>CM067842.1:67130871-77130871 GCA_034509565.1 Triticum monococcum | reverse complement strand
CCGACATTCTGCTGGATCGGAGTCCGAGGACCGTCATCGAGCTGAACGTGTGCTAGAACTCGGAGGTGCCGTAGTTTCGGTGCTTGATCGGTCGGGCCGTGAAGACGTACGACTACATCAACCGCGTTGTACTAACGCTTTTGCTTTCGGTCTACGAGGGTACGTGGACAACACTCTCCCCCTCATTGCTATGCATCAGCATGATCTTGCGTGTGCGTAGGAATTTTTTTGAAATTACTACGTTCCCCAACATATGTATCATCACAATAATTATCATAAGTAGGAGGCATGTTATTATCATTATAAATTTGCATATCAAAACTTGGGATACTAAAAATATCATATTCATTAAGCGTAGCATCCCCAAGCTTGGGACAAACATTAATTGCAACAAATATATTCTCAAAAACATCATCTTCATGAAACATAGCATCCCCAAGCTTGGGCCTTTTCATATCATAAGCATAATCACTCTCATCATTAATAGTATGGATAGCACCAATAGTATAGTAATTGTCATATTCTTCCAAGCAAGTGCCAAAAAGATTTTCAAGATCATAAGAAGTATCATTATCTTCCACAATTATATTTTCATGAGGCACAATAGTAATAGGAGCAGCATTATTTGGGAGAGATATCTTTTTACCTCCCTTCCTTTTTCTTTTCTTCTTCTTCACCACATCATGTGTGGGTTCAATCCTCTTTTTGGAGCACCTTATTAATGAGATTCGTTGAATAGGAGGCTCCTCCTCGTTACCTGATTCATCATAAGAAATAATAGGAGGGTATTGGGAAGTCTCTTCCCTTTCATTAGTATTCTCTTCATCTTCTATTTTTTTTCTTTCCTTTATGTAGTTGGCAATATAAGGATTTTCAATACAATTCATCGCACAGTACATATAAATTTTCTCTAGATCAAAATGAAGAACTTTATCAAGGGAAATTTTGGAATATCCTTAGTAAACGGTATTGCAATGTGTTGAAACAAGGCCTAGGGTTCATACTTTCGCTAGTGTAAGTTCCCTCAACAATACTAACATAATTGGATGACATAACTATCCCTCAACATGCAACAAAGAGTCACTCCAAAGTCACTAATAGCGGAGAATGAACAAAGAGATTATGGTAGGGTACGAAACCACCTCAAAGTTATTCTTTCCAATCAATTGTGCAACGACTCATGAGTGACATGTATGAAAGAATTATGAACAGTGGCTTTGCCACAAATACGATGTCAACTACATGATCATGCAAAGCAATATGACAATGATGAAGCGTGTCATAATAAACGGAACGGTGGAAAGTTTCATGGCAATATATCTCGGAATGGCTATGGAAATGCCATAATAGGTAGGTATGGTGGCTGTTTTAAGGAAGGTAAATGGTAGGTTTATGGTACCGGCGAAAGTTGCGCGGTACTAGAGAGGCTAGCAATGGTGGAAGGGTGAGAGTGCGTATAATCCATGGACTCAACATTAGTCATAAAGAACTCATATACTTATTGCAAAAACCTACAAGTTATCAAAGCAAAGTACTACGCGCATGCTCCTAGGGTGATAGATTGGTAGGAAAAGACCATCGCTCGTCCCCGACCGCCACTCATAAGGAGGACAATCAATAAATAAATCATGCTCCGACTTCATCACATAACGGTTCACCATACGTGCATGCTACGGGAATAAAAAACTTCAACACAAGTATTTCTCAAATTCAAAACTACTCAACTAGCATGACTCTAATATCACCATCTCCATATCTCAAAACAATTATCAAGTATCAAACTTCTCATAGTATTCAACACACTCATAAGCGAATTTTATTATTCTTGAATACCTAGCATATTAGGATTTTAAGCAAATTACCATGCTATCAAGACTCTCAAAATAATCTAAGTGAAGCATGAGAAATCTATAGTTTCTATATAACAAATCCACCACCGTGCTCTAAAGAGATATAAGTGAAGCACTAGAGCAACAACAAACTACTCCAAAAGATATAAGTGAAGATCAATGAGTAGTTGAATAATTATGTAACTATGTGAAGACTCTCTTGAAGGAAATATGCCCTAGAGGCAATAATAAAGTTATTATTTATTTCCTTATATCATGATAAATGTTTATTATTCATGCTAGAATTGTATTAACCGGAAACATAATATATGTGTGAATACATAGACAAACAGAGTGTCACTAGTATGCCTCTACTAGACTAGCTCGTTAATCAAAGATGGTTATGTTTCCTAACCATGAGCAAAGAGTTGTTATTTGATTAACGAGGTCACATCATTAGTTGAATGATCTGATTGACATGACCCATTCCATTAGCTTAGCACCCGATCGTTTAGTATGTTGTTATTGCTTTCTTCATGACTTATACATGTTCCTATAACTATGAGATTATATAACTCCCGTTTGCCGGAGGAACACTTTGGGTGCTACCAAACATCACAACGTAACTGGGTGATTATGAAGGAGTACTATAGGTGTCTCCAATGGTAGATGTTGGGTTGGCGTATTTCGAGAATAGGATTTGTCACTCCGATTGTCGGAGAGGTATCTCTGGGCCCTCTCGGTAATGCACATCACTTAAGCCTTGCAAGCATTGCAACTAATGAGTTAGTTGAGGGATGATGTATTACGGAACGAGTAAAGAGACTTGCCGGTAACGAGATTGAACTAGGTATTGGATACCGACGATCGAATCTCGGGCAAGTAACATACCGATGACAAAGGGAACAATGTATGTTGTTATGCGGTATGACCGATAAAGATCTTCGTAGAATATGTAGGAACCAATATGGGCATCCAGGTCCCGCTATTGGTTATTGACCGGAGATGTGTCTCAGTCATGTCTACATTGTTCTCGAACCGTAGGGTTCGCACGCTTAACATTACGATGACAGTTATTATGAGTTTATGCATTTTGATGTACCGAAGGTTGTTCGGAGTCCCGGATGTGATCACGGACATGACGAGGAGTCTCGAAATGGTCGAGACATAAAGATTGATATATTGGAAGCCTATGTTTGGACATCGGAAGTGTTCCGGGTGAAATCGGGATTTTACCGGAGTACCGGGAGGTTACCGGAACCCCCCGGGAATCATATGGGCCATAGTGGGCCTTAGTGGAAAGGAGAAGGCGGTAGCCCAAGGTGGCCGCGCGCCTCCCCCCTCCCCTAGTCCTATTAGGACTAGGAGAGGTGCCCCCCCCCCCTCTCTCTCTTTTCCCCTTGATGAATCCTATTCCAACTAGGATTTGGGGGGGGGGGGAGTCCTACTCCCGGTAGGAGTAGGACTCCTCCTGGAGCGCCCCAAGGCTGGCCGCACCTCTCCCCCCTTGCTCCTTTATATACAGGGGCAGGGGGCACCTCTAGACACACAAATTGATCATTGTGATCATTCCTTAGCCGTGTGCGGTGCCCCCTGCCACCATATTCCACCTCGATCATATCGTTGTAGTGCTTAGGCGAAGCCCCGCGTCGGTAGAACATCAAGATTGTCACCACGCCGTCGTGCTGACGGAACTCCTCCCCGAAGCTTTGCTGGATCGGAGCCCGGGGATCGTCATCGAGCCGTACGTGTGCTAAGAACTCGGAGGTGCCGGAGTAACGGTGCTTGGATCGGTCGGATCGGGAAGAAGACGTACGACTACTTCCTCTATGTTGTGTCAACACTTCCGTTGCGATCTACAAGGGTATGTAGATCAGACTCTCCCCCTCGTTGCTATGCATCACCATGATCTTGCGTGTGCGTAGGAAATTTTTTGAAATTACTACGTTCCCTAACAGTGGCATCTGAGCCTAGGTTTTATGGTTTGATGTTATTTGCACGAGTAGAACACAAGTGAGTTGTGGGCGATATAAGTCATACTGCCTACCAGCATGTCATACTTTGGTTCAGCGGTATTGTTGGACGAGACGACCCGGACCAACATTACGCGTACGCTTACGCAAGACCGGTTCCCTCGACGTGCTTTGCACATAGATGGCTTGCGGGCGACTGTCTCTCCAACTTTAGTTGAACTGAGTGTGGCTACGCCCGGTCCTTGAGAAGGTTAAAACAGAGTCTATTTGACAAACTATCATTGTGGTTTTGATACGTAGGTGAGATTGGTTCTTGCTTAAAGCCCGTAGCAGCCACGTAAAACTTGCAACAACAAAGTAGAGGACGTCTAACTTGTTTTTGCAGGGCATGTTGTGATGTGATATGGTCAAGGCATGATGCTAAATTTTATTGTATGAGATGATCATGTTTTGTAACCGAGTTATCGGCAACTGGCAGGAGCCATATGGTTGTCGCTTTATTGTATGCAATGCAATCGCGATGTAATGCTTTACTTTATTACTAAGCGGTAGTGATAGTCGTGGAAGCATAAGATTGGCAAGACGACAACGATGCTACGATGGAGATCAAGGTGTCGCGCCGGTGACGATGGTGATCATGACGGTGCTTCGGAGATGGAGATCACAAGCACAAGATGATGATGGCCATATCATATCACTTATATTGATTGCATGTGATGTTTATCTTTTTATGCATCTTATCTTGCTATGATTGACGGTAGCATTATAAGATGATCTCTCACTAAATTATCAAGAAGTCTTCTCCCTGAGTATGCACCATTGCCAAAGTTCGTCGTGCCCAGACACCACATGATTATCGGGTGTGATAAGCTCTACGTCCATCTACAACGGGTGCAAGCCAGTTTTGCACACGCAGAATACTCAGGTTAAACTTGACGAGCCTAGCATATGCAGATATGGCCTCGAAACACGGAGACCGAAAGGTCGAGCGTGAATAATATAGTAGATATGATCAACATAACGATGTTCACCATTGAAAACTACTCCATCTCACGTGATGATCGGTTATGGTTTAGTTGATTTGGATCATGTAATCACTTAGAGGATTACAGGGATGTCTATCTAAGTGGGAGTTCTTAAGTAATTTGATTAATTGAACTTAAACTTATCATGAACTTAGTACCTGATAGTATCTTGCTTGTTTATGTTGATTGTAGATAGATGGCTCGTGCTGTTGTTCCGTTGAATTTTAATGCGTTCCTTGAGAAAGCAAAGTTGAAAGATGATGGTAGCAATTACACGGACTGGGTCCGTAACTTGAGGATTATCCTCATTGCTGCTCAGAAGAATTACGTCCTGGAAGCACTGCTGGGTGCCAGGCCTGCTGCTGGAGCAATGCCAGATGTTATGAACGTCTGGCAAAGCAAAGCTGATGACTACTCGATAGTTCAGTGTGCCATGCTTTACGGCTTAGAATCGGGACTTCAACGACGTTTTGAATGTCATGGAGCATATGAGATGTTCCAGGAGTTGAAGTTAATATTTCAAGAAAATGCCCGGATTGAGAGATATGAAGTCTCCAATAAGTTCTATAGCTGCAAGATGGAGGAGAACAGTTCTGTCAGTGAGCATATACTCAAAATGTCTGGGTATAATAATCACTTGATTCAGATGGGAGCTAATCTTCCAGATGATTGCGTCATTGACAGAATTCTCCAATCACTGCCACCAAGCTACAAGAGCTTCGTGATGAACTATAATATGCAAGGGATGAAGAAGACTATTCCCGAGCTCTTCGCAATGCTAAAAGCTGCGGAGGTAGAAATCAAGAAGGAGCATCAAGTGTTGATGGTTAACAAGACCACTAGTTTCAAGAAAAAGGGCAAAGGGAAGAAGAAGGGGAACTTCAAGAAGAACGGCAAGCAATTTGCTGCTCAGGAGAAGAAACCCAAGTCTGGACCTAAGCCTGAAACTGAGTGCTTCTATTGCAAGCAGACTGGTCACTGGAAGCGGAACTGCCCCAAGTATTTGGCGGATAAGAAGGATGGCAAGGTGAACAAAGGTATATGTGATATACATGTTATTGACGTGTACCTTACTAGAGCTCGCAGTAGCACCTGGGTATTTGATACTGGTTCTGTTGCTAATATTTTCAACTCGAAACAAGGACTACGGATTAAGCGAACACTGGCGAAGGACGAGGTGACGATGCGCGTGGGAAACGGTTCCAAAGTCGATGTGATCGCGGTCGGCACGCTACCTCTACATCTACCTTCGGGATTAATATTAGACCTAAATAATTGTTATTTGGTGCCAGCGTTAAGCATGAACATTATATCTGGATCTTGTTTGATGCGAGACGGTTATTCATTTAAATCAGAGAATAATGGTTGTTCTATTTATACAAGTAATATCTTTTATGGTCATGCACCTTTGAAGAGTGGTCTATTTTTGATGAATCTCGATAGTAGTAACACACATATTCATAATGTTGAAGCCAAAAGATGCAGAGTTGATAATGATAGTGCAACTTATTTGTGGCACTGCCGTTTAGGTCATATCAGTGTAAAGCGCATGAAGAAACTCCATACTGATGAGCTTTTGGAACCTCTTGATTATGAATCACTTGGTACTTGCGAACCGTGCCTCATGGGCAAGATGACTAAAACACCGTTCTCCGGTACTATGGAGAGAGCAACAGATTTGTTGGAAATCATACATACCGATGTATGTGGTCCGATGAATATTGAGGCTCGTGGCGGATATCGTTATTTTCTCACTTTCACAGATGATTTAAGAAGATATGGGTATATCTACTTAATGAAACATAAGTCTGAAACATTTGAAAAGTTCAAAGAATTTTAGAGTGAATTTGAAAATCATCGTAACAAGAAAATAAAGTTTCTACGATCTGATCGTGGAGGAGAATATTTGAGTTACGAGTTTGGTGTACATTTGAAAAATTGTGGAATAGTTTCACAACTCATGCCACCCGGAACACCACAGCGTAATGGTGTGTCCGAACGTCGTAATCGTACTTTACTAGATATGGTGCGATCTATGATGTCTCTTACTGATTTACCGCTATCGTTTTGGGGATACACTCTAGAGATGGCCGCATTCACGTTAAATAGGGCACCATCAAAATCCGTTGAGATGACGCCTTATGAACTGTGGTTTGGCAAGAAACCAAAGTTGTCGTTTCTTAAAATTTGGGGCTGCGACGCTTATGTGAAAAAGCTTCAACCTGATAAGCTCGAACCCAAATCGGAGAAATGTGTCTTCATAGGATACCCAAAGGAGACTGTTGGGTACACCTTCTATCACAGATCCGAAGGCAATACATTCGTTGCTAAGAATGGATCCTTTCTAGAGAAGGAGTTTCTCTCGAAAGAAGTGAGTGGGAGGAAAGTAGAACTTGACGAGGTAACTGTACCTGCTCCCTTGTTGGAAAGTAGTACATCACAGAAAACTGTTTCTGCGACACCTACACCAATAAGTGGGGAAGTTAATGATGATGATCATGAAACTTCAGAACAAGATGCTACTGAACCTCGTAGATCAACCAGAGTGAGATCCGCACCAGAGTGGTACGGTAATCCAGTTCTGGAAATCATGCTACTAGATCATGATGAACCTACGAACTATGAAGAAGCGATGGTGAGCCCAGATTCCGCAAAGTGGCTAGAAGCCATGAAATCTGATATGGGATCCATGTATGAGAACAAAGTATGGACTTTGGTTGACTTGCCCGATGATCGGCAAGCAATTGAGAATAAATGGATCTTCAAGAGAAAGACTGACGCTGATGGTAATGTTACTATCTACAAAGCTCGACTTGTCGCAAAAGGTTTTCGACAAGTTCAAGGAGTTGACTACGATGAGACCTTCTCAACCGTAGCGATGCTTAAGTCTGTCAGAATCATGTTAGAAATTGCCGCATTTTATGATTATGAAATTTGGCAGATGGATGTCAAAACTGCATTCCTGAATGGATTTCTAGAAGAAGAGTTGTATATGATGCAACCGGAAGGTTTTGTCGATCCAAAGGGAGCTAACAAAGTGTGCAAGCTCCAGCGATCCATTTATGGACTGGTGCAAGCCTCTCGGAGTTGGAATAAACGCTTTGATAGTGTGATCAAAGCATTTGGTTTTATACAGACTTTCGGAGAAGCCTGTATTTACAAGAAAGTGAGTGGGAGCTCTGTAGCATTTCTGATATTATATGTGGATGACATATTACTGATTGGAAATGATATTGAATTTCTGGATAGCATAAAGGGATACTTGAATAAGAGTTTTTCAATGAAAGACCTCGCTGAAGCTGCTTACATATTAGGCATAAAGATCTATAGAGATAGATCAAGACGCTTAATTGGACTTTCACAAAGCACATACCTTGACAAGATTTTGAAGAAGTTCAAAATGGATCAAGCAAAGAAAGGGTTCTTGCCTGTGTTACAAGGTGTGAAGTTGAGTCAGACTCAATGCCCGACCACTGCAGAAGATAGAGAGAAAATGAAAGATGTTCCCTATGCTTCAGCCATAGGCTCTATCATGTATGCAATGCTGTGTACCAGACCTGATGTGTGCCTTGCTATAAGTTTAGCAGGGAGGTACCAAAGTAATCCAGGAGTGGATCACTGGACAGTGGTCAAGAACATCCTGAAATACCTGAAAAGGACTAAGGATATGTTTCTCGTATATGGAGGTGACAAAGAGCTCACCGTAAGAGGTTACGTTGATGCAAGCTTTGACACTGATCCGGACGATTCTAAATCGCAAACCGGATACGTGTTTACATTAAACGGTGGAGCTGTCAGTTGGTGCAGTTCTAAACAAAGCGTCATAGCGGGATCTACATGTGAAGCGGAGTACATAGCTGCTTCAGAAGCAGGGAATGAAGGAGTCTGGATGAAGGAGTTCATATCCGATCTAGGTGTCATACCTAGTGCATCGGGTCCAATGAAAATCTTTTATGACAATACGGGTGCAATTGCCTTGGCAAAGGAATCCAGATTTCACAAAAGGACCAAGCACATCAAGAGACGCTTCAATTCCATCCGGGATCTAGTCCAGGTGGGAGACATAGAGATTTGCAAGATACATACGGATCTGAATGTTGCAGACCCGTTGACTAAGCCTCTTCCACGAGCAAAACATGATCAGCACCAAGGCTCCATGGGTGTTAGAATAATTATTGTGTAATCTAGATTATTGACTCTAGTGCAAGTGGGAGACTGAAGGAAATATGCCCTAGAGGCAATAATAAAGTTATTATTTATTTCCTTATATCATGATAAATGTTTATTATTCATCCTAGAATTGTATTAACCGGAAACATAATACATGTGTGAATACATAGACAAATAGAGTGTCACTAGTATGCTTCTACTAGACTAGCTCGTTAATCAAAGATGGTTATGTTTCCTAACGATGAGCAAAGAGTTGTTATTTGATTAACGAGGTCACATCATTAGTTGAATGATCTGATTGACATGACCCATTCCATTAGCTTAGCACCCGATCGTTTAGTATGTTGCTATTGCTTTCTTCATGACTTATACATGTTCCTATAACTATGAGATTATGTAACTCCCGTTTGCCGGAGGAACACTTTGGGTGCTACCAAACATCACAACGTAACTGGGTGATTATAAAGGAGTACTACAGGTGTCTCCAATGGTAGATGTTGGGTTGGCGTATTTCGAGAATAGGATTTGTCACTCCGATTGTCGGAGAGGTATCCCTGGGCCCTCTCGGTAATGCATATCACTTAAGCCTTGCAAGCATTGCAACTAATGAGTTAGTTGCGGGATGATGTATTACGGAACGAGTAAAGAGACTTGCCGGTAACGAGATTGAACTAGGTATTGGATACCGACGATCGAATCTCGGGCAAGTAACATACCAATGACAAAGGGAACAACATATGTTGTTATGCGGTCTGACCGATAAAGATCTTCGTAGAATATGTAGGAACCAATATGGGCATCCAGGTCCCGCTATTGGTTATTGACCGGAGATGTGTCTCAGTCATGTCTACATTGTTCTCGAACCGTAGGG
Source organism: Triticum monococcum (assembly GCA_034509565.1). Lineage (NCBI taxonomy): Eukaryota > Viridiplantae > Streptophyta > Magnoliopsida > Poales > Poaceae > Triticum > Triticum monococcum. Next base: position 77,121,003 of record CM067842.1, on the reverse strand, counting down.
TCCGCACACTTAACGTTACGATGATAGTTATTATGAGTTTATGCATTTTGATGTACCGAAGGTTGTTCGGAGTCCCGGATGTGATCACGGACATGACGAGGAGTCTCGAAATGGTCGAGACGTAAAATTGATATATTGGAAGCCTATGTTTGGACATCGGAAGTGTTCCGGGTGAAATCGGGATTTTACCGGAGTACCGGGAGGTTACCGGAACCCCCCGGGAATCATATGGGCCATAGTGGGCCTTAGTGGAAAGGAGAAGGGGGCAGCCCAAGGTGGCCGTGCGCCTCCCCCCTCCCCTAGTCCTATTAGGACTAGAAGAGGTGGCTGGCCCCCCCTCTCTCTCTTTTCCCCTTGATGAATCCTATTCCAACTAGGATTTGGGGGGGAGTCCTACTCCCGATAGGAGTAGGACTCCTCCTGGCGCGCCCCAAGGCTGGCCGCACCTCTCCCCCTTGCTCCTTTATATACAGGGGCAGGGGGCACCTCTAGACACACAAGTTGATCATTGTGATCGTTCCTTAGCCGTGTGTGGTGCCCCCTGCCACCATATTCCACCTCGATCATATCGTTGTAGTGCTTAGGCGAAGCCCTGCGTCGGTAGAACATCAAGATCGTCACCACGCCGTCGTGCTGACGGAACTCCTCCCCGAAGCTTTGCTGGATCGGAGCCCGGGGATCGTCATCGAGCTGTACGTGTGCTAAGAACTCGGAGGTGCCGGAGTAACGGTGCTTGGATCGGTCGGATCGAGAAGAAGACGTACGACTACTTCCTCTACGTTGTGTCAACGCTTCCGTTGCGATCTACAAGGGTACGTAGATCAGACTCTCCCCCTCGTTGCTATGCATCACCATGATCTTGCGTGTGCGTAGGAAATTTTTTGAAATTACTATGTTCCCCAACATCTCTAACATCTAATAATTTCAGATCTTGGTATTTTATTCAAACAGCAAGCAACACTAAATAAAATAAAATGACACTCCAAGCAAAACACATATCATGTGGTAAATAAAAATATAGCTTCAAGTAAAGTTACCGATGAATGAAGACGAAAGAGGGGATGCCTTCCGGGGCATCCCCAAGCTTAGGATTTTTGTTGTCCTTGAATATTACCTTGGGGTTCCTTGGTAATCCCCAATATTAGGCTCTTTCCACTCCTTATTCCATAGTCCATCGAATCCTTACCCAAAACTTGAAAACTTCACAACACAAAACTTAACAGAAAACTCGTAAGCTTCGTTAGTATAAGAAAATAAATCACCACTTCAAGGTACTGTAATGAACTTATTCTTTATTTATATTGTTGTTAAACCTACTGTATTCCAACTTCTCTATGGTTTATAAACTATTTTACTAGCCATAGATTCATCAAAATAAGTAAACAACACATGAAAAACAGAATCTGTCAAAAACAGAACAGTCTGTAGTAATATGAATCAAACGTTTACTTATGGAACTCATAAAATTCTCAAATAAATTGCTGGACCTGAAGAATTTATCTATTAATCATCTGCAAAAATAATTAACTAAATAGCACTCTCGAAATAAAAATGGCAGCAATTCTCGTGAGCGCTAAAGTTTCTGTTTTTTACAACATGATCAACAAGACTTCTCCCAAGTCTTCCCAAAGGTTCTACTTGGCACAAACACTAATTAAAAGCATTAAACCAAATATAAACAGAGGCTAGATGAATTATTTATTTCTAAGCAGGAGCAAAAATCAAGGAATAAAAATAAAATTGGGTTGCCTCCCAACAAGCGCTATCGTTTAACGCCCCTAGCTAGGCATGATGATTTCAATGATGCTCACATAAAAGATAAGAATTGAAACATAAAGAGAGCATCATGAAGAATATGACTAGCACATTTAAGCCTAACCCACTTCCTATGCATAGGGATTTTGTGAGCAAACAACTTATGGGAACAGGAATCAACTTGCATAGGAAGGTAAAACAAGCATAACTTCAAAACTTTAAGCACATAGAGAGGAAACTTGATATTATTGCAATTCCTACAAGCATATATTCCTCCCTCATAATAATTTTCAGTAGCATCATGAATGAATTCAACAATATAACCAGCACCTAAAGCATTCTTTTCATGATCTACAAGCATAGAAAAATTACTACTCTCCACATAAGCAAAATTCTTCTTATTCGGAATAGTGGGAGTATCATAAGAGACTCGAATACTATAAATTGTTTCCACATTAAAAGAGTAATGTTCAGAAAATGGGTAACCATAATCATGACAAGTTTTATAAATATAATCACTACTTTTTATAGCATAAGTATCATCATAATAATCATCATAGGTAGGAGGCATGCTATCATCATTATAAATTTGCATATCAAAACTTGGGAGACTGAAAATATCATCTTCATTAAACATAGCTTCCCCAAGCTTGGGACAAACATTAATTGCAGCAAATATATTCTCAAAAACATCATATTCATCAATCATAGCATCCCCAAGCTTGGGCCTTTTCATATCATAAGCATAATCACTCTCATAATTAATAGTATGGATAACACCAATGGTATAGCAATTATCATATTCTTCCAAGCAAGTGCCAAAACGATTTTCAAGATCATAAGAAGTATCATTATCTTCCACAATTATATTTTCATGAGGCACAATAGTAATAGGAGCAGCACTATTTGGGGGAGATATTTTTTTACCTCTCTTCCTTTTTCTTTTCTTCTTCTTCACCACATCATGTGTGGGTTCAATCCTCTTTTTGGAGCTCCTTATTAATGAGATTGGTAGAATAGGAGGCTCCTCCTCATTACCTGATTCATCATAAGAAATAATAGGAGGATATTGGGAAGTCTCTTCCCTTTCATTAGTATTCTCTTCATCTTCTATTTGTTTTCTTTTCTTTATGTAGTTGGCAACATAAGGATTTTCAACGCAATTCACCGCAGAATACATATAGATTTCTTCTACATCAAAATCAAGAAGTTTATAATGGCCAAATTCTGGAAGATGCTTAGTTATACGTTTCATTTCTTCGTAACCCAAGAGCAAACTAACTTCATTATGATGTGCAAGGGAAATCAAGTCATCACAATTTTTGGACACGATACGATCATGAAACAATTTGCATTGGGTATTGAAATGATCATGTTCATTGCAAAGCTCACAAGTATGGCCAATATAATTTAAATTTTTAGCACATTCATCTAGCTCTTCTTGCAACAATTTAGTTTCTAAGTACTTATGCCTCTTGCAGTATCTATCTTCCCTATTCTGTGTGTACTTACAAACCCAATGTACTCCACAAAAATTGACATGTTTATAGGAGACATTTTCATCATAACTAGTGCAATCATCATTAGTATCATGGATATTCAAAGAATTCGTACTAACAACATTGCAATAATGCTCATCATTCACATATTTAGTGCCAAACATTTTATAGATTTCTTCTTCTAGCACTTGAGCACAATTATCCTTTTCATCATACTTACGAAAGATATTAAAAAGGTGAAGCGTATGAGAAAAACTCAATTCCATTTTTTATAGTTTTCTTTTATAAACTAAACTAGTGATAAAACAAGAAACTAAAAGACTCGATTGCAAGATCTAAAGATATACCTTCAAGTGCTAACCTCCCCGGCAACGGCGCCAGAAAAGAGCTTGATGTCTACTACACAACCTTCTTCTTATAGACGTTGTTGGGCCTCCAAGTGCAGAGGTTTGTAGGACAGTAGCAAATTTCCCTCAAGTGGATGACCTAATGTTTATCAATCCGTAGGAGGCGTAGGATGAAGATGGTATCTCTCAAGCAACCCTGCAAACAAATAACAAAGAGTCTCTTGTGTCCCCAACACACCCAATACAATGGTAAATTGTATAGGTGCACTAGTTCGGCGAAGAGATGGTGATACAAGTGGTATATGGATGGTAGATAAAGGTATTTGTAATCTGAAATTATAAAAACAGCAAGGTAACGAATGATAAAAGTGAGCGTAAACGGTATTGCAATGTGTTGAAACAAGGCCTAGGGTTCATACTTTCGCTAGTGGAAGTTCCCTCAACAATAATATCATAATTGGATCACATAACCATCCCTCAACATGCAACAAAGAGTTACTCCAAAGTCACTAATAGCGGAGAACAAACGAAGAGATTATGGTAGGGTACGAAACCACCTCAAAGTTATTTTTTCCAATCAATCTGTTGGGCTATTCCTATAAGTGTCACAAACAACCCTAGAGCTCGTACTAGAATAACACCTTAAGACACAAATCCAACAAAACCGTGATGTCACCTAGATACTCCAATGTCACCTCAAGTATCTGTGGGTATGATTATACGATATGCGTCACACAATCTTAGATTCATCTATTCAACCAACACAAAGGACCTCAAAGAGTGCCCTAAAGTTCTACCAGAGAATCACGACGAAAACGTGTGTCGACCCCTATGCATAGGTTCATGGGCGGAACCGGCAAGTTCGTCACCAAAACATACATCAAGTGAATCACATGATATCCCATTGTCACCACAGATATCCACGGCAAGACATACATCAAGTGTTCTCAAATCTTTAAAAACTCAATCCAATAAGATAACTTCAAAGGGGAAACTCAATTCATTACAAGAGAGTAGAGGGGGGAAGAAACATCATAGGATCCAAATATAATAGCAAAGCTCGCGATACATCAAGATCGTATCACCTCAAGAACACGAGAGAGAGAGAGAGAGAGAGAGAGAGAGAGAGAGAGAGATCAAACACATAGCTACTGGTACATACCCTCGCCCCCAAGGGATAACTACTCCCTCCTCATCATGGAGAGAACCGGGGTGATGAAGATGGCCACCGGAGAGGGATTGCCCCCTCCGGCAGGGTGCCGGAATGGGTCTAGATTGGCTTTCGGTGGCTATGGAGGCTTCTGGCGGCGGAACGCCCGATCTATTGTGCTCTCTGATGTTTTTAGGGTATATGGAGATATATATAGGCGGAAGAAGTACGTCAGGGGGACCACAAGGGGCCCACAAGGGTGGAGGGCGCGCCCTAGGGGGGTGGGCGCGCTGATACGTCTCCAACGTATCTATAATTTTTTATTGCTCCATGCTATATTATCTACTGTTTTGGGCAATATTGGGCTTTATTATCCACTTTTATATTACTTTTGGGACTAACCTATTAACCGGAGGCCCAGCCCAGATTTGTTGTTTTATGCCTATTTCAATGTTTCGAAGAAAAGGAATATCAGACGGAGTCGAAACGGAACGAAATCAACTGGAGAAGTTATTTTTGGAAGGAAACGCACCTAATGAACTTGGACCCCACGTCAGGGGAGACACGAGGTGCTCACGAGGGTGGGGACGCCCTCCTAGGGCACGCCCCCCTACCTCGTGGGGCCCTCGTGGCTCCCCTGACGTACCTCCTGCACCCATATATACCTACGTACCCTAAAACTTCCAGAACGCACAATAGATCGGGAGTTCCGCCACCAGAAGCCTCTGTAGCCACCAAAAACCAATCTAGACCCGTTCCGGCACCCTGTCGGAGGGGGCAGTCCTTCTCCGGTGGCCATCTTCATCATCCCGGCGCCCTCCATGACGAGGCGGGAGTAGTTCTCCCTCGGGGCTGAGGGTATGTACTAGTAGCTATGTGTTTGATCTCTCTATCTCTCTCTCTCTCGTGTTCTTGAGATGATACGATCTTGATGTATCGCGAGCTTTGCTATTATAGTTGGATCTTATGTTTCTCCTCCCCCTCTACTCTATTGTAATGAATTGAGTTTCCCCTTTGAAGTAATATTATCGGATTGAGTCTTTAAAGATTTGAGAACACTTGATGTATGTCTTGTCGTGGATATCTGTGGTGACAATGGGATATCACGTGATTCACTTGATGTATGTTTTGGTGACCAACTTGCGGGTTCCGCCCATGAACCTATGCATAGGGGTTGGCACACGTTTTTGTCGTGATTCTCCGGTAGAAACTTTGGGGCACTCTTTGAGGTCCTTTGTGTTGGTTGAATAAATGAATCTGAGATTGTGTGATGCATATCGTATAATCATGCCCACAGATACTTGAGGTGACATTGGAGTATCTAGGTGACATTGGGGTTTTGGTTGATTTGTATCTTAAGGTGTTATTCTAGTACGAACTCTAGGGCTGTTTGTGACACTTATAGGAATAGCCCAACGGATTGATTGGAAAGAATAACTTTGAGGTGGTTTCGTACCCTACCATAATCTCTTCATTCGTTCTCCGCTATTAGTGACTTTGGAGTGACTCTTTGTTGCATGTTGAGGGATAGTTATGTGATCCAATTATGTTAGTATTGTTGAGGGAACTTACACTAGCGAAAGTATGAACCCTAGGCCTTGTTTCAACACATTGCAATACCGTTTACGCTCACTTTTATCACTTGTTACCTTGCTGTTTTTATTATTTCAGATTACAAATACCTTTATCTACTATCCATATACCACTTGTTTCACCATCTCTTCGCCGAACTAGTGCACCTATACAATTTACCATTGTATTGGGTGTGTTGGGGACACAAGAGACTCTTTGTTATTTGGTTGCAGGGTTGCTTGAGAGAGAACATCTTCATCCTATGCCTCCTACGGATTGATAAACCTTAGGTCATCCACTTGAGGGAAATTTGCTACTGTCCTACAAACCTCTGCACTTGGAGGCCCAACAACATCTACAAGAAGAAGGTTGTGTAGTAGACATCACTCTCTCCCCTACCTCGTGGCCTCCTTGAAGCTTCCCTTACGTGCACTTCAAGTCTTCTGGGCTTCTTTCCTTCCAAAAATGAGTTCCGTGAAGTTTCAGGTCAATTGGACTCCATTTGATTTTCCTTTTCTTCGAAACCCTAAAACAAGGTAAAAACAGAAACTGGCACTGGGCTATGGGTTAATAGGTTAGTCCCAAAATGATATAAAAGTGTATAATAAAACAGATAATATAATAGCATGGAACAATCAAAAATTATAGATACGTTGGAGACGTATCAATCATGTGTTTTTGTTTTTATAACATTTCTCCGTCTAGCCGAACATGATATTTTCACCCAACCTAGCAAGTCCACGGATTTCGAGAAAAATGCGAATGGGATTTAAATGGGCTGCATAGATGCTACATCATTGTTTCACCCAGCCCACCAAATGGACTAAAAAACAAATGGACTGGCTAACATGTGGGCTAGTAGGTCGAAGCCTAAGAAGGCGTTGGATTTACATCCAACGGCCGGCATTCTTCTTCAATCTCTCATCTTCTTGCTCCAGCCGCCCAAAGCAGCACCGGTCGTGCCGCGTGCTCCTGCCTCTCATGGCCGGCTGTGATGCCGCGGAGGCCTCAACGCCCCCTACTACTCCCACCGCTGGCCCAGGGTATCCCTCTACTAACCCACACGCCTTGTTATTCTGCGGCGACGGCAGCCTCACGCCGCAGCCGAACCAGTGAACCCTCGTACTCCTCTCCACGTGGGCATCCACTGCCGCGTCTTCCCCGGCTCCGCGTCGTCCCCTTCCTAGGCCTCACCGTCGTCCACCGCCTTGGTACTCTCGGTGCGGCGTAGTCAACGTGGTCAACGACCGACTTCCATCAAAAGAGTGATGTACATGGAGAGGCTGACAGCTGGGTCCACGGCCACAACCCAGTTTTTTTTGTGATTTGCCAAGTAAGTCGCTTTGTCAGGCCTGTTGGGCCACAAATCTTTCAAGACGAGGAGAGCTTCATTCAGCTGGCCGAGAAAATGGCCTATCAGTAATGAGAAATGGGTTGTACATTTTTAAAACACATCAAACCGGCAATTAGTTTCAAATATCTTTTTTTTCATTTCGAGATTTCAAATTACATTAATTTTTATGCGTGGAGAATTTGTCGGATTTTATATTGATATACATTTATTTTTAAAATCAGTTTGAATGTGAGTAGAAATTTCAGGATTAAAAACAGTTCAGACCGCACCGAAATATACAAAATTTCATATAATTTTTCAACCATGGCCACAATATGGGCTGTAATGCTAACAAAAAGAATATGGGCTCCAAAAAAACCTTAAGAATTAGCAAATGGGCTGTAAATTATTAGAAATAATGGCAGATGGGTTGTATGTTGTTTTCCATAGATTTGAGGCTTTCCTAAAAAAAGGTTGACGCACAAGCAGTGACTGTTGGATGTCCATCGAACAGCCGTCATGCTTCTTCAATCTCTGCTCTTCCTGCTCCAGCCACTCAAACAAGTGCCGGCGAGACTGTCTGCTCCCTTCTCCCTGCGGCCGGCTGTGCTGCCGCGCAGGCCTCACCGCCCCACCGTACTCCCATCGCTGGCCTAGCCATCCCTCTACTCACCCACACCTGCTGTTATTCTCTGGCGACGGCAGACGAACTAGTAAACCCTCGTACAATCGTACTCCCCTCCGCGTGGGAAACAACTGCCGAGTCTTCCCTACCTCCGTGTCGTTCCCTTCCTAGGCCTCGCCGTCGTCCACCGACCTGGTGCTCTCGGCGCGGCCTAGTCAACGTGGTCAACGACCGACATGCATCTGAAGTGGACTGTACGTGGAGAGGCCGACAGCTGGGTCCACGGCCGCACGCAAGGAAATGCCTCCTTATTACGCGCAAAATAATGATTCCTCCACTTGACATCAGGGACCCACCGAAAGGGCCTCTGCATTTCGCGAAAAAAACGTTACCGCTGCTGACAGCTCAGACCCACCAGCTATATCTTCGCACGCAAGGAAGTGCCTCCTTATTACGCACACAAAAATGAATACTCCCCCTATTAGCTGGGACCCAGTATAGTGGCAGGCTGACTTGTGGGCCTACTAAGTTGTTGGGGACGGAGGGCTTTGTCAACTTAGTCAATATGCACGATTCTAGCTCCAGTGACCGTACGATGTCCATCCAACGGCCGTAGTGCTTCTTCAACCTCTGGTCTTCTTGCTCCAGCCGCCCAAACCAGCACCTGTCGTGCCTCGTGCTCCTGCCTCCCGTGGCCGGCTGCGATGCGGCGGAGGCCTCACCACCCCCTATTACTCCCACCGCTGGCCAGGCCATCCCTCTACTCACCCACACCCCCTGTTATTCTGCGGCGACGATGGCCTCACACCGCAGCGAACCAGTGAACCCTCGTACTCCTCTACGCGTGGGCAACCACTGCCACATCTTCCCCGGCTCCGCGTCGTCCCCTTCCTAGGCCTCGCCGTCGTCCACCGCCCTGGTGCCCTCGGCGCGGCGTGGTCAACGTGGTCAAGGAACGGCTTCTATCGGACGTGGACTGTACCTGGAGAGGCTGATAGCTGGGTCCATGGCCGCAACAAGGAAGTGCCTCCTTATTACATGCAAAATAATTATTCCTCCGCCTGACAGCGGGGACCCACCGGACGGGCCACCGTATTTCGCAAAAAAAATGTTTCCCCTGACTGCTGGGACCCACCAGCTACATCTTCGCACGCAAGGAAGTGCGTCCGGGCAAAAAAAACGATTCGCCCCCCTGACTGCTGGGACCCACCAGCTACATCTTCGCAGGCAAGGAAGTGCCTGACAGTCGGGACCCACCTGGTCGAAGCGCACATAGCGTTGTCATTCTGGTCGTGAACGTGTATGTACATATATACTGGTGGATGTAGAGGCGCGTATGTGTCGTAGTAGAGGCGCGCATGTAGCATGTACACGTACGTTCAACGGCTAGGGTGCAAGAAAGAAAATACGGCCACGTATGTGTACATACGGGCGGGGTCTCAAACGCCTACTCGCGCATACATACGGCCAGGGCTCGTGTACATGGCTGGGTCGGAACGGAGAAACAGCGTCATCGTCGTGTTCATGGGGAGGCAACGGAATGTGTCGTGTTCATGGGGAGGCAACGGAATGCGTCGTGTTCATCGGGAGGCAACGGAACGCGTGGGAGCCAACCGGCTGGGTCAGAATGCAATGCGTGGTCGTATTCATCGGGAGGGCTTGGACGGAACAGGCGATGGAAACATGGCATGGCGTACCGCACAACGGAAGAAACGGACCTCCTACGTTCGGAACGGGGTCCTGTTGATCGGGAGGGGTCTGGCGTACCGCAAAACGGAGGAAACGGACCTCCTACGGTCGAAACGGGGGTCCTGTTGATCGGGAGGGGTGTGGCATACCGCAAAACGGACCAAACGGACCTCATACGGTCGAAACGGGGGTTCTGTTGATCGGGAGAGGTGTGGCATACCGCAAAACGGACGAAACGGACTTGTGTTGGAGCGCTACGATCGAAACGGGGGTCCTGTTCATCAGGAGGGGTGTGACGTACCGCAAAACGAGACTCCACGAGATACTGTTCATCTCCATCGTCGACCTCCTCTAGCCTCCACGGGCTACTGTCGACCTCCTCCAGCCTCCATGGGCTCCTGTTCATCCAGCCTCCATGGGCTCCTATTCATCCAGCCTCCACCTCGCGCTAGTCCACCAGCTACTGTTCAACCACCCCTCCACGGGCACCCCTCCACCGTCTATTATTCATCCAGCCCTCCACACCACGGGGTCCTGTTCAACCACCGCTCCACGGGCACCCCTCCACCGTCTACTATTCATCCAGCCCTCCAGCACACCACGTGGTCCTGTTCATCCAGAGGCAACGCCACCGCTCACTGTTCATCCAAACCCCCCTCCAACGCTCACTGTTCATCCCAGAGGCAGCATCGATCGGCTTCAGTTAGCAGCAGTAGCGAAGGAATAGCTCGATCGGGTTCAGTTAACAGCCATCGATCGATCGCTCGGGTTCAGTAACGCGTAGCCTGCAGTGCAATAGCTCGGGTTCAGTTAGAGCCCAACGCCTCGCTCGGGGTTCAGTTAGAGCCAACGCCTCGCACACACGCGCGTATGTGTACGAGAGAAACGCGCATCGCTCGGCCCCCGACCTCCCACCGTAACCGGGAACTCCCTGAAATTTTCCTCCCCCTCGCCTCTACCACGGTTTTTTCCGTCATGGACGGCCCAAAGAATGTCATGCAGCTGCGTCTCTGGCCCGCCCAGGACGAAAAGCCTATTTTCTGTCATGATTTTTTGTCATAGAAGTAGGAGCCCACCACATCTATGATGATACTGGGTTTTGTCACAATTATCGTCAAAGAAGTGTCATATGTATGACATAATTTTTTTTCGTTCGGCCCAAAATGTAACGGATGTATCTTTTTCTTGTAGTGAGATATACCCATATCTGCTCAAATCATCTGTGAAGGTAATAAAATAACGATACCCGTCGCGAGAATCAATACTCATCAGACTGCATACATCAGTATATTATTTCCAACAAGTCTGTTGCAAGCTCCATTGTTCCGGAGAACGGAGTCTTAGTCATCTTGCCCATGAGGCATGGTTCGCAAGAATCAAGTGATTCATAATCAACTAATTCCAAAAGACCATCAGCATGGAGTTTCTTCATGCACTTTACACCAATATGACCTAAATGGTAGTGCCACAAATACGTTGCACTATCATTATTAAACTTATATATTTTGGCTTCAATACAATAAACATGTGTATCACTACTATCAAGATTTAGTAAAAATAGACCACTCATTAAGGGTGCATGACCATAAAAAATATTACTCATATAAATAGAACAACCATTATTCTCATATTTAGATGAATAACCGTCTCGCATCAAACAAGATCCAGATATAATGTTCATGCTCAACACTGGCACCAAATAACAATTATTTAGGTCTAAAACTAATCCCGAAGGTAGATGTAGAGGTAGCGTCCCGACAGCGATCACATCGACTTTGGAACTATTTCCCACGTGCATCGTCACCTCGTTCTTAGCCAATCTTCGCTTAATCTGTAGCCCATGTTTCGAGTTGCAAATATTAGCAACAGAACTAGTATCAAATACCCAGATGCTACTGCGAGCATTAGTAAGGTACACATCAATAACATGTATATCAAATATACATTTCACGTTGCCATCCTTCTTTTCCGCCAAATACTTGGCGCAGTTCCACTTCCAGTGACCAGTCCCTTTGCAGTAGAAGTACTCAGTCTCAGGTTTAGGTCCAGACTTGGGCTTCTTCACTTGAGCAGCAACTTCCTTGTCGTTCTTCTTGAAGTTCCCCTTCTTCCCTTTACCCTTTTTCTTGAAACTGGTGGTCTTGTTGACCATCAACACTTGATGCTCCTTTTTTATTTCTACCTCCGCAGCCTTTAGCATTGCGAAGAGCTTGGGGATTGTCTTATCCATCCCTTGCATATTATAGTTCATCACGAAGCTCTTGTAGCTTGGAGCCAGTGATTGAAGAACTCTGTCAATGACACTATCATCAGGAAGATTAACTCCCAGCTGAGTCAAGTGGTTGTGGTACCCAGACAATCTGAGTATATGTTCACTGACAGAACTATTCTCCTCCATTTTGTAGATGTAGAACTTATTGGAGACTTCATATCTATCAATCGGGGCATTTTCTTGAAATATTAACTTCAACTCCTGGAACATCTCATATGCTCCATGACGTTCAAAACGTCGTTGAAGTCCCGGTTCTAAGCCGTAAAGCATGACACACTGAACTATCGAGTAGTCATTAGCTTTGCTCTGCCAGACGTTCATAACATCTGGTGTTGCTCCTGCAGCGGGTTTGTCACCTAGCGGTGCTTCCAGGACATAATTCTTCTATGCAGCAATGAGGATAATCCTCAAGTTACGGACCTAGTCCGTGTAATTGGTTACCATCATCTTTCAACTTAGCTTTCTCTAGGAACGCATTAAAATTCAATGGAACAACAGCATGGACCATCTATCTACAACAACATAGACATGCAAAATAATATCTGGTACTAAGTTCATGATAAATTAAAGTTTAATTAATCATATTACTTAAGAACTCCCACTTAGATAGACATCCCTCTAATCATCTAAGTGATCACGTGATCCATATCAACTAAACCATGTTCGATCATCACATGAGATGGAGTAGTTTTCAATGGTGAACATCACTATGTTGATCATATCTACTATATGATTATCACTCGACCTTTCGGTCATAGTGTTCCGAGGCCATATCTGCATATGCTAGGCTCATCAAGTTTAACCTGAGTATTCTACTTATGCAAAACTGGCTTGCACCCATTGTATGTGAACGTAGAGCTTATCACACCCGATCATCACGTGGTGTCTCAACACGAGGAACTGTAGCAACGGTGCATACTCAGGGAGAACACTTATACCTTGAAATTTAGTGAGATATCATCTTATAATGCTACTGCCGAACTAAGGAAAATAAGATGTATAAAGGATAAACATCACATGCAATCAATATAAGTGATATGATATGGCCATCATCATCTTGTGCCTTTGATCTCCATCTCCAAAGCACCGTCATGATCATCATCGTCACCAACTTGACACCTTGATCTCCATCGAAGTGTCGTTGTCGTCTCGCCAACTATTGTTTCTACGACTATCGCTACCGCTTAGAGATAAAGTAAAACAATTACATGGCGATTGCATTTCATACAATAAAGCGACAACCATATGGCTCCTGCCAGTTGCTGATAACTCTGTTACAAAACATGATTATCTCATACAATAAAATTTAGCATCATGTCTTGACCATATCACATCACAAGATGCCCTGCAAAAACAAGTTAGACGTCCTCTACTTTGTTGTTGCAAGTTTTACGTGGATGCTACGGGCTGAGCAAGAACCGTTCTTACCTACGCATCAAAAACCACAACGCGGTATAGTGATTGATTTTTGATCTTCAAAAAGAACCCTGTTCATTGAATCCGATTCAACTAAAGTTGGAGAAACTGACACCCACTAGCCACCTGTGTGTGAAGCACGTCGGTAGAACCAGTCTTGCGTAAGCGTACGCGTAATGTCGGTCTGAGCCGCTTCATCCAACAATACCGCTGAATCAAGAATCAACTAGTGACGGCAAACAATATGTATATACCCACGCCCACAACTCCTTTGTGTTCTACTCATGCATATAACATCTACGCACCTGGCTCAGATGCCACTGATGAGGAAAGCAGTAATTTCAAAAATATTCCTACGCACACGCAAGATCCATCTAGGTGATGCATAGCAACGAGAGGGGATAGAGTTGTCTACGTACGTTCATAGACCGTAAGCAGAAGCATTATGACAACGCGGTTGATGTAGTCGTACGTCTTCACGATCCGACCGATCCTAGCACCGAAGGTACGGCTCCTCCGCGATCTACACACGTTCAGCTCAGTGACGTCCCACGAACTCTAGATCCAGCTGAGGTCGAGGGAGACTTTCGTCAGCATGACGGCGTGATGATGGTGATGATGAAGTTACCGACGCAGGGCTTCGCCTAAGCACTACAACAATATGACCGAGGTGGAATTCTGTGGAGGGGGCACCACACACGGCTAAACAATCAACTTGTGTGTCTATGGGGTGCCCCCTCCCCCGTATATAAAGGAGTGGAGGAGGGGGAGGGCCGGCCCTCTATGGCGCGCCTCAAGGGGGGAGTCCTACTCCCGGTGGGAGTAGGATTCCCCCTTTCCCTTGTTGGAGTAGGAGAGAAGGAAGGGGGGGAGAGGGAGAAGGAAAGGGGGGCCAGCCCCCACCCCAATTCGGATGGGGAGGGGGGGCGCCCCCACCTTGGCCGCATCCTCCTCTCTCCCACTAAGGCCCATTAAGGGCCATACACTCCCCGGGGGGTTTCGGTAACCCCCCGGTACTCCGGTAAATGCCCGAACTTACCCGGAACCATTCCGATATCCAAACATAGCCTTCCAATATATCGATCTTTATGTCTCAACAATTTAGAGACTCCTCGTCATGTCCGTGATCATATCTGGGACTCCGAACTACCTTCGGTACATCAAAACACATAAACTCATAATACCGATCATCACCGAACGTTAAGCGTGCGGACCCTACGAGTTCGAGAACTATGTAGACATGACCGAGACTTGTCTCCGGTCAATAACCAATAGCGGAACCTAGATGCTCATATTGGTTCCTACATATTCTACGAAGATCTTTATCGGTCAAACCGCATAACAACATGCGTTATTCCCTTCGTCATCGGTATGTTACTTGCCCGAGATTCGATCGTCGGTATCTCAATACCTAGTTCAATCTCATTACCGGCAAGTCTCTTTACTTGTTCCGTAATGCAACATCCCGTAACTAACTCATTAGTCACATTGCTTGCAAGGCTTATAGTGATGTGCATTACCGAGAGGGCCCAAAGATATCTCTTCGATACACGGAGTGACAAATCCTAATCTCGATCTATGCCAACTCAACAAACACCATCGGAGACACATGTAGAGCATCTTTATAGTCACCCAGTTACGTTGAGACATTTGATAACACACTAAGTGTTCCTCCGGTATTCAGGAGTTGCATAATCTCATAATCATAGGAACATGTATAAGTTATGGAGAAAGCAATAGCAGTAAACTAAACGATCAAAGTGCTAAGCTAACGGATGGGTCAAGTCAATCACATCTTTCTCTAATGATGTGATCCCGTTCATCAAATGACAAGTCTTTGTCCATGGCTAGGAAACTTAACCATCTTTGATTAACGAGCTAGTCAAGTAGAGGCATACTAGTGGCAATCTGTTTGTCTATGTATTCACACATGTACTAAGTTTTCGGTTAATACAATTCTAGCATGAATAATAAACATTTATCATGATATAAGGAAATATAAATAACAACTTTATTATTGCCTCTAGGGCATATTTCCTTCATGATTAGCTGCCGACAATTTTGCAAAAAGGAAAAAAAAACTGTCAACATGCTTATAATTGAGTTTTTTTAGGTAATGGGTAGCTGCACCCTTTTATCCATTCATAACTACCAAACAACATGCTCTATAGATTTAGCCAGAGCACGTGCTGCCTTGTTAATAGAACATCTGGCATGGATAAAAGTACAAGATACAAACCGTGTGGCCCATTTCCTAATATCATGGACTATGGCTCCAATAGGGGACCTATCAAAACCTAGACCCTTGACCTTGTTGATCAACCATAGGCAATCTGATGCTACCATGATCTTCCGCATGCTAGTGTTATTGGAAAGGATTAAGATTTGACGAAGTGCCATGGCTTCTACTACTTCAAGAATTTGAACTCGCTCAAAGTAACCTTTGTTTGTTGCATGCATTCTTCCTCGGTGATCACGTGTCACCACACGAACGCTCACTCTTGCAGATTGGGAGAATATTGTTGCATCCACATTGACAAGCATCAACCTATCCGCGACGAAGACCATTTTTGGTTTGACTTCAAGGCCTGACATCTAATGGAAGTGGTCAAACTGGAAGAATGCATATTGGTAAATTCAACATAAGCTTTGATCTCTCCCACTACACGAAGAGGATGAATTAAAGCCTCACCATTACAACATACATTTGTATTTTACATATGTGCCATATTGCCACTGCCTTAATCATATAATGAAAAATATGTAGGGTTTTGTGGCCATTCCAAAATCCATTGCCTAATGTGAGTAAAACTTTCCAGGCAAAAACCATAATCTTTCTTAACTCTTTCTAGATTTCTTTAACATAGTGACATTGCAAAAAAGCAATGTTCAATGGTTTCCTCCCTACTGCAGAAACGACAATCATACCTTCAGGGGGTTGATCTCACTTGTAGTTGAACACATGTTGGGGGAAAATTATGGGACAACCTCCACAAAATTACTTTCATTTTATTTGGGCATATTGAATTACCCATAATAGCTTCCTCCATTTTTTTCTCCATGACCTTCTAATCTGAAGTAATCCCCTTGCCATTTCCGTCTCTTTGAAAACTCAATGCTCACAAAATTATATGCCGACCTTTCTGTGTAAACATCATCTTTTGTGTAGGGCCATGAAGCAAAATCCGAGCATCCTTCTGTACTCGAAGTATGCTAAGAATTATAGTTTGAGTTAAGCATTGTACTTATAGTTTTCCGTAGTGCCTTTGTGATCAAGGATAAGGCATGATCATAGGAAAATTATTAGAGTTGGACATGAGACATTACCATGTCCAACTTTATATTCGTCATTTTTTTAACTTTATAGTTGAGCTTAATTCGTCATTTTTTAACTTTATAGTTTAGCTTAATCTTAACCACAATTTTGAACACATTTTTAAGGGGAATAATTTTTTTGTGGGTAAAAGGGAATATAATTTTCCCTGCAAAAAAGGGAATATAATTTAGACATGCTTAATTTATGATCGAATTTCGGTTTTGATACCCACGTGTAAAAAAAATGATAAAATATGGATATTATACTTAACCCGACACAATACAAACATAAACACTTACATACACTCATTCATGTGCACATCTCTTTTGAAAAGGGAATCTTTCCGGCCTCTGCATATGTGATACAGACCATTAACTTAATCTTATACGTGAAAACAGAACTTAAGGCATGCTTAATTTTTGTACAGCCGCTTCATTTTGTGATCAAGAGATAATGAAGAGTGCACGTTCTCCCGCTTGTTTCTTGGCGCGACGTAGCGATAACCGTCTGATCATGCACACGAATCATGGAAAAATTGCAGCATGGCCACGAATCATGGAAATTTTGCGCGTGGCATCCTGGATAGCTTTCGGGGCATGCTAAGTGTCAGTTGACTATCTTTTTAAAATATTTGTCGCCTCGGTAGCCATTAGATCTGACATCATCCAACGTCTAGCATGGTCTTCACCATTGCAACAAGGGTAGTGTTGCACAACCCTTTGCAACAGAATTCATTTGCAGAAATCTTTTGCAATATAGGTGATGCTGAAGATTTTTTTTTTACTTCACTTTTTTAACACGGATGTTGTTGCGGATGGAAATTTTGCAATGCACAGACGATGTAGAAAAAAAATTGCAAACTATTTTTTGTCTTCACTTTTCCCACCAACGAAAGCAATTTTGCAAAGACCGGCTGAAAGGAAGCATATTTTTGGGAAACAGTCGCACCGTTTCCAGAACCAGCGGCCCAATTCTCTCGGTCCACACTCCCGAGTCCAGAGAGCAAGAAAGAGCAAGGAAACGGAAACCCCATTCCCCCCCTCCCCTCCATACTCCAGATTTCAGAAGTCGAGATCGATCCCAATGGCGTCGTCTACGCTTCGCTGCCTTCCAGTTCCAGGCGACATCCCGCCGACGACGCTGCTCACCCTACTAGACGAGATGCTCGAGGAAATCCTCCTCTGCCTCTCCGACGCCGCCGATCTCGTCCGCGCCTCCATGGCCCGCGTCTCCATCCTCCGCCTCGTCACCAATCACCGATTCCTCCGCCGCTTCCGCACTCGCTACCCGCCGTCTCTACTGGGCATCGTTTCTCCACATCCCCGGCCCCGATGGGACCTGCCGCTGGTGCAACTGGCCCAGCCGCCGCACCCCTCCGCGGCCGCCGCGAGCGCTTTCTCCGGGCTTGACGCCGCCGCCGCCGCCGACTTCTCATGCGCCTTCCTCCCCGACGCCGCGCGCTGGCGTAGGCGCGACTTGCGGGACGGCCGCGTCCTCCTTTCCGGCGTCCCAGAGGGCACCAAATACAACTGCCACGTCTTTGTCAGGGAGCTGGCTGTCTGTGACCCCCTATCCCGGCGCTACATCCTGCTACCTCCCATCCCCGACGACCTAGCCGCCTTGGTGCAGCCACCCGACGTGCTGCGTTTCGAGCCCTTCCTTGCTCCTCCGGCGGCCGAGGATGAGGAGGGCATGTCTTTCAGAGTTATCAGCTTGGTGCAGTGCAAAACCAAGCTGATCCTCCTCATCTTCTCTTCAGGTTCAGGTGCTGAACAATGGCGTGCTGTTACATTTGACAATTGGATCAGTCTGCTCACAGGATCAGGTAACCAGCAAGCAAGTTACCGGCGGTCGCCAATACGCCACTATGCAGACGGCTACTTCTGTTGGGTGCTTTTTCCGGCAAGCAAGTTGCTCATGCTCGACACACGCAACATGAGTTTCTCAGTTGTGGACCTCCCACATGGCACCAGTGCAGCACAGGTTGCCATTCTGGAGGCAGAGAATGGAAGGATTAAGATGTTTTTGAATGAGCATTTCACACCTGAACTTAGGTATTATGTGTTGCAAAATGATGGAGTTGGTGCAAACCAGTGGCTGTCAGAGGCAACGTTCAATTTACCTGTAAATAATGGCGGCTATATGTTCATGGGCGTAGCGGGGGGATACTTACTCCTACAAGGGATTGGAGAAGACGAATATACATTCCATTTGGTTTCGTTGAATCTGAAGACTTTAGAGCTTAAGTGGTTCCTTGCATCAAAGCGCAATAACAAGGGTGCTCATTTGTTTGCCGGTTTCCCACCATCCTTGTCTCCACCAACTCTTCGACAAGGTAACCTTCCTCTCTATTTGCATACTTGTACTTTGCACTCCATAGGACTTTGCGATACTAATATATTATGCAGGTATTAGTAGTCTTCTATGTCATTAACAATTGTTTTAGCAAGCTGTTATTCATGCAATTGAAAAGTCGTGGAGCATAGGAGATCAAGAAGTACTAGATGGGTCGTAGGTGCATTTCTCCATGCCGGCTATCGTTGGCGCTAGTAGCTTACGACAGGGCAAGTAGCTAGACATTTTTTTATTGAGAAACACCAACTACACGCACAGATATGGGCACACTGACACAGAGCCAAAGAGTTTAGCAGCTTAGGTCGCTTGCATAATTGTATAGGTACGAAAGAGAACAACAAAAGCATTCCGTATTTGCATATCCATGTTGCTTGGTACAATTCTTTTGTTGCTGCTTCTCTACATAAGTGGTCTGCCATACTATGTGAGCTGCGCAGAATAATATTATTATCACAAATCTAAGCAAATGAACATATGGAACTTTAGCACAAAGAGGATGTGCACAACTATGCTTTTATCCAAGTCTGAAGCATCCTAATATTCGTTGGTGTTCATGCAAAACAGAATATCACAAGAAAGATGAAGCATGATATGGAACATGCTTTCCATAATTATCTGCAGACAGAAAACAAAGTTTCAATTCACACACTAATTTATTCATATGTGTTGTTTTTAAGGCGGTAAGAAAAAGAGCAAAAGGACACGTGCCTAACTATGATGGTGATTTCTAATGAAAATTTTGTTCCGCTACCTTCATTTTCGTCTCTTTTGTCTTTGGTGTTCCTGACTTCTGCAGTTGCGCCTCCCTCCCCACCACATTCCCTGTAATTGTTACAGTTCTTTTTGCCATCAGTGAGGTGGCTTAATGGAAATCAATCAGGTGGGATAAGGAGTTCCATAGACCTAAAAGAAAAAACTGGCAGCCCAAAGGGAAAATAAGTAGATTGTTTTCATGGGTTGAATTAAGAATTAAGTGTTAGCAGGGGCAAGGGAAAAATTTGAATCTTGAATGGTAACTTTCATCCATGTCTCTTTAATGTTACATCACATATACCTGGAAACTTTCATTCAAGTTTTAGTCACTTAGCAATGTCTCAGAAAAATATTACTCGTGCAGCAAATGACTGCATTTCCTTCAATTCCCATTGGTACAGAAAAGTAAACTACCACTTGCAGCCCTTTTCTTTTTGTGACGACACTTGTAGATAATATTGCATGCCAAAAATACTGCTGACAGACGTAGTAAAGACATTTCAAAACTAATAAAATTAGAGATCACCTACAATTATAAAAGGTAGCATGTGTATGCCCACATAAAAGGTAAGTAAACTCTACCCAGAGAATCCTTAATGAGCTGAAAATGCATCAAACCACATCAGAACGAAGCCTTTGAACTTCGAAATCCCGGTAATTTTCTAAACATTTCTTTCTACATATTCAACCTCCTATCTTATTGAGAAAACTTCCATGCAGTTTTCTTCTTCCATGACTATCACACACTAATAGATTGATTTCCATCTAAATTTACTGATACAGTGATACCATACTGAAATGACTGGACACAACATGATATAGAAGTATTCAAACACAATAAGAAACAAAATTGACTACTCTATTATGCAAGAGAATAGCATTAGCCGAAAAGTTCAGACAATGATGAAATGATAAATCTGTGGTTCCTCTCTCTAATTGACAGATAAAACAAATATTCCTAATAACCTGCCTCAAGCCCTCAACACACAGGCAACTTCCTTAATTGCCTTTCCAACAGAACATTACTTCGAACATGGCCTCTAGCTAAAAGCTAGATCGCAAAAATTATACGTCCTGTTGTATGCAAATAGAAGTGTGTTTAGCTAGGCTAGAAAAATTATGCATGCATTAGTACACACTACTCCACGAGTGAGGAAATCAGTGCAAGCATATATTTAGTTAAAATAATATTACTGCTCTATGCTATACAGGTTTGTTGTATGCAAATAGAAGTATCAATTAATTCCATGATTCCTTAATCTTACAGTGAGACACAGGATAGTATGGTGACGCGGAAATAGGATCCTCAAGAATTCTCCATCATTTTTGTTTATAAGTTGACTACTCTGTTCTGCCTCCTTGCACTTGTCAGTCTCATGTGCAAGGCTTCCCCAGCTGGCCAATCAATTCTGTTCCTATACATATTATCTGACTCAAAAATGAAGGATAGAGCAAACATATTTCCATGCTATGTATGACTCTAAATATAGCTCGTACATTTTGATCACGGCAATAATGTATGTTTCCTAATTATCCCACAAAAATGTCGATCCCGGAGGCTCTTGAACAAACAAATGTCAACCAAAATTCAAAGCATCAGAAAAATTCGAATGTACAAAATCCCTTGGTGGAAAAATACCCAAGCCTCTTGAATGCTCCCAATTCCAGAATTCGTGTCCTAAACTGACGGTGTATTGAAAAACTGGGTTCCTGGGCACACCTAAATGGGCCTCTAAATAAGATATTTCCATAACTGTAATATGTTAAGTTGTGGCCTATGTTGGAGAAGCTTGGTTTCGTTCAGTCTTGCTACGAGCCAATCAAGCAAATCATAAATCATCCAAAAAGAGTAGAAGAGCAGTGGCACCTCGATCCGTTCCCGAACACCACCAAGCTCTCGAGCACGGCCAAAGCCTCTGAGCATGGTTACCCTGGGCTCAAGTTGTTGGGTCAGGCAACGCGAATTGGGGCATGGCCGATCAGGCATTAAATGCCAAGCAGATTATCGACCATAGCCCGCCGTAGGCTACACATTTTAAGGCAATGAGGACTCTTTCACAAGGCGGTATCATGATTCCCTGCACGATAAGGGGGGCGATTGAGCAGACTGTCACGACTACACATGGCCACTTTTTGACCAAGGCTCTGGCGCCTTGTCAAGAACTGCAGCCTCCATCAATTATCAGATGCTGACGGGTGGAGCCCAGAACGGCGACCGCGACCAGGTGTATCTCTCGACCAAAGATAAACGGGATTCAGGCAATTGTTTACCTGCCACTCTTGGTGAACTCCGCGGTGGACACATGAGCAACGAAGGCTACTGTAACCTTTTACCTTTGTAGTTAAGGAGCCATTGTAGGTCTTCTAGAACTCTATATAAGGGCAGGACCATGGCTCGTCGAAGGGGAGCGATACCAAGAACTTTATTTTTTGAAAGGAGCCAAAAGACTTGCCTCATTAATTAATTAAGAGGGAATAGAGTTGAGGTTTTTGTTACAACACCAAGGTGTGAGAGCATCGAATCAATATTCTACTCTTGCGGCATGATTATACCCCAAATATTTTGCACCTGCAGCTACCCAAGTTAGAACCTCTGACTTAATACTCGCGAGGAGAACCATCGGTGGTGCGCTCTTGAGGTGGAAGATACGGGTGTTCCATTTGTTCCAGATGGTCCAAGAGGTGAGAAGTGTGAGAGTAGCCATCGCCTTCCGGTTTGGAATGGTAGAGATGGAAAGACTTGTCCACCAATCTTTGATGGAACGCGTGGAGTGCGAGTTGGTAGTGTCGATTCTTTCAAGTTGAAGCAATTCCTTGATCATTCCCCAGAGCCTCATGGAGTATCTACACTTGAACATGAGATGCTCAATGGATTCATGCTCGCGCTTGCATAGATGGCAAAGTCCACAGTCAGGCCTTCCCTGCTTGGCCAACCGATCAGCGGTCTAAACCCTATTTTGCATGGCCAATCATGCAAAAAAATTAACCTTCGAGAGCTCAAGCCTTCCAAACCGCCTGTTCCATGGGGGAGCGGAGAAGGCCCAAGAATTGTGCCAAGTAAGCGGACTTGGCCGTGTAGATCCCGCTCTCGGTGTGCTACTAGATGATGTCATCTTCGGCATTATCCTCGAGGGTGTAGCCACGAATGGTGGTCCAAAGCACAATGAATTGCCGCAGATGCGCGAAGGTGAAGTTGGTGGTGACCTTGATTTTACGAACCCAAGCATCATCATTTATTCACGAAGCTTCCATCTTTTTCGGGAGGACGCTTCATAAATGAGGGGTGCGATGTCTTTTCTCTTGCAGTCATGCACCCAAGGGGCATCCCAAAAAGGGGTGTGTGCGCCGTTGCCCACTATGATGGTGGAGGAGGCATAGAAAAGGTTCATATCCATCTCGTCGCAAGGGTTACTGGCTCCTTCAACTAGTACCAAAGCCATCGCAAACGAAGAACTCTCGCAATTTTCTCCGAGTTAAGAATGCCGAGGCCCCCTTACTCGAATGGTCGGCAAACTGCGTCCCAATTAACCTTGCACTTTGCACCGATGGTCTTCTCCGTTCCCACCCAAAGGAAGGCCCTAGTAGACCAAAATATTTCATCAGAAATGAAGCGTGTGCAACCTACAAGCTTTGGAGAATGTCATCAAGGGGGATGTGGCCACATTGAATCGGAACAACTGAGCTTTTCTAAAAGTTCGTGTGGAGGCTCGTGATGTCACCAAATGCATTAAGCAAGATGAAGAGATTGTCTATGTCTTTCGTGATGGGGCGACGAACATAGCCACATCGTCGGCGTAGAGGGAAGTTCCGATGAAGGTACCACAACCACAAATCTTGTGCAGCAACCCCTTCCTAGTTGCCATATCGAGGATTTTCTGAAGAGGGTCGATGGCGATGAGAAAAAGTAGGGGGGAGAGGGGTCCCCTTGACGAAGGCCGTGACTGTGGGTGATAGTTTCAAGGATGCCGTTGAGGAGCACCCTCGAAGAGAAGGTGCACAAGAGAGCGGTGATCTAATTCCGGAAAGTTCTTGGGAGTCCACGGTGTTGAGTGATGTCAATGATATATTCCCACTTGACGGGAGTCGAAGGCCTCTGAAATGTCCATCTTGAGGAGGATGGATGGGGTTTTGCTCTTGTGGAGGCGTTGCGCGAGACTTTTCACGTACATGAAACTGTCATGAAGGCTCCTCATCTTTATGAAGGTACTTTGGGCATTGGAGACTAACTTGTTCATGTGTGGGGCAAGCCGCATTGCTAAGATTTTGCCGAAAATCGTAGTGATGGTGTGGATGAGACTAATATGCCGGAAGTCGGTGATTCCCTTGGCGCCCTCCTTTTTTAGAATAACCACAAAGATAGCTGAGTTGAGCCAATGAACGTTGTTGGTGTGGAGGGCCCGGGAGCCTTATCGCTCGGCATAAGATTGATGGCCTCTTGGACCTCCTCCAAAGAAATGGGCTCCTCAAGGGAGTCCAATTTATGCAGCTCGAGGCCTAGCTCATCCCAATTAAAATCATGTGGCCGCGAATTCTCCTTCCCCATGGCCTCGGCGAAGTGGTCATGAATCACCTTCTCTTTTCCTTCATGCTCGGTGATCCACCCATGGTTGTGCTTGATCCTATGGATGTAGTTTTTGCGATGCCTTCCGTTGATCCTTCGGTGAATTTATTTTGTGTTTGTGTCCCCCTCTTTGATGTTGGCCAAACTTGCACACTGGTTTTTGCAAGCCCGCTCGAAGACCCGCCATGCCAATGACCCTCCGTTTGAGCCTCGATCAGAGATCTCTTACACTGTCAGAGAATTGTCAATTGTCTTGAGCCATGTCGAGGTGCAGGATCCCAAGAACTTGATGGCTAGCTTTTAGAGAAGAATCTAGAGAGAGGAAGAAGAGAAGGGTGCCTGGGGCAGCTAGAAGCCCACCCGAGCACTACCAAAACTAGCTGCGAGCACTCTGCTCAAGCTTGTAGTTCATTTGTACATTATCCATCAAACACACAAAAAGCAGGAGTAGGGTATTATACCTTTGTGTGGCCTGAATCTGGTTAACTGCTTGTGTCATTAATTCTTAGGAAGCCGCAAGAAGCTTTGAGTGGTTTAGCCCCTGTTCGAACAACTAAAAGGGGCTCTCTCTGATCCCTGATCTCGACGATCACACACAGGGCTATTGTTGCAAGACTCAAACCCCGGCATATTATGGGCAGACGTGCAAGGAGGTTGTGGGGATGGTGCCAGGGAGGCGGGCAGGCAGGAAAAGGAGAGGGAGGTCACAGAAACCGAAGCAATTCAAGTCAGATTAGCGGTGTTGCTGCCGGCGTCTGTGGAGCTGCTTCTCATCGTGGCGTTGGAAGCACTCTCTCTGCTTGTCGGCTCGGATCGGGCAGAGGAGTGGCTGTCGCACTGCTCCTCCTCCTGGTCTGGTGGGGATGGCCGGAGGACGGTGAACAGGAAGGGCCGCGGAGGTGATGGGAACCATCCAAGCCGACCCTGCAGGTATTGTTGCTACCGTCGGTGGCATCACACTGCTACTGCTTGTGGCGCTCTTGTTGTCCGCTGTCTCCAACGCACGGGGCTCAGCACCACCACATTCCATGCGGGTCGGCGTGGAAGGTGTAGTGAGGGTTAGGCCGTGAGAGAGGCGATAGAGCAGAGATGGAGGAGGGACAGCAGATGTGGATTGCTCGGTCTTTGTTCGATAAGTGTAATATGTTAGCCGGGCATAAACTTAGGTCATATGTTTCTCATCTTGGGGATATACTCGTCATTATTTTTGAGACTATCGTAAGAATAAAGCAATGCAATGTTCTATCATGCCGGATTAGGACTTGTATTAGCTACTCCCTCTGTCCCATAATATAAGAGCGTTTTTGACACTACACTAGTATTATTGCCCTCTAGCTTTGCATGATTGTGCTGGTCATTGTCATTTCCAATTGATTGCATTTCTTACTATATTTGTACTAATAAATTATATTGCTTAAATCACCCAGTATTTTTCTTAATGTTGATTCAGATATGACTGATGCCTCCATTTGTAATTCAGATATCTGATATTGATGCCGCTGGGAGATCGTCTGGAGGTATGGAGCAGCAACTTGGAGCATTATGTACTGGATGGAATCATCAGGCTTTCCTTTTGAGACGGACGCAGGCTTGTTTGCGGTGCTGATTGTTGTGCAGCTCGGTGCTTATTTTCAGATATGTCATGGGTGAATAGTCGTGATAATCTACCAAATTTGATTCGCAAATCAAATATTACTAGACAATTTCTATTTTTGGAACCTTTGTTCCTATCAGATATGCAATGTGACTAGCAGCAGGGTGACATATACCATCTTCTTTGTTTTTGTTTTTGTGTAAGTGGTACAAATCGGGGATATACAAATCGGTTCTACCATCTTCTTTGTTTCTGTAAGTTGTGTAAGAGCTACATGGCTTCGTCTTACAAACAGGAACAGTTCTGTGCTTATTTTTCAAATATGTTATAAGAGAATATTTGTGATAATCTAGCAATTTGTTCGCAAATCAAGTTGGAATTTGACAAGTTCTCTTGTCTAAAACATTTGTTCCTACGAGATATGCAATGTTTGCGGTGCTGACTTTTGTGCAGCTCGGTGCTTATTTTCAGATATGTTACTGGAGAATAGCTGTGATAATCTACCAAATTTGATTAACAAATAAAATATGACTAGACATTTTCTATTTATGGAATCTTTGTTCGTACCAGATATGCAAATGTGACTAAAAGCAGGGTATGGCGAGTAATATATACAGTTACAAATCGGTTCTAGTACTATCTCCGTTGCTTTTTGTAAGAAGTTGCGCAAGAGATACACATGACTTCTTACAAACAGCACTATATTTACTGCAAAAACAATCAGGTGCCATTTGTGCATTGTGACTCCATACTCTCCTTGATGAAGTCTAGATTGAGTGTGTCACGCACACCAAGGAACACGACAGCCATCAGCACCAGCAACATTCCCGGCGATATTATCCTCCACTCAATTTCGTGGGGAATCTTCTGCCCGCCGTGGGCCGCCTCAAGAAGGATCAGCACCAATGTTCCGCTGTCCAACACCGGCAACAGGTTTATTGCCGCAGGGTTGAGGTCGAGGCTGCCGCAAAGTGAAACAGGCCGTCTGCGCTCGACCTCGCCTCCAATGGCGATTATCGGGGCGTGACGCTTCTCCACCATCTGTGAGAAGTCGAGAAACGTCTGCCTGAGCGCAGTTCCTTCGAAAATGCTAGACCTAGGGCCTCTTCCGCTTAGCTAATCCCCCCCCCCCCCCCCCCCCCCCCTCTCCCCGCACTGAATACCCACCGGGGTGGCCCCCTTCCTCCCCTTCTTTCCAATCCCCCTTTGCAATGTTCTCCATTGTATGAACTGCTACTGCTATCATATTGGTTGCTTGGTCCGTTTGAAAAGAGCATAACAAGAGAGTCTTTGAGGACAAGTCGGTCCCGATTTAACACACTGGCCAACTTCATCAAGGGTGATGCTTTTGAGTGGCTTAAGGCAGCTAAGTGCTTTGAAGCCTTGTTTGTATAGTTCTGTGTGTTGCCCCTGGTCTTCCTTTTGTTTTTGGTCGTTTTTTCTGTATGTTTTTTAAGACTTTGTACTTGTCTTTTTCCCTCTCTACTCCTATACTGATTACATGTAGTTCTCCTGCATGGTTCGAAAAAAGAAGTTATATTTGAGCTGTTAGCTCACATCACTTAGGTGTGCTATCGAGCTTGGAAATTTCCTTTTCTAACCCGTAAATTGACGTTTTCGATGGATTGGGAAGTAATACTAGCAGCTAACCCAGAATAATCTTGGGCCACTACTCCTTTTATGGGGATCGCAATGGCTTTACTCACTATATTCATGTCCCGTTATTGAGGACCTCATTTAAATAAAATACACTGTCCGGGAGCTTTATGGGGACTCACTAAAAAACACCTAATAATCTTTAAAAGAAATTAATTCCAGGGAAAAGAAGCAAAACTTAAGACCATCCTTGCAGTAGGATAACATCTGCTTTGGGTTATTTATTATCTCCTTTGAGGGATTTTTAGGATTGTTCATGCTATATTTAGTCTATTTTGGCTTTTACTGCCTACTTTTCTAAAGGAATGCTATTTGCAACTTTAGATCATATGCTAACTCATGTCTCTTTCTCAGCATTTTCAAGGTACATGTGTTGGCCCAGTCCCGACGCCGAGTACTTCCGGCGATGGTGATATGACCGACGACAAACGACGATGACGAACCAACGCTAGCTACTAAACTGCTCATGCTGATGCAATCGCGACAGTCTCTTTACGTCGAGATGCACCGCACCACAGAAAGCTTCAACTAGCTGATGTACCGCAGTGCAAAGCTAGCTGTCCGAGCTGATTGATTTTGCTCCACGCCTAAACACCTATGTACGCAACAGCCTTTGGGCTTAATACTCAATGCAAGCACAAAAGACTCGGCGTATTGCCAAAGGCTCGTATCGAGCCTTATTACTTTATTGATCAACTCAACTCACAGTTACAAGGATAGGGGTACACCTATATTTTACTAGCTAGAGCACAAAACCAGTCGGACTAGATGGCCAACATGTATACTACTTGAACACGGATAGCTGCACGTAGCCGCACTCGGGATTAACTCCAACATTCACCCCCTAATCACGACGTCATCATGTCACAGTTCCGACGCCAATCCTTCTTCCCATCTCCAAAAACTTCTCTCGATCCAAAGCCTTGGTTAGCATGTCTGTCAGTTGATCATCCATGCGAATGTAGTTGACCTCCATCTTCCCTTCTTCCACGCAGTCTTTTATGTAGTGATACATCGTATCAATGTGCTTGCTCCTTTCATGCCGCACTGGATCTTCGCGTAGAAAACTTTCAGACTTGCTATCAACATTAAGCACAACTTGTTTCTGATCTCGATTCATGAGATCACCGTGTAGCCTCCCTAGCCACACATCTTGACACATCGCAGTGACAGCTGCAATATACTCTATTGCATCAACTGTGGATGCTTTACTCTTCTTGCTCAGCTCAAGACGAGGTTTCATTGAAGCTTCAATTAGATTGCAATCTTTCATGCCACAGTTTTCAAGTATCTTCCTTGTGTATGCCTCCTGGCATGGTGTGATCTCCTCTGTCTTTTGATGTACCTTTATCCTTGGGTAATAGCTCAAAAGACCTAGATCATCCATCTTGAAAAGCTCTTTCATTTGTAGCTTGAATTCTGCAATCACCTCTTCATCCGCTCCAGTAATCAATAGGTCGTCGACGTAGATGCCAACTAGTAGACGATCCCTTCCTTCACCTCTCTTGTACATCGCATGCTCTAGTGGGGCTTTCTCAAATCCAAGAGAAATCATCGTTCGATCAAGTTTGATGCTCCATGCCCGAGAGCCTTGGCGTAGCCTGTACAAGACTTTGTGTAACTTCAGTACCTTGTGTTC
Organism: Triticum monococcum; assembly: GCA_034509565.1. NCBI lineage: Eukaryota > Viridiplantae > Streptophyta > Magnoliopsida > Poales > Poaceae > Triticum > Triticum monococcum. The sequence goes on along the minus strand of CM067842.1, from coordinate 77,091,471 downwards.
TTCTCCCTCTTTGATGAATCCCGGTGGTTGGCTCACATAAACGTCTACTTCTAACTCTTCATTCAGAAACGCGGATTGTACATCCATGTGATGTATATTCCATGATTCTTGAGTCGCAAGAGCTAGCAGTAATCTCACCGATTCCATCCTTACAACAGGAACAAACACTTCTTCGAAATCCACACCTTCCTCTTGCACGTACTCTTTGGCTACTAGCCTTGCTTTGTGCTTCACGGACCCATCGGCTTCTTTCTTGATCATAACTTCCCACTTCAGATCCATGATTTTTTCATTGTTGGGAAGATCCACAAGCTCCCATGCATTATTGTCGTGGATCGACCTCAACTCTTCTACATAGCATGACGCCAACACTCCTTCGTATTTGCGCCCACAAATTTCACCGGTTCCTCGGTGCTTGGTAGACACCATCGCTCACTCCCTTTCATCTTTACCGGGTCAATCGTTCAAAGAATTTCTCCGGATATGGGTGTAACACCGGCTGTAGATTTTGAGTTGTGGATGGACGTGTCGTTTCCTCAACTGATGTCGGAGGCAACAACATATCTTCCGGAGTTGCCAAATCTCCTTTTTCTGGCGTTTTCAGACCTCCTGGTTTGCTTCCACCGGTTACTGGACAACCGTTATGGTCACCAAGGGCACACTGCAGGCTGCCAAACATGCGTACGTTTTCTAGCCCGTTAGTGAAGCCAGCAACACTAGATGGACCGCAGCTAACTTGTGGCACGTCTCCTTTTACTGGACGTTGCACATATTTTAGCCCATCCATTACTAGCACTCCACGTGGCAGTGAGCTCCTTGGTGAAGCTGTTGCAGACAGCTTGTAGTGGCCAACACCATCCGGCTTGTCCACTCGACTGTGCATGCCAACACCGGTGGCGTACGTGCAGCTGCTGCCTTCGGTTGCTGCTGGCCCTGGCCTGCTGCATGCAGCGCCGACTTGGTTGCAGCTCTGATACCAATTATTGGTTCAGTCCCGACGCCGAGTACTTTCGGCGATGGTGATATGACCGATGACAAACGACGATGACAAACCAACGCTAGCTACTGAACTGCTCCTGCCAATGCAATCGCGACAAAGTCTCTTTACGTCGAGATGCACCGCACCACAGAAAGCTTCAACTAGCTGATGTACCGCAGTGCAAAGCTAGCTGTCCGAGCTGATTGATTTTGCTCCACGCCTAAACACCTATGTACGCAACAGCCTTTGGGCTTAATACTCAATGCAAGCACAAAAGACTCGGCGTATTGCCAAAGGCTCGTCTCGAGCCTTATTACTTTATTGATCAACTCAATTCACAGTTACAAGGATAGGGGTACACCTATATTTTACTAGCTAGAGCACAAAACCAGTCGGACTAGATGGCCAACACGTATACTACTTGAACACGGATAGCTGCACGTAGCCGGACTCGGGATTAACTCCAACAACATGGTGAGCTTCCTTAAAAACGGTTGTCATATGTACTTTATAAAATTTAATGTAGTTGATTTTCTGAATGTGGTTCATAGGTGACAATTTTGGTTTGGAAAAGCTAGAAAAGCTTCTGATTGTTACAATCTATGTGATATGCTGTGCGATTGAGCTATATGAAGAACCAATTTTGTGTTTCAAAGTAGCTCATACAGTACAACAACAATTATTATTATTTTGCGGTTTTGTACGAACAATTATTTGCATGCTAGTTTACGGATGGTAAAAAAACGAGTACAAGAATATGGTATAATAGATACCACAAAAGTGTGCTAAAAATGCATGTGTATGGGTAATCTCATCTTCTCATGGTGAAGAGGTCATCATGACAACCTATCTAATTCTCATCCTTCCAACCAAACAATAAAGGTGATTATCAACCACAGCCAATCCCACCAAACCGAAACAACGAAACGCGGCTATCCTCAGCCAACCTAGCCTTGCCATCAAAATGCACACCATCATAATTAGCATCCCTATACAAGCTTTAGCAAGAAACCTGGGGGTCGTCAACCTAAATATTTTGGGTTGTTCTAAGCCTCCCTATCTAAATAACGAGCAACATAATTAGCATCTCTATTACAAATGCTAAACTCAACTTCAGCAAAAGTAGATGCCTGCCTGCAAATATTGGTGAAATAAGGAGTGACTGTTGTGGCAGACAATTCCCCTCTTCGAATGTTTCAGTTGCTTGGAGGAAATCTGACTGGATGATGATCGTGTTAAACCCCAATTCATTCGGCAAAGCTAGTGCTCTTTGTATGGCTTGAGTTTCCATTGTCACAACGTCAATTGCATAAGTAACTTCTTCAATGCAGTCAACCCTGAACCTTCCCATCTCATCTCGAGCCACCACTCCGATTCCGCATGTGCACAACTCATAGTCAAAAGCAATGTCGATGTTGATCGGAATAAACCCATCTTTCAGGTTTTTCCATTCACTCTTTTTTTTCCACTTGTTTTCCTCACCACCTGGATATTTAGGCTATTAATCCTCATAATAGCTAATATCTTTCATCGGATTTATTTAAAAGGAACTTTAATTTGCTTTACTTTTATATAGTATTTATGTTGGATTTCTTCACATGCATGATTAGTTGCCGGCAAATTTGCATGCTTATAAATGGAGTTTTTTAGGTAGTGGGTAGCTGCATCCTTTTATTCATTAATAGCTAGTTCATTATAGATAATGCACTTGATTACATAGCCAACATGACCAAACATCATGCTTTCTCGATTTAGCCAGAACATGTGCTGCCTCATTACAAGAACGATTTGTTAAACGACACATATGGAGATCCTACGTGATAACCTTCGGCCCTTAGGATGTCAACCAAACCTAGATAAATAGAGATAGTTTGTTCAAATATTCTGTTATTATCTCTCTATTCTATCCCTTGTTCTCCAAGATGTACTCGATCCCATTTGTATGCTAACCCAGGGAGTTGCGCCCCTAGCTATTTAACACGAAGCCGTCGCCCAGAGCTAGGGTACGACGTTCTCTCACATGGTATACATAGCCTAACTCTTCCCATCTAGTTTTCCCTCCTCCTCCCGCAACCCTTGCCATGGCCTCCTCCAGCACCACCTCCTCTGCCCTCTCTGGTCAGATCACCGAGCGGCTGACCCGCACAACTACATCCTGTGGCATACCTAGATTACGCCACAACTGAGAGGGGCAGGCTTCTTCGGCTATGTCGACGGAAGCATGGCGGAGCCGGCCAAGATTGTCGTCAGCAAGGACAAGGATGGGAAGGAGGAGATCATCCCGAATCCACTCCATCCCATCTGGGTTCGAGAAGATCAGCAGGTACTCGGATATCTTCTGAACAATCTCTCCAAAGAAGTCTTGGTGCAGGTGACCTCGATCGCTCATGCACACGAGCTCTGGACGGCATTGGTGAGCATGTTCTCGTCAACCTCGTTGTCCCACGTCAACAATATCCGTGCATCCCTCACCAACGCGCAGAAAGGAACACAGTCGGTGGCCTCCTTCTTCACGCATATGCGTGGCCTCGCCGACGAGCTTGCTGCTGTTGGCAAGCCATTGCATGATGATGAGTTGATCTCTTACATCCTCAATGCGCTTGACATGGAGTATCAGCCGTTGGTGTCTGCCCTTGATGCGCACACCATACCGGTCACCCTCGACGAGTTGTTCGCTCAGATGAGCAACTTTGATCAGCGGGTGGCCCTCTTCCAAGGAGCTGCAGGAGGCGGCTTCAAGACTTCTGCTAACGCCGCCACTTGCGGCCGTGGCGGGAGCTCACGTCATCGCGGTCCGCCCCGGAACAGCAAGGGCAAGGGCACTGGTGGCGGCAACAACAGCGACTTCAACAACGCACGCGGCGGCGGCCGGCCTTCCTACACCAACACTAGAGGCCGGCGCAACAACAGCTCCAACAACAAGTCGCGTCCTGACACGGTCAGGTGCCAAATCTGCGGCAAGCCGGGCCACTCAGCAAAGGATTGCTGGTACCTCTATGAGGAAGATGAAGATGACTCATCTCAAGATGAGAAGGTGGCCAGAGCAGCTGATGGATCCTATGGCGTCGACACCAACTGGTATGTCGACAACGGCACCACAAACCACATCACCGGCGGGCTGGAGAAAGTGACCATGCGTGAAAAGTACCGTGGCAAGGACCACATCCACACTGCTAGTGGAGAAGGTATGAGAATTAGCCATATTGGTCACTCAATTATCAAAACCCCTCAGAGAAAAATTCACCTTAAAAGAATTTTGCATGTCCCTAGTGCTTCAAAAAATCTTCTTTCTGTTCACCACATTACCATTGACAATCATGTCTTTCTTGAATTTCACCCTTCCTTCTTTTTGATCAAGGATCAGGCAACGAAGAAGGTGCTATATCGAGGTACATGCGTTCGTGGACTCTATCCCTTGATTCCGGAGATTAGAAGATTGAATAAAGAAGTGTTTAGTGAAGGAAATATGCCCTAGAGGCAATAATAAAGTTATTATTTATTTCCTTATATCATGATAAATGTTTATTATTCATGCTAGAATTGTATTAACCGGAAACATAATACATGTGTGAATACATAGACCAACAGAGTGTCACTAGTATGCCTCTACTAGACTAGCTCGTTAATCAAAGATGGTTATGTTTCCTAACCATGAACAAAGAGTTGTTATTTGATTAACGAGGTCACATCATTAGTTGAATGATCTGATTGACATGACCCATTCCATTAGCTTAGCACCCGATCGTTTAGTATGTTGCTATTGCTTTCTTCATGACTTATACATGTTCCTATAACTATGAGATTATGCAACTCCCGTTTATCGGAGGAACACTTTGGGTACTACCAAACGTCACAACGTAACTGGGTGATTATAAAGGAGTACTACAGGTGTCTCCAATGGTAGATGTTGGGTTGGCGTATTTCGAGATTAGGGTTTGTCACTCCGATTGTCGGAGAGGTATCTCTGGGCCCTCTCGGTAATATACATCACATAAGCCTTGCAAGCATTATAACTAAGATGTTAGTTGTGAGATGATGTATTACGGAACGAGTAAAGAGACTTGCCAGTAACGAGATTGAACTAGGTATTGGATACCGACGATCGAATCTTGGGCAAGTAACATACCGATGACAAAGGGAACAACGTATGTTGTTATGCGGTCTGACCGATAAAGATCTTCGTAGAATATGTAGGAGCCAATATGGGCATCCAGGTCCCGCTATTGGTTATTGACCGGAGACGTGTCTCGGTCATGTCTACATTGTTCTCGAACCGTAGGGTCCGCACGCTTAACGTTACGATGACAGTTATTATGAGTTTATGCATTTTGATGTACCGAAGGTTGTTCGGAGTCCCGGATGAGATCACGGACATGATGAGGAGTCTCGAAATGGTCGAGACGTAAAGATTGATATATTGGAAGTCTATGTTTGGACATCGGAAGTGTTCCGGGTGAAATCGGGATTTTACCGGATTACCGGGAGGGTTACCGGAACCCCCCGGGAGCCAAATGGGCCTACATGGGCCATTGTGGAAAGGTGAAAGGGGCTGCCAAGGAGGGCTGCGCACCTCCCCCCCTCCCCTAGTCCTATTAGGACTAGGAGAGGTGGCCGGCCACCTCTCTCTCTTTCCCTCTCCCTTTTTCCCAAGGAGTCCTAGTTGGAATAGGATTGGAGGGGGGAGTCCTACTCCCGGTGGGAGTAGGACTCCTCCTGCGCCTCCCCCTCTTTGGCCGGCCAGCCCCCCTCCCTCCAACCTTTATATACGGGGGCAGGGGACACCCCAAGACACACAAGTTGATCCTTGAGATCGTTCCTTAGCCATGTGCGGTGCCCCCTGCCACCAAATTCCACCTCGATCATACCGTTACAGTGCTTAGGCGAAGCCCTGCGTCGGTAGTACATCAAGATCGTCACCACGCCGTCGTGCTGACGGAACTCTTCCTCGACGCTTTGCTGGATCGGAGCCCGAGGAACGTCATCGAGCTGAACGTGTGCTAAGAACTCGGAGGTGCCGGAGTAACGGTGCTTGGATCGGTCGGATCGGGAAGAAGACGTACGACTACTTCCTCTATGTTGTGTGATCGCTTCCGCAGTCGGTCTGCGTTGGTACGTAGACAACACTCTCCCCTCTCGTTGCTGTGCATCACCATGATCTTGCGTGTGCGTAGGAAAAAATTAGAAATTACTACGTTCCCCAACAGTGGCATCCGAGCCTAGGTTTTATGGTTTGATGTTATATGCACGAGTAGAACACAAGTGAGTTGTGGGCGATACAAGTCATACTGCCTACCAGCATGTCATACTTTGGTTCGGCGGTATTGTTGGTTGAGACGATCCGGACCAACCTTACGCGTACTCTTACGCGAGACCGGTTCCCTCGACGTGCTTTGCACATAGATGGCTTGCGGAAGACTGTCTCTCCAACTTTAGTTGAACCAAGTGTGACTACGCCCGGTCCTTGAGAAGGTTAAAACGGAGTCTATTTGACGAACTATCGTTGTGGTTTTGATGCGTAGGTGAGATGAGTTCTTACTTAAGCCCGTAGCAGCCACGTAAAACTTGCAACAACAAAGTAGAGGACGTCTAACTTGTTTTTGCAGGGTATGTTGTGATGTGATATGGTCAAGGCATGATGCTGATTTTATTGTATGAGATGATCATGTTTTGTAACCGAGTTATCGGCAACTGGCAGGAGCCATATGGTTGTCGCTTTATTGTATGCAATGCAATCGCGATGTAATGCTTTACTTTATTACTAAGCGGTAGTGATAGTCGTGGAAGCATAAGATTGGCGAGACGACAACGATGCTACGATGGAGATCAAGGTGTCGCGCCGGTGACGATGGTGATCATGACGGTGCTTCGGAGATGGAGATCACAAAGCACAAGATGATGATGGCCATATCATATCACTTATATTGATTGCATGTGATGTTTATCCTTTTATGCATCTTATCTTGCTTTGATTGACGGTAGCATTATAAGATGATCTCTCACTAAATTATCAAGAAGTGTTCTCCCTGAGTATGCACCGTTGCAAAAGTTCTTCGTGCTGAGACACCACGTGATGATCGGGTGTGATAGGCTCTACGTTCAAATACAACGGGTGCAAAATAGTTGCACACGCGGAATACTCAGGTTATACTTGACGAGCTAAGCATATACAGATATGGCCTCGGAACACGGAGACCGAAAGGTCGAGCGTGAATCATATAGTAGATATGATCAACATATTGATGTTCACCTTGAAAACTACTCCATCTTACGTGATGATCGGTTATGGTTTAGTTGATTTGGATCACGTGATCACTTAGAGGATTAGAGGGATGTCTATCTAAGTGGGAGTTCTTAAGTAATATGATTAAATTGAACTTAAATTTATCATGAACTTAGTCCTGGTAGTATCTTGCAAATCATGTTGTAGATCAATAGCTCGCGTTGTTGCTTCCCTATGTTTATTTTGATATGTTCCTAGAGAAAATTATGTTGAAAGATGTTAGTAGCAATGATGCGGATTGGATCCGTGATCTGAGGTTTATCCTCATTGCTGCACAGAAGAATTATGTCCTTGATGCACCGCTAGGTGACAAACCTATTGCAGGAGCAGATGCAGACGTTATGAACGCTTGGCTAGCTCAATATGATGACTACTTGATAGTTTTGCACCATGCTTAACAGCTTAGAATCGGGACTTCAAAGACGTTTTGAACGTCATGGACCATATGAGATGTTCCAGGAGTTGAAGTTAATATTTCAAGCAAATACCCGAGTTGAGAGACATGAAGTCTCCAGCAAGTTCTATAGCTAAAAGATGGAGGAGAATCGCTCAACTAGTGAGCATGTGCTCAGATTGTCTGGGTACTACAATCGCTTGAATCAAGTGGGAGTTAATCTTCCAGATAAGATAGTGATTGACAGAATTCTCTAGTCATCATCACTAAGTTAGTAGAACTTCGTGATGAACTATAATATGCAAGGGATAATGGAAACAACTCCCAATCTCTTCGTGATGCTGAAATCAACGAAGGTAGAAATCAAGAAAAACATCAAGTGTTGATGGTTGACAAGACCACTAGTTTCAAGAAAAGGGCAAAGGGAAGAAGGGGAACTTCAAGAAGAACGGCAAGCAAGTTGCTGCTCAAGTGAAGAAGCCCAAGTCTGATCCTAAGCCTGAGACTAAGTGATTCTGCTGCAAAGGGACTGGTCACTGGAAGCGGAACTACCCCAAGTGATTGGCGGATAAGTAGGATGGCAAAGTGAACAACAGTATATTTGATATACATGTTATTGATGTGTACTATACTAGTGTTTATAGCAACCCCTCAGTATTTGATGCTAGTTCAGTTGCTAAGATTAGTAACTCGAAACGGGAGTTGCAGAATAAACAGAGACTAGTTAAGGGTGAAGTAACGATGTGTGTTGGAAGTAGTTCCAAGATTGATATGATCATCATCGCACACTCCCCTATACTTTCGGGATTAGTGTTGAACTTAAATAAGTGTTATTTGGTTTTTGCGTTGAGCATGAATATGATTTGATCATGTTTATTGTAATACGGTTATTCATTTAAGTAAAAGAATAAATTGTTGTTCTCTTTACATGAATAAAACCTTATATGGTTACACACCCAATGAAAATAGTTCATTGGATCTCGATCTTAATAATACACATATTCATAATATTGAAACCAAAAGATGCAAAGTTAATAATGATAGTGCAACTTATTTGTGGCACTGCTGTTTAGGTCATATTGGTATAAAGCGCATGAAGAAACTCCATGCTGATGGGCTTTCGGAATCACTTGATTATGAATCACTTGATGCTTGCGAACCATGCCTTTTGGGCAAGATGACTAAAACGCCGTTCTCCGGAACAATGGAGCGAGAAAAGATTTATTGGAAATCGTACATACTGATGTATGTGGTCCGATAAATATTGCTCGCGACAGGTATCATTATTTTTTGATCTTCACAGATGATTTGAGCAGATATGAGTAATCTACTTGATGAAACATAAGTCTGAAACATTTGAAAAGTTCAAAGAATTTCAGAGTGAAGTGGGAAATCATCGTGACAAGAAAATAAAAAGTTTCTACGATATGATCGCAGAGGTAAAATATTTGAGTTACGAGTTTGGTCTTCAATTAAAACAATGTGGAATAGTTTCACAAAATCATGCCACATGGAACACCACAGCATAATGGTGTGTCCGAACGTCATAACCGTACTTTATTGGATATAGTGCAATCTATGATGTATCTTACCGATCTACCACTATCGTTTTGGGGTTATGCATTAGAGACAACTGCATTCACGTTAAATAGGGCACCATCTAAATCCGTTGAGATGACACCGTGTGAACTATGGTTTGGCAAGAAACCTAAGCTGTCGTTTCTTAAAAAATTTGGGGTTGCGATGCTTATATGAAAAGGTTTCATCCTGATAAGCTCAAACTCAAACGGAGAAGTGCGTCTTCATAGGATATCCAAAGGAAACTATTGGATAAACCTTCTATCACAGATCCGAAGGCAAGACTTTTGTTGCTAAAATTCGGAAACTTTCTGGAGAAGGAGTTTCTCTCGAAAGAAGTGAGTGGGAGGAAAGTAGAACTTAACGAGGTAACTGTACCTGCTCCCTTATTGGAAAGTAGTACATCACAGAAAAATGTTTCTGTGACACCTACACCAGTTAGTGAGGAAGCTAATGATGATGATCATGAAACTTCAGAACAAGACACTACTGAACCTCGTAGATCAACCAGAGTAAGATCCGCGCCAGAGTGGTACGGTAATCCTGTTCTAGAAGTCATGCTACTAGATCATGATGATCCTACGAACTATGAAGAAGCGATGGTGAGCCCAGATTCCGCAAAGTGGCTTGAAGCCATGAAATCTGAGATATGATCCATGTATGAGAACAAAGTATGGACTTTAGTTGACTTGCCCGATGATCGGCAAGCCATAGAAAATAAATGGATCTTCAAGAGGAAGACGGACGCTGATAGTAGTGTTACTATCTACAAAGCTAGAATTGTCGCAAAAGGTTTTCGACAAGTTCAAGGTGTTGACTACGATGAGATTTTCTCACTCGTATCTATGCTTAAGTCTGTCCGAATCATGTTAGTAATTGCCGCGTTTTATGAAATCTGGCAAACGGATAAACAAAACTGCATTCCCTAATGGATTAATTAAAGAAGAGTTGTATATGATGCAACCAGAAGGTTTTGTCAATCCAAAAGGTGCTAACAAAATGTGCAAGCACCAGCGATCCATCTGTGGACTGGTGCAAGCATCTCGGAGTTGGAATATACGCTTTGATGAGTTGATCAAAGCATATAGTTTTATACAGACTTGCGGTGAAGCCTGTATTTACGAGAAAGTGAGTGGGAGCACTACAGCATTTCTGATAAGTATATGTGAATGACATATTGTTGATCAGAAATAATGTAGAATTATTCTGTAAAGCATAAAAGGAGTGTTTGAAAGGAGTTTTTCAAAGAAAGACTTCGGTAAAGCTGCTTACATATTGAGCTTCAAGATCTATAGAGATAGATCAAGACGCTTGATAAGTTTTTCAATAAGTACATACCTTGACAAGATTTTGAAGTAGTTCAAAATGGAACAGTCAAAGAAAAAGTTTCTTGCCTGTGTTACAAGGTGTGAAGTTGAGTAAAGACTCAAAGCCCGACCACGGCAGAAGATAGAAAGAGAATGAAAGTCATTCCCTATGCCTCATTCATAGGTTCTATAAAGTATGCCATGCTGTGTACCGGATCTATTGTATACCCTGCACTAATTTGGCAAGGGAGTACAATAGTGATCTAGGAGTAGATCACTGGACAGCGGACAGAATTATCCTTAATGAAATAAGGAAATGTTTCTCGATTATGGACGTGACAAAAAGGTTCGTCGTAAAGGGTTACGTCGATGCAAGTTTTTTACACTGATCCAGATGATTCTAAATCTGGATACATATTGAAAGTGGGAGCAATTAGCTAGAGTAGCTCCATGTAGAGCATTGTAGACATAGAACTTGCAAAATACTTACGGATCTGAATGTGACAGACCCGTTGACTAAAATTATCTCACAAGCAAAACATGATCAGACCTTAGTACTCTTGGGGTGTTAATCACACAGAGATGTGAACTAGATTACTGACTCTAGTAAACCCTTTGAGTGTTGGTCACATGACGATGTGAACCTTGGGTGTTAATCACATGGCAATGTGAACTATTGCTGCTAAATCACATGGCGATGTGAACTAGATTATTGACTCTAGTGCAAGTGGGAGACTGAAGGAAATATGCCCTAGAGGCAATAATAAAGTTATTATTTATTTCCTTATATCATGATAAATGTTTATTATTCATGCTAGAATTGTATTAACCGGAAACATAATACATGTGTGAATACATAGACCAACAGAGTGTCACTAGTATGCCTCTACTAGACTAGCTCGTTAATCGAAGATGGTTATGTTTCCTAACCATGAACAAAGAGTTGTTATTTGATTAACGAGGTCACATCATTAGTTGAATGATCTGATTGACATGACCCATTCCATTAGCTTAGCACCCGATCGTTTAGTATGTTGCTATTGCTTTCTTCATGACTTATACATGTTCCTATAACTATGAGATTATGCAACTCCCGTTTATCGGAGGAACACTTTGGGTACTACCAAACGTCACAACGTAACTGGGTGATTATAAAGGAGTACTACAGGTGTCTCCAATGGTAGATGTTGGGTTGGCGTATTTCGAGATTAGGGTTTGTCACTCCGATTGTCGGAGAGGTATCTCTGGGCCCTCTCGGTAATATACATCACATAAGCCTTGCAAGCATTATAACTAAGATGTTAGTTGTGAGATGATGTATTACGGAACGAGTAAAGAGACTTTCCAGTAATGAGATTGAACTAGGTATTGGATACCGACGATCGAATCTCGGGCAAGTAACATACCGATGACAAAGGGAACAACGTATGTTGTTATGCGGTCTGACCGATAAAGATCTTCGTAGAATATGTAGGAGCCAATATGGGCATCCAGGTCCCGCTATTGGTTATTGACCGGAGACGTGTCTCGGTCATGTCTACATTGTTCTCGAACCGTAGGGTCCGCACGCTTAACGTTACGATGACAGTTATTATGAGTTTATGCATTTTGATGTACCGAAGGTTGTTCAGAGTCCCGGATGAGATCACGGACATGATGAGGAGTCTCGAAATGGTCGAGACGTAAAGATTGATATATTGGAAGTCTATGTTTGGACATCGGAAGTGTTCCGGGTGAAATCGGGATTTTACCGGATTACCGGGAGGGTTACCGGAACCCCCCGGGAGCCAAATGGGCCTACATGGGCCATTGTGGAAAGGTGAAAGGGGCTGCCAAGGAGGGCTGCGCACCTCCCCCCCTCCCCTAGTCCTATTAGGACTAGGAGAGGTGGCCGGCCACCTCTCTCTCTTTCCCTCTCCCTTTTTCCCAAGGAGTCCTAGTTGGAATAGGATTGGAGGGGGGAGTCCTACTCCCGGTGGGAGTAGGACTCCTCCTGCGCCTCCCCCTCTTTGGCCGGCCAGCCCCCCTCCCTCCAACCTTTATATACGGGGGCAGGGGACACCCCAAGACACACAAGTTGATCCTTGAGATCGTTCCTTAGCCGTGTGCGGTGCCCCCTGCCACCAAATTCCACCTCGATCATACCGTTACAGTGCTTAGGCGAAGCCCTGCGTCGGTAGTACATCAAGATCGTCACCACGCCGTCGTGCTGACGGAACTCTTCCTCGACGCTTTGCTGGATCGGAGCCCGAGGAACGTCATCGAGCTGAACGTGTGCTAAGAACTCGGAGGTGCCGGAGTAACGGTGCTTGGATCGGTCGGATCGGGAAGAAGACGTACGACTACTTCCTCTACGTTGTGTGATCGCTTCCGCAGTCGGTCTGCGTTGGTACGTAGACAACACTCTCCCCTCTCGTTGCTGTGCATCACCATGATCTTGCGTGTGCGTAGGAAAAAATTAGAAATTACTACGTTCCCCAACATTTAGTGCCACCAAAGTGTCTTCAACACTGTGGCACGATCGTTTAGGACATGCATCTTTTTCTTTAGTAGAGCGATTGCTTAGGAAAAATAAGCTCCCATATGTTGGAGAGCGTGATGTTGAAACATTTTGTGATTCATGCCAAAAGGCCAAAAGTCATCAGTTACCCTATCCAGTTTCTACAAGTATTTCTACCAAACCATTGCAACTTATCTTTTCTGATGTTTGGGGTCCTGCCCCCTTTTCTATTGGTAGACATACATACTATGTGAGTTTCATTGACGATTATAGCAAGTTCTCTTGGATCTATCTTCTTAAGAAAAGATCCGATGTGTTCAAAGTTTTTCTCAACTTTCAACCTTTAGTTGAACGCCAATTTGATAGTAAAATTTTTTCCCTCCAATCTGATTGGGGAGGGGAATACAAGAAACTAAACTCTTTCTTCCAAAAACTTGGAATCTCTCATCATGTGTCTTGTCCGCACGCTCACCAACAAAACGGGTCTGCCGAACGCAAGCACAGACACATTGTAGAGGTTGGCCTAGCTCTTTTAGCTGGCGCCTCCATGCCCCTCAAGTTATGGGATGAGGCGTTTCTCACTGCTGTTCATATCATCAACATGCTCCCTAGTCGTGTCATTAACAATGAAACTCCTATGGAAAGACTCCTTCACACCAAACCCGACTACACCTCTCTTCGTGTGTTTGGGTGTGCTTGCTGGCCCAATCTTCGTCCATACAACAATCGCAAACCAATGTTCTGCTCTAAGCAATGTGTGTTCCTTGGCTATAGTGCCAAGCATAAAGGTGTTAAGTGCCTCGATGTTCCTATGGGCCGAGTATATATCTCTCGTGACGTAGTCTTTGATGAAACAAAGTTCCCGTTTTCCGACCTTCATCCCAACGCCGGTGCACTACTTCGTCAAGAAATTCTTCTCTTCCCATCTAGCCTTACCGGTCTTGATCAAGGGGGAGATAATTGTGTTGATCAATCATTGACTAACTCTCATAACCATGCATTTGAGCTTTGTGATGATGCAGATGAAAACGGTGCAGAAATCACCCAAAACGGTGATGAAATCAGCCCACATTTTATGTGTCCAGGGCTGGGGCGTAGATCCTCATTGGGATTGGAACTGCAGCAGCCCAGCAGCGAATCTGCCTCGGGATCGATGCAGCAGCAGGGCAGCAGCCCGCGGGAACCCGTGTCGCCTGCCAGGCGCACCTCCAGCGACCCAGCGCCTGGCACACGGCGCCACTCCACTGGCTCGGGCGCGCCCTCCGGCGCCCATCAATTAGGTGCCGACACGCAGGGTCGCTGGCCCGCAGATGGGCCCCGCCACTACATCCGACGGCAACCAACCAGTGCCGCACCCAGCAGACAGGAGGCAGGCGCGGAGCCCCGCGCTGATCCGTCTGGCGGCGCGTGATCCGGCGCGGATTCGCCCAGGCCCACGCCATCATTGCGCCATGATGGGTCGCCAGTGGACCCGCAGCCAGGCGCGGGATCTTCTGCACCGGCTGTATCGCAGCTGCTGCAGACCATCGCCACAGAAAATCCCGTGGATTCCTTCCCTGGTGCAACAGGGGCGCTGGAAGGATCTGCCCCGGGAACTACCGGTGCAGCGGCTGGATCTTTTGTGCCGGACAATACTACAACAACACCTGTTCCTCTGCATACATGTCTACAGAAAGGGGTAACAAAACCTGTCAATTATAAGCAAATAACAAAGTTTGGACTGGCATGTTCAATAGGTGAACCAAGTACTCTTGAGGAGGCACTTAGTGATGCACAGTGGAAAAAGGCCATGGAAGAAGAATGTATGGCACTTCAGAAAAATAAAACATGGCATCTCGTTCCCCCACAGCAATGTAAAAATTTAATTGATTGCAAGAGGGTCTTCAGAATCAAGAGAAAGTCTGATGGAACTATAGATCTCTACAAGGCTAGACTAGTTGCAAAAGGTTTTAAGCAACGATATGGTATAGATTACGAGGACACATTTAGTCCTATTGTGAAAGCTGCAACTACTCGTCTTGTACTATCCATTGTTGTGTCTAAGGGATGGAGTCTTCGACAGCTAGATGTACAGAACGCGTTCCTTCATGGTGTTCTGGAAGAGGAAGTATACATGAAACAATCTCCTGGGTTTGTAAGTAAAAGCAAGCCATTTCATGTGTGTAAACTTGACAAAGCTTTATATGGACTAAAGTAGGCTCCTCGAGCATGGTACTCATGACTCAGTCAGAAGTTGCAGACACTCGGTTTCATTCCTTCTAAGTCTGGCACATCTTTGTTCATCTATAATAAGTCAAATACATTCATATTTGATCTTATTTATGTTGATGATATTATTGTCACAAGTTCATCTGATGAGGCAGTGACAGGACTGTTGAAGGATCTGAGTGCTGAGTTTTCTCTTAAAGATTTGGGAGACTTGCATTTCTTTCTAGGGATTGAAGTCAAGAAACATGGAAACAGTCTTCATCTCTCTCAGGAAAAACATGCCAATTATCTGGTAAGAAGAGTTGGGTTGCAAGGGTGTAAGTCCTCACCAACTCCATTGTCTAGTACAGAGAAATTATCCCTTGCAGAAGGAGAAACTTTGAGTCAGGAGGATAGTACCAGATACAGGAGTTTAGTAGGCGCACTTCAATATTTAACGTTGACAAGACCTGATATTTCCTTTGTTGTGAACAAAGTATGTCAGTTTCTTCATGCTCCCACCAAAACTCATTGGGCTGCTGCAAAGCGCATAGTGAGATATGTGAAAGATACTATGAATCTTGGTCTTACTTTCAGCAAGTCGTCATCTACTCTTGTTAGTGCTTTTTCTGACTCTAACTGGGCTGGATGTCTAGATGACAGACGCTCCACTGGTGGTTTTGCAGTGTTTTTTGGTCCAAACTTGATATCATGGTGTGCAAAGAAACAAGCCACTGTATCAAGGTCCAGTACAGAAGCTGAGTACAAGGCACTAGTAAATGCTACAGCTGAGATTATTTGGGTTCAGTCCATGTTGAGGGAGCTTGGTGTGAAATGCACTCAAGCCCCATGCTTATGGTGTGATAACCTTGGTGCTACCTATTTATCTGCTAATCCAGTGTTTCATGCCAGGACAAAACACATTGAGATAGATTTCCATTTTGTGAGAGAAAGAGTTGCTAACACGCAATTGGAAATTCGTTTTGTGCATTCACGTGATCAGGTTGTAGATGGATTTACAAAGGCATTGCCCACGAGGAATCTTGAGGAGTTCAAGCGTAATCTCAACTTGACAAAGTTGTGATTAAGGGAGGGTGTTAAACGACACATATGGAGATCCTACGTGATAACCTTCGGCCCTCAGGATGTCAACCGAACCTAGATAGATAGAGATAGTTTGTTCAAATATTCTGTTATTATCTCTCTATTCCATCCCTTGTCCTCCAAGATGTACCCGATCCCATCTGTACGCTAACCCAGGGAGTTGCACCCTTGGCTATTTAACACGAAGCCGTCACCCAGAGCTAGGGTACGGCGTTCTCTCACACGATTGACCTAGATGAAAGTACAAGCTACAAACTTTGTGGCCCATGGCTCCAATAGGGGACCTATCAAAACCTAGACGCTTGATTTTGTTGATCAACGACAGGCAATCTGATGCTACCATGACGTTATGTATGCTAGAGTTATCGGCAAGGATTAAGGCTTGATGAAGTTCCATGGCTTCTGGTACTTTAGAAATTTGAGCTCATTCAAAGTAACCTTTGTTTGCTACCTGCACTCTTCCTTGGTGACCATGTATCACTACACCAAAGCTCGCTCTTGAGGATTGGCAGAATATAGCTTCATCCACATTGGCGAGCATTGACCCATCCAGCGGCAGAGACCATTTTTGGTTCGACTTGAAGGTCTCACGTCGAGTGGAAATGACCGAATTGAAAGAGTGTAGATTGATAAATTCAACATAAGCTTTGATCTTTCCCACTACATGAACAAGATGAAATAAAGCCTCGCCATTACGACATACATTTCTATTTTCGCATATGTGCCATATTGCCACTACCATAATCCCAGAGCGAAAATATTTACCGTTTTGTATCCACTCTAAAACCCATTGCCTAATGTGGTTAAATCTTTCCAGGCAAATACCATAATCTTTCTTAAGTTCTTTCCAAATTTTTAACATAACAACACTACAAAAAGCATTGTTTGGTGGTTTTCCTTCTTATTGCAGAAATGGCAATCATACCTTGTGGGGATTGATCTCAGTTGGAGTTGAGCACCAGCTGGGAGACAATTATGGTCCAACCTCCACAAAATTAAGTTCATTTTATTTGGGCAGTAAACTGCCTATAGTTTCCTCCAGTGTTCCGTGATCTTCTATCTGAAGTAGCCGCCTTGCCATCTGTCCTTCTGTCTCTCTAGAAAATTAGTGTTCTTAGAAAATTATATGTTGATCTCACTGTGTAAACACCATATTTTGTGTGTGTCCGTAAAGCAAAATCCGAGCATCCTTCTGTACTCAACATATGCTAGGGAATTTCAAATTGAGTTAAGCATATCGACCCATCCTTCTCGGAATCCAAGTGTCAAGCTATGAGTGAGAGATGGCTCAACATCCGGAAGCCGGCATCATCCGAGAAGTCAAGCACCCAGACTGGTTGTTAAACCTGGCCATGGTGTCGTAGAAGGATAAATCATGACGTCTTTGTGTTGATTTCAAGGAAGACATAAAAATGTGTGCCCAAAGGACCTGTTTCCATTGCCATGCATCAATCAGATCGTCGACTCAACCGCCGGACATGACCTCCTCTGTTTTCTGGATGGGTACTCCAGGTACCACTAGATCAAGAAGAAGTTGTCTGATCAATAGGCTACTTCCTTCATCACCCTTTATGACCCTTTGTGCTTCATCACTATGCCCTTTGGGCCGAAGAGCGCAGAGGCCACATATCAGCGGGTATTCCAGACGTGTCTGCAACCATGGATTGGGACAACCACGGAGGCGTACGCCAATGGCGTGGTTTTCAAGACCAGAAAAGCTGACACCCTCATCAACGGTTTGCACGAGATATTTAAAAGCCTCCGCGCATTCAACATCAAGCTCAATCCGGAGAAAGTGCGTTTTCGGCGTGCCATCCGGGAAGCTCCTCGGATTCATCATCTCTCAGCAGGGGATCGGAGCAAATCCAATTAAGATCAAAGCATCGAAGAAGCTCAAACCTCTTCAGAAGCTGAAGGACATCCAACGGCTGGTCGAATGTGTCGCCTCCCTTAGCCGGTTCATCTCCCGGCTCAGCGAGAAGGCGCTCCCATTATATTGGCTCTTGAAGCAGATGGGTGACTTCAAGTGGACTCCCGAGGCCAACATGAACTTCGAGGGAATCAAGGCACTCCTTGCGACCAATCATATCCTCGCGGCACCATACCCTAGCGAACGGATGTTGTTGTACATCTCGGCCACCATTAGGTGGTCAACTTTGTACTGGTTGAGGAGAGGGAAGAGGAAGGTCACGCGTACAAGGTGCAAAGGCTGGTCTACTACGTTTTTGAAATGCTCACTCCGTGTAAGATGAGGTATCCGCACTACCAGAAGATTGCCTATGTAGTTTCATGGCTTCTCGAAAACTCCAGCATTATTTCCGGGAGTGGGTCTACTACGTTTTTGAAGTGCTCACTCCATGTAACACGAGGTATCCGCATTATCAGAAGATTGCCTACGTAGTTTCATGGCTTCTCGAAAACTCCAGCATTATTTCCGGGAGTGCCGTGTTAGTTTGGCATCCCAAGTCTCTTTAGGTGACATCATCAGCAACCTGGATCCCATAGCCGGATTGCGAAGGACCGACAGCCCTGAAGGCCCCGCCATCGTCTGATGTGGGATTGCCAGATCTAGCCCCCCCCCCCCCCCCCGAGTAGCCAGACCGAGATGACGACGATTGCAGCCGACAATGCCTTCAACCAGGAGACGATGCCAAAGCCGCCACCATCGTCCGCGGCGACCGAGGTCGACACAGTTTTCACTGGCAATTGGGCCATACCGACCATGCAACTGGCTGGACCCACGCTTATCCATGCTGGAAGACGAACACAGCTGCCAGACGCCGGCAGAGGGCCTCCAGCAGCCCTGCACCGACCCCTCCACACACAGCAGGCGGACCACAAACCACGCCGCGATGAATCTAGACGGGCGCCAGATCCATGGCCGCCGCCACTAGCCATCACCAAGCAGGGCTGCCCACAAAGGCGCACCTCCCGCCGGCCATGGAGGCCGCAGCGCCGACCAAGGACGCCGCCCCGCTCGAGATGAGAGCCATTACGAAGCGAGCACCACCACGACATGGCTTCCAGTCCCACCGGCGCCAGGATGCAGTCTAACTCAGCAGATGTTGTGGAAAAAAATTGAAGCTTTTTTGTCTTCACTTTTTTTTCCATCGAAAGCAAATAAAAAAAATTTGCAACACAGAAGACCGGCTAAAAGGAAGCGTGTTTTTCGTGAAACAGTCGCACCGTTTCCAGTCATTCTGAACCCGCGGCCGAATTCTCTCCACACTCCCGAAGTCCCGAGTCCCCAAGAGAGAGACCGAGGAAACGGAAACAGAAACCCCATTCTCCCCTCCCCTCCATACTCGAGAAGTCCAGATCGATCCCAATGGCGTCGTCGACGCTTCGCTGCCTTCCAGTTCCAGGCGACATCCCGCCGACGACGCTGCTTTCCCTACCAGACGAGATGCTCGAGGAAATCCTCCTCTGCCTCTCCGACGCCGCCGACCTCGTCCGCGCCTCCATGGCCCGCGTCTCCATCCGCCGCCTCGTCACCAATCACCGATTCCTCCGCCGCTTCCGCACTCGCTACCCGCCGTCTCTACTGGGCATCGTTTCTCCACATCCCCGGCCCCGATGGGACCTGCCGCTGCTGCATCTGGCCCAGCCGCCGCACCCCTCCGCGGCCGCCGCGAGCGCTTTCTCCGGGCTTGACGCCGCCGCCGCCGCCGACTTCTCATGCGCCTTCCTCCCTGACGCAGCCCGCTGGCGTAGGCGCGACTTGCGGGACGGCCGCGTCCTCCTTTCCGGCGTCCCAGAGGGCACCAAATACAACTGCCACGTCTTTGTCAGGGAGCTGGCTGTCTGTGACCCCCTGTCCCGGCGCTACATCCTGCTACCTCCCATCCCCGACGACCTAGCCGCCTTGGTGCAGCCACCCGACGTGCTGCGTTTCGAGCCCTTCCTTGCTCCTCCGGCGGCCGAGGATGAGGAGGGCATGTCTTTCAGAGTTATCAGTTTGGTGCAGTGCACAACCAAGCTGATCCTCCTCATCTTCTCTTCAGGTTCAGGTGCTGAACAATGGCGTGCTGTTACATTTGACAATTGGATCAGTCTGCTCACAGGATCAGGTAACCAGCAAGCAAGTTACCGGCGGTCACCAATACGCCACTATGCAGACGGCTACTTCTGTTGGGTGCTTTTTCGGGCAAGCAAGTTGCTCATGCTCGACACTCGCAGCATGAGTTTCTCAGTTGTGGACCTCCCGCATGGCACCAGTGAAGCACAGGTTGCCATTCTGGAGGCAGAGAATGGAAGGATTAAGATGTTTTTGAATGAGCATTTCACACCTGAACTCAGGTATTATGTATTGCAAAATGATGAAGTTGGTGCGAACCAGTGGCTGTCAGAGGCAACGTTCAATTTACCCGTAAATAATGGCGGCTATATGTTCATGGGCGTAGCGGGGGGATACTTACTCCTACAAGGGATTGGAGAAGACGAATATACATTCCATTTGGTTTCGTTGAATCTGAAGACTTTAGAGCTTGAGTGGTTCCTTGCATCAAAACGCAATAACAAGGGTGCTCATTTGTTTGCCGGTTTCCCACCATCCTTGTCTCCACCAACTATTCGACATGGTAACCTTCCTCTTTATTTGCATACTTGTACTTTGCACTCCATAGGACTTTGCGATACTAATATATTATGCAGGTATTAGTAGTCTTCTATGTCATTAACAATTGTTTTAGCAAGCTGTTATTCGTGCAATTGAAAAGTCGTGGAACATAGGAGATCAAGAAGTACTAGATGGGTCGTAGGTGCATTTCTCCATAACGGCTATCGTTGGCGCTAGTAGCTTACGACAGGGCAAGTAGCTAGACATTTTTTTATTGAGAAACACCAACTACACGCACAGACATGGGCACACTGACACGGAGCCAAAGAGTTTAGCAGCTTAGGTCGCTTGCATAATTCTATAGGTACGAAAGAGAACAACAAAAGCATTCCGTATTTGCATATCCATGTTGCTTGGTACAATTCTTTTGTTGCTGCTTCTCTACATAAGTGGTCTGCCATACTATGTGAGCTGCACTGAATAATATTATTATCACAAATCTAAGCAAATGAACATATAGAACTTTAGCAAAAAGAGGATGTGCACAACTATGCTTTTGTCCAAGTCTGAAGCATCCTAATATTCGTTGGTGTTCATGCAAAACAGAATATCACAAGAAAGATGAAGCATGATATGGAACATGCTTTCCATAATTATCTGCAGACAGAAAACAAAGTTTCAATTCACACGCTAATTTATTCATATGTGTTGTTTTTAAGGCGGTAAGAAAAAGAGCAAAAGGACACGTGCCTAACTATGATGGTGATTTCTAATGAAAATTTTGTTACGCTACCTTCATTTTCGTCTCTTTTGTCTTTGGTGTTCCTGACTTCTGCAGTTGCGCCTCCCTCCCCACCACATTCCCTGTAATTGTTACAGTTCTTTTTGCCATCAGTGAGGTGGCTTAATGGAAATCAATCAGGTGGGATAAGGACTTCCATAGACCTAAAAGAAAAAAACTGGCAGACCAAAGGGAAAATAAGTAGATTGTTTTCATGGGTTGAATTAAGAATTAAGTGTTAGCAGGGGAAGGGGAAAATATGAATCTTGAATGGCAACTTTCATCCATGTCTTTCTGATGTATTACATCACATATACCTGGAAACATTCCATTCAAGTTTTAGTCACTTAGCAATGTCTCAGAAAAATATTACTCGTGCAGCAAATGACTGCATTTCCTTCAATTCCTGTTGCTGCAGAAAAACAAACTACCACTTGTAGCCCTTTTCTTTTTGTGACGACACTTGTAGCTAATATTGCATGCCAAAAATACTGCTGAGAGAAGGTAGTAAAGACATTTCAAAAATAACAAAATTAGAGATCGCCTACAATTATAAAAGGTAGGATGTGTATGCCCACATAAAAGGTAAGTAAACTCTACCCAGAGAATCCTTAATGAGCTGAAAATGCATCAAACCACATCAGAACCAAGCCTCTGAACTTCGAAATCATGGTAATTTTCTAAACATTTGTTTCTATATATTCAACCTCCTATCTTATTGAGAAAACTTCCTTGCAGTTTTCTTCTTGCATGACTGGCACGCTGATACAGTGATACCATACTGAAATGACTGGACACAGCATGATATAGAAGTATTCAAACACAATAAGAAACGGAATTGATTACTCTCTTATGCAAGAGAATAGCATTAGCCAAAAAATCCAGACAATGATGAAATGATAAATTTGTGGTTCCTCTCTCTAATTGATAGATAAAACTATATTCCTAATAACCTGCCTCAAGCCCTCAACACACAGGCAACTTCCTTAATTGCCTTTCCAACAGAACATTACTTCGAACATGACCTCTAGCTAAGAGCTAGATCAGAAAAATTATATGTTCAATTGTATGCAAATAGAAGTGTGTTTAGCTAGGCTAGAAAAATTATGCACGCATTAGCAGACACTATTCCACGAGTGATGAAATCCTTGCAAGAATATATTTAGGTAAAATAATATTACTGCTCTATGCTATACAGGTTTGTTGTATGCAAATAGAAATATCAATTAATTCCATGATTCTTTAATCTTACAGCGAGACACAGGATAGTATGGTGACGCTGAAATAGGATCCTCAAGAATTCTCCATCATTTTTGTTATAATTTGACTACTCTGTTCTGCCTCCTTGCACTTGTCAGTCCCATGTGCAGGGCTTCCCCAGCTGGCCAATCAATTCTATTCCTATACATATTATCTGACTCGAAAATGAAGGATATAGCAAACATATTTCCATGCTATATGTATGACTCTAAATATAGGTCGTACATTTTGACCACGGCAATAGTGTATGGTTCCTAATTATCCCACAAAAGCTGGTCCCAGAAGCTCTTGAACAAACAAATGACAACCAAAATTCAAAGCATCAGAAAAATTCGAATGTACGAAATCCCTTGATGGCAAAATACCCAAGCCTCTTGAATGCTCGCAATTCCAGAATTCATGTCCTAATCTGACGGTGTATTGGAAAACGCGGTTCCCGGGCACACCTAAATGGGCCTCTCAATAAAATATTTCCACAACTTAAATACGTTAAGTTGTGGCCTATGTTGGAGAAGCTTGGTCTCGTTCAGTCTTGCTATGAGCCAATCAAGCAAATCATAAATCATCCAAAAAGAGTAGAAGAGATACTCTAAGCACAACAAGGGTCACAACTAAAAGAGGAGTGGCACCTCGATATGTTCCCGAACACCACCAGGCTCCCAAGCACGCCAAAGCCTCCGAGCATGATTATCCTAGGCTCAAGTGTTTGGGTCAGGCAAAGCGAATTGAGGCACGGCGGCTCGGGCATTAAATGCCAGCCAGGCTATCAACCGTAGTCCACCGCAGGCTACGCATTTTAAGGGAATGATGACTCTTTCGCAAGGCGGTATCATGATTCCCTGCACGATAAGGGGGGCAGTTGAGCGGACTGTCACAACTACACATGGCCACTTTTTGACCAAGGCTTTGGCGCCTTGCCAAGAGCTGCAGCCTCCATCGATTATCAGATGCTGATTGGTGGAGCCCAGAACAACGATCGTGACCAGGTGTATCTCTCGACCAGAGATAAACGGGATTCAGGCAATTGTTTACCCGCCACTCTTGGTGAACTCCGCGGTGGACGCATGAGTAACGGAGGCTACTGTAACCTTTTACCTTTGTAGTTATGGAGCCATTGTAGGTCCTCCAGAGTTCTATATAAGGGCAGGACCGTGGCTCGTAGAAGGGGAGCGATCCCAAGAACTTTTTTTAAAGGAGCCAAAAGACTTGCCTCATTCATTAATTAAGAGGGAATAGAGTTGAGGTTTTTGTTACAACACCAAGGTGTGACAACACCGGATCAATAGTCTACTCTTGCGGCATGATTACACCCAAATATTTTGCACCCGCAGCTACCCAAGTTAAGAGCCTTCGACTTAATATTCACGAGGAGAACCGTCGGTGGTGCGCTCTTGAGTTGAAAGATACGGGTGTTCCATTTGTTCCAGATGGTCGAAGAGGTGAGAAGTGTGAGAGTAGCCATCGCCTTCCGGTTTGGAATGGTAGATTCGGAAAGACTTGTCCACCAATCTTTGACGGAATGCACCAAGTGCTAGTTGGTAGTGTCGATGCTTTCAAGTTGAAGCCATTCCTTGATCATGCCCCAGAGCCTCATGGAGTATCTGCACTTGAACATGAGGTGCTCAATGGATTCTTGCTCACGCTTGCATAGATGGCAAAGTCCAATGTCGGGCCATCCTGCTTTGCCAACCGGTCAGCGGTCTAAACCCTATGTTGCATGGCCAACCATGTGAAAAATTTACCTTCGGTGGAGCCCAAGCCTTCCAAATCGCATGTTCCATAGGGGAGCGGAGAAGGCCAAATAATTGTGCCAAGTAAGCGGACTTGGCCATCTAGATCCCGCTCTCTGTGCGCTACCAGATGATGTCATCTTCGGCATTATCCTCGAGGGTGTAGCCACGAATGGTGGTCCAAAGGACAATGAATTGTCGCAGATGCACGAAGGTGAAGTTGGTGGTGACCTTGATTTAACGAACCCAAGCGTCATCATTTATTGTGCCACGAAGCTTCCATCTTTTTTTGGGAGGACGCTTCATAAATGAGGGGTGCGATGTATTTTGTCTTGCGGTCATGCACCCAAGGGGCATCCCAAAAAAGGGGTGCGCGAATTGTTTCCCACTATGCTGGTGGAGGAGGCATAGAAAGGGTTCATGTCCATCTCGTCGCAAGGGTTGCCAGATCCAACCCGCAACTTCGTGGGCTCCTTCAACTAGTACCAAAGCCACCGCAAACGAAGAGCTCTCGCAATTTTGTCCGAGTTAAGGATGCGCGCCGAGGCCCCCATACTCGAATGGTCGGCAAACTGCATCCCAATTAACCTTGCACTTTGCACCGGTGGTCTTGTCCGTTCTGGTGGGCTTGCGAGGAGAGCACGGACTTGACAAGAGCAGCGCATCCAATGGCGCTGATACTCTGGCCATCCCAGGGGACAAGCTTGGCAGCCATCTTGTGTACAAGGAACTAAAAATCCCCGACTTTGAGTTGCCAAACCGAGAGGGGTAGACCCAAATATTTCATCGGAAATGAAGCGCGTGCAGCCGGAAGCTTTGGAGAATGTCATCAAGGGGGATTTGGCCACATCAAATCGGAACCAATGTGATTTTCTGAAAGTTTGTGTGGAGGCCCGGGATGTCGCCAAATGCATTAGGCAAGATGGAGAGATTGTCTATGTCTTTCTTGATGGGGGCGACGAATATAGCCACATCATTGTTGTAGAGGGAAGTTTTCTGATGTTGGTACCACGACCACGAATCTTGTACAGCAGCCCCTTCCTAGTTGCCATATCGAGGATTTTCTAAAGAGGGTCGATGGTGATGAGAAAAAAGTAGGGTGGAGAGGGGGTCCCCTTGACGAAGGCCATGACCGTGGGTGATAGGATTTCCGGGGATGCCGTTGAGGAGCACCCGCGAAGAGAAGGTGCACAAGATAGCGGTGATCCAATTTCGGAAAGTTCTTGGGAGCCCACGGTGTTGCATGATGTCAATGATATATTCCCACTAGACGGGAGTCGAAGGCCTTCAGAATGTCCATCTTGAGGAGGAGGGATGGGGTTTTGCTCTTGTGGAGGTGTTGCACAAGACTTTTCACGTAAATGAAATTTTCATGAATGCTCTTCGTCTTTATGAAGTTACTTTGGGCGTTGGAGACAAGCTTATCCATGTGTGAGGCAAACCGCATTGCTAAGATTTTGGCGACAATCTTAGCGATGGCATGGATGAGACTAATAGGCCAGAAGTCGGTGATTCCCTCGATGCCCTCCTTTTTTGGAATAAGCACAATGCTAGCGGAGTTGAGCCAATGAAGGTTGTTGGCGTGGAGGTTGCCGAAGAGTGAGATCATCCGCGTGACGTCGTCTTTTATGATGTCCCAACAAGACTTGAAGAATAGCCCGGTGAATCCATCCGGTCCGGGAGCCTTATCGGTCGGCATAAGACTGATGGCCTCTCGACCTCCTCCAAAGAAATGGGCCCCGCAAGGGAGTCCAAGTTATGCACCTCGAGGCCTAGCTCATCCCAATTAAAATCACGCGGCCGCGAATTCTCCTTCCCCATGGCCTCGGCGAAGTGGTCATGAATCACCTTCTCTTTTACTTCATGCTCGGTGATCCACCCATGGTGTTCTTAATCTTATGGATGTAGTTTTTGCAATGCCTTCCGTTGGTCCTTCGGTGATTTTTTTTTGTGTTTGCGTCCCCCTCTTTGATGTTGGCCAATCTTGCACACTGCTTTTTGCGAGCCCGCTCCAAGACCGCCAAGCTAATTAATGACCCTTTGTTTGACCCTCGACCGGAGATCACTTACACCATCATAGAGTTGTCGATTGTCTTGAGCCATGTCGACGTGTAGGATCCCAAGAACGTGATGGCTAGCTTTTAGAGAAGAATCAAGAGAGAGGAAGAAGAGAAGGGTGCCCGGGCCAGCTAGAAGCCCACCCGAGCACTACCAAAACTAGCTGCGAGCACTCAGCTCAATCTTGTAGTTCATTTGTACATCATCCATCAAACACACAAAAAGCAGGAGTAGGGTATTACACCTATGTGTGGCCTGAATCTGGGTAACTACTCATGTCATCAATTCAAAGGAAGCCACAAGAAGCTGTGAGTGGTTTAGCCCCTGTTCGAACAACTAAAAGGGGGTCTCTGTGATCCCTGATCTCGACGGTCACACAGAGTCATTGTTGCAAGACTCAAACCCCGGCATATTATGGGCAGACGTGTGAGGCGGTTGTGGGGATGGCGCCAGGGAGGTGGGCAGGCAGGAAAGGGGGAGGGAGGTGACAGAAACCGAAGCGGTTCAAATCAGATTAGTGGTGTCACTGCCGGTGTCTGTGGAGCTGCTTCTTCTCATCGTGGCGTTGGAAGCGCTCTCTCTGCTTGCTGGCTCAGCTCAGGCAGCGGAGTGGCTGTCGCACTTCTCAGCTCAGGCAGCAGGAAGGGCCGTGGAGGTGACGGGAGCCATCCAAGCCGACCCTGCAGGTATTGTTCCTAGCGTCGGTGGTATCACACTGCTACTGCTTGCGCGCGCTCTTGTTGTCCGCTGTCTTCAACGCACGGGCCTCAGCTCTGCCATGTTCCATGCAGGTCCGTGTGGAAGGTGTAGTGAGGGTTAGGCCGTGACAGAGGCGACGGAGCAGAGATGGAGGAGGGACAGCAGATGTGGATTGCCTGGTCTTTGTTTGATAAGATATAGTATGTTTGCCAGGCATAAACTTAGGTGATATGTTTCTCATCTTGGGGATATACTCGTCATTATTTTTTAGACCATCGTAAGAATCAAGCAAAGCAATGTTCTATCATGCTAGATTTGGACTTATAGTATTAGCTACTTTCTTTGAAGTTATTTTGCCCTGTACCTTTGCATGATTGTACTGGTCATTGTCATTTCCAATTGATTGCATTTCTTACTATATTTGTACCAATAAATTATATTGCTTAAAAATGTTGATTCAGATATGACTGATGCCTCCATTTCTAATTCAGATATCTGATATTGATGCTGCTGGGAGATGACACCCTGACGTCTGGAGGTATAGAGCAGCAACTTGGAGCATTATGTACTGGAATCATCAGGCTTTCCTTTTGAGACAGACACAGGCTTGTTTGCGGTGTTGACTATTGTGCAGCTCGGTGCTTATTTTCAGATATGTTACGGGAGAATAGTTGCGATAATCTACCAAATTTGGTTCATAAATCAAATATAACTAGACAATTTCCTATCAGATATGCAATGTGACTAGAAGCAAGGTGACATATGCCATCTTCTTTGTTTTTGTTGTTGTGTAAGAGATACAAATCGGAGATACACAAATCGGTTCTGCCATCTTTGTTTTTATAAGTTGTGTAAGAGGTACATGGCTTTGTCTTACCAACAGGAATAGCTCTGTGCTTATTTTTCAAATATGTTATGAGAGCATCTTTGTGATAATCTAGCAATTTGTTCGCAAATCAAGTTGTAGACAATTTCTCTCATCTAAAACCTTTGTTCCTACGAGATATGCAATGTGACTAAAAGCACAGTATGGCTTGAGGTAGAGTAATATATACAGTTACAAATCAGTTCTAGTACTATCTCCGTTGCTTTTTGTAAGAAAGTTGCGCAAGAGATACACATGATTTCTGACAAACAGCACTATATTTACTGCAAAAATAATCAGGTGGTATTTGTTCATTGTGACTCCATACTCTCCTTCTTGATGAAGTCGAGATTGAGTGTGTCGCGCACAATAATGAACACGCCAACCATCAGCACCAGCAAATATTCCCGAGACATTATCCTCCACTCAGTTTCACCAGGAATCTTCTGCCCACACACCACGGGCCGCCTCAAGGAGGATCAACGCCAATGACCAGCCGTCCAATGTTGGCAACGGCAACGGCAACAGGTTTATTGTCGCGAGGTTGAGGTTGAGGTTTGTCACTGCCGCAAACTGGAATAGGCCGTCTGCGCTCGACCTCGCTACTGACGCCGATTATCGGGGCCTGACACCTTATCCGCCGTCTGTGAGAAGTTGAGGAACGTCTGAGTGAGCGTAGTTCCTTTGAAAATGCTAGACCTACGCACCTCTTACGCTTAGTTTGCAGACCCCTTTCCTAATTCTCTCGCCCCCCTGAATTCCCATCGGGGTGGACTCCTCCTCCCCCCCCCCTCCCCCCGCCCCTTCTCTTCAATTCCCCTTTGCCATGTTCTCCCATGTATGATATTCTACTGCTATCATGTTGGTTGCTTGGTCCGTTTGGAAAGAATGTAATAAGAGAGTCTTTGAGGACAAGTCGACCCCGAGGGACACAATGGTTAACCTCATCAAGGTTGATGCTTGATGCTTTTGAGTGGTTCAAGGCAGTGGCTAAGTGCTTCGAATCCTTGTTTGCATAGTTCTGTGTGTTGTCCCTAGTCTTCCTCTTGTTTTTGGTCATTTTTTTGTATGTTGTTTAAGATTTTGTAGTCGTTTTTTTCTCTATCTCCTATAATGATAACATGCAGTTCTCTTGCATGGCGTGCTATTAAGCTCGGAAATTTCCTTTTGTAATCCATAGATTGATGTTTTTGATGGATTGGGAAGTAATACTAGCAGTTAACCAAGAATTATCTTGGGCCACTACTCGTTTTATGAGGTCACAATGGCTTTAGGCACTATATTGATGTTCCGTTATGGAGGACCTCGCTTAAAAAAAGACACCGTCTGGGAGCTTTACTAGGACTCACTAGAAAAACACCTAAATCCAGAAGTTAATCTTAAAAAAATTAATTCTGGAAAAAGGAGCAATACTTAAGACCACCCTTGCAGTAGGATACTATATGCTTTGGATTCTTTTGGGCAATTAAGATATACGTTTATTCATTCACAAGCAACAATACATCGTTCACAAGGACGTGAATTATTGTCCGAGGGGCATAATCCATCCAAGTACTAGGAGTAGGAGAAGAAGATCTAACTAGACTATCTAACTCATGTGCGGCTACATTAGCCTATCTAGAACAGTCTTCATAAATTACTGAGTGGAGTCGAGCGACATGAAATAACAATCATCAAATAAGGCACTCAAAAAGCCCGAAGATGAGGCCCCTGCAATAATTATCGTAATCACTTCAAGATTATCCGAGTTCATAACCATATGCTTTGGGTTCTTTGTTATCTCCTTCAAGGGATTTATAGGATCATTCAGCCTATATTTAGTCTATTTCAACTTTACTGCCTACTTTTCTAAGGGAATGTTATTTGCAACTTTAGAACATATATCTTTCTCACCAATTTCAAGCTACAGGGAGAACTCCCTTAAAAATGGTTGTAACATGTACTTTAGAAATTTAATGTAGTTGATTTTCCGAATGTGGTTCATAGGTGACAATTTTTGTTTACAAAATGTAGAAAAGCTACTGCTTGTCACAACCTATGTCATATATATGTTGTACAATTGAGCAAGTGGCACCAATTATGTGTTTCAAAGTAGCTCATATAGTACAACTATTATTTTAATTTTTGCGGTTTCATAACAATTATTGTATGGGAGCTTACTGATGGTAACAAACTGATGAATATGGTATAATGAGATTTCAGAAAAATGAGCTAAAATTGCAAGTGTATGGGTAATCTCACCTTCTCATGGTTAACAGGTTATCACGACAACCTATATATCCAATTCTCATCCTTCCAACCAAACAATAAAAGGAGGTTATCCAACCCAACCAAACAACAAAACGCGGCTATCCCTAACCAGGTGGCTAGGGATATCCTCAGCCAACCTAGCCCTGTCCTCAAACCAAACGCCACCATAATTAGCATCCTTATTCAAGAAGCTAAACTCAACTTTGGCAAGAAACCTAGGGATCACAAACCTAAAGATTTGGGTCTTTGAGCCTTCTTATCTAAATAATGAGCAACATAATTAGCATCACTACTACAAAAAGATAAACTCAACTTTAGCAAAAGTAGATGCCTGCATGCCGATTCATGAAATTAGGAGGGACCGTTGTGACAAAAAGAAACCCCCTCTTGGAGAGTTTCTGTTGCTTGGAGGCAATCTGAATGGATGATGATCTTGTTAAACGCCAATTAATTCGGCAAAGCTAGTCCGCTCCGTATGGCTGGAGCTTCTATTGTGACAACATCAATGACATAAGTAACTTCTTCATTGTGTGGTCAACCCTAAACCTGCCCATCTCATCTCGAGCCACCACTCCAATACCGCATGTGCACAACTCATAGTTGAAAGCATTGTTGATGTTGATCGCAATATACCCTTCTTTCGTTTTATCCATCCACTCTTTCTTTTTTCACTTCTGTTCCTCAAACACACGGATATTTAGGCTATTAATCCTCATAATAGTTAATATCTTTCATTAGCTTTACTTAAAAGAAACTTTCATGTGCTTCAATTGTATATAGAATTTATACAGGAGTTCTTCACATGTATGCTTATAGCTGCCGACAATTTTGCCAAAAATAACAGCCATCATGCTTATAACTTGAGATTTTTTAGGTAATGTGCAATTGCACCCTTTTATTCATTCATAACTAGTTCATTACAGATAGTGATCCTAATTACATCAGGGAACTCATTAAGCCAACATGCCCAAACATCATGCTCTGTCAATTTAGTCACTACATGTGCTGCCTCATTACAAGAATGGATGGAAGTACAAGAAACAAACTTTGTGGCCCATTTCATGATATCATGGACTATGGCTCAGATATGGGACTTATCAAAACCTAGACCCTTGACCTTGTTGATCAACAACAGGCTATCTTATGCCACTATAATGTTTCGTATGCTAGTGTTGTTGGCAAGGGTTAAGGTCTAATGAAGTGCCATGGCTTCTGCTACTTCAAGAATTTGAACTTGTTCAAAGTAACCTTTGTTCGTTACCTGGACTCTTGCCAGTTGATCATGTATCACCGCACCAAAGCCCGCTCTTGAAGATTGGGAGAATATCGCTTCATCCACATTGATGGGCATCGACCCATATGGCGGCGGAGACCATTTTGGTTCGACTTCAAGGTCTCACGTCTAATGGAAACGGTCGAACTGAAAGAATGAAGATTGATTAATTCAACATAAGCTTTGACCCACTGCATGTAGAGGATGAATTAAAGCGTCGCCATTATGGCAAACATTTGTATTTTCCCGTATGTGCTATATTGCCATTGCCATAATGATAGAGTGAAAAGCGCTAGCATTTTGTATCCACTCTAAAACCCATTGCCTAATGTGAGTAAGACTTTTCAGTTTAGGCAGATACCATAATATTTCTTAAGTTCTTTCCGTATTTCTTTAACATAGTGGCACTGCAAAAAGCAATTTTCAACGCTTTCCTCCCTATTGCAGAAATGACAATCGTACCTTGTGGTGATTGATCTCACTTGGATTTGAGCACCCGTTGGGAGACAATTATGGGCCAACCTCCACAGAATATATCCATTATTTTATTTGGGTATTGAATTCCTCATAGTTTCCTCCATTTTTTTCTCGACGGTCTTCTAATCTGAAGTAGCACTGTCTCTCCAAAAAATCAATGTCCTCACAAAATCATATGCTGACCTGACTGTGTAAACACCATCTTTTATGTGGAGCCATGAAGCAAAATCCGAGCACCTTTTTGTACCCGACATATGCTAAGAACTATAAATAGTGAGTTAAGCATTGTAATTATTATTTTCCCTAGTGTTGTGATCGAGCATAAGTACGATCATAGAAAAATTGTTAGAGTTGGACATGAGACATTACCATGTTCAACTTTATATTCGACATTCTTTTAACTTTATGGTTGAGTTTAATCTTAACCACAATTTTGAATGCATTTACTAAGGGGAACGAACCTTAAAGACATGCTTAATTTATTATCGAATGTATACTTTATCAGTTAATTGTGTACACATCATTTTATTGAACACAATACAAACATATAAATGCCTACGTACACGCACATACACTCACCCATGTATACATATCTTTTGAAAAGGGGATCTCTCCAGCCTCTGCACTATGTGATATACACAATCAACTTAACCTTATACGTGACACCGAACTTAACATAAGGCATGCTTAATTTATGTACAGACAAGCTTGATTAAGAACTTATGAAGAGTGCACCCTCGCCCGCTTGCTCCTTGGCGAGTCGTAACAATTATCGTCTGACCGTGCACACGAATTATGAAAATTTTGCAGCATGTCATCCTAGAAAGCTTTTAAGGCGTGCTACCTTTTGGCCGGCAGATCTTTTTATAAGATCCGTTGTCTCAGCAGCGGTTGGATCTGACGTCATCCAGTGTCCAACATCGTCCTCATCATTGCAAAAAGGGTAGTGTTGCAGCATTCAAGTTCATGTTGCAGAAACCTTTTGCAACATAAATGATGTTGCATAATTTTTTTGTCTTCACTTTTTTGCAACACAAATGATGTTGTAGAAATTTTTGCAGATTTTTTTGTCTTCACTTTTTTTCCCAACGAAAGCAATTCTGCAAAGACCGGCTGAAAGAAAGCATATTTTTTGGGAAAAAGTCGCACCGTTTCCTGTCAGTGCGGCCCATTTCTCTCACTCCGGTCTCCGGTTAGTCTCTCCCAAGAGAGAGCGAGGAAACGGAAACGGAAACCCCATTCCCCCCTCTCCTCCATACTCGAGAAGTCCAGATCGATCCCAATGGCGTCGTCGACGCTTCGCTGCCTTCCAGTTCCAGGCGACATCCCGCCGACGACGCTGCTTTCCCTACCAGACGAGATGCTCGAGGAAATCCTCCTCTGCCTCTCCGACGCCGCCGACCTCGTCCGCGCCTCCATGGCCCGCGTCTCCATCCGCCGCCTCGTCACCAATCACCGATTCCTCCGCCGCTTCCGCACTCGCTACCCGCCGTCTCTACTGGGCATCGTTTCTCCACATCCCCGGCCCCGATGGGACCTGCCGCTGCTGCAACTGGCCCAGCCGCCGCACCCCTCCGCGGCCACCGCGAGCGCTTTCTCCGGGCTTGACGCCGCCGCCGCCGCCGACTTCTCATGCGCCTTCCTCCCCGACGCAGCGCGCTGGCGTAGGCGCGACTTGCGGGACGGCCGCGTCCTCCTTTCCGGCGTCCCAGAGGGCACCAAATACAACTGCCACGTCTTTGTCAGGGAGCTGGCTGTCTGTGACCCCCTGTCCCGGCGCTACATCCTGCTACCTCCCATCCCCGACGACCTAGCCGCCTTGGTGCAGCCACCCGACGTGCTGCGTTTCGAGCCCTTCCTTGCTCCTCCGGCGGCCGAGGATGAGGAGGGCATGTCTTTCAGAGTTATCAGTTTGGTGCAGTGCACAACCAAGCTGATCCTCCTCATCTTCTCTTCAGGTTCAGGTGCTGAACAATGGCGTGCTGTTACATTTGACAATTGGATCAGTCTGCTCACAGGATCAGGTAACCAGCAAGCAAGTTACCGGCGGTCACCAATACGCCACTATGCAGACGGCTACTTCTGTTGGGTGCTTTTTCGGGCAAGCAAGTTGCTCATGCTCGACACTCGCAGCATGAGTTTCTCAGTTGTGGACCTCCCGCATGGCACCAGTGAAGCACAGGTTGCCATTCTGGAGGCAGAGAATGGAAGGATTAAGATGTTTTTGAATGAGCATTTCACACCTGAACTCAGGTATTATGTATTGCAAAATGATGAAGTTGGTGCGAACCAGTGGCTGTCAGAGGCAACGTTCAATTTACCCGTAAATAATGGCGGCTATATGTTCATGGGCGTAGCGGGGGGATACTTACTCCTACAAGGGATTGGAGAAGACGAATATACATTCCATTTGGTTTCGTTGAATCTGAAGACTTTAGAGCTTGAGTGGTTCCTTGCATCAAAACGCAATAACAAGGGTGCTCATTTGTTTGCCGGTTTCCCACCATCCTTGTCTCCACCAACTATTCGACATGGTAACCTTCCTCTTTATTTGCATACTTGTACTTTGCACTCCATAGGACTTTGCGATACTAATATATTATGCAGGTATTAGTAGTCTTCTATGTCATTAACAATTGTTTTAGCAAGCTGTTATTCGTGCAATTGAAAAGTCGTGGAACATAGGAGATCAAGAAGTACTAGATGGGTCGTAGGTGCATTTCTCCATGCCGGCTATCGTTGGCGCTAGTAGCTTACGACAGGGCAAGTAGCTAGACATTTTTTTATTGAGAAACACCAACTACACGCACAGACATGGGCACACTGACACGGAGCCAAAGAGTTTAGCAGCTTAGGTCGCTTGCATAATTCTATA
Source organism: Triticum monococcum (assembly GCA_034509565.1). Classification (NCBI taxonomy): domain Eukaryota; kingdom Viridiplantae; phylum Streptophyta; class Magnoliopsida; order Poales; family Poaceae; genus Triticum; species Triticum monococcum. The sequence continues at coordinate 77,056,316 of CM067842.1, read as the reverse complement.
GGTACGAAAGAGAACAACAAAAGCATTCCGTATTTGCATATCCATGTTGCTTGGTACAATTCTTTTGTTGCTGCTTCTCTACATAAGTGGTCTGCCATACTATGTGAGCTGCACTGAATAATATTATTATCACAAATCTAAGCAAATGAACATATAGAACTTTAGCAAAAAGAGGATGTGCACAACTATGCTTTTGTCCAAGTCTGAAGCATCCTAATATTCGTTGGTGTTCATGCAAAACAGAATATCACAAGAAAGATGAAGCATGATATGGAACATGCTTTCCATAATTATCTGCAGACAGAAAACAAAGTTTCAATTCACACGCTAATTTATTCATATGTGTTGTTTTTAAGGCGGTAAGAAAAAGAGCAAAAGGACACGTGCCTAACTATGATGGTGATTTCTAATGAAAATTTTGTTACGCTACCTTCATTTTCGTCTCTTTTGTCTTTGGTGTTCCTGACTTCTGCAGTTGCGCCTCCCTCCCCACCACATTCCCTGTAATTGTTACAGTTCTTTTTGCCATCAGTGAGGTGGCTTAATGGAAATCAATCAGGTGGGATAAGGACTTCCATAGACCTAAAAGAAAAAAACTGGCAGACCAAAGGGAAAATAAGTAGATTGTTTTCATGGGTTGAATTAAGAATTAAGTGTTAGCAGGGGAAGGGGAAAATATGAATCTTGAATGGCAACTTTCATCCATGTCTTTCTGATGTATTACATCACATATACCTGGAAACATTCCATTCAAGTTTTAGTCACTTAGCAATGTCTCAGAAAAATATTACTCGTGCAGCAAATGACTGCATTTCCTTCAATTCCTGTTGCTGCAGAAAAACAAACTACCACTTGTAGCCCTTTTCTTTTTGTGACGACACTTGTAGCTAATATTGCATGCCAAAAATACTGCTGAGAGAAGGTAGTAAAGACATTTCAAAAATAACAAAATTAGAGATCGCCTACAATTATAAAAGGTAGGATGTGTATGCCCACATAAAAGGTAAGTAAACTCTACCCAGAGAATCCTTAATGAGCTGAAAATGCATCAAACCACATCAGAACCAAGCCTCTGAACTTCGAAATCATGGTAATTTTCTAAACATTTGTTTCTATATATTCAACCTCCTATCTTATTGAGAAAACTTCCTTGCAGTTTTCTTCTTGCATGACTGGCACGCTGATACAGTGATACCATACTGAAATGACTGGACACAGCATGATATAGAAGTATTCAAACACAATAAGAAACGGAATTGATTACTCTCTTATGCAAGAGAATAGCATTAGCCAAAAAATCCAGACAATGATGAAATGATAAATTTGTGGTTCCTCTCTCTAATTGATAGATAAAACTATATTCCTAATAACCTGCCTCAAGCCCTCAACACACAGGCAACTTCCTTAATTGCCTTTCCAACAGAACATTACTTCGAACATGGCCTCTAGCTAAGAGCTAGATCAGAAAAATTATATGTTCAATTGTATGCAAATAGAAGTGTGTTTAGCTAGGCTAGAAAAATTATGCACGCATTAGCAGACACTATTCCACGAGTGATGAAATCCTTGCAAGAATATATTTAGGTAAAATAATATTACTGCTCTATGCTATACAGGTTTGTTGTATGCAAATAGAAATATCAATTAATTCCATGATTCTTTAATCTTACAGCGAGACACAGGATAGTATGGTGACGCTGAAATAGGATCCTCAAGAATTCTCCATCATTTTTGTTATAATTTGACTACTCTGTTCTGCCTCCTTGCACTTGTCAGTCCCATGTGCAGGGCTTCCCCAGCTGGCCAATCAATTCTGTTCCTATACATATTATCTGACTCGAAAATGAAGGATATAGCAAACATATTTCCATGCTATATGTATGACTCTAAATATAGGTCGTACATTTTGACCACGGCAATAGTGTATGGTTCCTAATTATCCCACAAAAGCTGGTCCCAGAAGCTCTTGAACAAACAAATGACAACCAAAATTCAAAGCATCAGAAAAATTCGAATGTACGAAATCCCTTGATGGCAAAATACCCAAGCCTCTTGAATGCTCGCAATTCCAGAATTCATGTCCTAATCTGACGGTGTATTGGAAAACGCGGTTCCCGGGCACACCTAAATGGGCCTCTCAATAAAATATTTCCACAACTTAAATACGTTAAGTTGTGGCCTATGTTGGAGAAGCTTGGTCTCGTTCAGTCTTGCTATGAGCCAATCAAGCAAATCATAAATCATCCAAAAAGAGTAGAAGAGATACTCTAAGCACAACAAGGGTCACAACTAAAAGAGGAGTGGCACCTCGATATGTTCCCGAACACCACCAGGCTCCCAAGCACGCCAAAGCCTCCGAGCATGATTATCCTAGGCTCAAGTGTTTGGGTCAGGCAAAGCGAATTGAGGCACGGCGGCTCGGGCATTAAATGCCAGCCAGGCTATCAACCGTAGTCCACCGCAGGCTACGCATTTTAAGGGAATGATGACTCTTTCGCAAGGCGGTATCATGATTCCCTGCACGATAAGGGGGGCAGTTGAGCGGACTGTCACAACTACACATGGCCACTTTTTGACCAAGGCTTTGGCGCCTTGCCAAGAGCTGCAGCCTCCATCGATTATCAGATGCTGATTGGTGGAGCCCAGAACAACGATCGTGACCAGGTGTATCTCTCGACCAGAGATAAACGGGATTCAGGCAATTGTTTACCCGCCACTCTTGGTGAACTCCGCGGTGGACGCATGAGTAACGGAGGCTACTGTAACCTTTTACCTTTGTAGTTATGGAGCCATTGTAGGTCCTCCAGAGTTCTATATAAGGGCAGGACCGTGGCTCGTAGAAGGGGAGCGATCCCAAGAACTTTTTTTAAAGGAGCCAAAAGACTTGCCTCATTCATTAATTAAGAGGGAATAGAGTTGAGGTTTTTGTTACAACACCAAGGTGTGACAACACCGGATCAATAGTCTACTCTTGCGGCATGATTACACCCAAATATTTTGCACCCGCAGCTACCCAAGTTAAGAGCCTTCGACTTAATATTCACGAGGAGAACCGTCGGTGGTGCGCTCTTGAGTTGAAAGATACGGGTGTTCCATTTGTTCCAGATGGTCGAAGAGGTGAGAAGTGTGAGAGTAGCCATCGCCTTCCGGTTTGGAATGGTAGATTCGGAAAGACTTGTCCACCAATCTTTGACGGAATGCACCAAGTGCTAGTTGGTAGTGTCGATGCTTTCAAGTTGAAGCCATTCCTTGATCATGCCCCAGAGCCTCATGGAGTATCTGCACTTGAACATGAGGTGCTCAATGGATTCTTGCTCACGCTTGCATAGATGGCAAAGTCCAATGTCGGGCCATCCTGCTTTGCCAACCGGTCAGCGGTCTAAACCCTATGTTGCATGGCCAACCATGTGAAAAATTTACCTTCGGTGGAGCCCAAGCCTTCCAAATCGCATGTTCCATAGGGGAGCGGAGAAGGCCAAATAATTGTGCCAAGTAAGCGGACTTGGCCATCTAGATCCCGCTCTCTGTGCGCTACCAGATGATGTCATCTTCGGCATTATCCTCGAGGGTGTAGCCACGAATGGTGGTCCAAAGGACAATGAATTGTCGCAGATGCACGAAGGTGAAGTTGGTGGTGACCTTGATTTAACGAACCCAAGCGTCATCATTTATTGTGCCACGAAGCTTCCATCTTTTTTTGGGAGGACGCTTCATAAATGAGGGGTGCGATGTATTTTGTCTTGCGGTCATGCACCCAAGGGGCATCCCAAAAAAGGGGTGCGCGAATTGTTTCCCACTATGCTGGTGGAGGAGGCATAGAAAGGGTTCATGTCCATCTCGTCGCAAGGGTTGCCAGATCCAACCCGCAACTTCGTGGGCTCCTTCAACTAGTACCAAAGCCACCGCAAACGAAGAGCTCTCGCAATTTTGTCCGAGTTAAGGATGCGCGCCGAGGCCCCCATACTCGAATGGTCGGCAAACTGCATCCCAATTAACCTTGCACTTTGCACCGGTGGTCTTGTCCGTTCTGGTGGGCTTGCGAGGAGAGCACGGACTTGACAAGAGCAGCGCGTCCAATGGCGCTGATACTCTGGCCATCCCAGGGGACAAGCTTGGCAGCCATCTTGTGTACAAGGAACTAAAAATCCCCGACTTTGAGTTGCCAAACCGAGAGGGGTAGACCCAAATATTTCATCGGAAATGAAGCGCGTGCAGCCGGAAGCTTTGGAGAATGTCATCAAGGGGGATTTGGCCACATCAAATCGGAACCAATGTGATTTTCTGAAAGTTTGTGTGGAGGCCCGGGATGTCGCCAAATGCATTAGGCAAGATGGAGAGATTGTCTATGTCTTTCTTGATGGGGGCGACGAATATAGCCACATCATTGTTGTAGAGGGAAGTTTTCTGATGTTGGTACCACGACCACGAATCTTGTACAGCAGCCCCTTCCTAGTTGCCATATCGAGGATTTTCTAAAGAGGGTCGATGGTGATGAGAAAAAAGTAGGGTGGAGAGGGGGTCCCCTTGACGAAGGCCATGACCGTGGGTGATAGGATTTCCGGGGATGCCGTTGAGGAGCACCCGCGAAGAGAAGGTGCACAAGATAGCGGTGATCCAATTTCGGAAAGTTCTTGGGAGCCCACGGTGTTGCATGATGTCAATGATATATTCCCACTAGACGGGAGTCGAAGGCCTTCAGAATGTCCATCTTGAGGAGGAGGGATGGGGTTTTGCTCTTGTGGAGGTGTTGCACAAGACTTTTCACGTAAATGAAATTTTCATGAATGCTCTTCGTCTTTATGAAGTTACTTTGGGCGTTGGAGACAAGCTTATCCATGTGTGAGGCAAACCGCATTGCTAAGATTTTGGCGACAATCTTAGCGATGGCATGGATGAGACTAATAGGCCAGAAGTCGGTGATTCCCTCGATGCCCTCCTTTTTTGGAATAAGCACAATGCTAGCGGAGTTGAGCCAATGAAGGTTGTTGGCGTGGAGGTTGCCGAAGAGTGAGATCATCCGCGTGACGTCGTCTTTTATGATGTCCCAACAAGACTTGAAGAATAGCCCGGTGAATCCATCCGGTCCGGGAGCCTTATCGGTCGGCATAAGACTGATGGCCTCTCGACCTCCTCCAAAGAAATGGGCCCCGCAAGGGAGTCCAAGTTATGCACCTCGAGGCCTAGCTCATCCCAATTAAAATCACGCGGCCGCGAATTCTCCTTCCCCATGGCCTCGGCGAAGTGGTCATGAATCACCTTCTCTTTTACTTCATGCTCGGTGATCCACCCATGGTGTTCTTAATCTTATGGATGTAGTTTTTGCAATGCCTTCCGTTGGTCCTTCGGTGATTTTTTTTTGTGTTTGCGTCCCCCTCTTTGATGTTGGCCAATCTTGCACACTGCTTTTTGCGAGCCCGCTCCAAGACCGCCAAGCTAATTAATGACCCTTTGTTTGACCCTCGACCGGAGATCACTTACACCATCATAGAGTTGTCGATTGTCTTGAGCCATGTCGACGTGTAGGATCCCAAGAACGTGATGGCTAGCTTTTAGAGAAGAATCAAGAGAGAGGAAGAAGAGAAGGGTGCCCGGGCCAGCTAGAAGCCCACCCGAGCACTACCAAAACTAGCTGCGAGCACTCAGCTCAATCTTGTAGTTCATTTGTACATCATCCATCAAACACACAAAAAGCAGGAGTAGGGTATTACACCTATGTGTGGCCTGAATCTGGGTAACTACTCATGTCATCAATTCTTAGGAAGCCACAAGAAGCTGTGAGTGGTTTAGCCCCTGTTTGAACAACTAAAAGGGGGTCTCTGTGATCCCTGATCTCGACGGTCACACAGGGTCATTGTTGCAAGACTCAAACCCCGGCATATTATGGGCAGACGTGTGAGGCGGTTGTGGGGATGGCGTCAGGGAGGTGGGCAGGCAGGAAAGGGGGAGGGAGGTGACAGAAACCGAAGCGGTTCAAATCAGATTAGTGGTGTCACTGCCGGTGTCTGTGGAGCTGCTTCTTCTCATCGTGGCGTTGGAAGCGCTCTCTCTGCTTGCTGGCTCAGCTCAGGCAGCGGAGTGGCTGTCGCACTTCTCAGCTCAGGCAGCAGGAAGGGCCGTGGAGGTGACGGGAGCCATCCAAGCCGACCCTGCAGGTATTGTTCCTAGCGTCGGTGGTATCACACTGCTACTGCTTGCGCGCGCTCTTGTTGTCCGCTGTCTTCAACGCACGGGCCTCAGCTCTGCCATGTTCCATGCAGGTCCGCGTGGAAGGTGTAGTGAGGGTTAGGCCGTGACAGAGGCGACGGAGCAGAGATGGAGGAGGGACAGCAGATGTGGATTGCCTGGTCTTTGTTTGATAAGATATAGTATGTTTGCCAGGCATAAACTTAGGTGATATGTTTCTCATCTTGGGGATATACTCGTCATTATTTTTTAGACCATCGTAAGAATCAAGCAAAGCAATGTTCTATCATGCTAGATTTGGACTTATAGTATTAGCTACTTTCTTTGAAGTTATTTTGCCCTGTACCTTTGCATGATTGTACTGGTCATTGTCATTTCCAATTGATTGCATTTCTTACTATATTTGTACCAATAAATTATATTGCTTAAAAATGTTGATTCAGATATGACTGATGCCTCCATTTCTAATTCAGATATCTGATATTGATGCTGCTGGGAGATGACACCCTGACGTCTGGAGGTATAGAGCAGCAACTTGGAGCATTATGTACTGGAATCATCAGGCTTTCCTTTTGAGACAGACACAGGCTTGTTTGCGGTGTTGACTATTGTGCAGCTCGGTGCTTATTTTCAGATATGTTACGGGAGAATAGTTGCGATAATCTACCAAATTTGGTTCATAAATCAAATATAACTAGACAATTTCCTATCAGATATGCAATGTGACTAGAAGCAAGGTGACATATGCCATCTTCTTTGTTTTTGTTGTTGTGTAAGAGATACAAATCGGAGATACACAAATCGGTTCTGCCATCTTTGTTTTTATAAGTTGTGTAAGAGGTACATGGCTTTGTCTTACCAACAGGAATAGCTCTGTGCTTATTTTTCAAATATGTTATGAGAGCATCTTTGTGATAATCTAGCAATTTGTTCGCAAATCAAGTTGTAGACAATTTCTCTCATCTAAAACCTTTGTTCCTACGAGATATGCAATGTGACTAAAAGCACAGTATGGCTTGAGGTAGAGTAATATATACAGTTACAAATCAGTTCTAGTACTATCTCCGTTGCTTTTTGTAAGAAAGTTGCGCAAGAGATACACATGATTTCTGACAAACAGCACTATATTTACTGCAAAAATAATCAGGTGGTATTTGTTCATTGTGACTCCATACTCTCCTTCTTGATGAAGTCGAGATTGAGTGTGTCGCGCACAATAATGAACACGCCAACCATCAGCACCAGCAAATATTCCCGAGACATTATCCTCCACTCAGTTTCACCAGGAATCTTCTGCCCACACACCACGGGCCGCCTCAAGGAGGATCAACGCCAATGACCAGCCGTCCAATGTTGGCAACGGCAACGGCAACAGGTTTATTGTCGCGAGGTTGAGGTTGAGGTTTGTCACTGCCGCAAACTGGAATAGGCCGTCTGCGCTCGACCTCGCTACTGACGCCGATTATCGGGGCCTGACACCTTATCCGCCGTCTGTGAGAAGTTGAGGAACGTCTGAGTGAGCGTAGTTCCTTTGAAAATGCTAGACCTACGCACCTCTTACGCTTAGTTTGCAGACCCCTTTCCTAATTCTCTCGCCCCCCTGAATTCCCATCGGGGTGGACTCCTCCTCCCCCCCCCCCCCCCCTCCCCCCGCCCCTTCTCTTCAATTCCCCTTTGCCATGTTCTCCCATGTATGATATTCTACTGCTATCATGTTGGTTGCTTGGTCCGTTTGGAAAGAATGTAATAAGAGAGTCTTTGAGGACAAGTCGACCCCGAGGGACACAATGGTTAACCTCATCAAGGTTGATGCTTGATGCTTTTGAGTGGTTCAAGGCAGTGGCTAAGTGCTTCGAATCCTTGTTTGCATAGTTCTGTGTGTTGTCCCTAGTCTTCCTCTTGTTTTTGGTCATTTTTTTGTATGTTGTTTAAGATTTTGTAGTCGTTTTTTTCTCTATCTCCTATAATGATAACATGCAGTTCTCTTGCATGGCGTGCTATTAAGCTCGGAAATTTCCTTTTGTAATCCATAGATTGATGTTTTTGATGGATTGGGAAGTAATACTAGCAGTTAACCAAGAATTATCTTGGGCCACTACTCGTTTTATGAGGTCACAATGGCTTTAGGCACTATATTGATGTTCCGTTATGGAGGACCTCGCTTAAAAAAAGACACCGTCTGGGAGCTTTACTAGGACTCACTAGAAAAACACCTAAATCCAGAAGTTAATCTTAAAAAAATTAATTCTGGAAAAAGGAGCAATACTTAAGACCACCCTTGCAGTAGGATACTATATGCTTTGGATTCTTTTGGGCAATTAAGATATACGTTTATTCATTCACAAGCAACAATACATCGTTCACAAGGACGTGAATTATTGTCCGAGGGGCATAATCCATCCAAGTACTAGGAGTAGGAGAAGAAGATCTAACTAGACTATCTAACTCATGTGCGGCTACATTAGCCTATCTAGAACAGTCTTCATAAATTACTGAGTGGAGTCGAGCGACATGAAATAACAATCATCAAATAAGGCACTCAAAAAGCCCGAAGATGAGGCCCCTGCAATAATTATCGTAATCACTTCAAGATTATCCGAGTTCATAACCATATGCTTTGGGTTCTTTGTTATCTCCTTCAAGGGATTTATAGGATCATTCAGCCTATATTTAGTCTATTTCAACTTTACTGCCTACTTTTCTAAGGGAATGTTATTTGCAACTTTAGAACATATATCTTTCTCACCAATTTCAAGCTACAGGGAGAACTCCCTTAAAAATGGTTGTAACATGTACTTTAGAAATTTAATGTAGTTGATTTTCCGAATGTGGTTCATAGGTGACAATTTTTGTTTACAAAATGTAGAAAAGCTACTGCTTGTCACAACCTATGTCATATATATGTTGTACAATTGAGCAAGTGGCACCAATTATGTGTTTCAAAGTAGCTCATATAGTACAACTATTATTTTAATTTTTGCGGTTTCATAACAATTATTGTATGGGAGCTTACTGATGGTAACAAACTGATGAATATGGTATAATGAGATTTCAGAAAAATGAGCTAAAATTGCAAGTGTATGGGTAATCTCACCTTCTCATGGTTAACAGGTTATCACGACAACCTATATATCCAATTCTCATCCTTCCAACCAAACAATAAAAGGAGGTTATCCAACCCAACCAAACAACAAAACGCGGCTATCCCTAACCAGGTGGCTAGGGATATCCTCAGCCAACCTAGCCCTGTCCTCAAACCAAACGCCACCATAATTAGCATCCTTATTCAAGAAGCTAAACTCAACTTTGGCAAGAAACCTAGGGATCACAAACCTAAAGATTTGGGTCTTTGAGCCTTCTTATCTAAATAATGAGCAACATAATTAGCATCACTACTACAAAAAGATAAACTCAACTTTAGCAAAAGTAGATGCCTGCATGCCGATTCATGAAATTAGGAGGGACCGTTGTGACAAAAAGAAACCCCCTCTTGGAGAGTTTCTGTTGCTTGGAGGCAATCTGAATGGATGATGATCTTGTTAAACGCCAATTAATTCGGCAAAGCTAGTCCGCTCCGTATGGCTGGAGCTTCTATTGTGACAACATCAATGACATAAGTAACTTCTTCATTGTGTGGTCAACCCTAAACCTGCCCATCTCATCTCGAGCCACCACTCCAATACCGCATGTGCACAACTCATAGTTGAAAGCAATGTTGATGTTGATCGCAATATACCCTTCTTTCGTTTTATCCATCCACTCTTTCTTTTTTCACTTCTGTTCCTCAAACACACGGATATTTAGGCTATTAATCCTCATAATAGTTAATATCTTTCATTAGCTTTACTTAAAAGAAACTTTCATGTGCTTCAATTGTATATAGAATTTATACAGGAGTTCTTCACATGTATGCTTATAGCTGCCGACAATTTTGCCAAAAATAACAGCCATCATGCTTATAACTTGAGATTTTTTAGGTAATGTGCAATTGCACCCTTTTATTCATTCATAACTAGTTCATTACAGATAGTGATCCTAATTACATCAGGGAACTCATTAAGCCAACATGCCCAAACATCATGCTCTGTCAATTTAGTCACTACATGTGCTGCCTCATTACAAGAATGGATGGAAGTACAAGAAACAAACTTTGTGGCCCATTTCATGATATCATGGACTATGGCTCAGATATGGGACTTATCAAAACCTAGACCCTTGACCTTGTTGATCAACAACAGGCTATCTTATGCCACTATAATGTTTCGTATGCTAGTGTTGTTGGCAAGGGTTAAGGTCTAATGAAGTGCCATGGCTTCTGCTACTTCAAGAATTTGAACTTGTTCAAAGTAACCTTTGTTCGTTACCTGGACTCTTGCCAGTTGATCATGTATCACCGCACCAAAGCCCGCTCTTGAAGATTGGGAGAATATCGCTTCATCCACATTGATGGGCAACGACCCATATGGCGGCGGAGACCATTTTGGTTCGACTTCAAGGTCTCACGTCTAATGGAAACGGTCGAACTGAAAGAATGAAGATTGATTAATTCAACATAAGCTTTGACCCACTGCATGTAGAGGATGAATTAAAGCGTCGCCATTATGGCAAACATTTGTATTTTCCCGTATGTGCTATATTGCCATTGCCATAATGATAGAGTGAAAATCGCTAGCATTTTGTATCCACTCTAAAACCCATTGCCTAATGTGAGTAAGACTTTTCAGTTTAGGCAGATACCATAATATTTCTTAAGTTCTTTCCGTATTTCTTTAACATAGTGGCACTGCAAAAAGCAATTTTCAACGCTTTCCTCCCTATTGCAGAAATGACAATCGTACCTTGTGGTGATTGATCTCACTTGGATTTGAGCACCCGTTGGGAGACAATTATGGGCCAACCTCCACAGAATATATCCATTATTTTATTTGGGTATTGAATTCCTCATAGTTTCCTCCATTTTTTTCTCGACGGTCTTCTAATCTGAAGTAGCACTGTCTCTCCAAAAAATCAATGTCCTCACAAAATCATATGCTGACCTGACTGTGTAAACACCATCTTTTATGTGGAGCCATGAAGCAAAATCCGAGCACCTTTTTGTACCCGACATATGCTAAGAACTATAAATAGTGAGTTAAGCATTGTAATTATTATTTTCCCTAGTGTTGTGATCGAGCATAAGTACGATCATAGAAAAATTGTTAGAGTTGGACATGAGACATTACCATGTTCAACTTTATATTCGACATTCTTTTAACTTTATGGTTGAGTTTAATCTTAACCACAATTTTGAATGCATTTACTAAGGGGAACGAACCTTAAAGACATGCTTAATTTATTATCGAATGTATACTTTATCAGTTAATTGTGTACACATCATTTTATTGAACACAATACAAACATATAAATGCCTACGTACACGCACATACACTCACCCATGTATACATATCTTTTGAAAAGGGGATCTCTCCAGCCTCTGCACTATGTGATATACACAATCAACTTAACCTTATACGTGACACCGAACTTAACATAAGGCATGCTTAATTTATGTACAGACAAGCTTGATTAAGAACTTATGAAGAGTGCACCCTCGCCCGCTTGCTCCTTGGCGAGTCGTAACAATTATCGTCTGACCGTGCACACGAATTATGAAAATTTTGCAGCATGTCATCCTAGAAAGCTTTTAAGGCGTGCTACCTTTTGGCCGGCAGATCTTTTTATAAGATCCGTTGTCTCAGCAGCGGTTGGATCTGACGTCATCCAGTGTCCAACATCGTCCTCATCATTGCAAAAAGGGTAGTGTTGCAGCATTCAAGTTCATGTTGCAGAAACCTTTTGCAACATAAATGATGTTGCATAATTTTTTTGTCTTCACTTTTTTGCAACACAAATGATGTTGTAGAAATTTTTGCAGATTTTTTTGTCTTCACTTTTTTTCCCAACGAAAGCAATTTTGCAAAGACCGGCTGAAAGAAAGCATATTTTTTGGGAAAAAGTCGCACCGTTTCCGGTCAGTGCGGCCCATTTCTCTCACTCCGGTCTCCGGTTAGTCTCTCCCAAGAGAGAGCGAGGAAACGGAAACGGAAACCCCATTCCCCCCTCTCCTCCATATTCGAGAAGTCCAGATCGATCCCAATGGCGTCGTCGACGCTTCGCTGCCTTCCAGTTCCAGGCGACATCCCGCCGACGACGCTGCTTTCCCTACCAGACGAGATGCTCGAGGAAATCCTCCTCTGCCTCTCCGACGCCGCCGACCTCGTCCGCGCCTCCATGGCCCGCGTCTCCATCCGCCGCCTCGTCACCAATCACCGATTCCTCCGCCGCTTCCGCACTCGCTACCCGCCGTCTCTACTGGGCATCGTTTCTCCACATCCCCGGCCCCGATGGGACCTGCCGCTGGTGCAACTGCCCCAGCCGCCGCACCCCTCCGCGGCCGCCGCTAGCGCTTTCTCCGGGCTTGACGCCGCCGCCGCCGACGACTTCTCATGCGCTTTCCTCCCCGACGCAGCGCGCTGGCGTAGGCGCGACTTGCGGGACGGCCGCGTCCTCCTTTCCGGCGTCCCAGAGGGCACCAAATACAACTGCCACGTCTTTGTCAGGGAGCTGGCTGTCTGTGACCCCCTGTCCCGGCGCTACATCCTGCTACCTCCCATCCCCGACGACCTAGCCGCCTTGGTGCAGCCACCCGACATGCTGCGTTTCGAGCCCTTCCTTGCTCCTCCGGCGGCCGAGGATGAGGAGGGCATGTCTTTCAGAGTTATCAGTTTGGTGCAGTGCACAACCAAGCTGATCCTCCTCATCTTCTCTTCAGGTTCAGGTGCTGAACAATGGCGTGCTGTTACATTTGACAATTGGATCAGTCTGCTCACAGGATCAGGTAACCAGCAAGCAAGTTACCGGCGGTCACCAATACGCCACTATGCAGACGGCTACTTCTGTTGGGTGCTTTTTCGGGCAAGCAAGTTGCTCATGCTCGACACTCGCAGCATGAGTTTCTCAGTTGTGGACCTCCCGCATGGCACCAGTGAAGCACAGGTTGCCATTCTGGAGGCAGAGAATGGAAGGATTAAGATGTTTTTGAATGAGCATTTCACACCTCAACTCAGGTATTATGTGTTGCAAAATGATGGAGTTGGTGCGAACCAGTGGTTGTCAGAGGCAACGTTCAATTTACCTGTAAATAATGGCGGCTATATGTTCATGGGCGTAGCGGGGGGATACTTACTCCTACAAGGGATTGGAGAATACGAATATACATTCCATTTGGTTTCGTTGAATCTGAAGACTTTAGAGCTTGAGTGGTTCCTTGCATCAAAGCACAATAACAAGGGTGCTCATTTGTTTGCCGGTTTCCCACCATCCTTGTCTCCACCAACTATTCGACATGGTAACCTTCCTCTTTATTTGCATACTTGTACTTTGCACTCCATAGGACTTTGCGATACTAATATATTATGCAGGTATTAGTAGTCTTCTATGTCATTAACAATTGTTTTAGCAAGCTGTTATTCATGCAATTGAGAAGTCGTGGAACATAGGAGATCAAGAAGTACTAGATGGGTCGTAGGTGCATTTCTCCATGCCGGCTATCGTTGGCGCTAGTAGCTTACGACAGGGCAAGTAGCTAGACATTTTTTTATTGAGAAACACCAACTACACGCACAGACATGGGCACACTGACACAGAGCCAAAGAGTTTAGCAGCTTAGGTCGCTCGCATAATTCTATAGGTACGAAAGAGAACAACAAAAGCATTCCGTATTTGCGTATCCATGTTGCTTGGTACAATTCTTTTGTTGCTGCTTCTCTACATAAGTGGTCTGCCATACTATGTGAGCTGCACTGAATAATATTATTATCACAAATCTAAGCAAATGAACATATAGAACTTTAGCACAAAGAGGATGTGCACAACTATGCTTTTATCCAAGTCTGAAGCATCCTAATATTCGTTGGTGTTCATGCAAAACAGAATATCACAAGAAAGATGAAGCATGATATGGAACATGCTTTCCATAATTATCTGCAGACAGAAAACAAAGTTTCAATCCACACGCTAATTTATTCATATGTGTTGTTTTTAAGGCGGTAAGAAAAAGAGCAAAAGGACACGTGCCTAACTATGACGGTGATTTCTAATGAAAATTTTGTTCCGCTACCTTCATTTTCGTCTCTTTTGTCTTTGGTGTTCCTGACTTCTGCAGTTGCGCCTCCCTCCCCACCACATTCCCTGTAATTGTTACAGTTCTTTTTGCCATCAGTGAGGTGGCTTAATGGAAATCAATCAGGTGGGATAAGGACTTCCATAGACCTAAAAGAAAAAAACTGGCAGACCAAAGGGAAAATAAGTAGATTGTTTTCATGGGTTGAATTAAGAGTTAAGTGTTAGCAGGGGAAGGGGAAAATATGAATCTTGAATGGCAACTTTCATCCATGTCTTTCTGATGTATTACATCACATATACCTGGAAACATTCCATTCAAGTTTTAGTCACTTAGCAATGTCTCAGAAAAATATTACTCGTGCAGCAAATGACTGCATTTCCTTCAATTCCTGTTGCTGCAGAAAAACAAACTACCACTTGTAGCCCTTTTCTTTTTGTGACGACACTTGTAGCTAATATTGCATGCCAAAAATACTGCTGAGAGAAGGTAGTAAAGACATTTCAAAAATAACAAAATTAGAGATCGCCTACAATTATAAAAGGTAGGATGTGTATGCCCACATAAAAGGTAAGTAAACTCTACCCAGAGAATCCTTAATGAGCTGAAAATGCATCAAACCACATCAGAACCAAGCCTCTGAACTTCGAAATCATGGTAATTTTCTAAACATTTGTTTCTATATATTCAACCTCCTATCTTATTGAGAAAACTTCCTTGCAGTTTTCTTCTTGCATGACTGGCACGCTGATACAGTGATACCATACTGAATTGACTGGACACAGCATGATATAGAAGTATTCAAACACAATAAGAAACGGAATTGATTACTCTCTTATGCAAGAGAATAGCATTAGCCAAAAAATCCAGACAATGATGAAATGATAAATTTGTGGTTCCTCTCTCTAATTGATAGATAAAACTATATTCCTAATAACCTGCCTCAAGCCCTCAACACACAGGCAACTTCCTTAATTGCCTTTCCAACAGAACATTACTTCGAACATGGCCTCTAGCTAAGGGCTAGATCAGAAAAATTATATGTTCAATTTTATGCAAATAGAAGTGTGTTTAGCTAGGCTAGAAAAATTATGCACGCATTAGCAGACACTATTCCACGATTGATGAAATCCTTGCAAGAATATATTTAGGTAAAATAATATTACTGCTCTATGCTATACAGGTTTGTTGTATGCAAATAGAAATATCAATTAATTCCATGATTCTTTAATCTTACAGCGAGACACAGGATAGTATGGTGACGCTGAAATAGGATCCTCAAGAATTCTCCATCATTTTTGTTATAATTTGACTACTCTGTTCTGCCTCCTTGCACTTGTCAGTCCCATGTGCAGGGCTTCCCCAGCTGGCCAATCAATTCTGTTCCTATACATATTATCTGACTCGAAAATGAAGGATATAGCAAACATATTTCCATGCTATATGTATGACTCTAAATATAGGTCGTACATTTTGACCACGGCAATAGTGTATGGTTCCTAATTATCCCACAAAAGCTGGTCCCAGAAGCTCTTGAACAAACAAATGACAACCAAAATTCAAAGCATCAGAAAAATTCGAATGTACGAAATCCCTTGATGGCAAAATACCCAAGCCTCTTGAATGCTCGCAATTCCAGAATTCATGTCCTAATCTGACGGTGTATTGGACAACTGGGGGTTGCCGGGCACACCTAAATGGGCCTCTCAATAGAATATTTCCACATCTTAAATATGTTAAGTTGTGGCCTATGTTGGAGAAGTTTGATCTTGTTCAGTCTTGCAACGAGCCAATCAGGCAAATCATAAATCATCCAAAAAGAGTAAAGAGATACTCGAAGCACAACACGTGGCACACCTCAATCCATTCCCAAACACCACCAGGCTCTCGAGCACGACCAAAGCCTCTGAGCATGATTACCTTGGGCTCAAGTGGTTGGGTCAAACAAAGCAAATTGGGGCTTGACTGATCGGGCCTTAAATGCCAGGCAGGCTATCGGCCGTAACCCACCGCAGGCTACACATTTTAAGGGAATGATGACTCTGTCGCAAAGCAGTATCATGATCCCTGCGCGATAAGGGGCAGTTGAGCAGGCTGTCACGACTACACATGGCCACTTTTTAACCAAGGCTCTGGCGCCTTGTCAAGAGCTGCAGCCTCCATCAATTATCAGATGTTGACAGGTGGAGCCCAGAACGGTAACCGCGGCCAGGTATATCTCTCGACCAGAGATAAACGGGATTCGGGCAATTTTTTACCTACCACTCTTGGTGAACTCCGTGGTGGATGCATGAGCAACAAAGGCTATTGGAACATTTTACCTTTGTAGTTAAGAAGCCATTGTAGGTCCTCTAGAACTGTGTATAAGGGCATGACCATGGCTCGTAGAAGGGGAGCGATTCCAAGAACTTTGTTTTTTGAAAGGAGGCAAAAGATTTGCCTCATTCATTAATTAAGAGGGAATAGAGTTGTGGTTTTTGTTGTAGCACCAAGGTGCGAGAGCACCGAATCAATAGTCTACTCTTGCGGCATGATTACACCCAAATATTTTGCACCTGCGGCTACCCAAGTTAGAGCCTCCGACTTAATATTCCCGAGGAGAACCGTCGGTGGTGCGCTCTTGAGTTGGAACATACAGGCGTTCCATTGATTCCAGATGGTCCAAGAGGTGAGAAGTGTGAGAGTAGCCATTGCCTTCCGGATTGGAATGGTAGAGTCAGAAAGACTTGTCCACCAATCTTTGATGGACGTGCCATGTGCCAATTGGTAGTGTCGATGCTTTCAAGTTGAAGCCATTTCTTGATCATGCCCTAGAGCCTCATGGAGTATTTGCACTTGAACATGAGATGCTCAATGGATTCCTGCTCGCGCTTGCATAGATGGCAAAGTCCACAGTCGGGCCATCCTTGCTTGGCCAACCGGTCAGCGGTCTAAACCCTATTTTGCATGGCCAACCATGGGAAAAATTCGACCTTCGGTGGAGCCCAAGCCTTCCAAACCGCCTGTTCCATGGGGGAGCGGAGAAGGCCAAAGAATTGTGCCAAGTAAGCAGACTTTGCCGTGTATGTAGGTCCCGCTCTCGGTGTGCTACCAGATGATTTCATCGTTGGGCATTATCCTCGAGGGTGTAGCCATGAATGGTGGTCCAAAGCACAATGAATTGCTGCATATGCGCGAAAGTGAAGTTGGTGGTGACGTTGATTTTACGAACCCAAGCATCATCATTTATTCACGAAGCTTCCATCTTTTCCGGGAGGACGCTTCATTAATGAGGGGTGCGATGTCTTTTGGCTTGCGGTGATGCACCCAAGGGGCATCCTAAAAAGGGGAGCGCGCGTCGTTGCCCACCATGATGGTGGGGGAGGCATAGAAAAGGTTCATGTCCATCTCGTCGCAAGGGTTACCGGATCCAACCCGCAACCTGGCGAGCTCCTTCAACTAGTACCAAAGCCATCGCCAACGAAGAGCTCTCGCAAATTTCTCCGAGGCCTCCATACCCGAATGGTCGGCAAACTGTGTCTCGATTAACCTTGCCACTTTGCACCAGTGGTCTTGTTCGTTCCGCCTAAAGGAAGGCCCTATCAAGCTTGTTGACATTATGTAGGATGGGGGGGGGGGCGATGAGCGGGGTTAAGAAGTAGATGGCTGGCGAGGAAAGCATGGACTGGACAAGAGCAGCGCGTCCAATGACGGTGATACTTTGGCCATCCCAGGGGACAAGCTTGGCAGCCATCTTGTCCACAAGGAACTGAAAATCCCTGACTTTGAGTTGCCAGACCGAGAGGGGTAGACCCAAATATTTCATCGGAAATGAAGCACGTGCAGCTGGCAAGCTTTGGAGAATGTCACCAAGGGGGATGTGGCCACATCGAATTGGAACCACCAAGCTTTTCTAAAAGTTCGTGTGGAGGTCCGTGATGTCGCCAAATGCATTAAGCAAGATGGAGAGATTGTCTATGTCTTTCTTTATGGGGGCGACGAACATAGCCGCATCATCGGCATAGAGGGAAGTTTTGATGATGGTACCACAACCACGAATCTTGTGCATCAACCCCTTCCTAGTTGCCATATTGAGGATTTTCTGAAGAGGGTCCATGGCGATGAGAAAAAGTAGGGGGGAGAGGGGTTCCCTTGACGAAGGCTGCGGCCGTGGGTGATAGGATTTTCCGGGATGCCGTTGAGGAGCACCCTCAAAGAGGAGGTGCACAAGAGAGCGGTGATCCAATTCCGGAAAGTGCTTGGGAGCCCACGGTGTTGCATGATGTCAATGATATATTCCCACTTGACGGGAGTCGAAGGCCTTCGGAATAGGAGGGGCGGGGTTTTGCTCTTGCGGAGGCGTTGCCAAGACTTTTCACGTACATGAAATTGTCATGAATGCTCCTTGTCTTTATGAAGGTATTTTGGGCATTGGAGACAAGCTTCTTCATGTGTGGGGCAAGCCACATTGCTAAGATTTTGGCATCAATCTTAGTGATGGCGTGGATGAGACTAATACGCTAGAAGTCGGTGATTCCGTCGACGCCCTCCTTTTTCGGAATAAGCACAATGTTAGCGGAGTTGAGGCAATGAAGGTTGTTGGTGTGGAGGTTGCCGAAGAGCGAGATCACCCGTGTGACATCGTCTTTTATGATGTCCCAACAACACTTGAAGAATAGCCCGGTGAATCTGTCCGGCTCGGGAGCCTTATTGCTCGGCATAGGATTGATGTCCTCTCGGACCTCCTCCAATGAAATGGGCTCCGCAAGGGAAGCAAGTTATGCACCTTGAGGCCTAGCTAGAAGCCCACCTGAGCACTACCAAAACTAGCTGCGAGCACTCAGCTCAAGCTTGTAGTTCATTTGTACATCATCCATCAAACACACAACAAGCAGGAGTAGGGTATTACACCTATGTGTGGCCTGAATCTGGGTAACTGCTCGTGTCATTAATTGTTAGGAAGCCACAAGAAGCTGTGAGTGGTTTAGCCCCTGTTCGAACAACTAAAAGGCGCTCTCTCTGATCCCTGATCTTGACGATCACACACAGGGCCATTGTTGCAAGACTCAAACCCCGGTATATTATGGGCAGACGTGCAAGGCCGTTGTGGGGATGGCCCCAGGGAGGCGAGAAGGCAGGAAAGGGAGAGGGAGGTGACAGAAACCGAAGTGGTTCAAGTCAGATTAGCGGTGTTGCTGCCGGCATCTGTGGAGCTGCTTACGCTCTGCTTGCCGGCTCAGCTTGGGCAGCGGAGTGGCTGTCGCACTGCTCCTCCTGTTGGTCTGGTGGGGATGGACAGAGGATGGTGAACAGGAAGGGCCGCGGAGGTGACGGGAACCATCCAAGCCGACGCTGCAGGTAATGTTGCTAGCGTCGGTGGCATCAAACTGCTACTGCTTGCGGCGCTCTTGTTGTCCGCTGTCTCCAACGCACGGGCCTCACCGCCGCCACATTCCATGCAGGTCGTCGTGGAAGGTGTAGTGAGGGTTAGGCCGTGACAGAGGCGACGAAGCAGGGACAGCAGATGTGGATTGCTCGGTCTTTGTTCGATAAGATGTAGTATGTTAGCCAGGCATGAACTTAGGCGATATGTTTCTCATCTTGGGGATATACTGTCATTATTTTTTAGACTATCGTAAGAATAAAGCAAAGCCATCTTCTATCATGCCGGATTAGGACTTGTATTAGCTACTTTCTTTGAAGTTATATTGCTCTGTACCTTTGCATGATTGTACTGGTCATTATCATTTCCAATTGATTGCATTTCTTACTATATTTGTACTAATAAAATTTATTGCTTATAACACCCAGTATTTTTCTTAATGTTGATTCAGATATGACGGATGCCTCCATTTCTAATTCAGATATCTGATATTGATGCCGCTGGGAGATGAAACCTTGACGTCTGGAGGTATAGAGCAGCAACTTGCAGGATTATCTACTGGATGGAATCATCAGGCTTTCCTTTTGAGACGGACGCAGGCTTGTTTGCGGTGCTGACTGTTGTGCAGCTCGGTGCTTATTTTCAGATATGTCATGGGAGAATAGTTGTGATAATCTACCAAATTTGATTCACAAATCAAATATTACTAGACAATTTCTATTTTCTGGAACCTTTGTTCGTATCATTATATGCAAATGTGACCCGAAGCAGATTATGACTTGAGGCAGAGTAATAATATATACATTTATACAAATCGGTTCTACTATCTCCGTTGCTTTTTGTGAGAAGTTGCGCAAGAGATGCACATGACTTCGTACAAACTGGACTTTATTTACTGCAAAAAGAATCAGGTGGCATTTGTTCCGCCGTCCAACGCCGGCAACGGCAACAGGTTTATTGCCGCGAGGTTGACGTTGAGGTTTGTGCTCGACCTCGACACCGACGGTGATTATCGAGGCCTGACACGCACCTTCTCCCTAGAGCATGTGTATCAGCTAGTGCCTTATTACATGCCCGTGGGCAATGAACTAAAATGGGAAAAGTTTAGTCTAGCAAAGGCTTTAATCTCCTTGAAAGTGGTACCATTCATGGAACGATCATGCTCTCTGGTCCACTGACAGCTTGCACAAGCATCATTGAGTCCGTCTCCACGATCGACCACTGAACCCATACCCCATCGCTGGGCCGCTTGTAGGCTTTCCAGGCAGACTATCGCTTGAGGAGATCCTGAACATAGGGCAAGTGACCGGCACCAGCAGCAACAGCTTCCCCGGATGAGTCCCTAATAACAAAACCCCAACCCCCTTAAGGGCAAAAAAAAAAAAACCCAACCCCCCCTTGTCAAGTGGCAACTGTCAGCTGCCGCACTTCCATCACTGTTAATTTTCAGCAAGTCATCTGCAGGCGGTGTCCAGACAGGTGCAGGTTTCGGCTGTTGCTTCCTATCCTTTCGTCCCAGTGTCAGTGTACTAAAGTAGGGGTATCTTAGTACCCCGAACTTGTGCACGGGCAGTCGCAGCGACCCGCGGCAAGGCTTGCCGGGCGACCGCCAAGACCCTCCATGACTCCTTCGGAGCCATTCAAGAACAAAGTATCCAAGAGCAAAACAAGGCCTCGGCAAGAGGAGCTTGCCGGGAAGGAGACAAGGCCCCGGCAAGAGGAGCTTGCCGGGAGGGAAACGAGACCCCGGCAAGAGGAGCTTGCCGGGAAGACCAACCAAAACATCTCAAGAAGCTCGCTACGGCGCACCGCGCGCCCCGACAAGGCCTGGTGAGCGACAAGCTCCCGGACGCGACAAGACAACATCCGCGGCAAGGCACTTGCCGCGGCAAGCTACTACCCCGCAGCCCGCGCTCCAGCTCACCCACCAACCTGTCGCCCTGGGACCATTCCTGGCGTACGTGGCGGGAGGCTGGGCAGCCGGGGGCATGCGGTGGCAAGCAGACGCTGACAAGGAACCATCGTGGCAAACGGTGGCGTTCCTGGCGGTCCCTCTCTGGGCCGTCAAGGTGACACAGACGGGCATTTAATGCCCTTGTCCCCTGCTGCCAGAGTTAGGTAGGATGCGACATGTAGGCGGTGGAGCCAACTACCACCCCTTTTACATTTTTACCCTCACCTCTGTTGCCACGTGTCGGTGACCCCTTAGACATATAAAAGGAGGCCCATGCGCAACAGAGGGGGAGGAGGACAACCATTCTCACGCTCGGTCTCGCCAGCTGCTTGAGTGTACTGTAGCACTCGCCGCTCCCGAGCCAGAACTCAATACAACCACCAAAGCAGGAGTAGGGTTTTACGCATCCGTGCGGCCCGAACCTGGGTAAATCGATCGTCTAGCTCGTGTGTTTCGCCTCGATCTGCTCTTTGTGCATCCACCGCCCCCTGCCGAACCAAAAGGGGCTCGGTCCGCCGATCCCCATAGGTGTGCGAGGGACCAGACACCCCCGACATCTTTGGCGCGCCAGGTAGGGGGCGCATCGAGGTTGTGCGAACCTGATCCGGCGTTTGCGCGAGCCAAATCTCCATCGTCTTCATCAACATGCCGCCGAAGAAGAAGATTTCGGAGGCAGCTGCTCCGTCTGCGCCGAGCCCGCCGTCGCCAGAGCGGACGGCTGGTGGAGCAGGCGCCGGCGGAAGAGCGGCCGCCGATGGGGAGACTCGTGGCGCTGCCAGGTCCAAGGACCAGGCTGCGCCGCACGTCGGCGGCGCGGTCGCCTCCTACAATGACCGCGCCCACTTCAAGACCTCGGCGTCCGTACACGCACCGCGCCCGTCCCAGGAGGTGCGGGACCAGTAGCGTCATGGTACCCACGGTACCATACGTCTGCTGGGCCAAGATCAAGCTGGCGGGTCCCGGAGTGCTCAGGACCTGCATGCACGCCAACACGCTGGCACGAGCATGGCGCGGTCGCTCGGACGAGACGTTGCTCCTTCTAACACAGTTAGAAGTCCGAGCATATCTCGCTCCTCGCACCGTTCGCTGCCGCCGCCCACCACTCCGGTGGAAGCGTTGGCACGTGCCCAGCTGCTCCTAGACTACCCTGCAGCGCTAGAGAAGATCGATGACTGGAGGGCCACTATTCAGAGCCTCATAGGCTTCGCCAATGGTGACAACCCACGGCAGCCGAGCGCATCGCTGCCGCGGCAAGTCAGCCAGGCGCGAGCCGGTGGCAACAAGACCGGCGAGGGTGCAACCACTGTGCACTCTCCGGCCCGAAGGCCAAGGTCGCCGACTCACCGGATCCACCTCGACAGCTACTCCACCGCGTCGTCAGATCCGCGAGCTCGTCACGATCAACGCCAAGTTCTCCATAAGAGACAGCAAGAAGACGCTCGAACACGCATCGAGTGCCGAAGGGAAGCGCGGCGTCAATCAGACCTGCGCGCTGGGCCCTCTGTTGACGTGCATGCACCCGGAGAGCCAGGTAACTTGCCGTACGCGGCAGGTTGTCCTGCATTCACCCGTGAGCTGCGGCAAGTCCAGTGGCCCAACCAGAAGCATTTCAAGCCAGACGTGCCGGAGAAGTACGACGACAAGTCACACCCGTCGGAATTCCTCAGCATCTACACCATTGCGGTGCAAGCTACCGGGGGGCGAGACGACAAGGTCCTTGCCAACTACTTCCCGCTCGTGCTCAAGCCCGAAGTCAGATCCTGGCTCATGCACTTGCCGGACAACTCCATATCCTTTTGGGCAGACTTGTGCCATCAGTTTGTCGGCGCCTTTACGGGCGGCCACAAACCACATGGCCAGGAAAGTGATCTCCACCTGCTTGCCCAGAAGGAAGGAGAGCCCCTGCGCAAGTATATCCAGAGGTTCAGCCGCGTGCAGCGCAACATCCCAGACATCCACCCTGCCGCGGTTATCAGCGCGTTCCATCAGAACGTGCGTAATTGCAGGATGCGGGAGGAGATGGCGATGAGCAGGATCAGGGACGTCAGCGAGCTGTACGCCCTGGCCGACAAGTGTGCGCGCGCTGAAGAAGGGAGGAAACTCCTCGGAGAGGATGCTGGAGCAGGGGGATCTGACAGCGAGGATGCCGCCCCGGCAAGGAAGAACCGGAGGCGCAACAGGAAGAAGAGCGGCAAAGAGGTACTAGTCGTTGAGCAGTCCGGCGATGACGGCCCCGCCAAGCAAGCCAAAGTTGGCAGCTCCGGCAAGGAGGTTGCCGCGTGCACCAACTGCCAGGCTGTGGCGGCCGCCGACAAGCAGGGCAGCTCCGACAAGCAGTACTGCAAGATCCACCGCACCAAGGGCCATGATCTCCAAAACTGCAAGAGGGTCGAGCAGCTTGTCCAGCAACAAAAAGCTGAGTACGAGCGCCGCGACAAGGAGAGAGCCCAAGGAGGCGGTGGAGAAGCCGGCAAGAAGCGCGCTGGCCCGGGAGGAAGCCGCGGTAAGGCCAAGCAGCGGCAAGGAGACAGACCTCCCCGTGGCTGCGACAAGGACGAAGACAAAGACGACGACGAAGACATGGATGATGTTGAGAACAGCGAGCAGGAATTTCAGAAGGCTACAGAAGTCTTGTGTGTTGACGGTGGCGCTTCTTTGCATACTTCCCACCGCCAACTCAAACAGTGGCTCCGGGAAGTTAATGCGGTAGAGCCACCCGTTGAATCACGCAAGCTTCTGAAGTGGTCCAGCACGCCCATCATCTTCGACATTGAGGACCACCCTGATCGCACAACTGCGGTCGGGTGCCTGCCATTGTTGGTTTCCCCAACAATCCGCAACCTCAAGGTCACCAAGATGCTAGTTGACGGCAGGGCCGGCCTGAATCTGATCTCCTCCGCTGTGCTCCAGAAACTCCAGATCCCGGACAGCGAGCTCGAAGAAACCGGTACATTCCAAGGAGTTAACCCGGGAAGGAGCAAGCCGAAGGGAAAAGTCGCGCTGCCGGTAACATTCGGCAGCGAGATGAACTTCAGGACTGCGAGGGTCACCTTCGACGTTGCCGATTTCCCATTGCCCTATAATGGGATACTTGGCCGTCCCGCACTCGCCAAGTTCATGGCGGCCTCTCACTATGCCTACAACATGCTCAAGATGCCAGGCCCAATAAGCGTCATCTCTGTCCCTGGCGACAAGAAGGACGCCCTTATCTGTGCCGACAAGATCTACCGGGAAGCTGCGGCCGCGACAGACCGCGAGACACTTGCCGCTGAAGCTCCCGGGGAGAAGAAGACCAAGTCCGGCAAGAGCTCTGGTGCCCACTCCGGCAAGCGCGCCTCTTCGGGGTGCTGCGCTGCCGTCGAGGACGCACCATCGAGCTCCACCGGCAAGAAGAAGACCAAGTCCGGCGGGTGCTCTGATGCCTACTCCGGCAAGCGCGCCTCTTCGGAGTGCTGCGCTGCTGTCGAGGACGCACCATCGAGCTCCACCGGCAAGAGTAAGAAGACGATGGCCGCTCCACCACTTACCAAGAAGGTGCCCGCCAAGGAGGACGGCACTGGTGGTACCTTCACCATCAGTGCCACGCTTGATCCTAAATAGGAAAGCGCGCTCATTACTTTCCTGCGGGCGAATGTCAACGTGTTTGCATGGCAACCTTCTGACATCCCCGGTGTTCCCAGGAAGGTAATTGAGCACCACCTTGCCATTTGTCCTCATGCGCGGCCCGTCAAGCAGAAGGTTAGGAAACAGGCGGTGGAGCACCAAGAATTCATAGCAGAAGAGATCAAGAAGTTGGAAGCAGCAGGCCTTGTCAGAGGAGTGCTCCATCCAACGTGGTTGGCCAATCCGGTTGTAGTGCGCAAGGCAAACGGGAAGTGGAGGCTTTGTATTGACTTCACTGATGTTAATAAAGCTTGTACCAAAGATCCATTTCCCTTGCCGCGCATTGACCAGATTGTTGACTCCACAGCCGGATGTGATCTGCTTTCATTTCTTGACACATATTTAGGATATCATCAGATCTTCATGGCAGAAGAGGATGAGGAGAAAACCGCATTCATTACTCCATGTGGCACGTACTGTTTCGTACGGATGCCTTTCGGATTAAAGAATGCTGGTTCAACATTTGCCAGATAGTCCATATTGCTTTGAAGCCACAGATACACAGAAATGTAGAAGCTTACATGGATGATATAGTGGTCAAAAGCAAAGACAGGGCAACTCTGATCCAAGACTTAGAAGAGACTTTTGCAAATCTGCGCAAGATCAACCTCAGGCTCAACCCCAAGAAGTGTGTGTTTGGAGTCCCTTCCGGCAAGCTTCTCGGGTTCTTTGTGTCTCAGCGGGGAATCGAAGCTAATCCCAACAAGATCAGGGCCATTGAGTAGATCGAAGCACCAAAGCGCGTCAAGGACGTACGGAAGCTTGCCGGCTGCGTGGCTGCTCTCAGCAGGTTTATCTCTCGGTCTGCTGAGCGCGCCCTGCCGTTTTTCAAAATCTTGAAAAGGGCAGGTCCAATGAGATGGACTCCAGAAGCGGAGGCTGCGCTGCAAGACCTGAAGAGATACCTGTCCTCCACTCCAACACTAGTCGCACCTAAACCACAAGAGAAGTTGCTGCTGTACATAGCGGCAACCAATCAAGTGGTTAGTGCTGCGTTAGTGACGGAGAGGGAGGCAGACGACGAGCCAGCGACCGCGGCAAGCACATCCAGCGGCAAGTAGGGGGCTTCCCCGACAAGCTCTGGTCCCGACGAGCAAGGGTCTGCGCAGATGCAAGAGGAGATACGGAAGAAAATGGTGCAGCGCCGAGTTTACTTTGTCAGCTCCCTTTTACAGGGGGCTAGGTCAAGGTACTCTGGTGTGCAGAAGCTGCTTTTCGGCCTTCTCATGACCTCGAGAAAGCTGCGCCATTATTTCCAAGCACACGAGATCACAGTTGTCACTCGCTTTCCGCTGAAGAGGATATTGCAAAATCCAGAAGCAATAGGCAGGATTGTCGAGTGGGCATTGGAACTGTCAAGCTTTGGCCTCAAGTTTGAAAGTACATCAACAATTTAGAGCAGAGCATTGGCAGAGTTCATAGCAGAGTGGACACCAACTCCAGACGAAGAAATTCCGGAGACGAGCATCCCCGCTAAGGAAGCAAGCAAAGAGTGGCTCATGTACTTTGACGGTGCCTTCTCGCTGCAAGGCGCGGTGCTGGTGTACTGCTTGTCGCGCCCACTGGAGAGCACCTCAAGTACATAGTCCAGATGCACTTTCCCAAGGAGCAAGCGACAAACAATACTGCAGAGTACGAAGGCTTGCTTGCCGGTCTCAGGATCGCGGCAGAACTTGGGATTAAGAAGCTCGTTGTCAGGGGTGACTCGCAGCTTGTCGTCCGCCAAGTGAACAAAGATTACCAGAGTCCGTTGATGGAAGCTTACGTTGATGAAGTGAGGAAGCTGGAAGAGCGCTTTGACAGCCTGCAAATGGAACATGTTCCAAGAGCTGAGAATGACATTGCCGTTGGCCTGTCAAAGTGCGTAGCACTTAAGTTACCTATGGAACTAGGGATCTTTGTGCTCAAGCTGACTCAGCCATCCGTAACACCATCAACTGGAGAGAGCAAGAAGAGGAAGTTGATCTCTGGTGCCTATCTTCCGGCAGAGCTTCCCGAAGCCGCCGCCAAAAAGGTCCCCAAGATCGACGCCAAGAATGCTGAGGAGCAGTCTACTCCGGCAAGCCCCAGGGTTTGTTCCGTCGAGGCAGATTCTCCCGGCAAGCTCTGCCCCGGCAAGCTTGTCGGGGAGCGTCAAGCTCCGGCAGAGTTGCAGGCTCTTGCCGTAGAAGCGGACGTTCCCGCAGCAGCAGATGTGCCTTTAGTCCTTGATTGTCGAGCCACAGGCTCCAACATGGACACAGCAGATTGTCCGTTTCCTCCAGACAGGAGAGCTTCCCGAGGAACCAGAAGAAGCGGAAAGAGTAGCCCGGCAGTCTAGTATGTACCAGTTTGTCGACAACACACTGTGCAGAAGAAGACTCAATGGTGTGAAATTGAAGTGCATTCCTCGGGAAGATGGACAGAAGCCATTGGCAGAGATACACGGAGGCATATGTGGTCACCACATTGGCGCAAGAGCTCTTGTCGGAAAAGGATTCCGGCAAGGCTTCTTCTGGCCGACAGCCATCCAGGATGCAACTGCACAAGTAACCAAGTGTGAAGCGTGCCAGTTCCATTCCAAGCAGATACACTAGCCAGATCAAGCTCTCCAGACGATCCCTTTATCCTGGCCATTTTCGGTCTGGGGGCTCGATATCCTCGGCCCCTTCCCCCGAGCAGTCGGGGGCTTTGAGTACTTGTACGTCGCAATCGACAAGTTCACAAAGTGGCCGGAAGTGGAACCAGTGAGGAAGGTGACGGCGCAGTCCGCGATCAAATTCTTCAGGTCGATTGTTTCCCATTTCGGAATCCCTAACAGGATAATCACCGACAACGGTACACAATTTACGAGCCGCAGCTTCATGCAATACGTCCAGGATCTCGGCGCCAAGGTCTGCTTTGCTTCTATCGCTCACCCGAGAAGCAACGGCCAAGCTAAGAGGGCAAATGCTGAAGTGCTGCGTGGTCTCAAGACCAGAACTTTTGACAGGCTGCACAAGCGTGGACGCAACTGGATCGAGGAGCTGCCGGTGGTTCTTTGGTCGATCAGGACGACACCAAATCGAGCCACTGGACAGACACCCTTCGCTCTAGTCTATGGAGCGGAGGCAGTTATCCCCACGGAACTCGTATACGGGTCACCTCGAGTGCTCGCTTATGATGAGCTTGAGCAAGAGCGGCTGCGGCAAGATGATGCGCTGCTCCTTGAGGAAGATCGTCTCCAGGCTGCTGTGCGAGCCGCTCGCTACCAGCAAGCTTTGCGCCGCTATCATAGCCGCAAAGTTAACGCCAGGAGCCTCGAGGAAGGCGACCTTGTTCTTCGGCGTGTTCAGTCCGCCAAGAATTCCAACAAGTTGACGCCGAAGTGGGAAGGCCCTTACCGGGTGAAACGAGTCACCAGGCCTGGCGCTGTCCCCCTGGAGACCGAAGATGGCGTACCAGTGAGCAACTCATGGAATATCAAGCTTCTTCGTAAGTTTTAACCGTAAGGCGCGGTTGTCGGACCCTGTCCGGCAACCACCCGTTTGTACAAGTCTTGCCGCTGTTGCATGTAATCCTTTGTACAAAGCCAGGCGCAGACCCTGAGCACAAGATAATGAAGCGCTGGCGCCCAGAGTTACAGCATGCATGCTAGGTCGAGTCGAGTCCTCGGTTAGGGTTGATAGTGCCTAACAGCAGCTAACCCCTAACTTAGAGGTCGAGTGTGCGTCCCTTTGCCTGTCTTTCGTTTCCTTTGATTCGCAGGGCCCGCATACCCTTGCCGGACCGCCTGGGGACGAAAAGGAGCGGAAGGACGCGCCGGCATCTAGACCCCGACAAGCCAGTGTTGCCGGGGGCTGCAAGTACCAAAGTTCACCCCACGGCAAGCTAGAGTTGCCGGGGGCTGCAGTCTCAGATAAGTCTTTCATCCCTCTTCATGCATTCTCTTTTGGACTGGGAATACGAAGCCTCGTTTCTTCCCGAAAGCCACCGTGCTCCCTTAGCTCTGGTCCCTGGGGCCCCAGGGCCAAGTTTTGGTCATAGTCGCGGCAGGAAAGGGATGAAATGAGGGGCTGCACCCGCCTCGTCCCTGCCTCTGTCAAGAGTGTGAGAAAGGTCGAGCGACGTGGAAAGCCAGCAGGGCCTGTTGCCGGGGAAGGAGTGTCTATCTGAAAGATACCAAGGATTTGCTCCTTGGCGTGGGTTCTACCCGTGAGACAAATAACCCGGCAAACATCCCCTTTTCATTAAAACATTCCACGCAGGTACAGTCCATAGAGAATGAAAGACATGAAAGAGAGGATTACAAGTTTTAAATGCAAGTAAGGCCCGAAGGCTTACAAATTAAAAAGATAAGATGCCCGTAATCCTTTTCCTGTCCCTCTCTTCAGGAGGTAGGTCAAGGAGGTGAGAAGGGCAAAAGGAGCGCCTAGGCGAACTACGGGTGCCAGAAGACACCAAGAGAACATCCCCGGGGCCATCAAGGCTGGACGGTGATGGCAGCGACGGAAGCAAGGCTCGAAGACGAGGCGGCAGGACGTCAGCACGCTGTCGAGGGCACCTCGCCATCGTACTCCGACCTGACGGCCTTGCCGCCCGCCCTCTTCCTCTTCTGCAGCCTCCCTACGCCAGCCGCCCAAGGAGACGCCCCCGGGGAGTTCAAGGAGCCGGCGACCCGGATGATGGGGTTGCCGGTGCCGCATGGGGCGGCGCCCGACACCTAGTCGGACCCGCCATCCTGCCGCCCGCCCCCCTCATCGTCGCTGTCGCTCCCCTCCTCGTCACTCTCGCTCGAGGAGGAGCCTTCGCTGTTGGAGGAGCTTTCCACGCAGAACTGGGCCCGGACGCCGAAGCACCCGAAGACCTTGACGGAGAGGAGATCGCCCTCCACCAACTTGAAGTGGAGGGTGAGCCCCGGCGTCAAGCTGTGGATACGGGCGAACGTCTTCCACCCTCGGCCAAGATACATCACGCCGGGGGCTGGGAATTCGGCGCGGACCCGCATGCCGCTGATCCCACAGCCCCTCATCTGCAGTCTCAGCGTCTCGGGCGGGTCCAATTCCACCACTTCCGCGAATGGATCTGGGAGTCGGAAGCGACGATGAGGCGCCCGGCGCAGCCTGACGAAGAACTCGCAAGGGTCGTCCCCGGCATGGGCCACCGCGGGAAGAGGAGCCGCCGGCGGAGGCGAAGCCGACGCTCCGCCTCGTCCACCTCTTCCCCAAGCGCCACGGCCTCGTCCACGACCTTGCCCCCTCCCTCTTCCCCTTACGGCTGGCTCCGCCACCACGGGTGCGGGAGAGGGAGGGATGCGCTGCCTGGCGGCAACCCTTGCCGCCACTGACGAAGGACCAGGGTTCCCTCTCTCCATGGCGAATGGGAGGAGGGGGAGCATAAGCTGAAAGAAGGAGAAGATGGGAGGATGCGAGCTCACGCCCTCCCCTCCCGCTCTTTATAAAGGAGCGAGGTGGGGGCTCGGCCGCCCCGCTCAGCGAATCAAGACGCGGGGAGGAAGGGAGCTGGGGCCGACCCGCTGCCTCGACCCAAGACGGCCCCGATTCCCGCCTCCGCCGTCCGCGACCCCAAGTGCATGGGAGCCGCATGGCAGGCGTGCAGAACCGAGGCGACGAATGGGGCGGCCACTCCCCACCCCGTGATCGTGGGGAGTGGGCACCTTGAAAATCGCCCACGATCTCTCCCATGATGCCGCGTTTGACGCGTGCCGTTTGGGGAGGGCGCGGTGGATGTGGAACGAGTTATGGCGTGACCTAGGCTGCGCGTGCCCGTGCACTATTTTGGGCCTGGCCCAATAGCGCTTGGCACCGTGTATGGCCCAGGCCCGGGGGCTCCTGTCGGTGTACTAAAGTAGGGGTACCTTAGTACCCCGAACTTGTGCACGGGCAGTCGCAGCGACCTGCAGCAAGGCTTGCCGGGCGACCGCCAAGACCCTCCGTGACTCCTTCGGAGCCATTCAAGAACAAAGTATCCAAGAGCAAAACAAGGCCTCGGCAAGAGGAGCTTGCCGGGAAGGAGACAAGGCCCCGGCAAGAGGAGCTTGCCGGGAGGGAAACAAGACCCCGGCAAGAGGAGCTTGCTGGGAAGACCAACCAAAACATCTCAAGAAGCTCACTGCGGCGCACCGCGCGCCCCGACAAGGCCCGGTGAGCGACAAGCTCCCGGACGCGACAAGACAACATCCGCGGCAAGGCACTTGCCGTGGCAAGCTACTACCCCGCAGCCCGCGCTCCAGCTCACCCACCAACGTGTCGCCCTGGGACCATTCCTGGCGTACGTGGCGGGAGGCTGGGCAGCCGGGGGCATGCGGTGGCAAGCAGACGCTGACAAGGAACCATCGTGGCAAACGGTGGCGTTCCTAGCGGTCCCTCTCTGGGCCGTCAAGGTGACACAGACGGGCATTTAATGCCCTTGTCCCCTGCCGTCAGAGTTAGGTAGGATGCGACATGTAGGCGGTGGAGCCAACTACCACCCCTTTTACATTTTTACCCTCACCTGTGTTGCCACGTGTCGGTGACCCCTTAGACATATAAAAGGAGGCCCATGCGCAACAGAGGGGGAGGAGGACAACCATTCTCACGCTCGGTCTCGCCAGCTGCTTGAGTGTACTGTAGCACTCGCCGCTCCCGAGCCAAAACTCAATACAACCACCAAAGCAGGAGTAGGGTTTTATGCATCCGTGCGGCCCGAACCTGGGTAAATCGATCATCTTGCTCGTGTGTTTCGCCTCGATCTGCTCTTTGTGCATCCACCGCCCCCTGCCGAACCAAAAGGGGCTCGGTCCGCCGATCCCCATAGGTGTGCGAGGGACCAGACACCCCCGACACCCAGTGACTCGCAGTCTAGCATCTGTTTGACCATCATATGACAAACAGCCTCAGGTGATCCTATCATGTTGAAGTTTGTCAATGTATCCATACCTTTTCTCTGGTATCCCTCCTGTTACTTGAGTAGTTCTTCTCAAAACAATCAATCGACCTTTTTGTAGCAACTGACCCTTCAGCCTGATCCTCACAAGAGTAAATGGAAATCACATTCATGGTGAACATCAATGCCCAAGACACCTCCACTAGGTAGCGATTTTTCCTCTCCGCCACCCCATCCCGATGAGGTATGTCCAGCCAAGATGTTTGATGCAGGATGCCCTTTCTAGACATGGAGAAACCAATGGCCTTCTCCGGGCTTAGGCTTCATGGGCAAGGAAGTGGTAGTCGAGTCCACTGTCTTCTTGAGTTCTTCCAGCTCCGCTGATGCGAGAGCAGCCTCGACGTGCTCCAGGGTGGCGACCTCTGCTTCTAGTGCCTTCTCGGTGTTGTCGCTGACCTTGATGGTACCATTTGGGCCTAGCATCTTTAGATGTAGATAGGCATAGGATGGTAACACCATGAACTTTACATATGCCCGCCTGCCTAGGATCGTGGAGACGGACTCAATGATTGCTTGTCAATATCCTGGACATTGAGTACATGCCGGATGTGGTTAAGTGGGTTCACAGAGGCATGATTTTTAACCTCAGATTGAGTTCGAGGACACCGAGCTCTTCTCTGAGGCCTTGGCTGCGAATGACGTTGATATGCTCGATAAGGATGATGGCTCGGGCAATAAGGAGATGCGCGAGGATTACAGTGGGCGCAAGGCGTCTAACATCCCGGGTTCCGATGCACCGGCATCCGGGAAAGAGACTGCTCCATCGACGGTTGCACCCATGAACTCGCTGAGATTTGGGTCCTTCGAGCCTGCCTCTGCTCCTCCCTGATTGTGGAGCGATCCGGTGGAGCGTGATGACATGCTTGAGAGATCGCTTCCTCCTTTGGATTTTGATATTGCTGATGATCCGGTGGTGGATGAGTTTGTTGATGCGGTACCCTCGGTGGAGAGTTCACGATATCACAGGTGGAGATTGATATAGGTGTCCAGGAGGACCTAGTTGGTGGGGATGTTCGTGGGCAGCCGGCCTTGTGATGTACATCTCCGCCTCCTCTGGCGGTGGCCGTGCCACGGGACGGTGGTACGGTCGGACCGGGAGGGGGCGCGGGCAGGAGGCCTCCGCCCTTGCCTCTCCTTCGACGCACTCGGCCATGGTAGCCGGACAGGGTGGGGGCGTGGGCAGGAGGCCCCCGCCCTTGCCTCTCCGTTGGCGCGTTCAGCGTCGGCGGCTGGACCGGGAGGGGGCACGGGCAGGAGGCCTCCACCCTACCTCCCCCTTGGCGCTCTCGTCCGCGACGGTGTCCGCGGTGGCTGCATCGCCTAGGGTGGCGAGCCCGATGGTGACCATCCCTCACTCCGACGGTGGAGCCAGGACAGGAGGGGGGCGCGGGCAGGTGGCCTCCGCCCCCTCTTCTCCCTTGGCTCAGGAGATCTCGACGGCTCTCGGGGGCCTCTCGGTGGCCCCAGTTCAGCTGAGTTCTGTTGGGGGTCGGGCAGGAGGCCCCACCCTGAATGGGGCCACGCGCGAGGAGATTATTGCTTTTGGAGGGATCCCAGATCCTGTGTTTGAAGGATGACGGATGAGCAGTCGCCTTCAGGATCAGCCGGATGTTGATGACATGCAGCTCAGGTGCGCCATGTGGGTGGCCAAGCTTCGTGACATTGAGGTCACTACTGGTATGTCGGTCAACACGTCAAATTCGATTTTACATTTTTCAAATGATGAGATTGTTCACAATGCAAATCAATTAGGGGTTTCACTAGGTAGTAATGGTAGTGAAATCACTAAATCAGTTAATGATATTCTCGACCTCGAAGCGGAGCGTGCTTTGGAATTGATTCATAACTTAGCAGCCGTCAAACCCATGAACGAGTCAGACATAGATGCGTTGGGTGTCAGGGTTTTTGTCAGTCTTTGTGCGGATTTGGCCCCTTCACTTCCTGAGACGGAGGACGATGAGGGTCTTGACTCCCCAAGAAACTCGTTACATGTAGATGTTCCAGAAGTTAGGTCCATGGAGTCCGGTTGTGAGGATCGGATGCAGGATCAAACTAAGCCTAAGTGGAAGTGGAAACAGAAGGTGTATCCCACTTCGGCTGTGCGTAGAAGTGCTAGAATCTGTACCTTTAAAAAATTTCATGATGAAATATGAGAGGCATTTTTTGGAATAGTAAAGGTCTTAAGGACTTGGCTAAAAGAAGATTTTTTAGCAGATGCGTCTATTGAATACCAGTTAGATTTCATCGCCCTATCAGAAACTGGGAGGGACAATTTCACCCCTCCCCCCAGTTTCTTAGTACTTTATCGGGGGGTGTCGATTTTGATTGGCATTGCCTACCCCCAAGAGGATGGTCCGGTGGGATCTTACTTGGGGTTAAATGTGAGTCGTTGGAAGTTCGGAGTATGGTTATGGGAGATTTTGCGGTAAAATTCCGGGTAAGATCAAAGGCCGATGGGTTTAATTGGGCGTTGGTGGCGGTGTACAGTGCCGCACAGCCAGAGCTCAAGCCGGATTTTTTGGCTGATCTTGTACGTATCTGCGAGAGTGAGTGAAGGAAATATGCCCTAGAGGCAATAATAAAGTTATTATTTATTTTCTTATTTCATGATAAATGTTTAATATTCATGCTAGAATTGTATTAACCGGAAACATAATACATGTGTGAATACATAGACAAACAGAGTGTCACTAGTATGTCTCTACTTGACTAGCTCGTTGATCAAAGATGGTTAAGTTTCCTAACCATAGACATGAGTTGTCATTTGATTAATGGGATCACATCATTAGGAGAATGATGTGATTGACTTGACCCATTCCGTTAGCTTAGCACTTGATCATTTAGTTTGTTGCTATTGCTTTCTTCATGACTTATACATGTTCCTATGACTATGAGATTATGTACCTCCCATTTACCGGAGGAACATTTTGTGTGCCACCAAACGTCACAACGTAACTGGGTGATTATAAAGGTGCTCTACAGGTGTCTCCGAAGGTACTTGTTGGGTTGGCGTATTTCGAGATTAGGATTTGTCACTCCGATTGCTGGAGAGGTATCTCTGGGCCCACTCGGTAATGCACATCACTATAAGCCTTGCAAGCATTGCAACTAATGAGTTAGTTGCAGGATGATGTATTATGGAACGAGTAAAGAGACTTGTCGGTAACGAGATTGAACTAGGTATTGAGATACCGACGATAGAATCTCGGGCAAGTAACATACCGATGGCAAAGGGAGCGACGTATGTTGTTATGCGGTCTGACCGATAAAGATCTTCGTAGAATATGTAGGAGCCAATATGGGCATCCAGGTCCCGCTATTGGTTATTGACCAGAGAGGTGTCTCGGTCATGTCTACATAGTTCTCAAACCCGTAGGGTCCGCACGCTTAACGTTCGTTGATGATATAGTACTATGAGTTATGTATGTTGGTGACCGAATGTTATTCGGAGTTTTGGATGAGATCACGGATATGACGAGGAACTCCGGAATGGTCCGGAAGTAAAGATTGATATGTGGATAGTAGTGTTTGATCTCCGGAAGGGTTCCGGAATTCACCGGACGGGGTTCCGGATGTTTCCCGAAATGTTTGGGCACGAGAACACTTTATTTGGGCCAAAGGGGAAAGCCCACGAAGTTTTTGGAAAGCGCAAAAGGAAGTTTTGCGGAGTACAGGGGCCATACGCCAGGGTCCCTGGCGTCTGGCCCTGGAGTCCGAGAAGGACTCTTGCCTTTTGGGTGAAACCGACTTTGTGGAGGCTTTTACTCCAAGTTTCGACCCCAAGGCTCAACATATAAATAGAGGGGCAGGGCTAGCACCCAAGAGAGATCAAGAAACACCAAGCCATGTGCCGGCAACCTCGTCCCCTCTAGTTTATCCTCCGTCATAGTTTCCGTAGTGCTTAGGCGAAGCACTACGGAGATTGTTCTTCACCAACACTGTCACCACGCCGTCGTGCTGCTGGAACTCATCTACTACTTCGCCCCTCTTTTTGTATCGAGAAGGCGAGGACGTCACCGAGCCGAATGTGTGCAGACCTCGGAGGTGTCGTGCTTTCGGTACTTGAATCGGTCAGATCGTGAAGACGTACGACTACATCAACTACGTTGATATAATGCTTCCACGAACGGTCTACGAGGGTATGTAGACAACACTCTCCCGTCTTGTTGCTATGCATCACCATGATCCTGCGTGTGCGTAGGAATTTTTTTGAAATTACTACGTTCCCCAACAGTGGCATCCGAGCCTGGTTTTATGCGTAGATGTTATATGCACGAGTAGAACACAAGTGAGTTGTGGGCGATATAAGTCATACTGCTTACCAGCATGTCATACTTTCGGTCGCTGGTATTGTTGGATGAAGCAGCCCGGACCGACATTACGCATACGCTTACGCGAGACTGGTTCTACCGACGTGCTTTGCACACAGGTGGCTGGCGGGTGTCAGTTTCTCCAACTTTAGTTGAACCGAGTGTGGCTATGCCCGGTCCTTGAGAAGGTTAAAACAACACTAACTTGACGAACTATCGTTGTGGTTTTGATGCATAGGTAAGAACGGTTCTTGCTCAGCCCGTAGCAGCCACGTAAAACTTGCAACAACAAAGTAGAGGACGTCTAACTTGTTTTTGCAGGGCATGTTGTGATGTGATATGGTCAAGGCATGATGCTAAATTTTATTTTATGAGATGATCATGTTTTGTAACTGAGTTATCGGCAACTGGCAGGAGCCATATGGTTGTCGCTTTATTGTATGCAATGCAAACGCCCTGTAATGCTTTACTTTATCACTAAGCGGTAGCGATAGTCGTAGAAGCATAAGTTGGCGATACGAAAACGATGCTACGATGGAGATCAAGGTGTCGCGCCGGTGACGATGGTGATCATGACGGTGCTTCGAAGATGGAGATCACAAGCACAAGATGATGATGGCCATATCATATCACTTATATTGATTGCATGTGATGTTTATCTTTTTATGCATCTTATCTTTCTTTGATTGACGGTAGCATTATAAGATGATCTCTCACTAAATTATCAAGGTATAAGTGTTCTCCCTGAGTATGCACCGTTGCGAAAGTTCTTCGTGCTGAGACACCACCTGATGATCGGGTGTGATAGGCTCTATGTTCAAATACAACAGGTGCAAAACAGTTGCACACACGGAATACTCAGGTAAAACTTGACGAGCCTAGCATATAACAGATATGGCCTCGGAACACGGAGACCGAAAGGTCGAGCGTGAATCATATAGTAGATATGATCAACATAGTGATGTTCACCATTGAAACTACTCCATCTCACGTGATGATCGGACATGGTTTAGTTGATATGGATCATATGATCACTTAGAGGATTAGAGGGATGCCTATCTAAGTGGAAGTTCTTTAATAATTTGATTAACTGAACTTTAATTTATCATGAACTTAGTCCTGGTAGTATTAGCATATCTAGGTTGTAGATCAATAGCTCGCGATGTTGCTCCCCGTTTATTATTTATATGTTCCTAGAGAAAACTAAGTTGAAAGATGTTATTAGCGATAATGTGGATTGGATCCGTGATCTGAGGTTTATCCTGATTGCTGCACAGAAGAATTATGTCCTTGATGCACCGCTAGGTGACAGACCTATTGCAGGAGCAGATGCAGACGTTATGAATGTTTTGACTAAAGCTCGGATATGATGACTACTTGATAGTTAAGTGCATCATGCTTTACGGCTTAGAACCGGGACTTCAAAAATGTTTTGAATGCCACATAGCATATAAGATGTTCCAAGAGTTGATATTGGTATTTCATACTCATGCCCGTGTCGAGAGGTATGAGACCTCTGACAGTACTTTGCCTACAAGATAGATGAGAATAGCTCAACCAGTGAACATGTGTTTAGATTGTCTGGGTACTACAATTGCTTGAATCAAATGGGAGTTAATCTTCCAGATAAGATAGTAATTGACAGAATTCTCTAGTCACTATCACCAAGTTACTAGAACTTCGTGATGAACTATAATATGCAAGGGATGACGAAAGTAATTCCTGAGCTCTTCGTGATGCTAAAATCGATGAAGGTAGAAATCAAGAAAGAGCACCAAGTGTTGATGTTTAACAAGACCACTAGTTTCAAGTAAAGGGACAAAGGGAAGAAAGGGGAACTTCAAGAAGAACGACAAGCAAGTCGCTGCTCAAGAAGAAGCCCAAGTCTGGACCTAAGCCTGAAACTAAGTGCTTCTACTACAAAGGGACTGGTCACTGGAAGCGGAACTACCCCAAGTATTTGGTGGATAAGAAGGATGGCAAAGTGAACAAAGCTATATTCGATATACATGTTATTGATGTGTACTTTACTAGTGTTTATAGCAACCCCTCGGTATTTGATACTGGTTCAGTTGCTAAGAATAGTAACTCAAAACGGGAGTTGCAGAATGAGCAGAGACTAGTTAAGGGTGAAGTGACGATGTGTATTGGAAATGATTCCAAGATTGATATGATCATCATCGCACACTCCCTATACTTTCGGGATTAGTGTTAAACCTAAAATAAATGTTATTTAGTGTTTGCAATGAGCATGAATATGATTGGATCATGTTTATTGCAATACATTTATTCATGTAAGTTAGAGAATAATTGTTGTTCTGTTTACATGAATAAAACCTTCTATGGTCATACACCCAATGAAAATGGTTTGTTGGATCTCGATCGTGGTGATACACATTTTCATAATATTGAAGCCAAAATATGCAAAATTAATAATGATAGTGCAACTTATTTGTGGCACTATTGTTTAGGTCATATTGGTGTAAAGCGCATGAAGAAAATCCACGCCGATGGGCTTTTGGAATCACTTGATTTTGAACCAGTTGATGCTTGCGAACCATGCCTCATGGGCAAGATGACTGATATGTCTCCAACATATCTATAATTTTTGATTGCTCCATGCTATATTATCTACTGTTTTGGACATTATTGGGCTTTATTATCCACTTTTATATTATTTTTGGGACTAACCTATTAACCGGAGGCCCAGCCCAGAATTGCAGTTTTTTGCATGTTTTAGGGTTTCAAAGAAAAGGAATATCAAACGGAGTCCAAATGGAATGAAACCTTCGGGAACGTGATTTTCTCATCGAATACAACTCAGGAGACTTGCACCCTATGTCAAGACATGTAACAGGAGGCCACGAGGTAGGGGGCGCGCCTACCCCCCCCCCCCCCCCCAGGCGCGCCCTCCACCCTCGTGGGCCCCCTGTTGCTCCACCAACGTACTTCTTCCTCCTATATATACCCATGTACCCCCAAACGATCAGATACGGAGCCAAAAACCTAATTCCACCGCCACAACTTTCTGTATCCAGGAGATCACATCTTGGGGCCTGTTCCGGAGCTCCGCCGGAGAGGGCATCGATCACGGAGGGCTTCTACATCAACACCATAGCCTCTCCGATGAAGTGTGAGTAGTTTACCTCAGACCTACGGGTCCATAGTTAGTAGCTAGATGGCTTCTTCTCTCTTTTTGGATCTCAATACAATGTTCTCTCCCTCTCTTGTGGAGATCTATTCGATGTAATCTTCTCTTTGCGGTGTGTTTGTTGAGACCGATGAATTGTGGGTTTATGATCAAGTCTATCTATGAATAATATTTGAATCTTCTCTGAATTCTTTTATGTATGATTGGTTATCTTTGCAAGTCTCTTCGAATTATCAGTTTGGTTTGCCCTACTCGATTGATCTTTCTTGCAATGGGAGAAGTGCTTAGCTTTGGGTTCAATCCTGCGGTGTCCTTTCCTGGTGACAGTAAGGGCAGCAAGGCACGTATTGTATTGTTGCCATCGAGGATAACAAGATGGGATCTTCTTCATATTGCATGAGGCTATCCCTCTACATCATGTCATCTTGCTTAAGGCGTTACTCTATTTTTAACTTAATACTCTAGATGCATGCTGGATAGCGGTCGATGAGTGGAGTAATAGTAGTAGATGCAGGCAGGAGTCGGTCTACTTGTCTCGGACGTGATGCCTATATACATGATCATACCTAGATATTCTCATAATTATGCTCAATTCTGTCAATTGCTCAACAGTAATTTGTTCACCCACCGTAGAGTACTTATGCTCTCGAGAGAAGCCACTAGTGAAACCTATGGCCCCTGGGTCTATCTTTATCATATCAATCTCCTACTACTTAGTTATTTCCTTTGCTATTTATTTTGCCTTTATTTTACTTTGCATCTTTATCATAAAAATACCAAAAATATTATCTTATCATATCTATCAGATCTGACTCTCGTAAGTGGCCCTATAGGGATTGACAACCCCTATTTGCATTGGTTGCGAGGATTTATTTGTTTTGTGCAGGTACGAGGGACTCGCGCGTAGCCTCCTACTGGATTGATACCTTTGTTCTCAAAAACTGAGGGAAATACTTACGCTACTTTGATGCATCATCCCTTCCTCTTCGGGGAAAACCAACGCAGTGCTAAAAGAGGTAGCAAGAAGGATTTCTGGCGCCGTTGCCGTGGAGGTTTGCGCAAGTCAAGATTTGACTCCCGACAACAAGCCATTTCTAGCGCCGTTTCCGGGGAGGTTCGTGCAAGTCAAGATTTGACTCCCGGCAATGAGCCATTTCTGGCGCCGTTGCCGGGAAGGTCTACGCAAAAGTCAACATACCAACTACCCATCACATACCCTTATCTCCCGCATCACATTATTTTCCATTTTCCTCTCGTTTTCCTCTCCCCCACTTCACCCTTGTCATTTTATTTGCCCTCTCTCTCTATCCTCCCTCTATTTGCTTCTTTTAGTTCGCTTGCTTTTTGTTTGCTTGTGTGTTAGTTTGTTTGCTTTTCGTTATGGCTAGTCCCTTATCTTCTCCGTTGTCTCCTGAGAATGAAGTTCTAAATTTTAAGCAAAGGAAGGGTGAAAATCTAAAAGATGCTTGGTATAGAATTTGCAATGCTCAAAATAAATCTACTAGGAAGCAATCTACTACCACTCTCCTTCGCAATTTTTATGTAGGCATTACTCCTTGGCACCGTTATGTTCTTGGTACTATTACCGGAGGGAACTTTTTGGGTAGCCATACTTTTGATTCTTATGATGCTATGTTAGATTTATTTGGCTCACCCCCTCTCTTGGTTAATGGAACTATACTAACTTTGGAACATGTAATGCAAAGGCTTGAAATTATTGAAAATAAGGTTGGTGCCATAAAATTGATTGAAAATTTGGATAAAAAGATCCACAGCCGAATCTCTCAATATGGATCTAAAGTAGGAGTTACTTTAAAAGATATTAAAGAAAACGAACCCATAGTTAATGAGAAAGTAAATCACGATTCTGTTAGGATCGATAAACTTGAGAATATTATTACCAACTTGGGAACCACTCTCTTTATCAGGGCACACTCAGATTGTCTAAACTTCTGGTAGGCCAGCCCAGAGTTGCCCCTGGTAGCCACCGGCGGCTGACGAGTTGGACCAACACTCAGGGGAGCACTGGCCCGGGGGGGGGGGGGGTTAAATAAGATGAACCTCGGGCTCCGGAAACCCAAGGGAAAAGAGGCT
Organism: Triticum monococcum; assembly: GCA_034509565.1. Classification (NCBI taxonomy): domain Eukaryota; kingdom Viridiplantae; phylum Streptophyta; class Magnoliopsida; order Poales; family Poaceae; genus Triticum; species Triticum monococcum. Next base: position 77,014,535 of record CM067842.1, on the reverse strand, counting down.
AGGTGGCAAATGGTAAAACCAAGGTTGGGCATTGCTGGAAAAGCTTTAATCAAGGCGAACTATCAAGGGGTTCCCATTATAACCCAACCGCGTAAGGAACGCAAAATCCAGGAACATAACACCGATATGACGGAAACTAGGGCGGCAAGAGTGGAACAAAACACTAGGCGAGAGGCCGAGCCTTCCACCCTTTACCAAGTATATAGATGCATTAAGATAACATGGCAATATAACGATATCGCAACATGTAAATAATGTTCCAACAAGGAACGGTCTCCAATCTTCACCTGCAACTAGCAACGCTATAAGAGGGGCTGAGCAAAGCGGTAACATAGCCAATCAACGGTTTGCTAGGAGGTGGTGGGTTAGAGGTTTGACATGGCAATTTGGGAGGCTTGAAAGCAAGTGGTGGGCATCGTAGCATGGCATAGCAAAAGAGCGAGCATCTAGCAAAGCAAAGATAGTAGTGATTTCGAGGGTATGATTATCTTGCCTACAAAGTTGTCAGAGTTGACTGGATCCTCGAAAGCAAACTCAACGGGATCCTCTTTAGCGAACTCATCTCCCGGCTCTACCCAAACAAGACAAACAAGCAACAAGGACACAATCAACCACGTGCAAAGCTCAAACAATATGATGCAACATGGTATGCTATGCGGGATGCGATATGTGATGCATATGGAAGATTTGACAAGGAATGCATGAACCTGGCCTCAACTTGGAAAACCAAGTGTGCCACTGGAAAGATGAGATGAAATCGCTTGAAAACGATATAAAGATCACCGGAATCGGAGTTACGGTTTGGAAATGGCAAGCGATTCAAATATGACCACGATCTGCGATTTACAGCAAGTAGCCATCTAAATGCAACATGATGAACATGCTAGAACACTCAAACATGGCATCAAAATACATGGCAGGGATGCATTCAAGATGCTTAACAAAAGTCTAGCACTGAGCTACGGCCAATTCATCCATTAACAGGTTCAAACAAGCATGGCAAAAATGCATTTGGTAAACAGATCTCAGACTTAGTGAAATTAACACTTGTCTGGAATTTCAGATTAGATAGCACTCTTTGGAGCAACAAAACTACATGCTACATCACCTGAACATGGCAAAGTAAAGCATGGAAAGGATCTACTCAAAGAGCTTAACAAAAGTTCCTTAGTGACCTTGAGCCAAAAGGGACCAGAAAATACATTTGCAAACATGTGAACATCGCAAAAACATAATCAGTTCTCAGACTTTGTGAAAACTGGAGCATGCTAAAAATAGATATCAAGTAGGCATGTTTACGAGCTCAATGCACTCACTACAGAGCAAGTCATGACAATCTAAGCATACACCCATCACGAATACACAAAATGCAAGCTAGACATGGCAAGAACAATAACATAGCATGCACGGATCAACTACAACATCCTCGGCAAAATCGCTAACAAGTTGACAATCTGCCCAGATTCATGAAATAGCAAAAGTAGAGCTCGATTGACTCAAGCTAGGTGCTCCATAATCGCAAACAAAGACATGGATGGATAGAGCACTACAAGATTAACAAAACATCCTTACTGATCATCCTCAAAAGAGGCACGGATCACTAGGAAACAACATGAACATATGGCCATATGAGATAAACAGCTCAAGGACTTAGTGGAAATGCTAAGTCCCTGAAATCAGCATTACCAAGTGCCTCACTTTGCAAGCTTGTGCTAGTCACCACACACATCACAAAAATACATGGGTTGCACCTCTGGAAAGATGGCAAAACCCTTAACAAAAGACATGTAGAGCTCATGGGCATATCATGCACACAATAATCATGGCAAAAATGACAAATATCGAAATGGAGCAGCAGATCTGACAATTATCTCAAGTAGCACTCTTCTAACAGCATTTCGGGCATCAAGATGAACTCAAATGAAAATGATGCAATGAGATGAAATGATGTACTCTCTGAGTCGAACATTTTGATATGCTATATGCCCAAAACGGAGCTACGGATGAGGAGACACGATGTGATGAACAAGGCCATTTGAACTAGGGTTTCGGGAGAAAGTCAACCCAAACGGGATCTCAGATCCAGATCCGGGGCATGCTTTACGAGGTTGGCCGGAACTGTTCGCCGGAGGAGGACGACGACGCCGGAGTCGTCGGGGAAGGCAAGGCGGTGGCCGGAGGAGGCAGATCCGGCCGCAAGGACGTGCGGCGGCGCGGCGATCGCTGGAGGTCTCTGCTACAGGAGGGTATGAACCCCCGGATCTAGGCGAGGTGATGGCGGGGAACTCCAACAGGTTTTGGTTTCCTCCTCACTGATGAGGTGCGGCACCGCAGACTTGAGGCGGCGGTGGCGCGGAACACGGAGCAGGGCGGCGCTGGTGCGGCGTGGCGGCGCGCCGGCGTCGAGGCAGCGGGGCAGAGCAGGTGGCCGGCGACGGGGCGAAGGGCGGCGAGGAGCGGCCCGGTCGGGGCGGCGCTCCCTGGTGGCGCGAGGCGGCGGTGATGTGGGCCGGGAGGGCCTGCCTTGGGCTCTCCGGGCCTCGGCGCGTGGGCGGCCGGTGGCTGTCACGTGGCGCGACGGGGGAGGGCGAGGGGACGGCAGCGGACGTGTCCGGTCGGACGGACAATGTCCGGCGCGGCAGAGGAGATATTTTTTTAGGGTTTTGAGGAGGGGATCCGAGATTTGGAATGGGGGAGGTATATATAGGCATAGAGGGAGCTAGGAGAGTCCAAATGAGGTGCGGTTTTCGGCCACGCGATCGTCATCGAACGCTCTAGATGATGGAGAAGGTTTTGGTGGCTTTTGGGCCAAATTGGAGGGGTGTTGGGCTGCAACACACACGAGGCCTTTTCGGTCCCTCGGTTAACCGTTGGAGCATCAAACGAAGTCCAAATGGTACGAAACTTGACAGGCGGTCTACCGGTAGTAAACCAAGGCCGCTTGGCAAGTCTCGGTCCAATCCGGAAATGTTTAATCCCCACACACGAAAGAAAGGTAGAAATGACCACCGGAGGAGAACGAAGCGCCGGAATGCAAAACGGACAACGGGGAAAATGCTCGAATGCATGAGATGAACACGTATGCAAATGTAATGCACATGATGACATGATATGAGATGCAAGACAACGATAACAACACACGGAGACAAAGACCCGAACCCGAGAAAATAAAATAACTTAAGGCCGGAAACGGCAAGAGTTGGATTACATATTGGGTAAATCATATCCGGGGTGTTACAACACTCCACCACTACGAAAGGATCTCGTCCCAAGATCTAGGACTGAAAGAACGCCGGGTACTCAGAACGGAGGTGATCCTCGCGTTCCCAGGTAGCTTCACGGTCAGAATTGTGTGACCACTTGACTTTGAGGAATTTGATTGACTTGTTGCGAGTCTTACGTTCAGTCTCTTCAAGAATAGCAACGGGATGCTCACGATATGAGAGATCTTCTTGGATCTCAATGTCCTCGAAGTTGACGGTGCAGTCAGGAGTCTTGAAGCACTTTCAGAGCTGAGAGACATGGAACACATCATGAACATTTGCAAAGTTTGAAGGAAGCTCGAGTTGATAGGCGAGATCGCCTCTCTTGCTGACGATCTTGAAAGGTCCCACGTATCTAGGGGCAAGCTTCCCTTTGATACCGAAGCGACGAGTACCTTTCATAGGAGAGACGCGGAGGTAAACATGATCCCCGATCTCGAAAGCCAAATCACGGTGCTTACTGTCATAGTAGCTTTTCTGGCGGGATTGGGCTGCTTTGAGGTTATCTCGAATGACTTTGCACATTTCCGCTGCCTTTGTGATTAAGCCATTTCCCAAAAACTGACGTTCACCGGTTTCAGACCAGTTGAGAGGGGTACGGCACTTCCTGCCATACAGAATTTCAAATGGGGCCTTGCCCGAACTTGCTTGAAAACTGTTGTTGTAGGAGAATTCAGCATAAGGAAGACAATCCTCCCACTTCATGACGAAGGAGATCACACAAGCCCTGAGCATATCTTCAAGAATCTGGTTGACACGCTCGACTTGACCGCTAGTTTGAGGATGGAAAGCTGTGTTGAAGCGGATGTTGGTGCCCATGGCCTTCTGAAAAGAATCCCAAAACTTGGAGGTAAAGATGCTGCCACGGTCTAAAGAGATCACTTGAGGAAAACCATGCAGAGAGACAATCCGAGAGGTATAGAGTTCCGCCAATTGAGCTGCAGTGATTGGCTCTTTGATAGGCAGAAAGTGAGCCACTTTAGTGAGTTTGTCGATGACAACGAATATAGCATCATTGCCACGCTTGGACTTTGGAAACCCAGTCACGAAGTCCATCTCAATGTGGTCAAACTTCCATTCTGGAATGGCAAGAGGTTGGAGGAGACCAGCTGGCCTTTGGTGTTCTGCCTTCACTCTTCTGCAGACATCACATTCATTCACGAACTGAGCAATCTCGCACTTCATTCGAGTCCACCAATAAGCCTGCTTGAGATCCTGATACATCTTCATGCTCCTAGGGTGGATGGAGAGGAGAGAATTGTGAGCCTCGTTCATGATCACTTTACGAAGGTCACCTTTGGGCACAACAATACGATCCTCGAAGAAGAGAGTGTCCTTGTCATCAAGATGGTATCACTTGTAGTTGGGTTGACTCTTGGCAATCCCAATCTTCACCTTTTTCACCATAGCATCAAGAAGCTGGGCTTGGCGAATCTGGTCTTCCAAGGTAGGAGAGACTTGAAGGTTGACGAGGAAACCTTGAGGAACAACTTGCAGATTAAGTTTGCGGAAAGCTTCACAAAGCTCGGGTTGATAAGGCTTGAGAATCAGACTGTTGCAATAAGCCTTCCTGCTCAATGCGTCAACAATCACATTGGCCTTGCCTGGAGTATACTCGATACTCGGATTATACTCTTGAATCATTTCGACCCATCGAGTCTGCCTGAGGTTGAGATTAGGATGAGTGAAGATGTACTTGAGACTCTTCTGATCAGTGAAAATGTCCACTTTTCTTCCCAATAAGAGATGTCTCCAAGTCAAAAGAGCATGCACAACTGCCGCCAACTCGAGATCATGAGTGGGGTAGTTCTTCTCATTGGGCTTCAACTGGCGAGAGGTATAAGCCACAACTTTCTTCTCTTGCATCAACACTGCGCCAAGACCTTGGAGAGAGGCATCACAAAAGACCTCGTACGGCTTGGATTCATCAGGCGGAGTCAGAACTGGAGCAGTGACCAATTTCTCTTTCAAATTGTTGAAAGCAATGTCACACTCCGGAGACCAAACGTACTTGACGTGCTTCTAGAGAAGATTTGAGAGAGGCTTCGCAATCTTAGAAAAGTTTTCAATGAATCTTTGGTAGTAGCTTGCGAGACCGAGGAAGCTATGGAGTTGCTTCACGTTCTGAGGAGGTTCCCAATTCACAATTGCAGACACCTTCTCAGGATTCTCCGCAATGCCCTTGGCAGAGATGATATGACCAAGATAAAGAACCTCATCGAGCCAAAATTCACACTTGGAGAACTTGGCGTAGAACTGGTGTTCCCTCAGCTTATCGAGTACCAAACGCAAGTTCTTGGCATGATCTTCCTTGTTCTTCGAGAAAACCAGAATGTCGTCGAGATAGACCAAAACGAAGTCATTGGTGTAGGCATTGAAGATGAAGTTCATCATGCGAGAGAACGTCGGAGGAGCGTTGACGAGGCCAAAAGACATGACAGTGTATTCATATGAACCATAGCTTGTCCTGAAAGCCGTCTTGGGAATATCTTGCTCACGGATTCGAATCAGATAATAATCCATACGGAGATCAAGCTTAGAGAATACTTGTGCACCCTTGAGTTGTTCGAACAGCTCGTTGATGTTGGGAAGTGGGCATTTGTTCTTGATGGTCTTCTTGTTCAATGGACGGTAATCAACACAAAGTCGGTCCGTTCCATCCTTCTTCTTCACAAAAAGAACACCACAACCCGACGGAGAGGAACTAGGCCGGATGAGACCCATTCTCTCTTCAATATCGAGTTGCTTCTTCAGCTCCTTCAACTCTTCAGGTCCGAGCTTGTAAGGACACTTGCACACTGGTTCCATGCCAGGCTCAAGATCAATGACGAATTCAACTGGCCGGTGCGGAGGAATTCCTAGAAGCTCTTCTGGAAAGACGTCTTGATATTCGCAAACGATTGGAATCTGCGAGATAGCATCCAGTTCACCCTTCTCATTGAGAGAAAACAAACGGACTGTATTATCCCGAGCGACAAAGACAATTACATCCTCAGACGAAAGAGTCAATTGAATCTGCCTGGCTGCACAATCAAGCTGAGCCTTGTGCTTAGAAAGCCAATCCATCCCAAGAATAAGATCAATATCCGAGTTACCAAGGATCATTGGAGAAGCTAGAAACTTGAAATCACCCATCAAGATAGAAATATCCGGAACCTCGTAGTTAGCGAGCAAACATCTACCCGGAGAGACAACTGCTAACGGTTTATGCATAACTTGAGAAAACCACCCTTGCTTAGATGCAAAAGGTCTCGAGATAAAACAATGCGATGCACCTGTGTCAAAAAGAACTTTTGCGGGAACATCGTTAACAGGAAGGTTACCCATGATGACATCTGACGAATCCTCTGCCTGAGCTGCATTCATCAAGTTGACCTTGGCATGCTTGGAGTTATGCTTGACCACAGCTGTACTTGCCGATCTGACAGGAGGAGGAGGAGGAAGACGCCTCTGGTTGAAGCACTTGTTGGCATAGTGACCCTTCTGTTGGCACTTGTTGCACATGACCTCTGAAAGCGGATGGTGATACGGAGCACTTGATCTTGGAGCTTGAGACGAAGTCTTGTTCTGAAAGCCAGGGTTGGGTGGGTGGGAAGATCCACTGCCACCTTTGCTCCTCTGCTGATACGACTGACGGAACGGAGGAGCAGGAAGCCAATACTTCTGCTACTTGGCCACTTGAGTAGAGGAAGAAGGAGTAACATCTTTGACTCGCTTCTTGGAAGCATCACACCTCAGTTGAGCGGCCTCTTGCTTCAATGCCATGTTGTAGAACTCATCGTACCTCAAGGGCTCAAAGAGAACAAGAGCTAGCTGGATTTCTTCTCTGAGACCACCCCTGAACTGGTATATCATGCTCTTCTCATCAGGTACGTCCTTCTTGGCAAAGCGGGCGAGCTTCTGGAACAACTTCTTGTAGTCATAGACAGACAAAGAGCCTTGCTTCAGGTTGCGGAATTCCTCACGCTTGCTTTCAACCACGCTCTGAGGGATATGATGAGCTCTGAAATCTTGACGGAATTCATCCCAGGTAATCACACGTCCTCCTCTGGAATCCTTGTACTGCTGGAACCACTCCGCGGCTTGGTCTTTGAGTTGGAAGGAAGCGAACTTGACAAAGTCCTCAGGCCTGACGTTACTGCACACGAAATGCATGCACAGATCCACGAGCCAATCATCAGCATCAGTTGCTTCAACACAATTGCTGAAAGTCTTTGGCCCATTAGCAAGGAACTGGTTGAGTGTAGCAAAGTGATTCTGATTGTTGCCTTGGTTCCCTTGGTTGCCTTGATTCGCTTGATTGCGCTCTTGAAGAATTTGCATGATCAACTGCGTGTTTGCATTGGTTGCGGCCATCACAGCTTGCCATGCCTCCGGAGGAGGTGGAGGTGGTGGCGGATCAGGATTCGGAGTCATGCGCGTTGGAGGAGCCATCCTGAAGAGGTTGACATCCATTAGCACATTGATAGATAAATATTGAAGCTGAATCCAACGGAATGAAAATTGCAACATATAGTCTTCACATCCGAACAAAATGAACGAATGTATTCCTCTTGAAATGGTCACATATCCATAAATTGAGAAGCCACTTAGAATTTAGGTAGAGAAATAAATCAACAAGGTACGGATCAAGAACGAATACTCGGTAAGAAATCCCAATCTCAAACCAAATATCCGTGGAAGAAGAACTAGTGCTACAAGAATTCCCACCTATGAAACTCCCAAACCTTTCCGGTTATGCAATCAGGTGTTGGGGATACAGGGGAAGCATAATATCTCACCCAAATCTAGCAAATCCTACATCCAGCTGTATCCATCCTTCAACACATAACCGAGAAAAACTTCGGAAACCATCTACCTCAACCTTCGAAAAGCATCCGTTATACAAGTTATGGCGATACTCCCGAAGTCCCGCCCAAGTACTGGGTGGCGTCAAGGTTATCTCACCAACGAACTACATAAAAGAGATTTTCGATGTCGGCGTACTAAACAAAGGTATTCCAGAACTGCAACGATAAAATTGTGACGACAACACCTCGGAGCTCAACTCCCCGGGACACCTCCACAAAACCCCTAACAGGAGGCACCAAGACAATGTTCTCGTCACAAAACCATCGGAACGATTCCAAGATACCCGCGTGATCCTAAATTTTTTTTAGTGAAATTTGAGAAGAGAAGAGTCAAAACTCTACGTCAGGACGCCTTACCAGAGCGATGAGGAGACTGGGAAGTAAAAAGAATTCCTAAACTCTCCGATATATAATTCCTAAATGACTCAAAACATTTTTCTAGACACAACTCGGCTGCTAAAAACGATCAATCAGTGGGGGCTCCTAAGGTCGGGGAAGGCTCTGATTACCAACTTGTAACGCCCTCGATTCGGCTATATCTCCCACGTGTCAAGGCACGACTTAGAGGCATAACCGCATTGAAAGCAATGTCACAAGTTAGGCAATCTTCACAACATCCCATGTAATATAGATAATAAAAGGGGAGATAACATAGTTGGCTTACACTCGCCACGTCAATCAAGTACATAAATAGCATTACAACATTCAAAAACTCATGGCCCGACTACGGCGACAAAATAAAAGACAACCCAACATGCGACACGGTCCCGATCACCCCAACTGGGCACCACTATTGATCATCAGGAAAAGAAACATAGTATCGCTGAGAGTCCTCGTCGAACTCCCACTTGAGCTCAAGCGCGCCATCTGGAGCGGAATCATCAGGCCCTGCATTTGGTGTAATAGTAATCTGTGAGCCACAGGGACTCAACAATCTCGCACCCTCGCGATCAAGACTATTTAAGCTTAATAGGTAAGGCAAGGTAAATATATGTGGAGCTACGGCAAGCGACTAGCATATATGGTGGCTATCCTGTTCGCAAAAGAGAGCGAGAAGAGAAGGCAAAGCGCGGTCGAGAAACTAAAGGACAATCCTGCGGCAAGCATTACTCCAACACTGTGTCCACTTCCCAGACTCCGCCGAGAAGAGGCAACCACAGTAACTCACACAGTTGATTCATTTTAATTAAGTTAGGGTTCAAGTTATCTACAACCGGACATTAACAAATTCCCATCTGCCCATAACCGCCGGCATGGCTTTCGAAAGTTCAAATCCCTACAGGGGAGTCCCAACTCAGCCCATGATAAGCTCTCACGGTCAACGAAGGAATAGACCTCCTCCCGAGACGTTCCGATCATACTCGGTACCTTGGTTCTTCAAGACACTTCGACAGGTTAAAACTAATCCAGCAACACCGCCCGAATGTGCCGACAAATCCCGATAGGAGCTGCACATATCTCTTTCTCAGGGCACACTCAGATTGTCTAAACTTCCGGTAGGCCAGCCCAGTGTTGCCCCTGGTAGCCACCGGCGGCTGACGAGTTGGACCAACACTCAAGGGAGCACTAGCCTGGGGGGGGGGGGTTTAAATAAGATGACACTCGGGCTCCGGAAACCCAAGGGAATAGAGGCTAGGTGGCAAATGGTAAAACCAAGGTTGGGCATTGCTGGCAAAGCTTTAATCAAGGCGAACTATCAAGGGGTTCCCATTATAACCCATCCGCGTAAGGAACGCAAAATCCGGGAGCATAACACCGATATGACGGAAACTAGGGCGGCAAGAGTGGAACAAAACACTAGGCGAGAGGCTGAGCCTTCCACCCTTTACCAAGTATATAGATGCATTAATATAACAAAGCAATATAATGATATCCCAACAAGTAAATAATGTTCCAACAAGGAACAGTCTCCAATCTTCACCTGCAGCTAGCAACGCTATAAGAGGGGCTGAGCAAAGCGGTAACATAGCCAATCAACGGTTTGCTAGGACATGGTGGGTTAGAGGTTTGACATGGCAATTTGGGAGGCTTGAAAGCAAGTGGTGGGCATCGTAGCATGGCATAGCAAAAGAGCGAGCATCTAGCAAAGCAAAGATAGTAGTGATTTTGAGGGTATGATCATCTTGCCTGCAAAGTTGTCAGAGTTGACTGGATCCTCGAAAGCAAACTCAACGGGCTCCTCGTTAGCGAACTCGTCTCCCGACTCTACCCAAACAAGACAAACAATCAACAAGGACACAATCACCCACGTGCAAAGCTCAAACAATATGATGCAACATGGTATGCTATGCGGGATGCGATATGTGATGCATATGCAAGATTTGACAAGGAACGCATGAACCTGGCCTCAACTTGGGAAACCAAGTGTGCCACTGGAAAGATGAGATGAAATCGCTTGAAAACGATATAAAGATCACCGGAATCGGAGTTACGGTTTGGAAGTGGCAAGCGATTCAAATATGACCACGATCTGCGATTTACAGCAAGTAGCCATCTAAATGCAACAAGATGAACATGCTACAGCACTCAAACATGGCATCAAAATACATGGCAGGGATGAATTCAAGATGCTTAACAAAAGTCTAGCACTGAGCTACGGCCAATTCATCCATTAACAGGTTCAAACAAGCATGGCAAAAATGCATTTGGTAAACAGATCTCAGACTTAGTGAAATTAACACTTGTCTGGAATTTCAGATCAGATAGCACTCTTCGGAGCAACAAAACTACATGCTACAGGACCTGAACATGGCAAAGTAAAGCACGGCATGGAGCTACTCAAAGAGCTTAACAAAAGTCCCTTAGTGACATTGAGCCAAAAGGGATCAGAAAATACATTTGCAAGCATATGAACATGGCAAAAACATAATCAGTTCTCAGACTTAGTGAAAACTGGAGCATGCTGAAAACAGATATCAAGTAGGCATGTTTACGAGCTCGATGCACTCACTACAGAGCAAGTCATGGGAATCTAAGCATACACCCATCAAGAATACACAAAATGCAAGCTAGACATGGCAAGAACAATAACATAGCATGCACGGATCAACTACAACATCCTTGGCAAAATCGCTAACAAGTAGACAATCTGCCCAGATTCATGAAGTAGCAAAAGTAGAGCTCGATTGACTCAAGCTAGGGTGCTCCATAATTGCAAACAAAGACATGGATGGATAGAGCACTACAAGATTAACAAAACATCCTTACTGATCATCCTCAAAAGAGGCACTGATCACTAGGAAACAACATGAACATATGGCCATATGAGATAAACAGCTCAAGGACTTAGTGGAAATGCTAAGTCCCTGAAATCAGCATTACCAAGTGCCTCACTTTGCAAGCTTGTCCTAGTCACCACACACATCACAAAAATACATGGGTTGCACATCTGCAAAGATGGCAAAACCCTTAACAAAACACATGTAGAGCTCATGGGATATCATGCACACAATAATCATGGCAAAAATGACAAATATCTAAATGGAGCAGCAGATCTGACAATTATCTCAAGTAGCACTCTTTTAACAGCATTTCGGGCATCATGATGAACTCAAATGAAAATGATGCAATGCAATGAAATGATGTACTCTCTGAGTCGAACATTTTGATATGCTATATGCCCAAAAGGGAGCTACGGATGAGGAGATACGATGTGATGAACAAGGCCATTTGAACTAGGGTTTCGGGAGAAAGTCAACCCAAATGGGATCTCAGATCCAGATCCGGGGCACGCTTTAAGAGGTTAGCCGGAACTGTTCGCCGGAGGAGGAGGACGACGCCGGAGTCATCGGGGAAGGCGAGGCGGTGGCCGGAGGAGTCGGATCCGGCCGCGGGGACATGCGGTGGCGCGTCGATCGCCGGAGGGAGGTGCGGCGCCGCGGACTTGAGGCGGTAGTGGCGCGGAACACGGAGCAAGGCGACGCCGGTGCGGGGCGGCGGCGCGCCGGCGTCGAGGCGGCGGGGCGGAGCAGGTGGCCGGCGACGGGGCGCAGGGCGGCGAGGAGCGGCCCTGTCGGGTGGCGCTCCCTGGTGGCGCGAGGCGGCGGTGATGTGGGCCGGGAGGGCGCGCCATGGGCTCTCCAAGCCTCGGAGCGGGGGCGGCCGGCGGCTGCCACGTGGCGCAACGAGAGAGGGCGAGGGGACGGCGGCGGACGTGTCCGGCCGGACGGACAATGTCCGGCGCGGCGGAGGAGATATTTTTTTAGGGTTTCGAGGAGGGGATCCGAGATTTGGAATGGGGGAGGTATATATAGGCATGGAGGCAGCTAGGAGAGTCCAAATGAGGTGCATTTTTCGGCCACGCGATCGTGATCGAACGCTCTAGATGATGGAGAAGGTTTTGGTGGGTTTTGGGCCAAATTGGAGGGGTGTTGGGCTGCAACACACACGAGGCCTTTTCGGTCCCTCGGTTAACCGTTGGAGCATCAAACGAAGTCCAAATCGTACGAAACTCGACAGGCGGTCTACCGGTAGTAAACCAAGGCCGCTTGGTAAGTCTCGGTCCAATCCGGAAATGTTTAATCCCCACACACGAAAGAAAGGTAGAAATGACCACTGGAGGAGAACGAAGCGCCGGAATGCAAAACGGACAACGGGGAAAATGCTCGAATGCATGAGATGAACACGTATGCAAATGCAATGCACATGATGACATGATATGAGATGCAAGAAAACGATAACAACACACAGAGACAAAGACCCGAACTTGAGAAAATAAAATAAATTAAGGCCGGAAATGGCAAGAGTTGGATTACATATTGGGTAAATCATATCCGTTGTGTTACAACACTCCACCACTACGAAAGGATCTCATCCCGAGATCTAGGACTGAAAGAACGCCGGGTACTCAGAATGGAGGTGATCCTCACGTTCCCAGGTAGCTTCACGGTCGGAATGGTGTGACCACTTGACTTTGGGGAATTTGATTGACTTGTTGCGAGTCTTGCGTTCAGTCTCTTCAAGACTAGCAATGGGGTGCTCACGATATGAGAGATCTTCTTGGAGCTCAATGTCCTCGAAGTTGACGGTGCGGTCAGGAGTCTTGAAGCACTTTCGGAGCTAAGAGACATGGAACACGTCATGAACATTTGCAAAGTTTGAAGGAAGCTCGAGTTGATAGGCCAAATCGCCTCTCTTGCTGACAATCTTGAAAGGTCCCACGTATCTAGGGGCAAGCTTCCCTTTGATACCGAGGCGACGAGTACCTTTCATAGGAGAGACGCGGAGGTAAACATGATCTCCGATCTCGAAAGCCAAATCACGGTGCTTACTGTCATAGTAGCTCTTCTGGCGGGATTGGGCTGCTTTGAGGTTATCTTGAATGACTTTGCACATTTCCTCTACCTCTGTGATTAAGTCATTCCCCAAAAGCTAACGTTCACCAGTGTCAGACCAGTTCAGAGGGATAGGGCACTTCCTGCCATACAGAATTTCAAATGGGGCCTTGCTCGAACTTGCTTGAAAACTGTTGTTGTAGGAGAATTTTGCATAAGGAAGACAATCCTCCCACTTCATGCCGAAGGAGATCACACAAGCCCTGAGCATATCTTCGAGAATCTGGTTGACACGCTCGACTTGACCGTTAGTTTGAGGATGGAAAGCTGTGCTGAAGCGGATGTTGGTGCCCATGGCCTTCTGAAAAGAATCCCAAAACTTGGAGGTAAAGCTGCTGCCACGGTTTGAAGAGATCACTTGAGGAATACCGTGCAGAGAGACAATCCGAGAGGTATAGAGTTCCGCCAATTGAGCTGCAGTGATTGACTCTTTGATAGGAAGAAAGTGAGCCACTTTAGTGAGTTTGTCGATGACAACGAATATAGCATCATTGCCACGCTTGGACTTTGGAAACCCAGTCACGAAGTCCATCTCAATGTGGTCAAACTTCCATTCTGGAATGGCAAGAGGTTGGAGGAGACCTGCTGGCCTTTGGTGTTCTTCCTTCACTCTTCTGCAGACATCACATTCATTCACGAATTGAGCAATCTCGCGCTTCATTCGAGTCCACCAATAAGCCTACTTGAGGTCCTGATACATCTTCGTGCTCCCAGGGTGGATGGAGAGGAGAGAATTGTGAGCCTCGTTCATGATCACTTTACGAAGGTCACCTTTGGGCACAACAATACGATCCTCGAAGAAGAGAGTGTCCTTGTCATCAAGATGGTATCACTTGTAGTTGGGTTGACTCTTGGCAATCCCAATCTTCACCTTTTTCACCATAGCATCAAGAAGCTGGGCTTGGCGAATCTGGTCTTCCAAGGTAGGAGAGACTTGAAGGTTGACGAGGAAACCTTGAGGAACAACTTGCAGATTAAGTTTGCGGAAAGCTTCACAAAGCTCGGGTTGATAAGGCTTGAGAATCAGACTGTTGCAATAAGCCTTCCGGCTCAATGCGTCAACAATCACATTGGCCTTGCCTGGAGTATACTCGATACTCGGATTATACTCTTGAATCATTTCGACCCATCGAGTCTGCCTGAGGTTGAGATTAGGCTGAGTGAAGATGTACTTGAGACTCTTGTGATCAGTGAAAATGTCCACTTTTCTTCCCAATAAGAGATGTCTCCAAGTCAAAAGAGCATGCACAACTGCCGCCAACTCGAGATCATGAGTGGGGTAGTTCTTCTCATTGGGCTTCAACTGGCGAGAGGTATAAGCCACAACTTTCTTCTCTTGCATCAACACTGCGCCAAGACCTTGGAGAGAGGCATCACAAGAGACCTCGTACGGCTTGGATTCATCAGGCGGAGTCAGAACTGGAGTAGTGACCAATTTCTCTTTCAAAGTGTTGAAAGCAATGTCACACTCCGGAGACCAAACGTACTTGACGTGCTTCTGGAGAAGATTTGAGAGAGGCTTCGCGATCTTAGAAAAGTTTTCAACGAATCTTCGGCAGTAGCTTGCGAGACCGAGGAAGCTACGAAGTTGCTTCACGTTCTGAGGAGGTTCCCAATTCACAATTGCAGACACCTTCTCAGGATTCACCGCAATGCCCTTGACAGAGATGATATGACCAAGATAAAGAACCTCATCGAGCCAAACTTCGCACTTGGAGAACTTGGCGTAGAACTGGTGTTCCCTCAGCTTATCGAGTACCAAACGCAAGTGCTTGGCATGATCTTCCTTGTTCTTCGAGAAAACCAGAATGTCGTCGAGATAGACCAAAACGAATTCATTGGTGTAGGCATTGAAGATGAAGTTCATCATGCGAGAGAAAGTCGGAGGAGCGTTGACGAGGCCAAAAGACATGACAGTGTATTCATATGACCCATAGCTTGTCCTGAAAGCCGTCTTGGGAATATCTTGTTCACGGATTCGAATCTGATGATAACCCATACGGAGATCAAGCTTGGAGAATACTTTGGCACCTTTGAGTTGTTCGAACAGCTCGTTGATGTTGGGAAGTGGGTATTTGTTCTTGATGGTCTTCTTGTTTAATGGACGGTAATCAACACAAAGTCGGTCCGTTCCATCCTTCTTCTTCACAAAAAGAACACCACAACCCCATGGAGAAGAACTAGGCCGGATGAGACCCATTCTCTCTTGAATATCGAGTTGCTTCTTCAGCTCCTTCAACTCTTCAGGCCCGAGCTTGTAAGGACGCTTGCACACTGGTTCCATGCCAGGCTCCAGATCAATGATGAATTCAACTGGCCGGTGCGGAGGCATTCCTGGAAGCTCTTCTGGAAAGACGTCTTGATATTCGCAAACGACTGGAATTTGCAAGATATCATCCAGTTCACCCTTCTCATTGAGAGAAACCAGACGGATAGTATTATCCCGAGCAGCAAAAACAATTACATCCTCAGACGAATGAGTCAATCGAATCTGCCTGGCTGCACAATCAAGCTGAGCCTTGTGCTTAGAAAGCCAATCCATCCCGAGAATAAGATCAATATCCGAGTTACCAAGGATCATTGGAGAAGCCAGAAACTTGAAATCACCCATCGAGATAGAAATATCCGGAACCTCGTAGTTAGCTAGCACATATCTACCCGGAGAGACAACTGCTAACGGTTTATGCATAACTTGAGAAAACCACCCATGCTTAGATGCAAAAGGTCTCGAGATAAAACAATGCGATGCACCAGTGTCAAAAAGAACTTTTGCGGGAATATCGTTAACAGGAAGGTTACCCATGACGACATCTGATGAATCCTCTGCCTGAGCTGCATTCACCATATTGACCTTGGCGTACTTGGGGTTATGCTTGACCACAGCTGTACTTGCCGATCTGACAGGAGGAGGAGGAGGAGGAAGACGCCTCTGGTTGAAGCACTTGTTGGCATAGTGACCCTTCTGTTGGCACTTGTTTCACGTGACCTCTGAAAGCGGACGGTGATATGGAGCACTCGATCTTGGAGCTTGAGACGAAGTCTTGTTCTGAAAGCCAGGGTTGGGTGGGTGGGAAGATCCACTGCCACCTTTGCTCTTCTGCTGATACGGCTGACGGAACGGAGGAGGAGGAAGCCAATACTTCTGCTGCTTGGCCACTTGAGTAGAGGAAGAAGGAGCAGCATCTCTGACTCGCTTCTTGGAAGCATCACACCTCAGTTGAGCAGCCTCTTGCTTCAATGCCATGTTGTAGAACTCATCGTACCTCAAGGGCTCAAAGAGAACAAGAGCTAGCTGGATTTCTTCTCTGAGACCACCCCTGAACTGGTATATCATGCTCTTCTCATCAGGGACGTCCTGCTTGGCAAAGCGGGCGAGCTTCTGGAACAACTTGTTGTAGTCATAGACAGACAAAGAGCCTTGCTTTAGGTTGCGGAATTCCTCACGCTTGCTTTCAACCACGCTCTGAGGGATATGATGAGCTCTGAAATCTTGACGGAATTCATCCCAGGTAATCACACGTCCTCCTCTGGAATCCTTGGACTGCTGGAACCACTCTGCGGCTTGGTGTTTGAGTTGGAAGGAGGCGAACTTGAGAAAGTCCTTAGGCCTGACGTTACTGCACTCGAAATGCTTGCACAGATCCAGGAGCCAATCGTTAGCATCAGTTGCTTGAACACAATTGCTGAAAGTCTTTGGCACATTAGCAAGGAACTGGTTGAGTGTAGCAAAGTGATTTGGATTGTTGCCTTGGTTCCCTTGGTCGCCTTGATTCGCTTGATTGCGCTCTTGAAGAATTTGCATGATCAACTACGTGTTTGCATTGGTTGCGGCCATCACAGCTTCCCATGCCTCTGAAGGAGGTGGAGGTGGTGGCGGATCAGGATTCGGAGTCGTGCGCGTTGGAGGAGCCATCCTGAAGAGGTTGACATCCATTAGCACATTGACAGATAAAAATTGAAGCTGAATCCAACGGAAGGAAAATTGCAACATATAGTCTTCACATCTGAACAAAATGAACAAATGTATTCCTCTTGAAATGGTCACATATCCATAAATTGAGAAGCCACTTAGAATTTATGTAGAGAAATAAATCAACAAGGTACGGATCAAGGACGAATACTCGGTAAGAAATCCCAATCTCAAACCAAATATCCGTGGAAGAAGAACTAGAGCTACAAGAATTCCCACCTATGAAACTCCCGAACCTTTCCGGTTATGCAATCAGGTGTTGGGGATACAGGGGAAGCATAATATCTCACCCAAATCTAGCAAATCCTACATCTAGTTGTATCCATCCTTCAACACATAACCGAGAAAAACTTCGGAAACCATCTACCTCAACCTTCGAAAAGCATCCGTTATACAAGTTATGGCGATACTCCCGAAGTCCCGCCCCAGTACTGGGTGGCGTCGAGGTTATCTCACCAACAAACTGCATAAAAAAGATTTTCGATGTCGGCGTACTAAACTCAGGTATTCCAGAACTGCAACGATAAAATTGTGACGACAACACCTCGGAGCTGAACTCCCCGGGACACCTCCACAAAACCCCTGATAGGAGGCACCAAGACAATGTTCTCGTCACAAAACCATCGGAACGATTCCAAGATACCCGCATGATCCTAAAATTTTTTTAGTGAAATTTGAGAAGAGAAGAGTCAAAACTCTACGTCAGGACGCCTTACCAGAGCGATGATGAGTCTGGGAAGTAAAAAGAATTCCTAAACTCTCCGATATATAATTCCTAAATGACTCAAAACATTTTTCTAGACACAACTCGGCTGCTAAAAATGATCAATCAGTGGGGGGCTCCTAAGGTTGGGAAAGGCTCTGATTACCAAGTTGTAACGCCCTCGATGCGGCTATATCTCCCACGTGTCGAGGCACGACTTAGAGGCATAACCGCATTGAAAGCAATGTCACAAGTTAGGCAATCTTCACAACATCCCATGTAATATAGATAATAAAAGGGAAGATAACATAGTTGGCTTACACTCGCCACGTCAATCAAGTACATAATGTTGGAAATATGCCCTAGTGGCAATAATAAAAGCATTATTATTATATTTCCTTGTTCATGATAATTGTCTTTATTCATGCTATAATTGTGTTATCCAGAAATCGTAATACATGTGTGAGTAATAGACACCAACATGTCCCTAGTAAGCCTCTAGTTGACTAGCTCGTTGATTAACAGATAGTCATGGTTTCCTGACTATGGACATTGGATGTCATTGATAACGAGATCACATCATTAGGAGAATGATGTGATGGACAAGACCCAATCCTAAACATAGCACAAGGTCGTATAGTTCGTTTGCTAGAGTTTTCTAATGTCAAGTATCCTTTCCTTAGACCATGAGATCGTGTAACTCCCGGATACCGTAGGAGTGCTTTGGGTGTACCAAACGTCACAACGTAACTGGGTGACTATAAAGCTAGACTACGGGTATCTCCGAAAGTGTCTGTTGGGTTGACACGGATCAAGACTGGGATTTGTCACTCCGTATGACGGAGAGGTATCACTGGGCCCACTCGGTAATGCATCATCATTATGAGCTCAAAGTGACCAAGTGTCTGGTCACAGGATCATGCATTACGGTACAAGTAAAGTGACTTGCCGGTAATGAGATTGAACAAGGTATTGGGATACCGACGATCGAATCTCGGGCAAGTAACATATCGATTGGCAAAGGGAATTGTATACGGGGTTGCTTGAATCCTCGACATCGTGGTTCATCCGATGAGATCATCGAGGAGCATGTGGGAGCCAACATGGGTATCCAGATCCCGCTGTTGGTTATTGACCGGAGAGTCGTCTCGGTCATGTCTACATGTCTCCCGAACCCGTAGGGTCTACACACTTAAGGTTCGGTGACGTAGGGTTGTAGGGATATGTATATGCAGTAACCCGAATGTTGTTCGGACTCCCGGATGAGATCCCGGACGTCACGAGGAGTTTCGGAATGGTCCGGAGGTAAAGAATTATATATAGGAAGTGCTATTTCGGCCATCGGGACAAGTTTCGGGGTCACCGGTATTGTACCGGGACCATCGGAAGGGTCCCGGGGGTCCACCGGGTGGGGCCACCTACCCCAGAGGGCCACATGGGCTGTAGGGGGTGCGCCTTGGCCTACATGGGCCAAGGGCACTAGCCCCAAGAGGCCCATGTGCCTAGGGTTTAAGATGGGAAGAGTCCCAAAGGGGGAAAGCACCCCCTAGGTGCCTTGGGGGGGAGGGACTCCTCCCTTGGCCGCTACCCCCCTAGGAGATTGGATCTCCTAGGGCTGCCCCCCCCTAGGCCCCCCTATATATAGTGAGGGAAGGAGGGCCTCTAATACCACGCCTTTGGTGCCTCCCTCTCCCTCTCCAACACCTCCTCCTCCTCCATAGAGCTTGGCGAAGCCCTGTCGGAGTACTGCAAGCTCCATCACCACCACGCCGTCGTGCTGCTGCTGGAGCCATCTTCCTCAACCTCTCCTCTCCCCCTGCTGGATCAAGAAGGAGGAGACGTCATCCGCTCCGTACATGTGTTGAACGCGGAGCTGCCGTCCATTCGGCGCTTGGTCATCGGTGATTTGGATCACGTCGTGTGCGACTACCTCATCCCCGTTCTTTGAACGCTTCCGCTCGTGATCTACAAAGGTATGTAGATGCATCCGATCACTCGTTGCTAGATGAACTCATAGATGGATCTTGGTGAAACCGTAGGAAAATTTTGTTTTCTGCAACGTTCCCCAACACATAAATAGCATTACAACATTCAAACACTCATGGCCCGACTACGACGCCAAAATAAAAGACAACCCAACATGCGACACGGTCCCGATCACCACAACTGGGCACCACTACTGATCATCAGGAAAAGAAACATAGTATCGCTGAGAGTCCTCGTCGAACTCCCACTTGAGCTCAAGCGCGCCATCTGGAGCGGAATCATCAGGCCCTGCATCTGGTTTAATAGTAATCTGTGAGCCACAGGGACTCAGCAATCTCGCACCCTCGCGATCAAGACTATTTAAGCTTAATAGGTAAGGCAAGGTAAATATATGTGGAGTTGCGGCAAGCGACTAGCATATATGGTGGCTATCCTGTTCGCAAAAGAGAGCGAGAAGAAGAGGCAAAGCGCGGTCGAGAAACTAAAGGACAATCCTGCGGCAAGCATTACTCCAACACCGTGTCCACTTCCCGGACTCCCCCGAGAAGAGGCCATCACGGTAACTCACACAGTTGATTCATTTTAATTAAGTTAGGGTTCAAGTTATCTACAACCGGACATTAACAAATTCCCATCTGCCCATAACCGCGGGCACGGCTTTCGAAAGTTCAAATCCCTGCAGGGGAGTCCCAACTTAGCCCATGACAGGCTCTCACGGTCAACGAAGGAATAGACCTCCTCCCGAGACGTTCCGATCAGACTCGGTACCTTGATTCTTCAAGACACTTCGACGGGTTAAAACTAATCCAGCAACACCGCCTGAATGTGCCAACAAATCCCGATAGGAGCTACACATATCTCTTTCTCAGGGCACACTCAGATTGTCTAAACTTCTGGTAGGCCTGCCCAGAGTTGCCCCTGGTAGCCACCGGCGGCTGACGAGATGGACCAACACTTAGGGGAGCACTGGCACGGGGGGGTTTAAATAAGATGACCCTCGGGCCCCGGAAACCCAAGGGAAAAGAGGCTAGGTGGCAAATGGTAAAACCAAGGTTGGGCATTGCTGGAAAAGCTTTAATCAAGGTGAACTATCTAGGGGTTGCCATTATAACCCAACCGCATAAGGAACGCAAAATCCGGGAACATAAAACCGATATGACAGAAACTAGGGCGGCAAGAGTGGAACAGAACACTAGGTGAGAGGCCGAGCTTTCCACCCTTTACCAAGTATATAGATGCATTAAGATAACATGGCAATATAATGATATCCCAACAAGTAAATAATGTTCCAACAAGGAACGGTCTCCAATCTTCACCTGCAACTAGCAACGCTATAAGAGGGGCTGAGCAAAGCGGTAACATAGCCAATCAACGGTTTGCTAGGACATGGTGGGTTAGAGGTTTGACATGGCAATTTGGGAGGCTTGAAATCAAGTGGTGGGCATCGTAGCATGGCATAGCAAAAGAGCGAGCATCTAGCAAAGCAACGATAGTAGTGATTTCGAGGTTATGATTATCTTGCCTACAAAGTTGTCAGAGTTGACTGGATCCTCGAAAGCAAACTCAACGGGCTCCTCGTTAGCGAACTCATCTCCCGGCTCTACCCAAACAAGACAAACAAGCAACAAGGACACAATCAACCACGTGCAAAGCTCAAACAATATGATGCAACATGGTATGCTATGCGGGATGCGATATGTGATGCATATGCAAGATTTGACAAGGAATGCATGAACCTGGCCTCAACTTGGAAAACCAAGTGTGCCACTGGAAAGATGAGATGAAATTGCTTGAAAACAATATAAAGATCACCGGAATCGGAGTTACGGTTTGGAAATGGCAAGCGATTCAAATATGACCACGATCTGCGATTTACAGCAAGTAGCCATCTAAATGCAACATGATGAACATGCTAGAACACTCAAACATGGCATCAAAATACATGGCAGGGATGCATTCAAGATGCTTAACAAAAGTCTAGCACTGAGCTACGGCCAATTCATCCATTAACAGGTTCAAACAAGCATGGCAAAAATGCATTTGGTAAACAGATCTCAGACTTAGTGAAATTAACACTTCTCTGGAATTTCAGATCAGATAGCACTCTTTGGAGCAACAAAACTACATGCTACAGGACCTGAACATGGCAAAGTAAAGCATGGAAAGGAGCTACTCAGAGAGCTTAACAAAAGTTCCTTAGTGACCTTGAGCCAAAAGGGATAAGAAAATACATTTGCAAGCATGTGAACATCGCAAAAACATAATCAGTTCTCAGACTTTGTGAAAACTGGAGCATGCTAAAAATAGATATCAAGTAGGCATGTTTACGAGCTCAATGCACTCACTACAGAGCAAGTCATGACAATCTAAGCATACACCCATCACGAATACACAAAATGCAAGCTAGACATGGCAAGAACAATAACATAGCATGCACGGATCAACTACAACATCCTCGGCAAAATCGCTAACAAGTTGACAATCTGCCCAGATTCATGAAATAGCAAAAGTAGAGCTCGATTGACTCAAGCTAGGTGCTCCATAATCGCAAACAAAGACATGGATGGATAGAGCACTACAAGATTAACAAAACATCCTTACTGATCATCCTCAAAAGAGGCACGGATCACTAGGAAACAACATGAACATATGGCCATATGAGATAAACAGCTCAAGGACTTAGTGGAAATGCTAAGTCCCTGAAATCAGCATTACCAAGTGCCTCACTTTGCAAGCTTGTGCTAGTCACCACACACATCACAAAAATACATGGGTTGCACCTCTGGAAAGATGGCAAAACCCTTAACAAAACACATGTAGAGCTCATGGGCATATCATGCACACAATAATCATGGCAAAAATGACAAATATCTAAATGGAGCAGCAGATCTGACAATTATCTCAAGTAGCACTCTTCTAACAGCATTTCGGGCATCAAGATGAACTCAAATGAAAATGATGCAATGAGATGAAATGATGTACTCTCTGAGGCGAACATTTTGATATGCTATATGCCCAAAACGGAGCTACGACTGAGGAGATACAATGTGATGAACAAGGGCATTTGAACTAGGGTTTCGGGAGAACGTCAACCCAAACGGGATCTCAGATCCAGATCCGGGGCACGCTTTACGAGGTTGGCCGGAACTGTTCGCCGGAGGAGGAGGACAACGCCGGAGTCATCGGGGAAGGCGAGGCGGTGGCCGGAGGAGGCGGACCAGGCCGCGGGGACGTGCGGCGGCGCGGCGATCGCCGGAGGGAGGTGCGGCGTCGCGGACTTGAGGCGGCGGTGGCGCGGAACACGGAGCAGGGCGGCGCCGGTGCGGGGCGGCGGCGCGCCGGCTTCGAGGTGGCGGGGCGGAGCAGGTGGTCGGCGACGGGGCGAATGGCGGCGAGGAGCGGCCCGGTCAGGCGGCGCTCCCTGGTGGCGCGAGGCGGCGGTGATGTGGGCCGGGAGGTCCCGCCGTGGGCTATCCGGGCCTCGGCGCGGGGGCGGCTGCCACGTGGCGCGACGGGAGAGGACGAGGGGACGGCGGCGGACGTGTCCGGCCGGACGGACAATGTCCGGCGCAGCGGAGGAGATATTTTTTAGGGTTTCAAGGAGGGGATCCGAGATTTGGAATGGGGGAGGTATATATAGGCATAGAGGGAGCTAGGAGCGTCCAAATGAGGTGTGGTTTTCGGCCACGCGATCATGATCGAACGCTCTAGATGATGGAGAAGGTTTTGGTGGGTTTTGGGCCAAATTGGAGGGGTGCTGGGCTGCAACACACACGAGGCCTTTTCGGTCCCTCGGTTAACCATTGGAGCATCAAACAAAGTCCAAATGGTACGAAACTTGATAGGCGGTCTACCGGTAGTAAACCAAGGCCGCTTGGCAAGTCTCGATCCAATCCAGAAATGTTTAATCCCCACACACGAAAGAAAGGTAGAAATGACCACCGGAGGAGAACGAAGCGCCGGAATGCAAAACGGACAACGGGGAAAATGCTCGAAGGCATGAGATGAACACGTATGCAAATGCAATGCACATGATGACATGATATGAGATGCAAGACAATGATAACAACACACGGAGACAATGACCCGAACCCAAGAAAATAAAATAACTTAAGGCCGGAAACGGCAAGAGTTGGATTACATATTGGGTAAATCATATCCGGGGTGTTACATTTTTCTTCCGTAAAGAATACTCCGAGTCCTTCCGCTAAAGTTGCCAAACTTATGTATGTTCCTAAAAATAAGGGTGAATCATCTAGTAAGGAAAATGCGGATCTCAAATCTATAAGTGTTCATCCCAATCTTTTTGCTATCATTAAGGAACCATTAGTTACAAATGAATTTTTCGATCTTGTGCCTAAAAGTTTGATAATTAATAAAAAGAAAGAAATTCCTAAAGATGGTATATGCCTCATTGAAGAATTGCCTACCAAAGATGGCAATACCTAGATCTATTCTTGCTTGTTATGCCTAGCTAGGGGCGTTAAACGATAGCGCTTGTTGGGAGGCAACCCAATTTTATTTTTATTCCTTGCTTTTTTCTCCTGTTTAGTAATAAATAATTTATCTAGCCTCTGTTTTGGTTGTGTTTTTTGTGTTTAATTAGTGTTTGTGCCAAGTAGAACCGTTGGGAAGACTTGGGGAAAGTCTTGTTAAAGTTGCTGTAAAAAACAGAAACTTTAGCGCTCACGAGAACTGCTGTCATGTTTATTTGGAAAGTTCTCTTTAATTAATTATTTTTTCAGATGATTAATAGATAAATTCCTCACGTCCAGCAATTTAATTTAGAATTTTTGGGGTTCCAGATCTTGCTCTAGCTACAGATTACTACAGACTGTTCTGTTTTTGACAGATTCTGTTCTTCGTGTGTTGTTTGCTTATTTTGATGAATCTATGGATAGTAAAATAGTTTATAATCCATAGAGAAGTTGGAATACAGTAGGTTTAACACCAATATAAATAAAGGATGAGTTCATTACAGTACCTTGAAGTGGTATTTTGTTTTCTTTCGCTAACAGAGCGCACGAGATTTTCTACTTTAAGTTTTGTGTTGTGAAGTTTTCAAGTTTTGGGTAAAGATTTGATGGATTATGGAACAAGGAGTGGCAAGAGCCTAAGCTTGGGTATGACCATGGAACCCCCAAGAGAATCTAAGGACACCCAAAAGCCAAAGCTTGGGGATGCCCCGGAAGGCATCCCCTCTTTCGTCTACTTCTATCGGTAACTTTACTTGGAGCTATATTTTTATTTACCACATGATATGTGTTTTGCTTGGAGTGTCTTGTGTGATTTGAGTCTTTGCTTGTTAGTTTACCACAATCATCCTTTCTGTACACACCTTTTGAGAGATCCATATATGATTTGGAATTTGTTAGAATACTCTATGTGCTTCGCTTATATCTTTTGAGTTATATAATTTTGCTCTAGTGCTTCACTTTTATCTTTTAGAGAACGGTGGTGGATTTGTTTTATAGAAACTAGTGATCTCTCATGCTTAACTTAGATTATTTTGAGAGTCTTAATAGCATGGTAATTTGCTTAAAATCCTAATAAGCTTGGTTTGCAAGATTAATAATAAAACTCTCTTATGAGTTTGTTGAATACTATGATAAGTTTGATACTTGATAATTGTTTTGAGATATGGAGATGGTGATATTAAAGTAATGCTAGTTGAGTAGTTGTGAATTTGAGAAATACTTGTGTTGAAGCTTGTGATTCCCGTAGCATGCACGTATGGTGAACCGTTATGTGATGAAGTCGGAGCATGATTTATTTATTGATTGTCTTCCTTATGAGTGGCGGTCGGGGACGAGCGATGATCTTTTCCTACCAATCTATCCCCCTAGGAGCATGCGTGTAATACTTTGCTTTGATAACTTGTAGATTTTTGCAATAAGTATATGAGTTCTTTATGACCAATGTTGAGTCCATGGATTATATGCACTCTCACCCTTCCACCTTTGCTAGCCTCTCTAATACCGCGCACCTTTAGCCGGTATCATACACCCACCATATACCTTCCTCAAAACAGCCACCATACCTACCTATTATGGCATTTCCATAGCCATTCCGAGATATATTGCCATGCAACTTTCCACCGTTCCGTTTATGACACACTCCATCATTGTCATATTGCTTAGCATGATCATGTAGTTGACATCGTATTTGTGGCAACGCCACCATTCATACTTCTTTCATACATGTCACTCATGCATCATTGCATATCCCGGTACATCGCCGGAGGCATTCACATAGAGTCATATTTTGTTCGAAGTATCATTATTAGAGCATTGTCCTAGTGAGAAAAGGATGATGGAGACTATGATTCCCCCACAATTCGGGATGAGACTCCGGACGAAAAATAAAGAAAAGAGACCAAAGAAGCCCAAAAAAAAGAGGCCATAAAAAAGAGAAAAGGCCCAAATAAAAAAATAAAAAAATGAGAGAAAAAGAGAGAAGGGACAATGTTACTATCCTTTTACAACACTTGTGCTTCAAAGTAGAACCATGATCTTCATAGTAGAGAGTCTCTCATGTTATCACTTTCATATACTAGTGGGAATTTTACATTATAGAACTTGGCTTGTATATTCCAATGATGGGCTTCCTCAAATTGCCCTAGGTCTTCATGAGCAAGCAAGTTGGATGCACACCCACTTAGTTTATTCTTGAGCTTTCATATACTTATAGCTCTAGTGCATCTGTTGCATGGCGATCCCTACTCACTCACATTGATATCTATTGATGGGTGAGGGAGTCCTGGATTAGGGGGTGTTTGGATAGCCGGATTATACCTTCAGCCGGACTCCTAGACTATGAAGATACAAGATTGAAGACTCCGTCCCGTGTCTGGAAGGGACTTTCCTTGGCGTGGAAGGCAAGCTTGGTGATACGGATATTTAGATCTCCTACCATTGTAACCGACTATATGTAACCCTAACCCTATCTGGTGTCTATATAAACCGAAGGGTTTTAGTCCGTAGGACAACATACACATCAACAATCATACCATAGGCTAGCTTCTAGGGTTTAGCCTCTTCGATCTCGTGGTAGATCTACTCTTGTACTAACCATATCATCAATATTAATCAAGCAGGACATAGGGTTTGGCCTCCATCGAGAGGGCCCGAACCTGGGTAAAACTTCGTGTCCAAGCCTCCTATTACCATCCAGCCTAGACGCACAGTTCGGGACCCCCTACCCGAGATACGCCGGTTTTGACACCGACATTGGTGCTTTCATTGAGAGTTCCTCTGTGTCGTCGCCGTCAGGCTCGATGGCTCCAACGATCATCAATAGCAATGCAGTCCAGGGTGAGACCTTCCTCCCCGGACAGATCTTCGTCTTCGGCGGCTTCACACTGCGGGCCAATTCACTTGGGCATCTGGAGCAGATCGAAAGCTACGCCCCTGGCCGTCAGGTCAGATTTGGAAGTTTAAACTAGATGGCTGACATCCGCGGGGACTTGATCTTCGACGGATTTGAGCCACTGCCGAGCGTGCCACACTGTCCCGACGAGCATGATCTAGCTCTGCCGCCGAACAGTGCCCTGGAGGCCGCACCCGCATCGGCTCCGATCCTTAATTCGGAGCCAACTGCGCCGATCGAGGATGGGCGGTTGGATGCCGCCTCGGGGGCTGCGATCCCAATGGCGATTGAGCCGAACACCAGCCCCGTACTCTGCGAGACTCGTGACCCCAAGGAGCCGGACTCCTCTCCAGACTCCGAACCCGCCGCGCCCCTGCCGATCTAATCCGATTGGGCGCCGATCATGGAGTTCACTGCCGCAGACATCTTTAAGCACTCGCCTTTTGGCGATATTCTGAAGACACTGAAGTCTCTCTCTTTATCAGGAGAGCCCTGGTCAGACTAGGACCAGCATGGTTGGGATTCGGATGATCAAGAAATTCAAAGCCCACCCACCACCCACTTTGTAGCCACTGTCGACGACTTAACCGACATGCTGGACTTTGACTTCGAAGACATCGACGGTATGGACACCGATGAAGGAGATGATGAAGAACCAGCGCCTACTAGGCCCTGGAAAGCCACCTCGTCGTATGACATATATATGGTGGACACCCCAAAAGAGGGAGATGGCGATGGAACAGCGGAGGACGACCCCTCCAAGAAACAGCCTAAGCGCCGGCGTTAGTGGTGCCGCTCAAAATCCCGCCAAAACAAACATGGTGATTCCAGCACGGGAGATAATAATACTCCAGAAAGCGCCGAAGAAAACCCCCTCCAGCAAGATTTAGCACAGGAGGATGGGGAAACCAGCCCTCATGGAAGAGCGGCAGACAGAGAGGTCAAGGACGATAATTATATGCCTCCCTCCGAAGACGAGGCAAGCCTCGACGACGACAAATTCGTCGTGCCATAGGATCCCGTCGAACAAGAGCGTTCTCAACGCAGGCTTATGGCCACGGCAAGAAGCCTCAAGAAAAAACAACAACAGCTTAGAGCTGAAGATTTGCTAGTCGACAGATGGACTGAAGTCCTTGCGGCCGAAGAGCATAAACTCGAACTCCCCTCCAAGAGCTACCCAAAGCGTAGGTTGCTACCCCAATTATAGGAGGAAGCACTTGATGCGGCCGACGGGCCACCTCGTGGCCGCGATAGAGAGGCCTCTCGGCCCTCCACTCAAGCCGCACCCCGTACCAAGGTACGGGAATATGCGCCGGACTTACGAGATATGTTGGAGGACAAGGCAAGGCAAACAACATCGATCTACGGATCGCGTGGGCGCCCCACGGCTCAAGACGGCATCCATCATGTCGGCCACAAATTCGGCAGGGCCGAACACAGTAGAAAAGGCTCATTGGAGCTACGTCATGACATAGCACAATACAGAGGCACCGCACACCCACTCTGCTTTACAGACAAAATAATGGATCATCAAATCCCTGAGGGTTTCAAACCCGTAAACATCAAATCATATGATGGCACAACAGATCCAGCGGTATGGATCGAGGATTATCTCCTTCATATCCACATGGCCCGCGGCGATGATTTCCACGCCATTAAATACCTCCCAATCAAGCTTAAAGGACCAGCTCGGCATTGGCTTAATAGCTTGCCAATAGGATCAATCAGCTGTTGGGAGGACTTGGAAGCCGCATTCCTCGACAATTTCCAGGGCACTTATGTGCGACCCCCAAACATGATGACCTAAGTCACGTAATCCAGCAGCCAGATGAATCGGCCAGGCAATTCTGGACACGGTTCCTAACAAAGAAAAATCAAATAGTCGACTGTCCGGACGCTGAGGCCCTAGCAGCCTTCAAGCAGAATATCCATGACGAGTGGCTGGCCCGGCACCTTAGACAGGAAAAGCCGAAATCTATGGCAACACTCATGACTCGCTTTTGCGCGGGAGAAGACAGCTGGCTTGCTCGTAGCAACAATATAACCAAGAACCCTGGTAATTCGGACACCAGGGACAGTAGTGGCAGGTCGCGTCGCAACAAGTAGAAGCGCCGCATTAACGACGACAATGCAGATGATACAGCAGTTAATGCCGGATTCAGAGGCTCTAAATCCGGTCAGCGGAAAAAGCCATTCAAAAGGAATCCTAGGGGCCCGTCCAGTTTGGACCGAATACTCGACCGCTTATGCCAGATACATGGCACCCCGAAAAGCCAGCCAATCACACCAACAGGGATTGTTGGGTGTTCAAGCAGGCAGGCAAGTTAAACGCCAAAAACGAAGACAAGGGGCTGCATAGCGATGATGAGGAGGAGCCCCGGCCGCCGAACAACAGTGGAAAGAAGTGTTTTCCCCCACAAGTGCGGACGGTGAACATGATATATGCAACCCACATCCCCAAGAGGGAGCAGAAGCGCGCGTTAAGAGACGTCTACGTGATAGAGCCAGTCGCCCCAAAGTTCAACCCATGGTCCTCCTGCCCGATCACCTTTGATCGAAGGGACCACCCCACTAGCACCCGTCACGGCGGATTCGCCACATTGGTTCTAGACCCAATTATCGACGGATTTCATCTCACTAGAGTCCTTATGGACGGCGGCAGCAGCCTGAACCTGCTTTACCAGGATACCGTGCGGAAAATGGGCATACATCCCTCGAGGATTAAGCCCACCAAAACGACCTTTAAAGGCGTAATACCAGGTGTAGAGGCCATCTGTACAGGCTCAGTCACACTTCAAGTGGTCTTCGAATCTCCGGATAATTTCAGAAGCGAGGAGTTAACCTTCGACATAGTCACGTTTCGCAGTGGTTATCACGCACTACTCGGGCGAACCGCATTCGCTAGGTTCAATGCGGTACCGCATTACGCATACCTTAAGCTCAAGATGCCAGGCCCTCGAGGAGTAATTACGATCAATGGAAACACCAAACGCTCCCTCCGAACGGAGGAGCACACAGCGGCCCTTGCAGCGGAAGTACAAAGCAGCCTCTCCAGGCAGTTCTCCAGTCCGGCCACTAAACGACCGAACACCATCAAGAGCGCCCGGAGTAACCTACCACAAGACCGCCTGGCACGATCCGAGCAGGCGTAGCAATGCAGCCCCAACCCCAACCCTCGCAAAAAGGCGACGCCAGTACTTCGCATACATAATTACGCTCTAGAGATACCATGGGCACAGGGGGAGGGGCACCATCATGGCATGCACGAAACACGGCTTAAACCGCACCAGGGGTTGCCGATTTTTTAATTTTCTCTTACTTTCAGGACTCCACTCTTCGGAAGGCCTGTTCGGTAGTCCAATTGCCGCACAAACGATGCAAGAACCAGGGAAGCAGACAAGCCACGCTGCATTACGGAACTCCGAGGTGGTCTCTATCACGAGCAGTATACCTGTTTCGCATACTATTCCGCAGCTTGCCCCTCGAACGGACATGTCACATAGTCCAGCCTTTTGCTTATCGCATTAATTGTATCGTTCTGCTTTGATCACATCCCTCTTTAATAAACAATGCATAGCTTTTGTCTATTTTTGCATTACTCTTTTTTTATATTTATAGTTGCTCCTTAATGACATGTTGCCCCCGTACACTTTGGTACAGCCAAAATACGCCAGGGGCTTTAACACCCCTCAATATGGTGTGAGAAGTCCGAACACTTTAACAAGTGCGGCACCCCGAACTTATAGCATTATATGCATCGGCTCCGAATCATGTCTTGGGTCAATAGTTGGGTTTGCCCGGCTCCTATGTTTTGGTGCCTTACGTTCTGCTATATCGGCTAAGGTAGCACTAGGAGAACCAGTGCGATTGTGCCTCAGTGGAGAAAGCTAAAACTGACTATCATGATGAGGCGAGAGCTGGTCGCTGTTCGAGAGGTTTTTTCGAGTCCCTAAAGACTTATGCCGCTTAGGGCGAGGAGCCGACTCTGTCCGGCCAAGGCATGGATAGCGCCCCAAACTCGGTCTTCCGAATACCAGGGGCTTCGCCGAAATTTAAAATTATAGAATTCTATGGCTAAGTGAGAGTGTTCACGCAATATAGTCCGATTGCCTTGTCCGTTGGGCTGAGCGCCTCCCTCGAAGGACCCAAACATGGGAAAAAGAGCGCTCAGATTTATCCCCAAACACCCCAGCGCTAGCGGCACGGGGGCAGAAGCCGACGACCCGCCATCTCTCAGAATTGATAAACAGCCGCACAGAAGGTAATATTTTAAATTCAAACAGCATTGCTTAGTGCATATGAACAAGTTTTCAGCGCATAGGACAAAGTGAGGGAGTTTTACTCAAAAATTACATCCATAGTACATTCATCCGCCACAAGGCGGGCACCCTTCAGAACATCCTTATAATAATTCTCGGGCTTGCGATGCTCTTTCCCCGGCGATGGCCCGTCCTTCACAAGCTTCTCAGCATCCAGCTTGCCCTAGTGCACCTTAGCACGGGCAAGGGCCCTACGGGCACCTTCAATGCAGACGGAGCGCTTGATGACTTCGAGCCTTGGACAGGCCTCCACCAGCCGCCGCACCAGCCCAAAATAGCTCCCAGGCTGAGCCTCTCCAGGCCAGAGCCGAACTATGAGGCCCTTCATGGCCTGTTCGGCCGCCTTGTGGAGCTCGATCAGTTGCTTCAGCTGGTCGCTCAGGGGCACGGGGTGTCTGGCCTCAGCGTACTGAGACCAGAACAACTTCACTGTCGAGCTCCCCTCCTCGGCTCTATAGAATGCGGCAGCATCAGACACACTCCGGGGAAGATCCACGAACGCGCCTGGAGAACTCCGGATTCGGGTAAGTAACAAGTAACTCACGCTTATGTGTTTGCTTTGCATAAAGAATGCCTTACCCGCCGCTATCTTCTTCACCTCATCCAACTCCTGGAGGGTCTTCTGGGATTCCGCCTTGGCAGACTTGGCACTTTCAATAGCCGCCGCGAGCTCGGACGCTCGCGTCCTTGAGTCACGCTCCAAACTCTCATGTTTTTCCATGAGAGCCAGGAGCTCTTGCCGCACCTTGCCAACCTCGGCCTCATACTTCTCCCGCTCGGTGCACTCCATGGCCGCCGTCTTCTCGGCCTCGAGCAGCGCTTGCTTAAGGGTCGCCACCTCAGACATGGCCCCTATAATAGCCACGATAATCCTGTCATTTTTTGCAATTGCACCTTTTTATATATATTTAATTTCAATAAGGTATTTCTTACCTTCATTGTCCTCGAGCTACTTCTTGGCACGCCCGATCTCTTGCTCGGACTGCTCGAGGTTCTGCTTTAGCACGTCCACTTCCGCAGTCAGTGCGGCGAACGCCAGCAGGGAAGCCTGCACACGCATATTGACTCCTTTTTGTTAGACTCCTGCGAATTTTCTTTGATCCTCTATTCGGCTTTTCTTCCCGAACACCAAACATAGCATCAGGGGCTACTGTCTATGCGGTAATATTATTTACGCATTCTTTACTTACCTCAAAGCCTGTTAAAAGGCTTGCACAAGCTTCAGTCAGTCCGCTCTTGGCGGACTGAACCTTCTGGATCACCGCACTCATAATAGTGCGGTGCCCCTCGTCGATGGAGGCGCCTTGGAGCGCCTCCAACATATTGTCCGGCGCCTCCGGTTGGACGGAGGTCACCGGCACGGCGGGCTTGCTCCTCTTGGAAGGAGGTTGCCCGCCGGACTCTGGAACCTTTGAAGGTTCCAGAGCGGTGTCCGGCCTAGGGCCGGACTTGGCGCCCTGGGGGTCTCATCCCCTTTACTCCTGGAGTCCGGGAGGTCACCTTGCGGCACCTCCAGGACCACCTCCTCCCGGATTGGAACCTGTTGGGACAACACTTCGGTGTCGTTCGTAGGACGGGGGGAGGAAGCCGTCGGAAGTGTGTTCACATCCGACGAGTCCAGTGAGCCACTCGACAACGCGTCGAGCCGGTCTTTGGGTGGGCTGCATAAACACATTCGACATAAGGGAAAGTTGTGCAATAAACGAATACTATGAATTACTCTGGTATCCGAATACTTACGATTTCGCCAGGGGCTTGGCCCTGGGCGCCCACTCCTCTCCACCGTCATCGCCGTCAGTGGAGTAGTCTGGGGAAAGGGTTTGCCCCTTCTTGCACCCTTCGGCCTCCCCAGTTGGGGCGGCCTTCCTTTTCTTCCCTTCCCCCGCTAGAGAGGGAGGGGTCTCTTCTTCCTCCTCCTCGTCTTCTTGGGAGGAGTGCGTCTTGGATTCGTCGGATGGTGAATCCGACACCTCCAGGCGCCGGGCACTCTTTCGAGTCGCCGCGGCCTTTTTTGCGGCCTTCTTCTCTGGCACCACATAGGGTGCCGGAACCAGCAGCTTCGCCAAGTGGGCGTCGGCTAGGTCTTCGGGCAAAGGCGCCAGACGATCAATCCGTCCAGACTTCTCCTGCCAATCCTGTCAAAGGTAAGGGAGTTTAGATCCCGCAAAGAGTTAAACTATGAAAAACTAGTGCCCTGTAAAAGGTACAAAAAACTTACCGCGCTAGCATGACGCTGCGTCCTGAATCCGTGATCCTCAGTAGCAGATGAGGGAGCCTCGGCACCTTTGAAAAGCACCTTCCAGGCATCTTCGTACGTTGTGTCGAAGAGCTTGCTCAGAGTTCGGTGTTGTGTCGGATTGAACTCTCACAGATTGAAGGCCCGTTGTTGACACGAGAGGCTCAGGCGGATGAGCATAACCTGGACGACGTTGACAAGCCTGAGCTGCTTGTTCACCAGGGATTGGATACTTGTTTGCAGTCCGGTCACCTCCTTTTGGTTGCCCCATGATAGGCCCGTCTCTTTCCAGGACGTGAGCCGCATTGGGGGTCCGGACTGGAACTCGAGGGCTGCGACCCACTTAGGGTCGCGCGGCTCGGTGATATAAAACCACCCCGATTGCCACCCCTTCAGGATCTCCACAAAGGAGCTGTCGGGACCCCGATTCTAAGCCACATCGATCTAGCTGGTAACACCTCATATCACTTTGCGGCCTCACGCACGGTATCCCACGGGTGTCGCCTTACCATGGCCCGGGACCGTTTGCACCTTTTGGCTCGCGTATATGACAATGTCGCTAGCATCCATATGACCGAGAACCCGGGCCGACATGGCTAGTCGTGAACCCAAAGCGGCACAGACCTATGGAGACAGGCATACATGAATCACATCGAACATGTCGGTCATCAACGAGTGATTCCGGGATGTAGCACTGGGCTAACAGGACTCCGGGGATCACCGCGTGACATTTCCCCGAAGGGACAGACATAGGGACGAAGTGAAACACATGCCGGCCAGTCAAGTGTCCTGAACAGTAGTGCTGGGCTAGCAGGACTCCGGTGAACCGGGCTGTAACGGACTACTATGGCTCGAGGAACACTAGACTACATTTCCCCATAAGAAAGGCTGCGAAGGACAAACAACTAGATTGTCGGATCCCACCCATACCAAGCATTTCAATCATACACACAATATGCCCGATATGAGTACATACAACATGGCATCACAACAAAACTCTACAACTCAAGTACTTTATTTAAAGGCTCCAGGGAGCCATACATAACATATTCATACAGATAGGGGTCACATGACCCGACACTCAAGTCATACAGTCATACAAGCACATGCGGAAGCAACTAGTCTGAGTACAGACTCTAGAAAGAAAGAAGGCTTCTCGAAGCCTGTCTATCTACATAGGGCCCTCCATGGCCTGGATCACCACCTGGGTGGCTAGTCACTCGTCGATGTCAAGGTCTACGTAAAACCCATCGGAGGGGGCAGTGTTGTCGTCTGAAAACAATAAATAAGCAAACATGAGTACAAAGGTACTCAGCAAGTCTTACATCAGAACCTACTATACATGCTCATTCTCAAAAAGGTGGTGGGGTTTATGCAGCAAGCCAGCTTTGACTCTTGGCTAAGCTATCCTACAGAACCTCTTTAGTAAAATAGTTTTCGCACACAAGTCCACTACTCACCAACACAATACTCCACCGTGGATCCTCCCTCGTATCCTGCGAGAGGGCCATCCTCGGGACTCACACTTATCTTGAGTCTTTTAGTAGTATCCATTAACTTGTCTATGAGCTGTATAGGCAACCAAGTAGTCCTTTACCGTGGACGCGGCTATTCGAATAGTTTTATACCCTGCAGGGGTGTACTTCGTCATACACGCTTTCACCGCTTACCGCCGTCTACACGACATGTACTCGGCAACCTTCAAGCGGAAGCCCAGCGAGGGTGTCGGCCACGGCCTACCTAAACACCTAAGCCCCTAGTCCAGGTTATCGCCAATCCAGGTTCCATCCGCAGGGAGTCCGGCCGAGGTTTCCACATACGGCGCCGAACAATGTGAACAGGGTTCCCGAGACACCAAACGGGTGACTCGGTACACCCGGCCACGGTGTATCTACCGCAACATAGCCCACCCCTAGGGTCAGTGCTACGCACGGCCGCCAACACATATCCTACAAACACCAGAAACTATTTGCAACTCCTGGACAGAGTACTAGGGTGGCTAAGAAGCCGAGAGGGTCCATTTGTTTCGGGCCCAATGTACGGTAGTAACTGCATCTTAAATCACACATACAGATCTCAGTTCTTATGGACGGCCTCAATGAAACAACCCACCATGTACTCCTACATGGCCTCTCATCGATACCTTTACCAAAACATGTTCAACACATCCCACATATCACTGACACAAGCATTTCACTCTAGCCCATCACCCAGATGAACCAGACCTGACACAACTCTAAGCATAGCAGGCATAGCAAGGTAGGAATCACAAAACATGGCTCAATCAACTCCTACACATGCTAGTGGGTTTCATCTAGTTACTGTGGCAATGACAGGTCATGCAGAGGATAAGGGTTCAACTACCGTAGCACACAGCAGTTTGAATCGTGTTGTCTTAATGCAGTAAACAAGAGCAGGAGCGAGAACATGGGTTGTATCGGAATGATCAATGGTTGCTTGCCTGATGGAGTGGTAACGGGATACTGCCCTTCAGTTGGATACTCGTGAATATCCTCGGAGGCAGAACCTACCACGAAGAACACAACCGAGCACAATCAACACATGACGATATGCAACAATATGATGCATGCTATGACATGGTAATATGAATGTGTTTTGGCCTAATGCAAGCTAAAACAGAAAGGGGTGAACTCATTTGAATCCAAGATTCAAATATTAGCTCATTAATTATTGCATTTATAAGGCTTTTCCTTATTCTGTTTAAACAGTAGGGTAAACTTGTTTTGTCATGCATGAAACCATTACAGATGGATAGATTGAATTTTTCTGATAATTTTTCATATATAATTTGTCTCATTTGGAGTTATGGTTGAATTTCTATGAATTTTTGAAGTTTAGGCAATTTTCTGGAATTTTCTATATAAAATTAAATCCAGAAAAGAGTTACTGCGTCAGCCTTGCGTCAGCATGACGTCAGCAAGTCAAAGGCAGTGTCCAGGTCAAACCCGACCAGTGGGGTCCACTGGTCAGTGACCCTAGCTGGTTTCTGTGGCTGACGTGTGGGACCAGGTCAACTGTGACGTGGCAAAGTCAAACTGACTTGTGGGCCCTTGTGGTTAGTTAAAACTAAACAGAAACTAAACCAGGTTAATTAGAGGGGGGGCCCATCCGTCAATGAGCTAGGGGTTAGTTTAGTGGGGTCATTGGTGGTTAATGACAGTGCCACGTTGGCTTCGCTGGAGTCTCGCCGACGATGACCTCGAACCGCGGCGGAGTTTGCTCGGAACTCGCCAGAGGCGACGGATCGACGCGCCAGGGGCACCAGAGGATAGCCCGTGCCCGTGCGCATCTAGGGAGACCAACGGGGGGTGCGGGGTTGGCCGGAGCTAACGGCGGCGAGCTCTTTTGCGGCCGCCGGAGTTCGGGCAAGGTCGGGGTTGGCACTAGGGGGTACGGCAGGTCGAACGGGTGGGCGCGTTAGGCTCCTGGGGACGCGCTGAATGCGGTGGTGCGCTCGGACGCGTGTTTGCACGGCCGTAGCCACGACGGCGTCGAGGCTCAGCGGCGGCGAGCTTCGGGTGGTCGCGGGGCAACGGCTACGGGGCGAAATCGACGGCGTGGTTAAGGGGGAAGGGATCGGTAGCTCACAGCGGTGCCGTAGGGATGGCTAGCGGGCTCGGGGACGACCTTGACGGCGCGAATCGACGGCAAGGTGCTCGGGTGCCCGAGGTTGAAGATGACCACGACGGCGTCGAAACAGGGCCTCCCGGCGTCTTCTAGCTCGATTGGGAGGACGAGGAGGCTTCGGGGGTGCTTCTGGACTCGGCAGGAGGGTGAGGGGAGCACGCTGGCTGCGTCTACGGTGTACGGCGGCGACGAGCTCCGCTCGGTGGAAGAGAGAGGGAGCCAGGGAGAGAATGGGGATGAGAGAGTGAGCGAGAGGGGTTCCAGGGGAGGCGTGGCGCTCGTCTAGGGGGGTCGGGAAGCAGGAGGTGGCCAGGCAGGGTGGAGGTGGCGCGCGCGCGTGCCGGCGAGCGTCGGGCACACGCCCCCGTCCTTCTGTCCGAGGAGGGAGACGACAGGAGGCAGCGGTGGTGGGCTGGGCCGCCAGCTGGAGATGGGCCAGGTAGTCCAGGTAAGTGGCCCAGTGGCTCTCCCCTCTTTTATTTATTTTTGTTTTCTATTTCTGTTATTTTGTTTTGATTTAGTTTAAATACTAAATCATTTTATAAAACCCTGAAAATATTCATGGACACTTGCTGAATTATTTCAGTGGCCCAAAAAATAGTTCTAACATTATTTGAGCATTTGGATTATTTAATAGCATTTAAATGCCCAAATTCAAATATTTATGAATTAAATCAGTGACCTTCTGTTGACCTAGAAAAATGTGCACCTATTTTCCCAAAGATTCTAACCCAAGGCAAAGAGGGTGAGCATTTTAGAAGGGCATTTCAGGTTCATTGAATTTATTTTTAGTAAACCCTAGTTGATTTCACGGGGGGTGCTGGGGGTTCTGCTTTCCCCATTTCAAGTTTCTGATAAAAGCAACATGATGCACACTCTAATGCATGGACTAGCTAGGGTGTGACAGGAGCCCTCGAGCCATAAGACGTTGGCCATCTTGCCCACCATGCCGCCTCCGCACTCCACCTGGTTGCCGCGCACCACCTTCAGCTTGACATTGAAAGTCTTGAGCCATAGGCCGAAGTGGGGGCAGATGCGGAGGAAAGCCTCGCACACGACGATAAACGCCGAGATGTTGAGGACGAAATTCGGGGCCAGATCGTGGAAATCCAGGCCGTAGTAGAACATGAGCCCCCGGACAAATGGATGGAGAGGGAAACCCAGTCCACGGAGGAAATGGGGGAGGAACACCACCCTCTCATGGGGCCTAGGGGTGGGGATGAGCTGCCCCTTTTTGGGAAGCCGGTGTGCGATGTCGTTTGATGTCTCCTCCGGCCTTTCTCAGTCTTTTGATGTGCCCCTCTGTGACGGAGGAGACCATCCACTTGCCTCCCGCTCCGGACATAGTTGGAGAAGGTTGAGGTGGGGAGTGTGGACTTGGGCGCTAGAGATCGAGTGCGCAAGAATGGATAGGCAAAGCAGGAAGAAGGCGTAGGTGAAAGGGTGGATCCTTATCCCCTTATATTGGTGGACGCAACTATGTGTCCCCACCAGCCTGGTAAAACTCGCTTATCTCCCAAGCGCCGTAATCAAAGGCGCGGTTGGGTTACCCACGCCCATATTGATGAGAATCCCGGGATAAGGGGACACGATCTCTGCTTTAACAAGACGTGCCAAGGAAACCGCCTCGCATAACGCGCTGAGATGGGGCAGTAAAACAGTTCGAATAAAAGCTTGGCCGTGGGGTGATGTCACACTACGGAATACGTCAGCAGATTAGATTTGTGTAAATATTATTCTCTCTATGGCAATATGTGGAAACTTATTTTGCAGAGCCGGACACTATCTTTGTGTTCAAAATCTTCTAGGAAGTACTTGGAGGAGGAACCCGCCTTGCAATGCCGAAGACAATCTGCGTGTCGAACTCGTCGTCATTGAAGCCTGGTTCAGGGGCTACTGAGGGAGTCCTGGATTAGGGGGTGTTTGGATAGCCGGACTATACCTTCAGCCGGACTCCTGGACTATGAAGATACAAGATTGAAGACTTCGTCCCCTGCCTGGAAGGGACTTTCCTTGGTGTGGAAGGCAAGCTTGGCGATAAGGATATTTAGATCTCCTACCATTGTAACCGACTCTATGTAACCCTAACCCTATCCGGTGTCTATATAAACCGGAGGGTTTTAGTATGTAGGACAACATACACATCAACAATCATACCATAGGCTAGCTTCTAGGGTTTAGCCTCTTCGATCTCGTGGTAGATCTACTCTTGTACTACCCATATCATTAATATTAATCAAGCAGGACGTAGGGTTTTACCTCCATCGAGAGGGCCCAAACCTGGGTAAAACTTCGTGTCCCTTGCCTCCTGTTACCATCCAGCCTAGACGCACAGTTCGGGACCCCCTACCCGAGATCCGCCGGTTTTGACACCGACAATGGGCATCTCCATAGCCCGTTGATACGCCTAGTTGATGTGAGACTATCTTCTCCTTTTTGTCTTCTCCACAACCACCACTCTATTCCACCCATAGTGCTATATCCATGGCTCACGCTCATGTATTGCATGAACATTGAAAAGGTTTTGAGAATGTCAAAAGTATGAAACAATTGCTTGGCTTGTCATCGGGGTTGTGCATGATTTAAATATTTTGTGTGGTGAAGATAGAGCATAGCCAGACTATATGATTTTGTAGGGATAACTTTCTTTAGCCATGTTCTTTTGAGAAGACATAATTGCTTTGTTAGTATGCTTGAAGTATTATCATTTTTATGTCAATATGAACTTTTGTCTTGAATCTTTCGGACCTGAATATTCATACCACAATTAAGAAGAATTACATTAAAATTATGCCAAGTAGCACTCCGCATCAAAAATTCTGTTTTTATCATTTACCTACTTGAGGACGAGCAGGAATTAAGCTTGGGGATGCTTGATACGTCTCCAACGTATCTATAATTTTTGATTGCTCCATGCTATATTATCTACTATTTTGGACATTTTTGGGCTTTATTATCCACTTTTATATTATTTTTGGGACTAACCTATTAACCGGAGGCCCAGCCTAGAATTGCTGTTTTTGCCTGTTTTAGGGTTTCGAAGAAAAGGAATATCAAACGGAGTCCAAATGGAATGAAACCTTCGGGGACGCGATTTTCTCATTGAATACAACTCAGGAGACTTGGACCCTACATCAAGACACGTAACAGGAGGCCACGAGGTAGGGGGCGCGCCTACCCCCCCCCCCCCCCCCCCGGCGTGCCCTCCATCCTCGTGGGCCCCCTGTTGCTCCACCGACGTACTTCTTCCTCCTATATATACCCACGTACCCCCAAACGATCAGATACGGAGCCAAAAACCTAATTCCACTGCCGCAACTTTCTGTATCCACGAGATCCCATCTTGGGGCCTGTTCCGGAGCTTCGTGGAGAGGGCATCGATCATGGAGGGCTTCTACATCAACACCATAGCCTCTCCGATGAAGTGTGAGTAGTTTACCTCAGACCTACGGGTCCATAGTTAGTAGCTAGATGGCTTCTTCTCTCTTTTTGGATCTCAATACAATGTTCTCCCCCTCTCTTGTGGAGATCTATTCGATGTAATCTTCTTTTTGCGGTGTGTTTGTTGAGACCGATGAATTGTGGGTTTATGATCAAGCGTATCTATGAATAATATTTGAATCTTCTCTTAATTCTTTTATGTATGATTGGTTATCTTTGCAAGTCTCTTCGAATTATCAGTTTGGTTTGGCCTACTAGATTGATCTTTCTTGCAATGGGAGAAGTGCTTAGCTTTGGGTTCAATCTTGCGATGTCCTTTCCCGGTGACAGTAAGGGAAGCAAGGCACATATTGTATTATTGCCATCGAGGATAACAAGATGGGGTTTTCTTCATATTGCATGAGTCTATCCCTCTACATCATGTCATCTTTCTTAAGGCATTAGTATGTTTTTAACTTAATACTCTAGATGCTTGCTGCATAGCGGTCGATGAGTGGAGTAATAGTAGTAGATGCAGGCAGGAGTCGGTCTACTTGTCTCGGACGTGATGCCTATATACATGATCATACCTAGATATTCTCATAATTATGCTCAATTCTGTCAATTGCTCAACAGTAATTTGTTCACCCACCGTAGAATACTTATGCTCTCGAGAGAAGCCACTAGTGAAACCTATGGCCCCGGGTCTATCTTTATCATATCAATCTCCTACTACTTAGTCATTTCCTTTGCTATTTATTTTGCCTTTATTTTACTTTGCATCTTTATCATAAAAATACCAAAAATATTATCTTATCATATCTATCAGATCTCACTCTTGTAAGTGGCCCTATAGGGATTGACAACCGCTATTTGCGTTGGTTGCGAGGATTTATTTGTTTTGTGCAGGTGCGAGGGACTCGCGCGTAGCCTCCTACTGGATTGATACCTTGGTTCTCAAAAACTGAGGGAAATACTTACGCTACTTTGCTGCATCATCCCTTTCTCTTCGGGGAAAACCAACGCAGTGCTAAAAGAGGTAGCAATGACTAAGACTCCGTTCTCTGGAACAATGGAGTGAACAACAGATTTGTTGGAAATCATACATACTGATGTATGTGGTCCGATGAATATTGAGGCTCGCGGAAGGTATCATTATTTTTTGATCTTCACAGATGATTTGAGCAGATATCAGTATA
Organism: Triticum monococcum; assembly: GCA_034509565.1. Taxonomy (NCBI): domain Eukaryota; kingdom Viridiplantae; phylum Streptophyta; class Magnoliopsida; order Poales; family Poaceae; genus Triticum; species Triticum monococcum. The sequence continues at coordinate 76,972,240 of CM067842.1, read as the reverse complement.
TCTACTTGATGAAACACAAATCTGAAACATTTGAAAAGTTCAAAGAATTTCAGACTGAAGTGGAGAATCATCGTGACAAAAAAGTTTCTACGATATGATCGCAGAAGTAAAATATTTGAGTTACGAGATTGGCCTTCAGTTAAAAATGTGAAATAGTTTCACTACTCACGCCACCTGGAACACCACAGTGTAATGGTGTGCACGAACGTCGTAACCGTACTTTAGTAGATATGGTGCGATCTATGATGTCTCTTACCGATTTACTACTATCGTTTTGGGGTTATGCATTAGAGACAACTATATTCACGTTAAATAGGGCACCATCTAAATCCGTTGAGACGACATCGTATGAACTATGGTTTGGCAAGAAACCTAAGCTGTCGTTTCTTAAAGTTTGAGGTTGCAATGCATATGTGAAAAAGTTTCAACCTGATAAGCTCAAACCCAAATCCGAGAAGTGCGTCTTCATAGGATACCCAAAAGAAAATATTGGGTACACCTTCTATCACAGATCCGAAGGCAAGATATTCATTGCTGAGAATGTATCCTTTCTAGAGAAGGAGTTTCTCTCGAAAGAAGTGAGTGGGAGGAAAGTAGAACTTGATGAGGTAACTATACCTGCTCCCTTATTGAAAAGTAGTTTATCACAGAAATCTGTTCCTGTGACTACTACACCAATTAGTGAGGAAGCTAATGATGATGATCATGTAACTTCAGATCAAGTTACTACCGAACCTCGTAGGTAAACCAGAGTGAGATCTGCACCAGAGTGGTACGGTAATCCTGTTCTGGAGGTCATGTTACTTGACCATGACGAACCTATGAACTAGGAGGAAGCGATGATGAGCCCAGATTCCACTAAATGGCTTGAGGCCATGAAATCTGAGATGAGATCCATGTATGAGAACAAAGTATGGACTTTGATTGACTTGCCCAATGATCGGCGAGCCATTGAGATTAAATGGATCCTCAAGAGGAAGACGGACGCTGATAGTAGTGTTACTATCTACAAAGCTAGAATTGTCGCAAAAGGTTTTTCACAAGTTCAAGGTGTTGACTACTGTCGGATTTCGGGTTCTGGTAGACCCTTAAGGTTCGAACACTGGGGTAGACATGGAAATCACGCCTTCTACCTCCCCGTCTCGCAAAGATCTAAAACTACTAAAAGAATCACACAAGAGACACAAGATTTATACTGGTTCGGGCCACCATTGTGGTGTAATACCCTACTCCAGTGTGTGGTGGATGGATTGCCTCTCGGGGCTGATTATGATGAACACTACAAGGAAGAACTGCCTCGCGAGGGTCAGTTCTTAGCTGGGGCGACGAACTGCTGGGAGGAGTTCTGTCACCTCTCTCTCTCTCTCTCTCTTTCTCTACTCTGTGTGCTTCCCTACGATAACCGAACGAACCAACCGATCGAACCCCCTCCCCCTCAAAACCGAACCCCTTGCTATGTGGGCGGCTGGTCCTATTTATAGGGGCCCTGGTCCTCTTCCCAAATATTGAGCGGGAAGGGAGCCAACAATGGCGGGCTAATTTGAAGGGGGACAGCAAGTACTCTTATCTTGACTAAAGGTTGTCTTCCCCTATGAAAGACTCTGCGGTGACGCCGTGCTGGGCTCCATGGTGACCTCCGTCTCGTAGTCCACTTGGTCCTGGTCTTGTTGCACCAAAACGGCAACCTTTGCCTGATGCCTTGGTACTCCGTGGCTGCGCTTGCCCCCTTTGCACCAAAGAGGAAAGAAGGACGCTGCGCACGCTGGCGCCCGCCTGGCACCCTCGATCGTCATGGCTTGCGTCACTGGCACCTCGCGAGGTAGCCCGCCTTGATATCTCCATCTCCTCACGAGTCAGCCTGAGGAGGCTGCGCCTGAGGATGCACCGTGTCGTCCGCCTCGCGAGGCTTGGCCCCTCGCGAGGGTCTTGAGTCTTGTGCTTGATGAAGATGGGCCATGTTGGGCCCCCAATTCGAGCCACGCCACAGGCCGCAGGCAGGCAAGTCTGGGGACCCCCGTTCCCAGAACGCCGACAGTAGCCCCCGGGCCTGTGGCGTGCATGGGCTTGGCCGTGCCGAGAGGCGAAAGGGCAAGGGCGAAGCGCCGCGGGCCCTAACAGCCTGCGGCCTTGGGCGCTGCGTGGCGGTTGACGGGACGTTGGTGCTTCCACCGCTGTCGAAGCCATGAAGGGGCGCGCGGAGGCGCTGCTGAGGAAGTTCCGGGCCTTCAGCACAAAGCCAAGGCAAGGCGCTGCCGGCCCCGCTGCTCCATGAGGCGAAGCCGCTCCGCACAGCTTCACCGCCGACAAGTGACTCCGTTCCATCCCTGTTCTTCTTTCAATTCCTGCACATGTACCACGCCTCGGGGAGGCATTTAAACTTGCGTTTGGTATTGAGACAACAGTATGGACTGTAATATTTGCTTTTAAGTTCCTTGGATTTTATGCTTTTCTTCCCTACTTGCTTGTGTTCTACGCCGGCAGAGCCCGGCCCCGCGCATGCCTCACCCAGCATTAGCCCCGACCGGAAACCAGGACGGGACCAAAGGAGTGAGGGGCCACGTGACAAGTTAGGTTCCTGAGTCGCGATGCTCAGGAGTCCCCCTTGGCGCGCAAACAACAAGTAGGGAAGCATGATGTAGGCGTGTCTTCCGTTCTACTTCTGCAGAGCCCGACTCCGCGCGTACCTCACCCAGCATAGCCTTTCGGAACTAAGGAGTGAGGGGCTACGGAGCCAGTTAGGCCCCTGAGTCGTGATGCTCAGGAGTCCCCCTTGACGCGTGAGCAGCGGATGATGAGGCGAGATGTAAGCGTGGCTACCATTCTACATCTGCAGAGCCCGGCCCCGTGCGTACCTCACCCAGCATAGCCTTTCAAAACTAAGGAGTGAGGGGCTATGGGACCAGTTAGGCTCCTGAGTCGCGATGCTCAGGAGTCCCCCTTGACGCGCAAACGGCCTTCATACCTTGGCTCCGCTCGGGGATAGACGCGCGGCGAACCAGGCCCGAGGGGCCTGGCTGGGCGGCGTACGCCTGGGCATGACCCAGTCGTAGCCCCCGTGCCTAGCCCCCTCGCGCGGCACTCCCGAGGGGACGCGTTGCGACGAGGCCACCCATTGAGCTCTGGGCTCCTTGAGGTTAATGCGGCCCGGAGGCCACCCCCAGTTGTTTATCACCAGCGCGGAGCATAGCGCTTCCATATGTGTACGGGCATAGCCGCGCCTTGGCAGTGTCGTCAGCCAGGGCGGAGCATGGTGCTTCCAATGGTACGTGGGAGGGGGCTCCCCTCCGGGAGGAGCCCCCGGGGCGTGTACAGCCCCGCCCTGACATGTGGCCGGCACGGTAGGGCTAGGTGAGGTGTATCTGGGCACCAGTGAGCCAGCGTGGGACTCACGAGGCCCTACCTCTAGGCGGGTTGCGCCTGGCACTGGGCCGTATCTTGAGATGTGTCCCTGCAAAATTTGGTTAGATGCCGGTACTCTACGTCCTCGGGTCCCAGCCCTCAAGCTTGTCTCAGCCGTCGCTGGTATGCCAGGTCGCGATGCCATGGACAAGGCTAGAGGGTGAGGGCTGGAGAGCCAGTAAGAGCCCTGAGTCGCGATGCTCAGGCACCCCCCCCCTTTAACATGCAAGTGGCCGACATGGGAAGAAAGGATGCCGCGGACGGGCACCATGCAGTTAAGCGTGATAGGCAATGCATAGTTGGAAATAAACGCTAGGGAGATACACGCCGCTGGGCCTGGCCCGAGCGGCTTGGGGATGACGCAGCCCGAGGGGCGCCCCCAACAAGGCAAACTAACGACGGAAAGGTAAAAGGGGATACATGCCGCAGGGACGGACCCACGCGACCTGGGAGTGATGCAACCCTGGGAAGGCGCTCCCAGCGGGGAATGAAACTTGCAAGGTGTCACCTGGGGATGTCGTCGGCGAAGTGGCGTTGGTGCAGCAGACTTGGCGGGCTGCGGAAGCTGATCCTCACAAGCCCCCAGGCCCCGGGGCCTCGGGAGGCTCCGGAGGCACTGGTGACTCCTCATGAGCTGTCTTCATCTCCGCCAAGGCCGTGGAGCGTCTGTCTTCCTGAGCCTCCATGATGCCCCTCATGAGGCGCCGGTACGCCGCAGCCATGCTCGGCAGGCCGTAAGGCGTGCGAACATAGCTGTGGGGTGGACCCCCGCAGCGCCCCACTTGTGAGGGCCAGAGACGCTCCGTCGTGGCGATCTGATTGAGCCCTGGTACGTCGACGCAGACGCGCAGCCCACCATCCTCGCCTGGGTGTGGGGCCACAGCTGGCAGGCGGCAGCAACCTCTCATGATCCTCATCTCCTGTAGCTCTTGAATGGCCTTGTTAACGAACTCCTGCTGGTCTGACCTTCCTCGCCTGGCTCCTTCTCGAGGGAAACGTGCTTCAAAGCACGCCTCCACATGGTGCCCAAGTTCCTCCCTCGTGACCCTGGCTAGGTCGGTGCCCTCCAGGTGAGATCCCCCGAGCCCTACCTGAGGAGGGCGCCGGGCGCGCTTTCCTACGCGATGGAAGGAGGGTCCCCCTGGGCAGACATGGGCCCTGAGGGGCCTGCCTCCTGAGGGGCCGAGCCTGACGATGTCTTTTTCTTCTTGGGGGTGGTCTCAGGAAGCCTCCTGCTTCCGTGATCTGGGTCTTGTAGCGACGCGGCCTGATAGGCCCGCTCCAGGGAACACACTGCATCCTTCTCTTCACAGGGCACCATGATGACGCCGCCACTTCCTGGCATCTTGAGGACGTTGTAGCCGTGGTGGGTCACAGCCATGAACTTGGCCAACGCTGGGTACCCGAGGATGGTGTTGTACGGCAGGCGGATGTGGGCGACGTCGAAGTCGATGAGCTCGGTGCGGTAGTTGCTGCGGGCCCCGAAGGTGACAGGGAGGCGGACCTGCCCGATCGGGACTATGGAACCGTCGGTGATCCCGGAGAAAGGCTTGGTTGGCTGAAGCTGGTCATAGGGCACTTGGAGGTTGTTGAATGTTTCCACGGACAGGACGTTGAGCCCTGCCCCACCATCGATGAGGGTCTTGGTGACCAGCACGTTGCTGATGACTAGGGAGCAGAGCATCGGGAGGACTCCTGCCGTGGCCGCGCACTTGAGTTGGTCCGCCGAGCTGAACGTGATGGGGCACGCCGACCACCTGAGGGGGCGCGTTGCTTCGAGCTTGGGGAGAACTGCATTCACTTCGTGGGCAAACTGCTTGAAGATACTTGGGAGGCTGGGGCTTGAGCTCCGCCCAGGATGCAGGCGATTGCGCGCGGCTCCTGGAAGCCCCCAGCCCCATCGTTTTGTTGGCGGTCTTCATTCCTCCTTGGTTGAGGCGGCAGCGGAGGTAGGCCTGCATTGCCATGAGGGCGGTCCTCACGAGGCTGATCCCTCCAGTCTCCCTCGCGAGGCAGGTCCCGCCAGCGGTCCTCGCGAGGTTGGTCGCGCCACCCCTGGCGCGGGCCGCGATCTTCCCAGCGTCCTGGGTTTCTTCCTCCTCCTCGGTCGTAGCCCCGGTCAGCACGGTCAGGGCGACGGCCGATCCTTCCTTCTCGCACAGTGCGGAGCTCTTGACATTCGTTGGTGTTGTGGGTGTGGAGGTCATGGTACACGCAGTACCGGCTGCCTCTGGAGGGTTCAGGCAGATCCTTGCCCCGCTTTGTGTCTGGTTCTGCCGCGAGTACGGCAGCCCCCTTGCGCTTCGCGTCCTTGGCTTTGGGCTTCTTCTCTTCTGGGTCCACGACAGGCAGCTCGAGGAGGGAGAGGCGTCCCTCCTCAGCCCTGGCGCACCTGTTCGCCAAGTTGAACAGCTCCAGGGAGGTGCAGAGGTCTTCATGCATAGCCAGCTCCTCCTTCATCTTGACGTCGCGCACGCCGTCGGAGAAGGCCAAGATGATGGCCTCCTCGGACACCTTGGGGATCTTGAGGCGCGCACTGTTGAAGCGCTGGATGTATTTTTGCAGGGTCTCTCCGGGTTGTTGCTTGATGCGGCACATGTCGCTCACGGCGGGCGGCCGATCGCGAGTACCTTGGAAGTTGGCGATGAAGCGGGCGCGCATCTGGTCCCAGGAGGAGATCGTGCCTGGAGCCAGATTCAGGAGCCAGGTTCGAGCTCCTTCCTTGAGCGCCATGGGGAACCAGTTCGCCATGACCTTTTCATCCCCGCCGGCAGCCTCGATGCCCAGCTCATAGAGCTGGAGGAACTCTGCGGGATCGGTTGTGCCGTCGTAGCAAGGAGGCAGGTCAGGCTTGAACTTGTTGGGCCACGCGACGCTGCACAGCTCAGTGGTGTAGGCGTGGCAGCCCGCGGTGGCCACAAAAGGCCTCGGTTGGTAGAGAGCTTGGTCTTGAGGGTCCCCACGCGTTGCAGCTAGGAGCAGGGCGGGGTCTTGGCACGCCGGAGCTGGAGTAGGGTCGCGGCGTGCCGGAGCAGGGAGCGCCCTGGCAGCCCCTTGCGGGCGAGGAACTTCTTGGCAGCTCCGCTCTTGCTGCGCTGGCGCCTGATGGAGCGGGTTCCGCCCAGGGGCCAAGCGCCTTGGAGCCATGACATCTTCTTGGAGGGGAGGCGGCTGGTGCACCTCTGGAGCTTCGTTGCCAGCACGGGGCGGAGTGTGGCGTAGAGGGACGGACGGCGCGGAAGAGCCCCCTGCGGCACGGACAAGCTCGGCGACGCGGTCGAGCCACTCTTCATAGACGTCATCGACGGGGCGGTAGTGCAGGAGCTCATTTGCCGCGAGGAGCGCAGCTTGAGCCTCCAAGGGTGTGCGGAGCACGCGGGACGAAGAACCGGCTGGAGCGAGTGATGGAGTAGCGGTGCGGCCATCTTGCCGCACGGACGGGTGCTGAGACGATGCTTGCTGCCCACCCCCCGCCGGGCCGGTGACTGCGTTGACGGCGGGTGACGGGGAACGACGAGGACGCCCACCAACGGGGGCCGTCTGGGCGACGCGTGAAGCGATGGCGGCCCGGCGCTCGGCACGGGCCCGACGAGCGTCAGACATGGATGCGACGGTCGGAGGAGAATGGAGTGGTGGAAGACAGATTCCGGCGCACCCCTACCTGGCACGCCAAATGTCGGATTTCGGGTTCTGGCAGACCCTTAAGGTTCGAACACTGGGGTCCGCGCGGAAATCACGCCTTCTACCTTCCCTTCTCGCAAAGATCTAAAACTACTAAAAGAATCACACAAGAGACACAAGATTTATACTGGTTCGGGCCACCGTTGTGGTGTAATACCCTACTCCAGTGTGTGGTGGATGGATTGCCTCTCGGGGCTGATTATGATGAACACTACAAGGAAGAACTGCCTCACGAGGGTCAGTTCTTAGCTGGGGCGACGAACTGCGGGGAGGAGTTCTGTCACCTCTCTCTCTCTCTTTCTCTACTCTGTGTGCTTCCCTACGAGAACCGAACGAACCAACCGATCGAACCCCCTCCCCCTCAAAACCGAACCCCTTGCTATGTGGGCGGCTGGTCCTATTTATAGGGGCCCTGGTGCTCTTCCCAAATATTGAGCGGGAAGGGAGCCAACAATGGCGGGCTAATTTGAAGGGGGACAGCAAGTACTCTTATCCTGACTAAAGGTGGTCTTCGCCTAAGAAAGACTCTGCGGTGACACCTTGCTGGGCTCCATGGTGACCTCCGTCTTGTAGTCCGCTTGGTCATGGTCTTGTTGCACCAAAACGGCAACCTTTGCCTGATGCCTCGGTACTCCGCGGTTGCGCTTGCCCCCTTTGCACCAAAGAGGAAAGAAGGACGCTGCGCGCGCTGGCGCCCGCCTAGCACCCTCGATCGTCATGGCTTGCGTCACTGGCACCTCGCGAGGTACCACGCCTTGATATCTCCGTCTTCTCGCGAGCCAGCCTGAGGAGGCTGCGCCTGACGATGCGCCGTGTCGTCCGCCTAGCGAGGCTTGGCCCCTCGCGAGGGTCTTGAGTCTTGTGCTTGATGAAGATGGGCCATGTTGGGCCCCCAATTCGAGCCACGCCACAGGCCGCAGGCAGGCAAGTCTGGGGACCCCCGTTCCCAGAACACCGACAGCTACGATGAGAGTTTCTCACTCGTATCTATGCTTAAGTCTGTCTTAATCATGTTAGCAATTGCCGCATCTTATGAAATCTGGCAAATGGATAAACAAAATTGCATTCCTTAATGGATTTATTTAAGAAGAGTTGTATATGATGCAACCAGAAGGTTTTGTCAATCCTAAAGGTGCTAACAAAATATGCAAGCTCCAGCGATCCATCTATGGAGTGGTGCAAGCATCTCGGAGTTGGAATATGTACTTTGATGAGCTGATCAAAGCATATAATTTTATACAGACTTGTGGTGAAGCCTGTATTTACAAGAAAGTGAGTGGGAGCACTACAACATTTCTGATAAATATATGTGAATGACATATTCTTGATCGGAAATAATGTAGAATTTTCTGGAAAGCATAAAGGAGTATTTGAAAGGAGGATTTTCAATAAAGACCTCGGTGAAGCTACTTACATATTGAGCATCAAGATCTATAGAGATAGATCAAGACGCTTGATAAGTTTTTTCAATGAGTACATACCTTGACAAGATTTTGAAGTAGTTCAAAATGGGACAATCAAAGAAAGAGTTCTTACCTGTGTTATAAGGTGTGAAATTGAGTAAGACTCAAAGCCCGACAACGGCAGAAGATAGAAAGAGAATGAAAGTCATTCCCTATGACTCAGCCATAGTTTCTATAAAGTATGCCATGCTGTGTACCAGATCTATTGTATACCCTACACTGAGTTTAGCAAGGGAGTACGATAGTGATCTAGGAGTAGATCACTAGACAGCGGTCGAAATTATCCTTAGTGTAATAAGGATATGTTTCTCGATTATGGAGGTGACAAAAGGTTCGTCGTAAAGGGTTACGTTGATGCAAATTTTGACACTGATCCAGATGACTCTAAAGTCTTAATCTGGATACATTTTGAAAGTGGGAGCAATTATCTAGAGTAGCTCAGTACAGAGGATTGTTGACATAGAGATTTGTAATATACATACGGATCTAAATGTTGCTGACCTGTTGACTAAACTTCTCTCACAAGCAAAACATGATCACACATTAGTACTCTTTGGGTGTTAATCACATAGCGATGTGAACTAGATTATTGACTCTAGTAAACCCTTTGGGTGTTGGTCACATGACGATGTGAACTATGGGTGTTAATCACATGGTGATGTGAACTATTGATGTTAAGTCACATGGTGATGTGATCTAGATTATTGACTCTAGTGCAAGTGGGAGACTAAAGGAAATATGCCCTAGAGGCAATAATAAAGTTATTATTTATTTCCTTATTTCATGATAAATGTTTATTATTCATGCTAGAATTGTATTAACAGGAAACATAATACATGTGTGAATACATAGACAAACAGAGTGTCACTAGTATGCCTCTATTTGACTAGCTCGTTGATCAAAGATGGTTAAGTTTCCTGACCATAGACATGAGTTGTCATTTGATTAATGGGATCACATCATTAGGACAATGATGTGATTGACTTGACCCATTCCGTTAGCTTAGCACTTGATCATTTAGTTTTTTGTTGTTGCTTTCTTCATGACTTATACATGTTCCTATGAGTATGAGATTATGCAACTCCCGTTTACCGGAGGAACACTTTGTGTGCCACTGAAAGTGCAACTATCCCTAGGTGGTTTTGGTAATTCATAACAACATATAGCTCATTGAGCTAATGCTATTCCAAGATGATTATTTCAGGAAAGCTCAATGATTGGCATGGCATGGATGGTGAAAGTGGAACCCTCAAAATGCTAAGGACAAAGGATTGGCTCAAGCTCAAAAGCTCAAGACTCTTCATTTTATATTTTAGTGATCCAAGATCACATTGAGTCTTTAGGAAAAGCCAATACTATCAAGGAGGGATGAGGTGTTGCTTAATGAGCCTCTTGCTTCATGTGCTTAGTGATATGCTCCAAAACCCTCAACTACTTTCCCATATCCACATATGACCTAAACCCTAAGCCAAACTCGGTCCGACCGATTCTTTCTATCCGGCGCCACCGAGTTTCACTTGTCATAAGCCACTGCCAAACCCTAGCAAATGGGTTCTACCGATAGGGATCTCGGTCTCACCGAGATGGGATTGCAAACTCTCTGTTTCCCTTTCGTAACTTTTCGGTCTCATCGAAAGAGCGGATCGGTCCCACCGAGATTGCAATGTAAATTCAGTGTTTCCTTTTTGTAACTTTTCGGTCTCACCGAAAGAGCAAATCGGTCCCACCGAGTTTGCCTGACCAACTCTCTGGTTAGCTAATTACCAAAATCGGTCTCACCGAGTTTGTGTAATCGGTCTCACCGAGATTACGTTATGCCCTAACCCTAACAAAATCGGTCCTACCGAGTTGCATGGCAGTCCCACCGAAAATCTCTAACGGTCACTATGTTTACCTTTTTGGTCTGACCGAGTTTGTTGATTCGGTCCCACCGAGATTGGAAAACTGTGTGTAATGGTTGGATTTTGTGTGGAGGCTATATATACCCCTCCACCTCCTCTTCATTCGTGGAGAGAGCCATCAGAACACATCTACATTTCCAACTCATATGTTCTGAGAGAGAACCACCTACTCATGTGTTGAGACCAAGATATTCCATTCCTACCATATGAATCTTGTTCTCTAGCCTTCCCCAAGTTGCTTTCCATTCAAATCTTCTTTCCACCAGATCCAAATCCTATGAGAGAGAGTTGAGTGTTGGGGAGACTATCATTTGAAGCACAAGAGCAAGGAGTTCATCATCAACACACCATTTGTTACTTCTTGGAGAGTGGTGTCTCCTAGATTGGCTAGGTGTCACTTGGGAGCCTCCGACAAGATTGTGGAGTTGAACCAAGGAGTTTGTAAGGGCAAGGAGATCGCCTCCTTCATGAAGATCTACCGCTAGTGAGGCAAGTCCTTCGTGGGCGATGGCCATGGTGGGATAGACAAGGTTGCTTCTTCGTGGACCCTTCGTGGGTGGAGCCCTCCGTGGACTCGCGCAACCGTTACTCTTCATGGGTTGAAGTCTCCATCAACGTGGATGTAGGATAGCACCACCTATCCGAACCACGGGAAAAACATCCATGTCTCCAATTGCGTTTGAATTCTCCAAACCCTTCCCTTTACATTCTTGCAAGTTGCATGCTTTACTTTCCGCTGCCAATATACTCTTTGCATGCTTGCTTGAATTGTGTGATGATTGCTTGACTTGTCCTAAAATAGCTAAAATCTGCCAAGAACTAAAATTGGGAAAAGGTTAAGTTTTTATTTGGTCAAGTAGTCTAATCACCCCCCTCTAGACATACTTTCGATCCTACAAGTGGTATCAGAGCCTTGGTCTCCATTTGCTTTGATTTCCATAGCTTTTGGTGGTGATAGCCTTGGTTTCACAACCTAGGAGAGTATGGTGTCTAGCGACGGAAATTATCACCGTAGAGGTCCTTACTTTGATGGTACTAACTTTGCTAGTTGGAAGCATAAAATGAAAATGCATATTCTTGGACATAACCCCGTCGTTTGGGCTATTGTGTGTGTTGGTTTGCAAGGTGACTTCTTTGATGGGAGAGAACCAAACTGTGAAGCTACCGCGGATGAGTTGAAGATGTTACAATACAATGCTCAAGCTTGTGATATTCTCTTCAACAGATTGTGCCCCGAAGAATTCAACAAAATCAGCCATCTTTAGAATGCAAAGGAAATTTGGGACACTTTGATTGATATGCACGAAGGTACTGACTCCATCAAGGAATCCAAATTGGATGTGCTTCAAAGTCAACTTGGCAAGTTCAAAATGAAGGATGGTGAAGGTGTCGCTGAAATGTACTCTAGGCTTGCTCTCATCACAAATGAGATTGCCGGCTTAGGAAGTGAAGAGATGACCGATAGATTCATCATCAAGAAGATTCTAAGAGCCTTGGATGGAAAATATGATACCGTGTGCACATTGACCCAAATGATGCCCAATTACAAAGATCTCAAGCCAACGGAAGTAATTGGAAGAATTGTTGCTCATGAGATGTCACTTAAGGATAAAGAGGAACTTCACAACAAATCAAGTGGTGCCTACAAAGCCTCATGTGAAGCCCCTACATCATCAAGTGAGAAACAAAACTTCAATGAAGAATTGAGCTTAATGGTGAAGAACTTCAACAAGTTCTACAAGAGTAGAAGCAAAGATAGAAGCTCCATGTCAAGGTCCTACAATGACAAAAGATCTTCTAGTCGAGAGCGAAACTGCTACAATTGTGGAAGACCCGGTATTCCAATGAGTGTACAGCTCCCTACAAGAGAAGACAAGTCTCTCCAAAAAGAAGAAGCAAAAGAGAAGAATCACCACCAAGAGAGAGAAGGAGTAGAGATGATCGTTATGAACGAAGATACTCACGGAGAAGCAAGGATTCAGAAAGGAAGGAAAAATCATCAAGGAGCTACACAAAACGAAGACATGAAGCTCATGGTGGTGAATGGGTATCCGGCTCCGACTCCGACAGCCACTCCGAGAGAAGTTATCACTCCGATTCCGAATATACTCAAGATGAAGGTGTTGCCGGTCTAGCACTTGTGTCAACCAACTCCTACGACATATTTGACTCACCAAATGAAGGAATTGGAAGATGCTTCATGGCCAAAGGTCCTAAGGTAACACACCCCGAGTATGTTGATTTTAATAGTGATGAAGATGACTTGTTAGGTAATGATGATTTACTTGTTCACAACTCTAGTGATGAATACTATGATGAAACGTCAATTAATCATGCTAATCAATATAAAACGAATGACAATGATAAGGAGAAGATTGAGGCTCTAACTAAAGAACTAAACACTCTTAAGTTAGCTCATGAAACTATCTTCGAAGATCATCGAGAACTTTTAAGAGCTCATGAGAAGTTACGCTTTGAAAAGCTCAATCTTGAGCAAGAGCATGAGTTTTTAAAGGCAATCAATGATGATCTCTGCAAGAAAAGTTCTTCTTACATTGCCAAGCGTTTACTCTTATCCACTTACATGCCTCAAGTCAAGTCTAGTAACAAGAACAAGAAAGATTCTTCCTCTAGTAGTAACAATGATCATGCTAAATCCAATATTGTTGCTTCTAGTAGTTCTCTTGATTCCACTAATGATTCTCTTAGCCAAGTTACACTTGAGCAAGAAAATAGCTTATTGAAGGGAATTATAGAGAAAGGAGTGTACAAAAGCCTTGCCGGGAGTAAGCAATTCGAGGAAATTGTGCACAAGCAAGGAATGCACCGGAAGAATCAAGGTGTTGGTTTTGAACGAAAGTTCAATGCCAATGGAGTTGAGTGGGAAGAAGATCAATACCCCAAGACAAAGTTTGTTCCTCAACAAGAGAAGTATGATACTTCCTTCAAGGGGACATGAGCTCAAGATGATCTTCCACCACAAGACTACAAGCAAAAAGGCAAGGACAAGCTTCAAGAGGAAATTGATGCATTTGAAGAAGCTCCTAAGACCTTAGTCAAGTGGATTCCCAAGACCACTTCAAGTTCCACTTCATCAAGTACGACTACAACTCCAAGGATTCCCATCAAGATGGTGTGGATCCAAAAGAAGAAGAACTAGAGAGTTCTTGAGGGTGACTTCGCCAACATACTTCACTCTTATCATTTTGGCAAGAACAAGTGCAATCAACTTCCACATCTTGCACTAGTTCAAGGAGTCACAAACCCTCTTGTTGGTAAGACAAGGGACAAGGTAACCTAAAGTTTTCATGGACGTCTTCTTGTGTGTGCATCACTCTATGTCTATGGATATCCTTGTTTGTTCCTTGTGGGACTAACCCATGTAGGTATTGAAAGTGCAATTCACTCAAATGGATAGCTCCAAGTGATCTACATCAACATTGAGCATCCACATCTCCAACATCTACATGAAGTCATCATCGACAAAACCCAAGGTTAGTTCATCCCTCTTAGGGGGGATATCACATCTAGGGGGAGCTTTACTCTAAGACTTGAGCTAAAGCAACTCTAAAGATGTGAACACAAAAATGCTTTATGTAAAAGTGGTAGCCCCACTTGAGCTTAAACGCTGAGTATGACCTATGATCAAGTGTTCTCACTTGACTCCTAAGTCAATATACTCATATATAGATGACCTAGTCATCGCAAATTGCTTGATAGATGCTAGAATTGGTTGCGCATGCTTTGTCACATATTTCAACTGCCATCTTATTGTGTGAGCATGTTGGTTGCATATTTTACTCATTCGAGGACATCCACTTGTTGTTTTGACAGTATGGCTTTATTTCCTTTTGCCAAGTGGATGGACAAGAATGCCTAAGAACCTCCTCTAGCTATCTATGCTTTTCTCGTCTCAAACTCTATTCATGCTACATCACAAAATTTGATCAAGTCAGATTCGAACCACTCTGTGTGAGGAGCACTCGGAGTCCCCGATTCGCCATAGACTTAAACTTCCAAAAACCTCTTTGTGATTCTCGGTCTGACCGATACCCCACTTTTGGTCCTACCGAGATCATTAAGTTGATCTGAATTTTCGATCTCGGTGCAACCGATTTGAATCATTCGGTTACACCGAGTTGCAACAACTGTATACAGTTTTGCATCTCGGTGCCACCGAGTTGTTCCACTCGGTCACACCAACAGGGTCGGGCTATAAATAGTCACGGGCAAAAATTTGGAAATTTCTGCGAACCCCTTCGCCCGCGCGATAGCTCGCTCTGCCAACGCGGTCTCCGGATCGTCTCCTCGCCGCCAGCCGCCTCCAGTCGCTGGTCTCCGTCGCCGTCAACGGGAATCTACCCCACCGTTGCCGCCGTAGCAAGTCTCCGCCGAACTAGGGTATGGACTCGATCTTTGTGCTACTCCCCAATCCGATTCCTAGCACATTGTGATCATAATGATTCTTGCCACGTTTGATAAACTTCTACCCAGTCAATGAACTCGTAGATTAGGTTTGATTCGAAAATTTTTGGGTTAGGTTTCCGCCGAAACCATCTCGGACCCACCGAGTTGAAAAACTCGGTCCCACCGATTTGGCTTATGCCATTGCATAAGTGAGACTCGGTCTAACCGAGTATTACTAATCGGTGTGACCGATTTTGGAACTTTGTGAAACCCTAGCAGTCTCGGTGCCACCGAACTGTGACTCGGTCTGACCGAGTTCACTAGTTTAGGTTCCAAAAACTGCTTCGGTATCACCGAGTTTAAAAATCGGTAGATCCGAAATGCTTTCTGTGGGAAACTAAAACTAAGTTTTTGAATCATTCTTTTGCAAAAATCTCTGCATTTTGTGATGCTCATCCACTCTACCTCATCTATAAACTATTCACAGGGTCAGCAGTCAGCTTGTTCATCATGTCAGACCAAAGTGATAGCCAAAATTTGTCAGAGCAGCCAGTGCAAATGAGTGAGGGCACTAGTCCCTCCAGTTCTTCAGATGATGGCAGCAGGAGCACCCCTAGCAACCTGCCAAAAGCTGCCACCAGACAGAGGAAGAAGAGAACTTCAGATTCCGAGGATGAAGATTATGTGGCAGAGGAAGAGGAAGCCACATCAAAGAGAACTGTGCCAAGAAAGAATATGGCCCAGCACAGAGCATAAAGCCAGGGATGAAGGTCAAAAGGCCAGCAGGCAGGCAGCCTATGCCAAAGGCCAGAGCTTCAACCAAGATTCCTGAGAAGCCCAGTCCCATAGAGCCAGTTGCTGCTGAAGGAAAGAAAAGGAAGGAAAGGGTCAAGAAGACCGTAGCCAAAGTGCTTGGAAAGGCTTCCATCATGGAAGAAGAGGAAGAAGAAGAGGTTGCTGCACCAGCACTTAAGGCACCCAAGCTGATGGGTGATGCCATAAGATCAGGGGCAACTGCTTCCAAGGCCAAGCTAGCTCCAAAGCCAAAACCAAAGAGGAATACAAGAAGCATCCCAGCTACTAAGAAGAACAAGGCCCCAGTGCCTGAAGCTGCTGAAGAAGATGATGAAGAGCATGTTCTGAGAAAGCTCAAGCCCAAGATCCCACACCACAATGATGCTCATCCTGTGGCTGAGGACATGAAGCTCAGAAGAGACTCAGGGCTAAGGAAGTGGAGAGAAGCAGATCCCTATGCTATCAGGAGGAGGACTGCTGTTGATTACAGGTTTCACACCAAGGAACAGCAAGATTTCTATGAGATAGTGCTGCTAGATAAGAAGCCCATAGTTTGTGACATGAGATGGGTCAACTGGGAGTATATCAAGGAAAATGAAGAACACTACCCTGGAGTGTATGATAGCTTTAATGCATGTGGAGTAGCAGACTTTGTTGGGCAGAAGCTCACAAAGTGGAATGAGGAGCTTATCATGCAGTTCTACTCCACAGCACATTTTTATCCAGATGGGAGGATTGTTTGGATGTCAGAAGGTACGAGATACCAATCTACAGTTGCTGAATGGGCTCAGGTGATCAATGCCCCAGAGGAAAATGAAGATGACTTGGATGTCTATTCCAAGAAGAAGATGGATCATAACTCAATGTCAAACATGTACAAGGAGATTCCAAATGAAGCACTTGATACATTCAAGTTTGGCTCAGTGCATTATCTTCTGTCAGGGCTGCCAACCATCAACTGGATCCTTAGCCATACACTTTTGGCCAAGTCTGGAGATCACAGGATGATCAGAGGTCATGCCATTAACTTGCTACATATCTTTGATGTGCCTCAGAAATTCAAGGTCATGAGCCTCATGGTAGAGACTATCAAGAGGACTGCAACAGATCAGAAGAGGAGCTGTGGATATGCCCCTCAGATCCAGATGTTGATTAACTCAAGAATGGGCACAGACACATACTTGTTGGACAAGGAACATTTGCCTATCTATCCAGAGTTCGAGGACAACCAAGTTGTGATGACCAAAGATGAACCATCTTCAGCCCATGCACAAGCCAAGAAGGAGAAGGCAATAAAGGAGAAAGCTGCCAAGATGCCAACTCAAGAGGAGGCATCTGAGTACTTCTTGAAGAACAAGCAAGAGCAGCTTAGTTACTTGATTGCATCCACCCTGCGGATTGAGAAAGGACTGGCCACCCTAACTCAGAACCAGGCAAGCCTAGAGAGAATCATAGAACAAAAGTTCTATGACTTGGATATCAAGGTGACAGAGATTCAGACTGCAGTGGAGCAGCTCAAAGGTGACATGCAGGAGAGGAAAGGGAAGACAACCACTGATGCCTTTGCCAGAGTGCCACGAGGTCCGAGGTCGTCTGTAGTGCCAGTTCCTGACACAAGAGCAACCGCCTCAGCTCCAGCCGCAGCACCAGCCCAACCTGCTCCAGCATCTACTTCAGCTCCAACTCCAACCACGTCTACGGAAGCCTTCGTCCTTGGGGTGATTCGGACTCCACCACCACCTGAAGATCAAGCCTGAGTGTCGATTTAGCACTATGCATTTTCTAGGAACTTTTTGGTAACTTGTTGCCAAAGGGGGAGAAAATGTATAGATCATAGGCTGAGAGAGAGAGAGAGTGTTGCTTTTCTCTCTTGCTTTATTTGGTGTGTTTTTTCAAACTTTGTTTGCTTTTGGTCGAGATAATTTGATATGCTTGTGAGACATTGATGATCATGTGTTTGATCATAAGCTACACTTAATGCTTGGTGAATTCTATTATCTTACCTAACTTATGTGATCATTCACTTTTCTTGGTGATGAGTGCATGTATTTCATTCTTATCATTTTAAGCGCTCCACCAAGATGTATGTGACATGGAAGAGTAACCCATGACTCTAACTCTTTGTGCATTTGCAGTCCAAAGAAAATCTTAAATATGCAAAAATTTAGGGGGAGCTCTTACTTATCACATACTTCTCAAAGCGACGATGTAATTCATTCTTATTATCATTTGTCGAAGCTTTGGTCTATATGTTTTCATCAATTACCAAAAAGGGGGAGATTGAAAGTGCAACTATCCCTAGGTGGTTTTGGTAATTCATAACAACATATAGCTCATTGAGCTAATGCTATTCCAAGATGATTATTTCAGGAAAGCTCAATGATTGGCATGGCATGGATGGTGAAAGTGGAACCCTCAAAATGCTAAGGACAAAGGATTGGCTCAAGCTCAAAAGCTCAAGACTCTTCATTTTATATTTTAGTGATCCAAGATCACATTGAGTCTTTAGGAAAAGCCAATACTATCAAGGAGGGATGAGGTGTTGCTTAATGAGCCTCTTGCTTCATGTGCTTAGTGATATGCTCCAAACGCCTCAAGTACTTTCCCATATCCACATATGACCTAAACCCTAAGCCAAACTTGGTCCTACCGATTCTTTCTATCCGGCGCCATCGAGTTTCACTTGTCATAAGCCGCTGCCAAACCCTAGCAAATCGGTTCTACCGATAGGGATCTCGGTCTCACCGAGATGGGATTGCAAACTCTCTGTTTCCCTTTCGTAACTTTTCGGTCTCACCGAAAGAGTGGATTGGTCCCACCGAGATTGCAATGTAAATTCAGTGTTTCCTTTTTGTAACTTTTCGGTCTCACCGAAAGAGCAAATCGGTCCCACCGAGTTTGCCTGACCAACTCTCTGGTTAGCTAATTACCAAAATTGGTCTCACCGAGTTTGTGTAATCGGTCTCACCGAGATTACATTATGCCCTAACCCTAACAAAATCGGTCCTACCGAGTTGCATGTCAGTCCCACCGAAAATCTCTAACGGTCACTAGGTTTACCTTTTCGGTCCGACCGAGTTTGTTGATTCGGTCCCACCGAGATTGGAAAACTATGTGTAACGGTTGGATTTTGTGTGGAGGCTAAATATACCCCTCCACCTCCTCTTCATTCGTGGAGAGAGCCATCAGAACACATCTACACTTCCAACTCATATGTTCTGAGAGAGAACCACCTACTCATGTGTTGAGACCAAGATATTCCATTCCTACCATATGAATCTTGATCTCTAGCCTTCCCCAAGTTGCTTTCCATTCAAATCTTCTTCCCACTAGATCCAAATCCTATGAGAGAGAGTTGAGTGTTGGGGAGACTATCATTTGAAGCACAAGAGCAAGGAGTTCATCATCAACACACCATTTGTTACTTCTTGGAGAGTGGTGTCTCCTAGATTGGCTAGGTGTCACTTGGGAGCCTCCGACAAGATTGTGGATTTGAACCAAGGAGTTTGTAAGGGCAAGGAGATCGCCTACTTCGTGAAGATATACCGCTAGTGAGGCAAGTCCTTCGTGGGCGATGGCCATGGTGGGATAGACAAGGTTGCTTCTTTGTGGACCCTTCGTGGGTGGAGCCCTCCGTGGACTCGCGTGACCATTACCCTTCGTGGGATGAAGTCTTCATCAACGTGGATGTAGGATAGCACCACCTATCCGAACCACGGGAAAAACATCCGTGTCTCCAATTGCGTTTGAATTCTCCAAACCCTTCCCTTTACATTCTTGCAAGTTGCATCCTTTACTTTCCGCTGCCAATATACTCTTTGCATGCTTGCTTGAATTGTGTGATGATTGCTTGACTTGTCCTAAAATAGCTAAAATCTTCCAAGAACTAAAATTGGGAAAAGGTTAAGTTTTTATTTGGTCAAGTAGTCTAATCACCCCCCTCCAGATATACTTTCGATCCTACAGCCACCAAACGTCACAACGTAACTGGGTGATTATAAAGGTGCTCTACAGGTGTCTCCGAAGGTACTTGTTGGGTTGGTGTATTTCGGGATTAGGATTTGTCACTCTGATTGTCGGAGAGGTATCTCTGGGCCCACTCGGTAATGCACATCACTATAAGCCTTGCAAGCATTGCAACTAATGAGTTAGTTGCGGGATGATGTACTACGGAACGAGTAAAGAGACTTGCCGGTAACGAGATTGAACTAGGTATTGAGATACCGACGATCGAATCTCGGGCAAGTAACATACCGATGACAAAGGGAACAACGTATGTTGTTATGCGGTCTGACTGATAATGATCTTCGTAGAATATGTAGGAGCCAATATGGGCATCCAGGTACCGCTATTGGTTATTGACCAGAGAGGTGTCTCGGTCATGTCTACATAGTTCTCAAACCCGTAGGGTCCGCATGCTTAACGTTCGTTGATGATATAGTACTATGGGTTATGTATGTTGGTGACCGAATGTTGTTCGGAGTTTCGGATGAGATCACGGATATGACGAGGAACTCCGGAATGGTCCGGAAGTAAAGATTGATTTGTGGATAGTAGTGTTTGATCTCCGGAAGGGTTCCGGAATTCACCGGAAGGGGTTCCGGATGTTTCCTGAAATGTTTGGGCACGAGAACACTTTATCTGGGCCAAAGGGGAAAGCCCACAAGGTTTTTGGAAAGCGCAAAAGGAAGTTTTGCGGAGTCCAGGGGCCAGACGCCAGGGTCCCTGGCGTCTAGGGCCAGACGCCGGGAACCCTAGCGTCTGGCCCTGGAGACCCAGAAGGACTCTTGCCTTTCGGGTGAAACCGACTTTGTGGAGGCTTTTACTCCAAGTTTCAACCCCAAGGCTCAACATATAAATAGAGGGGCAGGGATAGCACCCAAGAGAGATAAAGAAACACCAAGCCGTGTGCCAGCAACCCCGTCCCCTCTAGTTTATCCTCCGTCATAGTTTCGTAGTGCTTAGGCGAAGCCCTACGGAGATTGTTCTTCACCAACACCGTCACCATGCCGTCGTGCTGCCGGAACTCATCTACTACTTCGCCCCTCTTGCTGGATCGAGAAGGCGAGGACGTCACCGAGCCAAACAGGTGCAGAATTCGGAGGTGCCGTGCTTTCGGTACTTGGATTGGTCGGATCGTGAAGATGTACGACTACATCAACCACGTTGATATAACGCTTCCGTGAACGGTCTACGAGGGTACGTAGACAACACTCTCCCCTCTCGTTGCTATGCATCACCATGATCCTGCGTGTGCATATGAATTTTTTTGAAATTACTACGTTCCCTAATAGTGAGCAGCTCCCAATCCTCGTTAGGGGCGATTTTAACATTATTCGAAGGAGGAAGGAAAAGAATAATGATAATTTTGACGACAGATGGTCGTTTATGTCCAATACCATAATCGAAAGCCTGGATCTTAGAAAGATCGAGCTTTCGGGTAGGAAACTTACCTGGGCTAATATGCTACCAAACCCGACATGTGAGAAGCTGGACCATGTCCTTGCTAGTGTCGAATGGGAACAGGAGTTTCCCCTGCTCACGGTCCAAGCGTTATCGCACGCAATCTCAGATCACACCCTGTTTCTAGTTGATTCTGGCGAGGCCACTCATGTGGGGATCGTCAAGATCGTCACCACGCCGTCATGCTGACGGTAGTACATCAAGATCTTCACCACGCCGTCATGCTGACGGAACTCTTCCCCTACACTTTGCTGGATCGGAGTCAGGGGATCGTCATCGAGCTAAACGTGTGCTAGAACTCGGAGGTGCCGTAGTTTCGGTGCTTGATCGGTCGGGCCGTGAAGACGTACGACTACATCAACCGCGTTGTGCTAACGCTTCCGCTATCGGTCTACAAGGGTACGTAGATCACACTCTCCCCTCTCATTGCTATGCATCACCATGATCTTGCGTGTGCGTAGGAAATTTTTTGAAATTACTACGTTCCCCAACAGTGGCATCCGAGCCTAGGTTTTATGTGTTGATGTTATATGCACGAGTAGAACACATGTGAGTTGTGGGTGATATAAGTCATACTGCTTACCAGCATGTCATACTTTGGTTCGGCGGTATTGTTGGATGAAGCGGCCCAGACCGACATTACGCGTACGCTTACGCGAGACTGGTTCTACCGCCGTGCTTTGCACACAGGTGGCTAGCGAGTGTCAGTTTCTCCATCTTTAGTTGAACCGAGTGTGGCTACACCTGGTCCTTGCGAAGTTTAAAACAGCACCAACTTGACAAACTATTGTTGTGGTTTTGATGCGTAGGTAAGATTAGTTCTTGCTTAAGCTCGTAGCAACCACGTAAAACTTGCAACAAACAAAGTAGAGGACATCTAACTTGTTTTTGCAGGGCATGTTGTGATGTGATATGGTCAAGACATATTGAGATATAAGTTGTTGTATGAGATGATCATGTTTTGTGGAAGTTATTGGCAACTGGCAAACGCCTTATGGTCGTCTCTCTATTGCATAAGATGCAAGCGCCAAACAATTGCTTTACTTTATCGCTATGCGATAGCAATAGTTGCAAGAGCAATAGTTGGCGAGACATCCACGTGATGACACATTGATATAGATCAAGATGATGGAGATCATGGTGTCATGCCGGTGACGATAGAGATCACGACGGTACTTTGGAGATGGAGATCAAAGGCACAAGATGATCATGGCCATATCATGTCACATATTTTGATTGCATGTGATGTTTATCTTGTATACATCTTATTTTGCTTATTTCGACGGTAGCTTTATAAGATGATCTCTCAATAAATTTCAAGATAAAAGTGTTCTCCCTGAGTATGCACTATTGCCAAAGTTCGTCGTGCCCAGACACCACGTGATGATCGGGTGTGATAAGCTCTACGTCCATCTACAACGGGTGCAAGACAGTTTTGCACACGCGGAATACTCAGGTTAAACTTGACGAGCCTAGCATATGCAGATATGGCCTCGGAACACTGGAGACCAAAAGGTCGAGCGTGAATCATATAGTAGATATGATCAACATAGTGATGTTCACCATTGAAAACTACTCCATCTCACGTGATGATCGGACATGGTTTAGTTGATTTGGATCACGTGATCACTTAGATGATTAGAGGGATGTCTATCTAAGTGGGAGTTCTTAAGTAATATGATTAATTGAACTTAAATTTATCATGAACTTATTCCTGGTAGTATTAGCATATCTATGTTGTAGATCAATAGCTCGCGTTGTTGCTTCCCTATGTTTGTTTTGATATGTTCCTAGAGAAAAACTATGTTGAAAGATGTTAGTAGCAATGATGCAGATTGGATCCGTGATATTAGGTTTATCCTCATTGCTGCACAGAAAAATTATGTCCTTGATGCACCGTTAGGTGACAGACCTGTTGCAGGAGTAGATGCAGACGTTATGAACGTTTGGCTAGCTCAATATGATGACTACTTGATAGTATAGTGCACCATGCTTAACGGCTTAGAATCAGGACTTCAAAGACGTTTTGAACGTCATGGAACATATGAGATGTTCCAGGAGTTGAAGTCAATATTTCAAGCAAATACCCGAGTTGAGAGATATGAAGTCTCCAACAAGTTCTATAGCTACAAGATGGAGGAGAATCGCTCAAGCAGTGAGCATGTACTCAGATTGTCTGGGTACTACAGTCGCTTGAATCAAGTGGGAGTTAATCTTCCAAATAAAATAGTGATTGACAGAATTCTCTAGTCACCATCACCAAGTTAGTAGAACTTCGTGATGAACTATAGTATGCAAGGGATAACGGAAACGATTCCCAAGCTCTTCGTGATGCTAAAATCGACGAAGGTAGAAATCAAGAAAAACATCAAGTGTTGATGGTAGACAAGACCACTAGTTTCAAGAAAAGGGCAAAAGGAAGAAGGGGAACTTCAAGAAGAACGGCAAGCAAGTTGCTGCTCAAGTGAAGAAACCCAAGTCTGGTCCTAAGCCTGAGACAAAGTGCTTCTACTGCAAAGGGATTGGTCACTGGAAGCGGAACTACCCCAAGTATTTGGTGGATAAGAAAGGATGGCAAAGTAAACAAAGGTATATTTGATATACATGTTATTGATGTGTACTTTACTAGTGTTCATAGCAATCCCTCAGTATTTGGTACTAGTTCAGTTGCTAAGATTAGTAACTCGAAATGG
This sequence comes from Triticum monococcum, assembly GCA_034509565.1. Classification (NCBI taxonomy): domain Eukaryota; kingdom Viridiplantae; phylum Streptophyta; class Magnoliopsida; order Poales; family Poaceae; genus Triticum; species Triticum monococcum. Next base: position 76,948,438 of record CM067842.1, on the reverse strand, counting down.
GAGTTGCAGAATAAACAGAGACTAGTTAAGGGTGAAGTGACGATGTGTATTGGAAGTGGTTCCAAGATTGATATGATCATCATCGCACACTCCCTATACTTTCGGGATTAATGTTGAACCTAAATAAGTGTTATTTGGTGTTTGCGTTGAGCATAAATATGATTTGATCATGTTTATTGCAATACGGTTATTCATTTAAGTTAGACAACAATTGTTGTTCTGTTTACATGAATAAAACCTTCTATGGTCGTACACACCAACGAAAATGGTTTGTTGGATCTCGATTGTAATGATACACATATTCATAATATTGAAGCCAAAAGATGCAAAGTTAATAATGATAGTGCAACTTGTTTGTGGCACTGCCGTTTAGGTCATCTTGGTGTAAAGCGCATGAAGAAACTCCATGCTGATGGGATTTTGGAATCACTTGATTATGAATCACTTGATGCTTGCGAACCATGTCTCTTGGGCAAGATGACTAAAACGCCGTTCTCCGGAACAATGGAGCAAGCAACAGATTTGTTGGAAATCATACATACTGATGTATGTGGTCCGATGAATATCAAGGCTTGCAGCGGGTATCATTATTTTTTGACCTTCACAGATGATTTGAGCAGATATGGGTATATCTACTTGATGAAACATAAGTCTGAAACATTTGAAAAGTTCAAAGAATTTCAGAGTGAAGTGGAAAATCATCCTGACAAGAAAATAAGGTTTCTACGATCTGATCGTGGAGACAAATATTTGAGTTACAAGTTTGGTCTTCAATTAAAACAATGTGGAATAGTTTCAAAAATTCGTGCCACCTAGAACACCATAGCATAATGGTGTGTCCGAACGTCATAGCCGTACTTTATTAGATATAGTGCAAATCTATGATGTTTCTTACCGATTTACCACTATCGTTTTTGAGGTTATGCATTAAAGACAGCTGCATTCACGTTAAAAAGGGGCACCATCTAAGTCTGTTGAGACGACACAATCTGAACTATGGTTTGGCAAGAAACCAAAGTTGTTGTTTCTTAAAGTTTGGGGTTGTGATGCTTATATGAAAAAGTTTCATCCTGATAAAGCACAAACCCAAATCGGAGAAATATGTCTTCATACGATACCCAAAGGAGACTATTGGGTACACCTTCTATCACAGATCCGAAGGCAAGACATTCATTGCTGAGAATGGATACTTTCTAGAGAAGGAGTTTCTCTCGAAAGAAGTGAGTGGGAGGAAAGTAGAAAACTTGATAAGGTAATTGTACCATCTCCCATATTGGAAAGTAGTTCATCACAGAAATCTGTTCTTGTGACTACTACACCAATTAGTGAGGAAGCTAATGATGATGATCATGTAACTTCAGATCAAGTTACTACCAAATCTCGTAGGTAAACCAGAGTGAGATCCGCACTAGAGTGGTACGGTAATCCTGTTCTAGAAGTCATGTTACTAGACCATGACGAACTTGCGAACTATGAGGAAGCGATGATGAGCCCAGATTCCGCAAAATGGCTTGAGGCCATGAAATCTGAGATGGGATCCATGTATGAGAACAAAGTGTAGACTTTGGTTGACTTGCCCGATGATCGGCAAGCCATAGAAAATAAATGGATCTTCAAGAGGAAGACGGACGCTAATAGTAGTGTTACTATCTACAAAGCTAGAATTGTCGCAAAAAAAAATTCGACAAGTTTAAAGGTGTTGACTACGATGAGAGTTTCTCACTCGTATCTATGCTTAAGTTTGTCCAAATCATGTTAGCAATTGCCGCATTTTATGAAATCTGGCAAATGGATAAACAAAACTGCATTCCTTAATGGATTTATTAAAGAAGAGTTGTATATGATGCAACCAGAAGGTTTTGTCAATCCTAAAGGTGCTAACAAAATATGCAAGCTCCAGCGATTCATCTATGGACTGGTGCAAGCATCTCAGAGTTGGAATACACGCTTTGATAAGTTGATCAAAGCATATAGTTTTATACAGACTTGCGGTGAAGCCTGTATTTACAAGAAAGTGAGTGGGAGCACTACAACATTTCTGATAAGTATATGTGAATGAAATATTGTTGATCGAAAATAATGTAGAATTATTCTGCAAAGCATAAAGGAGTATTTGAAAGGAGTTTTTCAAAGAAAGACCTCGGTGAAGCTACTTACATATTGAGCATCAAGATCTATAGAGATAGATCAAAACGCTTGATAAGTTTTTTCAATGAGTACATACCTTGACAAGATTTTGAAGTAGTTCAAAATGGAACAGTCAAAGAAAGAGTTCTTGCCTGTGTTACAAGGTGTGAAATTGAGTAAGACTCAAAACACGACCACGACAGAAGATAGAAAGAGAATGAAAGTCATTCCCTATGCCTAGGCCATAGGTTCTATAAAGTATGCCATGCTGTGTACCAGATCTATTGTATACCCTACACTGATTTTGGGTACAATAGTGATCTAGGAGTAGATCACTGGACAACGGTCAAAATTATCCTTAGTGGAATAAGGATATGTTTCTCAATTATGGACGTGACAAAAAGGGTTCGTCGTAAAGGGTTACGTCGATGCAAATTTTGACACTAATCTAGATGACTCTAAGTCTCAATCTGGATACATATTGAAAGTGGGAGCAATTAGCTAAGAGTAGCTCCGTGTAGAGCATTATTGACATAGAAATTTGCAAAATACATACGGATCTGAATATGGCAGACCCGTTGACTAAACTTCTCTCACAAGCAAAACATGATCACACCTTAGTACTCTTTGGGTGTTAATCACATAAGCGATGTGAACTAGATTACTGAATCTAGTAAACCCTTTGGGTGTTGGTCACATGGCGATGTGAACTATGGGTATTAATCACATGATGACGTGAACTATCGATGTTAATCACATGGTGATGTGATCTAGATTATTGACTCTAGTGCAAGTAGGAGACTGAAGGAAAAGTGCCCTAGAGGCAATAATAAAGTTATTATTTATTTCCTTATTTCATGATAAATGTTTATTATTCATGCTAGAATTGTATTAACCAGAAACATAATACATGTGTGAATACATAGACAAACAAAGTGTCACTAGTATGCCTCTACTTGACTAGCTCGTTAATCAAAGATGGTTATGTTTCCTAACCATGGACAAAGAGTTGTTATTAGATTAATGGGATCACATCATTAGGTGAATGATCTGATTGACATGACCCATTCCATTAGCTTAGCACCCGATCGTTTAGTATGTTGCTATTGCTTTCTTCATGACTTATACATGTCCCTATGACTATGAGATTATGCAACTCCCGTTTGCCGGAGGAACACTTTGTGTGCTACCAAACGTCACAACGTAACTGGGTGATTATAAAGGTGCTCTACAGATGTCTCCAAAGGTACATGTTGGGTTGGCGTATTTCGAGATTAGGATTTGTCACTCCGATTGTCGGAGAGGTATCTCTGGGCCCTCTCGGTAATGCACATCACATAAGCCTTGCAAGCATTGCAACTAATGAGTTAGTTGCGACATGATGTATTACGGAACGAGTAGAGAGACTTGCCATTAATGAGATTGAACTAGGTATTGAGCTACCGACAATCGAATCTCGGGCAAGTAACATACCGATGACAAAGGGAACAACGTATGTTGTTATGCGGGCTGACCGATAAAGATCTTCGTAGAATATATGGGAGCCAATATGAGCACCCAGGTCCCGCTATTGGTTATTGACCGGAGACGTGTCTCGGTCATGTCTACATTGTTCTCGAACCCGTAGGGTCCGCACGCTTAAGGTTTCGATGACAGTTATATTATGAGTTTATGAGTTTTGATGTACCGAAGGAGTTCGGTGTCTCGGATGAGATTGGGGACATGACGAGGAGTCTCAAAATGGTCGAGACGTAAAGATTGATATATCTGAAGCCTATATTTGGATATTGGAAGTGTTCCGGGTGAAATCGGGATTTTACCGGAGTACAGGGAGGTTACCGGAACCCCCCCCGGGAGCTATATGGGCCTTAGTGAGCCTTAGTGGAAGAAGAGGAGAGGCGGCCAGGGCTGGGCCGCGCGACCCTCCCCCCTAGTCCGAATAGGACAAGGAGAGAGGGGGCCGGCGCCCCCTCCTTCTCTCTCCCTCTTTTTCCACCTCGCGAATCCTATTCCAACTAGGATTGGGGGAGAAGTCCTACTCCCGGAGGGAGTAGGACTCCTCTTGGCGCGCCCTATGATGGCCGGCCGGCCTCCCCCTCTTGAACCTTTATATACGGAGGCAGGGGCACCTCAAAGACACACAAGTTGATCCACGTGATCATATTCTTAGCCGTGTGCGGTGCCCCCTTCCACCATAGTCCTCGATAATATTGTAGCGGTGCTTAAGCAAAGCCCTGCAATAGTAGTACATCAAGATCGTCACCACGCCGTCGTGTTGATGGAACTCTTCCCCAACACTTTGCTGGATCGGAGTCCGGGGATCGTCATCGAGCTGAACGTGTGCTAGAACTCGGAGGTGCCATAGTTTCGGTGCTTGATCGGTCGGGCCGTGAAGACGTATGACTACATCAACCGCGTTGTGCTAACGCTTCCGCTATTGGTCTACAAGGGTAAGTAGATCACACTCTCCCCTCTCGTTGCTATGCATCACCATGATCTTGCGTGTGCATAGGAATTTTTTTGAAATTACTACGTTCCCCAACACGTCCTGCATGAAACACCCCATGAACTCCACACGGAAAAACTTGACGAAGTTATTTTCAAAGTGGACTTTGAGAAAGCGTACGATAAGGTCAAATGGCATTTCCTTCAACAGGTTTTGTTCAGGCCTGGAGGCACCAGGTAGACTCTTTCACGCAAAAAGGGAGTGTTGGAATTGAAGTGAATGATGATATAGGTCATTACTTCCAAATACACAAAGGATTGAGGCAAGGCGACCCAATGTCACCTATACTATTTAACATAGTGATTGATATGTTGACAATTATCATAGGAAGGGCTAAGGATGCGGGGCGGGTAGGTGGCCTAGTACTGCACTTAGTTGATGGAGGTGTATCCATCCTACAGTACGCTGATGATACTATCATCTTCATGGAGCATGACTTGGAAAAAGCGCGAAACATGAAGCTTGTGTTATGCTTATTCAAACAATTGACCGGGTCAAAGATTAACTTCCATAAGAGCGTTCTGTTTTGGAAGAGCTAATGATGACTAAGAGGCATATAAAATTTTGTTCGGGTGTGAATTGGGGGCTCTACCTTTCACGTATTTAGGTATACCAATCCAACATCGTAAGCTGACTAATAAAGAATGGAAGTGCATTGAGGATCTATTTTAAAGTTGAGCTGCTAGAAGGGCAAGCTAATGTCATACGGAGGCCGATTAATTCTCATTAATTCGGTCCTCATGAGTATGCCCATGTTTCTTCTTTCCTTTTTCGAGGTACCTGTAGGGGTCCGGAATAGGCTAGACTTCTATCGATCACGATTCTTTTGGCAGAGCGATGACATAAAAAGAAAGTACAGACTTGCTAAGTGGGATATCATTTGTCGGCCAAAATACCAAGGAGGTCTAGGCATTGAAAATTTGGAGGTGAAGAACAGATGTCTTCTTAGCAAGTGGCTGTTCAAACTTTCGATTGAGACGGAGGCCACATGGGCTCAACTGCTGTGTAATAAGTACCTTCACTCAAAGACCTTGTCCCAGGTGACAGTGAGGCGGACCAATTCGCCTTTTTGGAAGCGATTGATGTGTAACGCCCCAAGACCGTTGCGCCAGGTGTCTTCCAGTTATTCATTGTTGTTGCCTTGTCATTTGTTTGCATGTCATGCATTTCATATCATGTCATCATGTGCATCGCATTTGCATACGTGTTCGTCTCATGCATCCGAGCATTTTCCCCGTTGTCCGTTTTGCAATCCGGCACTCCTATGTCCTCCAGCACTCTCTTTTGTCTCTTTTCATGTGCGGGTGTTGAACGTCCTCGGATTGGACCGAGATTTGCCAAGCAGCCTTGGTTCACTACCGGTAGACCGCCTGTCAAGTTTCGTTTCATTTGGAGTTCGTTTGATACTCCAACAGTTAACCAAGGAACCGTAAAGGCCTCGTGTGTGTTGCAGCCCAACACCCCTCCAAAGTGGCACAAAACCCATCCAAACCCCCTCCATCCTCTCGATCGTTCGATCATGATCGCGTGGCTGAAAACAGCACCTCCCTCTACCTATAAATATATGCACCCCTCCGAAATTTCCAGGCGAAACCCTAACCTCCTTCCACCTCGCGCTGTCGGACAAATAGTCCACTGTCCAGACATGTCCAGCCGCCGCGCCGGACTAGTCTGACGCTGCCATGTCTCCACCGCAGGCACTCTCTCTCCTCCGCGCCGCCGGGCCCGTGGGGCCCATGCCGGCCCGCCCCCGGGCCGAACCGGGCCGCGCCGGTGCCCGATCTGCCCGAGCGTTGGCGTCCTTCCTCTGCCGCCTTGCTTGCCGGAGCTTCTCCCGTCAGCCACCGACCTTGCCGCCAACCGCCGTTGCGCCGCCTCACGCCCCTCATTGCTTCGCCGGAACCGCCGCGGTGCAGTCTGCGCCGGCCACCGCCTGCGTCACCGGCCACCGCGCGCCGTGTCGCCTCCGGCCGGCACCGTCGTCTTCTCCGACGTGTCTCCCGTCTTCTCCGGCATCTCCCACGTCCTCTCCGGCCGCCCCGCGCCTCGCTGGAGTCCCCGCATCACCGGAGTTACACCCCGTCCCAGATCCGGTCCGGGTGGACCAGATCCACCAACCCCCCGATCCAAACGCATCGTCCCCGAGCCATACCACTCCATCCTGCATCACCCCATCCAAGTTCTCGGAGGTTGAAATCCACTAAGTCCCTTTTTCTGTTAATTTTTAAGCCATGTTCATCGCATCATAACTTCTCATCTGTAGCTCCGTTTTGCATGCATGATACATCGAAATGTTCATCTGGATGTGCTCTTCAGTTTGTTCCATTGGACCATGCTTGTTTGAGTCCATATTGATGCCCTAATGACTGATGGAAGAGTGCTTCATAATGTTAGTTCCTGTTACTTAGCAGATCTTGAGCATTTGTCATTTTTGTCATGATTATTGTGTGGTGCATATGGACTTGAGCCCTACATGTGTTTTCGGCTATCCCATGTCATCTTTACAGGGGTGTATGCCATGTATTTTTGTGATCAATGTGGTGACTAGCACATGCATGCAAAGTAGCTCTTGTAATGTTGCTGATTTTAGAGACTTTGAATTTCACTAAGTCATTTCCCTGCTGTTATTTTTATGCCATGTATTCATGTTTCTACAGAGAGATCCATGCTTCTTTTGAGTATGTTTAGTAAGGATGATTTAGATATATTGTTATGCTCCTATCCATCCATGCCCCTGTTTGCATTTATGGAGTGCCCTAGCATGACTAAATCTTGCTCTACTTTTACTATAAAATGTTCCTGGCAGATTGTTTACGTGTTAATCAATTTTGCCAAGGTTGTTGTAGTTGATCCATGCATGCTATGAGATTGTTCTTGTCATGGTTAGCTTCTTGAACATATCTTGTTGCTGGGAGTATGCTTAGTTTGTCATGTAATGCCTTATGTTGAGTGCATCGAGCTCGCAAACATGCCTTCATCACTCTGTTTATGCCATGTCCAGTTTTCTGTTAAGTCGGAATCTGTTAACGAAACTTGCTATGTTTACTTGGGTGCCGTCATATCTTTTGATCCTTCTTGGCCTATGGTCAGTAAGGGACTTCTGTTATATACTTTGAGTAGACTCATGCCATGCCTTGTATTGCTATGATAGGATTATGTAGCATGTTGTTATCTTTCTCTAAACATTGCTTCCTGATGTTAATTCCTGACATGTTATTTTCACTAAGTCTGTGATGTTGTTATCTTTTGCTCTTTTGCCTTGCTTGTTTGAACCTGCTCTTGTGTGATTTAGCCATAGCTCACTGTTCACCTTTTGTCAAGCATCTTGAGTAGATCACTGCCATGTACTTTGTTGCTATGTTGGAGTGCAGTAGCTTAGTTTCTTGTTGCATTCTAGATGGCATCGTGCTGTTAATCGCAGGATTGTGCCATTATTGTTTTGCTTGCCATTTGCAAACCGTGCATCCGATTCCAGTGATCTTTATATCAATTTCGACCGAAATCAACTCATATTTCCAGCGGAGGACGCATATGCATTGCATATAACATCCCGCATATCATGCCATGGTTTTGCATCATGTTGCTTGCGCATTGCATCATGGTTGATTGTGGTTTCCTTTGCTTGTGTTCTTGCCTTGGGTAGAGCCGAGAGACGAGTTCATGATCGAGGAACCCGTTGAGTACGCTTACGAGGAACAAGCTTACCACAACTCGGAGAAATTTGCAGGCAAGATGACCATACCCTCGAAATCACTTCTATCTTTGCTTGCTAGTTGCTCGCTCTATTGCTATGCCGCGATACCTACCACTTGCTATATCATGCCTCCCATATTGCCATGTCCGCCTCTAACCCGCCTTACCTAGCAAACCGTTGTTTGGCTATGTTACCGATTTGCTCAGCCCCTCTTATAGCGTTGCTAGTTGCAGGTGAAGATGGAGTTTGTTCCTTGTTGGAACATGGATATTTGTTGGGATATCATAATATCTCTTATTTAATTAATGCATCTATATACTTGGTAAAGGGTGGAAGGCTCGGCCTTATGCCTGGTGTTTTGTTCCACTCTTGTCGCCCTAGTTTTCCGTCATACCGGTGTTATGTTCCTTGATTTTGCGTTCCTTATGCGGTTGGGTTATAATGGAAACCCCTTGACAGTTCGCCTTGAATAAAACTCCTCCAGCAAGGCCCAACCTTGGTTTTACCATTTGCCACCTAAGCCTTTTTCCCTTGGGTTCTGCAGACTCAAGGGTCATCTTTATTTTAACACCCCGGGCCAGTGCTTCTCTAAGTGTTGGTCCAACATGAGCGATGTCCGGCGCCCCCTGGGCAACCAGGGTCTATGCCAGCCCGACGTCTGGCTCATCCGGTGTGCCCTGAGAACGAGATATGTGCAGCTCCTATCGGGATTTGTCGGCACATCCGGGCGGCTTTGCTGGTCTTGTTTTACCATTGTCGAAATGTCTTGTAACCGGGATTCCGAGTCTGATCGGGTCTTCCTGGGAGAAGGAATATCCTTCGTTGACCGTGAGAACTTGTGATGGGCTAAGTTGGGACACCCCTGCAGGGTTTTCAACTTTCGAAAGCCGTGCCCGTGGTTATGGGCAGATGGGAATTTGTTAATGTCCGGTTGTAGAGAACTTGACATTTAACTTAACTAAAATGCATCAACAGCGTGTGTAGCCGTGATGGTGTCTTTCCAACGGAATCCCGGAAGTGAACACGGTTCTTGTGTTATGCTTGAACATAAGTAGTTTCAGGATCACTTCTAGTTCACGACCGTTGAGGAAGTCCTGGATTAGGGGGTCTCCAGACAGCCGGACTATCTCCATTGGCCGGACTGTTAGACTATGAAGATACAAGATTGAAGACTTCGTCTCGTGTCCGGATGGGACTCTACTTGGCGTGGAAGGCAAGCTAGGCAATACGGATATGAATATCTCCTCCTTTGTAACCGACCCTGTGTAACCCTAACCCTCTCCGGTGTCTATATAAACCGAAGGGTTTTAGTCCGTAGGACAACAATCACAACATACAATCATACCATAGGCTAGCTTCTAGGGTTTAGCCTCTCTGAACTCGTGGTAGATCTACTCTTGTACTACCCATATCATAAATATTAATCAAGCAGGACATAGGGTTTTACCTCCATCAAGAGGGCCCGAACCTGGGTAAAACTTCGTGTCCACTGCCTCCTCTTACCATCCGGCCTAGACGCACAGCTCGGGACCCCCTAACCGAGATCCGCTGGTTTTGGCACCGACATTGGTGCTTTCATTGAGAGTTCCGCTGTGCCGTCGCCACCAGGAAGGATGTCTCATCTCGTCTTTAAAGACGGCACTATCGTCAGGGAGCTTTGGCTATCGGCCAAACTCCCCGGCTAGGTGGTTTTCTTATGACCGCCTGTTCGGCCGCTGTGCCGACGATGACTTCTCGGGTCATCGAAGGCAATCTTCACGTAAACTCGGAACTCGCCGAGCAGTTAGATCGAATAGAGCTCTCTTCCCTGAATGAGCTCTTGGATCACATCGCCGCCCTGGGAGTCGCTACATACTACGATCAGATTGGGCCTAAACCCGATCTGAGAGAGATTAACTCTCCCCAGGTCACCCATCACGTTGCAGTGGTGGAGGAACAATGCGGCAACCCTTCATCTATCTTAAGGACTAGCTATGTCCGGATTCCCGATCCCTCCAAGCCGGAGACCCACGGAGGGGAGGACGTCACTCAAGGCCTAAACCTAGAATCAGGCAGCGGGCTAGATTTATTGGAAAACATCCAAGAATCCAAACTTTCGAGTTCGGACACTCCTTGGCCCCTGAGTCTCAGATCGGGTGAGGATTCGGATTCAATTCCACCCACCCACCCAAACATACGCGATCTATCCCAAATTAGGCAAGAGCCCGAAGAAACAGTACACCATTACTGGGCCAGATTCCTCCTAGTCATGAACAGGATAAAGGACTGCCGCAAGGAAGACGCAATTTCATTCTTTTGCAATAATTGCATGGACAAGGGAATCCTCTATGCCATAAGTCGCCACGAAATTACATGCTTTGCCGACTTGGTGTCCATAGTACGAAAGTACTGTGCGATGGAAAGCGCCTGGAAAACCGAAATAAAATTTGGGGATAATCCGGCCCTAAATACAAACCCGGTCTGAAATAAAAGGGTGCATTATCACAATACACCTGGGTTAACTACCAAAAAGAAAAAGCCCTCAACGGGGCAAGGAACCGTACTGGAGGGATGGCTCAACGGACCCTGCAAAATTCATAGTACAGCGGATGCAATACCAATGCACAGCCTTAGAGCATGTTGGATACCCCGGCAGGTGGCCAAAAGTGGTGAGGATCTACTGCTCCCAAAAACCACAGAGCACCATCCCGCGGAGAACAATACGGTGTTAACGGTCTTTGAGACCTTCGCATCAAATAATAGACGGAAGCGAACACTCCGCAGCATGGCCGAAATCTGCCACATAGCAGAAATAAATCCTTCGAGTGACACGGCTATTACCTTCAATGCCAGTGACGAACCCAAATTCCGAACAGCCCGAGCACCAGCCGCACTGGTCCTCAGTCCAATTGTGGACGGCTTTCGACTCACCAAGGTACTCATGGACGACGGCAACGGATTAAACCTCATCTATGAGGAAACTCTTCAAAAGATGGAAATAGACTGGAGCCGCCTTGAGCACAGTAGCACAACCTTTAGAGGAATCATCCCTAGTCGGGAAGCATGTTGTGCTGGGAAAATCACACTAGATGTGGTATTCGGCACGCCGGATAATTACAGGTCCGAAGAAATTACATTCCAAGTGGCCCCGTTCAGCAGCGGATACCACGCTCTACTAGGGCGGGAGGCGTTTACAATCTTCCAAGCCATACCCCATTATGGGTACATGAAGCTCAAAATGCCCGGGCCCAACGAAATCATCACTCTTGCTAATGATCCGGACATAGCACTCCGCGCCGAAAATAAGACAGCCGCACTGGCCCTCGAGGCACTATCTGAAGCCCTAGCGGCCGAGGAACTAACTGCGCTGCACTCCACGGTGAACAGGGACGATGTGATACTCGATAAAAGATCCAAGTCCACCTCCTTTAAACCGGCGGACGAAATAGTCAAATTCCAAGTCCATCCAACGGACCCTACAAAAACAGCTTCCATCGGGGCACAATTAAACCCTGACATCGACGCCGCATTGCAAGAGTTCCTACACGAGAACTGGGACATTTTCGCCTGGCACGCTTCAGACATGCCAGGAATCCCACCCAGGCTGGCTGAGCACAGCCTAAATATCCTAAAAGGATTCAAGCCAGTCAAGCAGGCTCTTCGACGTTTCTCCGAGACTAAGAGACAAGCCATGGGAGAGGAACTAGCCAAGCTATTGGAGGCCGGATTCATCAGAGACATAAGACATCCGAACTGGCTAGCAAACCTGGTGATGGTACCAAAGAAGGACAAATCCTGGTGCTTGTGCGTCGATTTTAAGGACCTTAACAAGGCCTGCCCAAAGGATCCCTTCCCCCTCCCCCGCATCGATCAAATCATCGATGCTACCGCAGGACACGATTCATTGTGTTTCCTCGACGCATACTCCGGCTACCATCAAATTAAAATGGCGGAGCCAGACCAAGCCGCAACGGCATTCATCACACCATACGGCCCATTCTGCTTCAACACAATGCCCTTCGGGCTCAAAAACGCCGGTGCAACATACCAGCGCATGATTCAGACATGTCTGGCAAACCAGATCGGCAAAACAGTGGAGGCATACGTGGACGACGTGGTTGTTAAAACCAAGCATGTCGAAACTCTAGTAGATGACTTGAGGCTCACATTCGACAACCTCCGAACATACGACATCAAGCTCAATCCGGAAAAATGCGTTTTTGGCGTACCAGCCGGAAAGCTCCTGGGATTCATTATCTCCAGTAGAGGTATTGAAGCAAATCCGGCCAAAATCCAAGCGTTGTCACAGTTGGCTACCCCAACAGACCTCAAACAAATACAAAAATTGACTGGATGCGTGGCGGCTCTAAGCCGCTTTATCTCCCGCTTGGGAGAAAAGGCATTACCCCTTTATCGCCTCCTCCGGCACACCGAACACTTCGAGTGGACGGATGCCGCCTCGGCCGGACTCAACGAAATAAAAGCCATATTGGCAACAAACCCAGTCCTGGCCGCGCCAAACATTGGCGAACCAATGCTATTATACATTGCGGCAACTCATCAAGTAGTAAGCGCAGTGCTCGTCGTCGAGCGAGAACCGGACGGACACAAATTCCCCCTTCAAAAGCCGGTTTACTATGTGTCCACTGTCCTAACTCCATGCAAACCACTGTACCCGCGTTATCAAAAGATAGCGCACGCGATATTTATGGCATCCCGGAAGCTGCGACACTACTTTCAAGAGTGTTCGATAACGGTAGCCTCGGAAGTACCACTTAACGATATAATAAACAACCGCGACGCGATGGGCCGGATTGCCAAATGGGCCATTGAGCTCCTCCCGTTCGACATAACTTACAAGCCACGGCGAGCTATCAAGTCACAAGTTTTGGCTGACTTCGTCGCTGAGTGGACGGAAGCCGGACTCCCTAAAGAGTACGGCACATATTCAAACTGGATCATGCACTTCGACGGCTCCAAAATGTTGGCTGGTCTGGGGGCTAGCGTCGTTTTGACATCCCCAACAGGAGATACCGTCCAATACGTACTACAGATAATGTATATGGACTCCAACAATGCGGCCGAATATGAGGCCCTTTTACATGGTCTCTGGATGGCAGTATCTATGGGTATTCAACGCCTAGAGGTGCGTGGGGATTCGAACCTCATGATATCCCAAATAAATGGAGACTTCGATGCCAAGGATCCAAAAATGGCAGCTTATTGCAATGTCGTCCTAAAAATGTCAGCTTGCTTTGAGGGGCTCGAATTTCACCATGTGGCTTGGGAAAACAATCAGGCGGCGGATATCCTCGCCCGCATCGGCGCAAAATGCGATGCAGTCCCTCCCAATATATGTCTGGAACGGCTCTTCAAGCCATCCGTAGCATGGGTCCCTCCCAATATATTTCTGGAACGGCTCTTCAAGCCATCCGTAGCATGGGAAGGGGACACCGGTAACAATAGTCCGGACCCGGCCAAAATACCCGATACCGAACTCTCTGACACAATCGGAGGCCCCGCCACCGAAATAACACAATCAACCCATGAAATAATGGCCATTATTGCCCCATGGACAGAACCATTCCTCGCCTACCTAACTAGACAGGAACTTCCGGAGGACCAAAATGAGGCACGCTGCATAGTGTGGCGATCCAAGGCCTATAGGGTCCATGAGGGAGAATTGTACAAAAAAAGCGCTACCGGTGTCCTTCAAAGGTGCATCTCCGAATAGGAAGGGCGGGACCTTTTGGCAGAAATTCATGCCGGACTCGGCGGCCATCACGCTGCAGCCCGGGCTCTTGTAAGCAAGGCCTTCCGTACAGGATTTTATTGGCCAACGGCCTGGGCAGATGCACAGGACTTGGTCCAACGTTGCGCTGGTTGCCAGCGCTTTGCAAATCAAAGCCACATGCAACCCACCGCCCTCCAGACAATCCCCATTACATGGCCCTTTGCGGTCTGGGGGCTTGACATGGTTGGACCCCTTAAAGGGGGAACCCACAAGAAAAAATACGTAGTGGTCATGGTGGATAAATTCACCAAATGGATAGAGGCTAAACCTGTGAAAACAGCCGAATCCGGACCGGTGATAGATTTCATATACGGGGTTGTACACCGTTACAGCGTCCCCCACAGCATCATCACTAATAACGGCACAAACTTCATGGCCGACGAGGTAAAACTCTGGTGTAGCAAAATGGGCATCAAGCTAGATTATGCTTCAGTCTATCACCCACAAACCAACGGTCAAGTCGAACGAGCAAATGGTCTTATAATGAGCGGCATTAAACCCAGATTAGTGCGCTCCTTAATGGAGTCTAACACGCACTGGGTAGAGGAGCTCGACTCCGTAGTCTGGGGGCTGCGGACCACGCCGAATCGTAGTACCGGATATACACCGTTTTTATGGTGTACGGCGCAGAGGCAGTCCTGCCCTGTGACATAATTCATGACTCACCTCGAGTGCGCATGTACGAAGAAAGAGAAGCCGAGCTCGATCGGCAGGATAGTCTGGACACCTTGGAGGAAGAGCGCGACGTAGCCAAAGCCCGCTCCGCATTTTACCAGCAACAGGCTCGCAGATACCAAAGCAGAGAAGTACGGGCCAAATCTTATAATGTTGGCGAACTAATTCTATGGCTACCGGATAAGAAAAAGAACAAGCTCGAGCCCAAATGGGAAGGTCCCTTCAATATCGACCAAGTTCTGACCGGTGGAGCGTACCGACTGCGGGATGCATCGACTAGTCGACTCGAGCCGAACCCATGGAACGCAGCAAGGCTCCGACGATTCTACGCCTAGCACCGGACTTTATGTTAGTCCCCTCCCTTTGTCCATTTTCTGCATATGCATCACATGTCTTGTTTCCCTTTCTTTCTTTTATTTCTCTAGGCCTTCAAGGGTCACCTTGTGCCTCACTCATACATCACAGATGCGCTAGCCGCACTCTTCATACCTGGGGGCTTCCTTCACAGAATTTTACATTATTTACCTGGGCCTCACGCCCAACACATGGGTTATACTTCCGCATGTACCTTATTTAACCATTATATGCATCGATATGACTTAAGTTTTGGCCAAGCTGGGTTGTCTGGCTCTTGTATTTATGCCCTGCGTTCCCGTTAATTCGGCTAGGGCATAAGGGGAGCACCTCTGCGATTGTTACCGTCGGGTCAGCCGGACGTGTACCTCAGACTGGGTGAAGCCGAAAGCTAGCATTCTTAAGAGAATATTCGGTCGGTGAACAAAAGAGGACTTTTATTTATTATCCATATCTGCCCCCAAATGTTTTTTCTACGCTTCTTGTCGCGGTTCGGACATGCACTTTAGGGCATGCCTACCCAAGGAAAGGAACCCTTAACGGAACTATTCTCTCCGGAAGATGTTTCTTACTACCATGTAATATAACATAACTAGTTGGGCACTTGTCTTATAAAGCACTAATGACCCCTATGCCTGGTCTCCACGCATGCCCCGGTTCTTACATAACCGAGAGGGTATTCGGATACACTCCGGACTGTCGGGTCCCGAGGTTGAAGCGAAAAGGTCCGCCACGACAAACGATCTACAATCCGGCTAGAAGGCATCATACATGTCACTTTAAAATTACATAGTCAATTTGACTGGTTGAATTCCTCTTCAATGCCATCCAATAGGCTGTCTAGTCTACAGTCCTGTTGGGAATACTTTGCGGCCAATTCTACTTGGCCGTACACTAAACTCACAGGGATCTCCTTGCCATCAGGCTCCATAGGTCCGACTTCGGCCATGTGGTTCGGGTCAGCCTTCGTGTACCGTGTCTTCACCATTGCCCAGGCTTCCCTGGCGCCCTGACGGCACGCCGATATCTTCCATAATCGGAAGCACCGCCGTGCTCCATTCAGCTTTTCTACAAGCTCTCCAAGGCCTTCGGGTATGGAGACGGACGGCCACAAGGCCTGGGCGACGCCTTGCATCACCTGCCGAACTCGTTCATGCAACTGTGCGAGCTCGGGAAGAAGATCACTCATTGAACCAGGCATCTCCTCGGCAGGACGACCTGTTACCATACCTACAGACATAACTCTGTCGGCTAGCTTCCTCGCCGAACTCTTTTTCAAAGTTCGTTCAAGCACTTACTAAATATGCCGCGTCGAAGCCGCCGATTCTCCTTAACAGAGTCTGACTGTTGGGCACGAACATCTTTTAGTTCCACGCCCAGCTTGGCGTTGGCATCTTGGAGATCATTCTTCTCCTGCGTGACCCTCGTAAGCACGCTCTCACCAGCCTTCAGCTGGCGTATGAGTTGTTGCTTATCCGGATTTACTCCAGCGTCATATGCAATTTTATCGTCAGATCGGCATATACGCCGCATTGTAATATGATACTTATCATTCGAAGGATATGTTACTAGAGGGGGTCTCTTTGGGCTCCCCTGCTGCGGCCAGTGCGGCCTGAAGTTGGGCTTTGCACTCTTCCATCTCCTGGGACAGTTGAGTATTCTTTTCTGTAAGAACCTGCATAACAAATGATCCTTAAATCAGTTATCCTAACTGTTTCAAGTCTCAGGGGCTACTGATATATATATAATCATCAAATTTTCTAACCCGTATGTCTTTTACGTACAGCTCTATGGCTCTGGCTAGACCATTTTGAGCGGCACGGGGGTGCGCGTCTCCCGAGTTGAAGGCATCCAATGCCTCTTGGGAGAAACAAGCGTCATGAAGGACAGTACAGCGACGCCTGTGGTTCATGGCAATTTCCACCTCGGAATGGGTGGCGGACAGTTTATTCGCATCCTCTGTTGGAGGAGCACCCGACGCATGCCTTGTATTCATTCCCGCCTCTGAATCCGACCTTGGATCCTAGCTTGTGGAGGCGCGATTGGTAGCCTCTCCAGGTATAGTTCGACGAGCGCTCTTTTTCCTGGAAAAAAGGCATGGGCGTTAATATGCCTCTGAAAATAATATCTTGCAATAAAGACGGCGCGTCATACCGCTGCACCGGTGTCTCAATCCTGACTGTGGATCTTTTCAGCCTGCCTGGCCTCGCGGCCCTTTGTTGGCTAGTTGCCACAGGCTCGGCCTTCTGCCCCGAGGACCTCCCCTGCAAAACACGGCTGTTATACGGCAATCAAAAAAGCGCAAGGACGAATCCCTTTTTAAGTGTTGGGACTTCGGTCTCAGTCACCTGTGAGGCTGGAACTAGCCCGGGGTAATCGGCCTAATGGCTACCATGGTGTTGTCATTACTCCATTAATAAAATACCCCGTCGATCAGCTCCACAGATATGTCCGGATCCTCCTAGGGGGCGGGTGAAGGGACCATCCAGGGTCCTCGGGTTGTGGAGGAGGGCTGTTTATCTCCTTTACTGCCTGGCATAGCTCCTGCGATGAAATCGCTAGAATGAATACTTAACTACGGGAATACGAAATGGATGGGCGATAAAAAGTCTCCACTTACCCAGCTCGGAGGATTGTACATAGAAAATCCGCCCTGCGGGTTGACACGAAGGAATTCCTCCTCTTCTCCCTTGTATAAAGTGGATAAGATCTTTATTAGATCGGCAGCCGATCCCGGCCCTTTGCGTCCGTGGCGGGTGGCATCATCCTCCCCGTTGAAATCCCACATGTGGTGGCCTCTATACTGAAGCGGCTACACCCCCCGCATGATGCATGTGGCCATGACCTCGATCATGGTCAATCTGGATCGAGCTAAAAACCTTATCTGGCTCATCAGGTAAAGAATGTCCCTGTCATCTTCCTCCAGGGAGCTCCGTGGACGCCAGCTCCGGTGCTTCTTCAAAGGGGCGTTGTCGAACTCCGGAAGGCCGATCCGAATAGGGTCCGGGAGGGGGACGTCTTCTATATAAAACCATTCTGAAGGCCAGTCTTCAGACGTCTTCTTTGGGGTCCCAGAAAGGTATCCGGTCCCGGCAATACGCCACACTTCGGCTCCGCCCACTTGATATATTGATCCCTTCTGAGAACGGGGCACAAGGCAGAACAGCTTCTTCCATAGAGTGAAATGAGCCTCACAGCCCAAAAACAACTCGCAAAGGGCTACGAATCCCGTGATATGCAGCAGGGAGGCAGGCGTAAGGTTGTGCAACTGGAGGCCGTAGAACTCCCGGAGCCTCCGGAGAAACGAATGAATTGGGAATCCGAGCCCTCTTACCAAATAAGGGACAAGGCATACCTGCTCTCCCTTGGAGGGATTGGGAAGGCTCTCCGCTTGCTCTCCGCCATTATAGGTGGCAAGCCCGGCTCAAACCGGGACCAGGTACGCTGGGGGAAGAAATCCCTTGGTCTAAAGCAACACTAATTTGCTGTGCGGGATCGAACATCTCTCCCAATCTTCAGGCTTGGGGCTAGGGGCGCGAGAGGAGGAGCTGCGTCGACCGACCATGATGGAATGGATCTCTGTCAGGTGCGCTCCGATGAAGGCTCGCCGAGGGAGGATGGTGTGATTTGGATCTGAATCCTCGTCTTTTTAAATAGGCGGCTCATTTGCACAGCTAGGGGGGTAAATGCGAAAACACCCTGACTCTTCACATTCGCTCGACACGTGAGAAGCGGCCATTATTGGGTGTGGAAGCGAAGGAGTGCAACATTCACAAGAAACCGGACACTATTTCGACAGGTACACAGAATTTGAAGAGGAACCCGCCTTGCAATGCCGAAGACAGTACTGCACGCCGGACTCATCGTCATTGAAGCCTGGTTCGGGGGCTACTGAGGGAGTCCTGGATTAGGGGGTCTCCGGACAGCCGGACTATCTCCATTGGCCGGACTGTTAGACTATGAAGATACAAGATTGAAGACTTCGTCTCGTGTCCGGATGGGACTCTACTTGGCGTGGAAGGCAAGCTAGGCAATACGGATATGAATATCTCCTCCTTTGTAACCGACCCTGTGTAACCCTAACCCTCTCTGGTGTCTATATAAACCGAAGGGTTTTAGTCCGTTGGACAACAATCACAACATACAATCATACCATAGGCTAGCTTCTAGGGTTTAGCCTCTCTGATCTCGTGGTAGATCTACTCTTGTACTACCCATATCATCAATATTAATCAAGCAGGACATAGGGTTTTACCTCCACCAAGAGGGCCCGAACCTGGGTAAAACTTCGTGTCCCCTGCCTCCTGTTACCATCGGCCCTAGACGCACAGTTCGGGACCCCCTACCCGAGATCCGCCGGTTTTGACACCGACAACCATGCTTTGCTTCTCTTCTCGCTCACATTTGCGTAAGTTAGCCACCATATATGCTAGTGCTTGTTGTAGCTCCACCTCACTACCTTTTCCTACCCATAAGCTTAAATAGTCTTGATCGCGAGGGTGTGAGATTGCTGAGTCCCCGTGACTCACAGATTACTTCCAAAACCAGTTGCAGGTGCTGATGATAATCGTGTACGTGACGCAGCCGAGCTCAAGGAGGAGCTCGATGAAGATCGTGTTCGTTGGTTGTTTCGTTTCCAGTTGATCATTAGGGGTGGTCTTCTTTTATTTTGGTTACGTAGTCGGACCGTGTTTGTATTCTAGATGTTGTAATGCTATATGTATGTATTGTGTGAAGTGGTGATTGTAAGCCAACTCTTTATCCCTTTTTATTTCAGTACATGGGATGTGTAAAGATTACCCCTCTTGCGACATGCCTACAATGCGGTTATGCCTCTAAGTCGTGCTCCGACACGTGGGAGATATAGCCGCATCATGGGTGTTACATGATGAGAGTCAAATCACTCTTTTTCAACAGGACAAGGTTCATAGTTGGAAACGGTACCAATACAGGATTCTGGGAGGACACATGGCTAGGGGACACGCCCCTTGCCCTCCAATATCCGTCACTGTATAGTATTGTTCAGCGTAGAGATGCGTATGTGGCTTCAGTACTCCAGTCCATTCCGCTCAATATTCAATTTAGGAGGACGCTAGTGGGAAATTGTTGGGAAGTTTGGCTCAATCTTGTGAGAAGATTGATGAATGTTCAGCTATCTCAATAGCCTGATTGGTTATGCTGGAAGCTAACTAAGAATGGAGAGTTTTCAGTCAAATCCATGTACTTGGATGTAATCAACTCTAGCGTGATTCCTCGTTCAAAGCATGTTTGGAAAGTCAAAGTACCTTTGAAAATCAAAGTGTTTATGTGGTTTGTGCATAAACAAGTTATTTTAACTAAGGATAATTTGGCAAAACACAATTGGATAGGATCTACAAGATGTAGCTTTTGCGACCAACATGAGTCGATCAAACACCTTTTTCTGGATTGCCCTCTGGCAAAAATATTGTGGTGGTCGGTTCACATAGCTTTCAACATCACTCCTCCGAACTCTATCACCACGTTATTTGGGAAGTGGCTAGATGGGATAGATTTCGCAACAGCCAGACACATTAATGTAGGAGTATGTGCTTTATTATGAGCAGTCTGAAACTGCAGAAATGATTTGGTCTTTAACAGAACAACAAAAATTCATTTTTTGTAGGTTATTTTCCGAGTCACTGCGTTGATCCGTACGTGGTCGCTACTCACCCCGACGGAGGCCCAGGGGCGTTTGGTTACTGGATCTATCCGATGGAAGATGGTAGCTCGGGATATTTTCAACTAGTTAGGATGGCGGTCATGTAATAGGATAGGCATTTAGTTCCTCTCGTTTTTGCCAGCCGGTTGTGGCTTCTCTTTTACTTTTTAGCTCTTTGTGAGCCTTTTGTTCCTTGATTGAGACAGCAAGACTTGTGTAAGATCTTTTTCTTATTAATAATCATGGTTGTATGCATCTTTCTAATGCAGAGGCCGGGCGAACCCGCTTTTTGAAAAAAATCCCCGAAGACAACCTCAAGAGATATTTGCCCCAAAGGACACACCTTCTTCCCTGGCGCACCACCAACGCAGTGTGCCACTACTACTTTTTGGCAAAACTACTAATGGCGCACCTCAAGCTGGTGCGCCATTAGTAACCAGGGTTACTAATGGCCCATTTGTGGGTGGTGCACCATTAGTAACCTGAGACCACCTAGATATTTTGGACAGCCACACCTACACACTCACTTTCCCCACTTCATTCTCTCCACCTCCTCCTCCAAGCTTGTGTCGGCTGCCTACTCCTCCTCACCTCATTTGCACCATAGATTCATCAAAATTAAGTGGTTAAATTACCTTTTTTGATTGGTAAGTAAGGGGAAAGTTATCTTTATGTTGTAGATCTACTTTTTTCTCCCTAGCTCGCTCCAACAACGTGCACATGCACTTTTTATGGCCTTGCTAGATCTATGTATGTTTGTGGTGTTGCATATGTTTGCGTTTGCAGGTACCGGTATTTGAAATGCGATAGTTGCCAATATTTTGCCGGAATGTTGATTCATTTCCGTTTCGGCGAGAATTTTGGCACTATGCATTCTTTTTGGTCCTATTTTTAGGGAAAGTCATGCCAAATTTTTTCTTGGTTCTAAAATATCGTTTTGCTCTACCCTGCAGGCGACCATGGTCCGCACGATGACCGAAGGCATCGTGAATAGGTTTTTGAGCTCCGCAAAGGCCGAGATGCTTCAAAAGAACGAGACGGAGATAAGATGTTCGTGTCGAAGATGCAAGCTGAAGAGCCTTATTGTGGACCCGGATTCCGAGCAGGTGTGGGACCACCTGCTCTTGCGTGGTTTCATGGATGGCTATCGGTGGAAAGGTGATGAAGATGACTATGAAGTCATCCATGGGGGCCGGCCAAGAAATGAGGAAGGGCAGCAAGACAACCACCACAGCGAGGGCGGGCGAGAAGACGAAGAATCTCCAGGACATGATCACGACGATGATGTTGTACACAGTCATCATGTAGAAGATGCCGGACATGATGATGAGGAAGATCAAGACGAAGGGCATGATCATGAAGATGAAGATGCTGGAGCAGACGACGATGGAGGCTGGGTGCAGGACCCTCATATTCAAGAGCTGCTTCTCAAGCAGACGGATAATGCAAGAGCTGCCGCCCAAGAGAAAGCCAAGCTGGATCAACTGGAGATAGACGCGGTTACTCCATTGTATGAAGGATGCAGGCCCGAGGATACCCGCCTGAAAGTAACGCTCATGGCTCTGGAGATGAAGGTAAAACACAAAATGACCGACGCATGCTTCGACAAGAATATGTCATTCTGGCACGAACGTCTTCCCAAGGGGAACAAGTGCCCGACCAGTTTCGAGGAGGTGAAGAAAATTGTGTGTCCTTTGGATTTACCACACGTGAAATACCATGTGTGCATGAACAATTGCATCATTTATCGGGATGAGCATGCGGAGTCTACCATATGTCCGGTGTGCGGCGTCACTCGGTACAAGAAGAGGAAGAAAGCTCCTCGAAAAGTGGTGTGGTACTTTCCGGTCACTCCTCGTCTGTAGCGGTATTTCGCGGACCCTAAGGTAGCAAAGCTCCTGCGTTGGCACGCGGATAGGGAGGACAAGAAGCGAGAAGATGATGGAAATGATCCGGAGATAAATAAAAAGACAAGATGCTGAGTCACCCTAAGGATGCGAGCCAGTGGCAAGCGTTGAACTTCGAAGACCCAGAATTTGGGAAAGATCCAAGGAACATCGTGCTGGGCGCGAGCACTAATGGAGTCAATCCGTTTGGCAGCCAGAGAAGCACACATAGCACCTGGCCTGTGTTTGTGTGGATGTACAACCTTCCCCCCTGGTTGTGCATGAAGAGGAAGTACATTCACATGAGTATGCTAATTGAAGGGCCGAAACAACCAGGGAACAACATCAATCTGTATCTAGGGCTGCTGAAACAGGAGCTAGACACGCTGTGGAAAATGCCAGCCAAGACTTGGGACGCTGCAGAGAAAGAATATTTCCCTATGAGAGCCGCACTGCTCATGACGGTGCATGACTATCTCGGTTACGGATATCTCGCGGGGCAGGTGGTCCACGGATTTTCTGGATGCGTCAGGTGCATGGATGACACAACGTATTGCCAGCTAGATAGAGATCCCGGGTCTTCGAAAACCGTGTTCATGGGACATCGAAGGTGGCTTCGCGACGATGACCCGTGGAGAAAACGCAAGGATCTGTTCGATGGTGAAACTGAACCCCGAAGACACCCGCGTACGAGGGCGGCGAGGAAATAGACGGGCTGTTGAAAAATTGGAAAGGTTGCCCACTGTCGGGAAAGAAGCAAAAGGCGCCAGAGCCGGGAAAGAAGAGAAAGGCGCCAGAGCCGTTGCTGAAGGTATGGAAAACGAGGTCTGTTTTCTGGGACTTGCCGTACTGGAAGATCCACCGTGTGCCTCACAGCCTTGATGTCATGCATATCACGAAGAACGTGTGCGAGAGTCTGCTTGGTACCCTGCTCAACATGCCAGAGAGGACCAAAGATGGGCTGAAAGCAAGGGCAGACTTGAAATCAATGGGCATCAGGGAGGAGCTTCACACTAATGATGATGATGATGAGGTGAAGCAGGACACAGAAAGTCGTCGCAAAGGCAAAAAGGCCAAGAAGACCGGAAATGACTACCCTCCTACGTGCTTCACTCTAAGTCAAGAGGAGATCGAGCAGTTTTTCACCTGCCTCGTAGGAGTAAAACTTCCTTACAGCTACGCGGGGAAGATAAGCAGATACCTAGACCCAGCGAAGCAGAAGTTCAGCGGGATGAAGTCTCACGACTTTCACGTGTTGATGACGCAGATACTTCCAGTTGCAATCCGTGGGATCATCGACGCGCACGTCCGTGAAACGCTATTTGGCATATGCAACTTTTTCGACGTCATCTCTCGGAAGTCGGTTGGCGTGAGGCAACTCAGAAGCCTACAGGAAGAGATCATGGTGATACTATGCGAGCTTGAGATGTACTTCCTGTTGGGGAACGTAGTAATTTCAAAAAAATTCCTACGCACACGCAAGATCATGGTGATGCATAGGAACGAGAGGGGAGAGTGTGATCTATGTACCCTTGTAGATTGACAACGGAAGAGTTTGGTTGATGTAGTCGTACGTCTCCACGGCCCGACCGATCAAGCACCGAAACTACGCCACCTCCGAGTTCTAGCACACGTTCAGCTCGATGACGATCCCCGGACTCCGATCCAGCAAAGTGTCGGGGAAGAGTTCCGTCAGCACGACGGCGTGGTGACGATCTTGATGTACTACTATCTTAGGGCTTCGCCTAAGCATTGCTACAATATTATAGAGGACTATGGTGGCAGGGGGCACCGCACACGGCTAAGAATATGATCACGTGGATCAACTTGTGTTCCTCTTGGGTGCCCCTACCTCCGTATATAAAGGTTCAAGAGGGGGAGGCCGGCCGGCCATCATAGGCCGCGCCAGGAGGAGTCCTACTCCCTCCGGGAGTAGGACTTCTCCCCCAATCCTAGTTGGAATAGGATTCGTGAGGTGGGAAAAGAGGGAGAGAGAAAGGAGGGGGGCGCCGGCCCCCTCTCTCCTTGTCCTATTCGAACTAGGGGGGAGGGGCGCGCGGCCCAGCCCTAGCCGCCTCTCCTCTTCTTCCACTAAGGCCCACTAAGGCCCATATAGCTCCCGGGGGGGTCTGGTAACCTCTCGGTACTCCGGTAAAATCCCGATTTCACCCGGAACACTTCCGATATCCAAACATAGGCTTCCAATATATCAATCTTTATGTCTCAACCATTTCGAGACTCCTTGTCATGTCCGTGATCACATCCGGGACTCCGAACAACCTTCGGTACATCAAAACGTATAAACTCATAATATAACTATCATCGAAACCTTAAGCATGAGGACCCTACGGGTTCGAGAACAATGTAGACATGACCGAGACATGTCTCCGGTCAATAACCAATAGCGGGACCTGGATGCCCATATTGGCTCCTACATATTCTACGAAGATCTTTATCGGTCAGACCGCATAACAACATACGTTGTTCCCTTTGTCATCGGTATGTTACTTGCCCGAGATTCCATCGTTGGTATCCAATACCTAGTTCAATCTCGTTACCGGCAAGTCTCTTTACTCGTTCCGTAATACATCATCCTGCAACTAACTCATTAGTTGCATTGCTTGCAAGGCTTAAGTGATGTGCATTGCCGAGAGGGCCCAGAGATACCTCTCCGACGATCGGAGTGACAAATCCTAATCTCGAAATATGTCAACACAACATGTACCTTTGGAGACACCTGTAGAGCACCTTTATAATCACCCAGTTACGTTGTGACGTTTGGTAGCACACAAAGTGTTCCTCCGGCACACGGGAGTTACATAATCTCATAGTCATATGAACATGTATAAGTCATGAAGAAAGCAATAGCAACATACTAAATGATCGGGTGCTAAGCTAATGGAATGGGTCATGTCAATTAGATCATTCAACTAATGATGTGATCCCCTTTAATCAAATGACAACTCTTTGTCCATGGTTAGGAAACATAACCATCTTTGATTAACGAGCTAGTCAAGTAGAGGCATACTAGTGACACTTTTTTGTCTATGTATTCACACATGTATTATGTTTCAAGTTAATACAATTCTAGCATGAATAATAAACTTTTATCATGATATAAGGAAATAAATAATAACTTTATTATTGCCTCTAGGGCATATTTCCTTTAGTCTCCCACTTGCACTAGAGTCAATAATCTAGATTACACAGTAATGATTCTAACACCCATGGAGCTTTGGTGCTGATCATGTTTTGCTCGTGGAAGAGGCTTAGTCAATGGATCTGCTACATTCAGCTCCATATGTATCTTGCAAATCTCTATGTCTCCCACCTGGACTAGATCCCGGATGGAATTGAAGCGTCTCTTGATGTGTTTGGTCCTCTTGTGAAATCTGGATTCCTTTGCCAAGGCAATTGCACCAGTATTGTCACAAAAGATTTTCATTGGACCCGATGCACTAGGTATGACACCTAGATCGGATATGAACTCCTTCATCCAGACTCCTTCGTTTGCTGCTTCCGGAGCAGCTATGTACTCCGCTTCACATGTAGATCCCGCCATGACGCTTTGTTTAGAACTGCACCAACTGACAGCTCCACCATTTAATGTAAATACATATCCGGTTTGCGATATAGAATCGTCCGGATCAGTGTCAAAGCTTGCATCAACGTAACCATTTACGATGAGCTCTTTGTCACCTCCATATACGACAAACATATCCTTAGTCCTTTTCAGGTATTTCAGGATGTTTTTGACCGCTGTCCAGTGATCCACTCCTGGATTACTTTGGTACCTCCCTGCTAGACTTATAGCAAGGCACACATCAAGTCTGGTACACAGCATTGCATACATGATAGAGCCTATGGCTGAAGCATAGGGAACATCTTTCATTTTCTCTCTATCTTCTGCAGTGGTCGGGCATTGAGTCTGACTCAACTTCACACCTTGTAATACAGGCAAGAACCCTTTCTTTGCTTGATCCATTTTGAACTTCTTCAAAATCTTGTCAAGGTATGTGCTTTGTGAAAGTCCAATTAAGCGTCTTGATCTATCTCTATAGATCTTTATGCCTAATATGTAAGCAGCTTCACCAAGGTCTTTCATTGAAAAACTCTTATTCAAGTATCCCTTTATGCTATCTAGAAACTCCATATCATTTCCAATCAGTAATATGTCATCCACATATAATATCAGAAATGCTACAGAGCTCCCACTCACTTTCTTGTAAATACAGGCTTCTCCGAAAGTCTGTATAAAACCAAATGATTTGATCACACTATCAAAGCGTTTATTCCAACTCCGAGAGGCTTGCACCAGTCCATAAATGGATCACTGGAGCTTGCACACTTTGTTAGCTCCCTTTGGATCGACAAAACCTTCCGGTTGCATCGTATACAACTCTTCTTCCAGAAATCCATTCAGGAATGCAGTTTTGACATCCATCTGCCAAATTTCATAATTATAAAATGCGGCAATTGCTAACATGATTCGGACAGACTTAAGCATCGCTATGGGTGAGAAGGTCTCATCGTAGTCAACCCCTTGAACTTGTCGAAAACCTTTTGCGACAAGTCGAGCTTTGTAGACAGTAATATTACCGCCAGCGTCAGTCTTCTTCTTGAAGAACCATTTATTCTCAATTGCTTGCCGATCATCAGGCAAGTCAACCAAAGTCCATACTTTGTTCTCATACATGGATCCCATCTCAGATTTCATGGCTTCAAGCCATTTTGTGGAATCTGGGCTCACCATCGCTTCTTCATAATTCGTAGGTTCATCATGATCTAGTAGCACTCTAGGGCGGATCTTACTCTGGTTGATCTACGCGGTTCCATAGTATATTGTTCTGAAGTTTCATGATCATTATCATTAGCTTCCTCACTAATTGGTGTAGGTGTCGCAGAAACAGGTTTCTGTGATGTACTACTTTCCAATAAGGGAGCAGGTACAGTTACCTCATCAAGTTCAACTTTCCTCCCACTCACTTCTTTCGAGAGAAACTCCTTCTCTAGAAAGGATCCATTCTTAGCAACGAATGTCTTGCCTTCGGATCTGTGATAGAAGGTGTACCCAACAGTCTCCTTTGGGTATCCTATGAAGACACATTTCTCCGATTTGGGTTCGAGCTTATCAGGTTGAAGCTTTTTCACATAAGCATCGCAGCCCCAAACTTTAAGAAACGACAACTTTGGTTTCTTGCCAAACCATAGTTCATAAGGTGTCGTCTCAACGGATTTTGATGGTGCCCTATTTAACGTGAATGCGGCCATCTCTAAAGCATAACCCCAAAACGATAGCGGTAAATCAGTAAGAGACATCATAGATCGCACCATATCTAGTAAAGCACGATTACGACGTTCGGACACACCATTACGCTGTGGTGTTCTGGGTGGCGTGAGTTGCGAAACTATTCCGCATTGTTTCAAATGTATACCAAACTCGTAACTCAACTATTCTCCTCCACGATCAGATCGTAGAAACTTTATTTTCTTGTTACGATGACTTTCAACTTCACTCTGAAATTCTTTGAACTTTTCAAATGTTTCAGACTTATGTTTCATTAAGTAGATATACCCATATCTACTTAAGTCATCTGTGAAGGTGAGAAAATAACGATATCCGCCACGAGCCTCAATATTCATCGAACCACATACATCTGTATGTATGATTTCCAACAAATCTGTTGCTCTCTCCATAGTACCGGAGAACGGTGTTTTAGTCATCTTGCCCATGAGGCACGGTTCGCAAGTACCAAGTGATTCATAATCAAGTGGTTCCAAAAGTCCATCAGTATGGAGTTTCTTCATGCGCTTTACACCGATATGACCTAAACGGCAGTGCCACAAATAAGTTGCACTATCATTATCAACTCTGCATCTTTTGGCTTCAACATTATGAATATGTGTGTTACTACTATCGAGATTCATCAAAAATAGACCACTCTTCAAAGGTGCATGACCATAAAAGATATTACTCATATAAATAGAACAACCATTATTCTCTGATTTAAATGAATAGCCGTCTCACATTTAAACAAGATCTAGATATAATGTTCATGCTCAACGCTGGCACCAAATAACAATTATTTAGGTCTAATATTAATCCTGAAGGTAGATGTAGAGGTAGTGTGCCGACCGCAATCACATCGACTTTGGAACCGTTTCCCACACGCATCGTCACCTTGTCCTTTGCCCGTGTTCGCTTAATCCGTAGTCCCTGTTTCGAGTTGCAAATATTAGCAATAGAACCAGTATCAAATACCCAGGTGCTACTGCGAGCTCTAGTAAGGTACACATCAATAACATGTATATCACGTATACCTTTGTTCACCTTGCCATCCTCCTTATCCGCCAAATACTTTGGGCAGTTCCGCTTCCAGTGTCCAGTCTGCTTGCAGTAGAAGCACTCAGTTTCAGGCTTAGGTCCAGACTTGGGTTTCTTCTCTTGAGCAGCAACTTGCTTGCTGTTCTTCTTGAAGTTCCCCTTCTTCTTCCCTTTGCCCTTTTTCTTGAAACTAGTGGTCTTGTTGACAATCAACACTTGATGCTCCTTTTTGATTTCTACCTCCGCAGCTTTCAGCATTGCGAAGAGCTCGGGAATAGTCTTATTCATCCCTTGCATATTATAGTTCATCACGAAGCTCTTGTAGCTTGGTGGCAGTGATTGGAGAATTCTGTCAATGACACAATCATCTGGAAGATTAACTCCCATCTGAATCAAGTGATTATTATACCCAGACATTTTGAGTATATGCTGACTGACGGAACTGTTCTCCTCCATCTTGTAGCTATAGAACTTATTGGAGACTTCATATCTCTCAATCCGGGCATTTGCTTGAAATATTAACTTCAACTCCTGGAACATCTCATATGCTCCATGACGTTCAAAACGTCGCTGAAGTCTCGATTCTAAGTCGTAAAGCATGGCACACTGAACTATCGAGTAGTCATCAGCTTTGCTCTGCCAGACGTTCATAACATCTGGTGTTGCTCTAGTAGCAGGCCTGGCACCCAGTGGTGCTTCCAGGACGTAATTCTTCTGTGCAGCAATAAGGATAATCCTCAAGTTATGGACCCAGTCCGTGTAATTGCTACCATCATCTTTCAACTTTTCTTTCTCAAGGAACGCATTAAAATTCAACGGAACAACAGCACGGGCCATCTATCTACAATCAAACATACATAAGCAAGATACTATCAGGTACTAAGTTCATGATAAATTTAAGTTCAATTAATCATATTACTTAAGAACTCCCACTTAGATAGACATCCCTCTAATCTTCTAAGTGATCATGTGATCCAAATCAACTAAACCATAACCGATCATCATGTGAAATGGAGTAGTTTTCAATGGTGAACATCACTATGTTGATCATATCTACTATATGACTCACGCTCGATCTTTCGATCTCAGTGTTCCGAGGCCATATCTGCATATGCTAGGCTCGTCAAGTTTAACCTGAGTATTCTGCGTGTGCAAAACTGGCTTGCACCCGTTGTAGATGGACGTAGAGCTTATCACACCCGATCATCACGTGGTGTCTGGGCACGACGAACTTTGGCAACGGTGCATACTCTGGGAGAACACTTTTATCTTGATAATTTAGTGAGAGATCATCTTATAATGCTACCATCAATCAAAGCAAGATAAGATGCATAAAAGATAAACATCACATGCAATCAATATAAGTGATATGATATGGCCATCATCATCTTGTGCTTGTGATCTCCATCTCCGAAGCACCGTCATGATCACCATCGTCACCATCGTCATCGGCGTGACTCCTTGATCTCCATCGTAGCATCATTGTCGTCTCGCCAATCTTATGCTTCTACGACTATCGCTACCGCTTAGTGATAAAGTAAAGCATTACAGCGCGATTGCATTGCATACAATAAAGCGACAACCATATGGCTCCTGCCAGTTGCCGATAACTCGGTTACAAAAGATGATCATCTCATACAATAAAATTCAACATCATGTCTTGACCATATCACATCACAACATGCCCTGCAAAAACAAGTTAGACGTCTTCTACTTTGTTGTTGCAAGTTTTACGTGGCTGCTATGGGCTTAAGCAAGAACCAATCTTACCTACGCATCAAAACCACAACGATAGTTTGTCAAGTTGGTGCTGTTTTAACCTTCGCAAGGACCGGGCGTAGCCACACTCGGTTCAACTAAAGTTGGAGAAACTGTCACCCGCAAGCCACCTATGTGCAAAGCACGTCGGGAGAACCGGTCTCGCGTAAGCGTACGCGTAATGTCAGTCCAGGCCGCTTCGTCCAACAATACCGCCGAACCAATGTATGACATGCTGGTAAGCGGTATGACTTATATCGCCCACAACTCACTTGTGTTCTACTCGTGCATATAACATCAACACATAAAACCTAGGCTCTGATACCACTGTTGGGGAACGTAGTAATTTCGAAAAAATTCCTACGCACACGCAAGATCATGGTGATGTATAGCAACGAGAGGGGAGAGTGTGATCTACGTACCCTTGTAGATCAACAACGGAAGCGTTTGGTTGATGTAGTCGTACGTCTCCATGGCCCGACCGATCAAGCACCGAAACTACGGCACCTCCTAGTTCTAGCACACATTCAGCTCAATGACGATCCCCGGACTCCGATCCAGCAAAGTGTCGGGGAAGAGTTCCGTCAGCACGACGGCGTGGTGATGATCTTGATGTACTACTGTCGCAGGGCTTCGCCTAAGCACCGCTACAATATTATCGAGGACTATGGTGGCAGGGGGCGCTGCACACGGCTAAGAATATGATCACGTGGATCAACTTGTGTTCCTCTTGGGTACCCCTACCTCCGTATATAAAGGTTCAAGAGGGGGAGGCCGGCCGGCCATCATAGGGCGCGCCAGGAGGAGTCCTACTCCCTCCGGGAGTAGGACTTCTCCCCCAATCCTAGTTGGAATAGGATACGTGAGGTGGGAAAAGAGGGAGAGAGAAAGGAGGGGGCGCCGGCCCCCTCTCTCCTTGTCCTATTCGGACTACGGGGGAGGGGCGCGTGGCCCATCCATGGCCGCCTCTCCTCTTCTTCCACTAAGGCCCACTAAGGCCCATATAGCTCCCGGGGGGTTCCGGTAACCTCCCGGTACTCCGGTAAAATCCCGATTTCACCCGGAACACTTCCGATATCCAAACATAGGCTTCCAATATATCAATCTTTATGTCTCGACCATTTCGAGACTCCTCGTCATGTCCGTGATCACATCTAGGACTCCGAACAACCTTCGGTACATCAAAACATATAAACTCATAATATAATTATCATCGAAACCTTAAGCGTGCGGACCCTACGGGTTCGAGAACAATGTAGACATGACCGAGACATGTCTCCGGTCAATAACCAATAGCGGGACCTGGATGCCCATATTGGCTCCTACATATTCTACGAAGATCTTTATCGGTCAGACCGCATAACAACATACGTTGTTCCCTTTGTCATCGGTATGTTACTTGCCCGAGATTCGATCGTCGGTATCCAATACCTAGTTCAATCTCGTTACCGGCAAGTCTCTTTACTCGTTCCGTAATACATCATCCCGCAACTAACTCATTAGTTGCATTGCTTGCAAGGCTTAAGTGATGTGCATTACCGAGAGGGCCCAGAGATACCTCTGCGATGATCAGAGTGACAAATCCTAATCTCGAAATATGTCAACCCAACATGTACCTTTGGAGACACCTGTAGAGCACCTTTATAATCACCCAGTTATGTTGTGACGTTTGGTAGCACACAAAGTGTTCCTCCGGCACACGGGAGTTACATAATCTCATAGTCATAGGAACATGTATAAGTCATGAAGAAAGCAATAGCAACATACTAAACGATCAGGTGCTAAGCTAATGGAATGGGTCATGTCAATCAGATCATTCAACTAATGATGTGATCCCGTTTAATCAAATGACAACTCTTTGTCCATGGTTAGGAAACATAACCATCTTTGATTAACGAGCTAGTCAAGTAGAGGCATACTAGTGACACTTTGTTTGTCTATGTATTCACACATATATTATGTTTCCGGTTAATACAATTCTAGCATGAATAATAAACTTTTGTCATGATATAAGGAAATAAATAATAACTTTATTATTGCCTCTAGGGCATATTTCCTTCACTTCCCGCCCGCATTATTCAGCGTTATGGTGCATCTGCTGGTCCATATCGTGGAGGATATCATCCAACTCGGGCCGACGTTCCTGCACAGTATGATGCCGTTCGAAAGGATGAATGGTGTCATCAAAGGATACGTTCACAACATGCCTCGTCCAGAGGGAAGCATAGCCAGGGGCTTTCTGACCGAAGAGTGCATCTCCTACTGCACGAATTATCTAGGCATCGAGAACCCCGTTGGTCTGCCCGTTAACAGGCACCTCGGCAGGCTCGCTGGATGGGGTCACCGTGAGGGTCGCCGCGAAATGCATGTCGACTTCGAGGGTCGACTCGCCGACTTTGAAAGAGCAAATCTAGTCGCACTACAACACATAGACGTGGTCGATCCTTGGGTGGTAGAGCACAAAACCTTTATTGAGAAGACGTACAATGACCGAGGCCAACAAAGGACGGACGGAGATATAATCAAAGAGCACAACTCATGTTTCACGTGTTGGTTCAAGCAGAAGCTTCTGTCGTACCCTTTACATGAGGATTCTTCCGCAGAAGAACAACTCATATTCGGCTTGTCACAGGGCGCCGAGCACAACCTGATGACCTATGAGGCGTATGATATCAACGGCTACACATTCTACACCGAGGATAAGGACATGAAGAGCGATGGTTACCAGAACTCCGGGGTAACGATGGAATCCTACACCGGTAACGACAAGGACAGATACTACGGAAGGATCGAGGAGATATGGGACCTGAGATACACTGGAGAGAAGGTCCCGATGTTCCGTGTCAGATGGGCCAAGAGCGTCCTAAAAGAAGACCGGTGTTTCACCACCATGGTTATACCCGAAGCCAAATCCAAGACGGTGGGCGCAAACGTCACCGCGCAAAATGAGCCATGGGTACTTTCCCAAGTGGACCAATGCTTCTTCATTACCGACCCGTCAAAGCCCAGTCGTGTTGTCGTGAGGAGAGGCAAAAGGAAGATCATCAGAATGGATGGAGTCGCCAATGAGCAAGACTTCGACAAGTACGGCGACCCGAAGATGGAACATGACGACGACGATGAAGTAGCAGCATACACCACAAGAAGAAGTAGGACCACCCTACCTAAAGGACGTCTGTTCCACAGAAGAACTCCATTTGTGAAAAAGAAGGGCAAGAAGATTGTGAACAGATAGCTAGCTAAGATCGATTGTATTTAAATCGTAGTCTTCATTTTCGATTGTATTACATGGGCACTTTTTGAACTCATGAATATTTTAAATTTCATGGGCACTTTTTGAATTCATGAATATTTTTTCAAATTTGATGATATTTTTTCATATTCAATATGAAAAAATATTGAATATTCATGAGGACACTCGATCTCGATCCCCCTCCATCTCGATCGCTATCCCCCTCCATCTCGATCGCTATCCCCATCCATCTCGATCTCGATCCCCCCGCACCCTCCCCCGCTAGCTCCACTACTGTCGACGACCCACCGCACCCTCCCCCGCTCCACCACCGCCGCCGACCCACGGCACCCTCCCCGGCCCGCTCCACCGCCGCCGAGCACCCCCCGCACCCTCCCTCGCTCCACCGCCGCCGACGACCCACCGCACCCTCCCCCGCTCCGCTTCTGCCGCCGACCCCCCGCACCCTCCCCCGCTCCACCACCGCCGCCGACCCCCCGCACCCTCCCCCGCTCCACCGTCACAAATGAATGCAACTAAAAATCCAAAAAAATAAATTTGATTATATTTTCAAATAATAAATTTGATGATATTTTTTGATTCATAAATATTTTCAAATAACAAATTTGATGATATTTTTAAAAAATTATTACTATTTTTATAAAAAAAAATATTACCGTTTCATATTCATATTCATTTTCTAAAAAATTATTAGATGCAACAAAAAATAAAAAAATTTACTTATGGCGCACCTCTGGCTAGTGCGCCATTGCTATGCAAAAAAAATTTACTTATGGCGCACCGCTGGGTGGTGCGCCATTGCTATCTAAAAAAAGATTACTAATGGCGCACCGCTCGGGGGTGCGCCATTGCTACCTAAAAAACATTCTAATGGCGCACAGCTAGGTGGTGCGCCATTGCTAAGCCTCCCCCACACTAAAATCCCCAACCTCTCACATTTCCCTCTAATCCCACCCCTGCCTCATCTCACCCGCACCCGACCACCACCGACCACCACCGCCCCCGTGCTCACAATCACCGGCCGTGCTCGCTGCCCCCGCCGCACCCGACCACCACCGCCCCCAACGCCCCCTCCCCGAGTCGAGCGCCGCCTCCCTCGCCGTCCCCCCTCTACCCGTGCCCGCGCCCTCGACGTCCTCCCGCCCAAGCGCCCCCTTCCCCCACGGCCCCGCCTGCGTCAACCTCATGCTCGCCGTCCAACACCGAGCGGCCTCCCAGGAGCACCGCCGCTGTCTTCCTCTTCGACTACGAGGACCCGGATGAGCTCGGACGCCCTCGAGCCATCCCTTCGATGCTCGTCGATTTCCTCCGCCTCGGCCACCATCACCACCGCTCGACACCGAATTCGCGCCGCCTCAACTAGCTCCGGCTACCCCGAGTCGCCCTCGACCTCCCTAGTGAGCACCCGAGCCGCTTCCCCCTCTTCCCCCTCTTGATTTCTTTCTGATGTGTTCTAGGGTTGGGGGTTGGAGAATTTTGGACAAGGAAAGGGGGTTGGAGAATTAAGTAGCTAGGGTTGGGGGTTTGCAAGGGAAGAATCTATAGTGTTTGTGCAGCCCACTAGGCAGTGTTCAATTTACTCTTTTTGTTATGGCTTCGGTGCACTGATCGGCTATATTTGGCGCAACAAAAGCTTTGATCATCGAACTGATTGCTATGGTTGTGCAGCATTCTACTTAAGGAATTCTCCTGATGAACCTGACATGATTTCTTGGTAGGGGTTCAGTATTCACTAGTCTACTAAATCCAAGTATCAGTAGCATTCTCTTCTTCTTTTTCTCTATCTATGTATAGATGTTGTAGGATCTCATTATAGAATGGATCTGGCATACGAAAATCCCTCTTAAGACTCAATGCTTACTAATCAGAAACAATTGACTGGCAATACTCTATGATCCTTGATTGAATTGAAACTGCTTAGATGGATGATGTCTTTTTCTATAGATGGATCCTCGATCGGTCTTAGTTTGGTCTTGCCAAAGTAAGTGCAAGCAGATTTGAGGTGACTATAGTTTGGCATCTTCAGAATTTCACAAAGGTGGATAACCTTCTAATCAGCACTCACATATGCTGCTCTTGCACTGATTTCAGCTCCCTCTCTCAGTTGTTATATTGCATGACCACGTATAGATAGAAGTTGTTCCCTGTGTTCCAAATAGGTGAGTAAGGCATGCATCGAATTGCCCGCAAAAATCAAAATGTAACTAGTATAACACTGCATATTTAGTGTAGAATCTTGAAAACTGAATTTATGGCAGAATTAGTACATGAAAACTGAACTTATTGTTGCTGTAATTTAGTTACCAGTTTGGGAGTACAATTTGGAACATAGTATCAGTACTGATCTATTCTGAAAGATTAAAAGTAGATGGTCGTTCCTTAAAGAAACATGGCACAACAAAATTCAGAGGAACATCCTGAAGCCCCTGTTTTTATGCAGGCAAATTCCTTGTGTTACTATAATACTCCATGCAGGAAAGATTCCTAACTATTGGAGTAGCTTCTTCATAAGCTTTTTCTTGTTTATATATACTGATGATGAGTCTTGTTGAAACCTATGTTGGTTCCTGCTTATTTGCTCCAATGGCACAAACTTGAGCTACTGTCAAAAAATTCAGTTAGGTACAGTTAGCATCATGTAAGAAAATGGCCATAATGTGCCCTAATAATGATGTATTTTGTCATAAAAATATATAGTGGACAGCCATGATAATGACATGCTGCTAGTAGTTACTTCCATGAGTTGTTTTATTGACATGGCACATTTGCAATGGAGTTTTATATATCTTTAGCCACTGTTCATTAACAACAAGTCAGTTTTGTTTATAGTTGAAAGTAAGTGTGTGGTTTGAAATTTTGATCTGATTATGGCATCTAGAATTATGTTAGTTTTGTTTCGTAACTAGAAGACCCAAGTGTGTTACTCACCTGGGATCTTAACTGTTGGGGGTAGTATTGTAACTAGAAGACCATGTATTTTCAGAATTGAGCTAAAGATTTGGGGGGTAGTATTTCTGATTTTAGAGCACCTTTGCTGGATGTATTTTACAACAGCTGTTGGAATCAAAACAATGCTTGTGGGTTGTCCTGTTAAGTTGAGTGAGTCATTAGAGGGAAGATAGAGTCACCCACACCAATTAATGTTTATGAAGAAGAAGAATAAACCTGTTGCTGCTGCTGTTATGTCTGTGTTCACTGCTGCTGCTGCTGTACTTGTGATGATGCTACTTGTGATCTTCTGAAATGACCCATTGGCGACTTCATTACGCGGGGATAATGACTTTGCAGGTACCCTGAGAGGCCCTTGAGTTTGCCGGAATGTCGATTAACTTCCGTTCTGGCAAATTTGGGTACTCCATATGTCCTATTTTCAGCAAAGGTCATGCTAAAATTTTCCGTGAATTTTAGCATGACTTTGCTAAAAATAGGACATATGGGGTACTTGCGACTAATGCATGGGTCGGGGTATCTTAGTACTTAATTAAGTAGGATCAACTGCCCCACCATTCTTGCTGCATTAAACCATAGGTGGCAATAGAGCCAAGTGATTAGGCCCAACTTAGAATTCTCCTTCCTAGCTTAGCTTTTAGGGTGCCTCGGCGTTGACAAACCCTAAATGATAAAACCTTGGCTTTTAGGGTGCCTCGGTGTCGATAAGAACCTAAATGATGAAAGCTTAGGATTTTAGGGTGCCTCGGCATTGACAAACCCTAAATGATAAAAGCTTAGCTTTTAGGATGCCTCGGTGTCGACAAACCCTAAATGATGAGACCATGATCTTGTTCCTTGACAATAACCAACTTTTGACCAAACTTTTTTCCTATTTAGAGCAAAACATGGCCCACAACGATGAGGCCGGCGGTTCGGGCGGCAAGCAATTCTGGGAGTTGTCCCAGGAGATGGAGGAACAACCTCATCGCTATGAGGACGCCGCGGAAGACACTGATCCTGACTACACAACCCCTAGTGGCGTCGAGGATGACACCACTGATGGTGCCGCCGAGGATGCCACCACTGATGGTACATCCTTGATGCCACCCAAAGAACTAGTCAAGGGGTACTCGCTTCAGCTCGGGTGCATTCTCCAGGGCACCGTGACGGTCAACACCGAGAAACTAAGGCATAAGGACCGAGGGAATTTGTGCAACCTCCTCTTCACGAAGCTGCACAAACGATACAAGTTCCCCGCTGAATTTGTAAACACACGCCTCTCAGGGAATAAAGTGAACAGTGCCGCCCTCATGACGATGAGCACGGCCCTGTCTACTTGGAAAAGCGCGGTGAAGAGAATGATTGACAAAGGTGATAGTTATGAGAAGATCAAGGCGAAAAATCCTTCGATCAGCGAAGATGACTACAAGGAGTTCAAGATCAAGTGCGAGAGCAGCGCAACCTCTGAATCAAGTTAGTGGGGGAAAGAAATGCGGGAGTTGAACTTAGGGGAACACAAACTCGGTCCCGGCGGTTACAGAGTGGCGGAGCCTATATGGGACAAGGAGGACGCGGAGCGTGCTGAGCAAGGCCTACCGCCCCGCTTTGAGAAATACCGTGACAAGCAGACCAGGAACTATGTCAGGGCCCGGTACAAGGAGGACCCAGTAACAAAGGAGCTTACCACGGATCCGAAGACCAGGGCGCTTGAGCTTGTTCAGGCGCAGGAGACTGAAAGCAATAGCGCAGGGTCGTCTCAGAGCACCCCTTGGGACAACACTCTAAATAGGGCGTTGAACGTAATGAAAAACAAGGATAAGCTCAGTAAGCCGTCGTCAGCTGGTCGTGTGTCCGGCAAAGGCTTGTCCACAAAATGGTCATCATACTATAACGCTGGTGGGCGAAAGGAGAGAAAGACCAGCTCGGAAAGCCAGTCGCGCGAGGTTCAAGAACTCAAGGCACAAGTGGCGTGGATTCTGGAGATTGTCCAAGAGCAAGTGCAACAACAACTAGGATCGACGCTCACCGGCATTATGCCTACCTTGATTCATGGGCTGACGACATGGATTGCGGGCGGCCAACAGGGGCCGCCCCCGATTCCCAGCTTCATGGCCAGCAACTCGCACAATGCGCAGGCGGCGCCATTGGTGTCTCCGGCGGAGGCGGTATTGGTGTCTCCGACGCCGGCACGGGCATTGGAGCTTAACACCCGGGTGTACGCCGGCCGGCACCTCGGCAGCAAGCAGACCCTTCGTTAGTTGCACGCCCGCCGTTGGCAGTGCCTCGACATTAGCCGAGCTCGACCCCATCATCACGGTAACTAATTAAGCCTCTCGGCCGAGGACTTCATCTCGTTGCCTTTTACTGGGCATCCCTAACGCCCTACATGTTTTCGCAGGGTGTCGCCGACGTTCTGTGCACTCTCCTGCACTTCATGAACGACGAGTTGGTCGATGTCGCCAAGGGAAAAATCGTTCAACCGGGCAACCCCGTGTTCCACGGTAATCCGATGCCACCCACAGTGTATAGGGTTCAACTGGTTCGGGTGCTGCCAAGCTGCGACAAGTTGTTACCTCCGATTCGACCCGTCGGGGCCAACGAAGATGATCTGATGACCCTCAGCGCCTGCCTAAGCTGGCCCCTGCTTTGGCCGAAGAGCTAGATTCATTTGGGGGCGGGGGACACCACCCCAAATACAACACCGCCAGTCGTGCCGGTGCCAAGCCATGGCAAGACCGCCGCAACGCTACCGGACATGCCGGACATCCCTATGGCACAGGATCCGGACGATGACGACAACGACGACGGTACGTTTACCAACATCGATAAGTACTTTGCTGAACATGGGGTACGGTGATGAATTCTTCGGGCCTCCTTCTCAAGAACCCAACCCTAAAAAAGACGACCGCGATCATGTTGGTACCACGGAGAAACCAAATTGCAATAGACCTTGTCTGGCGTTCAGTTATCAGGAGACACCTCCAGCTGCCGCCTTCACCGAGCCTCAGATAGCCAAGGTGCCAACTATTATCAGCCCCAACACACTCAAGAAGGTGGTCTATGAGCAGAACTTGATCCCATTACAGCAGAAGAACAAGGGGCGGAAAAGAAAGAGTAACAAGGGTGCCAGCCAGCCAGCACCGAGTACGATCCGTGCTCAGGACGGTCCACCTTCACCTAAGGATATCTCGAGGAGGGTGCATGTGGACCGGTGCTATGCGGAGTCTGCATGACAGTGTTCTTTCTTTGGAGAAGCGGCGTCGCTCCGAGAATGATGTGGCATACCCGGTTTTCGTGGCCAAGGTGCCAGAGGGCAAGGGCTTTGTGGATGACGCCATTGGGGGTATGATCGTCCTACGGTTTGATGACATCTTCGCTATGTTTAACCTTCATCCGCTGCACTACACCTTCATTCGGCTATTTTCGCTGAGTATGGAGATGCAGATCATTAGAGACAAGATCCCGGACATCGTGATAGTCGACCCCTTCTACATGCGTGCCAAGATCTTGGGCAGCGCTGGGGACCGGCAGGTCGCGAGTTCTTACCTCGAAGGCGTCATTCTGGCAAACCCAGATAAGGATAACTTCCTCGTGCCTTATTTTACCGAGTAAGTCATCCCCTCACCGCCCCGTAACATATGATTTCTTAGATTTTGATCGTTCTTTTTTTTCTAACACCGTGTTTTATGCAGTGACACACATTGCACACTCATCCTCTGAAGCACGAAATATTACATGGCCACGTATTTCAACTCGGACCGTCAGTCGAAGAAAGACTACACAAATATCAAGAAAGTTCTTGATAATGTTCTCCCCGGCTGCGCCAAATCTGGAGGCACCTTCATCAGGCCAGTTCGTAGGTACGGCAAGCACGTGTTCACCCACACTACGATGTTCTCCTACGTCAAGCAGCCGCCTGGCGGTCATAAGGATGCCTACTACGCCCTCCATCACATGCGGGCGATCGTACGGGACCATAATCACCTTCTGCTACCAAATAATCTCAAAGATTGGGCTGCAAGATTGTCGGCAATCCAGGACGCGGACATCAGACAAGAATTCTTTCGCATCTAGTCGGAGTTTGCGGAAATCATCCATCAAGATGTCCTTCATACCTCAGGGTGGTTCTACCTTAGATATCAACCGTCCAACATTGAGATAGACACAACACTACAAATGCAGGCTGACAACGCCCACAATTTCATGACCATCACGAGAGACGGTGGCTTCATCCACGCTCCGGTCCCTGAGTTGAGTCGAAAGTAGTGATGCTATGTGTAGTTCTGAAACATCGATTGACTCATGTTGTAATTAAACTTTAATGAACTAGTATGTCTCTTTGGTTTGGACAGTCGTTCAACTTAGATGTAATCGATGCTATTTATTAGCAGGACCATGAATCGTGCTATTAATGTGTTACTTTTCTCTTCTGATCCTTTTGTTGCATACTTATATATTGCTTATATATTGTCTGTGAATTGCTACTAACGTTTTGTTTGGCTAGCGCATAGAGATGTCGTCGTATGTCGTGTACAAGGGTAAGGTTCCTGGAGTCTACGATGACTGGGAGGAGTGTCGGAAACAGGTTCACCGTTTCAGCAGTAACAGTTACAAAGGGTACACCACTAGGGCGGAGGCGGAAGTTAGATACGCGTGTTATCTAGCGGGAGACAGGAGGGAGCGTTGGAGGAACCGGATGAAGACCAGTTTCATCGCGATTATGCTCATCGTGATGACCACAGCTCTCTTCTATGTGATGGTAGTTTAGATGATCGATATCGACTTGTAATGTGAAGACAAACTCGCTACTCGCGGTTTCGAGACTTGTAATGTTCTAACTTCGTTCGGTCTTTTAAATTCGGAGACTAATATGATGAATTGTATTCGGAGACTAATCTTCTATTGTATTCGATGAATCTGTTGTTGCTGTGTGGTGCTAGCTATATTCTGTCCAATAATATATTTTGTAACCTGTGAAAATATCAGAAAAGAAAAAAATCCCTAATATTCATACTAGTGGCGCACCACCACATAGTGCGCCATTAGTAAGACAGAGCACACTAATGGCGCATCATCCACAAGTGTGCCATTAGTATGCCAAAGCACATGGGTAATACTAATGGTGCACTGCATGGTGCGCCATTAGTATACCAGATACTAATGGCGCACCACAGGTGTGCCATTAGTAAAAAATACTAATGACGTGCTAGTAGTGGCGCACCTGTAGTGCGCCATTAGTAGGCAAAACAGGTGCGCCACTAGTAGGCCTTTTCCTAGTAGTGTTTGCTACAACCAATAATTTTTTTCTGGAACTATGTTTATTTTTTGCTACCACATAATTTCTGATCTTTTGCTGGAATCAGCGCCAAATTGTTGCATTTTTTGCTACCACACCCATTTTGATTTGATGGAATCGGCTCCATTTTTTGGTACTATGAGTATTTATGGGTTTGCTAGAACCATCCCTATTTTTGCTACCACGGCCAACCATGGCAGCGTCGCCATTGATTTTGTTGGGGGTGAGGGGGAAGGGGTGGGGAGGGAGGGAGGGAGGTGGGCAACACACACGGGACGACGGGGGAGGGGGCACGTGTTGCATGACGGCAACAAGCATCGGCGGCGAGGCAAGCCGGAGGGGAACTTCGATCTGTCAGTGGGAGGGCGCGGGGCACGGCCTTGCCCGATGCGAGCGGACGATGTTTTTTTCCTACGGCGAAGAAAAAGAATATTGCGGGATCCAATCGAGCGGCTATGGATGCATGTATAGGGCGGCTAGGAGCGTACTGGCCGAAAGTATTCGGCCGGCACGCCAGCGCCTAGTGGTTGCCGTACCCCTCTCTCTCGACTACTGTAGATCAAACGGCACATTTGATCCCCGTTCATTCGTTCTCTAGTCTAGCCTCGTCTTCGGCGGCGACTGAAATATTCCTCCGCTGCTAGAGCGAGAGACACCCTATCCCCCACTCCAGATCCCAATGGCGTTGACACCTGGCCGTCCTAAGGCCCTGCCGAGGACACTGCTCACCCTACCCGAGGAGCTTCACGAGGAGGTCCTCCTCAGCCTCCCCGCGGCTGCTGACCTCGCCCGCGCCTCCATTGCCTAGGTCTCCTTCCACCGCCTCGTCACCAACCACCGCTTCCTCCGCCGCTTCCGCACCCGCCAGCCGCCGCCTCCCCTAGGCATCGTTTCTCACCGATCCCACCGGTACCTGCCACAGCTGCAGCTGGCCCAGCCGCCGCACCCATCCGCTGCCGCGGCGAGCACTTTCGTCGGCTCTCACCCGCCGACTTCTCGTGCTCCTTCCTCCCCTCCGCCAAGCGCTGGCAGGTGCGTGACCTGCGGGACAGCCGCGTCCTCCTCTCCGGCGTCCCAGAGGGGAGCAAATTCTGTTGCCGCGTCTTGGCCAGGGACCTGGCCGTTTGTGACCCCCTGTACCGGCGCTACACCGTACTGCCTGCCATCCCCGACGACCTCGCCGCTTTAGCGCAGCAGTCGGACATGGGGCATTTCGAGCCCTTCCTAGCTCCTCCGGCCACCGAGGATGAGAAGGGCATTTCATTCAGGGTTATTTGCTTGGCGCGCTGCACAACCAGGCTGGTCCTCCTCATCTTCTCTTCAGGTTCAGCTGATGGATAGTGGCGTGATGTTACACTTGACAATTGGGTCAGTCTGCTCACAGGATTGGACAACCCGGCTCCAGGCGTCCAACCAGAGTCGTACTTGTGGCCGCGAATGCGCCACTATGCACACAGATACTTCTGTTGGGCATTTTATCTGGTGAACAAAAACAAGTTGATCATGCTCGACACACGCAGCATGGATTTCTCTGCCATCAATCTTCCACCTGGCACCAGAAATACACAGGTTGTCATTCTAGAGGCAGGGGAGGAAGGCTTCGGATGTCTACCAGTGAGTATTTGACACCTGAACTCGGGTATGCTGTGTTGCAAAATGATGGCGGTGGTGCAAACCAGTGGATGTCACAAGTAAGGTTCAGTTTACCCGTAAACTATCGCTATATGCTCGTGGGTGTAGCTGGGGGATACTTACTCCTACAAGGGATTCTGGAACCTGGTTATTCCAGAGACCCTTCGGCAGAAGTGGTGGACTCGGAAGTTTTAACTCTGAATCTAAAGACTTTACAGGTTGAGTGGTTCTTGACATCTCAGTTCAGCAACATGGGTTCTCATTTGTTTGCCGGTTTCCCACCATCCTTGTCTCCACCATCTCTTCAACATGGTAACCTTGCTCTCACGTATTTGCATACTTGTACTTTGGACTCTATATGTGACGCCCCGAGACCAATGCGTCAGGTGTCTTCCAGTTATTCGCTGTTGTTGCCTTGTCATTTGCTTGTGTGTCGCATCTTGCCATGTCATCATCCGCATTGCATC
Source organism: Triticum monococcum (assembly GCA_034509565.1). Taxonomy (NCBI): domain Eukaryota; kingdom Viridiplantae; phylum Streptophyta; class Magnoliopsida; order Poales; family Poaceae; genus Triticum; species Triticum monococcum. The sequence goes on along the minus strand of CM067842.1, from coordinate 76,904,081 downwards.
ATGATGTTTTCAAAACTTGCATTCGTCCGGGTTCCCCCAGTTCTCTTTGTTGTTCGTTCTGAGCCCAGACACACTTGCACGCGCCCGCGGCATGTCCGAAATATTATTTTATAAGTGGCCGAAAATTGTTCTCGGAATGGGTTGAAAGTTGGCGTGCGGTGTTGTTTTGTTTTCAGTAGGCCGCCTACCAAATTTCATCGCGTTTGGAATCTGTTTGATGACCCAACGAATAACTATAGCAGTAGTATAGCCGGTCAAACGTCAGACGTTTTCAGTCTCCAGAAACGGTTGCCGGGCTGCCTTCTTTCCTATCCTCTCAGCCCAAGCCTCTCTACACATTTCACTACCGACCGCCAGGCCAGCCTACCCCTCTTTGCACAGTGCATCGTCCCCTCGCGTGTGTTCGAAACTCACCCGAACCCGACTCAGACGGTCATCACCGTTGGGTCCGGATCATTCCCTAACATCTACAAAACGTCTCTGTTTTCTTATTTGATCTCCCTAGCCTATTTATCCGAGACCGTCCGATTAAGATCGGAGGGTCCAAATGCCCCTAAACTTATCCTTTTTGCTATATATATAGATCAAACTCTAGCCTAACCCTAAAAATCCTCCCCCTTGTCCCATCGCGCCGCCGCCACCCACTCACCATTCCCCTCGGGATCTTCCTAGATCCACCTCGTGTTGCCCATCCACCCAACTGGCAGCCTCCACCTCGTGTTGCCCATCCACCCAACTGGTAGCCTCCACCTCTCCTCTCGATTCACCTACAGCCAATCCATCGATCCACTGCCTTCCTCAAGCTCCAACGGGACCGCGCCTCTGGATCCCCTGCTTCGAGCACCTCCATGGAGCCAGACTCCCGCGCCTCCTCTTGTTCTCCTCGAGGACCAGCAGAGCTCACCCGCCTCCTCCACCTTGCGTCGCCGCCGCCGAGCTTCACCTGAGATGAGCACCACCGCCTCTATTGCGCCCCTGCTCCCTACTCTGTCCATCTCTCTTTTCTTCTTCTCCCTGTCTCTAAGATCTCCATCTCTCTCTGTAACACGCAGCAACAGGAGACCGCCATGGCGCCCGGAGCTCGAGTTCGTCCCCCCCCCCTCCCCGTCCAGAACCATCTCCGGGGACCGGATTCGTGCCCCGCCATCCATCCCAGCCATCCACGCGTCGTCGGAGGTCACCCCGAGCGCCAAGTTCACCGCCGCCGCTCCCCTGCATCCTGCCTCCGCCTCCCCTGTTCCTGTGAGAACTCGAGGATGAGGGCGAGCCCCTTGCCTCGTCTCGATCCCGTGGATTCGAACACCCAGCGCTGCTCATCGTCCTGCTCCAAGATTCTGCGCCGCGACAAGTCTGTCGTCGTTCCCGAGTCCCCTACGGGAACCGTGGAGCCTGAAGCCATGGTCGCGCCTCCCGTTGACCTCAACCGACATGGCCACCGCCCGTTCGTCACCCCCGCTACTAGATCCGGCCAGTTCCAGCATGTCCCTGCCGGATCCGTGTCGTCTGCATCCCTCCATCTCGCCTGCATCCCTGCAGCACCGGCGCCGTGACCCTGTTCTTCCTAGAGACGCACGCAACGCTAAGCCTCCCGCTCGCTCACTCTAGTGGTCGTGTTAACCGTGGGTCAGCGCGTGGACCAACCTCACCCTGTCGGAAGCCCAACCTCCCATCCAGCGCCGCGCGTAGGCCCAACGCCTCTCCAGCCGCAGCGCCTAAGGCCCGGCCTGCTCCCTTCCAAATCCAAGTCGGCCCAGTCAAGCCCGATGTGAGCAGCTCCCCAGCGCCCCACCTTTTTTTGTTTCTTTCTTCCTGTTGTTGGGCCAGCAGTTTTGGCCCAGAGTATTTTTTTAGGCTCTGGGATTTGCCTAATTTTCCAGGGAATGCTCTTTTGCAGAAAACCCCTCATAGTTCATGCATATAATAACTTAATAACTAAGCATCACATGTAAAAACTTTATATATGAAAAATGCTTAAAATTGTGTCTAGCTTCATAATTGTCGGGGGTGAATGATCCCCACGGACACCTATGGGACCACGGCGGGCCGGGGCCCCTTTCGGTTCGGCAAGGGGCGGAGAGTGCATGAAGAGCAGATCGAGGCGAACGCACGAACGACACGATCGGTTTACCCAGGTTCGGGCCGCACGGATGCGTAAAACCCTACTCCTGCTTTGATTTGTATTGTGTTCTTGCTCGGGAGTGATGAATGCTACAGTACACTTGGGTGGCTAGCGAGACCGAGCGTGAGAATGATCGACCTCCCCCCCCCTGTTGTGCATGGGCCTCCTTTTATATGTCAAAGGGGTCACCGACAGGTGGCAACAGAGATGAGGGTAAAAAGGTAAAAGAGGTGGTAGTTGGCGCCACCGCTTACTACAGTTGTATCATACCTAACCCTGACGGCAGGGGACAAAGGCATTAAATGCCTGTCTGTGTCGCCTAGACGGTGCAGAAAGGGACCGTCAGGGGCGCCACCGTTTGCCACGATGGCTATCTTATCAGCGCCTGCTTGCCACCGCATGCCCCTGGCTGCACAGCCTCCCGCCATGTACGCCAGGAACGGTCCCAGAGCGACACGTTGGTGGATGAGCTGGAGCGCGGGCTGCGGAGCAGTAGCTTGCCGCGGCAAGCGCCTTGCCGCGGATGTTGTCTTGTCGCCTCCGGGAGCTTGTTGCTCACCGGGTCTTGTCGCGTCCGGGAGCTTGTCGCTCACCGGGTCTTGTCGGGACGCGCAGCGCGTCGCAGCAAGCTTCTCGAGATGTCTTGGTTTGTCTTCCCGGCAAGCTCCTCTTGTCGGGGCCTTTGTGTTTCGAGTGGCCCTCCCGGAAAGCTCCTCTTGCCGGGGTCTTGTCTCCTTCCCGGCAAGCTCCTCTTGCCGGGGCCTTGGATACTTTGTTCTTGAATGGCTCCAAAGGGACCGCGGAGGATCTTGGCGGCCACCCGGCAAGCCTTGCCGCGGGACGCTGCGACTGCCCATGCACAAGTTCAGGATACTAAGGTACCCCTACTTTAGTACACCGACAGGAGCCCCCGGGCCTGGACCATACACGGTGCCGAGCGCTGTTGGGCCAGGCCCAAAACAGTGCACGGGTACGTGCGGCCTAGGTTACGCCATAACTCACTCCGCATCCACCGCGCCCTCCCCGCACGGCATGCGTCAAATGTGGCATCGTGGGAGAGATCGTGGGTGGTTTTCGAGGTGTCCACTCCCCACGATCACGGGGTGGGGAGAGGTCACCCCATCCGTTGCCTCGGTTCTGCACGCCTGCCATGCGGCTCCCATGCGCTTCGGGTCGCAGACGGTGGAGGCGGGAAACCGGGCCGTCGCGGGTCGAGGCAGCGGGTCGGCCCCAGCTCCCTGCTCTTCCCGTGTCTTGATTCGCTGAGCGGGGCGGCCGATCCCCCGACTCGCTCCTTTATAAAGAGCGGGAGGGGAGGACGGAAGCCCGCATTCTCTCATCTCCTCCTTCCTTCAGCTTCTGCTCCCCTTTCTCTCATTCGCCATGGAGAAAGGGAACCCTGGTCCTTCATCGGTGGCGGCGAGGGTCGCCGCCAGACAGCGCATCCCTCCCTCTCCCGCACCCGTGGTGGCAGAGCCAGCCATAAGGGGAAGAGGGAGGGGGCGAGGTCGTGGACGAGGTTGAGGACGAGGCTGAGGCGCTCGGGGAAGAGGTGGACGGGGCGGCGCGCCGGCTTCGCCTCCGCCGGCGGTTTCTCTTCCCGCGGCGGTCCATACTGGGGACGACCCTTGCGAATTCTTCGTCAGGCTGCGTCGGGCGCCTCGTCGTCGCCTCCGGCTCCCAGCTCCGTTTGCGAGCGTGGTGGAGTTGGACCCACCCGAGACACTGAGACTGCACATGAGGGGCTGTGGGATCAGCGGCACGTGAGTCCGCGTTGAATTCCCAGCCCCTAATGTGATGTATCTCGGTCGAGGGTGGAAGACGTTCGCCCGTATCCAGAGCTTGACGGCGGGGCTCACCCTCCATTTTAAGTTGATGGAGGGCGATCTCCTCTCCGTCAAGGTCTTCGGGTGCTTCGGCATTCGGGCAAGGTGCTGCATGGACAGCTCCTCCGATAGCGAAGGCTCCTCCTCGAGCGAGAGTGACAAGGAGGGGAGCGACAGCGACGACGAGGGTAGCGGGCGGCAGAATGACGGGTCCGACTAGGTGTCGGGCGCCGCTCCGTGCGGCACCGGCGACCCCATCATCCGTGTCGCCGGCTCCTTGAACTCCCCGGGGTCGTCTCCTTGGGCGGCTGGCGTAGGGAGGCTGCGGAGGAGGAAGAGGGCTGGCGGCAAGGCCGTCAAGTGGGAGTACGAGGGCGTGGTGCCCTCGACAGCGTGCTGACGTCCTGCCGCCTCGTCTTCGAGCCCCGCTTCCGGCGCCGCCATCACCGTCCAGCCTTCGGACAGCCCCCGGGACGTTCTCTTGGTGTCTTCTGGCACCTGTAGCTCGCCGAGGCGCCCCTTTTGCCCTTTTCGCCTCCTTGACCTACCTCCTGAAGAGAGGGACAAGAAAGGGATTATGGGCATCTTATCTTTTTAATTTGTAAGCCTTCGGGCCTTAGTTGCATTTAGAACTTGCAATCCTCTCTTTCATGTTTTTCATCCTCTATGGACTGTACCTGAGCGGAATGTTTTTTAATGAAAAGGGGATGGTTGCCGGGTCATTTGTCTCGCGGGTAGAACCCACGTCAAGGAGCAAATCCTTGGTATCTTTCAGATAGACACTTCTTCCCCGGCAACAGGCCCTGCCGTCTTCCCACGTCGCTAGACCTTTCTCACGCTTTTGACGGAGGCAGGGACGAGGCGGGTGCGGCCCCTCGTTTCATCCCTTTGCTGCCGCGAATACGACCAAACTTGGCCCCAGGAACGAGCCCCAGGGCCTAGAGTGAAGGGAGCACGGTAGTTTTCAGGAAGAAACGAGGTTTCGTATTCCCCAGTCCATAAGAGAATGCATGATGAGGGATGAAAGACTTATCTGAGATTGCAGCCCCGGGCAACTCTGGCTTGCCGTGGGTGAATCTTGGTACTTGCAGCCCCCGGCAACACTGGCTTGCCGGGGTCCAGATGCCGGTACGTCCTTCTTCTCCTTTTCGTCCTCAGGCGGTCCGGCAAAGATATGCGAGCCCTGCGAACCAAGGGAAACGAAAGAAAGGCAAAGGGACGCACACTCGACCTCTAAGTTAGGGGTTAGCCACTGTTAAGCACTATCAACCCTAACCAAGGACGAGACTCGACCTAGCATGCATGCTCTAACTCAGGGCGCCAGCGCTTCATTTACTTGTGCTCAGGGTCTGCGCCTGGCTTTGTACAAAGGATTACATGCAACAGCGGCAAGACTTGTATAAAAGGGTGGTTGCCGGACAGGGTCCGACAACCGCGCCTTACGGGTAAAACTTACGAAGATGCTCAATATTCCAGGAGTTGCTCACCGGAATGCCATCTTCGGTCTCAAGGCAGACAGCGCCAGGCCTAGTGACTCGTTTCACCCGGTAAGGGCCTTCTCGTTTCGGTGTCAACTTGTTGGAATTCTTGGCGGACTGAACGCGCCGAAGAACAAGGTCGCCTTCCTCGAGACTTATTGCATTAACTTTGCGGCTATGATAGCGGCGCAAAGCTTGCTGGTAGCGAGCGGCTCGCACAGCAGCCTGAAGACGGTCTTCCTCGAGGAGCAGCGCGTCATCTTGCCGCAGCTGCTCTTGCTCAAGCTCATCATAAGCGAGCACTCGAGGTGACCCGTATACGAGTTCCATGGGGATAACTGCTTCTGCTCCATAGACTAGAGCAAAGGGTGTCTGGCCAGTGGCTCGATTTGGCGTCGTCCTGATCGACCAAAGAACCACTGGCAGCTCCACAATCATGTTTCTTCCGCACTTGTGCAGCCTGTCGAAAGTTCTGGTCTTGAGCCCGCGCAGCACTTCAGCATTTGCCCTCTCCGCTTGACCGTTGCTTCTCGGGTGAGCAACAGAAGCGAAGCAGACCTTGGCGCCAAGATCTTGGACGTACTGCATGAAGGTGCGGCTTGTAAATTGTGTGCCGTTGTCGGTGATTATCCTGTTAGGGATCCCAAAACGGCAAACAATCGACCTGAAGAACTTGACTGCTCACCTTCCTCACTGGTTCCACTTCCGGCCGCTTTGTGAACTTGTCGATTGCAACGTACAAGTACTCAAAGCCCCCGACAGCTCAGGGAAAGGGGCCGAGGATATCGAGCCCCCAGACCGAAAATGGCCAGGATAAAGGGATCGTCTGGAGAGCTTGAGTTGGCTGGTGTATCTGCTTGGAATGGAACTGGCACGCTTCACACTTGGTTACTTGTGCAGTTGCATCCTGGAGGGCTGTCGGCCAGAAGAAGCCTTGCCGGAATGCTTTTCCGACAAGAGCTCTTGTGCCAATGTGGTGACCACATATGCCTCCATGTATCTCTGCCAACAGCTTCTGTCCATCTTCCCGGGGAATACACTTTAATTTCACACCATTGAGTCTTTTTCTGTACAGTGTCCTGTCGACAAACTTGTACATACTTGACTGCCGGGCTACTCTTTCCGCTTCTTCTTGCTCTTCGGGAAGTTCTCCTGTCTGAAGGAAACGGACAATCTGCTGCGCCCATGTTGGAGCCTGTGGCTCGACAACAAGGACTAAAGGCAATTCTGCTACTCCGGGAACATCTGCTTCCATGGCAAGGGCCCGCGGCTCTGCCAGAGCTTGACGTTCCCCGGCAAGCTTGCCGGAGCAAAACTTGTCGGGAGCGTCTGCTTCGACGGAACAAACCCTGGGGCTTGCCGGAGCAGACTGCTCCTCAGCATTGGTGTTGATCTTGGGGACTTTCTTGGCGGCGGCTTCGGGAAGCTCTGCCGGAAAATAGTCGTCAGAAACCAACTTCCTTTTCTTGCTCTGTCTAGTTGGTGGTGCTATGGATGGCTGAGTCAGCTTGAGCACAAAAATCCCTGGTTCCACAGGTAATTTAATTACAGCGCACTTTGACAGGCCATCGGCAACGTCATTCTAAGCTCTTGGGACGTGCTCCATCTACAGGCCGTCAAAGTGCTCTTCTAGCTTCCTCACTTCGTCGACGTAAGCTTCCATTAAAGGACTCTGGTAATTCTTGTTCACTTGGCGGACGACAAGCTGCAAGTCACCCTGACAATAAGCTTCTTAATCCCAAGTTCTGCCGCGATCCTGAGACCGGCAAGCAAGCCTTCATACTCTGCAGTATTATTTGTCGCTTGCTCCTTGGGAAAGTGCATCTGGACTACGTACTTGAGGTGCTCTCCGGTGGGTGCGACAAGCAGCACTCCGGCATCAGCGCCTTGCAGCGAGAAGGCACCGTCAAAGTACATAAGCCACTCTTTGTTTGCTTCCTGGGCGGGGATGCTTGCCTCCGGAATTTCTTCATCTGGAGTTGGCATCCACTCTGCTATGAACTCTGCCAATGCTCTTCTTTGGATCGTTGATGTACTCTCAAATTTGAGGCCAAAGCTTGACAGTTCCAGTGCCCACTCGACAATCCTGCCTGTTGCTTCTGGGTTCTGCAGTATCCTCTTCAGCGGAAAGCGAGTGACAACTGTTATCTCATGTGCTTGAAAGTAATGGCACAGCTTTCTCGAGGCCATGAGAAGGCCGAAAAGCAACTTCTGCACACCAGAGTACCTTGACCTAGCCCCCTGCAAAAGGGAACTGACAAAGTAAACTGGGCGCTACACCATCTTCTTCTGTATCTCCTCTTGCATCTGCGCAGATCCTTGCTTGTCGGGACCAGAGCTTGTCGGGGAAGCCCCCTGCTTGTCGCCGGATGTGCTTTCCGCAGTTGCTGGCTCGTCACCTGCCTCCCTCTCCGCTACTAATGCAGCACTAACCACTTGATTGGTTGCCACTATGTACAGCAGCAACTTCTCTTGCGGTTTAGGTGCGACAAGTGTTGGAGTGGAGGATAGGTATCTCTTCAAGTCTTGCAGCGCAGCCTCCGCTTCTGGAGTCCATTTCATTGGACCTGCCTTTTTCAAAAATTTGAAAAATGGCAGGGCGCGCTCAGCAGACCGAGAGATAAACCTGCTAAGAGCAACCACCCAACCGGCAAGCTTCCGTACATCCTTGACGCGCTTTGGTGCTTCGATCTGCTCAATGGCCTTGATCTTGTCGGGATTGGCTTCAATGCCCCACTGAGACACAAAGAACCCGAGAAGCTTGCCGGAAGGGACTCCTAACACACACTTCTCGGGGTTGAGCTTGAGGTTGATCTTGCGTAGATTTGCAAAGGTTTCGTCTAAATCTTGTATCAGAGTTACCCTGTCTTTGCTCTTGACCACTATATCATCCATGTAGGCCTCCACATTTCTGTGTATCTGTGGCTTCAAAGCGACATGGACTACTCTGGCAAATGTTGAACCAGCATTCTTTAATCCAAAAGGCATCCGTACGAAACAGTGCGTGCCACATGGAGTAATGAAAGCGGTTTTCTCCTCATCCTCTTCTGCCATGAAGATCTGATGGTATCTTGAATATGCATCAAGAAACGAAAGCAGATCACATCCGGCTGTGGAGTCAACAATCTGGTCAATGCGCGGCAAGGGAAATGGATCTTTGGGACAAGCTTTATTAACATCAGTAAAGTCAATACAAAGCCTCCATTTTCCATTTGCCTTGCGCACTACCACAGGATTGGCCAGCCACGTGGGATGGAGCACTCCTCTAACAAGGCATGCTGCTTCCAATTTCTTGATTTCTTCTGCTACGAATTCTTGGCGCTCCACTGCCTGTTTTCTGACCTTCTGCTTGACGGGCCGCGCATGAGGACAAACGGCAAGATGGTGCTCAATTACTTTCCTGGGAACACCGGGGATATCAGACGGTTGCCATGCAAACACGTCGACATTCGCCCACAGGAAAGTAACGAGCGCGCTTTCCTATTTAGGGTCAAGCGTGGCACTGATGGTGAAGGTACCACCAGTGCCGTCCTCCTTGGCGGACACCTTCTTGGTATGCGGTGGAGCTGCCATTGCCTTTTTACACTTGCCGGTGGAGCTCGATGGTGCGTCCTCGACGGCAGCGCAGCACTCCGAGGATGTGCGCTCGCGGGAGTGGGCATTAGAGCTCTTGCCGGACTTGGTCTTCTTCTTCCCCCCGGGAGCTTCAGCGGCAAGTGCCTTGCGGTCTGTCGCAGCAGCTGCTTCCCGGTAGATCTTGTCGGCGCAGATAAGGGCATCCTTCTTGTCGCCAGGGACAGAGATGACGCTTATCGGGCCTGGCATCTTGAGCAGGTTGTACGCATAGTGAGAGGCTGCCATGAACTTGGCGAGTGCTGGACGGCCAAGTATGCCATTGTAGGGCAATGGGAAATCGGCAACGTCAAAAGTGACCCTCTCCGTTCTGAAATTCAGCTCGCTGCCAAATGTCACCGGCAATGTGACCTTCCCTTTCGGCTTGCTCCTTCCCGGGTTAATTCCTTGGAATGTACCGGTCTCTTCGAGCTCGCTGTCCGGGATCTGGAGTTTCTGGAGCACAGCGGAGGAGATCAGATTTAAGCCGGCCCCGCCGTCAACTAGCATCTTAGTGACTTTGAGGTTGCGGATTGTTGGCGAAACCAACAACGGCAAGCACCCGACCGCAGTTGTGCGATCAGGGTGGTCCTCAATGTCAAAGATGATAGGCGTGCTAGACCATTTTAGAAGCTTGCGTGATTCGACAGGTGGCTCTGCCGCATTAACTTCCCGCAGCCACTGTTTGAGTTGGCGGTGGGAAGTATGTAGAGAAGCACCGCCGTCAACACACAAAACTTCTGTAGCTTTCTGAAACTCCTGCTCACTGTTCTCAACATCATCCATGTCTTCGTCGTCATCTTCGTCTTCATCCTTGTCGCGGCCGCGGGGAGGTCTATCTCCTTGCCACTGCTTGGCCTTGCCGCGGCATCCTCCCTGGCCAGCGCGCTTCTTGCCGGCCTCTCCACCGCCTCCTTGGGCTCTCTCCTTGTCGCGCCGCTCGTACTCAGCTTTTTGTTGCTGGACAAGCTGCTCGACCTTCTTGCAGCTCTGGAGATCATGGCCCTTGGTGCGGTGGATCTTGCAGTACTGCTTGTCGGAGCCGTCCTGCTTGTCGGCGGCCGCCACAGCTTGGCAGTTGGTGCATGTGGCAACCTCCTTGCCAGAGCTACCAACTTTGGCTTGCTTGGCGGCGCCGTCATTGCCGGACTGCTCAACGACTAGCGCCTCTTCGCCCTTCTTCTTCCTATTGCGCCTCCGGTTTTTCCTTGCCGGGGCGGCATCCTCACTGTCAGATCCCCCTGCTCCAGTATTCTCTCCGGGGAGTTTCCTCCCGTCTTCGGCGCGTGCACACTTGTCGGCCAGGGCGTACAGCTCGCTGACATCTCTGATCCTGCTCATCGCCATCTCCTCCCGCATCCTGCGATTACGCACGTTCTGATGGAACACGCTGATAACCGCGGCAGGGTGGATGTCTGGGATGTTGCGCTGTACACGGCTGAATCTCTGGATATACTTGCGCAGGGGCTCTCCTTCCTTCTGGGCCAGCAGTTGGAGGTCACTCTCTTGGCCATGTGGTTTGTGGCCGCCCGTAAAGGCGCCGACAAACTGATGGCACAAGTCCGCCCAAGAAGATATGGAGTTGTCCGGCAAGTGCATGAGCCAGGACCTGAAGTCGGGCTTGAGCACAAGCGGGAAGTAGTTGGCAAGGACCTTATCGTCTCGCCCCCCGGCAGCTTGCGCCACAATGGTGTAGATGCTGAGGAACTCAGACGGGTGCGACTTGCCGTCGTACTTCTCCGGTACGTCTGGCTTGAAATGCTTCTGGCTGGGCCACTGGACTTGCCGCAGCTCTCGGGTAAACGCAGGACAACCTACCGCGTACGGCAAGTCGCCTGGCTCCCCGGGCGCATGCATGTCAATAGAGGGCCCAGCGCGCAGGCTGATTGACGCCGCGCTTCTCTTCGGCGCTCGATGCGTGTTCGAGCGTCTTATTGTTGTCTCTGATGAAGAACTTGGCGCTGATCGCGACGAGCTCGCGGATCTGACGACGCGGTGGAGTAGCTGTCGAGGTGGATCCGGCGAGTCGGCGATCTTGGCCTTCGGGGCGGAGAGTGCACAGTGGTTGCACCCTCGCCGGTCTTGTCGCCACCGGCTCGTGCCTGGCTGACTTGCCGCGGCAGCAATGCGCTCAGCTGCCGCGGGTTGTCACCGTTGGCGAAACCGATGAGGCTCTGGATAGTGGCCCTCCAGTCATCGATCTTCTCTGGCGCTGCAGGGTAATCTAGGAGCAGTTGGGCCCGTGCCAACGCTTCCGCCGGAGTGGCGGGCGGCGGCGGCGAACGGTGCGAGGAACGGGATATGCTCGGACTTCTAACTACGTTAGAAGGAGCAGTATCTCGTCCAAGCGACCGTGCCACGCTCGCGCCAGCATGTTGGCGTGCGTGCTGGTCTTGAGCACTCCGGGATCCGCCAGCTTGATCTTGTCCCAGCAAACGTATGGTACCGTGAGTACCATGACGCTGCTGGTCCCGCGCCTCCTGGGACGGGCGCGGAGCGTGTATGGACGCCGAGGTCTTGGAGTGCGCCCGGTCGTTGTGGGAGCCGACCGCGCCGCCGATGCGCAGCGCAGTCTTGTCCTTGGACCTGGCAGCACCATGAGCCTCCTCGTCGGCGCCCGCTCTTCCGCCGGCGCCTACTCCACCAGCCGTTCGCTCCGGCGATGGTGGGCTCGGCGCAGACGGAGCAGCTGCCTCCGAAATCTTCTTCTTCGGCGGCATGTTGATGAAGATGACGAAGATCCGGCTCGTGCGAACGCCGGATCAGGTTCACACAACCTCGACGCGCCCCTACCTGGCGCACCAAAGATGTCGGGGGTGACTAATCCCCACGGACACCTGTGGGACCATGGTGGACCGGGGCCCCTTTCGGTTCGGCAGGGGGCGGAGAGTGCACGAAGAGCAGATCGAGGCGAACGCATGAACGACGCGATCGGTTTACCCAGGTTCGGGCCGCACGGATGCGTAAAACCCTACTCCTGCTTTGATTTGTATTGTGTTCTTGCTCGGGAGTGATGAATGCTACAGTACACTTGGGTGGCTAGCGATACCGAGCGTGAGAATGATCGACCTCCCCCCTCCCTGTTGCGCATGGGCCTCCTTTTATATGTCAAAGGGGTCACCGACATGTGGCAACAGAGATGAGGGTAAAAAGGTAAAAGAGGTGGTAGTTGGCGCCACCACGTACTACAGTTGTATCATACCTAACCCTGACGGCAGGGGACAAAGGCATTAAATGCCTGTCTATGTCGCCTAGACGGTGCAGAAAGGGACCGTCAGGGGCGCCACCGTTTGCCACGATGGCTATCTTGTCAGTGCCTGCTTGCCACCACATGCCCCTGGCTGCACAGCCTCCCGCCACGTACGCCAGGAACGGTCCCAGAGCGACACGTTGGTGGGTGAGCTGGAGCGCGGTCTGCGGAGCAGTAGCTTGCCGCGGCAAGCGCCTTGCTGCGGATGTTGTCTTGTCGCGTCCGGGAGCTTGTCGCTCACCGGGTCTTATCGGGATGCGCAGCGCGTCGCAGCAAGCTTCTCGAGATGTCTTGGTTGGTCTTCCCGGCAAGCTCCTCTTGCCGGGGCCTTTGTGCTTCGAGTGGCCCTCCCGGCAAGCTCCTCTTGCCGGGGTCTTGTCTCCTTCCCAGCAAGCTCCTCTTGTCGGGGCCTTGGATACTTTGTTCTTGAATGGCTCCAAAGGGACCGCGGAGGATCTTGGCGGCCACCCGGCAAGCCTTGCCGCGGGACGCTGCGACTGCCCGTGCACAAGTTCGGGATACTAAGGTACCCCTACTTTAGTACACCGACAATAATATGTCATTTTCATCTATGTTTAAAATGTTTAAAATGTTGTTTGTTTAAATTTGCTCCTATGTCATGCTAAAATGCTTTAATTCATACCTAAATAACCGTAGCTCCAAACCTAACAAACTTTATATGTAAATGGGGTAGAAAAATGCATAGTTTAACTTGGTGGCATCACTTTGCATGTTTAACAACTATAAAATATGGTTTAGGGCAGAACAGTACCAAACCTAGTATATGCATATGAGGATTTTCCGGAATTGTTGTTCGTTGTTTCCGGCCTCATTTAAACTTGACTAGATAGGTAGTTTTACTTTGCTTCACCTCTTGCCATGTTAATCAACATTTAATATTGTTGGGTACATAAACAAGATCGAACTAAATAACTTGTTGTGGTGTTTCGTCAATATGCAACCCATTGCATATTGAGCTCCACTTAACTTGTAGTTTTGCTTGTGCACTTTGCCATGTCATGAATCTTTAAACCGGACAAGCATCATACTTGGTTGTGCATCATGCCATGTTTATGTGGTGGATGTTTTACTATGTGGTTTGCTTCTTTCCGGTGTTGCTTCTTCGGGTTGGTTCCCTTAACGTCGCGTTGTGAGGATTCGTTCGACTACGTCCGTTTGTCTTCTTCATGGACTCGTTCTTCTTCCTTGCGGGATTTCAGGCAAGATGACCATACCCTCGAAATCACTTCTATCTTTGCTTGCTAGATGCTCACTCTTTTGCTATGCCTATGCTACGATACCTACCACTTGCTTGTCATGCCTCCCATATTGCTAAGCCAAACCTCTAACCCACCTTGTCCTAGCAAACCGTTGTTTGGCTATGTTACCGCTTTGCTCAGCCCCTCTTATAGTGTTGTTAGTTGCAGGTGAAGATTGGAGCTTGTTCCATGTTTGGAACATGGTTATTTTGTTGGGATATCACAATATCTCTTATTTAATTAATGCATCTATATACTTGGTAAAGGCTGGAAGGCTCGGCCTTATGCCTGGTGTTTTGTTCCACTCTTGCCACCCTAGTTTCCGTCATACCGATGTTATGTTCCTTGATTTTGCGTTCCTTACATGGTTGGGTTATAATAGGAACCCCTTGACAGTTCGCCTTGAATAAAACTCCTCCAACAAGGCCCAACATTGGTTTTACCATTTGCCACCTGGCCTCTTTTTCCCTTGGGTCGGCCAGCCCAAGGGTCATCTTTATTTTAACCCCCCCCCCCCCCCCGGGCCAGTGCTTCTCTAAGCGTTGGTCCAACCCAGAGCACCGTGCGGGGCCGTCCTTTGGCAACTTGGGTTACGTTGGCTCCCATACGCTTAGCTTATCCGGTGTGCCCTGAGAACGAGATATGTGCAGCTCCTATCAGGATTTGTCGGCACAGCGGGTGGTCTTGCTGGTCTTGTTTTACCATTGTCGAAATGTCATGTAACCGGGATTCCGAGCCTGATCAGGTCTTCCTGGGAGAAGGAATATCCTTCATTGACCATGAGAGCTTGTGATGGGCTAAGTTGGGACACCCCTGTAGGGATATGAACTTTCAAAAGTTGTGCCCACGGTTATGGGCAGATAGGAATTTGTTAATGTCCGGTTGTAGAAAACCTGAAACTTATCTTAAATAAAATGTATCAACCGCGTGTGTAACCATGATGGTCTCTTCTCGGCGGAGTCCGGGAAGTGAACACGGTGTTGGAGTAATGTTTGACGTAGGTTGTTCTAGGATCACTTCATGATCATAGACTCTCGACCGTGCTTTTGCCTTCTCTTCTCGCTCTCATTTGCGTATGTTAGCCACCATATATGCTAGTCACTTGCTGCAGCTCCACCTCATACCTTTTACCCTACCTATAAGCTTAAATAGTCTTGATCACGAGGGTGTGAGATTGCTGAGTCCCCGTGACTCACAAGTACTTCCAAAACCAGTTTGCAGGTGCCGATGATATCGTGCAGGTGATGCAACCGAGCTCAAGGAGGAGCTCAATGAAGATCTTGTCCTTTGTGTTGTTTCATTTCAGTCGATCAGTAGTGGAGCCCAGTTGGGACGATCGGGGATCTGTGTAGCATTTGGGGTAGTCTTCTTTTATTTTGGTTCCGTAGTCAGACCTTGAGTGTATCTATATGAATGTAATGTTTTATTCATGCAATTGTGTGAAGTGGCGATTGTAAGCCAACTATGTATCTTTTTCCCTTATGTATTACATGGTTGTGTGAAGATTACCTCACTTGCGACATTGCTTACAATGCGGTTATGCCTCTAAGTCGTGCTTCGACACGTGGGAGATATAGCCGCATCGTGGGTGTTACAAGTTGGTAATCAGAGCCTTCCCCGACTTAGGAGCCCCCTGCTTGATCGAATCGCTGGCGTTGTTGAGTCTAGAAAAATGTTTTGAGTCATTTAGGATTATATATATTGGAGAGTAGGATTATTTTTACTCCTCAGTCCCTTCGTCGCTCTGGTGAGGCATCCTGGCATAGAGTTTTGACTCTTCTCTTCTCAAATTTCACTAAAAAAATTAGGATCACACGGGTATATGGGAATCATTCCGATGGTTTTGTGACGAGAACATTGTTCTTGGTGCCTCCTGACATTTAGGGGTTGTGGCAGTGTCCCGGGGAGTTGAGCTCCGAGGTGTTGTCGTCACAATTTTATCGTTGAGATTCTGGAATACCTGAGTTTTGCCAACATCGAAAATCTCTTTTATGCAGTAGTTGGTGAGATAACCTCGACGCCACCCAGTACTGGGGCGGGAGTTCGGGAGTATCGCCATAACTCGTATAACGGATGCTTTTCAAAGGTTGAGGTAAACGATTTCCGAAGGTTTCTTGGTTATGTGTTGAAGGATGGATACAACTGGATGTAGGATTTGCTAGTTTTGGGTGAGATATTATGCTTCCCCTGTATCCCCAACACCTGATTGCATAACCGGAAAGTTTCGGGAGTTTATAAGTGGGAATTCAAGTAGCTTTTAGGATATCTTTCCGACAGATGCATGATATGAGATTGGGGTTCGATATCTAGTGGTCCACCTATCCACGGTTGGTTTTAAAGTGGTCTCGTTGTGTCTTAAAGAGTCCTCGGCTATGCTGACTCGGGGACGCTTCGTATGTCATGTGCACTGCCTTGTACATGATGGTCGAGGGAGTCCTGGATTAGGGGGTGTCCGGGTGGCCGGACTATACCTTCAGCCGGACTCCAGGACTATGAAGATACAAGATTGAAGACTTCGTTCCGTGTCCGGATGGGACTTTCCTTGGCGTGGAAGGCAAGCTTGGCGATGCGGATATTCAAGACCTCCTACCATTGTAACCGACTTTGTGTAACCCTAACCCTCTCCGTTGTCTATATAAACCGGTGGGTTTTAGTCCGTAGGACAACTTCATCATACAACAATCATACCATAGGCTAGCTTCTAGGGTTTAGCCTCCTTGATCTCGTGGTAGATCTACTCTTGTACTACCCATATCATCAATATTAATCAAGCAGGACATAGGGTTTTACCTCCATCAAGAGGGCCCAAACCTGGGTAAAACATCGTGTTCCTTGCCTCCTGTTACCATCCGGCCTAGACGCACAGTTCGGGACCCCCTACCCGAGATCCGCCGGTTTTGACACCGACATTGGTGCTTTCATTGAGAGTTCCTCTGTGTCATCGCTTTTAGGCCCGATGGCTCCTTCGATCATCAACAATGATGCAGTCCAGGGTGAGACTTTTCTCCCCGGACAGATTTTCGTCTTCGGCGGCTTCGCACCGCAGGCCAATTCGCTTGGCCACCTTGAGCAGATCGAAAGCTACGCCCCTGGTCATCAGGTCGGGTTTGGAAGCCTAAACTACACGGCTGACATCTGCGGGGACTTGATCTTCGACGGATTCGAGCCACAGCCAAGCGCGCCGCACTGTCTCGATGGGCATGATATAGCTCTGCCGCCGAACAGTGCCTTGGAGACCGCACACGCATCGGTTCTGACCATTGATTCGGAGCCTACTGCACCTATCGAGGATCAGCGGTTGGACGCTGCCTCAGGGGCTGCGATCTCAGAGGCGATCGAGCCGAACTCCAGCCCCGCACTCCGCATAGCCCGTGACTCCGAGGAGCCAGATTCCTCTCCGAACTCTGAGCCCCCCGCGCCCCTGCTGATCGAATCCGATTAGGCACCGATAATGGAGTTCACCGCCGCGGACATCTTTCAGCACTCGCCCTTCGGCGACATCCTGAATTCTCTAAAGTCTCTCTCTTTATCAGGAGAGCCCTGGCCGGACTACGGTCAGCAAGGTTGGGATACGGACGATGAAGAAATTCAAAACCCACCCACCACCCACTTCGTAGCCACTGTCGACGACTTAGCCGACATGCTTGACTTCGACTCTGAAGACATCGACGGCATGGACGACGATGCAGGAGACGAACAAGAACCAGCACCCGTAGGGCGCTGGAAGGCCACCTCGTCATATGACATATATATGGTGGACACTCCAAAGGATGGAGATGGTGATGGAACAGCGGGGGACGATAACTCTAAGAAACATCCCAAGCACCGGCGTCAGCGGCGCCGCTCTAAATCCCGCCAAAGCAAAAACGGTGATTCCGGCACGGGAGATAATACTACTCCGGATAGCGCCGAAGAACACCCCCTCCAGCAAGATTCAGCACAGGAGGACAGAGAAGCCAGCCGTCACGAGAGGGCGGCGGACCAAGAGGTCGAGGACGATAATTATACGCCTCCCTCCGAAGACGAGGCAAGCCTCGACGACGACAAGTTCTTCGTGCCAGAGGATCTCGCCGAACAAGAGTGTTTTAAACGCAGGCTTATGGCCACGGCAAGCAGCCTCAAGAAAAAGCAGCAACACCTTAGAGCTGATCAGGATTTGCTAGCTGACAGATGGACTAAAGTCCTTGCGGGCGAAGAGTATGAACTCGAACGCCCCTCCAAGAGTTACCCAAAGCGCAGGCTGCTACCCCGACTAGAGGAGGAAGCACCTACATCACCAGCGCATGACATGGCCGACCGGCCACCTCGTGGCCGCGACAGAGAGGCCTCTTGGCCCTCCACTCAAGCCATGCACTGACGCCGCGTCAAGCATACTAAGGCACGAGAAAATGCGCCCGACCTGCGCGACATACTGGAGGACAAGGCAAGGCAAACAAGATCGATCTACGGATCGCGCAGGCGCCCCACGGCACATGACCGTGATTGTCACTCCGGATGCAATAAATCCGGCCGGGCCGAACTCAACAGACAAAGCTCCTTCGAGCTGTGTCGTGATATAGCCCAATACAGAGGCGCCGCACACCCACTATGCTTCACAGATGCAGTAATGGATCATAAAATCCCTGAGGGCTTCAAACCCGTAAACATCGAATCGTACGATGGCACAACAGATCCCGCGGTATGGATCGAGGATTATCTCCTTCATATCCACATGGCCCGCGGTGATGATCTACACGCCATCAAATACCTCCCACTCAAACTTAAGGGACCGACCCGGCATTGGCTTAACAGCTTGCCAGCAGACTCAATCGGTTCTTGGGAGGACCTGGAAGCCGCATTCCTTGATAACTTCCAGGGCACTTATGTGCGACCACCAGACGCCGATGACCTAAGCCACATAATTCAGCAGCCAGAGGAATCGGCTAGGCAATTCTGGACACGGTTCCTAACAAAGAAAAACCAGATAGTCGACTGTCTGGACGCAGAGGCCTTAGCGGCCTTCAAGCATAATATCCGTGACGAGTGGCTTGCCCGGCACCTGGGATAGGAAAAGCCGAAATCTATGGCAGCCCTCACGACACTCATGACCCGCTTTTGCGCGGGAGAAGACAGCTGGCTAGGTCGCAGCAACAATTTAAACAAGAACCCTAGTAATTCGAATACCAAGGACAAAAGCGATAGGTCACGTCGGAACAAACAAAAGCGCCGCGTTAACAGTGACAGCAACAAGGATACGGCAGTTAATGCCGGATTCTGAGGCTACAAATCCGGTCAACGGAAAAAGCCATTCAAAACAAATACTCAGGGCCCGTCCAGTTTGGACCGAATACTCGACCGCTTGTGCCAGATACATGGCACCCTCGAAAAGCCAGCCAATCACACCAATAGGGATTGTTGGGTGTTCAAGCAGGTAGGCAAGTTAAGAACCGAAAACAAAGACAAGGGGCTGTATAGCGACAACGAGGAGGAGCCCAGGCCGCCGAACAATGGTGGATAGAAGGGATTTCCCCCCCAAGTGCGGACGGTGAACATGATATACGCAACCCACATCCCCAAGAGGGAGCGGAAGCATGCGTTACGGGACGTATATGCGATGGAGCCAGTCGCCCCAACGTTCAACCCATGGTCCTCCTGCCCGATCACCTTTGATCAAAGGGACCACCCCACTAGCATCCGTCATGGCGGCTTCGTCGCATTGGTTCTAGACACAATCATTGATGGATTTCATCTCACAAGAGTCCTCATGGACGGCGGTAGCAGCCTGAACCTGCTTTACCAGGATACAGTGCGAAAAATGGGCATAGATCCCTCGAGGATCAAGCCCACCAAAACGACATTTAAAGGCGTCATACCAAGTGTAGAAGCCAACTGTACGGGCCCAGTCACACTGGAAGTGGTCTTCGGATCTCCGGATAACTTCCGAAGCGAGGAGTTAATCTTTGACATAGTCCAGTTCCGTAGTGGCTATCACGCACTGCTCGGGCGAACCGCATTCGCAAAATTCAATGCGGTACCGCACTATGCATACCTCAAGCTCAAGATGCCAGGCCCTAGAGGAGTAATCATGGTCAATGGGAACACTGAACGCTCCCTCCGAATGGAGGAGCACACGGCAGCGCTCGCAGCAGAAGTACAAAGCAGCCTCTCTAGGCAGTTCTCCAGTCCGGCCTTGAAAAGGCCGGACACTGTCAAGCGCGCCTGGAGTACCCTACAACAAGACCGCCTAGCACGTTCTGAGCTAGCGTAGCAATGCAGCCCCAACCCTAGCCCTCACGATATAGCGAAATCGGTGCTTCCCGTACATAACTACGCTCTTGAAATACCATGGGCACAGGGGAAGGGGCACTATCACGGCACGCCCGAAATACGGCTTAAACCGCACCAGGGGCTGCCGGATTCCTTTTTTCTTTTTTTCTCTTACTCTCAGGACTCCATACTTCGGATGACCCGTTCGGCAATTCAACTGCCGCACAAACGATGCAAGATCTAGGAAAGCAGACAAGCCACACCGCATTATGGAACTCCCATGTGGTCTCTATTGCGAGCAGTATACCTGTTTTTTAATACAATTCCGCGGCCTACCCCTGGCCAGGACATGTTAAATAGTCTAATTTCTGTTGCTTATCGCACTATTTGTATCGTTCCGCTTTCATAGCAGCCTTTCTATAAACAATGCATAGCTTTCTGTCTATTTTTTGCATTATCCTCTTTTTATATATATGTTTATTAATAACATGTTGCATCCGTACACTGTGGTACGGCAAAAATACACCAGGGGCTTCAGTACCCATCAATATGGCGTGATAAGTCCATACACTTTCACAAGTGCGGCACCCCGAACTTATAGCACTATATGCATCGGCTCCGAATCATGATTTGGGTCAATAGTTGGGTTTGCCCGGCTCCTATGTTTTGGTGCCTTACGTTCTGCTATATCGGCTAAGGTAGCACTAGGAGAACTACTACGATTGTGCCCCAGTTGAGCTGGGCTGAGCACCTCAGTAGAGAAAGCTAAAACTGACTGTCATGATGAGGCGAGAGACCGGTCGCTGTTCGAGTGGTTTTTCGAGTCCTTAAAGACTTATGCCGCTTCGAGCAAGGAACCGGATTTGTCCGGCCAAGGCGTGGATAGCGCCCCGAACTCAGTCTTCCGAATACTAGGGGCTTCGCCGAAATTTAAAATTATAGAGTTCTATGGCTAAGTGAGAGTGTTCAAACATTATAGTCTGATTGCCTTGTTCGTTGTGCTGAGCGCCTCCCTCGGCGGACCCAATCATGGGAAAAAGAGCGCTCAGGTTTATCCCGAACACCCCAGCACTAGTGGCATGGGGGCAAAAGCCGATGACTGGCCATCTCTCAATTTTTTGATAAACGGCCGCACAGAAAGTAATATTTTAAATTCAACAAGCATTGCTTAGCGCATATGAACAAGTTTTCAGCGCACAGGATAACACGAGCGAGTTCATTCAAAAATTACATCCTTGGTAGATTCATCCGCCATAAGGCGGGCACCGGCCAAAACATCCTTGTAATAGTTCTCGGTCTTGCGATGCTCCTTCCCCAGCGGTGGCCCGTCCCTCACAAGCTTCTCACCGTCCAGCTTACCCCAGTGCACCTTTGCACAGGTAAGGGCCCTACGGGCACCTTCGATGCAGACGGAGCACTTGATGACCTCGAGCCTTGGACAAGCCTCCACCAGCCGCCGCACCAGTCCGAAGTAGCTCCCAGGCAGGGCCTCTCTAGGCCACAGCCGAACTATGAAGCCCATCAGGGCTTGTTCGGCCGCCTTGTAGAGCTCAACCAGCTGCATCAGCTGGTCGCTCAAGGGCACAGGGTGTCCGGCCTCAGCATACTGAGACCAGAACACCTTCTTTGTCGAGCTGCCTTCCTTGGCTCGGTAGAATGCGGCGGCACCGGATACGCTGCGGGGAAGATCTATGAATGCCCCTGGAGAGCTCCGGATTCGGGTAAGTAACAGGTAGTTTACTTTTATATGTCTGCTTTGCATAGAGAATGCCTTACCCGCCGCTATCTTTTTCACCGCATCCAATTCCTGGAGGGCCTTCTGGGCTTTGGCCTGGGCAGATTTGGCAGTTTTAAGGGCCACAGCAAGCTCGGACGCTCGCGTCTTCGAGTCAAGCTCCAAACTCTCATGTTTTTTCATGAGAACCTGAAGCTCTTACTGCACCTCGCCGACCTGCGGCTCAAATTTCTCCCGCTCGGTGTGCTCCGTGGTCGCTTTCTTCTCAGCCTCGGACAGCGCCTGCTTGAGGGTCGCCACCTCAGTTGTGGCCCCTACAATAAGCAGTGTACTCCTGTCATTTCTTGCAATTGCGTCTTCTTATAGGCATTTTTTCTATAAGGTATCTCTTACCTTCTTTCTCACCGAGCTGCCATTTGGCAAGGCCGAGCTCTTGCTCGGTCCGCTTGAGGCCCTGCTTCAGGGCACCCACCTCCGCAGTCAGTGCGGCGGTGGCCAGCAGCGAAGCCTGCATACGTATATTGACTCCTTTTTAGTTAGACTCCTGCGATATTTAATAGATCCTCTATTCGGCTTTTCTTTTCGAACGCCAAACAGAGCATCAGGGGCTACTGTCTATGCGGTAATATTTTTACATATTTTTTACTTACCTCGAAGCCTGTTAGAAGGCTAGCACAAGCTTCAGTCAGTCCGCCTTTGGCGGACCGAACCTTCTGGACCACCGTACTCATGATGGTACGGTGCTCCTCATCAATGGAGGCGCCCTTAAGCACCTCCAGCAGATTGTCCGGCGCCTCCGGTTGGATGGAGGACGCCGGCTCCATAGGCTTGCTCCTCTTGGCAGGAGTTCGCCTGCCGCGGTCCGGAACCGTTGATGATTCCGGCGCGGTGTCCGGCTTAAAGCCGAACTTGGAGCCCTGGGGGGTCTGGTCCCCTTTACTCCTGGAGTCCGGGAGGTCGCCTCGCGGTTCCTCCTGGACCACCTCCTCTTGCCCCGGAGCTTGTCGCGACGCCACTTCGGCGTCATCCGCAGCACAGGGGGAGGCAGCGGGCGGAACTGAATTCACGTCCGATGAATCCAGGGAGCCGCTCGACGACTCGTCGAGCCCGTCCTTGGGCGGGCTGCATGATTATATTCGACATTAGGGAAAGCTGCGCAACAAAAGGAATATCATGAGTTACTCTGGTATCCGAACACTTACGATTTCGCCGGACGCTTGGCCCTGTCCGGCCACTCCTCTTCGTCCTCGTCGGTGTCGGGGGCGTAGTCCGGCGGAGGGGTTTTCCTCTTCTTGGATCCTTTGGCCTCCCCTACTGGGGCGGCCTTCCTCTTCTTTCCTCCCCCCACTGGAGGGGGAGAGGTCTCTTCTTCCTCCTCCTCGTCTTCACGGGAGGAGTGCGTCTCAGACTCGTCGGACGACAAGTCCGACACCACCATATGCCGGGAACTCTTTTGAGTCCCCGTGGCCTTCTTCTTCTTGGCCTTCTTCTCCGGCACCACATAAGGTGCCGGAACCAGCAGCTTCACTAGGAGAGCAGGGGCTGGGTCTCCGGGCAAGGGAGCCGGACAGTTAATCAGTCCGGACTTCGCCTGCCAATCCTGTCAAAGGTGAGGGAGTTTAGATCCCGCTCAGAGTCAAACTATGAAGAAAACTTAACATCCTGTAAAAGATGAAAATATTTTACCTCGCCAGCAGGACGCTGCGAGCTGAATCCGCGGTCTTCGGAGGCGGATGTGTGAGCCTCGGCGCCTTTGGTCAGCCCCTTCCAGACATCTTCATACGTCGTGTCGAAGAGCCTGCTCAGAGTTCGGTGCTGCGCCGGGTTGAACTCCCACAAATTGAAGTCCCGTTCTTGACACGGAAGGATCCAGCAGACAAGCATGACCTGGACTACGTTGACAAGCTTGAGCTGCTTGTTCACCAGGGACTGGATGCATTTTTGCAGTCCGGTCACCTCTTCTTCGTCGCCCCACGACAAGCCCGTCTCCTTTCAGGACGTGAGCCGCGTAGGTGGTCCGGGTCGGAATTCAGGGGCTGCCATCCACTTCGGATCGTGTGGCTCGGTGATGTAAAACCAACCTAACTGCCACCCCTTCAAGGTCTCCACAAAGGAGCCCTCAAGCCATAGGACGTTGGCTATTTTGCCCGCCATGGCACCTCCGCACTCCGCCTGGTTGCCGCGCACCACTTTTGGCTTGACGTTGAAGGTCTTGAGCCAGAGGCCGAAATGGGGGCAGATGCAGAGGAAAGCCTCGCACACGACGATAAACACCAAGATATTGAGGATGAAGTTCGGGGCCAGATAGTGGAAATCTAGGCCATAGTAGGACATGAGCCCGCGGACAAATGGGTGGAGAGGAAAACCCAATCCGCGGAGGAAGTGGGGAAGAAATACTACCCTCTCATGGGGCCTTGGGGTGGGGAGAAGCTGCCCCTCCTCAGGAAGCCGGTGCGCGATGTCTTTGGACAGGTATCCAGCCTTCCTTAGCTTTTTGGCATGGCCCTCCGTGACGGAGGAGACCATCCACTTGCCTCCTGCTCCAGACATTGTTGGAGAAGGTTGAGGTAGGAAGTGCGGGCTTGGGCGCTGGAGCTCGGGTGCGCAGAAGATGGACAGGCAAAGGAGGAAGAAGGCGTGGGTAAAAAGGTGGATCCTTATCCCCTTATATGGGCGGATGCGACTGTACGTCCCCACCAGCCTAGTAAAACTCGCTTGCCTCCCCAGCGCCGTGATAAATGGCGCGGTTGGGTTACCCACATCCGTATTGATGAGAATCCCGTAAATGGGGGACACGATCTCTGCTTTGACAAGACGTGCCAAGGAAACCGCCTCGCAAAACACGCTGAGGTGGAAAAGTGAAAATGATTCGAATAAAGGCTTGGCTGTAGTGTGATGTCACGCTGCAGAATACGTCAGCGGATTAGATTTGTGTTAATATTATTCTCTCTGTGGCAATACATGGAAACTTATTTTGCAGAGCCGGACACTACTCTTGGTGTTTACAAACTTTTATGAAGAATTTGGAGGAGGAACCCGCCTTGCAATGTCGAAGACAATCTACATGCCGGACTCGTCGTCATTGAAGCCTGGTTCAGGGGCTATTGAGGGAGTCCTGGATTAGGGGGTGTCCGGGTGGCCGGACTATACCTTCAGCTGGACTCCGGGACTATGAAGATACAAGATTGAAGACTTCGTTCCGTGTCCGGATGGGACTTTCCTTCGCGTGGAAGGCAATCTTGGCGATGCGGATATTCAAGACCTCCTACCATTGTAACCGACTTTGTGTAACCCAAACCCTCTCCGGTGTCTATATAAACCGGAGGGTTTTAGTCTGTAGGACAACTTCATCATACAACAATCATACCATAGGCTAGCTTCTAGGGTTTAGCCTCCTTGATCTTGTGGTAGATCTACTCTTGTACTACCCATATCATCAATATTAATCAAGCAGGACGTAGGGTTTTACCTCCATCAAGAGGGCTCGAACCTGGGTAAAACATCGTGTTCCTTGCCTCCTGTTACCATCCAGCCTAGACGCACAGTTCGGGACCCCCTACCCGAGATCCGCCGGTTTTGACATCGACAATGGTGTTGTACGATCGAGCCCATGTAGGCCCCACCATGAAAACTTCGGATGAAATCTCTATCATATGTTTTTTCCGGCTTATTTTGCAAGCCAATCCTTTGTATTTTTGTTTTCAGTTGTGGTATTCGAGTTGCTTCGAAGTCAAATGTTGATTCCATACCTTTCCTAAACGGTGTTCTCATACTTCGATGTGAATACCAATCCTTCATGATTATCGAGATTCTCATGCCAATCCTTTTCTACCGGTGCGATTCTCTTCAAGATGATCCTATCATTTTTTCCTATTTGCAAGATCCAATCTTAGTTCTTCTCAATGTTGTTTGTTTCATTCGTCCCAAGTTGTGCTTGTTTTTCCCACCCTCCCACCCTTTTCTTCGAGGACTCGGATTTCTTAATCAAGTATCCAGCTTATTGATGTGCAGTCTCTCCATTCTTTTCCGTCAATATTCTTACCCGGTGCTTCTCATGAAGATGTTCTACTAGTTCAGCATTCCTCGTTTCTTTTTCTTCTCCGGTGGATTCAATTCAAGTTTCCAGTGTTGATGATATTCCTTTCCTTGTTTCAAATGCTTTCTCATGCTGGTGCGCCTCTCAACGATCCTCTTCTCGCTATTCAGTTGTTCCGAAGTGCTGAAGATATCTCGAAGATTCGTGTTACCACTCTACATTCGTTCAACCTATTTTGAGGTTGTTATCTCATTCAAGCCTTTTAATTCAACCGGTGCAATCTATCTTCCAAGCGACCTTTTCAACGGTGTTTCTTTTGAGTGGGCCCTAACCCACAGGTCTTTTCCCAGGATCTTACCTGACTCTTCTAATTTTCCCCAGAGTTACTCTCTAATTCTTTTCCAAGTTTGACGTAAGAATGAATTATCATCAGTCATTTGCATTTCTCCAAGATCTTTCAAATTCTTTAAATCGTTGGTTCAACCTTTCTATTCGTCATCCCGGAGTATCTCAACAATTTATGGTGGTGTTTCTCATCGTCATTCTCAGATTTTGAAGACCGAAGAAGAGTTTTTGTCCTCTAAATCTTGCTCCTTTCTCTTCAAGATTCATGGTTCCAGCTTATTGCCATTCTCTCATATTTGTTTTCAATTGTGAGAATTCTTTCCACCTATCCGGAGCAATTCAGGAGTCTTTTCAGTTTGATTCTCCGGAGCCTATCAGCTCATAATTATTCATTCCAGCTTTCAGCTCTCGTTCTCAAAAACTTACCGGTGCATCGCTCAAGTATTCTCTAGTCAGTTCATGATCTCTGCGTTCACTTGCACCTAAATTCTCTCAAACATCTTTGTTCATTTTTTAATTCTTCCCGGTGCTTCGATATCTTCCTTTGATCGTTTTCAATTCTTATGGTGGTTTGCTCAAGATTCTCTTCCTTGGTGATCATATCAATTCATTCATTGTTTCAATCCTACCGCTGTTTCGTTGAAGACCTTATCAAGTTATCGATATCTCTCTTAATCCTTTTCAACGAAAATAAGTAGTATGCCAAATCCGTTGCTTGTCATCAATTTAAATTGATGAAGGATAAGCATAATGTAATTCTTATTCTTGTTTCGTCAAGTGAACTCAATTCCCTATTCCGGAGGCTCATCAAATTCCTGATTTCAATTGTTTCATCTTCTCTTTTTCCCGGAGTTCCAACCTTTCTCAACTATTTCACCACGGAGATTCATCTAAATTGGTACAAGGATTCACCTTGTGTTTTCAACTTCTCTTTCCTTCCGTTTGATCATTCTTTTGTTTAACGGAGTTCTTCATGAAGGTGCTACATGATGGTTCATCAAGGATTTAATTCCTTCTCGAAGTGTTCATCAACATTCTTTTCAGAGGAGCTCAAGCATTCTTCATCTTGCATCTCAAAGTACAATTCGATCTATCTTATATTTTGAGGTGGTATTATGTCATTTTTGACAATTTCTGTGTGTTTCATGGTCCACATGTTGTCAAGAATGAGATATTTTAAATCCACCAATCTCTTCGTTGGAGTTATATTGTATTGCTCCTAAAGCTTTCTCTAAGGATTGTTGCTATTTATGGTGCTCATAAATGACCCAAGTTCTTCATTTATCCGCCCGGTAAAATAAGTTCTCGTCTCCTTGTTGATATCAATCCAATCTATCGTTTCCGTTAGTGGCAGAATTTCACCTCATAGTTTTGAGATGTTTTCCATAGGACCACAACAAGTTTACTCTTTTTTGTTGTTGATAATCCAACAACTCTGTTCGACCTTTCTCCTAAAGATGCCTTTTCAAGCTCAATTGGGGCAGAAGTTGGCATTTTCTTCTCAATTCTTTTATTCCAATTATCTATCTTCTATTATTTTCTTCCGGAGGCATTGTGATGTTTTCTCTCTTATCTCTTCATCTCAAGTTGTGAAGATCATGTTTCTTTCCTTTGCTTATCCATTTAACTAGGGTGTCGTGCCTGCTTTTCAAGTTCTTCCCATTCTATCAAGTTTTGCCTCCCTTCTCAACCAGAGTGCCACTTGAAATCGTTCTTACCCATTGTGCCATTCTTTCAATAGTTCCGGAGGTAATGTGTTGTTGATTTCATCAAGTGTCACCAAATCTTCCCAAGATCATGTTCGATTCCTTCCATTTATAGTCGGAGTGTTGTCCAAATTACATCAGTCTTATTCCTTCTCTATCTTGTTTTAACCAGAGTGTTATCGTAATTGATATTTATTGTTCCGTGTGCTTCTTATTTCAACCGGAGTGTTTGCATGTGCTTCTTGTTCATTGCAACATTTATTCTTATGTCTTTCAACCTACAAGGTTCTAGTAATGATCCTTGTTCATTTTTCCTAACGGAGTGTTTTTCAATTTCGTTTATCTCTGATGTATTCTTTTCTCGAATTGGTTTAACCTCGCAAGGTCCTTTGGTTTCACTCGTTTTTGAAAGAAGAAACTTAGTTTTACTTCTTCTCGTTCTCTTCTGTTTTCCCTCCGGTGCCATTCTAGATCTCGGGACGAGATCCTCTCATAGTGGTGGAGTGTTGTGACGCCCCGAGACCGATGCGCCAGGTGTCTACCAGTTATTCGTTGTTCCTGCCTTGTCATTTTCTTGCATGTCGCATCTTGCCATGTCATCATCCGCATTGCATCATCATGTTTTCAAAACTTGCATTCGTCCGGGTACCCCCAGTTCTCTTCGTTGTTCGTTCTGAGCCCAGACACACTTGCACGCGCCCGTGGCATGTCCAAAATATTATTTTATAAGTGGCCGAAAAATGTTCTCGGAATGGGTTCAAAGTTGGCGTGCGGTGTTGTTTTGTTGTCAGTAGGCCGCCTGCCAACTTTCATCGCGTTCGGAGTCCGTTTGATGACCCAAGGAATAACTATAGCGGCAGTATAACCGGTCAAACGTCAAACGTTTTCGGTCTCCAGAAACGGTTGTCGGGCTGCCTTCTTTCCTCTCCTCTCAGCCCAAGCCTGTCTACACATTTCACTACCGACCGCCAGGCCAGCCTACCCCTCTTTGCACAGTGCATCGTCCCCTCGCGCGTGTCCGAAACTCACCCGAACCCGACTCAGACGGCCATCACCGTTGGGTCCGGATCATCCCCTAACATCTACAAAACGTCTCTGTTTTCTTATTTGATCTCCCTGGCCTATTTATCCGAGACCGTCCGATTAAGATTGGAGGGTCCAAATGCCCCTAAACTTAGCCTTTTTGCTATATATAGATCAAACTCTAGCCTAACCCTAAAAATCCTCGCACTTGTCCCATCGCGCCGCCGCCACCCACTCACCATTCCCCTCGGGATCTTCCCAGATCCACCTCGTGTTGCCCATCCACCCAACTGGCAGCCTCCACCTCTCCTTCCGATTCACCTACAGCCAAGCCATCGATCAACTGCCTTCCTCGAGCTCCAACGGGACCGCGCCCCTGGATCCCCTGCTTCGAGCACCTCCATGGAGCCAGACTCCCGCACCTCCGCTTGTTCTCCCCGAGGACCAGCAGAGCTCACCCACCTCCTCCACCTTGCATCGCCGCCGACGAGCTTCATCTGAGATGAGCACCACCACCTCTGTTGCGCCCCTGCTCCCTACTCTGTCCATCTCTCTTTTCTTCTTCTCCCTGTCTCTAAGATCTCCATCTCTCTCTGTAACACGCAGCAACAGGGGGCCGCCATGGCGCCCGGAGCTCGAGTTCCCCCCCCCCCCCCCCCCCCCGTCCAGAACCATCTCCGGGGACCGGATTCGCGCCCCGTCATCCATCCCAGCCGTCCACGCGTCGTCGGAGGTCACCCCGAGCGCCAAGTTCGCCGCCGCCGCTCCCCTGCATCCCGCCTCCGCCTCCCCTGTTCCTGTGACAACTCGAGGACGAGGACGAGCCCCTTGCCTCGCCTCGATCCCGTGGATTCGAACGCCCAGCACCGCTCGTCGTCCTCCGCAATATTCTGCGCCGCGCCAACTCTGCCGCCATTCCCGAGTCCCCTGCAGGAACCATGGAGCCTGAAGCCATGGCCGCAACTCCGGTTGACCTCAACCGCCATGGCCACCGCCCGTTCGTCACCTCCGCTGTTGGATCCGGCCTGTTCCAGCATGTCCCCGCCGGATCCACGTCGTCTGCCTCCCTCCATCTCGCCTGCATCCCTGCAGCACCGGCGCCGTGACCCTGTTCTTCCTGGAGATGCACACAGCGCCAAGCCTCCCACTCGCTCGCTCTCGTGGTCGTGTTGACCGTGGGTCAGCGCGTGGACCAACCTCACCCCGTTGGAAGCCCAACCTCCCATCCAGCGCCATGCATAGGCCCAACGCCTCTCCAGCCGCAGCGCCTATGGCCCGGCCTGCTCCCTTCCAGATCCAAGCCGGCCCAGTCAAGCCCGATGTGAGCAGCTCCCCAGCGCCCCCACCTTTTTTTGTTTCTTTCTTCCTGTTGTTGGGCCAGCAGTTTCGGCCCAGAGTATTTTTTAGGCTCTGGGATTTGCCTAATTTTTCAGGGAATGTTGTTTTGCAGAAAACCCATCATAGTTCATGCATATAATAACTTAATAACTAAGCATCACATGTAAAAACTTTATATATGAAAAATGCTTAAAATTGTGTCTAGTTTCATAATATGTCATTTTCATCTATGTTTAAAATGTTGTTTGTTTAAATTTGTTCCTATGTCATGCTAAAATGCTTTAATTCATAAGTAAATAACCGTAGCTCCAAACCTAACAAACTTTATATGTAAATGGGGTAGAAAAATGCATAGTTTAACTTGGTGGCATCACTTTGCATGTTTAACAACTATAAAA
Organism: Triticum monococcum; assembly: GCA_034509565.1. Lineage (NCBI taxonomy): Eukaryota > Viridiplantae > Streptophyta > Magnoliopsida > Poales > Poaceae > Triticum > Triticum monococcum. Next base: position 76,873,710 of record CM067842.1, on the reverse strand, counting down.
TATGGTTTAGGGCAGAACAGTACCAAACCTAGTATATGCATATGAGGATTTTCTGGAATTGTTGTTCATTGTTTCCGGCCTCATTTAAACTTGACTAGATAGGTAGTTTTACATTGCTTCACCTCTTTCCATGTTAATCAACATTTAATATTGTTGGGTACATAAACGAGATCGAACTAAATAACTTGTTGTGGTGTTTCGTCAATATGCAACTCGTTGCATATTGAGCTCCACTTAACTTGTAGTTTTGCTTGTGCACTTTGCCATGTCATGAATCTTTAAAACGGACATGCATCATACTTGGTTGTGCATCATGCCATGTTTATGTGGTGGATGTTTTACTATGTGGTTTGCTTCTTTTCGGTGTTGCTTCTTCGGGTTGGTTCCGTTAACATCGCGTTGTGAGGATTCGTTCGAATACGTCTGTTTGTCTTCTTCATGGACTCGTTCTTCTTGCTTGCGGGATTTTAGGCAAGATGACCATACCCTCGAAATCACTTCTATCTTTGCTTGCTAGATGCTCGCTCTTTTGCTATGCCTATGCTACGATACCTACCACTTGCTTATCATGCCTCCCATATTGCTAAGCCAAACCTCTAACCCACCTTGTCCTAGCAAACCGTTGTTTGGCTATATTACCGCTTTGCTCAGCCCCTCTTGTAGCGTTGTTAGTTCTAGGTGAAGATTGGAGCTTGTTCCATGTTTGGAACATGATTATTTTGTTGGGATATCACAATATCTCTTATTTAATTAATGCATCTATATACTTGGTAAAGGGTGGAAGGCTCGGCTTTATGCCTGGTGTTTTGTTCCACTCTTGCTGCCCTAGTTTCTGTCATACCGGTGTTATGTTCCTTGATTTTATGTTCCTTACACGGTTGGGTTATAATGGGAACCCCTTGACAGTTCGCCTTGAATAAAACTCCTCCAACAAGGCCCAACATTGGTTTTACCATTTGCCATCTAGCCTCTTTTTCCCTTGGGTCGGCCAGCCCAAGGGTCATCTTTATTTTAACCCCCCCCCTCCCCCCCCCCCCCCCCCCCCCCGCGTGGGCCAGTGTGTAACACCCTCGATGCGACTATATCTCCCACGTGTCGAGGCACGACTTAGAGGCATAATCGCATTGAAGGCAATGTCGCAAGTGAGGTAATCTTCACACAACCCATGTAAAACAATAGGGGAAAAAGTTACATAGTTGGCTTACAATCGCCACTTCAAACAATTACATGAATAAAGCATTACATCAACCAAATACACTCATGGTCCGACTACGGAACCAAAATAACAGAAGAACCCCAAATGCGACAAAGGTCCCCGATCGACCCCAACTGGGCTCCACTACTGATCAACTAGAACGAAACCACATAAAGGACAAGATCTTCATCGAGCTCCTCCTGAGCCTGGTTGCGTCATCTGCTCGGTCTCATCGGCACCTGCAAGATGGTTTTGGAAGTATCTGTGAGCCACGGGGACTCAGCAATCTCGCACCCTCGTGATCAAGACTATTTAAGCTTATGGGTAAGGTAAAGGTATGAGGTGGAGCTGCAGCAAGCGACTAGCATATATGGTGGCTAACATACGCAAATGAGAGCGAGAAGAGAAGGCAAAGCACGGTCGATAAAAGTACGATCAAGAAGTGATCCTGGACTACCTACGTCAAGCATAACTCCAACAACCGTGTTCACTTCCCGGACTCCGCCGGAAAGAGACCATCACAGTTACACACGCGGTTGATTCATTTTAATTAAGGTCAAGTTTAGGTTTTCTACAACCGGACGTTAACAAATTCCCATATGCCCATAACCGCGGGCACGGCTTTCAAAAGTTCAAATCCCTGCAGGGGTGTCCCAACTTAGCCCATCACAAGCTCTCACGGTCAGCGAAGGAATAGACCTCCACCCGAGACATTCCGATCAGACTCGGTATCCCAGTACAACAAGACATTTTGACAGGGTAAAACTAAACCAGCAACACCGCCCGAATGTGCCGACAAATCCCGATAGGAGCTGCACATATCTCTTTCTCAGGGCACACTGGATCGTCCAAACTTCCGGTAGGCCAGCCCAGAGTTGCCCCTGGTGGCCACCGGCGGCTGACAATTTGGACCAACACTCAGAGGAGCACTGGCCCGGGGGGTTAAAATAATGATGACCCTTGAGTCTGCAGAACCCAAGGGAAAGAAAAGGCTAGGTGGAAAATGGTAAAACAAATGTTGGGCATTGCTGGAGAAGCTTTACTTAAGGCGAACTGTCAAGGGGTTCCCATTATAGCCCAACCGCGTGAGGAACGCAAAATCCGGGAACATAACACCGATATGACGGAAACTAGGGCGGCAAGAGTGGAACAAAACACCAGGCATAAGGCCGAGCCTTCCACCCTTTACCAAGTATATAGATGCATTAATTAAATAAGATATATTGTGATATCCCAACAAGTAAATAAATACTCCAACAAGGAACGGCTCCAATCTTCACCTGCAACTAACAACGCTATAAGAGAGCTGAGCAAAGTGGTAACATAGCCAATCAACGGTTTGCTAGGACATGGTGGGTTAGAGGTTTGACATGGCAATTGGGAGGCTGACAAGCAAAAGGTAGGCATCGTAGCATTGGCATAGCAAAAGAGCGAGCATCTAGCATAGCAAAGATAGTAGTGATTTCGAGGGTATGATCATCTTGCCTGAAATCCCACAAGAAAGAAGAACGAGTCCATGAAGAAGACAAACGGACGTAGTCGAACGGATCATCACAACACGACGTTACCGGAATCAACCCGAGGAAGCAATCACCGGAAAGGAGCAAACAACATAGTAAACAACCACCACATAGACATGGCATGATGCACAAACAAGAATGATGCATGTCCGGTTTAAAGAGGCATGGCATGGCAAAATGCACAAGCAATCCTACAAATTAAATGGAGCTCAATATGCAACGAGTTGCATATTGACGAAACACCACGACAAGTTATTTAGTTCGATCTCGTTTATGTACCCAACAATATTAAATGTTGATTAACATGGCAAGAGGGTGAAGTAAATGTAAACTACCTATCTAGTCAAGGTTAAATGAGGCCGGAAGCAACGAACAACAATTCCGGTAAATCCCCATAGCATATTTTAGATTTGGTACTGTTCTGCCCTAAACATTATTTTAGAGTGGTTAAACATGCAAGATGAGGCCACCACGTTAAACTAGGGAAAATTCTATCCCATTTACATATCAAGATTATTTAAATCGGAGCTACGGTTATTTAGTTATGAATGAAATCATTTTAACATGGCATAGGAGCAAATTTAAACAAACATCATTTTAGACATTTTAAACATGGATGAAAGTTGGATATTATTAATCTACACAAAATTCTGAGCAAGTTTCATATATAAAACATTTTTAATCCGATGCACGGTTCATGAGTTATTAAATGCATGAACATGAGGGTCTAATCTGCAAAACTGCAATCTCCGGAAAATAGCTAAATTCGTAGAACTGGAAAAAAACATGGCACGGGCCACATCTGAATAGTGCACTGGGCAAGCCCAACAGCAGGGAAAAAAATAACACGAGGAGGGGGCGCTGGGGCGGCTCACCCTGGGCCTCGGCCCGTTAGCAGAGATGAGGAGGCAGGCCGAGGCGGGGGCGCGCTGGACCTTGACGCGGCGCTGGGCCATGGCGCGCAGTCAACGGAGACGGATCGGGCCAAACACGGGGCCCACGAGGAGGGTCAACGAAGCGCGCTCGTCGTCCTCCCCCGATCCCGCCTGGATCAGGGCAAGGGCGGCGGCTGAAGCACGACGCCGGCGAGGGAACGGCGCCGGGGAAGCGGGGACGGCGGCGCCCGGTCCGGCGGAGGAAGATGGGAGCTCGGCTCCATCAATTCATGGCGGCGAGGGTTGGTGCAGCACGCGAAGACGCGAGGAACGGAGGCCGGCGAGGGAACGGGCTTCGACGAGGCACGGGTGGCCAGCGGGAGCCTCTGGCGCGGCGGCGCGGCTCCGGCGATGGCCGGCAAAGGGGCGGCGACGGCGCGCAGATCCGGCAAGGCGAAGGGGAGTCGGGCGCTCCTGTGCGGCGGCGGCGAAAACTGGGCCCGCGCGGGCCCCGGATGGGCTCCGCGGGCCGGCGGCGAAGTGGGGCGGCGCGGGCGCTGACATGGCGCGCTGTGGTTGGAGGAGAGCGGCGGCGGGGCGACGTGGCGGCTTCTGATTGGCTGGTGTGAGGTGGCGCGCGGGGGCGGACATGTCCGGCGCGGGAAGAAACGTCGGGCGGTGCGGAGGGAGTTGGATCTAGGGTTAGGGGAAGAATGAACCGCGAATTTCGGAGGGGGTGTATATATAGGCATAGAGGGAGCTAGGAGAGTCCAAATAAGGTGCGGTTTGCGGCCACGCGATCGTGATCGAACGACCGAGATGATAGAGTAGAGTTAGGTGGGTTTTGGGCCACTTTGGAAAGGTGTTGGGCTGCAACACACACGAGGCCTTCTCGGTCCCTCGGTTAACCGTTGGAGTATCAAACGAAGTCCAAATGGTACGAAACTTGACAGGCGGTCTACCGGTGGTAATCCAAGGTCGCATGACAAGTATCGGTCCAATCCGGAAATGTTTAATCCCCACACACAAGAGGAAGGTAGAAATGACCACCGGAGAAGAACGGAGCGCCGGAATGCAAAAGTGACAACGGGGAAAAAGCTCGGATGCAAGAGACGAACACGTATGCAAAAGAAATGCGCATGATGACATGATATGCAATGCATGACATGCAAGCAATGACAATGCAACAACAGCGAATAACTGGAGGACACCTGGCACAGCGGTCTCGGGGCGTCACACAGTGCTTCTCTAAGTGTTGGTCCAACCCAGAGCACCGTGCGGGGCCATCCCTTGGCAACTTGGGTTACGTTAGCTCCCGTACGCTTAGCTTATCCGGTGTGCCCTGAGAACGAGATATGTGCAGCTCCTATTGGGATTTGTCGGCACAGCGGGTGGTCTTGCTGGTCTTGTTTTACCATTGTTGAAATGTCTTGTAACCGAGATTCCAAGCCTGATCGGGTCTTCCTAGGAGAAGGAATATCCTTCGTTGACCGTGAGAGCTTGTGATGGGCTAAGTTGGGACACCCCTGCAGGGATTTGAACTTTCGAAAGTCGTGCCCGCGGTTATGGGGAGATAGGAATTTGTTAATGTCCGGTTGTAGAAAACCTGAAACTTATCTTAAATAAAATGCATCAACCGCGTGTGTAACCGTGATGGTCTCTTCTCGGCGGAGTTCGGGAAGTGAACACGGTGTTGGAGTAATGTTTGACGTGCTTTTGCCTTCTCTTCTCGCTCTCATTTGCGTATGTTAGCCATCATATATACTAGTCGCTTGCTGCAGCTCCACCTCATACGTTTTACCCTACCTATAAGCTTAAATAGTCTTGATCGCGAGGGTGTGAGATTGCTGAGTCCCCGTGACTCACAGGTACTTCCAAAACCAGTTTGCAGGTGCCGATGATATCGTGCAGGTGACGCAACCGAGCTCAAGGAGGAGCTCGATGAAGATCTTATCCTTTGTGTTGTTTCGTTTCAGTCGATCAGTAGTGCAGCCCAGTTGGGACGATCGGGGATCTGTGTAGCATTTGAGGTAGTCTTCTTTTATTTTGGTTCCGTAGTCGGACCTTGAGTGTATCTGTATGAATGTAATGTTTTATTCATGCAATTGTGTGAAGTGGCGATTGAAGCCAACTATGTATCTTTTTCCCTTATGTATTACATGGGTTGTGTGAAGATTACCTCACTTGCGACATTGCTTACAATGCGGTTATGCCTCTAAGTCGTGCTTCGACACGTGGGAGATATAGCCGCATCGTGGGCGTTACACTATAGGACTGTGTCATATTTATATATTATGCAGGTATTAGTAGTGTGCTATGTCAGTATAATTGTTTTAGCAAGCTGTTATCCATGCAATTGAAAAGCTGTGGAACTTAGGACATCAAGAAGTATATGTTTCTCATCTTGGGGTTATACTCGTCATTATACTGAGACTATCGTAAGAAGAAAGCAAAGCAGGACCATAATGTTCTGTTATGCTGGATTTGGGCTTGTATTAGCTACTTTCTTTGAAGTTAATTATTTTGCCTTGTAACTTGCATGCTTGTATGGTCATTGTCATTCCCAATTGATTGCATTTCTTAGTATCTTTGTAATAAGATTATATTTCTGAAAACACCCAGTATTTTTCTTAATGTTGGTTCAGATATGACGAATGCCTCCAGTTCTGATTCAGATGTGACGAACGCCTGCAGTTCTGATATTCATGCCGCTGGGAGATGAAACCTTGACGTCTGAGTTATAGAGCAGCAACTTGGAGCATTATGTACTGGAATCATCAGGCTTTCCTTATGCAGGTATTAGTAGTGTGCTATGTCATTATAATTATTTTAGCAAGCTGTTGTCCATGCAGTTGAAAACCTGTGGCACTTGGGAGATCAAGAAGTACATGTTTCTCATCTTTGGGATATACTCGTCACTATTTTGAGACTATCGTAAGAATAAAGCAAAGCAGCACCAGAATGTTCTATCATGCTGGATTTTGGCTTGTATTAGCTACTTGCTTTGAAGTTGTTTTGCCTTGTACCTTGCGAGTTATAGAGCAGCAACTTCGAGCTTAAGTAATAGTAACATAGAACAGCAACTTGTGATTTTTCTCCTTTTCTAGTAATTCTCTTGAACCCCTTGCCTTTTCTATTTCATTGCCCTTAGCATCTTTGTAATAATAAGACTATATTGCTAAAGGATCTGGTATTTTTCTTAATATTGACTCAGATACGATGAATGCCTCCAGTTCTGGTATCGATGCCGCTGGGAGAAGGGAGATGAAATCTTGACGTCCGAGTTATAGAGCAGCAACTTTTGAGCTTATGTACTGGAATCATCAGGCTCCGGTATTAGCAGTCTCAGGCATCCGTGGAGATGTAGGCTTTTGTTTCAGGCTTGTTTGAGGTGCTGAGTGTTGTGAAGCTCGGTGCTTGTTTTCTTTTTCATATGTTTTGAGAGAATAGTGGTGATAATCTAGCAAATTCGTTTCGCAAATCGAACCAGAATTAGACAATTTCAGTCATCTAAAACCTTCGTTCCTACCAGATATGCAATCTGACTGGAAGCAGAGTATGGCTCGAGGCAGAGTGTACATGGTTGCAAATCGGTTCTACTATCTCCGTTGCTTTTTGTAAGAATTTGTGCAAGAGATACATACATGCATGGCTTCGTCTTACAAACAGGAACAGATTTACTGCAAAATGTTCTCTCGGACTTAAAAGAATCTACATGTTCTGCTTGATGAAGTCTAGATTGAGCGTGTCGCGCACGATGAGGAACATGCTGACCATGAGCACCAGCAATATCCCCGACGACATTATCCTCCGCTCGATCTCACGGGGGATCTTCTGCCCGCCGCGGGCCGCCTCCAGAAGGATCAGCGCCAGCGTCCCGCCGTCCAACGCCGGCAGCGGCAGCAGGTTGATCGCCGCGAGGTTGAGGTTGATGATCGCCGCGAACTGGAACAGCCCGTCGGCGCTCGACCTGGCCACCTCCGCGCCGACGGCGATTATGGCGACCGGGCCCGACACCTTCTCCGCCGTCTGCGAGAAGTTGAGGAACGTCTGCCGGAGCCCGTCGAGCACGGCCCCGCCCAGCGCCCTGAACTCGCGCACGGCGAGGACGGTGGCCTCGGACGCGTTCCTTGGGTGCACGCGCGTGGCCCGGTAGTTGGGCGAGAGCTGCACGCCGATGCGCCCAGTCCCGTCGACGCTCGTGTCCGGCACGACGGTGAGGTCGAGGAACTGCTGCTTGTCCCCGGCCGCAGGCCCGGCTCTTGACACCTTGAGGAGGACCTTCTTGTTGGGGCTGGATTTGATGAGGTCGACCAGGGCCGGCACGGACGGGTCCGGCGCGGCGCCGGGGACGGCGAGGATGACATCGCCGGCGAGCAGCCCGGAGCGCGCGGCGGCGGAGCCGGGCACGACGTCGGGGACGAGGACGCCGGAGAGCAGCGCCTGGACGGGGACGCCGACGGTGACCGCCTGGGCGTAGATGATGAGGAAGGCGAAGATGAGGTTGGCGATGACGCCCGCGGAGACGACGAGAAGGCGGTCCGGGACGGGGCGGTTGCGGAGGAGGTCGGGGTCGTCGGGCGCGAAGCCGGACTCGGGGTCGTCGTCGGGGAAGCCAACGTAGCCGCCGAGCGGGATGGCCCGGAGCGCGTACTCGACGGCGCCGAGGCGGAAGCTGGCGAGGGCGGGGCCGAAGCCGATGGAGAACTGGGAGACGTGGATGCCCCGGGAGGTGGCGGCGACGAAGTGGCCGGACTCGTGGACGAGCACGATGGACGCGAGGACCGACGCGGCGGACGCGACGGACTGGACGCTGGCGAGGAGGTCGGACGGGGAGGCCGCGACGGCGACGGCGACGGAGAAGGGCTTGTTGGCGAGGTGGGGGTGGCGGTGGCGGCGGAGCGGGCCGGCGGCGAGGGAGGGCGAGTGGAAAGAGGGGCGGAGTGGTGGCTTGGAGATAATCATGGTGAGAGGGGAGGAAGTGGATAATTTGGCATCCTTGGGAGCTTGGAGGTGTGGCCGGTTTGTTGGCCATGGCTGTGTGGTGTGGGTTGATGCAGGCAGGCGACTGACCGCGGCCACAGCATTATGAGGAGTTTTGCTCGGCGAGCCTATGTTACATGCTGATTGAGTGAGCTGTTTTAAGGCATCTCTAGCCCAAGCCTCGAAAGGACTTAACTTCTTAAACGATTCATTTGTTTAGAGTTAAACCAGATCATCGAATTCTGAAAAGAGAAAAATTCACTGTAGGTTACAAAACTTGAGCCGGATGACACTTTGGTACCACTATTTCAAAATAACCGAACTACGGTCCACGTACCACGTAAAGCATAAAGAAATGTTTGAAAGGAGTTTTTTCAAAGAAAGTCCTCGGTGAAGCTGCTTACATATTGAGCATCAAGATCTATAGAGATGGATCAAGACGCTTGATAAGTTTTCAATGAGTACATACCTTAACAAGTTTTTGAAGTAGTTCAAAATGGAACAGTCAAAGAAAGAGTTCTCGCCTGTGTTACAAGGTGTGAAGTAGAGTAAGACTCAAAACCCGACCACGGCAGAAGATAGAGAGAGAATAAAAGTCATTACCTATGCATCAGCCATAGGTTCTATAAAGTATGACATGCTGTGTACCAGACCTATTGTATACCCTGCCCTGAGTTTGGCAAAGGAGTACAATAGTGATCTAGGAGTAGATCACTGGACATTGGTCAAAATTATCCTTAGTGGAATAAGGATATGTTTCTCGATTATGGAGGTGACAAAAGGTTCGTCGTAAAGGGTTACGTCGATGCAAGTTTTGACACTGATCCAGATGACTCTAAGTCTCAATCTGGATACATATTGAAAGTGGGAGCAATTAGCTAGAATAGCTCCATGCAGAGCATTGTTGACTTAGAAATTTGCAAAATACTTACGGATCTGAATGTGGCAGACCCGTTGACTAAACTTCTCTCACAAGCAAAACATGATCACACATCAGTACTCTTTGGGTGTTAATCACATAGCGATGTGAACTAGATTATTGACTCTAGTAAACCCTTTGGGTGTTGGTCACATGTCGATGTGAACTATGGGTTTTAATTACATGGTGATGTGAGCTATTGATGTTAAATCACATGGCGATGTGAACTAGATTATTGACTCTAGTGCAAGTGGGAGACTGGGGGAAATATGCCCTGGAGGCAATAATAAAGTTATTATTTATTTCCTTATATCATGATAAATGTTTATTATTCATGCTAGAAATGTATTAACCGGAAACATAATACATGTGTGGATACATAAACAAACAGAGTGTCACTAGTATGCCTCTACTTGACTAGCTCGTTGATCAATATGTTTCCTAACCATAGACATGAGTTGTCATTTGATTAACGGGATCACATCATTAGGAGAATGATGTGATTGACTTGACCCATTCCGTTAGCATAGCACTTGATCGTTTAGTTTGTTGCTATTGCTTTCTTCATGACTTATACATGTTCCTATGACTATGAGATTATGCAACTCCCGTTTACCGGCGGAACACTTTGTGTTCCACCAAACGTCATAACGTAACTGGGTGATTATAAAGGTTCTCTGCAGGTGTCTCCGAATGTAATTGTTGGGTTGGCGTATTTCGAGATTAGGATTTGTCACTCCGATTGTCGGAGAGGTATCTCTGGGCCCTCTCGGTAATGCACATCACTTAAGCCTTGCAAGCATTGCAACTAATGAGTTAGTTGCAGGATGATGTATTACGGAACGACTAAAGAGACTTGCCGGTAACGAGATTGAACTAGGTATTGAGATACCGACGATCGAATCTCGGGCAAATAACATACCGATGACAAAGGGAACAACGTATGTTGTTATGCGGTCTGACCGATAAAGATCTTCGTAGAATATGTGGGAGCCAATATGAGCATCCAGGTTCCGCTATTGGTTATTGACCGGAGACGTGTCTCGGTCATGTCTACATTGTTCTCGAACCCGTAGGGTCCGCACGCTTAAGGTTTTGACGACAGTTATATTATGAGTTTATAAGTTTTGATGTACCGAAGGAGTTTAGAGTCCCGGATGAGATCGGGGACATGACGAGGAGTCTAGAAATGGTTGAGACGTAAAGATCGATATATTGGACGACTATATTCGGACATCGGAAAGGTTCCAAGTGATTCGGGTATTTTTTTGGAGTACCGGAGAGTTACGGGAATTCGCCGGGGAGTATATGGGCCTTATTGGGCTTTAGGGGAAAGAGAGAGGAGAGGTTGGGTGCCCCACAAGGCCTAGTCCGAATTGGACTAGGGGGAGGGGCTGCGCCTTCTCCTTCCTTCTCTTCTCCCTTCCCTTGCCTTGACTCCTACTCCTACTACTTGGAGGGGGGGGGGGTCCTACTCCCGGTGGGAGTAGGACTCCTCCAGGGCGCGCCATAGGGGCCGGCCCTCTCCCCCCTCCTCCACTCCTTTATATACGTGGCCAGGGGGCACCCCATAGACACAACAATTGATCTCTTGATCTCTTAGCCATGTGCGGTGCCCCCCTCCACCATAATCCACCTCGATCATATCGTAGCGGTGCTTAGGCGAAGCCCTGCGTCGGTATAACATCATCATCGTCACCACGCCGTCGTGCTGACGAAACTCTCCCTCAACACTCGGCTGGATCGGAGTTCGAGGGACATCATCGAGTTGAACGTGTGCAGAACTCGGAGGTGCTGTGCGTTCGGTACTTGATCGGTCGAGCCGTGAAGACGTACGATTACATAAACCGTGTTGTACTAACGCTTCCGCTTTCGGTCTACAAGGGTACGTAGACTACACTCTCCCCTCTCGTTGCTCTGCATCACCATGATCTTGCGTGTGCGTAGGACAATTTTTGAAATTACTACGTTCCCAACAGTGGCATCCGAGCCTAGGTTTTATGCGTTGATGTAATATGCACGAGTAGAACACAAGTGAGTTGTGGGCAATATAAGTCATACTGCTTACCAGCATGTCACACTTTGGTTCGACGGTATTGTTGGATGAAGCGGCCCAGACCGACATTACGCGTATGCTTACGCGAGACTGGTTCTACCGACGTGCTTTGCACACAGGTGGCTGGCGGGTGTCAGTTTCTCCAACTTTAGTTGAACCGAGTGTGGCTACGCCCGGTCCTTGCGAAGGTTAAAACAGCACCAACTTGACAAGCTATCGTTGTGGTTTTGATGCGTAGGTAAGAACGGTTCTTGCTCAGCCCATAGCAGCCACGTAAAATTTGCAACAACATAGTAGAGGATGTCTAACTTGTTTTTGCAGGGCATGTTTGTAATGCCGTCGGTGCGGCTATATCTCCTACGTGTCATAGCCCGACTTAGAGGCATAACCGCATTGAAAGCAATGTCGCAAGTGAGGTAATCTTTACACCACCCATGTAATACATAAGGGAAAGAGATACATAGTTGGCTTACAATCGCCACTTCACACAATACATGAATAAAGCACTATATCATCCAAATACAACCAAGGTCCGACTATGGAACCAAAATAAAAGAAGAACCCCAAATGCAACACGGTCCCCGATCGACCCCAACTGGGCTCCACTACTGATCAACTAGGACGAAACAACATAAAGGACAAGATCTTCATCGAGCTCCTCCTTGAGCTTGGTTGCGTCACCTGCTCGGTAACATCGGCACCTGCAAACTGGTTTTGGAAGTATCTGTGAGCCACGGGGACTCAGCAATCTCGCACCCTCGCGATCAAGACTATTTAAGCTTATGGGTGAGGTAAAGGTATGAGGTGGAGCTGCAGCAAGTGACTACCATATATGGTGGCTAACATATGTAAATGAGAGCGAGAAGAAAAGGCAAAGCACGATCGAGAAACTATGATCAAGAAGTGATCCTAGAACAACCTACCTCAAGCATAACTCCAACACCGTGTTCACTTCCCGGACTCCGCCAGAAAGAGACCGTCATGGTTACACACGCGGTTGATGCATTTTAATTAAGGTCAACTTCAGGTTTTCTACAACCGGACATTAACAAATTCCCATCTGCCCATAACCGCGGGCACGGCTTTCGAAAGCTCAAAACCTTTCAAGGGTGTCCCAACTTAGCCCATCACAAGCTCTCACGGTCAACGAAGGAATAGACCTCCTCCCGAGACATTCCGATCAGACTCGGTATCCCGGTTCTACAAGACATTTCGACAGGGTAAAACTAAACCAGCAACACCGCCCGAATGTGCCGACAAATCCAGATAGGAGCTGCACATATCTCTTTCTCAGGGCACACCGGATCGTCCAAACTTCCGGTAGGCCAGCCCAGAGTTGCCCGTGGTGGCCACCGGCGGCTGACAAGTTGGACCAACACTCAGAGGAGCACTGGCCCGGGGAGGTTAAAATAATGATGACCCTTGAGTCTGCAGAACCCAAGGGAAAGGAAAGGCTAGGCGGCAAATGGTAAAACCAATGTTGGGCATTGCTGGAGGAGCTTAACTTAAGGCGAACTATCAAGGGGTTCCCATAATAGCCCAACCACGTAAGGAACGCAAAATCCAGGAACATAACACCGATATGACGGAAACTAGGGCGGCAAGAGTGGAACAAAACACCAGGCATAAGGCCGAGCCTTCCACCCTTTACCAAGTATATAGATGCATTAATTAAATAACATATATTGTGATATCCCAACAAGTAAACATGTTCCAACAAGGAACAACATCTCCATGTTCCAACAAAGAACAAACATCAATCTTCACCTGCAACTAACAACGCTATAAGAGGGGCTGAGCAAAGCGGTAACATAGCCAAACAACGGTTTGCTACGACAAGGTGGGTTAGAGGCTTGGTTCAACAATATGGGAGGCATGATAAGCAAGTGGTAGGTATCGCAGCATAGGCATAGAAAAAGAGCAAGCATCTAGCAAAGCAAATATAGTAGTGATTTCGAGGGTATGATCATCTTGCCTGAAATCCCGCAAGGAAGAAGAACGAGTCCATGAAGAAGAAAAACGGACGTAGACGAACGGGTCCTCACAAACGCGACGTTACCGGATCCAACCCGAAGAAGCAACACCGGAAAGAAGCAAAAAACATAGTAAACAACCACCACATAAGCATGACACGATGCGCAAACAAGTATGATGCATGTCCGGTTTAATGAAGCATGGCATGGCAAAGTGCACAAACAAAACTACAAGTTAAGTGGAGCTCAATATGCAACTCCGTTGCATATTGACAAAACACCACGTTCAAGTTATTTAGTTTGATCTCGTTTATGTACCCAACAATATTAAATGTTGTTAAACATGGCAAGAGGGTGAAGCAAAGGAAAACTACCCATTTAGTCAAGGTTAAATGAGGTCGGAAGCAACGAACAACAAATCCGGAAACTCCTCATGTGCATAAATTAGGTTTGGTACTGTTCTGCCCTAAACATAATTTTAGAGTTGTTAAACATGCAAAGTAAGGCCACGATGTTAAACTAGGCATTTTTCTACCCTATTTACATATAAAGTTTATTAAATTCCGAGTTACGGTTATTTAGTTATGAATTAAATCATTTTAACATGGCATAGGGGCAAATTTAATCAAACTGCATTTTAAACATTTTAAACATAGATGAAAATGGCAAATTATGAAACTAGACAAAATTCTAAGCAAGTTTCATATATGAAGTTTTTACATATGATGCTTAGTTAATAAGTTAATATATGCATGAACTATGAGGGGTTTTCTATAAAACATGCAGTCTCCGGATAATTAGACAAATTCACAAGGCACGAAAAAACATAGGCAGGCTGAATCTGGGCGGATTGGGGAGCTGCTCACAATGGGCCTTCGAGGCCTTGGGCCCGTGGAGCGGCTTGCACCAGAGAGGCTGGCTTGGTGCGGTGCAGCCGCGAGGTGAGGAGGCGATGGGCCGGATTGCGCCCTTGTGGCCCAAGCGTGGTCAGCGAGCAGTCAACGAGTGCGGTGGCAGCGAGCTCATTCTCTGCTCGAACAGGGACGAGGAAGAAGACAGGGGGCGACGCAGAGGAAGCAGAGGACGCGAGGACGCGGGCGAAGAAGTGGAGCCGTGTGCACGAGGGCTGGAGGCAAAGCAACGGACTTGGCGCGGGGATGGCCCAATCCGAGGCGGGGAAGGCACGGGCTCGTCTATTTCCGGCCGGATCCGGGTCGATGTGGCTCCATGGTGCGGCGGGTGGTTGAGGTCGAGGGGCTCCGGCAAGAAGGGCTCGCGGAGGAGGCTGATCCGGCATGGATCCGAAAGGCAGCGACGAGGACAAACGGCGGCCACGGCGGGGACTTGGCGTCGGCTGGAGTAGCCCATACATGGGGCTGCTCATGGCGTACCTGAGAGAGAGAGAGAGGTGCGTGAGAGAGGAAGAAATCGGGATAGGGGGAAGAAGGAGACAGAGTAGGAGCAGAGGTCCTGGAGGCCGGCGAGGTTGGACGGCTGCGGGGTGGCTGCGACTCAGGAAGAGGAGCTCGGGCTCCTGGCTCACGGTCGATGGCGGGAGGAGGCATGGACGCAGATCGGGAGGAGGGAGTGGCTGGTTGCGGTTTGGATCGAGGAAAAAATCGGGCAAGGATATTTGGCCAGGTGGTGTGCGGTGGAAAAC
Source organism: Triticum monococcum (assembly GCA_034509565.1). Classification (NCBI taxonomy): domain Eukaryota; kingdom Viridiplantae; phylum Streptophyta; class Magnoliopsida; order Poales; family Poaceae; genus Triticum; species Triticum monococcum. Next base: position 76,858,529 of record CM067842.1, on the reverse strand, counting down.
TGAACGAGGAAGGAGGTGGGTGGATGTGGTTGGCTGGATGTGGACTACGAGGAGGATTTGGAGTGTGGCAGCGGCTGAGGGGGACAATTGACCTAGTTTTTAGGGTTTGGTCTGATATATATAGCAAAAGGATTTTCGGATAGGGGCATTCGGTCCATCCGATCGTAATCAGACGATCCCGGATAAAATAGCTAGGGAGTCCAAATAAGAAAACGGTGATATTTTGTAGATGTTTGGGGATGATCCGGACACAACGGTGACGACTGCCCGGGTCGGGTCCGGGACAATTTCGGACGCGCACGTGAGGGGTTCGATGCACTGTGCAGAGAGGGTTTCGGACCGTGCGGCCGCATCGGACAACTCCGGAAGCGAAGAGGGGAAGGAGGATGGACTAGGTGGGCTGTTGCGAGACTGCGAGGGGGAGAAGAGAGAGAGAGGGCCCGGCATCTGTTTCCGGAGACCGAAAACGTCCGACGTTAGACCGGCTATAATGCCGCTATAGTTATCCGTTGGGGCATCAAACAACCTCCGAATGCGATGAAACTTGACAAGCAGTCTATCTACACTATAATAAGACCACACGTCAACTCTCATCCCATTCCGAGAACATTTCCCGGCCACTTATAAAATAATATTTCGGATGTGCTGCGGGCGCGTGCAAGTGTGTCTGGGCTCAGAACGGACAACTGAAAGAACTCGGAGAACCCGGACGAATGCAAGTTTTCGAAAACATGCAGATGCAATGCGGATGATGACATGTCAAGATGCAACACGCAAGCGAATGACCTGGCAACAGCAGCGAATAACTCGAAGACACCTGGCACATCGGTCTTGGGGCGTTACAACACTCCACCACTACGAGAGGATCTCGTCCCGAGATCTAGAATGGCGCCGGAGGGAAAAACGGAAGAGAAAGAGAAGAGGTAACGCTAAGTTGCTTCTTTGACAAACGAGTGAAACCACGAACCTTGAAGAGGTTAAGCTATTTCGAGAAAAAGAATATGACGGAGATGAACCAGGTTGAAAACACTCCATTAGAAAAGAGGGACAAAGAACATTGCGAAAGCCTTGAGGTTGAAGGGAAGATATATATTGAAAACACTCCAGTTAAGATTAAGATGGAGAAGGAATAACACTGGTATAATTTGGACAGCACTTCGACTGTAATTGGAAGAAATTGAACATGATCTTGACAAAACAAGAAGATGGTTGAAGAGAACAACAACACAACGCCTCCGGAATGAAAGAATAGACTATAGATAATTGAAATAAAAGAATGGAGAAGAAAATGCCAACTTCTGTCACAAAGAGTTTGACAAGGCATCCTTAGGAGAAGGGTCGAACAGAGTTGTTGGAACACCAACAACGAAAAGAATACACTTGATATGGTCTTATGGAATACATCTCAAATTATGAGGTGACAGCCTGCCACTCACGGAAAAAGAATTGGATTGAAATGAACAAGGAGACGAGACAGTATTTCACCGGGAGGATAGATGAAGAATTTGGATCATTAATAAACACCATTAATAGCATTAATCCTTAGGAAAAAGCTTTAGGTGAAATGTAACTCCAGATAACTCCAACGAATAGGTTGATGGATTTAAAATATCTCATTCTTAACAATATGTGAATCATGAAACATGAGCTCAAATTATCAAGAATGACATAATACCACCTCCAATGATAAAGTAGAAAGAATTGCGCTCCGGATTACAAGATGAAGAATATTTGAGCTTCTTTGAAAAGAATCTCAATGAACACTTGGAGAAGGAATTATTTCTTTGATGAACCATCATGTAGAACCTTCATGAAGAACTCCGGTAAACAAAAGGAATGATCCAACGAAAAGAAAGAGAAGTTGAAAACACAAGGTGAATCCTTGTAATGATTTAGATGAATCTCTGTGGTGATATAATTGCGAGAGCTTGGGACTCCGGGAAAGAAAAATGAATCAAGTGAAACCAAGAATTTCATGAGCCTCCGGAATAAAGAATTGATCACTTGGATGAAATAAGAATAAGGATTACATTATGCTTATCCTTCACCAATTAAATTGATGACAAACAATGGATTTGGCATACTACTTATTCTCATAGAAAAGATTAAGAGAGATATAACATAAACTTGAGAACGTCTTCAACAAGTTACCGGTAGGGTTGAGAAGAACGAATGAATATATACGATACGAATGACGAGAACTCTTGCACGAACCACCGTTAGAATTAAAATAAACGAAGTAAGGGATGAATCACCGGGTAAGAATTGAAAATGAGCGAAGAAAAGATAAAGAAACACCAGGAAGAATTAGCAAATGAACGAAGATGCTTGAGTGAATATAGATCCATGAGAACGAATAGATCACAAGCTGATTAGAGGATATTTGGGCGATGCACTGGTAAGATTTTATAATGATAGCTGAAAGCTGACATGAATAATTCTGAATTGATGACCTTCAGATAAACAAACTGAAAAGACTCCTGAATTACTCCGGATGGGTGAAAAGAATTCTCATAATCAAAACAATTATGAGGGGATGGCAACAAGCTAGAATCATGAATCTTGAAGAGAATGGAGCAGGACTGAGAGAAAATCTTCTTCGGTCTTCAAATTTAGAGAATGACGATGAGGAACACCACCAAATAGTTGAGAAACTCCGGGATGAGAAGAATAGAAAAGTTGAACCAATGATTAAAATAATTGAAAGATCTTGGAGAAAAGCATATGGCTGATGATGAATCATTCTTACGTCAAACTTGGAAAAGAATTTGAGAATAACTCCGGGAGAATAAGAAGAGTCAGGTAAGATCCTGGGAAAAGACCTGTGGGTTAGGGCCCACTCAAAAGAAACACCGTTGAAAAGATTACTTGAGAAGGAGAATGCACTGGTTGAACAAAAAGGCTTGAATTATATAACATCCTCAAAATAGCTTGAATGAAAGAAGAGTGGAAACACGAATCTTCGAGATATCTTGAGCACTCCGGAACAAATGGATAGCGAGAGGTGAATGAATATGAGGTGCACCGGCAAGAGAAAACATTTGGAACAAAGAAAAGATATGATCAACAAGGCTTGACTTGAATCCACCGGAGAAGAAAAGAATGAAGAATGACGATCTTGAAGCTCCATTAGGATCTTCATGAGAATCACCAGATAAGAATATTGAAGGAAAAAGAATGGAGAGGCTTCTCATCAATAGATGATACTAGATTAAGAAATCTGAGTCGTCGAAGAAAAAGGGTGGGTGGGCGGGAAAACAAAGACAACTTGAAGACGGATGAAAACAAACACCGTTGAGAAGGACTAGTAATAGATCTTGCGGATGTTGAAATGATCGGATCCACTTGAAGAGAAAACACGCTGGTTGAAAAGGATTGACATGACAATATTGATGATCATGAAGGATTGGTATCCACATCGAAGTATGAGAACACCACTTCAGAAAGGTATGGAATCAACATTTGACTTCGAAGCAACTCGAATACCACAACTCAAAACAAAAACAAAGAATTGGCTTGCTGAATAAGCCAGAACAAACATATGATAGAGATTCTGTCCGAAGTTTTCGTGGTGGGGCCTACACGGGCTCGATCGTACAGCACCATCATGTACAAGGCAGTGCACATGACATACGAAGCGTCCCCGAGTCGGCATAGCCAAGGACTCTTTAAGACACAACGACACCACTGTAAAACCGAACGTGGATAGGCGGACCACTAGACGTCGAACCCCAATTTCATATCATACATCTGTCGGAAAGATATCCTAAGAGCTACTTGAATTCCCACTTATAAACTCCCGAAATTTTCCGGTTATGCAATCAGGTGTTGGGGATACAGGGGAAGCATAATATCTCACCCAAACTAGCAAATCCTATATCCAGCTGTATCCATCCTTCAACACATAACCAAGAAACCTTCGGAAATCGTCTACCTCAACCTTCGAAAAGCATCCATTATACAAGTTATGGCAATACTCCCGAACTCACGCCCTAGTACTGGGTGGCGTCGAGGTTATCTCACCAACGAACTGCATAAAAGAGATTTTCGATGTCGGTGAAACTAAACTCAGGTATTCCAGAACTGCAACGATAGAATTGTGACGACAACACCTCAGAGCTCAACTCCCCGGGACACCTCCACAAAACCCCTGACAGGAGGCACCAAGACAATGTTCTCGTCACAAAACCATCGGAACGATTCCAAGATACCCGCGTGATCCTAAAATTTTTTTGTGAAATTTGAGAAGAGAAGAGTTAAAACTCTATGTCAGGATGCCTTACCAGAGCGATGAGGAGACTGGGGAGTAAAAAGAATTCCCAAACTCTCTGATATATAATTCCTAAATGACTCAAAACATTTTTCTAGACACAACTCGGCTGCTAAAAACGATCAATCAGTGGGGGCTCCTAAGGTCGAGGAAGGCTCTGATACCAACTTGTAACGCCCTCGATGCGGCTATATCTCCTACGTGTCGTAGCACGACTTAGAGGCATAACCGCATTGAAAGCAATGTCGCAAGTGAGGTAATCTTCACACAACACATGTAATACATAAGGGAAAGAGATACATAGTTGGCTTACAATCACCACTTCACACAATACATGAATAAAGCATTACATCATCCAAATACAATCAAGGTCCGACTATGGAACCAAAATAAAAGAAGAACCCCAAATGCGACACGGTCCCCGATCGACCCCAACTGGGCTCCACTACTGATCAACTAGGACGAAACAACATAAAGGACAAGATCTTCATCGAGCTCCTCCTTGAGCTTGGTTGTGTCACCTGCTCGGTAACATCGGCACCTGCAAACTGGTTTTGGAAGTATCTGTGAGCCACGGGGACTCAGCAATCTCGCACCCTCGCGATCAAGACTATTTAAGCTTACGGGTAAGGTAAAGGTATGAGGTGGAGCTGCAGCAAGCGACTAGCATATATGGTGGCTAACATACGCAAATGAGAGCGAGAAGAGAAGGCAAAGCACGATCGAGAAACTATGATCAAGAAGTGATCCTAGAACAACCTACGTCAAGCATAACTCCAACACCGTGTTCACTTCCCGGACTCCGCCGGAAAGAGACCATCACGGTTACACACGCGGTTGATGCATTTTAATTAAGGTCAACTTCAGGTTTTCTACAACCGGACATTAACAAATTCCCATCTGCCCATAACCGCGGGCACGGCTTTCGAAAGTTCAAAACCTTTCAAGGGTGTCCCAACTTAGCCCATCACAAGCTCTCACGGTCAACGAAGGAATAGACCTCCTCCCGAGACATTCCGATCAGACTCGGTATCCCGGTTCTACAAGACATTTCGACAGGGTAAAACGAAACTAGCAACACCGCCCGAATGTGCTGACAAATCCCGATAGGAGCTGCACATATCTCTTTCTCAGGGCACACTGGATCGTCCAAACTTCCAGTAGGCCAGCCCAGAGTTGCCCCTGGTGGCCACCGGCGGCTGACAAGTTGGACCAACACTCAGAGGAGCACTGGCCCGGGGGGGTTAAAATAATGATGACCCTTGAGTCTGCAGAACCCAAGGGAAAGGAAAGGCTAGGCGGCAAATGGTAAAGCCAATGTTGGGCATTGCTGGAGGAGCTTTACTTAAGGCGAACTATCAAGGGGTTCCCATAATAGCCCAACCGCATAAGGAACGCAAAATCCAGGAACATAACACCGATATGACGGAACCTAGGGCGGCAAGAGTGGAACAAAACACTAGGCATAAGGCCGAGCCTTCCACCCTTTACCAAGTATATGGATGCATTAATTAAATAAGATATATTGTGATATCCCAACAAGTAAACATGTTCCAACAAGGAACAACATCTCCATGTTCCAACAAGGAACAAACTTCAATCTTCACCTGCAACTAACAACGCTATAAGAGGGGCTGAGCAAAGCGGTAACATAGCCAAACAACGGTTTGCTAGGACAAGGTGGGTTAGAGGCTTGGTTCAACAATATGGGAGGCATGATAAGCAAGTGGTAGGTATCGCAGCATAGGCATAGCAAAAGAGCAAGCATCTAGCAAAGCAAAGATAGTAGTGATTTTGAGGGTATGATCATCTTGCCTGAAATCCCGCAAGGAAGAAGAACGAGTCCATGAAGAAGACAAACGGACGTAGACGAACGGGTCTTCACAAACGCGACGTTACCGGATCCAACCCGAGGAAGCAACACCGGAAAGAAGCAAACAACATAGTAAACAACCACCACATAAGCATGACACGATGCACAAACAAGTATGATGCATGTCCGGTTTAATGAAGCATGGCATGGCAAAGTGCACAAGCAAAACTACAAGTTAAGTGGAGCTCAATATGCAACTCCGTTGCATATTGACAAAACACCATGTTCAAGTTATTTAGTTCGATCTCGTTTATGTACCCAACAATATTAAATGTTGTTAAACATGGCAAGAGGGTGAAGCAAAGGAAAACTACCCATCTAGTCAAGGCTAAATGAGGCCGGAAGCAACGAACAACAAATCCGGAAACTCCTCATGTGCATAAATTAGGTTTGGTATTGTTCTGCCCTAAACATAATTTTAGAGTTGTTAAACATGCAAAGTAAGGCCACCATGTTAAACTAGGCATTTTTCTACCCCATTTACATATAAAGTTTATTAAACTCCGAGTTACGGTTATTTAGTTATGAATTAAATCATTTTAACATGGCATAGGGGCAAATTTAATCAAACTGCATTTTAAACATTTTAAACATAGATGAAAATGGCAAATTATGAAACTAGACAAAATTCTAAGCAAGTTTCATATATGAAGTTTTTACATGTGATGCTTAGTTAATAAGTTAATATATGCATGAACTATGAGGGGTTTTCTGTAAAACATGCAGTCTCCGGATAATTAGACAAATTCACAAGGCACGAAAAAAACATAGGCAGGCTGAATCTGGGCGGATTGGGGAGCTGCTCACAATGGGCCTTCGAGGCCTTGGGCCCGTGGAGCGGCTTGCACCAAAGAGGCTGGCTTGGTGCGGTCCAGCCGCGAGGTGAGGAGGCGCTGGGCCGGATTGCGCGCTTGCGGCCCAAGCATGGTCGGCGAGCAGTCAACGAGTGCGGCGGCAGCGAGCTTGTTCTCTGCTCGAACGGGGACGAGGAAGAAGACAGGGGGCGACGTAGGGGTAAAAGTGCAACTATCCCTAGGTGGTTTTGGTAATTCATAACAACATATAGCTCATTGAGCTAATGCTATTCCAAGATGATTATTTCAGGAAAGCTCAATGATTGGCATGGCATGGATAGTGAAAGTGGAACCCTCAAAATGCTAAGGACAAAGGATTGGCTCAAGCTTAAAAGCTCAAGACTCTTCATTTTATATTTTAGTGATCCAAGATCACATTGAGTCTTTAGGAAAAGCCAATACTATCAAGGAGGGATGAGGTGTTGCTTAATGAGCCTCTTGCTTCATGTGCTTAGTGATATGCTCCAAAACCCTCAACTACTTTCCCATATCCACATATGACCTAAACCCTAAGCCAAACTCGGCCCTATTGATTCTTTCTATCCGGCGCCACCGAGTTTCACTTGTCATAAGCCACTGCCAAACCCTAGCAATTCGGTTCTACCGATAGGGATCTCGGTCTCACCGAGATGGGATTGCAAACTCTCTGTTTCCCTTTTATAACTTTTCGGTCTCACCGAAAGAGCGGATCGGTCCCACCGAGATTGCAATGTAACTTCAGTGTTTCCTTTTTGTAACATTTCGGTCTCACCGAAAGAGCAAATCGGTCCCACCGAGTTTGCCTGACCAACTCTCTGGTTAGCTAATTACCAAAATCGGTCTCACCGAGTTTGTGTAATCGGTCTCACCGAGATTACGTTATGCCCTAACCCTAACAAAATCGGTCCTACCGAGTTGCATGTCAGTCCCACCGAAAATCTCTAACGGTCACTAGGTTTACTATTTCGGTCTGACCGAGTTTGTTGATTCGGTCCCACCGAGATTGGAAAACTGTGTGTAACGGTTGGATTTTGTGTGGAGGTTATATATACCCCTCCACCTCCTCTTCATTCGTGGAGAGAGCCATCAGAACACATCTACACTTCCAACTCATATGTTCTGAGAGAGAACCACCTACTCATGTGTTGAGACCAAGATATTCCATTCCTACCATATGAATCTTGATCTCTAGCCTTCCCCAAGTTGCTTTCCACTCAAATATTCTTTCCACCAGATCCAAATCCTATGAGAGAGAGAGAGTTGAGTGTTGGGGAGACTATCATTTGAAGTACAAGAGCAAGGAGTTCATCATCAACACACCATTTGTTACTTCTTGGAGAGTGGTGTCTCCTAGATTGGCTAGGTGTCACTTGGGAGCCTCCGACAAGATTGTGGAGTTGAACCAAGGAGTTTGTAAGGGCAAGGAGATCGCCTACTTCGTGAAGATCTACCGCTAGTGAGGCAAGTCCTTCGTGGGCGATGGCCATGGTGGGATAGACAAGGTTGCTTCTTCGTGGACCCTTCGTGGGTGGAGCCCTCCGTGGACTCGCGCAACCGTTACCCTTCGTGGGTTGAAGTCTCCATCAACGTGGATGTAGGATAGCACCACCAATCCGAACCATGGGAAAAACATCCGTGTCTCCAATTGCGTTTGAATTCTCCAAACCCTTCCCTTTACATTCTTGCAAGTTGCATGCTTTACTTTCCGCTGCCAATATACTCTTTGCATGCTTGCTTGAATTGTGTGATGATTGCTTGACTTGTCCTAAAATAGCTAAAATCTGCCAAGAACTAAAATTGGGAAAAGGTTAAGTTTTTATTTGGTAAAGTAGTCTAATCACCCCCCCCTCTAGACATACTTTCGATCCTACAAGTGGTATCAGAGCCTTGGTCTCCATTTGCTTTGATTTCCATAGCCTTTGGTGGTCATAGCCTTGGTTTCACAACCTAGAAGAGTATGGCGTCTAGCGAGGGAAATTATCACCGTAGAGGTCCTTACTTTGATGGTACTAATTTTGCTAGTTGGAAGCATAAAATGAAAATGCATATTCTTGGACATAACCCTGCCATTTGGGCTATTGTGTGTGTTGGTTTGCAAGGTGACTTCTTTGATGGGAGAGAACCAAACCGTGAAGCTACCGTGGATGAGTTGAAGATGTTGCAATACAATGCTCAAGCTTGTGATATTCTCTTCAACGGATTGTGCCCCGAAGAATTCAACAAAATCAGCCGTCTTGAGAATGCAAAGGAAATTTGGGCCACTTTGATTGATATGCACGAAGGTATCGACTCCGTCAAGGAATCCAAATTGGATGTGCTTCAAAGTCAACTTGACAAGTTCAAAATGAAGGATGGTGAAGGTGTCGCTGAAATGTACTCTAGGCTTGCTCTCATCACAAATGAGATTGCCGGCTTAGGAAGTGAAGAGATGACCGATAGATTCATCATCAAGAAGATTCTAAGAGCCTTGGATGGAAAATATGATATCGTGTGCACATTGATCCAAATGATGCCCAATTACAAAGATCTCAAGCCAACGGAGGTAATTGGAAGAATTGTTGCTCATGAGATGTCACTTAAGGATAAAGAGGAACTTCACAACAAATATAGTGGTGCCTACAAAGCCTCATGTAAAGCCCCTACATCATCAAGTGAGAAACAAAACTTCAATGAAGAATTGAGCTTAATGGTGAAGAACTTCAACAAGTTCTACAAGAGTAGAAGCAAAGATAGAAGCTCCAAGTCAAGGTCCTACAATGACAAAAGATCTTCTAGTCGAGAGCGAAACTGCTACAATTGTGGAAGACCCGGACACTATTCCAATGAGTGTACGGCTCCCTACAAGAGAAGAGAAGACTCTCCAAAAAGAAGAAGCAAAAGAGAAGAATCACCACCAAGAGAGAGAAGGAGCAGAGATGATCATTATGAATGAAGATACCCACGGAGAAGCAAGGATTCGGAAAGGAAGGAAAAATCATCAAGGAGCTACACAAAACGAAGACATCAAGCTCATGTTGGTGAATAGGTATACGGCTCCGACTCCGACGACCACTCCGAGAGAAGTTATCACTCCGATTCCGAATATACTCAAGATGAAGGTGTTGCCGGTCTAGCACTTGTGTCAACCAACTCCTACGACATATTTGACTCACCAAATGAAGGAATTGGAAGATGCTTCATGGCCAAAGGTCCTAAGGTAACACACCCCGAGTATGTTGATTTTAATAGTGATGAAGATGACTTGTTAGGTGATGATGATTTGCTTGTTGACAACTCTAGTGATGAATACTATGATGAAACGTCAATTAATCATGCTAATCAAGATAAAACGAATGACAATGATAAGGAGAAGATTGAGGCTCTAACTAAAGAACTAAACACTCTTAAGTTAGCTCATGAAACTATCTTCGAAGATCATCGAGAACTTTTAAGAGCTCATGAGAAGTTACGCTTTGAAAAGCTCAATCTTGAGCAAGAGCATGAGTTTTTAAAGGAAATCAATGATCATCTCCGCAAGAAAAGTTCTTCTTACATTGCCAAGCATTTACTCTTATCCACTTACATGCCTCAAGTCAAGTCTAGTAACAAGAACAAGAAAGATTCTTCCTCTAGTAGTAACAATGATCATGCTAAATCCAATATTGTTGCTTCTAGTAGTTCTCTTGATTCCACTAATGATTCTCTTAGCCAAGTTACACTTGAGCAAGAAAATAGCTTATTGAAGGGAATTATAGAGAAAGGAGTGTACAAAAGCCTTGCCGGGAGTAAGCAATTCGAGGAAATTGTGCGCAAGCAAGGAATGCACCGGAAGAATCAAGGTGTTGGTTTTGAACGAAAGTTCAATGCCAATGGAGTTGAGTGGGAAGAAGATCAATACCCCAAGACAAAGTTTGTTCCTCAACAAGATAAGTATGACACTTTCATCAAGGGGACACAAGCTCAAGATGATCTTCCACCACAAGCCTACAAACAAAAAGGCAAGGACAAGCTTCAAGAGGAAATTGATGCATTTGAAGAAGCTCCTAAGACCTTAGTCAAGTGGATTCCCAAGACCACTTCAAGTTCCACTTCATCAAGTATGACTACAACTCCAAGGATTAAGATGGTGTGGATCCAAAAGAAGAAGAACTAGAAAGTTCTTGAGGGTGACTCCGCCAACATACTTCACTCTTATCATTTTGGCAAGAACAAGTGCAATCAACTTCCACATCTTGCACTAGTTCAAGGAGTCACAAACCCTCTTGTTGGTAAGACAAGGGACAAGGTAACCTAAAAGTTTTCATGGACATCATCTTGTGTGTGCATCACTCTATGTCTATGGATATCCTTGTTTGTTCCTTGTGGGACTAACCCATGTAGGTATTGAAAGTGCAATTCACTCAAATGGATAGCTCCAAGTGATCTACATCAACATTGAGCATCCACATCTTCAACATCTACATGAAGTCATCATCGACAAAACCCAAGGTTAGTTCATCCCTCTTAGGGGGGATATCACATCTAGGGGGAGCTTTACTCTAAGACTTGAGCTAAAGCAACTCTAAAGATGTGAACACAACAATGCTTTATGTAAAAGTGGTAACCCCACTTGAGCTTAAAACGATGAGTATGACCTATGATCAAGTGTTCTCACTTGACTCCTAAGTCAATATACTCATATATAGATGACCTAGTCATCGCAAATTGCTTGATAGATGCTAGAATTGGTTGTGCATGCTTTGTCACATATTTCAATTGCCATCTTATTGTGTGAGCATGTTGGTTGCATATTTTACTCATTCGAGGACATCCACTTGTTGTTTTGATTGTTTGGTTTTATTTCCTTTTGCCAAGTGGATGGACAAGAATGCCTAAGAACCTCCTCAAGCTATTTATGCTTTTCTCGTCTCAAACTCTATTCATGCTACATCACAAAATTTGATCAAGTCAGATTCGAACCACTCTGTGTGAGGAGCACTTGGAGTCCCCGATTCGTCATAGACTTAAACTTCCAAAACCTCTTTGTGATTCTCGGTCTGACCGATACCCCACTTTCGGTCTTACCGAGATCATTAAGTTGATCTATGTTTTCGATCTCGGTGCAACCGATTTGAACCATTCGGCCACACCGAGTTGCAATAACTGTATACAGTTTTGCATCTCGGTGCCACCGAGTTGTTCCACTCGGTCACACCGACAGGGTCGGGCTATATATAGTCACGGGAAAAAATTTGGAAATTTCTCCGAACCCCTTCGCCCGCGCGATAGCTCGCTCTGCCAACGTGGTCTCCGGATCGTCTCCTCGCCGCCAGCCGCCTCCAGTCGCTGGTCTCCATCGCCGTCAACGGAAATCAACCCCGCCATTGCCGTCGTAGCGAGTCTCCGCCGAACTAGGGTATGGACTCGATCTTTGTGCTATTCCCCAATCCGATTCCTAGCACATTGTGATCATAATGATTCTTGCCATGTTTGATAAACTTCTATCCAGTCAATGAACTCGTAGATTAGGTTTGATTCGAAAGTTTTAGGGTTAGGTTTTCGCCAAAACCATCTCGGACCCACCGAGTTGAAAACCTCGGTCCCACCGATTTGGCTTATGCCATTGCACAAGTGAGACTCGGTCTGACCGAGTATTACTAATCGGTTTGACCGATTTTGGAACTTTGTGAAACCCTAGAAGTCTTGGTGCCACCGAACTGTGACTCGGTCTGACCGAGTTCACTAGTTTAGGTTCCAAAAACTGCTTCGGTATCACCGAGTTTAAAAATCGGTAGATCCGAAATGCTTTTTGTGGGAAACTAAAATTAAGTTTTTGAATCATTCTTTTGCAAAAACCTCTGTATTTTGTAATGCTCATCCACTCTACCTCATCTATAAACTGTTCACAGGGTCAGCAGTCAGCTTGTTCAACATGTCAGACCAAAGTGATAGCCAGAATTTGTCAGAGCAGCCAGTGCAAATGAGTGAGGGCACTAGTCCCTCCAGTTCTTCAGATGATGGCAACAGGAGCACCCCTAGCAACCTGCCAAAAGCTGCCACAAGACAAAGAAAGAAGAGAACTTCAGATTCTGAGGATGAAGATTATGTGGCAGAGGAAGAGGAAGCCACATCAAAGAGAACTGTGCTCAAGAAAGAATATGGCCTGGCACAGAGCATAAAGCCAGGGATGAAGGTCAAAAGGCCAGCAGGCAGGCAGCCTATGCCAAAGGCCAGAGCCTCAGCTCAAATTCCTGAAAAGCCTGAACCCAAAGAGGCTGCTGCAGAAGGAAAGAAAAGGAAGGAAAGGGTCAAGAAGACCGTAGCCAGAGTGCTTGGAAAGGCTTCCATCATGGAAGAAGAGGTTGCTGCACCAGCACCTAAGGCACCTAAGCTTATGGGTGATGCTATCAGGACAGGGGCTGCTGCATCCAAGCCCAAAGAAGCACCCAAAGCTGCCTCCAAGCCCAAGTCTGCCCCAAAGAGGAATACAAGAAGCATATCAGCTGCTGAGAAGAACAAGGCCCCAGTGCATGAAGCTGCTGAAGAAGATGATGAAGAGCATGTTCTGAGAAAGCTCAAGCCCAAGATCCCAGACCATAATGATGCTCATCCGGTGGCTGAGGACATGAAGCTCAAAAGAGACTCAGGGCTGAGGAAGTGGAGAGAAGCAGATCCCTATGCTACCAGGAGGAGGACTGCTGTTGACTACAGGTTCCACACTAAGGAACAGCAGGACTTCTATGAGACAGTCTTGTTAGACAAGAAGCCAATTGTATGTGATATGAGATGGGTCAACTGGGAATATATCAAGGAGAATGAAGAGCACTGCCCTGGAGTGCAGGACAGCTTCAAGGCATGTGGAGTAGAGGAATTTGTTGGGCAGAAGCTCACAAAGTGGAATGAGGAGCTTATCATGCAGTTCTACTCCACAGCACATTTTTATCCAGATGGGAGGATTGTTTGGATGTCTGAAGGTACGAGGTACCAATCAACAGTTGCTGAGTGGGCACAGCTTATCAATGCCCCAGAGGAAAATGAAGATGACTTGGATGTCTATTCCAAGAAGAAGATGGATCATAACTCAATGTCAAACATGTACAAGGAGATCCCAAATGAAGCACTTGATACGTTCAAGTTTGGCTCAGTGCATTATCTTCTATCAGGGCTGCCAACCATCAACTGGATCCTTATGCACACACTTTTGCCCAAGTCTGGAGATCACAGGATGATCAGAGGTCATGCCATTAACTTGCTACATATCTTTGATGTGCCTCAGAAATTCAAGGTCATGAGCCTCATGGTAGAGACTATCAAGAGGACTGCAGCAGATCAGAAGAGGAGCTGTGGATATGCCCCTCAGATCCAGATGTTGATTAACTCAAGAATGGGCACAGACACATACTTGTTGGACAAGGAACATTTGCCTATCTATCCAGAGTTCTAGGACAACCAAGTTGTGATGACCAAAGATGAACCATCTTCAGCCCATGCACAAGCCAAGAAGGAGAAGGCAATAAAGGAGAAAGCTGCCAAGATGCCAACTCAAGAGGAGGCATCTGAGTACTTCTTGAAGAACAAGCAAGAGCAGCTCAGTTACTTGATTGCATCCACCCTGCGGATTGAGAAAGGACTGGCCACCCTAACTCAGAACCAGGCAAGCCTAGAGAGAATCGTAGAACAAAAGTTCTATGACTTGGATATCAAGGTGACAGAGATTCAGACTGCAGTGGAGCAGCTCCAAGATGACATGCAGGAGAGGAAAGGGAAGACAACCACTGATGCATTTGCCAAAGTGCCACGAGGTCCGAGGTCGTCTGCAGTGCCAGTTCCTGACACAAGAGCAACCGCCTCAGCTCCAGCCGCAGCACCAGCCCAACCTGCTCCAGCATCTACTTCAGCTCCAACTCCAACCACGTCTACGGAAGCCTTCGTCCTTGGAGTGATCCGGACTCCACCACCACCTGAAGATCAGGCCTGAGTGTCGATTTAGCACTATGCATTTTCTAGGAACTTTTTGGTAACTTGTTGCCAAAGGGGGAGAAAATGTATAGATCATAGGCTTCGAGAGAGAGTGTTGCTTTTCTCTCTTGCTTTATTTGGTGGTTTTTCGAACTTTGTTTGCTTTTGGTCGAGATACTTTGATATGCTTGTGAGACATTGATGATCATGTGTTTGATCATAAGCTACGCTTAATGCTTGGTGAATGTCATTATCTTATCTATCTTATGTGATCATTCACTTTTCTTGGTGATGAGTGCATGTATTTCATTCTTATCATTTTAAGCGCTCCACCAGGATGTATGTGACATGGAAGAGTAACCCATGACTCTAAATCTTTGTACATTTGCATTCCAAAGCAAATCTTAAATATGCACAAATTTAGGGGGAGCTCTTACTTATCACATACTTCTCAAAGTGACGATATATTTCATGCTTATTATCAGTTCTCGAAGCTTTGATCTATATGTTGTCATCAATTACCAAAAAGGGGAGATTGAAAGTGCAACTATCACTAGGTGGTTTTGGTAATTCATAACAACATATAGCTCATTGAGCTAATGCTATTCCAAGATGATTATTTCAGGAAAGCTCAATGATTGGCATGGCATGGATAGTGAAAGTGGAACCCTCAAAATGCTAAGGACAAAGGATTGGCTCAAGCTTAAAAGCTCAAGACTCTTCATTTTATATTTTAGTGATCCAAGATCACATTGAGTCTTTAGGAAAAGCCAATACTATCAAGGAGGGATGAGGTGTTGCTTAATGAGCCTCTTGCTTCATGTGCTTAGTGATATGCTCCAAACCCTCAACTACTTTCCCATATCCACATATGACATAAACCCTAAGCCAAACTCGGCCCTACTGATTCTTTCTATCCGGCGCCACTGAGTTTCACTTGTCATAAGCCACTGCCAAACCCTAGCAATTCGGTTCTACCAATAGGGATCTCGGTCTCACCGAGATGGGATTGCAAACTCTCTGTTTCCCTTTCGTAACTTTTCGGTCTCACCGAAAGAGCAGATCGGTCCCACCGAGATTGCAATGTAACTTCAGTGTTTCCTTTTTGTAACATTTCGGTCTCACCGAAAGAGCAAATCGGTCCCACCGAGTTTGCTTGACCAACTCTCTGGTTAGCTAATTACCAAAATCGGTCTCATGAGTTTGTGTAATCGGTCTCACCAAGATTACGTTATGCCCTAACCCTAACAAAATCGGTCCTACCGAGTTGCATGTCAGTCCCACCGAAAATCTCTAACGGTCACTAGGTTTACTATTTCGGTCTGACCGAGTTTGTTGATTCGGTCCCACCAAGATTGGAAAACTGTGTGTAACGGTTGGATTTTGTGTGGAGGCTATATATACCCCTCCACCTCCTCTTCATTCGTGGAGAGAGCCATCAGAACACATCTACACTTCCAACTCATATGTTCTGAGAGAGAACCACCTACTCATGTGTTGAGACCAAGATATTCCATTCCTACCATATGAATCTTGATCTCTAGCCTTCCCCAAGTTGCTTTCCACTCAAATCTTCTTTCCACCAGATCCAAATCCTATGAGAGAGAGTTGAGTGTTGGGGAGACTATAATTTGAAGCACAAGAGCAAGGAGTTCATCATCAACACCCATTTGTTACTTCTTGGAGAGTGGTGTCTCCTAGATTGGCTAGGTGTCACTTGGGAGCCTCCGACAAGATTGTGGAGTTGAACCAAGGAGTTTGTAAGGGCAAGGAGATCGCCTACTTCGTGAAGATCTACCGCTAGTGAGGCAAGTCCTTCGTGGGCGATGGCCATGGTGGGATAGACAAGGTTGCTTCTTCGTGGACCCTTCATGGGTGGAGCCCTCCGTGGACTCGCACAACCGTTACCCTTCGTGGGTTGAAGTCTCCATCAACGTGGATGTAGGATAGCACCACCTATCCGAACCACGAGAAAAACATCCGTGTCTCCAATTGCGTTTGAATTCTCCAAACCCTTCCCTTTACATTCTTGCAAGTTGCATGCTTTACTTTCCGCTGCCAATATACTCTTTGCATGCTTGCTTGAATTGTGTGATGATTGCTTGACTTGTCCTAAAATAGCTAAAATCTGCCAAGAACTAAAATTGGGAAAAGGTTAAGTTTTTATTTGGTAAAGTAGTCTAATCACCCCCCTCTAGACATACTTTCGATCCTACAAGGGGAAGCAGAGGACGCGAGGACGTAGGCGAAGCAGTGGAGCCGTGTGCACGAGGGCTGGAGGCGAAGCAACGGACTTGGCGCGGGGATGGCCCGATCCGAGGCGGGGAAGGCACGGGCTCGTCTGTTTCCGGCCGGATCCGGGTCGATGTGGCTCCATGGTGCGGTGGGTGGTCGAGGTCGAGGGGCTCCGGCAAGAAGGGCTCATGGAGGAGGCTGATCCGGCGGGGATCTGAAAGGCAGCGACGAGGACAAACGGCGGCCACGGCGAGGACTTGGCGTCGGCTGGAGGAGCCCATCCATGGGGCTGCTCATGGCGTACCTGAGAGAGAGGGAGGTGCGTGAGAGAGGAAGAAATTGGGAGAGGGGGAGAAGGAGACAGAGTAGGAGCAGAGGTCCTGGAGGCCGGCGAGGTTGGACGGCTGCGGGGTGGCTGCGACTCGGGAAGAGGAGCTCGGGCTCCTGGCTCACGGTCGATGGCGGGAGGAGGCATGGAGGCAGATCTGGAGGAGGGAGTGGCTGGTTGCGGTTTGGATCGAGGAAAAAATCGGGCAAGGATATTTGGCCAGGTGGTGTGTGGTGGAAAACTGAACGAGGAAGGAGGTGGGTGGATGTGGTTGGATGGATGTGGACTCCGAGGAGAATTTGGAGTGTGGCGGCGGCAGAGGGGGACAATTGACCTAGTTTTTAGGGTTTGGTCTGATATATTGTAACACCCCGGATATGACTTTCCCAATTTGTAATCCAACTCTTGCCGTTTTCGGCTTTAAGTTAATTTATTTTCTCGGGTTCAGGTTTGCCTCCGTGTGTTGTTTTCGTTGTCATGCATTTCATATCATGTCATCATGTGCATTGCATTTGCATACGTGTTCATCTCATGCATTCGAGCATTTTCCCCGTTGTCCGTTTTGCATTCCGGCGCTTCGTTCTCCTCCGGTGGTCATTTCTAGCTTTCTTTCGTGTGTGGGGATTAAACATTTCCGGATTGGACCGAGACTTGTCATGCGGCCTTGGTTTACTACCGGTAGACCGCCTGTCAAGTTTCGTATCATTTGGACTTCGTTTGATACTCCAACGGTCAACCGAGGGACCGAAAAGGCCTCGTGTGTGTTGCAGCCCAACACCCCTCCAATTTGGCCCAAAACCCACCAAACTCTGCTCCATCATCTAGAGCGTTCGATCACGATCGTGTGGCCGAAAACCGCACCTCATTTGGACTCTCCTAGCTCCCTCTATGCCTATATATACACCCCCCGAAATTCGGATCTCTCTCCCTCTCCGAAACCCTAAAATCGCCCCGCCACCGACGGACATGTCCGCCGCCTGATCGGACACGTCCGCCGCCGCGCCCCAGCCAACCACGCCACGCCACGTGTGAAGGAAATATGCCCTAGAGGCAATAATAAAGTTATTATTTATTTCCTTAAAATCATGATAAATGTTTATTATTCATGCTAGAATTGTATTAACCGGAAACATAATACATGTGTGAATACATAGACAAAACAGAGTGTCACTAGTATGCCTCTACTAGACTAGCTCGTTAATCAAAGATGGTTATGTTTCCTAACCATGAACAAAGAGTTGTTATTTGATTAACGAGGTCACATCATTAGTTGAATGATCTGATTGACATGACCCATTCCATTAGCTTAGCACCCGATCGTTTAGTATGTTGATATTGCTTTCTTCATGACTTATACATGTTCCTATAACTATGAGATTATGCAACTCCCGTTTACCGGAGGAACACTTTGGGTACTACCAAACATCACAACGTAACTGGGTGATTATAAAGGAGTACTACAGGTGTCTCCAATGGTGGATGTTGGGTTGGCGTATTTCGAGATTAGGGTTTGTCACTCCGATTGTCGGAGAGGTATCTCTGGGCCCTCTCGGTAATACACATCACATAAGCCTTGCAAGCATAATAACTAAGATGTTAGTTATGAGATGATGTATTACGGAACGAGTAAAGAGACTTGCCAGTAACGAGATTGAACTAGGTATTGGATACCGACGATCGAATCTCGGGCAAGTAACATACCGATGACAAAGGGAACAACGTATGTTGTTATGCGGTCTGACCGATAAAGATCTTCGTGGAATATGTAGGAGCCAATATGGGCATCCAGGTCCCGCTATTGGTTATTGACCGGAGATGTGTCTCGGTCATGTCTACATTGTTCTCGAACCGTAGGGTCCGAACGCTTAACGTTACGATGACAGTTATTATGAGTTTATGCATTTTGATGTACCGAAGGTTGTTCGGAGTCCCGGATGTGATCACGGACATGACGAGGAGTCTCGAAATGGTCGAGACATAAAGATTGATATATTGGAAGCCTATATTTGGACATCGGAATTGTTCCGGGTGAAATCGGCATTTTACCGGAGTACCGGGGGGGTTACCGGAACCCCCCGGGGGGTTATTGGGCCAACATGGGCCTTAAGGGAGAAGAGGAGAGGAGGCAAGAGGTGGCCGCGCACCCCTCCCCTTCCTAGTCCGAATAGGACAAGGGAAGGGGGCCGGCGCCCCCCTTTCCTTCCTCTCTTCCTCCTATTCTCCCCCTTCTCTCCTAGTCCAACTAGGAGTCCTACTCCCGGTGGGAGTAGGACTCCCCTTGGCGCGCCACACCTTGGCCGGCCGCCTCCTCCCCTTGCTCCTTTATATACGGGGGCAGGGGGCACCCCATAGACACACAAGTTGATCCTTGAGATAGTTCCTTAGCCGTGTGCGGTGCCCCCTGCCACCAAATTCCACCTCGATCATACCGTTGTAGTGCTTAGGCGAAGCCCTGCGTCGGTAGTGCATCAAGATCGTCATCACGCCGTCGTGCTGATGGAACTCTTCCTCGACGCTTTGCTGGATCGGAGCCTGAGGATCGTCATCGAGCTGAACGTGTGCTAAGAACTCGGAGGTGCCGGAGTAACGGTGCTTGGATCGGTCGGATCGGGAAGAAGACGTACGACTACTTCCTCTATGTTGTGTGATCGCTTCCGCAGTCGGTCTGCGTTGGTACATAGACAACACTCTCCCCTCTCGTTGCTATGCATCACCATGATCTTGCGTGTGCGTAGGAAAATTTTGAAATTACTACGTTCCCCAACAGTGGCATCCGAGCCTAGGTTTTATGGTTTGATGTTATTTGCACGAGTAGAACACAAGTGAGTTGTGGGCGATACAAGTCATACTGCCTACCAGCATGTCATACTTTGGTTCGGCGGTATTGTTGGATGAGACGATCCGGACCAACCTTACGCGTACTCTTACGCGAGACCGGTTCCCTCGTCGTGCTTTGCACATAGATGGCTTGCGGAAGACTGTCTCTCCAACTTTAGTTGAACCAAGTGTGGCTACGCCCGGTCCTTGAGAAGGTTAAAACGGAGTCTATTTGACGAACTATCGTTGTGGTTTTGATGCGTAGGTGAGATGAGTTCTTACTTAAGCCCGTAGCAGCCACGTAAAACTTGCAACAACAAAGTAGAGGACGTCTAACTTGTTTTTGCAGGGCATGTTGTGATGTGATATGGTCAAGGCATGATGCTGATTTTATTGTATGAGATGATCATGTTTTGTAACCAAGTTATCGGCAACTGGCAGGAGCCATATGGTTGTCGCTTTATTGTATGCAATGCAATCGCGATGTAATGCTTAACTTTATTACTAAGCGGTAGTGGTAGTCGTGGAAGCATAAGATTGGCGAGACGACAACGATGCTACGATGGAGATCAAGGTGTCGCGCCGGTGACGATGGTGATCATGACGGTGCTTCGGAGATGGAGATCACAAGCACAAGATGATGATGGCCATATCATATCACTTATATTGATTGCATGTGATGTTTATCTTTTATGCATCTTATCTTGCTTTGATTGACGGTAGCATTATAAGATGATCTCTCACTAAATTATCAAGAAGTGTTCTCCCTGAGTATGCACCGTTGCCAAAGTTCGTCGTGCCCAGACACCACGTGATGATCGGGTGTGATAAGCTCTACGTCCAAATACAACGGGTGCAAAACAGTTGCACACGCAGAATACTCAGGTTATACTTGACGAGCCAAGCATATACGGATATGGCCTCGGAACACGGAGACCGAAAGGTCGAGCGTGAATCATATAGTAGATATGATCAACATAACGATGTTCACCATTGAAAACTACTCTATCTCACGTGATGATCGGTTATGGTTTAGTTGATTTGGATCACGTGATCACTTAGAGGATTAGAGGGATGTCTATCTAAGTGGGAGTTCTTAAGTAATATGATTAAATTGAACTTAAATTTATCATGAACTTAGTCCTGGTTGTATTTTGCAAATCATGTTGTAGATCAATAGCTCGCGTTGTTGCTTCCCTGTGTTTATTTTGATATGTTCCTAGAGAAAATTGTGTTGAAAGATGTTAGTAGCAATGATGCGGATTGGATCCGTGATCTGAGGTTTATCCTCATTGCTGCACAGAAGAATTATGTCCTTGATGCACCGCTAGGTGACAGACCTATTGCAGGAGCAGATGCAGACGTTATGAACGTTTGGCTAGCTCAATATGATGACTACTTGATAGTTTAGTGCACCATACTTAACAGCTTAGAATCGGGACTTCAAAGACGTTTTGAACGTCATGGACCATATGAGATGTTCCAGGAGTTGAAGTTAATATTTCAAGCAAATACCCGAGTTGAGTGATATGAAGTCTCCAACAAGTTCTATAGCTAAAAGATGGAGGAGAATCGCTCAACTAGTGAGCATGTGCTCAGATTGTCTGGGTACTACAATTGCTTGAATCAAGTGGGAGTTAATCTTCCAAATAAGATAGTGATTGACAGAATTCTCTAGTCACCATGACCAAGTTAATAGAACTTCGTGATGAACTATAGTATGCAAGGGATAACGGAAACAACTCCCAAGCTCTTCGTGATGCTGAAATCAACGAAGGTAGAAATCAAGAAAAACATCAAGTGTTGATGGTTGACAAGATCACTAGTTTCAAGAAAAGGGCAAAGGGAAGAAGGGGAACTTCAAGAAGAACGGCAAGCAAGTTGCTGCTCAAGTGAAGAAACCCAAGTCTGATCCTAAGCCTGAGACTAAGTGTTTCTACTGCAAAGGGACTGGTCACTGGAAGCAGAACTACCCCAAGTGATTGGCGGATAAGAAGGATGGCAAAGTGAACATAAGTATATTTGATATACATGTTATTGATGTGTACTCTACTAGTGTTTATAGCAACCCCTCGGTATTTGATACTGGTTCAGTTGCTAAGAGTAGTAACTTGAAACGGGAGTTGCAGAATAAACAGAAACTAGTAAAAGTCGAGGTGACGATGTGTGTTGGAAGTGGTTCCAAGATTGATATGATCATCATCGCACTCTCCCTATACTTTCGGGATTAGTGTTGAAACTAAATAAGTGTTATTTGGTGTTTGCGTTGAGCATGAATATAATTTGATCGTGTTTATTGCAATACGGTTATTCATTTAAGTTAGAGAACAATTGTTGTTCTGTTTACATGAATAAAACCTTATATGGTTACACACCCAATGAAAATGGTTCATTGGATCTCGATCGTAGTGATACACATATTCATAATATTGAAACCAAAAGATGCAAAGTTAATAATGATAGTGCAACTTATTTGTGGCACTGCAGTTTAAGTCATATTGGTGTAAAGCGCATGAAGAAACTCCATGCTGATGGGCTTTCGGAATCACTTGATTATGAATCACTTGATGCTTGCGAACCATGCCTTTTGGGCAAGATGACTAAAACGCCGTTCTCCGGAACAATGAAGCAAGCAACAGATTTGTTGAAAATCATACATACTGATGTATGTGGTCCGATGAATATTAAGGCTTGCAGCAGGTATCACTATTTTCTGACCTTCACAGATGATTTGAGCAGATATGGGGATATCTACTTAATGAAACACAAGTCCGAAACATTTGAAAAGTTCAAAGAATTTCGGAGTGAAGTTGAAAATCATCGTAACAAGAAAATAAAGTTTCTACGATCTGATCGTGGAGGAGAATATTTGAGTTACGAGTTTGGTGTATATTTGAAAAATTGTGGAATAGTTTCGCAACTCACGCCACCCGGAACACCACAGCGTAATGGTGTGTCCGAACGTCGTAATCGTACTTTACTAGATATGGTACGATCTATGATGTCTCTTACCGATCTACCACTATCGTTTTGGGGTTATGCATTAGAGACAGCTGCATTCACGTTAAATAGGGCACCATCTAAATCCGTCGAGACGACGCCTTATGAACTATGGTTTGGCAAGAAACCAAAGTTGTCGTTTCTTAAAGTTTGGGGTTGCGATGCTTATATGAAAAAGTTTCATCTTGATAAGCTCAAAACTCAAATCGGAGAAGTGCATCTTCATAGGATATCCAAAGGAAACTATTGGATACACCTTCTATCACAGATCCGAAGGCAACACTTTTGTTGCTAAATTCGGAAACTTTCTGGAGAAGGAGTTTCTCTCGAAAGAAGTGAGTGGGAGGAAAGTAGAACTTGACGAGGTAACTGTACCTGCTCCCTTATTGGAAAGTTGTACATCATAGAAAAATGTTTCTGTGACACCTACACCAGTTAGTGAGGAAGCTAATGATGATGATCATGAAACTTCAGAACAAGACACTACTGAACCTCATAGATGAACCAGAGTAAGATCCGCGCCAGAGTGGTACGGTAATCCTGTTCTGGAAGTCATGCTACTAGATCATGATGATCCTACGAACTATGAAGAAGCGATGGTGAGCCCAGATTCCGCAAAGTGGCTTGAAGCCATGAAATCTGAGATATGATCCATGTATGAGAACAAAGTATGGACTTTGGTTGACTTGCCCGATGATCGGCAAGCCATAGAAAATAAATGGATCTTCAAGAGGAAGACGGACGCTGATAGTAGTGTTACTATCTACAAAGCTAGAATTGTCGCAAAAGGTTTTTGACAAGTTCAAGGTGTTGACTACGATGAGATTTTCTCACTCGTATCTATGCTTAAGTCTGTCCGAATCATGTTAGCAATTGCCGCATTTTATGAAATCTGGCAAATGGATAAACAAAACTGCATTCCTTAATGGATTTGCTAAAGAAGAGTTGTATACAATGCAACTAGAAGGTTTTGTCGATCCTAAAGGTGTTAACTAAATATGCAAGCTCCAGCGATCTATCTGTGGACTAGTGCAAGCATCTCGGAGTTGGAATATACGCTTTGATAAGTTGATCAAAGCATATAGTTTTATACAGACTTGCGGTGAAGCCTGTATTTACAAGAAAGTGAGTGGGAGCACTACAGCATTTCTGATAAGTATATGTGAATGACATATTGTTGATCGGAAATAATGTAGAATTATTCTGTAAAGCATAAAGGAGTGTTTGAAAGGAGTTTTTCAAAGAAAGACTTCGGTGAAGCTGCTTACATATTGAGCATCAAGATCTATAGAGATAGATCAAGACGCTTGATAAGTTTATTCAACAAATACATACCTTGACAAGATTTTGAAGTAGTTCAAAATGGAACAGTCAAAGAAAGAGTTTCTTGCCTATGTTACAAGGTATGAAATTGAGTAAGACTCAAAGCCCAACCATGAAAGAAGATAGAAAGAGAATGAAAGTCATTCCCTATGCCTTGGCCATAGGTTCTATAAAGTATGTCATGCTGTATACCAGATCTATTGTATACCCTGCACTGATTTGGCAAGGGAGTACAATAGTGATCTAGGAGTAGATCACTGGACAGCGGTCAGAATTATCCTTAGTGAAATAAGGATATGTTTCTCGATTATGGATGTGACAAAAAGGTTCGTCTTAAAGGGTTACGTCGATGCAAGTTTTTGACACTGATCCAGATGATTCTAAATCTCAATCTGGATACATATTGAAAGTGGGAGCAATTAGCTAGAGTAGCTCCATGTAGAGCATTGTAGACATATAACTTGCAAAATACTTACGGATCTGAATGTGACAGACCCGTTGACTAAAATTATCTCACAAGCAAAACATGATCACACCTTAGTACTCTTTGGGTATTAATCACATAGAGATGTGAACTAGATTACTGACTCTAGTAAACCCTTTTGAGTGTTGGTCACATGACGATGTGAACTATGGGTGTTAATCACATGGTGGCGTGAACTATTGTTGCTAAATCACATGGCGATGTGAACTAGATTATTAACTCTAGTGCAAGTGGGAGACTGAAGGAAATATGCCCTAGAGGCAATAATAAAGTTATTATTTATTTCCTTAAAATCATGATAAATGTTTATTATTCATGCTAGAATTGTATTAACCGGAAACATAATACATGTGTGAATACATAGACAAAACAGAGTGTCACTAGTATGCCTCTACTAGACTAGCTCGTTAATCAAAGATGGTTATGTTTCCTAACCATGAACAAAGAGTTGTTATTTGATTAACGAGGTCACATCATTAGTTGAATGATCTGATTGACATGACCCATTCCATTAGCTTAGCACCCGATCGTTTAGTATGTTGCTATTGCTTTCTTCATGACTTATACATGTTCCTATAACTATGAGATTATGCAACTCCCGTTTACCGGAGGAACACTTTCGGTACTACCAAACGTCACAACGTAACTGGGTGATTATAAAGGAGTACTACAGGTGTCTCCAATGGTGGATGTTGGGTTGGCGTATTTCGAGATTAGGGTTTGTCACTCCGATTGTCGGAGAGGTATCTCTGGGCCCTCTCGGTAATACACATCACATAAGCCTTGCAAGCATAATAACTAAGATGTTAGTTATGAGATGATGTATTACGGAACGAGTAAAGAGACTTGCCAGTAACGAGATTGAACTAGGTATTGGATACCGACGATCGAATCTCGGGCAAGTAACATACCGATGACAAAGGGAACAACGTATGTTGTTATGCGATCTGACCGATAAAGATCTTCGTAGAATATGTAGGAGCCAATATGGGCATCCAGGTCCCGCTATTGGTTATTGACCGGAGATGTGTCTCGGTCATGTCTACATTGTTCTCGAACCGTAGGGTCCGAACGCTTAACGTTACGATGACAGTTATTATGAGTTTATGCATTTTGATGTACCGAAGGTTGTTCGGAGTCCCGGATGTGATCACGGACATGACGAGGAGTCTCGAAATGGTCGAGACATAAAGATTGATATATTGGAAGCCTATATTTGGACATCGGAATTGTTCCGGGTGAAATCGGCATTTTACCGGAGTACCGGGGGGGTTACCGGAACCCCCCGAGGGGTTATTGGGCCAACATGGGCCTTAAGGGAGAAGAGGAGAGGAGGCAAGAGGTGGCCGCGCGCCCCTCCCCTTCCTAGTCCGAATAGGACAAGGGAAGGGGGCCGGCGCCCCCCTTTCCTTCCTCTCTTCCTCCTATTCTCCCCCTTCTCTCCTAGTCCAACTAGGAGTCCTACTCCCGGTGGGAGTAGGACTCCCCTTGGCGCGCCACACCTTGGCCGGCCGCCTCCTCCCCTTGCTCCTTTATATACGGGGGCAGGGGGCACCCCATAGACACACAAGTTGATCCTTGAGATCGTTCCTTAGCCGTGTGCGGTGCCCCCTGCCACCAAATTCCACCTCGATCATACCGTTGTAGTGCTTAGGTGAAGCCCTGCGTCGGTAGTGCATCAAGATCGTCATCACGCCGTCGTGCTGACGGAACTCTTCCTCGACGCTTTGCTGGATCGGAGCCCGAGGATCGTCATCAAGTTGAACGTGTGCTAAGAACTCGGAGGTGCCGGAGTAACGGTGCTTGGATCGGTCGGATCGGGAAGAAGACGTACGACTACTTCCTCTACGTTGTGTGATCGCTTCCGCAGTCGGTCTGCGTTGGTACGTAGACAACACTCTCCCCTCTCGTTGCTATGCATCACCATGATCTTGCGTGTGCGTAGGAAAATTTCGAAATTACTACGTTCCCCAACAACGTGTCCCCTCAGCGCCGCCGGCCCGTGGAGCCCGATCCGGGCCCCCGCAAGCCCACGTCGCCCCGCCGCCTCCTTCCAGCTCCGCGCCACCCGACCCCGCCGCCTTCTCCAACTCCGGTGGCCGGCGCCGCCGCGCCGCACCGCCGCGCCATCGCCGCGCCTGCCCCGCCGCCTCGACCCAATCGCCGCCGCCCCGATCCGCCGCCGCCTCGGATCCTCGCCGCCCCGCGTCCCCGTGGCTGGATCCGGTCACCGGCCGGCTCCACCGCCTCCTCCACGCCCTCTCCGGCCACTCCCGACGAACTCCGGCGATGAAGACGATTCCGGCGAACTTCGGGTGAACAGTGAGTGAACAGTACCGGGCGCCAGATCCAGATCTAAAATAACCCTAGGGTTGACTTTCCCCCTCTCCCTTTAAATTTTTATGCAATCTTTGACCTGTCATATCTCCGCATCCGTAGCTCCGATTTGGACATATAGCATATCAAAATGTTCGTCTCAGAGAGTACATCATTTCATTCCACTGCATCATTTTCATTTGAGTTCATTTTGATGCCCGAATTGCTGTTAGAAGAGGGCTTCGTGAGTTAATTGTCAGATCTGCTAGTTCATCTTAGACTTTTGTCATTTTTGCCATGATTATTGTGTGCATGATATGCCATGGTGCTCTTCATATGTTTTGTTAAGGGTTTTGTCATCTTTCCAGAGGTGTAACCCATGTATTTTTGTGATGTGTGTGGTGCCTTGTGCAAGCTTGCAAAGTGAGGCACTTGGTAAATCTGTTTTCAGTGACTTAGTGATTTCACTAAGTCCTGGGATTGTTTAGTTCATGATGCCATATGTTCATGTCGTTTCCTAGTGATCTGTGCCTCTTTTGAGGATGATGAGCAAAGGAGTTTTGTTAATATTGTAGTGCTCTATCCATCCATGCCTTTGTTTGCATATATGGAGTACCCTAGCTTGAGTCAATCGAGCTCTACTTTTGCTTCGTTGTGAATCTGGGCAGATCGTCAACTTGTTTGCGATTTTGCCGATGTTATTGTAGTTGATCCATGCATGCTATGCCATTATTCTTGCCATGTCTAGCTTGCATTTTGTGCCTTCTTAATGGATGTATGCTTGTCTGGCCATGACTTGCTCCGTAGTGAGAGCATCGAGCTCGTTAACATGCCTTCGTGAGTTATGTTTCAGCATGTCCCAGTTTTCACTAAGTCTAAAAACTGATTATGTTTTTGCTATGTTCGTGTGCTTGTTAGTATATTTTGTGATCCCTTTTGGCTCAAGGTCAATAAGGGACTTTTGTTAGGCTTATTGAGTAGCTCCATGCCATGTCTTTCTTTGTCATGTTCAGGTCCTGTAGCATGTCGTTTTGTTGCTCCGAAGAGGGCTTCATGATCTGAAATTCCAGACAAGTGTTAATTTCACTAAGTCTGAGATCTGTTTACCATTTGCGTTTTTGCCATGCTTGTTTGAACCTCTTAATGGATGAATTGGCCATAGCTTAGTGCTAGACTTTTGTTAAGCATCTTGAATGCTTCCCTGCCATGTATTTTGATGCCATGTTTGAGTGCTGTAGCATGTTCATCTCATTGCATTTAGATGCCTACTTGCTGTAAATCGCAGACCGGTGCCATATTTGAAACGCTTGCCATTTCCAAACCGTAACTCCGATTCCGGCGTTCTTTATATCGTTTTCAAACAATTTCATCTCATCTTACCAGTGGCACACTTGGTTTTTCCAAGTTGAGGCCAGGTTCATGCATTTCCTGTCATATCTTGCATATGCATCCCGCATCGCATCCCGCATAGCATATCATCTTTGCATCGTGTTGTTTGAGTTTGCACATGGTTGATTGTATCCTTATTGCTTGTTTGTCTTGTTTGGGTAGAGCCGGGAGACGAGTTCGCTAACGAGGAGCCCATTGAGTTTGCTTTCGAGGATCCAGTCAACTCTGACAACTTTGCAAGCAAGATGATCATACCCTCGAAATCACTACTATCTTTGCTATGCTAGTTTGCTCGCTCTTTTGCTGTGCCAATGCTACGATGCCTACCACTTGCTTGTCAGCCTCCCAAATTGCCATGTTCAGCCTCTAACCCACCATTGTCCTAGCAAACCGTTGATTGGCTATGTTACCGCTTTGCTCAGCCCCTCTTATAGCGTTGCTAGTTGCAGGTGAAGAATGGAGTTGTTCCTTGTTGGAACATTTATTTACTTGTTGGGATATCATTATATTGCCATGTTATCTTATTGCATCTATATACTTGGTAAAGGGTGGAAGGCTCGGCCTCTCGCCTAGTGTTTTGTTCCACTTTTGCCGCCCTAGTTTCCGTCATATCGGTGTTATGTTCCCGGATTTTGCGGTCCTTACGCGGTTGGGTGATAATGGGAACCCCTTGATAGTTCGCCTTGATTAAAGCTTTTCCAGCAATGCCCAACATTGGTTTTACCATTTGCCACCTAGCCTCTTTTCCCTTGGGTTTCCGGAGCCCGAGGGTCATCTTATTTTAAACCCCCCCCCCCCCCCCCCCGGGGCCAGTGCTCCTCTGAGTGTTGGTCCAACTCGTCAGCCGCCGGTGGCTACCAGGGGCAACTCTGGGCTGGCCTACCGGAAGTTTGGACAATCTGAGTGTGCCCTGAGAAAGAGATATGTGCAGCTCCTATCGGGATTTGTCGGCACATTCGGGCGGTGTTGCTGGTCTTGTTTTAACCTATCGAAATGTCTTGTTGTACCGGGATACCGAGTCTGATCGGAATGTCTCGGGTGGAGGTCTATTCCTTCGTTGACCGTGAGAGCTTGTCATGGGCTAAGTTGGGACTCCCCTGCAGGGATTGAACTTTCGAAAGCCGTGCCCGCGGTTATGGGCAGATGGGAATTTGTTAATGTCCGGTTGTAGATAACTTGAACCTTAATTTAATTAAAATGAATCAACTGTGTGTGTTACCGTGATGGCCTCTTCTCGGCGGAGTCCGGGAAGTGGACACGGTGTTGGAGTAATGTTTGCGCAGGTTGCCCTCTAGTTTCTCGCTCGCGCTTTGCTCCTCTTCTCGCTCTCTTTTGCGAATAAGTTAGCCACCATATATGCTAGTCGCTTGCTGCAGCTCCACATATATCTACCCTACCCCACCTATTAAGCTTAAATAGTCTTGATCGCGAGGGTGCGAGATTGCTGAGTCCCTGTGGCTCACAGATTACTATTACACCAGATGCAGGACCCGATGATACAGCTCCAGATGGCGCGCTTGAGCTCAAGTAGGAGTACAACAAGGATTCTCAGCGTTACTATGTTTCTTTTCCTGATGATCAGTAGTGGTGCCTAGTTGGGGTGATCGGGACCATGTCGCTTGTTGGGTCGTCTTTTATTTTGGCGCCGTAGTCGGGCCATGAGTGTTTGGATGATGTATGTTATTTATGTACTTGATTGACGTGGCGAGTGTAAGCCAACTATGTTGTCCCTTTTCATTATCTATATTACATGGGATGTTTGTGATGTTTACCTGACTTGCGACATATGCCTTCAATGCGATTATGCCTCTAAGTCGTGCCTCGACACGTGGGAGATATAGTCGCATTGAGGGTGTTACATATATATAGCAAAAGGATTTTCGGATAGGGGCATTCGGTCCATCCGATCGTAATCGGACGATCCCGGATAAAATAGCTAGGGAGTCCAAATAAGAAAACGGTGATATTTTGTAGATGTTTGGGGATGATCCGGACACAACGGTGACGACTGCCCGGGTCGGGTCCGGGACAATTTCGGACGCGCACGTGAGGGGTTCGATGCACAGTGCAGAGAGGGTTTCGGACCGTGCGGTCGCATCGGACAACTCCGGAAGCGAAGAGGGGAAGGAGGATGGACTAGGTGGGCTGTGGCGAGACTGCGAGGGGGAGAAGAGAGAGAGAGGGCCCGGCATCTGTTTCCGAAGACCGAAAACGTCCGACGTTAGACCGGCTATAATGCCGCTGTAGTTATCCGTTGGGGCATCAAATGATCTTCGAATGCGATGAAACTTGACAGGCGGTCTATCTACACTATAATAAGACCACACATCAACTCTCATCCCATTCCGAGAACATTTTCTGGCCACTTATAAAATAATATTTCGGACGTGCCGCGGGCGCGTGCAAGTGTGTCTGGGCTCAGAACGGACAACTGAAAGAACTCGGAGAACCCGGACGAATGCAAGTTTTCGAAAACATGCAGATGCAATGCGGATGATGACATGTCAAGATGCAACACGCAAGCGAATGACCTGGCAACAGCAGTGAATAACTCGAAGACACCTGGCACATCGGTCTCGGGGCATTACAATGTTGTGATGTGATATGGTCAAGACGTGATGAGATATAAGTTGTTGTATGAGATGATCATGTTTTGTTGAAGTTATCGGCAACTGGCAAAAGCCTTATGGTTATCTCTCTATTGCATAAGATGCAAGTGCCAAATAATTGCTTTACTTTATCGCTATGCGATAGCAATAGTTGCAAGAGCAATTGTTGGCGAGACAACCATGTGACGACACATTGATATAGATCAAGATGATGGAGATCATGGTGTCATGCCGGTGACGATGGAGATCATGACGATGCTTTGGAGATGGAGATCAAAGGCACAAGATGATGATGGCCATATCATGTCACATATTATGATTGCATGTGATGTTTATCTTTTATACATCTTATTTTGCTTAGTTCGGCGGTAGCTTTATAAGATAATCTCTCGCTTAATTATCAAGGTACAAGTGTTCTCCCTGAGTATGCACCGTTGCAAAAGTTCTTCGTGCTGAGACACCACGTGATGATCGGGTGTGATAGGCTCTACATTCAAATACAACGGGTGCAAAACAGTTGCACGTGCGGAATACTCAGGTTAAACTTGACGAGCCTACCATATAACAGATATGGCCTCGGAACACGGAGACCGAAAGGTCGAGCGTGAATCATATAGTAGATATGATCAACATAGTGATGTTCACCATTGAAACTACTCCATCTCACGTGATGATCGGACATGGTTTAGTTGATTTGGATCACGTGATCACTTAGAGGATTAGAGGGATGTCTATCTAAGTGGGAGTTCTTAAGTAATATGATTAATTGAACTTAAATTTATCATGAACTTAGTCCTGGTAGTATTAGCGTATCTATGTTGTAGATCAATAGCTTGCGTTTAGCTCCCCTATTTTATTTTTGATATGTTCCTAGAGAAAACTAAGTTGAAAGATGTTAGTAGCAATGATGCAGATTGGATACGTGATCTGAGGTTTATCCTCGTTGCTGCACAGAAGAATTATGTCCTTGATGCACCGCTAGGTGACAGACCTATTGCGGGAGCAGATACAGACGATATGAACGTTTGGCTAGCTCAATATGATGACTACTTCATAGTTTAGTGCACCATGCTTAACAGCTTAGAATCGGGACTTCAAAGACGTTTTGAACGTCATGGACCATATGAGATGTTCCAGGAGTTGAAGTTAATATTTCAAGTAAAATACCCGAGTTGAGAGATATGAAGTCTCCAACAAGTTATATAGATAAAAGATGGAGGAGAATAGCTCAAGCAGTGAGCATGTGCTCAGATTGTCTGGGTACTACAATCGCTTGAATCAAGTGGGAGTTAATCTTCCAGATAAAATAGTGATTGACAGAATTCTCTAGTCACCATCACCAAGTTAGTAGAACTCCGTGATGAACTATAATATGCAAGGGATGACGAAAGTAATTCCCAAGCTCTTCGTGATGCTGAAATCGATGAAGGTAGAAATCAAGAAAAACATCAAGTGTTGATGGTTAATAAGACCACTAGTTTCAAGAAAAGGGCAAAGGGAAAGAAAGGGAACTTCAAGAAGAACGGCAAGCAAGTTGCTGCTCAAGTGAAGAAGCCCAAGTCTGGACCTAAGCCTGAGACTAAGTGCTTCCACTGCAAAGGGACTGGTCACTAGAAGTGGAACTACCCCAAGTAATTGGCGGATAAGAAGGATGGCAAAGTGAACATAGGTATATTTGATATACATGTTATTGATGTGTACTTTACTAGTGTTTATAGCAACCCCTCAGTATTTGATACTAGTTTAGTTGCTAAGAATAGTAACTCGAAACAGGAGTTGCAGAATGAACATAGACTAGTTAAGGGTGAAGTGACGATGTGTATTGAAAATGGTTCCAAGATTGATATGATCATCATCGCACACTCCCTATACTTTCGGGATTAGTGGTGAACCTAAATAAGTGTTATTTGGTGTTTGCATTGAGCATGAATATGATCATGTTTATTGCAATACGGATATTCATTTAAGTAAGAGAATAAATTGTTGTTCTGTTTACATATATGGTTACACACCCAATGAAAATGGTTCGTTGGATCTCGATCGTAGTGATACACATATTCATAATATTGAAACCAAAAGATGCAAAGTTAATAATGATAGTGCAACTTATTTGTGGCACTGCCGTTTAGGTCATATTGGTGTAAAGCGCATGAAGAAACTCCATGCTGATGGACTTTTGGAATCACTTGATTATGAATCAGTTGATACTTGCGAACCATGCCTCATGGGCAAGAGCACTAAGACTCCTTTCTCCAGAACAATGCAGCAAGCAACAGATTTGTTGGAAATCATGCATACTGATGTATGTGGTCCGATGAATATTGAAGCTCGCGGCAGGTATCATTATTTTCTGATCTTCACAGATGATTTGAGCAGATATGAGTATATCTACTTGATGAAACACAAGTCTGAAACATTTGAAAAATTCAAAGAATTTCAGAGTGAAGTGGAGAATCATCGTAACAAAATAAAAGTTTCTATGATATGATCGCAGAAGTAAAATATTTGAGTTACGAGTTTGGCCTCAGTTAAAACAATGTGAAATAGTTTCACTACTCACGCCACCTGGAACACCACAGTGTAATGGTGTGTCCGAACGCCATAACCGTACTTTATTAGATATAGTGCGATCTATGATGTCTCTTACCGATCTACCACTATCGTTTTGGGGTTATGCGTTAGAGACAGCTACATTCACGTTAAAAAGGGCACCATCTAAATCCGTTGAGACGACACCGTATGAACTATGGTTTGGCAAGAAACCTAAGCTGTCGTTTCTTAAAGTTTGGGACTGCAATGCTTATGTGAAAAAGTTTCAACATGATAAGCTCGAACCCAAATCGGAGAAGTAAATCTTCATAGGATACCCAAAAGAAAATGTTGGGTACACCTTCTATCATAGATCCGAAGGCAAGTTATTCATTGCTAAGAATGGATCCTTTCTAGAGAAGGAGTTTCTCTCGAAAGAAGTGAGTGGGAGGAAAGTAGAACTTGATGAGGTAACTGTACCTGCTCCCTTATTGGAAAGTAGTTCTTCACAGAAATCTGTTCCTGTGACTACTACACCGATTAGTGAGGAAGCTAATGATGATGATCATGTAACTTCAGATCAAGTAACTACCGAACCTCGTAGGTAAACCAGAGTGAGATCCGCACCAGAGTGGTACGGTAATCCTGTTCTGGAGGTCATGTTACTTGACCTTGACGAGCCTACGAACTATGAGGAAGCGATGATGAGCCCAGATTCCGCGAAATGACTTAAGGCCATGAAATCTAAGATGAGATCCATGTATGAGAACAAAGTATGGACTTTGATTGACTTGCCCAATGATCGGCGAGCCATTGAGATTAAATGGATCTTCAAGAGGAAGACGAACGTTGATAGTAGTGTTACTATCTACAAAGCTAGAATTGTCGCAAAAAGGTTTTCGACAAGTTCAAGGTGTTGACTACGATGAGAGTTTCTCACTCGTATCTATGCTTAAGTCTGTCCGAATCATGTTAGCAATTGCCGCATTTTATGAAATCTGGCAAATGGATAAACAAAACTGCATTTCTTAATGGATTTATTAAAGAAGAGTTGTATATGATGCAACCAGAAGGTTTTGTCAATCCTAAAGGTACTAACAAAATATGCAAGCTCCAGCGATCCATCTATGGACTGGTGCAAGCATCTCGGAGTTGGAATATACACTTTGATAAGTTGATCAAAGCATATAGTTTTATACAGACTTGCGGTGAAGTCTGTATTTACAAGAAAGTGAGTGGGAGCACTACAACATTTCTGATAAGTATATGTGAAAGACATATTGTTGATCGGAGATAATGTATAATTATTCTGCAAAGCATAAAGGAATGTTTGAAAGGAGTTTTTTCAAAGAAAGTCCTCGGTGAAGCTGCTTACATATTGAGCATCAAGATCTATAGAGATAGATCAAGACGCTTGATAAGTTTTCAATGAGTACATACCTTAACAAGTTTTTGAAGTAGTTCAAAATGGAACAGTCAAAGAAAGAGTTCTTGCCTATGTTACAAGGTGTGAAATTGAGTAAGACCCAAAACCCGACCACGGCAGAAGATAGAGAGAGAGAATGAAAGTCATTCCCTATGCCTCGGCCATAGGTTCTATAAAGTATGCCATGCTGTGTACCAGACCTATTGTATACCCTGCCCTGAGTTTGGCAAAGGAGTACAATAGTGATCTAGGAGTAGATCACTGGACATTGGTCAAAATTATCCTTAGTGGAATAAGGATATGTTTCTCGCTTATGGAGGTGACAAAAGGTTCGTCGTAAAGGGTTACGTCGATGCAAGTTTTGACACTCATCGAGATGACTCTAAGTCTCAATCTAGATACATATTGAAAGTGGGAGCAATTAGCTAGAATAGCTCCATGCAGAGCATTGTTGACATAGAAATTTGCAAAATACTTACGGATTTGAATGTGGCAGACCCATTGACTAAACTTCTCTCACAAGCAAAACATGATCACACATCAGTACTCTTTGGGTGTTAATCACATAGCGATGTGAACTAGATTATTGACTCTAGTAAACCCTTTGGGTGTTGGTCACATGTCGATGTGAACTATGGGTTTTAATCACATGGTGATGTGAACTATTGATATTAAATCACATGGCGATGTGAACTAGATTATTGACTCTAGTGCAAGTGGGAGACTGAAGGAAATATGCCCTAGAAGCAATAATAAAGTTATTATTTATTTCCTTATATCATGATAAATGTTTATTATTCATGCTAGAAATGTATTAACCGGAAACATAATACATGTGTGAATACATAAACAAACAGAGTGTCACTAGTATGCCTCTACTTGACTAGCTCGTTGATCAAAGATGGTTATGTTTCCTAACCATAGACATGAGTTGTCATTTGATTAACGGGATCACATCATTAGGAGAATGATGTGATTGACTTGACCCATTCCGTTAGCATAGCACTTGATCGTTTAGTTTGTTGCTATTGCTTTCTTCATGACTTATACATGTTCCTATGACTTATACATGCTCTACAGGTGTCTCTGAAGGTACTTGTTGGGTTGGCGTATTTCGAGATTAGGATTTGTCACTCCAATTGTCGGAGAGGTATCTCTGGGCCCTCTCGGTAATGCACATCACTTAAGCCTTGCAAGCATTGCAACTAATGAGTTAGTTGCAGGATGATGTATTACGGAATGAGTAAAGAGACTTGCCGGTAATGAGATTGAGCTAGGTATTGAGATACCGACGATCGAATCTCGGGCAAGTAACATACCAATGACAAAGGGAACAACATATGTTGTTATGCGGTCTGACCGATAAAGATCTTCGTAAAATATGTGGGAGCCAATATGAGCATCCAGGTTCCGCTATTGGTTATTGACCGGAGACGTGTCTCGGTCATGTCTACATTGTTCTTGAACCCGTAGGGTCCGCACGCTTAAGGTTTCGATGACAATTATATTATGAGTTTATAAGTTTTGATGTACCGAAGGAGTTCAGAGTCCCGGATGAGATCGGGGACATGACGAGGAGTCTCGAAATGGTCGAGACATAAATATCGATATATTGGACGACTATATTCGGACATCGGAAAGGTTCCAAGTGATTCTGGTATTTTTTTCGGAGTACCGGAGAGTTACGGGAATTCGCCGGGGAGTATATGGGCCTTATTGGGCATTAGGGGAAAGAGAGAGAAGAGGTTGGGCGCCCCCCAAGGCCTAGTCCGAATTGGACTTGGGGGAGGGGCTGCGCCTCCTCCTTCCTTCTCTTCTCCCTTCCCTTGCCTTGACTCCTACTCCTACTACTTGGAGGGGGGGGGGGTCCTACTCCCGGTGGGAGTAGGACTCCTCCAGGGCACGCCATAGGGGCCGGCCCTCTCCCCCCTCCTCCACTCCTTTATATACGTGGCCAGGGGGCACCCCATAGACACAACAATTGATCTCTTGATCTCTTAGCCGTGTGCGGTGCCCCCCTCCACCATAATCCACCTCGATCATATCGTAGCGGTGCTTAGGCGAAGCCCTGCGTCGGTATAACATCATCATCGTCACCACGCCGTTGTGCTGACGAAACTCTCCCTCAACACTCGGCTGGATCGGAGTTCGAGGGACGTCATCGAGTTGAACGTGTGCAGAACTCAGAGGTGCCGTGCATTCGGTACTTGATCGGTCGAGCCATGAAGACGTATGATTACATAAACCATGTTGTACTAACGCTTCCGCTTTCGGTCTACAAGGGTACGTAGACTACACTCTCCCCTCTCGTTGCTCTGCATTACCATGATCTTGCGTGTGCGTAGGAAAATTGTGGAAATTACTACGTTCCCAACAGTAACAAATTGTACATCGCGCTTACAAATCCAGTTAAGCAGTGTAGTTATGATTTTCATTTATTAGAGTTATACATAGGACATCATATATTCAAGCTTAAACTTAACCACAATTTTGAATGCATTTACTAAGTGGAACGAAACTTAATGACATGCTTAATTTATGACCGAGTTGTAATACTCACGCGTGGGAGAAACATTTACATATGGATACATACAAAACTTCTTTGTACCTGTAACGAAACTTAAAGAGATGCTTAATTTACGGTTGAGTTTCGTTTTGTGACAGAGGCAGTTGTGCGGATCAGGCCGCTTGCTTATGAATCTTGGATGATGATAGGTGACTTCAATGAAATCATGTGCCCGTTTAGAGCAACTCTAGTAGAGTCACCATATGTCCCCGATTGGAATAATAAGTACCAATATGGTGATCTTATGCCAAAATAGCACTTTAGTAGAGTCGTCATATGGGTGCTGATCGACATAATTTATGAAGTTCGCTCCATAAACGACCTCATAATCTCCATATTTGGAGGTTGGGGAGGCCAATATGGAGCTTTCTCAATAAACAAACCGACAACGTGGGAGGAAACTTTCAACTTCTTCCTCCTCGCGCGATGGTCGGGTTTGAAGCATGACACCACCCGTAGATGCATATTTGTGTCCTGGCTAACAACCAGTGAGTGTGACGACAACACTGGTAACCAAGGAGCCATTAATGATGGCCACCCCCCCCCCCCCCCGATTCAGAAGGCGTCCGTTCGGATGGCCACGTAGCTTCATCCCCGGCTATAAAAGCCCGACGCAAGGCGTCCCCATCACCCAAGCCCTAGCCTTCGCGCACATCCCATCTCCTCCCCATCGCCTCCTCCCCTCCCATCTTCTCGTCTCTCAGTGACAGTGTCGCTGCGCCGGAACTTTGCCGACTGGCTCAATCACCACAAAGTCAACAAGTTTCATAGGCAATTGGGCTAGTTGTGGGCCTCTCCCCTCCCCCGTCTGGTGGGCATGATACTGCTTTATGTAAAGTGTCAAAGGAGCTAGATGAATTCCTTCTCAGAGAAGAAATAATGTGGAGGCAGTGATCCCATGCATTGTATCTAGGAGAAGGAGAATAGAACATTGGGTTTTTTCAACACAAAGCAAGCTAGACACTGGTGAAAATGGAATTTAAAAGCTAATGAAGGGAATTGGGTGGAAAGAACACAAACTTTGGAAGAGATGCCCACATGTTCTTTCCAACAATTGTACACCAAAGATAATGAAGATAGACCAAATGATCTTCTTGACATGTGCCCTATGAAAGTGATAGAGTTGATGGCGAATGAGGGCCTCCGTCGGGAGTTCATGAAGGAAGAGATAAGCGATCCATTGTTCCAAAACAAACCCATCAAGGCACCGGACCCTGACGGCTTCCTAGTCATTTCTTTTGAAGAATCGGAGCAGTGTGAAAGAGGATGTTGTCATAGCGGTCATGGAATGTTTTGAGGATAGTGTTATGCCGAAAGGGGCCAGTGATATGGTGATTGTGCTCATTCAAAGGGAAAGAATCATGAATACCTGAAAGATTGCCGTCCCATCGGCACATACAATGTGCTATGGAAGGTGGTCACTAAATGTCTCATCAACCATCTCCGGCCATACCTCTATCTATGTGCCCATTCTTGAGGCACAAAGCAGGAAGACTAATAATAGATCATGCAATCATCACTTTTGAGTGTTTTTGTAAACTTAAGCATATCAAGAATGCATTCACTACTCACTGTGTTCATAAGTGACCTGACCATAGGGATGAAAATGGAGCGGAAACTTTCCGTTTTTCCGACAGAAAAAGGAAACAAATAGTAAATATGGATAGAAAGTGGGAATTTGCAAACTGAAAACGGGAACCGATTTTTTTATGCAGAAATGAAAACAAAAAAGTAACAACATTTTTCGGTAGAACATGCATTTCCATTTCTGTGAATATGGAATTTTCCATTTCTACTTGGGCCTATGGCCATTTTGTAGCCCAACCATCAAACATCACACAATTAAATAATGACTAGAATGGCGCATCTCTGGCCCAATTTGTAGTACCATATAAGGAAGCTAGCCCATTATAGCCGCAATGGAGGTCGAACCTAAAAATTCCCCTTCACTGATTATCGTGTGATGTTATAATGTGTTTTACTTGTTTGAGGGTTACCTGATACACTGTGCTTTGCTTATATATGGAGCTTGTCTTTGTGAACACCACAAATGTTTTTATGTTACCTAAGTTGAATAAAATATGCACAAATGCATGTCTTATAATATAATCATCGTAATATTTTGTAGTCATGTTAACAATTGATTAAACATGTTGGTTTTTTGTGGTTTTCCTTGGGGTTCAAGGATTTTTTAAGTTCCGGTGAACACATGCTTCCGTTGTCGTGTTCGTGTCGTAGTCACCTCATGTTTGTTTTCGGTAGTGTTTGTTTCCGTATTCATTTTCGACATTTCTGTATTCGAATCTATTTCCGCAAAAAATTATGAAAATAAATGTGGTAGCATCCAGTTTCATCCATTTTGAAAGAGGGATTCCGTTAAAGGTGGAAGTCATGGATTATGAATTGTGTGCGGACTGTGAGATATGTGTCTGGTTCAATGGCTCGAATTTGTACACACAGAACAAGTCGCTGAGAGGACTTTGGCAAGGAGATATGTCTAGCATGTACTCCCCCCATTCACAAATATAAGATGTTTAGTATATTTGGACTACATACGGTCTAAAATGAGTGAAGAAACACACTAAAGCATGTCTATATACATCTGATTCACAAAAAAGTTAGAACATCTTATATTTGTGAACGACGGGAGTACTTGTTTCTATTAATAGTTGATGGCCTCTCTTGTCTGTTTGGTCACATTCTTGCAAAATTACTAGGAAGGGACCATTCATGATCTCCGTGATGACTCGAACAACAAGGGTAAATAGCCTATGTTCCATGGGCTAACAGGTGAGAGTAGGACACTAATTGACAGGAAACAATTTGAATTAAGCTGGGAGGGGTGGGGCTAGAGAATGAAGACTCTCAGTAGTGTCTCAGTCTCGATATTTGCGTTCTCGAGGGAGAAGGGGGGGTCCTTCTTGCTACTAGACAAGGTAGTGTGGGTGCAATCCTCTGGAATAGTGATGGTGTATTGTCCATCTGCTGTAGATTGCCT
Organism: Triticum monococcum; assembly: GCA_034509565.1. Taxonomy (NCBI): domain Eukaryota; kingdom Viridiplantae; phylum Streptophyta; class Magnoliopsida; order Poales; family Poaceae; genus Triticum; species Triticum monococcum. Next base: position 76,817,616 of record CM067842.1, on the reverse strand, counting down.
AACCGCACCTGAGCTGAAGAATCTAAAACTTATGTCGCAGGCCTAGGGTTACCCCACCCAACCGAGCGAGATAGGCCGTGCTGCAGACTCAGTGACAAGATGCACGTACTTTTGTCGCCTACACTGATGCTCGAGAGCAGATGGAAAGATTTGAGGAGTGTGTTATGTTGTTGATTCAAAGAGAGAGTAATGCCATTGCCCATGAGCTTGTTAGATTCACTAGAACTTACAGGGATATGATCCTTAAAAATTAGAATGATGTTCCATGCCATATTTTCTGTGTTCTTTCGAAACCCGCTGATATAGAATAGTCGCTCTTGCCTTACAGAATAATTATGTTGGAAAGGCGTTTTAAGGCCTCTTTGCATTGCACGATTTTGAAAACATGGGAATAAGGTATGATTGAGACGTCTTAAAGTATTGAGAAGAGGGGTAATGAGAGATAAGTAAAAGTGCATTGGACTTCTCAACAAAAAAAAGAGGTTTGAACTTACATTAAGATTCCTACAAAATAAGGGGCATAGGAATGAATTTCATAGAATTTTGTTAATCCTAATCTCCTAATCTTGCGATCTAAAGGGCTTATTCAAATTTTTTAAAGTTTTTGGGAAAATCGGAAAATTCTATGATGCAAAGAGATCATTAGAATTGTTGACAAGGCGAATAAGGTGGCTTGATTGCCTTTTTGGGGAAAGCTAACTAGGACTGGTCGCTAGGGGCTAGATGACAAACAAACGGATTTGCATGACGGTTTTAGGTCATAGCAAACATTTTTTATGACGGTTTTCTGGCCATTCTTGCCACATTTTTTCCTTCCTAACAGAAACCGCTACGTGCCTCTAAAAAAGATGAGATGCATTCTGAAAAAAAGTGTCAGGCAAAACATTCGCAAATGCCATCTCCCCTAGAGACCGTTAGCTGGATATTGGGGTCTTTTCTCTTTTGAGTGGTGTTTTTTCTTTTTTTGAGAAAATGGTGGTGGCTCGATTCCCTAACGAAGCATGGTTGCGGACTTGCGGATTTTGTAGCATTCCGAAGATAGACCAGTAATGGGCCGTCCCACGGAGTGGAGAGAAGAAACCGCACCGAGCTTCCACGGAGAAAATGGGCCGACCCCATCCGCCTTCATCTAGCCACACTGCAGCTACACTGATTTTCCCATCCATTCCAAGGGTTTTTAGCCCCTCGCCCTGCCCCCTGCCGCGCCGCAGCAATGGCCGCCGCCGCAGCCGCCGCCGCGAGATCCTTCCTCCGATCCGGATCCGCCACCTCCTCCCTCCGCGGCGCGGCCGCCAGAGCCGCCTCCCGCTCCGGGCCGGCGGCCCCCTCGAGGCGGCTCCTCTCCTCCCCTCCCCGCGCCCGCCTCGCCCTAAGGTACGACGAGCGCCCTTGCTTCCGGGATTCTTCCTTCCGTATCTTCGATCTGGGTGAAAACTTTGGTGCTTATTACGTTGCGGTACGTGGAGGTCGCCGCTGGAGATGAGCAGCGCCTGCTTGGAGTCGCTGATGCCCATGCACAGCGCCACGGCCTCGGCGCTCATGACGTCGCTCCTCGCCGCCCCGGCTCGCGTCGGTTCCTGCTGGATCTCCGAAGGTGAATTTTCCCCTCATCTTACTTACGGTTCCTGCAAATGTTTGATTACTAAACCTATGAAGCCCCCCTGTTCGTGTATGTGCTATTTGCCATGGAGAGTGGTCTGTATTTGCTAAGTATCCACAGAAGTCCAAGTCACGGCCGTTCATTTGTAATACATGTGCATTCATGCATGGGTAAAAGAGGCCAGAATAATTTTAGTTTATTAGATTATCGTCAAGGTCAAATGCTGACAGCTATAAAGACATGTGTCCCACAATGGAAGTATGGTTTAGTGATAATCTTGATCTATTTTGTCACTGGTCCAAACCTCCCATGCATAAATAGGAGCTGCAACATAACTCAACCTGGAAATCATTACTAATTTCTGGGGAACTGACATTGCTTTAGTTGTTTGCGGATAAGAAGTGCACCCATATATTGTTCTCAAGAGAAAGTATTTGCATATGTGGCGTCAAATTCACTCTATTCACAAGTTATATCAGTTAGATGCATTAAGTGGTTGCACTTTCTGACAACAGACTTCACTTTTATTAAAGTGAAATAAGAACTGTAGAAACATTAAATCAATTAGATGTAAAATTTTTTAGAAATGCATTATTGTTTCTTCTACTGTTGCAAAACATGTTACGTGAAGCTGCCATGATTTTCTTTATTATGCCAGAACAAAAACTTTGCGATTAGAGACAATTTAAACTATGTATAGTTGTAATTGCTGACTGTTGGGCCATGCCAAAGGCTATTAGCTTCACAGAAGTTTCCCTTTGGTTTCTTGAAAAACTCTATTAGCGTAGTGTTTTGATGGTTTGCTTCTGTAATTTTAATATACACGTCATGATTAATTACAAAGCTGAGGCAAAAGGGTCACTCGGTTTTTTTTTTGTATTGACTACCCAGCTGGCAATGACGACCTGTGAAAATATCTAGGTGGATGTAGCAGACTAAATCCAATCACCACAAATATTCAGGTCTGGCCAGATTTTAAGTAGGAGTAGTATCCATGATAGCATATATTCTATCAATCTTCCTCCCATTGTTTGAGCAAGAATGCAAGATGAAGATGCTTTTTTGTTGTTACAAACAAAGACATCTATGCCCATGGCTGTGCGAATCCTGTAATTGCTCTCCTTGATGTTTGGCCCGACCATGCAAATTTGCGTCCTTAGCTTACTTAAGATACAATGATTGTTAGCCGCAATAATATTATGTAAGTTTTTTCCTTGTAGCCAAAAAGTTGTTTCTTTGACCCAATTTATATCTCTGTAGATCATTGAGATCAATGAGGATGGAGGTCACGGATGAAGATGCATGCTATATTTTTACCACTCGTATTTCTTTTGCTTTATCAAATGCACATGGCTGAGCAAATCCTGTAACTTGGATCCGTGTGATGTTTTGCCTGATAATGCAAATTAACATCCTTAGCTTATTACCTGGGAATCGTACGATGATTGTTAGCCGCAATAATACCATGTATGCTTTTTTTTTTCTAGCCAAAAATATTTGTTTGACACATTTTATATCTCTATAGACTTATGATGGGTGAGGACGGAGGTCTGGGATGAAGAGACGCCCTGTTTATTTTCGCCAGTAACTTTTATGGTGTGAGTTGAAGAGCTGGAGCTTAGACTATTCGTTTCTATTTGTAGATGAATGATCTCTTGTTGTGGGAGCCTGGTGTGACTGTTATGGTAGCTGCTAAGGACCTCTCCCACTGAATTTGAGCTACGTTTTTAATCTGCCTTTCTTCTGGCTCTGTTCAGGGATTTTGGTATGTATTAAGTGTCTGCAGGATTATAACAGAATTTGGTGGCGCGCAAGAAATAATGTTCAGTTCATGTCTGGGGCCGTATTGTTTTGTCATTTTTGTCTTGCCGTTATGGTATAACTTTAGTCAGATTATTTTCAGTTTTCACCACCAAACTCCAATTCCTGTTGAACTTGGACTATTTTCTTGTAGAACGTTTCATTTTGGTGGTTGGTCTTCCCCCCACCTGTGATTTAACGCAGCGTATCCAATCAACCTACACTTGGAGATCCATCTTCCATGCTGCAAGAGATCAGCGCAAAGGACCTTTTGTGCTTGCCTTTCTTCTTGTACTTGGCTATGCCTGTGGAGACTCCGGGGTGGCGTGGATGGCCCTTGCGGTGGTTTGTGGTGCCGTGCTTGCGCGCAGGGGAGGTTATAGGCTGGATGGGCTGACCGGGTCTTGGATTTGGGCAAGTGTGGTTGCGGGCGAAAGCTACTCTAGTTGTACTTGAGTTATGGCCGAAGTCGTCAATGGTGGCGCCTTTGGGCACAGTTTCCTTGTTGAAGGCATTGACGTTGCAGCCCCTACCTTCCTTTCCCATCATGCTTCGGGGAAACCCTAGATTTGGTCTTTTGGATCAGATGATGATGGTGCTATTGGCTCTGCTTGGCGTTGTGCTCCCTCTTGGGGCATTCTCTTGAGTGGGATTTAGTCAGAGGGACTCAGGGCTTTTGAAGATGGTCGACGGTGGCTATCATGATATCTCCGAGAGGATAGGAGGAGCACCTTTCACATGCGTTAGCCAACCTTTGGGATTGAAGCGGCATATGTTCAATCTACCGGATATATCGTTCCTCTCCGGTGTCATCGATGTTCGTGGATATGCCTGTGGCAGCAAAGATAACACAACGGTTCAGTGTGTACTTTGGCAGCAGCGTAGGTGCTCGAGTGCTTGTTTGGGTGTTGGCCTTTCCATGCTTTGTATGTGTCATGGATTTGTGGTGCTTTAGGCTTAGTCTTGCTAGGCGTTGTATAGGTTTTTGTCTGGTTTTTCTCAATAAACCGAGTTGCCCTTTTTATTTTCTCTTTATGCGATGCATTCCTTGTTTGGGGTGTTCTTTCTAAGTAATGGATTTGTTACCTTTCTTCTACTTTCTCCGTTCGGAATTATTTGTCTCGGAAATGGATGTATCTAGAATACAAGAAAAAAAACATTCAACATAATAATGTCACAAAAATTGACACTATTGACTCCGTCAAAAAAAAATTTAACATTATTCACTTATGTGTTTTTTATCATTGGATCTTAGATCCATGGCTGAGCTTGCAGCTTAGGTGCTCCTGTGGCATTTGATATTCTCTCGTACGGGCATCTCCAAGGCTATTTATCAAATTGTTCGTAAACGTCTGGGTCGTGCGGTCCAGATACTTTGTGCTCTCCAACACCATCCATCAAACACCTGCGATTGGCTTGTCTGTCTGAATTCTTGCAAATCGGAAGCAAAGTTCGGCAAGTTTGCGCATGCCCCAACGTCCTCGCTGCAACGTCGCATCAAGATGGAGGTGCCCTCTCGCCCCACCGTCATCAAGAAGGGTAACCCCGTCGACGATCACCAACGCGCGTGACCGCATCCTTCACCACCTCGGTCGAGGCGGTGACGCCTCGTCATCGCGCGCCAGGATGGCAGACCAAAAGGCAACAACCGAGAAGGAGCGCCGGGCGGGGCCCAATGCGGCACGTTGTTCAGCATTTGCCAAGTCGGGCGTGACCCCGAACTGGGTGTGTGCCGACCCGACCTCGCCTTAGGCCAACTCCACCGCACGACCCTAAATCTATACACATTTTTTCTGGATTTTATCCGTATGGGGTAGAAACAGAAAGAACAAATGCTGGACAGAGGCCGCACAAATTCGCTGCGCCGAACGCTGCTACCCTAAATGTATATCCATTTTGTCCGGATTTTGTCCGTATGATGGGCCAGGTACAGAAAAGAAGAGAGTGACAGGTGGGGTCGAGGCGGACACAGACGGACGACGAGAACGCGAAGACGGACACAGACCGAACGAAACATCCGTATGCTCCCATACATTGGATCGTTCGATTTGTTCGTTTTACCTTAAATAGACACAAACAAAAGATGTAAGATAAAAATGGATCACGCGCTGGAGTTGGCCTTACCCCGGGCCAAAGATCGTCGAGGACCACCGCTGGATCAGCGACTAACTCTACAAGATGGTTGGCCAAGTCTGACCACGCCCTTTCCCTCGCTGGCGATGACAAGGCCAAGGCGAAGGGCGGGCGGCGTGGACTGGAGTATGCGCCCGACCATCACCGCAAGCCGGACGTGGCCAATCGTCTGCGTGACGTCGGTTGGCTACGCCACGAGGCACGAGCGCACGGCGGCCACTGATCATGGTTGTCGCGAATGCTTGACGGCCGTCCGCTGCTGGAAGGACGACGGCGACAATAGCGGCAGCCACGGGGATGACAGCGTGGACGACCGCGGAGGTGCCGACAGCCTTGGAGTGCATGGCTACAACTACAACTACAAGGTCACCGTTCGATACCTAGCGTAGTTTAAGTTCACTTTTTAAAATTTAGTTTCGGAATGTGCACGGACATTTCGTGCCAAAGGTTAGATGTCTGCCCCCGATTCGTTGTCTGATGACACGTCCAAACGTGTTCGTGTGTCCATTTCGATGCACTTTCTTGGAGATGTTCTTAGGCCAACTCCATCGCATGATCCTAAACAGACGTCCGGTTTAGCCGGATTTCGTCCGTTTGGGACGGCAATGGGTTTGCCCATGTCCGCTTCTATCCATTTGGTTGTGGGTGCGTCTAACGTGCGGTCGCACCTCAAATCATGTCCGGGATGGACGTGATTAAAAAAACTTATATAAAATACCTAAAAAGGTAAATAAACGCAAATAAAAAAACATAAAACATAAGTCTGGGTTCATGGCCACAAAACGGCCCAGTTTCACGGGTCACATTGCCATAATTAACATAAAAAATAAAATAAAAACGGTCGCCGCCTCGCGCTCCTGCCGTGCCCGTCGATGCCGTCGCCGTCTTCAGTGGCCGCTGGCGTCGCCGTCATCGCTGACGAGGTCGACGTAGTCCGGCGGCGTCCAGAGATGGGCCGGTGGTGCGTGGTAGACGGGGGCGGGCTGGAAGGCAGGACGTGCCTGCACCACCTCCTCCCGTGGCGACGCGTCCCGCTTCGGTGACCGCCACGGCGTGGGGCACCACTTCGCGACCCCCACGGCGTCCGCCATCTCCGGAGCCGAGCACGACTAGCTCCAGTGCTACCCAACCAGGGCCGGGTGGAGAACCAAATCCGCCACTCGTTGGGCGAGGCCTTGCTTTCTATGAACACCTCACCACTGAATGAGAAACTTAGCCTCCGACCCGACCAAGAGAGAAGACAGGGTCAAGCCGACGCCGCCCTTCCTCACCTGCCTGAATGGAATGAATATCTCCTTCGTCTAGTCGAGAAGGGAAAAAGCCCGGCGGGGAACAGGACCGTGACTCTTCTAAACCATTACATGACGGAGGTCATTCAGATAGTGACTGGCGTTTTTTTAGCTATGCATCACACACCTCATGTGGATCTAGCTTTCAACAGCGTAGAACACATTATGAGAGATGTTGAAGGGTAAATAAAGGGCGGGCGCCGAAAAGGAAGTAGTGACGCCTTTTCGACGAAAGCTTAGCTTGGTAGGCGCAGCTTACTCACCCTACTCCCTTAGACAATGCAATGCTCTGCACACGAAAGTTTGCAGTTCAGCCCTCTTCTCCCATGCAGAGTCGCAGGCAGCGCCTCGGATAAAAGCACGGACCAGCATTCCTATCAGGTTCCCTTCCAGCAGAGGCTTCTGCCTCTTGAGCCTTTGCTGGCTCTCCGCCCTCCGGCAAGCCCCCAGGGGCTTGACTTGTGGACGCGACTTGTTTCCCACGCCTATTTTCACTTTCCTGGATAAGCTTATCCCAGAAGCTCTCCTTCACGGCCACCGGCTCCTCCTCCACCACCTCCTCCGCCCTTGCCATCTCCAGCTCGGGGATGGCGACGTCGCCGGCCGCAGATAGGGCCATCGTCTCCTCGAGGCTCGGCCATTGGCGCTCATCGTGCGTGTTCATGGAGTCCTCCATGACATGTTGCATGAGCCGGACCTCCTCCTTCGTTGTCATGCGAGGAGGTGGAGGTGGCAACGAAGATGGGGTTGGCGACGGCGTGGGCGTGAGGCCGCGCACCCGCGTACGCCCGCGCACCTCCCAACGTGGCCGCCGCGGCCCCGACACCGTGTCAACGAAGTAGGAAGCGCGCCGCACGTCATGCTCATCCTGGAGCCACGTGTCCCAGAGCACGGAGTCGGGGGCGTACCTTTCGTCGTAGTAGAGGTCGTCGGGGAGGAGGCGGCGTCGGCGCGCAATCTCATCGCGGCGCGCATGATCGCTCATCGGGACCGACGGGATCGGGACCCGATCGGCGAACAGGTGCCAGTTGTTGGGGAGGTGGACGTCGCTCCACGGGACCGACGTCCGCGTCTCCCAATACCGCCGGCATACGTCCACGCCCAGGTATTGCCGGTCGCGCTCGCCGGCGGCCCTAGGGGCGATGTTAATTGGGGCAGGCACGGGGGCCCGATGCGGTGGCGAAGCGGCCTCCTCTTTTACGGAGCCGCGGTGGCGTCCCGAGGAGGAGCCGGCCTCGCGGTCGTGCTTCCCCTTGCGGACGTGGTTTCAGAACCCCATGGCTGCGAGGCGGCCAGCCGGCGAGCTCGAGGACGGGGATAGGCTAGGGTTTTGGGGTGTCGGGTTTCGAGGAAGCAGCGGGTTGGAAGTGGGAAGTGTGGACGACGACCGTCCACGGCCTCCCCATTTAAGAAGGACGGCGACTGTGCGCCTGGGCGGATGATAGGTGGGGTCGGCCGTGCGTGCGCATTGATGTTGGCGGGTGGGAGGTAGGTGGCCGCCTGCCACGCGGCCCCGGCGCGGCCAAGCATCGCGTCCGTTTGTTGTCCGTCGCGACCCAAACCCAGCGCATGTTTGCGGTCGAAATGGGTCGGCCCGGACACAAACGGACCAGATGGGTCCAAGCCGTCGCGCGTTGGGCCGTCTGGTTTGTCCCTTTTACCCCAAATGGACGGGACTCGACAGGATGGGGTCGCGTGGTGGAGTTGGCCTTAGAGCGTCTACAACCGGACTTGACAAATCCGGCCCTTCAAATGCCCGCGAACGCGCCCAGATGCATCCACGAGCACTGATCGAGCACCCCTCGAATAATGTAATTCACATCCGGACACCTCAATTATCATATCTCAAATTCATACAAACTCATGCAACTACGTCAATGCATACACATCATTCGGCTACTCCATCATTACTAACTAAACTTGCCACCGGTCGACCAAAATTTGGCATGTTTGGCTATGGTGGAATTCATCCACGGCTGCTCTTGCCGTCCTTCTCGCGGAAGTACCGGTCGAAAACACAGTATGGATCGAGCCGGATCTGCTCGTTGCTTGAGCTGTCCTCGTCGTAGTTGTCCTCCTTCTCCTTCTTCGGTGGCAGTCCGGCCATGGCACACACCGCCTGATTCTGCTCTCGGTCAAGGGCGCGCATGTTCCTCCGTTGTCGTTTCTTCACAATGCGGGCGCGGATGGCTTCCTCCTCTGCGGCTGCCCGCGCCGCCGCATCAGCCTCCTCCGCAATTGCCATTTCCGCAACGATACGGGCCTCAATGATCCTTATCCTCTCCTTCCCACGACGAACTGCCCGTTCCCGATGGGACTCATAGTATGCCCGACCGGTGATGCGTAAGGGGAGGTGTTCCGACTGTCGGGACCGCGAGGATCCAACACCAAAGGACCCGAGCGCCCAGTGAGCCGACACTATGGCGTTGCGGCAGACGGATCTGTCCGTCGGCCGGGCGTTGTCCTCCCGGGAGCGGCGGAGTGCAGAGCGGATTGCCATTGCCTCCTCCAACCCGCACGGGATGACACCCCAATCGACAGATCCGGAGTGGTCGGAGTCCGGTCCTCTGCCTGCCATGCCAGATAAGGCCAGAACTCACAGGAGGTGAGCTCAGGTGGCAGAGGGGAGTGGAATGAAGTGCTAGGGTTTGCTCCAGCGAGCGGATGGGGACGAATATATGTGGGGTCAGGTGGGCCAGCATGGGCCGGGTTCGACGTGGCAGGCGTGCCCGGGCGCCCCCATATCCGTCCCATATTTGGGCTGGATATGAGGGGTGCAAGTGGCGTTTGAGGCTCGTTTGAGGCGTCCGTCTGGGTCAAAAAATATGACCGGTCAGTGACCGAGCGGCCTACCCGGCCGTTTGAGGCGCTCGGCTGTAGATGCTAAACCCCCTCATACGTCTGGATGGACGGCCCGGCCAATGACCGGTCAAAAGAACCTGACCGAGACAAACGCCTTAAATTGACCTCAAATGCCCGAGCTGGTTAACATTAAATGAGGGCGGATATGTGGAGGCTCGGGCGCGCCCGCCATGTCGGACCCGGCCTACGCTGGCCCACCCGACCCCACATATATTCGAGCTCATCCGCTTGCCGGACCAAACCCTAGGCACTCCACTCCCTTCCACTCCACTCCGCCACCCAAGCTCCTGTCCGGCGATCTTCGGCCTTCTCCGGCATGGCGGGAAGTAGATCCGAGTCCTATACGTCTAGATCGGTTGACCATGAGCTCATCCCACGCGGCCCCGTGTTCCGGCTTGCGCTCCCCGCTCCCAGGAGGAGGTCGCCTGAGGACAACGCTCGAACTCCTTCCGCCAGGAATCCATTGCATCCACCCAAATGGCGCATGGATTCGCCGCGAGGTGTGTTGTCGTTGCCTCACCGAGGCAGTGGCCCGTCTTGCGTCCGAACATGGCGGCGGATGCGCAACCCCTTCGTTAGCGTGCCGAGGTGGAGGGGAACGCATGGGCGTCATGAGATGCAAATATGGTGTGACGTGCCCGTCGGGCGAGGCAACGGGCGTGGAAGACGACGACAACCCTCACGCTAGTGGACGTTGGTGAGGCGGAGTCCCATTCTCCGGGCGCCGCAACCGCGTCATGATGGATAGCGCCGGCTCCTCCCAGGACGGATCCATCATTGATCTAACGTCCACCGACACGGTCAAGGTTCCGGTCTCCGACAAGGAAGAGTAGGGCATGGGAGATGGCAGCGCCTCAACTCTCCTGAGCCGGTGCATGTCCCATGTCTTGCTCTACCTCGCCGACGACTGGATCAACACTCCGAGGGGCGCAACCGACCCACGAACATGGGCACGGCGGAGCAGGACGAGCTCCGCTTAAGATTAGGTTTACGTTGCATGTAATAATATGGATTCGAGGTTTATAACTTGAAGTATCCGATTGTGGAATTGAATATTCAAGGCGTGTCAGGTCACTGTCCGCGAACCGTGGGCGAGGAACCTGTTGTCAGGCGCATCGCTGGTGGTAACATCCCGCAACAAAGACAAAATAGACACAAGCTCTACAGAAGCAACATTGGTTAGGTGGTTCCGCAAAGTAGTCAGTAAACCATTTTCCATGACTTGTGATACCAGTACCGAGGGTGAGGTGGAGTGAGAGACAAGGTGTGGCTAGCTGTCTACGAGCGGAGTTGGAAGTAGCCAGGTGTCGAAGCAGAAGAAGGTGAATATGCCATTGTTGATAACGACAAAAGAGATTGTGCGGAGGTAGCGAAGTTGTGCTTTTACGATTTTCCAAAGGTAGGAGGGGTTGTGGGGTTTAATTTCGAAGCCAAGAGAGTAGTGTTGGAAGAACCAATTCACCCAAGGCAGGTCGCGTTTTTGGAGAAGTTTAAAAGCAAATTTCATGAGGAGGCAATTGTTTTGGAGAAGAAGGTTTTTGATGCCTAGTCCCCCCCTCTCCTCCCCGCGCAGTTTTGAGTTTGCAAACATTTTTCCAAGCGATAAGGCACTTAGCTCTGGAGCAGGTTTCTTCGGCAGCCAAGAAGGATCTTCAGATGGCGTCTAATCTTTTGTTTGATTACCTTCTTGGAGAACCTAGAAATGGACATGAAGTGAGTGGCAAGGGCATCGAGAGTAGAGGAGATAAGCGTTAGTCTTGCCCCGCAGGAAAGGAGTTTTGCCACCCAACTGGAGAGGTATTTTAGGGAGCGCAAGATGATCGGTTCAAAAGCGGAGGACGGTAGGCATGTGTGGGAGAGAGGGAGTCTGAGATAAATTTCCAGGAAGGATGAGAGTTCACAGCCGAAAGTGGATGCGATGTTTTGGCAAGTGTGCGTATCCGTGTTGATGTGTACGAATGTGGTTTTGTGAAAGTTGATTGTAAGACCGATAGCAACGATAAACCTATCTAGGATATCATTGAGGGTTGTCGCGGTTTGGTGAGAGGCATGGGCTATGATTAGAGTGTCGTCGGCGTACTGAAGCACAGTAGGGGGGCGTTCTGTGTAGATCGGGCGGCAGAGTTGGTTTGAAGAGAAAGCCTGCAGGATTAAGCGTTGAAGCAGATCGGTGACGATGATGAAGAAATAGGGGGACAGCGGGTCGTCCTGTCGGTGGCCATTTTTACACTTGATCCAGGGGCCTGGGTTTCCATTTTTACTGTTGATGCAGGGGCCATTTTTACACGCGATGAGAACTTGTGGTGTGTTGTCATGCGCCCATCCAAGATTATAGTGAGTCACTGAGATCCATCTTCTTCCACTAGACATTAGTAAGTTGTCTAACAACTTAATGTTGTGAGAATTGTTTGCTAGGATTACTATGATTGCACTTTTTGGCATCCTAGCGATTCTAGGTCCGGCAGTGTGCTTCGGCCGGCTAACTAACGTATCAGTACGTAGCTTCGTTTATTTACTTTTTTTTTAATAAATACAACTAGAAAGTATCTTAGATCTGATTAATATCGAAGAAAACAAAGGTCAGTACAAAGAATAGACATCTGAAGGTAAAACGAGCAATACAAAATAAAATTACATTAAAAAATACTAATCTTCTTCTGTGGGGGGTTGATCGTTAAGCTGACGGGGCGTGTTAACTGCTTAGCTCGGTATGTGTCGAAGGTGCGCTAGTTGAAACCAAACTAGCTGCCTATATATATGTGGAGATCCGTGTAATTTTATTTTATTTTTTCTTTCTTCCTTTTTATATGTTTTGTTATTTGATTGAGACTTTGTTAAGTTTCAGTCGACTGAGATCTAGTCACACTCATAGCGATTAAGAAAAGAGTGATGCTACATGGATGGAGGATCATTTACGGAGTTAACGGACATGCACAGGTGAAGGTCTAGGATTGGAAAAGAGTAAAATACACCACAACTCCTCCGAGGGGTTTCAAGTTAGTTCTAGTTCTATGAAAATGCATATAATCCTCGCATGACACCATGTCCCAACGTGTATTTTCGATTGTATACCTGCCTATTCTTTTTCTTTCGACCTGTAGGAAGCTTCCTCGCCGACTCTCGCCGTTCTTCCGCGAGAAAATCATCCACCATGGCGATACATATCTACATACGTAGTACGTCAGTGTCGACGCCATGACCACGTAGTATACCCCACGTTCATCAGAGTTTGACACACTCTTTTATACCCACTACACAAGGTGACAAGACTTATAGCAGCCCCTGGTGATGATCGGATCAGCTTCTTTCTTCAGGAACCGTTTTAAATAATCTGCAAGAACGCGACTGCAAGGACGTCAAGATAAGATGAAGCATCGTCTGTTGATCGGCCAATGAGTTTCGGCCGCACAGTACTTCCGAATTAACAATCTTCGAGGCTCCATCTCCCCCTACAAATACGGGGGCCTGCCCGGCTTCTTTCTTCACCAGCCACCTACACTGCAAGAGGAAGCAAAGCAAATCAGTTTTAAACAGCAGGGTTCTGCAGCTAGCCGATCGGCAATGGCGACCAAGATCTACATCGTGTAATGCTCCGCGCCTCCGCCGCTGCTCTGCTCCGCTCACTCGTCTTGCGGCTGGTTAGCTCGATGATTTGATTGTTATTGTCTGCATCGATTCAGGTACTACTCGACATGGGGGCACGTCGCCACGCTGGCGGAGGAGATCAAGAAAGGCGCCGACTCCGTCCCTGACGTCGAGGTCACCGTCTGGCGGGTGCCGGAGACGCTGCCGGAGGAGGTGCTGGGGAAGATGCACGCGGCGCCGGGGCGCGAGGACCACCCCGTCATAACGGCGCGGCAGCTGGCCGAGGCCGACGGCGTGCTGTTCGGCTTCCCGACGCGGTTCGGCATGATGGCGGCGCAGATGAAGGCCTTCTTCGACTCCACCGGCGGCCTCTGGCAGGAGGGGTCCCTCGCCGGCAAGCCCGCGGGCGTCTTCTTCGCCACGGGCACGCAGGGCGGCGGCCAGGAGACCACGGCCCTCACGGCCGTGACGCAGCTCACGCACCACGGCATGATCTTCGTGCCCGTCGGCTACACGCACGGCGCCGGCATGTTCGCCATGGACGAGGTCAAGGGCGGCAGCCCGTACGGAGCCGGCACCTTCGCCGGCGCCGATGGCAGCAGGACGCCCACCGATGCCGAGCTCGCCTTGGCGGCGCACCAGGGGAAGTACTTCGCTGGCATCGCCAAGAAGCTCAAGGCCGTCTGAACCGCTCACGTCACATGACGTGCGTCAGCGTGTCAACTTGGAGCAAAATTTGTTTACTTAGCAATTACTACACCATACTGGTATCTACTCCGTTGGGAATAATAATGGGATCACGTTGGGAACACTTGCGCTCATGGGTCAATAGAGGCCGGGAGTCCCTGACTTTTCCCCGCCCACCTCCCGCCGCTCCGGTGTGGCGACTGGGAGGGCCGACCCTCACGACACCGGCCTAGGCACCCTCCTCCCTTTCCCCCTCCTCGCAGCCGCGGGGCAAAGCCCGGTCGGCGTCGACGGCGGCGAGACCTCTTCTACGGAGGCAGGCACGGGGTTTTCTCCATCGAGCGGTTGTGGCGCACTGGCGGCAGGGCATGGCAGCGCGGTGGCTAGTGGCGGGTTTGCGGACGTGCTGCTCCCTACGACGACTGGCCAAGGTGTGGAGGGTTGCGCGCGTGGCGCTCCCATGGCAGCTGTGCCGGCTTGACCTGGCTCGGCCAGATCTGGCCGCCTGTGTTGCGGGCGGCGCAGGGGTTCCCACAGCGGTGGTCCGATGCTAGTATCCATGCCGTCTGCACCTGGCTAGGGTTCGACCCTACTTTGGTCGTTTTGGGGCTCCAGGTGGATGCACGAGTCATCAGTGTGCTGGCGGTGGTGGCGGTTACCGTTTGGCAGCGGCGTGCGGGTGGTGGTGGCGGTTTTCCTTTTCTTGGATCCAGTCTGGCGGCGTGCGGATTGTCCATGCGGCGGAGGTGTCCATGGCCTAGGGTTCATGCTTGGGCACACCAGATATGGGCCCGAGGTCGGGCGGGGCTCTCGCTCCGGGTAGGCAAGGTTGGGCATGGTCTGGGCAGTGTCCATGGGCAGTGAGTTTTCTCTCCTCCCGGGCATGATGGTCGATGGTGTGGTGGTCGAGACACCGCCTTTCTGTCGGGTAGATCGACGTTGACATCCACGGGCATGGCGTCTTGTGAGTTTTGCTGGTCGACGACCGTCGGTAGTCACGGGATTGTGTCCCCGGTCCGTTGGGACTAGTTGGGGACACGGGTGTGGACGCTTCCTACCGTGGAGGCATTGACCCAGACTCCATGACTCATGCCGGGCTGGGGAGGGAAAGGAGATGCCTTTTACTCTTCCTTCTGTGGTTGTTGCACCATGATGTGGATGGTTCATTAGTGCAGAATCGGGCAATAGCACCGCTTCGTAAGGCCCTTTAGTGCCGGTTTGGTAACCGGCGCTAAAATGTAGGCACTAAAGCCCTCCCCCCTTTTAGTACCGGTTCAGCATGAACCGGTGCTAAAGGGCAACCACGTGGCACGAGCCAGCTTCGGGGGCAGGGAGCCCTTTAGTACCGGTTGGTGTCACCAACCGGTCTTAAAATGTTGGGGGGTTTTGGGTTTATGATTTATTTTTCATTTAATTTTGTGTTTTCCATTTAATTCTTTTTCGTTTGCTGGTATTTTACGATACTACATATTGTACACGTTATGCATATATATAAATAGAATTTCTAGTAGAACCGATCATTATATATATATATATATATATATATATATATATATATAATTTCTCCTAATTGGTGCCTTCGGAGCCAGTGGCATTAGCCTAGCTAATTGGTGCCTTCGGAGCACGATAACAATTGGAAGTGGTTCATGGGGGCGGTAGCGGGTAATAGTATTCTTCTTTGGGATCTATGACCTGGTCGAGCAAAAATCCCGCTATTTCCTCTTGAATTGCTTCTATGCGGTCCTATGCTAGGAGCTTGTCCCGCACCTCTTTGAACTATTAAGAAGGAGATCAATATGCATGTGTATTAGTTGTGTGACTAGATATCGATAATGGTGTAAAAATTGTGAATAGTGTTTTGACAATCGATATCGTACCCACTCCTGTCTTTGAGATTTGCTCCTTTCGGACACCATCATGTGAATGTTCTCGCAAACGTAGTATGCACATAGATCATTCCCCGGCGCCTGCTTCAGGGCCTTTACGAGAATGGAATTTGATTAGATAATAATTAATCAAGCATGATAATTAAAGAGATGGCAGCTAGCTAGTACTACTTAATTACTTACCTTGGGTCGATACCATTTCAGACTTTGTTTCCATGGGCCTGGAGTGACCCTGATGAACTTTGCCCAAGCCCTGCCCGCCGACAAAGAAAATGAATAAATGGTTATTAAATAGTTGTTATCAGGAAATGACGAACTAATTAAATAGGCCGAGATATAGTTAATAATGATTGAAATTACCTGTTGACTATCCCCTTCACGATGGTGTAGTCACTTGCTTTCTTAAGTAGCGAGTCTAGTACTTCAACTGTTTCTTCATCAACTTTAATGATTAACAAGATTCAGTGATATCTGCATTCACGCACGTTTGCATGTCTTAATTAAGCGGGCATATGTAAGCAAAAACATGTAGCTATAGCTAGTAGGGAAAAACAGAATTTGTAGTACAAGACAGTGTGACTAACTGGAAGTTATAAGGAAGTAGTATATCTTCATTGTATTTGAGTTCCTTAAAGAACTATAGCATGCTTTCCTCTACACATTTTGCGTGATATGGATCTATTTTCCATGTGTATTCATTAATGGTATTTGGGTCAACGAACCCAATGCCATAGTGTCCATCTTTTTTCATTTCATAAATCTTCATCCTGCATAATACCATAGAAAAGAATATAGTGAGGATAATTACAGGTAATGATTGATCAAAATGATCAGCTAGCTTGAGACTTAAATTACAGAAAGAAATCACTTACAGATAATAGCAACTGACGATAGATTTGTCGAGTGCGTCTTTATTGTATAGCTGAAAAAGTTCTGAATACTCAACGGTCACAGCTTTCTTATGGTAGTAATGCTCCTCGTTGACATTCACCATGAGGGACTCTCGATTGGAAATCTTGGTAATGTCCATGTACCATTGATGCAATTCATACATTCTCGTTGGGAGCTTATTGACCTCCTCTGGCTCGACCAAAGGTTGGCCCCGGGCATATTTCCGTTTTATTTCCTCCTCTCTAGTCGGAGACATAGGCTCGATATCGAGGAGTTGTCCAACAGTGATCCCGATCAATTTAGCCTGCGCAATATGCTCCTCGGTTATTACCACATCGCCCACCCCGGGAACGTTAACGGTTTGCCCACAATAATATTGGGCGCGCCTACTCTCATGTGTTGTTGGCACAACAAGCAGGGGGATTGATTGCGCAGCCTGTTCTCCCAGCTAGGGAACGGTTTTACCGCTCCTTTAGCCAACTGATTTGCTCGAGCTCGAGCTCGCCTCTTTCTGTAGACGTGCTTGATTTAACTTCCTGAGGTGGCGCTCATAGTCTGTGTCAACAGGCTTGGGAGCTGGTGGTCTAGCCATACGAATGAAGTGGTCAATCTTTTCCACAGGCACTTTCTCCCTTGGCGGCGGTGGCGGTTTCGGTGCAAAATGGGCTTCCACCTCGGCCTTCGATATGGCTACGCTTTCCTCCTCGGACTTGTCGTAAGGCCTCTGCGAAAGAGGCGTGAGGCTTGGACCATATTGAAATCGCTTGCCTCCGCCTGTACCTGCAGTACTACCTCGACTTGTACCGCTATGCACCATAGCTGAGGCGGCTCTCTTCCGTGATTGCTGAGGCGGCGAAGACGGCTGACGTGGCTAAGTTGGAGGAGGAGGAGTGGTCTGAAGCTGTGCCGGACTTGGAGCAGGAGTGGCCTAAAGCTGTGCCGGACTTGGAGGAGGAGTGGCCTGACGCTTTGCCGGACTTGGAGGATGAGTGGCCTAAAGCTGTGCCGGACTTGGAGGAGGAGTGGCCTGACGCGTTGGTGGACTTGGAGGAGTGGGAGTCTGCTGACTCGGTGGCGGACAGCGACGAGGAGTCGGATGACGCGGTGTCGGTGGCCCTCGAAAGATGGTGCAATCCTTTCTCCATAGGATGATACGATGGTTGGCCTCTCCTAGTGTGTCCTCATCGTCACCTCCAGGAATGTCAAGCTCTAGCCCCGAATATTGGTCCACCACCTCATCAACCAAGACACGAGCATAGCCCGCTGGAATCGGGTTGCAATGGAAGGTTGCCTCGGGGGGATTTGTAAAAGCAAGGGCGTCCGCCACCTTCATGGATATGTTCTTCATTTTGAAGTGTAGCTCGCAGTTAGTGTTCTCCATGATGTCATCCACTTGGTAGCTATCCAGCAATGCGTCGCCCGGAGCGGAACCCACGCTGCTTCTCGGCATGGATGGGACGGTGCTATCCATTGGTGCATCATCCGCTAGCTGCTGAGACCCCCTTTGCTGGCTAAGTGAGTTGATCTGCTCCTGCTGCCGCTGGAATTTGATTGCCAAGTCCGCGTGCGCTGATTCTAGGCCTTGAAGGTGTTCATAGTCTAGCTTCCTCTGCTCCTCCTCCATCTTTATCTTCTTCTCCTCCACAATCTTCTTTCTCGCACGGGTTTTGTAGTCGGCGTTCCAGTCCGAAAACCCCTCATACCACGGAATAGCACCCATGCCTCGTGTTCTTCCTGGGTGTTCAGGATTTCCCAGGGCACGCGTAAGCTCGTCGTTCTCTCTATTAGGCTCGAACAACCCGGATCGAGCCTCTTCTATTGCAACAAGTAGCTTATCTTCGGCTCCGTCCAGACATGCCTTCTTCGAAACTTTGCCTGTCTTTGGGTCCAACTCCCCCCATGCGCATAGAACCAAGTCCTACACCTGGGGGGCCAGCTCAATATTTCTGGAGTCACACCTGCATCCAGCATCTCTTTCTCAGACTTATCCCACTCAGGCATTCCCACCGCATAGCCACCTGGCCCCAGCTTATGGAACTTATCCTTTTTTGCGGCATTGGCCTTGCTTATTCTCGACCGTTCCTTAGATAATTCCGAATTCTTGAATTTCACGAAATCGTCCCAATGAGCACTTTGGTTCTCTAGTGTTTCCTCGAATACTAGAGTCTTCCTTCCTCCGTTGACGTACTTGGCCCATTCACGAATCTTGTGGTTCTTGAATGCAACCGCCATCTTCCTAAGAGCAGTGTCCTTAACTTTCTCCACATCTGCATCTGTGAAATGATCTGGTAGGGTGAAATGTTCCATGAGCGTTTCCCAAAGAAAATGTTTTTGTTTGTCATCGACAAAAGTAACTCCTGGACATGGCTTTGCTGGCTCTCTCCATTCTTGAAGGGAGATCGGGAGTTGGTCCTTCACAAGAACTCCGCACTGACGAACGAACTTGTTCGCAATCTTCTTAGGCGCGAATGGTTCGCCATTAGGTATGATTGCCTCGATATTGTACTTTACGCCCTCCTTCGACTTTTTGTACGGGCCTCGTTTCGTCCTGTTGCCTGATGATTTTCTCGATCCGGATGGCTGAAAGAAGAAAGATCGATTCGTTAATATATCTGTTGGGGAACGTAGTAATTTCAAAAAAATTCCTACGCACACGCAAGATCATGGTGATGCATAGCAACGAGAGGGGAGAGTGTTCTCTATGTACCAACGCAGACCGACTGCGGAAGCGATCACACAACGTAGAGGAAGTAGTCGCACGTCTTCCCGATCCGACCGATCCAAGCACCGTTACTCCGGCACCTCCGAGTTCTTAGCACACGTTCATCTCGATGACGATCCTCGGGCTCCGATCCAGCAAAGCGTCGAGGAAGAGTTCCGTCAGCACGACGGCGTGGTGACGATCTTGATGTACTACCGACGCAGGGCTTCGCCTAAGCACTACAACGGTATGATCGAGCTGGAATTTGGTGGCAGGGGGCACCGCACACGGCTAAGGAACGATCTCAAGGATCAACTTGTGTGTCTTGGGGTGTCCCCTGCCCCCGTATATAAAGGATGAAGGGGGGAGGCTGGCCGGCCAAAGGAGGGAGGCGCAGGAGGAGTCCTACTCCTACCGGGAGTAGGACTCCCCCCCCCCAATCCTATTCCAACTAGGAATCCTTGGGAAAAAGAGAGAGGGAAAGAGAGAGAGGTGGCCGGCCACCTCTCCTAGTCCTAATAGGACTAGGGGAGGGGGGAGGCATGCAGCCCTCCTTGGCAGCCCCTTTCACCTTTCCACAATGGCCCATGTAGGCCCATTTGGCTCCCGGGGGGTTCCGGTAACCCTCCCGGTAATCCGGTAAAATCCCGATTTCACCCAGAACACTTCCGATGTCCAAACATAGGCTTCCAATATATCAATCTTTACGTCTCGACCATTTCGAGACTCCTCGTCATGTCCGTGATCACATCCGGGACTCCGAACAACCTTCGGTACATCAAAATGCATAAACTCATAATAACTGTCATCGTAACGTTAAGCGTGCGGACCCTACAGTTCGAGAACATTGTAGACATGACCGAGACACATCTCCGGTCAATAACCAATAGCGGGACCTGGATGCCCATATTGGCTCCTACATATTCTACGAAGATCTTTATCGGTCAGACCGCATAACAACATACGTTGTTCCCTTTGTCATTGGTATGTTACTTGCCCGAGATTCGATCGTCGGTATCCAATACCTAGTTCAATCTCGTTACTGGCAAGTCTCTTTACTCGTTCCGTAATACATCATCTCATAACTAACATCTTAGTTATTATGCTTGCAAGGCTTATGTGATGTGTATTACCGAGAGGGCCCAGAGATACCTCTCCGACAATCGGAGTGACAAACCCTAATCTCGAAATACGCCAACCCAACATCCACCATTGGAGACACCTGTAGTACTCCTTTGTAATCACCCAGTTACGTTGTGACGTTTGGTAGTACCCAAAGTGTTCCTCCGGTAAACGGGAGTTGCATAATCTCATAGTTATAGGAACATGTATAAGTCATGAAGAAAGCAATAGCAACATACTAATCGATCGGGTGCTAAGCTAATGGAATGGGTCATGTCAATCAGATCATTCAACTAATGATGTGACCTCGTTAATCAAATAACAACTCTTTGTTCATGGTTAGGAAACATAACCATCTTTGATTAACGAGCTAGTCAAGTAGAGGCATACTAGTGACACTCTGTTTGTCTATGTATTCACACATGTATTATGTTTCCGGTTAATACAATTCTAGCATGAATAATAAACATTTATCATGATATAAGGAAATAAATAATAACTTTATTATTGCCTCTAGGGCATATTTCCTTCAGTCTCCCACTTGCACTAGAGTCAATAATCTAGATCACATCACCATGTGATTAATATTGATAGTTCACATCATCATGTGATTAACACCCATAGTTCACATCGCCATGTGACCAACACCCAAAGGGTTTACTAGATTCAGTAATCTAGTTCACATCGCTATGTGATTAACACCCAAAGAGTACTAAGGTGTGATCATGTTTTGCTTGTGAGAGAATCTTAGTCAACGGGTCTGCCACATTCAGATCCACATGTATTTTGCAAATTTCTATGTCAACAATGCTCTGCATGGAGCTACTCTAGCTAATTGCTCCCACTTTCAATATGTATCTAGACCGAGACTTAGAGTCATCTAGATTAGTGTCAAAACTTGCATCGGCGTAACCCTTTACAACGAACCTTTTTATCACATCCATGATCGAGAAACATATCCTTATTTCACTAAGGATAATTCTGACCGCTGTCCAGTGATCTACTCCTAGATCACTATTGTACTCCCTTGCGAAATCAGTGTAGGGTATACAATAGATCTGGTATACAGCATGACATACTTTATAGAACCTATGGCCAAGGCATAGGGAATGACTTTCATTCTCTTTCTATCTTCTGCCGTGGTCGTGCTTTTGAGTCTTACTCAACTTCACACCTTATAATACAGGCAAGAACTCTTTCTTTGACTGCTCCATTTTGAACTACTTCAAAATCTTATCAAGGTATGTACTCATTGAAAAAACTTATCAAGCGTCTTGATCTATCTCTATAGATCTTGAAGCTCAATATGTAAGCAGCTTTCACCGAAGTCTTTCTTTGAAAAACTCCTTTCAAACACTCCTTTATGCTTTACAGAATAATTCTACATTATTTCCGATCAACAATATGTCATTCACATATACTTATCAGAAATGTTGTAGTGCTCCCACTCACTTTCTTGTAAATACAGGCTTCACCGCAAGTCTGTATAAAACTATATGCTTTGATCAACTCATCAAAGCGTATATTCCAACTCCGAGATGCTTGCACCAGTCCACAGATGGATCGCTGGAGCTTGCACATTTTGTTAGCACCTTTAGGATTGACAAAACCTACTGGTTGCATCATATACAACTCTTCTTTAAGAAATCCATTAAGGAATGCAGTTTTGTTTATCCATTTGCCAGATTTCATAAAATGCGGCAATTGCTAACATGATTCGGACAGACTTAAGCATAGATACGGGTGAGAAACTCTCATCGTAGTCAACACTTTGAACTTGTAGAAAACCTTTTGCGACAATTCTAGCTTTGTAGATAGTAACACTACTATCAACGTCCGTCTTCCTCTTGAAGATCCATTTATTTTCTATGGCTTGCCGATCATTGGGCAAATCCATCAAAGTCCATACTGTGTTCTCATACATGGATCATATCTCAGATTTCATGGCCTCAAACCATTTCGCGGAATTTGGGCTCATCATCGCTTCCTCATAGTTCGCAAGTTCGTCATGGTCTAGTAACATGACTTCCAGAACAGGATTACCGTACCACTCTGATGCGGATCTCACTCTGGTTTACCTACGAGATTCGGTAGTAACTTGATCTAAAGTTTCATGATCATCATCATTAGCTTCCTCACTAATTGTGTAGGTGTCACAGAAACCGGTTTCTGTGATGTACTACTTTCCAATAAGGGAGGAGGTACAGTTACCTCATCAAGTTCTACTTTCCTCCCACTCACTTCTTTCGAGAGAAACTCCTTCTCCAGAAAGTTTCCGAATTTAGCAACAAAAGTCTTGCCTTCGGATCGGTGATAGGAGGTGTACCCAACAGCAACTTTTGGGTATCCTATGAAGACATATTTCTCCGAGTTGAGTTTGAGCTTATCGAGATGAAACTTTTTCACATAAGCATCGCAACTCCAAACTTTAAGAAACGACAGCTTAGGTTTCTTGCCAAACCATAGTTCACACGGTGTCGTCTCAACGGATTTAGATGGTGCCCCTTTTTAACGTGAATGCAGCTGTCTCTAGTGCATAACCCCAAAACGATAGTGGTAGATCAGTAAGAAACATTATAGATCGCACTATATCTAATAAAGTACGGTATGACGTTCGGACACACCATTACACTATGGTGTTCCATGTGGCGTGAGTAGTGAAACTATTTCACATTGTTTTCAACTGAAGACCAAACTCGTAACTCAAATACTCTTTTCCACGATCAGATCGTAGAAACTTTATTTTCTTGTTACGATGATTTTCCACTTCACTCTGAAATTATATGAACTTTTCAAATGTATCAGACTTCTATTTCATTAAGTAGATATACCCATATCTGCTCAAATCATCTGTGAAGGTCAGAAAATAATGATACCCGCTACAAGCCTTAAATATTCATCGGACCACATACATCAGTATGTATGATTTCCAACAAATCTGTTGCTTGCTCCATTGTTCCGGAGAACGGCGTTTTAGTCATCTTGCCCAAAAGGCATGGTTCGCAAGCATCAAGTGATTCATAATCAAGTGATTCCGAAAGCCCATCAGCATGGAGTTTCTTCATGCGCTTTACACCAATATGACCTAAACGGCAGTGCCACAAATAAGTTGCACTATCATTATTAACTTTGCATCTTTTGGTTTCAATATTATGAATATGTGTATCACTACGATCGAGATCCAACGAACTTGTTTCATTGGGTGTATGACCATCGAAGGTTTTATTCATGTAAACAGAACAACAATTATTCTCTGACTTTAATGAATAATCGTATTGCAATAAACATGATCAAATCATATTCATGCTCAAGGCAAAAACCAAATAACACTTATTTAACTTCAACACTAATCCCGAAAGTATAGGGGAGTGTGCGATGATGATCATATCAATCTTGGAATCACTTCCAACATACATCGTCACTTCACCCTTAACTAGTCTCTGTTCATTCTGCAACTCCCGTTTCGAGTTACTACTCTTAGCAACTGAACTAGCATCAAATACTGAGGGGTTGCTATAAACACTAGTAAAGCACACATCAATAACATGTATATCAAATATACTTATGTTCACTTTTCCATCCTTCTTCTCCGCCAATCACTTGGGGTAGTTCCGCTTCCAGTGACCAGTCCCTTTGCAGTAGAAGCACTTAGTCTCAGGCTTAGGATCAGACTTGGGCTTCTTCACTTGAGCAGCAACTTGCTTGCCGTTCTTCTTGAAGTTCCCCTTCTTCCCTTTGCCCTTTTCTTGAAACTAGTGGTCTTGTCAACCATCAACACTTGATATTTTTCTTGATTTCTACCTTCGTTGATTTCAGTATCACGAAGAGCTTGGGAGTTGTTTCCGTTATCCCTTGCATATTATAGTTCATCACGAAGTTCTACTAACTTGGTGATGGTGACTAGAGAATTCTGTCAATCACTATCTTATCTAGAAGATTAACTCCCACTTGATTCAAGCGATTGTAGTACCCAGACAATCTGAGCACATGCTCACTAGTTGAGCGATTCTCCTCCATCTTTTAGCTATAGAACTTGTTGGAGACTTCATATCTCTCAACTCGGGTATTTGCTTGAAATATTATCTTCAACTCTTGGAACATCTCATATGGTCCATGACGTTCAAAACGTCTTTGAAGTCCCGATTCTAAGCCATTAAGCATGGTGCACTAAACTATCAAGTAGTCATCATATTGAGCTAGCCAAACGTTCATAACGTCTGCATCTGCTCCTGCAATAGGTCTTTCACCTAGCGGTGCATCAAGGACATAATTCTTCTGTGCAGCAATGAGGATAAACCTCTGATCACGGATCCAATCCGCATCTTTGCTACTAACATCTTTCAACACAATTTTCTCTAGGAACATATCAAAATAAACATAGGGAAGCAATAACGCGAGCTATTGATCTACAACATAATTTGCAAAATACTACCAGGACTAAGTTCATGATAAATTTAAGTTCAATTTAATCATATTACTTAAGAACCCCCACTTAGATAGACATCCCTCTAATCCTCTAAGTGATCACGTGATCCAAATCAACTAAACCATAACCGATCATCATGTGAGATGGAGTAGTTTTCAATGGTGAACATCGTCATGTTGATCATATCTATTATATGATTCACGCTCGACCTTTCGGTCTCTGTGTTCCGAGGCCATATCTGTATATGCTTGGCTCGTCAAGTATAACCTGAGTATTCTGCGTGTGCAACTATTTTGCACCCGTTGTATTTGGACGTAGAGCTTATCACACCCGATCATCACGTGGTGTCTGGGCACGACGAACTTTGGCAACGGTGCATACTCAGGGAGAACACTTCTTGATAATTTAGTGAGAGATCATCTTATAATGCTACCGTCAATCAAAGCAAGATAAGATGCATAAAAGATAAACATCACATGCAATCAATATAAGTGATATGATATGGCCATCATCATCTTGTGCTTTGTGATCTCCATCTCCGAAGCACCGTCATGATCACCATCGTCACCGGCGCGACACCTTGATCTCCATCATAGCATCGTTGTCGTCTCGCCAATCTTATGCTTCCACGACTATCACTACCGCTTAGCAATAAAGTAAACCATTACATCGCGATTGCATTGCATACAATAAAGCGACAACCATATGGCTCCTGCCAGTTGCCGATAACTCGGTTACAAAACATGATCATCTCATACAATAAAATCAGCATCATGCCTTGACCATATCACATCACAACATGCCCTGCAGAAACAAGTTAGACATCCTCTACTTTGTTGTTGCAAGTTTTACGTGGCTGCTACGGGCTTAAGTAAGAACCAATCTGACCTACGCATCAAAACCACAACGATAGTTTGTCAAATAGACTCTGTTTTAACCTTCTCAAGGACCGGGCGTAGCCATACTCGGTTCAACTAAAGTTGGAAAGACAGTCGCCCGCAAGCCATCTATGTGCAAAGCACATCGAGGGAACCGGTCTCGCGTAAGCGTACGCGTAAGGTTGGTCCGAGTCGTCTCGTCCAACAATACCGCTGAACCAAAGTATGACATGCTGGTAGGTAGTATGACTTGTATCGCCCACAACTCACTTGTGTTCTACTCGTGCATATAACATCAAACCATAAAACCTAGGCTCGGATGCCACTGTTGGGGAACGTAGTAATTTCAAAAAATTTCCTACGCACACGCAAGATCATGGTGATGCATAGCAACGAGAGGGGAGAGTGTTGTCTACGTACCAACGCAGACTGACTGCGGAAGCGATCACACAATATAGAGGAAGTAGTCGCACGTCTTCCCGATCCGACCGATCCAAGCACCGTTACTTCGGCACCTCCGAGTTCTTAGCACACGTTCAGCTTGATGACGATCCTCGGGCTCCGATCCCGCAAAGCGTCGAGGAAGAGTTCCGTCAGCACGACGGCGTGGTGACGATCTTGATGTACTACCGACGCAGGGCTTCGCCTAAGCACTACAACGGTATGATCGAGGTGGAATTTGGTGGCAGGGGGCACCGCACACGGCTAAGGAACGATCTCAAGGATCAACTTGTGTGTCTTGGGGTGTCCCCTGCCCCCGTATATAAAGGATGAAGGGGGGAGGCTGGCCGGCCAAAGGAGGGAGGCGCAGGAGGAGTCCTACTCCTACCGGGAGTAGGACTCCCCCCCCCAATCCTATTCCAACTAGGAATCCTTGGGAAAAAGAGAGAGGGAAAGAGAGAGAGGTGGCCGGCCACCTCTCCTAGACCTAATAGGACTAGGGGAGGGGGGGAGGCGCGCAGCCCTCCTTGGCAGCCCCTTTCACCTTTCCACAATGACCCATGTAGGCCCATTTGGCTCCCGGGGGGTTCCGGTAACCCTCCCGGTAATCCGGTAAAATCCCGATTTCACCCGGAACACTTCCGATGTCCAAACATAGGCTTCCAATATATCAATCTTTACGTCTCGACCATTTCGAGACTCCTCGTCATGTCCGTGATCACATCCGGGACTCCGAACAACCTTCGGTGCATCAAAATGCATAAACTCATAATAATTGTCATCGTAACGTTAAGCGTGCGGACCCTACGGTTCGAGAACATTGTAGACATGACCGAGACACGTCTCCGGTCAATAACCAATAGCGGGACCTGGATGCCCATATTGGCTCCTACATATTCTACGAAGATCTTTATCGGTCAAACCGCATAACAACATAAGTTGTTCCCTTTGTCATCGGTATGTTACTTGCCCGAGATTCGATCGTCGGTATCCAATACCTAGTTCAATCTCATTACTGGCAAGTCTCTTTACTCGTTCCGTAATACATCATCTCATAACTAACCTCTTAGTTATTATGCTTGCAAGGCTTATGTGATGTGTATTATCGAGAGGGCCCGGAGATACCTCTCCGACAATCGGAGTGACAAACCCTAATCTCGAAATACGCCAACCCAACATCCACCATTGGAGACACCTGTAGTACTCCTTTATAATCACCCAGTTACGTTGTGACGTTTGGTAGTACCCAAAGTGTTCCTCCGGTAAACGGGAGTTGCATAATCTCATAGTTATAGGAACATGTATAAGTCATGAAGAAAGCAATAGCAACATACTAAACGATCGGGTGCTAAGCTAATGGGATGGGTCATGTCAATCAGATCATTCAACTAATGATGTGACCTCGTTAATCAAATAACAACTCTTTGTTCATGGTTAGGAAACATAACCATCTTTGATTAACGAGCTAGTCTAGTAGAGGCATACTAGTGACACTCTGTTTGTCTATGTATTCACACATGTATTATGTTTCCGGTTAATACAATTCTAGCATGAATAATAAACATTTATCATGATATAAGGAAATAAATAATAACTTTATTATTGCCTCTAGGGCATATTTCCTTCAATATCTTCAAGTCATTTAAAACATGTGATGATCACCAGATGACTGCTTATATAAATATATATACCTCGCCGGTCTTTGTTGTTTCAGGATCAACATTTTCTTCATCATGTTCATAGTTCATGACTTCATCAATTCGGTCATCGCGATCGAATATCATATCACCCTCTCCGGTGTTGTTTAGATATTCAGAGCCGTCATAATCTTCTTCATTCTGATCATCATCTGGCCCGCGAGGATTGCGTATGATATTGAACAGGGCCTCTTCTCCCTTTCTGTCGGTATTGTCCGCCATAGGTTTTGTTTAACTAATCCAAAAGAAATATATTCAAATTACAATGCATGGATGCAATCAGTTAATAAGGAAAAACTGAATCACTCATAGTACATAATAAGCATCATCGAATATAATCTCGAATACGTCGTCTCGAATAATAGATATAATCTCGAATACATCGTCTCGAATAATAGATATAATCTCGAATACATCGTCGGATCAAGCGGCGCGGGCGGTGGACACCCAAAGAGAAGGAACCCTCACAGGATCAT
Source organism: Triticum monococcum (assembly GCA_034509565.1). Lineage (NCBI taxonomy): Eukaryota > Viridiplantae > Streptophyta > Magnoliopsida > Poales > Poaceae > Triticum > Triticum monococcum. Next base: position 76,789,142 of record CM067842.1, on the reverse strand, counting down.
AGTTGAAGTGAGATCCCTGAAGAAACTGCCAGGTATTGGAGAACCTGCCGCCCTCTAATGCAACCATGTAGCGATGGACGTGCTCGTCCTCCTCCCTGACACGGCGACGTACCACCTCCGGCGGGGCCGGCTCCCTCCGCACCAAAACTGGCCCACGCGAACGCCACCAAACGAGATCAGGGTCGACGATCGGGGCAGGGTTCCTCATCAAGCGGCGCGCCCCTCCACGCAGCACCTCCCAATGCCAGCCCGGCGGAGCCCAGTCTCGGACATGGATCAGCCGGACGTCGTCGTGGACGGGTCGACGGCGAGGATGCGGGCCGGGCATCGTCGAGAACAAATACTAGCTATATGTCCGCAAAAAGTAACATTTTTTTAATGATTGGATTTTGATAACTAAAATTTCTAACATTTCTATATAACTAACATTCCTATAACATTTCTAACAATGCTATATAACTAACATTTCTATAACATTTCTAATACTTCTATCACTAAAAAACAGAAGAAAAAAATTATAACATTTCTATATATAACTAACATTTGTATAACATTTCTAATATTTCTATAACTAAAAAAAAGAAAAATTTCTAATTTTTTTATAACTATTTCTATAACAAAAAAACAGAAAAATTCCTAACAATTCTAACTTTTCTATAACATTTCTAACAATGCTATATAACTAACTATTTCTATAACTAAAAAAAGAAAAATTTCTAACTTTTTTATAACTATTTCTATAACTAAAAAACAGAAAAATTCCTAACAATTCTAACTTTTCTATAACATTTCTAACAATGCTATATAACCAACTATTTCTATAACTAAAAAAAGAAAAATTTCTAACATTTTTATAACTATTTCTATAACTAAAAAACTAAAAAAATGTATGTGTGTGTGTGCTCACCGGCGAGGCGAGAGGCGACGGGGGGCGGCGACGGGGACGGCGACGGGTGCGGCAACAACGGGGACAAGGACGGGGCGGCGACGACGGTGACGGGCCTGGGCGGCGATGACGGGGACGACGCGCGGGACGGGCCGGGACGGCGCGGCGGTGACGACGGGGACAGGGACGACGGGGCGGCGACGACGGGGACAGGGCGGCGACGAGGGATATGGAGACGGGGGCGGCGGGCGACGGGGCAGAGGAGAAGAAGCAGATGAGAAACTGAAATTTTTGAAGTGTTTAGTTATATAGGATGGAACCGGTACTAAAGGCCTGTTTTGGCCAGGCCAAGCGGCGGGAACCGCACACCCTTTAATACCGGGTGGTGGCTCCAACCGGTACTAAAGGGGGGGCCTTTAGTACCGGTTGGAGCCACCACCCGGTACTAAAAGGGGTGCGCTAGCAAGGTGCTGTGCGGCAAGTTTAGTCCCACCTCGCTAGCCGAGGGGCGTCCGCACTGGTTTATAAACTCCTCTCCAAAGCAGGCCTACTGGGCCTACATGTTCTGTGCTGCCTTGTGGGCCTACTGGGCCTTTGCGGGCCTGCATCCTGGCCCAACAACAGGTTGGGTTTCTAGTCGTATGCAGGCCGCTCTGGCCCAGTAGGCGGGTTTTTTTATTTTTTTTTGCTTTATTTATTTTTAGTTGTTTTTTTTGTGTATTTAGAGTTTCTTTGTGAATATTTTTGCTTTAGGTACAAAAAATTACAAACTTTTTGTTAGTGCCCGTAGTTTTCAAATTTGAATAGTTTAAATTTTGAATTATTTGAAATTAGTGTGAATCACTAGTTTGTGAATAACTTAACTTTAAAAATCAGTAAAGGCATGAAAGAATTTGTTTGCACATAAAACTTCTTCGCATTTCAAATGCCAAAACACATAACTATCCTAACTATTACAGAGATTCCCTCCTGGGTATGAAACATAGAAGAAAGTGATGATAGTGAAGCCGATCACATCCCAGATCTTTGGGTGTGAAACTTTTGCTTCGCGTGTGTCCCTTTGCGCCGTAACCATGAAAAATCTTCATCATTTAACGAGATGCTCGGGTCAATATTCACTGTGAATGGAGCAATTTCATCAAACTTTTCATAATCTTCTGACATGTCTGTCTTGTCATCCACTCCCAGGATGTTTCTCTTCCCAGAAAGAACTATGTGCCGCTTTGGCTCATTGTACGATGCATTCGCTTCCTTATATTTTCTTTTTCTTGACTTGGTAGACATGTCCTTCACATAGAAAACTTGTGCCACATCATTGGCTAGGACGAATGGTTCGTCTGCATACGCAAGATTGTTGAGATCCACTGTTGTCATTCCGTACTGTGGGTCTTCCGTTACCCCGCCTCGTGTCATATTGACCCATTTGCACCGAAACAAAGGGACCTTCAAACCACGTCGATAGTCAAGTTCCCATATGTCCTGTATATAACCATAATATGTTTCCTTTCCTGTCTTGGTTTCTGCATCAAAGCGGACACCACTGTTTTGGTTGGTGCTCTTCTTATCTTGGGCGATCGTGTAAAATGTATTACCATTTATCTCGTACCTTTTGAAAGTCATTATATTCGAAGATGGTAACTGGGACAGCAAGTACAGGTCATCTTCAATAGAGGTGTCATGCATGGTACGTGTCTGCAACCAGCTGGCGAAACTCCTGGTTTGTTCACGTGTAATCCAGTCATCAGACCGCTCCGGGTGTTTGGAGCGTAGCAAATTCTTGTGTTCATCCATATACGGAGCCACCAAGGCGGAATTATGTAGAACTGTGTAGTGTGCTTCAGTGAGAGAATGTCCGTCCATACATATTATTTGTTCCCCTCCTAGCGTGCTTTTCCATCCAGTCTGCCCTTCTGCCGCGATTCAGGAACACCAATCGGCTTAAGGTCAGGAATAAAGTCAATACAAAACTCAATGACCTCCTCATTTTCATGGCCCTTGGAGATGCTTCCTTCTGACCTAGCACGGTTATGAACATATTTCTTTAAGACTCCCATGAACCTCTCAAAGGGGAACATATTGTGTAGAAATACAGGACCCAAAACGTTAATCTCTTCGCATAGGTGAACTAGGACGTGCGTCATGATGTTGAAGAAGGATGGTGGGAACACCAACTCGAAACTGACAAGACATTGCACCAAATCATTCTCTAACCTTGGTATGATTTCTAGATCGATTACCTTCTGAGAGATTGCATTGAGAAATGCACATAGCTTCACAATGGCTAATCAAACGTTTTCTGGTAGAAGCCCCCTCAATGCAATCGGAAGCAGTTGCGTCATAATCACGTGGCAGTCATGAGACTTTATGTTCTGGAACTTTTTCTCTGCCATGTTTATTATTCCCTTTATATTCGACGAGAAGCCAGACGGTACCTTAATACTAAGCAGGCATTCAAAAAAGATTTCCTTCTCTTCTTTGGTAAGAGCGTAGCTTGCATGACCCTGATGTATGCCGTCTTTTCCGTGCATACGTTGCTGGTCCTCCCATGCCTCAGGTGTATCTTTTGTCTTCCCATACACGCCCAAGAAGCCAAGCAGGGTCACACAAAGATTCTTCGTCACGTGCATCACGTCGATTGCGGAGCGGACCTCTAGGTCTTTCCAATAGGGAAGGTCCCAAAATATAGATTTCTTCTTCCACATGGGTGCGCGTCCCTCAGCGTTATTCGGAACAGGTTGTCCACCAGGACCCTTTCCAAAGACCACCTTCAAATCCTTCACCATATCATGTACATCAGCACCAGTACGGTGGCGAGACTTCGTCCAGTGATCTGCCTCACCTTTGAAATGCTTGCCTTTCTTTCTTACAGGATGCCTGCTCGGAAGAAATCGACGATGTCTCAGGTACACATTCTTCTTACAATTAGCCAAATATATACTATCGGTATCGTCCAAACAGTGCATGCATGCGCGGTATCCCTTGTTTGTCTGTCCCGAAAGGTTACTGAGAGCAGGCCAATCATTGATGGTCACGAACAGCAACGCCTTTAGGTCAAATTCTTCCCCCATGTGCTCATCCCACACACGTACACCTGTTCCATTCCACAGTTGTAAGAGTTCTTCAACTAATGGCCTTAGGTACACATCAATGTCGTTGCCGGGTTGCTTAGGGCCTTGGATGAGCATTGGCATCATAATGAACTTCCGCTTCATGCACAACCAAGGAGGAATGCTATACAAACATAGAGTCATAGGCCAGGTGCTATGGTTGCTACTCTGCTCCCCAAAAGGATTAATGCCATCTGCGCTTAGACCAAACCATACGTTCCTTGCATCATCTGCAAACTCCTTCCCATACTTTTTATTTCGATTTTTCTCCACTGCGACCCGTCAGCGGGTACTCTCAACTTTCCGTCTTTCTTACGGTCTTCTCTGTGCCATCGCATCGCCTTGGCATGCTCTTTGTTTTGGAACAAACGTTTCAACGGTGGTATTATAGGAGCATACCACATCACCTTGGCAGGAATCTTCTTCCTGGGGCGCTCGCCCTCAACATCACCAGGGTCATCGCGGCTGATCTTATAGCGCAATGCACCACATACCGGGCAAGCGTTCAAATCCTCGTACTCACCGCGGTAGAGGATGCAATCATTAGGGCATGCATGTATCTTCTGCACCTCTAACCCTAGAGGGCAGACAACCTTCTTTGCTTGGTACGTACTCTCGGGCAATTCGTTGTCCTTTGGAAGCATATCCTTTATCATTACCAGCAACTTTCCAAATCCCTTATCAGATACATCATTCTCTGCCTTCCATTGCAGCAATTCCAGTGTGGTGCCCAGCTTTTTCTTGTCACCTACGCAATTCGGGTACAAATTTTTTTGTGATCCTCTAACATGCGCTGCAACTTCTTCTCCAAATCACTTGCGCAGTTTCTCTTTGCATCGGCAATGGCCCGACCTAGATCATCAACGGGCTCATCTGATGCCTCTTCTTCAGCTTCTTCCCGCATTGCCGGCTCAGCTTCTTCCCGCATTACCGACTCAGCTTCTTCCCTCATTGTTGTATCATTGTATTCAGGGAACCCATGGCCAGGATAGCTGTCGTCGTCCTCTTCTTCTTCATTGTCTTCCATCATAACCCATCTTTCTCCATGCTTGGTCCAAACATTATAGTGGGGCATGAAACCGGACTCAAACAGGTGGACGTGAATGGTTCTTGACGTAGAGTAATTGCGACCATTCTTACAGCCAGCACATGGACAATGCATAAAACCATCCGCTCGCTTGTTTGCCTCAGCCGCAAGCAGAAAAGTATGCACGCCATTAATGAACTCGGGAGAGCATCGGTCATCGTACATCCATTGCCAGCTCATCTTCAATACACAGCACCGAAAACATCAAATTAATACAATACATAAAGAGCATACAACACTTCAATGCAACAAACAAATAACTCTCTAGCTAAAGAATTTAAATGCAACAACAAATGCGATCAAGATCGCAACTAAGGTAACAATTGATCCAACAACATAATGATACCAAGCCTCACTATGAATGGCATATTTTCTAATCTTTGTAATCTTCAAGCGCATTTTCTCCATCTTAATCTTGTGATCATCGACGACATCGGCAACATGCAACTCCAATTCCATCTTCTCCCCCTCAATTCTTTTCATTTTTCCTTCAAATCCTCGTTTTCTCTTTCAACTAAATTTAACCTCTCAACAATAGGGTTGGTTGGAATTTCGGATTCAACTACCTCCTACATACAAATATCTATGTCAACTTGATGGGCATAATTTGTCATAAACACGAAATGCAATGAATAGTTTTAAAAGAGAATATACCACATCCGAATCATAACCCGGACGAGGGCCGACGGGGATGGATATCAAAACCATGACACTATGCATAACAAACAATGTATGTGTAAGATAATTATACGAGTAACTATATATCCAAATCACACAAACATCATTTTTTATATAAAACTTCATGAACAAGAGGCTCACCACAAGGTGGTGCCGGCGATGGGACGTTGCGAGCGATCGACGGTGGTTACGACAGAGATTTAGAAGGTACTAAGTAAACCACACCTACATATGCAAAACTAAGTGTTATTTTTGACCTCAAATTGCATATAAATCAAATACTATCACATATATATACTTCCTCCCAAATTACTAAACTCAAAAATCAATCACTATATAAAGCATTGCACAAGCTAATCTAGCAATGAGAGATGAAAGGAAAGAGTTGCTAACCTCTGTGATCATTTGAATGGATGGGGGCCTTCAAATCTTGGGCAAAATGTGTGATGAGCTTGAGAGAAAGAGGGAAAAGAACAGAGAAGAGAGGGGAAAGGGGAAGAACAGAGCGAGCTCGGGTGGACGAAGGGTCTATGTAGGACGACCTTTAGTACTGGTTCGTGATACGACCCGGTACTAAAGGTGTTGGAGGGGCCCCGGACTGACAACATCCCGCCACCACTCACTTTAGTACCGGTTCGTGGCACAAACCGGTGTTAAAGGTTCGCCACGAACCGGTACTAATGAGAGCGGCCCGGCTAGCCGTTGGAACTGGCACTAATGTACACATTAGTGCCGGCTCAAATTCAAACCGGCACTAATGTGCTTCACGTTTGACCCTTTTTCTACCAGTGGTTGTTGGTGTCCCAGACATGGATGCCTCGGCGGCGGCTCCAGAAGGCGGACCGCATGGTTGGCTCTCTGGTGGGCACCATGGCGGTGGTGGTGGCGGCTTTACCCCTTGGTCGTGTGGGTAGTGGAAGGTGTAGCAGCGGGTGGCTCGGGCACGCTTTCTATCACTGTTAGTTGCGTCACCCTGATCCGGACATGGGGATCTGAACTCGCTACGCTTGTCCTGAAGACCTCGTGGTGGCACAGGAGAGTTGTCAAGCGAAAGTGAACACCTCGTGGTGGCATGGGAGAGCCGCCAAGCGAAAGCTTTGCGCTTTGGCGCCAACGGCGGCGACGCACACGGACACCGCTGTCTTTCTGAAGACATCGACATGGTGCTCCTCTCTGAGTCAGAGTTTCGAGTGAAGACCTTTGTCCATTTTGGACTCGGCAGCGACGATGCTTAGCGTCGTTCTCCCTCCCGAGGGCATTGTTGTGGAGCTTAGGTGTTTTAGGGAGTAGTGTGCTGTTGTTCTCGGTTCTCCCTATGTTTACTTTCGGTTGCGTAGGCGTGTGCGTTGTACGTGTATCTTGGGATCAACATTCTATGAGGGCTACATCACCATCTTGTATGGTTCGATCGTGTACCTGGTTTGCTTGTGGCTTTATATATAGAGGGACGAAAGGGAGGGGACTTTTGGTCTATGGGTGTATATACGCCTTATATGGAAAAGTATTTAGTAATTAAATAAAAAGTCAAAAAATTCAAAAAATTGTTGAAATAAACTCGACCTTCTATTATACTTGTAAAAAATCCCAGAAAAAGTAAACCCTTCCTTGACTTCTTTTAGAAAAAAAATTCTACCAAAATAATGTGAATAGTGACCTATAATAGCAATAAATTTTTTTTCCATGAAATTTTTTATTCATAAAAAATTTACATACTAGTGTAAAGTAAAGTCAAGTTTATTCTAAAAAAACTTCTAAGCTTTTTTGACTTTTTTTTCATATGAGGTGTATATACACCCAGGAGTCAAAGGGTATTTCCCCGACAAAAGTTTGTTTCGAGGGAACACTTGTGCTCAAAACATGGTTTCTCCGGCCGGTGCGGATTTAGCTCTCGGGGGCACCTAACATGGGCTCGACCCTTGTCTCGCATTGCGGTGTACTTCTTCCTCACCAGGTTGGACAATCAGGAGTCGATGGTGATGGCATTGTAGATCTCTACTCCTAATGGACGAATTGGTTGAATAGTCCCCCCCCCCACTTTCAACCGGTTTTTCTTCGTCCCACCTCCCACCAGCCCCTCCCACCGGTTTTTCTCTTTTCTCGTCTGACCGGCAATACCCAACGTATTTATGGTAATCAATCATGATTAATCCACGTATAGTAATAAATCAATCCAGGTATGGTAAGGTCATAACTCAGGAAATTTTGAATATGGTAATTATATGGTAATAAATTTAAATTACCCCAAAGGCTATCAATCCAGGTATGGTAAGGCCATAACTCGGGAAATATCGAATATGGTAATAAATTTAAATTACCACCAGGTATGGTAAGGCTATCGATCCAGGTATGGCACGCCCTCACCTGATCACCTATCACAATCTCCAGCCCCACGCACGCACCAATGTATTTATGGTAATCAATCATAATTAATCCACGTATAGTAATAAATCAATCCAGGTATGGTAAGGTCATAACTCAGGAAATTTTGAATATGGTAATTATATGGTAATAAATTTAAATTACCCCAAAGGCTATCAATCCAGGTATGGTAAGGCCATAACTCGGGAAATATCGAATATGGTAATAAATTTAAATTACCACCAGGTATGGTAAGGCTATCGATCCAGGTATGGCACGCCCTCACCTGATCACCTATCACAATCTCCAGCCCCACGCACGCACCAAAGAACCCACCCGGCACCAAACGTAGTTCCTCTCGATCCCCTCGAGTAAACGCCGCCACCGTCGTGCGATCTTCCTGACACAGACACTGTCGCCGCCTCCTTCCCACCTACGGCGTCCCCCACGTCCATGGTGACGGCGCTCGCGTCCTACACTGACCCTCCGCCTCATATAGGTTGGTCGTTGATGGAGTGGGATGTGCCGTTGCGGTTTGGGGAGGCACAATCACGATTTGGTTGGGATCTCAGTGTGGACTCGTTCTCTGCGATGAAGGATGGCGCTGCCTCCCTAGCAAATGGGATCGGAGGAAGGGGCTCTACGTCGTGAATGTCGGCGAGGCAGCGGCCGAAGGCGAGCCCGACGGTGAGCACGGGTGTTCGTCCCATGAAATAGGCGGCCACGGAGGGCGGATCTGAGGCCACCCCAATCGCCGGTGGCCCTTCCTCCCATCGCTCATCGCCTCCATTCTCTCTCTCCTCTAAATCTTTGTCGCCCCTGCCTGATTCTGGCCAACGCCATCCGGCTCTCGCATCGACCACCACCAGCACGGCTGCGGACGAGGCGCAACCGCAGACGCCGCTGCCGCCATCCTCATCCACCTCCTCCACCATCCTTCCCAGCCGTCGTCGGGGGCACCCGCCATCTGCGCTCTAGCCCACCCGCTCCCTCCTATCCCCTCCCCCTGCCTGCCAGCCCCGTGATCCATCGCACAGATGGCAGGTACTACAGCGACCTCCTCCCCAGCGGATCCGGCCTCCTCCGATGGAGATCCATCCTGGGCACCGCCTTATTCTCATGCGTGCATGTCTATATCAACGTATCATTCCACCTCACCTGAGCCTTTACCTTCCCACCTCTGCTTCAGATCCACATCACTTTGCAAGGTATGTGCTTGATTGTTCCGAACTGGATCGATGGATTGTGCATGGTACTTTGGGTGTCGTCATTGACGGCAATTGTCACGCCATGCTACCATTGGAGGGGTCCCTCGTTGATCATTAGTGTAACGCCCTCGATGCGGCTATATCTCCCACGTGTCGATGCATGACTTAGAGGCATAACCGCATTGAAAGCAATGTCACAAGTTAGGAAATCATCACACATCCCATGTACATAAATAATATAAAGGGGAGGTACATAGTTGGCTTACACTCGCCACATCACATCAAAGTACATAAATAACATACATCATCCAAACACTCATGGCCCGACTACGGCGCCAAAATAAAAGACAACCCAACAAGCGACATAGGTCCCGATCACCTCAACTGGGCTCCACTACTGATCATCAGGAAAAGACACATAGTAACGCTGAGAGTCCTCGTCGTACTCCCACTTGAGCTCAAGCGTGCCATCTGGAGCGGTATCATCTGTCCCTGCATCTGGTGTAATAGTAATCTATGAGCCACAGGGACTCAGCAATCTCGCACCCTCGCGATCAAGACTATTTAAGCTTAATAGGTAGGAAGGGGGTAAATGTATAAGTGGAGCTGCAGCAAGCGACTAGCATATATGGTGGCTAACTTATTCGCAAAAGAGAGCGAGAAGAGAAGGCAAGCACGAGCGGCAAACTAGAGAGCAACCTGCGCAAAACATAACTCCAACGCCGTGTCCACTTCTCGGACTCCGCCGAGAAGAGGCCATCACGGCAACACACTCAGTTGATTCATTTTAATTAATTAAGGTTCAAGTTATCTACAATCGGACATTAACAAATTCCCATCTGCCCATAACCGCGGGCACGGCTTTCGAAAGATCAATCCATGCAGGGGGGTCCCAACTTAGCCCATAACAAGCTCTCACGGTCAACGAAGGAATAGACCTCCACCCAAGACACACCGATCAGACTCGGTATCTCGTTACAACAAGATGATTCGACAGGTCAAAACAAGTCCAGCAACACCGCCCGAATGTGCCGACAAATCCCGATAGGAGCTGCACATATCTCGTTCTCAGGGCACACTCAGATGAGACATCCTATGAGGAAAACCAACCCTCAAGTTGCCCCGAGGTGGCCCCGCAGTCTACTCGGTCGGACCAACACTCAGAGGAGCACTGGCCTGGGGGGGTTAAAATAAGATGACCCTCGGGCTCCAGAAACCCAAGGGAAAAAGAGGCTAGGTGGCCAATGGTAAAACCAATGTTGGGCATTGCTGGAAAAGCTTTAATCAAGGCGAACTATCAAGGGGTTCCCATTATAGCCCAACCGCGTAAGGGACGCAACAATCCAGGAACATAACACCGATATGACGGAAACTAGGGCGACAAGAATGGAACAAAACACTAGGCGAGAGGCGGAGCCTTCCACCCTTTACCAAGTATATAGATGCATTAAGATAACATGGCAATATAATGATATCCCAACAAGTAAATAAATGTTCCAACAAGGAACGGCTCCAATCTTCACCTGCAACTAGCAATGCTATAAGAGGGGCTGAGCAAAGCGGTAACATAGCCAATCAACGGTTTGCTAGGACAATGGTGGGTTAGAGGTTCAACATGGCAATTGGGAGGCTGACAAGCAAGTGGTAGGCATCGTAGCATTGGCATAGCAAAAGAGCGAGCAAACTAGCATAACAAAGATAGTAGTGATTTCGAGGGTATGATCATCTTGCCTGCACAGTTGTCAGAGTTGACTGGATCCTCAAAAGCAAACTCAACGGGCTCCTCGTTAGCGAACTCGTCTAACGGCTCTACCCAACAACACAAACAAGCAACAAGGATACAATCAACCACGTGCAAGGGCAAACAATAATATGCAAAGATGGTATGCTATGCGGGATGCGATGCGGGATGCAAAATGCAAGACGTGACAGGAAATGCATGACCCTGGCCTTAACTTGGAAAACCAAGTGTGCCACTGGATAGAGGGGATGAAATCACCTGAAAACGATATAAAGATCATTGCAATCGGAGCTACAATTTGGAAATGGCAAGCGTTTTACGAAAAGAACCGATCTGCGATTTACAGCAAGTAGGCTCCTAAATGCAACGAAATGAACATGCTACAGCCACCAAACATGAGAACAAAATACATGACAGGGATGCCCACAAGATGCTTATCAAAACACTAGCACTGAGCCACGGCCAAATTCATCCATTATGAGGTTCAAACAAGCATGGCAAAAACGCAAATGCCAAACAGATTTCAGACTTAGTGAAATTAACACTAGTCTGAAATTTCAGACCACGATGCTCTCTTCGGAGCAGCAAAACAACATGATACATAACCTGAACATGACAAGTAAGAACATGGCATGGAGCTACTCAACAAGCTTAACAAAACACCTAAAGTGACCTGGGGCCAAAAGGGTTCACAAAATACTCTAACGAGCACACGAACATAGCTCACGCACAATCAGTTTTCAGACTTAGTGAAAACTGAGACATGCTGAAATTTAACTCACGAAGGCATGTAAACGAGCTCGATGCACTCATCATAGTGCAAGTCATAGCAAGGCAAGCATATATCCGTAAAGAAGGCACAAAATTCTAGCTAGACATGGCAAGAACAATGGCATAGCATGCATGGATCACTAACAATAGCATCGGCAAAATCGCAAACAAGTTGACGATCTGCCCAGATTTACCACGAAGCAAAAGTAGAGCTCGATTGACTCAAGCTAGAACACTCCACATATGCAAACAACGACATGGATGGATAGAGCATAACAAGATTAACAAATGTCCCTTACTGATCATACTCAAAAGAGGCACGGATCGCTAGAAAACAAGCTGAACATATGGCATCATGAACTAAAATATCCCAGACTTAGTGAAAATCACTAAGTCCCTGAAAACAGAATTCTCAGGTGCCTCTCTTTGCAAGCTTGCACAAGTCACCACACACATCCTAAAAATGCATGGGTGGCACCTCTGGAAAGAAGCCAAAATGTTTAACAATTCATCCCAAAGACTCACAGGCATATCATGCACACAATAATCATGGCAAAAATGACAAAAGTCTATGACGAACTAAAGGATCTGCAATTTAACTCACGAAGCCTCCTTCTAACAGCATTTTGGGCATCAAGATGAACTCAAATGCAAAATGATGCAATGGAATGAAATGATGTACATGTCGAGACGAACATTTTGATATATCATATGTCCAAAACGGAGCTACGGATGCGGAGATATCATCAGTCAAAGTATGCTCGAAAAACTAGGGTTAGGAGGGAAAAGTCAACCGAGATATTTCGGATCTGAGATCCAGATCGGGGCACTGTTCACCGACGCGGAAACCGAGGTTCGTCGGCCGGAGTTGGAGCTCTCGGCGGAGCTTGCGGACGCCGGGGAGGTCTTGGAGCGGCGCGCCGGCCGGAGGAGAGGGCGGCGATGGGGCGGCGACCACCGGGCGGCGGGGCGGCGATGGCGGCTGGCTCCGGCCGGCCGGCGAGGCGGCGGTGATGGCGGATCCGGCCACCGGAGCCGGAAGGGACGGCGGATCCCGGCGTCGGGTGGAGGAGGCGCGAGGAGGCGGCGCCCGGGTCCGGGAGGGCCCCGCGTGGGCCGGGCGGGCCTCGGCGGCGGCGGGGATGTGGTCCGGGCGGTGGCCACTAGGCGGATGACATGTGGTGGCGGACGGGGAGGCCGGACATGTCCGTCGGCGGGGCAGGTGTCCGGCGCGCGCGAGGACGAATGAATCTAGGGTTTCGGGGAGGAGGAGGTCCGAATTTGGAGGGGGATGTATATATAGGCATAAGTGGAGCTAGGAGAGTCCAAATGAGGTGCGGTTTTCGGCCACGCGATCGTGATCGAACGCTCTAGGATATGGAGCAGAGTTTGGTGGGTTTTGGGCCAAATTGGAGGGGTGTTGGGCTGCAACACACACGAGGCCTTTTCGGTCCCTCGGTTAACCGTTGGAGTATCAAACGAAGTCCAAATGGTACGAAACTTGACAGGCGGTCTACCGGTAGTAAACCAAGGCCGCATGTCAATTCTCGGTCCAATTCGGAAATGTTTAATCCCCACACACGAAAGAAAGCTAGAAATGTCCACCGGAGGAGAACGAAGCGCCGGAATGCAAAACGGACAACGGGGAAAAAGCTCGAATGCATGAGATGAACATGTATGCAAATGCAATGCACGTGATGACATGATATGAGATGCATGAAAAAGAAAACAACACACGGAGACAAAGAACCGAACCCGAGAAATAAATATAACTTAACGCCGGAAACGGCAAGAGTTGGAGTACAAATTGGGAAAGTTAAATCTGGGGCGTTACAACACTCCACCACTACGAAAAGATCTCGTCCCGAGATCTAGGACTGAAAGAACTCCGGGTACTCAGAATGGAGGTGATCCTCGCGTTCCCAGGTAGCTTCACGGTCGGAATGGTGTGACCACTTGACTTTGAGAAATTTGATTGACTTGTTGCGAGTCCTGCGTTCAGTCTCTTCAAGGATTGCAACTGGGTGCTCACGATAGGAGAGATCTTCTTGGAGCTCAATGTCCTCGAAGTTGACGGTGCGTTCAGGCGTCTTGAAGCACTTTCGGAGTTGGAAGACATGGAACACATCATGAACATTTGCAAAGTTTGACGGAAGCTCGAGTTGATAGGCGTAGTCGCCTCTCTTGCTGATAATCTTGAAAGGTCCGACGTATCTAGGGGCAAGCTTCCCTTTGATACCGAAGCGACGAGTCCCTTTCATAGGAGAGACGCGGAGGTAAACATGATCTCCGATCTCGAAAGCCAAATCACGGTGCTTACTATCATAGTAGCTCTTCTGGCGGGATTGGGCTGCTTTGAGGTTATCACAAATGACCTTGCACATTTCTTCTGCCTCTGTGATTAAGTCATTACCCAGCAGCTGACGTTCACCGGTTTCAGACCAGTTGAGAGGGGTACGGCATTTCCTACCATACAGAATTTCAAATGGGGCCTTGCCCGAACTTGCTTGAAAGCTGTTGTTGTATGAGAATTCAGCATAAGGAAGACAATCCTCCCACTTCATGCCGAAGGAGATAACACAAGCCCTGAGCATATCTTCAAGAATCTGGTTGACACGCTCGACTTGACCGCTTGTTTGAGGATGGAAAGCAGTGCTGAAGCGGATGTTGGTGCCCATGTCCTTCTGAAAAGAATCCCAAAACTTGGAGGTAAAGATGCTGCCACGGTCTGAAGATATCACTTGAGGAATACCGTGCAGAGAGACAATTCGAGAGGTATAGAGTTCCGCCAATTGAGCTGCAGTGATCAACTCTTTGATAGGCAGAAAGTGAGCCACTTTGGTGAGCTTGTCGATGACAACGAATATAGCATCATTGCCACGCTTGGACTTTGGAAACCCAGTCACGAAGTCCATTTCAATGTGGTCAAACTTCCATTCTGGAATGGAAAGAGGTTGGAGGAGACCTGCTGGCCTTTGGTGTTCTGCCTTCACTCTTCTGCAGACATCACATTCATTCACGAATTGAGCGATCTCGTGCTTCATTCGAGTCCACCAATAAGTTTGCTTCAGATCCTGATACATCTTCGTGCTCCCAGGGTGGATGGAGAGGAGAGAGTTGTGAGCCTCGTTCATGATCACTTTACGAAGTTCACCTTTGGGCACCACAATTCGATCCTCGAAGAAGAGTGTCCTTGTCATCAAGGCGGTAGCACTTGTACTTGGACTGACTCTTTGCGATACCAATCTTCACCTTTTTCACCATAGCATCAAGAAGCTGGGCTTGGCGAATCTGGTCTTCCAAGGTAGGAGAGACTTGAAGGTTGGCGAGGAAACCTTGAGGAACAATTTGCAGATTAAGTTTGCAGAAAGCTTCACAAAGCTCGGGTTGATAAGGCTTGAGAATCAGACTGTTGCAATATGCTTTTCTGCTCAAAGCGTCAGCAATCACATTGGCCTTGCCTGGAGTATACTCGATACTCGGATTGTACTCTTGAATCATTTCGACCCATCGAGTCTGCCTGAGGTTGAGATTAGGCTGGGTGAAGATGTACTTGAGACTCTTGTGATCAGTGAAAATATCCACTTTCCTTCCCAATAGAAGATGTCTCCAAGTCAACAAAGCATGCACAACTACCGCCAACTCGAGATCATGAGTGGGGTAGTTCTTCTCATTAGGCTTCAACTGGCGAGAGGTATAAGCAACAACTTTCTTCTCTTGCATCAGTACAGCACCGAGACCTTGGAGAGAGGCATCACAAAAGACCTCGTACGGCTTGGTTTCATCAGGCGGAGTCAGAACTGGAGCAGTGATCAACTTCTCTTTCAAAGTGTTGAAAGCAATATCACACTCCGGAGACCAAACGTACTTGACGTGCTTCTGAAGAAGATTTGAGAGAGGCTTCGCAATCTTAGAAAAGTTTTCAACGAATCTTCGGCAGTAGCTTGCGAGACCGAGGAAGCTACGGAGTTGCTTCACGTTCTGAGGAGGTTCCCAATTAACAATTGCAGACACCTTCTCAGGATTCACGGCAATGCCCTTGGCAGAGATGATATGGCCAAGATAAAGCACCTCATCGAGCCAAAATTCACACTTGGAGAACTTGGCGTAGAACTGATGTTCCCTGAGCTTGTCAAGAACCAAACGCAAGTGCTTGGCATGATCTTCCTTGTTCTTCGAGAAAACCAGAATGTCGTCGAGATAGACCAAAACGAAGTCATTGGTATAGGGGTTGAAGATGAAGTTCATCATGCGAGAGAACGTCGGAGGAGCGTTGGCGAGGCCAAAAGACATGACAGTGTATTCATATGACCCATAGCTTGTTCTGAACGCCGTCTTGGGAATATCTTGCTCACGGATTCGAATCTGATGATAACCCATACGGAGATCAAGCTTGGAGAATACTTGGGCACCCTTGAGTTGTTCGAACAGCTCATTGATGTTGGGAAGTGGATATTTGTTCTTGATGGTCTTCTTGTTCAATGGACGATAATCAACACAAAGTCAGTCCGTTCCATCCTTCTTCTTCACAAAAAGAACACCACAACCCCACGGAGAAGTACTAGGCCGAATGAGACCCATTCTTTCTTGAACATCGAGTTGTTTCTTCAACTCCTTCAACTCTTCAGGGCCGAGCTTGTAGGGACGTTTGCACACAGGTTCCGTACCGGGCTCAAGTTCAATAACAAATTCAACGGGCCGGTGCGGAGGCATTCCTGGGAGCTCTTCTGGGAAGACGTCTTGATACTCACAAACAACCGGAATCTGCGAAATAGCATCCAATTCACCCTTCTCATTCAGAGAAAACAACCGGATTGTATCATCACGAGCGGCAAAGACAATGACATCCTCAGATGAATGAGTCAATTGAATCTGCCTGGCTGCACAATCGAGGTGAGCCTTGTGTTTAGAGAGCCAGTCCATCCCAAGAATAAGATCGATATCAGAATTACCAAGAACCACCGGAGAAGAGAGAAACTTGTAATCGCCCAACGTGATAGAGATATCGGGAGCAACCAAACTTGAAGTCAAAAGCTTGCCGGGAGAAACAACTTGCATGGCTTTGGGCATAATCTCAGTATCAACATTGTGCTTCGATGCAAACGGGCATGACAAGAAAGAATGCGATGCACCAGTATCAAAAAGTACTTTTGCGGGAACATCGTTAACAGGAAGGTTACCCATGATCACATCTGACGAATCCTCTGCCTGAGCTGCATTCATCAAGTTGACCTTGGCGTGCTTGGGGTTATGCTTGACCACAGCTGTACTTGCTGATCTGACAGGAGGAGGGGGAGGAGGAAGACGCCTCTGGTTGAAACACTTGTTGGCGTAGTGACCCTTCTGTTGGCACTTGTTGCACATGACCTCTGAAAGCGGACGGTGGTACGGAGCACTCGATCTTGGAGCTTGAGACGAAGTCTTGTTCTGAAAGCCTGGGTTGGGTAGGTGGGAAGAACCACTGTTACCTTTGCTCTTCTGCTGAAACGGCTGACGGAACGGAGGAGGAGGAAGCCAATACTTCTGCTGCTTGGTCACTTGAGTAGAGGAAGAAGGCGTAGAGTCTCTGACTCGCTTCCTGGAAGCATCACACCTCAACTGAGCAGCCTCTTGCTTCAGTGCCATGTTGTAGAACTCATCGTACCTCAATGGCTCAAAAAGGACAAGAGCGAGCTGAATTTCTTCACGGAGACCACCCCTGAACTGATATATCATGCTCTTCTCATCAGGAACATCCTGCTTGGCAAAACGGGCGAGCTTCTGGAACAACTTGTTGTAGTCATAGACAGACAAAGAGCCTTGCTTCAGATTGCGGAATTCCTCACGTTTGCTTTCAGTCACACTCTGAGGGATGTGATGAGCTCGGAAGTCTCGACGGAAATCATCCCAAGTGATCAAACGTCCACCTCTGGAATCCTTGTACTGCTGGAACCACTCTGCAGCCTGAGCTTTGAGCTGGAAAGAAGCGAACTTGATGAAATCTTCAGGCCTGACGTTGCTGCATTCAAAATGCTTGCCCAGATCCACTAGCCAATCGTCAGCATCGGTAGCCTCAACACAATTGCTGAACGTCTTTGGACCATTAGCGAGGAACTGGTTCAGAGTAGCAAAATGGTTCTGATTGTTGCCTTGATTGCGCTCTTGGAGGATTTGCATGATCAACTGTGTATTTGCATTGGTTGCGGCCATCACAGCTTGCCAAGCCTCTGGAGGAGGTGGAGGTGGTGGCGGATCAGGGTTCGGAGTCGTGCGCGTTGGAGGAGCCATCCTGAAGAGGTTGACCACCATTAGCACACAAATAGACAAATATTGAAGGTGAATCCAACGGAATGAAAAATTGCAACATAAAGTCTTCACATCCGAACAAAATGAACGAATGCACTTCTCTTGAAGTGGTCACATATTCCTAAATTGCGAAGCCACGTAGAATTAGGTAGAAGAGGTAAATCAACAAGGGATGAAATCAACGTATGACTTCGAAGCAACTCGAATACCACAACTCAAAATAAAACCAAGGATTGGCTTGTGAAATAAGCCAGAACACACATATGATAGAGACTTCGTCCGAAGTTTTCGTGGTGGGACCTACACGGGCTCGATCGTACAGCACCATCATATACAAGGCAATGCACATGACATACGAAGCGTCCCCGAGTCAGCATAGCCAAGGACTCTTTAAGACACAACGAGACCACTGTAAAATCGACCGTGAATAGGCGAACCACTAGACGTCGAACCCCAATTTCATATCATACATCTGTCGGAAGGATATCCTAAGAGCTACTTGAATTCCCACCTATGAAACTCCCGAAACTTTTCGGTTATGCAATCAGGTGTTGGGGATACAGGGGAAGCATAATATCTCACCCAAACTAGCAAATCCTACATCCAGCTGTATCCATCCTTCAACACATAACCAAGAAACCTTTGGAAACCATCTACCTCAACCTTCGAAAAGCATCCGTTATACAAGTTATGGAGATACTCCCGAACTCCCGCCCCAGTACTGGGTGGCGTCGAGGTTATCTCACCAACGAACTGCATAAAGGAGATTTTCGATGTCGCGAACATATCTCAAGTATACCAGAATTGCAACGATAAAATTATGATGACAACACCTCAGAGCTCAACTCCCCGGGACACTTCCACTAAACCCCTGACAGGAGGCACCAAGACGGTATTCTCATCATAAGTCGTCGGAACAAATCCAAGATACTCGCGTGATCCTAAATTTTTTTTAGTGAAATTTGAGAAGAGAAGAGACAAAACTCTATGTCAGGATGCCTTACCAGAGCGATGAGGAGACTGGAAAGTAAAAAGAATTCCTAAGCTCTCCAATATATAATTCCTAAATGACTCAAAACATTTTTCTAGACACAACTCGGCTGCTAAAACGATCAAGCAATGGGGGCTCCTAAGGTCGGGGAAGGCTCTGATTACCAACTTGTAACGCCCTCGATGCGGCTATATCTCCCACGTGTCGAGGCACGACTTAGAGGCATAACCGCATTGAAAGCAATGTCGCAAGTTAGGAAATCATCACACATCCCATGTACATAAATACTATAAAGGGGAGGTACATAGTTGGCTTACACTCGCCACGTCACATCAAAGTACATAAATAACATACATCATCCAAACACTCATGACCCGACTACGGCGCCAAAATAAAAGACAACCCAACAAGCGACATAGGTCCCGATCACCCCAACTGGGCTCCACTACTGATCATCAGGAAAAGACACATAGTAACGCTGAGAGTCCTCGCCGTACTCCCACTTGAGCTCAAGCGCGCCATCTGGAGCGGTATCATCTGTCCCTGCATCTGGTGTAATAGTAATCTGTGAACTACAGGGACTCAGCAATCTCGCACCCTCGCGATCAAGACTATTTAAGCTTAATAGGTAGGAAGGGGGTAAATGTATAAGTGGAGCTGCAGCAAGCGACTAGCATATATGGTGGCTAACTTATTCGCAAAAGAGAGCGAGAAGAGAAGGCAAGCACGAGCGGGAAACTAGAGAGCAACCTGCGCAAAACATAACTCCAACGCCGTGTCCGCTTCCCGGACTCCGCCGAGAAGAGGCCATCACGGCAACACACTCAGTTGATTCATTTTAATTAATTAAGGTTCAAGTTATCTACAACCGGACATTAACAAATTCCCATCTGCCCATAACCGCGGGCACGGCTTTCGAAAGATCAATCCCTGCAGAGGGGTCCCAACTTAGCCCATAACAAGCTCTCACGGTCAACGAAGGAATAGACCTCCACCCAAGACACACCGATCAGACTCGGTATCTCGGTACAACAAGATGATTCGACAGGTCAAAACAAGTCCAGCAACACCGCCCGAATGTGCCGAAAAATCCCGATAGGAGCTGCACATATCTCGCTCTCAGGGCACACTCAGATGAGACATCCTACGAGTAAAACCAACCCTCAAGTTGCCCCGAGGTGGCCCCGCAGTCTACTCGGTCGGACCAACACTCAGAGGAGCACTGGCCCGGGGGGGTTAAAATAAGATGACCCTCGGGCTCCGGAAACCCAAGGGAAAAAGAGGCTAGGTGGCAAATGGTAAAACCAATGTTGGGCATTGCTGGAAAAGCTTTAATCAAGGCGAACTATCAAGGGGTTCCCATTATAGCCCAACCGCGTAAGGGACGCAACAATCCGGGAACATAACACCGATATGACGGAAACTCGGGCGGCAAGAGTGGAACAAAACACTAGGCGAGAGGCCAAGCCTTCCACCCTTTACCAAGTATATAGATGCATTAAGATAACATGGCAATATAATGATATCCCAACAAGTAAATAAATGTTCCAACAAGGAACGGCTCCAATCTTCACCTGCAACTAGCAATGCTATAAGAGGGGCTGAGCAAAGCGATAACATAGCCAATCAACGGTTTGCTAGGACAATGGTGGGTTAGAGGTTCAACATGGCAATTGGGAGGCTGACAAGCAAGTGGTAGGCATCGTAGCATTGGCATAGCAAAAGAGCGAGCAAACTAGCATAGCAAAGATAGTAGTGATTTCGAGGGTATGATCATCTTGCCTGCACAGTTGTCAGAGTTGACTGGATCCTCAAAAGCAAACTCTACGGGCTCCTCATTAGCAAACTCGTCTCCCGGCTCTACCCAACAACACAAACAAGCAACAAGGATACAATCAATCACGTCCAAGGGCAAACAATAATATGCAAAGATGGTATGCTATGCGGGATGCGATGCGTGATGCAAAATGCAAGACGTGACAGGAAATGCATGACCCTGGTCTCAACTTGGAAAACCAAGTGTGCCACTGGATAGAGGGGATGAAATCACCTGAAAACAATATAAAGATCATTGGAATCGGAGCTACGGTTTGGAAATGGCAAGCGTTTTACGAAAAGAACCGATCTACGATTTACAGCAAGTAGGCTCCTAAATGCAACGAAATGAACATGCTACAGCCACCAAACATGAGAACAAAATACATGGCAGGGATGCCCACAAGATGCTTATCAAAACACTAGCACTGAGCCACGGCCAAATTCATCCATTATGAGGTTCAAACAAGCATGGCAAAAACGCAAATGCAAAACATATTTCAGACTTAGTGAAATTAACACTAGTCTGAAATTTCAGACCACGATGCTCTCTTCGGAGCAACAAAACAACATGATACATAACCTGAACATGACAAGTAAGAACATGGCATGGAGCTACTCAACAAGCTTAACAAAACACCTAAAGTGACCTGGGGCCAAAAGGGTTCACAAAATACTCTAACGAGCACACGAACATAGCTCACGCACAATCAGTTTTCAGACTTAGTGAAAACTGAGACATGCTGAAATTTAACTCACGAAGGCATGTAAACGAGCTCGATGCACTCACCATGGTGCAAGTCATAGCAAGGCAAGCATATATCCATAAAGAAGGCACAAAATGCTAGCTAGACATGGCAAGAACAATGGCATAGCATGCATGGATCACTAACAATAGCATCGGCAAAATCGCAAACAAGTTGACGATCTGCCCAGATTTACCACGAAGCAAAAGTAGAGCTCGATTGACTCAAGCTAGAACACTCCACATATGCAAACAACGACATGGATGGATAGAGCATAACAAGATTAACAAATGTCCCTTACTGATCATACTCAAAAGGGGCACGGATCGCTAGGAAACAAGCTGAACATATGGCATCATGAACTAAAATATCCCAGACTTAGTGAAAATCACTAAGTCCCTGAAAACAGAATTCTCAGGTGCCTCTCTTTGCAAGCTTGCACAAGTCACCACACACATCCTAAAAATGCATGGGTGGCACCTCTGGAAAGAAGGCAAAATGCTTAACAATTCATCCCAAAGACTCACAGGCATATCATGCACACAATAATCATGGCAAAAATGACAAAAGTCTATGATGAACTAACGGATCTGCAATTTAACTTACGAAGCCTCCTTAACAGCATTTTGGGCATCAAGATGAACTCAAATGCAAATGATGCAATGGAATGAAATGATTTACATGTCGAGACGAACATTTTGATATATCATATGTCCAAAACGGAGCTACGGATGCGGAGATATCATCAGTCAAAGTATGCTCGAAAAACTAGGGTTAGGAGGGAAAAGTCAACCGAGATATTTCGGATCTGAGATCCAGATCGGGGCACTGCTCACCGACGCGGAAACCGAGGTTCGTCGGCCGGAGTTGGAGCTCTCGCCGGAGCTTGCGGACGCCGGGGAGGTCTTGGAGCGGCGCGCCGGCCGGAGGAGAGGACGGCGATGGGGCGGCGACCACCGGGCGGCGAGGCGGCGACCACCGGGCGGCGGGGCAGCGATGGCGGCTGGCTCCGGCCGGCTGGCGAGGCGGCGGTGATGGCGGATCCGGCCACCGGAGCCGGAAGGGACGGCGGATCCCGGCGGATCCCGGCGTCGGGTGGAGGAGGCGCGGGGAGGCGGCGCCCGGGCCCGGGAGGGCCCCACGTGGGCCGGGCGGGCCTCGGCGGCGGCGGGGATGTGGTCCGGGCGGTGGCCACTAGGCGGATGACACGTGGCGGCGGACGGGGAGGCCGGACATGTCCGTCGGCGGGGCAGGTGTCCGGCGCGTGCGAGGACGAATGAATCTAGGGTTTCGGGGAGGAGGAGATCCGAATTTGGAGGGGGATGTATATATAGGCATAAGTGGAGTTAGGAGAGTCCAAATGAGGTGCGGTTTTCAGCCACGCGATCGTGATCGAACACTCTAGGACATGGAGCAGAGTTTGGTGGGTTTTGGGCCAAATTGGTGGGGTGTTGGGCTGCAACACACACGAGGCCTTTTCGGTTCCTCGATTAACCGTTGGAGTATCAAACGAAGTCCAAATGGTACGAAACTTGACAGGCGGTCTACCGGTAGTAAACCAAGGCCGCATGTCAAGTCTCGGTCCAATCCGGAAATGTTTAATCCCCACACACGAAAGAAAGGTAGAAATGACCACCGGAGGAGAACAAAGCGCCGGAATGCAAAACGGACAACGGGGAAAAAGCTCGAATGCATGAGATGAACATGTATGCAAATGCAATGCACGTGATGACATGATATGAGATGCATGAAAAAAAAACAACACACAGAGACAAAGAACCGAACCCGAGAAATAAATATAACTTAACGCCGGAAACGGCAAGAGTTGGAGTACAAATTGGGAAAGTTATATCTGGGGCGTTACAATTAGGGTCTTCCGAACTGCACGAGCTCCATTGAGAAGGATGTTTTTAATTCTAGTTTTGCCTACATGCTTTCTTTGCCTGTATCTACTTAGCTAATGTCTTCTTATAGATAGTAGCTGCTGAAGTGGTGATCAAAGTTGTTCACTATAAGGAAACAACCATGATAACAAAAGTGTATATTCCCTGACCTTTGACCTAAAGTACTTTTTCATTAGAAACTTGCAACAGCCAGGCATTGAAATTAGCAACAGCTTCGTACGTACTGAACTAATTTGCAGCAACACGTACTGAACTAAGTTAGGTTATGCTCATCGTTCCAACATGCTTAGTGATAACCACCTAGCAAGCTGATCAAACATGAAAAAATTGAAGTGCTACTGCTAATCATACTATTCTGAATGTAAAAATCTATTTAATTGGCTCTTCTCTAATTGTACACTTGCATAAATCTCAGATCTTGCAAATTACAGTATAACCATAAAAGTCATGCTTTGACTCCTATAGGGCCTTTTGCACTTTAATATGACTAATAATTTGCCTTAATATCACAGATTGTATTGCTACCTTTCTAAATGAATGACATTCAAGAAGGTCATTAAATAAAACCAAGAAATCCTTCTGGTATTGGAGTGTAGGAAAGTTCAGACTATAAAACCAAAAGGTTATATTTACGTTTATTAGAGAAGGTTCTTTACTTTTTATAGGAAAACACAAAATGTTGCGATGTAGAGTCTAGGTGGTGGGCCTCCTTGATCCACTTGGTGGATGAGGGCGACTCCGGTCCTAGCACCCATAGTGCCAGTGATCCAAAAATCATAGGGCCTGGATATAGCTCTAGCAGACGTATGCGGCTTGCGCATCGAGTTTGGTCGTCTCGAGCATGGAGATAGGCGAGTTGTAGACCAAGAGCTGGTACAGAGATAGGCAAGTTGTAGACAAGAGCTGGTGGGCAGCAAGAAACGCATGCACACCAAAGAACAAATCTGAGTCACATGCCTACTTCTATTGGTTTCTACAAAGAGCGGCTAGCTTAGATCTTAGACCAGTCGGTCACTGTCGAGGTCGCCAAGGTGATCTTACAGCACCGCCGTGGGGATTTCTCATGATTTTATGTAGGCAAGCCGCAAGCGATGGTGGTGATTGGCTGGGTGGTGTCGCTGCCTTGGGAAGAGACGAAGTGATGGTAAAAGTAAGCAGGATCCGATGATTCTTCCGTGGGGATAGCCAAAGTCAAGATGTCGACTACAGACTCGTCGCAGACTTGCAGTGAACCTGGATGCGGCGAGCCTGATTTGTGGATCGATGGCGGGTCTTGACTTTGTTAGGCTGTGATTGGATGGTTGCGGAAGGTGGTGTGCTTGGTTGGGTTCCCATGGAAGAATGTGGCCTCATCGTGGATCTGGTCATGCCCATCCTAGAGAACATTGTGTCCCTAGCTCCCTCGAGGAGCAAGGACAGTGCAAGCGGCAGCAGGGGGTAGGGGCAGATGTGGGGAGGAATGTTGACGGCTGCTCGAGGTCATCATGATGAAACCCTTGACGTCCCACTTCATCAATGAAAGTGGAAGAGCACGAAGTCGAGATTGGATAGGAGTTTGAGTTCTTTTTGGCACCGATCGGTTCCCCACTTTAGAGATGTATTTTTTTTGCGTGCGAGCAAACAGTGGGTTGATTCTAAAAGGGATAGGCACTTTTCAACAGAAGTGCATGACGGACCAAAAAATGACCTCATTTTATTCGTTTGATAGATATCGTATTATTCGTTGTTGTTCGTTCGATGAAATTTTCTAATATTTGATTGTTGTGTTTCTAATTAAAGCACCCCATAATCATCCAATATGAGGGGATGATAAATGAAAAATATTAATTATAAATTTTGAAGAGCCCATGGCAACGCACGAACGTTATACTAGTGGTGATAACGCGCCAATCGTACTGACTGAGTTCTGGTTCCTGCTGTCGATGATGTAGCAGCGGCGGTTCGTAGCAACATCGTCGAAGAAAGCTTGACATTTGGGCCAGGCTTGGACTCAACTTTTCCACCCGAAGCCCGTCCAAAAGCTCAAAAAACCAATTACATATTTTATTCGATATATAGATATAATATATTATTTTTATACCCTGGAAATAATCGTTTTATTTTAAAACCCACTGTTCATGTGTATCGGGCGGCTCGGGATTGGGGTTTTCGCCTCGGGCTTTGCAAAGCCTGGCCCGAAACCCGGCCCGGCCCAGGGTATGACCAGGTCTACCCCTCGCTATCTTCATGGCCGTTCTTAGAGTTTGACCACACTTTTTTATACAGCGCTAGTACAGAAGATGACAAGGCTCATATGGCAGCCCCGGGCGAGGATCAGATACCTTCTTCAAGAACCTTCTTAATCTGCGAGAATGCAGACTACAGTACATACAAGGTCGTCTCAAATTAACAATCTTCAAGGCTCCAGTCCCCCCTACAAATACGGGAGCCTGCCCGGCTTCTTTCTTCACCAGCCACCTACACTGCAAGAGGAAGCAAAGCAATTTCCAAACCAAATCAGTTTTAAACAGCAGGGTTCTGCAGCTAGCCGATCGGCAATGGCGACCAAGATCTACATCGTGTAATGCTCCGCCTCTGCTCGCTCTTCTTCCGGCTGGTTAGCTCGATGATTTGATTATTACTCTGTATGATTCAGGTACTATTCGACATGGGGGCACGTCGCCACGCTCGCGGAGGAGATCAAGAAAGGCGCAGACTCCGTCCCCGGCGTCGAGGTCAGCGTCTGGCGGGTGCCGGAGACGCTGCCGGAGGAGGTGCTGGGGAAGATGCACGCGGCGCCGGGGCGCGAGGACCACCCAGTCATAATGGCGTCCCAGCTGGCCGAGGCCGACGGCATCCTGTTCGGCTTCCCGACGCGGTTCGGCATGATGGCGGCGCAGATGAAAGCCTTCTTTGACTCCACCGGCGGCCTCTGGCAGGAGGGGTCCCTCGCCGGCAAGCCCGCGGGCATCTTCCTCGCCACAGGTACGCAGGGCGGCGGCCAGGAGACCACGGCCCTCACGGCCATCACGCAGCTGACGCACCACGGCATGCTCTTCGTGCCCGTCGGCTACACGCACGGCGCCGGCATGTTCGCCATGGACGAGGTCAAGGGCGGCAGCCCGTACGGTTCCGGCACCTTCGCCGACAAAGATGGCAGCAGGACGCCCAGCGATGCCGAGCTCGCCTTGGCGGCGCACCAGGGGAAGTACTTCGCCGGCATCGCCAAGAAGCTCAAGGCCGTCTGAACATGAACTGCTCGGGATTGCACATCGTGTGTGGATGATTTCCAGTTGCACAATTTGTTTGTTTAGCAATTACTACACTCGTACTGGCTTTTATATCTTGTTTGGAAAGAATAATAATGCACATGGGCGAGTTCTGGTTCCTGCTGTGGATGGTGACAGCGCTGGTTCATGGCAACATCGTCGAAGAAATGGTGCATGTGCCGCGGTTCATGTTGGTCAATTCACTGATTCACTTAATATTGCAATTTGATAATCATCATTTATATAGTCCGGACGAGCTGCCGTGCTATACCATGGGACCGAAGGAGACCATTTACATTCATACATTGTTGGATGAAGATCAAGAGCAATCGTGTGCGTGAGGACTTGTGCCGATTTTAATTTGAATATCACTGAATTTGGAATTGATGAATTTAGAAAATTTATTGAACATTCAGTTATCTCGGATGTAATATTTACATTTGAACTATTGTTGTATTAGAGATATCTATAGGTTATTTATGAGTGAACTGTATTATTTTCTAAAGTATAATTATTTTGAGTGTTGCAGACTCAAAAAAATAGAGATGAATGTTTAAGGGATATGATTGGATGGCTGACTCGTACTTGTATCCGCAGACCAGTCCACGAACAAATAATGTGTTTGTTCTGAGAGTTGGTGTTGTTACTAAAGAGAGGAGGAAGAAAGAGAAGCCAGGCCACCACTATTTGACTGGATTTGGTTCTTGAACGTATGCCTTTTGGCTCTTATATCATATTGCAGGAGAACATCAGGTGCTATCATGCTATCATTTATCAAAAATAATATGTAAGTATTTTAAAAAGAAATATATAAGTGGCAACCATGTGGCAGATTGCAAAACTGCCACACCCTCCGGATCTCCTTTCTTTCCCGCACGTCCTTGCTATGTCTTTTCTTTCCTCGCGACCTCCTTCCTTTCCTCTTGATCTCCTTCCTTTCAATCACCAGTTACGTCCACACGCGCCTTTCAGATTTTTGGGCAAAAACAATGCTTTAATTGAGATTTGATCTCTGGTTTGCAAGTAATCAACGAACGGAGCCAACCATCTCACCTATGACACTCATTGTTGAACAAGCTAAGGAAAATACTGTTTTTGACATGTTTTGCCTTTAATATTTTATCACTGAAAAACTTTTGTTTCACCTATCAAACCTGACACATAAACTTTTTCCGTGGTAAATTCTCCATCACCACCATGATAAATGACGCACCACCAACATGATAACTTTTGTATACCACACGGTACATTATGTGTAAGTAGCATGGTCATAAGCATTGAAGGCGTGATAACTTTGGTGAAAGCATCGTGGTAACTTTGATCACT
Organism: Triticum monococcum; assembly: GCA_034509565.1. Lineage (NCBI taxonomy): Eukaryota > Viridiplantae > Streptophyta > Magnoliopsida > Poales > Poaceae > Triticum > Triticum monococcum. The sequence goes on along the minus strand of CM067842.1, from coordinate 76,760,991 downwards.
GGGAAGAAATTTGCTGAACCCCGGCCCCGGGTAATTTCTATAAATAGCACGATAACATTTCTGCCATAGACCTGATAATTTAGATACAAACATCGTGGTAACTTTAACCACTGGGGAAGAAAAATATGAAAATATACCAGATAATTTATGTGTAAATAGATGGTAATATACGCAACGCACATCTGATAACTGAGATAGAAACACCATGGTAACTTTGACCATAGGGATTTTTTTTGAAAAGATACTCCGGTATCTTCTGTGTAAATAGCACGGTACTATACCTCCCTTCCCTGGTATTTTTATGTGTAAATAGCATGAAAACATATGCACCGCTATAACTAAACACCATGATAAGTTTTTGACCCGTGGGGGGAAATTTTGCTGAAACATACCTTTGATAAATTTTGTGTAAATAGCATGATATTTTAAGCACCGCGGGCTTGATAGGTTACCTAGAATCACCATGATAATCTTTTGTCCCAGGAAAAAGTTGTTCAAAACATTCCCGATAATTTTTATGTGAATAACATGATAATATAAGCACCGCATAACCGATAAGTTACAATATAAACATGATGGTAATGTTTTACCAAAGGAAAACAAGTTGTTAAAAACATACACTCGCCTCGCGAGGCCTCTTAGATGAACACAACATATGATGTGCCACGGAAAAGCCACATAATGTTTAGTGTCATGAGGAGGCACATGTGCTCGTCGGTTGGCCCAGAAAAACGGCCCACTTTGACCCGCTATAGGCGTGATAAGTTACGCAAAAACATCGAAAAAGTTATGGAAAAAGTTACCGAGACACACCCAGGTTTTTAGGTGTAAGTACCATGATAATATACAAACTGTAGACCTGGTAACTCATGTGCAATCCCTCATGGTAACTTTGACCAAGGACGAGGTTGATGTACACATATCCTGATAACTTATGTGTAAGTACCACGGTATTTTACACATCGAAGACCTTATAACACAATGGTAACTTTGAAAGGGGTGTAGTTGTTGAAACATAGTACCTGGTAAGTTCTATGTAAATAGCACGGTAACTTACGCAACACAGGTCTGATAACTTGCATGCGAATACCATGGTAACTTTGTCCCGAGGAAAAATCGTGGTAATTTTCTGTACTTTTTTGTAGTAACACAATTGTAAAAAAAGATCAAAACGATTAGTTTCTTTAGTTTGAGCAACAAATACCTAAGGGTGAAGTTGTTGTGGTGGCGCGCTTTGGTGCCAAGGAGGTGTGGGTTCAAATCCCACATGCGCAATATTTTTTTATCATGTAGGAGACATGAAGAAGTGGCAGTTTTCTCGGGGTGGGCGCGCGAGATGTGCGGGAGAAGCAGGTTTCTCGGGCGAGCCTGCAAGGTCGTTCGGGAGAAGGTGGGGTCGAAAAAAGGGGGACCGTGTGGTACTTTAAAGTGAAAGAAGTAGAGGTATGACAGTTTTGCTTATATGACACACATGTGCCAAATATCACAGTCTTTTTAAAAAATTCTAGATTTATGAGTGTTCACAAGACATGTGTCCACAAACTGTAAAAAGTTCAATATTGGATCAATAACTGAGGCAATATATTTCAAACATAATCCACTTGGTTTCATGTTCTTGTATTTTCTAAATTTCCTTTCCCAAACAAGCCATCCATAAAAGCTCAAGGCCTCACACACCATGAACTACAGTGGAAGCCAATAGCAAACGCGCACGCATGCAGCTGTCCCGCCTGAACCAGCACACCTTCCTCTCCCTTCTCAAAGCCGCCGCCGCGTCCGCCTCCTCTCGCCGCCTCCCCAGCCTCCACGCCGTCTACATCAAGCTCGGGTTCCTCGCCCACACGCGCGTCACCAATGGCTTCATCCAGGGCTACTGCGCCACGAGGCGAGTCGCCGACGCGCGCAGGGTGTTCGACGAAATGCCGCGCCAGGACACCGTCTCCTTCAACTCCATGATCCACGGCTACGCGGTGTCCGGCGACGTCGCGTCGGCGTGCCGACTCTTTGAGCAGGTCCCGGCGCCGACGCCCGTCACGTGGACGTCGATGGTCGCCGGGCTCTGCCACGCCGGGGATGTCGGCTCGGCGAGGCGCGTCTTCGAGAAGATGCCGGAGAGGGACCTGGTCTCGTGGAACGCCATGATCTCTGGGCACGTCGGGAACAGGCAGCCCGTTGAGGCCCTCTGTCTCTTCGGGCGGATGATGGAGGAAGGGTTCGCGCCCAACCGTGGGACGGTTGTCAGCGCGCTGTCAGCTTGCGCCAGCGCCGGCGCGTTGGAGACGGGGAAGTGGGTCCATGTGTTTGTAGAGAAGAACAGGCTCCGGTGGGACGAGTTCCTGGGGACGGCGCTGGTTGACATGTATGCCAAGTGTGGCGCTGTGGAGCTTGCGCTGGAGGTGTTCGCCGGCCTAAGGGCGAGGAACACGTGTACCTGGAATGCCATGATCAATGGCTTGGCCATGAATGGCTACTCAGCGATGGCGTTGGACATGTTTCGCCAAATGGAGCTTGATGGAAGAGTGGTACCGGATGAAGTGACCTTTGTAGGGGTCCTCTTGGCATGCAGCCATGGTGGATCTGTGGATGCAGGTAGGGAGCATTTCAACATGATCTCCAAGAAGTATGGCATAGGGTTAATCCTTGAGCATTATGCGTGCATGGTTGATCTTCTTGCCCGGTCTGGTCATCTACAAGAAGCACACAAGCTCATTACAGAAATGCCAATGAAGCCAGATGTTGTCATCTGGAGGGCATTGCTTGGTGGATGCCGGCTCCACAAGAATGTCAAGATGGCCGAAATTGTCATAACTGAAATGGAAGCGACCTGCAGTGGAGACCATGTGCTCCTGTCCAATCTCTATGCTGCAGTAGGGAGATGGAATGGCGTTGAAGATGTTCGGAGGACCATGAGAAGCAAGGGGATCGAGAAGATTCCTGGCTGCAGCTCGGTTGAGATGGATGGTTCCGTCCATGAATTCATTTCAGGTGACAGGTCACATCCATCATATGATGACATTCATGCAAAACTGATCGAGATTGGTGGAAGGATGCAACAGCAAGGTCATGTCACAGAGACCACAGAGGTGTTCTATGACATTGAAGATGAAGAGAAAGAGCAGGCGCTTGGACATCACAGTGAGAAACTTGCAATAGCGTTTGGGCTCATTGGAGGACCTCCAGATGCTAAAATCAGAATTGTCAAAAATCTCCGCTTTTGTATGGATTGCCACAAGTTTGCTAAGCTGGTGTCCAAGATTTATCAACGGGAAATTGTGGTTCGTGATAGAGCCAGGTTCCATCATTTTAGAGGGGGAACTTGTTCTTGCAATGATTTTTGGTAGAAGAGAATCACTAGCACAGTGGCAGTGGTATACAGTATGTCTTTCTCAGTGTGAGTTTCTGCTTGCTAATTCCTGTTTACTCTTTAGTAGGATATGATGATGCACAGTTGTGTGACTCAACGTGTGTAGTCTGGGGATAAGTTCAAAATTCTTGATAACGGACCTGAATAAGTTGAGGAACATCATGAACTCCAAACGAACTAATGAAATCGTTCAGTTGTTCATTTGCACACATGTGAAAAAATATTGATGAGGACAAGGAACTATTTTTAACACTATTTTTCTTGAATTTACTATTGTTGCGGGTCTCTTGAAACTTTAGAAGTTCTTGTTTTTCAGTTTAAATTCGATAAAGATAAATAAAGAATACTTAGGTTATACAACTCACGCGTAGCATTATGTAAAGTAGCAGTAGGAGAGGACCCTATTGATAAGTATATACTAGAAAAAGTGGTATATGGTAAATATTTACAACACAACTCAACTTGACATTTCTCAAAAAAAAAACAAGAATATCTTGATGAAACTGCCGAAGGGGTTAAGAAAGGCTACTATTCTCTTTTGGATGTGTTAATACCTCTTATTAGCAACATTGCACACAAATCTGCAGAAGCATCAGTAGTGGAGCTTTGCACATCATGATTGTCAATGTAGTCCTTGTAACTGCATTATGTCCTTGAAAACCTCTGAAAATATTACAAGCAAGGCACCCCCCATAACAAATGAGAGGGTTAATTTTCCTCCTGGGACTATAGGGGATATAGGAGCTTCCAAGTCATTTGAGTATCTCTCTGACCAAGACATAGCTGCAGGGAAAACTCCAAAGAGTACTAGAACTGAAAAGAATACATGCAAGGGTCAGTTTCATTCCTTCAAGTAACAAATATAATATTTCCACAATCAGTAAACCATACGAATATTCTGCACTTCCTATTCACAAAAGGTTACTGCAGTAGATGAAAGCAATCCATATGAATGTTCTGCATTTCTGTATCAGTATATTATTTTGTGGCTGCAGCCTGCAAGGAGACAGGTATTTCTCCTTGGGATTGGAGACACTGTAAAAGCATCCTTACCTCCATAAGTTCCTGCAAAGTCCAATGCCTTGAAAAATATCTCTGGGTCAAGCAGTGACAGAACAAGCGGAGGGAACAAAGTTACAAGGTATGTCAGAGGTTTGTTCTGTCCACTTGGTAGTTTGAGCACTGCAAAGTTTTATAGAAGAGGCAAAAAAGAGAAGGATAGTGAATTACTAACAGTAGGCTGCAGTCCCAGAAATCTCGCTACTGTTTTGCTACCTTCATGTCTATCTCACATAAAATTGGCGAGGTTCTACTCTAGACCTCTTCCTAGCTTAAAAATATGATTGCTCTGGAGTCTGGACTGAAGAAGATACTTACAGTCTGCGATGAAGTCTGTGAGTCCCAGAACAAATCCGATGTATGATGTGCCTATTGCCAGAAATGAGAATGCCTCAACAATAGGCTGCAAACAAGAAGGTGTTTCAAATCAATCCCAATTTATAGCACATCATAAGAACATCTTGAAAAATACTTACCCCCACTGTACCATTGCTTGACCTAAGTTGTTGTAACGGATCAGTAATAGTCCCACTTTCTGCAAACCCCGGGATTGTCCCCAGGATGACAGCATCCCATACGAGAAACAGAGCAAGGGGTATGGCAGTACCTAATACAATGGCCTTCCTGCAAGATTCAGTAAGATTGTCATATGCCTCTGGAAGTCACCAACTTAGGATATAGTGGCGTGATCGGTCCAACATAAATATGTCTGCCCCTTTTAGTTGAGAATTTTTTTCTTGTTCTTCAAGATCTTGTGTTTTCTCGAAAGAAGGCACATTATTGTTCTCTTTTTAATGTCACAAGTCACAACTGCTGTACTTATGCAGGTAGTGTCAGATTTATCTTCACAACCCTACCTTACTTTTGACAGGTCTCCCTCCAAATTTGTGCAGAGAACAGGAACTACATTCTGTTCAGGGAAATACTCAGTCAAATGCCAAGAAGATTAACTTTTTGAAGTGAGTATGGTAAGCAAGAATACAAGATTACCTGATATACAAATGAAAGAGCAATTATTGGTATACTTTGGGGAGCAGCAGCAAAATTCGTTTCAAGAAGAGAACTCCACTGTATGTTTCCACTTGCCACCACCTGTGAAGGTTACACCCATTTGTTCAGCGTCTATACTCTGTTTGTAGGATGTTCCTTACGCGAAAGAAATTTCCTAGTGGTTTGCTCATGTTATCTTTGTCAGCGGACATGAGTTTTTTTTCTCTACTCGAACCATTACTGGATACTAAAAAAGTAGCAATATTTCCTATCAAACAGGACCTGTTTATCTGTAAGCATATTGGATTTTGGATCTACACACTTGCACTCACGTAGCTCACTGTACGTGCAGAGTTGGACTATCTTAGAATTTTATCTCACTAATAGGATATTTTGCAACCAAAATTAGTAGTTCCTAAGTTATTTCAGGAAATGCAGTCATGTTTCATTCTCTTTGTCGACTGCCAGGAGCCTAGGATTATCAAGGTTCCAAATATTTATGATGGATTAATGTAAAACAACACTTACCACAAGAACTGTGAAGGATGCTATGATACTGAACACCAAAAAACCATTCACGGCACCAATGACTCGCTGACTGCAGCCATCAAAAAGATTAGTTTTGGTACTTATAATCTCTACCATGTTATATGATAAATTGCCTAAGTAATTGTGGACATCAGGACAAAAAATTCTATAGTAAATATTTCTAAGTAGCAAACTGCCCATCTTTTGAGAACCTTAATAATGACATGTGCATTTGTTTTGATATCGAGAATGAAGTTAACCCTTGATGGTCAAAAAGTAAGAAGTAGTAGTCTTGAAGCTACACTGGACGTGGTCAGGAGCTCCCATAACATTATTTGGGATATTTTGCGGTGAACTCTGAAGTTAAGCAGCATAGAACTCGGAAAAGGAGACATCTGCTTGGTCATTGTTTTTTTCTATTACAGGAAGTGTATCGCATAATATGATGCAGTAACATTTTTCAATTACCTTCCGAAGTAGCATAGTCCGCCAAAAGCCAGTGAAAACAGGGTAGCACTCTCCCATCTGTAAACATACTCATGTCATCAATGGCTGATGAAAAGAAATTATTGAATGTGACTGAAATGCATGGTGATGACTAATGACCCTTAGCAACTGCTAAGTAGAACCTGCATGTAGGAAAATATTTATGTGAATTGTAAGTACCAATTAGTGTAGTTTCCATAGCAGTTATTTATCAGATAATGCAAGTTCCTGATATTTTGTTTTTCCGGGGTTATAACACAAGGGTCAAACATATGATAGACACTAGAGCGCTATACACGACTAGTAAGAGGGATACAACATTGTTACGACAAAGATGGAGAAAATGAATATTGAAAGTGAAGATCAAGAAAAGAGTCATACAACGGTATGCCCAGCGAGTTTGTTAAGATCTCTGAAGAGCGTGCCACATATGCAACAAGAAGTGCATAATGTATAAACAAATATGAAAAGCTGCAGGCACATAGAAATTATGGTCAGAATTTCTCCAGTCAAAAAATATGAACTTGTAACTGAGTGTCATTACATAGGATTATGAATCCCATTGTGATGCTTAGCTCAATGTTTATTATGATTCGGAGTTCTTATACATAAATAAACCTCAGCCGTATTGAATTTATCATACCAAACTGTTCTTACTCCAGCTGTCCCTAGAGTGCGCTTGGCCATTGAAACCTGGAAAAAAAGTGCCTTCAGAGAGCATGCTCGCTATTTCAAACCAAGCAAGATACAAAATATACAAGGAACGAAATACGTATCATAGATGGCTAGATGCAACACCCCACCAGTTATTGAGTACTTTCCCATATTTGGAGTGTGTATGATTCTCTTTTGCCAGTCTTAATAGATGGACCTTGTGTTCAGGTAAAATATGTCCAAGCACTTCATATGCCACTTTTTAGTTGCAGATTCATTTTAGTTGCCTCTAATAGAAATTTTTATCAGGAAAACAGCAATGGGGTGGCACGTTAACTACCAGGGAGACACTTCCAGATCCTAGTTCACACATTGTATTGACATTTACTTCAGCAACTAACAGCCCTGTTACAACCTGGAGAAAGTGGTGCCGAACAAAAACTGTCAGTGTAGACAAGTAAGTGAATTAGACAAAATATTGGGTGAAACTATCAAACCCTCCCATATCAAGGTGACACACACAAGAAGTAAATATTCTTTACGATGGGAATTTATCCAAGAACGCGCAATGCAAAAGGGTTTTACCTTTGAGAGGCTTCTCTGACTGCATGTCACCTCTAATATGTCGGGTTTGATAGTTTACCCAGTCAATGACATTCTATTACCATATATGTCCAGCAGAAAACGCATGTAACTGCTGAGGCCAAGAATCCAGCTTCTTGTGTGACGGCAGGGATCGCAAGGATACCTGCCCCGACCTATGGCGTCAACGTAGATGAAAAGGAAGGTTAGTTATGTACACTTAATAAGCTCCGAACTATTCCTGAAATATATGTTTACTCCATAGGGATGTCTCAAGTAGTTCCTAACATGTGCGAAATAAGGCCACTGTGGGTTGGCTTTTGTCTCAAAGTTGCTGAAGCTTCAAGGTGCGTAGCAATAGCATTATTCCTCGTGAATTTTCTGGTTTGCAACATTAGATTCAAGAGACAGGGTTGTTATCGCAATGTTTTATCTGATCATCTGTCGCGTGTTCTTTTCTCATTTCAGTGATTCTCGACAGGCGCATTGCATTTTAACATAGCCTTACCTGCAGCCTAGTACGCAATCTGACAAAAATTCAGGTCTTACATTTTACATGAAAGGCGGCAAGGAGGAAGACGGAGCCGGTGATACATTGAAGGCGGTAAGAAGGAAGACGCGATCGTACATGTCAACTTACCGTTGTGCCGGCCACAAGGAAGACGGAACCGGTGATACTCCCTGGCAGTGGCACATCCAAGCGAAAAACAGAGACACAATCCCATCAGGCGCACCCCAAAAGGCAAAAAAAGAAAAGCGGAAGAAAGCTCGGCAAAGCAACAGACTGCATGATCTGAGCATGGTTACCAGGCTCGTGCTTCATGGTGGCCTGGTTGACATTGGAGAAGAGGCGCTCCAGCTGCGGTGGCGAGCTACCCGGCGATCGCCCCTCGGCAGACTGGGAACAGCGGCATCGCTGCAGCCTCCTCGTCCTGGCCTCCCCTGTCCTGCTAACCGCCGGTGTTCTTACAGAGGAAGGCGGCAAGATGGATGATGCCGGCGGTGAGCTCAGCAGAGGGCAGCACTGGAGAGCGGCTGCTGCCATTGCTGCGGCTGCCGCTGCCGCTTCTTCCTCTCAGTAGAGGTAGGCTTGGAGCTTTCGCTTTTTTGGTTTTTTTTCTTTTTCTGTTATCTTCCGGTTGTTATTGGTGGGGGTTTGTGTGGCGCAGGTGTACAGGCTGAAAAGTTCTGGTGCTGTGGCGCAATGGCAGTGTGAGTGTTTGTGGATCAGCTCTGTGTGGAAGGAAGGAAGCTGAACTGTCACTTGCCCAAACTTTTTGTTGTTGCATGTGCGTATGCTTAAGGAAGGATCCATGATCTGTTGTGAGATGGTTTGCAAACTTGCAGTTGCTTTGCTGGTACGTTTGATTTTATTTTTTTTCATAAAAAATACAGAAAAAGCTTTATTAGCCACCATCGATCTGCACCAATTATAGATGCACACTAGCGTGGTCGATCTGTCAGAAAAAGATATGCACCAATTGATTTAAAAAAAATAAAAATAAAAAATGATGTCAGAATGCCGAAGTCAAACGCCCGATTACATAAAGCATGAAAAAAAATACATAAAGCATGAAAAAAAATCATGGCCAGCAAATCCATGTTAGAGCACAAGAAGTAGTCTCCCAAAGATCTTCAAGTCTGTGGGCCACCTCCAATATCCTCGAAACTAGAAGAAGCAAATCCACCTCCAATGTCAGTTTGCTCGGCTTTTGGGTTTGTTCGGTCACGCAAACTTTTGGGTTTGTTCGGTCATAGGTTGGGACGATCCCTGCTAGGCTTGCCGATGATGGCAGCAGCGTGACCTATGGGTGTCGTCCCCTTCTTTGATGCATTGTTGTGCCCCTCTTCAAGCATCGAGGGAAACCCTAGTTCTGGTTCACTGGACCGGACGGCGGCAACGGCAGCATGACATCGTCCCCCTTTTGTGAAGGTGTTGTCTTGGTTGCTCGTGGCGTGCCCGCCTGCCCGGTGTCGAATTTAGAGATGTTGTATGTGATGCTTGCTTTGGGTTGGCTTCTCAGAGCATGGGCATCCAGAGTACAATGTACGTCATCGTCGACGCTTTCTCCATGGCTTCTCCCTTCAGCCTGGCCGGGGTCCAGCAACCCATTTCGCGCCTAAGGTGGGGGTACATTGATCCGGCCAGTTCTAGAGTCAAGGACGCCGCGAAGGAGGTGCCTCACGTTGGTCGTGACGCGGTCTAGGTGTCCTGTGTCTCATCTCTTCATCGTCCTTGGCTGGAGTTCGGGCTAGGCAAGTTTAGTGCTAGGTTGCATCCCTTGTTCGGCTCTTCCCACACCTAGTGTGGTGCCCCTTCCTTTCTTGTCTATGTTATTGTTCTCTCATACGGTCATAACTATCAATGAAATGATACACAAGCTTTACATATTCGCGAAAAATGTCAAATTGTTGATCCCGCCACAAAACACTAGTAGGCCCAGCACTAATATAAGGCGACTTCTCTAGGAAGCCCACGACATTGAAGACCGCCACCTTGCTCTGATAAGTGGAGCCCACCTCATTTTTTTTGTGGAAGATGGAGTTAGTTCGTTAGGCCTACTCTTGAAAAAAAATTGTTAGTTTTGGGTTTGCACCCTTGTTTCAAGATGGGAAGAATACCTCACGGGCACCTCAAGGAAAGCCACGGTTCTTGCAAACATCATTGTCGGTGCATAGTGCTGAACTATTGGAGGTGTACACAGTCTGGACGTGGACAAACCATATCGACCAAAGATTGCCTAGGGTCCTCTAGCGGCCCACATGTAGTCATGTTAAGGTAGGCGCTTGGAGGAGATAAGGATGGGCATGTTAACTCCGGGATCATATCATAACTAGAGGTTATTTACATAGTTTGGCTGGAGATAGGATCATGGTGAAAATCAATGATTGTTTACAAAGGAATATAGCCCCCCCGAAGGCCCTTGTCGAAGAGTCGGGACCATTCTTGGAAGACCTACCTTTGTACTAGATGCAATCTAGCTCTTGTATTCGCTGAACCCTCTGTGTCAATATAGCTCAGTAGCAGAATGTAGGGTTATTAACCATCTCGAAACCCTGAAGTAGTGTATGAGTGGTAAATTCATTACAATCACCATCGTCAACTCCCTGCACCTACCAACTGTTACATTTGATTTACACGTTGTTATATTTTCTTTTGAAAGTCTAAGTTGACTTTCTAAACTTTAGGACTGCCTTCGCAATACCGTAAGAGAAGGTGATAGAAAGATGTTGCTTAGGACTGCTTAGGTGCTAGTTGAAGTATCTAGTGTTCCAACTCCTTTACATGTACCTCTACTACAACTAATGCATAGTTTGACGCCCATATGATCATGAAAATTATGTAGTGATATAAATTTAACAGCATGACATGTATACACTATGCTATAAATTTGCAAACCTGCAGTATTCATTCCACATATAGAGAATCAAAACGACAAATCTAACAAATTCGACCGTGAATTGCACATGATTCGGAACTTGGTGGGGAATGTAAAACCCATGCTATTCGCAAAGAAAAAGATAAACCAATGTTACTCGTAATAAATAAATAAATGATGTTGGCTTTTGAAGATGAACTATATGCCGCAAAACATTCAGTGGCGTGTAATTCATATTTTGCTGTCAAGCCAAGGACTAGTAGCACCCCGGGCATTTGGACGGATGGAGTGTTTGTTGCAACAAATACACTAGTCTATCTCAACACAACCAAACTACTGTTTTTTTTTTTCCGGTCCCAAAGATGACGAGGCCCTGAGTGTTCCTGTGGGTGTTGGGGTTGTGCGGCACACATGGCCAAGTCCGTCCAGACTGTCCAGGGATCTCGAAGCAGACCTGGCCAAACGGGCCGGCCCAGCACGGCACAACCTGGCCCATCGTAATCATGCCTATTGGGCTATATTTTAGGTATACATATATAAAAAATCCTGAAAATTATATTAAAAAAATAAACAAGCCATGCCGTGCCGGCCCGCGTGCCCAGGCTCTAGGCCCAGGCACGGCCCAAGACGTGCCGCGTGCTGGGCACGGCCCGTTTAGCCCGTGCCGTGCCTGACCCATGGCGGGCCATACCGGCGTGCTCGCGGGCTGGCCCATTTGGCCACCTATGTCGAAGCGCTCGTGCATCGGACGAAAGCCGCAATCCTCACCAGCTACTGCAGTATTCCTGTCTAGATTAATCTAAGACAAGAATTTTAAAACAGAGGTAGTACTAGTACTATCACAAGTGTAGTGCTTTTGCCTGAATCGGCAGCTCCAGATCCCATCAGCGTTGCCGTTTACGGCGAGAAAATAAGCTTATCTTGGGACCAAATCGCACACTGACAGACCGCCAGTCTGATGCGCAGTTTAATTTACAGTACTAATAAAAATAAAAAGTTCAGACCGGATACAGCCCAGATTTGTTGCGCTCCTCATCCCTTCCAGACGCGACAACTTGCCCTTAATGGACACCCACACCCGCACACAAATAATCTCTCTCTCTCTCCCCCGCGTGCAGGTGCAGGTCCGTCCGCAAGTTGCAGCCGCAGCAGAGCGGAGAGCGCATCGAGACGGGCGGCATGGCATGGACAACTGCGGTTCGTCTCGTCCTCACGTGTCGCCGTGTCAGCAGCAGCCACCTCTTCCCCAGCCACACAAAAAATGGCGAGCTTTTACCGCCTCGGGCTCGCCGCTCCGCCCGTGTGGCCGCCCGGGGAAGAAGCGTTCCGCCCGTCGCCCGCCCGGATCCACAAAGCCGGGGGAAGGGACCAGAAAGGCCGCCTTTTTTAGCCCCTCCCGTCACCGCGGCTCACAGGTGCCGCTTCCCATGCCCGCCCTCCGTCGTTAACGTCACCCTCACACCCCTCATCATCTCTTGGCACCTTCTCCCCCTCCGTCCATGCTCTCGCTCTCCTGAGCCCCCTCCCTTCTTGTTCCGCCGCTGATCCCATCCCCCTCCGTGGCCGCCATTGGCGCCGTCCGTGCTCGCCCAAGGTAACGCCCGCTTCGGCGCTTCCTCCCTCCTCCTCCTGCTCTGTTTCTTGGTTTGGAAGGCAGACAGAGAGCCCCCGGCGTCCCGATTCGCCTGGGCACCGGGCCGCTGCCGTCTGTTTGCTCTCGGTAACCTCGGTCATGGCGGCAATGGGGCGGGGAGGGACGTGCCAACGTGGGGGATTTCTTGATTCCGCGAATCTGGTCCGCCTCTCTTTTCGCGCCCAACTGGAAAAGCCGTGTTTCGGATCCTCGAATCCCATGGGAACAGGAGGAATCAATGTGTGTGTGGGTGGGGGGTCAGGGGCGTGTCCCAAGGAACCGCTCATCCATTCTTTGGATCTGTGATTCATCTCCGAGGGAGAAATGGCGGATTCATCCTTACGCTAGCAAATCTTTAAGCCATCTTTTTTTATTTTTTTGCCATTGATGCATTCAGCTCGTAATTAACCTTGCTGCGCTCATGTGTCTGCCTGCCTGTTCTGAAGAGATGGCGAAAGTGACCCTGATCTTCAAGCTACCGTACTACACGGAATGGGGGCAGAGCCTCGTCATCGCCGGCTCCGCGCCGACGCTCGGGTCCTGGAACGTCAAGCAGGGGCTGGCCCTGAGCCCGGTCCACGAGGGGAACGCGCTGGTCTGGTGCGGCCAGGTTTCAGTCCCCGCTGTCTTCACCTGTGAGTACAGCTACCATGTGGTGGACGACCACAAGAACGTTCTCAGACGGGAGGCCGGGGAGAAGAAGAAGCTAGTGGTGCCGGAGGGCGTCAAGGACGGCGACGTCGTCGAGGTCCGTGACTGGTGGCAGGTACTGATTCAAACTTCCATGTGTTCATTCAACTGTCTTCTTGCTTGCTGGTGTGCATTTGCATTCTGTACAAGTATTAGCCACATTGGCAGCAACCATGAATGAGGCTTATTACCAACTTAGCTGAATGTTATGTATCTTTGTTGCTAAGTTGCTGCTTATATGACCATTTGGCAACACTGCTCATCAGACTAGTCCTAGAAGCTTGTTGTTCCTAAAAATTGCCGTTTATGATTGGTCGTCGTCTGGATTCAGGATGCTTCTGAAGCTCTTTTCCTCCGGAGTGCGTTCAAGAACGTCATTTTCAGCACAACTGATAATGCTAAAAGGCAACTGCAGCCTCCTTCCCTCAGCAAAACTTTGGATCCTGAAGGTACTATTTTAAAACTGAAAGTCTCAAACCGATGGAATCAACTGGCACCGGAGAAGCCAATCAACACATACCTGATTAAAAAAAACTAGCTAAATGCTCGTTGCTACAGAATTTATATCTGTTGTATATTATTCATTGTTTAAATGCTTGTACCGCCATAGTCCGTGAGTTCGTATAAAATGAAGAATTATTATCTGAAAATGTACATCAATGGAAACAACCATACGTGCTCCGTGCTAATTTGTAATAACTTAAGAGGTAAACGAACCGCCACCAGCTCAGATCTTTATAAGAGTAAAGATACTGCTAGGAGCCCGTGTGTTGCTACGGGTCGACAATAAATTTAGTTGAAAGATTACTGGAAACCTGTTGAAGTATTTAAAATAATCATGCAAAGTCCAGTTGGATTGATTGTCAAGCCACTGGCTCCAAACAATAAAAGGTCATCGTAATTTGTTGAAGAAAATGCTATGCACATTAGTTTTTGCAGATTGCCTTATTGGCAATGCTTGAAACATTGGGATCTCTACAGGAATCAAGATAAATGCAAGGATAATTTTTTTTAGAGTTTAGGACTGCCGTTTGATGCAGATCTGATGGTTGGTATAGTCCGAGATGAGCGGACTGCTGCCACAATAATAAACAGCCACTGTAATTTTTTGAAGAAAAATGGTATGAACATTAGTTTTTGCAGATTGCTTATTGGCAATGCTTGCAACATTGGCATCTCTACAGGAATCAAGATAAATACAAGGACACAAAAATAGGGTCTAGACTGCCGTTTGGTGCAGATCTGGTGGTTGGTATAGTCCAAGATGAACGGACCGCCGCCATCGGTTTTGATCTTTACAGGAGTAAAGATTTGCTGAACAATAAAGAATGTAGCATAAGCTCTTTCCATGCTAAATACATGTTAAGTAAAACACTCTTTTCCTTCCTACTTTATAGTATTTGTAGAACGTTCCAGGTGATGTCTCGTGCTTGTAGTATTTACTATTTAAAGGAATTTTTCTATTTAGTCTTTACCAATGGAGTATCTGAAAGTAAACAAAGAAATGAACTAATTCTGCTTTGATGGTTAGATACAACATTAGCATTGAGCTGTGCCCTCAGCAGAACCTTATCGTACTTGGTGTGTGTGTGGCGTGGACTTGTTTGTTACCTTGTTTGGCTCTGGTGGTTTGCTTTATATATAAAGCGGGGCGAAAGCCTTTTTCGGTACAACATTAGCATTATTTGAATTCGTCTTCTATGATCTTTGTTGAACAGATATTGTCGTGCAATTTATTATCAGTTGTCCTCGGCTAGCAGCTGGCTCTACTGTAAGTATTATTCATACACTTTTTTTTCCGTTTATAAGCTATGATTAGTTGTACTTAGCGCCCTTATCGCATCATAGTTCAATGAGTTATACTTACTTGCCGGTGTCCTAACTATTGCCAATCACAAAACTTCAGGTTGTCGTCACAGGAAGTAACCTCGCGGTAGGAAATTGGAAAGCTCAAAATGGCCTCAAGCTCAACTATGTTGGAGATTCCATTTGGAAAGCCTACTGTGTGTTGCGGAAGTCTGAGTTCCCAGTAAAATATCCTTGTGCAAAAAACTATTTTCTTAGTTAGTATTTTTGTATTATTTGTTGTGCCAACACTAATGTGTTGTCCTTAATAATATTCCACATATAAGTACTGTCAAGTTAGTGAAGCAGGAGTCTCTTCATTGGAGTTTGGCCCAAACAGAGAGGTTGATGTGGATTTATCATCACCCAAGCCATCCAGACACATCTTATTATCTGATGGCTCCCTCCGGGTAACGTCTGCATTCATAATGAGTCATCCACTAAGAATGTTCTAGCAATTCATATATTCCTTGCCAGAAAGCTTGGTAGGTACATGCTACTATTTAGTTCCCGCAACCGTTTACCATGCTATGGTGCATTAGGAAATGAACCATATTCAGATAGAACCCTGCCACGCTGTGCTTAGGCAAGAAAGCTGAGGATGTAGTATGCATCATACACGACTAGCGTGTCGGACTAATTTATCATTTGTTTTATCAGGAAGCACCATGGAGGGGTGCTGGTGTTGCCGTACCGATGTTCTCAATCAGGTCAAATGAGGATCTTGGTGTTGGAGAATTCCCAGATCTTAAACTTCTTGTTGACTGGGCAGTCAATTCGGGTTTTCATCTTGTTCAGCTCCTTCCTATCAATGATACTTCTGTTAACAAGATGTGGTGGGATTCATATCCATATAGGTACTACTAAGATACACTGCTTCATCCTCCCTTGTGCTTTCGCTTGAAGTATGAAAGACACATTTCTGAAGAGAAAATAATGTCCTACACGTTCTTATTTACAGCTCACTCTCCGTATTTGCTTTGCACCCCTTGTACCTGAGAGTGCAGGCACTTTCAGATGCTATTCCAGCAGATGTTAAGGTCTAACTTCGTGTGCCTTTCATATTAACTCTTATACTAGTCTGTTTTGGCTTCTCGTTTCACTGATCTCTTCAATTCTGAATCACCTGATCCGGTACTCAATTTTGCATATTGTCACAGGAAGAGATTTCGAAGGCAAAGAAGGAGTTGGACAAAAAGGTAATGCATTTTCACGTGTATAAAGTATCATTTACTTTCTGTCATCGCTGCAAAAGTAAAGCTCTGAATATGCTTTGCATTTGGGCTGGATGCACTTCTTCTCCTTGCTGCTCTTTTGCTATGCTTGCTCTTTAAATCAGATCATCCACTGTATTTGAAAAACTTCAAAAAGTGTGACTTTGCTCATGGAACCCAAATGCTTCTTGGAGTTTTTTGCAGATCTAACATTTTCCCCTAATGTTAAAATAGGACGTCGACTATGAGGCAGTGTTGGCCACGAAACTCAGAATTGCCCAAAAAATATTTAATTTAGAAAAGGACAAAGTGCTAAATTCAGCTCCGTTCAAGCAGTTCTTATCTGAAAATGAGGTATAACTACTGGCATTTCATTTTTTTTAGTCCACTTATTTCAGACTACATTTGATTGCTTTCATACCATGTTTCAATAGGAATGGTTGAAGCCATATGCTGCATTTTGCTTTCTTCGGGATTTCTTCGATACATCAGATCACAGCCAGTGGGGTCGGTTTTCTCAGTTTTCCAAGGAGAAGGTATTGGAAATGATATGCTAATAATCCCATATTTCCTGCATAGCTTCCTAATAACATTCTACAGTATTTAGTAAATTCTGCAATTTGGTCTAGTTCTTTCTGAGAGCGCATATGGAAAATACACAGCTAATAAGAGATGTCTCTTTATGCAATTTCTTGCAGCTTGACAAGCTAGTCGCAGCAGATGCTTTGCACCACGATATTATACGCTTCCACTACTATGTCCAATATCATCTATTTACACAAGTAAGTATTGGCCGTTGTCATTCAGAACTCTATAAATGTATATATATATATATATATTTGTGGACATTCATTCTCATTCCCTCCTTATTAGTTATCTGATGCAGCTACATATGCAAGGAAGAACAAGGTTATTCTGAAAGGAGATTTACCTATTGGTGTTGATAGGAACAGCGTGGATACTTGGGTAAACCCTACATTATTTCGCATGAATACCGCTACTGGTGCACCTCCAGATTACTTTGCCAAAAGTGGACAAAATTGGGGTTTTCCTACATATAACTGGGAGGAGATGTCAAAGGATAATTATGGGTGGTGGCGAGCTCGTCTGACACAGGTTATTAACAGCACTGTTTTATTTTTTTCCTGTCTGGCAGTTACCTTTGCTTGCCATTACTCATCTGCTATTAGCATGTTGCAGCTATCAAAATTCTTCACAGCGTATAGGATAGACCATATTTTGGGTTTCTTTAGGATCTGGGAGCTTCCAGAACATGCTGCCACAGGTCTCTGTGGAAAATTTAGACCTTCAATTCCTCTTAGTCAGGTTCGTTTCTTATCCGTTTTAAAGGAAACAAAAGGGACCAGAGAAAACCTCTATAGTAGTTTATCTGACTTGTTTCTGAGTTCACTTACAGGAGGAGCTTCTAGGTGATGGTATCTGGGATTTTGATCGGATGAGCCGCCCATATATCCGTCAGGACATGCTGGAGGTAACCATGTTCAAACCGATGTTCCGGAATTGTTTCAGTAAAGATGAGGGTGCCAGCAGCATGACGTTTTTATCATGTTTCAGGAGAAGTTTGGATCTCTTTGGACAGTTGTTGCATCCAACTTTCTGCACGAGTATCAGAAACACTGCTACGAGGTAATGCAAAGCAGTTATATTCTCCTTTTATAACAGCTGGACATATGGGCTACTTGAGTCTGCATGTGAAATTATTATTGATAGCAACATATTATTAGTTCAGTAATTATTACAAGCATATCTATTTCTCAATCTAAGGCATGTGAATTTTTTCCTGATGTTCTTTTACATGCCATTGCTTCCTTTAATTTCACTTGTCTTTGACTGGTTCATTCATGCATATAGTTCAAAGAGGAATGCAACACCGAGAAAAAGATTATTACAAAGATTAAAACCAGTCCCGAAAAATCACTCTGGCTGGAGAAAGAAGACAGTATTCAGCGTGGTCTGTTCGATCTTCTACAGGTAATTCGGCCTTCTGTTGTGCACACACTGTATCCTCATGTTAATATTTTCTCCTAACATCCGCCTCCTTTTTCTTCTATCAAATTTTGACTAATATTTTTGAAAACATATTAAAGTAGATCTGTTTGTTTGTTCTGCAGAATATAGTCCTCATCAGAGATCCTGAGGACTCCACAAAGTACTATCCCCGTTTTAACCTGGAGGATACTTCAAGTTTTAGGGACTTAGATGAACATAGGTAATCTTTTTTTTCACAGTTATAGGTGCTTCTGGTTGATCTGTAAAGTTTCTTCAGGCTTGTTGATATTGATTAAGTACTTAGTGCAACAGACTAACGGCGTATGAGCATTGTGATGTTGTACTTAGTTCCGATTTTTATCTTCATCGTACTGCTATAACCTCTTAGTTGCATAGTCATGGTTCATATTATGCATTTCCTCAAGAAAAATGAATTATATCTTTAGTAGGCAGTTTGCTATCAAGATATCAAAATAGTGTACAACCAACTTTAGTTTTTTGCTTATACTCCCTCCTTCCGAAAAAGCTTGTCCCAAGCTTGCCCCTGGTGCTAGATACATCCATTTGAGGGACAAGCTTTTTCGGACAAAGGGAGTAGTACGCTATTGATTTTAACATTATGTCCTAACCAAATCTGTCTTTATTGACTATTTCATCTTCTCATCGATGTTTTCTTACAGCAAAAATGTCCTTAGAAGATTATACCATGACTATTATTTCGTTCGCCAAGAAAATCTTTGGCGACAAAATGCACTGAAGACTCTACCTGTTCTATTGGACTGTTCGGATATGTTGGCATGCGGGGAAGATCTTGGCCTTATCCCTGCTTGTGTTCACCCTGTATGGCATCTTTCCTGGACATGCTAAAAAATAACTATTGGTTTGTGCTGACTATGTTCTTAAAATAACAGTAAGATATTTATCCAGGTTATGCTAGAGCTCGCGTTGATTGGATTGCGTATCCAGAGAATGCCTAGTGAACCAGGCTTGGAATTTGATATTCCGTCCAAGTACAGCTATATGACGGTGTGTTTCACTCTTTTGCCAGTATTACACTGTAATTTTTTAGAAGAAAATTTACAGTATTATGCTCTGATTTTTTAAGACAAAATTTAAAGTAATAGTTGGAAATATAAGTAAAAGTATGCTACATCAGATGATAAATTGTGTTGGATGACCTTCCAGGTTTGTGCTCCCTCATGTCATGATTGCTCCACATTACGTGCTTGGTGGGAAGGAGATGAAGGGACAAGAAGTCGTTTTTACAAGACTGTAATTGGCAGCGACAAAGAGGCCCCATCTCGTTGCACCCCAGAAGTAGTAAACTTCATTCTTCAGCAGCATTTCGATGCACCGTCAATGTGGGCAATCTTTCCGCTACAGGTATAGGACTTCAACTTGTACCATATACTCCATCCAGTAAAAACATGCCGTTTGGACATAATTTTGGCTAAACTTTTACATCATTGACAGCCAATAAATTTGAAAATATTGGATTAGATTTGTCTCAAAATTTATTTTCAAATGTTAACATTTTTTGGGTTTTATAATTATATTGTAGTACAAATTAATGATCAAACTTATCTTTTGGAGACTATCAAATGTCCAAACATCATATTTTTAAGTCCTGGAGGGGGTACTATGATTGGGGTTTTAACAGAAACAAGTACATGAATAAACTTGGGGTTTCTTCTTTACCAGGATCTGCTCGCTCTGAAAGACAAATACACTGCAAGACCAGCAGCGGAAGAAACAATCAACGATCCCACTAACCCGAGGCATTATTGGAGATTCCGTAAGTTCATTTTTTCCGAAGGCTATTCCTGACACAATGCCTCTTTTTCGTGCAAATACAATATACTCCTACTACCTGTTTCGTTATTTGCCTGGTTTTAGTGGCAAGGTTGAAACATTTTTACAGTTCAGTATGTGTTCCTGCCAGTGTCTACTTAACCATTTGATGTGGAGCTATACACATCACTGGAGGTGGCACGGCAGACCAATTTAATATCTGGGGACAAAAGCATCATCAAAATGCTGTCCCATCAACTTCAGCTGAATAGATAACACCCGGGAGAACTTGTAGGACACTATCGTTTTCGAACGATTCGTCAGCGTAGCCTTTCTAAGCTAAAGCGACACCTTTGGAGCCTCGCATGCGATTTGTGTTCCCATTGTGTATATTTAACCCCGGAAAGCGTATCTTTTTCCCCCCACCTTGGATCTAACTTGTTCTCCCAAAATACATCTGCTGCAGGCCTACATGTGTCACTGGAGTCCATACTGGAGGACAAGGACATCCAGGCGAGCATCAAGAACCTCGTCACAAGCAGCGGGAGGTCATTCCCTGGCAAGAAAACGGACAAGGCCTAGTCGACCGGCAAATCGTAGGAACAACAAAGGACCGCGAAGAACGGTGGTCGTCGCCGGGCGGGATCATATGATCACGAGAAATATATAGGATAATAAGGCGGTGTATTACCGCCATGCCCGTTGAGCTAGCTGATGTTGTTTCGGCTAGAGAAAATCGTTACGCCCGCTCATTATTCCTTTTTCGATGCTCTGGAGAATAATAACTACTGGTATATCATTCTATATATCAAGGCCGGCTTGTGAAATAAAATGATCCAGTGCCCCAGTTTTTTGCCGACGGAATCTTCCGCCACGACTCACTTTCACTTGTTTCCTTTTCTTAGCCTAAAGCAAACTTGTTTTCTTTCTGCATATTTTCTAGTTATGTGTGATTCAAGGTCCTGAAATGGACCTTTTTTTACAGTGTCCTGAAATGGAGTTCGTGATGGCGTTTCAGCATATTTTCATTTTCCTGCCATAGTGCATAGGTGTACATGCTGTGCTATCCGAGAAAGCTGTATTTTCTTGTACTATAAATATAATCCTGTTGTGAACCGTGACCTCTCAAGTCTGAACCTGGGTTCTGGCTAGATGCGGTTCCATTTTCTTTGGTGTGGAGCAAAAGGGAGACCAGAAGCGTCACCTTGCTGCTTTGCATCATGACACCATTATTATTCTATTAGAAAAAAAGGGTTAGCTTTTGAAGCTTAGGTTTAGTTAGGTTGTACCAGATGCCGATTCATCAGTGAAACATTTAGCGAAAAGTGTCGCTGGCTTTTTGAAGGTTAGGGTCGCACTCATCTTGCCTGTGCGATAAGCATGGCTGGCTGGCCGTGCGTGGTTAGTTTAACTGTTCCCTTCCATCCCGGCATGGCATATGGTGGGATCTTGCTTGCTTGCCCTTTGTTGGTAGCACGGTGGCACTGGGACTTCTACATGACTTTTATTTGTGGACAGGTGCCATCTCTTGCCGCCGGCCATTTGATGGCAACAGTGCAAACCTTCGGAAATTGAAGTTGACACAGAGTAGTAGATCCTGCTCTGCTCGCTGGCTCAGCAAGCACTTGGTCCGGAGAGACGTGACCTATGTGTGACAAGGGGTATGCTTAGTACTCCCTCTGTCCGGTGAAGAGTGTATATCTAGAATTTTTAAAACAAATTATGGAGTTGAGTGAAAAATGCATTGAAAATGTGCAAGCCACCATATCTCCCCTCTTTAATTACCCAACCCTCAATGAGCTAAGTGCATGTAGAAATTAAGAAGACCATGTGTAGATTGCTATTGGTCTTGATTACCGTGTGATGAGAGAGAAGTATTTTTTTCTCACTTTAAAGTGCATTGGGAAGATAGAAGTACACTTTTTTATGGACAAATTTTGAAGCTAGATGTATACTCTTCACCGGACGAAGGGAGTACTCTATAATATCATAGTTAATCGCCCGTGCGTTGCAACGAGCTCATACATTTGTGGTCAGTTCAACGCTAATTATAGGAGCATATGGCTTACACTCATCATACTCTAGATTTTGGTAAGATTTAATTTGAGTGCAAGAAAATGTTTTGTTTAGTTTAGATTTTGATAAGAATTGGTTTGATTTGAGTATTCGTAGGGGAAAGAAAGGAAAGTTTTGATTTTGGGAAGATTTGATTTGATTGAGTATTCTTTTACCTTCCTGATCTTGTGGCATAGAGAACTCATCTCTCTCGGCAAAGCACCAACGTGAAGTACGCTTGCCAGGTAAAGTTGCCACCACGCACCCAGTGGTGGAGGCAGGACGCCTAGCACGGGCTAAGGCCCTTCCCAATACACGTACCCCATCATTCCCCGTCGATCAAAGCCTCAAACACCATCCCCTCATCTTCGGATTCTTGCACTTTTGGCTCTTCCTATTGACTATAGTCCCCATCTCTCTTCCCAGCACCCCCTCCACCTCATCGAGCAAGCTAGCCGACTCGGTCGTGTGCACAGAGAGTCGGGGAGATGACGGATGCGATATTGCAAGCCGAACCGCGCCATCGTTGTGAGCGGAGAAGATGTTGCAAGTCGTGTTGCCCCGGGCAACAATGTTGCAAGAGGAGGTGTTGTCGCTACTCATTGTTTGCTCATGCCAACCCAAGCGTCGGCGTTGTAAGGTCGGTCTCGACTGCTACAAGGATGGGGGATAGCCACCCAGTGCGTCATGGGCATCCCACTTGTTTCCAACGACTATGGTGCTGCAAGGCCCCGACGAGCGCAAGCACCCTCCGTTCCCTTCTCTATCGACCGGATAGGGTACCCGATGCTGCATGGGGCTAGACAGTGCAACTGCAAAACCTCGCTAGAGTGGTACAACCGATGGCCGGTGCTAAACACGAAGTGATAGCAACAACCATTCTTGCTCCAAGGCGGTGACTGATGCTGCAAGGTGGCTCTCTCTCAACGGTGTTGCAATCACAGGACCTTGTCGCCATTGCAAACATAGAGTGTGTCAGCGCTGTAGGGGGTGGTTGTAGCAGATGTCATTGCAACGAGGCACAACCGGTGCTGCAAGGGGCTGGGCGTAGCACCAGATGTTGCTACAACCCGGTGTTGCAAGGATGGACGCCTCGCCGGCGTGCTGTGGGGGGTGGGCACTAGGATGTGCAAGTGACACTGCAATCCTGTTGTGTTGCTGCAAGTGTCCAACGACGTTGCGAGGCAGGGCAGCGCCGTTGTGTGGTCGTAACATCTGAACGAGCGGCGATGGGCACCACAGGGATGGCCGATGCTGCAAAGGGGGCATCTGTTGTGCATGGTGGGGAGTGGAGTGCGGGCGATGCGAGGCGGGAGGAGGACAATGCGGTGCATGGGATGCAACCGTGGAAGGCATGGAGGACGATGCATTGACCCAATCCAACGGCCACACACATGATAATCGGACCGTTGGAGAGGTGGCTGATCTTTTCTCCCTACAGTCGGTTGACGCCTAGCGCTCTCCTTTTTGGTTTGGCAGGTAACCAAGACAGTTCAGGTAGTTAGCACAAAGTTTGGACGTGACGACCTTCTTTGGCGAAAATATGTGAGATCATGTACACCTATGCGTCTAGGGATGGAAACGGAGCGAAACGGATGGAACTGAATATTGCCTTTGTTTTCATATATTTTTTCAAAAGTGGAAACTAATAGCACAAGAAATGAAACCGAAGCGAATACGGAATGGACACCGAAATGGAAGCGAGTGTTCACCGGAACCAAAGACCCCTTGAACCATAGAAAAACCAACAAAGTACCATTGAACTTTGAGAACACAAAAACTTGAGAGACAACACAAAACTTGAAAGGCGTTGAAATATTAAGGTATGTCGTGGCTATATAATGAGATATCAATTTGTGCATAAATATACAACTTTGGCAATATAAAAACTTGGAAGGCATCAAACATGCAAACATTGCATCTTAAATCACAATAGTGCTCATACACTCATACCGGTGACATAATAGTGGACTTGAACACAGTTCAGACATCATTGCTTACATAGTTGACAGCTTGAATAGTTGTACTATAGTACACACTCCAGCTCAGCACGAGAAGTGTCCACGATGCATTAGTAGTGTAGAAGTTAGGTCATATGGGTTATTCTGCTCATTATCTGAAGGGCCTAATTATGTGTTTGTTGGACTATAAAATAGCCATATGTCCACATTCAAAACGGAAATCCCCGTATTAACGAAAATGGAAAATTCAGTTTATGCATCTGTTTCATTGGAAAATGTTTTTTTAACATAGTACAGACGCAAACACTTATATACACGCGCATATACTTACTCCTATGAATGCACACACGCACACCTTACTCCTATGAGCACCTCCGAAAGACTGAGCCGGCATATCACGTCTCCTTCCACTGAATGCGCATCGCCAAAAATCCTGAAATAAATTCAGAAATAAATGCGAGCAGCAGGATTTGAACCCTGATGGGCTGAGAATACCACAGTCCTTCTAATCATCCAACACGCATAAAAAATTCCGTTTCCGTTTCTGTTTTATGAACTGCGCTTTCATTTCTGTTTTTTCTCTTCGTTTTTGTTTTTCTGCAACGGAAAGTTTCCGCTCCATTTCATGCCTGTTTCTTAATCTATGAGTTTCGTGGGATGCCAGCACCTATGACAATCGAAAATCCTAGACGCATAGATAGTTACGGGCGTTTCATGGGGTCAACAACGATAATTAATCTCTCCTCCCTGATTTTCAGTAGGGTGGGGCCCGCTTCTCTTCTAATCTCCAATCAAAAAGCCGTTTCCGTTTCTTAATCGATGAGTTTCGTGGGATGCCGGCACCTATGGCAATGCCTAGGTGCTAGGCATTCTAGAAAACATGGTCAGCTGCGTGCCACACGTGCTGTCTTTCTATAAAGCCAACTACAGTACTAGCTGTAGCTCGGCAAAGAAAGAAAGAAAGAAGCTGAGCAACAGCCGCCAGTTTTCTTTTAAACAGAACTGAAACCATCTTTCTCAAGGAGAAGCAACAGCAGCTTGGCCTTGCCCCCTTTAAATAACTCCGCCCGCTTTACGCACCAAACCCATCATAAACACACACACACACATGGTTACGCGGCCGAGCGTGGACCATATTCCCCGCCGGTCGTTGGCGCGCGCAACCGGCGCACGTTCCACCGGAGGCCCCGCGACCCCCCGGGCTAGGACCTACTGCATGAGCCTAGGACGGACGGACGGAATGCGATGCCCCGTCGGTGATCGGCCGCCGTGTGTGTGTCCAATTGGGAGTTTGACGAGGAAGGACGGGGATTTAAAGCGGCGGAGGCGGAGGAGATCTCCTTGCCTGCCACCTCTCCTGGCACCCATGCCCCTCCACCGGTTGGTGGCCGCCGGCAATGCCACTGGCCCTGGCGTCCCGCCGCTGCTTTAATTGACCACCCCCCATCTAGACCAAGCTAAGAAAAGAAAAATGTATTTTCTAGTAGTACTAGTTTGCACGGAGATTCAATTCAATTCTTTCACCCGCAACGACAAGAAAAGAAGAAGAAGATCGATTCTTTCTGTAGAGCTTTACGGGGGTCAAAATACGCCACCCAGTGGCTTGTTGAGGAGTTCCGTTGAATATTATGTACAAGGAAATCAAAAGAAAAATGGAAAGAAACAAACAAAGGTAGGCATACGCTTGGGTTGAGCTCCTGCAGTTTCGGTTGGCGGCGCCCATGGCTTCTTTGCCATGGCCTTTGCATGCCGACCTATGGCTTTTCCTGGGTTTCAGGGGTACCCGGTGGCGAGGCAGTCGGCCCAGAACTTGCGGTCCTCCTCCTGCCGCGCCGCCGCCCGCTTCGGGTCCTCCGCCTTCTTCTCCTCCCCCTCACCACCCACCGCCGAGGGGAACGCCGAGGGGAACGCGCCGCCAGCCCTACTAGCCGCCGCCGCCGCCCGTTTCTTCTTCCACCAGACGCTCGCCGTGCTGACCTCCTCCTCGTCGTCGGCTTCCTGCGGATGCTGCTGCTGCTGCTGGTAGTAGCCCCAGTACTCGTCCACCTCCACGCAGCTGCTGCACCCGTCGTTGTCCTCCTCCTCCTCCTCGTCCCGGCTCGCCGCCGGCCGGCGCACGCGCGGGTGCGGGCACGACGACTCGGCCACGCTCTCGCTGTCGCTGCCGCCGTCGTCGGGGAGGAGGGCGACGGCGCTGTCGGCCGCGTGCGGCCTTGGAAGCGCGTGGGCGATGGGCGGCGGCGGCGGGTAGCAGTGTGCCGTGGCCATCGGCGCCGCGCTGTGGAAAGAGGAGGCGAGGGGAGCTGGGGATGCGTGGGTTTGGTGGTTGTCTCCGGCGGCGAGGTGGACGGAGACCCTTGGTATTTATAGCGCGCACCCACGGTTTTTAAAAGGGTATGAATGGAGTGCGGTCGATGGCACGAGTGCTGGAGCTTCCCACTGCTTCGCCACACGCAAAAATTAGAAAAAAGACGATGACGATGCCGATGCCGATGCCGTAAACTATTGGATTTTAGTTGGTCTACTGAAACCCTCAGATTATGTTGGGCAGTTGGTGTGAGTTCAGGATAATATATGTAGGAAATCCTTGGTCAGCCTTTGCATCATTTCTATTGTACTTTTTCTAGAATGATGTACTTCCTCCCTCCACAAATATAAGATCTTTTGGACATTTTAATATGATCTACAAACGGATTAAAATGAATAAGCAAACATATTAAAATATGTCTATATACATCTGATTTAGAAAAAAGATAGAATATTTTATATTTGTGAACGGAGGGAGTAGTACTCAATTTTGCTTACCATTTTCCCGTAACTTTTTTTGCCATTTTTTGTATGAGGATATTTTTCAAAATTTAGTAACTAATGACATTGATCATATAATCTTCACCTACTACAAATGTGACATAAAATAATATTTAATTGCTGGATGATGGTAAGTAAGTAAATCACAATGGTAATTTATGGTATTGATCATATAATCTTCACCTAATACATATAAGGAAGAAAATATTGTGCAATCAATGGTTGAGGGTAAGTAAGCAAATAATTGTGGTAATTATTGATATTGATCATATAATCTTCACCTAGTAAATATAAGGAAGAAAATATTGCGTAATCAATGGTTGAGCGTAAGTAAGGAAACATGACAATGGTAATTACTGATCATATAATCTACTCCTTAGACAAATACAGAAGAAAATAATACATAATTCATAGATGATGATAAGTAAGGAAATAGAAAAAAAATGGTAATTATTGATATTGATCATATAATCTTCACCTTGTACAAATAAGGAAGAAAATAATACATAAATAATACTCCCTCCGTAAAGAAATACAAGAGCATTTAGATCACCAATCTAAACGCTCCTATATTTCTTTACAGAGGGAGTATATGTTAATAACTGAGAAAATACAACAATGAAAATTTAAAATATTGATCATATAATCTTCACCTTGTACAAACAAAGAAGAAAATGATACTGCATAATTGATGAGTGATGAAGTTTTTATAACTTCTCGTGTTAAAGGCATCATCATAAGGAACATGTATATGCAAACAAACCTTAAATTGGACTTTTGGTTCAAAAGATACAATAAATTAAAATGTGAAAGTCAAAAGAAAAATAGTGTTGGTGCTCCCACACCTGTTGCTACAAATCGCCTCCCTGTAAGCTATGGGCCAGTAAGAAACTGGAAGGTAAGGAAGAGTCAAAGAGGTACACGAGTGGTCGGCAGAGAGCAGGACTCGATGCTTGGGGTGAGGTGGTACGGTTTTTTAGCTTGACACATGGTCACATTAGAATCACCACGTAACACGGTTGCGCTGTCCGTGTATGGCTCATATGGGAAGATGGCAGCAACCGGGATTCTACTCCGGGCTCATAATGGGAGTGTGATTTTTGCGGCTTATAGATTCGTATTTCCTTCTTTCGAAAAAACTTGTACCTCAAATAGATGTATCTAGTCCCGCAAAAAAAAAAGATGTATCTAGCCCCGCAAAAAAAATAGATGTATCTAGCACTAAATTAGTGTCAAATTCATTTATTTGAAGGATAAGCTTGGGACAAGGTTTTTCGGACAGAGGGAGTATTTCCTATTTCACGATCTAGCCAGCCTCTAGGTCATTTCGCCGCCGACCTCTGGCGGCTCCTCTCCGTCGACGACCTTGGTCGTCGGTGGTGAGGGAGGCCGTCGGATCCACGCGTGTAGATCATGTAGCTTTAGGTTTTAGGCCCCAATAATTTAACTTTTTGGGTCGTTCATCGTTGGCAACGCCCAATAAAAAAGTTTCAGACCCCTTCCTGATGAGGCGATCTGTCCTGTGGTTGGGGGTGGATTTAGAAACTAGTCTGTTCAAACAAGAATGACGTGACGGCGGCGGCATCCTTATGGTGGACTTGTGTCCTTGAGCTTCGCCGTTGCGACGACATTTGCTCCAGTGCCGACGCGGGGCTTGGGAGGTGGTCTCCGAGCAGATGCAAATTGTGGTCTGCACCGGCGGCATCTGGAAGATGGTGGATCATGGGTTACGTTCGTGGTTTATGGCTGACAAGTAGGATTCCCTCCTCCGACGTCTTAGTCGTCCGAGGGTGCTCCGGTTGTCTCAGTCTGATTCGTTCAACTGCAATGGCTTCACACCATTTGTGAGCCACCTTGGAGGTTCGCAAAGGTGCATATTAGTGATGGAGTCGCGTCGAGCTAGGGTGAGGAGGTGATCCATCATTTTTTTTCTTTGGCGACTGCTATGATGGTGCCGGAGGCAGATGACGGGCGTTGGTGTAAAGCTCAGGGGTTTCTTCCGTCTTGATTGTAGTTTTCTTTCATGGTTGGTGTTTCTTTGTGCAAAGAATAGCATTATGTTGTCATTTCAATCTTGCCAGGTCGGTGTGCACATGACTTGTACTATGATCTTTATGCTATAAATGAGACATATATTACCATGCAGAAAAAAAAAAATCTATTTCACAACGATGTTGTGGAAACGGAGCTACGATGTAGGGCATGATCCTTGCAATCCAACACACTGAGCTTATGTTTCAGTCAGATTCTTCTCAAGCACTATCTGTAATATATTACAGGTCTCAAAGTTCACTGCTTAGTTTATGAACACATTGTTCTGAAGATTACAGCTTTATCGTCAGACCGGAAGTTTATTCCGCGGAAGCTTCGTCGTGATCAAAATAAAATAGCAGATCAATTGGTGAGATACAGTCGTAGTTTGTCTAGCACTTATGTTTGGTCACACAGAGGGTTCCTCTTTATTGAGGATCTCTTGCCTCTAGATTGTAACTCTATCATCATATAGAATTATATACTCATTTTCACCTGCAAAAGAAAACAGAATCACCTTAGCTCATATGCCGGAAGATGTTTTTTCTTGTTTCCACATAAACGCACGACTCGGATGTTTTTTCTTAGTTTCATAGATACGCATGGGTATTTAGGGCATCTCCAGCCGCGTCCCCAACAGGCCCCCCAGGCCACTTTTTCGGCGCCGGCGCCGAAAAAACGGTCCAGTCGCGTCCCCAGGACGCCGAAAATCGCCGGTTCGGACCTTTTTTCCGTCCGGCGGTCACAGGCTGAACCCGGCGCGCTGGGGAGCCGTTGGGGGCTCCGGCGCTAGGGAAAAGCACGCCTGGCCCACACCAACAGGGGAAAAGTCAAGGTTTTCTTCCCCGACTTGCCTCGCACCCCCCGCGCCCTTGGCCACCACTAGTTGTATCCCGGCGACGGCCGCCGCCCGACTCCGCTAGATAGCCATTCCCCGCCGGAAAATAACAACGCTTCGCCGCGGCAGGCCCTCACCACAACAGCTGGGCGTTTCCGGTCGCAGTTTTCGGCCGCGGAGGCGCGGTTTAACGGCGGGTTCACGGCCACCGAGCGCAAGGTGTTCGGCGTTTTGCCCGTCTCGGCGATGGACTCGGATGAGGAGGAAGAGCTCGCCGCGCTGCTGGAGGAGGAAGCCGCGGCCGACGTCCAAGAAGAAGAGCATCTGATGGTGCTCGCCGCCCTCGCCCAGCTGCTGGCGAGCAGTGAAAAGCCGCAGCGAGGTGGCTCGGCGCCGGGGCGGGTGAAAGCAAAGAACCGGCATCGTCTGCAAGGCTACTGCATGCTCTACTCCGACTACTTCGCCGATGCTCCACTTCATGGCGAGAGAACATTTCGGCGCCGTTATCGGATGAGCTGAAAGCTCTTCCTCAGGATTGTGAATTCCATCCGGGAGTTCGACAACTACTTCAAGTGCAAGATGGATTGCACTGGCGCTCTTGGATTCACCTCCATCCAGAAGTGCACGACAGCGATGAGGATGCTTGCATATGGAGCTCCCAGTGATTCACTCGATGACTATGGGTGCATGGCCGAGTCCACCAACATAGAGTGTTTCTACAAGTTCTGTCGGGCAGTGGTGGCAGTGTTTGGGCCACAATACTTGAGAACACCCAATGCGGAAGACACTGCTCGGATCCTAGCCCATAATGCAGCAAGAGGATTTCCTGGGATGCTTGGAAGCATCGACTACATGCATTGGAAATGGAAGAACTGCCCATTTGGTTGGCAGGGGATGTACAAAGGCGCCAAAGACGGTTGCAGTGTGGTGCTTGAGGCGGTAGCCACACAGGACCTCTGGATTTGGCACTCCTTCTTTGGTATGCCAGGAACTCACAATGACATCAACGTGCTGCAGTGCTCTCCTGTTTTTGCCAAGCTCGTTGAGGGCCATTCTCCTCCGGTGAATTTCGAGATCAATGGGCACCAATACAACAAGGGATACTACCTAGCAGATGGCATCTATCCGAGATGGTCGACATTTGTGAAGACCATCTCAAACCCTGTGCCAGGAGGCAAGAACGCTTGGTTTGCGAAAGTTCAGGAGGCTTGCCGGAAGGATGTCGAGCGGGCATTTGGTGTGCTTCAATCTCGATTCGCTGTTGTTCGGTACCCCGCTCAGACCTAGTCGAAAGATCAAATGTGGGAGATCATGACTTGCTGTGTCATCTTGCACAACATGATCATCGAGAGCGAGCAAGAAGACCCAGTGTTTGACACTGAACCATACTACAGGCAGGGTCCTCTAGCCGAAGTTGATCACCAGCTACCGGCAACTTGGACTGCCTATCTCAGTATGCGTCAGGAGATCCGAGACCCACAGATGCATCATCAACTGCAGAAAGATCTGATTGAGCACCTATGGAGGCTCAAGGGGGACGCCGTGTGGTGAAATACGAGTTTTTATTTGTTGAACTATATAATTTGTATTGAACTATTTGTTGTTGTACTATTTTGTTGAAGTATTTGATTTTTCTGTGATGAAATATGTGATAAGAAATAATTGTGCTGATAATTGAACGCCGATACACGGCGAAACCACGCCGAATATGGGCCTATTCTCGCCCATATGGGCCGTTTATTCGCTGAAATTGGGCTGCAAAGTGGGCCAATTTCGACGCCTGGGGGCAAGCTGGGGGCGACGACTGGGCACAAAACCGCCCCCAGCGCTGAGTGTATCGCCGGCTCGCCCCCAGGGGCGATTTTTATGCGTCCTGGGAGGCCAACGGCTGGAACTGCCCTTAGCCAGTGATGTTAATCTTTTGGTGTATACCATATTATTTCCATTTCATGCAAATAATGTTAACAGTATTTGTTAGAAAGATTTTTTTCCTTAAGCAGCAGTCACAAAAAGTACTTTATAAGAAGAAAACGCTGCCAACTAGTACCAGAAACCCGAATTCTTTTGATGTTGACACGAAGATTACCAGGAAGCTGCTGCTATTCTAGAAGGGAATCCCGCCGACTTTGACCACTGCTTGACGCTGTGAAAGTTAAAGAAAGGAGACCAAATCCCACTTCAACCCTGTTACTACGTGGTACTAGTAAAATTTTCTTACGGAGACCACCACTGTTCTGGGACGGGGTTCGGGGCGGCCATGCATGTGGGAAACGACATGCACGCATGTACTCCTACTACTGAGTAGCCGTGCGAATACTGCTGTGCTACTACTTTTTTGCGCTGGACCGGGCGCATACGTCTGCGTCGGTCCGTCTCCCCTCCCTCTCGGTGGGTTTACACATTCGTTCTAGACGGATCGGATAAGCCAACGAGCAGCGGCAGCGGCGGCATCACGTACCAGAGACGAAGCAAATTCAATTCCTTTTGGCGTCTGCGTCTGCGTGCGTTGTCTTCTGCCAGGCTAGCTACCAGCTCCAGCACCGCTTTCTAGAAGGGCTGACCCGGCCCGGTACCCCCTTCTAGACGCCCACTGGCGTCCACGCCTCCTCTCTCTGTCTCAAAGAAAAATAAAACGGCCAAATCATGCGCGATAACGCGGCTCGCAACAACTCGAAGCTGGCAGCGGCAGCTGCTTTGGCCCGCCAGCTGCGTGCACTCAAGCGGGCGGGCTTAATCATGCACCCAACCCAGCCACGCCGTGGAAGGAATGGAATGCGATGCCGCGCGCTTTTCGATCGGGCCTGCGAAAGGAACGGCACACGGCCGGTGCCGGTGCACGACGGAGCAAGTTTCCATCCGTCCACGGATGCGCCGCGACGTCTTGCACGTACGTTTACGTGTGGGGCGGTGTGACTGGCGACTTGACAATGGTTAACGATGGCTTGACACTTAGGGAAGCTGGATCCTTTCTGGGATCTGTCGGCCCTCCGAATGTGAAAATGGTCTTTGACGTGTACGTGGAGGTTTAGGGGAAGATGAAGTGAAGATAGATGGATGGGCCGTGGTCCATGGACGTACGGTGCTGGCTAGGTGATCGATGACGGTCAATTCCGCACTGTCACTAGGGAAAGATGGCCGGCCGGCGGGTGGAGCTCACGCGGAGACTCGGCCGTACGCCAGAGCGACGACTTTGCGGCATGGGGAACTGCCATGGACACGACTTGGAATTCTGTTGGAGTATTTGGAGCATTTACGGTCGGACTTGACAAATGCGATTTCTCAAAGGCGCGTCCGCGTGCGGTGACCGATCACGCCTCACATAAAGCATACCACGTCCTGATATTTCAAATTAGAAATCTCAAATATATATTATTACATGCAATGCAATGATCTTTGACGGAGCTCGTCCGGCTCCGTCATGCCCATGTCCGGCGGCCGGCTGCGCCCCTCAGAGTGTTGGTTCAGTCGCCGACAAGATAGAGTAGGGCATGAGACACGAGCCGGCTCACAGGACTCAAGGCACTGATGTCTCCCATACCCTACTCTTCCTCGTCGGAGCCCGGAAACCGAACAATGCTGGTGGACGTCAGATCGATGATGAATTCGTCTTGGGACGAGCCGGCAACATCCACCACGACGTGGCTGCGACACCCAGACTGGAGCATCATACAGGGCGCCAGAGAATGCGACTCCGCCTCACTGACGTCTACCACTGCGAGCGTTGATGCTGCCTCGCACGGCGGGCACACTGCGCCATGTTTGCGTCAAACGACGCCCATGGTGTGTCCATGCCTTGACGCGTCAACGAGGTGTTGCGCGTCCGCCACCGCGTTCGGACGCCAAACGGACCGCACCGCCTCCAGTAAGGCAGCGACGACACATGTAGCACCGGATCCATGCGCCATTTGGGCGAAATCCCGACGGAAGGAGTTAGAGTGTAGCCATGCACGGGCCTCCTCCCGAGAGCGGCTGAGCGCAAGCCGGACAACCACCTCCTCCTCGGGGCCGCGTGGGATGAGCTCGAGGTCGATGGTCTGGAGGTGACAGACTCGGATCCGCTGCCCGCCATGCCGGAGACGGCAGGAGACTGCCGGACGGGAGCTTTGGTGGCGGTGAGCGGGAGGGGGGGGGGGAGTAGAGCCAAGTGACTAGAGTTTGGTCCAGCGAACGGATGGAGAGGAATATATGTGGGGTCGAGTGGGCCAGTATGGGTCGGGATCGACGTGGCGGACGCGCCCGAGTGCCCCCATATCTGGCTCATATTTGGGCTGAATATGAGGGGTGTCGGTCAGCCCAGGCGTTTCAGGTCCATTTGAGGCGCCCGTCTGGGTCAAAATTTCGTGACCGGTCAGTGACCGGAGGGCCCGCCCAGACGTTTGAGGCGGCTTTGGGGCACCTGGATGTAGATGCTCTTATATATTCGGATTTGCTAAAACACATCTAAATGTGCCATAAGTATTACACATTTAAGTCCCATGTCATTGATTTTAAACAAAGCTTCATGCGGGTATCTTTTTTATTCTTGATTGTATCACTTAGATGTGCAATAACTAAGATACATCTAGATGTGTAAAACATAGTTTTTACTGCAACCCAGTTTTTTTACAAACTCTGACACCAAGAGCATTTAAGCGAGGCACCTCAAACACCCCTCAAACGTCCGAGCCCCTCAAAAAGACCTCAACCACCCGAATTAACCGGCATCCCTTATATCTAGCTCAAATCTGGGGCGGATATGAGGAGGAGCGAGCGCGTCCGTCACATCGGCCTGACACCTAGTCCCACACGAAAACATTCCGAAACCCGGCGGTCCGAAGCTCGTCTCCTCCTTCAGACTGTTGGCGTCGCGTGGCGCCGCTCCGGCGGGCTGCGTAATGCCCTAGCCCGGCTATTTAGGCTGACCGACGACACCAAAACCCTACCCGTCCACATTTCTTCTCCTCCCGTCCGCCGCCACCGCCACTTTCCACTCGCCGGCCGCGAGCCGTCCTCCACCACTTGTAGCCATGCCACCACGCCGCCGGGTAAGGAGCTACCCTCATCTAGGTGGAGCGCCGGTTGCAGCTCCTTGAGCAGATCCGGGCAAGGCGCGAAGCTCGGATCGCCGCGGGGCTACCTCCAGACGCGGTGGATCCAGAGGAGGAGTTGGAGGAGGAGGATGCGGAGCAGGAGAAGGAGATGGAGAAGGATGAGGAGGATGACGAGGAGGACACGGGGCTAGAGGAGAATGGGAGGAGGACGTTGGGACGCTGATCTACAGGCGGACCAGTAGGCAATACTCAATTCCCTCCGGTCGAAGGCAGAGGCGGAGGCCAACCGCCGTCATTTGTAGGAGGCGGAGGTGGAGCACACCGTGGCCGTCGAAGAGGTGCTCGCGTATATGGGTGGAGAGGAACCAGAGCCCTCCTACGTGCCCATCTACCCGGAGCCCGACACGGACATCGTTAACATCTCTGACGAAAAAGCGTAGTTTAGTCTAGCGTGATTTGTATAGTATGTAGGATTTCTTTTGCGTGGTTTGTATGTATTTAGGGGATGAAATATGAGGTACTCGAATGCATAGCAGCAAGATGAGGTCTGGCCGATCAGTGCCTGCGAACGCGCCAAGAGGCCAAATTTGGTGTCTGCTGTTGTAGAAGCTCTAAGCAGTATATGATGATGCATATTGAGAATTAGAGAGCATATTGTATTAAAAGAATTGAATTACATCTGAGTATGTGTGAACAAACACCAACCAAACTGCATACATAAATGTGAATAAGCATACTTTGAATACTTGTGTTCTTTATACCCGTTGTCCGGATTTAAGTCCTAGATTTGGCACGAAACGTTATACATTTAGTGGTGTGATGTGTTTGTCAATTACAAAGTATATGTCTGGACTTCGTCAATCTCAAAACTTATCAATTCAATCTTTCGCAAGTGTTCATAAATAGGATGTGCGCATATATTATGAGCATGCATATGTATTGTATTTAAAAAAGAATAGGTGTAAAAATCTCATGAAACTCGACCAGTTTCCTGCCGCTAGTAGTTGGTCACCATGAACTCAAGTTCGTGCATGTTGCCGCAAAAAAGTGGATCGTTTGGTTAAAAATTACTTCCTCTGTCCCATAATATAAGACGTTTTTTTACACCACATTAGTGTAAAAAAACGTCTTATATTATGAGATCAGAGGAAGTACTATGCAAATGGAAGACCCTTATGCTTGGACCAAAGGGAAACATGGATTCGCTTTTGTTACCGCCAGAAAAACGTGGATCGGTTTGGACGGCACATGCATATTCTAGAACATTTTTATAGCTTACCTACCCTATTAGACCTACGGTTTGCAAGCAAGTACTACTAAGTACATATAATAAAAATATGGTAAGCAGCAAATAGTGTGACTAGTCTGACCATTGACTAAAACCTCTGGCGGGTCAATCACCCCTAAACAAAACCGATTGATGCATTTGGGCTAAGAACATTCTACCCTCGGCAAGAAAAATAAAGTGACAGTAGATCGATGGACTCTAACAAAAGATGAATCAGTGGCTAGGAGGAACTAGCCAATAGATGGATCGAGCAATATTGCAATATACTACACACCATACACTATCTTCCCTAATTTTTAAGGCAACCAATTGAAATCTTTAATTTAGAATTGGGTCATTTGATTTTGATCAGGTCAATAATTTTTCAAGAAGCTCTTTCATTCAAATTCTTTTAATACATTACGATCCCTAGTTCTTAAGGTCTTGCAATCAATAGATGTCTTTAATTTGGAGATGGGTCATCTAATTTGATTGGGTCAACAATTTCTCAAGGAGCTCTTCTATTTAATTTTTTTAATTCACTATACTCTCTAATTTTAGAGTCTTTCATTTGATTGAAATATTCAATTTTAGATTTAATTCATGATTTTGACAGGGTCAACTATTTTTTCAATCAATCAGTAACACCTGGCCTATAAAAACATATCAATCCCACAAACTCTCGTTCCACCTATGCTCGCTGGGCCGGCGAAAGGAACGGCACACGGCCGGGGCCGCTGCTGGTGCGTGTACACGACCGGGCAGCTTTCCAACCGTTCATCCACGGATACGCGCGCTGTCTTGCACATACGTTTACGTGTGGGGTGGTGTGGGTGGCGACTTGACAATGGTTTGACACTTGGAGAAAAACCGGTTGCTTTCTGGGATCTGTCGGTCATCCATTTGTGAAAAAAGGTCTTTGACGTGTACGTGGAGGTTAAGGGGAAGATGAAGATAGATAGATGGAGGTTAAGGGGAAGATGAAAATAGATGGATGGGACGTGGGCATACGGTAGATGACGGTCAATTCCGCACTGTCAGGCTACTCATAGTGGGAGTAACATAAGTGATAACATCACAAGTATGTAGGTAAAATATATAATGTGACAAGTAGTAATTAATAATGAAATAGAAGGTTGTGGTAACATGATATGATATGTTACCGTAATATCACACATACCAAGATAAAATGAGTATACAACCTAGTATAAATTAAGTTTTGTATGATATCACACATATAATGATGGTTGATGTTCTGCTACGCTGGTTTTATGAGGCTTTAGCACGACGACTTCCCGACTGTTTACAACAAATTTTGCCTGGCTCCGACAAGAGAGGGGCAAAGATGGCGGCGTGCCTTCGGCTCGCTTCAATGTTTGTAGTCGTCGCTTGGTGGTCTACGGATCTGGATATATTCTTTATTATTTCTGGTGTTCATTGTACTACCATGATTAAAGATGAATAGATTAAAACTTTGTCCGTAAAAAGATACACCACACATATGTTACTATCCACTACAGAGATAGTAATATAGACTAGTAATATACGGTTTAAGTTACTCTCCACTATGACCAATCTCACTGGAAAAGAGGGAGACTCGACTATACGCCAGAGCGACGACTTTGCAACATGGGGAACCGCCATGGACACGGCTTGGAATTCTATTGGAGTGTTTATATTGGTAGCAATATTTACTGCAACCCGATGGCCTCGGGCCCAAACAACTTGCAACCAAAGGTGCCTTCTTCTTCGCTTGGAATATATGAATGAAAGAAATCATCGGATCTTTCAAAACCAATCTTCATTGACCGACAACATGGTGTTTTTTCTTTGCATGGAAATCGATGACTGGTAGCTACTCGGTTGGCTGGTGAATAGGAATTAATAGGCTAATCTGCAAGTTGACCGGTCAATTAATCAATTTATCGGCCGATTTATCAGTTTATCGGTTACTCGTTGACTCTATGAATAGGGATTAATCGGTAAGTTAACTCATTAATCAGATGAATTATTAAACATGATTGTTTTTGACAAACTCCGACACTAAGCAGTATATGATGATGAATGTGTGAGGCTCCACCTACTGTGTATAGTTCTAACGTCGTAGGTTTTTTTTGGACCCTGATAAGTCCCGAATGTTCAGATTTTGCCCATGTCAAATCGAGCATTTTTTATGGCAACTTTAGTTAATGCGAGGATGAGAAATTTAGTTGGTAAGCATGGCAATTTGGCCCGTAGTTTATTTTTTGCGAGAAAACTACCATGTTTGCTAACTAACCTTGTCATCGTCGCGTCAACTAAAATTACCATAAAAAATGTTCGATTTGCCATGGAAAAAATCCAACCGTTCGGAATTTATCTTTTTCGTTTTTCTTTGCCCCTGGGCCTTTATCTTTTGTGTAGATTTCTAATCTTTAATGCAAAGACAGATCATCCGCCACTTTTCCTCATAAAAAACAATATTTATTGCCGAGTCTACTATACATCGCAAGGGCTACCAAAATGGTGGCGTGCCATCTGATTATTTAGAACACTTACATCTTAGTATGTGTCAACAAACACCAACCAAACTGCATATAAAGATGCGAGCAAGCATAGTTTAAGTAGTTATGTTCTTTATAGTGGAATCAACTTATTCGGATTTAAGTCCTAGACTTGGCAAACGGCGTTATTTTTTTAGTGGTATGACATGTTTGTTAACTATGAAGTGTTTGTCTCAAGTCTTGACTTCGACAATCTCAAGATCCATCATTCAATTTTTCGGAAGTGTTCATATGAATTGGGTGTGCGTATGTATTATGAGC
This sequence comes from Triticum monococcum, assembly GCA_034509565.1. Taxonomy (NCBI): domain Eukaryota; kingdom Viridiplantae; phylum Streptophyta; class Magnoliopsida; order Poales; family Poaceae; genus Triticum; species Triticum monococcum. The sequence continues at coordinate 76,721,971 of CM067842.1, read as the reverse complement.
GTATGCCTATGTAGTGTGTTAAAAAAATAGGTGTATAAATCTCCTGGCACTTGACCAGTTTCCTGATGCTGGCCAGTTAGTCGCAATGAACTCAAGTTCATGCATGTTGCCGCAACAAACGTGGATCGTTTGGTTAAAATTTATACAAATGGAAGACCATTGTGCTTGGACCAAGGGGAAACATGGATTCGCTATTGTTTTTTTTTTTGCGGGGATGGATTCGCTATTGTTACCGCCGGAAAAAACGTGGTTCGGTTTGGACGGCACATGCATATTCTAGAACATCTTTATAGCTTACCTACCATATTCGACCTACGCTTTGCTTACTAGCAAGTACTACTAGTAGTAGCTAGCGTTAGCGTGACTAGTCTGACCATTGACAAAAACCTCAGCCAGGTCAATCACCCCTAAACAAGAACATTTTACCCAAAGTGGCAATGGATCGATGGGCTCTAAGAAAAGATGAATCGGTGGCTAGGAGGAACTAGCCAACGGATGGATCGAGCAATGCGATGAGAGTGAAGGTTCCATCCCAGGCCGGCCAGACCAAACCAATCCGTGGTGCGCCTACCTCACAGGCTTTTAATAAACGCTAACACACATAAAAAAACATATGGACGTGCGGCCACTGAAGGAACACAGTCACTTCGGGCAAAATAAATAAATAGAGAATGGAACAAAGTCACGTCATCGTTTAGGAGAGAAAAGTACTCAACGCGAGTAGAATCGTAGACCTTGTATAAAATCGTAGATGCCACATTCCTAACTTTGTCGTGGGGCAGACACTACAAGCTTACTTGGGTCTTTTTATGAATGTAGTACTCCCTCCGGCCCGAATTAATTGACGCAAATTTTCCTACAATGATGACAGTTATATGTTGGGAACAACTTGGACAAGGAATTGTTGAAGTGCTGAAACCAGATTTCGTAGTTTTGTTCCAGAAAATATCAGTAAGAAACACCATGGTATGCTCATCACCTTTCGTACAGTACATCACATTGTCATGTAATAAACCATGCGTCATCATCTGCTAATAGAACTGGTCATTGTATTGCCCCACTTGTAGGTCTAACTTACTAGGAGAAAAGTATGACTGGCTGGGTTGATACATTATGTTGATCTAAGACAAATTGTCTACGTTCTATCCTTTGGAATGTGATAGTCTCGCCTGTGTCATTGCCATTCCCCTGACTGGAGAATATGCAAGTAAAAGAAACTGTTACAGTCTATTCTCATGATCTCATTGGACTTAGTATAGTGCCTCCCTGTAGTTTCTTTAAGTTCTTGTATGTTGCCTCTCTAAGTTCTCATTTCTTTGTCACTTTTAATCATTCAATTGATGTGTCGGCATGATACAATCTCATTGGGCGAATGCCTGGCCTCTACATAACACGATGCACACAATTGACACGTCCAACACAAAAAAGACACTAGTAGAAAAGGGGGCTTTGGTCCAAGCCGGGTAACCCCATTAGTCCCGGTTCAGTCCAGAACCGGGACCAATGGATGCATTTATCCCGGTTCGTGCGGCTAAGGCATTAGTCCCGGTTCACCTGGGCCCTTTAGTTCCGGTTCGTGCCACGAACCGGGACTAAATGATGCGAAGGCCATTAGTCCCGGTTGGTAGCACCAACAGGGACTAAAGGTCTAACCTTTAGTACCGGTTGGTGCCACCAACCGGGACTAATGGCCTTTAAGGCATTAGTACCGGTTCATGGCACGAACCGGTACTAAAGGTCCCATTTTCAACCCCCCCCCCCCCCCCCCGCGGCCGTGGACTGCCTTTTCAGTTTTAGAAAAAACAAAAAAATGATGGAAATGTCAAAAAAATAAAATAAAATAAGTTTCCCATGTGATATGTGGTCTAGTTGTTGGGAAAATTTACAAATATGAATTTCGACTTTATTTACAAAATCTCTCTACAATTTGTAAAATGGGCATAACTTTTGCATACGAACTCGGATTAAAAAGTTTTTAAATATAAAAAATCATCTACTCGAAAAGTTACATCCGATGGAGACCGCCTACGGCCTGTTTGCAAATTTGTAGAATCCTCATATTCCAAAAGAAAAAAAAGTTATGCTCAAATTTCAGTTTTTTTAAATTTTCATTAAATCTGGTCAAACTATGGTCAAACTACTTATTCAAGAAGTATTAGTGTTACTAAATAATTATTCAAGAATATTAGTGTTATTAAATAATTATTTCAGTTTTTTTGAATTTTGTCAAATCTGGTCAAACTGTGGTCAAACAATGGTCAAACTACTTATTCAAGAAATATTAGTGTTACTAAAAAATTATTGTTTTTTAGAACAATAGTTTCAAACTCAAACAGTGAAATGTGTGACTTCATGCTCAAGCTAAACTCCTGAGGTGTGACGCCCGGATAGTTAGGCTACAGTAACTCCACACTAATGATGCCACGTCACCTCGTTAATAGTTGGTAATCTCGAGTTAGTTCGAAACCGATTCTAATTCAAATTCAAAAATAGGCAAACAATAAAAGTTTTCAAAAAATAATCAAACTAAAATGTTCGGGGGTTGTCAAATATTACAAGGTTAATTATGGTGGGGTGCACACATTTTTATAAGGTGTCTGAATATTTTAAAATGAAATAAAACAGAAGAGAAAATAAATTAAGAAAAGAAAAATAAAACAAAGGAGAGGAACCCCCCCCCCCTGGCCAAACTGGGCCAAGCCCACCTGGCCCAGCAGGCCAGCCCCTGGCCCGGCCCACCCCCTCACTCCCATAACCCCCCCGGTCGGCGGAAACCCTAGCCGACACCCCATCCCCCCCGATCCCCTTCTCCTCCCTCCCCCGCCGATCTGGATCGGGATCCGCCCGATCCCGTCGCCCCCGACGCCGGCGCCCCACCCCACCGGCGCTCGTCCTCCTCCCCTCCTCCCCGACCGGCCGCGCAGGACGCCCGAACCCCCCCCCCCCCTCGTCGCCTCTGGACCGTCCCCGACTCCCACCTCGCCGGATCCGCATCGCCGGACGGCCGCCGCCTCGACCTCCTCCCCGCCGGACGCCCCCGACCACCCCCGAGCCCGCTTCCGAGACCCCATGCCTCCCCCTCGTGAGCTCTTCCCTCCCCTGCTTCGCTCTGTAGCCGTAGGGGTCGACCCCCGCGCTCGGTCGCCATGGCCGGAGCTCGCTCCGGCGCCGCGCTCGTCGCGCTCCGGCTCGCGCCGGCTCACCGCGCCCCACGTACCCCCTCCCCTCGCGCCTCCTCCGCTCGGTCGAGGCCCCCCTCCTCTTCCCCCTCGTTCCCCTCCGTACCCGAGCGCCCCCGTCGCGGATCTCGTCGCCGGCGCCCTTCCAGTGACCAAATGGTCACGGGGCCGAGCCCCTTGTGCTCAGCGCGTCGCGCAGCCCCCCTGGCCTTCCCGTTAGCCCCGTAGCGCGATCCCGACGCGGTCCCGAATCCCACCGCCGCCTCCGCCGCTCGCCGGCGTCGTTTCCGGCCAAGTCCGGCCGTGCCTCTGCCACCGTTGGACGCGGCATCCTCTCCACGTTCGAACGCACCCGCCCGCGGCCATTTTTGCCGCCAGACGGCGAATCCCGGCGAGGTCCGGCGCCCCTCCGCCGCGGGAACGCTCCCCGGAGCTCCCCAACGCCGGCCGCCGACGTGGCCGACCTGGGGCCACCCCTGGGTCACTGACCCGTGGGCACTAAGGGCCCGGCCGGCTGTTGACCCGGTCAGCCTTGCTGACTGGACCGGCCATGCCACTGACCGCAGGCCCCCCCCCAGAACGGTAAAAATAAAAATAAATGATAATTAAAATATTAATTAATTAATTAAGTAAATACTTAATTTAATTAATCCTGATTAATTAACCTAATGGCTAATTAACCTAATTAACTATTGTTAATTAACTAACAGAGTATGACGAATGGGACCCACCTGTCGGGTTGACCAAGTCAACCCTGTTGACTGCTGACATCAGCATGACATCATGCTGACGTCATAAATTCATTTTTCGAATTAAATAATTAATTAATTAAATTCCAGAAATTAATAAAATCTTTAGAAAATCATATCTTTTAATCCGTAACTCGGATTAAAATATTTTCAACATGAAAGTTGCTCAGAACGACGTGACGAATCCGGATACGCAGTCCGTTCGTCCGCCACACACCCCTAACCTATCGAACCCGCAACTTTCCCCCTCCGGCTCATCTGCCCGAAATCACGAAGCACCGGGAATACTTTCCCGGATGTTTCCCCCCTTAACCGGTACCACCTCATACCACGTTAGGGCACGCCTAGCATCGTTACTTGTCATGTCATGCTTCACTATGCATATGCTTGCATTATATTTATTGTTTCTTCCCCCTCTTCTCTCTCTAGACACCGAGACCAACGCCGCTGCTATCCAGTACGACTACGGAGTTGACGACCCCTCTCTCTTGCCAGAACCACCAGGCAAGCCCCCCCCCTTGATCACCAGATATCGCCTACTCTCCTCTATACTGCTTGCATTAGAGTAGTGTAGCATGTTACTGCTTTCGTTATTCCTATCCTGATGCATAGCCTGTCCTTGTTACTACTGTTGATACCTTTACCTGCAATCCTACTTGCTTAGTATAGGATGCTAGTTTATCATCAGTGGCCCTACATTCTTGTCCGTCTGCCATGCTATACTATCGGGCCGTGATCACTCGGGAGGTGATCACGGGTATGTACTATATACTTTATACATGATACATGTGGTGATTGAAGACGGGTAGGCTCGTAGGAGCACCCGCGAGTGGATCTTTGAGGCGGAGCGACAGGGCAGGTTCCGACCACCTAGGAGAGAGGTGGGCCTGGCCCTGGTCGGTGTTCGCGGATACTTAACACGCTTAACGAGATCTGGGTATTTGATCTGAGTCTAGCCATTTGGTCTATACGCACTAACCATCTACGTGGGAGTAGTTATGGGTATCCCGGCGTCGTGGTATCAGTCGAAGCCTTCGTGACGTCAGCGACTGAGTGGCGCGCGCCGGATTGGACTGGAAAGCCACTAGGCTAGGTCTGCTTCCGGCCGCGTACGCAACGTGCAGGTGTGCAAAGGGCGATGGGCCCAGACCCCTGCGCCATAGGATTTAGACCGGCGTGCTGACCTCTCTGTTGTGCCTAGGTAGGGCTGCGACGTGTTGATCTTCTGAGGCCGGGCATGACCCAGAAAAGTGTGTCCGGCCAAATGGGATCGAGCGTGTTGGGGTATGTGGTGCACCCCTGCAGGGAAGTTTATCTATTCGAATAGCCGTGTCCCTCGGTAAAAGGACGACCCGGAGTTGTACCTTGACCTTATGACAACTAGAACCGGATACTTAATAAAACACACCCTTCCAAGTGCCAGATACAACCGGTGATCGCTCTCTCACAGGGCGACGAGGGGAGGATCATCGGTTAGGATTATGCTATACGATGCTACTTGGAGGACTTCAGTCTACTCTCTTCTACATGCTGCAAGACAAAGGCTCCGAGAAGCGTAGTCTTTGACAGGATTAGTTATCCCCCTCTTATTCTGGCATTCTGCAGTTCAGTCCACATATGATACCCTTATTCCATTTGATACCCATGCATATGTAGTATAGCTCCTTGCTTGCGAGTACTTTGGATGAGTACTCACGGTTGCTTTCTCCCTCTTTTCCCTCTATCCCTTCTACCTGGTTGTCGCAACCAGATGTTAGAGCCCAGGAGCCAGACTCCACCGTCGACGACGACTCCTACTACACCGGAGGTGCCTACTACTACGTGCTGCCCGCTGACGACGACCAGGAGTAGTTTAGGAGGATCCCAGGCAGGAGGCCTGCGCCTCTTTCGATCTGTATCCCAGTTTGTGCTAGCCTTATTAAGACAAACTTATTTAATTTATGTCTATACTCAGATATTGTTGCTTCCGCTGACTCGTCTATGATCGAGCTCTTGTATTCGAGCCCTCGAGGCCCCTGGCTTGTAATATGATGCTTGTATGACTTATTTTATTTGTAGAGTTGTGTTGTGATATCTTTCCGTGAGTCCCTGATCTTGATCGTACACGTTTGCGTGTATGATTAGTGTATGATTAAATCGGGGGCGTCACAAGTTGGTATCAGAGCCAACTGCCTGTAGGAAACCCCCTTCCACACTCCTTGGCCGAAGTCGAGTCTAGACATTGCAAAAACTTTTTACTAACTTGGCTGTGTGCCTTACGGGCCCACGTCGCCATCGGGTGATACTAGGATCTTTTACTCCTCGATCCTTACTCTGGGACTCTGATCTCTCTTCTATTCGGGTTAAATGGTTTTGCTAACTCTAACTCTAGGATCTCGTAAATACTTTCTCCCGGAGAGCCCCTTCATTCCAGATGATGGCCTGCTTCACCGGAAGATTCCGAAGATACTCTTTGCTATTCCTCTCGAGACTTTGTGCCCATCACTTTTGCTATTCCCGACCACCGATAAATCCTTATAGATAACTACTTACACTTGCCATTCATACGATCATCCCCCATTGATCTTGTTATTACAAGATACCCCGAAGTCTTCTCTATTGTTCCGAGAATACTTTGTGCCTACTGCCTAGCAGTTCCTTGCCACATGAATACCCCTTCAATTAAATCCTCGCACTTGTCGAGTATCCACTCATCCCCAGTTGTTCATGTGTTTCACAATGGTCTTCGAAATACTATTCGATCCTCGAAAAATCCTTAGTAGCTTATTGCTCTGCAATACTTGCCTGCTTGCATTATGGATGCTTTCCATATGTCTGGCGATATTCGTTAGTATCCTTAGGCATTGTCTTTTGATCCTATTGATTCAACTTGAGTGCGAATGCACGCAATCATCAGTTGATCCTTTTAAATTATCTTTCCGGCTTAGACGTTATTTTAAAACATGAGCTAGATCTCGACCAATCAAATTGCTGTCGATTGTACCCTTAAGGCTATTCAACTTAGCCATCCCTGATCAGAGCATTGCTTCTGATCCCTTGTCTTGGAATTGATAATTCCTTTGCATTTGAGCCTTGAATTAGTCAGTTGTTTCTAAAGTCTGATCTCCTTGCATTGTTTCTCCCTCTGGTTGAGTACCGATGCTCGCACCAGATCCCTTGAGGACCACCAGATCATTTGCTGGATTTTATCCGACAACGTCCTTCGTATTCAATAAGTCTGTGAGCCTTTCCTCGGATACATAATACCTTTGGTAAGTTGTATCCTTTGCTTTCTCAAACATGCTCTACTATCGAGCTGGTGTTATTTATTCTTGAAACTTGTGGTATATGTTTCTAAGAAGCCCCTATGGGTTGAACATATGCCTTCTCTAAACTGTGTGAACTCGAAAGCTTTCACGAGTCATACACCTCTGGTATTTTGCCAGATAAAATTTCAAACACTACAACTTCTTCGAAAGCGAGAAGTAAAATGAAAGGTTATGCATGGAAGAATTGGGAGTCGACCTTGAGCCTTTGCGTTCATGCCCATGGACCCGATGTGAAACTTATCATCGAAGCTTCTTGTAAATGATATTAGTTCCCTTGGTATAAGTTCATCTTATATCTGGGATCCGGCCTTTTGCAATCGTGGTTCCGACCATGTTCTCTTTTAAATACCATTTTCGATGCAAGCGTAAGCACTTGTCTCATGTGGATCAATACCTCGGTCCAACCTCTACTTTGATCCGTCTTTGAGTATTACCCCCCCTGGTATCTCGAGATTATCTTGAAACTACATAACTTCTTATGAGTTCTTCATCAAGTACTACATTCTCACTGATTACAGTTTTCATGGGCTCTGAGTTATTAAACACTCAAAGACACCGATAACTGAACCGAGTCTGCCCTACGGTTCAGCAACTCTTGATAATCTTCTTTAAGTCCGAGTTTGTACTCGATCATGTCATTCCTAGCCTGATCGGCTATATCATTATCGTGCTAAATTTTAACTGTGCTACCTGGTCCTTAATCCCGGAGCACAACTTTCGATGGTGAGCTAAGCTTACGTCGATCTTCCTCGTCATATCAATTCACCTTGAACAACAAGCTTGATTTCAAGTTTGTGCCCTACCCATGGTTCTAATAACCTTCCGCTTCATCATTCCTTTGATTTGATGTTGTCACTGATTGATTACATCTTGAAATCTCTCGACCAATGTGCCATGAAGATCATCAACCTTATGAGGTCTTCCTGGATATCAATTGAATTCATGATGAGAAATACCATCCTTGTCCCCGATGAATTGTATTATCATCGGCCACTTTATTGCCTTCCCTCCAACACAAACTTATTCGTGTTTTGAGTTATACCTTGAGATCCTTGCTATACAGCATTTGTTCTTCTTTACCTTGGAATGTTACCACCTTTTATGTCAAGAATGTCGTGGTAATTTTACCACCTCTTGAGAATTCTTGATATAGTAATATCTCTCGCCTTTTGCGTTCATTTCTTGGTCTCCGTATTGTTTCTAACCGGAATACCGACTAATGGTCTGTGTTGTGCAAATTCTAAACTTCTAGCAACCCCATTTGCTTGAAGTTATTGGTCTACAGTTTCATTCTAAGTCTATTGATTATTGAATCATCATTCAAACATTGATCGTGCTACCTAGTCCAGATTCCTGGTTGCACCCTTCTATCATTGTTCAGTTGTGTATGTTTCCCTCGAGCATACATCATTATGACATTTGATCCGACAAATGATATTTCCTTGTTCACATAATTGTGGAAATCAATCCTTTGGAAATCGCGATGATTTTTGCTGAGCCTATCAGCCACCTCCTCATCCTCTCCTTGGTTTACTGATGAACTCTTGTTTCGGAACTCGCTTCCATAGTTCATTTCCCGAGAATCTTACAATGGCATCTCGTCAAATTGTGCCGCACCTTTTCTTCTCAGGCATCCTAAGTCTGAGGTATTGTGACACCAATCAGATCTGAATCTCGGTCAGATATGATGGTTGGAACTTATTTCCAAGAGTTATAATGTTGGTCTTTATATATGACCCGGTAAGGTTATGTCAGGCCTAGCACACCTGGCCGGAGGACCTATTGTTGTAGTATCCTTTTTAGCAAGTTTAGCCATTCTTCCGTGAGGAAATTGTAAGACTTATTTCACAAGCTATTCCTGATGGATCCTTTGTGTTTCCAAAATCTGACCTTTGCTTGAATACCATGTCAATGCTTCTTGAAGCATATTTGTGGTACTCCGCTTTTCAATAAGAGCATTGAAAGCGCAATGCTAAGTTTTCCTTAACCATTATCCAAACACCGTTGTATGGGTACTGTCATGAAATTTCTCTCCCCTTACTTAAAGGGTTTTCTACATGATATCCTGCCACGGATATCATGCTCTGTTTGTCCTTGGGAAGGATATACCCCTGAAGTATGTGTTTAATCACATTTTCCTTTCCATTCTTCTGTTAAATCTGATAATCATATTTTCCTTTCCATTGTTCTGTTTAACCTTCTTGAGGTTTATATGATCTAAGTAGTAATACGTCACTGCTTTTATAAGCACCTCGGCGTACAACTCTGTCAGTAAGACCCTGTTACTATTGTTGTTGACATTCCGGTAACCACCGGTGAACGAGAACTTTGCCTATTGATCCGCCTCGTTTCAACGAGCAGGAAAATGGTTCTCTTCATCCCTCACCCTTGGTACCGATGTTGTTGCCGACACAACCGATAGGCTGATCCACTGACATGCCTTGCTATCATGACCATGCAAGATGTCAACGCCCATCCCTATTTTAAACCACATGGTGGGCCCCTAACCCACAGTTACACAGGATCGAAACCTGACCCTCCTATACACCCCCGGTTTCCAAATTTAATTCCTCGCACTTGGCCTCGTTTGTGATTCACGAGCCACCTTCCGAGAAATCATCGATTCTGGTATTAAACACAATACCTATACCGTTGCCTTGTTTCAGGCAATGAAGATTGTCTATCCGTTTCAAACTTCTTATGGTACCTTCTTACTTTGCTCTCGATGTGTTTTAATTGTTCAAACTCGAGAGATACTCTTATGATCATTCTTGGGATACCCCCTAAATGAATTTCCCTTATAACATTCAATTGTTGTAAAGCTGCCCCTTACCTATTCGTAAGTACGATGGAGTTCCCGAAGAAAGGACGACAACTTCATCATGATGACCTGAAGCAGAGAAATGAAGACATCAATGTAATGGATCGACCTCTTCGAGAAGAGCAACTATGACCAAGAAGAATCGTTAGAATTATGTAACCAGATCCCCCACCCCCTTACTCCCGCTCCTAAATCTCGGGACGAGATTTCTTGTAGTGGAGGAGAATTGTGACGCCCGGATAGTTAGGCTACAGTAACTCCACACTAATGATGCCACGTCACCTCGTTAATAGTTGGTAATCTCGAGTTAGTTCGAAACCGATTCTAATTCAAATTCAAAAATAGGCAAACAATAAAAGTTTTCAAAAAATAATCAAACTAAAATGTTCGGGGGTTGTCAAATATTACAAGGTTAATTATGGTGGGGTGCACACATTTTTATAAGGTGTCTGAATATTTTAAAATGAAATAAAACAGAAGAGAAAATAAATTAAGAAAAGAAAAATAAAACAAAGGAGAGGAACCCCCCCCCCTGGCTAAACTGGGCCAAGCCCACCTGGCCCAGCAGGCCAGCCCCTGGCCCGGCCCACCCCCTCACTCCCATAACCCCCCCGGTCGGCGGAAACCCTAGCCGACACCCCATTCCCCCCCCCCGATCCCCTTCTCCTCCCTCCCCCGCCGATCTGGATCGGGATCCGCCCGATCCCGTCGCCCCCGACGCCGGCGCCCCACCCCACCGGCGCTCGTCCTCCTCCCCTCCTCCCCGACCGGCCGCGCAGGACGCCCGAACCCCCCCCCCCTCGTCGCCTCGGGACCGTCCCCGACTCCCACCTCGCCGGATCCGCATTGCCGGACGGCCGCCGCCTCGACCTCCTCCCCGCCGGACGCCCCCGACCGCCCCCGAGCCCGCTTCTGAGACCCCACGCCCCCCCCGTGAGCTCTTCCCTCCCCTGCTTCGCTCTGTAGCCGTAGGGGTCGACCCCCGCGCTCGGTCGCCATGGCCGGAGCTCGCTCCGGCGCCGCGCTCGTCGCGCTCCGGCTCGCGCCGGCTCACCGCGCCCCACGTACCCCCTTCCCTCGCGCCTCCTCCGCTCGGTCGAGGCCCCCCTCCTCTTCCCCCTCGTTCCCCTCCGTACCCGAGCGCCCCCGTCGCGGATCTCGTCGCCGGCGCCCTTCCAGTGACCAAATGGTCACGGGGCCGAGCCCCTTGTGCTCAGCGCGTCGCGCAGCCCCCCTGGCCTTCCCGTTAGCCCCGTAGCGCGATCCCGACGCGGTCCCGAATCCCACCGCCGCCTCCGCCGCTCGCCGGCGTCGTTTCCGGCCAAGTCCGGCCGTGCCTCTGCCACCGTTGGACGCGGCATCCTCTCCACGTTCGAACGCACCCGCCCGCGGCCATTTTTGCCGCCAGACGGCGAATCCCGGTGAGGTCCGGCGCCCCTCCGCCGCGGGAACGCTCCCCGGAGCTCCCCAACGCCGGCCGCCGACGTGGCCGACCTGGGGCCACCCCTGGGTCACTGACCCGTGGGCATTAAGGGCCCGGCCGGCTGTTGACCCGGTCAGCCTTGCTGACTGGACCGGCCATGCCACTGACCGCAGGCCCCCCCCAGAACGGTAAAAATAAAAATAAATGATAATTAAAATATTAATTAATTAATTAAGTAAATACTTAATTTAATTAATCCTGATTAATTAACCTAATGGCTAATTAACCTAATTAACTATTGTTAATTAACTAACAGAGTATGACGAACGGGACCCACCTGTCGGGTTGACCAAGTCAACCCTGTTGACTGCTGACATCAGCATGACATCATGCTGACGTCATAAATTCATTTTTCGAATTAAATAATTAATTAATTAAATTCCATAAATTAATAAAATCTTTAGAAAATCATATCTTTTAATTCGTAACTCGGATTAAAATATTTTCAACATGAAAGTTGCTCAGAACGACGTGACGAATCCGGATACGCAGTCCGTTCGTCCGCCACACACCCCTAACCTATCGAACCCGCAACTTTCCCCCTCCGGCTCATCTGCCCGAAATCACGAAGCACCGGGAATACTTTCCCGGATGTTTCCCCCCTTAACCGGTACCACCTCATACCACGTTAGGGCACGCCTAGCATCGTTACTTGTCATGTCATGCTTCACTATGCATATGCTTGCATTATATTTATTGTTTCTTCCCCCTCTTCTCTCGCTAGACACCGAGACCGACGCCGCTACTACCCAGTACGACTACGGTGTTGACGACCCCTCTCTCTTGCCAGAGCAACCAGGCAAGCCCCCCCCCCTTTGATCACCAGATATCGCCTACTCTTCTCTATACTGCTTGCATTAGAGTAGTGTAGCATGTTACTGCTTCCCGTTAATCCTATACTGATGCATAGCCTGTCCTTGTTACTACTGTTGATACCTTTACCTGCAATCCTACTTGCTTAGTATAGGATGCTAGTTTATCATCAGTGGCCCTACATTCTTGTCCGTCTGCCATGCTATACTATCGGGCCGTGATCACTCGGGAGGTGATCACGGGTATGTACTATATACTTTATACATGATACATGTGGTGATTGAAGACGGGTAGGCTCGTAGGAGCACCCGCGAGTGGATCTTTGAGGCGGAGCGACAGGGCAGGTTTCGACCACCTAGGAGAGAGGTGGGCCTGGCCCTGGTCGGTGTTCGCGGATACTTAACACGCTTAACGAGATCTGGGTATTTGATCTGAGTCTGGCCATTTGGTCTATACGCACTAACCATCTACGTGGGAGTAGTTATGGGTATCCCGGCGTCGTGGTATCAGCCGAAGCCTTCGTGACGTCAGCGACTGAGTGGCGCGCGCCGGATTGGACTGGAAAGCCACTAGGCTAGGTCTGCTTCCGGCCGCGTACGCAACGTGCAGGTGTGCAAAGGGCGATGGGCCCAGACCCCTGCGCCATAGGATTTAGACCGGCGTGCTGACCTCTCTGTTGTGCCTAGGTAGGGCTGCGACGTGTTGATCTTCCGAGGCCGGGCATGACCAAGAAAAGTGTGTCCGGCCAAATGGGATCGAGCGTGTTGGGGTATGTGGTGCACCCCTGCAGGGAAGTTTATCTATTCGAATAGCCGTGTCCCTCGGTAAAAGGACGACCCGGAGTTGTACCTTGACCTTATGACAACTAGAACCGGATACTTAATAAAACACACCCTTCCAAGTGCCAGATACAACCGGTGATCGCTCTCTCACAGGGCGACGAGGGGAGGATCATCGGTTAGGATTATGCTATACGATGCTACTTGGAGGACTTCAGTCTACTCTCTTCTACATGCTGCAAGACGAAGGCTCCCAGAAGCGTAGTCTTCGACAGGATTAGTTATCCCCCTCTTATTCTGGCATTCTGCAGTTCAGTCCACATATGATACCCTTATTCCATTTGATACCCATGCATATGTAGTATAGCTCCTTGCTTGCGAGTACTTTGGATGAGTACTCACGGTTGCTTTCTCCCTCTTTTCCCTCTATCCCTTCTACCTGGTTGTCGCAACCAGATGTTGGAGCCCAGGAGCCAGACTCCACCGTCGACGACGACTCCTACTACACCGGAGGTGCCTACTACTACGTGCTGCCCGCTGACGACGACCAGGAGTAGTTTAGGAGGATCCCAGGCAGGAGGCCTGCGCCTCTTTCGATCTGTATCCCAGTTTGTGCTAGCCTTCTTAAGGCAAACTTATTTAACTTATGTCTGTACTCAGATATTGTTGCTTCCGCTGACTCGTCTATGATCGAGCTCTTGTATTCGAGCCCTCGAGGCCCCTGGCTTGTAATATGATGCTTGTATGACTTATTTTATTTGTAGAGTTGTGTTGTGATATCTTCCCGTGAGTCCCTGATCTTGATCGTACACGTTTGCGTGTATGATTAGTGTACGATTAAATCGGGGGCGTCACATGAGGGTTAATAGGATTGACATCTTACTATTGTCAGGAAAACAACGAGTGCAGACTTGGAAACGAGGAAGAATAGAACCCGGAAGTTAAGCGTGCTCAGGCTGGGGGAGTGGGAGGATGGGTGACCGTCTGGAAAGTTAGATGATTTGGAATGCTGAGGGGTGATTAGAGATTAAATTGAGCAGTGATGAGGGATGATTAAAGATTAGAGGTTAAAATAATTCAGAAATTTGAAAATAAAAAAAATCAAAAAAAATCAGAAAATTACCTTTAGAATAAAATGTTATTTTACTACAATAATTAAAAAGACCAACTTAAGATGTGGTAGAACCTATCCGATGATTAAACTGCTATCTATGATGGGAGAAAACCTCTTTGACCGTATGCTTCAACCGGATAGACACCGTCATCATGTATATGTATGAATAACCTACACAAGAGATGAAACATATTTTGTTGTGCTAAAAACACATCATTGCTAGTAAGCCATAGAGCCCAATATAAGGTTGCCGTCCCCGCAAGAATATGTGTAAAAAATTGTATGTCAATACGCGCAACCAATTATCAAGCATGTTATGTGCACTATGAAGAGAGTAAAAATTTGAATCTATTTGAACCACGGCCCACACCACACGAGCAAAGTTACACTAAAAAATAGGTGTCTAATACACTCGTTATGCTGCGAAAGACACGGGTCTTGCTACCTCGCCAGTTGCGACGTGTCAGGTTATCTCTATTCAAGACTACACCTTTATTTAAAGACCAAAAGTATACTCAAAGAGGTATTTTGAGCTTTCATAACTTTTTTTTAATTATTAACAGGAACATCACCCGGGGCAGTCGTCTCATATATATAACAGCTTGACAGAAAATTCGTCCAGTTTGTCCAACAGCTGAATTCGTCCAGTTTGATGCAAGTTTCATCAAAATTCGTCCAGTTTGTCCAACAGCTGAATGAGTTGCAGACGTACGAGCAATTCATTCCATGTTTAGATGCGAGACCCTCATAGGTCTTTGTGAAAAGAAACATCAGGATATTTTCTTGACAAAACCTGCTTAATTGTGATGAATTTATATCCAATAATCCGATACAAGCTTGGATATTATCTCATATATGGAGTGACGTCCAACCAAGTATCCTCTCACAGTCTAATCTCGGAAATGTCCATGATCGAGAAAAGTGCCAAAATGAAAACAGTATCCCAACCACACCGTGGAATACGACGCGTTCCATCGGTTCGTCGGCCGGCGAAAGGAACGGAACACGGCCAGTGCTGGAGCGTGTTGCACACACGATGGAGCAAAGTTTGCGTTCATCCATCACGGATGCGCCGAATGTCTTGCACGTACGTTTACGTGTGGGGTGGTGTGGGTGGCGACTTGACAATGGTTAACGATGGTTTGACACTTGGGAGGAAAACTGATTTCTCTCTGGGATCTGTCGGCCATCCATTTGGTAAAAAGGTCTTTGACGTGCACGTGGAGGTTAAGGGGTAGATGGGCGGATCGATGGGCGTACGGTGCTGGCTAAGGTGCGGTCAAGGTCAATTACGCACTGTCTATAGGGAAAGATGGCCGGCCGTCGGGTACGCCAGAGCGACGACTTTGTGTCATACGAGGAAATGCCATGACGACTTGGAATTCTAGGCCTAGCAATGTCATATTTTACCATACAATGTTGCCAACTTATATAAGGTTAGTTTTTTTAAAATAAGAGTCATAAGTTGCAAGTCTAAGAAAATCTTGCCATACTTTATAAGTGTATATGATACGGGACCCCGAATGTGGCTTGTTTAAAATGGGGCTTGAACCAAATTTTCATCTAAGTTGGTCAAATTTGCCTATGATTAAGTGTGGCAACATTAGGCAAATTTAGTCTCAAACAAAATAGCCCCTAGGTCTGCACTTCTGAATAGAGAAGGTGGAGGATTTATATCGGCTAAACTGGAGAATTGTGCGGCAAGACAGGAAAGGTGACGTGATACCTCAATTGTTTGAAGATACGTCTGGAGTATTGTATATAGACATGGTATGTGCACCAGCGACAACCAAACTGAGTACTCCAGTTTCCTGGCGCTGGTCACTATGGAGTAAAGTTCATGCATGTGGCCGCAAAAAACGTGGATCTAGAATTTATTGGTACAAAAGAATTGAAGACCTCGTGCTTGGACCAAGAAAGGCAAAGCTAGAAAGTCTTTTGATTCACAGTCTGTAATTTCTTGGGATGATAATTCTCTCCTGATTTCTCTTAGCTGAACTTGTTAGAGATGTAATAACTGTTATCTGAGTTCAATAAAGTTTGTCACAAAGTTCAAAAACAAAGTGGATAGCTTTTGTTAGACCGTGGGTCAAACACCCCTAAACATGCATAATCGACTGATGAATTGGGCCAAAAACATTTTACCTTCGGCAAGAAAGTAAAGGGACAATGAATTTATAGGCCCTAACAAATGATGAATCAGTGACTAAGAAGAACCAGGTGACGGTTCCATCCCAGGCCGGCTTCGTAATAATCGCACGTGACAACTTCATCCCAAGGTGAGATTTCTAACTTGATGTATGCAACTGATTTTTTAAAGACGACTTCTTGTACCAACCGTGTAATTCACTCTAAAATCTTGTACTCCCTCCGTTCCTAAATATAAGTCTTTCTAAAGATTCCAACAAGTGACTACATGCGGAGCAAAATGAGTGAACCTTCACTCTAAAATATGTCTACATACATCTGCATGTTGTAGGCCATTTGAAATGTTTAAAAAGACTTATATTTAGGAACGGAGAGAGTAATTTCTAATCATTTGTGCATGGGGAGACATCGTGCACATGTATGTTCCATCGAATTCTTCTCCAAATACATGACCAAGTTCATATATGGATGAACACTTAACAAAAAGAACAACATATTGTTAGAGATATTTACAACTTAATTTTTTGATATTAAATTTCTGTTCATTTCAAAACTAAAGGACATATGGACCATTCCCGTAAGGAAAGAAAAAAGAAAAATGGACACTTCGTTGCCTCCACGCGGAGGTGGGTTTTCTGGCTAGTCGCACCCTCTTAAGCCCTCAATTTGAGATGATGGAATCCATCACTATATTTGTCTTACTGCAAGCTATATATAGCGCTCGCCTATCCCCGATGAGGAATTCCCAGTGGAGGGTGCGTGGGAGTGACCGGTTTTCATCCTGCCTTTATGTCGTTTGCGCTAAATTCCCCCGATGTCACTTTCTCATGTTTTTACTAGAAACAATTTCGTTCGGTTTTTAGTTTTGACTTCATTTATCTGTATTTATTTTCACTACTGCTATTCTCTTTCCTTTTTTTATTTACCCCTCTAGTTTCTTTCTCCTAAAATAGTTTTCATTTCAAAAATACCAAACTTTTTTTTATGAAGACATGAACACATTTGTGAACAAAGATTTACTTTTTTAACTAAAAGTCTGAATACTTTTTAAAAATTACATCTACATTTTAAAAAAGATGTGAACTCTTTTTTAATGAAATGAACTACATGGATTGGGCACTTTTCAAAAAACACATAGACATTTTCAAAGGCGTTAATACGTTTTTAAAAACTACATGGTTTTTATATTAAATAGGTGAGCACTTTCTAATAGTACATGAAAAATTTCTAAAATAGAAGAGCACTTTTTTAACTAGATAAATATATTTTAATAAATGAAAACTTTTTAAAATTACACAGACAAGTATTCACGAGGCGTGAACACTCTCTAAAAAGCATCAACAACTTTCTTACAATTAAAAAAATATATAATAATAAGCAGAATAAATATTATTTCGGGATTTATTGAAAAGAGAATGGAAATTACTAGTAAATGGGCCTCACCAAAAGATAGGTCCAAGTACCATTCGCTCTTCGCCGTTTTTCATTTTGATAGTTTTTTCTAAATCACTGTTTTCTTAGATTTATTTTCTTCTTTTTACTTTGGGTGTCTTTGCTTTTCTCATTGTTTTTTCTTGATTTTCATTTCTTTCTTCATTATACTTGTTTCCTTTGCTTCTTTCTCAGTTTTCTTTGGGGTTTTTTCTTCTTTTTTATCTTTGTGGTTTATTTGGGTTTTTTTCTGAACTCATGTCTAGTTTTTTGTCAGTATACAATGTACACTTTTGAAAGCACACGGGAAACATTTATCTGATACATATTTTTTTTCAAATACGTGATTACATTTTAAAAAAATACATGTTTTTTTAAAGTTTTTCAAATACTCAATAGCAGTTGCCAAAATAAATATTGTACATTTTTTTATTGGCAACACGCATTTTTTTTAAAACTATGTAAACATTCCTTATATATTATATAAACATTTCTGAAAATTTCACGGACATTTTCTGGAAACAGGTGATTTTTTAAAATGTCACATACATTTTCAGTGGAAGAAAACATATTTCTACATTGTATATTTCTAATATATGTAAACATTTTTGGAAATTCGTGACTTTAATTTTTTTAGGTAAATTTCTAATATATGTATTTAAGATATAAACAAAAGTAAAAAATAAATAAAGAAAATAGTGTGATGTCAGCATGAGGTGCAACTCTTACTGGGCCGGGCTACCATCGGCCCCCTGCAAGTTCGCTCTGCTCTGGTTTTCTCCTGGTTTTTCTCTTTCTTTCTTTTCGATAGATTGTTTTTGCAGTGGTTCCCTTTGTGTTTTCACCGATTTCCTCTGGTTTTCTTTTTTCCTAGATTGTAACTTCTTTTTCCTTTATGTTTCATTAGTTTTCTGTGTTTTGTTGGTTTCCTTGGTTTCTTTCTTTCTTTTTTCTCGGTTTTCACTGGTTCTCTTCATTTCTCTTTATTTATTATCGGGTTTCCTCTGTTTTCTTTGGGGCTGTTTCTTTCTTTATTTTTATGTGTTTTTCTCTGTGATTTCCATCGATTTTTCTTAGGTTTTAGACATTTTTTATTGTCTTTTTTTCTATGTGTTGTTTGTATCATTTTCCCTCAGTTTTGTATGTGCATTTTACATGTACATGTGAACATTATTTGTATACATATTAGTTTTGTCAATTCATAATTAACATTTTTCCTGGGTTTTGTATGTGCATTTTCCGTATATATCAAAGACATTTTTTACTTAGAATAAATTCAGAATCTTTTTAAATTCATGAACATTTTAGAAATTATTATGGTTTAAATTTTGTATTTTGTTTAAAAGTCATGAACATTTTGAAGTAGTTTTTCATAACTATAAACTCTAAAAGTATTTTTTAAGTTTGTTAACGTTTGTTAAAATTCATGAACATTTTTCATATTAGTAAACATTATTTAAAGACAAAGCTAAAATCCGGTCGTTCGATCGTCATTCGTTTTGGATCCCAACGTGATTTGGTTGAGAGGGGGTTTTAATGCGAACGAACCCGGCGTCACGCCCGCCTGTGCGTAGCCGCTGGACGCGATTCTATCAACGACATACGGGTGCAGGTTGAACCGCCCCGCTCGCCAAATACGCACGATCTCCACTTGCTCACCTCCTTCACCCTCATTCAATTATCTCGCCAGTTACTGATAACCGCAACATTGCTCTCCCTCTCCCTGCCTATCCTCCCGTCGTCTTCTCCACCTGTGGTGGTAACCACGACATTGCTCTCCCTCTCCCTGCATATCCTCCCATCGTCTTCTCCACCTGTGGTGGTTTTGGGCAGCAGCGAGGCCAGTTTCTCAATGGACGACGACCGATTTGCCAGTGAGGTTCCCATTCCCATGTTTGCGTAATGTTTCCCCTTTTGTCCCGCCGTGGATTTTTGTGGTTGTTGCCTATGTTTCGACCAGTAGTTCATGGGATTAAGGTTGTTCAGCGGTGCGATTAGGTTACGTGTAATGTTTGCTACTAGATGGATGTACGGATTTGGTTGATTCCGTGTGAATTTAAAAAATGTCACATGTTAAAGAAAATGAGTGACATTTCAAAAAATGTTTATACAATGTTATATATATATATATATATATATATATATATATATATATATATAAATGGTTGTGTACTCTTGGGAGTACGTACTCCCGCTTCTCATATATCACATAGATGAATCTTTTATACACCTTTATTATTTTTAATATACTTCATTAGTAATTATTAGATACCCCAAAATGAGTTCCATGAAAATCATGTGAGTCTACATATTTTTAAATGTTTACGTATATACTGATGTGTTTGTATGTGAAAAAGGTATATTACAAAAAATACATCACAGATGATATTTTTTCAACAAAACTCGTATTGGGGTATCTTAGAATATTTAATGAAGTATATTGAGAATAATAAAGAGGTATAATTAATGCGTATATGAGGTATATTGAGAATGGGAATACATACTCTCAGGAGTACAGAAGAGGAGTCCTATATATATATATATATATATATATATATATATATATATATATATATATATATGTAATTAAAAAAATATTTTGTCCATTCAGAATGTTTTTTATGTTACACTTAAGAAAGTGTTCACGAGTTTACAAAACTACATAATACCCCATACGTTGCTGCGGGAATTTGTGGCACCATATAGGAGAAGGATTATGCAGTAAAAATAGTATTACCGTGAAAATAAATATAAAGGTATGTTTATTTCAACCTTTGGTCACAGAATATGAAAATTAGTATATTGTACACTATTTTCAGATTTGCATAATTAGTATTTGTTACTGTTTTCATCTCAAAAAGTATGGGTCAAATTTTTTGCGGGGAAATTTATATACATTACTAACATGAAACAATGAACATATAGTTTGATTTTTTTATTTTGAGGCAATGAACATATTTTTTTTTGAGGGGAAAAAGCCAATTTATTCATCGAATTCCACAGAGTGTGGGATACAAGTCGGAGCCTGGGGTTGGCCTAACCAGATGTGGCGCCCGGCCCTAGTGAGAGTGAATATTTGGCAAGTTTATGTGCGTCTCTATTAGCCGCACGACCTTCGAACACAAAATTACAGGCAAAGGAAGAAGCTCTACTTTTAATCTCTTGAACAATTGCAGCGTTTCTGCCCCTATGTGCTTTTGAAATATCATTGACCACTTGCTTAGCGTCGGAAGCGATGATCAAATTGTTAAGGTTGAGATCTTCCGCCAGCGCAAGTGCTTCTCGACATGCAATGAACATATAGTTTGATGATAATTTCGGTGAAATCAAAGCCCAAGCAAGTCTCAACACAAAAGCCCGAAAGTCTGAATGCTGGCTTGAGGCCCGTAAAACCACTAAGGTGAATGCTTGTTGAGTACAATATGCTTATCAGTACTAGACAACGAAGGGAAGCCTGGCTTGAGAATACAGCGGGATCTTCGTCCTTTGATAGTGAATCCGGTTCATGGAAGAAACTATGGAATACCCAAGTGCCGGCCAAGATTCGAATGTTTTTGTGGCGCTTGGCGCAACAATCACTGCCTACAAATGACGTGAGAGCACACAGGCACATGTCGGATTCAAGCGCTTGCGGTCTATGTGGAGCGGAAGACTTGTGGAGACACTCGCTTCTAAATTGTACAATGACCAGATGTATTTGGGCGCTAGTGGATGGAGAACTAGCTGAACAGTTAAGAGAGATCAGTGAACCGAGTGCCAAACAATGGATTTTCTCAATGATCCAAGTTTTATCTCATGACACATTCACCAAGCTCCCCGTCACCTTATGGGCAATCTGGTCGGCGAGGAGGAAGGCAATCCACAAAGGTGTTTTCCAAAGCCCTCAAACTACACATGAATTCATCAAAAGATTCATGGCTGACCTGGAAATCATCAAGGAAAATCAGCCGGGGGCTGGGAGGGGGCCGCTGCAACAGCCGGCAACTGAGAGCACGAGGCCAAAAGCCCCACCAGCGGGGTATGCAAAAATTCATGTAGATGCCGGGGTGTCCAACTCCCATCGGCGCGGTACAGCTGCAGCAGTGGCAAGGGATCAGTTTGGGAACTATCTAGGCAGCTCGTCTCTTGTGATTGAAGGATTGCACGATCCATCAGCCTTGGAGGCAATAGCCTGCCGTGAGGGACTCTCACTCGCTGAAGATTTGGTTATTCAGAGCTGCGTCATTGCATGTGATGCTAAGCAAGGCATTCAAGACATTCGGAGTACAAGTAGAGG
This sequence comes from Triticum monococcum, assembly GCA_034509565.1. Lineage (NCBI taxonomy): Eukaryota > Viridiplantae > Streptophyta > Magnoliopsida > Poales > Poaceae > Triticum > Triticum monococcum. The sequence goes on along the minus strand of CM067842.1, from coordinate 76,699,870 downwards.
GCGGTATGGTCAGATCATCACCGAGATTAATGCTAGAGCTGCAAATATCAATTGTAATTTTGTTTTCGTAGGCCGGTCGGCTAACATAGATGCTCATAGATTAGCTAAGTTTTCACTTCGCCTAGAAAAGGGTCGCCATCTATGGCTCATCCAACCATATATATAACCAAACTTGTATCCCACTCTCTGTGGAATTTGCTTGAATAAAGTTTGGTTGACCCTCAAAAAAAAAATCTGTCTTTCAAAGGCGAAAGCACGAGATATATATAAATATCTCAGCAACGCATCCATACATCATAGAATTTCTACATGACCACAAGCCTCATACCAACGCCAGAAGGAGAAAAAAGAACGTGCATACAGTAACACATAACAACACAGATGCATCTCTTCAACTGAAGAAGAACACATGTATCTCCAGGGGAACAACGCTGAGGTGCAAAAAAACGCAGACGTGGAGATCTGAACAGATAACTAAATGACATAAACGACCAGAGGGACCTAATCTTCCTGCTCCTCTACCTTGCCAGCAAAGGCGCTACTTCGATTGAGATTGCCCACGCTCCGCACCGGCATGGCTCCATCAGCGCCGCCAAACTACGCTTAGGGGCCGGTGGCCCTTCCCAGCTACTCCGGCTCGAACAGAGGAAGGAGAGCTCCCACCGTGGCGCATGTGAGGTCAAAGAAGGACGCGGAGTGGCAGAGATGGTTCGCCGAGAGGCCAGGTCGACGTGTGTGCGTATGGCTTGGGCCAGCATAGCCCCCGCTGGAGGCAATCACGAGGCTTTGTTGCGGCGACAGTCGTCGACGGCGGTGATGCCTTATGAAGTGTGTTGTGTGTTGTGTGTTAAATAAAGGAGGCCCCGTGGGCAGGGAACTGGATCGATATCCAAACCTTTAGTGAGTGGAAGGAGGAAAAATGAAGAGGTAGGGAACTGGATAGTCTTCCTCACTTCTGTCGTTTCGTTGAAAGCCATAAAGAAGAGAAACTGAAGAAGAGTAAGAAAGGAGTCGTTGGTTGACTGCTGCAAACATAATATGTGAGTGGAGAATTGATGCTAGCTTGGATAGGCTGCATGTTTAGATAAATAGGTTAGTGTGGATGGATCTCTTAGGTATGTAGGATATAGGATTTGTTGGTCACATTTCAAAAATAGTGAAAGTGTCAAAAAAATGTTTGCATAATGTAAAACATAGTCCGCGCCATTAGAAAAATGTATGTGAAATTTTAAAGAAAAATTACCGTGATTAAAAAAGTTCACCGCATTTTAAAAATGTTCATAAATTGTAAAAATTAACCCATAGTTTAACTAACTGTTTATTTCTGTTAGATTAATTTATGTGACATTTTTAAAAAATATTCACGTGTGTCCCAAAAATGTCTGTGAAAGTTATCAAAATATTTCAACAATGTGAAAAAATGTTTGTGTACTTTTTAAAAATGGTTATTGTCAATAAGAAAATATACAATGTGTTTTTGGAAAATGTTACTGTGTATTAAAAAAGGTCTTCATGACACATATTCTTCTATACATAACGTATTTGAGAAATGTCCAAAGTGTATCAATTTTTTATATGTGCGCTAAAACTGTACATTGTGTACTGCGAAAAAATGGATATGTGTTAAAAAATGGTAAATAATGAAAATAAAATAAAAACCGAATAATACAAAAGAATTCAAGAAAAAAACAAAGTAAAACCAAAAGCATAACGAAGAAAAAGTTCAAAGAAAATTAGTGAAAAAAACGAGCTATAACGAAGGAGACAAGAAAAATCAACAAAAACCGATGAAAAAACATAAAAAAACAAAGGGAAAAACAGAAAAAAAAACGGAGCAGAGCGAGCGAGCCTACATCTTCGCTCGAGCGGCACGAGCAACAGCCCTGATGGGCTGGCCCGGTTCGCTCGCGCGTTGGTGATTCTAGTTGGAATCGATACGGGCGAGATATAGACTTGAGGGATGAATTGGATGCATCATTTTATTCAAATACAAACCATAACAAACTAGACCTATAGTTTTTTATGCTGTAAATTGCAACAATGGTTGTATCTAAAAAAGAAAAATGACCTCACATTTGTTTTCCCCACCAGTAGGAAAAGAGATCTCTGTAATAGAAATGAAATGTTCTCACGAATCAACTCAGCATATTGTCCAAAATGACTAGCAAGAACTATTGCTTAAAAAAAAACTCAGCATATGTACAAATTTGAGGTTCCAGTTAGGTGCGTTTCCATGTAACTGATTTCCTTTTTAGCGATGATTCCTATAGAGCTTGTCAGTAAGGGAAGGGGCACCCGGCCTTATAAAATAAAGCCCTGAATGGCTGGGTCAAACATAGTCTCACATGTAACCTAGTAAAATACTAGTAGTACAAAAGAGAGCAATGATGGGCATAGCAGTTCACGACACATGGCCAAACGACGAGCACGCAGACTTGCGCAACCACATACCGGAGCCTAATTAGCAGTATCAACCGTCGGCATGAATATCTTTAAGCTCCCTTAACGCTTCCACCGACGCTGCTTTGTCCTTGGTTTTCCCCAGGGGAACCCAAAGCTGAAAGAAAAAGGTGCACTCGAATAGACAGTCAGCAGGAATACCAGGTGTGATCTTCTAGATTGCCAACGTTCCAAAGGGTCCAGGAATAGAGCCGCGAAACATTTCCAGACCAACAGCTGTTGCGTTTACCCCTACGGTCCTGAGCTGAACCCTGAAGTTCACTGCAATTCTGAGGATTCCAAGAACAACCCAAAACCCTCTCCGATCCCGCGCAACACCATATGAAGAGCAAGAATGCAGTTAAAAGATGTGGCGCGCAGCCCACATAGAGCGCACAACCCATCGCCCGAGTGACCATGGCACGTAAGGATGTCAACAGCCGAATGTATGCTGCCCCTAAACAATTGCCACAAAAACACCTTGACCTTAGAAAAGAGCGGTGCGCCAAAGAAGCTTAGCATGTGAGATCGAAGCGCTGCCCTACAGCTTGGAGTAAAGTGATTTAATAGAGAAGCGCCCCGATGATTCGAAATCCCAGGAAATGCTATTGTTATAATCGCAAAGCCAAGTGTTCTCCAGTTCAATGAGCCAACATCCCCAGTGAATGGATTCCTAAGTTTCAAGTGGATCAAAAGCCAGTTATAGTTTGTACTGGACACTACGTATCACTAATGTTCACAGCCAAGATCTTGGTTTGTTGGTTGAGAAGATGTATCAAAAATATTGACTACTCGTCCGATCTGCTTGTGTTGTGTAGGCTTGTTATGGCATTGGCAGAAACGTGTTGTTCATACCAAATCCAGTTTTAGTCAGCAGTTAGGTGTAGCTGTAATGCAACAGTAAATTTACAGGTCAAATTCTACGTACTTCACATGGACGGCCATGCTAGTCGGTACTCGGTACACAATACTTGTGCTTGTTCAGTCGTAAGGATTGGACGCCGGCCTGGCTGATGGTGCCTTTGTTTGTATAACCTGATAAATGCATCGACTATACCCCTGGGGTAACTTGGGATCGATAGTTCAAAAGTAGGCAAATAATTAACCCATGGTTGCAGCACAAAACTAGATCGTGCTAATTAAACCCATGCTTAAAATGCAGGTTTGGTGAGTTTGTGATTATATTTCAGGACAAGAAAGTTCTGTGGTACAGTTTGTGTGCACAAGAAGTCTTTGAACACAAATGTATACAATTAGGTCAGAATGGATTAAAACTAAGATGACTTGAGATGCCTAGAATATCACTCAATTGGTGGATCGAGGTCTGACCAAGGTTTACGATTTTGAAATAGGGTGCATTGCCTAAAAGAATGCTAACACCACTAGTTGTGTTATACCCTTTAGTAGCCATCATAATTTCTTCAAGAAATAATGACTTAATCACTCTTGCGTACAAAATTGCTCTGTGCCCACTAGAATAAAGAACGAATCCAGCTCCGTTAATCATATCTTCCACCGAATGTCAACTCTAAGCAGATCATATCTTCCACCGAATGTCAACTCTAAGCAGATCATATCTTCCACCGAATGTCAACTCTAAGCAGTAGGTAGGTCAATCATAAGCAGTATATAGATCAAGTTGATATTATTCACTACAGTAGCTCCTCGGCCAGCGTATTTCCTCCCATGTGATGTGCCATCTGGCCCCTCTTAAATCGACACTAATTAATACACAATGTGCAACTCCTGATCAACAAGATTAACTGTATATGTGGATGGACTAAGCAAAAAAAAAACTGTAAAGATTTCAGGTTTAAAAAAAGCAGGGTTGGCATCAGACATGAGCATTTTAAAAAGGTGATGTATCCCGCCAATTATATGAGCCCTGAAAGTCGTCCTTCAAAAACTAGCTAGTTTTAGCATTCTTTTAGATAATGCACCCTATTTCGTAGTAAGCACAATTCTTTGCAGTGAGTAAATTACCATTTCACTAGCTGTGCATTTTATATAAACAGAAGTAATTTTGCAAAAGGCCGATAATTACCAAATATAAGAAGTAATTTGATTCATCAACACAAAGGCCGATAATTACCAAAATGACACGAAGGCTTGATTGAAATGCATGCACGCAATACACGACCTCACACAAATTAAGGATCAGGGGTTATATATATCCAAAGTAGGAGTGTACATATCATATGGCTCCACCAATTGCAATCAAATGGCACCGATCAAGCACATGCAACAGCTCCTCGCACGCAAGCATGTGCTGCACTACCACCCCGAAGACTATGCTAATTAAATTGACTTGACTTGATTAAAACTATATGAGGTCTCGACCATCCGTTGTCATCTTCTAGATGTTGCTGTAGAAAATAGACTGGTATAGACAGATGCTCCATTGTTTGTCCACCACATCATAAAATTCCTATTGTGTCTCATCGCCTGTATCAGGCTAGGTACGATACCCACAAGGTCAGAATTCACATACACGCACGCTCATTCGCATGCTAAGCTAAACCAGCGCCACACCAGTGGAGACCGATCGAGTTCCAGCCATGGCTGAGCTCGCCGGGGGTGCTGTCCGCTCGCTGTTGGGCGTCATCCGCGACGAGGCTAAGCTGCTGGGGGGTGTCGGTGGTGATGTGCAGTTCATAAAAGAGGAGATGGAGAGCATGGACAGCTTCCTCCTGCATCTCGCCAGGAAGACACCCCGCAACGGAGAGCACGATGAGCAGGTCCGCACGTGGATGAAGCAGGTCCGTGACCTTGCTCACAACTGCAGCAACTGCATCGACGTCTACCTACAGCGCGGTGATCCGGCGGTCTATCGCGCCAGAGGAATCCTGCTGGGTTACGTGTGGTGGGTGCCTTGGTTCATCAAGAAGACAGTCGCTCAGCACCTTGCAGCCACCCAGCTGAGAGACCTCAAGGCCCGGGCGCGTGACGTTGGCGAGCGGAGGCTCAGGTACGGTGTTGAGGTCCCGGCCAAGGCAGACTCCGATAAGCTGGTGCTGCCGGAGGCAGCGGCGGAGTCATCACCGTCATTTCAAGCTGCTGCTGCGGGGATTGTAGCTGAAGGAGACTATGACTTGGAAGAAGACTACTACTGGACGACAAGTGATGATCCACGAAGGGAGCAAGCCTTTTCCGAGCCTCGCATTGTTTTCAAGTGCACCAAAGAGCTAATGCACTGGCTCAAACACCAACACATGGGTGACCCATTCAAAGCCATCGCCATTGCAGCACCAGATGAAGAGGATGGAAGGGATATTATTAATCAAGCATTGCTTCATAATTCCATCAAGGAAAAGTTCGACCACATCTTCTTTTTAAGCGAGAAGATGTTTATTTTTGAAGCAGCAACACCTACTGCGGGGGAGAAGACGTCTTACACTTGCCTGCAAGAACCCTGGGATTTTCTTGGTGACATCCTGCAGGAGCTGGAAGGGGAAGCCGACGAATCGGTGGAAGAATTTGGCGAGGAAGAAGTCAACGAGAAGATTGGGAAGATCGAGGAGAAGATCGAAGAGTGCCTGGAAAAAGCTGGTAATAAAGGTTACCGGGTTGAACCCTTAGGAGTACTCTATGGCATCTTGCGGGTGCTGCTCCAGGACGCCACTGCTGGTGAGGATCCAAATCAAACCGAGGAACAGATCCTTAACGAGACAGCGGATAAGATGAAAAACTATCTTGAATCAGGGGGTGCAATGGATTCCTGCAGGATCGGCGTTGAGCATTCCCAATACATAGCCATCCTGCAGGAGCTGCTTCCGAATCAGGCCACCACACTGGCAAAGGCAGCCACAAATAAACTGGCTGGCGAGGATTATATCGTGAAGAATATTAAAGACATCACGCTGAAAATTCAAGTGCATATCACGCCGGAGCTCCTGCCAGTGTCACTTCACCAGCAAGATAAATCAGTGGAAGAATCAGGCCAAGACCACCTGTCGCTGCCATGGGGCGAGGAGGACTGCAGGAAGAGGATTGAACAAGTCCTAGAGAAGATCAAAGAGCATCTGTTGATTCAAGAAACCGTGGGGAGGGTTAGAGAGTATCTGAAGGATACAAGGACGCTGGTCATTCTCCACGATGCCTCTGGCTACAAATGGGATGAGACCGCAGAGGCCTTGCAAAATTTGGGTTGCAGTTCAATGGCAGTGATAGTTACCACAAAATACATGCAGGGCTCCAAGGACTTCTGCTATGGGACGGAACCCATCGTGTACTCTTCTATTGAATACTACCACAAAACAGCGCTCCAACTTACAAATCGGCGTGTGAATGACGACGAGAAGTACAGTGCTGAAATCTTCCATGAGATCTTGGAGAAATGTAGGGTGGATGAGTTCAGCCTGAATATGTTCATCCATGCTCTATTTGCCAATCCAATGAGGAGCAGAGAAGAACTGGGCAAGCTGAGCAACAGCCTCGTGTTTGGAGGTTCTGCGAAAACTAGTACGAATGGCTACAAGATGATCAAGTTCTCCTACAGCGATCTGCCTAGGGAATACAAGACATGTTTGCTATATCTAGCCATCTTCCATGAAGGTGAGAAGATAAACCGTACAAGGTTAATTGGGCGGTGGGTTGCGGAAGGACTGATAACTAGACAAGACTGGTCCAGTTCAGTAAGCCAGGCTGAGCATTGTTTGGAGGTACTTGCCGATCTATGGCTTGTTTGTCCTTGTGATGTTGGTGCTGCAGGGAAGGTCAAGAGCATTACAGTGCATCAACAAGTGTACAACTTCATCACCATGATGGCCAGGAAAGTACACATTCTGGACACACGCCTGTCTCGGCACCTGGCTCGCCACTTCTCCATTCTCAGCAACATCAGGCTCCGTCCCTCAGATAGCATCCTCGACTTCTTGAAGCAACCATCCCGTGCATCATCACAGTTGAAGCTCGTCAAGGTCCTGGATCTGGAAGGATGTGCATCCCTGGGAGATAACCAACGTTGGCTCAAGAACATCTGCACCTCGTTAATACTGCTCAAGTATCTGAGCCTAAGGAACACAGATGTCACTCAGCTGCCCAAGGAGATCAACATGCTCCAGCAGCTGGAGGTGTTGGACATCCGGGACACTCCAATAAATGCCTCCGCCATAAAACACCTCATGCTGCTGAAGCTGAAGCGTCTGCTGGCTGGTCACACTGGTGATGCTAGCATACTTTCCACTGTCCAGATGCCTCACAAGGTCAGAAAAATGACAGACCTGGAAGTGCTGTCCCATGTACAGGCTTCAAAACATCATGCTACAGAGCTGAGAGAGATTGGCCAGCTATGGCAGCTGAGGGTGCTTGGTGTGGTCATTTATGATTGGAAACCTCAACTTGAGAACTTACTCCAAGGGATCAGCGATCTGAATGAGTGCCTTAAGTCATTGTCCATCGAGATCAGGCCTCCGCCTGCCAGCCAGGGTGCTACTCCTCCTGACGTACCTGCAACCAATGCTATGAGCGCACACTGTAAGAACACACCCAAGCTTCTTGAAAGCCTGAGCATCAGTGGAGTCACAAAGTATGGGCGTCTTCACCCATTGTTCACCAGAGGCTGCCACAAACTTGCCAAGGTAACTCTTCATAACACCTTCTTGGACCAGGATGATATGGAATCCCTCGCACATTTGCCCAACCTACGCGGCCTCAGGCTCCGGCACATTAATTTACACACTGAGGGCAAGCTTATAATCCAGACCAATGGGTTCCAAAATCTCAAATATCTTACTATTGAGGGGGGTGGCATCACAGACATCAACTTCGAACAAGGAGAAGTTCCTAAGCTTGAAAAGATCGTCTGGCTCATCGATGTGATAGAGTCTCTCTCAGGAATCAACAACCTTCCCAAGTTGAAGGAAATGGTGTTCAGTGGTGGGGTCAGGCTACCAAATCAGGTGAAACAAGCTATAGAAGCACATCCAAACTCCATCGCAATAATGGAATATGGCATTGAGGCCAAACAGGCAAGTGCATCCACGGTTCCTTGATTGTGCCTGCCATTAAGTTTAACTATGCATATGTATACACATCAGTTTCTCTTTTCCGTTTCAACCCACATGCACAATATTCCAGTATCTTTTGCATGACGAGACTGCCACTTCATTATTCTTGTTACGTTTAACAAAACCAAACTATTAATGCCAGATTGTTTTTAATCCTCTATAGTTTTACAATTCCCAATTTAAGATCAGTACTGCATCGAACTGAAACCTATATTCCATTGGTTTCCAAAAAAATCCATCTAAAGGGCTCATGGTTCATATACACTCATAGTGATGCATATGTCTTGCTTAGCTATTTACTAAACCAGTCTTAATATTTTTTTCAGGCCCTTTATTTACAGGATGGTGGTACTTTGATGCCTTCTACAATCTTGTTACCAGTTGAAAGGAAGTACTGATGGGCTTAATTCATCTACGGAAGAGAGGCAAACAAATGGTTATTTGTTTTTTCAGCAATACAGAAGAAATTAAAAAAAGTCATTTTCTTGCATTGTAGCGTTAGTGGTTTGTTCCTTGAATCAATGTGTTTGAAAATCCAAGAAAAGTTGTAAAATGGAAAAAGAAGCGTTCGTATAATGCATTGCCTTTTCTTAGTCTTTGATAAACAAAAAAAAAGTGTACAACAAAGCCTTTAGTCCCAGACAAAAAAATGTGTGTTTGACTTTATTTTATTTCTCCTTTTGGGGGTGGAGGATGGGGCTGCAGGCGTTAGCTATTTTTTTCTTACATACTCTTCTCTTTTTGTGTGTGTTTATGTGGGTCGGGGATGGGGGGTGGAACTCCGCCTATGCCATTTTAAGATAACACTTATAATTGCATAGCCGGTCCCAAGCCCGGAAAAAGGAGGAGGGACCAACCATGTGTTCATAGAGGGTAAAGTGTGGTGTTGACTCAGTCATTTTGTAGTAAAATGAAAAAGCGTTCTATTTGCAAAGAAGGAAAAGTCCTCCAAAATTCAAGCCAAAGAGGATTTTCGATTTGGCCACAGCTTCAAAAAAGTGAGTATCGACACAAACTCATTTCAATCACCATTTGAGCCTTCCTAAATCGTTTCTTTCAACCATTATATAACCTATATGTTCGTCAGACTTTACATAATGTTTCCTGTACATGGGCCTAGAGCATTCATGTACTGAATCGTGTGTCCATGGTATGGTCAGTGGCCTGAAGCCTATATGTCTACTTGTCTTGTGTCCTCGCCCATTTTACGAGCATTTTCGCCTGATTAACCATCATGATACATGCTTGTACTTAATTTACACTGCTGGTCCATGTGAAGTGTACAACTCTAGCTGGTCACAAGTATTTATCCATATATGGATGTTGTGTTTGCAAAAAGGAGACTTATGATCTGTTGATTTCTGCAGGTGGCGGTGATGAGACTATTTGCAGCAGCTAGCAACGGAAATAACAGAAGTCCACCTTGTTGCTTGGCAATGCTGGCCAAGTGATCTCCCAAGGCATTTCCAAAGAAGACACCTCCGTGTGCAGGTCCTTTCTATTACTGATGCCATTGGTGCATTCCTTATCTGAAGCTTCCATTCATGTGCTGAATTTTCGATTCACTTACCTTTCCCGCAGCGAACGGCAACACCTGGGACTCTGAATCCCTTGTTTTCATTCAGCCTCAGCACCAACACCTACAGGCAGGTTGGTGCCGGCACAATATAGGCAGGAGGACCAAGCTACTTGTTCGTGCAAGCCTTGGGATGACAATGAGCAAAATAAAGTCTGGGATGTAGCATCCTGTGTTGTGTTTCTTATTATTAACATTTTACAAGTGTGTCCATCTGAATTGGGTGGGCATGACATTATTTACAAAGTACCAAATGGACTAACAAGGCAAGTAGCTAGTGCAAAATTCTGATGTTAGTGCAGGGATATAGTTTTTTTTTTCTGTGTCCCAAAAGCTAAAGCATTATGGGAACTTAAGGTACAGCACTACACGTTAAGATGAATTCATATTCATATCCCGGATGGACATACTTTTCATTATTGTTGAAAGAGATAGAGAGATTGGACGGTCTTACCACTGGAGAATCTCTTGGCAGCATCCATCGTCTATAGGATTCGCGGTCCCATGAGCTGAGCTCCGCCTGAACAAGTGGATGTAGGCAGCTCCTAATTAGGGTTTAATCCCGCGACAAAGAAGAGAGGGGAAATTAAATTGGAAGGGGAAGAGAAGGAGAAGAGCTCGCACCTGTGAAATTGGGAAGCGGAGCAATCAATCGGTCGGTGGCCGCCGCCGGAGACAGGCGCCTCAGGTCGCCGGCGCCGCTTCTTTCTCTGTCGTTGCAGTGGAGGAACCGAACAGGGTGAAGTTATTTTTTAGGCAAAACAGGGTGAAGTGAAAGGAGGCCTCCCCTCGCCTAGCCGGGCAATGAAGGTCTATTCCAAGCCCGTAAAGCCTAAGATATCTTTCTGGCATGGAACAAACATGTATGCATTGCATTCTCTAATCTAAAAATACTAGTAATTTTGCACGTGCAATGCGGACAAACATAACATTGCTAGACACAAAAAATACTACTCCCTCTGATCCATATTAATTGACGCACACTTAGTACAACTTTGTTCTAAAGTTGTACTAAGGATGCGTCAATTAATTTGGATAGGAATTCAGTTTCAAGGGAACCTACTGAGCTTCTAAATGTCGTTATGATTTTTCACCCTTTCTGTATCAACTGCAGGTGATGCTTACAGCTTTAGGATCACTCTGCTGGAGCCTGGAGGTGTTCACAGGGAGAGCACTAACTGATGATATGTTCAGAAGAGGGTTGAGTCTGCACTTGTTTGCTGAGATGGCATGTCCTGACAAGATATACACATGCAGCCATATGATGATGATGATGCTGAATTGGCTTGCTTAGCTTGTGTTATTAGAATCGACATCCTGTGCAGCACCATTTCATCACATATCTAACACAGCTCTTCGATAGCCGTAAGCAGCCTGAATCTGTCAAGCAAAAAGTGACACCATCAGGCAACCAAGGGAGATGGGCAATTTCATGCAGATGTGAGATATAAATTTATCTTGTACTCCCTGTGAACACCATGCAGTATATAACAGTATGGTACCACATTATAATCAATTAATTTACAGCAGAGATGTACAAATCGTTCGTTGTTGCTTCCCATAAAACAAAGGGCTTCAAGCTTCCAAATAGAGGATCAGAACTGTTTTTCTTTCACACAACATGCAGGACAATATTTTGTGATTTTAGTTTCTCGGCTGGGCAGCGATGTAGGACCTCACCGTGCCATCTCAAAGGTACAATCCGGCCGCACTGCTGAGGAGGAACAAGAGCTCACGCCGCAGCTGCCGACGACCAAGAGCCGGCGCCGGCGCCGGAGACCAAGAAATCGTGAGCGCCGCCCGCGTACAACTAAGCGATCTGGAAAATAACTTCAGAACAGATAGCGTTAGTGACTCTGAAATGACACGACAGAGATACAGAAGGTACATGCCGGATCTTGAAAAGGAAGAAGACTTATGCCCACATACCTCGGGTCTCCCGGCAGCTCCAGCTCAAGCAGCTTGAGCTTGTGCTCCAGATTTGGCCGCGGCGGAGACAACCTCCTATCCTCAGAGTCACAGAGGACCGGTATCCTTTCCCTCAAACCCGGTGCTCCGGCGACGCCCAAACCCCTGCCAGGCCCCGAACTCCTCGAAAGGCACCGGCGGCGGCGCGTGCGGGAACGGGTGCATCGGCATGGGCGCATGCGATGGCGGCATGAAGCAATCGGGGGCGAAGAACATGTCGGGGCCGAAATCCCCGTGGGGGCCGCAGGGAAAGACCTCAAACTCGCGGCGCGCCTCCTCCTCGATGAACCGCCGATTTAGAGCATCACCAGCATAAAAATGTGTCATGGATTTTTTCTTAAAAAAAGTGTATAAACTATGTAAAAACGTTCGCATAATGTAAAAACTGATTCGTGCCATTAGAAAAATGTATGTGACATTTTAAAGAAAAAAAAGTGATTCAAAAAATGTTCATGACATTTAAAAATGTTTATACACTGTAAAGAATTCCCCCCATCGGTTAATTAAATGTTTATTTCCGTTAAAAAAATATGTGACATTTTAAAGATATATTCATGTGTGTCCAAGAAATGTCTGTGGAATTTTCAAAATATTTAAACAATGTGAAAAAATGTTTTGTAGTTTTAGAAAATGTTTATTGTCAACAAGAAAATATACAATGTGTTTTGGGAAAATGTTCGGTGTATTCAAAAAGGTCTTCATAACACGTGTTGTTTCGGAGTACATAATGTATTTGAAAAATGTCCAAAGTCTATCAATTTTTTATGTATGCGCGAAAACTATAAAGGTGTACTGAGAAAATGTATATATGTGTTAAAAAACCCGATAAAGAAACAAAAATAAAATAAAAAACCGAACAATACAAAAAATTCAAGAAAAAAGGAAATAAAAAAGCATAAAAAAGAAAAAAGTTCAAAGAAAACTAGTGAAAGAAACAAAATATAACGAAGGAAAAAGGAACATTCGACGAAAACCAATGAAAAACATAGAAAAACCAAAGGGACGAAAAAGAAAAAACGGAGCAGAGCAGCGAGCCTACATCTTCGCACGAGCGGCGCCAGCAACCGCGCTGATGGGCCAGCCTGGTTCCCTCGCGGGTCGGTGATTCCAATTGGAATTGGCACGGGCGAGAGCAACTGTCAGCTAGCGCTTTCGTCTCAAAAAAAAAGTTAACGAGCGCTTTTTCGGGAGCTTCGCAATGATCAGCGTTACTTGGCGCGCTCTCAGCCATTCGCCACGTGTCGCGCTCTGGGCGCTTTTTTCGGATTTTTTTTCACGCGTTTTCCGTTTTTTAAACATTTTTTTGTTTTTTTGACGTTTTGGTTTTTCATCAGTCTTCCTTGTTTTTTCAATAAAAAATTTTTAAAAAAATTATATGAAAAAATAAAATTTTTTTATGAGAGCCACGGTTTTGCTTTCACGAGAGGTACGGTTTTATTTTCACGAGAGTTACGACCATGCTTCTCGAAAACGAAAAAAAAACATCTGAATGGACAGATAAAGAACCATGTAGCATGACAAAACTTGTGTCCGCGGTCTAGACAGACGTGGACGGATTGAAGGTTTAGAGATGCCTACGCTGCGATAGTGTTATAGTTGTGCTGTGAGCAGCAGGAAAAGAGAGAAAGAGGAGCGACATGAGATAAAGTGGATTGTTGGCCTTTACGCTGCTATATTTGCATGCGCTCGGATCTCTAGTGCAGGAGAATGAGAATCTCTTTCCGCTTGCAAGTTGCAACTGTGAAGCTCACTGACGCACGAGGCACGACCTTGGGAGTCAACAAAAACAGTAAGGCTGGTCATGGTGGGGAGTAACTTATAATAGTGTCATGCATATGACAATAGTCTAAGTTATTATTTTTATAGTGCAAAGTAATATAATAATAGTGTTATAGATGGTTTCATTTATTAGCTTGTAGACTCATCTTGTATTGAGAAGTGCTATGTTACAGTAACATATTATATTACTATTTCTCATTAACTACTTGTCACATAAGCAAAAATTTCTCGAAATGTGTTATGTTACTTGCTAAGTTACTCGGCTGGTCATAGTGGGGAGTAACTTAGACTAGTGTCATGTATATGACACTAGTCTAAGTTATTATCTTCATAATGCAAAGTAACATAATAGTAGTGTTATAGATTGCTTCATTTATTAGCTCATAGACTCATTTTGTCTCGGGAAGCGCTATGTTACAGTAACATATTATGTTACAGTAACATATATTATGTTACTACAAACACCTCTTTCCTTATTAAATAGTTGCCACATAAGCAAAATTGTCTTGAAATGTATTAAGTTACTACCTAAGAGCATCTCCAATAGCTTGTCTATCTGGATGTCTATATTCGTTTTCCACGACGTGAGCTCAAAACAGGCGTCCAACAGCTTGTCTATATGATCGTCCAAATATACACATCCTCTAAATTGGCCTCGACAATGTCCATGCATGGACAATGTGAAGGCGTTGTCTAAACTCAGCTGCAGTCATGATTTCTTCCTCTCCCTAGCGATGGCCCACCTGTCATGGTCTCTGTATATAGACATTCTGATGCAAAACTGAATGTGTATATGAGGGAATCTTTTTAAACCATTGTCTATATGAATATATAGACATCTAAATATACACATGCTATTGAAGATGCTCTAAGTTACTTTCACTATGGCTAGCCTAAGCTACATGTGCACCCTATATGCCATCCAGATCAAGATCGCCATAACTGGAGTAGTTAATGACTCTACATGTCCTCGCCGAGTCACGATCCATCGATATCATCAGATTGGATCCATGGAGATGGAGAGAGGCGCTACTACCTAACCATTTTTAATTACCCAACAGGTAGTAGTAGCATAATAACCCGGCTCCAAGTTTATTTAACCGCGCGTTGCGAGGCCAGCAGAATATCAGTTGCCCTTTCATCACGAGCCCAAGCATGCGGAGCTCCATGGCCTGCTGGTCGCCAACCATGGCGCCGCTGGCAATGCTGCTCGTCTCTGCTCTATTCTTCGTCACCTCCCATGCTTCCCTTCCTATCCCTATCCAAGCTGCCGCCGACGACTTCCTCCGGTGCATGTCGGCGTCCGTCCCAGGCAACCTTCTCTTTCCCCGCAGCTCGCCGTCGTTCGCGTCGGTCCTTGCGTCGTCCGTCCGGAACCCGCGGTTCCTCGGGCCGGCCGTGGTGCGCCCGCTCTGCATCGTCACGGCGACCAACGCGTCCCACGTCCAGGCCGCCGTCGTCTGCGGCCGCCGGCACGGCGTGCGCCTCCGCGTGCGCAGCGGCGGGCACGACTACGAGGGCCTCTCGTTCCGGTCCGCGCGCCAGGAGGACTTCGCCGTGGTCGACCTCGCCGCCCTCCGCTCCGTGCGCGTCACCGTGCGGGAGCCGGCCGAGGCGTGGGTGGAGTCCGGCGCCACGCTCGGGGAGCTGTACCACGCCATCGGGAGGGCGACCGACCGGCACGCGTTCCCGGGGGGCCTCTGCCCGACGGTGGGCGTCGGGGGCCACCTGAGCGGCGGCGGCTTCGGCATGCTGCTGCGCAAGTACGGCCTCGCCTCCGACCACGTCATCAACGCCGTGATGGTGGACGCGGAGGGGCGGCTGCTGGACAAGCAGGCCATGGGGCGCGACGTGTTCTGGGCCATCCGCGGCGGCGGCGGCGGGAGCTTCGGGATCGTGCTGTCGTGGAAGGTGAGGCTGGTGGCCGTGCCGCCGAGGGTGACGGTGTTCACCGTCGTGAAGACGGCCCGGGAGGGCGCGGCGGACCTCGTCTCCAAGTGGCAGGAGGTCGCCCCTGCTCTCCCCGACGACCTGCTGGTGAGGGTGGTGGTGCAGGGGGACAAGGCGAGGTTCCAGGCCCTGTACCTGGGCGCCCGCGACGCGCTGCTGCCGGTGATGGGCAGCCGGTTCCCGGAGCTGGGCGTGAACCCGACGCACTGCAAGGAGATGTCGTGGATCCAGTCGGTGCCCTACATCTACATCGGCGAGGCAGCCAGCGTGGACGACATCCTGAACCGGACCGTCGCGAGGGACTCCTCCCCAAGCAAGTCGACGTCCGACTACGTGCGGCGGGCCGTCCCGAGGGACGTGTGGGCGCGGATCTTCTCCGACTGGCTGGCGAGGCGGGACGCGGGGCTGATGATCCTGGACCCCTACGGCGGGAGCATCGCGGGCGTGGCGGAGTCGGCGACGCCCTTCTCGCACCGGGCCGGCGTGCTGTACAACGTGCAGTACATGAACTTCTGGGGCGTGGGCGGCGACGGCGCGGCAAACACGCGGTGGATCAGGGACATGTACGCGTTCATGGAGCCGCACGTGAGCAAGAACCCTAGGGAGGCGTACGTGAACTACAGGGACCTGGACCTCGGGCAGAACGTGGTGGGCGCCGGCGACGTGACCAGCTTCGAGGCCGGCAGGGTGTGGGGGGAGAAGTACTACTCCAAGGCCAACTTCCGGAGGCTCGCCATGGCCAAGGGGCAGATCGACCCCCGTGACTACTTCAGGAGCGAGCAGAGCATCCCGCCGCTCGTTGGCGAGCAGCTGGAGCTGGCCTCCTCGAGGAATTTGCCGCACGTTGATGGCGTGAATCCTCCTGGTTCAGTCCTTAGCTCTATCTTGGCTAAACTGATGCCTAGTTTCTTTTAGACATCGCTCATTCTGTTTTACCACGTAGTACTTGTTGGTCTGAAATGGTGTTTGCTAGCGGAAATAAAGTCTGAAATTATGGTTAGTGTTTGAATAAAACGGAGCGGGATGCGTCCAATCATGGGAGGAGACGAACAAGGTAGAGACGAGCAGCATTGCCAGCGCCATGGTTGGCGACCCGCATGCTTGAGCTCGTGAACTGCAACTGGTATTCTGCTGGCCTCGCAACGTGCGGTTAAATAAAGTTGGAGCCGGGTTATTAAAAATGGGTAGGTAGGCGGCGCCTCTCTCCATCTCCATGGATCCGATCTGATGATATGGATCGATCGTGACTCGGCGAGGACATGTAGAGTCATTAAGTATAGTTATGGCGATCTTGATCTGGAGGGCATATATGGTGCACATGCAGATTACTGTTTTTGTTGACTCCCATGGTCGTGCCTCGTGCGTCGGTGAGCTTCACAGTTGCAACTTGCAAGTGGAAAGAGATTCTCATTCTCCTGCACGAGAGATCCGAGCGCATGCGAATATAGCAGCGTAAGGCCATCAATCCACTTTATCTCATGTCGCTCCTTTTCCTGCTCACAACCAACCTGTTGTTGAGATGGTTAGATGGACAGTGGTATTCCTAGCCCATCAGGGTTCAAATTCTGGTGATCGCATTATTTCTGGATTTATTTCAGGATTTCCGGCGATGCGCTTTATAAATCTCAAGATGGTATGCCGGCTCAGTCTCTCGGCGATGCTCATAGGGGTAAGGTGTGGGCGTGTATATGAGCGCTTGTGTCTGTACTGATGCTAAAAAAAAACAGTACAGGTCCTGTGCATGCTCGAAATTCTTCTCTCCTGCTAGAAGGTGA
This sequence comes from Triticum monococcum, assembly GCA_034509565.1. Classification (NCBI taxonomy): domain Eukaryota; kingdom Viridiplantae; phylum Streptophyta; class Magnoliopsida; order Poales; family Poaceae; genus Triticum; species Triticum monococcum. The sequence goes on along the minus strand of CM067842.1, from coordinate 76,682,375 downwards.
ATGAGATTATTTTTTCTGTTTGGTTTTTACTGCTTTTTTGTTTTTTTGGCATTTTTCGTTATTATGTTTCTTTTTTTCTTCTCATTTTCCCTTTTTAAATCGGGAAATTTCAAAAAAAGAAAAATGTTCAATCGTTATTTTGTTTTCTTTATGGCATGTCATGTTCGCATTTCGCAAAAAAATGCTATACATTTCATAAATTCTTCAACTTTTTCAAAACAATGTGTTTAAAAAAATGTACCTGTTTCTAAACAATGTTCACAAACATGAAAACTGTATGAATCTTTCAAAAAATGTTTACCTTTTTTCAGAATTTGTTCGACAAGTTCGAACCGGTTGCTACAATGATCATTCGCTATATAGTAAACCCGATCTATAGTGAACCACGCTATCTGTGTGTCGTGCTGCTATTGAATGCAATGGGGAGCTACCTTAAGCGCCTGAAGAATTCACTGGCGCTCATGCGTCCCCGTTCTTGGGCCGTCACAAGAAGAAGGGAAGCACCCGACTAGTTTCCCTGGTCGCTCGATCAAGTTAGACCAGTCGCGGTTGACCAGTTGACCGGTTAATCATTGATTGTGGAAACAAAATTAATATAAAAAATCATGAATTCAAATAAATTCATGGATTTCGAAAAATAGCTCATAAAGTCACAAATTTGAAAAAAAAATCCTCATTGAATTTAAAAAAAGTTCAGAATTTTTTGGAAAGTTTATCAATCTTTTTAGAAGTCTATTGAATTTAAACAAAGATCATCGAATTCTAAAACGTTCTTCTATTATGAAATAAATTCCATTGAATTTGAAACATGTTCATTGATTTTGAAATTTCTTTATCAAAATTTTAAAAGAGTATAGCAAATTTGAAAAAAGTTCACTGATTTCGAAAGGTGCACCAAATTTGAAAAAGTGCGTGCATTGTGAAAAATAGATAAAAATAAAATAATGTAGATAGAAAAAAATCAAACAAAAACCGGTCCCCAAAAAATTGAAAAAGGAAAGAAACGTCTGGGAAGCTTCTTCAAACCGGGAGAGGTGAGCTTCCTGGGTGCGATTGTGGGCGGGGGTGCGCCAGATTGCAGAAAAAAAGAAGTAACGGCCGCATAAGGCTCCGTATAGGAAATGCCGACGCAATGGGCATCCAACAGGAGCTCCCCTATTCAGCGGTTAAGGCGGTAAATTGATGGTAAAACACACACTAGGCCGAAGCCCATGTAACACTTTACTCTCTTCATGCAAGTTGGTGTTTTTCTCTTACAGTTGGATTTTCAGCCAGTTTTTCATATTCGGTTGGTCTTTTATTTAGAATGCTGTTTTTGGAAAAATAAAATCTGAATTTTACATATATTATAAAATGGTAATGGTTTTTCAAGAAACATAGATTAGTTTTATAAAAAAATCATGAATTAAAAATAACGTGAATTTTAATAATGCTTATAAATTTAAAATATGTTAATAAACCTTTTTAAAAATTGAAAAATTAATAAATATATTTGAATATTATAAAGTTCACAAATTTTTCAAGTATTCAAGAGTTAATTTTTTTCAAAATAAAAAAATGCCCATGAATTAAAAAAACAAAAAGTAAAGGGAAAAACTGAAAATAAAAAACCAGTAGAAAATACGAGTAAAAAACCTGCAAAAAAATAGAAAAAAACTGAATCAGGATCTTCCCAAAAACCGACTCTCTACATTCTTTTACATGGTTACGTTTATACGTTTTTGTAGATTGTACGGTATTAGTACTTCAGTAAATACAATATGAAATTAAGATACGGTTCGGTTTATACAAAATTATTTTGGTGTATACCATAATAACCAAAGTTGAAGCGAATTTGAAAATGACCGTAATAATTTACAAATTTATGACTCAAAACACATAATTTTTTATAGAACAATATATAGAAGTATACATAAGTATATTGCATGCATGGATCCATTCATTGATGGTTACGAACGTGCTTAGTATTTTTTAAGAGAAAAATAACTATGTTACACGAAAATTGGACGTGCTTAGGAGGGAATCTGGATCATGTACAAGAAAAATGACTACTTGTATGGTTGTTCGCCTCGAAAAATAAAAGAAATTACTTCGTTATTCGGTTGACCATTTGGTTTTTCAGTATATACCATAAAAACCGAAATTCAAAACAGTAAGAAAAGTTCATACCATACAGAAACCACAAACCATAAAATTGGGTCAGTTCAGTTTATTTTTGGTTCAGTTTTCAAATGCATAGAGTGGGCCAGCCCATAACATCGGGAGGTGTGTGTGTTTCCTACGAGCAACACTTTAGTCAGCTCCTTAGGAAGAAGAATATGATCAGGGCTCTGATGAATTCTTTAGGGATACAGATTGGTGACCCAGCGGAGCTTAAATCAATGGTAACGGAATTTTATAAAACTCTTTACACCTCGGAGGGTGTGAATGATATGGAGGCAGTGCTCAACCATGTACCCAGGAAAGTTACCAGGGAGATGAATGCAAGTTCATGTGCAGATTATATAGAGGAAGAGGTGAAAACAGCGTTGTTTCCGATGTTCCCAACTAAATCACCTGGGCCAGATGGCTTTCCTGCGCATTTTTATCAGAGGCACTGGGATGTATGTGGTGAAGAGGAGACAAAGGGTGTTCTGCGTATTGTTAGAGGGGAGGAAAGTGCAGAATGTATCAATGAAATTTTTCTGGTACTTATTCCAAAGGTAATGAGTCCCATCTTTGTTATCTCAATTCCGCCCCATTAGTTTGTGCAATGTTTTGTACAAAATTGCCTCCAAGGTTTTGGCAAACAGGTTGAAGCAGATTTTACCAGACATAATTTCAGAAGAACAGTCAACCTTTGTGCCAGGGAGACTGATAACTAACAACATTATTACTGCTTATGAGTGTCTGCACTTTATGAAGAGGAGCAAGTCAAAGAATAACAGCCATTGTGCTTTAAAAACTTGATATGATGAAGGCCTATGACAGGATTGAATGGGACTATCTTTAGGCAATGATGGTAAAGCTTGGCTTTGCACAACAATGGGTAAATGTGGTTATGAATATGATCAAGTCAGTCTCATTTTCAGTTCTTTTCGATGGAGAGCAATTGGAGCAATTTAAACCCACTAGAGGTATTCGACAGGGAGACTCGATCTCCCCCTATCTGTTTTTGATTGCAGCGGAGGGCCTTTCGTGCCTACTAAAATCCGTTCTCAGTCGGCAACTTTTATTGGAGTTCAGGTGGTGCCGTCAGCTCCAGTTGTCAACCACTTGCTTTTTGCTGATGATAGCCTGCTGCTATTCAAGGCCAGTACAGAAGGGGTAGCTTTGGTGTCAAACTTGTTGAATATATATTGCAATGCTTCGGGACAAAGAGTGGACAATGACAAATCCTCTATTTTTTCAGTAAGGGTTGTCCTCAAGCAACTCGTGATGGTATTAAAAACTCTCTACAGGTGCATGATGAACAGTTAAGCGACAGGTACCTAGGGATGCCTACTGATGTGTGACATTCAAAGAATGGCACCTTCAGGTATTTGAGAGATAGGGTATGGGAGAAGATCAAAAGATGGATGGAGAAGTTGTTATCTTATGCTGGGAAGGAAGTGCTTATCAAGGCAGTAGCTCAAGCAATTCCAGTTTATTCTATGGCTTGTTTCAGGTTGCCAAGAGGAATTTGCGAAAGTATTACATCTATGATCAGATAGTTTTGGTGGGTTATCAAGAGGGGGAAGAGAAAGCCTTGCTGGATTTCTTGGGATGTATGCACAAGACCCAAATACTTGGGAGGGCTAGGATTTCGGGATATTGAGTTATTTAATTTATCCCTACTTGCTAGACAGGCATGGCGTATCATTCAAGCTCCAAATACGCTAAGTGCGAGAATTTTACAAGCTAAGTATTTTCCGGGCACTTCTATTCTGGATGCTGAGTTGGGACACAGTCCATCTCAGATTTGGAGGGGTATTCTGGATGGGAGAGATGCCCTTGCTAGAGGAATAATACGAAGAATTGGTACAGGAGAAAGCACATTGGTTTGGGAGCATAATTGGATACCTCGATCGGGATTGATGAAACCGGTGTTATCTCTGGTGACGGAGAGGCCGACTTGGGTTTCGGAGTTGATTGATAGCTTGTTGGCGAGTTGGCGCGAGGATAAGGTGTGAGCGGTATTTCAGCCAATGGATGCTGATAATATTTTGAAAATCCCACTTTGTACTAAGAGAGTTGATAATTTCTGGGCTTGGGGAGAAGATGACAGAGGCATTTTTTCAGTTAAATCTGTTTACAAATTTTTGCTCACTATGAAGCTGCAGAATGAAGCATTGTTACAGCCGGTTGGAGGACATTCGAACGCTGTCATGGAAGAGAGGGCATGGATGTCATTATGGAAGATCAAGATAACTTCGACAATCAAGGTTTTCTTGTGGAGACTTTGCCATGAAACCACCAACGGCAGCTGTATTACATCGCAGAAATATGTCGACCACATCTGTGTGTGCTTTCTGTGCTGTGCAAGATGACTGGAAACATGCTTTGATTGATTGCATTATGGCGAGGAGCGTGTGGTCTCTCTGATCGGAGGAAATTGTGGAAGGTATCGTTGATAATCTGATAATGGATGCAAAAAATTGGTTATTTACTATACATGAGACATTGTCACATGAGCAGTTCACCTGAATGGTGATGACCTTATGGGCCATTTGGCGATCAAGGAGGAAAGCCATCCATGAAGATATTTTTGAAAGCCCTTTTGCATTCTTTTGTCAACTTTTTTCTCAAAGATCTACAGATAGTTGAAAGGCAAACTCCGACGCAGCCACAAATGCCCAAAGCACGACCAACAACTTGGTTGGCACCTCCGGAGGGTCTTGCGAAGGTTAATGTTGATGCAGCGGTCTCTGTAGAAGGAAGTTTTGGAGCTGTGGTGGCAGTCTGTCGGGATCAGAGAGGAAAATTTCTTGGGGCTTCAGCTGTCATTTTCAGACACATAATTGATCCTAACACGCTGGAAGCATTGGGAGTACGTGAAGGGCAATCTTTAGCTGACGATCTTTACGAGAACCAGATTCAATATTGCTTCAGATAACAAGATGGTGGTGAATGACATCAAGGTGAACTCGGCAGCAGGGTATGGAGCCATTCTACATGAAATAAAAGACCGATCTAGGAATTTCTTTTGTTGTAATATAGTTCATGAGTTTAGGAGCTTGAATTTCGAGGCTCACACTCTCGCTAGACATGCTTTAGGACTCGGTTTTGGTCGCCATGTTTGGTTAGGACGATCGGGGGAGATTTCCTTTCGTAAACATTTTGGAGATTGAATAAAGCTAAACGAGATTGTCGCAAAAAAAGTCAGCTCCTTAAGCGCTAAGTAGGATATTCCTGTGTAATGTACTAATTTAATTGTTGGTGTCAATAGTCGTTGGTTGAATTTAAATCACATCACACAAAAATGATACTACTTGCTAACTACGATTTATCCCGGAGATTCCAACATGAAGCAAGAAGGAACTCAAGCGAGATAATATGCATTTTGATGAAAGAAAGGGTCCGACCTCCTCCTAAGTTGTCATTTAATTAGATTGGCGGCTTGACATCATCACCGACAAGTCTAAATTTCATGAAAAACAGGGGAAGCATCTTTTACGGATGGTTTGGATTTCATAATTGGATCCTAGCTGAGCATTAGGAAATTCTATCACTAGCATTTGGAAGGCAAAACTCCATCGTGATACAATGTATCCAACACAAAATATGATTATCACCATAAGATTTGGATTTTTTTGCTAAGCTTGAAGCCCCTTCTCCTTAGAACATTGTAAGTGCTCTTTAAACCTTGTTAATACATTGCTTATAGGAGCATGTACCTAATCACATTTAGTGTAAACATCAAAATCTTTCTTAGTTTGTCATTAATCATGAGAACCAACTTAGCTCCAACATTTCCAGTAAAAAAATCCTGTAATATGTTTTTTACGGGTGTCCATACAATTTAGAGGAAGTTCTCAGCCGAGGTCTTTTGCCAGTTCCCATAAAACCTTTCCCTAAAGGTGGTTTTGGTGGTGGTGCGATCGTGACGACGAACTCTGGCGGAGGATGGCGATGGGTGGCAGCACCAGGCAGGCGGGCAGCACAGTAGTGATGATCAACGATGGCGGCACAATAGTCAGAGGCGGCGGGGTGACGACGCTGTGGATTCTGGTGGCTGTTAGCTGACGTGGCACTTTACAGGAAGGGCCATCTTCCCATAGATTGAGGAGAAGTTTTAGAGATTACATGGGTTCCCATAAATTTTTTAGGCATTCATGGGAACTGTTGGAGAGCTTTTTTTTTGCCCAGGAGGAACAATATGCAATTAAACTTCTACTCCATTGAGTCCATCCCCATCGCCTCATCCTTACTCTTTTCCTTTATAGGACTCTCCTTTGGATGGAAGTTAGAGAGCTTGCTACCATGCTAGAGTTTGATTCGAGCTTGACATGGGACTTTTCGGTGTCGTTCAGCCTAGAGAAGATGGTGCCAGGGAGTGGATGATCTAGCTCGCCAAATCCTTTGACATAGGGCTCCAGTGCACCGAATCATCATCGGTGAGACCAATGCAAATAGGACGACATCTCAGGTGTTGAAGAACATAGGTCGTTAGAAAGTTTGAGAATATTGGTGTTGCATAGGTCGTTTCAATGTAGTGCAGTCATGTTTTTTTGTTGTATACATGGTCAGCGTGTTAGTAGTAGCGATTTCTTGATGTATGTTGCAAAGGGATGTTTTTACATGTTACAGTGGATTTTTGTCGTTTCCTCATACATTGGTATGTTTATCTGGGTATGTTGCAAACCATTTTTTAACGGTTTGATCCAATGAATATGAATTTATGGTATCCATGGAACTTTTTTTGTTGCATACACCACTAGTGCAGAACCGGGCTTTAGCGCCGGTTCGTAAGGGCCTTTAGTGCCGGTTCTACAACCGGCACTAAAGAGTGGAGACTAAAGGCCCCCTCCCCTTTACTACCGGTTCGGCACGAACCGGCGCTAAAGGGCCACCACGCGGCATGAGCCAGCGCCGGGGGAGGGGAGCCCTTTAGTACCGGTTGGTAACACCAACCGATACTAAAGGATTTCTTTTGATTTTTTTTGAAATAAAGAAAAAACAGCCCACCTACTGGGCCGACACGACCTGCATACGACTAGAAACCCAACCTCTAGTTGGGCCAGAATGCAGGCCCGTACGACCCAGTAGGCCCCACAGGACAGAAGACTTGCAATAGGCCCACAAAGGCCTGCTTAGAGAGGAGCTCGACACGGTAGTCGCGGCGGGGTTTATAAACCGGTGCGAGCTCCTCTCAACTAGCGAGGTGGGACTAAATATTGTGCACGGCGGGTGGCAGCGCACCCCTTTAGTACCGGTTGGTGGCACGAACCCGTACTAAGGGGGGGGGGGGGTTCTTTAGTACCGGTTGGAGCCACCAACCCGTACTAAAGGCCACCACCTCTTTAGTACCGGTTCGTGGCACGAACCGGTACTAAAGATGCGCCACGAATCGGTACTAATGAGCGCCTCCCGGCTAGCCGTTGGAACCGGCACTAATGGACACATTAGTGCCGGCTCAAAATCAAACCGGCACTAATGTGCTTCACATTTGACCCTTTTTCTTCTAGTGCACGGTTAATGTTGTAACCTTTTTAATGGTTTAAAAGTATGGTGGAAACTATGTAACTATGTGTCATGAAATAATGTGCAAGAACTAGGTTTTCTTGTTGCAAAGTGGGGACGTCTCATATCAACACACTTACATGCGATTGGATGGTAGGGTTGACATCAATTTGTCTCTCCACGCATCAGGCAGAAGCCTAATGCATTCCTATAAAATAAGCTCAACACATGTCCTTTTAATCAGTGCAAAGTTTCCCTAAGTATGTAGAGGAATAGTTACTCATAGATGCTAGTTAGTTTCATACCATCATTGGATGAACCATGTGGGCATGGGGCCCATTCAAAAAATTATGAATTCCAAAGTGTTGCACCAGGTTTAGTCCCGTGGCTAAAGTAAGGAGGTGGACACTTAAATCGCATGTAGCCTCCAAGTGTGTTTTTGGTAATTAATACAATTCCTATAGACTCATTGAATTATGTATGAATAACATTAGATGGATGAATTTTACATGGTACATGAAGGATATTGGAGAAATTTTATATAAATCAAGATATAAATAGAGATCATTGTGTACAATAGATGAATGCATTATGATAAGAAGTGAGGGAACTTCGAGCCATCAAGATTGAGTTTGATAAGCGCATGGTCACTGGCACTAGGGGTGGAAGCTTAAGGTAGGTGAGATGCGTCGATGATGCCGAGGTGAGAGCATGGGGTGGTGCTGCTAACTAGATGTCGCCGATGAGCTATGTATTTATTTATTTCCATGGTGTAGTATCACCGACGAATAGGGAATGCACATTAGTGGATGTTGTGTTACTACTAATGAGCAAGGGTTGCTCATTAGTGGTATGTTTTGGTTCCACTAAGAATTAGTTTCTAATGTGTAACCAACCCATGAGTGTTCAAGGTTTCTAGTCCAACGATGTTTTAACTAATTAATGTTGTTGTAGAAACAACAAAGAAGTCACTCGGGGACCCAACAACTGCTAAGTAGAGCAAATCCTAGGAGTAGCAAGAACAACCATCCATCCTCAAATCCATCCAATATTATTCACGCATCAACTATGGAATATTCCTCCATGCACATCTCAATGAAAATATTGGTCCATAAGGATTTTTTTAATAATTACCAGAAACAAACTTGGGGCTACATCAACTTCCATTGTATTATATATGTACCTATTTGAATTCGTGAATAGTGTCCTAGGTCAATGGTGTTTAGCTAGGAAGTATTGGATATGGGTAACTCCTAGTTACAGTACTAGAAGTGAAGTAGAAGTAGTGTATTTAGCACAACACATTTTTAAAAGAACCAATGTTGGTTGACATATGTAGGTTGCCAGTAAGCTTTCTCTATTCGCATGTAAGAGAATAGGTGACTTTACGATGTGCTACTCCTTCCTACATAAGCTTATCATGTATAATTGATACCGTTAGATGTGGTCTTACAATCTAATAGTTATTATTTTTGGTGCACTAACTTGAAATAATTGAACAAACAATTTTTTTCCAACTTGTCCGTGCAAATTTGAGATGCTATACAACTTGATGTTGAATCATTCTTTTCTCTATGGGACAGTCATTCTTTTCCAACTTTATATCTCCCAATTAGGCTCGACATTGATTTCCAAACTAACATGCTTTATTTAGTTCCTCCTATTTCTCTATGGGGCAAACATTCTTTTCAACGTGCAGTGTTTTTTTGTTTTATGTTCCTTTTGGTTTATGTGCATTGTCCTTCCTGAGTTTGTGTTTCCTTGATTCATACATTTGTATTTATAGTTAGTTGTATCTAACTATGCTCAAAACTCCATTAGCTTGGTTCATGGTTTTTATAACATCTTATTTGCAATTTGCACACTCATGTATGCAAAATGGTAACAATGGTATTAGGAAAAGGTCCCCATAAAAGCTTGTTTGGTACAGATTATGCCAAATTGCAGATTGTCGTATTTTCATTATAAATTGAAATATCTCATCATAGATTTAGTGACTCTTTAACACATTTGCATAATGCTGTTTGGAAAAGCGGAGATACAAATGTTTTGAAATCTTGGGAAGCATGGGGGACATATATCGCAAAAAATGAGATTTCAGTGGTTCGATCAGTGATACTTCTCCGAATTAGAGTTTATACCGCGCTAAAACACAAGAGGAAAATAAATTCTAAAGAAGCTAGTAGTGTAGAGTTAGGCAAATTTACACAAATCTTCTCTTGCTATGTAGGTTTTCCGCGTGCCGAATTGCTAATTGATTATAATCACAAGGTTCTCGACATATAAATGAAACTTTATGAGTTATGTTGCAAAGGATGTGCCAAAGGGGACTAATGGGCTGAGCTTTTCCGTCTAAAGTTTTAAAATGTTGCAAGACACTTGCAGGTTTGGAATTATCATAAGGAACTCCTTTATAGTATGGATGGTGGTATAGTGACTTTTTCTTCTTCAGAACTATATAATATGTGCTTCTTATGTGTTCTACATATTATGACAATGTACTCAAAATTAGGTCATTTGAATTAGTGATAAGGGTAGAAGTTGCTTATTTTGAGTTTGCGGGGATCAGGATCTAGAATCTCTATTCGAATGTTTGAATTATGTGGTTGTCCCTGCAGAAGAAGATGTTTGCTATGTGCTAGTAATAGTCAAAAGAATTTGATATTACAGATATTTGAAGAAACACCAATAGCCACAAGTTTTCCGAAATGAATACTAGTTAACAGCCCCGTGCGTTGCAACAGGCTACACATATGCTGATGATTTATGGTCACACCCTCTGGCGGCGACGGAGGGGGGTGCCCGGCGGCGGCTAGGGTTCCCTCCCGCTGCTTGTGGGTGTGATGTGGGAGGGGAGAGTGGAGGGGGTCGTCTACAGATGAGGAATTGCTCAAAGTAAAGGCTGCAATAGACTAGAGAACAAAATGTCAAATTATACAATTTGATTTTATCAAATTGTATTGACTTTGATACAATTGTAGTACACAAATTACATAATTAACAAGTAATAGATGCATATATCACAGCTTCACAACTCCTTAAGAAACACGATTGCATTGGATTATAGATGTTGCCCGCGCTTTCGCCATTGATTCGTCTTCCTGATCAGAAACCCACGGCAATGGCACCGACCAAAACCACGGTTCCAATCGTTGCCAGACGGCCCCCACGGCTGCCCTTGTAGGCTCCGCTGTCGTACGGGCTGTTGTCCACCAGCGGCTGGCTGCCGAACGCTGCCGCTCCGGCCACACCGCCCGCAGCCCCCGCCGCCGTCGCGGCTTCACCCTGTCCGCCCATGTCCCCGGTACCATCGAAGGCTCCTGTCCCGGCGCCCGGTGCAATCCCGTAGCCGTCACCCAAGGGTCCTGCCCCCGCGGCACCCTCTCCGCCGCCTCCCGCCGTTGGTGCAATGCCGTAGCCGTACCCGTCGCCCAAGCCGCCTGCTCCCGGGGCAACTCCTCCTACGCCGGCAAAGGCTCCGCCCCCTGGAGCAACACCGTCCCCGAGCTGCGCCGCCTGCGGCAGCTCGGCCGCGTGGCCGTTGCCGCCCTCCACCTGGCCGAAGGGCAGGTTGCTGCTGTGCGCGCCAATGGGCTCGGCGAAGGGCGGCAGCGCGGCCGCGAGGCCCGGGGACCCCGGCGCGCCGCAGTGCTGCGCGTGGCGGGGCTCGTCGCTGGCGCGCCACGCGAGCTCGCCGTCCTTGTCGCGGACGCGCATGTCGCCGTCGTCGACGAGCTCGAGCGTCTGGAGGAAGTTGGTCCCGTCGGTGTTGGTCTCGCCGTGCCACACCTCCTCCGCCCCGTCGAACACCTCCAGCCCGTGCCACGAGAAGAGCAGGGTGCACGTGTTCACCGTGCTCACCGGCCGGCACTCCGACTCCCACGCGCTCGCGTGGGCAGCGCTGCCGCCTTCGCCCTCACCACCGGCCATCACCTCGACGTAGCAGAAGTCGGCGCCGAGCCCGCCGGCGCCAGGCGCGGTGTGGGTGCGCACGAAGTAGGCCGCGTATTTGCCGGACGGAGACGTGAGGAACAGCACTGGCGGGCTGGCGTGGCCTCCTGGTGGGATGCTCGCCAGGATCTGCTGCTTGGACACGCGCTCGATCGTGCCGGCCGGCGCCGTCGCCGCCGTGAGCGAGCAGGAGAGGAGTAGGAGCACGGCTATGTATGACATGGCCTCCATGGCTGGCTGGCAGCTTCTCGATCGTGTTTCTTGCTTGTGTGCTTGCTGCTCTGTGGCTGTGGTTGTGGATGGTGTAGCATGATGAAGCGTGCGTGTGCTTATGTAGTTGAGGTGGTGATGGAGTAGGAGATGTCGAGTGGTTAGCTCAGGAGCTGGAGTCAGTACATCACCCGTTCCAATACTGCATGCACGAGTAGGGGAGTGGTTCTGTGTTCCAATACTAAAAAGCTTTCCTTTTTTTAGAACTACTAAAAGGCTTTCCTGAAGAATAAATATAGTGAATGATACCAATGAGACTCTAAATTCTGAAACAGACAGATGATGACTATGAATCAGACGTGACAATGTAACACCTGAAGTGAAGCTCGGAGCCTAGGAAGATCTAAATTCATGGCTTTATGGCCATAAATCGCAATACAGGAACATCGATTTTATCGCAGCAGGTGTCGGTGGATGCAGCCAAATACTCCTAATATGCAGCGGGAAGCAAATAACTCTTTTTCTCTACCATTATTAGACAATGATCGGAGGGGAAGTTCTGTTCATGTGTGATGTAGGAATGCAGCAATATAATTGTCAAAAGAGAAAAATTCACTACAGGTCCTCATACTCGTCGCGTTGGCCGCATTTCTCCCTGTACTTGCAAATATCTGAAATACAGTCCTACAACTTGTCTCAGGGGTTCATCTACGGTCCAAAATACCATTTGCTCTACGTATCTGCTGATCTGGCTGTTGACTGGTGTGTCCATGCAGGCTTTGACCGCCGCCTCACCACCGTACGCCCTGAGCCGCTCGATTCGGGGGAATGCAGGGGGGGGGGGGGTTGCAAAATCGCCGAATTTACGTTGTTCCCCCCCGCCTGGTCGGACCGAGCGTCACCTGGTCGGACCGAGCGCAGCACACCACACCCGGTCGGGCCGGCCGCACCACACCTCTCCACACCCACCGCACCTCTCCCCTCCCCTCTCCTCTCCTGTCTCGAACCCTAGTCGCCGTCGCCGCCTTCGCCGTCGTCGCCGCAGCCACCACCGCCTGGATCTGCCGCCACCTCTCGCCGATGGCATGTCATCTGCGAGATCCTCCCGCTCCGGTCTCGTGGCCGCTCTGTTGAGGTGCCATTGGTGGGATGCCCTGATTGTGCCGAACCTGTCAAGTGCTACCGCTCTAGCACCGATGAGCATGATGGCTGAGTTTTCTACAAGTGCACCCACGACAATGTAAGCTTCAGTCCGTCTCTGTTCGATTCATGAATCTGCCATGTTCGGTAGCCATGCTGTGCTCAGTAGCCATGATGTGCTTAGACTGAATTTTAGTAGTTAACTGCCCTGGTTAGCTGAATTTTAGACAGGTTCAAACACTCTGTATAGATAATTTTAGTAGTTAACTAAACATTTAGACAGGTTCAGACACTGAAAGTTCAGACATTTCCACAACAAATACAGAAAGTACTTGCCTGGTTAACTGAATTTTAGTAGTTAACTAAACATTTTTTCATGCTAACTGAACTTTTTCAGTCATTTTCACACATTTCATTGCTTTGGTTGTAGGTCACCTGTGATTTCTGGCACTGGGAGATGGAATATGTGCGGCATCTGGTTGAAACTAGGGTTCTTGTTGGTAATGCTGCTGTAGATGCAATTGATGCAGCTGAGGACAGGAGGGAAGAGCTTGAGAGGAAGAGGAATAAGTGGATGGCAGGAAGAAAATTAGCTGGAAGGGCCTTGGCTGGAAGAGTCATTACAGGCAGGGTGAATTTTGACAGCCCTAGTGAGAAAAACCTTGCTACCAAGCAGCAAGTTGCTATGCTTCTTGGATTAGGTAGAGAGATCCTGCTAGTGCTAAAGCTTCTTATGGCTAGTGTTGTGGTGCTTTGTGTGATGTCTTTCATCTTCATTGTGAAGAAGTGAGATGTTGATAAATTAGTGGGTGCCTCAGCTTAATATGTATCTATGGTTGTAATGGATATGATGTTATTTTGGCTATATGGTTGTAATGGATATGTATCTATCAAGTAATATGAAGGCTTTAGTGTCAATGTTGAATCTTCCAATTTGTTGTCAATATTCAGTTAACTTTGTCTTTTCTGAGCTGAACTTAACTGAAAAATATCAGTTAACTATGTCTTCCCTGAGCTCTCTGAGCTGAACTTTGTCTTTGTCTTTTCTGAGCCAACATGTATTACAATATAGACGAAATTTTATGTTTAAGATGTTGATAAATCATTATATGGAGAACAAATCATTTAACTGAACTTAAATGAAAAAACTTCAGTTAAATGAGCTTGATTGATATGGCCAAAATGTAACTGAACTTAACTGAACAAATATTCGGTTAACTTAAATGAAGTTACACCCATGCACACTGGTACCCTACAACTTGCATTGTACGTTTGCCTTTGGTCCACAACCACCAGATCCACCTTTGCCTCCTCCCCAGCCACAAGTATCTCTCTTCTCTGTTCTTCCACCACTAGATCCATCACTACTCGTTCTCCTTCTTCTCTTCTTCCTCCAGCATCAACCATGGTGTCGTGGGATGATCTCCCTAGCTCTTCTGGAGACGACTCGGTTACCAGCAAGGTTGGTCATCTCCTCCTCATCTGCTACTAGGGTCATCTGCTCCTCATCTCCTACTAGGGTTACAAACAGCTAGGGTTTTCTTTCTTCATTCTGAATCCAATCCGAATTTGTTTTAGGCTCCTGCCACAATCTTCTGTGAGGAATGGAGAGGCCTGGCCACATATTTGCCTTGTTTTACATGTTAGCATGGAACTTCATGTGAGAAGGTTGTGGCATTTGAATTAGTTGATACTAGCAGGAGGTTCCTAACTTGTGCCCAAAAGGTTAGTACAAATTCATTCACACTGTCAAAAGTTTAAAAAGCTCAAATTTTAGTTATTGTACAGTAGTCAATTTGTATGACATTAAAGTGCTATGTGTAGTTAACTAATTTTTTTGAGTAGTTAACTAAATTTCTTGATTAGTTAACTGAATTTATGTTTGTCTTAAATTCATAGGAAGTACCTAGCTGCAACTATGTGGAGTGGGTTGACCCTGAGTGGCCTGATGCTATGAAGATGAGCCTAGCTAGGATATGGAGCATGTATGAAGAGGAGACAAAACAAAATCCGAGACAAAATGTTTTGATTGCCGAGGAAAACTTGAAGATTATGGAAGAGAAGAAGAAGTTGGAAAAGGAGCTTTGCAATTTCAAACTTGATTTTACTAATATGGTGGCTGAGAAGGAGCAGGCAATTAGCCAATTAGGCATCACACAAATTGCTATGGATGATCTTATGGAAGAGCTTGAGAAGAGGAAGATGAATGACAAAACAATAACAAGCATTCATCAGGTATTCAGGGCTAAGGCAGAAAAAGAGAGAGATCAAGTGATGCAGGAGAGGGACCAAGTCATTGGAGAGAGGGATAAATTAAAGCAAGAGAAGAGAAAGCCAGAATACATGATCGGTGACTTGTTCAAACACAAAGAGGACACCAAGGAGAAGATAAGGAAGCTTAAGGGGATACTGGATGATTTTGATTGAACAGATGTTGTACTACATGCTGAATGACTTAACTAATTTCATGTTGTACTCATGTTGTACTAGATGCTTAATGAATTTGATTGAACTGATGTTTTCCAGTTTGATGGTTTTGGTATTCAAGTGAATTTGTTTATGCAGTAGCTAACCACATATGCATAGATAACAAATTTCCAGTTGGAGATGACTAACTAAATATTGAATGACATAGATAATAACTGCAAACTTCATTTAGTTGATGTTTATTTGGTGCTGACAAAAGACAAAAATGCTTAACTGAAATTTGACAACATTCAGTTAAACATCAATACTCAGTTAGCTGACAACATTCAGCATACCTAACAATGACAACAACATTGAAACAATTGCTGAACATAGTAACTGACAACAACTGAAGATGACAAATGACAACAACAGTTGCTCAACATAGTAACTGACAACAACAGTTGCTCAACATAGTAACTGACAACTGAAGATGCATTTCATAGTACTTGTCCACAAATATAAAGTTCAGCAGTAGCCATAACATCACATTACCAAAAGAAGACTAGCAGACAGTAATAATTAACTTAGGTGCTCACATTATACAAGCACACCTAACCAAACATCTCTACTTATAACTTATATGCTAAAAATAGTATACTTTCAACATACCTAACTAACCACCTTCTTCACTTCTTCAACCCACATTTCAGTTGTTGATCTTCTTCAGGCGCTCTGACCGGCGAACCTCAGTTGCACCTTCTTCAGGCATCTTCCTCTTCTTCTTGTTCTCTGCCACCTCTGTGTGTGCTTCAAGTGCCAAGACCACCTCCACCTCCTGCTTGACCATGACTGCAACCTCCTTCTTCTTGTTGTTCTCTGCCACCTCTGGAAGCAGGTCGACATTGATCGGACGCTTCTTATCACCCTCCTTCGCATCGAGGACTGGCACCACCATTTGGACCTCCGGCTCCTCCGCCCCCGTCTCGTCGTCAGAGATGACAACCACCGATATGTCCGGCTCGCCAGTTGACCAAGACGAGTTGGCGGCGTAGCCAGAGTCGTCGTCGGAGCCAGAGCCGTACTCCAAGTCCAACGAGATGTAATCGAAGACGTCGTCGCGCCCAAGGAGATTGGGCTGGTAGTGGTCCCCGTAGGCCGTGTTGACAGGCGTGAGGACGGCCAGGTCGATGTTGTGTAGCTTCTCCAAGGTCCTTCATTGAAAAACACTTATTCAAGTAGGCCTTTATGCTTTCCAAAAGTTCTATATCATTTCCCATCAATAGTATGTCATCCACATACAATATGAGAAATGCTACAGAGCTCCCACTCACTTTCTTGTAAACACAGGCATCTCCATAAGTCTGCATAAACCCAAACAATTTGATCATTTCATCAAAACCAATGTTCCAACTCCGATATGCTTGCACCAGCCCAGATATGGAGCGTTGGAGCTTGCATACCTTGTCAGCATTCTTAGGATCGACAAAACCTTTCGGCTGCATCATATACAATTCTTCCTTAAGGAAACCATTAAGGAATGCCGTTTTGACGTCCATTAGCCATATCTCATAATCATAGAATGCGGCAATTGCTAACATGATTCGGGTGGACTTCAGCTTCACTACGGGTGAGAAGGTCTCATCGTAGTCAACCCCTTGAACTTGTCAATAACCCTTAGTGACAAGCTGATGTCTACTACACAACCTTCTTCTTGTAGACGTTGTTGGGCCTCCAAGTGCAGAGGTTTGTAGGACAGTAGCAAATTTCCCTCAAGTGGATGACCTAAGGTTTATCAATCCGTAGGAGGCGTAGGATGAAGACGGTCTCTCTCAAGCAACCCTGCAACCAAATAACAAAGAGTCTCTTGTGTCCCCAATACACCCAATACAATGGTAAATTGTATAGGTGCACTAGTTCGGCGAAGAGATGGTGATACAAGTGGTATATGGATAGTAGATAATGGTTTTTGTAATATAAAAATATAAAACAGCAAGGTAACTAATGATAAAAGTGAGCATAAACGGTATTGCAATGCATTGAAACGAGGCCTAGGGTTCATACTTTCACTAGTGCAAGTTCTCTCAACAATAATAGCATAATTGGATCACATAACTATCCCTCAACATGCAACAAAGAGTCACTCCAAAGTCACTAGTAGCGGAGAACAAACGAAGAGATTATGGTAGGGTACGAAACCACCTCAAAGTTATTCTTTGCAATCAATCCGTTGGGCTATTCCTATAAGTGTCACAAATAGCCCTAGAGTTCGTACTAGAATAACACCTTAAGACACAAATCAACCAAAACCCTAATGTCACCTAGATACTCCAATGTCACCTCAAGTATCCGTGGGTATGATTATACGATATGCATCACAAAATCTTAGATTCATCTATTCAACCAACACATAGAACCTCAAAGAGTGCCCCAAAGGTTCTATCGGAGAGTCAACACGAAAACGTGTGCCAACCCCTATGCATAAGTTCATGGGCGGAACCCGCAAGTTGGTCACCAAAACATACATCAAGTGAATCACGTGATATCCCATTGTCACCACAGATATGCATGGCAAGACATACATCAAGTGTTCTCAAATCATTAAAGACTCAATCCGATAAGATAACTTCAAAGGGGAAACTCAATCCATTACAAGAGAGAAGAGGGGGAGGAGAAACATAAGATCCAACTATGATGAAGATGGCCACCGGAGATGGATTGCCCCCTCCGACAGGGTGCTGGAACGGATCTAGATTGGTTTTCGGTGGCTACGGAGGCTTCTGGCGGCGGAACTCCCGATCTATTGTGCTCTCCGATTGTTTTAGGGTATATGGGGATATATAGGCGGAAGAAGTATGTCAGGGGAGCCACGAGGGTGGAGGGCGCGCCCCCCTACCTCGTGGCTTCCTCGAAGCTTCCTTGACATGGACTCCAAGTCTCCCGGGTTGCTTTCCTTCCAAAAATAAGTTCCGTGAAGTTTCAGGTCAATTGGACTCCATTTGATTTTACTTTTCTGCGATACTCTAAAACAAAGAAAAAACAGAAACCGACACTGGGCTCTGGGTTAATATGTTAGTCCCAAAAATAATATAAAAGTGTATAATAAAGCCCATAAACATCCAAAACAGAAGATAATATAGCATGGAGCAATCAAAAATTATAGATACGTTGGAGACGTATCAGCATCCCCAAGCTTAATTCCTGCTCGTCCTCGAGTAGGTAAATGGTAAAAACAGAATTTTTGATGCGGAGTGCTATTTGGCATAATTTCAATGTAATTCTTCTTAATTGTGGCATGAATATTCAGATCCATAAGATTCAAGACAAAAGTTTAATATTGACATGAAAATAATAATACTTCAAGCATACTAACTAAGCAATCATGTCTTCTCAAAATAAGATGGCCAAAGAAAGTTCATCCCTACAAAATCATATAGTTTGATCATGCTCCATTTTCGTCACACAAGAATGCTCTCATCATGCACAACCCCGATGACAAGCCAAGAAATTGTTTCATACTTTAGTATTATCAAACCTATAAACTCTCACACAATACAAGAGCGCGAGCCATGGACATAGCACTATGGGTGGAATAGAATATGATGATGGGGGTTATGTGGAGAAGACAAAAAGGAGAAAGTCTCACATTGACGCGGCTAATCAATGGGCTAGGGAGATGCCCATCAATTGATGTCAATGCAAGGAGTAGGGATTGCCATGCAATGGATGCACTAGAGCTACAAATGTATGAAAGCTCAACAAAATAAACTAAGTGGGTGTGCATCCAACTTGCTTGCTCACGAAGACCTAGGGCACTTGAGGAGTCCCATTGTTGGAATATACAAGCCAAGTTCTATAATGAAAATTTCCCACTAGTATATGAAGTGACAAAACAAGAGACTCTCTATCATGAAGATCATGGTGCTACTTTGAAGCACAAGTGTCGCAAAGGATAGTAGCATTGTCCCTTCTCTCTTTTTCTCTCATTTTTAAATATTTTTTGGGCCTTCTCCTTTTTATGGCCTTTCTATTTTTTGGGCCTTCTCTTTTTTATGGCCTTTCTCCCTTTTTTTATTATTCCTCACTTGGGACAATGCTGTAGAAAATGATGATCATCACACTTCTATTTATTTACAACTCAATGATTACAACTCGATGCTAGAACAAAAGATGACTCTATATGAATGCCTCCGGCGGTGTACCAGGATATGCAATGAACCAAGAGTGACATGTATGAAATAATTATGAACGGTGGCTTTGCCACAAATACTATGTCAATTACATGATCATGCTAAGAAATATGACAATGATGAATGTGTCATGATAAAAGGAATGGTGGAAAGTTGCATGGCAATATATCTCAGAATGGCTATGGAAATGCCATAATAGGTAGGTATGGTGGCTGTTTTGAGGAAGATATAAGGAGGTTTATGTGTGAAAGAGCGTATCATATCACGGGGTTTGGATGCACCGGCAAAGTTTGCACCAACTCTCAATGTGAGAAAGGGCAATGCACGGTACCGAAGAGGCTAGCAATGATGGAAGGGTGAGAGTGCGTATAATCCATGGACT
Source organism: Triticum monococcum (assembly GCA_034509565.1). Taxonomy (NCBI): domain Eukaryota; kingdom Viridiplantae; phylum Streptophyta; class Magnoliopsida; order Poales; family Poaceae; genus Triticum; species Triticum monococcum. The sequence continues at coordinate 76,662,455 of CM067842.1, read as the reverse complement.
CAACATTAGTCATAATGAACTCACATACTTATTGCAAAAATCTACAAGTCATCAAAAACCTCGGCACTACGCACATGCTCCTAGGGGGATAGATAGGTAGGAAAAAACCATCGCTTGTCCCCGACCACCACTCATAAGGAAGACAATCAAATAACACCTCATGTTTCAAATTTGTTACATAATGTTTACCATACGTGCATGCTATGAGAGTTGAAAACTTCAACACAAGAATTTCTCAAATTCACAACTACTCAACTAGCACAACTTTGATACTATTACCTCCATATCTCAAAACAATCATCAAGCATCAAACTTCTCTTAGTATTCAAAACACTCATAAGAAAGTTTTTACTAATCTTGAATACCTACCATATTAGGATTATTTAAGAAAATTACCATGCTATTTAAGCCTCCCAAAATAATCTAAGTGAAGCATGAGAGTTCATCTATTTATTCAAAATAAAACTACCACCATGCTCTAAAAGATATAAGTGAAGTACTAGAGCAAACAACAAACTACTCCGAAAGATATAAGTGAAGATCAATGAGTAGTTGAATAATTATGCAACTATGTGAAGACTCTCTAACATTTAAGAATTTCATATCTTGGTATTTTATTCAAACAGCAAGCAAAACAAAATAAAATAAAATTACGCTCCAAGCAAAACACATATCATGTGGCGAATAAAAATATAGCTCCAAGTAAAGTTATCGATGAACAAAGACGAAAGAGGGGATGCCTTCCGGGGCATCCCCAATCTTAGGCTTTAGGTTGTACTTGAATATTACCTTGGGGTGCCTTGGGCATCCCCAAGCTTAGGCTCTTGCCACTCCTTATTCCACAGTCCATCGAATCTTTACCCAAAACTTGAAAACTTCACAACACAAAACTTAACAGAAAACTCGTGAGGTCCGTTAGCGAAAGAAAGCAAAACACCACTTCAAAGTACTCTAATGAACTCATTATTTATTTATATTGGTGTTAAACCTACTATATTCAACTTCTCTATGGTTTATAAACTCTTTTACTAGCCATAGATTCATGAAAATAAGCAAACAACACACGAAAAACAGAATCTGTCAAAAACAGAACAGTCTGTAGTAATCTGTAGCTAATGCAAACTTCTGGAACCCCAAAAATCCTAAAATAAATTTATGGACGTGAGGAATTTATATATTAATCATATTAAAAAATAATTAACTAAATATAACTATCCAAATACAAATGGCAGCAATTCTCGTGAACGCTAAAGTTTCTGTTTTTTACAGCATGATCAACAAGACTTTCCCCAAGTCTTCCCAAAGGTTCTACTCGGCACAAACACTAATTAAAACATAAAACCACATCTAAAAAGAGGCTAGATAAATTATTTATTACTAAACAGGAACAAAAATAAAATTGGGTTGCCTCCCAACAAGCGCTATCGTTTAACGCCCCTAGCTAGGCATGGTGATTTCAATGATGCTCACATAAAGGATAAGAATTGAAACATAAAGAGAGCATCATGAAGAATATGACTAACACATTTAAGTCTAACCCACTTCCTATGCATAGGGATTTTGTGAGCAAACAACTTGTGGGAACAAGAATCAACTTGCATAGGAAGGTAAAACAAGCATAACTTCAAAACTTTAAGCACATAGAGAGGAAACTTGATATTATTGCAATTCCTACAAGCATAAGTGTTGGGGAACGCAGTAATTTCGAAAATTTTCCTACGCACACGCAAGATCATGGTGATGCACAGCAACGAGAGGGGAGAGTGTTGTCTACGTACCAACGCAGACCGACTGCGGAAGCGATCACACAACGTAGAGGAAGTAGTCGTACGTCTTCTTCCCGATCCGACCGATCCAAGCACCGTTACTCCGGCACCTCCGAGTTCTTAGCACACGTTCAGCTCGATGACGTTCCTCGGGCTCCGATCCAGCAAAGCGTCGAGGAAGAGTTCCGTCAGCACGACGGCGTGATGACGATCTTGATGTACTACCGACGCAGGGCTTCGTCTAAGCACTGTAACGGTACGATCGAGGTGGAATTTGGTGGCAGGGGGCACCGCACACGGCTAAGGAACGATCTCAAGGATCAACTTGTGTGTCTTGGGGTGCCCCCTGCCCCCGTATATAAAGGTTGGAGGAGGGGGAGCCGGCCGGCCAGGGAGAGGAGGCGCAGGGGAGTCCTACTCCCACCGGGAGTAGGACTCCTCCCTCCAATCCTAATCCTATTAGGACTCCCGGGGAAAAAGGAGAGAGAAGGGGGGCCGGCCCCCCTTCCTAGTCCTACTAGGACTTGGGGAAAGGGGGGGGGCGCCGGCCAGCTTGTGGGCTTCCCTTTTTCTCTTTTCCACTAAGGCCCAATAGGCCCATTAGTCTCCCGGGGGGTTCCGGTAACCCTCCCGGTATTCCGGTAAAATCCCGATTTCACCCGGAACACTTCCTATGTCCAAACATAGGCTTCCAATATATCAATCTTTACGTCTCGACCATTTCGAGACTCCTCGTCATGTCCGTGATCTCATCCGGGACTCCGAACAACCTTCGGTACATCAAAATGCATAAACTCATAATAACTGTCATCGTAACGTTAAGCGTGCGGACCCTACGGTTCGAGAACAATGTAGACATGACCGAGACACGTCTCCGGTCAATAACCAATAGCGGGACCTGGATGCCCATATTGGCTCCTACATATTCTACGAAGATCTTTATCGGTCAGACCGCATAACAACATACGTTTTTCCCTTTGTCATCGGTATGTTACTTGCCCGAGATTCGATCGTCGGTATCCAATACCTAGTTCAATCTCGTTACTGGCAAGTCTCTTTACTCGTTCCGTAATACATCATCTCACAACTAACATATTAGTTGCAGTGCTTGCAAGGCTTATGTGATGTGCATTACCGAGAGGGCCCAGAGATACCTCTCCGACAATCGGAGTGACAAACCCTAATCTCGAAATACGCCAACCCAACATCTACCATTGGAGACACCTGTAGTACTCCTTTATAATCACCCAGTTACGTTGTGACGTTTGGTAGTACCCAAAGTGTTCCTCCGGTAAACGGGAGTTGCATAATCTCATAGTTATAGGAACATGTATAAGTCATGAAGAAAGCAATAGCAACATACTAAACGATCGGGTGCTAAGCTAATGGAATGGGTCATGTCAATCAGATCATTCTACTAATGATGTGACCTCGTTAATCAAATAACAACTCTTTGTTTATGGTTAGGAAACATAACCATCTTTGATTAACGAGCTAGTCAAGTAGAGGCATACTAGTGACACTCTGTTGGTCTATGTATTCACACATGTATTATGTTTCCGGTTAATACAATTCTAGCATGAATAATAAACATTTATCATGATATAAGGAAATAATAATAACTTTATTATTGCCTCTAGGGCATATTTCCTTCAGTCTCCCACTTGCACTAGAGTCAATAATCTAGATTACACAGTAATGATTCTAACACCCGTGGAGCCTTGGTGCTGATCATGTTTTGCTCGTGGAAGAGGCTTAGTCAACGGGTCTGCAACATTCAGATCCGTATGTATCTTGCAAATCTCTATGTCTCCCACCTGGACTAAATCCCAGATGGAGTTGAAGCGTCTCTTGATGTGTTTGGTTCTTTTGTGAAATCTGGATTCCTTTGCCAAGGCAATTGCACCAGTATTGTCACAGAAGATTTTCATTGGACCCGATGCATTAGGTATGACACCTAGATCGGATATGAACTCCTTCATCCAGACTCCTTCGTTCGCTGCTTCCGAAGCAGCTATGTACTCCGCTTCACATGTAGATACCGCTACGACGCTTTGTTTAGAACTGCACCAACTGACAGCTCCACCGTTTAAAGTAAACACGTATCCGGTTTGCGATTTAGAATCGTCCGGATCAGTGTCAAAGCTTGCATCAATGTAACCTCTTACGGTGAGCTCTTTGTCACCTCCATATACGAGAAACATATCCTTAGTCCTTTTCAGGTATTTCAGGATGTTCTTGACCGCTGTCCAGTGATCCATTCCTGGATTACTTTGGTACCTCCCTGCTAAACTTATAGCAAGGCACACATCAGGTCTGGTACACAGCATTGCATACATGATAGAGCCTATGGCTGAAGCATAGGGAACATCTTTCATTTTCTCTCTATCTTCTGCAGTGGTCGGGCATTGAGTCTTACTCAACTTCATACCTTGTAACACAGGCAAGAACCCTTTCTTTGCTTGATCCATTTTGAACTTCTTCAAAATCTTGTCAAGGTATGTGCTCTGTGAAAGTCCAATTAAGCGTTTAGATCTATCTCTATAGATCTTTATGCCTAATATGTAAGTAGCTTCCCCGAGGTCTTTCATCGAAAAACTTTTATTCAAGTATCCCTTTATGCTATCCAGAAATTCTATATCATTTCCAATCAGCAATATGTCATCCACATATAATATCAGAAATGCTACAGAGCTCCCACTCACTTTCTTGTAAATACAGGCTTCTCCAAAAGTCTGTATAAAGCCAAATGCTTTGATCACACTATCAAAGCGTTTATTCCAACTCCGAGATGCTTGCACCAGTCCATAAATGGATCGCTGGAGTTTGCATACTTTGTTAGCTCCTTTTGGATCGACAAAACCTTCTGGTTGTATCATATACAACTCTTCTTCCAGAAATCCATTCAGGAATGCAGTTTTGACATCCATCTATCATATTTCATAATCATAAAATGCGGCAATTGCTAACATAATTCTGACGGACTTAAGCATCGCTACGGGTGAGAAGGTCTCATCGTAGTCAACTCCTTGAACTTGCCGAAAACCTTTCGCGACAAGTCGAGCTTTATAGACAGTAATATTACCGTCAGCGTCAGTCTTTTTCTTGAAGATCCATTTATTCTCAATTGCTTGCTGATCATCGGGCAAGTCAACCAAAGTCCATACTTTGTTTTCATACATGGATCCCATCTCAGATTTCATGGCCTCAAGCCACTTTGCGGAATCTGGGCTTACCATCGCTTCTTCATAGTTCGTAGGTTCATCATGATCTAGCATCATGACTTCCAGAACTGGATTGCCGTACCACTCTGGTGTGGATCTCACTCTGGTTGATCTACGTGGTTCAGCAGTATCTTGTTCTGAAGCTTCATGATCATCATCATTAGCTTCCTCACTGATTGGTATAGGTGTCGCAGAAACAGTTTTCTGTGATGTACTATTTTCCAATAAGGGAGCAGGTACAGTTACCTCGTCAAGTTCTACTTTCCTCCCACTCACTTCTTTCGAGAGAAACTCCTTCTCTAGAAAGTTTCCGAATTTAGCAACAAAAGTCTTGCCTTCGGATCTGTGATAGAAGGTGTATCCAATAGTTTCCTTTAGATATCCTATGAAGACACATTTCTCCGATTTGGGTTCGAGCTTATCAGGTTGAAGCTTTTTCACATAAGCATCGCAGCCCCAAACTTTAAGAAACGACAACTTTGGTTTCTTGCCAAACCATAGTTCATAAGGTGTCGTCTCAACGGATTTTGATGATGCCCTATTTAACGTGAATGCGGCCGTCTCTAAAGCATAACCCCAAAACGATAGCGGTAAATCAGTAAGAGACATCATAGATCGCACCATATCTAGTAAAGTACGATTACGACGTTCGGACACACCATTACGCTGTGGTGTTCCGGGTGGCGTGAGTTGCGAAACTATTCCACAATTTTTCAAATGTACACCAAACTCGTAACTCAAATATTCTCCTCCACGATCAGATCGTAGAAATTTTATTTTCTTGTTACGATGATTTTCAACCTCACACTGAAATTCTTTGAACTTTTCAAATGTTTCAGACTTATGTTTCATTAAGTAGATATACCCATATATGCTTAAATCATCTGTGAAGGTGAGAAAATAACGATATCCGCCACGAGCCTCAATATTCATCGGACCACATACATCGGTATGTATGATTTCCAATAAATCTGTTGCTCTCTCCATAGTACCGGAGAACGGTGTTTTAGTCATCTTGCCTATGAGGCACAGTTCGCAAGTACCAAGTGATTCATAATCAAGTGGTTCCAAAAGCCCATCAGTATGGAGTTTCTTCATGCGCTTTATACCGATATGACCCAAACGGCAGTGCCACAAATAAGTTGCACTATCATTATTAACTTTGCAGCTTTTGGCTTCTACATTATGAATATGTGTATCACTATCTTCGAGATTCAACAAGAATAGACCACTCTTCAAGGGTGCATGACCATAAAAGATATTATTCATATAAATAGAACAACCATTATTCTCTGATTTAAATGAATAACCGTCTCGCATTAAACAAGATCCAGATATAATGTTCATGCTCAACGCTGGCACCAAATAACAATTATTTACGTCTAATATTAATCCCGAAGGTAGATGTAGAGGTAGCGTGCCGACCGCGATCACATCGACTTTGGAACCGTTTCCCACGCGCATCGTCACCTCGTCCTTTGCTAGCGTCCGCTTATTCTGTAGTCCCTGTTTCGAGTTGCAAATATTAGCAACAGAACCAGTATCAAATACCCAGGTGCTACCGCGAGCTCTAGTAAGGTACACATCAATAACATGTATATCACATATACCTTTGCTCACTTTGCCATCCTTCTTATCCGCCAAATACTTGGGGCAGTTCCGCTTCCAGTGACCAGTCTGCTTGCAGTAGAAGCACTCAGTTTCAGGCTTAGGTCCAGACTTGGGTTTCTTCTCCTGAGAAGCAACTTGCTTGCTGTTCTTCTTGAAGTTTCCCTTCTTCTTCCCTTTGCCCTTTTTCTTGAAACTAGTGGTCTTGTTGACCATCAACACTTGATGCTCCTTCTTGATTTCTACCTCCGCAGCTTTCAGCATTGCGAAGAGCTCGGGAATAGTCTTGTTCATCCCTTGCATATTATAGTTCATCACGAAGCTCTTGTAGCTTGGTGGCAGTGATTGGAGAATTCTGTCAATGACGCAGTCATCTGGAAGATTAACTCCCATCTGAATCAAGTGATTATTATACCCAGACATCTTGAGTATATGCTCACTGACAGAACTGTTCTCCTCCATCTTACAGCTATAGAACTTATTGGAGACTTCATATCTCTCAATTCGGGCATTTGCTTGAAATATTAACTTCAACTCCTGGAACATCTCATATGCTCCATGACGTTCAAAACGTCGTTGAAGTCCCGATTCTAAGCCGTAAAGCATGGCACACTGAACTATCGAGTAGTCATCAGCTTTGCTCTGCCAGACGTTCATAACATCTGGCGTTGCTCCAGCAGCAGGCCTGTCACCCAGCGGTGCTTCCAGGACCTAATTCTTCTGTGCAGCAATGAGGATAATCCTCAGGTTACGGACCCAGTCCGTGTAATTGCTACCATCATCTTTCAACTTTGCTTTCTCAAGGAACGCATTAAAATTCAACGGAACAATAGCACGAGCCATCTATCTACAATCAACATAAACAAGCAAGATACTATCAGGTACTAAGTTCATGATAAGTTTAAGTTCAGTTAATCAAATTACTTAGGAACTCCCACTTAGATAGACATCCCTCTAATCTTCTAAGTGATCACGTGATCCAAATCAACTAAACCATAACCGATCATCACGTGAGATGGAGTAGTTTTCAATGGTGAACATTGTTATGTTGATCATATCTACTATATGATTCACGCTCGACCTTTCGGTCTCTGTGTTCCGAGGCCATATCTGTATATGCTTGGCTCGTCAAGTATAACCTGAGTATTCTGCGTGTGCAACTATTTTGCACCCGTTGTATTTGGACGTAAAGCTTATCACACCCGATCATCACGTGGTGTCTGGGCACGACGAACTTTGGCAACGGTGCATACTCAGGGAGAACACTTCTTGATAATTTTAGTGAGAGATCATCTTATAATGCTACCGTCAATCAAAGCAAGATAAGATGCATAAAAGGATAAACATCACATGCAATCAATATAAGTGATATGATATGGCCATCATCATCTTGTGCTTGTGATCTCCATCTCCGAAGCACCGTCATGATCACCATCGTCACCGGCGCGACACCTTGATCTCCATCGTAGCATCGTTGTCGTCTCGCCAATCTTATGATTCCACGACTATCACTACCATTTAGTAATAAAGTAAAGCATTACATCGCGATTGCATTGCATACAATAAAGCGACAACCATATGGCTCCTGCCAGTTGCCGATAACTCGGTTACAAAACATGATCATCTCATACAATAAAATCAGCATCATGCCTTGACCATATCACATCACAACATACCCTGCAAAAACAAGTTAGACGTCCTCTACTTTGTTGTTGCAAGTTTTACGTGGCTGCTACGGGCTTAAGTAAGAACTCATCTCACCTACGCATCAAAACCACAACGATAGTTCGTCAAATAGACTCCGTTTTAACCTTCTCAAGGACCGGGCGTAGCCACACTTGGTTCAACTAAAGTTGGAGAGACAGTCTTCCGCAAGCCATCTGTGTGCAAAGCACGTCGAGGGAACCGGTCTCGCGTAAGAGTACGCGTAAGGTTGGTCCGGATCGTCTCACCCAACAATACCGCCGAACCAAAGTATGACATGCTGGTAGGCAGTATGACTTGTATCGCCCACAACTCACTTGTGTTTTACTCGTGCAAATAACATCAAACCATAAAACCTAGGCTCGGATGCCACTATTGGGGAACGCAGTAATTTCGAAAATTTTCCTACGCACACGCAAGATCATGGTGATGCACAGCAACGAGAGGGGAGAGTGTTGTCTACGTACCAACGCAGACCGACTGCGGAAGCAATCACACAACGTAGAGGAAGTAGTCGTATGTCTTCTTCCCGATCCGACCGATCCAAGCACCGTTACTCCGGCACCTCCGAGTTCTTAGCACACGTTCAGCTCGATGACGTTCCTCGGGCTCCGATCCAGCAAAGCGTCGAGGAAGAGTTCCGTCAGCACGACGGCGTGATGACGATCTTGATGTACTACCGACGCAGGGCTTCGCCTAAGCACTGTAACGGTACGATCGAGGTGGAATTTGGTGGCAGGGGGCACCGCACACGGCTAAGGAACGATCTGAAGGATCAAGTTGTGTGTCTTGGGGTGCCCCCGGCCCCCGTATATAAAGGTTGGAGGAGGGGGAGCCGGCCGGCCAGGGAGAGGAGGCGCAGGGGAGTCCTACTCCCACCGGGAGTAGGACTCCTCCCTCCAATCCTAATCCTATTAGGACTCCCGGGGAAAAAGGAGAGAGAAGGGGGGACGGCCCCCTATCCTAGTCCTACTAGGACTTGGGGAAAGGGGGGGCGCCGGCCAGCTTGTGGGCTTCCCTTTTTCTCTTTTCCACTAAGGCCCAATAGGCCCATTAGTCTCCCGGGGGGTTCCGGTAACCCTCCCGGTATTCCGGTAAAATCCCGATTTCACCCGGAACACTTCCTATGTCCAAACATAGGCTTCCAATATATCAATCTTTACGTCTCGACCATTTCGAGACTCCTCGTCATGTCCGTGATCTCATCCGGGACTCCGAACAACCTTCGGTACATCAAAATGCATAAACTCATAATAACTGTCATCGTAACGTTAAGCGTGCGGACCCTACGGTTCGAGAACAATGTAGACATGACCGAGACACGTCTCCGGTCAATAACCAATAGCGGGACCTGGATGCCCATATTGGCTCCTACATATTCTACGAAGATCTTTATCGGTCAGACCGCATAACAACATACGTTGTTCCCTTTGTCATCGGTATGTTACTTGCCCGAGATTCGATCGTCGGTATCCAATACCTAGTTCAATCTTGTTACTGGCAAGTCTCTTTACTCGTTCCGTAATACATCATCTCACAACTAACATATTAGTTGCAATGCTTGCAAGGCTTATGTGATGTGCATTACCGAGAGGGCCCAGAGATACCTCTCCGACAATCGGAGTGACAAACCCTAATCTCGAAATACGCCAACCCAACATCTACCATTGGAGACACCTGTAGTACTCCTTTATAATCACCCAGTTACGTTGTGACGTTTGGTAGTACCCAAAGTGTTCCTCCGGTAAACGGGAGTTGCATAATCTCATAGTTATAGGAACATGTATAAGTCATGAAGAAAGCAATAGCAACATACTAAACGATCGGGTGCTAAGCTAATGGAATGGGTCATGTCAATCAGATCATTCTACTAATGATGTGACCTCGTTAATCAAATAACGACTCTTTGTTTATGGTTAGGAAACATAACCATCTTTGATTAACGAGCTAGTCAAGTAGAGGCATACTAGTGACACTCTGTTGGTCTATGTATTCACACATGTATTATGTTTCCGGTTAATGCAATTCTAGCATGAATAATAAACATTTATCATGATATAAGGAAATAATAATAACTTTATTATTGCCTCTAGGGCATATTTCCTTCAATAAGTTCCTCACTCATAATAATTTTCAGTAGCATAATGAATGAATTCAACAATATAACGAGCACCTAAAGCATTCTTTTCATGATCTACAAGCATAGAATATTTAGCACTCTCCACATAAGCAAAATTCTTCTCATGAATAGTAGTGGGAGCAAACTCAACAAAATAACTATCATGTGAGGCATAATCAAATTGAAAACTAAAATCATGATGACAAGTTTCATGCATATCATTATTCTTTATAGTATACAAGTCATCACAATAATCATCATAAATAGCAACTTTGTTCTCATAATCAATTGGAACCTCTTCCAAGATAGTGGAATCATTACTAAATAAAGTCACGACCTCTCCAAATCCACTTTCATCAATATAATCATCATAAATAGGAGGCATGCTTTCATCATAATAAATTTGCTCATCAAAACTTGGGGGACAAAAAATATCATCTTCATCAAACACAGCTTCCCCAAGCTTGTGGCTTTGCATATCATTACCATCATGAATATTCAATGAATTCATACTAACAACATTGCAATCATGCTCATCATTCAAATAGTTAGTGCCAAACATTCTAACGCATTCTTCTTCTAGCACTTGAGCACAATTATCAGAATCCTTATTTTCACGATAGATATTAAAAAGATAAAGCATATGAGGTACCCTTAATTCCATATTTTTTAAACAATTTTCTTTTATAAACTAAACTAGTGATAAAACAAGAAACAAAAAGATTCGATTACAAGATCTAAAGATACACCTTCAAGCGCTAACCTCCCCGGCAACGGCGCCAGAAAAGAGCTTGATGTCTACTACACAACCTTCTTCTTGTAGACGTTGTTGGGCCTCCAAGTGTAGAGGTTTGTAGGACAGTAGCAAATTTCCCTCAAGTGGATGACCTAAGGTTTATCAATCTATAGGAGGCGTAGGATGAAGATGGTCTCTCTCAAGCAACCCTGCAACCAAATAACAAAGAGTCTCTTGTGTCCCCAACACACCCAATACAATGGTAAATTGTATAGGTGCACTAGTTCGGCGAAGAGATGGTGATACAGGTGGTATATGGATAGTAGATAATGGTTTTTGTAATCTAAAAATATAAAAATAGCAAGGTAACTAATGATAAAAGTGAGGGTAAATGGTATTGCAATGCGTTGAAACAAGGCCTAGGGTTCATACTTTCACTAGTGCAAGTTCTCTAAACAATAACAGCATAATTGGATCACATAACTATCCCTCAACATGCAACAAAGAGTCACTCCAAAGTCACTAATAGCGGAGAACAAACGAAGAGATTATGGTAGGGTACGAAACCACCTCAAAGTTATTCTTTCCAATCAATCCGTTGGGATATTCCTATAAGTGTCACAAACAGCCCTAGAGTTCATACTAGAATAACACCTTAAGACACAAATCAACCAAAACCCTAATGTCACCTAGATACTCCAATGTCACCTCAAGTATCCGTGGGTATGATTATACGATATGCATCACACAATCTCAGATTCATCTATTCAACCAACACATAGAACCTCAAAGAGTGCCCCAAAGTTTCTACCGGAGAATCACGACGAAAACGTGTGCCAACCCCTATGCATAAGTTCATGTGCGGAACCCGCAAGTTGGTCACCAAAACATACATCAAGTGAATCACGTGATATCCCATTGTCACCACAGATATGCACGACAAGACATACATCAAGTGTTCTCAAATCATTAAAGACTCAATCCGATAAGATAACTTCAAAGGGGAAACTCAATCCATTACAAGAGAGTAGAGGGGGAGGAGAAACATAAGATCCAACTATAATAGCAAAGCTCGCGATACATCAAGATCGTGCCAAATCAAGAACACGAGAGAGAGAGAGAGATCAAACACATAGCTACTGGTACATACCCTCAGCCCCGAGGGAGAACTACTCCCTCCTCGTCATGGAGAGCACCGGGATGATGAAGATGGCCACCGGAGAGGGATTGCCCCCTCCAGCAGGGTGCCGGAACGGGTCTAGATTGGTTTTCGGTGGCTACAGAGGCTTCTGGCGACAGAACTCCCGATCTATTGTGCTCTCTGATCGTTTTAGGGTATATGGAGATATATAGGCGGAAGAAGTACATCAGGGGAGGCACGAGGGGCCCACGAGGGTGGAGGGCGCGCCCAGGGGGGTCGGCGCGCCCCCCTACCTCGTTGCTTCGTCGAAGCTTCCTTGACGTGGACTCCAAGTCTCTCGGGTTGCTTTGCTTCCAAAAATAAGTTCCGTGAAGTTTCAGGTCAATTGGACTCCATTTGATTTTCCTTTTCCGCGATACTCTAAAACAAAGAAAAAACAGAAACTGGCACTGGGCTCTGGGTTAATAGGTTAGTCCCAAAAAGAATATAAAAGTGTATAATAAAGCCCATAAACATCCAAAACAGAAGATAATATAGCATGGAGCAATCAAAATTATAGATACATTGGAGACGTATCACAAGCCGAGCCTTATCACTACAAAAAAATACACTTCCGTGATGATACGTGTTTGTCACAGTAGGTCGCTTTTTTTGTCATGCATGTACATCCATGACAAATTTATGACAGAATCAAAATAGTCATACATGTGCTGTCGTAGAAGTGTTCCATGACATTACCAAAATTATAATCATGGAAGTGTCCACTTCCATGATGATAAATCGCGCGTCACAGAAGTGCTTTCGTCAAGGATGACCGACACGTGGCATGCACCGTAACGGAACTCCGTTAAGCTATCGGGTCGGGGTTTGGATCCGATAACCCATTAACAGCCCCGACCAATGGGGATTTTCCACGTGTAAAATCATCATTGGCTAGAGGAAACACGTGTCGGCTCATCATCGGGGCAAATGTCATCAACTCACTGGACAGAAGGCGCCTATGATACGTCGACATGTGGCACGTCCCAACAAGTTTAAATGGGTCGGCCCAACTAAAGGCCCACAAGATTTTGCGGACCATAATGGGCCGACCCAGCTAAAGGCCCATGAGATTTTGCGGACCATAATGGGCTGGCGCAGCTAAAGGCCCACAAGATTTCGCGGGCCATAATGGGCCGGCCCAGGTAAAGGCCCACAATTTTTCGTGTGCCATAATAGGCCAGCCCAGGTAAAGGCCCACAAAAATTTCGCGGATCATAATGGGCCAGCCCAACTAAAGGCCCACGAGATTTCGCCGATATTAATGGGTCGGCCCAGCTGTAGGCCCACAAGATTTTGAGGACCCTAGTAGGCCGGCCCGTTAACTGGCTGCCATGTTTTGGGCCAAATGCCGGCCCATATTTGATCCGGTCTATTAATGGCCTGCCATGCTCCGGGCCTAATAGTGGCCCATATGAGATCCGGCCCGTTAAAAGCCTACCACGTTATGGGCCAAATTACGGCCCAGACCAGGTCCGACCCTTTAAGAGGTTTTGGGCCTAATTATGGCCCATATCAGATTCGGCCCGTCAACTGGACACTATGCTTTTGGGCCCACTTGCTAAAGGCCCGCTTAGTAATTCGGCCTGATATTAGTTTTGGCCTGTTAGGGGCCCGTTTAACATTTCGGCCCTATATTAATTTCAGCCTGTTAAAAGCCCGTCATATAGTTGGGCCTAACTATGGCCCGGTTTGCATCCGGCCCGCTCGCAGCCGATATCTGATTGGGCCAAACAAGGACCGAGACAATTTTTCGGCCTGTTAAAAGCCCGTGATTTGATTCGCACAATCATGGGCTGGGGTTCATTTCGGGCTGCTGCCGGCCCGTGAGCTGATCGGCACGTTTCAGGCCCAACCTACATCGTGATTGCATGACGGCCCGATTATGTACCATAATTTTACGGTTTGGCCGGTTTACTATGAAGATAGGATATATACATATATATATATACAATAAAATAACTACAGCATCGTGAATAATAAAAAACCTATACTATACAATAAAGAAATTACGGCATATTACATCCACTAGGCATCAAAGTTCGCCACTATGATAATAAAGCACAAGCAGACAGCAGATTACATACACTGGGCATCAAAGATCGCTACCAGTGCAAATAAACACGCCGACAAAATAATATACAAAACCGACAGCACTTCAATAGAGTTCAAGAAAGGTTAGCCCTGCTGGGGAGCTGCAGCGCAAGCAGCTGAGCAAGATGATGAGATTGCGCTTGTTCAACACTTATATCTTCCTCACTCCGAAAGATAAACAAGCAGACGGATGACTGGTTTTGCACATAAAAGTATCAGTGCTGACAATTCATCACATTTCTTACTGACGAATAAAGTGACACCGTTTAAATTTGCATTAACACAATATGGTATTGTTCAGGTCAAGACATGGCAGGAAATGACATTGTGAAGGAGTTGGCAGCTTCACGACACCACTGGATTATAGATCAAGAACTCATAAGTATCAATGGTTAGCGTGCTATCAATTTATACCATTTCAGATTGGCAAATAAAGAGACGGTTTAAATAATAGTAGAATGATATGACATTGTTCATAGTTAAGACATTACAGAACATGACATTGTGCTGTAGTGGGTAGGTTCACCGCACCACTGGATTACAGATGAAGAACAGAATCATACATGCAGTGCAAAAGAAGATCACTTGCTCTGTATAGTTTAATTTACATGGAATGAAAAAGGAACTTGGTTGTACAACTGAAAACTTAAATTGAGAAAGGACGACTTTTGTTTATGAACTACATATAATAAACTTTAAACAAGCAATTTGATGCAAACACCAAAAATAAACAGCTGTTGCAGTCATGCCTAACCAAATATATACAACAAAGTTTGAAGGCTTGAGATGGACAAGCTTACATTATTGGTGAAGACAGGCTCTATAAAGGCCTTGTCCATGCTGATGGGGGGGGGGGGGGCAATTCAAGAAGTCTACCACAGAATGTTCTTTAAAAGCATTGCCTTTATTCTACATTTTGTTAAGAGTAAATATAGATGTGATAATATACGAAAAAATGGAGAATATTTAAGATAAGATGAAGAGTGATGCTACATAACCAAGTAGCTATAAATGTAAGTGCATCGATACAGACAAAAGGCACATCCAAGAGCAATGCATAGCTAAACTTCTTCAGTACCAACCTTATGGTAAGAGTAAATATAGATCTGATGTGTAGAAAATGGAGGGAAAAGGAAAATAAGCTGCAGAGTGATGGTACATGAACAACTACCTGTCATTATAAGTACACTGATAAAGGACAGCATGTACTTACAAGAACAATGCAGAGCTAAAAAAACATTGGCATTGGATATATTCTACACTAATGTAACCATTCATACAGATCAGATAATTTGGAGCGAACAATTGATAAGCAAGCTATCATGCATACTGCTGTCACATAATGAACCAGGTATGTATGCAACTATAGTGATACAGGACAACAGGTACTAACAAGAGCAAAGCAGCGGGCAACATATTTGCGATATCCTATCGTTCTTGTCAAACCGGAATTCTTCTTCGAGAAGATTTCCTACAAAAAAGATCCGCAAGGCACATGCGGAAAAGTAGAAGTTCAAATTGTCATGTGATTTCATAGGCAGTACCTCATCCTGGGAACGAGACCAGTGCATAACAAGGTTTTTCCATTCAATGTCTTCTAAATTTAGCACAGGAGACTTCACCGGAAATTCGTTTATAGACTTGCCATCAAAGTGTGATTTCCTCAGGTAACACCGATACTGCTGCAATGCTTCCTTGAAAAGCACAAGCAAGCTTTGCTCGTCATGACTATCCAGATTGACCCTCGCCTAGTTACAACAATGTAATGCAAACCATTGATGTGTTCAATCAGCAGAAAACAGGAAAATAATAACCATGAATAATAGCACTTACATGTAAGTTGGACAGGAAGATGTGAAAATGGTGTTTGTCTTCACAATAATCTTCCCATGATGGGAATATATGCACGTAGTCCCTAACAACATTGAAAGCATTGTCTTTTAAACTGGGAATAAATAGAATGGGGTTTCAATCTGCAGGAATTGGCCATCTCTGCAGTTGGGATAGGTCTTCGGCCGGTGAACTTGCTGTACTTTTTGCTGGAGTGGAATTTTTCTATGGTACAACTGGTGCTATGGCAAATGAAATCGGTATACCTTTTTCTGTTGTGCAGGTCCTATGTGGTGGGGCTAGTGGTGTGGCCAGTGAAGTATGGGTAAAGTCTGCTGGAGTCGGTCCTACGTTTTGGGTCACTGGTTGTACAGCCAATATAAGTGGGGTGCTGTCTGATTTCTCCGGCACCGCCATGTTTTTCAAGGACTTTGCTGGTGCTCCTTCAGGTTCGGCAATCACCATCTTTCTTTTTGATGTCTGATGCACAAGAACAACATTTGAGTGGAAAGACATGGTATGATGACAGATGGAATATGTATTGATAATGGATGGGCATGGCATCTCGACATATATGATGAGCAAACTAAGCAGATGGCGGTGCAACAAAGTAGAAGAAATGCAAGACAACATATGCAAGATACACGCAATCAATAAAACCTTGTCAAATCAGAACAGGCACCTTGATGGGTGAACAAGACAGGCCATCTGCCTTTGACTCCTCGAGGTTAGAATAGTCATTAGGATGATATTCTGAACAAGAATCAACAAGTGGGGAGCGTAAGAGTTTCATTGCTTCCAGAATGGCACTCAATGCCTTGCTACCAATTTTGTAAGTCATTGCAGTGTTCCATAATATTCTTCTGATGCGCGGATTCTGATATTCACTGTAATTGCGTATAATATCTGAGAACCATGAAAACATAAATAGTTGTGAGATTATCTTTGTAATGTAGATGATATTCTAATATAGGGGCGCCCCTGTAAACACTTGTGTGCTATCACTGGATTCTGATGAGAGAGCTCATGTGTGCTGTAATATGGTGCGTGCATTTATATAATCTGGCACACGTACACAAAAAATAGGCTCCGTAAGTAAGGATAGCTGGCAGATGATAGGTTCATAATATACTGTATAGAGAGTTTATTGCCAAACCATGATAACAAGAGCACACAGTAACTAGGCAGATCATAGTGTACATAACAGCGGTACACCATAACCAGGATATATAAATCGGGAAAGTGGAACTGGCTAGAAATTACGGTGTTGTATTGCCGCTAGTA
The DNA here is from genome assembly GCA_034509565.1 of Triticum monococcum. Lineage (NCBI taxonomy): Eukaryota > Viridiplantae > Streptophyta > Magnoliopsida > Poales > Poaceae > Triticum > Triticum monococcum. The sequence continues at coordinate 76,644,910 of CM067842.1, read as the reverse complement.
ATTGAAAGCCTATCGATCACGTACAGGCCAGCTCTATCAGCTGTTGACTGCAGATGTCCCTGCTCCCCTTCCTGCAAGGAACATACTGTGCTTCCCATACAGAACACCGCACGGGCCGCCGGCCGAACCACCGGCCCCACCGCCTGTGTTCCTCCGCCACCCCCGCCCCCGCTCCCACCCGCGTCGAGTTTTCTTTGTTCGATGAGGCCCCACCACCGCCCCCCACAACCACCATCCCCACCCGAGCCCCTTCGATCGCACCGGCAAACTCCGACGAGCTCTGAAAAATTGTCTGACCCAATTTTGAAATTTAGTCTACTGTGATTTAACTAGTGTGGAATATAAAAGGGGAAAACCATAAGCATTGCGAGTATGGTGTTGAGCGTGCCATGGCGGATCTGAAGGTGCAAACCGGACAAAGGCAACTTCGCAACCAAGACAAGAAATCAGAGTAAAGCAGTGGCGATCTATTTTCTTGCTGCGATAAATAAGTTGAGCAGATACGTAAGAGTACCGCCTCTGGTGCGGCACCGTGTACGCATCTGCTGAGAATTTGACGGTGCTGCGGTAGCGATGGCTGTCGGCGGCGTGGAAGCAGATCTAGGAGGGTAGACGGTGGCGGCGGGGCGCGGTGGACGAGACGGTTGTAGGAGCGGCGCCGACAAGGTGGATGACGGAGGGGATGAAGCGAGAGGACGAGACGCAAGGATCCCAGTCCGAAGCCGTGGATGAGAGAGGTTGATCTCTTTTAATGGACGGTAGCGTCGGGGTATAAGCTCCGGCATGGTGGAGGAGGACGGCGGTGGATGGGGTGGCGGCAGACGGAGGAGGGTGGGGTGGAGAGGGTGTTTTGGCGCCCACGGAGTACGAATGGGGAAAAGGGAGGTAGAGAGGAAGGGGGGAACCATGTATTCAGGGCGCGCTTATCTCAAATGCGAGGAAATTTACAAACTTAGCCCCCGTTTCAAATTTCTACTACATCACAACAACACTAGTCGGTTGGGGATAGGACGGTAATCTCACATACACCGAATATTTGCCGACGAGAGTTTGTTTTTGGCGCCCATCGTGTATGAATATGAATCAAGGAGGGAGTCGATTTCGGCCGAGGACACACTATGTTTTGGCGCCCACCGTGTATGAATCCGGGTGAGAGGCGGTTACGTCACGTTTGGGTGAAATTACAAACCTACCCCTATCGAAACCTATAGAAATCCAGCATATAGGCTTTGCGTGGCAGGGATAGACAGTAGTGATTTCCATCTCGCAGATTTTGGTTTCGGGCGATTACTGCAGCTTTCCCCGCTTTGTTCAAATTTTGCAGAGTGCACGTTTACCCTGCCAACTCAATTCGAATCCCGTTTGTATTCTATTTTTTTCGGGAGGGATCCATTTTCAATTGGAATTACATTCTATATACATAATTTTTTATATATACTTTCAAAAGCACAACAAAGAATTCTGCTCCTTTATATGTATAATATGATTTAAAAATACAAAGATCTCAAAATCTTAAGGTTGAATTCGAAAAAATTTAACCAAATTATGTTCTACTAAAATGTATGGATCAGTAATATCTACATATTAAATAACATAGATGTGCGTGAATTCATATGAGTATGCATGTTTAATAGATCAATTTTGGTTCGAGTATGGATTACATGTATCATCATCTCGAATTCAAATATTTGAATCCCTTTTTTGTTCACTCCTTTCACACTCATCTCTCTCGCATGCATGCTCCCTCAGGTAGCTATCACTCTCTTTTCTCCAGCTCACCCGCACGCTCACTTCATGTTGCTCCTATCCTCGCAAACATGGTCTCTCGACGTCTCCCTTGAGAAGTGTCACACTCTCCCTATCATTATACATTACACGGTTTTCATTATCTCTCGCATCTCTACTGTTCTCTGGTATCACTCGGTACCTAAGCTTTCTTTTTCACCGCTAAACACACAGTCTCCACTCGTATTTCACTTTGTCTTTCTCTCTATGGGATTCTCTCACACACCCTGTATGTCTCTACATATGACTCATACCACTAAAATTACTCTCTCTATCTCTCCTGTAGACACAACATTTGTTGTGGTCTCCTTTTCGTCTCCATCCCAGACTGACATTATTCATTTGTTTACCGATCAGACAACCCCGACTACCGTCTCCTCTCTCTCTCTCTCTCTCTCTCGCACACACACACACACACGCACAACTCCTGCTTCCACTCCACTCCCCTTCCCGACTACCATCTCTCTCTCACACACACAAGACTCTTGCTTTCGCACCCCGACTCGTATTTCTCTCACAAACATTTATCGACTAGCTAGCCTCTAGATAGGTTTATACACCCGCACACTCGTGCTTCCACCATCGCATACATGTCTCTCTCCCGCTCTTTGTATCTATGTAGATTTTTCTTCCCTTCTTGAGACACACCCTCTCGATCGTGCACACACACACACTATCGCCTCATTTTAAGCTGATACCTATCGCACACACACTCCTTGTGTCTTTGTGACACATGCACTCCGTCCTCCTCCACTCGCCCTCTCTCTCACACACACATGGGCTTTTTGCAACAACTAGCAAGATGCCCATGCGTTGCACGGAACATCAAGATGCATTTGTATGAGTAGTTTATCTTGTGGGGAAAAAGGATGAACGAGGGAAGGCCTTATTTGCAAATGTGGAGAGGGGCGTGGGTATCTTTTTGCAAAATTGCCATAGTTTCCTTCCTATCCGTTAGATATAGATCGGACGGCCTATATTGCAGGATGGCAGGCACACGATCATCACCGACAATGCTTATTATAAGAGTAGGGATAAAAAATAGAGTTGGTGATGATGGTGGGCCTGTCATCCTGCAATGTAGGTCGTCTGATTTATATCTGACGGATAGGAAGGAAAATATGGCAATTTACCCGCACTCTTCACCACATTTGCAGATAAGGCCTTCCCTCGTTCATCCTTTCTCCCACAAGATCTTGATGTTCCGTGCAACGCACGGGCATCTTGCTAGTAAGAGTAGAAATTAGACATATACCACTTCTCGAATCTTGAAACCAACAACATTCCTCCCTTATCTCATCAAAACCGCCAAAGGAATATATTTTGAGTGAAACATAACATATTTTTAGTGATATACGTATTTCAAAGCTAGACTTTTTTTCTATCAAATCGGTGAATATGTATTAATCCAGTGGCGGAGACAGGCCTGGGGCAGCTAGGGCTATAGCCCCAGGCCTAGAAACAACTTCCTTTGTAATTTCTTCATGCAAAGCATAGAAAATCATAGAAGTTTATCACTCAACATAGCACAGCCCCAGGCGTAGTCTGCATCTAGCTCCGCCACTGTATTAATCTACTTTGATCGTGTGGCAACACATTGGCACATTGCTAGTAGTTATTATAATTTTTTGGACACCAGACAAACGGTGGAGTACATATACGAAGAGAAGAGGCGCACACACGCAGTCGGCCTCTCGCTGTCTCGCACACATGAGTGTTACGTAAAGGCGACGTTAACAAATAAACCCTAAAACCCTAGGGGCACAATTGCTGCATTCGCGGGTACCGGGTACCTGGTGGAGCACCTTTGTAGGAATAGTCAGCTCGCGTGATAATTTGATCCATAGGAGTTGATGGTCGGGACCACAGGTGAACAACTTGGAGCGCGGTGGCTCGCCAGTTGCCACAGATCGAGTAGCCACGTTTAAAATATCGTTTTTTAGCGGGGTTAAGAGTTTCGATTTTCAATGGCGCGTTATAAGTAGTCAGTAGTTTTTAGAACGATTGGTATGGAGCGAAAATGGAATTCATAGTACTACGTACCTCCTTGGCGTATGGTTGTATGGTTTTTTTTGCGATGGAGGTTGCATGGGTTTATGTTGCGAGATGTTGAACCTGGTAGTTCTAGGGCAAATACTATGGTTTAGATTTAGATGCTGGTTTTCTTTAATGAAAATCGGAAGGGGAAACCCTTCTTCGATTAAAAAACTACTACCTCCATTCTGGTTTACTAGTCCCCATCATACTTTGGGTCAAAGTTTGTCCATGAACTTTACTTGTAAAATGTGAATGAAAAACGAGATTTTGTTATACCCAAACAAAAAAATGACTGGAGGGAGTGATTGCTATGACACGGACGCGACCTGTCATAGCGCAGGCATTGAACCGGCGTGCCGGCCAAGAGGGCCGCACTCGCTGCAGGCCCGGCTGAGCACGCCTCCTCGCCACGTGCAACCAGCTTAAGACTGCCCCGCCTGCCTTCATTGAATTCGCGCGTGTGCCGGTAACACGTCCTTCTGCGAGCCGGCAGGCATTTTAGAACACAAAAAATGACTAAAATATAGTTAATTTACGCATGGTCTTGACTTGTTGTGCTCGCACTGGTAGCAGGAACTAGTAGAGGATTTTCTTTATTTATAACTCTCCTCACATTTTTTGGCTTTGAAGTGAATCATGGTTGTGGACATTATGTATGAATGTGCAGATATCTGTGAACATGAGTTTGATGTGGAAGTTGAACTTGGAATGTCGGGCTTGCGCGTGAACTATACCATGTCCAATGCTTTGTATGTTATTGTTTGGAAAGTAATTGCTGTTATTACATGACCCAAAAAAAACATTTTGTGCCACATCAGTAGATGCACCGACATCACAACGGGCATGCTGATTGGATAAACATTTGAACCTAGCTATTATGAAGGAAATTTTGTATTGACAACAGTTTTAAATAGCAGGAGACGCCTAGCCTGCTCTGTGTCTGCTAGCTTATTTCTGGCTTCTTCCATCTCTTCTTTGGTTTGGGTGAAGAGAGCATCTGATTGCTCTTTTCGCTTCTTCAGGAACTCAACTACATTCTCAAGGGCCATTGCATGCTTTCTTTCAGCCTTTACTAATGCCACGAGGACACGAACAGCTGACAACTCCACCTGGCTTGTGTGTAATCCAGCATCATCTGGGAATTTGCACCTTGTGTCTAGTTCAACATCATTAGGGAACTGGCACCTTGTGTGTAATCCAGCCTCATTTTGGAAACATGATCTCGAGGTTGACCATACTTCCCTCCTCGCAGGAACTGCATCCTGACATGAAGTTACTTCTTTTTTAGATCAATACTCAGAGCAACCTAGATCCATTTAGTAGAAGCCAGATAAACAGAACTCAGAGAAGTGAATTCAAAAGGAAAAAATAAATAAAAACAGACTACAAGGTGAGAACACCCACTTCCTACATCAAGCTAAAAACGAAAGCATTAGGACGATTAAGACTCTTCTTATTACACATCGAAGAACACCACGCTTAAGAGAAACAGAAACTACAACATATACACATCGAAGAACATGAGGCTACACGAAAGTAATTGAAAGGGTGTTACTTAACAAAGCTCGTTTTACAGGTTCGGTGCAGCTCCTCTTTAACTTGCCACGCTCCTTGAAGATGTCCCGAATATCCCGTGTTTGGTCTTCATTGCTCCTCTGCATGTTCGCACTCGTGGTTTTAAAATCTCAACATGGCAAGAAAAATATACTACTAGTAATACTCGCGCATCTTGTGGGCAACATTAAAGCACTCGTCTGCCATGTTAGAGCATCTCCAACAATATAAACTACTCATACAAATGCATCTTGATGCGTGCAACGCATGGGCATTTTGCTAGTTCTAAAAACCTTTCCATCATTTGCCACACTACTGGTTGCAGATGAAAAACCTACCCAAGCACAGTGCAATACAGGAGCGACGCACAATTACAAGCTGATATTCTGTTGGACAATGGAGGCTATAACCAATTACTTTTACGGGAACAATAGCACCCAAGAAATTTGAAGGGTGGGTATGAACAAAATTGGAACTGCACATGTACTGCTAAGTGATTCAATACACACATTACCAATCGAGGAGGAGAACGATGGTCGCGGCGGCCTCTGTGAGTCATGGTCGGCAACGGGAGTCAGTTCATTGTCCACGACGGTGGTACTTCTGCGCTTGGAGTCGGCTTTCGGGAAGCAGATCCGAGACTTGTTGGGGAACGCAGTAATTTCAAAAAAATTCCTACGCACACGCAAGATCATGGTGATGCATAGCAACGAGAGGGGAGAGTGTTGTCTACGTACCAACGCAGACCGACTGCGGAAGCGATCACACAACGTAGAGGAAGTAGTCGTACGTCTTCCCGATCCGACCGATCCAAGCACCGTTACTCCGGCACCTCCGAGTTCTTAGCACACATTCAGCTTGATGACGATCCTCGGGCTCCGATCCAGCAAAGCGTCGAGGAAGAGTTCTGTCAGCACGACGGCGTGGTGACGATCTTGATGTACTACTGACGCAGGGCTTCGCCTAAGCATTACAACGGTATGATCGAGGTGGAATTTGGTGGCAGGGGGCACCGCACACGGCTAAGGAACGATCTCAAGGATCAACTTGTGTGTCTAGAGGTGCCCCCTGCCCCCATATATAAAGGATGAGAGGGGGAGGGCTGGCCGGCCAAGCAAGGGAGGCGCAGGAGGAGTCCTACTCCTACCGGGAGTAGGACTCCCCCCTCCAATCCTAGTCCAACTAGGTTTTCTCAAGTGGGAAAGAGAGAGGGGTTGGCCGGCCACCTTCCCTAGTCCTAATAGGACTAGGGGAAGGGGGGGAGGCGCGCAGCCCATGGGGCAGCCCTTTCACCTTTCTCCCAAGGCCCATGTTGGCCCATTTGGCTCCAGGGGGGTTCCAGTAACCCTCCCGGTAATCCGGTAAAATCCCGATTTCACCCGGAACACTTCCGATGTCCAAACATAGGCTTCCAATATATCAATCTTTATGTCTCGACCATTTCGAGACTCCTCGTCATGTCCGTGATCACATCCGGGACTCCGAACAACCTTCGGTACATCAAAATGCATAAACTCATAATAACTGTCATCGTAACGTTAAGCGTGCGGACCCTACGGTTCGAGAACAATGTAGACATGACCGAGACACGTTTCCGGTCAATAACCAATAGCGGGACCTGGATGCCCATATTGGCTCCTACATATTCTACGAAGATCTTTATCGGTCAGACCGCATAACAACATACGTTGTTCCCTTTGTCATCGGTATGTTACTTGCCCGAGATTCGATCGTCGGTATCCAATACCTAGTTCAATCTCGTTACTGGCACGTCTCTTTACTCGTTCCGTAATACATCATCTCACAACTAACATCTTAGTTATAATGCTTGCAAGGCTTATGTGATGTGTATTACCGAGAGGGCCCAGAGATACCTCTCCGACAATCGGAGTGACAAACCCTAATCTCGAAATACGCCAACCCAACATCTACCTTTGGAGACACCTGTAGTACTCCTTTATAATCACCCAGTTACATTGTGACGTTTGGTAGTACCCAAAGTGTTCCTCCGGTAAACAGGAGTTGCATAATCTCATAGTTATAGGAACATGTATAAGTCATGAAGAAAGCAATAGCAACATACTAAACGATCGGGTGCTAAGCTAATGGAATGGGTCATGTCAATCAGATCATTCAACTAATGATGTGACCTCGTTAATCAAATAACAACTCTTTGTTCATGGTTAGGAAACATAACCATCTTTGATTAACGAGCTAGTCAAGTAGAGGCATACTAGTGACACTCTGTTTGTCTATGTATTCACACATGTATTATGTTTCCGGTTAATACAATTCTAGCATGAATAATAAACATTTATCATGATATAAGGAAATAAATAATAACTTTATTATTGCCTCTAGGGCATATTTCCTTCAGTCTCCCACTTGCACTAGAGTCAATAATCTAGATTACACAGTAATGATTCTAACACCCATGGAGCCTTGGTGCTGATCATGTTTTGCTCGTGGAAGAGGCTTAGTCAACGGGTCTGCAACATTCAGATCCGTATGTATCTTGCAAATCTCTATGTCTCCCACCTGGACTAGATCCCGGATGGAGTTGAAGCGTCTCTTGATGTGTTTGGTACTTTTGTGAAATCTGGATTCCTTTGCCAAAGCAATTGCACCAGTATTGTCATAAAAGTTGGACCCGATGCACTAGGTATGACACCTAGATCGGATATGAACTCCTTCATCCAGACTCCTTCGTTCGCTGCTTCCGAAGCAGCTATGTACTCCGCTTCACATGTAGATCCCGCTACGACGCTTTGTTTAGAACTGCACCAACTGACAGCTCCACCGTTTAAAGTAAACACGTATCCGGTTTGCGATTTAGAATCGTCCGGATCAGTGTCAAAGCTTGCATCAACGTAACCTCTTACGGTGAGCTCTTTGTCACCTCCATATACGAGAAACATATCCTTAGTCCTTTTCAGGTATTTCAGGATGTTCTTGACCGCTGTCCAGTGATCCACTCCTGGATTACTTTGGTACCTCCCTGCTAAACTTATAGCAAGGCACACATCAGGTCTGGTACACAGCATTGCATACATGATAGAGCCTATGGCTGAAGCATAGGGAACATCTTTCATTTTCTCTCTATCTTCTGCAGTGGTCGGGCATTGAGTCTGACTCAACTTCACACCTTGTAACACAGGCAAGAACCCTTTCTTTGCTTGATCCATTTTGAACTTCTTCAAAATCTTGTCAAGGTATGTGCTTTGTGAAAGTCCAATTAAGTGTCTTGATCTATCTCTATAGATCTTTATGCCTAATATGTAAGCAGCTTCCCCGAGGTCTTTCATCGAAAAACTTTTATTCAAGTATCCCTTTATGCTATCCAGAAATTCTATATCATTTCCAATCAGCAATATGTCATCCACATATAATATCAGAAATGCTACAGAGCTCCCACTCACTTTCTTGTAAATACAGGCTTCTCCAAAAGTCTGTATAAAGCCAAATGCTTTGATCACACTATCAAAGCGTTTATTCCAACTCTGAGATGCTTGCACCAGTCCATAAATGGATCGCTGGAGTTTGCATACTTTGCTAGCTCCCTTTGGATCGACAAAACCTTCTGGTTGCATCATATACAACTCTTCTTCCAGAAATCCATTCAGGAATGCAGTTTTGACATCCATCTGCCATATTTCATAATCATAAAATGCGGCAATTGCTAACATGACTCTGACGGACTTAAGCATCGCTACGGGTGAGAAGGTCTCATCGTAGTCAACCCCTTGAACTTGTCGAAAAACTTTTTGCGACAAGTCAAGCTTTATAGACAGTAATATTACCGTCAGTGTCAGTCTTTTTCTTGAAGATCCATTTATTCTCAATTGCTTGCCGATCATCGGGCAAGTCAACCAAAGTCCATACTTTGTTCTCATACATGGATCCCATCTCAGATTTCATGGCCTCAAGCCACTTTGCGGAATCTGGGCTCACCATCGCTTCTTCATGGTTCGTAGGTTCATCATGATCTAGTAGCAGGACTTCCAGAATTGGATTACCGTACCACTCTGGTGCGGATCTCACTCTGGTTGATCTACGTGGTTCAGTAGTATCTTGTCCTGAAGTTTCATGATCATCATCATTAGCTTCCTCACTAATTGGTATAGGTGTCGCAGAAACAGTTTTCTGTGATGTACTATTTTCCAATAAGGGAGCAGGTACAGTTACCTCGTCAAGTTCTACTATCCTCCCACTCACTTCTTTCGAGAGAAACTCCTTCTCTAGAAATGATCCATTCTTAGCAACGAATGTCTTGCCTTCGGATCTGTGATAGAAGGTATACCCAACAGTCTCCTTTGGGTATCCTATGAAGACACATTTCTCCGCTTTGGGTTCGAGCTTATCAGGTTGAAGCTTTTTCACATAAGCATCGCAGACCCAAACTTTAAGAAACGACAACTTTGGTTTCTTGCCAAACCATTGTTCATAAGGCATCATCTCAACGGATTTTGATGGTGCCCTATTTAACGTGAATGCGGCCGTCTCTAAAGCATAACCCCAAAACGATAGCGGTAAATCAGTAAGAGACATCATAGATCGTACCATATCTAGTAAAGTACGATTACGACATTCGGACACACCATTACGCTGTGGTGTTCCAGGTGGCGTGAGTTGCGAAACTATTCCACAATTTTTCAAATGTACACCAAACTCGTAACTCAAATATTCTCCTCCACGATCAGATCATAGAAACTTTATTTTCTTGTTATGATGATTTTTAACTTCACTATGAAATTCCTTGAACTTTTCAAATGTTTCAGACTTATGTTTCATTAAGTAGATATACCCATATCTGCTTAAATCATCTGTGAAGGTGAGAAAATAACGATATCCGCCACGAGCCTCAATATTCATCGGACCACATACATCGGTATGTGTGATTTCCAATAAATCTGTTGCTCTCTCCATAGTACCGGAGAACGGTGTTTTAGTCATCTTGCCTATGAGGCACGGTTCGCAAGTACCAAGTGATTCATAATCAAGTGGTTCCAAAAGCCCATCAGTATGGAGTTTCTTCATGCGCTTTACACCGATATGACCTAAACGGCAGTGCCACAAATAAGTTGCACTATCATTATCAACTCTGCATCTTTTGGCTTCTACATTATGAATATGTGTATCACTACTATCAAGATTCAACAAGAATAGACCACTCTTCAAAGGTGCATGACCATAAAAGATATTATTCATATAAATAGAACAACCATTATTCTCTGATTTAAATGAATAACCGTCTCGCATTAAACAAGATCCAGATATAATGTTCATGCTCAACGCTGGCACCAAATAACAATTATTTAGGTCTAATATTAATCCCGAAGGTAGATGTAGAGGTAGCGTGCCGACCGCGATTACATCGACTTTGGAACCGTTTCCCACGCGCATCGTCACCTCGTCCTTTGCTAGCGTCCGCTTATTCCGTAGTCCCTGTTTCGAGTTGCAAATATTAGCAACAGAACCAGTATCAAATACCCAGGTGCTACTGCGAGCTCTAGTAAGGTACACATCAATAACATGTATATCACATATACCTTTGTTCACCTTGCCATCCTTCTTATCCGCCAAATACTTGGGGCAGTTCCGCTTCCAGTGACCAGTCTGCTTGCAGTAGAAGCACTCAGTTTCAGGTTTAGGTCCAGACTTGGGTTTCTTCTCCTGAGCAGCAACTTGCTTGCTGTTCTCCTTGAAGTTCCCCTTCTTCTTCCCTTTGCCCTTTTTCTTGAAACTAGTGGTCTTGTTGACCATCAACACTTGATGCTCCTTTTTGATTTCTACCTCCGCAGCTTTCAGCATTGCGAAGAGCTCGGGAATAGTCTTGTTCATCCCTTGCATATTATAGTTCATCACAAAGCTCTTATAGCTTGGTGGCAGTGATTGGAGAATTCTGTCAATGACGCAATCATCTGGAAGATTAACTCCCATCTGAATCAAGTGATTATTATACCCAGACATTTTGAGTATATGCTCACTGACAGAACTGTTCTCCTCCATCTTGCAGCTATAGAACTTATTGGAGACTTCATATCTCTCAATTCGGGCATTTTCTTGAAATATTAACTTCAACTCTTGGAACATCTCATATGCTCCATGACGTTCAAAACGTCGTTGAAGTCCCGATTCTAAGCCGTAAAGCATGGCACACTGAACTATCGAGTAGTCATCAGCTTTGCTCTGCCAGACGTTCATAACATCTGGCGTTGCTCCAGTAGCAGGCCTGGCACCCAGCGGTGCTTCTAGGACGTAATTCTTCTGTGCAGCAATGAGGATAATCCTCAGGTTACGGACCCAGTCCGTGTAATTGCTACCATCATCTTTCAACTTTGCTTTCTCAAGGAACGCATTAAAATTCAACGGAACAACAGCACGAGCCGTCTATCTACAATCAACATAAACAAGCAAGATACTATCAGGTACTAAGTTCATGATAAGTTTAAGTTCAGTTAATCAAATTACTTAGGAACTCCCACTTAGATAGACATCCCTCTAATCCTCTAAGTGATCACGTGATCCAAATCAACTAAACCATAACCGATCATCACGTGAGATGGAGTAGTTTTCAATGGTGAACATTGTCATGTTGATCATATCTACTATATGATTCACGCTCGACCTTTCGGTCTCTGTGTTCCGAGGCCATATCTGCATATGCTAGGCTCGTCAAGTTTAACCTAAGTATTCTGCGTGTGCAAAACTGGCTTGCACCCGTTGTAGATGGACGTAGAGCTTATCACACCCGATCATCACGTGGTGTCTGGGCATGACGAACTTTGGCAATGGTGCATACTCAGGGAGAACACTTCTTGATAATTTAGTGAGAGATCATCTTATTATGCTACCGTCAATCAAAGCAAGATAAGATGCATAAAAGATAAACATCACATGCAATCAATATAAGTGATATGATATGGCCATCATCATCTTGTGCTTGTGATCTCCATCTCTGAAGCACCGTCATGATCACCATCGTCACCGGCGCGACACCTTGATCTCCATCGTAGCATCGTTGTCGTCTCGCCAATCTTATGCTTCCACGACTATCACTACCGCTTAGTAATAAAGTAAAGCATTACATCGCGATTGCATTGCATACAATAAAGCGACAACCATATGGCTCCTGCCAGTTGCCGATAACTTGGTTACAAAACATGATCATCTCATACAATAAAATCAGCATCATGTCTTGACCATATCACATCACAACATGCCCTGCAAAAACAAGTTAGACGTCCTCTACTTTGTTGTTGCAAGTTTTATGTGGCTGCTACGGGCTTAAGCAAGAACTCATCTCACCTACACATCAAAACCACAACGATAGTTTGTCAAATAGACTCCGTTTTAACCTTCTCAAGGACCGGTCGTAGCCACACTTGGTTCAACTAAAGTTGGAGAGACAGTCGCCCGCAAGCCATCTATGTGCAAAGCACGTCGAGGGAACCGGTCTCGCGTAAGCGTACGCGTAAGGTTGGTCCGGGTCGTCTCGTCCAACAATACCGCCGAACCAATGTATGACATGCTGGTAGGCAGTATGACTTGTATCGCCCACAACTCACTTGTGTTCTACTCGTGCAAATAACATCAAACCATAAAACCTAGGCTCGGATGCCACTGTTGGGGAACGTAGTAATTTCAAAAAAATTCCTACGCACATGCAAGATCATGGTGATGCATAGCAACGAGAGGGGAGAGTGTTGTCTACGTACCAACGCAGACCGACTGTGGAAGCGATCACACAACGTAGAGGAAGTAGTCGTACGTCTTCGCGATCCGACCGATCCAAGCACCGTTACTCGGGCACCTCCGAGTTCTTAGCACACGTTCAGCTCGATGACGATCCTCGGGCTCCGATCCAGCAAAGCGTCGAGGAAGAGTTCCGTCAGCACGACGGCATGGTGATGATCTTGATGTACTACCGACGCAGGGCTTCGCCTAAGCACTACAACGGTATGATCGAGGTGGAATTTGGTGGCAGGGGGCACCGCACACGGTTAAGGAACGATCTCAAGGATCAACTTGTGTGTCTAGAGGTGCCCCCTGCCCCCGTATATAAAGGATGAGAGGGGGAGGGCTGGCCGGCCAAGCAAGGGAGGCGCAGGAGGAGTCCTACTCCTACCGGGAGTAGGACTCCCCCCTCCAATCCTAGTCCAACTAGGTTTTCTCAAGTGGGAAAGAGAGAGGGGTTGGCCGGCCACCTTCCCTAGTCCTAATAGGACTAGGGGAAGGGGGGGGAGGCGTGCAGCCCATGGGGCAGCCCTTTCACCTTTCTCCCAAGGCCCATGTTGGCCCATTTGGCTCCCGGGGGGTTCCAGTAACCCTCCCGGTAATCCGGTAAAATCCCGATTTCACCCGGAACACTTCCGATGTCCAAACATAGGCTTCCAATATATCAATCTTTATGTCTCGACCATTTAGAGACTCCTCGTCATGTCCGTGATCACATCCGGGACTCCGAACAACCTTCGGTACATCAAAATGCATAAACTCATAATAACTGTCATCGTAACGTTAAGCGTGCGGACCCTACGGTTCGAGAACAATGTAGACATGACCGAGACACGTTTCCGGTCAATAACCAATAGCGGGACCTGGATGCCTATATTGGCTCCTACATATTCTACGAAGATCTTTATCGGTCAGACCGCATAACAACATACGTTGTTCCCTTTGTCATCGGTATGTTACTTGCCCGAGATTCAATTGTCGGTATCCAATACCTAGTTCAATCTTGTTACTGGCAAGTCTCTTTACTCGTTCCGTAATACATCATCTCACAACTAACATCTTAGTTATAATGCTTGCAAGGCTTATGTGATGTGTATTACTGAGAGGGCCCAGAGATACCTCTCCGAGAATCGGAGTGACAAACCCTAATCTCGAAATACGCCAACCCAACATCTACCTTTGGAGACACCTATAGTACTCCTTTATAATCACCCAGTTACGTTGTGACGTTTGGTAGTACCCAAAGTGTTCCTCCAGTAAACGGGAGTTGCATAATCTCATAGTTATAGGAACATGTATAAGTCATGAAGAAAGCAATAGCAACATACTAAACGATCGGGTGCTAAGCTAATGGAATGGGTCATGTCAATCAGATCATTCAACTAATGATGTGACCTCGTTAATCAAATAACAACTCTTTGTTCATGGTTAGGAAACATAACCATCTTTGATTAACGAGCTAGTCAAGTAGAGGCATACTAGTGACACTCTGTTTGTCTATGTATTCACACATGTATTATATTTCCGGTTAATACAATTCTAGCATGAATAATAAACATTTATCATGATATAAAGAAATAAATAATAACTTTATTATTGCCTCTAGGGCATATTTCCTTCAAGACCGTGGAAGACGATGCCGGGGAAGAGGCTCCGTGTACAACAACGACGGTGGACCGGCTCCAGTGCAGCGTACGAGGTCGTCGATGAGGCAGATACGCTGCGGTGGACGAGTGCGTCGATGTAAAGGGGAGGAGCACGAAGGCTGTGGTGCCGTGGAGAAGTCTATTTTGTGGTGGGGATAGAAATTGGGGAGTATTCAGGTGTACTACTCTGGGTGCCGGGGTGGGATTGGCTGGGTAGGGTGAACCTGAAGTTACGAAAATAGCCCCCCTACCAAGCGTCATCCGTAGGCCTATTCCGAAGGCTATGATGGTAACTTCCCACTGCTCGAATCAGGGTCGTGGGAGATTTTCCTGCCGACCTCAAAATTTTATGACACTGGACTCCCCATGTGGCGTGTTGAGTGATTCGGCTAAGCAACTAGCGAGTAGTAGTAGTAAACTCTGCATATTAGGTTTGACCGAAGTCAAACTTCCTAAAGTTTGACCAAGTTTATAGAAAAATATAAACATTTACCATAACAAATATGCATGATGTGAAAGTACATTCAATAATGAATCTAATGGTATTTATTTGTTATTGCATATGTTAATATTTTTTGTTATAAGCTTTCTGAGAGTTTACAAAACTTGACTTTGACCAATGCTAATACGCGGACTTAAATAAAAACGGAGGGAGTACACATTTGTTTTCTTAGTTTGTAGTGAACTAATCATTTGTTGAAATTGTGAAATAAATATATTAGGCTATTGACTTCGAATGTAATGGTCTATACAATTCAATAGTTACAATCATTGTCGAATCCCAAGATGTATACAAGGTCTATAGTACTTCACAACATGCTCAAACTCACATAATCCCAGTCAAATGAGAATCTAAATGCATTTCATAGTTATTACTTTGTAGGATGCAACAAGAACACCCATAACTCTACATCAGCAATTATAGAAGCAACATTTTGACATATCCCATCGTGTGAATGAAACATGCAGAGAGAGCTTTTGAAGATGGAGCAGATAGGGCGGGAAAGATCGTATGAATGTGGACGAGAGAGTAGGAGACAAACCTAACGAGACAGAGAGAGAGATAGAGAGAGAAAGAGAGAGAGAGAGGAAGAAGTTAGGTCTGTGAGAAAGATGCATACATGTAATATACATGAGATGCGTGTGCATCTGGATTCTGTATACGTGGAAGGAGAAGAGACAACATGTTTGATGAGAGAGCAGGAAAAATATGGACGAGAGGGGAAGGATCTCGTGGGTTGAGGGATTGACAATTTTGTGCGGGGGAGAGAGGGATTGGTAATTTTGTGCAAGAGAGAGGGGGGTGGGGGGAGGAGTCAGTCAGCCGTCATCACATCACCCTGCTTCCAAATGACCCCGCATTCTCTAGCGTGGTGTGGACACCGTCTTCGATCTGCTCGTTTCCCTCTTTGAAGATTGAGGTGTTGTGCATGTTGGGGTGCAAAGAAGCACAAGCGAGAGTGGTCACCGTGTGACCTTGGAGGGGGATGTATTGTGTGCCCGGGGGAGTGTGTGTGTGTGTGTGTGTGTGTTGTGCTGCGTGTGTCTCTCTCTCTCTCTCTCTATGTGTCAGATATTGAGAGAAAACAAACCTAAGGAGAGAAATGGGTATTCACGAAGAGATTGTGCGGGCCTTGAGGTGGGCAGGGGTCGGGTGAGGATGTCAAAATGTGCGCGTTGATGCATGTGTTGCATGCGACCGTGCGAGGGATGGACGAATCAAGAGAGATGGTTGTTGTGTTATGGATGCTCCTCTCTCTCTCTCATACACACACAAGTAAACTAGAAGACCGTTCTCTCATGTATACACAATGTATCGGCATCTGTCTATGTCTCACTCATGCACGATCATTTGCACATTCACACCTCTCTATGTCTGTATCACACGCACACCGTCTCCACATTGCCCTTCCGCCACAAGACACATATGGACACATACACACGTTCTCTCTCAGTCACACACACATAAAATCAATATTAAAAAAAACTAGGGCGCAGCTAAAACGTCCAAATCCAAATAAACACGAACTGGAGCTAAATTCAAATATATGGAAATATTGCAGCGTCAAGAACTTTCACAGGAAAAAAATTGAGTAATATTTGAGGATTGTTTTCACACACACAAAAAGGTTCGGTGGATGTCCTTCGAGCGCGACATGGTGACGCACCGTTCGATCGACCGCGTGGTCGCGGTTCACGCGCTTGCACATGATTCCATATCGTGGCCGTGGTACTAAGGCTGGTCACAATGGGCAAGAACATAAGCTAGTAACTAATAAAAGCGCTGCCTAAGTCTAATGTTTACATGTACTAGTACGGTTTTCTTTTAAGTTTGACCAACCTTATATATAAAACTAAAGTAAGCTCCCACACGCGCACTCATCAATATGCCACCGCCGTTGCGCATGCCGGCACCCGCCTGCTCCGGCAAACAATTTCTCGCCCATCACCGCCGTGTCGCCGCCATCCCTGTGCCATGAAGCCGAAGGCTCGCCCGCTCACATCATCTGCAGTCCCTCCTCGCGATGCCGCCACGCTGCCAAGCACGCGAGCAGTTGGTGGAGCCGCGTCTATGCACGCAGCGTATGAAGAGGAGGACGAGCGCGTGCTCCAGCACGCCGACAAGGAGGAACTAGCGTGTCATTGTCGTTTCCGCCCGCGCGGAGGAGGCGCGCATGGTGGCTATTGCGGCGGAAGCCGGTCGCGCGCGCGTCGAGCCCACAAACCGGGTGCGGACGCGGAATCTACCTTCGAGACCTTGAATGCCACGTGGATCCTGCAATCTAAAGGAGCAATTTGGGTCAGTCGACTCATGTGAGCCGTTTGATGCAACATGGATGGCTAGAAGGGCTTCTTCCACCTCTTCTGCCGTCTTCTTCCTTCGCTCCGTCGAACTTCTTTCACAAATTGACTGGCCCAAATTATACTACTAGTACGAACGTATTAAGTACAATAGGAAGACGAAGATACGAGCAGTAGTACCAACTGCAAGAAGAACAGTAGTAAGACATAGTACTAGTACTACTGTACGTACTAAAGAGTTTAAATAACGAGAAAGAATATAAACATAGTTCTGCTGGGGCCTCAGCACAACACACCCTTGAAAATAAACTAATAAGCAACTAGTCCGCTTGACACTGCAGTAGAACCAGCATGAGCGACGGCACTGCCACCTACTTGGAGTCTGAGTCCATGTTCTCAACTTCGTCCTCGTCCCTCTTCCTCTTCCTCTTCACCGACGGTTCTTTGCTTGAACCGGACACTGGGCTCTGCTTCTTCATCCAACCCTTGTAGATATTTAAACAAAGGTAGGCATCCATTGCTGCGTACAGGATGTGATCGTCATCTAATGTCTTCGACTCCCATGCATGATGAAACTCGTGATGAGGTTTCTTCAGTTTAGCGTACGAAGGATCAATCATGGCTGCTGCCAGGGTCAGCATTAAAGGTCGAGAGGAGGACACCAGGCTTGCCTTCTGGAGATCGAAAGGCTGGCCTACAACGAGACCTATCCGATGCAGGACATCACTATCGTTCTTAAAGCCTACAGTAACGAATTTCGCTCTTTTGTCCTTGAGGAAGTTCTTAAAATCCTGGCACTCAACGTCAGCATGGCATATGTGGTAGACCAAGCAAACGTTATGTACGCAAACCTGGATCACGGCGGGCTTCTTCCTCTCTTCGTCTTTTAGATCCTTCTCTCGTCCCAGGATTGTGGTGTACTCAACATCTAGCCCAGCGACCCACTCATCCGTTGAACTGTTGAACATGCGTAGGAAGCGAGCAAGCCATGCTTTCACCGTCTTGGATCCACGTTTGTAGATGACGATGAACTGATCGCCGGTGATGGCTCTAACCTGGTACTCAGCGGCGACCATGGAGATTTGGGAGGCCATGGATTTTGGAGGAGGGTTAGGAGAAGTTGAACTATTGTACCATGCAAAAAAAACTGGGAGCGAACTAATGTGAAAGAACTGTTGTACCAGCAATATTTCCACCCCTTTGCTCCCCTGTAGTTTACTCCAACAAATATGGCCATGTCGCTGTTACTTAACTGCAGGTGCATTCGGTCACTAACATATGGGCCCAACAGGGGTCTTGCCCACATGTCAGTGACGCAACTGGACCGGCAGTTAAGTCAGTGCATCTCAGTCCATATCTTACGTAGGTGTGCCATTGCTCGCTATAAATACTGCGCCTCCCACGACATCGCTATCTCCTCCCCCTCACGTTCACGTTCATCGCTATCTCCTCCCCCTCTCTCTCACGTCGACCACCATGGCATCGCCCCTCCCAAGCCCTAGGAGCCCCTTGCTGCACCGCGCGGACGGTCACGCGTCGCCGTTCTGTTCCTTGCCGCCACTAGTCGAGGAGGACGCGTCGGTGTTCCGCTCCTCGCTGCTACGTGATGCATCGCCGTTCCGTTCCTCGCCGCAACTAGTCGAGGAGGACACGTCGGTGTTCCGCTCCTCGCCACCACTAGTCAAGGAGGACGCGTCGGTGTTCCGCTCCTCGCCGCAATGCGTCGAGGTGGACGTGTCGGTGTTCCCAATCTCGCCAGCACGCGCGCCGGAGGGCGCGTCGGCTCCCCTCTACGAGGAGAACGCCACGCTGCCCGCGGAGCCCCCCCCCAGCCTTGAGGAGCTTTGGAAAGAAATGGATGTCGCCTTGTGGGAGGCTTTGCCTCCAGCATAGCGCACCAAAATAGAGGCGGAGAAGAAGGCCAAGGAAGAGAAGCGCACCGCGGAACAAGCTGCCTGGGAGGCCTATGTCGCGTCCGAGAGAGTCACGCAATTGGCTCTTTGGCAGAAGGCTCGTGCGAGGGCCGTGAGGGTGGCGGAGGACGCCCGTGCCGACGCCCTGAGTGCAGTCGGGCCCAAGCACCTCATCTACGCTTGGCGGTACGTGGATCGGGTGCACGATACCAGCGAGGAGGAGTACCTGTTGGTGCCGGATCACCACACCGGTGAGATCTTGCTCGCCTGCCGGCAAGCCGCCAATCAGCACCTCGCGAGTTGCGAGGCTGAGGAAAAGGCATTGTGTCGGCGCGCTATTAAACGGCCGCGCACCAGGGCACTCGTGGCGCGCCGCAAGCGCTCCTGCGAGCGTCGTGGCTTTTAGGAGGAGTATAATTTTTGTTTCATAAGGCGATCTCATTAGTTTTGGGACGCAAATGATAAATCCCGAACGTTCATGAATTTTTAGTGTCCTTAATTAAGTATGTAAAAGGGAAAGTTTGGAAACCTTGTGTATTCGTACGCATTTTGCAAGTACGTGCATATAGCACAAACTTTACTATATACTATAGCACTACATGTCTCTCTCGATATATGCTTGCAGACTGTGCTACTCCCTCCGTCCAGGTCAATAAGTCATCTTCGGTTGTGCACTCTGACCAAGAAGGAGGGAAGACTTATACACCTAGATGGAGGGAGTACTACTATTACTTATGTACGTGCAAATGCACGTTTTAACATTACGATGCGGTTTTTGTAAAAGTAGAAAAACAACACTAGTCAAGCTTGTGAAATGATTCAATGCAAAACAAATGCAAAAATGCTCGTTTGATTGTTTACTTTTAGCTTCCTTCTCTGTGGTTATTTCTATGTCGTACTTTGTACGGAGTATCTCACTGGTTGGAAAGGCATGCAAATTCCCAAACCACTTCCTACACCCTGTATCTCACTGGTTGCCGGCGTTGACGTTGTCGCCCATGTTGTCGAGGATGAGGTTGCTGTTGGGGAACGCAGTAATTTCGAAAATTTTCCTACGCACACGCAAGATCATGGTGATGCACAACAACGAGAGGGGAGAGTGTTGTCTACGTACCAACGCAGACCGACTGCGGAAGCAATCACACAACGTAGAGGAAGTAGTCGTACGTCTTCTTCCCGATCCGACCGATCCAAGCACCGTTACTCCGGCACCTCCGAGTTCTTAGCACACGTTCAGCTCGATGACGTTCCTCGGGCTCCGATCCAGCAAAGCGTCGAGGAAGAGTTCCGTCAGCACGACGGCGTGATGACGATCTTGATGTACTACCGACGCAGGGCTTCGCCTAAGCACTACAACGGTACGATCGAGGTGGAATTTGGTGGCAGGGGCACCGCACACGGCTAAGGAACGATCTCAAGGATCAACTTGTGTGTCTTGGGGTGCCCCCTGCCCCCGTATATAAAGGTTGGAGGAGGAGGAGCCGGCCGGCCAGGGAGAGGAGGCGCAGGGGAGTCCTACTCCCACCGGGAGTAGGACTCCTCCCTCCAATCCTAATCCTATTAGGACTCCCGGGGGGAAAAGGAGAGAGAAGGGGGGCCGGCCCCCTATCCTAGTCCTACTAGGACTTGGGGAAAGGGGGGGCGCCGGCCAGCTTGTGGGCTTCCCTTTTCTCTTTTCCACTAAGGCCCAATAGGCCCATTAGTCTCCCGGGGGGTTCCGGTAACCCTCCCGGTATTCCGGTAAAATCCCGATTTCACCCGGAACACTTCCTATGTCCAAACATAGGCTTCCAATATATCAATCTTTATGTCTCGACCATTTCGAGACTTCTCGTCATGTCCGTGATCTCATCCGGGACTCCGAACAACCTTCGGTACATCAAAATGCATAAACTCATAATAACTGTCATCGTAACGTTAAGCGTGCGGACCCTACGGTTCGAGAACAATGTAGACATGACCGAGACACGTCTCCGGTCAATAACCAATAGCGGGACCTGGATGCCCATATTGGCTCCTACATATTCTACGAAGATCTTTATCGGTCAGACCGCATAACAACATACATTGTTCCCTTTGTCATCGGTATGTTACTTGCCCGAGATTCGATCGTCGGTATCCAATACCTAGTTCAATCTCGTTACCGGCAAGTCTCTTTACTCGTTCCGTAATACATCATCTCACAACTAACATATTAGTTGCAGTGCTTGCAAGGCTTATGTGATGTGCATTACCGAGAGGGCCCAGAGATACCTCTCCGACAATCGGAGTGACAAACCCTAATCTCGAAATACGCCAACCCAACATCTACCATTGGAGACACCTGTAGTACTCCTTTATAATCACCCAGTTACGTTGTGATGTTTGGTAGTACCCAAAGTGTTCCTCCGGTGAACGGGAGTTGCATAATGTCATAGTTATAGGAACATGTATAAGTCATGAAGAAAGCAATAGCAACATACTAAACGATCGGGGTGCTATGCTAATGGAATGGGTCATGTCAATCAGATCATTCTACTAATGATGTGACCTTGTTAATCAAATAACAACTCTTTGTTTATGGTTAGGAAACATAACCATCTTTGATTAACGAGCTAGTCTAGTAGAGGCATACTAGTGACACTCTGTTGGTCTATGTATTCACACATGTATTATGTTTCCGGTTAATACAATTCTAGCATGAATAATAAACATTTATCATGATGTAAGGAAATAAATAATAACTTTATTATTGCCTCTAGGGCATATTTCCTTCAGTTGCCGAGGTCGGGAAAGAAGTCGTCGTTCGTGAAGTCGTCGCTGCCAGCAGTCGCGCGAGTGCGCTCCCCAAAAACCTGATCGCCCCTCTCCCGTACAGGATCACGAGAGGTGGGGTTCCAGAGGCCTGCTGTCCCTTCTCCCGGTGCACACCGAAAGGAGGGATGGAGAAGACTTGCTTGGCGGCGCAATGATCTGGAATGGTGGTGAGAAACTATATAGTGCGGGCCGGGTAGGTCGTGGGAGTATATCTCTGTCCTCGACTCGGCTCAATCCCGCAACCCGCGGCGCGTCGTGACGAGGTGTGGCGTGGCGAGGCGAGCGAGGAGGAGGAGTGCGCGTGTAGGTCTCCTCTTCTCATGCTCATACAAGTGGTAGAAGAGCTCACCTTATAAAGGCCTACTAGCAAAATTCCAACATCGACCAAGCCATCCATGAAACGGGAGTGGCTGTAGGGGACGTTGCGCCAGTTGAATATATGAGCAAGTTACTAAGAGATTTAATCTGAATAAGCACAAAATAAATCATGACGGCTATAACAAGGATGAAACTAATCATGTGGACTAGCATAGTAGTAGGATACAAAGTAGAAACATGAATTCTACCACGATTTCGAATAGGAAGGACAGAAACACATACGGTGCAACGGGAGCAGCACCGTTGGCGTTGAGGTTGTCGCCCATGTCCAAACACCACATAGACACAGTCTTTGAGCATGGTTCGTAGTCGTTCCACGCTCGGGCATTGAAGTTTGTAACTATTTTAGATTAGAATATACTACTCCTCCGGTGCTAGTAGTAGAGCAGAGTCCTACTCTACTACTCTACTCAAGCAAGTTAGGGCATAGCATTGTAGGGAGTACCAGTACTGTGATCACTCAAGCAAGTTGTCTGGCATCGACATGACCCTACGCTGCTGGTATGTGTCTCGTAAGTCAAGCGGTGTGCTGTTGTCATCATCACCTGTCCACTTCCCACAGCACATATTCGCTTCTCCATCTTTGTCCGCACATAATCTCGTCCAATCTTCCATCCCCCTAAGGCGCCTCCCCCCTCATCCGAAACCCAAGCACTAACAATGGCAGAACCAAGCAGCGTCCGCCGAAAGAGTGGCTGGAATTCGCTCCCCACAGAGGTAATCAAGCTCATTGTTTCGCGTGTGGACAATCTCAGTACCATGCCGCTCGCCGCGTGCTCATCGGGGCTGTACCGTTTACTCAAAGCCCTCAGGCCGGAGCTTTTAAGCCAGCTCCTTGCTTGCTGGTGCCGCTTGATCTTCAGAAACGGCGTGTCACACAGCATACCGATCGTAGGGTGGCGAGCATCAACCCCCTTGACTGCGATCCGATCCTCGTCAGCCTCAACTACATTAACGGTATGTACTGGGTCGGCATGAACATGTCTTGGATGGTGCTCGTCGATGGTCGCGGCAGCTGGATGCTCGTGGAGGTCTACACCCGGCGATTGACCCCCCTTCCTTCGATTAACACTGCACTGCTTTGGCACCGCGGCCCAAAATACTCTGAATCTTACAGTAGCCAACATGATACCAAGTTTGATTTGCTCAAGGTTGTAATCTGCCAAGTGCCCACAAGATCTGCGAATTATAAAGACTTCAGACTAATTGCGTTCTTGAACCATGGTCTCGCCTATCTGACAGGTCACTGTGGTAAGTGGATAAATCTGCACGTCCATCGCAGGATCATACATCCTCCATGGTTCTCTGATGCCATTGAACACAAGGGCTTCATTTATGTTGTCGACTCCTTCTATGGCTGGACGTATTGCTGGCCTACTCCAGTCATCGCTACAAACGGCTGTTACAGTAGTATGTTACTTTCCTATGATGGCTTGCTTATATTATTGTCAACATTTGCTGAAAAAATTCTCATGCTCATAACATGTTGTTCTTAAGATTGACTAAACCAAGAGCCCTTTTTATTTGACTCCAACTTGATATGATGTTGTAGGCCGCCTGGTGTCCCTGCCCTTCCTAATCCCAGAACCTTTCAAAGAAAAGCGGCATGACAGTTGCAAGTGGTTCTTGGCTCGATCAGACGACGGCGAAAGATTGATGATCGTTCGCACGTACCGGACGTGTTGTTTCACGGAATACAATCACACTCACTGCAAGGTCTTTGAGCAGGATCCCAGCTTCTCTGGGCCTTCAGGAATTTTTGACTGGAGGCTGGTAAGTAGCCTTGGTACACGCTCTCTGTTTGTTGGACTGAATTATCCGATTAATCAGGAGATAACGGACGGCAAGGATCATGATGGCAGCGCGGTTTCGTTCATCAGGCAAAACTGTATGTACACAGCGTACTATGCGTCTCTGCATGCACCATACCCTGATATGTGCCGCCACGCTCTGCAACCCAAAGTAGGAGAGAGGGTCGCAAGTATCAGACTTCGACCTGCTGGCTGGAGTTTCCCCCGTCAGGCACCCATCTGGTTCAAGCCGTCAGCCAATCTCCACAGCTTACTAAATAGTAATGTCTAACTGAGCCAGTTAGTTAGATGCGTACACTTGGTGTAGTAGGATCTTTATTTAGTTTGATGCATACACTTATTCTTTTTTGGTAGCCCTTTTGTAATGATGGCTGATGTTTGGTTTGGAAGAGAGAGTTGCGTCTTCACTCTTCTGGCCTGCTTACTGCTTCTGTTGCAGCCCCAGCCCTGGTTGCTGCTACTGTTTTCAATGTACGATCCGTAGTATATTCCGTCTGTTGGTTGAATAAATGTGTTGTTAGAACGATAAACACAATGTTTTGGAAGTCGTTGCATGGTTCGATCCTTTAGTGCCCTGTAACGTACGTAGCGCATACTATTTATCGTACGGAACACATTTTTTTTGAAACTCGGAACACATTTTCCACTTGTTGATAACATGCAGCCCACTGATGAAGGCCCAATAGAGAAGCCCATAATTAACTAGAAGGGAGGCTCTCACATGAATCCGGCCCAGGTACATGCTCATGGTCCCCTAAATATAAATAAGTAAATAAATAAAGCTAAATGCTCATGCACCAGTTCTTTGGGAAAATAGGTAGCCCAGTATTTCTTTTTGTAGAATACCCAAGCTAGGCCTATTTGTTTTCTCCGAATTACTGGGCTGCAAATATTTCAAGACGAGGAGGGATGCATTCCGGCCTGGCTTAAGAGTATGGTCAATGTCTGTTAAAAGTAATATCAAAAGGGGTTGAAAATTCCAAAAAAATTATAGCAACTGGAATATAAGTTTCTTTTTTTGTTTTTGTTGTTCTCTGATATCTTATACGTATTTCATTGGATTTAACATGACATAGTACTAATTTATTTTTAAATTTGTTTTAGTATGGCTATTAATTTTTGGATTAATAATATTTCGTTCCCCAGCAAAAAATTGCGAATTTTCAAAATTTCCCACATATTTAGTTAATTTTTTGACCCTGGTACTGACCAGAAAATGGCCAGCAATTCTAAAAATGGAAAACGGGCTGCAATAAATTCCATATGAATTAGAAAATGAGTAAAAAATATAAAAATAATAGCAAATGGGCTGTACACGCCATAGATTGCGAGGCTGACTTGTTTACGCAAGGCTTTGTCAGTGAACACACGATTCTAGCAGTAGTTAGTGTTGGATGTCCACCAATGGCCGATGTGCTTCTTCAATCTCTGATCTTCCTGCTCAGCCGCCTAAATTAGCGCTGGCTTCCTCCTCTTGTGGCCCGCTGTGATGCTGCGCAGGCTTCCCCGGCTCACCCTACTCCCTCCGCTGGCCTGGCCGCACGCAATCAACTGCCTCCTTATTACGCAAAAAAAGATTCCTCCCACTGATATCTAGGGCGCACCGGTTGGGAGGCTGACCTGTGGGCCTACTAAGTTGACGCGTACGCAGGACTTGTCAAGTTAGTCAACAAACGATTCTAGCAGCAGTAACCGTTGGATTTGAATCGAACGGTCCTGCCACTTCTTCAATCGCTGCTCTTCTTGCACCAGGCGCCCAAACCAGCACCAGGGAGACCGCCTGCTCCTGCCTCCAGTGGCCGGTTGTGCTGCCGATGAGGCCTCATCGCCCCCTACTACTCCCACCGCTAGCCAGGCCCTGCGGCGACGGCAGCCTCACACCGCAGCCGAACCAGTGAACCCTCGTACTCCTCTCCGCGTGGGCATCCACTGCCGCGTCTTCCCCGTCTCCGTGTCGTCCCCTTCCTAGGCCTCGCCGTCGTCCACCGCCTTGGTGCTCTCAGCACGACGTGGTCAACGTGGTCAACGACATTCCATCAGAAGAGTACTGTGCGTGGAGAGGCTGACAGCTGGGTCCACGGCCGCAACCCAGTTTTTTTTGTGATTTGCTAAGTAAGTCGCTTTGTCAAGCATGTTGGTCTGCAAATCTTTCAAGACGAGGAGAGCTTTCATTCGGCCGGCTGAGAAAATGGCCCATCAGCAATGAGAAATGGGCTGTACATTTTTAAAACACATCAAATCGGCAATTAGTTTCAAATATATTTTTTTCATTTCAAGATTTGAAATTACATAAATTTTTATGCGTGGAGAATTTGTTGGATTTTATATTGATATACATTTATTTTTAAAATCAGTTTGAATGTGAGTCAAAATTTTGGGATTAAAAATAGTTTGGACCGCACCGAAATATGCAAAATTTCGTATAATTTTTTAACCGTGGCCACAATATGGGCTGTAATGCTAACAAAAAGAATACGGGCTCCAAAAAAACCTTAATAATTAGCAAATGGGTTGTAAATTATTAGAAATAATGGCAGATGGGTTGTATGCTGTTTTCCACAGATTTGAGGCTTTCCTAAAAAAAGGTTGACGCACAAGTAGTGACTGTTGGATGGCCATCCAACGGCCGTCGTGCTTCTTCAATCTCTGCTCTTCCTGCTCCAGCCGCTCAAACAGGCGCCGGCGGGACTGCCTGCTCCCTCCTCCCCGCTGCCGGCTCTGCTGCCGCGTAGGCCTCACCGCCCCACCGTACTCCCATCGCTGGCCTAGCCATCCCTCTACACACCCACACCCGCTGTTATTCTCCGGTGACGGCAGACGAACCAGTAAACCCTTGTACAGTCGTACTCCCCTCCACATGGGAAACAACTGCCGAGTCTTCCTTGCCTCCGTGTCGTTCCCTTCCTAGGCCTCGCCGTCGTCCATCGCCCTGGTGCTCTCGGCGTGGCCTGGTCAACGTGGTCAACGACTGACAAGCATCTGAAGTGGACTTTACGTGGAGTGGCCGACAACTGGGTCCACAGCTGCACGCAAGGAAATGCCTCCTTATTACGCGCAAAATAATGATTCCTCCACCTGACATCAGGGATCCACCGAAAGGGCCTCTGTATTTCGTGAAAAAACGTTACCGCCGCTGACAGCTCGGACCCACCAGCTATATCTTTGCACGCAAGGAAGTGCCTCCTTTCTACACACAAAAAAATGAGTACTCCCCTTGTTAGCTGGGACCCAGTATAGTGGCAGGCTGACTTGTGGGCCTACCAAGTTGACGGGGACGGAGGGCTTTGTCAACTTAGTCAATATGCACGATTCTAGCTCCAGTGATCGTATGATGTCCATCCAACGGCCGTAGTGCTTCTTCAACCTCTGGTCTTCTTGCTCCAGCCGCCCAAACCAGCGCTGGTCGTGCCTCGTGCTCCTGCCTCCCTTGGCCAGCTGCGATGCGGCGGAGGCCTCACCGCCCCCTACTACTCCCACCGCTGGCCAGGCCATCCATCTACTCACCCACACCCCATGTTATTCTGCGGTAACGGCAGCCTCACACCGCGGCGAACCAGTGAACTCTCATACTCCTCTACGCGTGGGCATCCACTGCCGCATCTTCCCCGTCTCCGCGTCGTCCCCTTCCTAGGCCTCGCCTTCGTCCACCACCTTGGTGCTCTCGCTGCGGCGTGCTCAACGTGGTTAAGGAACGGCTTCCACCGGACGTGGACTGTACGTGGAGAGGCTGGCAGCTGGGTCCATGGCCGCAGCAAGGAAGTGCCTCCTTATTACATGCAAAATAATTATTCCTCCACCTGACAGCGGGACCCACCGGACGGGCCACCGTATTTCGCCCCCCTAACTACTGGGACCCACCAGCTACATCTTCACACAGAAGGAAGTGCCTGACAGTCGGGACCCACCTGGTCGAAGCGTACGTAGCGTTGTCATTCTGGTCGCGAACGTGTACGTACATATATACTGGTCGATGTAGAGGCGCGCACGTGTCATAGTAGAGGCGGCCAGGGTGCAAGAAAGAAAATACGGCCACATATGTGTACATACGGGCGGGGTCTCGAACGCCTACTTGCGCATACGTACGGCCAGGGCTCGTGTACATGGCTGGGTCAGAACGGATAAACAGCGTCGTCGTCGTGTTCTTGGGGAGGCAACGGAATGTGTCATGTTCATGGGGAGGCAACGGAATGCGTCGTGTTCATCGGGAGGCAACGGAATGCATCATGTTCATCGGGAGGGCTTGGACAGAACAGGCGATGGAAACAAGGCCTGGCGTACCGCACAACGGAGGAAACGGACCTCCTATGTTCGGAACGGGGTCCTGTTGATCGGGAGAGGTCTGGCGTACCGCAAAACGGAGGAAATGGACCTCCTACGGTCAAAACGGGGGTCATGTTCATCGGGAGGGGTGTGGCATACCGCAAAACGGACGAAACCGACTTGTGTTGGAGCACTACGGTCGAAACGGGGGTCCTGTTCATCGGGAGGGGTGTGGCGTACAGCAAAACGGGATTCCACGGGATACTGTTCATCTCCACCGTCGACCCCCTCCAGCCTCCACGAGCTACTGTTCATCCACCGTCGACCTCCTCCAGCCTCCACCTGCGACTGTTCATCCACGGGCTCCTGTAAGGATGGCAATTTTATCCATGGACATGGATATCCATGGATATCCGACCCGAATGGATAGGGTTTGGATATGCTTTTGTGTCCATGGGCGGCGCCCAAACCCGACCCGATTGTTCGTGGATAGGGCATGGATATAATCTTGTACCCATGGATATACCCAAACCCGACCCAATAGTATGACTTAATGGGGGAAAATCTGCTATCCCTGCCCCACGGTCGTATGTCCCACAACAATTTTACACTTTTTATCTAAAACATGCATAAGAAATTACACAATCCCCATCGTAACTATTTTTAGTTGACATTCAATCCCCTCTGTAACATACTCCAACACCCCTTCCCTTATTTTTACCTCCTTCTTAAATGACTCGTCATTCTCACTTGTTAGAAAAATACTAAATGATATTAGGTTGTTAGTGGATGTTGATTTACCATAAGTGAAGCCTAGCCTACCACGAGGTGAAGAATGGAAGAGTTTATGTTAATATTGTGTTATGTCTTATTTATATGTCTCGAGAGGACCCAATGGATATCCAATGGGTATGTATATCCATCGGGTTTGGACATGGACACAATTTTTCACCCATGGATTTTTTCATGGGCGGGCAAAGACTGTCTTCATGGACATGGATATGGATTTGAGATTGTTCAACCCGATCCAAACCCGACCCATTGCCATCCTTAGGCTCCTGTTCATCCAGCCTCCACCGCGCGCTACTCCATGGGCTACTGTTCAACCAGCCCTCTCCACGAGCTCCTGTTCAACCACCCCTCCACGGGCTACTGTTCATCCTGCCCTCCACCGTCTACTGTTCATCCTGCCCTCCACGGGGTGGTCCTGTTCATCCAGCCCTGCACGGGGTCCTGTTCATCCAGCCCCAACCGGCTCGATCGATCGGGGTCCTGTTCATCCAGAGGCAACACCACGGGGTCCTGTTCATCCACCCCCACCGAGAACTGTTCATCCACCCCCCCCCCCCCCGCAACGCTCACTGTTCATCCAGAGGCAGCATCGATCGGCTTCAGTTAGCAGTAGTAGCGAAGGAATCGTTCGATTAGGTTCAGTTAACAACCATCGATCGATCGCTCGGGTTCAGTAACGTGTAGCCTGCAGTGCAATCGCTCGGGTTTAGTTAGAGCCCAACGCCTCGCTCGGGTTCAGTTAGAGCCAACGCCTCGCACACACGCGCGTATGAGTACGAGAGAAACGCGCATCGCTCGGCCCCCGACCTCCCACCGTAACCGGGAAGTCCCCAAAATTTTCCTCACCCTCGCTTCTACCATGGGTTTTTCCGTCATGGACGGCCCAAAGAATGTCATGCAGCTGCGTCTCCGGCCCGCCCAGGACGAAAAGCCAATTTTCTGTCATGATTTTTTGTCATAGAAGTAGGAGCCCACCACATCTATGATGATACCTGGTTTTTTCACAATTATCGTCATAGAAGTGTCATATGTATGACAGAAAAAAATTTCGTTCGGCCCAAAATGTCATGGATGTGTCTTTTTTTTGTAGTGTATAGATGGTCACATTACCATCCGCGTTAGTCTTCTTCTTAAAGATCCATTTATTCTCTATGGCTTGCCGATCATCGGGCGAGTCTGTCAAAGTCCATACTTTGTTTTCATACATGGATCCTATCTCGGATTTCATGGTTTCAAGCCATTTGTTAGAATCTGGGCCCGCCATCGCTTCTTCATAGTTCGAAGGTTCACCATTGTCTAGCAACATGATTTTCAGGACAGGGTTGCCGTACCACTCTGGTGCGGAAAGTGTCCTTGTGGACCTACGAAGTTCAGTAGCAACTTGATCCGAAGTTTCATGATCATCATCATTAACTTCTTCTCTAGTCGGTGCAGGCACCACAGAAACATCTTCCTGAGCTGCGCTACTCTCCGGTTCAAGAGGAGGTACCTCATCAAGTTCTACTTTCCTCCCACTTACTTCTTTCGAGAGAAACTCTTTCTCTAGAAAGGATCCATTCTTGGCAACAAAGATCTTGCCTTCAGACCTAAGGTAGAAGGTATACCCAATAGTTTCCCTAG
Source organism: Triticum monococcum (assembly GCA_034509565.1). Classification (NCBI taxonomy): domain Eukaryota; kingdom Viridiplantae; phylum Streptophyta; class Magnoliopsida; order Poales; family Poaceae; genus Triticum; species Triticum monococcum. The sequence continues at coordinate 76,613,779 of CM067842.1, read as the reverse complement.
GGTATCTTATGAAGACATATTTTTTCGACTTGGGTTCGAGCTTTTTAGGTTGATGTTTCTTGACATAAGCACCGCATCCCCAAACTTTCAGAAGCGACAACTTAGGTTTATTTCTAAACCATAATCCATACGGTGTCGTCTCAACGGATTTCAACGGAGCCCTATTTAAAGTGAATGCGACAGTCTCTAAAGCATAACCCCAAAATGACAACGGTAGATCGGTAAGAGTCATCATAGATGGCACTATATCCAATAGAGTGCGATTACGACGTCCGGACACACCATTTCGCTGAGGTATTCTAGGCGGCGTGAGTTGTGAAACAATTCCATAGATCCTTAGGTGCGTGCCAAACTCATGACTCAAGTATTCTCCTCCACGATCTGATCGTAAGAACTTTTTTCCTGTCACGTTGATTCTCTACCTCACTCTGAAATTCCTTGAACTTTTCAAAGGTCTCAGACTTGTGTTTCATTAAGTAGACATACCCATATCTACTTAAGTCATCAGTGAGGGTGAGAACATAACGATAGCCACCACGAGCCTCAACGCTCATTGGAATGCACACATCATTATGTATGATTTCCAATAAGTTGGTTGCTCGCTCCATTGTTTCAGAGAACAGAGTCTTGGTCATTTTGCCCATGAGGCATGGTTCGCACATGTCAAATGATTCATAATCAAGAGACTCTAAAATTCCATCTGCATGGAGTTTCTTCATGTGTTTGACACCAATGTGACCAAGGCGGCAGTGCCACAAGTATGTGGGACTATCATTATAAACCTTACATCTTTTGGAATTCACACTATGAATATGTGTAACATGACGTTCGAGATTAAACAAAAATAAACCATTGACCAGCGGGGAATGACCATAAAACATATCTCTCATATAAATGGAACAACCATTATTCTCGGATTTAAATGAGAACCATTCCCGACGCACATCGTCACCTCGCCCTTTGCCAGTCTCCGCTTATTCCGCAGCTCCTGCTTTGAGTTACAAATATGAGCAACCGCACCGGTATCAAATAACTAGGAGCTACTACGAGCGCTGGTAAGGTACACATCAATAACATGTATATCACATATACCTTTGGCGTTGCCGGCCTTCTTATCCGCTAAGTACTTGGGGCAGTTCCGCTTCCAGTGACCATTTCCCTTGCAATAAAAGCACTGAGTCTCGGGCTTGGGTCCATTCTTTGGCTTCTTCCCGGCAACAGATTTACCGGGCGTGTGATACGTCTCCAACGTATCTATAATTTTGATTGTTCCATGCTATTATATTATCTGTTTTGGATGTTTATTGGCTTTATTATACACTTTTATATTATTTTTGGGACTAACCTATTAACCCACAGCCCAGTGCCACTTTCTGTTTTTTCTTTGTTTTAGAGTATCACAGAAAAGGAAAATCAAACGGAGTCCAATTGACTTGAAACTTCACGGAACTTATTTTTGGACCAGAAGAAGCCCACGGAGTATCGGAGTGGGACCAGGAGAGTCCCGGGCTGCCCACGAGGGTCGGGAGCGCGCCTACCCCCCTAGGCGCGCCCCCTGCCTCGTGGACACCCGGAAGGTCCACCGACGTACTTATTCCTCCCATATATACCCATATACCCTAAAAACTTCGGGGGGGCACAATAGATTGGGAGTTCCGCCGCCAGAAGCCTCGTAGCCACCAAAAACCAATCTAGACCCGTTCCGGCACCCTGCCGGAGGGGGAATCCCTCTTCGGTGGCCATCTTCATCATCCCGGTGCTCTCCATGATGAGGAGCGAGTAGTTCTCCCCCGGGGCTGAGGGTATGTACCAGTATCTATGTGTTTGATCTCTCTCTCTCCCGTGTTCTTGAGGTGTTACGATCTTGATGTATCGCGAGCTTTGCTATTATATTTGGATCCTATGATGTTTCTCCCCCTCTACTCTCTTGTAATGAATTGAGTTTTCCCTTTGAAGTTATCTTATCGGATTGAGTCTTTAAGGATTTGAGAATACTTGATGTATGTCTTGCGTGGGATACCCGTGGTGACAATGGGGTATTCTATTGATCCACTTGATGTATGTTTTGGTGATCAACTTGCGGGTTCTGCCCATGAACCTATCCATAGGGGTTGGCACACGTTTTCGTCTTAACTCTCCGGTAGAAACTTTGGGGCACTCTTTGAGGTTCTATGTGTTGGTTGAATAGATGAATTAGAGATTGTGTTATACATATCATATAATCATACCCACGGATACTTGAGGTGACATTGGGGTATCTAGGTGACATTAGGGTTTTGGTTGATTTGTGTCTTAAGGTGCTATTCTAGTACGAACTCTAGGGCTGTTTGTGACACTTATAGGAATAGCCCAACGGATTGATTGGAAAGAATAACTTTGAGGTGGTTTCGTACCCTACCATAATCTCTTCGTTTGTTCTCCGGTATTAGTGACTTTGGAGTGACTCTTTGTTGCATGTTGAGGGATAGCTATATGATCCAATTATGTTATTATTGTTGAGGGAACTTGCACTAGTGAAAGTACGAACCCTAGGCCTTGTTTCAACGCATTGCAATGCTGTTTGTGCTCACCTTTATCATTAGTTACCTTGCTGTTTTCATATTTTCAGATTACAAAAACTATTATCTACTATCCATATTGCAGTTGTATCACCATCTCTTCACCGAACTAGTGCACCTATACAATTTACCATTGTATTGGGTGTGTTGGGGACACAAGAGACTCTTTGTTATTTGGTTGCAGGGTTGCTTGAGAGAGACCATCTTCATCCTACGCCTCCTATGGATTGATAAACCTTAGGTCATCCACTTGAGGGAAATTTGCTACTGTCCTACAAACCTCTGCATTTGGAGGCCCAACAACGTCTACAAGAAGAAGGTTGTGTGGTAGACATCAAGCTCTTTTGTGGTGCCGTTGCCGGGGAGGTTAGCGCTTTAAGGTATATCTTTAGATCTTGCAATCGAGTCTTTTAGTTTCTTGTTTTATCACTAGTTTACTTTCTAAAAGAAAATTAAAAAAATGGAATTAAGTTTGCCTCATACGCTTCATCTTTTTAATATCTTTCGTGAGTATGATGGGAAGGAAAATTGTGCCAAAGTGTTAAAAGAAGAATGCATTAAAATGTTTGGCACTAAATCTTTGAATGATGAGCATGATTGCAATGTTGTTAGTATGAATTCCTTGAATATCCATGATGCTAATGATATGTAAAGCCACAAGCTTGGGGAAGCTATGTTTAATGAGGATGATATTTTTTGTCCCCCAAGTTTTGATGAGAAAATTTATTATGATGAAATCATGCCTCCTATTTATGATGATTATATTTATGAAAGTGGATTTGAAGAGGTCATGACTTAATTTTGTGATGAATCCACTATTCCGAAGAGGTTCCAATTGATTATGAAAACAAAGTTGCTATCTATGATGATTATTGTGATGACTTGTATGCTATAAAGAATAATGATATCCATGAAACTTTTCATCATGATTTTAGTTTTCAATTGGATTATGCCTCACATGATAGTTATTTTGTTGAGTTTGCTCCCACTACTATTCATGAGAAGAAGTTTGCTTATGTGGAGAGTAGTTAATTTTCTATGCTTGCAGATCATGAAAAAATGCTTTAGGTGCTGGTTATATTGTTGAATTCATTCATGATGCTACTGAAAATTATTATGAGGGAGGAACTTATGCTTGTAGGAATTGCAATAACATCAAGTTTCCTCTCTATGTGCTTAAAGTTTTGAAGTTATGCTTGTTTTGCCCTCCTATGCTGGTTGATTATTGTTCCCATAAGTTGTTTGCTCACAAAATCCCTATGCATAGGAAGTGGGTTAGACTTAAATGTGCTAGTCATATTCATCATGATGCTCTCTTTATGTTTCAATTCTTATCCTTTATGTGAGCATCATTGAAATCATCATGCCTAGCTAGGGGCGTTAAACGATAGCGCTTGTTGGGAGGCAACCCAATTTTATTTTTTCCTTGATTTTTTCTACTGATTAGTAATAAATAATTTATCTAGCCTCTGTTATGATTGAGTTTTTATGTTTTAATTAGTGTTTGTGCCAAGTAGAACCGTTGGGAAGACTTGGGGAAAGTCTTGTTGATCTTGCTGTAAAAACAGAAACTTTAGCGCTCACGAGAATTGCTGCCATTTTTATTTGGGGAGTTATATTTAGTTAATTATTTTTGCAGATGATTAATATATAAATTCCTCACGTCCAGCAATTTATTTTAGAATTTTTGGGGTTCCATAAGTTTGCGTTAGTTACAGATTACTACAGACTGTTCTGTTTTTGACAGATTCTGTTTTTCGTGTGTTGTTTTCTTATTTTGATAAATCTATGTCTAGTAAAATAGTTTATAAACCATAGAGAAGTTGGAATACAGTAGGTTTAACACCAATATAAATAAAGAATGTGTTCATTACAGTACCTTGAAGTGGTGTTTTGTTTTCTTTCGCTAACGGAGCTCGCGAGATTTTCTACTTTAAGTTTTGTGTTGTGAAGTTTTCAAGTTTTGGGTAAAAGATTTGATGGACTATGGAATAAGGAGTGGCAAGAGCCTAAGCTTTGGGATGCCCAAGGAACCCCAAGGTAATATTCAAGGACAACCAAAAGCCTAAGCTTGGGGATGCCCCGGATGGCATCCCCTCTTTCGTCTTCATTCATCGGTAACTTTACTTGGAGCTATATTTTTATGCACCACATGATATGTGTTTTGCTTGCAGCGTCATTTTATTTTATTTTGTTTTTCTTGCTATTTGAATAATATAGCAAGATCTAAAATTCTTAAATGTTAGAGATTCTTCACATAGTTGCATAATTATTCGACTACTCATTGATCTTTACTTATATCTTTCGGAGTAGTTTGCCATTTGCTCTAGTACTTCACTTATATCTTTTTAGAGAGCGGTGGTGGTTTTATTTTGAAGAAATAGATGAACTCTCGTGCTTCACTTATATTATTTTTATAGTCTTTAGAACAGCATGGTAGTTTGCTTTGGTTATGAAACTAGTCCTAATATGATGGGCATCCAAGAGGGATATAATAAAAACTATCATATAAAGTGCATTGAATACTAAGAGAAGTTTGATACTTGATGATTGTTTTGAGATATGGAGATAGTGGTATCAAAGTTGTGCTAGTTGAGTAGTTGTGAATTTGAAGAATACTTGTGTTGAAGTTTGCAAGTCCCGTAGCATGCACGTATGGTAAACGTTGTGTAACAAATTTGAAACATGAGGTGTTATTTGATTGTCTTCCTTATGAGTGGTGGTCGGGGACGAGCGATGGTCTTTTCCTACCAATCTATCCCCCTAGGAGCATGCGCGTAATGCTTGGTTTTTGATGACTTGTAGATTTTTGCAATAAGTATGTGAGTTCTTTATGACTAATGTTGAGTCCATGGATTATACGCACTCTTACCCTTCCATCATTGCTAGCCTCTTCGGTACCGTGCATTGCCTTTCTCACATTGAGAGTTGATGCAAACTTCGCCGGTGCATCCAAACCCCGTGATATGATACGCTCTATCACACATAAACCTCCTTATATCTTCCTCAAAACAGCCACCATACCTACCTATTATGGCATTTCCATAGCCATTCCGAGATATATTGCCATGCAACTTCCCACCGTTCCACTTATTATGACACGCATCATCATTGTCAGATTGCTTTGCATGATCATGTAGTTGACATCGTATTTGTGGCAAAGCCACCGTTCATAATTTTTCATACATGTCACACTTGATTCATCGCAATCCCAGTACACCGCCGGAGGCATTCATATAGAGTCATATCTTGTTCTAAGTATCGAGTTGTAATTCTTGAGTTGTAAGTAAATAGAAGTGTGATGATCATCATTCATAGAGCATTGTCCCCCCAAAAAAAGGCCAAAAAGGCCAAATAAAAAAGAAAGGCCAAATAAAAAAAGGAAAGGCCAAATAAAATAAATAAATAAAAGTGACAATGCTACTACCCCTTTTCCACACTTGTGCTTCAAAGTAGCACCATGATCTTCATGATAGAGAGTCTCTTGTTTTGTCACTTTCATATACTGGTGGGAAATTTTCATTATAGAACTTGGCTTGTATATTCCAACAATGGGCCTCCTCAAGTGCCCTAGGTCTTCGTGAGCAAGCAAGTTGGATGCCCACCCACTTAGTTTCTTTTGTTGACCTTTCATACATTTATAGCTCTAGTGCATCCGTTGCATGGCAATCCCTACTCCTTGCATTGACATCAATTGATGGGCATCTCCCTAGCCCATTGATTAGCCGCGTGGATGTGAGACTTTCTTCTTTTTGTCTTCTCCACATAACCCCCTCATTATATTCTATTCCACCCATAGTGCTATATCCATGGCTCACGCTCATGTATTGCGTGAAAGTTGAAAAAGGTTTGAGATTACTAAAGTATGAAACAATTGCTTGGCTTGTCATCGGGGTTGTGCATGATGAGAGCATTCTTGTGTGACGAAAATGGAGCATGACCAAACTATATGATTTTGTAGGGATGAACTTTCGTTGGCCATGTTATTTTGAGAAGACATGATTGCTTAGTTAGTATGCTTGAAGTATTATTGTTTTTATGTCAATATTAAACTTCTGTCTTGAATCTTATGGATCTGAATATTCTTGCTACAATAAAGAGAAATACATGATGAATATGTTAGGTAGAATTCCACATCAAAAATTCTGTTTTTATCATTTACCTACTCGAGGACGAGCAGGAATTAAGCTTGGGGATGTTGATACGTCTCCAACGTATCTATAATTTTTGATTGTTCCATGCTATTATATTATCTGTTTTGGATGTTTATGGGCTTTATTATACACTTTTATATTATTTTTGGGACTAACCTATTAACCCAGAGCCCAGTGCCAGTTTCTGTTTTTTCCTTGTTTTAGAGTATCACAGAAAAGGAAAATAAAACGGAGTCCAATTGACCTGAAACTTCACAGAACTTATTTTTGGACCAGAAGAAGCCCACGAAGTATTGGAGTTGGACCAGGAGAGTCCCGGGCTGCCCACGAGGGTGGGGGGCGCGCCCCCTGCCTTGTGGACAGCCCGGAGGTCCACCGACGTACTTCTTCCTCCCATATATACCCATATACCCTAAAAACTTTGGGGGGCACAATAGATCGGGAGTTCCGCCGCCAGAAGCCTTCGTAGCCACCGAAAACCAATCTAGACCCGTTCCGGCACCCTGCCGGAGGGGGAATCCCTCTCCAGTGGCCATCTTCATCATCCCGATGCTCTCCATGACGAGGAGGGAGTAGTTCTCCCTCGGAGCTGAGGGTATGTACCAGTAGATATGTGTTTGATCTCTCTCTCTCTCTCTCTCTCTCTCTCTCTCTCTCTTGTTCTTGAGGTGTTACGATCTTGATGTATCACGAGCTTTGCTATTATATTTGGATCCTATGATGTTTCTCCCCCTCTACTCTCTTGTAATGAATTGATTTTTCCCTTTGAAGTTATCTTATCGGATTGAGTCTTTAAGGATTTGAGAACACTTGATGTATGTCTTGCGTGGGATACCCGTGGTGACAATGGGGTATTCTATTGATCCACTTGATGTATATTTTGGTGATCAACTTGCGGGTTCCGCCTATGAACCTATGCATAGGGGTTGGCACACGTTTTCGTCTTGACTCTCCGGTAGAAACTTTGGGGCACTCTTTGAGGTTCTATGTGTTGGTTGAATAGATGAATCTGAGATTGTGTGATGCATATCGTATAATCATACCCACGGATACTTGAGGTGACATTGGAGTATCTAGGTGACATTAGGGTTTTGGTTGATTTGTGTCTTAAGGTGTTATTCTAGTACGAACTCTAGGGCTGTTTGTGACACTTATAGGAATAGCCCAACGTATTGATTGGAAAGAATAACTTTGAGGTGGTTTCGTACCCTACCATAATCTCTTCGTTTGTTCTCCGCTATTAGTGTCTTTGGAGTGACTCTTTGTTGCATGTTGAGGGATAGCTATATGATCCAATTATGTTATTATTGTTGAGGGAACTTGCACAATGAAAGTATGAACCCCAGGCCTTGTTTCAACGCATTGCAATACTGTTTGTGCTCACTTTTATCATTAGTTACCTTGCTGTTTTTCTATTTTCAGATTACAAAAACTATTATCTACTATCCATATTGCACTTGTATCACCATCTCTTCGCCGAACTAGTGCACCTATACAATTTACCATTGTATTGGGTGTGTTGGGGGCACAGGAGACTCTTTGTTATTTGGTTGCAGGGTTGCTTGAGAGAGACCATTTTCATCCTACGCCTCCTACGGATTGATAAACCTTTGGTCATCCACTTGAGGAAAATTTGCTACTGTCCTACAAACATCTGCACTTGGAGGCCCAACAACGTCTACAAGAAGAAGGTTGTGTAGTAGACATCAGCGTGGCAACTCCTCTGCCGTCCTTCTTGAAGTTATTCTTACCCTTGCCTTTCTTGAAACTAGTGGTTTTATTCACCATCAACACTTGATGTTCCTTTTTTACCTCCACCTCCGCTGATTTCAGCATTGAATATAACTCAGGAATGGACTTCTCCATCCCTTGCATATTGTACTTCATCACAAAGCTCTTGTAGCTAGGTGGAAGCAACTGGAGGATCCTGTCAATGACCGAGTCATCTGGAAGATTAACTCCCAGCTGAGACAAGCGGCTGTGCAACCCAGACATTTTGAGTATATGCTCGCTGACAGAACTGTTTTCCTCCATCTTACAACTGTAGAACTTGTCGGAGACTTCATATATCTCGACCCGGGCATGATCTTGGAAAACCATTTTCATCTCTTGGAACATCTCATATGCTCCATGCTGCTCAAAACGCTTTTGGAGCCCCAGTTCTAAGCTGTAAAGCATGCCGCACTGAACCAGGGAGTAATCATCACTACGCGACTGTGAGGCGTTCATAACGTCTTGAGTTGCTGGGAAAATGGGTGCGTCACCTAGTGGTGCTTCAAGGACATATGCTTTCTTGGCAGCTATGAGGATGATCCTCAAGTTACGGACCCAATCTGTATAGTTACTACCATCGTCTTTCAACTTGGTTTTCTCTAGGAACGCGTTGAAGTTGAGGGCAACATTAGCGTGGGCCATTTGATCTACAAGACATATTGTAAAGACATTTTAGACTAAGTTCATGATAATTAAGTTCATCTAATCAAATTATTTAATGAACTCCCACTCAGATAGACATCCCTCTAGTCATCTAAGTGATACATGATCCGAATCGACTAGGCCGTGTTTGATCATCACGTGAGATGGACTAGTCATCAACAGTGAACATCTTCATGTTGATCGTATCTACTATACAACTCATGTTCGATCTTTCGGTCTCTTGTGTTCCGAGGCCATGTCTGTACATGCTAGGCTCGTCAAGTCAACCTAAGTGTTTTGCATGTGTAAATCACGTGGTGCTTCGAAACAACGAACCTTCGCAATGGTGCATAGTTAGGGGGAACACTTTTCTTGAAATTTTAGTGAGGGATCATCTTATTTATGCTACCGTCGTTCTAAGCAAATAAGATGTAAACATGAAAAACATCACATGCAAATCATAAAGTGGCATGATATGGCCAATATCATCATGCGCCTTTGATCTCCATCTTCAAGGCGTGGCATGATCACCATCGTCACCGGCATGACACCATGATCTCCATCATCGTGTCTTCATGAAGTTGTCTCGCCAACTATTACTTCTACTACTATGGCTAACGGTTAGCAATAAATTAAAGTAATTACATGGCGTTTTCATTGACACGCAGGTCATACAATAAATTAAGATAACTCCTATGGTTCCTGCCGGTTGTCATACTCATCGACATGCAAGTCATGATTCCTATTACAAGAACATGATCAATCTCATATATCACATATATCATTCATCACATCCTTTTGGCCATATCACATCACATAGCATATACCCTGCAAAAATAAGTTATACGTCCTCTAATTGTTGTTGCATGTTTTACGTGACTGCTATGGGTTTCTAGCAAGACCATTTCTTACCTACGCAAAAGCCACAACGGTGATATGCCAATTGCTATTTACCCTTCATAAGGACCCTTTTCATCGAATCCAATCCGACTAAAGTGGGAGAGACAGACACCCGCTAGCCACCTTATGCATCAAGTGCATGTCAGTCGGTGGAACCAGTCTCACGTAAGCGTACGTGTAAGGTCGGTCTGGCCCGCTTCTTCCTACAATGCCGTTGAATCAAGAAAAGACTAGTAACGGTAAGCAAATTGAACAAATTATCACCCACAACTACTTTGTGTTCTACTCGTGCATAGAATCTACGAATATACCTAGCTCATGATGCCACTGTTGGGGAACGTAGTAATAATTCGAAATCTTCCTACATGTCACCAAGATCAATCTAGAAGATGCTAGCAACGAGAGAGAGGGAGTGCATCTTCATACCCTTGAAGATCGCTAAGCGGAAGCGTTACAAGAACGTGGTTGATGGAGTCGTACTTGCGGCGATTCAAATCGCGGAAGATCTGATCAAGCACCGAACGAACGGCGCCTACGCGTTCAACACACATACAGCCTGGGGACGTCTCCTCCTTCTTGATCCAGCAAGGGGAGAGGAGAAGTTGAGGGAGAGCTCCGGCAGCACGACGGCGTGGTGGTGGAGCTTGCAGTTCTCCGGCAGGGCTTCACCAAGCACTACAGAGGAGGAGGTGTTGGAAAGGGGGAGGGCTGCGCCAGGGAAGGGGGTGCGGCTGCCCTCCCACCCCCCTCTATTTATAGGGTGAAGGGAGAGGGGGTCGGCCCCCCTAGATGCATCTAGAGGGGGTCGGCCCCTCTAGATGCATCTAGAGGGGGGCGGCGGCCAAGGGGGGGGACTTGCCCCTCAAGTTAGGTGGGAGGCGCCCCCACCCCCTAGGGTTTTCAACCCTAGGCGCCTTGGGCCCTTGGGGGCGCACTAGGCCACCATGGGCTGGTTCCCACCTTTATCCAGCCCACTTGGCCCACCGGGGCAGGTGACCCCACCCGGTGGACCCCCGGACACCTTTTGATGGTCCCGGTACAATATCAATAACTCCCGAAATTATTCCGGCGACTGAAAGTGGACTTCCCATATATAATTCTTTACCTACGAACCATTCCAGAACTCCTTGTGACGTTCGAGATCTCATCGGGGACTCCTAACAACCTTCGGTAACCACATACTATTTTCCATAACAACTCTATCGTCACCGAACCTTAAGTGTGTAGACCCTACGGGTTCGGGAACCATGCAGACATGACCGAGACATCTCTCCAGCCAATAACCAACATCGGGATCTAGATACGCATGCTGGCTCCCACATGTTCCATGATGATCTCATCGGATGAACCACGATGTCGGGGATTTAATCAATCCCGTATACAATTCCCTTTGTCCATCGGTATGTTACTTGCCCAAGATTCGATTGTCGGTATCTCTATACCTCGTTCAATCTCGTTACCGGCAAGTCTCTTTACTCGTTCCGTAACGCATGATCCCGTGGCTAACTCCTTAGTCACATTGAGCTCGTTATGATGATGCATTACCGAGTGGGACCAAAGATACATCTCCGTCATACGGAGTGACAAATCCCAGTCTCGATTCGTGCCAACCCAACAGATACTTTCGGAGATACCTGTAGTGCACCTTTATAGCCATCCAGTTACGTTTGGTACACCCAAAGCATTCCTACGGTATCCGGGAGTTGCACAATCTCATGGTCTAAGGAAATGATACTTGACATTAGAAAAGTTTTAGCAAACGAACTACACGATCTTGTGTTACGCTTAGGATTGGGTCTTGTCCATCACATCATTCTCCTAATGATGTGATCCCGTTATCAACGACATCCAATGTCCATGGTCAAGAAACCATGACCATCTATTGATCAACAAGCTAGTTAACTAGAGGCTTACTAGGGACATATTACGATCTATGTATTCACACATGTATTACGGTTTCCGGTTAATACAATTATAGCATGAATAATAGACAATTATCATGAATAAGGAAATATAATAATTAACCACTTTATTATTGCCTCTAAGGCATATTTCCAACACCTTTGGTGGGTTGTATGGGTGATACTCGATTTTTGCCGCATGGTCCATGCCTACATACCAAGCACATGTAGTGGGTTTCTAGATATTGCCCCAAGCTCGCCGGTTCTCTTTCCTGCCTCTTGTCCTTATGGTTACTGGTTTAGAGCTATGTTTTTTCATTATGAAAGTAATGGAAATTTGGGGGGGGGGGGGGGGGGTTAGCCTGGTTCCAAAAAAAGGTAGAGCGAAAGTTAAAGTAAGATAAGTGTGTGTGTGTGTGTGCGTGCATGTGTGTGTGACCATCTAGCTGGCTAGATGCATGACATTACGATAATTGCACTATTGGAATAAGGTAATTGTGGGGAAGGGAATGGAGAGGAGAAAACATATTGTTCATAACTTTATATACAATCCATCGAAACATCAAATCTAAACAGGTCAAAGAAGCATTTGGGATTGTCAACCTACACATCAACAGTGAAGCATGTAAGTGAGTCACAATTAGAGGAAAATGTTTAAAAAAAGGGTTTATCATTTATGCCACTATTTGTGTTTCAGTACTCAGTTTTGCCACTAGAAATTTCAACTGCTTAAAAATGTCATCGCTTCGGTAGGCGCATGCTCAAAAATTCCACTAGACACCATTATTGTCAGCTCAAATGACGTTTGCCATGTTGTAGTGACATAAATACCTATGGACCAACATGTCAACTCTCCTTCTATCTCACTACAATAAAATGTTGGTTCCACTTGATCCCAACAGAGTTCTTATCTTCTTGTAAAATTATTCGCTTGCTTACTCCTGACAAGTGGGCCCCACAATTATCATTGTGAGATAGAGAGAGCTGGCATGTGGATCTAGGGGTATTTTTTGTCATATAACATGGTCAACGGGTTTCATCCGACAATAACGATGTCTGATGGCATTTCTGAGCAAACACATAACAGAACGATGGCATTTTTTAAATATCTAATGGCATTTTTTCGCAAGGATCTCATAGAATGATGGCAATTTTTAAATATCTAATGGCATTTTTTCACAAGGATCTCATAGAACGATGTCATTTTTAAGTAGTTGTAACTTTTAATAACAAAACTGAGTAGTGGGACACAATTGGTGGTATAAATGATAAAAAAATTGGAGGAGAATAAACCACATGAATGCAAATTGATACGATATGTTAGGTAGGTGCGGTCCTTTTTCAGTCACACTTATGGACAAGTGCATATGATCTTTGGGTTTAACTATAACAAGAGAAGTGCAACTGTGGTATATAGTTGGTGACATGGTCAAGAGATAAGGAGATCACACCGTTCACGTACCAGTCACGCATGTGCGTTTATGTTAAAAAATACTCGGTCATTTATGTTTTAAAAGTTTTTTAGGGGTAATATGCTCTAAAAGTTGTGTACTCATGCCAAAATTTTAAAATTCTATCTGCATAAATGACGGTATCATATTATCTTTTTTGCAAAGACGCTAAATCCTTGCGTGTCGATATATTAGAAGGGGAAAAAATAGAATACACGGTGGTGCGAAATTGCGCGCGCCGACATAACTACCCGTACAACGGCCGTGGCCGGCTGGCCGCAAGGGCCGGACCCAGCTCATGTACAATTATTCGACTATGACCCTGTTTGAATCGTGGGTTAGAGCTAGTTTGAATTAGTTGGGGACTCAAATAACTCAAAAATATTCAAACAGGGAGGGTTAGAGTGTGTTAGTTTCATCTAACCCAACTATCTCGATGGGGAACTGCTTATTTGGGTTAGAGTGGGTTAAAAAATAACTCTAACTCTAACTGTGTTAGAGTATCCAAACAGGGCCAATCTTCAGATCGCTTGCATCCATAAGTCTCCCTCCATGGCTATGCCGGAACGTGCAGTCGTGCCAGGGATGCCATTGAAGGACCTGGCGTTGCGCTCGAGCCAGATCTTCCAAACGGTGAGGGTGAGCAGCACTAGGCTGTCAAATCCTCTGCGTGCCAGTTTGGGAGGAGCACGTCGTGCGTGCGGGTGCGGCCAGCAGTCGCTCAATGCGTCGAGGGCTGGCGTGTGTGTGGTTGACCATATCGCGGTATCATATCATCTGTTCGCACGGGAACCACGAGATGGGCTAATTTATGGATTGGATTAATTTAGCAATTCAAATACGGCTCCCGCTTTAACTACGCGTTGCATGCACTTCGTCAGGTTGAGCCAATCCCTGCCTGCCACGCGGACCACTGTCCACATAGTTGACCATGCAAGACCTTTCGTTTGTTTGCAGGCTATGTGCGTAGTGAACAGGATTTTCGAGTTCAGACTTCAGACAGAGTACTCGCCGTCATCCCAGCCTATATACACGCAAGCAGTGCTACCTCGATGCGCCAAACCTAGCCAAGATCGATCACTGGCCATTCGTTCACGAAGCATGCAGAGCTCGATGGCCCCGTCCCGAGTCATGGCGCTGCTAGCAATGCTCTTGGTCTCTCGCTTGTTCTTCTGCTCCCAAGCTTCTAATGATGGCTTCCTCGTGTGCCTCGCGGCGTCCGTGCCCGAGCAGCTCCTCTTCACCCGGAGCTCACCGTCGTTCGCGTTGGTCCTGGAATCCTCCGTCCGGAACCGCAGGTTCCTCACGCAGGCCACGGTGCGGCCGCTCTGCATCGTCACGGCGACGAACGCCTCCCACGTCCAGGCCGCCGTCGTGTGCGGCCGCCGGCACGGCGTCCGCCTCCGCGTGCGCAGCGGCGGGCACGACTACGAGGGCCTCTCGTACGCGTCTGCGCGCCCCGAGACGTTCGCCGTGGTCGACCTCGCCGGCCTCCGCTCCGTGCGTGTAAGCCTAGGCACCCCGCGGGAGGGAGCGCCACCCACCGCGTGGGTGGATTCCGGCGCGACGCTCGGGGAGCTGTACCATGCTATCGGGAAGGCGAGTGACCGGCTGGCGTTCCCGGCGGGCCTGTGCCCGACGGTGGGCGTCGGCGGACATCTCAGCGGCGGCGGCTTCGGCATGCTGCTGCGCAAGCACGGCCTGGCCGCCGACCACGTCGTGGACGCCACGCTTGTTGACGCCGAGGGGAGGGTCCTGGACAGGGACGCCATGGGCCAGGACGTCTTTTGGGCCATCCGCGGCGGTGGCGGCGGCGGGAGCTTCGGGATCGTGCTGTCGTGGCGGGTGAAGCTCGTGGCCGTGCCGCCGACGGTCACCGCGTTCACGATCCCCAAGTCTGTCGAGCAGGGCGCCGTGGACATCCTCACCAAGTGGCAGGAGGTCGCGCCGGCTCTCCCCGACGACTTGTTCGTGAGGGTGCTCGTCCAACGACAGGTGGCCAAATTCCAGGCCCTATACCTAGGCACCTGCGACGCGCTCCTGCCGGTGATGCGCCGCCGCTTCCCGGAGCTCAGCGTGAATCATACTCACTGCAAGGAGATGACCTGGCTCCAGTCCCTGCCCTACATCTACCTTGGCAGCGGCGCCACCGTGGAGGACATCTTGAACCGGACCGACCCGATGGACGCCACCTCCAGCAAGGCCACGTCCGACTACGTCCGGCATGCGATCGCCAGCGACGTGTGGGAGGAAATCTTCGCGTCCTGGCTCGCGAGGCCGGACGCGGGGCTGATGATCCTGGACCCCTACGGCGGGAGCATCGCCGGCGTGCCGGAGTCCGCGACACCATTCCCGCACCGCGCCGGTGTGCTGTATAACGTGCAGTACATGAACTTCTGGGGCGGCGGCGGCGGCGACGGTGCGGCGCAGAAGAGGTGGATCAGGGACATGTACGCGTTCATGGAGCCGCACGTGAGCAAGAACCCGAGGGAGGCGTACGTGAACTACAGGGACCTTGACCTCGGCGAGAACGTGGTCGTGGGCAACGTCACCAGCTACGAGGCCGGCAAGGTCTGGGGCGAGAAGTACTACAAGGATAACTTCAGGAGGCTCGCCATGGCCAAGCGTCAGATAGATCCTCACGACTACTTCAGGAATGAGCAGAGCATCCCGCCGCTTGATGCTGACGAGCAACCACTGATCACGAGGGATGTGGCGCCTAGGGATTATGTTAATCCTATTTCGTCGAATCGTTTTGACATATTTGGTTGTGTGGGTATCTGGCTTGTGTTTATTCGGCGAAAATACCGTTTAAAATCTTGATTCGCCGGATGACAACGAAACAGAATATATGCATCCGATTTTATGTGCAAAGTGTTTTCATTTTGGTGTATGTATGTTGAAGGCGTGCGTGAGTTATTGTACTCACGGTCTGGTAGAGATACGTACGTATCTGTTGTATAGTTTTTGGCGTCACAAGTCCAACAACCGGATCCTAACAATGCAATTGATCTCATGACCTAGTTGACTTATATAAACATGCATGCGCCCCTGCATCAACCTTCCATCTATTTTTACATAGTAATCAGAGCTACGAACAAACCCATAATTGAATGATTAAGAGGATAGTGCTATCCCCGCCCATCAGATTTTAAGTCTTAGATTTGACATTGGTGCTCACATTATTTCTGCGTTTTTTCAGACTTCCGACGATATGTTCAATAGGGGAAGACGTTCCCATCGACTGCGAGGCGTTTGTGGTGACTTCGTAAAATATAAAGATGCCATCTTCAGCAAGGCCACATCCGACTACGTCCGGCATGCCATCACTAGCGACATGTGGGAGGAACGAAAATGTTTTACAGAACCATGGTTCAGCCAAACCTACGCTTGACACCATTGATTTCTAAACACTATTCATGAGGATCCATGCATGGATGATTAAAAAATGCAGTTGACATGCATGTCTATTCATGAGGATCCATGCATGATTGATTAAAAAATGCAGTTGGCATGCATGTCACATATCCACATGTAGTAGGATGTTAAATCGTACGACATGGACCATAGGTTCGGCTGAACCATGGTCCTGAATCACGTCTCTCGTGGGAGGAAATCTTCACGACCTGGCTCGTGAGGCCGGACGCCGGCCTCATGATCCTAGACCCCTACGGTGGGAACATCGCCCGCGTGCCCAAGGCGGCAACGCCGTTTCCGCACTGCGGCGGCATGTTGTACAACATCCAATACATGAACTTCTGGTCTACCGCCGGCGACGGTGCGGCGCAGACTGTGTGGGTCAGGGACGTCTACGCGTTCATGGAGCCCCACGTGAGCAAGAACCCGAGGGGGGCGTACGTGAACTACAGGGACCTGGACCTCCGCAAGAACGTCGTCGGAGCAGGCAACGTCGCACCCCCTAACTCAATTTCCTAGGGGTACTCTTGACCGCCGCCATCTATTTTTTCTCCGGCCCGCCGCTGCCCATATCCAAGCCCCGTAGCCCATACCCAAGCCCCGTATAACCCGTATGACCCATACGTATGTATAGGGTGACATCCCGAAAAAAAAGGATGACACGACCCCATGACCAGGTAGGACCTGCCGACGGCCGATCCATCAATCACGCAGCTCAATCAATCACGCAGCTCCATCATTCACGCAGCTCCTCCATCATTCTGGTGAGGTTCTTTAGGAATATCGGCGGCAGCGATCTTATCGCCGGCGATCTCGTCCGAGAGCGCGCGCGGCACCGTCGTCAACCTCCAGCGCTCGCAGGTACCGCATCTCGTGTCCCCACGTTTGTCTCGCTCGCGGCAACATCAAACGAACTGCCGCTGTTGTTGTCGTAGTGGTTAATCTAGCGGGGCGGGTAACCTAGCTTTCTGGCGGTCCAGGCCATCACAGATCTTGTTCTGGTAGTGCTGCTCATTGTGATATACACAGTGATCACGCGGGCTAAAGTGGGTTTCTTCTTTCTAGGGTTAACCTAGCGTCGGTTGCCATCGGTTGTGTGCATGACGGCTCCGTTATTTGATGCGGCGGCTTAACTAGGTATCCGGCGATCCAAAGTAATCACGACCGGTGCCGTGGGCTAGGAATCCGGCGGCGCATGTTATCACGGGTAGCGCAGCTTCTCGCGATCCAAAGTGATCACGTACTGGGTTCGTGGGACGTACCTTAACGCCGCTCGGTGTGGAGAGGGGGAGGATCCATGGGCGATCAGAGGTCGTTGGCGTCGGTTGTGTGCACGATCTGAACGGCCTCGGTTGGGGCGCTCTTCGGTTGGGGTAGTTTATTTAACATCCGTGATCGTGTGCTAGGTGTTGTATATGTCAGCATTCATAATGTTTGCACATGCGATGATACATATTAATTCTTGTAGGAAATGGCGGATGATGAGTTAACTGATATGATGTATGACATGGAGTTTGGAGAAGTGATGAAAGACTGGATAGAAGATTGGTCAGATGATAAAAATTCAGATCGTGGAGATAGGTCAGAGAATGAGAACATATTGGAAGATCTTAATGTGAGTCGCATTATCATGTTGTAATTTTTTGGTGGCATCCGACAATATTATATTTTGAAAATTTATAGATGGATGAACATGATGATGGTCAGAAAAACAATGAGCATGATGATGGTGAGGAAAACAACTCGGAGATCTCGAATGAAGATTACATTAGTCAGGTATGGAAGTGGAATTTTTTGTTGGCATGCATGCAAGTTGAATAAATCCTGGAATATTATATTATAAGTACTTAAGTATTTGTGATATATTTTTCAGCTCATTTTCGAATGTCATAATGCGTACGACTATTACGGTGAATCCGACGCGGAGACAGGCCTTGATGTCAAATCATTAGCTGCACCTGATTCTGGGGAGTCGCAATCGTCGGTCATCATGAGTGAGGTATGTATGTAATGAATGTTGTATGGAAGTAATGTTATACCATAGAAAACTGTTTTCATGGCTATGTTATGATTGTGTAGGTGACAGAAGTTGAGGGGAAAAAGAATGTCCAAGATACTGCTAGTGCAGATGATAAGAGGGATATGCTCATGCAGATAATACAAAAGACTTTTACGTCTCATGATGCTGCGTATGATTTCTACAACAGCTATGCTAGAGAAAATGGTTTCAGCATTAGAAAGAATAGGGTCAGGTATACCAAAACCGAGTCATGTCATATGCGTTATAGGCGGTTTGTTTGTTCCAGACAAGGAAAACGTGATAGCAGGTTGCTAACTGAGGAAGGACACATCTGTAGGCTCCGACCCGAGACACGCTGCCACTGCAAAGCGCACCTGACTGTGAAGCTTGACCAAAAGCGTGGGGTTTGGTATGTTGATAGTTTTGAGGACAAGCATAGCCATATCTTGGCAGGACCGGACGAGGTACCTTTTCTTTTGTCCCACAGAAAAATCAAAGAGTACCAGAGAGCTGAGATACTATCTATGGGAGCTGCAGGGATTAGAATTCACGACATGATGGATTCGTTCATCAGCAAACATGTATGGTATGGCGGTGTTGGTTTTACCTGGCGTGAAATATACAACCTTTGCGCCAGGGAGAAGAGGAAGCTGCTTTCAAAAGGTGATGCTGCCACAGTCATAGGCATCATGGCCAGTAGGAAACAGAGGGATCCGAGCTTCTTTTTCGAGTACAAGCTAGACAAGGAAGGACATATGAATAGGATGTTCTGGTGTGGCTCCCAGTCTCATCATGACTATGAGGACTTCGGCGACGTGCTTGTATTTGACAGCACATACAAGATGAACTGGTATGGTATGCCATTCATACCCTTTGTTGGTCTTAACCATCATCGGAAGACCACTGTTTTTGCTTGTGCCATAGTTTCGGACGAGACCGAAGAGACATATGTGTGGCTGTTGGAGACTTTTTGAGGTCCATGTGTCAAAAGATGCCGAATAGTGTTATCACGGACGCCGACGCTGCGATGATCAAGGTAATTCGCCAAGTCTTGCCAGACGTGTGACACCGTATATGTACGTGGCATATAGAAAAAAATATATGAAGATTCACCTTAGTCACAAGTCCTTGAAGGAGTTCCGAACTCTTCTGTACTACAACACGTCCACGGCCACGTTTGAGAAGAGATGGGACGCGTTTTCCAAAAGATGGCAGTCGGAAAAAACAGTAACATGGTTGAGATTGATGTATAAGAAGAGGAGACTGTGGGCCGCGGCTTATCTGACAGAGGGTTTTTGGCTTGGCATGAAAAGCAACCAGAGGAGTGAAAGTCTAAACTCATGCCTTCACCTCCACCTAGACGGTGAAATGACCCTGGTGGATATGATTTTGTACTATGAGAACGCCTTTGTACGTATCCGTGAGAATGAGGCATGAGATGATTGCACGGCCTCACAGAGTGTACCGGTGGCAGTTACTAGCTCGAGGGAACTTGAGATAGCAGCTTCTCACGTCTTTACTCCAGCAAACTTCTATATGTTGCAAGCTGATCTTAGGAAAATTGGCGGCATGGAGATTGTAGAAATAAAGCTCGGAGACGGATCACAGCAGTACATCATGGCCTGGAAGAATAACCGGAAGAGCCGTTTTTGGGTGGAGTACACTCTAGTAAATTCCGCAGAAACTATAAGGTGCAGCTGCAGAAGAATGATTCGAAAGGGTCTACCTTGCAAGCACATATTCCATGTACTGAAGTACTTGAATATATCTACAATACCAAAGTGTTTAGTTCTTGTGCGGTTCAGGAAAGACGCAAGGTTGGGACTGCCCGTGAGGCGCACAAGTGATCTGTTGGGATTTGGATGGACTGGAGCAGCTGAAAGAATGAAATATAGCCAGGTCAGTGTGTTGGCTTCAGAAGCTATGCATGCAGCATGCAAACACCCAGCTTTGTGGGATCAGTTACAGGAGAGTTTGAAGACCGTGATAGCTAAGAGCCATGAGTATGATCAGCTAAAGGAAAATTTGAGTAAGAAAACGGCTAATCTTAGTAGTTGTGCAATTGAATATGTAGACGATGGTGAAGGCAACATAGTTGAAGTTCAAGATCCTATTAAAGTATCAACGAAAGGTGCAACTAAGGTAGATGAGAACCGCCCTATGTCGAAAAATGGTAGGCCACTTTCGTACGACGAGATCAGAATCAGGTGCGGTGCATGCAAATTGCTAGGGCACACTAAACGCAGCAAGAAATGCAAACTAAATAAGAAGTAAGTTTTTGTACGCATTGTAGGTTATAATTGTTTTTAATTTGTCATTCATTAACTTTTCCTGTTATCGTGTGCAGAAGCGTGGTGGGCGAAGAAGAGTAGAACAGTTGCTAGAGTTATGTTAGGATGAATTCAGTGATCTAATAGTGAGGTGTTTACAATGTGTTACTGCATACATGATACATGATATATAACATTGCATGAGGCCACTACCTTGAGATAGGGCTTGTAGCATATATGGACTAAACATGAGGCGGTCACTAGGGAATTTAATCATGGAAATGGATAGCATTTTAGCCATTGTAATGATGTCATCTTTTGTGTTGTCCACTCTAGTTATATTATATTAAAAAACTAGACGATACCCGGCATGTTGTTACGGGAATGTTTTGCAATATATTCATAGAGAAATGCTTACGTGTAACATGTATATGTTGTTGCGGGAATCTTTTGTTTGCATGTTGTAGTGGACCTTTCTCCATACATGTTGAATGACGAGGTGGCAAACTTGCATGTTAAGAGAAATAGGTTAGTGGTGGCTAGTTGTTTAGATATAGAAGGTGTAATTATGTGTGGTAATAATTAATTTTTTTCACTCCTTTGGTTCACCACCATTTAGATATGGAAGATACCAGCTCACTTTGGTCTATAGTATAGACTTCGTACCAAAAACCCACCATTTTCACCTCATAAAGAAAAGAAAAACCCACCATTTCAGGGCTTGTAGTGTAACTCGTGCTGCTTGTTGCGGTGACGTGGAGGGGGGTGACGGATGCCGTTAGACGGCGCGACACACGGCCGCTCCCATTGCCGAGCCCATTTAACAATTTTTATTTGGATTACAGCCCATTTAAATGGGCCACGCTGGCCACCTGGTCGGGGCGGTTCTTCCCTCGTGATCTCCACGCGCGTTCTATCTATCCACTGCGACCGCCGCCGCCGCCACCGATCCACGTCTTGCCGCCGGTCACGTTACGCCATGGTTTCGTGGAGCGACGAGTCGAGCTCTTCTTCGGATGGCGAATCCGTGACTAGCCTGCTGGTACGCTCCTACTATATAATCTCCAGATAGTGCTAGGCTTAGGGTTAGGGTTCTTCATTTTCGGTATTTAACGCAGGGCGTTGATTTGTGCATTATCTCTGTTGTTTCGTTTAGCTTCCTACGACTATCCCGTGCTATGAATGAAGTGGCATTGCTCACGATTTGTCTTCTCGTTGTCTGCATCGAGAACCTTGCGTCAGGCTTGTTGCTTTTGATTCCTTGGACACTGGCAGACGTTTTCTTGCCTATGGTCAGAAGGTATGTTGTTCCGTACTGTAAATATATGTTTACATTACCTCGTGCTCGACTTACTTCGCGGTAATCCATTGATCTGCCCAAAATTGCATACAATTTCAATTAATTTGTGCATTTACAAATTCCGTATTTATGTTGTCTTTTTCACGGTCTAATATTTGTTTTAGCATATAATAGCATATACTTGTAGTTAATTGATCCATATACATATATATGTATATCATTGCATGCTACATTTTGTGTTTATATGATTGAGACCATATTTTTTCATACTATAGGAAGAAGTGAAATGGGTAGACCCGGAGTGGTCAGTGGCTACGAAGTTCTGCCTGAGAGAACTGTGGAGCATGTATGACGAGAAGCTGAGACAAAATATTAAGAATGCTAAAGACAAATGCATGTTAATTGGAGAAAAGAGGAGGACGGAGGAAGAGCTGAGATTTTTCAAAATGGACTTTGCTAAACTGGTGGCTGATAAGGAGGATGCTCTCACGCAGTTGGGCAATGCAAGATTGTCACTTAGCGATCTCAAAGAGGAGCTGGAGAAGAATAAGATGGCAGACCATGGTTGTGCCAATATACATCAGGTCCTGAGGGTAAAGGCTGAGAAAGACCGGGACCGGGTGGTGCTAGAGAGAGACCAAGTGATGAGAGAGAGGGACCAGCTGAAGCAAGAGAAGAAAAAACTTGAGTATATTATTGCAGATTTTCTCAAACAGAAACATGGGTAAGTTGATAAGGTCAAGAAGCTGAAGGAGATTTGTGATGAATTTTAAGTATGTCTTGTGGTTTATTGTTGAACTGAATGATCAAGTCCTATCTGCATTGTGGCCAGTTCATTTGTGTAAGGTCTAAGTATATTATATTAACAAATAAATTATATCACTTTCGAAATAGTTTGCCCTTGTTTTACCTGCATCCTAATGCGGGTTCTCGGCTAAGCACTGAAATTATTTTGCTTCCACCAGAGGTCTAAATCGTACTGATCAAGGGGGCGAAAGAGTAGTTGGTCATGTGATTGATGGTGCTACTGATCCTGATCTTCATGATGTAGAAAAGGAAAAGGATAACAAAAATGTAGCAAAAAAACTGTGCAATGTGATTCGAAGCAACAGATAACGCCAAGGGAGTCTGGCGCAAGACACGAGGAAGATCCACCTGCGGACGCCGACCCCGAGAGATCCAGCGGCGCAATCAAGCGCATGGGATCCCAGGCAGATCTGCCAACTCCACCAACCGCAGGATCCACGGGTGGCCCATCTGCGTCCGACACGCGGCCTGTCTCCACCGAGCGGTTGGGCGGGTCCGGACCTGGCGCGTCGCCCCGCTCCAACTGGCGCTCGTCGACTGGGTCGCCCGCGCAGGGACCGGATCTGTCGTTGTCTCCGACGCGGGATCCCACACCAGATGGCACGACAGCCGAGGTTGATTCTCAGGCAAACAAAAATGAATTTATCATTTTTTTATTGTTGAATAATGCCAAATCAAATAAAAAATATGCAAAAGTTAAAAGGAAATGAATTACTCTTCCATGGAAGAAAAGAATGAACACAACAGCAAAAATCATTAAGGTAGAACAAATGAAGGGAAGCAAAAATTTATTGGTACAAAACGTATAGTCTGACTGTATTACACATACACAAGTATGTGTAAGCGACCAAAAATCCACACAAAATCCATGGTATAGTGCTTATTACATGAATGATTGAAAATCAAAGTTGTCCATGCCCGGAAACGTGCTTCCAGACTTAAAACAAATGACTAAAACTAGAATCTTGAATCATGTATGATGTTTTCACGCCTTGCTTTTCTTTGCGATATCGCGGATTTTGTTCTTCACACATTCGAGCATGTTGGTAGGTGAGAGAACTACCTCAGCGACGAGACGCCTTCTCCTTGCATTAACCGTGGCCTGCAATTTTTAGAACAATACTTAATGAATAGAAGTTGGTATTATACGACAATTGTACAAGTGTACGAAAAGAGTGGATAAATTACCTGGGTAAAATCGGTGGTCCATCGATCCCCGTCCCAATGCTCTATAACTTCAATCACAAAAAGGCCACAAGAGTTCCTAATATATATGCAAACATTAGTCAACGTGCACACGAACATGTCTTTCGTAAGTAGAAAATGATGAACCGTAACTCACCCGTCCTCTTGTAGTGGCATGTCGATCTGAGGTAAGATAGGCCACTTAGTGACGTCTAGATATTTGCCAGGTGTAATACGGTTTGCCTCTTCCATATCAATTGCTATTGCTAGTCGCTATTTGAAAGAAAGTAGTAGTAAGAAACCATATGACATTTCATATGAAGAATGCTCAATGTTGGGGAGAGTACCAGTGCTTTCACAGTGTCGAGAGAGAACTCGAGAGGATAGAGCGAATCAAAAACTCAGAATTCTTTCTTGCGGTTGTGCATCACCACGGTGATCCAGTGTGTATTGCCGACGTTCAACGGGATAAACGACTAAAATGTGGAACACATTTGTAATAAGATGCAATTATGCTTGTTGAAATGAGTGTTAATGAACTAGTAAGAACATATCGTACCTTATCACGGACGGTATACTCGTCCAGAACCCTACGTACTGCTCCATCTCTGCTCAGCGTACTATCCATGTTGTATGTCGACGGTTTAGGGTTGTCTCGTGCCTTAGCACGATCAACAAGGTATTTGGACCTCCAGGCTGGACAGAGGTGCCGATCATGACCAACGCGCAGAGCCAAATGTGTCTGATAAGCATCGATAATCTGCGTAAAATAATAGAACATTTTATTTTCATAGGTGACACCTAGATTATGCACTTAAATAGCAGGACATGGTAATAGATCTTACGTCATCCGCCAGCCATGTATGCTCAAGTACCGGTCGTATACTCTCCACAGTCACAGAGGTGCCACGTTCATTGTAGTAAACTCTTTTATTCATATTCTTCTCAGACCGAGCAGCTACGTCCACAAACGTAATAGCAGCATCAATGAGTTCCGGTGTGAGATCGTCCTTAGCAGAGCCTTCCATGTCATTGTTACTAAACAGAGCTGCATGATAAATTACGAACGTCACGAACGGTGAGTACATGAAATGGTAGTAAATTAAGCACTAAGATAGCTACTAACGGTACCTCTAGTTGTGGTAGTGTTGCCGGATGGCTTAGTACCACGAGCGCTTCGCTTGCTGGGCTTGTCAAGTTTAAAGGGGGATTCAAATTTCTTGGGAACAGTCCGTCGGTGCTTCCCGGATATAACATCGTTTTCTTTTGTGGTTGTTGCAGACTTTTTCCCCTTGCTCTTACCCACCATCCTGTTGATAGAACTTGCAGAAATGTCAATGTCAGACAATTCTGCTCGAGGAGAATTACCTACAATCCAAGGGTTCTCCGGTGTTGCGCCGCACTCCGTTGTCTTGTCAACATCTAACTTGGCAGGTGTTTTCTGGTTAACAAAGAAATAATGTGATAGGTTCAGTTAACAAAAATGAAGATGCATAATTGAGATAAATGAAGACAAATAAATGAAAACATACTTGCTCATCATCGTTGTTCTTGTTGACAACAGGCTCGTCAGGCTGTGTCAAATCAATCACCGGCTCTAGACCGTCAGAGTCATCCTTGTACACGAATTCTTTTTTTGGCGGACCATTCTCAAAGGAATCCACTTCTATGTCTGCATCGTTGTTGCCGGAAGCCGCCGCAGCCGCTGGCTTGTACATCACACCATTTTGGTTCAACTTCTCTAACAATCTCTGCATTACATAAAAAATATTAATTAATGTTGGCACGGTTTTGCAACTTCAAAAATGTTGTAAACATAGAATTAAGGGTGTGTCACCTCAGCTACTTGTTCTGGTATTTCCTTCATTTGGCTGCGTATCTAATCCATACACCGCTTCATGATGAGGTTCATCATCTCGTCCGCGTTTGAGGCTAACTTGGACTTCTTTGCCGCACCAACGGCGGGCTTCATTTTTGGCTTTTCTGGTTCAGGTACTTTGCGCTCCTGCGCCCTATACTCTTTGGTTATGTTGTCTTCAATCTGCATGTGAACTAGAAGTATATGTGATCAATAAAAATATTAATACAACTAATTATGTTATATAAAAGATTTAAGAAGTACCCAACATAATGAATTACCTTGATGTTACCACGGCCACGTCCGTGGTCATAATCAAACTTGTCTCTCCTTGAGGCTGTAGCTTCAGTCCAATTTCTCATTAGAGGTTCCATGGACAAGCTAGGATTGAATGCGCATTCACCTTCCAGAGGCTGAACCTTACAGGTACTGCATGAATATGAAAAATTACAGTTAGTACTATACAACAGGTAAATTAGCAATCATGTTTTTTTTGCAATGGTACAAGTCTAAAAGGTGTACCTGCAGGAGAGCTAAGTTCCCTCTCGGCCATTGGTGGAGGTGTTTGCCTTTCCTCACATTGCGAAGGCAGTCCAGTAGAACCCGGAGGGTGAATGCATTCCAATTAATCTTGGATATACACTTCACATCATCCACCAATGCGTAATATTGCTTTGGTACAGTCTTGCTCGACATGGGAGCAAGAACTATTCCAAGCAACACGAGGACAACTCTCCGAAGGAAATCGTCGTCGGCAGATTTATTTTTTGTGATGTCCACAATCAGATCATCGATGACTATGTTACCTGTGGTCTTGCTCAGGAATTGAGGCGGCACTCGATCTTTAACATCCTCACCTTCCTCACCGAGAATACCTTCTGCCGACAGTCCGTTGTTCTCCAAGGCCAAGATGCACTCAACATCCACGGGACCGAGAGACACTTCGCCAACCAAGTCTTGTACAACGAATCTGCCCTTGCTAGGATCAAAAATCTCAACCATGTATCGGATCAGCAGTGTACGCATCTTCAGCGAAGGTATCTGAAGCATGCTACGGAGTGGTGTTTCGGCAAGTGCGGCCTGTTGACCGGAAGATAGACCGGCAATAAGTTTGCACCCGTTTTCAACGATGCAAATAATTTCTCCGTTCAGTTAATCTATCATGTTAAAAAAATATACTTGGTTACAGTACCATAAATTATGTAATCAACTTTTTTCCTAACATATTGTTGCATAAACATAATAATGGAATACACTATCCCACAGTATATAGAAAACTATAGAACATAATTTATTCATACTGAAACATTCAGCAGAGACACGTGCAACACATAAAATGACAGTTTAACAAGTACTTATTTAACCAATTAGTTTCATAATCAAAAGTAACATTATTTATCTAATCATTTATTTTCATATAGTACTGTACAAATAGATATAAGAATCAGTGACAGTGCCTAATTAACAGTAAATCGAAAAGGAAAAAAAATGAAATTATGCCTACTGGAACATGCATCAAACAAACGTGCAACACATACAATATTAGTGGGCGTCTCATAGTTGCAACATGCATGTCTTAGGGCATTGCTATAACTTAAAGTGACTATGCTATAACTATGATTTAAAATTGTTGTTTATTCATCAATCCAACCTACAAGTGAAAGACAACAAACAACATGCAGAAACTTGCAATCGTAGGGCTATCTAATATAATACACACACAAACAAATCTAGTGTCATAGGCTTATCTAATCTAATACACACACAAACAAAAAAACATCTACTCCAATAGATGTAATGTGAAGATACTGGATCTTATCTAATCTAATATACGCACAAAGAAAAGCATCATGGATGCGGTACGGTTGCCAACATACTGGATCGCTCGATGAAGATGGAAGTTGTGGGCGTTGTAACGTGGATGCAGTTCGTCCATGATGGCAAGCACGCGCTGACGATCTGGATGTTCTCGACGATCTTGCTGGAGTTGGGCCGATGCTAGGGATGCAGCTGTCATCGATTCGGCGGTAGGAGCCATCGTAGACGACATGAAAGACGATGCCGAGACTATATAGGAGGAGGAGGATCTCCTAGGTCGTCGTATGAAGGAAATATGCCCTAGACGCAATAATAAAGTTATTATTTATTTCCTTATATCATGATAAATGTTTATTATTCATGCTAGAATTGTATTAACCGGAAACATAATACATGTGTGAATACATAGACAAACAGAGTGTCACTAGTATGCCTCTACTTGACTAGCTCGTTAATCAAAGATGGTTATGTTTCCTGACCATGAACAAAGAGTTGTTATTTGATTAACGAGGTCACATCATTAGTTGAATGATCTGATTGACATGACCCATTCCATTAGCTTAGCACCCGATCGTTTAGTATGTTGCTATTGCTTTCTTCATGACTTATACATGTTCCTATAAATATGAGATTATGAAACTCCCGTTTACCGGAGGAACACTTTGGGTACTACCAAACGTCACAACGTAACTGGGTGATTATAAAGGAGTACTACAGGTGTCTCCAATGGTAGATGTTGGGTTGGCGTATTTCGAGATTAGGGTTTGTCACTCCGATTTTCGGAGAGGTATCTCTGGGCCCTATCGGTAATACACATCACATAAGCCTTGCAAGCATTATAACTAAGATGTTAGTTGTGAGATGATGTATTACGGAATGAGTAAAGAGACTTGCCAGTAACGAGATTGAACTAGGTATTGGATACCGACGATCGAATCTCGGGCAAGTAACATACCGATGACAAAGGGAACAATGTATGTTGTTATGCGGTCTGACCGATAAAGATCTTCGTAGAATATGTAGGAGCCAATATGGGCATCCAGGTCCTGCTATTGGTTATTGATCGGAGACGTGTCTCGGTCATGTCTACATTGTTCTCGAACCGTAGGGTCCGCACGCTTAACGTTACGATGATAGCTATTATGAGTTTATGCATTTTGATATACCGAAGGTTGTTCGGAGTCCCGGATGTGATCACGGACATGACGAGGAGTCTCGAAATGGTCGAGACATAAAGATTGATATATTGGAAGCCTATATTTGTGTTGGGGAACGTAGTAATTTCGAAAATTTTCCTACGCACACGCAAGATCATGGTGATGCATAGCAACGAGAGGGGAGAGTGTTATCTACGTACCGACGCAGACCGACTGCGGAAGCGATCACACAACGTAGAGGAAGTAGTCGTACGTCTTCCCGATCCGACCGATCCAAGCACCGTTACTCCGGCACCTCCGAGTTCTTAGCACACGTTCAGCTCGATGACGATCCTCAGGCTCCGATCCAGCAAAGCATCGAGGAAGAGTTCCGTCAGCACGACGGCGTGGTGACGATCTTGATGTACTACCGACGCAGGGCTTCGCCTAAGCACTACAACGGTATGATCGAGGTGGATTTTGGTGGCAGGGGGCACCGCACACGGCTAAGGAACGATCAACAATGATCAATTGTGTGTCTATGGGGTGCCCCTGCCCCCGTATACAAAGGAGCAAGGGGAGGGGTTCGGCCGGCCAAGGAGAGGGCGCGGGAGGAGTCCTACTCCTACCGGGAGTAGGACTCCCCCCCTCAATCCTATTCCAACTAGGACTCCCAAGGGGGAAAGGAGAGAGAGGGGGGCCGGCCCCTTCTCCTAGTCCTAATAGGACTTGGGGAAGGGGGGGGGGCGCGGCCAGCTATGGGTTGCCCCTTTTCTCTTTTCCACTAAGGCCCAATAGGCCCATTTGCCTCCCGGGGGGTTCCGGTAACCCTCCCGGTATTCCGGTAAAATCCCGATTTCACCAGGAATACTTCTGATGTCCAAACATAGCCTTCCAATATATCAATCTTTACGTCTCGACCATTTTGAGACTCCTCGTCATGTCCGTGATCACATCCGGGACTCCGAACAACCTTCGGTACATCAAAATGCATAAACTCATAATAACTGTCATCGTAACGTTAAGCTTGCGGACCCTACGGTTCGAGAACAATGTAGACATGACCGAGACACGTCTCCAGTCAATAACCAATAGCGGGACCTGGATGCCCATATTGGCTCCTACATATTCCACGAAGATCTTTATCGGTCAGACCGCATAACAACATACGTTGTTCCCTTTGTCATCGGTATGTTACTTGCCCGAGATTCGATCGTCGGTATCCAATACCTAGTTCAATCTCGTTACTGGCAAGTCTCTTTACTCGTTCCGTAATACATCATCTCATAACTAACATCTTAGTTATAATGCTTGCAAGGCTTATGTGATGTGTATTACCGAGAGGGCCCAGAGATACCTCTCCGACAATCGGAGTGACAAAACCCTAATCTCGAAATACGCCAACCCAACATCTACCATTGGAGGCACCTGTAGTACTCCTTTATAATCACCCAGTTACGTTGTGACGTTTGGTAGTACCCAAAGTGTTCCTCCAGTAAACGGGAGTTGCATAATCTCAGTTTCAGGCAGTTCCGCTTCCAGTGACCAGTCTGCTTGCAGTAGAAGCACTCAGTTTCAGGCTTAGGTCCAGACTTGGGTTTCTTCTCCTGAGCAGCAACTTGCTTGCTGTTCTTCTTGAAGTTTCCCTTCTTATTCCCTTTTCCCTTTTTCTTGAAACTAGTGGTTTTGCTAACCATCAACACTTGATGCTCCTTCTTGATTTCTACCTCCGCAGCTTTCAGCATTGCGAAGAGCTCGGGAATAGTCTTGTTCATCCCTTGCATATTATAGTTCATCACGAAGCTCTTGTAGCTTGGTGGCAGTGATTGGAGAATTCTGTCAATGACGCAATCATCTGGAAGATTAACTCCCATCTGAATCAAGTGATTATTATACCCAGACATTTTGAGTATATGCTCACTGACAGAACTATTCTCCTCCATCTTGCAGCTATAGAACTTATTGGAGACTTCATATCTCTCAATTCGGGCATTTGCTTGAAATATTAACTTCAACTCCTGGAACATCTCATATGCTCCATGACGTTCAAAACGTCGTTGAAGTCCCGATTCTAAGCCGTAAAGCATGGCACACTGAACTATCGAGTAGTCATCAGCTTTGCTCTGCCAGACGTTCATAACATCTGGCGTTGCTCCAGCAGCAGGCCTGTCACCCAGCGGTGCTTCCAGGACGTAATTCTTCTGTGCAGCAATGAGGATGATCCTCAGGTTACGGACCCAGTCCGTGTAATTGCTACCATCATCTTTCAACTTTGCTTTCTCAAGGAACGCATTAAAATTCAACGGAACAATAGCACGAGCCATCTATCTACAATCAACATAAACAAGCAAGATACTATCAGGTACTAAGTTCAGTTAATCAAATTACTTAGGAACTCCCACTTAGATAGACATCCCTCTAATCCTCTAAGTGATCACGTGATCCAAATCAACTAAACCATAACCGATCATCACGTGAGATGGAGTAGTTTTCAATGGTGAACATCGTTATGTTGATCATATCTAATATATGATTCACGCTCGACCTTTCGGTCTCCGTGTTCCGAGGCCATATCTGTATATGCTTGGCTCGTCAAGTATAACCCGAGTATTCTGCGTGTGCAACTGTTTTGCACCCGTTGTATTTGGACGTAGAGCTTATCACACCCGATCATCACGTGGTGTCTGGGCACGACGAACTTTGGCAACGGTGCATACTCGGGGAGAACACTTCTTGATAATTTAGTGAGAGATCATCTTATAATGCTACCGTCAATCAAAGCAAGATAAGATGCATAAAAGGATAAACATCACATGCAATCAATATAAGTGATATGATATGGCCATCATCATCTTGTGCTTGTGATCTCCATCTCCGAAGCACCGTCATGATCACCATCGTCACCGGCGCGACACCTTGATCTCTATCGTAGCATCGTTGTCGTCTCGCCAATCTTATGCTTCCACGACTATCACTACCGTTTAGTAATAAAGTAAAGCATTACATCGCGATTGCATTGCATACAATAAAGCGACAACCATATGGCTCCTGCCAGTTGCCGATAACTCGGTTACAAAACATGATCATCTCATACAATAAAATCAGCATCATGCCTTGACCATATCACATCACAACATACCCTGCAAAAACAAGTTAGACGTCCTCTACTTTGTTGTTGCAAGTTTTACGTGGATGCTACGGGCTTAAGTAAGAACTCATCTCACCTACGCATCAAAACCACAACGATAGTTCGTCAAATAGACTCCGTTTTAACCTTCTCAAGGACCGGGCGTAGTCACACTTGGTTCAACTAAAGTTGGAGAGGCAGTCTTCCGCAAGCCATCTGTGTGCAAAGCACGTCGAGGGAACCGGTCTCGCGTAAGAGTACGCGTAAGGTTGGTCCGGATCGTCTCACCCAACAATACCGCCGAACCAAAGTATGACATGCTGGTAGGCAGTATGACTTGTATCGCCCACAACTCACTTGTGTTCTACTCGTGCATATAACATCAAACCATAAAACCTAGGCTCGGATGCCACTGTTGGGGAACGCAGTAATTTCGAAAATTTTCCTACGCACACGCAAGATCATGGTGATGCACAACAACGAGAGGGGAGAGTGTTGTCTACGTACCAACGCAGACTGACTGCGGAAGCGATCACACAACATAGAGGAAGTAGTTGTACGTCTTCTTCCCGATCCGACCGATCCAAGCACCGTTACTCCGGCACCTCCGAGTTCTTAGCAGACGTACAGCTCGATGACGTTCCTCGGGCTCCGATCCAGCAAAGCGTCGAGGAAGAGTTCCGTCAGCACGACGGCGTGATGACGATCTTGATGTACTATCGACGCAGGGCTTCGCCTAAGCACTACAACGGTACGATCGAGGTGGAATTTGGTGGCAGGGGGCACCGCACACGGCTAAGGAACGATCTGAAGGATCAAGTTGTGTGTCTTGGGGTGCCCCCTGCCCCCGTATATAAAGGTTGGAGGAGGGGGAGCCGGCCGGCCAGGGAGAGGAGGCGCAGGGGAGTCCTACTCCCACCGGGAGTAGGACTCCTCCCCCCAATCCTAATCCTATTAGGACTCCCGGGGGGAAAAAGAGAGAGAAGGGGGGCCGGCCCCTATCCTAGTCCTACTAGGACTTGGGGAAGGGGGGCGCCGGCCAGCTTGTGGGTTTTTCCCTTTTTCTCTTTTTCCACTAAGGCCCAATAGGCCCATTAGTCTCCCGGGGGGTTCCGGTAACCCTCCCGGTATTCCGGTAAAATCCCGATTTCACCCGGAACACTTCCTATGTCCAAACATAGGCTTCCAATATATCAATCTTTATGTCTCGACCATTTCGAGACTCCTCGTCATGTCCATGATCTCATCCGGGACTCCGAACAACCTTCGGTACATCAAAATGCATAAACTCATAATTACTGTCATCGTAACATTAAGCGTGCGGACCCTACGGTTCGAGAACAATGTAGACATGACCGAGACACGTCTCCGGTCAATAACCAATAGCGGGACCTGGATGCCCATATTGGCTCCTACATATTCTACGAAGATCTTTATCGGTCAGACCGCATAACAACATACGTTGTTCCCTTTGTCATCGGTATGTTACTTGTCCGAGATTCGATCGTCGGTATCCAATACCTAGTTCAATCTCGTTACTGGCAAGTCTCTTTACTCGTTCCATAATACATCATCTCACAACTAACATATTAGTTGCAGTGCTTGCAAGGCTTATGTGATGTGCATTACCGAGAGGGCCCAGAGATACCTCTCCGACAATCGGAGTGACAAACCCTAATCTCGAAATACGCCAACCCAACATCTACCATTGGAGACACCTGTAGTACTCCTTTATAATCACCCAGTTACGTTGTGACGTTTGGTAGTACCCAAAGTGTTCCTCCGGTAAACGGGAGTTGCATAATCTCATAGTTATAGGAACATGTATAAGTCATGAAGAAAGCAATAGCAACATACCAAACGATCGGATGCTAAGCTAATGAAATGGGTCATGTCAATCAGATCATTCTACTAATGATGTGACCTCGTTAATCAAATAACAACTCTTTGTTTATGGTTAGGAAACATAACCATCTTTGATTAACGAGCTAGTCAAGTAGAGGCATACTAGTGACACTCTGTTGGTCTATGTATTCACACATGTATTATGTTTCCGGTTAATACAATTCTAGCATGAATAATAAACATTTATCATGACATAAGGAAATAAATAATAACTTTATTATTGCCTCTAGGGCATATTTCCTTCAAATATGTCACATGTCAATTTTTTTGCATATGTCACATGTCAAATTTGGCACACATGTCAAGACCACCTCCAAATCACCCCTATTTTGGCACACATGATCTCTTGCAAAAACAAAGCTAGTTTTCCAAAGTTTTATATTTTTTTGAATTTTTTATTAATTTATAATGCCCTCTAGACTGACTGGTCAAACCATCGGTCTATACCTCAAGGGGGCACTGTAAAGTATTAATTTTCCAAATTTTCTTTCATAGCCATGTTTGGCACATGTGGGTCACCATGCACAAGAAAATTTGGGTGATTTGGAGGTGGTGGAAAAAATCACGTATGTTCAAAAACTAGCTTAAGTTAAAAAGACCAAATGGCCCCTCCGGAATGCGATGATTTTTTTCGACCACCTCCAAATCACCCCTATTTGGGCACACATGATCTCTTGCACAAACAAAGCTAGTTTTCCAAGGTTCTATATTTTTTTGAATTTTTTATTAATTTATAATGCCCTCTAGACTGACTGGTCAAACCATCGGTCTATACCTCAAGGGGGCATTGTAAAGTTTTAATTTTCCAAATTTTCTTTCATAGACATGTTTGGAACATGTGTGTCACCATGTACAACAAGATTTGGGTGATTTGGAGGTGGTGGAAAAAATCACATATGTACAAAAACTGGCTTAAGTTAGACCAAATGGCCCCTCCGGAATGCGATGATTTTTTCGACCACCTCCAAATCACCCCTATTTTGGCACACATGATCTCTTGCACAAACAAAGATAGTTTTCCAAGGTTTTATATTTTTTTAATTTGTTTAGTAATTTATAATGCCCTCTAGACTGACTGGTCAAACCATCGGTCTATACCTCAAGGGGGCATTGTAAAGTATTAATTTTCCAAATTTTCTTTCATAGCCATGTTTGGCACATGTGGGTCACCATGTACAAGAAAATTTGGGTGATTTGGAGGTGGTGGAAAAAATCACGTATGTTCAAAAACTGGCTTAAGTTATCAAATGGCCTCTCCGGAATGCGATGATTTTTCCGACCACCTCCAAATCACCCCTATTTTGGCACACATGATCTCTTGCACAAAAAAGCTAGTTTTCAAAGGTTTTATATTTTTTTTAATTTTTTTATTAATTTATAATGCCCTCTAGACTGACTGGTCAAACCATCGGTCTATACCTCAAGGGGGCATTGTAAAGTATTAATTTTCCAAATTTTCTTTCATAGCCATGTTTGTCACATGTGGGTCACCGTGTACAAGAAAATTTGTGTCACAATTTTTGAATTTTTTCTGAATTTTGTATGCCCTGCCCAATGCCGGTTCGAAACATGCGGCTTCACGGAGCCACTATAAATTGTACGAAAGGAGATCTTTCATATTACATATAATCAACTTGCATTTCATGAAAAAACTCCTTCATGTTACAAATAATCATTACACCTTTATTAAAATATTGTTTTTTGAACACACACACACACACCATCTTTAACTACTTTTTTATTAGTATTTGATGAAATGAAGGAATATGTGCTCAGTTATTGGAATATTTGATCATATGGTGGAGTATTTGCTACTTTTGCTTACTCAAATGAAGGAAAGATGTCATATGTGTTGACGAACAATTTCCACTTACTTCACTGAAAAACATTAATTTACTTAACGCAAAGTTTTACATTTGGTCCGATTTGCTTATGGGCAGAGCATGTTGCACAATGCCACAACACGGGAATTTATTGGACCATTGCCACAGCATGTTCCACATGGCCGCAGCATGGGAAGTGTTTGCAGCATGCCCGATCAGTGAAGCAACACTGATGCGGCATGTCTGATCATTGCAACAGCTAAATTCAAGCAAATCATACATCTAAGGAACCATAATGGCAAATTTAAGGGACACAAATATAGATAGCAATATATACTACTGCCATAGATAGCAGCATCCACATAGCACACTTGCTGATGCAGACCACACTACACCACGGTAGAGTTTAGGTGACACACTTTTGTGGGCAAAGATCAACTAATCTTCACAAAGCATCTGTCACCATAGCTTTTAACTTTTCTCTTCGTATCAAGTGTTGGCAAAGGTATATCACTTTTGACCCATTAAAGGTCGGCAACCACAAAGCGACAACTTGTCAGTTAGTAATTTCTTAATGACGTGCTATGTGTCGGCGTATGTGTTGGCCATAACAAATTTTTAGTCGACGTAGCTACCTATTTACCGACCTAAAATGTGTCGGTGTATGTGGGGTATATGCGCTCGGATTAAGTGTCGGCGTAGGTGTACACGTGTCAATCGTGGGAAGGTTAGAAACTTGGCGCGAGATTTCGGCGCGCGAGCGAAATTTCGCCTGTTATTGCAAAATATCCCCCAGTGCAAAATACCCCTCCCCCGTGCAAAATACCCCAAATCGAAGCCAACCCTAACCCGTGCCACCTGCCGCCGCCGTCGGGCTCGATCCAATCCTCTGCTGCCATCGCCGCCGGCCTCGCGCTCCACCCAGTCCTCAATCCGCCATCAGGAGCTCGCACTCCCTCGCCGCCGACCTCGGGCTCCACCCGTCCTCAATCCGCCATACTCAATCCCCCGAGATCCAGCCCTAGATCAAGCTGTCGCCCTCGCGCTGCACATCCAGCCTCGGTCCGCGCACAGCCCCCTTCCCCCCGACGTCTAGCCCCCGTCCTCGCCAGTCCCCGTCCTGTGGCTGTCGGGGATCCATCTCCGGGCTCCTGCTGCTGCCGTACGTGCTGCTGCGGGGCTCCATATCTGGGCTCCTGCTACCGCCGGAGCTTCATCTCCGGGCTCCCGCTGCTGCTGGCCCTGCTGATGTTCGACTTCTGCCCCATGCTGCCGGGCTCCATCTCCGGGCTCATTCCACTACTACCCGGACCTGCTCCTGCCGTACCTGTTACTATCGGGCTCCATCTCCGGACTCCACTACCGTAGCTTCGCTTCCGTGCCCTGAGTAAGAATCAACTCCTACCAAGATTATCTTCTCTGTACTTGAATTGTATGGAGTTGCTTGTTACAATAGACAACCGGACAAGAATGTGTATTTGTTGCTTGAATAGTTATTGTTTTGTATTTCCATTGCTTGATTAATGATTGTCGCTTCACCGATGCAAAGCTAACACTACCACACTGGCCAAATTCAGATACTTGGAAAATTTGATATCAAGGGTGCATCATGGACAAAACGTGTTTGTCTAAGCCTAGGTACATCAAGTTTATTTTTTTGCGAACTAATAAGCAGTATAATTATGTCATGAACTGTTCTAATATGTAAAAAAAATTCCATGTAGGCACACAAATGAGTACGTACAGGGGGTAGAAATTTTTATAGAGTTTGCTTTTATTAATTCAACAAATGGAAACAAAATCTTATGTCCTTGCAAGATATGTTTGAACTTTAAATGGAAAATAGCAACTAAAGTACATGAACATTTGATATGTGATGGTTTCATGGAGGGGTATCATACATGGTTGTTTCATGGAGAATCTAGCCACTCTTGCCCTAATATTGAGGAGGTAGAAGTAGACAGTTCACTGGAAGATAATGAATTAGATGATTTCTTGCGAGACATAGCTTGTGGATTAGATGATGGGGGTGTTGGAAGAGAACAATGAGAACAATAACAACCCTGTGACACATGTTGATGCTGATACCAAGGCTTATTTGAAGATGGTTGATGATGACAACAAAGAACTATACCCTGGGTGTAAAAACTTTTCAAAATTGCGTTTTATTGTCAAATTGCTCCACATTAAACTTCTTGGGCGATGGAGTGACAGAAGTTTTGACATGGTGCTTGAGTTACTTAGTGATGCATTCCCCAAAGGTTCAGTACTTCCCAAAAATTTCAATGAAGCTAAGAAAATAGTTAAATCTATTGGGCTTGGGTATGTTAATATTCATGCCTGTGAAAATGATTGTGTACTGTTCAGAAATGAATTGGATAAGGAGAGTCAATGTCCAAAGTGTAAAACTTCAAGGTGGAAATCACAAAAGAAGAGTCCTGATGGGAAAAGGGTACATAGAGTTCCTAGAAAGGTTCTTCGCTATTTTCCTATTAAAAGAAGGCTTCAAAGGTATTTTTTGTCCTCTAAAACTGCAACTGACATGAGGTGGCATGACGAACAACGGACCAAAGATGGTTTGATTAGGTGCCCTGTGGATGCTGTTTTCTGGAAGGATTTTGATTCCAAACATCCATTAATTGGTAATGACAGTCGCAATTTTCGATTGGCTGCAACAACTGATGGATTTAATTCATTTAGGTCAACAAGGACTACCTATAGTATTTGGCCAGTCTTTTTGATTCCATACAACCTTCCTCCTTGGATGTGCATGAAGCGGACTAATTTCATCCTTTCTTTGCTCATTCCTGGCCCTAAGGCACCTGGTGGCGATATGGATGTCTATCTTGAGCCTTTGGTAGATGATGTAGTAGATATGTACTATCATGGTGTAAAGACATGTGATGCTTCTAAGTCTGAAATATTTGATCTTCGTGCTGCCATCCTTTGCACCATACATGACTTTCCAGGTTTAGGCTACACTCATGGGTGTGCTACCCAGGGTGAGGTAGTTTGTCCTGAGTGCCATTCATTCACTTGTTCTCTACAATTAAAAAAGGGCAGTAAATATTGCTATATGGGACATCGTAGGTTCTTATCATCCGACCATAAGTTTAGGTCAGATGAAAAGTTATTTGATGGCAAGTCAGAGCATAGGACAGCACCTATACCTCTTACCGGTGAAGAAATTGATGATTTGACATCAAATCTTGAAACGTCCTTTGGAAAAGATCCAGCTGCCAAGAAGACAACAAAGAGAAAACGCAAAGAAGGTAATTGCCTCCCCTGTATAAAAGAAGATCTGTGTGGTTTAAGTTGCCCTATTGTAAAGATCTGATGTTGCGTCATAATTTTGATGTTATGCATATAGAAAAAAACGTATGTGATAACATAGTTAACACACTTCTGGGCCTTGAGGGGAAATCAAAGGATAACGCAAATTCTCGCTTAGACATCCAAGCTTTGGGTATTATGGGGGACCTTCATCCTGTTGAAGTAGAAGAGGATAAATTATATATACCTCCATCACAATATACTTTGACACCCGATCAGATGAAACATTTTCTCCAAGTCTTGATAGGAGCTAAGTTTCCACAAGGCTTTGCAGATGATACACGGTGTTATATCCATGTTGCCGATAAGAAGATTTTTGGACAAAAGAGCCATGATAATCACATTCTGTTGCAGCACCTACTTCCGCTTGCGATTCGAAAAATATTGCCAACAAGAGTATGTGCTGCATTGACTCGTGTTAGTAACTTCTTCAAGAAGATATGCTCACCAGTTATCCATGTCAGTGATATGCAAATTCTAGAGGCTGAAATAGCTGAGACCTTAAGCATACTTGAAACTATATTCCTGCCAAGTTTTTTTGATGTCATGGTCCACTTGATGGTTCATTTGCCCGCCCAAGTTAGAATTGGTGGTCCAGTACACTTCCGGAGCATGTGGTCAGTAGAAAGGTGATCTTCTAAAAAAATCTAATAGCAACCTTTTTTGCAAATGAATTTTTTATATAGTCTTATGGCCTATAATATGTAGGTATTTGGGGCACTGCAAAGGACATGTTCGCACTAGAAGCCATCCGGAAGGATCAATCGCTGAGGGTTATTTGTTTGATGAGAGCCTTACACTTTGTTCTCGCTATCTGAAAGGGTGTGAGACTAGGTTCACTCGGCAAGATAATAACGTTGAGGTGCTGAATAATTAAATGTCCAGTACTAATCCATACTTCTGCCACAAGGGGCAAGGTTTGGGTAGCATTGTATCATTATCAAACAATTCTTGGATCCAAGCACATAGATATGTCTTGTTCAACCACAGTGAAATAGAACCTTATGTGAAGTAAGTTGCCCACACTATAATAATAGTATCTATTCTTTTCTTATCTTTCTTATAATAGTTAATTTGATACACAATTATAGGAAGCACCACGAGCACTTATCCTCAATTGGTCTTCCCAATGAAAAAGCAATCAACACTATCCAACATGAGAGGTTTCATGAGTGGTTTCGAGAGCATGTAAGTAGGACATGACTTGACCTATTGTGCTGAACATTAATCATGTTTACCTGTTGTAACTAACAACAATTCTATACTCAGGTGTTGGCATTAGTTGAAAGAGGCATAGAAGTATCAGAAGAAATGCAAATTTTAGCCCAAGAGCCTTTCATGATTGCTAGAAAATTTAACAGCTATACTACTAATGGGTTTGATTTCCATACACACTCAAGTGATGATGGTAGACCTATTCAGAACAGTGGAGTAGCTATAGCTGCACAAAATTCAAGAGGAGTAGAGATATATTATGGCATTATTAGGGAGATAGTTGAGCTAAACTACCGCCAAAAAGGATATATGGTGTTATTTCGATGTGATTGGGTTGACAATCGTGAACAAGACAAATGGGTAAAAACCGATCAGTTTGGGGTTACAACTGTTAACTTCAACCATTTATTCAGTAGTGGTGACAAGTTATCAAATGAACCTTTCATCTTAGCATCACAAGCCACACAAGTTTTCTATGTTCCAGAGGTTGATGATAAAGGCTGGTGTGCGGTTGTCCAAAACACAAAACCGCATGGCACCTACTCTATGGCTGCTGTGGATGATGAAAATGTAGATCTTGATAATGCTAATAAGGGGTTGTTAATTGATCTACACACAGATGTTGATCCCGACATTGATTATAACAAATTTTCTCATGTAAGGACTGATATAGATGGAATAATTGTTGCTGCACCAAAGAGGAAGTAAGTGTGATAATGATTTTCCGCATTTTATTTGGTAGTTGTGTAAAATCTGGTTGTTATTTTAGTTGAAATACTTGCATGTAGTATAGATTGCTAACTCATTTATAAACACTTACAGGAGCAGTAGCAAAAATGGCAGCCGCAACAAGAAGCGCAGAAGGAACTCCTGAATATGAACTTGAAAAGAACAGAAATGTAATTGAAGTACTTAGAAAACAAAATGAGAACATGAAGAGAACTTTGAATCTTAAAGGTCTAGCAGATGCATATGTGTCGGAAGGCCAACCTGCTCCTCGAAAGAAGAAAAAGGTGCTTACTTTCCAGATTTCTTCATGTTGCTTAATTTCTAGATTTCTTCATGTTGGATTATAGTTTTGCATCATATACTAGTAAAACTATTACATCATCCACACATACACATGCACTATTTCCAGCACACTATTTGCTATCCCATTTTGCATAGTTAACACTGATTTATGTGGTTAATTATAGAGACAAAAGCGAACTCCTATTTCACAAACTCATGCTCCAGACCGGCAATTGCGATCTACTACTTCAAGATTAACTACCGAAATTTCAACTGAACCTGAGGTTGTATTGAATGAACCTGAAGGTATGCTTCTTTACTTTGATGTATGTACCTTGCATTGCTTTGAAAGTACTAAACCTATTTTCTGCATGTGTAGTACTAAACCTATTTTCTGCTCTTATTGTATATCAGGCCAGGAAAGGGAGGTTAGGAAAGTTACTGCTATGAAAAGCATATGGGGAAGGCAAAACAAGCCTAAACTAATGTGCTAAGGGGAAATCAATTGCATGGCCATCTGCTATGGTAATAATCTAGAGCACTTGGTTTCTTTTCTTTTGTGCTAATCGCTCACCTATTAAGTAATGATTATTGTTGCAGATCAAAGATCCCAAGATCAAAGATCCCAAGAAGACAACTAATGTGCCAGGAGGTGCAGGTACTATGATATACATCAAATTTACATGCCAATTAAATAAACACATTGTTTTTGAACTTACACATACTAGGCAACTACAATATATACAATCATAACATGTTATTTTTATTTGTCCTGTAACTCAAATTAATGTGCCTAAGTCTGTTTCTGCCGACTTATCTGTCCTAAAGGCCATTCATGTATTGCAATAGTTGTCAATCTCCATATTTATGTGCACCTTTTTCTGTCCAGCCCTTGGTACTTCTCCCACCTTGGAGAAATTTAACAAGTGAATCTGCGGCTAGTTGTCAATCTCCATATTTATGTGCACCTTTTTTTTGTTTATAGCTCCATTTTTATCCATACAAAATAGTAGATACAACTAGCGTGTTTAAACTCTTGGACAACTAAGTATTTAGTAATCTGGAAACTAAGCATACTCAACATGGCAACTAAATACTATACAGAGGGGGCACTTCTATTTTCTGGAACTAATCACTTGCAATGTTTGTAATTAGATAGTTGCACCTTAGTATATGAATAACACTTTCTTCCTTCGCAAGTGCATAGTTTGAAGGGACTATGGTAGATTTTCAAGGGTCTCAAGTATTTCACAACCTTACCAAGGCTGTTCGTGCATTGGACTGCACTTCTCAGAATACATTTATATATACTGCAGCTCTGCTCATCAAGCTTTGTTTTCTTTTGCCGAGCCTATCTTTAGCTGCTCTCATTCAGGTCATAGTAATAGTCCTTCTCAGGCTCTTCATGTTATCCAAAATGCCAGCGTTGTTGGCTTTGTACTTTATGCTGTACTATCTTCCTTATCTGAATGAAATTATCACCGGAATTATACACTAGGCATGCATAGTGCCAATGTACTAGTAATGATAGTACAGTAATGCCATTATCACTGTTCAAGAGCTTTGAACAACTTTTGGGTTGATTACACTTCCTTAACAATTTCGTATGGAATATTTTCAGGTACTTAAGCACCTAGCATTGGATGTGAGGAGGAATTGGAGTATCATGGAACATACATGGCTGTTCGCAGTATTTTGGAAGCCAACTACAATCATGTCTGAATCTTATGTGTGTTTTGGACCATTTGGTGCTTCAAGTGTTTTGGAGTACAAACATTGTGCTCATGGATGTGACTTGTGTGCTCTGAACTAGTGTTTGAATTCTTTCAGACCAACAAATAGTGGCCCTTTTTATGTGACTTGTGTGTTCTGGATGGTTAAACTATATAGTTACCATATATATATGTGACAGGTTATGGATGTGACTTCTGGTTGTGTTTGTGAGCCTGTGTCAATATATATGCCTGTTTGTGAACCTATATATATGCCTGTTTGTGAAGCTATTATCATTGTTGTCCAATGTGTCCATCTTGATGCTATTTGTGGATTGCATTTGTGTGTAATTATGAAATTCTTTGTTTTGCTGTGCACCACTTTACCAATAATTTATCTGTTGGTAAACAGATTGTTACAGAGCAACTGTCGACCATGCTTACTAGCTACATAGACAGAAAAAGTGCCAGCAAACATACATACTTAGAAGGACAGACTATGTGTCGGCCAAGATATATACATATATAGACAACAC
Source organism: Triticum monococcum (assembly GCA_034509565.1). Taxonomy (NCBI): domain Eukaryota; kingdom Viridiplantae; phylum Streptophyta; class Magnoliopsida; order Poales; family Poaceae; genus Triticum; species Triticum monococcum. The sequence continues at coordinate 76,569,927 of CM067842.1, read as the reverse complement.
AAGTGTCGGCAAATCTGTAAATCTACCCAAGCAGAATATGTGTTGGGATAGGTATGCATCTAGAAGAACAACCTATGTGTCGACAAAAGTAGGGTGTAAGTACACACACTAACTGTCGGCGTACCTAGGGTGTGTGCCAGCATACCATCTGTCGGGGTAGGTGGGGTGTATGTGCACAAGTAAACTGTCGGCGTAGGTAGGGTGTATACCGACTAAAAAAGTGTCGGCAAGTGAACTTTTGTCGGCAATGCCTTTCCCCACAGCAATTCCTCCGACTCTTTAGCATACCATCTGTCGGGGTAGGTGGGGTGTATGTGCACAAGTAAACTATCGGCGTAGGTAGGGTGTATACCGACTAAAAAAGTGTCGGCAAGTGAACTTCTGTCGGCAATGCCTTTCCCCACAGCAATTCCTCCGACTCTTTACTCTTTTGTCAGCATATGTGTTAGCGACAGCTTAAGTGTTGGCAAAGACACCCTATGCCAACAGATTGATGTGTCGCCAAAACTTGACCGTGGTGTAGTGCCACTAGCATATTAGATATGTTTGGACCGCACATCACAGTACTGCACTTAGATAAATTTCATACTAAATTACCACTAAAAGTTTCCACCATGAGAATACCACACAAAGTTCACCAAAAGGACTGAGCCTTCCTACATCATACGACAACGAGGGTCTAGGGCAACTACATGTCAGGGTTTCTCAGGACCTTGTGGAGGGTAGAATGCTGAGCCCTGATCTTGTAGTCATGACTGCTGATGGATGTAGCCCGACAATGCTCCATCAGATGCTCTAGCAACCCAGACCTGGGCTTGGGCCTGCTGCAGTAGGGGCACCGGTACTTGTCAGACCTCAAGTTGTAGTACCTAGCAGATCCTTGGGCCCTGATCTTCAGCACCTCCTTCTCTTTAAACGAATCGACGTTCCCCTCGACCACATCATCTCCAGATTGATACTACACACATTAATGATTGACATTAATACATTATGCATTCAAATACTACAAACATCTAACACTAAGTCAATGCAGAAATAACATTTCAGCTAGGCCTTACCTCGTACGGCTCATCCTCATCACTGTCATAAGGGTAGTAGCCAGATGAGTCCCACTTCCTCTTCTTGCCAACAAGATCCTCCTTCTGCTATATTGTCAACCAAGCAAGTCATTTACAAGGAATTGAATTGCAGTTCAAATAATGTCATTACAAACAAGTTGATTTTGCATAATGATGGAAAGCTCCTAACTATATTTCATACACTATATATGAAGCTATATACATACTAAACAATTGGCTTATGAAAATACAAGTTCATTCATATGGACATACAATTTCAGTTTTTGCTTTTGAACATGCATATGAAGGTATAAATGAATATCAATCCTCTCTTATTAACCCTTGATATAGCAGTTTTTGACAGACAATTCAAATAGGACCTTTATATATAACTTCACAAACATGTCAGGTTTTCATTTCATTTGTAAATCTTAACAAACATTTACTTCAGAGCAGTTCTCAATGATCACTCATAAGTCAGAATAAGTGAAATGGTGAAGCCTAACTCCTACATCTAATTAAAATACCCTAAGTCCAACATCTAATTAAAAAACACTAACTCCTACATCCACTGGAACATTGAATCACAAAATTTACGTACATATATCATTGGATATACATGGATCCACTACAAATAACACTAACTCATACATCTAATTAAAATATCATAACTCTTACTTCTACTGCATCATTCAGTCACACCATTTAATTACATTTATCTCTACCTATAAATGAATCCAATACAAAAGAAACCTAACTAAACATCTAATTAATAAACACTAACTAGTACATCTACTACATCATTCAATCATATAATCTATATAACTGTCTATAAATAAATAATACAAATAAACCTTAACTAACCAACTAATTAAAAATCATAACTACTACATCTACTGGATTATTCAATCATACATCCTACATATAACTGGCTATAAATGAATCCAATACAAGAAAACCGTAAGTAAACATCTAATTAAAAAACCCTACCTACTACATCTACTAGATGATTCAATCACAGATTCTGTATATATCTGTCTATAATTGAATCCAATACAAATAAACCTTAAAAACCATAACTACTACATCTACTGGATGTGATTCAATCACAAATTCTACTTATCAGTGGCTCTAATTGAATCCAGTACAAAAAATCCCCAACTAAACATCTAATTAAAAAGCCCTAACTACTACATCTACTAGATGTGATTCATTCACACATTCTACATATCAGAGGCTATAAATGAATCCAATACAAATAAACCCTAACTAAACATCTAATTAATAAACCCTAACTAGTACATCTACTGGATGTGATTCAATCACAGATACGACATATCTGTGGCTCTAATTGAATCCAATACAAAAAATCCCCAACTTAACATATCATTAAAAAACCCTAACTACTTGATCTACACAATGTTCAATCACAGAACCAACTAAACATATAATTAAGAAACCCTAACTAGTACATCTACTGGATGTGATTCAATCACAGATACAACATATCTGTGCCTCTAATTGAATCCAATACAAAAAATCCCCAACTTAACATCTCATTAAAAAACCCTAACTACTTGATCTACTGGATGATTCGATCACAGAATCAACTAAACATCTAATTAAGAAACCCTAACTAGTACATCTACTGGATGTGATTCAATCACAGATACAACATATCTGTGCCTCTAATTGAATCCAATACAAAAAATCCCCAACTTAACATCTCATTAAAAAACCCTAACTACTTGATCTACTGGATGATTCAATCACAGAATCGAAACTTAACCTTCACCATATAAATCAATCAAACATCTAAAAACCCTAAATATCAGAAGGGGATGCAGCAACTAGCAACTACAAAAAACACTAACACCCAAAACTACTGCTTAACGGGGGTAACTAGCAACGGAGGGGACTGCTGGCAAGGATTACCTGCAGGTCCACGTGCTCGCCGCCGGCCTCCGCAGGTCCATCAGACGGGCCGCTCGACGCCGTCACGCCAAGCACCAGCACGGCTGAGTCCGCCACGACCACCTTCTTCTCCTCCAGATCCGCCGCCACAGTGACCGATCCAGCGCGTGGGGATGCAGCAGCTCCTGCACCCGCGCACGACATCTGCCACGGTCTCCGCGCCCGTCTTCTGCAGATCTCCGCCCGCGACGGCGGCTTCGCGACGGCCTTGCTCCATCCGAGCCAGAAGCAAGCAGGAGAAGAGAGGGACGCGGCGGTGGTGAGCGAGCAGGTGGGGTGGCCGGTGAGGGAGACGATGAGGCAGAGCAGAGAGGAGGGAGAGGGAGGCGATTTGGGCGAAATGGGGTGGGCGATGCGGCCGGTGCCCGTTCCCCTCCTCTTATACTAGGGGGCTTTTTTTGGAAACTACCCACGAACACGTGCACGCGCATGACCGCGGGGAAACGCAACCGCCAGCGTATAATACACGTACACGCCCGGCGTACAGTAGTACACAGGCCGGCGCGGGCTCATACAGGGCTCTACGACTTGTCTACGCGCACTATACACCCACCTGAAATGACTATCGTGCCCCTAGTTACGAACCGCCATCGACGCATCTAGACCGTCCTTGTGTTTTTCCCACTCGTGTTCAGCCGGGGGGGGGGGGGGGGGGGGCACCGGAGCAGAAACGGGCAGCGTCACGAGCTACGAGGCCGGCAAGCTGTGGGGCGAGAAGTACTACAAGGATAACTTCAGGAGGCTCGCCATGGCCAACAGGAATGAGCAGAGCATGCATCCCGCCGCTTGATGCTGATGAGCAACAACTGATCATGAGGAATGTGGTGGGTTATGCTAATCCTATTTCGTCGAATCATTTTTACATATTTGGTTGTGTGGGTATATGTCTTCTCTATATTTGGGGAAAATACGTTTGAACTCGTGATTTGGCAGATAACAACAAAACAAGATAGATGCTTCCTATGTATGCTCAAGTATTTTCATTTTGGTGTCATGTACTAGTAGTTTGTTGCTTGTTTGTCAAACTTAAACACATACTATATCAGTTTAAAATCCGTGTTTGCTAATAATCAGTTGCGTGAAATTATTCTAGGTTTGAGTCCATTCATTGCAGAGCACTGAGCCTTAGAAATGGACGCTGCGGCTGGCGTTGTTAGGAAAATAAACCATGTGTGGTGTGCGTGCAGCCGTGTGTGGCGAGTGGAGCGACCGGCCGGATCGTGCGTGTACGTGCTGGTCGTGAGGCTACATCCATGAGTTTGTTGCTCCGGCCTATGGCGTGCATGTAGGTCGTGCATATTGTTAGAGATTAGTTAACGTTAGTGCATGCAGAGTAGTTAGCTGGATAGCCGGGTCGTACAAATATTGGAGATATTCCAGAATTTGTTACGTTGACGTGCGTGCATGGTAGTTGTGGGCGTGTGCCCGGTGTGGCAGGTGGCAGCTACAACGTGCATGACGCTATTTAAAGTGTATGTGGTGTGTGAAGAGAGAACCAGGGATGAGAAATATATAAGAGCATCTATAACCGGAACCCTCCAACCGTCTCAAACGTTCAGGCAGGCCGTTCGGTCGCTGCCCGGTCACGAAATTTAAATCCAGATGGACCCTTCAAACGGTCCTCAAACGTCCGGGCTGACCGGCACCCTCATATCCAGCCCAAATATGGGATGGGCATGGGGCGCCCGGACATGCCCGCCACGTCGGTCTGACGGCGTGGCCTCACACGGAAACGCCCAGAAACTCGACGGACGCCGTGTCCGTCGGCGCGGTGGGAACGCTGCGTGGCACCGCTCTGGCTCGCCGCCCAAGATGACATCCGGCTATTTAAGCCGACCGGCGTCCCGCAACCCTAACACACCTCCTCCTCCTCTCCGCGCCTCCAATTCGAGCCCTTCCACGTCCTCCCTTTCTCGCTCCAGCGCTCTGCCCATGCTGCGGCACTCCACCATGGTCCGGAGCAAGATCACCTACTATGCCATGCTGACACCGGAGTGCCACTACGAGATCCAGCAGTAGATCCGGGCAAGGGAAGCCGCGCGCGCCGCCTGCATCGCTGGTGGGCTGCCTCCGAACTTGACGGAGCCGAGGAGGAGGAGGAGATAGCTCTGATGGAGGCGGAGGAGCCGGACCAGCAGGTGCCGCCCTTCAACATGGAGCAGGCGGAGGCGGAGTTCGCCATCGCCCAGTCCGATGAGATGGCTGAGCAGCAGGCCATCCTGGAATCCATCCAGGATGAGTCCTATGTGGAGGCCAACCGGGCATTCCTCCGGCGGCGCAGGCGGAGACCGATGCGCTTTTCGATGAGCTCGACGCCGAGATAGAGGCGGAGGAGGCCGGAGCGGAGGAGCCGGAGCTGCAGCTGCCGCCCATGCTGCCGGTGCCGGGCACGGAGATCTCGTGATCTTCGACGAGGAGTAGATAGGATCGACGTAGTATGTAGGTTCTGCTTCTTTTGCATGTCTTTGTATGGATATAATGTTGGGTAACGCAGTAATTTCAAAATTTTCCTACGCACACACAAGATCTATCATGGTGATGCATAGCAATGAGAGGGGAAGAATGTTGTCCACGTACCCTCGTAGGCCGTAAGCGGAAGCGTTATGACAACATGGTTAATGTAGTTGAACGTATTCACGATCCGACCGATCCTAGCACCGAAGGTACGACACCTCCGCTATCTGCACACGTTCAGCTTAGTGACGTCCCGCGAACTCTAGATCCAGCTGAGTGTCGAAGGAGAGTTTCGTCAGCACGACGGCGTGATGACGGTGATGATGAAGCTACCGGAACAGGGCTTCGCCTAAGCACTGCAACGATATGACCAAGGTGGATTACGGTGGAGGGGGGCACTGCTCATGGCTAAACAATGTCAACTTGTGTGTTCTAGGGTGGCCCCCTACCCTGTATATAAAGGAGCAAGGGGGGAGGCCGGCCGGCCCTAGGGTGCGCTGATGTCTACTACACAATCTTCTTTTTGTAGACGTTGTTGGGCCTCCAAGTGCAGAGGTTTGTAGGACAGTAGCAAATTTCCCTCAAGTGGATGACCTAAGGTTTATCAATCCGTGGGAGGCGTAGGATGAAGATGGTCTCTCTCAAATAACCCTGCAACCAAATAATAGAGAGTCTCTTGTGTCCCCAATGCACCCAATACAATGGTAAATTGTATAGGTGCACTAGTTCGGCTAAGAGATGGTGATACAAGTGCAATATGGATGGTAGATAATGGTTTTTGTAATCTGAAAATATTAAACAGCAAGGTAACTAATGATAAAAGTGAGCGTAAACGGTATTGCAATGCGTTGAAATAAGGCCTAAGGTTCATACTTTCACTAGTGCAAGTTCTCTCAACAATAATAACATAATTGGATCACATAACTATCCCTCAACATGCAACAAAGAGTCACTCCAAAGTCACTAATAGCGGAGAACAAACGAAGAGATTATGGTAGGGTACGAAACCACATCAAAGTTATTCTTTCCAATCAATCCGTTGGGCTATTCCTATAAGTGTCACAACAGCCCTAGAGTTCGTACTAGAATAACACCTTAAGACACAAATCAACCAAAACCCTAATGTCACCTAGATACTCCAATGTTACCTCAAGTATCCGTGGGTATGATTATACGATATGCATCACACAATCTCAGATTCATCTATTCAACCAATATATAGAACCTCAAAGAGTGCCCCAAAGTTTCTACCGAAGAGTCAAGCCGAAAACGTGTGCCAACCTCTATGCATAGATTCCCAAGGTCACGGAACCCGCAAGTTGATCACCAAAACATACATCAAGTGGATCATAGAATACCCCATTGTCACCACAAGTATCCCACGCAAGACATACATCAAGTGTTCTCAAATCCTTAAAGACTCAATCCGATAAGATAACTTCAAAGGGAAAACTCAATCCATTACAAGAGAGTAGAGGGGGAGAAACATCAAAAGATCCAACTATAATAGCAAAGCTCGCGATACATCAAGATCGTATCACCCCAAGAACACGAGAGAGAGAGAGAGAGAGAGAGATCAAACACATAGCTACTGGTACATACCCTCAGCCCCGAGGGAGAACTACTCCCTCCTCGTCATGGAGAGCACCGGGATGATGAAGATGGCCATAGGAGAGGGATTCCCCCCCTCCGGCAGGGTGCCAAAACGGTTCTAGATTGGTTTTTGGTGGCTACGGAGGCTTCTGGCAGCGGAACTCCCGATCTATTCTCCTCCGAAGTTTTTAGGTTATATAGGTATATATGGGAGGAAGAAGTACGTCGGTGGACCTCCGGGTTGTCTACGAGGCAGGGGGCACGCCCAGGGGGTGGGCGTGCCCTCACCCTCGTGGGCAGCCCGGGACTCTACTGATCCAACTCCGATACTCCGTGGGCTTCTTTTCGTCCAAAAATAAGTTCCGTGATGTTTCAGGTCAATTGAACTCCGTTTGATTTTCCTTTTCTGTGATACTCTAAAACAAGGAAAAAACAAAAATTGGCACTGGGCTCTAGGTTAATAGTTTAGTCCCAAAAATCATATAAAATAGCATATAAATGCATATAAAACATCCAAGGTTGATAATATAATAGCATGGAACAATCAAAAATTATAGATACGTTGGAGATGTATCAGCATCCCCAAGCTTAATTCCTGCTCATCCTCGAGTAGGTAAATGATAAAAATAGAATTTTTGATGTGGAATGCTACCTAACATATTTCTCTAAGATATTCTTCTTTATTTTGGCAAGAATATTCAGATCCATAAGATTCAAGACAAAAGTTTAATATTGACATAAAAATAATAACACTTCAAGCATACTAACTAAGCAATCATGTCTTCTCAAAATAACATGGCCAAAGAAAGTTCATCCTTACAAAATCATATAGTCTGGCTATGCTCCATCTTCACCACACAAAGTATATAAATCATGCACAACCCCGATGACAAGCCAAGCAATTGTTTCATACTTTTGATGTTCTCAAACTTTTTCAATCTTCGCGCAATACATGAGCGTGAACCATGGACATAGCACTATAAGTGGAATAGAATGGTGGTTGTGGAGAAGACAAAAAGGAGAAGATAGTCTCACATCGACTAGGCGTATCAATGGGCTATGGAGATGCCCATCAATAGATATCTATGTGAGTGAGTAGGGATTGCCATGCAACAGATGCACTAGAGCTATAAATGCATGAAAGCTCAACAAAAGAAACTAAGCGGGTGTTCATCCAACTTGCTTGCTCACGAAGACCTAGGGCATTTGAGGAAGCCCATCATTGGAATATACAAGCCAAGTTCTATAATGAAAGATTTCCACTAGTATTTGAAAGTGACAACATAGGAGACTCTCTATCATGAAGATCATGGTGCTACTTTGAAGCACAAGTGTGGTAAAAGGATAGTAGCATTGCCCCTTCTCTCTTTTTTCTCTCATTTTTTTATTTTTTATTTTTTTATTTGTGCCTTTTCTCTTTTTTATGACATTTTTTCTCTCTCTTTTCGTCCGGAGTCTCATCCCGACTTATGGGGGAATCATAGTCTTCATCACCCTTTCCTCACTGGGACAATGCTCTAATAATGATGATCATCACACTTTTATTTACTTACAACTCAAGAATTACAACTCGATACTTAGAACAAAATATGACTCTATATGAATGCCTTCGGCGGTGTACCGGGATGTGCAATGACTCAATAGTGACATGTATGGAAGAATTATGAACGGTGGCGTTGCCACAAATACGATGTCAACTACATAATCATGCAAAGCAATATGACAATGATGAAACGTGTCATAATAAACGGAACGGTGGAAAGTTACATGGCAATATATCTCAGAATGACTACGGAAATGCCATAATAGGTAGGTATGTTGGCTGTTTTGAGGCAGGTAAATGGTGGGTTTATGGTACAGGTGAAAGTTGTGTGGTACTAGGGAGGCTAGCAATAGTGGAAGGGTGAGAGTGCGTATAATCCATGGACTCAACATTAGTCATAAAGAACTCACATACTTACTGCAAAAAGTTATTAGCTATCGAAACAAAGTACTATGCGCATGCTCCTAGGGGGATAGATTGGTAGTAAAAGAACATCGCTCGTCCCCGACCGCCACTCATAAGGAATACAATCAATAAATAAATCATGCTCCGACTTCATCACATAACGGTTCACCATACATGCATACTACGGGAATCACAAACTTCAACACAAGTATTTATCAAATTCACAACTACTCAACTAGCATGACTCTAATATCACCATCTCCATATCTCAAAACAATTATCAAGTATCAAACTTCTCTTAGTATTCAATGCACTTTATATGAAAGTTTTTATTATATCCCTCTTGGATGCCCATCATATTAGGACTAGTTTCATAACCAAAGCAAATTACCATGCTGTTCTAAAGACTCTCAAAATAATATAAGTGAAGCATGAGAGTTCATCTATTTCTACAAAATAAAACCACCACCGTGCTCTAAAATGATATAAGTGAAGCACTAGAGCAACAACAAACTACTCTGAAAGATATAAGTGAAGATCAATGAGTAGTCGAATAATTACACAACTATGTGAAGATTCTCTAACATTTAATAATTTTAGATCTTGGTATTTTATTCAAACATCAAGAAAAACAAAATAAAATAAAATGACGCTCCAAGCAAAACACATATCATGTGGTGAATAAAAATATAGCTCCAAGTAAAGTTATCGATGAACGAAGACGAAAGAGGGGATGCCTTCCGGGGCATCCCCAAGCTTAGGCTTTTGGTTGTCCTTGAATATTACCTTGGGGTGCCTTTGGCATACCAAAGCTTAGGCTCTTTCCACTCCTTGTTCTATAATCCATCGAATCTTTACCCAAAACTTGAAAACTTCACAACACAAAACTTAACAGAAAACTCGTAAGCTCCGTTAGCGAAAGAAAACAAAACACCACTTCAAGGTACTGTAATGAACTCATTCTTTATTTATATTGGTGTTAAACCTACTGTATTCCAACTTATCTATGGTATATAAACTATTTTACTAGCTATAGATTCATCAAAATAAGCAAACAACACACGAAAAGCAGAATCTGTCAAAAACAGAACAGTCTGTAGTAATCTGTAACTAACGCAAACTTCTGGAACCCTAAAAATTCTAAATAAATTGATGGACTTGAGGAATTTATCTATTAATCATCTACGAAAAGAATTAACTAAATAGCATTTTCCAAATAAAAATGGCAGCAGTTCTCGTGAGCTCTAAAGTTTCCATTTTTTACAGCAAGATCAACACGACTTTCCCCAAGTCTTCCCAAGGGTTCTACTTGGCACAAACACTAATTAAAATCATAAAAACTCAGCCATAACAGAGTCTAGATAAACTATTTATTACTAAATAGGAGCAAAAATCAAGGGACAAAAATAAAGTTGGGTTGCCTCCCAACAAGCGCTATCGTTTAACGCCCCTAGCTAGTCATGATGATTTCAATGATGCTCACATAAAAGATAAGAATTGTAACATAAAGAGAGCATCATGAAGAATATGACTAGCACATTTAAGTCTTACCCACTTCCTATGCATAGGGATTTTGTGAGCAAACAACTTATGAGAACAAGAATCAACTTGCATAGGAAGGTAAAACAAGCGTAACTTCAAAATTTTAAGCACATAGAGAGGAAACTTGATATTATTGTAATTCCTACAAGCATATGTTCCTCCCTTGAACCCTCATAATAATTCACAGTAGCATCATGAATAAATTCAACAATATAACCAGAACCTAAAGCATTCTTTTCATGATCTGCAAGCATAGAAAATTTACTACTCTCCACACAAGCAAACTTCATCTCATGAATAGTAGTGGGAGAAAACTCAACAAAATAACTATCATGTGAGGCATAATCCAATTGAAAACTAAAATCATGATGACAAGTTTCATGGATATCATTATTCTTTATTGCATACAAGTCATCACAATAATCATCATAGATAGCAACTTTGTTCTCGTAATCAATTGGAACCTCTTCCAGAATAGTGGATTCATCACAAAATAAAGTCATGATCTCTCCAAATCCACTTTCATCAATATAATTATCATAAATAGGAGGCATGCTTTCATCATAATAAATTTGCTCATCAAAACTTGGGGGACAAAAAATATCATCTTCATCAAACATAGCATCCCCAAGCTTGTGGCTTTGCATTAGCATCATGGATATTCAAGGAATTCATACTAACAACATTGCAATCATGCTCATCATTCAAATATTTAGTGCCAAACATTCTAATGCATTCTTCTTTGAGCACTTGAGCACAATTATTGGAATCCTTATTCTCACGAAAGATATTAAAAAGAAGAAGCATATGAGGTACCCTCAATTCCATTTTTGTTGTTTTATTTTATAAACTAAACTAGTGATAAAACAAGAAACTAAAAGACTCGATTGCAAGATCTAAAGATATACCATCAAGCACTCACCTCCCCGGCAACGGCGCCAGAAAAGAGCTTGATGTCTACTACACAACCTTCTTCTTGTAGACTTTGTTGGGCCTCCAAGTGCAGAGGTTTGTAGGATAGTAGCAAATTTCCCTCAAGTGGATGACCTAAGGTTTATCAATTCGTGGGAGGCGTAGGATGAAGATGGTCTCTCTCAAACAACCCTACAAGCAAATAACAGAGAGTCTCTTGTGTCCCCAACACACCCAATACAATGGTAAATTGTATAGGTGCACTAGTTCGGCGAAGAGATGGTGATACAAGTGCAATATGGATGGTAGATAATGGTTTTTGTAATCTGAAAATATAAAAATAGCAAGGTAACTAATGATAAAAGTGAGCGTAATGGTATTGCAATAATAACATATTGAAACAAGGCCTAAGGTTCATACTTTCACTAGTGCAAGTTCTCACAACAATAATAACATAATTGGATCACATAACTATCCCTCAACATGCAACAAAGAGTCACTCCAAAGTCACTAATAGCGGAGAACAAACGAAGAGATTATGGTAGGGTATGAAACCACCTCAAAGTTATTCTTTCCAATCAATCCATTGGGCTATTCCTATAAGTGTCACAAACAGCCCTAGAGTTCGTACTAGAATAACACCTTAAGACACAAATCAACCAAAACCCTAATGTCACCTAGATACTCCAATGTCACCTCAAGTATCCGTGGGTATGATTATACGATATGCATCACACAATCTCAGATTCATCTATATTCAACCAACACATAGAACCTCAAAGAGTGCCCCAAAGTTTCTACCAGAGAGTCAAGGCGAAAACGTGTGCCAACCCCTATGCATAGATTCCCAAGGACACGGAACCCGCAAGTTCATCACCAAAACATACATCAAGTGGATCATAGAATACTCCATTGTCATCACAAGTATCCCACGCAAGACATACATCAAGTGTTCTCAAATCCTTAAAGACTCAATCCGAATAGATAACTTCAAAGGGAAAACTCAATCCATTACAAGAGAGTAGAGGGGGAGAAACATCATAAGATCCAACTATAATAGCAAAGCTCACGATATATCAAGATCGTATCGCCTCAAGAACACGAGAGAGAGAGAGAGAGATCAAACACATAGCTACTGGTACATACCCTCAGCCCCGAGGGAGAACTACTCGCTCCTCGTCATGGAGAGCGCCGGGATGATGAAGATGGCCACCGGAGAGAGATTCCCCCCTCCGGCAGGGTGCCGGAACGGGTCTATATTGGTTTTTGGTGGCTACGGAGGCTTCTGGCGGCGGAACTCACGATCTATTATCCTCCGAATTTTTTAGGGTATATGGGTATATATGGGATGAAAAAGTACGTCGGTCGACCTCCGGGCTGTCCATGAGGCAGGGGGCGCACCCTGCTACCTCTTGAGCACTGCGTTGGATTTCCCCGAAGAGGAGAGGATGATGCAGCAAAGTAGCGTAAGTATTTCCCTCAGTTTTTGAGAACCAAGGTATCAATCCAGTAGGAGGCTACACGCAAGTCCCTCGTACCTACACAAAAACAATAGCTCAACGCAACCAACGCGCTTAGGGGTTGTCAATCCCTTCACGGTCACTTACGAAAGTGAGATCTGATAGAGATGATAAATAATATTTTTGATATTTTTTCTATAGAGATGCAAAGTGAAAAGTAAAAGGGAAAGTAAAAGCAAAGCAATAATAAAGTGATGGAGATTAATATGATGAGAAAGAGACCCGGGGGCCATATGTTTCACTAGTGGCTTCTCTCAAGAGCATAAGTATTCTACGATGGGTGAACAAATTACAGTTGAGCAATTGACAGAATATCTAGGTATGATCATGTATATAGGCATCACGTCTGAGACAAGTAGACTGACTCTTGCCCGCATCTACTAATATTACTCCACCCATCGACCGCTATCCAGCATGCATCTAGAGTATTAAGTTAAAAACAGAGTAACGCCTTAAGCAAGATGACATGATGTAGAGGGATAGTTTCATGCAATATGATAAAACCCCACCTTGTTATCCTCGATGCCAACGATACAATACGTGCCTTGCTGCCCCTTCTGTCACTGGGAAAGGACACTGCAAGATCGAACCCAAAGCTAAGCACTCCTCCCATGGCAAGAACAACCAATCTAGTAGGCCAAACTAAACTGATAATTCGAAGAGACTTGCAAAGATAACAAATCATACATAAAAGAATTCAGAGAAGATCCAAATATTATTCATAGATAGACTGGATCATAAACCCACAATTCCTCGGTCTCAACAAACACACCGCAAAAAGATGATTACATCGAATAGATCTCCATGAGAGAGGGGGGGGAACATTGTATTGGAATCCAAAAAGAGAAAAGAAGCCAACTAGCTACTAACTATGGACCCGTAGGTCTGAAGTAAACTACTCACACTTCATCGTAGGGGCTTGGATGATGATGTAGAAGCCCTCCGTGATCGATGCCCCCTCCGGGGGAGCTCCGGAACAGGCCCCAAGATGGGATCTCGTGGATACAGAAAGTTGCGGCGGTGGAATTAGGTTTTTGGCTCCGTATCTGATCGTTTGGGGGTACGTGGGTATATATAGGAGGAAGAAGTACATCGGTGGAGCAACAGGGGCCCACGAGGGTGGAGGGCGCCCCTGGGGGGGCAGGCGCGCCCCCTACCTCGTGGCCTCCTGTTAATTGGTTTGACGTAGGGTCCAAGTCTCCTGAGTTGTATTCGGTGAGAAAATCACGTTCCCGAAGGTTTCATTCTGTTTGGACTCCGTTTGATATTCCTTTTCTTCGAAACCCTAAAACAGGCAAAAAACAGCAATTCTAGGCTGGGCCTCCGGTTAATAGGTTAGTCCCAAAAATAATATAAAAGTGGATAATAAAGCACAATATAGTCCAAAACAGTAGATAATATAGCATGGAGCAATCAAAAGTTATAGATACGTTGGAGACGTATCAAGCATCCCCAAGCTTAATTCCTACTCGTCCTCGAGTAGGTAAATGATAAAAACAGAATTTTTGATGCGGAGTGCTACTTGGCATAATTTCAATGTAATTCTTCTTAATTGTGTATGAATATTCAGATTGAAAAGATTGAAGACAAAAGTTCATGTTGATATAAAAATAATAATACTTCAAGCATACTAACAAAGCAATTGTGTCTTCTCAAAATAACATGGCCAAAGAAGGCTATCCCTACAAAATCATATAGTCTGGCTATGCTCTATATTCACCACACAAAGTATTTAAATCATGCACAAACCCGATGACAAGCCAAGCAATTGTTTCATACTTTTGACATTTTCAAAACTTTTTCGATCTTCACGCAATACATGAGCGTGAGCCATGGATATAGCACTATATGTGGAATAGAATGGTGGTTGTGGAGAAGACAAAAAGAGGGGAAGATAGTCTCACATCAACTAGGCGTATCAACGAGCTATGGAGATGCCCATCAATAGATATCAATGTGAGTGAGTAGGGATTGCCATGCAACGGATGCACTAGAGCTATAAGTATATGGAAGCTCAACAAAAGAAACTAAGTGGGTGTTGATACGTCTCCATCGTATCTACTTTTCCAAACACTTTTGCCCTTGTTTTGGACTCTAACTTGTATGATTTGAATGGAACTAACCCGGACTGACGCTGTTTTAAGTAGAATTGCCATGGTGTTGTTTTATGTGTAGAAAAGAAATATTCTCGGAATGACCTGAAACTCCACGGAACATCTTAGAAAAAATAATAAAAAATCCTCGCCAAAGATGAAGACCAGGGGCCCACACCCTGTCCACGAGGGTGGGGGCGCCCCCCCTCTAGGGCGCGCCCCCTACCTCGTGGCCCCCCTGGATTGCCTCCGGCGCCAACTCCAACTCTATATATTTGCTTTCGAAAAGAAAAAAAATCAGAGAGTAGACATCATCACATTTTACGATACGGAGCCGCTGCCAAGCCCTAAAACCTCTCGGGAGGGCTGATCTGGAGTCCATTCGGGGCTCCGGAGAGGGGGATTCATCGCCGTCGTCATCATCAACCATCCTCCATCACCAATTTCATGATGCTCACCGCCATGCGTGAGTAATTCCATCGTAGGCTTGCTGGACGGTGATGGGTTGGATGAGATTTATCATGTAGTCGAGTTAGTTTTGTTAGGGTTTGATCCCTAGTATCCACTATGTTCTGAGATTGATGTTGCTATGACTTTGCTATGCTTAATGCTTGTCACTAGGGCCCGAGTGCCATGATTTCAGATCTGAACCTATTATGTTTTCATGAATATATGTGAGTTCTTGATCCTATCTTGCAAGTCTATAGTCACCTACTATGTGCTATGATCCGGCAACCCCGAAGTGACAATAATCGGGACCACTCTAGGTGATGACCATAGTTTGAGGAGTTCATGTATTCACTATGTGCTAATTCTTTGTTCCGGTTCTCTATTAAAAGGAGGCCTTAATATCCCTTAGTTTCCGATAGGACCCCGCTGCCACGGGAGGGTAGGACAAAAGATGTCATGCAAGTTCTTTTCCATAAGAACGTATGACTATATACGGAATACATGCGTACATTACATTGATGAATTGGAGCTAGTTCTGTGTCACCCTATGTTATGACTGTTACATGATGAACCACATCCAGCATAATTATCCATCACTGATCCGGTGCCTACGAGTTTTCCATATACTGGTTTACGCTTATTTACTTTCCCGCTGCTACTATTACAATCACTACAAAATACCAAAAACATTACTTTTGCTGTCTTTACTTTTGTTGCTGCTCCCACCACTATCATATTACTGTGCTACTAAACACTTTGCTGCAGATACTATGTTTCCAGGTGTGGTTGAATTGACAACTCAGCTGCTAATACTTGAGAATATTCTTTAGCTCCCCTTGTGTTGAATCAATAAATTTGGGTTGAATACTCTACCCTCGAAAGCTGTTGCGATCCCCTATACTTGTGGGTTATCAAGACTAATTTCTAGCGCCGTCGCCAGGGAGCATAGCTCTATTCTTTGAGTCACTTGGGATTTATATCTGCTGGACACTATGAAGAACTTGAAAGACGCTAAGACAACAATTTATCCCTCAACTACGAGGGGAGGTAAGGAACTGCCATCTAGCTCTGCACTTGATTCACCTTTTGTTATGAGTAAGCTAGCGACACCTAAACCTGCTTCTGCTATTCGTTCCGATATGTCGCATGTTATTGATGATGCCACTTCTACTATGCATGATACTTATGATGAAACTGCTTCTATGCCTGATACTACTGTGCCCCTTGGTGAATTTTCTTGATGAACAAATTGCTAGGGCTAGAGAAAAAGAAATTATTGAATCTGAATACGATGGTGATAGTGATGATGAAAATATGCCTGTTATTCCTGAGGGTTATGTTTTTGATAAAGAATCTTCTTTAGCTATTTTAGCTTGCAGGGATAGATATGAGCTTAAGAGGTTATTAGTTAAATGGAACAAAGAATCGCTTAGAGATAAAATGAAACCCGACCCTGCTTTTGCTACTTCACCTATATGTGTTCCTGATAAGGATTTTGAATTCTCTGTTGATCCTGATATAATTACTTTGGTTGAATCTGATCCATTTTATGGCTATGAATCTGAAACTGTTGTGGCACATCTTACTAAGTTAAATGATACAGTCGCCCTGTTTATTAATGATGAGAGATCGCATTACTTTTATATACTCAAAATATTTCCGTTCTCATTAAAGGGTGATGCTAAGATATGGTTTAATTCTCTTGATCCTGGTTGTGTGCGTAGTCCCCAGGATATGATTTATTACTCCTCTGCTAAATATTTCCCTGCTCATAAGAAACAAGCTGCTTTGAAGGAAATATACAACTTCGTGCAAATTAAAGAAGAGAGTGTCCCACAAGCTTTGGGGAGGCTTCTCAAGTTACTTAATGCTTTGCCTGATCATCCTCTTAAGAAACCTGAAATACTTGATATATTTTATAATGGACTAACCGATGCTTCCAGAGATTACCTGGATAGTTGTGTTGGTTCTCTTTTCAGGGAAAGAACACCGGATGAAGATGAAATTCTATTGAATAATATGTTGACAAATGAAAATAATTGGACACCTCCTGAGCCAGCTCCTGAGCCAGCTCCTGCTCCAGTTACTGAGACTATTCCTAAACCAACTCCGAAGAAGAGAGGTGTTCTATTCCTTAGTCCCGAAGATATGCAAGAGGCAAAGAAATCTATGAAAGAAAAAGGTATTAAAGCTGAAGATGTTAAGAATTTACCTCCTATTGAAGAAATACATGGTCTTAATATACCGCCTGTTGAAGAAACATATGATCTCAATTCTTTATTTACTGAAGAACCTCCTGATCACGATATTCCGACACAGGTAGTAAAGGTAAATTCTCTCTATAGATATGATAAAGCTGAAGTCCCTCCTACTAAAATTGCTAGTCAGTGCTTGGATGAGTTTGATAACTTTATGTTTAAGCAAGACGACTTCAATGCTTATTTTGGTAGAAAATTAAAAGAAAATGCTTATATGATTAGACGCTTGGGTGATTATATGGCTAATATTAAAGGTGAACTTAAACTTGTTAGCAAACATGCTTCTATCGTTACCACTCAAGTAGAACAAGTACTTAAGGCTCAAAAAGAAGTGCTTGATGAAATGAATAGTAAGAAAAATGATTATGCTGTTAGAGTGGCCACTAGAACTAGTAGAATGACTCAGGAACCTTTGTATCCTAAAGGCCACCCTAAGAGAATCGAGCAAGATTCTCAAAGAAATAATATTGATGTTCCTAGTTCTTCTAAAAAGAAGAAGAAGAAAAATGATAGAACTGTGCAAACTTCTAGTGAATCTATTGTTGAACCACCTGATAATCCAAATGATATCTCTATGTGTGATGCTGAAACACAATCTGGTAATGAACATGAACCTAATGAAAATATTAATGATTATGCTCAACCTAGTAATGATAATGATGTAGAAATTGAACCTGTTGTTGATCTTGATAACCCACAATCAAAGAATCAACGTTATGATAAAAGAGACTTTGTTGCTAGGAAACATGGTAAAGAAAGGGAACCTTGGGTTCAGAAACCCATGCCTTTTCCTCCGAAACCATCCAAGAAAAAGGATGATGAGGATTTTGAGCGCTTTGCTAAAATGATTAGGCCTATCTTTTTGCGTATGCGATTAACTGATGTGCACAAAACAAATCCTTATGCTAAATATATGAAGGATATCATTACTAATAAAAGAAAGATACCGGAAGCTGAAATTTCCACCATGCTTGCTAATTATACTTTTAAGGGTGGAATACCAAAGAAACTTGGAGACCCCGGAGTACCTACTATACCTTGCTCCATTAAAAGAAATTATATTAAAACTGCTTTATGTGATCTTGGAGCCGGTGTTAGTGTTATGCCTCTCTCTTTATATCGTAGACTTCACTTGAATAAGTTGACACCTACTGAAATATCTTTGCAAATGGCTAATAAATCAACTGCTATACCTGTCGGTATCTGTGAGGATGTGGCTGCTATGGTTGCAAACGTTACTATTTTAACGGACTTTGTTATTCTTGATATTCCCAAGGATGATAGTATGTCTATTATTCTTGGAAGACCTTTTCTTAATACTGCAGGGGTTGTTATTGATTGCAACAAAGGCAATGTCACTTTTCATGTTAATGGTAATGAGCATACGGTAAACTTTCCGATGATACAACCTCAAGTTCATAGTATCAACTCCATTGGAAAAATTCCATCGATTATAATTGGAGGTTTTGAATTTCCTCTTCCTACTGTCAAAAAGAAATATGATATACTTATTATTGGGGATGTGCATATCCCTGTTAAGGTAACTTAGTGTCATTTGAAATTTCTCCAGTTTTATGATTATCGGAATGAGTTTCTTAACAAGACTTGATCAACCTTGTTAGTGGATTCTTTTTGATGAGCATGAGATGGATGAAACTAGAAGCACAAACTTCTGTACCTCTCTGTACTTTCTGTTAATTAGTAGAAATAAAGTAAAAATAGTTTTTTTGTCTGTTTCCGGGCTTATCCATGCAATATAAAAATATCCCGAAAATAAAAGTCCTCAGAATGCCATACCTATTTATTATGTTTTTTTCGGGAATATTTGAGGATTTACTGTGCAAAAATTACCGCGGCAGGAGCTGCCACCTGGCCACGAGGGTGGTGGGCGCCCCCCCCTTAGGGCACACCCCCTGCCTCGTGGGCCCACGGTGGCCCTCCTCCACTTATCCCAGCACCCATCTTCTTCCTCTGTCTCACACAAACCCGAAAAACCAACTGAAGCACAAGTTCCGGCCACTTTTGCTGTGATTTTCGATCTCCTTGCTCAAAGCACCTCTCGCAAAACTGCTTGGGGAGATTGTTCCTTGGTATGTGACTCCTCCATTGGTCCAATTAGTTTTTGTTCTAGTGCTTTATTCTTTGCAGATTTGTGCTGCATAGGTGACCATGTTCTTGAGCTTGCATGCCAAATTTATATGGTTCCAAGTAGTTCTAATGCTTAATATAGGCTCTAGGCACTTGTAGGAGTAGTTGCTATCAGTTTCATTGAAGTTGGTTCACTTTTGTCTGAAGTTACTAAATATTTCATATTATTTCAGAAAAATAATGAGGAGACTTTTGAGGGTTTCATCGAGCCGAAGCTGAAAGGATAAACAAAATGAAGAAGCTCAGAGGCCCAAATGTAATTTGCCTCGTACCGCGGAGATCCGGCCGTGTGAATGGCCTTCTGATAATTTCTTGAGAGAGGCCGGGATTTATGAGGATTTCTATTCATTGATTAAGAATGCTGGCCTCATCGACTTCGTTCGCAACCAACGTCCACAGTATCTTTTACTCACAAATACTTTTGTTCAAAACTTCTACTTTCTCCCTAAAGAGTCACCTCCTTCAGTAGAGTTTCATTTATATGACGTTATGAAGAAAATGCCATTGTCTAAATTTTGCGCAGTCTGCAACATACCTCCTGATGGTATCTTAGAGGAACCACCTCGTAAAGAGTTGGAACCATTTATTAACCTTATCTCTGTGGGAGAAACCGGGAAGGTTTCTGATGCAAGAATCACTACCATACATTTTCCTTTGTTACGCTATTTTGCTTTATTTGCTAGTCGATGCTTGATTGGTCGTGGGAACTGTGGGAACCTTAGTGTTCCTGATATTATTATTCTGTTCCATGGTTTATACCGTGACAACACTGTCAGTATGGGCGGAATTATTGCTAGGCGGTTGAGTCTGAACCGTACTAAAGGCCCCATCTTTGGAGGCATTTATGCTTCTCGCCTTACTGCACACTTTAACATAGCTATTAGGCATTATGAGAAAGAAGAAAAAATGCTGCCTAATGCTTATCTAGACTATAAGAGCATGATATCCCATGATTTTCTTTTTAAGGACAGGATTGGAGAGCTCAAATATAAGTTATACTTTGATAAACATTATCCTGAAACTATTACATTGCCTGCTCCTTCTTTGTTTAATTTTGTAGGACGCTACCTCAGTACGTGGGCTGCCGTCCCAGCTTACAAGAATCCTGCACCAGCCCCGGAACAGGAACACAAGATGAACCTCCACGACAATCTGTTTATTCATGGGATCCAGAGATGACTGTCCGCCGGTGGCAGTCAGAGTCTTCTTCTTCATCACAGTATGATCCCAACTATTCTTCGTTGCAGTACGACCCCAGCTACACTTACGGGTATCTGCCAGGCTATCCCTGGCAATAGACCAACTTAGGCCAAAAGCATAAGCTTCGGGGAGTACGTATTTCTCACTGACATTACATTTATGTTCACACACACTCATTGCTAGATGTCGGTGCTCATACTCTTTCACTGTAATATCCATGCTAGTTTATTTTCTTTTTCCTGCTTTCTTCTTGTGTGTTTGTTAAACCTTAAGAAAAACCAAAAAAATTAGTAGTAGTTTATTTTTCTGCTATAGTAGTAATAATTAAAAAGAAAACCCAAAAATATTTCCCGTTCTTCTTTTGCTTGTTGGGAGCTTTCCCGTGTAAATAGTTTTATTTCTTTTCTATTCTTTGGGGGTCAGTAGGAGAATACCATAATTAAATTGTTGAAGTGGATCTTATATGCATTATTGTTGATTTAACCAAGAGCCCATATTGCCTTGTCTTCTCCTGTTTATTGAATGCTTGCAGATTCCAGCTTAGTCCAATGCACGTGCACCCTTATTATTATTCACACCGTTCAGTCATGCAAGTGAAAGGCAATTATGATGATATATGATGGGCTGACTGAGATGAGAAAAGCTGGTATGAACTCGACCTCTTTTGTTTTTGTAAATATGATGAGCCCCTCGTTCTTGATTCAACTTATTATGAATAAACATGTTTGCAATGACAGTTAGAGATCATAGTTGCTTGTGCCATGCTTGATTAGCTATGAGTTATAATGATTTACCTTGTGTTCCAACATGCTATTGCGATGATTATGATGTGGTATGATGGGGTGGTATCCTCCTTTGAATGATTTAAGTGACTTGACTTGGCACATGTTCACGCATGTAGTTGAAACAAAATCAACATAGCCTTCACGATATTTATGTTCATGGTGGATTATATCCTACTCATGCTTGCATCCAATGTTTATTAATTTTAATGCATGTACATGGCTGTTGTCGCTCTCTAGTTGGTCGCTTCTTAGTCTTTTGCTAGCCTTCACTTGCACTAAGCGGGAATACTGCTTGTGCATCCAATCCCTTAAACCCCAAAGTTATTCCAGATGAGTCCACTATACCTTCTTATATGCGGTATCTACCTACCGTTCCAAGTAAATTTGTATGTGCCAAACTCTAAACTTTCAAATAAACATTCTGTTTTGTATGCTCGAATAGCTCATGTATCAACCAAGGTTGTCCTTATCTTCCGTGTTAGGCGGGTTATTCTCAAGAGGAGTGGACTCCGCTCCTCACTCACGAGAAAATGGCTGGTCACTGGGATGCCCAGTCCCATGCTTTATGCAAACTAAATCAAAATTAATTGCAAACAAAACTCCCCCTGGGACCTGATGTATGTTGGAGACACTCGTTGTTTCGAGCAAGTCATGGATTGATGCTTGTTGGTGGAGGGGGAGTATAAACTTTACCATTCTGTTTGGGAACCGCCGATAATGTGTTTAGCATGGAAGATATCGCCATCTCTTAGTTGCTACGTTGACAATGAAAGTATACCGCCCAAATACAATTTATCTCTATTGCAAAACCGAGCTCTTGCACCTCTACAAATCCCTGCTTCCCTCTGCGAAGGGCCTATCCATTTACTTTTATGTTGAGTCATCACCCTCTTATGAAAAAGCACTAGCTGGAGAGCATAGCTGTCATTTGCATTCATCACTATTAATCTATGTTGGGTGTGACTATGATTGGATCTCTTTTACCATGAATTACAATGTCTAGTCAGTCCTTGATCTTTAAAGGTGCTCTGCATTTATGTTTTGCGGTCTCAGAAAGGGCTAGCGAGATACCATCTTGTTATATCATATTATGATTGTTTTAAGAAAGTGTTGTCATCCGAGATTTATTATTATGTCTTGCTAGTTGATTATACTATTGATATGAGTAATTATGAGACCTGAGAATTATTGCAAATATGGTTAGTTATGATATATGCTGAAAACTTGAATGCTGGCTTGACATAGTTACAACAACAAGAGCAAACAGAGTTTGTAAAAGTTTTTCTTTCTTTCTTTTAGTTTGTCAACTGAATTGCTTGAGGACAAGCAAGGGTTTAAGCTTGGGGGAGTTGATACGTCTCTGTCGTATCTACTTTTCCAAACACTTTTGCCCTTGTTTTGGACTCTAACTTGTATGATTTGAATGGAACTAACCCGGACTGACGCTGTTTTCAGTAGAATTGCCATGGTGTTGTTTTATGTGCAGAAAACAAATATTCTCGGAATGACCTGAAACTCCACGAAACATCTTAGAAAAATAATAAAAAATCCTCGCCAAAGATGAAGGCCAGGGGGCCCACACCCTGTCCACGAGGGTGGCAGCCCCCTCTAGGGCGCACCCCCTAGCTCGTTGGCCCCCTGGATGCCCTCCGACGCCAACTCCAACTCTATATATTTGTTTTCGGAGAGAAAAAAATCAGAGAGAAGAAATCATCGCGGTTTACGATACGGAGCCGCCGCCAAGCCCTAAAACCTCTTGGGAGGGCTGATCTGGAGTCCGTTCGGGGCTCCGGAGAGGGGGATTCGTCGCCGTCGTCATCATCAACCATCCTCCATCACCAATTTCATGATGCTCACCGCCGTGCGTGAGTAATTCCATCATAGGCTTGCTGGATGGTGATGGGTTGGATGAGATTTATGATGTAGTCGAGTTAGTTTTTTAGGGTTTGATCCCTAGTATCCACTATGTTCTGAAATTGATGTTGCTATGACTTTGCTATGCTTAATGCTTGTCACTAGGGCCCGAGTGCCATGATTTCAGATCTGAACCTATTATGTTTTCATGAATATATGTGAGTTTTTGATCCTATCTTGCTAGTCTATAGTCACCTACTACGTGTTATGATCCGGCAACCCCGAAGTGACAATAATCGGGACCACTCTAGGTGATGACCATAGTTTGAGGAGTTCATGTATTCACTATGTGCTAATGCTTTGTTCCGGTTCTCTATTAAAAGGAAGCCTTAATATCCCTTAGTTTCCGATAGGACCCCGCTACCACGGGAGGGTAGGACAAAAGATGTCATGCAAGTTCTTTTCCATAAGAACGTATGACTATATACGGAATACATGCCTAAATTACATTGATGAATTGGAGCTAGTTCGGTGTCACCCTATGTTATGACTGTTACATGATGAACCGCGTCCGGCATAATTATCCATCGCTGATCCGGTTCCTATGAGTTTTCCATATATTGGTTTACGTTTTGTTACTTTCCCGCTGCTACTGTTACAATCACTACAAAATACCAAAAACATTACTTTTGCTGTCTTTACTTTTGTTGCTGCTTCCACCACTATCATATTACTGAGCTACTAAACACTTTGCTGCAGATACTAAGTTTCCAGGTGTGGTTGAATTGGCAACTTAACTACTAATACTTGAGAATATTCTTTGGTTCCCCTTGTGTCGAATCAATAAATTTGGGTTGAATACTCTACCCTCGAAAGCTGTTGCGATCCCCTATCCTTGTGGGTTATCAGGTGTGCATCCAACTTGCTTGCTCATGAAGACCTAGGGCATTTTGAGGAAGCCCATCATTGGAATATACAAGCCAAGTTCTATAATGAAAAATTCCCACTAGTATATGAAAGTTACAGAATGAGAGACTCTCTATCATGAAGATCATGGTGCTACTTTGAAGCACAAGTGTGGTAAAAGGATAGTAACATTGCCCCTTTTCTCTTTTTCTCTCATTTTTTGGGCCTTCTCTTTTTTTATGGCCTCTTTTTTTTGTCCGGAGTCTCATCCCGACTTGTGGGGGAATCATAGTCTCCATCATCCTTTCCTCACTTGGGACAATGCTCTAAAAATGATGATCATCACACTTTTTATTTTTCTTACAACTCAACAATTACAACTCAATACTTAGCACAAAATACGACTCTATATGAATGCCTCCGGCGATGTACCGGGATATGCAATGAATCAAGAGTGACATGTATGAAAGAATTATGAACGGTGGCTTTGCCACAAATATGATGTCAACTACATGATCATGCTAGCAATATGACAATGATGGAGCGTATCATAATGAACGGAACGGTGGAAAGTTGCATGTCAATATATCTCGGAATGGCTATGGGAATGCCATGATAGGTAGGTATGGTGGCTGTTTTAAGGAAGGTATTTGGTGGGTGTATGATACCGGCGAAAAGTGTGCGGTATTAGAGAGGCTAGCAATGGTGGAAGGAAGGAAAGTGCGTATAGTCCATGGACTCAACATTAGTGATAAATAACTCATATACTTATTGCAAAAATCTAGAAGTTATCAAAGCAAAGTATTACGCGCATGCTCCTAGGGGGATAGATTGGTAGGAAAAGACCATCGGTCGTCCCCGACCGCCACTCATAAGGAAGACAATCAATAAATAAATCATGCTCTGACTTCATCACATAACGGTTCACCATACGTGCATGCTACGTGAATCACAAACTTTAACACAAGCATTTCTCAAATTCACAACTACCCAACTAGCATGAATCTAATATCACCATCCTCATATCTCAAAAAATTATCAAGCATCAATTTTTTCTTAGTATTCAACGCACTCAAAAGAAAGTTTTACAAATCTTGAATACCAAGCATATTATTATTAAGCAAATTACCATGCTATTAAGACTCAAAATAATCTAAGTGAAGCATAAGAGATCAATAGTTTCTATAAAACAAATCCACCACCGTGCTCTAAAAGATATAAGTGAAGCACTAGAGCAAAATTATATAACTCAAAAGATATAAGTGAAGCACATAGAGTATTCTATCAAATTTCGAATTATGTATGGCTCTCTCAAAAGGTGTGTACAGCAAGGATGATTGTGGTAGACTAACAAGCAAAGACTCAAATCATAAAAGACGCTCCAAGCAAAACACATATCATGTGGTGAATAAAAATATAGCTCCACGTAAAGTTACCGATAGAAGTAGACGAAAGAGGGGATGCCTTCCGGGGCATCCCCAAGCTTAGTCTCTTGCCAATCCTTGTTCCATAATCCATCAAATCTTTACCCAAAACTTGAAAACTTCACAACACAGAACTCAAAGTAGAAAATCTCGTGAGCTCCGTTAGCGAAAGAAAACAAAAGACCACTTAAAGGTACTATAATGAACTCATTATTTATTTATATTGGTGTTAAACCTACTGTATTCCAACTTCTCTATGGTTTCCATATTTTTGTTTCCGAGTGAAGTAGGATCAAAGGGTGCATCCGAGTGAAGCGCGCCACACACTATGTTTTTTCTCTCTCGCAAATACGCAAAAGGCTTACATATCATTTCGGGAATAACTATACTGATCCATTTGCCGACGGCCTTGGCCCATAGGTGTGTGTCGTCCTCTCTCTCTCTCCATCACTTTTATTTTCTTTTTGATAATTTAGATGATTCATATCTCTTAAACCAAAATTCCATTTCTGTTCTTTATATATATTTGAACTCCTAGCGTCAATACCTTTTGAACAAGATCTTGGATACATTTCAAACATATTTAAATTTAAATGTTTTAGCTAACTTATTTCACTCAATCTGCTTTAGTGGGGAACTGCTTAGAAAAAGACCAATGAGTGTTTTTTTGAATTTAGTGAAATTATTCATTTGAAATGAGCGGAAAATGTTTTTGAAAAAGGAATGAAAGTTTATTTTAGTGAAATCAGTATTTTCTAGAATTGTGATATTTTAATGAATGAAATCTGCTATCTAAAGTGAGTGAAATAAGTCTTCTGGAATGAGTGAAATAACTTTTTCGAATAGACAAAAAGCATTTTTTAATGAGTAAAAACCTTCTTTTGAAATGCATGAAATTGTTGAAACCAATTCTCTGAAATAAGTGAAATTAATTTTTCGATTTGAGTGGAATGAGTATTTTGAATTAAGTGAAACCAATGATTTAAGAATTATCGAAATCTGTTGTTTGAAATGAGTGAAATATGTTGTTTACAAAAAATGTAATTGTTATCTTTTAAAATGATTGACATTATTTGTTTGAATCGAATGAAACTAGCGGAATCCGTTATGTGAAATGAGTGAAATAAACTAGTTAAATATGTTTGTTTGTTTTAGACAAGTGAAATCATAAAATGATTGAAACAAGTAAACATCAATCTACTCGCAAAAAAAAAACTTGGCAGAAACCCTGGGGTTTTTTTGACGGGTAAATAACTTTAGTTCTCAGATAATAGAAAGATCATGTAGAATCAAGTGAGAAAAAAAGTCTGGGATTGTCATAGAACTCTCCCAAACCTCGGAAGATCTATTTCAAAGTGAGTGTTTTGCAATACTATCAGCAACACTGTTGGCTTCCCGGAAACAATGGATTACCTCGGCCTTTGATAGTTCCGTCCGGAGAGAGTTACTTTCAGAAATGATTGCTACTTACAGGCCTAGATAATCATATTGGTTAGTTTCCTCAACAGCATTCAGACTATCAGATTTGACTAGCACTGAGTTGCATCCAACTTTTGCAGCCAAATAGAAGCCATTTCGGATCGCTGATATCTCTGCCGCTCCCGCGTTCTGTACATGTGGTATGAACCATGAAGCTGCAGCTATGAACTCGCCCCGATCATCTCGAGCTACGGCTCCAGTAGCTCTTTTCATACTTTCATCACAACCAATGCGGCAAACAGGACATTGCATAGAAGTTGGGATATATCTACCCGCTAGTGTACCTAGACACGGTAAAACCCCTCGAGTAACTTTCCACACAAAGTGTTTAACCTTTCCTGGTAGCCTGAGAGCCCATAATTTCTTCCATGAATCACACTCTTGGTGTCTGCCCATTCTGCCATTCGGGTTCCAATCGTGACCAAATTGGTGTTCAAACTCAACGTGATACGTGGATCTTACAGAGAACATGCTAGACCGCGTATGGTGCCATGCAATAAAACCGTCCATCGCCTCTGTTCGAAGTGATATTTGCAAGATTCTATGCACATCCACCGGTGAGAAGACCGATCGTACCAGCTCCTCATCCCAATGTCCAGAATGCGGGTCAATTAGTTCTTCCACTCGACCCAACATAGTTGTCCCTCGTGGTGTAATAACCTTTCGATTTTCACTAGTTGGAATCCATGGGTCGTTCCAAATATTGATTTGCGATCCATTGCCAACCCGCCAGATGCATCCCCTTTTTGAACGTTTTTATGCCTGACGTAATGCTTTGCCATGTAAAAGAGGAACCTTTCTTTGGGCGAGCATTAAGAGTATTTCCGTCTGGATAGTACTTTGCACTAAGGACCTTTGCACACAAAGTGTGTCTGGATTCTAGAGTAGTCGCCAACACTGTTTTGCTAGTAAAGCAAGATTAAACATGTAAAGGTCCCTAAACCCCAAGCCCCCTTTCCTCTTTGGGATGCACAATTTCCACCATGGAAACCAATGCATTTTCTTCTTCTCTTCATTGTCTCGCCACCAAAACCTTGGAATCGCATCATTTATTTGTTTGCAAATCCCTTTTGGCAATTTAAAGACCACATCGCATAGGAGGGGATTGCTTGAGCCACAACCTTTATTAAAATTTCCTTCCCTTGCATGGACAGTACCTTCTCCTTCCACCCTTTTAGTCTTTGATAGATTCTGTCAATTAGATGTTGAAGACAGTCACTCCTATCTACTCCCACAAAAGTGGGGAGACCAAGGTATTTATCTGACAAAGCCTCCGTCAGAATATGAAGGGTTGTACAAACTTCTTCCCTAGTATTAACACCTATATTCGGGATGAAAAATATACTTGATTTTGCTGTACTCACAAGTTGTCTGGAGCTTGCACAGTAGGAGTCAACCACTCTTTTCAGGGTGTTCACATTCTGAGCAGTAGCTTTCATAAGAATCAAAGAGTCATCTACAAACAGCAGGTGAGATATAGATGGCGCATTCCTGCAAACACGGATACCTTCCAGCCCTCCAACTTCTTCCTCATGAGCCAAGTAACTAGACAGTCCTTCCAAGCATAGCAGAAAAAGGTATGGTGACAAGGGATCCCCTTCCTTAGACCTCTCGCGGGGGAGAAATCGTCAGTTTCCGTGCCATTAAATCGCACTCTATAGTTGATACATCTCCAACGTATCTATAATTTTTGATTGTTTCATGCTGTTATATTATCTATCTTGGATGTTTTATAATCATTTTATAGTCATTTTATATCATTTTTTGGTACTAACCTATTGACATAGTGCCAAGTGACAGTTGTTGTTTTTTGCATGTTTTTTACATTGCAGATAATCAATAACAAACAGAGTCCAAATGCAGCGAAACTTTTTGTGGATTTTTTTTGGACGAGAAGACAACCAATGGGCTGAAGAAGCACCTGGGGGCTACTCCGAGGGGAGCACGACCCACCAGGGCGCGCCTGGGGGCCTAGGCGCGCCCTGGTGGGTTGTGCCCACCTCGGGTGCCCCCGGACTGCCTCTTTACACTATAAATACCCCAATATTCCAGAAACCCTAGGGGAGTCGACGAAAATCAATTCCAGCCGCCGTAGAGTCCAGAAGCACCAGATCCAATCTAGACACCATCACGGAGGGGTTCACCACTTCCATTGGTGCCTCTCCGATGATGCGTGAGTAGTTCTTTTTAGACCTTCGGGTCTGTAGTTAGTAGCTAGATGGCTTCCTCTCTCTCGTTTGATTCTCAATACAATGGTCTCTTGGAGATCCATATGATGTAACTCTTTTGCGGGGTTTTGTTGGGATCCAATGAACTTTGAGTTTATGATTAGATCTATCTCTTTTTATCCATGAAAGTTATTTGAGTTTCTTTGATCTCTTATATGCATGATTTCTTATAGCCTCGTATTTCTTCTGCGATATTTGGGTTTTGTTTGGCCAACTTGATCTATTTATCTTGCAATGGGAAGAGGTGCTTTGTAGTGGGTTCGGTCTTACGGTGTTTGATCCCAGTGACAGAAGGGAAACCGACATGTATGTATCATTGCTACTAAGGATAAAACAATGGGGTCTATTTCTACATAAATAGATCTTGTCTACATCATGTCATCGTTCTTATTGCATTACTCTATTTTTCCATGAACTTAATACACTAGTTGCATGCTGGATAGCGGTCGATGTGTGGAGTAATAGTAGTAGATGCAGGAAGGAGTCAGTCTACTAATCTTGGACGTGATGCCTATGTAATTATCATTGCCTAGATATCGTCATGAGTATTTGAACTCCTATCAATTTCCCAGCTGTAATTTGTTCACCCACTGTTTGCTATTTTTCTCGAGAGAAGCCACCAGTGAAAACCTACGGTCCCCGGGTCTCTTCTTCATATTATTTGCCTTTGTCTTTATTTTCAGATCTACAAAAGCCAAAAATACAAAAATACCTTGCTGCAATTTATTCTTATTTATTTTATTTGGCGTTCGTTCTATCAATCTACTACAATTTATTCACGTCCATTTTTCCTATCTTGGGCGCCGTACCCGAAAGAGATTGACAACCCCTTTTACACATCGGGTTGCGACTATTTGTTATTTGTGTGCAGGTGTTGTTTACGTTGTGTTGCTTGGTTGTCCTACTGATTCGATAACCCTGGTTTCATCACTGAGGGGAATACCTACCGTCGCTATGCTGCATCATCCCTTTCTCTTTGGGGAAATACCGACGTAGCTTCAAGCCGCTATCAATAGCTCACGGATGAAACACACTCCATATGTCCACCCAAACTGAATGGAACCCGAGCTTCAGCATTATTTTCTTAAGGAAACCCCACTCCACGCGGTCATATACTTTTAACATATCAAGTTTCACAGCACAGTACCCAGTAGAGCCATGGGTATTCTTTTTTATTGCATGAAAATATTCATATGCCACCAACACATTGTCTATAATTAACCTTCCTCGAACAAATGCACTATATGTTGGGTAAATCACTTATGGTAAAAGTTCCTTGAGCCTGTTTGCTAGCATCTTGGATATTATTTTATATATCACATTGCACAAGCTAATAGGTCTATACTGGGTAATTACCTCTGGACTTTCCACTTTTGGGATCAACACAATATTTGTTTGATTCCATCCATCAGGCATTTTCTGATTATTTATAGCACTCAAGACCTCATATGTTAACTCATCGCCAAGAATGTGCCAAAACCTCTTGAGGTATAATGCATGCAAGCCGTCAAGCCCTGGTGCCTTCAAATCACCGATTTGGAAGAGTGGCTTTTTAACATCCTCATGAGTGTATGGCGCCACAAGAAACCTATTCATCTCCGCCATCACACCTGGCTTCACTATATGTAGAAGATCTTGGTCATAATCAACACCATCCGTCTTAAAAAGATTTCCAATGTAGTCACAGATTAGGGGATTGAGGTTATCATTTCCCTCCACCCATCCATTATTGTTGTTTCTCAATTTATTAATCAAGTTTCTTGTTTTCCTACCAGACGCAAACTTATTGAGGTATTGCGTATTGCGGTCCCCCCAACGCAGCCATTTCACGTTACCGCGTTGTGCCCCAAAAATCTCTCTTGGATGAGCGAATTCTATATCAGCACTGAGAGGCCTTCTTGTTTTGCTCGAACTTCGTCCGAGTATGGAGCTCGCATAAGAACCTCCAGCTCTTCCCGGGCCTTTCTTAACCAAAGGCGAGGACCTCTCAGAACCCGGAGATCCCATTCATGAAGATCGTCGTGTACAACATCCATCTTATCTTTGACAGTCGGGCACAAACCTCTATGTACAACTTTTTTCCAAGCTGTATTCACTATTTCTTCCACCGTATCTTCTTCGAGCCACCTTGCTTCAATTGTGCGCCCATATTTAGGCTTTCTCTCTTCTACACTAGCTGAGTACTCAGTATGAGGAAGAATGGGTCGGTGATCAGATTTCCCCATCTCTAAATTACATAAGCTTGCCCGAGGGTGCATGGTCATCCAATCAGCATTTGTAACCGCGTGGTCTAGCCTCTCATTCAGTCGACCATGGAACCAAGAGAACCTATCACGAACATACCCTAGGTCCTCCAAAGCACAATTGTAAAGCCCATCCTAAAACGCTTGTAAGTGAGAGTGTTGTCTTGGTGCTCCCCCTCTTTCTCCGAAGAAAATAAAATATCGTTAAAGTCTCCAATTATAACCCAGGGTAACATGGATTGGGTATGTAACTCTCTTATATGGCAATATGTTCGCTCCCTATTCTCCCAACTTGGCACTCCATTGATGCCAGTTAACCTCCAAACATCCCCATTACTTTCATGAATTTCAACATCAATACCATCTAGGGTGCACTACAAAAAAAAGACACACCCGTGACATTTTGGGCCGAACGGAATTTTTTTCTGTCATACATATGACACTTCTATGACGATAATTGTGAAAAAACCCGGTATCATCATAGATGTGGTGGGCTCCTACTTCTATGACAAAAAATCATGACAGAAAATGGGCTTTTCGTCCTGGGCGGGCCGGAGACGCAGATGCATGACATTCTTTGGGCCGTCCATGACGGAAAAACCCGTGGTAGAAGCGAGGGCGAGGAAAATTTCAGGGAGTTCCCGGTTACGGTGGGAGGTCAGGGGCCGAGCGATGCGCGTTTCTCTCATACACGTACGCGTGTGTGTGCGAGGCATTGGCTCTAACTGAACCTGAGCAAGGCATTGGGCTCTAATTGAACCCGAGCGATTGCACTGTAGGCTACACGTTACTGAACCCGAGCGATCGATCGAAGGCTATTAACTGAACCCGATCGAGCGATTCCTTCGCTACTGCTGCTAACTGAAGCCGATCGATGGGATGAACAGTGAGTGTGTGTGTGGGGGGGGGGTTGGATGAACAGTGAGCGGTGGTGTTGCCTCTGGATGAACAGGACCCCGTGGTGTGGTGGAGGACTGGATAAACAGTAGACGGTGGAGGGGTGCCCATGGAGGGGTGGATGAACAGGACCCCATGGTGTGGAGGGCTACATGAACAGTAGACGATGGAGGGGTGGTTGAACAGGACCCCGTGGTGTGGAGGGCTGGATGAACAGTAGATGATGGAGGGGTGCCCGTGGAGGGGTGGTTGAACAGGACCCCGTGGTGTGGAGGCCTGGATGAATAGTAGACGGTGGTGGGTAGGATGAACAGTAGCCCGTGGAGGGGTGGTTGAACAGGAGCCCGTGGAGAGGGTTGGTTGAACAGTAGCCGGTGGAGTAGCGCACAGTGGAGGCTGGATGAACAGGAGCCTGTGGATGAACAGTCGCAGGTGGAGGCTGTAGGAGGTCGACTTTGGATGAACAGTAGCTCGTTGAGGCTGGAGGGGTCAACGGTGGAGATGAACAGTATCCCATGGAGTCCCGTTTTGCGGTACGCCACACCCCTCCCGATGAACAGGACCCCCGTTTCGACCGTAGCGCTCCAACACAAGTCCGTTTCCTCCGTTTTGCGGTACGCCACACCCCTCCCGACAAACAGGACCCCCGTTTCGACCGTAGGAGGTCCGTTTCGTCCGTTTTGCGGTACGCCACACCCCTCCCGATGAATAGGACCCCCGTTTTGACCGTGGTCGGTCGAACACAAGGCCGTTTCCTCCGTTGTGCGGTACGCCAAGCCTCGTTTCCATCGCATGTTCCGTCCAAGCCCTCCCGATGAACACGACGCATTCCATTGCCTCCCCATCAACACGACGCATTCCGTTGCCTCCCCATGAACACGACGCATTCCGTTGCCTCCCCATGAACATGACGACGACGCTGTTTCTCCGTTCCGACCCAGCCATGTACACGAGCCCTGGCCGTACGTATGCGCGAGTGCGCGTTCGAGACCCCGCCCGTATGTACACATACGTGGCCGTATTTTCTTTCTTGCACCCTGGCCGCCTCTACTACGACACGTGCACGCCTCTACATCGACCAGTATATATGTACGTACATGTTCGCGACCAGAATGACAACGCTACATACGCTTCGACCAGGTGGGTCCCGACTGTCAGGCACTTCCTTGTGTTCGAAGATGTAGCTGGTGGGTCCCAGCAGTCAGGGGGGAAAAATACGGTGGCCCGTCCGGTGGGTCCCGCTGTCAGGTGGAGGAATAATTATTTTGCACGTAATAAGGAGGCACTTCCTTGCTGCGGCCGTGGACCCAGCTGTCAGCCGCTCCACATACAGTCCACGTCCGATGGAAGCCGTTCCTTGACCATGTTGACCATGCCGCGCCGAGAGCACGAGGGCGGTGGACGATGGCGAGGCCTAGGAAGGGGATGACGCGGAGCCGGGGAAGACGCGGCAGTGGATGCCCACGCGTAGAGGAGTACGAGGGTTCACTGGTTCGCTGCGGTGTGAGGTTGCCGTCGCCGCAGAATAACAGGGGTGTGGGTGAGTAGAGGGATGGCCTGGCCAGCGGTGGGAGTAGTAGGGGGCGGTGAGGCCTCCGCCGCATCGCAGCCGGCCACGGGAGGCAGGAGCACGAGGCACGACCGACGCTGGTTTGGGCGGCTGGAGCAAGAAGACCAGAGGTTGAAGAAGCACTACGGCCGTTGGATGGACATCGTACGGTCACTGGAGCTAGAATCGTGCATATTGACTAAGTTGACAAAGCCCTCCGTCCCCGTCAACTTAGTAGGCTCACAAGTCAGCCTGCCACTATACTCGGTCACAGCTAACAGGGGGAGTATTCATTTTTTGTGCGTAATAAGGAGACACTTCCTTGCATGCGAAGATATAGCTGGTGGGTCCGAGCTGTCAGCGGCGGTAACGTTTTTTTCGTGAAATACAGAGGCCCTTTCAGTGGGCCCTTGATGTCAGGTGGAGGAATCATTATTTTGCGCGTAATAAGGAGGCATTTCCTTGCGTGCGGCTGTGGACCCAGCTGTCGGCCTCTCCACGTAAAGTCCACTTCAGGTGCATGTCGGTCGTTGACCACGTTGACCAGGCCGCGCCGAGAGCACCAGGGCAGTGGACGACGGCAAGGCCTAGGAAGGGAACAACACGGAGGCAGGGAAGACTCGGCAGTTGTTTCCCACACGGAGGGGAGTACGACTGTACGAGAGTTTACTGGTTCGTCTGCCGTCGCCGGAGAATAATAGCAGGTGTGGGTCAGTAGAGGGATGGCTAGGCCAGCAATGGGAGTACGGTGGGGCGGTGAGGCCTGTGCGGCAGCAGAGCCGGCCGCGGGCAGGAGAGAGAAGGCAGTCCTGCCGGCGCCTGTTTGACCGGCTGGAGCAGGAAGAGCAGAGATTGAAGAAGCACGACGGCCGTTGGATGGCCATCCAACAGTCACTGCTTGTGCGTCAACCTTTTTTTAGGAAAGCCTCAAATCTGTGAAAAACAGCATACAACCCATCTGCCATTATTTCTAATAATTTACAACCCATTTGCTAATTATTAAGGTTTTTCTTGGAGCCCATATTCTTTTTGTTAGCATTACAGCCCATATTGTGGCCACGGTTAAAAAATTATACAAAATTTTGCATATTTCGATGCGGTCCGAACTATTTTTAATCCCGAAATTTTGACTCACATTCAAACTTATTTTAAAAATAAATGTATATTAATATAAAATCCAACAAATTCTCCACGCATAAAAATTAATGTAATTTCAAATCTCGAAATGAAAAAAATATATTTGAAAATAATTGCCGGTTTGATGTGTTTTAAAAATGTACATCCCATTTCTCATTACTGATGGGCCATTTTCTCGGCCAGCCGAATGAAAGCTCTCCTCGTCTTGAAAGATTTGCAGCCCAACAGGCCTGCCAAAGCGACTTACTTGGCAAATCACAAAAAAACTAGGTTGTGGCCGTGGACCCAGTTGTCAGCCTCTCCACGTACAGTACTCTTCCGATGGAATGTCGTTGACCACGTTGACCACGCCGCACCGAGAGCACGAAGGCGGTGGACGACAGCGAGGCCTAGGAAGGGGACGACACGGAGCCGGGGAAGACGCGACAGTGGCTGCCCACGCGGAGAGGAGTACGAGGGTTCACTGGTTCGGCTGCGGTGTGAGGCTGCCGTCGCTGCAGGGCCTGGCTAGCGGTGGGAGTAGTAGGGAGCGATGAGGCCTCATCGGCAGCATAGCCAGCCACTGGAGGCAGGAGCAGGCGGTCTCCCCGGTGCTGGTTTGGACGGCTGGTGCAAGAAGAGCAGCGATTGAAGAAGCAGCAGTACTGTTCGATTCAAATCCAACGGTTACTGCTGCT
This sequence comes from Triticum monococcum, assembly GCA_034509565.1. Taxonomy (NCBI): domain Eukaryota; kingdom Viridiplantae; phylum Streptophyta; class Magnoliopsida; order Poales; family Poaceae; genus Triticum; species Triticum monococcum. Next base: position 76,533,598 of record CM067842.1, on the reverse strand, counting down.
AGAATCGTTTGTTGACTAAGTTGGCCAGCGGAGGGAGTAGGGTGGGCCGGGGAAGCCTACGCGGCGTCACAGCGGGGCACAAGAGGAGGGAGAAGGCTGTCCCGCCGGCACTAGTTTAGGCGGCTAGAGCAGGAAGATCAGATATTGAAGAAGCACGTTGGCCGTTGGATGGACATCCAACACTAACTGCTGCTAGAATCGTGTGTTCACTAACAAAGCCTTGCGTAAACAAGTCAGCCTCGAAATCTGTGGCGTGTACAGCCCAATTGCTATTATTTTTATAATTTTTACTCAATTTCTAATTCATATGGAATTTATTGCAGCCCGTTTTCCATTTTTAGAATTGCTGGCCATTTTCTGGTCAGTACCAGGGTCAAAAAATTAACTAAAAATGTGGGAAATTTTGAAAATTCACAAATTTTTGCTGGGGAACGAAATATTCTTAATCCAAAAATTAATATCCATACCAAAACAAATTTAAAAGTAAATTAGTACTATGTCATGTTAAATCCAATGAAATACGTATAAGATATCAGTGAAGAACAAAAACAAAAAAAGAAACTTATATCCCATTTGCTATAATTTTTTTGGAATTTTCAACACCTTTTGATATTACTTTTAACAGACATTGACCATACTCTTAAGCCAGGTCGGAATGCATCCCTCCTCGTCTTGAAAGATTTGCAGCCTAGTAATTCGGAGAAAACAAATAGGTCTAGCTTGGGTATTCTTCAAAAAGAAATATTGGGCTACCTATTTTCCCAAAGAACTGGTGCATGAGCATTTAGCTTCATTCATTTATTTATTTATTTATTTATGTTTAGGGGACCATGAGCATGTACGTGGGCCGGATTCATGTGAGAGCCTCCCTTCCAGTTAATTATGGGCTTCTCTATTGGGCCTTCATCAGTGGGCTACATGTTATCAACAAGTGGAAAATGTGTTCCGAGTTTCAAAAAAATGTGTTCCGTATGATAAATAGTATGCGCTACGTACGGTACGGGGCACTAAAGGATCGAACCGTGCAACGACTTCCAAAACATTGTGTTTGTCGTTCTAACAACACATTTATTCAACCAACAGACGAAATATACTACTGATTGTACATTGAAAACAGCAGCAACAGCAACCAGGGCTGGTGGTGCAACAGAAGCAGTAAGCAGGCCAGAAGAGTGAAGACACAACTCTCTCTTCCAAACCAAACATCAGCCATCATTACAAAAGGGCTACCAAAAAAGAACAAGTGTATGCATCAAACTAAATAAAGATCCTACTACACCAAGTGTACGCATCTAACTAACTGGCTCAGTTAGACATTACTATTTATTAAGCTGTGGAGATTGGCTGATGGCTTGAACCAGATGGGTGCCTAACCGGGGAAACTCCAGCCAGTAGGTCGAAGTCTGATACTTGCGACCCTCTCTCCTACTTTGGGCTGCAGAGCGTGGCGGCACATATCCGGGTATGGTGCATGCAGAGACGCATGGTACGCTGTGTACACACAGTTTTGCCTGATGAACGAAATCGTGCTGCCATCATGATCCTTGCCGTCGGTTATCTCCTGGTTAATTGGATAATTCAGTCCGACAAACAGAGAGCATGTACCAAGACTACTTACCAGCCTCCAGTCAAAAATTCCTAAAGGCCCAGAGAAGCTGGGATCCCGCTCAAAGACCTTGCAGTGACTGTGATTGTATTCCACGAAACAACACGTCTGATACGTGCGAACGATCATCAATCTTTCGCCGTCGTCTGATCGAGCCAGGAACCACCTGCAACTGCCATGCCGCTTTTCTTTGAAAGGTTCTGGGATTAGGAAGGGTAGGGACACCAGGCGGCCTACAACATCATATCAAGTTGGAGTTAAATAAAAAAGGGCTCTTGGTTTAGTCAATCTTAAGAACAACATGTTATGAGCATGAATCTTTTTTCAGCAAATGTTGACAGTACTATAAGCAAGCCATCATGATATCATAGGAAAGTAACATACTGCTATAACAACCGTTTGTAGCGATGACTGGAGTAGGCCAGCAATACGTCCATCCATAGAAGGAGTTGACAGCGTAAATGAAGCCCTTGTGTTCAATGGCATCAGAGAACCATGGAGGATGTATGATCCTGCGATGGACGTGCAGATTTATCCACTTACCGCAGTGACCTGTCAGATAGCCGAGACCGCGGTTGTAGCACGCAATTAGCCTGAAGTCTTTATAATTCACAGATCTTGTGGGCACTTGGCAGATTACAACCTTGAGCAAATCAAACTTGGTATCATGTTGGCTACTGTAAGATTCCGAGTATTCTGGGCCATGGTGCCAAAGCAGTGCAGTGTTAATCGAAGGAAGGGGGATCAATCGCCAGGTGTAGACCTCCACAAGCATCCAGCTGCCGCGACCGTCGATGAGCACCATCCAAGACGTGTTCATGCCGACCCAGTACATACCGTTAATGTAGTTAAGGCTGACGGGGATCGGATCGCAGTCAAGGGGGTTGATGCTCGCCACCCTATGATCGTTATGTTGCGTGACACACCGTTTCTGAAGAGCAGGCGGCATCAGCAAGCAAGGAGCTGGCTTAAAAAGCTCCGGCCTGAGGACTTTGAGTAAACGGTACAGCCCCGACGAGCACGCGGCGAGCGACATGGTACTGAGATTGTCCACGCGCGAAACAATGAGCTTGATTGCCTTTGTGGGTAGCAAATTCCAGCCACTCTTTCAGCGGACGCTGCTCGGTTCTGCCATTGTTAGTGCTTGGGTTTCGGACCAGGGGGGGAGGCACCTTAGCGGGGATGGAAGTTTGGACGAGATTATGTGCGGACAAAGATGGAGAAGCGAATATGTGCTGTGGGAAGTGGACAGGTAATGATGACTACAGCACGCCGCTTGACTTACGAGACACATACCAGCAGCGTAGGGTCATGTCGATGCCAGACAACTTGCTTGAGTGATCACAGTACTGGTACTCCCTGCAATGTTATGCCCTAACTTGCTTGAGTAGAGTAGTAGAGTAGGACTCTGCTCTACTACTAGCACCAGAGGAATAGTATATTCTAATCTAAAATAGTTACAAACTTCAATGCCCGAGCGTGGAACGACTATGAACCATGCTCAAAGACCGTGTCTACGTGGTGTTTGGACATGGGCGACAACCTCAACGCCAACGGTGCTGCTCCCGTTGCACCGTATGTGTTTCTGTCCTTCCTATTCGAAATCATGGTAGAATTCATGTTTCTACTCTGTATCCTACTACTATGCTAGTCCACATGATTAGTTTCATCTCTGTTATAGCCGTCATGATTTATTTTATCCTTATTCGGATTAAATCTCGTAGTAACTTGCTCATATATTCAACTGGCGCAACGTCCCCCACAGCCACTCCCGTTTCATGGACGGCCTGGTCGATGTTGGAATTTTGATAGTAGGCCTTTATAAGGTGAGCTCTTCTACCACATGTATGAGCATGAGAAGAGGAGACCTACACGCACGCTCCTCCTCCTCGCTCGCCTCGCCACGCCACGCCTCGTCACGACGCGCCACGGGTTGCGGGATTGAGCGAAGCCGAGGACAGAGCTATACTCCCACGACCTACCCGGCCCGCACTATATAGTTTCTCACCACCGTTCCAGACCATTGCGCCGCCAAGCAAGTCTTCTCCATCCCTCCTTTCGGTGTGCACCGAGAGATGCGACAGCAGGCCTCCGGAACCCCACCTCTCGTGATCCTGTATGGGAGAGGGGCGATCAGGTTTTTGGGGAGCGCACTTGCGCGACTGCTGGCAGCGACGAATTCCAGAACGACGACTTCTTCCCCGACCTCGGCAACCTCATCCTTGACATGGGCGACAACGTCAACGCCGGAAACAAGTGAGATATAGGGTGTAGGAAGCGGTTTGGGAATTTGCATGCCTTTCCAACCAGTGAGATACTCCGTACAAAGTACGATAGAGAAATAACCACAGAGAAGGAAGCTAAAAGTAAACAATCAAACGAGCATTTTTGCATTTGTTTTGCATTGAATCGTTTCACAAGCTTGACTAGTGCTGTTTTTCTACTTTTACAAAAAATGTTAAAACGTGCATTTGCACGAACATAAGTAATAGTAGTACTCCCTCCATCTAGGTATATAAGTCTTCCCTCCTTGGTCACGGTGCACAACCGAAGATGACTTATTGACCTGGACGGAGGGAGTAGCACAGTCTGCAAGCATATATCGAGAGAGACGTTTAGTGCGATAGTATATAGTAAAGTTTGTGCTATATGCACGTACTTGCAAAATGCGTATGAATACACAAGGTTTCCAAACTTTCCCTTTTACATACTTAATTAAGGACACTAAAAATTCTTGAACGTTCGGGATTTATCATTTGCGTCCCAAAACTAACGAGATTGCCTTATGAAACAAAAACTATACTCCTCCTAAAAGCCATGGCGCTCGCAGGAGCGCTTGTGGTGCGCCACCTGTGCCCTGGTGCGCGGCCGTTTCCCAGCCCGCCGACACAACGCCTCTTCCTCAGCCTCGCAACTCACGAGGTGCTGATTGGCGGCTTGCCGGCGGGCGAGCGCGATCTCATCGGTGTGGTGATCCGGCGCCAACAGGTACTCCTCCTCGCTGGAAGCGTGCACCCGGTCCACGTACTGCCAAGCGTAGATGAGGCGCTTGGCCCTGACTGCACTCAGCGCGTCGGCACGGACGTCCTCCACCACCCTCACAGCCCTCGCACGAGCCTTCTGCCAAAGAGCCAATTGCCTGACTCTCTCAAACGTGACATAGGCCTCCCAGGCAGCTTGTTCCGTGGTGCGCTTCTCTTCCTCGGCCTTCTTCTTCGCCTCTATTTTGGCGCGCTCTACTGGAGGCAAAGCCTCCCACAAGGCGACATCCATTTCTTTCCAAAGCTCCTCAAGGCTAGGGGGCTCGGCGGGCGGCGCGGCGTTCTCCTCGTAGCGGGGAGCCGACGCGTCGTCCGGCGCGCGTGCTGGCGAGATTGGGAATGCCGATGCATCCACCTCGACGCGTCGCGGCGAGGAGCGGAACACTGACGTGTCCTCCTCGACTAGTGGCGGCGAGGAATGGAACGGCGACGCGTCGCGTAGCGGCGAGGAGCGGAGCACCGACGCGTCCTCCTCGACTAGTGGCGGCGAGGAACGGAACGACGACGCGTGACCGTCTGCGCGGTGCAGCAAGAGGCTCCTAGGGCTTGGGAGGGGCGATGCCATGGTGGTCGACGTGAGAGGGAGGGGGAGGAGATAGCGATGAACGTGAACGTGAGGGGGAGGAGATAGCGATGTCATGGGAGGCGTAGTATTTATAGCGAGCAATGGTCACCTACGTAAGATATGGACCGAGCTGCACTGACTTAACTGTCGGTCCAGTTGCGTCACTGACATGTGGGCCAGACCCCTGGTGGGCCCATATGTCAGTGACCGGATGCACCTGTAGTTAAGTAACAGCTACGTGGGCATATTTGTTGGAGTAAATTACGGTGGAGCGAAGGGGTGGAAATATTGCTGGTCACAATGGATTGGACGAGCGTGGGGGGAGGACAGTCATGCATGCAGATTTTTTCACACGGGGTGGAGTGGTGGGACCGCCGGAGGGAGAAGGAGAGTTTGGCAGACATATTGTTTCCACACATGGAGAGGAAAAAAATTGGAGACGAACGGGCTTCCTGCAGGTATGGGGAATGGTGTGTAATAAGTCATCTTGCATGCCGGGCTAGGTATAGTCTCAAGTCATTATAAACAAACACGCCCCACAAATGCTCATATTTCAAGGTGCACTAAATTATTGCATGCGATGATTAAGGCTGGCCATAATGGTGGTATCTTAGCTGGTATCATGCACACGGGAATAGCAAACATGCTGATGTGGCAAAGAATTAAAGAAGAGAGGGGGTTAGAGTAACTAGTGTTCATGCATGCATTGGTAAACACATTTTTTTGTGGAGAATGACAGCACTAGTTGAGTACTTTTGCAGACTTCAAAAACTATTCGACAATGTGTCAACATTCACAATGTCAAATCAATATTTTTACACTCATTATAAAACGTAGTTCTGATACTCATTATAATCAGTACTCCCTCCGTCTAGGTGAGCAAGTCATCTTAGATTGTGCACTGTGACCAAGGAGGAGGGGAAAATGAGAGATCTTAATGTTTATTTGCTAATTAATAGCATTGCATGCAATGAACTAACCACTGCATGTCGTGTTTGGTAGTCTCAAGTCATTAAAAGCATGCACACCCACATCTCCTATTGGTTGATATGTCAAGAAACAAGAAACAAGGTAGAAGTTAATGCACTGCGCCTAAGTATTTTGGGAGTATTGTAGATACTGATATTTTTAGTATAAATTTGGTCATGGGATTTCATTGATGCCTGTCAAAGCATTGACAGGTCTGCTATGCGTGACCTGAAGTTGAAAGCGTTGAGCATCTCGAAGTTGATCAACAATCTTCAATTGTCAAAGATTAGCCGTTCGGCCAATAAGGTGGCACACTTAATCGCTAAGTATAGCTTTGACAATAGATTAGATGGTATTCTTATAAACAACATACCGCCCTATGTTGTGAATATTGTATCGAATGAGTGTACTGGTGTGGCTGGTTAATTAATATAAGGTGGTGTTAAAAAAAGTATAAATTTGGTCAAACACTTTTGCAAACGGTTGACGGGAGTAAAAAGGACCAGAGGTAGTATCATGCATGCGAGTTGGCAAAAAAATTGCTTGTCTAAAAAAGGCAAAGAATTGCTCATTTATAGCGGGTCGAAGTCTCAAAGGGCGCGACCACGCGAGGGAGGCGAAGGTCATGGGAGGCGCGGCGTTTGACGGAATTAAGTGAAGTTACATCCACGCGCCGGCACGGCGTGCAAACAGGCAGAAGCTATACCGCCAGGCCTACGATATGGGTCTAGTAGACATGACATCTAGTGGGTCCCGCATAGTTCTCTAGAACTCTTTGGGGGCTTGCGGCCGTTTATCCACCAGGCAAGCCAGCAACCCCACGCCGTTCGCACGCCCTGCTCGTTCCCATCTTCTACATTACAAAAGTTTGCTCCCAGTCATCCCTTCCTTTCACATTAGTTCGTTCCCAGTATTTTTTGCGGGGTACAATAGTTCAACTTCTCCTAACCCTCCTCCAAAATCCATGGCCTCCCAAATCTCCATGGTCGCCGCTGAGTACCAGGTTAGAGCTATCACCGGCGATCAGTTCATCGTCATCTACACACGTGGATCCGAGACGGTGAAAGCATGGCTTGCTCGCTTCCTACGCATGTTCAACAGTTCAACGGATGAGTTGGCCGCTGGGCTAGATGTTGAGTACACCACAGTCCTGGGACGAGAGAAGGATCTAAAGGACGAAGAGAGGAAGAAGCCCGCCGTGATCGAGGTTTGCGTACATAATGTTTGCTTGGTCTACCACATATGCCATGCCGACATTGAGTGCCAGGATTTTAAGAACTTCCTCAAGGACAAAAGAGTGAAATTTGTTACAGTAGGCTTTAAGAACGACAATGATGTCCTGTGTCGGATAGGTCTCGTTGTAGGCCAGCCCTTCGATCTCCGGAAGGCAAGCCTGGTGTCCTCCTCTCAACCTTCAATGCTGACCCTGGCAGCAGCCATGATTGATCCTTCGTACGCTAAACTGAAGAAACCTCATCACGAGTTTCATCATGCATGGGAGTCGAAGACATTAGATGAAGATCACATCCTGTACGCAGCAATGGATGCCTACCTTTGTTTAAATATCTACAAGGGTTGGATGAAGAAGCAGAGCCCAGTGTCTGGTTCAAGCAAAGAAGCGTCGACAAAGAGGAAGAGGAAGAGGGACGAGGACGAAGTCGAGGACGTGGAATCGGACTCCAACTAGGTGGCAGTGATGTCGCTCATGCTGGTTCTACTATAGTGGCAAGCGGACTAGTTGCTTATTAGTTTATTTTCAAGGGTGTGTTGTGCTGAGGCCCCAGCAGAACTATGTTTATGTTCTTTCTTGTTATTTGAACTCTTTAGTACGTACAGTAGTACTAGTACTATGTCTTACTACTGTTCTTCTTGCAGTTGGTACTACTGCTCGTATCTTCGTGTTCCTACTATACTTAACATGTTCGTACTAGTAGTATAATTTGGGTCAGTCGATTTGTGAAAGAAGTTTGACGGAGCGAGGGAAGAAGACGGCAGAAAAGGTGGAAGAAGCCCTTCTAGCCATCCATGTTGCATCAAATGGCTCACATGAGTCGACTGACCCAAATTGCTCCTTCAGATTGCAGGATCCACGTGGCATTCAAGGTCTCGAAGGTAGATTCCATGTCTGCACCCGGTTTGCGGGCTCGACGCACGCGCGACCGGCTTCCGCCATGACAGCCACCATGCGCGCCTCCTCCACACGGGCGGAGACGACAATGACATGCTAGTTCCTCCTCGCTGGCGTGCTGGAGCACGTGCTCGTCCTCCTCTTCGTACGCTGCGTGCATAGACGCGGCTCCACCAGCTGCTCGCGTGCTTGGTAGCGCAGCGGCATCATGAGGAGGGACTGCAGACGACATGAGCGGGCGAGCCTTCGGCTTCATGGCACAGGGATGGCGGCGACCCGGCGGTGATGGGCGAGAAATTGTTGGCCGGAGCAGGCGGGCGCCAGCATGCGCAACAGCGGCGGCGTCATATTGATGAGTGCGCGTGTGGGAGCTTACTTTAGTTTCATATATAAGGTTGGTCAAACTTAAAAGAAAACCGTATTGGTACACGTAAACATTAGACTTAGGCAGCGCTTTTATTAGTTACTAGCTTATGTTCTTGCGCATTGGGACCAGCCTTAGTACCATGGCCACGATACGGAATCCGCACAGTCGATCGAACGATGCGTCACCGTGTCGCGCTCGAAGGACATCCACCGAACCTTTTTGTGTGTGTGAAAACAATCCTCAAATATTACTCAACTTTTTTTCCTGTGAAAGTTCTTGAGGCTGCAATATTTCCATATATTTGAATTTAGCTCCAGTTCGTGTTTATTTGGATTTGGACGTTTTAGGTGTGCCCTAGTTTTTAATACTGATTTTGTGTGTGTGACTGAGAGAGAACGTGTGTATGTGTCCATATGTGTGTTGTGGCGGAAGGGCAATGTGGAGACGGAGTGCGTGTGATACAGACATAGAGAGGTGTGAATGTGCAAATGATCGTGCATGAGTGAGACATAGACAGATGCTGATATGTTGTGTATACATGAGAGAACGATCTTCTAGTTTACTTGTGTGTGTGTGTGTGAGAGAGAGAGAGACGGAGACAGAGAGAGGAGCATCCGTAACACAACAACCATCTCTCTCGATCCGTCCGTCCCTCGCACGGTCACATGCAACACATGCATCAACGCCCACATTTTGACACCCTCACCCGGCCCCTGCCCACCTCAAGGCCCGCACAATCTCTTCGTGAATACCCATTTCTCTCCTTAGGTTTGTTTTCTCTCAATATCTCTCTCTCTCTCACACACACACAGACACACGCAGCACAACACACACACACACACTCCCCCGAGCACACAATTCATCCCCATCCAAGGTTATACGACGACCACTCTTGCTTGTGCTTCTTTCCACCCCAACATGCACAACACCTCAATCTTCAAAGAGGGCAACGAGTAGATCGAAGACGCCGACCACACCGCGCTAGAGAATGCGGGGTCATTTGGAAGCAGGGTGATGTGACGACGGCTGACTGACTCCTCCCCCCACCCTCTCTCTCTCTCTCTTGCACAAAATTACCAATCCCTCTCTCCCCCGCACAAAATTGTCAATCCCTCAACCCACGAGATCCTTCCCCTCTCGTCCATGTTTTTCCTGCTCTCTCATCAAACATGTTGTCTCTTCTCCTTCCATGTACACAGAATCCAGATGCACACGCATCTCATGTATATTACATGTATGCATCTTTCTCACAGACCTAACTTCTTCCTCTCTCTCTCTCTGTCTCGTTAGGTTTGTCTCCTACTCTCTCGTCCACATACATACAATCTTTCCCGCCCTATCTGCTCCATCTTCAAAAGCTCTCTCTGCACGTTTCATTCACACATTGGGATATGTCAAAATGTTGCTTATATAATGGCTGATGTAAAGTTATGGTTGTTCTTGTTGCATCCTACAAAGTAATAACTATGAAATGCATTTAGATTCTCATTTGACTGGGATTATGTGAGTTTGAGCATGTTGTGAAGTACTATAGACCTTGTATACATCTTGGGATTCGACAATGATTGTAACTATTGAGTTGTATAGACCATTACATTCGAAGTCAATAGCCTAATATATTTATTTCACAATTTCAACAAATGATTAGTTCACTACAAACTAAGAAAACAAATGTGTACTCCCTCAGTTTTTATTTAAGTCCGCGTATTAGCATTGGTCAAAGTCAAGTTTTGTAAACTCTCAAAAAGCTTATAACAAAAAATATTAACATATATAATAACAAATAAACACCATTAGATTCATTATTGAATGTACTTTCACATCATACATATTTGTTATGGTAAATGTTTATATTTTTCTATAAACTTGGTCAAACTTTAGGAAGTTTGACTTCGATCAAACCTAATATGCAGAGTTTAGTACTACTACTCGCTAGTTGCTTAGCCGAATCACTCAACACGCCACATGGGGAGTCCAGTGTCACAAAATTTTGAGGTCGGCAGGAAAATCTCCCGCGACCCTGATTCAAGCAGTGGGAAGTTACCATCATAGCCTTCGGAACAGGCCTACGGATGACGCTTGGTAGGGGGCTGTTTTCGTAACTTCAGGTTCACCCTACCCAGCCAACCCCACCCCGGCACCCAGAGTAGTACACCTGAATACTCCACAATTTCTATCCCTACCACAAAATAGACTTCTCCATGGCACCGCAGCCTTCGTGCTCCTACCCTTTACATCGGCGCACTCGTCCACCGCAGTGCATCTGCCTCATCGACGACCTCGTACGCCGCACTGGAGCCAGTCCACCGTCGTCGTCGTACACGAAGCCTCTTCCCCGGCATCGTCTTCCACGGTCTCGGATCTGCTTCCCGGAAGCCGGCGCCAAGCGCAGAAGTACCACCGTCATGGACAATGAACTGACTCCCATTGTCGACCATGACTCATAGAGGCCGCCATGACCATCGTTCTCCTCCTCGATTGGTAATGTGTGTACTGAATCACTTAGTAGTACATGTGCAGTTCCAATTTTGTTCATACCTACCCTTCAAATTTCCTGGGTGCTATTGTTCCCGTAAAAGTAATTGGTTATAGCCTCCATTGTCCAACAGAATATCAGCTTGTAATTGTGCGTCACTCCTGGATCGCGCTGTGCTTGGGTAGGTTTTTCATCTCCAACCATTATTGTGGCAAATGATGGAAATATTTTTAGAACTAGCAAAATGCCCATGCGTTGCACACATCGAGATGCATTTGTATGAGTAGTTTATCTTGTTGGATATGCTCTAACATGGCAGACGAGTGCTTTAATGTTGCCCACAAGATGCGCGAGTATTACTAGTAGTATATTTTTCTTGCCATGTTGAGATTTTAAAACCACGAGTGCGAACATGCAGAGGAGCAATGAAGACCAAACACGGGATATTCGGGACATCTTCAAGGAGCGTGGCAAGTTAAAGAGGAGCTGCACCGAACCTGTAAAACGAGCTTTGGTAAGTAACACCCTTTCAAATACTTTCGTGTAGCCTCGTGTTCTTCGATGTGTATATGTTGTAGTTTCTGTTTCACTTAAGCGTGGTGTTCTTCGATGTGTAATAAGAAGAGTCTTAATCGTCCTAATGCTTTCGTTTTTAGCTTGATGTAGGAAGTGGGTGTTCTCACCTTGTAGTCTGTTTTTATTTATTTTTTTCTTTTGAATTCACTTCTCTGAGTTTTGTTTATCTGGTTTCTACTAAATGGATATAGGTTGCTCTGAGTATTGATCTAAAAAAGAAGTAACTTCATGTCAGGATGCAGTTCTTGCAAGGAGGGAAGTATGGTCAACCTCGAGATCATGTTTCCAAAATGAGGCTAGATTACACACAAGGTGCCAGTTCCCTAATGATGCTGGATTAGACACAAGGTGCAAATTCCCAGATGATGCTGGATTACACACAAGCCAGGTGGAGTCGTCATCTGTTCGTGTCCTCGTGGCATTAGTAAAGGCTGAAAGAAAGCTTGCAGCAGCCCTTGAGAATGTAGCTGAGTTCCTGAAGAAGCGAAAAGAGCAATCAGATGCTCTCTTCACCCAAGGCAAAGAAGAGATGGAAGAAGCCAGAAATAAGCTAGCAGAGGCAGAGCAGGCTAGGTGTCTCCTGCTATCTAAAACTGTTGTCAATACAAAATTTCCTTCATAATAGCTAGGTTCAAATGTTTATCCAGTCAGCATGCCTGTTGGGATGTCCGTGCATCTACTAATGTGGCACAATTTTTTTTTCAGGTCATGTAATAACAGCAATTATTTTCCAAACAATAATAGACGAAGCATTGGACATGGTATAGTTCATGCGCAAGCCCGACATTCCAAGTTCAACTTCCACATCAAACTCATGTTCACATATATCTGCGCATTCATACATAATGTCCACAACCATGATCCACTTCAAAGCCAAACAAATGTGAGGAGAGTTATAAATAAAGAAAATCCTCTACTAGTTCCTGCTACCAGTGCGAGCACAACAAGTCAAAGACCATGCGTAAATTAATTATATTTTAGTCATTTTTTGTGTTCTAAAATGCATGCCAGCTCGCAGAAGGACGTGTTGCCGGCACACGCGCTGATTCAATGAAGGAAGGCGGGGCAGTCTTAAGCTGGTTGCAGGCGGCGAGGAGGCGTGCTCAGTCGGGCCTGCAGCGAGTGCGGTCCCCTTGGCCGGCGCGCCGGTTCAATGCCTGCGCTATGAGAGGTCGCATCTGTGTCAGAGCAATCACTCCCTCCAGTCCTTTTTTGTTTGGGTATAACAAAATCTTGTTTTCCATTCACATTTTAGTGGTAGGAGTGGTGCGTGTGTGTCTGTGAGAGAGAGAGAGAGGAGACGGTAGTCAGGGTTGTCTGATCGGTAAACAAATGAATAATGTCAGTCTGGGATGGAGACGAAACGGAGACCGCAACAAATGTTGTGTCTACAGGAGAGATAGAGAGAGTAAGTTTAGTGGTATGAGTCATATGTAGAGACATATAGGGTGTGTGAGAGAATCCCATAGAGAGAAAGACAAAGTGAAAGACGAGTGGAGACTATGTGTTTGGCGGTGAAAAAGAAAGCTTAGGTACCGAGTGATACCAGAGAACAGTAGAGACGTGAGAGATAATGAAAACTGTGTAATTTATAATGATAGGGAGAGTGTGACACTTCTCAAGGGAGACGTCGAGAGACCATGTTTGCGAGGATAGGAGCAACATGAAGTGAGCGTGCGGGTGAGCTGGAGAAAAGAGAGTGATAGCTACCTAAAGGAGCATGCATGCGAGAGACATGGGCGTGAAAGGAGTGAACAAAAAAGGGATTCAAATAATTGAATTCGAGATGATGATACATGTAATCCATACTCGAACCAAAATCAATCTATCAAACATGCATACTCATTTGAATTCACGCACATCTATGTTATTTAATATGTAGACATTACAGATCCATACATTTTAGTAGAACATAATTTGGTTAAATTTTTTCGAATTCAACCTTAAGATTTCGAGATTGTTTTATTTGTAAATCATATTATACATATAAAGGAGCAGAATTCTTTGTTGTGCTTTTGAAAGTATATATAAAAAATGATGTATATAGAATGTAATTCCAATTGAAAATGGATCCCGCTCAAAAAAATAGAATACAAACGGGATTCGAATTGAGTTGGCATGGTAAACGTGCACTCTGCAAAATTTGAACGAAGCGGGGAAAGTCGCAGTAACCGCTCGAAACCAAAATCTGCGAGATGGAAATCACTACTGCCTATCCCAGCCACGCAAAGCCTATATGCTGGATTTCTATAGGTTTCGATAGGGGTAGGTTTGTAATTACACCCAAACGTGACGTAACTGCCTCTCACCCGGATTCATACACGGTGGGCGCCAAAACATAGTGTGTCCTCGGCCGAAATCGACTCCCTCCCCGATTCATATTCATACATGGTGGGCGCCAAAAACAAACTCTCGTCGGCAAATATTCGGTGTATGTGAGATTACCGTCCTATCCCCAACCGACTAGTGTTGTTGTGATGTAGTAGAAATTTGAAACGGGGGCTAAGTTTGTAAATTTCCTCGCATTTGAGACAAGCGCGCCCTGAATACATGGTTCCCCCTCCCTCTCTACCTCCCTTTTCCCCATTCGTACTCCGTGGGCGCCAAAACACCCTCTCCACCCCACCCGCCTCCGTCCGCCGCCGTCCGCCACCCCATCCACAGCCATCCTCCTCCACCATGCCGGAGCTGATACCCCGACGCCACCGTCCATTACAAGAGATCGACCTCTCTCATCCACGGCTTCGGACCGGGATCCTTGCATCCCGTCCTCTCGCTTCATCCCCGCCATCGTCCACCTTGCCGGCGCCGCTCCTACGACCGTCTCGTCCACCGCGCCCTGCCGCCACCGTCTACCCTCCTAGATCTGCTTCCACGCCGCCGACAACCATCGCTACCACAGCACCATCAAATTCTCAGCAGATGCGTACACGGCGCCGCACCAGAGGCGGTACTCTTTCGTATCTGCTCAACTTATTTATCGCAGCAAGAAAATAGATCGCCACTGCTTTACTCTGATTTCTTGTCTTGGTTGCGAAGTGGCCTTTGTCCGATTTGCACCTTCAGATCCGCCATGGGACGCTCAACACCATACTCGCAATGCTTATGGTTTTCCCCTTTTATATTCCACACTAGTTAAATCACAGTAGACTAAATTTCAAAATTGGGTCAGTCAATTTTTCAGAGCTCGCCGGAGTTTGCCGGTGCGATCGAAGGGGCTCGGGTGGGGATGGTGGTTGTGGGGGGCGGTGGTGAGGCCTCGTCGAACAAAGAAAACTCGACGCGGGTGAGGGCGGGGGTGGGGGTGGCGGAGGAACACAGGCGGTGGGGCCGGTGGTTCGGCCGGCGGCCCGTGCGGTGTTCTGTATGGGAAGCATAGTATGTTCCTTGTCAGGAAGGGGAGCAGGGACATCTGCAGTCAACAGCTGATAGAGCTGGCCTGTACGTGATCGATAGGATTTCAATTACTAGCGGCAATACAACACCATAATTTCTAGCTAGTTCCACTTTCCCGATTTATATATCCTGGTTATGGTGTACCCCTGTTATGTACGTTGGGTTGTTTGATTTGAGACTAAATTTGCCTAAGGTTGCCACACCTAAGGTTAGGCAAGTTGACCAACTTGGGTGGATGTTTGGTTTAAGCCACACCTTAGGCAAGCCACCCTAGGGCCCCACGTCACATACTCACAAAAGTGTGGCAAGATACCCTTAGGCTTGCCAAATTGTGGCTCTCATTTTGAAGAACTAACCTTAGGCAAGTGTGGCAACATTGTATGCCAAAGTGTGGCATGGTTAGGCCTAGAACCAAACAGTCCTGCCTAGTTGCTGTGTGCTCTTGTTATCATGGTTTGGCAATAAACTCTCTATACAGTATATTATGAACCTATCATCTGCCAGCTATCCTTACTTCTGGAGCCTATTTTTTGTGTGTACTTGTGCCAGATTATATAAATGCACGCACCATATTACAGCACACATGAGCTCTCTCATCAGAATCCAGTGATAGCACACAAGTGTTTACACGGGCAAAAAGGTCCGCCACGATAAACGATCTACAATCTGGCTAGAAGGCATCATACATGTCACTTTAAATTACATAGTCAATTTGACTGGTTGAATTCCTCTTCAATACCATCCAATAGGGTGTCTAGTCTACAGTCCTATTCGGAATACTTTGCGGCCAATTCTACTTGGCCGTACACTAAGCTCACAAGGATCTCCTTCCCATCGGGCCCCACAGGTCCGACCTCGGCCATGTGGTTCGGGTCAGACTTCGTGTACCGCGTCTTCACCATTGCCCAGGCTTCCCTGGCGCCCTGACGGCAGGCCGATATCTTCCATAATCGGAAGCGCCGCCGCGCTCCCTTCAGCTTCTCTGCAAGCTCTCCAAGGCCTTCGGGCATGGAGACGGATGGCCACAAGGCCTGGGCGACGCCTTGCATCACCTGCCGAACTCGTTCGTGCAGTTGTGAGAGCACGGGAAGAAAGTCACCCGTAGAACCGGGCATTTCCTCGGCAGGACGACCTATTAGCATACCTACAGACATAACTCTGTCAGCTAACTTCCTCGCTGAACTCTTTTTCAAAGTTCGTTCAAGCACTTACTAAATATGCCGCGTCAAAGCCGCCGATTCTCCTTAACAGAGTCCTACAGTTGGGCACGAACATCTTTTAGTTCCACGCCCAGCTTGGTGTTGGCATCTAGGAGATCATTGTTCTCCTGCCTCACCCTCATAAGCACGCTCTCACCAACCTTCAGCTGGCGTAGGAGCTGTTGCTTACCCGGATTTACTCCAGCGTCATCTGCAACTTTATCGTCAGATCTACATATACGCCGCACTCTATATGATACTTATCATTCGAAGGATATATTACCAGAGGGGGTCTCTTTGGGCTCCCCTGCTGCGGCCAGTGCGGCCTGAAGTTGGGCTTTGCACTCTTCCAGCTCCTGGGACAGTTGGGTATTCTTTTCTGTAAGAACATGCATAACAAATGATCCTTAAATCAGTTATTCTAACTGTTTCAAGTCTCAGGGACTACTGATATATATAATCACCAAATTTTCTCACCCGTATGTCTTTTACATACTGCTCTGTGGATCTGGCTAGACCATTTTGAGTGGCACGGAGGTACGCATCCCCCAAGTTGAAGGCATCCAATGCCTCTTGGGAGAAACAAGTGTCACGAAGAACAGTCCGGAGACGCCTGTGGTTCATGGCACTTTCCACCTCGGAATTGGTGGCGGACAGTTTATCTCCATCCTCTATTGGAGGAACGCCCGACGCACGCCTCGTATTCGTTCCCGCCTCTGAATTCGGCCTTGGAGCCTGGCTGGTGGAGGCGCGATTAGTAGCCTCTCCGGGTATAGTTCGGTGAGCGCTCTTTTTCCTGAAAAGAAGGCATGAGCGTTAATATGCCTCTGAGAATGATGTCTTCTGATAAAGACGGTGCATTGTACGGCTGCACTGGTGTCTCAATCCGGACTACGGGTCTTTTCAGCCTGCCTGGCCTCGCGGCCCCTTGTTGGCTAGTCGCCGCAGGCTCGGCCTTCCGCCTCGAGGACCTCCCCTGCAAAACACGGTTGTTATATGGTAATCAAAAACACGCAAGGACGGATCCCTTTTCAAAGTACTGCGACTTCGGTCTCAGTTACCTGTGAGGCTGGAAGTAGCCGAGGGTAATCGGCCATAATGGCCACCAAAGCGTTGTCATTGCTCAATTGTTAAAATACCCCATCGATCAGCTCCACAGATATGTCCGGATCCTCCTGGGAGGCCAGGTCAAGGGACTGTCCAGGGTCCTCGGGTTGTGGAGGAGGGTTGTTTATCTCCCTTACAGCCTGGCGCAGCTCCTGCGTTGAAATCGCTAGACTGAATACTTAACTACGGGAATATGAAACGGATGGGCGAGAAAAAGTCTCCGCTTACCCAGCTCGGAGGATTGTACATAGAAAATCCGCCTTGCGGGTTGACATGGAGGAATCCCTCCTCCTATCCCTTGTACAAAGTGGATAAGATCTTTATTAGATCAGCAACCGATCCCGGCCCTTTACGGCCGTAGTGGGTGGCGTCATCCTCCCCGTTGAAATCCCACATGGGGTGGAATCTATACTGAAGCGACTGCACCCCACGCATAATACATGTGGCCATGACCTCGATCATGGTCAATCCGGATCGAGCTAGCAAACTTATCCGGCTCATCAGGTAAAGCACGTCCCTGTCATCTTCCTCCAGGGAGCTCCATGGACGCCAGCTCCGGCGCTTCTTCAAAGGAGCGTTGTCGAACTCAGGAAGGCCGATTCGAATAGGATCCGGGAGGGGGACGTCTTCTACATAAAACCATTCTGAAGGCCAGTCTTCGGACGTCTTCTTTGGGGTTCCGGACAGATATCCGGTCCCGGCAATACGCCACACTTCGGCTCCACCCACTTGATATATTGACCCCTTCTGAGAACGGGGCACAAGGCAGAACAACTTCTTCCACGGTGCGAAATGAGCCTCACAGCCGAAAAACAGCTTGCAAAGGGCTACGAATCCCATGATATGCAATATGGAGGCAGGCGTAAGGTTGTGCAACTGGAGGCCGTAGAACTCCAGGAGCCCCCGGAGAAACGGATGAATTAGGAATCCGAGCCCTCTTACCAAATGAGGGACAAGGCATACCCGCTCTCCCTTGGAGGTATTGGGAAGGCTCTCCACTTGCTCTCCGCCATTATAGGTGGCGAGCCCGGCTCGAACCGGGACCATGTACGCTGGGGGAAGAAATCCCTTGGTCTGAAGCATCACTAATTTGCTGTGCGGGATGGAACATCTCTCCCAATCTCCGGGCTTGGGGCTAGGGGAGCAAGAGGAGGAGCTGCGTCGATCGGCCATGATGGAATGGATCTCTGTCGGATGTGCTCCGATGAAGGCACGCCAAGGGAGGATGATGTGATTTGGATCTGAATCCTCGTCTTTTTAATAAGCAGCTCATTCACACGGCTAGGGGGTAAATGTAAAAACACCCTGGCTCTTCACATTCGCTCGACACGTGTAAAGTGGCCATTATTGGGCGTGGAAGCCAAGGAATGCAACATTCGCAAAAGGCCGAACACTATTTCAACAGGTACACGGAATTTGGAGAGGAACCCGCCTTGCAATGTCGAAGACAATCTGCCCGCCGGACTCGTCGTCATTGAAGCCTGGTTCGGGGGCTACTGAGGGAGTCCTGTATTAGGGGGTCTCCGGACAGCCGGATTATATTCTTTGGCCGGACTGTTGGATTATGAAGATACAAGATTGAAGACTTCGTCTCGTGTTCGGGTGGGACTCTACTTGGCGTGGAAGGCAAGCTAGGCAATACGGATATGCATATCTTCTCCTTTGTAACTGACCTTGTGTAACCCTAACCCTCTCCGGTGTCTATATAAACTGAAGGGTTTTAGTCCGTAGGACAACAACCACAACATACAATCATACCATAGGCTAGCTTCTAGGGTTTAGCCTCTCTGATCTCATGGTAGATCTACTCTTGTACTACCCATATCATCAATATTAATCAAGCAGGACGTAGGGTTTTACCTCCATCAAGAGGGCCCAAACCTGGGTAAAACATCGTGTCCCCTGCCTCCTGTTACCATCCGGCCTAGACGCACAGTTCGGGACCCCCTACCCGAGATCCGCCGGTTTTGACACCGACACGCCCCTATATTAGAATATCATCTACATTACAAATATAATCTCACAACTATTTATGTTTTCATGGTTCTCAGATATTATACGCAATTACAATGAATATCAGAATCCGCGCATCAGAAGAATATTGTGGAACACTGCAATGACTTACAAAATTGGCAGCAAGGCACTGAGTGCCATTCTGGAAGCAATGAAACTCGTACGCTCCCCACCTGTTGATTCTTGTTCAGAATATCATCCTAATGACTATTATAACCTTGAGGAGTCAAAGGCAGATGGCCTGTTCTGTTCACCCATCAAGGTGCATGTTCTAATTTGGCAAGGTTTTATTGATTGCGCGTATCTTGCATATGTTGTCTTGCATTTCTTCTACTTTGTTGCACCGCCATCTGCTTAGTTTACTCATCATATATGTCGAGATGCCATGCCCATCCATTATCAATACATATTCCATCTGTCATCATACCATGTTTTTCCACTCAAATGTTGTTCTTGTGCATCAGACATCGAAAAGGAAGAGGGTGATTGCCGAACCTGAAGGAGCACCAGCAAAGTCCTTGAAAACGTGGTGGTGCCGGAGAAATCAGACAGCACCCCACTTATATTGACTGTACAACCAGTGACACAAAACGTAGGACCGACTCCAGCAGACTGTACCCATACTTCACTGGCCACACCACTAGCCCCACCACATAGGACCTGCACTCCTGCAAAAGGTATACCGATTTAATTTGCCATAGCACCAGCTGTACCATAGAAAAATCCCACTCCATCAAAAAGTACAACAAGTCCACTGGCCGAAGACCTATCCCAACTGCAGAGACGGCCAATTCCTACAGATTGGAACCCCATTCCATTTATTCCCAGTTTAAAAGACAATGCTTTCAATGTTGTTAGGGACTACGTGCATATATTCCCATCATGGGAAGATTATTGTAAAGACAAACACCATTTTCACATCTTCCTGTCCAACTTACGTGTAAGTGCTATTATTCATGGCTATTATTTTCCTGTTTTCTGCTGATTGAACACATCAATGATTTACATTACATTGTTGTAACTAGGCGAGGGTCAATCTGGATAGTCATGACGAGCAAAGCTTGCTTGTGCTTTTCAAGGAAGCATTGCAGCAGTATCGGTGTTACCTGAGGAAATCACACTTTTATGGAAAGTCTATAAATGAATTTCCGGTGAAGTCTCCTGTGCTAAATTTAGAAGACATTGAATGGAAAAACCTTGTTATGCACTGGTCTCGTTCCCAGGATGAGGTACTGTCTATGAAATTACATGACAATTTGAACTTCTACTTTTCCGCATGTGCCTTACGGATCTTTTTTGCAAGAAATCTGCTTGAAGAAGAATTCCCGTTTGACAAGAATGACAGGATATCGCAAATATGCTGCCCGCTGCTTTGCTCTTGTTAGTACCTGTTGTCCTATATCACTATACTTGCATACATACCTGGTTCAATATGTGACAGCAGTATGCATGATAGCTTTCTTATCAATTGTTTTCTCCAAATTATCTGATCTGTATGAACGGTTACATTAGTGTAGAATATATCCAATGCCAATGTTTTTTTAGCTCTACATTGTTCTTCTAAGTACATGTTGTCCTTTATCAGTGTACTTATAATGACAGGTAGTTGTTCATGTACCATCACTCTGGAGCTTATTTTCCTTTGCCCTCCGTTTTCTACACATCAGATCTATATTTACTCTTACCATAAGGTTGGTACTGAAGAAGTTTAGCTGTGCATTGCTCTTGGATGTACGTTTTGCCTGTATCGCTGCACTTACATTTATAGCTACTTGGTTATGTAGCATCACTCTTCATCTTATCTTAAATATTCTCCATTATTTCGTATATTATCACATCTATATTTACTCTTAACAAAATGTAGAATAAAGGCAATGCTTTTGAAGAAGCTTCTGTGGTAAACTTCTTGAATTCCCCCCCCCCATCAGCATGGACAAGGCCTTTATAGAGCCTGTCTTCACCAATAATGTAAGTTTGTCCATCTCAAGCCTTCAAACTTTGTTGTATATATTTGGTTAGGGATGACTGCAACAGCTGTTTATTTTTGGTGTTTGCATCAAATTGCTTATTTAAAGTTTGCTATATGTAGTTCATAAACAAAAGTTCGTCCTTTCTCAATTTAAGTTTTCAGTTGTACAACCAAGTTCCTTCTTCATTCCATGTAAATTAAACTATACAGAGCAAGTGATCTTCTTTTGCACTGCATGTATGCTTCTGTTCTTCATATGTAATCCAGTGGTGTGGTGAACCTACCCACTACAGCACAAGGTCATATTCTGCAATGTCTTAACTATGAAAAATGTCATATCATTCTACTATTATTGAAACCGTCTCTTTATTTGCCAATCTGAAATGGTATAAATTGACAGCACACTAACCATTGATACTTATGAGTTCTTGATCTGTAATCCAGTGGTGTCGTGAAGCTGCCAACTCCTTCATAATGTCATTTCCTGCCATGTCTTGACCTGAACAATACCATATTGTGTTAATGCCAATTTAAACTGTGTCACTTTATTCGTCAGTAAGAAATGTGATGAATTGTCAGCACTGATACTTTTATGTGCAAAACCTGTCATCTGTCTGCTTGTTTATCTTTCAGAGTGAGGAAGATATAAGTGCTGAACAAGCACAGTCTCATCATCTTGCTCAGCTGCTTGCGCTGCAGCTCCCCAGCAGGGCTAACCTTTCTTGAACTCTATTGAAGTGCTGTCGGTTTTGTATATTATTTTGTCGGCATGTTTATTTGCACTGGTGGCGATCTTTGATGCCCAGTGTATGTAATATGCTGTCTGGTTGTGCTTTATTATCATAGTGGCGAACTTTGATGCCCAGTGGATGTAATATGCCATAATATCTTTATTGTATAGTATAGGTTTTTTCTTATTCATGATGCTGCAATTATTTTACTGTATATATATCATGTCTTCGCAGTAAACCGGCCAAATCGCAAAATTACGGTACATAATCGGGCCGTCGTGCAATCACGATGTAGGTTGGGCCTAAAACGTGCCGATCAACTCACGGGCTGGTAGCAACCCGAAATGAGCCCCGGCCCATGATTGTGCGAATCAAATCATGGGCTTTTAATATGCCGAAAAATTGTGTCGGTCCTTGTTTGGCCCAATCAGATATCGGCTGTGAGCAGGCCGGATGCAAACCGGGCCGTAGTTAGGCCCAACTATATGACGGGCTTTTAACAGGCTGAAATTAATATAGGGCCAAAATGTTAAACAGGCCCTTAACAGGCTAAAACTAATATCAGGCCGAATTACTAAGTGGGCCTTTAGCAAGTGGGCCCAAAAGCATAGTGTCCAGTTGATGGGCCGAATCTGATATGGGCCATAATTAGGCCCAAAACCTCTTAAAGGGCCATACCTGGTCTGGGCCGTAATTTGGCCCAGAACGTGGTAGGCTTTTAACAGGCCGGATCTCACATGGGCCACTATTAGGCCCGGACCGTGGCAGGCCATTAATAGACCGTATCAAATATGGGCCGGCATTTGGCCCAAAACATGACAACCAGTTAACGGGCCGGCCTACTAGGGTCCTCAAAATCTTGTGGGCCTACAGCTGGGTCGGCTCATTAATGTTGGCGAAATCTCATGGGCCTTTAGCTGGGCCGGCCCATTATGATTCGCAAGAATTTTGTGGGCCTTTACCTGGGCCGGCCTATTATGGCACACAAAAATCTTGTGGGCCTTTACCTGGCCCCATTATGGCCCGCGAAATCTTGTGGGTCTTTAGCTGGGCCAGCCCATTATGGTCTGCAAAATCTCGTGGGCCTTTATCTGGGCCGGCCCATTATGGTCCGCAAAATCTTGTGGGCCTTTAGTTGGGTCAGGCCATTTAAACTTGTTGGGCTGTGCCACGTGTCGACGTATCATAGGCGCCTTCCGTCCAGTGAGTGGATGACATTTGTCCCGACGATGAGCCGACACGTGTTTCCTCTAGTCAATGATGATTTTACACGTGGAAAATCTCCATTGGTCGGGGCTGTTAACGGGTTATCAGATCCAAAACCCGACCCGATAGCTTAACGGCGTTCCGTTACGGTGGATGCCATGTGTTGGTCACCCTTGATGAAAGCACTTCTGTGACGCGCGATTCATCGTCATGGAAGTGCAAACTTCCGTGATGATAATTTTGGTAATGCCATGGAACACTTTTACGACAGCATAGGTATGACTATCTTGATTCTGTCATACATTTGTCATGGATGTACATGCATGACAAAAAAGCGACCTACTGTGACAAACACGTATCATCACGAAAGTGTAGTTTTTGTAGTCGTGGTAGCCCGGGAGTAGATCCTAACCTCCTTCTTCTAGACTAACAACAACCCACCCTTTCTCCCATCGGGACTTGGAGCAACAATCCTCTCATCCATGCCTAGCTTACGCGTCAGTGTTTTCTACCCTTGTTTCATCTAGATGCGTCTCAGACAGAAAAATGCATCTCGCATATGCCGCCTCTGGATATCCAGAAGCGAATAAACTGTCGGGGATCTGAGGAGTCCCCGACAGTTCCAACTTATTAGTTTCATTGCGTGCGGCGGTCCTCCACGAAGGAGGTCGCTGGTGAACCAATTGCTGCATCATTAGCTGTTCCAAAGCCCAGTTTCTGTCTTTTATTATCATGAACTTTCTGGGCCATGCTAAGCAGACTTTTATCCATAGGCTCTCTGTTCACATTCTCAATCAAATTGACCTTACCATTCACAAACCCTGCAGGTGGCGTTGTAGAGGTGTTAATCACCACTGTACCCTCCTAGGTTCAAGGGAATGACTACATTTTCCAGCTCCATATCCTCCGATTCCTGTGGATTTGGATCACCTAGGTTCCCTCGGCCTCTTCCAAACCCCTCCTCTGCCCATACTTCCTCCACCTCGTGGTGCACCTGATGTTCCACGACCAGCAGAATTATCAAACTATACCAGCATCCAGTCTCCCCATTCGCATTTGTCAGGACTATGAATACCATCTCCACACTCTGTAACTTCGTGGCAAATTAGACCACAAAAGTAGTAGAATTTTGGTAGCTTTTCTTACTCTACTGGGTACTTTTTGCTTTCCTTTAGAGTTAAAGGGACAAACCGGACAAGGGGTGTATCCAGTTTTACAAACATGCGAGCTTGTAAGTACCTTGCTGAGTTCAAGCGCCCTTCATTCACAAACACCTTGATAGGACGAACAACAACCTTGTTCGCAACTTTCTTTGCCAGATTAGACCTCTGCATCACCGCATCTGGGATACCCATAATTTGTGCACACACTAGGATACGATCCAATCTGTATTCATGGACGTTCGTTAGTCCATCATACTCCTCAATGGCTATAGCCTCATGACGGAACAGCCATGGCCCGCCGTGCATAACCCTATTCCAATCACCAAGGAACATAAACTGAACAAGGAATCGATTATCTACCACTATCTTAAAGGTTACTCCTTGAGCCGACGCACATGCGTTGCGCATGTCCTTGAACAGAGCAACGTGAGAGAAGGGCCTTTGGGTATGAACCCAAAAAATTCCAAGCCATCTAGTTTCCTCTAGCAATCCATCCACTTCTCTAGATGGATCTAATTCATCTTCCTCTTCCCCGTGGAGGTTGAGTCCTTCAAACTTGCTCTCAAGATTAGCCTCAGACAGAGATCTTGTGCCGCTAGCACCGCTCCCCGATGCGCCGCCACTGCCGTTTCCCTGCATTTCCTTTCCCTTTTCCGCCATGAGAACTCCGCAGCCAGACACAATTGCGCCCAGCAACCCGATCCTAACCTCGTTGGGATAATTTGTCGTGAACATATTTGGTTGCGATGATCGTTTGAGAACTCTTGACGGGGTCATCGGAGGAACTTGGTAACCCTAGGTTGCGCTAGGGTAAAAACACTATAATCCAAATATATTGATGGATGTAACCCTGGGTTTTTTGTTTAGTCGTCTCAATTGGATAACCTAGTGAATTTTGATTAAGCTATTTCTGCTCATTGGCACTACGGTCGAAGCTCATGGTGGTTGGTCCGGTCACAAGGTCACAAGAGGGATGTTCCATGACAACCTAGAGAAATTGCAGTTTAGAAGTGTACCCCGGCAATGCGTGTGCTAGCATATGAAGTCTTGGGCGACTTGGTAAACGAATATGTTCTCATGTCCCAAGATCTTATCATCCTTTGTATAAAGAGATTTTGCAAAGGATCCCGAAGAGCACCCAATGCAAATTACACGACCCGTTGAGGGAGATTGGTGCAATGAGAGGGTTTCCTTGGATTATAGATTGTATGCATTGAAGATGGAGGAATTGCACTCAGGTACATCCGTCGACACCTTGGTGGTAGCTGGCCATGATTGCTGGAATTCTACTTAATTAACAAGTAATAGAGCATTAATACACACAAGGGCATTTGGTCTAGTGGTATGATTCTCGCTTTGGGTGCAAGAGGTCCAGAGTTCGATTCTCAGAATGCCCCCTTTTTTCTCCTTTTTTGCCCATGTTGTCGCGTCAGGGGCAGTGCGTGGTGGGTGCGCGCGTGTGCTCGGCAAGGAAATTAGATGGAATCTTGTGCGATGCGCTACGCCAGTAAGCGCCCGGCTCGGGCCGAAATCACTGTTCTGACCTTGTTAGTTTTGTCCAAAATCACTGTTCTAACCTTGTCAGAGTTTTTAGTCGCAAATTGAACTCGACATGAAAGTGTTTCATGATTTGACCCTTTTGGAAATGCCAGGCCCACGGCATTTCTGATCAACAGCGAAATGCCAACCTAGCTAGCGTTTCTTTCCTGGCCCACTGCCAAGTCGAGGACGCGTTGCTTGCTGGCATGGCGGGCTGGAAACGCCGAGCCAACTAGCGTTTCTGGAAACGCCAGCATCAATGGCGTTTCTAGTGCAGATATTTTAGGTGGCCGTGGGGCTTTCACCCACCACTCACCACTCACTCTCTTCTCCCCCATTGGCCTATCCCGAGCTCTTTCCCCTTTTCCCCTTTGTGTCCCTCACTTAGCCCCTCTCAAATCCTTGCAAGTCGATTGGGTTCGTCCATGGATCCGGTGTCATTTCCGTTCGTTGAGGTAACCTCCTTCATCTCAGAAATTTTTATTGGTTGGATTTGTCCATTTGGATTGATTTGTTATTGTTGTTCCTAATCCTACTTTTGAACATGGATCTATAATGTGATGTTTTGAGTATTGTTGCTCCAATAGTGTTGCATTGTGATGTTGTTGAGCATACCTTATTGTTTGGGTTATGGTTAATGTTTAGATTTAGGGTTAAGGTTATGCCTAATGTTAAGATTTAGGGTTAGGGTTAGTGGTTTTGTTAGCAATGTGGTATATTTAGCATTGTACATTTCTTATACTTATGTTCCCATTTTTAGATGGACAAGATTGTGAATATTCATTATGTTGACAAAGAGGCATTCATGAATATGGATATTGTTGACAAGTATGAGGAGGTGTTGATATTTCTTAAGACTCCTAGTTATGAAGAGCTTGTGGAAGAAACATGGATAAGATTAAAGTGGGTGGATAAAAGTGACCAACTTGAATTAGTAGGAAGATATGATGTTGGGTCGGCACACAAGTGTCGAATGAAGACAATGCCTATCAAGTGCAATTTGCATTGGGTTGCATATAAGGAGATTGTTGCATCCTCGACAGTCAAGTCACTCGAAGTCTTTGCAACTAAGGTGGTCAAGGCTCCTCTCTTTCATGTTGACTTGAACCAAATCTTAGTAGATGATGTGAGCCCGGTTAGTAGTGTGCTGCCTATTGTTGAGCATAAAGTTGAAGTGGAAGCCAATGAGTATCCCCAATATGAGTTCAGAGGTGGTGCACCGATGAAAGATGATGGTGATGACCTGACGAAGAGTATGAGAGGAACCACAACGTTGTTGGTGACTTAGAGGCTGAAGTAAGGCATCAGGACATGGATCCTGACATTATCTATCAGCGTGCTTGTGTGGATGACTCGGATGATGAAGGCTTGGTGAATGAGTAGGATGAGGATGGCTTGACCGAGAAAGAAGCAGAGTGGTAGACAAAAATCACCGGTAGGGATCACAAAGTTCCCTTATTTTGTGATGTTAGCCTTGCAGATAAGGCTATAGTCGACGGTGGCATGAGCAAGACTACAGAGGCTAGACAGTTCCCAAGTAGTACACCCGATGAGATTTTGATGTCATACATCAGGAAAGGTTTGATTTTTGAGCACAAGCCTGATAACCCACAAGTATAGGGGATCGCAACAGTTTTCGAGGGTAGAGTATTCAACCCAAATTTATAGATTCGACACACCTGGAGTTGTCAATTCAACCACACCTGGAGATTAATTATCTGCAGCAATATGATCAGTAGCAAAGTAGTTTGATAGTTTCGATAGTAGTGACAGTAGCAACGATAATAGTAACAGTGATAGTAGTAATTTGTAGCAAGTGTGGCAGTGATGATAGCAGTAGTAACTTAGCAGAAACAATATATGATAAATTCGTGGCATTGAATCGGTGACTTGTTGGATGCTATTCATCATGAGACAGTTATAACCTAGGGTGATACGGCAATAGCTCCAGTTCATCTATATAATGTAGGCATGTATTCCGTAAATAGTCATACGTGCTTTATTAAAAGAACTTGCATGACATCTTTTGTCCTACTCTCCCGTGGCAGCGGGGTCCATATTGGAAACTAAGGGATATTAGGGCCTCCTTTTAATAGAGAACTGGAACAAAGTATTAACACATAGTGAATACATGAACTCCTCAAACTATGGTCATCACCGGGAGTGGGCCCGGTTGTTGTCACTCCGGTGTTGCCGGATCATAACCGTAGTAGGTGACTATAACTTGCAAGATCGGATCTAAAACATGTATATAATGCTGAATTCATAAACGGTTCAGATCTGAAATCATGGCACCCGGGCCCAAAGTGACAACCATTAAGCATGGCAAAGTCATAGCAACATCAATCTAAGAACATAGTGGATACTAGGGATCAGGCACTAACAAAACTAACTCGATTATATGATGAATCTCATCCAACTCCTCACCGATCAGCGAGCCTACGAAGGAATTACTCACTCCATGTGGGGAACATCATGGAATTGGCCATGGAGATAGGTTGGTGATGACGAAGATCGAAGATCCCCCTCTCCAGTGCCCCAAACGGACTCCAGATCTGCCCTCCCGAGGAAGAACAGGGCTTGGCGGCGGCTCCATCTCGTGGGTCACGATAATTGTTTCTCCCTAATTTTTTCTCGATAATGTGATTTTATAGTATCAGGGGGGCATCAGTGGGGCCACCAGGTGGGTACAACCCACCTGGGCATGCCAGGAGAGGGGGGGCGTGCCCTGGTGGGTTGTGCCCACCCAGGGGCCCCTCTCCGGTGGGTCTTGGCTCCAGAAATTCTTATTATTGGTATAAAAAATCCTCAAAAAGTTTTGTTCCATGCCGAGAACTTTTATTTCTGCACAAAAACAACACCATGGTAGTTCTGCTGAAAACAACCTCAGTCCGGGTTAGTTTCATTCAAATCATGCAAATTAGAGTCCACAACAAGAGGAAAAGTGTGAGAAAAAGTAGATACGTTGGAGACGTATCAACTCCCCCAGCTTAAACCTTTGCTTGTCCTCAAGCAATTCAGTTGATAAACTAAATGTGAGAAAGAAAAACTTTTACGAACTCTTTTGCTCTTGTTTACATAAATAAGCTTAAACGGCACCAAGATTTTCAGCCAACATTATAACTAACCATGTGAACAATAACTCCTAAAGATTATAATGATTCATATCAATGACATAATCAGCTAGCGAGCAATAATAAGATATCTCAAACAGTAACACATTGTCAAAACAACCATGATATAATATGACAATAATGGTATCTCGCTAGCCCTTTCTGAGATCGCAAAACATAAATGCAGAGCACCTCCGAAGTGCAAGTAGCGACTAAACATTGTAATTCATGGTAGAAAAGATCCAATCATGATGCGCCCAACATTAGCTATACACAATGCATAAATCATGACCGCTGTGCTCTACTTAGTTTCTGGTGCTTGTTTATAGAAGGTGATGACGCGACATAAAAGTAAATAGAAAGTCCCTTCGCAGAGGGAAGTAGTGATTTGCAGAGGTGCTAGAGCTCAATTTTTTAAAACAGAGATAAATGATATTTTGACATATGCACCCTTCTTATTCACTTCACTAGCATTAGTTATCAACATCTTCCATGCTAAGCACGCTAGTGGCGGTCCCCAAGCGGAAAGTAAAGGTTTTGACTCCATTGGGAGTTTTTGTTTGATTATGTAAGAGATGAACTCTTTTTTTTGTATTTTGCAGTTTGGGACTAGGCATCCCTATTACCGCCCATTTCCTCGTGTGATGGCGAGTAAATAAGCACTCGACCTGAGGATAATATGCTTAGCACGTAAGATATCGACTACCTCCTATCGTTCGATGAACGATCCAGGCACACAAAACGAATAATTTTTTAGAAGTTTTTAGAGCTGGCACATGCAAATTTACTTAAGACGGCAGGGTAATACCGTATATAGGTAGGTATGATGGACTCATCTGGAATAACTTTGGGTTCAAGGTTTTTGATGTACAAGCAGAAACCCCACTTAGTACAGCCGAAGGCTAGCAATTTAAGATTGGGAAGCGGCCAGCTAGAGAGAAACAACGATCATAACCAGGCATTATGCATAAGTAACATTGGACACTAGGATGAGTAGGATATGAACAGCATGAACATAACCAGTATAGAGACTATGTTGGTTTTGATTAAACTACATGTATGAACATGTACCAAGTCAAGCCACTCGAACATTCAGAGGAGGATACCATATCATCATACTACATCACAATCATTTTTAACGCTATGTTGATATCCAAGGTAAATCATTATTAACTCTCCGCTACATATGCATGGCATGAGAAACTATAATCTCTAATTGTCATTGCAAACATGTTTAATCATAACGGGCTGAATCATGGGCACTAGGTTAAACATATTTACACAGACAACACAAGTCGAGTTCATACCAGTTTCTCTTTGCCACGACTAGCTCATCGAATATCGTCATTATTGCCTTTCACTTGCATGCCTGAATGATATGAAAATAATAATAGTGCAAGAGTGCCATGGACTAAGCTGGAATCTACAAAACATTTTATTCAGCAGGAGAAGACAAGATAAAATGGGCTCTTATTAGTTCAACAATTATTCATGTGAGAGCCACTCAATATTTTCACCATGGTCTTCTCCTCGGTACAACTCGAATAAAAGAAAAGAAATTCAGAGAAACACACTGAAATATTTTTTGAGTTTTTGGTTTTTCTTCAACAAGCAAATAAGGGAAAAGCAAAAACGAGAAAAACTATTTACACAGGAAAGCTTCCAACAAGCAAAAGAAGAACAAGGAAATATTTTTGGATTTTCTTTTTGGTGCTACTACTAAGCATGCATAGAAAGTAAATTACTACAACTAATTTTTTTGTTTTTTTCTAAAGTTTTTCAAACACACAATAAGAAAGCAAGAAAAATAGATCTAAGCATGGATGATACAATGAAAAAGTGTGAACACCGACAAATGGAATGATATGTGTACATGAATATAAAGTCGGTGAGAACACGTACTCCCCCAAGCTTAGGCTTTTGGCCTAAGTTGGTAATCGATCAGTAGCCTGGAGGGTAGTATGGATCCTGAGGACCAGGTATCCACTCATCCCACTGGTGAGGAGCGGGCATCCATTGATCCCATTATGGAGGTGCCTGTGCAGCCTCTGCAGCAGCATGAGCAATCCAGTAGGCAAGGATGTCTGCAGGCATAATCCGGTATCCGCCCCTGGCAACGGAATCAAACAAAGCAGGTGCAGGCATGGGGATAACATCACGAGTGTCAATGTTATAGACCATGTTATAAGGAACGACAATGTCAGGACGAAGAGATAAGTGAGGGGGACCACAACCCCCAGGGCGCGCCAAGGGGTGTTGGCGCGCCCAGGTGGGTTGCGCCCACCTAGTGCACCCCCTCTGGTTATTTTTGCACCAAAAGTTCTTAAGTATTCAGGAAAAATCATATAAAATGTCCAGGGCATTCTGTGAACTTTTATTTTTGGGTCATTTTTTATTGCACGGGAAATTCAGAAAACAGACAAAACATGGAATTTTATTTTATTTAACTAATAAAAACGGAGAATAAAAAGTAGGGATAGAAAGTAGTGCTTACTAAATTCATCAACTTCATACCGTTCAAAATGATTCATTAATAAGGTTGATCAAGTCTTAATAACAACCACTTTCAATTAGCATGAAACCGAAGAACTTTCGTAACTCACTAAGTTACCTCAATGGGGATTTGCATTTCCCCAACAATAAGCATTTCATATTTCTTTTTGACAATAGGTAGAGGTATTTGAAAACTTCCAACAGTGATTGTCGGAGATTTTTCAATAATATTAATACCATTCACTTGGAATTGTTTCTTCGGAAAGTGCACCGTATGCTCATTACCATTGATATGAAAAGTGACCTTGCTTTTATTGCAATCAATAACATCCCCTGCAGTTTTCAAGAAGGGTCTACCAAGGATAATCGACAGGTTGTCGTCCTCGGGCATCTCAAGTATAACAAAGTCAGTCAAAATAGTAACATTAGCAACAACAACGGGCACATCCTCACAGATACCGATAGGTATGGCAGTTGATTTGTCAGCCATTTGCAAAGAAATTTCAGTAGGTGTGAGTTTATTCAAGTCAAGTCTTTTATATAAAGAGAAAGGCATAACACTAACACCAGCTCCTAAACCACACAAAGCAGTTTTCACATAATTATTTTTGATAGAGCAAGGTATAGTTGGTATTCCCAGATCTCCAAGTTTTTTAGGTACTCCATCTTTATAAGTATAATTAGCAAGCATAGTGGAGATTTCACCTTCCAGTATTTTTCTCTTATTTGTGATGATGTCTTTCATATACTTTGCATAAGGAGGCATTTTCAAGATATCAGTCAAGCGAGTACGCAAAAAGACTGGCCTCAACATTTCATTAAAGCATTCAAATTCTTCATCATCATTCTTTTTAGTTGACTTGGGTGGAAAAGGCATAGGTTTTTAAACCCACGGTTCTCTTCCTTTATCGTGTTTCCTAGCCATAAGTCTCTTTTTCATATCTTTTATTTTTAGATTGTGGGTTATCAAGATCAACAGGTGGTTCTATCTCAACATCATTATCTGGTTCTTTATCATTTGTTGGTTGAGAGTCTTTGATACGTCTCTAACGTATCTATAATTTTTTATTGTTCCATGCTATTATATTATCTATTTTTGATGTTTTAATGGGCTTTAATATGCTCTTTTATATTATTTTTGGGACTAACCTATTATCCGGAGGCCCATTGCCAGTTTCTGTTTTTTTTACTTATTTCAGTGTTTCACAGAAAGGGAATACCAAACGGAATCCAAATGGAATGAAACCTTCGCGATGATCTTTCTTGGACCGAAAGCAAATCAGGAGACTTGGAGTGGATGTCTGGAACTCCGTGAGGCATCCACGAGATAGGAGGGTGCGCCCAGGGGGTAGGCGCGCCCCCCACCCTCATGGGCCCCACGGAGCTCCATCGACGTACTTCTTTCACCTATATATACTCTTATACCCTAAAAACATCAGGGGGAGCCACGAAACCACTTTTCCGCCACCGCAACCTTCTGTACCCGTGAGATCCCATCTTGGGGCCTTTTTCGGCGATCTGTCGAAGGTGGAATCGATCACAGAGGGCTTCTACATCAACACGATAGCCTCTCCTATGAAGCGTGAGTAGTTTACCACAGACCTTCGGGTCCATAGTTATTATCTGGATGGCTTCTTCTCTCTCTTTGATCTTCAATACAAAGTTCTCCTCGATGTTCTTGGAGATCTATTCGATGTAATACTCTTTTGCGGTGTGTTTGCTGAGATCCGATGAATTGTGGGTTTATGAACTTGATTATCTATGAATATTATTTGGTTCTCCTCTGAATTCTTATATGCATGATTTGATATCTTTGCAAGTCTCTTCGAATTATCGGTTTAGTTTGGTCTACTAGATTGATCTTTCTTGCAATGGGAGAAGTGCTTAGCTTTGGGTTCAATCTTGCAGTGTCCTTTCCCAGTGACAGTAAGGGTAGCAAGGCACATATTGTATTGTAGCCATCGAGGATTAAAAGATGGGGTTTATATCATATTTCTTGAGTTTATCCCTCTACATCATGTCATCTTACTTAATACGTTACTCTATTCTTATGAACTTAATACTCTAGATGCATGCTGGATAGCGGTCGATGTGTGGAGTAATAGTAGTAGATGCAGAATCGTTTCGATCTACTTGACACAGACATGATTACTATGTTCATGATCATTGCCTTAGATATCTTCATAATTATGCACTTTTCCATCAATTGCTTGATAGTAATTTGTTCACCCACCATAATGCATGCTATCATGAGAGAAGCCACTAGTGAAACATATGGCCCCTGGGTCTCTTTCTTATTATATTGCATCTCTTTTATTATCGCATCTCGTTTACTATTTTGCAATCTTTACTTTCTAATCTATACAACAAATACCAAAAATATTTACCTTATTATCTATATCAGATCTCACTATCGCAAGTGACCATGAAGGGATTGACAACCCCTTTATCGCGTTGGTTGTGAGGTTCTTGATTGTTTGTGCAGGTACTAGGTGACTTGTGCGTTGTCTCCTACTGGATTGATACCTTGGTTCTCAAAAACTAAGGTAAATACTTACACTACTTTGCTGCATTACCCTTTCGCCTTCAAGGGAAAACCAATGCATGCTCAAGAGGTAGAAAGAAGGATTTCTGGCGCCATTGCCGGGGAGATCTACGCCAAGTCAAGACATACCAAGTGCCCATCATAAACTCTTATCCCTCGCATTACATTATTTGCCATTCGCCTCTCATTTTCCTCTCCCCCACTTCACCTTTGCCTTATCTTTGCCTTCTTCCTGTATGTATCTTTGTTTGTGTTTCCATGTGCCTTCTATTTGCTTGCATCTTTGCTTGCTAAGAATCTATTGATATGAATCCACTTAAAGTGTTCTACTTGGATCATCTTCGATCCTTATGCGCTCGTGCTGAAACCCCAACTAGCATAGTTGATGGGAAATCTTTAGATGAGCATGCTCATTTTGTGCGTCACCGTTTATCTGAAAAGGGGAGACTCTTATGGGATCAAATAAACAGATTGCTGTGTTATGCTTGGAATCTTTGTGAAATTTATGATTTTACTTGTTGCTCTAAGAACCCTAAGAAACACCTCCCTTACCTATGTGAGTTTAATGATAATGAAATCTTATCTTCTTATGCAAAGGGTGTTTATAGTTACTACGATGTCGAACAAATTGAAGAATTTGTTGCTTTTAAGGGTGCTTATGAAGTTGCTTCTTTATTAGGAGGTTCTCTATTTCAGGTTGGGTTTCAGCATCAGAGATAGAAGTTTCATTTTCATTATCAGGAGGTTTCTCTGTTTCAGGTTCACTAGAAGTGTGCGAAGTCCTATCATTTTTCTTTTTCTTTTTCTTCCTGGAAGGACTAGGTGCACTAGCATTATTTATTTGTGAATCTTGTTCAATTCTTTTAGGGTGTCCCTTAGGATAAAGTGGTTTCTGAGTCATTTTACCTCCTCTAGTTGCAACTCTAACAGCAAAGTCATACTTATTAAGATCCATTTCATCTAGTAATTCTCTTTGAGATTTAGCAACTTGTTCTAATTGAGTTTGAACCATAGAAGCATGTTTTCCAATACCTCTAACATCATTTGATATTCTAAATAACAACTCACTCAAGCGAGCAATCATATCAGAATTATATTTCAATTGTTTCATAACGTTTGCATCGAAGTGATATTGTTTCCTAATGTAGTTTTCAAACTCATAAAGGCATTGACTAGGATGCATATTGTGAGGATTATCATTTTCATTAAACTTCATAAGAGAATTTACCTCTACCACCTTAGGCAGTGGTGGTGTATTAAGCCCGTGTATTTCTTCAATAGGAGGCAAATTTTTAACATCCTCAGCTTTAATACCTTTTTACTTCATAGATTTATTTTCCTCTTGCATATCTTTGGGACTGGGATATAATATACACCTCTTCTTCGGAGTGGGTTTAGGTGGTGGTTCAGGAATAGTCCAATCATCATAATTTTTCAATATGTTATTCAATAATTCTTCAGCTTGGGCAATAGTTCGTTCCCTGAAAACACAACCAGCACAACTATCTAGGAAGTCCCGAGAAGCATCGGTTAATCCATTATAGAAGATATCAAGTATTTCATTTTTCCTAAGAGGATGATCAGGCAAAGCCTCCCGCAAGCTTGTGGGATACTCTCTTCTTTAGTTTGCACAAAGTTAAATATTTCCTGTAAGGCAGCTTGTTTCATATGAGCAGGAAAATATTTTTCAGAGAAGTAATAAACCATATCCTGTGGACTACGCACACAACCAGGAGCAAGAGTATTGTACCAAGCTATGGCATCACCCTTTAATGAGAAAGGAAATAATTTGAGAATAAAGTAATAATGAGTTTTCTCATGATGAGTAAAAAGGGTGGCTATGTCATTCAACTTAGTTAGATGTGCCACAACAGTTTCAGTTTCATAACCATGGAAAGGATCAGATTCAACCAAAGTAATTAACTCTGGGTCGACAGAGAATTCATAATCCTTATCAGCAATACAGATAGGTGAAGTAGCAAACTTAGGATCACATTTCATTCTAGCATTCAAGGATTTTTCTTTATACTTGCGTAGTAATTTCTCTAGATAAATCTCTATCATTGCAAGCAAGAATATCTCTAGTTGCTTCTTCACTCATAACATAACCTTCCGGTGTCTTAGGCAATTCATATCTAGGAAGGCTAGTTCTAGCAGGTGTTTCACGAGTTTCAGTTTCAAGCTCATCATCAAATTCAACAACATCATGTTCTATAACTCTAGCAATTTGTTTATCAAGAAATTCACCAAGTGGCACATCATCATTATCAAGCAAGGTACTAGCATCATCATAAGCATCATTCATAGTAGAAGTAGCATCATCAATAACTCGAGACATATTAGAATTTATAGCATGTGGTGGTGTTGCAAATTTACTCATAACAGAAGGTGAGTCTAAAGCAGAACTGGATGGCAGTTCCTTACCTCCCCTCGTCTTTGAGGGATAAATCTTAGTCTTTGGATCCTTCAGATTCTTCATAGTGATAATATGATAATAATCCCAAGTGACTCAACAAATATAGCTATGCTCCCTGGCAACGGCGCCAGAAAAAGGTCTTGATAACCCATAAGTATAGGGGATCGCAACAGTTTTCAAGGATAGAGTATTCAAGCCAAATTTATAGATTCAACACAAATTTATAGGTATTAGCAGCTGAGTTGTCAATTCAACCACACCTGGAGATTAATTATCTGCAGCAATATGATCAGTAGCAAAGTAGTTTGATAGTTTTGATAGTAGTGACAGTAGCAACGGTAACAGTAACAGTGATAGCAGTAATTTGTAGCAAGTGTAACAGTGATGATAGGAGTAGTAACTTAGCAGAAACAATATAGGATCAATTTATAGGCATTGGATCGGTTACTTGTTGGATGATATTCATCATGAGACAGTTATAACCTAGGGCGATACGGCACTAGCTCCAGTTCATTGATATAATGTAGGCATGTATTCCGTAAATAGTCATATGTGCCATATTAAAAGAACTTGCATGACATCTTTTGTCCTGCCCTCCCATGACAGCGGGGTCCATATTGGAAACTAACGTATATTAAGGCCTCCTTTTAATAGAGAACCGGAACAAAGCATTAACACATAGTGAATACATGAACTACTCAAACTACGGTCATCACCGGGAGTGAGCACGGTTGTTGTCACTCCGGGGTTGCCGGATCATAACCGTAGTAGGTGACTATAACTTGCAAGATCGGATCTAAAACATGGATATAATGATAAATTCATAAACGGTTCAGATCTAAAATCATCACACCCGGGCCCAAAGTGACAAGCATTAAGCATGGCAAAGTCATAGCAACATCAATCTAAGAACATAGTGGATACTAGGGATCAGGCCCTAACAAAACTAACTTGATTACATGATGAATCTCATCCAATTCCTCACCGACCAGCGAGCCTATGAAGGAATTACTTACTCTCGATGGGGAGCATCATGGAATTGGCGATGGAGATAGGTTGGTGATGGCGAAGATCGAAGATCCCCCTCTCCGGAACCCCAAACGGACTCCAGATCTGCCCTGCCGAGGAAGAATAGGGCTTGGCGGCGTCTCCGTCTCGTGGATCACGATAATTCTTTCTCCCTGATTTTTTTCTGGAATAATGTAACTTTATAGTATTAGGGGTCATTAGTGGGGCCACCAGGTGGGTACAACCCACCTGGGCGCTCCAGGAGAGGGGGCGCACCCTGGTGGGTTGTGCCCACCCAGGCCCCCTCTCCGGTGGGTCTTGGCTCCATAAATTCTTATTATTGGTATAAAAAATCCTCAAAAAGTTTCGTTCCATTCTGAGAACTTTTATTTCTGCACAAAAACAACACCATGGTAGTTCTGCTGAAAACAGCGTCAGTCCGGGGTTAATTTCATTCAAATCATGCAAATTAGAGTCCAAAACAAGAGGAAAAGCGTGATAAGAAGTAGATACGTTGGAGACGTATCAATGCCAGAATTCAAGATGTGATTGTGTGAGTATGCTGTCAAACACCACAGGCCTTTCATAGTTGTTCACTCGGACTGCAACAAGTGATACACCGTGAAATGTGAGGTAGAAAGATGCAAATGGAAATTCAATGGAAGACTCATGAAAGATGGTTGGTGGAAGATAACTAGTTGCAAAGCCACTCACCAATGCACACCGCCGGCTGTAGAAGCACGAAAGACACAACTTCAACTAACCTCGGAATTCATTGGTTATAAATACCAGAAACAAGGATCCAACCCTTAAAGTGAAGTTTTTGATGAGTTGGATTGAAGATAAGTTTGGATATAAGGTCAAGTATGGGAAGACATGGAAGGCCAAGCAAGTCGCTCTCAGAATGTCGTGCGGTGGATGGGAAGAGGCGTACAACATGCTACCCAGGTTGCTGGGAGCGATGTCATATAGAAATCCAGCAATGTACCACTATGTCTAAGATATTGAAGGAGTGTTCCGTCATGCCTTTTGGACGTTTGGCCCATGCATTGCAGCTTTTGAGCATTGTCGACCGATTCTGTCTATAGATGGGACATTCTTGACAGGCAAATACAAGGGCACACTCATGATAGCAATGGTACATGATGCTGATGATCAGGTGTTGCATGTGGTATTTGCTTTGGTCTCCGTGGAGAACCAAGACAACTGGGAATGGTTCGTGAGACTTGTTAGGTGCACGGTCATTCCTCCGAATAG
Organism: Triticum monococcum; assembly: GCA_034509565.1. Classification (NCBI taxonomy): domain Eukaryota; kingdom Viridiplantae; phylum Streptophyta; class Magnoliopsida; order Poales; family Poaceae; genus Triticum; species Triticum monococcum. The sequence goes on along the minus strand of CM067842.1, from coordinate 76,494,715 downwards.
GGAGGTATGCATCATATCCGATCGGCACCAAGGCATATTGAAGGCCGTGGATATTCATATTCCAAGGCATGCAAGGCCTCACCATCGATGGTGTATGAGGCACTTCATTACAAACTTTTACAAGGCTTGTAAGAACAAGGATCTTTGCAAGGATCTTAACTTCGCATGTGTAGCCTTCTCCGTTAAGTCATTCACGACACGCTTAAACAAAATCTATGAGAAGGCAAACAAAGGTGGGAAAGATTTCTCAGAAAGGAATATTGACGAGAGACACAAGTGGTCACGAGCATGTGACGAAGGAGGCCTGAGATATGGTGACATGACAAGCAATCTTGTTGAGTGCTTCAACTTTGTCTTGAAGGGTGCCCGTCAATTGTCGGTGACGGCAATAGCGGAATATACCTTTTACAAGCTAAATGAGTTTTTTAAGCACTCTGATGAAATCGGCAAGTTGATTGCTGATAGTGAGAAGCCTCCCAGTGAAATTTATCCGAAGAAGGTTGCTGAGTGGCTGGAGTTTCAGAGAGACAAGTCAGCCATCCAGCGAGTCACTTGTTTCAATAATGTTGAAATGAAATACCAAGTGGTGGATGAGCTAGGTGGGACAACCAGAGATTGACAATCATATGGTGGTTGCTCATTTAAGGTGGCTCTTAATACAAGACATTGCACTTGTGAGCGGCCTAGTAAGTACCATTGGTCGTGCTCACACATGATGTCAGCGGCCCGCACCAGAAATGTGGATATCTCTGATGGAGTAGTTGTGAGGTTGCATGAATTCAACTTGGAAACTTATAAGTTAACATGGGCGTCTAGATTCCACCCTTTTCTGGACGCATCGCAGTGGCCAGAGTATCACGGTCCTAACATTAGGCCCGGTCCGGAGATGATGGTACAACCCAAGGGTAGAAGGAGAACAAAGCGATACATGAATGATATGGATGAACTCATGAGCACCAAAGAGTTTGGTAGTGGACATTTCATGGAGCCATGTGATAGGAACCAATGCGGTGGTTGCAATGAAACGACACACAACAAAAGGACTTACAAAACAAACAAAACTTCAAAAGGGCACAATGCTTCTTCAAGTGGTGGCCGAGGTTCCGATGATGGACTTGGTGGTGGACGAGGTTCCGGTGATGGACTTGGTGGTGGCCGAGGTTCCGGTGGTGGACTTGGCGGTGGCCGAGGTTCCAGTGGTGGACTTGGTGTTGGTCGAGGTTCCGGTGGTGGACTTGGTGGTGGCCGAGGTTCGATGGTGGCCGAGGATCCAGGGGTGGTCGTGGTAGAGGACGAGTTACCAGTGATGGTGCTCGTGGTAGGGGTAGAGGTTCGGGTGGTGATAGAGGAAGTTTCATGGGTATAGGCCATGGTAATGCTAGAGGAATGTTTGGATACCTAGATGGATTATTTTCGTATGTGGCTACATTTCATAACTATTTTCATGTCTCTCAATATTATTTTCATGTTGTTTTTGTCCTTACTAACTAATGTCTTGCAATTTTTCATAGATATGGCGGCTTCTCAACCCAAAAAGGCAACAATGAAGGGGGTTGAGGATGGCGAAGGTGAGATGGCGGGGTGGTGAGAGAAGGCTGCGAAGAAGCTAAGAGAGGAGGATGCATCCGCACTAAAGAAGAAGAAGAAAGAAGAGCTCGAAGAGAAAAGGAACAAGCAGGGGCGAATCCACGTTAGGCCCTGTGGGGGCGAACGCCCCCACTTGATTTTCAGGTCCATTTGTACCTAGTCCTTCGTATGGTAACTCTGTCCCCACTTAGCCCAGTTTATTTGACCCCACTTATTTTCTTTTTCTGGTAAAAAAACCCAACCGCTGGTAAGCCCACCTAGGCACGTAGTAGCAGGCCTTGCCCATAAATAACTCACGAGCAAGCCATGTGTATCAGGAACGCACGCACCACTGAAGAAATTTAGACGACACGAACAACCCATTAATTTGGTGATGCGACTCAGCCGCCGCCGCCGCCCTGACCACGTGAAGACTACGTGACGCATCCTCGCCCCCTCGCCTCCGGCATTCGCCGTCGATCCAATCCCGCCGACCAGCTATTCTTCGGTCCTTGGAATAAATCGCCGCGAGCCCGCGACATCGTGCCACCATCAAGTTAAGCCCTAGCTACAGTTCCTGTATTATTTCTTATTTTGATTTTCAATTCTTATACTCTTTCCAAGTTCCCTATTAGAAAATGAGTGTCTTATCAAAATATTAACTTTACCAATTAGTAATTAGGTGACTGGTTCTAGATTCACATGATAATTTCATATAAAATAAGCTTGAGACTGTAAGACCACAATAAAATTCATAGCAAAATTCATTTCACGTATGACAATTTCTTCAACATTTCAGTTATTTGACATTTGTAGGGAAGCTAATGGAGAGATCTTTCTGTAAAATCTACATTCTACAATGTGGCTGAAATCGTTGATTTGAAGTAGCTTCCTTGGGATTCATCTAAAAGGTAATGTGATCAAGCCTTCTCATATCTATCCTTATTACATTATCACTCTATTTTAACTTTTTTATTAAATCTTGCATGCAAGAAATTTTATTCAATAAGATAAATGTTGTTTTTTGCAGTTGGGACCAGAATATTAATGGTTGGTTTATTTGATTTTTGTGATGAACTGAAATAATTTCATGTAAAAAATTATCGTACAAGAAAATGTAAGATTTTCTTTCTTAGCCATTGTATGAATATTTTTCCAACCAATCTTTGTAAATGATCTAGCCATGAGTTTCTACACATTTCCCTTCAAGAAAAAAGCGAGACACATCTCCCTCAGGAAAAAAGTTTCTACATAATTCCCGCAACAAAAAAGTTTTAACACGATCCCCACAAGAAAAAGTTTCTACACAAGAAAATGTAAGATTTTCTTTCTTAACCGTCGTATGAATATTTTTCCAACCAATCTTTGTAAATGATCTAGCCATGAGTTTCTACACATTTCCCTTCAAAAAAAGTGAGACACATTTCCCTCGGGAAAAAAGTTTCTACATAATTCCTGCAACAAAAAAGTTTAACACGATCCCCACAAGAAAAAGTACATACACATCTTCCGGCAAAAAAAGTTCCAACAAATCATTGCCCCCTCTTTGTTTTCATCTTGTCTCCGCCCCTGGGAACAAGAGAGAGGAGATTTTGAGTGTCGCGCTAGGGAGCTATATGGAAACGTTTATCTCAGCCTGGCGTTTCTTTAAAGCAAAGGATGCCTGGGACATGTTTATGAAACGTTGTTGTGTGGACATGAAACGCCAAGACCTTTGGTGTTTGTAACCTACATTGAAACTTTCAGCTTGGCCTGGCGTTTCTTTCAGGCAGGGGCTGTCTGGGACACGTACACGAAATGCTTCCATCTAAGGCAGAAATGCCAGCTCCTCTTAGTGTTTCCAAGCTACCTCGAAACGCCAATGGCGATGGCGTTTCTGCCCTACTATGCAGATCATTGGAAGCCTTCCTTCCCATTCCATCACAGGTAGCAAAGGGACATATTTTCACAATATAAATGCCAAATCTAGCAACAGATAGCAATGAGACATATTTTCACAACGAAATTAACATGATCCAACTCACATAGAAGTAACAAGTCCACCAGTCATAGAACTAACAAGTCCACCAAACATAAAACATAACAAGTTCACACATTCTTCTTCCCTTGCTACATTACTAGTTCACATTCTTTAAAGCATCAGTCATCACTTCACTTCTTCCCTCTTTTCGCAACCATCTTCCTCCTGTTGATGTAGCCCTCTGGGGTGTGCTTCCATCCAGGACGTCAGATGGTTCTTGAGCTAACTCGGCGTGCTTCTTCAGAAGGCTGAGAAGGTTGAGTTGGCCGTGGAGCTTCTTCCATCTGCGAAGCCCCAAGCTCCATATAGTCCGGATCTGCATCATCGTCTATCTCCTCCTCTTCATCTTCCCGTTCATCAATCCATGCTTGGCTCGGAAAAGCAAGTGCTCGGCTGGAAGATGGACGAGCGAAAGAAGCACATGCTCGGCTGGAAGATGGACGAGCGGAAGAAAGCACATCCATTCTATACTGAGCACGTGCACGCACATCCGTGGATGAACCGCCATGACAAGAGAGTAAAGCGGCTAGTGTGCGGCAACGATTCACAACCTTCTGCACAAGCAAAGATATTGACATGTAAATATGCAAAATTAGTTACGATGAAAGAAAGCACATGTTCATATTATGAAGGCCTCTAACCTGTAGAGTACTCCTAATGAGCCTGTCCGTTTCTGGACCAGGTGCATGGCCAAGCACCACATTACTATCATTGACACATCTCCATAGCTCCGTGCCCTGAATAAAACATATGCGACCCACCACTCACGAAGAAATGACACATGTTCATATTTCAAAAAAGAGACAAGAAAGACATACCACTCCGTCATGCAGAGGGCCATAATCTAGGTGCCCTCCAATGGTCTCCCTAATAGAATTGTTGAATACACCATCAGCAGCCTTACTTGGCATTACTACCAAGCAATCGGCATGAGTCCAAGCACCCTTATGGATAACTCTGTACTCTTTGCAAAGCCACTCCAAATGCCTTAAATATGCCCCCTCGTCGTTATCAGGTGTGTGATCATATTCAACTCGGGCATTCCTCTGAGTATTCCGCATGTCCACCCACATAAGATGGTGATCCTCCCAATTAGTGACATTCTTGTTGTTTTGCCGGCTCTTCCTACAAAGCATGAGAAGAATCGATATCAATTTCACTTTTCTGTGCTACACATTGATCAACATATGGTACACAAAACTCTCACCTATGTAGCACCTCACTTTTCTCAACATAATCCGGTGGGGTGCATTGTTGTACTCCAAATTGCTTCAAAACATGATGTGGAAGATGCCACTCGATCGTAAAAAAGCATATCATGGGGCAACGCACACGCCAAAGATGTTGGTCACGAAGGCACATATTGCTCAAAGGAAACTGCCTAAGTACCACGTACGGCCTCCAGTGGACCTACATCACAACATGTCACTCGGTCATGCACAACAAAAAAATCTGTAATGGTGGCAAGGCATTTTATAATTACCCGATTGTAACTAAGCATGTCAAGCTCTCTTATGTATGCCTTGTACCACCCCATGGCGGCGATACTCGACACTTGGACATTAGCCCACGTGTATGCGATAGTGGGGTACCACTCCTCATCCCCGTCATAAGGCCACTCCCAAGGTTCTTCCAGAGCAATGGTGACGTTACGGCCCACAGGGATATGCTCCCACATCCAAATCTGTAGGGCCCAAATGAAACCACCAAGACAAGATTTCGGCTTACTCCTCATACATGCTCCGTCCAGCTGCACATTTGTACACACGTTAAACGATCACATGCAAAAATCTCTTTCATATAATGGGAATGCATCATAGTAAGCATTACCTGACGGTACAAGAAGGCTAGTGCCGCCGACCCCCAACTCCAATTAACATCCTAGTTACAAAGAGGGTCCAAGAACATCCACGAGGTTGTGTCTCCCGTGCCGTTAGGAAACACCACTTGGGTCAAAAGATTCCATAAGTAAGCCCTGGCGTACCTCTCCACAATAGGCGGACTGGCATTCTCTGGGCCCTCGTAAAAATGTTCTTGTGGCCACCAGAACAAAACACCGGATGGCCTAGGATCCTTCTTTGTTTCATGAATCCACGTGGCAGGTTCAACACCAACCAATCCTGCAACCTGTTGTCGCCACCCCACAGACTTCACCTTCACGGTAAGAGCCCTGCCCTCGATCGGCAGCCCGGAGATCATCGCAATATCCTCCAAAGTGATGGTCATCTCACCAAGAGCAAGGTGAAAAGAGTGTGTCTCCAACCTCCAACGGTCCGTAAGGGCGGTAATGGCCATCGAGTTCAGCCATGGTGGTGTGCCTTTAAAGTTGAGCACAAACTGGAGAAGATCCATTCTTCTAAAATAAGGCTCGTAGCGATGGTCATACTTCAGGGACTCACATGGGTTGTGGCCTCTCAACCGAAGTATTGGAGGAACCTACAAAAAACACACGCACAATTTATATACTTCTCTAAACTACTCACAATATGAGAATCAACAATGTAGATACATAATTACCTCCCTCTTTCCACTAGCATAGCACGATGCTTCTTCTCGTAATAATCATCAAGGCCGGGATATTTAGCTGGCTCAAACATCCTACGAAATAAGGTCAATGGATTTGTTATGATATATGCTTAAAATTATGACCACATCATATACAAAATCATTTGAGAAACTACTACAAATTATCCCAAAGATAGAAATCACGAACTACATTACCAACACCAATTCTTTTCAACCCATTGTATCCCAAAGAATCTATCACAACTAATTATGAACAAATAATAGGTTCAACCTAATCAAAAAATGGTCTATCTCTAAATCCAATACTACACAAGTTAACTAAGAATACTTCAACACAAAGAGTACATGTCTTCTTTCTATACATAATCTAACCAAAATATTCATCAACCAAATCACTAATAACTCATCTTAGGGTTCAACCATAATTGAAAAAATGCATCTACAATAGCCAATTGTGACTGAAAATGAATGGAGGATTGGGAAGACAATACCTCAAGCAACTTGGGATGCTCCAATCTACATGTCTTGATGGTCAACATAGTAGATTTGGGGGAGATTTGATGAAGAAGAGGGAGGGGCGGCCGCCAGTTCCTCGCTGGGTGAACTGCCCGACCGGGGCTGCGAGTGGGCTGGGTGAAGCTCCCGCGGCCCCGCGGGCATTACTAAATCCAGTCCAGAAATGCCAGAGATATTGGCGTTTCAGACGTGCCATGTCAGCGAAAACATCGGGTTCGGACTGACCATGGGCCAGGGTAGAAACACAAGCTTCCTCGATGTTTCCATGTTGGCTAGAAACACTATCTGGTCAGTGTTGGGAAGCAACACTGCGGGCTCTAGCGTTTCTAAAAGGGTCAAATCGTGAAATACTTTCATGTCGAGTTCAGTTTGCAACGATAAACGCTGACGGCCGAAATCACGGTTCTGACCTTGTCAGCATTTATCGTCGCAAAGCCTTTACAGCTTGAGGCCACATTCTGGACGATGCCAAGGTACTATTTATTTTCGAAAACACTAACGCCCACACGTGTGGGCGTTAGCCAACTCAACCACACGCCTCCATCACCGTTCAACAGAATCCGCACGAATCTTGGCACATTTTGGCCGATTTTGGGTGCCACGTAGGACAAGTCGCGTGTGTGGTGTGTGTGAGAGTTTGCCCACACGTCGGTTGCCTCTCCGCGGTCAACGGTTGCCACTCCGTGGTGTGCAGTGGAACTGCTTTGCGCCCGCATGCCACGCCTGACTATGGTTGCCATCAAGCACGTCGCGCACTTCGCCCCCCTCCTCTCACGGTTCCATTTACTCTCCACTTCATTACTCACCCAACCCACCCCGCATTTCATTTGATTGGAAGAGAAGGCGAGAGGAGAAGGCGACGGCGGAGGCGAAACGGTCGACGGCAGCCGCGGCCATCGGTGGGACTCGCTGGACCAGAGCGTCTTCACCGGAGCGCCTGCAGATTGAAGGTAATGGTCCTTCGCACGCTCACATTCCTTGACTGCATTTCTCCCCCCCCCCCATCCGTGGCCAATTTTCCGCTCGAGATTCATCGAGTTTCCAGCGGATTCGCGGTGTCCTGTGTTCCCCTCGACGGCGGAGTCCCGTGCTTGCCATTTTTTTGTTGCATTGCGGAGTTTCGTCGCTGCCGCGATGGCAGTCATGCCGGTGTGGCTAGGCCTATCCGCAGCCACATCCTGGTTCTGCCTTGGGATTGAGCCTGTGTTTTTTTAGTTGTTAGTTATGTATTATGTCGAAATGCTATTTGCGATCAGTGCAGGAAATTTTTGTTTGATGAATTTCACGTTATGGTAGTTGCAATGAACCCTAGATCTAGGTAGTTGTTTTTCAAAGTGTAGTATGAAGGCAGTCATGGCAGTTTCAGTAACTATATACACTAGATGGTAACTAATTTCCTGATTAACTGGGTCAGTTGCCACGAATGTGTTTTCGATGTGGCAACTTTTTTGTGAACACACTATGGCTGTTGCCATGCTATAGGCATGATAAAGTGTAATATATAGGTATTCATGACAGTTTCAGCAACTATGTGCAGTGGATGGCAACTAATTTCCTGATCAACTTTTTCAGTTGCCACAAATATGCTTTCCATGTGGCAAGTATTTCTGCGAACACACTATGGTTGTTGCCATGCTGTAAACAGGATAATGTGGCAAATTCACATTACTATAAACTCATTTTTGTGTTTTGCAATGGTGACTTTGTGATATCTGAACATATTTTGGCCGTATTACATGGCAACTCATTTTTAATATGAGGTCAGTGTGTGTATTGCCACATTACATGTTGATCAGTGGATTTTTCTAGCGCCTGTTGAATTGTCTTGCATCTCAACATGGCAATTCAACATAGTACGTTTGCCTTCGAACATATGGCAACTCGTTGTTGTATGAGGACAGGGTATGAGTTGCCACATTATATGTTTGTGTAGTGGAAGATCTGTGCCTTTTGTTTGTACTATCTTGTGCTAACATGGCAAGTTCAACATTTTGTTTTAAGTGCCTTATGATCTGTACATTTTTCAAATGAAGCCAGTGTGTTTAGTTGCCACATTTCTTTGTTGGACAATCATAGGGGTGTGGGTGTTCATATGATATTGCCTAATCTTTTGCCACTTTCAATTGAGCCCATGTGGCAAGTACATTCTGTCAGGTGGCAACTGCTTACCTCATACTATCATTTTTCACCCTGGCATTTTGCTTTGTTCTTACCTCAGCTCAATGGCTCACGACGATCATCAAGACGATGATGATGATTTCATGGAGTTACCGCAGCAGAATCGCACAACTGGACGGACCAAAGATGGCGATGAGGTAACTGTCCATCCCCTCCCCCCATATGTTTTGAATGTCACATTGAGTTTGCAATTGCCTGGTAGGAACTAAATTTTCATGATAGTAAAAACATGGCAACAAATGATTATTTGTCTGTTTTGCATAAGAAGAAGAGTACTCGCAATAGGGGTTCACAAGATCGCCTGACTTTATTGACCGAGGGATTTACTGATGAGCAGAAGGGAGCTGCTGCTGACACTACAGGAATCAGGTAGTTTGCCATCTGGTGAGTACAAACGGCAAAGAGTTTGCCGTCAACCGGCTGACGACAAAGTTAGACGGCAAAGAGGATGGCGGCAAAGGCTGCTTTGCCATCAGCTTTTATTAGGACAGACGACAAAGTCTTTGCCGTCAGCCAAAAATGCATATTTGCCGTCATCCAGAAACATCACAGACGGCAAAGAACCTTATTTTATTTATAAAAAAACTAAACCAATAGACCAATTGGAGACCCCAAATGGTCAAAGGTGTAGACAAAATCATCACTTGCATTTTTTCTTTCTTCTAATATTCATTCGTTTGTGCTGCACTTTGGTAGTCTGACAACCATCTTAGTCTGACAATCATCTTATGTATGCATCATACAAGTTTCATTACAGGGGGATTACAAAGGGTGTCAAACAAAACAAATCAGATTATAAAGGAATTAGAAAGGGTGTGAAACAAAAAAAAACAGACTACAGACGGTGGTTGGCGCGGTACGGGTGAGCCATGCCATTGCCGTCGTGGCACGACGGTGGCCGGTGCGGAACGACGGTGACCGGCATGGAACGGAGCGTGCAGGCCATTGCGGCACGATGCACCGCAAGCAGGGCCGACGGGGAACAAGGCCGGGGCCGATGAGGGCGATGTGCCGGGGTCGACGATGGACGGGGCAGGGGCCAGCAGAGGCCTGCGGGAGCGAATGCAACGGGGGCGGGGGCGGGGACGGCGGAGGCCTGCCGGGGCGAAGGGGTTGGGCTCGATGGCGCCGTGGGCGAAGGGGCCACGAACGCAGAGGCCGGCCGCGAGGCGTAGACGTCGGGGCGACGGGGCGCAGACGCCAGCGCGCAGGGAATCCGTGGCGAGGAGGCCGGCGCGCGAGGCGAAGGGGGCGAAGAGAGCCGGCGGTGCCGGGGCGCAGACGGCTGCGCGCGGGGGCCTCGTGGCGAGGAGGCCTGCAACGGCACTAGGGCCAAAGCGGGAGGAGGCATGGGCGAACTGGCGGCGAGATGGCCAGAGCGAGGTCCAGGCACCGGCGTTGTGGTGGTCTAGATCGGGAGCACGAGCGGCAGTTCGTGGGAGAGAGATGCGTACGGAGAGGGTTCGTGGGGATAAGGGAGTTATGGCGAGAAGGGAGTCGTGGGTGGGGCGGGTAGGTTCATGGGGGCGCGTGGATCGTGGGTCAGTGGCTGGGTGGGGGCGTGCGTCGGCGTCCGATGGCTGGTAGGATGTGCGTCTAGGATGTTTCCATGTCATCGATCCAGGTGATCTATCCGTGTGATGTGCTTTCTATTTGCCGTCTGCAGATCAAATACAAACGGCAAAGAGCTCACTTTTTCGGTTGCCAAAACAAACACAGACGGCAAAGAATCTTTGTTGTCTGTGTATTTTTTCCAGACGGCAAAATGAGCTCTTTGCCGTTTGTGTTTTTTTTGTAGACAACAAAGTTTATTTTGCCGTTAGTTTTTCTTTTCCGTCTTCTGATGATGGCAAACCCTTTCTTTGCCGTCTTTCCCGACAAAAAGCAGACGGCAAAGACGTCCCAGACGGCAAATTAGTTGTTTCCCGTAGTGTGAGATGGGGATGCAGGCTCTAATGGATGTTCGGTGCAAGAATCTGGTGAACCCTGTATGCGATTGGCTAGGTGAGATTTACGATCCCGTCTCCAGGGAATTTGTGATTCCAGGACGTGGAAGACTGCCGTTGGACGAGGAATCCGTGTTCTGCACTTTGGGTGTGCCTCGTGGAGAAATCAAAGTCACGTATGAGGTCAATAATAAGATTGAGGAAACGTTGTTTGCCCGTTTGTTTCCTGGGTTGGCAACCATGCCGAACACGACTGTGCTGGCAAATTCGCTGGAGGCCATGACAACCCATGGCGAGGTTTTTAAGATGAAGTTACTCATGTACCTGATCTCGACCATGTCTCTTCACCCAAGCAACAAATGCTTCCCCATCCTGGTGAATGATCTATCTATACTCCTTTATTTTCCTTCAATCTTTTGACTCTGATGTCATTTGTAAGCTAGTCACTACCAGTTATTTTGATGTTTTTTCATTTGATTTCTGATGCGGCATCTTCTCGTCTTCAAATTTGTGTCGTGTAGGCGAAACTGAAAGATGTGAAGAACATGAATTGGTATAAGTTCATTGCGGACTTCCTGCATGATGCATTCTCAAACAAGATGTACCAGAAGGGTTGTCGGCTCCATTTAATGGTATTTTTTTACTATTCCTTTGCAAACACTCTTAACACCTTTGAGTATGCATGGCAACTACGATGGTGACATTGTGGCAACTACCATCATAACAAGATGGCAACTGCCAGCACAACATGATGGCAACTAACACAGATAGATGGCAACTTTCTCTTCCTTTTCATGCCCTTCAACTTGATGATTGAAGGAACATACATTAGCTAGTTTTTGCAAAATACCAAGATGGCAACTGATATTTTGTCCTTTCTAAATTGTTGTACATCAGCTCATGTACTTCGATCGTCTTGATCTGTCCACTTTGGACTTTACTGGGCTAGGAGGCCCGCCGCATCCACACAAGTTTGCTATTTCTGCGTGTACTTATGATGCTGTCAAGGTTGTGCTTGCCGCGGACAAGATAACTGATATGAAATATGGGAAACTGCAAGTCAGTTCTGGCTTCTTTCTTTTGCATGTCATTCTTTCAATTTTGTTGTTGCATAACATATGAAAAAAAATCCCCATACGGCAACCATCTGTGGCTAACAGGAGATGACTACCTTGTTAGCCATGGCTGCCTGCGCATGGTATCCATGTCTTACACCACATGGCAACTCTGCCATCCATTTTGAAACTTCTATCCTCCTCTTCTTTTCTTTTTTTTGCAATACATGAACTGTTAGTTAGTTGTTCATTATTTTTTCTCTTACATGCTAGCTTTTTTTTGGTCATTTCCAGCTGATGGCCAAGCATGCTATAGACTACAGCGTGTTTGGTGGGCCTCAAAACTATGGAAAGTGGATGGACGTGCACTCAACTTCGTCTTGTCCTACTGAGGTAATCAAGGAAAAAATATTTATGGTTGTTTTGGTTTATTTGATCTTGTGCACGTGACTCTAATATGGTGGTTTACTGCTGCTTCTTGTTTCATGCACATGCGAGGGCACCTGTTGAGCATCTAATTGGGCAGTTTGCATCCGGAATGACCAGCTTCCTCGGGAAGTTGGTTGACGGGTGGACGTCCCTTAATGGCTCTGAAAGCGATGCGCTTGCGAGGTAGTTCACTCCATTTGTTGCAGAACGGACACATCGGCCAACTGGTTTCCATGCCCGGTACAACTACAACAGTTCCCATGAGCTTCCTGACACACAAGATAAACTAGATGGAGATGCTGCTCTCGACAAGGACGATGACGATGACATGGAGAATGTGCAACACGACACCCACGATGATGAACATGTTGAAGTTTGTGCAGGTGGTAACAAGGGAAATGCTGCACCAGATGCCCCTTCACCGGAGAAAGTCAAAGCACATACAGCTGCGAGAGGCAAGGGGGTGTCGCCCTCAAAGAGGCGGAGGGCTCCAGAGGATGTTGGGCAGGGCTCTCCTAGCAAGAGGTCTAGGACCGATCCCTTAGCTACTAGGAGGAGGTTCGACTTCTATTTTAGTATGTTGTTTTGTCTCTCCTTTTGAACAGAGTGACCCTTTTTCCATTTTTTTGTCAACCGTGGCCATGATTTTCATGACTGACAATTGGCACCTTTTTTGCCACTTTCTTGTACGTGCAGTGAGGCGACAGCTGGGGACGAGCAGTTACGAAGAAACAAGCACCAACACCAGCCCGTGTTTCTGCTCGATTGAACAAGGGTGCCCCCACTGCTGGTGACACCGCTTCCACCAGGTCATCTCCTCGTACGACGACGTCCAACACCGGGGATCCTGTCGTGTTGCCAGATTTGAGGAAGACAGTCAAGAAGTAGGTTATCCTTGTTCCTTCATTGCCATAGTGCTATATTTTTGCTTTTCAATGCATCTGTTCAGCTTGCCACATGGGCTACTGCCATCAGTCCCACATGGCAACTGTTGTTTTTCCAATGATCTCTTTCTTTTTACTGCATGGCAACTCCTACTTGTTTTGCATGGCAACTGCTATATAGTCCAAATGGCAACTCTTATTCCACCTACATGCCAACTACCAGCTTTTCCTTTGGTTTGTGTGCTCATCCATATCTAGTTTTGAAATTGCAGCCCTGGCACATCAGACTTTTTTTCATTTTTCAAGAAGGCTACCATGGCAACTCCTGCTTGTTCTGCATGGCAACTGCTAACTAGGCCACATGGCAACTCTTATTCTAGCTACATGGCAACCACCAGCCTTCCATTCACTTTGTGTGCTCATCCATACCTAGTTTTTAAATGGCATCTCTGGCACATCACACATTTTTTTTCATTTTTTAAGATGGCTACCATGGCAAATATTTTTTATTCATTTTTTAATACTTTTCATGTTCTTTTTCTTTGCGGGGTGAAGAAGACTACTACACGCGTGAACAAGCAGAACATTAGAGACCCACTCGAACGCCTTCATTCAAAGCTGTCGACAGGTGGCAACTCAGATGTTCATGAGGCGCCAGTCGACAAGACTGCTGGTGCACCGACAACTGTTCCCACTAGCTCAGATGCAAGCAGCCGGCCATCTCCGTCGGTTGCAGATGTGCAGGCTACAACAACAGGCATCCGTTCATCTGGGAGTGACGAGTCGGTATCTGACAGGATTGCTGAAATATTGCCCACTCTACTGGCAATGAAGGACGCTGATGTGAGCCATGCCACCCGATCATCAAGTGTTGAAGTGGACACCCCCGAGATCAACCTAAGCAAGGAAGATTCCCGCGCATCTGACACGGATTCCAAGAGAGTGGGTGGTGGCACTTCTGTGTCCATGAAAGAAGGCGTTGAGGCGACAGTTCACACTGATATGCCATCCACAGGTGAGAGTCTTGGCACAACAGCTACAGCTTCTGGTGGTCCAGAGGTTGCTAAGGCGACCGTTTCACGAGCTGGCCTTCAACCTAGGCGTCGTAGCCCCTGCAAGCAATCAGCAGACATACCCAACGCACCGACTGTAGCTAGGAGCAGCAGAGATGACTCCAGTTTTGTGCCTGCGTCCACACTGTTCCCACCACCTGCCAAAAGCACTGTTATGGAGAAAACGGAAGACCAGAGTATAACTGACCCAGGTGGTAAGCCGGGCACGACTGACGGAGGTGAACGTCCAGAGGAGACTGCGTCTGCACCCGCCATGGAGAACCCCAGCTTAAATCTGCGCACTTCGAAGCTCCCAGTCAATGTTGGTGTCCCCTACAGCCCAAACAAGAAGATTGGCAAGAAAGTTGCGACTGATATCGTTGACAACACCCCCCCCCGTGCCCTACGAATAAGCCCGATGATTCTGCAGCGGCCGATGCAGAAATGTTTGTTGATCTATCACCCATGGATTCTGCCTAGCAAGTTGTTTGCGGTCCGGCCAGTAGGCAGGAGAGGCACCCAATGGCCTTCACCCCACCGAGCTTTAGCCTTGGCATCGATCACAGTCAAGATGAACCAGTGGTGTAAGATCCTATGCCAGTTGCTTTTGCTTTCCCGGCAGGCATGGCCCCAATGATGGCACAGCCAATGGACGAGGGCAAGAAGGTTGTGAAGTTTGCAGAGCCGATTGTGCAAGGTATATTTCTTTTGCGTTTATCATTTTAGTGTACACATCTTTTTAGTCTAACTTTTGTCCCAAGCATTTTTTTGGGTTCTCACTTTGTGATGGCAAATGTTATCTGATGGACATGGCAACTGGATTTGCTTGCACACTGCCACCTACATTTTTTGTTGCCATGCTTCATTTTCGATTCTGCAATCACATGGCAACTGGAGTTGATACAACATGGCAACTGTAGTTGTTGTCACATGGAAACTACAATGCATTGCATATGGCAACTATAGTTACCTGGACATGGTAACTTCCTACTATCTATGCCTACATTTCATATTCTGCAACATTTTTCCACACTAAATTTGTTTTGTTTTCCAGGTATCCTAACCCACTTTTTTTATCCTGGCAGCCACCCCCGAGGAGATTATGTCGTCACTTGATGAAGCTTACCGCAGGATTGAGGAGGTACCATTGCAGAGGAGGTCCTCACGAGGTCAGGGGCAATCAAGTTCCCACGTGCCTGCTGAGTCGGAACCTGAGGATACCATTAGAAGTGCCACCCCTGGTTCTGTGAGGCAGCGTAGGGTCGTTCACGCACCACACGCGGATGATTATGAGCCGGAACTCAGGGCCACAAAGGATCAGAACCAGCTATACGATATTGTCAAGCGCTTTGGAAATGCAAGTTCCAATAGCAATCACATGAAGGAGCTGAAAGCGTAATGACCACACCACATAACCTCTCATTTTCTTTGCTCTTTTTACTATCGCTCCATTTGCTATTTTCTAGATATACTTTCTTTATGTTTTATTTCTTTTTTTACTTAGTATACATGGTTCTTTCATGTTATATCGTTTTCATACAGCTCATGTTTGGACAGAACCAAGATCATACAATGTGATGCGACGTACGTTAACCTGGGTGATCTTGCCGAGTCTGTGAGTCCACTCGGTAAAATGTCGAAGAATGTAGTTGCTTGTGGGATTGACTTCATCAACAGGCATATGGATATGTCTCCCGACAAAACAATCATGCAGTACACTATGACATGCAAAATATGGGATGGTGACTTCCACCACAAAATCCTGAGGAAGCATTTTGCTGCACATGTGATTTCAAGCTCACAATGAAGAAATGTGTGAGTACTCCTTCCTTTTTTGCACATTTTTTCCTCCCATGCTAAGTTTTTGCTAGTAGCTATGCTTCAGATGTGGGCTACACCCTGTTTTGTGACAGCTGTTTCATGTGGCAACAGCTGCCATGTAAAATGACTTCTGATTTGCTTCTTTACTACAAACTATGTGACAACTTCAAACTAAAATACAGGGCAACTTTGTTCATACATGGATGGCAACTTATTTTAATTACCCACTATAACTAAACATTCTACGTGGGTTTACTTTTTTGGATCCTTGCTGCTTTTATGTCACTCGTGTGCCTGTTAGTGCAACCGATGATATCTTTACATGTCATTTTCCCAATTACATCATTTCTATTCTTCATATGAACTCTGCTTCTTCTTTCCTTCATTTTACTTGCTGGTCTTGTTCCCCATGTTCCAGGAGCTTGCACCACACGATCCACACGACAAGTGCGGTCACCACTACGCGATCTGCCTTGACCTGAAGAACCAACGTTTTGAGGTGCTTGATTCAGTGCGTTCAGAAGTTGATGCAGACCTTACTACGCATGCCGTCCATGAAAACTCAAGGTCTAGATCATACATTTTCCAATTGAGTACGTGGCGACTACGAAGAAAGGAAACCGGTATTTTCCCATCTTTTCTTCATGTGTCCTCTACACCAATGCTAACCCTCTTGTCACCTCTGAATTGAAGTTTACGATTTTTCTATCTATTCTTTGTGAGCTCACCTGATTCCTTTATTGTTTAGGCACGATTGCGGCTTTCACATGTTGGAATACCTTGCAAAGTGGGAAGGTGGACGGGTTCCCGTTGTCACAGCTGCAACGGTTATCGAGCTCCGCACAATTTACACATGGAACTGGTTGATGAATGAAGATTTCAACACGCGGTCCAACGCATGTGAGTTCATAGAGGAAGCTTTCAAGAAAGCCACCAAGAAGTACAAGTGATCACGTGGTGCTCCACACCGAACGCCTACCTTACATTCTGTTGCCGAGGAATGTAAGGTATTACCTTTGTTCTTTCAAAACTATGTCTGTGTACTATGTTATGACTGCATCTCCGTGTAGCCTAGTATGTAGGGGTGGTATGTGAGCGACATTTGAATATTTTTCTGTAATATATGTGTGGGTGTGAACCTAATTAGGAGTGACAACAGATACGTTTATGTTTTTCAGTATTATTATCCGTTCATCGTTGGTAGTACCAGTTTGGTGTTTTTGACTACGTCTATGATGTTTGAAAACATGGCAAATGTAGTTCATCAGACACGATTACTGAAAGTTACCATCCTTTTTCGTTTGTCTGTTTGGGTCTCTTTTTTCATTGCTAATTGTACCGCCTAGCATGGTAGTTTGATCACGCAGCTGTAACCTTTTACGGTAGATGCATGTGACCGTTTCAACTTGTTTCCTATAGTTTGCACACAATACAATATGTGCGACTAAAATGCATTGACTGAACAAGTAAATCTATGCGATGCAGAGTCAGTACAAATAACATGGCATATTCAGTAGAACTAACATGGCAGATTCAGTAAAAATAACATGGCAGATTCAGTACAAATAACATGGCAGATTCAGTACAAATGGCATGGCAGATTCAGTAGAAATGGCATGGCAGATTCAGTACCATACACGTGGCAACTGCCATGTTACTCATTCATGGTATTTTCCTTCAAATTCTGATGCCCCTCAAGATTCATTCTCCCATTTTCAATAAATTAGAACATTTAGATTACAAAAAATGTCACCAAGAACCATGTCACAGTGCTCCAATGTTGCTTACAGATTGCCCGTCCCTTTCTTTGTTTTCTTGTGTTTTGCTTGAATCTCCAATCCTGATTTGTACCTTATCTCTTTCGGACGCCCCTTTGTGATGGAACGGGGTGGGTTCCTGACCTGCATTTGTGTGCTTGCTGTTCCAGATCCTATCTCCGAGTTTTTAGATGATGGCCCTGTGGACGAAGGCACACTAAAGGTGCGGGGGAACCTGTGTAAGGCTTCCTCAGCTTTCCTCTTCTTGATCTCATCCAGCTCTCTTTTCAGGGCCTTCCTGTGTTTTTCTGCGACCTTCGCTGTCTCATCGCTCTTGCACGCTTCATCTATTAGCTCAACATAGTTCTTTGTCAACGCAACGTGCCTCATGGCTTCCATGGTTGACTCTGGTCTCTCGTCATGCACAGCCAAAACTGCATTTGATGTTTGCGGCGCCAATGCGTCGTCAGCGTCCCAAGTCCATCTGTAGCGATCCAACCTCAGACGGTCAAGTCTCTGTGCTTAAGTGTCATCCCGAGATCAGTATGCTAACACACACAGTACTCGAGGATTTATAACAGAGGTAAATCACATGTATAAAGCAAGATAAATACTATTACCTCAATCCAAATAGCGGAAGTAACTACAAGGTTGTGGATTCCCATCAACACCAACGGCAAAGTTGAGTGTAGAAATCATAACCCTAATGTATCACTTACTCGTCGTAAGATTCCTGCAACATGAGATGTTGCAGCCACAAAGGGTCAGTACATTGAATGTACTGGAAAATTCACACCATAGGATAATGATGAATAATAGCTATCACTACATTCATATTTGGCTGGTGGAAAGCTCTAAGTTTAATTTTTGCATAAAGCCAATTTTTCCCTACCCCAAAGGAATATATTTTATTTAACTACAAAGTTGGTTGAAAACATTGAGAAGGTTCCTCCAACTCAATCCCAAAGTAATAATTATAACCCAACAATTTAATTAAATAAAGTGATGAGATCAATATGATAATCCAAGAACCACATACTCAAGATGTCCATAACCGGGGACACGGCTAACCATGATTAGTTTGTACACTCTACAGAGGTTTGCACACTTTTCCCCACAAGACTCGATCTCCTCCGTTGGATTTCTCGCACTACATGGTGTTTGAGAAATGGATGACCGAGACATACTTTTTCAGAAGCATTCACTCTAACCCCGGGTAGACCGTACCAACATACATCCCCTACATCTGCTAGCCTACCACTAGAAGAGGTCTTGCAACTTACTCCACTATGCTAGAGCCCATAAGAGCTTGTGGCTGCACACGGAAGTTTCTAGCATGAATAATCTTATGATCCCATTGACCCTGGGTGGCAATCCATAGGGTGATCACACGGGTCCTCTAGGATCCCCTTGGGCAAGCACTGGGTTCTCTAGGTGCCCGGGCAAACCACTGGGTGCTCCATGTGCCCCAACCGATCCACCCAGATGTGTATTAAAATAGCCACATTAAGTTAACCAGTAATAATAACTCTCACATCTGTCACGAATCACTCAAACCAAACCACGTCTACGACCATAGCATAGCAATATAAGCATAACGTAGAAGTAACTCCCAAGGTTTGAATGCAGGACAATAGGTTCCTACCTCATCAACTACTTCCCAATACCCACATGTTATCAATCCTACTCGTGCAATGTTTGAGGGTTGAAACTAATGCATAAAAACTGGGTATGTGTCGGCGTTCTGGGAACGGGGGTCCCCAGACTTGCCTGCCTGCGGCCCGCGGCGTGGCGGAGCCAGTAGGCCGTATGACCCATCTTTATCAACAAAGCATCCAAGACCCTCGTGAGGGGCCAAGCCTCGCGAGGCGGGCGATGCAAGACCTCCTCTGGAGCGGCCTGGTCCAGCAGGCTCTTGGGGAGTGGAGATATCAAGGCGGGGCGAACCTGACGAGGCTCTCATGACGTGAGCCATGACGATCGACACCAGGCGGGCGCCAGCGCGTGCAACGTCCTTGTTTCCCCTTTGGTGCAAGGGAGGCAAGCACAGCTGCGGAGTACCGAGGCCTTAGGCAAAGGTTGCCATTTCAGTGCAACAAGACCAAGACTAGGAGGACGGCAAGGTGGAGGTCATCGTGGAGCCCAAGACGGCGTCACCCCAGAGCCTTTCACAGGCGCAAACTACCTTTTGTCAGGATAGCTTGTACTAGTTGTCCCCCTTCAAATTAGCCCGCCATTGTTGGCTCCCTTCCCGCTCAATATTTGGGAAGAGGACCAGGGCCTCTATAAATAGGAATAGCCACCATAAGAGGGGAGGGGAGAATCCTGGCACTACAAGTTCGTACGCAAAATAACACCTCAACCTCAGGAGGCTGTTCTTCCCTTGTACTGTTCATCATCAGCCCAAGAGGCAATCGACCACCACCACATTGGAGTAGGGTATTACACCACAACGGTGGCCCGAACCAGTATAAACCCTGTGTCTTTCTGTGTTGCGAATTCGTCGAGTTCGTCCACAAGATCTTAGCGAGTTAGAGCGTAGATTGGTAAAAGGGAAAGACTTCGCGCGCACCCCAGTGTTCGAACCTTAAGGGTTAGCCGGAACCCCACATCCGACATTTCGCATGCCAAATAGGGGTGCGCGGGAGCTTCTTCTCCGCCAATCAGCTCTCCGACGTTCACCGGCTATGATGTCTGCCGACCCAAGGGGTGGATCCAACCGTTGGGCAGCTTGGCCGGCCCGAACGGCGCCGCCTGCCCATGAAGGTCTCGACCCCACACCCCAAGCGGCACGGGCGCCACCAAGCTCCACCGGGTGTGGATAGCGTGGCCAGGCATCATCCACCCTCACCCCGCGGCAAGTATGAGCCGCGGCAAGAGCAGCGAGTCACGCCGCAGCAACAGCGCCGCACTCACGGCGGGAGCAAGCGAACATGCGGGCGGCACTCACAGTGGCAAGGGAGCTGTTGCGATGCAGGCTGATGGAGAGCGGCTGGGACACGCTGCTTGAGCGTGTTGCTGAGCTGCTGGACGCAGCGGCGTCGGGAGCGCCACCCTTCTGCTATCAACTCCCCTCCCAGACCACTGCAAGGTCGCGCGGCGAGCCTGACCACACCTGCGCGCTATCGACTACGCCCGGGGGCTTTGTCAACATCAGCACGGCCGGCGGCGTAGGGGGCTCCAACCCCCCCCCCCCCATGCCTTCCTCGACAAACGCGAGCACAAGCGTCACCCCCCATGGTCCCGGCAGGATGCTGTATTATCATCCCCAGGACGCCATCATGGGCGGAGCAACATGGAGCGTGGGGCACCACGGCGAGGTGTTTGGGGTGACGGACCCGGAAGCCTACATGCCCCGCATGATGGACCAAGGGTATGCACCAAAGGACGACCTCGGCTCATTCATTGGAGAAGATTGGGTAGAAGGGGCGCTAGGAGTCGAAGCTTTCCAAGAGCCAGCGGAGAACCACAGCGATCGCGCCGGCGACGGCAACTACAGGGTACCACTAACCTCTCAGGAACAGGCTTATGCTAACCATGGGATGCAGATGAATCAGGTTGGAGCATCGATCGGCGACCCCGGCATAGCGGCACCCATTTCAACAAGGGAGACACACTGGGGGCCGCCGGGAGGAAGCCAGGAGCAAGGCCCCTCCCCAACGCACGCGAAACCAGGGGACACGCGGAGGTAGGCCCTCTGTCGGGGTGGCTTCAACAACCCTTCCCCTGGCAGAGGACCCGCGGTCACCGAGGGAACCGCTGGCGTCCTCTTTCCCTCCTTTGTGTCGTCCTGGTCTCCGGTCGGCTCAAAGGAGGTCAAGGGTAGCGCAAGGCAGGGCCCTCGTCTGGCGATATGAAGCAAGGCCGGTACCTGTGAAGAAGGCCCAGTGCCTGTGAAGCTCGCCGCCCGTGACACTCTCATGTAATAATAAGTTGGGGCGGTACACGCCCCGGAGTCTTAGGAGCGCCGGCCTCAGGCCCTGGGACTCCCTCCCATGCCTAGTGGACAGCACTTAGCTCCGCGCTGGTGAGAAGACTAGAAGACCCAAAGACTAGACTAGGTGCCGGACGCGGCCTTTTGCTTTGGATCTTTCTTTCTGTGGCTTTGCTTTCTGATTCTGGACTTAAGTTGAAGCTGAATTTTTATCGATGCGCACGGGGGGTGCCTTTTCTCGTTTGAGCCATTTCTCGCCTTCTGGATCTTGTTTGGTTTGGGACCCAAGTCCATCGCCTTTCCCTCTCAAAGCTCCTCGCGAGCCGGACCGCGCAAAGCACGCGCTAGCACTATGCCTGGTGCTCACCCCTTGCGGGGCCCCTTCAGACGGGACGATAAGCTCCGCAGGATTCTCAGGAACTCGTCGCCTCACGACCCAGCCCTAAGCAGGCGTGACTAAGGTAATCCACGTCGGGAAACTCACCCCTAGCTTCATGAGCTCACGAGGACACATACCCACATCGCATAGGAAAGTAAAAACTACAATTTCTTTACACGAGGGGTTCCCCCTCTCAAAAAGCTCTTACAAGTTTTCCAATGGCCACGCCTGAGTTTTGCGTGCAGAATAAAACAACAGGAGAATATGGGATCAGCCAGAGATATCACTCGCTGGATCATCCATGGACGCGTCACTCGCATCGTAATCATCTTCGTCGGAATCGTCGCTGCCGTCGGCGATGCCCCCATCGCCGTCGTTGACCACGTCACCTTCGTCTGCGATGACCACCACCACATCGTTCTCCAAGGTGAAGGCCCTAACCAACGCGTCGACATGGTCCTCTACCCAACGCACCAGGTCGCCCCGGACGGCCATGGGTACAGGGGCAATGGCGGCATCGAAGTCGAAGTTGGGGTCGGCGTTCAGGAGGTGGCTGAAGACACGGGAGAAGGCGCGCTGAAGCAGGCCACGACCCCTCTCCTCCACAAGCTACCAAGCTGTGGTAGATTGAGCCTCCAGGCGCGTCACCACCTCGGTGAAGAAGGTCAGGTGGCTGGCGTAGTCACTTGAGTGAGGGGTTGGGGCGTTCTCGTCGCATATATAGCCCAGGGCAGTGTTGGCTCTGTTCCGAAGGTCTTGAAGTATAGGAGCGTGATCGCGCTCCAGCATTCGGCGTTCAAGCACTTCCTCCCTGTTTTGCCGAGCGACGGCCTCGGCGTCGTCAACTCGCCTCCAGAGGGAAAGCAGCTCAGCACGGGCGGAGGCCAAGTACGCCTGCGCCGTAACCAAGGCGGCGGTTGTGGCCTCCGCACGCCTCTCGGCCTCGTCCAACCTGGGCCTGAGGGCAGTGGCCCTGCCTGCACCCTCCTGATCGGCGAGCTTCAGCTTCAAGTCGTACCTGCCCTCCAGATCAGCGCGAACCACAGCCACCCAGCAATTGATCTCCTCCTCGACTCTGGCCTCGCGGGGCCCGATGGCATCTTCACCTTGAGAGACTTGATGCTCCCTCGTCTCCAGCCGCTCGAGCTCGAGGCTGCGCTCCACGGCTTCTAGGGCCAGGGTCTCCTTGCACCGTCGGACCTCCTCTTCCTACGCAGGCGTCCCCCTCATCGATGCAAGGGCGGCCTCGCGCGCCTCGACCTGCTGCTCAAGGGATGTGCTCCAGGCCTGGAGCTCCCACATGCGCTCCTCCGCAGCCTCGCGGCGGCGATCGGCCTCGTGAGCTTCTTCAAAAGCTTGCGAGCGGGCCTCATTGGCAATCTTGAGGGACGCCTCTGCCTTCGCGTTCTCGAGGTCGCGATGATAACGACCAAGGTTGATGGCCACTCGCAGATTGCGCTGCTCCTCCACCAACCGAAGATCTTCAGCCTCAAGACGCGAGTCGAGACCAGCAAGCTCCTCACCAAGGCGGTTCATCGCGCCCATCGCCTCCTGGAAGAGCTCATGGCGGACCATGCTGCGCCCGCGCTCGAGCTCGAACTCTCGGCCCATCTCGTCCTCCACCTCCGGAGCTGCGGGTGGAGCATCAAGTGGCACACCACCTCCCGTTGGGGGCTGGGGGCTGGCACGGCCCCAGGCGCCAGATGATTTTCACGAGCGGCCCGAACCGAACAAGTCCCGCTGCCTGAAGAAGACTTCAGGATCGAGGCTAGCCAGCTACCAACCGTGACCAGGGGAGGATCCATTGGCACGCCTGCTGCGCTCCGAGAAAGGCCGCGAAGAAAGGACAGCGAAGGCATAAGCTCGGGGCGCCTTGATAACGGCCCAACTCCCCTGGCTGACCCTACGCCGTGGGCGGCGTCCGAGCCTGTAGCGCTGGAGCTTGGCGGGCGCGATGGGACGAGAGGGAGTTGCTTCTCTAGAGATTTCGCGGCCTTAGCAGAAGGGGACCTGAGGGGACAATCGTCAGGAAAGGAAGGCGGCACATAGAAGATCACCCAGATAAGGTACTTACTTGTCGATAGCGATGTACTTCCATCACTTCAACGGTCCAAAGATGTTGCCGCCGCTAGGGGATCCCTTCCTCTTGCGGAGCTCCTCGAAGTCTACACAAAGGCGACCGAAGCGCTGGACGTGACGGTCGGAGCACGGCGGAGCCGAAGAAGAACCAAGAGGGATGGCTTCAGGGGAGCCTCGGCCTCGGGAGCCGCATGCCGCATCTCATCAGCGACCGACACCTCAGGAGGGGCGTCACAAGCTCCCGAGGACGACGCCCCTGGATCACTGCTCGGCATGTGCTCCTCAGCACCTGAGCAGCCATCCCCCGTCGCGGCTCGCTCCCCTGCGCTGTCACCTGGGGCGAGCTCGGCACCGGCGGCAAAGACGGGGACCACGATGACAGGATTCTCGCGGGGCCCCACCAAGCCAATTGGGCGCAGCCCCCACTCATCAAAGGAAGGCATGTTCGTGGCAAAGGTAACCTTGTTCCCGCAGTGGTACAACATGCAGCTTTTCTTGGGTATCTCGTCCGGCAAAGGAACACCAGACAAGACCGTGAGCATTGTTTGTCGTGCGGCGAGAGGAAGCCCCTCCTCCTGAAACCTCATGTTGTCCTGTCCGCTGAGCAAGGCCCACATCGGGCGAGAATGGCGCTGAAGCGTAGCAACTCGACGCTTGACGAACTCCCTCACCACCATGGGCGCAGTCACACCAAGGTCCTTCAACCACCGCAGCCTGGCCCAGACGGGGGCAAGGCAGGGGCTCGCGAGCCTCTGGTGACCCCAACCGGAGTTTGGAATGGCAGGCCCCACCGAAGCTTGGAGCAGAGGGTTGAGCACGCCGGCATCAACAAACACCCATCGCGTGCGGAACTCGCTCGCAGATGAAGGGAGCTCAAAGTCGATCCCCATGCCTGTCGTCGCAGCCACGGCCTGGAAGCCCACACACCCTGAGCTCTGCCGGGCACCGGTAAGATGCAGCGAGAAGAAGTGGCGGAGGAGCGCCACGGAGGAGGTGATGCCCACCATGGCCTCACACACGAAGGCAAAGACGGCAAGAAGGGTCACAGATTGTGGGTCGAGATGGAGCATGTGGATCTGATAGTGCTCGAGCACCGCGTTGAAGAAGGCGGAGAAAGGAGGAAGCAGGCCAGCACAGAGGGCGTCAATGAAGATCGGGACCTCGGAGACTGCCCGAGCCGTGCTGGAGCGAGACGCGGGCCAGGCCCGCGTCTCTCCCCACTCGTTGAAGCTAGAGGCGAGCATGGGGCGCACCTTGCCCATGGCCTCATCGTTGAGCACCCGAGGCCGGCTGTGTGCCGGCTCGAAGGATGGAGGCATAGTTGGCGAGGTCAGAGGTTTCTTCCCCTTGTCGACTTGTTTCGGCGCCATGGCGGTGAAGCGGGCGGAACACTGGTCGGATTGGGAAGGCGGAGCAGGGCGTCGGGGAAGCAGGGAAGCAGGAAGATTGGAAGAGCCAGGCGTGGCGAAGGAAGGATAACTGTGTAGGCCGTAGGGGCCGCATAGCCAGGCGGATTCAAAGGAAGCGTGGGGAAGCGGAGACGCCCACATCCAATCAACCGCCACGCGTCAACCACAGCCGCAGGCTTTTGGGGGTCTGCGGTGCTCCGAACTTGACCCTTGGCTTCGCTACGAAGCCAAGCCCGCACGCACCTTGCGTCCGGGGGCTACTGTCGGCGTTCTGGGAATGGGGGTCCCCAGACTTGCCTTCCTGCGGCCCGCGCCGTGGTAGAGCCATCAGGCCGTATGGCCCATCTTCATCAACAAAGCATCCAAGACCCTCGCGAGGGGCCAAGCCTCGCGAGGCGGGCGACGCAAGACCTCCTCTGGAGTGGCCTGGTTAAGCAGGCTCGCGAGGAGCGGAGATATCAAGGTGGGGCGAACCTCAAGAGGCTCTCGTGACGTGAGCCATGACGATCGACACCAGGCAGGCGCCAGGCGGGCGCCAGTGCATGCAGCGTCCTTGTTTCCTCTTTGGTGCAAGGGAGGCAAGCGCAGCCATGGAGTACCGAGGCCTCAGACAAAGGTTTCCATTTCGGTGCACCAAGACCAAGACCAGGAGGACGGAAAGGCGGAGGTCATCGTGGAGCCCAAGACGGCGTCACCCCAGAGCCTTTCATAGGCGCAGACTACCTTTTGTCAGGATAGCTTGTACTAGCTGTCCGCCTTCAAATTAGCCCGCCATTGTTGGCTCCCTTCCCGCTCTATATTCGGGAAGAGGATCAGGGCCTCTATAAATAGGACTAGCCACCATAAGAGGGGAGGGGAGAATCCTGGCAGTAGAAGTTTGTACGCACAAGAACACCTCAACCTCAGGAGGCTGTTCTTCCCTTGTACTATTCATCATTAGCCCAAGAGGCAATCGACCACCACCACACTGGAGTAGGGTATTACATCATAACTGTGGCCCAAACCAGTATAAACCTTGTGTCTTTCTGTGTTGCGAGTTCGTCGAGTTCGTCCGCAAGATCTTAGCGAGCTAGAGCGTAGATTGGTAGAAGGGAAAGACTTCGCGCGCACCCTAGTGTTTGAACCTTAAGGGTTTGCCGGAACCCCACATCCGACAGTATGAAAAGTATGATCAAAGTGTGAAATTGCCTTGTATAGTTGACGAAGATGATTCGCACTCATAACTCCTGATAGTTCTACTCGTCACACTCCGTTCAATCTATCGTGAGCAAGCAATAGTAACCACACATAAGCAATCACTTAAAAGATCGGGAAGAACGAAGAAGACAGTTCGGAAAATATCAAAATCAAGCAAATAACTCTTGCAACATAAAACAATTTCGAACAGTACCAAAATTATGTGAATTTGTCCATATCAGAAAGCTTAGGTCAAGAGCTTCGATTTGCAAAAAGAATCAACTAAATCGGAGTTATGAAACTCAAGTTATGATCAAAAGAAGTTTGAATATGAATCTGAACAAATTTGAAAATCTCAAAAAGTTGATGTGATAGCTTCACTGGATAGGTGAAAACAAGACAAACCTATAGGCGTTGGTTTCATCTAATTTGGATGAACGAGTAAAAAGTTATGACTATTTGAAAAATCAGACCCAAGCTGTTTTACGGAAGAAAAATAGCTACGATTAAAAAAATCTAGGTCTAATGTATAAATACATAGACTAATTGATAATCTAATTATTCTACCGTACTAGTCTATAAATAATAAACTACACAAGTATAAAAAGAAAGAAAAACGAAGAAAGATGCCTTTATAAGACAGAGAAAAGACGACTTCGGAAAGAGGAGACAATTTCCAGAAGTCCCGTCGAAGAGGAGAAAAATATTTTTCTTTAATGAATCTAGTCAAACCAAAATATTGATTTAACCCGAATCAAATTATTTTTTGAAAGCTCTATGGGTCTATAGTTATAGGTGGAAATGAGGTTTAGGGGTTAAAGGCGGCAATGTGGGACTAAACATATACGTACAAAGATGAAATTTTGAAAAGGATCATGGGCTAAAACTTCGGCCCGACCGTGCACTATGTAATTTTTTATTAGACAAAATTTGGTCAAAGTGAAAAAAGGCTAACTGGGCCTGGCCCATGTAGGAGAGAGGCGAAAAAAATAAAATGATGAGGCGCGCGATGAAACTATGTTGCGCACGTAGGTGACAGTTAGTTTCAGGCGCACGTACAGTTTTTCTTTTTTTGGAAACAGAAAAGTAAAAATGGAAGAACGAAAATAAAAGTAAAATTATATATAGGCATATTATATATCAGAATTTTCAGAAAAAGATTTTCTACAATATGAAAAATTTTCTAACATCAAATAAAATCCGCAAAAATTTAAATAAAGCAAAGAATGCTACTAATGCAATAAAACCCAATAAAAATCATTTTTAAAATACCAAAATGGTTTCAAATTTATTTCTCTCCAGTTTTCTACTGTAGGGAATCATGTTACCCTATTTTCCATATATTTTATTTTTGGAGAAAAATATTTCAAATAAAACCCGAATGTCGGTGTATTAAAGTAGGGGTACCTTAGTACCCCGAACTTGTGCACGGGCAGTAGCAGCGACCCGCGGCAAGGCTTGCCGGGCGACCGCCAAGACCATCCATGGTTCCTCTGGAGCCATTCAAGAACAAAGTATCCAAGAGCAAAACAAGGCCCCGGCAAGAGGAGCTTGCCGGGAAGGGAACAAGGCCTCGGCAAGAGGAGCCTGCCGGGAAGGAGACGAGACCCCGGCAAGAGGAGCTTGCCGGGAAGACAACCAAAGCATCTCAAGAGACTCGCTGCGGCGCACCACGCGCCCCGACAAGACCCGGTGAGCGGAAAGCTCCCGGGCGCGACAAGACAACACCCGCGGCAAGGCACTTGCCGCGGCAAGCCACTACCCCGCAGCCCGCGCTCCAGCTCACCCACCAACGTGTCACCCTGGGACCATTCCTGGCGTACGTGGCGGGAGGCTGTGCAGCCGGGGGCATGCGGTGGCAAGCAGACGCTGACAAGGAACCATCGTGGCAAACGGTGGCATTCCTAGCGGTCCCTCTCTGGGCCGTCAAGGTGACACAGACGGGCATTCAATGCCCTAGTCCCCTGCCGTCAAAATTAGGTAGGATGCGACATGTAGGCGGTGGAGCCAACTACCACCCCCTTTACATTTTTACCCTTACCTCTGTTGCCACGTGTCGGTGACCCCTTAGACATATAAAAGGAGGCCCGTGCACAACAGAGGGGGGGAAACAGCCATTCTCATGCTCGGTCTCGCCAGCAGCTTGAGTGTACTGTAGCACTCGCCGCTCCCGAGCCAAAACTCAATACAACCACCAAAGCAGGAGTAGGGATTTACGCATCCATGCGGCCCGAACCTGGGTAAATCGATCGTCTTGCTCGTGTGTATCGCCTCGATCTGCTCTTTGTGCATCCACCGCCCCCTGCCGAACCAAAAGGGGCTCAGTCCGCCGGTCCCCATAGGTGTGCGAGGGATCAGACACCCCCGACATCTTTGGCGCGCCAGGTAGGGGGCGCGTCGAGGTTGTGCGAACCTGATCCGGCGTTCGCGCGAGCCAAATCTTCATCGTCTTCATCAACATGCCGCCGAAGAAGAAGGCTTCGGAGGTAGCCGCTCCGTCTGCGCCGAGCCCGCCATCGCCGGAGCGGACGGCTGGTGGAGCAGGCGCCGGCGGAAGAGCGGGCGCCGACGGGGAGACTCGTGGCGCTGCCAGGTCCAAGGACCAGGCTGCGCCACACGTCGGCGGCGCGGTCGCCTCCCACGACAACTGCGCGCACTCCAAGACCTCGGCGTCCGTACACGCACCGCGCCCGTCCCGGGAGGCGCGGGAACCGCAGCGTCATGGTACCCACGGTACCATACGCCTGCTGGGCCAAGATCAAGTTGGCGGATCCCGAAGTGCTCAGGATCAGCACGCACGCCAACATGCTGGCGCGAACGCGGCGCGGTCGCTTGGACGGGATGTTGCTCCTTCTAACGTGGTTAGGAGTCCGAGCATATCTCGCTCCTCGCGCCGTTCGCTGCCGCCGCCCACCACTCCGGCGGAAGCGTTGGCGCGTGCCCAGCTGCTCCTAGACTACCCTCCAGCACCAGAGAAGATCGATGACTGGAGGGCCACTGTTCAGAGCCTCATCGGCTTCACCAATGGTGACGACCCATGGCAGCCGAGCGCATCGCTGCCGCGGCAAGTCAGCCAGGCGCGAGCCGGTGGCAACAAGACCGGCGAGGGTGCAACCACTATGCACTCCCTGCCCCGAAGGCCGAGATCGCCGACTCACCGGACCCACCTCGACGGCTACTCCACCGCGTCGTCAGATCCACGAGCTCGCCGCGATCAACGCCAAGTTCTTCATGAGAGACAGCAAGAAGACGCTCGAACACGCATCGAGCACCGAAGGGAAGCGCGGCGTCAATCTGACCTGTGCGCTGGGCCCTCTGTTGACGTGCATGCACCCGGAGAGCCAGGTAACTTGCCGTATGCGGCAGGTTGTCCTGCGTTCACCCGTGAGCTGCGGCAAGTCCAGTGGCCCAACCAGAAGCATTTCAAGCCAGATGTGCCGGAGAAGTATGACGGCAAGTCGCACCCGTCGGAGTTCCTCAGCATCTACACCATTGCAATGCAAGCTGCCGGGGGGCAAGACGACAAGGTCCTTGCCAACTACTTCCCGCTAGTGCTCAAGCCCGAAGTCAGATCCTGGCTCATGCACTTGCCGGACAACTCCATATCCTCTTGGGCGGACTTGTGCCATCAGTTTGTCGGTGCCTTTACAGGCGGCCACAAACCACATGGCCAAGAGAGCGACCTCCACCTGCTTGCCCAGAAGGAAGGAGAACCCCTGCGCAAGTATATCCAGAGGTTCAGCCGCGTGCAGCGCAACATCCTAGACATCCACCCCGCCGCGGTTATCAGCGCGTTCCATCAGAACGTGCGTAATCGCAGGATGTGGGGGGAGATGGCGATGAGCAGGATCAGGGACGTCAGCGAGCTGTACGCCCTAGCCGACAAGTGCGCACGCGCTGAAGAAGGGAGGAAACTCCCCGGAGAAGACGCTGGAGCAGGGGGATCTGACAGCGAGGATGCCGCCCCGGCAAGGAAGAACCGGAGGCGCAACAGGAAGAAGAGCGGCAAAGAGATACTGGTCGTTGAGCAGTCCGGCGATGACGGCCCCGCCAAGCAAGCCAAAGTTGGCAGCTCCGGCAAGGAGGTTGCCGCGTGCACCAACTGCCAGGCTGTGGCGGCCGCCGACAAGCAGGGCAGCTCCGACAAGCAGTACTGCAAGATCCACCGCACCAAGAGCCATGATCTCCAGAACTGCAAGAGGGTCGAGCAGCTTGTCCAGCAACAAAGAGCTGAGTACGAGCGGCGCGATAAGGAGAGAGCCCAAGGAGGCGGTGGAGAAGCCGGTAAGAAGCGCACTAGCCAGGAAGGAAGCCGCGGCAAGGCCAAGCAGCGGCAAGGAGACAGACCTCCCCGTGGCCGCGACAAGGACGAAGACGAAGACGACGACGAAGACATGGATGATGTTGAGAACAGCGAGCAGGAGTTTCAGAAGGCTACAGAAGTCTTGTGTGTTGACGGTGGCGCTTCTCTGCATACTTCCCACCGCCAACTCAAACAGTGGCTCCGGCAAGTCAACGCGGCAGAGCCACCTGTTGAATCACGCAAGCTTCTGAAGTGGTCCAGCACGCATATCATCTTTGACATTGAGGACCACCCTGATCGCACAACTGCGGTCGGGTGCTTGCCGTTGTTGGTTTCCCAACAATCCGCAACCTCAAGGTCACCAAGATGCTAGTTGACGGCGGGGCCGGCCTGAATCTGATCTCCTCCGCTGTGCTCCAGAAACTCCAGATCCCGGACAGCGAGCTCGAAGAAACCGGTACATTCCAAGGAATTAAGCCGGGAAGGAGCAAGCCGAAGGGAAAAGTCGCGCTGCCGGTAACATTCGGCAGCGAGATGAATTTCAGGACTGAGAGGGTCACCTTCGACGTTGCCGATTTCCTATTGCCCTACAATGGGATACTTGGCCGTCCTGCACTCGCCAAGTTCATGGTGGCCACTCACTATGCCTACAACATGCTCAAGATGCCAGGCCCGATAAGCGTCATCTCTGTCCCTGGCGACAAGAAGGACGCCCTTATCTGCGCCGACAAGATCTACCGGGAAGCTGCCGCCGCGACAGACCGCGAGACACTTGCCGCTGAAGCTCCCAGGGGGAAGAAGACCAAGTCCGGCAAGAGCTCTGGTACCCACTCCGGCAAGCGCGCCTCTTCGGAGTGCTGCGCTGCCCTCGAGGACGCACCATCCAGCTCCACCGGAAAGAAGAAGACCAAGCCCGGCGAGTGCTCTGATGCCTACTCCGGCAAGCGCACCTATTCGGAGTGCTGCGCTACCGTCGAGGACGCACCATCGAGCTCCACCAGCAAGAACAAGAAGACGATGGCCGCTCCACCACTTACCAAGAAGGTGCCCGCCAAGGAGAACGGCACTGGTGGTACCTTCACCATCAGTGCCACGCTTGACCCTAAATAGGAAAGCGCGCTCGTTACTTTCCTGCGAGCGAATGTCGACGTGTTTGCATGGCAACCATCTGACATCCCCGGTGTTCCCAGGAAGGTAATTGAGCACGACCTTGCTGTTTGTCCCCATGCGCGGCCCGTCAAGCAGAAGGTCAGGAAACAGGCGGTGGAGCACCAAGAATTCATAGCGGAAGAAATCAAGAAGTTGGAAGCAGCAGGCCTTATCAGAGGAGTGCTCCATCCAACGTGGTTGGCCAATCCGGTTGTAGTGCGCAAGGCAAACGGGAAGTGGAGGCTTTGTATTGACTTCACTGATGTTAATAAAGCTTGTCCCAAAGATCCATTTCCCTTGCCGCGCATTGACCAGATTGTTGACTCCACAGCCGGATGTGAGCTGCTTTCATTTCTTGACGCATACTCAGGATATCATCAGATCTTCATGGCGGAAGAGGATGAGGAGAAAACCGCATTCATTACTCCATGTGGCACGTACTGTTTTGTACGGATGCCTTTCGGATTAAAGAATGCTGGTTCAACATTTGCCAGAGTAGTCCATATTGCTTTGAAGCCACAGATACACAGAAATGTAGAAGCTTACATGGATGATATAGTGGTCAAAAGCAAAGACAGGGCAACTCTGATCCAAGACTTAGAAGAGACTTCTGCAAATCTGCGCAAGATCAACCTCAAGCTCAACCCCGAGAAGTGTGTGTTTGGAGTCCCTTCCGGCAAGCTTCTCGGGTTCTTTGTGTCTCAGCAGGGAATCGAAGCCAACCCCGACAAGATCAGGGCCATTGAGCAGATTGAAGCACCAAAGCGCGTCAAGGATGTACGGAAGCTTGCCGGCTGCGTAGCTGCTCTTAGCAGGTTTATCTCTCGGTCTGCTGAGCGCGCCTGCCCTTTTGCAAAATTTTCAAAAAGGCAGGTCCAATGAGATGGACTCCGGAAGCGGTGGCTGCGCTACAAGACTTGAGGAGATACCTGTCCTCCACCCCAACACTTGTCGCGCCTAAACCACAAGAGAAGTTGCTGCTGTACATAGCGGCAACCAATCAAGTGGTTAGTGCTGCGTTAGTAGCGGAAAGGGGGGCCGACGACGAGCCAGCGGCCGCGGCAAGCACATCCAGTGACAAGCAGGGGGCTTCCCCAACAAGCTCTGGTCCCGACAAGCAAGGATCTGCGTCGCAGATACAAGAGGAGATACAGAAGAAAATGGTGCAGCGCCCAGTCTACTTTGTCAGCTCCCTTTTACAGGGGGCTAGGTCAAGGTACTCTGGTGTGCAGAAGCTGCTTTTCGGCCTCCACATGGCCTCGAGAAAGCTGCACCATTACTTCCAAGCACACGAGATCACAGTTGTCACTCGCTTTCCGCTGAAAAGGATATTGCAAAATCCAGAAGCAACAGGCAGGATTGTCAAGTGGGCACTGGAACTATCAAGCTTTGGCCTCAAGTTTGAGAGTACATCAACAATCCAGAGCAGAGCATTGGCAGAGTTCATAGCAGAGTGGAAACCAACTCCAGACGAAGAAATTTCGGAGATGAGCATCCCCGCCAAGGAAGCAAGCAAAGAGTGGCTTATGTACTTTGACGGTGCCTTCTCGCTACAAGGCGCCGGTGCTGGTGTACTGCTTGTCGCACCCACCGGAGAGCACCTCAAGTACATAGTCCAGATGCATTTTCCCAAGGAGCAAGCGACAAACAATATTGCAGAGTATGAAGGCTTGCTTGCCGGTCTCAGGATCGCGGCAGAACTTGGGATTAAGAAGCTCATTGTCAGGGGTGACTCGCAGCTTGTCGTCCGCCAAGTGAACAAGGATTACCAGAGTCCGTTGATGGAAGCTTACATCGATGAAGTGAGGAAGCTGGAAGAGCGCTTTGATGGCTTGCAAATGGAACATGTTCCAAGATCTAAGAACGACATTGCCGATGGCCTGTCAAATTTCGCAGCACTTAAGTTACCTGTGGAACCAGGGACCTTTGTGCTCCAGCTGACTCAGCCATCCGTAACACCATCAACTGGACAGAGCAAGAAGAGGAAGTTGATCTCTGGCGACTATCTCCCGGCAGAGCTCCCTGAATCCGCCGCCAAGAAGGTCCCCAAGATCGACGCCAAGAGCACTGAGGAGCAATCTACTCCGGCAAGCCCCAGGGTTTCTTTTGTCGAGGCAGATTCTCCCGGCAAGCCCTGCTCCGGCAAGCTTGTCGGGGAACGTCAAGCTCCGGCAGAGTTGCAGGCTCTTGCCGTAGAAGCGGACGTTCTCGCAGCAGCAGATGTGCCTTTAGTCCTTGTTGTCGAGCCACAGGCTCCAACATGGGTGCAGTAGATTGTGAAGGAAATATGCCCTAGAGGCAATAATAAAGTTATTATTTATTTCCTTATATCATGATAAATGTTTATTATTCATGCTAGAATTGTATTAACCGGAAACATAATACATGTGTGAATACATAGACCAACACAGTGTCACTAGTATGCCTCTACTTGACTAGCTCGTTAATCAAAGATGGTTATGTTTCCTAACCATGAACAAAGAGTTGTTATTTGATTAACGAGGTCACATCATTAGTTGAATGATCTGATTGACATGACCCATTCCATTAGCTTAGCACCCGATCGTTTAGTATGTTGCTATTGCTTTCTTCATGACTTATACATGTTCCTATAACTATGAGATTATGCAACTCCCGTTTACCGGAGGAACACTTTGGGTACTACCAAACGTCACAACGTAACTGGGTGATTATAAAGGAGTACTACAGGTGTCTCCAATGGTAGATGTTGGGTTGGCGTATTTCAAGATTAGGGTTTGTCTCTCCGATTGTCGGAGAGGTATCTCTGGGCCCTCTCGGTAATACACATCAGATAAGCCTTGCAAGCATAATAACTAAGATGTTAGTTATGATATGATGTATTATGGAACGAGTAAAGAGACTTGCCAGTAACGAGATTGAACTAGGTATTGGATACCGACGATCGAATCTCGGGCAAGTAACATACCGATGACAAAGGGAACAACGTATGTTGTTATGCGGTCTGACCGATAAAGATCTTCGTAGAATATGTAGGAGCCAATATAGGCATCCAGGTCCCGCTATTGGTTATTGACCGGAGACGTGTCTCGGTCATGTCTACATTGTTCTCGAACCGTAGGGTCCGCACGCTTAACGTTACGATGACAGTTATTATGAGTTTATGCATTTTGATGTACCGAAGGTTGTTCGGAGTCCCGGATGAGATCACGGACATGACGAGGAGTCTCGAAATGGTCGAGACGTAAAGATTGATATATTGGAAGTCTACGTTTGGACATCGGAAGTGTTCCGGGTGAAATCGGGATTTTACCGGATTACCGGGAGGGTTACCGGAACCCCCCGGGAGCCAAATGGGCCTACATGGGCCATTGTGGAAAAGTGAAAGGGGCTGCCAAGGAGGGCTGCGCACCTCCCCCCTTCCCCTAGTCCTATTAGGACTAGGAGAGGTGGCCGGCCACCTCTCTCTCTTTCCCTCTCCCTTTTTCCCAAGGAGTCCTAGTTGGAATAGGATTGGAGGGGGGAGTCCTACTCCCGGTGGGAGTAGGACTCCTCCTGCGCCTCCCCTCTTTGGCCGGCCAGCCCCCCTCCCTCCAACCTTTATATACGGGGGCAGGGGACACCCCAAGACACACAAGTTGATCCTTGAGATCGTTCCTTAGCCGTGTGCGGTGCCCCCTGCCACCAAATTCCACCTCGATCATACCGTTACAGTGCTTAGGCGAAGCCCTGCGTCGGTAGTACATCAAGATCGTCACCACGCCGTCGTGCTGACGGAACTCTTCCTCGACGCTTTGCTGGATCGGAGCCCGAGGAACGTCATCGAGCTGAACGTGTGCTAAGAACTCGGAGGTGCCGGAGTAACGGTGCTTGGATCGGTCGGATCGGGAAGAAGACGTACGACTACTTCCTCTACGTTGTGTCAACGCTTCCGTTGCGATCTACTAGGGTACGTAGATCAGACTCTCCCCCTCGTTGCTATGCATCACCATGATCTTGCGTGTGCGTAGGAAATTTTTTGAAATTACTGCGTTCCCCAACAGATTGTCCATTTCCTTCAGACAGGAGAACTTCCCGAAGAGCCAGAAGAAGTGGAAAGAGTAGCCCGGCAGTCTAGTATGTACCAGTTTGTCGACGACACACTGTATAGAAGAAGACTCAACGGTGTGAAATTGAAATGTATCCCCCGGGAAGACGGACAGAAGCTGTTGGCAGAGATACACGGAGGCATATGTGGTCACCACATTGGCGCGAGAGCTCTTGTCGGAAAAGCATTCCGGAAAGGCTTCTTCTGGCCGATAGCCCTCCAGGATGCAACTGCACAAGTAACCAAGTGTGAAGTGTGCCAGTTCCATTCCAAGCAGATACACCAGCCAGCTCAAGCTCTCCAGACGATCCCTTTATCCTTGCCATTTTCGGTCTGGGGGCTCGATATCCTCGGCCCCTTCCCCCAAGCTGTTGGGGGCTTTGAGTACTTGTACATTGCAATCGACAAGTTCACAAAGTGGCCGGAAGTGGAACCAGTGAGAAAGGTGACCGCGACGTCCGCGATCAAATTCTTCAGGTCGATTGTTTGCCGTTTCAGGATCCCTAACAGGATAATTACCGACAACGGTACACAATTTATGAGCCACGCCTTCATGCAGTACGTCAAAGATCTCGGCGCCAAGGTCTACTTTGCTTCTATCGCTCACTCGAGAAGCAACGGCCAAGCTGAGAGGGCAAATGCTGAAGTGCTGCGTGGGCTCAAGACCAGAAGTTTTGACAGGCTGCACAAGCGCGGACGCAACTGGATCGAGGAGCTGCCGGTGGTTCTTTGGTCGATCAGGACGACGCCAAATCGAGCCACCGGGCAGACACCCTTCGCTCTAGTCTATGGAGCGGAGGAAGTTATCCCCACGGAACTCGTATACGGGTCACCTCGAGTGCTCGCTTATGATGAGCTTGAGCAAGAGCGGCTGCGGCAAGATGACGCGATGCTCCTTGAGGAAGATCGTCTCCAGGCTGCTGTGCGAGCCGCTCGCTACCAGCAAGCTTTGCACCGCTATCATAGCCGCAAAGTTAACGCCAGGAGCCTCGAGGAAGGCGACCTTGTTCTTCGGCGCGTTCAGTCCGCCAAGAATTCCAACAAGTTGACGCCAAAGTGGGAAGGCCCTTACCGGGTGAAACGAATCACCAGGCCTGGCGCTGTCCGCCTGGAGACCGAAGATGGCGTACAAGTGAGCAACTCCTGGAATATCAAGCTTCTTCGTAAGTTTTACCCATAAGGCGCGGTTGTCGGACCCTGTCCGGCAACCACCCTTTTGTACAAGTCTTGCCGCTGTTGCATGTAATCCTTTGTACAAAGCCAGGCGCAGACCATGAGCACAAGATAATGAAGCGCTGTCGCCCAGAGTTATAGCATGCATGCTAGGTCGAGTCGAGTCCTCGGTTAGGGTTGATAGTGCCTAACAGCAGCTAACCCCTAACTTAGAGGTCGAGTGTGCGTCTCTTTGTCGTTCTTTCGCTTCCTTTAGTTTGAAGGGCTTGCATATCCTTGCCGGACCGCATGGGGACGAAAAGGAGAAGAAGGACGTGCCGGCATCTGGACCCCGGCAAGCCAGTGTTGCCGGGGGCTGCAAGTACTAAGGTTCACCCCACGGCAAGCCAGAGTTGCCGGGGGCTGCAATCTCAGATAAGTTTTTCATCCCTCTTCATGCATTCTCTTTTGGACTGGGAATGTGAAGCCTCGTTTCTTCCTGAAAGCCACCGTGCTCCCTTAGCTCTGGTCCCTGGGGCCCCAGGGCCAAGTTTGGGTCGCAGTCGCGACAAGAAAGGGATGAGACGAGGGGCTGCACCCGCCTCGTTCCTGCCTCCGCCAAGAGCGTGAGAAAGATCGAGCGGCGTGGGAAGACGGCAGGGCATGTTGCCGGGGAAGGAGTGTCTATCTGAAAGATACCAAGGATTTGCTCCTTGGCGTGGGTTCTACCCGCGAGATAAATGACCCGGCAAACATCCCCTCTTCATTAAAAACATTCCACGCAGGTACTGTCCATAGAGAATGAAAAACATGAAAGAGAGGATTAAAAGTTTTTAGATACAACTAAGGCCTGAGGGCTTACAAATTAAAAAGATAAGATGCCCGTAATCTCTTTCCTGCCCCTCTTTTCAGGAGGTAGGTCAAGGAGGCGAGAAGGGAAAAATGAGTGCCTAGGCGAACTACGGGTGCCAGAAGACACCAAGAGAACATCCCGGGGGCCGTCAAGGCTGGACGGTGATGGCAGCGCCGGAAGCAGGGCTCGAAGACGAGGCGGGAGGATGTCAGCACGCTGTCGAGGGCACCACGCCATCGTACTCTGACCTGACGGCCTTGCCGCCTGCCCTCTTCCTCTTCCGCAGCCTCCCTACGCCAGCCGCCCAAGGAGACGCCCTCGGGGAGTTCAAGGAGCCGGCGACCCGGATGATTGGGTTGCCGGTGCCGCACGGAGCGGTGCCCGACACCTAGTCAGACCCGCCATCCTGCCGCCCGCTCCCCTCGTCGCCGCTGTTGCTCCCCTCCTCGTCACTCTCGCTCGAGGAGGAGCCGTCGCTGTCGGAGGAGCTTTCCACGAAGCACCGGGCCTGGACGCTGAAGCACCCGAAGACCTTGACGGAGAGGAGATCGCCCTCCACCAACTTGAAGTGGAGGGTGAGCCCCGGCGTCAAGCTATGGATGCGGGCGAACGTCTTCCACCCTCGGCCAAGATACATTACGCCAGGGGCTGGGAATTCGGCACGGACCCGCGTGCCGCTGATCCCACAGCCCCTCATCTGCAGCCTCAGCGTCTCGGGCGGGTCCAAGTCCACCACTTCCGTGAACGGATCCGGGAGTCGGAGGCGACGGCGAGGCGCCCGGCGCAGCCTGATGAAGAACTCGCAAGGGTCGTCCCTGGCATGGACCACCGCGGAAGGAAGAGCCGCTGGCGGAGGCGAAGCCGACGCGCCGCCCCGTCCACCTCTTCCCCGAGCGCCGCAGCCTCGTCCTCGACCGCGTCCACGACCTCGCCCCTCCCTCTTCCCCTTACGGCTGGCTCCGCCACCACGGGTGCGGGAGAGGGAGGGATGCGCTGCCTGGCGGCAACCCTTGCCGCCACTGACGAAGGACCAGGGTTCCCTCTCTCCATGGCGAATGGGGGGAGGGGAGCAGAAGCTGAAGGAAGGAGAAGATGGGAGGATGCAGGCTCCCGTCCTCCCCTCCCGCTCTTTATAAAGGAGCAAGGTGGGGCTCGGCCGCCCCACTCAGCGAATCAAGACGCGGGGAGCTGGGGCCAACCCGCTCCCTCGACCCACGACGACCCCGTTTCCCGCCTCCGCCGCCCGCGACCCCAAGTGCATGAGGACCGCGTGGCAGGCGTGCAGAACCGAGGCGATGGATGGGGCGGCCTCTCCCCACCCCGTGATCGTGGGGAGTGGGCACCTCGGAAACCGCCCACGATCTCTCCCACGATGCCGCATTTGACGCGTGCCGTTTGGGGAGAGCGCGGTGGATGCGGAATCAGTTATGGCGTACCCCAGGCCGCGCGTGCCCGTGCACTGTTTTGGGCCTGGCCCAACAGCGCTCGGCACCGTGTATGGCCCAGGCCCGGGGGCTCCTGTCGGTGTACTAAAGTAGGGGTACCTTAGTACCCCAAACTTGTGCACGGGCAGTAGCAGCGACCCGCGGCAAGGCTTGCCGGGCGACCGCCAAGACCCTCCATGGTTCCTCTGGAGCCATTCAAGAACAAAGTATCCAAGAGCAAAACAAGGCCCAGGCAAGAGGAGCTTGCCGGGAAGGGAACAAGGCCCCGGCAAGAGGAGCTTGCCGGGAAGGAGATGAGACCCCGGCAAGAGGAGCTTGTCGGGAAGACAACCAAAGCATCTCAAGAGACTCGCTGCGGGGCACCACGCGCCCCGACAAGACCCGGTGAGCGGCAAGCTCCCGGGCGCGACAAGACAACACCCGCGGCAAGGCACTTGCCGCGGCAAGCCACTACCCCGCAGCCCGCGCTCCAGCTCACCCACCAACGTGTCGCCCTGGGACCATTCCTGGCGTATGTGGCGGGAGGCTGTGCAGCCGGGGGCATGCGGTGGCAAGCAGACGCTGACAAGGAACCATCGTGGCAAACGGTGGCGTTCCTAGCGGTCCCTCTCTGGGCCGTCAAGGTGACATAGATGGGCATTCAATGCCCTTGTCCCCTGCCGTCAAAATTAGGTAGGATGCGACATGTAGGCGGTGGAGCCAACTACCACCCCTTTTACATTTTTACCCTTACCTCTGTTGCCACGTGTCGGTGACCCCTTAGACATATAAAAGGAGGCCCGTGCGCAACAGAGGGGGGGAGACAGCCATTCTCACGCTCGGTCTCGCCGGCTGCTTGAGTGTACTGTAGCACTCGCCGCTCCCGAGCCAAAACTCAATACAACCACCAAAGCAGGAGTAGGGTTTTATGCATCCGTGCGGCCCGAACCTGGGTAAATCGATCGTCTTGCTCGTGTGTATCGCCTCGATCTGCTCTTTGTGCATCCACCGCCCCCTGCCGAACCAAAAGGGGCTCGTTCCACCGGTCCCCATAGGTGTGCGAGGGATCAGACACCCCCGACACCGAATAACTCAAAAATGAGAATAATTCCATAGGGACTTCTAAATTGGATTCTTTGAAACTCTCAACTCATATTTCATATGTTTTGAACAAGTCATTTTATCTTCTCTCATGAAAATCATTGACTTGCTTGAAATTTTCTGAATTGAAAAAAATATTTCCAAATAAAAATTCAAATATTTTCAAAACCCCTTACATTTATTTAAATGGAAGAAGTCATGTCATCTTCTCTTGAGGGTTTTGTGATGAAAAGAATTTAAATTCATGGAGATCAAAAATGCAAAGTGAAAGTTTGGGAAAGTCCTTTTATTCCCCCTCTTTTAACTTTCGAAAGTTTCGAATTCACTCACTTTCAGTCAATCAATCACACAACAATCAAACAAAACTATCTATTTAATATAACATTCCAAAATTTAGAATTTTGGGATGTTACACCATCGCTGTCGTATGAAATGGCGGGGCATTCGTGTCACAGCGTTCATGTCCATTACTTTTAGTGTGTGACAGCACACAATCCCGTCCCGTTCGAATTTGCAACATTGGCAGTAGTATTCGGCTTCGCTTATCAAGGTCATCACAAAGTAGTTCCTTCATTTGTCTGGGTCTTCAGGTTCCGAATCCGACATGCCCATGATAGAACACACCTGTGAGAACCCGAAAATTATTTCCAGACCCTCCTGTGTATATTTGTCAATTCAGGATCAACATGACAACACAGCGAAAATGGTATCATTGCAGAACAATAAAATAAGTATAAGTTTAATAACTCTTGCCACAAGGCATACATAGTGAAATGTCGCATGACATTTATTACAACCAGAAACACAGCGGAATATATAAATACGTAGCGACTCCATCTCAGCCACAGGCAGTCGATGTAATCAACGTGTCCTCACTCCTCAGGATCATCATAATAGTCGTAGTCGACGCCCTCGTCTTCATAGATCTCTGTTGTTCAACAAAAGTATTGCCATGAGTACATTACGTACTCAACATGCCTCCCACGGGGAAGGACCTAATAACTACATGTGGCTTCAAAGGAAGGCTGTATGGCTCATTTGCGTAAAGCTAATTTTGTTTAACAAATAAAGCAGTTGGATAAAAGCAATTTTAGATGAAAACATGTTTATCTTCAGAACAACTTTCATCAAGTGAGGATCCTCGATCAACCCACGTCCTTCATAGGTTTCAAGAATAGGGGCAAAGAGGGAATAAGCAAGACAGGTCCTGTACGTCAAGAAAGATTCATGTGTTGTCCATGACCGTGGACACGGCTATTCGAATAGTTTTACACTCTGCAGAGGTCGTACACTTTACCCACCCGACACTATCCCGACTTGTTGCCACGAGTGGCCGCTGGTATAGTACTCCATTTGGTGTACCAGCAGGGGGATTGTGACGAGGTCTTTGGACTAGATCCCCCAAAGATGTGACATGCCCACCGGGTCTGGCGCACGGAACTGAGAGTACATCCTCAAACCGCCCCCCATCTGTGCCGAGGATACTCCTTGCAAAGCAGCTATCCCATCTGTGGTACGACTACATCGACACCTAAGGCTGACTAGCTTACTTGACCAAGCCAGTGCCCATATAGCATGTGGCTGTACTGTTATCACAATCTTCAAATCCAAGACTTACTAGGCCTTATGCGGCATCGACGACTGATTGCCCCCTTCAACTTGTGAAGGGCAGCCAATCGCTCCTTCAATCATTGATTCAGCTGTCGCCCGCACTAGTATTCAGATGGTAAGTTTCACCCAGAGTAGAAGAGGATAGAGAGGGTCAACAAGGGCCAACTGGCCTAGCTCAGCATTAAGTTTCAACTGTCAATGACACGTAGGTCATTCGACAAGGCACCTATAGGGTGATAAGCATGGCTAAGCACTTCTACTCTACCGGAATTATATACTTCTACTCAGGTGTCAAGTAAATAGGCGACAAGCGGATCAGGGTAATGTGTCAATCAACACGCTTGCTACAAGAATTAAAATAGCATGCACATAGTAACAATAACACTCGATGCAATTTTGTAAACCATAGGATAAGTATGATCAAAGAAGGAGGCATGCCTTCGTTGTCGAGTCCCCCGTTTCCTTCTTCCTCGTAGTGCTCCTCTCCCGTATCGTCGCCTCCTACTCGTAGTAACGACGAAGCACAATAAATAACAAGAAATAAAATCCAAATAACATCCAAATGAAATAACAATATAGGAAGGATTGGTAGAAAGATGTGGATGGATATGGAGATTTCGAAGGAGGTAGATCGATTGATGATGAGTAGAGGGATTGAATGGATTGGTTGGGTGACTAAGCAAAACTCGGACACCATGTCTAACGTTCTAAATAGAAATATGCTAACTGGACTTTATTAGTGCCCAATACAAATACTTCACACTATTTATAAAGAACAGACAAAATAATGACTGACATGACATAAAAATTAAACAATTGCTATCATATGCATTTGAACGGCACAACTCAATATAGCATAGCAATACAAATTTTCCAACAAATCAATATTTAGATAAAATCTAAATATTTATAATGGTTAAAACATCAACTATAGAATTTAACAACAAGCATCTTAAAAGTCAACCAAGCTACTTCCTAAACAAACTCGTTAAGTTACAAAACATCAAACAATAGCACGATCCTAAAGAAATGCTAAAACATAATAGACTCAAATCATGTAGCATATAATTAAAATAATCTAGATACATATGAAGAAAATGGATCGACAATAATCTAGTCATAGCATGATCAACTCTTGTAACAAAAATCATGCACATGATATAACTCACAACACCACCTAGACTCAATCAAAATAATTTAAACAATAATTCTACAATCCTTCCGAAACTAAACTGGAACATAAATATTGCTACGCATGACAATATTATCTAGAAAGTACGCATGCATATACTATGTCTATGAACAAATAAAAATTATCGCACTTCGCTAACATGCATCAAATATAATAATTGTAAAACTAGTTCTAGAAATTCTATGACCAATTCTAATATATCCTAGAATCACTCAACAATAATTAGGACAAACCCTAAGCATGCT
Organism: Triticum monococcum; assembly: GCA_034509565.1. Classification (NCBI taxonomy): domain Eukaryota; kingdom Viridiplantae; phylum Streptophyta; class Magnoliopsida; order Poales; family Poaceae; genus Triticum; species Triticum monococcum. The sequence continues at coordinate 76,450,892 of CM067842.1, read as the reverse complement.
ACGGACATGACAATAAGACACAAACAATTTTGCATGATTACTTATATAAAACATCATACACAGTTAATAAAAAAATAACACAATTAAACATCTATTCAAACAAAACAATTAACTCGTTCCTTGCATCATCGAAACAACCTATGGGTTTAGCATTGGTTTTGGGTCACCGAGTAGTCGTGGGAGATGGAACCGGTGGTGTTGAGCGAGCGAGCGCCGGTGCGCGTCGTCGTCGTCGTCCTAACTCCGGTGATGAAGAGATGGTGGTGAGTGATGCTCCTAGTGACAAGAAGGCACCGGGACACAGATGGACATAACGGACGATCGATGGGTGACGTTGACGTCAGTCCCGAATAGAGCAGCGGCACGGCTCCATTGTGTGTGCGGCCAATGATTGCCAACGACTGGGAAATGATGTCTAGGAGGTAGGCTTTGGCAAGGGGATTCTGTTGATGGGAGGAATTGGACTAGGATGCTCACCTTAGGCGACGGTAGTCGAAGAACAGTAGAGATGGGGCTGTATTGCGGGGTGGATTACGAGTGATTGGAAAGGAATTTGAGGATGGGATGATGGGGCTTTTATAGAGGTGCTCCTGGCGCACGTCGTGACGCGAAGGGTCTGCCGAATGGTAGCCGGAGGAGGGAGATCAGGTGGTGAATGCCATTGTTGGGCCAATAACTTCGTCAGTTACTTGCATGAGATTAAGCGCATCATGAGTGGAGCCATTAGACTGAACGGACTCATCGCTGAGTGGGGAGTAAATCTTGTGTTGATGACGAATGGAAACGGTGAAGGCATTAATGGGATTTGAAGGGAAAAGAAGAGGCAACCATGGAGGTTTCTTCTCTGTAACATGTACGTGCACGCGTGCGGGAGGAAGGAGAAGAGCCGAGCCGTCCGCTCGCTCGCTCACTCGGCTGGGCTGCTGGCCTGCTGGTTGGGCCTTGGGCCAAGTTTCTTTGGTGGCTGGACACTAAAAAAAAGAGAAGAGATGGCCCAGTGCATACGTGAATGTGTGTGACAAATTTTGTTGCATACGTGCAATATGCCAACAATGGCTTGGCTAGGCTAGGATGCACGTATTGGTTCAAGGACCAATAAAGAAAGAGAAATGAAAGGAGAGAGAAGAAAAGAAAATCAATATAAAATAATATTGATTTTTTTACTAGGATTGCTACAAGAGGAACAGAAACAAGGACAACTTAAAGGTCTTCAAAAATCCAAGAAATCAAAGTAACAAACAAAAAAACAAGAAGAACTTAAATGAAATACTACGAAGGAATAACTCAACTCAGGATATTACGGAAAATATTTTCCACCTGACATGTGCTAAATTAATTCCAAAAAACTTGGTATTAATTTGAGCAATCTCCAAAATATAATTAAAGATTACGTTGCAACATCCCTAGGCTTAGAGAAAAAAATTGAACTCTCAAAAAAATCAGGATGTTACAACTCTACCCTCCTTAAAAGGAATCTCGACCCCGAGATTCAGCGCTAAGAGAAAAGATTTGGGAAATCCTCCCTGAGGTCGTCTTCTCGCTCCCAAGTTGCTTCCTTCTCAGTGTGATTTCTCCACTTCACCTTGCAAAGTTTGATCACCTTTCTCCTAGTTGTACGCAACTGCTCATCAAGAATCTTGATAGGATACTCTTCATATGTCAGGTCATCTTTGACTTCTATGTTGTCAAGTGAAGTCTTCTGCACCTCTTCCTCAGGTTTCTTAAAACACTTCTTCAACTGTGACACATGGAAAACATTGTGCACATTTGACAACTTCTCTGGGAGTGCCAACTGATAGGCTACCTCTCCACGTCGAGCGGTAATCCCAAACGGACCAATGTAGCGGGGCGCTAGCTTACCCTTGATTCCAAATCGATGCATTCCACGTAGTGGAGATACCTTCAGGTACACATCATCTCCTATCTTGAATGATATGTCATGACGACATTTATCCGAATAAGCCTTCTGTCTAAACTGGGCTGCCTTCAACCTTTCTTGAATCATTTTCACTTGCTTGTCCGCCTCTTCCAATGTGTCAGGACCAAACACTTGGTTTTCACCTACTTCATGCCAGTTAAGAGGTGTACGACACTTTTCTCCATATAAAGCCTCAAAAGGAGCCATCTTTATACTTTCTTGATAATTGTTGTTATAAGAAAACTCAGCATCAGGAAGACACTTATTCCAACTACGCTGATAAGTCAAAGCACAAGCTCGAAGCATGTCTTCAAGAATTTGGTTTACCCGTTCCGTTTGTCCATCAGTCTGTGGGTGATATGCTGTACTGAAATCCAATTGAGTTCCCAGAACTTCATGTATTTTCTTCGAAAATCGCGAGGTAAACTGAGTACCTCGATCTGACACTATCCTCTTAGGAACTCCATGTGCACAAATGATTCTTGCCATATACAACTCTGCGAGCTTCTCTCCACCATAGGTAGTATTTACTGGAATGAAATGAGCTGACTTTGTCAATCAGTCCACTATGACCCAAATAGAATCAAATCCAGAAGATGTCCTTGGAAGGCCCGTGATAAAGTCCATTCCAATTTCTTCCCATTTCCACACTAGAACCTTAAGTGATTGTAGTAGTCCCGCGGGCTTCTGATGCTCCACCTTGACCCTTCGACATACATCACACTGTGAAACATACTCAGCAATTTCTCGCTTCATACTAGACCACCAAAAACTACCACGAAGATCATTATACATCTTTGTACTTCCAGGGTGTATTGAGTCTGAATCATGAGCTTCCTTCATGATCGTGTCCTTGATCTCCTTTTGGTCTGGCACCAACAAACGGTCTCGAAACCATATGTTTCCATTCTCATCTTCTCTATAGTCGGGTGCTTCGCCCAATTTGATTTTCTCACGAATCTCTGCAATTCCCTTGTCTTCTTTCGTCGCTTCTCGCACCTGATCTTGGAGAGTAAACTTGACCTCTAACATTTCACCATTTTCAGCAAGGCTCACATACAGATTCATCTTTCGAATTTCCTCATAAAGTTCTGGCGCTTCCTTCTGAATCATCACATTGTTGACATAAACTTTCCTGCTCAGTGCATCAGCTATGACATTGGCTTTACTAGGATGGTAGTTAATGTTCAGATTATAGTCCTTGATCAAATCTAGCCACCTTCTCTGTCTGAGATTCAAATCCGGTTGTGTGAAAATGTACTTCAAACTCTTATGATCCGAGTATATCTCACACCTATTTCTGATAAGGTAGTGCCTCCAAGTTTTCAAGGCATGCACTACGGCAGCTAATTCTAAATCATGTGTGGGATAGTTAACCTCATGTGGGCGTAGCTGTCTCGATGAATAAGCTACAACCTTTCCTTGTTGCATAAGCACACATCCCAAACCCTGTTGAGAAGCATCGCAATAAACCTCAAAATCTTGCTGAATATCTAGCAATACCAATACTGGACCAGTTGTCAACGTCCTCTTGAGTTCTTGGAAACTCGCTTCACAAGCTTCTGACCACTCAAACTTTTTATCCTTCTTTAACAACTGAGTCATAGGTCTAGCTATTCGGGAAAAATCTTCAATGAACTGACGGTAATACCCGGCTAGTCCATGGAAACTGCGTATTTCCGACACATTCTTGGGTTGCTTCCAACCAAGTACTGATTCCACTTTTGCTGGATCCATGGAAACTCCTTCGGCTGAGATGACATGTCCTAGAAAGTCCACTTGTTTTAACCAGAATTCACATTTACTAAACTTGGCATAGAGTTGATGAGCCCTTAGCCTCTCCAAAACCACTCGAAGGTGTTTCTCGTGCTCTTCTTCACTCCGGGAATATATCAAAACATCATCAATGAACACTACAACAAACTTATCCAAGCAATCCATGAATACGATATTCATGAGATACATGAAGTAAGCTGGTGGATTCGTGAGTCCAAAAGACATTACCAAAGACTCATAGAGACCATATCGAGTAACAAAGGCGGTCTTTGGAACATCTTGCGGGCGAATCTTCAACTGGTGGTATCCCGATCGGAGATCTATTTTGGAAAACACACGTGCTCCCTTTAACTGTTCGAACAAGTCATTAATTCTTGGTAGGGGATACTTATTCTTAATAGTTGCTGCATTCAGTGCTCGGTAATCCACACACATGCGCATGCTACCATCTTTCTTTTTCACAAACAGTACAGGTGTGCCCCATGGTGATGTGCTCGGCCTAATGTAACCCTTCTCTTCTAACTCCTGAATTTGCTTCTTCAACTCGGCTAATTCATTCGTTGTCATCTTATAAGGTCTCTTCGCAATAGGAGCGGTGCCCGGTATTAACTCAATGACAAACTCAATCTCACGGTCTGGTGGCAATCCAGGCAATTCATCCAGAAAGACATCTGGATATTCCTTCACCACTGGAACATCCTCCAAAGTTAACTCCTTCACTTTGTTCAGCATGCAATCAACCTCGGGTTGAGGTGCAATCCTAGCTTGGTATTCCACAGTGGCCCCTTCAGTGCTTGTTAATGTAACAGAGGTCCTAGCACAATCTACAAATGCCTTATGTTTCCTTAACCAATTCATTCCTAAAATGATATCCAAGCCTTTGGAGTCTATCAAGATAAGATTTGCTAGGAACTCTACCCCTTCTATAACTATAACCACTTTAGGACACTTCTGCCCAGTCCTTAAAATACCCCCAGGTGATTGCACTACCATTTGCAAGTTCAAACCCTTAGTTCGAAAATGATGTTTTTCAGCAAAACTCCTTGAAATGAATGAATGAGAAGCTCTAGTATCAAAAAGTACTGAACCATAATATGAGTTGATCGGGAACATACCAAGAACAACATCTGGTGACTCTTGAGCATGCTCGATGGTGACATGATTGACCCTTCCATGTCTTGATGCATGAGGTGCACCCCCTGGTGTATTGAGAATGCCTCGGCCACGTCCAGCTGCGGGTGTCTTAGCTGCAGAACCCAAATTGAACTTCACTGTAGTGGGACCAGTGTTCTTGTTGGGACATGCAACAGCAAAGTGACCCTCTTGCCCACAACTGAAGCATGCCTTTCCAGCTGTATTAGCATGATTACCTCCCACTTCAGCTCGTGGAGTCTTATATGCATTTGGCTGACAGGTTTTGTTGGGCCTTGATGGCTTGACATACTGTGCACGATAGCCAGGATGATGACCAATCTTCTGTCGGGAGCTACCTGCCCCATGGTGATTCTGTGGTGCTCTACGCTTGCGGTGCTCCTCTAACTCCCTCCTTGAGTTCTCCTGGAGTATAACCTTGTTGACAAGTGCTTGAAAGGTAAGGAAATCATGAGATACTAGCATGTCCTTCAACCCGGGGTTCAGCCCCTTCAAAAACTTGGCAGTCTTGTCAGCTTTAGTTGGAATATCTTCCCTTCCATAACGTGCCAGCTGTGTGAAACGACTCAAATATTCAGACACTGTCATCTTTCCTTGAGTAAGAGCTCGAAACTCATCCCTCTTCAGCTCCATGATGCCCGTAGGAATATGTGCGGTGCGGAAAGCTTCTGCAAACTCATTCCAAGTGATAGTTTGGGCATCCTCATGAGCTTCACAAAAATTCTCCCACCAATCTGCAGCCACACCCTTGAGCTGGTGTGCTACAAACATGACACGATTAGCCACAGTGCAATTGGCTAAGTTGAGTGTCTTCCTGATGACCTTCAACCAATCATCGGTATCAAGTGGGTCTGCTGATCCCTCAAAAGTTGGTGGTTTTGCCCTCATGAACTTAGCAAATCCCGACTGTGGTGGTTGACCCTGATTCTGATTCACAACATTGGCTGCAAGCTGCTGAAGTATCTGTGTTTGCATCAACATCATCTGTGCTATATTGGGTGGCGGCGGTGGTGGTGGCACATCATCTCCCCCAGAGTCAGAGTCGGTATCATGGACATGTCCCTCCTCAAAGTTTTCTTCAAAGACATGTTCCCCAAAACCTGGTCCACGGCCACGTCCACGTCCACGACCGCGACCACGTCCGCGTGCTCCATGGCCACGACCTCCGCGATTAGCATCCATCCTGTTGGCCTCCCGGTGTTAGAATAGAAGAGAGGGAAATATCTAACCCATAAACCCAATATGATAACAAATGAACAAATAAAACCAGCAACTGAACTCTAGATAAAACTCCAATTAAAACACTCAAGCATGAAAGTACTGGACAACATAGTAGCTATACCACATATATCGGTATAGTCTACCATGGACATAGCAAACATGAAAATAACTAATGTTCACTTGCATCATCAAAGATTTCGCTCAGGGTTCCTATAGTCCATCTACTCGCTGACGTCTCCATCGTACTGGTGAGTAGGTGCTGATACAAAGCGAAGCCCGGATGGTGGTGATGCGGTCCCCTCTGGCGCAGCAGGAACTCTCTCCTTAGGCTCAGTCTCCTCCTCAGTGTCGTCGAGCTGCTGCTCGTGAGTCGGTGGTGCTGGAGGTGCAAGCGGTGCTGAAGGTGCAATGGCGGGACGTGTCAGGTGACGCTTCTTCACTAGAGTGCTCTTCTTCGTCCGCGTTATCTTGATGCGTGGATGAAGCCTCTGGCGTGGAGGAGGTGTAGGGCCCTCTGGTGGCATTTCCTGTTGGTCACCATTCTCCACGGCAAGCATAGCGTTTGTCGAGATGATACCCTGCTCTGCAACTGCCTCAGCGGCCTCCCATGCTTCATGGGCAGCGGCTAAGGAAGTGTTTGCCTCCACCAATCTCTCCTCAAGTATCTCCACACGCTCCTGGTAATACTCTAAGCGCTGACGGTTCTCCTCCAGCATGGTCGTAGTCATAGCAAGGTTTTGCTCAAGTCCAAGGGTAAGTGAAGCCATACAAATGATCGTGGGATCATCCTCCTCCATGTACCCCAAGTTCTGCTGAATTGCTCTGTCCCCAATGCGGAAAGTGAAGTACCGGAACGGGGTGTGCCTCATCTCATCCTGATGAAGTCCGGCTATCCGATGCATCGCCTGATGAACCATTCCAATGACAGCATCAAAGATGTCCTCTCCATCATATGTGTATCAGTAACTGCTGGTATGTTCTTCCATCCTCGGATACACCACCAAGTTGACCTTGAAACATTCCTCGCCCCCGATCATGCGGTAGGAGTGTCCGGAAACCTCTGGATCCTTGTTGAAGCCTAAGCATGTGATCATGTCCCGAAACTGAAGACCGAGGTTGCCAAACTGCTCAATCCGGCGTGAGGATGATATCACCATCTACATATTTGAATAAGAAGAGAATCAGTACACAATTTAATAAGAGAAAATAGAAGAGAAATACTAGAAAATTTATAAAATAATATTTTATAAAATAATTTCTAAGGCTTTCCATTTCTAACTAAGGCCACGTTACTAGGTCGACGTCGGCTCTGATACCACTTCTGTGAGAACCCAGAAATTATTTCCAGACCCTCCTATGTATATTTGTCAATTCAGGATCAACTTGACAACACAGCAAAAATGGTATCATTGCAGAACAATAAAATAAGTATAAGTTCAATAACTCTTGCCACAAGGCATACATAGTGAAATGTCTCATGACATTTATTACAACCAGAAACACAGCGGAATATATAAATACATAGCGACTCCATCTCAGCCACAGGCAGTCGATGTAATCAACGTGTCCTCACTCCTCAGGATCATCATAATAGTCGTAGTCGATGCCCTCGTCTTCATAGATCTCTCTTGTTCAACAAAAGTATTGCCATGAGTACATTACGTACTCAACATGCCTCCCACGGGGAAGGACCTAATAACTACATGTGGCTTCAAAGGAAGGCTGTATGGCTCATTTGCGTAAAGCTAATTTTGTTTAACAAATAAAGCAGTTGGATAAAAGAAATTTTAGATGAAAACATGTTTATCTTCAGAACAACTTTCATCAAGTGAGGATCCTCGATCAACCCACGTCCTTCATAGGTTTCAAGAATAGGGGCAAAGAGGGAATAAGCAAGACAGGTCCTGTACGTCAAGAAAGATTCATGTGTTGTCCATGACTGTGGACACGGCTATTCAAATAGTTTTACACTCTGCAGAGGTCGTACACTTTATCCACATGACACAGTCCCGACTTGTTGCCACCAGTGGCCGCTGGTATAGTACTCCATTTGGTGTACCGGCAGGGGGATTGTGACGAGGTCTTTGGACTAGATCCCCCAAAGATGTGACGTGCCCACCGGGTCTGGCGCACGGAACTGAGAGTACTTTCTCAAACTGCCCCCCCCCATCTGTGCCGAGGATACTCCTCGCAAGGCAGCTATCCCGTCTGCGGTATGACAACATTGACACCTAAGGCTGACTAGCTTACTTGACCAAGCTAGTGCCCATATAGCATGTGGTTGTACTGTTATCACAATCTTCAAATCCAAGACTTATTAGGCCTTATGCGGCACGGACGACTGATTGCCCCCTTCAACTTGTGAAGGGCAGCCAATCGCTCCTTCAATCCTTGATTCAGCTGTCGCCCACACCAGTATTCAGATGGTAAGTTTCACCCAGAGTAGAAGAGGATAGAGAGGGTCAACAAGGGCCAACTGGCCTAGCTCAGCATTAAGTTTCAACTGTCAATGACTCGGAGGTCATTCGACAAGGCACCTATAGGGTGATAAGCATGGCTAAGCACTTCTACTCTACCGGAATTATATACTTCTACTCAGGTGTCAAGTAAATAGGCGACAAGCGGATCAGGGTAATGTGTCAATCGACATGCTTGCTACGAAAATTAAAATAGCATGCACATAGTAACAATAAAACTCAATGCAATTTTGTAAACCATAGGATATGTATGATCAAAGAAGGAGGCATGCCTTCGTTGTCGAGTCCCCCGTTTCCTTCTTCCTCGTAGTGCTCCTCTCCCGTACCGTCGCCTCCTACTCATAGTAATGGCGAAGCACAATAAATAACAAGCAATAAAATCCAAATAGCATCCAAATGAAATAACAATATAGGAAGGATTGGTACAAAGATGTGGATGGATATGGAGATTTCGAAGGAGGTAGATCGATTGATGATGAGTAGAGGGATTGAATGGATTGGTTGGGTGACTAAGCAAAACTCAGACACCAAGTCTAACGTTATAAATAGCAATACGCTAACTGGACTTTATTAGTGCCCAATACAAATACTTCAGACTATTTATAAATAAAAGACAAAATAATGACTGACATGACATAAAAATTAAACAATAGCTATCATATGCATTTGAACGGCACAACTCAATATAGCATAGCAATACAAATTTTCCAACAAATCAATATTTAGATAAAATCTAAATATTTATAATGGTTAAAACATCAACTATAGAATTTAACAACAAGCATCTTAAAAGTCAACCAAGCTACTTCCTAAACAAACTTGTCAAGTTACAAAACATCAAACAATAGCACGATCCTAAAGAAATGCTAAAACATAATAGACTCAAATCATGTAGCATATAATTAAAATAATCTAGATACATATGAAGCAAATGGATCAACAATAATCTAGTCATAGCATGATCAACTCTTGTAACAAAAATCATGCACATGATATAACTCACAACACCACCTAGACTCAATCAAAATAATTTAAACAATAATTCTACAATCATTCTGAAAATAAACTGGAAAATAAATATTGCTATGCATGACAATATTATCTAGAAAGTACGCATGCATATACTATGTCTATGAACAAATAAAAATTATCGCACTTCGCTAACATGCATCAAATATAATAATTGTAAAACTAGTTCTAGAAATTCTATGACCAATTCTAATATATCCTAGAATCACTCAACAATAATTAGGACAAACCCTAAGCATGCTACGGACATGACAATAAGACACAAACAATTTTGCATGATTACTTATATAAAACAACATACACACTTAATAAAAAAATAACACAATTAAATATCTATTCAAACAAAACAATTAACTTGTTCCTAGCATCATTGAAACAGCCTATGGGTTTAGCATTGGTTTTGGGTCATCGAGTAGTCGTGGGAGATGGAACCGGTGGTGCTGAGCGAGCGAGTGCCGGCGCGCGTCGTCGTCTTTGTCCGAACTCCAGTGATGAAGAGATGGTGGTGAGTGATGCTCCTAGTGACGAGAAGGCACCGGGACACGGATGGACATAACAGACAATCGACGAGTGACGTTGATGTCAGTCCCGAATAGAGCAGCGGCATGGCTCCATTGTGCGCGTGACCAATGATTGCCAACGACTGGGAAATGATGTCTAGAAGGTAGGCTTTGGCAAGGGGATTCTGTTGATGGGAGGAATTGGACTAGGATGCTCACCTTAGGCGACGGTAGTCGAAACAGTAGAGATGGGGCTGTATTGCGGGGTGGATTACGAGTTATTGGAAAGGAATTGGAGGATGGGATGATGGGGCTTTTATAGAGGTGCTCCTGGCACAGGTCATGATGCGAAGGGTCTGCCGAATGGTAGCAGGAGGAGGGAGATCAGGAGGTGAATGCCATTGTTGGGCCAATAACTTCGTCAGTTACTTGCATGAGATTAAGCGCATCATGAGTAGAGCCATTAGACTGAACGGACTCGTCGTTGAGTGGGGAGTAAATATTGTGTTGATGACGAATGGAAACGGTGAAGAGATTAATGGGATTTTAAGGGAAAAGAAGATGCAACCATGGAGGTTTCTTCCCAGTAACATGTACGTGCACGCGTGCGGGAGGAAGGAGAAGAGTCGAGCCGTCCGCTCGCTCGCTCACTCGGCTGGGCCGCTGGCCTGCTGGTTGGGCCTTGGGCCAAGTTTCTTTGGTGGCTGGACACTACAAAAAGAGAAGAGATGGCCCGGTGCATACGTGAATGTGTGTGACCAATTTTGCTGCATACGTGCAATATGCCAACAATGGCTAGGCTAGGATGCACGTATTGGTTCAAGGACCAATAAAGAAAGAGAAATGAAAGGAGAGAGAAGAAAAGAAAATCAATATAAAATAATATTGATTTTTTTACTAGGATTGCTACAAGAGGAACAGAAACAAGGACAACTTAGAGGTCTTCAAAAATCCAAGAAATCAAAGTAACAAACAAAAAAACAAGAAGAACTTAAATGAAATACTACGAACGAATAAATCGACTCAGGATATTACGAAAAATATTTTCCACCTGACATGTGCTAAATTAATTGCAAACAACTTGGTATTAATTTTAGCAATCTCCAAAATATAATTAAAGATTACGTAGCAACATCCCTTGGCTTGGAGAAAAATATTGAACTCTCAAAAAAATCAGGATGTTACAACACCTTGAACGTATGTTCGTCCACCTGGTAAGCCGTGTACATGCTGGCACGCTTTATTTCTTCATGGAATCTGTAAGTTTCGTGTCGTTTTGTTAAACTCTTATATGATTTTTTATAGCACCTTATGTTGATGTAGGCTGTAACGTAGGAAAGGCATCTAAAATGAATGATGGCTAATGGCATCTGCATGATTTTTTTCCACATGGCAAATGCATAACATATTTAATTGGCATGTGCATTCCATACCATCATGGTCATTGGAATTACAGTTCATTAAACATGGCAACTATAATTCATTAAACGTGGCAACTACATATGAGTAAACATGGCAACTGCAGTTCATTAAACATGGCAACTGCATTTGAGTAAACATGGCAACTGCAGTTGAGTAAACATGGCAACTACAAAACATCTGCAATTGGCACTTGCATTCCATACCAACATGGCCAATGGAAGCACAGTTCATCAAATATGGCAACCACAGTTCATCAAACGTGGCAACTGCAGTTGAGTCAACATGGCAAGTGTAGTTTATTAAACATGGCAAACTATGGTTCATTAAACATGGCAACTGCATATCATGGTTATTATGCACTCAACGGATACTTTCGAAAAATCATCATTATCAAATAAGCTTTTCAACTGCATTGCATTCTATATGGCACCTACTACCTTCATGCTTGTGCAAATAATATTGTAACATGACTGACTTACTTGTTAAAAATCATGTTGGTGTATATCTTGCTCATCTGCCTCTCCATTGGTAAATACGTTAGCAATTTTGGCTGCTTTAGTGCGGTGTTTGCTTCCTGCTATAGCTCAGACACTAGTATTTTTTGTTGTAAAGCAGTGTATTGCTTGGCAAACTGCAGCAATGAGTTGCCAGGGCTCACGTACCACTTCAAAACAGCATTGAACCCCTCACTGCGCTGCATAGTCTGTAAAAAGGGGAAGAAGCACTGCATGAAGTAGGCCGGCACCCAGTACATCCGCTTCTCCCACAGGCTAGTGAGCGTCTCGTTGTCTTGGACTTGATATGTTTCAATCATAGCCATCCAACTCCTTTCAAACTCCTCCACCGTCAAGCTGTGGTCCACGCACAGCTCGAATGCCTTGTGCAGCTCTGGGCGGTCAGCAAAGAACAGTCCTAGCGTCTCCTCAGCCTTCTTTATAATGTGCCACCTGTAGTGCCTGTGCACTGCCAACGGAAAGAACTCCTCTATGCCTGCACGCATGCTAAAATCCTGGTTTGTTATTATGTTCATCGGAGGAAGTCCATCCATGCACTCCAAGAAGGTCTTGAACAGCCAAGTGTACCCGTTCTTGTCTTCGTTCCGAACGAGCTCGCATCCGAACTGCAATGACTGATTGCGGTTATTTATTCCTATGAATGGAGCGCATGGCATCTTGTACATATTAGTGAGATATGTTGCGTCGAAGGAAATGCAGTCTCGGAAATGTGTGTAGGCTCTTCTTGCAGCACCATCCACCCAATACATGTTCATGACACGGTCCTCATCGTCCAATCTTATCCTGTAGAAGAAATATGGATCTTCTTTCGCTTTCTCATCGAAGTAGGCTATTTTGGCTTCTATGTTAGCCAACCTGCTTTCTCTATGGTACTTTGCCTTCAGGTTTGTGACGTCCACCGGTATGTAGGGCATGCTACTCATAGTCCCATTTTTGATGTGGATGAGGGACAGTATCTAGACCATTCTTGATGGACCGACGTTACAATCATGTAGTAGCTTTATGAATTTCTTCTCGAGGGGGGTGAATCCTCTATGGGCGGTTAGAAATTTTACCAGGTCAAACTTCTTTATGAGTTCGTGGTTGTGCTCATCAAAATATTCAGTGACCATCCACTGTGCTCCATCTACGTTCAGCTTGCACGGGACAGGGCATTCCGTCTTGACAATGATACCTCTCTTTCGTTCCGGAACGACAGGCACAACATGTCGTGGTTCTAACTCTGACAGTGATGTAGGGGGGTATGTATGGAGAGGCTAGATCTTAGCTATGGAGGAGTCGTAAGCACACGAGGATTACGAGTTCAGGCCCTTCTCGGAGGAAGTAACAGCCCTACGTCTCGGTGCCCGGAGGCGGTCGACTGGATTATGTGTGTATGAATTACGGGGGTGCGAACCCTTTACACTGAGGAGGGGGCGGCTTATATAGAGTTCGCTGGCCCCCTCCGTCCCTCAGTTGTGTAGGGTCTTAAATACATTAAAGTCGGGTGTTACTGGTAACGCCCCTAATAAAGTGCTATGATGACCATAAAGGCTATTTAAGGGCCGACCGTTTGCCTGCGGAGTGACTTTAGATCTCCTAGCAGTCGAGTGGTTGGCTTCGTGGTCGAGTGATAGTTTCCTGGTCGGGTGTCTTGAATCCGCCGAGTGGGATACCTTCAAGACGATTGAAAGGCGACTTCTTCTAGGGATGTCCTTGGGTAGGGTTCTTAGGATAGGTCCATGCCCCTACCCTAGGTTCATAGCTTCATCATTAGCCCCCGAATGGATCGAGGTCCGAGTGGGGAAGGAGTTGGGGATCCTTCCTACTGGTTCTTACCATCATATGAATGCCTTGTACTGGATTAATTGTCACGGATGACGTTGCCAACTTCTTTCGGTCACCTTGATCCATTCTTGGTCTCTCGTCGAGTGACTTTCCTTACTTGTGAAATACCGAGTGCCGGCTCGAGCGGGATCTTCTGTTTGATGAGTTGTTCTGCAGCCCGTGGATTTTGCGGGATTTGAATTTCGGGAAGCGAGCGGGACGGGGGCGGCCGCAGTAATCGGATGGGATAAGACGGAAACTCCTCGATTCCTGTGCCACCTTTTTCACCATGTGCCGCGCACGCGCCTGTTGCGGGATTTGATGGGATCGCCTGGGCCTACCGGTCAGCCACTCGGAAGTGGCCCCTTATAAGCTACCGGCTCGGGGCTCCCAAACAGTGTGCTCTCGCCTTCCTCTCTCCCTTCACAAGGTCCTCCGCCACCTCCGCTCTCACCCTAGCGCCGTAGGTCCGCTCGAGTCTCGCCGGCGACGATGGTGAAGGACAAGACGCCGGCTTTGGAGCGCGCGAAGAAGGCGGTGGCGCAGGGTAAGGGGAAGAAGTCCGCTCAGGGCGGATCTTCCTCGAGGACTGCTCTGCCCAGGGATTGGATCCAGGGCGAGTGGATGCCGTCGGTGATTCGGCAGGAAGACCTTGATGACATGGTCGAGGGGGGAGTCATTCCCCATGAAGCTGCGCGTCTCCCGGGGAGAGAAGTCGAAACCCAACCTCGTGACGGTGAGTGCGTCCTCCTCGCCACCCATATCGACCGCGGATTTTCTCTACCTCCTCACCCTTTCTCCGGAGCTTTTTGAACTTCTTCGGAGCGCAGCTCCATCACTTCACTCCCAATTCCATCGTGTACCTTGCTGCTTTCGTTTCCTTGTGCGAAAGTTTCTTGGGTTTCCTCCCTCACTGGGGACTCTTCAAACACTTCTTCACTTGCCGTTCACAATCGATAAAGAAAGCCAAGTCGAGTGACGAACGGACGCAAGTGATCCAGCTGTGCGGAGGTCTGGCGATCCAGATGAGGGGAAAAAGTTCTTTTCCGTCTATCACTTTTCCCGAGTCGGTCTGTGGTTGGCAGTCGACCTAGTTTTATTGCCAAGACCAGGTGACCCCAGGGCAGTCGACTGGTCTTCCCCCTTTCTCTCTGGACCGAGCTCAAAAACCCGCTTCTCTGAAAGTGCTGCCAGAGGAAAAAGTGCAAGTCAAGGTGCTGGTTGGTCGAGTGGTTCAGCTTGTCCGAGAGGGCGTGACAGGCATGGACTTGCTGGAGGTCTTCCTTCGGAGGCGCATCCAACCGCTTCAGTCTCGTGACCACCCTATGTGGCTGTACTCGGGTCTCGACGACACCACTCGGATTCACCCAGAGGAGGTCACTGACGAGATGCTGGAAGGGTGGCTGTCGAGCATCACAGGGAACAAAGACAACCCCCGAGGAGCCAGGAGGGCTCCCCCGCTTGATAGTACATACGACGTGGACCAGGTCTGACCTTGTGTTCCCGACTGAGATCTTGCTTTCTTCATTTGCTCTATTTGAATCAGTCGACTGACTTTCGACTTGTCTGCTGTTCTCCATGCAACTACAGAGATGTACTCGACACCCAATGGAGCATAGGAGCAGGCTGAAGAAGGGGAGGCGAGCGGAGGCGAAAGTGGAGACGAACAAGGAGAGTGGGAATTTGACGGCGAAGGAGAGGGAGACGACGATGTCGACTCCAACGAAGAGGAGGAGGAGGAGGAAGCTGAACCTCCCCGCTCGGAAAGGCAATCCAAACTTACAGACGACCCTGAGCGGGAACGTGGTAAGGCGACTGCTCCCATTGGGCAGTCGTCGAAGCGCCCTCGGACCTCTTCTCCAGCGCCGACTGAAAAAGCTCCCAAGCACCCACGCGCGGCGCCGTCCAAGCCACCCAAAGCTCTGCCCAAGATGAAGATGACTGTCCCCACCATTTCTGGGTAATAATAGAACTTGTTTTCCTTTATCGACCGTGGACAGATCCTTGGTCGATTCATTGAGCCAACTGACTGTCTTTCGAAATTTGCAGTGCTGCTACTTCTGAGATCTCCGTCAAGGACGATGACCAAGAGATGGAAGATGCTGTTACTTCCAACCCTAGTATGATTACTGATGTTCTGCCTTGAGTCGACTGATGATTTCTTTTAACTCTGGTCGATTGAATTTTTCTCGTAGCTCCTCCTCATGTTATTAACCTTCCTGACAACAAAGACGAAGCGCCGCTGAGAACAAGATGGCACAGGAAGGCGTCAGCTGGCAAGATCCCAGAATCTACTCCGGCGCCTGAGGCCGTAGCTCGAGACGGTGGCAATACCACTCGGGCTTCTGTGACTTTCGCCGATCCTCTGACGAGTGTGCGGCCCTCGACGTCGACCGCAAATCCGCCTTCGCTCTTCGCCACACACCACGTCCCTGAGGACCAAGTGGGTGCGGCTAAGGAAGCTATACGCCAGGCAAGGATCATGGTGGAGTAGGTCAAGGTGGTTCGAGAAGCCAGCCAAGCAGCTTACGACGCGAGTTCAGCTCTTCAGAGTAACGTCCAGGTCAGTTGATTCACTGCTTGTTCTGTTAGGGTATGCTATCTGAGGAATCTCTTTTCCGAAGATCTTTAAATCTGTACACCCACTGGGTGTGTCTGTTAACTTTTTGGTCGAGTGGGGGAACGCTGAGTGCACCCACTTGTGTAGTCCCCAAGACTACGGTGGACTGCTGGCAGTCGACTGTAGTCTTTAGATTGTGTTGCTGTAGTTTTACTTCTTCACTCGGTCTGGTTGGGCCATGTCGAATGAAACTGTATCCGGTCGACTGCGGGCAGTCGATTTTTTTAAACCAGTGGGGGCACGCTGAGTGCACCCACTGGGTGTAGTCCCCGTGACTACTGTTGAATGTTTTTGATTCAGCTGTAGTCTTAGAAACGTCATCATTGTCTCTTGGTTACTCGGAAGCAACTTATCTTGGACCTCTGTCGACTGACTTTTGCAGAAATCCTGTGAACTTGTGGCTCTCTACACTGAGTTGGAGAACAAACAGATCCAGCTCAACCTTGACTTGAAGCTCGCTGAACAGAACCTGCAGAAGGCACGAGACGAAGGAAAAGGTATGGCTGGTGAGGTTTCTCATTCTTGACGAGTGACTTTCCTTTCTTGCCCGTTCTTGATGTTGAGTTCATTCGACGCTCTGTAGATAAACTGGAGGAGGCTCTAAAGAAGAAGGATCAAGATCTTGCCGAAGCGCAGAAGGAGGCCTTGAGAAAAATGAAGCTTGTAGAAGATAAACTGGCTTCAGTCGGTACACTTGAACAGGAGAACTCCAGACTGAAAACTGCTCTCGATATAGCTAATCAAGAGGTCAGCCGTCTGAAGAAAGACAAGATGACTCTGAGTGACCAGGCAGGTGAGCTAGCGGGGCAGAGGAACGATCTGGAGGTTTATCTTGGTGGGCTCGCCAAGAAGTTGTTCGTCATGCTCGAGGGTAATTACTCCGTCCGACTGACTTGCAGTTACCAAACCTGCGTAGAGCCACTGACTTATCCTTGAATTGTGTTTACAGAATTCTGCCAGAACTTCGAAGAGGAGACCAGTCGAGTGGAGACAGGCTTGGACCCTGCCAATTCTCTCGTGAAGGACGAGGCTGCTATGAACGTGCTCCGACTGGAGTCTCGTATTACCAGTGTTGTTGGCTATCTTGCTCAGCTCAAGGTTGCAATGTCGCGGATCGACACATCACTTTGGCCTGGGACGACGCTTCAGAACGGCCTCGAGTCTCTGATGGTTCGACTGAATGAAGTCCCGGGTCGAGTGGCAGAATGGAAGAAATCTTCTGCTAGATGTGGTGCTGATGTCGCTTTGTCTCTGGTCCGCGTCCATTGCAAGGAGGCGCGAGAAGAAAAGTTGGCCACCATCCAAGTTGCCAATACCAGGAAGCACAACTTTCAAGACTTCATGGAGACTTTCATCGCTGTTGCCACTCGTATTGCAGACAGGATCGACTTGGACGAGTTCGTCGCCCCTTCCAGTCCTCCGCTTGAGGAATGAAAAACTTTTATGCTTCACTTTAAATTTGCCTCGGAATGCCGAGTGGATTTTGTAACCATTAAACTCTGTCGAGCCGAGGGCTTGAGTACTTTCATCTGAGGCCTGGGACCTTTGGGTCTTATCTGAACTTGATTTATCATTGAATATCTTCGTGGTCGATCCGTCGAGTGGAACTAGATCTTCACTCGAAATAACCTTGTATTTCTGGTGCAGCTCCGAAGGAGAAGGTAACAGTCGATTTGCGCCTCGTCGTCCTTGTGGGTTGGGTTGTGTTCCGTACTTAGGCGAGCGCTAGGCTACAGCTAAGCCCCCGAGTGGGAGGTTTGCTCTCCACTCGGTTGGATTTTTTCAAACTTAGGCGAGCACTGGGCTGCAGCTAAGCCCCCGAGTGGGAGGTTTGCTCTCCACTCGGTAGGATTTTTTAAACACTTAGGCGAGCACTGGCTGCAGCTAAGCCCCCGAGTGGGAGGTTTTCTCTCCACTCGGTAGGATTTCTTATACTTAGGCGAGTACTTGGACTGCAGCTAAGCCTCCGAGTGGGAGGTGTGCTCTCCACTCGGTAGGATTTCTTAACCTTAGGCGAGTACTTGGACTGCAGCTAAGCCTCCGAGTGGGAGGTTTGCTCTCCACTCGGTAGGATTTTTAAAACACTTAGACGAGCACTGGGCTGCAGCTAAGCCCCCGAGTGGGAGGTTTGCTCTCCACTCGGTAGGATTTTTTAAACACTTAGGTGAGAACTGGGCCGCAGCTAAGCCTCCGAGTGGGAGTCTGGCTCGCCACTCAGTAGGATCTTTAAACACTTAGGCGAGCACTGGGCTGCAGCTAAGCATCCGAGTGGGAGTCTGGCTCGCCACTCGGTTGGATCTTTAAACACTTAGCCGAGCACTGGGCTGCAGCTAAGCCTCCGAGTGGGAGTCTGGCTCGCCACTCGGTAGGATTTTTAAACACTTAGGCGAGCACTGGGCTGCAGCTAAGCCCCCGAGTGGGAGTCTGGCTCGCCACTCGGTAGGATTTTTAAACACTTAGGCGAGCACTGGGCTGCAGCTAAGCCCCCGAGTGGGAGGTTTGCTCTCCACTCGGTAGGATTTTTTAAACACTTAGGCGAGCACTGGGCTGCAGCTAAGCCCCCGAGTGGGAGGTTTGCTCTCCATTCGGTAGGATTTCTTAAACTTAGGCGAGTACTTGGACTGCAGCTAAGCCTCCGAGTGGGAGGTGTGCTCCCCACTCGGTAGGATTTCTTAACCTTAGGCGAGTACTTGGACTGCAGCTAAGCCTCCGAGTGGGAGGTTTGCTCTCCACTCAGTAGGATTTTTAAAACACTTAGGCGAGCACTGGGCTGCAGCTAAGCCCCCGAGTGGGAGGTTTGCTCTCCACTCGGTAGGATTTTTTAAACACTTAGGTGAGCACTGGGCCGCAGCTAAGCCTCCGAGTGGGAGTCTGGCTCACCACTCAGTAGGATCTTTAAACACTTAGGCGAGCACTGGGCTGCAGCTAAGCCTCCGAGTGGGAGTCTGGCTCGCCACTCGGTAGGATCTTTAAACACTTAGGCGAGCACTGGGCTACAGCTAAGCCCCCGAGTGGGAGTCTGGCTCGCCACTCGGTAGGATTTTTAAACATTTAGGCGAGCACTGGGCTGCAGCTAAGCCCCCGAGTGGGAGGTTTGCTCTCCACTCGGTAGGATTTTTTAAACACTTAGGCGAGCACTGGGCTGCAGCTAAGCCCCCGAGTGGGAGCCTGGCTCGCCACTCGGTAGGATTTTTTATGAACTTAGGCGAAACGGATTCGCAGCTAAGCCACCCACTGGGGATTTCATAAGGAATTATAGGAAAAATTGTAACACTCTTGATAAATAGACTACAGAAGTTTTTCTTATTACATCTCATCCGAGTGAGAATTCAAGTGTAAAAGGGGCGGAGCAGTTCCGCATTCCAAGCTCGTGGCTCATCGATCTGGCGACCGATATTGTAAAGGTGATATGCTCCATTGTGGAGGACTCTGGTGATGATGAAGGGGCCTTCCCAAGTAGGGGCGAGCTTGTGTGGTTTCTGTTGATCCACCCGGAGGACCAAATCCCCTTCTTGGAAGGCTCGACTCTTCACATTTCTGGCATGGAATCGACACAAGTCTTGCTGGTAAATGGTCAATCGGATCATAGCCATTTCTCTTTCTTCTTCCAGGAGGTCGATTGCATCTTGCCGGGCTTGTTCTGCTTCATCTTTGGTGTAAAGCTCGACTCGTGGCACATTGTGAAGTAGATCGCTCGGCAGGACTGCTTCGGCTCCGTAAACCAGAAAGAACGGATTTCTTCCAGTCGACCGATTTGGGGTGGTCCTCAATCCCCATAGAACCGACGGAAGCTCGTCGACCCATGCGCCCGCTGCGTGCTTGAGATCACGCATCAACCGGGGCTTTAGTCCTTTGAGAATCAGACCATTTTCCCTTTCAGCTTGTCCATTCGACTGGGGATGGGCGACTGATGCGTAGTCGACTCGTGTGCCTTGAGAGGCGCAAAAAGCTCTGAACTTGTCTGAATCAAAGTTTGACCCATTGTCAGTGATGATACTATGCGGGACTCCATATCTGAATGTTAACCCCCTGATGAAACTGATAGCAGTGCAAGCATCAAGATTCTTGATAGGCTTAGCTTCAATCCATTTGGTAAACTTGTCGACTGCTACAAGCACATGTATGAAACCGCTCCTGCCTGTTCTCAGTGGACCAACCATGTCCAGTCCCCAAACAGCAAAGGGCCAGACGAGTGGAATGGTCTTCAGGGCTGATGCAGGCTTGTGTGACATGTTGGAGTAGGACTGGCACCCTCCACACTTGTCGACTATCTCCTTCGCCATTTCATTTGCTCTTGGCCAGTAAAATCCCGCTCGGTATGCTTTAGCTACAATGGTCCGAGAAGACGCATGGTGACCACAGGTCCCCGAGTGGATATCATCAAGGATTATCTGACCTTCTTCTGGTGTTATGCACTTCTGACCGATTCCAGTCGCGCTTTCTCTATACAATTGTCCCTTTATGACTGTGAAGGCCTTGGATCGACGGACGATCTGTCGAGCCTCTTCCTCATCCTCTGGGAGTTCTTTCCTCAGGATATACGTGATGTACGGTATCGTCCAGTCGGGAGTGATTGCCAAGACTTCCATGATTAGGTCGACCACAGCAGGAACTTCGACTTCAGTCGGATCTGTGGCACTTTTCGGCTGTGGGGCTTCTTCTGTAAAAGGATCTTCTTGGATTGACGGTGAGTGGATGTGCTCCAGGAACACGTTGCTGGGAATGGCTTCTCTCTTGGAGCCTATCTTTGCCAAATCGTCAGCCGCTTGATTTTTCAGTCGGGGGATGTGATGAAGCTCTAACCCCTCGAATTTATTTTCTAACTTTCTCAATGCATTACAATAACCAGTCATTGCCGGACTTTTAACGTCCAACACCTTCATCACCTGATTGACCACCAAATCTGAGTCGCCATAGACCATGAGGCGACGGACACCGAGTGAAATGGCCATGCGCAACCCGTATAAAAGTGCTTCATATTCTGCTTCATTATTGGAGGAATCGAAGTGAATCTGGAGAACATATCTGAGCTTATCTCCTCGGGGGGAGACTAATACTACCCCAGCACCGGGACCATTTAGCATCTTAGATCCATCGAAGAACATGGTCCAGTGCTCCGAGTGAATTTGAGTCGGAAGATGCTGTTCAATCCACTCGGCGATTGCTTGGGACTTGATAGCCTTCTTTGCTTCAAACTTAATATCTAGGGGAAGGAGTTCAATCGCCCACTTTGCCACTCGACCAGTTGCATCTCTATTGCGCAGAATCTCTGACAGTGGGGCGTCGCTGACGACTATTATTGAGTGGTCAGAGAAGTAATGAGCAACCTTCTTCGTGGTCATATAAATCCCATATACAAGCTTCTGGTAATGAGGATATCTTTGTTTTGAAGGGGTCAAAACTTCAGACACATAATATACTAGGCGCTGAACTCTGAAGGCCTTTCCTTCTTCTTCCCGCTCGACCGTAAGTACTGTACTGACAACTTGTCCCGTGGCTGCAATGTAAAGCAGCAGAGGCTCTTTACTGATTGGGGCAGCAAGCACCGGCTGGGTGGAGAGCAAAGCTTTGAGCTCTGCAAATACTGCATCAGCTTTTGGAGTCCACTCGAACTTGTCAGACTTCTTCATCAGTCGGTAAAGAGGCAACGCCTTTTCACCGAGACGAGAAATGAATTGACTTAGAGCAGCCAAGCAACCTGTAAGCTTTTGGACATCGTGCACACGCACAGGACGCTTCATCCGGAGTATGGCACCGACTATTTCAGGATTGGCGTCGATTCCCCATTTGGAAACGAGAAAACCGAGTAACTTTCCACCTGGAACTCCGAATGTGCACTTTAATGGATTGAGCCTGATATCACACCTCCTGAGGTTTGCAAAGGTTTTAGCAAGGTCAGTCTACAGGTCGGAACCTTTCCGTAACTTAACCACAATATCATACATGTATGCCTCCGCATTCCGACTGATTTGGGTGAGTAAACACCTCTGAATCATCCTCATGAACGTGGCTCCCGCATTCTTGAGGCCGAATGGCATGGTGACATAACAGAAGCATCTGAATGGAGTGATGAAAGCTGTTTTGATCTCGTCGGGTCCATACAGACGGATCTGATGGTACCCGGAATAGGCATCCAGAAAAGACAATCGCTCGCACCCCGCGGTCGAGTCGACTATTTGGTCGATGCGAGGGAGAGGAAAATGATCTTTCGGGCAGGCCCAATTGATATGTTTAAAATCAATGCACATGCGAAGTGACTTGTCCTTCTTAGGGACCATGACAACATTGGCGAGCCACTCGGAGTGGTAAATCTCTCGGATGAACTCCGCTGCTAAGAGCCGAGCCACCTCCTCGCCAATAGCTTTCTTCTTCTGGACGGCGGACCGTCGAAGATGTTCTTTCACAAGCTTAAATTTTGGGTCGACTCGTAGACGGTGCTTAGCCAGCTCCTTGGGAACTCCAGGCATGTCAGAGGGCTTCCATGTGAAGATGTCCCAGTTCTCACGGAGGAACTGGATGAGCGCTTCTTCCTATTTGGAGTCGAGCATCGTTGAGATGTGAGTCGGGGCAGCATCGGGGTCGGTCGGGTGAATGTGGACTGGCTTTGTTTCACCGGACGACTGAAAAGCTGATTCTGAAGCAGGCTTCTTGGCTCGTAGCAATTCACTCGGATCCGCAGTCTTCTGGTACTCTTGCAGCTCGACCACTGCCATCTGAGCATCAGCGATCTTTGAGCCTTTCTGAAAACACTCTTCCGCTTTCTTCCGGTTGTCTGTAACAGTGATCACACCTTTTGGGCCGGGCATCTTCAATTTGAGATACACATAACACGGTCGAGCCATGAAGCATGCATAAGCTGGCCTGCCCAAAATAGCATGATAAGCACTTTGGAAGTCCACAACCTCGAATGTCAACTTTTCCTTGCGGTAATTCTTTGAATCACCGAAAACCACATCAAGAGCGATCTGGCCGAGTGACTCGGCTTTCTTCCCAGGAATGACTCCGTGGAAGCTCATGTTACTGGTACTGAGCCTGGACATCGAAATGCCCATCCCTTTCAATGTTTCTGCATACAGTATGTTTAGGCCACTGCCACCATCCATCAGGACTTTAGTCAGTCGAGTGCCTTCGACAATTGGGTCGACCACCAAAGCTTGCCTCCCAAGGGTGGCAATGTGCGTAGGGTGATCAGACTGGTCGAATGTGATGGCAGTCTGAGACCACTTCAGATAATTGGGTGTTGCCGGAGCAACCATATTCACCTCATGATTAATGACTTTCAGTCGACTTTTGCTTTCGACATCAGCAAAAATCATCAGGGTGCAATTGACTTGGGGGTATCCATCGTCACTATCTTCCTTGTCCTCAACTCTGTCCGACTCTTTTTCCTTATCTTTGGACTGCTTGCCCTGAAACTGCTGGATCAGGAGCCGGCACTGTCAAGTGGTGTGCTTTCGGTAAATAAGCTTACCCTCTTCATCTTTCTTGGTGTGGATGTGACATGGCAGATCCAAAACATCATTTCCATCTTGATCCTTAACTTTCTTGGGGTTCCAAAACATCATTTCCATCTTGGATCTCTTAAGTTCTTCATAATGATAAGCAGATATGTATCCCAAGTGACTCAAATAATAGAGCTATGCTCTCCGGCAACGGTGCCAGAAAATAGTCTTGATAACCCACAAGTATAGGGATCGCAACAGTTTTCGAGGGTAAAGTATTCAACCCAAATTTATTGATTCGACACAAGGGGAGCCAAAGAATACTCTCAAGTATTAGCAGCTGAGTTGTCAATTCAACCACACCAGGAAACTTAATATCTGCAGCAAAGTATTTAGTAGCAAAGTAATATGATAATAGTGGTAACGGTAGCAAAAGGTAACAGTAGTAAAAGTAATGATTTTGGTATTTTGTAGTGATGATAGCAATAGCAACGGGAAAGTAAATAAGCGAAGAACAATATATGGAAAGCTCATAGGCAATGGATCAGTGATGGAGAATTATGCCGGATGCGGTTCATCATGTAACAGTCATAACCTAGGGTGACACAGAACTAGCTCCAGTTCATTGATGTAATGTAGGCATGTATTCCGAATATAGTCATACATGCTTATGGAAAAGAACTTGCATGACATCTTTTGTCCTACCCTCCCGTGGTAGCGGGGTCCTTACGGAAACTAAGGGACATTAAGGCCTCCTTTTAATAGAGAACCGGAACAAAGCATTAACACATAGTGAATACATGAACTCCTCAAACTACGGTCATCACCGGTAAGTATCCCAATTATTGTCACTTCGGGGTTAACGGATCATAACACATAATAGGTGACTATGGACTTGCAAGATAGGATCAAGAACACTCATATATTGATGAAAACATAATAGGTTCAGATCTGAAATCATGGCACTCGGGCCCTACTGACAAGCATTAAGCATAGCAAAGTCATAGCAACATCAATCTCAGAACATAGTGGACACTAGGGATCAAACCCTAACAAAACTAACTCGATTACATGATAGATCCCGTCCAACCCATCACTGTCCAGCAAACCTACGATGGAATTACTCACGCATGGCGGTGAGCATCATGAAATTGGTGATGGAGGATGGTTGATGATGACGATGGCGACGGATTCCCCTCTCCGGAGCCCCGAACGGACTCCAGATCAGCCCTCCCGAGAGGTTTTAGGGCTTGGCGGTGGCTCAGTATCGTAAAGCGCGATGAATTTTTCTCTCTGATTTTTTTCTCTCCGAAACACAATAATATGGAGTTGGAGTTGGAGTCGGAGAGGCAACAGGGGGCCCACGAGGTAGGGGGGTGCGCCCCCCACCCTCCTGGAGAGGTGGTGGGCCCCTGGCCTTCATCTTTTGCAGGTATTTTTCTTATTTTCTGAAAAGTGGCTCCGTGAAGTTTCTGGTCATTCCGAGAATGTTTGCTCCTGCACATAAATAACACCATGGTAATTCTGCTGAAAACAGCGTCAGTCCGGGTTAGTTCCATTCAAATCATGCAAGTTAAAGTCCAAAACAAGGGCAAAAGTGTTTGGAAAAGTAGATACGTTGGAGACGTATCAGTACTAAAGGTTGTTCTATATAAGAAAACACTTCAGAAAATAAGTTTCTCATCTCTCCCTCTGCTTCTTTCTCCTCTGCCCCGTCGCCGCCGCCCCTCGTCGCCGCCCCCGTCGCCGTCCCCGTCGCCGCGCCCCGCCCCGTCGTCGCGCCCCGCCCCGTCCTCCCGTCGTCCCCGCCCGGCCCGTCCCTGTCCCCGTCGTCGCCGCCCCGTCCCCATCCCCATCGTCATCGCCCGTCTCCGTCCCCGTCGCCGCCCCTCGCCGATGAGCTCCTGCCCCGGCCGCCATGTCCACACACACACACACACACACACATTGTTATAGAAATGTTAGCATTTTTCTGTTTTTTAGTTATATAAATATTAGAAATGTTAGTTATATAGAAATGTTACAAAAAAATTCTGTTTTTTAGTTATAGAAATATTTATAGAAATGTTAGCAATTTCTCTGTTTTTTAGTTATAAAAATATTAGAAATGTTAGTTATATATATAGAAATGTTAGAAATTTTAGAGTTAGTTTTAGCTAGATGAATTAGATTAATGTTAGATTGTTAGAATTTGCATATAGAATTTAGTTATCACAATCCAATCATTTAAAAAATGTTACTTTTTGCGGGCATATAGTATTTGTTCTCGACGATGCCCAGCCCGCATCCTCGCCGTCGACCCATTCGCCACGACGTCCGGCTGACCCATGTCCGGGACTAGGCTCCGCCGGGCTGGCACTGGGAGGTGCTACCTGGAGGGGCACGCCGCTTGGTGAGGAACCCGACCTCAGGTCCCGTCGTCGACCCTGATCTCCTTTGGTGGCGTTCGCATGGGCCACATTCGGTGCAGAGGGAGTCGGCCCCGCCGGAGGTGGTGCGTCGTCGTGTCAGGGAGGAGGACGAGCACGTCCATCGCTACATGGCTGCTATGGACGTCAGGTTCTCCAATACCTGGCAGGTTCTTTGGGCAGATGACAGGAGATATGATCATGTGATGGTTCCTTGTCTTTGGGTGTCCACCGCCCGCGCCCCAGGAACCGCGAGTGGCCTAGATTCTTCTGTAGTATTCGATCTTTATTAGCTACCTAGCCAGTGATGTATTCGAGATTATATATTATTTGAGACGATGTATTCGAGATTATATATTATTCGAGACGATGCATATTATGTACTATATGATTCAATTTTTCCTTATTGATTGCATCCATGCATTGTAATTTGAATACTAAATTGTTTTATATTTCTTCTGGATTAGTGTTAAATAAAAGTTATATGCAGAGAGGGAGAAGAGGCCATGTTCGAGATCATATGCAGCCCTACCAGGCCAGATGATCTGAATGAAGCAGATGACGGCTCCCAATATCTGAACAATACCGGGGAGGGTGGTGATAAGATATTCGATCAGGACGACCGAGCTGATGAAGTCATGAACTATGATTATGATTATGATTATGATGACACAGACAATGTTGATCTTGAAATAACAAAGACTACCGGTGAGGTATATTTATATAAGCAGACATCTAGTGATCATCACATGTTTTTTTATTTTAAGATATATTAACGAATCCATCTTTCTTCTTTCAGCCCTCCAGATTGAGCAAATCTTCTTCTACAGACAGTAGGACAAATTGAGGCCCGGGCAAAAAGTTGAAGGAGGGTGTAAAGTACAACATCGATTCCATCAAAGCGGGTGGCGAACCCCTCACGCCTAAGAACATTGCGAACAAGTTTGTTCGTCAGTGCGGAGTCCTTGTGAAGGACCAACTCCCGATCTCCATTCAAGAATGGAAAGAGCCAAAAACTAAACATCCAGATGTTACTTGGGTCGATGACAAAGCACAAGCCAATCTTTAGGAATCTCTGATGGAACATTTCACCCTACCAGATTATTTCACTGATGGAGATGTGCAGAAAGTCAAGGACGTTGCTCTTAAGAAGATGGCAATTGCATTCAACATTCACAAGAAAACTGTATGGGCCAACTACCTCGCTGCAAACAGGAAGACTCCTGAATTCACGGAAACACTGGAGAAGCAAAGAGAACACTGGCCCGCTTTCGTGGAATTGAAGGAATCAAAATTATCTAAGGAACGGTCGAGAAAAAACAAGGCCAATGCCGTAAAAACACGCAGTTCCATAGGCTGGGGCCAGGTGGCTACGCGGTGGCAATGCCTAAGTGGGATAAGTCTGAGCAAGATATGGAGGATGCAGGGGTCACTCCGGTTACTAGGAGCTGGCCCCCCAGGTGCAGAACTTGGTTCTATGCGCATGGGGGGAGTTGGACCCGAAGACAGGCGAGGTTTCGAAGAAGGCGAGTCTAAAAGGAGCCGAACAAAAGTTACTTGACGCAATAGAAGATGCTCGAAAGGGCGTGTTCATGCCCAATAGAGAGAACGATGAGCTTACGCGTACCCTGGGAAATCCTAAACACCCGGGAAGAACACGAGGCAAGGGCGTTATTCCCTGGTATGAGGGCTTTTCAGAATGGAACGACGACTACAGGACCCGTGAAAGAAAGAAGAGGGCGGATCGGAAGAAGAGGAAGCTGGAGGAGGAGCAGAGGAAGAAGGACACAGAACGCCTTCAAGGCCTAGAAGCAAGGCACGCGGACTTGGCACTCAAATTCCAGCAGCAGCAGCAGCAGCAGATCAACTCACTTAGCCAGGAAAGGGGGTCTCAGCAGCGGCAGCAGCAAGCGGATGATTGTCCAACATTGGATAGCACCGTCCCATCCATGCCGAGAAGCAGCGTTGGTTCCGCCCCGGGCGACACACTGCTGGATACATACCCTGTGGATGACATCATAGAGAACACTAACTGTGATCTACACTTCAAAATGAAGAACATATCCATGAAGGTCGGGGACGCCCTTGCTTTTACAAATACCCCCGAAGCAACCTTCCATTGCATCCCGATTCCAGCGGGCTATGCTCGTGTCTTGCTTGATGAGGTGGTGGACCAATATTTGAGGCTAGAGCTTGACATTCCTGGAGGTGACGACGAGCACACACTGGGAGAGGCCATACATCATATCATCCTATGGAGAAATGATTGCATCATCTTTCGAAGGCCACCGACACCGCGTCAGCCGACTCCTCCTCGAAGTCCGCCACCGAGTCAGGGGACTCCCGCTCCTCCAAGTCCACGAACGCGTGAGCCAACTCCTCCTCGAAGTCCGTCACTGTGTTTGCAGACTCCCGCTCCTCCAAGTCCACGAACGCTTGAGCCGACTCCTCCTTGAAGTCCGCCACCATGTCAGCAGACTCCCGCTCCTCCAAGTCCACCAATGCGTGAGAAGACTCCTGCTCCAACTCAGCCACGTCAGCCGTCTCCGCCGCCTCAGCAATTGTAGAAGAGACATGCCGTAGCTATGGTGCGTAGCGGTACGAGTCAAGGCAGTACATGAGGTACATGCGGAGGTAAGCGATATAAATATGGTCCAAGCAGCCTCGCTCCTCTTCCTCAGAGGCCTTACACTAGTAGAAAAAGGGGCTATGGTCCAGGCCACCTCAGCCCATTAGTCCCGGTTCAGTCTTGAACCGAGACCAATGTGGGCATTGGTCCCAGTTCGTGAGCCCAGGGGGCCGGCCGGGCCACGTGGGCCATTGGTCCCGGTTCGTTTGGACCTTTTGGTCCCGGTTGGTGGGACGAACCGGGACCAAAGGGCCTCCCTCCTGGCCCACCACCATTGGTCCCGGTTGGTGGCTTGAACCGGGACCAAAGGCTCCCCTTTAGTCCCGGTTCATGCCACGAACCGGGACCAATGAATTGCCTATATATACCCCCTCGCGCAAGAGCAGAGCACAGTCCTCTGTTTTTTCTGGCCGAGGGGGAGAGGCCTTTGTGGTACTCTAGCTCACCTCCTATGCACATGAGGTGTTCGATGGAATGCCCGAGCCACACTACTTAAGCTTTCTCCTCTCGAAGCTCGACCTCCAAGCTCCATTTTCCTCGAGATTTGTCTAGATTTAGCGGTCCGTCACGCCCCGTCCCCGTCTTCACCGCCGTCGATCACCCGCGCGGATATCATCACCGACACCACCGTGGTGAGCCTCTTATTCTTATCTTCTTTCTGAAAGGAAAAATATTCTTACTTGTATGTTTAGATAGATACTTGTATCATTTTCTTACATTTATTATTGCATCTTATATAGTGCGATGGTTTTGGTATCCGCCCCCGCCGGCCCTCGTCCTGTCTATGATTCGGATTTGGTATGTATATTATCTTTATAACTATTGGTTCATTTATTGTTTATGAAAATTATGCCGACCAACATGACATAGATTTTATTTATCTAGGATGTATGTGAATCGGAAATGCCAACCGACCTTGTCGAGAGGTTAAATTTAGTTGAAGAAGAAAACAATTTGTTGAAGGAAAAAATAAAAAAAATTGAGGAGGAGAAGATGATATTGGAGTTGCATGTTGCGGATGTCGTCGATGATCACAAGATCAAGATGGATGCAATGCGCTTGAAGATTAGAAAGATTAGAAAATATGCCATTCATACCGAGGCTTGGTATCATTATGCCGTTGGATCAATTGTTACCTTGGTTGCGATTATGATCGCATTTGTTTTCGCATTGAAATGTTTTACATAGTTTCAATGTATGGTTTAATTAATTAGATGCTCTGGAGAGCTATATGTTGTTAGATGAGAACTATGTATGTACTTTGGTTTTAATGTGATGATGAACTTCTATTAATTTGGACACTTAATTATATATAATGCACACAGATGAACCGGCAATGGATGTACCGTGACAGACACACCCGCGAGTACATTAAGGGCGTGCATGAGTTTCTCGATGCGGCTGAGGCAAACAAGCAGAATGGTTTTATGTGTTGTCCATGCACTGAATGTGGGAATACGAGGTCTTACTCTAACCGGAAAATCCTTCACTCCCACCTGCTTTACAAGGGTTTCATGCCACACTATAATGTTTGGACGAGGCATGGAGAAATAGGGCTTATGATGGAAGACGGCGAAGAAGAAGAGTACGATGACAACTATGTGCCCCCTGAATACGGTGATGCTGCAACGGGGGGAGCTGGTGAAGATCAAGAGGAACCAGACGATGTGCCCAATGATGCTGCCACGGGTGAAGCTGCTGAAGATCAAGAGGAACCAGACGATGTGCCCGATGATGATGATCTCCGCCGGGTCATTGTCGATGCAAGGACGCAATGCATTAGTCAAAAGGAGAAGCTGAAGTTCGATCGCATGTTAGAGGATCACAAAAAAGGGTTATACCCCAATTGCGAAGATGGCAACACAAAGCTCGGTACCGTACTGGAATTGCTGCAGTGGAAGGCAGAGAATGCTGTGGCTGACAAAGGATTTGAGAAGCTACTGAAAATATTGAAGAAGAAGCTTCCAAAGGATAACGAATTGCCCGACAGTACATACGCAGCAAAGAAGGTCGTATGCCCTCTAGGATTGGAGGTGGAGAAGATACATGCATGCCCTAATGACTGCATCCTCTACCGCGGTGCATACAAGGATCTGAACGCATGCCCGGTATGCGGTGCGCTGCGGTATAAGATCAGACGAGATGACCCCGGTGATGTTGACGGCGAGCCCCTCAGGAAGAGGGTCCCTGCAAAGGTGATGTGGTATGCTCCTATAATACCACGGTTGAAACGTCTGTTCCGAAATGAAGAGCATGCCAAGTTGATGCGATGGCACAGTGAGAACCGAAAGAAAGATGGGAAGTTGAGAGCACCCGCTGACGGGTCGCAGTGGAGAAAAATCGAGAGAAAGTACTGGGATGAGTTTGCAAAGGACCCAAGGAATGTATGGTTTGCTTTAAGCGGGGATGGCATTAATCCTTTCGGGGAGCAGAGCAGTAATCACAGCACCTGGCCCGTGACTCTATGTATGTATAACCTTCCTCCTTGGATGTGCATGAAGCGGAAGTTCATTATGATGCCAGTTCTCATCCAAGGCCCTAAGCAACCCGGCAACGAAATTGATGTGTACCTAAGGCCATTAGTTGAAGAACTTTTACAGCTGTGGAATGGAGACGGTGTACGTACGTGGGATGAGCACAGACAGGAGGAATTTAACCTTAAGGCGTTGCTGTTCGTGACCATCAACGATTGGCCCGCTCTCAGTAACCTTTCAGGACAGACAAACAAAGGATACCACGCATGCACGCACTGTTTAGATGACACTGAAAGTACATACCTGGACAAATGCAGGAAGAATGTGTACCTGGGCCATCGTCGATTTCTTCCGACCAACCATCAATGTCGAAAGAAAGGCAAGCATTTCAAAGGCGAGGCAGATCACCGGAAGAAGCCTGCCATGCGCACCGGTGATCACGTGCTTGCTATGGTCAATGATTTACCCTACGTCATCTTTGGAAAGGGTCCCGGTGGACTAGCTGTTCCGAATGACGCTGAGGGACACGCACCCATGTGGAAGAAGAAATCTATATTTTGGGACCTACCCTACTGGAAAGACCTAGAGGTCCGCTCCTCAATCGACGTGATGCGCGTGACGAAGAACCTTTGCGTGAACCTGCTAGGCTTCTTGGGCGTGTATGGGAAGACAAAAGATACGCCGGAGGCACGGGAGGACCTGCAACGTTTGCACGAAAAAGGCGACATGCCTCCGAAGCAATATAAAGGTCCTGCCAGCTACGCTCTTACGAAAGAAGAGAAAGAAATCTTCTTTGAATGCCTTCTTAGTATGAAGGTCACGACTGGCTTCTCATCGAATATAAAGGGAATAATAAATATGCCAGAGAAAAAGTTTCAGAACCTAAAGTCTCATGACTGCCACGTGATTATGACGCAACTGCTTCCGGTTGCATTGAGGGGGCTTTTACCGGAAAACGTCCGATTAGCCATTGTGAAGCTATGTGCATTCCTCAATGCAATCTCTCAGAAGGTGATCGATCCAGAAATGGTACCAAGGCTAAGGAGTGATGTGGCGCAATGTCTTGTCAGTTTCGAGCTGGTGTTCCCACCATCCTTCTTCAATATCATGACGCACGTCCTAGTTCATCTAGTCGACGAGATTGTCATCCTGGGGCCCGTATTTCTACACAATATGTTCCCCTTTGAGAGGTTCATGGGAGTCCTAAAGAAATATGTCCATAACCGCGCTAGGCCAGAAGGAAGCATCTCCATGGGCCATCAAACAGAGGATGTTATCGGGTTTTGTGTTGACTTCATTCCTGGCCTTAACAAGATAGGTCTCCCTAAATCGCGGTATGAGGGGAGACTGACTGGAAAAGGCACTCTTGGAAGAGACTCAATAATATGCAGGGACGGATATTCTTGGTCTCAAGCACACTACACAGTTCTACAGAACTCTACCTTGGTGACCCCGTATGTCGATGAACACAAGAACAGTCTGCGCTCCAAACACCCGGAGCAATGCGACGACTAGATTACATGTGAACACAGGACTTTCAGCAGTTGGTTGGAAACACGTCTTAGAGGTGACAACACTGTTTGTGATGAGTTGTACTTGTTGTCCAGAGGACCATCTTTGACTGTATTGACTTACAAAGGATACGAGATAAATGGGAATACATTTTACACGATTGCCCAAGATCAAAAGAGCACCAACCAAAACAGCGGTGTCCGCTTTGATGCAGCAACCGAGAGCGGAAAGGACACATATTATGGTTACATAGTGGACATATGGGAACTTGACTACGGACCTGATTTTAAGGTCCCTTTGTTTAAGTGCAAATGGGTCATTCTGTTTGGCGGCGGCGTACAGGTAGACCCACAGTACGGAATGACAACAGTGGATCTGAAAAATCTTGGGTACACTAACGAACCATTCGTCCTAGCCAATGATGTGGCACAGGTTATCTATGTGAAGGACATGTCTACCAAACCGAGAAAAAGAAAAGATAAGGAAGCGAATACATCATACGATGAGCCAAAGCGCCACGTAGTTCTTTCAGGAAAAAGGGACATCCTGGGAGTGGACGGCAAGACAGACATGTCTGAAGATTATGAAAAGTTTCATGAAATTCCTCCCTTCAATGTCAAGGCTGACCCAAGCATCCTGATAAACAATGAAGATTATCCATGGTTACGGCGCAATAAGCAAATGACACAAGCGAATAAAAAGTGAAGACTTTCTCCCGCAACTATTATGATGATACCATTCCAACTTTGTAACAGATGATCTTTCGTCCGAAACTCTGATACTTCGAAAGAGATTGTTCGTTTTGTACACGAAGTGCATCCAGTTTTTTCCGTAACCATCTCAACTTTGTTGCACATGCTATGTGGGTGAAATGATGATACCATGCCAACTTTCAACCTTTTCGGAGTTCATTTGAAATGCTCTTCAATTTCAGGGTCTTATAGCTCAGAAAAATCAATAAATCCATGAAAAATAACAAATGAAGTCAGAAAGGGTTGAAAATTGATGATGTGTCTTTGAATGGTGCATTTTGAACACAGAAAAAATATGGAGTTCAAATAAGTTCAAGAAAATGAAATCCCTTTGTAACAAATGATCTTTTGTCCGAAACCCTGATACTTCGAAAGAGATTGTCCGTTTTGTACACGAAGTGCATCCAGTTTTTGCCGTAACCATCTCAACTTTGTTGCACATGCTATGTGGGTGAAATGATAATACCATGCCAACTTTCAACCTTTTCGGAGTCCATTTGAAATGCTTTTCAATTTCAGGGTCTTGTAGCTCAAAAAAATCAATAAATCCATGAAAAATAACAAATGAAGTCAGAAAGGGTTGAAAATTGATGATGTGTCTTTGAATGGTGCATTTTGAACACAGAAAAAATATGGAGTTCAAATAAGTTCGAGAAAATGAAATCCCTTTGTAACAGATGATCTTTCGTCCGAAACCCTGATACTTTGAAAGAGATTGTCCGTTTTGTACACGAAGTGCATCCAGTGTTTGCCGTAACCATCTCAACTTTGTTGCACATGCTATGTGGGTGAAATGATGATACCATGCCAACTTTCAACCTTTTCGGAGTTCATTTGAAATGCTTTTCAATTTCAGGGTCTTATAGCTCAAAAAAATCAATAAATGCATGAAAAATAACAAATGAAGTCAGAAAGGGTTGAAAATTGATGATGTGTCTTTGAATTGTGCATTTTGAACACAGAAAAAAATATGGAGTTCAAATAAGTTCAAGAAAATGAAATCCCTTTGTAACAGATGATCTAACTTCATAGTAAAAAAAATATGGTGCATTTTAAAACTATAAGTATTTAGTACAAATAAAAAAATTAAATTATATGTAAAATAAAACTATAAGTATCACTAAAAAACTGTAAGTAATTAAACTAAAATAAAACTATAATATTCTTCAAATTTTTAAAAATTCAAATTTAAACTATTTAAAATTTAAAACTAATGGCACTAACAGAAAGTTTATAATTTTTGTGACCTAAAAGCAAAAAGAAATCACTAAAAAACTGTAAGTATTTAGTTTTAAGTAGAAATAAAAAATAAATAGAAAAAAATGCCAATTTTATAGTAAAGTTATTCATAAACTAGTGATTCACACAAATTTTTAAAAATTCAAATTTAAACTATTTAAAATTTAAAACTAATGGCACTAATAGAAAGTTTATAATTTTTGTGACCTAAAAGCAAAAAATAAAAAACCAAAAAAAATGTAGAAAAAAAAAGAAAAAAAATGCCACCTACTGGGCCTCCACGGCCTGAATACGACTAGAAACCCTACATGGGCCAGGATTCAGGCCCGCAGCAGGCACAGTAGGCCCGCAGGCATTGCAATGACAAGTTAGGCCCGAAAGCCTGCAGTTGAGAGGAGCTCAGGAGGGTGGGCGCAGCAGCGCTTATAAACCACTCCAGAGCCCTCTCAACTAGCGATGTGGGACTAAAATTTTGGACCCGGGGCGCACAAGGGCATTGGTCCCAGTTGGTGGCACCAACCGGGACTAAAGGCGGCATTGGTCACGGTTCGTGGCATCAACCGTGACCATTGCCCCCCTTTAGTCCCGGTTGGTGCCACCAACCGGGACCAAAGGCCGCCGCTTCCCGCCCTTTGGGCTGCCGAAAAGAGGCCTTTGGTCCCGGTTGGTGGCACCAACCGGCCCTAAAGGGGGCAATGGTCACGGTTGGTGCCACCAACCGGGACCAATGCTCCGTCTATATAAGCCACCCTTGTGAAAATTTTGGTACAGTTTCTTCGATTGCCGCCAGGCTGCCCCTCTGCTCGCCTCGCCGTCGCCACCGTTGCCCCTGCCCCGCCCCCGAGCGCGCCTTGCCTCGCCGTCGTCGCCGACCCCGAGCCGCCCCGCCGTCGCCCTCGCCCTCGCCCTCGAGCTCCGCCGTCCCCGAGCCCCCGAGCTCCTGCCCCGCGCGCCCCCGGCCCGAGCTCCGCCGTCCGCCGCCACCGAGCGCGCCCCGCCGTCGCCCTCGCCCTCGCCGACCCCGAGCCCGTCCTCGTCGCCGTCGCCCCCGATGCCGGCCGCCCGCGTCTCCTCCCCGATCCCTCTGGGAGAGGTAGCTACCGCCCCATCCTCTCCTTCCTTCCCTGCTCCAAATTTGCAAAATATTGATATGATGTAGATGTATGTATGTATGTATGTATGTATGTATGTATGTATGTATGTATGTATGTATGTATGTATGTATGTATGTATGTATGTATGTATGTATTTATGTATGTATGTATGTATGTATGTATGTATGTATGTATGAGTTGGGGAGAAAGTTTATAATTTTTGTTCATATATACTGTAGATGCATGTATGTATGATGAATTTTGATTTTTTTTTGTTCATATATATATACTGTAGATGCATGTATGTATGATGAATTTTGATTTTTTTTTGTTCATATATATATACTATAGATGTATGTATGTATGATGAATTTTGATATTTTTTTTGTTCATATATACTGTTCATATATACTGTAGATGTATGTATGATGAATTTTGATATTTTTTTGTTCATATATAATGTAGATGTATATGTATGTATGGAATGATATTGATGGATGTTTGTATATAGAACATTCGTAGAAAATATAATGAGAGGAAGAAGAGGATAAAAAAGAAGAGGAATAAGAAAAGAAAAAAGAGGAGAAGAAAGAATAGAGGATATCTTCTCCTCTATTCTTTCTTCTCCTCTTTTTTTTCTTCTTCTTCCTCTTTTTTTTATCGGGAACGAGGGTCGTCGAGGGTCGCCGAGCGGTAGAGGAAGAAGAGGATAAAATAGAAGAGGAAGAAAAAAAAGAGAGGGGTCGACGGTCGCCTAGGGGTCGAGGGTCGAGAGGGGGTCTAGGGTCGCCGAGAGGGGAGAGGAAGACGAGGAGAAATAAATAAGAAGAAGAAAAAAGAAGAAAAAGAAGAGGAGAAGAAGAAAGGAATAGAGGAGAAGAAGAGAAAAATAGAATCTATTTTTCTCTTTTCTCCTCTATTCCTTTCTTCTTCTCCTGTTTTTTTTTCTTCTTTTTTTTCTTCGACACGTGGGGTGGGGGGTCGAGAACGCCGGACATTCATGAGAGAGGCGAGGAAGAAGGGGAAGAAGAGGAGAGGAAGAAGAGGAAGTCTTCTCCTCTATTCTTTCTTCTCTTCTTTTCTCTTCTTCTTCTTCCTCTTTATTTTATCGGGAACGAGGGTCGTCGAGAGGGCCACCGAGTGGTAGAGGAGAAACCCTAAATAGAAAATATCGTCGGTGTGAGATACATGTACCGTCGGTGTCGGACACTAAATCCACATCCCACAAGTGGCGCGGGTTTCGACGCCCACGTCACTTGTGGGACATGGATGTAGTGTCCGACACCGAAGGCCACATGTATCTCACACCCACGATACTTGCTAGCTATTTAGGGTTTCCTTTGACACTAGGCAACCTCCCGACCCCTCGGCGATCCTCTCGAACATGAGAGGAAGAAGAGGGTCGTCTAGGGTTCGAGGGTTCTTCTCCTCTATTCTTTCTTCTCTTTTTTTTCTTCTTCTTCTTCCTCTTTATTTTATCGGGAACGAGGGTCGTCGAGAGGGCCGCCGAGTGGTAGAGGAGAAACCCTAAATAGAAAGTATCGTCAGTGTGAGATACATGTACCGTCTGTGTCGGACACTAAATCCACATCCCACAAGTGGTGCGGGTTTCGACGCCCACGTCACTTGTGGGACGTGGATGTAGTGTCCGACACCGAAGGCCACATGTATCTCACACCCACGATACTTGCTAGCTATTAGGGTTTCCTCTACCGAAAAGAAGAGGAGAAATAAATAAGAAGAAGAAAACAGAAGAAAAAGAAGAGGAGAAGAAGAAAGGAATAGTTTTCTCTTCTTCTCCACTATTCCTTTCTTCTTCTCCTCTATTGGTCGAGGGTCGGGAACTAGGGTAGAGGGTCGAGGGTCGTTAAGGGGTCAAGGGTCGAGGGTTTCAGGGTCGTTGAGGGTTCGAGGGGTCAAGAATCGCCGAGGGGTCGAGAGAGGTTTCCTAGTGTCAAAGTATTGAAGAAATCCATGCCTTCATCATTAGCCGGAAGTAACCAGGGCATGTTGGTACGAAGTTCTGCAAAGTTGTTCTGGAATGGAGTCCCGGATAGAATAATCCGCCTTTTGGTACGAATTCAGCAAAGGCCTTCCAAATAGCGATATTCGGAAGGCTCTTGCTGAACTTTGTACCAAAAGGCGAATTATCCTATCTAGGACTCCGTTCCAGAACAACTTTGAAGAGCTTCCTACCATCATGCACATGTTACTTTCGCCTAATGATGAAGACATGGTTTTGTTGAATCCTTTGACACTAGGCAACCTCCCGACCCCAAGGCGATCCTCTCGAACATGAGAGGAAGAAGAGGATAAAAAAAGAAAAGGAAGAAGAAGAAAAAAGAGGAGAAGAAAGAATAGAGGAGAAAAAAGAGGAGAAGAAAGAATAGAGGAGTTCTTCTCCTCTATTCTTTCTTCTCCTCTTTTTTTCTTCTTCTTCCTCTTTTTTTATCGGGAACGAGGGTCATCGAGGGACATATATAGATGTAGTGTCGTCGTTGTCGATATATACCCCCTCCCGATAGCTTACTATGATTAGGTAGCTAGTTCTACGTTTGGCACTAATATATCCATCTGTCATGTTTGAATAATTGCCATGTTGTAAATATTTGTAGAAACTATGGACACCGCCCTAGACGAAGCAAGAAAAGAAGCGTTGTTGAGGGAGATAATCGCAGAAGGAAGTGATGCCGTCTCGTACTATCTCAACGATATCATCGATGGTCCGGAAGGAGAGGGTGAACAAGCTGGCTACGGTGACCTAATGCCGGTGCAAGAAGAAGAACATGAGGACGGCGCCGGTGACCCAATGCCGGTGCAAGAAGGAGAAAGTGATGACGGCTCCGGTGACCGAACCGAGTCCGGCCAGGTATATATATTAGTTAAGCCTATGCTGACTAGTTGATTGATGCATTCATTGTTTTGGTATGTACACATATTAATTAAGTCTTTGTTCTTTTTTCTAGCCCTCCGGATCGAGCACAACTTCGGTAAAGAGACGAGGCCCGAAGAAAAAGTTGAGCTCGGATGAAAAGCTTGAGATCACAGCAATCGCGCCCGACGGCCAACCTATTGAACCCCTCCGGACAAAGAGGGCATTTGTTGCTCAGTGCGGGGTTCTGGTTAGGGACAAGATCCCGATAAGCATCCAGCAATGGTTTAAGCCGGCTAAAGAAGACCCTGAGGTGTCTTATGTCAATGATATGCAGAAAAATGATCTTTGGACTGAGCTGAAGTCAAATTTCACCCTACCGCCAGAGGATAATCCAGAGAACCCAATTAAAGAGAAATTAATCAAGTCTTTTGCTCTGAAGAGGATGGCAGATCTATTTAGGAGGTGGAAGAAAGAGCTCAATAGGTTTGTCGATAAAAAAGAGACACCAGAATTTAAGGGCAGATATGAGAAGATCAGAGATCACTGGCCTGCATTTGTGGCCTACAAGACATCGGAAAAGAGTAAGAAGATGTCGGCGACAAACAAGCAGAATGCCGCGAAGAAGAAGCTTCACCATCACACGGGGTCAGGTGGCTACCTCGTAGCCCGGCCTAAGTGGTCCAAGGTTGAGAATGATCTGCTTCATAAAGGGATCAGACCAGAGACATATAACTGGCCAGACCGTTGCCGGACTTGGTTCTTTGGGGCTGGCGGAACCTTGGACCCTGAAACAGCGGGATGCATTTGGACGAACGAACAAATGGACATACCAGTCAGTAGGCTTAAGCACTATATCGACGCAGCGCAGGAAGGGACGTTCTTTCCAGACAGAGAGCACGATGAGCTCACAATGGCCCTCGGGAATCCTGAGCACCCTGGACGGACACGAGGCACGCCAGGCTCCGTTCCATGGAATGTTGGGTTTCCGGACGCAGGCGGTTACAAATCCCATGAGAGGAGGGAAAAAGTGCAGCAGACCGAACTACAGGCGCTGCACGCAAGGGTACAAGCGATAGAGGAACGAGAAGCAAATCGCAGCAAACGTACTGCCGAAGCCTCCCCCGAAGCTACCCCGCCATCTCAGCGCAGAAGCAGCGTGGCTTCCACCGAGCAGCTTCAGCTGCAGCATGCCTTGACGGCTCCTGCCAGCTATCCTGTGGATGCTATAACGGAGTCTCAAAATTGCCACCTTATGACGCAATGGATGAATTTGAAGGTCAAGGCGGCTGTTGGCTCTGTTTATCCTACTGAACCCGGTGCAACTTTTCACTGCATGCCGATTCCAGAAGGATATGCTAGGGTGATGGTGGATGAGATAACGGAAGGATTTGAGGACCTCCAGCTTGACCACCCTACCGGTGAAGGGGAGACTCGGCTGGGGTCTGCTCTGAAGACTCCATGCCTATGGCGGAAGGACCTCATCAACCTTCCGAACTGGACGCCTCCGCCTCCTCCTCCTCCGGCGAGTAAGGGCACTCCGCCTCCTCCACCGCCTCCTCCTCTGGCGAGTGACGATCAGGGCCCTCGGCCGGCTCCTTCTCCGGCGCGTGGAGGCACTCCGCCTCCGTCTCCGCCTGCGCCGACGCGCCCGAGCAGCCAACCTCCTCCTTCTCCGCCTCGTCAGCAAGGGCAGAAGAGACCTGCCACCGCTCCAGCTTCTTCGGCGGGTCGTAGTCCTTCTCCTCCGCCTCTTAAGCAAGTAAAGAAGACAACCGCTTCGTCTGCTCGGTCGGCGTCTAGCAGTACAACCAGAGGCGGGAGGACATACAGATTCGGTCCTTCTCTGAAGACTCCAGAGAAGTTACCATACGAGAGGACCCAGGAGGAGAACGCCGAGATCGCGCGAGAAGAAGTGAGGAAATTCTTTGAAGGGGTGAAAGCAAAGCAACATCCACCTCCGGAGGAGAAGGTAGATGGGGTGAAAGTGAAGCGCACTCTGGCTGCCCTAACAAAACCACCAAAGTCTGATCCGCCGAAAGGAAACTATGACCGCATTATTGGAAAGGAATTTGCCGAAGCGGAGCGGTCGGGAACTACTGTCAGTGATGAAAGGCTGAAAAAACGACGAGCTGGGAAACAAATTGCCCAGCTCGGCAAACAAGCGAAGCAATCATGCCCCCCGCTCAAGGTGCCTAGCCACAACGTCGCTAATGACCCGAGGATGGTGCCCGGTTATAATAATCTTGCAGATTACCTGCCCGACGAAGTACATTATGAACCCATGGACATGCGGATGCAAAGATACGAGTACGGGAAGCCTCTCGTCAAAGATGAAAGATCTCTATCAACGATGATGCGAAGATTGCATGATTGGTACTTGAAAATCTGCAGAGACTCTGGGGGGAGGAGTACTTTGTATGTGAGAGTTAAAAAGGAGCATGACCTCGTTGGAATTGATCTGTTGCCTGTTCCATTTGAGGAGTTCTATCAGTTTTTCAATCAATTGGCCCTCGATAAAACAACGATCGCCTGCTACTGTCTGTAAGTAGTACTACTTCTGTCATTAAGTTTCTCTATATAGCTTAGCTCTTTCATTGCATGTATTTATAATCATCCTCACTATATTATGCAGATTGAAGATCGTCGAATTGAAGAAAAGACAAGTCGGTGATATTGGGTTCATTAACACATATCTCATAGATGCAACTGAGGTTAAACTTCATGCCACAGCTACCGAGGCCAACATGCTACAATCGTTCGTAATAAATCAAAACAAAGATATAATACTCTTTCCTTACAACTTCAAGTGAGTGTTACTGTCTTGTGCGTATTCGGTTTCCCTTAATTATATATTACTCAAGGTTATAGTAATGTAATTCATGAGTTATGCATGCATGTGCAGTTACCACTATATTCTCCTAGAGATTAAGCTTGAGCAGGGACTAGTAACCGTCTTAGACTCAAGACGAAAAGATCCCCAGGACTATGCAGACATGACTGAAATCCTCAAGAAGTAAGTTAAATCGATCATTATCCACCATATCAGCAACTTTGTTCATTTCCTGATATCAAGTAATTGTTTTCTTTGTCCCGCAGGGTTTGGAGAAAATTCACCAAAAAAGTTCCGGGACTGCCGAAGGAGCTGGAATTTAGACACCTGAAAGTAAGTACTACAGTAGCATGTTCCGCGCATCTCCTAGTGATTCAAGCGCTAGTTTCATCAATACCATTTAGCATTCTTGCTTATCAGTTTGATTGACCTCTATTTCTTGTAAAGTGATTGTGGCAGGAACAAGGGAATGATTTCTGTGGATACTACATCTGCGAGTCCATCCGCCACACGACGTGTGAGCGGGGCGGGTACTCTAACGAACAATATGAAGTACGTAAATAACAATATTCACAATTTTATTTTATTACCATCATTTGTGTTGAGTTTCATTCATTCATATATATATATATATATATATATATATGCATTGACCCCCTTCTTCAAATTAGATGTTTCGGAAGCAGGATGAACTCCAAGCACCAGCTCGCATGCGAGCAATTCAAGAGGAATTGGCGGCATTCTTTCTTGACCACGTGATCCCTGAAGACGGAGAATTCTATGTTAAACCTGAGTCCGTATGATTATATTTGTAAGAGATAATTACTGTATATATGTAGCCGGTACTGTCCGATAGATATACGAGAACTTGTTGTTGGACCAATCTCTCGAAGAAGGAGAGGTGGTCGATATCACTTCTCTCTGTATGCATATATGTTCATGACGATCTTCTGTTTCCTTTGTTTGCTTTACTAGCTAGCCAGCGTGTCTAGTCCTCTCTATACGTATGTATAGTACGTAGCGTCGACCAAGCACGGACATAAGAGAGGACACTTCTCTATATTAATTATAGCTAGCTAACACAATATATGAAACACCTAAATTAACCCCCCAAAACCCCCAACCCCCCCCCCCCCTTCAAAAAAAACAAAAACCCTAGCCACAGAAATGCTGACGCGTGGATGCCTATTGGTCCCGGTTGGTGCCACCAACCGGGACCAAAGGGTCTCCTGACTGGGCTCTGCAAACTGCCCACGTGGATGGGCTTTAGTCCCGGTTCTGGATTGAACCGGGACTAAAGGTGGGAGGTATTAGTACCGACACTTTAGTCCCGGTTC
Organism: Triticum monococcum; assembly: GCA_034509565.1. Taxonomy (NCBI): domain Eukaryota; kingdom Viridiplantae; phylum Streptophyta; class Magnoliopsida; order Poales; family Poaceae; genus Triticum; species Triticum monococcum. Next base: position 76,407,864 of record CM067842.1, on the reverse strand, counting down.
AGGAACCGGGACTAAAGGCCCTTACGAACCGGGACTATAGGCCCTTTTTCTACCAGTGTTACGACATGACTGAGGAGCAAAACAAAGCCATAGTGAAGGCCCAAGTGGATGCCCATTTTGGACCGAAACCGGCACCGCCGCCAAGGGAGAAAGTGCCTGAGGAAAAGATTGACCACTTCATTCGTATGGCTAGACCACCAGCTCCCAAGCCTGTTGACTCTGACTATGAGCACCAACTCAGGAAGGCACATCGAGCACGACTACAGAGGGAAGCGAGCTCGAGCTCGAGCCAACAAGCAGCTGCCAAAAAATGCGGCAAAACCGTTCCCCAGCTGGGAGAACAGGCGGCGCAATCGATCCCCCCGCTTGTTGTGACAACAACACATGAGAGTACGCGCGCCGTATATTATTGTGGGCAAACCGTTCCCCAGTTGAACAATCTGGTAATAACCGAGGAGCATATAAGGAATGCTAAAATGCTCGGTATTAGTGTTGGACAACTCCTTGACATCGAGCCCAAGTCTCCTCTTAGAGAGGAGGAAATAAAACGGCAATATGTCCACGGCCAACCTTTGGTCAAGCCCGAGGAGGTCAAGAACCTCCCAATGAGAATGTATGAATTGCATCAGTGGTACATGAACATTACCAAGATTTCCAATCGAGAGTCCCTCATGGTGAATGTCAAGGAGGAGCATTACTACCATGAGAAAGCTCTATCCGTTGAGTATTCAGAATTATTTTAGTTATACAATCAAGACGCACTCAACAAATCTCTCGTCAGTTGCTATTGTTTGTAAGTGATTTCTTTCTGTAATTTAAGTCTCAAGCTAGCTGTAGTGATCATTTTGATCAATCATTTCCTGTAATTATCCTCACTATATTTTTTCTATGATATTATGTAGGATGAATAAGTATGAAATGAAAAAATTTGGATGCTATGGCATTGGGTTCATTGACCCTAATACCGTTAATGAGTACACATGGAATATTCCAAGTTGTCGAGCAAGTTTAGAGGAAAGCATGCTAGAGTTCTTCAAGCGCCTCAATAGCAATAAAGATATACTACTTCCTTACAACTTTCTGTGAGTCACACTGTTTTGTACTATAAATTCTGTTTTTGCTTACTAGCTAGCTAGATGTTAATAATTAAGTGTATAGGGTTTAGGCTAGTTGATTAGTGTTGTGCACATGCACGCTTAATTAAGACATGCAAACATGTGCGCATGCAGTTTCCACTGGATCTTGTTAATCATTAAAGTTGATAAAGGAACAGTTGAAGTACTGGACTCACTACTTAAGGCAGGAAATGACTTCGCCATCGTGAAGGGGATAGTCGGTAGGTAATTTCAATCATTATTAACTATATCATGGCCTATTTAATTAGTTCGTCATTTCCTGATATCAACTATTTAATAACCCCTTTATTCATTTTCTTTGTTGGGGGCAGGGCTTGGTCAAAGTTCATCAAGGTGACTCCAGGCAAATGGCGACAAAAGTTGTATTGGTATCGACCCAAGGTAAGTAATTAAGTATTACTAGCTAGCTTACCATCTCTTTAATTCTTGTTTTAATACCATTAATTAATTATCATGCTTGGTTAATTATTATCTGGTTAAATTTCATTCTTGTAAAGGCCCTGAGGCAGGCTCCGGGAATAATCTGTGTGCATACTATGTTTGCGAGAACATTCGCATGATGGCGTCCGAAAGAAGCAAATCTCAGAGACAGGAATGGGTACGTTTGTCAGAACACTATTCACAATATTTACAACATTATCGATATCTAGTCACACAACTAATACACATGCATATTGATCTCCTTCTTAATAGTTCAAAGAGGTGCGGGCGAAGCTCCTACCAACGGAGCGCATACTAGCACTTCAAGAGGAAATAGCGGGATTTTTGCTCGACCAGGTCATAGATCCCAAAGGAGAATACTATTACCCGCTACCGCCCCATGAACCACTTGTCATCGTGCTCCGAAGGCACCAAGGCAACATGTAGGAGAAATTGTATGATCAGTTAATTCGTGTTCTAAGTGAGCCATTGATCGATGCCGCCATGTGTATGTGTGAATAATTAATGGTGGTTGTGAGACATTCAATGATATATATATGATCAGTTCTACGAGAAAATCTATTTATATATATATATATGCATAACGTGTACAATACGTAGTATCGTAAAATACCAGCAAACAAAAAAGAATTAAATGGAAAACACAAAATTAATGGAAAAATAAAAAATAAAACCGAAATCACCCCAAACATTTAGTGCCGGTTGGTGTTACCAACCGGTACTAATGTCCTACACGCACCCGGGCCTGGCTCGTGCCACGTGGTGGCACTTTAGTGCCGGTTCGTGATGAACCAGTACTAAAGGGGGGACCTTTAGTCCCCACTCTTTAGTGCCGGTTGTGGAACCGGCACTAAAGGCCCTTACGAACCGACGCTAAAGCCCGGTTCTGCACTAGTGCCAGTATAGAACCACAAGGTACTGGCACTAAAATGGGCGGTTGACGCCCTTGTCCCTTGTTGTTGGCCTCCCATGGCGGCATCGATCAATGGCTCACTTAGAACACGAATTAGTGTATTTTTATAAGAGTGAGGGTTTAGAGTGAGCGGGATGGGGGTTCGATTGATCTATTCAGTTACGATTATTTAAGCACGAACATGGGGAAGGGGTTCAGGGCTGAGAACATGACGTTTGGCAGGGGACTCCTCCTTGGCGGTCCATGTGGAAGTACGGTGTAAAGGAGATATGGCGCAATGCCGAATGTGAGGTAGCTATCATCCAGTTTTAAAGGGGGCTCTAGAGACAAAATTTTGGAAGGGGAGAGTTCGACAGGAAAAGTGAAGGGTGCGTCCTGGGGTGGCGTATTTCTGTTGGGACCGCGCATTGAAGATAACATGACGGATAGTCTAGACAATCACATTTCTACCCCACATATTGGCTAGATTTGGATGAGCATGTACTGTATAGACGGTTGAATTTTGGGGATCCCAGTGGGTGCCCGTTGGATGTCCGAACACACCTGAACGTATGAGAGAGAAATGATATTTGACTTTGAAGACAACCTTGTTTGATTTATTTATATGCATTGTAGCCCGTAGCAACTCGAGTGTTCTTACTAGTCACATTTCTGGTCATGGTATATTAGGTTCAACAAAAAGGTGTTATGGTGTGGAAAAAATGGTTGATGTCTAAATACTTAAATTTAGTTGTTTTCAAAGCTTTAGCATTGGAATACGTTTCAAATCAGTGCCACTGACGTATGCTTTAATTATCAGCTTTCTTCTTGGAAGTGTTCCGTTGAGGTAAGTAGCACTCACTGGTAGAAAAAAGCCCTTTAGTCCCGGTTCGCAACAGCCTTTAGTCCCGGCTGTGCAACCGGGACTAAATAAGCGCGACTAAAGACCCCCCCCCCTTTAGCCGCGGCTCTTACGGACCGCGACAAAAGTCTTTAGTCCCGGTTCTTGTGGCTGACCGGGACCAAAGGCCCGCCACGTGGGCGCCCGTGGTCCGTCGGGGCCGAGGACCTTTAGTCTCGGCTCTCGTGGCCAACCGGGACTAAAGGCCTCCTCCGCAGGTTTAGGGTTTTAGCCCCCCTAAACCTGGTTTCTTTTTAATTTGTAGTGTTTTATTTGTTTTATATTTTATTTTGTGTTTTATTTTATTTTTGATGAAGTTTCAGTACACATATTCTACGCTTCTATATACATGCGTATGAAATTTCAAACAAGAAGAATTCAAGAGGAATATATAATATATATTCAATCTTGGGTGACCATATACAACTTCGAACAAGTTTCCATACACAATTAGGATGGATGACCATATACAACTTCGAACAAGTTTCAACCTCGGGTATGCATATAAATTTCTTCGTCCTCGGTATAGTGTTGTCCTTTAGGATTGATGACTTCCCTCATGAAAAATCCTGCTAATTCTTCTTGAATTGGTCGGAAGCGAGCTTCTGGACTAAGCTTCCTCCGCAAGTTATCCGTCGCGTTCCGCACGCTAGCTGATGCCTTCCGCTCAGTGGTTTGTCTCCGGATGTTCTCACAAACATAGTATCCACATAGATCGGTCCCCGTTGGCTGCTTATCCACATTAACTAACTTTTTGAAATCTAGCTCATGTTTGAATTCACCGACGGTTTCTTCTGAGAACCGTCTCCAAAACCTACAGGGCAAAGAAAATTAAATGAATATGGGATTTATTAGTTAGTTGATATTAGGAAATGAAGAGACCGATCGATATAGAGCTCAAATGATTGAAAATAATTACTTTTGCAGCATTTTTCTCATGTCGGCCCAACGCTTTGGATCCGAATCCTTAGAGTCCATGATTAGAACTGTGGAGGTGTGAAGTTCAATATTTAGCAGAATCCAGTGGAACCTGCGGACACGTTACATGCACAGTCATGCATAACTCATCGATTAGACATACCATGCATGGAGTAAACAAAATAGAATGGGCACAAGAGAGAAACACTCACCCAAAATGGTAAGGAAATAGAATATGACTTTTGAGTTGATGCTTTTTAAGAAACTTGTACAGGTCTTTCTCCATGTCTTTGGGGTGATGTTCTAACACATGTCCATTAACGATATGTGGGTCAATGAACCCAACATCATGGATGTTTCTTATTTTGCATTCCCAAATCTTCAATCTGCATAATAGCGTACGCAACAATATAGTTAGGACAATATATATATAGTGCAGGCAATGAAGAACGAGATGAGGTAAAAATAAATCACTTACAGAACGTAGCAACTCAGCATAGATTTGTCGAGGGCGCGCAGATTGAACAGCTGGAATAATTCACTCATATGAACTTCTACAGAGTACCGTTTGATGTGATGCTCATGTGTAACATCCGCATAAACATATTCTTTGTCGGCCCATGTTATGAATTGCTTGTACCAACGTAGCAGATTTCGCATTTGTGTTGGTAGACTATTTTCCTTCTCAGGCTCGACGAGAGGCCCCTTCCGCACATATTGTAATGTTATCTCACCTGCAGGCGCATCCTCAAGGTCTAAGAAGGCACGAACAGTCAAACCCATCTCGGACGCTTGTTTCATGGCAGCCGCTACAGTCAATCCAAGTGCCGCCGCAGCTGCTATGATCTCGGGGTCCTCTTCCGGACCGGCTTTCACTATGAGCGGGGGGGTCGATTGTTTCTTCTGCATCCCGAGCTGGTCAACTTGTTTCCCGCTTTTTTTACTTTCTTCCTCCTTCAATATTTTTGCTTGCCTACGAAGTTCATGTCCATAGTCGTCAGGCATATTCAGCTCGGCTTGGGACGGTGTCGTCAAAAAATCCTTAGCCCACTTCTTTTGCTTCTCAGTGAATACTTGCTTGGGCTCAGGCACTTTTTTTGCCTTCATATCCGCCTTCCATTTCTCATAATCAGTAGACGCGGCCAATGTGAGGTCAGCTTCACTAAGTTCCCCAGGCCTTGGGAGGAGAGGCTTCAGCGATGGCTCCGGTACCCTTGTGGTCTTAGGTACATAAGGGTCCGGGTTAATAGTCCAGGAGCAGGTTTCCTTGCTGTCCGCCTGCTTCTGCTTCTTTGCCGGAGGTGTATTGGGGGGCGTCGTACCCGCCGAAGGAGGATTGGGGGGCGTCGTACCCGCCGGAGGTTGTGGATCGGGGGACGGCGTCGAATGGCGTGAAGGAGGTGTAGGTGAACCACCACGACCACCACCACCGCCACCACCGCCACCACCACCACCACCATCGGAGGGGGGTGGACTTGCTAGCCTTGGCGCCTCGTCTGGAAACACTATGTACTTCTTTTTCCATAGAATGAACTGGCGCTTGACATCTCCAAGTCTGCTATCCCCTTCGGGTGTAGGTTTGTCAATCTCCAGGTCCTCAAACCCTTGGACTATGTCTTCCACCGTGACACAAGCATAGCCATATGGAATGGGGTTGTTGTGGTGGAGTGCTCCAGGTTTACAGGGTAAAGCACTGCCGCTAGCTACCTTCGTGGAAACGTTCCCCACGGGATAATGCAGATCACAGTATTTCATCTTCTTTACATCATCCACGGGGTAGTGAGGCTCCGGTGCACGAATCTCGATCATCGGTGCACTAGCACCAGGCGGGGCATCCGTGGAAGCCACGCTGCTTCTCCGCTGCTGGCTTCCGCAATCCGCTTCATGATCTTCATGCGGCCCTGCAGCCGATTTTTCTTTCAATAGTTCATGCACGGTCTGCTTCAACTCATGGAGTTCCGATGCAAACTTCGTCATAAGATCTGCATCCCGGTCCGTCTTTCTCTTACGGCTTCTGTAACCGTACGGGTCATTGTCTTGGGAAAACCCTACTTTCCACGAAACTTTGCCTTTGCCTCGTACACGTCCTCCGTGTTCATCATTCCCGAGGGCTAAAGTCAGTGCGTCTTTCTCTCTGTTGAACTTGATCAAGCCCGCTTGAGCTTGGGTCATTGCGTCAATAAGGGCTTGGGTCGGAGCAAAGCGTCGATGCCGGTGAACACACACCCCTGTCTCCGGGTCTAGCGATCCCCCATGCCCGTACCACCAGCTTTTGGCCCTTGGGTCCCATCCCTCTGTACCTAGAGGGATTCCTCGCACCCTCAGGTCCTCCTCCATCTTCTGCCACCTAGGGTCCGCAAGGCGGTATCCTCCTGGCCCCATAATATGATGGTACTTTTTCTTAGCCGCATTATCCTTATTTTTTTCGATATTTCCTTGAAATGGTCCGATTGCTTTTGCCTCACAAATTCTGGCCAATCATCTTTCAGTTTCTCATATTGTCCATTGAAATCCGGAGTCTTGCCCTTGTTGACATAGTCACGGGTTAAATTTTTCTTGAAGTTCCGGAATGCATCGGCCATCTTCTGAAGAGCGAACTCTTTAACTAGCCTCCTCCTCTGACGTCCACCCGGAACCTCGTTACCGAATTCATCGACTTTGTTGTATTCCGGAGGTAGAATGAAATGTTCCATAAGCTTTCTCCAGCAATCCTTTTTCGTTCTCTTGTCGACAAAACTGAAACCAAGACGTGCCTTCTTTGGCTCTTTCCATTCCTGGACGGTGATCGGGACGTTGTCTCTAACAACGACTCCGCATTGGTTGACAAACTTTGAGGTGTGCTGTAGGGGCTTGCCGGTTTCACTGACAGACTCAATGGCATATGTTTCTCCTGTTTTCATCGCCTTGGATTTGCCACGCTGCTTTGTCGTACTCGATCCGGAGGGCTAAAAAAAGAAAGAGAGTCGCGCGCGTTAATACATATGTATTCACATTTCAGTAAGTTTGTATCACGAGAGGCTCTCAATGTATATATATACCTCGCCGGAGGTGGTTGCTTCTTGCAATTGGAGATCGTCGGTTGTTGACGGTTGACCTCCGTCGACAATGTCCGTTCCTTCACCTTCTCGATCATTGTCACCGTCAAGGTTCATATAAGAAGAGACTACATCCTCTTGTTGCTCATATTCTGAGCCCGGCACATAAGGAATCTCGTTGTTGATGATGTCCATTAAATAACGTTCAGCCTCCGGATCCCTAAGCGGCTCGGTTCTGTCGTCCGCCATATGTCACTCCTGCATGTAGTAAAAATTCTTTAAGTATAAAGGAATTAAAAAATAAGATTAAGGGGACATAGAGGAGGAGGAATTAAAAAATAAGATTCTTTAAGTAAAAATTCTTTTTTTCTTCTTCTTCCTTTCTTCTTCCTCTTTCTTCTTCTTCCTTTCTTCTTCTTCCTTTTTCCTTTCTTCTTCTTTCTTTCTTCTTCTTCCTTTCTTCTTCTTCCTTTCTTCTTTCTTTCTTCTTCTTCCTTTTTCTTTTTTCTTTCTTTCTTCTTCTTTCTTTCTTCTTCTTCCTTTCTTCTTCTTCCTTTCTTCTTTCTTTCTTCTTCTTCCTTTTTCTTTTTTCTTTCTTTCTTCTTCTTTCTTTCTTCTTCTTCCTTTCTTCTTCTTCCTTTCTATTCTTTCTCTCTTCTTCTTTCCTTTTTCTTTTTACTTTCTTTCTTCTTCTTCCTTTCTTCTTCCTTTCTTCTTCTTTTTTTCTTCTTCCTTTTTCTTTCTTCTTTCTTTTGGTTTTCATTTGGTTTTTATTTGGTTTTCATTTTTTTCTTCTTCCTTTTTCTTTCTTGTTTTTTCTTCTTCCTTTTTTTCTTCTTTCTTTTCTTCTTCCTCCTTTTTTTGTTTTTTTCTTCTGTTTGTTTTTTTGTTTTCTTTTGTTTTTTTTCTTCTTCCTTTGTTTTTCTTCTGTTTTTTTGTTTTCTTTTGTTTTTCTTGAGTTTTTTCTTCTTCCTTTTTCCTTTCTTCTTCTTTCTTTCTTCTTCTTCCTAATTTCTTCTTCTTTCTTTCTTCTTCTTCCTTTTTCTTTTTTCTTTCTTTCTTCTTCTTTCTTTCTTCTTCTTCCTTTCTTCTCTTCTTCCTTTCTATTCTTTCTTTCTACCTGCGGAGGACGGCAGGCAGGGCGGCGGGCGGCGGGCGGCGGGCGGAGGGCGGCAGGGCGTCGGGCGGCGGGCGGAGGGCGTCGGGTGGCAGGCGGCAGGGCGTCGGGCGGCGGGCGGCGCAGGGCGGCGGGCAAGGGCGGCGAGCAAGGGCAGGCACGGGCGGAGGCGGCGCTCACTGGGGACGGGGGCGGCGGCGCGCAGGGCTTCGGCGTCGGCGTCGGGGCAGGGCTTCGGCGTCGGCGTCGGGGCAGGGCTTCGGCGTCGGCGTCGGCGTCGGGGCAGGGCTTCGGCGTCGGCGTCGATCGGCGTTGGGGAGACAGAGGAGATCGGCTAAGTGTATATATAGACGCACCTTTAGTCGCGGTTGGGGAGGAGGACCGCGACTAAAGGTACCCTTTAGTCGCGGTTGGGGAGGAGGACCGCGACTAAAGGTACCCTTTAGTCGCGGTCCCCCTCCCCAACCGCGACTAAAGGGTTTTGGCGCCGCTTCCTTTCCCGCGCAGAAAGACCCTTTAGTCGCGGTTGGGGACAACAACCGCGACTAAAGGGTACCCTTTAGTCGCGGTCCGCCTCCCCAGCCGGGACTAAAGGGTCTGTGCTGAACTGGCGCGGTGCGGTGGGATGTTTAGTCCCACCTCGCTAGCCGAGAGGCTTCGACAGTGGTTTATAAGCACGGCTGCGCTCACCACTTCGAGCTCCTCTCGAATGCAGGCTTACGGGCCTATTGTGTTACTATGTGCCTGTGGGCCTACTGGGCCTTCTGCGGGCCTGAATCCTGGCCCATTAATGGGTTTCTAGTCGTATTCAGGCCGTGGTGGCCCAGTAGGTGGCATAATATTTATTTTTTGCCTGTTTTTTGTTTTCATTTTTGCTTTATTTATTTTGTTTTGTTTCTACTTACAACAAAAAACTTATTTATTTTATTTTATTTTGTTTCTAATTACTTATTTATTTTTACTTTATGATAATTACTTATTTATTTTACTTTATGATAATTATTTTATTTTATTATAGTTTATATTATTTTGTTTCTAATTCATTTTAAAATCTTAAAAATACAATTATATATCAAAAAAATCAGAAAATAAAACTAATTCATTTTAAATTCTTGTTTTTCTTCTGTTTTTTTCTTCCTTTTTTCTTCTGTTTTTTTCTTCTGTTTGTTTTTTCCTTTTTCTTGTTTTTCTTCTTTTTCTTCTTCCTTTCTTCTTCTTTCTTTCTTCTTCTTCCTTTCTTCTTCTTCCTTCCTTCTTTCTTTCTTCTTATCTTTCCGTTTCCTCGGTTTGCTACTCATGTCCTTCAAATAAAAAACCTGAGCGACATCTTTGGCAAGGACGAATGGTTCGTCAAGGTAACCAAGATTGTTGAAATCCACCATTGTCATTCCGTATTGCTCGTCCATCTTTACCCCACCTCCTGTTAGCTTGAACCATTTGCACCGGAACAAAGGGACCTTAAAGGAGGGTCCATAGTCAAGTTCCCATATCTCCTCTATGTAACCATAATATGTGACCTTTTGCCCATTCTCGGTTGCTGCATCAAAGCGGACACCACTGTTTTGGTTGGTGCTCTTTTTATCTTGGGCGATGGTGTAAAATGTATTCCCATTTATCTCGTACCCTTGGAAAGTCGTTATAGTCGAAGATGGTTTCTTGGCCAACATGTACAGCTGATCTCCAACATCATTGTCATTCATTAAATGTTTTCGCAACCAACTGCCGAAAGTCTCCATGTGGGCCTTTCTAATCCAGGATTCAGGCTTCCCCGGGTTGTCCGAGCGTAAAATATTCTTGTATTGCTCGAAGTACGGAGCCACCAAGCTGGAATTTTGCAGAACTGTGTGGTGTGCTTCAGTCATAGAATGACCGTCCATACATATCGTGGTATCCCTTCCGATCTTGCCTTTTCCACTTAGTCTCCCCTCGTGCCGCGATTGAGGAATACCAATCGGCTTAAGGTCAGGAACATAGTCAATACAGAACTCAATTACCTCCTCATTTTGATGGCCCTTGGAGATGCTTCCTTCTGGCCTAGCACGGTTACGAACATATTTCTTTAATACTCCCATGAACCTCTCAAAGGGGAACATATTGTGTAGAAATACAGGACCGAGAATGGAAATCTCTTCGACTAGGTGGACCAGGAGGTGCGTCATAATATTGAAGAAGGATGGTGGGAACACCAACTCGAAACTGACAAGGCATTGGACCACATCGTTCTGTAACCGTGGTAGATCTTCTGGATTGATTACCTTCTGAGAGATTGCAGTGAGGAATGCACATAGCTTCACAATGGCTACTCGAACATTTTCCGGTAGGAGCCCCCCCAAAGCAATCGGAAGCAATTGCGTCATAATCACGTGGCAGTCGTGAGACTTCAGGTTTTGGAACTTTTTCTCCGGCATGTTTATTATTCCCTTTATATTCGACGAGAAGCCAGACGGGACCTTCATACTGCTCAGGCATTCAAAAAAAATGACCTTCTCTTCTTTGGTAAGAGCGTAGCTGGCACGACCTTGAAACCATTCCCGATGCCGGTCATCTGGGTCTTTCAAAAGTTGCTGGTCCTGCCGTGCTTCCTTTGTATCATTTGTCTTCCCATACATGCCCAAGAAGCTTAGCAGGTTCACGCAAATATTCTTCGTAACATGCATCACGTCGATTGCAGAGCGGACATCTAGGACTTTCCAATATTCTAGCTCCCAAAATATAGATTTCTTCTTCCACATGGGTGCGTGCCCGTCAACTCCCCGCGGAACTGATTGTCTGGCAGGACCCTTTCCAAAGATGACTTTCAAATCCTTGACCATATCAAATATCTCAGCACCAGTACGTTCCGCAGGCTTCGGCCGGTGATCTGCCTTCCCGTTGAAATGCTTGCCTTTCTTTCTTACGTTATGATTTCGGGGAAGAAATCGACGATGACCCAGGTACACGTTCTTCTTACAATTAACCAAACGTACACTTTCAGTCTCATGTAAGCAGTGCGTGCATGCATTGTATCCCTTATTTTTCTGTCCCGAAAGGTTACTGAGAGCAGGCCAATCGTTGATGGTTACAAAAAGCAACGCTCGTAGGTCAAATTCCTCTCCTTTGTGCTCATCCCAGACACGTACACCAGGTTTCGCCCACAACTGTAAAAGTTCTTCAACTAATGGCCTTAGGTACACATCGATGTCGTTACCGGGTTGCTTAGGGCCTTGGATGAGAATTGGCATCATAATGAACTTCCGCTTCATGCACAACCAAGGAGGAAGGTTGTAGATGCATAGAGTCACGGGCCAGGTGCTATGGTTGGAGCTCTGCTCGCCAAAAGGATTAATGCCATCAGTATTTAGACCAAATCTTAAGTTCCTTGCGTCAGCTGCAAAATCTTTGAAAACTCTGTCGATCTTTCTCCATTGCGTTCCATCAGCGGTGTGTCTCGACTGCCCGTCAGACAAACGGTCCTCTTTGTGCCATCGCAACAACTTGGCATGCTTTTCGTTCATGAACAGACGTTTCACCCGTGGTATTATAGGAGCATACCACATCACCTTGGCGGGAACCCTCTTCCTGGGTTTCTCGCCCTCAACATCGTCACCAGGGTCATCGCCTCTGATCTTATAACGCAATGCAGTGCATACAGGGCATTCATTCAAATTCTCGTATTCACCGCGGTAGAGGATGCAGTCATTAATGCATGCATGTATCTTTTGAACCTCTAAACCTAGAGGGCAGACAACCTTCTTTGCTTCGTACGTACTGGCGGGCAACTCATTATTCTTCGGCAACATATTCTTCAATATTTTCAGCAAATTTTCAAATGATGAGTCACCTACACCTTCCTGTGCCTTCCATTTTAGCAAATCCAGTGTGCAGCCCAGCTTTTTCAGACTATTATCGCATCCTGGATACAACGACTTTTTGTGATCCTCTAACATGCGATCCAAATTCTCCCTCTCCTTGTCAGTTTCGCAGCGTCTCCGTGCATCAGCAATGGTCCGACCAAGATCATCAGCGGGCTCATCATGTGCCTCTTCTTCACCTTCACCTAACCCTTCCACACCTTCAGCATCATCCTCCATGAAAGTATCACCGAAAAGATCACGATAGTTGTCATCGATATCATCCCCTTCTTCATCTTCTTCCATTCTAACCCCTCTTTCTCCATGCTTGGTCCAACAATAATAGCTTGGCATGAAACCATGCTTAAGCAGGTCCATGTGAACTCTTCTTGAGGAGGAGTAACCCTTCTCATTCTTACAGACAGCACATGGACAGATAATAAAACCTTGCTGCTTGTTCGCATTTGCCACTACGAGGAAATCTTTCAAACCCGTAGTGAACTCGCCGGAGAGTCGGGAACCGTACATCCATTGCCGATTCATCTGCATTATTATTATATAAAGTATATAATTAACCATCATGCATTTGTTAAACTAACTAGCTAGAAATAATACAAATTAAACAATGAACTACACACATGCATATTTTATCAATGACACATGAAAGGTTCGAGTTGCTAACCGCGATCGCGGAGGAAAAATAAATGAGAAAGCTCAAATGTGGCTTGTTTCAGGCTCTCGGGCATTTCATCAAACACCTTGTGTGCATAGGACAAACCAAAAGCAAACCCAGCACCACCCCACCACCACCTTCTGAAAATTGTGAAGTGAGCCGAGTGAAGTGAAGTGAGCTGAGTATATATAGGGCCTTTAGTCGCGGTTGGCCAGGCCAACCGGGACTAAAGCCCCTCCCGTCCGCCAGCTGGATGGGCTTTAGTCCCGGTTGGCCTGGCCAACCGCGACTAAAGGCCTTCTGGGACCTTTAGTCCCGGTTGGCCACGCCAACCGGGACTAAAGCCCCTCCCGTCCGCCAGCTGTCGACCGAGCGCGCTGGGCCCAGGTAGTTGGTCGCGGGTCTTCTCCCGAACCGCGACTAAAGACCCCTTTGGTCGCGGTTCGATTGTTTTGGGGACTAATGGGGGCGTATGGAAGCCTCGTTTTCTACCAGTGACTTACCATGATGAGAATTGGGAAGTAAGTTCCATGAAACCATCAAACGCCAAGTGTCGATCATTTCCAACTCATATTTGATCCTTTTCGGGCTTTGTTGCTCCGGTGGGAATGACACACGCTCCACACTGCATCTTGTATCCTATTTGTGAGGGTTATCTTGGTCCAGTTGGCTTTCTTTGCACATATGCAGGCACTCGGGGCAGTACACATCTTCAATAGCACTAGAAATTCATACTTGTTTACTTGGCTTCCTTCGTTAGTGTTTGATGATTCATTTTGCAGCAACATGTTCTGAAAAGGCCCTTGGCAGCAACAAAATCACTGGTGTTTGCAACATTGTTCATGTGTTGCTTCTCTGTTGTCATAGCTATATTCAAGGTAATTAAACATGCAACGACTTTATACTTTTGGTATCATCAAACATATTTTTTATTGATGTCTGGAGCTTTCAGGATATTCCTAATGTTGATGGAGACCGAGACTATGGCATCACTAAAAGTGTTTCAAGAAAACCATATGACACTATAGACTGGTTGATTTTGAACCTATTTTTCCAATTGTAGGTGTATCAGCTCTGCAGTGGAGCATGTTGTTCTTCTTGTGTCGAACTGAGGTGAGTATTATTTGATGCGTTAGTGAAGATTGGGATGTTGGCTGCTCGGCGTGAGTACCTGCTATGTCTATGTTATGTTTAAGTTAAAAGTACAATTTAGATGTGGGCCAAACATACAAAGACTAATGAATTGGTAAGAACTTAAATTGACCGTCATCCCCTGTTCAGAGGAGTAATCTTTTTATCAAAAGAATAATTTTGTTAATAAATGTTTGCGTGTGATTTGTTAGGTGAGGACTGATAGATTAAGTTGTGAAGATGAGAGGTGGAAAGACTGATAGATTAAGCAAGGGAGCAAGGGAGCAAGGGATGGTCAGTTTTGGTCTTTCCATCAGAGGAACAATTTTTTTTTTGTTAAGAAATGTTTTCGTGTGATTTGCTAGGTAAAGAGATAAAAATATTTTAGCCTGTTTAGTTATTTTTCACATTATTTCTCCATTTGATGATTATAGTTTTCGTGAAATATTCCAGTTATTTTTACTTTCTTTTCCATCTGATGGTTATATTTTTGGTGACTTGTTTGTGATATTATTCTGTTATGTGATTTTTTTTTTTGGGATGGAGATGACCATATTTAAATCATGTTCTATTTGTATTTGTTTTGTGTTTGAAAATAATGGATGAAACACAAATTGATCATGTCAATGTAAAAATAATGAATTAACATTATTTGTATTTGTGTTCCGGTTGTTTCCCAATTCAGAGAGCTTTGAGTCGAGGCCACCATTGGATTGCAATGGGAACAAAACATGCTAGCACCGTGAGGCAATGCCGCAAGGAGTCCACCTTAGAGATACAAGTTAGTCGGAGTCATTGAAGTGTCCGGAAATGGCTAGAAATCAGTCAGCTGAACTTTTGGTTTGAGGTCAGTCAATTTTTGCACCGTTGGATGGAAAATCAATGGCCCACAGTCTTCTTCAACCTCTGGACACATCTCCTTCCTTCATTTATTCAGAAATCGATTGACGCCGAATTCGCATCAGCTGACTGATGTGCAGCTAAACTGGAAGTGTCCTTGAGAGAAGAAGATTTGGAATGTCTTTTTACATGTCCACTAGAGCTCAGAGCTCATACATGCTGACTACATACACGACCTCCTCATGATAATGGTATGGTAGTCGCCTGCAGAAGGACTGCAATCTATGAAAAGAGTGTTGATAAATCTACAATATACAATAAAAACAATGTGAATGGTATTCCTCTGCTGAAAATATATACCCTTGTATTTTGGTAGTTCGTAGAGCCCTGGTGGTGTCCTTTTTGTATAGATGAGGCCCTGCAACGTATTTAGAGTATCTGATCCACACATGTTGCTATAATTTAGAATCTTGGATGAATAACAGGTGATTGGAGTGGAAATGTTAGTAGAAACATGGTCAGGAAAGGTGTCTCCACGAGATGATGCTATCTAATATGATGGTACAACTAACTCTGGTTGTATATTAAAATCACTGAACTTAAGGGAGTAAAATAATAAACATTATCTACGGGAAGGCGACGGGGCAGTGCCTAAACCCTAACAAGTGTTCCATTCTTTTTGGCGAGGCTTGCCCCGTAGCGGTTCAGGAGGAAGTAAGGTCAGTACTTAATATCACGAGCCTTCACTTCGAGGAGAAATATTTGGGCCTGCCGACGCCGGAGGGGCGGATGTCTAAAGGGTGTTTTCAGAATCTACAGACTCAGCTCACTAAACGGTTGATACAATGGGGGAATGGCCTCTTGGCGCAACCGGGGAGAGAAGTGTTGATAAAGTCGGTTGCGCAAGCACTCCCAACTTATATTATGGGCGTCTTCAAGTTACCGTTTTCAGTTTGTGATGATCTTACACGCATGATGCGGAATTTTTATTAGGGATCGGCAAAGGGTAAAAGAAAGGTGCACTGGAAGAATTGGGACCATCTCTTGTAGCCCAAGGACAGAGGAGGAATTGGTTTTCGCGATTTTCGGCTGTTTAACCAAGCCTTGTTGGCTAGGCAGGCGTGGAGGCTTTTAACGAAGCCAGACAGCCTGTGTGCTAGGGTCTTAAAAGCACGTTATTACCCAGATGACAAGTTGGAAGACACTGTTTTTGCTGGGAACGGGTCATCATCTTGGCAGGCTATATGCCATGGCCTGGAACTGTTGAAAAAGGGGCTGCTATGGAGAGTAGGGGACGGGGCAAGCATAAGGGTGTGGCAGGATAGCTGGATCCCGAGACCCTTCTCATATAAGCCGATCTCTCCTCAAGGGCGTTGCCGTATTCAGTTTGTTTCTGGTCTGCTAAACACTAATGGGTTTTGGAAAGTTGAGCTCCTTCGGGAATATTTTGTGGCTGCAGATGTACATGAAATAATGAAAATTCGTGCATCTCCTAGAATGGAGGGAGATGTGATTGCTTGGGGCCCCGGCAGACATGGTATTTTTACAGTTAAATCAGCTTACGAATTGGCTTTCGATGAGGCTCATCGCAGTTCTGCGGTGGCGTCGAGTTCTGCACCTTCGGGAAGCCGTGCTTGCTAGGACTTCATATGGAAGTGTGACGCCCCCCTAACGGTGAAGCACTTCGCTTGGCGCCTGTCGAATGATGCACTACCCACATGGCAGAGGAAGCACCGTATTGGGCTGGAAACCACAGGTATGTGTCCGGTATGTGGAGCAGAAGAGGAGGATAACTTTCATTCGTTCGTGCGCTGCCAGTTTGGGCATGATCTGTTTGTGGCCATGGCCAAGGTGTGGAGGCTCCCGGATGTCACATCAATACTTAACAACGGGAAAGAATGGCTGCTACACGTCCTGGATCCTCTTACAAACCTTGAACGAACAATCTTACTAATGATTTTCTGGAGGAGTTGGTTTGTCCGGAACGAGCTAGTTCATGCTAAGCCTGCCCCGCCTACGGAAGTCTCTCTAAGATTTCTGCAAAGCTATCTGGTGTCCTTGGTTGGTATCAAGCAGAATCCACATGCTGACCCAGCCAAAGGCAAAACTTATATCGAATGGAAAGATACAGTGAGCAGGGGGAGAAGCGTTGGTGATCAGGACGAACGGAGTTGGACTACGCCCGAGCTGGGGTGGTGCAAATTGAATACTGATGGATCTTTTGTTGCGTCAGAACAAGCGGGTACGGGCATGATCTTACGTCATCATCGCGGGGATATCAACTTCTCGTCATGCAGGGTGTTGTTTTCGTGCAGAGACTCCCTTGAGGCGGAGTTGTGCACGTGTATGGAAGGCTTGTCCCTTGCCTTGCAGCGAAGCGAGTTGCCGATCGTGGTGGAGATGGACTCTCTCGAAGCGATCTCTCTCATATCAAGCTTGGGTGCGGATCGCTCAGTTTACTCTTCTATTGTTAGAGAGATTAAGCACTTAATGGGTTTAAGGAAGACTTGTATTTCTCATATAGTTAGATCTCAAAATAAAGCTAGTGATTGCTTAGCTAAGTTTGCTAGAACCCAAGGCAGGACCTTGACTTGGTTAGGAGCTGGTCCAGATGAAGTAGTGGAAATAGCATCTTATGATTGTAAAGACGTTGTGATTGAGTAATGCAATGCTATTTCTCCCGCAAAAAAAAAAGGCTTGAAGTATGAACAAATATTAATCAAGATATCATCTTCTTTGTGAGCCTGTTATTAATATCAACAATTTCAATCTACTCCATGAAATTCGTATATCATAATCACATCACAAGCCCATAGCAACGCACAGGTATTCTACTATTTACATGGCTCCCAAGCAAAACCGTTGGTTCATGGTTCTTCTCCTTCACCACACAAGCTCTCCACCAAACCAGGCACCTCCGCCTTGTGCCCTAATATAGCCATCTCTTCTTCCAGGCAGGAGACCGGGTCTCCCTCGCAACCACCACCGCACGCGCGCGCACAGGCCGCCTCTTCCCACCATATCCCTCCCCTTACCGCGCCCATACATTTTTTGCAAACCATCGCCATGGACGAGCACACAGGTGTGGCGCCGTCCAGTTGAAGGATCCCAGCCATGCGCGCAACGGGTGCAAGAAAGAAAGCAGCGTGAAAGAAAAGAGAGGAGCTAGGAGAATATGTCGAAGGCGCCCAGGAACCCCGGCGGCGGGTCGGCGGGCGCGCCCAAGTCGTCGTCCGGGCAGCCGGTGAAGTTCGCGCGCCGGACGCCCAGCGGGCGGTATCTCAGCCTGTCGCGCGAGGACATAGACATGGAGGGCGAGATGGGGCCGGACTACGCCAACTACACTGTGCACATCCCGCCCACCCCGGACAACCAGCCCATGAAGGACGGCGCGGAGCCGACGGCCGTGGCGATGAAGGCCGAGGAGCAGTACGTGTCCAACTCGCTCTTCACCGGCGGGTTCAACAGCGTTACCCGCGCCCACCTCATGGACAGGGTCATCGACTCCGACGTGAAGCACCCGCAGATGGCCGGGGCCAAGGCCACCCGCTGCGCCATGCCGGCCTGCGACGGCAAGGTCATGCGCAACGAGCGCGGCGAGGAGATCGACCCCTGCGAGTGTAGGTTCAAGATCTGCCGTGACTGCTACCTGGACGCGCAGAAGGACGGCTGTCTCTGCCCGGGGTGCAAGGAGCACTACAAGATCGGCGACTACGCCGACGACGACCCGCATGACGTGTCATCAGGGAAGTCCCTGCTCGCCCGGAACCAGAACGGGGAGTTCGACCACAACCGGTGGCTCTTCGAGAGCTCCGGCACCTACGGCTATGGCAACGCGTTCATGCCCAAGGGCGGCATGTACGAGGATGACCTAGACGAGGACGGAGTAGGCGGCGACGGTGGCATGCAAGACATGAACCAAAAGCCGTTCAAGCCGCTGACACGCAAGATACCGATGCCGACGTCCATCATCAGCCCCTACCGGATCTTCATCGTCATCCGGTTCTTCGTGCTCATCTTCTACCTCACGTGGCGTATCCGCAACCCCAACATGGAGGCGCTCTGGCTGTGGGGCATGTCCATCGTCTGCGAGCTCTGGTTCGCCTTCTCCTGGCTCCTCGACATGCTCCCCAAGGTGAACCCCATCAACCGCAGCACCGACCTCGCCGTGCTCAAGGAGAAGTTCGAGACGCCCTCACCGTCCAACCCGCACGGCAGGTCCGACCTGCCGGGCCTCGACGTCTTCGTCTCCACCGCCGACCCGGAGAAGGAGCCCGTGCTCACCACCGCCAACACCATCCTCTCCATCCTCGCCGTGGACTACCCCGTGGAGAAGCTCGCATGCTACGTGTCCGACGACGGCGGCGCGCTGCTCACCTTCGAGGCCATGGCCGAGGCCGCCAGCTTCGCCAACATATGGGTGCCCTTCTGCAAGAAGCACGACATCGAGCCCCGCAACCCGGACAGCTACTTCGCCCTCAAGGGAGACCCCACCAAGGGCAAGCGGCGCTCGGACTTCGTCAAGGACCGCCGCAAGGTGAAGCGGGAATACGATGAGTTCAAGGTGCGAATCAACGGCCTCCCGGACTCCATCCGCCGCCGCTCCGACGCCTTCAACGCCCGCGAGGACATGAAGATGCTCAAGCACCTCCGCGAGACCGGCGCCGACCCGTCGGAGCAGCCCAAGGTCAAGAAGGCTACCTGGATGGCCGACGGTACGCATTGGCCGGGCACCTGGGCCGTCTCCTCGCCTGACCATGCCAAGGGCAACCACGCCGGCATCCTACAGGTACTCGTAACATAAACGAAAATGCTAAAAATCTGACGTCTGATTTTTAGACATATGACAAATCAAACATTTTTTGATGGCAAATTGCATGTCGCAAGCATGATAATTCCCTTCACCAAGCATGACAAATCCTAACAAAAAGTTTGAACATGACAAAAATTGCCATGCTCACCACACGTAATTAGCCATAAAAAGTGTTCATTTTTCCTTGTTTATAAATCTAACATTAGATTTGCCGCGGGGTCCTATTCGGAAACGTCGGCCTCCACATCATCATGATGCACACAACAAAAATACACCAAACATGATAATTGCTTGTTGTGAGCATTACATTCGTGCCATCGATAGAGAGTTTTTACGGTACCCTATACTGCGAACAGGGGAAGGGAGCAGTATATTAAAATCCAACCACTGATTTTCTGAGGGTAAGATAGACAAAGATTTTTTGTCATGAACCTTAGCAACGTACGTCATCGATCGGCGATAATGGTGATGGGAAACCAAGACGGCAAGCCCAGTCGCCATGTCCCACGACTCTCTCCACGGCCTCCTTCGACCTCCTGCTCAGATATGTCCTCGACCATGACCCCCGCCTCGAGCTCGTCTTATTCATCGCATCCAAGGACCACCACCGGCACCAGTGCGCTCCCTCGTCGTCTTCACTGTGTCCCCGGCTATCACGTCGCGTCCATCGAGCCTGTGCTGAGCTGCTGCTCCTCCGCGCTTTCTTTACTGTTGTTTTCATCTACCGTAACATTGTCTCGCTGAAGCCGGCGCCCTGTCCGCCATGGATGAGTCCCTGGAGCTCGTCCCGCATGCACACACCCAGCCATGCGCGCGCCCGTTCGCGTTCCACGCCCGCATCAACAGCCGCCGTGCACACGCCGTAGCACCGCACTGGCCACTCGTCTGCTCCTGCATCCCACAGCAAGCAGCCCTGCACGCTTGGGTCGCCTCGCCCCGTCCGCAGCCAACGCGATCTGAGAGGGCAGGCCGGCACAGCGCACAACCAGCCACCATGGTCTTGCCTACCCGGCATGGCCAGACGCCGTTGCGGGTGAGCAGCTTAGGTCGAGACGGGCGGGCCAAAATTACTTCCCAAAATGCCCTCAGGATTTGTATACTGGAGGACCCGAGCGAAGGAGTGAAAGCTATACTGCTCGCCTTTCTATTGGCAAATTAGACCAGTACAAATCGATCGGCATCATCAGATTTTACGAATGGACGGCCAATATTTCACGCACGGTACCATAAAAGAGCTCCATCGATATGCATTGCAGGTGATGCTCAGGCCGCCGTCGCCGGACCCGCTGTACGGCATGCATGACGAGGACCAGCTGATCGACTACAGCGACGTGGACACCCGGCTGCCTATGCTGGTGTACATGTCCCGGGAGAAGCGGCCGGGGTACGACCACAACAAGAAGGCAGGCGCCATGAACGCCCTGGTGCGATGCTCCGCCGTCATGTCCAACGCGCCCTTCATCCTCAACTTCGACTGCGACCACTACATCAACAACAATCAGGCCGTCCGCGAGGCCATGTGCTTCATGATGGACCGCGGCGGCGAGCGCATCTGCTTCATCCAGTTCCCGCAGAGGTTCGAGGGCATCGACCCCTCCGACCGCTACGCCAACCACAACACCGTCTTCTTCGACGGCAACATGCGCGCACTCGACGGCCTCCAGGGCCCCATGTACGTCGGCACCGGCTGCATGTTCCGCCGCTTCGCTCTCTACGGCTTCGACCCGCCGCGGACCGCCGAGTACACGGGCTGGCTCTTCAAGAAGAAGAAGGTGACCAACTTCAAGGACCCCGACTCGGACACCCAGCAGCTCAAGGCGGAGGACTTCGACGCCGAGCTCACCGCGCAGCTCGTGCCCAGGCGGTTCGGCAACTCGTCGGCGATGCTGGCGTCCATCCCCATCGCCGAGTTCCAGGCACGTCCAATCGCCGACCACCCCGCCGTGCTACACGGAAGGCCGCCGGGCACGCTCACCGTGCCACGCCCGCCGCTGGACCCGCCTACCGTTGCCGAGGCCGTCTCCGTCATCTCCTGCTGGTACGAGGACAAGACCGAGTGGGGAGACCGCGTGGGATGGATCTACGGCTCCGTCACAGAGGACGTGGTCACCGGCTACCGCATGCACAACCGCGGCTGGCGCTCCGTCTACTGGATCAGCAAACGGGATGCCTTCCTCGGCACAGCCCCCATCAACATGACCGACCGACTGCACCAGGTTCGCTCCTTTTTGTTCGAATCATTAATAAGAAAGTTGGCGTATATCATAGAAAAAAAGGGTTGATCATTTACACATGTGTTATCGGTGAATGACCATCCAACCATTCATCAGGTGTTGCGTTGGGCGACCGGGTCGGTGGAGATCTTCTTCTCCCGGAACAACGCGTTCCTGGCGTCGCGGAAGCTCATGTTCCTGCAGCGGGTCGCGTACCTCAACGTCGGCATCTACCCGTTCACCTCCATCTTCCTGCTCACGTACTGCTTCATCCCGGCGCTTTCCCTCTTTTCCGGGTTCTTCATCGTGCAGACGCTCAACGTCGCCTTCCTCTTCTACCTCCTCACCATCACGATCACCCTCATCGCGCTCGGCATCCTCGAGGTCAAGTGGTCAGGCATTGAACTTGAGGACTGGTGGCGCAATGAGCAGTTCTGGCTCATCTCAGGCACGCGCATCATGAATCTTGATACTAACAACCTAGCTAGGATCCCGATACTGACCTGACCACCATGTGTCTCTTTGCACAATCAATGTGATGACAGGCATAAGCGCGCACCTATATGCGGTGGTGCAGGGGTTGCTCAAGGTGATGGCCGGGATTGAGATCTCCTTCACACTGACCGCCAAGGCGGCGGCCGACGACAACGAGGACATCTATGCGGACCTCTACGTCGTCAAGTGGTCATCGCTGCTCATCCCGCCCATCACCATCGGCATGCTCAACATCATCGCCATCGCCTTCGCCTTTGCCCGCACCATCTACAGCGAAAACCCACGGTGGGGCAAGTTCATCGGCGGCGGTTTCTTCAGTTTTTGGGTGCTCGCTCATCTCAACCCATTTGCCAAGGGTCTCATGGGCCGCCGCGGCAAGACACCCACCATCGTCTTTGTCTGGTCAGGCCTCATATCCATCACCATCTCCCTCCTGTGGGTGGCCATCAGTCCACCGGAGGCGAATTCCACCGGTGGTGCACGAGGCGGTGGATTCCAATTCCCTTGATAAAATAGGGTGATGGAAATGTTACTTCCCTGATGTATGTGTTGATCCTCGAGCATGGATGCATGCCAGCACCCATCCAGATGGTGCGTTATACAATACATGATACATGAGTTAGCAAAGTCGTTGTGTTGTGTTCCCCAAAAAATACTTGTTCTCTCGTAGGCTTAAGTTTTGTGTGTATGTATACTTGAAACTTGAAAGGAGTGGGTCAATGTTTCCGTAGAGGAATGGCCTTTCTAAAGATGAAATTGGTCGACGAAAACTGATAGAGCAATGGACCGTAATATGTGGTGAACGTCAGAGTTTTAGAGAATTATTACAAGTAAAATTTTATGGTATGAAAAGTGATTTCGTGATATATCTAATGATATCGATTTTGTACTGTGAATGTTGATATATTTTTTCCATAAAGTTTATCAAATTTCACTAAGTTTAACTTCAGACAATTTTAGCAGACTAAAAACAGAGGAACTACTATGAACTAAGCGTAACAGATTGTGCAAGTATGTTTTCTACTCAAAAAAGATTGTGCAGGTCCAAATGCAACGGTGAAGAACAAACATGTCCAATTGGTCCAAGGCAGAACACATCATTGCATCAAGACCTATCAACGTCACTGTCGGAGGTGGGGTTCCGGCAAACCCTTAAGATTCGAACACTGGGGTGCGCGCGAAGTCTTTCCTTCATACCAATCTACGCCCTAACTCGCTAAGATCTCGCGGACGAACTCGACGAACTCGCAACACAGAAAGACACGGGGTTTATACTGGTTCGGGCCACCGTTATGGTGTAATACCCTACTCCAGTGTGGCGGTGATGGATTGCCTCTAGGGCTGATGATGAACAGTACAAGGAAAGAACAGCCTCCTGAGGTTGAGGTGTTCTTGTGGGTAGGCTCTCAATCGGGTTGAATCAAGCTAAGATCCGATCCCCCTTTACTATGGTGGCTAGCTCTACTTATATAGGCCCTGGTCCTCTTTCCAAATATCGAGCGGGAAGGGAGCCAACAACGGCGGGCCAATTTGAAGGGGGACAGCTAGTGTAAGCTATCCTGACAAAAGTGGTCTTCGCTTGTGAAAAGCTCTGATGGTGACGCCGCCTTGGGCTCCACGATGACCTCCGTCTTGCCGTCCTCCTGGTCTTGGTCTCGTTGCACCAATATAGCAACCTTTGCCTGATGCCTCGGTACTCGTCGCCTGCACTGGCCTCCATAGCACCAAAGAGGAAACAAGGACGCTGCGCGCGCTGGCGCCCGCCCGGTGTCATGCGTCATGGCTCACGTCACGAGGGCCTCATGAGGTTTGCGCCGCCTTGATATCTCCGCTCCTCGTGAGCCTGCCTAGCTAGGCCACTCCAGAGGAGGCCTTGCGTCGTTCGCCTCGCGAGGCTTGGACCCTCGCGAGGGTCTTGGATGCTTTGCTGGTGAAGATGGGCCTGAAGGAAATATGCCCTAGAGGCAATAATAAAGTTATTATTTATTTCCTTGTATCATGATAAATGTTTATTATTCATGCTAGAATTGTATTAACTGGAAACATGATACATGTGTGAATACATAGACAAACAGAGTGTCACTAGTATGCCTCTACTTGACAAGCTCGTTGATCAAAGATGGTTATGTTTCCTAACCATAGACAAAGAGTTGTCATTTGATTAATGGGATCACATCATTAGGAGAATGATGTGATTGACTTGACCCATTCCATTAGCATAGCACTTGATCGTTTAGTTTATTGATATTGCTTTCTTCATGACTTATACATGTTCCTATGACTATGAGATTATGCAACTCCCGTTTACCGGAGGAACACTTTGTGTGCTACCAAACGTCACAACGTAACTGGGTGATTATAAAGGTGCTCTACAGGTGTCTCCGAAGGTACTTGTTGGGTTGGCGTATTTCGAGATTAGGATTTGTCACTCTGATTGTCGGAGAGGTATCTCTGGGCCCACTCGGTAATGCACATCACTATAAGCCTTGCAAGCATTGCAACTAATGAGTTAGTTGCGGGATGATGTATTACGGAACGAGTAAAGATACTTGCCGGTAACGAGATTGAACTAGGTATTGAGATACCGACGATCGAATCTCGGGCAAGTAACATACCGATGACAAAGGGAACAACGCATATTGTTATGCGGTCTGACCGATAAAGATCTTCATAGAATATGTAGGAGCCAATATGAGCATCCAGGTTCCGCTATTGGTTATTGACCGGAGACGTGTCTCGGTCATGTGTACATAGTTCTCGAACCCGTAGGGTCCGCACGCTTAAAGTTCGGTGATGATCGTAATTAGGGTTTTTGTGTTTTGATGTACCGAAGGTTGTTCGGTGTCCCAGATGTGATCATGGACATGACGAGGAGTCTTGAAATGGTCGAGACGTAAAGATTGATATATTGGAAGCCTATATTTGGATATCGGAAACGTTCCGGCTGAATTCGGGATTTTACTGGAGTACCGGGATGTTACCGGAACCCCCCCCCCCCCGGGGGGGGGGGGTTATTGGGCCTACATGGGCCCTAAGGGAGAAGAGGAGGGCCGGCCAGGGCAGGCCACGCGCCCCCTCCCCCCCCTCCTAGTCCGAATAGGACAAGGATGGGGGGCGGCGCCCCCCTTTCCTCTTTCTCCCTTCCCCCTTCCTTTTCCAACAAGGCAAGAGGGGGAGTCCTGCTCCCGGTGGGAGCAGGACTCCTCCAGGCACACCCCTTGGGTCGGCCGCACCTCCCCCTCTCCCTCCTTTATATACGGGGGCAAGGGGGCACCCCATGACACACAAGTTGATCTTCGTGATCGTTCCTTAGCCATGTGCGGTGCCCCCTTCCACCATATTCCACCTCGGTCATATCGTAGCGGTGCTTAGGCGAAGCCCTGCGTCGGTAGAACATCATCACCGTCATCATGCCGTCGTGCTGACGAAACTCTCCCTCAACACTTTGCTGGATCGGAGCTCGAGGGACGTCACCGAGTTGAACGTGTGTAGAACTCGGAGGTGCCGTACGTTCGGTATTTGGATCGGTCGGATCGGGAAGACGTATGACTACTTCCTCTGCGTTGTGTCAACGCTTCTGTTGCCGGTCTATGAGGATACGTAGACAACACTCTCCCCTCTCGTTGCTATGCATCACCATGATCTTGCGTGTGCGTAGGAAATTTTTTGAAATTACTACATTCCCCAACAGTGGCATCCGAGCCTAGGTTTTATGCGTTGATGTTATGCACGAGTAGAACACAAGTGAGTTGTGGGCGATATAAGTCATACTGCTTACCAGCATGTCATAATTTGGTTCGGCGGTATTGTTGGATGAAGCGGCCCGGACCGACATTACGCGTATGCTTACGCGAGACTGGTTCTACCGACGTGCTTTGCACATAGGTGGCTGGCGGGTGTCAGTTTCTCCAACTTTAGTTGAACCAAGTGTGGCTACGCCCGGTCCTTGCGAAGGTTAAAACAGCACCAACTTGACAAACTATCGTTGTGGTTTTGATGCATAGGTAAGAACGATTCTTGCTAAGCCCGTAGCAGCCACGTAAAACTTGCAACAACAAAGTAGAGGACGTCTAACTTGTTTTTGCAGGGCATGTTGTGATGTGATATGGTCAAGACGTGATGAGATATAAGTTGTTGTATGAGATGCTCATGTTTTGTTGAAGTTATTGGCAACTGGCAAAAGCCTTATGGTTATCTCTCTATTACATAAGATGCAAGCGCCAAATAATTGCTTCACTTTATCGCTATGCGATAGCAATAGTTGCAAGAGCAATTGTTGGCGAGACAACCATGTGACGACACATTGATATAGATCAAGATGATGGAGATCATGGTGTCATGCCGGCGACGGTGGGGATCATGACGATGCTTTGGAGATGGAGATCAAAGGCACAATATGATGATGGCCATATCATGTCAGATATTTTGATTGCATGTGATGTTTATCTTTTATACATGTTATTTTGCTTATTTTGACGGTAGCTTTATAAGATGATCTCTCACTAATTATCAAGGTACAGGTGTTCTCCCTGAGTATGCACCGTTGCGAAAGTTCTTCGTGCTGAGACACCACGTGATGTTCGGGTGTGATAGGCTCTACGTTCAAATACAACGGGTGCAAAACAGTTGCACACGCGGAATATTCAGGTTAAACTTGACGAGCCTAGCATATAACAGATATGGCCTCGGAACACTGAGACCGAAAGGTCGAGCGTGAATCATATAGTAGATATGATCAACATAGTGATGTTCACCATTGAAACTACTCCATCTCACGTGATGATCGGACATGGTTTAGTTGACATGGATCACGTGATCACTTAGAGGATTAGAGGGATGTCTATCTAAGTGGGAGTTCTTAAGTAAAATGATTAATTGAACTTAAATTTATCATGAACTTAGTCCTGGTAGTATTAGCATATCTATGTTGTAGATCAATAGCTCGTGTTTAGCTCCCCTGTTCTATTTTTGATATGTTCCTAGAGAAAACTAAGTTGAAAGATGTTAGTAGCAATGATGCGGATTGGATCCGTGATCTGAGGTTTATCCTCATTGCTGCATAGAAGAATTATGTCCTTAATGCACCACTAGGTGACAGACCTATTGCAGGAGCAGATGCAGACGTCATGAATGTTTGGCTAGCTCAATATGATGAATACTTGATAGTTTAGTGCACCATGCTTAACAGCTTAGAATCGGGACTTCAAAGACGTTTTGAACATCATGGATCATATGGATGTTCCAGGAGTTGAAGTTAATATTTCAAGAAAATACCCGAGTTGAGAGATATGAAGTCTCCAACAAGTTCTATAGCTAAAAGATGGAGGAGAATAGCTCAAGTAGTGAGCATGTGTTCAGATTGTCTGGGTACTACAATCGCTTGAATCAAGTGGGAGTTAATCTTCCAGATAAAATAGTGATTGACAGAATTCTCTAGTCACCATCACCAAGTTAGTAGAACTTTGTGATGAACTATAGTATGCAAGGGATGATGAAAACGATTCCCGAGCTTTTCATGATGATGAAATCGATGAAGGTAGAAATCAAGAGAGAGCATCAAGTGTTGATGATTAACAAGACCACTAGTTTCAAGAAAAGGGCAAAGGGAAAGAAAGGGAACTTCAAGAAGAACGGCAAGCAAGTTGTTGCTCAAATGAAGAAGCCCAAGTCTGGTCCAAAGCCTGAGACTAAGTGCTTCTACTGCAAAGGGACTGGTCACTAGAAGCGGAACTGCCCCAAGTATTTGGCGGATAAGAAGGATGGTACAGTGAACAAAGGTATATTTGATATACAGATTATTGATGTGTATTTTACTAGTGTTCGTAGCAACCCCTCGGTATTTGATACTGGTTCAGTTGCTAAGAGTAGTAACTCGAAACGGGAGTTGCAGAATAAACAGAGACTAGTTAAGAGTGAAGTGACGATGTGTGTTGGTAGTGGTTCCAAGATTAATATGATCATCATCGCACACTCCCTATACTGTCGTATTAGTGTTGAACCTAAATAAGTGTTATTTGATGTTTGCGTTGAGCATGAATATGATTTGATCATGTATATTGCAATACGGTTATTCATTTAAGTAAGAGAATAAATTGTTGTTCTGTTTACATGAATAAAACCTTCTATGGTCATACACCCAATGAAAATGGTTTGTTGGATCTCGATTGTGGTGATACACATTCTCATAATATTGAAGCCAAAAGATGCAAAGTTAATAATGATAGTGCAACTTATTTGTGGCACTGCCGTTTAGGTCATATTGGTGTAAAGTGCATGAAGAAACTCCATGCTGATGGACTATTGGAATCACTTGATTATGAATCAGTTGATGCTTGCGAACCATGCCTCATGGGCAAGATGACTAAGACTCCGTTCTCCAGAACAATGCAGCAAGCAACAGATTTGTTGGAAATCATGCATACTGATGTATGTGGTCTGATAAACATTGAAGCTCGCGGCAGGTATCATTATTTTCTGATCTTCACAGATGATTTGAGCAGATATGAGTATATCTACTTGATGAAACACAAGTCTGAAACGTTTGAAAAGTTCAAAGAATTTCAGAGTGAAGTGGAGAATCATCGTAACAAAATAAAAGTTTCTATGATATGATTGCAGAAGTAAAATATTTGACTTACGAGTTTGGCCTTCAGTTAAAACAATGTGAAATAGTTTCACTACTCACGCCACCTGGAACACCACAGTGTAATTATGTGTCCGAACGTCGTAACCGTGCTTTATTAGATATGGTGCAATCTATGACGTCTCTTACTAATTTACCATTATCATTTTGGGGTTATGCATTAGAGACAGCTACATTCACGTTAAATAGGGCACCACTAAATCCGTTGAGACGACACTGTATGAACTATGGTTTGGCAAGAAACCTAAGCTATCGTTTCTTAAAGTTTCAGGTTGCAATGCTTATGTGAAAAAGTTTCAACCTGATAAGCTCAAACCCAAATCGGAGAAGTGCGTCTTCATAGGATATCCAAAAGAAAATGTTGGGTACACCTTCTATCACAGATCCGAAGGCAAGATATTCATTGCTGAGAATGGATCCTTTCTAGAGAAGGAGTTTCTCTCGAAAGAAGTGAGTGGGAGGAAAGTAGAACTTGATGAGGTAACTGTACCTGCTCCCTTATTGGAAAGTAGTTCATCACGGAAATCTGTTCCTGTGACTACTACACCAATTAGTGAGGAAGCTAATGATGATGATCATGTAACTTCAGATCAAGTTACTACCGAACCTCGTAGGTAAACCAGAGTGAGATCCGCACCAGAGTGGTATGGTAATCCTGTTCTGGAGGTCATGTTACTTGACCATGACGAGCCTACGAACTATGAGGAAGCGATGATGAGCCCAGATTCCGCGAAATGGCTTGAGGCCATGAAATCTGAGATGAGATCCATGTATGAGAACGAAGTATGGACTTTGATTAACTTTCCCAATGATCGGCAAGCCATTGATATTAAATGGATCTTCAAGAGGAAGACAGACGCTGATAGTAGTGTCACTATCTACAAAAGCTAGAATTGTCGCAAAAAGGTTTTCGACAAGTTCAAGGTATTGACTACGATGAGAGTTTCTCACTCGTATCTATGCTTAAGTCTGTCCGAACCATGTTAGCAATTGCCGCATTTTATGAAATCTGGCAAGTGGATAAACAAAACTGCATTCCTTAATGGATTTATTAAAGAAGAGTTGTATATGATGCAACAAGAAAGTTTTGTCAATCCTAAAGGTGCTAACAAAATATGCAAGCTCCAGCGATCCATCTATGGACTGGTGCAAGCATCTCGGAGTTGGAATATACGCTTTGATAAGTTGATCAAAGCATATCGTTTTATACAGACTTGTAGTGAAGCCTGTATTTACAAGAAAGTGAGTGGGAGCACTACAGCATTTCTGATAAGTATATGTGAATGACATATTGTTGATCGGAGATAATGTAGAATTATTCTGCAAAGCATAAAGGAGTGTTTGAAAGGAGTTTTTCAAAGAAAGACCTTGGTGAAGCTGCTTACATATTGAGCATCAAGATCTATAGAGATAGATCAAGACGCTTGATAAGTTTTTCAATGAGTACATACCTTGACAAGATTTTGAAGTAGTTCAAAATAGAACAGTCAAAGAAAGAGTTCTTGCCTGTGTTACAACGTGTGAAGTTGAGTAAGACTCAAAACCCGACCATGATAGAAGATAGAGAGAGAATGAAAGTCATTCCCTATGCCTTGGCCATAGGTTCTATAAAATATGCCATGCTGTGTACCAGATCTATTGTATACCCTACACTGTTTTTGGCAAGGGAGTACAATAGTGATCTAGGAGTAGATCACTGGACAGCGGTCAAATTATCCTTAGTGGAATAAGGATATGTTTCTCGATTATGGAGGTGACAAAAAGATTCGTCGTAAAGGGTTACGTCGATGCAAATTTTGACACCGATCCAGATGACTCTAAATCTCAATCTGGATACATATTGAAAGTGGGAGCAATTAGCTAGAATAGCTCCGTGCAGAGCATTGTTGACATAGAAATTTGCAAAATACTTAGGGATCTGAATGTGGTAGACCCGTTGACTAAACTTCTCTCACAAGCAAAACATGATCACATCTTAGTACTCTTTGGGTGTTAATCACATAGCGATGTGAACTAGATTACTGACTCTAGTAAACCCTTTGGGTGATGGTCACATGATGATGTGAACTATGGGTGTTAATCACATGGTGATGTGAACTATTGGTGTTAAATCACATGGCGATGTGAACTAGATTATTGACTCTAGTGCAAGTGGGAGACTGAAGGAAATATGCCCTAGAGGCAATAATAAAGTTATTATTTATTTCCTTATATCATGATAAATGTTTATTATTCATGCTAGAATTGTATTAACCGGAAACATGATACATGTGTGAATACATAGACAAACAGAGTGTCACTAGTATGCCTCTACTTGACTAGCTCGTTGATCAAAGATGGTTATGTTTCCTAGCCAAAGACAAAGAGTTTTCATTTGATTAACGGGATCACATCATTAGGAGAATGATGTGATTGACTTGACCCATTCTGTTAGCATAGCACTTGATCGTTTAGTTTATTGCTATTGCTTTCTTCATGACTTATACATGTTCCTATGACTATGAGATTATGCAACTCCCGTTTACCGGAGGAACACTTTGTGTGCTACCAAACGTCACAACGTAACTGGGTGATTATAAAGGTGCTCTACAGCTGTCTCCGAAGGTACTTTTTGGTTGGCGTATTTCGAGATTAGGATTTGTCACTCCGATTGTCGGAGAGGTATATCTGGGCCCACTCGGTAATGCACATCACTATAAGCATTGCAACTAATGAGTTAGTTGCGGGATGATGTATTACGGAACGAGTAAAGAGACTTGCCGGTAACGAGATTGAACTAGGTATTGAGATACCGACGATCGAATCTCGGGCAAGTAAGATACCGATGACAAAGGGAACAACGTATATTGTTATGCGGTCTGATCGATAAAGATCTTCATAGAATATGTAGGAGCCAATATGAGCATCCAGGTTCTGCTATTGGTTATTGACCGGAGACGTGTCTCGGTCATGTCTACATAGTTCTCGAACCCGTAGGGTCCGCACGCTTAAAGTTCGGTGACGATCGTAATTAGGGTTTTTGTGTTTTGATGTACCGAAGGTTGTTCGGTGTCTCGGATGTGATCACGGACATGACAAGGAGTCTCGAAATGGTCGAGACATAAAGATTGATATATTGGAAGCCTATATTTGGATATCGGAAACGTTCCGGCTGAAATCAGGATTTTACCGGAGTACTGGGGGTTACCGGAACCACACCCCCCCCCCCCCGGGGGTTATTTGGCCTACATGGGCCCTAAGGAAGAAGAGGAGGGCAGGCAGCGCGCCCCCTCCCCCCCTAGTCCTAATAGGACAAGGAAGGGGGGTGGCGCCCCCCTTTCCTCTTTCTCCCTTCCCCCTTCCTTTTCCAACAAGGCAAGAGGGGGGAGTCCTACTCCCGGTGGGAGTAGGTGAAAGGATCGATATGGTTGACTAGAGGGGGGGTGAATAGGCAACTACCAATTTTTAACTTCTCTTTATCAAATTAAATTTTGCATCAAAGTAGGTTGTCTAGATGTGCAACTAGGTGAGCAACCTATATGATGCAAAACCAACAAGCAAGCTAGCAAGCAAGAGAAGTAACACTAAAGAACTTGCACAAGTAAAGGTAAGAGATAACCAAGAGTGGATCCGGTGAAGACGAGGATGTGTTACCGAAGTTCCTTCCCTTTGAGGGGAAGTACGTCTCCGTTGGAGCTGTGTGGAGGCACGATGCTCCCCAAGAAGCCACTAGGGCCACCGTATTCTCCTCACGCCCTCACACAATGCGAGATGTCATGATTCCACTATTGGTGCCCTTGAAGGCGGCGACCGAACCTTTACAAACAAGGTTGGGGCAATCTCTACAACTTAATCGAAGGCTCCCAACAAAACCATGAAGCTTCACCACAATGGACTATGGCTCCGTGGTGACCTCAACCGTCTAGGGTGCTCAAACACCCAAGAGTAACAAGATCCGCTAGGGATGAGTGGGGGAATCGAAAATCCCTTATTGGAAGTGTAGATCGGGGCCTTCTCAACCACTCCCAAGCAAATCAACAAGTTTGATTGACTAGAGAGATAGATCGGGCGAAAATGGAGCTTGGAGCATTTAATGGAGCTTGAGCAATAAATGGAGCTTGGGGAGGAAGAGGTAGGTCAAAGAGAAGAAGGGGGCCCCCTTCTATAGTGGGGGCAACAATCCAACCGTTGCCCCTCACCAACCAGCCCCGCACAGGGCGGTACTACCGCTGAGAGGGGGCAGTACTACCGCCAGGTCAGCGGTACTGCCGCGCCAGCCAGCGGCACTGCCGCGCAGAGGAGACTAGTAGGGAATAGGACCCAACGTGATACTACCGTGGTGGTAGGGGCGGTACTACCGCTCCTGGAACGGTACTACCGCCTCAACAACCGCAACTAGTGCCGCAAAACCCGACACGAGAAAAAGACCCCTCGAGTCGAGGCGGTAGGAACCACACAGCCCAGCGGTACTACGGCAGCGGGGTCACGGGCGGTACTACCGCCGTGGAGCGGTACTGTCGCTTGTGACCCTTCGGCCATACTACCGCTGGTAGTGTGGTACTACCGCTGGGGCACAGAAGAGAGAGAGAGAATCTCTCCAAAGAGGCTGAGTACGAGGCGGAGGTGCCAGGCACCCCAGTGGTACCACTGCTGTGGAGCCACGGGCGGTACTACCGCTGTGGAGCGGTACTGCCTCTTGTGGCTCCTCAGCGGTACTACAGCTGGGTTGCGCAGTACTACCGCTTGGACCCAGACAGGATAAGGAAGAGAGGAGAGATCTCTACAATGGAATGGAAAAGCTCGGAGGGTGAGAAGTTGATGTGTACGTGTTGGTTCCACCCATGCAATACCCCAGCGGACCCCCTCTTGATAGTACGGTGCCCTCTACGCAACTAGTCCACCGAGAAAGAAACGAAAGAGCTACACCGTCTTGAAATATACTCTGAGAGGAAGAAAATGTTCATGCCAGGGGAGAATCTATGAATTATTCAAAGCACAAGATTAGTCCGCACACATGTTGTCATCAATCACCAAAACTACCTTGAGAGATATATGCCGTAACAATCTCCCCCTTTTTGGTGGATTGATAACAACTAGGGATTTGCGCAAGGAAAAGAAATAAAAGAAGAAAACTCTGAACTACAAAATATAGACGGGCTCCCCCAGAATGTGTGCACCTAGATAGTGGAGTATTCGGAGCAAGACACACACATTCGGATCAACACTCCCCCTATATTTTATAGTCCAACAATACTAAGTACAAGATATATGAGAGGAGAGAATAAAACAGGACAAGCATGCAACTCATAATAAACTACTGCACTGAATAGACATAAGTAATAAGGTTGCGATCGGGAGCATATGTTTCACACCATATGTCTAGAACTTAGATCTCACAGGCACCAAACCAAACCAAATAAAGACACCGAGAGAACACACAAGAAACCACAAGACGACTCAAAGCACGGCAATAACACAAATCCCTACACTCTCTCCCCCTTTGGCAGCGAGACACCAAAAAGGGGAAAGAGTGACGCTACGACTCCAGGTGATGGGAAGATGATGATCTCGAACATCACATCTCTGCATCTTCATCGTGGGTCGAAAACTGCTCGGCATCGGAGTCAGTCCAAGGGCAATGCTGATGAATCCATTCCTCCTCTTCAGTGATTTGACCCTCAGACCCACTGGCAACTGTCGCTCCCATCTGACGCATGAGCTCCTTGTGGCGCGTCCTGGCATGCTTCTCCGCCACATGAGTCATGTACTGACCATGAGACTCCATGCAGAAAAGCTTCTTCATCTTGCGTTTAAGCTTCTGTGCCCATGACGGTTCTGTACTAGAGGGCCCAAAGTCCTCCTCATGATCATTAGTAGCAGCCCCACCCTCGGTCCCCATGGCAGCAGCAGCAGACGGATCCCCCATGGCAGCAGCAGCAGACGGACCCCCTGTGTGAGGCGCTAGGGTGGCCCAATTGTCCTTCTTCCTCAGACGCTTGATCTCATGAGAAACCAAGTCTCCAGTTTCTAGCAACACTCTGGGATAAGTCTGTGCCCAGGCCCTCTCAATGAGCCTCATGATGAATGGAACATATATAGGGAACTTGCGCTCAGACACGGCAGAGAGAAGTTCAGACCACATGACATGAGAAATATCCAGGCTCTCTCCAGCGCTTGCTTCCTTCTCATGCTGACAGAAAAGGAGCATGTCCACGAGGTAAGAGTGGACCATATCCAGATTCCCGATCCAAGGGAAGAGAGTCTCACGGAAGATGCGATGAAGAATGTCCAGATATGGAGACACCTCATAGGTCTTCTTCTCAGTTACTGGGTGAACATTCACAGTGCAGTAGGGCCAAAGGGCTTGCTTGTGGGTGGACGTATCATTGCGGTGAGGGCGGAAACCGACAGGAGTCTCAAGCCCGTGATCCACCACATCAAGTAACTCCATGAAAGCCTTCCACTTGACGGAAAGCAGCTTGCCATTGGTCATCCATGTCAGAGTCCTGTCGACATCCGTCCCAAGATGGACGGTGGCATAGAATTGAGCCACCAAATCTGCATCGAAATCCTTGTTGAATTGCATGATCCTGAGAATGTTCAGCTGAGTGCACATCTGAAGGGCTTCACCAAAGTACTCCGGGTCCTTCTCCATAGCATCAGTGTCAATGGAGCGAACATCAACAAAGAGATTCTTCTTGGCCTTGATCACATCAAAGTAGATGGCAAACTGAAAACGGTTCCAGAACTGGCGGTTGACCAAAGTGGGTTCTTGGTCCACCGCATAGGGGTTGCGGCGCCGCTTCTCCCAAAACTCCTTGTTGGTCATCTCAGTCACAGTCTTCCCTTTTGGCTTGTTGGCGGATCTCTTTGTTTGCTAAGGAGGTGGAGGAACACTTGCAGATGCACTTGCTGGAGGCGGTTGGGTGCTCGAGGAGCCACCGGCTAGCTCAGAGGTGCGGTAGCGTTTTGATGTTGCACGCCCGGGGTTGATACGGCGAGCTTGATGCTCAGAATGGTCATCACCTGGAGCCAAACACAAGAACACGCAAAACAACCAGAAAGAACGAGCATAAGCCAACAAACACAACAAAAATAATCAAGGTAAGGTAGGAATTTGATGGAATTTGGCATGCAGCGGTAGTACCATGACATGCCCGCGGTAGTGCCGCCGAAGCGGTAGTACCGCTCGAGGTCAAGCGGTAGTACCGCTCCAACGAGAGCGGTAGTACTGCTCGAGGCGGAGAAACAGCAGTTTCCTACAGCACGAGGCGGAGAAACAATGGTTTCCTACTACCGTGGTCAGATCCGGCACTACCGGCCTGCCAAATTCAAAAATATTCCTACCAAACTCTAATCGAGATAGTCTAGTTGCCTTCTCCAACCAACTCAAGCCTAGATTTAGCCAAAAATCTAGAGATGCAACCACCATTGCCCCTAAGAAACAAGATCTGAAAACGAGACAAAAGGAAAGAAGGAACGAGGACAATACCGGCATCCATGGCAAGAGAACGGGGTGGGGATCGACTCCACCAAAGGAAATGGAGAGGGACGCCCCGGAGACGGAGATCCGCCGGAGCCCTCCCGCGGCGAGTGGAGGCTAGTGAGAGGAAGTGGAAAGAGGGGGCGAAGTGAATGGGTATGGGGGAGAAGAAACCTCCCCCTGCCCCGATATAACCCCCTGGTCCCGTCCCTCAGCGATAGTACCGTGCTGGGGGGCGGTAGTACAGCTTATGAGCGGTAGTACCGCCCAGCACGCCACGGCAACCAAACAAACAAGGATTTTGCTCAAAGGATAGACAAAAATGGCAAGAAAAAGAGCACACCAGCAAACGACCAAGACACACCTCTCAAAAGAGGGCGATGGCCGAGGCCACCTATGTTTGAGTCAAAAGGTATGGCGC
Source organism: Triticum monococcum (assembly GCA_034509565.1). Lineage (NCBI taxonomy): Eukaryota > Viridiplantae > Streptophyta > Magnoliopsida > Poales > Poaceae > Triticum > Triticum monococcum. The sequence goes on along the minus strand of CM067842.1, from coordinate 76,370,903 downwards.
CGCAAAGATTTTAACCTTGGGCCCATGACCAAAACTCGTCTTTGAAGCACAAGTATCACCAACAATGGCTAAAGTGAAAGACTTGATCAATTTATGCATAATGGGGGGAGAGAGAGTTCATTGAGAGAACAGAACTCCCCCTATGTCCATGCCTACACCTAAACTAGACAACAAAATGAGCGTGGTGGGGTGTGCAAGGGTTCAAGCCACATTGCTCGAATCAATGATATTTAGCTCATGCCTTAACTCGCGAAATCTTGCTTCATCCAAGGGCTTCGTGAAAATATCTGCAAGGTTGTCATGAGTGTTGACATAGTTGAGCTCGATCTCTCCTCACCTAATGTGATCCCGGATGAAGTGATACCGAATCTCAATATGCTTCGTCTTGAAGTGTTGCACCGGGTTGAGAGAGATCTTGATGGCACTTTCATTGTCACACCAAAGAGGCACTTTGTCACAAGTGACACCGTAATCCTTTAAAGTTTTCCTCATCCATAGGAGTTGTGCACAACAACTAACGGCGGCAACATACTCCGACTCAGTGGACGAGAGAGACACACAACTTTGCTTTTTGGAAGACCAACTTACCAAAGAGCAACCAAGGAATTGGCACCCTCTGTTGGGGAACGTAGTAATTTCAAAAAAAATCCTACGCACACGCAAGATCATGGTGATGCATAGCAACGAGAGGGGAGAGTGTTGTCTACGTACCAACGCGGACCGACTGCGGAAGCGATCACACAATGTAGAGGAAGTAGTCGTACGTCTTCTCGATCCGACCGATCCAAGCACCGTTACTCCGGCACCTCCGAGTTCTTAGCACACGTTCAGCTCGATGACGATCCTCGGGCTCCGATCCAGCAAAGCGTCGAGGAAGAGTTCCGTCAGCACGACGGCGTGGTGACGATCTTGATGTACTACCGACGCAGGGCTTCGCCTAAGCACTACAACGGTATGATCGAGGTGGAATTTGGTGGCAGGGGGCACCGCACACGGCTAAGGAACGATCTCACGGATCAACTTGTGTGTCTAGAGGTGCCCCCTGCCCCCGTATATAAAGGTTTCAAGGGGAGGGGCTGGCCGGCCAAGGTGGGAGGCACAGGAGGAGTCCTACTCCTACCGGGAGTAGGACTCCCCCCTCCAATCCTAGTCCAACTAGGTTTCCTCAACCGGGAAAGAGAGACGGGGTGGCCGGCCACCTTCCCTAGTCCTAATAGGACTAGGGGAAGGGGGGAGGCGCGCAGCCCATGGGGCAGCCCTTTCACCTTTCCACTAAGGCCCATGTTGGCCCATTTGGCTCCCGGGGGGTTCCGGTAATCCTCCCGGTAATCCGGTAAAATCCCGATTTCACCCAGAACACTTCCGATGTCCAAACATAGGCTTCCAATATATCAATCTTTACGTCTCGACCATTTCGAGACTCCTCGTCATGTCCGTGATCACATCCGGGACTCCGAACTCCTTCGGTACATCAAAACTCATAAACTCATAATATAATTGTCATCGAAACCTTAAGCGTGCGGACCCTACGGTTCGAGAACAATGTAGACATGACCGAGACACGTCTCCGATCAATAACCAATAGCAGGACCTGGATGCCCATATTGGCTCCTACATATTCTACGAAGATCTTTATCGGTCAGACCGCATAACAACATACATTGTTCCCTTTGTCATCGGTATGTTACTTGCCCGAGATTCGATCGTCGGTATCCAATACCTAGTTCAATCTCGTTACCGGCAAGTCTCTTTACTCGTTCCGTAATACATCATACCGCAACTAACTCATTAGTTGCAATGCTTGCAAGGCTTAAGTGATGTGCATTACCGAGAGGGCCCAGAGCTACCTCTCCGACAATCGGAGTGACAAATCCTAATCTCGAAATACGCCAACCCAACATCTACCTTTGGAGCCACCTGTAGTACTCCTTTATAATCACCTAGTTACGTTGTGACGTTTGGTAGTACCCAAAGTGTTCCTCCGGCAAACGGGAGTTGCATAATCTCATAGTCATAGGAACATGTATAAGTCATGAAGAAAGCAATAGCAACATACTAAACGATCGTGTGCTAAGCTAATGGAATGGGTCATGTCAATCAGATCATTCAACTAATGATGTGACCTCGTTAATCAAATAACAACTCTTTTGTCCATGGTTAGGAAACATAACCATCTTTGATTAACGAGCTAGTCAAGTAGAGGCATACTAGTGACACTCTGTTTGTCTATGTATTCACACATGTATTATGTTTCCGGTTAATACAATTCTAGCATGAATAATAAACATTTATCATGATATAAGGAAATAAATAATAACTTTATTATTGCCTCTAGGGCATATTTCCTTCAGTCTCCCACTTGCACTAGAGTCAATAATCTAGTTCACATCGCCATGTGATTTAGCAGCAATAGTTCACATCACCATGTGATTAACACCCATAGTTCACATCGTCATGTGACCAACACTCAAAGGGTTTACTAGAGTCAGTAATCTAGTTCACATATCTATGTGATTAACACCTAAAGAGTACTAAGGTGTGATCATGTTTTGCTTGTGAGATAATTTTAGTCAACGGGTCTGTCACATTCAGATCCGTAAGTATTTTGCAAGTTCTATGTCTACAATGCTTTATACGGAGCTACTCTAGCTAATTGCTCCCACTTTCAATATGTATCCAAATTGAGACTTTAGATTCATCTAGATCAGTGTCAAAAACTTGCATCGACGTAACCCTTTACGACGAACCTTTTTGTCACGTTCATAATCGAGAAACATATCCTTATTTCACTAAGGATAATTCTGACCGCTATCCAGTGATCTACTCCTAGATCACTATTGTACTCCCTTGCCAAATCAATGCAGGGTATACAATAGATCTGGTATACAGCATGACATACTTTATAGAACCTATGGCCAAGGCATAGGGAATGACTTTCATTCTCTTTCTATCTTCTGCCGTGGTCAGGCTTTGAGTCTTACTCAATTTCACACCTTGTAATACAGGCAAGAACTCTTTCTTTGACTGCTCCATTTTGAACTACTTCAAAATCTTGTCAAGGTATGTACTCATTGAAAAAACTTATCAAGCATCTTGATCTATCTCTATAGATCTTGAAGCTCAATATGTAAGCAGCTTCACCGAAGCCTTTTTTTGAAAAACTCCTTTCAAACACTCCTTTATGCTTTACAGAATAATTCTACATTATTTCCGATCAACAATATGTCATTCACATATACTTATCAGAAATGTTGTAGTGCTCCCACTCACTTTCTTGTAAATACAGGCTTCACCGCAAGTCTGTATAAAACTATATGCTTTGATCAACTCATCAAAGCGTATATTCCAACTCCGAGATGCTTGCACCAGTCCACAGATGGATCGCTGGAGCTTGCACATTTTGTTAGCACCTTTCGGATTGACAAAACCTTCTGTTGCATCATATACAACTCTTCTTTAATAAATCCATTAAGGAATGCAGTTTTGTTTATCTATTTGCCAGATTTCATAAAATGCGGCAATTACTAACATGATTCGGACAGACTCAAGCATAGATACGAGTGAGAAGCTCTCATCGTAGTCAACACCTTGAACTTGTCGAAAACCTTTTGCGACAATTCTAGCTTTGTAGATAGTAACACTACTATCAGCGTCCGTCTTCCTCTTGAAGATCCATTTATTCTCAATTGCTTGCCGATCATCGGGCAAGACAACCAAAGTCCAAACTTTGTTCTCATACATGGATCATATCTCAGATTTCATGGCCTCAAACTATTTCGCGGAATCTGGGCTCATCATCGCTTCCTCATAGTTCGTAGGTTCGTCATGGTCAAGTAACATGACCTCCAGAACAGGATTACCGTACCACTCTGGTGCGGATCTCACTCTGGTTTACCTACGAGATTCGGTAGTAACTTGATCTGAAGTTACATGATCATCATCATTAGCTTCCTCACTAATTGGTGTAGTAGTCACAAGAACAGATTTTTGTGATGAACTACTTTCCAATAAGGTAGAAGGTACAATTACCTTATCAAGTTTTCTACTTTCCTCCCACTCACTTCTTTCAAGAGAAACTCCTTCTCTAGAAAGGATCCATTATAAGCAACGAATGTCTTGCCTTAGGATCTGTGATAGAAGGTGTACCCAACAGTCTCCTTTGGGTATCCTATGAAGACATATTTCTCCGATTTGGGTTTGAGCTTATCAGGATGAAACTTTTTCTCATAAGCATCGCAACCCCAAACTTCAAGAAACGACAACTTTGGTTTCTTGCCAAACCATAGTTCATAAGGCGTCGTCTCGACGGATATAGATGGTTCCCCTTTTTAACGTGAATGCAGCTGTCTCTAATGCATGACCCCAAAAACGATAGTGGTAAATCGGTAAGAAACATCATAGATTGCACTATATCCAATAAAGTACGGTTATGACGTTCGGACACACCATTATGCTGTGGTGTTCCAGGTGGCGTGAGTAGTGAAACTACTTCGCATTGTTTTAACTGAAGACCAAACTCGTAACTCAAATATTTGTCTCCGCGATCAGATCGTAGAAACTTTATTTTCTTGTCACGATGATTTTCCACTTCACTCTGAAATTCTTTGAACTTTTCAAATGTTTCGGACTTATGTTTCATCAAGTAGATATACCCATATCTGCTCAAATCATCTGTGAAGTTTAGAAAATAACGATATTTGCCATGAGCCTAAACACTCATCGGACCGCATACATCAGTATGTATTATTTCCAATAAGTCATTTGCTCGGTCCGGAGAACAGAGTCTTAGTCATCTTGCCCATAAGGCATGGTTCGCAAGCATCAAGTGATTCATAATCAAGTGATTCCAAAATCCCATCAGCATGGAGTTTCTTCATGTGCTTTACACCAATATGACCTAAACGGTAGTGCCACAAATAAGTTGCACTATCATTATTAACTTCGCATCTTTTGGTTTCAATATTATGAATATGTGTATCACTAAGATCGAGATCCAATGAACTATTTTCATTGGGTGTGTAACCATATAAGGTTTTATTCATGTAAACATAACAACAATTTATTCTTTTACTTAAATGAATAACTGTATTACAATAAACATGATCAAATCATATTCATGCTCAACGCAAACACCAAATAACACTTATTTAGGTTTAACACTAATCCCGAAAGTACAGGGGGTGTGCGATGATGATCATATCAATCTTGGAACCACTTCCAACACACATCGTCACTTCACCCTTAACTAGTCTCTGTTTATTCTGCAACTCCCGTTCCGAGTTACTAATCTTAGCAACTGAACTAGTATCAAATACTGAGGGTTTGCTATAAACACTAGTAAAGTACACATCAATAACATGTATATCAAATATACTTATGTTCACTCGGCCATCCTTCTTATCCGCCAATCACTTGGGGTAGTTCCGCTTCCAGTGACCAGTCCCTTTGCAGTAGAAGCACTCAGTCTCAGGCTTAGGTCTAGACTTGGGCTTCTTCACTTGAGCAGCAACTTGCTTGCCGTTCTTCTTGAAGTTCCCCTTCTTCCCTTTTGCCCTTTTCTTCAAACTAGTGGTCTTGTCAACCATCAACACTTGATGTTTTCTTGATTTCTACCTTCGTTGATTTCAGCATCACGAAGAGCTTGGGAATCGTTTCTGTTATCCCTTGCATATCATAGTTCATCACGAAGTTCTACTAACTTGGTGATGGTGACTAGAGAATTCTGTCAATCACTATCTTATCTAGAAGATTAACTCCCACTTGATTCAAGCGATTGTAGTACTCAGACAATCTGGGCACATGCTCACTAGTTGAGCGATTCTCCTCCATCTTTTAGCTATAGAACTTGTTGGAGACTTCATATCTCTCAACTCGGGTATTTGCTTGAAATATTAACTTCAACTCCTGGAACATCTCATATGGTCCATGACGTTCAAAACGTCTTTGAAGTCCCGATTCTAAGCCATTAAGCATGGTGCACTAAACTATCATGTAGTCATCATATTGAGCTAGCCAAACGTTCATAACGTCTGCATCTGCTCCTGCAATAGGTCTGTCACCTAGCGGTGCATCAAGGACATAATTTTTCTGTGCAGCAATGAGGATAAACCTCAGATCACGGATCCAATCCGTATCTTTGCTACTAACATCTTTCAACACAATTTTCTCTAGGAACATATCAAAATAAACACAGGGAAGCAACAACGCGAGCTATTGATCTTCAACATAGATATGCTAATACTACCAGGACTAAGTTCATGATAAATTAAAGTTCAATTAATCATATTACTTAAGAACTCCCACTTAGATAGACATCCCTCTAATCCTCTAAGTGATCATGTGATCCAAATCAACTAAACCATAACCGATCATCACGTGAGATGGAGTAGTTTTCAATGGTGAACATCGTTATGTTGATCATATCTACTATATGATTCACGCTCGACCTTTCGGTCTCCGTGTTCCGAGGCCATATCTGCATATGCTAGGCTCGTCAAGTTTAACCTGAGTATTCTGCGTGTGCAAAACTGGCTTGCACCCGTTGTAGATGGACGTAGAGCTTATCACACCCGATCATCACATGGTGTCTGGGCACGACGAACTTTGGCAACGGTGCATACTCAGGGAGAACACTTCTTGATAATTTAGTGAGAGATCATCTTATAATGCTACCGTCAATCAAAGCAAGATAAGATGCATAAAAGATAAACATCACATGCAATCAATATAAGTGATATGATATGGCCATCATCATCTTGTGCTTGTGATCTCCATCTCCGAAGCACCGTCATGATCACCATCGTCACCAGCGCGACACCTTGATCTCCATCGTAGCATCGTTGTCGTCTCGCCAATCTTATGCTTCCACGACTATCACTACCGCTTAGTAATAAAGTAAAGCATTACATCACGATTGCATTGCATACAATAAAGCGACAACCATATGGCTCCTGCCAGTTGCCGATAACTTGGTTACAAAACATGATCATCTCATACAATAAAATCAGCATCATGCCTTGACCATATCACATCACAACATGCCCTGCAAAAACAAGTTAGACGTCCTCTACTTTGTTGTTGCAAGTTTTACGTGGCTGCTACGGGCTTAAGCAAGAACTCATCTCACCTACGCATCAAAACCACAACGATAGTTTGTCAAATAGACTCCGTTTTAACCTTCTCAAGGACCGGGCGTAGCCACACTCGGTTCAACTAAAGTTGGAGAGACAGTCGCCCGCAAGCCATCTATGTGCAAAGCACGTCGAGGGAACCGGTCTCGCGTAAGTGTACGCGTAAGGTTGGTCCGGGTCGTCTCGTCCAACAATACCGCCGAACCAAAGTATGACATGCTGGTAGGCAGTATGACTTGTATCGCCCACAACTCACTTGTGTTCTACTCATGCAAATAACATCAAACCATAAAACCTAGGCTCGGATGCCACTGTTGGGGAACGTAGTAATTTCAAAAAATTTCCTACGCACACGCAAGATCATGGTGATGCATAGCAACGAGAGGGGAGAGTGTTGTCTACGTACCAATGCGGACCGACTGCGGAAGCGATCACACAACGTAGAGGAAGTAGTCGTACGTCTTCTCGATCCGACCAATCCAAGCACCGTTACTCCGGCACCTCCGAGTTCTTAGCACACGTTCAGCTCGATGACGATCCTCGGGCTCCGACCCAGCAAAGCGTCGAGGAAGAGTTCCGTCAGCACGACGGCATGGTGACGATCTTGATGTACTACCGACACAGGGCTTCGCCTAAGCACTACAACGGTATGATCGGGGTGGAATTTGGTGGCAGGGGCACCGCACACGGCTAACGAACGATCTCACGGATCAACTTGTGTGTCTAGAGGTGCCTGCCCCCGTATATAAAGGTTTCAAGGGGAGGGGCTGGCCGGCCAAGGTGGGAGGCGCAGGAGGAGTCCTACTCCTACCGGGAGTAGGACTCCCCCCTCCAATCCTAGTCCAACTAGGTTTCCTCAAGTGGGAAAGAGAGAGGGGGTGGCCGGCCACCTTCCCTAGTCCTAATAGGACTAGGGGAAGGGGGAGGCGTGCAGCCCATGCGGCAGCCCTTTCACCTTTCCACTAAGGCCCATGTTGGCCCATTTGGCTCCCGGGGGGTTCCGGTAACCCTCCCGGTAATCCGGTAAAATCCCGATTTCACCCGGAACACTTCCGATGTCCAAACATAGGCTTCCAATATATCAATCTTTACGTCTCGACCATTTCGAGACTCCTCGTCATGTCCGTGATCACATCCGGGACTCCAAACTCCTTCGGTACATCAAAACTCATAAACTCATAATATAACTGTCATCGAAACCTTAAGCGTGCGGACCCTACGGTTCGAGAACAATGTAGACATGACCGAGACACGTCTCCGGTCAATAACCAATACCGGGACCTAGATGCCCATATTGGCTCCTACATATTCTACGAAGATCTTTATCGGTCAGACCGCATAACAACATACGTTGTTCCCTTTGTCATCGGTATGTTACTTGCCCGAGATTCGATCGTCGGTATCCAATACCTAGTTCAATCTCGTTACCGGCAAGTCTCTTTACTCGTTCCATAATACATCATCCCGCAACTAACTCATTAGTTGCAATGCTTGCAAGGCTTAAGTGATGTGCACTACCGAGAGGGCCCAGAGCTACCTCTCCGACAATCGGAGTGACAAATCCTAATCTCGAAATACGCCAACCCAACATCTACCTTTGGAGCCACCTGTAGTACTCCTTTATAATCACCCAGTTACGTTGTGACGTTTGGTAGTACCCAAAGTGTTCCTCCAGCAAACGGGAGTTGCATAATCTCATAGTCATAGGAACATGTGTAAGTCATGAAGAAAGCAATAGCAACATACTAAACGATCGTGTGCTAAGCTAATGGAATGGGTCATGTCAATCAGATCATTCAACATACTAAATAACGGGAGTTGTTATTTGATTAACGGGGTCACATCATTAGAGAATGATGTGATTGACTTGACCCATTCCGTTAGCATAGCACTTGATCGTTTAGTTCGTTGCTATTGCTTTCTTCATGACTTATACATGTTCCTATGACTATGAGATTATGCAACTCCCGTTTACCGGAGGAACACTTTGTGTGCTACCAAACGTCACAACGTAACTGGGTGATTATAAAGGTGCTCTACAGGGGTCTCCGAAGGTACTTGTTGGGTTGGCGTATTTCGAGATTACGATTTGTCACTCCGATTGTCGGAGAGGTATCTCTAGGCCCACTCGGTAATGCACATCACTATAAGCCTTGCAAGCATTGCAACTAATGAGTTAGTTGCGGGATGACGTGTTACAGAACGAGTAAAGAGACTTGCCGGTAACGAGATTGAACTTGGTATTGAGATACCAACGATCAAATCTCGGGCAAGTAACATACCGATGACAAAGGGAACAACGTATGTTGTTATGCGGTTTGACCGATAAAGATCTTCGTAGAATATGTAGGAGCCAATATGAGCATCCAGGTTCCGCTATTGGTTATTGACCGGAGACGTGTCTTAGTCATGTCTACATAGTTCTCGAACCCGTAGGGTCCGCACGCTTAAAGTTCGATGACGGTTATATTATGAGTTTATGTGTTTTGATGTACTGAAGGATTTCGGAGTCCCGGATGAGATCGGGGATATGGTGAGGAGTCTCAAAATGGTCGAGGCATAAAGATCGATATATTGGACGACTATATTCGGACATCGGAAAGGTTCCGAGTGATTCGGGTATTTTCAGGAGTACCGGGGAGTTACTGGAATTCTTCATATTGGGCCTTAATGGGCCATACGGGAAAGGAGAGAAAGGCCTCAAAGGGTGGATGCACCCCTCCCCATGGGTTGGTCCGAATTGGACTAGGGAGTGGGGGGCGCCCCTTCCTGGCAAATCCTAAACGGCGCTCTAAGCGCCCGCTACAGCTTTAACGGTACAGGGCGCATACCCCCCGCTCCGCCATGGGCCAGCCCATTTCTCATTATTTTTTTTCCTTTTGTAAAAGTTTGCAAAAAATGATGCTATGTTGGATTTGAACCCGCGCCTTTGAGCTTCGGTGCAAGACATGCCAACCACCCCAGCCACTCCACCGGATGTGATAATGCACTGCTTCTTCTTCTTCTCTTATCCCTTTTTTTCTTTTTCTCTTTCTTTTTCTTTTTTTCAATTTTTTTCCTTCTTCTAATTCAATGCAAAAGAGTTCCCTGAATATTATAAACAATTTTTCAAATTCTATAAACTTTTGCTAATTGGATGAATAGTTTTTTAAATCGATGATCTTTTTTCAAATTTGATGCACTTTTTTCTAATAGGATGAACTTTTACTAAAATCTATGAACTTTTTTTTCAAAATCGATGAATATTTTTTCAATTTGGTGAACTTTTTTTCAAATTTGCTGAAAAAAATTTAGGTCGGTGAACTTTTAAAAAATTCGATGAACTTTTCTTTAAGTCGGTGAACTTTTTTTTACGTTCGTGAACTTTTTTTCAAAATCGGTGAACTTTTTTTTAATCCATGAACTCTTTTTATTCGTGATTCTTTATAAAATCTGTGAACTTTCAAAAATATTTCTCATTGTTGTTCAAAAGAAATCATGTTTTTCTAAGTGTTTTTAAATAATCCAAAAATCTACGTGGCTGCAGCGTTTTGGTCTCAAGCTTTATCGCGCTGAAATGTTTCAATACTGCGGGGTAGCTCGAGTGGTTGGCTAACCATTTACTGACAGTAAGTGACGCGTGTTCGATTCCACAACAGCGCCATATATTTTTGATATTTTTACGGGCTACTGCATTGGACTGCTGCGTGTTCCTGGGTCGGGCCCATAACAGGAGCAGCGTGGGCGCCAGAAGGTCCAACCGGCGCTGAAGGCGCCGGTTAGGAGCTCCCCCTTCCTTCCTTCTCCTTTTCCCTTCCCTTTCTTTCCCTCCTACTCCTACTACTTGGAAGGGCTCCTAGTTCTACTAGGAAAGGGGGAATCCTGCTCCCGATGGGAGTAGGACTCCCCTAGGGCGCGCCATAGAGAGGGCCGGCCCTCCCCCTCCTCCACTCCTTTATATACGGGGGCAGGGGCACCCCAAAGACAACAATTGATCTCTTGATCTCTTAGCCGTGTGCGGTGCCCCCCTCCACCATAATCCATCTCGATCATATCGTAGCAGTGCTTATGCAAAGCCCTGCGTCGATAGAACATCATCATCGTCACCACGCCGTCGTGCTGACGAAACTCTCCCTCAACACTCGGCTGGATCGGAGTTCGAGGGACGTCATTGAGTTGAACATGTGCAGAACTCGGAGGTGTCGTGCATTCGGTACTTCATCGGTCGGATCGTGAAGACGTACGACTACATCAACCGCATTGTGTTAACGCTTCCGCTTTCGGTCTACGAGGGTACGTGGACACACTCTCCCCTCTCATTGCTATGCATCACCATGATCTTGAGTGTGCGTAGGAATTTTTTTGAAATTACTACGTTCCCCAACAAGATATCCACGGCAATACATACATCAAGTGTTCTCAAATCTTTAAAGACTCAATCCGATAAGATTACTTCAAAGGGGAAACTCGATTCATTACAAGAGAAAAGAGGGGGAGGAGAAACATAAGATCCAACTATAATAGCAAAGCTCGCGATACATCAAGATCGTGCCAAATCAAGAACACAAGAGAGAGAGAGAGAGAGAGAGAGAGAGAGAGAGAGAGATCAAACACATAGCTACTGGTACATACCCTCAGCCCCAAGAGAAAACTACTCCCTCCTCGTCTTGGAGAGCACCGGGATGATGAAGATGGCCACCGGAGAAGGATTCCCCCTCCGACAGGGTGCCGGAACGGGTCTAGATTGGCTTTCGGTGGCTACGGAGGCTTCTGGCGGCGGAACTCCCGATCTATTGTCTGTTCTAGAAGTTTTAGGATACGTAGGTATATATGGGTGCAGGAAGTACGTCGGTGGAGCTCCTGGGGCCCCACGAGGCAGGGGGCGTGCCCTAGGGGGTTGGGTGCGCCCCCCCACCCTCGTGGGCACCTCCCTTCTCTCCTGACGTGGGGTCCAAGTCCATCCGGTAGCTTTCCTTCCAAAAATAACTTCTCCAGTTGATTTCGTTCCGTTTCGACTCCGTTTGATATTCCTTTTCTTCGAAACACTGAAATAGGCAAAAAAACAGCAAATCTAGGCTGGGCCTCCGGTTAATAGGTTAGTCCCAAAAATAATATAAAAGTGGATAATAAAGCCCAATATTGCCCAAAACAGTAGATAACATAGCATGGAGCAATCAAAAATTATAGATACGTTGGAGACGTATCAAGCATCCCCAAGCTTAATTCCTGCTCGTGCTCGAGTAGGTAAATGATAAAAGAAAGAATTTTTGATGTGGAATGCTAGTTGGCACAATTTCAATGCAATTCTTCTTAATTGTGGTATGAATATTCAGATCCAAAAGATTCAAGACAAAAGTTCATATTGACATAAAAATGATAATACTTCAAGCATACTAACTAAGCAATTATGTCTTCTCAAAATAACATGGCCAAAGAAAGTTCATCCCTATAAAATCATATAGTTTAGTCATGTTTCATTTTCGTCACACAAAGAATGCTCTCATCATGCACAACCCCGATGACAAGCCAAGCAATTGTTTCATACTTTAGTAATCTCAAACTCATAAACTTTCACGCAATACATGAGCGCGAGCCATGGATATAGCACTATGGGTGGAATAGAATATAATGAGGGGGGTTATGTGGAGAAGACAAAAAGGAGAAAGTCTCACATCAACGAGGCTAATCAATGGGCTATGGAGATGCCCACCGATTAATGTTAATGCAAGGAGTAGGGATTTCCATGCAACGGATGCACTAGAGCTATAAATGTATGAAAGCTCAACAAAAGAAACTAAGTGGGTGTGCATCAAACTTGCTTGCTCACGAAGACCTAGGGCACTTGAGGAGGCCCATTGTTGGAATATACAATCCAAGTTCTATAATGAAAAATTCCCACTAGTATATGAAAGTGATAACATGAGAGACTCTCTACTATGAAGATCATGGTGCTACTTTGAAGCACAAGTGTGCTAAAAGGATAGTAACATTGTCCCTTCTCTCTTTTTCTCTCATTTTTTGGGCCTTCTTTTTTTATGGCCTTTCTATTTTTTGGGGGCCTTCTCTTTTTTTGGCCTTTCGCTTTTTTTTATTCCTCACTTGGGACAATGCTCTAATAATGATGATCATCACACTTCTATTTATTTACAACTCAATGATTACAACTCGATACTAGAACAAAGATGACTCTATATGAATGCCTCCGACGATGTACCGGGATATGCAATGAATCAAGAGTGACATGTATGAAAGAATTATGAACGGTGGCTTTGCCACGAATACTATGTCAACTACATGATCATGCTAAGCAATATGACAATGATGAATGTGTCGTGATGAACGGAATGATGGAAAGTTGCATGGCAATATATCTCGGAATGGCTATGAAAATGCCATAATAGGTAGGTATGGTGGCTGTTATGAGGAAGATATAAGGAGGTTTATGTGTGAAAGAGTGTATCATATCACGGGGTTTGGATGCACCAGCGAAGTTTGAACCAACTCTCAATGTGAGAAAGGGCAATGCACGGTACCGAAGTGGCTAGTAGGGATGGAAGGGTGAGAGTGCATATAATCCATGGACTCAACATTAGTCATAAAGAACTGACATACTTATTGCAAAAATCTACAAGTCATCAAAAACCTCGGCACTACGCGCATGCTCCTAGGGGGATAGATTGGTCGGAAAAGACCATCGCTCGTCCCCGACCGCCACTCATAAGGAGGACAATCAAATAACACCTCATGTTTCAAATTTGTTGCATAACGTTTACCATATGTGCATGCTACCGGACTTGCAAACTTCAACATAAGTATTTCTCAATTTCACAACTACTCAACTAGCACGACTTTGATATTATTACCTCCATATCTCAAAAGAATCGTCAAGCATCAAACTTCTCTTAGTATTCAATACACTCATAAGAAAGTTTTATTAATCTTGAATACCTAGCATATTAGGATTAAGCACATTACCATGCTGCTTAAGACTCTCAAAATAATACAAGTGAAGCATGAGAGTTCATCTATTTCTTCAACATAAAACTACCACCATGCTCTAAAAGATATAAGTGAAGTACTAGAGCAAACAACAAACTACTCCGAAAGATATAAGTGAAGATCAATGAGCAGTCGGATAATTATGCAACTATGTGAAGACTCTCTAAGAATTTTAGATCTTGGTATTTTATTCAAACAGCAAGCAAAGCAAAATAAAATTACATTCTAAGAATGGCAAACATCATGTGAAGAAGCAAAAACTTAGGATCAACCGAAACTAACCGATAGTTGTTGAAGAAGAAAGGTGGGATGCCAACCGGGGCATCCCCAAGCTTAGACGCTTGAGAATTCTTGAAATATTATCTTGGGGTGCCTTGGGCATCCCCAAGCTTGGGCTTTTGTGTCTCCTTAATTCCTCTCATATCACGGTCTCCCTAAATCTTAAAAGCTTCATCCACACAAAACTCAATAAGGACTCGTGAGATTAGTTAATATAAACCATTGCAAAAACCTTATCATACTCTACTGTAGCAAATCACTACAATTATTATTCAACATTGCATACTAAATGCCTCTGCATATTTAATAGTCCTATACTCAAATAGAATCATTAAAGAAGCAAATATATGCAAACAATGCAAACATAACTGCAATCTGCCTAAACAGGATAGTCTGTAAAGAATGCTGCAACATCCATACTTCCCTAACTCCAAAAATTATGAAAGAAAATTCCCACTGTAGTAAATTTATCAGAGCTTTCTCCAGTTGATTTCGTTCCGTTTCGACTCCGTTTGATATTCCTTTTCTTCGAAACACTGAAATAGGCAAAAAAACAGCAAATCTGGGTTGGGCCTCCGGTTAATAGGTTAGTCCCAAAAATAATATAAAAGTGGATAATAAAGCCCAATATTGCCCAAAACAGTAGATAACATAGCATGGAGCAATCAAAAATTATAGATACGTTCGAGATGTATCAAGCATCCCCAAGCTTAATTCCTGCTCGTCCTCGAGTAGGTAAATGATAAAAGAAAGAATTTTTGATGTGGAATGCTAGTTGGCATAATTTCAATGCAATTCTTCTTAATTGTGGTATGAATATTCAGATCCAAAAGATTCAAGACAAAAATTCATATTGACATAAAAATGATAATACTTCAAGCATACTAACTAAGAAACTGTGTCTTCTCAAAATAACATGGCCAAAGAAAGTTCATCCCTATAAAATCATATAGTTTAGTCATGTTTCATTTTCGTCACACAAGAATGCTCTCATCATGCACAACCTCGATGACAATCCAAGCAACTGTTTCATACTTTAGTAATCTCAAACTCATAACTTTCACGCAATACATGAGCGCGAGCCATGGATATAGCACTATGGATGGAATAGAATACAATAAGGGGGGTTATGTGGAGACGACAAAAAGGAGAAAGTCTCACATCAATGAGGCTAATCAATGGGCTATGGAGATGCCCACCGATTGATGTTAATGCAAGGAGTAGGGATTGCCATGCAACGGATGCACTAGAGCTATAAATGTATGAAAGCTCAACAAAAGAAACTAAGTGGGTGTGCATCCAACTTGCTTGCTCACGAAGACCTAGGGCACTTCAGGAGGCCCATTGTTGGAATATACAAGCCAAGTTCTATAATGAAAAATTCCCACTAGTATATGAAAGTAATAACATGAGAGACTCTCTACTATGAAGATCATGGTGCTACTTTGAAGCACAAGTGTGGTAAAAGGATAGTAACATTGTCCCTTCTCTCTTTTTCTCTCATTTTTTGAGCCTTCTTTTTTATGGCCTTTCTCTTTTTTGGGGGCCTTCTTTTTTGGCCTTTCTCTTTTTTATTATTTATTCCTCACTTGGGACAATGCTCTAATAATGATCATCATCACACTTCTATTTATTTACAACTCAATACTAGAACAAAGATGACTCTATATGAATGCCTCCGATGGTGTACCGGGATATGCAATGAATCAAGAGTGAAATGTATTAAAGAATTATAAACGGTGGCTTTGCCACAAATACTATGTCAACTACATGATCATGCGAAGCAATATGACAATGATGAATGTGTCATGATGAATGGAATGATGGAAAGTTGCATGGCAATATATCTTGGAATGGCTATGGAAATGCCATAATAGGTAGGTATGGTGGTTGTTTTGAGGAAGATATAAGGAGGTTTATGTGTGAAAGAGCGTATCATATCATGGGTTTGGATGCACCGGCGAAGTTTGCGCCAACTCTCAATGTGAGAAAGGGCAATGCACGGTACCGAAGAGGCTAGTAAGGATGGAAGGGTGAGAGTGTGTATAATCCATGGACTCAACATTAGTCATAAAGAACTGACATACTTATTGTAAAAATCTACAAGTCATCAAAAACCTCGGCACTATGCGCGTGCTCCTAGGGGGATAGATTGGTAGGAAAACACCATCGCTCGTCCCCGACCGCCACTCATAAGGAGGACAATCAAATATCACCTCATGTTTCAAATTTGTTGCATAACGTTTACCATACGTGCATGCTACGGGACTTGCAAACTTCAACACAAGTATTTCTCAATTTCACAACTACTCAACTAGCACGACTTTGATATTATTACCTCCATATCTCAAAACAATCATCAAGCATCAAACTTCTCTTAGTATTCAATATACTCATAAGAAAGTTTTATTAATCTTGAATACCTAGCATATTAGGATCAAGCACATTACCATGCTGCTTAAGACTCTCAAAATAATATAAGTGAAGCATGAGAGTTCATCTATTTCTTCAAAATAAAACTACCACCATGCTCTAAAAGGTATAAGTGAAGTACTAGAGCAAACAACAAACTACTCCGAAAGATATAAGTGAAGATCAATGAGTAGTCGGATAATTATGCAACTATGTTAAGACTCTCTAAGAATTTCAGATCTTGGTATTTTACTCAAACAGCAAGCAAAGCAAAATAAAATGACATTCTAAGCATGGCAAACATCATGTGAAGAAGCAAAAAACTTAGGATCAACCGAAACTAACCGATAGTTGTTGAAGAAGAAAGGTGGGATGCCAACCGGGGCATCCCCAAGCTTAGACGCTTGAGACTTCTTGAAATATTATCTTGGTGTGCCTTGGGAATCCCCAAGCTTGAGCTTTTGTGTCTCCTTAATTCCTCTCATATCACGGACTCCCTAAATCTCAAAAACTTCATCCACACAAAACTCAACAAGGACTCGTAAGATAAGTTAATATAAACCATTGCAAAAACCTTATCATACTCTACTGTAGCAAATCATTAAAATTATTATTCAACATTGCATACTAAATGTCTCTGCATATTTAATAGTCATATCCTCAAATAGAATCATTAAAGAAGCAAACATATGCAAACAATGCAAACATAACAGCAATCTGCCTAAACATGATAGTCTGTAAAGAATGCTGCAACATCCATACTTTCCTAACTCCAAAAATTATGAAAGAAAATTCCCACTGTAGTAAATTTATCAGAGCTTAATATGCAAAAGGTTTCAATATTTTATCACATTCTGAATTTTCTAGGAAATTATTGCAACAGCGGTAAACTTTCTGTTTTCAAACAGTAACATGTATACTTGTAACATAGGCATAGTAAAGGCTATCAATGCCACTTTTATTGAAATAAAAGATGCAAAACATTGTTCTAAATAACAGCAAGCAAATCCTAACAAAATAAATTGACGCTTCAAGCAAAACACATATCATGTGGCGAATAAAAATATAGTTTCAAGTGAAGTTACCGATGAACGAAGACGAAAGAGGGAATGCCTTCCAGGGCATCCCCAAGCTTAGGCTCTTGTTGTCCTTGAATATTACCTTGGGGTGCCTTGGGCATCCCCAAGCTTAGGCTCTTCCCACTCCTTATTCCATAGTCCATCGAATCTTTACCCAAAACTTGAAAACTTCACAACACAAAACTTAAAGTAAAAAACCCGTAAGCTCCGTTAGTATAAGAAAATAAAACACCACTTCAAGGTACTGTGATGAACTCATTAGAGGTACGAGGACAAGACCGAGTGGGGATACCGCGTGGGATGGATCTACGGCTCCGTCAGAGGACGTGGTCACCGGCTACCGCATGCACAACCGCGGTTGGCGCTCCGTCTACTGGATCAGCAAACGGGATGCCTTCCTCGGCACAGCCCCCATCAACATGACCGACCGACTGCACCAGGTTCACTCCCTTTTGTCCAAATCATTAATAAAGTTGACGTATATCATAGAAAAAAGGGTTGATCATTTACACATGTGTTATCGATGAATGACCATCCAACCATTCATCAGGTGTTGCGTTGGGCGACCGGGTCGGTGGAGATCTTCTTCTCCCGGAACAACGCGTTCCTGGCATCGCGGAAGCTCATGTTCCTGTAGCGGATCGCCTACCTCAACGTCGGCATCTACCCGTTCACCTCCATCTTCCTGCTCACGTACTGCTTCATCCCGGTGCTTTCCCTCTTCTCCGGGTTCTTCATCGTGCAGACGCTCAACGTCGCCTTCCTCTTCTACCTCCTCACCATCACGATCACCCTCATCGCGCTCGGCATCCTCGAGGTCAAGTGGTCAGGCATTGAACTTGAGGACTGGTGGCGCAATGAGCAGTTCTGGCTCATCTCAGGCACGCGCATCATGAATCTTGATTCTAACGACCTAGCTAGGATCCCGATACTGACCTGACCACCACGTGTCTCTTTGCACAATCAATGTGATGACAGGCATAAGCGCGCACCTATATGCGGTGGTGCATGGGTTGCTCAAGGTGATGGCCGGGATTGAGATCTCCTTCACACTGACCGCCAAGGCGGCGGCCGACGACAACGAGGACATTTACGCGGACCTGTACGTCGTCAAGTGGTCATCGCTGCTCATCCCGCCCATCACCATCGGCATGCTTAACATCATCGCCATCGCCTTCGCCTTCGCCCGCACCATCTACAGCGAAAACCCACTGTGGGGCAAGTTCATCGGCGGCGGTTTCTTCAGTTTTTGGGTACTCGCTCATCTCAACCCATTCGCCAAGGGTCTCATGGGCCGCCGCGGCAAGACACCCACCATCGTCTTTGTCTGGTCAGGCCTCATATCCATCACCATTTCCCTCCTGTGGGTGGCCATCAGTCCACCGGAGGCGAACTCCACCGGTGGCGCACGAGGCGGCGGATTCCAGTTCCCTTGATAAAATAGGGTGATGGAAATGTTACTCCCTGGTGTATGTGTTGATCCTCGAGCATGGATGCATGCCAGCACCCATCCAGATGGTGCGTTATACAATACATGATACATGAGTCAGCAAAGTCGTTGTGTTGTGTTTCCCAAAAAATACTGGTTCTCTCGTGGACTTAAGTTTTGTGTATATGTGTACTTGAAACTTGAAAGGAGTGGGTCAATGTTTCCGTAGGGGAATGGATTTTCTAAAGCTGAAATTGGTCCAAGAAAAATGATAGAGCAATGGGCCCTAATATGTGGTGAACTTCAAAATTTTAGGGAACTATTACAAGTAAAGCTTTATGGTATGAAAAGTGATTTCATGATACATCTAATGATATCGATTTTCTACTGTGAATGTTTACATTTTTTATCCATAAAGTTGATCAAATTTCACTAAGTTTAACTTCAGACAATTTTAGCAGACTAAAAACAGAGGAAGTGCTATGAACTAAGGGTAACAGATTGTGCAAGTTTGTTTTCTACTCAAAAAAGATTGTGCAAGTCCAACTGCAACGGTGAAGAACAAACATGTCCAGTTGGTCCAAGGCAGAACACATCATCGCATCAAGACCTGTCAACGTCACGGCGCCGGCATTTTCGGCGCCTTGCCGACCGTAAACCCGCCGTCGACGACGAGGTTATGCCCGTTCACGTACCCGGCCTCGTCGGACGCCAGGTACACCGCCGCGCGGGCGACGTCCTCCGCCGCGAGCGCCGGCCCGCCCATCTCGTTCATGTCCCGCTCCACGATCCGCCTGCGCTCCTCGGCGCTCGCCCCGGGGTAGGACTCGGCCATGTACCCCATCACCATCGGCGTCGGGATGTAGTTGGGCGAGATGGCGTTCACGCGCACCCCGGCGCGCGCCATCTCCCCGGCCACGGCGCGCACGAGCCCCACCACCGCCGCCTTCGACACGCTGTAAGCCGGGAACGCCACGCCTCCCAGCACCGCCGCCGTGCTGGCCGTGCAGATGATGCTGCCGCTGCGGCGAGGGACCATGACGCGCGCGGCGTGCTTGACGCCGGCGAGCACGGCCCGCGCGTTGACCGCCATGACGCGGTCGAAGTCGGCGAGGTCCAGGGAGCCGAGGGGGACGGGCGTGAGGGCCCCGCTGATGCCGGCGTTGTTGAACATGACGTCGAGCCGGCCGTGCCGCGCCACGGCGAGGTCCACGGCCGCGGCGACCTGCGCCTCGTCGGTCACGTCGCAGCGCGTGTAGCATGCGGAGTCATGGCCGAGCTCGGCGGCGACGGCGTGGCCGAGGTCGTCCTGGACGTCGGCGAGGACGACCTTGGCGCCGTGCCGGACGAACTCTGCGGCAGTCGCCTTGCCGAGGCCGCTGGCGCCGCCGGTGATCACGGCCACCTTCCCGGCCAACCTACAAATCAAATCAATCAAACCCACAAACACCTTTCAGATCTTCCATGATCGGATCGTAAGCGAGAACAGAAGCTAAGATGACCAGTTGACTAGTACCTCTGTGAGGCGGAAGCCGCGGAGAAGTGGCTGGCGAAGGCCGCGGGCTCAGCCCGCGCTCGGCTCTTCTTCGCCAAGACGACGGCGTGCTTCACTGCTCGGAACATAGGTGTCATCGATAATTCAAGAGCTTGCGCACTGGTGATCGATGAGATATGTAGCAGAGCAGAGGTCGGCGCTGTCTAGTCTAGGGAAAAAGACGTCGCTTTCCTGGCATTAGCTAGCTCTTTCGGCGGGCAACTTGATGCCATTTGTTTATCGTCTTCGCGTGGTGCATGCGGACACCCGGCATAGGTGCGACCGTGGGAGGCATGATTAAGGCCAACTCCATCGCGCGATCCTATTCTGTCCGTCCTCGTCCGTATGGGGTAAAATGAACAAAAAAAGCGGCCCAGCGCGCGGGAACAAACGGACTTTTGTCCGCTTTGTGTCCGCTTTCGATCCATTCCCGGCTCAAACTTGCGTCGGTTTTGGGGTGAAACGGACAGCGCACGAACGGGCGGGACGCGCGCGCTTGTCCTCCCCTGGCCCGCCTGTCGGTGGGAGAAACCAAAAACCTCTCGACGGCCATTTGGCGCCATCTCCACCAAAACTTCCCACGTCCCCCCCTCCCCGCGTCCATGGCCGACGCCCGGCCGAGTTCCGGCTGCCTGGCCGTCGACCCGACCGCAAAGGTGAGGAAGAAGGCGGCAAAGAAGCCGCGGTCGGAGTACACGCCGGAGGAGATCGCCAAGTTGGACGCCGAATCGGCGAAGAGGAGGGAACGGAGAGCGGCCGTCAAGATGAATGCCGCCGCGGCCAAGTTCACCGCCCAGCGCGAGGAGCTGGAGGCCGCGCAGCGCAAGGCCGCTGCCGACGAGAAGGAGGACCTCGTCAACAAAGCGCACGCCATACTCATGCTTGGCATGGGCCGTCCGGCGGGGTTCCATGCAGCGGCCGTCGGCCCGGCGAGCACAGGCTTGTCGGTCGCCCGGCCTACGCACTGCCAGTCGCCGACGTCACGCGCCGCGCCCATGTCGCCCGGCTTTTCTCCGCCCAGGCACGACGGCCAGACCCGTTTCTCGGCGTCGCCGGACGTGGGCTTGTTTGCGCCGTCCACACCACCCCGCGGCCGTCATCGACCTCAATATGGCGCCGGGGTCCAGCAGCGGCGGGCGGCCTTCCGTCGAGATGCAAAGAAAGCAGGCGCGTGCATCGTTTACGGGCGCCATGCCGGCCCCCCGCGTGTTGTTTGACGAAATGCCAACCTCAACGCCGATGGTGGACGACCCCTTCTACAACCAGTACATGGAGGACGTGATCTTCCAGGGTGGGTATGAACGTGCTTACGACCCCGATGAGACCCAAAGTCAGGATGGCCGCGCCCAGTACATGCCCGATGAAGAGGCCGACGACCGTGCTGACTACGACCATGGTGATTCATGGCATGAAGACGATGACATCTATGTCGAACGTGAAGATGAAGATGAAGCCAATGATGTTGATATTAGTGGCGCTCCATTGTTCATAGACGAGCTCACCCAAAGAGCGGAAGCACAAAAGAAGCGGAAGAGCATTCGCACCGGGTCATATACACAAGATGAGGACAAGTTGATTTGCCAATCTTGGATGGAGATTAGCCAAGATCCAAGGACCGGCGCGCAACAAAAGGGCATTGTTTTTTGGACGAGAGTCCACAAAACATTTCATGAAAGGAAGATGTTTGAGCCCTACCAAATTACAAGCAACCGTGGCATCGGTTCGATTCAAAAAAGATGGTTGTTCATCCAACAAGAATGCAACAAATATTGCGCCGCATTTGAGAGCGTTGAAGCACGGCTCGTGAGTGGTCTCGGCGTTGGAGACATGGTATGCTCTTCTCTTTCTAGCCCTTGCTACGGCCATGAGACTTCAGCCGTGTATATGTTTGCATGTTCACTTGTTGTTGATCATGTGGTAGGCATTTCAATCTTTGGAGGCATTCAAGGCCCGGCACAATGACAAGCCATTCACTCTTACGCATTGTTGGACGATCATCAACAATTGCCCTAAGTTTAAGGATCAATACCGTGAACTTCAAAGAAAAAGAGGCAAGAAAACGGCCAAGTTCGCCGGAGGTGGGGATGGCGAGGCATTGAAGAGGCCGAGGGGCAAGACCAACTCCAAGGTGGACGACATCCGTGACGCCTCATCCATGGCCTTGCATGAGACTTTGCATGGCATGATGTCACATAAGGATGTGAGGGACGAGAAGAAGCGGCAAAGCAAGGACGAGCAAATGAAGCAATACCTAGATCTCCAAAGACAGAAGCTTGAGATGGAGGAGGCGGCCAAGAAGAGGAAGATAGGCATGGAGGAGACGGCCCGGCAAAGGCAGCTCGACATGGAAGAGGCCGCCCGGCAAAGGCAGTTCGACATGGAAGAGGCCACCCGGCAAAGGCAGCTCGACATCGAGGCCGACAACGTCAAGGCCAGGCAGAGGCAGCTCGACATCGAGGCCACCAATGCCGCCACCAAAGCAAAGGAGGTGGCCCTAGCGATCATGAGTGTGGACTTGTCGAAGATGAGCGACAAGACGAGGGCCTGGTTCGAGGCCAAGCAGAAGGAGATGCTCGACGCCGAAGGCCTGAACTAGGTCGTCCGATCGGCGTGGCCGTTCTTTTTGGAGGCTGGCATGGGTGCTGCCCGCCCGCTGGGCCGCTGTCATGGGTGCCGGCGAAAAAACATTCATTTTAGAGGCCGGCTGTGTTGCCGGCGAGGACAACTATTCATTTTGGAGGTGGCTGTGTTGCTGGCCGCTGGCTGTGTTACCGGCGATAATCGTGTAGGCCGCTGGCTTTGTTGCCGGCGGATGAACTGGGGTCGTGAACTGGGGCTTGGCATTTGAAACGTCTCTTTTTTTTAAACTAGACGCGGACAGGATGGGGCAAAAGAATGCGTCCGCGCGCTGGGCGCACGGCCGCCGCATCTCAAGACAGGCCCGGACAGGACCCTAAATCCCTACCAAAAAACAAAAATTGGACAAAACGGATGTTCGTTTAGAGTCGCATGGTGAAGTTGACCCAAGGTCAGACCTGTTTGTGATGATTCACCCATCGTTCCATCAAGTGCTATTTTGGACCTTATGCAATATCGTACAGTATGACCCGGCTCGAATCAGCTAGCTGACTGCCGTCTCATTAAAATGGCGGTATTATCGAACTACCGTTAGGTGACAACTATTTATTTATTGTCGATGATTATAGAGACATATAGCCTCATCCCGGTTTATGTTTTTTTAACACAATAAATCACCGATGCTCGTATACATGAACATACACTCACTTTTTATGAATACACGCACGCATGCATAGCTTACCTCATGAAAACCTTCAAATTACTGAATCAGCACATCATTTTGAGATGGACGAAATCATCATAGACGTCGCGTAGTCGACAGAAACGTCTTCTCCTACTAAACAAACATAGCTGAAAGATCTGAAATAAATATTAAAAAATGCAAGCACATGTGTCGAGTCTAGGATGAAAACTCCGGTTGGCTGGTTCCACCGCACGGATCCTGGTGTATGCTTCCTACATTTCAAATTACTATACATATTAGGTTCCAAGACAAGGCTTTGACCAATACTATACTAATCTGTGATTGTTATGACACCACGTCATAAGCATAAATAAGTTGTTTATAACACGACTTTGTAAAAAAAAAGTTGTTTATAACATGAATCTAATTATATTAATTTTTATACACATAAAGTACACACTAGTAGAGTAATTATTGGTCAAACGGCTCTCTTTAACTGGATCGATTATGTGAAGTATTTTAAAATGAAGTGAAAACTGGAAGGCAAATGAAATCACATGGGTTACTGTGCATCAACCATATGACAAAGCCATGGCCAAGCAAACAAAATCAGAAGCCCCGTGCTAAACTCTAAAATAGGGCCTATCTCATGACGACAGGTTGCAGGGGCTTTGAGGGGGTGGGGGTGGAGGGAGGGTCAGGTAGCGGAGGTGTATGGATCATAACAGACGCATGTCTATCAACCGTTTGATTTCTAGTGCGCGCTATACAATAACCATTGCACGCTCTAAAAGCTAATAGGAAAAACTCCTCATCGCCCTTGGACACTAACAAAGGCGGACAACGGAGAATAACAAGTTATCATCAAATACGAATCTAAGAACCTTTCATCATTAGAATTATATCGTGCTTCTCGCAAAAAAAAATTTATATCTTTGGCGGCACAAACACTACTGTAAATGAATATGTTTTTTTATCTATTTCTTTATGTCAGTCGCTTGGAGTCCTATACAAGTGATTCAAAAGTCAACGGTCATGGAGCTTTTTTTTCGAGTGGAACGTTGAAGCTGTTTTTCTCATGAGTTTTTCTTTTTTTTTGAGTATTTATTTTTGACGAGTGGACCGTTCAGACTATTGTCTTATAGCATCCCAACGATCCCAACTATCAGCACCGCCCAAGAGGCAGGGAACGGACTGGGTGGAGAGGAATGCAAGCAAGGTGTACCGTCTTGGTACACGGCTCACACCTCACACGTTCGCTATGTTTTTTTTTTCCTTTTTTTAGTCTCACAACAACAAAATTTAATTGACTTTTTTCGAATTTATGAAACTTTCTTCAAATTTGCTGAAGTTTCTTTTTTTATTTCTGCACTTCTTCAAAATTTCATGAACTTTTCGATTTTGCCTTTTCTTTATTTTATATGAACTATTTTGAAATTTATGATCTTTTTTTGCCTTTTCTTTATTTTATATGAAATATTTTGAAATTTATTTTTTTCTGTAGACAATTGCCTACGCGATTGGTCAATAATGCACGTTGACAGATCTCGGTCCGCCCACGAGCTCCACCGCATCGGTGCCTCTGGTCACGTCATCGCCTCCAATCGATCGTTACTGGGCTTGACATGACCAACCAACCGCAACGGGAGACACCAGTTGCAGGAGACGGTCGCAGGAGGCTCGGGCTGGAAGCGAGTGAGGCCGACTTTGCAAGGCCTAGGGCATTGTGGCGTCCTTTTTTGTGAGCTTTATGGGCTTTGGTGGGCTGGTGACGGCTGGGTTTTGTGGGCTTTTGGGGATTTGGTGGGCTGGTGACGGTTGGGTTTTGTGGGTTTTTTGGGCTTTGGTGGGAGACACCACGTACTTGTCGTTACTTTGAGAGAAAGGGGAAGAGATTTTGCGGCGGCTGGGTTTTGTGGGCTTTGGTGGCCTAGACACGTTTCCATTTACTTTAAGTGGACGTCCACCAGCTCTCTTTCTGGGTACGACAGACTTTTCCCCTCTCGATAGGGTTTCACGCCCTCTCGGCGGCGTTCATCGCCGCGCGTGGAGATTTCTTTCCCTACCTCTGATCGCTGAGTCATCTCCGTCTAATCGACGGGTGTGACGATCTGGTTTCGCTCTCCTGTTCTGGGCGACGAACTAGCGGCGTTTGGTTGGTTAGGGTTTGGTCACAGCCCGGTAGAACTCATCTACGGGCAAGGGAAACAAGAAGATGGCGACGGAAGCTTCTGGATCGGGCGCTCCGGACGATCTGGCAGCAATGATGAAGGAGTTGGGTCTCTCTGAGGAAGACCTAGATGATGTGGTGGTGGATCAACAATCTATGCCGCCCGAAGCGACGCGCTGGATGGCGGTGGCAAGGGTGAATACAGAAAAGCAATATAGTGAGTTTTGGTTCTATAAAAATATGCGTGCAGCCTGGAACCTTGCGCAGAGAGTCAACATCCGCCCTCTGGAGGACAATCTGTACACCCTCCAATTCGCATGCTTGGGGGACTGGGAGCGAGTGATGGGGGACGGTCCATGGGTGTTCCGAGGAGATGTTGTGGTTCTGGCACCGTATGATGGTTTCTCAAAGTCATCTTCGATCAAGCTCGACAGGTTGGAAATTTGGGCTCAGATACACGACTTCCCAGAGGGATATGTATCCCAGATCCCATCCTTGGCCTCGAAGCTAGGGGAATTCATCTATGCCGAACCAGCCTCACATGACTTTGAAGGCAACTTTTATAGGGTCCCGATCAAGATCGATGTGGGTAAGCCGCTGAAGAATGATGTTTCACTCAAGGTGGGCGATGGAAGGATGATTTTCCGTGTGAAATATGAGCGTCTTCCGAACTGGTGTGCCGTTTGCGGGAGACTTGGCCATCTGTATAAGGAACATGGAGACGGTGTGCATGCGCCGTCGGCTTTGGTTTCCAAGAACCTTAAGGATGACTGGTTCAGAGGCGCGGGACCAGGACCTGGTGGATCAAGGAACGGCACAAAGGAGAAAGCCAAAGCTAGGGGACAGCAGGCATGGAACGGTTCTGATGCGGATGAACAGATGGTCGATGCAGAAGGAAACATGAAACACACACAGGTTTTAGATGCAATAGCCAGTATACAGGGCGGATACAGGTTCAAACCGAAGGGATGTGATATCCTTGCCCCCTTCACCACAGGTCCCACTGAGCCCGCCGCCAAAGCAGGACCCTAAGCGTGCTCGGATGGAGACAACGGAGGACAAGGGGAACCAACTCCAGAGTAGTATCAAGAGATCAGGCAATGAAGCTGAAACATCATCGGCGGACTCCCGAGGGGAGTACCGCCGGGTACAATGAGTATCTTAAGCTGGAACTGTCGCGGTGCAGGCAAAGCCATGACAGTCCAAGAACTTCGCGATCTAGCGAAGAAGTTTGTCCCTACCCTGCTTTGTATTGTCGAAACTCAGCTAGATAGAGTTCGGGTAGAAAATTTAGCAAGTACTCTTGGTTTTGATAATTCGTTTGCTGTTAGTAGTCAGGGCCGGAGTGGAGGCCTTGGCATTTTCTAGAACAATCCCATAAAAGTTGAGATTTTGGGCTACACGATGTATCATATTGACTCCTCCATAGATGAACCGGATCACGAGAAGTGGCGGGCATCTTGTTTCTATGGGGAGGCACACACACTTGGGGCACCAGACATGGGACACCATGAAGGGAATAACAAGTTTGAGTGATCTCCCATGGGTGTGCATGGGTGACTTTAACGAAGTGCTACGTCCAGATGAGCAAGAAGGCATAGGAGAACGAAGCAATGCTCAAATTCAGGGCTTTCGTGAAGCTGTTGATGTTTGCATGTTGTTGGATGTGGGCTATGAGGGCAATTTTTGGACTTTTGAGAAAAGAGTGACCGGCGGAAGCTATACAAGGGTTAGGTTGGACCGGGCTCTGGTGTCAGCCGAACTCAGTGCACATTACCCGGAGGCGAACCTGAAACACTTAACAGCAGCCAGCTCCAACCACTGACCGATCTTTTTCAGCCTGAGAGGCGAGCAGGGGCGCCCGCCGACAAAACCTCCATTCAGATACGAGGTTATGTGGGAATCACACGACTCATGGCGTGATACTATCACCCAACAATGGAGCCAGGGGCAAGTTTCATCAACCATGGAGGGACTCAAGGAGAAGTTAAAATCAATCTCAAGCAGTCTGCTCGATGGAACAAAGAGACTTTTGGATGCGTTTGAAAGGAGATAAAACACCTGTGCTCTGAACTACACCACTTGAGAGGTGAGCCAACCAGGGTGGGGCCGTCACATGCTGAGTTGAAAATTAATGAGAGGCTTGTTGAGCTATATCATCAGGAGGAGATTATGTGGAGGCAACGTTCACGTATAGAGTGGTTAGCGGCGGGAGACAAGAATACGAGGTTTTTCCACATGAGAGCTAGTATGCGGAGGAAGAAGAACATAATCAAAGCGCTAGCTAACTCCCTGGGAGCCATGATTGATGACCAAGCAGCCCTAAAAGGTATGGTGTCCGATTTTTATCATAATCTGTACTCTTCTGAGGGCGTCACGATATCGACCGAGTGTTACAACATGTCCCCGTCAAGGTCACAGATGTTATGAATGAACAGCTCACTGCACCGTATACAAATGAAGAAGTGAAAACTGCGCTTTTCCAGATGTTTCCCACCAAAGCACTAGGGCCGGATGGATTTCCCGCTCACTTTTATCAATGGCACTGGGATCTATGTGAGGAGGAGGTCACTAAGGCGGTATTGAGAATTGTTCGAGGGGAGGAGCGTGCAACATGTGTGAATGACACGGTCTTGGTTCTCATTCCTAAGGTGATCAACCCAACTCTTCTATCCCAGTTCCGGACTATTAGCTTGTGTAATGTCATTTACAAAATAGCCTCCAAGGTCGTTGCAAACAGGTTGAAAGTGGTGCTACCAGACATTATTTCTGAGGAGCAATCTGCGTTCGTTCTAGGCAGACTCATAACGGATAACATCATATGTGCATATGAGTGTTTACATTTTATGAAGCGAAGCAAGGCAAAGACGAATAGCTATTGTGCGTTGAAGCTGGACATGATGAAAGCATATGACAGGTTGGAGTGGTATTATCTCCAAGCAATTATGATCAAGCTTGGTTTCAACCAACAATGGGTGGATATAGTGATGGGGATGATCAGCTCCGTTTCATTTTCAATTCAGTTTAATGGTGAGAGACTTGAGAATTTTCTGCCTTCTCGTGGCATCCGACAGGGAGATCCAATCTCCCCCTACCTCTTCTTGATCGCAGCAGAGGGCCTTTTGTGCCTTTTAGAATCCATTTCTCGATCATCAGCACTCGGTGGGATTAAGGTGGCACCCACAGCTCCGGCTGTTAACCACCTTCTCTTCGCCGATGATAGCCTGTTGTTGTTCAAGTCAAGTGTGGAGGGGGCGGTAGCTGTATCAAACCTGCTGGAGTTGTACTGCAATACTTCCGGACAAAGGGTAAATCACGATAAGTCCTCTATTTTTTTTCAGCAAGGGGTGCTCACAACCTCTAAGGGATAACATCAAGAACACTCTCAACGTTCAGAATGAATCCTTGAGTGACCGATATTTTGGGGATGCCAACGGATGTGGGGCAGTCAAAGATGGGCACTTTCAGATATCTTCGAGACAGAGTCTGGGAGAAGGTGAAAGGTTGGATGGAAAAATTGTTATCAGCCGCGGGCAAGGAGGTACTTATAACGGCGGTGGTCCAAGCCTTCGGTCTACTCTATGGCTTGTTTCAGGCTTCCTCGTGGCCTATGTGAGAACATCACATCAATTATTCGCCAGTTTTGGTGGGGAAGCAAAGCTGGCAAGAGGAAACCTAGCTGGGTGGCCTGGGATATCATGATTAGACCAAAACACTTGGGCGGTTTGGGATTCCGTGATATGGAGATTTTCAACCTTGCTTTGCTCGCCAGACAAGCCTGGAGAGTACTTACTGAGCCTACTTCTCTTAGTGCGAGAATTCTGAAAGCGGCTTACTTCTCGGAAACTACATTGCTGAATGCAGAACTTGGTGGGAGGCCGTCTCAGATCTGGAGGGCGGTCTTGGATGGCCGGGATATGCTAAGATTGGGGATAATCCGCAGAATTGGTAATGGGCAATCTACACGCATATGGAGCCATAACTGGTTACCAAGACAGGGCATGATGAGGCCCATTTCCTCGAGGATCCCATCTCCGCCGATCATGGTGTCTGAACTTATTTCTACAGCAACTGCCACATGGAATGAAGCACTGGTTCGGTCTGTCTTTTTACACTAGTGCAGAACCGGGCAATAGCACCGGTTCGTAAGGCCCTTTAGTGCCGGTTCGGTAACCGGCACTAAAGTGTGGGCACTAAAGCTCCCCCCTTTATTACCGGTTCAGCACGAACCGGTGGCAACCACGTGGCACGAGCCAGCTCCGGGGGCAGGGAGCCCTTTAGTACCGGTTGGTGACACCAACCGGTATTAAAAGGTTGGGGGGTTTGGGTTTATGATTTCTTTTTCATTTAATTTTGTATTTTCCATTTAATTCTTTTTCGTTTGCTGGTATTTTACGATACTACATATTGTACACGTAATGCATATATATAAATAGAATTTCTATTAGAACCAATCATATATATATATATCATCGAATGTCTCACAGCCACCATTAATTAATTCACATATATATACACACATGTATATATATATATACAATTAGCTAGCTATATACAATTTCTCCTAATTGGTGCCTTCGGAGCACGATGACAATTGGAAGTGCTTCATGGGGGCGGTAGCGGGTAATAGTATTCTCCTTTGGGATCTATGACCTGGTCGAGCAAAAATCCCGCTATTTCCTCTTGAATTGCTTCTATGCGGTCCTCTGCTAGGAGCTGCTCTCGCACCTCTTTGAACTGTTAAGAAGGAGATCAATATGCATGTGTATTAGTTGTGTGACTAGATATCGATAATGGTGTAAAAATTGTGAATAGTGTTCTGGCAAACGTACCCACTCCTGTCTTTGAGATCTGCTCCTTTTGGATGCCATCATGCGAATGTTCTCGCAAATGTAGTATGCACACAGATTATTCCCTGGCGCCTGCTTCAGGGCCTTTACGAGAATGGAATTTGATCAGATAATAGTTAATCAAGCATGATAATTAAAGAGATGGCAGCTAGCTAGCTAGTACTGCTTAATTACTTACCTTGGGTCGATACCATTTCAGCTTTTTTTTCATTGGCCTGGAGTGACGCTGATGAACTTTGCCCAAGCCCTGCCCGCCGACAAAGAAAATGAATAAAGGGGTTATTAAATAGTTCATATCAGAAAATGACGAACTAAATAGGCCGAGATATAGTTAATAATGATTGAAATTACCTGTTGACTATCCCAAATAAGATGGTGTAGTCACTTGCTTTTTTAAGTAGTGAGTCCAGTATTTCAACTGTTCCTTCATCAACTTTAATGATTAACAAGATCCAGTGAAATATGCATGCACACACGTTTGCATGTCTTAATTAAGCGGACATATATAAGCAAAAACATGTAGCTAGCTAGTAGGCAAAAACAGAATTTGTAGTACAAGACAGTGTGACTCACTCGAAGTTGTAAGGAAGTAGTATATCTTCATTGGTATTGAGGCGCTTGAAGAACTCTAGCATGCTTTACTCTACACTTTTTTCATAATATGGATCTAATTTCCATGTGTATTCATTAATGGTATTTGGGTCAACGAACCCAATGCCATAGCGTCCACCTTTTTTCATTTCATAAATCTTCATCCTGCATAATACCACAGAAAAGAATATAGTGAGGATAATTATAGGTAATGATTGATCAAAATGATCACTACAGTTAGCTTCAGACTTAAATTACAGAAAGAAATCACATACAGACAATAGCAACTGGCGATAGATTTGTCGAGTGCGTCTTGATTGTATAACTGAAATAGTTCTGAATACTCAATGGATACAACTTTCTCATGGTAGTAATGATCCTTCTTGACATTCACCATGAGAGACTCTTGATTGGAAATCTTGGTAATGTCCATGTACCATTGATGCAATTCATACATTCTCGTTGAGAGCTTCTTGACCTTGTCTGGCTCAACCAAAGGTTGGCCCCGAACATATTTCCATTTTATTTCCTCCTCTGTAATCAGAGACATGGGCTCGATATCGAGGAGTTGTCCAACAGTGATCATGAGCCTTTTAGCCTGCTCAATATGCTCCTCGGTTATTACCACATCGCCCAGCCCGGGAACGTTAACGGTTTGCCCACAATAATATTGGACACGCGTACTCTTATGTGTTGTTGGCACAACAAGCGGGGGATTGATTGCGCCGCCTGTTCTCCTAGCTGGGGAACGGTTTTTACCGCTCCTTTTGCCAGCTGATTTGCTCGAGCTCAAGCTCGCCTCTTTCTGTAGACGTGCTCGATTTAACTTCCTGAGGTGGCGCTCATAGTTTGTGTCAACAGGCTTGGGAGGTGGTGCTCTAGCCATACGAATGAAGTGGTCAATCTTTTTCTCAGGCACTTTCTCCCTTGGCGGCGGTGGCGGTTTTGGTGCAAAATGGGCTTCCACCTTGGCCTTCGATATGGCTGCGTTTTCCTCCTCGGACTTGTCGTAAGGCCTCTGCGGAAGAGGCGCGAGGCTGCTTGGACCATATTGAGATCGCTTGCCTCTGCCTGTACCTCCAGTACTACCTCGACTTGTACCTACGCACCATAGCTGAGGCAGCTCTCTTCCGTGATTGCTGAGGCGGCAAAGACGGCTGACGTGGCTGAGTTGGAGGAGGAGGAGTGGCCTGAAGCTGTGCCGGACTTGGAGGAGGAGTGGCCTGACGCTTTGCCGAACTTGGAGGAGGAGGAGTGGCCTAAAGTTGTGCCGGACTTGGAGGAGGAGCGGCCTGACACGTTGGTGGACTTGGAGGAGCGGGAGTCTGCTGACTCGGTGGCAGACTTCGACGAGGAGTCGGATGACGCGGTGTCGGTGGCCTTCGAAAGATGATGCAATCCTTTCTCCATAGGATGATACGGTGGTTGGCCTCTCCCAGTGTGTGCTCCTTGTCACCTCCAGGAATGTCAAGCTCTAGCCCCGAATATTAGTCCACCACCTCATTAACCAAGACATGAGCATAGCCGGCTGGAATCGGGTTGCAATGGAAGGTTGCCTCACGGGGATTTGTAAAAGCAACGACGTCCGCCACCTTCATGGATATGTTCTTCATTTGGAAGTGTAGCTCGCAGTTAGTGTTCTCCATGATGCCATCCACTAGGTAGCTATCCAGCAATGCGTCGTCCGGGCGGAACCCACGCTGCTTCTCGGCATGAATGGGACGGTGCTATCCAATGCTGGATCATCCGCTAGCTGCTGCAGCTGTTGAGACCCCCTTTGCTGGCTAAGTGAGTCGATCTGCTCCTGCTGCCGCTGGAATTTGACTGCCAAGTCCGCGTGTGCTGATTCTAGGCCTTGAAGGCGTTCATAGTCCAGCTTCCTCTGCTCTTCCTCCATCTTCCTCTTCTTCTCCTCTGCAATCTTCTTTCTCGCACGCGTTCTATAGTCGGTGTTCCAGTCCGAAAACCACTCATACCACGGAATAGCGCCCTTGCCTCGTGTTCTTCCCGAGTATTCAGGATTTCCCAGGGCACGCGTAAGCTCGTCGTTCTCTTTGTTGGGCTCGAACACCCCCGATCGAGCCTCTTCTATTGCAACAAGTAGCTTATCTTCGGCTCCGTCCAGACATGCCTTCTTCGAAACTTTGCCTGTCTTCGGGTCCAACTCCCCCCATGCGCATAGAACCAAGTCCTGCACCTGGGGGCCAGCTCAATGTTTCTGGAGTGACACCTGCATCCTCCATCTCTTTCTCAGACTTATCCCACTTAGGAATTCCCACTGCATAGCCACCTGGCCCCAGCTTATGGAACTTATCCTTTTTTGCGGCATTGGCCTTGTTTATTCTCGACCGTTCCTTAGATAATTCCGATTCCTTGAATTTCACGAAATCGGTCCAATGAGCACTTTGCTTCTCTAGTGTCCCCTTGAATACTGGAGTCTTCTTTCCTTCCTTGACGTACTGGTCCCATAAACGATTCTTGTGGTTGTTGAATGCAACCGCCATCTTCCTAAGAGCAGTGTCCTTGACTTTCTCCACATCTGCATCTGTGAAATGATCTGGTAGGGTGAAATGTTCCATGAGCGTTTCCCAAAGCAGAAGTATTTGTCTGTCGTCGACAAAAGTAAGATCTGGACGTGGCTTTGCTGGCTCTCTCCATTCTTGATGGGATATCGGGAATTGGTCCTTCACAAGAACTCCTCACTGACGAATGAACTTGTCTGTAATCTTCTTAGGCGCTAATGGTTCGCCATTAGGTTTGATGGCCTTGATATTGTACTTTACGCCCTCCTTCAACTTTTTGTTCGGGCCTCATACTGTCCTGCTACCTGAAGATTTGCCCGATTCGGATGGCTGAAAGAAGAAAGATCGATTCGTTAATATATATCTTCAAGTCATTTAAAACATGTGATGATCACCAGATGCCTGCTTATATAAATATACCTCGTCGGTCTTTGTTGTTTCAAGATCAACATTTTCTTCGTCATGTTCATAGTTCATGACTTCATCAATTCGGTCGTCGCGATCGAATATCATATCACCCACCCCGGTGTTGTTTAGATATTCGGAGCCGTCATAATCTTCTTCATTCTGATCATCATCTGGCCCGCGAGGATTGCGTATGATATTGAACAGGGCCTCTTCTCCCTCTCTGCCGGTATTGTCCGCCATATGTTTTATTTAGCTAATCCAAAAGAAATATATTCAAATTATAATGCATCGATGCAATCAATTAATAAGGAAAAACTGAATCAATCATAGTACATAATAAGCATCATCAAATATAATATTGAATACGTCGTCTCGAATAATAAATATAATCTCGAATACATCGTCTCGAATAATATATATAATCTCGAATATTATATATCGAATACATCACTAGCTAGCTAGCTAGCTAGCTAATAAAGATCGAATACTAGAGAGTAATCTAGGCGATGGACAACCAAAGTGAAGGAACCATCACTGGATCATAGCTCGGGTGATCTCCCCAAAGAACCTGCCAGGTATTGGAGAACCTGACGTCCATAGCATCCATGTAGCGATGGACGTGCTCGTCCTCCTCCCTGACATGGTGACGTACCACCTCCGGCAGGGCCGACTCCCTCCGCACCGAAAGTGGCCCACGCGAACGCCACCAAAGGAGATCAGGGTCGACGACGGGGCCCGGGGCCGGGTTCCTCACCAAGCGCCCCTGAAGGTAGCACCTCCCAGTGCCAGCCCGGCGGAGCCCAGTCCTGGACATGGGTCCTCTGAAGCAGGACGTCGTCGCGAACTGGTCGACGGCGAGGATGCGGGTCGGGCATCGTCGACAACAAATACTATATGCCGCAAAAGTAAAGTAACATTTTTTAAATGATGGGTTGTGATTTCCTATATGCAAATTCTAAATTTTATAACTAAAACTAACATTACTAATATTTCTATAACTAAAACTAACATTTCTAATATTTCTATAACTAAAAAACATTTCTATATAACTACTATATAACTAACATTTCTATATAACTAACATTTCTAATATTTCTAACGGACGGCGATGGGGGCGGCGACGAGGGGCGGCGGCGACGGGGCAGAGGAGAAAGAAGCAGAGGGAGAGATGAGAAACTAACAATTTTTTTTGAAGTCTTTTCTTATATAGAACAACCTTTAGTACCGGTTGAAGCCACCAACCGGTACTAAAGGTCTGTTTTGGCCAGGCCAAGTGGCGGGAACGGCATCCCTTTAGTACCGGGTGGTGGCTCCAACCGGTACTAAAGATCCCCCCCCCCTTAGTACCGGTTTGAGCCACCGCCCGGTACTAAAGGGGGTACGCTGGCGCAGGTGCGGTGCGAAATGTTTAGTCCCACCTCGCTAGCCGAGGGGCGTCCGCACTGGTTTATAATCCCCAGTGCGGCAGCTCTCTTGAGCTCCTCTCCAAAGCAGGCCTACTGGGCCTAAATGTTCTGTGCTGCCCTGTGGGCCTACTAGGCCTTTGCGGGCCTGCATCCTGGCCCAACAACAGGTTGGGTTTCTAGTCGTATGCAGGCCGTTGTGGCGCAGTAGGCGGGCTTTTTTTTGCTTTATTTATTTTTGTTTTATTTATTTTTGAGTTGATTTTGCTGTATTTAGAGTTTCTTTGTGAATATTTTTGCTTTAGGTACAAAAAATTACAAACTTTCTGTTAGTGCCGGTAGTTTACAAATTTGAATAGTTTAAATTTTGAATTATTTGAAATTTGTGTGAATCACTAATTTATGAATAACTTAACTTTGAAAATAGATTTTTCAGTGATTATTTTTTCTTATGTTTAATATTAGTGTGTTTTATCATTATATTCATTTGGTAATGATTAGGTTATTTAAAAAAATGAAATGCCTTTGTAACGGATGAGTTTTCGTCCGAAACCCTGATACTTCGAAACAGATTGTCCATTTTGTACACGAAGTGCATCCAGTTTTTGCGGTAACCCTCTCTACTTTTTTGCACATGCTATGTGGGTGAAATTATGATACCATGCCAACTTTCAACCTTTTCTGAGTTCATTTGAAATGCTTTTCAATTTCAGGGTCATTTAGCTGAAAAAATCAGTAAATGCATGAAATAATTTGTTTGCACATACAATTTCTTTGCGTTTCAAATGCCAAAACACATAACTAACCTAACTATTACAAAGATTCCCTTCTGGGTGTGAAACAAAGAAGAAAGTTATGATAGTGAAGCCGATCACATCCCACATCTTTGGGTGTGAAACTTTTTCTTCGCGTGTGTCCCTTTGTGCCGTAGCCATGGAAAATCTTCATCATTTAACTGGATGCTCGGGTCAATATTCACTGTGAATGGGGCAATTTCATCAAACTTTTCATAATCTTCTGACATGTCTATCTTGTCATCCACTCCCACGATATTTCTCTTCCCAAAAAGAACTATGTGGCGTTTTGGCTCATCGTATGATGCATTCGCTTCCTTATCTTTTCTTTTTCTCGGCTTGGTAGACATATCCTTCACATAGAAAACTTGTGC
Organism: Triticum monococcum; assembly: GCA_034509565.1. Lineage (NCBI taxonomy): Eukaryota > Viridiplantae > Streptophyta > Magnoliopsida > Poales > Poaceae > Triticum > Triticum monococcum. The sequence goes on along the minus strand of CM067842.1, from coordinate 76,333,688 downwards.
CACATCATTAGTTAGGACGAATGGTTCGTCTGCATACGCAAGATTGTTGAGATCCACTGTTGTCATTCCATACTGTCGGTCTTCCGTTACCCCGCCTTGTGTCATATTGACCCATTTGCACCGAAAAAAGGGACCTTCAAACCATGTCCGTAGTCAAGTTCCCATATCTCCTCTATGTAACCATAATGTGTTTCCTTTCCCGTCTTGGTTGTTGCATTAAAACGGACACCACTGTTTTGGTTGGTGCTCTTCTTATCTTGGGCGATCGTGTAAAATGTATTACCATTTATTTCGTACCCTTTGAAAGTCATTATATTCGAAGATGGTAACTGGGACAGCGAGTACAGGTCATCTTCAATAGAGGCGTCATGCATGGTACGTGTCTGCAACCATCCGGTGAAACTCCTGGTTTGTTCACATGTAATCCAGTCATCAGACCGCTCCAGGTGTTTGGAGCATAGAAAATTCTTGTGTTCGTCCATATACGGAGCCACCAAGGCGGAATTCTGTAGAACTGTGTAGTGTGCTTCGGTTAGAGAATGTCCGTCCATACATATTATTTGATCCCCTCCTAGCATGCCTTTTCCATCCAGTCTGCCCTTATGCCGCGATTCAGGAACACCAATCGGCTTAAGGTCAGGAATAAAGTCAATACAAAACTCAATGACCTCCTCATTTTCATGGCCCTTGGAGGTGCTTCCTTCTGGCCTAGCACGGTTATGAACATATTTCTTTAAGACTCCCATGAACCTCTCAAAGAGGAACATATTGTGTAGAAATACAGGACCCAAAACGTTAATCTCTTCGCATAGGTGAACTAGGACGTGCATCATGATGTTGAAGAAGGATGGTGGGAACACCAACTCGAAACTAACAAGACATTGCATCAAATCATTCTCTAACCTTGGTATGATTTCTGGATCGATTACCTTCTGAGAGATTGCATTGAGGAATGCACATAGCTTCACAATGGCCAATCGAACGTTTTCCGGTAGAAGCCTCCTCAATGCAACCGGAAGTAGTTGCGTCATAATCTCGTGGCAGTCATGAGACTTTAGGTTCTGGAACTTTTTCTTTGCCATGTTTATTATTCCCTTTATATTCGACGAAAAGCCAGACGATACTTAATACTGAGCAGGCATTCAAAAAAGATTTCCTTCTCTTCTTTGGTAAGAGCGTAGCTGGCATGCCTCTGATGTATGCCGTCTTTTCCGTGCATACGTTGTTGGTCCTCCCGTGCCTCAGGTGTATCTTTTGTGTTCCCATACACCCCCAAGAAGCCAAGCAGGGTCACGCAAAGATTCTTCGTCACGTGCATCACATCGACTGCGGAGCGGACCTCTAGGTCTTTCCAATAGGGCAGGTCCCAAAATATAGATTTCTTCTTCCACATGGGTGCCCGTCCGTCAGCGTCATTCGGAACAGGTTGTCTGCCAGGACCCTTTCCAAAGACTACCTTCAAATCCTTGACCATATCATGTACATCAGCACCAGTACGATGGCGAGGCTTCATCCGGTGATCCGCCTCACCTTTGAAATGCTTGCCTTTCTTTCTTACGGCATGCCTATTTGGAAGAAATCGACGATGTCGCAGGTACACATTCTTCTTACAATTAGCCAAATATAACTGTCGGTATCGTCCAAACAATGCGTGCATGCGCGGTATCCCTTGTTTGTCTGTCCTGATAGGTTACTGAGAGCAGGCCAATCATTGATGGTCACGAACAGCAACGCCTTTAGGCCAAATTCTTCCCCCATGTGCTCATCCCACGCACGTACACCTGTTCCGTTCCACAGCTGTAAGAGTTCTTCAACAAATGGCCTTAGGTACACATCAATATCGTTGCCGGGCTGCTTAGGGCCTTGGATGAGCACTGGCATCTTGATGAACTTCCGCTTCATGCACAACCAAGGAGGGAGGTTATACAAACATAGAGTCACAGGCCAGGTGCTATGGTTGCTGCTCTGCTCCCCAAAAGGATTAATGCCGTCTGCACTTAGAGCAAACCATACGTTCCTTGCGTCATCTGCAAACTCCTTCCTGTACTTTCTCTCGATTTTTCTCCACTATGACCCGTCAGTGGGTACTCTCAACTTTCTGTCTTTCTTACGGTCTTCTCTGTGCCATCGCATCGCCTTGGCATGCTCTTTGTTTTGGAAAAAACATTTCAACCATGGTATTATACGAGCATACCACATCACCTTGGCAGGAATCTTCTTCCTGGGGCGCTCGCCCACGACATCACCAGGGTCATCGCGGCTGATCTTATAGCGCAATGCACCGCATACCGGGCAAGCGTTCAAATCCTCGTACTCACCGCGGTAGAGGATGCAATCATTAGGGCATGCATGTATCTTCTGCACCTCTAACCCTAGAGGGCAGACAGCCTTCTTTTCTTTGTACGTACTCTCGGGCAATTCTTTGTCCTTTGGAAGCATATTCTTTATCATTACCAGTAACTTTCCAAATCCCTTGTCAGATCCACCATTCTCTGCCTTCCATTGCAGCAATTCCAGTGTGGTGCCCAGCTTTTTCTTGTCACCTACGCAATTCGGGTACAACAATTTTTTGTGATCCTCTAACATGCGCTGCAACTTCTTCTTCTCCAAATCACTTGTGCAGTTTCTCTTTGCATCGGCAATGGCCCGACCTAGATCATCAACGGGCTCATACGATGCCTCTTCTTCAGCTTCTTCCCGCATTGCCGGCTCATCTTCTTCCCTCATTGTTGTATCATCGTATTTAGGGAACCCATAGCCAGGATAGCTGTCGTTGTCCTCTTCTTCTTCATTGTCTTCCATCATAACCCCTCTTTCTCCGTGCTTGGTCCAAACATTATAGTGGGGCATGAAACCAGACTCAAACAGGTGGACGTGAATGGTTCTTGATGTAGAGTAATTGTGACCATTCTTACAGCCAGCACATGGACAAGGCATAAAACCATCCGCCCGCTTGTTTGCCTCAGCCGCAAGCAGAAAAGTATGCACGCCATTAATGAACTCGGGAGAGCATCGGTCATCGTACATCCATTGCCGGCTCATCTTCAATACACAGCACCGAAAACACCAAATTAATACAATACATAAAGTTCATGCAACAAACAAATAACTCTCTAGCAAAAGAATTTAAATGCAACAACAAATGCGATCAAGATCGCAACTAAGGTAACAATTGATCCAACATCATAATGATACCAAGCCTCACTATGAATGGCATATTTTCTAATCTTTCTAATCTTCAAGCGCATTTTCTGCATCTTAATCTTGTGATCAGCGACGACATCGGCAACATGCAACTCCAATTCCATATTCTCCCCCTCAATTCTTTTCAATTTTTCCATCAAATCCTTGTTTTCTCTTTCAACTAAATTTAACCTCTCGAGTCTCGACAAAAGGGCCGGTTGCAATTTCCGGTTCAACTACCTCCTACATACAAATATCTATGTCAACTTGATGGGCATAATTTGTCATAAACACGAAATGCAACAAATAGTTTTAAAAGAGAATATACCACATCCGAATCATAACCCGGATGAGGGCCGACGGGGACGGATATCAAAACCATGGCACTATGTATAACAAACAACGTATGGGTAAGATAATTATACGAGTAACTATATATCCAAATCACACAAACATCAATTTTTTATATAAAACATTCATGAACAAGAGGCTCACCACAAGGTGGTGCCGACGACGGGACGTTGCGGGCGATCGACGGTGGTTACGACGGAGATTTAGAAGGCACTAAGTAAACCACACTTACATATGCAAACTAAGTGTTATTTTGACCTCAAATTGCATATAAATCAAATATTAGCACATATATATAATTCCTCCCAAATTACTAAACTCAAAAATCAATCACTATATAAAGCATTGCACGAGCTAATCCAGCAATGAGAGATGAAAGGACAAAGTTGCTAACCTTTGTGATCATTTGAATGGATGGGGGCCTTCAAATCTTGACAAATTTTGGGCAAAATGTGTGATGAGCTTGAGAGGAAGAGGGAAAGAATAGAGAGGAGAGGGGAAAGGGGAAGAACAGAGCGAGCTTGGGTGGACGAAGGGCGTATGTAGGACAACCTTTAGTATCGGTTTGTGATACGACCCGGTACTAAAGGTGCTAGAGGGGCTCCGGACTGATAACATCCTGCCACCACTCACTTTCGTACCGGTTCGTGGCACGAACCGGTGCTAAAGGTTCGCCACGAACCGGTACTAATGATGTCCGCCCGCCTAGCCGTTGGAACCGGCACTAATGGACACATAAGTGCCGGCTCAAATTCAAACCGGCACTAATGTGCTTCACATTTGACCCTTTTTTCTACTAGTGTTACCCATCGATGCGGAGGCAGTTCTCAGTATACCGCTCTGTACACGAAATATTAGCGATTTTTGGGCATGGAGCGGGGAGAGGAAAGGTTTCTTCTCCGTTAAATCGGCATACCGACTGATCATGCATACTAAGATCGCAAGAGAGTCATGGATAGATGACGAGGAAGGAACATCGAGGCCTGGTTTTGAAAGCAGTGCTTGGTCGGCGCTGTGGAAGGTCAAACTTCCACCAAAGATCAAAATTTTCCTTTGGCGACTGGCGAGAAGCTCCATCCTAACAGCTGACGTGCTTGCTCACAGACACATGGGGGACTCGGCCGCCTGCAAGCTGTGTGGCGCCATGGACTCATGGAGACACACGATGGTTGATTTCACAAACGCCCGGTGTGTGTGGGCACTCTCGGATGGCGAACTAGTCAATAAAATGTATCAATATACCACCGAGGATCCACGCAAGTGGTTATTTTCCCTGAATGAAGTACTGAAGCCCGAGCAATTTATGAGGATGGCAACTACATTGTGGGCAGTCTGGAGTGCAAAGAGGAAAGCAGTTTATGAGGATTTACATCAATCCCCCTTGTCAACACACCTCTTCATACAGTGATACATTGCCGACTTCCAGATACAGACCAACATTGTACCGACGAGAACTACAGGCCAGCCACAACGTCCGAAACAATGGGTGAAGCCCCCGCACAATATGTCGAAGATCAATGTGGATGCAGCACTTGCAGAGAGGCCAGGGGTTGGAACTATTGCAGCTATAGCCAGAAATGAGGAAGGTACACTAGTACAAAAAGGGTCAAACATGAAGCACATTAGTGCCAGTTTGTATTTGAGCCGGCACTAATGTATACATTAGTGCCGGTTCCAACGGCTAGCCGGGCCGCTTTCATTAGTACCGGTTCGTGGCGAACCTTTAGCACCGGTTCGTGCCACGAACCGGTACTAATGAGAGTGGTGGCAGGATGTTGTAAGAATGGGGCCCCTCCAGCCCCTTTAGTACCGGTTCTTGGCACAAACCGGTACTAAAGGTCATCCTACATAAACCCTTCGTCCACCCGAGCTCGCTCTATTCTTCCCCTTTCCCCTCTCCTCTCTGTTCTTCCCCTCTTCCTCTCGAGCTCATCACACATTTTGCCCAAAATTTGTCAAGATTTGAAGGCCCCCATCCATTCAAATGATCACAAAGGTTAGCAACTTTGTCCTTTCATCTCTCATTGCTAGATTAGCTCTTGCAATGCTTTATATAGTGATTAATTTTTGAGTTTAGTAATTTGGGAGGATATATATATATATGTGTGTGTGTGCTAGTATTTGATTTATATGCAATTTGAGGTCAAAAATAACACTTAGTTTGCATATGTAGGTGTGGTTTACTTAGTGCCTTCTAAATCTCCATCGTAGCCACAGTCGATCGCCCGCACCGTCCCGTCGCCGGCACCACCTTGTGGTGAGCCTCTTGTTCATGAAATTTTATATAAAAATTGATGTTTGTGTGATTTGGATATATAGTTACTCGTATAATTATCTTACCCGTACGTTGTTTGTTATACATATAGTGCCATGGTTTTGATATCCGTCCCCGTCGGCCCTAGTCCTTGTTATGATTCGGATGTAGTATGTATATTCTCTTTTAAAACTAGTTGCATTTCGTGTTTATGACAAATTATGCCCATCAAGTTGACATAGAATTTTTTTCTAGGAGGTATGTGAACCGGAAATTCCAACCGACCCTATTGCCGAGAGGTTAAATTTAGTTGAAAGAGAAAATGAGTACTTGAAAGAAAAATTGAAAAGAATTGAGGGGGAGAAGATGGAATTGGAGTTGCATGTTGCCGATGTCATCGATGATCACAAGATCAAGATGGAGAAAATGCGCTTGAAGATTAGAAAGGTTAGAAAATATGCCATCGATAGTGAGGCTTGGTATCATTATGTTGTTGGATCCATTGTTACCTTAGTTGCGATCTTGATCGTATTTGTTGTTGCATTTAAATGCTTTAGCTAGAGAGTTATTTGTTTGTTGCATTTAAATGTTGTATGAACTTTATGTATGAACTTGTATTAATTTGGTCTATTCGGTGTTGTGTAATGAAGATGAGCCGGCAATGGATGTACGATGACCGATACTCTCCCCAGTTCGTTGAGGGCATGCATACTTTTCTGCTTGCGGCTGAGGCAAACAAGCGGGTGGATGGTTTTATGCCTTGTCCATGTGCTCGCTGTAAGAATGGTCAGAATTACTCTACGTCAAGAACCATTCACGTCCACCTGTTTAAGTCCGGTTTCATGCCCCATTATAATGTTTGGACCAAGCACGGAGAAAGAGGGGTTATGATGGAAGACAATGAAGAAGAAGAGGACGACGACAGCTATCCTGGCCATGGGTTCCCTGAATACGATGATACAACAATGGGGGAAGAAGCTGAGCCGGTAATGCGGGAAGAAGCTGAGCCGGCAATGCGGGAAGAAGCTGAAGAAGAGGCATCAGATGAGCCCGTTGATGATCTAGGTCGGGCCATTGCCGATGCAAAGAGAAACTGCGCAAGTGATTTGGAGAAGAAGAAGTTGCAGCACATGTTAGAGGATCACAAAAAATTGTTGTACCCGAATTGCGTAGGTGACAAGAAAAAGCTGGGCACCACACTGGAATTGCTGCAATGGAAGGCAGAGAATGGTGTATCTGACAAGGGATTTGGAAAGTTGCTAGTAATGATAAAGGATATGCTTCCAAAGGACAACGAATTGCCTGAGAGTACGTACGAAGCAAAGAAGGCTGTCTTCCCTCTAGGGTTAGAGGTGCAAAAGATACATGCATTCCGTAATGATTGCATCCTCTACCGCGGTGAGTACGAGGATTTGAACGCTTGCCCGGTATGTGGTGCATTGTGCTATAAGATCAGCCACGATGACCCTGGTGATGTCGAGGGCCGGCGCCCCAGGAAGAAGACTCCTGCCAAGGTGATGTGGTATGCTCCTATAATACCACGATTGAAACGTTTGTTCCAAAAAAAGAGCATGCCAAGGCGATGCGATGGCGCTGTCAGGACCCCGATTCTAAGCCACATCGATCTAGCCGGTAACACCTCATATCACTTTGCGGCCTCACGCACGGCATCCCACGGGTGTCGCCTTACCATGGCCCGGGACCGTTTGCGCCTTTTGGCTCGCGTATATGACAATGTCGCTAGCATCCATATGACCGAGAACCCGGGCCGACATGGCTAGTCGTGAACCCAAAGTGGCACAGACCTATGGGGACAGGCATACATGAATCACATCGAACATGTCGATCATCAACGAGTGATTCCGGGCTGTAGCACTGGGCTAACAGGACTCCGGGGGTCCCGGGCTGTAGCAGGCTAGACAGGACTCCGAAGATCACCGCGTGACATTTCCCCGAAGGGACAGACATAGGGATGAAGTGAAACACATGCCGGCCAGTCAAGTGCCCTGAACAGTAGTGCTGGGCTAGCAGGACTCCGGTGAACCGGGCTGTAGCGGACTACTATGGCTCGAGGAACACTAGACTACATTTCCCCATAAGAAAGGCTGCGAAGGACAAACAACTAGATTGTCGGATCCCACTCATACCAAGCATTTCAATCATACACACAATATGCCCGATATGAGTACATACAACATGGCATCACAACAAAACTCTACAACTCACGTACTTTATTTAAAGGCTCCAGGGAGCCATACACAACATATTCATACAGGTAGGGGTCACATGACCCGACACTCAAGTCATACAGTCATACAAGCACATGCGGAAGCAACTAGTCTGAGTACAGACTCTAGAAAGAAAGAAGGCTTCTCGAAGCCTGTCTATCTACATAGGGCCCTCCATGGCCTGGATCACCACCTGGGTGGCTAGTCACTTGTCGACGTCAAGGTCTACGTAAAACCCATCGGAGGGGGCAGTGTTGTCGTCTGAAAACAATAAATAAGCAAACATGAGTACAAAGGTACTCAGCAAGTCTTACATCAGAACCTACTATACATGCTCATTCTCAAGAAGGTGGTGGGGTTTATGCAGCAAGCCAGCTTTGACTCTTGGCTAAGCTATCCTACGGAACCTTTTAGTAAAATAGTTTTCGCACACGAGTGCACTACTCACCAACACAATAATCCACCGTGGATCCTCCCTCGTATCCTGTGAGAGGGCCATCCTCGGTACTCACACTTATCTTGAGTCTTTTAGTAGTATCCATTAACTTGTCTATGAACTGTATAGGCAACCAAGTAGTCCTTTACCGTGGACGCGGCTATTCGAATAGTTTTATACCCTGCAGGGGTGTACTTCGTCATACACGCTTTCACCGCTTACCGCCGTCTACACGTGTAACGCCCCATATGTAACCTTCCCCAATTGTACTCCAACTCATGCCGTTTCCGACATTAAGTTATATTTAATTCTCGGGTTCGGGTCTTTGCCTTCGTGTGTTGTTTTCGTTTTCGTGCATCTCATATCATGTCGTCACGTGCATTGCATTCGCATACATGTTCATCTCATGCATTCGAGCACTTTCCCCGTTGTCCGTTTTGCATTCCGGCGCTTCGTTCTCCTACGGTGGCCATTTCTAGCTTTCTTTCATGTGTGGGGGTTAAGCATTTCCGGATTGGGCCGAGACTTGCCATGCGGCCTTGGTTTACTACCGGTAGACCGCCTGTCAAGTTTCGGGTCATTTGGACTTCGTTTGATACTCCAACGGTTAACCGAGGGACCGAAAAGGCCTCGTGTGTGTGCAGCCCAACACCCCTCCATTTTGGCCCAAAACCCACCAAACTCAGCTCCATCGTCTCGGTCGTTCGATCATGATCGTGTGGGCGAAAACCGCACCTCATTTGGACTCTCCTAGCTCCCTCTATGCCTATATATAGATCCCCTTCCAAAATCCTCGGGCAAACCCTAACCTCTCCCTCTCCTCGCGCCGCCGGACGAAAACCCGCCGTCCGGACGTGTCCGTTCCCGCCGTCCGCCGCCACGTGTCGTCGCCCGATTCGTCCGCCGACCGCGCCCACTTCCCCGCGCCGCCGCGAGCCGGCCCGCCGGGGCCTAGGCGGGGCCCTCCCGGCCCGTAGGCGTCCGCCGCCGCCCTCCTCCGTCTTCCCCCGAGCCGGCATCGCGCCCGCCGCCCGGCTTCGCCCGCCGCCGCCTTGGCTCGCCGCCGGCAAGCAGGAGCTCGCCGCGCGCCCATCTCCGGCTCCGCCCGACGCCGGACCTCCACGCCTCGCCGCCCGGCGCCGGTGACCGCGCCCCGGCGCCCCCTCCTCTCTCCGGCCGGATCCGCCGCTCTGGCGAACCCCGGCGTCCTTCCTCCTCTCTCCGGCCGCCGCGCCATCGCCGGCATCGCGAGCTACATTGGCCGCGAGATCCGATCCGGATGGTGCCACAGTAACCCTAGGGAGGTTGAATTTTTTGCTAAGTCCCAGAAATTTTGATCCAAGTTGCTCTGTTCGAGGCTCCATATCTTTGCATCCGTAGCTCCGATTTGGGCATATGATATGTCAAAATCTTCGCCTCGACGAGTACATCATTTCATTACATTGCATCATTTGCATTTGAGGTCATCTTGGTGCCCAAAATGCTGTTGGAAGGAGGCATGTTGAGTTAAATTGCAGATCCGTTAGTTCAACATGCACTTTTGTCATTTTTGCCATGATTAATCCGTGCACGATATGCCTGTGCCCCTTTGGGATGAATTGTTAAGCATGTTGTCTTATTTCCAGAGGTGCCTTCCATGTATTTTTAGGATGTGTGTGTTGTCTTGTGCAAGCTTGCGAAGAGGGCTACCTGAGTTTCCTGATTTCAGGGACTTAGTGAAAATCACTAAGTCTGGGCCGTTTTAGTTCACGATGCTATATGTTCGGCTTGTTTCCTAGTGATCCGTGCCTTTTTTGAGGATGATCAGTAAGAGTGATTTGTTATGATTGTTGTGCTTAATCCATCCATGTCTTTACTTGTTATGTTGGAGCAACATAGGTTGACTCAATCGAGCTTAACTTTTGGATAGTTGCTGTTTTGGGCAGATCGTGAACTCTTGTGCGATTTTGCCGGAGTGATTGCTAGTGATCCATGCATGCTATGCCATTGTTCTTGCCATGTCTAGCTAGCATTTTGTGCCTTCTTAATGTATATATGCTTGCCTTGCCATGACTTGCACCGTAGTGAGAGCATCGAGCTCGTTTACATGCCTCCGTGAGTTATTATTTCAGCATGTCCCAGTTTTCACTAAGTCTGTAAACTGATTGTGTTTCATCGATGTTCGTGTGCTCGGTAGAGTATTTTGTGAACCCTTTTGGCCCCAGGTCATTTTGGGTGCTTTGATAAGCTTGTTGAGTAGCTCCATGCCATGCTCTTACTTGCCATGTACAGGTTTTCCTTCATGTTGTTTTGCTGCTCCGAAGAGAGCATCGTGGTCTGAAATTCCAGACTAGCGTTAATTTCGCTAAGTCTGAAATCTGTTTTGCTTATTCAGTTTTGCCATGCTTGTTTGAAGCCCTTAATGGATGAATTTGCCTATGCCTCAGTCCTGATGATTTGTTAAGCTTGATGAGTACATCACTGCCATGCAATTTGTTTTCATGTTGGGTGTAGCATGTTCATTTTGTTGCATTTAGGAGCCTACTTGCTGTAAATCGCAGATCGGTTCCTTTAATAAAACGCTTGCCATTTCTAAACCGTAGCTCCGATTGCCATGATCTTTATATCGTTTTCAGGGGATTTCTTCCCCTCTATCCAGTGGCACACTTGGTTTTCCAAGTTGAGGCCAGGTTCATGCATTTCCTGTTACATGTTGCATTTTTGCATCCCGCATCGCATCCCGCATAGCATATCATCTTTGCATCTTATTGGTTGCCTTTGCACGTGGTTGATTGTATCCTTGTTGCTTGTTTGTGTTGTTGGGTAGAGCCGGGAGACGAGTTTGCTAACGAGGAGCCCGTTGAGTTTGCTTTTGAGGGTCCAGTCAATTCTGACAACTATGCAGGCAAGATGATCACACCCTTGAAATCACTACTATCTTTGCTATGCTAGTTGGCTCGCTCTTTTGCTTTGCCAATGCTACGATGCCTACCACTTGCTTGTTAGCCTCCCAATTGCCATGATTGAGCCTCTAACCCACCTCTGTCCTAGCAAACCATTGATTGGCTATGTTACTGCTTTGCTCAGCCCTTCTTATAGCGTTGTTAGTTGCAGGTGAAGATTGGAGCCGTTCCTTGTTGGAACACTTATTTACTTGTTGGGATATCATTATATTGCTATGTTATCTTTACTCATCTATATACTTGGTAAAGGGTGGAAGACTCGGCCTCTCGCCTAGTGTTTTGTTCCACTCTTGCCGCCCTAGTTTCCGTCATATCGGTGTTATGTTCCCGGATTGTTGCGTCCCTTACGCGGTTGGGCTATAATGGGAACCCCTTGATAGTTCGCCTTGATTAAAGCTTTTCCAGCAATGCCCAACATTGGTTTTACCATTTGCCACCTACCCTTTTCTTTCCCTTGGGTTTCCGGAGCCCGAGGGTCATCTTATTTTAAACCCCCCCGGGCCAGTGCTCCTCTGAGTGTTGGTCCAACTGTCAGCTGCCGGTGGCCACCAGGGGCAACTCTGGGCTGGCCTACCCGTACCTAGGACAATCTGAGTGTGCCCTGAGAAAGAGATATGTGCAGCTCCTATCGGGATTTGTCGGCGCATTCGGGCGGTGTTGCTGGACTAGTTTTGACCTGTCGAATCATCTTGTTGTACCGGGATACCGAGTCTGATCGGTGGGTCCTGGGTGGAGGTCTATTCCTTCGTTGACCGTGAGAGCTTGTTATGGGCTAAGTTGGGACCCCCCTACAGGGATTGATCTTTCGAAAGCCGTGCCCGCGGTTATGGGCAGATGGGAATTTGTTAATGTCCGGTTGTAGATAACTTGAACTTAATTAATTAAAATGAATCAACTGCGTGTGTTGCCGTGATGGCCTCTTCTCGGCGGAGTCCAGGAAGTGGACACGGCGTTGGAGTTATGTTTGCGTAGTCTGCTCTATTTAGTTTCCGCTCGTGCTTTGCCTTCTCTTCTCGCTCTCTTTTGCGAATAAGTTAGCCACCATATATGCTAGTCGCTTGCTGCAGCTCCACTCACATTACCCCTTCCTTACCTATTTAGCTTAAATAGTCTTGATCGCGAGGGTGCGAGATTGCTGAGTCCTTGTGGCTCACAGATTACTATTACACCAGATGCAGGGACCGATGATACTCCTCCGGATGGCGCGCTCGAGCTGAAGTGGGAGTACGACGAGGACTCTCAGCGATACTATGTTTCTTTTCCGGATGATCAGTAGTGGTGCCTATTCGGGGTTAGATTCAGGGCCTAGTCGCTTGTTGGGGGTCTTTTCTATTTTGGCGCCGTAGTCGGGCCATGAGTGATTGTATGATGGATGTTATTTATGTACTTTGATGTGACGTGGCGAGTGTAACCCAACTATTTTTATTCCCCCTTTATATTATATATGTACTTGGGTTGTGTAATGATTCCCGACTTGCGACATTGCTTTCAATGCGCCTATGTCTCTAAGTCGTGCCTCGACACGTGGGAGACATAGCCGCATCGAGGGCGTTACAACACGACATGTACTCGGCAACCTTCAAGCGGAAGCCCAGCGAGGGTGTCGGCCACGGCCTACCTAAACACCTAAGCCCCTAGTCCAGGTTATCGCCTATCCAGGTTCCATCCGCGGGGAGTCCGGCCGAGGTTTCCACATACGGCCCCGAACGATGTGAACAGGGTTCCCGAGACACCAAACGGGTGACTCGGTACACCGTGCCACGGTGTATCTACCGCAACATAGCCCACCCCCAGGGTCAGCGCTACGCACGGCTGCCAACACATAACCTAAAAACACCAGAAACTATTTGCAACTCCTGGACAGAGTGCTAGGGTGGCTAAGAAGCCGAGAGGGTCCATTGGTTTCGGGCCCAATGTACGGTAGTAACTGCATCTTAAATCACCCATACAGATCTCAGTTCTTATGGACGGCCTCAATGAAACAACCCACCATGTACTCCTACATGGCCTCTCATCGATACCTTTACGAAATCATGTTCAACACATCCCACCTATTACTGACACAAGCATTTCACTCTAGCCCATCACCCAGATGAACCAGACCTGACACAACTCTAAGCATAGCAGGCATAGCAAGGTAGGAATCACAAATCATGGCTCAATCAATTCCTACACATGCTAGTGGGTTTCATCTAGTTACTGTGGCAATGACAGGTCATGCAGAGGATAAGGGTTCAACTACCGTAGCACACACAGCAGTTTGAATCATGTTGTCTTAATGCAGTAAACAAGAGCAGGAGCGAGAACATGGGTTGTATCGGAATGATCAATGGTTGCTTGCCTGATGGAGTGGTAACGGGATACTGCCCTTCAGTTGGATACTCGTGAATATCCTCGGAGGCAGAACCTACCACGAAGTACACATCGGAGCACAATCAACACATGACGATATGCAACAATATGATGCATGCTATGACATGGTAATATGAATGTGTTTTGGCCTAATGCAAGCTAAAACAGAAGGGTAATTGCTTATTTGAACCAAAGGTTCAAGTGTTAGCTCATTTGACATGATCATATTAGTGCATCACCTTATATTGCATAAACAGCAGGTTTAACTTGTTCTGACATGCATGAAACCAGTTCCAATGGATAGCTTGGATTTTTTTGATCATTTTTCATATATAATTTGTCTCATTTGGAGTTATGGTTGAATTTCTATGAATTTTTGAAGTTTAGGAAATTTTCTGGAATTTTCTATATAAAATTAAATCCAGAAAAGAGTTACTGCGTCAGCCTTGCGTCAGCATGACGTCAGCAAGTGAAAGGCAGTGTCCAGGTCAAACCCGACTAGTGGGGTCCACTGGTCAGTGACCCTAGCTGGTTTCTGTGGCTGACGTGTGGGACCAGGTCAACTGTGACGTGGCAAAGTCAAACTGACAGGTGGGGCCCTCCTGTGACCGGTGCTAATCTAACAGAATAGTTAACTAACTAATTAAGCACTAGGGCCCACATGGCAGTGGCTCTAGGGGGGAGGTTAGTGGGTTAATTAACCGCTAATGACGGCCACGTCGGCTACCGGCGTTTAGCCGCCGGCGACCTCAGATCGCGGCGGCGTCCGCGTCGGGATTTCGCTACAGGCGATGGTTTGGCGCGCTGGGGGCACCAGGGAGGAGCTCGTGCTCGTGCGCATCTAGGGAGACCAACGGGAGGTGCGGGGGTGGCCGGAGCTGACGGCGGCGAGCTCTTTTGCGGCCGCCGGAGTTCGGGCAAGGTCGGGGTTGGCACTAGGGGGCACGGCAGGTCGAACGGGTGGGCGCGTTAGGCTCCTGGGGACGCGCTGAATGCGGTGGTGCGCTCGGACGCGTGCTTGCACAGCCGTAGCCACGACGGCGTCGAGGCTCAGCGGCGGCGAGCTTCTGGTGCTCGCGGGGCAACAGCTACGGGGCGAAATCGACGGCGTGGTTAAGGGGGAAGGGATCGGGAGCTCACAGCGGTGCCGTAGGGATGGCTAGCGGGCTCGGGGACGACCTTGACGGCGCGAATCGACGACGAGGAGCTCGGGTGCCCGAGGTTTAAGATGACCACGACGGCGTCGAAACAGGGCCTCCCGGCGTCTTCTCGCTCGATTGGGAGGACGAGGAGGCTTCGGGGGTGCTTCTGGACTCGGCAGGAGGGTGAGGGGAGCACGGGGGTTGCGTCTACGGCGTACGGCGGCGACGAGCTCCGCTCGGTGGAAGTGAGAGGGAGCCAGAGGAGAGAATGGGGAAGAGAGAGTGAGCGAGAGGGGTTCCAGGGGAGGCGTGGCGCTCGTCTAGGGGGGTCGGGAAGCAGGAGGTGGCCAGGCAGGGTGGAGGTGGCGCGCGCGCGTGCCGGCGAGCGTCGGGCACACGCCCCCGTCCTTCTGTCCGAGGAGGGAGACGACAGGAGGCAGCGGGGGTGGGCTGGGCCGCCAGCTGGAGATGGGCCAGGTAGTCCAGGTAAGTGGCCCAGTGGCCTTCCCCTCTTTTATTTATTTTCTGTTTTCTATTTCTGTTATTTTGTTTTGATTTAGTTTAAATACTAAATCATTTTATAAAATCCTGAAAATATTCATGGACACTTGCTGAATTATTTCAGTGGCCCAAAAATAGTTCCAACATTATTTGAGCATTTGAATTATTTAATAGCATTTAAATGCCCAAATTCAAATATTTAAGAATTAAATCAGTGACCTTCTGTTGACCTAGAAAAATGTGCACCTATTTTCCCAAAGGTTTTAACCCAAGGCAAAAAGGGTGAGCATTTTAGAAGGGCATTTCAGGTTCATTGAATTTATTTTTAGTAAACCCTAGTTGATTTCAAGGGGGTGCTGGGGGTTCTGCTTTCCCCATTTCAAATTTCTGATGAAAGTAAACATGATGCACACTCTAATGCATGGTCTAGCTAGGGTGTGACAACTCACCCCCACTCAATAGAATCTCGTCCCGAGATTTAGGATCATCTGGAAAGAAGGTGGGGTACTCGAGTCGAAGACGATCCTCCCTTTCCCAAGTGGCTTCTTCCTCGGAATGGTGTGACCATTGAACCGTGAGAAACTTGATATTATGACGTCGAGTGGTACGCTCGGCTTGATCAAGGATACGAATGGGGTATTCTCGATAAGAAAGGTTATCTTGTAAATCAAGCGTTTCGTGGTCAACTCCACGGATAGGATCCGCGAAGCAACGCCTGAGTTGCGAAACGTGGAAGACATCGTGAACTCTGGAAAGATGCGGAGGTAGTTCCAATTGGTAGGCAACTTCTCCTCGTTTGGCAAGAATGCGAAAGGGTCCAATGTAACGAGGAGCCAATTTGCCTTTGATACCGAAGCGATGGGTTCCCTTTAACGGGGTAACCCGAAGGTAAGCCTTCTCATCAACTTCAAATGTCATGGGCTTATGTTTACGGTCATATTGACTCTTTTGGCGGGATTGGGCTGTTTTCAATTTCTCACGAATAACGCGAACCTGCTCTTCTGCTTCCTGAATCATATCCGGGCCAAAGAGTTGTCTTTCCCCGGTTTCTGACCAGTTAAGAGGCGTTCGACATTTTCGTCCATAGAGAACTTCGAAGGGAGCTTTGCCCAAACTAGCTTGATAACTATTGTTATAAGCAAACTCCGCGAATGGAAGGCATTTCTCCCAACTCATTCCGAACGAGATAACAGAAGCTCGGAGCATATCTTCCAGGATTTGATTGACTCGCTCTACTTGACCACTTGATTGAGGATGGAAGGCGGTGCTAAAGGAGAGATGAGTTCCCATAGCATTTTGGAAACTTTCCCAAAATCGAGAGGTGAAGAGACTCCCACGGTCTGAGTTAATTACCAAAGGGACACCATGAAGAGACACTATTCGGGAGATGTATAAGTCAGCTAGCTGGCTAGCGGTGATACTCTCACGAACAGGTAGAAATTGGGCTACTTTGGAAAGTCGGTCGATCACAACGAAGATGGCATTATTTCCACTCTTGGTCCTGGGAAACCCAGTGATGAAATCCATACTGATTTTGTCCCATTTCCATTCAGGAATAGCCAAAGGTTGAAGGGTGCCAGCAGGCCGTTGATGCTCTGCTTTAACACGACGACAAACGTCGCAATTAGCAATGTATTGGGCGATTTCTCTCTTCATCCTAGTCCACCAAAACCTCTGGCGTAGATCTTGATACATCTTAGTACTACCGGGATGAATGGTGAGAGGGGATTCATGAGCTTCCTTAAGGATCAGTCGCCTCAGGTTTCGCGCCTTTGGAACCACTAGGCGATTCCCAAAGTATACGACACCTTGATCATCAATGGAGAAACAACTCACGACTCCTTTCTTAACGTTTCTCTTGATACGGGAAATTCCCGGATCTACCTTCTGTGCCTTGATGACCTGATCCGTAAGGGTAGGTTCCGCCACCAGGGTGGATAGGAATCCTTGAGGAACAATGTGAAGATTAAGCTTGCGAAATTCCTCATGGAGAAGTGGTTGACTTTGTTGTAACATCAGGTTGTTACAGTAGGACTTACGACTTAGTGCATCGGCCATGACATTGGCTTTGCCAGGGGTGTAAGTTATTCCTAAGTCGTAATCTGAGATCAACTTGACCCAACGTCTTTGCCTGAGATTCAAATCTGGTTGGGTGAAGATATATTTCAAACTTTGGTGGTCGGTGAAGATCTTGCAACGATTACCGAGAAGGTAATGTCGCCAGGTTTTGAGTGCATGGACTACAGCTGCAAGCTCTAGATCATGTGTGGGATAATTTTCCTCATGTGGGTGTAATTGCCATGAAGCATAGGCAATTACCTGACGATCTTGCATGAGTATGCAACCTACTCCTTGTCGCGAGGCATCGCAATAGATAACAAAGTCCTTGGAGAAATCTGGTGGTACCAGTACGGGAGCAGATGTCAGGCGTCTTTTCAGTTCCTGAAAACTGAACTCGCACTGTGGAGTCCACTCGAACTTTTTATCTTTCTTGAGGAGTTCAGTTAGAGGTTTAGCAACCTTGGAGAAATTCTCGACGAAGCGGCGGCAATAGCTCGCTAGGCCAAGGAAACTCCGAACTTGCTTGACCGTTTCAGGTGGAGTCCAATCAAGGACGGCTTGAACTCGCTCGGGATTGACAGCAATACCCTTACCAGAGATTACATGGCCTAGATAGGTCACTTCTGACAACCAAAATTCACACTTGGAGAATTTGGCATAAAGGCGATGCTCTCGAAGTTTCATCAATACCAGCCTTAGATGTTCGGCATGTTCCCCTTCATTCTTGCAGTAGATGAGTATGTCATCGAGGTATACTACGACGAATTTGTCCAAGTACTCCATGAAAACTGAGTTCATTAACCGGGAGAAGGTGGCCGGGGCATTGGTTAAACCGAAGGACATGACGGTGTACTCATATTGGCCATAACGAGTAACAAAGGCCGTTTTGGGAATGTCCCCATTTCTGATTTTGATTTGATGGTAGCCCAACCTCAAATCCATCTTGGAGAAGACTGAGGATCCAGCGAGCTGGTCATACAGGTCGTTGATCCTGGGAAGCGGGTATTTGTTCTTGATGGTGACCAGATTGACAGGTCAGTAATCCACAACCATTCGATCCGTTCCATCCTTCTTCTTGACAAAGAGGACGGGGCAAGCCCAATGAGAGGAGCTAGGACGGATGAACCCTTTGTTCAAGGACTCATCGAGTTGGTTCTTAAGCTCGGCTAGTTCTAAGGGTGCCATCTTGTAGGGTCTTCTAGCAATTGGAACAGTTCCTGGAACAAGGTCTATTACAAACTCAACATCCCTGTCAGGTGGAACACCTGGCAGTTCTTCTGGAAACACATCTGGAAAGTCTCGGACTACCGGAACGTCCTCAAGGTCTGGAAGAGGGTTGGCATTGAGGGAGTAAAGTTGGCGTTTGGCCACTCGAGTTAGGACATTAACTGTCTTGCCCGAGGGGTGAGTAAGTTGAACGGTTCTAGTGGCACAATCGATCTTGGCATAATGAGATGACATCCAGTCCATACCCAAGATGATGTTTATGTCGGAGGACTTGAGAGCTATTAAAGATGCAAGGAAGACAAGCCTATCGACAAGAATTTCGTTCCCATGGCTTACCCTAGAAGTTTGCCATTTGGAACCCGGAGTTTGAATTACCATGGAAGTGGGCATGTCACAGAAGGTTGTGTTATGCAACCGAGCATAATTGTCGGATATGAATGAATGAGATGCTCCTGTATCGAAAAGAACAGATGTCGGATGGCAGTTTACAAGGAGCGTACCAAGGACGACGTTGGGATCCTCATGAGCCTCTTCGGCTGAAACATAATTGACATGGCCACGTGCGGTGGTGGCCGGCTTGGCGTAGAAAGTCTTTCCCGCGGGCTTACCACGGCCAACGGACTTTCCAGCTTGATTGGGGTTGTTCTAGGGACACTCCCGACTATACTGACCCGGTTCTCCACACTTGAAGCATGTTACCACAGTGGGGCGTGGAGCAGCATTAGCAGCGGGACCACCATAGGGCTTGGGCGGTGCAAATTGCTGGTTGGGACGAGGCGCCTCAAAGGATGGCCTCGGGGTGAATCTGGGTGGCAGTGCTGTGCTTGGAATCCACACCCGGCGCTTCTGAGCTCCAGAGCCGGATGAAGACCCAAAATCACAGGAGTGCTTGCATGAAGCGTCATAATCAGTCTGGCCTGTCTCAGCACTGATAGCTTTATTGACCAACTTTTGAAAGGAAGTGCACTCGTGCAGATGAAGATCGCGGCGAAGCTCAGGGCTAAGTCCCTTGCGGAACCTTGCCTGCTTCTTGGCGTCAGTAGAAACCTCTTCAGGAGCATAGCGTGCCAGGTTCCCAAATTCTCGGCTATTTGCATCCACAGTCAGCCTTCCTTGGGTGAAGTTGCAGAACTCCTCCCTCTTGCGATCCATGAGACCTTCCGGAATGTGATGCTCACGGAAAGCCTTGCTGAACTCAGCCCAGGTAGTGATTTGACCGACCTGGTGCATAGCTTCGTAGTTTTCCCACCAATGGCTAGCGGGGCCCTCAAGATGATAGGCAGCATAGGTAACCTTGTCGGCTTCGGCTACGTTGGCAGAACGTAGCTTGTGGGTGATGCTGCGAAGCCAATCATCCGCGTCGAGGGGTTCGACGGAATGGTTAAACTTTGGTGGGTACAGCTTGATAAAGTCATTGATTGACACCAGGTCATTTCGTGGGTGGCGTGCAGTGTTCTGCTCAATCCGCTCCAGCAGGCGGTTGGTCTCACACTTGTTTCTTTCCACTTCCAGCATCACTTTGGCCAGAGAAGGCGGGTGAGGCAGATTTTCACCTCTAGCTGCACTGGCTTCCCCTCGCTCCGGGACAGCAGGGTTGCCGCGGGTGTTGACCATCCTAGGAGGAAACAAGACAACGGTTTAGACAAGGATGGCTCAAACTTAACAAGGAAGGGCAGAATGTAAAGGATAACACGGAATGCAGAGATGCTCATTCGTATGCCATGGTAATATAAAACTGCCATATATACACCAACGGTCATACTCGTCATACATTGTTTAGTACAAGCCCATGCTACAGTACAACTATGAAGGTAGACGTTACATCTCATCGGAGGCATTCCGAGTGCCTATACATTATTTGTCTACACCTCTGGAATCGATTACACGCCAAGTCATATTCCACAAGTCACGCAGGACAGTGGAGATACAACTACTACAATACTAGTGGTACTACTACTAACTCAGACAGCTCCATAGTAGTCCTCGTAGAAGTCACCTCCATAGCCTGGAAGTTCAACGTGATCATCCGGAAACAGACGATCCTGAGGAGCCTGTGGACCATAGGGGCTAGGATGAGGTCTTGGACCAACAAACGGTGGCCTGCGGGGACCACGGGGTGGGGTGATGCCTCCCACATCACGCCAATCCACCATGTCTGGCAGAGCTAATCTCACAGGATACAGATCCCTGGTATCCATACATCCAGCTTGCACCACAGGTGCAAACCGAGTCAATGTGGCCCAATGATCAACACGAGTATTAAAAAGCTCCAGCCTCAAGGCCCGATTCTCTCGGTCCTTATCTTCGAGCATCTCAGCGGTGGTACGAGTTAATGAGTCCTCCTGAGTGGAGTCAGCATAGATAGCCTGAAGACACCCTTGCGCTCCCGGAAGTGAAGCTGGCATGTAACGGAAGTCAGTGTTCCGAAGCAGGCCAGTCCGGACTCGCAAGATGGTCATCATGGAGTAGGCAGCATCCTGCATAGCCATCTCAACGGTAACTCCAAGTCCATAGGAACAGTGAAGGGGCTCGGTAGATCCAGGATAGGAAGGAAATATCCTGACGGTGCAGAAATACTGGCTTTGATTAAAGTCACGGAACTGCTCTTCAACAGTATATTCGGGATACCAACGGTATCCTGTCTCGATCATGACCCGGACTAACATAGTGGTATGACCGGGCACGTCGAGGCACCTGGTCAGGCGAACCACTTGATTTTGAGAACGGTTGGCCATCTGAAAGCACAACCACAAGACAAAGACATCAGAATTCCTAGGGAAAATTGGACAGCATAACGGCTGTAAATGCTCAGAAAAAGATTTGAGACATCCACAATAGTTCACAATACCGCTCAACAGCATCATATCAAGGTTCTGGTTCAATAGCAACATACTAAAATAGTAGAAACTGGACTGGAACTCGTAGTAATAATCCTATAAACTACTACGGATTAGTAACACGTGAACCTGATAGAAGAAGAGAGCCTAGTCCTTAACCCACGTTGAATGAGAAGAGAATGACTCAGATCAGAGGCATAGGATAAAGGAGTAAAAGAACCTTACGTTTCCTCCCACAATCAATTCCCCTACATATAACTAAAGCATTTCTAGACTCAACATCGACCAGTTTGGCTCAACGAACCTACAGGCAGTCCGGCTCTGATGCCAACGCTGTCAGGACCCCGATTCTAAGCCACATCGATCTAGCCGGTAACACCTCATATCACTTTGCGGCCTCACGCACGGCATCCCACGGGTGTCGCCTTACCATGGCCCGGGACCATTTGCGCCTTTTGGCTCGCGTATATGACAATGTCGCTAGCATCCATATGACCGAGAACCCGGGCCGACATGGCTAGTCATGAACCCAAAGCGGCACAGACCTATGGGGACAGGCATACATGAATCACATCGAACATGTCGATCATCAACGAGTGATTCCGGGCTGTAGCACTGGGCTAACAGGACTCCGGGGATCCCGGGCTATAGCAGGCTAGACAGGACTCCGAAGATCACCGCGTGACATTTCCCCGAAGGGACAGACATAGGGACGAAGTGAAACACATGCCGGCCAGTCAAGTGTCCTGAACAGTAGTGCTGGGCTAGCAGGACTCCGGTGAACCGGGCTGTAGCGGACTACTATGGCTCGAGGAACACTAGACTACATTTCCCCATAAGAAAGGCTGCGAAGGACAAACAAATAGATTGTCGGATCCCACTCATACCAAGCATTTCAATCATACACACAATATGCCCGATATGAGTACATACAACATGGCATCACAACAAAACTCTACAACTCAAGTACTTTATTTAAAGGCTCCAGGGAGCCATACACAACATATTCATACAGGTAGGGGTCACATGACCCGACACTCAAGTCATACAGTCATACAAGCACATGCGGAAGCAACTAGTCTGAGTACAGACTCTACAAAGAAAGAAGGCTTCTCGAAGCCTGTCTATCTACATAGGGCCCTCCATGGCCTGGATCACCACCTGGGTGGCTAGTCACTCGTCGACGTCAGGGTCTACGTAAAACCCATCGGAGGGGGCAGTGTTGTCGTCTGAAAACAATAAATAAGCAAACATGAGTACAAAGGTACTCAGCAAGTCTTACATCAGAACCTACTATACATGCTCATTCTCAAGAAGGTGGTGGGGTTTATGCAGCAAGCCAGCTTTGACTCTTGGCTAAGCTATCCTACGGACCTTTTAGTAAAATAGTTTTCGCACACGAGTCCACTACTCACCAACACAATAATCCACCGTGGATCCTCCCTCGTATCCTGCGAGAGGGCCATCCTCGGTACTCACACTTATCTTGAGTCTTTTAGTAGTATCCATTAACTTGTCTATGAACTGTATAGGCAACCAAGTAGTCCTTTACCAGGGACGCGGCTATTCGAATAGTTTTATACCCTGCAGGGGTGTACTTCGTCATACACGCTTTCACCGCTTACCGCCGTCTACACGACATGTACTCGGCAACCTTCAAGCGGAAGCCCAGCGAGGGTGTCGGCCACGGCCTACCTAAACACCTAAGCCCCTAGTCCAGGTTATCGCCTATCCAGGTACCATCCGCAGGGAGTCCGGCCGAGGTTTCCACATACGGCCCCGAACGATGTGAACAGGGTTCCCGAGACACCAAACGGGTGACTCGGTACACCGTGCCACGGTGTATCTACCGCAACATAGCCCACCCCTAGGGTCAGCGCTACGCACGGCCGCCAACACATATCCTACAAACACCAGAAACTATTTGCAACTCCTGGACAGAGTGCTAGGGTGGCTAAGAAGCCGAGAGGGTCCATTGGTTTCGGGCCCAATGTACGGTAGTAACTGCATCTTAAATCACAGATACAGATCTCAGTTCTTATGGACGGCCTCAATGAAACAACCCACCATGTACTCCTACATGGCCTCTCATCGATACCTTTACCAAATCATGTTCAACACATCCCACCTATTACTGACACAAGCATTTCACTCTAGCCCATCACCCAGATGAACCAGACCTGACACAACTCTAAGCATAGTAGGCATAGCAAGGTAGGAATCACAAATCATGGCTCAATCAATTCCTACACATGCTAGTCGGTTTCATCTAGTTACTGTGGCAATGATAGGTCATGCAGAGGATAAGGGTTCAACTACCGTAGCACACACAGCAGTTTGAATCGTGTTGTCTTAATGCAGTAAACAAGAGCAGGAGCGAGAACATGGGTTGTATCGGAATGATCAATGGTTGCTTGCCTGATGGAGTGGTAACGGGATACTGCCCTTCAGTTGCATACTCGTGAATATCCTCGGAGGCAGAACCTACCACGAAGTACACATCGGAGCACAATCAACACATGACAATATGCAACAATATGATGCATGCTATGACATGGTAATATGAATGTGTTTTGGCCTAATGCAAGCTAAAATAGAAGGGTAATTGCTTATTTGAACCAAAGGTTCAAGTGTTAGCTCATTTGACATGATCATATTAGTGCATCACCTTATATTGCATAAACAGCAGGGTTAACTTGTTCTGACATGCATGAAACCAGTTCCAATGGATAGCTTGGATTTTTCTGATCATTTTTCATATATAATTTGTGTCATTTGGATTTATGGTTGAATTTCTATGAATTTTTGAAGTTTAGGCAATTTTCTGGAATTTTCTATATAAAATTAAATCCAGAAAGAGTTACTACGTCAGCCTTGCGTCAGCATGACGTCAGCAAGTCAAAGGCAGTGTCCAGGTCAAACCCGACCAGTGGGGTCCACTGGTCAGTGACCCTAGCTGGTTTCTGTGGCTGACGTGTGGGACCAGGTCAACTGTGACGTGGCAAAGTCAAACTGACAGGTGGGGCCCTCCTGTGACCGGTGCTAATCTAACAGAATAGTTAACTAACTAATTAAGCACTAGGGCCCACATGGCAGTGGCTCTAGAGGGGTGGTTAGTGGGTTAATTAACTGCTAATGACGGCCACGTCGGCTACCGGCGTTTAGCCGCCGGCGACCTCAGATCGCGGCGGCGTCCGCGTCGGGATTTCGCTACATGCGATGGTTTGGCGCGCAGGGGGCACCAGGGAGGAGCTCGTGCTCGTGCGCATCTAGGGAGACCAACGGGAGGTGCGGGGGTGGCCGGAGCTGACGGCGGCGAGCTCTTTTGCGGCCGCCGGAGTTCGGGCAAGGTCGGGGTTGGCACTAGGGGGCACGGCAGGTCGAACGGGTGGGCGCGTTAGGCTCCTGGGGACGCGCTGAATGCGGTGGTGCGCTCGGACGCGTGCTTGCACGGCCGTAGCCACGACGGCGTCGAGGCTCAGCGGCGGCGAGCTTCGGGTGCTCGCGGGGCAACAGCTACGGGGCGAAATCGACGGCGTGGTTAAGGGGGAAGGGATCGGGAGCTCACAGTGGTGCCGTAGGGATGGCTAGCGGGCTCAGGGACGACCTTGACGGCGCGAATCAACGGCGAGGAGCTCGGGTGCCTGAGGTTGAAGATGACCACGACGGCGTCGAAACAGGGCCTCCCGGCGTCTTCTAGCTCGATTGGGAGGACGAGGAGGCTTCGGGGTGCTTCTGGACTCGGCAGGAGGGTGAGGGGAGCACGGGGAATGCGTCTACGGCGTACGGCGGCGACGAGCTCCGCTCGGTGGAAGTGAGAGGGAGCCAGAGGAGAGAATGGGGAAGAGAGAGTGAGCGAGAGGGGTTCCAGGGGAGGCGTGGCGCTCGTCTAGGGGGGTCGGGAAGCAGGAGGTGGCCAGGCAGGGTGGAGGTGGCGCGCGCG
This sequence comes from Triticum monococcum, assembly GCA_034509565.1. NCBI lineage: Eukaryota > Viridiplantae > Streptophyta > Magnoliopsida > Poales > Poaceae > Triticum > Triticum monococcum. Next base: position 76,308,231 of record CM067842.1, on the reverse strand, counting down.
CATGCCGGCGAGCGTCGGGCACACGCCCCCGTCCTTCTGTCCGAGGAGGGAGACGACAGGAGGCAGCGGGGGTGGGCTGGGCCGCCAGCTGGAGATGGGCCAGGTAGTCCAGGTAAGTGGCCCAGTGGCCTTCCCCTCTTTTATTTATTTTCTGTTTTCTATTTCTGTTATTTTGTTTTGATTTAGTTTAAATACTAAATCATTTTATAAAATCCTGAAAATATTCATGGACACTTGCTGAATTATTTCAGTGGCCCAAAAATAGTTCCAACATTATTTGAGCATTTGAATTATTTAATAGCATTTAAATGCCCAAATTCAAATATTTAAGAATTAAATCAGTGACCTTCTGTTGACCTAGAAAAATGTGCACCTATTTTCCCAAAGGTTTTAACCCAAGGCAAAAAGGGTGAGCATTTTAGAAGGGCATTTCAGGTTCATTGAATTTATTTTTAGTAAACCCTAGTTGATTTCAAGGGGGGGTGCTGGGGGTTCTGCTTTCCCCATTTCAAATTTCTGATGAAAGTAAACATGATGCACACTCTAATGCATGGTCTAGCTAGGGTGTGACAGGCACAGAGAAGACCGTAAGAAAGACGGAAAGTTGAGAGTACCCGCTGACGGGTCGCAGTGGAGAAAAATCGAAAGAAAGTACGGGAAGGAGTTTGTAGATGACGCAAGGAGCGTATGGTTTGGTCTAAGCGCAGATGGCATTAATCCTTTTGGGGAGCAGAGTAGCAACCATAGCACCTGGCCTGTGACTCTATGTTTGTATAACCTTCCTCCTTGGTTGTGCATGAAGCGGAAGTTCTTTATGATGCCAGTGCTCATCCAAGGCCCTAAGCAACCCGGCAACGACATTGATGTGTACCTAAGGCCATTAGTTGAAGAACTCTTACAACTGTGGAATGGAACAGGTGTACGTGCGTGGGATGAGCACATGGGGGAAGAATTTGACCTAAAGGCGTTGCTGTTCGTGACCATCAATGATTGGCCTGCTCTCAGTAACCTTTCAGGACAAACAAACAAGGGATACCGCGCATGCACGCACTGTTTGGACGATACCGACAGTATATATTTGGCTAATAAGAATGTGTACCTGGGACATCATCGATTTCTTCCGAGCAGGCATCCCGTAAGAAAGAAAGGCAAGCATTTCAAAGGTGAGGCGGATCACCGGACGAAGCCTCGCCACCGTACTAGTGCTGATGTACATGATATGGTCAAGGATTTGAAGGTGGTCTTTGGAAAGTGTCCTGGTGGACAACTTTTTCTGAATGACGCTGACGGACGCGCACCCACGTGGAAGAAGAAATCTATATTTTGGGACCTGTCCTATTGGAAAGACCTCGAGGTCCGCTCCGCAATCGACGTGATGCATGTGACGAAGAATCTTTGTGTGACCCTGCTTGGCTTCTTGGGCATGTATGGGAAGACAAAAGATACACCTGAGGCACGGGAGGACCAGCAACGTATGCACGGAAAAGACGGCATACATCAGGGCCATGCAAGCTACGCTCTTACCAAAGAAGAGAAGGAAATCTTCTGTGAATGCCTGCTCAGTATTAAGGTACCGTTTGGCTTCTCGTCGAATATAAAGGGAATAATAAACATGGCAGAGAAAAAGTTCCAGAACCTAAAGTCTCATGACTGCCATGTGATTATGACGCAACTGCTTCCGGTTGCATTGAGGGGGCTTCTACCGGAAAACGTTCGATTAGCCATTGTGAAGCTATGTGCATTTCTCAATGCAATCTCTCAGAAGGTAATCGATCCAGAAATCATACCAAGGTTACAGAATGATTTGGTGCAATGTCTTGTCAGTTTCGAGTTGGTGTTCCCACCATCCTTCTTCAACATCATGACGCACGTCCTAGTTCACCTATGCGAAGAGATTAACGTTTTGGGTCCTGTATTTCTACACAATATGTTCCCCTTTGAGAGGTTCATGGGAGTCTTAAAGAAATATGTTCATTACCGTGCTAGGCCAGAAGGAAGCATCTCCAAGGGCCGTCAAAATGAGGAGGTCATTGAGTTTTGTATTGACTTTATTCCTGACCTTAAGCCGATTGGTGTTCCTGAATCGCGGCATAAGGGCAGACTGGATGGAAAAGGCACGCTAGGAGGGGAACAAATAATATGTATGGACAGACATTCTCTCACTGAAGCACACTACACAGTTCTACAGAATTCCGCCTTGGTGGCTCCGTATATGGATGAACACAAGAATTTGCTACGCTCCAAACACCCGGAGCGGTCTGATGACCGGATTACACATGAACAAACCAGGAGTTTCGCCAGCTGGTTGCAAGCACGTACCATGCATGACACCTCTATTGAAGATGACCTGTACTTGCTGTCCCAGTTACCATCTTCGAATATAATGACTTTCAAAGGGTACGAGATAAATGGTAATACATTTTACACGATCGCCCAAGATAAGAAGAGCACCAACCAAAACAGTGGTGTCCGCTTTGATGCAGAAACCAAGATGGGAAAGGAAACATATTATGGTTATATACAAGACATATGGGAACTTGACTATCGACATGGTTTGAAGGTCCCTTTGTTTCGGTGCAAATGGGTCAATATGACACGAGGCGAGGTAACGGAAGACCCGCAGTACGGAATGACAACAGTGGATCTCAACAATCTTGTGTATGCAGACGAACCATTCGTCCTAGCCAATGATGTGGCACAGGTTTTCTATGTGAAGGACATGTCTACCAAGCCAAGAAAAAGAAAAGATAAGGAAGCGAATGCATCGTACGATGAGCCAAAGCAGCACATAGTTCTTTTTGGGAAGAGAAACATCGTGGGAGTGGATGACAAGACAGACAAGTCAGAAGGTTATGAAAAGTTTGATGAAATTGCTCCATTCACAGTGAATATTGACCCGAGCATCCCGTTAAATGATGAAGATTTTCCATGGCTACGACGCAAAGGGACACACGCAAAGAAAAAGTTTCACACCCAAAGATCTGGGATGTGATCGGCTTAACTATCATCACTTTCTTCTGTGTTTCACACCCAGAAGGGAATCTCTATAATAGTTAGGGTAGCTAGTTATGTGTTCTGGCATTTGAAACGCGAAGAAATTTTATGTGCAAGCAAATTCTTTCATGCATTTACTGATTTTTTTCATCTAAATGACCCTGAAATTGAAAAGCATTTCAAATGAACTCAGAAAAGGATGAAAGTTGGCATGGTATCATAATTTCACCCACATAGCATGTGCAAAAAGGTAGAGAGGGTTACCGCAAAAACTGGATGCACTTCGTGTACAAAATGGACAATCTGTTTCGAAGTATCAGGGTTTCGGACGAAAACTCATCCGTTACAAAGGCATTTCATTTTTTAAATAACCTAAGCATTACCAAATTGAATATAATGATAAAACACACTAATATTAAACATAAGAAAAAGAATCACTGAAAAATCTATTTTCAAAGTTAAGTTATTCACAAAAATAAATAAAGCAAAAAAATAAGAAAAAAAGCCCACCTACTGGGCCAGCGGCCTGCATACGACTAGAAACCCAAATTCAAGTTGGGCCAGGATGCAGGCCCGCTAGCCCAGTAGGCCCAACTGGGCATCGCAGAAGAGGTAGGCCCAGAAGGCCTGCTTAAGAGAGGAGCTCGAGACAGCAGCAACGGCGGGGCTTATAAGCAGGTGCGAGTGCCCCTCGGCTAGCGAGGTGGGACTAAACTTTTGTGCCCCTCGCCTGGCAGCGCACACCCTTTAGTACCGGGTCGTGGCACCAACCGGTACTAAAGGGGGGGGGGCCTTTAGTACCGGTTGGAGCCACCAACCGGTACTAAAGGGGGTCGCTTCCCGCCGCTTGGCCTGGCCAAAACAGGACCGAGGAGCAAACCAATGCCATAGTGCGGGCAGAAGTCGACGCCCATTTTGAACCGAAACCGTGAAGGAAATATGCCCTAGAGGCGATAATAAAGTTATTATTTATTTCCTTATATCATGATAAATGTTTATTATTCATGCTAGAATTGTATTAACCGGAAACATAATACATGTGTGAATACATAGACAAACTTAGTGTCACCAGTATGCCTCCACTTGACTAGCTCATTAATCAAAGATGGTTATGTTTCCTAACCATGAACAATGTGTTGTTATTTGATTAATGAGGTCACATCATTAGTTGAATGATCTGATTGACATGACCCATTTCATTAGCTTAGCACCCGATCGTTTAGTATGTTGCTATTGCTTTCTTCATGACTTATACATGTTCCTATGACTATGAGATTATGCAACTCCCGTTTACCGGAGGAACACTTTGTGTGCTACCAAACGTCACAACGTAACTGGGTGATTATAAAGGAGCTCTACAGGTGTCTCCAAAGGTAGATGTTGGGTTGGCGTATTTCGAGATTAGGATTTGTCACTCCGATTGTCGGAGAGGTATCTCTGGGCCCTCTCGGTAATGCACATCACATAAGCCTTGCAAGCATTGTGACTAATGAGTTAGTTGCGAGATGATGTATTGCGAAACGAGTAAAGAGAATTGCCGGTAATGAGATTGAACTAGGTATTGGATACCGACGATCGAATCTCGGGCAAGTAACATACCGATGACAAAGGGAACAACGTATGTTGTTATGCGGTCTGACCGATAAAGATCTTCGTATAATATGCAGGAGCCAATATGGGCATCCAGGTCCCGCTATTGGTTATTGATCGGAGATGTGTCTCAGTCATGTCTACATTGTTCTCGAACCGTAGGGTCCGCACGCTTAACGTTACGATGACAGTTATTATGAGTTTATGCATTTTGATGTACCAAAGTTAGTTCGGAGTCCCGGATGTGATCACGGACATGACGAGGAGTCTCGAAATGGTCGAGACATAAAGATTGATATATTGGAAGCCTATATTTGGATATCGGAAGTGTTCCGGGTGAAATCGGGATTTTACCGGAGTACCGGGAGGTTACCGGAACCCCCCGGGAGCCATAAGGGCCTTAATGGGCTTTAGTGGAAAGGAGAAAGGGGCAGCCCAAGGTGGCCGCGCGCCTCCTGAAGGAAATATGCCCTAGAGGCAATAATAAAGTTATTATTTATTTCCTTACTTCATGATAAATGTTTATTATTCATGCTAGAATTGTATTAACCGGAAACATAATACATGTGTGAATACATAGACCAACAGAGTGTCACTAGTATGCCTCTACTTGACTAGCTCGTTAATCAAAGATGGTTATGTTTCCTAACCATGAACAAGGAGTTGTTATTTGATTAACGAGGTCACATCATTAGTAGAATGATCTGATTGACATGACCCATTCCATTAGCTTAGCACCCGATCGTTTAGTATGTTGCTATTGCTTTCTTCATGACTTATACATGTTCCTATAACTATGAGATTATGCAACTCCCGTTTACCGGAGGAACACTTTGGGTACTACCAAACGTCATAACGTAACTGGGTGATTATAAAGGAGTACTACAGGTGTCTCCAATGGTAAATGTTGGGTTGGCGTATTTCGAGATTAGGGTTTGTCACTCCGATTGTCGGAGAGGTATCTCTGGGCCCTCTCGGTAATGCACATCACATAAGCCTTGCAAGCACTGCAACTAATAAGTTAGTTGTGAGATGATGTATTACGGAACGAGTAAAGAGACTTGCCGGTAACGAGATTGAACTAGGTATTGGATACCGACGATCGAATCTCGGGCAAGTAACATACCGATGACAAAGGGAACAACGTATGTTGTTATGCGGTCTGACCGATAAAGATCTTCGTAGAATATGTAGGAGCCAATATGGGCATCCAGGTCCCGCTATTGGTTATTGACCGGAGACGTGTCTCGGTCATGTCTACATTGTTCTCGAACCGTAGGGTCCGCACGCTTAACGTTACGATGACAGTTATTATGAGTTTATGCATTTTGATGTACCGAAGGTTGTTCGGAGTCCCGGATGAGATCACGGACATGACAAGGAGTCTCGAAATGGCCGAGACGTAAAGATTGATATATTGGAAGCCTATGTTTGGACACCGGAAGTGTTCCGGGTGAAATCGGGATTTTACCGGAATACCGGGAGGGTTACCGGAACCCCCCGGGAGGCTAATGGGCCTATTGGGCCTTAGTGGAAAAGAGAAAAGAGGCAGCCCACAAGCTGGCCGGCGCCCCCCCTTTCCCCAAGTCCTAGTAGGACTAGGAGAAGTGGGCCGGGCCCCTCTCTTCTCTTTCCCCCCTTGAGTCCTAATTGGAATAGGATTGAGGGGGGGAGTCCTACTCCCGGTGGGAGTAGGACTCCTCCTGCGCCCTCTCCCCCTAGCCGGCCGAACCCCCTCCCCTGGTCCTTTATATACGGGGGCAGGGGGCACCCCAAGATACACAACTTGATCCTTGAGATCTTTCCTTAGCCGTGTGCGGTGCCCCCTGCCACCAAATTCCACCTCGGTCGTACCGTTGTAGTGCTTAGGCGAAGCCCTGCGTCGGTAGTACATCAAGATCGTCATCACGCCGTCGTGCTGACGGAACTCTTCCTCGACGCTTTGCTGGATCGGAGCCCAAGGAACGTCATCGAGCTGAACGTGTGCTAAGAACTCGGAGGTGCCGGAGTAACGGTACTTGGATCGGTCGGATCGGGAAGAAGACGTACGACTACTTCCTCTACGTTGTGTGATCGCTTCCGCAGTCGGTCTGCGTTGGTACGTAGACAACACTCTCCCCTCTCGTTGCTGTGCATCACCATGATCTTGCGTGTGCGTAGGAAAATTTTTGAAATTACTGCGTTCCCCAACAGTGGCATCCGAGCCTAGGTTTTATGGTTTGATGTTATATGCACGAGTAGAACACAAGTGAGTTGTGGGCGATACAAGTCATACTGCCTACCAGCATGTCATACTTTGGTTCGGCGGTATTGTTGGTTGAGACGATCCGGACCAACATTACGCGTACTCTTACGCGAGACCGGTTCCCTCGACGTGCTTTGCACATAGATGGCTTGCGGAAGACTGTCTCTCCAACTTTAGTTGAACCAAGTGTGACTACGCCCGGTCCTTGAGAAGGTTAAAACGGAGTCTATTTGACAAACTATCGTTGTGGTTTTGATGCGTAGGTGAGATGAGTTCTTACTTAAGCCCGTAGCAGCCACGTAAAACTTGCAACAACAAAGTAGAGGACGTCTAACTTGTTTTTGCAGGGTATGTTGTGATGTGATATGGTCAAGGCATGATGCTGATTTTATTGTATGAGATGATCATGTTTTGTAACTAAGTTATCGGCAACTGGCAGGAGCCATATGGTTGTCGCTTTATTGTATGCAATGCAATCGCGATGTAATGCTTTACTAGATTACTAAACGGTAGTAATAGTCGTGGAAGCATAAGATTGGCGAGACGACAACGATGCTACGATGGAGATCAAGGTGTCGCGCCGGTGACGATGGTGATCATGACGGTGCTTCGGAGATGGAGATCACAAGCACAAGATGATGATGGCCATATCATATCACTTATATTGATTGCATGCGATGTTTATCCTTTTATGCATCTTATCTTGCTTTGATTGACGGTAGCATTATAAGATGATCTCTCACTAAATTATCAAGAAGTGTTCTCCCTGAGTATGCACCGTTGCCAAAGTTCGTCGTGCCCAGACACCACGTGATGATCGGGTGTGATAAGCTCTACGTCCATCTACAACGGGTGCAAGCCAGTTTTGCACACACAGAATACTCAGGTTATACTTGACGAGCCTAGCATATGCAGATATGGCCTCGGAACACAGAGACCGAAAGGTCGAGCGTGAATCATATAGTAGATATGATCAACATGACGATGTTCACCATTGAAAACTACTCCATCTCACGTGATGATCGGTTATGGTTTAGTTGATTTGGATCACGTAATCACTTAGAGGATTAGAGGGATGTCTATCTAAGTGGGAGTTCCTAAGTAATTTGATTAACTGAACTTAAACTTATCATGAACTTAGTACCTGATAGTATCTTGCTTGTTTATGTTGCTTGTAGATAGATGGCTCGTGCTATCGTTCCGTTGAATTTTAATGCGTTCCTTGAGAAAGCAAAGTTGAAAGATGATGGTAGCAATTACACGGACTGGGTCCGTAACCTGAGGATTATCCTCATTGCTGCACAGAAGAATTACGTCCTGGAAGCACCGCTGGGTGACAGACCTGCTGCTGGAGCAACGCCAGATGTTATGAACGTCTGGCAGAGCAAAGCTAATGACTACTCGATAGTTCAGTGTGCCATGCTTTACGGCTTAGAATCGGGACTTCAACGACGTTTTGAACGTCATGGACCATATGAGATGTTCCAGGAGTTGAAGTTAATATTTCAAGCAAATGCCCGAATTGAGAGATATGAAGTCTCCAATAAGTTCTATAGCTGTAAGATGGAGGAGAACAGTTCTGTCAGTGAGCATATACTCAAGATGTCTGGGTATAATAATCACTTGATTCAGATGGGAGTTAATCTTCCAGATGACTGCGTCATTGACAGAATTCTCCAATCACTGCCACCAAGCTACAAGAGCTTCGTGATGAACTATAATATGCAAGGGATGAACAAGACTATTCCCGAGCTCTTCGCAATGCTAAAAGCTGCGGAGGTAGAAATCAAGAAGGAGCATCAAGTGTTGATGGTTAACAAAACCACTAGTTTCAAGAAGAAGGGCAAAGGGAAGAAGAAGGGAAACTTCAAAAAGAACAGTAAGCAAGTTGCTGCTCAAGAGAAGAAACCCAAGTCTGGACCTAAACCTGAAACTGAGTGCTTCTACTGCAAGCAGACTGGTCACTGGAAGCGGAACTGCCCCAAGTATTTCGCGGATAAGAAGGATGGCAAAGTGAGCAAAGGTATATGTGATATACATGTTATTGATGTGTACCTTACTAGAGCTCGTAGTAGCACCTGGGTATTTGATACTGGTTCTGTTGCTAATATTTGCAACTCGAAACAGGGACTACGGAATAAGCGGACACTAGCAAAGGACGAGGTGACGATGCGCGTGGGAAACGGTTCCAAAGTCGATGTGATCGCGGTCGGCACGCTACCTCTACATCTACCTTCGGGATTAATATTAGACCTAAATAATTGTTATTTGGTGCCAGCGTTGAGCATGAACATTATATCTGGATCTTGTTTAATGCGAGACGGTTATTCATTTAAATCAGAGAATAATGGTTGTTCTATTTATATGAATAATATCTTTTATGGTCATGCACCTTTGAAGAGTGGTCTATTCTTGTTGAATCTCGAAGATAGTAATACACATATTCATAATGTAGAAGCCAAAAGATGCAAAGTTAATAATGATAGTGCAACTTATTTGTGGCACTGCCGTTTAGGTCATATCGGTGTAAAGCGCATGAAGAAACTCCATACTGAAGGGCTTTTGGAATCACTTGATTATGAATCACTTGGTACTTGCGAACCGTGCCTCATAGGCAAGATGACTAAAACACCGTTCTCCAGTACTATGGAGAGAGCAACAGATTTGTTGGAAATCATACATACGGATGTATGTGGTCCGATGAATATTGAAGCTCGTGGCGGATATCGTTATTTTCTCACCTTCACAGATGATTTAAGCAGATATGGGTATATCTACTTAATGAAACATAAGTCTGAAACATTTGAAAAGTTCAAGGAATTTCAGAGTGAACTTGAAAATCATCGTAACAAGAAAATAAAATTTCTACGATCTGATCGTGGAGGAGAATATTTGAGTTACGAGTTTGGTGTACATTTGAAAAATTGTGGAATAGTTTCGCAACTCACGCCACCCGGAACACCGCAGCGTAATGGTGTGTCCGAACGTCGTAATCGTACTTTACTAGATATGGTGCGATCTATGATGTCTCTTACTGATTTACCGCTATCGTTTTGGGGTTATGCTTTAGAGACGGCCGCATTCACGTTAAATAGGGCACCATCAAAATCCGTTGAGACGACGCCTTATGAACTATGGTTTGGCAAGAAACCAAAGTTGTCGTTTCTTAAAGTTTGGGGCTGCGATGCTTATGTGAAAAAGCTTCAACCTGATAAGCTCGAACCCAAAGTGGAGAAATGTGTCTTCATAGGATACCCAAATGAAACTGTTGGGTATACCTTCTATCACAGATCCGAAGGCAAGATATTCGTTGTTAAGAATGGATCATTTCTAGAGAAGGAGTTTCTCTCGAAAGAAGTGAGTGGGAGGAAAGTAGAACTTGACGAGGTAGCTGTACCTGCTCCCTTATTGGAAAATAGTACATCACAGAAAACTGTTTCTGCGACACCTATACCAATCAGTGAGGAAGCTAATGATGAAGATCATGAAACTTCAGAGCAAGATTCTACTGAACCACGTAGATCAACCAGAGTGAGATCCGCACCGGAGTGGTACGGTAATCCAGTTCTGGAAGTCATGCTACTAGATCATGATGAACCTACGAACTATGAAGAAGCGATGGTGAGCCCAGATTCCGCAAAGTGGCTTGAGGCCATGAAATCTGAGATGGGATCCATGTATGAGAACAAAGTATGGACTTTGGTTGACTTGCCCGATGATCGGCAAGCAATTGAGAATAAATGGATCTTCAAGAAAAAGACTGACGCTGACGGTAATGTTACTGTCTATAAAGCTCGACTTGTCGCAAAAGGTTTTCGACAAGTTCAAGGGGTTGACTCCGATGAGACTTTCTCACCCGTAGCGATGCTTAAGTCCGTCAGAATTATGTTAGCAATTGCCGCATTTTATGATTATGAAATATGGCAGATGGATGTCAAAACTGCATTCCTGAATGGATTCCTGCAAGAAGAGTTGTATATGATACAACCAGAAGGTTTTGTCGATCCAAAAGGAGCTAACAAAGTATGCAAACTCCAGCGATCCATTTATGGACTGGTGCAAGCATCTCGGAGTTGGAATAAACGCTTTGATAGTGTGATCAAAGCATTTGGCTTTATACAGACTTTTGGAGAAGCCTGTATTTACAAGAAAGTGAGTGGGAGCTCTGTAGCATTTCTGATATTATATGTGGATGACATATTGCTGATTGGAAATGATATAGAATTTCTGGATAGCATAAAGGGATACTTGAATAAAAGTTTTTCGATGAAAGACCTCGGGCAAGCTGCTTACATATTAGGCATAAAGATCTATAGAGATAGATCAAAACGCTTAATTGGACTTTCACAGAGCACATACCTTGACAAGATTTTGAAGAAGTTCAAAATGGATCAAGCAAAGAAAGGGTTCTTGCCTGTGTTACAAGGTGTGAAGTTGAGTCAAACTCAATGCCCGACCACTTCAGAAGATAGAGAGAAAATGAAAGATGTTCCCTATGCTTCAGCCATAGGCTCTATCATGTATGCAATGCTGTGTACTAGACCTAATGTGTGCCTTGCTATAAGTTTAGCAGGGAGGTACCAAAGTAATCCAGGAGTGGATCACTGGACAGCGGTCAAGAATATCCTGAAATACCTGAAAAGGACTAAGGATATGTTTCTCGTATATGGAGGTGACAAAGAGCTCACCGTAAGAGGTTACGTTGATGCAAGCTTTGACACTGATCCGGACGATTCTAAATCGCAAACCGGATACGTGTTTACTTTAAACGGTGGAGCTGTCAGTTGGTGCAGTTCTAAACAAAGCGTCGTAGCGGGATCTACATGTGAAGCGGAGTACATTGCTGCTTCGGAAGCAGCAAACGAAGGAGTCTGGATGAAGGAGTTCATATCCGATCTAGGTGTCATACCTAGTGCATCGGGTCCAATGAAAATCTTCTGTGACAATACTGGTGCAATTGCCTTGGCAAAGGAATCCAGGTTTCACAAAAGAACCAAACACATCAAGAGACGCTTCAACTCCATCCGGGATTTAGTCCAGGTGGGAGACATAGAGATTTGCAAGATACATACGGATCTGAATGTTGCAGACCCGTTGACTAAGCCTCTTCCACGAGCAAAACATGATCAGCACCAAGGCTCCATGGGTGTTAGAATCATTACTGTGTAATCTAGATTATTGACTCTAGTGCAAGTGGGAGACTGAAGGAAATATGCCCTAGAGGCAATAATAAAGTTATTATTTATTTCCTTACTTCATGATAAATGTTTATTATTCATGCTAGAATTGTATTAACCGGAAACATAATACATGTGTGAATACATAGACCAACAGAGTGTCACTAGTATGCCTCTACTTGACTAGCTCGTTAATCAAAGATGGTTATGTTTCCTAACCATGAACAAGGAGTTGTTATTTGATTAACGAGGTCACATCATTAGTAGAATGATCTGATTGACATGACCCATTCCATTAGCTTAGCACCCGATCGTTTAGTATGTTGCTATTGCTTTCTTCATGACTTATACATGTTCCTATAACTATGAGATTATGCAACTCCCGTTTACCGGAGGAACACTTTGGGTACTACCAAACGTCACAACGTAACTGGGTGATTATAAAGGAGTACTACAGGTGTCTCCAATGGTAAATGTTGGGTTGGCGTATTTCGAGATTAGGGTTTGTCACTCCGATTGTCGGAGAGGTATCTTTGGGCCCTCTCGGTAATGCACATCACATAAGCCTTGCAAGCACTGCAACTAATAAGTTAGTTTTGAGATGATGTATTACGGAACGAGTAAAGAGACTTGCTGGTAACGAGATTGAACTAGGTATTGGATACCGACGGTCGAATCTCGGGCAAGTAACATACCGATGACAAAGGGAACAACGTATGTTGTTATGCGGTCTGACCGATAAAGATCTTCGTAGAATATGTAGGAGCCAATATGGGCATCCAGGTCCCGCTATTGGTTATTGACCGGAGACGTGTCTCGGTCATGTCTACATTGTTCTCGAACCGTAGGGTCCGCACGCTTAACGTTACGATGACAGTTATTATGAGTTTATGCATTTTGATGTACCGAAGGTTGTTCGGAGTCCCGGATGAGATCACGGACATGACGAGGAGTCTCGAAATGGTCGAGACGTAAAGATTGATATATTGGAAGCCTATGTTTGGACACCGGAAGTGTTCCGGGTGAAATCGGGATTTTACCGGAATACCGGGAGGGTTACCGGAACCCCCCGGGAGGCTAATGGGCCTATTGGGCCTTAGTGGAAAAGAGAAAAGAGGCAGCCCACAAGCTGGCCGGCGCCCCCCCTTTCCCCAAGTCCTAGTAGGACTAGGAGAAGTGGGCCGGCCCCCTCTCTTCTCTTTCCCCCCTTGAGTCCTAATTGGAATAGGATTGAGGGGGGGAGTCCTACTCCCGGTGGGAGTAGGACTCCTCCTGCGCCCTCTCCCCCTAGCCGGCCGAACCCCCTCCCCTGGTCCTTTATATATGGGGGCAGGGGGCACCCCAAGATACACAACTTGATCCTTGAGATCTTTCCTTAGCCGTGTGCGGTGCCCCCTGCCACCAAATTCCACCTCGGTCGTACCGTTGTAGTGCTTAGGCGAAGCCCTGCGTCGGTAGTACATCAAGATCGTCATCACGCCGTCGTGCTGACGGAACTCTTCCTCGACGCTTTGCTGGATCGGAGCCCGAGGAACGTCATCGAGCTGAACGTGTGCTAAGAACTCGGAGGTGCCGGAGTAACGGTACTTGGATCGGTCGGATCGGGAAGAAGACGTACGACTACTTCCTCTACGTTGTGTGATCGCTTCCGCAGTCGGTCTACGTTGGTACGTAGACAACACTCTCCCCTCTCGTTGCTGTGCATCACCGTGATCTTGCGTGTGCGTAGGAAATTTTTTGAAATTACTGCGTTCCCCAACACCTCCCCCCTCCCCTAGTCCTATTAGGACTAGGAGAGGTGGTCGGCCCCCCTCTCTCTCTTTCCCCCTAGGGGAATCCTAGTCCAACTAGGATTGGGGGGGAGTCCTACTCCCGGTAGGAGTAGGACTCCTCCTGCGCCCTCCTCCTGGCCGGCCGCACCCTCCCCCTTGGCTCCTTTATATACGGAGGCAGGGGCACCTCTAGACACACAAGTTGATCCACGTGATCGTTCCTTAGCCGTGTGCGGTGCCCCCTGCCACCATATTCCACCTCGATCATATCGTTGTAGTGCTTAGGCGAAGCCCTGCGTCGGTAGAACATCAAGATCGTCATCACGCCGTCGTGCTAACGGAACTCCTCCCCGAAGCTTTGCTGGATCGGAGCCCGGGGATCGTCATCGAGCTGTACGTGTGCTAAGAACTCGGAGGTGCCGGAGTAACGGTGCTTGGATCGGTCGGATCGGGAAGAATACGTACGACTACTTCCTCTATGTTGTGTCAACGCTTCCGTTGCGATCTACAAGGGTACATAGATCAGACTCTCCCCCTCGTTGCTATGCATCACCATGATCTTGCGTGTGCGTAGGAAATTTTTTGAAATTACTACGTTCCCCAACAGTGGCATCCGAGCCTAGGTTTTATGGTTTGATGTTATTTGCACGAGTAGAACACAAGTGAGTTGTGGGCGATATAAGTCATACTGCCTACCAGCATGTCATACTTTGGTTCAGCGGTATTGTTGGACGAGACGACCCGGACCAACATTACGCGTACGCTTACGCGAGACCGGTTCCCCCGACGTGCTTTGCACACAGGTGGCTTGCGGGCGACTGTCTCTCCAACTTTAGTTGAACCGAGTGTGGCTACGCCCGGTCCTTGCGAAGGTTAAAACGGAGTCTATTTGACAAACTATCGTTGTGGTTTTGATGCGTAGGTGAGATTGGTTCTTGCTTAAGCCCGTAGCAGCCACGTAAAACTTGCAACAACAAAGTAGAGGACGTCTAACTTGTTTTTGCAGGGCATGTTGTGATGTGATATGGTCAAGACATGATGCTAAATTTTATTGTATTAGATGATCATGTTTTGTAACCGAGTTATCGGCAACTGGCAGGAGCCATATGGTTGTCGCATAAGATTGGCGAGATGACAACGATGCTACGATGGAGATCAAGGTGTCGCGTCGGTGACGATTGTGATCATGACGGTGCTTCGGAGATGGAGATCACAAGCACAAGATGATGATGGCCATATCATATCACTTATATTGATTGCATGTGATGTTTATCTTTTATGCATCTTATCTTGCTTTGATTGACGGTAGCATTATAAGATGATCTTTCACTAAATTATCAAGAAGTGTTCTCCCTGAGTATGCACCGTTGCAAAAGTTATTCCTGCTGAGACACCACGTGATGATCGGGTGTGATAGGCTCTACGTTCAAATACAACGGGTGCAAATCAGTTGCACACGCGGAATACTCAGGTTAAACTTGACAAGCCAAGCATATACAGATATGACCTCGGAACACGGAGACCGAAAGGTCGAGCGTGAAGCATATAGTAGATATGATCAACATAATGATGTTCACCGATGAAACTACTCCATCTCACGTGATGATCGGACATGGTTTAGTTGATTTGGATCACGTGATCACTTAGAGGATTAGAGGGATGTCTATCTATGTGGGAGTTCTTAAGTAATATGATTAATTGAACTTAAATTTATCATGAACTTAGTACCTGATAGTATCTTGCTTGTTTATGTTGATTGTAGATAGATGGCTCGTGCTGTTGTTCCGTTGAATTTTAATGCGTTCCTTGAGAAAGCAAAGTTGAAAGATGATGGTAGCAATTACACGGACTGGGTCCGTAACTTGAGGATTATCCTCATTGCTGCACAGAAGAATTACGTCCTGGAAGCACCGCTAGGTGCCAGGCCTGCTGCTGGAGCAACACTAGATGTTATGAAGGTCTGGCAGAGCAAAGCTGATGACTACTCGATAGTTCAGTGTGCCATGCTTTACGGCTTAGAATCAGGACTTCAACGACGTTTTGAATGTCATGGAGAATATGAGATGTTCCAGGAGTTGAAGTTACTATGTCAAGCAAATGCCCGGATTGAGAGATATGAACTCTCCAATAAGTTCTATTGCTGCAAGATGGAAGAGAACAGTTCTGTCAGTGAGCATATACTCAAAATGTCTGGGTATAATAATCACTTGATTCAATTGGGAGTTAATCTTCGAGATGATTGCGTCATTGACAGAATTCTCCAATCACTGCCACCAAGCTACAAGAGCTTCGTGATGAACTATAATATGCAAGGGATGAACAAGACTATTCCCGAGCTCTTCGCAATGCTGAAAGCTACGGAGGTAGAAATCAAAAAGGAGCATCAAGTGTTGATGGTTAACAAAACCACAAGTTTCAAGAAAAAGGGCAAAGGGAAGAAGAAGGGGAACTTCAAGAAGAACGGCAAGCAAGTTGCTGCTCAAGAGAAGAAACCCAAGTCTGGACCTAAGCCTGAAACTGAGTGCTTCTAGTGCAAGCAGACTGGTCACTGGAAGCGGTACTGCCCCAAGTATCTGGCGGATAAGAAGGATGGCAAGGTGAACAAAGGTATATGTGATATACATGTTATTGATGTGTACCTTACTAATGCTCGCAGTAGCACCTGGGTATTTGATACTGGTTCTGTTGCTAATATTTGCAACTCGAAACAGGGACTACGGATTAAGCGAACATTGGCTAAGGACGAGGTGACGATGCGCGTGGGAAACGGTTCCAAAGTCGATGTGATCGCGGTCGGCACGCTACCTCTACATCTACCTTCGGGATTAATATTAGACCTAAATAATTGTTATTTGGTGCCAGCGTTGAGCATGAACATTATATCTGGATCTTGTTTAATGCAAGATGGTTATTCATTTAAATCAGAGAATAATGGTTGTTCTATTTATATGAGTAATATCTTTTATGATCATGCACCCTTGAAGAGTGGTCTATTCTTGTTGAATCTCGATAGTAGTGATACACATATTCATAATGTAGAAGCCAAAAGATGCAGAGTTGATAATGATAGTGCAACTTATTTGTGGCACTGCCGTTTAGGTCATATCGGTGTAAAGCGCATGAAGAAACTCCATACTGATGGACTTTTGGAACCACTTGATTATGAATCACTTGGTACTTGCGAACCGTGCCTCATGGGCAAGATGACTAAAACACCGTTCTCCGGTACTATGGAGAGAGCCACAGATTTGTTGGAAATCATACATATAGATGTATGTGGTCCGATAAATATTGAGGCTCGTGGCGGATATCGTTATTTTCTCACCTTCACGGATGATTTAAGCAGATATGGGTATATCTACTTAATGAAACATAAGTCTGAAACATTTGAAAATTTCAAAGAATTTTAGAGTGAAGTGGAAAATCATCGTAACAAGAAAATAAAGTTTCTACGATCTGATCGCGGAGGAGAATATTTGAGTTACGAGTTTGGTGTACATTTGAAAAATTGTGGAATAATTTCGCAACTCACGCCACCCGGAACACCACAGCGTAATGGTGTGTCCGAACGTCGTAATCGTACTTTACTAGATATGGTGCGATCTATGATGTCTCTTACTGATTTACCGCTATCGTTTTGGGGATACGCTCTAGAGACGGCCGCATTCACGTTAAATAGGGCACCATCAAAATCCGTTGAGACGACGCCTTATGAATTATGGTTTGGCAAGAAACCAAAGTTGTCGTTTCTGAAAGTTTGGGGCTGCGATGCTTATGTGAAAAAGCTTCAACCTGATAAGCTCGAACCCAAATCGAAGAAATGTGTCTTCATAGGATATCCAAAGGAAACTATTGGATACACCTTCTATCACAGATCCGAAGGCAAGACTTTTGTTGCTAAATTCGGAAACTTTCTTGAGAAGGAGTTTCTCTCGAAAGAAGTGAGTGGGAGGAAAGTAGAACTTGACGAGGTAACTGTACCTGCTCCCTTGTTGGAAAGTAGTACATCACAGAAAACTGTTTCTGCGACACCTACACCAATAAGTGAGGAAGTTAATGATAATGATCATGAAACTTCAGAACAAGATACTACTGAACCTCGTAGATCAACTAGAGTAAGATCCGTGCCAGAGTGGTACGGTAATCCAGTTCTGGAAGTCATGCTACTAGATCATGATGAACCTACGAACTATGAAGACGCGATGGTGAGCCCAGATTCCGCAAAGTGGCTTGAAGCCATGAAACCTGAGATGGGATCCATGTATGAGAACAAAGTATGGACTTTGGTTGACTTGCCCGATGATCGGCAAGCAATTGAGAATAAATGGATCTTCAAGAAAAAGACTGACGCTGACGGTAATGTTACTGTCTATAAAGCTCGACTTGTCACAAAAGGTTTTCGACAAGTTCAAGGGGTTCACTACGATGAGACCTTCTCACCCGTAGCGATGCTTAAGTCTGTCCGAATCATGTTAGCAATTGCCGCGTTTCATAATTATGAAATTTGGCAGATGGATGTCAAAACTGCATTCCTGAATGGATTTCTGGAAGAAGAGTTGTATATGATGCAACCGGAAGGTTTTGTCGATCCAAAGGGAGCTAACAAAGTGTGCAAGCTCCAGCGATCCATTTATGGACTGGTGCAAGCCTCTCGGAGTTGGAATAAACGCTTTGATAGTGTGATCAAAGCATTTGGTTTTATACAGACTTTTGGTGAAGCCTGTATTTACAAGAAAGTGAGTGGGAGCTCTGTAGCATTTCTGATATTATATGTGGATGACATATTGCTGATTGGAAATGATATAGAATTTCTGGATAGCATAAAGGGATACTTGAATAAGAGTTTTTCAATGAAAGACCTCGGTGAAGCTGCTTACATATTGGGCATTAAGATCTATAGAGATAGATCGATACGCTTAATTGGACTTTCACAAAGCACATACCTTGACAAAATTTTGAAGAAGTTCAAAATGGATCAAGCAAAGAAAGGATTCTTGCCTGTGTTACAAGGTGTGAAGTTGAGTCAGACTCAATGCCCAACCACTGCAGAAGATAGAGAGAAAATGAAAGATGTTTCCTTTGCTTCAGCCATAGGCTCTATCATGTATGCAATACTGTGTACCAGACCTGATGTGTGCCTTGCTATAAGTTTAGCAGGGAGGTACCAAAGTAATCCAGGAGTGGATCACTGGACAGCGGTCAAGAACATCCTGAAATACCTGAAAAGGACTAAGGATATGTTTCTCGTATATGGAGGTGATAAAGAGCTCACTGTAAAAGGTTACATTGATGCAAGCTTTGACACTGATCCGGACGATTCAAAATCGCAAACCGGATACGTGTTTACATTAAACGATGGAGCTGTCAATTGGTGCAGTTCTAAACAAAGCATCGTAACGGGATCTACATGTGAAGCGGAATACATAGCTGCTTCGGAAGCAGCGAACGAAGGAGTCTGGATGAAGGAGTTCATATCCGATCTAGGTGTCATACCTAGTGCATCGGGTCCAATGAAAATCTTTTGTGACTATACTGGTGCAATTGCCTTGGCAAAGGAATCCAGATTTCACAAGAGGTCCAAGCACATCAAGAGACGCTTCAATTCCATCCGGGATCTAGTCCAGGTGGGAGACATAGAAATTTGCAAGATACATACGGATCTGAATATTGCAGACCCATTGACTAAGCCTCTTCCACGAGCAAAACATGATCAGTACCAAGGCTCCATGGGTGTTAGAATCATTACTGTGTAATCTAGATTATTGACCCTAGGGCAAGTGGGAGACTGAAGGAAATATGCCCTAGAGGCAATAATAAAGTTATTATTTATTTCCTTATATCATGATAAATGTTTATTATTCATGCTAGAATTGTATTAGCCGGAAACATAATACATGTGTGAATACATAGACAAACTTAGTGTCACTAGTATGCCTCTACTTGACTAGCTCATTAATCAAAGATGGTTATGTTTCCTAACCATGAACAATGTGTTGTTATTTGATTAACGACGTCACATCATTAGTAGAATGATCTGATTGACATGACCCATTTCATTAGCTTAGCACCCGATCGTTTAGTATGTTGCTATTGCTTTCTTCATGACTTATACATGTTCGTATGACTATGAGATTATGCAACTCCCGTTTACCGGAGGAACACTTTGTGTGCTACCAAACGTCACAACGTAACTGGGTGATTATAAAGGAGCTCTACAGGTGTCTCCAAAGGTAGATGTTGGGTTGGCGTATTTTGAGATTAGGATTTGTCACTCCGATTTGTCGGAGAGGTATCTCTGGGCCCTCTCGGTAATGCACATCACATAAGCCTTGCAAGCATTGTGACTAATGAGTTAGTTGCGAGATGATGTATTATGAAACGAGTAAAGAGACTTGCCGGTAACGAGATTGAACTAGGTATTGGATACCGACGATCGAATCTCGGGCAAGTAACATACCGATGACAAAGGGAACAACGTATGTTGTTATGCGGTCTGACCGATAAAGAGGAGTTCCGTCAGCACGACGGCATGGTGACGATCTTGACGTACTACCGACGCAGGGCTTCGCCTAAGCACTACAACGATATGATCCAGGTGGAATTTGGTGGCAGGGGGCACCGCACACGGCTAAGGAACGATCACCAAGGGTAAACTTGTGTGTCTAGAGGTGCCCCCTGCCCCCGTATATAAAGGTTGCCAAGGTAGGAGTAGGACTCCCCCCCCCAATCCTATTCCTAATAGGACTCCCAAGGAGAAAGAGAGGGAGAGAGGTGGCCGGCCATCTCTCCTAGTCCTAATAGGACTAGGGGAGGGGGGAGGCGCGCAGCCCACTATGGGCAGCCCCTTTCACCTTTCCACTAAGGCCCAATAAGGCCCATATGGCTCCCGGGGGGTTCCGGTAACCTCCCGGTGATCCGGTAAAATCCTGCTTTCACCCGGAACACTTCCGATGTCCAAATATAGGCTTCCAATATATCAATCTTTATGTCTCGACCATTTCGAGACTCCTCGTCATGTCCGTGATCACATCCGGGACTCCGAACAACCTTCGGTACATCAAAATGCATAAACTCATAATAACTGTCATCGTAACGTTAAGCGTGCGGACCCTACGGTTCGAGAACAATGTAGACATGACCGAGACATGTCTCCGGTCAATAACCAATAGCGGGACCTGGATGCCCATATTGGCTCCTACATATTCTACGAAGATCTTTATCGGTTAGACCGCATAACAACATACGTTGTTCCCTTTGTGATCGGTATGTTACTTGCCCGAGATTCGATCGTCGGTATCCAATACCTAGTTCAATCTCGTTACCGGCAAGTGTCTTTACTCGTTCCGTAATACATCATCTCGCAACTAACTCATTAGTCACAATGCTTGCAAGGCTTATGTGATGTGTATTACCGAGAGGGCCCAGAGATACCTCTCCGACAATCGGAGTGACAAATCCTAATCTCGAAATACGCCAACCCAACATGTATCTTCGGAGACACCTGTAGTACTCCTTTATAATCACCCAGTTACGTTGTGACATTTGGTAGCACCCAAAGTGTTCCTCCGGCAAACGGGAGTTGCATAATCTCATAGTCATAGGAACATGTATAAGTCATGAAGAAAGCAATAGCAACATACTAAACGATCGGGTGCTAAGCTAATGAAATGGGTCATGTCAATCAGATCATTCAACTAATGATGTGACCTCGTTAATCAAATAACAACACATTGTTCATGGTTAGGAAACTTAACCATCTTTGATTAACGAGCTAGTCAAGTAGAGGCATACTAGTGACACTAAGTTTGTCTATGTATTCACACATGTATTATGTTTCCGGTTAATACAATTCTAGCATGAATAATAAACATTTATCATGATATAAGGAAATAAATAATAACTTTATTATTGCCTCTAGGGCATATTTCCTTCAGTCTCCCACTTGCACTAGAGTCAATAATCTAGATTACACAGTAATGATTCTAACACCCATGGAGCCTTGGTGCTGATCATGTTTTGCTCGTGGAAGAGGCTTAGTCAACGGGTCTGCAACATTCAGATCCATATGTATCTTGCAAATCTCTATGTCTCCCACCTGGACTAGATCCCGGATGGAATTGAAGCGTCTCTTGATGTGTTTGGTCCTTTTGTGAAATCTGGATTCCTTTGCTAAAGCAATTGCACCAGTATTGTCACAAAAGATTTTCATTGGACCCGATGCACTAGGTATGACACCTAGATCGGATATGAACTCCTTCATCCATACTCCTTCGTTCGCTGCTTCCGAAGCAGCTATGTACTCCGCTTCACATGTAGATCCCGCTACGACGCTTTGTTTAGACCTGCACCAACTGACAGCTCCACCGTTTAAAGTAAACACGTATCCGGTTTGCGATTTAGAATCATCCGGATTAGTGTCAAAGCTTGCATCAACGTAACCTCTTACGGTGAGCTCTTTGTCACCTCCATATGCGAGAAACATATCCTTAGTCCTTTTCAGGTATTTCAGGATGTTCTTGACCACTGTCCAGTGATCCACTCCTGGATTACTTTGGTACCTCCCTGCTAAACTTATAGCAAGGCACACATCAGGTCTGGTACACAGCATTGCATACATGATAGAGCCTATGGCTGAAGCATAGGGAACATCTTTCATTTTCTCTCTATTGTCTGAAGTGGTCGGGCATTGAGTCTGACTCAACTTCACACATTGTAATACAGGCAAGAACCCTTTCTTTGCTTGATCCATTTTGAACTTCTTCAAAATCTTGTCAAGGTATGTGCTTTGTGAAAGTCCAATTAAGCGTCTTGATCTATCTCTATAGATCTTAATGCCCAATATGTAAGCAGCTTCACCGAGGTCTTTCATTGAAAAACTCTTATTCAAGTATCCCTTTATGCTATCCAGAAATTCTATATCATTTCCAATCAGCAATATGTCATCCACATATAATATCAGAAATGCTACAGAGCTCCCACTCACTTTCTTGTAAATACAGGCTTCTCCAAAAGTCTGTATAAAGCCAAATGCTTTGATCACACTATCAAAGCATTTATTCCAACTCCGAGATGCTTGCACCAGTCCATAAATGGATCGCTGGAGTTTGCACACTTTGTTAGCTCCCTTTGGATCGACAAAACCTTCCGGTTGCATCATATACAACTCTTCTTCCAGAAATCCATTCAGGAATGTAGTTTTGACATCCATCTACCAAATTTCATAATCATAAAATGCGGCAATTGCTAACATGATTCTGACAGACTTAAGCATCGCTACGGGTGAGAAGGTCTCATCGTAGTCAACCCCTTGAACTTGTCGAAAACCTTTTGCAACAAGTCGAGCTTTATAGACAGTAACATTACCGTCAGCGTCAGTCTTTTTCTTGAAGATCCATTTATTCTCAATTGCTTGCCGATCATCGGGCAAGTCAACCAAAGTCCATACTTTGTTCTCATATATGGATCCCATCTCAGATTTCATGGCCTCAAGCCACTTTGCGGAATCTGGGCTCACCATCGCTTCTTAATAGTTCGTAGGTTCATCATGATCTAGTAGCATGACTTCCAGAACTGGATTACCGTACCACTCTGGCGCGGATCTTGCTCTAGTTGATCTACGAGGTTCAGTAGTATCTTGTTCTGAAGTTTCATGATCATTATCATCAACTTCCTCACTTATTTGTGTAGGTATCGCAGAAACAGTTTTCTGTGATGTACTACTTTCTAATAAGGGAGCGGGTACAGTTACCTCGTCAAGTTCTACTTTCCTCCCACTCACTTCTTTCGAGAGAAACTCCTTCTCAAGAAAGTTTCCGAATTTAGCAACAAAAGTCTTGCCTTCGGATCTGTGATAGAAGGTGTATCCAATAGTTTCCTTTGGATATCCTATGAAGACACATTTCTCCGATTTGGGTTCGAGCTTATCAGGTTGAAGCTTTTTCACATAAGCATCGCAACCCCAAACTTTAAGAAACGACAACTTTGGTTTCTTGCCAAACCACAGTTCATAAGGCGTCGTCTCAACGGATTTTGATGGTGCCCTATTTAACGTGAATGCGGCCATCTCTAAAGCGTATCCCCAAAACGATAGCGGTAAATCAGTAAGAGACATCATAGATCATACCATATCTAGTAAAGTACGATTACGACGTTCGGACACACCATTACGCTGTGGTGTTCCGGGTGGCGTGAGTTGCGAAACTATTCCATAATTTTTCAAATGTATACCAAACTCGTAACTCAAATATTCTCCTCCACGATTAGGTCATAGAAACTTTATTTTCTTGTTACGATGATTTTCATCTTCACTCTGAAATTCCTTGAACTTTTCAAATGTTTCAGACTTGTGTTTCATCAAGTAGATATACCCATATCTTCTTAAATCATCTGTGAAGGTGAGAAAATAACGATATCCGCCACGAGCCTCAATATTCATCGGACCACATACATCGGTATGTATGATTTCCAATAAATCTGTTGCTCTCTCCATAGTACCGGAGAACGGTGTTTTAGTCATCTTGCCCATGAGGCGCGGTTCGCAAGTACCAAGTTATTCATAATCAAGTGGTTCCAAAAGTCCATCAGTATGGAGTTTCTTCATGCGCTTTATACCGATATGACCTAAACAGCAGTGCCACAAATAAGTTGCACTACCATTATCAACTCTGCATCTTTTGGCTTCTACATTATGAATATGTGTACTACTACTATCGAGATTTAACAAGAATAGACCACTCTTCAAGGGTGCATGACCATAAAAGATATTACTCATATAAATAGAACAACCATTATTCTCCGATTTAAATGAATAACCGTCTCGCATTAAACAAGATCCAAATATAATGTTCATGCTCAACGCTGGCACCAATTAACAATTATTTAGGTCTAATATTAATCCCGAAGGTAGATGTAGAGGTAGCGTGCCGACCGCGATCACATCGACATTGGAACCGTTTCCCACGCGCATCGTCACCTCGTCCTTAGCTAATCTTCGCTTAATCCGTAGTCCCTGTTTCGAGTTGCAAATATTAGCAACAGAACCAGTATCAAATACCCAGGTGCTACTGCGTGCATTAGTAAGGTACACATCAATAACATGTATATCACATATACCTTTGTTCACCTTGCCATCGTTCTTATCCGCCAAATACTTGGGGCAGTTCCGCTTCCAGTGACCAGTCTGCTTGCAGTAGAAGCACTCAGTTTCAGGCTTAGGTCCAGACTTGGGTTTCTTCTCCTGAGCAGCAACTTGCTTGCCGTTCTTCTTGAAGTTCCCCTTCTTCTTCCCTTTGCCCTTTTTCTTGAAACTAGTGGTTTTGTTAAACATCAACACTTGATGCTCCTTCTTGATTTCTACCTCCGCAGCTTTTAGCATTGCGAAGAGCTCGGGAATAGTCTTCTTCATCCCTTGCATATTATAGTTCATCACGAAGCTCTTGTAGCTTGGTGGCAGTGATTGGAGAATTCTGTCAATGACGCAATCATCTGGAAGATTAACTCCCATCTGAATCAAGTGATTGTTATACCCAGACATTTTGAGTATATGCTCACTGACAGAACTGTTCTCCTCCATCTTGCAGCTATAGAACTTATTGGAGACTTCATATCTCTCAATTCGGGCATTTGCTTGAAATATCAACTTCAACTCCTGGAACATCTCATATGCTCCATTTGAAGGAAATATGCCCTAGAGGCAATAATAAAGTTATTATTTATTTCCTTACATCATGATAAATGTTTATTATTCATGCTAGAATTGTATTAACCGGAAACATAATACATGTGTGAATACATAGACCAACAGAGTGTCACTAGTATGCCTCTACTAGACTAGCTCGTTAATCAAAGATGGTTATGTTTCCTAACCATAAACAAAGAGTTGTTATTTGATTAATGAGGTCACATCATTAGTAGAATGATCTGATTGACATGACCCATTCCATTAGCATAGCACCCGATCGTTTAGTATGTTGCTATTGCTTTCTTCATGACTTATACATGTTCCTATAACTATGAGATTATGCAACTCCCGTTTACCGGAGGAACACTTTGGGTACTACCAAACGTCACAACGTAACTGGGTGATCATAAAGGAGTACTACGGGTGTCTCCAATGGTAGATGTTGGGTTGGCGTATTTCGAGATTAGGGTTTGTCACTCCGATTGTCGGAGAGGTATCTCTGGGCCCTCTCGGTAATGCACATCACATAAGCCTTGCAAGCACTGCAACTAATATGTTAGTTGTGAGATGATGTATTACGGAACGAGTAAAGAGACTTGCCGGTAACGAGATTGAACTAGGTATTGGATACCGACGATCGAATCTCGGGCAAGTAACATACCGATGACAAAGGGAACAACGTATGTTGTTATGCGGTCTGACCGATAAAGATCTTCGTAGAATATGTAGGAGCCAATATGGGCATCTAGGTCCCGCTATTGGTTATTGACCGGAGACGTGTCTCGGTCATGTCTACATTGTTCTCGAACCGTAGGGTCCGCACGCTTAACGTTACGATGACAGTTATTATGAGTTTATGCATTTTTATGTACCGAAGGTTGTTCGGAGTCCCGGATGAGATCACGGACATGACGAGGAGTCTCGAAATGGTCGAGACGTAAAGATTGATATATTGGAAGCCTATGTTTGGACATCGGAAGTGTTCCGGGTGAAATCGGGATTTTACCGGAATACCGGGAGGGTTACCGGAACCCCCCGGGAGACTAATGGGCCTATTGGGCCTTAGTGGAAAAGGAGAAAAAGGGAAAGCCCACAATCTGGCCGGCGCCCCCCTTCCCAAAGTCCTAGTAGGACTAGGATAGGGGCCGGCCCCCCCTTCTCTCTCCTTTTCCCCCCGGGAGTCCTAATAGGATTAGGATTGGGGGGAGGAGTCCTACTCCCGGTGGGAGTAGGACTCCCCTGCGCCTCCTCTCCCTTGGCCGGCCGGCTCCCCTCCTCCAACCTTTATATACGGGGGCAGGGGGCACCCCAAGACACACAACTTGATCCTTGAGATCGTTCCTTAGCCATGTGCGGTGCCCCCTGCCACCAAATTCCACCTCGATCGTACCGTTGTAGTGCTTAGGCGAAGCCCTGCGTCGGTAGTACATCAAGATCGTCATCACGCCGTCGTGCTGACGGAACTCTTCCTCGACGCTTTGCTGGATCGGAGCCCGAGGAACGTCATCGAGCTGTACGTGTGCTAAGAACTCGGAGGTGCCGGAGTAACGGTGCTTGGATCGGTCGGATCGGGAAGAAGACGTACGACTACTTCCTCTACGTTGTGTGATCGCTTCCGCAGTCGGTCTGCGTTGGTACGTAGACAACACTCTCCGCTCTCGTTGCTGTGCATCACCATGATCTTGCGTGTGCGTAGGAAAATTTTCGAAATTACTGCGTTCCCCAACAATGGAATCCGAGCCTAGGTTTTATGGTTTGATGTTATATGCACGAGTAGAACACAAGTGAGTTGTGGGCGATACAAGTCATACTGCCTACCAGCATGTCATACTTTGGTTCGGCGGTATTGTTGGGTGAGACGATCCGGACCAACCTTACGCGTACTCTTACGCGAGACCGGTTCCCTCAACGTGCTTTGCACACAGATGGCTTGCGGAAGACTGCCTCTCCAACTTTAGTTGAACCAAGTGTGACTACGCCCGGTCCTTGAGAAGGTTAAAACGGAGTCTATTTGACGAACTATCGTTGTGGTTTTGATGCGTAGGTGAGATGAGTTCTTACTTAAGCCCGTAGCAGCCACGTAAAACTTGCAACAACAAAGTAGAGGACGTCTAACTTGTTTTTGCAGGGTATGTTGTGATGTGATATGGTCAAGACATGATGCTGATTTTATTGTATGAGATGATCATGTTTTGTAACCGAGTTATCGGCAACCGGCAGGAGCCATATGGTTGTCGCTTTATTGTATGCAATGCAATCGCGATGTAATGCTTTACTTTATTACTAAACGGTAGTGATAGTCGTGGAAGCATAAGATTGGCGAGACGACAACGATGCTACGATGGAGATCAAGGTGTCGCGCCGGTGACGATGGAGATCATGACGGTGCTTCGGAGATGGAGATCACAAGCACAAGATGATGATGGCCATATCATATCACTTATATTGATTGCATGTGATGTTTATCCTTTTATGCATCTTATCTTGCTTTGATTGACGGTAGCATTATAAGATGATCTCTCACTAAATTATCAAGAAGTGTTCTCCCTGAGTATGCACCGTTGCCAAAGTTCGTCGTGCCCAGACACCACGTGATGATCGGGTGTGATAAGCTCTACGTCCATCTACAACGGGTGCAAGCCAGTTTTGCACACGCAGAATACTCAGGTTATACTTGACGAGCCTAGCATATGCAGATATGGCCTCGGAACACAGAGACCGAAAGGTCGACCGTGAATCATATAGTAGATATGATCAACATGACGATGTTCACCATTGAAAACTACTCCATCTCACGTGATGATCGGTTATGGTTTAGTTGATTTGGATCACGTGATCACTTAGAGGATTAGAGGGATGTCTATCTAAGTGGGAGTTCCTAAGTAATTTGATTAACTGAACTTAAACTTATCATGAACTTAGTACCTGATAGTATCTTGCTTATTTATGTTGCTTGTAGATAGATGGCTCGTGCTATTGTTCCGTTGAATTTTAATGCGTTCCTTGAGAAAGCAAAGTTGAAAGATGATGGTAGCAATTACACGGACTGGGTCCGTAACCTAAGGATTATCCTCATTGCTGCACAGAAGAATTACGTCCTGGAAGCACCGCTGGGTGACAGGCCTGCTGCTGGAGCAACGCCAGATGTTATGAACGTCTGGCAGAGCAAAGCTGATGACTACTCGATAGTTCAGTGTGCCATGCTTTACGGCTTAGAATCGGGACTTCAACGACGTTTTGAACGTCATGGAGCATATGAGATGTTCCAGGAGTTGAAGTTAATATTTCAAGCAAATGCCCGAATTGAGAGATATGAAGTCTCCAATAAGTTCTATAGCTGTAAGATGGAGGAGAACAGTTCTGTCAGTGAGCATATACTCAAGATGTCTGGGTATAATAATCACTTGATTCAGATGGGAGTTAATCTTCCAGATGACTGCGTCATTGACAGAATTCTCCAATCACTGCCACCAAGCTACAAGAGCTTCGTGATGAACTATAATATGCAAGGGATGAACAAGACTATTCCCGAGCTCTTCGCAATGCTGAAAGCTACGGAGGTAGAAATCAAGAAGGAGCATCAAGTGTTGATGGTTAGCAAAACCACTAGTTTCAAGAAAAAGGGCAAAGGGAAGAAGAAGGGAAACTTCAAGAAGAACAGCAAGCAAGTTGCTGCTCAAGAGAAGAAACCCAAGTCTGGACCTAAGCCTGAAACTGAGTGCTTCTACTGCAAGCAGACTGGTCACTGGAAGCGGAACTGCCCCAAGTATTTGGCAGATAAGAAGGATGGCAAAGTGAGCAAAGGTATATGTGATATACATGTTATTGATGTGTACCTTACTAGAGCTCGCAGTAGCACCTGGGTATTTGATACTGGTTCTGTTGCTAATATTTGCAACTCGAAACAGGGACTACAGAATAAGCGGACGCTAGCAAAGGACGAGGTGACGATGCGCGTGGGAAACGGTTCCAAAGTCGATATGATCGCGGTCGGCACGCTACCTCTACATCTACCTTCGGGATTAATATTAGACCTAAATAATTGTTATTTGGTGCCAGCGTTGAGCATGAACATTATATCTGGATCTTGTTTAATGCGAGACGGTTATTCATTTAAATCAGAGAATAATGGTTGTTCTATTTATATGAATAATATCTTTTATGGTCATGCACCTTTGAAGAGTGGTCTATTCTTGTTGGATCTCGAAGATAGTAATACACATATTCATAATGTAGAAGCCAAAAGATGCAAAGTTAATAATGATAGTGCAACTTATTTGTGGCACTGCCATTTAGGTCATATCGGTGTAAAGCGCATGAAGAAACTCCATACTGATGGGCTTTTGGAATCACTTGATTATGAATCACTTGGTACTTGCGAACCGTGCCTCATAGGCAAGATGACTAAAACACCGTTCTCCGGTACTATGGAGAGAGCAACAGATTTGTTGGAAATCATACATACCGATGTATGTGGTCCGATGAATATTGAGGCTCGTGGCGGATATCGTTATTTTCTCACCTTCACAGATGATTTAAGCAGATATGGGTATATCTACTTAATGAAACATAAGTCTGAAACATTTGAAAGGTTCAAAGAATTTCAGAGTGAAGTTGAAAATCATCGTAACAAGAAAATAAAGTTTCTACGATCTGATCGTGGAGGAGAATATTTGAGTTACGAGTTTGGTGTACATTTGAAAAATTGTGGAATAGTTTCGCAACTCACGCCACCCGGAACACCACAGCATAATGGTGTGTCCGAACGTCGTAATCGTACTTTACTAGATATGGTGCGATCTATGATGTCTCTCACTGATTTACCGCTATCGTTTTGGGGTTATGCTTTAGAGACGGCCGCATTCACGTTAAATAGGGCACCATCAAAATCCTTTGAGACGACGCCTTATGAACTATGGTTTGCCAAGAAACCAAAGTTGTCGTTTCTTAAAGTTTGGGGCTGCGATGCTTATGTGAAAAAACTTCAACTTGATAAGCTCGAACCCAAAGCGGAGAAATGTGTCTTCATAGGATACCCAAAGGAAACTGTTGGGTATACCTTCTATCACAGATCCGAAGGCAAGACATTCGTTGCTAAGAATGGATCATTTCTAGAGAAGGAGTTTCTCTCGAAAGAAGTGAGTGGGAGGAAAGTAGAACTTGACGAGGTAACTGTACCTGCTACCTTATTGGAAAATAGTACATCACAGAAAACTGTTTCTGCGACACCTATGCCAATCAGTGAGGAAGCTAATGATGATGATCATGAAGCTTCAGAACAAGATACTACTGAACCACGTAGATCAACCAGAGTGAGATCCGCACCAGAGTGGTACGGTAATCCAGTTCTGGAAGTCATGATGCTAGATCATGATGAACCTACGAACTATGAAGAAGCGATGGTGAGCCCAGATTCCGCAAAGTGGCTTGAGGCCATGAAATCTGAGATGGGATCCATGTATGAAAACAAAGTATGGACTTTGGTTGACTTGCCCGATGATCGGCGAGCAATTGAGAATAAATGGATCTTCAAGAAAAAGACTGACGCTGACGGTAATATTACTGTCTATAAAGCTCGACTTGTCGCGAAAGGTTTTCGACAAGTTCAAGGAGTTGACTACGATGAGACCTTCTCACCCGTAGCGATGCTTAAGTCCGTCAGAATTATGTTAGCAATTGCCGCATTTTATGATTATGAAATATGGCAGATGGATGTCAAAACTGCATTCCTGAATGGATTTCTGGAAGAAGAGTTGTATATGGTACAACCAGAAGGTTTTGTCGATCCAAAAGGAGCTAACAAAGTATGCAAACTCCAGCGATCCATTTATGGACTGGTGCAAGCATCTCGGAGTTGGAATAAACGCTTTGATAGTGTGATCAAAGCATTTGGCTTTATACAGACTTTTGGAGAAGCCTGTATTTACAAGAAAGTGAGTGGGAGCTCTGTAGCATTTCTGATATTATATGTGGATGACATATTGCTAATTGGAAATGATATAGAATTTCTGGATAGCATAAAGGGATACTTGAATAAAAGCTTTTCGATGAAAGACCTCGGGGAAGCTGCTTACATATTAGGCATAAAGATCTATAGAGATAGATCAAGACGCTTAATTGGACTTTCACAAAGCACATACCTTGACAAAATTTTGAAGAAATTCAAAATGGATCAAGCAAAGAAAGGGTTCTTGCCTGTGTTACAAGGTATGAAATTGAGTAAGACTCAATGCCCGACCACTGCAGAAGATAGAGAGAAAATGAAAGATGTTCCCTATGCTTCAGCCATAGGCTCTATCATGTATGCAATGCTGTGTACCAGACCTGATGTGTGCCTTGCTATAAGTTTAGCAGGGAGGTACCAAAGTAATCCTGGAATGGATCACTGGACAGCGGTCAAGAACATCCTGAAATACCTGAAAAGGACTAAGGATATGTTTCTCGTATATGGAGGTGACAAAGAGCTCACCGTAAGAGGTTACGTTGATGCAAGCTTTGACACTGATCCGGACGATTCTAAATCGCAAACCGGATACGTGTTTACTTTAAACGGTGGAGCTGTCAGTTGGTGCAGTTCTAAACAAAGCGTCGTAGCGGGATCTACATGTGAAGCGGAGTACATAGCTCCTTCGGAAGCAGCAAACGAAGGAGTCTGGATGAAGGAGTTCATATCCGATCTAGGTGTCATACCTAGTGCATCGGGTCCAATGAAAATCTTCTGTGACAATACTGGTGCAATTGCCTTGGCAAAGGAATCCAGATTTCACAAGAGGACCAAACACATCAAGAGACGCTTCAACTCCATCCGGGATTTAGTCCAGGTGGGAGACATAGAGATTTGCAAGATACATACGGATCTGAATGTTGCAGACCCGTTGACTAAGCCTCTTCCACGAGCAAAACATGATCAGCACCAAGGCTCCATGGGTGTTAGAATCATTACTGTGTAATCTAGATTATTGACTCTAGTGCAAGTGGGAGACTGAAGGAAATATGCCCTAGAGGCAATAATAAAGTTATTATTTATTTCCTTACATCATGATAAATGTTTATTATTCATGCTAGAATTGTATTAACCGGAAACATAATACATGTGTGAATACATAGACCAACAGAGTGTCACTAGTATGCCTCTACTAGACTAGCTCGTTAATCAAAGATGGTTATGTTTCCTAACCATAAACAAAGAGTTGTTATTTGATTAACGAGGTCACATCATTAGTAGAATGATCTGATTGACATGACCCATTCCATTAGCATAGCACCCGATCGTTTAGTATGTTGCTATTGCTTTCTTCATGACTTATACATGTTCCTATAACTATGAGATTATGCAACTCCCGTTTACCGGAGGAACACTTTGGGTACTACCAAACGTCACAACGTAACTGGGTGATTATAAAGGAGTACTACAGGTGTCTCCAATGGTAGATGTTGGGTTGGCGTATTTCGAGATTAGGGTTTGTCACTCCGATTGTCGGAGAGGTATCTTTGGGCCCTCTCGGTAATGCACATCACATAAGCCTTGCAAGCACTGAAACTAATATGTTAGTTGTGAGATGATGTATTACGGAACGAGTAAAGAGACTTGTCGGTAACGAGATTGAACTAGGTATTGGATACCGACGATCGAATCTCGGGCAAGTAACATACCGATGACAAAGGGAACAACGTATGTTGTTATGCGGTCTGACCGATAAAGATCTTCGTAGAATATGTAGGAGCCAATATGGGCATCCAGGTCCCGCTATTGGTTATTGACCGGAGACGTGTCTCGGTCATGTCTACATTGTTCTCGAACCGTAGGGTCCGCACGCTTAACATTACGATGACAGTTATTATGAGTTTATGCATTTTGATGTACCGAAGGTTGTTCGGAGTCCCGGATGAGATCACGGACATGACGAGGAGTCTCGAAATGGTCGAGACGTAAAGATTGATATATTGGAAGCCTATGTTTGGACATCGGAAGTGTTCCGGGTGAAATCGGGATTTTACCGGAATACCGGGAGGGTTACCGGAACCCCCCGGGAGACTAATGGGCCTATTGGGCCTTAGTGGAAAAGGAGAAAAAGGGAAAGCCCACAAGCTGGCCGGCGCCCCCCTTCCCAAAGTCCTAGTAGGACTAGGATAGGGGCCGGCCCCCCCTTCTCTCTCTCCTTTTCCCCCCGGGAGTCCTAATAGGATTAGGATTGGGGGGAGGAGTCCTACTCCCGGTGGGAGTAGGACTCCCCTGCGCCTCCTCTCCCTTGGCCGGCCGGCTCCCCTCCTCCAACCTTTATATACGGGGGCAGGGGCACCCCAAGACACACAACTTGATCCTTGAGATCGTTCCTTAGCCGTGTGCGGTGCCCCCTGCCACCAAATTCCACCTCGATCGTACCGTTGTAGTGCTTAGGCGAAGCCCTGCGTCGGTAGTACATCAAGATCGTCATCACGCCGTCGTGCTGACGGAACTCTTCCTCGACGCTTTGCTGGATCGGAGCCCGAGGAACGCCATCGAGTTGTACGTGTGCTAAGAACTCGGAGGTGCCGGAGTAACGGTGCTTGGATCGGTCGGATCGGGAAGAAGACGTACGACTACTTCCTCTACGTTGTGTGATCGCTTCCGCAGTCGGTCTGCGTTGGTACGTAGACAACACTCTCCCCTCTTGTTGTTGTGCATCACCATGATCTTGCGTGTGCGTAGGAAAATTTTCGAAATTACTGCGTTCCCCAACACCATTACGTTCAAAACGTCGTTGAAGTCCCGATTCTAAGCCGTAAAGCATGGCACACTGAACTATCGAGTAGTCATCAGCTTTGCTCTGCCAGACCTTCATAACATCTGGTGTTGCTCCAGCAGCAGGCCTGGCACCCAGCGGTGCTTCCAGGACGTAATTCTTCTGTGCAGCAATGAGGATAATCCTCAAGTTACGGACCCAGTCCGTGTAATTGCTACCATCATCTTTCAACTTTGCTTTCTCAAGGAATGCATTAAAATTCAACGAAACAACAGCACGAGCCATCTATCTACAATCAACATAAACAAGCAAGATACTATCAGGTACTAAGTTCATGATAAATTTAAGTTCAATTAATCATATTACTTAAGAACTCCCACTTAGATAGACATCCCTCTAGTCCTCTAAGTGATCACGTGATCCAAATCAACTAAACCATGTCCGATCATCACGTGAGATGGAGTAGTTTCATCAGTGAACATCATTGTGTTGATCATATCTACTATATGATTCACGCTCGACCTTTCGGTCTCCATGTTCCGAGGCCATATCTGTATATGCTTGGCTCAACAAGTTAGACGTCCTCTCCTTTGTTGTTGCAAGTTTTACGTGGCTGCTACGGGCTTAAGCAAGAACTCATCTCACCTACGCATCAAAACCACAACGATAGTTTGTCAAATAGACTCCGTTTTAACCTTCTCAAGGACCGGGCGTAGCCATACTCGGTTCAACTAAAGTTGGAGACACAGTCGCCCGCAAGCCATCTATGTGCAAAGCACGTCGAGGGAACCGGTCTCGTGTAAGCGTACGCGTAAGGTTGGTCCGGGTCGTCTCGTCCAACAATACCGCCGAACCAAAGTATGACATGCTGGTAGGCAGTATGACTTGTATCGCCCACAACTCACTTGTGTTCTACTCGTGCAAATAACATCAAACCATAAAACCTAGGCTCGGATGCCACTATTGGGGAACGTAGTAATTTCAAAATTTTCCTACACACACGCAAGATCATGGTGATGCATAGCAACGAGGGGGAGAGTCTGATCTACGTACCCTTGTAGATCGCAACGGAAGCGTTGACACAACATAGAGGAAGTAGTCGTACGTCTTCTTCCCGATCCGACCGATCCAAGCACCGTTACTCCGGCACCTCCGAGTTCTTAGCACACGTACAGCTCGATGACGATCCCCGGGCTCCGATCCAGCAAAGCTTCGGGGAGGAGTTCCGTCAGCACGACGGCGTGGTGACGATCTTGATGTACTACCGACGCAGGGCTTCGCCTAAGCACTACAACGATATGATCGAGGTGGAATTTGGTGGCAGGGGGCACCGCACACGGCTAAGGAACGATCACCAAGGATCAACTTGTGTGTCTAGAGGTGCCCCCTGCCCCCGTATATAAAGGTTCCCAAGGGGAGGGCTGGCCGGCCAACTATGGAGGCGCAGGAGGAGTCCTACTCCTACCGGGAGTAGGACTCCCCCCCCCCCCAATCCTATTCCTAATAGGACTCCCAAGGAGAAAGAGAGGGAGAGAGGTGGCCGGCCACCTCTCCTAGTCCTAATAGGACTAGGGGAGGGGGGAGGCGCGCAGCCCACTATGGGCATCCCCTTTCACCTTTCCACTAAGGCCCAATAAGGCCCATATGGCTCCCGGGGGGTTCCGGTAACCTCCCGGTGATCCCGTAAAATCCCGATTTCACCCGGAACACTTCCGATGTCCAAATATAGGCTTCCAATATATCAATCTTTATGTCTCGACCATTTCGAGACTCCTCGTCATGTCCGTGATCACATCCGGGACTCCGAACAACCTTCGGTACATCAAAATGCATAAACTCATAATAACTGTCATCGTAATGTTAAGCGTGCGGACCCTACGGTTCGAGAACAATGTAGACATGACCGAGACACGTCTCCGGTCAATAACCAATAGCGGGACCTGGATGCCCATATTGGCTCCTACATATTCTACGAAGATCTTTATCGGTCAGACCGCATAACAACATACGTTGTTCCCTTTGTCATCGGTATGTTACTTGCCCGAGATTCGATCGTCGGTATCCAATACCTAGTTCAATCTCGTTACCGGCAAGTCTCTTTACTCGTTCCGTAATACATCATCTCGCAACTAACTCATTAGTCACAATGCTTGCAAGGCTTATGTGATGTGTATTACCGAGAGGGCCCAGAGATACCTCTCCGACAATCGGAGTGACAAATCCTAATCTCGAAATACGCCAACCCAACATGTACCTTTGGAGACACCTGTAGTACTCCTTTATAATCACCCAGTTACGTTGTGACGTTTGGTAGCACCCAAAGTGTTCCT
Source organism: Triticum monococcum (assembly GCA_034509565.1). NCBI lineage: Eukaryota > Viridiplantae > Streptophyta > Magnoliopsida > Poales > Poaceae > Triticum > Triticum monococcum. Next base: position 76,271,720 of record CM067842.1, on the reverse strand, counting down.
CCGGCAAACGGGAGTTGCATAATCTCATAGTCATAGGAACATGTATAAGTCATGAAGAAAGCAATAGCAACATACTAAACGATCGGGTGCTAAGCTAATGAAATGGGTCATGTCAATCAGATCATTCAACTAATGATGTGACCTCGTTAATCAAATAACAACACATTGTTCATGGTTAGGAAACTTAACCATCTTTGATTAATGAGCTAGTCAAGTAGAGGCATACTAGTGACACTAAGTTTGTCTATGTATTCACACATGTATTATGTTTCCGGTTAATACAATTCTAGCATGAATAATAAACATTTATCATGATATAAGGAAATAAATAATAACTTTATTATTGCCTCTAGGGCATATTTCCTTCATAGAGAAGTAATGTGCAACCTTCTTTGTGGTCATGTAAATCCCATATACAAGCTTCTGGTAATGGGGGTATCTTTGTTTTGAAGGGGTCAAAACTTCAGACACATAATAGACTGGGCGCTGAACTCTGAAGGCCTTTCCTTCTTCTTCCCGCTCGACCGTAAGTACTGTGCTGACAACTTGTCCTGTGGCTGCAATGTAATGCAGGAGAGGTTCTTTGCTGACTGGGGCAGCAAGCACCGGCTGGGTGGAGAGCAGAGCTTTGAGCTCTGCGAATGCTGCGTCAGCTTCTGGAGCCCACTCGAACTTGTCAGATTTCTTCATCAGTCGGTAAAGAGGCAACGCCTTTTCACCGAGACGAGAAATGAATCGACTTAAGGCGGCCAAGCAGCCTATAAGCCTTTGGACATCGTGCATGCGTACAGGACGCTTCATCCGGAGTATGGTGCCAACTTTCTCAGGATTGGCGTCGATCCCCCGTTCGGAAACGAGAAAACCGAGTAACTTTCCACCTGGAACTCTGAATGTGCACTTTGATGGATTGAGCTTCATATCATATCTCCTGAGGTTGGCAAAGGTTTCAGCAAGGTCAGTCCGCAGGTCGGAACCTTTCTGGGACTTGACCACAATATCATCCATGTATGCCTCCACATTCCGACTGATTTGAGTGAGTAAACACTTCTGAATCATCCTCATGAACGTGGCTCCGGCGTTCTTGAGGCCGAACGGCATGGTGACGTAACAGAAGCATCCGAATGGAGTGATGAAAGTTGTTTTGATCTCGTCGGGCCCATACGGACGGATCTGATGGTACCCGGAATAGGCATCTAGAAAAGACAATCTCTCGCACCCCGCAGTCGAGTCGACTATTTGGTCGATGCGAGGGAGAGGAAAATGATCTTTCGGGCAGGCCCGATTGATATGTTTGAAATCAATGCACATGCGAAGCGACTTGTCCTTCTTGGGGACCATGACGACATTGGCGAGCCACTCGGAGTGGTAGATCTCTCAGATGAACTCTGCCACTAAGAGCCGAGCCACCTCCTCGCCAATGGCTTGCTTCTTCTGGACGGCGGACCGTCGAAGATGTTCCTTCACGGGTTTGAATTTTGGGTCGACTCGTAGGCGGTGCTCAGCCAGCCCTCTGGGAACTCCAGGAATGTCAGAGGGTTTCCATGTGAAGATGTCCCAGTTCTCATGGAGGAGCTGGATGAGCGCTTCTTCCTATTTGGAGTCGAGCGTCGTCGAGATGTGAGTCGGAGCAGTGTCGGGGTCGGTCGGGTGAATGTGGACTGTCTTTGTTTCACCAGACGACTGAAAAGCTGATTCTGAAGCAGGCTTCTTAGCTCGCAGCAATTCACTCGGATCAGCAGTCTTTTGGTACTCTTTCAGCTCGACCACTGCCATCTGAGCATCAGCGATCTTTGATCCCTTCTGAAAACACTCTTCTGCCTTCTTTCGGTTGCCCGTAACAGTGATCACACCTTTGGGACCAGGCATCTTCAATTTGAGATACACGTAACATGGTCGAGCCATGAAGCGTGCGTAAGCTAGCCTGCCCAAAATGGCATGATAAGCACTCTGGAAGTCCACAACCTCGAATGTCAACTTTTCCTTGCGGTAATTCTTTGAATCACCAAAAACCACATCAAGAGCAATCTGGCCGAGTGACTCGGCTTTCTTCCCAGGAATGACTCAGTGGAAGCTCATGTTACTGGTACTGAGTCTGGACATCGGAATGCCCATTCCTTTCAAAGTTTCAGCGTACAGTATATTCAGGCCATTGCCGCCATCCATCAATACCTTGGTCAGTTGAGTGCCTTCGACAACTGGATCGACCACCAAAGCTTGCCTCCCAGGGGTGGCAATGTGCGTCGGGTGATCAGACTGGTTGAATGTGATGGCAGTCTGAGACCACTTTAGGTAACTGGGGGTTGCCAGAGCAACCATGTTCACCTCACCGTTAATAACTTTTAGTCAACTCTTACTTTCGACATCGGCAAAAATCATCAGGGTGGAATTGACTTGGGGGTATCCATCGTCACTGTCTTCCTTGTCCTCAACACTGTCCGGCTCTTTTTCCTTATCTTTGGGCTGCTTGCCCTGGAACTGCTGGATTAGGAGCCGGCACTGTCGGGTGGTATGTTTTGGGTAAATAAAATTACCCTCTTTGTCTTTCTTGGTGTGGATGTGACATGGCAGGTCCAAAACATCATTCCCATCCTGATCCTTGACTTTCTTGGGCTTCCAGGTGCCCTTGGGTTTCCCCTTGAAGTTTCCCTGGGCCACGGCTAGGGCCTCCCCGGGAGCGGCTGGCTCGGCCTTCCGCTTCTGCTTCCGACTGGAGTTTCCTCCGGTTTCTTGGGCGACTGATTTGAGTTTGCCACTTCGGAGTCGGTCTTCGTCTTCACCATTAGCGTACTTGGTGGCAGTCTCCATCATCCGATTCAGAGACATCTCTCCAGTTCGACCGAACTTCAGATTTAGTTCCCTGTACTTAACGCCTTCCTTGAAGGCACAAACTGCTAGGTGGTCTGGCACATTCTCAACTGTGTGATGCAATGTGATCCACCTCTGGATATAATCCCTCAGAGTTTCATTCGGTTTCTACACGCAAGACCGCAACTCTGTAAGGCCTGCAGGTCGCTTGCATGTTCCCTCAAAGGTTGTGACGAACACTCGGGAGAGGTCCTCCCAAGTGTAGATGCTGCTGGGTGCCAACTGATTTAACCACGCTCTGGCTGAGCCCTCTAACATGAGAGGCAAATGCTTCATGGCCACCTCATCATTGCCACCGCCAATCTATACAGCCACTCGGTAATCTTCGAGCCAAGTGTCAGGCTTGGATTCACCGGTGAACTTGCTGACTCCTGTCGCTAGCCTGAAGTTGGGAGGAATCACTGCGGCCCTGATGGCTCGACTAAAACATTCTGGCCCCGAAGCATGTACCCTGCTGCCGGCGGGCGCATCTCTGTTGTGGCCCTCTCGATGAGCCCTGTTCCTGTCAACCAAACCTTGAACGAGGATGGATCTCGCGTCAAAGCCTGGGTCCCTGGGGTCGACTGGAATCCTATGCCCAACATTATGGGGGCGCCTGTCATCTCGATGTCGAGGCGCATACGACCCACTCCTTGGGGGAGGGGTTGGCACTCGACGTCAATCATCACGGTCGGGTCGGTGATCATACTGCTCATTTCTTCTGTACTGATCGTGCCGGTCTTCACGTCCCTCACGCCTCGGGGGCGATCTCGGGCTGTGAGCCGACTGGACTGTTTCTGTTGCAACGGATCGACTGTGGATCCTGTTCCGCGATTGAGAAACGGCGGAATTCTGGTTTCCCGCCGCACGGAGCAACGCTCTGATCTGCAACAGGCACCTGCCAGCCTCCGACTGGGAGGGCTGAATTGACTCCGCTATACGGGCCGCGGCGGCCAAATTCTGAACTGGGGTTCGGTATACCTGTGGCTGTGGGAAGAGCTGACGTCGACTGGACTCGGGAGCTTGCTGTCGTCGACTGGACTCGGGAGCTCGCTGATGCGCTTGCTCATCGAGTATTCGCTGTAGATTCTCCAGTCGAGTGCGCTCGGCCAGGTTAGCCAAGCGCGCGTCCTCCAAGGCCCGGGCCTCAGGGGTTTCCCCAACAATAGGAGTGTGGAGCGCGTCCATGTTCCGGCGGCGGAGCTCCTCTCACTGCAATGACGTGAGAGGCTCGGGGAGGTACTCGTCGTGGGGACGCGACGGGTCGCCCCCACCCGCGCCTCCCTCAGCGCGAGGGAACCGGGAGGACTGTGTGTCCCCTCGACCGCCAGAACCTCAGCCAAAGGGTCACTGCTGTCGCACTCGGATGCGCTCTCCGCGGAGCCAGTCGACAGGTCGAACAGGCCGCAGAGAGATTCATCGGGCTCGATTGTCGCGACTTGCGGGGCCGCCGACTGGCGGGCCACGGCGTGCCTCACCCACCGCTGGAGTCTCGACCGACCTGAGCGCTTGCGCTGGTGATAGACAGGGCGGGGAGACGACACGGGGGCCGACCGATATTGGGTCGACGGCTGCCGTAGGAGGACGCCACGAATGCATGCGCGGAAGTGCGTCGCACCGCGGACGGGGAGCGCGTCGATGTCGAGTGGCGCCTCCTGAAGCCAAGCGGAGTCGTCGGCGATGAAGGTGAGCGCGCCGAGACGGATCTCGCGGCCCTCTACCAAAACTCCGCAGGAAACCATGATCAAATGGATCGGAAAAATCGCAACTTCTCCAATTAGGCGCTAAGACTCCTGCCCCACGATGGGCGCCAACTGTCGTGGTTCTAAGTCTGACAGTAATGTAGGGGGTGTGTATGGAGAGGCTAGATCTTAGCTATTGGGAAGTTGTAAGCACACAATGTTTACGAGTTCAGGCCCTTCTCAGAGGAAGTAACAGCCCTACGTCTCGGTGCCCAGAGGCGGTCGATTGGATTATGTGTGTGTAGATAACAGGGGTGCGAACCCTTCACACTGAGGAGGGGGTGGCTTATATAGAGTTCACCGGCCCCCTCCTGCCCTCAGTAATGCAGGGTTTTAGGTACATTTAAGGTTGGGCGTTACTGGTAACGCCCCTAATAAAGTGCTATAATGACCATAAAGACTAGTTAATAGCCGACCGTTTGCCTGCGGAGTGACTTTAGGTCTTCTGGCAGTCGAGTGGTTGGCTTCTTGGTCGAGTGACAGCTTCTTGGTCGAGTGTCTTCAACCCGCCGAGTGGGATACCTTCAAGTCGATTGAAAGGTGACATCTTCTAGGGATGTCCTCGGGTAGGGCTCTTTAGGACAGGTCTGTGCCCCTACCCTAGGTACATAGCTTCATCAGCCGCACCCTCCCCCTTGGCTCCTTTATATACGGAGGCAGGGGCACCTCTAGACACACAAGTTGATCCACGTGATCGTTCCTTAGCCGTGTGCGGTGCCCCCTGCCACCATATTCCACCTCGATCATATCGTTGTAGTGCTTAGACGAAGCCCTGCGTCGGTAGAACATCAAGATCGTCATCACGCCGTCGTGCTGACGGAACTCCTCCCCGAAGCTTTGCTGGATCGGAGCCCGGGGATCGTCATCGAGCTGTACGTGTGCTAAGAACTCGGAGGTGCCGGAGTAACGGTGCTTGGATCGGTCGGATCGGGAAGAAGACGTACGACTATTTCCTCTATGTTGTGTCAACGCTTCCATTGCGATCTACAAGGGTACGTAGATCAGACTCTCCCCCTCGTTGATATGCATCACCATGATCTTGCGTGTGCGTAGGAAATTTTTTGAAATTACTACGTTCCCCAACAAACCGCCACCGCCGCCAAGGGAGAAAGTGCCTGTGGAAGTAGTTGACCACTTCATTCGTATGGCTCAACCACCAGCTCCTAAGCCTATTGACACAGACTATGAGCGTCACATCAGCAAGTTACATCGACAACGTCTACAGAAGGAGGCGAGCTCGAGCTGGAGCAAACAACAAGCAGCTGTCAAAAAATGCGGGAAAACCGTTGCCCAGTTGGGAAAACAGGCGGCGCAACCGATCCCCCCGCTTGTTGTGCCGCCAACAACACGTGACAGTACGCGCGCCCAATATTATTGTGGCCAAACAGTTTACGTTCCCGAGGTGGGCGATGTGGTAATAACCCAGGAGCATATAATGCAGGCTGAAGAACTCAAGATCACTGTTGGGCAACTCCTTGAGATCGAGGACATTCCTCTGCTTACAGAGGAGGAAATAAAACGGAAATATGTCCGGGGCCAACCTTTGGTCGAGCCAGAAGATGTCAAGAAGCTCCCAACGAGAATGTATGAATTGCATCAATGGTACATGGACATTATCAAGAGATCCGATCGAGAGTCCCTCATGGTGTATGTCAAGAAGGATGATTACTACCATGAGAAAGCTGTGGCCGTTGAGTATTCTGAACTGTTTCAGTTATACAATCAAGCCGCACTCGACAAATCTATCGTCAGTTGCTATTGTCTGTAAGTTATTTCTTTTTGTAATTTAAGTCTCAAGCTAGCTGTAGTGATCCTTTTGATCAATCATTACGTGTAATTATCCTCACTATATTCTTTTCTGTGGTATTATGCAGGATGAAGATGTATGAAATGAGAAAAGGTGGACGCTATGGCATTGGGTTCATTGACCCAAACACCGTTAATGAATACACATGGAAAATAAACAAGCATCATGAAAAGGAGGTAGAGGACAGCATGTTCGAGTTCTTGAAGCGCCTCAAATACAATGAAGATATACTACTTCCTTACAACTTCCAGTGGGTCACACTTTCTTGTACTACAAATTCTCTGTTTTTGCCTACTAGCTAGCTACATGTTTTTGCTTACATATGCCCGCTTAATTAAGACATGCAAACGTGTGTGCATGCAGATTTCACTGGATCTTGTGTATCATTAAAGTTGACGCCGGAACAGTTGAAATACTGGACTCGCTACTCAAAGCAAATAGTGAATATAACATCTTGTTTGGGATAGTCAACAGGTAATTTCAATCATTATTAACTATATATCTCGGCCTATTTAGTTCGTCATTTCATCATATGAACTATTTAATAACCCCTTTATTCATTTTCTTTGTCGGCGGGCAGGGCTTGGGCAAGGTTCATCAGCGTCACGGAAGGCGAATGGAAACCACAGCTGAAATGGTTTCGAGCCAAGGTAAGTAATTAAGTAGTACTAGCTAGCTAGCTAGCTGCCATCTCTTTAATTATCATGCTTGATTAATTATTATCTGATCAAATTAAATTCCATTCTCGTAATAAAGGCCCTGAAGCAGGCGCAGGGGACTGATCTGTATGCATTCTGCGTTTACGAGAACATTCGCATGATGACGTTCGAAAGGAGCAGATCTCAAAGACAGGAATGGGTACGCTTGTCAGAACACTATTCACAATTTTTACACCATTATCGATATCTAGTCACACAACTAATACACATGCATATTGATCTCCTTCTTAACAGTTCAAAGAGGTGCAGGACAAGCTCCTAGAAACGAAGCGCGTAGAAGCACTTCAAGAGGAAATAGCGGGATTTTTGCTCGACCAGATCATAAATCCGAAGAGAGAATACTATTACCCTCTACCGCCCCCATCGACCAGGTCATGAACCACTTCCAATTGTCATCGTGCTCCGAAGGCACCAATCAGGCTAATGTCACTGGCTCCGAATGCAACATGCATATGTAGGAGAAATTGTATATAGCTATACAGGTGTGTATGTGTGAATTAATATGGTGGTTTGTGAGACATGATTAATGATATATATATATATGATTGGTTCTACTAGAAATTCTATATATATATATATATATATGCATAACGTGTACAATGTGTAGTACCGTAAAATACCACCAAACGAAAAAGAATTAAAATGAAAAACACAAAATTAAATAAAAAAGAAATCATAAAACCAAACCCCCCCCCCCAAACATTTTACTACCGGTTGGTGTTACCAACCGGTACTAAAGGGCTCCCGGCCCCCGGAGCTGGCTGGTGCCACATGGTTGCCCTTTAGCACCGGTTCGTGCTGAACCGGTACTAAAGGGAGGGGGGGGCCTTTAGTGCCGAAATTTTAGTGCCGGTTACCTAACCGGCACTAAAGGGCCTTACGAAGCGGTGCTATTGCCCGGTTCTGCACTAGTGATATGTTCTTGGGAGCCTCATCGTTGGGCTTCAGAGCGATTACCAACCCTACTACTACCTTGGAAGCATTGGCCATGAGGGAGGCTTTGGCGCTGTCCGAGGATCTTCAACTTCAGTCTGTTCATGTGGCCTCGGATTGCAAGGAGGTAATTGAAAGTATCATGCGGAAGAATGAAGCGGAGTATGCAGCGATTGTACATGAAATCATAGACTATTCAAGTAGTTTTATTTCTTGCAACTTTGTTTATGAGTCTAGGAGCTCCAATGTGGAGGCTCACAATTTAGCGAAGCATGCTTTGAATTTAGAGGTGGGCCGCCGTGTGTGGTTAGGTCACCCCGGGAACCTGTCTTTCGTCCCAGTTCAACTGGTGACGACGTAATAAAGCTTCGTAAATTGCCTCAAAAAAATTACTTTAAGTGGACGTCCACATACTTTAGGCTCTTTTAAGTGGACGGCATATACTATGTGGGAGAAGTGGTGTCCACCGCTTCCCACTTGCATCCCGACTCCTGGTTCTATGTCTCGAACCCCTCTTTTTGCTGCTGAAGCCCGGTGATCAAACCAAATTCCTCAATCGAGTGGTAGAACCCATCAAGCTCCTACCATTCCCTAAAAAGAAAAGAAAAAAATCAAGCTCCTGCAGACACAAGTAACACCGAAAGAAGAATAGCATCTGCATCTGCGAATGTAATTCAGAGTTCAGGCATATACTATTTGTGAGGGAGCCCGGTAATTCAGAGTTCAGACATATATTCAGAGTTCTTTTCTCGAGGAAGAATTGTTCTTGCAGTTTTGAAAAGAAAAACGCCAGATTCTTCCGGTGCAGCAACACACCGTAATTTTATTTTTTAACCCCCGAATTAATAGACCATGTATTGTCCGCCGATCGACTCTTACTGCGCCGGCGCCGGCGCCGGCATGTTGGGTGGCTTCCCGACCGTGTACCCGCCGTCGACGACGAGGTTGTGCCCGTTCACGTACCTGGCCTCGTCGGACGCCAGGTACAGCGCCGTCCTCGCCACGTCCTCCGCCTCCAGCACCGTCATTTCCATCTCGTTGACGTCCTGCTCCACGATCCGCCGACGCTCCTCGGCGGTCGCCTTCGGGTACCACTCCTCCAGGGTGCGCATCACCCGCGGCGTCGGGATGTAGCTGGGCGAGACGGCGTTCACGCGCACACCGGAGCGCGCCATCTCCCCCGCCACGGCGCGCACCAGCCCCAGCACCGCGGCCTTGGACACGCTGTACGGGTGCGGCGCCACGCTGCCCAGCACCCCCGCGGTGCTGGCCGTGCAGATGATGCTGCCGCTGCGGCGCGGCGTCATGACGCGGGCCGCGTGCTTCACGCCGCGCGTTGACCGCCATGACGCGGTCGAAGTCCTCGAGGTCCAGGGAGGCGAGAGGCACGGGCGTGAGGGCGCCGCTGATGCCGGCGTTGTTGACCATGACGTCGAGGCGGCCGTGCCGCGCGACGGCCAGGTCGACGGCCGCGGCGACCTGCGCCTCGTCGGCCACGTCGCAGCGCGTGTAGCACGCCACGTCGGCGCCGAGCTCGGCTGCCACGGCGCGGCCCAGGTCGTCCTGGACGTCGGCGAGGACGACCTTGGCGCCGTTCCTGACGAACTCCGCGGCCGTCGCCTTGCCGATGCCGCTGGCGCCGCCGGTGATCACGGCCACCTTCCCAGCCAACCTGGAAACATCGGATCGGTCGTCCGTGATTCACGAGCTCGGGAAAGCAAGCACAAGGCAAGATCGAGTCGAGTGTGACGGGAGGGCACGCGAACCTCTGCGCGGTGGAGGCCGCGGAGAAGTGGCTCGCGAAGGCCGACAAGGCTGGCTTTGCTAGATTTCTTTTCCTGAACGTGTGGCTTGGGGATAGGCTACGTGCATATTTCTGTTCCTGGCACAGCCGCACAGCACAGCATGGGTAGCATTTGGAACCGCACAGCATGACAACAAGTCAACAACCACCGTACAATCTACAGTGAACGATTTTATCAAGAAATGCCAAATACCATTGTAACCCTATTGTGATGGAATAAAACTTTTTTCAGGTCGTAAAAAAATGTGTACAGTCTAAAGTGCATATAAACAGCGGTAATCTATTGAGTTTGCCGGAGAAAAAACAGTGATAGGTAGAGACATTGGCGAATAACCACGCAATCATCACAATTTGTGATGCTTTTCTTGCCTTCTACTCCCTCTGTACAAAATAGAAGAACGTTTAGATCATACAGGAGGGAGTACCTAACAAAAAAATGTTACACCTACAAAGCTCTCCTACGTACTACCTCCATCCTAGTTTATTAGTCCTCTTCAAATTTTGTGTCAAACTTTGATCATAAATTTAACTCACAAAATGTTAATACACGTCACCAAAAAATATATCGTTGGATTCGTATTTGAACATAGTTTTCGATGATATCATATTTGCTATGTTTAACTTATATTTTAGTAGTTAAAATCATAGTCAAAATATGATCCTAAATACAAGGGAGGACTAATAAACTAGGATAGAGATAGTACCCTATAAAACTTCCCTTGTCACTAACCAACCCCCCTTCCTCCCCTTCAATTTCAGTGTGGACATGCACCTCCACTGATCTCCAGTTAAAAACTATCAAGTCTTTACGCAACCCACTTCGGCCCGTAATAAACCGTAGGTGTAGCAAAACCCCTCACTAATGCATGCAGATGTAAAAGGAGGGGTTACTCAAAAAATGTAAAATGAGGGAATCTATATTTTAGAAAACCTTTGATTTATTCATCAAACTCTTGCATGATAGTTTGACATTAATTGTGCAATGTAAAGTGAATAAATATCAAAAGCATAAAAAAAAGGAAAGCAGTAATGTATTGAGATATTCGCGAACAGAAATGTTAACCATCTTGCATCAGATTTCTAAGCGCAAATCAAACGTTTTTATGGCAAATTATGTTGATGCGAGGATGACATTTTTTTAGCAAGCATGACAAATCGTGGTAAAAACTGAACAAGACAAGGATTTGCCATGCTTGTTAGAGGACATTGGCATCCTCACCACAACATAATTTGCCATGAAAAACGTCCAATTTGCCATGCTAAAAATTCTAACGATCGATTTGTAGCGAAATCCTTGGCGAATGGTTGTGTGTTGGTCACCACTTGCGATGTTTTTCTTGCCTCATCACTAATGCATGGAAATTAAAATAAACTAACCTAGTCGTACCATCCCTTTGGATACTACCATGCTTGTGGTAACGCCACTAAAAGGGCTTCAACTTTTTTGAGACAATCGAGTATATAGACAAAAACATGTATCTACCATCTCATAAAATTTCAATCATAAATTTGAAATACGGTTCAAGATTAAAAAAAAGAGAGACAAATCTAGTTGTCATCCGGCATCATTCTCATATTTTGATCTTTTCTGCTCAATGCACATTGTTCTCTCTATCACTCCCACATCTAAACTAGTCAGGAGATGTATCTACAATCAATCTTGCAACAAATACCTATGGAATTAATCAACTTATAAACAAAAGATCCACCATAAGAATTACATGGATGATCATAATCTTGTTTGGTAGCTCATCCAATCTAGAAGGCAGATAACGATGAATTCCTCACAGAAATAGGCAAACCTAGAGTTCTAGATACTCCCCCCGTTTTTATTTACTCTGCATATTAGGTTTGACTGAAGTCAAACTTTATAAAAGTTTGACCAAGTTTATAGAAAAAATATAAACATTACCATAACAAATCTATATGATGTGAAAGTACATTCAATAATGAATCTAATGGTATTGATTTGTTATTATATATGTTAATATTTTTGTTTATAAACTTTGTCAAAGTTTACAAAGCTTGACTTTGACCAAAGCTAATATGCGAACTAAATAAAATCGGAGGGAGTACATAATTTGAAGATCCCGACCGTCTAGAGGCTAAACTACCGAACTCAAAGATCAAATCCGGATTTTCGGATTTCAACTCCGGGACATCAAGGAGTGAAACTACATAACCCGGAGATCAGACCCGGAGTTCTGGGTTTTGCCTCGACCTTCCCAAAGGGAAAATCACTTGTTTTCTTCATGTTGCTAGGCTTTCGCTTGACCGTCTATGATGGATATGACATGTATATGTTTTTCATGATCCACCAACTTGAAACACCACTTGAACCCCCTCTTTATAGTGTGGATTTCCTATTACTCAAATAACAAAAACTCCAAAAACATAAAATGCATCGACACCTTTTTCGGTTTTGATGTGGGCCGGGGTCGGGGGAGGGGCTCGCATCTAGGCATTTTTAGTTTTTGGACCATGTGTATGCAGATCACTCGATTAAAAGTTAGTCCCAATAAATCACACGTCATCAACACTGCCCATTTAGGGCTTTAGGTGTCCTTTGAAGTTTTCTATGCACGTAACAACAAGTCAATTTGGATTGCGAATAATCATTGAGATTATGTTTCTTGTTGTGAAAGATAGATTTTAGAGTCAAATATATTATGCCCTTTTAATAAAGTTTTGAGGTTCTGCTAATGGTTTACCACTCATTCTTCTATGATTACGTTAGAATCAAGCACACTATGTTTAATATTCCAAGATGGTATGGTGTACTATAAGTACATAGGTTCAATGGAATTCCATTGGTTATTGTAACACTATTCTTTGGTGTGTGTTTCCACTGGAGGGGGCTTATGATGCTTGCTAATCTTACTAACAAGAATGGGGAAACTGTTGGGTTTTGATCTTGGAAACAACCGAGAGCAGAAGTGAAGGGGGGTGTGGCTCACCCCACCCCACATATGGATGCATCGTGATCGGAGGTGATAATGAACAATTTTGGTTTCGGTCCTTGCCCCCCCCCCCCCCCCCCCTTATTGGCACATATAAAAGGAGTATGTTGTGCTCCCTTGGAACATGTATACACAAATGAGTAGAACCCTACCTCCAAACCACGGATCCTAAAGAACGCTCGGAAGAAAACATAAGACCGCTCACCACTACGGGAACCTTCAGGTCGGTGCTAGCGATATTGTCATACACGTCTATCCGATCAACTCACTGAGAGAGACCCAAGGTCTCTGCCATGGGGTTTTCCCTATGCTAAATATGATTTGTCTCTAATCTTCCATACAAAATGATGTTTCAACTAGGAGATTATTAAGATCCTGGTTATGTTAAACCTACACAATTATTTCTAGCAAGCATTATAGAGCAAAAAACCTATTATTTTCCGAAAAGGAGGGTGACCCCCCAAAAATGCTAGACTTACGGATGGCTGCTATGGAATTTGTCTACGGACTCATTTCCTCTTAAATCATCTACCCCTTTTTGAGTTATTTGGATTGCTTACCACATGTGTCACGTGGTTAAATCATCTAGCCCTTGATTCCCTGTTGTGGCCCCCTTCTCCCTTTGATTTTCTTTTACATTCTGACAGCTCATCCCGTAACTATACTCCCGTGGAAATTGTCCATAGGTGTAGCGTTGTCCGGTGGCACCCCGACCTCTGTATCATATGATGAACACAGTCATTTTATAGCCGCAAAAAAAAGTATGATGTCATACAAGTTAACCGAATGAGTTAAAAAAGTGGGAGCCTAGCTCCATGGGGCTACATCAGCCACAATGGGAAGTACTCTCGAAAAAAACAATGAGAATTACGTGCAAGCAACCCATGTCTCACAAATATCATTGTTAAGTCGACATCCCGACTTGTTGAATATAGTCCGATCTATCGCCTCCTAGTGCATGCACATAGAGACACAGACAGAATTGCACGTCTCCATAATGTGTAGTAGGCAGCACAGTGAGTAGCCAAAAAGATAACAACAATCGGGCTGCTGTCAACGTATGCATGTACTCCCGGTGCATCGAGGACAATTCGTTGTTTCAATGGTGAAACAAAAACGTAATGCTCGGTGATTCTACTTCCGGTGCAATACAATACTACGTACTACGTACTAGTAGTACGTATATAGGAAGTAAATTTATTTCAGGAGCTCGCTTCGTTTTACAGAGCCGGTGCCGGCATGTTGGGCGCCTTCCCCACCGTGAACCCGCCGTCGACGACGAGGTTGTGCCCGTTGACGTACTTGGCCTCGTCGGACGCCAGGTACAGCGCCGCCCTCGCGATGTCGTCCGGCTCCAGCACCGCGCCCTCCATCTCGTTGATGTCCCCCTCCACGATCCGGCGGTGCTCCTCCGCGCTGGCCTTCGGGTACCACTCCTCCAGGATGCGCATCACCAGCGGCGTCGGGATGTAGTTTGGCGAGATGGCGTTCACCCGCACGCCGGAGCGCGCCATCTCCCCCGCCACGGCGCGCACGATCCCCACCGCCGCCGCCTTGGACACGCTGTACGGGTGCGGCGTCACGCTGCCCAGCACGCCGGCGACGCTGGCCATGCAGATGATGCTGCCGCCGCGGCGCGGCGCCATCACGCGGGCCGCGTGCTTCACCCCGGCCATCACGCCCCGGGCGTTGATCGCCATGACGGCGTCGAAGTCGGCGAGGTCGAGGTCGCTCAGCCGGGGACGCGCCAGGGAGCCCACGATGCCGGCGTTGTTGAGCATGATGTCCAGCTTGCCGTGGCGGGCCACGGCGAGGTCCACCGCCGCGGCGACCTGCGCCTCGTCGGTCACGTCGCAGCGCGTGTAGCATGCCGCGTCCGGGCCGAGCTCGGCCGCCAGGGCGCGGCCCAGGTCGTCCTGGACGTCGGCGAGGACGACCTTGGCGCCGTTCCTGACGAACTCCTCCGCGGTCGCCTTGCCGATGCCGCTGGCCCCGCCGGTGATCACGGCCACCTTCCCGGCCAGCCTCTGCGAGCTCGAGGCCGTGGAGTAGCCGCGGTGGCTGACGTAGCCGGCCACCGACGCCAGCGCAGCCCGTCGGCTCTCCCCCCTGCAACACGCACCAAGATTAGCACGCACGTGCAGGGCGTTCTCTTCCGAAACCAACGCCCAACGTTACCTGGTGACGACCTGCACCGCTCGGATCATCTCTGTGGATCTTGGACAAGTGCGACTTGGCGATCGAGGCGAAGGAGACGACGGAGCAGCCGATATTTATCCGGGCGCCGGCCCGCCACGTACGTCCGGCTCGCTGTGGATGGATCATTGCATTGCGCCATGTGGACTCTGACGTAGCACGTTGCAACCATGCGGACAAAAGGACACGGCACGGCGGGCTTCTACAGTTCCACTGACAGGACTGGCGAAACACCGTTGCCACCCCCTACGCCCTACCTGGTTTCTTTGAGGGCTCATTCAGTTTGGAGGAAACGAAAATGTAGAAATTAATAGTATAGGAATTTAATAGTATGCTATTTGTTATTTTAAAGAATTGACTTGCCTTGTTCCTACGTGTAAAATGAGTTTTGAGTGGATGTGTAGTTTTCTTCAAAAACACAAGAAGGCCTTCTTTGGTTTGTACGAATGTCATAGGATTTCTATAGGATAGGATTTGCATGGGAAAATTTCTTTTGAGGCCTTTTGGTTTATAGGAATGGATTCTTATTCCTATATAGGATAGGAATCAATGCTTCACATTTTGTAGGAAAAAAATATTAGCTAAGACTCAACGAAAAAATTCCTATCCTATGCATCAAATGACATCTCACTCTATAGAAATTAAGATGCATGTCATCTTATTTTCTATAATTTTTTTATTCCTACAACATTTTTATCCTATGAACCAAAGGAGGCCGAAATGGATAGTATTCTTGTGAAATTCCTATAAGCATTTTCTACACACCAAATACATCTATAAGAATTTTTCTCCGAAATCCTTGTTCCTATGTATTTTTTATAAAAATCCTCCAAACGAGGCCTCACCGATCAGGGACTCGGTGAATGCACCGGGAAGATGCCCTCTGTTCTGTTCAGCCGCGCATGCTTATTAATTTCCATCCACCATGAGTACGCAGGATCAAAGCAATGGTTCATGCGTTGCAGTCCTGCATTTACCCAAGCATGCATGCAAAGACAAGAGGAGGAGCTGGCCAAGTGGCCATGCCGGGCTGTAGCCCGAAGTGACATCTTTTGGTTACCTGCCTGATTCTTGAAAGACGGGCCGGGGCCTGATGCCGGCCAAGCTCCACCACTGATTCACAATCACATTATCCCGATCTGCAGAGCAACCGTGATCCTCCATAGACGTGACATTTTCTGAACATGGTTCGGCTAGACCCATGTATAGTCCACACCATTAAATTAAGCCAGGAATATGAACACGTGGATTCAGAACAGAGTAGCAGAGGAGAGCGAATACTTATGCTAAAAATACTCCCTCCGTCCTAAACTGCAGTGCTTATCAAACATTACCAAAGTTACATTTTATAAATTTTGATCAAATTTGTAAAAATAAATATTGACACCTAGTATATCAAATCAATATCATTAAATTCTGCATAAAATATATTTTCATATGATATATATTTGGTATTATAGAAATTGGTTTTGCTAAATCTCAGCTAGCTGAGTAATACTTTTGTCTCATTCACACCATCCGATAAAAAAAATGCGTCGCGATTCACGCAGCTTCTGGAGCGCCGAGCTCAACTTGTCTAGTCATGCCACGTCCGGGAACTACTATTTCCGCGTAGGTCGGTAGATAGCCACAAACCGCACACCAACTAGGGCCAAACCATATGTGGGCTGGCCGCCCCTGTTTTGTTTTCCTTCTTTCCTTTTTTCTTTCTTATTTTTTTACTTCGAGAACTGTTCATGAAACTCGAACTCGAAACAAAATGTTTGGATTTTCAAAAAATGTTGTAAATTTAAAAAACTGTTCATGAATTTTTTAAAAATTCATTTTTTTAAAATGTTCATGAGTTTGAAAAATGTTTGAGATATTATAAAATGTTTATGAATTTGAAAAATGTTCTGTATACCAAATAATGAGTGACCATTTAAAATGTTTATGAATTTGAAAAATGTTTATGATTTTAAAGTGTAATGAGTTCTTAGTTATGTCGCGGGCATCCACATTTGATTCTCTACACTCATAACAGAAAGATAAATTGCTAAAATTTGGAAGCATACTCTGAATCTCCACAGTGACCATATAATTCGCTTCTTGGATTCCTTCCAAGATGCCCTTCACCACCATCGACGAGTCACAAGCAATGACTGTCGAATGAATGTTAAGGTCTTGCGCCAAGGATAGGGTTTCTCGGCATGCCATGGTCTCAACACAGGCTAGATCAATAACTCCTTCTACCACAAGTATTGATCCTCCCTGATAAACACCTGCATGATGTCTAAAGATTATTGCAGACCGAACTCTTGCTTCGAGCTGTACGGATTCACACCACATCCACATCCACATTGCCTTTGAACTTCCACACAGGGCGAGCAATCCACTTAGAGAAGCGCTAGGCACTCCCTCCCCTGTTTATGGTTGATGCTGGATCATCAGGTTCTCTGAGTTTAGACGGATCATTTGAAATGGAACTACAAGTGGCAAAAGGAGCTTGGTATTTATCCTCATGGATCACATCCCTTCTCGCTTTCTAGATTGCCCAAAGAGTAGCCATGAACTTCACATACTCCTGTTCATTTAGCTGTTCCTCTAGCATAAACATCCAATTTTTAGCTCTCGGTTCAGCACATACCTTGTTTCTATAGCTCCTCATCAAGTAAATCCCATATACATCTGGACATTCTACGCTCCATGAGCGGGTGTCTCCATGAATCCTCCTTGTATCTGCATATCGTGCAAATATCTGTTGTTGCCATATTCCTCTGATGAGCTATTTCTATCGTGGTTGTCTAGTCATGGGCATGTGTAGCTGGTCATAGCTCTTTTTCCATTTTGTATTTGGGTGTCACAATCCACTTATTAGCTCACTAGAGTTGTTGTTTGTTGGGCCCATTAACAGAGGAAACAACTGGAAGAAGGTTTTAGTCGGTTGCAGGAAGCTTCTCAATCTAGTTTTTTGGGAAGCTTATCGAGCCTTCTAGCCGGTTTTAGAATGTTTTCTTCCTTTTTTCTATTTTAACCGCATTTCGCTTTTCTTTATTTTTATAATTTTTACTTTCTTGGTTTTTATTTGTCTTGCTTTCTTTATTTTGATTTTACTTTTAAATTTATTTAAAAATTTTACAAACATTTAAAATTAAATAATATTTATAAAATTCAGGGAATATTTTTTTCAATTCGGTAACTCTTTATAATTATAGTGCATTTTTTATTTCACAAATATTTTCTAGCTTCAAAAAATTGAAGTCGAGAATAATTTCGAATTAGCATATTTTTTTTCAAATTCCCAATTGTTTTTAAAAATATGCAAACATTTTCTGAATTCGCAAACATATTTTAAGTTCACAGAAAAATAAAATCCTTGGAAAATTTCAAATTCAAAAAAATGTGAATTCATGAGAATCTTGAATTTTTCAACATTTTCCAATTCTTGAAATTATTTTTAACTCATGAATGTTTTAAAATTCATGAAGGGCTTTTGAAATTGTGATCTGCAACCATCTTTGAAAATTCAATTTATTTTTTAAAAAATTGCAACTATTTTGAAAATTCAGGAACATTTTTAAAATTCATGAGACAAGAAGCGATTGCTCCACTAATGATGCATGCTTGGATAAAGTATTTCCCCCTACTCAAGATGTTTCCTGCATGTGCTGAGAATGGTGGACTTTCGTTATCGAACCGAAGTAGAAGAAAACAAAAATAAAATGATATTTCTTCTGTCCATTTTCCCATCTTTTTTGTGGGGTTTTCCCATATTTTTTCATGAATCTATATCTATACCTATTATTAAAGGAAATAGATATTCTTAGTTTGGTTCCACTTTGTTTCGTCCCGTTTTGAGTTTTTTTGAAAAGGTTACCACAACATTATTAGATACACATGACATGTATAGCCATGATTAGAGTAAATTACATAGAAGTACCACAATTGAGCCATTGGAAGCAGATTGGTATCAAGATTGGTAATTTTTACGTGTCAGTACCAAGATTGGGGCGAGCCGTTGCAAAAAAGACTAAAAGTGCGTTTTATACGTATTGACAGAAAAGCTGACCGATTGGGCCCGCCCGTCAGGCGCCACGCTGGCCAGTGCGCGCGTGCCCGCGCGCTGACTTGGACGAGCCCGGGTCGAGCCGTTTAGGGCGCGGCTGGTGCGGTCGAGCCACACCCCGCTCACTCCCCCCGCTCTGCTCTACGTTCTTCTTCCTTCTCTCTGCCTCGCCGCCGCCTGCGCCCGCCCCCGCCGGCCGCCACACGAAGCTGCCGCAGCCATGGTTTTTGAAGACGAGAGCAGCGACGACAACTCAAGCCTCCCGTACATGCACTCGGAAACCTCCACCGATGGGCTCAACCAGGTCAGTTACTCCATTGGAGCTAGTGTTAGGGCTAGGTTTAGGAAATTTTGGGGATTTTTCTGTGTAGGTGGTCTTTGGTGTGAGGATTTCGTTTGATTTGCTTTGTCCTCGTCCTCTGCACATGATGCTAACTTGGATTTTGCTTGGGCATGTGCCTTTCTTTCTTGAGGACCCGGATTACAAGGGTCTTGAGCTAGATCTGATAGTGTTGTGCGAGAAGCATGGGAAGCCATCAGAGAGGCTTGTTGCATTTGAAGGAACAATGATGAAGGAAATATGCCCTAGAGGCAATAATAAAGTTATTATTTATTTCCTTATATCATGATAAATGTTTATTATTCATGCTAGAATTGTATTAACCGGAAACATAATACATGTGTGAATACATAGACAAACTTAGTGTCACTAGTATGCCTCTACTTGACTAGCTCGTTAATCAAAGATGGTTATGTTTCCTAACCATAAACAAAGTGTTGTTATTTGATTAACGAGGTCACATCATTAGTTGAATGATCTGATTGACATGACCCATTCTATTAGCTTAGCACCCGATCGTTTAGTATGTTGCTATTGCTTTCTTCATGACTTATACATGTTCCTATGACTATGAGATTATGCAACTCCCGTTTACCAGAGGAAATCTTTGTGTGCTACCAAACGTCACAACGTAACTGGGTGATTATAAAGGAGCTCTACAGGTGTCTCCAAAGGTAGATGTTGGGTTGGCGTATTTCGAGATTAGGATTTGTCACTCCGATTGTCGGAGAGGTATCTCTGGGCCCTCTCGGTAATGCACATCACATAAGCCTTGCGAGCATTCCAACTAATGAGTTAGTTGCGGGATGATGTATTACAGAACGAGTAAAGACACTTGTCGGTAACGAGATTGAACTAGGTATTGGATACCGGTGATCGAATCTCGGGCAAGTAACATACCGATGACAAATGGAACAACGTATGTTGTTATGCGGTCTGACCGATAAAGATCTTCTTAGAATATGTAGGAGCCAATATGGACATCCAGGTCCCGCTATTGGTTATTGACCGGAGACTTGTCTCGGTCATGTCTACATTGTTCTCGAACCATAGGGTCCACACGCTTAACGTTACGATGACAGTTATTATGAGTTTATGCATTTTGATGTACCGAAGTTAGTTCGGAGTCCCGGATGTGATCACGGACATGACGAGGAGTCTCGAAATGGTTGAGACATAAAGATTGATATATTGGACGGCTATATTCGGACACCGGAAGTGTTCTGGGTGATTTCGGAGAAAACCGGAGTACCGGAAGGGTTACCGGAACCCTCCGGGGAAGTAATGGGCCTTATTGGGCCTTAGGGGAGAGAGAGGGCTGCGGCCTAGGAGGTGGCGCCCCCCCCCCCCCCCCCCACATGGGGAGTCCGAATTGGACTAGGGAGGGGGGCGCAGCCCCTCTTTCCCTCTCCCTCTCCCCCTCTTTCCTTCCCCCTTAGGGTTTCCTAATTGGATTAGGAAAGGGGAGTCCTACTCCCACTAGGAGGAGGACTCCCCCTCCCCTTGGCGCGCCCCATAGGGCCGGCCGGCCTCCCCCTTGCTCCTTTATATACGGGGGCAGGGGGGCACCCTAGAACACACAAGTTGATCTTTGAGATCGTTCCTCAGCCGTGTGCGGTGCCCCCTGCCACCATATTCCACCTCGATCATATCGTTGTAGTGCTTAGGCGAAGCCCTGCGTCGGTAGAACATCAAGATTGTCACCACGCCGTCGTGCTGACGGAACTCCTCCCCAAAGCTTTGCTGGATCGGAGCCCGGTGATCGTCATCGATCTGTACGTGTGCTAAGAACTCGGAGGTGCTGGAGTAACGGTGCTTGGATCGGTCGGATCGGGAAGAAGACGTATGACTACTTCCTCTATGTTGTGTCAACGCTTCCGTTGCGATCTACAAGGGTACATAGATCATGCTCTCCCCCTCGTTGCTATGGATCACCATGATCTTGCGTGTGCGTAGGAATTTTTTTGAAATGACTACGTTCCCCAACAGTGGCATCCGAGCCTAGGTTTTATGGTTTGATGTTATTTGCACGAGTAGAACACAAGTGAGTTGTGGACGATATAAGTCATACTGCCTACCAGCATGTCATACTTTGGTTCGGCGGTATTGTTGGATGAAGCGGCCCGGACCGACATTACACGTACGCTTACGCGAGACTGGTTCTACCGCCGTGCTTTGCACACAGGTGGCTGGCGGGTGTCAGTTTCTCCAACTTTAGTTGAACGAGTGTGGCTACGCCCGGTCCTTGCGAAGGTTAAAACAGAGTCTATTTGACAAACTATCGTTGTGGTTTTGATGCGTAGGTGAGATTGGTTCTTACTTAAGCCCGTAGCAGCCACGTAAAACTTGCAACAACAAAGTAGAGGACGTCTAACTTGTTTTTGTAGGGCATGTTGTGATGTGATATGGCCAAGACATGATGCTAAATTTTATTGCATGAGATGATCATGTTTTTTAACCGAGTTATCGGCAACTGGCAGGAGCCATATGGTTGTCGCTTTATTGTATGCAATGCAATCGCGATGTAATGCTTTACTTTATCACTAAGCGGTAGCGATAGTCGTGGAAGCATAAGATTGGCGAGACGACAACGATGCTACGATGGAGATCAAGGTGTCGCGCCGGTGACAATGGTGATCATGACGGTGCTTCGGAGATGGAGATCACAAGCACAAGATGATGATGGCCATATCATATCACTTATATTGATTGCATGTGATGTTTATCTTTTTATGCATCTTATCTTGCTTTGATTGACGATAGCATTATAAGATGATCTCTCACTAAATTATCAAGAAGTGTTCTCCCTGAGTATGCACCGTTGCCAAAGTTCGTCGTGCCCAGACACCACATGATGATCGGGTGTGATAAGCTCTACGTCCATCTACAACGGGTGCAAGCCAGTTTTTGCACACGCAGAATACTCAGGTTAAACTTGACGAGCTTAGCATATGCAGATATGGCCTCGGAACACGGAGACCGAAAGGTCGAGCGTGAATCATATAGTAGATATGATCAACATAGCGATGTTCACCATCGAAAACTACTCCATCTCACGTGATGATCGGTTATGGTTTAGTTGATTTGGATCACGTGATCACTTAGAGGATTAGAGGGATGTCTATCTAAGTGGGAGTTCTTAAGTAATTTGATTAATTGAACTTGAACTTATCATGAACTTAGTACCTGATAGTATCTTGCTTGTTTATGTTGATTGTAGATAGATGGCTCGTGCTGTTGTTCCGTTGAATTTTAATGCGTTCCTTGAGAAAGCAAATTGAAAGATGATGGTAGCAATTACACGGACTGCGTCCGTAACTTGAGGATTATCCTCATTGCTGCTCAGAAGAATTACGTCCTGGAAGCACCGCTGGGTGCCAGGCCTGCTGCTGGAGCAACACCAGATGTTATGAACGTCTGGCAGAGCAAAGCTGATGACTACTCGATAGTTTAGTGTGCCATGCTTTACGGCTTAGAATCGGGACTTCAACGACATTTTGAACGTCATGGAGCATATGAGATGTTCTAGGAGTTGAAGTTAATATTTCAAGCAAATGCCCGGATTGAGAGATATGAAGTCTCCAATAAGTTCTATAGCTGCAAGATGGAGGAGAACAGTTTTGTCAGTGAGCATATACTCAAAATGTCTGGGTATAATAATCACTTGATTCAGATGGGAGTTAATCTTCCAGATGATTGCG
The DNA here is from genome assembly GCA_034509565.1 of Triticum monococcum. Classification (NCBI taxonomy): domain Eukaryota; kingdom Viridiplantae; phylum Streptophyta; class Magnoliopsida; order Poales; family Poaceae; genus Triticum; species Triticum monococcum. The sequence goes on along the minus strand of CM067842.1, from coordinate 76,248,629 downwards.
TCATTGACAGAATTCTCCAATCATTGCCACCAAGCTACAAGAGCTTCGTGATGAACTATAATATGCAAGGGATGAACAAGACTATTCCCGAGCTCTTCGTAATGCTGAAAGCCGCGGAGGTAGAAATCAAAAAGGAGCATCAAGTGTTGATGGTCAGCAAGACCACTAGTTTCAAGAAAAAGGGCAAAGGGAAGAAGAAGGGAAACTTCAAGAAGAACGGCAAGCAAGTTGCTGCTCAAGATAAGAAACCCAAGTCTGGACCTAAGCCTGAAACTGAGTGCTTCTACTGCAAGCAGACTGGTCACTGGAAGCAGAACTGCCCCAAGTATTTGGCGGATAAGAAGGATGGCAAGGTGAACAAAGGTATATGTGATATACATGTTATTGATGTGTACCTTACTAGAGCTCGCAGTAGCACCTGGGTATTTGGTACTGGTTCTGTTGCTAATATTTGCAACTCGAAACAGGGACTACGGATTAAGAGAACACTAGCAAAGGACAAGGTGACGATGCGCGTGGGAAACGGTTCCAAAGTCGATGTGATCGCGGTCGGCACGCTACCTCTACATCTACCTTCGGGATTAATATTAGACCTAAATAATTGTTATTTGGTGCCAGCGTTGAGCATGAACATTATATCTGGATCTTGTTTGATGCGAGACGGTTATTCATTTAAATCAGAGAATAATGGTTGTTCTATTTATATGAGTAATAACTTATGGTCATGCACCTTTGAGGAGTGGTCTATTTTTGATGAATCTCGATAGTAGTAACACACATATTCATAATGTTGAAACCAAAAGATGCAGAGTTGATAATGACAGTGCAACTTATTTGTGGCACTGCCGTTTAGGTCATATCGGTATAAAGCGCATGAAGAAACTCCATACTGATGGACTTTTGGAACCACTTGATTATGAATCACTTGGTACTTGTGAACCGTGCCTTATGGGCAAGATGACTAAAACACTGTTCTCCGGTACTATGGACAGAGCAACAGATTTATTGGAAATCATACATACCGATGTATGTGGTCCGATGAATATTGAGGCTCGTGGAGGATATCGTTATTTTCTCACCTTCACAGATGACTTAAGCAGATATGGGTATATCTACTTAATGAAACATAAGTCTGAAACATTTGAAAAGTTCAAAGAATTTCAGAGTGAAGTTGAAAATCATCGTAACAAGAAAATAAAGTTTCTACGATCTGATCATGGAGGAGAATATTTGAGTTACGAGTTTGGTGTACATTTGAAAAATTGTGGAATAGTTTAGCAACTCACGCCACCCGGAATACCACAGCGTAATGGTGTGTCCGAACGTCGTAATCGTACTTCACTAGATATGATGCGATCTATGATGTCTCTTACTGATTTACCGCTATCGTTTTGGGGTTATGCTTTAGAGACGGCCGCATTCACGTTAAATAGGGCACCATCAAAATCCGTTGAGACGACGCCTTATGAACTATGGTTTGGTAAGAAACCAAAGTTGTCGTTTCTGAAAGTTTGGGGCTGCGATGCTTATGTGAAAAAACTTCAACCTGATAAGTTCGAACCCAAATCGGAGAAATGTGTCTTCATAGGATACCCAAAGGAGACTGTTGGGTACACCCTCTATCACAGATCCGAAGGCAAGACATTCGTTGCTAAGAATGGATCCTTTCTAGAGAAGGAGTTTCTCTCGAAAGAAGTGAGTGGGAGGAAAGTAGAACTTGACGAGGTAACTGTACCTGCTCCCTTATTGGAAAGTAGTACATCACAGAAAACTGTTTCTGCGACACCTATACCAATTAGTGAGGAAGCTAATGACGATGATCATGAAACTTCAGGACAAGATACTACTGAACCTCGTAGATCAACCAAAGCGAGATCCGCACTAGAGTGGTACGGTAATCCTTGTAAGGTCATATTTATCCCTAAGTGTTTTGGTGATTGATGACAACGCATTTGCGGACTAATCGTGTGTCATGAGCTTTCCAGACTCTTCTCTGCTAGGCACAAGACGATTGGGTGTCCCTCGAAGACTGACGAAGACGTCGTCTTTTCTACGTTTCCTTTTGGTGGATTTGAGTCGTAGGGAAGCCGTACTATTAAGAGGGGGTCCGCGTTGGAAAGGTTTGGGTGGAATCATCACGTACACGTCTCCTTGCATCCCTCTCTTTCTTCCTTGGAGCTTCATCCATTTTCTCTGCCTCAAGTGACTGGTTGTTCTTGTGGTTGCGGTAGTACCGCTCCAGGGGCAATGGTAGTACCGTGGGCACCAACGGTAGCACCGCACAGGCGCGCGGTAGTACCGCTGGTGCTCGCGGTAGTACCGCTCCCCTGGAGCCATACTACCGCAGCCCACTCGCTAGTGCCGCCCGGGTGCGGTAGTAGGGGCGGATGTAAAATTTTACATCCGCACCTCCGCGGCACTACCGCTTTCGTTGTACGGTAGTACCGCGCTAGGAAGCCAGGCGGTAGTACTGCCCCTCGGCAGTACTACTGTGTCGCGTTTTTGTTACTACCGTTATTTTGCGGAAGTATGCACGGTTGTACCCTGTCCTCCTATCGGGCTCTTGCCTCGCGGTAGTACCGCGCTGTGGTCACGGTAGTACCGCACCATCGTGCGGTAGTACTGCCTGACCGCAAGCCGTACTACCGCCTGGCCGTGCGGTAGTACCGCGGACCTTGCGCGGTAGTACCGCTGGCCGCGGGCTGGTAGGTGGGCAACGGTTGGATCTTTTCTCCACACTATATAAAGGGTCTCCTTCTTTCCCGTTGACTCACCTCTTCCACCATTAATGCTCCATTATTGCTCCAAGCTCCATTTTCGCCCGATCTCTCTCCCTAGCCAACCAAACTTGTTGATTTGCTCGGGAGAGGTCGAGAAGGCCCCGATCTACACTTCCACCGAGAGATATTTGATTCCCCCTTTCTAATCCCTTGTGGATCTTGTTACTCTTGGGTGTTTGAGCATCCTAGACGGTTGAGGTCACCGCGAAGCCATAGTCCATTGTGGTGAAGCTTCGTGGTGTCGTTGGGAGCCTCCAATTAAGTTGTGGAGATTGCCCCAACCTTGTTTGTAAAGGCTCGGTCGCCGCCTCCATGGGCACCAATAGTGGAATCACGGCATCTCGCATTGTGTGAGGGCGTGAGGAGATTATGGTGGCCTTAGTGGCTTCTTGGGGAGCATTGTGCCTCCACACCGCTCCAACGGAGACGTACTTCCTCTCAAAGGGAAGGAACTTCGGCAACACATCCTCGTCTCCACCGTCTCCACTTTTGGTTATCTCGTGCCTTTACTTGAGTAGCTTATTTGTTTCATATATCTTGCTTGCTTGTGTTCCTACTAGTGGTGCATCATATAGGTTGCTCATCTAGTTGCATATCTAGACAACCTATTTTTGATGCAAAGTTTAAATTGCTAAAGAAACACTAAAAATTGTTAGTTGCCTATTCACCCCCCCTCTAGTCAACCATATCGATCCTTTCAATTGGTATCAGAGCCTCGTCTCTTTATTAAGGACTTTATCGTCCAAAGAGTATGGTTGATACCGTAGACGGAGCGGAGGAACACTCCGGTGTGAATCCTATCTCGTCTACGGGCGATGGGGGAACTTCGGTCTCTCGTGAGGAGTTCAATGTAGCCTTGGAGACATTGAAAACCTCCATGACGACCGAAGTTGAAAGCATGTTTACTAAATTTCTTGAGGGGCTTAAACTATCCACCGCACCGTTGAAAGTGGGGAATCCCGCCAACAAGGTGTCGGATGCTATCCCTGACAAGGGGGAAGCTAGTAGTGAAAAGGCTCCTTCTTCTAGTGGCAAGAATGGCACCGGCATCTTTGCCCATGTGGAACCACCACTTGTTTATGGTGGACCGGTTCCTTCTACTCATTTGAATCACGCCGGTCCTCCTCCTAAGATTGTGAAAAATGAGGATTTTGATTCTTGGGTTTACCGCTTTAAACGTCATTTAAATCATGTGAACACTAACCTTTGGAGAATCATTGAAGAAGGTTTTTACCCACATGATCCAAGCAACCTCACTCCTCGAGAAGCCGCGGACAATCAATTCAATGAGAATGCTCTCTTCATCATTCAAGATGCAATTCCACCCGAAGACCTACCTCATCTTCGTCCCTTCTCCTTGGCCAAAGATGCATGGCATTGTGTCGTGTCTCTCTACCGGGGAAGCGCAAGCATTCAACGCTCCAACTATGAAGTGGTACAAGATGAGGCCGATGAGTTTGCAATGAAGGAAGATGAAGAGCCTCGTGAGCTTTATCCGAGAGTCACCAAACTCGCGGTCTCACTACGAGATCACGGGAGCAAGGACACAGATGATAATTGGATCAAGCGCAAATTCCTCAAGGCAATGATGCCCTACCACAAGGCCATGTCCTCCGTCATTCGCCAAAGACCGGACTTCCACACTTTGACCTCAAGCGAGGTGTTGGATGAGTTTGTGGCCATCAACATTTTGGACAAGACCGCCGACAATGCGGTGCTCCGGTCTCAACGGGCAAAGAAGCCCAACCTTTCTTTGAAGGCCAAGCTCACCGTGGAAGAAGAAGAAGAGGAAGAAGAGGAGAGCAACCCCGAAGATACAAAGTATGCATATCATGAACACATGGCTCTTGCTTCAAGGCAATTTTGGAGCAAGAAAAACTCGAGGCCCAACTTTAGCAAAAACAACTCGAGTGGGACAAGGGGCAAGCAACGTGTGAGGACTTGCTACAATTGCGGCAACGTGAGTCATTTCGTTGCGAAATGCCCGTATGAGAAGAGGGAAGACAATGGTGGCGAACTCATCTGAAAGGACAATGCCAAGTCGTTCCCCAACAAGAACAACTTCACCAAGAAGACTCCTCCCAAGGCCTTGGTTGTGCAAGAAGAGTACAATGAGGATGATGACGATGATGAAGATGATGAGTCGGTTGCCATGGCCTCCGTTGCCATTGCAACAACGTCACGAGTGTCTCTCTTCGACTCACCCAACGAGAGCATCAACGCCAAGTGCCTCATGGCTAAAGCCACCAACAAGGTAACCCCCAACATCAAAACTACCATCATTAATCATCCTTCCCCATCGGATTGCATTAATAAAGTTGAGGGAGCTAATGTGGAGGCTAACGAGTTTGAGGCCTTTATGGGCAAACTCAAGGGAAAATCCAAGAAGCACTTTGTTGCTCTCTTGGAACAACTTGGTGAGGCCAATGACATGATCGAGGCTCACGAAGACACCATCTCGAAGATGGAAGGGCATAGTCGTGACTATGCCGATGAGATTTCGGATCTTTCCAATGCTCTTGAGGAAGAGCGTGGTCTTCGTTTGGCTCTTGAGGAGTCACACAACGTTGATCATGCTAAGTTAGAAAAAGATTATGATCATGCCCTAGTTGTGTCTCGTGTACTAAACTCCGAGAAGGCCAAACTCGGGGTTGATCTTGCTAGACTCAAAGAGGAGTATGATATACTCACAAGGCCTTGAAGGGTATTCACGCTAGTCTCAAGGAGTCTCATGATCAACTCCAAGTGAAGCTAACTAAGGAGAAAGCAACTTTTCCTCATATGGTTTTACTTGATAACGCAAATGCTACTAACCCGTATTGTGAGCATATGCATCTTGTTGAGGAAAATGCAACATTGAAGGCGCAACTTGAGAGAGGCCTTGTGACTTGCATACAAGGCAAGAAGAACCTAAATGATCTCTTGATCAACCAAAAGGGAGGTGTGGCGAAGGAAGGGGTTGGGTACGTCCTTGACTCCAAGAACAAGAAGAAGAATGACAAGACCAAACGACCTCCTCCCCTCATGCAAACCTTTGTGAGGGCGGGAGAGAGTGTCCACGAGGAGAAGAAGAAGAACAAAGTCAAGAAGGGCAATGTCTCCTCTCCCAACAAAGCCGGCAATTTTAATCCTTCTTATGTGTTATGCCGAGCTAGTGATGGGCATGTTTATGCCAAATTTGTTGGTTCTCTTCATGAGCACATTGAATGGTCTATTTGGGTTCCTAAGACCCTTGTTACTAACATCAAAGGACCCATTACAAAATGGGTACCTAAAACCAAGCATTGATCCCTTGTAGGTGTTTGCTTCCGGTGGTGGATCATGGTTGCTCGATAGTGGAGCTACAAATCATATGACCGGAAGCAAGGACTTGGTGGTGGATGTGCACAAGGCTCCATCTATGCCCACCAATGTCAAGTGGGGTGACGCCTCTTCTTCTAAGGTATTGGGACTTGGCAAAGTTGTCATCTCTCATGATCTCACGATCGAGAAGGTCATGCTTGTTGAGTCCCTTGCATACAATTTACTTTCCGTTCGTCAACTTGCAATCATGGGCTTTGCCACCTTCTTTGATATCGATACCGTGGCCCTCTTGTGGAGCAAGACTCTTAAAGTAGCCTTTGTTGGGCATGTCGAGAACGGTCTATATGTGATTAACTTTTCGGAGCGACCCACTAAGACCGCGACATGCCTAATGGCTAAAGTTGATGTGGGATGGCTTTGGCATCGCCGTTTAGCCCATGTCAATATGAGATCTTTGCAAAGTCTCCTAAAGGGGGACCATGTCCGTGGACTAACGAATGTTAGTTTTGCTAAAGATCGTGCTTGCAGTGCCTGTATCGAAGGAAAGCTACATGAGAAGGCTCACCCTCCCACGACTATCATTTATTCAAAGAGGCCTTTGGAGCTCCTTCACATGGATCTCTTTGGGCCTCCATCCTTCGATAGTCTTGGAGGTAGGAAGTATTGCTTGGTGATTGTGGATGACTACTCAAGGTATACATGGGTGTATTTCTTCAAGAGGAAGAGTGAGACCCAACAAACCGTCATTGACTTTGCAAATGAAGCACAACGTCAACACAATGCAAAGATCTTGACAATAAGAAGTGACAACGGCACCGAGTTCAAGAAATACACCTTGGATGAATTTCTTAGTGATGAGGGAATCAAGCATCAATATTCCGCACCATACACCCCTCAACAAAACGGTGTTGCGGAGAGAAAGAACCGGACGTTGATGGATGCGGCAAGGACCATGATGGCGGAGTTCAAGTCCCCGTACAACTTTTGGGCCGAAGCCATCAACACCGCGTGTCATGCATCCAATCGGCTCTACCTCTGCAAGGGCTTGAACAAGACTCCATATGAGATACTCACCGGCAACAAGCCCAACCTCAAGTACTTCCGGGTATTCGGGTGTAAGTGTTTCATTCTCAAGAAAGGTGTTCGGTTGTCTAAATTTGAGGCTAGAGCTCATGAGGGCATATTTGTTGGTTATGCTACAAACTCTCATGCTTACCGTGTCCTCAATAAGTCCAGGGACTTATTGAGGAAACGTGTAACGTGGAGTTTGATGAGAATAATGGCTCCCAAGTGGAGCAAAGTGGCACTTGTGATGTAGGTGATGAAATTCCTCCTCAAGCCATAAGAAGAATGGGTGTTGGTTTCATCCTTCCCATTGAGGAACCCCTTGTGGCCGAAGGAGAAGGACAATGCTCCACTCTTGTGGAGCCATCACCAACCCAAGGCCCACACGCTTCCGAAGAACAAAGTGAAGGCCCTCAACCTCATGAACAAGACCAAGGGCAAGATCATACTCAAGACGGTGTTGATACACCAAGGGATGCCCAAGGTCAAGTTCTTTCCCCCGAGCAAGTTCAAGACCAAGAACAAGTTCATGACGATGCTCAAGATGATCAAGTAACCGCTCCTCAACTCACCACCGAGGAGAAATTAGAGCGTCGTGCCGCCAAGGTTGCTTCCAAGCCCTCCACCAAAGATCATCTCATGACGAATGTGCTTGGAAGCTTAAGAAAGGGGGTAAGCACTCGTAGACAATTAGCAAATTATTGTGAGCATCAAGCGTTTGTCTCTTGTGTGGAACCTCTCAAGGTGTATGAGGCGCTAGAAGATCCGGATTGGCTCAATGCCATGCATGAAGAACTCAACAACTTCGAGCGCAACAAGGTGTGGAGATTGGTGCCAAGGCCAACGGGGAACCACAATGTCATTGGAACCAAGTGGATATTCAAGAACAAGCAAGATGCCCATGGGATCATCATTCGCAACAAGGCTCGTTTGGTAGCACAAGGCTACTCCCAAGTCGAGGGTATCGACTACGGTGAAACCTTTGCTCCCGTCGCTCGTCTTGAATCCATTCGCATGTTGATTGCATATGCTTCTCATCATAACTTTAAGTTACATCAAATGGATGTGAAGAGTGCTTTCCTTAATGGTCCCATTAATGAATTGGTGTACGTCAAGCAACCCCCCAGGTTCGAGGATCCCTACTTTCCCGATCATGTGTATCAACTCGATAAGGCACTCTATGGCCTTAAACAAGCCCCACGTGCGTGGTATGACCACCTTACCGAGTTGTTGCAAGACCGTGGGTTTTAAGTTGGGATAATCGACCCCAGTCTTTTTACTAAGAAGGTCAAAGAGGAGTTGTTTGTGTGCCAATTATATGTTGATGATATTATCTTTGGTTCTCCTAACAAAGCTTTCAATGAGGAATTTGCCGCACTCATGACCTCAAAGTTCGAGATGTCTTCCATGGGGGAGTTGAAGTTCTTTCTAGGGTTCGAAGTGAAGCAAAGAAGAGAAGGAACCTTCATCAATCAATCCAAATACACTCAAGACATGCTCAAAAGATTCAAGCTAAGTGACGTCAAGCCGGCTTCCACTCCAATGCCCACCAAGTGCCAACTTGACTTAGATCCAAATGGTAAAGTGGTGGATCAAAAGGTATATCGTTCCATGATTGGCTCCTTGCTTTACCTTTGTGCATCTCGACCAGACATCATGTTGAGTGTGGGAATTTGTGCACGGTTTCAAGCCACACCTAAGGAAAGCCACTATGTGGCGGTCAAACGAATCTTTCGATATTTGGCTCATACCCCAAACTTTGGCTTATGGTACCCAAGAGGATCAAACTTCAAGCTTGTAGGGTACTCGGATTCCGATTGGGCGGGAGACAAAGTGGATAGGAAGTCCACTTCCGGAGGGTGCCAATTCCTTGGTTGCTCTTTGGTAAGTTGGTCTTCCAAAAAGCAAAGTTGTGTGTCTCTCTTGTCCACCGAAGCGGAGTATGTGGCGGCTGGTAGTTGTTGTGCACAACTCTTATGGATGAGGCAAACTTTAAAGGATTACGGAGTCACTTGTGACAAAGTGCCTCTTTGGTGTGACAATGAAAGTGCCATCAAGATCTCTCTCAATCCGGTGCAACACTTCAAGACGAAGCATATTGAGATCCGGTATCACTTCATCCGGGATCACATTAGGCGAGGAGAGATTGAGCTCAACTACGTCAACACTCATGATAACCTTGCAGATATCTTCACGAAGCCCTTGGATGAAGCAAGATTTCGCGAGTTAAGGCATGAGCTAAATATCATTGATTCGAGCAATATTGCTTGAACCCTTGCACACCCCACTGCACGCAACTTGTTGTCTTGTTTAGATGTAGGCATGGACATAGGGGGAGTGTTGTTCTCTCAATGAACTCTCCCTCCCCCCCATTATGCATAAATTAATCGAGTCTTTCACATTTAGCCATGTTTGATGGTGCTTGTGCTTCAAAGACGAGTTTTGGTCATGGACCCAAGGATAATTCTTCGCGGTGCCATACCACTTGACTCAAACATACGTGGCTACGGCCACCGCCCTCTCTTTTGGAGAGGTGGTGTCTCGTGTTTGGTTCGTTTGTCGTTTGCCCGTCTGGTTTTTATGTTGCGTGGTTTTGCTATGTTGTGCTTGCTCGGAGCGGTTTTGTGCAAAGATCCTGTCTTTTTCGTGCTCGAAACTTGCATTCTCTTGAGCCCACGGTACTACCGCGCCTTGGCGCGGTACTACCGCTTGGGAGGCATGGTACTACCGCACCCATCACGGTACTACCGCTCTGCGCGGTACTACCGTGTCTGGGCACGGTACTACCGTGCCGTCAAGGGCGCGTGGGGAGGTTATGACTCGGGCAGGGGAGTTCCAACTCCCCATACCCATTCATTGTCTCTCTCTCCCTACGTCTCTCCCTCTCAAGAACAGCGCTGGAGGCCCTCGCCGGATCTCCGTCTCCGGCCACTCTCCTCGGATTCCGACCGGTGGGATCGTTCCCCACCACTTCCTCTTGCCATGGACCAAGGTTTTTCCCCAAATCTCTCCTTTTCTTGGCTATTTTCTCGCTTCTAGACTTTTGGGGAGAAACTTGGTGTTCTTGAGATTTTAGGCTAAATCTTTGCAAGAGTAGAATGTAGGAGAGTCATGATGCGTAGGAAACATACTTGATATGCTGTCTTATGGTAGCTTTGTCCAACCGTAGTACCGCCGTGATTTCGCGGGCTTTCTCAGATTTGAATCATCTCAGATCTAGCACGGCGCGGTACTACCGTGGCCAATGTGCGTTACTACCGTGTTCCGTGCGGTACTACCGCCCGTCAGGCGCGGTACTACCGTGTGCCGTGCAGTACTACCGTTCCGCAGGCGCGGTACTACCGCGCCGGCCGTACTACCATAGGATTCAAAACTCCCTCTAGGCATGTATCATGTGTGCTTTCTATTTGTTTCCCTCGTCTTTGTTGTGATCTTTGCTTTAATCTCTCTTGGCTTTTGTGGGTGTTTTGCGTTGTGTGTCTCAGGTGGTGGCTCTCGCCGTTCCAATCCCAGCCGTGACACCAGCTCCAAGCGTCTGCGCAACCCCCAAGATGAAGCCCCAGAGGGCTCCAAGGCCCCCAAGCGCAATGTCAAGACTACTGCCAGCAAGCTCAAGGAACCGGCTAAGGCCATGGACGAGATCTTCGCCACTGAGTATGTCGAGCGCCGGAAGATCAATCCCTATGTGAATCCTCGGGCTACCCTCAAAGGCATCGAGTTGTTCTGGACCAAGCAACAGGTTCTCATCTATCTGGATGTGATCAAGAATAAGCAGAACACCTATGTGGATGTCAAGTGGATTGATATGCATCACCTGCGGAAAGACAAGTTTCGTGACTATTTTGGAGAGGCTCTAGACTTGGTGGAGCAGTTTGCTATTGAGCCGGTGATCTCCTTTCACCTTGACTATGACCCTGAGCTTATCTGTCAGTTCTTTGCCTCAGTGTACTTTCATCCCGGGGTGGAGCGGAGGATGACTTGGATGACCAATGGCCATCAGCTGTCCGCTACATGGAAAGAGTTCATGGATCTGCTGCACATTCCTGATGACGGGCTCCACACCCCAGTTGGTGTCCGTCCCCATGCCAACTCTGAGTCTGCCAACAAGAACCTGCTTCAGCCCTTCCTTGTTGAGAAGGTACTTCCCAGTGGCAAGTCTACTTGGGTGTTGAACTCTTTTCTGGATATCATGCATCGCATCTTCCGCAACACTCTGTTCCTACGCATTGGCGACAAGGACAAGGTTCATGCATATCTAGTGGACATGCTACTCCTGTGTGCAGAGGCTCGTTCTTCTCAGACTCAGCCACTTGATGTCTCTCACATCATGTGGTGTGAGCTTCGGTTTGCTGTGTTCACTCGCAAGGTTCCTATTTATGGCCCATACCTGCATCTGCTGCTCTCTACCACTTGGGAGAAGACGTTTCCAGGAGATAAGTTCCTTGCTCCAGACTGGGTTCGCCATGAGTCCATCTGCCTCCACGTCAAGCCCAACTGGGCCAACACCACTACTCGTGCTGAGGCATCTTCTGCTAGGAGGGCTACCGGTCAGGGGGAGGCTGCTGAGGACCATGTTGAGGACCGTGCTGAGGATCATGCTGCTGAGGCCCGTGATGCCAGGTTCACCACTTCTTCCTCTGAGCCATCATGGGCCAAGAAGCTGAAGGACAAGATGAAGACTCTCTTCTGCATGCAGGCGAAGGGACAGTACAGGGCTCACGTGTCTGACAAGGAAAGTCGCCGCCGTGACAAGAAAGTGATGAGGCTCTTTGGCGAGGATGTGTCTGGCGGGTCGGAGGACGTCATCACTCCTGAGGCTGCCTGGATGTCTAAGCAGGGCTACATGTGGACCAGTTCAGAGGAGGACGTAGAGGAGACTATCCCAGCCGCCGAGTCTGACGAGGAGCACCAGGAGCAGTGGGACGACTTCTCTACTTGAGCTACCACTTGTGCTGTAGGTGTCCTCTCTGCCTTTTTGGCGTCTCGATGCCAAAGGGGGAGAGAGTGTAGGGATTTGCGTTTTGCGTGTGTCGTGCTTAGTGTGTGTGGTGTGTTTGCTTGGACCTCGTTTGCTTTTGTTTGGTTTGTGTCTTCGAGACCTATCCTCCATATGGTGTAAGACATATGCACTCTATCTATCTATCTTAGTTATCTTATGTTTGCTACATCTTGTCTAGTGATAGATATGCTTTTTTTTCTATAACATAGGGGGAGCTGTGATCCTAGTATTCGTGTGCCGTGCAGTCCAAAGCACTCATCTAGGTGGCACACATCTAGGGGGAGCCCGTCTATATTATAGAGAGGAGGGGCTTGCATTTACTTAATATTTTTTCTTTATGCAAATCCCGTTTTGTCATCAATCCACCAAAAAGGGGGAGATTGTAAGGTCATATTTATCCCTAAGTGTTTTGGTGATTGATGACAACGCATTTGCGGACTAATTGTGTGTCATGAGCTTTCCAGACTCTTCTCTGCTTGGCACAAGACGATTGGGTGTCCCTCGAAGACTGACGAAGATGGCGTCTTTTCTACGTTTCCTTTTGGTGGATTTGAGTCGTAGGGAAGCCATACTATTAAGAGGGGGTCCGCGTTGGAAAGGTTTGGGTGGAATCATCACGTACACGTCTCCTTGCATCCCTCTCTTTCTTCCTTGGAGCTTCGTCCATTTTCTCTGCCTCAAGTGACTGGTTGTTCTTGTGGTTGCGGTAGTACCGCTCCAGGGGCAACGGTAGTACTGTGGGCACCAACGGTAGTACCGCACATGCGCGCGGTAGTACCGCTGGTGCTCGCGGTAGTACCGCTCCCCTGGAGCCATACTACCGCAGCCCACTCGCTAGTGCCGCCCGGGTGCGGTAGTAGGGGCGGATGTAAAATTTTACATCCGCACCTCCGCGGTACTACCGCTTTCGCTGTACGGTAGTACCGCGCTAGGAAGCCAGGCGGTAGTACTGCCCCTCGGCAGTACTACTATGTCGCATTTTTGTTACTACCGTTATTTTGCGGAAGCATGCACGGTTGTACCCTGTCCTCCTATCAGGCTCTTGCCTCGCGGTAGTACCGCGTTGTGGTCATGGTAGTACCGCACCATCGTGCGGTAGTACCGCCTGACCGCAAGCCGTACTACCGCGTGGCCGTGCGGTAGTACCGCGGACCTTGCGCGGTAGTACCGCTGGCCGCGGGCTGGTAGGTGGGCAACGGTTGGATCTTTTCTCCACACTATATAAAGGGTCTCCTTCTTTCCCGTTGACTCACCTCTTCCACCATTAATGCTCCATTATTGCTCCAAGCTCCATTTTCGCCCGATCTCTCTCCCTAGCCAACCAAACTTGTTGATTTGCTCGGGAGAGGTCGAGAAGGCCCCGATCTACACTTCCACCGAGAGATATTTGATTCCCCCTTTCTAATCCCTTGTGGATCTTGTTACTCTTGGGTGTTTGAGCATCCTAGACGGTTGAGGTCACCGCGAAGCCATAGTCCATTGTGGTGAAGCTTCGTGGTGTCGTTGGGAGCCTCCAATTAAGTTGTGGAGATTGCCCCAACTTGTTTGTAAAGGCTCGATCGCCGCCTCCATGGGCACCAATAGTGGAATCACGGCATCTCGCATTGTGTGAGGGCGTGAGGAGATTACGGTGGCCTTAGTGGCTTCTTGGGGAGCATTGTGCCTCCACACCGCTCCAACGGAGACGTACTTCCTCTCAAAGGGAAAGAACTTCGGCAACACATCCTCGTCTCCACCGTCTCCACTTTTGGTTATCTCGTGCCTTTACTTGAGTAGCTTATTTGTTTCATATATCTTGCTTGCTTGTGTTCCTACTAGTGGTGCATCATATAGGTTGCTCATCTAGTTGCATATCTAGACAACCTATTTTCGATGCAAAGTTTAAATTGCTAAAGAAACACTAAAAATTGTTAGTTGCCTATTCACCCCCCCTCTAGTCAACCATATCGATCCTTTCAATCCTGTCCTGGAAATCATGCTGCTAGATCATGATGAACCTACGAACTATGAAGAAGCGATGGTGAGCCCAGATTCCGCAAAATGGCTTGAAGCCATGAAATCTGAGATGGGATCCATGTATGAGAACAAAGTATGGACTTTGGTTGACTTGCCCGATGATCGGCAAGCAATTGAGAATAAATGGATCTTCAAGAAGAAGACAGACGCTGATGGTAATGTTACTGTCTACAAAGCTCGACTTGTAAAGGTTTTCGACAAGTTCAAGGGGTTGACTACGATGAGACCTTCTCACCTGTAGCGATGCTTAAGTCTATCCGAATCATGTTAGCAATTGCCGCACTTTATGATTATGAAATTTGGCAAATGGATGTCAAAACTACATCCTGAATGGATTTCTGGAAGAAGAGTTGTATATGATGCAACCGGAAGGTTTTGTCGATCCAAAGGGAGCTAACAAAGTGTGCAAGCTCCAGGGATCCATTTATGGACTGGTGCAAGCCTCTCGGAGTTGGAATAAACGCTTTGATAGTGTGATTAAAGCATTTGGTTTATACAGACTTTCGGAGAAGCCTGTATTTACAAGAAAGTGAGTGGGAGCTCTGTAGCATTTCTAATATTATATGTGGATGACATATTACTGATTGGAAATGACATAGAATTTCTGGATAGCATAAAGGGATACTTGAATAAGAGTTTTTTAATGAAAGACCTCGGTGAAGCTGCTTACATATTAGGCATAAAGATCTATAGAGATAGATCAAGACGCTTAATTGGACTTTCATAAAGCACATACCTTGACAAGATTTTGAAGAAGTTCAAAATGGATCAAGCAAAGAAAGGGTTCTTGCCTGTGTTACAAGGTGTGAAGTTGAGTCAGACTCATTGCCCGACCACTTCAGAAGATAGAGAGAAAATGAAAGATGTTCCCTATGCTTCAGCCATAGGCTCTATCATGTATGCAATGCTGTGTACCAGACCTGATGTGTGCCTTGCTATAAGTTTAGCAGGGAGGTACCAAAGTAATCAAGAGTGGATCACTGGACAGCGGTCAAGAACATCCTGAAATACCAAAGAAGGACTAAGGATATGTTTCTCGTATATGGAGGTGACAAAGAGCTCACCGTAAGAGGTTACGTTGATGCAAGCTTTGACACTGATCCGGACGATTCTAAATCGCAAACCGGATACGTGTTTATATTAAACGGTGGAGCTGTCAGTTGGTGTAGTTCTAAACAAAGCGTCGTAGCGGGATCTACATGTGAAGCGGAGTACATAGCTGCTTCGGAAGCAGCGAACGAAGGAGTCTGGATGAAGGAGTTCATATCCGACCTAGGTGTTATACCTAGTGCATCGAGTCCAATGAAATTTTTTTGTGACAATACTGGTGCAATTGCCTTGGCAAAGGAATCCAGATTTCACAAGAGGACCAAACACATCAAGAGACGCTTCAATTCCATCCGGGATCTAGTCCAGGTGGGAGACATAGAGATTTGCAAGATACATACGGATCTGAATGTTGCAGACCCGTTGACTAAGCCTCTTCCACGAGCAAAACATGATCAGCACCAAGGCTCCATGGGTGTTAGAATCATTACTGTGTAATCTAGATTATTGACTCTAGTGCAAGTGGGAGACTGAAGGAAATATGCCCTAGAGGCAATAATAAAGTTATTATTTATTTCCTTATATCATGATAAATGTTTATTATTCATGCTAGAATTGTATTAACCGGAAACATAATACATGTGTGAATACATAGACAAACTTAGTGTCACTAGTATGCCTCTACTTGACTAGCTCGTTAATCAAAGATGGTTATGTTTCCTAACCATAAACAAAGTGTTGTTATTTGCTTAACGAGGTCACATCATTAGTTGAATGATCTGATTGACATGACCCATTCTATTAGCTTAGCACCCGATCGTTTAGTATGTTGTTATAAGCCTTGCAAGCATTGCAACTAATGAGTTAGTTGCGGGATGATGTATTACAGAGCGAGTAAAGAGACTTGCCGGTAACGAGATTGAACTAGGTATTGGATACCGACGATCGAATCTCGGGCAAGTAACATACCGATGACAAAGGGAACAACGTATGTTGTTATGCGGTCTGACCGATAAAGATCTTCTTAGAATATGTAGGAGCCAATATGGACATCCAGGTCCCGCTATTGGTTATTGACCGGAGACGTGTCTCGGTCATGTCTACATTGTTCTCGAACCATAGGGTCCGCACGCTTAACGTTACGATGACAGTTATTATGAGTTTATGCATTTTGATGTACCGAAGTTAGTTCGGAGTCCCGGATGTGATCACGGACATGACGAGGAGTCTCGAAATAGTCGAGAAATAAAGATTGATATATTGGACGGCTATATTCGGACACCGGAAGTGTTCCGGGTGATTTAGGAGAAAACCGGAGTACCAGAAGGGTTACCGGAACCCTCCGGGGAAGTAATGGGCCTTATTGGGCCTTAGGGGAGAGAGAGGGCTGCGGCCTAGGAGGTGGCGCCCCCCCCACATGGGGAGTCCGAATTGGACTAGGGAGGGGGGCGCGGCCCCTCTTTCCCTCTCCCTCTCCCCCTCTTTCCTTCCCCCTTAGGGTTTCCTAATTGGATTAGGAAAGGGGAGTCCTACTCCCACTAGGAGGAGGACTCCCCCTCCCCTTGGCGCGCCCCATAGGGTCGGCCGGCCTCCCCCTTGCTCCTTTATATACGGGGGCAGGGGGCACCCTAGAACACACAAGTTGATCTTTGAGATCGTTCCTTAGCCGTGTGCGGTGCCCCCTGCCACCATATTCCACCTCGATCATATCATTGTAGTGCTTAGGCGAAGCCCTGCGTCGGTAGAACATCAAGATCGTCACCACGCCGTCATGCTGACGGAACTCCTCCCCGAAGCTTTGCTGGATCGGAGCCCGGGGATCGTCATCGAGCTGTACGTGTGCTAAGAACTCGGAGGTGACGGAGTAACGGTGCTTGGATCGGTCGGATCGGGAAGAAGACGTACGACTACTTCCTCTACGTTGTGTCAACGCTTCCGTTGCGATCTACAAGGGTACGTAGATCATGCTCTCCCCCTCGTTGCTATGCATCACCATGATCTTGTGTGTGCATAGGAATTTTTTTGAAATTACTACGTTCCCCAACAAATGACTGGGAGAAGGTTCTTAGCATGTGCAGAGCCGGTATTTTTCTTGCCTTATTGATTATGCACAGGATATGTTCATTGGAAGTGTCAGAGTCTTGTTTGCCAATTGTGATTCAGTTATGTTTATGGTAATTTTTTAGTCATATATGCCATACTGTAGTTCTCATTGTAGGAATGGTGAATATTATGGTCAGTGGAGTGCATTTAGGCTAAATATAGGCTCAAGCATGCTCTGTTGTGTGCACATGAATGCTCTGTTGTGTGCACATGCTATTTATTTATGCTTGTATGCAATGTTGCTTAGTACTCACATTAGCCCCTCCATTAGCTGATGTGTGACTCTTAATAAGTAACTGTTGCTTACTGCTGACATTAGGTACTGTCATTAGCTAGTTTGTTCATGTAGGCTAATGTAGTGTATTTAGCTAGGCTAATGTAGTCTGGTTTAATAACTCTTCATTCAGTGATTTCTATGTTCCATTTGTTAGTGATATATGGCAAAGTAGTTCACTGCTAGAGTGGTAGTGCAGATTGTAGGATTCCATTATATTAATGGCCAATTATAAGTTGGTTATTATGCAAAGTTGAATGGAGTGTTACTCTGCTAATCATATACTGATCACCCTCTTGCTTAGCATGAACTAACTGTTGCTTACTACTCATAGTAGTTGTATTGTACTAAATTTTGCCTTGTTATTTTTCCAGGAAGGTCAGAATTGTGGGTTTGTTCAGTGGGTTGATGAGCAGTGGCCCCCAACAATGGAGAATGCATTGCTGAAGCTTTGGTCAATGGTTGAAGAGAGCAAGTCTGCTAGGGTGAATGATAATCTTCAAAGTGCTTTAACTATTCACCATTTGACAGAAGAAAAGAAGAAGCTGGATGCAGATTATGACAAGTTAGTGAAAGATGTGCATCAACTTGTGGACTTTCAGCAGGATAGGGTTGTGGATTTTAGTTATCTGCAGTCAGCTGTCACATATCAGCACGAATGCAGAGCTGAATTGGTGGCTCGTAAGAATGCAGAAATGGCAAAGAAAGATGCAGCTACAGAGAAGCTTCAACAGAAGTATGAAATCCTGTGCAACCTGACAAGTGCTCAAGCAATTGCCATCCAAAACCTCAGGTTGAAGAATATGAAAGAGAAGGAATTGCTGAGTGAGGCTAGGATGAATTTGGAGTTGACGAATGCAGAGTTCACAAAGTTTGAGGAGAAGCTCACCCAAGAGAAGCTAGAGTTGAAGTTCCAGGTTGCTGATCTGCTGAAGCTCAAGGAAAACCATAATGAAGAGAAGCAGATGCAAGAGTTTAAGATAACTAAGCTCATGAAGGCAGAGGAGAAGCTGAAGGAGAAGATCAAGGGGATCCAGGCCATCTTGGAGAACTGAACAAGATGAATTGAGATTAGCGGGCATTGCAGACCTTTTGGGAAGGATGGTTGTGCAATGACCTAGTAACTTAGAATTATGGTTGTGTAATGTATGGTTCTAGTACTAATTGTGAACTCTGGCTGTTTATGTACCTAGTAATATGCTATTCATCCTTTTGTGAGAAAAGGATGGATTGTGCATTTGAACTCCACTATGTAATGTGAACTCGAGTGATGCTTATGTTAGACTGAAAATGTTTACATACTGATGCTTATGTTATTCTGATGGTTAAATGCTTCTTAAATGCATATAGTTACATATGTTAGAGTGATTCTTAAATGCTTAAATGCATTTGCAAAAGGAATAGTTTGTTATGGTACAGTGATGCTTTAGGTGGTTTCGTCGACCCCGAGCCACCGTAGACCCTAGTTGATGGTTTTAGGTGGTTTCGTCGACCCCGAGCCACCCTAGACCCTAGTTGATGGCTTTAGGTGGTTCCGTCGACCCCGAGCCACCCTAGACCCTAGTTGATGGCTTTAGGTGGTTTCGTCGACCCCGAGCCACAAAAACCCAAAATGATCGCTTTAGGTGGTTCCATCGACCCCGAGCCACCGTAGACCCTAGTTGATGGCTTTGGGTGGTTTCGTCGACCCCAAGCCACCATAGACCCTAGTTGATGGCTTTCGGTGGTTCCGTCGATCCCGAGCCACAAAAACCCAAAATGATCGCTTTAGGTGGTTTCATCAACCCCGAGCCACCGTAGACCCTAGTTGATGGCTTTGGGTGGTTTCGTCGACCCCGAGTCACCCTAGACCCTAGTTGATGGCTTTAGGTGGTTCCGTCGAGCCCGAGCCACCAAAACCCAAAATGATGGCTTTAGGTGGTTCCGTTGACCCCGAGCCACCCTAGACCCTAGTTGATGGCTTTAGGTGGTTTCGTCGACCCCGAGCCACAAAAACCCAAAATGATCGCTTTAGGTGGTTTCGTCGACCCCGAGCCACCGTAGACCCTAGTTGATGGCTTTGGGTGGTTCCGTCGACCCCGAGCCACCATAGACCCTAGTTGATGGCTTTATGTGGTTCTGTCGACCCCGAGCCACAGAAACCCAAAATGATCGCTTTAGGTGGTTTCGTCGACCCCAAGCCACCGTAGACCCTAGTTGATGGCTTTGGGTGGTTCCGTCGACCCCGAGCCACCATAGACCCTAGTTGATGGCTTTAGGTGGTTTCGTCGACCCCGAGCCACAAAAACCCAAAATGATCGCTTTAGGTGGTTTCGTCGACCCCGAGCCATCGTAGACCCTAGTTGATGGCTTTGGGTGGTTTCGTCGACCTCGAGTCACCCTAGACCCTAGTTGATGGCTTTAGGTGGTTCCGTCGAGCCCGAGCCACCAAAACCCAAAATGATGGCTTTAGGTGGTTTCGTCGACCCCGAGCCACCCTAGACCCTAGTTGATGGCTTTAGGTGGTTCCGTCCACCCCGAGCCACCAAAACCCAAAATGATGGATTTAGGTGGTTTCGTCGACCCCGAGCCAGCCTAGACCCTAGTTGATGGCTTTAGGTGGTTTCGTCGACCCCGAGCCACCCTAGACCCTAGTTGATGACTTTAGGTGGTTCCGTCGACCCCGAGCCATCAAAACCCAAAATGATGGCTTTAGGTGGTTTCGTCGACCCCGAGCCACCAAAACCCAAAATGATCGCTTTATACAACATATCAATAGGATCAACATATCAATCATATAAAGAACATTTTCAGCATACACAACATATCAATAACTCCATTAATATATCCAGCATATCAATAACTCCATTTTGAGTACTCATCAACATATGAATCATAAAAAGAACATACACACTATGAAGATATCCAATATAATGAGTACTCATCAATAACTCCAAAATATCAATAACTCCAGCAATATATCCAATAATATATTGAGTACTCAGCAACATATCACATGAAGATATCCAATAATATGCATCCACATGAACAAAAGCCATACATGGCATAGATTCTTAAAGTACATCATCAAAGCAAGATCACCATTGTATCATAGGATGCAAGAACACACACATGAAGTATCTAGTTGCCACTTGCATAGAAGTACCTCCTCCATCCACTATGTGTAACACCAGCACCTGTCCCAGCAGTAGATGTGGATGGACCAGATTGCCTTGGGGCAGAGAATGTACCTCTCCCTCTCCCAGCACCTCTACCAGCACCTCTCCCAGCACCTGCAGCTGCAGCACCTCTCCCAGCACCTCTACCAGCTCCTCTCCCAGCTCCTATCCCATCACCTCTCCCAGCAGCACCAGCATCTCTCCTAGCAGCACCCGCACCTCTCCCAGCTCCTATTGGTGTTGTTGTAGGAGCTGGTTGAGAAGTTCTTGCTGCTGGTGTAGTAGCAGCAGCACCAGCATTGGGATTCCTTGCAAGAGGCTTGCATAAACAAGAAGGAAAATGAGTTAGTACTTAAAAAATGGAATGTACAAGAACGAAAACATGTTACTACTTATAAGAGGATTACCACATGTTTGTTCTTCCTCAAAGCCAGCTCAGGCTTCAACTGCTTCATGCAGCTAGTGTACCTATGTCCTTGTACTCCACAATCGCCACATGTTATAGTCCCCATTATGGATGTGTCCTTAGGCTTTGGAACTTCAAATTTCCCCTTGATCCTTTTCTCTTTCTTTCTTCCTCTCTTCACTTTAAATGCAGGTGGGTCAATGTCAGGACCAGGGGTCCTTGTCCAGTCATGCTCACCAGGAACTGGATAGATCATTGGTTCATAAGCTGCCACATAAAATTCTTTCTTGAAGAACTTGCTGACATAATCCTATGGTTTTATTTTGCCCTTGTTTATTGCTGAGATGGCATGGTTACATGGGATGCCACCGAGGTCCCATTTTCTGCACCCACATGTGTGCACTTGCAAGTTAACAGCATGGGTTTGCTGCCCACTTGTAACTTGCCACAAGTCCACACCAGCTTGAATTGGTTTGCAATATTTGGCCCTCTCCTTCTCAACCTCTAGCTTCTCACTATAATGGGGTGTTATGTACCATCTAGCTGTCTTTGCACTCTCCCTATTCCTATGCCACCTCATCATCTGCTTATCCTTTATTCCATCACACATTGTCCTAATTGGTTTCTTCCTAACATCTAGGACATACTTGTTGAACACCTTAGACAAATTGTTGACTACAAGGTCAGTCTTGGAGTTTGTGTCAAATGCATGCCTTGCCCATGTTTTCTTGAGTATTTGACAAAGCCACTCCCAAGCTTCCTTACATTCAGCTCTAAGGTCATTCATTGCAATGTTAAATTTGTGTTCACTATATGCATAGGCAGCATTATCCATACACTTCTTCAGATCTTCCCCCCTAAACCCAGCAGTTTGGAAGTTTGCATAGATATGCCTAAGGCAGAACCTTTGGTTGCACTTAGGAAAGACAGTATTCACTGCATATAGTAGGCCCTGGGACACACAATTAAACTAGCTAAGCTAATATCTAGCACAAAACAACCTTATAGGAACAAGGACATAAGATGCAAGCACATACCTTTTGCCTATCTGACATTATTGTATATGGACCAAACTGTCCCTCTTCTCCTCCTAGGCAGATTTTAAGTTGGTGTAGAAACCAACACCAATTAGCTTTGTCCTCTTGCCCAACAATACCAAATGCTAGTGGGTATATATTGTTGTTGCCATCTCTACCAGTGGCAGCAAGTAGTTGAGCACCAGTAGTTAACTTAATGAAGCACCCATCAACACCTAAATGAGCAAGCAAATTCAATATTTAGAACATTCAAATGCATTTCAAGATGAAACAATATGTAACTAATGCACAAGGTGAACAAACTAACCAATGAATGGTCTGCACCCCTTGAGAAACCCCTCTCTTGCTCCATTGATGCAATGGAACATAGCATGAAATCTTGGACCTGGATGAGGGATTTTTGCATTGGGTGTTGGAGTTACAGTAGTGACAACTACTCTACTCCCAGGGTTTGTATGCATCACTGTCTGAGCATAGTCTTTCAACCTAGGGTATTGCTTCTTGTGGTCTCCTAGCACAACATCAATAGCTAGGTTCTTTGCCCTATATGCCATTGACTTGGGCACATCCACACCATACTTCTCCATGCAGGCATCAATCAAAGTCTGAATGCTAGTTGTTAGATCAGATCTGAACAGTGACTCATACTTCTGTGCAAGCCACTTGGCACTTACCCTTGTTGTCTCTGTACTAATAGGGCAAGTGTGCTTAATTCTCATCTTCTTAATTACAAAAGTAGTTTCACCTTTTATAACTGCTGCCACCATAAAGAAGTTGCAATGTTTTTGGTTACATTCTACAATTATTCTTTGATCTGAGTTCCTATGATATCTGAAGTTTCTGCCTTGAGTGATGTGTAAGTTCAGCAAAGCCTCTCTGAATTGATGTTGATCCAAGAAACACATCTTTAGACATAATTAATCATGTGGTGCCTCCATCTTCTCATTGTACCATTTTCTAGGAGGCCTCTGCTTTGCCCTGCTCTTCCTTTTCTTTGGCAGTACAAATGACAATGGCTCATAACCATCATCATCCGCCTCCTTCAACAATCCTTTCTCTTCTTCATCAGATGAAGGTTTGAAATCAGGTTCCTCCTCTTGAACTACACTTGAATGTGTCCTTGTTGTAGGCCCTTTCCTAACTGGAAGCTTCTGTTTCTTCTTTTTCTTCTCTTCCTGTACAATTACAGTTTCTTCATCCTGTGAAACAACTTTCTCATCTTCATCCATTTGGAAAGGTTCCTCAACCTCTGTGTCACCCTCATAATGCACCACTTCTTCCACCTCAGATTCTTCAACATCTGTTTCTTCCTCTTCTATTTCATCATACTCTCTCTGTTTCTTTCCCTCCTCCATCTCTATATCACCAGCATCGCCCATGTAAAAAGGGTTTACATCACTGTCATCTTCACCTTCACAATCAGAACCACCACTGCCATCATATCCCTCTTCTTCTTCTATTTCCAACACAACTTTTAGTTTTCCTTTTACATTCTTGCTCTCTTGTGTGCAAACACCAGTACCATGAGCTACACTGAAGCTGCTACTCTGACTTTCAAAGGCAACTCCTTCTTCATCAACAGCATAGATGGGTGGCTCACTGAGATCATATAACACAGCCTCTTCATACACAACAGTGGATAATTCTTGCCTCTCAAACTGGCTGCAAAGAGGTGGAACAGTGGATAATTCTTGCCTCTCAAACTGGCTGCAAGGAGGTGGAACAGTGGATAAAACTTGCCTCTCAAACTGGTTGCAAGGAGGTGGACATGCTCTCACTAACAAATTGAAAACCTTACACTCCTCAACCTGCCTCTTTATTAGTTGCAACTCAGCATTACTCTCTACCATCTCCAATCCTTTCTCCCCTAAATCTGGATTCTCAATGTGAAACAACAGATCATATTCACTAAATCCTTGGGTTTCCATCACTGCAATCATATTCATGTATGTCACATCTGAACTACAGAGCTTCAGCTCAAACATTTCTGAAGCATCAAAA
This sequence comes from Triticum monococcum, assembly GCA_034509565.1. Classification (NCBI taxonomy): domain Eukaryota; kingdom Viridiplantae; phylum Streptophyta; class Magnoliopsida; order Poales; family Poaceae; genus Triticum; species Triticum monococcum. The sequence goes on along the minus strand of CM067842.1, from coordinate 76,224,440 downwards.
TGGAACCTAACATCCAAAATGTCATCATACAAACTGCAAAATGAAATAACAGACAAAATTGGTTAATAAACAATTTTGCTTAACAGATAGGCTAACATATAAACAAAGCTTTGTTTAATTTAGCCTTGCAATATGAATAAACTAAACAATTACTACAAAATCAAACAATATAAACAACTATCTCAATGCAACCATAATTACAGGAGTACTCTAATTACAGAGTGGGTACTTAACTCACAACAAACTGATGTTTTGTATTTTCATATAAGTAGTTAACAGAATTGTCCACTAATGGTGCTCTACTCTAGTTAGGACTCATTTAATCCACTATGCTTCTCTGCTCTGCTCTAGTCTAATGGTGCTCTGCTCTAATGGTGCTCTGCTCTAGTTAGGACTAAGAAACAACAATGTAAGCCACTAATGATGCTCTGCTCTGCTCCAGTTAGGTAACACACAATGCTGCTCTGACAATTTGGACTAACAAATAACAATGTAATCCACTATACTTCTCTGCTCTAGTTAGGACTAGCTATTAGAGTGCTAAACATGCAGGCAGTAGAAACCTAACCCTAATCCCCAATTTCAGTGAGCAAGAATGGAATAGTTGACCACTTACAGAACACCACCGAAGCCATGAGTCCACTGATGGGCGGTGCTAGGGTTGGCCACCCAAATTCGCGCCAACTGCAGCCTCTGCTCCATCGACAATGCCGGCTCCGCAAAATCTTCGTCCTCGCTACTGTACTCCGAGCTGGAGTAGCCGCCCCTGCCATCGAGGCCTAAGCGGGGGAGGTCGCCGCCGCTCACATCGCCCTGGCCATCGCCGCCTGCCGGAGTCGCCGAGGCCATCGTCGCCTAGGGAGGCACAACAGCCGGGGGGAGAGGAGGGCGCGAGGGAGGAGCAGCCGCGAGGGAGGTGACAATGCCTAAGCACTTCGATCCTAGGATACCGCGGTGTGCTATGGCGGGCGGCGGGGCGGGCGGGGAGGCTGCCGCCGGCGAGGGGGAGGCAGCCGCCGGCGAGGGTGCGAGGGCAGAGCGGGGTCGGGGTCTGGCTCGGTCGCACCAGCGAGACCTAAACGGTGCGAGCGGCCTCGTCCTAGTCAGCGCGCAGTCAGCGCGCGGGCACGCGCGCACTGGCTAGCGTGGCGCCTGACGGGCGGGCCCAACCGGTCAGCTTTTCTGTCAATACGTATAAAACACACTTTTAGTCTTTTTTGCAATGGCTTGCCCCAATCTTGGTACTGACACGTAAAAATTACCAATCTTCTTCCAATGGCTCAATTGTGGCACTTCTATGTAATTTACTCCCATGATTATGTACTAGAAAAAAAGTACTAGGCACGTCCCTACATCCGGACTCTAAAACACCTATAGCCATGTCCATGTATACATATACTAGGAAAAAAAGATGTACTAACCACATCCGGACTCTAAACATAAAGGGAAAGTACAAACGTATGTATACAAGGAATAGCAAACCGAAGACAATTCTTCACTCGGTCAAAAAAAGGATAAGGCACATGATAACATTATTATCTATGCGAGAAGGGTCCACCACGGAGCGAAGCGCTAAGGCGGCTAAGGGCGATCGCGAGGCGATTGGATCTTGGCGCTAGGGTTAGGGTTTCGCTTGCCGAGGGTGGTGAGATTCCGGCGGGGCCCAAGGGGCGACGACGCTCCCAAGGGCTCGGGTCGGCTGGGTTGTGATCCCCGTCAAGGAGTGGGGCTAATGACCGGAGGAACTGCGTCTAAGGCGACGGCCACTCCGAGGAAATCAGCGGCAACTCCCTCTGCGGCGGCAAATACGCCGCCGACGCAGAGGGAGGGCGAATCTGCAGGCCGGGGATCCTCCACATCTCCGGCAGAGTGCAAAACCCCGGATCCGGCTGCCAGCCTATCTGCGAGACTCGGAGGCATGGTTCTCATGGACAAGGAAGTAGAGGGCTTTGTTTTTGAAGATCCAACTCCTGCAACCAACACTAGGGCTCGGTGGGCAGCGGTGGGCAAGGTGTGCTCCCCTCGTCCGCTGAAGATGTCAGTGCTGGAGAGAACAATGCCTAGGGCGTGGGGATTGCACCGGGAGGCGAAGTTTTACGAGATGGGATCTAATAATTTCGAGGTTCACTTTGGAAGTGAAGGTGACTATAAACACGTACTGAACAACGGGCCATGGCAGTATGACTTTAGTGTTCTGGTCATGAAAGAGTATGAGGGCAGTACGAGACCTTCAGAGATGGTGTTTTACAAGATAGATATATGGGTGAGGGTCACAGACCTGCCGCCTAACAAGAGAACAGAGGCGTTTGGCAAGGCCTTGGGAAATTGGCTGGGTGATATTGTGAAGGTAGATGTGGACACGGAGGGATTTGCTAGGGGCGTGAATCTGAGGTTTAGAGCAAGAATCTCCATCTATGAGCCTCTGGTTCGAGGGTTCTACCTGAAGAAGTACAAGGATGACAAAGAGAAGACCTGGTTTGATTTCTATTATGAAAAAGTGCCACACTTTTGTTTTGAGTGTGGCCGGCTGGTGCATGTGGGAGGAGTGTGTGATCCTCCTATTGATTCCTCTTCTCAGTGGGGAGGATGGCTGAGAGCATCCCCGGGAAGAAATAACCCAGCTAAGGAGGGCTCTTTCAGTGGGGCGTCGGGCAGTACAAACAGCATGGGTTTCTCTCAATCTGGGGGAGGCTCCCATGGTAGATCGGACCATCCAAGGGTTAGGGACCTACCCACCAAAAGGAATTTGCACTCTGAATTCTCCCAGTCTAAAGGTACTCGCACTGGCAGGGGAACCCATACAGACAAGGGGGAGGTGACCAGCCCAAACAAGGGGCGAGAAAGGAATGAGCCTCCGAAGGAAAAAGACCTGAGAGACAAATTAGATCAACGTCGTGAACAGGATCTGCGAAGCAAACTAACGGAACAGTTCCAGCAGCGTCAAGGGGGTGGCCAGGTCGAGACAGAGAGAGACCGCAAAGGGAATTTTTCAGTCAATGGCCCATACGGGCGCCATGACGAAGGGCGGTCTGATAACGGGCGCCATGCAGACGGGTGCAATGATGGTGCGGGCTGGGGGGATCCAACATGCATGGTGTGCATGGAAGGCGAAAAGGTACGTACCGCAGGAAACCGAGAAATGAGTACTCCTACTCGGACCACTATGAGCCAAGAGGGAGATTTGGTAATGAGAGTAGGAAGAGGGGTCCTAAACAAATGTGGGTGGCAAAGGGAGAGCATGCTAGGATGGCTGAGAATGAGGTGTTCATTCGTGAGACGAGGCAAAAAACTTCCTCGGTATTTGATCGCATTGATGACTTAAAAGATATATTGGCGGACCCTGGAGTACAGGGCCGCCAGGACCAATGAATTTCTTGGCCTGGAACTGTCAAGGGTTGGGGTTGGATTCGACAGTTGGCGAATTAAGGGACCTGATACGGTCGTACAACCCAGCGGTGGTTTTCTTAAGTGAAACAAAAAAGAAGGCAGGTGCGATGCAGAGACTTATGTGGAGGTTAGGTTTTCGCAATGGGGTTGCGGTGGACTGTGAGGGCCTAAGTGGTGGTCTAGCGCTTTGGTGGAGAGATAACTTACAGGTTACAGTTCGACCGTGGTGTCAGTACTTCATTGATGCAGAGATACAATTCGAGGGCAAGACATGTAGATTCACTGGTTTCTACGGGGAACCCCGAACGGAATTGAGGAAGAAGTCTTGGGATGCGATCCGGTTTCTTAGGGCCCAAGATAATTTGCCGTGGCTGTGCGCAGGTGATTTTAATGAAGCAATGTTTCAGTCGGATCAATTTGGTGGGAATACACGTAGCTTCAACCAAATGGAGGATTTCAGAGTGTGTTTGGCTGACTGTGGATTAGTTGATCTAGGGTACTCGGGGTATCCGTATACATGGGACAATAAGCGTGATGGTGAGGACAATATCCAAGTGAGGCTTGATCGGGCGACGTGTAATGATGGATTTGCGGAGATGTTCCCTGATACAGCTGTTGAACACATTGTGACAGAGGAGTCGGACCATGTAGCCTTTGTTATCCGTGCAATGGAGACAGCTCCATGCAGCACGATAAAAGGCCCACGTCAGTTCAGATGGGAGGAAGCGTGGGTGAAACATATGGAGTATGAAGACATGGTCACCACGGCGTGGCAAGCGGCGAGTAATGGTGACAGAGGTATCGCTGCTGTATGGGCAAAACTGCAGCAGGTAACAAGGGACATGCAACAGTGGGGGCGGACTGTGTTTGGCTCGATCAGAAAACAAATCAGCAAGCTCAAGTCTCAACTGGAAGAAGCAAAGCGGAGATCTTTAGTCACCGGATGCTCACTGGAGGTCCGGGACATTGAAGGCCAGCTGCGTGATATCTTCGAGAAGGAAGAGATCCTTTACAAGCAACGTTCTAGAGTTGATTGGCTTGCTGCAGGTGACCAAAACACCAAGTATTTCCAGAATAGATGTTCTCATCGCAAGCGAAAAAACACTGTCAAGGCCCTAATTCGGGATGATGGATCAAAGTGCACTACGGATGAAGGTATGAGGGAGATGGCGGCAACTTTCTATGAAAAGCTCTTCCAGTCAGAGGGGTCTTCGGATGCCGATCAGCTGCTAGAGAACATTATGCCGGCGGTGTCTGACCTGATGAACGCTGATCTGACAGTGCCTATCACAGACCTGGAGATCGAGCGGGCACTGTTCCAGATGGGTCCGACTAAGGCGCCGGGACCGGATGGGTTACCCGCTATGTTCTACCAAAGACACTGGTCTTTGGTCAGGGAGGATGTGTGCCGGGCAGTTCGTGATTTTCTGGAAGGCGAGGCAGCTCCTGATAGCTTTAATGCGACTGTTATCGTGATGATCCCCAAAGTAAACTCACCGGAGTTACTTTCACAATTCAGGCCGATCAGTTTGTGTAATGTGCTCTACAAAATAGCATCTAAGGTTCTTGCGAACAGACTAAAAACTATCCTTCCAGTGTTGATCTCTGAAGAGCAAAGTGCTTTTGTACCGGGGAGACTCATTACAGATAATGTGTTGATAGCATATGAGAGTGTTCATGCGATCAGGACTAGAAGGAGGAAGAAACCGTTGTGTGCAGTAAAATTGGACATGATGAAGGCGTATGATCGGGTAGAATGGATTTTCCTACAACATATGCTAGCACATTTTGGTTTCAACCAGAGATGGATCTCTATGGTGATGAAGTGTGTTACATCAGCAAGTTTTGTTGTCAAATTGAATGGAGGCTATTCCAGAGGCTTTTTGCCCTCGAGGGGGTTGCGTCAGGGTGACCCCCTCTCGCCCTACCTCTTTCTGTTTTGTGTTGAAGGCTTCTCAGCCCTGCTTAAGAAGGCGTAGCAGAACAAAGACATACGGGGTGTTTCGTTTGGGAGCATTGGCCCCCATATCACACACCTTTTGTTTGCGGATGATAGTATAGTGTTTCTGGAAGGATCACAGGAAAATTTGGCGGTGCTCAAAGGGATCCTTTCCAAGTATGAGGCAGCCTCCGGACAAAAAGTAAACCTTCAAAAGTCCACAATTTTCTTCGGGAAGGGATGTCCTGATGAGGACAAGGAGCCGCTAATGCAAGCTATTGGGATTCAAACAGAGGCACTTGGTGAACGATACTTAGGCCTGCCAACAGTGGTAGGAAAGTCCAAGGATGGAACTTTTTAATATGAAGCTGAGTGCTCCAAAGGCAAGGTTTCAGGATGGAAAGGTCAAGGTCTTTCCAAAGCAGCTAGAGAAGTGCTAGTCAAATCGGGATTGCAATCAACACCAACCTTTACCATGAGCTGTTTTCAACTCACAAAGAAGATGTGCGGGAACCTGACTTCAATTTCGTCAAACTTTTGGTGGGGTGCAGCAAATGGAGAGAGGAAGGTGCATTGGTTAGCATGGGACAAGATGTGTATGGCCAAGAGAGATGGAGGACTTGGGTTCAGGGACCCAGTTGCTTTCAAGCAAGCTTTGCTCGCCAAGCAAGCTTGGAGAGTGCTGCAATGCCCGGAATCCCTATGTGCTAGAGTTTTGAAGGCCCGGTATGTTAGAGAAGGTTCTATTATGAATGCTACTTGCCCATCCGGTGCGTCGTATACGTTTCGCAGTATGATATATGGATGGAACCTACTGAGAGAAGGTACAATTTGGCGGATAGGGGATGGGTCCAGGATCAATGTCCATCATGATAATTGGATCCCGAGACAAGGAAGCATGAAGCCGCTTGGAGAATCTTTTGTCCCGGGAGTTATCAAGGTACAAAACCTCATGACGCCGGATGGGAGGGGATGGAATTCGCATCTGATTGATGACATGTTCTCGCCAGATGATGCGAAGGACATCAAGCAAATAGCTATTGGTGGGCCTGACATGGATGACTATATAGCCTGGAACTTCACGAAGAACGGGCAGTTTTCAGTGCGATCAGCCTATCATTTGCGGATGGCGATGAATGGGGTGAGGTCCGGACGGCCGGGCCCTTCCTCCACGGTAAACAGACATAAGGCCTGGCTAGCTCCATGGGATGCAAATGCTCCGAACAAGGCTAAAATTCACATGTGGCGACTTATGAGAAATGGGTTAGCTGTTGGGACGGAGCTCCACCGTCGTCATATCAAGCCGGGGGTGTTTTGTGTGGCATGTGGAAGAGAAGAGACCCTGCTCCATCACTTTTGGACGTGCCCACATTCAGCCCTGTTCTGGAGAATGATGCGCTCGGAGAAAGGAGTTACGGTGGCAACCCCATCGTGTCAGATAGACTCCTCGAGCGCGTTGGTGTCCTGGCTGCTTGGGTGGTTCGCGGAGGTAGGGGAGGAAGAGCGGGCTACGATGATCCAGGCTTGTTATGGTTTGTGGCTGGCAAGGAATGAGGCAAGGGACGGTAAGAGAATCGCACCCCCACATGAAATAATGAACTCTGTGTGTGCGTATATGGCCGAATGGCTTGCTGTCCACAAAAAGGAGGCCCAGCCAAAACCGATGAAGGAAGTTGCGAAGTGGAAGCCACCAGACGAGGGATGGATTAAAGCTAATGCTGATGGTGCGACCTCTAAGGTTGGCGATAAAGGAGGAGCGGGAGTTATTCTTCGCGGCCACACGGGGGACTTTCGGGCGGCGGCATGCCAGCTCTTTCGCCATGATTCTGATCCAGAAAGTGTAGAGCTGCTCGCCTGCAGACGAGCCGTCCAGCTAGCAGCGGAGATCAATGTTAGAAAACTGCACCTGGAAACATATAACAAAGCGGTGGCTTCCATGCTTCAGGCGACAGAGAAAAGTTTGGCTGCCATGGGGCCAAGAGTGCAAGAGATCAAGGATATGTTTCGCTTCTTCGGCGAGGTTAAAGTTTCTTGGGTTGGGCGTTCTGCGAATTCTGCCGCGCATAAGATAGCTAGAGTAGGAATAGGAGATGAACGTTGTAAGGTTTGGCTTATGGTTCCCCCGGAGTTTGTACTTTCGGTGGTCTCTGCGGAGATCCCAGACTTCTTTTAGTTAAATAAAGCGGCAGGTTACCCCTAAAAAAACATTATTATCTATGCTACAATGGACATCCCCTCTCGAATTGGCTGTTCACAAAGCCAACTATTTCACGATAGACTTTCCCTTTTTTTTCCCGGATAGACTCCCATATGCACGGCTGTGTTGATATATTTTTTGCATGGTCACGGCTGACTCCCATATGCACGACTGTGGTGATATTTTTTTTGCATGGTCACGGCTGTGTTATAGCAAATTAGAGGTCATAGATCACCATACATCTAAAAAAATGAATATATTATTTTGATCTGTATACTTTCAGCATAAAAAATATGGTCTATTGATCTCAATTTTACGCCCCCGCGAAAAAAAGATATTGATTTTTACGGTTGAGATTAAAAGATAGAAATAAAAAAAGATTAAAAAATAGAAAAAGTTACGCATAACTATTGTTATGTACACATGAATTTAAGTTAGCACGTACAATCTATACCTACTATATTGTCCCGTTTTGAATATTTTTTTAAAAACTACCAGCAATTGCTGGCTTTTTATATTATGAGGCAGGGAGCAATATTTACAAGGCCGTACACACGGTCTGAAGGAAGAAGTTCAGAGAAAAGAAAGAGGCCCTAGGGAACACAGTGGGTAGGGTGCTCTCTCACGTCGTAACCCCAAAGGGATGCTGCATGCATCTTGCTCCCGCCACTCTCCATGATTCCAAGGATCCCGGAACTGCCTGGAGGATGGCCGAGGGCACGGCTATCTTCTTCTGGAACACTCTGCGGTTGCGTTTGAGCCAAAGCTCCCATGAGATGAGTATGGTGAGAGACCGGACACCTTTCTGATGCTCAACAGATGTGGCATTGAGGATACGAGACTAGAATGTCTCCGAGCGGTTGCTATCCGGCCAAGTGTTCGGGTCGGAGGCGGCGCAGCCGTACCCGCCGGCCGCAGTGCTACAGATCCGCCACGCCTCCGGGCAGTGCCATAGTAGGTGAACTGAGGTTTCTGGGTTGCGAACACATAGCGATGATGAAAATTGAAAATGTAGAGATGGCACTTGGACATACACTCTGCGATTGCGTTTGAGCCAAAGCTCCCATGAGATGAGTATGGCGAGAGACCGGACACCTTTCCGATGCTCAACAGATGTGGCATTGAGGATATGAGACTAGAATGTCTCCGAGCAGTTGCTATCCGGCCAAGTGTTCGGGTCGGGGGCCGCGCAGCCGTACCCGTCGGCCGCAGTGCTACAGATCCGCCGCGCCTCCGAGCAGTGCCATAGTAGGTGAACTGAGGTTTCTGGGTTGCGAACACATAGCGATGATGAAAATTGAAAATGTAGAGATGGCACTTGGACATGATCCTCTCCTCCCTGTCCTCCTCCACCTCTTCTCTCTCTCTCTCTCTCTCTCTCTCTCTCTCTGCATGATGCGTAGTCAACAGTTCACACCCGTTTTGAGTATTTTTACGTGCACTATTTTTCAGTTTTGTCCGTTTGTGACAAACATACGTGCAAACAAAGAAAACCGGAACAATATGAACGAAACCAGGACACACCATTAAAAGAAACTTAATTGAAACAAAAGCGAAGTGGCCAGCCACACATCGTAACCTGACCCAAAAATATACATGGGAGTCCAAACTACCTACAAGCTGCAGGGTGCTAGCTAGCTTGATTCTTTCCCGGCTAAACACATGAGTACATGTCAAGCAGGCTGGTCGATCGATCTGGCGACAACTACATGGCTCGATTAATTGCTCCCTGAGAACTTGCACGGGATTCAACTAACAGGTGCACAACCCTAGCTTCAATGAATCAAGTTAGTCTTTCATTAATAGCTGCTTGAATTTTTTTTCTTTTCTGCTCTTCCTATTCGAGCGTCCACGCATCATGTTTTTATAGCTAAACTGACTATACAGTAAGTAATTGTTCTATAAGGAGGAGAAAATGAGGTATTTTCATATTCCTACAATTCCCTTTTTTTCACTGGCTCATGTATTTCTATGTGACATGATATGGATTTTGCATAAGTCTATACGTACTAGAGAAATATTTTGCAAAGATTGGGATCCTCTCGGTGCAATGCAGATTAGCATGCATGTTACCTTTTTTTTGTTCAGCTTCAAGGAGAATTACTTCTTTTTTTCATCTTCACGGCCAAAATCGTATTATTAGTTTCATCGTGCTTTCAGGAAAAGTGATACTTATTTATGCTAATTTGCATATCTTGGTATATGCAAAGGAGTAACTGAACAACTACCCGTGCAAGCTCACATTGATCAATCAAGGTTAGCTTTTCTATAGTATTGATTGTTGAATAGTCATGCAAAGTAGCCTTTTGCAAAGATGGTGAAAGCACCCAATTTTTATTCATCCGGGAATAATTGATGTGTATCATACATCAAATTATCGCTTATGTTTTAGGCTGTGTTTAGGCTTAAATCATCACTTGCTTACTGGGATAGGAGAGTGAGGTGATTTTTTCTCCTATTGCAACGTACAAACATATTTAGGTGGCACTTTCGGATGTTATTATGCCATGATGATGGCAGTTTTGATGGACAGTGGGCAAAATAATTTCTCTTTCGTTGCAACGCATGGGGCATATGTGCTAGTATGATAAAAGAAAATGTAATGCGAAAGCATTTATCTGAGTGAGTCAGCTCTGACTTGAAACAAACATGCCCTACAAGTGGACTGCAATCGAACAATTTAAATTTATCAGATGCTTCTTTATTCAACTTTTGTTCAAATATTTCTAATTGCTCTTTTGTCGAGATGGACGGGTGCGGCAACGTGCCTTCTTCTTCTACTGTGTTCTGTGCGATATATAGCTGTGTTCATCTACAAGACAAGGTCCTTATTTCGATTTAGTTTTCCACAAGCACATCTGTAAACACTGTGGTGGAGTGTGTCGATCGTGTGGAGCCCTAGCCCCCTAGGCATGTGTTTCTTAAGTCAACGTCCAATTCCCTCGCTAAATAAAAATAAGTCAACGTCCAATGCCCGTTGGAACATACTGTATCCCAGGAGTAGAGTTCACTACGAGTCTACGAGAATATATTTTTGGAGTGATACAGTTCATTCATCACGAATGTTTTCTTTTGCAATGCCGAAGAAATAAACAGATTTGTTCCCGTAGAGCAATACGCTGACTCTGATTGTGTCCCTTCACTGTGCCCCCGGTGCCGGCATGTTGGGCGCCTTCCCCACCGTGAACCCGCCGTCGACGACGAGGTTGTGGCCGTTAACGTACTTGGAGTCGTCGGACGCCAGGTACAGCGCCGCCTTGGCGATGTCCTCCACCTCCAGCACCACCCCTTCCATCTCGTTGATGTCCCCCTCCACGATCCGGCGGTGCTCCTCGCCGCTCGCCTCCGGGTACCACTCCTCCAGGATGCGCTTCACCAGCGGCGTCAGGATGTAGTTGGGCGAGATGGCGTTGACGCGCACGCCCGAGCGCGCCAGCTCCCCCGCCACTGAGCGCACGAGCCCCACCACCGCGAACTTGGAGACGCTGTACGGGTGCGGCGTGAGCTGGCCCAGCACGCCGGCGATGCTGGCCGTGCAGATGATGCTGCCCGCGCGGCGCGGCGCCATGACGCGGGCCGCGTGCTTGACCCCGGCCATGACGCCCCGGGTGTTGATCGCCATGACGGCGTCGAAGTCGGCGAGGTCGAGCGCGCCCAGCTCGGGCCGCGCCAGGGAGCCCACGATGCCGGCGTTGTTGAGCATGACGTCGAGCTTGCCGTGGCGGGCCACGGCGAGGTCGACCACCGCGGCAACCTGCGCCTCGTCGGTCACGTCGCAGCGGGTGTAGGACGCGGAGTCTGCGCCGAGCTCGGCCGCCAGGGCGCGGCCCAGGTCGTCCTGCACGTCGGCGAGCACGACCTTGGCGCCGTTCCTGACGAACTCCGCGGCCGTCGCCTTGCCGATGCCGCTAGCGGCGCCGGTGATCACGGCCACCTTACCAGCCAACCTCTGGGAGCTGGAGGCCGTGGAATAGCCGCAGTGGCCGGCGAAGCCGCCCGTCGCAGCCCGACGGCCCTCCCCCCTGCAACACTCACTCACAGCATGATCAGAACGCAACCAGAAACCATTACCAGAGAACACATTTGTGCTACTAGATCGACTCGCCGTGGCTCGGAGCGCATCGTACCTGAGGACGACCTGCATCGCTCGGAACATCTTGCTGATCTGTTTCCGTCGCCGTGGAAAATGTGGTCTGCATCGTACCTGAGCGGCCGTTATTTAACGAGTTGCCGGGCCGGACCGTACGTCGCGCCGTCGCGCGCTCTGGGTCACTGACACGACGGCCTGTGAGCTGTGACTGGGCAAGCTGGCATCACTCACGAACACGTTATCTCGACTCGATCTGCAGAGCGGCGAGAGATGAGTTGGGCGGCGACAGAAAATTCACCTCGCGGCTCGCGCGTGCATGTGTTCACAGCGCATGCAAGTGCGCCAGTTGCGTTTTCTTTTCTCTCCGTGCTCGCCGATCGATCGCAGAGTGTTGCTGGTGAGGGGATGCTCCGCGCGTTCGGGATCGTGGCACCGCCACGTGATCCCAGTTCCCCAAGCTCCCGAGCACCGGGCGGGTCGCTTACTGGCGTAGCGCGTCGCACAAGATTCCATCCAATTTCCTCGCCGAGCACGCGCCACGCCCTGCTCCTGACGCGGCAACGCGGGCAAAAAACAAAAAAAGAAAAAAAAGGGGCATTCCGAGAATCGAACTCGGGACCTCTCGCACCCAAAGCGAGAATCATACCACTAGACCAAATGCCCTTGTACGTACGAATCCTCTATTACCGTTCAATTAAGTTTGAATTCCTGCAAAATCATGGCCAGCTACCACCAAGGTGTCGATCCTAAGAACTCTAGGACATCCAAATGCTCTAGTTGGATCAATGGCCGATGTACGGTAGGGCAATTCTTTCATCTTCGGTACATACAATCAGTATCCGAGGGAACACTCTCGTTGCACCAGTGTCCCTCACCTATCCGTGTAATTTTGCATTGGGTGCTCTTAGGGACCCTTTGCAAAATCTCTTTATACAATAGATGATAAGATCTTGGAGATGAGAACATACTCGTTTACCAAGTAGTCCAGGACTTCATATGCTAGCACATGCGTTGTCGGGGTACACTTCTGAATTGCACTTTCTCTAGGTTGTCATGCAGCTTCCCTCTTGTGACCTTGTGACCGGACCAACCATCATGAGCTTCGACCGTAGTTCCAATGAGCAGAAATAGCTTCCTCAAAATTCACTAAGTTACCCAATTGAGATGACTAAACATAAAACCCAGGGTTTCTGCCAAGTATTTTTTTTTTGCGAGTAGATTGATGTTTACTTGTTTCAATCGTTTTATGATCTCACTTGTCCAAAACAAACAAACATATTTAACTAGTTTATTTCACTCATTTCACAAAACAGATTCCGCTAGTTTCACTCAATTCAAACAAATAATTTCAATCATTTTAAAACATAGCAATTTCACTTTTTTAAAACAACATATTTCACTCATTTCAAACAACAGATTTCGATAATTCTTAAATCATTGGTTTCACTTAATTCAAAATACTCATTCCAATCAAATTGAAAAAATAATTTCACTTATTTTATTTCAGAGAATTGGTTTCAATAATCTCATGCATTTCAAAAGAAGGTTTTCACTCATTAAAAAAATGCTTTTTTTCTATTCGAAAAAGTTATTTCACTCATTCCAGAAGACTTATTTCCCTCACTTTAGATAGCAGATTTCATTCATTAAAATTTCACAATTCTAGAAAATACTGATTTCACTAAAATAAACTTTCACTCCTTTTCAAAAACATTTTTCGCTCATTTCAAGTGAATAATTTCACTGAATTCAAAAAAAAGTTCACTCATTGATCTTTTTCTAAGCAGTTCCCACTAAAACAGATTGAGTGAACTAAGTTAGCTAAAACATTGAAATTTAAACGTGTTTAAAATGTGTCCAAGATCTTGTTCAAAAGGTATTGACGCTAAGAGTTCAAATATATATATACAAAAACAGAAACGGAATTTTGGTTTAAGAGATATGAATCATCTAAATTATCAAAAAGAAAATAAGAGAGAGAGAGAGAGAGAGAGAGAGAGAGAGAGAGAGAGAGAGAGAGAGAGAGGCCTATGGGCCAAGGCCGTCGCCAAATGGATCAGTATAGTTATTCCCGAAATGATATGCAAGCCTTTTGCGTATTTGCGAGAGAGAGAAAAACATAGTGTGTGGCACGCTTCACTCGGATGCACCCTCTGATCCTACATATGATTTGTAGAAAATCTGAAAGAATTTGTAGTGATGGGTATGGGTGGACTGTGTGCGCCTTCAGAAAACAAAATATGGTTATCCATGTCATGCGCAAAGAAAAGAGGCACTACTCATGTCTACTACTATAATCCTCCTTCTTACCACCATGAGTTCTTTGGAGTACTTTTAAAACACGCATGTTCAAATGCGGGTGCATCATGCATGGTTGAATCCGACATTGGGTATGGCCATTTCTTTTCGTCCTACCAAAGCATGAGTCGTAATTACAAATTAGCTCACGAGGACCACGTGTATGCACAAACTAATGGTTCGTTATTTTGAGAGAACACGGAGATAATCTTTCCGGTGATGCAAAATATAAAAAATAGATAGAAGCGTACTCCCTCCGTTTTTTAAAGAGTGTACTTCCAACTTTACTGAAAAGTCAAACTTTTTTATGTTTGACCATATTTTTATAGTAATACATCAATATTTGTGCCATCAAATTAGTAGCATTAGATTTATTATAAAATATATTTTCATCATATACCTATTTGGTTTCATAAACATTGATATATTTTGTACAAACTCAGTCAAACTTTAAAATAGTTTGACCCTCCAGCAAAGTTGAAGGTACATTCTTTGAAGGACAGATGGAGTATGGTTGATGCAGGGGCGCATGCATGTTTATACAAGTCAACTAGGCCATGAGATCAATTGCATTGTTAGGATCCGGTTGTTGGACTTGTGATGCCTAAGAAAACTATACAACAGATATGTACATATCAACCCTAAAAAAAAAGATACGTACATATCTCTACCATATGCTTATCTACACAACAATCAGATCATGAGTTGCGAATCAACCTCTGGTTGAGATGGTTAGGTGGATAGTGGTATTCCCAATCTATTAGGGTTTAAATCCTGGTGCTTGCATTTATCCTGGATTTATTTCAGGAATTCCGGTGAATGACTTCGTGAAATCTCAAGATGATATGCCGGCTCAGTCTCTCGGAGGTGCTCATAGGGGTAGGGTGTGCGTGTGTGCGTTCATAGGGGTGAGTATATGCACGTTTATATGAGCGCTTTCGTCTGTACTGTGTTAAGAAAAACCAGATCTTGAGTACAATAACTCACGCAAGCCTTCAACATACATACACCAAAATGGAAACACTTTGCGCATAAAACCGGATGCATATATTCTGTTTCGTTGTCATCCGCCAAATCAAGATTTTAAACGATATTTTCGCCGAATATACACAAGACAGATACCCACACAACCAAATATGTCTAAACGATTCGACGAAATAGGATTAACATAATCCCTAGGCGCCACATCCCTCGTGATCAGTGGTTGCTCGTCAGCATCAAGCGGCGGGATGCTCTGCTCATTCGTGAAGTAGTCGTGAGGATCTATCTGACGCTTGGCCATGGCGAGCCTCCTGAAGTTATCCTTGTAGTACTTCTCGCCCCAGACCTTGCCGGCCTCGTAGCTGGTGACGTTGCCCACGACCACGTTCTCGCCGAGGTCAAGGTCCCTGTAGTTCACGTACGCCTCCCTCGGGTTCTTGCTCACGTGCGGCTCCATGAACGTGTACACGTCCCTGATCCACCTCTTCTGCGCCGCGCCGTCGCCGCCGCCGCCCCAGAAGTTCATGTATTGCACGTTATACAGCACACCGGCGCGGTGTGAGAATGGTGTCGCGGACTCGGGCACGCCGGCGATGCTCCCGCCGTAGGGGGTCCAGGAAGTTAAATTGTGATTCAAATTCTATCGTATTGGACTAGACGTAGTACATACGGTGTGGGCCTTTGTGTTGGTACCGACGCGTACGAGTACAACTCGTTTACTAGTCCTCCAAGGACTCTCATGTATTGCCCTTATATATACCTCATGTAGTCGCACCTCGGACGGTCTGTCGTCTTGTGTTTGTAATACTCCTCCATCATAGTGATTGCGCCTTCGTGCGTCCGTGATTTTCTCCCGCAAGAGTTTCCATGTAAAAATCTGTGTCTCTTTGTCTCGTTTATTTCTCGTTATTATGATATACAGAGCCAAGTTTCAGATATGAGATTTGAGACGAGAGAAATTAGGGTTGGCGTCTCTGCGCCGCCGACGTGACCTGGTGAAAGCCAGATCGATTTGGCGAGACCGACAATAGTTTGGAGTTTCGTCGGTTCTTTATAGCCCCGCGCAACTGAGACGCTCCGCGAGAAGCGATCTATCCAGCAGTGCACACTTCAAAGTCGCGAAGACCAAGGCGATCATTGCTGCTCCACCTCTTATCTCAAGGCTCGAGCCCCGAGGCTGCTCCTTCACGTGGCCTAGCCAACGCCACAAGGAAAAGTATTAAAATCAACCGACTTATTTCTCTCTTCCGTAAGCCTCCCCTTCCGCACGACGCGTGTCCTCTATCAGGCCCACACAACGCTTCCCCGATGGTGGCGTTATCCTTCCGCGAAGTCTGGCCTCGTCCACACGTTCCTCACCTACCCACGAGTCTTCTTCTCCCTGCGTTATCCCCTTTTCCGCCCCTCCATGGATCCTCACCCACCGGCCACCGCTGCATGGTGGTGCAGCCGCCGCCACCACACACCACTGCATACCACTCCCAACTACCATGCAGCGAGCTCCCCGGTCGGAATACTGGACATCGGAGTCTGCCCTCTCCCACGCATATCTTAGGTAGTCGACATGAGCTCGCCACGCACCCTCGTCCTCGACGGCCGCTGGTGTTGCAACTCAGCAACTCGTCCCGGACGCCGTGCTGCGATGCAACCTCGTCGGCGGCTGCTGGTGCTGCAAGTCGCGGGCGGCGAAGCTTTAATGGAGCACTCGCCGGCGTGCCCCGGCGCTGCGATGCTGCTCTTATTAGCGGCTACCAGTGCAGCTATGTCGGGGCTACAGTGGAGCTCGGCCAGAGTTGCAATATAGCTTCGCCGAAGCCGCCGGAGCTCCGCCAAGGCTGCAATGGAGCTCAGCCAGAGTTGCAGCGGAGCTTCGTCAGAGCCGTCGGATCTCCGCCGGTGCTGCAATGGAGCTCGGCCGGAGTTGCAATGGAGCTTCATCGGAGCGTCGATGCTGCGTTGGAGCTCCGCCGGGGCTACAATGGAGCTCACCGGAGTTGCAATGGAGTTCGCCAGACTCCGTTGGTGCTGCGTTGGAGCACCGCACGGGGCTGCCATGACACATCGTTGAAGCTGCCGCATTGCGTTGCTGTGATCCAACGGCCTCACTGCGCTGATCGGACAGCTGTACAGGCGGATGATTTCTTCCGGCTGATTTGTAGCAGCGCCCTTGCCACAAACAGTCGCTTTCAAGACTAGTGCTACTACTAGTACTATCTTACGTGAAGACTCAGTCAAATCAATCCTTTGGCATTAGTACTAGTACTTCTAGTACGTAAGCAATTCCTACAAATCAGCTCGTTCTCCGAGATCCGATTGATTTCTCAAGTCCTCCGTGGTACTGCTGTTGCGAGGAAACTACCAGGTGCTATCTCTTTCAGTTTTTTGCTTCGCATATTAAATTCTGTCAAGAATTTTTCTACAGGCTTGTACTACTTTGTGTACACAGATTTATCTACTCATGGCCTTCATGAAGTACGATCTTCCGCCGCTGGACCGTGACACAAGGTTTACCTTATGACAAGTCAAGATGTGGCGAATCAACCTGTGGTTGAGATGGTTAGGTGGACAGTGGTATCCCCAACCCACCAGGGTTCAAATCCTAGTGCTCGCATTATTCCTGGATTTATTTCAGGATTTCCGGCGATGCGCTTTCAGTGGGAGGAGACGTTCCAGTCGACGACGAGGCGCCTACGGCGACTTCGTAAATCTCAAGATGATGTGCCGGCTCAGTCTTTCGGAGGTGCTCATAGAGGTAGGGTGTGCGTGTGTGCATTCATAGAGGTGAGTGTATGCGCGTGTATATGAGCGCTTGTGTCTGTACTGATGCTAAAAAAAAAAGACAAGTCAAGATGCGGGCGTTGTTGGCACATACCGACTATGATGAGGCACTGGATAGTTTTGGGAAGAACCGAATTGATGACTGGACTGATAAGGAGAAAATAATTGATCATAAGGCTTTGTCAAAAATTCAACTCCATTTGCATAATAATATTTTGCAGGAAGTTTTGAGCGAGAAAACTACCGCCGCTCTATGGTTAAAGCTGGAAGGGATTTGCATGACTAAAGATCTCACCAGCAAGATGCATCTGAAGCAAAAATTATTCCTGCACAGGTTACCCGAGGCAGGTAATGTTTTGAATCATATTTCAGAATTTAAGGAGATTATATCCGATCTAGCTACAACGGAGGTTAAGTATGAAGAGAAAGATACTGCTTTAATGTTACTTTGTTCACTGCCAAGTTCTTATACCAATTTTGGAGACACCATATTGTATAGTCGTGATACTCTCACGCTTAATGAAGTTTATGAAGCTTTGAACTCTAAGGAGAAGATGAAATTAATGGTGCCTCATGATGGTTCAAGTTCATTCCAAGCCGAGGGATTATCTGTTCGTGGCAGGACAAAGGAGAAGAACTCCAATAATGGAAACAGAGGCAAAAGTAAGAACGGCCACAGGGGTAGGTTGCAATCCAGAGACAAGAAATATTGCAGATATTGCAAGAGAGACGGGCATGACATCTCAGAGTGTTTCAAGTTGCAGAATAAAGAAAAGAGGAAAGGTAACAAACAAGGTGAAAATTCTGCTAACGTTGCTCGTGATGATAATTCCGATGATGCTCTTGTCGTTATTGCTGGATGTGCTGAGACCAATGATGAGAGAGTACTTGACACCGCATGCACTTTTCATATGTGTCTACATAGAGATTGGTTTAATACTTTTGATTCCACTACTTCTGCTGGTTTCATTTTGGGTTTTGATAATTCACCATGCAAGACTGAAGGCATAGGTTCTATTCGAATCAAGATGTTTGATGGCATAATCAGAACTTTGACAGATGTTCGATATATTCCGAAGATGAAGAGAAATCTTATTTCTATGAGTGCCCTTGATGCAAAAGGGTACAAATATTCAGGTGGAGATAGTGTTTTGAAGGTCACCAAAGGTTCCCTTGTTGTGATGAAAGGTGACTTAAGTTCGACCAATGGTCTTTATTACCTTCGAGGTTCTATCGTTTCAGGTAACGCTACTCCAGTTATTTCAAAGAATTCTAATTGTGATGCTGCTAATCTTTGGCATATGCGTCTTGGACATATGAGTGAACTTGGTTTGGCAGAGTTAAATAAGAGAGGTCTTCTTGATGGATATGAACCTGGTAAACTGAAATTTTATGAGCATTGTATCTTCGACAAACACAAGAGGGTGAAGTTCAACACTTTGACTCATACAACTGAAGGTATTCTTGATTATGTGCATTCAGATTTATGGGGACCATCTCGCAAGAAGTCACTAGGTGATGCTAGTTACATGTTGACTATTATTGATGATTATTCGAGAAAAGTATGGCCTTATTTCTTGAAGCATAAATATGAAACATTCTCAGCTTTTAAGGAGTGGAAAATTATGATTGAAAGACAAACTGAAAAGAAGGTAAAAATACTTTGCACTGATAATGGTTTGGAATTCTGTTCTAAGCAATTTTAGAATTATTGCAAGTCTGAAGGCATTGTCAGACATTACACCGTTCCTTATACGCCTCAACAAAACAGTGTTGCTGAGCGTATGAACATGACCATTATTTCCAGAGCCCGTTGCATGTTGTCCAATGCAGGTTTGCATAGGTGTTTCTGGGCTGAGGCCGCTTCCACTGCTTGTTATCTCATTAACCGTTCACCATCAATTGCTCTTAATAAGAAAACTCCAATTGAGGTATGGTCTGGTTCACTTGCTGATTATTCACAGTTAAGAGTTTTTGGTTGCACTGCTTATGCTCATGCTGATAATGGAAAGTTGGAGCCTAGAGCTGTTAAGTGCATCTTTCTTGGTTATAAGTCTGATGTTAAAGGTTTTAAATTATGGAATCCTGAAACCCAGAAGGTTGTTATTAGCAGAAATGTTATCTTTAATGAATCTACTATGTTACATGATGTTTTATCTACTAATGTTCCCGTTGAGAGTGAACAACAACCTATTGTTCAGGAGCCTACTGTTCAGGTGGAGCATGTTATTGATTCAGGTGATACATCTGGTAAAGAAATTATTGATGCACATGATGAACCCGTCGTTAATGATGATAATGTCACTCCCACTCCAAATTAGCCTATTGTTCCGTCCAGTTGGAATCTCGCACGTGACAGAGTTAGACGGGGTATTAATAAACCTGACAGGTTAATTGAAGAGTGCAATATTGTTTCTTTTGCTTTATCTGTTGCAGAAGAAATTGAAGGTAATGCCGAACCTTCTTCATATTCTGAGGCTATTATTTCTGGTGATAGTAATAAGTGGATGACCGCTATGCATGATGAGATGAAATCACTTGAAAAGAATGGCACTTGGGATTTAGTAAAATTACCTAGAGAGAAGAAACCTATACGTTGCAAGTGGGTTTTCAAGAGGAAAGAAGGTGTTTCTCCTAATGATGAGACAAGATATAAAGCAAGGTTAGTTGCTAAAGGTTACAGGCAGATTTCAGGTATTGACTATAATGAAGTCTTTTTTTTCTGTTGTGAAGCATAGCTCTATTCGCACTTTACTTAGTATTGTTGCCATGCATGATCTTGAGCTTGAGCAATTGGATGTTAAAACTGCATTCTTACATGGAGAATTAGAAGTGGATATTTATATGGAACAACCTGAAGGTTTTGTTATTCCTGAAAAAGAAAAGTTTGTATGTAAGTTAAAGAAATCTCTTTATGGATTGAAGCAATCCCCTAGACAGTGGTATAAGAGATTTGACACCTTTATGCTCTCTCAAGGTTTCAAAAGGTCTAATTATGATAGTTGTGTTTATTTGAAAACTGTCAAAGGTTCAACTATTTATTTACTCATTTATGTTGATGATATGCTTATTGCTGCAAAGAGTATGTCAGATATTAATGAACTAAAGAAGCAATTGAGTAATGAATTTGAGATGAAGGATTTGGGTGCAGCAAAGAAAATACTTGACATGGAAATATCCAGAGATAGGCCGTCTGGAAAAGTATATCTAAGTCAGAGAGGATATATTGATAAAGTTCTTCGTTGTTTTAATATGCATAATGCCAAGCCGATGAGTACTCCGTTAGCTGCACACTTCAAATTATTATCAGCCTTATGTCCTAAGTCAGATGCAGATATTGAGTACATGTCTAGAGTTCCCTATTCGAGTGCAGTTGGTTCACTTATGTATGCCATGATTTGTTCTCGTCCAGATTTATCATATGCATTGAGTGTTGTCAGTAGATACATGGCTAATCCTGGAAAAGAGCATTGGAAAGCAGTTTGATGGATTTTCAGATACCTGCAAGGTACTTCTAATGCTTATTTACAGTTTGGGAAAACTGGAGATGAACTTGTTGGTTTTGTTGATTCTAATTTTGCTGGTGATTTGGATAAGAGAATATCGCTCACAGGTTATGTTTTCATCATTGGTGGTTGTGCTGTGAATTGAAGAGCAACTTTGCAGTCTATTGTGGCTTGTTCCACTACTGATGCCGAGTATATGGCTATTTCTGAGGCATGCAAAGAAGCTATCTGGTTGAGAGGTTTGTACACTGAGCTTTGTGGAGATTCATCTTGCGCTACCATATTTTCTGACAGTCAAAGTGTCATATATCTTACAAAGAATCCAATGTATCATGAGAGGACAAAGCACATTGATGTCAGATTTCACTATATTCGAGATGTTGTTGCTGAAGGCGATTTGAAGGTATGCAAGATAAGTACTCATGATAATCCTGCTGATATGATGACAAAGTCAGTTCCGACCAATAAGTTTGAGTTTTGCTCAGTCTTAGTTGGTATTTCTCACTAGTCCTATGGATTTTGACGCACAAGGTGTTATGCTGATTTGGATGAAGTTATATACTTTCTTCGACTACTGGAGAGAATTTGACTCTAGATGGAGATTGTTAAATTGTGATCCAAATTCTACCGTATTGGACTAGACGTAGTACATACGGTGTGGGCCTTTGCGTTGATACCGACGCGTAAGAGTACAACTCGTCTACTAGTCCTCCAAGGACTCTCATATATTGCCTTCATATATATACCTCATGTAGTCGCATCTCAGACGGCCTGTCGTTTCGTGTTTGTAATACTCTTTCATCATAATAATTGCGCCTTCGTGCGTCCGTGATTTTCTCTCGCAAAGGTTTTCACGTAAAAATCCATGTCTCTTTGTCTGATTTATTTCTCGTTATTTTCTAACACAGGATCATCAGCCCTGCGTCCGGCCTCGCGAGCCAGGTCGCGAAGATCTCCTCCCACACATCCCTGGCGATCGCATGCCGGACGTTGTCGGACGTGGCCTTGCTGGAGGTGGTGTCCACGGGGTCAGTCCGGTTCAAGATGTCCTCCACGGTGGCGCCGCTGCCGAGGTAGATGTACGGCACGGACTGGAGCCATGTCATCTCCTTGCAGTGCGTCCGGTTCACCCTGAGCTCCGGGAAGCGGCGACGCATCACTGGCAGGAGCGCGTCGCAGGTGCCTAGGTATAGGGCCTGGAATTTGGCCACCTGTCGTTGGACGAGCACCCTCACGAACAAGTCGTAGGGGAGAGCCGGCGCGACCTCTTGCCACTTGGTGAGGATGTCCACGGCGCCGTGGTGTACGAACTTGGGGATCCCGTCGGCGGCACGACCAGGAGCTTCACCCGCCACGACAGCACGATCACGAAGCTCCCGCCGCCGCCACCGCCGCGGATGGCCCAAAAGACGTCCTGGCCCATGGTGTCCCAGTGTCCCCTGTCCAGGATCCTCCCCTCGGCGTCAACAAGCGTGGCGTCCACGACGTGGTCGGCGGCGAGCCCGTGCTTGCGCAGCAGCATGCCGAAGCCGCCGCCGCTGAGATGTCCACCGACGCCCACCGTCGGGCACAGGCCCGCCGGGAACGCTAGCCGGTCACTCGCCTTCCCGATAGCATGGTACAGCTCCCCGAGCGTCGCGCCGGAGTCCACCCACGCGGTGGCCGGCGCTCATTCCCGCGGGCTGCCAAGGCTGACGCGCACAGAGCGGATGCCGGCGAGGTCGACTACGGCGAATGCCTCGGGGCGCGCAGACCTGAACGAGAGGCCCTCGTAGTCGTGCCCGCCGCTGCGCACGCGGAGGCGGACGTCGTGCCGGCAGCCGCACACGACGGCGGCCTGGACGTGGGAAGCGTTCGTCGCCGTGACGATGCAGAGCGGCCGCACCGTGGCCTGCGTGAGGAACCTGCGGTTCCGGACGGAGGACGCCAGGACCGACGCGAACGACGGCGAGCTCCGGGTGAAGAGGAGCTGCTCGGGCACGGACGCCGCGAGGCACGCGAGGAAGCCATCGGAGGAAGCTTGGGAGCAGAGTAACAAGCGAGCGATCAAGAGCATCACCAGCAGCGCCATGATTCTGGACGGGGCCATGGAGGTCTGCATGTTGGTTTTGATTCAATGGCTTAACAGGCCAGTTAGATCTATTAGTCTAACAGAAAAAGAAAAAAGATAATGATAATGAAAAGGCCCCACGCACCAATGTACGTGGGCTTTTTATCCCAACTAAGGCGCCCTGATCAGGGGTACCCAAACCAACTGATGGTTTAGGTCCCCTGTCGCCAGCGCTAGATAAAAGGGGGTATGGGAGAGGGTTGGCAATCTACGCGATCACAATTCTTGTACGGTTTTACTCCCCTTCCGATATTCTCTCACCCCATCCGATCAGGGGAGCGGTGCAACTCCAGCCGCCGCTGCCGTCCCCGACCAATCCCGGTGGCGTCCTGAAGGAATCCGGACGTCGAGGAGAACCTCTGCTTCCACTACATCACCCCTGCATCACGCCTGCACCGAGCAGGCGATCATGTCCACTCCCGTGACATGTAAAGGATCTCTAAACCCTTCTCTGTTCATGTTGTGAGGTGATCTAGATGCAATTTGATCCTGCTAATGGCATCCCATAGATGCATAATTATTCCAACAATAGTATCAGTCGCCAATCTTGATTGCAATGGATCCCTATATTATTGATCTGTAGATCAACATCAAGTTTAGATCAAGTCAGGTTTAGGGTTTTATGGTCAAGATTGAAAGTTTTAGCCCCTGGTTAGCCCTAATATGCATGCTACTGTCTTGATGCCCTCTGTAAATCATCATGTTGTTTTCTAATTGCTACGGATTAAGTATTGTTATCTTTTGGTCTATCAATTTTAATTAATCTAAGTTAAGATCTAATGCTCACTTTTATGTTAAGTTGATTAGAATTGATCATTCTTAAGTACTGTTTCCGTATGCATTAGCAAAATATTAGGCAGAGGGATACACGCAAGTCAACAGTAGCAACCCCTCATGTTTAAGAACCCTAGAATTCATCCCCAACTCGTAAGAACCCTAATTCTGTAATTAGGACTGTTTTTCTCCCAAATCAAGTACTACTGCACACGAATTGGAGAAGAAATGAGAAGAATCCTCACCTAATGCGCCGCGTAGCCGCCTCTTCCCTTCGGGGCTCGCACAGAGCCCACCGCTGTGCGAGGGCGGAGACGCCGCGACGCCGTCGTGCCCTGGCCGACGAGCGGAATGCTCCTGCGCTTGGCCACCGCTCTTACGGACGCGCACGTGTACGTGCCGTTGCCCTGCACGTCGCCGTCGACCCCTTCATGCCGCGGTGGCCGGCGCACCTCCTGCCTCCTTGTTGCGCCATGTGCACGGACGCTAGTAGCCACGCTCGATGAAGGAGCACACCGGATGTTGTCCACGGCATGCTGCTCCGGCGAGCGCAGCCGCCGCTCCGCCATGGCCGGCGCGCCTTTCTGGCCGCCGTCGAACGTCGTCGCTCTGACGAGCGAGTGAGAATCGGGGAGGAGGGGAGGAAATGGTCTAGGGTTTGACCGGGCCACTCGTTTTGCTCAGCTGCGGGGCGATCCGAGCCGTCGGCTCGATCCGACAACTAACAGCAATGCTCGGCTCTGCGCGGGCCTGGGAGCGCTTAATGGGCCATTTTCGGCCACGGGCTTCGGCCCAGGTTGCCTTAGCCCAGCGCATTTTTTTTGTTTTCTCTTTACGTTTTTCGCTGCTGGGTTGGGCCGTTGTATAACAGTGGGCATTTTTTGGGCTGAAATAATTTTGGCTATTTTTCTGTATATTTCCAGTGCGTTTAAGTTCATAGTTATTATGTTTTGCACTGTTTAAAACAGAAAATGCCTAAGAATATAATGAACACATTATTATTCTGGGTAAAATTGAACCAACGAGATATTTTGTTCAGGATTTATTATGTGTTTGCATTATGAATTCTCTAGACATAAAAAATAATGATATTTTTTTTCTTATGTTGATGTCTAAATTGAGAATGATATGACTCTGATTTTAATTCGGACCAACGTTGTTTTATTATTATGAGTCATCACTTATGATAATTTAATTCCATGTTTTTTCTGCCCAACGGTGTTTTGACATGGAGTTAAAATTAAATACATGGCATGTCTATTTTATTTTGCCAACGTAAAATTTCATATTCTTGTCAATTACTCACAAACTTTTTCATGTCCATTACAGCTTCCGCTGCGTTTACTGTCGAACCATTGACAAGTAGTAACTTCCCTTGTTGGAAGAACTCGATGGAATTATGCCTAGCCGTCCATCAGTTTGATTATGCTTTACGGGAGGATAAACCCGTGGCTCCCACTGCTGGTGTCACGGGGTATGCTGAACTAAAGAAAACTTATGATTCCAAGATGGAGATATGGGAAAAGTCAAATCACATTGCTATGCTTGTGATGAGATCATCCATATCACCTGACATAATTGGGGCACTACCCAAGAAAGATACTCCTAAGGAATTCATGGCAGCCCTGGAGGAGCAATTCAAAGGCTCCGACAAGGTTTATGCGCAAGAGCTTTTTCACAAGCTCCTTGGGAAGTATAATAATGATGGTGATGTCAGGGCTCACATTTTAAAGATGGTGAATGCTTGTAACAAATTGAAGGCATTACAATGTGAGCTCAATGACAATCTCCTTGTCATCATGATCTTGGACTCCCTCCCTGAAGAGTTTGATCAATTTAAGATTAACTATAACTCTCTTAAAGAGAAATGGACAATCGCGGAGATATCCCAAAGAATTTTCGAGGAAGAAGAGAGGATTAAGAGGCAAGGAAAGGACCAAGCCTTTTTGGTTGGTTCCTCCAAGAGAAAACACGATGGAGCAAGCTCTTCTAAGCAACAGCCTCAAAAGAAGTTCTTTAAGAAAAAAATCATCAAACTCATATAAAGCAAAGGAGAAGGTGGACGATAAGCCTAAAGACACGAAGTGCAACTTCTGCAATTATGAGGGTCATTATCAGAAAGACTATCCAGAATTTCTCAAATGGTTGATGAAGAAAGGTACTGATGAAATTACTTTCATTGATGAAATGTTATATCTTGATTACTCTAGTACCTCTTGGTGGATTGATTCAGGTGCAACTTCTCACGTTGCCAATTCTATGCAGGACTCAAATATAATCCAAACCATGGCAAGGGGGGCAAGAAGACTTAAGGTGGCAAATGGAGTCGAAGTTGATGTTGAAGCCATAGGGTCAATCACCTTAGAACTCCACACCGGCTTCCGTCTTCATTTAAATAATGTTCTTTATGTCCCTACCTTAAGTAGGAATTTGATTTCTGTCTCTTGCCTAGATGATAACATGTTTGAGAGCAAGTTTGGGAACAAACAATTTGTTTTGAATTATTGTAATAAGAACGTAGGCCTCGGCGTTAGACGAGGCCAATTATATATGTTATCATTGAATGATTCTATCCTGCATGTGAGTGATGTATGTAATATTGAGAAGAAATGGAAGGGTACGAGTACCTCTTCGAAATTGTGGCACCGTCGTTTAGGCCACATTTCGAGGGGGAGAATTGAAAGACTTATTAAAAATGACGTACTCCTTCCATTAGACTTCTCTGATGCAGACAAATGCATTGACTGTATAAAAGGTAAATACGCAAAAACGATTAAGAAAGGAGCGGTAAGAGCCACGGGTGTCCTTGAACTCATACACACTGACATATGTGGACCCCTTAATGTTAAGTCTATGGATGGTTTTGATTCGTCCATTACCTTCACAGACGACTTTTCTCGATATGGATATATTTATCCTATACGTGATCGATCGGAAGCTTTGGACAAACTCAAAGTGTTCAAAACCGAAGTTGAGAACCAACTAAACGCTAAAATAAAAGTTGTACGATTAGACCGCGGGGGAGAGTATTATGGTAGGCATGGCCCTTATGGGCAAATTCCAGGACCTTTTGCTAAGTTTCTCTCTGAGAATGGAATTGTTGCCCAGTATTCAATGCCTGGTGAACCTCAACAAAATGGCGTGGCTGAACGCCGAAATCGCACACTTATGGACATGGTGCGAAGCATGCTCAGTCATGCAAGTTTACCAGTCAGCCTATGGATGGAGGCATTAAAGACGGTCGCACATGTGCTAAATCTCGCTCCTACTAAAGCAGCACCGAACACACCTTACGAGATGTGGACGGGAAAGAAACCGAGCTTGAATTACTTACGTGTATGGGGCTGTCCCGCTGAGGCTAGAATTTTCAATCCACAACTTAAGAAATTAGATCCAAAGACAGTTAGTTGTTTCTTCATTGGATACCCTCATAGGGGAAAGGGATGTCGTTTCTATTGTCCGGGTCATACCACCAAGTATGTGGAGACTCGACAAGCAGTATTTTTTGAGGATAACGAAGCCACCAAAATAAGGGAGATCAATCTTGAGGAGAAACGGGTGTGTGTTCCATCCCCGACTATCCAAGAGATTGTTTTGCCACTACAAAGTGTAGTGACATCTCATGCTAATCCTCAATCTAGCACTTCATGTCCTGAGGCTGATGGTGATCCTGAAACTAATGACAATCCAGAAGGTGAAGAGGATCACCAGTCGGGTAATGAAAATGACCCTCAGAACAATGATGCTCCTCCACCACCTCCTCCTGTGGGCAGGCCACATCGTGAGAGAAAGAAAGCCATATCAGATGATTATATCACATACTTGCTTGAGGATATGAATGATCTGGGAAAGGCGGAGGATCCAACCTCTTATAAGGAAGCCATTAAAAGCGAAAATTCGTCCAAGTGGTTGGTTGCCATGGAAGACGAGTTGAAGTCTATGGGCTCAAACGACATTTGGGACTTAGTAGAAGTTCCCGATGGAGCTAAGAAAGTAGGCTGCAAGTGGGTCTACAAAACCAAGTATGATTCCAAAGGGAATGTCGAACGGTTCAAGGCAAGGCTAGTGGCAAAAGGGTATACATAGAGAGAAGGCATTGATTATAAGAAAACCTTCTCTCCTGTGTCAACCAAGGATTCTTTTAGAATCATAATGGCATTAGTAGCTCATTACGACCTAGAACTACACCAAATGGATGTTAAAACGGCATTTCTGGATGGAGACTTAAAAGAAAACGTTTACATGGCTCAGCCAGAAGGCTTTGTTGTGGAAGGAAAGGAACATTTAGCATGTCGTCTCAAGAAATCAATTTATGGCTTGAAGCAAGCTTCAAGAGAGTGGAACCTCAAGTTTAATAAAATTATCAAAACTTTTGGTTTCACCGAAAACGTTGTGGACAACTGCATATATGTTAAGTTTAAAGGTAGAAGGTTCACAATTTTAGTCCTATACGTTGATGACATATTGTTGGCATGTAGCGATAAGGATATGCTGCATGAGACCAAGAATTTTCTGTCATCTAGTTTTGATATGAAATATCTTGGTGAAGCCTCGTATGTCCACGGCATCGAGATTCATCGAGATAGGTCCAGGGGAACGTTAGGACTATCTCAAAAGGCATACTTTGAGAGAGTACTGAAAAAATTCAATATGCATAAGTGCTCACCCTCACCTACTCCTATAGTTAAGGGCGATAAGTTTGGGACATTTCAATGTCCGAGGAACCAGTGTGAAGCTGATCAGATGAAGTCGGTTCCTTATGCTTCAGCTGTCGGAAGTATCATGTATGCTTAAGTGTGTACACGCCCAGATTTATGTTTTATAACCGGGATGCTTGGCAGATACCAATCAAATCCAGGACCTGACCATTGGAAGGCCGCAAAGAAAGTCTTGTGTTATATGCAAGGGACTAAGGATTTCATGCTAACATATAAAAGAACTGATAACCTAGAAATGGTTGGTTATTCAGACTCTGATTTTGCCGGGTGTGTGGATAATAAGAGATCCACGTCAGGTTATATATTCACACTCGCGGGAGGAGCTATATCGTGGAAAAGCTCCAAACAAACGTTAACTGCTGGATCTACGATGCAAGCAGAATTTGTAGCATGTTATGAGGCCACCGGGAAGGCTGTATGGCTAAAGAATTTTATTCCCGGACTTAGAGTGGTTGACAGCACATCTAAACCAATTTTATTGTACTTTGATAATGAACCCGCAGTTTTCTATACGAGTAACAACAGGTCAAGTAGTGCTGCCAGACACATTGACATAAAGTATTGTGTTGTGAAAGATAGAATCCAGGATCAAACAGTTGATGTTAAACATATAAGAACGAAGCATATGCTTGCGGATCCGCTAACAAAAGGCTTACCACCCAGTATTTTTCGTGATCATGTTGCCGGCATGGGACTACTGGAAGCCTTATGATTCTGGAATAAGAGGACCATTAAAATAAACCACTCCCCAATTACCAAAATGTTTCCATTTCGAAATAGGCGGGTGTGCTATAAGTGTTGAGGTTCTATGGCGTTTCGAGCTGTTGTAACACCTCACTTTGGTACATCATTCCTATGTAGAATGGGCAAATGAAGTTAAGCCTAACGATCAAGGAGGAGAATGTTGGTTTTGATCTGACGGCTTAACATGCCAGTTAGATCTATTAGTCTAACAGCAAAAAGGAAAATGTAATGATAATGATAATGAAAAGGCCCCACGCACCAACGTACGTGGGCTTTTTATCCCAACTAAGGCGCCCTGATCGGGGGGACCCAAACCAACAGATGGTTTAGGTCCCCTGTCGCCAGCGCTAGATAAAAGGGGTACGAGAGAGGGTTGGCAATCTCCGTGATCACAATTCTCGTACGGTTTCACTCCCCTCCCGATATTCTCTCACCCCATCTGATCAGGGGGAGCGCTGCAGCGACGGTAAGACCTACTCCAGCCACCGCTGCCGTCCCCGGCCAGTCCCGGTGGCATCCTGAAGGAATCAGGACGTCAAGGAGAACCTCTGCTTCCACTACATCACCCCTGCATCACCGCCTGCGCCTAGCAGGCGATCATGTCCACTCCCGTGACATGTAAAGGATCCCTAAACCCTTCTCTGTTCATGTTGTGAGGTGATCTAGATGCAATTTGATCATGCTAATGGCATCCCATAGATGCATAATTATTCCAACACTGCATGCTTCGTGAGAGAATGGCCGGTGATTGATCTTTGTTGGAGTACGTGTGGTGCACCGAGGTAGCGTTGCTTGCGTGTATATAACCAGCCAGCGATGGCGAGTACTCCGTCTGGAGTCTGAAATCGAAAGTACTCTTCACTACATAGCCTGCAAACAAAAGGCCTTGCATGCTCAACTATGTGGATAGTGGCCTGGGCCGCGTGTCGGGCAACGATTGGCTCAACCAAACGAAGCACATGCAACGCGGAGTTAAAAGCTGGAGCCGTATTTGAATAGCTAAATTAAGAGCTATTCTCGTGGTTCCCGTGCGAACAGATCAGGCTCCGGATCATACCCTAAACCTTGACTTTCTACAGATGGAATCAATTGACCTTCACGATCTCAAGGGGATCTTCACGGAGGAAGAAAGTATGGCAAGTGATCAAAGGCCTTCCCCCGATCGAGCGCCGAGACCAGACGGATTCATTTTTTATAAAGGATGTATTTTATTAACTCATAATGTTGCATTAATAGAATACAAATCATCATGAACTCACATCCGGCCTCTGCATAACTAGAATGCATACAGCCAACACTAGCACACACACAAAAAAGAAAAAAATTGTGAACTCCAAAATCCTGTAGTGAGCTATAACATGCAGCAATAAACAAAATCATCAATCACCATCGATGACAGCACCCGGACATTGGGAAAGTGCTTCGACAACGACGCCTTCAAGAAGGGAACGGCACACGAGCGCCGTCATCGCCAGATCCACCCACGAAGGGTTAAATCTTGGGTTTTCACCGTGAAGAGGAAGTCCGAGTAAGCTCCAAACAATGCCTTCAACAAGGGAATGATGTAAGAACACCATTATTGCTAGGTACAATCAGTCTAGGTCAAACCTAAAAGTTATCACTCCGGAACTCGAATCCTTGTGCTTATGTGACGCCCCCGATTTGACCGTACACTAATCATACACGCAAACGTGTACGATCAAGATCAGGGACTCACGGGAAGATATCACAACACAACTCTACAAATAAAATAAGTCATACAAGCATCATATTACAAGCCAAAGGCCTCGAGGGCTCGAATACAAGAGCTCGATCATAGACGAGTCAGCGGAAGCAACAATATCTGAGTACAGCCATAAGTTAAATAAGTTTGCCTTAAGAAGGCTAGCACAAACTGGGATACCGATCAAAAGAGGCGCAGGCTTCCTGCCTGGGATCCTCCTAAACTACTCCTGGTCGTCGTCAGCGGGCTGCACGTAGTAGTAGGCACCTCCCGAGTAGTAGTATTAGTAGTAGTCGTCGTCGACGGTGGCGTCAGGATCCTGGGCTCCAATGTTTGTTCGCAGCAATCGGGTATAGAAAGGGTGAAAAGAGGGAGCAAAGCAACTGTGAGTACTCATCCAAAGTACTCGCAAGCAAGGAGCTACACTATATATGTATGCATTGGTATCAAATGGAATAAGGGGTATCATATGTGGACTGAACTGCAGAATGCCGGAATAAGAGGGGGATAGCTAGTCCTATCAAAGACTACGCTTCTGGTAACCTCCATCTTGCAGCAGAAGAAGAGAGTAGATGGTAAGTTCACCAAGTAGCATCGCATAGCATAATCCTAACCGATGATCCTCCCCTCGTTGCCCTGTGAGAGAGCAATCACCAGTAGTATCTGGCACTTGGATGAAGGAAATATGCCCTAGAGGCAATAATAAAGTTATTATTTATTTCCTTACATCATGATAAATGTTTATTATTCATGCTAGAATTGTATTAACCGGAAACATAATACATGTGTGAATACATAGACCAACAGAGTGTCACTAGTATGCCTCTACTTGACTAGCTCGTTAATCAAAGATGGTTATGTTTCCTAACCATGAACAAGGAGTTGTTATTTGATTAACAAGGTCACATCATTAGTAGAATGATCTGATTGACATGACCCATTCCATTAGCATAGCACCCGATCGTTTAGTATGTTGCTATTGTTTTCTTCATGACTTATACATGTTCCTATAACTATGAGATTATGCAACTCCCGTTTACCGGAGGAACACTTTGGGTACTACCAAACGTCACAACGTAACTGGGTGATTATAAAGGAGTACTACAGGTGTCTCCAATGGTAGATGTTGGGTTGGCGTATTTCGAGATTAGGGTTTGTCACTCCGATTGACGGAGAGGTATCTCTGGGCCCTCTCGGTAATGCACATCACATAAGCCTTGCAAGCACTGCAACTAATATGTTAGTTGTGAGATGATGTATTACGGAACGAGCAAAGAGACTTGCCGGTAACGAGATTGAACTAGGTATTGGATACCGACGATCGAATCTCGGGCAAGTAACATACCGATGACAAAGGGAACAACGTATGTTGTTATGCGGTCTGACCGATAAAGATCTTCGTAGAATATGTAGGAGCCAATATGGGCATCCAGGTCCCGCTATTGGTTATTGACCGGAGACGTGTCTCGGTCATGTCTACATTGTTCTCGAACCGTAGGGTCCGCACGCTTAACGTTACGATGACAGTTATTATGAGTTTATGCATTTTGATGTACCGAAGGTTGTTCGGAGTCCCGGATGAGATCACGGACATGACGAGGAGTCTCGAAATGGTCGAGACGTAAAGATTGATATATTGGAAGCCTATGTTTGGACATCGGAAGTGTTCCGGGTGAAATCGGGATTTTACCGGAATACCGGGAGGGTTACCGGAACCCCCCGGGAGACTAATGGGCCTATTGGGCCTTAGTGGAAAAGGAGAAAAAGGGAAAGCCCACAAGCTGGCCGGCGCCCCCCTTCCCAAAGTCCTAGTAGGACTAGGATAGGGGCCGGCCCCCCTTCTCTCTCCTTTTCCCCCCGGGAGTCCTAATAGGATTAGGATTGGGGGGAGGAGTCCTACTCCCGGTGGGAGTAGGACTCCCCTGCGCCTCCTCTCCCTGGCCGGCCGGCTCCCCCTCCTCCAACCTTTATATACGGGGGCAGGGGGCACCCCAAGACACACAACTTGATCCTTGAGATCGTTCCTTAGCCGTGTGCGGTGCCCCCTGCCACCAAATTCCACCTCGATCGTACCGTTGTAGTGCTTAGGCGAAGCCCTGCGTCGGTAGTACATCAAGATCGTCATCACACCGTCGTGCTGATGGAACTCTTCCTCGACGCTTTGCTGGATCGGAGCCCGAGGAACGTCATCGAGCTGAACGTGTGCTAAGAACTCGGAGGTGCCGGAGTAACGGTGCTTGGATCGGTCGGATCGGGAAGAAGACGTACGACTACTTCCTCTATGTTGTGTGATCGCTTCCGCAGTCGGTCTGCGTTGGTACGTAGACAACACTCTCCCCTCTCGTTTCTGTGCATCACCATGATCTTGCGTGTGCGTAGGAAATTTTTTGAAATTACTGCGTTCCCCAACATTGGAAGGGTGTGTTTTATGAAGTATCCGGTTCTAGTTGTCATAAGGTCAAGGTACAACTCCAAGTCGTCCTGTTACCGAAGATCACGGCTATTCGAATAGATTAACTTCCCTGCAGGGGTGCACCACATTTCCCAACACGCTCGATCCCCTTTGTCCGGACACACTTTTCTGGGTCATGCTCGGCCTCGGAAGATCAACACGTCGCAACCCTACCCAGGCACAACAGAGAGGTCAGCACGCCAGTCTAAATCCTATGGCGCAGGGGTCTGGGCCCATCGCCCATTGCACACCTGCATGTTGCGTACGCGGCCGGAAGCAGAACTAGCCCCCTTAATACAAGAGCAGGCTTACGGTCC
Organism: Triticum monococcum; assembly: GCA_034509565.1. NCBI lineage: Eukaryota > Viridiplantae > Streptophyta > Magnoliopsida > Poales > Poaceae > Triticum > Triticum monococcum. Next base: position 76,190,426 of record CM067842.1, on the reverse strand, counting down.
AATTCGGCGTGCGTCGCTCAGTCACTGACATCACGAAGGCTTCGGCTGATACCACGACGTCGAGTGGCCATAACTGTCCCCGCATAGATGGTTAGTGCATGTAAGCCAGTGGCCAGACTCGGATCAAATACCAGGATCTCGTTAAACGTGTTATGTATCCGCGAACGCCGACCAGGGCCAGGCCCACCTCTCTCCTAGGTGGTCTCAACCTGCCCTGTCGCTCCGCCACAAAGTAACAGTCAGGGGCCGTCGGGAACCCAGGCCCACCTCTACCGGGATGGAGCCACCTACGCCTTCGGCCCCCTTCTCCGAATAGTATCATAAGTAATGTAACGGTATAAAGTATATAGCATATGCCCGTGATCACCTCCCGAAGTGATCACGGTCCAATAGTATAGCATGGCAGATGGACAAGAATGTAGGTCCACTGATGAAGTACTAGCAACTATACTAAGCATTTAGGATTGCAGGTAAGGTATCAACAGTTGTAGCAACAATGACAGGCTATGCATCAGAATAGGATTAACGGAAAGTAGTAACCTGCTACACTACTCTAATGCAAGCAGTATAGAGGAGAGTAGGCGATATCTGGTGATCAAGGGGGGGCTTGCCTGGTTGCTCTGACAAGTAGGGGGGTCGTCAACAACGTAGTCGATCGGGGCACCAGCAGCGGCGTCAGTCTCGTAGTCTACCGGAGAGAAGAGGGGGAAGAAACAATAAATACAATGCAAACAGATGCATATCGATGCATGACATGACAAGTAGCGGTGCTAGGGGTGCCCTAACACGGTATGAGGTGATACCGGTGAAGGGGGAAAACATCCGGGAAAATATCCCCGGTGTTTCGCATTTTCGGACAGATGAATCGGAGGGGGGAAAGTTGCGTGTTCGCCATGCTAGGGATGCGTGGCGGACGAACGGGCTGCGTGTCCGGATTTGTCTCGTCGTTCTGAGCAACTTTCATGTACAAAGTTTTTCCATCCGAGCTACGGTTTATTTTATATTAATTTTAAAAGATTTAAATCATTTTAGGATTTATTTAATTATTTCAATCAACATTATCCAGGATAGTGTTTGCTGACGTCAGCATGACATCAGCAGTCAACGTTGACCTGGTCAACCTGACATGTGGGTCCAGTGGGACCCACCTGTCATTCTCTGCTTAGCCTAATTAGGGTTTAGGTTAACTAACTAGGATTAATTAGTTGTTTTAGTTTAATTAATCAAAATTAATTAAGTTAATTAATTATTTAATTAATCCTTTAATTAATTAATTAGTTAATTTAATTAATAATTTAATTTATTATTTTTTAAATCCTTTTTCTTTTAAAAAAACATTTTGGGCATGGGGCCCATCTGTCATAGGCCCCAGGGGCCATAGTGGATTCGGGCAGCGGTTAACGGGGCGGGTGCTGGTTGCGGGCGCTCGTGCCCGAGGCCACTAGGGTCGGGGAATTACCGCGCGCCCAGGAGGGCGCGCGCTAGCGGCCACGACGCGACTGGAGCCGCGCGGGGGGGGGGGGGACCGGTGGCCGGAGGCGGCGCAGAGGGGCGAGGCGGGACTGGCGGCAGAGGTAGGCGAGGGTGAGGCATAGGTAGCGCGCGGGCCACAGCAGCAGGGGCGGTGCGGTCAATGGGGCGGCGACGCGGATTGCGGCGAGCGACCAGGGAGGGCGTAGGCGAGCGCGCGCAGCGGCTGGATGGGCGCGGCGGTGCGGCAGACGGAGCAGGCAGCGGTGAGGCGGCGCACTGCGAGGGCGACTCGGGCATGGGGAGCATGGCGCAGAGGGCGCGCTGGGCGCGGGAGGCAGGGCTCATGGGCGCACATCGGCAAGATTCGATGCGGCGAGGGCCTGGCGGAGTGCGGCGCGGGTGAGGCCGGCGAGGTGCGCACCGGCACACGCGCGCGAGTGGCAGAGGCGGAGCGCAGCCAGGGGAGGTGCCGATCGTGACAAGGGCGCACGGGGCGCGCGCAGCACGCGGGCGGACACGGGGGTTCGGCGCGGTGAGCAGGGACGGGCGCGGTGAGGGAGAGACGAGGAGAGGGAGGTGCTCACTGGGGCCGTAGGGTTAAGGGCAGTGGGGCGCGAGGTGGAGGTAAGAGACGTGCGCCGAAGGGGAGGCAGTTCGGCGGGGAGGTCCGGCGAAGGCGCTCCGGGACGTCGGCGTCGGGAGTGGTGGGGCGATGGCGCGCGACGGGTCGGGGCGTCAGTTGCCCCGATCCAGATCCACTCGGGGCGGGGTCGGCCGACGAAGGACGGAGGGAGGAGTCGTTGGGCGGAGGCGATGGCTCCACGGCTCGCCGGAGCAAGGGGAGGCGGCGACGTTGTGGCAAGAGGTCGAGGGCGGAGCCGGGCCCCGATCCAGATCGGATCGGGGGAGAGGGTGGCGACGTGAGGGGGGGAGTGGGTGCGTGGGGGTTAGGTTACGGTAGTGGGGGATATGGGGAAAGGGGGGGAGGCCGCAGCTGGGCCGGCCGGGCAGCCTGTACGCCTGGTGGCCTGTTGGGCCATGGTCCGGGGGGTGGGGGGTGTAACGCCCCGAGACCGTTGCTTCAGGTGTCCTCCAGTTATTCGCTGTTGTTGCCTTGTCATTTGCTTGCATGTTGCATCTTGTCATGTCATGATGTGCATTGCATCATCATGTTTTCAAAACCTGCATTGGTCCGGGTTTCCCCCAGTTCTTTTCGTTGTCCATTCTGAGCCCAGACACACTTGCACGCGCCCGCGGCATGTCTGAAATATTATTTTATAAGTGGCCGGAAAATGTTCTCGGAATGGGTTGAAAGTTGGCGTGCGGTCTTATTATAGTGTAGATAGACCAGCTATCAAATTTCATCGCATTCGGAGTTCGTTTGACGCCCCAACGGATAACTATAGCGGCAGTATAGCCGGTCTAACGTCGGACGTTTTCGGTCTCCGAAAACAGTCGCTGGGCCTCCCTCTCTTCTCTTTCTCTCAGCTCGAGACCGTCTACACAGCTCACTACCTACCGTCAGGTCCAACCTAACCTCTCTCGTCAGCCTGCACCCCCCCTCGCGCGCATCCAAAAAATTGTCCCGGACCCGACCCGGATAGTCATCACCGTTGTGTCCGGATCATCCCCAAACATCTACAAAACATCTCCTTTTTCCTATTTGGTCTTCCTATCTTTTATTTCTCGACCGTCCGATAAAAATCGAAGGGACCAAATACCCCAAACCAAAATCCTCGTTGCTATATAAATAGATGGAACCCTAGCCTTGTCCCATCCATCCACCGAATCCCTCAGCAGCCGCCACCCGACAACCTCCCTCTTTTTCCTCGCGCAGCCAGTCAACTCCCTGCTTTCTTCCTTGGGATCCTCCCCGATCCAAAAATCCCTTCCTTGTTTTCAGATCCACCCAATCCCTCCATCGATCCAACCATAGCCCTCCGCTGCTCTGCTTCCCATCGATCCACCCGAGCTCCTCCTCTTGCGCCTCTGTGCTCGATCCCCCTCGTCCTCGCCACTCCTTCGCGTGCGGCAAGCCGCCGCAGCACCGGAGCTCCCTCCGCCGTCGAGCACCACCAGCAGATGAGCCTCGCGCCGCCCTTCCTCCCTTTCCCTCGCTCTTATCTCTCCCTCACATCTGGCTCCCTCTCTTTTTCCCTCGCAGAAGCCCGCCATGGCGTCCAGGACGCTTCAGGCACCAGCAGCTCCGGTTCCGCGTCGGCTCCACCATGGGAATGGACGGATACGCCGTCCTCGACCCCGGGACCTCCTCCTACGTGCCTCTCCATCATCATCTCTGGCGCCAAGCTGTCGCCAAGCCTTGTCCCGCCGGAGCTCCGAGTCCATCTCTGCCCTACGCCAAGTCCCTGCCTCCTCTACTTCGAGCTTCATCCGACGAGCCGCGACGAAGCCGCCTCCTCCCGAACCGCCATGGCACCCGAGACCTCCTTGCAGCACCTCCTCGCCGACCCGTTCTGGACCGGCTCGTCTCTGCTGCCTGCATCTTCGCCATCCCTGTCGCCAAGTCCGCCGAACCTCGCCGTCCCGCCGGAGTCCTCAGCTCGCCGGAGTTGCGCCAAGTTCGCCTACATCGCGCTAGATGCCGCCCTCCACTACCGCCTTGCCGCCGTTCCCCCACGTCCTCTGCTTCGTTCGAACCAGGGAAGGGGACGAGCGCCCCTGTGTTGACCCGGCCTCGTTCGGCCTCCCGTGCCAGGTCGCTCGGCCTGCATACATCCGGGTGGGCCTCAGCCTGCTGCGTCCTGCCTTGGCCTCTTCCACCGACTTGGGCCATAGCCCATGGTGAGAAATCCCCCTCCCAGCGCCTGTTCCTGTTAGGCCCGCGACTGGATTCGGCCCAGTGTATTTTTATTTCCCTGTTGTGATTTTAGCTTTTTATCCTGAGACTGCCTATTTTACAGAAAACCCCTTGCACATCATGCATTTTATAACTCACCAACCGTGCATCGGATTGAAACAAACTTAATATGAAATTTGCTTAGAATTTCATCTAGTTTAATAATATGCAACTTTCATCTATGTTTAAAATGTTTAAGATGTTGTTTGTTTAAATTTGCTTAAATAACTTGTTAAAATGATTTAATTCATAACTAAATAACCGTAGCTCGGTTTTAAATAATCTTTATATGTAATTGGGGTAGAATTTTGCCTAGTTTAACATGGTGGCTTTACTTTGCATGTTTAATAACTCTAAAATTGTGTTTAGGGCAGAACAGTACCAAATCTATAATATGCTCATGGGGAGTTTCCGGAATTGTTGTTCGTTGCTTCCGGCCTCATTTAAGCTTGACTAGGTAGGTAGTTTACTTTGCTTCACCCCTTGCCATCCTAACCAACATTTAATTTTGTTGAGTACATAAACGAGAGAGAACTAAATAAGGCATGTGGTGTTCCGTCAATATGCAACTCGTTGCATATTGAGCTCCACTTAACTTGTAGTGTTGTTTGTGCTCTTTGCCATGCCATGCATATTTAAACCGGACATGCATCATACTTGCTTGCGCATCATGCCATGTTATGTGATGGTTGTTTACTTTGTTGTGTGCTTCTTTCTGGTGTTGCTTCTTTGGGCTGGTTCCGATAACGTCGCGTTTCTGAGGACCCGTTCGACTACGTCCGTTTGTCTTCTTCATGGACTCGTTCTTCTTCCTTGCGGGATTTCAGGCAAGATGATCATACCCTCGAAATCACTTCTATCTTTGCTTGCTTAGTTGCTCGCTCTTTTGCTATGCCTATGCTGCGATACCTACCACTTGCTTATCATCCCTCCCATATTGTTGAACCAAGCCTCTAACCCACCTTGTCCTAGCAAACCGTTGTTTGGCTATGTTACCGCTTTGCTCAGCCCCTCTTATAGCGTTGTTAGTTGCAGGTGAAGATTGAAGTTTGTTCCTTGTTGGAACATGGAGATGTTGTTCCTTGTTGGAACATGTTTACTTGTTGGGATATCGCAATATATCTTATTTAATTAATGCATCTATATACTTGGTAAAGGGTGGAAGGCTCGGCCTTATGCCTGGTGTTTTGTTCCACTCTTGCCGCCCTAGTTTCCGTCATATCGGTGTTATGTTCCCGGATTTTGCGTTCCTTACGCGGTTGGGCTATAATGGGAACCCCTTGACAGTTCGCCTTGAATAAAACTCCTCCAGCAATGCCCAACCTTGGTTTTACCATTTGCCTCACCACCACCTATTTTTCCCTTGGGAGTCGCTCTTTCGAGGGTCATCATTATTATAACCCCCCCGGGCCAGTGCTCCTCTGAGTGTTGGTCCGACCGAGTAGACTACGGGACCACCTCGGGGCAACTTGAGGTTTGGTTTTACTCATAGGATGTCTCATCTGAGTGTGCCCTGAGAACGAGATATGTGCAGCTCCTATCGGGATTTGTCGGCACATTCGGGCGGTGTTGCTGGTTTAGTTTTACCTTGTCGAAATGTCTTGTAACCGGGATTCCGAGTCTGATCGGGTCTTCCCGCTAGAAGGAATATCCTTCGTTGACCGTGAGAGCTTGTCATGGGCTAAGTTGGGACACCACTGCAGGGATTTGAACTTTCGAAAGCCGTGCCCGCGGTTTTGGGCAGATGGGAATTTGTTAACGTCTGGTTGTAGAAAACCTAAAGTTGACCTTAATTAAAATACATCAACCGCGTGTGTAACCGTGATGGTCTCTTTCTGGCGGAGTCCGGGAAGTGAACACGGTGTTGGAGTTATGCTTGACGTAGGTTGTTCTAGGATCACTTCTTGATCATACTTTTATCGACCGTGCTTTGCCTTCTCTTCTCGCTCTCTTTTGCGAATATGTTAGCCACCATATATGCTAGTCGCTTGCTGCAGCTCCACCTCATACCTTTACCCTACCCATAAGCTTAAATAGTCTTGATCGCGAGGGTGCGAGATTGCTGAGTCCCCGTGGCTCACAGATACTTCCACAACCAGTTTGCAGGTGCCGATGAGTCCGTGTAGATGACGCCACCAAGCTCAGGAGGAGCTCGTTGAAGATCTTGTCCTTTGTTTTGTTTCGTTCTAGTTGATCAGTAGTGGAGCCCAGTCGGGACGATCGGGGATCTGTGTAGCATTTGGGGTAGTCTTCTTTTATTTTGGTTCCGTAGTCGGACCTTGATTGTATCTGGATGATGTAATGTTTTATTCATGTATTTGTGTGAAGTGGCGATTGTAAGCCAACTATGTACCTTTTCCCTTATTGTATTACATGGGTTGTTTGCGAAGATTACCTCACTTGCGACATTGCTTTCAATGCGGTTATGCCTCTAAGTCGCGCTTCGACACGTGGGAGATATAGCCGCATCGAGGGCGTTACAGGGGGCTTTTCTCTTCTTTTTTTGTTTTGTTTTCTGTTTTTTTGTATTTTCCCTTTTCTTTATTTTCTTTTTTGTTTTAATTTAAGTTCCTCTTTTACTTTAGTTTTATAAACTATAAAAGTACTCCCTACTTTAGTGTTAATAAATAGGCTACTGCCACTTAAGTTTGGGGAACTAAATAAAATAGTTTAATATTTTATTTAATGTAAAAGGCACTCAACTACTTGTTTTTGCTACTGTTTAAAACATTCTAGAGTATTTTACACTTTTATAAAAGTGTGGTTTCTCCACCAAATTTACCTATGCAATATTTGGTTCACTCCGAATATTTTTAGTTTTATTATTTGAAAACTTTTATTGTTTGCTTTTGTTTTAAATTTGAAGTTTGAACTGGGTTTCGAACTAATGAGAGTTTATCCACAGTAATTGAGGTGACGTGGCATCATTAGCGGGGGATCACTGTAGCTTAATTATTCGGGCGTCATAGCTTAAGAGCACCACCAAACCAATGTCACCATGTACTGTCGCCCCCCTTTCAATGAAGAAGTTACTTCTGCAAGTCAGATTGTCACTCCTCAACAGCCATATATGCTCACAACCCTCAAGTGGACAAACGCAACCGGGCATACCACATATACGGGAAGCAGACCGGAGCACAACCGCCAACATCAACAAGGTAACTGATGTCGCCAAGAACCCATGAGAGGCCATCCGACAGCCCCAAGTCTTCAACAATGGTTGGACACAATTTGCAGACCAAAATCCGTCGGTGCCATCAAGAGCCCACATAGGCCAACTGACAGTCATGTCTTCACGGAAGTCAAACCGGCAACGGATGAGGACACGAAGCCAAGCATACAGGTGCACAGAACTTGCAGAGAAACCTCTCATGTCCGATCATCCATGGTTTGTCTCCACGTGCGACGCTGCCATGCACCTCATGTCCACTGCCATCCAGTGCAAATCATGGCAGGGTTCATGGAATCTTTTTTCAAAAAGCTTAGCCGGTGATCAAGCATGATATCATGGCAGGTTTTTTTAGGATCCCATGGCAGGGCTTCTTAAGTTGTACGTGGGCAATGGGCAAGGTTTTGCCAAACTTAAAAGAGCATTCATAACCCTGATCCCCAAGACCCCAAGCACGGGGGTGCCGAACTCAATGGAGACTATAGGCCAATCAATCTTCCCCAGAGCTTCACAAAATTGTTTGCCAAGCTTCTCGCTGTCAGAGCCCACACCCATACGAGAGAAATAGTCAGTCCCAACCAACCGACATTCATCATGGGTCGTAATATCCACGACAACTTATCTTCTAGTCAGGCAAATTGCGAGGAAACTTCATGATAGGAGAACTCTAGATGTGCTCATCAAACTCGACATAAACAGTGAAGGAAATATGCCCTAGAGGCAATAATAAAGTTATTATTTATTTCCTTATATCATGATAAATGTTTATTATTCATGCTAGAATTGTATTAACCGGAAACATAATACATGTGTGAATACATAGAAAAACAGAGTGTCACTAGTATGCCTCTACTTGACTAGCTCATTAATCAAAGATGGTTATGTTTCCTAACCATGGACAAAGAGTTGTTATTTGATTAAAGGGATCAAATCATTAGTTGAATGATCTGATTGACATGACCCATTCCATTAGCTTAGTACCCGATCGTTTAGTATGTTGCTATTGCTTTCTTCATGACTTATACATGTTCCTATGACTATGAGATTATGCAACTCCCGTTTGCCGGAGGAACACTTTGTGTGCTACCAAACGTCACAACGTAACTGGGTGATTATAAAGGAGCTCTACAGGTGTCTCCAAAGGTACACGTTGGGTTGGCGTACTTCGAGATTAGGATTTGTCACTCCGAATGTCGGAGAGGTATCTCTGGGCCCTCTCGGTAATGCACATCACTTAAGCCTTGCAAGCATTGCAACTAATGAGTTAGTTGCGGGATGATGTATTACGGAACGAGTAAAGAGACTTGCCGGTAACGAGATTGAACTAGGTATTGGATACCGATGATCGAATCTCAGGCAAGTAACATACCGATGACAAAGGGAACAACGTATGTTGTTATGCGGTCTGACCGATAAAGATCTTCGTAGAATATGTAGGAGCCAATATGGGCATCCAGGTCCCGCTATTGGTTATTGACCGGAGACGTGTCTCGAACCGTAGGGTCCGCACGCTTAAGGTTTCGATGACAGTTATATTATGAGTTCATGAGTTTTGATGTAACGAAGGAGTTCGGAGTCCTCGATGAGATCGGGGACATGACGAGGAGTCTCGAAATGGTCAAGACGTAAAGATCGATATATTGGACGACTATATTCGGACATCGGAAAGGTTCTGAGTGGTTCGGGTATTTTCGGAGTACCGAGGAGTTACGGGAATACGAGGGAAAAGTATTGAGCCTTATTGGACTAGGAAAGGGGGAATCCTACTCCCAGTGGGAGTAGGACTCCCTAGGGCGCGCCATAGAGAGGGCCGGCCCTCCCCTCCTCCACTCCTTTATATACGGGGGCAGGGGCAGCCCATAGACACACAAGTTGATCTTCGTGATCGTTCCTTAGCCGTGTGCGGTGCCCCCCTCCACCATATTCCACCTCGGTCATATTGTAGCAGTGCTTAGGCGAAGCCCTGCGATGGTTGAACATCAAGATCGTCACCATGCCGTCGTGCTGACGGAACTCCTCCCCGAAGCTTTGCTGGATCGGAGCCCGGGGAGCGTCATCGAGCTGAACGTGTGCCAAGAACTCGGAGGTGCCGGAGTAACGGTGCTTGGATCGGTTGGACCGGGAAGACGTACGACTACTTCCTCTACGTTGCGTCAACGCTTCCGCTTCGGTCTACGAAGGGTACGTAGACAACAATATCCCCTCTCGTTGCTATGCATCACCATGATCTTGCGTGTGCGTAGGAATTTTTTTGAAATTACTACGTTCCCCAACAGTGGCATCCGAGCCTAGGTTTTATGGTTTGATGTTATATGCACGAGTAGAACACAAGTGAGTTGTGGGCGATATAAGTCATACTTCTTACCAGCATGTCATACTTTGGTTCGGTGGTATTGTTGGATGAAGCGGCCCGGACCGACATTACGCGTACGCTTACGCGAGACTGGTTCTACCACCGTGCCTTGCACACGGGTGGCTGGCGGGTGTCAGTTTCTCCAACTTTAGTTGAACCGAGTGTGGCTACGCCCGGTCCTTGCTAAGGTTAAAACAGCACCAACTTGACAAACTATCGTTGTGGTTTTGTGCATAGGTAAGAACGGTTCTTGCTAAGCCCGTAGCAGCCATGTAAAGCTTGCAACAACAAAGTAGAGGACGTCTAACTTGTTTTTGCAGGGCATGTTGTGATGTGATATGGTCAAGACGTGATGAGATATAAGTTGTTGTATGAGATGATCATGTTTTGTTGAAGTTATCAGCAACTGGCAAAATCCTTATGGTTGTCTCTCTATTGCATAAGATGCAAGCGTCCAATAATTGCTTTACTTTATCGCTCTGCGATAGCAATAGTTGCAAGAGCAATTGTTGGCGAGACGACCACGTGACGACGCATTGATATAGATCAAGATGATGGAGATCATGGTGTCATGCCGGTGACGATATAGATCATGACAGTACTTTGGAGATGGAGATCAAAGAAGCAAGATGATGATGGCCATATCATGTCACATATTTTGATTGCATATGATGTTTATCTTTTATACATCTTATTTTTGCTTAGTTTGACGGTAGCATTTTAAGATGATCTCTCACTAATTATCAAGAAGTGTTCTCCCTGAGTATGCACCGTTGCGAAAGTTCTTTGTGCTGAGACACCACGTGATGATCGGGTGTGATAGGCTCTACGTTCAAATACAACGGGTGCAAAACAGTTGTACACGCGGAATACTCAGGTTATACTTGACGAGCCAAGCATAGGGAGACCGAAAGGTCAAACGTGAATCATATAGTAGATATGATCAACATAGTGATGTTCACCATTGAAAACTACTCCATCTCACGTGATGATCGGACATGGTTTAGTTGATTTGGATCACGTGATCACTTAGAGGATTAGAGGGATGTCTATCTAAGTGGGAGTTCTTAAGTAATATGATTAATTGAACTTTAATTTATCATGAACTTAGTCCTGGTAGTATTAGCATATTTATGTTGTAGATCAATAGCTCGCGTTGTTGCTTTCATATGTTTATTTTGATATGTTCCTAGAGAAAATTGTGTTGAAAAATGTTAGTAGCAATACGGATTGGATCCGTGATCTGAGTTTATCCTCATTGCTGCACAGAAGAATTATGTCCTTGATGCACCGCTAGGTGACAGACCTATTGCAGGAGCAGATGCAGACATTATGAACGTTTGGCTAGCTCAATATGATGACTACTTGATAGTTTAAGTGCACCATGCTTAAACGGCTTAGAATCGGGACTTCAAAGACGTTTTGAACATCATGGACCATATGAGATGTTCCAGGAGTTGAAGTTAATATTTCAAGCAAATACCCGAGTTGAGAGATATGAAGTCTCCAACAAGTTCTATAGCTAAAAGATGGAGGAGAATCGCTCAACCAGTGAGCATGTGCTCAGATTGTCTGGGTACTACAATCGCTTGAATCAAGTGGGAGTTAATCTTCCAGATAAGATAGTGATTGACAGAATTCTCTAGTCACCATCACCAAGTTAGTAGAACTTCGTGATGAACTATGATATGCAAGGGATAACGGAAACGATTCCCAAGCTCTTCGTGATGCTAAAATCGACGAAGGTAGAAATCAAGAAAAACATCAAGTGTTGATGGTAGACAAGACCACTAGTTTCAAGAAAAGGGCAAAGGGAAGAAGGGGAACTTCAAAAAGAACGGCAAGCAAGTTGTTGCTCAAGTGAAGAAACCCAAGTCTGGTCCTAAGCCTGAGACTAAGTACTTCTACTGCAAAGGGACTGGTCACTGGAAGCGGAACTACCCCAAGTGATTGGCGGATAAGAAGGATGGCAAAGTGAACATAAGTATATTTGATATACATGTTATTGATGTGTACTTTACTAGTGTTTATAGAAACCCCTCAGTATTTGATGCTGGATCTGTTGCTAAGAGTAGTAACTCGAAACAGGAGTTGCAGAATAAACAGAGACTAGTTAAGGGTGAAGTGACGATGTGTGTTGGAAGTAGTTCCAAGATTGATATGATCATCATCGCACACTCCCCTATACTTTCGGGATTAGTGTTGAACCTAAATAAGTGTTATTTGCTTTTTTCATTAAGCATGAATATGATTTGATCATGTTTATTGCAATACGGTTATTCATTAAAGTCAGAGAATAATTGTTGTTCTATTTACATGAATAAAACCTTTGATGGTCATACACCCAATGAAACAAGTTCATTGGATCTCGATCGTAGTGATACACATATTCATAATATTGAAACCAAAAGATGCAAAGTTAATAATGATAGTGCAACTTATTTGTGGCACTGCCGTTTAAGTCATATTGGTATAAAGCGCATGAAGAAACTCCATGCTGATGGGCTTTTGGAATCACTTGATGCTTGCGAACCATGCCTTATGGGCAAGATGACTAAAACGCCGTTCTCCGGAACAATGAAGCAAGCAACAGATTTGTTGGAAATCATACATACTGATGTATGTGGTCCGATGAATATTAAGGCTTGCAGCAGGTATCATTATTTTCTGACCTTCACAGATGATTTGAGCAGATATGTGGATATCTACTTGATAAAACATAAGTCTGAAACGTTTGAACAGTTCAAAGAATTTCAGAGTGAAGTGGAAAATCATCGTGGCAAGAAAATAAAAAGTTTCTACGATATGATCGCAGAGGTAAAATATTTGAGTTACGAGTTTGGCCTTCAATTAAAACAATGTGAAATAGTTTCACTACTCACGCCACCTGGAACACCATAGTGTAATGGTGTGTCTGAACGTCATAACCGTACTTTGTTAGATATAGTGCGATCTATGATGTCTCTTACCGATCTACCACTATCGTTTTGGGGTTATGCATTAGAGACAGCTGCATTCACGTTAAATAGGGCACCATCTAAATCCGTTGAGACGACACCGTATGAACTATGGTTTGGCAAGAAACCTAAGCTGTCGTTTCTTAAAGTTTGAGGTTGCAATGCTTATGTGAAAAAGTTTCAACCTGATAAGCTCAAACCAAAATCGGAGAAGTGCGTCTTCATAGGATACACAAAAGAAAATGTTGGGTACACCTTCTATCACAGATCCAAAGGCAAGACATTCGTTGCTAAGAATGGATCCTTTCTAGAGAAGGAGTTTCTCTCGAAAGAAGTGAGTGGGAGGAAAGTAGAACTTGATGAGGTAATTGTACCTGCTCCATTATTGGAAAGTAGTTCATCACAGGAAAATGTTCTTGTGACTACTACACCAATTAGTGAGGAAGCTAATGATGATGATCATGTAACTTCAGATCAAGTTACTACCGAACCTCGTAGGTAAACCAGAGTGAGATCTGCACCAGTGTGGTACGGTAATGCTGTTCTGGAAGTCATGCTACTAGATCATGATGAACCTACAAACTATGAGGAAGCGATGATGAGCCCAGATTCCGCGAAATGGTTTGAGGCCATGAAATCTGAGATATGATCCATGTATGAGAACAAAGTATGGACTTTGATGGATTTACCCAATGATCGGCAAGCCATAGAAAATAAATGGATCTTCAAGAGGAAGACAGACGATGATAGTAGTGTTACTATCTACAAAGCTAGAATTGTCACAAAAGGTTTTCGACAAGTTCAAGGTGTTGACTACGATGAGAGTTTCTCACTCGTATCTATGCTTAAGTCTGTCCGAATCATGTTAGCAAATTGCCACATTTTATGAAATCTGGCAAATGGATGTAAAGACTGCATTCCTGAATGGATTTCTGGAAGAAGAGTTGTATATGATGCAACCTGAAGGTTTTATCGATCCAAAGGATGCTAACAAAGTGTGTAAGCTCCAGTGATCCATCTATGGACTGGTGCAGGCATCTCGGAGTTGGAATATACGCTTTGATAAGTTGATCAAAGCATATAGTTTTATACAGACTTGCGGTGAAGCCTGTATTTACAAGAAAGTGAGTGGGAGCACTACAACATTTCTGATAAGTATATGTGTATGACATATTGTTGATCGGAAATAATGTAGAATTATTCTGCAAAGCATAAAGGAGTGTTTGAAAGGATTTTTTTCAAAAAAAACCTCGGTGAAGCTGCTTACATATTGAGCATCAAGATCTATAGAGATAGATCAAGACGCTTGATAAATTTTTTCAATGAGTACATACTTTGACAAGATTTTGAAGTAATTCAAAATGGAACAGTCAAAGAAAAAGTTTCTTGCCTGTGTTACAAGGTGTGAAGTTGAGTAAGACTCAAAGCCCGACCACGTCAGAAGATAGAAAGAGAATGAAAGTCATTCCCTATGCCTCAGTCATAGGTTCTATAAAGTATGCCATGCTGTGTACCAAATCTATTGTATACCATACACTGTGTTAAGAGAGGGAGTACAATAGTGATCTAGGAGTAGATCAATGGACAGCGGTCAAAATTATCCTTACTGGAATAAGGATATGTTTCTCGATTACGGAGGTGACAAAAGGTTCGTCGTAAAGGGTTACGTCGATGCAAGTTTTGACACTGATCCAGATGACTCTAAGTCTCAATCTGGATACATATTGAAAGTGGGAGCAATTAGCTAGAGTAGCTCCATGCAGAGCATTGTTGACATAGAAATTTGCAAAATACATGCGGATCTGAATGTGGCAGACCCGTTGACTAAACTTCTCTCACAAGCAAAACATGATCACTTTTTGGGTCTTAATCACATAGCGATGTGAACTAGATTATTGAATCTAGTAAACCCTTTGGGTGTTAGTCACATGGAGATGTGAACCAATCACATAAAGATGTGAACTATTGATGTTAAATCACATGGCGATGTGATCTAGATTATTGACTCTAGTGCAAGTGGGAGACTGAAGGAAATATGCCCTAGAGGCAATAATAAAGTTATTAATTATTTCCTTATATCATGATAAATGTTTATTATTCATGCTAGAATTGTATTAACCGGAAACATAATACATGTGTGAATACATAGACAAACAGAGTGTCACTAGTATGCCTCTACTTGACTAGCTCGTTAATCAAAGATGGTTATGTTTCCTAACCATGGACAAAGAGTTGTTATTTGATTAACGGGATCACATCATTAGTTGAATGATCTGATTGACATGACCCATTCCATTAGCTTAGCACCCGATCGTTTAGTATGTTGATATTGCTTTCTTCATGACTTATACATGTTCCTATGACTATGAGATTATGCAACTCCCGTTTGCCGGAGGAACACTTTGTGTGCTACCAAACGTCACAACGTAACTGGGTGATTATAAAGGAGCTCTACAGGTGTCTCCAAAGGTACACGTTGGGTTGGCGTACTTCGAGATTAGGATTTGTCACTCCAAATGTCGGAGAGGTATCTCTGAGCCCTCTCGGTAATGCACATCACTTAAGCCTTGCAAGCATTGCAACTAATGAGTTAGTTGCGGGATGATGTATTACGGAACGAGTAAAGAGACTTGCCGATAACGAGATTGAACTAGGTATTGGATACCGACGATCGAATCTCAGGCAAGTAACATACCGATGACAAAGGGAACAACGTATGTTGTTATGCGGTCTGACCGATAAAGATCTTCGTAGAATATGTAGGAGCCAATATGGGTATCCAGGTCCCGCTATTGGTTATTGACCGGAGACGTGTCTCGGTTATGTCTACATTGTTCTCGAACCGTAGGGTCCGCACGCTTAAGGTTTCGATGGCAGTTATATTATGAGTTCATGAGTTTTGATGTACCGAAGTAGTTCAGAGTCCCGAATGAGATCGGGGACATGACGAGGAGTCTCGAAATGGTCGAGACGTAAAGATCGATATATTGGACGACTATATTCGGACATCGGAAAGGTTCTGAGTGGTTCGGGTATTTTTCGGAGTACCGGGGAGTTACGGGAATACGGGGGAAAAGTATTTGGCCTTATTGGGCCATACGAGAAAGAGAGAGGGGCTGCCTAGGGCAGGCCGCGCGCCCCCCAAGGCCTAGTCTGAATTAGACTAGGGGGAGGGGCTGCGCCCCCTCCTTCCTTCCCTTCTCCTTTCCCCTTCCTTGGCTCCTACTCCTACTACATGGAAGGAATCCTAGTTGGACTAGGAAAGGGGGAATCCTACTCCCGGTGGGAGTAGGACTCCCTAGGGCGCGCCATAGAGAGGGCCGGCCCTCCCCTCCTCCACTCCTTTATATACGGGGGCAGGGGGCACCCAATAGGCACACAAGTTGATCTTCGTGATCGTTCCTTAGCCGTGTGCGGTGCCCCCCTCCACCATATTCCACCTCGGTCGTATTGTAGTGGTGCTTAGGCGAAGCCATGCGACGGTTGAACATCAAGATCGTCACCACGCCGTCGTGCTGACGGAACTCCTCCCCGAAGCTTTGCTGGATCGGAGCCCGGGGAGCGTCATCGAGCTGAACGTGTGCCAAGAACTCGGAGGTGCCGGAGTAACGGTGCTTGGATCGGTTGGACCGGGAAGACGTACGACTACTTCCTCTACGTTGCGTCAACGCTTCCGCTTCGGTATACGAAGGGTACGTAGACAACACTCTCCCCTCTCGTTGCTATGCATCATCATGATCTTGCGTGTGTGTAGGAATTTTTTTGAAATTACTACGTTCCCCAACAAACAGAGCATTTGACTCCCTCTCCTACCCATTTCTGTTTCAAGTTTTGAGAGCCAAGGGATTTGGAGCAAGGTGGTTACGGTGGATTGCTATCCTTCTGCAATTAGCTAGCACTCGAGTGATCATCAACGGAATCTCGGGGAAAAGTTTTGCACACGTGCAAGGCCTGCGTCAAGGAGATCCGATTTCCCCTTTGTTGTTTTTCATCACAATGGATGCCCTGACGAGCTTGTTTGCGAGAGCAGTGGCGGAGGGCGTGGTCAGCTCCTTTTCGGGATCTCAGCGATGCATCGGCTCTCAATTTTTGGCGACGACGTGGCGTTGTTTGTCAAGCCCTCCATGCAAGATCTACTATTTGTCCAGGAAATGTTGAATGTCTTTGGAGTTGCTCTAGGACTCGATCACGGTCAACTACACTAAGGCCGGTCATAGTGGGAGTAATATAGATAGTAACATAGATGCCACATAAACGAAAATGATAATGTGGCAGGTAGTTAATGAAGAGAGAGAGAGAGGCAAATAGAGTAACATACCATCACATAGCGTTTCCCAATGCAAAATGGGTCTACAAAGTAATAAATGAAGATATCTATGTTACCACACCTATGACACTACCCATTATAAGTAACATAGACTAATAATATATGCATGTTACTAGTCTAAGTTACTCTCCACTATGACCAGCCTAAATCCAAGGCACATTTCATCATAGGCTCGGTGGAATATCAAACCAGGATTGTGGACATCTTACATTGCGACATGGGAACCTTTCCATGCAAATATTTGGGACTCCCCCTTGCAATCTCTCAGCTCTGTAAAGCTGACATGTAGCCACTACTAGATCAAGTGCGTCACTTTGTGACTTTGTGGCAGAGGGGTTTCATGCAACAACCGGCTCGTTTGGTGCTCATCAAACCAGTGATTACGGCCCGATCCATCAATCATCTCATGATACTCAATACACCGGATTGGGTGTTCAACGATGTTAACACTTGCCTACGGGGATTCTTTTGGACCGGGAAGGACAGAGCAGTTGGCGCCCACCGTGGGTTGCATAAATCTTTGTTGATTGCCTCTGAAAATTTGAGCTCTTTGAAGGCCTCACACGAGGAGGAAAGAACATCATTGCTAAAACGTGCTGAGGAAGTAGAGGGCCGGCTTGGGCCGGTCACAGAAGAGCTGAATGCGTTAAAATGCCACATCACCAATATGATTGTGGCTACCTTTGGTAAGTAGAACTGTCTTTATAAGTTAACTAGCAAAGTGGCCTGCTCGATGCGTGGGCTAGAACGTTAGAGACTTTATAATGATAACTTATTCTTTTATTTTTATGAAGAAAAATTGGGACAAAAATGTGATGGCATTACAAATATAAGACTTCTACAAACATAGTTTTGTCTTAGGTATTTGTTATTTTCAGATTGCATACCAATATATATGTTATACAATTTGTCGTTTACCTGACTATTATGTATGCCATACTATGCAACATCTTGTTTAGTCATTTTTTCGTTGAATGCCATTATGAAATGTTAAAGCACATACCTTTGAGATTTACATAAAAAAATTATCTCAAAGGAAATTCTAGTTGACTTTGGGACTCTCCGAAAATATCCAATTAAAATAAACCTATCCATCCTCACTATACTTATAAGAAGTAGGGTTACATATATTATTTTGACCCAGGCCCTCGAATATTTTTAATATTTATATTACGAATATCAACAATGTTTTTCCATTAATGAAATTTGTCCATGTAAATTAAAGCATTCCAGTTGTAATAAATCACTATGTATTTTTAATAATGTTTTAATATCTCGTAATATCATCTTAGATTTTATAAAACTACAATTAACATTCACAAATTTAGTTATTTGTACAAATTTGAGGCGTTATCTAATCAATGTACATGTGTTGATATCTCGTAATATCATCTTAGATTTTATAAAACTACAATTAACATTCACAAATTTAGTTATTTGTACAAATTTGAGGCGTTATCTAATCAATGTACATGTGTTGATGTGCTACCTTCACAAACCTTCAAGATTCCTTTCACGTGTGATTTCATAGCTTTGGACGTCTGCATAAGGCAAGTTTCCGATTGATCTTTTGGTGTATATGCATGAGGGAAAAAAATTATATGAGACCAGGTCTTACGGTTAGTAGGTGAGACCCGTCCTGATGGACGACACGTGGCATTCACAAATCACAAAGCATCTAATCTCTCTTTCCTCCTGATTTTAAGTGTGTGTGTGTGTGTGGGGGAGGGGGGGGGGGGGGGTGGAGGGTGCTAATATATCTTATTACAATGCATGATTCAGTTCACGTCTGTTCCTATAACTGCTACAAGCAAAGCTATATGTATCCCTGTTCTGAACTTAAATGAATTTAAGTCAACCATTTGTCCTCTATTCCAGATTTTATCAAACAGGGCGCTATGCTTCTACATACCTAGATTGAAAAGGCCAATCGATTAGCAAATACAATTCGACCTCAGGGCAGGCTCAGATTGAACAGCAAAACATATTCATGCATGCAAGGCGCATAACAGTTAACTGCTTTGTACGTGCATGTTAAGTTCGTCTGTCTGTGTGGATGCAACGGCCGGTTTGGATGGATAACATAACGCCTCATCTACAGATGCGTTGAGTGCTAATAGAGGTAAGATATACGTATGCCAGGATGCTGAAGGAGCTAGTGTTTGTGGAGGCGGCGGGGAAAGGCTTGGTCCGGGTCCATCATGCCCATTTCGTGGAAGGAGTCTGGATGCTTATGGACCCTTGCGGAGCAGCAGCATCATGTTTGTTTGATTCGGGCTGCCAGGTAGGTGCTTCCACGTGCGTGATGCAACGTTGGAAAGAGGATAGGGGGGGCATGCGTGCGACCCGGTTTCACAGAGGAGACCCGAGGCGGCATGGGTGATATTGTAAAGAAGACAGCTACGGGAGATTATACTTGATAAATAAACTAATGAAGGGCATAGGATGGTAATTATTTTGGTTTCCACATATGTTTTGAGATCCATTGATCATCATTTTTAATTTGTCAAATTAACAGCCATATATTTTTCTACTTTTATGTGAGTTTTTAGTATTTTTTTTCTTTTTTATTAGCATGTTAAGTACTTGTAGTTTATAATAGATTCTTTATTGACAATGTTCTTGAGCACGTCATTCTCATTTCTATGTTTGTCATTTCCCATTGCCAACAACCCATCCTCTTTTGAGCCTCTTGAGACACTAGTAGAAAAGAGGGCTTTGGTTCAGACCGGGTCAACCCATTAGTTCCGGTTTAGTCCAGAACCGGGACCCATGGGGGGATTGGTCCCGGTTCGTGAGGCCAGGGGCCTGCCGGGGCTCGTGGGGGCATTGGTCCCGATTCGTCTGGCCCCTTTGGTCCCGGTTGGTGGGACGAACCGGGACCAATGTGTCTCGCTCCTAGCCCATCACCATTGGTCCCGGTTGGTGGCTTGAACCGGGACCACAGGCTTCCCTTTGGTCCCGATTCATGCCACGAACCGGGACCAATGAGGTGCCTATATATACCCCTCGCCCGCGAGCAGAGCACTCCAATGCTCTGTTTTTCTCTGGCCGGCGAGGGGAGGGCTTTGTGGTGCTCTAGCTCACCTCCTATGCACATGAGGTGTTTGATGAAATGCCCGAGCCACACTAGTTAAGCTTTCTCCTCTCGAAGCTCGACCTCAAAACTCCATTTTCCTCGAGATTTGTCTAGGTTCAGCGGCCCGTCACGTCCCATTCCTGTCTTCACCGCCGTCAATCGCCCGCGCCGATCTCGTCGCTAGCACCACCGTGGTGAGCCTCTTGTTCTTATCTTCTTTCTCAAAGAAAAAAAATTCTTACTTTAGATAGATACTTGTCTAATTTTCTTACTTTAGATAGATAGATACATAGTGCGATGGTTTTGGTATCCGCCCCGTCGGCCCTCGTCCTGGCTATGATTCGGATGTGGTATATATATATATATATTATCTTTTTATAACTATTTGGTTCATTTATTGTTTATGACAATTATGCCGACCAACGTGACATAGATTTTATTTATGTAGAAGGTAGTTGAACCAGAAATTTCAACCGACCCTATTGTCGAGAGGTTAAATTTAGTTGAAGAAGAAAACAATTACTTGAAGGAAAAATAAAAAAATCGAGGAGGAGAAGATGATATTGGAGTTGCATGTTGCGGATGTCGTCGATGATCACACGATCAAGATGGATGCAATGCGGTTGAAGATGAGAAAGATTAGAAAATATGCCATTCATACCGAAACTTGGTATCATTATGCCGTTGGATCAATTGTTACCTTGGTTGCGATTATGATCGCATTTGTTTTCGCATTGAAATGTTTTACATAGTTTCAATGTATGGTTTAATTAATTAGATGCCCTGGAGAGCTATATGTTGTTAGATGAGAACTATGCATGTACTTTGGTTTTAATGTGATGATGAACTTCTATTACTTTGGTCACTTAATTATCTATTCATGATGTTCTGTAATGGTTTTTGACACACTTAATTATATATAATGCACGCAGATGAATCAGCAATGGATGTACGGTGACAGACACACCTCCGAGTACATTAAGGGCGTGCATGATTTTCTCGAAGTGGCTGAGGCAAACAAGCAGAATGGTTTTATGTGTTGTCCATGCTCTAAATGTGGGAATACAAAGTCTTACTCTGACAGGAAAATCCTTCACACCCACCTGCTTTACAATGGTTTTATGCCATACTATAATGTTTGGACGAGGCACGGAGAAATAGGGGTTATGACGGAAGACGACGAAAAAGAAGAGGACGATGACAACTATGTGCCCCCTGAATACGGTGATGCTGCAACGGGGGAAGCTGCTGAAGATCAAGAGGAACCAGACGATGTGCCTAATGATGCTGCAACGGGGAAGCTGCTGAAGATCATGAGGAACCAGACGATGTGCCCGATGATGATGATCTCCGGCGGGTCATTGTCGATGCGGGGACGCAATGCGAAAGTCAAAAGGAGAAGCTGAAGTTTGATCGCATGTTAGAGGATCACATAAAAGGGTTGTACCCCAATTGCGAAGATGGCAACATAAAGCTCGGTACCATACTGGAATTGCTGCAGTGGAAGGTAGAGAATGTTGTGCCTGACAAATGATTTGAGAAGCTACTGAAAATATTGAAGAAGAAGCTTCCAAAGGATAACGAATTGCCCGATAGTACATACGCAACAAAGAAGGTTGTATGCCCTCTAGGATTGGAGGTGCAGAAGATACATGCATGCCCTAATGACTGCATCCTCTACCGCGGTGCGTACAAGGATTTTAAGGTCCCTTTGTTTAAGTGCAAATGGGTCAATCTGTCAGGAAGCGGGGTACAAGTAGACCCACAGTACGGAATGACAATAGTTGTAACGCCCTCGATGCGGCTATATCTCCCACGTGTCGAAGCACGACTTAGAGGCATAACCGCATTGAAAGCAATGTCGCAAGTGAGGTAATCTTCACACAATACATGTAATACATAAGGGAAAGAGATACATAGTTGGCTTACAATCGCCACTTCACACAATACATGAATAAAGCATTACATCATCTAGATACAATCAATGTCCGACTATGGAACCAAAATAAAAGAAGACTACCCCAAATGCTACACAGATCCCCGATCGTCCCAACTGGGCTCCACTACTGATCAACTGGAAAACAGAACAACATAATGAACGAGATCTTCATCGAGCTCCTCCTTGAGCTCGGTTGCGTCACCTGCATGGTATCATCGGCACCTGCAAACTGGTTTTGGAAGTATATGTGACTCATGGGGACTCAGCAATCTCACACCCTCGCGATCAAGACTATTTAAGCTTATGGGTAAGGTAAAAGGTATGAGGTGGATCTGCAGCAAGCGACTAGCATATATGGTGGCTAACATACGCAAATGAGAGCGAGAAGAGAAGGCAAAAGCATGGTCGAACAACTATGATCAAGAGGTGATCCTAGAACAACCTACGTCAAGCATAACTTCAACACCGTGTTCACTTCCCGGACTCCGCCGAGAAGAGACCATCACGGTTACACACGCGATTGATGTATTTTAATTAAGGTCAACTTCAGGTTTTCTACAACCGGACATTAACAAATTCCCATCTGCCCATAACCGCGGGCACGACTTTCGAAAGTTCAAACCCTGCAGGGGTGTCCCAACTTAGCCCATCACAAGCTCTCATGGTCAACGAAGGATATTCCTTCTCCCAAGACAATCCAATCAGACTCGGCATCCCGGTTACAAGACATTTCGACAATGGTAAAACAAGACCAGCAAAGCCACCCAGATGTGCCAACAAATCCTGATAGGAGCTGCACATATCTCGTTCTCAGGGCACACTGGATGAGAAAGACGTCGGGTGGGCCAGCCCAGAGTTGCCCCTGGTAGCTTCGGACATCGCTCAGTTGGACCAACACTTAGAGAAGCACTGGCCCGGGGGGTTAAAAAAAGATGACCCTTGAGTCTGCAGAACACAAGGGAAAGAAAAGGCTAGGTGGCGAATGGTAAAACCAATGTTGGGCCATGCTGGAGGAGTTTTATTCAAGGCGAACTATCAAGGGGTTTCCATTATAACCCAATCGTGTAAGGAACGCAAAATATGGGAACATAACACCGATATGACGGAAACTAGGGCGGCAAGAGTGGAACAAAACACCAGGCATAAGGTCGAGCCTTCCACCCTTTACCAAGTATATAGATGCATTAATTAAAATAAGAGATATTGTGATATCCCAACAAAATATCCATGTTACAACAGGGAACAAAATCCAATCTTCACCTGGAACTAACAACGCTATAAGAGGGGCCGAGCAAAGCGGTAACATAGCCAAACAACGGTTTGCTAGAACAAGATGGGTTAGAGGCTTGGTTCAACAATATGGGAGGCATGATAAGCAAATGGTAGGTATCGCAGCATAGGCATATCAAAAGAGCGAGCAACTACCAAGCAAAGATAGAAGTGATTTCGAGGGTATGGTCATCTTGCCTGAAATCCCGCAAGAAAGAAGAACGAGTCCATGAAGAAGACAAACGGACATAGTCGAACGGGTCCTCACAAACGCGAAGTTATCAGAACCAACCCGAAGAAGCAACACCGGAAAGAAGCACACAACGACATAGTAAACAACCAACACAAGAACATGGCATGATATGCGGGATGCGGTATGTGATGCATATACATGATTTGGAAAGGAATGATTGAACCTGGCCTCAACATGGAAATCCAAGAGTGCCGTTGGAAAGGTGAGGTGATTCCGGTTGAAATCGATATAAAGATCACCGGAATCGGATGCACGGTTCGGAAATGGCAAGCAAAACAACTATGGCACCGGTCTGCGATAAATAGTAAGTAGCCTTCTAAATGCATCAAGATAAATATGCTACAGCACTCAAACATGGCAACAAAATAGATGGCAGGGATCCACTCAAGATTCTTGACAAAAGATGAACACTGAGCTACGGCTAATTCATCCATTAACAGGTTCAAACAAGCATGGCAAAAGTGCAAATGATAACATCTTTCAGACTTAGTGAAATTAACAGCATGCCAGGAATTTATCATCAGGAAGCAATCTTTAGAGCATGAAAACTACATGCTACAGGAACATATCATGGCAAAGAAAGGCATGTCATGAAGCTACTCTAAGCAATTAAAAAAAGTCCCTTAATGACCATGAGCCAAAAGGGATCATAAAATACAATTGCAAGCATGTGAACATGGCAAAAACACAAACAGATCCAGACTTGGTGAAAAACTGGAGCATGCAAAACAGTTAACGAGTAGGCATGTTTACGAGCTCGATGCAGTCGCTACAGAGCATGGCATGACAAACTAAGCATAGACCCATGAAGAATACATGGCATAGAAGCTAGACATGGCAAGAACAACGGCATAGCATGCACGGATCAACAGCAATATCCTCGGCAAAATCGCTAAATATGTCAACAATCTGTCAGGATCATTTTATAGCAAAAATATAGCTCGATTGACTCAAGCTAGGCTGCTTCATAATTGCAAACAAAGACATGGATGGATAGAGCACAACAATATTAACAAAACATCCTTACTGATCATCCTCAAAAGAGGCACGGATCACTAGGAAACAACATGAACATATGACATAAAAATAAGGACAGGGCGGGGACTTAGTGAAATTCTAAGTCCCTGAAATCAGCATCATTGAGTAAGATACTTTGCATAATTGTGCTAGTCACCATAAAGATCACAAAAAATACAAGGCATACACCCCTGTAAAGATGGCATGGCATATAATAGAACACATGTAGAGCTCAGGATCATAGCATGCACACATTAATCATGGCAAAAATGACAAAAGGCCATTTGCTGAAACAGATCTGACATAATCATCACATAGCCCTCTTCCAACAGCATTTCGGGCATCAAGATGAGCTCAAACGAGAATGATGCAATGAGATGAAATGGTGTACTCGTCGAGACGAACATTTTGATATGCTACATGCATGAATCGGAGCTACGGATGCAGAGTTATGATGCGATGAAATATGCTAAAAATGCTGGAGACTTAGAGAAAATTAGACCTCGCGAAAAACTGGACGGAGAAGACCCGAAACGGACGGAGGCGTTTGGAACGGTGGATGGGTGGATCTGGTCCACCCGACCAGATCCGAAGCGGACCGGGTCCGGCGACGGCGAGGAGGGCGATTCCAATGAGGAGGCTCTCCGGCGCGGCCGCGGGCGGGCTCCGGCAAGCGGCGGGGCCGGCGAGCTCGCGCGCGGCGGCGGTGGTCGCCGGACGGCGAGGCGATGAGGTTGGAGGTGGCGGCGAGCATGCGGCAGCGCGCGGGCGGAGAGGAAGAGGCGGCGCGGCAGCCGGCGATGCGAAGCGGCAGGCGCAAGGGCGGCGGCGGGCGGCGGCGAACAGCGAGGCGACGGAGCTAGGGCAGAGCGGGCGGTGCTAGGGCGGCGGCGAACGGGCCAGGCGGCGGAGGGATCTGGACCCGCGGATGGGCTCTGCGGGCCGCGGCGGCGGAGACGGCGGTGAACGGTGACGTGGCCGGCGCGGAATTATCGGGGACGGCGGTGCGGACGTGTCCGTCGGCGCGAGGAGGTGGGATCTAGGGTTTCGTCCGTGAAAAATGAACAGGGTGCACATATTTATAGGTAGAGGGAGTTAGGAGAGTCCAAATGAGGTGCAGTTTTCGGCCACGCGATCGTGATCAAACGGTCGAGATAATGGAGGAGGTTTAGGTGGGTTTTGG
Source organism: Triticum monococcum (assembly GCA_034509565.1). NCBI lineage: Eukaryota > Viridiplantae > Streptophyta > Magnoliopsida > Poales > Poaceae > Triticum > Triticum monococcum. The sequence continues at coordinate 76,164,550 of CM067842.1, read as the reverse complement.
CCACTTTGGAGGGGTGTTGGGCTGCAACACACACGAGACCTTTTCGGTCCTTCGGTTAACCGTTGGAGTATCAAACGAAGTCCAAATGGCACGAAACTTGACAGGCGTTCTACCGGTAGTAAACCAAGGCCGCATGACAAGTCTCGGTTCAATCCGAAAACGTTTAACACCCGCACACGAAAAAAGGTTGAAAGGAACACCGGAGGACATAGGAGCACCAGATTGCAAAACGAACAACGGGGAAAATGCTCGGATGCATGAGACGAACAAGTATGCAAATGAAATGCACATGGTGACCTGATATGAGATGCATGACACGCAAGCAATGACAAGACAACCACAGTGAATAACTAGAGGACACCTGGCATATCGGTCTCGGGACGTTACAACAGTGGATCTGAAAAATCTTGGGTACACTGACCAACCGTTCGTCCTAGCGAATGATGTGGCACAGGTTATCTATGTGAAGGACATGTCTACCAAACCGAGAAAAAGAAAATATAAGGAAGCGAATACATCATACGATGAGCCAAAGCGCCACATAGTTCTTTCAGGAAAAAGGGACATCGTGGGAGTGGAGGGCAAGACAGACATGTCTGAAGATTATGAAAAGTTTCATGAAATTCCTCCCTTCAAAGTCAAGGCTGACCCAAGCGTCCTGATAAACGATGAAGATTATCCATTGTTACGGTGCAATAAGCAAATGACACAAGCGAAGAAAAAGTGAAGACTTTCCCCCGCAACTATTATGATGATATCATGCCAACTTTGTAACAGATGAATATGATACCATTGTCCGTTTTGTACATGCACGTGCTATGTGGGTGAAATTATGATACCACGCCAACTTTCAACTTTTTCAGAGTTCATTTGAAATGCTTTAATGTCTTATGGTTCGGCCCTCGTAATACCATTATTCAAATTTTAACTATTCAAATTTGAAAACTAATGGCACTAACAGAAAGTTTATAATTTTTGTGACCTAAAAGAAAAATAATTAAAAATAAACTTTAATAAAATAAATAAAAATAAAAACAATAAGTATTTTGTTGTAAGTAGAAACAAAATAAAATAAATAAAGCAACAAAGAAAACAAAAAAATGCCACCTACTGGGGCCCCACGGCCTGAATACGACTAGAAACCCTACCATGGGCCAGGATTCAGGCCCGCAGGTGGCCCAATAGGCCCACAGGCACACAGCGTATGGTTAGGCCCAAAAGCCTACAATTGAGAGGAGCCCGAGAGGGTGGGCACATCAGCGCTTATAAACCACTCTCGAGCTCTCTCAGCTAGCGAGGTGGTACTAAACTTTTGACGCGGGGCAGCACAAGGCCTTTGGTCCGGTTGGTACCACCAACCGGGACTAAAGGGGGCACTGTTCCCGGTTCGTAGTGAAGGAAATATGCCCAAGAGGCAATAATAAAGTTATTATTTATTTCCTTATATCATGATAAATGTTTATTATTCATGCTAGAATTGTATTAACCGGAAACATAATACATGTGTGAATACATAGACAAACAGAGTGTCACTAGTATGCCTCTACTTGACTAGCTCGTTAATCAAAGATGGTTAAGTTTCCTAACCATAAACAAAGAGTTGTTATTTGATCAACGAGGTCACATCATTAGTTGAATGATCTGATTGACATGACCCATTCCATTAGCTTAGCACCCGATCGTTTAGTATGTTGCTATTGCTTTCTTCATGACTTATACATGTTCCTATGACTATGAGATTATGAAACTCCCGTTTGCCGGAGGAACACTTTGTGTGCTACCAAACGTCACAACGTAACTGGGTGATTATAAAGGAGCTCTACAGGTGTCTCCAATGGTAGATGTTGGGTTGGCGTATTTCGAGAATAGGATTTGTCACTCCGATTGTCGGAGAGGTATCTCTGGGCCCTCTCGGTAATACACATCACTTAAGCCTTGCAAGCATTGCAACCAATGAGTTAGTTGCGGGATGATGTATTACGGAACGAGTAAAGAGATTTGCCAGTAACGAGATTGAACTAGGTATTGGATACCGACGATGGAATCTCGGGCAAGTAACATACCGATGACAAAGGGAACAACGTATGTTGTTATACGGTCTGACTGATAAAGATCTTCGTAGAATATGTAGGAGCCAATATGGGCATCCAGGTCCCGCTATTGGTTATTGACCGGAGATGTGTCTCAGTCATGTCTACATTGTTCTCGAACCGTAGGGTCCGCACGCTTAATGTTACGATGACAATTATTATGAGTTTATGCATTTTGATGTACCGAAGGTTGTTCGGAGTCCCGGATGTGATCACGGACATGACGAGGAGTCTCGAAATGGTCGAGAGATAAAGATTGATATATTGGAAGCCTATGTTTGGACATCGGAAGTGTTCCGAATGAAATCGGGATTTTACCGGAGAACCGGGAGGTTACCGGAACCCCCGAGAGTCATATGGGCCATAGTGGGCCTTGGTGGAAAGGAGAAAGGGGCAGCCCAAGGTGGCCGCGCGCCTCCCCCCTCCCCTAGTCCTATTAGGACTAGGAGAGGTGGCCGGCCCCCCTCTCTCTCTTTCCCCCCCTTGATGAATCCTATTCCAACTAGGATTGGGGGGGGGGAATCCTACTCCTAGAGGGAGTAGGACTCTCCTGGCGCGCCTCCCTTGGCCGGCCAGCCCCTTCCCCTTGGATCCTTTATATACGGGGGTAGAGGGCACCTCTAGACACACAAGTTGATCATTGAGATCGTTCCTTAGCCGTGTGCGGTGCCCCCTGCCACCATATTCCACCTCGATCATATCGTTGTAGTGCTTAGGCGAAGCCCTGCGTCGGTAGAACATCAAGATCGTCACCACGCCGTCGTGCTGACGGAACTCCTCCCCAAAGCTTTGCTGGATCGGAGCCCGGGGATCGTCATCGAGCTGTACGTGTGCTAAGAACTCGGAGGTGCCGGAGTAACGGTGCTTGGATCAGTCGGATCGGGAAGAAGACGTACGACTACTTCCTCTACGTTGTGTCAACGCTTCCGTTGCGATCTACAAGGGTACGTAGATCAGACTCTCCCCTCGTTGCTATGCATGACCATGATCTTGCGTGTGCGTAGGAAATTTTTTGAAATTACTACGTTCCCCAACAGTGGTATCAGAGCCTAGGTTTTATGGTTTGATGTTATGTGCACGAGTAGAACACAAGTGAGTTGTGGACGATATAAGTCATACTGCCTACCAGCATGTCATACTTTGGTTTGGCGGTATTGTTGGACGAGACGACCCGGACCAACCTTACACGTACGCTTACGTGAGACCGGTTCCCTCGACGTGCTTTGCACATAGATGGCTTGCGGGCGACTGTCTCTCCAACTTTAGTTGAACCGAGTGTGGCTACGCCCGGTCCTTGAGAAGGTTAAAACGGAGTCTATTTGAAAAACTATCGTTGTGGTTTTGATGCGTAGGTGAGATTGGTTCTTACTTAAAGCCCGTAGCAGCCACGTAAAATTTGCAACAACAAAGTAGAGGACGTCTAACTTGTTTTTGCAGGGCATGTTGTGATGTGATATGGTCAAGGCATGATGCTCAATTTTATTGTATGAGATGATCATGTTTTGTAACCAAGTTATCGGCAATTGGCAGGAGCCATATGGTTGTCGCTTTATTGTATGCAATGCAATCGCGATGTAATGCTTTACTTTATTACTAAACGGTAGTGATAGTCGTGGAAGCATAAGATTGGCGAGACGACAACGATGCTACGATGGAGATCAAGGTGTCGCGCCGGTGACGATGGTGATCATGACGGTGCTTCGGAGATGGAGATCACAAGCACAAGATGATGATGGCCATATCATATCACTTATATTGATTGCATGTGATGTTTATCTTTTATGCATCTTATCTTGCTTTGATTGACGGTAGCATTATAAGATGATCTCTCACTAAATTATCAAGAAGTGTTCTCCCTGAGTATGCACCATTGCAAAAGTTCTTCGTGCTGAGACACCACGTGATGATCGGGTGTGATAGGCTCTACGTTCAAATACAACGGGTGCAAAACAGTTGCACACGCGGAATACTTAGGTTATACTTGATGAGCCAAGCATATACAGATATGGCCTCGGAACACGGAGACCAAAAGGTCGAGCGTGAATCATATAGTAGATATGATCAACATGATGATGTTCACCGATGAAACTACTCCATCTCACGTGATGATCGGACATGGTTTAGTTGATTTGGATCACGTGATCACTTAGAGGATTAGAGGGATGTCTATCTAAGTGGGAGTTCTTAAGTAATATGATTAATTGAACTTAAATTTATCATGAACTTAGTACCTGATAGTATCTTGCTTGTTTATGTTGATTGTAGATAGATGGCTCGTGCTGTTGTTCCGTTGAATTTTAATGCGTTCCTTGAGAAAGCAAAGTTGAAAGATGATGGTAGCAATTACACGGACTGGGTCCATAACTTGAGGATTATCCTCATTGCTGCACAGAAGAATTACGTCCTGGAAGCACCGCTGGGTGCCAGGCCTGCTGCTGGAGCAACACCAGATGTTATGAACGTCTGGCAGAGCAAAGCTGATGACTACTCGATAGTTCAGTGTGTCATGCTTTACGGCTTAGAATCGGGACTTCAACGATGTTTTCAACGTCATGGAGCATATGAGATGTTCCAGGAGTTGAAGTTAATATTTCAAGCAATTGCCCGAATTGAGAGATATGAAGTCTCCAATAAGTTCTATAGCTGCAAGATGGAGGAGAACAGTTCTGTCAGTGAGCATATACTCAAAATGTCTGGGTATAATAATCACTTGATTCAGATGGGAGTTAATCTTCCAGATGATTGCGTCATTGACAGAATTCTCCAATCACTGCCACAAAGCTACAAGAGCTTCGTGATGAACTATAATATGCAAGGGATGAACAAGACTATTCTTGAGCTCTTCGCAATGCTGAAAGCTGCGGAGGTAGAAATCAAGAAGGAGCATCAAGTGTTGATGGTCAACAAGACCACTAGTTTCAAGAAAAAGGGCAAAGGGAAGAAGAAGGGGAACTTCAAGAACAGCAAGCAAGTTGCTGCTCAGGAGAAGAAACCCAAGTCTGGACCTAAGCCTGAAACTGAGTGCTTCTACTGCAAGCAGACTGGTCACTGGAAGCGGAACTGCCCCAAGTATTTGGCGGATAAGAAGGATGGCAAGGTGAACAAAGGTATATGTGATATACATGTTATTGATGTGTACCTTACTAGAGCTCGCAGTAGCACCTGGGTATTTGATACTGGTTCTGTTGCTAATATTTGCAACTCGAAACAGGGACTACGGAATAAGCGGACACTAGCAAAAGACGAGGTGACGATGCGCGTGGGAAACTGTTCCAAAGTCGATGTGATCGCGGTCGGCACGCTACCTCTACATCTACCTTCGGGATTAATATTAGACCTAAATAATTGTTATTTGGTGCCAGCGTTGAGCATGAACATTATATCTGGATCTTGTTTAATGCGAGATGGTTATTCATTTAAATCAGAGAATAATGGTTGTTCTATTTATATGAGTAATATCTTTTATGGTCATGCACCTTTGAAGAGTGGTCTATTTTTGATGAATCTCGATAGTAGTGATACACATATTCATAATGTTGAAACCAAAAGATGCAGAGTTGATAATGATAGTGCAACTTATTTGTGGCACTGCCGTTTAGGTCATATCGGTATAAAGCGCATGAAGAAACTCCATAATGATGGACTTTTGGAACCACCTTATTATGAATCACTTGGTACTTGCAAACCGTGCCTCATAGGCAAGATGACTAAAACACCGTTCTCCGGTACTATGGAGAGAGCAACAGATTTGTTGGAAATCATACATACCGATGTATGTGGTCCGATGAATATTGAGGCTCGTGGCGGATATCGTTATTTTCTCACCTTCACAGATGATTTAAGCAGATATGGGTATATCTACTTAATGAAACACAAGTCTGAAACATTTGAAAAGTTCAAAGAATTTCAGAGTGAAGTGGAAAATCATCATAACAAGAAAATAAAGTTTCTACGATCTGATCGTGGAGGAGAATATTTGAGTTACGAGTTTGGTGTACATTTGAAAAATTGTGGAATAGTTTCGCAACTAACGCCACCCGCAACACCACAGCGTAATGGTGTGTCCGAACGTCGTAATCGTACTTTACTAGATATGGTGCGATCTATGATGTCTCTTACTAATTTACCGCTATCGTTTTGGGGATACGCTCTAGAGACGGCCGCGTTCATGTTAAATAGGGCACCATCAAAATCCGTTGAGACGACGCCTTATGAACTATGGTATGGCAAGAAACCAAAGTTGTCGTTTCTGAAAGTTTGGGGCTGCGATGCTTATGTGAAAAAGCTACAACCTGATAAGCTCGAACCCAAATCGGAGAAATGTGTCTTCATAGGATATCCAAAGGAAACTATTGGATACACCTTCTATCACAGATCCGAAGGCAAGACTTTTGTTGCTAAATTCGGAAACTTTCTTGAGAAGGAGTTTCTCTCAAGAGAAGTGAGTGGGAGGAAAGTAGAACTTGACGAGGTAACTGTACCCGCTCCCTTATTAGAAAGTAGTACATCACAGAAAACTGTTTCTGCGACACCTACACCAATAAGTGAGGAAGTTAATGATAATGATCATGAAACTTCAGAACAAGATACTACTGAACCTCGTAAATCAACCAGAGCAAGATCCGCGCCAGAGTGGTACGGTAATCCAGTTCTGGAAGTCATGCTGCTAGATCATGATGAACCTACGAACTATGAAGAAGCGACGATGAGCCCAGATTCCGCAAAGTGGCTTGAAGCCATGAAATCTGAGATGGGATCCATGTATGAGAACAAAGTATGGACTTTGGTTGACTTGCCCGATGATTGGAAAGCAATTGAGAATAAATGGATCTTCAAGAAAAAGACTGGCACTGACGGTAATGTTACTGTCTATAAAGCTCGACTTGTCGCAAAAGGTTTTCGACAAGTTCAAGGGGTTGACTACGATGAGACCTTCTCACCCGTAGTGATGCTTAAGTCTGTCAGAATCATGTTAGCAATTGCCGCATTTTATGATTATGAAATTTGGCAGATGGATGTCAAAACTGCATTCCTGAATGGATTTCTGGAAGAAGAGTTGTATATGATGCAACCGGAAGGTTTTGTCGATCCAAAGGGAGCTAACAAAGTGTGCAAACTCCAGCGATCCATTTATGGACTGGTGCAAGCATCTCGGAATTGGAATAAACGCTTTGATAGTGTGATCAAAGCATTTGGCTTTATACAGACTTTTGGAGAAGCCTGTATTTACAAGAAAGTGAGTGGGAGCTCTGTAGCATTTTTGATATTATATGTGGATGACATATTGCTGATTGGAAATGATATAGAATTTCTGGATAGCATAAAGGGATACTTGAATAAGAGTTTTTCAATGAAATACCTCGGTGAAGCTGCTTACATATTGGGCATTAAGATCTATAGAGATAGATCAAGACACTTAATTGGACTTTCACAAAGCACATACCTTGACAAGATTTTGAAGAAGTTCAAAATGGATCAAGCAAAGAAAGGGTTCTTGCCTGTGTTACAAGGTGTGAAGTTGAGTCAGACTCAATGCCCAACCACTGCAGAAGATAGAGAGAAAATAAAAGATGTTCCCTATGCTTCAGCCATAGGCTCTATCATGTATGCAATGCTGTGTACCAGACCTGATGTGTGCCTTGCTATAAGTTTAGCAGGGAGGTACTAAAGTAATCCAGGAGTGGATCACTGGACAGCGGTCAAGAACATCCTGAAATACCTGAAAAGGACTAAGGATATGTTTCTTGTATATGGAGGTGACAAAGAGCTCACCGTAAGAGGTTACGTTGATGCAAGCTTTGACACTGATCCGGACGATTTTAAATCGCAAACCGGATACGTGTTTACTTTAAATGGTGGAGCTGTCAGTTGGTGCAGTTCTAAACAAAGCATCGTAGCGGGATCTACATGTGAAGCGGAGTACATAGCTGCTTCGGAAGCAGCAAACGAAGGAGTCTGGATGAAGGAGTTCATATCCGATCTAGGTGTCATACCTAGTGCATCGGGTCCAATAAAAATCTTTTGTGACAATACTGGTGCAATTGCTTTGGCAAAGGAATCCAGATTTCACAAAAGGACCAAACACATCAAGAGACGCTTCAATTCCATCCGGGATCTATTCCAGGTGGGAGACATAGAGATTTGCAAGATACATACGGATCTGAATGTTGCAGACCCGTTGACTAAGCCTCTTCCACGAGCAAAACATGATCAGCACCAAGGCTCCATGGGTGTTAGAATCATTACTGTGTAATCTAGATTATTGACTCTAGTGCAAGTGGGAGACTGAAGGAAATATGCCCTAGAGGCAATAATAAAGTTATTATTTATTTCCTTATATCATGATAAATGTTTATTATTCATGCTAGAATTGTATTAACCAGAAACATAATACATGTGTGAATACATAGACAAACAGAGTGTCACTAGTATGCCTCTACTTGACTAGCTCGTTAATCAAAGATGGTTAAGTTTCCTAACCATAAACAAAGAGTTGTTATTTGATTAACGAGGTCACATCATTAGTTGAATGATCTGATTGACATGACCCATTCCATTAGCTTAGCACCCGATCGTTTAGTATGTTGCTATTGCTTTCTTCATGACTTATACATGTTCATATGACTATGAGATTATGCAACTCCCGTTTGCCGGAGGAACACTTTGTGTGCTACCAAACGTCACAACGTAACTGGGTGATTATAAAGGAGCTCTACAGGTGTCTCCAATGGTAGATGTTGGGTTGGCGTATTTCGAGAATAGGATTTGTCACTCCGATTGTCGGAGAGGTATCTCTGGGCCCTCTCGGTAATACACATCACTTAAGCCTTGCAAGCATTGCAACCAATGAGTTACTTGCGGGATGATGTATTACGGAACGAGTAAAGAGATTTGCCAGTAACGAGATTGAACTAGGTATTGGATACCGACGATCGAATCTCGGGCAAGTAACATACCGATGACAAAGGGAACAACGTATGTTGTTATACGGTCTGACCGATAAAGATCTTCGTAGAATATGTAGGAGCCAATATGGGCATCCAGGTCCCGCTATTGGTTATTGACCGAAGATGTGTCTCAGTCATGTCTACATTGTTCTCGAACCGTAGGGTCCGCACGCTTAACGTTACGATGACAGTTATTATGAGTTTATGCATTTTGATGTACCGAAGGTTGTTCGGAGTCCCGGATGTGATCACGGACATGACGAGGAGTCTCGAAATGGTCGAGACATAAATATTGATATATTGGAAGCCTATGTTTGGACATCGGAAGTGTTCTGAATGAAATCGGGATTTTACCGGAGAACCGGGAGGTTACCGGAACCCCCCGGGAGTCATATGGGCCATAGTGGGCCTTGGTGGAAAGGAGAAAGGGGCAGCCCAAGGTGGCCGCGCGCCTCCCCCCTCCCCTAGTCCTATTAGGACTAGGAGAGGTGGCCGGCCCCCTCTCTCTCTTTCCCCCCCTTGATGAATCCTATTCCAACTAGGATTGGGGGGGGGGGAATCCTACTCCCAGAGGGAGTAGGACTCTCCTGGCGTGCCTCCCTTGGCCGGCCAGCCCCTCCCCCTTGGATCCTTTATATACGGGGGCAGAGGGCACCTCTAGACACACAAGTTGATCATTGAGATCGTTCCTTAGCCGTGTGCGGTGCCCCCTGCCACCATATTCCACCTCGATCATATCGTTGTAGTGCTTAGGCGAAGCCCTGCGTCGGTAGAACATCAAGATCGTCACCACGCCGTCGTGCTGACGGAACTCCTCCCCAAAGCTTTGTTGGATCGGAGCCCGGGGATCGTCATCGAGCTGTACGTGTGCTAAGAACTCGGAGGTGCCGGAGTAACGGTGCTTGGATCGGTCGGATCGGGAAGAAGACGTACGACTACTTCCTCTATGTTGTGTCAACGCTTCCGTTGCGATCTACAAGGGTACGTAGATCAGACTCTCCCCCTCGTTGCTATGCATCACCATGATCTTGCGTGTGCGTAGGATTTTTTTTGAAATTACTACGTTCTCCAACACGTAGCACCAACCGGGACCAATGCTCCTCGCCCTGGCCCATGACCATTAGTCCCGGTTTGTGCCACAAACCGGGACTAAAGGGTTGGTCCTCGTTGCGGTCAAAGTTTAGTCCCACCTCGCCAACCGAAGGGGGCTCACACCGGTTTAAAAGCCCTTCCCTCTCTGCCTTGTTGAGATCCTCTCAAAGTGAAAATAGATGCCCTTATACATGAAATTTAACTTAAATTCAGAGTGAATTTCTCTGAAATTCATAAAAATTTACTATGAATTTAGGTTCAATATTTTCTATAAGCGCATATATGCTTATTTTTTTAGTAAAGTTAATCACAAACTTGTGATTCACACAAATTTCAAAGAAATCAAATTTTAATTATTCAAATTTGAAAACTAATGGCACTAACAGAAAGTTTATAAGTTCTCTAAAACTAATGGCACTAACAGAAAGTTTATAATTTTGTTAACCTAAAAGCAAAAAGAATTAAAAATTAATGAAAAAGAACAAAAGAAAATAAATAATGCAAAAAAACTGGAAAAAACTATTTTTATAGTAAAGTTAATCACAAACTTGTGATTCACACAAATTTCAAAGAATTCAAATTTGAGAATTAATGGCACTAACATAAAGTTTATAATTTTTCTAAAACTAATGACACTAACAGAAAGTTTATAATTTTGCTGACCTAAAAGGAAAAAAAATTTAAAAAGCAAAAAGACAAAAGAAAAATAAATAATGCAAAAAACAAAACAAAAAATGGAAAAAAACTATTTTTATAGTAAAGTTAATCACAAACTTGTGATTCACATAAATTTCAAAGAATTCAAATTTTAACTATTCAAATTTGAAAACTAATGGCACTAACAGAAAGTTTATAATTTTTCTGACCTAAAAGCAAAAAGAATTAAAAAAATAAAGCAAAAAACAAAAAAAATGCAAAAAACAAAACAAAAAACTGGGAAAAAATAAAAAAACTACCACATATTGGGCCACCATGGCCTGAATACGACTAGAAACCCAACTTGGGCCTGGATTCAGGCCCACAGAAGGCCCAATAGGCCCACAGACAGCATAGTGTTAGATTAGGCCCGTAAGCCTGCATTTGAGAGGAGCTCGAGAGGGCAGCCGCAGTGGGGCTAATAAACCACTCCGAACCTCTCTCAACTAGCGAGGTGGGACTAAACTTTTGACCGCGGGCAGCACAAGGCCTTTGGTCCCGGTTGGTGGCACCGGTACCAATGCCCAGCTTTAGTCCCGGTTGGTGGCACCAACCGGGACTAAATGGTGGCATTGGTCCCGGTTGGAGGCATCAACCGGGACTAAAGGCTTTGGTATATAAGCAAACACAAGTGAAATTTTCACTTGTCATCTCGCAGTTGCCGCCCCGACGCCGTCCGCCGCCCCCGTCATCGCTATCGCCCGCACCCTCGCCGTCGCCGTCACCCGCGTCCGCACCTTCGCCACTGCCCTCTGCCTCGACGTCGCCGCCGCCACTCCCCGCGCCCTTCTCGCCCCGGCGCCGCCCGCCGTGCGCCCCTGCACGCCCCGACGGCGCCCGCCGCTCGCCCATGCTCGCCCCGACGCCGCCCTCTGTGAGCACCGCGCGCCCCTGCCGGCCCCGCCGCCGCCGTGCTTTTTAGTTATATGCTATTTTTTACATGTTTTTAGATGTTTTTAGATTTTCATATATGTATGTATGTATTTTTTTAGATATATGTATTTCTTATGTATGTTCATATATGTATGTATGTATTTTTTTTACATGTTTTTTGTATGTATGTATGTATTTTTTCAATTGTAATATGCATGGTGTTTTAAAAATACATTAATTTTAGTACATTAATGTTCTCTGATTTAGTACATTAATTTTAGGTTAGTTTCATTTTTAGAAAAGTTTTATATATTTAGGAAGAAGGAAGAGAAGGAAGAAGGAAGAAGAAGAAAAAGTTTTATATATGCAAAAATTACATTTAAATTTTTTTTTATATATCTAGCTAGAAAGAAGGAAGAAGAAGAAAAAGTAGGAGAGGAAAAAGGAAAATAAGAAGAGGATGAAAGGAGAAGAAGAGGAGAAATAAATAAGAAGAGGAAAAAGGAAGAAAAAGAAGAGGAGAAGAAGAAAGGAATTGAGGAGAAGAAGAAAAAAATAGAATTTTGTATTTTTTTTTCTTCTTCTCCTCTTTTTTTTCTTTTTTTCTTCGATCTTCTCCTCTATTCATTTCTTCTTCTCCTCTTTTTATTTCTTCTTTGTTTTCTTATGTTTTATCGGGTCTGTCGTCGTCGATATACCTCGTGTCCCGATAACTTCAACACGAGGGGGAGGGTCGGACCTACCCCCTCCCTGATAATATTATTTTCCCATGTATGTATGCAAAAGTTACATTTTTAGAAAAGTTTTATATATCTAGCTAGGAAAGGAAGAAGAAGAAAAAGAATGAGAGGAAAAAGGAAAATAAGAAGAGGAAGAAAGGAGAAGAAGAGGAGAGGGAGAAGAGGAGAAATAAATAAGAAGAAGAAAAAGAAGAAAAAGAAGAGGAGAAGAAGAAAGAAATAGAGGAGAAGAAGAGAAAATAGAATATTTCTTTCTTCTTTTTCTCTTTTTTCTTCTTTTTTTCTTCAATCTCCTCCTCTATTAATATCTTCTTCTCCTCTTTTTATTTCTTCTTCGTCTTCTTATTTTTTATCGGATATGTCGTTGTCGATATACCTCGTGTCCCGATAACTTCAACACGAGGAGGGGGGGTTCGACCTACCCCCTCCCCGATAACATTATTTTCCCATGTATGTATGTCATCGTTGTCGATATAACCCCCTCCCGGATAACTTTGACCGTGATAACTTATACCAGGCCCTCTCGCTCGACCAAAACTCTCGAGGACACCCAAACCCTAGAAAAAAACGATGTCGGTCTCCTACCCCCTCCCACCGCGCCCCTACCCTTGAAGCGTTGCCGAGGCCACCCCAAACCCTGAATAAGCTAGGTCTACGTTTGCCACTAATATATCCACATGTTGTCATGTTTGTGTAATAATTGCCATGTTGTAATATTTGCAGAAACAATGGAGTTCGGACGAGACGAGGAACAAGAACAAGTGTTGGGGGACATAATCTTAGCCATAGGTGATGTCATGTCGTATCTTAACGACAATGATGGGCTGGAAGCAGAACAGGGTGAAGAAGAAGCAGGCTACGGTGATCGAAGAATGGAGGAAAGACATGATTATGATGACTCCGGTGACCCAAGGCTGGTGCAAGAAGGAGCCCGTGGTGACGGCTCCGGTGACCAATGAGAGTCCGGCCAGGTAAATATATTAGTTAAGCCTGTGATTACTAGCTAATTGATGTATTCATTGTTTTGGTATGTACACATATTAATTAACTCTTGTCTAATTCTTATTTTTTCTAGCCCTCCGGATCGAGCACAACTTCGGTAAAGAGACGAGGCCCGAAGTAAAAGTTGCGCTCGGATGAAAGGTTTGAGATCACAGCAATCGCGCGCGATGGCATGCTGATTGAACCCATCCGGACAAAGGAAGCATTTGCTGCTCAGTGCGGAGTTCTTGTTAGAGACAAGATCCCGATCAGCGTCCAGCAATGGTGTAAGCCAAAGAACGAAGACCCTGAGGTGTCTTATGTCAATGATATGCAGAAAGATGATCTTTGGACTGAGCTGAAGGCAAATTTCACCCTACCGCCAGAGGAGGATCCGGAGAAGCCAGTTAAAGAGCAATTAATCAAGTCTCATGCTCTTAAGAAGATGGCAGACCTATTCAGGAGATGGAAGAATGAGCTGAAAATGTTTGTCGACAAAGAAGAGACACCAGAATTCATCGGCAGATATGAGAAGATCAGAGATCACTAGCCCGCACTTGTGGCCTACAAGACATCGGAAAAGAGTAAGAAGATGTCGGTGACAAACAAGAAAAATGCTGCAAAGAAGAAGCTTCACCATCGCACGGGGTCGGGTGGCTACCTCAAAGCCCGGCCTAAGTGGGCCAAGGCTGAGAATGATCTACTTGATAAAGGGATCGAACTGGACACAATGAACTGGCCAGACCTTTGCCGGACTTGGTTCTTCGGGGCTGGCGGAACCTTGGACCCTGTATCAGGGAAATGCGTTTGGACGAACGAGCAAATGAACATACCAGTCAAGAAGCTAAAGCACTATATCGATGCAGCGCAGCAAGGGACGTTCGTTCCAGACAGAGAGAACGACGAGCTCACAATGGCCCTCGGGAATCCTGAGCACCCTGGACGGACACGAGGCACGCCAGGCTCCGTTCCATGGAAGGCTGGTTTTCCGGACACAGACGGTTACAAATGCCAGGAGAGGAGGAAAAAAGTGGAGCATGCCCAAATTCAGACGCTGCACGAAAGGGTTCAAGCGCTAGAGGAACGAGAAGTAGCTTGTAGCAAGCGACCTGCCGAAACTACCCCGCCATCTCAGCGGAGAAGCAGCGTGGCTTCCACCGAGCTGCTTCAGCCGGAGCATGTCTTGACAGCTCCTGCTAGCTACCCCGTGGATGCTATCACAGAGTCTCAACATTGCCACCTTATAACGCAATGGCAGAACTTCAAAGTCAAGGCGGCTGTCGGCTCTGTTCGACCTATTGAATCCGGCGCAACTTTTCACTGTAGTCCGATTCCAGAAAGATATGCTAGGGTGACGGTGGACGAAATAACGGAGGGATTTGAGGACCTCCAGCTTGACTACCCTACCGGTGAAGGGGAGACTCGGCTGGGTTCTTGTCTATTGACTCCATGCCTATGGCGGAAGGAGCTCATCAAGCTTCTGAACTGGACGCATCCGCCGCCTCCTCCTCCTCCGGCGAGTCAGGGCACTCCGCCTCCTCCTCCGACGAGTGATCAGGGCACTCGGCCTCCTTCTCCGGCGTGTGGCGGCACTCCGCCTCCTTCTCCGCTTGCGCCGACGCGCCCGAGCAGCCAGCCTCCTCCTTCTTCGCCTCGTCAGCAAGGGCGGAAGAGACCCGCCGCCGCTCCGGCTGCTCCGGCGCGTCGTAGTCCTCCTCCGCCTCGTACGCAAGGAAAGAAGACAGCCGCAGCCGCTCCGTCTGCTCTGCTGGCGTCTAGCAGTACAGCCAGAGGTGGGAGGCAATACAGATTCGGTCCTTCTCTGAAGACTCCAGAGAAGTTACCATACGAGAGGACCCCAGAGGAGAACGCCAAGATCGCGCGAGCCGAAGTGAGGAACTTATTTGAAGGGGTGAAAGCAAAGAAACATCCACCTCCGGAGGAGAAGGTAGATCCGGTGAAAGCGAAGCGCACTCTGGCTGCCCTGAAAAAACCAGCAAAGTCTCCGCCGAAAGGCAACTATGACCGCATTATTGCAAAGTCATTTTTCAAAGCGGAGCGGTCGGGAAGTACTGTCAGTGATCAAAGGTTAAAAGAACGACGAGCTGGGAAAAAAAATTCCCAGCTCGGCGAACAAGCGAACCAATTGTGCCCCCCCCCCCTCCCGCTCAAGGTGCGTACTAATGATCCGAGGATGGTGCCCGGTGATATCAATCTTAGAGATTACCTGCCCGACGATGTACATTATGAGTTCTTGGAGGTGGAGGAACACAAATACGAGTACGGGAAGCCTCTCGTCAAAGATGAAAGATCTCTAACAACGATGATGCGAAGATTCCATGATTGGTACATGAAAACCTGCAGAGAGTCTGGGGGGAGGAATACTTTGATGCTGAGAGTTAGAGAGGAGCATGACCTCGTTGGAATTGAACTGTTGAATGTTCCATTTGAGGAGTTCTTCCAGTTTTTCAATCAAAAGGCTCTCGATAAAGCAACGGTCATTTGCTACTGTCTGTAAGTAGTACTACTTCTGTCATTAAGTCTCTCTATATAGGTCAGCTCTTTCATTGCATGTATTTATAATTATCCTCACTATATTATGCAGATTGAAGATCGCTGAATTGAAGAAAAGACAAATTGGTGATATTGGGTTCATTAACACAAATCTCATAGATGAAACTGAGGTTAAATATCGTGCCGAAGATACTGAGGCCAACTTGCTACGATCGTTGGTAATAAATGAAAACAAAGATATAATACTCTTTCCTTACAACTTCAAGTGAGCGTTACTGTCTTGTGCATATTCGGTTTGCCTTATTAGTCCAGGTTATAGTAATGTAATTGATGAGTTATGCATGCGTGTGCAGTTTCCACTATATTCTCCTAAAAATTAAGCTTGAGCAGGGACTAGTAACCGTCTTAGACTCGAGACGAAAAGATCCCCAGGACTATGCGGACATGACTCAAATGCTCGAAAAGTAAGTTAAATCAATCATTATCCACCATATCAGCAACTTTGTTCATTTCCTGATATATCAAGTAATTGTTTTCTTTGTCTGGCAGGGTTTGAAGAAAATTCACCAAAACAGCTCCGGGACTGCCGAAGAAGCTGCAATTTAGACACCCGAAAGTAAATACTATAGTAACATGTTCCGCGCATCTCCTAGTGATTCAAGCGCTAGTTTCATCAATACCATTTGGCATGCTTGCTTATCAATTTGATTGACCTCTATTTCTTATAAAGTGGTTGTGGCGGGAACAAGAGAATGATTTCTGTGGATACTATGTTTGAGAGTCCATCCGCCACACGACCTGTGAACGAGGGTACTCTGACGAACAATATGAAGTGCGTAAGCAATAATATTCACAATTTTATTTTATTACCATTATATATATATATATATATATATATATATATATATTGGCCCCCTTGTTCAAATTAGATGTTTCGGATGCGGGATGAACTCCTAGCACCAGATCGTATGCGAGCAATTCAAGAGGAATTGGCGGCATTCTTCCTTGACCACGTGATCGCAGAAGACGGAGAATACTATGTGAACCCTGTGTTCATATATAATTAGGAGATTATATTGTAAGAGATAATTATTGTATATATGTAGCCGGTAGTGTCGGATAGATATACGAGAACTTGTTCGACCAATCTCCCGGAGAAGGAGAGGTGGTCGATATCACTTCTTTCTGTATGCATATGTTCATGACGATCTTCTGTTTCCTTTATTTGCTTACTAGCTAGCGTGTCTAGTCCTCTCTATATATACGTATATATAGCGTCGACCAAGCATGGACATAAGAAAGGACACTTCTCTCTATTAATTAGCTAGCTAACACAATATATGTAACACCTAAATTAAACCCCCAAAACCCCCAACCCCCCTCTCCCCCCTCTTCAAAAAACAAAAACCCCAGTCCCTGAAATGCTGACGCGTTGATGCCTATTGGTCCCGGTTGGTGCCACCAACCGAGACCAAAGACCCTCCTGCCTGGGCTCGGCGCACCGGCCACGTGGAGACCTATCTGTCCCGATTCATGTAAGAACCGGTTAGGGCATTAGTAACGATCCTTTAGTCCCGGTTCACAAACCGGGACAAAAGGCTCTTATCAACCGGGACGAATGGGGTTTTTTCTACTAGTGAGAATGCTGCGTACAGTTGTCGACATGGGAAAACTTGTTTAGGTACATATAGTACGACCTTATTTAGAGATTTCCCTTGGCTTCTATTGGTTGTCATAACAAAGCACAATGAGTAGTCATCTTGTTTTTTCAAAGAAAGAAGAGCGTGGCGATTCAGTTGGTGACATGATTCTTCTTGCAATATATACAGTGCTGAAGCTAGCAATCGGGCATGCTTTAGCGGCTGGCATACCTACAGCTTTGTTACACATTCTATGTATATATACTGGTATACTCCTATATGCACCATATCTTTCAAGATTAGAGCTAATTCATGCATCCTTGCTAGGCCTGGTTGCTCATGAGCCGTGGCCTAATAAGAAACAAATTTGCAGCTTAATGATTCAGACTCAGTCGCCTATCATCTTTGTTGTCAACAACACTAAGCCAAACCTTGATCTGCAACCTCAGTCTGCTTGTCCGGTCTCGGACACGAAACTCAGCCTAATTCTTCTATAACATCATGTTTACTATTTAATATTAATTACCAGGTTCTGGTGCCGCTTGGTTTCCATGACGGCATGTGAAATGATGAGGCCACAAATGAACTTCTCGCCCGCAAAGAAAGGAGTTAGGGAAATTCCCTATTCCTTCATCTGTATGTTGTTCTCGAGGTTACCGAACTGCCTGCAAAGTCAGGGAGTCTAAGAATTTTTTCTCTTTCCATACCCTGTACATCAATGAACTGTTTGTTTTCGATGCAAGGAGCTCGAGTAATTTCCACCTTCCCGCAACCCTAAGTCGGTTAACTCTAGGAATTCACCATGAAGCTCTTGGCTGCTCATAGGTGAGGAGGAAGGTTTGGGAATAGGCTTAGAATGAGAAGGATAGGGCCATGCATGCACGCATATATCAAAAGTATTAATTCATTTTTTCAAGCAAGCAAAACAACGTAGGCCATGCGCACATATATCAATGGCCATGCATGCACATATATCAAAGGGTTTGTATGCACACACTTTTTGCCAAATGAATGCATGCATGGTAGGCATCGCCACGAGAGCGAGACAGGAGATCTTTATGGTTAGGTAATAGTCTATATATTCCTTTATCTTTTTATTTAAAAAGGAAGAAGGTTCTCTTTTTTTTTCTAGATTAAGGACGTGGGATGGCTACCTACAAAAAGGGCGTGGGAGCGAACCAACCTCTGGTTAAGATGGTTAGGTGAACAGTGGTATCCTCGACCCACCAGAGTTCAAATTCTGATGCTCGCATTTATCCTGGATTTATTTCAGAAATTCCGGCGATAGGTAGGGTGTGCGTGTGTACGTTCATAAAGGTGAGTGTATACGCGTTTATATGAGCGCTTGCGTCTGTACTGTGTTAAAAAAAGGGCGTGGGAGATGTGTGCTTACGTGATGGATATGTATGTTTTTTTTACCGGGTATTACTTCGTCGGCATTTTTACAGAAAAGTCCCTCTGTAATTTAGTATTCAACCACAGTCCTTTATTACGTGAGAAAAACGTTTTGTTCAGGCTGTTTTCCAAAACCCCCCCTGTAGTTTCCAATATTCAACCCACGGTCCACAAGAAAAAAAAGAACACAGTCTCTCCCTCACCTCCCGATCCCAGCTGCCAGGGGGGGGGGGGGGGGGGGGTCGCCAGTGACTCGGACGAAGGCCGGAGCACGCTTCCCGGTCGGCTCCATGGCGGCTCCTGGGCAGAAATCAATGGCGGCTCCTGGGCAGAAAGGAGATAGGGAGGTGAGGGAGAAAGAAGGGACAGTGATGAGCTCCAGACAGAAAAGGTTAGGCACCTGGTATAAGCCTATCATTTCCTGAATCTTTCAACTTTGACGCTTAAATTGTTTGTCCTGATGTGTTTCCAGAATCTCCTAGTGCAAAAGATTGATGGTCAGATCAAGTGTATTAATGAAATGTGCAACATGATGTCTCTTGATCTTAAGAAAACATTATATGAAGTTCATCCCAGCTTTGTTGAATTGGAAAGAATCAAATCCATGAGTATAAGTGATAGCACACTTGATAGGCTTGCAGGAAAAGTTCATGCACTAAATCAAGAAAAGAAACAGAGGCTCCGTTCATGTTAGTCATTTAACAAAAGTATGGGTCTCTGTGTATCTTTAACATATTTACCTTAGTCTATATGTTTTAGTGTTGACCTCCAGTATGGGCCTGTCATTGTGTTTGAGTAGTTGACCTGATAATATGATTCAGCTTAGCAAATCATATCATGATTTATTTTTTCTAAACTGCCGAATATGTTGTCTTGCTTGTCACTCTTATGATTCAATGTACTCCCTCCGTAAACTAATATAAGAGCGTTTAGATAACTATTTTAGAGGGTGCTTGGATACGTTTTAGTCCCATGACTAAAAGTAGTGGGACTAAAACTTGCTAGCCTCACCCATGCTTGGATCCAAATACTAAAGAGACTAAAATCAAGTTATTGAGCATTTATTATCCTCCAAACCCTCCAATCCAGAACTCGCATGTGTTAAAGGAGAGGAATTAAATGAGGAGAGAGAGAGCTAATACATATTTTAGTAGGTTTCCTATGACTAAATTTTTTTAGCCTCAAGAGTAGTCCTAGCCTCTCTTTAGTCAGGGGTGCTTGGAACTTTAACCTCTAAAAGAGACTATTTTTAGTCAGACTAAAAATAGTCCCTTGGATCTAAGCACCCTCTTAGTAATCTAAACGCTCTTATATTAGTTTACAGAGGGAGTACCTATACATATAATAAAAGCAGGAGCATGCATCTACCTTAGTTCAATGCTTTCACCTTGGCGTATATTGTTTTACTATTTGACCTCCAGCATGCCAGTCATTGAATTTCAGACTTGACATTATAATGCGATTCAGCTTAGCAAAGCATATCATGAATTTTTCTAAACCTTTTGTAGTTCGACTTATTTGGTTTATGCCATTCCATTATGATTTACATACACTATACTCCCTCCGTCCGGTGAAGAGTGTACGTTTGCGTTTAAAATTTGTCCCCAAAAGAGTGTACTTCTATCTTCCCAATGCACTTTAAAGTATTTTCTCTCATCACACAGTAATCAAGACCAATATCATTCTATACATAGTCTTCTTAATTTCTACATGCATTTAGTTCATTCGGGGTTGGGTAATTAAAGAGGAGAGAGATGGTGGCTTGCATCTTCCCAATGCATTTTTTACCCCACTCCATAATTTGTCCTAAAATTTCTAGATGTACACACTTCACCGGACGGAGGGAGTACATGACATGGTTTGCCATCCTAATTCAGTTTTATTCCTGACCAGTGTATGGTTTACTGACTTGTGCACTTTAGCATGCTTTTCTTTCAACTTCTGCTAAATATTGTTCCATATTTCTTTGTATCAAGGACCCACATTGTTGAAATTGCATTATCTATTGCAGCTACAAGATCTTGGAAGCACAATCATTGAGTTATGGAGTCAAATGGACACACCATTAGATGAACAGAAATGCTTTGATCATGTTACTTCTTTGATTTCAAACTCACAAAATACAGTGATGCCCCAAGGATGCCTTGCACATGACCTTATTAAGAAGGTTAAAGTTGATTCTTGATTGTCTATTTATCTGCTTATTTTCTTTGTATTTTCCTCAAGCTAATTTATTTAAATTATACTAATTGTCATGTGAAATTCCTTTCCCACGTTGTTTAGGTAGAGGTTGAAGTCAAGAGACTGAAGAATTTGAAAGCTAGCAAAATGAAAGAGATTGTCTTAAAGAAAATTACTGAGCTTGAAGAAATCTACAAAAGTGTTCACATGTATATTGACAGCGATCATGAGTGACAGATTCTCACTGAACTTATTGATTCTGGTTCACTTCTTTCCCATGCTTTTCATCCTGAAGATACATAACTGAAGTTATTATATACAGTTTTGTTTCCATTAAGAACTACCCGATGCATGATTTAACTGGTGTTCCTTATTTATATAAGGTTGCCGTTTCTGTCTCATCTTAAAATTCTGTGAATTTCGTAGTCAAATGCAATGGTAGGTTCTGCAACTGTCTTTCAACTTTGTGCCTTCTAAGTATCAGCTTGAATATTTAGGCAGATCAATTTGGATACAAGAATTGAATAAGCCCTTATGAAAACTAAAAGGGAAAAAATATTGCAAGTCATTGCGTCTCTCCTTCAGAGGAGGATTGCACATTCATGCTCTAGGATTTTTTTACTGAGCTCAAGGTTGTGAACTATTTATTTGCATTTCTTTGGTAGTGATATTTGGTTAAACTGGAGATCCTAGCTATAGAACATCAACGGTGTAAAGTATATGTATTGTTGCTCAGAGGCTCTGTAGATACATCTTTACTGATTTTTCATCTTTATCATGTATGCTTCAATTCCTGCATGCCAAATAAACGTAAGTCATGTACTAATACTTTATCGTACCATTCCTTTTGATGTTAGATGTACAACAGTTTTATGCTCAAATAAAGATATAGTATATGAATACAAATTAGTTGCTGGTTATACCTCCATGATTTAGTTTTCCAGTTAAATGTAGTCTTGTGCTCGTGTGATTGAAAACTAAGAATGGAAAGGTGAAGCTGCACATCAGACTAGAGTACATGCTATGTGCATACACTCTGCCCCTCCTCTGTTTCCATTACTTTGAGCTACAGGAAAGGGAAATTACAGGTACTTTGGTCTACAGGAAAGGGAAATTAGAGGTAGATGAAGTAGCATATGGGGGCAGCACTCACCTTTCCCTGTGAGCTTGCATCGAGCTCCAAACTTCAAGTGAGTCTTCACGAGCTTGTGCTGTATCTTGGGGTACCAGCTGACCGGTGACCGCCCCTGCACGCGATGCTGTTCGGCGGGGAACAGCGGCATGGAGCAGCTGCCACAACTTAGGATCGGGCTTTGGCGCGCCAGACGCAAGCGGTGCTACCCGCAATAGCTCTCACCTTGCTGCCGGCGACGGCGACGGTGTCAGACGGCAGACCGCATCTCATCTTGTGTGAATCGTCTCTGAGCTCGAACTAGGGGGAACATAGGCATGGGAGTAGCTGCCACAACTTAGGCCCAGGCTTGGACGCACCGGATGCGGGCCGTGGTACCCGCAAGGGATCCCTACTTGCCGCCAGCGACGGCGATGGCCCCGGACGGCGGACTGGCATCTCACGGTCTCACTTTGTGGGAAACGCCTCATGGAGGTCGACCTGAGGCAGCTAGAAGAGTCCAGGAGATAAGGTAAGTGAATGGAAAGAAAAAACAAAATATGCCGTTTCTGTGGTGGGCTGACCACAACACGTGTTGGTCCGTTTTACCACAACACGAATTACTTGATTTCACCTGGCTGGCTGGTTCAATTTTGGTATTATATTTGCCCCCGCTTGCCTTGATCTAGATTCACTTTGTTGATATTGAATTGGTCTTAGTGTTAACATCAACAATGGTTATTCGGTTTCGTATTACTTTAGACATAATTTGCTTCAACTATGGCATTTTGTATTTTCCTTTTAAATTTATATGGAACATTGGAAACCCAGCCATGGCGGCAGTGGCGTAGACCTTCATTTAACTCCCCAACGCCATGTCTCAGCAGAACAAAGCGGATGGATCATCCGCTCCACATGTGATGGTGATATACATGGGCTTTTTAAATAGACTTAATTTTTAAACACGACCTTCTCTCTGTCGGGCGGCACCATCCTGCTGCTACCTGACTGTGGTCGTGGTGGTGTGCGTCATCAGCACCGCAATAATGATTGGTGATCCAGAATCAAAATCATATCAGAAGAGAAGATATTGCCTCGGACAAGAAATGTCAATGACGTGATATTTTTTTCACCTGCTGTAACGCACGGACATGTTTACTTATCAGAAGAGAAGATATTGCCTCGGACAAGAAATGTCAATGACGTGATATTTTTTTCACCTGCTGTAACGCACGGGCATGTTTACTTATCAGAAGAGAAGATATTGCCTCGGACAAGAAATGTCAATGACGTGATATTTTTTTCACCCGCTGTAACGCACGGGCATGTTTACTTAGTAGTCTTTCTCTAATAATAAAGCATGGATTGACTTTGTTGGATTCACCATCATACTATGCTATTTTGTAAAAAAGACCTTGCTATTTTATGTAATTAACTCACATGTTATGTTTATGTTTATAAGTGGTAGAAGAACGTTTCGATTTTTTATCAGAGAAAAATGTGCGTTGATAGGGAATCAAACTCAGCACCACGGCCTCAATCATAGGCTCGCAAACCAACTAAGCTAGCTAAAGATCATGCATAGCTACAGATTCTACGTAATTTAAGCGGGCCATGGATCTGTGTTTGACAGGACTTGGGACAAAAACACTGCCCCTTTTCGACAGAAAATACGGCCCAAATGACACGCCGTTGGAGGCCTGCCTGCCCGATCAAATTGGGCCAGCTAAATAATCCAAAAAATGGTTTGTCTTGTGAAATCGATCACGATCAGCGCCCTAACGTCCAAGGGCCACAACCAACTGAGATAACATATACCCCTAAAAAACTAAGGTAACATATAACTTCATGAGAAGTTCTGGTTCATTTTGCACTTAAATAGTCCCACCTCGCTTTTTTACGTTGAATTTCATCAATTCATATACGTTCCAAGTTGCTCTGGATCCACGAGCGGGATCGGGACAAACAAAGAATAAGAACGGATCTTCAAAAATCACATGAAGAAATTAAAGAAAATATGATATGATTCCTGGGATTGAGGGACTGTCATGCATTCCTAAACAATGAAGCTGCACCCTATTGATTGGGCACTGATCACATGAAAAAAATAAAGGAAATGCGAATCACAGTAATCGCATAGAAGGACCTAACTAAAGCAGGAGACAACAATTTGAGTATTAATTAACCCCAACAATGTGGGGCTGCATGGATTTTTAGCAGCAGCGGGCATGGATTTTAATTGTGCCCTTTTTTTCCTCATTGTATTTGCATATACAATTCTTACTAAACTAGCCCTAATTTTTTTTCGGTTACAATGGATGACATGTGATGTGTTGCTTGCACGTACTGTCCTTACCAAATTTGAGACAATTTTAATTTCTCTTATTGTAACACACTAGAAGTTATATTTACACATACAATCCTTATTAAATTCACGTTAATTTTTTCTTCCGTTGCAACGCACGGGCATTTTTACTAGTAATTTTAAAAGACCCACCAAATCGAGGACTAGTAATTTTTGATTAACGTGGAATTTTTTAGACTTATTCTCTTGCTTCTAATTAACCCATCATTTACTTTTTATATATAAATAGATGTTTAACAGATTCAACTGGCGCTGACTCACATGCATCTTTTTGCAGGAAAAAGAGATGGCATAGGTGTCCAACTGCCTCTAGTAAAATTGAAGGCAATATATACTTATGTGGAGCAGTCGTACACTGGCGGTATGTACGCCATCATGGCAGTGAAAGACACCGACTCATACCCCCGGAGGATCAAAGATATGCTCAAGGACTTGTCGACCGTCCCTCGGCGGATTGAATAGAGTTAATTATACAGAAATATCATAATTGAGGCATCACATGAAAATTGGTATCATGATTGTTAATATTTGCGTGTCAATACCAATATTGATCCAAATTTTTGCAAAAAAGGCTAATTTATACGTATTGACAGTGGATCTGACCGTTGGGGCCCGTCTGGCAGGTGCCGACATGGCATATTTTTTGTAGAAAACACCTTGGCTTTATCTGTAATCACATAAACGCCACAGCGTCGATGTTGACGAGATCCAGGTGAAAGTTATATTATATTAGCACGCACACGCTGGGCCGGCAGCTGGGCCAAGCAAAACCTGCAATATTTTACAAAAAAATAGTAGATGCAAAATGATCATTCTTTTATTTTTACACAGGCTGTATTAATAGAATTATCTTTGAGAAAAATATTATTTTGGTAAACATGCAGATTACTACATTTGTTATTTTTTGACAAATAGAAATATGAACCCCAGAATGAAACTTTCATCGTTTTAAAAAGGTTCAATACATAGGTGACAAATGGTTTTATAATACAAAAAAAGTTTATCGTATATTTATATAAAATCATTGTATATAAAAAATGTTCAATGTTCAGTGTGTATTTACAAAAAATATCGCAGAATAAAAAGTTCACTATAAACTTAAAAAATGTTATGATCATATTGCATCTATTAATTTTTTTACATAATGCGTGGTGAATATTTATTACAAAAATGATAAATAGAAGTTAAAAAAATCTTAATATATGTTGAACAATTTTTGTAACATATATTAAGAAAATTGTTCAACATATATTACAAAAATGATCAATTTCATTGAATGAAAAAGGATGAAGAAACGAAAAGAAACCTGGGCAACGAACGAGCCCCAGCAAAACGCAAAACGAAAAAATTATGACAGGCCTCGGTTGGCCCAACCACCTGTCCAGCGTTTACTTGTTTGTATAAAGTCTGTACTGCCCGCACTACAACGCGTGCATATCTGTTGCCTGGTTGCTAGCGCGCTCCGCTTGCGTGTTGCTTGTCGCTGGTTCGAAACCTGTTGACGCTTTGTTTTTCTTTATTTTATTTATGTTGAACATTTTTTTAAATACGTTGAACAATTTTCTAAAGATATGATGAATATTTGACATAATGCAAGGTGAATTTATTGTAACTAGTAAGCTTGCACGTGCAATGCACGTCTTGACCAATACAAAAAATATATAATGAGAAAATGAAATGATAAGACAATAAATATTATTTTCCAAGAAGCACCTACTCCCAATCATGCACACATAGTAAACTATGAAAAACATGCATTCAAGATCACTAATATGTAATACTGATTGAAGATTAACACCGTCTCATCTCTGTTGCGATGCCTTCACCAAGATTATGTTCTCTGCTTTGTCATCTTTATCCAGAGTCATTACTTAAAAGTTATTAAGTTGTTCAATGATCAACACACAATATCAGAGATAAATAGTACATACTTTTATGGGGAAATAGTTAAAATCAAAGATACTTTTCTAGCAGTCTCAGAGTACCTTATACATAGTCGTACTGCCAGGGTAAGAAAATGACAACATAAAAAATTTAATATTACATGAGTACATGGATACCTCATCGGCACACATGAATGCATCCAGAAATGACCCTGGATTGCCATCACAAGCCATTAAAACAGCATCCCAGTGTTGCAAAAAGGGATGCTTGACAACCATTCTATTACTGGAGCTATAAACCATTTCAAAACACCGAGCAAATCATGTACTTCTAGAGATAAAAATAGACATGTAAGAGCCTCGATATGTCTGTTATCTGATTATCTTACAGTGAAGAAAGCAATATATCTGACTGCGAGGGTAAGTGAAATCTGTATGATTGTATCATCGAAAATATAGCCCATCCATAGTAGAGATGCAATTCCAATACAAGGCCCAGAGCAACACTGGTCAAAGAAGATAGAGATTAGTATTGGTAGCATGGTTTTGTATCATCTAGTTTGGACCTATAAAATATTCACATACGCTCCAAGTGAAACTTCTGACAAAAACTTTATTATGGGCCCTGCATCAAAAGTTTTTCTGAGAACTATTCAATAAAATAACTCAATAGCAGCCCAGTAGAATGCAAGGTTATTTAGTAAGAATACAGTCCAACATAATCTTATAATTGTACATGGCGCAATTTGGTAACTATGCAATAACCCAGTGGTGGGTGCATTGGCTATGTTTCAAAGTTCAGTTGTGGGCAGAATTATCATTGTTGGTTACTTTTTCCCGGATCAAATTAACATGAGTTGCCCATTGCTTCTTCTTAAGAATATGCAAAGTAGGTTCATCCACACACATTCCACCCTGCCCCATCCCCAAATCCCTCTGGTCTCTTTTTTCCTACATGGTGTGATTTTTTTAAAATGAAGTGAAAATACCCTTGTGTTAAATTTCACATACAACTGTACCAATATAATGTATACTTTTACATTTTAGTGTGAAGCATACATTCTAAAGCCCAAATAGACTTGTAATCTATATACTGAGTCAATCATTCCATTTTGATTCTCATGAATGGAACTGCTCCCAATAAAACACAGGAATGGGCATGCAGACAGGGGAGAAACACGCATTCTAAAAAAATCAAAAGATGAACAATTTGGGAGTCAAAGTAGCATACCCGTCGTTCATTAAGGATTCTCCTTTGATTATCATACTGAAATTGTTGCTTGCGCCTAGGTCTTTCAGAAGAGCAATGATAGTAACATCACCGGTTGCACTAAGCGTCCACTGAACAACAACAATGTTTTCCAGTTCCAGGCATATGGAAAAGTAAGCTACGGCAAATTAAGCATTAGAACATTAAATTGAATGGCCTATGTTCGTTATAAATCCAGGCACATACATACCTTATAGCAGCGCCAAGCAAAAATGTTGAGATCACCACACCTAGAACAGCAAGTAACACCATCTGCGCCATGCATTTCTTTTGCAAAGTAAACACTTTAGTATACACTGAATAATAATATATGCATCTGCGGTGCTACATTTAACAGTTCAACACTGGAAGCTGACCATGTAAGTAAATCTGATGGCAACAAGCCAACAATTAATCACAACACCATCCCAACTTAGAGAACCATTTCTTTCCTATGGGCTGCTGAGTGCCATGCTGCGCCCAACCCACCGAATAATTAGTGCCATATGCCCCCGAATTGCAAAGCTTAGCAACCTGCTCGATGACCTAGCTTGGTGAGAGCCAGAGCAACTTACTTAGTGCTATCTCTCATTCTCTTTTCAACTTTTAGAAATGTAATATTGCAACAATGACATTGGTTTGCAGACCTTGTTGCACCTAGCTTCTTCATTATTGTACCGTTTATTTGCTTGAGTTGCACCTCACTTTTCTTTTTCCTATTCAATTACCCAGCAGTGAATCAAATCAGTATTTAGGTGAGCCAGACATACAGATATTAACTCTGAAACCGAGTATTCCTTTGACGTTGCGGGGTACGTGTGCTCATAAGCTACCATGTCAAACGGAGATCTGATCGATTAGCACCAAAAAAACGGAAACGTGAGGATCCCTCCAACGTTACTACTTCCCATGGAAGCTGCTTGATAACACACCAAAAAAGTCACCAGATTGATTTGATTTAAAGGTTCACCTGATTGATTTGTGATACATGATCGGTGTTCCTACGGAGAACTGCAGGAGATCCTCGATGGTCCAGCCAGATGACGACATGGACGGCGACGGCAACACCTCCTACGCCGCGGCCGAGACCGGCGCCGCCTTAGGGACGACGGCGGCGCTGTCTGGGGAGGTGGTCTGGACACGCAGTGCGGCTAGGCAAGGCAGAAACGAATGGCGGCGGGGTAGACCCGGGCATCGTCGTTGTCGTCTAGAGGAAGCCCATCAGTCGCGAGGGAAGGTCTGGCGGAGCTTGGTCTATGGCCATGGTGTCCTGCAGCACGGGAATGGAGAGAGGAAGAGAGATTAGTGAGGAGAGGGAGAGAGAAGGGAGGAGGAGGGCTCTGGCACGGCTAACCGGAGGAGGAACATCCATGGATCCGAGCCAGCGGATCCCGACCCGGCATCAAAGGAGCGAGGCGATGGTTCCTCTCGCCCAGATCGGGCCTCCGGTGGCATGCCAACGACGCCTATTGCGGACGGCTCCGGCGGCGACTACCGCGGCGAAGGGCGCGATAGGCGGCTCCCGAGAATACTCCCGCAATGACCTGCGGCGGCTCCCGCGGAAAAGGGCGCGATGGGTGGCTCCGGCGGCAGCTACCGCGGCGAAGGGCGCGGCGGGCGGCTCCGCGGGAGGAACAGTGGGGCGGAGAACGGCGCGGGAGGAGGAGGGGCGAGAGGTCGGGCGGGCGGTTTTTTTCTGAACGACGGGAGCGATCGATGGATTCTTAGTGGGTTAATGGCATGGTGGGTAATTAATTAACGTAATGGCATGGTGGGTAATTAAAGCATAAAACGCATTTAGTATGCTGGAGGGATGTAGACCATCAGATTAAAGGTTTCGATGGATAGGATATTTTGATTCTCCACCCTCTCGTGCTTTTATAGGGGTAGTAGATGATATATCAAGCAAGATTTAGGTCATTTAACACCACAACATCCCAAATTGGCATGCATGTCTTTAAGCTTCTGTATGAGCTTGCAAAGAAATTTTGCTGGCACATCTAGATTGCCTGCGTAGAAGCATTGATCTCAGATTGCTGGTTGTATATTTAAAAAATTCAAACTATAATCCCAGGTTAAATTTTGCAAACTACCCAGTAAGTTTATATCTCAATAAAAAATACTTACAAATAAATTTCTCACTCTTTTCTGAACCTTGTGTCAACAGATTGCTATAGTTTCAATCGGAACTTATAGAGTTTTAGAAATGATGCAAGAACTACATTCATGGAAAATTTCACAGTCAGAGTGTAATCATATTCATAGCACGTCGTATGAAAATGCTAGATATCCTACTGCCTTTGCCTGGAAAATTGAAAGATACCTAAACTGCAATTAGCCGTAAGCAGCCATGCTTAACTTGGCTCAAAAAGAAGCTTGAGAAGTTCCTTTTCGTGGTGGTTAACGTCTTAGAAGTCAGAATGAACTGAAAGTAGTGCATTATTGGTTGAGCAGGAAGTTCTTGGTCCTGGAACTATGGCAGTTGTTGGCTGCTATCATTTAAAAGAAGGGCCTTCATTTTTAGCAGAGTTTCTGGAGTCATTCACGCTTAAGTAAGAAATAGTAGTCATTCACGCTTGTGTATTTGACTTAAATATTACACAAGAAACTGACCAGGGATGAATTTTAGATTTCTGCGCTGTTAATTTTTAGACCCAAATAAACTTGCAAAGTGTAAATTACCTGTACGTACGCAGGGTGTTAGCCTCGACCAAATCTTTGTACAAATCAAATCAGGTCACATAAATTATTCTTCTGAATCGAACTACAGTGTGTAGATGGCAGGACGGTGGCGGCGTCGGGGCAAGGCAGTTCGTGCGCCTAGGCGGCCGCGTTCGATGGAAGTGGATGGAAGAGGAATCGGAGTGTTGGAATGCCGCTGGCCCGACTGGGCACGTGGAGAGGTGGGGAGGCCACAAGTGTGGCGCCTGGGATGCAGCGCGTGGGAAGAGGTGGCGTGGGAGCGTGGGGAGGCACGACGGCGGATTGGATAAGGCCTGTGTGCGCTCCTTCTGCATCGAGGACGGCAGCAACGGCACCCAGGCCCGCTGCTCGCCTCGGTTCAAGGTTCTTGACCTTCTCCTGTATGGGAGAAAGGTGGGGATTGGTTTTTGGCCTGCGAGGCAGAGGAATTAGATGCCGATGGCACCAGGAGAGCATGAGAACAGCCAGGGGAAGCGGGGGGCTCGACAGCGGTGGACTTGCCCTCTACCTCTCGATGTGCCCCTTCTCCCCGGAGGCAGCGGTGAGGAGCTTGGTGGGAGTGAAACCGTAGAGCGCCGGCCATGAAACCTTGTGGAGGTGCGGGCGGGGCTGGCGTGGTGGATGGTTTGGGACTTGGAGAGGAACAAGAGATCGTGGGCGGGCTTGACGTTGGGAAGGGGATCGGGAGTTCTGCTAGAGGAGGATTTTTTTTCTTCGTAGGAGCTAAATGTGGTTGTAACTAATGGCAGTGGTGGGTAATTACACTGTCAAACGTGTTTGATGCTATGAGATGATTTGGACCATCAGATTAGCATGGTTTGATGGTTGAGATGATTTAGTTCTCCGCTCTTTCGTGCTTTTATAGGGATAGTAGATTTATGGTGAACATTTTCTTAGACAAGATGGATTTTCGTAAAATATTGCAGGCTTTGCTTGGCCCAGCTGCCGGCCCAGCGTGTGCGTGCTAATATAATATAACTTTCGCCTGGATCACGTCAACAGCGACGCTGTGGCCGGTGCGCACAGCCGCAGACCTGCGGGTCGCGGGTTCTAATCGCCCTCGTGCGTGTTTTTTCGTTTCGGTTATTTGTTTGTTTAATTCGCTGGAAACTTTTGAACAAGTCCGTGAAAAACTTGCGAACGAAAAAAAAACCTATTAATGGCGGTTTTTCTGCGAAAAAATGGCATTTATGTGATTACAGATAAAGCCAAGAGGTTTTCTGCAAAAAATATGCCACCGTTAAATCAGCCTTTTAGCCTTTTTTGCAAAAATTTGAATCAATGTTGATACTGATACGCAAAAATTAACAATCATGGTATCAATCTACATATGATGCCTCAATTGTAGTATTTGTGTGCAATTAACTCGATTGAAGAGAAGCTGAAATCGGTGGCTCGTTCCGGGATTGGCATGGTTCTTGCGTGCACAAAAGCCTTCCTGCCTGAGATGGATCCGGGCCGCCGCGACGGTAGCATCCTGTGCACGACCAGCTTCGTCGGCGTGCTCCGCTTTGATTCCCTGATCCTCGCGAACACAATCTCCAAGGCCACCGTCATCGTCGCTGGTATGCGTGAACGCGGTCTCGGTCTCGTCGCACGCCATCGCGACGCCGATGGTTGTGCGTCTATGGCCGAGATGTTTCCCGGCGCCGGCGAGGATGCGCTCACGCGGGTGGTGGAGGAGGACTGGAGGGAGATGGACCACACCGTGCTGGAGGTGGAGGACGTGGTCGGGCGGCGCTGTACCTGGCGTCGGGGGCGTAGGTGACACAACCTCGTCGTCGACGGCTTGTTCACCGCGCACAAGGGTGTCACCGTGCCGTCCCCAGACGCGCGTCACAAGATCTGGCTTGCTTTCGGCGCCACCGCCGTCGTCATCCATCGTCGCATTGAGATTGCTGCCTGTGTTCGACTTCGACGCCATGGACTGGTCTCCATCTACTACCAAAGAGGAATCACCCTACCAATTTCATTTTGTAATTAAACACGAATTCTTACAAACCACATAACTGATCCGAAAGAAATCAGTAAGCAAAGGGAGTACGTACTAAACATCTAACCATGACGCTAGCTAGTGCTTCCCTGGGCTCTAACAACAACGCGCGGCATGTCACAACGTCAGCGGAGCCTGACTAGGCCGCGTGAACTGGGCGGAGCCGGGTGGCGAGGATCCAGAGCATGCCCAAGGCCGACGCGGCGGCGAGTGCCCCGGCCGCGCATGAGATCGCGGCGGCGACAAGGTACGCTGAGCACACGGCATTCCTCGGGCCGCAGTGGCCGTACTGGATGGCGAGCTGGTCGACGGCGAGGGCGGCACACGCTGAGCCGAAGGTGGAACACGCGACGACCCACTGGACGGCGCTCAGGACCAGGAGGTCGACGTTGGTGGCCTCCCAGCCGTGACACCAGCAGTTGACCTGTAACATCAGCAGCACGGCACCCCATGGGACGGCACCGCAGAAGGAAGTCCACCACATCAACCTTGACAAAAGTGATATCATCATCAGAGAAAGCTTGCAGGGATGGGATTAACAATCAAATTAAGCGCGGGACTCAACTGGTTGGGCAGCCTAAACGTCGGGTAGTATGGGCCGGCCAGGATACAGACCAACACCGCCGCCAAGTCGAGAAGCCAGCTGCCGGCCGTGGAGAGGAAGACGAGGAGCTCCAGCATCATGCCTACCGCCATGCGCGCACCGTAGGAGGGGCCGGGGATCTGTCTCCAACGATCGGATCGATGTGGCGTGCTACACTGGTAGAGATGAAAGTAGAAACGTGGTCATGGATGAGGACGAATCCCACCACCCACCACCCCTAGCTTTGATTCAATGGCATTTCCACGAATGCTCACAAACAGCTTAGCCGCGTCAGTCCTGGATGCTTTCACCGATTTGGAAACTCGATAGGTGTGGCGCATGCTCGCTCCAGTCGCTCGTCATCCTTTTCAGGCCCGGAGTAGATGACCCTACTAGCTTCTATCGACCATAGTCATTACCCATGTGATGCGTCGCGCCGCTTGCGCACTAGCATGGTCGATGTACGTGTGCCAGCTTGGACGTGGTAAGCCTGACTCCAGCGGTAGGCGCAAACTTCATACTAGTAGAAACATGGACTACAGTGCAGTTTCACACACATGCTTGAAACCCTTTGTTTCTTGGACGCGGCTAGGGAGCGGCCCGCTGCTCCCTGGCATCCCGTGGCAGCCTGTCATAAAAGGAAACTTTTGGTCCCCCCGACAAAAAGGGAAACTAACCGGCCCACGCTATAACCCCGCCCGCTCTCCCAACCTGGTCCGCCCCTCCCCTCACGTGCTCCCTCTCCCTCCCAAAACCGCCCCCCTTCTCCTGACCATACCAACCCCCTTTTCCCCGCGTACCCATCTTCTTCCCCATCAAGTTAGGGTTTCCCTTCCCAAGATCCAGAAAGCTTCCTTGTACCTGCAATGGCGGCATAAGACCTGGTCAGCAGATCCAAATTGACGGGTGAAATCAGAACAGAAGCAAAAAACAATCACGAGAGGCCAGGTTTGCTCAACTCTTCCATCTAAAAGCATCCCCCTTTCTCAATGACTCTTTTCTTCACTTTCTTTCATGTTGGTTAGTGAAAAATCATCTGATTTGATTATTTCTTAAGCAAAAAAACCTGACCAAAATGCTATGGTTTTAAGCAAAAACTGCTGCAGGTTTTAAGCAATTAAAAAGCATGATTATTTAGTGCGAAAAAATTGTAGTTCCTGATCTGGGCAAAACACTAATACTAATAGCAGAATTGTAAGCAATTCGGTTACCAGTTTTAGGCAACTATTATGACTGTGGTAAGCAACTGTTGTATTTTGGGAATCAAAAGTAAAATCAGGCAGATGAGTGCCATGTTGACTTCACACAGCCAATTCAGTTTGAGTAACTGCGGGTGCCGGTGCATGAAATAAAAAAACCTAGTATTACAAGCAATTTCCCTGCTTGTTTTAGGCAAGTAGTGTGTTCGTTTGAAGCAAAGCTGGTAAAATTTGGTGCAAAATAAAGAGAAATCATGGTAGATGCTGAAAAGTACTGATTAAAAACTATTTGCAACTTGTGTGTTCAGAATCAAAAGGAAAAAAGATTGCCTTGGGGAATTGATTGAACATTACCTTGGGGAATTGTCTGAACATTGTTTCCTATCAATTGTACTTCCTGGCAAGAAAATTAGGTTGATCCTGCAAAGAAGAGTTCATGCACAGACGAAAGACAAGAAAAAACACATGAACCCTTAGGGGCTCCAACGCGTTAAGATAGTTCAGCAAGCAAAAATGAAAAAAGAGGCCATAAACACAACATGGTCCTGAAGTTGCTGGTACGAATTACATACTAACAAAGTACTGAACATGAAGAAAATGTCACACCCAGCTAGTTTTTAGTACTGGTATATAAAATTTATGAGACGCACAAAACACTACTCTCAAAAGTCTCTAATATTAGCTTTTCCTCTCGATGCTAAAAACACTTCAAGAAAAGAAGGCATCCTGTTCCCATGGAAAAAGCTTGCTTTGCTCGGCCTTGGAAACGCACGAAAATCAGTTGTATCTGCAGCCATTTGAAAAAAAAAGGAAAAACGGATCATTGTAACTACTGAAAAAAAACATCTCTCCTATAGGCAACTATTGTCAATACAGCAGTTGCCTAAAAAGCAATCATATAAAAAAAATTGTTGTATTGACATAAATTGCCTGAAACATAAATCATAAGCGACTATTGTAAAAAATTAAAAAGAGTCATTTAGAAAACTTTGCCTACTGCTCATATACCTGAAAAGTGAAAACTTAAATATACTTTCATGTTGCGTCCATGATAAAAAAAATCATATACTTGCTGTTACTAAAAATGTTGCCTATGTATAGTGTGTTAGTTGCTTGCCTCGTCCAACTAAACTTGTTCGCTTCTTTGGTTTGAAAAATGTGCAGGGTGGATATGATTGACCTAAATGAGCTGCCAGAAGACAATACCCCTGAATTGCAAATTCCTGCCAACAATGATATTGGAGATCCTGCATTTTACACACAGCAGAGCATCCATGCAGGTGATGCTGAGTTCGTTGCGGAAGCTCCTAATCCTATGGTCATGCAAAATGTTGTCAAAACTGTGGCAGAAGCAATGGGTACGGGTGGCCACTCACTTAATGCAGGGGTGACCGCAGGTGGTAGAACTAACCCTGAACAGAAGCAGCAGAGACATATGCGCACACCCTTGATGACACAGGTGCTCCAGGTGATACTGGAGGGACTGTTGGAAATGGATTGACGGGCTTGGGAGGTGAGAACGATGATGAAGCTTGGTCACGGCCTAGGGAACCTTACATAGGCATGAGGTTTGACACTTTGGAAGGCGCCAAAGAACACTACAATGCGTACGCTTTACAGCTTGGGTTTTCAATCAAGATGAACACATCAAGGAGGACTGTTGATACTGGTGTGTTGATAAAGCAGCAGTTTGTTTGCAACAAGTTTCGGAAACCTAAAATTGATGATGGAGGAGTAGAAAGTATTCCTGCCCTAGATAAGATTGTTGAACAAGAACATGATGTTGATGAAGATGAAGAAATTGTCTTTCTTGGTGATGAGAGTAAAAAAAGAAGAAATGCAAGAAGCGGAAGCGAGATACAATAATGCAGACAGGATGCAAAGCAAAGATGGTGGTCAAACTATTAGATGGTCGTTGGGAGGTGATTTACTTCATTGCTGAACACAATCATGCATTGGTTGACAAACCATCTTTGATTAAGTATCTGCGATCACATCAAGGGACCCCCCCCCCCAGAAGAGAGGGCCTTCCTTACACATCTCCACAATTGCAATATACCTACAGGTTTGTGAAAACAAGACTGCACTTGCCTTGGTTTATTGTGTTAGTTGCTTAACCCCTATATAGCCTTTTGCCTAGATTTAGTTTGTTAGTTTGCTCAAAACCTAGCAAAAAATATTTTTGCCTACTTACATCTGTTTAGTTGTGTTAGTTCCTTAAACCATATCAACAAAATTGATTGCCTTGTGCTAGTTGTGTTAGTTGCTCCTGGGTCTTGAACCCAAGCACTGATTTGCCTGCATCTGATGCGTTAGTTGCTTGC
The DNA here is from genome assembly GCA_034509565.1 of Triticum monococcum. Lineage (NCBI taxonomy): Eukaryota > Viridiplantae > Streptophyta > Magnoliopsida > Poales > Poaceae > Triticum > Triticum monococcum. Next base: position 76,127,991 of record CM067842.1, on the reverse strand, counting down.
ATTCTTAAGTTGCAAAAAATTCCTTTTTTTACACATCTCCTTGTTTAATTCTGGATTTGGTTCATGTCAGGAAAAAAAGTTTAGACTAACATTCATGTATGGCTTTGCTCCCCTATAGGTCGAATGATGCACATCATGTTGGATTACTATGGTACAGAGCTGATTGTCCCTTATGGAACTAAGCATATTTCAAACCTAAAGTCGGAGTTGAACAAGAATGCGACGAAGGAAGGTGATATGATTGAGACAGTTGCCTACTTTAAAGATCAGCAAATGGAAGATCCAGATATCTTTTACAAGATTAAGTATGATGAGGAGGACAGGGTTGAGAATATTTTCTGGGTTGACGGTGCAGCAAGGAGGGCTTACGTGGAGGCATACCACGACTGCATCTCATTTGACACCACATACATGACTAACATGTATAACATGCTCTTTGCACCATTCATTGGAATTAATCGACATGGGTAGTCATTCATGTTGGGGTGCGGTTTTGTGAGGCAAGAGTTGGCTACAAGCTTTGATTGGCTGTTTGGGACCTTTCTTGAGGCAATGCATGGTTTAGCACCAACAAACATCATTACTGACTAGGACATCGCGATGGCACAGTCGATTAAAAGGATGTTTCCAACAAGTATCCACTGATGTTGTCGTTGGCATATAATGAAAAAGGCTCAAGAGAAGCTTGGTGCCTTGTTGGGGCGAAACCCTGGATTGTCAACAGCTGCATTGACTTCAGCTTGACACCAGAGGAGTTTGAGCCAGCATGGGCTGCTCTGATGTTGAAGTATGAGGTTATGACTCATACACACTTTGAGACCCTATATAAAAACAGGGAGACATGGGTTCCTTGCTACTTCAAACACCAATTCTTTCCCTTCTTGCAGTCAACCCAACGTAGTGAGGGATTCAACGCTGTCCTCAAGCGATATGTGAACCCACACAATTCGATCCTCAATTTCTTCAAGCAATATTCAAGAATACAGACTCACATACTTGTCCGAGAGGGTGGAAAAGACTACCGAACAGAGCATTTGCAGACTAAAATGTGGTCGTCTTTTCCTATTGAGAAACAAGCCTATGACACATACACTAGGGACTTGTATGAAAAGTTTTGCACGGAGTTCAAGTTGATTGGGAGATACAATGTACGGCCCCATGGAAGTCACATGTACGAGATTTACCCCAATGAAACACAAACATGGGTTGCTAAATATGGTTCTAGGAGTTATTTTGTGACATCAGACCCTAGTGCTGGAGACTACACGTGTGAGTGCTGCAAAATGGACAGGGATGGCATGCTTTGCTGCCACATCTTAAAGGTTTTGACCCAACTTGGCATCGACAAAATTCCAGCAAAATACCTTCTTTGGAGATGGACACCTAAGGCAATTCCCAGTGCACCCCCTCATGTCGAAGGTCAACCCGATGAATTGCCAGCATAGTCGAAGAAAGAAATGAGGCACGCAAACTTGACAATGGATTTTGCAAGCCTTGCTCGTGTTGCTAGTGCAACAGATGCTGCTTCAGATATCGTGAGGAAACATATGCGGGCAGCTCGGACAGAAATAAGACATTTGAATTTGTCGAAGAAAAAGAAGCCAACAGCACCTCCCAATGTGCCCCCCGGGGGCCCTGGTGGTCCACTACCGTCAAGTGGTGGTTCTGCACCGCAATCCAGTGCTCCTCCGGCAAACAGTGCCCCTCCACCACCACCTACTTCAGCTACACGACCGCCAAGTAGCTTTGCACAACATCACACTACTTCAGCAACAAAGCAAAATGTGGTTGTTCCTTTTGGAGTATCTGCACAGCCCATGCCAGGGGTTGCACCTCGGTCCAGTGCCCCTCCACCACCTCCTACTTCAGCTGCACGACCGCCAAGCAGCTCTGCACAACAACCCACTACTTCAGCAACAAAGCAAAAGGTGGTTGTTCCTTTTGAAGTATCTGCACAACCCATGCCAGGCGTTGCACCTCGGCCCAGGGGACCTCCACCACTGCCAGTGGTGGTTGCACCACTGCCAAGACTTGCTGCAACGCAACCTAGAGGACCTATGCCGGTAAACAGAGGACCTACACCACCACATGGGTGGCCTACGCAGCTACTGAATGTGACAAACCCACTGCCAAAAGGTCCTGCACATCCAAACTGGTGGCCAGCATCAACACCCAGGGGAGCTGCCACACCACCGCCATCGGTACTTGCCCAAGTGCAGAGTGTCTCTGGACAGCAACCTACTCTTACACAGCAGCAAAAGAGTGGAGGCCAATTATTGTCTTCTACTTCAACACCTACTGGTGGTCATGCAGGTGCTTCTAGGGTTGACCAACACCTTGGATATCCTACTCCAACACCTGACCCACCTATACCTAGAGACCCACCAAAGTCGACAACCAAGGGAAGGGCGAAAACTAAGAGGATTCAATCAGCACTTGAACTGCACCCGAAAAGAAAGAACAAATGCAGTTATTGTAGTTCTATTGAGAACAATTCGGCGCTCTGCCCAACAAGATTGGTGTGAAAAAGAGTAGAGAATGCGAGAAGGTGGAGATGTTGCTTGCAAAGTTAGAAATTTGAGGAGCACCATGGCCTTGAATTTTAGCGTACCAGAAACTACCTATGATCCAGAAAGCTTTTAAATTTTAGCGTACAATGTTGTAATTTGATTGAACCATGTTAAACAGATATCTTGTCTTGCAGGCATGGACTATTGCATTACTTTTACTATGCATGCAACTTCTGTTGCATATTCTTGCAAGTTGCAATATTGTGTCACTCAACTAGTTTAAGTATTGTTGTGCTAATTTGATGATAAAAACTACCTTAGTGTAGATTCAAGATGTCTCTCCATGGGGCCTTGTTGTAAACGGTGTTGACCCAATTGCTTGTTAGTTGCTTCCTGATATTTGGAATGTCATTACGGGTGAATCTTGGCACAACCCTTGCCTCCCAACCACTTGTGAGTGTAAGCGTGAAAACCCCACAGTAAAACCTATAGAGCAAATGGAAGGAAAAAACAGCATGTCATTAGTTGCATAGTTTCTTGTATGTAGTATAAATATAGTAAGAAAATAAACAAAAATAAAGAGAACAGATCAAACAAAAAAGACCGTGTAAAAAATCTAGTGGTTTGGATGTTCTGGTTGCTTACTCATTATTTTGCTTTGGGACATCAATGTTGACAAGTTTAAAATCGTCCATGGAAATGTGAGACTTAGGGTAGTGTTTATCCCAGAGAACTCTAACACTTGCGACAATAGACCTTGCGCAACCGTCTAGAGTCTTGTTAGCAAGTGTCCTCCATGAATCAAGCACCTCAAACTTTCGATCTCGTATATTCAAGTTGAAAACCCAATAATGATTTCCTGTGATTGGATTGCTTTTGTCAATGTTCTCTATGACAGGGAACATGATCTGTAAAAAAGAATAGGAGGCAAAGAAAAAAGTTAGTATACAGCACAGAAAGCCGTGTTTTGAATCTCGGCAACTTATACAACTGTATAAAACATTTGAGCTACTTGTTATATTACTCTCTGGCAAATTAGTACAGTCATTTGAGCAAACATGTAATGTCATTTGAGCAACTTGTTATGTTACCATAAGCAACTTATGTTGCTACTCAGGCAAGTGTAAACATTTGTGTGAGCAACTTCTTGCATGCTATGTGGTTGTTTACACACTTGTTCCATGCATTTTATAACTAGAAAAAAATTATATGAACAATAAGCAACAGTTTGGCTGACCATATCTTTATGATCCAGCTGGTTGGATTTGTTGAATCTTGAAGCAAGCTCTTGGCCGTCTAATGACATCTCTTGCAACATTTTCTGAAAAGGCAAAATAAAAAGGGAATATGCGTCTATAAAACAGCACGAAGAAAGAAAGCAAAACATTGAAAAACCTAAAAATAATTACCATTTTCTTACCGAGAATCTCAAGTGCATCACAACCTTCATTGAATCTGGTGGCAAGTTCATCATGATGGACTGTATCCCAATTTCAACTACATGGGCCAACAGGAACCCTTCCTTTTTCATTCTGTTAGCAAGCTCCCTCACAGTTACAAAGTACTTGCCATAGTCAATTACCTTTAGGCTACATTTGAAAAATGAGAAGAAAACAAGAATGTCATGCTGACATGATGCTCATAAAATTGAAAACAAAAAAGTGGTTTTGAATCAACTTGTTGCTCTATTGACCCTTTTCAATGAAAATTGCCTGCTTTTGGTGTATGATATGCCTACATGACATTACATATGTTGCCTGACATAAATGTAAAAAATGCTTGGAAATTGTTTTACCTGGTATCTACATCAGGTGACTCTTCTTCGTTTAATCTCCCATGCAAAATAACCGATGCATACAACCGGTTGACATCAGCTCTGCATTTAAATGAATTTTTCTCCTTGTAGTCTATGAATGGTGACCTCATGCAAGGAGTTGGCTTGATTATCCTTCTTTCAAATTTATTTAGGACGGGCTCTCCAGAGCTTCTGCTATAAAACTTGCTACCTGATCCTTCTTCTCCTTGGTTAGAAGTTTTTTCTGGTGTGAACACTTCACATGCTTCATTACCGGGTACAATTTCAAAATCATCACTGTCGTCGAGAATTTGTATGTACTCACGTGCTGCGATACTGCTTGGCCCATCACCTCCCTATGCACCCTCAACTGTAGTTTTCGGAATGAAAATTTCATCTAAGCCAATTGAGAAAGATGGGGCCGGGCAATACTCATCAGCATAACTGCTTGATGATGCGCTTTTGCTTTGGTGATTCTGTGGTCGATCCATCTGTGCTTGAATGAAAATGGGTGACATGTTGTTTGAGCTTTCAATAGGTTTTTTACTTGGAGGGGCAAATCTTGCTATGAGATCACTGATTTCCAAAACATTTATTTCTAGGTTATTCTTTGTGCTCCCCTTAAATTGCAGTGGTGGACGGTTTTCTTTGTTATCATCACAAAAAATGGATTTTTTCCCTTGGGACTGACTGTTTGGGCACTCTGGGCCGCTGAAGTTGACTTTGCAGGCAACTTGCTTAGTGATTCAGGCAACTTTGATGAGTGATGATCAAAGCAAGTTGTGTCACCTGTAGCAGCAGTGGATGCCAAGGGGCAAATGTTTTCTTGATCCTTGCCCCGACCTGCATCTAATAATGGACCCTGTGCTGCTCCTTTCATCTTACACTCTTTGGCATCATTAGGGACATTTGTTGATTGCGGTGCACTAACGCAAGGGAGCTTTTGTGCTTGACAATTTAGCTCAACCAAAGGTTGCCTACAACTTTGAATAGTTGTGCTCGCTGCTGTTTGTGATGAAACTCTAGTTGGTGCTTCTTTGATGGAGCCTAGGTTCCCCATTGAAAGATTTGCACTGAGTTTTTTGCAACTTGCTTCCTCCTTGGGCTGAGTTGCCAGACTTTGTGTGACATATGATGCAACATTCTCACCTTGGAATCCTTTTGGTGCTCTTGTAGTGCTTGATATTTTATTTACTTCCACCCGGGGCTTCAAAAAAGCACAAGTTGGCTGTTTCTGTACATCAGTTGCCTGCTTTTGATGCTGTGTTTGCCCAGATTTCTTAATAACTGACTGCCTTTCCTTGGGAACCTGCACTTGTTGTGCATTTTTTGAACGCCTTTCTCGTAGCTCCTCTATTGTTGCTGTCACTACTGTTGGCTTCAGGATGAAGCTGACAGTCTTTTTCTTCTTCGGTGGGATGGGTGGTAGTTCCCTCTCTGCAATTTCTTCTGGTGTTCTGCACCCATTTCTTTCATCATCCTCTTGCGCATGTGTTTTGGACATATTCCCATCAGGTCCATTGGGGGGAATTCCTTCAACTCTAATCCCATCAACAAATGCTGAAAAACCCTCTTTGCTTCCCATGCAGCTGATGCCTCATCAATGCATTCTTTCTCTTCATACAATGGTATGCGTGGGGAAAAATGTTCCCGCTCCATCATCACTATGTCTCTGACATTAACCGTGCCAAATTCATCAAGCTCCTTAGGTTTTCTGTCCTTCTTTTGAACCAAAAACTGCAGTGTACATTGTTCATCGTCATCACCGTCCGAGTAACCAGCAGCTCCATCCTTATTCCTGCTGTTCCCACCACCATCAACGTGGCCACTGCTATTACCTCCACTCCTATCCTCATCATCCTTGCCATCCCCCTTCCCATCCCCATCCTTGTCTTCTTCCTTGTCACTGCCTTTTCCAACATCATCTTCTTCTTCTTCTTCATCCTCGTCATCTTCCGTACTAACTTCATCTTCTTCATTTTCATCGCTATCGTTCTCTTCACCCTTGTCATCTCCCTCTTGCTCGATTGTTTGCTGTGCCTTGCCCGCTACTGTACTTGCCACTGTGTCACCTGGTTGTGTTTCCCCATCCTTGCTAGCGCTGACGTCATGGGTTGCTTGATCCTCTTGTTCCATTTCAGCAATATGTGCTTCCTCCCTCTCACCTTGTTCTTCTTGCTCTTTGGGGTTACGCCCATCATCCTCCCTCCTCACTTCATCACCATCATCATCGTCTGAGTCCCCATCGCTGCCGTTGTTATTATCATCTGCTTCATCAGATTCATCTCCATCTTTGTCATTATCATCGCTGTCCGACTTGTATAACTCTTCTTCACTAGGTGAGGTGTCGCTGCCTTCTTCACTTAATAAGCTTTCGCTGTCACTGCCTAACTGTTTACTTCTTTTCATTGAACGCTGCCTGCTTCTTCCCATCTTACTAGGTTTAATCGTGCTTGTCCCAGCTTCAATATCATCGATCCTGCCGATGTTGTACACAAGCTTTCCAATTGAGTGTGATATTTCGGAACACATTTCGTGTACCATGATTGATACCTTCTTTTGTTTCTGTAAAACAAGAAAAGAAAAAAGTGGTCAGAACATATATATAACAAAAAGGAGAGGTAAAGCTTAGTAAAAAAACTCTAAGCAACTTTGAATTGGGAATCTGGAACATGTTAAAATTTGATTTTAAAAACTGAAGTTGCCTACCCTAAAGAAGCAAGTTGCTCAAAGACATGTTAAGAAATTCACACAATAAAAATGCCTAGGGAGGAATGTTAAAATTTGATTTTAAAAACTGAAGTTGCCTACCCTAAAGAAGCAAGTTGCTCAAAGACATGTTTAAGAATTGCCATGACACTAGTTAGCTTGAGAAAAACAAACACAAGGAAAAGAAGGCCATAATGACTTGATGCTAACAAATAAATGAGAAAACAAAAGATAATAATTTACTTACTTCTTTATTATATGACTCGGGTAATCTTGCTGCAACAAACTTTGTGATGTGATCCATGCTTCCAAACAAACTATCGTCCGCACATCGGGAAAACTCGGTCTTAAGCTGATTGCATTTGTTGGAAGAGAAAAAAAGAATAAAAAAAGTGTGAGCACATAAGATCCATTTGTGAAAAAAATAGTACAACATAGTATATAATTTCATGCTGAAAAATAGGCAAATTTTCCACCTAAGAGTTAAGCTAAATTAGTAGCATAAAAATTAAGTCACACACCCACTGCATTTCCCTTCAGAAAACATATTCTGTTCATCACAAAAAACCATAAATGGTATGCTTGTCTGAAAAAAACTAAAGAAATTGCTTTACCAAAATTATAAGACTTGCCAGATTTAAATACATGAATTGCCTATTTTTCTGTCATTGTTGTACATTGTACTTTAATAGTAGTCAGCGGAGAAAAGAGACATATGTGTCCTAATAAAACACAAGGTGACATAAAAAGATGAAAGAGAAAAAACTTACACGTAGTTTGCCGTATTGACCCGGGCCCTTCTTATCCTTCTTCACGACTTTTGTGATCAAATCTGAGTTCCAAACAGAAACTCTTGGTGTCAAGCTTGGGATAGGTTCATCCACATCAAGTGAGTCCAGATACAACAGCTGCATGGGAGTAAAAAAGATGATTTTCCAATAGAAAAAGAAACAAGAAAGAATAAGGGAGAACCAAATGTTACGATTGTCTGCACTTACTACAAGATGGAAAACACAACAGCATACAGTATTCTTCTTGACACCTGCTACTGTGAACGCTGCCTTTAACTGATCAACAACAAACTGACAGACATTTGTCTCTGTTATACCATTGACATCCATAACAGCAGGGAAGCTTTTTGGAGAGATGTTTAGACTTGTTGACGGTGCAAGAAAGCAAGAAAAAGTGACTGCTAGCCAAGCACGGAGGAAATTGTCGTCATGAGCTCCGCGCATATCTACAATCATCTTACACCATGCCGTGAGGGTTGGTGAGTTCTTGGATGTAATGCTGTAGATGCTATAAATGGCCTTTGTGATGTCAGGACGATTCTCAAAACAGACCTTTCTGCCGTTGTTTGGGAACCCCCATATTCTATGAACGCTCGCTGCATCTACCGGGATCTTCCCCCTCTCTGGTATAACAATTTGGGACCTCTCGGGGTCGTAGTGCTTCATAATCCATTGGCTGAGATCTGCATCCATTGTAGTGGCTGCGAGGTCCAACAAACCCCCAAACTCTTTGTCAATGATGACACCCTTTTGGTCAGATATAAGAGATTTGTTTAGTTTATACAGCCTTGCAGGCGATCCTCTGTTCCTAAAACCCTACAGAAACAAAAACATAAAACATCGGGAACCCCCCTGTTAAAAAAAGATATGACGCAACACATGTATGCAGTTTGGCAAATCATACACATTAGATGGGCAAAAAATGGAAATCTAAGCAAAAAACTGCATTACCTCATTTCCTAAACACTTTTGGCGCTTTGCTTTTCTTGGATGATCCTCAATATCTTTGTCAGGTTCATGCTCATTATCTTTGTAAAATTCAGGGGCCTTGTCAGCATCTGTAGATACATCCTCTTTCCTATCAATATCTGATGGACGGGGGCCACGAGCAATGACCGCTTTCGACATTCTTCTATGCCTGTACCCAATTGTGGTTGTGGGGGCAGTACTACGAGCCTACAGAGGTCAAAGAACCAACAAAAAACAGCATATATAAAATGCCGCCCATTAAATGCATCACGAAAAAAGAAGAAGAATGATTTCGAAGAATTTTCCGCACGCACCTCTGTTTCATTATCTGCACTAACATTCGAAGGATCAGCATCGGGGTTGACTGGAAAACGGTCTTCCTGCATTTCCTTACTGCTGCCATCCATTGTTCCTGGTATATGCCAGAAAAAAGCCATTATTAAACCATGGGTAAAAAGATACATACATAGATAAACACGTGAGTTTGAATAGTTAACTAATCAGAAAATGAACAGCTGCTTCCACTTGAACTATCTTACACAAAACTAATTCCACTTCAACTAATACACAAGGACACATGTGAACAGTTAAAACTAATGCACAGGCAAAGTGCATCCTCTACATTAGGCAAAAACAATGACAAAAACAGGCAAAATCTATTAAGGACATCTATTGCAAAACGTGTGACAAGAAAAACACATGCAGGTTAGTGACCTTTCAGTTAGGCAAACACCATGCAAAAATAAACAGGCAGCTAATAGACAACTATTAGGCGATTTTTTTAGCAAACATGTGTACATAGAAAAGAATATACTCAAGAAAACTATATCAGGGGTGACCATTGTTGCGAAGCTGCATAATGGACTCAAAAAATAGTCATATGCACAAAAATGTTGTCCACCAGGTACGACTAATTGCTGTATCGGTTGGGCAAACATCATTGAGTTGACAAGCAACTAGGGAGACAAACAGTTATGCAAACTGTGAAGTTCATCAGTTGGGCAAACCCCATCTAGTTAACAGGCAACTAGTGAGACAATTATTGGGCAACCATGCTGTACATCAGTTGGGAAAACTACATCCAGTTGACAGGCAACTAGGGAAACAACTGTTAGGCAAACTACGCTGAACATCAGTTGGGCAAAAACAATTCAGTTGACAGGCAACTAGGGATACAACTGTTAGGCAACTAACCCGAATTAAGCAAGCAAACAGAGTAATAGGAACCGCTGACCAAAAACTACTGCAAAATCGCCTCACCAAAATCGATTTCTCGCGCATCTAGAACCTCTCACGGTGGGTTAAAACATGCACGCACACATGCTCTAAAAATCAAGTTCCTCCACCCTTCCACAAGCATCAATGGGGCGATTCGTCTTGCACCTCAACCAAAAATCGAAGCATCCAGGGCTATCCTAGCAATGGGGCGACTCATCTCGCACCCCAACCAAATTCGAGCGCATCCGATGCTATCCTCGCACGGGGCAAATGTACAGCCAGATGCATAGATAGGAAGCAGAGATGGGGCGGAAATGTACAGCGAGAGCTAGGGCGGGGATTACCGGAGTTTTGGGGCTGCCGTTCATTGCACCATCGCCACCGGTTGTCGTTCCTCCCTAGATCCAACCCGTCAACGAATCAGCACGACCAGCATCGCCGAGAGCACAGAAATGCCTCGCCCCTTGAATGAAAACGCTGTGCACCGCTCGAATCGATGGGGGGGGGGGGAGGAAGGAACCGCCAGATTTCGTCGCGGGGAGGAGAGCGAGGACTCAAAGATATGGCAGTTTCGAAAATGGGGGGAGCCGTTCCTCTTCGCTGGAGTGAGGGGAGGGTGGTGGGCGTGGGAATGGTGACGCGCGACATGGCTGCGAGGGTGGGGATGAACTAGTCGTGGTGTGTCGAACGAGCCGGGCCGACAGGGCGAAACCTGAGACGCGCCCCCGATCAGATCAGGCAGCACCTGCGCGTCGCGATTTAGATCGGACGGCGCGCGAGGGTGTGCGCTCGGGACGCCCAACGAGCACAGCTGCACTTTTAAGAATTTGGGTTGTTTCTTTTTTACTTACGTATAAAATTTGTTTGAAGTCAAACTTCATAAAATTTGGTTGAAGCCATAGAATTCGACCAAACTTATAGAAAAAATATATCAACATTCATGATACGAAACCAATATCATTTGATAAAATTATTTTGAAATGTACCCCCCTTGGTTTCACGCCTAATAATCTCATTGCTAAAACACAGATGACAACACCTTCTCACAAGACACGTTTGACCAGTCCATCCTTCCAGCATGGCACCTACAATATGCGCCCTATCAAAAGGCGAAACCGAGCAACCAATATAGAAAAAAAAATCTATGTTTTGAAAACCTTCAAAATTCCTTTATTAATCCTAGTACATTTGTCTTTGTAAACATAGGAATACGTACGAAAAATTAAACTTCCTTGTTGTGAACATTTAACAGGAAATGACCATCACTTCTATGGATAAGTTCTCCAGACACTGAATCATATAGGGAATCTAAAGGCATTTCCAAGGCGGACCCGCAAACCTCCGGCAACCATTCGGTCCGCGCTGCCTGGACCGCGGAAGCCATCCAACGCGGTCCTGTATCAATATGTACGGTGGTTCGGGCGCGATTTCTCCCGCAAACTGGAGACAAACGTGGGGGAGGTTTGCAGGAGTTCAGACCGATCTCACGCCCGCTTCTGACCGTCCTGGCCCACCAGAACCCCTCCTCCCTTGCCGGAGCGCGTTCCCACCCGGCGCTAGTTGCCCGCATTCATGTTCCTGGAATTCCTGGCGTCACAAAAGCTCATGTTCCTTCAGCGGATTGCGTACCTTAACTTCAGCATCTACTCGTTCACTTCCATCTTCCTGCTCACCTACTACTTCATCCCGGTGCTTTCCCTCTTCTCCGGGTTCTTCATCGTGCAGACGTTCAATGTCGCCTTCCTCTTCTATCCCGTCAGCATCCTCGAGGTCAAGTGGTCAGGCATTGAACTCGAGGACTGGTGGCACATGAGCAATTCTGGCTCATCTCAGGCACGCGCATCATGAATCCCTGACATTGACGGTCTAGCTAGGATCTTGATACTGATCTGACCACAATGTGTGTCTTTGCACAATTAATGTGATGACAGGCACAAGCGCACACCTATACGTGGTGGTGCAGGGGTTGCTCAAGGTGATGGCCGGGATCGAGATCTCCTTCCCACTGACCACCAAGGCGGTGGCCAAAGACAATGAGGACATCTATGCGGACCTCTACGTTGTGAAGCGGTCATTGCTGCTCATCCCGCCTATCACCATCGCCACGATCAACATCATCGCTATCGCCTTCGCCTTTGACCGCACCATCTACAGTGACAACCCATGGTGGGGCAAGTGCATCGGCGGCGGTTTCTTTAGTTTCTAGGTGCGTGTTCATCTTTACTCATTCGCCAAGGGTCTCATGGGCCGCCGCGACAAGACACTCACCATTGTCTTTGTTTGGTTAGGCCTCATATCCATCACCATCTCCCTCCTGTGTGTGGCCATCAGTCCACTGGAGGTGAACTCCACTAGTGGTGCGCATGGCGGCGGATTCCAGTTCTGTTGGGGATATTACTATCAGTCATGACCGGCCCAGGAGGGGCCGGGTCAGCCCCAATGGCGGGTTACGCAAGAAGCCCAGTAAACATTCAAGACGATAGTTTATTAAACCTTATAGAAGGCCCAAGGGCCTGGATGCGGCTTAAGGCCCTATATTGTAAACCGCCGTATGTAAGGAAAGACTTGTGAAGAAAGGCATGTAAAGGAAGCCACCGAGCCAGACACGATTATGAGCCGGCCAGGACTTTGTAGGCCACCAGGCGTCAACCCATGTATATAAGGGGACGACCCGGTGGCGGCTTAGGGCAAGAAAGAACAAGTCGATAACCAAGACGGCGAGTTGAGCCTCTTGGTGATCGAAACCCCAGCAATACCAATCCCAACTAGACGTAGGCTTTTACCTTCATCATAAGGGGCCGAACTAGTATAAAACCCTCTCGCGTCCTTTGTCCCGATTAACCCCTTTAAGCTTCCTAGTGCGATGGCCCTACGACTAAGTCCTTGCTCTAGGACATATGCCGTGACAATTCCACGACAGTTCGCGCCCACCGTTGGGCCAGCACACGGTGGATTTGAGTTCTTGAAGGGCAACTTCGAAGGGCTCAACGAATACGCTGTGGGCCAGATGACCAAGAGTCGTCGCTGCAAGCTCTACATCAATGATGAAGGCTGGGGCCCCGAGGCCGGCTCAATTGAGTACGGATACCGGGTCCCCTTTGGCAGAATTCATGTCTTCGTAGGCCAGATCGCGAGTCAGGTCCTGAGCCGGACGTCCACACCAACCTCATCGAAACGGCTCGGTGCACGAGGACCGCCCGTGTTCAATCTGCCGTGAAGCATGCCTTCGTAGGCTGCGTCCACCGCGGTGAGTACTCTGAAGGATCGGTGGAGGGCGGTGAGACGGCCGTCTGTTCAGACACTGCTTCATCAACGGGCGAGACGGACTCTTTGTACCAGCTGCAGGACGGCATGCTCGGGGGCTGTTCCGATGGCAGCAGTATTCCGGACCCTCTTGAGCCGCCGAATTGGGCCGGAGTCTTCATGGCAGGGACAAAGCCCGGGCAGAACTCTACAGCAGCGGCGGCAACAGCTACCAGGTCAGCTGCAGCCGGGTCAGGAGACCCCGCGCTCCCTCGGCTCAGATCTTGATGGACCTCATGGATAAACTGACGACTCTATTGTCTGTCGTGGTAGAGCCGGCGGATAAAGCCCAGCATGACGCAGAGGTGGCACGCGTACATGAAGAGATGGTGCAAGCTAAGGAAAATCTAGCCGCAGAGGAAGTCAGGATGGCAGCAGAGCGGGCGGCTTTGGACATTCGTGCTCAACAGCTTCAAGTGGAGACCTTCCAGCTCTCGGTGGATCTGAATGCGTCGAACGAGGTCACGAGGAGGAGGCATCATAAAACCCAATCACGTCTGCCTCTGACGCTCGATCCTAGGAATCTGTTTCACACACCCGGAGCCAGGGAAAGTAACCCGCCGGAGGCACCCCGGATTACAACACCCGGCGCACCGGTCTAGCCGCGCGCCATGGATCCACTTCGTATAATTACCGCTCCGCCTCATTACGTCCCAACGCCGCCGGGTCACTTCTCCAACCCTTTGGAAAACCACATCGCAGCATCGGCTTGTCTGGCGGCTCTTCCGATGGAAGGTGACTCACCGGCGGCAATTGAAACACGGAGGGTAAGAGAACTTCTTCAAACAGCTCTGGCGCAGCAGGATGCATACTCCTACAGTCGAGACAAGATCCATTCAACTCCTCGCCCAAGCCGGAGCCCAAGTTACAGTAGGCATATGGAATCCATAGATATGTCAAGCAATGCTCAACACCACAACCGGCCATACATGGATGAGCCGGTGTGGGTTGGAGCCCTTAACTTGGCGGATCAGGAGAGGATTCATCAAGAGGCAGAACGAGCAGTTCAAATGGCAGCAAATCAGGCAGCTCATCAAACTTTTCCGGCTTATCCAGCAACCTCGGTCGAGGCAGGAGTGGCCACAAGAACCAGAGGCGTTCCTTGCTTGGTGCCGGCCATACATAATGAGTGTTTGCCAAAGGACTTTAAGGGGCCTCATAAGAGGCCTAATTACACAGCTGACTTACAGCCCGGGGCTTGGATTGAGAGTTATGAGATGGCTATGGAGTTATTGGAGGTCAGCGATGCAGCAATGGCCAAGTATTTCACTATGATGTTAGATGGAACAGCTCGTACTTGGTTGAAGGGATTGCCACCCAATTCTATCGGCTCATGGGCGGAGTTGAAGGCTCAGTTCATCCAGAACTTTAAAGACACATGTAAGCAGCCTATGTCGATTGTGGACCTGACCAATTGCAAGCAAGAGGATGGTGAATCCACAACCCATTGGGTGCGCCGAGTCAAGGAGATAATACATTCATCCGATAAGATGAATGCCGGCTCAGCAGTCTTGATGTTGGAGAAAAATTGCCGTTTTGAACCTCTGAAGCAGAAGCTGGGGCGGCTCAAGAGTGACTGTAATGACATGGGAACGTTGATGGCGGCTCTCGTCAAGTATGCTGATTCTGATACTACCAAGGACCCGGTGTCTGACGAAGAAAAGGCAACGAAGGGAAAGAAGAACGGGAACGGCAAGGGTCACCAGCATAACCCGACGAATCAAGGAGGTAATAAACGTAAGACTGATGAGTTTGTTGCTAACACCAATGCACAGGGAAGAAATCAACAGCGCAAGGGCGGACAACCCCCTCGGTCGGGCGGGTCAGGTCCCACCCTTGAGCAATTATTGAATGAGCCTTGTCCAAAACACGGCACCCGGGAGAAGCTAGCCACCCACCTTTTGAAAGATTGTACGATCATGAAGGCGTTTAAAAATTCAAACGCGTTTGATGGAGGTCACGACCCAGGTGGCGGCTCAGGTGGAGGCGGTTTCCAAGGCCCGGGCGCCGGCTTAGGTGGAGGAGGATTCCACGGTCAGGGCCATCCTGGTAACCAAGGAGGGTATAATCTGTAACCTGACCAAGGTAATCAGCAGCAGCAGTCCGGATATCAGAGCAATCCGAAGTAGCTGAATAGTGGGCAATACCATGTATTCACCACTAGCTTATGTAAGAGAGACCAGAAACTTCACAAGAGGGCCGTCAATGCCGTTGAGCCGGCGGTTCCACGTTACTTACATTGGTCAGAGCAGCCTATTGTGTGGATCAGAGAGGATCACCCACCCCGGGTCGATAATCCGGGTCACTTGGCTTTGGTGGTGGCACCTCAGGTTGGTGGATACAAATTCACTAAAGTACTCATGGATGGAGGCAGCAACATCAACATCCTCTACTATGAGACGTTCCGCCGAATGGGATTGACTGATAAGAGTCTTAAAAAATCCAACACTATTTTTCATGGTGTGGTTCCTGGCAAGTCGGCATAACCAGTGGGTAAGATTGAACTGGAAGTAGCCTTTGGGGATGAGTATGACTCCAGAGCAGAAAAAAAAACCTTTGAGGTGGTTAAGATCAAAAGCCCGTATCATGCTCTGTTTGGACGGCTGGCTTATGCCAAATTCATGGCTCGGCCATGTTATGTGTATTTGCAGCTTAAGATGCCGGGTTATAAGGGCACCATTACAATACACAGGAGCCGAAAAATAGCTTTGGAGTCTGAAGAAGGTGATGCTGCCTATGCTGAATTTGTTTGTGCAATAGAGGAGTTAAAATTTTACAAAGATCATGTTGACCCGGCAGACATGACGTCATTAAAGAAACCAACAACAGAGCATGAGCCGGTGTTGAAGTTCAAATCAGCTGATGACACCAAGATGGTTGACTTTGTGCCTGGCGACTCATCCAAGCAGTTCATCATCAGTGCTAACATGGATCCAAAATAGGAAAGCACGCTCATCGAGTTCATCCATGAGAACCGGGACATCTTCGCATGGAAACCTTCAGACATGCCGGGTGTCCCGAGGGAACTCGCTGAGCACACTCTCAATATTGATCCAAAGTTTAAACCTGTCAGACAATTTCTCCAATGGTTCAATGAAGAAAGGCGCAAGGCCAGTGGAGAAGAGGTTGCCCGACTTTTGGAAGCTGGGTTCATTGTAGAAGTCTTTCACCCAGAGTGGTTAGCCAACCCGGTGCTTGTACTAAAAAATAATGGCACCTGGCGTATGTGTGTGGATTACACCGATCTGAACAAGGCTTGTCCGGCTGATCCTTTTGCTCTCCCCCGTATTGATTAGATCATTGATGCTACGGCGGGTTGCGCACGTTTGAGTTTCTTGGATGCTTATTCCGGTTATCATCAGATCAAGATGGCAGTCAAGGATCAGGAGAAGACGGCTTTTATCACTCCTTTTGGAGCTTTCTGCTATGTGTCTATGCCTTTTGGGCTTAAGAGTGCCCAGGCGACTTACCAACGATGTGTGCAGAATTGTCTTCACGATCAAATTGGGCGTAATGTTCATGCTTATGTGGATGATATAGTGGTAAAATCCAGGAAAGAGGAAACCTTGGTCACAGATCTGAAAGAGACTTTCGATAATCTCCGGGTCTACAAAATGATGCTTAACCCGGCCAAGTGTGTTTTTGGAGTCCCAGCCGGCAAGCTCTTGGGGTTTTTGGTGTGTAACCGAGGTATTGAGGCTAACCCGGAGAAAATCAAGGCAATTGCATCCCTGGCCAAACCAACATGCATCAATGACGTTCAACGACTGGCGGGCCGTGTTGCTGCTTTGAGCCAGTTCATAAGCCGGCTAGGGGAGAAGGCAATGCCTCTGTATCAGATGATGAAGAAAACATATGATTTTGTTTGGAGTGATGCTGCAAACTCTGCTTTTGAAGATCTGAAGACACAGCTTGCTGAGCCGCCGGTCCTGGCTGCTGTAGTTGAGAAAGAGCCGCTGCTGTTATACATGGCCGCCAACTCACGAGCTGCTAGTGTGGCTATTGTGGTGGAGCACAAGGAGGCTGGCAAGGAGCACCCAGTTCAACGGCCGGTTTACTACGTTAGTGAGGTGCTAATTGAATCCAAGCAACAATATCCACATTGTTAGAAACTCGTATATGGGTTGTTCATGGCAAGCCGGAAGCTTAAGCATTATTTTCAGGGACATCCAATCACCGTGGTTAGCTCTGCTCCTTTGGGAGACATCATTCAAAACAGGGAAGCCACTGGATGAGTGGCCTAGTGGGCAATTGAGCTTGGGTCTCATGGGTTGAAGTATGTGCCACGTACCGCGATCAAATCTCAAGCACTGGTTGACTTCATTAATGATTCGACAGAGATGCAGATGCCAGAAGAAAAACCAGACAACACATATTGGACTATCCATTTTGATGGGTCCAGATAGTTGGAAGGCTCAGGGGCTGGAGTTGTGTTAACCTCTCCGCGAGGTGACAAATTTTATTATGTGTTACGGTTGATGTTTTCTTGCACTAACAACGCAGGAGAGTATGAAGCCTTGCTCCATGGTCTTCGAGTGGCAAAAGAGATGAGTTTGAGCCGGGTCCGATGTCTTGGCGACTCAGATCTAGTGGCTCAACAGGTATCAGAAAAGTGGGATTCCAAGGACCCTCTCATGGCGGCTTATCGCCGGAAGGTTGATACTGTTGCAGGGCATTTTAAAGGTTATCAGGTGGAGCACATTGACCGTCGAAAGAACGAAGCGGCTGATGCTTTAAGCCGGTTGGGGTCTCAGCATAAGCCGGTACCACCTAACACCTTCTTGGATGTTTTGCATAACCCGTCTATCAAGTTGCCCACAGAAGAAGATTTAGCTGTTCCTGACCCGGAGGCGCAGTTGGTGGCCACTCTTCATGTCATCCCAGATTGGACAGTGCCGTTCTTGGCTTACATGACCCGGGGAGAGTTGCCAGCGGATGAGACCCTGGCTCGACAGATAACCCGGCGGTCTAAGTCAATGACGATTTCGGATGGAGAATTATACCATCGCAACGTCTCCGGAGCGTTTCAGCGGTGTGTTTCCCCCGAAGAAGGTCAAGAAATGCTTCGTGAGATCCATGAAGGCGATTGTGGTCATCACGCCGGGTCAAAATCTCTGGTGGCCAAGGCTTTTCGTCACGGTTTTTATTGGTTGACGGCTCACGCTAATGCAGAGGATCTTGTCAGCATATGTGATGGATGTCAAAAGTTTGCACGACGAGCGCATGTGCCGGCTCAAGAGCTCTGGATGATTCCAATCACTTGGCCATTTGCGGTTTGGGGGCTTGACATGGTGGGACCTTTCAAAAGGTCTAAGGATAAACAGACACATCTCTTAGTGGCAGTTGATAAATTCACTAAGTGGGTTGAAGCGGAGCAAGTGAGTAAGTGTGACGCGGCCACGGCGGTTCAGTTCATGAAAAAGGTGATCTTCCGTTTTGGTTTTCCACAAAGCATCATCACTGACAATGGCACTAATCAGTCCCAAGGGGCTATGGAGGAGTTTTGTCAACGTGAGCACATCCGGCTTGATGTTTCTTTTGTACCGCATCCTCAATCCAATGGTCAAGCTAAGAGAGCAAATCAGGAAATTTTAAAAGGTCTCAAACCCCGGCTTATGGTTCCCTTACAGCGAATGCCGGGTTGTTGGGTAGAGGAATTACCCTCGGTGTTGTGGAGTATCAACACCACGCCTAACAGGTCTACAGGTTACACACCTTTCTTCATGGTTTATGGAGCAGAAGCAGTGTTGCCTAGTGACATCCGTCATGACTCGCCCCGTGTGGCGGCTTATGTTGAAGCTAATAATGAACAAGCCAAACAGGATGCACTTGACTTGTTGGATGAAGAAAGAGACTTAGCAGCGGCTCGGTCAGCAATTTATCAACAGGACCTGCGCCGTTATCACAGTCGCCGGGTCAAATCCAGGACTTTTCAGGAAGGCGACCTGGTGCTCC
This sequence comes from Triticum monococcum, assembly GCA_034509565.1. Classification (NCBI taxonomy): domain Eukaryota; kingdom Viridiplantae; phylum Streptophyta; class Magnoliopsida; order Poales; family Poaceae; genus Triticum; species Triticum monococcum. The sequence goes on along the minus strand of CM067842.1, from coordinate 76,108,741 downwards.
GGCTCATCCAGGATCTGTCAGATGCGCACAAGCTATCCCCACCTTGGGAAGGACCCTTTGTGGTCAGCAAGAACTTACACAATGGATTGTATTACCTCATTGACGTTCGAGAACACAAAGATTCACGTAAGTCAGAGGAGGAGACCCGCCGGCCATGGAACATTGCTCAACTTCGGCCATACTACACCTGAGCTACCGGCTCTCATCATGTACATACTTTAACATTGTATATACCATGATAAGTAATAAAGTAAGACCATCAGTCTCTTTTCTTTTCAAATATTATGCATCTTTGTTATTTCTTATTATCAAATGACTATTAAGGAGCTGATCATATTTGAATCAAGTCTAACCTTTTTTGGTCCAGCTTATGATCGTATTCGAATCTAGCTGCAATTATCATGGTCACTTGGAGGCTTCCTGTTCAAACATAGGTCGTATTCGAACCAAAGAGAACATAGCTGTCGTAACCCTCTTGATCGGCTCATGGCCAAACTCATTAGAGGGCTTCTTGATCGTATCCGAATCATAGCTTAACCCCTTTTGGGTCCGACTTGGATTGTATTCAAATCAGGGTCGTTAAAAACCTCTCAAGGTCATTTGGGGGCTTCATGTTCAAACATAGGTCATATTCGAACCAAAGAGAACATAGCTATCGGTACCCTCTTGATCGGCGCAAAGCCACAGCCACTAGGGGCTATATGGTCGTACTCGAACCTTAGCTTAACCCCTTTGGTCCGGTTTACTGATCGTATTCGAACCAGAAGCCGCCAATCTTTAAATATAAGGTTAAATCATACTTGTTAACTGTTATTTGCCTTTGAGTTTCTTGTTGCAAATAATTAGCATGATCTTCTTCGCTGGTTTGTCTATTTGACAACATGGCTGCCAAGGTATGACGATCATTGAAGTATTCAAAGGTATTGATTTCTCAGAAAGATTGAGTTATTGGCTTCATTGCCCGGGTTACTCAAGCCGGTGGTCTAAGGATCAAAGGTACAAGTATGGCTATTATTTATATATAATTGCCTGCTGCATTAACTAAAGAGTTAGTTTCAGCCCTTGTCCTTTATTTATATCTGCTTTCTGTTTTCTATTATGATAAACATATTGGATATAAGCCGGGTGTTTTAACCCGTTCGGTTCTAAGCCGCCAAGCCAGTAATTTCTTGTCTCTACAGGGTACAGATTTAAAGTGTTGCAGAAACAATAATCAAATATAATGCATATATTGCCATCAGGAAACACGAAGTCACATACAGTGTTCTATGCACGATGGCATAAGCAGGGCATTCAGTGTTTTCACAGCTAACCTATTACACGGCTTTTTATAAGCCAATGAAGATGATTATTATTCCTCCCTCGACGGTTCACCGCCCTTTGTTGGCTGGAAGTTGGGTTTTGACCAGTCAAAACCATTCACGGCGACGAATTCTGCTTCATCGTCGATCAAGCCTGCCAGGTCAACTTCCGGGGCAAATGTATTTTCTCTTACAGGCGGGATCAAGTCTGTCACCTTGTACGAGGGAGTCGCCATCTTCTTATTTTCAGCATCAAAATCCGGCTGATATTTGTCAATATTGGTATCATCTCCAAGTGTAGTTGCCTGAGGCCGGACTCCGCGCACGCAAGCCATGAAGTCATCCTGCTCAAAGGGAGATCCATCTTACTTCATGGTGGGATAGCCTCTAGCCACGTCCGCCGGGTCTAGGTCTGGCACCCAAGCTTTGGAGCGGCTCAGGGCGGTCAAAGCCCCGGCTCGCGCACAAGAGCGTTTCAGTTATTGAAATCTGCCAGGCAGGATTGACAGTTTCTTCAGGATGTCACTGAGCTAGTTGGGTCCTTGATTGGCAGGAGAGATGGCGGCAAGTGCTCGCTGTGCGCCGATATACAATTGTTCTACCAAAGTATACACTGCCTTCAGTTTAATCAAAGGATCTTGGCTCAGATTTTTGCTTCGTGGGCCTGCACATATTTTATACACAAAGTTAGCTGGCGGCTTATACTCCGGATCAGCAAAAAGCACACAAAATTAAAGTCAGGCGGCTTACCAAAGATGGCAGCCACCATTTGAGACACCCGGCCCTTTAAACCGTTCAGCTCAGTTGAAATCTCTTCAAGGACTGTTTCGGCCTTCTCAGTGCGTTGGGTCAGAACCATTTTTTCCTCTTCCGAGGTTTTCTTCTGGGCAGCGAAGCTGGTCTTTAAATTTTCCGTCTCAGAGAGACTTATTTGCAGTTTGGAGTTAGCAGATTTGATTTCTGCCTCCTGACTCGCTAGCCGGGTCTTCGCAGCAGTCAATTGCGAGTTCAATTCAGATAAGGCATTCTGCAAAACATTCAGATGAGTCAAGATTTTGCTTCAAGTTCAAAAATCAAGATTCAAGTCTCAAGTACTTCACAAAAAACCACTTGACACTTGGGGGCTAATGTATGCCAAAACAAATTTTTATGATTCTAAAGACATACTTTAAGTCCCAAGTACTTTACAAAGTAACAACACTTGGCACTTGGGGGCTAATGTATGCAGTTCAACAAGTTTCTCAAGGTTAAGATGGAGTATTCAGTCCTTTGAATACGGTACAAAACAATTTAAAGTACCGGCTCATTTATGATCAAAATGAACCAGCCCTTGGGGTCTACAGGTGAAGCTCTGGTCTATTTTATTGAATTTAAGAAAGATTTCCAAGGTAAAAGTGTTGGCCTATATTATCAAGTCTATAGATCATTCCGGTTCTCTCATAATCTGAAAACTTGGGGGATGATGGAATATATAGATAAGCCGGAAGAACATACCTCATATTTCAACTACGACGGTTTAACCATTTCGATCTTAGAGTCGCGACTGGAGTGCACATGGCTGAGATAACAGGATAAAATATCGTTGGCATTTAGATGGCTGTAATTGGCAACATCAAAGCACACTTTTTGCCTCTCCAATGCCTCTTGTTTCGCAGTACACCGAGCCAGTACGGTTGGATTCCCCGGCTCAATAAAGCGGCTCCCAGTGATCTGAATGTCTTGGGCAGACGGTGATGGCGGGTTGGCTGAGCTTGATGGTCTAGTCGCGAAAGGGTTTACAGTGGTCTCATCAAACGACGGCTCAGGAGGATTTGCTTTTGCATCAACAGGCGGGTCTTCTGGAGCATCGGTTAATGGAGAAGATGGCCTGGCCGGGTCAGATGCAAGCACCGGTGGGTCTTCTGCCGGTTTAGCTGCCTTTGCCTTCTTAGATTTAGCTTGGCCACTAAGCGAAATGTTGCAGGATTGTCAGTATAAAGATACAATTTGAACAAAACGGAAAAAAGAAGGATTTTTCATTACCCAGGGGCAGTCTTGAAGGCCGGATATTGCGTCTGTGATGAGTCGCCAGAAGAGTGAGACACCTCCTGAAAAGATAAAACAAAGTTAAAGTAAGGCAGGGGAAAGGATCCATTAAACAGAGTTAAAGACAGAAAGAAGTGAACCTCATTCGGGCGTTTTTGAGGAGTTTGCTGAAGAATGACACCCGGCTCATCTTCAGTCCGAGCCTGACGGCGGCTTTCATGTTGTTGCTTTTTCAAACGAAAGGTGGGATCCAAGTGAGCTAAAGGGTTAGAAAATCTTACTTTACGGATCACTCGTCGAAATTTTTGTCTTGGCAAGGGCTCTGAGTCAGAGGAAATGATAGTTACCTCTGCTTCCACAGCCTGACTGGCCCCAGTGTCATCCTGGTAATGATCAGTGTCAATAAGATTGTTAAAAAATTGGCCAAGGGAATCAAGGGCTACCTCTGAATCAAATGTATCATCAAGCTTCATCAAATCTTCAGCAGTGCTCTTTTTCTTCTTTTTCGACCTCCGGGTCGTTTTCTTGGCGTTTATGGCGGCGGCTTTCGCTTTCTTGGCAGCCTCGTGGTCATACTTAACTTTCCAGGCAAGTATTAAAACAATACGGCTGGGAAAATACGGCCGCAGACAGGTAAAGAGTCAGGTAAAAACAAGATAAAGAGTCAGGCAAGTATTAAAACAATACGACTGGGAAAATACAAAGGAGAGAAATAACGACATCCTTACTTCTGGCACTGGGTTAAGCTGCCAGAATGGGTTTAACCCGATGACACTGCAATCTTCGTATTTCCCGTTCACCAGAAGAGTTGACATTGAGACAATATCTTCTTCTGTCAATTGAACGGGACTGTGACGAAGAGAGTCATCCGGGCCTCCATCATACACATACATCAGCTTTGACCGGCGGCTCAAAGGGATGACCCGCCATGAGATCCAGCAGCGGGTCAGATCAACTCCAGTTAACCCGTTCCCCAACAGAGCATTTATCCTTTTGATGGATGGTATCAGCCTCTTGCGTTCGGCGACGGTAAGTTTATCGGGAAGCGCGAACTTGGAGTCAAGACGATTGGGGCGATAACCCGACAGTGGCTTCTCGTTTGCTGGTGAAGTGTCCTGGCAGTAGAACCAAGTCTGGTTCCAGTCCTTTGGGTGACTTGGTAAGACAATGAGGGGAAAGATGGCACGCTGCCGGCGCTGAATTGATATTCCTCCAAGCTCTAAGCTAAGGCCGTTGGTGCACTCGTTCTACCGGTTCAGATGAAAGTATTCTCTAAACAACTCCACGGTCGGCTCTTGTTGAAGATATACTTCACATAGTACTTGGAAGTTACAGATGTTAGATATGGAATTAGGCCCGATATCTGGAGGATGGAGCTTGAAAAAGTGGAGGACCTCTCTGAAGAACTTTGAGTCGGGCAGTGAGATGCCACGGTTCATATGGTCAGTGAAAACGATCACTTCGTCGTCTCTTGGATTGGGCCGTTCTTCTTCCGAGTCAGGGGCACGGCAGAAATCCTATGGTGAAGAACTCTTTCAAACGTTCCTCAGTTACGGTTGAGGGAACCCAGTTACAGATGGTTGGTGCTTTGGATGGCATGATGGGCAAAGAAGAACTAAAAATAAAAGCAACATGCCGGTTCAGTTTAATGGTGAGATTGACAGTTAAATGATGAAGAGACAAACAAGTAATGGCGGCTTAGTTAAGGGCTAATGACATATAAGGAAAATTAAGCCGACATGATAAGCCGCCATGACTATAGATATTTGAAGAAGACAATTTCAGCTAAGTATTGAGACAAACAAGTTTCCTAAATTGTTTGGTATTATTCCATATCAAATGGCTATTCAAAATAAAAAAAAATCTAGACCTAAAAAAGTTCAGCACACAAGAGTATGTAAGTTCTAATGCAACCTTTGAAACAGAGAAAGGGATATGTGGATCAAGAAAAGGCACAAGAACACTACCGCACGAGCATATATATACATAAACACTATTCTGATCACGGGATCAGAATAATATTCTGATCACAACCTGACCTGCCGCGCTAGTAGTACGTTGAACTTGCTTGTGAACTAGGTTGAACTTCCGCCAACATTGCCCAAATGAGGCTTGCGATATACCATTGGAAAGCTATGGACCCCAATATCAGGACCCAACTTAAAATTTTGGCAAAATATAAGCGGTTTAAGAGCAGTTTTGAAAACCATTTTTTCTTCGCACAAAAAACGTGAATCGTATTTTCGATCGCATTTCTAAACCGTTTATCGGAATGAGGCATACAATATGGCGTTGGAAAGTTGCTGCAAAACCGCTCCTTCCACATGTTGAAAGTTTTCTATAATTCCCTATGATTAAAGAGTAATTTGAAAAAAAGTAAAATTTCATAAACCGAACAGCTGAGTTCGTTTTTTCAATGTCATTTCTAAACGGCTAATCCAATGGAGGCATATGATATGGCGTTGCAAAGCTTATGAAAATGCGCTACTTTTTCATCTTGAAAGTTTTTTTTCTAATTTTGAATGGGTTAAGAGTAATTTAGAAAAATGGTCCAAGTCCTACCGAGTTCGTATTTTCGAGCTACTTTTTTAACCTTGCGTCCGACGGCAACAAATGACATGGCGTTGGAAAGCTTGAACAAATGCGAAACTTTTTGGTATGTATTGTTTCTCCCAATTCTTTATGGTTTTAAGTCAGTTTTGAAAATGGCGAAAAACGTATTTTCGCCGTAATTTCTACAAACTTTGTCGGAATTGGGCAAATAATATACTGTTGAAAAGCTACGGAAAATGCGAAACTTTTTCATGTTGATGGTTTTCTCTGATTCTTAGCCGTTTTCAAGTAATTTTGAAAACGGCGTGATCATTCATTCTGCCTCTATCGCGAAACAGATTATTCGAAAATGCACCGTGTGAAGAACCTGAACATCTCAGCATGTCTACCTGAACTTCACTCTGTTTTCGACGTGCCTTTTTTGCTCGCAGATCTCCATCCACTACTCGTTGTTCTCCATCCACTCCCCAGAATTCAATGAGTGATATACCGATGGAAAGCTGCTGTGAACACGCAACTTTCCCGTGTTGATTATTTTCTCATACTCGCGATGGTTTTAAAAGTTTTTCATCTGAAATTCATTCAGTGTAGTAGTTGAACTTCCTGCTATTTTCACGTTGAACTTCTATGACGTATTTTTCCTTTGTAATTTTTTCATCCATTTTCGTCAGTGTTACACAAATGATATTCCTTTTGTACAAACCTCTCTCACGATAATTTTTTTAACTTTCTTTGACCGAGGACTTGAACTTATAACAACAAAAAATTTAGCCTTTGTGTTTTATTCTTTTTTTAATACAAAATGCACACCGTGTAATACGTGAACTTCTAGCAGTTATCAATCTGAACTTCTGTAGGTTACGTGAATATATCTGAGTTTTTTTTATGATTTTTAATCTGATTTTCTTAATCATTTTTATGAAATTTTAAAGTGCTCTATTATTAAAAGTTAAACTTCTTGTTATTTAATTTCTGAACTTCTTGTTTCCATTCTTTAATAACAAGAAAAATCTAAGTTTTCTATAATCATCAAACTTCTCCATCTTTTTAATATGGACTTCCTGGTTTTATTTCTTAATCTTCTTTCACGAAATTTTGAGGCCCTCTATTATTAAAAGTTGAACTTCATGTTGTTTAATTTTTGAACTTCTTGTTTTCATTCTTTAATAACGAGGAAAATCCGAGTTTTCTATAATCATCGAACTTCTCTATCTTTTTAATATGGACTTCCTGGTTTTATTTTCTTAATCTTTATTGAATTTTTATTTTCTTTTTGAAATCAAATTGCTCCCTAATAATAACTGAACCTCTTTGTGGATTGAGAGAATTATTATAAAATGCAAAAAACATTTTTTTTGTTTTCGAACATGGAAATACAAGGTGAACATATCTCGCAAGAATTTTTGAACTTCCCCGAACAGAGCACGTGAACTTCTTAAAACAAACCTTTTAAGCTTTTAGTTTTATATTCTTATATTCTTATCTAAAACGCATTTTGTGTAGTAGTTGAACTTCCCGTTGTTTTGACCTTGAATTTCTGTCACGTATTTTTGTTCAACCTCTCTCACAAGAATTGTTGAACTTTATCGGGCCGAGCACTTGAACTTCTAGCAGCACAAATTTTGGACTTTGCCTTTTTACACTTTTTCTCATATAAAAGACACACCATGTAGTACATGAACTTCGATTGTTTTCACTTTGGTTCTTGGTTGTATTCTTTTAGTGATGAGAAAAATATAATTTTTTATAGACATCAAACTTCATCATTTTTAAAATTTGAACTTCTTAGTTTCATTGGTTAGTAACAGGGAAAGTCTTATAAACATTGAATCGCACCGTTATTTTAATTTGAACTACTAGTTTTTTTATAATTGGGAAAACTTTTTTTTACAAATTCTTTTGAAATGTTCCTCTTTTTTAATTTGAACTTCTCTGATTTTTTATGAATGGGAGAAATCCCTTTTTACAAAGATTTTTGAAGTACATTTTTATTTTAACTTCTTGCTTAATTTATTTTGAAATTTCAGATTTTCTAAATATCAACGTCCTCGTAAGTTTTTGTAAATCTCTATTTTTTAAATGTAATGTAATAACAAAACTCTTATTTTCTCACATGAAAACACACACCATGTAGTACGTGAACTTCTGATTGTTTTCACTTTGAACTGATCTCTAACTTTTTAGAAAAATCATGACGGGTTAAGAGCATCTTTTCAACACGGTAAAACTTGTTTTGAACGATATACAAAAAACATTCAAATTATATTATGGAAATTACATATATGACATACTGTTGGAAAGCTTATGCTTTTTACAAGCAATTTTCCTTCTCTATTAGTAGTAGCAGGACTTCACACATTCACCAAACATGCTAGTACATAGAGAGAAAAACCATGCATGCGCAAGGAGCAATGCGTGTGTGTAGCGCTACCGGTGTGAATGCCACGTTTCGGAGGTCAACCTTACACAGCTTGTACTTTTTTGTACACACATAATATTTTCCTCGAGCTCTGTAATTTATTAAATTTGAACTGCGAGAGTTAACATTTTTTCTAGGTAATGCTTGTTTTCTTCCTTGTATATAAACATCGAACAACTCTCTGGTTTTAATTTGCACTTCTAGATTTTATTATTTATTAACAGGAAAGCCGAGTTTCATAGTAAACATCGAACCACTTTTGTTATTTTTAATTTGAACTTTTAATTCTTTTTATATAGAAATGGTGAAAATTCATTTTTATAAACTATTATTTTCGTCAATTTTTTTGGGTTCACAGGTTAAAGTTACTCAATAATAATAATATTTTTATTCTTCAAACTTACTATGTTTCATGGGGTGATCCTTTTTTATTTTTTGTGCCGTGATAGTTTCTTCCTTTTGTTCTCGTTTGAACTTCGTCAATTTTTAATGCTGAACTTCCTGCGTGAATTTTTACTTGGTTTTCCCCAATGTGTTTTTGAACTTACAAACTTTTCCTGAACTTCCAAACTGAAAATAGAATGCACACTAGATCTACATATGTACTCGTATAAATGAACCTTATCTCTTTTACTGAAGAAAAATGTAAGTAGACTCGCAAAATGTAGCTCTTTCTAAAAGGAAAATGGCTTCCTGAAGAATTAGGAACACCACGCTCAAATTTCCAAAAGTAGTTTAAACTTATAAAAGTAATTCATGTGAGTTCAACTAGAGATAGTAGTGCACTCCACAAACTCCATTACGCGGCTGACCATACAACACTACTAGTTTGCTACTATGGTCAGGTATGTGAGATAAAATGTACAAATAGATTAGAATTGCAAAGATAAAGAGACAGAGAGAGTACACCCAGGGGGAGAATGTTGCTTGGCCGCACGACCCCAATGACACCAACTGATGTTGTAGCATTTGTTTTTCACCAACAAACTTCAGAATATATGCTGCCACATGTACCCAGCAACACTCGTTTCAGACTTCAGTTTTCACCATCGCCTACTGTCACACTGGAGCTGCTATTGTAACTGAACTGGCATGAGAAAATTACTCGACATGCATGGATGTTCTACAGCCACGCGGTCGTGAACAACATAAGCTTTAGTGACAACTGAACTTCAACCAGGGGCGAAGATAAACTTTTTGAATCTGATGCTATAGAAAAATAAGTAAGCATCAAACCTTTTTATCTCTCTATCGTCCAGTGCAGTCGAGGTAGGAACCAACAAGCAGAGATGGCGGTAAAAGAGTGGACCATGGGCCTGCCACTAGTTTTTCATTTGACTTGCCATGCATATTTTGTTCAACCTGGACATAGCACGGAAGCACTCTGACCTATTGAACATCGAGCGAAGGAGGAATCTGCTGTGCCTCTCCCTTTGTTTTCCCGGATGGTGTTGATGCCATAGCCCACACTGCACAGCGAAAACGTTGATGTTGCTGGTGCACCGCGAGCTGAACTTTCATCCGCCGCAAAGCTGAACCTCGTTTTTGAACCTAAAGATATGGTAGAAGAAGAGCAGCGTCAACCAAGATCTCTCTGTCATCCTTTGTGGTGTGGAGGAGAGAATACTAGGATCTGGGGGTAGAGGATGATGGTCACCACCTCAAAAGGCTACAGAAGCAGCCGCAGGCCAACCCGCCTATGATACGGAGCAGTCCACTCCGACGGCTCGACGCAGTCCGCAGCGACCACAACACTCGCGGAGGTCATCCCTGGCCCAGTCCGGTCGGGATCCTGCCGGATTCATGCACGCCGACGCTCACAGGAGGAGGCAGTTGCGTCGGCGGCGCGCTGGATGGTGGCGGTGATGGTGACGTGAGTTTGGTGGTGAAGAGGTCGCGTTGGGTGGTGGACCAATGACGCGCTAGGTGCTGGTGGGGTCTGGGGAGGCACGCCGGGTTCTGGTGATGTTCGGGGCGGCGCCGGCAAGCTGGGATCAATGGCGGGGACGGTGGCGGCGCGTGGGGTCAGGGGCGGGGGCAGTTCCAGCAGGCGGGGTCAGGGCGGTCACGGCAACGCGAGGTGTCAAGGGCGGCCATGGCAGGGCGCGGGGTCAGGGACGGGGGCGGTTGCGGCAGGCGGGGTCAGGTCGGTCGCGGCGACGCGAGGGGTCAAGGGCGGCCACGGCAGGGCGCGGGGTCAGGGGCGGGGGCGGTTGCGGTGGGCGGGGTCAGGTCGGTCGCAGCGACGCGAGGGGTCAAGGGCGGTCGCGGCGGGGCGATGGGCCAGGGGCGGCGGCGGATTGGTCGGGAGTTTCTGGGGGCGATGGTTGGGTCAGGATCGAGGGGTGAGAGAGAGGTGTGGGAGGTGGTGGAGGTCGGGATCGAGGTGGATACCTTTTTCTTGTAGCGATTCGGTAGTTCAGGAACACCTACTCGCGCCCTATATAGGCTGACCGTGATCCAAATAGTTTTTCTAATCCTGGGATTAGAATAGTGCCACCCTATATATATATATATTTGGATCAAGAAGAGGCCTGCAGTGGAAAAACCACAAGGGACTACGATGAACTCGGAAGAACACGAAAGAATCTAGAAACCCTAAGTGCGGATCTGGAAGTGAAAAGAAGAGAACTTACAGTCACAGCTCTTCTGCGGAGGTCGCCGCTGTTCTCTGGATCGGTTCAGGTTGATGCAGCAGCCAACGTTGATGGAGGTGAAGCGCGGCGGCGGCGAAGCTCGAGCAGCAGGGGGTGCGCGAGAGGAAGAAGACGGAGCAAGAGAGGAGAATGAGAAGGCCGAGGCGTGCCTATTTATAAGGAAAGATGTGAACAGACGGGCGTGAAAATCGAGGAGAGCCAAATAATGGTTATCTAGCTACACAGAGGCCTCGATTCTCGGGAAGCATTAAAGATAAAAGATCTGTTGGGAGATGACGTCATGAAAGTTCTTTGCGTTTTCAAAAGATGACGTCACGGCGGGTTATGAAAACTTCAACGAAGATAAGAAGATGGATTTTTGTATAAGTATTGAAGATTGACAAAGAATGAAGTTCAAAGTCAACCTGGGGCCTAATGTTGGGGATATTACTATTAGTCATGACCCGCCCAGGAGGGGCTGGGTCAGCCCCAATGGCGGGTTACACAAGAAGCCCAGTAAACATTCAAGACGATAGTTTATTAAACCTTATAGAATGCCCAAGGGCCTGGAGGCGGCTTAAGGACCTATATTGTAAACCGCCGTATGTAAGGAAAGACTTGTAAAGAAAGACATGTAAAGGAAGAAACCGAGCCGGACATGATTATGAGCCGGCCGGGACTCTGTAGGCCACCAGGCGTCAACCCATGTATATAAGGGGACGACCCGGTGGTGACTTAGGGCAAGAAAGAACAAGTCGATAACCAAGCCGGCGAGTTGAGCCTCTTGGTGATTGAAACCCTAGCAATACCAATCTCAACTAGACGTAGGCTTTTACCTTCATCGTAAGGGGCCGAACTAGTATAAAACTCTCTCGTGTCCTTTGTTCCGATTAACCCCTTTAAACTCCTAGTGCGATGGTCCTACGACTAAGTGCTTACTCTAGGACATCTGCCGTGACAATTCCACGACAAGTTCCTTGACAAATTTAAGCCTTCTTTGGTTCATAGGATAGGAATTTTATAGGAATAGGAAAATCATAGGAAGTGAGATGACATGCATGTCAATTGTTATAAAGAAAGAGATGCCATTTTGATGCATAGGATAGGATTTTTTGCATTGAGTGTAGGCTAATGTTTTTTCTCTCCAAAATGTGAAGAATTGATTCCTATCCTATATAGGAATAGGAATCCATTTCTACAAACCAAAGTGCTTCAAAAGAATTTTTCCTTTGCAAATCCTATCTATAGAATTTCTACAAAAATCCTACAAACAAAAGGAGGTCTTAGGATGCTGAAAATGTTACTTCACTGGTGTATGTGTTGATCCTCGAACATGGATGCACGCCAGCACCCGTCCAGATGGTGCCTTATAATACATGATACATGAGTTAATTAGGAAAGTCGTTGTGTTGTGTTCTTCGAAAAATACTTGTTCTCTGGTAAAATTAAGTTTTGCGTATATGTATGCTTGAAAGGATTGGGTCAATGTTTTTGTACAGGAATGGGCTTTCTAAAGCTGAAATTGGTCGAACTGACAAAAAAGATATATTGGCGAACGTTTGAATTTGAGGGGAATTATTTTATATGTATAAGGTGATAAATTAGCAACGCTTCTTTCCTCGAGGATTAAATATCAACGTTCAGTTCATACTCCAGCAGTACGTCAGCAGGGTTCTTCGGTGGAATGCATGCTGCATGTGCATCGACGACGTGGCCGGGCGGGCTGGCGTCGGTCATTGCATTGAGCATGCACATATATAGCACGTACGCACGTACCCTTGCTTTGGCCATACTCAAGGTTCCGTTCCCCGTGGAAGAAAATATCAGCAGTAACATGAGACTCCGCTTCTGCAAATCTTTATTATTCAGAAGATTGTGCCCATTGTACTACTCTGCGGCACGATAATAGTAACAGCAATATTTTAAATATGGAGTTCGATTGTGTGTGTGAGTGTCTTGTCTCGCATGTGAGGCCAACTCCAGCGCACGACTCAACGAACGTCCGCTTTGTTAGACAGTAGAATAGATAGAGTTGTAGTTTAAACTCATATATCTCTTTCTATCTGTATTCCTCTCTATTCAAACTACCTCTCTCGATCTCCTGTAATCTAGGCGCATCCTAGCGATCGTCTCAACTTGTACGCCACGGCAGGCTGTTCGCCAGAATCAATATATACCCGCGGCCACCTACTGGTGGTAGTATGCTTCCCATATCATCTTTCATGGTAATCAGAGCATCTTCTTCCTAGATCGAGAGAAAGAGAAGAGATCACATCTAGCCTTTCCCAACCTCGCCATGATTACCGCCTCCACCTAATCCAGCACCATGAGTGCGCTCACCACATCCCTCGCCTCCACCTCCACCTTTGCCCCATCATCATCTAGCGCCTCCCACGCCATACCCCTCGGGTCACCACCACAGGAGAAGCTCACGAGGAATAACTTCCTCATGTGGAAAGCCATCGTGTTGCCGCAAATCAAGGGCGCACAGATGGCTCGCCACCTTGATTCGGCGAGCTAGGCGCCACCGGAAACACTCACCATCACCAAGGACGGCAAGGAAGAGCAGATCGCCAACCTCGCCCGCGGCCTCTGGTATGCACAACAGCAACAACTTCAAGGTTTTCTGATGGGCTCTCTGTCTCGTGAGATCCTTGCACAGGTCGTCACCCTTCAGACACCGGCGGAGGTGTGGGCAGCGATCCACGCCACCTTTGCTGCCCAAACTCAGGCGCAAGCCATCAACACGCGCATCGAGCTCACAAACCTGAAGAAGGGGAACCTGAGCATGACGGAGTATCTTGCTAAGATCAAGATGCTCTCTGATGAAATTGCATGCACAGGGGCGGCGCTCGGCAATGCTGAGATCGTCTCCCATGTTCTGGCCGGACTTGACCTCGACTACAAACCAGTGGTCTCGGCCCTTGCAGCACGGGTAGAACCCGTGACTGTCCAGGAGCTCTTCAACCAGCTTCCCAGCTTCGACGCACGACTCAACCTCCTTCACGGCATGAACGTCCGCCAGTCGTCCGCCAATGTGGTGTCCCGCGGTCGTGGAGCAGGCCGTGGGCGTGGTCACCAGGGCCGCAACCGCAACATCAGCAGCGGTGGCAACGGGCGAGGGCACGGGAGCAAGCAAGCCGCGCGATCTGGGGGTGGCGGCTTCAACAACACCAACAACGCCTCCCCTGGATCCTCTTCTTCAACTCGGGGTCTGGTGTCAGCTCTGCAAGAAACCAGGCCATAAGGTCATGGATTGCTGGCACCGCTACGATGAGGACTATGTTCCTGATGCACGCCATGCTGCAATAGCAATCCGTGAGCAACAAGGAGGAGATGGCACTGTCTGGTACGCCGACTCAGGTGCCACTGCACATGACCAGCGAGCTGGAGAAGCTCGCTATGAGGGAAAAGTATTATGGTGATGATCAGATTCACACCACAAGCGGTGGAGGTATGAAAATTAATCACATCGGCCAAGCCTCCATTAATTCTCCCATATCTAACCGTGATCTAATCTTAAAAGATGTCCTTCATGTTCCTCAAGCCAACAAAAACCTTGCCTCTATGTCTCGTCTAACTACCGACAATAATGTTTTCTTTGAAACTCATCCTACCTATTTTCTTATAAAGGATCGGGCAACGAGGGAGCTCATTCATCACGGTATATGCATTGGAAGACTCTACCCCATCACATCCGGAGCATTTAGTAAAAGGCGTCATCCTCAAGTCTACTCCGTCATCAAGCCCTCCTTGGCAAGATGGCATCAAAGATTAGGTCATCCATCGTCAGTCATAGTCAAGCAAGTAGTGAATAAAGACAACCTTCCATTGTCCTCTAGTCAAAACAATGAGTCTATTTGTGACGCGTGTCGGTGTGCAAAAAGTCACCAACTTCCTTATCCCAAATCAAATAGTGTGTCTTATGCTCCTTTGGACCTTATTTTCAGTGATGTGTGGGGATATGCAAGAGATTCTTTTGGAAGAAAAAAAATTATATGTTAGTTTCATTGATGATTATAGCAAATTCACATGGATATATTTGCTTAAATATAAATCTGAAGTTTTCTCTATCTTCCAAGAGTTCCAGAAGTTGGTAGAACGCCAATTTGATAGAAAAATCAAGACAGTCCAAAGTAACTGGGGAGGAGAGTATGAGAAACTCAATTCTTTCTTTCGCAATATAGGTATTGCTCATCATGTCTCTTGCCCCCATGCTCATCAACAGAACGGGTCTGCCGAGCGCAAGCATCGGCATATCGTTGAAGTAGGACTATCTCTTTTAGCACATGCATCTATGCCACTGAAATATTGGGATGAAGCCTTTATCACTGCCACTTATCTCTAGGTAACTCTACTCCTTTGGAATGATTGTATAATCAAAAACCCAACTACAATTCTCTAAAAACTTTTGGGTGCGCATGCTATCCAAATCTTCGTCCATATAATCAACATAAGCTTGAGTTTCGCTCGACTCAATGTGTTTTTCTTGGATATAGCAATCTTCACAAAGGGTACAAGTGTCTAGAAGTATCGTCTGGACGCATATATATCTCACGGGATGTTGTATTCGATGAAACAATTTTTCCGTTTTCTAAAATCCATCCCAATGCCGGAGCACTCTTCAAGCTGAAATAGCTCTCCTTCCAGATTATATGCCCAATTCTGATCATGGGGGGGAATTATGCCAGGCTGCAGATGTGATTAATTCAACAAAAAAATTTAATTCAGGTGTTAAGTGTGCAGATAGCCATGATTTTATGCAAGGAGAAGGAGACAAAACAGGCGCTGGATCCCAGGAGGATTTCCCTGGCAGCGTCCATGTGAGATCCGAAGCAGATTCGCCTGTCAGCGCTCGATCCGAGGCGGATTTGGGCGCCTCGCGCGCGGCAGACGGGCTAGTGGCCGACCAGCTAGGCCCCGCCAGCTCACGTGGTACGCGGGCGGACGAATCTCCACGGGCCACGCCTGAGTGGGCCGGCGCAATGGCCGACCAGGCGATAGGCATGGGGGCCAGCTCTGGCGCTGCGCATAGCACGCCCGAGGAGGCGGCTTCTGAGGCTTCCGAGGAGGCAGCTTCAGAGGATGCCGAACGGATCGCAAGGGGGATTCGCTCCTCGGATTGGGAGCAGACCAGAACAGCGGATCAGGTGGGATCCCCTGTGGCAACTCATTCCGCTAGCTCTGGTGTGCCGGAGCCTCCACGTCGCCAAACAAGGTCACAGTCTTGTATAGTTCGAGAGAAAACATACACAGATGGAACCATAAGGTATGAAAAAGTTAAACGTGCCTTTCTTGCTAGCACGGGTGAGCCAATTCATTTGCATGATGCACTTGCTAGTCAAGAGTGGAAGAAAGCCATGGATACTGAGTATGAAGCACTCATGAAAAATAAAGCATGGTGTTTAGTACCCCCAAAAAAGGGTCAAAATGTGATTGATTGTAAATGGGTTTACAAGATTAAGAGAAAGTCTTATGGTAGTATTGACAGATACAAAGCTAGATTAGTTGCTAAGGGATTCAAGCAAAGGTTCGGTATTGATTATGAGGATACGTTTAGTACCGTTGTTAAATCAGCTACTATTCATCTTGTATTGTCTATTGCCATTTCCAGAGGTTGGAGTCTGCGTCAGCTAGATGTTCAGAACGCGTTTCTTCATGGTGTTCTGGAAGAAGAGGTTTTTATGAAGCAGCTACCAGGATATGAGAACAAAAACACACCTTATCATGTTTGCAAGCTAGAGAAAGCCTTGTATGGTTTAAAACAGGCCCCAAGAGCCTGGTACTCGAGGTTGAGCACTCAGTTACAACAACTTGGGTTTACTCCATCAAAGGCTGACACTTCATTGTTCTTTTATAACAAAGGCAACATTACTATGTTTGTGCTTGTTTATGTTGATGATATTATTGTTGCTAGCTCAAGTTCAGATGCCACCACTTGCTTGCTTAAGGATCTGAAGATGGAGTTTGCTCTCAAGGACTTGGGAGATCTTCACTATTTTCTTGGTATAGAAGTTAAACGTGTGAAGGATGGTATACTTCTGACTCAAGAAAAATACACTGCTGATATACTCAGGAGAGTAGGTTTGGAAAAGTGTAAGCCTGTAAGTACACCCATCTCAACTTCAGAGAAGCTCACAATTGATAGTGGGGTAGCACTTGGACCAGAGGATGCAACAAATTACAGAAGTGTTGTGGGTGCATTACAGTATCTGACTCTTACACGTCCTGATATTTCTTATTCTGTGAACAAGGTATGTCAGTATTTACATGCACCTAGTACCACTCATTGGACATCAGTTAAAAGGATTATGAGATATCTTAAGTTCTCAGAGGGACTTGGGCTTCAAATTACCAAGTCTCCATCTACACTTGTTACTGCTTATTCAGATGCAGATTGGGCTGGGTGTACTGATGATAGAAGATCCACAGGTGGTTTTGCTGTATTCCTGGGAAAAAATCTTGTGTCATGGAGTGCAAGAAAACAGGCTACTGTCTATGGTCTAGTACTGAGGCTGAGTATAAGGCTCTAGCAAATGCTACAGCTGAAGTAATGTGGATTCAAACGTTGCTATATGAGCTTGGAATTAAACTCCACGAGCTGCAAGGTTATGGTGTGATAATATTGGTGCAACCTATCTTTCAGCTAATCCTGTTTTTCATGCACGAACAAAGCATATTGAAGTTGATTTTCACTTTGTTCGAGAAAGAGTATCTCAAGGACTTCTTGACATAAGATTTATTCCAACTGGTGATCAGCTGGCTGATGGGTTTACAAAGCCTCTTACGATGAGAAAATTGGATGGCTTCAAGTACAATCTCAATCTTGGTAAGTTTCCATAGAGGTTCGATTGAGGGGGAGTGTTAGACAATAGGATAGATAGAGTTGTAGTTTAAACTCATATATCTCTTTCTATCTGTATTCCTCTCTATTCAAACTACCTCCCTCGATCTCCTGTAATCTAGGCGCATCCTAGCGATCGTCTCAACTTGTACGCCACGGCAGGGTGTTCGCCAGAATCAATATATACCCGCGGCCACCTACGGGTGGTAGTACGCTTCCCATATCATCTTTCACGCTTTACCCGGATTCTATCTGTTTGTGTAAAACAATGGGGTCGTGTCTGGGCCTGTTCTGGGATGCAGTGACTGTGCGCCCAACGCGTGGACGCATCCTTTGGCCCCATCCTGTCCGCCTCCTTTTTCGAATGCCAACTTTCGAAATAACCACGCCCTAATTCAGGCCAGCGGCCCTAGTTCACGCCAGAGCCAACGGCCTATATGTCCTCGCTGGCAACACAGCCTGCGGCCGGCAATAGAGCCAGCCTACAAATGAATAGTTTTGTCGGCGGCAACACAGCCAGCCCCAAAAATGAATATGTTTCTCGCCAGCACACAGCCAGCGGCCCAGCGGCCGGCACCCATGCCAGCCTCCAAAAAGAATGGCCATGGCCGATCACACGACCTAGTTTAGGTCGCCGACGTCGAACGTCTCCTTCTGCCTGGCCTCGAACCAGCTCCTCGTCTTCTCACTCATCTTCGCGCTCATGGTCGGAAGGGCCACCTCATTTGCTTTGGTTGCGGCATTGGTGGCCTCGATGTCGATCTGCCTCTGCCTGGCCATGACATTGGCGGCCTCGATGTCGAGCTGCCTTTGCCGGGACACCTCCACCATGTCAGTCTTCCTCTTCTTGGCTGCCTCCTCCATCTCAAGCTTCTTCCTTTGAAGCTCTAGGCATTGCTTCGTTTGATCGTCCTTGCTTTGTCGTTTTTTCTCGTCCCTCACATCCTTTTGAGACATCATGCCGTGCAAAGTCTCATGCAAGGCCATGGATGACGCATCACGTATGTCGTCCACCTTGGAGTTGGTCTTGCCCATCGGCCTCTTCAATGCCTCACCATCTCCACCTCCGGCCAACGTGGCCGTCTTTTTGCCTCTCTTCTTTTGAAGTTCACGGTATTGATCCTTGAACTTAGGGAAATTGTTGATGATCGTCCAATAATGCGTGAGAGTGAATGGCTTGTCATTGTGCTGAGCCTTGAATGCTTCCAAAAATTGAAATGCCTACACCACACGATCAACAACAATTGAACATGCAAACATACAGAAAGCCGAAGTGTCATGGCTGTAGCAACGAAAGAACTAGGATGAGGAGAGCATACCATGTCCCTAATGCCGAGACCACTCACGGGCCGTGCTTCAACGCTCTCAAGTGCGGCACAATACTTGATGTTGGGGAACGTAGCAGAAATTCAAAATTTTCTATGCATCACCAAGATCAATCTATGGAGTAATCTAGTAACGAGGGGAAGGAGAGTGCATCTACATACCCTTGTAGATCGCTAAGCGGAAGCGTTCAAGTGAACGGGGTTGATGGAGTCGTATTCGTCCTGATCCAAATCACCGATGATCCTAGTGCCGAACGGACGGCACCTCCGTGTTCAACACACGTATAACCCGGTGACGTCTCCTACGCCTTGATCCAACAAGGGAGAAGGAGAGGTTGGGGAAGACTCCATCCAGCAGCAGCACGACGGCGTGGTGGTGGTGGAGGAGCGTGGTACTCCAGCAGGGCTTCGCCAAGCACCGCAAGAGACGAGGAGGGAGAGGGGTAGGGCTGCGCCAAGAAGGAGAGATGTTCTCGTGTGTATGGCAGCCCAAAACCCCCACTATATATAGGGGAAAGGGAGGGGCTGCGCCCCCACCTAGGTTTCCACCCCTAGGGGTGGCGGCCAGCCCTAGATCCCATCTAGGAGGCGGCCAAGGGGGGAGAGAGGGGGGCGCACCACTAGGTGGGCCTTAGGCCCATCTGAGCCTAGGGTTTCCCCCTTTTCCCTTCTCTCTCCGCCTTGGGCCTTGGTGGGGGGGCGCACCAGCCCACCTGGGGCTGGTCCCCCCTCACACTTGGCCCACGCAGCCCTCTGGGGCAGGTCGCCCCACCTGGTGGACCCCCGGGACCCTCCCGGTGGTCCCGGTACGTTACCGATAGCATCCGAAACTTTTTCAGTGACCAAAACAGGACTTCCCATATATAAATCTTTACCTCCGGACCATTCCGGAACTCCTCGTGATGTCCGGGATCTCATCCGGGACTCCGAACAACATTCGGTAACCACGTATATATATATTCCCTATAACCCTAGCGTCATCGAACCTTAAGTGTGTAGACCCTACGGGTTCGGGAACCATGCAGACATGACCGAGACACCTCTCCGGCCAATAACCAACAGCGGGATCTGGATACCCATGTTGGCTCCCACATGTTCCACGATGATCTCATCGGATGAACCACGATGTCGAGGATTCAATTAATCCCGTATTCAATTCCCTTTGTCTAGCGGTACGATACTTGCCCGAGATTCGATCGTCGGTATCCCGATACCTTGTTCAATCTCGTTACCGGCAAGTCTCTTTACTCGTTCCTTAACACATCATCCCGTGATCAACTCCTTGATCACATTGTGCACATTATGATGATGTCCTACCTAGTGGGCCCAGAGATACCTCTCCATTTACACGGAGTGACAAATCCCAGTCTCGATTCATGCCAACCCAACAGACACTTTCGGAGATACTCGTAGTGCACCTTTATAGCCACCTAGTTACGTTGTGACGTTTGGCACACCCAAAGGACTCCTACGGTATCCGGGAGTTGCACAATCTCATGGTCGAAGCAAATGATACTTGACATTAGAAAAGCTTTAGCATACGAACTACACGATCTTGTGCTAGGCTTAGGATTGGGTCTTGTCCATCACATCATTCTCCTAATGATGTGATCCTGTTATCAACGACATTCAATGTCCATGGTTAGGAAACCGTAACCATCTATTGATCAACGAGCTAGTCAACTAGAGGCTTACTAGGGACATGGTGTTGTCTATGTATCCACACATGTATCTGAGTTTCCTATCAATACAATTCTAGCATGGATAATAAACGATTATCATGAACAAGGAAATATAATAATAACCAATTTATTATTGCCTCTAGGGCATATTTGCAACACTTGATGCATTCTTGTTGGATGAACAACCACCTCTTTTGAATTGAGGTGATGCCACGATCGCTCGTAATTTGGTTGGGCGCAACTAACTTTCTTTCATGTAATGTTTTGTGGAATCTCGTCCAAAAAACAAGGCCCTTTTGTTGCGCATCGGTCCTCGGATCTTGACTAATCTCCATCCAACATTTGCAAATCAACTTGTCCTCTTCTTGTGAATATGAACCCGTGCAAACGCTCTTCTTATTTTGTGCTTTCGCTATTTGGGTGAGCTCGTCGATGAACAATTGCTCGCCCCCAATATCAATATCAATGCCTTCTTCTTCATCACCGTCACCTTGGCAATAGATGTCATCATCTTCATGCCATGAGTCACCATGGTCATAATCAGCATGTTCGTGGGCCTCTTCATCGACAACGTACTGGGCACGGCCATCTTGACTTTGGGTCTCATCGGGATCGTAGGCACCGCCATGCCCACCCTCGTAGATCACATTCTTCATGAACTGGTTGTAGAAGGGGTCGACGATCGTTGACGTTGGTCTTGGCATTTCGTCGAACGGGACACGGGGCGACGACATGGTGCCCATAAACGGTGGTCGTGCTTGCTTTCTTTGCATCTCGACGGACGGCCGGCCGCCGCCGCTGGACCCCGGCATGATGTTGAGGTCGATGGCGGCCGAGGGGCGTGGGGTGGACGGCGTCATCATGCCAACGTCCGGCGACCCCGAAAAACGGGTCTGGCCATCATGCCTTGGTGAGGGAAAGCCGGGCCACAAAGGAGTGGTTTGTGACATCGGAGAGGGGCAATGTGGAGGCCTAGCGACCGACGAGTCTGTGTTCGCCGGGCTGACGGCCGCACCAGAGAAACCCGCCAGACGGCAAAGCCCAAGCATGAGGAGGACGTGCGCTTTGTTGACGATGTCCTCCATCTCGTCGACCTCGGCCTTGCGCCGCGCAGCCTCCACCGCATCGCGCTCGGCAGCGAACTTGGCCGCGGTGTTCTTGCCCTTGACGGCCGCCCTCCGGTTCCTTCTCTTTGCCGATTCCGCGTCCATCTTCGCGAGCTCCTCCGGCGTGCATTCCGACCACGACTTCCTTGGACCCTTGGCCGTCTTCTTCTTCACCTTTCCGGACGGGTCGACGGCCAGGCCGCCGGAATTCGATGGGGCGTCGGCCATGGACGGGGGAGGATGGTGGGAGGGACGTGGGAGGGTTTGGGAGGAAATGACGTGAAATGTGGCGCGGGGGTTTTGCTTTGTGCCACCAACGGGCGGGCCAGGGGAAGACAAGCGCGTCCGTCCGCGCGCTGCCGGTTTCACCCTAAAAACGGCTCAAATTTAGGTCGGGGATAGATCAAAAGCAGACAGAAAACAGATAAAACTTCATTTGCGCCCGTGCGCTAGGCCGTCTGATTTGTCCGTTTTGCCACCAAACAGACGTATCCGGACATGATGGGGTCGCGCGCTGGAGTAGGCGTGATGATTTGCCGTTGATACTGTCGCAGCCATCCTGGACATCCTGGACCTCTTGGGCGCCCTGAATCTGGCGGACCTAGACCACGCGATAGCGGTCAACGCCCAGTCGGCGATTGCGTGATCATGACGCCGGGCCGCCACCTGCGGCAGCATCCTCTGCACGGACAGCGTAATGGGCGCGCTCGGCTTTGGCTCCCCTATCCTCGCGTGCACGTGAACGCCATCACGCCGCCGCTGACGGTGTGCTCGCAATGCGCTGGGCGGGCGGTGGAGGAGCACTAGAGCGAGCTGGACGGCACGGTGCTGGAGGCCGAGGACCTGGAGGGCAGGCACAACCTCCTCGACGTCGACGGCGGCCAGGTTCACAGCGCACATGGATGTCTGCTGCATGCCGTCCCTTGCTAGCTTGCTTACGGCGCCACCACCGTCTTCATCTACTACCAACGAGGAATCACCCTAACGATTTCATTTTGTAAGCATACTATATAGTACTCAGTAATGTTGCTTGGAACCATGGATCAGCCGCACCTATACTCGGTGCCGTACATCGGCTCACATGTTGTTTGAGGATTTGTGCCTAACGCTCATTTAGATACATTATAATTGAGCACTTTTGCAGCCCTTTCAGGCCACCAGCGTTGCCAACTGTCTGATCATCACTTTTGAGCCTTCCTGATCGTTAGATTAGCTGTGAATCAGGCCTAATCAGATTAGATCCATTCGCTAATAAGGATCGCTAACGAGCTGGGGCAGCTGCTCCCGCAGCAAAATTGTAGTCAAAGAGGTTAATTGGCCTCGTTCTCGCAGGAAGCCCATTGAAAAGTCACGAGGAACACAACGCCCGTCTCCCATCACTCGACGCCCCTCCTTGCCTTCGTTTCGACTTCTCTCTCCCAGCGCCTCCACATCCTAATCGTGCTTGGGCGGCGGCAGCGGTGAAGTGTCCTCTTTCAGGTGAGATCTATAGCACCACAGGCGGCCGTGGCGGTGAAGTGCCTCCCCCTATAGGTGAGATCTGTTGCGCACATGATCTTTCTCTCTCCCTCCCTCTTCTCCCCCCTCCCTCTCTCCCTCTAACCATTGCGGATCAGGGCCGCCGCAGCCCGTTTGCCCCTTGTTGGCGTGTTCAACACGACACCGGCCGCGTCCATCTGTGCGCTAGACTTCCTCCTCACAATGTTCACAGATTGCTTCATCTGGTTGTTGTATTGAGAAGAAAAAAAGACATAACATATGTATATTTCTAGGGCGTAATATCAGCTGCTATAAATATACAAATGAATCACTGGGTTTAAGAGCCGACCATCAAGGCAAGGCAATGGGAAAAGGAAGTAGTACTTTATTGTTTGCAACTAATTTTTCTGTGTAACTTTGTTAAAGTTGTTTGCAACTAATCAGTTGGACTGACATCAGGAAAGGAAAGAACAAGGAAGGAGTAGTATTGCATTGTTTGCTACTAATTTTTTTGTCTAACTTTGTCCAAGATGTTTTCATATCTCATTTAACTTTGTATGTCTGTGAGTCATCTGCAGGTGATGGTGAGCCGAATGGTTAGATTTTTACAAGTTAGAGGGAAACCTATGTCAGTCCAACTGATTAAAATGTGGCCTCTTTGATTTCTTGCATATTCTCACTAACATGGATCAACTTGCAGACTTTTATGCTAGATTTGTGTTTTTTGTGAGGACTGACCTGAAAAATATGTACTCGCTACTTACCGTTTTATAGCCAGCTGCTCACTCACCAAATTTTCTCATTTATATTTTTGTGGATAATTCACATGGCATTTGCGTTACAGCAAAAGTATTTGATAATTTTATTTCCTTTTGCAAAAGGTTGGTGAAGATAATTACCCTAAAACGTATAAAAAAGGAGAAAATAAGAACTTGGTTAGGGGAAAATATGTTTATCGTTTTATTTTAGATAAAACAATCTCACCTGAAGTTTTCCCTTGTTTAGGTATAAAATCCAATTAATTTTCCTCTTCTAAAGTGTGTAGCTACTAGGCTGATATCAGGACAAGGAAAAGAGACACCTTGCTGAGAAGAAATATATTTTGTTGTCCGAGAAGTTCAGGTAACATATATGCACCTTCTTCCATTTAAGGTCATTTAATTTTCAGCACAACTTTACAAAGAAACAGAAAAAATGATGCAGGACAATTTTCAATGTGAAAAATAAAAGCATGAAGGAACATGAAGAACTATCTCAAGTTTTACGCCAGGATCCTCAAAAACATGTTATTCCATTGAATCCAGGTTCTCAATGGTGAGTTTTTAGCTGCGTCTCGAGTTACCATGCCCTGCTCATATAGTGACCTATAACAATTTGCTTTATTTTGTGTTCAGATTGTGGATACTTTGTACTAAATAATGATGATGTCTGCTGTAACTATTTCTGAGATTTAAGAGTTCTTGAATATTTGGTCTGTTTCACCTGATACACTCTAGCATTCATATTGTTTTAGTGCATGATGACCAACTAAAGTTGCAGAGATTTAAGGTCATGAGTTCTGCAAGGAGATTTACATATAAAAGAGTGGCAAAGAATGTCACTGTAGCTAGCTAACACATGGCGAATCAACCTGCGGTTGAGTTGGTTTAGGAACTAGTAGAAAACCAGGTAATAGCACCGGTTCGTAAGGCCCTTTAGTGCCGGTTTAGGAACCGGCACTATTATTTCGGCACTAAAGGCCCTCCCCTTTAGTACCGGTTCAGTACGAACCGGTGCTAAAGGGGTACCACGTGGCACGAGCCAGCTCCGGGGGTCGGGAGCCCTTTACTACCGGTTGGTAAAACCAACCGATACTAAATGGTTGTGGGTTTTTGTTTTATTTTGTATTTTTCAATTAAATTTGTGTTATCAATTTAATTTAGGATTGTTTTACGTTATAATGAGTTGTAGTCGTCGTCATCATCATCATCATCGCATATTAATAAATAAATAAACTCTAGCTAGCTAAAAATCATCGTGGTCGTCTAATTACCACTATTTAATCATCATAGTCATTACCGCTAGCTATGTAATTCATCATCAATGTTGGCTAGCTTAAAGAGGAAACATTCACTTTGTAATAGAAGCAAAGAGATATCATCAAGTTCAACATAATCATCACCAACATCGAAGTTCAGGACACGGATCCATGAGACAAGTACTAATTAAGAGCATGAAGAGTAGCTACTGATCCTGCTGCTCCCTTTCAGGTAGAATATCATAGAACATGTATAGCTCTCCTGATTCATCATACTGGAGCATGCAGATGAATCTGTCTCCTAATCTTGGTTGTGCTTCTCCTTACTGCCCCCTAGTACTTCTCTGCGATCGTTAATAATTTTGCTCCAATCTTTCACTATTAAGCATTCTTCGCTTTTAGAAATCCTGAATGCACTCATGTGCAATGTAAGAAATCTTGGTCGTAAGCTAACCATTGACATGCGACCTTTTGTCTCGATCCACTGAGGCACAACTGTCATCGGAAGTCCCTGTTGAACAACATCGTATAGTAATTAATATACTAAGCAATGAAAGTTTAGCTTCAAAAATAATGTATGCAAAAGATGCACTAATTAAGGACAAATATTTAAAATCTTACCATCTTTTGATTACAGATGTGACCGTAGTTCAATACGATCACCATTGGTCGCACGTTTTGAGTACTAACATTTCTAAGTGTAGGGAAAAAAATTTGTCTTGACAGTATTAAGATCCTCAAGCCATGAAACATAATGACTTATCTCCTTGCAGTTTAGTTGAGCCCCGGGGCAGTAGTAGGTCCTGTCTACCAAGCGCCGGACATGTTTGCTTGAACCGAAATAAGCTGACAATACAAAATAGTTGTCAACTATTTTTGAATAAACTGTATGAAAGACATAAACATATGCATGCATGGTTGAGAAAAACTCACCAAATGGTAGAACTGGAGGCGTTTGCACATCGACCCAGATGTCTATATTACCTTTAATATCATCTTCCGGACGAATATCAAAGGTGATAACCATATCAGGCTCAAATGCATAAGCCTTGCATAGTGCTTGCCAAGTTTTGCATTCAAAATGGGTGTATGTGTCTCCATTATATAATTTGACGTTGAAAGTATACCCATGCTGCGTCTTCAAGTAAACTCTCTTTACCTCCATATCATCTATAGCACTGAAACCTATCTTATCCAAGACAAAAATTCTTGCATGGCAGGGGATGCGCTAATAGAATAGTGAAAATTTAAAATTATAAGTTGAAGCAAATGAAGCATAAGTTTTGCATTCAGATAATAATTGACAAAGTGACTTACTGTATCAACTTCGAATGTCTCATCCAGCTTGATGCTGAAGCGCCTACCATCAACAAGGAAATTTTGGTCGCACAGGCCGCGCTGGTCTTCATAGTGTTCGCACATAATAAAATCTTTTTCGTCGTCAGATGACATTTTCTATCTTCATATAGGTGAAACATTAAACACCTATATCTAGCCAAATATATATTGGTCTAACATTTGACATTAATATATCTAACTATATATTCAATTGACATTACTATATATTTAACTTTTCTATCTAATTCATCTAACATTCGACATTAATCTAACATTTATATAAACTCAAAATATATAAAAAATTAAATAAACAGAAAAAATCATTAACAAATAATATTTTAATTAGATCATCAAATCTCATATACCTAAATTTTCTTACTAAAAATAAACTAGTTATATTAATTATTCAACTAGTTCTAATCTCATATACCTAAATTTTCTTACTAAAAGTAAACTAGTTATATTAATTATTCAACTAGTTCTAATCTCATATACCTAAATTTTCTTACTAAAAATAAACTAGTTATATTAATTATTCAACTAGTTCTAATCTCATATACCTAAATTTTCTTACTAAGAATAAACTAGTTATATTAATTATTCAACTAGTTCTAATCTCATATACCTAAATTTCCTTATTAAAAATAAACTAGTTATATTAATTATTCAACTAGTTCTAATCTCATATACCTAAATTTTCTTATTAAAAATAAACTAGTTATATTAATTATTCAACTAGTTCTAATCTCTAATTCGACAATTTTTCTATCTAGCTAGCTAATTCATCTAACATTCGACATTAATCTAACATTCGATCATCTAATTAACTTTTCTAAAAAGCAGAAAATAAGTAAAAAAAAATTATGTGTGTGTATGCATGTGTGTGTATATATATGTATATGTGTGTACGTATGTGTGTATGTGTGTGTATGCGTGTGTGTGTGTGGTATATGTGTGTGTGTGTGTGCGGCCTCATATGCCGCCGCCCCGTACGTACGAGCGGGGGCGCCGGCGTACGGGGCGGGGGCGCCGGTGTGTGTGTGTATGTGTGTGCGGGAGCGAGAGAGAGACGTACGGCCGCGGCGATGATGACAGACGGCGGCGGCGTTCAGGGCGGCAGCGCGAGACGACGACGACGACGGGCGGCGGCGGGGACAGCGACGATGGCGACGGACGACGGTACGGGCGACGAGCGGCGACGACGGGATCGAGCGGCGCGCGCGGCGGAGGTTGAAGACGAAGTGCGGAGTTGAAACTGAAATTTTCGTAAGTGCTATATATATAGGATTGGCCTTTAGTACCGGTTCGTGGCTCCAACCGGTACTAAAGGCCTATTTTCCCCAGGCCAAGCGGCGGGAAACGAAGGCTTTTAGTACCGATTGGAGCCACCAACCGGTACTAAAGGGGGGGCCTTTAGTACCGGTTGGTGGCTCCAACCGGTACTAAAGGGTGTGCGCTGCCAGGCGAGGGGCGCAGAAATTTAGTCCCACCTCGCTAGCCGAAGGGCGCACACACCTGCTTATAAGCCCCGCCGCTGCTGCTGTCTCGAGCTCCTCTCTAAAGCAGGCCTTCTGGGCCTACCTCTGCTACTCTGCCCTGTGGGGCCTATTGGGCTTGCGGGCCTGCATCCTGGCCCAACAACAGGTTGGGTTTCTAGTCGTATGCAGGCCGCTGTGGCCCAGTAGGTGGGCTTTTTTCATTTAGTTTTTTCTTTTCTGCTTTATTTATTTTGTTTTATTTATTTATAGTTGTTTTTTGCTGTATTTAGAGTTTGCGCTGCCATCCCAAAATTTAGTCCCACCTCGTCCGGCGAATGGCAGCTGCACTGGTTTATAAACCCAGCCGCGGCTACCTCTTCGAACTCCTTTATATAGCAGGCTTCTAGGCCTAATTAATTAGGGCGCGCTGCCCTGTGAGTCTGCTGGCCCTTCTGGGCCTGCATTTGCACACCCTAGGTCTGGTAGACCCACAGGGCAGTGCGCCAACAAATTTTTTATATAGTTTTTTCTTTTCTGCATTACTTATTTTCTTTTATTTATTTTTGAGTAGTTTTTTATATAGTTTTTTTTTCTTTTCTGCATTATTTATTTGCCGTGACCCTCTCTACTCTTTCGCGCATGCTATGCGGGTGATACGATGATACCATGCTAAGTTTCAACATTTTTAGGATTCATTTTGTAGTGATTTTCAATTTTACGGTCATTTAGCTCTCTAAACAATTAGGTAAATGACCGAAAAATAACAAATGATGTCAGAACATGTTGGAAATTGGTGATGTCGCTTTAAATGCTGCATACTGAACACAAAAGAAGTCCGGAGTTCAAATAAGTTTAAAAAACATTGAAGTGGCCATGTAACAGAGGTGCAATGCTGGTTAATTTGCTTCAAGCCATTCGGAATAGTGTAGACTGCACTGCACATAGCTCAGTGCAATCTATGCTATTCCGCAAGGTTTGAAGCTAATCAACATGTAGATGAGCATTGCAACTCTTCGTCATTGTCTATGCACTCACGGCTTATAAACCGCTCATACTGCCTCTCTCTTGGCGAGGTGGGACTAAAAACAACTTGCCATAACCTCATCAATTTCTTCTTGAGGCTTGTCCTTGCCTTTTTGCTTGTAGTCTTGTGGTGGAAGATCATCTTGAGCTTGTGTCCCCTTGAAGGAAGTAGGATACTTCTCTTGTTGAGGAACAAACTTTGTCTTGGGGTATTGATCTTCTTCCCACTCAACTCCATTGGCATTGAACTTTCGTTCAAAACCAACACCTTGATTCTTCCGGTGCCTTCCTTGCTTGCGCACAATTTCCTCGAATTGCTTACTCCCGGCAAGGCTTTTGTACACTCTTTTCTTTATAATTCCCTTCAATAAGCTATTTTCTTGCTCAAGTGTAACTTGGCTAAGAGAATCATTAGTGAAATCAAGAGAACTACTAGAAGCAACAATGTTAGATCTTATGTCACAAAAAAGAAGTTGTATCAAACCTTTTATGTCGGATCTAGAACAAACCAATCGGTATCGCCATCATACAGCCCTACCGTGGCTCGTGATGCATATATATGCATATCAAATGCACGGTTGGGCATATGATGGTGAATCCGAATGATTTGTATTCAGTCGATGAACTGGTAGATGTATGCAGCCGATGAACTGGTAGATGTATGTAGTCGATGAATTGAAAGACTTATGCAGGGAAGGCGAGAGATGGGCTATATATAGGGTCGTCTGGCTCACAAAGTGATTGTGGTAGTTTCGATCCAACGACTCACATGAGCTAGGATGAAACACACCCTTGATCCAACGACTCGCAAGAGCTAGAAAGAAACACACGATCCGTGTGATTCTTCCTGATTGGTGGGATGCACATTAGTATCGGTTCGTGCCACGAACCGGTGCTAAAGATTGGCAACGAACCAGTACTAATGGTAGCAGCCCGCCTAGTTGTTGGAATCGGCACTAATGGTCACATTCGTGCCGGCTCAAATTCAAACCGGCACTATAATGTGCTTCACATTTGACCGTTTTTCTACTAGTCAATAGAGTTTGCCAAACTTGAGTTTCCCAAGTCACTTACACAAAAAGCTATGATTCATGGTTGTCAAATCCATAATTTCCAAACCACAACAACCTTGAGGCATAACAAGTTTTAAATGCTGCATACTGAACACAAAAGAAGTCCGGAGTTAAAGTTATTAAAAATAAAAAAGAGGTGCAATGTTGGTTAATTTGCTTCAAGCCATTCGGAATAGTGTAGATTGCACTAAGCCACTGCACATAGCTCAGTGCAATCTATGCTATTCCGCAAGGCTTGAAGCTAATCAACATGTAGGTGAGCATTGCAACTCTTCGTCATTGTCTGTGCACACACGGCTTATAAACCGCTCATACTGCCTCTCTTTTGGCGAGGTGGGACTAAAAATAGCTTGCCATAACCTCATTAGTACCGGTTCGTGGTACGAACCGGCACTAAATGGTGATGGTGGGGCCATAGCCTGACCGCAGGATGACACAGCCTCTTTAGTACCGGTTCGTGGCATGAACCGGTACTAAAGATTCGCCATGAACCGGTACTATTGATCGCCGCCACGAACCGGCACTAATGTACACATTAGTGCCGGCTCAAATACAAACCGACACTAATGTGCTTCACGTTTGACCCTTTTTCTACTAGTGGTATATAAAATCCAATTAATTTTCCTCTTCTAAAGTGTGTAGCTACTAGGCTGATATCAGGACAAGGAAAAGAGACACCTTGCTGAGAAGAAATATATTTTGTTGTCCGAGAAGTTCAGGTAACATATATGCACCTTCTTCCATTTAAGGTCATTTAATTTTCAGCACAACTTTACAAAGAAACAGAAAAAATGATGCAGGGCAATTTTCAATGTGAAAAATAAAAGCATGAAGGAACATGAAGAACTATCTCAAGTTTTACGCCAGGATCCTCAAAAACATGTTATTCCATTAAATCCAGGTTCTCAATGGTGAGTTTTTAGCTGCGTCTCGAGTTACCATGCCCTGCTCATATAGTGACCTATAACAATTTGCTTTATTTTGTGTTCAGATTGTGGATACTTTGTACTAAATAATGATGATGTCTGCTGTAACTATTTCTGAGATTTAAGAGTTCTTGAATATTTGGTCTGTTTCACCTGATACACTCTAGCATTCATATTGTTTTAGTGCATGATGACCAACTAAAGTTGGCAGAGATTTAAGGTCATGAGTTCTGCAAGGAGATTTACATATAAAAGAGTGGCAAAGAATGTCACTGTAGCTAGCTAACACATGGCGAATCAACCTGTGGTTGAGTTGGTTAGGTGGACAGTGGTATCCCCAACCCACCAGGGTTCAAATCTTGGTGCTCGCATTATTCCTGGATTTATTTCAGGATTTCCGGCGATACGCTTTCAGTGGGAGGAGACGTTCCCGTCGACGACGAAGCGCCTATGGTGACTTTGTATGTCTCAAGATGATATGCCGGCTCAGTCTCTCGGAGGTGCTCATAGGGGTAGGGTGTGCGTGTGTGCGTTCATAGGGGTGAGTGTATGCGCATGTATATGAGCGCTTGTGTCTCTACTGATGCTAAAAAAAAGCTAGCTAACACATGCACTTGCATCTCATCCAGTTCTCTCTCCATGCTTAAGAAAGATTCATATGTTCCTAATCATGGATATCTACTTAAACAACCATACAAGATTCTTATGCAAGATTGGACGGGAACAATGGGTTGAGCCGCATTCCCCTCGTCCTCTCTCAAATATTTTGGTGAGCTTCCAACTTCGTGCCATCATCAAGACCTTAGTTGCCTAGAACCAAATGCTAACTTCAGTAATTTCATATCCCACATACTATTTGTAGAACGAGCTCGCTATCCTTCTCTTCTAAGATTACAATTAATATTGTGGTGATGCAACTAAAACTTCTATCATATTAGAACAAAATTACGTCCTCGGGGTTAAGTAGCTAATCTTTACAATTGTATTTGTCATATTGTCCTCCTAAGAAAAGTCCATCTATATTATCCTCCTAAGATATCAATATTCCTTTATTGTAAATAAAGAAAATTTCATCTATATTATTCTCCCCAGAACAAGTACATGCATTCTATATTGTAAATAAAAAAAGTTCATCGTAACTTTGATGCATCAAGATGCCTATATTTACATAAAGGACGGGCGCAGTAACACGCGCCGGCATGGTCTAGTAATATTTAATGACAAGAATCATCAACCATTGTTTAATAGCCCTAGTGTTCCTAATAAACCTACTGCATGGGGAGTGCCATAGGGAATAAAATAAAAACTTTGCATCGGTGCATGTAGTTTTCTCCATGTGGTCAGCACTGTTCAACATTTTGTATTGCCTTGTTATGTGCAACATCATTGTTTTTGTTTTTTTACATGTCTGTGCATCAACATGGTTATTTGGATCATCTATATCTTTTGAATAATTTCTTGAAAAATAAAATCGTTGCAACAAAAGGATAGAGATGGTTATGTGAAAGCACATGAAATCTTTCTTTTTTGACAGCATAAGAGTTCTTTTCTTCTAAGAACGCAAAAGTATCCTTTTTGCATGAAAAAATAACATGAACACACACAAAAACATCGATGTACCATGCGTACACTGTAGCCATTCTATAAACAAATAACCAAAAATATATTAATTGGTTTATTTGTATGGGACAACTAGGAGGGGAAGCAGCATTGGGGCACCTTCTTGGGCTCCATAGATTCAAAAAAGAAAGGGTGTAGGCCTGGTCCCTTCTAGAATTAGCTTAACCTTTGAAGTTTGAGTGATATGCTGACACGTATTCCCATGAAAGCAGTATTAATCGAACGCCACCGAGCGTGGGTGCAGGTGGACTATGGTCTGAATCTCGCCTCTCGTACTCAGTAATGTAATCATAGGCTCTAAACTTCACTTTGACAAGAACACGAGGCACCTGATCGACTAGGCCGCGTGAGCCGGGCGGAACCGGGAGGCGAGCATCCAGAGCATCCCCAAGGCCGACACAGCGGCGAGAACCGCGGCTGCGCATGCGATCGAGGCAGCGACAAAGGTACAGGGAGCACACGTCCTCTCAAGCCGCTTTGGGATGAGCTCAGCAGCCTGCATGAAGGACGCACCAATAACCTCCTCCATATTTGGCAGGGGCTACTTCGAACAAAGTCAGGTCCACGATAATCCTTGCTATCATGTGGAACATCTAGGAACGACGCAACGTCAAAGTTTTTCGGCAATGCAACCAAGGCATTCGCTGCATTATCCAGGACGCGGCTGATGACCTTGCCCTCTGGGCCCATCGATGTAATAATTCTTCTAAAAATGGTCTTCTTAGAGATTGGGGCTCCATGTTGTATCACCTAGCTGCGAGATTGTAGCCTAATTCCCACCACCCCTTGTACCCCCCTTCTCCATATGCTGTTGTAATGGGTTCTTTGGTTATTAATATATGTTCAGGCCGGCATAAGCCCGCCATTGACGCGTCAAAAAAAAACACGTGACGGCCCACTCAACGGCGCTCAAGACCAGGAGCTTGACGTTGGTGAGCTCCCCGTCGTCCACATCCAGGCAGCCGATCTGTACGACCAGCAGCACCCCAAACAACGGGAAGGCGCTGCAGAACGAAGTCCACCACATCAATCAGGAAAAAAATTAAAGTGATATCATCAGAGAAAGCATGCATCTACTAGGCTTGCAGGGAAGGGATAGATAATCAAATTAACCGCCACTACTGGAATTCTGGGCTACGCCGAGTGCCACGGACACTTGGCAAAGGGCCGAAAACCGCTGACAAAGCCTTTGCCGAGTGTCACTCTCGGCGAAAGCCACCCGACGTACACCTTTTCGGCAAACAGGACTTTGCTGAGAGCTAGAACACGGGCAATCGGCAAAGACTTTGCCGAGAGCCAAACAATACAACTCGGCAAAGTAAAGTAGCTAACGGATAGCAGACGGTGCCGGCGGTTGCTGACATGTGGGACCACGCGCACATGTCGAAGGCCATCTTTGCCAAGAGCCACTCTCGGCAAAGCCGCCCACTAGGTGGCTGACATGTGTCACCTCCTGACATCTGGGACCACGTGAATATGCCGAGGGCCATTGCTACGTCTCGAGCTAGTGTTGGTTTTCCCCGAAGAGGAGGGGGTGATGCAGCACAGTAGCGTAAGTATTTCCCTCAGTTTTTGAGAACCAAGGTATCAATCCAGTAGGAGGTCACGCGCAAGTCCCTCGTACCTGCACAAAATGGTAGCAACTCGCAACCAACGCTTAGGGGTTGTCAATCCCTTCACGGTCACTTACGAGAGTGAGATCTGATAGAGATAATATTTTTGGTATTTTTGGTATAAAGATGCAAAGTGAAAAGTAAAAGCAAAACAAGTAAAATAAAGTAATGGAGATTGATATGATGAGAATAGATCCGGGGCCATAGGTTTCACTAATGGCTTCTCTCAAGAGCATAGATATTCTACGATGGGTGAACAAATTACTGTTGAGCAATTAATAGAATTGATCATAGTTATGAGGTTATCTAGGTATGATCATGTATATAGGCATCGCGTCCGTGACAAGTAGACCGACTCCTGCCTGCATCTACTAATATTACTTCACTCATCGACCGCTATCTAGCATGCATCTAGAGTATTAAGTTAAACACAGAGTAACGCCTTAAGCAAGATGACCTGATGTAGAGGAATAAATTCATGCAATATGATAAATACCCCATCTTGTTATCCTCGATGGCAACAATACAATACGTGCCTTGCAACTCTTTCTGTCACTGAGTAAGGACACCGCAAGATTGAACCCAAAGCTAAGCACTTCTCCCATTGCAAGAACTACCAATCTAGTTGGCCAAACCAAACGGATAATTCGAAGAGACTTGCAAAGATAACTCAATCATACATAAAAGAATTCAGAGAAGATTCAAATATTATTCATAGATAAGTTGGATCATAAACCCATAATTCATCGGTCTCAACAAACACACCGCAAAAAGAAAATTACATCGAATAGATCTCCACGAGAGAGGGGGAGAACATTGTATTGAGATCCAAAAAAAGAGAAGAAGCCATCTAGCTACTAGCTATGGACCCGAAGGTCTGAAGTAAACTACTCACAATTCATCGGAAGGGCTATGGTGTTGATGTAGAAGCCCTCCGTGATGGATGCCCTCTCCGGCGGAGCTCCGGAACAGGCCCCGAGATGGGATCTCGTGGATACAGGAAGTTGCGGCGGTGGAATTAGGTTTTTGGCTCTGTCTCTGGTCTAATGGGGGTACGTAGGTATATATAGGAGGAAGGAGCACGTCGGTGGAGCTCCGAGGGGCCCACGAGGCAGGGGGCGCGCCCAAGGGGGGGGGGGGGGCGCCCTCCACCCTCGTGATCTCCCGGAAACTTCTTGGAGTAGGGTCCAAGTCTCCTGGATCACGTTCGGTGAGAAGATCACGTTCCCGAAGGTTTCATTCCGTTTGGACTTCGTTTGATATTCTGTTTCCTCGAAATACTAAAATAGGCAAAAAATAGCAATTCTGGGCTGGGCCTCCGGTTAATAGGTTAGTCCCAAAAATAATATAAAAGTGGAAAATAAAGCCCAATATAGTCCAAAACAGTAGATAAAGTAGCATGGAGCAATCAAAAATTATAGATATGTTGGAGACGTATCAGGCATCCCCAAGCTTAATTCCTGCTCGTCCTCGAGTAGGTAAATGATAAAAAGAGAATTTTTGATGCGGAGTGATACTTTGGCATAATTTCAATGTAAATCTCTTAATCATGGTATGAATATTCAGATCCGAAAGGTTCAAGACAAAAGTTCATATTGACATAAAAATGATAATACTTCAAGCATACTAATTAAACAATTATGTCATCTCAAAATAACATGGCCAAAGGAAGTTCATCCCTACAAAATCATATAGTTAGGCTATGCTTCATTTTCGTCACACAAAGATGTTCCCAACTTCTATACCCCCGATGACAAGCCAAGCAATTGTTTCATACTCAAATAATCTCAAACTTTTTCAACCTTCACGCAATACATGAGCGCGAGCCATGGACATAGCACTATGGGTGGTATAGAATATGATGATGGCGATTGTGTGGAGAAGACAAAAAAGGAGAAAGTCTCACATCAACAAGGCTAATCAATGAGCTATGGAGATGCCCATCAATTGATGTTAATGCAAGGAGTAGGGATTGCCATGCAACGGATGCACTAGAGCTAAGAATGCTCAACAAAAGAAAACTAGTGGGTGTGCATCCAACGTGCTTGCTCATGAAGACCTAGGGCATTTTGAGGAAGCCCATCGTTGGAATATACAAGCCAAGTTCTATAATGAAAAATTCCCACTAGTATGAACAAGACAACTTATGAGACTCACTATATGAAAATCATGGTGCTACTTTGAAGCACAATATATGAGACTCACTACATGAAGAACAAGGTGCTACTTTGAAGCACAAGTGTGGAAAAAGAGATAGTAGCATTGCCCTTTTTATTTTTTCCTTCTTTTTTTGGGCCTTTCTTTTTTTATTTTTGGCCTTTCTCTCTTTTTTTGATTGGGCAATGCTCTAATAATGATGATCATCACACTTCTATTGATTACAACTCGATACTAGAACAAGATATGACTCTATATGAATGCCTCCGGCGGTGTACCGGGATGGTGCAATGAATCAAGAGTGACATGTATGAAAAATAATGCATGGTGGCTTTGCCACAAATACGATGTCAACTACAAGATCATGCAATGGAAATATGACAAAAGTAAAGCATGTCATGATGATGATGATGATGGAAGTTGCATGGCAATATATCTCGGAATAGCTATGGAAATGCCATGATAGGTAGGTATGGTGGCTGTTTTGAGGAAGATATAGGGAGGTTTATGTGTGAAAGAGCGTATCATATCACGGGGTTTGGATGCACCAGCGAAGTTTGCACCAACTCTCAATGTGAGAAAGGGCAATGCACGGTACCGAAGAGGCTAGCAAATGGCGGAAAGGTAAAATTGCGTATAATCCATGGAATCAACATTAGTCAAAAGAACTCATATACTTATTGCAAAAATTTAGAAGTCATCAAAAATCAAGTACTACGCGCATGCTCCTAGGGGGATAGATTGGTAGGAAAAGACCATCGCTCGTCTCCGACCGCCACTCATAAGGATGCACAAGCCAGGTACACTTCATGCTTCAAATTTGTTACACAACTTTAACCATACGTGCATGCTACGGGACTTGCTAACTTCAACACAAGTAACTATGATATTATCACCTCCATATCTCAAAACAATTATCAAGCATCAAACTTATCTTAGTATTCAACGCACTAAAAAGAAAGTTTCACATATCTTGAATACCAAGTATATTAACATTAAGCAAATTACCATGCTATTAACGACTCTCAAAATAATCCAAGTGAAGCATGAGAGATCAAGTTTCTTTAAAACAAACCACCACCGTGCTCTAAAAGATCTAAGTGAAGCACTAGAGCAAAAGTTATCACGCTCAAAAAGATATAAGTGAAGCACATAGAGTAAACTATCAAGCTTAAAAGATATAAGTGAAGCACATAGAGTATTCTAACAAATTTCAGTTCATACATGGCTCTCTCAAAAGGTGTGTACAGCAAGGATGATTGTGGTAGACTAACAAACAAAGACACAAATAATACAAGACGCTCCAAGCAAAACACATATCATGTGATGAATAAAAATATAGCTCCAAGTAAATTACCGATGGAAGTGGACAAAAGAGGGGATGCCTTCCGAGGCATCCCCAAGCTTTTACTTTTTGGTGTCCTTGGATTATCTTGGGGGTGCCATGGGCATCCCCAAGCTTAGGCTCTTGCCACTCCTTGTTCCATAATCCATCAAAAGAATTCACCCAAAACTTGAAAACTTCACAACACAAAACTCAATAGAAATCTCATGAGCTCCGTTAGAGAAAGAAAACAAAAGACTACTTTAAGGTACTGTAGTGAACTTGTTCTTTATTTGTATTGGTGTTAAACCTACTGTATTCCAACTTCTCTATGGTTTATAAACTATTTTACTAGCCATAGATTCATCAAAATAAGCAAACAACACACGCAAAACAGAATCTGTCAAAAACAGAACAGTCTGTAGTAATCTGTTACTAACGCAAACTTCTGGAACCCAAAAAATTCTACCAAACTTAGACGACCTGGGAAATTTGTTTATTGATCAGCAGCAATTGGAATCACTATTTTATCACGTTCTGGTAATTTTTGACAATTCGGGCACTGAGCGCAAAGATTCTGGAAATTACAGCAAGATCAAATAACTATCTTCCAAGAAGATCTAATAGGTTTAACTTGGCACAAACACTAATTAAAAGATAAAACCACATATAAACAGAATCTAGATGGATTATTTATTCCTAAACAAAACCAAAAAAACACAAAATAAAATTGGGTTGCCTCCCAACAAGCGCTATCGTTTAACGCCCTATCTAGGCATAAAAGCAAGGATAGATCTAGGTATTGCCATCTTTGGTAGGCAATCCATAAGTGGCTCTCATGATAGATTCATATGGTAATTTTATTTTCTTTCTAGGAAAGTGTTCCATGTCCTTCTTTAAGGGAAATTGGAATTTAATATTCTCTTCCTTCATATCAATAATTGCACCAATCGTTCTAAGGAAAGGTCTACCAAGAATAATAGGACATGAAGGATTGCAATCTATATCAAGAACGATAAAATCTACGGGCACATAATTCCTATTTGCAACAATAAGAACATCATTAATTCTTCCCATAGGCCTTTTAATAGTGGAATCCGCAAGATGCAAGTTTAGAGAGAAATCATCAAAGTCACGGAAATCTAGCAAATCACACAAAGCTTTGGGGATAGGAGAGACACTAGCACCCAAATCACACAAAGCATGAAACTCATAATTTTTAATTTTAATCTCAATTGTAGGGTCCCACTCATCATGGAGGTTTTTAGGGATAGAAACTTTCAACTCAAGCTTTTCTTCATAAGATTGCATTAAGGCGTCAACAATGTGTTCGGTAAAGGCCTTATTTCGACTATAAGCATGAGGAGATTTTAACACGGATTGCAACAAGGAAATACAATCAATTAAAGAGAAATTTTCATAGTTAAATTCTTTGAGATCCAAAATAGTGGGTTTAGCAATATCTAGATTTTTATTTCTTTCAATCCCTTTTTTTATCAATTTCATCATCAGGATCTAAAAACTCAGAATTCTTAATACGCCTTCTAGGTAAGGGAAGATCATAATAAGATTCATCAAGATTCACATTGCAAAACAACGATTTAATAGGGGACACATCAATAACTTTTAGATCTTCATCTTGATTTTCATAGGATTTAGAAGAACACGCTTTAATAAAGGCATCTTTGTAAGCACGCATCCTAGCGGTTCTTTCTTTGCACTCATCAATGGAAATTCTCATGGCTTTGAGAGACTCATTGATATCATGCTTAGGAGGAATAGATCTAAGCTTTAAAGAATCAACCTCAAGAGAAATTCTATCAACGTTCCTAGCCAAATCATCAACTTTAAGCAATTTCTCTTCAAGCAAAGCATTGAAATTCTTTTGCGAATTCATAAACTCTTTAACACTACTCTCAAATTCAGAGGGCATCTTATTAAAATTTCCATAAGAATTTTTGTAGGAATTTCCATAATTATTAGAAGGATTACTAGGATAAGGCCTAGAATTAAAATTCCCTCTATACGCGTTGTTACCAAAACTATTCCTACCACCAAAATTCACATCCATAGATTCATTATTATTCTCAAGCAAAGTAGATAAAGGCACATTATTGGGATCAGAAGAAACCCTCTTAACAAATAAATTCCTAAGTTCATCCATCTTTTCACTCAAAACATTGATTTCTTCTATAGCATGCACTTTTTTATTAGTAGATCTTTCAATATGCCATTGAGAATAATTGACCATAATATTATCTAGGAGTTTAGTAGCATCTCCTAAAGTGATTTCCATAAAAGTGCCTCCCGCGGCCGAATCTAAAAGATTTCTAGAAGCAAAATTCAATCCAGCATAAATTTTTTGTATAATCATCCATAAGTTCAAACCATGAGTAGGACAATTACGTAGCATTAATTTCATTCTCTCCCAAGCTTGTGCAACATGTTCATGATCAAGTTGCTTAAAATTCATAATATCATTCCTAAGAGAGATAATCTTAACGGGAGGAAAATACTTAGAGATAAAAGCATCTTTGCACTTGTTCCAAGAATCAATACTATTTTTAGGCAAAGATGAAACCACGCTTTAGCACGATCTCTAAGCGAAAAAGGAAATAGCTTCAATTTAATGACATCATTATCGACATCCTTTTTCTTTTGCATATCACATAAATCAACAAATCCATTTACATGAGTAGCGGCATCTTCACTAGGAAGGCCGGCGAATTGATCTTTCATAACAAGATTCAACAAAGCAGTATTGATTTCACAAGATTCAGTATTCGCAAGAGGAGCAATCGGAGTGCTAAGGAAATCATTGTTATTGGTATTGGTGAAGTCACACAATTTGGTAGCATCTTGGGCCATCACGACAAGCAAGCAAACTAACACATGAGCAAACAAAAGGCAAAGGGAAAGAGAGGGCGAATAAAACGGCAAGGGTGAAGTGGGGGAGAGGAAAACGAGAGGCAAATGGCAAATAATGTAATGAGAGAGATAGAGATTGTGATGGGTACTTGGTATGTTGACTTTTGCGTAGGCTTCCCCGGCAACGGCGCCAGAAATGGCTCATTGACGGGTGAGTAAATCTTGACTTGACTTGGCGTAGGCCTCCCCGGCAACGGCGCCAGAAATCCTTCTTGCTACGTCTCGAGCTAGCGTTGGTTTTCCCGGAAGAGGAGGGGGTGATGCAGCACAGTAGCGTAAGTATTTCCCTCAGTTTTTGAGAACCAAGGTATCAATCCAGTAGGAGGTCACGCGCAAGTCCCTCGTACCTGCACAAAATGGTAGCAACTCGCAACCAACGCTTAGGGGTTGTCAATCCCTTCACGGTCACTTTACGAGAGTGATATCTGATAGAGATAATATTTTTGGTATTTTTGGTATAAAGATGCAAAGTGAAAAGTAAAAGCAAAACAAGTAAAATAAAGTAATGGAGATTGATATGATGAGAATAGACCCGGGGGCCATAGGTTTCGATAGTGGCTTCTCTCAAGAGCATAGATATTCTATGGTGGGTGAACAAATTACTGTTGAGCAATTAATAGAATTGAGCATAGTTATGAGGTTATCTAGGTATGATCATGTATATAGGCATCACGCCCGTGACAAGTAGACCGACTCCTGCCTGCATCTAGTACTATTACTCCACTCATCGACCGCTATCCAGCATGCATCTAGAGTATTAAGTTAAAAACAGAGTAACGCCTTAAGCAAGATGACATGATGTAGAGGGATAAATTCATGCAATATGATAAATACCCCATCTTGTTATCCTCGATGGCAACAATACAATACGTGCCTTGCAAATCTTTCTGTCACTGAGTAAGGACACCGCAAGATTGAACCCAAATCTAAGCACTTCTCCCATTGCAAGAACTACCAATCTAGTTGGCCAAACCAAACGGATAATTCGAAGAGACTTGCAAAGATAACTCAATCATACATAAAAGAATTCAGAGAAGATTCAAATATTATTCATAGATAAGTTGGATCATAAACCCACAATTCATCGGTCTCAACAAACACACCGCAAAAAGAAGATTACATCAAATAGATCTCCACGAGAGAGGGGGAGAACATTGTATTGAGATCCAAAAAGAGAGAAGAAGCCATCTAGCTACTAGCTATGGACCCGAAGGTCTGAAGTAAACTACTCACACTTCATCGGAAGGGCTATGGTGTTGATGTAGAAGCCCTCCGTGATGGATGCCCTCTCCGGCGGAGCTCCGGAACAGGCCCCAAGATGTGATCTCGTGGATACAGGAAGTTGCGGCGGTGGAATTAGGTTTTTGGCTCCGTCTCTGGTCTAATGGGGGTACGTAGGTATATATAGGAGGAAGGAGCACGTCGGTGGAGCTCCGAGGGGCCCACGAGGTAGGGGGGCGCGCCCAGGGGGGGGGCCTCCACCCTCGTGACCTCCCCGGAAACTTCTTGGAGTAGGGTCCAAGTCTCCTGGATCACGTTCGGTGAGAAGATCACGTTCCCGAAGGTTTCATTCCATTTGGACTCCGTTTGATATTCTGTTTCCTCGAAATACTGAAATAGGCAAAAACAGCAATTCTGGGCTGGGCCTCCGGTTAATAGGTTAGTCCCAAAAATAATATAAAAGTGGAAAATAAAGCCCAATATAGTCCAACACAGTAGATAAAGTAGCATGGAGCAATCAAAAATTATAGATACGTTGGAGACGTATCAATAGTCTATGGGTATCGAGAGGGAATGTGTCCGTTTTGTACAGGAAGTGCGGGTCCTGTTGCTCCGTGGGCCTCGAAAATTCTTGTGCTCTCAAAGAAGGCCATCACATGTATATGCATGGGCTATGCATGGGCTATCTGGTGGCCCCCGTGGTCTAGGAAGTTGACCGGCACCGAGAGAGGGGGCAGGCCACGGTCAACAACTGCTTCTTCTCATGTTTATTACTTTACACTCTTTAAAGTTCTCTCTCTGTGCCGGTCTAGAAAGTTGACCGGCACCGAGAAAGGGGGTAGGCCATGGTCAACAACTGCTTCTTCTCATGTTTATTACTTTACACTCTTTAAAGTTGAGTTTTGAAATAATTCACCAAAAGTCATGGAATTTAAAAACTTTGGTCATAAAAGAATATGAAATATGAGATACAAAAAAGATAGTGCAAAACAAGACAAAGAGAGAAGGGAAAAAAATTAGAGCAGTGGTTACCTAGGGCTGATTCTCGGCTCTCGGTAATGGCTACCTTTTCCGAGAGATGCTCTCGGTAAAGCATCTAACCTAGATATCTTTCCTTCTTGTCCATTCTCGATAATATGTATTATACTTTTTATTGTTGT
This sequence comes from Triticum monococcum, assembly GCA_034509565.1. NCBI lineage: Eukaryota > Viridiplantae > Streptophyta > Magnoliopsida > Poales > Poaceae > Triticum > Triticum monococcum. Next base: position 76,065,493 of record CM067842.1, on the reverse strand, counting down.
TTTCTTTCATGCTTGGCAAACAACCTTAGCACATCATAATTACCGTCTTGTGTTTTCTTCTTCGGATGGGCCTCGTCCGGTTCTAGAGATCGGCACCCCTCCGGTGGCCCCGGCGTTCTAGGTCGTTGTTCGGCACCTAGAGGGGGTAGGCCATGGGGAATAACTACTTATTCGTGTTAGTGCATGTCATCGCGAGATGACATACCAAGTCTAGGCCCGTTCTGTCACGGGATCCCACCGAAGACTCTGTCTTGGGGATGAACGTAGCAGGTCCTCGACGTTCTCGCCCGTGTGTGTGGTTTGTGAGGCACGTGCCACGTCAAGGACGTGTGTTGCTTATTCAAATAGCACACCACCCTTCAAGCACCCATCCGGTGGCCCCGGCGGTCTAGGGCGTTATTCGACATCGAGAGGGTCTAGTCCAAAGTGAATAACTGCTTCTCCGTGTTAGTGCATGTCATCACGAGTTGACAGACCAAGTCTAGGCTCGCTCTGTCACGGGATCACCGACCGAAGATTCTGTCTCGGGGACGGACGCAGCCGGTCCTCGACGTTCCCGCCCGTGTGTGTGGTTTGTGAGGCACGTGTCACGTCAAAGATGTGCGTTGCTTATTCAAATAGCACACCACCCCTGCATGCATATGCATGGGCCACACGCATGTAGGGGTGCCCTCCCCCCTCGGGCGGTCTCTATATCGAGTACCCATCCAATGGCCCCGGCGGTCTTGGGCATTATTCGGCACCGAGAGGGTGTAGTCCACGGTGAATAACTGCTTCTCCATGTTAGTGCATGTCATCGCGATATGACAAACCATGTCTAGGCCCATTCTTCGAGATAGTCTATGGGTATCGAGAGGGAATGTGTCCAGTTTGTGCAGGAAGTGCGGGTCCTGTTGCTCAAGTGGCCTCGAAACTTCTTGTGCTCTTAAAGAAGGTCATTGCATGTATATGCATGGGCTATGCATGGGCTATCCGGTGGCCCCGGCGGTCTAGGAAGTTGATCGGCACCGAGAGAGGGGGTAAGCCACGGTCAACAACTGCTTCCTCTCATGTTTATTACTTTACACTCTTTATAGTTCTGTCTTGGTTCCGGTCTAGAAAGTTAACCGAAACCGAGAGAGGGGGTAGGCCATGGTCAACAACTTCTACTTCTCATGTTTATTACTTTACACTCTTTAAAGATGAGTTTTGAAAAAAATCATCAAAAGTCATGGAATTTATAAACTTTGGTCATAAAAGCATATGAAATATGAGATACAGAAAAGGTAGTGCAAAACAAAGACAAAAAGAGAAGGAAAAAATATATTAGAGCAGAACTTACCGAGGGTCGACTATCGGCCCTCGGGAATATCTACTTTTTTCGAGGGTGACTCTCGGTAAAGCATCTAACCTAGATCTAGGGGACGTATTTTCTATGAGCCGCTCTCGGTAAATCATCTAACCTAGATCTAGAGTCGATTTCTTTTCCGAGGGCAGCACCGACAAGCACTAGGCAAATGTGACGTCGACTACTTAAGCATATTCCCCCCCTATTGTTTCTTCTCTCAGCTCTGCACCGACCGGCGCCCCTCCTCCTCTGCTCCCCACCGACCGGTGCCCCCTCCACCGCCGCCCCCACACCACACCGAGCTCCTCCCTCCGGTGAGCCCCCCTCCTCCTCTCCATGTGTGTATAGATAGATGGATTGATAGATGGATGGATGGATGCATAGATAGATGGATGGATTGATAGATGGGTGCATAGATAGATGGATGGATGGATAGATGGATGGATGCCATGTAGATACATTTTTTCAAAAGAAAAAATGTAGATAATTGTTGATAATGTTGTATGCATGGATGCTATGTGCGGATGTGACCGATGAGATACGTGAGATAGTGTCGATGAGAGTTTTTGTTGGAGGAAGAAAATCAACTTTTGTGCGATGACGGTTGATTTGTGTGAGCTCATCATGATAACGCGCGAGGGGCTCACCCAGCTCAAGCATCATCAAAAGTTGAAATACCCGTGAGAGTGTGTCCACCATATATACCACCACCAGCGAGAGTGTCCACCGTATATACGTGAGAGAGTGTTGATGAGAGTTGTTCTTGGAGGAAGAAAAATCAACTTTTGAGCGATGACGGTTGATCTGTGTGAGCTCCTCATGTTATATCTTGATAACGCACGAGGGGCTCACCCAGCTCAACTATCACCGAAAGTTGAAATACCCGTGAGAGAGTGTCCACCATATATACCACCACTAGCGAGAGTGTCCACCGTATATACGTGAGAGAGTCTCGTTGAGAGTTGTTCTTGGAGGAAGAAAATTGACTTTTGTTGATGGCGGTCGATCTACGTGAGCTCTTCATGTTATATCTTTCATGTTTGATTCTTATGTTATTTTCCATTGTGTGATGAAAGGTTTTAGCATCGATCGATTTTTTTGGCTATGGCCTGCTCCAACGACGAAGCTTCCATTTGGGTCGACTCCACGGACACGAAGAAGAGCTCTGGGGACCGCTTGGAGGAACTCCTTGAGAAGAACCCACAGCTGATCCTAATGAAGTTTTTTGTGGATCTGGCCAAGAAGAATCCCCCAGCTAAGGAGGGTAAGGCTCCACCACGCAAGGAGCCATTGAGTCCACCGACCATCATTCCCGACGATGCTTGGTCCTCCACTGTGGGGGATGCCCCCACGTGGTCTGACTGGACGATCACTGGTTTCATCGACTACACCTCGGAGTAGTTACCTAGATAGTTTGACGTTGATTTAGTGGTATACTCCCTCCATTCCTTTATATAAGGTGTATTTGTTTTTTCAAAAGTCAAACTAGTGTAAGTTTGACTGAGTTTTTAGAAAAATGTATGAACATTCACAATACAAAATTTATATCATGTGATCCATCATGAAAAATACTTTCATATTTTATCTACTAGGTATTGCAAATGTTGTTATTTTATTCTATAATCCTAGTCAAACATTTATATAGTTGACTTGCACGGAAACCAATACACCTTATATTCTGGAACAGAGGGAGTAGTTATCTACCTGCTGATATGGACTTGGATGGCCACTTGCGATGCTTTTGATTGTATGAGTGATGAATGTTTATGTTGATTATGTATGATGTGCCTTATTTCTTTTTCTTTTGTAGATGAAGTGGTATGTGGTGTACAGAGGACGATGTCCAGGAGTCTACAACTCATGGTCGGAATGCAATGAACAAATACTTCATTATGAAGGCAACTCCTTCGCCTCATTCAAAAACAGAGAGACAGCAAAGTATCATTACAATCAGTATTTGCTTAAGCAAAAGAGAACAACAAAATTACGCAATGGTGCAAGCCAGACATGGCTTAGCTGGTTCAGTGGGTTGAAAAACTTCATAATTCTCTTTCTGTTTGTCATAATTGTGGTGTTGCTTTTTATCATATGGTGCATGCATGCAGACCACTTTGTTGTTTAATTAGTAAGTAGGAACTTGTACTAAAGAGCTACTTTGTGATTTGAAATGAAGCCTGTGTGAACTATTTATGGATTAATGCCTATGTGAGTTTTTTGTTAACCTATGTGACTTGAAATGCAAGTTTGAGTATTGTATAAATGTTTTTGCTGCACCAACTCGAGCAAAAAAACAGTATGAACAGAATTGGGAACAAAATTTTACCGAGGGCGGCACTCGGCAAAGAGGCATGCGCTGGGAGCTGAAGGCACCTGGCTATTGCAGTTATGCCGAGAGGACTCTCGGTAGAGCAGTGGTTTCCGAGGGTCGACTCGTGGCTCTCGGTAGATTAGGAGGTGCCGAGAGTAGCTCTCGGTAATGATAAGGGCACCATCAAAGTTTAGTCCCTCCTCGCCTAGCGACAAGCAACAAAACCTATTTAAATAGTGGGATAGTCCAGATGCAGTAAGCTTTGGTATCCATTACACTCTTGTTAAGGAAATGGACTATCACTTGAATGTTCACCTGTCTCGAGCACAGAACAATCAATGTGATAGGCCATCTTCTTAATGGTGGATGCCAGTGTTTTTTTATTAATGGTGTCGGAACGTGTCCGTTTTGTGCAGGAAGTGCTGGTCATCTTGCTCCGGTGGTCCCGGCGGTCTAGGGTGTTGTTCGGCACCTAGAGTGGGTAGGCCACGGGGAATAACTGCTTCTTCGTGTTAGTGCATGTCATCGCGAGATGACAGTCCAAGTCTAGGCCCGTTGTGGTTTGTGAGATACGTGCCACGTCAAGGACGTGCGTTGCTTATTCAAATAGCACACCACCCCTGCATGCATATGCATGGGCCACGCGCATGTAGGGGTGCCCTCCTCCCTCGGGCGGTCTCCATATCGAGCACCCATCCGGTGGCTCCAGCGGTCTAGGGCGTTGTTCGACACCTAGAGGGGGTAGGCCACGAGGAATAACTGCTTCTTCGTGTTAGTGCATGTCATCGCGAGATGACAGACCAAGTCTAGGCTCGTTCTGTCACGGGATCGCCCACCGAAGACTCTATCTCGGGGACGAACACAGTCGGTCCTCGACGTTCCCGCCCGTGTGTGTGGTTTGTGAGGCACGTGCCACGTCAAGGACGTGCGCTGCTTATTCAAATAGCACACCACCCTTGCATGCATATGCATGGGCCACGCGCATGTAGGGGTGCCCTCCCCCCTCGCCGAGCGGTCTCCATATCGAGCACCCATCCGGTGGCCCCGACAGTCTAGGGCGTTATTCGGCACCGAGAGGGTGTAGTCCATGGTGAATAACGGCTTCTCCATGTTAGTGCATGTCATCGCGAGTTGACAGACCAAGTCTAGTCTCGGTCTGTCACGGGATCACCCACCGAAGATTCTATCTCGGGGACGGACGCAGTCGGTCCTCGACGTTCCCGCCCGTGTGTGTGGTTTGTGAGGAACGTGTCACGTCAAGGACGTGCGTTGCTTATTCAAATAGCACACCACCCCTGCATGCATATGCATGGGCCACACGCATGTAGGTGTGCCCTCCCCCCTCGGGCGGTCTCTATATCGAGCACCCATCCGGTGGCCCCGGCGGTCTAGGGCATTATTCGGCACCGAGAGTGTGTAGTCCACGGTGAATAACTGCTTCTCCATGTTAGTGCATGTCATCGCGAGATGACAGGCCAAGTCTAGGCCCGTTCTTCGAGATAGTCTATGGGTATCAAGAGGGAATGTGTCCGGTTTATGCAGGAAGTGCGAGTCCTGTTGCTCCGTTGGCCTCGAAATTTCTTGTGCTCTCAAAGAAGGCCATCGCATGTATATGCATGGGCTATTCGGTGGCCCCAGCGGTCTAGGAAGTTGACCGGCACCGAGAGAGGGGGTAGGCCACGGTCAACAACGTCTTCTTCTCATGTTTCTTACTTTACACTCTTTAAAGTTCTCTCTCGGTGCCGGTCTAGAAAGTTGACCGGCATCGAGAGAGGGGGTAGGCCACGGTCAACAACTGCTTCTTCTCATGTTTATTACTTTACACTCTTTAAAGTTGAATTTTGAAATAATTCATCAAAAGTCATGTAATTTATAAACTTTGGTCATAAAAGCATATGAAATATGAGATACAAAAAAGATAGTGCAAAACAAAGACAAAAAGAGAAGGGAAAAAAATTAGAGCAGTGGTTACCGAGGGTCGATTCTCGGCTCTCGGTAATGGCTACCTTTTCCGAGAGATGCTTTGGGTAAAGCATCTAACGTAGATATCTTTCCTTCTTGTCCATTCTCGTTAATATGTATTATACTTTTTTGTTGTTGTTTCTTTCATGCTTGGCAAACAACCTTAGCACATCACAATTACCGTCTTGTGTTTTCTTCTTCGGATGGGCCTCGTCCGGTTCTAGAGACCGGCACCCCTCCGGTGGCCCCGGCGGTCTAGGGCGTTGTTCGGCACCTAGAGGGGGTAGGCCATGGGGAATAATTGCTTCTTCATGTTAGTGCATGTCATCGCGAGATGACAGACCAAGTCTAGGCCCGTTCTGTCATGGGATCGCTCACCGAAGACTCTGTCTCGGGGACGGACGCAGCCGGTCCTCGACGTTCCCGCTGATACGTCTCCAACGTATCTACTTTTCCAAACACTTTTGCCCTAGGTTTGGACTCTAACTTGCATGATTTGAATGGAACTAACCTGGACTGACGCTATTTTCAGCAGAATTACCATGGTGTTATTTATGCGCAGGAGCAAACATTCTCGGAATGACCTGAAACTTCACGGAGCCACTTTTCAGAAAATAAGAAAAATACCTGGTAAAAGATGAAGGCCCGAGGGCCCACCACGTCTCCACGAGGGTGGGGGGCACGCCTGCCCTCCCGGGGCACGCCCCCCTACCTCGTGGGCCCCCTGTTGACTCTCTGACTCCAACTCCATATATTGAGTTTCGGGGAGAAAAAAATCGGAGAGAAGAAATCATCGCGTTTTACGATACGTTGCCTCCGCCAAGCCCTAAAACCTCTCGGGAGGGCTGATCTGGAGTCTGTTCCGGGCTCCGGAGAGGGGAATCCGCCGCCATCGTCATCATCAACCATACTCCATCACCAATTTCATGATGCTCACCGCCGTGTGTGAGTAATTCCATCGTAGGCTTGCTGGACGGTGATGGGTTGGATGGGATCTATCATGTAATCGAGTTAGTTTTGTTAGGGTTTGATCCCTAGTATCCATTATGTTCTGAGATTGATGTTGCTATGACTTTTCTACGCTTAATGCTTGTCACTAGGGCCCGAGTGCCATGATTTCATATCTGAACCTAAATGTTTTCATCAATATATGAGTGTTCTTGATCCTATCTTGCAAGTCTATAGTCACCTATTATGTGTTATGATCCGTTAACCCCGAAGTGACAATAATCAGGATACTTACTGGTGATGACCGTAGTTTGAGGAGTTCATGTATTCACTATTTGTTAATGCTTTGTTCTAGTTCTCTATTAAAAGGATGCCTTAATATCCCTTAGTTTCCGTAAGGACCCCGCTGCCACGGGAGGGTAGGACAAAAGATGTCATGCGAGTTATTTTCCATAAGCACATATGACTATGTTCGGAATACATGCCTACATTATATCAATAAACTGGAGCTAGTTCTGTGTCACCCTAGGTTATGACTGTTCCATGATGAATCGCATTCGGCATAATTCTCCATCCCCGATCCATTGCCTACGAGCTTTCCATATATTGTGCTTCGCTTATTTACTTTCCCGTTGCTATTGCTATCATCACTACAAAATACCAAAAACATTGCTTTTAGTACTATTACCTTTTGTTACCATTATCACTACTATCATATTACTTTGCTACTAAACACTTTGCTGCAGATATTAAGTTTCCAGGTGTGGTTTAATTGATAACTCGGCTGCTAACACTTGAGAGTATTCTTTGGCTCCCCTTGTGTCGAATCAATAAATTTGGGTTGAATACTTTACCCTCAAAAAATGTTGCAATCCCCTATACTTGCGGGTTATCAAGACTATTTTCTGGCGCCGTTGCCGGGGAGCATAGCTCTATTCTTTGAGTCACTTGGGATATATATCTGCTTATCATTATGAAGAACTGGAGAGATCCAAAAACCAAGATCTATCCCTCAACTACGAGGGGAGGTAAGGAACTGCCATCTAGCTCTCCACTTGATTCACCTTCTGGTATGAGTAAGTTTGAGACACCTACACCTGCTTCTGCTATTCGTTCTGATATGTCGCATGTTATGGATGATGCCACTTCTGCTATGCATGATACTTATGATGAAACTACCTCTATGCCTGATACTACTATGCCACTTAGTGATTTTCTTGATAAACAACTTGCTAGGGCTAGAGAAATTGAAAATATTGAATCTGATGATACTGATGAAAGTGAAGATGAAGAATCACTTGTTATTCCTAAGGGTTATGTTTTTGATCAAGAACCTTCTCTAGCTATTTTAGCTTGCGAAAATAGAAATGAACTCAAAAGGTTATTAGCTAAATGGAGTAAGCAATCTCTAAATGCTAGAATGAAACCTGACCCTGCTTTTGCTACTTCATCTATCTTTGTTACTGATAAGGATTATGAATTCTCTGTTGATCCTGATATAATTACTTTGGTTGAATTTGATCCTTTTCATGGTTATGAATCTAAAACTGTTGTGGCACATCTTACTAAATTAAATGATATAGCTACCCTGTTCACTAATGATGAGAGAACTCGCTACTTTTATATCCTTAAAATATTTCCGTTCTCATTAAAGGGTGATGCTAAGATATGGTTTAATTCTCTTGATCCTGGTTGTGTGCATAGTCCCCAGGATATGATTTATTACTTCTCTGCTAAATATTTCCCTGCTCATAAGAAACAAGCTGCTCTAAGGGATATATATAATTTTGTGCAAATTGAAGAAGAGAGTCTCCCACAAGCTTGGGGGAGGCTTCTCCAATTACTTAATGCTTTGCGTGATCATCCTCTTAAGAATAATGAAATACTTGATATCTTTTATAATGGACTAACCGATGCCTCCAAAGATTACCTGGATAGTTGTGCTGGTTCTGTTTTCAGGGAAAGGACACTGGATGAAGTTGAAATTCTATTGAATAATATGTTGACAAATGAAAATAATTGGACACCTCCGGAGCCAATTCCCGAGCCTATTCCTAAACCAACTTCAAAGAAGAGGGGTAATCTATTTCTCAGTCCCGAGGATATGCAAGAGGCAAAGAAATCTATGAAAGAAAAATGTATAAAGCTGAAGATGTTAAGAATTTACCTCCTATTGAAGAAATACATGGTCTTAATTTACCGCCTGTTGAAGAAACATATAATCTTAATCCATTACCTATTGAAGAAACTCATGGTGTTGATAACCCGACACAGGTAGTAAAGGTAAATTCTCTCTATAGATATGATAAAGCTGAAATCCCATTTACTAAATTTGCTAGCCCATGCTTAGATGAGTTTGATAAATTTATGGCTAAGCAAGAAGACTTTAATGCTTATTTTGGTAGACAATTGAAATACAATTCAAATATGCTTGAACACTTGGGTGATTATATAGCTAATGTTAAAAGTGAACTTAAACTTATTAGTAAACATGCTTCTATGGTTACGACTCAAGTAGAACAAGTACTTAAAGATCAAAATGATTTGCTCAAAGAATTGAGTAGTAAAGATAATGATAATGCTGTTAGAGTTATGACTAGAGGTGGTAAAATAACTCAGGAACCTTTGTATCCTGAAGGACATCCTAAGAGAATTGAGCAAGATTCTCAGAGAAATAATATAGATGTACCTAGTTCTTCTAAAAAGAAGAAAAAGAAAAATGATAGGACTTTGCATGCTTCTAGTGAGCCTATTGTTGAAACACCTGAGAATCCAAATGATATTTCTATTTCTGATGCTGAAACTCAATCAGGAAATGAACCTGAAACTAGTAATAATGTTAATGATAATGTTCATAATGATGCTCAACCTGGTAATGATAATGACATAGAAATTGAACCTGCTGTTGATCTTGATAACCCACAATCAAAGAATCAACGTTATGATAAGAAAGACTTTGTTGCTAGGAAACATGGTAAAGAAAGAGAACCATGGGTTCACAAACCCATGCCCTTTCCTCCCAAACCATCTAAGAAAAAGGATGATGAGGATTTTGAGCGCTTTGCTGAAATGATTAGACCTATCTTTTTGCATATGTGATTAACTGATATGCTCAAAACAAATCCTTATGCTAAGTACATGAAATATATTATTACAAATAAAAGAAACATACCGGAAGCTGAAATTTCCACCATGCTTGCTAATTATACTTTTAAGGGTGGAATACCAAAGAAACTTGGAGATCCAGGAGTACCCACTATACCATGCTCAATTAAAAGAAACTATGTTAAAACTGCTTTATGTGATCTTGGAGCCGGTGTTAGTGTTATGCCTCTCTCTTTATATCGTAGACTTGATTTGAATAAGTTGACACCTACTGAAATATCTTTGCAAATGGCTGATAAATCAACTGCTATACCTGTCGATATTTGTGAGGATGTGCCTGTTGTAGTTGCAAACGTTACTATTTTAACGGACTTTGTTATTCTTGATATTCCCGAGGATGATAGTATGTCTATTATTCTTGGAAGACCCTTTTTGAATACCGCAGGGGCTGTTATTGATTGCACTAAAGGCAATGTCACTTTTCATGTTAATGGTAATGAGCATACGGTACACTTTCCGAGGAAACAACCTCAAGTTCACAATATCAATTCTATTGGAAAAATGCCATCGATTATATTTGGAGGTTTTGAATTTCCTCTTCCTACTGTCTAGAAGAAATATGATATTCTTATTATTGGGGATGTGCATATGCCCGTTCAGGTAACATAGTGTTATTCGAAATTTCTCCAGTTTCATGTTATTCGGAATGAGTTCATTAACAAGACTTGATCAACCTTGTTAGTGGATTCCTTTTGATGATCATGAGATGGATGAAACTAGAAGGCACAATCTTCTGTACCCCACTTTTACTTTCTGTTATTTATATTAAATAAAATAAAAATAAATATTTTTCTGTCTGTTATCTGATTTCCGTGCAATATAAAAATACCTCGAAAATAAAAGTTCTCCAAATGCCCTGAAATTTAAATATGATTTTTTCCAGAATATTTGAGAATATTTGGCACAAAGAACACAGCAGGGGGGCCAACCACCTGCCCACGAGGGTGGAGGGCGCGCCCTACCCCCCTAGGCGCGCCCCCTGCCTCGTGGGCCCACGGTGGCCCTCCTCCACTTATCCTTTCACCCATACAATTCATCTTCCTCCCACAAACACGAATATCCAGCTCAAACCCGAGTCCAAGCTCGTTTTGCTGCCATTTTCGATCTCCTTGCTCAAAGCACCTCTCACAAAACTGCTTGGGGAGATTGTTCCTTGGTATGTGAATCCTCCATTGGTCCAATTAGTTTTTGTTCTAGTGCTTCATTCATTGCAAATTTTTGCTGCTTAGGTGACCCTGTTCTTGAGCTTGCATGTCAAATTTATATGGTCAAAAGTAGTTTTGATGCATGATATAGGCCCTAGGCACTTGTAGGAGTAGTTGCTATAAATATTATTGAGTTTGGTTTACTTATATTTGGAAGTTACTAAAAAATTTCAGAATTTTTTAGAGAAAGAAAAATGCTTAGGAAAATGTTCCAAGGTGGTTCCTCAAGGAAGCAAGGACCCAGGCTTGCAATGCGTGATGCTGATGAAGAGCCACCAAGAGACGCTCCAGTGCGTCCTTGTGAATGGCCTTCTGAGAACTTTATGGATCAAGTGGGAATTAAGGAAGAATTCAACGCATATTTGCGTAACGCTCATCTCGTGAGCTTCGAGGAAGAGAAGTGCAGCCATTATCACAACCTCACCAGTACCTTTGTGAGGAGGTTTGAATTTTCAACTTCACGTAATTCTCCAACTGTCCTGTTTGATCTTTATGATAAATCTTACACCATGGACTTCGAGGATTTTACCACTGCTTGCAAACTTCCACAATGGGGTAGTATAAGGGATCCTTGCAAATCTGAATTTAGAGATTTTCTTGCTAGCATAACTGTGGGAGAATGTAGAGATATTACACAAGCTACCATAGGGAGCATTCACTTTCCAGCTATACATTATTTTGCTCTCTTTATAGGTAGATACATTAATGGTAAAGATGGCGCATGTCACATGTGTGTCCTCGATCTCAGTATTCTTAGGAGTGCTGTGTTAGGAGACAAATCATATAATTTGGGAGCCATTGTTGCACGTAGGTTGCATCTTAATAGACTTAATGGAGATTTCTTTGGTGGAATTTATGCAACCTGCATAGCTAAATTTCTTGGTATAGCCATACGCGAAGATGATATTGAACTACTCCTGCATATCTAGATTTTAATGCTAAGGTTCACCACCAGTTTGTCGAGAGGAACGAATCACCTCTCCAGTATCGACTAATCTTTGACAGACGCCGTGCCGTCCGTATTACTCTCCCTGCCCCTGCCTTCTTTGATTATCAGGCAAGAGGAGGATATACTATTACCAGAGAGGAGGCAAATGAGTGTTGGAAATATGCCCTAGAGGCAATAATAAAATGGTTATTATTATATTTCCTTGTTCATGATAATTGTCTATTGTTCATGCTATAATTGTGTTATCCGGAAATCATAATACATGTGTGAATACATAGACCACAACATGTCCCTAGTGAGCCTCTAGTTGACTAGCTCGTTGATCAATAGACGGTTATGGTTTCCTGACCATGGACATTGGATGCCATTGATAACGGGATCACATCATTAGGAGAATGATGTGATGGACAAGACCCAATCCTAAGCATAGCGCAAGATCGTGTAGTTCGTCTGCTAAAGCTTTTCTAATGTCAAGTATCCTTTCCTTAGACCATGAGATTGTGCAACTCCCGGATACTGTAGGAATACTTTGGGTGTGCCAAACGTCACAACGTAACTGGGTGACTATAAAGGTGCACTACGGGTATCTCCGAAAGTGTCTGTTGGGTTGGCACGAATCGAGACTGGGATTTGTCACTCCGTATGACGGAGAGGTATCTCTGGGCCCACTCGGTAAGACATAATCGTAATGAGCTCAATGTGACTAAGGGTTGGTCACGGGATGATGTGTTACGGAACGAGTAAAGTGACTTGCCGGTAACGAGATTGAACGAGGTATTGGGATACCGACGATCGAATCTCGGGCAAGTAATGTACCGATTGACAAAGGGAATTGTATACGGGATTGCTTGAATCCTCGACATCGTGGTTCATCCGATGAGATCATCGTGGAACATGTGGGAGCCAACATGGGTATCCAGATCCCGTTGTTGGTTATTGGCCGGAGAGTTGTCTCGGTCATCTCTGCATGGTTCCCGAACCCGTAGGGTCTACACACTTAAGGTTCGATGACGCTAGGGTTATTAGGAAGACTTGTATGTGATTAATGAATGTTGTTCGGAGTCCCGGATGAGATCCTGGACGTCACGAGGAGTTCCGGAATGGTCCGGAGGTGAAGATTTATATATAGGAAGTTGTCATACGGTCACCGGAAAGGTTCGGAGGCATATCAGTATTGTACCGGGGCCACCGGAGGGGTTCCGGGGGTCCAACCGGAGGGGCCACCTGTCTCGGAGGGCCTCGTGGGCCGTAGAGGAAAGGGAACTAACCCCAAGTGGGCTGGGCGCACCCCCCTTGAGCCCATGCTCCTAGGGTTGGGGGGGGGGGAACCCTAGAGGGGGCGCCCTCCCTTGCTTGTGGGCAAGCCCACCCCTTGGCCGCTGCCCCCTCTAGATCTCATGTAGAGGGGGCCGGCCCCCTTCCTCCTTCCTCTATAAATAGAGGGGCAAGGGGAGGGCTGCATACCACATTAAAGGCGTAGCCCCTCCCCTCCCCAACACCTCTCCTCCTCCGTTAAGAGCTTGGCGAAGCCCTACCGGATTATTGCCGCTCCACCACCACCACGCCATCGTGCTGCTGTTGGAGCTCTCTTCCTCAACCTCTCCCTCCTCCTTGCTGGATCAAGGCGCGGGAGACGTCTCCGCTCTATACGTGTGTTGAACGCGGAGGTGCCGCCCGTTCGGCGCTAGGATCATCGGTGATTTGGATCACGTCGAGTACGACTCCATCAACCCCGTTCTCTTGAGCGCTTCCGCTCGCGATCTACAAGGGTATGTAGATGCACTCCTCTCCCTCTATGTAAGTGCATCTAGTGCCACCCCTAGTTGGTTTTGGAGTATTGACGACAAACCTAGTTGAGGGACTAATGTGTTTGTGAGAATTGCAGGATAACACAGGTAGAAGTCCCTCATTGATTCGGTTTAGCTACCAGAGATGACCCCTAAAAATGTACGAAGACATTGAAGACAATGGTGGTTTATGAAGACATTCATGTCGAAGACAATGACATGTGAAGACTCCCCATGAAGCTTATGGAACTCGAAGACTTAGATCCTTCGTAGTTTTACTTCATTCATGTTGTGTCATAGGAACCACCGTACTGTTAAGTGGGGTCCAAGAGAACCAGTCAGGACGACTAAAGTGATGCCTAATCCAAATCCTATGTCTTCGAGTGAAGACAATGAGAGAAAATCTTGTCCAGAGTCAGACAAGTCAGCTTTACTTGTAGCCCAAGTAAAGTTGCCGTGTGAGTTCGAAATTCGACCGTTGATACACGTGTCAGTTCCTTAGTGACACAGGGTCATTTCGGACAAATCAGGTCAGGTTGCCAAGTGGCTATAAATAGTCCACCCCTACAACCATAAACGGTTGGCTGCTCAGATTTCAGTGCACGGCTTTTGTCGTTTGAGAGCACCCCACCTTGAAGCCTTTGAGAGAAAATCCCTAGCGAGGAGAAAAGCCCTAACCACCCAGAGCCAGAGTAATTGGGCATCACTTAAGTCTTCTTGTCCGAGTGATCTGAAGACTTATTACACTTGAGGACTGTGCATCCTCCAGCCGGTTAGGCGTCGCGTTCTGAGCATCCAAGAGAAATTGTGGATTGCCGGTGAACGAAGTCTGTGAAGGTTTGGGAGTCTACCTTGAAGACTTACCAGAGTGATTGGGCGAGGTCTATGTGACCTTAGCTCAAGGAGAAAATGGTGAGGACTGGGTGTCCTGAGCTGCGTGTTCAGGACTGGGTGTCCGGGACTGTGTGTCCTTTGGTTTAAATACCTAGCCGCTCCAACCAGACGTACAATTGTCACAGCAACTGGAACTGGTCCAACATATCATTGTCTTCAGCGTGTCACTGGTTTCATCTTCACCTCCCTTTACTTACCAGTACACATTGTGAAGCCATTGCATGCTTGCTTTACCTTCTGTCTTCACAACTTGACTGTATGATTTGTTTGGCTTCATAACTTCTTCCTACCTGATCCGCATTACACTGAAGCTGTTTGTCACTTTGCTTTCACTATATTGTATACCTGACTATGGCTTGCCTTGTGTAATCTAACTTCCGCTGCATAGTGATAGGCTTGTCCACTCTGTTTGTCTTCATAACTTCCATGTTTTGAAGACTTTCATAAAAATCACCTATTCACCCCCCCTCTAGTCGATATAACGCACTTTCAATTGGTATCAGAGCAAGGTGCTCCCTTGTTCTGTGTGATTCGGTTTAACCACCTGGAGTTTTAGCTATGTCGACTGCAGGGATAATTAAAGTCTCCGCAGCGTGCCCCGTCTTCGATGGAACTGAATATCCCTATTGGAAGAATAAGATGCGCATGCATCTTGAAGCCATTGACGTCGACCTATGGTATGTCGTCGAAAACGGCGTTCCCAAGGCTGGAGAAGGTGTCACTGCTGCTGATGTCAAGAAGTTCACTCAATTGGACTCTACTGCCAAGAATATTATCTGTGGTCATCTGACCAAGGGGCAGTACGGCCGTGTGAGTGCCTTGAAGACATCCAAGCTGGTCTGGGACTGGCTCTCCAAAGTTAATGAAGGCATCTCAACCCAGAGAGATCAGAGAATCAGTGTTCTTCGCAACCTCTTCAACTGCTTCAAGCGAAATGACAATGAGAATGTCCAGCACACATTTGACCGGCTCACTGACATCACAAATGAGCTTCAAGCCCTCGGCGCCACTGAGATCACCAAACATGAAATCGTCAAGACGCTGCTGAGATCACTTGACAGTTCGTTTGACATCCTAGCCCTGATGATTCAAGAACGTCCAGACTTCAAGACACTCGATCCGTCTGACATACTTGAGAGGCTCAACACACATGAGTTTCAGCTTTCTGAGAAAAGAGATATCTACGGTCCAAACTATGGGCGAACTCGTGCCTTGAAGGCAAAAGCTGTGTCCTCATCTGAAGAAGAATCTGACAGCAGTTCTGATGATCCTGAAGACATTGGAAGGGAACTTGCAATGCTGGTGAAGAAGTTCCAGAAATTCACCAAGAAGAAAGGCTTCAGAAAGTCTTCACGATCAAGCTCAAGGAATGATGAAGCTTCTGCTCATGACTACAAGAAGAAAACATGTCACAAGTGCAAGAAAACTGGACACTTCATCTCTGAGTGTCCACAATGGGACAATGAGAGCAGAAAGAAGAAGAAGAGCAAGGAATATGACTCCGACGACAAGAAGAAGAAATACTCAAAGTCTTCTTCCAAGTCTTCCTCAAAGTCTTCATCACACAAGAAGAGTTCATCTGGCAAGGCTCGTGCGTTTGTTGGCAAGGAAATGGATTCAGAGGAGGAGTCCGCTTCTGAGGAGGCAGAGGTGGAGTCTGAGGAGGAGTCTGATTCAGGCATTGCGAGTCTGGCTACAGCCTACGTCGCCAAGTCCATCTTCAACACTGAAGACAATGACTTCATCACCAACACCGATGCAAATGACAAGGACGACTCTACTCCTACCTACTGCTTCATGGCACGTGGTGCCAAGGTAAACACACGCACTACTCACTATCAAACATCCAGTGACGATGACTCTCATTGTGATTCAAAACCCAGCTACAAAACACTTGCTAAAATTGCAACTGAACAACAAAAGGCCATGGAACATATTCAAAAACTGTTAGACAGAAGCGATGATCTGTTGGGTGCTGAAATGACTCGTTCTGAATCCTTAATTGAAGACATAAAAAATCTTCATGTTAAGTATCAGGAACTTGAAGATCGTCTTGATACTCTCTCAACTACTCATGAAAAGCTTTCCTATGATTATCTTCAAAAGAAGCAAGATCTTGAGAAGTTGAGAGCGGATCATGAGGATCTTCAAAAGGAAAACGAGTCACTTCGAGCCGAACAGATCAGTTCTGCTCAGGAAGGATTTGAACCACCATGCCTTAAATGCATTGACCGTGATAATGCTACTTCTGTTGCTGAATGTTCCACTGCTACTGCTGTTGCAATATCTTCAACTGTTGAAGTGGTAACTAACCCCTCTGCTGAGGATACCACTGCTATTGCTGATGAGAATGCTAGGTTGAAGACATTGCTTGAAACAGGGATGTACAAAAGTCTCAAAGGGCATCAGACATTATGTGATGTCCTCAAAAAGCAGATTCTGAACCGAAACCCTAGGAAAGAGGGTGTTGGGTTCATGAGGAAAATTAATGCGGATGGATCTTACTGGAAACCTGAGCAGTACCCCAAAACCACATGGGTTGCTGCAAAGGAATCCTCAGCAGATCCATCCAATCTATCTGGCTTCACTTGTGCTGATCCGATTATCATTGATGAATCCTTTGATGCAAACTATAAACTGTTTAAAAATCAGAATGGTGAAGTATTTGCCAGGTACATTGGTACTAACTGCAGGAATGGACCGCCTATGAAGAAGATCTGGGTTCCAAAAACGTGTCTGGAGAATCTTCCTGTGAATGTCCTCATGACACCTCACATGAAGAAGACAAACCTCAGACCAAAGGCTTCATATGGTCCAAAGGCTTCATACAGGCAGAGGACTCACCTGAGTCGCACTAACACAAATGTTTTGCAGGGAAACCATGCTCAGGCATATGAGAGCGGTTCTTCAAACCTTCATGCTCATATGACCAATAAATATTCTGCTTATCCTTATGAGTACTATTGCCCGCCTGCTAGACTGTTTGCCAGGGCTCCAAAGCCAAAATTCTCAGATGCTGCACTTAGACTTATTGCTTCTAAGCCACCCTTGAAGATGTGGGTGGTTAAGAAAGCTTAACTCTCTTTTGCAGGGAAAGGTCTCCAGCAGAAAACCAAAATCTTCTAACGCTATTGCTGGGGACCTTAAAAATCTTGTGGGGCGCAAGATCAAATGCCCGAATGGCATCACTATGTATTTCATACCTGAATCGCATGCTACTCTCCCTACTTGCCCTAACCTGGATTTAAGTTTTCATAACCCACTGGTTCGTCAAATGTTTTTGCTTCACAATACTCTTGGTGAAGCCTATCCCCCTAACTGCACTGTAGGGTACGACACCAGCGACTTTAGAGTCTTCAGAATGGATTATTGACAGTGGGTGTACAAATCACATGACTGGCAAATGAAGTCTCTTTATGGACTCAACCTTACGTCCATCTGACAAGAGCCACATCACATTTGCTGACACTGGTAAAAGTAAGGTATTGGGTCTAGGTAGAGTTGCAATCTCAAAGGATCAACACATGGATAAAGTCATGTTTGTTGAATCCCTTGGCTTCAACTTAATGTCTGTCTCAATGCTTTGCGATTTGAACATGATTGTAATCTTTGGAAAATTTCGTTGCCTGGTACTAATGGAATCTGACAAGTCTCTAGTGTTTGAAGGGTATCGGAAAGATGATTTGTACGTGGTAGATTTCTCAGCAGGGCCACAGCTTGCAGTATGTCTTCTCGCAAAGGCTTCAGAATGCTGGCTTTGGCATCGGAGGCTCGGGCATGCTGGCATGAGGAACCTCCACACCCTTGCGAAGAAGAAGCATGTCATAGGCATCGAGGGCGTCAAGTTCAAGAAAGATCACTTGTGCGGTGCCTGTGAAGCAGGGAAGATGACAAGGGCAAAACATCCTTCGAAGACAATCATGACCACTACTCAACCCTTCAAACTGCTTCACATGGATCTCTTTGGTCCCACTCACTACTCAACTTTTTCCACTACTGCTTGCCTCTATGGCTTCGTCATTGTTGATGATTACTCTAGATATACTTGGGTGCACATAATCCTTTACAAGACTGAAGTGCAGGATGTCTTCAAACGCTTCGCAAATCGGGCTATGAACAATTATGGCGCCAAGATAATGCACATCAGAAGTGACAATGGCACTGAATTCAAGAACACTGGCCTTGACACATATCTTCATACATTGGGCATCACTCATGAATTCTCAGCTCCGTACACGCCACAGCAGAATGGCATCGTCGAACGCAAGAACAGAACACTCATTGAGATGGCCAGAACAATGCTAGATGAGTACAAGACTCCAAGAAAATTCTGGACTGAAGCCATTGACACTGCATGCCATACTATCAACCGTGTCTATCTTCACAAGCTTTTGAACAAGACATCTTATGAACTTCTAACTGGCAAGAAGCCAAATGTCAATTACTTCAGAGTATTTGGCTCAAGATGCTGGATCAAGGACCCTCACCACACCTCAAAATTTGCTCCAAAAGCACATGAGGGCTTTATGCTTGGATATGGAAAGGATTCGCACTCCTACAGAGTCTTCAATCTCTTTCACTACAAAGTGGTTGAAATAGTGGATGTGCGGTTCGATGAGACCAATGGGTCACAAAGAGAGCAACTGCCAGATGTGCTAGATGAAGTTCCAGCCAGTGAATCAATCAAGCTAATGGGAACCGGAGAAATTATACCTTCTGAAGCTCATCCTGAAGAAGAACTTATCATCTCAGCACCTGATCCACACAAAGACAATGCTCAGCCTGAAGACATTCCTCCCCATGACCACATAGATCAGCAAGAGCAAAGTCTTTGACCCATTCATCCTCGTGTTGCCAACGAAGTGCAGATTGACAGAATAATTGATAGCATCAATGGACCTGGTCCACTGACTCGTTCAAGGGCAACTCAACTGGCAAATTTCTGCAGACACTTCGCATTCGTTTCAATCACAGAACCCAAGAAAGTTGAAGAAGCTTTTATGGAACCTGAGTGGATTCAAGCTATGCAAGAAGAGCTTCAACAGTTTGAGCTGAACAATGTATGGGAGTTGGTTAAGCGTCCTGATCCACGGAAGCATAACATAATAGGCACCAAATGGATATACCGCAACAAGCAAGATGAGCATGGTCAAGTCGTCAGAAACAAGGCTCGTCTTGTTGCTCAAGGATATATCAAGTGGAATGCATTGACTTCGATGAAACATTTGCTCCTGTGGCCAGACTTGAAGCCATCCGTATACTGCTGGCCTATGCAAATCATCAGAACATAATTCTGTATCAAATGGATGTGAAGAGTGCCTTTCTCAATGGCAAAATTGAAGAAGTGTATGTTGCACAACCACCTGGGTTTGAAGATCCAAAACATCCTGACATGGTTTACAAGCTCAATAAGGCACTATATGGCCTCAAACAAGCCCCTCGGGCCTGGTATGATACACTCAAATACTTCCTGAAGAGCAAAGGCTTCATACCTGGTTCCCTAGATCCCACTCTCTTCACGAAGACATATGATGGTGAACTGTTTGTGTGCCAAATATATGTGGATGACATTATCTTCGGGTGCGCCAATCAGAAGTACAGTGAGGAGTTCGGATATATGATGCAAGAGCAATA
Organism: Triticum monococcum; assembly: GCA_034509565.1. Lineage (NCBI taxonomy): Eukaryota > Viridiplantae > Streptophyta > Magnoliopsida > Poales > Poaceae > Triticum > Triticum monococcum. The sequence goes on along the minus strand of CM067842.1, from coordinate 76,045,314 downwards.
TCAGATGTCTATGATGGGGGAGCTGAAATTCTTCCTCGATCTTCAGATACGGCAACAACGCAATGGCATCTTCATATCTCAAGAGAAGTATCTCAAAGATTGCCTGAAGAAGTTCGGTATGCAAGACTGCAAAGGTTTTACAACACCAATGCCAGCCAAGCATCATCTGGGTCCTGACGACAATGGTAAAGAGTTCGATCAAAAGGTATACCGCTCCATGATTGGTTCTTTGCTTTAATTATGTGCATCTAGGCCAGATATCATGCTTAGTGTTTGCATGTGTGCTCGATTCCAAGCGGCACCAAAGGAGTCGCATCACTTAGCTGTGAAGCGAATTCTTCGATATTTGGCTCACACCCCAACTCTAGGGTTATGGTATCCAAAGGGCTCAGAGTTTGATCTGGTTGGATTTTCGGATGCTGATTACGTTGGTGACAAGGTTGATCGGAAGTCCACATCAGGCACATGTCACTTTCTGGGCCGATCACTTGTATGTTGGTCTTCAAAGAAGCAGAACTGTGTATCTCTCTCCACTACTGAATTTGAATACATTGCTGCTGGATCCTGCTGCGCTCAGCTTCTATGGATGAAGCAAACCCTCAAGGATTATGGCATTCATCTGAAGCAAGTGCCACTTTACTTCGACAACGAAAGCGCCATCAAGATCGCCAACAACCTAGTTCAGCACTCGAAGACAAAGCACATTGAAATTCGTCATCATTTTCCCAGAGATCATGTTGCAAAGGAAGATATTGATATCATACACGTCAACAATGAAGAGCAATTGGCAGATATCTTCACCAAGCCCTTGGATGAGAAGAGATTTTGCAAGTTACAGTGTGAGCTAAATATCTTGGAATCCTCAAATGTCCTGTGATCAGGCACACATCCTAACACTAATGCATGTTGATGACTTAGATGTGCAACACACGAAGTAACGTATATCTTCAATCAATGAAGACATACATTCTAAGTGTGAATACATTAACATGGAATTTGACTTCGGAGCGCCACGATAATTGTGCGCCGTGTCTGGGTCTAATACTTCCTATACGGTGGGTAACGCCACCACCAAATTTTCTGTTTGAAGTGTTTTACTCATGGCGTTCCTTTTGCCGTGTCTTCACATTTGGTTTGGCTTCAATCTCAACATGTCTTCATGATTATCTTCACTATGTTGATTATATATATGTACTGGTGTTCTGTCCTCTACAGCATTCACTTATAGCTATGTCTTCTTGTTTGAATCTCTTGAACTAAGTGAATGTGATCGGACCCTAACCTCTCCATGCTTCCTACCTCAAACTCTATCTCTCCAAGTCATATGCATTCTATTGAAACTGTCGAATGTCTTCACTGCATCCTTGTCAGCTGAAGACACAAGGACAAACTTGAAAACCGTTTTCAATACTTTTCCATCAAAAAGAAATCCGAAGAAGTAGGAACGACGCCCGACAAACAAGGCGTGCGCGGGATGTGGAACTGCCCCCACAATACCGCATGATGGCCACATACTGATCAGATGCGAATCACTAGGGGCACCTGAGTAATAGCGCAGTGCCGCCCCTATCCCTATAAATACACGATTCACTACGGTCATTATCTCTTCTTCCACCCTCGCACGAACCCTAGCGCCACTGCTAACTCTCAACGACGCCGGCGACGAAGTGCTTCACTGCCGCAACCTCTCCGACGCCGTTTTCACGCCGACTGCGGACACCAGTCTCTCCGCCATCGCCGTAGGTGTCTTCCGTCGCCAAGTTAGGGCACGGAGGATCGAACTGCTCGGCCTCAACTCTCACTTCGTCTAGCAGTTCCAAGTGTGGTAAATAAAACCTCTTTTTACAGCCTCTTTTGATCCTAGAGTTCCGTCACTTTCTGCCATAAGAAGTTTCTATTCACACAAGTTTCATCTCTCTCATCTGCATCTCATAACTTGCCTAGTATATTCACTTGTGCTTCATGAAGTAGTTAGATTCCTCACTTGTACTGATCTATGGGTTCGTACAAATCTGGAACCAACTTCTGTTCTATAAAGTGAATATCTTCGCATGATGAGGTCAATATCTTCTAAACTGATTTATCTTCAAAATCTTCTGAGAATGCATATGACCTCTTCCCCTTCCCTCGCACCTTAATGCTGTCACAGGTACATGTCCGTGGGAGAATCTTTTGGTTCTCATAGTCTGCATTCATTTGCAGAGTTCTTACAGCGTCACATCAATTCTCCTGAAGCGAGTTCCTGTTGGTCAAGCAAAAGGAAGCCTTTGAAAACTTTGAACATCTTGAAGCCTTCCAAGTTAAGCTTCATGGCAGCAGAAAAACCAGCAAGGAAGGGAGGCAGACAGAGACGTGGTGAAACGTCTAAAGATCTGCCTGATGACTTGGCAGAAATGTACCAAACTGGTCCTGAAGAGAGCTATGGTCAGCGCAAGACACGAATCCAATGGATTCGAAGATATTGGGTAGGGCAGTGGTTCCAATACCGCTTCGTCACTAAGGAGTATGCAGAAAAGTGCGCCATCAAGAGACCATGGGGAGACGTATTGTACAAGAATCTCGTACCCCGGTCCAGAGACGAAGCCATTGCTCAAGGCTTCTTTCCATGCATGGTCAGAGGACCACAGCCAGCTGAAGCACATCCGTCATCACTCCTCTGGTGTCGCGATGACAATCTGTTCAAGCGCAAGTTCCAATTTGCTCAGAACGCTGCGAAGCAAAACAAGAAGGAGTTGGGGTTGGACTTCAACCCTGGTCCCTCTAAACCAAGGGAGGATGGCACACGCGACGCAAATCCCAATATCATCGGGCCGTATGCCAATCTCGAAGGCCTCATCACTCGCATACTAGTCCAAGGGACTGCCGTGAACGACCCTCCAACAGACACTGAGTCTGATGACGCTCCTGCTGCACCGAAGCCAAAGCAGACGAAGAAGCCAAAAGCTTCAAAGCCTGCCGCTTCTCCCAAAATCTCCAGAGTGAAGCCATTGGCAACTGCACCTCCTGAAGCAAGTGTGCAGTCTGAAGACTTATCGCGAGTCTCCAAGCCCCAAGAAGCCAAGAAGCCTCAGCCACACACTGGCAAAGAGCTCACTGCCGCTGCCATTCTGCGCTGCGAGGCCATTGATCTGTCAAGTGACGAAGATCTTGCCGATGACGCTCTTGAGCAGCTCATCAAGAGCAAGGAGGAGGCTGTAATCTTCAACAATCTACCTCTGTTTGATGCAGCAATCATACACAACTTCATTGATGAGTGGTTTGATACACCCAACATCAGCTTCGATGATCTGCAGCTGCCCATTGGCCTCAGCGTAGCCTTCCAAGGCGCTATTGCTTCAGAACTCGCAATTGCCCAGCGCATAGTTGAACTGAAGCAGAAGATTGATTTTGAAAAGGCTCAGTTCAAGCAGAATATGGCCAGGCTCAGCGTCCAAGAAGTCAAGGACTTCAAGGTCATGTTGCACGAGTTGAAGGAAAACTTTTTGAAGAAACGTGCAGAAGCTCAGGGTTCGCGGGAGCGAATGAAGACTCTGGCTGATCTCTGTGTGCAGGCCTACAATGAGGCCGAGAAGCGCAAGGCACTTGGGCGTCCCGGCATCGACGCCAGGATGGCCGCGAAGAAAAAGAAGAAGCCCGATGTGGCTGAACAAGAGGCACCAAGGCAAGAAGCTGTTCCGATTGTCGTCCCCACTACTAAGACTGGCTCGAAGCCAAAGCACCGCTCAACCGCTTCAGAGCTCAAGAAGACACGGACAGCCGAAGCTGAAGCAAGGAAGAGGAAACACCCTGAAGCCTCTCCTTCTGACCCCACCATCAAGAAGCGCAAGACCAAGAAATCTCGGGCTGCTCCCACAGAGCCCTTGATAGTCGAACCCCTCTCCGTCCGCTATCCTGACGAAGATCGTCAGTTGACCGTGCATGAGCCTGCTTTCACAGAGGCTCCGCACGCTGAAGACATTCCAGCAGCCGACCCCAACGCTGCTGAAGACATTGGTCTCCAAGACAATGTACAAGGTGATGCAGCCCTTCCTCAGCTTGAAACAAGCAAAATGATCAGCATTGGTCCTCCATTGACACCAATCACCCAAGATGCATCGTGGGCAGATCGCCCGCAGGAGGAAGAGACTGAGCCCCAGCCCAATGCAACTCCACCGGCGTCGCCCACATTCCGTAGGCTTCGCAAAGGGCCAAGGGCTCACGCTGCTGAAGACATTCCGGCTGCATCAGCCGAAGAACATGAAGAAGAACCACAAGCTCCATCTCCCCCGAACCAACAAGAAGTTCTCAAGGAGAACGTACCTGAATCCGTCCCTCTCACTACACGTGTTGAGGCTGACAACATTGCAGTTGCCACACCCAACACTGAAGCATTTGTGGAGCCCGACCAACCAACAGCTTCAAGAGACACTGAAGCTACTGCGTCTGAACCTTCTGTGCCTGCATCTGCTGCCGTCCACAGTACAACTATCATGTTGTGCACAGGCCCCAGGTCCAGAAGCCAATCCCACGACTGCCAAGGTTCCCAGGTCCTGCATCAGCTCCTGGCTCCTTTAATGTCAATAGCTTCAGGGAAGACAACACCTTCTTCAACAACTCCAAGAACCCTTATTCAAGGGAACGGATTGTATCAGATAGGTTCTGGAGCTACCCACAGCGCAGCTACTATTCCTGCGTCCTATACAACCAAGGCCGTATCTTTCCTCACCAGCGCCTTGAGGTTGAAGCTATTGCTGGTCTGCCTGGTCTGGAAGAAGCACTGGATTGCTTCAAGCAAGTGGGTCTGCTGCCGTTTATCACTGATGAAGAGCACTGGAATGAAGAGCTTCTGCTCCAGTTCTATGCCACACTGCACATCAAAGGCTACAACAGAGATCCGAAGACTTGGGTCCTGGAGTGGATGACCGGCAATGTCCATCATGAAGCCAATGCATTCGATATCATTGAGCTTACCGGCCTACCCACTCCTGGCGAACTCTTCGAAGAAGGCTGCCAACTCCATGCTGAAGCCATTGAGAGCATCTTCCAGCGACCTGAGCCAAATATGAGTCAGATGCTCTCTATGATGAAGCCATTGCCTCTTGATGCACCTTACCCCACTGAGTTCTTCGTTGAAGACTTAGAGTACCTGCCCAGAAATATATATCACATTGTCAGGCGGACTCTATGGCCCATTAAGGGGCACTCTCCGTATGCCAAGGTTGAAGGTGCCATGAAGACTCTCATCTTCTGTATCCTGCATGGCAAATGCTTCAACGCCCAGGATCTCTTTATACGCCAACTTGCAGCGTCTGGCTCAGATCTCTTTGGTTTGAAGATTTATGCTCCTTGGGTTATGAGGCTAATCAAGCTCCACTCTGCTATCTCCTATCAGCCCTCTGCCCGCAACCACAGAATCTTCTTACCTGATGTGGACACCTCTGCTGAAGCAATATATCCTGCGCCTGCCAAGAAACCAAAAATTCTTCAGAATGCAGAACACCAAAGCTTCACTCAGAATGATGAAGGTGTTGAAGCCATCTCCAGAGTATATCTCATGGCTGGCACCACACGTGCCCCTGCATCAACTGAAGCCACTGACAGCACAGCTGCACAGAGACCCAAGAAACATGCTCGTACACTCAATGACCGTGAACTTCTTGTGGCTCTTCACCAAAAGCAAGATAGGCATCACGACTGGCTCAAAAGGCAGATGCGAAGTATCATGCAAGACGTCAATCGCATCAGAAATCTGGCCACCAAGAATGCCTTCGTCGCACATGAAACCTGTCGCCGCACTTGGAAAGGCCTCACCATGATGTGCACTGAAGCTGAACTTCAAGAGGATGGCTTCAGAGAGAGATTCAAGTTTGACTCCACACCCCCCAGAAGAGCTGTGCTGCGCGGAACTCCGTCGCTTGAAGATTCAGAGTTCTCTTCCTCTGCTGCCACCGTAACTGGAAGAATCATTAAGGAAGAAGACGACGCTACATCACCACCACCTTCTTCAGCGCGCGTCGACCCTGCACCAAGCTCGTCAGCACCACCAAACGCCTCCACCGACCCTGCTGCGCCTGGGAACGCGTAGAAAACTCTATGTCCTCAAACCTTTTTTGTCATCACTGACAAAAGGGGGAGAAGCATATGATGTTTATAGTCTTCAAGCGGGTCAATAATATGGGCGGGTTCTTTATATTTTGCATTTTGCTTCGTGCTTACAACTCTCGTTTTGCTACATTTGGTTCTTTGAGTTGTAACACTTAAACTTGATGGTCGTCTGCTACTTGTTTGCCATAATGTTTTTGCGAAGATAAATTCCGCATGTACGACGATTTATTTCCGCACTTATATCATTTCGCAGACGTCCATTTTTCATTATGCATGTCATTATCTTCATATACCTTTACATGCATGGTGGATTGTCATCATAAGTTGAAGTGGATTCCCACAAATACAACCTTCCATGTGCATTTGCGTACCAGAAGCAAATTACTTATATGCACATCTTCAGGGGGAGCCCTTGCAGCTTATGAAGACAATTCCTTTACAATTTCACAAATTATATTCCCCGTTGAAAACTTCAACTAGTTTGTCATCAATCACCAAAAAGGGGGAGATTGTAAGTGCATCTAATGCCACCCCTAGTTGGTTTTGGAGTATTGACGACAAACCTAGTTGAGGGACTAATGTGTTTGTGAGAATTGCAGGATAACACAGGTAGAAGTCCCTCATTGATTCGGTTTAGCTACCAGAGATGACCCCTAAAAATGTACGAAGACATTGAAGACAATGGTGGTTTATGAAGACATTCATGTCGAAGACAATGACATGTGAAGACTCCCCATGAAGCTTATGGAACTCGAAGACTTAGATCCTTCGTAGTTTTACTTCATTCATGTTGTGTCATAGGAACCACCGTACTGTTAAGTGGGGTCCAAGAGAACTAGTCAGGACGACTGAAGTGATGCCTAATCCAAATCCTATGTCTTCGAGTGAAGACAATGAGAGAAAATCTTGTCCACAGTCAGACAAGTTAGCTTTACTTGTAGCCCAAGTAAAGTTGCCGTGTGAGTTCGAAATTCAACCGTTGATACACGTGTCAGTTCCTTAGTGACCCAGGGTCATTTCGGACAAATCAGATCGGGTTGCCAAGTGGCTATAAATAGTCCACCCCTACAACCATAAACGGTTGGCTGCTCAGATTTCAGTGCACGGCTTTTGTCGTTTGAGAGCAACCCACCTTGAAGCCTTTGAGAGAAAATCCCTAGCGAGATTGAACAAGGTATCGGGATACCGATGATCGAATCTCGGGCAAGTACAATATCGCTGGACAAAGGGAATTGAATACGGGATTGATTGAATCCTCGACATCATGGTTCATCCGATGAGATCATCGTGGAACATGTGGGAGCCAACATGGGTATCCAGATCCCGCTGTTGGTTATTGGCCGGAGAGTTGTCTCGGTCATGTCTGCATGGTTCCCGAACCCGTAGGGTCTACACACTTAAGGTTCGATGACGCTAGGGTTATTAGGAAGACTTGTATGTGATTAATGAATGTTGTTCGGAGTCCCGGATGAGATCCCGGACGTCACGAGGAGTTCCGGAATGGTCCGGAGGTGAAGATTTATACATAGGAAGTTGTCATAAGGTCACCGAAAAGGTTCGGAGGCATATCAGTATTGTACCAGGGCCACCGGAGGGGTTTCGGGGGTCCAACCGGAGGGCCACCTGTCTCGGAGGGCCTCATGGGCCGTAGAGGAAAGGGAACTAACCCCAAGTGGGCTGGGCGCACCCCCCTTAGGCCCATGCGCCTAGGGTTGGGGGGGAACCCTAGAGGGGGCGCCCTCCCTTGCTTGGTGGGCAAGCCCACCCCTTGGCCGCCGCCCCCTCTAGATCTCATCTAGAGGGGGCCGGCCCCCTTCCTCCTTCCTCTATAAATAGAGGGGCAAGGGGAGGGCTACATACCACATCAAAGGCGTAGCCCCTCCCCTCCCCAACACCTCTCCTCCTCCGTTAAGAGCTTGGCGAAGCCCTGCCGGATTATTGCCGCTCCACCACCACCACGCCATCGTGGTGCTGTTGGAGCTCTCTTCCTCAACCTCTCCCTCCTCCTTGCTGGATCAAGGCGCGGGAGACGTCTCCGCTCTATACGTGTGTTGAACGCGGAGGTGCCGCCCGTTCGGCGCTAGGATCATCGGTGATTTGGATCACGTCGAGTACGACTCCATCAACCCCGTTCTCTTGAGTGCTTCCGCTCGCGATCTACAAGGGTATGTAGATGCACTCCTCTCCCTCTATGTAAGTGCATCTAGTGCCACCCCTAGTTGGTTTTGGAGTATTGACGACAAACCTAGTTGAGGGACTAATGTGTTTGTGAGAATTGCAGGATAACACAGGTAGAAGTCCCTCATTGATTCGGTTTAGCTACCAGAGATGACCCCTAAAAATGTACGAAGACATTGAAGACAATGGTGGTTTATGAAGACATTCATGTCGAAGACAATGACATGTGTAGACTCCCCATGAAGCTTATGGAACTCGAAGACTTAGATCCTTCGTAGTTTTACTTCATTCATGTTGTGTCATAGGAACCACCGTACTGTTAAGTGGGGTCCAAGAGAACCAGTCAGGACGACTAAAGTGATGCCTAATCCAAATCCTATGTCTTCAAGTGAAGACAATGAGAGAAAATCTTGTCCAGAGTCAGACAAGTCAGCTTTACTTGTAGCCCAAGTAAAGTTGCCGTGTGAGTTCGAAATTCGACCGTTGATACACGTGTCAGTTCCTTAGTGACCCAGGGTCATTTCGGACAAATCAGGTCAGGTTGCCAAGTGGCTGTAAATAGTCCACCCCTACAACCATAAACGGTTGGCTGCTCAGATTTCAGTGCACGGCTTTTGTCGTTTGAGAGCAACCCACCTTGAAGCCTTTGAGAGAAAATCCCTAGCGAGGAGAAAAGCCCTAACCACCCAGAGCCAGAGTAATTGGGCATCACTTAAGTCTTCTTGTCCGAGTGATCTGAAGACTTATTACACTTGAGGACTGTGCATCCTCCAGCCGGTTAGGCGTCGCGTTCTGAGCATCCAAGAGAAATTGTGGATTGCCGGTGAACAAAGTCTGTGAAGGTTTGGGAGTCTACCTTGAAGACTTACCAGAGTGATTGGGCGAGGTCTGTGTGACCTTAGCTCAAGGAGAAAACGGTGAGGACTGGGTGTCCTGAGCTGCGTGTCCTTTGGTTTAAATACCTAGCCGCTCCAACCAGACGTACAGTTGTCACAGCAACTGGAACTGGTCCAACATATCATTGTCTTCAGCGTGTCACTGGTTTCATCTTCACCTCCCTTTACTTACCAGTACACATTGTGAAGCCATTGCATGCTTGCTTTACCTTCTGTCTTCACAACTTGACTGTATGATTTGTTTGGCTTCATAACTTCTTCCTACCTGATCCGCATTACACTGAAGCTGTTTGTCACTGTGCTTTCACTATATTGTATACCTGACTATGGCTTGCCTTGTGTAATCTAACTTCCGCTGCATAGTGATAGGCTTGTCCACTCTGTTTGTCTTCATAACTTCCACGTTTTGAAGACTTTCATAAAAATCGCCTATTCACCCCCCCTCTAGTCGATATAAAGCACTGTCACTCTCGTTGCTAGATGACTCCATAGATTGATCTTGGTGATGCGTAGAAAATTTTAAATTTCTGCTACGATCCCCAACAGTGGCATCATGAGCTAGGTCTATGCGTAGTTTCTATGCACGAGTAGAACACAAATTGTTGTGGGCGTCGATTTTGTCAATTTACTGACCGTTACTAGTCTTATCTTGATTCGGCGGCATCGTGGGATGAAGCGGTCCGGACCGACCTTACACGTACGCTTACGTGAGACTTGTTCCACCGACTGACATGCACTAGTTGCATAAGGTGGCTAGCGGGTGTCTGTCTCTCCCACTTTAGTCGGATCGGATTTGATGAAAAGGGTCCTTATGAAGGGTAAATAGAAATTGGCATATCATGTTGTGGTTTTGACGTAGGTAAGAAACGTTCTTGCTAGAAACCTATAGCAGCCATGTAAAACTTGCAACAACAATTAGAGGACGTCTAACTTGTTTTTGCAGCATATGCCGTGTGATGTGATATGGCCAAAAGGATGTGATGAATGATATATGTGATGTATGAGATTGATCATGTTCTTGTAATGGGAATCACAACTTGCATGTCAATGAGTATGACAACCGGCGGGAGCCATAGGAGTTGTCTTAATTTATTTATGACCTGCGTGTCAACATAAACGTCATGTAATTACTTTACTTTGTCGCTAACCGTTAGCCATAGTAGTAGAAGTAATAGTTGGCGAGACAACTTCATGAAGACACGATGATGGAGATCATGATGATGGAGGTCATGGTGTCATGCCGGTGACGATGATGATCATGGCGCCCCGAAGATGGAGATCAGAAGGAGCAAAATGATATTGACCATATCATGTCACTATTTGATTGCATGTGATGTTTATCATGTCTTACATCTTATTTTCTTAGAACGACGGTAGCATAAATAAGATGATCCCTCACAATAATTTCAAGAAAGTGTTCCCCCTAAAAGTGCACCGTTGCTAAGGTCCGTTGTTCCGAAGCACCACGTGATGATCGGGTGTGATAGGTTCTAACGTTCGCATACAACGGGTGTAAGCCAGATTTACACACGCAATACACTTAGGTTGACTTGACGAGCCTAGCATGTACAGACATGGCCTCGGAACACGGAAGACCGAAAGGTCGAACATGAGTCATATAGAAGATACGATCAACATGAAAATGTTCACCGATGATGACTAGTCCGTCTCACGTGATGATCGGACACGGCCTAGTTGACTCGGATCATGTATCACTCAGATGACTAGAGGGATGTCTATCTGAGTGGGAGTTCATTAAATAATTTGACTAGATGAACTTAATTATCATGAACATAGTCTAAAAATCTTTGCAATATGTCTTGTAGATCAAATGGCCCACGCTAATGTTGCCCTCAACTTCAACGCGTTCCTAGAGAAAACCAAGCTGAAAGACGATGGCAGCAACTACACGTACTGGGTCCGTAACGTGAGGATTATCCTCATAGCTGCCAGGAAAGCATATGTCCTTGATGCACTGCTAGGTGAAGCACCTTTTTTCCCTGCAAAACAAGATGTTATGAACGCTTGGCAGACGCGTAGTGATGATTACTCCCTGGTTCAGTGCGGCATGCTTTACAGCTTAGAACCGGGGCTCCAAAAGCGTTTTGAGCAACACGGAGCATATCAGATGTTCCAAGAGCTGAAAATGGTTTTCGAAGCTCATGCTCGGGTCGAGAGATATGAAGTCTCTGACAAGTTCTACAGTTGTAAGATGGAGGAGAATAGTTCCGTCAGCGAGCACATACTCAAAATGTCTGGGTTGCACAACCGCTTGTCTCAGCTGGGAGTTAATCTCCCGGATGATGCGGTCGTTGACAAAATACTTCAGTCGCTCCCACCTAGCTACAAGAGCTTTGTGATGAACTTCAATATGTAGGGGATGGAAAAGACCATTCCCAAGGTATATTCAATGCTAAAATCAGCGGAGGTGGAAATCAAAAAGGAACATCAAGTGTTGATGGTGAATAAAACCACTAAGTCCAAGAAAGGCAAGCGTAAAAAGAACTTCAAGAAGGACGGCAAGGGAGTTGCCGCGCCCGGTAAGCAAGCTACCGGGAAGAAGCCAAAGATTGGACCCCAAGCCTGAGACTGAGTGCTTTTATTGCAAGGGAAACGGTCACTGGAAGCGGAACTGCCTGAAGTACTTAGCGGATAAGAAGGCCGGTAATACCAAAGGTATATGTGATATACATGTTATTGATGTGTACCTAACCAGCGCTCGTAGTAGCTCCTGGGTATTTGATACTGGTGCAGTTGCTCATATTTGTAACTCAAAACAGGAACTGCAGAATAAACGGAGACTGGCGAAGGACGAGGTGACGATGCGCGTCGGGAATGGTTCTAAGGTCGATGTGATCACCGTCGGCATGCTACCTCTACGTTTACCTACGGGATTAGTTTTAAACCTCAATAATTGTTATTTAGTACCAGCTTTGAGCATGAACATTGTATCTGGATCTCGGTTAATGCGAGATGGCTACTCATTTAAATCTGAGAATAATGGTTGTTCTATTTATATGAGAGACATGTTTTATGGTCTGCCCCGTTGGTCAATGGTTTATTCTTATTTAATCTCGAACGTGATGTTACACATATTCATACATTGAATGCCAAAAGGTGTAAGGTTGATAATGATAGTCCCACATACTTGTGGCACTGCCGCCTTGGTCACATTGGTGTCAAACGCATGAAGAAACTCCATGCAGATGGACTTTTGGAGTCTCTTGATTATGAATAATTTGACACGTGCGAACCATGCCTCATGGGCAAAATGACCAAGACTCCATTCTCCGGGACAATGGAGCGAGCAACCAACTTATTAGAAATCATACATATTGATGTGTGCGGTCCAATGAGTGTAGAGGCTCGCCGTGGCTATCGTTATGTTCTCACCCTCACTGACGACTTGAGCAGATATGGGTATGTCTACTTAATGAAACACAAGTCTGAGACCTTTGAAAAGTTCAAGGAATTTCATAGTGAGGTTGAGAATCAACGTGACAGGAAAATCAAGTTCTTATGATCAGATCGTGGGGTAGAATATTGAGTCACGAATTTGGCACGCACTTAAGGAAATGTGGAACAGTTTCACAACTCACGCCGCCTGGAACACCATAGCGTAATGGTGTGTCCGAACATTGTAATCGCACCCTATTGGATATGGTGCGATCTATGATGTCTCTTACCAATCTACCACTATCATTTTGGGGTTATGCTATAGAGACTGCTGAATTCACTTTAAATAGGGCTCCGTCGAAATCCGTTGAGACGACACCGTATGAATTGGGGTTTGGTAAGAAACCTAAGCTGTCGTTTCTGAAAGTTTGGGGATGCGATGCTTATGTCAAGAAACTTCAACCTGAAAAGCTCGAACCCAAATTGGAAAAATGCGTCTTCATAGGATACCCTAAAGAAACTATTGCGTATACCTTCTAGCTCAGATCCGAAGGCACGATCTTTGTTGCCAAGAATGGACCCTTTCTAGAGAAAGAATTTCTCTCGAAAGAAGTAAGTGGGAGGAAAGTAGAACTTGATGAAGTATTGCCTCTTGAACCGGAGAGTGGCGCAGCTCAAGAAAATGTTTCTGTGGTGCCTACACCAACTAGAGAGGAAGTTAATGATGAAGATCATGAAACTTTAGATCAAGTTGCTACTAAACTTCGTAGGTCCACAAGGACACGTTCTGCACCAGAGTGGTACGGCAACCCTGTCCTGGAAATCATGTTGTTAGATGATACGTCTCCAACGTATCTATAATTTTTGATTTCTCCATGCTATATTATCTACTGTTTTAGGCAATATTGGGCTTTATTATCCACTTTTATATTACATTTGGGACTAACCTATTAACCGGAGGCCTAGCCCAGATTTGCTGTTTGATGCCTATTTCAGTGTTTTGAAGAAAAGGAATATCAGACGGAGTCGAAACGGAACAAAATCAGCTGGAGAAGTTATTTTTGGAAGGAAATACACCTGATGGACTTGGACCCCACGTCAGAAGATACGGGAGCTGCCCACAAGGGTGGGGGGGGGGGGCGCCCACCCCCCTAGGGCGCGCCCCCCTACCTCGTGGGGCCCCTGTGGCTCCCCTGACGTACCTCCTGCACCCATATATACCTACGTGACCTAAAACTTCCAGAACGCAAGATAGATTGGGAGTTCCTCCGCCAGAAACCTCCATAGCCACCAAAAACCAATCTAGACCCGTTCCGGCACCCTGCCGGAGGGGGCAATCCTTCTCCGATGGCCATCTTCATCATCCCGGTGCTCTCCATGACAAGGAGGGAGTAGTTCTCCCTCGGGGCTGAGGGTATGTACCAGTAGCTATGTGTTTGATCTCTCTCTCTCTCGTGTTCTTGATTTGGCACGATATTGATGTATTGCGAGCTTTTCTATTATAGTTGGATCCTATGTTTCTCCACCCCCTCTTCTCTCTTGTATTGAATTGAGTTTACCCTTTGAAGTAATCTTATCGGATTGAGTCTTTAAAGATTTGAGAATACTTGATGTATGTCTTGCCGTGGATATATGTGGTGACAATGGGATACCGCGTGCCACTTGATGTATGTTTTGGTGACCAACTTGCGGGTTCCGCCCATGAACCTATGCATAGGGGTTGGCACACGTTTTCGTCGTGATTCTCCGGTAGAAATTTGGGGCACTCTTTGAGGTCCTTTGTGTTGGTTGAATAGATGAATCTGAGATTGTGTGATGCATATCGTATAATCATGCCCACGGATACTTGAGGTGACATTGGAGTATCTAGGTGACATTAGGGTTTCGGTTGATTTGTGTCTTAAGGTGTTATTCTAGTATGAACTCTAGGGCTGTTTGTGACCCTTATAGGAATAGCCCAACAGATTGATTGGAAAGAATAACTTTGAGGTGGTTTCGTACCCTACCATAATCTCTTCATTCGTTCTCCGCTATTAGTGACTTTGGAGTGACTCTTTTTTGCATGTTGAGGGATAGTTATGTGATCCAATTATGTTAGTATTGTTGAGAGGACTTGCACTAGTGAAAGTATGAACCCTAGGCCTTGTTTCCTAGCATTGCAATACCGTTTACGCTCACTTTTATCACTTGTTACCTTGCTGTTTTTATAATTTCAGATTACAAATACCTTTATCTACTATCCATATACCACTTGTATCACCATCTCTTCGCCGAACTAGTGCACCTATACAATTTACCATTGTATTGGGTGTGTTGGGGACACAAGAGACTCTTTGTTATTTGGTTGCAAGGTTGCTTGAGAGAGACCATCTTCATCCTACGCCTCCTACGGATTGATAAACCTTAGGTCATCCACTTGAGGGAAATTTGCTACTATCCTACAAACCTCTGCACTTGGAGGCCCAACAACGTCTACAAGAAGAAGGTTGTGTAGTAGACATCAAGCTCTTTTCTGGCGCCGTTGCCGGGGAGGCAAGGAAAGCGGCACTAACACACCCCGTCAACTAAGCTCTTTTCTGGCGTCGTTGCCGGGGAGGTTAGCGCTTGAAGGTATATCTTTAGATCTTGCAATCGAGTCTTTTAGTTTCTTGCTTTATCACTAGTTTAGTTTATAAAAGAAAACTATAAAAAAATGGAATTGAGTTTGTCTCATACGCTTCACCTTTTTAATATCTTTTGTGAGTATGATGGAAAGGATAATTGTGCTCAAGTGCTAGAAGAAGAAATCTATAAAATGTTTGGCACTAAATATTTGAATGATGAGCATGATTGCAATGTTGTTAGTATGAACTCCTTGAATATCGATGATGCTAATGATATGCAAAGCCATAAGCTTGGGGAAGCTATGTATGATGAAGATGATATTTTTTGTCCCCCAAATTTTGATGAGAAAATTTATTATGATGAAAGCATGCATCCTATCTATGATGATTATTTTGATGACATGTATGCTTTAAATAATAATAATAACAATGAAGCTTGTCATCTTGATCTTAATTTTCAATCACATGATAGTTCTTTTGTTGAGTTTGCTCCCACTATTATTCATGAGAAGAATTTTGCTTATGTGGAGAGTAATAAAATTTCTATGCTTGTAGATCATGAAAAGAATGCTTTAGGTGCTGGTTATATTGTTGAATTCATTCATGATTCTACTGAAAATTATTATGAGGGAGGAACATATGCTTGTAGGAATTGCAATAATATCAAGTTTCCTCTCTATGTGCTTAAAGTTTTGAAGTTATGCTTGTTTTACCCTCCTATGCTAGTTGATTATTGTTCCCACAAGTTGTTTGCGCACAAAATCCCTATGCATAGGAAGTGGGTTAGACTTAAATGTGCTAGTCATATTCTTCATGATGCTCTCTTTATGTTTCAATTCTTATCTTTTATGTGAGCATCATTGAAATCATCATGCCTGGCTAGGGGCGTTAAACGATAGCGCTTGTTGGGAGGCAACCCAATTTTATTCTTGTTCTTTGCTTTTTTCTCCTGTTAAGTAATAAATAATTCATCTAGCCTCTGTTCAGATGTGGTTTTATGCTTTTAATTAGTGTTTGTGCCAAGTAGAACCTTTGGGAAGACTTTGGGAAAGTCTTGTTGATCATGCTGTATAAAAACAGAAACTTTAGCGCCCACGAGAATTGCTGCCATTTTTATTTGGAGAGTGCTATTTAGTTAATTCGTTTTGAAGATGATTAATAGATAAATTCCTCAGGTCCATCAATTTATTTGAGAATTTTATGAGTTCCAGAAGTATACGTTTGATCCATATTACTACAGACTGTTCTGTTTTTGACAGATTCTGTTTTCGATGTGGTGTTTGCTTATTTTGATGAATCTATAAGTAGTATCGGAGGGTATGAACCATAGATAAGTTGGAATACAGTAGATATTACACCAATATAAATAAAGAATGAGTTCATTACAGTACCTTGAAGTGGTGATTTATTTTCTTATACTAACGGAGCTTACGAGTTTTCTACTTTAAGTTTTGTGTTGTGAAGTTTTCAAGTTTTGGGTAAGGATTCGATGAACTATGGAATAAGGAGTGGCAAGAGCCTAAGCTTGGGGATGCCCGAGGCACCCCAAGGTAATATTCAAGGATAGCCAAGAGCCTAAGCTTGGGGATGCCCCGGAAGGCATCCCCTCTTTCGTCTTCGTTCATCGGTAACTTTACTTGGAGCTATATTTTTATTCGCCACATGATATGTGTTTTGCTTGGAGCGTCAATTTATTTTGTTAGGATTTTCTTTCTGTTATTTATAACAATATTTTGCATCTTTTATTTCAATAAAAGTGGCATTAATAGTCTTTACTATTCCTATGTTACAAGTCCACATGTTGCTGTTTGAAAACAGAAAGTTTACCGCTGTTGCAATAATTCCCTAGAAAAGTCAGAATGTGATAAAATGTTGAAACCTTTTGCATATTAAGCTCTGATAAATTTACTACAGTGGGAATTTTATTTCATAATTTTTGGAGCTAGGTAAGTATGGATCTTGCAGCATTCTTTACAGACTATCCTGTTTAGGCAGATTGCTGTTATGTTTGCATTGTTTGCATATGGTTGCTTCTTTAATGATTCTATTTGAAGATAGGACTATTAAATATGCAGAGGCATTTAGTATGCAATGTTGAATAATAATTTTACTGATTTGCTACAGTAGAGTATGATAAGGTTTTTGCAATGGTTTATACCAACCTATCTCACGAGTCCTTGTTGAGTTTTGTGTGGATGAAGCTTTTGAGATTTAGGGAGACCTTCATATGAGAGGAATTAAGGAGACACAAAAGCTCAAGCTTGGGGATGCCCAAGGCACCCCAAGATAATATTTCAAGAAGTCTCAAGCATCCAAGCTTGGGGATGCCCCGGTTGGCATCCCACCTTTCTTCTTCAACACCTATCGGTTAGTTTCGGTTGATCCTAGGTTTTGCTTCTTCACATGATGTTTGCTATTCTTAGATGTCATTTTATTTTGCTTTTCTTGCTGTTTGAATAGAGTACCAAGATCTGAAATTATCAAATGTTAGATAGTCTTCACATAGTTGCATAATTATTAAACTACTCATTGATCTTCACTTATATCTTTCGGAGTAGTTTGTTGTTGCTCTAGTGCTTCACTTATATCCTTTTAGAGCATGGTGGTAGTTTTATTTTGAAGAAATAGATGAACTCTCATGCTTCACTTATATTATTTTGAGAGTCTTAAATAGCATGGTAATGTGCTTAAAAATCGTAATATGCTAGGTATTCAAGAATAATAAAATTCTCTTATGAGTGTGTTGAATACTAAGAGAAGTTTGATGCTTGATGATTGTTTTGAGATATGGAGATGGTGATATTAGAGTCATGCTAGTTGAGTAGTTGTGAATTTGAGAGATACTTGTGTTGAAGTTTGTGATTCCCGTAGCATGCACGTATGGTGAACCGTTATGTGATGAAGTCGGAGCATGATTTATTTATTGATTGTCTTCCTTATGAGTGGCGGTCGGGCACGAGCGATGATTTTTTCCTACCAATCTACCCCCCTAGGAGCATGCACGTAATACTTTGCTTTGATAACTTGTAGAATTTTGCAACAAGTATATGAGTTCTTTATGACTAATGTTGAGTCCATGGATTATACGAACTCTCACCCTTCCACCTTTGCTAGCCTCTCTAGTACCGCGCAACTTTCGCCGGTACCATAAACCCACCATATACCTTCCTCAAAACAGCCACCATACCTACCTATTATGGCATTTCCATAGCCATTCCAAGATATATTGCCATGCAACTTTCCACCATTCCGTTTATTATGACACGCTTCATCATTGTCATATTGCTTTGCATGATCATGTAGTTGACATTGTATTTGTGGCAAAGCCACCATTCATAATTCTTTCATAAATGTCACTCTTGATTCATTGCATATCCCGGTACACCGCCGGAGGCATTCATATAGAGTCATATTTGTTCTAGTATCGAGTTGTAATTCTTGAGTTGTAAATAAATAGAAGTGTGATGATCACCATTCAATAGAGCATTGTCCCAAAAAAGGCCAAAAAAGGGAAAGGCAAAAAAAAAAGAGGCAGAAAAAAAGGAAACGCCAAATAAAAAAAGAAAATAAATAAAAAGGGGCAATGCTACTATCCTTTTTCCACACTTGTGCTTCAAAGTAGCACCATGATATAGCGAGTCTCATATGTTGTGCTTCAAAGTAGCACCATGTTCTTCATATAGAGAGTCTCATATGTTGTCACTTTCATATACTAGTGGGAATCTTTCATTATAGAACTTGGCTTGTATATTCCAATGATGGGCTTCCTCAAAATGCCCTAGGTCTTCGTGAGCAAGCGAGTTGGATGCACACCCACTAGTTTCTTTTGTTGAGCTTTCATACATTTATAGCTCTAGTGCATCCATTGCATGGCAATCCCTACTCACTCACATTGATATCTATTGATGGGCATCTCCATAGCCCGTTGATACGCCTAGTTGATGTGAGACTGTCTTCTCCCTTTTTGTCTTCTCCACAACCACCATTCTATTCCACCTATAGTGCTATATCCATGGCTCACGCTCATGTATTGCGTGAAGATTGAAAAAGTTTGAGAACATCAAAAGTATGAAACAATTGCTTGGCTTGTCATCGGTGTTGTACATGATTTAAATATTTTGTGTGGTGAAGATGGAGCATAGCCAGACTATATGATTTTGTAGGGATAACTTTCTTTGGCCATGTTATTTTGAGAAGACATGATTGCTTTGTTAGTATGCTTGAAGTATTATTATTTTTATGTTAATACTAAACTTTTGTCTTGAATCTTATGGATCTGAATATTCATACCACAATTAAGAAGAATTACATTGAAATTATGCCAACTAGCATTCCACATCAAAAATTATCTTTTTATCATTTACCTACTCGAGGACGAGCAGGAATTAAGCTTGGGGATGCTTGATACGTCTCCAACGTATCTATAATTTTTGATTGCTCCATGCTATATTATCTACTGTTTTAGCCAATATTGGGCTTTATTATCCACTTTTATATTACATTTGGGACTAACCTATTAACCGGAGGCCCAACCTAGATTTGCTGTTTTATGCCTATTTCAGTGTTTTGAAGAAAAGGAATATTAGACGGAGTCGAAACGGAACGAAATCAACTGGAGAAGTTATTTTTGGAAGGAAATACACCTGATGGACTTGGACCCCACGTCAGAAGATACGAGAGCTGCCCACGAGGGTGGGGGGCGCGCCCACCCCCCTAGGGCGCGCCCCCTGCCTCGTGGGGCCCCCGTGGCTCCCCTGACATACCTCCTGCACCCATATATACCTACGTGACCTAAAACCTCCAGAACACAAGATAGATCGGGAGTTCCGCCGCCAGAAGCCTCCGTAGACACCAAAAACCAATCTAGACCCGTTCCGGCACCCTACTGGAGGGGGCAATCCTTCTCCGGTGGCCATCTTCATCATCCCGGTGCTCTCCATGACGAGGGGGGAGTAGTTCTCCCTCGAGGCCGAGGGTACGTACCAGTAGCTATGTGTTTGATCTTTCTCTCTCTCTCTCTCTCTCTCTCTCTCGTGTTCTTGATTTGGCACGATCTTGATGTATCGCGAGCTTTGCTATTATAGTTGGATCCTATGTTTCTCCTCCCCCTCTTCTCTCTTGTAATGAATTGAGTTTCCCCTTTGAAGTAATCTTATCGGATTGAGTCTTTAAAGATTTGAGAATACTTGATGTATGTCTTGCCGTGGATATCTGTGGTGACAATGGGATACCGCGTGCCACTTGATGTATGTTTTGGTGACCAACTTGCGGGTTCCGCCCATGAACCTATGCATAGGGGTTGGCACACGTTTTCGTCGTGATTCTCCGGTAGAAATTTGGGGCACTCTTTGAGGTCCTTTGTGTTGGTTGAATAGATGAATCTGAGATTGTGTGATGCATATCGTATAATCATGCCCACGGATACTCGAGGTGACATTGGAGTATCTAGGTGACATTAGGGTTTTGGTTGATTTGTGTCTTAAGGTGTTATTCTAGTACGAACTCTAGGGCTGTTTGTGACCCTTATAGGAATAGCCCAACGGATTGATTGGAAAGAATAACTTTGAGGTGGTTTCGTACCCTACCATAATCTCTTCGTTCGTTCTCCACTATTAGTGACTTTGGAGTGACTCTTTGTTGCATGTTGAGGGATAGTTATGTGATCCAATTATCTTAGTATTGTTGAGAGGACTTGCACTAGTGAAAGTATGAACCCTAGGCCTTGTTTCCTAGCATTGCAATACCGTTTACGCTCACTTTTATCACTTGTTACCTTGCTGTTTTTATAATTTCAGATTACAAATACCTTTATCTACTATCCATATACCACTTGTATCACCATCTCTTCGCCGAACTAGTGCACCTATACAATTTACCATTGTATTGGGTGTGTTGGGGACACAAGAGACTCTTTGTTATTTGGTTGCAGGGTTGCTTGAGAGAGACCATCTTCATCCTACGCCTCCTACAGATTGATAAACCTTAGGTCATCCACTTGAGGGAAATTTGCTACTATCCTACAAACCTCTGCACTTGGAGGCCCAACAACGTCTACAAGAAGAAGGTTGTGTAGTAGACATCATTAGACAATGGTGAACCTTCAAACTATGAAGAAGCAATTGCGGGCCCAGATTCTGACAAATGGCTGGAAGCCATGAAATCTGAGATAGGATCCATGTATGAAAACGAAGTATGGACTTTGACTGACTTGCCCGATGATCGGCGAGCCATAGAAAATAAATGGATCTTTAAGAAGAAGACAAACACGGATGGTAATGTGACCATCTATAAGGCTCGGCTTGTCGCTAAGGCTTATCGACAAGTTCAAGGGGTTGACTATGATGAGACTTTCTCATTCGTAGCGAATGGACGTCAAAACGGCATTCCTTAATGGTTTCCTTAAGGAAGAATTGTATATGATGCAGCCGGAAGGTTTTGTCGATCCTAAGAATGCTGACAATGTGTGCGAGCTCCAACGCTCAATCTATGGGCTGGTGCAAGCATCTCGGAGTTGGAACATTCGATTTGATGAGATGATCAAAGCGTTTGGGTTTACGCAGACTTATGGAGAAGCCTGTGTTTACAAGAAAGTGAGTGGGAGCTCTGTAGCATTTCTCATATTATATGTGGATGACATTCTATTGATGGGATATGATATAGAATTCTTGGAAAGCATAAAGGCCTACTTGAACAAGTGTTTTTCAATGAAGGACCTTGGAGAAGCTGCTTATATATTAGGCATCAAGATCTATAGAGATAGATCGAGACGCCTCATTGGTCTTTCACAAATTACGTACCTTGACAAGATATTGAAGAAGTTCAATATGGATCAGTCCAAGAAGGGATTCTTGCCTGTATTGCAAGCTATGAGATTGAGCACGGCTCAATGCCCGACCATGGCAAAAGATAGAGAAAAGATGAGTGTTGTCCCCTATGCCTCGGCCATAGGGTCTATCATGTATGCCATGCTGTGTACCAGACCTGATGTAAACCTTGCCGTATGTTTGGTAAGAAGGTACCAAAGTAATCTCGGCATGGAACACTGGACAGCGGTTAAGAATATCCTAAAGTACCTAAAGATGACTAAGGATATGTTTCTCGTTTATGGAGGTGATGAAGAGCTCGTCGTAAAGGGTTACGTCGATGCTAGCTTCGACACAGATCTGGATGACTCTAAGTCACAAACCGGATACGTGTATATTTTGAATGGTGGGGCAGTCAGCTAGTGCAGTTGCAAGCAAAGCGTCGTGGCGGGATCTACATGTGAAGGGGAGTACATGGCAGCCTCGGAGGCAGCACAAGAAGCAATCTGGATAAAGGAGTTCATTACCGACCTAGGAGTTATTCCCAATGCGTCGGGCCCGATGACTCTCTTCTGTGACAATACTAGAGCTATTGCCCTTGCCAAGGAGCCCAGGTTTCACAGGAAGACCAGGCATATCAAGCGTCGCTTCAACTCCATTCGTGGAAATGTTCAAAATGGAGACATAGATATTTGTAAAGTGCATACGGACCTGAATGTCGCAGATCCGTTGACTAAACCTCTTCCTCGAGCAAAACATGATCAACACCAGAACTCTATGGGTGTTCGATTCATCACAAAGTAACTAGATTATTGACTCTAGTGCAAGTGGGAGACTCTTGGAAATATGCCCTAGAGGCAATAATAAAATGGTTATTATTATATTTCCTTGTTCATGATAGTTGTCTATTGTTCATGCTATAATTGTGTTATCCGGAAATCGTAATACATGTGTGAATACATAGACCATAACATGTCCCTAGTGAGCCTCTAGTTGACTAGCACGTTGATCAATAGATGGTTACGATTTCCTAACCATGGACATTGGATGTCATTGATAACGGGATCACATCATTAGGAGAATGCTGTGATGGACAAGACCCAATCCTAAGCATAGCGCAAGATCGTGTAGTTCGTCTGCTAAAGCTTTTCTAATGTCAAGTTGTAGGGGAACGTAGTAATTTCATAAATTTTCCTACGCACACGCAAGATCATGGTGATGCATAGCAACGAGAGGGGAGAGTGTTATCTACGTACCAACGCAGACCGACTGCGGAAGCGATCACACAACGTAGAGGAAGTAGTCGTACGTCTTCCCGATCCGACCGATCCAAGCACCGTTACTCCGGCACCTCCGAGTTCTTAGCAAACGTTCAGCTCGATGACGATCCTCGGGCTCCGATCCAGCAAAGCGTCGAGGAAGAGTTCCGTCAGCACGACGGCGTGGTGACGATCTTGATGTACTACCGATGCAGGGCTTCGCCTAAGCACTACAACGGTATGATCGAGGTGGAATTTGGTGGCAGGGGGCACCGCACACGGCTAAGGAACGATCTCAAGGATCAACTTGTGTTTCTAGAGGTGTCCCCTGCCCCCGTATATAAAGGATGAGAGGGGGAGGGCTGGCCGGCCAGGAGAGGAGGAGCAGGAGAGTCCTACTCCCACTGGGAGTAGGATTCCCCCTCCAATCCTAGTCCAACTAGGATTCCCAAGTGGGAAAGGGAGAGAGGGGGGCTGGCCACCTTCTCCTAGTCCTAATAGGACTAGAGAGAGGGGGAGGCGCACAGCCCTATGTGGGCTGCCCTTTCAACTTTCCACTAAGGCCCATGTTGGCCCATTTGGCTCCCGGGGGGTTCCGGTAACCCTCCCGGTAATCCGGTAAAATTCTGATTTCACCCGGAACACTTCCGATGTCCAAACATAGGCTTCCAATATATCAATCTTTACGTCTCGACCATTTCGAGACTCCTCGTCATGTCCGTGATCACATTCGGGACTCCGAACAACCTTCGGTACATCAAAATGCATAAACTCATAATAACTGTCATCGTAACGTCAAGCGTGCGGACCCTACGGTTCGAGAACAATGTAGACATGACCGAGACACGTCTCCGGTCAATAACCAATAGCGGGACCTGGATGCCCATATTGGCTCCTACATATTCGACGAAGATCTTTATCGGTCAGACCGCATAACAACATACGTTGTTCCCTTTGTCATCGGTATGTTACTTGCCCGAGATTCGATCGTCGGTATCCAATACCTAGTTCAATCTCGTTACCGGCAAGTCTCTTTACTCATTCCGTAATACATCATCTCACAACTAACATATTAGTTGCAGTGCTTGCAAGGATTATGTGATGAGCATTACCGAGAGGGCCCAGAGATACCTCTCCGACAATCGGAGTGACAAATCCTATTCTCGAAATACGCCAACCCAACATCTACCTTTGGAGACACCTGTAGTACTCCTTTATAATCACCCAGTTACGTTGTGACGTTTGGTAGCACCCAAAGTGTTCCTCCGGTAAACGGGAGTTGCATAATCTCATAGTCATAGGAACATGTATAAGTCATGAAGAATAGCAACAGCAACATACTAAACGATTGGGTGCTAAGCTAATGGAATGGGTCATGTCAATCAGATCATTCAACTAATGATGTGACCTCGTTAATCAAATAACAACACATTGTTCATGGTTAGGAAACATAACTATCTCTGATTAACGAGCTAGTCAAGTAGAGGCATACTAGTGACACTCTGTTTGTCTATGTATTCACACATGTATTATGTTTCCGGTTAATACAATTCTAGCATGAATAATAAACATTTATCATGATATAAGGAAATAAATAATAACTTTATTATTGCCTCTAGGGCATATTTCCTTCAGTCTCCCACTTGCACTAGAGTCAATAATCTAGTTCACATCGCCATGTGATTTAACAGCAATAGTTCACATCACCATGTGATTAACACCCATAGTTCACATCGTCATGTGACCAACACTCAAAGGGTTTACTAGAGTCAGTAATCTAGTTCACATATCTATGTGATTCACACCCAAAGAGTACTAAGGTGTGATCATGTTTTGCTTGTGAGATAATTTTAGTCAACGGGTCTGTCACATTCAGATCCGTAAGTATTTTGCAAGTTCTATGTCTACAATGCTCTACACGGAGCTCATCTAGCTAATTGCTCCCACTTTCAATATGTATCCAGATTGAGACTTTAGATTCATCTGGATCAGTGTCAAAAACTTGCATCGACGTAACCCTTTACGACGAACCTTTTTGTCACGTCCATAATCGAGAAACATATCCTTATTTCACTAAGGATAATTCTGACTGCTGTCCAGTGATCTACTCCTAGATCACTATTGTACTCCCTTGCCAAATCAATGCAGGGTATACAATAGATCTGGTATACAGCATGACATACTTTATAGAACCTATGGCCAAGGCATAGGGAATGACTTTCATTCTCTTTCTATCTTCTGCCGTGGTCGGGCTTTGAGTTTTACTCAACTTCACACCTTGTAACAAAGGCAAGAACTCTTTCTTTGACTGCTCCATTTTGAACTACTTCAAATTCTTGTCAAGGTATGTACTCATTGAAAAAACTTATCAAGCGTCTTGATCTATCTCTATAGATCTTGATACTCAATATGTAAGCAGCTTCACCAAAGTCTTTCTTTGAAAAAACTCCTTTCAAACACTCCTTTATGCTTTACAGAATAGTTCTACATTATTTCCGATCAACAATATGTCATTCACATATACTTATCAGAAATGCCATAGTGCTCCCACTCACTTTCTTGTAAATACAGGCTTCACCACAAGTCTGTACAAAACTATATGCTTTGATCAACTCATCAAAGCGTATATTCCAACTCTGAGATGCTTGCACCAGTCCACAGATGGATCGCTGGAGCTTGCACATTTTGTTAGCACCTTTCGGATTGACAAAACCTTCTGTTGCATCATATACAACTCTTCTTTAATAAATCCATTAAAGAATGCAGTTTTGTTTATCCATTTGCCAGATTTCATAAAATGCGGCAATTACTAACATGATTCGGACAGACTCAAGCATAGATACGAGTGAGAAGCTCTCATCGTAGTCAACACCTTGAACTTGTCGAAAACCTTTTGCGACCATTCTAGCTTTGTATATAGCAACACTACTATCAGCGTCCCTCTTCTTCTTAAAGATCCATTTATTCTCAATTGCTTGCCGATCATCGGGCAAGTCAACCAAAGTCCATACTTTGTTCTCATACATGGATCCCATCTCAGATTTCATGGCTTCAAGCCACTTTGCGGAATCTGGGCTCACCATCGCTTCTTCATAGTTCGTAGGTTCATCATGATCTAGTAGCATGACCTCCAGAACAGGATTGTCGTACCACTCTGGTGCGGATCTTACTCTGGTTGATCTACGAGGTTCAGTAGTATCTTGATCTAAAGTTTCATGATCATCATCATTAGCTTCCTCTCTTATTGGTGTAGGTCTCGCAGAAACAATTTTCTGTGATGTACTATTTCCCAATAAAGGAGCAGGTACAGTTACCTCGTAAAGTTCTACTTTCCTCCCTCTCACTTCTTTCGAGAGAAACTCCTTCTCTAGAAAGGATCCATTATAAGCAACGAATGTCTTGCCTTAGGATCTGCGATAGAAGGTGTGCCCAACAGTCTCCTTTGGGTATCCTATGAAGACATATTTCTCCGATTTGGGTTTGAGCTTATCAGGATGAAACTTTTTCTCACAAGCATCGCAACCCCAAACTTCAAGAAACGACAGCTTTGGTTTCTTGTCAAACCATAGTTCATAAGGCGTCGTCTCGACGGATATAGATGGTGCCCCTTTTTTTTAACGTGAATGCAGCTGTCTCTAATGCATGACCCCAAAAACGATAGTGGTAAATCGGTAAGAAACATCATAGATTGCACTATATCCAATAAAGTACGATTATGACGTTCGGACACACCATTATGCTGTGGTGTTCCAGGTGGCGTGAGTAGTGAAACTATTTCACATTGTTTTAACTGAAGACCAAACTCGTAACTCAAATACTCTTTTCCACGATCAGATCGTAGAAACTTTATTTTCTTGTTACGATGATTTTCTACTTCACTCTGAGATTATATGAACTTTTCAAATGTATCAGACTTCTATTTCATTAAGTAGATATACTCATATCTGCTCAAATCATCTGTGAAGATCAGAAAATAATGATACCTGTCGCGAGCCTCAATATTCATCGGACCACATACATCAGTATGTATGATTTCCAACAAATCTGTTGCTTGCTCCATTGTTCCGGAGAACGGCGTTTTAGTCATCTTGCCCAAAAGGCATGGTTCGCAAGCATCAAGTGATTCATAGTTAAGTGATTCCGAAAGCCCATCAGCATGGAGTTTCTTCATGCACTTTATACCAATATGACCTAAACAGCAGTGCCACAAATAAGTTGCACTATCATTATTAACTTTGCATCTTTTGGTTTCAATATTATGAATATGTGTATTATTAAGATCGAGATCCAATGAACTATTTTCATTGGGTATGTAACCATGTAAGGTTTTATTCATGTAAACAGGACAACAATTTATTCTCTTACTTAAATGAATAACTGTATTACAATAAACATGATCAAATCATATTCATGCTCAACGCAAACACCAAATAACACTTATTTAGGTTCAACACTAATCCCGAAATTATAGGGAGTGTGCGATGATGATCAAATCAATCTTGGAACCACTTCCAACACACATCATCACTTCACCCTTAACTAGTCTCTGTTTATTCTGCAACTCCCGTTTCGAGTTACTAAACTTAGCAACTGAACTAGTATCAAATACTGAGGGTTTGCTATAAACACTAGTAAAGTACACATCAATAACATGTATATCAAATATACTTATGTTCACTTTGCCATCCTTCTTATCCGCCAATTACTTGGGGTAGTTCCGCTTCTAGTGACCATTCCCTTTGCAGTAGAAGCACTCAGTCTCAGGCTTATGTCCAGACTTGGGCTTCTTCACTTGAGCAGCAACTTGCTTGCTGTTCTTTTTGAAGTTCCCCTTCTTCCCTTTGCCCTTTTCTTGAAACTTGTCAACCATCAATACTTGATGTTTTTCTTGATTTCTACCTTCGTTGATTTCAGCATCACGAAGAGCTTGGGAGTCGTTTTCGTCATCCCTTGCATACTATAGTTCATCACGAAGTTCTACTAACTTGGTCATGGTGACTAGAGAATTCTGTCAATCACTATCTTATCTGGAAGATTAACTCCCACTTGATTCAAGCGATTGTAGTACCCAGACAATCTGAGCACATGCTCACTAGTTGAGCGATTCTCCTCCATCTTTTAGCTATAGAACTTGTTGGAGACTTCATATCTCTCAACTCGGGTATTTGCTTGAAATATTAACTTCAACTCCTGGAACATCTCATATGGTCCATGACGTTCAAAACGTCTTTGAAGTCCCAATTCTAAGCAATTAAGCATGGTGCACTAAACTATCAAGTAGTCATCATATTGATCTAGCCAAACGTTCATAACGTCTGCATCTGCTCCTGCAATAGGTCTGTCACCTAGCGGTGCATCAAGGACATAATTCTTCTGTGCAGCAATGAGGATAAACCTCAGATCACGGATCCAATCCGCATCATTGCTACTAACATCTTTCAACACAATTTCTCTAGGAACATATCAAAATAAACACAGGGAAGCATCAACGCGAGCTATTGATCTATAACATAATTTGCAAAATACTACCAGGACTAAGTTCATGATAAATTTAAGTTCAATTAATCATATTACTTAAGAACTCCCAATTAGATAGATATCCCTCTAATCCTCTAAGTGATCACGTGATCCAAATCAACTAAACCATAACCGATCATCACGTGAGATGTAGTAGTTTTCAATGGTGAACATCGTTATGTTGATCATATCTACTATATGATTAACGCTCGACCTTTCGGTCTCTGTGTTCCGAGGCCATATCTGTATATGCTTGGCTCGTCAAGTATAACCTGAGTATTCCGCGTGTGCAACTGTTTTGCACCCGTTGTATTTGAACGTAGAGCCTATCACACCCGATCATCACGTGGTGTCTCAGCACGAAGAACTTTCGCAACGGTGCATACTCAGGGAGAACACTTCTTTATAATTAGTGAGAGATCATCTTAAAATGCTACCATCAAACTAAGCAAAATAAGATGTATAAAAGATAAACATCACATGCAATCAATATAAGTGATATGATATGGCCATCATCATCTTGTGCTTTGTGATCTCCATCTCCGAAGCACCTTCATGATCACCATCGTCACCGGCGCGACACCTTGATCTCCATCGTAGCATCGTTGTCGTCTCGCCAATCTTATGCTTCCACGACTATCACTACCGCTTAGTAATAAAGTAAAGCATTACATTGCGATTGCATTGCATACAATAAAGCGACAACCATATGGCTCCTGCCAGTTGCCGATAACTTGGTTACAAAACATGATCATCTCATACAATAAAATTTAGCATCATGCCTTGACCATATCACATCACAACATGCCCTGCAAAAACAAGTTAGACGTCCTCTACTTTGTTGTTGCAAGTTTTACGTGGCTGCTATGGGCTTAAGCAAGAACTCATCTCACCTACGCATCAAAACCACAACGATAGTTTGTCAAATAGACTCCGTTTTAACCTTCTCAAGGACCGGGCGTAGCCACACTCGGTTCAACTAAAGTTGGAGAAACAGTCACCTGCAAGTCACCTATGTGCAAAGCACGTCGGGGAAACCGGTCTCGCGTAAGCGTACGCGTAATGTCGGTCCGGGCCGCTTCATCCAACAATACCGCCGAACCAAAGTATGACATGCTGGTAGGCAGTATGACTTATATCACCCACAACTCACTTATGTTCTACTCGTGCATATAACATCAAACCATAAAACCTAGGCTCGGATGCCACTGTTGGGGAACGTAGTAATTTCATAAATTTTCCTACGCACACGCAAGATCATGGTGATGCATAGCAACGAGAGGGGAGAGTGTTGTCTACGTACCAACGCAGACCGACTGCGGAAGCGATCACACAACATAGAGGAAGTAGTCGTACATCTTCCCGATCCGACCGATCCAAGCACCGTTACTCCGGCACCTCCGAGTTCTTAGCACACGTTCAGCTCGATGACGATCCTTGGGCTTCGATCCAGCAAAGCATCGAGGAAGAGTTCCGTCAGCACGATGGCGTGGTGACGATCTTGATGTACTACCGACGCAGGGCTTCGCCTAAGCACTACAACGGTATGATCGAGGTGGAATTTGGTGGCAGGGGGCACCGCACACGGCTAAGGAACGATCTCAAGGATCAACTTGTGTTTCTAGAGGTGTCCCCTGCCCCGTATATAAAGGATGAGAGGGGGAGGGCTGGCCGGCCAGGAGAGGAGGCGCAGGAGAGTCCTACTCCCACTGGGAGTAGGATTCCCCCTCCAATCCTAGTCCAACTAGGATTCCCAAGTGGGAAAGGGAGAGAGGGGGGCTGGCCACCTTCTCCTAGTCCTAATAGGACTAGAGAGAGGGGGAGGCGCACAGCCCTATGTGGGCTGCCCTTTAAACTTTCCACTAAGGCCCATGTTGGCCCATTTGGCTCCCGGGGGGTTCCGGTAACCCTCCCGGTAATCCGGTAAAATCCCGATTTCACCCGGAACACTTCCGATGTCCAAACATAGGCTTCCAATATATCAATCTTTACGTCTCGACCATTTCGAGACTCCTCGTCATGTCCGTGATCACATCCGGGACTCCGAACAACCTTCGGTACATCAAAATGCATAAACTCATAATAACTGTCATCGTAACGTTAAGCGTGCGGACCCTACGGTTCGAGAACAATGTAGACATGACCGAGACACGTCTCCAGTCAATAACCAATAGCGGGACCTGGATGCCCATATTGGCTCCTACATATTCTACAAAGATCCTTATCGGTCAGACCGCATAACAACATACGTTGTTCCCTTTGTCATCGGTATGTTACTTGCCCGAGATTCGATCATCGGTATCCAATACCTAGTTCAATCTCGTTACCGGCAAGTCTCTTTACTCGTTCCGTAATACATCATCTCACAACTAACATATTAGTTGCAGTGCTTGCAAGGCTTATGTGATGAGCATTACCGAGAGGGCCCAGAGATACCTCTCCGACAATCGGAGTGACAAATCCTATTCTCGAAATACGCCAACCCAACATCTACCTTTGGAGACACCTATAGTACTCCTTTATAATCACCCAGTTACGTTGTGACGTTTGGTAGCACCCAAAGTGTTCCTCCGGTAAATGGGAGTTGCATAATCTCATAGTCATAGGAACATGTATAAGTCATGAAGAATAGCAACAACAACATACTAAACGATCGGGTGCTAAGCTAATGGAATGGGTCATGTCAATCAGATCATTCAACTAATGATGTGACCTCGTTAATCAAATAACAACACATTGTTCATGGTTAGGAAACATAACCATCTCTGATTAATGAGCTAGTCAAGTAGAGGCATACTAGTGACACTCTGTTTGTCTATGTATTCACACATGTATTATGTTTCCGGTTAATACAATTCTAGCATGAATAATAAACATTTATCATGATATAAGGAAATAAATAATAACTTTATTATTGCCTCTAGGGCATATTTCCTTCACAAGTATCCTTTCCTTAGACCATGAGATTGTGCAACTCCTGGATACTGTAGGAATACTTTGGGTGTGCCAAACGTCACAACGTAACTGGGTGAATATAAAGGTGCACTACGGGTATCTCCAAAAGTGTCTGTTGAGTTGGCACGAATCGAGACTGGGATTTGTCACTCCGTATGACGAAGAGGTATCTCTGGGCCCACTCGGTAAGACATCATCGTAATGAGCTCAATGTGACTAAGGGTTGGTCACAGGATGATGTGTTACGGAGCGAGTAAAGTGACTTGCTGGTAACGAGATTGAACGAGGTATTGGGATACCGACGATCAAATCTCGGGCAAGTAACGTACCGATTCACAAAGGGAATTGTACACGAGATTGCTTAAATCCTCGACATCGTGGAACATGTGGGAGCCAACATGGGTATCCAGATCCCGCTATTGGTTATTGGCCGGAGAGTTGTCTCGGTCATGTCTGCATGGTTCCCGAACCCGTCGGGTCTACACACTTAAGGTTCGATGACGCTAGGGTTATTAGGAAGACTTGTATGTGATTACCGAATGTTGTTCGGAGTCCCAGATGAGATCCCGAACGTCACGAGGAGTTCCGGAATGGTCCGGAGGTGAAGATTTATATATAGGAAGTTGTGATACGGTCACCGAAAAGGTTCGGGGGCATATCGGTATTATACTTTTAATATGTTATAGCTTTTAATTTGTTGTAGCTTTTAATTTGTTTACTTTCCATGCTTGTAGTAGTAAATAAAAAGAAAACCAAAAAAGATTTCCTGTTCTTCTTTTGCTTGTTGGGAGCTTTCCCGTGTAAATAGTTTTATTTCTTTTGTTTTCTTTGGTGGTTAATAGGAGAAGACCATAATTAAATTGTTGAAGTGGCTCTTATATGCATTATTGTTTATGTGACAAAATTGCCCATATTGTCTTGTCTTCTCTTGTTTGTTGAATGCGTGCAGATTCCAGCTTAGTCCAATGCACGTGCACTATTATTATTATTCACATTGTTCGGACGTGCAAGTGAAAGGCAATTATGATGATATATGATGGACTGACTGAGATGAGAAAAGCTGGTATGAACTCGACGTCTTTTGTTTTTGTAAATATGATTAGTTCATCGTTCCTGATTCAGCCTATTATGAATAAACATGTTTGCAATGACAATTGGAGATCATAGTTTCTTGTGCCATGCTTGATTAGCTATGAGTTATAATGGTTTACCTTGTGTGCCAACATGCTATTAAAATGGTTATGATGTGGTATGATAGGGTGGTATCCTCCTCTGAATGATTTAAGTGACTTGACTTGGCACATGTTAACGCATGTAGTTGAAACAAAATCAACATAGCCTTCATGATATTTATGTTCATGGTGGATTATATCCTACTCATGCTTGCATTCGGTGTTGATTAATTTTAATGCATGTTCATGACTGTTGTCGCTCTCTAGTTGGTCGCTTCCCAGTCTTTTGCTAGCCTTCACCTGTACTAAGCGGGAATACTGCTTGTGCATCCAATCCCTTAAACCCCAAAGTTATTCCACATGATTCCACTATACCTACCTATTTACGGTATCTACCTACCGTTCCAGGCAAATTTGTATGTGCCAAACTCTAAAGCTTCAAATAAATATCCTATTTTGTATGCTCGAATAGCTCATGTATCAACTAGGGTTGTCCGTATCTTCCATGTTAGGCGGGTTATTCTCAAGGGGAGTGGACTCCGCTCCTCACTCACGAGATAAATGGCTAGTCACCGGGATGCCCAGTCACATGCTTTATGCAAACTAAATAAAATAATTGTAAACAAAACTCCCCTGGGACTCTTGTTAGTTGGAGGCACTCGTTGTTTTGAGCAAGCCATGGATTGATGCTTGTTGGTGGAAGGGGGAGTATAAACTTTACCATTCTATTTGGGAACCGCCTATAATGTGTGTAGCATGGAAGATATCGCCATCTCTTGGTTGTTATGTTGGCAATGAAAGTATAACACTCAAAATATTATTCACCTCTGTTTCAAAACCGAGCTCTGGCACCTCTACAAATCCCTGCTTCCCTCTGCGAAGGGCCTATATATTTACTTTTATGATGAGTCATCATCCTCTTATTATAAAGCACCAGTTGGAGAGCACCGCTGTCATTTGCATTCATTACTGTTAGTTTACATTGAGTATGACTTGACTGGATCTCTTTTACAATGAATTACAATGTCTAGTCAGTCCTTGGTCTTTAAAGGTGCTGTGCATTTATGTTTTGCGGTGTCAGAAAGGGCTAGCGAGATACTATCTTGTTATATCGTATTATGATTGTTTCGAGAAAGTGTTTTCAGCAAAATTACCATGGTGTTATTTATGTGCAGGAGCAAACGTTCTCGGAATGACCTGAAACTTCAAGGAGCCACTTTTCAGAAAATAAGAAAAATACCTTCAAAAGATGAAGGCCGGGGGGCCCACCACCTCTCCACGAGGGTGGGGGCGCGCCCCCTACCTCGTGGGCCCCCTATTGACTCTCCGACTCCAACTCCATATATTGAGTTTCGGGGAGAAAAAATCAGAGAGAAGAAATCATCGCGTTTTACGATACGGAGCCACCGCCAAGCCCTAAAACCTCTCGGGAGGGCTGATCTGGAGTCCGTTCGGGGCTCCGGAGAGGGGAATCCGTCGCCATCGTCATCATCAACCATCCTCCATCACCATTTTCATGATGCTCACCGCCGTGCGTGAGTAATTCCATCGTAGGCTTGCTGGACGGTGATGGGTTGGATAGGATCTATCATGTAATCAAGTTAGTTTTGTTAGGGTTTGATCCCTAGTATCCATTATGTTCTGAGATTGATGTTGCTATGACTTTACTATGATTAATGCTTGTCACTAGGGCCCGAGTGCCATGATTTCAGATATGAACCTATTATGTTTTCATCAATATATGAGTGTTCTTGATCCTATCTTGCAAGTCTATAGTCACCTATTATGTGTTTTGATTCGTTAACCCCGAAGTGACAATAATCGGGATACTTACCGGTGATGACCGTAGTTTGAGGAGTTCATGTATTCACTATGTGTTAATGCTTTGTTCCGGTTCTTTATTAAAAGGAGGCCTTAATATCCCATAGTTTCCGTAAGGACCCCGCTGCCACGGGAGGGTAGGAGAAAAGATGTCATGCAAGTTCTTTTCCATAAGCACGTATGACTATGTTTGAAATACATGCCTATATTATATCAATGAACTGGAGCTAGTTCTGTGTCACCCTAGGTTATGACTGTTACATGATTAACCGCATTCGGCATAACTCTCCATCACCGATCCATTGCCTACGAGCTTTCCATATATTGTGCTTCGCTTATTTACTTTCTCGTTGCTATTGCTATCATCACTACAAAATACCAAAACCTTGCTTTTACTACCGTTACCTTTTGTTACCGTTATCACTACTATAATATTACTTTGCTACTAAACACTTTGCTGCAGATATTAAGTTTCCAGGTGAGGTTGAATTGACAACTCATCTGCTAATACTTGAGGGTATTCTTTGGATCCCCTAGTGTCGAATCAATAAATTTGGGTTGAATACTTTACCCTCGAAAACTGTTGCAATCCCCTATACTTGCGGGTTATCACCCGCGCGTGTGTGTGGTTTGTGAGGCACGTGCCACGTCAAGGACGTGTGTTGCTTATTCAAATAGCACACCACCCCTGCATGCATATGCATGGGCCAAGCGCATGTAGGGGTGCCCTCCCCCCCTCGTCGGGCGGTCTCCATATCGAGCACCCATCCGGTGGCCCCGATGGTCTAGGGCATTATTCAGCACCGAGAGGGTGTAGTCCATGGTGAATGACTGCTTCTCCGTGTTAGTACATGTCATTGCAAGTTGACAGACCAAGTCTAGGCTCGTTCTGTCACGGGATCACCCACCAAAGATTCTGTCTCAGGGACGGACGCAGCCGGTCCTCGACGTTCCCGCCCGTGTGTGTGGTTTGTGAGGCACGTGTCACGTCAAGGACGTGCGTTGCTTATTCAAATAGCACACCACCCTTGCATGCATATGCATTAGCCACACACATGTAGGGGTGCCCTCCCCCCTCGGGCGGTCTCTATATCGAGCACCCATCCGGTGGCCTCGGCGGTCTAGGGCATTATTCGGCACCGAGAGGGTGTAGTCCATGGTGAATAACTGCTTCTCCATGTTAGTGCATGTCATCGCGAGTTGACAGACCAAGTCTAGGCCCGTTCTTCGAGATAGTCTATGGGTATCGAGAGGGAATGTGTTCGGTTTGTGCAGGAAGTGCGGGTCCTGTTGCTCCGTTGGCCTCGAAAGTTCTTGTGCTCTCAAAGAAGGCCATCACATGTATATGCATGGGCTATCCGGTGGCCCCGGCGGTCTAGGAAGTTGATCGGCACCGATAGAGGGGGTAGGCCACGGTCAACAACTGCTTCTTCTCATGTTTATTACTTGGCACTCTTTAAAGTTGTCTCTCAGTGCTAGTCTAGAAAGTTGACCGGCACTGAGAGAGGGGGTAGGCCACGGTCAACAACTGCTTCTTCTCATGTTTATTACTTTACACTCTTTAAAGTTGAGTTTTGAAATAATTCATCAAAAGTCATGGAATTTATAAACTTTGGTCATGAAAGCACATGAAATATGAGATACAAAAAAGATAGTGCAAAACAAAGACAAAAAGAGAAGGAAAAAAATAGAGCAGTGGTTACCGAGGGCCGATTCTCGGCTCTCAGTAATGGCTACCTTTTCCGAGAGTAGCTCTCGGTAATGATAAGGGCACCATGAAAGTTTAGTCCCACCTCGCCTAGAGACAAGTAACAAAATCTATTTAGATAGTGAGATAGTCCAGATGCAGTAAGCTTCGGTATCCATTACACTCTTGTTAAGGAGATGGACTATCACTTTGAATATTCACATGTCTCAAGGAGAGAACATTCAAAGTGATAGGCCTTCTTCTTAATGGCGGATGCCGGTGTTTTTTTATTAATGGTGTCGGAATGTGTCCGTTTTGTGAAGGAAGTGCTAGTCATGTTGCTCCGGTGGCCCCGACGGTCTAGGGCGTTGTTCGGCACCTAGAGGGGGTAGGCCACGGGGAATAACTGCTTCTTCGTGTTAGTGCATGTCATCGCGAGATGACAGGCCAAGTCTAGGCCCATTGTGTTTTGTGAGGCACGTGTCACATCAAGGACGTGTGTTGCTTATTCAAATAGCACACCACCCCTGCATGCATATCCATGGGCCACACGCATGTAGGGGTGCCCTCACCCCCTCGGGCGGTCTCTATATCGAGCACCCATTTGGTGGCCCTGGCGGTCTAGGGTATTATTCGGCACAGAGAGGGTGTAGTCCACGGTGAATAACTGCTTCTCCATGTTAGTGCATGTCATCACGAGATGACAGACCAAATCTAGGCCCGTTCTTCGAGATAGTCTATGGGTATCGAGAGGGAATGTGTCCAGTTTGTGCAGGAAGTGCGGGTCCTGTTGCTCCGTTGGCCTAGAAACTTCTTGTGCTCTCAAAGAAGGCCATTGCATGTATATGCATTGGCTATGCATGGGCTATCTGGTGGCCCCGACGGTCTAGGAAGTTGACCGGTGATAACCCACAAGTATAGGGGATTGCAACAGTTTTCGATAAGTAAGAGTGTTGAACCCAACGAGGAGCTAAAGGTAGAACAAATATTCCCTCAAGTTCTATCGACCACCGATACAACTCTACGCACGCTTGATGTTCGCTTTACCTAGAACAAGTATGAAACTAGAAGTACTTTGTAGGTGTTATTAGATAGGTTTGCAAGATAATAAAGAACATGTAAATATAAAGTAGGGGCTGTTTAGATAAAGACATAACTAAGTTAAGTTTAGTAGAGAGCTTGTTGTTACGAGAAAGTTATTTGTCCCTAGGCAATCGATAACTAGACCGGTGATCATTATTACAATTTTATTTGAGGGAGAGGAATAAGCTAACATACTTTCTCTACTTGGATCATATGCACTTATGATTGGAACTCTAGCAAGCATCCGCAACTTCTAAAGATTCATTAAGGAAAAACCCAACCATAGCATTAAAGCATCAAGTCCTCTTTATCCCATACGCAAACAACCTACTTACTCGAATCTATGCTTCTGTTCACTCACGCCACCCACCATAAGAAAATCATAAACATATTGCAACACCCTACAGCGGGAATCCCTCACACTTGCGCGAGACGGAGATCACTATAGGACAGCACCAATAATAAAACATGCAATTCAAACCAATCTTGATCATCAAATAGCCATTAGGACAAAACGGATCTACTCAAACATCATAGGATAGCCATACATCATAGGGGAATAATATATAGCGTTGAGCACCATGTTTAAGTAGAGATTACAGTGGGTAAGAGAGAGGTTACACCGCTGCATAGAGGGAGGAAGAGTTGGTGGTGAAGGTGGTGAAGTTGTTGGTGAAGATGACGGTGATGATGATGGCCCCCGGTGGCACTCCAGCGCCACCGAAAGCAAGGGGGAGAGAGCCCCCCTCCGAGATTGGATCTGTCTCTCTGTCTCTCTTTGTTTTTGCCTTCTCTCTGGCTTTGTTTCACCATTTCGTGTATATATGGAGATCCGTAACCTCGATTGGCATGAAACCTTCACCGTGATTTTTTCCGAAAATTAGCTTTCTTGCGGCAAAAGAAGAGCGTCAACCGCCTTACGGGTGGCTCACGAGGGTAGGGGGCGTCCCCCTGCTTCGTGACCACCTCGGGCACCGTCTCGCGTGGATTTTTCTTCTGGAATTTTCCAAATATTCCAAAAATTATCTCCGTCCGTTTTTATCCCGTTTGGACTCCGTTTGATATGGATATTCTACGAAACCAAAAACATGCAACAGACAGGAACTGGCACTGGGCACTGGATCAATATGTTAGTCCCAAAAATAGTATAAAAAGATGCCAAAAGTATATTAAAGTTGTAGAATATTGGCATGGAACAATCAAAAATTATAGATGCGCCGGAGACATATCAGCATCCCCAAGCTTAATCCCTGCTCGTCCTCGAGTAGGTAAATGATAAAAAATAATTTTTGATGTGGAATGCTACCTAGCATAATCTTGATCATATGTCTAATCATGGCATGAATATTAAGACACGAGTGATTCTAAACAATAGTCTATCATTTGACATAAAAACAATAATACTTCAAGCCTACTAATAAAGCAATCATGTCTTTTGAAAATAACATGGCCAAAGAAAGTTATCCCTACAAAATCATATAGTCTGGCTATGCTCCATATTCACCACACAAAATATTCACATCATGCACAACCCCGATGACAAGCCAAGCAATTGTTTCATACTTTTGACGTTCTCAAACCTTTTCAACTTTCATGCAATACATGAGCGTGAGCCATGGACATAGCACTATAGGTGGAATAGAATATGATGGTGGAGAAGACAAAAAGGAGAAGATAGTCTCACATCAACTAGGCGTATCAACGGGCTATGGAGATGCCCATCAATAGATATCAATGTGAGTGAGTAGGGATTGCCATGCAACGGATGCACTCGAGCTTTAATTGTATGAAAGCTCAAACTGAAACTAAGTGGGTGTGCATCCAACTTGCTTGCTCATGAAGACCTAGGGCATTTGAGGAAGCCCATCGTTGGAATATACAAGCCAAGTTCTATAATGAAAATTCCCACTAGTATATGAAAGTGATAACTCAAGAGACTCTCTATATGAAGAACATGGTGCTACTTTGAAGCACAAGTGTGGTAAAAGGATAGTAACATTGCCCCTTCTCTCTTTTTCTCTTTTTTTGTTGGCTTCTTTGGCCTCTCTCTCTCTCTTTTTAGGGCTTCTTTGGCCACTTTTATTTTGATAACCTCACATGGGACAATATTCTAATAATGATGATCATCACACTTTTATTTACTTACAACTCAATATTACAACTCGATATCTAGAACAAAGATATGACTCTATATGAATGCCTCCAGCGGTGTATCGGGATGTGCAATGATCTAGCATAGCAATGACATCAAAACACGGACAAGCCATGAAAACATCATGCTAGCTATCTTACGATCATGCAAAGCAATATGACAATGAATGCTCAAGTCATGTATATGATGATGATGAAAGTTGCATGGCAATATATCTCGGAATGGCTATGGAAATGCCATGATAGGTAGGTATGGTGGCTGTTTTGAGGAAGGTATATGGTGGGTTTATGATACTGGCGAAAGTTGCGCGATACTAGAGAGGCTAGCAATGATGGAAGGGTGAGAGTGCGTATAATCCATGGACTCAACATTAGTCATAAAGAACTCAGATACTTATTGCAAAAATCTATTAGTCATCGAAACAAAGTACTACGCGCATGCTCCTAGGGGGATAGATTGGTAGGAAAAGACCATCGCTCGTCCCCGACCGCCACTCATAAGGA
Source organism: Triticum monococcum (assembly GCA_034509565.1). NCBI lineage: Eukaryota > Viridiplantae > Streptophyta > Magnoliopsida > Poales > Poaceae > Triticum > Triticum monococcum. The sequence continues at coordinate 76,005,205 of CM067842.1, read as the reverse complement.
AGACAATCAATAAATACCTCATGCTCCAACTTCGTTACATAACGGTTCACCATACGTGCATGCTACAGGAATCACAAACCTCAGCACAAGTATTTCTACAATTCACAACCACCCACTAGCATGACTCTAATATCACCATCTTTATATCGCAAAACTACTGCAAGGAATCAAACATATCATATTCAGCGATCTACAAGTTTTATGTAGGATTTTATGACTAACCATGTGAATGACCAATTCCTGTCATCTCTCTAAATAGATATAAGTGAAGCAAGAGAGTTTAATTCTTTCTACAAAAGATATGCCCACGCTCTAACAAATATAAGTGAAGCAAAATAGCATTCTACAAATGGCGGTTGTCTATGTAAAGAGAAACAGGCAATCCAAACTTCAAATGATATAAGTGAAGCACATGAAGCATTCTATAAAGCCATACTCAAAAGATATAAGTGAAGTGCAAAGAGCATTCTATAAATCAACCAAGGACTATCTCATACCAGCATGGTGCATAAAAGAAAAATGAAAACTAATTGCAGAAGACGCTCCAAGATTGCACATATCGCATGAACGAAACGAATCCGAAAACATACCGATACTTGTTGAAGAAAGAGGGGATGCCTTCCCAGTATCCCCAAGCTTAGACACTTGAGTCTCTTTGAATATTTACTTGGGGTGCCTCGGGCATCCCCAAGCTTGAGCTCTTGCCTCTCTTCCTTCTTCTCACATCGAAACCTTCTCAATCATTGAACACTTCATCCACACAAAACTTCAACAGAAAAATCGGTAAGATCTGTTAGTATAATAGAGCAAATCACTACTCTAAGTACTGTTGCAAACCAATTAATATTTTGTTTTTGCATTGTGTCTACTTTAATACAACTTTTTCATGGCTTAATCCACTAATATAAATTGACAGTTTCATTAAAACAAGCAAACTATGCATCAAAAACAGAATCTGTCTAAAACAGAACAGTCTGTAATAATCTGTACATTCACCATACTTCCGATACTTGAAAACTTCTACTAAAATTAGGAAAAATAAATAATTTGTATAGCAAGACAGTGCAAAAAGAATCAGAACCATTTGACGTTCCAGCTAAAAATGTAAAATCACGAACTACAGCCAAAGTTTCTGTCCTACACCGTACAAACCATCAAGCAAATGTAAACATCCTAAAGGCAAACCTTGGCACATTATTTTTATAATACAATGGGATTGTACAAGGGGATAATTATTTTTATTGAAAAGTTTCTATAATTAAGATTCACAAAGTTCCCATGGGCATGAACAAAGTTCAAGGACATCCCCCACTTTCACAATGCTCGTCTTTCTCACTTTCACTTTTCTTTTAGAAATAGTTTTGGGTTCCCCTCTTTATTTTTGTTGTTTTTAAACTATATGAAAGCACTCAACAGAAATAAATGACTCTCTAAAACTTCCGGGTTCTCTCCCTGGCAGCGCTTTCTCTAAAGCCATTAAGTTAGGCATATGGTGCTCAAGTAATGAATCCACACGGATCCCAAGGTATATCAAAGCCAATTTTAATTAACAATGATTTATAATTTGGTAGTGAGCACAAAGTAACATATATCATGTAACAACGAAGTCTAACTCTCTTCTAGGATCCCAAGGTATATCGGCATGTCACAAAAGAGCAATTCATGCACACAAAGTAAAGGCCAATGCATAGTATAAACAATTTCTTGCAATTTTATCATATTGGAAACATAGAGAGGTGGAGATATAATTCCTCTCTCATAATAATTGCAAGTAGGAGAAGCAAGCACATGCATATTATATCTATTAAAATCATCATGGGTAACGGTAAAAGGCAACCCATCAATATAATCCTTAATAAGAGCAAACTTCTCCGATATAGTGTAGTTTGGAGAATTCAAAAAGATAATAGGACTATCATGTGTGGGTGCAATAGCAACAATTTCATGTTTAACATAAGTATCTATAGCAAGTTCATCTCCATAAGCATAATTCATATTGGCATCTTGGCCACAAGCATAGCAAGCATCATCAAAAAGGGATATTTCAAAAGAATCGACGGGATCATAGCAATTACCATAGCATTCATCCTTCAGTAAGCACGAAGGGAAATTAAACAATGTATGAGTTGAAGAGTTACTCTCATTAGAAGGTGGTCACGGGTGATCAATCCGCTCTTCCTCCTTTTGTTCTTCGCTCTCCTCCTCATCTTTTTCATCCAATGAGCTCACAGTTTCATCAATTTCTTCTTCCATAGATTCCTGAAAAATATTAGTCTCTTCTTGGACAGCGGAGACTTTCTCAATAAGCGCATTAATATAGGAATTATATTCATAATTATCGTAGCAATATTTAGCTAAATTTTCAGGCCTATAAACATCATCATCATAAGCTTCATTCTTTTCAAACAAAGATTCAATTTCATAAGCACCCTTAAAAGCAACAAATTCTTCTATTTGTTCCACATCATAGTAGTCATATATACCTCTAGCATAAGAAGCCAAGGTTTCATTATCATTAAATTCACATGAAAAGGGAAGGTGTGCAACCTTCATCCTAGAGCAACAAGTAATATCATAACTCAAGCATACTTGCCGAGCATTCCACTTCAATATATGAATTTGATCCCATAATAGTTTCCCTTTTTGTGTCAAGCGGTAATCCCTAAAGTATTCACGTTGATCCAACGTTACTCCCATTACATAATTGAATGGGGTTTTCTCAGGATTATTAAAGTAGTACATAATATTTTTCACATAACCAGCATTGAGGGTTTTAGGAGGTTCCCCATCTCCATGAGCAGAAAGTACACCTAATTTCTTTGGTATTTCGTGTTCCATATCCATAAATAAAGATAAAGAACAACTAAGAACAGCAAATAAAAATTACTTAGTGGTAAAGCAAACAAGCACACACGAGAATATTCACCCCACACTATTGCTCCCCGGCAACGACGCCAGAAAAAGGTCTTGATAACCCACAAGTATAGGGGATCACAACAGTTTTCGATAAGTAATAGTGTCGAACCCAACGAGGAGCTAAAGGTAGAAAAATATTCCCTCAAGTTCTATCGACCACCGATACAACTCTACGTACGCTTGATGTTCTCTTTACCTAGAATAAGTATGAAACTAGAAGTACTTTGTAGGTGTTGTTGGATAGGTTTGCAAGATAATAAAGAGCATGTAAATAAAAAGTAGGGGCTGTTTAGATAAAGACACAACTAAGTTAAGTTTAGTAAAGAGCTTGTTGTTACGAGAAAGTTATTTGTCCCTAGGCAATCGATAACTAGACCGGTGATCATTATTACAATTTTATTTGAGGGAGAGGCATAAGCTAACATACTTTCTCTACTTGGATCATATGCACTTATGATTGGAACTCTAGCAAGCATCCACAACTACTAAAGATTCATTAAGGTAAAACCCAACCATAGCATTAAAGCATCAAGTCCTCTTTATCCCATATGCAAACAACCTACTTACTCGGGTATGTGCTTCTGTTCACTCACGCCACCCACCATAAGCAAATCATAAACATATTGCAACACCCTACAGCCGGAATCCCTCACGCTTGCACGACACAGAGAGCACCATAGGACAGCACGAATAATAAAACATGCAACTCAAACCAATCTTGAGCATCAAATAGCCATTAGGACAAAACGGATCTACTCAAACATCATAGGATAGCCATACATCATAGGGGAATAATATATAGCGTTGAGCACCATGTTTAAGTAGAGATTACAGCGGGTAAGAGAGATGTTACACCGCTGCATAGAGGGGGAAGGGTTGGTGGTGAAGGCGGTGAAGTTGTTGGTGAAGATGGCAGTGATGATGATGGCCCCCGGTGGCACTCCGGCACCACCAGAAGCAAGAGGGAGAGGGGGCCCCTTCTTCTTATTCTTTCTTGAACTCCTCCCTAGATGGGAGAAGGGTGTCATGGTTCTAAGCCTGACAGTAGAATAGGGGGGTAGGAATGTAGGGGCAAGATCCTAGCTATGTAGGAGTTGTACACACGAGTTTTACGAGTTCAGGCCCTTCTCGGAGGAAGTAACAGCCCTATGTCTCGGAGCCCGGAGGCGGTCGACTGGATATATGCGTGTGAATTATAAAAGGTGTGCAGATGGGCCCTAAGGCCCATACTCCCTGCGCCTCCCTCTCCTCCCCCCTTGTGGCCGCCACCCTTAGATGGGTTTGGGGCTGCCGCCCCTCTAGGGGTGGGAACCCTAGAGGGGGCGCACCCTCCTCCCTCTCCCCTATATATAGTGAGGCCTAGGGGCTGCCCATAACACGTGATCTGATCTCTGCCTATTGGTGCAGCCCTCCCTGTCTTTCTCCTTCTCCTCATCTCCCGTGGTGCTTCGCGAAGCCCTGCAGGATTGCCATGCTCCTCCACCACCACCACGCTGTTGTGCTGCTGCTGGATGGAGTCTTGCTCAACCTCTCCCTCTCTCCTTGCTGGATCAAGGCGTGGGAGACATCGCCGGGCTGTACGTGTGTTGAACGCGGAGGTGCCGTCCGTTCGGCACTAGGATCATCGGTGATTTAGATCACGACGAGTACGACTCCATCAACCCCGTTCACTTGAACGCTTCCGCTTAGCGATCTAAAAGGGTATGTAGATGCACTCTCCTTCCCCTCGTTGCTAGTCTCTCCATAGATAGATCTTGGTGACACGTAGGAAAATTTTGAATTTCTGCTACGTTCCCCAACATTGCCCCATGCTGGCCACGGCACACCGGCAACCAGGACAGTGACGGCGTCGACGGGATCCGACGGGAGCGTCCTCCTACGGCCCTCCACTCCTCTAGGGTTTGAGCCACCGCGTCGCCGGCGTGGCTCCGGCGTTGTTCCGGTGATCCGGTGACTCAGGTGAGTCCCTCCACTCCTCCACATCGCATCTCTCCCTATCTGCCTCACCATGTTCCCTCTCCCTCTCAGATCCGTCGTCGCTCGAGCACCGGGATGCCATGGACGGGATGGCCATTTCCCCCTGCTCCGACGCCATGGAGGCCGCCTTCTCCTAATCAAACCCTAGCATTCCTCCCCTGCCGCAGCGGTGCCGCCGATGGATCCCGCCGAGGCTCCCTAAGGCTGAGGGTAAGATCCCGTCCATGCTCCCTGATTCCCCTCTTCATTCTGCACATTGCACCACTTACTCTATACATATGTGCTGGTTGCATGAATCAAGGGTGGTTTGCCATGTCTGCAACATTTTAGGTTTTGTAGTGGGAGCAGGTTGGCTGCTGTTTGCTAGATTCCTTCAACCTGACGGCTCCTTGGATTGGGCGAGCCCTAGTCCTTGTGTGCAGTGCAACTTTGGTGCACTGTTGCCTCTGCCTGAGGCTATAGGGCGTGTGAGGCTGCACAATTTTAATGTGGACATAAAGATGAATGACATATCACCACTTTCAAGCTAATTATTTCACACTATGATTTTTGATGATCTTTCACTGTAGTTATCTCAAGCTAATTTGCAACCAGCTGTTTACTTTCTGTACCAAGCTTCATGTTTGAGTTCTAGCATCTTAACCTCGGTACTGTGGTGATTTTTGCAGGAGTTGAGTGAGTGCACAAGGATTTGGTTAGGGATCTCATCATGCAGAACTCAAAAACAAGGTAGCTTCCACGTGTTTCTTCCTTGCTTCCTTCCTTTTGTGCATGTGTTTGTTTGCCAAGCACATCTGTAGTCCTTCCTACACATGTGTGTGCGTCTCTGAGCCAGTGTCTACCACCTCGGTGGACAGTAGTACCCAAATGATGGCATATCGTAGTATGTATTAAATAGGTCTAACGTACTAGGACCAGTGCAGGTCAAATAGCCATTTACTTCTGCATAGTGAAATAATATTTACGGATCATGTGTTGACTAGGCCTTTTCTTTCTTTATTATCTTTGTCAAGCCAATAAGATAGTTGTATGATTTGTATCTATTGGTGGTAGCATATTAGCATCACTGTAAATAACTAAATATACTACTTGTTTTCTATTGCAAGTGAATGATGTCAATTTGGTTTGAAATGAATAACCAAACTAGAACGCAAAGCTGTTGAGCATATATACTAATTAATAGTATGCTCTGTTCATCTTTTTATACAAATATACTAGCATTAGATATGTATTTTACACTATGTTTCTTGTCGTTCTGTGTTCAGTAGGAATGTCGTTCTGTGTTCAGTAGGAATTTGATCCAGCACAATAGCTTACTTAATTTCTTTACACTACCTTGCTGTTTGACCGCTATTTCTGATCCCTTTTGTTGTTGTACCACAGCGGAGAAGCTGGGGCTTCCCTTCGTGCCTACGTACCTGGAGCAGAGCATGTGCATGGGCGGTAGCGGTGTTGGCCTCAAGAGAAGGGAGCTGGCAGGGAGGCCCGGGACGTGGGGCGGGCTCTGGCTGCGGCTCGGCCAGGCCGCGCTCGCCGCCGCCTCCATCGCCGTCATGGTAACCTTCCTGTCTTGTTTGGGAGGTTTTTTCCTAGGCGGAGTACCGTCTACTAGTCTGTTAATCTGTGAGCGATGGATAGTTTAATCACGAGGGGCTTTGTTAATCCGTGAGTAGTCAACCAGATTATTGAGATATTTGGCTAGAGAATCTAAGTTAACCATCACTGTCCTGTGAGACATGTGCTTGAGGAAATATGTAGGTTTGGACTTGTAATGACTAGCGATTTTAGTACAAGCGTGCTCTTGCACGGGTGAGTACTGTCCAAAACTAATGGCTGAGAGCCCCTCAAGGCCAAATTGGGCCTTCTGTAGGCCATGTGGTGTGGGTCCATGGTGGTGTTAATTCCTAGATTCAACTATAAATCTATCTATGAGAACCTGAGAACACTTGCTTATGAGAACCAACTAGACTTCAGATATATCCAAGTGAAGATGTACTGTTACTATGGCAGTGAATTTTATCTATGTGATATTAGAATTTGAGTGCCATCATTCATTTTATGGTATCTTGTTCTCTGTGATAACTGTTGACTTGCAAGATAAAATGTTGATTTACTATATATGCCCGCACAGCTTGTTGCATGCCCGCAAGGTACAATGTTATGTTCTTCTTTTTAGCCTTGCATGTGTACAATTTCTTCTTGATATGCTTCAGTTTTAAACTGTACAGTACATGGTAAAATGGAATTGGGATGGTTATGTTCTGGTTGTCATGAGAATATGTTACTGCTGCCTTTGTTATTTATCGCCTTCCCTGTGTACAGTTTATCCCTGGTATGCTTCCCTGTTACTACTATATCATCATGGCAAAGCTAACATCTCATTGTGCTCTTTTTCATTTTAGAAGTCAGCCTCCGGCCATGGCGGATCTGCAGACGCTGCTGGTGCAACCAAAGAGGAAGAAGGTTCTGGTGGACTACCTGCTATGGTTTGCTTCAGCTCGTGCGGATAGGAGGCGGATGCCCGCACGGATCCGACATCTCCGACCTTGGCATCCACAAGGAGGAACGGCGACAATTACAAACCCAACCATGGGGCAGCAGCAATTCATGGTTGAGCCTCCCTCTACCTCTCTCACATTCCCTGATTTTGCTGCTGCTCTAAATTCACTTTCACTTGACTGAATCTAGTGCTACTGCCGTCAGTCCCTAGTCCCTAGTGCTACTAGTCCCTAGTGCTACTGCTCTAAATTCACTTGCATGTTTGACTAAATTCACTTGGTATTGCACTGCTTGCCAAATTGAGTTGCTTTCTCGCTGCCAGAAAAAGTCAGTACTCCCTAGTGTTGAATCAGTATTTACATGCTTGCAAATATTGGTCTGAATCTGTGATGCTCCCTAAAGTTGACTAAATCTCATGGAGTAGATTTCATTTTACCAATTGGTCTGAATCTATTTATACGCTTTACTGAATTTTGCTTGGTGCTGTCGTCGTCGGACTCTCATGCTGAATCAGTTGGACAATGCATTCTTTGCCAGTTCATTTTACCAATTCATGCTGAATTGTTGTTTAGTTGTAATTCCTTTTACTGTCCCATGCACAAGTGATATTCATGTCCAGCCAAATGATATCTTGTGCTTTCCAAAGTGATATGTACCCAACTGCTTATGTATGTATTTTGTTCTTAACTGTAGATTTCCTCTCACAGTAGCTCCATGCAAAAGAAGGTTGAAAGGAGAAGGAGAAGGACTGAAGGAGGTCCATGTTGAAGAAGGTCGACAGAAGCAGTAGAGCTTGTAATACTGTCATTGCCATTGTATTTGTGTTGTATGATATATCCGTGTTTACCCACAAAAAATGTATTCACGTTGTAATACTGTGATTGCCATTCTGGCTACTGTTTCAAGCAGTGTATTTTTCTAGTGCTTATTTAGATATTTATTACTTATTTACTATGAAATGAAATCTAAAGAACTTCACCCTGACAACCGGGTCCTATTACTAGAAACTGACAATTGGGACCAATCTTCTGAGAAAAAGAAAAACTAAAACTCTTGGGACAAATGTAAAACAGTGGAAAATAAAATGGCAAACAATAAAATATCATACGCTGTAAAAGGCCGCATCTAGAAATAAAAAGGCCGAATTGCTGGGCCAGCCCATGTAGCTAGCAAAAATTAATAGGAAAAGTAAATATTAAAAAGGCTGAATTAATGGGCTCGGCCCATATAAACACCGAATTGGAGCGGGCTGAATCTCTTGTGCCACATTAGATTGCCACGCTGGATGCCTACGTGGCCTGGGGAGGTTGCTAGTGACAAAAACGCCACAATAGACGTATTTGGGTCATAAACGTCTACGACCATTCCAGAAGAAAGGTCGCTATAGTCAGTTTATGACGGCCAGCTTTTGACCTTATGTTTTTGGTCACAAAAAGGTCACAAATGGAAATTTGTGACCATTCAGTGACCAATAGTGGTGGTCACAAGTTGACATATTTCTTGTAGTGTTTCATGTACTTAGCATAAGGATTTGTTTTGAGCATATCAGTTAATCGCATACGCAAAAAGATAGTTCTAATCATTTCAGCAAAGCGCTCAAAATCCTCATCATCCTTTTTCTTGGATGGTTTGGGAGAAAAAGGCATGGGTTTCTGAACCCAAGGCTCTCTTTCTTTACCATGTTTCCTAGCAACAAAATCTTTTTTATCATAACATTGATTCTTTGATTGTGGGTTATCAAGATCAACAGCAGGTTCAATTTTTATGTCATTATCATTACTAGGTTGAGCATCATCATGAACATTATTATTAACATTATCACTAGTTTCAGGTTCATTACCAGATTGAGTTTCAGGATCAGAAATAGAAATATCATTTGGATTCTCAGGTGTTTCAACAATAGGATCACTAGAAGCATGCAAAGTCTTATCATTTTTCTTTTTCTTCCTTTTAGAAGGACTAGGTGCATCTATATTATTTCTCTGAGAATCTTGCTCAATTCTCTTAGGGTGGCCTTCAGGATACGAAGGATCCTGAGTCATTCTACCAATTCTAGTAGCCACTCTAACAGCATTATCATTATCTTTACTATTCAATTCATTGAGCAAATCATTTTGAGCTTTAAGTACTTGTTCTACTAGAGTGGTAACCATAGAAGCATGTTTACGAATAAGTTTAAGTTCACCTTTAGCATTAGCCATATAATCATCCAAATGTTCAAGCCTATTTGAATTGTATTTCAATTGTCTACCAAAATAAGCATTAAAGTCTTCTTGCTTAGCCATAAATTTATCAAACTCATCTAAGCATGGGCTAGCAAATTTAGTAAATGGGATTTCAGCTTTATCATATCTATAGAGAGAATTTACCTTTACTACCTATGTCGGGTTATCCAGGCCATGAGTTTCTTCAATAGGAGGAGGATTTGGATCATATGTTTCTTCAACAGGCGGTAAATTAAGACCATGTATTTCTTCAATAGGAGGTAATTCTTAACATCTTCGGCTTTAATATTTTTTTCTTTCATAGATTTCTTTGCCTCTTGCATATCTTCAGGACTGAGAAATAGAATACCCCTCTTCTTCGGAGTTGGTTTAGGAATAGGCTCAAGAATTGGCTCCGGAGGTGTCCAATAAGTTTCATTTTTCAACATATTATTCAATAGAATTTCAGCTTCATCCGGTGTTCTTTCCCTGAAAACAGAACCAGCACAACTATCCAGGTAATCTCTGGAGGCATCGGTTAGTCCTTTATAAAAGATATCAAGTATTTCATTTTTCTTAAGAGGATGATCAAGCAAAAGCATTAAGTAATTGGAGAAGCCTCCCCCAAGCTTGTGGGAGACTCTCTTCTTCAATTTGCACAAAATTATATATATCCCTTAAAGCAGCTTGTTTCTTATGAGCAGGGAAATATTTAGCAGAGAAGTAATAAATCATATCCTGGGGCTACGCACACAACCAGGATCAAGAGAATTAAACCATATCTTAGCATCACCCTTTAATGAGAACGGAAATATTTTAAGGATGTAAAAGTAATGAGTTCTCTCATGTTTAGTAAACAGGGTAGCTATATCATTTAATTTAGTAAGATGTGCCACAACAGTTTCAGATTCATAACCATGAAAAGGATCAGATTCAACCAAAGTAATTATATCAGGATCAACAGAGAATTCATAATCCTTATCAGTAACAAAGATAGGTGAAGTAGCAAAACCAGGGTCAGGTTTCATTCTAGCATTTAGAGATTGCTTACTCCATTTAGCTAATAACCTTTTGAGTTCATTTCTATTTTCGCAAGCTAAAATAGCTAAAGAAGCTTCTTGATCAAAAACATAACCCTTAGGAATAACAAGTGATTCTTCATCATCAGTATCATCAGATTCAATATTTTCTATTTCTCTAGCCCTGGCAAGTTGTTTATCAAGAAAATCACTAAGTGGCATAGTAGTATCAGACATAGAGGTAGTTTCATCATAAGTATCATGCATAGCAAAAGTGGCATCATCAATAACAAGTGACATATCAGAACAAATAGCAGAAGCAGGTGTAGGTGTCGCAAACTTACTCATAACAGAAGGTGAATCAAGTGCAGAGCTAGATGGCAGTTCCTTACCTCCCCTCGTAGTTGAGGGATAGATCTTGGTTTTTGGATCTCCCAAGTTCTTCATAATGATAAGCAGATATATATCCCAAGTGACTCAAAGAATAGAGCTATGCTCCCCGGCAACGGCGTCGGAAAATAGTCTCGATAACCCACAAGTATAGGGGATCGCAATAGTTTTCGACGGTAAAGTATTCAACCCAAATTTATTGATTCGATACAAGGGGAGCCAAAGAATACTCTCAAGTATTAGCAGCTGAGTTTTCAATTCAACCACACCTGGAAACTTAATATCTGCAGCAAAGTATTTAGTAGCAAAGTAATATGATAGTAGTAATAACGGTAACAAAAGGTAACGGTAATAAAAGCAATGTTTTTTGTATTTTGTAGTGATGATAGCAATAGCAACGGGAACGTAAATAAGCGAAGAAAAATATGTGGAAAGCTCGTAGGCAATGGATCGGTGATGGAGAATTATGCCGGATATGGTTCATCATGTAACAGTCATAACCTAGGGTGACACAGAACTAGCTCCAGTTCATTGATATAATGTAGGCATGTATTCCGAATATAGTCATACGTGCTTATGGAAAAGAACTTGCATGACATCTTTTGTCCTACCCTCCCGTGGCAGCGGGGTCCTTACGGAAGCTAAGGGATATTAAGGCCTCCTTTTAATAGAGAACTGGAACAAAGCATTAACACATAGTGAATACATGAACTCCTCAAACTACGGTCATCACCGGTAAGTATCCCGATTATTGTCACTTCAGGGTTAATGGATCATAACACATAAGAGGTGACTATAGACTTGCGGCGGCTCCGAGAGGTTTTAGGGCTTGGCGACGGCTCCGTATTGTAAAACGCGATGATTTCTTCTCTCTGATTTTTTTCTCCCCGAAACTCAATATATGGAGTTGGAGTTGGAGTCAGAGAGTCAACAGGGGGCCCATGAGGTGGGGGCGCGCCCTAGGGGGGCAGGCGCACCCCCCACCCTCGTGGAGAGGTGGTGGGCCCCCTGGCCTTCATCTTTTGCAGGTATTTTTCTTATTTTCTAAAAAGTGGCTCCGTGAAGTTTCAGGTCATTCCGAGAACGTTTGCTCCTGCACATAAATAACATCATGGTAATTCTGCTGAAAACATCGTCAGTCCGGGTTAGTTCCATTCAAATCATGCAAGCTAGAGTCCAAAACAAGGGCAAAAGTGTTTGAAAAAGTAGATACGTTGGAGAAGTATCACACCTCCGTTCCCCGCACCACCACCGTCGCCGCCGCCGAAACCGCAGCCGCCACCCCTCCTCCACCGCCCCCAACTGCAGCCACCACCACCCCTCCTCCACCACCACCAACTGCGGCCACCGCCCCCAATTGTCGTCGCCACCAAGCTTCATGGCCGGCGGCCGGCGCGGCGGTTCTTCGATGCGGTGCGAGGACAGCCGCCATAGCGGAGCTCCTCGGGTAGCGCGACAGTTGGAGATGCCCTCAGGTTAGTACAAAACCGGCCCCTCCTCCATCTCTCATCTCTGTATCTTGTCCTCCTCCGCCATTGAGAGTCGTGGTGGCAGGGGTCCTCTTTCTCAGGCAATGCCTCCGGTGGAGCAGGCAATGATCATTAGTTAGTGAATAAATATTCAATGCCATTAGTGAAGTAGTGTTGGATGTGCGAAAATCTTGGATGTGCGAAAATCTTGCCTCATGAGTTTGTAGTTTGTAGTTTTACAAGTTTGTAGTTTTGGATGTGCGAAATCTTGCCTCATGAGTTAAATTCGCCTCCTTCATATAAGTAGGATTGAATGCACCAGCAAGTCAGATTTGATAAGATCTAAAGAGTGGGAATCATATATGAATTATGCCTGTTGGCATATATTACATCCAGTTAAAATGAAGCTTGAATAAACCATGGAGTATGCTTCAATACTTTTTATTTACCATTTTGGTTGTGCTTATACTCTTCTTTCACATAACTTACGATTTTTTTAGTTTGGACATATATGCCGGCTCCACTTTTATATTGAAATATTGAAATGAAACCAAGCATCCAACTAGTCATCGTCCCTAACATAGATATGTAAACTAATCAACAAAGTGAATACCTGTTGGCTTGGTTTTCTTTAATGAAAATCGGAAGGGGAAAACCCTTCTTTGATAAAAAAAAGTTTGATTCCTATTGAAGTAGTGTGGTTAATATTCACCATATTTATTTTGTTTTTCAGATTCTGATGGGGGCACTAGTAAGTACCGGAGACTCCCGATTGGTAGGACCGAGTCGTCCGCCTCCCACCAGTCGACTCCCGACGACGAGTCATCATCGGATGGCGTTGTTGGAGTGGACTTAGATGGACCAGATTTGCTCGCTACCGAGTCGGGCGACATGGAGGCCTCGGACGGCTCGGGGTCTACCTCGAGCAACATTTCCAAGAGGAAGAAATCCGAGCGTGGTCCGGGGAAGGTCCCGGAACCAACTGCTGCCAGCAACCGTCCTGTCATTTGCCCGACAGGAGAGGGGTAAGCAAGCATTTCATTTCCATCATATTTTGGATGCCACCTCTTTGACACTCACATATGCATGCCTTTTATATCATGCAGTCAGTGGGAATTTATCCCGACACAACCTAAGGGGGCACGCCCGCCGAACCACGTCATCGGCTCCCTCTTGAGGAAGAACTTCCCTGGATTGTCCAAGCCGGGTGATGACGATCCGTCGTCGCTTGGTTTAACCTGGGAGCATTATCTACACAACAGGGACGAGCACAATGTCACCATGGCCACTCGGGTCATCAATGCTTTTTTTGTAAGTATCTTCGCTCCGACCACTGCATTTTTACATATCCAAATCCTTGCTTGCGTGGATGGTGAGAAGATGCCATATGCTTTCTTGTAGGAAACATTTGCTTGCGTGGATGGTGAGAAGCAGAAGGCGATCAAAGGCATCGTGAAATCTGCCCGAAAGATACTCTCTGACCTCAAGCACACGCTGCGGTACAAAGCCGTGATGCAGTGTCGGCCGCTCGATGAGAAGGGAGAGAAGATGACAAGGAAGACTGCTTCCCAGACCAACTTGTCGCGAGAAGAATACCTGTCAGTGGTAAGTGACTACATCGGTTGCTAGTACTTTGATTCATCCCTCTTGTTCCTCAATTATTCGATTTTGTCTGACTAGGTGAAGGAACCCTGGATGAAGGAGGATTGTTGGGAGGCCCTGGTTGACATGTGGTGTGACCCAGCATGGCAGGCGCAACATGTGGAGAAGGGAAACAAACGAGCCAAAATGCCAGGCCCGCCTCATGTCCAGGGGAGCCGGAACCTAACCGCTCTCAAGCAACACATGGTATGTGGATTAAGATGTTAACTTTTTCGCACGGTGCATCTTGGTTCATTCAACTTGATGGTTAATTTTGCAGGAGGCGAAGGCTGGTCGCCCGGTCCACATCCTGGAAGCCTGGAGAGAAGGCCACAAGGGGAAGGATGGCTCCGAGTTCTGCAGCGAGTCGGCGGAGGAGAAGTTAGGGACCTTCAAAGAGGTCTTCCAGGAGGTGCACGGGCAGGAAGCCAAACCTACGTCCAAGCCCCTTGATCCTGAGTTTCTCATCATTGCTGGCGAGGGGAAGGGCCATGGTCGCCACCTCCTTTGCAACGGGGCGATCGCCACCTCCTCGCATCGCAAGCTGCACGAGGTACGCGCGTCGAGCACCAGCTCAACTCCGTCCATACGGAGTCGCCCAACCGCCGCATCACGTGAGATAGCGCGTCTCAAGGTTAGCATCCTAACCTTTCATTTATGTCCATGCCTCGAAATAGCACCGTTCCAACCTATATGAGCCTAATGCCATGTTACAGGATTTAATGGCGCAGCGGGCTGTTGAAGAGGAGCAAAGGCGGCAGGCTGAGCAGGAGTCCAGAGAAAAGGAATGGGAAGACACGAAACTTCAGGCATCCAAGAAAGAAGTCAAGATCGAAATCGAAGCATTGTCATTGGGTTGAAGATCAATTCATATCGACAAGACTTTCCATTCATCTTTTTGTTGATATTTGGATTCTGTTTTCAAATAAAGTCAAGAAGTTGAAGCTGCTTGAGGATCAACTACAGGTAGAACATTATCTAAACTAGAGTAGAACATTCATTACATATGGACGAACCACCCTCACGTGACTCTCATCTTATAGGTTCTTATGCAATCTCGAAGCAGTGCAAGTGATGCCCCTCCTCCTCTTCCTCCGGAATGTTAACCCGATGGCCTCTCCTCCTCAAGATGATCTATATATGAACAAGTGTACTTCTATTGTGACGTGCACGTGTTTTGCAAGTAGTGACAATATGTATGAATTTACGACTTATGTGTGACGTCTACTAGGATAATACATTCGACTTGTGTGTGACAATATGTGGACTATCCCTAATTATGCCTATATATGTGTGGACCGGATCAAATTATGCCTATATATGATCAAATTATGCCTATATATGTGGACTAGATCAAATTATGCCTATATATGATCAAATTGCACTGCAGTTGTTTTTATCTGCAGGGATCAGAAAAGAAATAGCTTGACAACAGAATGGATGGGAAAGATTTCCGAGAGCAACACTCGAAAAAGGATATACTACCGAGAGCTCCTCTCGAAAACATGGTCGTCTGGGACACTACTGTTGTGCCACAACTTTTCCGAGAGCAGCTCTCGAAAAAGAAGGCGAGCATTGCCGAGCCTAGCTCTCGGCAAAGCTATGTAAAGTGTCAGCCCCCATGTGGGCCATGCTGTCGTACTGGTCAGAAGGATTGCCGAGAGCAGCTCTCGGCAAAGATATCGTCATTTTTTTCAAAAATATTTAGCAAATTATTTAAAACTTTTACTGATAAATGTGACCAGTGAGACCACATGTCAGTTAGAAAGAACACACACACAAAAAAAATAGGATGTTGCATATGCTTTGCTGAGGATGACGCTCGGCAAAGTACGCAGTAACTGACGGAGCCGTCTGTTGCGGACGGGCATGCCACGTGGCTCCTCTTTACCGTGAGCGGCTCTCGGCGTCTGCAACTTTGCCCTGCGGTGCCTCTTTACCGTGAGACAGTGACGATAAAATTGTCAGTTTCCCGTGACGGTGGGTTTGCCGAGAGTGACACTCGGTAAATCTTGCTTTGCCGAGTGTCCATGATTTCGCACTCGGCGAAAAGCATTACACCCGGCGTACATGAAAATTTCAGTAGTGCGCGGGACTCAACTGATTGGCCAGCCTGAACGTCGGAGGTACGGCCCCGCCAGGCCACCGGCGGCCACCGCCGCCAGGCAGAGAAGGAAGCTGCCGGTCGTGGAGAGGAGAACGTGGAGCTCCGGCCTCGTGCCTACAGCCATGAGGGCACAGTGGGAGGGAGGGGCCGGGATGTGGTGTGCTACACCGCAGGTAGAGAAAGCAGAAACGTGGTCATGGATGAGATGAACCCCCCAAACCACCACCCCTTTGATTTGATTCAATGGCGTTTCCACGAACGCTCGCAAAAGCTTTGCCGCGCTAGTCCTGGATGCTTTTACTTATTTGGAAATTCGATAGGGGCCGTCTGCCGTGCTGCACATGCATGCTCGCTCGCTCGTCATTCATTTTTCCGCAGTAGATGACCTTGCATTCTACGTACCGCTAGCTTCTATCGACCGTAGCATGCATTATTACCCGTGTGTTGTGTTCGCACTTGCATTACATGGTCGATGTATACGTGTGCCAGCTTGGACGTGGTAGGCATGACTTCAGCGTGCGGTAGGCGCAAACTTCATAGTAGAAATATGGACTGCAGTGTTGTCTCACAGACATGCATGCTTGAAACCCTCTGATTTCTTTTTACTCTATGTATAAAATTTGCTTGAAATCAAATATCATAATTTTGACCAAATTTATAGGAAAAATATCAACATTCACAATGCGAAATCAATATCATTTGATAAATCATGAAATTAATTTTTATATTGTATAATTTTATTGAGTACAGGCCGTGCCAGCAAAATCCGGGGCCCTGTGCGAAACTAAAAAATAGGGTCCTATTTCACTAGAAAAATGAACTAACGAGCAATTATAACATATATGATATAATGTCTAACTCACCTAGTCTCGTGCCCTGTCCAGTTGAACTGCTACACTATGATCTTCAACCAAGGAGACAAGAATCAATCTCTAACAATGTAACGATCCTTACCAAAAGTTAATTAGGATTTAGAAATTAGGAGTAGGACTGTAGGATTGTAGGAGCTGAAGTTAATCAAGAGGACAAGCAAGTGGCAACAGGCTACCTGTTTTGGTGAGAGGAACATGACGATCAGACAAAGATAATCAGAAGCGCCGGGCTCGTTGCCCCGCCTATTGCCGTGTCACCCGTCGCCAATTCTGGATGCGATCAATTTTGATCTGGTCTAGATGCGGCAACTCACCTGCCTCTGAATGCGATCGTTATCTGCTACCTTCTCAATGCACCTACATGGTTTCCGATCAGAGGCACCCACACAGTTGTCATATATACGAATCAATAGCATAGTAGATCACACAATCAAAGATAATAAAAATTGGATGCACAATTCGCTGTATATAAGATGAGGATTGAGAGATTAATAAACAATACTCACTAGTGCTAAACCTTGACTACTTGGCTTGATCATCAAAGAATTGGAGTGCAGTATGAAGAATTTCCGAACGCAGAGCCGGTGTGGCTAGTTTAATCGGACTAAATGTAATCATGACTAGTGAGGCAAGCAGCGGCAGTGGCGGCCGGCGGCCGGCAGCCTCCAATAACGCGTTAATCACGCTGGGGCTAATTTATTCTTTTAGGAAAATTAAGGTATCATCCTGGCTAGTAGTTAACGCATTGAGCGGCCTATGAGGTTGCGACGCTCGACTCAGCACCTAGAGGACCAACGGCCCAGCGCCATGCACGGCCTAGCGCACAAGAATATACACATAGGTCAAGATGGGAATGGGCTGGGTCGGCCCTTTGGGTCACTGACCCGGCCCAAAATGTCGAGGTCAGGTGGGTTGGCCTTGAATCATAGACGGGTCAGTGCAGCCGGCACCGTGCGACCCGATGGGTCACACGGGTCGACCCAACCATCTGATTGCGCTGCTTCTGCTGCCGCCGGCTGCCCCCGACCATCTCTGCTGGTCTGCTGCCGCCGTCGGCTGCCCCCGACCATCTCTGCTGGCCTGCTGCCGTCGGCGTTCCTCCTGCCTGTCGTTCGTCATCTCGGTCGCCGTCGAGCTCGCCGACCTGCGGTCCCGTTCGCCGTCGACCTTGCCATTCCGGTCGCAGGTATGACTATAGCTGGCTTCCTCCGCTTCCCCTTCCCAGCTCGAAGCCAATCCTGGTTTCGTTCTTTGTCAGTGCTGTGTGGTAGCTCAACCTACAGTGTGTTTGGTCAGTGCCGTGTTCTTTGTCAATGCTGATAATTCAACTCGGTTGGTGCAGCGACCTACAGTGTGTGTGTGTGTGTGTGCAGGTTTTCCTACATGTGAAGCCAACCATCAGGATGGCCTTGGAGTTTTCTCGTATAGTAGCGCTTGGTGTTGGTTCTGCAGTAGTTTCAGAAAAGGTGTTGGTTCTGCTTGGAGTTTCCTACATGTGACTTCTTTCATTCTACTATGAATCTGCAGCAGTTCTTTCGTCAACGAATGTAGATTGTCGTGTATTCGATGTGAAAAGAGTTGAAATTGGACTTGTGCTTCTTTTGTAACTTCTATTTATTTCATATTATAGCTGAATTTCGGGTCGGACCTGAGATACCCAATGGCCAGCGAGTCCACAGGATTTTATCAGAATGGGCCGACCCGTGGCCCCCTGAAATTGGCCTTGAGGCCACGGGCCAGGTCCAAGGCCAGGTCCAGGCCGGCCCATTCCCATCTTGACACATAGGCTTATAAATTACAAGAATTTTTGGGCCCCCTAAAATTGATAGGCCATGTGCGGGCTGCACATTCTGCACCACTATGGGCCCAGCCCTGATTGAGTACATAAATTTGGTCAAACTTTACCAACTTTTGCCTTCAGAGAAATGTTATATGCGGAGTAAAAAGAAAGGAGGAATACAAACATTACATTTGAGACTGAGACCGTATCTACAACCAAGCAAAGGTGGTTAATTTTGTATAATTTGTACCAAAATGGCCCTTTCACAAACTTAACATCTGGCTCCTCGAAAAACTTAGGTGGTAGTCCGCCCTGCCAGCTTAGCACCTGCAATACGCGCCCTATCGAAAGGCAAAACCAAGCCCGGACGGGCTGCATTTAGGTGGCAGACTCTCCTAGATGCTTCTTCAATTTTTCCAGGCCATTGGATAGGTTTGTGCCCTGTGCGTGTTCTTGTTGCGTCCGAATAAGATCGTGGACGGTGTGAGATGCTACGTGACACATCAACAACTTCGAAGGCACGACACCAATTCCACCGCACGCCATTGTCGCGGTGCGCGTGACCAGAAATTCCTAAATAGGTAAAGTCACCACCATAAGCTGAGGTGAAAGATCGAGTTGTACTTTTCAAAACTCTGCCCTGTTTATTATCTGTGGTGATAAGTTTTACCGGGTGCGCGTGAATGTCATCCTGCCGCATGCCATCGTGACGCCGCTAACGGTGTAGTCCAGGGCCGACATATTTCTCGACGCCGGCGAGGATGCGCTGACGCTGGTGGTGAATGAGGACTGGAGCGAGCTGGACAGCACGGTGCTGGAGGTGGAGGACCGAGGACGTGGCCAGGGCGGCGCTGTACCTGGTGCCGGACGAGACCAGGTGCGTGAGCGGGCACAACCCGGGTTCACCGCGCACAAGGGTGTCAGCATGCCATCTCTAGAAGTGCCGAGGAAGGATCACTGAATCCCAAGCATAAGAGTGCCGCATGTGTTCGACGCATGGATTGATTTCCATAACGAATTCTTACAGGCAACGGAAGCCAAGTACAGTATCTCATATTCAACAGAACAAAGTAAGCAGACGTACGATGTATAGTAGTACTCCACAGTCTACTAATTAAATGTCTAACCCTAACGCCAGAGCTTCCATGGGTGGCTCTAATCTAAACGTTGACAAGAACACGAGGGAGGGAGGGGACTAGGGCGCCTGAGCCGGGGCAAAGCGGGACCTGTGGATCCGGAGCATGCCGAGGGCCGACACCGCGGCGAGAGCCCCTGCAGCACACACCATCGCGGACGCAGTACGGTACCGCATGCAGACGAGGATCCCCGGTCCACAGTCCTTGTACTGGTGCTGGATGGCATAGTGGTTGGCGGCGAGGGCGGCGCACGCCGAGCCGGCGGTGAGACACGCAACAGCCCAGTCGACGGCGACCAGTAGCAGGAGCGCCACATTTCCGGGCTCAAAGTCCTCCAAACACAGCCAGACGAACTGGAACATCAGCAGCGCCAAACCCCACAGAATGCCTCCGAGGGACATAGTCCAGCACATCAATCTGAACAACGAGGGAGCGCAACTAGTACGTGACCGGGCTAGCAGGGAAGAGAATACATACATTCTCAAAACGCAAAATACGTAGATCCGTATCTAGACAAATGTAAGATAAAAAATTTGGGACGGAGGGAGTACTAGAAAACAGGGAGCAAATTAAGCGCGGGACTCAACTGGTTGACCGGGAACGGTTCGCTGGCCTCCCAGACGATGGCCGCCGCCGTGCAGGCGAGTACCAAGCTGCCGCATCTTGAGAGGACGACGAGGAGCTTCAGCCTGGTGCCTAGAGCCATGGGCGCGGCGCCGCCGTGAGAGAGCTCTCGAACGGAACGAATGATCCGATTGTTGTGGTGTGGGGTGTACGTACACGGGTAAGTAGGCAGAGAGAAGTAGGAATGGCATTTGATGCATCCCAGTATCCCACCTCCACCTTGGATGCGGTGGCGTTTCTACAAATGTGTGCCAACACCTTTGTCGTCCTAGCCTCAAAGGCGCTTTCACCGATTTGGAAACTTGATAGGAGAAGGGAGGGGAGTGGTGGCGTCTGCTGCACATGCTCGCAGCCCAGTCCCGGGTGTAGAATATGTGAATTGCACAATGTATTGCTCTTCATGCATATGCACGTATATATGATGTACAAAGGTGGGCCACGGACCTCAACTATATATACAAGAAACTAGGAGCGGGCCCAATACACAATATGCACATAACACATATACTCAACACCCCCCCCTCCCCCCCCCCCCCCCCCCCCGCCCCCCGCAGTCGAAGCAGCACCGCGGCTGACGCAAAGGCTGGACCGGAACTCCTCAAATGACGCCGTAGGCAAGCCCTTGGTCATGATATCGGCAAATTGTTGGGAAGTAGGAACGTGTAATACACGAATATGACCAAGGGCCACCTGTTCCCGAACAAAATGAATATCCAACTTAATGTGCTTGGTCCATCGATAATGCACCGGGTTAGCGGAGAGTTAGACCGCCAAGACGTTATCGCAGTAGACCACCGTGGCACGGTCAACAGGGCAAGAGAGCTCCTGAAGCAGCTGGCGAAGCCACGAACACTCGGCGACGGCGTTGGCGACCGCACGATACTCAGCCTCAGCACTGGAACGAGAGACCGTAGGCTGCCGCTTGGACGTCCACGAGATAAGTGAGGGTCCAAGGTAGACACAATAGCCCGAAGTGGAGCGACGAGTGTCAGGACAGCCCGCCCAGTCTGCATCGGAGTAGGCGGTGAGGGCGGTGTCGGCAGAGGTGTGGAGCGTGACGCCAAGATCCATAGTGCCACAGATATACCGGAGAATCTGCTTGACGGCAGCCCAGTGAACGTCTCGAGGAGCATGCATATGAAGACACACCTGCTGCACGGCATACTGGATCTCCGGTCGAGTCAGAGTGAGGTACTGGAGAGCACCAACGATAGACCGATAGAAAGCAGCATCCGAAGCAGGAGAACCATCCGTCGCAGAAAGCTTGGCCTTCGTATCAACGTCTCGAGGAGCTCGTGAGTGTACTTCCGCTGATGAAGGAAGAAGCCATCCGGACGGCGCACCACCTCGACTCCGAGGAAGTAGTGCAAAGGACCCAAGTCCTTGATGGCGAACTCAGCGCGAAGACGAGCCGTGAGCTGACTGAGGAGACCAGCCGTACATGCCGTCAGGATGATGTCATCTATATAGAGCAGCAAGTAGGCCGTGTTAGAGCCCTGATGATAGACGAAGAGCGAGGCATCCGAGCGGGTAGAGCGGAACCCAAGCTGGTGGAGAAACGCCGCGATGCGCTGGTACCAAGCGCGCGAAGCCTGCTTGAGTCCGTACAAGGACCGCGAAAGCAGGCACACGTGGTCGGGAAGCGCCGGGTCCACTAACCCGGTGGGCTGCTGGCAGAAGACCTGCTCCTCGAGGTGACCATGGTGGAAGGCGTTGGAGACGTCCATCTGGTGCACCGGCCAAGCACGGGAGACCGCAAGGTGGAGAACCGTGCGTATCGTGCCGGGCTTGACGACCGGAGCGAAGGTGTCAGTCAAGTCGATGCCGGCACGCTGTAGGAAGCCACGAACGACCCAGCGCGCTTCATAGCGATCAAGGGTACCATCAGGACGGAGCTTGTGTTTAAAGATCCACTTCCCGGTAATCACGTTGGCGTGCCGGGGACGGGGAACAAGCTGCCATGTCCGGTTACGCAACAGGGCGTCAAACTCCTCTCGCATCGCAGCCATCCAGAGCAGGTCACGAAGAGAGGCTCGAACGGAGGACGGTAACGGCGACGGCTCAAAGGTGGACGCTGCATGGATGTAGTCATCCGAGGCGTAGCGCGAGCTCGGACGAAAAACGCCCGTACGGGCGCGGGTGACAGGACCGGCCACAGGCACCGGGGGGACCGCGGGTGCCGCAGGCGCCGGGTGCGCCGAGGGGGCTGCGGGCGCCGGGAGCGCCGAGGGGGCCGGGGGCGCCGTGTGGGCCGGGGGCGCTGAGGGGGCCGGGGGCGCCCCCAGCGCCGAGGGGGCCGCGGCGCCGGTGAAGCCGTGGGGGCCGCGGGCGCCGGGAGCACCGAGGGGGCCGCGGGCGTCGGGTGGGCCGGGGGCGCCGAGGGGGCCGTGGGCGTTGCGGGCGCCGAGGGCGCTGCGGGCGCCGGTGAAGCCGTGGGGGCCGCGGGCGCCAGTGCCGCGCCTGTAGGAGGCGCCGCATGCAGGGGGCGCGCCTCAAAGCCAGGGGCGGGCCAAGAGAGGCGCGCGAGCGCCCTGGGAGAGGCGTCGAGGAGCCCGCGTCACTGGTGGCGGGAGGAACAGCCGGGGGTACCTGGTGAAACGAAAACACATACTCATCAAAGTAAACGTGCCGGGAAGTGAACACACGGTGGGAGACGGGATCGTAGCACCGATATCCCTTGGAGTTGGACGGGTAGCCGATGAAGATGCAAGCGACAGAACGAGGTGCGAGTTTGTGAGGGAGTGGAGTCGGCAATGCTAGGATAGCAAAGGCACCCGAAAATACGCAAGCCATCATAAGATGGGGGCGTACCGAAAAGAAGATGGTGAGGTGCATAGTTCCACCGTGGGCGGCAAGGGCGAAGGTTAAGGAGAAGAGAAGCAGTGGCGAGGGCGTCCGGCCAGAAACGAGGCGACACATTAGCATGGAACAGGAGTGTGCGAACGTAGTCGTTCAGAGTGCGAAGGATGCGTTCGGCTCGACCGTTCTGCTGGGAAGTATACGGGCATGTGAGACGAAAAACGGTGCCGTGGTGCGACAGAAAAGTGCGGAAAGCAAGGTTGTCGAACTCTTTCAGTGTGAAGAGTAAGGATGGGACGCCCAAACTGCGTGCTGACATAGGAGTAAAAAGCCGTCAAAGTGGAGAGTGCATCCGACTTTCTGCGCAAAGGAAAAGTCCACACATAATGAGAATAATCATCGAGGATAACCAGATAATATAAATAGCCTGAATTACTAGGAACCGGAGAGGTCCACACATCGCTATGAATCAACTGAAAAGGAAAAGAAGCTATGATGGTGGAGTTATTAAACGGGAGGCGAACATGTTTGCCAACACAACATGCATGACAGGTGTGATCTCTATTTTATGACAACTGAAACTGAAACTCCTAAGAATATGATGAAGTGTGTCGGGGTTGGGATGACCCAAACGAACATGCCAGAGATCGACGCCGGCAGAGAGAGCAACCGGTGCGGTGGTGGAGGTGGACGGCGAATGCACCGGATAGAGCTCGTCGAGGCTGTCACATCAGTGAAGTACCATCCTCGTTCGAGCGTCCTTGACACAAAACCCAAGCTCGTCAAATTCAACAGTAACAGGATTTTCACGAGTTAAACGACGAACGGAAACAAGGTTCTTAATAAGATGAGGTGACACAAGTATGTCAGACAAAGTAATAGGCATGGAATTAGAAGGAAAAAAAGTGTGCCTGACATGTGTGATAGGAAGTGTGGAACCGTCGCCGATAATGATGCGGCGGTCGGTGGTGACGGGAGTGAAGGAGGCAAGATTAACAGGATGAGCAAACATGTGAGCCGTAGCCCCGGTGTCCATATACCAATCATCACCTCCGGTGTAGTTGTTCGGTGTAGGAGCGGCATGCAGTGCAGGAAGGGGCACCGGGTCCCAGGGCGTCGGCGAGGGGGGCGGAGACGCCATGGGGAGGCCGAAGCCACCGCTCGGCAGCAGCGGTGGGTACTCTCCAGACGGTATAGGAAGCAGCCCTGGCTGTGACTGCGGTGCCGGGTAGGCCGGATAGCCCGCCGGAAAAACCTGCTGGCCTGCTGACGACCCCCACCAGTACGCGGGAGCCCCGTGCACGGGCGCGTCGAACGACCCGTGCAACAATAAGGGGTCGACGGGCAGAGTCGGCGCCGGCGGCGAGGCGAGGACAGACTGGCCGGAGAGCGCCGGCGGTGAGGCGGCGGCGTATGCTAGTGGGGGCAGCGGAGCCGTGCCGGGCGGCAAGTCGGGACAGGCTGGCGGGGCAACGCCGAACACGCCGTAGGTACCGGCCGCTCCGTACGGCGACGGGGCTGCGCCGTAGGACGCCGGCGGCGGAGTCGCGCCAGAAGCCATGCCAAAGGGCGCCGACGGCGGGATGGCAGAGACGGCGACGGACGGGCCGGTAAACACCATCGGGGCTGGCGAGCGGCCGGAGTGACGCGCGCCTGCTGGCGGTGCAGGCGTCTCGGATGGCTCGCTCACATAATGGATCTTGTTGGAATCGGAAAAGATTGTGGATGTATACCTCAAGGAGACTAGTAGCAGACTAGATGGATTGATCAATTGTAGAGATGAACAGCAGCGACTAATGTACGTGTTAGTAGTAGCAACGCGGCTAGCGATGGATGGATGGATGAATTATAGAGATTGTAGATGGATTTGGGAGCTAGCAGGTGGTGCAACGCGACTAGCGCCAACAGCGAAGCCGGGTAGGGAAAGCGGCGGGGCTAGCAAACGGGTGCAGCACGGGCGATCGGATGCAGCAGCCGGCGATGCAGTGCTAGCGGGGCGATCGCGTGCAGCGGGGAAGGACGGGCAGGCGGCTAGGGCAGCACGCACGCAGGGAGAGGAGGAGCGGCGGTCGGCGCGGGAGGCGTGCAAGTGGCGGCGGCTAGGTGGCGGCGGCGGCGGTGGCGCGGAGGAGGCGCGCGGCGGCGGCGGCGGAAGGCTAAGAACCCAGAAACTGATACCATGTAGAATATGTGGATTGCACAATGTATTGCTTTTTGTGCATAAGTACGTATATATGATGTACAAAGATGGACCACGGACCTTAACTATACAAGAAATCAGGGGCGGATCCAATACACAATATGTACATAACACATATACTCAACACCGGGGTGTGTGACATGAAGTGCACTTGCATGCATCCTGCCAGTAGTTTCTATCGACCATAGCGGCCGCCCGTGTGTTGTGTTCCCCTGATCAGGGCCGGGCCCATAGTGATGCAGAATGTGCAGCCCGCACAGGGCCTATCAATTTTAGGGGCTCTAAATTTTTTTGTAATTTATAAGCCTATGTGTCAAGATGGGAATGGGCCGGCCTGGACCTGGCCTTGGACCTGGCCCGTGGCCTCAAGGCCAATTTCAGGGGGCCACGGATCGGCCCATTCTGACAAAATCCTGTGGAGTCGCTGGCCATTGGGTATCTCAGGGCCGACCTAAAATTCAGCTATAATATGAAATAAATAGAAGTTACAAAAGAAGCACAAGTCCAATTTCAACTCTTTTCACATCGAATACACAACAATCTACATTCGTTGACGAAAGAACTGCTGCAGATTTATAGTAGAATGAAAGAAGTCACATGTAGGAAACTCTAAGCAGAACCAACACCTTTTCTGAAACTACTGCAGAACCAACACCTTTCTTAAAAGAATAGATTAGCCCCCAGCATGATTAACGCGTTATTGGAGGCCGCGGCCGCCGGCCGCCACTGCCGCTGCTTGCCTCACTAGTCATGATTAGATTTAGTCCGATTAAACTAGCCACACCGGCTCTGCGTTCGGAAATTCTTCATACTGCACTCCAATTCTTTGATGGTCAAGCCAAGTAGTCAAGGTTTAGCACTAGTGAGTATTGTTTATTAATCTCTCAATCCTCATCTTATATACAGCGAATTGTGCATCCAATTTTTATTATCTTTGATTGTGTGATCTACTATGCTATTGATTCGTATATATGACAACTGTGTGGGTGCCTCTGATCGGAAACCATGTAGGTGCATCGAGATGGTAGCAGATAACGATCGCATTCAGAGGCAGTGAGTTGCCGCATCTAGACCTGATCAAAATTGATCGCATCCAGAATTGGCGACGGGTGACATGGCAATAGGCGAGGCAACGAACCCGGCGCTTCTGATTAACTTTGTCTGATCGTCATGTTCCTCTCACCAAAACAGGTAGCCTGTTGCCACTTACTTGTCCTCTTGATTAACTTCAGCTCCTACAATCCTACAGTCCTACTCCTAATTTCTAAATCCTAATTAACTTTTGGTAAGGATCGTTACATTGTTAGAGATTGGTTCTTGTTTCCTTGGTTGAAGATCATAGTGTAGCAGTTCAACTGGACAGGGCACGAGACTAGAGAAGTTAGACATTATATCATATATGTTATAATTGCTCGTTAGTTCATTTTTCTAGTGAAATAGGGCCCCATTTTTTAGTTTCGCACAGGGCCCCGGATTTTGCTGGCACGGCCCTGCCGCTGATCACCACTGATGGTTTGTAGCTGCCACACGAGTTCTTACATGCAACAGAACTGCTACGAAAGAAATCACTAAGCAAGCAGCTTTCTCTATTACTGGAGTACTAACGATCTAACCATGACACTAGTGCTGCCGTCGGCTCTAACAAGAACACGCGGCACGCCAGTGGAGCCTGCCTGATTGACTAGGGCGCATGAGCTGGGCGGAACCGGGAGGCGAGGATCCACAGCATCCCCAAGGCGGACACATCATCTAATTTGGTGCCCTATACGTTCACGGGCGTGTTCGCTGGCGGTACCCGGACAGTAGCCAATTTGCCATATCCTTAACCACAAACACTAAATTCGGATATCCTATTTCATACAAAACCATGCAGTTGATCATGGAGTTAGCATAAAACTTAAGCAATTCGGACATGCAATCAGTTCATCCAAAAGCAATCAGTTCATCCAAAAGGACCGAGATAGTTCAAATTCAACATAACACAACAATAAAACAAGTAAAATATGGCTAGGCTGGCGGCCGGAGTTCATCTTGGCCGGTCCCTTGCCCTTGCGGTCGGCGGCACGGCGGTCCATCTCCTTCGTCTACGCGTCGGTAGCGGGAGGGTTGTTGTCTTCCATGGTAGTGCCACGGACGAAATGTAGTCCGAGAGGCGGCAAAGAAGGCGATGTTGCTCCTTTGTTTGGCGGGCGGTCTTTGCGGTGGCGGTCTCCTTCTCCCAGACGAGACGCTCAGATGCCTCAAACCCGCGGAGGGCCTTCCCGTTCTTGCGCCGGATGCGTCGTGCGTCGATGACCGCCGTGGTCAGCGATCAACGGATGACCTCGTAGAGGAGCGCATCCTCCGGGTCGACAGGGGCGGAGCGCACCCGCTGGCGGGAAGAGCCAGGCTCCATCGTGGCTTGCTCGGGGCCGCCTTCGCCTTCGATCCGGCATGCGCATCCAGCGGGGCACGAGCACCCAACGCTGCCCGGTCAGTGCTGGCACTAGAAGGGAAGGGTAGACTCCCGCGCTCCGGATTTGGAGCGACGTGGAGCGGGACGAATGGATGTGGGATGTGGGACGGGCGACTAGCATTCGGCCGGTGGGAGGTGGAGGATCTTGGGGCGAACGCGATTGTCGGTGTCAAAACCAGCGGATCTCGGGTAGGGGGTCCCGAACTGTGCATCTGAGGTCGATGGTAACAGGAGACGGGGGATACGATGTTTACCCAGGTTCAGGACCTCTCTATGGAGGTAATACCCTACTTCCTGCTTGATTGATCTTGATGAATATGAGTATTACAAGAGTTGATCTACCACGAGATCATAATGGCTAAAACCCTAGAAGTCTAGCATGTATGATTGTGATTGCCTCTACGGACTAAACCCTCTGGTTTATATGGACACTGGAGGGGACCAGGGTTGTACAAAGTCGGTTACAGAGAAAGGAATCTTCATATCCGAACGCCAAGCTTGCCATCCACGCCAAGGAGAGTCCCATCCTGACACGGGAGAGAGTCTTCTATCTTGTATCTTCACGGCCCATCAGTTCAGCCCATGTCCAACAGGCCGGACGCCCGAAGGCCCCTTAATCTAGGACTCCCTCAGTAGCCCCTGAACCAGGCTTCAATGACGAGGTGTCCGGCACGCAGATTTTCTTCGGCATTGCAAGGCGGGTTCCTTCTCCGAATACTCCAAAACAGCCTTCGAACACAGAGAACGTGTCTGGCTCTGCAAAACAAGTACCACACACAACACACAGAATATAATAGTTCACGAGTCCAGTCCACTGACAACTTCTGTAGCGTGACACCAGGTCACCACCCGGTCATTATTTCGAACCATTTTTTAGCCCGCCGCTCCATGTTTTGAGATGCAGTTTCATTGGCATGTCTTGTCAAAGCAGAGATCATATCCCCTTATTGCGGGATCCTCATCAATACGGGCGTGGGTAACCCAACCGTCCCGTTGGCATGATTCCTTGGGAATAGGCAAGTTTTAAAGCCCATGAGGAGGCGTTGTATATTCATCGTCTTTATAAAGGGGCACATACCCGTCTTTCTCCTCTACGCCTACCTCTTCCTCAACCTTTCCAACCTTGAGTACCAGCACCCAAGGTTCAATTTAATTGCTCCGAGCCTCCCAGTCATGTCCGGACCCAGCCTTCAAGGCCAGTGGGTGGTCTCCTCTATCATAGAGGAGGATATCGCGAAGCTCCGGACGGCAAGATACCTGACCACGGAAATCCCCCACAGGCTTCCTGCTCAAGGGCAGGTTATTCCTACTCCCTGATCCGGCGAGAGGGTCGTATTCATCTCCCACTTCCTCCGGGGGCTAGGGTTCGCTCTCCATCCCTTCGTTCGAGGGCTCATGTTCTATTACGGGCTAGATTTTCACGATCTAGCTCCGAACTCCTTCCTTCATAACTCTGCGTTCATCAGCATGTGCGAGGCCTTTCTCCGCATCCCCCCCCCCCACTTCGACCTATGGCTCAAGACCTTTAATGTGAAGCCGAAGGTAGTCGAGGGGAAGCCAGCGGAGTGCGGTGGTGCTACGGTGAGCAAACTCGCCAATATTCCTTGGCCAAAAGGCTCTTTCACGGAAACTTCCAACCTATGGCAGCGGGAGTGGTTTTACATCACTGAACCCCGTGGTACCAAGTGGGCAGCTACGCCTGCATTCTGATCTGGCCCTCCATTACGGCTTGCATCATGGATTAATAAGGGGGTGGACTGGGGATCAATTGACGAAGTGCGGACGCTACAAAGCCGCATCCGAAGCCTCATCGAAAAGGACACCGGCCTCATCAACGTAATCCAAATAATGCTAGTCCGCCGAGTCATACCATGCCAGCGACGACCCCTCCGCATGTGGGAGTTCAATCCGGAAGTACCACGAACCCTTCAGCATTTCTTCGGCACGACGCACAGAGGAATGTGGAAGTTAATCTTCAGGACATGAAAACAGTGGCCGGATACCACCGAGGACATCAGCCTCGACTGCAATCATCTGGATACCTCGGTAAGCACTCGACTCCCGAACACAGCTTAGTTAAATATCCCGTAATAATATACTGAGAAAACCATCTTCGACCAGGGATGGATAAAGAAGGCGGAAATAATTAGGTGTTCGACCCCTCTTCCCGAAGATTCAGATGATCCTGTGTTAACAAGGATGCTGGCTCCGGCGCCATATCAAGTGTCGGCGAAGGAGTACATGGAGGAGATCAAGAAGGCCAAAGGTGGCCTTCATTCTAGACGGTACACCAGACACTATGTTTGGGGAGATTGGAACTCCCTCTTCCGAAGACAAAATAGAAGAAGAAACTGACATCCCCTCTCCCGATGAGAAGAAGAGGACCGCCTCCGAAGATTTGGAGGTAAAGGCTCCTAAGCGAGGGAAGATGTCCCTGTTAGGTGGTTCGGGTTCGGAAGACGACGTTGTCGCGCAGTTCCTTCATAAGGACAAGCCCGTAGCCGAATCGTAAGTAAACAGGGGTGTCCTAAACATATCCTGTTCCTTTCCAGTTACAAGGGTAACATCTAAAGCATACTCCCTCCGTTCCTAAATATTTGTCTTTCTAGAGATTTAGCCAAGTGACTACATACGGAGCAAAATGAGTGAATCTACACTCTAAAATATGTCTATATACATCCGTATGTGGTAGTCCATTTGAAATCTCTAGAAAGACAAATATTTAGGAACGGAGGGAGTATATGTTTGCAGTCCGGCACGCAGTCTTCCTCAACAGTCCTCCTCCTCGGGGGATCTTCTTCCAGAGATGATGGTAAGCGAGACGCCTCCATAGACCTCCTCGTCCAATAGGGCGGATAACTTCGAGGTGTCATCCCGGAGGATCTCTCCCGAGCAACAAGTGGTGCGAGGGACAATGAAGACCACGCCCGAAGGCGATACTTCGGTCGTCCAGGGTCTGGGGCGTGTGGCCCCTACGGGGACCAACAATAAGGGCCCCGGACTATCTGGCTTACAACCTGAGACGACTCTAGGGTCGAGTAAACATATCCCTCCGAAGGGAGTTCGTATTCCCCCAGCCGCTTCCAGGAATCCGGAGGCGCCGGATATGATGATGGGCATGTTGCAACATGCGTCCGTCTCAGAGGAACATTGTACCTTAATGGGCACGGTAGTTGAGAGGATTCTATCCGCGAGAAGAGGATTGAATGAAGCCTTCATGGGCCTGCTAAGAGGCTTAGAGGTATGCAACGTAATATCTTCAACTGCACTTCTATGTGGGAAATGCACCTGTGGATAGATAGCATCCCCTGAGACTCTGGTTGGTGTCCAAAGAGAGGCGATCAGAGGATCAAAAAAGATATGCACAGGAAATAATCCAATTAATTGGAACACAGGCTGTTACATCCATGGCAACTGCCCAAGCTACTGAGGTTGCATGTCTGAAGCAAAAACTTGATGCTGCGGATGATGACATCACGCTTATTAACAGGAGGCTCGACGAGGCGCAAGGCATGTTTTTGGGGCAGTCAGTATATGTAAGTATGATCATATGAGCATGACGCTGAGAATTGTATACTGAGCTATGCGTAACTGCAGATAGTGCGGCCGCGGTTGAGACCCTTCGGGCTGAGCTTGCCCGGGCCAAGGAGCAAGCCAGGATGAGTAATGCAGCTGCCGAGAAGGTAGCTGCTGAGTTGAAGGCTGAAGAGGTTGCTCGGCGCCAATGCGGGGAGAGAATATCTACCATGGCGCTCGAGCTAAAAGATGCCACTATCCGATGTGAATTCCTCGAGAAGGATAACAAAGCTAGAATGGCCGATGTCAACAAGGCCTTACAAGAGGCGAGAGAAGCACGGTCCGAGTCTCGAGCGACTCGGGAGGAGATCCGGCAAGCTGGGGAGATCGCGGCTGGTAAGCCCTTCTTATTACAAACTAAATTCGGAGATCCGAAGTATGCCCCGCCTAATCAAATGTGGAGTTTTCCAGACGCATTTTTGGACTTGCCGAAGAGTGTCTCCGATGCGACGCGGTTTTTCCAAGCGCAAGAAGGACATGCAACGGAAAAGCTTTTCTGGTCGCAATTCAGCATGCCAAAGCGTCCGCTGTTGCTGAACGAACAGATGGCCCAGTGGGCCGAGCTCCACAAGATATCCGAATCTGCCATGAAGGACATCGTGGTCCAGCAGTGGCCGACTGAGCCAATTCCGAATAGTTATTTCGGTTTGGTGCAGCGACTTGTTGATGCGGTGCCGCGTATCGACGCCGTTAAGCGGTCAACGCACATTGAAGGTGCACCGATGGCCTTTGCCCGCGTCAAGACGTACTGGGCGAATATGAAGGCCACCGATATTGCAGCGAAGAGTCCACCCAAGGGCAAGGACCATCACACGCCAGAGCATTATTTTGAAGATGTCTTAGAGGGTGCCTGCTTGATAGAGGTTCAGTGCTCGAAGGATATGATGTTCGAGTGAATGTACCAAAATTGTAAAAACAATATTTATGATATATTAAGGCTATGTTTTTTATACTTTTGCCTGAAAGTTCTGGTTCCTCCTGTGCGGCCGTTTTTTGTATAATCTGAAAGTTTACTAGTCGTCGGCTTCAGCCCCTCGCATATAATATGGGGGTGTTCGGAAAAGCACTTGATCACTCTTGACCCAACGTCTTGGTCCGTGAAGGTGTCGATGAGGCGAACTAGGGAATCGGACTATAGGGCTTTAACACTTTCACTTAGCCATAGGAGTTTGACGGTGGGTCTACGATATAGCCCCTAGTATGTACGCGATTATCCGAATACGGTGCGTTACATAGATGACCATAAGAATGGTCCTTCGTGTAATATGGAAGGAATCACGAAGGATTCTGATGAGTCATCAAGTGGTTGACCAGCTCTCGCTGCATCATGACAGTCAGTTTTTTGCTTTCTCTACTGAGGGGCTTGACCAGATGAACCAAAAACACAGTCGCAGTCGTTCTCCCTTTACTACCCTAGCCGATAGGGCGGAACGTAAGGTAGTAAGGACAGGAGCCGGGCAACCCAACTATTGACCAAAGACATGATTCGGAGCTGATGCATATAAGGCCAAACTCGTGATGCCGAAGTGTGCTAAAAAGTTGTTCGGACTTGTCGGCAACTCATATGTTGCCGTATCGAGCCCCTGGCAATTTGCGCCGAGGTGCGTGCGTGAAACAACCGAAGAAGCAAAATTCAGCTCGTAGAAAAAGCAAATACTGGATATGGGTTATGTTCACTAAAATATGATTGACACGTCAAACGCAATCTTACAGATTATAACACCACTACCCGGGCTATTTGACATGCCGGGGGTCGAAGGCTGAGGAAAAAGGCACGTTACAGGTTTGAAATAAAGAGTGCGGTCTTACATGAATCATTTGGACCTCCTGTCGCACGTGTGCGCTGCCTTGCCTCAGCGAAAGGACTCCTTAGCAGGAATAGCCTTTGGTTATTTATACGAAGCCGAACTTGGAAAGAGTCCGTAAGATGACCAGGCTTTGAGTCACCTGTGGTAACAGATAAAAAATAGTTAGAAAAAGGAAAAAGACTAGTAGAGTGCGGACCGCATTGTAGGTCTGTCCGTATTGTGCCTCCGCCGATGACCAGGGTATTTTAAGTGCATAATTATGTATGCGCGGTACAAACTTCGCGGCTATATGGGGCGGACGACGGAGGCCAAACTGCTAATCCAGCTCTGTGATTGATCGATCCTGTTTAATAGAGACCGGCAGCTTGATGGCTGACAGGATGCGCGGCTTGAGAAGGCCGCTTTGTACTTCGGCCGCACCATAGTATGCTCCTCTGTACGGAGGGAGCATTCCGTATTTCCATTTATCGTGATGATGCCGCGTGGACCGGGCATATTAAGCTTTAGATAGGCGTAATGTGGGACCGCATTAAAACGAGCAAAAGCGGTACGCCCGAGTAGTGCCTGATAGCTACTGCGGAACGGGACAATATCGAAGGTCAAGCCTTCGCTTTTAAAGTTGTTCGGCAAACCGAAAACGACTTCCAATGTAAGTGAGCCAGTGCAGTGAGCTTCTATGCCGAGTACTGATCCCTTGAAGGTATTTGTGGTGGGCTTGATTCTTGAAGGATCAATGCCCATTTTGCGGACAGTGTCTTGGTAAAGTAGATTAAGGCTACTGCCGCCGTCCATAAGGACTTTCGTGAGATGGAATCCATTGATAATTGGGTCAATGACCAGAGCTGCCGAACCTTCGTGACGGATACTGGCTGGGTGGTCCTTACAATCAAAAGTGATCGGGTAGGCCGCCCATTGGCTAAATTTTGGGGTGACCGGCTCTATGGCGTATGCGTCCTGTAGTGCGCTTCTGCGCTCCCTGAGGAGTCCTGGGTTAAGGGGTCCTCGGGCGTCCGGACTATGGTACGTGGGCCGGACTAATGGGCTGTGAAGATACAAGACTGAAGACTCTCTCCCGTGTCCGGATGGGACTCTCCTTGGCATGGGAGGCAAGATGGGTGCCCGGATATGAAGATTCCTTTCTCTGTAACCGACATTGTATAACCCTAGTCCCCTCCCGTGTCTATAGAAACCGAAGGGCTTAGTCCGTAGAGACGAGGCAGAATCATAGTCATACAAGCTAGACTTTTAGGGTTTTAGCCATTACGATCTCAAGGTAGATCAACTCTTGTAATACTCATATTCATTAAGATCAATCAAGCAGGAAGTAGGGTATTACCTTCATAGAGAGGGCCCGAACCTGGGTAAACATTGTGTCCCCCATCTCCTGTTACCATCAACCTTAGACGCACAGTTCCGTACCCCCTACCCGAGATCCACCGGTTTTGACACCGACATTGGTGCTTTCATTGAGAGTTCCGCTGCGTCGTCTTCAAGAGGTTTGATGGCCCCGTCAATAATCTACAACAATGCTGTCCAGGAGGAAGTTTTCCTCCCCGGACAGATCTTCATATTCGACGGCTTCGCACTGCGGGCCAACTCGCTTGGCCGTCTAGAGTAGATCGACAGCTACGCCCCTAGCCATCGGGTTAGATTTGGAAGCTTGAACTATGTCGCTGATATCCGTGGAGACTTGATCTTCGATGGATTCGAGCACACGGCAGCCGCTCCCTGCCACCGCGATGAGCATGACCTAATTCTGTCATCGGACCATACCCTAGATCCGGAGCAGATTGCTCCCTCCGAGGACAGGAAGCTCAACCCCGCCACGGAAGCCGCAGACTCAGCGGCGGTCACTACTAGGAAAAGGGCTAAAGATGAAATTGACACTAATGGCGCACCAGAGAAGTGGTGCGCCACTACTATTTACTAATGGCGCACCACGTGAAGATACGCCATTAGTGTGTAAGACACTAATGGCGCACCAGGCACAAGGTGCGCCACTAGTAACAAAGTGTTTTTTTCATTTTTTTCAAACATACTAATGGCGCATCCGGGCAAAGTGCGCCATTAGTAGTTAGAACTACTAATGGCGCACCAACCGTTGAGTGCGCCACTATTGTATTCTTTTTTTACTTTTTTTGCAAAACTACTAATGGCGCACCGTCGCATAGTGCGCCATTACTAGTTCAAACTAGTAATGGCGCACTGTGCCACGGTGCGCCATTAGTATAAAAATTATTTTTAATACTTTTTTGCAAAACTACTAATGGCGCATGTATGTGTGGTGCATCCTCCCCCGCTCCACCGCCGCCGCCGAGCACCCCCCGCACCCGCCCCCGCTCCACCGCCGCCGACGAGCACCCCCCGCACCCGCCCCCGCTCCACCGTCGCCGACGAGCACCCCCCGCACCCGCCCCCGCTCCACCGCCGCCGACGAGCACCCCCCGCACCTTCCCCCGCTCCACCGCCGCCGACGACCACCCCCCACACCCTTCCCCGCTCCACCGCCGCCGACGACCACCCCCCGCACCCGCCCCCGCTCCACCGCCGCCGACGAGCACCCCCCGCACCCTCCCCCGCTCCACCGCCGCCGACGAGCACCCCCCGCACCCGCCCCCGCTCCACCGCCGCCGACGAGCACCCCCCGCACCCTCCCCCGCTCCACCGCCGCCGACGAGCCACCGCGTATATGTTACTCCCAAAAGCATATAAAGTTTGTCAAATTTTGAGCTATGGATATTTAGTTATGATTTAAACAAGTTTGAACATATTTAAACACAAATAAATATCAAACAACATTTTAAATGTTGTTAACATGGCAACAAACTGCATATTATTTTTCTACATGAAATTCTGAGCATCTAGCATATGTGACATGTTATATTTGGATGCATGCATAAAAAGATATGTGCAAAGAAAAAATGCATAAAAACAAAAATTGGGGAGCGTGGGAATCGAACCCAGGACCTCCCAGTGTGTGTGCTGCGTGCTAACCAATCGGGCTAGTGTGTGTGTTTTGTTTCGGATACGGTTAGGTGGAATATAACCTGAGTGCTCGAACTGCAATAAAAAATTGTACTAATGGCGCACCTGGGGGTGGTGCGCCATTGCTGTCGTCGTACTTATGGCGCACCAGGGGGAGGTGCGCCATTGCTAACCCTTCCCCCACTCCACCTGTTCCCCTCTGGCCTTTCTCCCTCCCCCACTCGACCTAACCTCGCCGCAGCCGCCCACGCGCCCCCGCCGCCTCCCTCTCCCCTTCACCGCCTCCCCCCCTCCCCCCGCCTCCCCCCCGAGCGTCGCCTCCGTCGCCTCGGAGCCGCCCCGCCCTGAGTTCCACCAAGAGAGGAGGCCCCACGTCCACCAGGAGAGGAGGCCCGCGACCTCCCCGCCGTCTATCCCTGCCTCCCCCAAGCTCGCCATCTCCGCCCTCTGTCGTCTCCGCTCCGGCCACCACCTCATCATGGTCAGGTAACCCTCCTCCCTCTGCCTCTCTTCTCCTCTCTTCCTCCTCTCCTCCCTCCCGACCATGCCCTCTTCTTCTCTCTTTTGCTAGGTTTAGGTCAAATCCCTCTCGAATTTAGGTCAAATTAGGTTCAAAAAATTGTGGGAGTAGTGCCTAGCAAACATGAATAATTAGTACTCCATGTGCAGTGGAGTACTTGGTACCTGCAAGATTTGGACACACTGAAAAAATGCACTGGACACACTGAAGAAAAATTTTGTGTCCAGTAAGATTAGAGAAAATTTTGTGCTAATGGTGTGCTGGTAGAACGCGCAATTTTTGTTAGTTCGTTGCCATGTCATGATAGGACATTCAGTTGTTTCTGTTGTTCACAATGCTCTGAATTTGTGTGCCAAAGAGAGTTTTATCTGAATTTGTTGTTCACAATGCTTTAATGGTTTGTCAGTGAATGGTGGTGCAATGGTGGCCTCTGTTTCAAATATTTCAGCAATTACTTGACCATAAATAAAAAAGAAGATTTGGGGATGGTAACTCCTGTGTGGTTTCTATTAAATTTAAAATAGTGAGGGTGTCATTTTCATCCATTCATCTCTTTCTCTAGCTTGTCTAAAAGTTATGTTTACAATATTGCTGCATTTTCTAGAACAGCCACCACACTATAATATTTCATAAGATGATGATATAGTTACGAATATTACTTAAGGTATGCTTCTGAATATTGTTGTCCACAATGTCTTCTCGCCAAACGCTTATCCATTTAGGAGCCATGGTCATAAGCAGTCTGCTTGAGGGTGGTCTTCCACAACATATGGAATTTATCCATCTAATGTAGTCAATAGATGTTGTCAAGTGATTGTGTCATGGTTTTGGTTCTGTTTTTAAAAAGGAAAGGCAGTTATTCTGGCTTCAAGAAAATATTTTCTCAGAATATTACTGCTAAGCCCAAGCTTGTTAATCATGTAACTCGAGAAAATTATTGGAGTAGATCAAATTCAGCCATTATAATGTTTGATGCCTGCATCAACACTTCTCTGTACTGCATGCGGTTGTTATAGTTGAGGGTCAAAAGTAGAGGCTAGCTTTAACATGATTCACTAGTGCTTTCATCACTTGTGTGGTGATTGTCTTGGTCCTTTTCATTTTTGTCATGGCATTCTTGAGGTGCTGATGTGTCTGAGGGCATGAACCATGATCAGGTTGAGTTCAGATTTCATTAGATTAGATGGATTATCAGAACTTGACGTGGTTTTCCACTTAGCTATCTGAATTGAGAAAAAACATAGCTTTTGCTGTCTCTAAGGCAAAACTTGCTACTCCATATACAACTAATACTACTACTAGACAAGATACTACTCCATATACTACTAATACTACTACTGTATTTCATTTCAAAGTTCAAAATGCTAGTACTGAGATTTTCATTTCCAATGAGTGATGTTTTTCCTAGCAGTAGAAAAAACATAGCAACTTCTCCGATGTTATAAAGTTGTTCTTATATGGGTGAAACTTCACTTGTTTTTAGGCTAGTGTAGGGTGTTGCTTCTTCTGTATGGGCCAACTATGTCACAAATAAATTGTTCCTCCTTCTGTATTTGGCAAGTAATGACTTGCAAAGATGATGATCATCTTGCTAGTTTGCTGGGTTTTGTCCCCGAGAGGCCCTTGAGTTTGCCGGAATGTCGATTAACTTCCGTTCCGGCAAATTCGGGTACTCCATATGTCCTATTTTCAGCAAAGGTCATGCTGAAATTTTCCGTGAATTTTAGCATGACTTTGCTAAAAATAGGACATATGGGGTACTTACGACTAATGTTGATTATCTTCTGCTCAAAATTTATGCTGCTATAATGTTGTAAGGGTACTAATTGGTCTCTTCTGCTGCTTATCAGAGATGGGGGGAAGCAGCCACCGCCGCTCTGCCTCACCGGAGTACGAGTTGGATGCTTTCGAGTTCTTCACTATCATACTTTCTTCTTCAGTATCAGCCATGAGGCAGGTATATAAAACGAGAGATCTCCCCTTCACCCATCTCATTATGATAACTCTGTTGTTTGCTATATCACTCCTTGTCCCAAATTGCAGAGGCTGCCTGACGCTTTTATGAAGATGCTAGGTGAAGATCCGCCAGATAATGTGAAGCTCCGACAGGCCGGCAGCGAGGTTCGCAGGCTGTGGGACGTGGATTTGGTGATCGAGGAGGGCCACATGTACCTGTGCCATGGCTGGGAGAAGTTCTGCAGTGCCTACGACCTGCGGACGGGGTACTTTCTTCTCTTGAGGTACAACGATGACGCCACAATGCTCATCGTGAAGGTTTTCAACAAGACTATGTGTTGCATGCGCTATGCTAAAGACGAAGATGCCAGTGCGTTCTGCCTCTTCTTATTCCTCCATATTTGGGTTTGTCTCACATCGATTGTTAACGGTCATTGTTGCATTTGGACAGGCAATGGGAGCAGCAGCTGTGACACTGGCTACAGCCAAAGCAGCAGCGATTATGGCTATAGCAAAAGCAACAACGATTCTGGCCTTAGCGAAAGCAGCAGCGATTCTGGCAGCAGCGAAGACAACAAGAAGGATGATCCGGACTGGAGTGGGGGAGAAGAGGAGCAGAGTGGGGATGAGGAGCTGCAGGATGACGATGGGCATCAGGGTGAGGATGACCTAGCACTGGTGGTGGCTGACCAAGGGCAAGAGATGGTGGTGGCTGACCATGGGCAAGAGATGGTGGTGGCTGACCATGGGCAAGAGATGGTGGTGGCTGACCATGGGCAAGAGATGGTGGTGGCTGACCATGGGCAAGAGATGGTGGTGGCTGAGGGTGGCCTCGCGATGGTAGTGGTGCCTGACAATTATCACGCACCGGTGGTGGCGCCGGCGATCCCGCAGCTGGGCGACATGACCACGCCAATTGTGGTAGAAGACTACATCCCACAGCTGCCTCCACTGCCTCCACCGCCTCGCCGCTCTTGGCACATCAGGCTGAGGAAGGAGAAGGAGAAGAACAATGAGAACTGAACTATGTCAGGTATGTCAGATCTCCAAAATGATATATATATATATATATATATATATACTTAGTTACCTATTTATCTCTAATATGCTTAGTTTCCTATAGGTTAGCTCCAAAATTACTTATGTTAGCACAAAAGGATCAAGTTTACATAATAAGCTTATAGTCTTCTTCTTATTCTTCTTCTTATCCAAAATGACATATGTTAGCTTCGTTTTACCTAAGTTGGCTCTAATATACTAACTTAGAGCTTATATGCTTAGTTTCCTATAGGTTAGCTCTAAAATTACTTATGTTAGCACAAAATGATCAAGTTTACATAATAAGCTTATAGTCTTCTTCTTATTCTTCTTCTTATCCAAAATGACATAGGTTAGCTTCATTTTACCTAAGTTGGCTCTAATATGCTAACTTAGAGCTTATATGCTTAGTTTCCTATAGGTTAGCTCCAAAATTACTTATGTTAGCACAAAATGATCAAGTTTACATAATAAGCTTATAGTCTTCTTCTTATTCTTCTTCTTATCCAAAATGACATAGGTTAGCTTCATATTACTTAAGTTGGCTCTAATATGCTAACTTAGAGCTTATATGCTTAGTTTCCTATAGGTTAGCTCCAAAATTACTTATGTTAGCACAAAATGATCAAGTTTACATAATAAGCTTATAGTCTTCTTCTTATTTTTCTTATTCTTCTTCTTATTCTTCTTCTAGTCTTCTTCTTCTCTTCTTCTTCTTCTTCTTCTAACTTCTTGTTTATCATTTTGCAGATTTGATTTAATTCACGGAAGCTTGCATGGATGGAGTGCTTCTTTTCCATTTGGGTTTTGTTTTGTATCAATGTGAAACTTTTGTGAATTGATGGATAACGGTGTTGAATGAACATTGTGAAACTTTTGTAATATGCAACGATGGAACTATGTGTTGGCTATGTATGTATATATGATGAAACTTGTGTGTTGGATATGATCTGGTGGACGCAGGTAACATCGTTACATATGGCCCCCTGTATGTAAGCTAAGCAGATCTGT
Organism: Triticum monococcum; assembly: GCA_034509565.1. Taxonomy (NCBI): domain Eukaryota; kingdom Viridiplantae; phylum Streptophyta; class Magnoliopsida; order Poales; family Poaceae; genus Triticum; species Triticum monococcum. The sequence continues at coordinate 75,964,223 of CM067842.1, read as the reverse complement.
GTTGTATGTTATCTCTAATATTTTTAACCTGTGAAAATATCAGAAATGAAAAAAAAATCCCTAATATTCATACTAATGACGCACCACACAAGACACTAATGGCGCACTGTTATAATCACACTAATGGCGCATCACCCAACAGTGCGCCATTAGTATGCCAAAGCACATGGTTAAATATGGCCCCCTGGGAGGCATACTAATGGCGCATGGTGTTCTATACTAATGGCGCATTGCTCGGTGCACCATTAGTATACCAGATACTAAAGGCGCACCGGTGGTGCGCCATTAGTAAGAAATACTGGTGGCATGATACTAATGGCGCACCAGCAGTGCGCCATTAGTGGGCAAAACTGGTGCGCCATTACTAGCCCTTTTCCTAGTAGTGGTTGGAGCAGCACACAGACCCAACCTCGAGCGGGATCTACGTCACCGGAACCTCGGATTCGTCTCCAGTCATAGGTTCCGGACCATGTGCATCCGCGGCCATCGAGCCTGATCGGGCGCCGATCGTTGAATTCAGCGCCACGGAAACCTTCCGGCACTCACCTTTAGGTGATGTGCTAAACTCATTAAAAACCCTCTCCTTAGCAAGGGACTCACAGCCGAATTATATCCGGTTTGAGCTGGGGGCTGATGGCGGGGAATTTATATCCGGTTTGAGCTGGGGGCTGATGACGGGGAATTTCGCTTCTCACCCACCTCCCACTTCATAGCCACTGTCGAAGACTTAACCGACATGCTCGATTATGGCTCCGAAGACATCGACGGTATGGACGACGATGCCGAAGAGGAGCAGGGCCAAAACCTGCCGTTTACCGGACGCTGGACGGCCACTTCTTCATATGACGTGTACATGGTGGATACACCTAAAGAGAACAATGGCGATAACGAGAAGGATCCAGTCGAGGATAAACCTCCTAAGACACTGCCAAAACACCGACATCAGCGGCGCCACTCTAAATCACGCCGTGGAAAAGATAGTGATACCGGCATGAGAGAAAACAATACTCCGAACGATGCTGAAGACAAGGAATACCCCGTTGAGCCAACCTCCGAACAGGACGAACGGGAGGACGGGCGAGTCAGCCCTGATGAACAGGCCGTAAACGAAGACTCGGAGGACAGTAATTATCTTCCACTCTCCAAGGATGAGGTGAGCCTCGGCAATGAGGATTTCATCGTGCCTGAGGAACCTCTCGAGCAGGAGCGCTTTAAGCATCAGCTAATAGCCACTGTGAGGAGCCTGAAAAAGAAGCACCAGCAGCTTCAAGCTGATCAAGACCTGCTCAACAACAGATGGACTAACGTCCTGACAGCCGAGCAATACAACCTCGATCGCCCAACTAAAAGTTACCCAAAGCACAAATTGTTACCCCAATTCGATGATGAGGCGTTGGAGCCCGTACCATCAGCGCATAATGCGGCTGACCAACCACCACGTGGCTGGGATAAAGCGGCACCTCAAGCCCAACACCAGCCCGTCCTACCTCACCGTAAGGGAAGAGATAAAACAGCTCGGGGTTATACATATGACCTGTGGCAGGACCTAAAGAACAGAACATGTCAGACCAGATCGATCTACGGAACGCGGGGGCGTGCCCTGATGCGCGACGACGGCCATTTGGCCGGACATGACAAACATAACAACACCCGGGCCGAAAATCGCAGACAGACTACATCTGAACTACGTCGCGACTTGGCCCGATACAGAGGCGCCGCACACCCCCTCTGCTTCACCGACGAAGTAATGGAGCATGAATTCCCAGAAGGGTTTAAACCCGTAAATATCGAATCATATGATGGAACAACAGATCCCGCGGTATGGATTGAGGATTTTCTTCTCCATATTCATATGGCCCGTGGTGATGACCTTCACGCCATCAAATACCTCCCGCTAAAACTCAAAGGGCCAGCTCGGCACTGGTTAAACAGTCTGCCCGAGAACTCTATTGGCAGCTCGGAGGACTTGGAAGACGCCTTCCGCGACAACTTCCAAGGTACATATGTACGACCTCCAGATGCTGATGAATTAAGTCACATAGTTCAATAGCCCGGAGAGTCAGCCAGAAAATTCTGGACCAGGTTCCTAACTAAAAAGAACCAGATCATCGACTGTCCGGATGCCGAAGCCCTAGCGGCCTTTAAGCATAGCATCCGCGACGAATGGCTCACCCGTCACCTCGGCCAAGAAAAGGCAAAGTCCATGGAAGCCCTCACGGCACTCATGGCCCATTTTTGTGTGGGCGAGGATAGTTGGCTAGCCCATAGCAATAACACTGCAAGCGAAGTTGGCACCTCTGAGACCAAAACAGCAACGGCAAGCCCCGACGCAACAGGCACAAGCGTCGAAGCAACGGTGACAATACCGACGACACGACGGTTGTCGGTGTCAAAACTGGCGGATCTCGGGTAGGGGGTCCCGAACTGTGCGTCTAGGGTCGATGGTAACAGGAGACGGGGGACACGATGTTTACCCAGGTTCGGGCCCTCTCTAAACTTTGTATTACTTAAGTGGGATCAATGCCACGGTCTGCATTACAAAGCTCAATAACTTCTGGCATGCCAGAGTTAAGCCAAACGACAGTTCTACTCTGAGTTCCAGCAAACTTAGCCAAAAAATCACTAACACTATTCTGACTACGATGAACAAGACTAAAAGTAGTCATACGAAGGCTCTTCAGATGCTTGATTTCCTTCACCAGTGAAGAGAAGATTGATCTATCAGTTGACTTATCAATGATCATGCTCACAGCTTGTCGGGAATCCATCTCCACGTGAATAGGAAACTCGGTTCTCTGAATGGAAAGTGAAAGCCCTTCCATACATGCACCGAGCTCTGCTTCCAAAGCGTTTCTGCAGGAAAAAAGCTCCCTACATGATGTGTAGATAATCTGACCCCTATTATCCTGGAGTACCATACCAGAACATGCGCTTCCATCAACTGACCAAGAACCATCTGTGTTAAGTTTAGTCTAGCCCTCCATTGGTAACACCCAAGGGATGCACCGAGGCATAGGTGATATCACAAGTGGTTCATGTAGATGATTATAAGAGACCACATGCTTCCCCTTAACCAGATCCTCGTCGGAGTACTTAAGTGATAAGAGTGAGTCCAAGTAGCTCATGAGGAACCACTTGGACACTTCGATGGGTAATGGATCCTTGTTGTGAATCACTTCATTACGGTTATGCCATACGCGCCATAGTGTCATCATTAGCATGCACCTATCGATCTCAGGGAGTGGATGGAGCGCCTCCAATAGCCATTCAGTACCCGTATTTTCTTCATTTCCTCCAGCGGTGGCAATTGCCAAACTGTTGACATGCATTCCCACATTTGCACCGCCAAAGGGCATTTACAAAGTGCATGAAATGTATCTTCCTCTTCCCGCTCGCAGATTGGGCAGATTCCCAAAGTTTCTAAGTTATGTTTATTCTTGTTTTGCCAAGTTGGTAGGGAGTTCACTACTGCACGCCATGCAAAGTTTTTTTTACCGTTGGAGGTTCAGAACTTTTCCAAATAAGTTTCCAGCAGGTCCGATGTCCATCCGAAGCTGAGCTCGAAGATTCTGCAGTAGATCTTTGTGTCTCTTCAAAAGCTAAGGTATATGCCGACTTGACTGAAAAACCACCATTTCCAGCCGGCCCCATGCAAGCACGTCATCACCTAGCCGCGGTGATGCTCTTATTTTCAGAATCTCCTGCACATCACATGGTAGGAAGGCTTCCTGGAGCAGATTGTAATTCCATGATCCATTCTCGCGTAGAAGCTGCAGCTGTGACATGAAACGGTACCTGCATGTACCATGAACTGAGATTGGCCTATATGAAAAAGGCCTAGGGATCCAAGCATCCCTCCATATATGAATACTCCTTCCGTTTCCAACTCTCCATATTAAACCTTTCTTGAGCAGATCTAGGCCATGGTTGATTGCAGTCCAAGTTGAGGAAGCATTGCCCGAAAAATACGTGTCCTCCAACTTGCCGTTTGGTTAGTATTTACTTTTCAACAGTCCTGCACACAAGCTATCAGGCCTAGTTAGCAATCTCCAGGCCTGTCTAGCTAGAAGGGCCTGATTGAACATGCGATAATATCTGAACCCTGCACCATCTTTGCTCTTTGGCTGTTGTAATTTCCGCCAAGATTTCCAATATACTTTACGCTGTCCTTTAGCGGCTCCCCAATAGAAATTCCTGACCATCTCCGTGAGATCATCGCAACCAGCAAAGTGTAGTTTAAAAACTCCCATGATGAAAACTGGCAGTGCCTCGGCCACGGATTTAATTAACACTTCCCTTCCAGGTTGGGCAAGATGTCCATCCCCCCATTGGATCAGTCTTTTCATAAGCAGTGCTTGTAGGTTTTGAAACCGACCTTTAGACATTCTGCCATTAGGGGTTGGAAGCCCTAGGTACTTCTCCTCAAAGCCTGTAACTGTCACATTTAGGACTTCTCGGATGTCCTCCTGAGAGTTAACCGGACATGCTTCTCCAAACATGATAGAGCATTTATTATAATTTAATAGTTGACCAGTAGCATTTGCATAGAGATCAAGGCAGGACTTAACTTGTTCAGCTTGCGTCCGTGACGCCTCGAAGAACAGAATTGTGTCATCCGCAAACAAAAGATGTGAAATATCCGATGCACGTCGACAAATCTTTATTGGAGTAATCAATCCCACTTCTACATTATGTCTTAGAATTGCAGAAAGGCCGCCAGCAACGAATAGGAACAAAAAGGGAGAGAGTGGATCACCTTGCCGAAGACCACACGACAGTGCAAATGAATCCAAGAGGGTTCCATTGAATCTCACAGGATATCTCATCGATGTGACACAAGTCATAATCCAGTCAATCCATCGACGAGCTAAACCCAGCTTTTGCATCACTTGCCTCAAGAAGTTCCAGTCTACCCGATCATAAGCTTTTGACAGGTCAAGTTTGTATGCATAGAAGCTTTTTGTTGTATCTTTTTCCTGCTTAATATAATGGATGCATTCGAAGGCAATCAGTGCGTTACCAGTGATCATCCAGCCGGATACAAAGGCACTTTGTTCAGGTGAGATAATAGCATCCAGCAGAGGTCTCAACCTGTTCACAAGACATTTGGAGATCACCTTGTAAACCACATTACACAGACTAATGGGCCTATACTCAGAAAGCTTTGTGGGATTAGCAATTTTTGGAATTAAGACAATAGAAGTATCATTAACCCCTTCTGGCATCACCCCCGTGCTGAAAAACTCTTTGACTGCCTTAACAATATTTTCCTGCAAAACATCCCAATTGCATTGAAAAAATCTCGCCGGGAACCCATCTGGCCCCGGTGCCTTTAAAGGTCCTATCTGAAAAAGAGCATCAGATATTTCCTGATCGGAGAAGTCAACAGAGAGTTTGTCATTTTCATCATCTGTTATTGCCGCATGAAAGAGGTCCACAACCATTGCGGCATTCAATATTGGATCAGCTGTGAAAATATTTTTAAAATAAGAGGTGGCCATGTTACACATAGTTTCAGTGTCCGTGTAAACATTACCATCATTGTCATGAAGCTTCCGAATTTTATTTTTTCTAGCTCTCCAATCCGACTTGCTCTGGAAGTATTTTGTGTTCCTATCGCCCTCCTTGAGCCACGTGATACAGGACTGTTGAAGCCATAGCATCTCTTCTTTATAAAGAAGTTCATTAAGCTTGTCGGGAACCTTTCTTATCTCCTGCCTGCCAGCATTCATTCTCATCAGCTCCTCTAGCTGAGTACATGATTTATTTATTTCCCTTGTAATATTCCCAAACCTCTTGTTGCTCCATGATCTAAGCGATGCCATGGTAGATCTCAGAGCATCATTAACCTGACCCAAGTTATCCATAGCACCGAAAGCAGTCCAGGCATTCTTTATAAAATCCGGTAACTCAGCATCCCTCTCCCAAAAAATCTCATATCTTCTTGCCTATGATCTGGGACTCTCCTGCACCGTAGAAAATTTCAAAAGGAGCGGCACATGGTTCGAGCTGGGGGACGCTAAGTGCTGTACAGAGGCATGTGCAAACATGTTCCTTCATTCGCTGGTTGCAACATGTTGATCTAGGCGTACACGTACATTAGCAGGGGCTGCACGCATGTTATCATATGTCTAAGGGACTCCAATAGATCCCAAATCAACGAGTTCACATGTCATAAGCACATCACGAAATACTGCCATTTGAGCTTCAGGTCTGGGGTCAAGGACATATGCTCAAAATTCCACAAAGCCTCGTTAAAATCACCAATAACCAACCACGGCAAATCCGATACTTTGCTTCAAAGCCTGCAGCTTAGACCACATCAAATGTTTGTTCTCCACTCGAGGTTCGCCGTAAACGGCAGTTAATCTCCATTGTTTGCCTCCAGGGGAAGTAACCGAGATGTCAATGAACCGGTTATCGGTTCCCAAAACTGAAACTTGATATGATTCATGCCAAAAAAGAGCTAATCCTCCACTGGATCCATTGCTATCATCACCCTCAAATCCTTTGAGCCCGAGATGCCCTCTAATCCTCTTCATTTTACTTGCTTTTTGTCTAGTTTGGCACAAGAAAACAAACATGGGGGAATGCGACTGAACTAGTGTCGCAACATCATGAACTGTCTGAGGATTCCCCCCTCCCCGGCAGTTCCAACTTAGCAGAATCATTGGGACGGGCGGTCCTCCGATGAGGAGGCCGCCAAACCATTCACAGAAGAACTATATATCCACCGCCCCTCCATCTTCAGCTCTGAATTTCTTTCAGTTTGCATTTTTCTATGGTGTGCCTGCCACATCATTGTTTCCAAGATCCTTTTCTGAATCTTCAAACTGATCCACCATCACAACAGTGTTACCTGCAAGTACAATGGCTCCACTATGTCTAGTTGGACCACTTTTTGGCAAGGCCAGGGTCGCCGAGTCCACCGCTACCCTTTTGCCCAAAGTCAGCAGGTCCTCCTTGGCCCCTCCATGAGTAGAGGTATTTTCATCGGTTGCCTTTCCCACATCTGCATTCATTTTATTTTTCGCATTGAAGCGCCAGCTCTGTGTCATCAACTGACCATCTGTAGCTATATTGCCTGAATCCTCCTCTTCAGGATAATGGTTGTCATTATACCCCCATTTGTGTTGTTGTATCCCTGATCTTCCAGCCCCTCTTCCTCTTCCAGAGGTTCCATCTGGGTCACCCCCAGAATAATGATCACCTCTCCCAAATCCTCTGCCTGTGCCGCGACCAGAACCGCGACCTCGTCCTCCACGCCCCTTCTAGGAGCTAAGACAAACAGAACCCATTCCATCTCTTCAACATTGTGTTCTCCGGTGCCGCACTCCTCATGCCAATGCCCAAGAAAACCACACTTGTAGCAAAACACTGGCAGTTTCTCAAACTTAACTTGATAAAATTCAGTTTCGCCCTCTTTAGTAAAGCTCACAAACCTTGTTAGTTTCTTGTTGACATCTATCCGAACCCGTGCTCTTACAAACTCCCCCACAAATCCATTAGGCAGTACTATTTGTAGTTCTAATACCTCACCAATACGCTCAGCCATGGACTTCACAAATCTCTCTCGCTTCAGCACCATATCCGGGAGTTTGTGGATTTGACACCGGGCTTCAATCCTACCAAGCTTCACTGATTCTGGGTTTTTAAACCCATCACACTCAGCAATCACAAGGGCCATACCCTTGAAATCCCATGGTCCTTGATGCATTGTTTTGTTCCAATCTGCCAGACATTGGAACTGCACCGAGAACAGGTTGGAGTTAATTCTGCGCCAGATCACTTCACGTGCTGGGTTCCATGCGGCCTTCATATCCGTGATCAGAGCTCCTTGGCCAAAGGATTTTCCTGTTAGAACCCTAGCAATCGCGAGCCACTTGGGCTTCTCTTCAGGTTCTTCTGCTTCATCCTCCCAGACTAAGTTGTCAAGTTCGCCATCTTCTACATGCAATCTTTCCAGAAGAACACTCGGATCTATTGACTCGTTCCCTCTACTAGCACTTGCATCCATGGAAGAAGCCATGCCGGCGGTCTCCCGTGTTTCCAGAACCCAAACGAGATCCGATCTGAGTTATTCGAGAGCGAACCCAAAGCCTGCGTGCAGAGCACGGTCTTGGGGACAGGGGGTGTCGCCGATGGACGCGGCCCGACGGCTGCGGGAAGGAGAAAACTCACGGCGGCGGCGCGCCGGGGGGAGTAGGGAACCCTAGGTCGCAGCCTTAGGGGAACGAGGTGTTTACATTCCAAGGTTGAAAGTTGAAACCATCCAAAACTTTGAAAAACAGGTGGGGTCACATGGAGTCTGGGATTAGCAGCAGTGCTCATGGAGTATCTCATGTCCAATGTACATGAAGGTTCGACGCATGGATGAATCCAAGATGGTGAAGAATATTCGTCAAGGTGGACATTGTTAGAATTGTGTCAAATATTATTATACAAGATAGGTTACAATTAAACTTGATTTTGGACTGTGTGTAGATAGGGTAGGAGTTGTGTCCTAATAGAACACATATATCCTAGGCCTCTCATATATAGTGGGGATATACACGCGATGTAACCTATACCAACATAATAGCACATGCACGCGGGGGAACCTGCGGCGTGTGCCGGCGCCCGGGCGGCCAGATGCAGTATTGTATCGCTGTCATGGGGAGGAGCGCCCGTAGTCAGGCCCCGGGAATGTAGCCATGATGGTGAACCTCGTTAACAAATCTCGATGCCGTGCTCATGTGATTGCTTGATCCACGGGTGATCAACGGTATGCCTCGGATTTATTCTAACATCTCTAGCGAGTCATTCAAAAATTGACCGACGCCGAATTCGAATCATCCAGAAACACACGCGCAAAGTGTTACCAACAGAAACACACGCGCAAAGTGTTACCAGCAGGACCGTGCAAGTGTGCAACACAGCACTACACACACACACGGGAAATGCATGATACGGTCGATAGAAACGGCTAATAGAACGCAAGCCCACTACTTCATGGTCATCTGGTAGCAAGCTAGCACAGACGCCACCACTTCCTTCCCCTATCAAGTCTCCAAATCGATGAAAACACCCAGGGCAGGCACGGCAAAGCCGTTGCGAATCAAAGGGGTGGGGATGCATCAATGACAATTCTGCTTCTCTACCGGTGTCCGTCGATCCGATCGTTGGAGACAGGCCCCCTCCCACGTCGCGCGCATGGCTGTGGGCAGGAGGCTGGAGCTCCTCGTCTTCTTCTCCACAGCCGGCAGCTTGGTTCTCGGCTTCGTGGCGGTGTTCGTCGTCTGTTGCCTGGAGGACCCATACCGCCCAACGTTCAGGCTGCCCAACCAGCTGAGTCCCGCGCTTTATTTGATTCTAATCCCATTTAGTTTTAACGGAATATTCAAACGGATATAAACAACATGAGTTAGACTTAGATTTTCTCTGATTCTGAATTTCTGATGCGTGGATGGCTCCCATTTTTGTGCAGGTTGATGTGGTGGGTCTTGATGTGCGGTGCCTTCCCGTGGAGTGCGGTGCTGCTGGCGTTACAGATGAAGTGGCTGTCTCCCGAAGGCTGGGAGCCCACCAATGTCGAGTTCCTGGTCCTCATCGTCGTGGAGTGGGTGGTCGCGTGTTTCACCTTCGGCTCAGCGTGTGCCGCCCTCGCCGTGGACCAGTTCGCCATCCAGCACAACTACTGCCGCCCGGGTGCCGCCGTGTGCATAGTGTACCTTGTCGCCGTCGCGACCGCATGCGCCGCCGGGGCTCTCGCCGCCGTGTCGGCACTTGGGATGCTCTGGATACTCGCCTCCCGGTTCCGCCCAGTACACACGCCCTAGTCAATCAGGCAGGCTCCGCTGGCGTGGCGCGTGTTCTTGTTAGAGCCCAGGGAAGCACTAGTGTAATAGTGTTCTTGCTAGTGTCATGGTTAGATTGTCAGTAGTAATTAGATCATTGATGGTGCGCGTTGTCGCACCCGTCTATTTTTTCGATAGAGTAGTGCAATTTGTAAAAAAAAAAGCCTATCATACATGAGCATGATTCATACATGATCAACTATTCAACTTACGAAGTCCTGAGAATTTAGTTGTGCTTCTAGCCAAATAATGTTGCGAGATAACATTTTTGGCTCATAGGACTACTCACAACCTGCAAACTCTGTGATATAGAAGCATACATGATTAGAGACGGTGATCTTTCATTTCATAGCTAGCAAGTGCCAGAATGATCCATGAGATAAAGAATAAACCAATCATCAAAGCAGGAAATTTAGTAAAATATGACGCCTCGGGATTTATCAAAAGAAAGTGAGACCGACATGTAGATTTTGATAGTGAACAAATTGATTTCTGAGGCCTAAAATCCGTTTCGGGCCTATTCAATTGGTTTCAAATCTACATGCGAAAATATGTACAACAGGAAGAACACCCTGAGGATCTACAGAAGACAGGAGAGAGATTACAGGGCAAGTTCTATGTCTATGAGCTAAACCAAAATGGCTAAAGACAGGTCAAACTGATGAGCTACATTATGAGCAATACCAGTGATTTCCCTAGAGATGTGAAACACCCGGAGTTGCCTTGTACAAATCAGCAACAAGCTTTCTGACTGCCCAAGTAACAGAGTCAGCAGTGACATTCCTTTGCGCCCCCACCTTGGCAAGGGTGCTGTGAGAAGAGTGGGCTGGGAGACTTGGAGTAGCTGACATTATCTGTGAGAAAAACACCAGCGTTCCAAATGCCTGGAGTGGTGAAGAAGTGGCTGGTGCATATGCTTCAATCTGTACCTGAATGCTCTCTTCTTCCTGCAAAACATTGAGAAAAACACCGATGCCCGTGGTTGTGTTGCCATTAGTTAAACTTGGACTTTTTTAGCTTTTCAAAGATGCATCAGAGTAGATCTTAGCTCCTAAAACAAGGTCATTTCTAATGGTGTATCCCTGCTGCAGCCTCACATTAGCCATTGATGTGATACATGATACACAAGACAAAAATAATCAGTTGGTACATCCCAATTCAAATAGAAGAAAATCATATCAGTTGGGTTTCTGAATACCGACTACAACGTTGCACCCCAAGTTCTCAAGAGTATCTGAACTCACCATCGTTGAGTCTAATATAGGTCTGATGTCGACATCTATGAACCAAGAGCTAGCACATCAGAATGAATTTTTCTATATGGATGCATACGTCAAAAGAGAAGCCATTTCCAAGATCAAACATCCTCACAATTGGTACTCTATAGGGGTGGTAATCATCTGCCTAGAACAATTTAATTTATAGAATCTGCATAGAACAATTTAACATAGAGCATGCTAGAAGATCAGATCAAGAAATAAATAATTTTAGAACAGAATTAATAGCCGCTATTCATCGGAGATGAGAAATTGAAGAATTCCCAATTGTGCCAAAACTGAACAATTCCCCAAATCAAAAAGCCAAATCAGTCTACAAATCGTAGGATTCCCCAAGAACCAATTGACCACAACCAGTACGGAGATCGCCTGCACAAAATTAAGATCGGGGGATATTAGAACACCGTAATCATGGCTGAAAGAAGGGATAGTATAGAAAAGGAAACAAACGTAAATTGCTGCTAGAGGTCCCGTTGCTGGAGTAGAAACGGTGACATGACAGAGGTGAGGAGGCATATATGTACAGGCGCATGTATTGAAGAAAATAGAAAGTCACGCATGTATCACCCGCCATGAATGGCTCCAAAAACTGAAGATTGATTGCTTCCTTAAAATCCTAATGGATCGGTTTCGCCGGTCGAACCGACGAAGAGTCAAATGCCCGTGTCGCCTCCCCACATTCGCCTCCGCAGCTAGATCTCCGCCTGCACCGGGAGATACTCTGGACACGGTCGCTTCTTTTTTTTCTCGCTTCTGTGCCCCTGCATCGGGAGTCGATGAAACCGGCGGCTCCTCTGTGCGTGCGGCTCCGGCTCGCGTCGGCACTTTTTTTAGCAACTCCTCACAGTTCGCTCCAATCCCTCCTCGAAGCCCAGGTGGTAGAATGGGCTGGCCGACGGCCCGGTGCACCGGAGGCTTTCGTTTCGGCCTCTGGAGCAGTAGCCCACAGGACAGTTGGGCTAGATTTAACATAGTGCGGGATAGATTGTTTTGTAGACGAGATCCGATGGCCAGGAACTCCCAGCTCAATAAAACGGACGACCCAAAACCCAAATCGCTATGAGGGCAGGGATTAGATGCGGTTATACTGTCCTTAATATAGAAAGCTGCCTGTTTACTCATTTCTTTCGAAGCAGTTTTGTCGCTTGTAAGAACTCGTGTTCAATTACTAACGACCAGTGGTGATCAGTGGAGTACTAGCTTAATAATTACTTCCTCCATTCTAAAATAGATGACTCAACTTTGTATTATCTGAGAGTACATAAGTAGCACATTCACACGGACAGAAAGAGCACAGTCTCTGAAGTGCACATCGAGTGGTGTGGACTAGCTCTAGGCCGCCTGAGCATGCCGAGAGCCGATTCCGATTCCGATTCAGAGGGACCGGCGTCACCAAGCAACCGAAGCAGATTCTACAGTACTGCATGGAGACGATGGCATGCGAAGGTTGATTACTTACTCGCTGGTCTACTCGGGATCGTACGTGACGAGCTGGCGCTTCGTCAGGATGGAACCGGCGATGGTCATTGCGAAGGCGATCAGGAAGGAGTCAAAGCACACGGCCATGGCAAGGGCGATCAGGAAGGATGAGCTCCTGTCGTCGACCGTCTGCGGGCTTTTCGTGGTCGAATGGATTGCAACGACAATGACGTTGCGAGAGAGACTCCACTGAAGCTTTGGTGCAGCTCTGCTTTTAATTCAGTGCCTGCCTTCTACTAATGGTGAGACACCTTTGCCACCCCCGGCCCAAAGGATTGTTTCACCGATTAGGAACTCGGTGAAGGCGCCGGGAAGTTGCCGTCCGCTCACTAGCTCGCTCTCAGCCGCACACGCTTTTCCATCAACCAAAGTACAGTAAATGTGCATGCCATGCATTCTACCGTGGCATTCACAGCGTAGCCTATACACATCGCGTTACAAGCTCTCTCTCATCCATGTCGTGCATCTGGTTTTTTCGCAACACACGGCCATACGTACATCGACCGGTAGGATGCAAGCACACTTCGTGTCACATACTCCGGGACTAGGCTGGATGACGAGAGAGCTGCGAGCATGTGCAGTAGGCGCCACCACCTCCTTCCATTGTCTTATCAAGTTTCTAAATCGGTGAAAGCGCCTTAGGACGACTGGCGCGGCAAAGGTGTTAGCGCACATTTGTAGAAACACCATTGTATCAAGTCAAGGCGAGGTGGGAGTGGGGTGCATTTCCTTCTTCTCCACCTACCAATCGGATCATTCGTTCCGTTCCAGAGCTCTCTCACGGTGGCGCCGCGCGCATGGCTCTAGGCAGCAGGCTGAAGCTCCTCGTCCTCCTCTCAAGATGGGTCAGCTTGATACTCGCCTGCACGGCGGCGGCCATCGTCGGCGAGGCCAGCCAACCGTTCCCGGCCAACCAGTTGAGTCCCGCGCTTAATTTGTTCCCTGCTTGGGTATTTTGTATTTTGAGGACGTATATATTCTGTTCCCTGCTAGCCCGGTCATGTACTAGTTGCGCTCTCGTTCAGGTTCATGTGGTGGATTCTGTGCTTCGGATTTGGTGCTGCTAATGTTCCAGTTCGTCTGGCCGTGTATGGAGGGCTTTGAGCCCGGAAATGTGGCGCTCCTGCTACTGGTCGCTGTCGACTGGGCCGTCGCGTGTCTCACCGCCGGCTCGGCGTGCGCCGCCCTCGCCGCCAACCACTACGCCATCCAGCACCAGTATAAGGACTGTGGCCCGGAGACTGGATTTTCTCCCATGCACGGGAGGTCCCGTGCATGGTCCAGCCATTCGTTCTTGCGCTGAGATGCCCGTCCGAAATGCCAGCGTAAACTATTCTAAAGCTTTCCCACGGCACTGTTCGAGTACAATACCTGACATATCCTGTCAGATACGCATTGAAACTGTGGGTCAGCATTAATAGGGTAACAGGGATATGTGTTAGTTACCAGCAACACAAAAGTCACCTCCCTCTACACATCGAGTATGATGTGCCAGATCCACTATTCCCCATTGCTTTCAGACACCTTCTTCCTCCTCCCATCACCCACCATGGGAGAGCTCTGTGCGGAAATCTCGTATATTTATTTATTATTAATCGCTGTGTTTTCTATCGTTTGATGGTCGAGGACATCGAATAAGATCCGAAGTGTCCGTCTCTACTGCAATTACGTCGAACAGATCTCAGATTAGAAATCTTCGAGTTCTTCTTAGACCCAGTCTCTGCTGCAAGCCTGCAACCTAAGGCATTTCAACAGATGATTCTTCCTAGAAACAGGCAAAATTAGGATGGAGAAGAGAAGGTGATGGGGGAGAAGGCGAGGCTGGTCGAACGGGAGAAACAGTGAGAATTTTGGTACAGAGAAAAAATTGCGGGACAGGTGGGAGGGCTGGAGCGGCATGGCATAAAGTGCATTGATGACTGACATTGGATACGGGCCTATATTAATGCATGGAATAGCAAATACTACATGTATACGAAGAAAGTAAGTTTGCATGCGTTCGGATCTCCAACTAGACCAACGCCGGATGCATGCACGGGACGTCCCATGCATGGGAGAATAGCTTTTCTCCTGTGGCCCGGGGATCCTTGTCTGCATGCGGTACCGTACTGCCGCCGCGATGGTGTGTGCTGCCGGGGCTCTCGCCGCGGTGTCCGCCCTCGGCATGCTCCGGATCCACGGGTCCCGCTTTGCCCTGGCTCAGGCGCCATAGTTTCTCATCTGCCTTGTGTTCTTGTCAAAGCTTTGATTAGAGCCGCCAATGCAAGTTCTGGCGTTAGGGTTAGACATTTAATTTAATTAGCAGACGTTTATTCTTTTGAATTTGAGGTAGTTGACTTCTGTTGCCTGTAAGAATTCGTTCCGGAAATCAAATCAATCCAGGTGTCGAACACATGCGGCACTCGCTCTTGATGTGGCAGCGAAAGCAAAGCCAAATCTTTGCCACGCACATACATTTGGGATTCAGTCCTTCTCCGCCACTCGCCTCACCACATCCTCGCCGGTGCCGCACCGTCAGCGGCGTGGCTATGGCGTTCACGCGCACCGCGGCGAGGACACTGGCATTGGAGATCGCGTAGGCGAGGGTAGGGGAGCCGAAGCTGAGCACGTCGATGACGCTGGCGTTGCGGAGGATGCTGCCGCTTCGGCGGCTCGGCGCCGTGACGCGTGCGCCGTGCAGCTCTACGGCGAGGTCCACGCCTCCACGGCTGCGGCGATCTGCATGCGCTCCTCCGTGCAGAACACAAGCACGGACAGAAATCATTCGGAGTGCTCTACTGTGCTACAAAAAGCAGAGTCTCATATTACGTACCTGAGCACGAGTTGCATGGCTCTGAATAGCCTGGTCCCCTATAATTTCTTCATTCTTTTCAGTAGGAGTTCGTCATTCTTTTCGAGCATCTCTGTCACATACTTCTACTACGAAGCTGGCACACCTACACTACATCCACCGTGCAAGTGCGCAACACAACACACGGGTAATGCTACGCTCGATAGAAGCTACACACGGGTAATGCCACTATCGAGCGAGAGCATGCATGTGCACCACAGCAGGCGCCACCACTCCCCTTCCCCTATCGAGTTCGAGTTTCCAAATCGGTGAAAGCATCCAGGACTGGCGCGGCAAAGCTTTTGCGCGCTTTCGTGGAAACGCCATTGAACCAAAGGGGGTGGTGGGTGGGGGGGATTCATCCTCATCCATGACCACGTTTCTGCTTTCTCTACCAGTGTAGCACACCACATCCCGGCCCCTCCCTCCCACTGCACCCTCATGGCTGTAGGCACGAGGCTGGAGGTCCTCGTCCTCCTCTCCACGACCGGCAGCTTTCTTCTCGGCCTAGCGGCGGTGGCCGCCGGACGCCGGTGGCCTGGCGGGCCCGTACCACCCGACGTTCAGGCTGGCCAACCAGTTGAGTGAGTCCCGCGGTTAATTGGATTGCTGATCGCTTCCCTGCAAGCCCGGTAGATGCATGCTTTCTCTGATGGTACGTATCACTTTAATTTTGTCCAGGTTGATGTGGTGGACTTCGTTCTGCGGCGCCTTCCCGTCGTTTGGGGTGCTGCTGGTCGTGCAGATCGGCTGCCTATTGCCTGGATGCGGACGACGTACGGGGAGCTCACCAACGTCGAGCTCCTCGTCCTCATCGCCGTCGAGTGGGCCCTCGCGTGTTTCACCTTCGGCTCAGTGTGTACCGCACACGCTTTCCAAGGTAAAGTAAATGTGCATGCGATGCATTCTATCGTGACATTCACAGCGTAGGGTAAACAGCACGTCGCGTTACAACTCTCCCTCACTCATGTAGTACGGGAACACACGGCCAAAGCCCAAGCTGGAGTGTGTACAAGGACTGTTTTCCAGCATTGCGCTGGCCTCATGTGGATCTTGCATGAATTTTTTTTTGTGGTGGTGATACTCGATCGTGTCCCAGCATTGTCATTCTGATGATGCGGTGCTTCGTAGCGTTTGGGTTTGGTCACTAATTTGAAGCTTGGCAGTAGTAGTTTGTAAAAAGACCATCTGATTTCGTTATATGAAATCACAGTGTGAGAGCATCTACAACTGGACCATCCATATCCGAGGCAAAACGACCTAGTTTGTGTGTGCGGACGAAAAATCATCATCCAATTGGGCTCCTCATATCTGGCCCAAATGACCGGACTGACCGACACTTCTCCTACCCGGCACATATCTAGGACGGATATTGGGATGCCCGGACGCGGGCGTCATGTTGGATCGGCCTGCTAGGGCGGGCCCGTGCCGCCCCCACCGATACCTCACAAATGACCCACCCCATCGGAATAACCCTAGAAACCCACGCTCGTCTTCCCCTCTTGCCTCGTCTCCTCCTGTTCCTCCCAAATTCTTCCCCTCCCCTCTATCATGGCCAACTCCGGTCAGGACTTTGGCGGCGAGCCCGATCCCATGGACCGGGACGACCTCATGAAGGAGGAGGACGATAGATCTAGCAGTGCGCCGGACGAGAAGTAGTTCGCGCTCGAACACGGACACCAGTCGGGAGCTCGAGCTCCATCGCTGAGGGAGTCCTGGATTAAGGGGTCCTCGGGCGTCCGGCCTGTTGGACATGGGCCGAACTGATGGGCCGTGAAGATACAAGACAGAAGACTCTCTCCCGTGTCCGGATGGGACTCTGCTTGACGTGGATGGTAAGCTTGGCGTTCGGATATGAAGATTCCTTTCTCTGTAACCGACTTTGTACAATCCTAGCCCCTCCGGTGTCTATATAAACCGGAGGGTTTAGTCCCTAGAGGCAATCACAATCATACATGCTAGACTTCTAGGGTTTTAGCCATTACGATCTCGTGGTAGATCAACTCTTGTAATACTCATATTCATCAAGATCAATCAAGCAGGAACTGGGTATTACCTCCATAGAGAGGTCCCGAACCTGGGTAAACATCGTGTCCCCCGTCTCCTGTTACCATCGACCTTAGACGCACAGTCCCGGACCCCCTACCCGAGATCCGTCGGTTTTGACACCGACATTGTTGCTTTCATTGAGAGTTCCGCTGCATCGTCGCCAAGAGGTTCGATGGCTCCATCAATCATCTACAACAATGCTATCCTGGGGGAAGTTTTCCTCCCCGGCCAGATCTTTGTGTTCGGAGGCTTCGCACTGCGGGCCAACTCGCTTGGCCATCTAGAGCAGATCGATAGCTACGCCCCAGGTCACCAGATTAGTTTTGGAACCCTGGACTATGTCGCTGACGTCCGGGGAGACTTGATCTTCCAAGGATTCGCGACCCCAACTTCCACTCTGGCCTTAGATCCGGAGCGCGTCGCCATGCCCAAAGACGGACTTCTTGAGCCCGCCGGACTATCTGCGGCCACTAAACCCAGTACGGAAGGGCTGGAAGGAGTAGCGTCGCTGGCAGTCATCACGAAGCCAGACCCTTCTCTGGACACTGGCTCCGAACCCTCGGAGTCAGCACCGTGTGAGTTTGGCCGAGGAGGCTCCCTCCCGCCGTACTTCGCGGACTCTCTTCTCTCTGGACAAACCTCGCCTTTTAGCAAGGCTCTGGACTTAATGCGATCCCTTGTCATTACAGAGGAGCAACGTCCGAACTACGCCTACCTCGGACTAGGGGCTGAGGGAAGGGAATTTTACGGCCCACTCGCCACCAACTTCATAGTCACTGTCGAGGACTTAACCGACATGCTCGATTACGGCTCCGAAGACATCGACGGTATGGACGACGATGCCGGAGATGAGCAGGCCCAAAACCCGTTGTTTACCGGACGCTGGACGGCCACCTCTTCGTATGACGTGTACATGGTGGATACACCCAAAGAGAATAGCAGCGATGACAAGGAAGATTCAGTCGAAGATAAACCTCCTGAGATACAGCCAAAGCGCCGACGTCAGCGGCACCGCTCTAAATCACGCCGTGGAAAAGACAACAATACCGGCACAGGAGAAAACAACACTCCGGGTGATGCCGAAGACAGAGAAGACCCGGTCGAACCAACTTCCGAATAGGAGGATCGAGAAGATGGGCAAGTTAGCCCTGATGAACAGGCCATACATGAAGACTCGGAGGACGGTAATTATCTCCCACTCTCCGAGGATGAGGTGAGCCTCGGTGACGAAGACTTCATCGTACCCGAGGAACCTCTCGAGCAGGAGCGCCTTAAGCACCGGCTAATTGCCACTGCAAGGAGTCTGAAAAAGAAGCAGCAGTAGCTTCAAGCTGATCAGGATCTGCTCAATGGCAGGTGGACTAATGTCCTGGCAGCCGAGGAATACGGCCTCGAGCGCCCAACCAAAAGTTACCCGAAGCGCAAATTGTTACCTCAATTCGATGGCGAGGCGCGGGAGCCCATACCATCAGCGTGTAATGCGGTTGACCAACCACCACGTGGCCGGGACAAAGCGGCAACCCAAGCCGAACACCAGCCCATACTACCCCACCGTAAAGGCAGGGACATAACAGCTCGGGGTTATACATATGACCTGCGGCAAGACCTGGACAATAGAGCAGGTTAGACCAGACCGATCTACAGATCGCGGGGGCGTGCCCCGACGCGCGACGACGGCCATCTAGCCAGACGTGACAAACATAACCACGCCCCGGCCAAAATCCGCAGACGATCTCCATCCGAGGTACGTCGCGACTTGACCCGATATAGAGGCGCTGCACACCCCCTTTGCTTCACTGATAAAGTAATGGAACACAAATTCCCAGAAGGGTTCAAACCCGTGAACATCGAATCATACGATGTGACAACAGACCCCGCAGTATGGATCGAGGACTTTCTTCTGCATATTCATATGGCTTGCGGTGATGATCTTCATGCCATCAAATATCTCCCGCTAAAACTCAAGGGACCAGCTCGGCACTAGCTAAACAGCCTTCCAGAAAACTCCATTGGCAGCTGGGAAGACTTGGAAGACGCCTTCCGCGATAACTTCCAAGGTACATATGTCCGGCCACTAGACGTCGATGACCTAAGTCACATCATCCAGCAGCCCGGAGAGTCAGCCAGGAAGCTGTGGACTAGATTCTTAATTAAAAAGAACCAAATTGTCGATTGTCCAGACGCCGAAGCCCTCGCGGCCTTCAAACATAGCATCCAGGATGAGTGGCTCGCTCGCCACCTCGGTCAAGAAAAACTAAAATCCATGGAAGCCCTTACCACTCTGATGACCCGCTTTTGCGCGGGAGAAGACAGCTGGCTCGCTCGTAGAAGCAACAGCACCAGTGATCCGAGCACTTCCGGAGTTCGAGACGGCAACGGCAAGCCATGACGCAACAAACATAAGCGTCAGAATAATAATGAAGGAACGCAAGAAACGGCGGTCAACGCCGGATTCAGCGGCTCCAAACCCGGTCAACAGAAAAAGGCATTCAAAGCAAACAGAGACGGACCATCCAATTTAGACAAGATACTGGATCGGCCCTGCCAGATTCATGGCATCCCCGATAAACCAGCTACTCACACCAACAGAAGCTGTTGGGTCTTCAAACAAGCCGGCAAGCTTAATGCCGAACACAAGGGGAAGGGGCTGCCCATTGACAGCGATGACGAAGAGACTCGCTAGCCGAACATGGGGGGTCAGAAGCAATATCTCCCCGAAGTGAAAACTGTAAACATGGTATACGTGACGCACACCCCTATAGGGGAGTGTCGGTGTCAAAACCGGCAGATCTCGGGTAGGGGGTACCGAACTGTGCGTCTAAGGTTGATGGTAACAGGAGACGGGGGACACAATGTTTACCCAGGTTCGGGCTCTCTCTATGGAGGTAATACCCTACTTCCTGCTTGATTGATCTTGATGAATATGAGTATTACAAGATTTGATCTACCTCGAGATCGTAATGCCTAAAACCCTAAAAGTCTAGCCTGTATGACTATGATTCTGCCTCGTCTCTATGGACTAAGCCCTCCGGTTTATATAGACACCAGAGGGGACTAGGGTTATACAATGTCGGTTACAGAGAAACGAATCTTCATATCCGGGCGCCCGGCTTGCCTTCCTCGCCAAGGAGAGTCCCATCCGGACACGGGAGAGAGTCTTCGGTCTTGTATCTTCACAGCCCATTAGTCCGACCCACGTACCATAGTCCAGACGCCCGAGGACCCCTTAATCTAGGACTCCCTCAGTAGCCCCTGAACCAGGCTTTAATGACGAGGTGTCCGGCGCGCAGATTGTCTTCGGCATTGCAAGGCGGGTTCCTTCTCCGAATACTCCAACATAGTCTTCGAACACAATGAACGTGTCTGGCTCTGCAAAACAAGTAGCACACACAACCGCAGAGATTATAATATTTCACGAGTCCAACCCGCTAACAACTTTTTGTAGCGTGATATCACGTCCCTGCCCGGTTATTATTTCGAACCGTTTTTCGGCCTGCCGCTTCACATTTCAAGATGCGGTTTCTATTGGCACGTCTTGTCACAGTAGAGATCTTGTCCCCTTATTATGGGATTCTCATCAATACAGGCGTGGGTAATCAAACCATGTTGTCTGCACAACCCTTGGGAATATGCGAGTTTTAAGGCGAGTGGGGAGGCGCTTGATATTCACGGCCTTTATAAGGAGATAAGGATTCCTTTCTTTCACCCACGCCTTCTCTCTCTCTCTACCCTCCCATTCTCGAGCTCCAGCGCCCAAGTCCTCATCTTTTCCGCCTCAAGAAAGCACTCGATCATGTCTGGATTTGGAGCGCAAGGCAAGTGGATGGCCTCCTCTGTCAAGGAGAAGGACATCACCAAGCTTCGGGAGGCCAGGTATCTGCCAAGGAAATTGCCCACCGGCTTCCGACCAAGGGGCAAATCGTCCCCACCGCGGAGCCCAATGAGAGGGTGGTGTTCATCCCCCACTTCGTCCGGGGGTTAGGGTTTCCTCTCCACCCTTTCGTCCGCGGACTCATGTTCTACTACGAGCTAGATTTCCATGATCTGGCCCCAAATTCTTTCCTCAACATTTCGGCATTTATTATCGTGTGTGAGGCCTTCCTTCGCATTCCACCTGACTTTGGACTATGTCTCAAGATCTTTAACATGAAGCCAAAGGTAGTGGATGGCCAACACGCAGGGTGCGGAGGTGCCATGGTGAGCAAGATGCCCAACGTCACATGGCCCAAGGGTACCATTGTGGAGACGGTCAAAGGGTGGCAGCAACTGTGGTTCTATGTCACAGAGCCCCGCGACGCCACCTGGGCCGCGGCTCCCGAATTCAAGTCCGGAGCCCCAATGCGGCTCACCTCCTGGCTAGAGAAGGGCCTGAATTGGTCTTCGTCGGACGAGCTGACAGCTCTGCAAATGCGCATCCAGAGCATGGTGGACAAGAAATCAAGCTCGTTAACGTGATGCAGGTGATGCTAGTTCGCCGGATCCTTCCATGCTAGAGCCGGACTTGCCATTTATGGGAGTTCAATCCGGTCGAGCACCAGACCTTGCAACGGTTTTTCGGAACTACGCACGAAGACATCTAGAAGGTGCTCTTCAAGGGAACGAGACGCGGCCGGAGACGATCGAGGACAGTGGGCATGACCTGGCCCATCCCGCCAGTGCGGTAAGTCTTTCGTGTTTCAAGGTGTATCCTTTACTTGCTTCTTCAGGGAAGATACCTAAACCTTACTATTTATTTTTCTAGGGCTGGACAAAGAAGGCGGAGCGGATTCGGTGTCCGGCTCCGCTGCCCGAGGAACCAGCCATCCCGCTTCTGACGAAGATGCTGGTCCCGGCGCCATACCAGACGCCGGAGAAGAAGGCCAAGGGGGCCAGAAGTGGCCTCCGCCGCAAGGGCTCTTCGGACGTGATGTCCGAAGACACCGAGACTCATTCCTCCGCCGCCGAAGACGATGAGGAGGAGGAGGAAGAAAGTAACTCCCCCTGAGGGGGGAAGGAAGAAGAGGGCGGCCTCCACAAATCTGGAGGTAGAGGCGTCCAAGAAAGGGAAACTCTCCCGCACGGATAACTCCACGTGGGACATCGATAGTAGCCCAAAGCCGCGCCCCCGAGATAAGCCCCATGCCGAATCGTGAGTACTCAAAGACCCTGCCACATTCATGTATTCAGCCTCTTCGGTTCATAGTTTTAACGTGTTGAATCATGCACTTGCAGTCCGGCCCGTTCCGACCTTGAGCAATCCTCATCTTCGGGGAATTCGCTGGACCCGAAGGTGATGGACAGCGGGTCCCTTCCGGCGGCCTCCTCTCCCAGGGCCATGGATGACACCGAGGTGTTATCCCGAAGGATCCCAGGCTAGGGGGAGACGCAGGAGGCTGCCAGGGTAGCGCTAGAGGGTGAAGGCTCGGCCGCCGAACACATGGGGAGCAAATCCCCATGGAGACTGGCGATGGGGGCCATATTCAGTTCGGCCCCCAGCCGAATATGGTCCCGG
Source organism: Triticum monococcum (assembly GCA_034509565.1). NCBI lineage: Eukaryota > Viridiplantae > Streptophyta > Magnoliopsida > Poales > Poaceae > Triticum > Triticum monococcum. Next base: position 75,941,261 of record CM067842.1, on the reverse strand, counting down.
AGACCAATGCGGCTCCGAAACCCGGCAAGAAGCCTCCTTCAAAAGAAGGAGGTGTGCCTATCCCACCGGTGACCTGTTCGAAAAGAAAAACTGGACAGAGGATCAGGTAATTTTCGCAGGAAACTAACTAAATATGTCTTATGTGAATAAGCAGGTGTCGTTGCTGGCCGCAACCTCTCATGCTGCTGAGGTCTCCGGACTAAAGCAGAGTCTGGAGCGGGCCGAGGAAGAGCTCGGCCATGTAAAAAAGCAGCTGGAGGACAAGCAAGGTATGCGATGGCCTTGTGTATATCCGGAAAAGGATGAATGACTTGTGCTGACCATAGTGCCATGATATTTGTAGGAGCGGCTACTAAGTTGGGAATCCTCAAGAAAGCGCTGGCTGAGGCCAAAAAGAAAGCGGCAAAGGAGCAAGCCGCCCGTGAAAAACACGAGGCCAGGGTTTGTGAGGTCCAGCAGGAGCTCCAGGACGCCGTCAAGAAATGCGAGTCTTTGGAGCGCGACATTGCGGATCAAGAGACCGAGCTCGCCAAGGCTCGCCAAAGCGCACAAGAGGCCCGGGTTGAAGCCCAGGGCACCCTCAAGGAAATCCAGGAGGCCAAGAAAATCCCGGCGGGTAAGGCTTTTATTATGCAAAGCAAGTATGTGAAGAAGAGGCATCTCTTACTAACATTTGGAGTTCTCCAGCGGCGTTTGCGGATCTACTGCGCAGTGTTTCTGACGTGCGGAATTCTTCCGAGCTGAAGAGGGGAGCTCAACGGAGAAGCTGTTCTGGTCGCAATACCTTGCGCCAGAACATCCGATGCCCTTTAGCGATCAGCTAAAATAGCTGGTCGAACTGCATAGGGTGACCGAACTGGCCATGAAGGACTTAATAATCCGGTTGTGGCCTGCCGAAGCCATACCCAGCAGCTACTTCGGTCTCGTGAAGCGGTTGGTCAATGCCTGCCCCCGGCTTGACGCCATCAAGCAGTCGGTCTGTATCGAAGGTGCGCGGATAGCCTTCGCCCGTGTCAAGGTGTAGTGGGCGAAGATGAATGCCGTCAAGCTCGCGACCGAGGGACCGCCCGAGGGCAAGGAGCACCGTATGCCTGAGCAATATTTTAGCGATGTCCTGGAGGGATCCCGCATTGTAGCGGAGCAATGTGCGAAAGATGTAATCTTTGAATGAATACATTCATGTTATCTCGCCCTGTATTATGAAACAAAGTCGATTATGTAAGATAATGCTTGTTAAAATATTACTTCCTCTGTGGCCGTGTTTATAAAATCTAAGAGTTGGCCAGTCGTCCGCTTCGGCCCCCACGTAGGTAGTACGGGGGTGTTAGGGATGGAATCTAAACACCCTTGATCCAATTGTTTGGTCCTTGAAGGAGGTGTTTAGCGCAACGAACCAGGCAATCAGACTATGTGGCTTTATCACCCTCACTTAGCCATAGGAGTTTGAAAATGAAAATTTAGGTGCAGCCCCAAGTATCGGAACTAGGGTGCTCTAAACACCTGACCGGGTAAGAACCGATTCATTGCATAATGCGGAAAAAATCGCTAAAGATTTGAAACCTCTGAAGAGTTTTCGGCTTTCTCTACTGAGGTGCTCATCCGGATAAACTAGGACACAATCGTAGTAGTTCTCCCTTTACTACCCTAGCCGATATAGCGGAACGTAAGGCAGTGAGCACAGGAGCCGGGCAACCCAACTATTGACCAAAGACATGATTCAGAGCAAATGCATATAATGCTAAATTCGGGGTGCCGAACTATACTGTAAAAAGTGTTCGGACTTTGTTGCCGTATTATGGGGCACAATGAAGCCCCTGGCGGATTAAGGCGTACCGAAGTGCACGGTTGCGATTTGATATGATTGTAAAAAAAGAGGTAGCAATCTAGTGCCGTAGAAGTTGGGCCGCAAACTGTTTCCATTAGAGTTTGATTAATATGTCAAAGCATATTCGTACAAGTAGTGCAATAAGCAACAGGGATATTTAATATGCCACAACCAAGGGAGAGCTGCGGGATGATACGTCCATTTTGCATCATGCTTTTATATCGATATTTATTGCATTATGGGTTGTTACTTCACATTATGTCACAATACTTATGGCTATTCTCTCTTATTTTACAAGGTTTACATAAGGAGGGAGAATGCCGGCAGCTGGAATTCTGGGCTGGAAAAGGAGCAAATATTAGAGACCTATTCTGCACAACTCCAAAAGTCCTGAAACTCCACGGAATGTCTTACAATAAATAATAAAAAATCCTCGCCAAAGATGAAGGCCAGGGGGCCCACACCTTGTCCACGAGGGTGGCCCCCCCTAGGGCGCGCCCCTACCTCGTAGGCCCCCTGGTGGCTCTCCGATGACCATCTTCTGCTATATGAAGCCTTTCATTGAGAAAAAAAATAAGAAGCAACCTTTCAGGATGAAACTCCGCCGCCACGAGGCGGAACCTTGGCGGAACCAATCTAGGGCTCTGGCAGAGCTGTTCTGCCGGGGATACTTCCCTCCGGGAGGGGGAAATCATCGCCATCGTCATCACCAACACTCCTCTCATCGGGAGAGGGCAATCTCCATCAACATCTTCACCAGCACCATCTCATCTCAAAACCCTAGTTCATCTCTTGTATCCAATTCTTGTCTCCAAGTCCGGGATTGGTGCTAGTAGGTTGCTAGTAGTGTTGATTACTCCTTGTAGTTGATTCTAGTTGGTTTATTTGGTGGAAGATCATATGTTCAGATCCTTTATGCATATTATTACCCCTCTGATTATGAACATGAATATGCTTTGTGAGTAGTTATGTTTGTTCCTGAGGACAAGGGAGAAGTCTTGCTATTAGTAGTCATGTGAATTTGGTATTCGTTCGATATTTTGATGAGATGTATGTTGTCTAGCCTCTAGTGGTGTTATGTGAACGTCGACTACATAACACTTCACCATTATTTGGGCCTAGAGGAAGGCATTGGGAAGTAATAAGTAGATGATGGGTTGCTAGAGTGACAGAAGCTTAAACCCTAGTTTATGTGTTGCTTCGTAAGGGGCTGATTTGGATCCACTTGTTTCATGCTATGGTTAGGTTAACCTTAATACTTCTGTTGTAGTTGTGGATGCTTGCAATAGAGGTTAATCATAAGTGGGATGCTTGTTCAAGTAAGAACATCACCCAAGCACCGGTCCACCCACATATCAAATTATCAAAGTACGGAACGCGAATCATATGAACGTGATGAAAACTAGCTTGACGATATTCCCATGTATCCTCGGGAGCACTTTTCCTTATATAAGAGTTTTTCTAGGCTTGTCCTTTGCTACAAAAAGGATTGGGCCACCTTGCTGCACTTTATTTACTTTTGTCACTTGTTGCTCGTTACAATTTATCTTATCACAAAACTATCTGTTACCACTTATTTCAGTACTTGCAGAGAATACCTTGCTGAAAACCGCTTGTCATTTCCTTCTGCTCCTCGTTGGGTTCGACACTCTTACTTATTGAAAGGACTACGATAGATCCCCTATACTTGTGGGTCATCAAGACTTTTTTCTGGCGCCATTGCTGGGGAGTGAAGCGCCTTTGGTAGGTGGAATTTGGTAAGGAAAAATTTATATACTTTGCTAAAATTTACTGTCACTTGTTACTATGGAAAGTAATCCTCTGAGGGGCTTGTTCGGGGTATCTTCACCCCGTCCGGTAGAGCAAAGAATTGCTCCTCAACCTACTGAACCTATTGAAAATGAAACTCCTTTTGAATTTCCTTCGGGTATGATAGAAAAACTGCTAGCTAATCCTTTTACAGGAGATGGAACAAAGCATCCTGATGAGCATTTAATATATATGGATGAAGTTTGTGGATTATTTAAGCTTGCAGGTATACCCGATGATGTGGCTAAGAGGAAGGTCTTACCTTTATCTTTGAAGGGAGACACATTGACATGGTATAGGCTATGTGATGATACGAGATCATGGAACTATAGAAGATTGAAATTGGAATTTCATCAAAAGTATTATCCTATGCATCTTGTTCATCGTGATCGCAATTATATATATAATTTTTGGCCTCGCGAAGGAGAAAGCATCGCTCAAGCTTGGGGGAGGCTTAAATCAATGTTATATTCATGCCCCAATCATGACCTCCCAAGAGAAACAATTATTCAAAATCTTTATGCTTGGATTTCTGAAAACAATCGCACCATGCTCGATACTTCTTGTGCTGGCTCTTTTATGATGAAGACTATTTAATTTAAATGGGATTTATTGGATAGAATTAAACGCAACTCTGAAGATTGGGACCTCAACGAAGGTAAAGAGTCAGGTATGACACCTAAGTTTGATTGTGTTAATTCTTTTATGTATACTGATATTTTCCGTAAGTTTAGCACTAAATATGGACTTGACTCTGAGATAGTAGCTTCTTTCTGTGAATCTTTTGCTACTTATGTTGATCTCCCTAACGAGAAGTGGTTTAAATATCATCCTCCCATAGAAGTAAAAGTAGCAGCACCTATTAAAGTTGAAGAAAAGACTGTCACTTATAATGATCCTATTGTTCCTACTTCTTATGTTGAGAAACCACCTTTCCCTGTTAGAATAAAGGATCATGCTAAAGCTTCAACTGTTGTTCGTAAAAGAAATATTAGAACTTATACACCTCCTGAGCAAGTTAAAGTAGAACCTAATATTGCTATTGTTAAAGATCTCTTGTCTAATAATATTGATGGGCATGTTATTCAGTTCAACGGTGAAACTGCTAGAATTGCTAAACCTTGTGCTAAAGATAAACATAGACCTGTGTTAGGCGTGCCTGTTATTTCTGTTAAAATAGGAGATCATTATTATCATGGCTTATGTGATATGGGTGCTAGTGCTAGTGTTACCCCGCATACCTTATATGAGGAAATTAAGCATGAAATTGCACCTGCTGAGATAGAAGATATTAATGTCACAATTAGGCTTGCCAATAGGGATACTATTTAACCAATTGGGATCGTTGGAGATGTTGAAGTCTTGTGTGGGAAAACTAAATATCCTGCTGATTTTCTTGTTCTTGGTTCCCCACAAGATAGCTTTTGTCCCATTATATTTGGTAGACCCTTCTTGAACACTGTTAATGCTAGGATAGACTGCGAAAAGAATGTTGTTACTATTGGCTTGGATAACATGGTTCATGAGTTTAATTTCTCTAAATTTAGTAAACAACATCGTGAAGAAGAATTGCCTAGTAAGGATGAAATTATTGGTCTTGCTTCTATTGCCGTACCTCCTAGTGATCCTTTAGAACATTATTTGCTAGACCATGAAAATGATATGTTCATGAATGAAAGATGGGAAATAGATGAAGTATTCTTTAAACCGGAACCTATTCTGAAACACAATTTGCCTGTTGAAATCCTAGGGGATCCCGTGTTTGAGCTTAAACCGTTGCCTGATAATCTTAAATATGCTTATCTTGATCAAAAGAAGATATATCCTGTTATTATTAGTGCTAACCTTTCAGAGCATGAAGAAGAAAGATTATTGAAAACTCTGAAGAAGCACCGCGCTGCTATTGGATATACTCTTGATGATCTTAAAGGCATTAGTCCCACTCTATGTCAACATAAAATAAATTTGGAAGCGGATGCCAAACCAGTTTGTGATCCTCAACGACGTTTGAATCCTAAAATGAAAGAAGTGGTAAGAAAAGAAATACTCATGCTTCTGGAGGCAGGTATAATTTATCCTGTTGCTAATAGTCAGTGGGTAGGTCCTGTCCATTGTGTCCCTAAGAAGGGAGGTATTACTGTTGTTCCTAATGATAAAGATGAATTGATTCCACAAAGAATTATCACAGGTTATAGGATGGTCATTGATTTCCGCAAATTAAATAAAGCTACTAAGAAAGATCATTACCCCTTACCTTTTATTGATCAAATGCTAGAAAGATTATGCAAACACACACACTATTGCTTTCTAGATGGTTATTCTAGTTTGTCTCAAATACCTGTGTCGGCTAAAGATCAATCAAAAGACTACTTTTACATGCCCTTTTGGTACTTTTCTTATAGACGTATGCCTTTTGGTTTATGTAATGCACCTGCTACCTTTCAAAGATGCATGATGGCTATATTCTCTGACTTTTGTGAAAAGATTTTGAGGTTTTCATGGACGATTTTTCTGTCTATGGATCCTCTTTTGATGATTGCTTGAGCAATCTTGATCGAGTTTTGCAGAGATGTGAAGAAACTAATCTTGTCTTGAATTGGGAAAAGTGCCACTTTATGGTTAATGAAGGTATTGTCTTGGGGCATAAAGTTTCTAAAAGAGGTATTGAAGTTGATAAAGCCAAGGTTGATGCTATTGAAAAGATGCCATGTCCCAAGGACATCAAAGGTATAAGAAGTTTCCTTGGTCACGCCGGATTTTATAGGAGGTTCATTAAGGACTTCTCAAAAATCTCTCGACCTCTGACTAATTTATAACAAAAAGATATACCATTTGTCTTTGATGATGATTGTGTAGAAGCATTTGAAATACTTAAGAAAGCATTAGTCTCTGCACCTGTCTTTCAGCCACCTGATTGGAATTTACCCTTTGAAATTATGTGTGATGCTAGCGATTATGCTGTAGGTGCTGTTCTAGGGCAAAGAGTTGATAAGAAATTAAATGTTATCCATTATGCTAGCAAGACTCTAGACAATGCTCAAAGAAGTTATGCTACTACTGAAAAAGAACTTTTAGCAGTTGTATTTGCTTGTGATAAGTTCAGACCTTATATTGTTGATTCTAAAGTAACTATTCACACTAATCATGCTGCTATTAAATATCTTATGGAAAAGAAAGATGCTAAACCTAGACTTATCAGATGGGTTCTCCTGCTGCAAGAATTTGATTTGCATATTGTTGATAGAAAAGGAGCTGAGAACCCCGTTGCAGACAACTTGTCTAGGCTAGAAAATGTTCTTGATGACCCACTACCTATTGATGATAGCTTTCCTGATGAACAATTAAATGTTATAAGTACTTCTCGCAGTACTCCATGGTATGCTGATTATGCTAATTACATCGTTGCTAAATTTATACCACCTAGTTTCACATACCAGCAAAAGAAAAAGTTTTTCTATGATTTGAGACATTACTTTTGGGATGACCCACATCTTTATAAAGAAGGAGTAGATGGTGTTATTAGACGTTGTGTACCTGAGCATGAATAGGAACAGATCCTACGCAAGTGTCACTCCGAAGCTTATGGAGGACATCGCGCTGGAGATAGAACTGCACATAAGGTATTGCAATCCGGTTTTTATTGGCCTACTCTCTTCAAGGATGCCCGTAAGTTTGTCTTGTCTTGTGATGAATGTCAAAGAATTGGTAATATTAGTAGACGTCAAGAAATGCCTATGAATTATTCACTCGTTATTGAACCATTTGATGTGTGGGGCTTTGATTATATGGGACCTTTTCCTGCCTCTAATGGATATACACATATTTTAGTTGCTATTGATTACATTACTAAGTGGGTAGAAGCTGTTCCAACTAGTAGTGCTGATCATAACACTTCTATTAAAATGCTTAAGGAAGTTATTTTTCCGAGGTTTGGAGTCCCTAGATATTTAATGATTGATGGTGGTTCACACTTTATTCATGGTGCTTTCCGTAAAATGCTTGCTAAATATGATGTTAATCATAGAATTTCATCTCCTTATCACCCACAGTCTAGTGGCCAAGTAGAATTGAGTAATAGAGAGCTCAAATTAATTTTACAAAAGACTATTAATAGATCTAGAAAGAATTGGTCCAAGAAACTTGATGATGCATTATGGGCCTATAGAACTGCATATAAAAATCCTATGGGTATGTCTCCGTATAAAATGGTTTATGGAAAAGCATGTCACTTACCTCTCTAACTAGAACATAAGGCATATTGGGCTATTAAAGAGCTCAATTATGATTTCAAACTTGCCAGCGAGAAGAGGTTATTTGATATTAGCTCACTTGATGAATGGAGAACCCAAGGATATGAAAATGCCAAGTTGTTTAAAGAAAAGGTTAAAAGATGGCATGATAAGAGGATACAAAAGCGTGAGTTTAATTAATGTAGGTGATTATGTATTGCTATACAACTCTCGTTTAATATTTTTTGCAGGAAAACTTCTCTCTAAATGGGAAGGCCCCTACGTTATCGAGGAGGTCTATCGTTCCGGTGCCATAAAGATCAACAACTTCGAAGGTACAAATCCGAAGGTGGTAAACGGTCAAAGAATTAAACATTATATCTCAGGTAATCCCATAAATGTTGAAGCTAATGTTATTGAAACCGTAACCCCGGAGGAATACATAAGAGACACTTTCCAGAACGTTTCAGACTCCGAAAAAGAATAGGTATGTGGTACGGTAAGTAAACCGACTCCAAAACAATTTTTAAGGAAATATTTCTCTGTTTTGGAATATTTAGAAAAATAGAAAAATTAGTGGCAGTCCGGGAAGGACACGAGGGCCCCACGAGGGTGGTGGGCGCGCCCTACCCCCTAGGTGCGCCCCCTACCTCGTGAGCACCTCGTGTGCCCTCTGGACTCTGTTTTCTTGCACAATACGTATTTTGGTCGGTAAAAATTCATTATATATTCTTCCGAATGTTTTGACTCCCATATCACGCAATTATCCTCTGTTCTTGTTTCGAGCTGTTCTCTGTCAGGGTTGTCAAGGCCAGGCATCATGTCGTCCCTCTCCACCAACAAAGAAGGAGATATAATCACATGGGTATAGGCACTCCCCTTGGCAACTGCCAAGCTTGGGGGAGGCCCCGGTATCGTATCACAATCACAACTCCTATCTTTACCATTTTCCTTAGTTCGATCCTATTAGTAGTATCTTGATCTAGTAGAATAAAGCTTATGGCATGATCTAGTTTTGACTTTTGCTTTTTGATCTCTCTTTGTATTCGTGTCCGTGAGCTATATATAATAAAGATTAGTGTTGAGTCAAGGGCTTGATTATTTTGCCGTGATTTTGAGTGAATAAAAGAAAAGAGAAAAAGAATAAAAAGAAATAAAGAGTTCATATTGATCTTATCAAGAGTAATGACTTCACATAGAAAGAGTATGATGATTAAAAGTTGTTGGGAGTTGGCAGACATAGCTTTGGCCATCGTTGCAATTAATAGGAAGTAATAAGGAAAGAGAGGTTTCACATATAGATATATTATCATTGACATCTTTTATGATTGGGAGCACTCATTAAAATATGACATGCTAAAGAGTTGATGTTGGACAAGGAAGACAATGTAATGAGTTATGTTTTCTTATATCTGAGATAAAGTATGTTGTCATGGATCCTCTAACATGTTGAGCTTGCCTTTCCCCCTCATGCTAGCCAAATTCTCAGCACCAAGTAGAAATACTACTTGTGCTTCCAAATACCCCTAAACCAGTTTTGCCATGAGAGTCCACCATATCTACCTATGGATTGAGTAAGATCCTTCAAGTAAGTTGTCATTGGTGCAAAGCAATAAAAATCGCTCTAAATATGTATGATTGATTGGTGTGGGAGAAATAAGCTTTATACGATCTTGTGATGTGGAAGTAATAAAAGCGACAGACTGCATAATAAAGGTTCATATCACAAGGGGCAATATAAAGTGACGTTCTTTCGCATTCAGATTTTGTGCATCCAACCATAAAAGTGCATGGCAACCTCTGCTTCCCTCTGCGAAGGGCCTATCTTTTATTATTATCTTCTACCTCATGCAAGTGTCACGGTGATCTTCACCTTTCCTTTTTCATTTTATCCTTTGGCAAGCCCAGCATGTTGGAAAGAACCTGATATATATATATATATATATATATATATATATATATAATTGGATATAGGGGAGCATGGGTTATTATTGTTGACATTACCCTCGAGGTAAAAGGTTGTGGGGCGAAACTATAAGCCCCTATCTTTCTCTGTGTCCGATTAAAACTCCGTAACCACAAGTATTGCATGAGTGCTAGCAATTATGAAGGCTAGATGATAGTTGAGTATGTGGACTTGCTTTTTAGCTCTGACATAGACTCTTTCTGATGTTATGATAAATTGCAATTGCTTCAATGACTGAGGTTATAGTTTGTTGGTTCTCAATAAAGTTTATGATTCATACTTTTTGCATTGTGAATAGATCATCACTTGAACATAAGTAATCATATGACAATATCTATATAGGTTTCTGTTATGAGAATAATCATGATGCCTTCATGTCCGTATTTTATTTTTATCGACGCCTCTACCTCTAAACATGAGGACGTATTTATTGTTATCGGCTTTTCGCTTGAGGACAAGCGAGGTCTAAGCTTGGGGGAGTTGATACGTCCATTTTGCATCATGCTTTTATATCAATATTTATTGCATTATGGGCTGTTACTTCACATTATGTCACAATACTTATGGCTATTCTCTCTTATTTTACAAGGTTTACATAAGGAGGGAGAATGCCGGCAGCTGGAATTCTGGGCTGGAAAAGGAGCAAATATTAGACACCTATTCTGCACAACTCCAAAAGTCCTGAAACTCCACAGAATGTCTTACAATAAATAATAAAAAATCCTCACCAAAGATGAAGGCCAGGGGGCCCACACCCTGTCCACGAGGGTGGGGGGCCCCCTGGTGGCTCTCCGATGACCATCTTCTGCTATATGAAGCCTTTCATCGAGAAAAAAATAAGAAGCAACCTTTCGGGACGAAACTCCGCCGCCACGAGGCGGAACCTTGGCGGAACCAATCTAGGGCTCTGGCAGAGCTGTTCTGCCGGGGATACTTCCCTCCGGGAGGGGGGAATCATCGCCATCGTCATCACCAACGCTCCTCTCATCGGGAGAGGGCAATCTCCATCAACATCTTCACCAGCACCATCTCATCTCAAAACTCTAGTTCATCTCTTGTATCCAATTCCTGTCTCCAAGTCCGGGATTGGTGCTAGTAGGTTGCTAGTAGTGTTGATTACTCCTTGTAGTTGATGCTAGTTGTTTTATTTGGTGGAAGATCATATGTTCAGATCCTTTATGCATATTATTACCCCTCTGATTATGAACATGAATATGCTTTGTGAGTAGTTACGTTTGTTCCTGAGGACAAGGGAGAAGTCTTGCTATTAGTAGTCATGTGAATTTGGTATTCGTTCGATATTTTGATGAGATGTATGTTGTCTAGCCTCTAGTGGTGTTATGTGAACGTCGACTACATAACACTTCACCATTATTTGGGCCTAGAGGAAGGCATTGGGAAGTAATAAGTGGATGATGGGTTGCTAGAGTGACAGAAGCTTAAACCCTAGTTTATGCGTTACTTCCTAAGGGGCTGATTTGGATCCACTTGTTTCATGCTATGGTTAGGTTTACCTTAATACTTCTGTTGTAGTTGCGGATGCTTGCAATAGAGGTTAATCATAAGTGGGATGCTTGTTCAAGTAAGAACAGCACCCAAGCACCGGTCCACCCACATATCAAATTATCAAAGTACCGAACGCGAATCATATGAACGTGATGAAAACTAGCTTGACGATATTCCCATGTGTCCTCGGGAGCGCTTTTCCTTATATAAGAGTTTGTCCAGGCTTGTCCTTTGCTACAAAAAGGATTGGGCCACCTTGCTGCACTTTATTTACTTTTGTCACTTGTTGCTCGTTACAATTTATCTTATCAAAAAACTATCTTTTACCACTTATTTCAGTACTTGCTGAAAACTTCTTGTCATTTCCTTCTGCTCCTCGTTAGGTTCGACACTCTTACTTATCGAAAGGACTACGATAGGTCCCCTATACTTGTTGGTCATCACGGGCAGGTCCTGAAAATAGGTAGAGTGATCGTTAAAGGGACCACCTAGAAATTCCCTTATACGTCAGTGCTTCTTGCTGTCTTGGTGTATCTATACTTTCGAAAGGACCGGTGATCAGGCCGTCAGAAAAAGTCTGTGGAAAAGAAACCTGAAAAGGATAAAGAAGAAATAGTGAAAGTATGTGTGTCCAGGGGGGTCGAGCCGTATTATGGATCACAATCTAGTTATGCCTCCATCTATGCCCATGGTATTTTGAGTGCATAGTTATGTACGCGCGGTACAAACGTCGCCACTTGGTTGGGACTGGGACGGAGGACGAATTGCTAGTCGAGCTCTTGACAAGTTGAGTTGTCCTACTGCAGAGTAGTCCAGACTCGTTTGACAGTGTCCGGGAGCTTGGCCACCAAATTAAGGTTCTGCTTGAGAAGGCCGCTCTGCACTTCTGCTGCTAAAGCAGCGGTGTGCTCCTCGGTACGGAGGGAGCGTTCCATGTTTCCATTCACTGTTATGACGCCGCGTGGTCCAGGCATCTTGAGTTTGAGATAAGCATAGTGTGGCACTGCGTTGAATCGAGCAAATGCGGTTCGTCCCAGCAGTGCGTGATAGCCGTTGCGGAAGGGGACGGTATCAAAGATCAGTTCTTCTCTTCGGAAGTTGTCTGGGGATCCGAAGACAACCTCTAGTGTGATTGAGCCCGTACAACAGGCCTCTACACTTGGTATGACTCCTTTAAAGGTAGTCTTTGTGGGCTTGATCCTTGAGGGATTAATGCCCATTTTGCGCATTGTATCCTGATAGAGCAGGTTCAGGCTACTACCACCATCCATGAGGACTCGCGTAAGATGGAATCCATCAATGATTGGGTCAAGGACCAGTGCGGCTGAACCACCATGATGGATACTTGTCGGATGGTCCCTGCGATCAAAAGTGATCGTACAGGAAGACCATGGGTTGAACTTTGGGGCGATTGGCTCCATCGCATAGATGTCCCTGAGCGCGCGTTTGCGCTCCCTCTTGGGGATATGGGTAGCGTATATCATGTTCACTGTTTTAACTTGGGGAGGGGGCTTCTTCTGTCCCCCTGTGTTCGGTGGACGGGACTCCTCGTCATCGTCCTCTCTTTGCAACCCCTTCTCCTTGTTCTCGGTATTTAATTTGCCGGCCTGTTTAAAAACCCAACAGTCTCTGTTGGTATGATTGGCTGGTTTGCCTGGGGTGCCATGGATCTGGCATGGATGATGGAGTATGCGGTCCAAGCTGGATGGGCCCGGATTGTTTCTTTTATATGGCTTCTTTCACTGGCCAGACTTGGAGCCACTGAATCCAGCGTTGACCGCTGAGGGAGTCCTGGACTAAGGGGTCCTCGGGCATCCGACCTGTTATCCTTTGGGCCGGAATGATGGGCTTTGAAGACATGAAGACCAAAGACTGTACCCGTGTCCGGATTGGACTCTACTTGGCATGGAAGGCAAGCTTGGCAACCGACTATGTAGATTCCTTCTGATGTAACCGACTCCATGTAACCCTAGATCTCTCCGGTGTCTATATAAACTGGAGAGCATAGTCCGGATAGACAGATACACATTACCATAGTCATACATGCTAGACTTCTATGGTTTAGCCATTACGATCTCGTTGTAGATCAACTCTTGTAACACTCATATTCATCAAGATCAATCAAGCAGGATGTAGGGTATTACTTCCATAGAGAGGGACCGGACTTGGGTAAACATCGTGTCCCACGTCTCCTGTTACCATCGACCCTAGACGCACAGTTCGGGACCCCCTACCCGAAATCCGCCGGTTTTGACACCGACATTGGTGCTTTCATTGAGAGTTCCACTGTGCCGTCACCAAAAGGGTTGATAGCTCGCCTTGTCGTCAAGGATAATATCATCTCCGGAGGAGCCCTGCCCCCAGGCCAAACCCTCCAGCTGGGTGGCTTTGTCATGACCGCCAATTCGGCCCTTAAGCCGACGGTGACCTCTCAAGTCGTCGAAAATCGCCTCCGCGTTGATCCCGAATACACCGCTCAGATGGATCCAACAGAGTTATCGTCGTTGAACGAGCTCCTAGATCACATGACCGCCTTGGGGTCGCTACAGACTACGATCGGGTTGGGCTTAAACCCGATCAGAGAGAAATTAAAACTCCGCCAATCACCCACCAGATGGCGGTAGTCGAGGAGCGGAACAACTCTTCTGCTATATTGAAGACAAACTATGTTCGGATCTCCGAAGGGCCGGATATTCTCCGGCAGAAAGGCATGTCTCGTCCTCTGAACATAGAGTCGGACGATGAGCCTAAAAAATCAGCCGATATCCCGGAGCCCGAACTGTCAGGTCCGGTTGATCTTCAAACTCTAGATCCAAAATCGGGTCAGGGTTCGGATTTAATTCCACCCACCCACCCGGACATAGACGCTCTCATGAGCATCAAACAACAGTCTCAGGAAACGGTCCACCACTTCTGGGCCAGATTCCTCCTTGTCAAAGATAAGGTAAAGGATTGCCGTGACAAGGACGCGATAGCAGCATTTTGCAACAACTGCGCGGACGAAGGTATCCTGAACGCTATCAATCGCCGCCGCATACTAAAGTTTGCTGACTTAGCAACTATTGTACACAAGTACAACGCGATGGAAAGCGCCTGGAAAACTCAGGCAGCTTGCTGGGAACCATCGATCCCAACTCAATGCCTCATAAAAACGAAGAGGACGCACCCCCGTGGCACGCCCAGCCCAACAGTCAAAAAACATAAACCCATCACGCGGCACGGCACTGTTCTGGAGGGATGGCTTAACGGCCCATGCAAAATACATACAACACCATACACTGTGGCAACCCACAGCCTTAGAGCATGTTGGATACTTCGGCAAGTAGCCAAGAGTAGTGAGGACATCCTTATCAAGGACATCCCAGAACATCACCCTCCAGAAAACGACGACGCAAGGGTATTGACGGTCTTCAAGACATTCGCTTCAAACAATAAGCGTAAAAGGGCACTGCGCGATCTTGCTGAAGTCTGCCAGGTCGCTGCAATTGACCCCTGGAACGACACGGCCATAACCTTTAATGCCAGTGATGAACCTAAATACAGAACAGTCCGAGCGCCAACTGCATTAGTCCTCAGTCCCATCGTGGACGGTTTTAGACATACAAAAGTCCTCATGGACGGCGGCAGCGGACTAAACCTCATTTATGAGGACACGCTCCACAAGATGGAAATATACAGGAGCCGCATCGAGAAAAGCAGCACAACCTTTCGAGGTATCATTCCCAGTCGGGAAGCGCGGTGTGCGGGAAAAATTACACTTGATGTGGTATTCGGCACGCCGGAGAATTATCGGTCCGAAGAAATAACTTTCCAGATGGCCCCTTTTAACAGTGGATATCATGCCCTGTTAGGGCGATAGGCCTTCATGCGCTTTCAAGCTGTACCTCATTATGGGTATATGAAGCTAAAAATGCCCGGGCCTAATGGAATAATCACCCTCGTCAGGGATCCGGATATAGCACTCCGCGCCGAGAACAAAACCGCATCCCTCGCCCTCGAGGCATTATCCGCGGCCCTTGCGGCCGAAGAATTAACCCACTATGCTCCACTGTGGATAGGGACGATGTGATCCTGGACAATCGACCCAAATCCACTTCTTTCAAGCCAGCAGAAGAAATAGTCAAATTTCAGGTCCATCCAACAGACCCAAAGAAGATAGCATCTATCGGAGTGCAACTTAGCCCCACAGTCGATGCCGCACTACGAGACTTCTTGCGCGAAAACTGGGATATATTCGCCTGGCACCCTTCAGACATGCCAGGAATCCCGCATGAGTTGGCCGAACACAGCCTCAGCATACTGAAGGGATATAAGCCGGTCAAACAAATACGACGGCACTTTTCCGAACCCAAATGACAAGCTATGTGAGAAGAGCTAGCAAAACTCATCGAGGCCGGATTCATCAGAGATATTAAACTTCTGGACTGGCTGGCAAACTTGGTAATGGTACCAAAGAAGGATAAATCCTGGCGCCTATGCGTCGATTTCAAAGACCTTAACAAGGCTTGCCCTAAGGATCCCTTCCTCCTTCCTCGCATTGATCAAATCATTGACGCTACCGCAGGACACGAGTCGCTGTGCTTCCTTGATGCATATTCCGGATACCATAAAATCAAAATGAAGGAGTCTGATCAAGCCGGAATAGCATTCATTACACCATATGGGCCGTTCTGCTTCCACACCATGCCTTTCGGGCTCAAGAACGCCGGCGCCACCTACCAGCGTATGATCCAAACATGCCTCGAGAAACAGGTCGGCAAGACAGTGGGGGCCTATGTGGATGATGTCGTCATCAAAAATAGACACGTCGAAACACTAACAGACGATTGCGTCTCACATTCGACAACCTCCGTACATATGACATCAAGCTTAATCCAGAAAAGTGCGTCTTTGGCGTCCCCACCGGAAAACTACTGGGCTTCATCGTTTCCAATAGAGGAATTGAAGCAAATCCAGCCAAAATCCGAGCTCTATCACAATTGGCTACGCCAACCGAACTTAAACAGGTCCAAAAACTCGCTGGGTGCGTGGCAGCTTTAAGCCGCTTTATCTCCAGGTTGGGGGAAAAGGCGCTGCCACTTTATTGCCTTCTACGGCACTCCGATAACTTCAAGTGGACAAACGCAGCGACGGCCGGACTGGAAGAGATAAAAGCCCTTATGGCAAGCAACCCAATCCTGGCCGCGCCAAACATCGGCGAACCAATGCTCCTATATATATCGGCAACACACCAGGTGGTGAGCACCGTGCTCGTCATCGAGCGATAATAGGACGGACACAAATTTCCGCTCCAAAAGCCGGTATACTGCGTATCCACCGTCCTCACACCATGCAAATCCCGGTACCCTCATTATCAAAAGATAGCATATGAAGTCTTCATGGAATCTCGAAAATTGTGACACTACTTTCAGGAGTGTTCAATCACGGTGGCTTCTGAAGTGCCCCTCAATGATATAATAAACAACCGGGATGCCATGAGCTGGATTGCCAAATGGGCCATTGAGCTCCTTCCATTCGACATCACGTACAAACCACGTCCAGCCATCAAATCCCAAGTACTGGCTGATTTCGTTGCCGAATGGACACAGGCCGAACTCCCTAAAGAGTACGACACATATTCCAACTGGGTTATGCATTTTGACGGCTCCAAAATGTTGGCGGGGCTAGGAGCCGGCGTCGTATTAACGTCCCCCACGGGAGATATCGTCCACTACGCACTCCAAATATTATTCACAGACTCCAACAACACAGCCGAATACGAGGCTTTGCTACATGGCCTTCGGATGGCCGTATCAATGGGCATACAACGCCAGGAGGTGCGTAGGGACTCAAACCTCGCAATATCCCAAATTAATGGAGACTTTGATGCCAAAGCTCCAAAGATGGCAGCTTATCGCAACACCGTCTTAAAAATGTCGGCTCGGTTCGAGGGGCTCGAATTTCATCACGTCGCCCGGGAAAGTAATTAGGCGGCAGACGTCCTTGCTCGCATCGGCGCTAAGCGCAACCCCGTCCCACCTAACATTTTCCTTGAATGGCTCTTTAAGCCATACGTGGTGTGGCAAGGGGGAGACAACAACGACAGTGTTGGAAATATGCCCTAGAGGCAATAATAAATTGGTTATTATTATATTTCCTTGTTCATGATAATCGTTTATTATCCATGCTAGAATTGTATTGATAGGAAACTCAGATACATGTGTGGATACATAGACAACACCATGTCCCTAGTAAGCCTCTAGTTGACTAGCTCGTTGATCAATAGATGGTTACGGTTTCCTGACCATGGACATTGGATGTCATTGATAACGGGATCACATCATTAGGAGAATGATGTGATGGACAAGACCCAATCCTAAGCCTAGCACAAAGATCGTGTAGTTCGTTCGCTAAAGCTTTTCTAATGTCAAGTATCATTTCCTTAGACCATGAGATTGTGCAAACTCCCGGATACCGTAGGAATACTTTGGGTGTGCCAAACGTCACAACGTAACTGGGTGGCTATAAAGGTGCACTATGGGTATCTCCGAAAGTGTCTGTTGGGTTGACACGAATCGAGACTGGGATTTGTCACTCCGTGTGACGGAGAGGTATCTCTGGGCCCACTCAGTAGGACATCATCATAATGTGCACAATGTGATCAAGGAGTTGATCACGGGATGATGTGTTACGGAACGAGTAAAGAGACTTGCCGGTAACGAGATTGAACAAGGTATCGGGATACCGACGATCAAATCTCGGGCAAGTACAATACTGCTAGACAAAGGGAATTGTATACGGGATTGATTAAGTCCTTGACATCGTGGTTCATCCGATGAGATCATCGTGGAGCATGTGGGAGCCAACATGGGTATCCAGATCCCGCTGTTGGTTATTGACCGGAGAACGTCTCGGTCATGTCTGCATGGTTCCCGAACCTGTAGGGTCTACACACTTAAGGTTCGGTGACGCTAGGGTTGTAGGGGTATGTATATGCAGTAACCCGAATGTTTTTCGGAGTCCCGGATGAGATGACGGACATCACGAGGAGTTCCGGAATGGTCCGGAGGTAAAGAATTATATATAGGAAGTGCTATTTCGACCATCGGGACAAGTTTCGGGGTCACCGGTATTGTACCGGGACCACCGGGTGGGGCCACCTGCCCCGGGGGGCCACATGGGCTATAGGGGGTGCGCCTTGGCCTACATGGGCCAAGGGCACTAGCCCTAAGAGGCCCATGCACCTAGGGTTCAAGAAGGGAAGAGTCCCAAAAGGGGAAGGCACCCCTAGGTGCCTTGGGGGGGGGGGGGGGGGAGGGACTCCTCCCTTGGCCGCCGCCCCCTAGGAGATTGGATATCCTAGGGCCGGCGCCCCCCGTTGGCTCCCTATATATAGTGAGGGAAGGAGGTGTTGGGGAACGCAGTAATTTCAAAAATTTCCTACGCACATGCAAGATCATGGTGATGCATAGCAACGAGGGGGAGAGTCTGATCTACGTACCCTTGTAGATCGCAACGGAAGCGTTGACACAACGTAGAGGAAGTAGTCGTACGTCTTCCCGATCCGACCGATCCAAGCACCGTTACTCCGGCACCTCCGAGTTCTTAGCACACGTACAGCTCGATGACGATCCCCGGGCTCCGATCCAATAAAGCTTCGGGGAGGAGTTCCGTCAGCACGACGGCGTGGTGACGATCTTGATGTTCTATCGACGCAGGGCTTCGCCTAAGCACTACAACGATATGATCGAGGTGGAATATGGTGGCAGGGGGCACCGCACACGGCTAAGGAACGATCTCAATGATCAACTTGTGTGTCTATGGGGTGCCCCTGCCTCAGTATATAAAGGATGGAGGAGGAGGAGGCCGGCCAAGGCTATTGGTGCGGCCAGGATGGGAGTCCTACTAGGACTCCAAGTCCTAGTAGGAGTCCATCAAGAGGGGAGGAAGGGAGAAGGAAGTGGAGGAGTAGGAAAGGTGGCCGACCCCCTTTTCCCTAGTCCAATTCGGACTAGAGGGGAGGGGGGGCGCAGCAGCCTTTTCCTCTTCCCACTAAAGCCCATCAAGGCCCATTACTTCTCTCGTAACTACCCGGTACTCCGAAAAATACCCGAATCACTCGGAACCTTTCCGATGTCCAAATATAGTCGTCCAATATATCGATCTTTACGTCTCGACCATTTCGAGACTCCTCGTCATGTCCCCGATCTCATCCGGGACTCCGAACTCCTTCGGTACATCAAAACTCATAAACTCATAATATAACTGTCATCAAAACCTTAAGCGTGCGGACCCTACGGTTCGAGAACAATGTAGACACGACCGAGACACGTCTCCAGTCAATAACCAATAGCGGGACCTGGATGCCCATATTGGCTCGTACATATTCTACGAAGATCTTTATCGGTCAGACCGCATAACAACATACGTTGTTCCCTTTGTCATCGGTATGTTGCTTGCCCGAGATTCGACCATCGGTATCCCAATACCTAGTTCAATCTCGTTATCGGCAAGTCTCTTTACTCGTTCTATAATACATCATCCCACAACTAACTCATTAGTTGCAATGCTTGCAAGGCTTAAGTGATGTGCATTACCGAGAGGGCCCAGAGATACCTCTCCGACAATCGGAGTAACAAATCCTAATCTCGAAATACGCCAACCCAACATCTACCTTTGGAGACACCTATAATGCTCCTTTATAATCACCCATTTACGTTGTGACGTTTGGTAGCACCCAAAGTGTTCCTCCGGCAAACGGGAGTTGCATAATCTCATAGTCATAGGAACATGTATAAGTCATGAAGAAAGCAATAGCAACATACTAAATGATCGGGTGCTAAGCTAATGGAATGGGTCATGTCAATCAGATCATTCATCTAATGATGTGATCCCGTTAATCAAATAACAACTCTTTGTCCATGGTTAGGAAACATAACCATCTTTGATTAACGAGCTAGTCAAGTAGAGGCATACTAGTGACACTCTGTTTGTCTATGTATTCACACATGTATTATGTTTCCGGTTAATACAATTCTAGCATGAATAATAAACATTTATCATGATATAAGGAAATAAATAATAACTTTATTATTGCCTCTAGGGCATATTTCCTTCAGTCTCCCACTTGCACTAGAGTCAATAATCTAGATCACATCACCATGTGATTAACATCGATAGTTCACATCATCATGTGATTAACACCCATAGTTCACATCGCCATGTGACCAATACCCAAAGGGTTTACTAGATTCAGTAATCTAGTTCACATCGCTATGTGATTAACACCCAAAGAGTACTAAGGTGTGATCATGTTTTGCTTGTGAGAGAATCTTAGTCAACGGGTCTGCCACATTCAGATCCACATGTATTTTGCAAATTTCTATGTCAACAATGCTCTGCATGGAGCTACTCTAGCTAATTGCTCCCACTTTCAATATGTATCTAGACCGAGACTTAGAGTCATCTAGATTAGTGTCAAAACGTGCATCAGCGTAACCCTTTACGACGAGCCTTTTGTCACGTCCATAATCGAGAAACATATCCTTATTTCACTAAGGATAATTCTGACCGCTGTCCAGTGATCTACTCCTAGATCACTATTGTACTCCCTTGCCAAATCAGTGCAGGGTATACAATAGATCTGGTATACAGCATGACATACTTTATAGAACCTATGGCCAAGGCATAGGGAATGACTTTCATTCTCTTTCTATCTTCTGCCGTGGTCGGGCTTTGAGTCTTACTCAATTTCACACCTTGTAACACAGGCAAGAACTCCTTCTTTGACTGTTCCATTTTGAACTACTTCAAAATCTTGTCAAGGTATGTACTCATGGAAATACTTATTAAGCGTCTTGATCTATCTCTATAGATCTTGATGCTCAATATGTAAGTAGCTTCACCGAGGTCTTTCTTTGAAAAACTCCTTTCAAACACTCCTTTATGCTTTATAGAATAATTCTACATTATTTCCGATCAACAATATGTCATTCACATATACTTATCAGAAATGCTGTAGTGCTCCCACTCACTTTCTTGTAAATACAGGCTTCACCGCAAGTCTGTATAAAACTATATGCTTTGATCAACTCATCAAAGCGTATATTCCAACTCCGAGATGCTTGCACCAGTTCACAGATGGATCGCTGGAGCTTGCACATTTTGTTAGCATCTTTCGGATTGACAAAACCTTCTGGTTGCATCATATACAACTCTTCTTTAATAAATCTATTAAGGAATGCAGTTTTGTTTATCCATTTGCCAGATTTCATAAAATGCGGCAATTACTAACATGATTCGGACAGACTCAAGCATAGATACGAGTGAGAAGCTCTCATCGTAGTCAACACCTTGAACTTGTCGAAAACCTTTTGCGACAATTCTAGCTTTGTAGATAGTAACACTACTATCAGCGTCCGTCTTCCTCTTGAAGATCCATTTATTCTCAATTGCTTGCCGATCATCGGGCAAGTCAACCAAAGTCCAAAATTTGTTCTCATACATGGATCAAATCTCAGATTTCATGGCCTCAAACCATTTCGCAGAATCCGAGCTCATCATCGCTTCCTCATAGTTCGTAGGTTCGTCATGGTCAAGTAACATGACCTCCAGAACAGGATTACCGTACCACTCTGGTGCGGATCTCACTCTGGTTTACCTACGAGATTCGGTAGTAACTTGATCTGAAGTTACATGATCATCATCATTAGCTTCCTCACTAATTGGTGTAGTAGTCACAAGAACAGATTTTTGTGATGAACTACTTTCCAATAAGGTAGAAGGTACAATTACCTTATCAAGTTTTCTACTTTCGTCCCACTCAATTCTTTCAAGAGAAACTCCTTCACTAGAAAGGATCCATTATAAGCAACGAATGTCTTGCCTTAGGATCTGTGATAGAAGGTGTACCCAACAGTCTCCTTTGGGTATCCTATGAAGACATATTTCTCCGATTTGGGTTTGAGCTTATCAGGATGAAACTTTTTCTTATAAGCATCGCAACCCCAAACTTCAAGAAACGGCAACTTTGGTTTCTTGCCAAACCATAGTTCATAAGGCGTCGTCTCGACGGATATAGATGGTGCCCCTTTTTAACGTGAATGCAGCTGTCTCTAATGCATGACCCCAAAAACGATAGTGGTAAATCGGTAAGAAACATCATAAATTGCACTATATCCAATAAAGTACGGTTATGACGTTCGGACACACCATTATGCTGTGGTGTTCCAGGTGGCGTGAGTAGTGAAACTATTTCACATTGTTTTAACTAAAGACCAAACTCGTAACTCAAATACTCTTTTCCACGATCAGATCGTAGAAACTTTATTTTCTTGTTACGATGATTTTCCACTTCACTCTGAAATTATATGAACTTTTCAAATGTATCAGACTTCTATTTCATTAAGTAGATATACCCATATCTGCTCAAATCATTTGTGAAGGTCAGAAAATAATGATACCCGCTGCAAGCCTTAAATATTCATCGGACCACATACATCAGTATGTATGATTTCCAAAAAATCTGTTGCTTGCTCCATTGTTCCGGAGAATGGCGTTTTAGTCATCTTGCCCAAAAGGCATGGTTCGCAAGCATCAAGTGATTCATAATCAAGTGATTCCGAAAGCCCATCAGCATGGAGTTTCTTCATGCGCTTTATACCAATATGACCTAAACGGCAGTGCCACAAATAAGTTGCACTATCATTATTAACTTTGCATCTTTTGGTTTCAATATTATGAATATGTGTATCACTACGATCGAGATCCAACGAACTTGTTTCATTGGGTGTATGACCATCGAAGGTTTTATTCATGTAAACAGAACAACAATTATTCTCTAACTTTAATGAATAACCGTATTGCAATAAACATGATCAAATCATATTCATGCTCAACGCAAAAACCAAATAACACTTATTTAAGTTCAACACTAATCTCGAAAGTATAGGGGAGTGTGCAATGATGATCATATCAATCTTGGAACTACTTCCAACACACATCGTCACTTCACCCTTAACTAGTCTCTGTTTATTCTGCAACTCCTGTTTCGAGTTACTATTCTTAGCAACTGAACCAATATCAAATACTGAGGGGTTGCTATAAACACTAGTAAAGCACACATCAATAACATGTATATCAAATATACTTTTGTTCACTTTGCCATCCTTCTTATCCACCAAATACTTGGGGCAGTTCCGCTTCCAATGACCAGTCCCTTTGCAGTAGAAGCACTTAGTCTCAGGCTTAGGACCAGACTTGGGCTTCTTCACTTGAGCAGCAACTTGCTTGCCGTTCTTCTTGAATTTCCCCTTCTTCCCTTTTGCCCTTTTCTTCAAACTAGTGGTCTTGTCAACCATCAACACTTGATGTTTTTCTTGATTTCTACCTTCGTCGATTTCAGCATCACGAAGAGCTTGGGAATCGTTTCCATTATCCCTTGCATATCATAGTTCATCACGAAGTTCTACTAACTTGGTGATGGTGACTAGAGAATTCTGTCAATCACTATCTTATCTGGAAGATTAACTCCCACTTGATTCAAGCGATTGTAGTACCCAGACAATCTGAGCACATGCTCACTAGTTGAGCGATTCTCCTCCATCTTTTAGCTATAGAACTTGTTGGAGACTTCACATCTCTCAACTCGGGTATTTGCTTGAAATATTAACTTCAACTCCTGGAACATCTCATATGGTCCATGACGTTCAAAACGTCTTTGAAGTCCCGATTCTAAGCCATTAAGCATGGTGCACTAAACTATCAAGTAGTCATCATATTGAGCTAGCCAAACGTTCATAACGTCTGCATCTGCTCCTGCAATAGGTCTGTCACCTAGCGGTGCATCAAAGACATAATTCTTCTGTGCAGCAATGAGGATAAACCTCAGATCACGGATCCAATCCGCATCATTGCTACTAACATCTTTTAACACAATTTTCTCTAGGAACATATCAAAAATAAACACAGGGAAGCAACAACGCGAGCTATTGATGTACAACATAATTTGCAAAATACTACCAGGACTAAGTTCATGATAAATTTAAGTTCAATTTAATCATATTACTTAGGAACTCCCACTTAGATGGGCATCCCTCTAATCCTCTAAGTGATCACGTGATCCAAATCAACTAAACCATGTCCGATCATCACGTGAGATGGAGTAGTTTCATTGGTTAACATCACTATGTTGATCATATCTACTATATGATTCACGCTCGACCTTTCGGTCTCCGTGTTCCGAGGCCATATCTGTATATGCTTGGCTCGTCAAGTATAACCTGAGTATTCCGCGTGTGCAACTGTTTTGCACCCGTTGTATTTGAACGTAGAGCCTATCACACCCGATCATCACGTGGTGCCTCAGCACGAAGAACTTTCGCAACGGTGCATACTCAGGGAGAACACTTCTTGATAATTAGTGAGAGATCATCTTAAAATGCTACCGTCAAACTAAGCAAAATAAGATGTATAAAACATAAACATCATATGCAATCAAAATATGTGACATGATATGGCCATCATCATCTTGCTTCTTTGATCTCCATCTCCAAAGTACTGTCATGATCTATATCGTCACCGGCATGACACCATGATCTCCATCATCTTGATCTATATCAATGTGTCGTCACGTGGTCGTCTCGCCAACACTTGCTATTGCAACTATTGCTATCGCATAGCGATAAAGTAAAGCAATTATTGGGCGCTTGCATCTTATGCAATAGACATACAACCATAAGGCTTTTGCCAGTTGCCGATAAGTTCAACAAAACATGATCATCTTATACAACAACTTATAACTCATCACGTTTTGACCATATCACATCACAACATCCCTGCAAAAACAAGTTAGACGTCCTCTACTTTGTTGTTGCAAATTTTACGTGGATGCTACAGGCTTAAGAAAGAACCAATCTCACCTACGCATCAAAACCACAACGATAGTTTGTCAAATAGACCCCGTTTTAACCTTCGCAAGGACCGGGCGTAGCCACACTTGGTTCAACTAAAGTTGGAGAAACAGTCACCCGCAAGCCACCTTTGTGCAAAGCACGTCGGAAGAACCGGTCTCGCGTAAGCGTACGCGTAATGTCAGTCCGGGCCGCTTCATCCAACAATACCGCCGAACCAAAGTATGACATGCTAGTAGGCAGTATGACTTATATCGCCCACAACTCACTTGTGTTCTACTCGTGCATATAACATCAAACCGTAAAACCTAGGCTCGGATGCCACTGTTGGGGAACGCAGTAATTTCAAAAATTTCCTACGCACACGCAAGATCATGGTGATGCATAGCAACGAGGGGGAGAGTCTAATCTACGTACCCTTGTAGATCGCAACGGAAGCGTTGACACAACATAGAGGAAGTAGTCGTACGTCTTCCCGATCCGACCGATCCAAGCATCGTTACTCCGGCACCTCCGAGTTCTTAGCACACGTACAGCTCGATGACGATCCCCGGGCTCCGATCCAGCAAAGCTTCGGGGAGGAGTTCCGTCAGCACGACGGCGTGGTGACTATCTTGATGTTCTATCGACGCAGGGCTTCGCCTAAGCACTACAACGATATGATCGAGGTGGAATATGGTGGCAGGGGGCACCGCACACGGCTAAGGAACGATCTCAATGATCAACTTGTGTGTCTATGGGGTGCCCCCTGCCTCAGTATATAAAGGATGGAGGAGGAGGAGGCCGGCCAAGGCTATTGGTGCGGCCAGGATGGGAGTCCTACTAGGACTCCAAGTCCTAGTAGGAGTCCATCAAGAGGGGAGGAAGGAAGAAGGAAGTGGAGGAGTAGGAAAGGTGGCCGGCCCCCTTTTCCCTAGTCCAATTCGGACTAGAGGGGAGGGGGGCGCAGCAACCTTTTCCTCTTCCCACTAAAGCCCATCAAGGCCCATTACTTCTCCCGTAACTACCCGGTACTCCGAAAAATACCCGAATCACTCGGAACCTTTCCGATGTCCGAATATGGTCGTTCAATATATCGATCTTTATGTCTCGACCATTTCGAGACTCCTCGTCATGTCCCCGATCTCATCCGGGACTCCGAACTCCTTCGGTACATCAAAACTCATAAACTCATAATATAATTGTCATCGAAACCTTAAGCGTGCGGACCCTACGGTTCGAGAACAATGTAGACATGACCGGGACACGTCTCCAGTCAATAACCAATAGCGGGACCTGGATGCCCATATTGGCTCCTACATATTCTACGAAGGTCTTTATCGGTCAGACCGCATAACAACATACGTTGTTCCCTTTGTCATCGGTATGTTGCTTGCCCGAGATTCGATCGTCGGTATCCCAATAGCTCGTTCAATCTCGTTACCGGCAAGTCTCTTTACTCGTTCTATAATACATCATCCCACAACTAACTCATTAGTTGCAATGCTTGCAAGGCTTAAGTGATGTGCATTGCCGAGAGGGCCCAGAGATACCTCTCCGACAATCGGAGTAACAAATCCTAATCTCGAAATACGCCAACCCAACATCTACCTTTGGAGACACCTATAATGCTCCTTTATAATCACCCATTTACGTTGTGACGTTTGGTAGCACCCAAAGTGTTCCTCCGGCAAACGGGAGTTGCATAATCTCATAGTCATAGGAACATGTATAAGTCATGAAGAAAGCAATAGCAACATACTAAACGATCGGGTGCTAAGCTAATGGAATGGGTCATGTCAATCAGATCATTCATCTAATGATGTGATCCCGTTAATCAAATAACAACTCTTTGTCCATGGTTAGGAAACATAACCATCTTTGATTAACGAGCTAGTCAAGTAGAGGCATACTAGTGACACTCTGTTTGTCTATGTATTCACACATGTATTATGTTTCCGGTTAATACAATTCTAGCATGAATAATAAACATTTATCATGATATAAGGAAATAAATAATAACTTTATTATTGCCTCTAGGGCATATTTCCTTCAGGAGGGCCTCTCAAACCACGCCTTTGGTGCCTCCCTCTCCCTCTCCAACACCTCCTCCTCCTCCATAGAGCTTAGCGAAGCCCTGCCGGAGTACTGCAGCTCCATCACCACCACGCCGTCGTGCTGCTTCTGGAGCCATCTTCCTCAACGTCTCCTTTCCCCTTGCTGGATCAAGAAGGAGGAGACGTCATCCGCTCCGTACGTGTGTTGAACGCGGAGGTGCCGTCTGTTTGGCACTAGGATCATCGGTGATTTGGATCACGACGAGTACGACTCCATCAACCCCGTTCTCTTGAACGCTTCCGCTTAGTGATCTACAAGGGTATGTAGATGCACTCTCCTTCCCCTCGTTGCTGGTCTCTCCATAGATAGATCTTGGTGACACGTAGGAAAATTTTGAATTTCTGCTACGTTCCCCAACAGTGGCATCATGAGCTAGGTCTATTGTGTAGATTCTATGCACGAGTAGAACACAAAGTATTTGTGGGCGTTGATTTTGTTCAATATGCTTACCGTTACTAGTCCAATCTTGATTCGGCGGCATTGTGGGATGAAGCGGCCCGGACCGACCTTACACGTACTCTTACGTGAGACTGATTCCACCGACTGACATGCACTAGTTGCATAAGGTGGCTGGCGGGTGTCTGTCTCTCCCACTTTAGTCGGATCAGATTCGATGAAAAGGGTCCTTATGATGGGTAAATAACAATTGGCATATCACGTTGTGGTTTTGCGTAGGTAAGAAACGTTCTTGCTAGAAACCCATAGCAGCCACGTAAAACATGCAAACAACAATTAGAGGACGTCTAACTTGTTTTTGCAGGGTATGCTATGTGATGTGATATGGCCAAGAAGAATGTGATGAATGATATGTGATGTATGAGATTGATCATGTTCTTGTAATAGGAATCACGACTTGCATGTCGATGAGTATGACAACCGGCAGGAGCCATAGGAGTTGTCTTAATTTATTTATGACCTATGTGTCAACATAAACGTCATGTAATTACTTTACTTTATTGCTAACCGTTAGCTGTAGTAGTAGAAGTAATAGTTGGCGAGACAACTTCATGAAGACACGATGATGGAGATCATGATGATGGAGATCATGGTGTCATGCCGGTGACGATGATGATCAGGGAGCCCCGAAGATGGAGATCAAAAGGAGCAAAGTGATGATGGCCATATCATGTCACTATTTGATTGCATGTGATGTTTATCATGTTTATACATATTATTTGCTTAGAACGACGGTAGTAAATAAGATGATCCCTCATTAAAATTTCAAGAAAGTGTTCCCCCTAACTGTGCACTGTTGCGAAAGTTCGTCGTTTCGAAGCACCACGTGATGATCGGGTGTGATAGATTCTTACGTTCGAATACAACGGGTGTTGACGAGCCTAGCATGTACAGACATGGCCTCGGAACACATGCAAAACACTTAGGTTGACTTGACGAGCCTAGCATGTACAGACATGGCCTCGGAACACAGAAGACCGAAAGGTCGAGCATGAGTCGCATGGCAGATACGATCGACATGAAGATGTTCACCGATGTTGACTAGTCCGTCTCACGTGATGATCGGACACGGCCTAGTTGACTCGGATCATGTAATCACTTAGATGACTAGAGCGATGTCTGTCTGAGTGGGAGTTCATAAGATGAACTTAATTATCCTGAACATAGTCAAAAGGTCTTCGCAAATTATGTCGTAGCTCGCGCTTCAGTTCTACTGTTTAGATATGTTCCTAGAGAAAAAATTAGTTGAAAGATGATAGTAGCAATTATGCGGACTAGGTCCGTAAACTGAGGATTGTCCTCATTGCTTCATAGAAGGCTTATGTCCTTAATGCACCGCTCAGTGTGCTGAACCTCGAACATCGTCTGTGGATGTTGCGAACATCTGACATACACATTTTGATAACTACGTGATAGTTCAGTTAAACGGTTTAGAGTTGAGGCACCGAAGACATTTTGAAACGTTGCGAAACATATGAGATGTTTCGAGGGCTGAAATTGGGATTTCAGGCTCGTGCCCACGTCAAGAGGTATAAGAACTCCAACGATTTTCTTAGCCTACAAACTAAGGGAGAAAAGCTCAATTGTTGAGCTTGTGCTCAGATTGTCTGAGTACAACAATCATCTAAATCGAGTGGGAGTTGATCTTCCAGATAAGATAGTGATGTTTCTCCGAAGTCATTACCACCAAGCTGCTAGAGCTTCGTGATGAACTAAGATATATCAGGGACATATATGATGATCCTTGAGATATTCGCGATGTTTGACACCACAAAAGTAGAAATCAAGAAGGACCATCAATTGTTGATGGTTGGTGAAACCACTAGTTTCAAGAAGGGCAAGGGCAAGAAGGGATACTTCATGAAACGGCAATTCAGCTGCTGCTCTAGTGAAGAAACCCAAGGTTGAACCCAAACCCGAGACTAAGTGCTTCTGTAATAAGAGGAACAGCCACTGGAGCAGTATTATCCTAGATACTTGGTAGATGAGAAGGCTGGCAAGGCCGATAGAAGTATATTGGATATACATTGTGTTAAAGTGTACTTTACTAGTACTCCTAGTAGCACCATGGTATTAAATACCGGTTCGGTTGCTAAGTGTTAGTAACTCGAAATAAAAGGCTGCGGAGTAAACGGAGACTAGCTAAAGGTGAACTGATGATATGTGTTGGAAGTGTTTCCAATGTTGATATGATCAAGCATCACACGCTCCCTCTACCATCGAGATTGGTGTTAAACCTAAATAATTGTTATTTGGTGTTTCCGTTGAGCATAGACGTGATTGGATTATGTCTATCACAATACGGTTATTCATTTAAGGAGAATAATGGTTACTCTGTTTATTTGAATAATACCTTCAATGGTCTTGCACCTAAAATGAATGGTTTATTGAATCTCGATCGTAGTGATACACATGTTCATGCCAAAAGATATAAGATAGTAATGATAGTACCATCTACTTGTGGCACTGCCACTTAAGTCATACCGGTATAAAACGCATGAAGAAGCTCCATGTTGATGGATCTTTGGGCTCACTCGTTTTTGAAAAGTTTGAGACATGCGAACCATGTCTATTGGTGTATATGCATGAAGAAACTCCATGCAAATGGACCGTTTGGACTCACTTGATTTTGAATCACTTGAGACATGCAAATCATACCACGTGGGCAAGATGACTGAAAGCCTCGGTTTCAGTAAAATGGAACTAGAAAGTAACTTGTTGGAAGTAATACATTTGATGTGTGTAGTCCAATGAGTGCTGAGGCATGTAGTGGATATCGTTATGTTCTTACTTCATAGATGATTTGAGTAGATGTTGAGTATATTTACTTGATGAATCACGAGTCTGAATTATTGAAAGGTTCAAGTAATTTCAGGGTGAAGTTGAAAGATCGTCGTGACAAGAGAATAAAATATCTATGATATGATCATAGAGATGAATATCTGAATTATGAGTTTGGCACAGAATTAAGACATTGTGGAAATTGTTTCACAACTAATACAGCCTGGAACACCATAGTGTGATGGTGTGTCCGAACATCATAACTGCACCCTATTGGATATGATGCATACCATGATGTCTCTTATCGAATTGTCATGATAGTTTATGGGTTAGGCATTAGAGACAACCACATTCACTTTAAATAGGGCACCACGTAATTCCGATGAGATGACACCGTATGAACTATGGTTTAGAGAAACCTAAGCTGTCATTTCTTAAAAGTTTGGGGCTGCGACGCTTATGTGAAAAAGTTTCAGGCTGATAAGCTCGAACCCAAAGCGGATAAATGCATCTTCATAGGACACCCAAAACAGTTGGGTATACCTCCTGTCTCAGATTCGAAAGCAATAAGGGATTGTTTCTAGAATCAGGTCCTTTCTCGAGGAAAATTTTCTCTCGAAAGAATTGAGTGGGAGGATGGTGGATACTTGATGAGGTTATTGAACCGTCTCTTCAACTAGTGTGTGGCAGGGCACAGGAAGTTGTTCCTGTGGCACCTACACCAATTGAAGTGGAAGCTTATGATATTGATCATGAAACTTCAGATCAAGTCACTACCAAACCTCGTGGGATGACAAGGATGCGTACTACTTCAGAGTGGTACGTAATCCTGTCTTGGAAGTCATGTTGCTAGACAACAATGAACCTATGAGCTATGGAGAAGCGATGGTGGGCCTGGATTCCAAAATGGCTCGAGGCCATATAATCCGAGAGATGATCCATATATGAAAACAAAGTGTAGACTTTGGAAGAACTACTTGATGGTCGTAAGGCTGTTAGGTACATATGGATTTTAAAAGGAAGACGGACAATGATGGTAAATGTCACCATTAAGAAAGCTCGACTTGTCGTTAAGATGTTTTCCGACAAGTTCAAGGAGTTGACTACGGTGAGACTATCTCCCACTCGTAGCGATGCTAAGAGTCTGTTGGAATTATATTAGTGATTACTGCATTATTTATGAAATCTTGCAGATAGGATGTCAAAACATTGTTTCCTCGATGATTTTCTTGAGGAAAGGTTGTATGTGATACAACCGGAAGGTTTTGTCAATCCTGAAAGATGCTAATAAGTATGCAAAGCTCTAGCAATCCTTCTAAGGACTGGAGTAAGCATCTCGGAGTTGGAATGTATGCTTTGATGAGATGATCAAAGATTTTGGGTGTATACAAAGTTTATGAGAAAATTGTATTTCCAAAGAAGTGAGTGGGAGCACTATAGAATTTCTGATGAATATATGTTGTTGACATATTGTTGATCGGAAATGATGTAGAATTTCTGGAAAGCATGTAGAGTTATTTGAAAAGTGTTTTTCAATGGAAAGCATGGATTAAGCTACTTGAACATTGAGCATCAAGATCTATAAGGATAGATCAAAACGCTTAATGGTACTTTCAAATGAGCACATACCTTGACATGATCTTGAAGGTGTTCAAGATGGATCAGTCAAAGAAGGAGTTCTTGCCTGAGTTGTAAGGTATGAAGTTAAGACTTAAAGCTCGACCACGGCAGAATAGAGAGAAAGGATGAAGGTCGTCCCCTATGCTTAAGACATAGGCTCTACAGTATGCTATGCTGTGTACCGCACCTGAAATGTGCCTCGCCATAAGTCAGTCAAGGGGTACAAGAGTGATCCAAGAATGGATCACAGGACAGCGGTCAAAGTTATCCTTAGTAACTAGTGGACTAAGGAATTTTCTCGATTATGGAGGTGGTAAAAGAGTTCGTCGTAAATGGTTACGCCGATGCAAACTTTGACACTAATCCAGATTATTCTGAGTAGTAAAACTGGATTCGTATAGTAGAACAGTTATTTGGAATGGCTCCAAATGTAGCGTAGTAGTTGTATCTACAAGATGACATAGAAATTTGCAAAGTACATACGGATCTGAATTTTGCAGACCCGTTTACTGAAACCTCTCTCACAAGCATAACATGATCAAACCCAGAACTCTTTGGGTGTTAGTCACATGAGGATGTGACCTTGAGTGTTAATCACATATCAATGTGAACTGGATTATTGACTCTAGTGCAAGTGGGAGACTGTTGGAAATATGCCCTAGAGGCAATAATAAATTGGTTATTATTATATTTCCTTGTTCATGATAATCGTTTATTATCCATGCTAGAATTGTATTGATAGGAAACTCAGATACATGTGTGGATACATAGACAACAACATGTCCCTAGTAAGCCTCTAGTTGACTAGCTCGTTGATTAATAGATGGTTACGGTTTCCTGACCATGGACATTGGATGTCGTTGATAACGGGATCACATTATTAGGAGAATGATGTGATGGACAAGACCCAATCCTAAGCCTAGCACAAAGATCGTGTAGTTCATTCGCTAAAGCTTTTCTAATGTCAAGTATCATTTCCTTAGACCATGAGATTGTGCAAACTCCCGGATACCGTAGGAATACTTTGGGTGTGCCAAACGTCACAACATAACTGGGTGGCTATAAAGGTGCACTACGGGTATCTCCGAAAGTGTCTGTTGGGTTGACACGAATCGAGACTGGGTTTTGTCACTCCGTGTGACGGAGAGGTATCTCTGGGCCCACTCAGTAGGACATCATCATAATGTGCACAATGTGATGAAGGAGTTGATCACGGGATGATGTGTTACGGAACGAGTAAAGAGACTTGCCGGTAACGAGATTGAACAAGGTATAGGGATACCGACGATCGAATCTCGGGCAAGTACAATACCGCTAGACAAAGGGAATTGTATACGGGATTGATTAAGTCCTTGACATCGTGGTTCATCCGATGAGATCATCGTGGAGCATGTGGGAGCCAACATGGGTATCCAGATCCCGCTGTTGGTTATTGACCGGAGAACGTCTCGGTCATGTCTGCATGGTTCCCGAACCCGTAGGGTCTACACACTTAAGGTTCGGTGATGCTAGGGTTGTAGGGGTATGTATATGCAGTAACCCGAATGTTGTTCGGAGTCTCGGATGAGATCTCGGACATCACGAGGAGTTCTGGAATGGTCCGGAGGTAAAGAATTATATATAGGAAGTGCTATTTCGGCCATCGGGACAAGTTTCGGGGTCACCGGTATTGTACCGGGACCACCGGAAGGGTCCCGGGGGTCCACCGGGTGGGGCCACCTGCCCCGGGGGGCCACATGGGCTGTAGGGGGTGCACCTTGGCCTACATGGGCCAAGGGCACCAGCCCCAAGAGGCCCATGTGCCTAGGGTTCAAGAAGGGAAGAGTCCCAAAAGGGGAAGGCACCCCTAGGTGCCTTGGGGGGGAGGGACTCCTCCCTTGGCTGCCACCCCCTAGGAGATTGGATCTCCTAGGGCCGGCGCCCCCCCTTGGCTCCCTATATATAGTGAGGGAAGGAGGGCCTCTCAGACCACGCCTTTGGTGCCTCCCTCTCCCTCTCCAACACCTCCTCCTCCTCCATAGAGCTTAGCAAAGCCCTGCCGGAGTACTGTAGCTCCATCACCACCACGCCGTCGTGCTGCTGCTGGAGCCATCTTCCTCAACCTCTCCTTTCCCCTTGCTGGATCAAGAAGGAGGAGACGTCATCTGCTCCGTACGTGTGTTGAACGCGGAGGTGCCGTCCGTTCGGCACTAGGATCATCAGTGATTTGGATCACGACGAGTACGACTCCATCAACCCCGTTCTCTTGAACGCTTCCGCTTAGCGATCTACAAGGGTATGTAGATGCACTCTCCTTCCCCTCGTTGCTGGTCTCTCCATAGATAGATCTTGGTGACACATAGGAAAATTTTGAATTTCTTCTACGTTCCCCAACAGACAGTCCAGTTCCAAACACAAATATAGATAGCGAACACGCCGATATCGTCGGAGGCTCAGTCACCGAAATAACACCATTGGCCCATCTCATTATGGCAGTTATTGCCACGTGGACCGAACCATTCTTGGCCTACCTTGATAGGAAGGAGCTCCCAAAAGATCAGAACGAGGCCCGCCGCATTGTCCGGCGTTCGAAGGCCTATAAAGTTCACGAAGGAGAGCTCTACAAGAAAAGCACTACCGGAGTCCTTCAAAGGTGTATCTCCGAGGAGGAGGGGCGGCAACTCTTGGCAGAAATTCATGCCGGTCTCGGTGGGCACCACACCGCAGCCAGGGCACTTGTCAGCAAGGCCTTGCGGACAGGATTTTAGTGGCCTACGGCCCGAGCAGACGCGCAGGACCTCGTCCAGTGCTGCGTGGGATGCCAACTCTTCGCCAACCAAAGCCATATGCCCCCAACCGCCCTACGACCAATCCCCATTACATGGCCCTTTGCGGTCTGGGGCTTGGACATGGTTGGACCCATCAAAGGGATAAATTTACCAAGTGGATAGAGGCTAGACCAGTTAAAACGGCCGAGTCCGGACCGGTGATTGCATTTATATCCGACGTGGTGCCATTATGGTGTCCCGCACAGCATCAACACAGACAACGGTTCCAATTTCACAGCCGATGAGGTAAAAACCTAGTGTGCTAATCTGGGCATTAAGCTCGATTACGCCTCTATCTACCACCCGCAAACAAATGGTCAAGCCGAACGAGCTAATGGTCTTATTATGAGCGGCATCAAACCCAGGCTAGTGCGGTCTTTGAAAGAATCAGACAAGCACTGGGTTGAGGAGCTTGACTCCGTACTCTGGGGGCTGCGGACCATGCCCAACCGTACTACCGGATACACACATTTCTTCATGGTGTATGGTGCAGAGGCTGTGTTGCCCTGCGATATTATACTTGACTCACCTCGAGTGCATATGTACGAAGAGAAAGAGGCCGAGTTGGATCGGCAGGACAGCCTAGATGCCTTGGAGGAGGAGCGCGATGTCGCCAAAGCCCGTTCAACATTTTATCAACAGCAGGCTCGAAGATATCAAAGCAGAGAAGTACGGGCCAAGACTTACAATGTTGGCGAACTTGTTCTATGCTTGCCGGAGAAGAAAAAGGACAAACTCAAGCCCAAATGGGAGGGTCCCTTCAAAATCGACGAAGTTCTTATCGGTGGAGCGTACCGTCTTCAGGATGCATCGGACAATCGCCTAGAGCAGAACCCCTGGAACGCGGCCAGACTCCGAAGGTTTTATGCCTAGCGCTGAATTCTTTGTCCGTCCCCTTCTCCCCTGTAGTTTCCATTACTTTTTCTCTCTTTTCCACCTTTATTTTTTCGCTTTAAAGCTCTCATACGGCTCGACCGAACACCGCTGACGTACGCATCTTTACATATGTACGTCCATTATACTTGGGGGCTTCTTTAACAGAAGCTTGTTAATATTATTTTCCGAGCGTCAAGCTCATCACACATGCGCGTTTTCCCCGTATGTCTTTTCTTCACCATTATATGCATCGATATGACTTAAGTTTTGGCCAAGCTGGGTTGCCTGGCTCCTGTGCTTACCCCTACGTTCCCGATTATTCGGCTATGTGGTAAAGGGAGCACCTTGATAACCCACAAGTATAGGGGATCAATTGTAGCCTCTTTCGATAAGTAAGAGTGTCGAACCCAACAAGTAGCTAAAGGTAGAACAAATATTCCCTCAAGTTCTATCGACCACCGATACAACTCTACGCCCACTTGACGTTCGCTTTACCGGAAACAAGTATGAAACTAGAAGTACTTTGTAGGTGTTTTTGGATAGGTTTGCAAGAAAATAAAGAGAGCGCAAATAAAAAGTAGGGGCTGTTTAGATGAAGACATAACTAAATAAGTTTTAGTAGAGAGCTTTTTGTTACGAGAAAGTTATTTGTCCATAGGCAATCGATACTAGACCGGTAATCACTACTGCAATTTTATTTGAGGGAGAGGCATAAGCTAACATACTTTCTCTACTTGGATCATATGCACTTATGATTGGAACTCTAGCAAGCATCCGCAACTACTAAAGATCATTAAGGTAAAACCCAACCATAGCATTAAAGCATCAAGTCCTCTTTATCCCATACGCAAACAACCTACTTACTCGGGTCTGTGCTTCTGTTCACTCACGCCACCCACCATAAGCAAATCATAAACATATTGCAACACCCTACAGCAGGAATCCCTCACGCTTGCGCGACATGGAGAGCACCATAGGACAGCACCAATAATAAAACATGCAATTCAAACCAATCTTGATCATCAAATAACCCATAGGACAAAACAGATCTACTCAAACATCATAGGATAGCCATACATCATTGGGAAATAATATATAGCATTGAGCACCATGTTTAAGTAGAGATTACAACGGGTTAGAGAGAGGTTACACCGCTGCATAGAGGGGGAAGAGTTGGTGATGATGGCGGTGGAGTTGTTGGTGAAGATGACGGTTATGATGATGGCCCCCGGTCGCACTCCGGCGCCACCGGAAGCAAGGGGGAAAGAGCCCCCCTCCTTCTTCTTCTTCTTCTTCCTTGACCTCCTCCCTATATGGGAGAAGGGTTTACCGTCTGGTCCTTGGCTCCCATGGCGTGGGAGGGGCGAGAGCCCCTCCGAGATTGGATCTATCTCTCTGTCTCTCTCTCTCTCTCTCTCTGTTTCTGCGTTCTGTTCTGCTGCCCTTTCACCGTTTCTTTTATATCCGGAGATCTGTAACTCCGATTGGACTCAAACCTTCGCCGTGATTCTTTGCCAAAAATTAGCTTTCTTGCGGCCGAAGAAGGGCATCAACCGCCTTACGGGTGGACCATGAGGGTCAGGGGCGCGCCGGGGGGCGGGGGGGGGGGGGGGGGGGGGGGGAGGGCGTGCCCCCCTACCTCATGCCCACCTCGGACACCGTTTTGCGATGATCTTTCTTCCAGACTTTCCAAATATTCCAAAAAAATCTTCGTCTGTTTTTATCTCGTTTGGACTCCGTTTGATATGGATATTCTGCGAAACCAAAAACATGCAACAGACAGGAACTGGCACTAGGCACTGGATCAATATGTTAGTCCCAAAAATAGTATCAAAAGTTGCCAAAAAGTATATGAAAGTTGAATAATATTGGCATGGAGCAATCAAAAATTATAGATACGATGGAGACGTATCAGCATCCCCAAGCTTAATTCCTGCTCGTCCTCGAGTAGGTAAATGATAAAAAGATAATTTTTTATGTGGAATGGTACCTAGCATAATCTTGATCATATGTCTAATCATGGCATGAATATTAAGACACGAGTGATTCAAGGCAATAGTCTATCCTTTGACATAAAAACAATAATACTTCAAGCCTACTAATAAAGCAATCATGTCTTTTCAAAATAACATGGCCAAAGAAAGTTATCCCTACAAAATCATATAGTCAGGCTATGCTCCATCTTCACCACACAAAATATTCAAATCATGCACAACC
This sequence comes from Triticum monococcum, assembly GCA_034509565.1. Lineage (NCBI taxonomy): Eukaryota > Viridiplantae > Streptophyta > Magnoliopsida > Poales > Poaceae > Triticum > Triticum monococcum. Next base: position 75,903,183 of record CM067842.1, on the reverse strand, counting down.
CCGACGACAAGCCAATCAATTGTTTCATACTTTTGACGTTCTCAAACCTTTTCAACTTAGCGTGAGCCATGGACATAGCACTATATGTGGAATAGAATATGATGGTGGGGGTTATGTGGAGAAGACAAAAAGGAGAAAGTCTCACATCAACTAGGCGTATCAATGGGCTATGGAGATGCCCATGAATAGATATCAATGTGAGTGAGTAGGGATTGACATGCAAAGGATGCACTAAGAGCTATAAGTATATGAAAGCTCAAACTGAAACTAAGTGGGTGTGCATCCAACTTTCTTGCTCATGAAGACCTCGGGCGTTTGAGGAAGCCCATCATCGGAATATACAAGCCAAGTTCTATAATGAAAATTCCCACTAGTATATGAAAGTGATAACTGAAGAGACTCTCTGTATGAAGAACATGGTGCTACTCTGAAGCACAAGTGTGGTAAAAGGATAGTAACATTGCCCCTTCTCTCTTTTTCTCTCAATTTATTTATTTATTTTTTATTTTTTTGGTGGGCTTCTTTGGCCTCTTTTTTTGGGCTTCTTTGGCCTTTTTTATTTTTCATAAAGTCCGGAGTCTCTTCCCAACTTGTGGGGGAATCATAGTCTCCATCATCCTTTCCTCACTGGGGCAATGCTCTAATAATGATGATTATCACACTTTTATTTACTTACAACTCAATATTACAACTCGATATCTAGGACAAAGATATGACTCTATATGAATGCCTCCGGCGGTGTACCGGGATGTGCAATGATCTAGCGTAGCAATGACATGAAAAAATGGACAAGCCATGAAAACATCATGCTAGCTATCTTACGATCATGCAAAGCAATATGACAATGAATGCTCAAGTCATATATATGATGATGATGGAAGTTGCATGGCAATATATCTCGGAATGGCTATGGAAATGCCATGATAGGTAGGTATGGTGGCTGTTTTAAGGAAGGTTTATGGTGGGTGTATGATATCAGTGAAAAGTGCACGGTATTAGAGAGGCTAGCAATGGTGGAAGGGTGAGAGTGCGTATAATCCATGGACTCAACATTAGTCATAAAGAACTCACATACTTATTGCAAAAATCTATTAGTTATCAAAACAAAGTACTACGTGCATGCTCCTAGGGGGGATAGATTGGTAGGAAAAGACCATCGCTCATCCCCGACCGCCACTCATAAGGAAGACAATCAATAAATAAATCATGCTCCGACTTCATCACATAATGGTTCACCATACGTGCATGCTACGGGAATCACAAACTTCAACACAAGTATTTCTACAATCCACAACTACCCACTAGCATGACTCTAATATTACCATCTTTATATCACAAAACTATTGCAAGGAATCAAACATATCATATTCAGTGATCTACAAGTTTTATGTAGGATTTTATGGCTAACCATGTGAATGACCAGTTCCTGTCATCTCTCTAAATAGATATAAGTGAAGCAAGCGAGTTTTAATTCTTTCTACAAAAGGTATGCCCACGCTCTAACAAATATAAGTGAAGCAAAAGAGCATTCTACAAATAGCGGTTGTCTAAGTGAAGAGAAACAGGCAATCCAAACTTCAAATGATATAAGTGAAGCACATGAAGCATTCTATAAAGCCATACTCAAAAGATATAAGTGAAGTGCAAAGAGCATTCTATAAATCAAACAAGGACTATCTCATACCAGCATGGTGCATAAAAGAAAAGTGAAAACTAAATGCAAAATACGCTCCAAGATTGCACATATCGCATGAATGAAACCAATCCGAAAACATACCGATATTTGTTGAAGAAAGAGGGGATGCCTTCCGGGGCATCCCCAAGCTTAGATGCTTGACTATCCTTGAATATTTACTTGGGGTGCCTTGGGCATCCCCAAGCTTGAGCTCTTGCCTCTCTTCCTTCTTCTCACATCGAGACCTTCTCGATCATCGAACACTTCATCCACACAAAACTTCAACAGAAAACTCGATAAGATCCGTTAGTATAATAAAGAAAATCAGTACTCTAAGTACTGTTGCAAACCAATTCATATTTTGTTTTTACATTGTGTCTACTGTAATATAGCTTTTCCATGGCTTAATCCACTGATATATGTCGATAGTTTCATCAAAACAAGCAAACTATGCATCAAAAACAGAATCTGTCTAAAACAGAACAGTTTGTAAGAATATGAACATTCACCATACTTATGATACTTGAATAATTCTTCCAAAATTAGGGAAAATAAAACATTTGTACAGAAAGACAGTGAAAAAAGAATCAGAACCATTTGACGTTCGAGTAAAAAAAATTAAAAATCTGCACTACAGCCAAAGTTTCTGTCCTGCACCGCACAAAACAACAAGTATTGTAAACATCCTAAAGGCAAACCTTGGTACATTATTTTTATAATACAATGGAATTGTACAAGGGGATAATTATTTTTGTTGAAAAGTTTCTGTAATCAAGATTCACAAAGTTTCCGTGAGCATGAACAAAGTTCAAGGCTAGCTCCCACTTCAACAATGCTTGTCTTTCTCACTTTCGTTTTTCTTTTCGAAAAAGTTTTTGGTTCCCCTCTTTATTTTTGTTGTTTTTAAACTATATGAAAGCACTCAATAGAAATAAACGACTCTCTAAAACTTCCGGGTTGTCTCCCTGGCAGCGCTTTCTTTAAAGCCATTAACCTAGGCATATAGTGCTCAAGTAGTGAATCCACCCGGATCCCAAGGTATATCAAAGCCAATTTTAATTAGCAATGATTTGTAATTTAGTAGTGAGCACAAAGTAACAAATATCATGTAATGACGAAGTCTAACTCTCTTCCAATGCATCGGCATGTCATAAAAGAACAATTCATGCACACAAAGTAAAGGCTAATGCATAGTATAAACAGTTTCTTGCAATTTTATCGTATTGGAAACATAGAGAGGTGGAGATATAGTTCTTCTCTCATAATAATTGCAAGTAGGAGCAGCAAGCACATGCATATTATATTCATCAAAATCATCATGTGCAACGGTAAAAGGCAACCCATCAATATAATCCTTAATAAGGGCAAACTTCTACGATATAGTGTAGTTTGGAGAATTCAAAAAGATAATAGGACTATCATGCATGAGTGCAATATAAACAATTTCATGTTTAACATAAGGAACTATAGCAAGTTCATCTCCATAAGCGTAATTCATATTGGCATCTTGGCCACAAGCATAGCAAGCATCATCAAAAAGGGATATTTCAAAAGAATCATAGGGATCATAATAGTCATCATAGCAATCATCCTTCGGTAAGCACGAAGGGGAATTAAACAATGTATGAGTTGAAGAGTTACTCTCATTAGAAGGTGGGCATGGGTGATCAATCCGCTCTTCCTCCTTTTGTTCTTCGCACTCCTCCTCATCTTTTTCATCCAATGAGCTCACAGTTTCATCAACTTCTTCTTCCATAGACTCCTGCAAAATATTAGTCTCTTCTTGGACAGCGGGGGAGTCCTCAATATAAGGTTTAACATAGGTATTAGAAGCATAATTCTCATAACAATATTCAAGTATGGCAAAAAATTTAGATTTGTAAAGAGTAGCATCATACTTTTCAATCAACGAAGCAATTTCATAAGTACCCTTAAAAGCAACAAATTCTTCAATTTGTTGAACATCATAATAATTATAAACACCCTTAGCATATGAAGATACGATTCCATTATCACCAAACTCACATTGGTAGGGAAGGTGTTTCTTAGGGTTTTCAGAACAACAAGTAAAATCATAAATTTCACATAAATTCCAAGCATAGCATTGCATAGTATTAAATTGATGCTGTAAAAGTTTCCCTTTTTGAGATAAGCGGTGTCGCACATAACAAGCATGATCATCTAAATATTTGCCCTCAACTAAGCTAGTTGGGGTTTCAGCACGAGCACAAAGAGATCGAAGATGATCCAAGTAAAAAGCTTCAGAAGTATGATAGATTTTGAGTGGTTCTTCAACCATTGGTTCAGTAGGTACAACTAATTTTTTTGGTATTTTGCGTTTCCTACCCATAACTAAAGATAGAAAACAACTAAGAACAACAAATAGAAATTACTTAATGATAAAGCAAACAAGCACACACGAGAATATTCACCCCACGCTATTGCTCCCCGGCAACGGCGCCAGAAAAAGGTCTTGATAACCCACAAGTATAGGGGATCAATTGTAGCCTCTTTCGATAAGTTAGAGTGTCGAACCCAATGAGGAGCTAAAGGTAGAACAAATATCCCCTCAAGTTCTATCGACCAGCGATACAACTCTACGCGCACTTGACGTTCGCTTTACCGGAAACAAGTATGAAACTAGAAGTACTTTGTAGGTGTTTTTGGATAGGTTTGCAAGAAAATAAAGAGAGTGTAAATAAAAAGTAGGGGCTGTTTAGATGAAGACACAACTAAATTAGTTTTAGTAGAGAGCTTTTTGTTACGAGAAAGTTATTTGTCCATAGGCAATCGATAACTAGACCGGTAATCACTATTGCAATTTTATTTGAGGGAGAGGCATAAGCTAACATACTTTCTCTACTTGGATCATATGCACTTATGATTGGAACTCTAGCAAGCATCTGCAACTACTAAAGATCATTAAGGTAAAACCCAACCATAGCATTAAAGCATCAAGTCCTGTTTATCCCATACGCAAACAACCTACTTACTCGGGTTTGTGCTTCTGTTCACTCACGCCACCCACCATAAGCAAATCATAAACATATTGCAACACCCTACAGCGGGAATCCCTCATGCTAGCATGACACGGCACCATAGGACAACACCAACAATAAAACATGCAATTCAAACCAATCTTGATCATCAAATAACCCATAGGACAAAACAGATCTACTCAAACATCATAGGATAGCCATACATCATTGGGAGATAATATATAGCGTTGAGCAACATGTTTAAGTAGAGATTACAGCAGGTTAGAGAGAGGTTACACCGCTGCATAGAGGGGGAAGAGTTGGTGATGATGGCGGTGGAGTTGTTGGTGAAGATGACAGTGATGATGATGGCCCCCGGTGGCACTCCGGTGCCACCGGAAGCAAGGGGGAGAGAGCCCCCCTTGTTCTTCTTCTTCCTTGACCTCCTCCCTATGTGGGAGAAGGGTTTCCCCTCTGGTCCTTGGATCCCATGGTGTGGGAGGGGCGAGAGCCCCTCCGAGATTGGATCTATCTCTCTGTCTCTCTCTGTTTCTGCGTTCTGTTCTACTGCCCTTTCACCGTTTCTTTTATATCCGGAGATCCGTAATTCCGATTGGACTAAAACCTTCGCCATGATTTTGTTTTACCAAAAATTAGCTTTCTTGCGGCCGAAGAAGGGCATCAACTGCCTTAGGGGTGGACCACAAGGGTCAGGGGCGCGTCCTCGGGGGGTAGGGCGCGCCCCCCTACCTCATGCCCACCTCGGACACCGTTTCGCGATGATCTTTCTTCCAGACTTTCCAAATATTCCTAAAAAATCTCCGTCCATTTTTATCCCGTTTGGACTCCGTTTGATATGGATATTTTGTGAAAGAAAAAACATGCAACAGACAGGAACTGGCACTGGGCACTGGATCAATATGTTAGTCCCAAAAATAGTATAAAAAGTTGCCAAAAAGTATATGAAAGTTGAATAATATTGGCTTGGAGCAATCAAAAATTATAGATATGACGGAGACGTATGACACCTCTGCTATTGTTACTGCCGGGTCATCCGGATGTGTACCTCAGACTGGGTGAAGCCGAAAGCTAGCGTTCTTAAGGGAATATTCGGTCGGTGGATGAAAAATGTTTTTTGCACTCACTGTATTGTGAACCCCCAGAAGCTATACACACTTTGATTTTCACATCACAATTCGTACATGTCTACTACTGCATACACATCCAGGGAAAGGAACCCTTAACGGAACTATTCTCCCTGGAAGATGTTTCTTACAATCTCATTGTAATATAACATAACTAGCTGGATACAACTTGTCTCTTCAAGCAACTATGACCCCTACGCTTAGTTTTCCACGATGTGACGGTATTCGAAAACACTCCGCACCTTCGGGTTCAAAGGTTGAAGCGAAAACACTCTAGCTGGATACAACTTGCCCATTCGGCCGTGACGGTATTCGAAAACACTCCGCACCTTCGGGTTCAAAGGTTGAAGCGAAAAGGTCTGCCATGACAAATGATATACAATTCAGCTAGAATTCCACATGGTGGAGAAAGTACATAGTCACTTGGACTCAAACACTTCCTCCTCTATACCATCTAACAGGCAGTCTAACTTACAATCCTATTGGGAATATTTGGCGGCCACCTCTACTTGGTCATATACTAAACTAACGGGAATTTCTTCCCCATCTGGCCCTAGCGGTCCAACCCGGGCCATGTTAGGATTCAGCTTGGTATATCGTGTTTTCACCATGGCCCAGGCGTCTCGCGCACCCTCTTGGCAAGCCGATATCTTCCATAATCGGATACACCACCGCGCTCCCTTGAACAGCTCTACAAGCTCCTCCATAGTTCCTGGAGGGGAGTCGGATGGCCATAAGGCCATGGCAATACTCCGCATGGCCAGCCGAGCATGCTCGTGCACTTGCGACAGTCTTTGCAGCAGATCACTTGATGATCCGGACACCTCCTCTTCAGGACGGCCCATCAATATACCTGCAAACATAGCTATATCAGTTCCATTTATCTCCGAACTACCTAAAAAAAGAAAAGTTCGAAAACATACTGAATATGCCGCCCCGCAGCTTCTTGTCCTCCTTCATGGAGTCGGCTAGCTAGGCCCGCACATCTTTCAACTCTTCACCCAACGTAGTGTTGGAATCATGTAGCTTGTTTTTCTCGTCCCTGATGCGGGTCAGCACACGCTCGCCTGCGGTGTGTTACCTCTTTGCCTCTCTTTCTCCCTCTTGGGTGATCTTCAACTTCTTTTAAAGTTGATCAGGCGGCCCTATTATGCGACCAGTAGCAGTATTAGCACAGTTGGTATACAATTATTGTTCTTCAATGGAGGGGAACGTTACCAAAGGACAGCTTCTTGAAGTTTTCCAGTTCGGTGGCAGTAGCATTTAGCTGCGCCCGACACTGCTCCAGCTCTTGAGCTAGCAGGCCATTCTTCTCTGTAAGGACCTAGTCGTACAACGATCCTTAAATTAGTTGTGCCAACTCCTTTTAGCCTCGGGGGCTACGGGCATGTGATCATCGTTGTTTGGACAAAGAAAACTTACCCGCACATCTGCCAAATATTTCTTCATGGCTCTTCTAAGCCCATCTCGAGCAACTCGGATGTATGCGTCGCCCAAGCTAAAGGCATCGAATGCCTCCTCCAAGAACTTGGGGTCCCGTAAGACCGCCCTACAGCGCTGATGATTCATGGCGCTCTCCACTTCCGAGTTGGTAACGGACATATTCTCCGAACCCTCGGCCGAAGGATAGTCCGACATTGTTCCCATATCTGCTCCCGTCTCTCCGATGGGGTTTAAATCCCGGGCGCCGGAAGTACGGCCGAACAGACCCTCGGACATAGTCCGGTGAACCTTTTTCCTGGTACCAGACAAACGTATAAGTTGCAGTTGGATGTGACTACTAAAGTATACCTTCAAATCCTTACCTCTTTGACGAGGGACTGGTCGTGTTTTCATCGACCTTCCTTTTAGAGGCCTTGCTCGGTGCTGGAGTCTCCCTCTTTGGAGCTGCCCCCAAAGTAGCGTGACACGCCGAACGCCTCCTCTATGGAGCACGATGCAGTGCGATGGGTGAGGCAGTGCGAGGAAGCTCTTTCGAGCGAGACTTTTTCTTGATAACTTACGTGGGAAGCAGGAAGAAGACTAGGGTAATCAGCGATAATGGCCACTTCTGTGCCATCGTAGCTCGCCTGGTAAAACACCCCTTCCGCGAGTACCACGAATATATCTGGGTCTTCTTCAAATCCAGGATCCAGCTCCCGGTTGTGGTTCTCAGGCTGTGGGGCGGGGCTGTAAAATCCCTCGGTGATTTTTCGCCAATGCTGTTATAGGCGGGTTAGAAAGTTATCAAAGGTAATCCGGGAAGCGGGATGAGTAAAGCAGAAGGACTGAGGCTTACCCAACTGGGAGGATTATACATAGAATATCCATCCCTGTGATTGATGCGAAGAAATTCCTCTTCCTCCCCTTTCAATAGCTCAGCCAATATCTTGGCTAGAGCAGCGGGGGTGTCCGGACCTTTCCGACAATAGCGGGAGGCGTCGTCCTCCCCGTTGTAGTGCCACATTGGGAGCCCTCTATATTGAAGCGGTTGAAACCCTCGCACTATGGAGGTCGCCATTACCTCAACCATTGTTAATCCGGACTGAGCGAGCGTCTTTACCTTGCCCAGGAGCTGACGAACCTCCGCACTATCATCCTCTTCAAGGCTCCAGGGACGCCAACTATGGCGTTTCTTTAGTGGAATGCTTGCAAATTCAGGGAGACCCTTTCGAACAGGGTCGGGAAGTGCAACGTCCTCGATGTAGAACCATTCGGAAGGCCACTCTTTTGAAGCCCTCCTTGGTGTGCCGAACAGGTATCCGGTGTCGGCGATGCGCCACACTTCGGCTCCGCCCACTTCAAATATTGAACCCTCATGGTTACGCGGGACAAGACAGAACAATTTTGTCCATAGCTCAAAATGGGCTTCAACACCCAGAAATAACGAACATAGAGCAACATAACCTGCGATGTGAAGGATAGAGGCGGGAGTGAAGTTGTGCAGCTGGAGGCCATAATATTCCAGAAGCCCTCGGAGGAACGGATGGACTGGAAATCTGACGCTTCTTAGCAGATAGGGGATGAAGCACACTCGCTCCCCCCGGATGGACTGGGGAAGTCCTCCGCCTGAGTCACGTCATTGAAGGAGGTCGACCCTGCTCGAACAGGGACCAGATCTGCGAGAGGAAGAAATCCCTGCGTTTGCAACTTTGCTAGTTGACTATGAGACACAGAGCACTTCTCCCATGTTGGAACGGGAGGAGGAGCTGGGAATGCTAGCCATCTTGGAATGGTTTCTCCTGGCAGTCTTCGGGGATTTTCTCGATGTAGTGTCGCCTGGATCTAAGATCCAATATCTTTAAATAGGCACTCTGCCTTGCATGGATGGGGTGTTATCTGCAAAAATACCTTGACTCTCCGCATTCGCTCGACACATGGAAGACGAAGTTATTAGCTCATAGAAGCCGAGGGGAGCGATATTGGATCAACGACCAAATATATTACTTGGAGAAGGAACCCGCCTTGCAATACCGAAGACAACCTACGCACCGAACACCTCGTCATTGAAGCCTGGTTCGAGGGCTACTGAGGGAGTCCTGGACTAAGGCTGGTCACAATGGGCAGGAACATAAGCTAGTAACCTACACACTTTCCTAGACTATGTTACTACCTCCATAGTGGGTAGGAACATGTATGTAGTGTCATGCAACGATGCATTTATTAGTTCATAGACTCATTGTTTCTTGGAGTGTGTGATGTTCCAGTAACTTAGCTAGTTACTACAAGCAACTCTCTCTTCATCAAATATGTGCCACATAAGCAAAGTTGTATTGGAGTGTGTGATGTTACTCCTAAGCTCCTGCCCATTGTGACCAGCCTAAGGGGTCCTGTGGCGTCCGGCCTATTATCCTTTGGGCTAGACTGATGGGCTGTGAAGACATGAAGACCGAAGACTGTACCCGTGTCCGGATTGGACTCTACTTGGCGTGGAAGGCAAGCTTGGCAGCCGACTATGTAGATTCCCTCTAATGTAACCGACTCCATGTAACCCTAGATCTCTCCGGTTTCTATATAAACTGGAGAGCGTAGTCCGGATAGACAGATACACATTACCATAGTCATACATGCTAGACTTCTAGGGTTTAGCCATTACGATCTCGTGGTAGATCAGTCTTACTGCTGTATGACTTTGTAAAGTCTTGTAAGAATAATTAATAAAATGGCCGTATGCATCGTCCAGATGCAGAGGCCGAGGGTCATTCTCCTTATATATATATATATATATATATATATATATATATATATATATATATATATATATATATATATATATCACAAACTGACGGAGTTTACAGAAAGACTAGATTTATGTTGGGACGGCGGCGAGATCGGGTTCTATTCGGAAGAGGAATCCAAAGCCTTTCTTAACCCTAATCGGAACAGTAACCCGAATCCAGCATACTCTTCTTTGGCGTCTGTCTAGCAGAACCCAAATCAAATCAAGTAGAAATATGACCTGATCGACGACTATGGGGTGGGGGGAGTATATGGCAATCCGGCAACGGGGTCTTGTCAGCCGGGGATAACCGAAAGGCCTTTTTCTTTTACAGCACCGATACAGGGGCGAACCTTATTTGATGCCCGCATGCGTCAAACTGCTGCAGCTTCGCCGAAGCGCACACGGGTGGGCCGGCCAGTTCGTGGCAGAGCGTGCTGCCCCCGTTCGCTGCTTTGGTTTTTCATTTCTTTTCTTCTGTTGCCTTTTTGTTTTGTTTTTATCTTTTCGGTTTTTCCTTTCCAGTTATTTTGAATTATTTTTGTTTTTTATTTACAGTTTTATCTTTATATTTCTATTTTACATTAAGGAAATGTTTCATCATGCATTTTTTTCATTAATACTTTAATATGGTGAACAGTCTGTGTTTCTTCTGTTTATTTTTTATTGTCTTCCTTTCTTGTGTATTATACAAGAGTTCGACGCGTATTACAAAAATGTTCATCATGCATTTAATAAATAAATTACCACATATTAAGAAATGTTCGTTGTGTACTTAAAATCGTTCAGCGTATACCACAGAAATGTTCAATGTGTATGGTCGAATTGTTCAGGGTATATAAAAAATGTTAAATATGTATTTTAAAATTGTTCACCATATAACGCAAAAAAGTTTCAATATGTATTTGATAAATGTCCATCGTATATTCTGAAAATGTTCAACATATATTATAATTGTTCAATAGTCAAATTTTTATGTTTGGATCTGCCACGACATATAGTTCTTAAGTATTTACGCAGCCTACTGATCGCAATCACACAGCAGCTGAAGTGGTAAGGAATGCTAACTCTCTATCGTAGGGATCATATTTCGATTCCTCGATACAGCGTGGTTTTCTGGGAAATTTAGTATTGGATCGCTGTACAGCCAAGCAATGGGACGGGCTATTCGCGCATGCTCTTCTTCTTGACGCACGTGAGCGTAAGCAAGGGAAACTCCTATTTGGCGTGTTTCGTGTTCGCTGCTTTGGTTTTTCGTTCCTTTTCTTCTGTTGCCTTTTTATGTTTTATCGTTTTTGTGTTTCCTTTCTAGTTTTATCTTTTTCTTTTACATTTAAGGAAATGTTTCATCGTGCATTTTTCATTAATACTTTACTACGATCAACAATTTGTGTTTCTTCCGTTTATTTTTAATTTTCGTTATTTCTTGTGTGATATACAAGAGTTCATCCCGTATTACAAAAATGTACATCATATATTTAAGAAAATGTTCACCCTGTATTAAGAAAATATTCATTGTGTATTTCAAAAATGTTCAGCGTATATCACAAGAATGTTCAATGTGTATTTTCCAATTGTTCAGGGTATATCACAAAAATGTTAAATATGTATTTTCAAATTGTTCAACACATAGCCCAAAATGTAAAGTGTATATTAAAAATGTTCAATGGTTGAATTTTTATTTTTAGATCTGCTACCACATATAGTTCTTAATTATTCACGCAGCCTGTTGATCGCAATCACACAGCAGCTCAAGTGGTCAGGAACGCTAAACTCTCTACCGTAGGGTTGGGAATTTGATTCCTCGATACTGTAGGGTTGGGATTTGTAGTATAGGCTCACTGTGACGCCAGAAAATGGGCAGGTCCATTCAATCGCGCCCTGTGCAACTGCTGGGAGCAACTAGTTAACGAGCGCTTCTTCGGAAGCCTCGCAACGATCAGCGCCACTTGGCGCACTCTCAGCCATTCGCCACGTGTAGCGCTTTGGACACTCCTTTCGAATTTTGTTTTTTTATTTTTCTTCACGCATTTTAGGTTTTTTAAACGGGTTTTTTTGGATTTTTTTGACGTTTTGGTTTTTCCCCGTCTTTCTTAGCATTTCGATAAAAAAATTTGAAAAAAAAATTTGCGTGAAAAAAACTCGTTTTTTCCCTTTCGCGAAAGTCACGTTTTTTTTCCACGAGAGGCACGCTTGTGCTTTAGCGAGAGTCACGACCGTGCCTTTCGAAAACAAAAAAACACATTTTCTGTTTTTTTTTCTTTCGCGAGAGTCACGGTTTTGCTTCCGCGAGAGGCACGGTTGTGCTTTCGCGAGAGTCGTGGCCGTGCCTCTCGGAAAGGGAAAAACAAAACGCATTTTCTGTTTTATTTTTCTTTCGCAAGAATCATGATTTTGCTTCCGCGAGAGTCACGGCCGTGCCTCTCATAAAGGGAAAAAAATACGCGTTTTCTGTTTTTTTTCTTTCGTGAGAGAAATGGTTTTGCTTTCGTGAGAGGCACGGTTGTGCTTTCATGAGAGTCACGGCCGTGCCCCTCGAAAATGGAAAAAACGTGTTTTCTACTTTTTTCCTTCCACGAGAGTCACGGTTTTGCTTCCACGAGAGGCACGGGTGTGATTTCGTGAGAAGCACGAGTGTGCCTCTTTTGGAAAGGGGAAAAAACCGTACTCCCGGTTCGGGTTTTTCGCCCGGTTTTTGTGAAAAAAATTCGTCAAAATCTATTAACATAGGATTTAGGATTTAGTTTTGAAGATTTAGACGCATAGTTTGAAAGATAAAGTGTTTTGAATAAATGAATCTACGAAAAAAGAGAAAACTCGCAGATTGCGACAAGTAATGCGCTGCATGTGCGTCACTTGTCACGACCTAAGAAAATGGAGTGTTTTTTACAATGAATACTTTTTAATTAATGATTTTATCAACTGCTCGTCTTCTTGATGGACTCGAGCATCAGCTAGGGGCTCTCCGATACAGGGGCGCCCCTATGTGTCGCTTTAAGCGAGACACAGAGATGCACTCGTGTTGGGGCGAGCCCCAGACGGGCCACCCCAGCCGCGCAGGAGCCACAGCTTGTTTTTTTTCTACTTTCTGTTCTTATTTTTTGTTATTTCGCACTATTCTTTATACTTTTAAATATTCTTTATATATATATATTTGAAAAGATGTTGAATAAGTATTAAAAATATTGAACAAGGATTTGAAAATGTTAAACAAGTATTCAAAAATCTAGAATAAGTACTAAAAATATTGGACAAGTAATTGAAAAAGATTAAATGGGTATTAAAAATGTTGAAAGGGTATATGAAAAATGTTGAACAAGTATTTAAAAGTGTTGAAGAAGAATTTGAAAAATGTTGAATAAATATTATAAATGTTGAACAAGTATTTGAAAAATGTTGAAATAGATATTAAAAAATGTTGAACGAGTATATATAAAATGTTGAGCTAGTATTTGAAAATGTTGAATAAGTAAAAATGTTGAACAAGTATTGAAATAGTATTGGGACAATGTTGAACGTGTATAAAAAAATGTTGATCACTTGTTACAAAAAAATGGTTTTGACATGTATGAAAATGTAGAATGAAAACGAAAACAAACATAAGAAAACACAAAAGAAAAAGAAAAAATGAAGAAGAAAAAAGAAAACCAAACAAAGATCGAGAAAAAAATAAAACAAAAAAGAATGAAACAAATCTTAGAAGAAAGAAAAAGAATGAAAAAACGGAGAAGAGAAAAGAAATGAAACAAAAGAAAATGAAAAAATGGAGAACGGTTCGGTCGCCTCTAGTAGATCTCAATCCTACTACTACTCTACGAGGTATCTTGTATCGTATACTTAATTTCGCATATGATCTTGATCTCCTATTTGGTAAAGTTTGATCTCGCCGAGTGTCGGTGTCAAAACCGGCGGATGTCGGGTAGGGGGTCCCGAACTGTGCGTCTAGGCGGGATGGTAACAGGAGGCAGGGGACACAATGTTTTATCCAGGTTTGGGCCCTCTTGATGGAGGTAAAACCCTACGTCCTGCTTGATTAATATTGATGATATGGGTAGTACAAGAGTAGATCTACCACGAGATCAGAGAGGCTAAACCCTAGAAGCTAGCCTATGGTATGATTGTATGTTATGGTTGTCCTCCTACGGACTAAAACCCTTCGGTTTATATAGGCACCGGAGAGGATTAGGGTTACACAAGGTCGGTTACAAAGTAGGAGATATCCATATCCGTATTGCCTAGCTTGCCTTCCACGCCAAGTAGAGTCCTATCCGGACGCGAGACGAAGTCTTCAATCTTGTATCTTCATAGTCTAACAGTCCGGCCAAAGGTTATAGTCCGGCTATCCGGACACCCCCTAATCCAGGACTCCCTCAGTAGCCTCCGAACCTGGCTTCAATGACGATGAGTCCGGCGCGCAGATTGTCTTCGGCATTGCAAGGCGGGTTCCTCTCCAAAAATCCGTGTACCTGTTTGAAATAGTGCCCGGCTTCTTGTGAATGTTGCACTCCTTGGCTTCTACACCCAATAATGGCCACTTTCCACGTGTCGAGCGAATGTGAAAAGCCAGGGTGTTTTTACATTTACCCCCTAGCTGTGTGAATGAGCTGCCTATTAAAAAGACGAGGATTCAGATCCAAGTCACACCATCCTCCTTGGCGAGCCTTCATCGGAGCGCATCCGACAGAGATCCATTCCATCATGGCCGGTCGACGCAGCTCCTCCTCTCGCTCCCCTAGCCCAAGCCTGGAGATTGGGAGAGATGTTCCGTCCTGCACAGCAAATTGGTGATGCTTCATACCAAGGGATTTCTCCCCCCAGCATACATGGTCCCGGTTCGAGCCGGTCTCGCCACCTATAATGGCGGAGAGCAAGCGGAGAGCTTTCCCAATCCCTCCAAGGGAGAGCGGGTATGCCTTGTCCCTCATTTCGTAAGAGGGCTCGGATTTCCAATTCATCCGTTTCTCCGGGGCTCCTGGAGTTCTACGGCCTCTAGTTGCACAACCTTACGCCTGCCTCCATATTGCATATCGCGGGATTCGTAGCCCTTTGCGAGCTGTTTTTGGGCTGTGAGGCTCATTTCGCGCTATGGAAAAAGCTGTTCTGCCTGGTGCCCCGTTCTTAGAAGGGGTCAATATATCAGGTGGGCGAAGCCGGAGTGTGGCGTATCGCCGGGACCGGATATCTATCCGGAACCCCAAAGAAGACATCCGAAGACTGGCCTTCAGAATGGTTTTATATAGAAGACGTCCCTCTCCCGGATCCTATTCCAATCGGCCTTCCTGAGTTCGACAACGCTCCTTTGAAGAAGCGCCGGAGCTGGCGTCCATGGAGCTCCCTGGAGGAAGATGACAGGGACGTTCTTTACCTGATGAGCCGGATAAGTTTGTTAGCTCGATCCGGATTGACCATGATCGAGGTCATGGCCACATGTATTATGCGGGGGGTGCAGCCGCTTTAGTATAGAGGCCACCCCATGTGGGATTTCAACGGGGAGGATGACGCCACCCGCTACGGCCGTAAAGGGCCGGGATCGGTTGCTGATCTAATAAAGATCTTATCCACTTTGTACAAGGGAGAAGAGGAGGAATTCCTCTGCGTCAACCCATAGGGCGGATTTTCTATGTACAATCCTCCGAGCTGGGTAAGCGGGAACTTTTTCTCGCCCATCCGTTTCATATTCCCATAGTTAAGTATTCAGTCTAGCGATTTCAACGCAGGAGCTGCGCCAGGCTGTAAGGGAGATAAACAACCCCCCTCCCCAACCCGAGGACCCGGAACGGTCCCTTGACCCGGCCTCCCAGGAGGATCTGGACATATCTGTGGAGCTGATCGATGGGGTATTTTACCAATTGAGCAATGACAACGCTTTGGTGGCCATTACGGCCGATTACCCTCGGCTACTTCCAGCCTCACAGGTAACTGAGACCGAAGTCCCAGCACTTTGAAAAAGGATCTGTCCTTGCGTGTTTTCGATTACCGTATAACAACCGTGTTTTGCAGGGGAGGTCCTCGAGGTGGAAGGCCGAGCCTGCGGCGGCTAGCCAACAAGGGGCTGCGAGGCCAGGCAGGCTGAAAAGACCCGCAGTCCAGATTGAGACACCGGCGCAGCGGTACGGCTCGCCGTCTTTATTGCAAGACATTATTCTCAGAGGCATATTAACGCCTATGCCTTCTTTTCCGGAAAAAGAGCGCTCGCCGGACTATACTCAGAGAGGCTACTAATCGTGAATCGCGCCTCCACCAGCCAAGCTCCAAGGCCGGATTCGGAGGCGGGAACGAATACAAGGCGTGTGCCGGGCGCTCCTCCGATAGAGGATGCGGATAAACTGTCCGCCACCAATTCCGAGGTGGAAAGTGCCATGAACCACATGCGTCGCCGGACTGTTCTTCGTGACGCTTGTTTCTCCCAAGAGGCATTGGATGCCTTCAACTCGGGAGATGCGTACCTCCGTGCCGCTCAAAATGGTCTAGCCAGAGCCACAAGCAGTATGTAAAAGACATACGGGTGAGAAAATTTTGTGATTATACATATCAGTAGCCCCAGAGACTTGAAATAGTTAGAATAACTGATTTAAGGATCATTTGTTATGCAGGTTCTTACAGAAAAGAATACCCAACTGTCTCAGGAGCTGGAAGAGTGCAAAGCCCAACTTCAGGCCGCACTGGCCGCAGCAGGGGAGCCCAAAGAGACCCCCTCTGGTAATATATCCTTTGAATGATAAGTATCATATAGAGTGCGGCATATATGCAGATCTGACGATAAAATTGCAGATGACGCTGGAGTAAATCCGGATAAGCAACAGCTCCAACGCCAGCTGAAGGCCGGTGAGAGCGTGCTTATGAGGGTGAGGCAGGAGAAGAATAATCTCTTAGATGCCAACACCAAGCTGGGCGTGGAACTAAAAGATGTTCGTGCCCAACTCTCAGACTCTGTTAAGGAGAATCGGCAGCTTCGACACGGCATATTTAGTAAGTGCTTGAACGAACTTTGAAAAAGAGTTTGGCGAGGAAGTTGGCTAACAGAGTTATATCTGTAGGTATGCTGACAGGTCGTCCTGCCGAGGAAATGCCCGGTTCTACGGGTGACCTTCTTCCCGAGCTTTCACAACTGCATGAACGAGTTCGGCAGGTGATGCAAGGCGTCGTCCAGGCCTTGTGGCCATCCGTCTCCATGCCCGAAGGCCTTGGAGAGCTTGTAGAGAAGCTGAAGGGAGCGCGGCGGCGCTTTCGATTATGGAAGATATCGGCCTGTCGTTAGGGCGCCAGGGAAGCCTGGGCAATGGTGAAGATGCGGTACACGAAGGCTGACCCGAACCACATGGCCGAGGTCGGACCTGTGGGGCCCGATGGGAAGGAGATCCCTGTGAGCTTAGTGTACGGCCAAGTAGAATTGGCCGCAAGGTATTCCCAACAGGACTGTAGACTAGACAGCCTATTGGATGGTATTGAAGAGGAATTCAACCAGTCAAATTGACTATGTAATTTAAAGTGACATGTATAATGCCTTCTAATCGGATTGTAGTTCGTTTGTCGTGGCGGACCTTTCCGCTTCAACCTCGGGACCCGACGGTCCGGAGTGTATCCGAATAACCTCTCGGTTATGTAAGAACCGGGGCATGCATGGAGACCAGGCGTAGGGGTCATTAGTGCTTTAACGGACAAGTGCCCAACTAGTTATGTTATATTACATGGTTAGTAAAAAACATCTTCCAGGGAGAATAGTCCCGTTAGGGGTTCCTTTCCCCGGGAGGCATGCCCTAAAGTGCATGTCCGGACTGCGAGAAGAGAAGAAGAAAAAACATCTTGGGGCGCATAAGTAAATAAGTGAAAAATCATCTTTAGTTCACCGACCGAATATTCCCTTAAGAACGCTAGCTTTCGGCTTCACCTAGTTTGAGGTACACATCCGGCTGACCCGGCAGTAACAATCGCAGAGGTGCTCCCCTTATGCCCTAGCCGAATTAACGGGAATGTAGGGCATAAATACAAGAGCCAGGCAACCCAGCTTGGCCAAAACTTAAGTCATATTGATGCATATAATGGTGAATAAAGGGTACATGCAGAAGGATAACACATGTGTTGGGCATAAAGCCCGTATGAATAAGCTTCTATTAAAGAAGCCCCTAGGTATAATGAGCGCGGATGGCGCGTCATTTGCGTGCAAACAAGGCACGAATAGGCCCCTAAAGGCTGTGAGAGAAAAGAAAAGGAGAAGGAGAAAAATATAAGACAGATAGTGTATAAAAAATGGACAGAGGAAGGAGACGAACACAGAGTCCGGTGTTAGGCATAGAATCTTCGAAGTCGGGCTGTGTTCCATGGGTTCGGCTCGAGTCGATTATCCGATGCATCCCGCAGACGGTACGCTCCACCAGTCAGGACTTGGTCAATGATGAAGGTACCTTCCCATTTGGGCTTGAGTTTGTCCTTTTTCTTATCCGGCAGGCGTAGAACTAACTCGCCAATATTGTAAGTTTTGGCCCGTACTTCTCTGCTTTGGTATCTTCGGGCCTGCTGTTGATAGAATGCGGAACGGGCTTTTGCCACGTCACGCTCCTCCTCCAAGGCATCCAAATTGTCCTGCCGATCGAGCTCGGCTTCTCTTTCTTCGTACATGCGCACTCGAGGTGAGTCATGAATAATGTCGTAGGGCAGAACCGCCTCTGCGTCGTATACCACAAAGAATGGTGTGTATCCGGTAGTGCGATTCGGCGTGGTCCGCAGCCCCCAGAGTACGGAGTCGAGCTCCTCTACCCAATGCGTGTTAGATTCCTTGAGGGACCGCACTAATCTGGGTTTGATGCCGCTCATGATAAGACCATTTTCTCGCTCGACCTGACCGTTAGTTTGTGGGTGATAGACTGAAGAATAATCAAGCTTGATGCCCATGTTTTTGCACCAGAGTTTTACCTCGTCGGCCGTAAAGTTCGTGTCGTTATCAGTGATGATGCTGTGGGGGACGTCGTAATGGTGTACGACCTCGGATATGAAGTCTATCACCTGTCCGGATTCGGCCGTCTTAACAGGCTTGGCTTCTATCCATTTGGTGAACTTATCCACCATGACCAGTAAGTATTTTTGCTTGTGGGTTCCTCCTTTAAGGGGTCCAACCATGTCAAGCCCCCAGACCGCGAAGGGCCAGGTGATGGGGATAGTTTGGAGGGCGGTGGGTGGCATATGGCTTTGGTTAGCAAAAAGCTAGCAACCAACGCATCGTTGGACTAAGTCCTGAGCGTCTGCCCGGGCCGTCGGCCAATAGAAGTCTGTACGGAAGGCCTTGCTTACAAGGGCTCGGGCCGCCGCGTGGTGACCACCGAGTCCAGCATGAATTTCAGCCAGAAGATTCCGCCCTTCCTCTTCGGAGATGCACCTTTGAAGGACTCCGGTGGTGCTTTTCTTATAAAGCTCTCCCTCATGCACTTTATAGGCTTTTAGATCGCCGCACTATGCAGCGTGCCTCGTTTTGGTCCGCGGGAAGTTCCTGCTTAGTTAGGTAGGCTAGGAATGGTTCTGTCCACGGGGAGATGACTGCCATTATTACGTGGGCTGAAAATGTTATTTCGTTGGTAGAGCCTCCAATTATGTCAGAATATTCGGTGTCAGGCAGTGCGGTTGGGTCCGGGCTGTTATTTTTGGGTTCCCCTTCCCATACTACGGATGGCTTGAACAGCCTCTCCAAGAAGATGTTGGGAGGGACGGCATCGCGTTTTGCGTCGATGCGTGCCAGGACGCCTGCTGCCTGATTGTTTTCCCGGGCTATATGGTGAAATTCGAGCCCCTCGAACCGAGATGACATTTTTAGGACGGCATTGCGATAAGCTGCCATTTTCGGATCCTTGGCATCAAAGTCTCCATTTATTTGGGATATCGCGAGGTTCGAACCCCCGCGCACCTCTAGGCGTTGAATGCCCATGGATACTGCCATCCGGAGACCATGTAGAAGGGCCTCATATTCGGCTGCGTTGTTGGAGTCCGTATACATTATCTGTAGTACGTATTGAACTATATCTCCTGTTGGGGACGTCAAACCGACACCAGCCCCCAGACCGGCCAACATTTTGGAGCCGTCGAAGTGCATGATCCAGTTTGAATATGTGCCGTACTCTTTAGGGAGTTCGGCTTCCGTCCACTCGGCGACGAAGTCGGCCAAAACTTGCGACTTAATAGCTCGCCGTGGCTTGTAAGTTATGTCGAACGGGAGGAGCTGAATGGCCCATCTGGCAATCCGGCCCGTTGCTTCGCGGTTGTTTATAATATCGTTAAGTGGTACTTCCGAGGCTACCGTTATCGAACACTCTTGAAAGTAGTGTCGCAGCTTCTGGGATGCCATAAATACCATGTACGTTATCCTTTGATAATGCGGGTACCTGACTTGCGTGGAGTAAGGACAGTGGACACATAGTAAACCGGCTTTTGAAGGGGGAATTTGTGTCCGTCCGTTTCTCGTTCGACGACGAGCACTGCGCTTACTACTTGATGAGTTGCCGCAATGTATAATAGCATTGGTTCGCCAATGTTTGGCGCGGCCAGGACTGGGTTTGTTACCAATATGGCTTTTTTTTCGTTGAGTCCAGTCGTGGTGGCATCCGTCCACTCGAAGTGTTCGGTGCGCCGGAGGAGGCGATAAAGGGGTAATGCCTTTTCTCCCAAGCGGGAGATAAAGAGGCTTAGAGCCGCCACGCATTCAGTTAATTTTTGTATTTGTTTGAGGTCCTTTGGGATGTCCAATTGTGACAGAGCTCGGATCTTGGCTGGATTTGCTTCAATTCCTCTACCGGATACAATGAAGCCCAAGAGCTTTCCGGCTGGTACGCCGAAAACGCATTTTTTCGGGTTGAGCTTGATGTCGTATGTTCGGAGGTTATCGAATGTGAGCCTCAAGTCGTCTACTAGAGATTCGATATGCTTGGTTTTGACGACCACGTCATCTACGTATGCCTCCACTGTTTTGCCGATCTAGTTTGCCAGACATGTCTGAATCATGCGCTGATATGTTGCGCCGGCGTTTTTGAGCCCGAAGGGCATTGTGTTGAAGCAGAATGGGCCGTACGGTGTGATGAATGCCGTTGCAGCTTGGTCTGGCTCTGCCATCTTAATTTGATGGTAGCCGTAGTATGCATCGAGGAAACACAATGAATCGTGTCCTGCGGTAGCGTCGATGATTTGATCGATGCGGGGGAGGGGGAAGGGATCCTTTGGGCAGGCCTTGTTGAGGTCCTTAAAATCGACGCACAAGCGCTAGGATTTTTCCTTCTTTGGTACCATCACCAGGTTTGCTAGCTAGTCCGGATGTTTTATGTCTCTGATGAATCCGGCCTTCAATAGCTTGGCTAGTTCTTCTCCCATGGCTTGTCTCTTAGGTTCGGAGAAACGCCGAAGAGCCTGCTTGACTGGCTTGAATCCTTTTAGGATATTTAGGATGTGCTCGGCCAACCTGCGTGGTATTCCTGGCATGTCTGAAGGGTGCCAGGCAAAATTCCCCAGTTCTCACGTAGGAACTCTCGTAGTGCGGCATCGACATCAGGGTTTAATTGTACCCCAATGGAAGCTGTTTTTGTAGGGTCCGTTGGATGGACTTGGATTTTGACTATTTCGTCCGCCGGTTTAAAGGAGGTGGACTTGGATCTTTTATCGAGTATCACATCGTCCCTGTCTACCGCATTCAGTTCCTCGGCCGCTAGGGCTTCGGATAGTGCCTCAAGGGCCAGTGCGGCTGTCTTATTTTCGGCGCGGAGTGCTATGTCCGGATCACTAGCAAGAGTGATGATTCCGTTGGGCCCGGGCATTTTAAGCTTGATGTACCCGTAATGGGGTATGGCTTGAAAGATTGTAAATGCCTCCCGCCCTAATAAAGCGTGGTATCCGCTACTGAACGGGGCCACTTGGAACATGACCTCTTCGGACCTGTAATTATCCGGCGTGCCGAACACCACATCTAGTGTGATTTTTCCTGTACAGCGCGCTTCCCGACTGGGGATTATTCCTCTAAAGGTTGTGCTGCTTCGCTCGATGCGGTTCCAGTCTATTTCCATTTTTCGAAGGGTTTCCTCATAAATGAGGTTCAGTCCGCTGCCACCGTCCATGAGTACCTTGGTGAGTCGAAAGCCGTCCACTATTGGACTGAGGACCAATGTCGCTGGTGCTCGGGCTATTCGGAATTTAGGTTCGTCACTGGCATTAAAAGTAATAGCCGTGTCACTCCATGGATTTATTGTTGCCACGTGGTAGACTTCGGCAAGGCTGCGGAGTGTTCGTTTTCGCACATTATTTGACGCGAAAGTCTCGAAGACTGTTAATACCGTACTGGTATCCCTGGGCTGGTGCTCTGTGGCTTCTGGGGTTAGAAGATCTTCGCCACTTTTGGCCACCTGCCGGAGTATCCAACATGCTCTAAGGCTATGAGTTGGTGTGGCGCCCTCTGCACTGTGAATTTTACAGGGTCCATTGAGCCATCCCTCCAGTACGGTTCCATGCCCTGTAGAGGGTATTTGCCTTTTGGTGTTGGGTGTCTGGCGATAATGCACCCTTTTATTTCGGACTGGGTTCGTATTTAGTGCCGGATTATCCCAAAATTTTATTTCAGTTTTCCAGGCGCTTTCCATCGCATAGTACTTTCGTACTATGGATGCCAAGTCAATAAAGCGTGCAATTTCGCGGTGACTTATGGCGTTGAGGATTCCCTTGTCCGTGCAATTATTGCAGAAGAATGAAATTGCGTCTTCCTCGCGGCAGTCCTTTATCCTGTTAATGACCAGGAGGAATCTGGCCCAGTAATGGTGTACTGTTTCTTCGGGCTCTTGCCTAATTTGGGATGGATCACTTATGTTTGGGTGGGTGGGTGGAATTGAATCTGAAACCTCACCCAATCTGAGACTCAAGGGCCAAGGAGTTTCCAAACTCGGAAGTTTGGATTCTTGGATGTTTTCCAATGAATCTGGCCCGCTGCCTAACTCTAGGTTCAAGTCTTGAGTGACGTCCTCCGCTCCGCGGATATCCGGCTTGGAGGGATCGGGAATCCGGACATAGCTAGTCCTTAAGATAGATGAGGGGTCGCCGCATTGTTCCTCCGCCACTGCAATGTAATGGGTGACCTGGGGAGAGTTGATCTCTCTCAAATCGGGTTTAAGCCCAATCTGATCGTAGTCTGTAGCGACTCCCAGGG
This sequence comes from Triticum monococcum, assembly GCA_034509565.1. Taxonomy (NCBI): domain Eukaryota; kingdom Viridiplantae; phylum Streptophyta; class Magnoliopsida; order Poales; family Poaceae; genus Triticum; species Triticum monococcum. The sequence goes on along the minus strand of CM067842.1, from coordinate 75,880,025 downwards.
TAGCGATGCGATCCAAGAGCTCATTTAGGGAAGAGAGCTCCATTGGATCTAACTGCTCGGCGAGTTCCGAGTTAACGTGAAGGTTGCTTTCGATGACCCGAGAAGTCATCGTCGGCGCAGCGGCCGAACAGACGGTCATAAGAAAACCACCTAGCCGGAGAGTTTGGCCGACAGCCAAAGCTCCCTTAACGGCGTCGTCTTTAAAGACGGGATGAGGCATCCTTCCTGATGGCGACGGCACAGCGGAACTCTCAATGAAAGCAGCAATGTCGGTGTCAAAACCGGCGGATCTCGGGTAGGGGGTCCCGAGCTGCGCGTCTAGGCCGGATGGTAACAGGAGGCAGGGGACACAATGTTTTACCCAGGTTCGGGCCCTCTTGATGGAGGCAAAACCCTACGTCCTGCTTGATTAATATTGATGATATGGGTAGCACAAGAGTAGATCTACCACGAGATCAGAGAGGCTAAACCCTAGAAGCTAGCCTATGGTATGATTATATGTTATGGTTGTTGTCCTACGGACTAAAACCCTTCGGTTTATATAGGCACCGGAGAGGGTTAGGGTTACACAAGGTCGGTTTCAAAGGAGGAGATATCCATATCTGTATTGCCTAGCTTGCCTTCCACGCCAAGTAGAGTTCTATCCGGACACGAGATGAAGTCTTCAATCTTGTATCTTCATAGTCTAACAGTCCGGCCAAAGGTTATAGTCCGGCTATTCGGACACCCCCTAATCTAGGAATCCCTCACCGAGGCAAGGTTAGGATGACATTATTTGTCTCTGGAGCCCGGGGTTGTATTGTTAAGGCTGGTCATAATTAAACCCATTAAGATGCGCTAGAATGGGGTCTAACCTGCTACTCCATGTGGCGCATGCTGGTTGGTCACGGTGAGAAAGTATTTTTCAGAGTTGTTTTAAATGGTAGGGAGACTTTTTTGAGAGAAGTTTTTCTAGGTTTTTTTCTATTTTTCCTTTTAATATGGTCGTGATGTTCAGGTGACGTGAGAATATTTTCTTAAATATTTGATATGATGGTGAGGTGCGCATAGCTTTCTCTCAAGCAACCCGCAATGGCGGCCCCAGCAGTATCATGCATGCCAACTAGACAATTTTGCTGATGTGGTATAGAATTATAAATGGAGAAATAGATGGATGGCATAGATAGATGTACGAGGAAGTTGTAGTGGCATGTTTTCAACTTGAGCTTTTGTAATGGCATTTTTCCAACACATGAAAGTTGTAGTGGCATAGATCCAATTAACCCCATAATTAATGCTATGGTACTCTGTGTCCTGTATGGTAATAATAAATAAGTTAATATATGATACTATGCCTTATGAAGTTAGTATCATACATTAGTATCACTAGTATAACGCCAGTGCATTGCTACGGGCAATCATCTACAAGGTCGAAGCTTATTTCTTTCTCATATGTCCGGGCATGTTCGGACATCAAACGGTCACCGAACGGGCTCCCCAAAATTCAACCGGCTAGACAGCCCAGGATTCCCCAAATGCATACCATATATGGAGGAGAACTATGGTTGTTCGGACTATCCGCCATGTTATTTCCAACACGCGGCTCCAACACAAGAAACCCACCACCCCTTGCCCTGCCATACCATTCCCTTCCCGCTCGATTTCCGGCGTAGCAGAACATTTCTTGTTGGAGCCCTCTACTTTAAAAATAGCTGACACCCACCTCACCTTAGCCATGGTGTCCTCTCTCCTTAACACCGTACATCCCCACAGACCACCAAGAAGGAGTCCGCCGCCAAGCGCCCCGCTCCCCCCCCCCCCCCCGTCCTGTGAGACCATCCCCTTCCCGCTGGATTTACGTCGTAGCAAAACATTTCTTGTTGGAGCCTCTCCTTTAAAAATAGATGACACCCACCTCAGCTTCGCCATGGTGTCCTCTCTCCTTTATACTATACCTCCCCACAGACCGCCAAGAAGGAGTCCGCCTCCAAGCGCCAAGCTCTCCCCCCCCCCCCCAGTGTTCATGTTGATCCACCACCGCCATCAAGGAAGACGAGGTGTGCGCTGCCCCCCCCCCCCTAGCAAAGAAGGAGGATCTAACATCTCCTGAGCCGGGCCACAAAAATATGATATCGTTATTGGGCAAGCAACTAATGTACCATTGTATCCGTTATTAACTCTTGAAGGAACCAAGCAGTGCATTTAGCCTTCTATCCTAACTAAAAAAACAACTTGATGAAAAAACCACACGCGGATGCAATTTACTGCCAAGTCATCTTTAATGAAAAGCAATTTGACAAATTTTCTAAAGTAGGAAAATTATTTCGCTCAGACAGCGGTAACTGAACAAACCAACCCCAAACCCCATTCACGTCTGCTACATAATATAAGTGGGAGGCCTATATGCGTCCACATATTTCTTTTGTATGAAACAAGTGAACATCCTGTTGGGGAACGTAGCAGAAATTCAAAATTTTCCTACGTGTCACCAAGATCTATCTATGGAGAGGCTAGCAACGAGGGGAAGGAGAGTGCATCTACATACCCTTGTAGATCGCTAAGCGGAAGCGTTCAAGTGAACGGGGTTGATGGAGTCGTACTCGTCGTGATCCAAATCACCGATGATCCTAGTGCCGAACGGACGGCACCTCCGCGTTCAACACATGTACAGCCCGATGATGTCTCCCACGCCTTGATCCAGCAAGGAGAGAGGGAGAGGTTGAGGAAGACTCCATCCAGCAGCAGCACAACAGCGTGGTGGTTGTGGAGGAGCGTGGCAATCCTGCAGAGCTTCGCCAAGCACCACGTGAGAGGAGAAGGACTAGGGAGAAGGGGAGGGCTGTACCAGAACATTGTTATGGCTGCCCTCCCACCCCCCACATATATATAGGGGCAAGGGAGAGGGGGGAAGGCGCAGCCTTGGCCCTTCCTCCAAGGAAGGGTGCGGCTAGGAGGAGTCCCTCCTCCCCAAGGCACCTCGGAGGTGCCTTCCCCCCTTAGGACTCTTCCTATCCCTCATATCTTGGCGCATGGGCCTCTTGGGGCTGGTGCCCTTGGCCCATATAGGCCAAGGCGCACCCCCTACAGCCCATGTGGCCCCCGGGGCAGGTGGCCCCACCCGGTGGGCCCCCGGGACCCTTCCGGTGGTCCCGGTACAATACCGATGACCCCGAAACTTGTCCCGATGGCCGAAATAGGACTTCCTATATATAAATCTTTACCTCCGGACCATTCCGGAACTCCTCGTGACGTCCGGGATCTCATTCGGGACTCTGAACAACATTCGGTAACCACATACAAACTTCCTTTATAACCCTAGCGTCATCGAACCTTAAGTGTGTAGACCCTACGGGTTCGGGAGACATGCAGACATGACCGAGACGTTCTCCGGTCAATAACCAACAGCGGGATATGGATACCCATGTTGGCTCCCACATGTTCCACGATGATCTCATCGGATGAACCACGATGTCAAGGACTTAATCAATCCCGTATACAATTCCCTTTGTCTATCGGTATGATACTTGCCCGAGATTCGATCGTCGGTATCCCGATACCTTGCTCAATCTCGTTACCGGCAAGTCTCTTTACTCATTTCGTAACACATCATCCCGTGATCAACTCCTTGATCACATTGTGCACATTATGATGATGTCCTACCGAGTGGGCCCAGAGACACCTCTCCGTCACACGGAGTGACAAATCCCAGTCTCGATTCGTGCCAACCCAACAGACACTTTCGGAGATACCTGTAGTGCACCTTTATAGTCACCCAGTTACGTTGTGACGTTTGGTACACCCAAAGCATTCCTACGGTATCCAGGAGTTGCACAATCTCATGGTCTAAGGAAATGATACTTGACATTAGAAAAGCTCTAGCATACGAACTACACGATCTTGTGCTATGCTTAGGATTGGGTCTTGTCCCTCACATCATTCTCCTAATGATGTGATCCCGTTATCAATGACATCCAATGTCCATGGTCAGGAAATCGTAACCATCTATTGATTAATGAGCTAGTCAACTAGAGGCTTACTAGGGACATGGTGTTGTCTATGTATCCACACATGTATCTGAGTTTCCTATCAATACAATTCTAGCATGGATAATAAACGATTATCATGAACAAGGAAATATAATAATAACCAATTTATTATTGCCTCTAGGGCATATTTCCAACAGTCTCCCACTTGCACTAGAGTCAATAATCTAGTTCACATCGCCATGTGATTAACACTCACAGGTCACATCGCCATGTGACTAACACCCAAGAGTTTACTAGAGTCAGTAGTCTAGTTCACATCACTATGTGATTAACACTCAATGAGTTCTAGGTTTGATCATGTTGCTTGTGAGAGAGGTTTTAGTCAATGGGTCTGAACCTTTCAGATCCGTGTGTGCTTTACAAATCTCTATGTCATCTCCTAGATGCAGCTACCACGCTCTATTTGGAGCCATTTCAAATAACTATTCTACTTGGAACTATTCCAAATTGTTGCACCATTATACGTATCCGGTGTCTCTACTCAGAGCTATCCGGATAGGTGTTAAGCTTGCATCGACGTAACTCTTTACGTCGAACTCTTTTACCACCTCCATAATCGAGAAAATTCCTTAGTCCACTAGTTACTAAGGATAACTTTGACCACTGTCCTGTGGTCCATTCCTGGATCACTCTTGTACCCCTTGACTGACTCATGGCAAGGCACACTTCAGGTGCGGTACATAGCATAGCATACTATGGAGCCTATGTCTAAGCATAGGGGACGACCTTCGTCCTTTCTCTCTATTCTGCCGTGGTCGAGCTTTAAGTCTTAACTTCATACCTTACAACTCAGGCAAGAACTCCTTCTCTGACTGATCCATCTTGAACACCTTCAAGATCATGTCAAGGTATGTGCTCATTTGAAAGTACCATTAAGTGTTTTGATCTATCCTTATAGATCTTGATGCTCAATGTTCAAGTAGCTTAATCCAGGCTTTCCATTGAAAAACATTTTCCAAATAACCCTATATGCTTTCCAGAAATTCTACGTCATTTCTGATCAACAATATGTCAACAACATATACTCATCAGAAATTCTATAGTGCTCCCACTCACTTCTTTGGAAATACAAGTTTCTCATAAACTTTGTATACACCCAAAATCTTTGATCATCTCATCAAAGCATACATTCCAACTCCGAGATGCTTACTCCAGTCCTTAGAAGGATTGCTAGAGCTTTGCATACTTATTAGCATCTTTCAGGATTGACAAAACCTTCCGGTTGTATCACATACAACCTTTCCTCAAGAAAATCGTCGAGGAAACAATGTTTTGATATCCTATCTGCAAGATTTCACAAATAATGCAGTAATCGCTAATATAATTCCAACAGACTCTTAGCATCGCTACGGGTGAGAAAGTCTCATCGTAGTCAACTCCTTGAACTTGTCGGAAAACATCTTAACGACAAGTCGAGCTTTCTTAATGGTGATATTTACCATCATTGTCCATCTTCCTTTTAAAATCCATATGTACCCAACAGCCTTACGACCATCAAGTAGTTCTTCCAAAGTCTACACTTTGTTTTCATACATGGATCCTTCTCTCGGATTATATGGCCTCGAGCCATATATCGCAATCCGGGCCCACCATCGCTTCTCCATAGCTTGTAGGTTCATTGTTGTCTAGGAACATGACTTCCAAGACAGGATTACGTATCACTCAGAAGTAGTACGCATCCTTGTCATCCTACGGGGTTTGGTAGTGATTTGATCTGAAGTTTCATGATCACTATCATAAGCTTCTACTTCAATTGGTGTATGTGCCACAAGAACAACTTCCTGTGCCCTGCCACACACTAGTTGAAGAGACGGTTTAATAACCTCATCAAGTCTCCACCATCCTCCCACTCAATTCTTTCGAGAGAAACTTTTCCTCAAGAAAGGACCTGATTCTAGAAACAATCCCTTATTGCTTTCGAATCTGAGACAGGAGGTATACCCAACTGTTTTGGGTATTCTATGAAGATGCATTCATCCGCTTTGGGTTCGAGCTTATCAGCCTGAAACTTTTTCACATAAGCGTCGCAGCCCCAAACTTTTAAGAAATGACAGCTTAGGTTTCTCTAAACCATAGTTCATACGGTGTCATCTCATCAGAATTACGTGGTGCCCTATTTAAAGTGAATGTGGTTGTCTCTAATGCCTAACCCATAAACTATTGTGGTAATTCGATAAGAGACATCATGGTATGCATCATATCCAATAGGGTGCAGTTATGATGTTCGGACACACCATCACACTATGGTGTTCCAGGCTGTATCAGTTGTGAAACAATTTCCACAATGTCTTAATTCTGTGCCAAACTCGTAATTCAGATATTCATCTCTATGATCATATCATAGATCTTTTATCCTCTTGTCACGACGATCTTTCAACTTCACCATGAAATTACTTGAACCTTTCAATAATTCAGACTCGTGATTCATCAAGTAAATATACTCAACATCTACTCAAATCATCTGTGAAGTAAGAACATAACGATATCCACTACACGCCTCAGCACTCATTGGACTGCATACATCAAAATGTATTACTTCCAACAAGTTTCTTTCTAGTTCCATTTTACTGAAAACGAGGCTTTCAGTCATCTTGCCCATGTGGTATGATTTGCATGTCTCAAGTGATTCAAAAATCAAGTGAGTCCAAACGGTCCATTTGCATGGAGTTTCTTCATGCATATACACCAATAGACATGGTTCGCATGTCTCAAACTTTTCAAAAACGAGTGAGCCCAAAGATCCATCAACATGGAGCTTCTTCATGCGTTTTATACCGATATGACTTACGTGGCAGTGCCACAAGTAGGTGGTACTATCATTACTATCCTATATCTTTGGCATGAACATGTGTATCACTACGATCGAGATTCAATAAACCATTCATTTTAGGTGCAAGACCATTGAAGGTATTATTCAAATAAATAGAGTAACCATTATTCTCCTTAAATGAATAACCGTATTGCGATAGACATAATCCAATCATGTCTATGCTCAACGCAAACACCAAATAACAATTATTTAGGTTTAACACCAATCTCGATGGTAGAGGGAGCGTGCGATGCTTGATCATATCAACATTGGAAACACTTCCAACACATATTGTTAGCTCACCTTTAGCTAGTCTCCGTTCATTCCGTAGCTTTTATTTCGAGTTACTAACACTTAGCAACCGAACCGGTATCTAATACCCTGGTGCTACTAGGAGTACTAGTAAAGTACACATCAACACAATGTATATCCAATATACTTCTATCGACCTTACAAGCCTTCTCATCTACCAAGTATCTAGGGTAATTCTTCTCCAGTGGTTGTTCCCCTTATTACAGAAGCACTTAGTCTCGGGTTTGGGTTCAACCTTGGGTTTCTTCACTAGAGCAGCAGCTGAATTGTCGTTTCATGAAGTATCCCTTCTTGCCCTTGCCCTTCTTGAAACTAGTGGTTTCACCAACCATCAACAATTGATGCTCCTTCTTGATTTCTACTTTGGTGTCAAACATCGCGAATATCTCAAGGATCATCATATATGTCCCTGATATATTATAGTTCATCATGAAGCTCTAGCAGCTTGGTGGTAATGACTTTGGAGAAAACATCACTATCTCATCTGGAAGATCAACTCCCACTTGATTCAAATGATTGTTGTACTCAGACAATCTGAGCACAAGCTCAACAATTGAGCTTTTCTCCTTAGTTGGTAGGCTAAGAAAATCGTCGGAGGTCTTATACCTCTTGACGTGGGCACGAGCCTGAAACTCCAATTTCAGCCCTCGAAACATCTCATATGTTTCGTGACGTTTCAAAACCGTCTTCGGTGCCTCAACTATAAACCGTTTAACTGAACTATCACATAGTTATCAAAACGTGTATGTCAGATGTTCGCAACATCCACAGACCACGTTCGAGGTTCAGCACACTGAGCGGTGCATTAAGGACATAAGCCTTCTATGAAGCAATGAGGACAATCCTCAGTTTACGGACCTAGTCCGCATAATTGCTACTATCAACTTTCAACTAAATTTTTCTCTAGGAACATATCTAAACAGTAGAACTGAAGCGCGAGCTACGACATAATTTGCGAAGACCTTTTGACTATGTTCAGGATAATTAAGTTCATCTTATGAACTCCCACTCAGATAGACATCCCTCTAGTCATCTAAGTGATTACATGATCCGAGTCAACTAGGCCGTGTCCGATCATCACGTGAGACGGACTAGTCAACGTCGGTGAACATCTTCATGTTGATTGTATCTTCTATACGACTCATGCTCGACCTTTCGGTCTTCTGTGTTCCGAGGCCATGTCTGTACATGCTAGGCTCGTCAAGTTAACCCTAAGTGTTTTGCATGTGTAAAACTGTCTTACACCCGTTGTATGTGAACGTAAGGATCTATCACACCCGATCATCACGTGGTGCTTCGAAACGACGAACTTTAGCAACGGTGCACAGTTAGGGGAGAACACATTCTTGAAATTGTTTATGAGGGATCATCTTATTTACTACCGTCGTTCTAAGTAAACAAGATGCAAAAACATGATAAACATCACATGCAATCAAATAGTGACATGATATGGCCAATATCATATTGCTCCTTTTGATCTCCATCTTCGGGGCTCCATGATCATCATTGTCACCGGCATGACACCATGATCTCCATCATCATGATCTCCATCATCGTGTCTTCTTGAAGTTGTCACATCATCTATTACTTCTACTACTATGGCTAACGCTTTAGCAATAAAGTAAAGTAATTACATGACGTTTATGTTGACACGCAGGTCATAAATAAATAAAGACAACTCCTATGGCTCCTGCCGGTTGTCATATTCATCGACATGCAAGTCGTGATTCCTATTACAAGAACATGATCAATCTCATACATCATGTATATCATTCATCACATCCTTTGGCCATATCACATCACATAGCATACCCTGCAAAAACAAGTTAGACGTCCTCTAATTGTTGTTTGCATGTTTTACGTGGCTGCTATGGGTTTCTAGCAAGAACATTTCTTACCTACGCAAAGACCACAACGTGATATGCCAATTGCTATTTACCCTTCATAAGGACCCTTTTCATCGAATCCTATCCGACTAAAGTGGGAGAGACAGACACCCGCCAGCCACCTTATGCAACTAGTGCATGTTTGTCGGTGGAACCGGTCTCACGTAAGAGTACGTGTAAGGTTGGTCCGGGCCGCTTCATCCCACGATGCCGCCGAATCAAGATAAGACTAGTAACGGTAAGCATATTGAACGAAATCAACGCCCACAACTACTTTGTGTTCTACTCGTGCATAGAATCTACGCAATAAACCTAGCTCATGATGCCACTGTTGGTGAACGTAGCAGAAATTCAAAATTTTCCTACGTGTCACCAAGATCTATCTATGGAGAGACTAGCAACGAGGGAAAGGAGAGTGCATCTACATACCCTTGTAGATCGCTAAGCGGAAGCGTTCAAGTGAACGGGGTTGATGGAGTCGTACTCGTCGTGATCCAAATCACCGATGATCCTAGTGCCGAACGGACGGCACCTCCGCGTTCAACACACGTACAGCCCGATGATGTCTCCCATGCCTTGATCCAGCAAGGAGAGAGGGAGAGGTTGAGGAATACTCCATCCAGCAGCAGCACAACGGCGTGGTGGTGGTGGAGGAGCGTGGCAATCCTGCAGAGCTTCGCCAAGCACCACGGGAGAGGAGAAGGACTAGGGAGAAGGGGAGGGCTGCACCAGAACATTGGTATAGCTGCCCTCCCACCCCCCACATATATATAGGGGCAAGGGAGAGGGGGGGGAGGCGCAGCCTTGGCCCTTCCTCCAAGGAAGGGTGCGGCTAGGAGGAGTCCCTCCTCCCCAAGGCACCTCGGAGGTGCCTTCCCCCCTTAGGACTCTTCCTATCCCTCATATCTTGGTGCATGGGCCTCTTGGGGCTGGTGCCCTTGGCCCATATAGGCCAAGGCGCACCCCCTACAGCCCATGTGGCCCCCGGGGCAGGTGGCCCCACCCGGTGGGCCCCCGGGACCCTTCCGGTGGTCCCGGTACAATACCGATGACCCCGAAACTTGTCCCGATGGCCGAAATATGACTTCCTATATATAAATCTTTACCTCCGGACCATTCCGGAACTCCTCGTGACGTCCGGGATCTCATCCGGGACTCCAAACAACATTCGGTAACCACATACAAACTTCCTTTATAACCCTAGCGTCATCGAACCTTAAGTGTGTAGACCCTACGGGTTTGGGAGACATGCAGACATGACCGAGACGTTCTCCGGTCAATAACCAACAGCAGGATCTGGATACCCATGTTGGCTCCCACATGTTCCACGATGATCTCATCGGATGAACCACGATGTCAAGGACTTAATCAATCCCGTATACAATTTCCTTTGTCTATCGGTATGATACTTGCCCGAGATTTGATCGTCGGTATCCCGATACCTTGCTCAATCTCGTTACCGGCAAGTCTCTTTACTCATTCCGTAACACATCATCCCGTGATCAACTCCTTGATCACATTGTGCACATTATGATGATGTCCTACCGAGTGGGCCCAGAGACACCTCTCCGTCACACGGAGTGACAAATCCCAGTCTCGATTCGTGCCAACCCAATAGACACTTCGGAGATACCTGTAGTGCACCTTTATAGTCACCCAGTTACGTTGTGACGTTTGGTACACCCAAAGCATTCCTACGGTATCCGGGAGTTGCACAATCTCATGGTCTAAGGAAATGATACTTGACATTAGAAAAGCTCTAGCATACGAACTACACGATCTTGTGCTATGCTTAGGATTGGGTCTTGTCCATTACATCATTCTCCTAATGATGTGATCCCGTTATCAACGACATCCAATGTCCATGGTCAGGAAACCGTAACCATCTATTGATCAACGAGCTAGTCAACTAGAGGCTTACTAGGGACATGGTGTTGTCTATGTATCCACACATGTATCTGAGTTTCCTATCAATACAATTCTAGCATGGATAATAAACGATTATCATGAACAAGGAAATATAATAATAACCAATTTATTATTGCCTCTAGGGCATATTTCCAACACATCCCACGTAATCTCACGTCAATGATAGACTCAGCTAAACTGTTGTCCCGAAACAAAATACTTTGCTGAACACTTCATGTAACCTACTATTGATGTATCTTAGTTCTTACTAAGAAATTGGATATAACTTTAAAAGATTAATCTTGGTTTTACAACTTATTGTTGCATCTAAAAATCAGTTCATCTCAATGCACACATGAAATACAGTCCACTGTTTCCTGTATAGTTCTTTCATGTTTATGTTTGATCACACTATCATACACAAATCCACCGGGAGCTATAAGGCAATTAGCAAGGTAGCGAATGGACCAAAAGAGAATTTATTCACATATTCAAACAATAGAAAACCAGGAACTGTGATTGGATTGATGATATTGATACAATCAGGAAAGTCAATTATGACGTCATCTCTTCAATAGCAAGAAAATCAAGATTTCACCCTGTCATTTTAGGGACGTTTGTGTTAAGAATTTTAAGTTTGCTTCTTCAGGTCAACAAAGGACAAGCTAATAATAAAGAGAGTACAATGTCAGCTGCTGCTTTTTCGTGATCATCATGCGAAATTAGATCATCGCACTACTAGGGAAAACCCTATAGGTAGATAGGTAATAGCAGCGCGGGGTTAATGGGCAGCGCTACTGCTACTTAGTAGCAGCAATGACATGTAAACCGCGCTACAGATGGAGTGTAGTAGTAGCGCGGGCAAGTTCAACCAACGCTGCTGCTAAGAGCAACTCTAGCAGACCCCGCATCCCGCCCTGACCCGTAAAATAACCGTCAAAATGTGGGCCGGGGCGGAAAAACCAGCCCAATCAGACACCGCATCCCGCCCCGGCCCGCAAAAAATTTTAGGGAGCGCGGCAAAATCCCGAGCCCAACCCGGGAAAACGCGGGTTTCCCCCTCGCGGCTGCGATGCCCTGCATATAAGCAAAAGCGGTTGGTGGGGGGACATTTCATCCCGCACTTTCTCCCACCAACCACCTCTCCTCTCCCCTCTCGCGCCGCCGCCAGCCGCCGCCCAAGATTCCGGCGACCGCAGCCGGCAGGAGCACGCCGGAAGGCTGCCACGCGCATGAGGCCTCCCCCTCCCCCCCCTGCGTCGGCGGGCCGCCGGATTTGCAGATCTGCGGCACTTTATCGCGGGCCGCCGGATTTGGCTTTTTTCCGGCCGCCGGTTGCTGCCCCAAGCGATGGAGTGGTCGGGGAGCCTCTCCCGCAGCCCAGGCAAGGGCGCATCGCCGCATGCAGGTGCCAGTTCGTCCGCCCGCCGTCGCCGAAGGTTTGCGGGCATGGACTCGTCCGGCCGTCCACCGGGCTCGGCGCTCGCGCAGCGTCTTTGTGGCTTGCCGATGCCGCTCATAGAGTGCGGTGACTGCACGCGGAAAGTGTTGCGGCTCACTTCGAGCACGCCGAAGCACCCCGGATGGGTGTTCTTCAAATGCAAAAACGACGGGGTACGTGCACTTGCGGTAGCTCGTTTCACAGTTCATTCTTTAGCTGAATTGCGGTGGCTCACTTCGAGCCTGCTCATTCTTTTGTGTAGGACAAAGGATGCTCTTTTTGGTTTTGGGAAGGGCAATACATTGATTTGTTGATAGAAAGAAATTTAATAGATGTTAGTGCACTCCTTAGCACAATCAAAGGCAATGATGCGGCTGCATGTGGAACTAGAGGGGAAGCAACATCTACTTCTTCCGAACCAAAGATGAAGAAAGAAGAATGCAAAATCAAGAATCCACAGATCAACAACGAATGCATGGAGCAGATATTAGTCCAACTAGTGGGAGCAGTTATGGAAGTTGGAAATCTTCTAAAATGCATTCTTGTAGTTCTTGTTTTCTTTGGTCTTGCTATTCTAGCAAAGATTTGGTGATATCTTTTGTATCCAATGTTGTTAAATAAGGAAAGCAATGCAATATGCAAAATCAAATTAAGTTGCAAATTTAAGTTTTAAGGGCCGGGAGGAGCTGCGTCCGATCAGACGCCGCAACCCCAACCCGTAAAAAAGCATATTCCAGGAATATCTATTTTTACGGGTCCATTATGCGGGGTCTGCATACGCGGCCGTCTGAGCCGGCCTGCAAAGGCGTTTTTCCGCAACCTGCATAAACGTTTTGCGGGTCGGGAGGATGCGGGGTCCGCTAGAGTTGCTCTAAGTGGGCCTCAAGGCATCTCACATGCCAGACCATAGTAGCAGCGTTGGGTATAACACAAGTATGCATATAGTTAAGGCATCGAGGAAATCTGTTGGATGTTGAGTCCAACAGAACTCATCGCAGTGTACTAATCAGTAGTTAAAATTTAGCTAGAGATCATTTAGTGTAGCAGATAAGTGGAAGTCAAGCTACATCACAAAAATAATGACAAAGATCAAAACCATGGCTATTCCCGGCAATTTATCATCCTACACAGGAAGGTCTAGTGCATATACCATCGATAAATAATCTAGGCATATAGGCACACAAGAGCCACAAGGTTGATTGGAGCTTTAATTTTTTTTTTTGGAATGTTGACAAGAGAGCTGCTAAATTCATTGATCAGAAGAGGTACAAGTAATACCTGCAGAGGAGGAATGCACCGCATAAGATGAGTGCTAAAAAAGGAGGGAAGGATTGCTCGCTTTATCAAGGAAAACCAGGTGAAAACCTAAGCAGCGCCAAGCACCACAAAACATACAACACACCAGAAAGGCAAACACCCCACAACACGCCTGGCCGGGCACTCGGGCGCCTTCGCTGCTACCAAAGTGCACACCGAAAACCGTCATGCCAATCCAGGCTGCCACAAGCATCTCCACAAAACTCGACGACATCAAAGAGGAACGCTATGTCCGAAAGAGCAAACATATGCCGCTTCAATCCCACGAGATTGGCAGACATAACTTGCCTGGCGCACCGTGCATGTGACGGGTGCTTCTGCTGCTCTCACGGAGATGTCACATAAGCCGTCGCCAACCACCTCCACGAACACTTAGTCCCTCTGACCGAGTCTAGCTCCAAGACGATGTCCTCAAGAGGAAACACGATGCCGGGCATAGCCAATGGCGTCGTCATCATCCGACCCGGGAGACCGGATCTAGGGTTTCCCCTGAAGCATGTCAAGCAAGGGAAGGAGAGGACTGCAACATCGATGCCTCCAACAAGGGGACGGAGCCCGTAGGCACCGCCATCGATGGCTCCGGCCGCAGCCGGAGTACGGCTTTCGCCGGCAGCCTCACCCGTCCAAACCCACGACCCAGCCAGCTCTTCCAACAGATCACCTCCATGGCGCTCGAGCACTGCTACACATCTCACCCCCAGGTCGCGCCCACAGGAGGTCGCCCGCCGGCCACCCCACCAGATCTGCACTGGGGAAGCCCAACACGCGAACAGGTCCGTCCAGATTGGGAACGCCACCTGCTCGCCACGCCCAGGAGCTCAGCTCTCCCGCAACTCCCGCACACGCCATCGCGATGTGCTGACGCGCAGACCCGCGCCCAGAGGACAACCCTGCCCCCGCCGTGACCGCGGCGCACCAGATCCGCGGGAGCCCGCATGACGCCGGCCAACGCGAAAATAGCGACCCTCCACCGAGCGTGTGCCGCCCAGCCTCCAGCGCATCAGGGCGCGACGCCCAGCCACCAGAGCGCGCCGCGCTACGCTCGTGCCCGACCGCGCCGCTCGCGCCCCTCGGCCCAGTTGAGCAGCCCCGCGCAGCTCATGCTCCAGGCGAGAGGGAAGAAAAGGTCCGTCGCCGCCGCCGCGCGGGCTTTGCCCGGCGGCGCTCACCGGCGGCGGCGGCGGGGAGCGGTTCTTGGTTGTGCGGGCTCCGACAGCTAGGGTTTCGCGCCCGGGCCGCCCCGCGGGGGAGCGACACGGGGCCGGAAGGACTCGGGGCACTTTTTGAGTTCATAGGGGCTCTCTGGAGCTTCAGTTTAACATCAACCAGTTGCTTACAGTCCAGAACAGAGTCGCAAAATTGCATCAATAACACGATCTGACACTTGCATTGTGGTGCTTTTTTCACTCTATATCTGACACACACTACATGCATTTCGTAGATAGGTGACTTATCAAGAGGTAGGTCACGAAATTACCTAGAACTGCTAGGAAATGGAAATAAAATGAGGGGGAAGCAAGAACAACTGTCAGGAATTAAACTCATTTGTATGTCCAAATCATAAATCTTGGTATTGAATCTCCCCCTGCATACAAAATCAAATGAAGTTAGATAAGCAAACTGCTGCTATTTCATGTGAATAACATGAGGCGAATTAATCAGCAAGCAGTTTAATCCTGAGAGTGGACCCAGTATTGCAGTCTCATATGCTCACCAGATTGGTAAAACTTTACAAATTGCGTTAGAATAGTACCGTGGTATTTTACCATCAGGTCTCACCGGTTGGTCATCCGCAACCTTTACAAATCCAAAAAAATATATTTTGAAATATGATGCCCAAGAGCAACCTAATGAGTTTACTTGTCCTCGATGCTAGGTTAGAAGTAGGGCGAACTTAAGTTTGTTACTGATCAATTGTACTTTTTAGAATTTATTACTTCCACACTAGTGAGGTAATTTCTTATTTGAATGTTGAATCAAGTTGTTTTTAGCATTAGTATTTGATATTTGTCTAAATATTGTAAAAAATAAAACTAACTTGAATTCATATAATAAAGTGAAGGTATGCCTTTGTTATATTATTTTCTTTTAAAAAAACAATTGGGCCTTTTTTTATTTTTCATCCCGCCCTGAATTTCTGGAAAAAGGCCCTGCTTAGGACATTCTAATGGACTCTACACATTTGAGTCCCTGATGCATGCGGTTGTGAGCAACACAGTCATAATATAGTGTAAATTATATTAATTCTATAGATCAACATTATGATTGTTATCTAACTGTACGATTGAACTTCTTTCAATTACCAGTGTATCTGGGTAATCATTCCAACAGAAATGCTAAACGTACGGACAAATATGGGATTTTACAGTTAAGCTTAACTATGATTAAGTATGCTTTGAGACACATAATTCTTACAATAAAGATAAGTAAGATTTCCATTTTATCCATCATAATCTCCAGCAGCAAACTTGTCCTCGGGATAGAACGCAGCAAACACCTGCCTCCCCTCAAACCACATCCAATGCAACATCGTCTTGGAATATGCTGCGCTGTCGATATCGGCGTAAGCCAGAAACACCTAGTACAATGCAACAAAAAGTTGATTAATTCCCCTCTTCACGATATCTCATCTCATCCGACAAAAAAAAAACAGGAGGACACATGTACGCAAGTACCTTGCCAACTCCGGCGACCGGAGCGCCGCTGGGGTCTGGCCGTGGGACGACGGTCCTCCTGAGTTTACCGCCGGATCTTTGCCCTTCTGCCGTCATCCTCCGGCAAAACTTTTGGTAGTACTCGTCGTCTTCTAGCTGGTCTGGGGAAAACATTTGGCTCAAGCATAGCACCCTTGTCGTTCCATCTTCGTACACGGGCCTCTGCTTGATTAGCCAGAGTCAGAAACTGATTTTAGTTAACAATTTATAGCCCAGCGTGAAGGCACAAAAGGAGAGCAAATGAATCAGTACTAATTACCCGAAAACCTCCGAGAGGAACTGGCCTGTAGTAAAAAAGCCATGAACATGGAGGACCCTGCACACAGAATGTCGTTAATTACTTATCAATTTCGCGGGGTGATTAATTTCCTACATAAATAGGACAAATAAATAGGGAAACAGGCCATATATATGTACCTGCGGTGTCATGCTGTATGGTGACTGGTAGATGACTGGAATCAGCTGCTCCATACAAATTAGATAGGGATAAATATAATTAGCATGCTTATAAATAAGATGATAATATTAAGAGTTTGGCAAATTATTAAGCTAGCGGATGCAGAAAGATATGTTTTTTTCTTTCTCCGGTGGCGAAATCCCTGGGAGTGGAAGTGGAACCCTAACTAATCGACACAGATCATATAGTACGCGGGATCAGCAGGAGGCGCGAACCTCCTGGGAGCCTCCGTCGGCCGGCTGGGAGAGGTCGCCGTGGTTGGCCATGCGACGCGGCGGCGATTCCGTGCGTACAGCGCTGCTCGTCCCCGATCGCTGTGGATTTTTTTTTTAGGGGTCGCTGTGGAATTTGGTGAACTCGGGTCGGCGTGGGTGGTTTGGAGACGGGGGATTTGGGCTGTCAGTATATATAAGGGCCGTAGCGGGTCTCGTTCGCTGTTTCGAATATGGGAAACGTTTCCACCCGCCGCGCCGGCCGAACCATTACGTCGGATGCGCACGGGCCACGTGATCCAAGTGGATCGGACGACCAGGGAGACAGCGTATTCATATTTTTTTTCTGGCCCATGCACTGTACTTCTTTTATCTTTTTTCTGTAGCTCTCTCCTTCACTCGTCCCTTCCCTTTTTCTTCCCCAGCTAGAGCACAGCTCCATGGCTACCCTAGGTGCTGCTAAGAGGGGGGTTCTCCAGCTTGGCCGTCCCTCTCTCTCTCTCTCTCTCTCTCTCTCTCTCTCTCTCTCTCTCTCTCTGAAACTGCTACAACCTTACTCGTGATTTGCTACAATCCCTTACACATGCTACTAAATCCTCCTCCTGGTGCTGCCATGAGGGGCATTCTCCAGCTTGACCCTCCCTCTCCTCTTCCTCTACCTGTGAAAGTGCTACAACCATTGTTGCAATTTGCTACAACCTATAGCGTGCGAGCTGCATTGGTTATATGGCGAGACGTGTTTTTGCCGCATCCGTCGTAAATGTTTGCTACTACCATCATCAAGATTTGCTACATCATTAATGGTGATGCTAAACATGCGACGACGGTGACCACATTTTTTGCTGCAACCGCAGTCATTTTTTGCTACGACCGGCGACATAATTTGTTACCACCCTTCTTTTGGCGGTGACCAGCGACGAAAATCAGAGAAAAGTTGCAACCGACTATGAGAAAGCTTCAACCTGCTTCTGAAAAAGCTTCAACGAGAGAACGGTGAGCTGACAATGGCGAGCGGCAATGATAGGAGCTGCTTTTTTGCTGCAACCGTTGTTCGCGTTTGCTACAACAGGCAGGCAGTTTTGCTGCGACCAGAAACTGAGGGAGGTACACTGCGAGCTTGTCCATGGAGCGCTGCGGCCGGCGACCGCCACCACCGGAGCTGCGCCCCGTCGTTAATCGGAGCTGCGACCCATGGCACTTTGTGATTGCAACCTGCAAGCGCTTGATGTTGCATGCGTGAAGCCGGCGAGAAACGCTTGGGAGGCACCGACCACCGGCGAGGGCGGCGACCGGCGGCGAAGTGACGGTGTTTGAGGTTGGTCGTTCGCTCATCCATGGAGTGCCAGCGGCGCTGTTGCTCCTGTTCTTCATGGGCATCGCTCGGATTGTTTTTGGAAGAGAAGACGACAGGAGAAGCCCAGATCTAACGGCCGTACGTGCATGCATCCAACGCCTGGGCTGCGACCGGCCCAAATTTGGGCCGGCGCGCCGGCGCCTATCGTCCCCCTTCGAATATTTCTGTGTCTCTTTCTAAAAAAAATCTCTCTTGAAAACACAGTGGTAAGTCCCCCTTTTTTTTATTCGCGAAAAATTCCCCTTTTTCCTAGAGAACCACACTCCTATATCTTTGATTGTTCTGTTTTTCCGTTGGATGGTTTATAATTTGTAATGACTTTTTATTGTTTTTATTAAGGATAGCAAAAACCTCTCATGCCAATCGATTTTTGTAAGGATTGATTTCTCTCCTTAATGCGAAGGCGGCAGAGCTTTTAAGAAATAATAATAATAGGATGAGGGTGATCCTCTTTGGTAGATGGAAATCTGTCCAGGTGTCTAACACTTTTTTATTGTGACACTAACGATGACGATTAAACTTTGACAAGATTTACCGAAATCAAGCCAAATCTTTTCACTCTTTAGTTATGATTCAGAATTGTTTGGCTGGTGTGTCAGTCATAGGTTATATGATTGGCTTGTGTAATCATTTTTATGACTAGTTGTGGTATTATTTTTCGCTTTACATTTAGGTCATGTGGAGACTATCTTGAACATTTGACACCTACTAAATAAAAAATGTGTTAGTCATAGGTTTGCACTTACTCACAATAGGTCATGTGGAGACTATCTTGAACCCAATTGGTTGCAGCTATTTTGGTTTACAAGTTTATCATACCAAATACGAACACATAACATAAGGAGAAGCTCAAACTACAGATGAACAATCAGGCACACAAAACCGAGAGGCACTCCCAATGCAAATCGCCAGTTACATCCAAACGATCCTAAGCAATTCCCCTCACCGATGATCGAGCAGCCTTTAACACTAGAAAAGAAGAGCACCCTACGCGTCCGAGCATAGAATCTTCCATTGCTTTACCAGAGAGCCCACCAAGTCCAGGATACAACACATGCCTCGCCATTTTTGCCTTGGAAAGCAAAGTCATTTCGAAGCAACCATAAGCCTCATAAGGTGGCAGGCGTAACCAAACCAACTGCTTCACTTTTCTTGTTTTTTGGCCATAGTGGTTTTAAAGATTCAGATGAGTCAAACGCGGAAATGTAGAAACAGTTAGCCACAACAGTCCAGATTTCCTTAGCAACAATACTTTCAAAAAAAAAACAGATGTTGAATAGTCTCTACATCACTGCAAAAAACACAAGAAACATTGTCTGCATGCCTTCTTTTAGATAAGTTGTCTCCAATCAAACTTTTATTGTTGAGAATAGGCCACAGAAAAACATGTATTTTTGGAGGAACTTTAATCTTCCAAATACATCACCAATATCAAAAGACACACCTCCAAAGTTGATCATCTTATAAAAAAATAATAGAGTAATTTCCAAAAGGTTCCAACATCCAACTAGGATGGTCATTGAAGAGCAGAAGCATCTTATCTTTTGGAGCACACGACTTGGACCCTCACGTCGTCTCCCCTGGGGCGAACGCTCGTGCCGCCAGAGACCCCCTCGCGTTGTTGATTCCCCATCCACCATTGCCGCCGGCGTAGGCCGCGGTGGCGGCGGGCCCGATGCCGAAGGAACCGGGATCTAGATGTGGCAACGATCTCCCGGTGCGGCTAGGGCATGGCTGGGAGGAGTTGCGCGCAACAGCCAGGGCGGCGCCCCTGGTCGTGTGGCGGCTGCACTACCCTCCATGACCCATGAGATCCGAGGTCTCTGAAGATGGTGGGCATGGCGGCGGCCGCTGATCTGGATCCCACCTAGATCCATCGTCAAGTCTTCATGTGGATGGTCGGTGGCGCGATGAGGGCTCCAGTGAGAGGATGGAGGATCTCCGCCGGAGAACCAGTGGCGGCATACATCTTCATGGCGACGCTCCGCGCGGTTCTAGCCAGCCGCGAGATCGGGATGACGTGGCTTCCGGTGAAAACATCGCATTACTGCGGTCTTGGCAGACGATGGCGGCATCTCTGACGTCGTTTCCTTCTCGAGCCATTGTTGTTGCAGGTCACGTCAACTCGATTGGGATGTTCCAAGGGAAACCATAGATTTGGGTCTACCGGATCGAAGGATGACGGCACCTCCGGTGTCGTTCTCCCTCCTGGGGGTATCATTTTGGAGCAAGTGTTGGCTGGAGGGTACAAGAGGAGGAGCGGTGTTACGTCTACCACAAGGCCGGCGGCGGATCCCGACGGCGTGGCGCTGCGGAGTTTCGTCGACGAGCGCGTGTGGATGGATACGTGCAGGACGGTGGCGTTGTCTGGTGCCGTGGTGGCGTCGACGGCAGGCCTGACAAGGTTGGTGCATCAGTACCTGCTCTAGAGATGGATCGGTGGAAGATGGCGGCGGCGGCCTCTGAGAGTGCGTGAGACCAGTGTGTGACCCAGTCCCGGCATTGTGGCTTGGCTGGGGCATCCGGTTTTAGATGTTAGGCTTTGGTGCAATGTCTGTTTGGTATTCGGCTAGGACATTCGTAACCCCTTCATTAAGGGAATAGAGTACCGACATGTATTGCCTGTTAGAGTTGTGTCGAATATTATGTATAAGGTAAGTTACAGTTGGACTCTGAGTAGTATTGTGTTTAGATAGGATATGGAGCCGTGTCCAAGTAGGACACTTGTATACTAGGCCTTTCATATATAGCGAGGCTAGACACACGATGTAACCTATGCCAACATAATAGCACCGGAACGTAGGGGAAGCCGGCGGCGTGTGTCGGTGTCCAGGCCGACCGGGTGCGGTATTGTGGCGGTGCCATGGAGAGGAGCGCTCATAGTTAGGCCCCGGGGATGTAGCCATATCGGTGAACCTCGTTAACAAATCTCGATGTCGTGCTCATGTGATTGCTTGGTTCTCGGATGATCAACGGTATGCCTTGAATTTATTCTAACAAGTGGTATTATGAGCAAGTTATGAAGAAGATGTGGATTGTTGATCCAGAGGTGAAAATGTCGCAGAAGAATTATCATCGGCCAGATCGGAAGAATCGGTGTGGGTCACGATCGCATGGACGCCGAGTTGAGTACTCGGAGTCGGCGTGATTGGTACCTGGCCCGTGGCAAGGCGGACAAGCCCAAGCGGCGGAAGGACGTGCGCAGGGGCAGCTAAGCGTGGACTCGATTGGTCAAGAGATGTGCAGATTCTAGCGAGATGTGTGGTGCAATTGGAAACAACCGTACATACGAGATTTGTTTTGGATAAAAATTAGAGGACCGAGTCCTTGACTGATGCGAACAGAGGCAAACAAACGGATCAATTTGAGCGGAGGAAAATTCATCAAGAAATACACATCCATTGGAATAGCATGGCATTGGCAGAAAAGGCAAGAGCTACGCATTGGGAAGTTGAGCCTGGACATGAGCTTTCACGTGAAGATCAACTAGTTGGCTACTAGCAGTACCCACGATTGTGTACTTGGGCATTACGTGGGAAGCTCGTACGATTTTTCACAGGGTCAGTTGTACGAAGAACCGTGGCGCCATCGGATACCAAGTTTGAGGTGGCGAAGTTCATCGGAACTGAAAATCTTGGATTATGGCAAACATAGGTGAAAGATTGTTGGCACAACAAAGATGCTTGAAAGCATTGCGGGAAGTCATGATAGCTAAGATGGAATTATCATGTGATGGGTGGAGATTCGCGGAAGACGATTTCGGAGCCTCAAGTGTGTCATGTAGCCAGACAAGTTCGGCTGGGTCGGACTAGATAGTCTGACGGATCGACGTAAGTCGGTTGGTACAGAAGACGGTGGTGGGATCGGCGATGGCGACATAGGAGCGTGATGCTGATGGTGACCGACTTCTGGGCGTGGAAACATGTGGTGCACATGCCCGAGGCTTTGTGCGGCTTCGACAAGACTATGGCGCGTGATTGATTCAAGACGGTGCACATGAGAGCTTGAAGACGACGGGGCGCGGGGTGGACTGATCATCTATCATGGAGTCATGTTGAAGGTGGAGCTGAAGTTTGGAAGACTTCACTCGGTGTTGATTGAGGGGCTACGACGTAAGTCGACAGAGAGTCGAAGCCTATTCAGCGGGAAAAAAACGAGGGACACATAGTTCGGACTGGAGCCCAGTGGTCTGATGGAAGTGTGGAACTCGTCATCGGTCTGTGATGATCGGTGGTACTCTGCAGTGGGGGTTGAGTGGTGTGGGTTCGCGACCCTTGAGACTCGACCAGGACAGCGAAGGCTCGGCGTGGTAATAGCGGCGAGGCGTGCGGTATGCACGGGGCATGAAGACGGGCCAGGGCTCTGGTGGTCATACATGTGGTGAGAAAACTGCGAATTTGACTCGGGATGACTACAAGCAATGGTGAAATTCTTTCAAGTTTCAGACAGGCGGTCAAGAAAGGAGCAGTGATGTTGAGTTCAGGTAACTCTTATGTGTGACATTCAATATGTGAGTTGTTCACTTTCACGCAGGTCAGTGATCAGTGTGTGATGGCGTTGGACGGATACTCTGGAAGTTGGGAGCACAAACTAGAGTAACAAGGAACTTAATTCTGCTCGAGTGTTGACTGTGGTCAAGAAAAGAAGGGACTACAAGTTGCAGGTGGAGTCACATGGAGTCTTTGGAGTAGCAGCGGTAGTCATGTGATAAGCTTAAGTCCAATATACATGGAAGTTTGACGCATTGGCAAATTCAGGGTGGTGGAGAATATTCACCAAGGTGGAGTTTGTTAGAGTTGTGTCGAATATTGTGTATAAGGTAGGTTACAGTTGGACTCTGAGTAGTATTGTGTTTAGATAGGATATAGAGCTGTATCCAAGTAGGACACTTGTATCTTAGGCCTCTCATATATAGCCGGGCTAGACACACGATGTAACCTATGCCAACATAATAGCACCGGAACGCAGGGAAAGCCGGCGGCGTGTGTCGGTGTCCAGGACGACCGGGTGCGGTATTGTGGCGGTGTCATGGGGAGGAGCGTCCATAGTCAGGCCCCGGGGATGTAGCCATATCGGTGAACCTCGTTAACAAATCCCTGTGTCATGCTCGTGTGATTGCTTAGTTCTCGGATGATCAACGATATGCTTTGAATTTATTCTAACATTGCTAAGATGGTGGCTTCAGACTTACTGATGTATTACTTTATAAGATTTTTATGAATAATTAATAAAATGCCTGCATGCATTGTCCAGATGCGGAGCCGAGGTATATCCTCCTTTACTGAAAAAAGATGGTCATTATCAGAATAAAGGGTGGTTTTCCTAACAATACTAGTTTACTGGATCCACCTGTTCATGGTAGGTTCATCCACACACCTTCTAAAGGTGAGGTGTAGGTTAAAGACATCCCACACTTCCTCCTAAAAAAAGCCATCCTGTTAATGGCGGGCTAAAACAACTCCTGGCCACCACTGGAGCCCTGTGCCGTTAAGCTGGAATACATACACCAACCGTACAAGTGCGCAACACGGCCACACGGGGAATGGAATGCTAGGTAGGGTCGACAGAAACTACTTCACGTCTGCTTCATGTCCGTCTATGCAGCGTGTGCTGTGCAGCACAGCAGGCGCAACCAAATCAAGTTTCCAAATCGATGAGAGCATCAGGGCTGACGCGGCAAAGGTGCTGCACACATTTGTAGAAACGCCACCGCTTCAAAGATTCAAAGAGAGGTGTACTGGGGGAGTGGTGAAAGGAGTAATGCTATATCTTTATTTATTTTCAAAGGAAGTTACTTTATTAACAAATTTCTCAAAAAACCAATATGAAAAATGGGCATAACCCATTTAATCCCCACAAGAGTGCTCCGTAACAAGACACTAAAAGCATCTTCAGCAGACCTCGCATCCCGCCGACTCG
The DNA here is from genome assembly GCA_034509565.1 of Triticum monococcum. NCBI lineage: Eukaryota > Viridiplantae > Streptophyta > Magnoliopsida > Poales > Poaceae > Triticum > Triticum monococcum. The sequence continues at coordinate 75,855,671 of CM067842.1, read as the reverse complement.
CAAAACACGTTTGCTGTTCGTGAAAAAACAGCTTTGCGGGCCAGCGCGGACGGCCGCAGATGCAGACCTCGTATAACGGATCCATAAAAAAATATTCGCGTATATTCTTTCTCGTGTCTTTTTCTTCCTCTCGCCTATGTTCATAGTCAGCTCCCGTCGTTCATGGTAGTCGCCGAATCGATCCAGGAGGCAGCTCCTCCGTTGCCGGATGGATCCATGAGCTAGCTTAGCTATTCCATGGCCGGCTGGATCGACGAGCTTGCTAGCTACTCCCTCAACGTTCGTGACCGGATGGATCAAGGACCTTGCTAGCTAGCTAGCTCGTCCATGGCCGGATGTATCGAGGACGTTAGCTAGCTAGCTAGCTTGCTCGTTCATGGCCGGCTGGATCAGGAACTTGCTAGCTAGCTCGTTCGTGGCCAGGTAGCCGCTCGAGTCTTCAGCCGTTGCTCCTGCCATCTACTCCGCAAGCCGATGCTGTGGGAGCGGTTTCCGGCAAGATTCCTGCGAGTTCTGTGGTGGAAGGTCATCGGAGCACGTGTGTCCATGGTGGAATTTCCCTGTCATGTAGCGTTGACCGGTTCGCAGCTCCTCTTATATTTTGCCTTCAAATCTGCAAAACTAAAAGTCATGGAAATGGATTTTCAGGGGCCTGTAAAATTTTTACGGGTTTGACCGCTTTTGCGGATTCTATTCGAAACGTTTTTTAATACCACAAAACTGCAAACACGAATTTTTACGAGTTTAATTTAACCATTTTTGCGGAGTCCGCTAGAAATGCTCTAAGGCTGGTTATCCTTCCCAGTTATCAAATCATTATTTGTCGAATCGCAAGCCCCAGCTAGGGCCTCGTTCCTGGTTTGAGTCCCATCGGCGATTATTTTCTCGGTTTAATCATTCCCTTTGTATACTAAACGGTGGAACCCAACGGTCAGCCGACCTGTCTTGCAAATACAAAATAACAGAACCTGATTCTTGTTTGAAAAAAGATCAGTGGCCGCCCGGGCACGACCACTGACGGCGAGCCCCATGCCATGCTGGCATGATATTTGCATGCTCGCGCCAAGTTTCTGTGCAAGTTGTCTGTATTTTACAACTACAAGCACCAAACTAAACATATGTGGCAAGTATCAGTAAAGTAACAGTGGTGCAATTACCTCATACTTCCTCTGTTCTTAAATATTTGTCCTTTTAGAGATTTTAAATAGACTACCACATACGGATGCATACAGACATATTTTAAAGTGTAGATTTATTCATTTTGCTTCGTATGTAGTCACTTGTTGAAATCTCTACAAAGACAATTATTTAGGAATGGAGGAAGTATTTTTGTTAGAAAAAATTCCATGGATAATGCGCTTCCCGGACCAAATAGGTACGTGCTAGTCGTTGTATTTATGGAAAAAGAAAGGCAAATGGACCAATCTGGCTCAAAATCCCGGGCAGCCACTCGCCCCCCACGTCCTCCCTTGGGCTACTACTACTAGTGTACCTCATGCTCGTCTACTCCGGAGCTGAAAAGAATGGTGAGGGAGGTGAAGCATGCATGCATGCGTTGTGCAGCACAGCAGCAGGCGCCAGCAGATGGAGTTTCCGAATCGATGAAAGCATGCAGGGCTGGCGCGGCAATGGCGCTGCGCACACATTTGTAGAAACGCCACAGATTGCTTCAATGGGAAGGGGTAGTGGCATTTCTACTTCTCTCTACCTTTCCTTTTCAGCTAGCTAGCTAGCTCGATCATTAAGGATTGTTGTGATAAAAGCGACAGGCACTCGCAAACACTCCTCCTCCTAGATACTACTCCTTGCTTGGAAGCTATACTAGCATTCTTAGAGTTAAATCTGGCTCAACTTGTATTATCACCTCCATCTCCACACATGCATGTAAAGCATCATGTGTAGTCTAGGTTGCGCGTCTCCATGGAGGTCGTGTAGCTGTCCATGCATCTCTTTTGCTGGCCACTCTTCAAGCTAGCATAGCATGTCTAGCCGACGCCTCTAGAAAATAGAGGACTAAACCGTCGAGTAAAGCTTAGAGCATCTCCAATAGGTGCCGGTCGCGCCGCGCGCAAAAAACACATATGCCGCGCGCGCATCGCCTGGTTTGGCACGGCACGCAGCGCTGGCTCCAGCAGCGCGCAAAAATGCAGCGCGCGCGACGCGCACAAACAACATATGCATTCGAAAACAAAAGAAAAAAAATCAAAAACAAACAAAAATAAATAGTTCAATTTCATTTATTACAACTCAAACAAACAGTTTATCGTTTAATACAACAAATAGTGCAATTAAACACAACAAATAGTTCAACAATACAATAACGAACGCACAAATCATGATCCTTTTTGTCGTCCATTCCATGCCCACCATGTTGAAAATATGCCCTAGGGGCAATAATAAATTGGTTATTATTATATTTTCTTGTTCATGATAATCGTTTATTATCCATGCTAGAATTGTATTGATAGGAAGCTCAGATACATGTGTGGATACATAGACAACACCATGTCCCTAGTAAGCCTCTAGTTGACTAGCTCGTTGATCAATAGATGGTTACGGTTTCCTGACCATGGACATTGGATGTCGTTAATAACGGGATCACATCATTAGGAGAATGATGTGATGGACAAGACCCAATCCTAAGCCTAGCACAAGATCGTGTAGTTCGTTTGCTAAAGCTTTTCTAATGTCAAGTATCATTTCCTTAGACCATGAGATTGTGCAACTCCCGGATACCGTAGGAGTGCTTTGGGTGTGCCAAACGTCACAACGTAACTGGGTGGCTATAAAGGTTCACTATAGGCATCTACGAAAGTGTCTGTTGGGTTGGCACGAATCGAGACTGGGATTTGTCACTCCATGTAATGGAGAGGTATCTCTGGGCCCACTCGGTAGGACATCATCATAATGTGCACAATGTGACCAAGGAGTTGATCACGGGATGATTGTTGGGGAACATAGCAGAAATTCAAAATTTTCTACGCATCACCAAGATCAATCTATGGAGTAATCTAGCAACAAGGGGAAGGAGAGTGCATCTACATACCCTTATAGATCGCTAAGCGGAAGCGTTCAAGTGAACGGGGTTGATGGAGTCGTACTCGTCGTGATCCAAATCACCGATGATCCTAGTGCCGAACGGACGGCACCTCCGTGTTCAACACACGTACAGTCCGGTGACGTCTCCTACGCCTGGATCCAGCAAGGGGAGAAGGAGAGGTTGGGGAAGACTCCATCCAGCAGCAGCACGACGGCATGGTGATGGTGGAGGAGCGCGGAACTCCAGCAGGGCTTCGCCAAGCACTACGAGAGACAAGGAGGGAGAGGGGTAGGGCTGCGCCAACAGGAAGAGCAAATCACATGTGTTGGGCAACCCCAAACCTCAAGTATATATAGGGGGAGGGGAGGGGCTGCGCCCCACCTAGGGTTCCCTCCCTAGGGGGGGCGGCAGCCCTCAGATACCATCTGGGAGGCGGCCAAGGAGGAGAGAGAGGGGGGCGCACCTAGGGTGGGCCTTAGGGCCCATTTGCGCCTAGGGTTTGCCCCCTCTCCTCTTGAGGACGCCTTGGGCCTTGGTGGGAGGCGCCCCAGCCCACATAGGGGCTGGTCCCTTCCCACTTATGGCCCATGTAGGCCTCCGGGGCTGGTGGCCCCACCTGGTGGACCCCCGGACCCCTCTGGTGGTCCTGGTACACTACCGGTGATGTCCGGAACACTTCTGGTGGCCAAAACCATACTTCCTATATATCAATCTTTACCTCCGGACCATTCCGAAACTCCTCGTGACGTCCGGGATCTCATCCGGGACTCCGAACAACATTCGGTAACTGCGTACATACTTTCCCTATAATCCTAGCGTCATCGAACCTTAAGTGTGTAGACCCTACGGGTTCGGGAGTCATGCAGACATGGCCGAGATAACTATCCGGTCAATAACCAACAGCGGGATCTGGATACCCATGTTGGCTCCCACATGCTCCACGATGATCTCATCGGATGAACCACGATGTCGAGGATTCAATCAATCCCGTATACAATTCCCTTTGTCCAGCGGTATTGTACTTGCCCGAGATTCGATCGTCGGTATCCGATACCTTGTTCAATCTCGTTACCGGCAAGTCTCTTTACTCGTTCCGTAACATATCATCCCGTGATCAACTCCTAGGTCACATTGTGCACATTATGATGATGTCCTACCGAGTGGGCCCAGAGATACCTCTCCGTTTACACGGAGTGACAAATCCCAGTCTCGATTCGTGCCAACCCAACAGACACTTTCGGAGATACCTGTAGTGTACCTTTATAGCCACCCAGTTACATTGTGACGTTTGGCACACCCAAAGCACTCCTACGGTATCCGGGAGATGCACAATCTCATGGTCTAAGGAAATGATACTTGACATTAGAAAAGCTTTAGCAAACGAACTACACGATCTTGTGCTAGGCTTAGGATTGGGTCTTGTCCATCACATCATTCTCCTAATGATGTGATCCCGTTATCAACGACATCCAATGTCCATGGTCAGGAAACCGTAACCATCTTATTTATCAACAAGCTAGTCAACTAGAGGCTTAGTAGGGACATGGTGTTGTCTATGTATCCACACATGTATCTGAGTTTCCTATCAATATAATTATAGCATGGATAATAAACGATTATCATGAACAAGGAAATATAATAATAACCAATTTATTATTGCCTCTAGGGCATATTTCCAACAGTCTCCCACTTGCACTAGAGTCAATAATGTAGTTCACATCGCCATGTGATCAACACTCACAGGTCTCATCGCCATGTGACCAACACCCAAGAGTCTACTAGACTCAATGATCTAGTTCACATCACTATGTGATAAACACTTAAAGAGTTTTGGGTTTGATCATGTTATGCTGTGAGAGAGGTTGTAGTCAACGGGTCTTGCCATATTCAGATCCCTGTGTATTTCGCAAAACTTTATATCGTAGATGCTGCTACCACGTTCCACTTGGAGCTATTCCAAATTATTGCTCCATTATACGTATCCGGTATCTCTACTCAGAGCTATCCGGATATGTGTTAAGCTTGCATCGACATAACTCTTTACGTCGAACTCTTTATCACCTCCATAACCGAGAAACATTTCCTTATTCCTCTAAGGATAATTTCGACTACTATCTTGTGATCCAGTCCTAGATCACCCTTGTACCCTCTTGCCAGACATGTGGCAAGGCACGCATCAGGTGCGGTACTCAGCATGGCATACCGTATAGAGCCTATGACAAGAGCATAGGGGACGACCTTTGTCCTTCCTCTTTCTTCTGCCATGGTTAAGCTTTGAGTCTTACTCAACTTCACACCTTACAACTTAGGTAAGAACCCCTTCTTTGACTGATCTATTTTGAACTCCTTCAAAAACATGTCAAGGTGTGCGTTCTTTGAAAGTATCATCAGGCGTCTTGATCTATCTCTATAGATCTTGATGCCCAATTTGTAAGCAGCTTTATCCAGGTATTCCTTTGAAAAACACTCTTCAAACAACCGTTTATGCTTTCCAGAAATTCTACATTATTTCGGATCAACAATATGTCATCCACATATACTTATCAGAAATGTTGTAGTGCTCCCACTCACTTTCTTGTAAATACAAGTTTCTAGCAAACATTGTATAAACCTAAAAGCTTTGATCACTCCATCAAAGCATATATTCCGACTCCGAGATGCTTGCTCTAGTCCATAGAAGGATTGCTGGAGCCAGCATACCTTTTAGCATCCTTAGGATCGACAAAACCTTTTATTGTATCACATACAACTTTTCTTACGAAAACTGGTAAGAAAACTTGTTTTGACATCCATCTGTAAGATTTCATAATCAAAAAATACAGCTAATGCTATCATGATTCCGACGGACTTAAGCATCGCTACGGGTGAGAAATTCTCATCGTAGTCAACTCCTTGAACTTGTGAAAAGTTTCTTTCCCACAAGTCGAGCTTCATAGACGGTAACATTACCGCCAACGTCCGTCTTCTTCTTAAAGATCCATTTATCTCAATGGCTTGCCGATCAACGGGCAAGTCCACCAAAGTCCATACTTTGTTCTAATATATGGATCCTATCTCGGATTTCATGGCTTCTAACCATTTGTCGGAATACGGGCCCACCATCGCTTCTCCATAGCTCGTAGGTTCATTGTTGTCTAACAACATGATATCTAAGACAGGATTACCGTACCACTTAGGAGTAGTACATATCCTTGTCGACCTACGAGGTTCGATAGCAACTTGATCCGAAGCTTCATGATCACTATCATTAACTTCCTATTCAACAGATGTAGGCGCCACAGAAAACATCCTTCTGTGTTGCATCACTCTCTGGTTGAAGTAAAGGTTCGACAACCTCATCAAGTTCTATCTTCCTCCCACTCAATTCTTTCGAGAGAAACTCCTTCTCGAGAAAGGGCCCGTTCTTAGCGACAAACAATTTGCCCTCAGATCTGAGATAGAAGGTATACCCAACTGTCACCCTTGGGTATCCTATGAAGATGTGTTTGTCCGCTTTGGGTTCGAGCTTCTCCGGCTGAAGCCTTAAGCATCGCAGCCCCAAACATTAAGAAACGACAACTTTGGTTTCTTGCCAAACCATATTCTTACGACATCGTCTCAGCGGACTTAGATGATGTCCTATCTAAAGTGAATGCAGCTGTCTCTAACGCATAACCTCAAAATGAAAACGGTAGATTGATAAGAGACATCATAGATCGCACCATATCTCATAAGGTTCGATTACGATGTCCGGACACACCATAACCCAGTGGTGTTCCAGGTGGCTTCAACTGTGAAACAATTCCACAATGTCTTAAGTGTTTGCCAAACTCATAACTCAGATATTCTCATTGATCAGATCGTAGGAATTTGATCTTCTTGTTATGATGATTCTTAACTTCACTCTGAAATCGCTTGAACTTTTCAAACATTTCAGACTTGTGCTTCATTAAGTAAATATACCTATATCTACTCAAATCGTCAGTGAAGATGAGAAAATAGCGATATCCACCGCACGCTTTCAGTTCTCATTGGATCACACGCATCGGTATGCATGATTTCCAACAAGTCACTTGCCTGTTTCATTGTACCTGAAAACGGGGTCTTAGTCATCCTGCCCATGAGGCATGGCTCGCATGTGTCAAGTGATTCAAAATCAAGTGACTCCAAACATCCATCGACATGGAGTTTCTTCATGCATCTTATACCAATATGACCTAAGCGGCAGTGCCACAAGAAAGTGGTACTATCATTATTAACTCTACATCCTTTTTGGCGTGAACATGTGTATTACCACGACCGAGATTCAATAAACCATTCATTTTAGGTGCAAGACCATTGAAGGTATTATTCAAATAAACAGAGTAACCATTATTCTCCTTAAATGAATAACCGTATTGCGATAGACATAATCCAATCATGTCTATGCTCAACGCAAACACCAATCTCGATGGTAGAGGGAGCGTGCGATGCTTGATCACATCAAGCTTGGGAAAAACTTCCAACACATATCGCCAGTTCACCTTTAGCTAGTCTTCGTTTACTCCGCAGCCTTTTATTTCGAGTTACTAACACTTAGCAACCGAACCGGTATCTAATACCATGGTGCTACTAGGAGTACTAGTAAAGTACACATTAACACAATGTATATCCAATATACTTCTATCGACCTTGCCAGCCTTCTCATCTACCAAGTATCTAGGGTAATTCTGCTCCAGTGGCTGTTCCCCTTATTACAAAAGCACTTAGTCTCGGGTTTGGGTTCAACCTTGGTTTTCTTCACTAGAGCAGCAGCTGATTTGCCGTTTCATGAAGTATCCCTTCTTGCCCTTGCCCTTCTTGAAACTAGTGGTTTCACCAACCATCAACAATTGATGCTCCTTCTTGATTTCTACTTTTGTGGTGTCAAACATCGCGAATATCTCAAGGATCATCATATATGTCCCTGATATATCATAGTTCATCACGAAGCTCTAGCAGCTTGGTGGTAATGACTTCGGAGAAACATCACTTTCTCATCTGGAAGATCAACTCCCACTCGATTCAAATGATTGTTGTACTCAGACAATCTGAGCACAAGCTCAACAATTGAGCTTTTCTCCCTTAGTTTGCAGGCTAAGAAAATCGTGGAGGTCTCATACGTGGGCATGAGCCTGAAATCCCAATTTCAGCCCTCGAAACATCTCATATGTTTCGCGATGTTTCAAAACGTCTTCGGTGCCTCAACTCTAAACCGTTTAACTGAACTATCACGTAGTTATCAAAATGTGTATGTCAGATGTTCGCAACATCCACAGACAACATTCGAGGTTCAGCACACTGAGCGGTGCATTAAGGACATAAGCCTTCTATGAAGCAATGAGGACAATCCTCAGTTTACGGACCTAGTCCGCATAATTGCTACTATCAACTTTCAACTAAATTTTCTCTAGGAACATATCTAAACAGTAGAACTGAAGCGCGAGCTACGACATAATTTGCGAAGACCTTTTGACTATGTTCAGGATAATTAAGTTCATCTTATGAACTCCCACTTAGATAGACATCCCTCTAGTTATCTAAGTGATTACATGATCCGAGTCAACTAGGCCGTGTCCGATCAACACGTGAGACGGACTAGTCATCATCGGTGAACATCTTCATGTTGATCGTATCTTCTATACGACTCATGTTCGACCTTTCGGTCTTCCGTGTTCCAAGGCCATGTCTGTACATGCTAGGCTTGTCAAGTCAACCTAAGTGTTTTGTGTTGGGGAACGTAGTAATTTCGAAAATTTTCCTACGCACACGCAAGATCATGGTGATGCATAGCAACGAGGGGGAGAGTATTGTCTACGTACCAACGCAGACCGACTGCGGAAGCGATCTCACAACGTAGAGGAAGTAGTTGTACGTCTTCTTCCCGATCCGACCGATCCAAGAACCGTTACTTCGGCACCTCCGAGTTCTTAGCACACGTTCAGCTCGATGACGATCCTCGGGCTCCGATCCAGCAAAGCGTCGAGGAAGAGTTCCATCAGCACAACGGCGTGGTGACGATCTTGATGTACTACCGACGCAGGGCTTCGCCTAAGCTCTACAACGATATGACCGAGGTGGAATTTGGTGGCAGGGGACACCGCACACGGCTAAGGAACGATCAACAATGATCAACTTGTGTGTCTATGGGGTGCCCCCTGCCCCCGTATATAAAGGAGCAGGGGGAGGGGGTTCGGCCAGCTAGGGAGAGGGCGCGGGAGGAGTCCTACTCCTATCGGGAGTAGGACTCCCCCCCTCAATCCTATTCCAACTAGGACTCTCAAGGGGAAAAGGAGAGAGAGGGGGCCGGCCCCTTCTCCTAGTCCTACTAGGACTTGGGGAAGGGGGGGCGGCCAGCTGTGGGCTGCCCCTTTTCTCTTTTCCACTAAGGCCCAATAGGCCCATTTGCCTCCCGGGGGGTTCCGGTAACCCTCCCGGTATTCCGGTAAAATCCCGATTTCACCCGGAACACTTCCGGTGTCCAAACATAGGCTTCCAATATATCAATCTTTACGTCTCGACCATTTCGAGACTCCTTGTCATGTCCGTGATCACATCCGGGACTCCGAACAGCCTTCGGTACATCAAAATGCATAAACTCATAATAACTGTCATCGTAACGTTAAGCGTGCGGACCCTACGGTTCGAGAACAATGTAGACATGACCGAGACATGTCTCCGGTCAATAACCAATAGCGGGACCTGGATGCCCATATTGGCTCCTACATATTCTACGAAGATCTTTATCGGTCAGACCGCATAACAACATACGTTGTTCCCTTTGTCATCGGTATGTTACTTGCCCGAGATTCGATCGTCGGTATCCAATACCTAGTTCAATCTCGTTACTGGCAAGTCTCTTTACTCGTTCCGTAATACATCATCTTATAACTAACATCTTAGTTATTATGCTTGCAAGGCTTATGTGATGTGTATTACCGAGAGGGCCCAGAGATACCTCTCCGACAATCGGAGTGACAAACCCTAATCTCGAAATACGCCAACCCAACATCCACCATTGGAGACACCTGTAGTACTCCTTTATAATCACCCAGTTACGTTGTGACGTTTGGTAGTACCCAAAGTGTTCCTTCGGTAAACGGGAGTTGCATAATCTCATAGTTATAGGAACATGTATAAGTCATGAAGAAAGCAATAGCAACATACTAAACGATCGGGTGCTAAGCTAATGGAATGGGTCATGTCAATCAGATCATTCAACTAATGATGTGACCTCGTTAATCAAATAACAACTCTTTGTTCATGGTTAGGAAACATAACCATCTTTGATTAACGAGCTAGTCAAGTAGAGGCATACTAGTGACACTCTGTTGGTCTATGTATTCACACATGTATTATGTTTCCGGTTAATACAATTCTAGCATGAATAATAAACATTTATCATGATATAAGGAAATAAATAATAACTTTATTATTGCCTCTAGGGCATATTTCCTTCAGTCTCCCACTTGCACTAGAGTCAATAATCTAGATTACAGAGTAATGATTCTAACACCCATGGAGCTTTGGTGCTGATCATGTTTTGCTCGTGGAAGAGGCTTAGTCAACGGGTCTGCAACATTCAGATCCGTATGTATCTTGCAAATCTCTATGTCTCCCACCTAGACTAAATCCCGGATGGAGTTGAAGCGTCTCTTGATGTGTTTGGTCCTTTTGTGAGATCTGGATTCCTTTGCCAAAGCAATTGCACCAGTATTGTCACAAAATATTTTCATTGGACCCGATGCACTAGGTATGACACCTAGATCGGATATGAACTCCTTCATCCAGACTCCTTCGTTCGCTGCTTCCGAAGCAGCTATGTACTCAGCTTCACATGTAGATCCCGCTACGACGCTTTGTTTAGAACTGCACCAACTGACAGCTCCACCGTTTAAAGTAAACACGTATCCGGTTTGCGATTTAGAATCGTCCGGATCAGTGTCAAAGCTTGCATCAACGTAACCTCTTACGGTGAGCTCTTTGTCACCTCCATATACGAGAAACATATCCTTAGTCCTCTTCAGGTATTTCAGGATGTTCTTGACCGCTGTCCAGTGATCCACTCCTGGATTACTTTGGTACCTCCCTGCTAAACTTATAGCAAGGCACACATCAGGTCTGGTACACAGCATTGCATACATGATAGAGCCTATGGCTGAAGCATAGGGAACATCTTTCATTTTCTCTCTATCTTCTACAGTGGTCGGGCATTGAGTCTGACTCAACTTCACACCTTGTAACACAGGCAAGAACCCTTTCTTTGCTTGATCCATTTTGAACTTCTTCAAAATCTTGTCAAGGTATGTGCTTTGTGAAAGTCCAATTAAGCGTCTTGATCTATCTCTATAGATCTTTATGCCTAATATGTAAGCAGCTTCCCCGAGGTCTTTCATCGAAAAACTTTTATTCAAGTATCCCTTTATGCTATCCAGAAATTCTATATCATTTCCAATCAGCAATATGTCATCCACATATAATATCAGAAATGCTACAGAGCTCCCACTCACTTTCTTGTAAATACAGGCTTCTCCAAAAGTCTGTATAAATCCAAATGCTTTGATCACACTATCAAAGCGTTTATTCCAACTCCGAGATGCTTGCACCAGTCCATAAATGGATCGCTGGAGTTTGCATACTTTGTTAGCTCCCTTTGGATCGATAAAACCTTCTGGTTGCATCATATACAACTCTTCTTCCAGAAATCCATTCAGGAATGCAGTTTTGACATCCATCTGCCATATTTCATAATCATAAAATGCGGCAATTACTAACATGATTCTGACGGACTTAAGCATCGCTACGGGTGAGAAGGTCTCATCGTAGTCAACCCCTTGAACTTGTCGAAAACCTTTTGCGACAAGTCGAGCTTTATAGACAGTAATATTACCGTCAGCGTCAGTCTTTTTCTTGAAGATCCATTTATTCTCAATTGCTTGCCGACCATCGGGCAAGTCAACCAAAGTCCATACTTTGTTCTCATACATGGATCCCATCTCAGATTTCATGGCCTCAAGCCACTTTGCGGAACCTGGGCTCACCATCGCTTCTTCATAGTTCGTAGGTTCATCATGATCTAGTAGCATGACTTCCAGAACTGGATTACCGTACCACTCTGGTGCGGATCTCACTCTGGTTGATCTACGTGGTTCAGTAGTATCTTGTCCTGAAGCTTCATGATCATCATCATTAGCTTCCTCACTAATTGGTATAGGTGTCGCAGAAACAGTTTTCTGTGAGGTACTATTTTCCAATAAGGGAGCAGGTACAGTTACCTCGTCAAGTTCTACTTTCCTCCCACTCACTTCTTTCGAGAAAAACTCCTTCTCTAGAAATGATCCATTCTTAGCAACGAATGTCTTGCCTTCGGATCTGTGATAGAAGGTATACCCAACAGTTTCCTTTGGGTATCCTATGAAGACACATTTCTCCGCTTTGCGTTCGAGCTTATCAGGTTGAAGCTTTTTCACATAAGCATCGCAGCCCCAAACTTTAAGAAACGACAACTTTGGTTTCTTGCCAAACCATAGTTAATAAGGCGTCGTCTCAACGGATTTTGATGGTGCCCTATTTAACGTGAATGCGGCCGTCTCTAAAGCATAACCCCAAAACGATAGCGGTAAATCAGTAAGAGACTTCATAGATCGCACCATATCTAGTAAAGTACGATTACGACGTTCGGACACACCATTACGCTGTGGTGTTCCGGGTGGCGTGAGTTGCGAAACTATTCCACAATTTTTCAAATGTATACCAAACTCGTAACTCAAATATTCTCCTCCACGATCAGATCGTAGAAACTTTATTTTCTTGTTACAATGATTTTCAACTTCACTCTGAAATTCCTTGAACTTTTCAAATGTTTCAGACTTATGTTTCATTAAGTAGATATACCCATATCTGCTTAAATCATCTGTGAAGGTGAGAAAATAATGATATCCGCCACGAGCCTCAATATTCGTTGGACCACATACATCGGTATGTATGATTTCCAATAAATCTGTTGCTCTCTCCATAGTACCGGAGAACGGTGTTTTAGTCATCTTGCCTATGAGGCACGGTTCGCAAGTACCAAGTGATTCATAATCAAGCAGTTCCAAAAGCCCATCAGTATGGAGTTTCTTCATGCGCTTTACACCGATATAACCTAAACGGCAGTGCCACAAATAAGTTGCACTATCATTATCAACTCTGCATCTTTTGGCTTCTACATTATGAATATGTGTATCACTACTATCGAGATTTAATAAGAATAGACCACTCCTCAAAGGTGCATGACCATAAAAGATATTACTCATATAAATAGAACAACCATTATTCTCTGATTTAAATGAATAACCGTCTCGCATCAAACAAGATCCAGATATAATGTTCATGCTCAACGCTGGCACCAAATAACAATTATTTAGGTCTAATATTAATCCCGAAGGTAGATGTAGAGGTAGCGTGCCGACCGCGATCACATCGACTTTGGAACCGTTTCCCACGCGCATCGTCACCTCGTCCTTTGCTAGTGTCCGCTTATTCCGTAGTCCCTGTTTCGAGTTGCAAATATTAGCAACAGAACCAGTATCAAATACCCAGGTGCTACTGCGAGCTCTAGTAAGGTACACATCAATAACATGTATATCACATATACCTTTGTTCACCTTGCCATCCTTCTTATCTGCCAAATACTTGGGGCAGTTCCGCTTCCAGTGACCAGTCTGCTTGCAGTAGAAGCACTTAGTTTCAGGCTTAGGTCCAGACTTGGGTTTCTTCTCCTGAGCAGCAACTTGCTTGCTGTTCTTCTTGAAGTTTCCCTTCTTCCGTTTGCCCTTTTTCTTGAAACTAGTGGTTTTGCTAACCATCAACACTTGATGCTCCTTCTTGATTTCTACCTCCGCAGCTTTCAGCATTGCGAAGAGCTCGGGAATAGTCTTGTTCATCCCTTGCATATTATAGTTCATCACGAAGCTCTTGTAGCTTGGTGGCAGTGATTGGAGAATTCTGTCAATGACGCAATCATCTGGAAGATTAACTCCCATCTGAATCAAGTGATTATTATACCCAGACATTTTGAGTATATGCTCACTGACAGAACTGTTCTTCTCCATCTTGCAGCTATAGAACTTATTGGAGACTTCATATCTCTCAATTCGGGCATTTGCTTGAAATATTAACTTCAACTCCTGGAACATCTCATATGCTCCATGACGTTCAAAACGTCGTTGAAGTCCCGATTCTAAGCCGTAAAGCATGGCACACTGAACTATCGAGTAGTCATCAGCTTTGCTCTGCCAGACGTTCATAACATCTGGCGTTGCTCCAGTAGCAGGCCTGGCACCCAGCGGTGCTTCCAGGACGTAATTCTTCTGTGCAGCAATGAGGATAATCCTCAGGTTACGGACCCAGTCCGTGTAATTGCTACCATCATCTTTCAACTTTGCTTTCTCAAGGAATGCATTAAAATTTAACGGAACAACAGCACGAGCCATCTATCTACAATCAACATAAACAAGCAAGATACTATCAGGTACTAAGTTCATGATAAGTTTAAGTTCAGTTAATCAAATTACTTAGGAACTCCCACTTAGATAGACATCCCTCTAATCCTCTAAGTGATCACGTGATCCAAATCAACTAAACCATAACCGATCATCACGTGAGATGGAGTAGCTTTCAATGGTGAACATCGTCATGTTGATCATATCTACTATATGATTCACGCTCGACCTTTCGGTCTCTGTGTTCCGAGGCCATATCTGCATATGCTAGGCTCGTCAAGTTTAACCTGAGTATTCTGCGTGTGCAAAACTGGCTTGCACCCGTTGTAGATGGGCGTAGAGCTTATCACACCCGATCATCACGTGGTGTCTGGGCACGACGAACTTTGGCAACGGTGCATACTCAGGGAGAACACTTCTTGATAATTTAGTGAGAGATCATCTTATAATGCTACCGTCAATCAAAGCAAGATAAGATGCATAAAAGGATAAACATCACATGCAATCAATATAAGTGATATGATATGGCCATCATCATCTTCTGCTTGTGATCTCCATCTCCGAAGCACCGTCATGATCACCATCGTCACCGGCGCGCCACCTTGATCTCCATCGTAGCATCGTTGTCGTCTCGCCAATCTTATGCTTCCACGACTATCACTACCGCTTAGTAATAAAGTAAAGCATTACATCGCGATTGCATTGCATACAATAAAGCGACAACCATATGGCTCCTGCCAGTTGCCGATAACTCGGTTACAAAACATGATCATCTCATACAATAAAATCAGCATCATGCCTTGACCATATCACATCACAACATGCCCTGCAAAAACAAGTTAGACGTCCTCTACTTTGTTGTTGCAAGTTTTACGTGGCTGCTACGGGCTTAAGTAAGAACACATCTCACCTACGCATCAAAACCACAACGATAGTTTGTCAAATAGACTCCGTTTTAACCTTCTCAAGGACCGGGCGTAGTCACACTTGGTTCAACTAAAGTTGGAGAGACAGTCTTCCGCAAGCCATCTGTGTGCATAGCACGTCGAGGGAACCGGTCTCGCGTAAGAGTACGCGTAAGGTTGGTCCGGATCGTCTCGTCCAACAATACCGCCGAACCAAAGTATGACATGCTGGTAGGCAGTATGACTTGTATCGCCCACAACTCACTTGTGTTCTACTCGTGCAAATAACATCAAACCATAAAACCTAGGCTCGGATGCCACTGTTGGGGAACGTAGTAATTTCAAAAAATTTCCTACGCACACGCAAGATCATGGTGATGCATAGCAACGAGGGGGAGAGTATCGTCTACGTACCAACGCAGACCGACTGCGGAAGCGATCTCACAATGTAGAGGAAGTAGTCGTACGTCTTCTTCCCGATCCGACCGATCCAAGCACCGTTACTCCGGCACCTCCGAGTTCTTAGCACACGTTCAGCTCGATGACGATCCTCGGGCTCCGATCCAGCAAAGCGTCGAGGAAGAGTTCCGTCAGCACAACGGCGTGGTGACGATCTTGATGTACTACCGACGCAGGGCTTCGCCTAAGCTCTACAACGATATGACCGAGGTGGAATTTGGTGGCAGGGGGCACCGCACACGGCTAAGGAACGATAACCAATGATCAACTTGTGTGTCTATGGGGTGCCCCCTGCCCCCGTATATAAAGGAGCAGGGGGAGGGGGTTCGGCCGGCTAGGGAGAGGGCGCGGGAGGAGTAGGACTCCCCCCCTCAATCCTATTCCAACTAGGACTCTCAAGGGGAAAAGGAGAGAGAGGGGGCCGGCCCCTTCTCCTAGTCCTACTAGGACTTGGGGAAGGGGGGGGCACGGCCAGCTGTGGGCTGCCCCTTTTCTCTTTTCCACTAAGGCCCAATAGGCCCATTTGCCTCCCGGGGGGTTCCGGTAACCCTCCCGGTATTCCTGTAAAATCCCGATTTCACCCGGAACACTTCCGGTGTCCAAACATAGGCTTCCAATATATCAATCTTTACGTCTCGACCATTTCGAGACTCCTCGTCATGTCCGTGATCACATCCGGGACTCCGAACAGCCTTCGGTACATCAAAATCCATAAACTCATAATAACTGTCATCGTAACGTTAAGCGTGCGGACCCTACGGTTCGAGAACAATGTAGACATGACCGAGACATGTCTCCGGTCAATAACCAATAGCGGGACCTGGATGCCCATATTGGCTCCTACATATTCCACGAATATCTTTATCGGTCAGACCGCATAACAACATACGTTGTTCCCTTTGTCATCGGTATGTTACTTGCCCGAGATTCGATCGTCGGTATCCAATACCTAGTTCAATCTCGTTACTGGCAAGTCTCTTTACTCGTTCCGTAATACATCATTTTATAACTAACATCTTAGTTATTATGCTTGCAAGGCTTATGTGATGTGTATTACCGAGAGGGCCCAGAGATACCTCTCCGACAATCGGAGTGACAAACCCTAATCTCGAAATACGCCAACCCAACATCCACCATTGGAGACACCTGTAGTACTCCTTTATAATCACCCAGTTACGTTGTGATGTTTGGTAGTACCCAAAGTGTTCCTCCGGTAAACGGGAGTTGCATAATCTCATAGTTATAGGAACATGTATAAGTCATGAAGAAAGCAATAGCAACATACTAAACGATCGGGTGCTAAGCTAATGGAATGGGTCATGTCAATCAGATCATTCAACTAATGATATGACCTCGTTAATCAAATAACAACTCTTTGTTCATGGTTAGGAAACATAACCATCTTTGATTAACGAGCTAGTCAAGTAGAGGCATACTAGTGACACTCTGTTGGTCTATGTATTCACACATGTATTATGTTTCCGGTTAATACAATTCTAGCATGAATAATAAACATTTATCATGATATAAGGAAATAAATAATAACTTTATTATTGCCTCTAGGGCATATTTCCTTCATTTTGCATGTGTCCCGAGGCCATGTCTGTACATGCTAGGCTCGTCAACACCCGTTGTATTCGAACATTAGAATCTATCACACCCGATCATCACGTGGTGCTTCGAAACAACGAACCTTCGCAACGGTGCACAGTTAGGGGAAATACCTTTCTTGAAATTTTAGTGAGGGATCATCTTATTTAAGCTACCGGCGTTCTAAGCAAATAAGATGTAAAACATGATAAACATCACATGCAATCAAATAGTGACATGATATGGCCAATATCATTTTGCTCCTCTTGATCTCCATCTTCGGGGCTCCATGATCATCGTTGTCACCGGCATGATACCATGATCTCCATCATCGTGTCTTCTTGAAGTTGTCTCATCATCTATTACTTCTACTACTATGGCTAACGCTTTAGCAATAAAGTAAAGTAATTACATGACGTTTATGTTGACACACAGGTCATAAATAAATTAAGACAACTCCTATGGCTCCTGCCGGTTGTCATACTCATCGACATGCAAGTCGTGATTCCTATTACAAGATCATGATCAATCTCATACATCACATATATCATTCATCACATCCTTTTGGCCATATCACATCACAAGGCATATGCTGCAAAAACAAGTTAGACGTCATCTAATTGTTGTTGCAAGTTTTTACGTGGCTGCTATAGGTTGCTAGCAAGAACGTTTCTTACCTACGCCAAAACCACAACATGAATTGCCAATTTCTATTTACCCTTCATAAGGACCCTGTTCATCGAATCCGATCCGACTAAAGTGGGAGAGACAGACACCCGCCAGCCACCTTATGCAACTAGTGCATGTCAGTCGGTGGAACCAGTCTCACGTAAGAGTACGTGTAAGGTCGGTCCGGGCCGCTTCATCCCACGATGCCGCCGAATCAAGATAAGACTAGTAACGGCAAGTAAATTGATAATATCAACGCCCACAACTGCTTTGTGTTCTACTCGTGCATAGAAACTACGCATAGACCTAGCTCATGATGCCACTGTTGGGGAACGTAGCAGAAATTCAAAATTTTCTACGCATCACCAAGATCAATCTATGGAGTAATCTAGCAACGAGGGGAAGGAGAGTGCATCTACATACCCTTGTAGATCGCTAAGCGGAAGCGTTCAAGTGAACGGGGTTGATGGAGTCGTACTCGTCGTGATCCAAATCACCGATGATCCTAGTGCCGAACGGACGGCACCTCCGTGTTCAACACACGTACAACCCGGTGACGTCTCCTATGCCTTGATCCAGCAAGGGGAGAAGGAGAGGTTGGGGAAGACTCCATCCAGCAGCAGCACGACGGCATGGTGATGGTGGAGGAGCGCGGAACTCCAGCAGGGCTTCGCCAAGCACTACGAGAGACAAGGAGGGAGAGGGGTAGGGCTGCGCCAACAGGGAGAGCAAATCACATGTGTTGGGCAGCCCCAAA
Source organism: Triticum monococcum (assembly GCA_034509565.1). NCBI lineage: Eukaryota > Viridiplantae > Streptophyta > Magnoliopsida > Poales > Poaceae > Triticum > Triticum monococcum. The sequence goes on along the minus strand of CM067842.1, from coordinate 75,836,768 downwards.
CCTCAAGTATATATAGGGGGAGGGGAGGGGCTGCGCCCCCACCTAGGGTTCCCTCCCTAGGGGGGGCGGCAGCCCCCAGATCCCATCTAGGAGGCGGCCAAGGAGGAGAGAGAGGGGGGCGCACCTAGGGTGGGCCTTAGGGCCCATCTGCGCCTAGGGTTTGCCCCCTCTCACTACAAGAAATATGTCAACTTATGACCTTCTGTCAGTGACCCTCGAAGAATTGGTCATAAATTTATGACCATTTTAGACCAATTGGTCAAAAGCTGATCAGGGGGCTCCAAACCCTAAACCATTGCGACCATTTTGGTCAGAAAGGTCGTAATTTCCTTACACGAAATGGTCACAAAGCAAACAGTGCTAGTCCGCTGCCTTATTTCTAGTTGTTAATGACCAATATAGATGGTCATAGCCTTGTAGATTGTGGTGGGTTGTGATGACTAGGCGCCATCTCATCAGTTTTGCCTATGTGTCATGTCCATGTGGCAGTTTTTGCCCTAGGTTGTGAAGCAACCTATATTTCTATCATTCCCAAAATTCTCAAAAAAATCTCATAAATTCTTTGGGGCATATCTTCATCAAATATGTAAAAAATCCTTCCTTGCCTAGTTCAAAACTAATTCAAAAATATTCATTTTCCTATTCTGTTCACAACAACACTTTATGAAGGAAGTTCTATTTATATATTCTTGATTGCCCTCGGAATTTTTGGGCACTCTTTCCTATCCAAATCATTACCGCATGACAAAATTCAGCTCCATTTGCCTAGGAAATCTTCCTCGACAAATTTCCGAAGTTTTTGTCCACCTAGAAGCATTGTGAAGGAAGTACCTTTTTTATATCTCTAAATGACATGAAATGTATACAGTTCCTTCATATGCCCAAATTATCACCCTCCCCCAAATTGCAGCTCAGTCAAATCATCTATGTGAGCCCAGGTTCAATTTATATTTTATGGCCAAATTGGCACGTTGCAAAGCAAGTGTTATATAGACCCCTCCTATTACCCTCAAACTTTTCGGGAACTCTTCCATACCCAAATCATTTCCACATGATAATATTCAGCTCAATTTTTCTAGTAAATCTTTGTCAGGAAATTTCCAAAGTTTCTACCTCGAGAGAAGCTTTGTGAACTAAGTACTAGCTAGGCTTACCCAAATGATCTTAAAATTTACTAGCGCATGACCATACCTATGTAACTTACCTACACAAATTTTTAGCTCATTTCATTCATCCAATCTCTCTCACTAGTTTTCCCAAGTTTTTGTCCATAGAAGAGCATTGTGAAGGAAGTACAACTTTGGCATGTCAAAATGATATCAATTTTCTACAATGCTTTCCTATGCCCAAATAACCATCCTCCACCAAATTTCAGCTCAATCCATTCATTATTTTGAGCCCAGCTTCAACATTCATATTTTTGTCCAGTGTGGTACTTTGCAAAGCAAGTACCACCTAGGATCCTCCTTTTGAGCTGAAAATTTGTGAATACATTCTCCTTAGTAGATGATCATCCTCGGCCAAAACTCACGCCCATTGGCCATGTGCATTTCCCGTACCGCTAATCAAACACTTGGCTGCTTATTCATGTTTGAGCATCGATCGGTCTCCTCGTGAGAATCTTATGTTGTAATTTTCTTCCTAGCACCTACCTGGGGAGTGCCCAACCCACTAGACATGCCTATGCTGCCCAGAACACATGGCAATGCCAGGGTCACGCGGTGACCACGCGGCGGGCATGCGAGTTTATGCGCTCTAGAGTTGGGGCCCTCGGCCATTACCCAAACCTCGACGTATCGCCACCAAACCATGTATTTATGATTAAATAGGTACTTATGTACCTAGAAATGATTTTTGGAAAAAATAAATAGCAAACTATGAGACAGCTGCAGTTCAAATTTGACCCGCTTCCTACTGAATCGGCGGAAATTTGTCTTTTTCACGAGAGGTGGATCAAAACTTTTTACACCCAACCGTTTTGTCAATTGTGCATTAAATATGGCCTAGTATTTTAAAAAATGATTTGGTCCAATTTTGCAACAATTATTTGGGAGGTCCTTCACAAAAAAACCTCCTTTTGGGCACTCGAAAAATGGAAAATGGTTTTTTCGTCCAAAGAAAATGAAAACTTCCTTAGGCAACATTGTTTACCATTCCAATATGCACCCTTGTGCACAATATGAGATCATTCGAACAAACTATGCCATGAATGTGGCCATAAGATTGATCATTTGGCTTGAAAGCCATTGATCTCCACACGTGATAGCTCGTTTCTAAGAACACTTTTTAAAAATAATTGCCGTATTACAAGTTTTTTATTTTTCCTGGGAACTTGCCCACATATAATGACACAATGCGAAGGTTTCCCAATTTTTTGAATTTTTTTGAATTTTTTATACCCGTTTCAAAATGCGGTCAAAACGGCGGGAATGACCGTTCCTAGCTAGTGGTTGAATCTTGGAATTTTATTGGTGTTTCTCTGAATAAATAGGTACTTATGTACCTAGAAATGATTTTTGTAAAAAATAAATAGCAAACTATGATGCAGCTGCAGTTCAAATTTGACCCGCTTCCTACTGAATCGACGGAAATTTGTCTTTTTCACGAGAGGAGGATCAAAACTTTTTACACCCAACCATTTTGTCAATTGTGCATTAAATATGGCCTAATATTTTAGAAAAATTATTTGGTCCAATTTTGCAACAATTATTTGGGAGGTCCTTCACAAAAAAACCCTTTTGGGCACTCAAAAAATTGAAAATGTTTTTCCGTCCAAGGAAAATGAAAACTTCCTTAGGCAATATTGTTTATCATTCCAATATGAACCCTTGTGCATAATATGAGATTATTTGAACAAACTATGCCATGAGTGTGGCCATAAGATTGATCATTTGGCTTGAAAGCCATTGATCTCCACACATGATAGCTCGTTTTTGAAAACACTTTTTTAAAATAATTGTCGTATTACAAGTTTGTTATTTTTCCTAGGAACTTGGCCACATATAATGACACAATGCGAAGGTTTCCCAATTTTTTTTATTTTTTTTGAATTTTTTATGCCCGTTTCAAAATGCGGTCAAAACGGCGGGAATGACCGTTCCTAGCTAGTGGTGAATCTTGGAATTTTTTGGTGTTTCTTTGATTAAATAGATACTTATGTACCTAGAAATGAGTTTTGGAAAAAATAAAGAGCAAACTATAAGGCAGCTACAGTTCAAATTTGACCCGCTTCGACTTGAATCGACGGAAATTTGTCTTTTTCACCAGAGGAGGATCAAAACTTTTTACACCCAACCATTTGGTCAATTGTGCATTAAATATGGGCTAATATTTTAGAAAATGATTTGGTCCAATTTTGCAACAATTATTTGGTAGGTTCTTCACAAAAAAACCCGTTTGGACACTCAAAAAATTGAAAATGGTTTTTCCGTCCAAGGAAAATGAAAACTTCCTTAGGCAATATTGTTCGTCATTCCAATATGCACCCTTGTGCACAATATGAGATCATTTGAACAAACTATGCCATGAATGTGGCCATAAGATTGATCATTTGGCTTTAAAGCCATTGATCTCCACACGTGATAGCTCGTTTCTGAGAACACTTTTTTAAAATAATTGCCGTATTACAAGTTTGTTATTTTTGCTGGAAACTTGGCCACATATAATGACACAATGCGAAGGTTTCCCAATTTTTTGATTTTTTTGAATTTTTTATGCCCGTTTCAAAATGCGGTCAAAACGGCGGGAATGACCGTTCCTAGCTAGTGGTTGAATCTTGGAATTTTTTTGGTGTTTCTATGATTAAATAGATACTTATTTACCTAGAAATGATTTTTGGAAAAAATAAAGAGCAAACTATGAGGCAGCTGCAGCTCAAATTTGACCCGTTTCCAACTGAATCGACGACAATTTGTCTTTTTCACCAGAGGTGGATCAAAACTTTTTTCACCCAACCATTTTGTCAATTGTGCATTATATATGTCCTAGTATTTTATAAAATTGATTTGGTCCAATTTTGCAACAATTATTTGGTAGGTCCTTCACAAAAAAACCTCATTTGGGGCACTCGAAAAATGGAAAATGATTTTTTGTGCAAAGAATATAAAAAATCCCTTTGTCGATACTGTTTACTATTCCAAGATGTAAACTTTTGCAGAGTATAAAGAACTCATTTTGAACAAATATAAAGAATATCATGTGAACAAATATTTGGTAGGTCATTTACAAAAAAGAACTCATTTTGAGCACTAAAAAATGGAAAATGATTTTTTGTGACCTATTTAAAAGGTCATAAAGTCTTCAAATTGTTTGTTGCGTTTTGATTGGTCTATAGGCATATCACGCGGATCATGCATCCGACACCGTCGGATGCTCCAGGATCCAACGGCGGACCTCATCCCCTCACCCTCTCACCCACGTAGCCCTCTCACCCCCCTCACTCACGTAGCCCCCACTCCCCACCGTTCCAACCCTAGCCCCCACGCCCCCACTCTCCCGCACCCGCACCCGCTCGCCAAACCCTAGCCACTGCCGCCGCCCCCGCACCATGGTCGTCAACGGTGAGGAGCCCGAATCCCCATGCCTCCCAAGCGCCCGAAACTCTAACCCGCGGCGCAGCCATGGCGACCGAGCACTGGATCCCATCGACTCCCCCCCCATCGCACCCCTCCTCTCCTCGCAGCTGCCGCCACCTCCTCCCTCGATCCAGTCCTCTCCCCAGCCTCCTTTCCCTGATCCAGTTCTCTCCCCGCCGCTCCCACCCACCGCCGACCTCGCAGCCCTCCTCACCACCGCCGCCGACCTCGTCCCTCCCTCCCCTCACCATCTTTCCCTACCCTATGCCCTAGATCGAGTCGAGCAGGTCGGCCGACGCGCTAGGGTTTCGTTTGGTCAGCTCCGTGCCGGCTCTCTGGTTGGCCGTTCGCCCGACGATGGATCTCCCGCCGCTCTCCCACCATGCGCTCTTCGCGGCCCTCCAATCCGCGGACGCCGAGGCCGTGCGCCGCCTCCTGGCCGGCGCCGAGGAGTCCGTGCTCTACGTCCCGACGGACGCCGAGGCCGTGCGCCTCCTCCTCCCGCTCTATGACATCGAGGCCGCCAAGCTCCGCTCCCGCCTCGACCTCGATGCCTTCCACGTCGCCGCCAAGCAAGGGCACACCGGTGAGCCCCTCTTCTCGCTCGATTAGTAGCTTCCACTGGGTTTTTTAGAACGAGCCAAGTCCAGTGTGTTGCAGCAAGTTTAACCGATTCTCATTGGGCTCAATTGTAGGGTTTGATGCTCCGAGGAACAGCATGGAGTTCGCCATGGAGGCGCCCCACAGCTACGGCGTCTTCCAAGAGGACGTCCCGGTGAGTAGTACAATCCCCTTCTTTATTCTTTCTCTCTATCTGTCAGACTAATTCACTGCATCATTTTCTTCCCTAGCCCGTGTATGCATGCGTCTGGTAAATTATTTTGTTTCCAGAAAAAGGACCTGGAATTCCTTTTTTTCCTTTCATTCCAGTCACATACTACTGTCCAATTTTCAGTTAGGTGGGTAGATCTTTATTGACAAATGATATGCATTGTCCATCCATCCTTGGCAGCTCTGCTGCTAGGTGTACTTGTACCTGACTGTTGTTGCCTAAGAAGACAGCACGAAACACCTATTAATAATGCTGTCAAACAAACAGTAGACCACCATCTACTGCTGTTGGGCACAATCACGTTGCCCCTTAATTACCTGGCCATTCTCTGCATCACTGCTTACCATCCTTTGCCTACCAATAAGTAGGAGGCCATGTTGAGTTGCTGGCATTGTTCTTCAAACTAGATTAGCACTGCTGCTTTCCTCCGCCCCTCTTCTCCCTCGACGGTTTTCTCATCCGCCACAGCAGCTTACTGACACGGTCATTGGTTCTGTCTTTGTTTTGTTGGCAGCAGGGGAAGAAGGAGGAGGAGTTCAGCACGGGGCCCCTCTCCATTCACATGCTCAGCGTCAAGAACAACGCCCTGGTTGGTTTGGTTTGGTCGACTTCTTGCCTCTGTTGATTGAGATCTCAGCTTAGAGAGGGCATATTTTCTATAGTAGTAGTCGACATGCTTAGCGAGCTCAGCTCACCCCGCTCGTCGTCGACCTGCCCGACGGTGGCTATGGCGGGACCCTCGAGATCATCGTCTTCCTGACCGGGACCCTTGGTTAGTGACATCATTTGTTTTCCACGACGTTCAGACTTTGCTATAGTTTACTGAAACTGTTGTGGTCTGAAGAACAGTTTACTGAAATTGTTCCAAGTCTGAAAAATAGTTGTCTGAATCTGTTGAAATCTGAAACTGTTAGTGTGAGGTGTCTGAAACTGTTCTAATCTTGTAGATAACCTGTGAACAAATTTACTTGTGTTGAATAACCTGTGAACAAATTTAGGACTTTGGAGTTGTCTAAAACTGTTGTAGTCTTGTAGAAAAGTAAAAGTAGTTGGATGGAAATAGATTTCTCAGTCTGTGTAATAGATGGTCTGAAGCTAGTTGCAGATTTCTTTCCTTGATTCAGATAATTCAGTAAGTCCATTTCATAACATCTGCTGCTACTAGAAATTATGGAAGCTAAAAAGCCAAATCAAGTTCAGTCATCTCATTTCACCTTTGCAAATAAGATACTAATTTTCTAAACTGTGAATTTGATGTTAACGTCTTATATGTCCATTTCATAACATGGTGCGTCTTATATGTGTGTTTGATGTTAACGTCGCTTGTGGTTTTGTAGGGTTCTGAGGCTGCAGCCTGGGCACCATCAGGGTATGTTGTTTCCCTGTCCTGTTTCTTCGGTGCTCAATAGTTGCTTGTGCGACTGCTACTAGTCTTTTATGTAATGCTAAACTAAAATGGGTCTAGTTATACTAATCATTCCATGAAAGTTCAGTCTGATTTGCTGGTACTCTAATAGAATCATTGTTTGCTCATGCTCAGAATCATTGTTTGCTCATGCTCAGAATCATTGTTTTACATATGTTACTTGTGATGTTCTGCTGGCTGAGATGTGCATGATCTGGGTGATGAAGAAAATTGTTCGGATTCCCACTGATTTTCATGATTATTACAACCAGATACTTCTGACAGATCATGCCATCTCTTGGACTACATATGTACTCCTTCCGTAAACTAATATAAGAGTGTTTAGAATACTAAACTAGTGATCTAAACACTCTTATATTAGTTACAGAGGGAGTACTCCTTTATTATTGAGCAAATACTTTCCTTTGATTTTTTGCAAACCTCTTAGCAGTAATTTTCGTATCCTCTTTTTTGTGTTCTGCTGGCTGATGAGATGTGCATTACCTGGGTGATGAAGAAAATCGACGGGTCACGCCATCTCCTGAAGTACATTTGCACATTTTTACTGCTTTAGACTGACTGTACATGCATTCCTTCATTGGTTATGAACCTTATTGCTCATTGTGTTCTATTGGGTTGAACTGCATGATTCCGGGTGATGAAGAAAATCGTTCGGATTCCCACTGATATTTCATGATTAGTGTAACCAGCTACTTCTGATCCATAGCTTGTACTGCAACTAATGTGTCATGCGTTTTGTGGCAGCAACAGCAGCTAGCAGGAGCAATTCTCTTGCTGGTTTGCATTGAAGATATTGTATTCTGTTGCTATATCATTGTTTAATAAAACCACAGCATGATGCTCACATGAGATATCCACATGTTTCTGTGCTGTTTTGCTACAAGCTGTGTTGATTTGATAACAGGAGTTTCCTTGTCCTGGTCCTATACTGCATTTTTACTCCTATGTTTCTGTGCGCATGTGTTTAATTGATGTTGTTTCAACTTTGAACTGCTTCTGCATATACTGCAATTGAGATTTAAATTTGTGGTTGTTCCTCTTTTACAGATGCTCAAGTGTGAAGCCGTGAAGTGTGAAGCAGGTGTGAAGCCGTGAAGTGTGAAGCCGTCAAGTTCTACTTAATGAAGAGTAGCATATTGTAGCATATATGTGTTGTAAAGATTGTAATAGATTTATTTAGTGGTATATTTGATGATTCTTTTTGATTATTTATATGATCTGAAAACTTGTGAAATGGAAACTTGACCAATGGGTCCACTTATGAAAATAATCTGTCAATTTTGTACATTTCTGACATGTGGGACCAATTTGAGAGATGATCATGACAAGTGGGACCAGCTTGAATATATAATGGCTGAAAATAGAAAAGCAATAAATAATAAAAGGCCACGGGCCAACAATAAAAAAGGCTACAACGTTGGGCTTGGCCCATGAAGCCGACCAAAATTAACAAGGAAAAACTAATAAAAGGCTGAATTAATGGGCTAGGCCCATGTAAAACGCTGAATTGGACCGGGCTGAATCTTGTGCCACATCAGCTTGCCACGCTGGATGCCTACGTGGCCTGGGGAGGTTGCTAGTGACCAAAACACCAAAGTAGACGTATTTTGGTCATAAACGTCTTCGACCATTCCAGAAGAAAGGTCGCTATAGTCAGTTTATGACCGCCAGCTTTTGACCTTCTGTTTTTGGTCACAAAAAGGTCGCAAATGGAAATTTGTGACCTTTCAGTGACCAATAGTGGTGGTCACAAGTTGACATATTTCTTGTAGTGTCTCCTCTTGAGGACGCCTTGGGCCTTGGTGGGAGGCTCCCCAGCCCACATAGGGGTTGGTCCCTACCCACTTATGGCCCATGTAGGCCTCCGGGGCTGGTGGCCCCACCTGGTGGACCCCCGGACCCCTCTGGTGGTCCCGGTACACTACCGGTGATGCCCGGAACACTTCCGGTGGCCAAAACCATACTTCCTATATATCAATCTTTACCTCCGGACCATTCCGGAACTCACCGTGACGTCCGGGACCCCAAACAACATTCGGTAACCGCGTACATACTTTCCCTATAACCCTAGCGTCATCGAACCTTAAGTGTGTAGACCCTACGGGTTCGGGAGTCATGCAGACATGGCCGAGATAACTCTCCGGTCAATAACCAACAGCGGGATCTGGATACCCATGTTGGCTCCCACATGCTCCACAATGATCTCATCGGATGAACCACGATGTCGAGGATTCAATCAATCTCGTATACAATTCCCTTTGTCCAGCGGTATTGTACTTGCCCGAGATTCGATCGTCGGTATCCGATACATTGTTCAATCTCGTTACCGGCAAGTCTCTTTACTCGTTCCGTAACATATCATCCCGTGATCAACTCCTTCGTCACATTGTGCACATTATGATGATGTCCTACCGAGTGGGCCCAGAGATACCTCTCCGTTTACACGGAGTGACAAATCCCAGTCTCGATTCGTGCCAACCCAACAGACACTTTCGGAGATACCTGTAGTGTACCTTTATAGCCACCCAGTTACGTTGTGACGTTTGGCACACCCAAAGCACTCCTACGGTATCCGGGAGTTGCACAATCTCATGGTCTAAGGAAATGATACTTGACATTAGAAAAGCTTTAGCAAAACGAACTATACGATCTTGTGCTAGGCTTAGGATTGGGTCTTGTCCATCACATTATTCTCCTAATGATGTGATCCCGTTATCAACGACATCCAATGTCCATGGTCAGGAAACCGTAACCATCTTATTGATCAACGAGCTAGTCAACTAGAGGCTTACTAGGGACATGGTGTTGTCTATGTATCCACACATGTATCTGAGTTTCCTATCAATACAACTATTGCATGGATAATAAACGATTATCATGAACAAGGAAATATAATAATAACCAATTTATTATTGCCTCTAGGGCATATTTCCAACAATGATGTGTTACGGAACGATTAAAGAGACTTGCCGGTCACGCGATTGAACAAGGTATCGGGATACCGACGATCGAATCTCGGGCAAGTACAATACCGCTGGATAAAGGGAATTGAATACGGGATTGATTGAATCCTCGACATCGTGGTTCATCCGATGAGATCATCGTGGAATATGTGGGAGCCAACATGGGTATCCAGATCCCGCTGTTGGTTATTGGCTGGAGAGTTGTCTCGGTCATGTTTGCATCGTTCTCGAACCCATAGGGTCTACACACTTAAGGTTCGATGACGCTAGGGTTATTAGGAAGACTTGTATGTGATTACACCGAATGTTGTTTGGAGTCCCGGATGAGATCCCGGACATCGCGAGGAGTTCCGGAATGGTCCGGAGGTAAAGATTTATATATGGAAAGTTGTTGTTCGGGTTCCGGGAAAAGTTCGGTTTTTTCGGTATTGTACCGGGAAGCTTCCGGAAGGTTTCGGAGGATTCCAGAGGGGTCCGGAAAATGTTCCACCACGTCCAATACAGCAGCATGGGCTTTAGGGGGCGCCCTAACCTTAATGGGCCAAGGGCACCAGCCCCCCCAAGGCCCATGCGCATGGGAGAGGGGAAACCCTAAGGGGGAGGGCCTCCACTTGACTTGGGAGGCACTCCTCCTCCCTTGGCCGCCGCCCCCAACCCTAGATGGGATCTAAGGGGGCCGGCCCCCCTCTCGCCCCACCTATAAATAGTGGAGGGGTGGGAGGGCGGCCACACCTTTGAACCTGGCGCAACCCCTCCCCTCCAATACCTCTCCTCCTCCGCGTGAGCTTGGCGAAGCCCTGCCGGAGAACTCCCACTCCATCACCACCATGCCATCATGCTACTGTTGGACTCTCTTCCTCAACCTCTCCCTCCTCCTTGCTGGATCAAGGCGTGGGAGACGTCTTTGTTCCGTACGTGTGTTGAACGCGGAGGTGCCGTCCGTTCGGCGCTAGGATCATCGGTGATTTGGATCACGACGAGTACGACTCCATCAACCCCGTTCACTTGAACACTTCCGTTTAGCGATCTACAAGGGTATGTAGATGCACTCTCCTTCCCCTCGTTGCTAGATTACTCCATAGATTGATCTTGGTGATGCGTAGAAAATTTTAAATTTCTGCTACGATCCCCAACAGTGGCATCATGAGCTAGGTCTATGCGTAGTTTCTATGCACGAGTAGAACACAAAGCAGTTGTGGGCGTCGATATTGTCAATTTACTTGTCGTTACTAGTCTTATCTTGATTCGGCGGCATCGTGGGATGAAGCGGCCTGGACCGACCTTACACGTACGCTTACGTGAGACTGGTTCCACCGACTGACATGCACTAGTTGCATAAGGTGGCTAGCGGGTGTCTGTCTCTCCCACTTTAGTCGGATCGGATTCGATGAAAAGGGTCCTTATGAAGGGTAAATAGAAATTGGCATATCACGTTGTGGTTTTCGCGTAGGTAAGAATCGTTCTTGCTAGAAACCTATAGCAGCCACGTAAAAACTTGCAACAACAATTAGAGGACGTCTAACTTGTTTTTGCAGCATATGCCTTGTGATGTGATATGGCCAAAAGGATGTGATGGATGATATATGTGATGTATGAGATTTATCATGTTCTTGTAATAGGAATCACGACTTGCATGTCAATGAGTATGACAACCGGCAGGAGCCATAGGAGTTGTCTTAATTTATCTATGACCTGCGTGTCAACATAAACGTCATGTAATTACTTTACTTTATTGCTAAAGCGTTAGCCATAGTAGTAGAAGTAATAGATGACGAGACAACTTCAAGAAGACACGATGATGGAGATCATGATGATGGAGATCATGGTGTCATGCCGGTGACAACGATGATCATGGAGCCCCGAAGATGGAGATCAAAAGGAGCAAAATGATATTGGCCATATCATGTCACTATTTGGTTGCATGTGATGTTTATCATGTTTTACATCTTATTTGCTTAGAACGACGGTAGCTTAAATAAGATGATCCCTCACAAAAATTGAAGAAAAGTGTTCCCCCTAACTGTGCACCGTTGCGAAGGTTCATTGTTTCAAAGCACCACGTGATGATCGGGTGTGATGGATTCTAATGTTCGAATACAACGGGTGTTTACGAGCCTAGCATGTACAGACATGGCCTCGGGACACATGCGAAACACTTAGGTTGACTTAACGAGCCTAGCATGTACAGACATGGCCTCGGAACACGGAAGACCGAAAGGTCGAACATGAGTCGTATAGAAGATACGATCAACATGAGATGTTCACCGTTGATGACTAGTCCGTCTCACGTGATGATCGGACACGGCCTAGTCGATTCGGATCATGTTTCACTTAGATGACTAGAGGGATGTCTATCTGAGTGGGAGTTCATTAAATAATTTGATTAGATGAACTCAATTATCATGAACATAGTCTAAATTGTCTTTGCAAATATGTTGTAGATAAATAGCTCACGTTGTAGCTCCCTGTTTCAATACGTTCCTAGAGAAAGATTAAGTTGAAAGATATTGTAAGAAATGATGCGGACTGGGTCCGTAGTCCGAGGAGTGTCCTCACTGCTACACAGAAGGCTTACATCTTTGATGCACCGCTCGATGTGCAAACTCCTACAACGTCGTCTGTGGTTGTTGTGAACACCTGACAGATACATCCTGATGACTACTTGATAGTTTAGTGCACCATACTTTACGGCTTAGAATCAGGATTCCAATGACGTTTTGAACGCCATAGAACATGTGAGATGTTCCAAAAGCTGAAATTAGGATTTCAGGCTCATGCCCGTGTTGAGAGGTATGAGACCTCTGAAAAGTTCTTTTGCCAACAAGATGGAGGAGAATAGCTCAGCTAGTGAGCATGTGCTCAGAATGTCTGGGTGCTACAATCACTTAAATCAAGTGGGAGTTAAACTTCCAGATAAGATAGTGATTAATAGAGTTCTCTAGCCACTATCACTAAGCTACTAGATCTTCGTGATGAACTATGACATGCAAGGGATGGAGTTGATCCCGGAGCTGTTCGCGGTGCTTAAGACCGCAAAAGGTAGAAATCAAAGAAGGAGCATCAAGTGTTGATAGTTTAACAAGACCATTGGTTTCAAGAAGGGCAAGGGCTATAAGGGAAACTTCATGGATGGCAAACCAGTTGCCGCTCCAGTGAAGGAACCCAAGGTTGAACCCAAACCCGAGACTAAGTGCTTCTATTGTAAGGGGAACGGTCACTGGTAGCGGAATTACCCCAAATGCATGGTAGATAAGAAGGCTGACAACTTCAAAGTATATATGTGTTATTAATGTGTACCTCACTAGTACTCCTGGTAGCACCTGGCTATTGGATACCGGTTCAGTTACTATTATTGGTGACTTGAAGCAAAAGCTACGGACTAAACAGAGACTGGCTAAGGGTGAGGTGACGATGTGTGTTGGAAGTGTTTCCAAAGTTGATAAGATCACCATCGCACGCTCCATCTGCCTTCGGGATTAGTATTGAACCTAGATAAATGTTATCAGGTGTCTACGTTGAGCATGAATATGATTAGATCATGTTCATTGCAATACGGTCATTCATTTAAGTTAGAGAATAATGGTTATTCTGTTTACATGAATGATACCTTTCATGGTCATGCACCCTATGTGAATGGTTCATTGAATCTCGGTCGTGGTAATACACATGTTCACGCCAAAGGATGTAGAGTTAATAATGATAGTACCACTTTCTCATGGCACTGCCGCTTAGGTCATATTGGCGTAAGATGCATGAAGAAACTCCATGTCGATGGATGTTTGGAGTCACTTGATTTTGAATCACTTGGCACATGCGAGCCATGCCTCATGGGCAGGATGATTAAGACCTGGTTTTCAGGTACAATGAAACGAGCAAGTGACTTGTTGGAAATCATGCATGCTGATGCGTGTGATCCAATGAGAATTGAAGCGTGCGGTGGATATCGCTATTTTCTCATCTTCATTGACGATTTGGGTAGATATAGGTACATCTACTTAATGAAGCACAAGTCTTAAACATTTGAAAAGTTCAAGCGATTTCAGAGTGAAGTTAAGAATCATCATAACAATAAGATCATGTTCCTACGATCTGATCAAAAGGGGATTTTCTGAGTTATGAGTTTGGCAATCACTTAAGACATTGTGGAATTGTTTCACAGTTGAAGCCACCTGGAACACCACAAGGTAATGGTGTGTCTGGACATCATAATCGAACCCTATGAGATATGGTGCGATCTATGATGTCTCTTACCAATCTACCGTTTTCATTTTGAGGTTATGCGCTAGAGACAGCTGCATTCACTTTAGATAGGACACCATCTAAGTCCGTTGAGACGACGTCATATGAACATTGGTTTGGTAAGAAACCAAAGTTGTCGTTTCTTAATGTTTGGGGATGCGATGCTTAGGGCTTCAGCCGGAGAAGCTCGAACCCAAAGCGGACAAACACATCTTCATAGGATACCCAAGGGTGACAGTTGGGTATACCTTCTATCTCAGATCCGAGGGCAAATTGTTTGTCGCTAAGAATGGGTCCTTTCTCGAGAAGGAGTTTCTCTCGAAAGAATTGAGTGGGAGGAAGATAGAACTTGATGAGGTTGTCAAACCTTTACTTCAACCAGAGAGTGATGCAACACAGAAAGATGTTTTCTGTGGCGCCTACGTCTGTTGAAGAGGAAGTTAATGATAGTGATCATGAAGCTTCGGATCAAGTTGCTATCGAACCTTGTAGGTCGACAAGGATATGTACTACTCCTGAGTGGTACGGTAATCATGTCTTAGATATCATGTTGTTAGACAACAATGAACCTACGAGCTATAGAGAAGCGATGGTGGGCCCGTATTCCGACAAATGGTTAGAAGCCATGAAATCCGAGATAAGATCCACATATCAGAACAAAGTATGGACTTTGGTGGACTTGCCCGATGATCGGCAAGCCATTGAGATAAATGGATCTTTAAGAAGAAGACAGACGTGGGCAGTAATGTTAACGTCTATGAAGCTCGACTTGTGGGAAAGAATCTTTTCACAAGTTCAATGAGTTGAATACGATGAGAATTTCTCACCCGTAGCGATGCTTAAGTCCGTCGGAATCATGTTAGCATTAGCTGTATTTTTCGATTATGAAATCTGACAGATGGATGTCAAAAACAAGTTTTCTTACCAGTTTTCATAAGAAAGAGTTGTATGTGATACAATCAAAGTTTTTTCGATCCTAAGGATGCTAAAAGGTATGCTGGCTCCAGCGATCCTTCTATGGACTAGAGCAAGCATCTCGGAGTCAGAATATATGCTTTGGTAGAGTGATAAAAGCTTTTAGGTTTATACAATGTTTGCTAGAAACTTGTATTTACAAGAAAGTGAGTGGGAGCACTACAACATTTCTGATAAGTATATGTGGATGACATATTGTAGATCCGAAATAATGTTGAATTCCTGGAAAGCATAAACGGTTGTTTGAAGAGTGTTTTTCAAAGGAAGACCTGGATAAAGCTGCTTACAAATTGGGCATCAAGATCTATAGAGATAGATCAAGACGCCTGATGATACTTTCAAAGAACGCACACCTTGACATGTGTTCGAAGGAGTTCAAAATAGATCAGTCAAAGAAGGGGTTCTTACCTGAGTTGTAAGGTGTGAAGTTGAGTAAGACTCGAAGATTGACCGCAGCAGAAGAAAGAGGAAGGACGAAGGCCGTTCCCTATGCTCTCGTCACAGGCTCTATACGGTATGCCATGCTGAGTACCGCACCTGATGCGTGCCTTGCCACATGTCTGGCAAGAGGGTACAAAGGTGATCTAGGACTGGATCACCAGATAGCGGTCGAAATTATCCTTAGAGGAATAAGGAAATGTTTCTCGGTTATGGAGATGATAAAGAGTTCGACGTAAAGAGTTACGTCGATGCAAGCTTAACACCTATCCGGATAGCTCTGAGTAGAGATACCGGATACGTATAATGGAGCAACAATTTGGAATAGCTCCAAGTGGAACGTGGTGGCAGCATCTACGATATGACATAAAGTTTTGCGAAATACATAGGGATCTGAATATGGCAAGACCCGTTGACTACAACCTCTCTCACAAGCATAACATGATCAAAACCAGAACTCATTGAGTATTAATCACATAGTGATGTGAACTAGATTAGTGACTCTACTAAACTCTTTGGATGTTGGTCACATGGCGATGTGACCTGGAGTGTTAATCACATGGCGATGTGAACTAGATTATTGACTCTAGTGCAAGTGGGAGACTGTTGGAAATATGCCCTAGAGGCAATAATAAATTGGTTATTATTATATTTCCTTGTTCATGATAATCGTTTATTATCCATGCTAGAATTGTATTGATAGGAAACTCAGATACATGTGTGGATACATAGACAACACCATGTCCCTAGTAAGCCTCTAGTTGACTAGCTCATTGATCAATAGATGGTTACGGTTTTCAGACCATGGACACTGGATGTCGTTGATAATGGGATCACATCATTAGGAGAATGATGTGATGGACAAGACCCAATCCTAAGCCTAGCACAAAGATCGTGTAGTTCGTATGCTAAAGCTTTTTTAATGTAAAGTATCATTTTCTTAGACCATGAGATTGTGCAACTCCCGGATACCGTAGGAGTGCTTTGGGTGTGCCAAACGTCACAACGTAACTGGGTGGCTATAAAGGTTCACTACAGGCATCTCCGAAAGTGTCTGTTGGGTTGGCACAAATCGAGACTGGGATTTGTCACTTCGTGTAACGGAGAGGTATCTCTGGGCCCACTCTGTAGGACATCATCATAATGTGCACAATGTGACCAAGGAGTTGATCACGGGATGATGTGTTACGGAACAAGTAAAGAGACTTGCCGGTAACGAGATTGAACAAGGTATCGAGATACCGATGATCGAATCTCGGGCAAGTACAATACCGCTGGACAAAGGGAATTGAATACGGGATTGATTGAATCCTCGACATCGTGGTTCATCCGATGAGATCATCGTGGAACATGTGGGAGCCAACATGGGTATCCAGATCCCGCTGTTGGTTATTGGCCGGAGAGTTGTCTCGGTCATGTCTGCATGGTTCCCGAACTCGTAGGGTCTACACACTTAAGGTTCGATGACGCTAGGGTTATTAGGAAGACTTGTATGTGATTACCAAATGTTGTTCGGAGTCCTGGATGAGATCCTGACGTCACGAGAAGTTCCGGAATGGTCCGAAGGTAAAGATTTATATATGGAAAGTTGTTGTTCGGGTTCCGGGAAAAGTTTGGTTTTTTCCGGTATTGTACCGGGAAGCTTCCGGAAGGTTCCGGAGGGGTCCGGAGGTCCGGAAAATGTTCCACCACATCCAATACAGCAGCATGGGCTGTAGGGGGCGCCCTAACCTTAATGGGCCAAGGGCACCGGCCCCCCAAGGCCCATGCGCATGGGAGACGGGAAACCCTAAGGGGGAGGGCCTCCACTTTACTTGGGAGGCACTCCTCCCCCCCTTGGCCGCCGCCCCCAACCCTAGATGGGATCTAAGGGGGCCGGCCCCCTCTCTCCCCACCTATAAATAGTGGAGGGGTGGGAGGGCGGCCACACCTTTGAACCTGGCGCAGCCCCTCCCCTCCAATACCTCTCCTCCTCCGCGTGAGCTTGGCGAAGCCCTGCCGGAGAACTGCCACTCCATCACCACCACGCCGTCGTGCTGTTGTTGGACTCTCTTCCTCAACCTCTCCCTCCTCCTTGCTGGATCAAGGCATGGGAGACGTCTCCGTTCCGTACGTGTGTTGAACGCGGAGGTGTCGTCCGTTCGGCGCTAGGATCATCGGTGATTTGGATCACGACGAGTACGACTCCATCAACCCCGTTCACTTGAACGCTTCCGCTTAGCGATCTACAAGGGTATGTAGATGCACTCTCCTTCCCCTCGTTGCTAGATTACTCCATAGATTGATCTTGGTGATGCGTAGAAAATTTTAAATTTCTGCTATGATCCCCAACACACCACTCCTCAATGAGATCCTTCTAAAGATCATTGTGCGCTGCAGGACGTCGAATGGCATGATAGGAGGCAACAAAACGGGCCACCCTTTCAGCCCTCCGTCGCACTCGCACGGGATATCCCAAGAGCTCATACTGAGAGTAGTCTACATCTTGGCCACGCTCATTCTCGATGATCATGTTGTGCATGATCACACAAGCGTGCATTATGTACCAAAGCATCTTTTGATCCCAAAATCTAGCCGGTCCTCTCACAATAGCAAATTGGGCTTGCAAAATCCCAAAAGCTCTCTCCACATCTTTTCTAGCCGCCGCTTGAGCATTGTGGAAATCAAGATTTTTCTTACCTTCTGGCTTTTTCAACGGCTTGACAAAGGTTTGCCACTTTGGATAGATGCCATCCTCTAGATAATAGCCATAGTTGTATGTACAGCCATTTGCTACAAACTGCAACTGTGGCAACTCCCCATTTGCAATCTTACTCATCAGTGGTGACCGGTTGACAATATTGATGTCATTCAAAGATCCAGGCATTCCAAAGAATGCATGCCAAATCCAAGTCTCTTGACCGGCCACCGCTTCAAGGATTATAGTGGAACCCTTTTTTTGGCCGTGGAATTGCCCATGCCATGCCTTTGGACAATTCTTTCAACTCCAATGCATGCAATCTATTGAGCCAAGCATGCCAGGAAAGCCGCGAGCTTTGTTCATCGCCAAAAGCCTTGCGACGTCTTCAGGCGTTGGGAGATCTCAAATACTCCTCGCCAAACACTTGCACAATTCCGACTGCGAAGCGCTTGACACACATGATGGCTTGGCTCTCACTCATAGCCAAGTGATCATCAACTAGATCACCCGGTATACCGTATGCCAACATATGCAAAGCGGCTGTCACCTTCTGAAAGGTGATATGCCCGAGCTCTCCGGCGGCATTCCTCCTTTGCTGAAAAAAACGGTCATGGCTCGCTAGTTTCTCTGCAACGCACCTGAACAACTCGGTGCTCATCCTAAACCGGCGACGAAAATACGAGTCAGGGTATGTGGGATTCTCCGCAAAATAATGCCTGATCAATCTATTGTGGGCATCGATCCTATCCCTCCAAATTTTTTGCCGACCCATAACCAAACCACCGTGCTTCGGTTTTTTTATTAATATGCATAGCTAGGATCATTGCAAGATCCTCCTCCTCTTCCATATCAAATTCTTCTTCGGAAGAATCATACGACGAACTCATCTACAATGTTGAATACTATGCTATAAATAAAAAACTACAATCAACATGCACGAAATTCATGGCTTTTGAGCAATACATACCTTCTAGGCGTTTTGTCGAACACCTTGCGGGCGCCGAGCGGCAGCGAGCGCGCGGGCGCTGTTCGTCGGCGGACCAGCATGCGCGTGGGGCGGCGGGCCTAGTGGGGGGCCGGAGAAAGCGCACGCGGGGCGGGGATAGGCCGGGGAAGCGTCGGAACGGTCGCCGGATGGCGCGGTCCGCGGCGGCGGCGCGGCTGGAGGGGGGTGGGAGGTGCGAGCGAGCGCACGAGAGTCCAGCGCGCGGGAGCGGGCGCAACAAATAAGCGGCGCGCGATTGCGTTTCGGCCCGCGCGCTGGGCTACGTATGCCGCGCGCGCGGTTTTCGCGCGCCCGCTGGAGCAGCTATTCCGGTTGCGCGCGCGCTAAAAGGGAGGATTTTGCGGCGTGGCGCTAGTTTGGCACAACTGTTGGAGATGCTCTTAGTGGAGTACTTTTTTTTTACTCTACTATTTTTTGTTGGTTCTGACTGATTTCCCTAAACTTATCAGAGTACAATTTTATTTTTGCAAAATTCCTTTCATTTTCAGCTACCGAAATAAACTCCACTCTTTTTTTTATTGAACGGCATTTTTGCGGGGTTTATTGAACGGCAATTTGATACACCGAAGTACACACTTAACCAATTCTTTGTTAAGAGAGCCGATCCAAAGAAAACTATTAGAACAATTAGGCGCTTTAAGCCATAACTGCTCCCACTTGTTCTTTTAATACTTTCTCTATGTCTTCGTTCCCACGTAGTTGCGGTTCTCTATCGGCTTCTTGAGCTTGCACACTTCATTGTTCTCCATCTTTATACAATTGGACATTGGGCAGTCTCTAGTATCAACTCTAGTAAGTAGTGCACGAATATCTAGCAAATTTCTCGTTACCAATAGATCGATGTACTCTTGTTTTCAATACCAAAATTTGCATCCATCCTACAAATAATTTTGAGCAAACAATAAGGTCAAATTGTGACGAATCCGAAGAACAACCGGACAAACAAGCACTCACCCCCGTCTTTTTTGCACTTGAAGAACATCCATCCGGGATGTTGCGCCGTGGCCGAAACTCGGCACACCACCTACAGCAGGCAGTGGTTACACTTGATGACCGGCAACAGGGATCCGACGAGCTAATGGGCTAGTGCCGAGCCCGGCCGACGCCGTCATGCGTGGTTGTGTTGGTGGTCGGGTGACAAGCGAGATCTGATCGCCTAGGGGAGGAGGCCATGCCAAGATGCGTTGCAGAGTCGTTGCGGGGGCTGCGTGAGTCGGTGCTCGTCGAATCCATCCGAAACACGCCAGCATCGGCGGCTGGATGCGTCGAATCTGGCGCCAAAATGGAGGGCCATAGATTTGAAAATTTAGGCCCCGACGACGACGAAAGAGGCCCAGATCCGAGTGGGTGAGGAGCACGTCAGGTCCTACGGAGGGTCGACGGTGGCGAGAAGGGAGGCGCTGCACCTAACACATGCGATGTTCCTGTGGCAAACCTAACCCAAATTATAATGCCGGATAGTCCTACACCGTCGTGAGATGGGTGCGGCCGAAGAGGGGAGGGTGCGGAGTTTTTGCTCGAGTGAGTGGTAGCCGAGTAAAAATAGGCATCCGCTAGACGGCAGAGTAATTTTTTTACTCCACTATAAGGTTTTAAAGATCGGCTAGATGCCGGAGAAGTAAAAGCAACATTTTACTTCTTAGTAGCTTTTCAGGGGATCGGTTAGATATGCTCTTTGCTTTGCTTGAGGAGGGGGTGCACTTTCCTCTCTTCTTTGCTTTGCCACGACATTGATAGCAGCACACACATTCCCGTTGTACCCAAACACCTCATCTTTGACCCATCTTCGCGCCTGTCCCCACACCCCACCCAACGTTCTCCGGTTTGCAAGCGGAATTGCAAAAAGAAACAGAATTGCAAAAAGAAAGAAGAGAGAGGGCGTGGAGAGAGAAGAGCTCAGTGGAGTACGTCACAAAGCAGAGCAACACATCACAAAGCTGCCCACGGGAGGCCGCAGCTAGGCGCCGTCGCCGTCGCGGACGAGGCGGGATGGGGTCGACGATCTCCAGATGTGGACGCGGAGGAGAGGAACGGGCTCACCCGGAGGAGGCCCGCGGGTGTTGGACGCGGAGGAGCTCCGGCGGTGGAGGAGGCGGACGGGTCGGCGGCTGGGCGGCAGAGCTCCGGCGGTGGAGGAGGGCGGCGGCCCGGCGGCTGGGGGGAGGTGCTCCGGCGGTGGAGGAGGACGACGGCCGGCGGCTGGGCGGAGGAGCTACGGCGGTGGAGGAGGCCGACGGACGGCGGAGCGGTGGAGGCGTCCCAAGGAGGCCGACGGACGACGGCAGGGTGGAGGCGTCCCGCGGCTGGGATTCACGGGTTCACGGCCACGGCGAGCTCTTCTACTGTCCCATGTGCATGGAGCTGGTGCCCATCAACCTCAAATCCAGCCTCGGCCCGTGCGGCCACGCCTTCTGCTCCAGCTGTGTCACCATGTACGTCGCCGTGAAGCAGCGCGAGCGGGAGGACGCTGCCCGCGTCAAGTGCCCCGACTGCGAGAACGGCGTCCCCGTGTTGGTCACAGATGATTTGGCGGTGGACGGCCACGGCGAGCCCTTCGACTGCGCCATCTGCATGGAGACGGTGCCCGGCACGCTCAAGTTCAGCGTCAGCCCGTGCGGCCACCCCTTCTGCCGGGGCTGCGTCGCCCAGCACGTGGCCGCGAAGCTGGACGACAAGGCCGCTCGCGTGGCATGCCCTCACCCAGGCTGCGAGGCCGGGGCCGTCGAGCCGTCGAGCTGCCGCGGCGTCATCCCCCCGGACCTCCTCGACAGGTGGGGCTTCCTGCTATGCGAGCTCGCGGTCGGCGCCCTCAAGAGGGTGTACTGCCCGTACCAAGAATGCTCGGCGCTCCTGCTCGCCGACGCCGACACGAAGGAGGCCATCGCGGAGGCGGAGTGCCCGCACTGCCACCGGCTCTTCTGCGCGCGATGCGCCGTGCCGTGGCACGACGGCCTCGGGTGCGAGGAGTTCCAGAAGCTCGGGCAGGACGAGCGCGGGCGGAACGAGCTCCTGCTCCGGCGGCTCGTGGGCAGGAAGGGGTGGCAGCGGTGCCCCAAGTGCCGGATGTTCGTGGAGAAATCGGAGGGCTGCAATTACATGAAATGCAGGTACCAACAGCAGCAAATTGGATCCATTCATCATGAACGTGAAAATTGTCTGAGAGCTCCTCCGATCCCAAGACTGTTTGATGCTCCGTTGATCTGATTTCCTCCGCTTTGTAGGTGTGGAAACAGTTTCTGCTACCGATGTGCATCCAAGTTGTCAGCGCAAAACCATTACTGCAAAAAGTGCAAGCGCTAATAAACGATTTGGTTGTCTGGTTGTGAAGGGAGGGAGGGCTCTTGCCACGCCACTACCAAAACATGGGTTCATCTTGGGCATGTTAACTTTTCTGAAGCACAGAATGAAAATCTAGGCATGAAACAAACCTTAATTAGTTTTCTTGTACAGAACTATTAATATATGGGAGCGCCTGGAACTCATTCGAATGAGACATAAAATGGTCTCATTCACGTGACGTATGATGACATCCCCTTTTCTTGTCCCAGCCCGTTTCCCTCTCAGGCCAGTACTGTTCTTCTCTTTGTCCTAGCCCGTTTCCCTCTCAGGCTCGCACTGTGCCTCTCAATAACGGGCCTTTTTTGCTTGTCAGTTTTTTTTTGTTGTTATTTGTTTTGGTTGTTGGAGCGCCGCAGCCCGTTTCCCTCGCAGGCCCACACTGTCCCTAATCTTTTGTTTTGGTTGAGCCAATCAAAACAAGGACAACTGGGATAGCTGCACATACAGGAAGATTTGGTGCTGGTGTTTGTGCTGCAATGGCATTGAAATAGGCAAATGGCGGAACGGCTAGTCTGTTGAAACACTTTGATCACCATAAAAAAAACCTCCTAGGGAGAAACACCTAATATCATCCCCCCTGCCACGTAACCACACTCTAATAAAAGTTCAGAAATGCTATGGTACTCTGAATCTAACAAATTCAGACTTGCTGTACAATTTCTCTAGCAGAGACAGACTTCTATCAAATAGAGATTCCTGGCTCAATGAATCAAAATCCTCATCCCCCTGCTGCCCAACCCATTACTCCAACGTGACGTACACAAAATTCACCAGTGTGAGTCGATGCATTCTACAGAACAAAAAATCGCAGCGCTGAGTTGAACAGAGCGGAACCAAACTGGAACTTCGCACACAAACGAAAAAAATAACATAGAGATAGCGTGATGTGGACTTGGTCTTACTCTATCGCGTGCCGCGTGCTCAGTGTCGCTGGCGCAGAGATCGGGGGCCCTGCCCATGGCGGACGGCGCGTCGCCTGCGCGGAGCTCCCGGGCGGTGCAGACGGTGAGGGACTTGTCGGGCGCGCGGGGCTCTCGGGCGATGCAGACGGTGAGGGACTTGTCGGGCGCGCAGGGCTCCTGGACGGGGCAGACGGCGGGGGCTTTGTCGAGCACGCGAAGCTCCAGTACGGTTGGGATGGCGGGTGGCTCATCGGCGGCGACATCGCAGGCCATCGTCTTCGATGTGCTCGCCCCCGTCTCTGCTCAGCTCTCTAAGAGATAGAAGCAGAGCCGCACAACCTGGTGTTATCCATTGCAAAACGTTGGACATCTTCCACAAAAACCCTCCAAAAAAAGTAATACAGTTGAGTTCAAAAAATGGCCTTTATGCTCCTACACAAGAGGTTGTTTGTGTAAAAAACATACACGAGATCATAGCCTGTAAGAAAAAATTGATACAAAAAATATTTTAATAAAAATAATTATTATACAATATTGATCATGGTAAAAACTAGGGACTATTTTTTTACAAAATGATGTTATATTAAAACAAAGTAAAACATCATTTGTTTTGTTCCATTAAAAAGGAAAAAAATCTATCAAAAAAAGGAAATAGTAGTAAATAGAATGTGAGTCAAGCATCAACTTGGAATTGGTTGAAAAATCGTTCCTCAACAAACACACAGACACCGGCACCTCTCAATTGCGACTTCAGTGGTTGACTTGCAAAAAAATAAGGATTCGTACAGAAAACAATTTCCCCTTCCTCCTCCCCCTAGTTGCAAGTCGATGCTCGGCTAGCAACTTCTCCGCCTCCTCCTCGGTTGTGGCTCGATGGTAGACTCACAAAAACTAGGGACCTTGAGAAACACACACACACACACACACACACACACACACACACACACACACACACACACACACGTCTCCTCTAGTTGCGAGTCGATGGATAACTTGCAACTGGGGACCCTCGACACACGCACACACACATCCTCCTAGTTGCGAGTCGATGGTCAACTTACAAGTTGCAAACTGGGCGCCACAAATAAAACACACACACACCCCCTAGTTGCAAATCAATAGGCAACTTGCAACTGGGGGTCCTCAACAAAACACACACACCACCCCCCCCCCCCCCCTAATTAGAAGTCGGTGGTTGAGATGCAACTGGGGACCCCTTGACAAAAAAACACACACCACTCTAGTTGCAAGTCGATTATCGACATGCAATTGGGCATCTCCCCCTAGTTGCGAGTCGATGGTCAACTTGCAACTGGGGGCCACGAATAAAATACACACACACATACACACATCTCCTAGTTGCAAGTCGATGGGCAACTTGCAACTGGGGTTCTCAACAAAACACACACCCCCTAGTTGTGAGTCGGTGGTTGAGATGCAACTGGGCCCCTTCACAAAAAAGACACACACACGCACACACACACACACCAACTAGTTGCAAGTGGTTATCCGAGACACAATTGGGGACCCTCAACACACACACACGCACACCTCCCCCTAGTTGCAAGTCGATGATCAACTTGCAACTGGGGGCCACGAATAAAAAACACATATACACACACACATCCCTAGTTGCGAGTTGATGGGCAACTTGCAACTAGGGGTCCTTGACAAACACTTACACCCCCTAGTTAGAAGTTGGTGGTTGAGATGCAATTAGGGGCTCCTTGACAAAAAGACACACACACACGCACACACTTCTAGTTGCGAGTCGGTTATTGACATGCAACTAGGGACCCATAACAAAACACACACACAAACACACGCACACACACATCATAGTTGCGAGTCGATGGGGTAACTTGCAACTGGGGACCCTCGACACATGCACACACAACTCTCCCTTGTCGCGAGTTGATGGCCAAACTAGCAACTAGGGGCCACGAATAAAAAAACACAGACACACCCTAGTTGCGAGTCGATGGGCAACTTGCAACTGGGGGTCCTCAACACCCCCTAGTTGCGAGTCGATGCTTGACATGCAACTGGGGCCCCCTTAACAGAAAGACACGCACATGCACACACTTATAGTTGCAAGTCGGTTATTAACATGCAACTAGGGACCCACAACAAAACACACACACACACACACACACACAAAACACACACCCCTAGTTGCGAGTCGATAGGCAACTTGCAACTGTTGGAAATATGCCCTGGAGGCAATAATAAAAGCATTATTATTATATTTCCTTGTTCATGATAATTGTCTTTTATTCATGCTATAATTGTGTTATCCGGAAATCGTAATACATGTGTGAATAATAGACATCAACATATCCCTAGTAAGCCTCTAGTTGACTAGCTCGTTGATCAATAGATAGTCATGGTTTCCTGACTATGGACATTAGATGTCATTGATAACGAGATCACATCATTAGGAGAATGATGTGATGGACAAGACCCAATCCTAAACATAGCACAAGATCGTATAGTTCGTTTGCTAGAGTTTTCCAATGTCAAGTATCTTTTCCTTAGACCATGAGATCGTGTAACTCCCGGATACCGTAGGAGTGCTTTGGGTATACCAAACGTCACAACGTAACTGGGTGACTATAAAGGTATACTACGGGTATCTCCGTAAGTGTCTGTTGGGTTGACACGGATCAAGACTGGGATTTGTCACTCCATATGATGGAGAGGTATTACTGGGCCCACTCGGTGATGCATCATCATTATGAGCTCAAAGTGACCAAGTGTCTGGTCACGGGATCATGCATTACGGTACGAGTAAAGTGACTTGCCGGTAACGAGATTGAACGAGGTATTGGGATACCGACGATCGAATCTCGGGCAAGTAACATACCGATTGACAAAGGGAATTGTATACGGGGTTGCTTGAATCCTCGACATCGTGGTTCATCCGATGAGATCATCGAGGAGCATGTGGGAGACAACATGGGTATCCAGATCCCGCTGTTGGTTATTGACCGGAGAGCAATCTCGGTCATGTCTACATGTCTCCCGAACCCGTAGGGTCTACACACTTAAGGTTCGGTGACGCTAGGGTTGTAGGGATATGTATATGCAGTAACTCGAATGTTGTTCGGAGTCCCAGATGAGATCCCGGATGTCACGAGGAGTTTCGGAATGGTCCGGAGGTAAAGAATTATATATAGGAAGTGCTATTTCGGCCATCGGGACAAGTTTCGGGGTCACCGGTATTGTACCGGGACCACCGAAAGGGTCCCGGGGGTCCACCAGGTGGGGCCACCTATCCCGGAGGGCCCCATGGGCTGAAGTGGGAAGGGATCCAGCCCAAAGTGGGCTGGGGCGGCACTTTCCCCTAGGGCCCATGCGCCTAGGGTGGGGAAACCCTAAAGGGGCGCCCCCTTGCTTGTGGGGCAAGCCCCCCACCCCTTGGCCGCCGCCCCCCCTAGGAGATTGCATCTCCTAGGGCCGGCGCCCCCCCCCTAGGCCCCCTATATATAGTGGGGGAGGAAGGGCCTCACACCCATGCCCTGGCGCCTCCCTCTCCCTCTCCAACACCTCCTCCTCCTCCATAGAGCTTGGCGAAGCCCTGCCGGAGTACTGCAGCTCCATCACCACCACGCCGTCGTGCTGCTACTGGAGCCATCTTCCTCAATCTCTCCTTCCCCTTGCTGGATCAAGAAGGAGGAGACGTTACGCTGACCGTACGTGTGTTGAACGCGGAGGTGCCGTCCGTTCGGCGCTAGGATCTCCGGTGATTCGGATCACGTCGAGTACGACTCCCTCATCCCCGTTCTTTGAACGCTTCCACTTGCGATCTACAAGGTACGTAGATGTTGGGGAACGTAGTAATTTCAAAATTTTCCTACGCACACGCAAGATCATGGTGATGCATAGCAACGAGAGGGGAGAGTGTTGTCTATGTACCAACGCAGACCGACTGCGGAAGCGATCACACAACGTAGAGGAAGTAGTCGTACGTCTTCCCGATCCGACCGATCCAAGCACCGTTACTCCGGCACCTCCGAGTTCTTAGCACACGTTCAGCTCGATGACGATCCTCGGGCTCCGATCCAGCAAAGCGTCGAGGAAGAGTTCCGTCAGCACGACGGCGTGGTGACGATCTTGATGTACTACCGACGCAGGGCTTCGCCTAAGCACTACAACGGTATGATCGAGGTGGAATTTGGTGGCAGGGGGCACCGCACACGGCTAAGGAACGATCTCAAGGATCAACTTGTGTGTCTAGAGGTGCCCCCTGCCCCCGTATATAAAGGATGAGAGGGGGAGGGCTGGCCGGCCAAGCAAGGGAGGCGCAGGAGGAGTCCTACTCCTACCGGGAGTAGGACTCCCCCCTCCAATCCTATTCCAACTAGGACTCCAAGGGGGAAAGAGAGAGAGAGAGGTGGCCGGCCACCTCTCCTAGTCCTAATAGGACTAGGGGAGGGGGGGAGGCGCGCAGCCCTCCATGGCAGCCCCTGTCACCTTTCCACTAAGGCCCATGTAGGCCCATTTGGCTCCCGGGGGGTTCCGGTAACCCTCCCGGTAATCCGGTAAAATCCCGATTTCACCCGAAACACTTCCGATGTCCAAACATAGGCTTCCAATATATCAATCTTTATGTCTCGACCATTTCGAGACTCCTCGTCATGTCCGTGATCACATCCGGGACTCTGAACAACCTTCGGTACATCAAAATGCATAAACTCATAATAACTGTCATCGTAACGTTAAGCGTGCGGACCCTACGGTTCGAGAACAATGTAGACATGACCGAGACACGTCTCCGGTCAATAACCAATAGCGGGACCTGGATGCCCATATTGGCTCCTACATATTCTACGAAGATCTTTATCGGTCAGACCGCATAACAACATACGTTGTTCCCTTTGTCATCGGTATGTTACTTGCCCGAGATTCGATCGTCGGTATCCAATACCTAGTTCAATCTCGTTACTGGCAAGTCTCTTTACTCGTTCCGTAATACATCATCTCACAACTAACATCTTAGTTATAATGCTTGCAAGGCTTATGTGATGTGTATTACCGAGAGGGCCCAGAGATACCTCTCCGACACTCGGAGTGACAACCCCTAATCTCGAAATACGCCAACCCAACATCTACCATTGGAGACACCTGTAGTACTCCTTTATAATCACCCAGTTACGTTGTGATGTTTGGTAGTACCCAAAGTGTTCCTCCGGTAAACGGGAGTTGCATAATCTCATAGTTATAGGAACATGTATAAGTCATGAAGAAAGCAATAGCAACATACTAAACGATCGGGTGCTAAGCTAATGGAATGGGTCATGTCAATCAGATCATTCAACTAATGATGTGACCTCGTTAATCAAATAACAACTCTTTGTTCATGGTTAGGAAACATAACCATCTTTGATTAACGAGCTAGTCAAGTAGAGGCATACTAGTGACACTCTGTTTGTCTATGTATTCACACATGTATTATGTTTCCGGTTAATACAATTCTAGCATGAATAATAAACATTTATCATGATATAAGGAAATAAATAATAAATTTATTATTGCCTCTAGGGCATATTTCCTTCAGTCTCCCGCTTGCACTAGAGTCAATAATCTAGATTACACAGTAATGATTCTAACACCCATGGAGCCTTGGTGCTGATCATGTTTTGCTCGTGGAAGAGGCTTAGTCAACGGGTCTGCAACATTCAGATCCGTATGTATCTTGCAAATCTCTATGTCTCCCACCTGGACTAGATCCCGGATGGAGTTGAAGCGTCTCTTGATGTGTTTGGTCCTTTTGTGAAATCTGGATTCCTTTGCCAAAGCAATTGCACCAATATTGTCACAAAAAAATTTCATTGGACCCGATGCACTAGGTATGACACCTAGATCGGATATGAACTCCTTCATCCAGACTCCTTCGTTCGCTGCTTCCGAAGCAGCTATGTACTCCGCTTCACATGTAGATCCCGCTACGACGCTTTGTTTAGAACTGCACCAACTGACAGCTCCACCGTTTAAAGTAAACACGTATCCGGTTTGCGATTTAGAATCGTCCGGATCAGTGTCAAAGCTTGCATCAACGTAACCTCTTACGGTGGGCTCTTTGTCACCTCCATATACGAGAAACATATCCTTAGTCCTTTTCAGGTATTTCAGGATGTTCTTGACCGTTGTCCAGTGATCCACTCCTGGATTACTTTGGTACCCCCCTGCTAAACTTATAGCAAGGCACACATCAGGTCTGGTACACAGCATTGCATACATGATAGAGCCTATGGCTGAAGCATAGGGAACATCTTTCATTTTCTCTCTATCTTCTGCAGTGGTCGGGCATTGAGTCTGACTCAACTTCACACCTTGTAACACAGGCAAGAACCCTTTCTTTGCTTGATCCATTTTGAACTTCTTCAAAATCTTGTCAAGGTATGTGCTTTGTGAAAGTCCAATTAAGCGTCTTGATCTATCTCTATAGATCTTTATGCCTAATATGTAAGCTGCTTCCCCGAGGTCTTTCATCGAAAAAGTTTTATTCAAGTATCCCTTTATGCTATCCAGAAATTCTATATCATTTCCAATCAGCAATATGTCATCCACATATAATATCAGAAATGCTACAGAGCTCCCACTCACTTTCTTGTAAATACAGGCTTCTCCAAAAGTCTGTATAAAGCCAAATGCTTTGATCACACTATCAAAGCGTTTATTCCAACTCCGAGATGCTTGCACCAGTCCATAAATGGATTGCTGGAGTTTGCATACTTTGTTAGCTCCCTTTGGATCAACAAAACCTTCTGGTTGCATCATATACAACTCTTCTTCCAGAAATCCATTCAGAAATGCAGTTTTGACATCCATCTGCCATATTTCATAATCATAAAATGCGGCAATTGCTAACATGATTCTGACGGACTTAAGCATCGCTACGGGTGAGAAGGTCTCATCGTAGTCAACCCCTTGAACTTGTCGAAAACCTTTTGCGACAAGTCGAGCTTTATAGACAATAATATTACCGTCAGCGTCAGTCTTTTTCTTGAAGATCCATTTATTCTCAATTGCTTGCCGATCATCGGGCAAGTCAACCAAAGTCCATACTTTGTTCTCATACATGGATCCCATCTCAGATTTCATGGCCTGAAGCCACTTTGCCGAATCTGGGCTCACCATCGCTTCTTCATAGTTCGTAGGTTCATCATGATCTAGTAGCATGACTTCCAGAATTGGATTACCGTACCACTCTGGTGCGGATCTCACTCTGGTTGATCTACGTGGTTCAGTAGTATCTTGTCCTGAAGTTTCATGATCATCATCATTAGCTTCCTCACTAATTGGTATAGGTGTCGCAGAAACAGTTTTCTGTGATGTACTATTTTCCAATAAGGGAGCAGGTACAGTTACCTCGTCAAGTTCTACTTTCCTCCCACTCACTTCTTTCGAGAGAAACTCCTTCTCCAGAAATGATCCATTCTTAGCAACGAATGTCTTGCCTTCGAATCTGTGATAGAAGGTATACCCAACAGTCTCCTTTGGGTATCCTATGAAGACACATTTCTCCGCTTTGGGTTCGAGCTTATCAGGTTGAAGCTTTTTCACATAAGCATCGCAGCCTCAAACTTTAAGAAACGACAACTTTGGTTTCTTGCCAAACCATAGTTCATAAGGCGTCGTCTCAACGGATTTTGATGGTGCCCTATTTAACGTGAATGCGGCCGTCTCTAAAGCATAACCCCAAAACGATAGCGGTAAATCAGTAAGAGACATCATAGATCGCACCATATCTAGTAAAGTACGATTACGACGTTCGGACACACCATTACGCTGTGGTGTTCCGGGTGGCGTGAGTTGCGAAACTATTCCACAATTTTTCAAATGTACACCAAACTCGTAACTCAAATATTCTCCTCCACGATCAGATCGTAGAAACTTTATTTTCTTGTTACGATGATTTTCAACTTCACTCTGAAATTCCTTGAACTTTTCAAATGTTTCAGACTTATGTTTCATTAAGTAGATATACCCATATCTGCTTAAATCATCTGTGAAGGTGAGAAAATAACAATATCCGCCACGAGCCTCAATATTCATCGGACCACATACATCGGTATGTATGATTTCCAATAAATCTGTTGCTCTCTCCATAGTACCGGAGAACGGTGTTTTAGTCATCTTGCCTATGAAGCACGGTTCGCAAGTACCAAGTGATTCATAATCAAGTGGTTCCAAAAGCCCATCAGTATGGAGTTTCTTCATGCGCTTTACACCGATATGACCTAAACGGCAGTGCCACAAATAAGTTGCACTATCATTATCAACTCTGCATCTTTTGGCTTCTACATTATGAATATGTGTATCACTACTATCGAGATTCAACAAGAATAGAGCACTCTTCAAAGGTGCATGACCATAAAAGATATTACTCATATAAATAGAAGAACCATTATTCTCTGATTTAAATGAATAACCGTCTCGCATTAAACAAGATCCAGATATAATGTTCATGCTCAACGCTGGCACCAAATAACAATTATTTAGGTCTAATATTAATCCTGAAGGTAGATGTAGAAGTAGCGTGTCGACCGCGATCACATCGACTTTGGAACCGTTTCCCACGCGCATCGTCACCTCGTCCTTTGCTAGCGTCCGCTTATTCCGTAGTCCCTGTTTCGAGTTGCAAATATTAGCAACAGAACTAGTATCAAATACCCAGGTGCTACTGCGAGCTCTAGTAAGGTACACATCAATAACATGTATATCACATATACCTTTGTTCACCTTGCCATCTTTCTTATCCGCCAAATACTTGGGGCAGTTCCGCTTCCAGTGACCAGTCTGCTTGCAGTAGAAGCACTCAGTTTCAGGCTTAGGTCCAGACTTGGGTTTCTTCTCCTGAGCAGCAACTTGCTTGCTGTTCTTCTTGAAGTTCCCCTTCTTCTTCCCTTTGCCCTTTTTCTTGAAACTAGTGGTCTTGTTGACCATCAACACTTGATGCTCCTTCTTGATTTCTACCTCCGTAGCTTTCAGCATTGCGAAGAGCTCGGGAATAGTCTTGTTCATCCCTTGCATATTATAGTTCATCACGAAGCTCTTGTAGCTTGGTGGCAGTGATTGGAGAATTCTGTCAATGACGCAATCATCTGGAAGATTAACTCCCATC
This sequence comes from Triticum monococcum, assembly GCA_034509565.1. Classification (NCBI taxonomy): domain Eukaryota; kingdom Viridiplantae; phylum Streptophyta; class Magnoliopsida; order Poales; family Poaceae; genus Triticum; species Triticum monococcum. The sequence goes on along the minus strand of CM067842.1, from coordinate 75,804,264 downwards.
TGAATCAAGTGATTATTATACCCAGACATTTTGAGTATATCCTCACTGACAGAACTGTTCTCCTCCATCTTGCAGCTATAGAACTTATTGGAGACTTCATATCTCTCAATTCGGGCATTTGCTTGAAATATTAACTTCAACTCCTGGAACATCTCATATGCTCCATGACGTTCAAAACGTCGTTGAAGTCCCAATTCTAAGCCGTAAAGCATGGCACACTGAACTATCGAGTAGTCATCAGCTTTGCTCTGCCAGACGTTCATAACATCTGGCGTTGCTCCAGCAGCAGGCCTGGCACCCAGCGGTGCTTCCAGGACGTAATTCTTCTGTGCAGCAATGAGGATAATCCTCAGGTTACGGACCCAGTCCGTGTAATTGCTACCATCATCTTTCAACTTTGCTTTCTCAAGGAACGCATTAAAATTCAACGGAACAACAACACGAGCCATCCATCTACAATCAACATAAACAAGCAAGATACTATCAGGTACTAAGTTCATGATAAGTTTAAGTTCAGTTAATCAAATTACTTAGGAACTCCCACTTAGATAGACATCCCTCTAATCCTCTAAGTGATCACGTGATCCAAATCAACTAAACCATAACCGATCATCACGTGAGATGGAGTAGTTTTCAATGGTGAACATCGTCATGTTGATCATATCTACTATATGATTCACGCTCGACCTTTCGGTCTCTGTGTTCCGAGGCCATATCTGCATATGCTAGGCTCGTCAAGTTTAACCTGAGTATTCTGCGTGTGCAAAACTGGCTTGCACCCGTTGTAGATGGACGTAGAGCTTATCACACCCGATCATCACGTGGTGTCTGGGCACGACGAACTTTGGCAACGGTGCATACTCAGGGAGAACACTTCTTGATAATTTAGTGAGAGATCATCTTATAATGCTGCCGTCAATCAAAGCAAGATAAGATGCATAAAAGATAAACATCACATGCAATCAATATAAGTGATATGATATGGCCATCATCATCTTGTGCTTGTGATCTCCATCTCCGAAGCATCGTCATGATCACCATCGTCACCGGCGCGACACCTTGATCTCCATCGTAGCATCGTTGTCGTCTCGCCAATCTTATGCTTCCACGACTATCACTACCGCTTAGTAATAAAGTAAAGCATTACATCGCGATTGCATTGCATACAATAAAGCGACAACCATATGGCTCCTGCTAGTTGCCGATAACTTGGTTACAAATCATGATCATCTCATACAATAAAATCAGCATCATGCCTTGACCATATCACATCACAACATGCCCTGCAAAAATAAGCTAGACGTCCTCTACTTTGTTGTTGCAAGTTTTACGTGGCTGCTACGGGCTTAAGCAAGAACCAATCTCACCTACGCATCAAAACCACAACGATAGTTTGTCAAATAGACTCCGTTTTAACCTTCTCAAGACCGGGCGTAGCCACACTCGGTTCAACTAAAGTTGGAGAGACAGTCGCCCGCAAGCCATCTATGTGCAAAGCACGTCGAGGGAACCGGTCTCGCGTAAGCGTACGCGTAAGGTTGGTCCGGGTCGTCTCGTCCAACAATACCGCCGAACCAAAGTATGACATGCTGGTAGGCAGTATGACTTGTATCGCCCACAACTCACTTATGTTCTACTCATGCAAATAACATCAAACCATAAAACCTAGGCTCGGATGCCACTGTTGGGGAACGTAGTAATTTCAAAATTTTCCTACGCACACGCAAGATCATGGTGATGCATAGCAACGAGAGGGGAGAGTGTTGTCTACGTACCAACGCAGACCGACTGCGGAAGCGATCACACAATGTAGAGGAAGTAGTCGTACGTCTTCCCGATCCGACCGATCCAAGCACCGTTACTCCGGCACCTCCGAGTTCTTAGCACACGTTCAGCTCGATGACGATCCTCGGGCTCCGATCTAGCAAAGCGTCCACGAAGAGTTCCGTCAGCACGACGGCGTGGTGACGATCTTGATGTACTACCGACGCAGGGCTTCGCCTAAGCACTACAACGGTATGATCGAGGTGGAATTTGGTGGCAGGGGGCACCGCACACGGCTAAGGAACGATCTCAAGGATCAACTTGTGTGTCTAGAGGTGCCCCCTGCCCCCGTATATAAAGGATGAGAGGGGGAGGGCTGGCCGGCCAAGCAAGGGAGGCGCAGGAGGAGTCCTACTCCTACCGGGAGTAGGACTCCCCCCTCCAATCCTATTCCAACTAGGACTCCAAGGGGGAAAGAGAGAGAGAGCTGGCCGGCCACCTCTCCTAGTCCTAATAGGACTAGGGGAGGGGGGAGGCGCGCAGCCCTCCATGGCAGCCCCTTTCACCTTTCCACTAAGGCCCATGTAGGCCCATTTGGCTCCCGGGGGGTTCCGGTAACCCTCCCGGTAATCCGGTAAAATCCCGATTTCACCCGGAACACTTCCGATGTCCAAACATAGGCTTCCAATATATCAATCTTTATGTCTCGGCCATTTCGAGACTCCTCGTCATGTCCGTGATCACATCCGGGACTCCGAACAACCTTCGGTACATCAAAATGCATAAACTCATAATAACTGTCATCGTAACGTTAAGCGTGCAGACCCTATGGTTCGAGAACAATGTAGACATGACCGAGACATGTCTCCGGTCAATAACCAATAGCGGGACCTGGATGCCCATATTGGCTCCTACATATTCTACGAAGATCTTTATCGGTCAGACCGCATAACAACATGCGTTGTTCCCTTTGTCATCGGTATGTTACTTGCCCGAGATTCGATCGTCGGTATCCAATACCTAGTTCAATCTCGTTACTGGCAAGTCTCTTTACTCGTTCCGTAATACATCATCTCACAACTAACATCTTAGTTATAATGCTTGCAAGGCTTATGTGATGTGTATTACCGAGAGGGCCCAGAGATACCTCTCCGACACTCGGAGTGACAAACCCTAATCTCGAAATACGCCAACCCAACATCTACCATTGGAGACACCTGTAGTACTCCTTTATAATCACCCAGTTACGTTGTGACGTTTGGTAGTACCCAAAGTGTTCCTCCGGTAAACGGGAGTTGCATAATCTCATAGTTATAGGAACATGTATAAGTCATGAAGAAAGCAATAGCAACATACTAAACGATCGGGTGCTAAGCTAATGGAATGGGTCATGTCAATCAGATCATTCAACTAATGATGTGACCTCGTTAATCAAATAACAACTCTTTGTTCATGGTTAGGAAACATAACCATCTTTGATTAACGAGCTAGTCAAGTAGAGGCATACTAGTGACACTCTGTTTGTCTATGTATTCACACATGTATTATGTTTCCGGTTAATACAATTCTAGCATGAATACTAAACATTTATCATGATATAAGGAAATAAATAATAACTTTATTATTGCCTCTAGGGCATATTTCCTTCAGTAGATGCATCCAATCACTCGTTGCTAGATGAACTCATAGATGGATCTTGGTGAAACCGTAGGAAAAGTTTTGTTTTCTGCAACGTTCCCCAACAGTGGCATCATGAGCTAGGTCTATGCGTAGTTCTCTTTGCACGAGTAGAACACAATTTGTTGTGGGCGTAGATGTTGTCAACTTTCTTGCCGCTACTAGTCTTATTTTGCTTCAGCGGTATTGTGGGATGAAGCGGCCCGGACCAACCTTACACGTACGCTTACGTGAGACCGGTTCCACCGACTAACATGCACTAGTTGCATAAGGTGGCTGGCGGGTGTCTGTCTCTCCCACTTTAGTTGGAGCGGATTCGATGAAAAGGGTCCTTATAAAGGGTAAATAGAAGTTGACAAATCACGTTGTGGCTTTCACGTAGGTAAGAAAACGTTCTTGTTAGAACCCTATTGCAGCCACGTAAACTTGCAACAACAATTAGAGGACGTCTAACTTGTTTTTGCAGCAAGTGTTTTGTGATGTGATATGGCCAAAGTTGTGATGAATGATGAATGATATATATGTGATGTATGAGATGTTCATGCTATTGTAATAGGAATCACGACTTGCATGTCGATGAGTATGACAACCGGCAGGAGCCATAGGAGTTGTCTTTATTTTTTGTATGACCTGCGTGTCATTGAGAAACGCCATGTAAATTACTTTACTTTATTGCTAAACGCGTTAGCCATAGTAGTAGAAGTAATAGTTGGCGAGCAACTTCATGGAGACATGATGATGGAGATCATAATGATGGAGATCATGGTGTCATGCCGGTGACAAGATGATCATGGAGCCCCAAGATGGATATCAAAGGAGCTATGTGATATTGGCCATATCATGTCACTATTATTATTTGATTGCATGTGATGTTTATCATGTTTTTGCATCTTGTTTACTTAGAACGACGGTAGTAAATAAGATGATCCCTCATAATAATTTCAAGAAAGTGTTCCCCCTAACTGTGCACCGTTGCGACAGTTCGTTGTTTCGAAGCACCACGTGATGATCGGGTGTGATAGATTCTAACGTTCACATACAACGGGTGTAAGACAGATTTACACATGCAAACACTTAGGTTGACTTGACGAGCCTACCATGTACAGACATGGCCTCGGAACACAGAAGACCGAAAGGTCGAGCATGAGTCATATAGAAGATATGATCAACATGAAGATGTTCACCGATGTTGACTAGTCCGTCTCACGTGATGATCGGACACGGCCTAGTTAATTCGGATCATGTTATACTTAGATGACTGGAGGGATGTCTATCTGAGTGGGAGTTCATTGAATAATTTGATTAGATGAACTTAATTATTATGAACTTAGTCTAAAATATTTACAATATGTCTTATAGATCAAATGGCCAACGTAGTCCTCAACTTCAACGCGTTCCTAGAGAAAACCAAGCTGAAAGACGATGGCAGCAACTACACGGACTGGGTCCGGAACCTGAGGATCATCCTCATAGCTGCCAAGAAAGATTATGTCCTACAAGCACCGCTAGGTGACGCACCTGTTCTCCCTGCAGAACAAGACGTTATGAACGCTTGGCAGGCACGTACCGATGACTACTCCCTCGTCCAGTGCGGCATGCTTTACAGCTTAGAGCCGGGGCTCCAAAAACATTTTGAGAGACACGGAGCATATGAGATATTGGAAGAGCTGAAAATGGTTTTCCAAGCTCATGCCCGGGTCGAGAGATATCAAGTCTCCGACAAGTTCTTCAGCTGTAAGATGGAGGAAAACAGTTCTGTCAGTGAGCACATACTCACTATGTCTGGGTTGCATAACCGCTTGACTCAGCTGGGAGTTAATCTCCCGGATGACGCGGTCATTGATAGAATCCTTCAGTCGCTTCCACCGAGCTACAAGAGCTTTATGATGAACTTCAATATGCAGGGGATAGAAAAGACCATTCCTGAAGTATTTGCAATGCTGAAATCAGCAGAGGTAGAAGTCAAAAAGGAACATCAAGTGTTGATGGTGAATAAAACCACTAAGTTCAAGAAAGGCAAGGGTAAGAAAACCTTCAAGAAGGACGGCAAGGGAGTTGCCGCGCCCGGCAAGCAAGCTGCCGGGAAGAAGCCAAAGAATGGACCCAAGCACGAGACTGAGTGTTTTTATTGCAACGGAAGTGGTCACTGGAAGCGGAATTGCCCCAAATACTTAGCGGACAAGAAGGCCGGCATCACGAAAGGTATATGTGATATACATGTAATTGATGTGTACCTTACCAGTACTCGTAGTAGCTCTTGGGTATTTGATACCGGTGTAGTTGCTCATATTTGTAACTCAAAGCAGGAGCTGCGGAATAAGCGGAGACTGGCGAAGGACGAGGTGACGATGCGCGTCAGGAATGGTTCCAAGGTCGATGTGATCGCCGTTGGCACGCTACCTCTACATTTACCTACGGGATTAGTTTTGAACCTCAATAATTGTTATTTAGTGCCAAGTTTGAGCATGAACATTGTATCAGGATCTTGTTTAATACGAGATGGCTACCCATTTAAATCCGAGAATAATGGTTGTTCTATTTATATGAGAGATATGTTTTATGGTCATGCTCCGATGGTGAATGGTTTATTCTTAATGAATCTCGAGCGTAATGCTACACATATTCATAGTGTGAATACCAAAAGATGTAAGATTGATAATGATAGTCCCACATACTTGTGGCACTGCCGCCTTGGTCACATAGGTGTCAAACGCATGAAGAAGCTCCATGCAGATGGACTTTTAGAGTCTCTTGATTACGAATCATTTGACACATGCGAACCATGCCTCATGGGTAAAATGACCAAGACTCCGTTCTCAGGAATAATGGAGCGAGCAACCAACTTATTGGAAATCATACATACTGATGTGTGCGGTCCAATGAGTGTTGAGGCTCGCGGTGGCTATCGTTATGTTCTCACCCTCACTGATGACTTGAGTAGATATGGGTATATCTAGTTAATGAAACACAAGTCTGAGACCTTTGAAAAGTTCAACGAATTTCAGAGTGAGGTTGAAAATCAACGTGACAGGAAAATCAAGTTCCTGCGATCAGATCGTGGAGGAGAATACTTGAGTCACGAATTTGGCACACACTTAAGAAAATGTGGAATAGTTTCACAACTCACGCCGCCTGGAACACCTCAGCGTAATGGTGTGTCCGAACGTCGTAATCGCACTCTATTAGATATGGTGCGATCTATGATGTCTCTTACCGATTTACCGCTATCTTTTTGGGGCTATGCTTTAGAGACTGCCGCATTCACTTTAAATAGGGCTCCGTCGAAATCTGTTGAGACGACACCGTATGAATTATGGTTTGGGAAGAAACCTAAGCTGTCATTTCTAAAAGTTTGGGGATGTGATGCTTATGTCAAGAAACTTCAACCTGAAAATCTCGAACCCAAGTCGGAAAAATGCGTCTTCATAGGATACCCTAAAGAAACTATTGGGTATACCTTCTACCTCAGATCTGAAGGCAAGATCTTTGTTGCCAAGAATGGATCCTTTCTAGAGAAAGAGTTTCTCTCGAAAGAAGTAAGTGGAAGGAAAGTAGAACTTGATGAAGTACTACCTCTTGAACCGAAAAATGGCGCAACTCAAGAAAATGTTCCTGAGGTGCCTGCACCGACTAGAGAGGAAATTAATGATGATGATCATGAAACTTCAGATCAAGTTGCTACTGAACTTCGTAGGTCCACAAGGACACGTTCCGCACCAGAGTGGTACGGCAACCCTGTCTTGGAAATCATGTTGTTAGACAACGGTGAACCTTCAAACTATGAAGAAGCTATGGCGGGCCCGGATTCCGACAAATGGCTAGAAGCCATGAAATCCGAGATAGGATCCATGTATGAAAACGAAGTATGGACTTTGACTGACTTGCCCATTGAGCGGCGAGCCATAGAAAATAAATGGATCTTTAAGAAGAAGACAGATGCAGATGGTAATGTGACCATCTATAAAGCTCGGCTTGTCGCTAAGGGTTATCGACAAGTTCAAGGGGTTGACTACGATGAGACTTTCTCACCGGTAGCGAAGCTAAAGTCCGTCCAAATCATGTCAGCAATTGCCGCATTCTATGATTATGAGATATGGCAAATGGACGTCAAAATGGCATTCCTTAATGGTTTCCTTAAGGAAGAATTGTATATGATGCAGCCGGAAGGGTTTGTCGATCCTAAGAATGCTAACAAGGTGTGCAAGCTCCAACGCTCGATTTATGGGCTGGTGCAAGCATCTCGGAGTTGGAACATTCGCTTTGACGAGATGATCAAAGCGTTTGGGTTTACGCAGACTTATGGAGAAGCCTGCGTTTACAAGAAAGTGAGTGGGAGCTCTGTAGCATTTCTCATATTATATGTAGATGACATACTTTTGATGGGAAATGATATAGAACTCTTGGACAGCATTAAGGCCTACTTGAATAAGAGTTTTTCAATGAAGGACCTTGGAGAAGCTGCTTATATATTAGGCATCAAGATCTATAGAGATAGATCAAGACGCCTCATAGGTCTTTCACAAAGCACATACCTTGATAAGATATTGAAGAAGTTCAATATGGATCAGTCTAAGAAGGGGTTCTTGCCTGTGTTACAAGGTGTGAAATTGAGCTCAGCTCAATGTCCGACCACGGCAGAAGATATAGAAGAGATGAGTGTCATCCCCTATGCCTCAGCCATAGATTCTATTATGTATGCCTTGTTGTGTACCAGACCTGATGTAAACCTTGCCGTAAGTTTGGTAGGTAGGTACCAAAGTAATCCCGGCAAGGAACACTGGACAGCGGTCAAGAATATCCTGAAGTACCTGAAAAGGACTAAGGAAATGTTTCTCGTCTATGGAGGTGACGAAGAGCTCGTCGTAAAGGGTTACGTCGACGCTAGCTTCGACACAGATCTGGATGACTCAAAGTCACAAACCGGATACGTGTATATTTTGAATGGTGGGGCAGTAAGCTGGTGCAGTTGCAAGCAGAGCGTCATGGCAGGATCTACATGTGAAGCGGAGTACATGGCAGCCTCGGAGGTAGCACATGAAGCAATTTGGGTGAAGGAGTTCAACACCGACCTAGGAGTCATACCCAATGCGTCGGGACCAATCAAACTCTTCTGTGACAACACTAGAGCTATTGCTCTTGCCAAGGAGCCCAGGTTTCACAAGAAGACCAAGCACATCAAGCGTCGCTTCAACTCCATTCGTGAAAATGTTCAAGATGGAGACATAGATATTTTTAAAGTACATACGGACCTGAATGTAGCAGATCCGTTGATTAAACCTCTTCCTAGCGCAAAACATGATCAACACCAGAATTCGATGGGTGTTCGATTCATCACAATGTAACTAGATTATTGACTCTAGTGCAAGTGGGAGACTGTTGGAAATATGCCCTAGAGGCAATAATAAAAGCATTATTATTATATTTCCTTGTTCATGATAATTGTCTTTTATTCATGCTATAATTGTGTTATCCGGAAATCGTAATACATGTGTGAATAATAGACACCAACATATCCCTAGTAAGCCTCTAGTTGACTAGCTCGTTGATCAACAGATAGTCATGGTTTCCTGTCTATGGACATTAGATATCATTGATAACGAGATCACATCATTAGGAGAATGATGTGATGGACAAGACCCAATCCTAAACATAGCACAAGATCGTATAGTTCGTTTGCTAGAGTTTTCCAATGTCAAGTATCTTTTCCTTAGACCATGAGATCGTGTAACTCCCGGATACCGTAGGAGTGCTTTGGGTATACCAAACATCACAACGTAACTGGGTGACTATAAAGGTATACTACGGGTATCTCCGAAAGTGTCTGTTGGGTTGACACGGATCAAGACTGGGATTTGTCACTCCAGATGACGGAGAGGTATTACTGGGCCCACTCGGTGATGCATCATCATTATGATCTCAAAGGGACCAAGTGTCTGGTCACGGGATCATGCATTACGGTACGAGTAAAGTGACTTGCCAGTAACGAGATTGAACGAGGTATTGGGATACCGACGATCGAATCTCGGGCAAGTAACATACCGATTGACAAAGGGAACTGTATACAGGGTTGCTTGAATCCTCGACATCGTGGTTCATCCGATGAGATCATCGAGGAGCATGTGGGAGCCAACATGGGTATCCAGATCCCGCTGTTGGTTATTGACCGGAGAGCAATCTCGGTCATGTCTACATGTCTCCCGAACCCGTAGGGTCTACACACTTAAGGTTCGGTGACGCTAGGGTTGTAGGGATATGTATATGCAGTAACCCGAATGTTGTTCGGAGTCCCGGATGAGATCCCGTACGTCACGAGGAGTTTTGGAATGGTCCGGAGGTAAAGAATTATATATAGGAAGTGCTATTTTGGCCATCGGGACAAGTTTCGGGGTCACCGGTATTGTACCGGGACCACCGGAAGGGTCCCGGGGGTCCACCGGGTGGGGCCACCTATCCCGGAGGGCCCCATGGGCTGAAGTGGGAAGGGATCCAGCCCAAAGTGGGCTGGGCGCCACTTTCCCCTAGGGCCCATGCGCCTAGGGTGGGGAAACCCTAAAGGGGGCGCCCCCTTGCTTGGGGGGCAAGCCCCCCACCCCTTGCCCGCCGCCCCCCTAGGAGATTGCATCTCCTAGGGCCGGCGCCCCCCCTAGGCCCCCTATATATAGTGGGGGGAGGAAGGGCCTCACACCCATGCCCTGGCGCCTCCTTCTCCCTCTCCAACACCTCCTCCTCCTCCTCCATAGAGCTTGGCGAAGCCCTGCCGGAGTACTGCAGCTCCATCACCACCACGTCGTCGTGCTGCTGCTGGAGCCATCTTCCTCAACCTCTCCTTCCCCTTGCTGGATCAAGAAGGAGGAGACGTTATGCTGACCATATGTGTGTTGAACGCGGAGGTGCCGTCCGTTCGGCGCTAGGATCTCCGGTGATTCGGATCACGTCGAGTACGACTCCCTCATCCCCGTTCTTTGAACGCTTCCGCTCGCAATCTACAAGGTACGTAGATGCATCCAATCACTCGTTGCTAGATGAACTCATAGATGGATCTTGGTGAAACCGTAGGAAAATTTTTGTTTTCTGCAACGTTCCCCAACAGCAACTGGGGGTCACGAATAAAACACACACACACCCTAGTTGCGAGTCGATGTGTAACTTGCAACTGGGGGTCCTCGACACACGCACACACACACACATCTCCCTATTTACGAGTTGATGGTCAACTTGCAACTGGGGGCCACGAATAAAAAAACACACACACAGACACACCCCCTAGTTGCGAGTCGATGGGTAACTTGCAACTGGGGTCCTCAATAAAACACACACACACCCCTAGTTGCGAGTCAATGCTTGACATGCAACTGGGACCCCCCCCCCCTTTGACAGAAAGACACACACACACCCTCTAGTTGCAAGTCGATTATCCGACACGCTTTTGGGGACCCTCAACACACACACACACGCACACACACACACACACACACACACACATACACACACACACATCTCCTTAGTACGAGTTGATGGTCAACTTGCAACTGGAGGCCACGAATAAAACACACAGACACACACACACACCATAGTTGCGAGTCGATGGGTAACTTGCAACTGGGGACCCTCGACACACGCACACACACACCTCTCCCTTGTTGCGAGTTGATGATCAACTTGCAACTAGGGGCCACGAATAAAACACACACACATACACACACCCTAGTTGCGAGTCGATGGGCAACTTGCAACTGGGGACCCCCTTGACAGGAACACACACACACACACACACACACACACACATCTTCCCCATAGTCGCGAGTCAATGGTCAACTTGCAACTGGGGTCCAAAAATAAAAAACAAAACACACACACACACATCCCTAGTTGCAAGTCAATGGGCAACTTGCAACTAGGGGTCCTCAACAAACACACACACACACACACCCCCTAGTTGCGACTCGATTGTTGAGATGCAACTGGGGGGGCCCTTGACAAAAAGACACGCACATGCACACACTTCTAGTTGTGATTCGATGGGCAACTTGCAACTGGGGGTCACGAATAAAACACACACACAGACACCCTAGTTGCGAGTCGATGGGTAGGTTGCAACTGGGGGCCCTCGACACACGCACACACACACCTCCCCCTAGTTATGAGTTGATGGTCAACTGGCAACTAGGGGACACGAATAAACACACACACACACACACACACACACATAGTTGCGAGTCGTTGGGCAACTTGCAACTGGGGGTCCTCAACAAAACACACACCCCCTAGTTGTGAGTCGATGCTTGACATGCAACTGGGGACCCCTTGACAGAAAGACACGCACATGCACGCACTCCTAGTTGCAAGTCAGTTATTGACCTGCAACTAGGGACCCACAACAAAACACACACAAACACACACACACACACACCCCTAGTTGCGAGTCGATGGGCAACTTGCAACTGGGGGTCACGAATAAAACACACACACACACACACACACACACACACACTAGTAGCGAGTCGATGGGTAACTTGCAACTGGGGGCCCTCGACACATGCACACACACCTCTCCCTAGTTACGAGTTGATGGTCAACTTGCAACTGGGGGCCACGAATAAACACACACACACACACACACGCACACACCTTAGTTGCGAGTCGATGGGCAACTTGCAACTGGGGACCCCCCTTAACAGAAACACACACGCACCTCTGCCTAGTTACGAGTTGATGGTGAACTTGCAATTGGGGGCCAACAATAAAAAACAAAACACACACACACACAAAGAGAGAGAGAGAGAGAGAGAGAGAGAGAGAAAGAGAGGGAGAGAGAGAGACCAGACGAACATCAACCTACACACACTAGCAGCCGCAAAAAGGATCAACACCATTAAAAAAAGCGAACAACAGACTGAAAAGAGGGGCGATCAAACATGGCTTCGTATATCCTACAAGCATACTTGGGCTTCTGCGTGGAAAATGTTCCGGGCCGGAATGCAAGTGGCCTTCGTCAACCAAAAAAGAGAAGAAAAAAAATGTGCGACAAAAAAAAGGAACGGGCTGTGAGCGGGACAACAGATGGGCCGCGCCTCCTGTCGCTACGAAGCTCTCCACCTGGAGGAAGCATGAATCGTTGCGCGGCTGGATCGGACGGTCTAAAAAGTGAATGAGACCAATTATTTTCTCATTCGAATGAGTTTTAGCAAATTCGTTAATATATAATCTCCTTGACTCAAATCATTTCTTGTTACTACGCAGCTTCCTCAGTTTTACTTCTATGTATGTGGTGTTAGGGCACCTCCAACGCTGGCCCCCAAATCGGACATTGTGTCCAACCCTTAATCATAGATACGGCAAGGAGGAAGCCACACAACCTTTTTTTTAGAAAAGGAGGAATACCCCCGTCCTCTGCATATGGACGATGCGTACGACCAATTTATTAATTATTAACACAAGACCTTATAAAGTCATACAACAGTAAAACCAAAGCCATCATCTTAGCAACCTCTGTCGCTACTCCTATCTAGCTGATGAAGGGGCACTGATGGTCTAGGCCTAATACCAAACAGACTTCGCAGCCAAACCTAACATCTAAGACCTGAGGTCCCAACCAGGACGACTGCTGGGTATGAGCACCCACTAGTCCGGTGTGCTCCTTGTTGGGGAACGTAGTAATTTCAAAATTTTCCTACGCACACGCAAGATCATGGTGATGCATAGCAACGAGGGGGAGAGTCTGATCTACGTACCCTTGTAGATCGCAACGGAAGCATTGAAACAACGTAGAGGAAGTAGTCGTACGTCTTCTTCCCGATTCGACCGATCCAAGCACCGTTACTCCGGCACCTCCGAGTTCTTAGCACACGTACAGCTCAATGACGATCCCCGGGCTCCGATCCAGCAAAGCTTCGGGGAGGAGTTCCGTCAGCACGACGGTGTGGTGACGATCTTGATGTTCCACCGACGCAGGGCTTCGCCTAAGCACTACAACGATATGATCGAGGTGGAATATGGCGGCAGGGGGCACTGCACACGGCTAAGGAACGATCACAATGATCAACTTGTGTGTCTAGAGGTGCCCCCTGCCTCCGTATATAAAGGAGCCAAGGGGGAGGGGGCCGGCCGGCCAAGGAGGGCGCGCCAAGGGAGTCCTACTCCCTCTGGGAGTAGGATTCCCCCCCCCCCCCAATCCTAGTTGGAATAGGATTCCTTGAGGGGGGAGGAGAGAGAGAGGGGGCCGGCCACCTCTCCTAGTCCTAATAGGACTAGGGGAAGGGGAGAGGCGCGCGGCCACCTTGGGCTGCCCCTTTCTCCTTTCCACTAAAGCCCATTAAGGCCCATCTGGTTCCCGGGGGGTTCCGGTAACCTCCCGGTACTCCGGTAAAATCCCGATTTCACCCGGAACACTTCCGATGTCCAAATATAGGCTTCCAATATATCAATCTTTATGTCTCGACCATTTCGAGACTCCTCGTCATGTCCGTGATCACATCCGGGACTCAGAACTAACTTTGGTACATCAAAATGCATAAACTCATAATAACTGTCATCGTAACGTTAAGCGTGCGGACCCTACGGTTCGAGAACAATGTAAACATGACTGAGATACATCTCCGGTCAATAACCAATAGCGGGACCTGGATGCCCATATTGGCTCCTACATATTCTACGAAGATCTTTATCGGTCAGACCGCATAACAACATATGTTGTTCCCTTTGTCATCGGTATGTTACTTGCCCGAGATTCGATCGTCGGTATCCAATACCTAGTTCAATCTCGTTACCGACAAGTCTCTTTACTCGTTCCGTAATACATCATCTCGCAACTAACTCATTAGTTGTAATGCTTGCAAGGCTTATGTGATGTGCATTACCGAGAGGGCCCAGAGATACCTCTCCGGCAATCGGAGTGACAAATCCTAATCTCGAAATACGCCAACCCAACATCTACCTTTGGAGACACCTATAGAGCTCCTTTATAATCACCCAGTTATGTTGTGACGTTTGGTAGCACACAAAGTGTTCCTCCGGGAAACGGGAGTTGCATAATCTCATAGTCATAGGAACATGTATAAGTCATGAAGAAAGCAATAGCAACATACTAAACGATCAGGTGCTAAGCTAATGGAATGTGTCATGTCAATCAGATCATTCAACCAATGATGTGACCTCGTTAATCAAATAACAACACCTTGTTCATGGTTAGGAAACATAACCATCTTTGATTAACGAGCTAGTCAAGTAGAGGCATACTAGTGACACTAAGTTTGTCTATGTATTCACACATGTATTATGTTTCCGGTTAATACAATTCTAGCATGAATAATAAACATTTATCATGATATAAGGAAATAAATAATAACTTTATTATTGCCTCTAGGGCATATTTCCTTCAGTCTCCCACTTGCTCTAGAGTCAATAATCTAGATTACACAGTAATGATTCTAACACCCATGGAGCCTTGGTGCTGATCATGTTTTGCTCGTGGAAGAGGCTTAGTCAATGGGTCTGCAATATTCAGATCCGTATGTATCTTGCAAATCTCTATGTCTCCCACCTGGACTAGATCCCGGATGGGATTGAAGCGTCTCTTGATGTGCTTGGTCCTCTTGTGAAATCTGGAGTCCTTTGCCAAGGCAATTGCACTAGTATTGTCACAAAAAATTTTCATTGGACCCGATGCACTAGGTATGACACCTAGATCGGATATGAACTCCTTCATCCAGACTCCTTCGTTCGCTGCTTCCGAAGCAGATATGTACTCCGCTTCACATGTAGATCCCGCTACGACGCTTTGTTTAGAACTGCACCAACTGACAGCTCCACCGTTTAATGTAAACACGTATCCGGTTTGCGATTTAGAATTGTCCGGATTAGTGTCAAAGCTTGCATCAACGTAACCTCTTACGGTGAGCTCTTTGTCACCTCCATATACGAGAAACATATCCTTAGTCCTTTTCAGGTATTTCAGGATGTTCTTGACCGCTGTCCAGTGATCCACTCATGGATTACTTTGGTACCTCCCTGCTAAACTTATAGCAAGGCACACATCACGTCTGGTACACAGCATTGATACATGATAGAGCCTATGGCTGAAGCATAGGGAACATCTTTCATTTTCTCTCGATCTTCTGCAGTGGTCGGGCATTGAGTCTGACTCAACTTCACACCTTGTAACATAGGTAAGAACCCTTTCTTTGCTTGATCCATTTTGAACTTCTTCAAAATCTTGTCAAGGTATGTGCTTTGTGAAAGTCCAATTAAGCGTCTTGATCTATCTCTATAGATCTTTATGCCTAATATGTAAGCAGCTTCACCGAGGTCTTTCATTGAAAAACTCTTATTCAAGTATCCCTTTATGCTATCCAGAAATTCTATATCATTTCCAATCAGCAATATGTCATCCACATATAATATCAGAAATGCTACAGAGCTCCCACTCACTTTCTTGTAAATACAGGCTTCACCAAAAGTCTGTATAAAACCAAATGCTTTGATCACACTATCAAAGCGTTTATTCCAACTCCGAGAGGCTTGCACCAGTCCATAAATGGATCGCTGGAGCTTGCACACTTTTGTTAGCTCCCTTTGGATCGACAAAACCTTCCGGTTGCATCATATACAACTCTTCTTCCAGAAATCCATTCAGGAATGCAGTTTTGACATCCATCTGCCAAATTTCATAATCATAAAATGCGGCAATTGCTAACATGATTCTGACAGACTTAAGCATCGCTACGGGTGAGAAGGTCTCATCGTAGTCAACCCCTTGAACTTGTCGAAAACCTTTTGCGACAAGTCGAGCTTTATAGACAGTAATATTACCGTCAGCGTCAGTCTTTTTCTTGAAGATCCATTTATTCTCAATTGCTTGCCGATCATCGGGCAAGTCAACCAAAGTCCATACTTTGTTCTCATACATGGATCCCATCTCAGATTTCATGGCTTCTAGCCACTTTGCGGAATCTGGGCTCACCATCGCTTCTTCATAGTTCGTAGGTTCATCATGATCTAGTAGCATGACTTCCAGAACTGGATTACCGTACCACTCTGGTGCGGATCTCACTCTGGTTGATCTACGAGGTTCAGTAGTATCTTGTCCTGAAGTTTCATGATCATCATCATTAGCTTCCTCACTAATTGGTATAGGTGTCGCAGAAACAGTTTTCTGTGATGTACTATTTTCCAATAAGGGAGCAGGTACAGTTACCTCGTCAAGTTCTACTTTCCTCCCACTCACTTCTTTCGAGAGAAACTCCTTCTCTAGAAATGATCCATTCTTAGCAACGAATGTCTTGCCTTCGGATCTGTGATAGAAGGTGTACCCAACAGTTTCCTTTGCGTATCCTATGAAGACACATTTCTCTGATTTGGGTTCGAGCTTATCAGGTTGAAGCTTTTTCACATAAGCATCACAGCCCTAAACTTTAAGAAACGACAACTTTGGTTTCTTGCCAAACCATAGTTCATAAGGCGTCGTCTCAACAGATTTTGATGGTGCCCTATTTAACGTGAATGCGGCCGTCTCTAAAGCATAACCCCAAAACGATAGCGGTAAATCAGTAAGAGACATCATAGATCGCACCATATCTAGTAAAGTACGATTACGACGTTCAGACACACCATTACGCTGTGGTGTTCCGGGTGGCGTGAGTTGCGAAACTATTCCACAATTTTTCAAATGTACACCAAACTCGTAACTCAAATATTCTCCTCCACGATCAGATCGTGGAAACTTTATTTTCTTGTTACGATGATTTTCAACTTCACTCTGAAATTCTTTGAACTTTTCAAATGTTTCAGACTTATGTTTCATTAAGTAGATATACCCATATCTGCTTAAATCATCTGTGAAAGTGAGAAAATAACGATATCCGCCACGAGCCTCAATATTCATCGGACCACATACATCGGTATGTATGATTTCCAACAAATCTGTTGCTCTCTCCATAGTACCGGAGAATGGTGTTTTAGTCATCTTGCCCATGAGGCACGGTTCTCAAGTACCAAGTGATTCATAATCAAGTGGTTCCAAAAGCCCATTAGTATGGAGTTTCTTCATGCGCTTTACACCGATATGACCTAAACGGCAGTGCCACAAATAAGTTGCACTATCATTATCAACTCTGCATCTTTTGGCTTCAACATTATGAATATGTGTGTTACTACTATCGAGATTCATCAAAAATAGACCACTCTTCAAAGGTGCATGACCATAAAAGTGTTGGGGAACGTAGTAATTTCAAAAAATTTCCTACGCACACGCAAGATCATGGTGATGCATAGCAACGAGAGGGGAGAGTGTTGTCTACGTACCAACGCAGACCGACTGCGGAAGCGATCACACAACATAGAGGAAGTAGTCGTACGTCTTCTTTCCGATCCGACCGATCCAAGCACCGTTACTCCGGCACGTCCGAGTTCTTAGCACACTTCAGCTCGATGACGATCCTCGGGCTCTGATCCAGCAAAGCGTCGAGGAAGAGTTCCGTCAGCACGACGGCGTGGTGACGATCTTGATGTACTACCGACGCAGGGCTTCGCCTAAGCACTACAACGGTATGATCGAGGTGGAATTTGGTGGCAGGGGGCACCTCACACGGCTAAGGAACGATCTCAAGGATCAACTTGTGTGTCTATGGGATGCCCCTTGCCTCAGTATATAAAGGATGGAGGAGGAGGAGGCCGGCCAAGGCCATTGGTGCGGCCAGGATGGGAGTCCTACTAGGACTCCAAGTCCTAGTAGGAGTCCATCAAGAGGGGAGGAAGGGAGAAGGAAGTGGAGGAGTAGGAAAGGTGGCCGGCCCCCTTTTCCCTAGTCCAATTCGGACTAGAGGGGAGGGGGGGCGCAGCAGGCCTTTCCTCCTCAGCCCACTAAAGCCCATCAAGGCCCAATACTTCTCCCAACGAATTCCCGTAACTCTCCGGTACTCCGAAAAATACCCGAATCACTCGGAACCTTTCCGAAGTCCGAATATAGTCGTCCAATATATCGATCTTTATGTCTCGACCATTTCGAGACTCCTCGTCATGTCCCCGATCTCATCCGGGACTCCGAACTCCTTCGGTACATCAAAACTCATAAACTCATAATATAACTGTCATCGAAACCTTAAGCGTGCGGACCCTACGGTTCGAGAATAATGTAGACATGACCGAGACACGTCTCTGGTCAATAACCAATAGTGGGACCTGGATGCCCATATTGGCTCCTACATATTCTATGAAGATCTTTATCGGTCAGACCGCATAACAACATACGTTGTTCCCTTTGTCATCGGTATGTTACTTGCCCGATATTCGATCGTCGGTATCCAATACCTAGTTCAATCTCGTTACTGGCAAGTCTCTTTACTCATTCCGTAATACATCATCTCACAACTAACATCTTAGTTATAATGCTTGCAAGGCTTATGTGATGTGTATTACCGAGAGGGCCCAGAGATACCTCTCCGACACTCGGAGTGACAAACCCTAATCTCGAAATACGCCAACCCAACATCTACCATTGGGGACACCTGTAGTACTCCTTTATAATCACCCAGTTACGTTGTGACGTTTGGTAGTACCCAAAGTGTTCCTCCGGTAAACGGGAGTTGCATAATCTCATAGTCATAGGAACATGTATAAGTCATGAAGAAAGCAATAGCAACATACTAAACGATCGGGTGCTAAGCTAATGGAATGGGTCATGTGAATCAGATCATTCAACTAATGATGTGACCTCATTAATCAAATAACAACTCTTTGTCCATGGTTAGGAAACATAACCATCTTTGATTAACGAGCTAGTCAAGTAGAGGCATACTAGTGACATTCTGTTTGTCTATGTATTCACACATGTATTATGTTTCCGGTTAATACAATTCTAGCATGAATAATAAACATTTATCATGATATAAGGAAATAAATAATAACTTTATTATTGCCTCTAGGGCATATTTCCTTCAGTCTCCCGCTTGCACTAGAGTCAATAATCTAGTTCACATCGCCATGTGATTTAACAGCAATAGTTTACATCACCAGGTGATTAACACCCATAGTTCACATCGTCATGTGACCAACACTCAAAGGGTTTACTAGAGTCAGTAATCTAGTTCACATATCTATGTGATTAACACCCAAAGAGTACTAAGGTGTGATCATGTTTTGCTTGTGAGATAATTTTAGTCAACGGGTCTGTCACATTCAGATCCGTAAGTATTTTGCAAGTTCTATGTCTACAATGCTCTACACGGAGCTACTCTAGCTAATTGCTCCCACTTTCAATATGTATCCAGATTGAGACTTTAGATTCATCTGGATCAGTGTCAAAAACTTGCATCGGCGTAACCCTTTATGATGAACCTTTTTGTCACGTCCATAATCGAGAAACATATCCTTATTTCACTAAGGATAATTCTGACCGCTGTCCAGTGATCTACTCCTAGATCACTATTGTACTCCCTTGCCAAATCAATGCAGGGTATACAATAGATCTGGTATACAGCATGACATACTTTATAGAACCTATGGCCAAGGCATAGGGAATGACTTTCATTCTCTTTCTATCTTCTGCCGTGGTCGGGCTTTGAGTCTTACTCAACTTCACACCTTGTAATACAGGCAAGAACTCTTTCTTTGACTGCTCCATTTTGAACTACTTCAAAATCTTGTCAAGGTATGTACTCATTGAAAAAACTTATCAAGCGTCTTGATCTATCTCTATAGATCTTGAAGTTCAATATGTAAGCAGCTTCACCGAAGTATTTCTTTGAAAAACTCCTTTCAAACACTTCTTTATGCTTTACAGAATAATTCTACATTATTTCTGATCAACAATATGTCATTCACATATACTTATCAGAAATGCTGTAGTGCTCCCACTCACTTTCTCGTAAATGCAGGCTTCACCGCAAGTCTGTATAAAACTATATGCTTTGATCAACTTATCAAAGCGTATATTCCAACTCCGAGATGCTTGCACCAGTCCACAGATGGATCGCTGGAGCTTGCACATTTTGTTAGCACCTTTCGGATTGACAAAACCTTCTGGTTGCATCATATACAACTCTTCTTTAATAAATCCATTAAGGAATGCAGTTTTGTTTATCCGTTTGCTAGATTTCATAAAATGCGGCAATTACTAACATGATTCGGACAGACTCAAGCATAGATACGAGTGAGAAGCTCTCATCGTAGTCAACACCTTGAACTTGTCGAAAACCTTTTGCGACAATTCTAGCTTTGTAGATAGTAACACTACTATCAGCGTCCGTCTTCCTCTTGAAGATCCATTTATTCTCAATTGCTTGCCGATCATCGGGCAAGTCAACCAAAGTCCAAACTTTGTTCTCATACATGGATCATATCTCAGATTTCATGGCCTCAAGCCACTTTGCGGAATCTGGGCTCACCATCGCTTCTTCATAGTTCGTAGGTTCATCATGATCTAGTAGCATGACTTCCAGAATTGGATTACCGTACCACTCTGGTGCGGATCTCACTCTGGTTGATCTACGTGGTTCAGTAGTATCTTGTCCTGAAGTTTCATGATCATCATCATTAGCTTCCTCACTAATTGGTATATGTGTCGCAGAAACAGTTTTCTGTGATGTACTATTTTCCAATAAGGGAGCAGGTACAGTTACCTCGTCAAGTTATACTTTCCTCCCACTCACTTCTTTCGAGAGAAACTCCTTCTCTAGAAATGATCCATTCTTAGCAACGAATGTCTTGCCTTCGGATCTGTGATAGAAGGTATACCCAACAGTCTCCTTTGGGTATCCTATGAAGACACATTTCTCCGCTTTGGGTTTGAGCTTATCAGGTTGAAGCTTTTTCACATAAGCATCGCAGCCCCAAACTTTAAGAAACGACAACTTTGGTTTCTTGCCAAACCATAGTTCATAAGGCGTCGTCTCGACGGATATAGATGGTGTCCCTTTTTTTTAACGTGAATGCAGCTGTCTCCAATGCATGACCCCAAAAACGATAGTGGTAAATCGGTAAGAAACATCATATATTGCACTATATCCAATAAAGTACGGTTATGACGTTCGGACACACCATTATGTTGTGGTGTTCCAGGTGGCGTGAGTAGTGAAACTATTTCACATTGTTTTAACTAAAGACCAAACTCGTAACTCAAATACTCTTTTCCACGATCAGATCGTAGAAACTTTATTTTCTTGTTACGATGATTTTCCACTTCACTCTGAAATTATATGAACTTTTCAAATGTATCAGACTTCTATTTCATTAAGTAGATATACCCATATCTGCTCAAATCATCTGTGAAGGTCAGAAAATAATGATACCCGCTGCAAGCCTTAAATATTCATCGGACCACATACATCAGTATGTATGATTTCCAACAAATCTGTTGCTTGCTCCATTGTTCCGGAGAACAGCGTTTTAGTCATCTTGCCCAAAAGGCATGGTTCGCAATCATCAAGTGATTCATAATCAAGTGATTCCGAAAGCCCATCAGCATGGAGTTTCTTCACGCGCTTTATACCAATATGACCTAAACGGCAGTGCCACAAATAAGTTGCACTATCATTATTAACTTTGCATCTTTTGGTTTCAATATTACGAATATGTGTATCACTACGATCGAGATCCAACGAACTTGTTTCATTGGGTGTATGACCATCGAAGGTTTTATTCATGTAAACAAAACAACAATTATTCTCTGATTTTAATGAATAACCGTATTGCAATAAACATGATCAAATCATATTCATGCTCAACGCAAAAACCAAATAACACTTATTTAAGTTCAACACTAATCCCGAAAGTATAGGGGAGTGTGCGATGATGATCATATCAATCTTGGAACTACTTCCAACACATATCGTCACTTCACCCTTAACTAGTCTCTGTTTATTTTGCAACTCCTGTTTCGAGTTACTACTCTTAGCAACTGAACCAATATCAAATACGGAGGGGTTGCTATAAACACTAGTAAAGCACACATCAATAACATGTATATCAAATATACTTTTGTTCACTTTGCCATCCTTCTTATCCGCCAAATACTTGGGGTAGTTCCGCTTCCAGTGACCAGTCCCTTTGCAGTAGAAGCACTTAGTCTCAGGCTTAGGATCAGACTTGGGCTTCTTCACTTGAGCAGCAAATTGCTTGCCGTTCTTCTTGAAGTTCCCCTTCTTCCCTTTGCCCTTTTCTTGAAACTAGTGGTCTTGTCAACCATCAACACTTGATGTTTTTCTTGATCTCTACCTTCGTCGATTTCAGCATCACGAAGAGCTTGGGAATCGTTTCCGTTATCCCTTGCATATCATAGTTCATCACGAAGTTCTACTAACTTGGTGATGGTGACTAGAGAATTCTGTCAATCACTATCTTATCTGGAAGATTAACTCCCACTTGATTCAAGCGATTGTAGTACCCAGACAATCTGAGCACATGCTCACTAGTTGAGCGATTCTCCTCCATCTTTTAGCTATAGAACCTGTTGGAGACTTCATATCTCTCAACTCGGGTATTTGCTTGAAATATTAACTTCAACTCCTGGAACATCTCATATGGTCCATGACGTTCAAAACGTCTTTGAAGTCCCGATTCTAAGCCATTAAGCATGGTGCACTAAACTATCAAGTAGTCATCATATTGAGCTAGCCAAACGTTCATAACGTCTGCATCTGCTCCTGCAATAGGTCTGTCACCTAGCGGTGCATCAAGGACATAATTTTTCTGTGCAGCAATGAGGATAAACCTCAGATCACGGATCCAATCCGTATCATTGCTACTAACATCTTTCAACATAGTTTCTCTCTAGGAACATATCAAAATAAACACAGGGAAGCAACAACGCGAGCTATTGATCTACAACATAGATATGCTAATACTACCAGGACTAGGTTCATGATAAATTAAAGTTCAATTAATCATATTACTTAAGAACTCCCACTTAGAAAGACATCCCTCTTATCTTCTAAGTGATCACATGATCCAAATCAACTAAACCATAACCGATCATCACGTGAGATGGAGTAGTTTTCAATGGTGAACATCGTTATGTTGATCATATCTACTATATGATTCACGCTCGACCTTTCGGTCTCTGTGTTCCGAGGCCATATCTGCATATGCTAGGCTCGTCAAGTTTAACCTGAGTATTCTGCGTGTGCAAAACTGGCTTGCACCCGTTGTAGATGGACGTAGAGCTTATCGCACCCGATCATCACGTGGTGTCTGGGCACGACGAACTTTGGCAACGGTGCATACTCAGGGAGAACACTTCTTGATAATTTAGTGAGAGATCATCTTATAATGCTACCGTCAATCAAAGCAAGATAAGATGCATAAAAGATAAACATCACATGCAATCAATATAAGTGATATGATATGGCCATCATCATCTTGTGCTTGTGATCTCCATCTCCGAAGCACCGTCATGATCACCATCGTCACCGGCGCGACACCTTGATCTCCATCGTAGCATCGTTGTCGTCTCACCAATCTTATGCTTCCACGACTATCACTACCGCTTAGTAATAAAGTAGAGCATTACATCGCGATTGCATTGCATACAATAAAGCGACAACCATATGGCTCCTGCCAGTTGCCGATAACTTGGTTACAAAACATGATCATCTCATACAATAAAATCAGCATCATGCCTTGACCATATCACATCACAACATGCCCTGCAAAAACAAGTTAGACGTCCTCTACTTTGTTGTTGCAAGTTTTACGTGGCTGCTATGGGCTTAAGCAAGAACTCATCTCACCTACGCATCAAAACCACAACGATAGTTTGTCAAATAGACTCCGTTTTAACCTTCTCAAGGACCGGGCGTAGCCACACTCGGTTCAACTAAAGTTGGAGAGACAGTCGCCCGCTAGCCATCTATGTGCAAAGCACGTCGAGGGAACCGGTCTCGCGTAAGCGTACGCGTAAGGTTGGTCCGGGTCGTCTCGTCCAACAATACCGGCGAACCAAAGTATGACATGCTGGTAGGCAGTATGACTTGTATCGCCCACAACTCACTTGTGTTCTACTCGTGCAAATAACATCAAACCATAAAACCTAGGCTCGGATGCCACTGTTGGGGAACGTAGTAATTTCAAAAAAATTCCTACGCACACGCAAGATCATGGTGATGCATAGCAACGAGAGGGGAGAGTGTTGTCTACGTACCAACGCAGACCGACTGCGGAAGCGATCACACAACGTAGAGGAAGTAGTCGTACGTCTTCTTTCCGATCCGACCGATCCAAGCACCGTTACTCCGGCACCTCCGAGTTCTTAGCACACGTTCAACTCGATGACGATCCTCGGGCTCTGATCTAGCAAAGCGTCGAGGAAGAGTTCCGTCAGCACGACGGCGTGGTGACGATCTTGATGTACTACCGACGCAGGGCTTCGCCTAAGCACTACAACGGTATGATCGAGGTGGAATTTGGTGGCAGGGGGCACCGCACACGGCTAAGGAACGATCTCAAGGATCAACTTGTGTGTCTATGGGGTGCCCCTTGCCTCAGTATATAAAGGATGGAGGAGGAGGAGGCCGGCCAAGGCCATTGGTACGGCCAGGATGGGAGTCCTACTAGGACACCAAGTCCTAGTAGGAGTCCATCAAGAGGGGAGGAAGGGAGAAGGAAGTGGAGGAGTAGGAAAGGTGGCCGGCCCCCTTTTCCCTAGTCCAATTCAGACTAGAGGGGAGGGGGGCGCAGTAGGCCTTTTCTCCTCTTCCCACTAAAGCCCATCAAGGCCCAATACTTCTCCCAGCGAATTCCCGTAACTCTCCGGTACTCCGAAAAATACCCGAATCACTCGGAACCTTTCTGAAGTCCGAATATAGTCGTCCAATATATCGGTCTTTACGTCTCGACCATTTCGAGACTCCTCGTCATGTCCCCGATCTCATCCGGGACTCCGAACTCCTTCGGTACATCAAAACTCATAAACTCATAATATAACTGTCATCGAAACCTTAAGCGTGCGGACCCTACGGTTCGAGAACAATGTAGACATGACCGAGACACGTCTCTGGTCAATAACCAATAGCGGGACCTGGATGCCCATATTGGCTCCTACATATTCTACGAAGATCTTTATCGGTCAGACCGCATAACAACATACGTTGTTCCCTTTGTCATCGGTATGTTACTTGCCCGAGATTCGATCGTCGGTATCCAATACCTAGTTCAATCTCGTTACCGACAAGTCTCTTTACTCATTCCGTAATACATCATCTCGCAACTAACTCATTAGTTGTAATGCTTGCAAGGCTTATGTGATGTGTATTACCGAGAGGGCCCAGAGATACCTCTCCGACACTCGGAGTGACAAACCCTAATCTCGAAATACGCCAACCCAACATCTACCATTGGAGACACCTGTAGTACTCCTTTATAATCACCTAGTTACGTTGTGACGTTTGGTAGTACCCAAAGTGTTCCTCCGGTAAACGGGAGTTGCATAATCTCATAGTCATAGGAACATGTATAAGTCATGAAGAAAGCAATAGCAACATACTAAACGATCGGGTGCTAAGCTAATGGAATGGGTCATGTCAATCAGATCATTCAACTAATGATGTGACCTTGTTAATCAAATAACAACTCTTTGTCCATGGTTAGGAAACATAACCATCTTTGATTAACGAGCTAGTCAAGTAGAGGCATACTAGTGACATTCTGTTTGTCTATGTATTCACACATGTATTATGTTTCCGGTTAATACAATTCTAGCATGAATAATAAACATTTATCATGATATAAGGAAATAAATAATAACTTTATTATTGCCTCTAGGGCATATTTCCTTCAAAAAGATATTACTCATATAAATAGAACAACCATTATTCTCTGATTTAAATGAATAACCGTCTCGCATCAAACAAGATCCAGATATAATGTTCATGCTTAACGCTGGCACCAAATAACAATTATTTAGGTCTAATATTAATCCCGAAGGTAGATGTAGAGGTAGCGTGCCGACCGCGATCACATCGACTTTGGAACCGTTTCCCACGTGCATCGTCACCTCGTCCTTTGCCAGTGTTCGCTTAATCCGTAGTCCCTGTTTCGAGTTGCAAATATTAGCAACAGAACCAGTATCACATACCCAGGTGCTACTTCGAGCTCTAGTAAAGTACACATCAATAACATGTATATCACATATACCTTTGTTCACCTTGCCATCCTTCTTATCCGCCAAATACTTGGGGCAGTTCCGCTTCCAGTGACCAGTCTGCATGCAATAGAAGCACTCGGTTTCAGGCTTAGGTCCAGACTTGGGTTTCTTCTCCTGAGCAGCAACTTGCTTGCCGTTCTTCTTGAAGTTCCCCTTCTTTTTCCCTTTGCCCTTTTTCTTGAAACTAGTGGTCTTGTTAACCATCAACACTTGATGCTCCTTCTTGATTTCTACCTCCGCAGCTTTCAGCATTGCGAAGAGCTCAGGAATAGTCTTGTTCATCCCTTGCATATTATAGTTCATCACGAAGCTCTTGTAGCTTGGTGGCAGTGATTGGAGAATTCTGTCAATGACGCAATCATCTGGAAGATTAACTCCCATCTAAATCAAGTGATTATTATACCCAGACATTTTGAGTATATGCTCACTGACAGAACTGTTCTCCTCCATCTTGCAGCTATAGAACTTATTGGAGACTTCATATCTCTCAATTCGGGCATTTGCTTGAAATATTAACTTCAACTCCTGGAACATCTCATATGCTCCATGACATTCAAAACGTCGTTGAAGTCCCGATTCTAAGCCGTAAAGCATGGCACACTGAACTATCGAGTAGTCATCAGCTTTGCTTTGCCAGACGTTCATAACATCTGGCGTTGCTCTAGCAGCAGGCCTGGCACCCAGCGGTGCTTCCAGGACGTAATTCTTCTGAGCAGCAATGAGGATAATCCTCAAGTTACGGACCCAGTCCGTGTAATTGCTACCATCATCTTTCAACTTTGCTTTCTCAAGGAACGCATTAAAATTCAACGGAACAACAGCACGAGCCATCTATCTACAATCAACATAAACAAGCAAGATACTATCAGGTACTAAGTTCATGATAAGTTTAAGTTCAATTAATCAAATTACTTAAGAACTCCCACTTAGATAGACATCCCTCTAATCCTCTAAGTGATCACGTGATCCAAATCAACTAACCATAACCGATCATCACGTTAGATGGAGTAGTTTTCAATGGTGAACATCATTATGTTGATCATATCTACTATATGATTCACGCTCGACCTTTCGGTCTCCGTGTTCCGAGGCCATATCTGCATATGCTAGGCTCGTCAAGTTTAACCTGAGTATTCTGCGTGTGCAAAAACTGGCTTGCACCCGTTGTAGATGGACGTAGAGCTTATCACACCCGATCATCACGTGGTGTCTGGGCACGACGAACTTTGGCAACGGTGCATACTCAGGGAGAAAACTTCTTGATAATTTAGTGAGAGATCATCTTATAATGCTACCGTCAATCAAAGCAAGATAAGATGCATAAAAAGATAAACATCACATGCAATCAATATAAGTGATATGATATGGCCATCATCATCTTGTGCTTGTGATCTCTATCTCCGAAGCACCGTCATGATCACCATCGTCATCGGAGCGACACCTTGATCTCCATCGTAGCATCGTTGTCGTCTCGCCAATCTTATGCTTCCACGACTATCGCTACCGCTTAGTGATAAAGTAAAGCATTACATCGCGATTGCATTGCATACAATAAAGCGACAACCATATGGCTCCTGCCAGTTGCCGATAACTCGGTTACAAAACATGATCATCTCATACAATAAAATTTAGCATCATGTCTTGACCATATCACATCACAACATGCCCTACAAAAACAAGTTAGACGTCCTCTACTTTGTTGTTGCAAGTTTTACGTGGCTGCTACGGGCTTAAGCAAGAACCAATCTCACCTACGCATCAAAACCACAACGATAGTTTGTCAAATAGACTCCGTTTTAACCTTCGCAAGGACCGGGCGTAGCCACACTCGGTTCAACTAAAGTTGGAGAGACAGTCGCCCGCAAGCCACCTGTGTGCAAAGCACGTCGGGGGAACTGGTCTCGCGTAAGCGTACGCATAAGGTTGGTCCGGGTCGTCTCGTCCAACAATACCGCCGAACCAAAGTATGACATGCTGGTAGGCAGTATGACTTGTATCGTCCACAACTCACTTGTGTTCCACTCGTGCATATAACATCAAACCATAAAACCTAGGCTCGGATGCCACTGTTGGGGAACGTAGTAATTTCAAAATTTTCCTACGCACACGCAAGATCATGGTGATGCATAGCAACGAGGGGGAGAGTCTGATCTACGTACCCTTGTAGATCGCAACGGAAGCGTTGACACAACGTAGAGGAAGTAGTCGTACGTCTTCTTCCCGATCCGACCGATCCAAGCACCGTTACTCCGGCACCTCCGAGTTCTTAGCACACGTACAGCTCGATGACGATCCCCGGGCTCTGATCCAGCAAAGCTTCAGGGAGGAGTTCCGTCAGCACGACGGCGTGGTGACGATCTTGATGTTCCACTGACGCAGGGCTTCGCCTAAGCACTACAACGATATGATCGAGGTGGAATATGGTGGCAGGGGGCACCGCACACGGCTAAGGAACGATCACAATGATCAACTTGTGTGTCTAGAGGTGCCCCCTGCCTCCGTATATAAAGGAGCCAAGGGGGAGGGGGTCGGCCGGCCAAGGAGGGCGCGCCAAGGGAGTCCTACTCCCTCTGGGAGTAGGATCCCCCCCCCTAATCCTAGTTGGAATAGGATTCCTTGAGGGGGGGAAAGAGAGAGAGGGGGCCGGCCACCTCTCCTAGTCCTAATAGGACTAGGGGAAGGGGGGAGGCGCGCGGCCGCCTTGGGCTGCCCCTTTCTCCTTTCCACTAAAGCCCATTAAGGCCCATCTGGTTCCCGGGGGGTTCCGGTAACCTCCCGGTACTCCGGTAAAATCCCGATTTCACCCGGAACACTTCCGATGTCCAAATATAGGCTTCCAATATATCAATCTTTATGTCTCGACCATTTCGAGACTCCTCGTCATGTCCGTGATCACATCCGGGTCTCCGAACTAACTTCGGTACATCAAAATGCATAAACTCATAATAATTGTCATCGTAACGTTAAGCGTGCGGACCCTACGGTTCGAGAACAATGTAGACATGACTGAGATACATCTCCGGTCAATAACCAATAGCTGGACCTGGATGCCCATATTGGCTCCTATATATTCTACGAAGATCTTTATCGGTCAGACCGCATAACAACATACGTTGTTCCCTTTGTCATCGGTATGTTACTTGCCCGAGATTCGATCGTCGGTATCCAATACCTAGTTCAATCTCGTTACCGACAAGTCTCTTTACTCATTCCATAATACATCATCTCGCAACTAACTCATTAGTTGTAATGCTTGCAAGGCTTATGTGATGTGCATTACCGAGAGGGCCCAGAGATACCTCTCCGACAATCGGAGTGACAAATCCTAATCTCGAAATACGCCAACCCAACATCTACCTTTGGAGACACCTATAGAGCTCCTTTATAATCACCCAGTTACGTTGTGACGTTTGGTAGCACACAAAGTGTTCCTCCAGGAAACGGGAGTTGCATAATCTCATAGTCATAGGAACATGTATAAGTCATGAAGAAAGCAATAGCAACATACTAAACGATCGGGTGCTAAGCTAATGGAATGGGTCATGTCAATCAGATCATTCAACCAATGATGTGACCTCGTTAATCAAATAACAACACCTTGTTCATGGTTAGGAAACATAACCATCTTTGATTAACGAGCTAGTCAAGTAGAGGCATACTAGTGACACTAAGTTTGTCTATGTATTCACACATGTATTATGTTTCCGGTTAATACAATTCTAGCATGAATAATAAACATTTATCATGATATAAGGAAATAAATAATAACTTTATTATTGCCTCTAGGGCATATTTCCTTCACTCCTCAATGAGGACGCTTGCCGGGTATGAGACCGCCACAGCCACCTGCCACCTATCCATCTTCAGAGCTGTACTGCTGCATCGGCCTTGCCCGGTCTCGCTGCCGCCGATGCCACCATGACGCCAGACAGAGTCGACCTCCTGCGCATGTCCGTCATCACACATATGATGCCAAGCCTCCGCTGCTTCATGCCGCCAAGAGCCGCCACCAAGAATATGTAGAAAGAAACACCGCTCCACCGAAAGGGAGGCAGCACACCCCCACTCCTCACCTGCAGATCCTCCCATCCGATCCCAATGTCCTTGGTGCCACCTCCAGGAAGGTTACGGTGCACGGGGCGCCGCCGACGCCCGATCCGCATCAGATCTTGGGCTTTTCACCCGGACATGGTTCGGAGTGGAGAGATGATGTCCTCAACAGCGCCCCCAAGGAGGAAAGCGGCGCCAAGAGGCGGCGTCGCCGCTGCCGGCCAGCCAAGGCGGTCAAGGTTTCCCTCGGACACCGATCTGCTCCACCAGAACACACCGGAGGTGGATCCGACAAGATCCAAAGCCGAACCGAGGACTGGGAAGGGATGCATGGAAGGAAGGGGGGCAATACCTCCAGATCTGGCACGGGAAGCTCCGTGCCGCGCTCGACCACCACCTGCGGCTCGCCGTCCTCACGGTCGGGCCCTCAGGCACGCCGCACGCCACGCTAGCAGGGGCGGCGACCCCTAGATCTGAGGGCCTCCGCGAAGAAGGAGCGCCGAAGACCCCGCTGCCACCTTCCCCGGAGCCCGCGCGGGCTTTCCCGACGGTCGTCTCCGATGGCGGCGAGGGGTTGGGGGGTGGGGGTGGCGGCGGGGGAAAACCCTAGACTCCCCCGAGTCGCCCTAGGGGCGACGCGAGGGACGGGACGCCTCTCCCGTTCCCAATCTCGTCCATCCAGCCTCACTCATCGCTCTGACGGCTGACCAGTTCACTGCCCTTTAAAAATGGGAGAGATTTTCACTTCCCGGTCTCTGCACCAACTAGGGATGCATACGACCATTTTAGTATGAGTACCAAGATAAACATGGTCCTCAGAATTTGTCTGATTGGGAGCAAAGAGGAGACCCATTTATGTGATTGCTTTTGGTGGATATGTATGTGGTGTGCCATTGGGAGGAGAGAGAGAAAAGAGAGGAGGACCATGAAGTTGCTTTTCTTTGGTGATGTTCGGACCGCTCCGCGAACCAATAAGGTCACCATTGAATGATTTTTTTAAACAAAAGTGGTGTGGACACTACAATCGAAACCTATACCGAAGCTTTGAGGTTCTCCTCTGGAGATGCCTTCACCTAGGCATCTTTGGTTTTTTTTTGAGAAGAAACTTCGAATCTATTCAAACATGCCAACTACTCTCGAATCATGGAGACACACGACCACAGAGGCAGGCCAACAAACACATCGCACACTTATTAATGCCTCTCCCCGACACATGGGGCTCAACATGCAAAGGAAACCCCATCAAGTTGTTGCAACTTGAAAGAGACAAATCGACAAAGTCAATAGACACAACCGAGCCTCTGCTTCCAACCAAGAAATCTGAGAACCATCAATTATGGAACCACTTGTGCATTCCCTTTTGCACCATCCTTATTGCTTTCGCTCCTCCTAGGTTTCTTCTTGAGGATGTCGGGTCGAGGATTAGCACCACCTTTCTTGCATTTCTCCCTCAAAGTTTTTTTCCTTCAAGAGGCAACCAATCGTAGTTTCAGAACTTAATCTTGGCGGCAAAGAGGGCCCCGGAATTTGGCACATCCATACCAGCCACAACAATATCCTCGCCTACAGGAACCATCGTGCCGATGGCCTTCGGCAAGTGCATATCACTAGCATCAAGACAAACCCTCACCTTTTCTCAAAAAAAAGACAACCCCTCTCTTCATATGCATATGCTTGGCTAGGCTCCTGGGTGGTTGGAGCGGGAGCCAGAGTCATAATCA
Source organism: Triticum monococcum (assembly GCA_034509565.1). Taxonomy (NCBI): domain Eukaryota; kingdom Viridiplantae; phylum Streptophyta; class Magnoliopsida; order Poales; family Poaceae; genus Triticum; species Triticum monococcum. The sequence goes on along the minus strand of CM067842.1, from coordinate 75,771,921 downwards.
AGGGCATGAAAAGAGCACAGTGCCCAAAGACAAGTCATCTACAACATCTGCAGTGGAGCCGACGTCAGAGGACGCGAGCCATGCCTTGCAGCGCCTTCTGCCAACCCCCGCATGTGCTCGCCTCATGCTGCACATACAACTTGTTGGAGTCAATGGCTTTGGTGGCAACTAGCAGATTCTGGGGAGCCAGGTCCACTTCGCTGCCTTGTCGGCGGCCTCCTTGGCCATGGAAGCCCATGAACTAGGGCGCGGGTTGCGGGCCAACTCATCCTTGGGTCACAAGGTGGGAAATGAGAGAAAAAGATAATCCACTAAGAGAAAGGTCCACTTTCAACCTCCAACCGACCACTCGGTTCGATTTACAACCCTCAACTCCTAAATCGGTAAAATAAAATAAAAATACACCCTCAACTTACCACAAGATTCAAAAAACAACCAGCCTGAATTGGTATTTATCTTATAACTTTTAATCGGCTTGGCAATTTTTTTTGAAAATTTCGCAGAACGATCAGCATATTAGTGTTCATTTTTTAGATTGTTTTCAGTTTTTCCTGGACACTTTTCTTTCGGTTTAAATTTTGGTTGAAAATGAAAAACGATGTATCTCTCCATATCTGCTATTCCAAACTTTTTTTTTGAACGGGAACCTGCTACTCCAAACTTGATGGAATTTGAAATGCTGGATTGGCCGGTTTCAGTAAGGTGAAGTAGCTAATTTCAGAAAGACTAGCGCCTCGTCTAAGCGTTGTAGGTGCCCTAAACACTCCTCCTCCTTCAATAAAGAAAGTTAGGGTTTCTGCCTCTCGCTGGCGCCGCCGCAGGTCCACCTCGTCTCCTGTGGCCCTAGGGCCATGGGACACGGTGAATCCTGCCAAGGGCTGGCGGGAGGGCTCCGTTTTCAGTCGTTTTTTCCTGTTTCGTTAAGGTTTGTGTCATGCTCAGAAAGGCGAGACGGCGGCGGCTCTCTGAAGATGAAATAAAGGTCTCCCCGCCTAGCCCCCGTTCCGGCGGTGCATCTAGTATCGTTGGTGGGCGTGTGGAGGTGTGTCTCCGGCGGATCTATCTTTGATGGATTTGCTCGGATCTTGTCGTTGTTCGTCTACGTTCGTGTGTTTTCGAGTTGAATCCTTCCAACCTACGTTATTCTTCATCGGCAACGGTTGCTGTTCTGGTGCGCCGGTCCTATAGGGCCTTAGCACGACGACTTTCTGACTGTCTACTATAACAAGTTGTCCCTGATTCCGGCGTGGAGGGTTGATGACGGCGGCGTGCCTTCGGCTCGCTTTAGTGCTTGTAGTCGTCGCTAGGTGGTCTACGGATCTGAATCTAATTTTTATTTCTGGTGTTCGTTGTACTGCCATGATTGAAGATGAATAGATTGGAAGTTTTTTCGCAAAAAAATAGCTAATTTCAGGGATTTGAAATTCAGGTTTCAATTTCGACGGTGCTCTACCAGTTCATTCAAACTTCAAACCTTTTTTAAAGTAAATAAACTTTTCTCGGCCGTCAGGCGTCATCAGCTAAATACCTTCTCCCATCTCCGTCCGTTCTCCGCCCCCTAGAAAACGGAGCAGAGCACCCCCGAAATCGAAAGCAGAGCATCCCTCGCCCGCCTGCTGCCCTCCCCCACCCCGCCTCGCCTCGCCGCCCGTCGCCGGCGGCCCCCCCTCGCCGGATCTTCTCGGCGGCGCGGACCGACCTCGCGCGCGTCCGAGATGAGGTTCCTCCCCAACTTTTCGCCGCTGTTTTCGCTGTGGGGATTATCCGCGACATGTTCACGGGAACCCTTCCTAAGACGCTTTGATTCTGCTTAGATGTTTCTTCGTTTCGTACCTGGTTTTGCTGTGGATCGTGTGAGGGCTCGAGGCATTTTCGGCCGGGGGAGAGGGGCGTGGCTCGTTTCGTGGGGAACTGGGTCGTTCCGGGGTGAATGGAATGCCGGGCTCTGGCTTTGCGGCGCTGCGAGGTGTCAGAGCTCTTCAGAACTGACGAGTGGCGAGCGCTGAATCCAGTTTGTTTCGGATTTGTGCTGATTAATTTGTGGGAGGTGAGGGGTAAAATCAGTTTGATCAAAAGGAAGGATACGCTGGGTGCCACTGTGTCCTGTGTGCAGATCAGTTAGATTTACTTACGAATGTTCATCCAACCGGACGGATTTTGGTGGTTTAGGGATTCTATATGGGCTTGCGTTAACCATGTATAGTAGTTTATTTTCCTTCCAGTTCAATCTGTCAAAGTCTTCAACTAAGTACTGATCATGCTCGACTGAATTTTCTCTGTGATGCCAGGTGATGTCGGACTCGGAGCCCAGCAGGGTCCCCAGGTGGATCTGAAAACTGGTACAAAATGGACAACCCACTGAACCTCCCTCCTGGTTCGGTGCAGCCAAACTTCGGCTCGGCCTTCTACGCCCGCAAGCCAGGAAGTGCTGCAACAGCGGTATCGCTCTCCCAGGCGCTGCCACTGTGGCCTCCGGTGCCATGGCCTACACTAATGGTTAGGAAGCACCACATGCCATTTCCTGCTCAACCCGCAGCTAAGAAGCTGCAGGTGCGGCGTTCGCCTGTGCTGTCACAAGATTTACCATTGCGGGAGGCATTGCAAGTTGCAGAGCTGCCACCACCAAGGGTACAACTGCGCCCATTGCAACAGGCACCCCCAGTTCTGAAACAATCGTTGCCCAAGACGGAGGTGCCGGTGGTGCTGCCAATGCGTGCAACCTCTGTAGGCGTGTGAGCTCTCTCTCCCTGCTATGTAATTTGGGAATAGTAATGTTTGTTTAGAGTCTATGGCATATAATGTGATGGGATGTTTGGTTGAAGGAATTGAAATTGGTAACTACCTACTAGGACATTGGATTTGTTTCTTCTTCTATATAGAATATAGTTACAGCTGGTATTCTGTGTTTCAAAGTTAATTGAGAAATCGTGTCCAGGTTTCCCCCCTTTTATCCTCTGAGAGCAGGGAACAGTTGGCTGGAAACTATTTTTGTTGATTATTGCAAATTTTCCTATCTCCAGGAGATGGAATGCTCGATATCCGTGGAGTGAAACATCATGCGAATCCACAGACAGGACATCAAGGAGGAAACAATGCAAGTGCAAGAACTCGAAATGTCTGAAAAAGTAATTTCCCTTGTAATTTATTCAAACAATATGCAGCATACGGGTTTTTTACTACTGAATTTTCTTTTAGGTTAATATTTTATCCCTCAAGTCATTTCACAACCCTTTAAGATTAGTGCTTATTTACTGTATATTGCTTGCTGTGAAAAATCTCACTGCCTTTCTACGTGCATAACGTGTGTGAATGCCTGTATTGCTTTCTGTAATGTACTGCCGATAAGTCGCCAAAGGGGCACAATGCAAACAAGCAAAAGACTGTATATTAAACCTCCAAATGAAACCTGATACAGTTGTTATTTCTTCATAGTATTTCTTTCATAATTTGATGCTATAGTTCATGTTCTACACTTTGTGGTTAAACAGTTTCTATGCCAGGCTCCATCTTTGGAGTACTTATTAGAATAGCAATTATGAAAGTAAATAGAACAAATAATTGTTGATTTTTGTGGTCATTCCTTTGCATCTTGCGCTATCAGGATAATTAGTAACTGAATTTTCAAAAATATAATCTAAAATAGTGCCAAAGTTATAAGAAAAACAAGTCCTCCCTCCACTCCAAATTGATTGAGGTTCTAGTTTTGTCCCAAGTCAAACTTTATCTTTGACCAAGTCCATAAAAATGTTCTAATATCTACAACATTAATGAGATTTTGCCTTCTTTCTGAACACTTGCATTACTGATGAACTCCTTTTGTTCTTTCAAGTCAGTTGATAGCCCTTACTTTGTTAATAGCTAAGGCAACGACTTGGATTGTTTATAGATCATAAAATTCTACTGGTTGATCTTTTGATTGAATGCATTTCCAGGTATTGTGAGTGTTTTGCATCAGGTAGATACTGCAATGATTGCAACTGCAAAAACTGTTATAATAATGTTGGTCATGAGGCTGCAAGACAGGATGCTATCGATGCTGCAATGGAAAGGAATCCTATGGCCTTTATGCCCAAAATTGGGAACATCCCTCCACATGCAGCCCAGAACTGCGAGGTAGAGCACAATGCATATTTTCTGAGAATGACTTGTGTTTTCCTCCAGTTCTCTAGTTGTTGAGCTATCTATGTCATCCTAAAACCTTATTTGCTTGCTTGCTTGTTTTATTGTCCATGGAAAATTTAACAACGATGAAGAGACACATGAAGTGGCCTGTAAATAATGGCACAAATAATGTTCTGGGGTCAAGACTCATCACTCATATATCATTAGACTAAGTGTCACATGTTTATTTATTATATGTGCAATAGTTGCTGAATTTTGTCTTTCATGCTATGTTAAGCAAGATCAGTGCAGTAAAAATGACAGAAAACTCAAATCCCCCTTTTGTCATATAGAAGTTGTCCAATGTCAGAAATTAATCATGGATTGCCATTACCTAATTTCCTTTTGGGTACATTGTTTCAATTGACAAATTTGACCATGCGTTCTGCTAGCAATTAATAATCATTGACTCTGAGCCCATACCATGACTTAAGGGCTTAAGTCAATAGTTATATGAGAAAGAAGCCAAATTCCGAGTTGTATTTCAATATGTTTGCCTTATCATGTCATGTATGAAATCCATTCCCTTTACATCCCAGTTTAAAGTAGCAGAAGGCCCTCTTGTGGGTAAGCACACGAAGGGGTGCCACTGCAAGAGATCCGAGTGCCTGAAGAAATACTGTGAGTGCTTTCGATCTAATATTCTTTGTTCAGAGAACTGCAAATGTATGGATTGCAAGAACTATGAGAGCAATGAAGATAGGAAAGCAATACGACGTATCACCCGGCACCAGCAGCACCTTGTCTATGCACATCATATGCAGAATCCTGCTATAATGGGTATTACTGGACCATATGCGGCTCTTTCTCCTGCAGCAGAAAAGCTCTCCAATCTCTCAGTGGCTTCTTCAGGCAGAGATCAGCTCATCAGCAACAATGATTCTTCACAAGTAATTCTTTTACAGCATGCCTTCCATAATATTCATGACTAAGGCTTTCGTTATGTTGACTTAGAAAACAATTTAAGGTATATACTGTAGCAGCCAAGAACATGTGGTGTCTTATAAATGACGGACTGAATATTTATGGTTAGTAGCTCAAGTGCTAGAACATATCATTTGGATAAAATAAAGGTTTCTTTCGCAAAAAAAAAGGATAAAGTAAAAAGGTAAAAAAGTTGAAATTCTGGTTATTAACATATACTTTTGGTTTTTACCCCATTTCAGGTGACTTCGTCTTTGCTCACTCCTGTACCTATAGAAGGCACTAAAAGTGCCGTCGAAGTAGAACCGCATGGAGTTACTTACAGGTGACATTCAGGCCATGGTTATAACCAATTTCTCATCTGAACTCATTTGATTGTGTTGTCTAATATATGTTTCTTATCTTCTTAAGGCCACTTTTAGCTGATGTTATCCAGATAGAGAATGTCAATGAGCTCTGTAAAGTATTGTTTCTAGTATCAAGGCAAGCTGCTGGAGCATCCGTAGGTATTGTTCTCTCCAAAAGAACAGTCAGAGATGTGACCCTAATATTTGATTTATTATGCTGAATGCGTTTATGTTTGCTTGCTCAAAATGTTCTATGGCCATGCGTAGATTTTTTATTGCTGGTTTTCCATCAACTATTGGGAAGTACAGCGTAGAACACAGTGACCTTGTCACATTCAGTTCAGAGGGATTGCTTTGTTACTCCACCTAAAGAAAAATTGCACATACCTTAAAAGTAGAACTCAATATCAGGTGTAGGTATATTTTCTCTGGATCTCATTGCTGTTTCATTTTCAGGTGTTAAGGAGAACATAAATAGAAGAAAATTAGATCGAGCTGATAGTTGCCTTTCTTCCATAAACCATGACACGGAAGCAGTTGAGAAACAGCGCGATGAACAAGTCTGCTTAACAGAAAACAGTTTAACCGCAGTTCCTGTTTCTGAAGTAAGGGCAGGAACGCCAAGATCCGACCCTACTGATACATGTAAGTATGACAGAAGACCGGTGTCCCCTGAAACCCAGGAACTGATGTGTAACGAGCAAGATCGGCTTTTCCTGACACCAAGCGTTGCAGCTGTAATTCCCTCGGCCACCAAACAGAGATTGCCAGACACTTACAAAGAGCAAGAGAAGCGTATTCTGAAAACCTTGCATGACTATCTTGGTGAGCTTGTCAACTGCGGAAGGCTTCATGGTGAGTGTTAGCGGCGTCATGACGTTCATCAAGTTTTGTAGATGCAATTTTAGCCGTCACCCTAATGCAAGACGCTGAAACCATCTAAACCTGTAGTAGTTAGTTTTATTACTTGGATCTGTATCAGCATTGTTGCAAATAAGTATCCAAATTTAACAGCTCTTGGTTTCGTTTCTGCAGAAGAGAAGCTCTCTTCGATGTCATCGAAGTTCTTGCACGAGCGAACTTCTGTCGGTAGCAGCTGCGGTTCGTCGTCCATATCGAGGGTCACAGAGGTTGCTAGGGTTGGACAAACAATCCGACAGTCGCTCCATTCTCCAGCAAGTGTCAAGTCACCAGGTCTGTAGCCGATTCGAGAAGTGGGATGAGCAGCCCAGTGCCATGAGCATGCTGTAGCCAGAATGAGCGTTTCATTGCCTGCGCAAAATGGCCGCCGACAATGGCATATAGCAAACCTAGAGCGCTAACCTAGAGAACCTGATGGGTGGATTTCAGGATTTGGTTTGAGCATGACTCAATCCTTAGATGCTAACCTTCTCTGAGTATTATCACTCATCCCTTTTGTACTAGACACATGAATTGCCTTGCCAATTGAAGTCTCACGTACGTCCTGGACATGAGTGAATAATATCTCGCCCGTGATCGCCGGAAGAAGCAAGCTCTTTTGCTGAGATTGTGACATATATTACTCCCTGTGTAAAAAGAACGAAAAAACTAACGCCCACACGTGCAGGCGTTTGTAGATCGCCCACACGTCTTCATCACCACTCATTTTGTCATGTATGAATAAATGATATCAGTAGAAATTTTTTTGGTTTTCGTCTTAAAAATGTTTTATCTCCTAAATAAAAAGCGAACTAAAAATCCGTTTTCACCATTAAATCCGTCTCGACGAGATCTTCAAAACTAGACCCCATGTTGATATGTTTTGATGAATTTTTTTTTTGCCCAGAAGTTGCCATGATGTTTACACTATAGTTGCCATAGTGCTTAAACTAAAGTTGCTATGTGGCATTTTTAGTTTGTAGATCATGGCAATTTTCGTTTTTTGATGATGGCAATTCCAGTACTTTGACCATGAAAATATTTTTTTATTGAACCATGGCAATTTTAAGTGCATGTATCATGGCAATTTTAGTTTATGATGCATGGCAAGTCTAGTTTCTTAATCTCCGTTTTATAATATGTTAAAATTTATTTTTAAATGTAAAAGAAAATAGTTGAAATATATCATGGCTACTTCAGTGTAAATATCATGGCAATTCATGTGCAATAGACATGGCAACTTTTAACAAAAAAAAATTCGCCGAAATATATCGATATGAGATCTAGTTTTGAAGATCTCGTCGCGAGGGATTTAATGGTAAAAACGGATCTTCAATCGAATTTTTCATTTAAGAGATAAAACATTTTAAAAACTGAAAATCCAAAAAGATTATCGCATGCATGCATGCGATGATGTGGCAATCTATTTGCATTAGAGACGTGTGGTGTGTCTCCTTTCATGCCACACGTGTGGCAGTTATCGACGTCCAAAAGGAAATATAAGATCGTAGAGAGGGAGATCGTCCCCGTTAGGGGGCATGCACCATAGAGGCTGGCGTGGCAAGCACAGACACAACAGACGACCTCTCGGCGCCGTTAGGGCCCGGCTGCTTCTGAATGTTGATGTATAATGTGCTGCTTAGTCTCTTCGATCAAATCGGTCTTTTGGTTACACTGGCTAGAGCATGCACTTCTACATGGTATCAGTTTTCATTGCGATCTCCCTCGCTTCCGCTTCATGCAGCCGCCGCTCCTCCCTGTAGCCGCTGCTGTCCCCCCCCCCCCCCCCCCCCCTCCCAAACCCTAATGCCGCACTGAAGTTTCTCTTGCCCGTTGAACTGATGATTAGCTGCCTGGTGCGGTCCCCCTGGTTCTTTCGACGGGGACCCGAGCCTTTGCTCCTGGCCTGGCCAGATCGCAATGCATGCGAGGCAGGAAGTCACTGAGCAGTCAACCGAGAACCCCAACCTTTTTAGGGGTAAAAATAGCCAAATTTATTCATCAAACATCACAAAGTGGGGTATAACTTAGATCATGGGGTTGGTCAAACCAAATGTGGCGCCCCAGACCTAGCGAAAGCAGGAACTTGACTAGACTATGTGCTTCAAAGTTGACAACACAACTCTCAAAAGTAAAATTACAATGGAATTGAGCTACCCTAAGATTAATCTCACTGACTATAGCACCATCCTTGGATGCCGAGGCTAACCTAGTACCTTCCCAGGCGGGCTGCGGCCTTTCGACCCTTGTTGGGCCGCAACTGGACGAGTGCAGTCACAAGGGAAGTGTCGTCTCACAACACCAGCCGACGATTATGTTGTGAGAGTTGTTGCTATGTTCTTTCAAACTTGTTGGGACATCATAAAAGAGAACATTATGGCAGCCATCATCAAGTAATTTGAGAGAACCAATGTGATCAACCTTGAAAGTCTAAATTGAAGCTACTTTGGTGCTAATACCAAAGAAACAAGATGCCCAAGGGGCTAGAGACTACAGACCGATCAGCCTACTGTCATTCTTTGTGAAGTTGGTTATGAAAAGTTTGGCAAGCAAATTGCAACCATTCATGTAGATGACACAGTCAGGGCACTGTTGCATTCATGTGTATGTGGATTTCAGCATTGGTGATGGAGCCTACACTCAATTCTGGACTGATCCCTGCTTGTCCAAGACGGACAAGCCTTTGCAACAAATACCCAGACCTTTACAAGCAGTGCGCCCTTAGAAAAATCACTATCCAGACAACTATGCAGGGAAATAAATGGTTGAGACACTTCAAAGATAACCTCACGGCCACCTCCTCAATTAATTCCTCGACCTATGGAATGAGATTCAGAACATCTAGCTCCTCCCGGACAGATGATACTCTCTCGGCTGGAAATGGACGGCCACGGGGAATTTCAATACGGCCTGAGCCTATGCTCTGCTCTTTGCTGCATGTATTCAGCCACCTTTAGCCAAGTTGGCTTGGAAATCTGATGCCCCATCCAAGTGTCAATTTTTTGTATGGCCTGTTGCTCAAGGCCGATGTCTAATAGTAGTGTCAAAAACGCTTTTATATTATGTGACGGAGGGAGTAGCTGGTAATTTGGCAAAGTGAGGCTGCCCTGCAACCCAACTTGCCCCCTATGCCTCCTGTTCGCCAGAAGATCCAACTCATCTGTTTACGACCTGAACTTATTCGAAGGAGATTTGGAAATCATTACTACACAAGCTTTGGTTGAACACTTCTTTGCTGCACATCGGCAACGAAACCTTAATACGGTGGTGGCAGTGTTCCTCTGCAAGCATGAACAAGGATTCTGCCAAGTCTTGGCGTTCGGTCATTGCTCTGGTCTGGTGGAACATTTGGAAGATTGGAATAACAAAGTTGTGGACTAACAACATGTGCTACTAGGACTACTTTATACTCCATTCGTTTCCTTTTAGTCTGCATATAAGATTTGGTCAAAGTCAAACTTAGTAAAGTTTGACCAACTTTGTAGAAAAAAATATCAATATCTATAATACTAAAGTTATATAGTATGAAAATTAATTTCATGACGCATCTAATATTATTGATTTCATATTGTGAATCTTGATATTTTTTTTTATAAATTTAGTCAAAATTAACAAAATTTGACTTTGACCAAATTTTATATGCAGACTAAAAAGAAACGGAGGGAGTATTACCGCGTGTTTAATGGACCCTACCTACTGTCTCATAAGTGCAGTAGCAAAGTGAGTGGAGGCACGGCTAGTAACATAGGCGTTGGCATCCCATCTGACCATCTCCTTATGGTCACCTATCCTCCTTAAGACTTGGACATCTGTGTGGGCTTGTTATGTTGCTTCCCCACTTCATAAATAAAGCACACCATGATACAACAGTCACAACTGAAAGAAGGGAGGCCGACACACACACACAAAAAAAAAAACAGACAACAAAACTATAACGTGACCTTCTCCCCTTAGCTGCCACACATACCATGGGCTGGATTGATCGTATTCATCTTGGTTGAGGCCCATTGTAAGATTCTAAAACTCCCAAAATAATGTACGAAAATAGTCCCATCCCGCCGAAGCAAGAAAGTGAAGACCAACATCATTCGGTTTGGAGGAAACCAAAACGTAGGATTCAGGAATAGTACAGGAAGTTTATAGCATGACACTTGACATCCTGAATAATTGTCTTGCATCGTTTCTACGTACAAAATGAGTTTTGAGTGGCTGTGTAGATTCCTTCAAAAACATAGGAAATGAATAGCATTACTACGAAATTCCCGTACACGTTTCCTACAAACCAAATGTATCTATAGAAAATTTTCCTCTGAAATCTTTGTTCCTATGCTTTTCCTGTAAAAATCTCTCAAACCGAATGAGGATAAGGAGCATCTCAGGTTGTGTTCAATAATGCTAGAAACACATAGAGAAGTGCAAGACAGGCACTGCCATCATGTATTTATAGAAAATTTTCCTCTGAAATCTTTGTTCCTATGCTTTTCCTGTAAAAATCTCTCAAACCGAATGAGGATAAGGAGCATCTCAGGTTGTGTTCAATAATGCTAGAAACACATAGAGAAGTGCAAGACAGGCACTGCCATCGTGCCCCCCCCCCCCCCCCCCCCCCCTTCCCCCTTTTTTTAGCTTCTTCTCGTAAACACAACTGTAGGTCGGTTAATCCAGACATACACACGCATGTTGTATTTGGTGCATCTAATTATTGGCGATAAATGCATATATTATGAGTGTTTTGCATCAGGTAGATACTGCAGTGATTGCAACTGTAAAACTGTTCTAATAATGTTAGTCATGAGGGCGCAAGACAAGATGCTACCGATGCTGTACTAGAAAGGAATCATGTGGGCTTTATGCCAAATTGAGAATGTCCCTTCACGCGTAGTCTAGAATCGCGAGGTAGAGCACAATGTATAATTTCTAAGAATCACTTCTGTTTTCCTCAGTGCTCTAGTTGTTGAAAGGCTTGGCTACGAGGCTATCTATGCTATCTTAAAATGGTATTTCCTTCCTTGCTTGTTGAGTATTTAACAAAAAACTACCACAATTAGTGGAACCGTGTCTATAAACTACCATTTTACAAATTTGTGCGAAAAACTAACATTTTTTCACTAATCTTTAACTAAAAACTACCATGTATGAAAAGTGCCCGATTCGACTCGTTTAAACTTGATTATGAAAAAATAAAAACGCAAACAGGTCCCTGCAAAGACACGGAAAAAAAAGCAATCATGTCCCTTTTGCTGGCGAGCTTATTCCCGCCTCCGCCTTGGCTAGCAGGTCGCCGGAAGATGCCGCGCAGCCGGAACCTGCCGCGCGACGAAGCAGATTGGGGAGCCGCCGGTCGTCCGGTAGCAGTGCGCAAGGCGGAGCCTCTCCCACCAGAGCGCATAGCAGGGCGACCGCCCCGAGCGCGCGCACCTACGGAGGAGAGAGGAGGCATAGCCAGGGTCGACTCCGGCTGGCAGCTCGTCTCCATGCAAGGGGTGGGCATGCTTCCGTGCGGCCTGGCGGCGAGCGACGGCGAGGCTGCAGCACTGCTCGCTGGGGAGGAGCTTGAATGTGATGCCTCGTCATGCTCCTCGGCGCGGCAGCCGGAGACCTCGGCCCGGCAGCCGTGGCCCTGGTTCCGGCACTGCATGGACCTGAAGCCGGAGAAAGAGATCGAGGCGGCGGCGAAGATGAAATACTCCGGCGGCGTTGTCATATTCGAGTTTAATTTCGTCCAAATCAGTCGTTAGTGTTTTTTGTCAAAGATTAATGAAAAAATGGTAGTTTTCCGTATAAATTTGTAAAGTGGTAGTTTGTAGGCACGGTTCCACGAATTGTGGTATTTTTTTTTTGTTAAATACTCTTGCTTGTTTCCTTGTCTATATGCAAAATTTAAACACGATGAAGGAACATAAGAAGTGGCATGTAAAAACGGCATAAATAATGTTCTGAGGTCAAGATTCATGTATCATTACAATAAGCATCACATCTTTATTTATTACTAGATGACACCCTGCACGTTGCGGCGGGGACCATTTGCAATATATTTCACTGATATTTGATTATATAAACATCAATATTTTGATTAATAATATATATCATTGACCACATTATATAAGAGATATAGACTATCACCAAAAATGCAAATTGGCAATGAAAATGTGCAGACAACTAATAAAACAATAGGGATAACAAAAAATACAATAGTTTGAAAATCTGACATAGTAGGAATATTTTGCATGATAATGTAGAGACAAAAATCAGAGGAAGTTAGTGATAAAGTAGAGGGAATTTGAGTACATGTGAAATGCTCGACCCATTATATTTCGCCTTAAAAAATCATAGATACATTGAGAATATTTAATTACTACATCTGTTTATTTTTACCAATGGTTCCTTCATGTCTGTTGGAACATTGGATTTGAACTGACATCTGCCAAAAATGATATATCCTGTTGCAATGAAAATTACACCAAGACATGCAAAAAGATGAACCAATTCAATCCATATGTGTAGATTCTATCAGAAGTGCAGGGGCATAGTTTTCTTATTGGATTTCTTTCGAGACCATAATTGAAAATCCGCACTAAATAATCTTCTACTATGATCAATTCATCTAGTACAATAGATGTTGTTTGCTGGATTTTTTCTTTTCTTTCATGCTATGTTAAGCAAGCTCGGTGAGGTTTGGGGAGCAACAATGAATATAATTTACTTTTTGAAACAAAATGTACCTGTTGGCAGGGTAAAATGCTACCTTATTTCTGTGGGAGTAAGGAAAAGAGTTGACCTTTTTAGAGCTGGAATCACTTGACAAGGGGATAAGAACAAAAGGTAATCAGGTGAGATGAGGTTTGTCAACCTAAAAGGCCAAGAGGGGCTTGGTATTCTTAGTCTGGATCTGATGAACAAAGCTCTCTAGCAGGATGATTGGTGGTGGCGACACTCGGTCGTGGTGCAGCGCGGCGTGCACGACGGCGCCACTTCATCGTGGACGCACGCCTCGCAGCGACCGATGGTGCCAAGTTTGCCGCTCTACCGACTGACCATCTGATGTCATGTGTTGGGGTGCATGTTGTGCTCGATATGATTCTCCCGGCCACCCGCGGAAACTCTTAATTAAAAAATGATATATGAGTTGGTGTTGTGCATATTATACACATGAACTCAAAGAAAATGTGTGAACCAATCCGTGGTTGAATGGTTAGAAGGACAGTGGTATTCCCTGTTTATCAGAGTTCAAGTCTCAGACTTGACATTGCGTTCCCATCGACTACGAAGGCGTGTGTGAAGATGATGTGTCAACTCGATCTCTCGAAGATGCTCATAGAAATGAGTGTGCGTGTGTGCATTCATAAAAATGGGTGTATGTTTGTTTGTATGACCGTCTTCATCTGTACTATGTTAAAAAAATTCAAAGAAAATGTATATGTGTGGCCGAAGAGTGGAGATCTTGCGTAGATACACAATTTGGTACACAGATCTTGCGTAATCACAACTCTACGAGAACTTTAGTGTCGTTTTGGGTCACATATCGTATCAAGAAAAAAAAATCTACTCCCTCCATCCCATAATGTAATAGTTTGCAAAAATGTCTTATATTGTGAAATACATGAAGTACTTTTCAGTTGTTATTTAATACCATTCGTAGCCAAAAAGGATGGAAGTGCCACAAAGGAAACAAAATTTAAACTAGTGTTACATAAGGAAGAAAAGATTTATGTCAGATAGGAAGTCAAATTTTAGACAGTGTTAAATAAGGAGTTATCTCCTTGTTAACATCAACTATTTGCACGGGCCGTCTATAGCATGTAGTGGGGGCGAGGTTACATATAAGATTCCTTCCGTTTCATAATGTAGTGTCTAAAAAAAATTGAAGTCAAAATTTACAAACTTTGATCAGGTTTGTAGAGAAAGTTATTTTCATCTACTATATCAAATGCATATCATTAGGAGCACCATGGCATGTACTTTCATATTATATTTCTGTGGTGTTATAGATATAGATAATTACAATCAAAAACTCGGTCAAACTTCATAAAGTTTGACTTTCAAAAAAATTAGTAGGTAGTACACTATAAAACAGAGACTATATATTCTAAAACAGGAGTAGTTGACAGGAGGACATGCAGTCCGTGATGCGTTGTCCCAGATAATTATCATTAATTAATCTTGATTGGTATCAATCAAATAAATGGCATCGCAACAGGCGGAGCTACTTACTATGTGTTAAGCTCAGGGGCAATTGCCCCTCCCCCCTTCCCTCCCCCAAACTTGGAACCAATTTGTGAAGAAATTTTGTAGGAGGTGCCTTACATGAGAATTGTTTTAGCCTTACAATGGACAAGCCAGTTTATCTTTGTTATCAGATTCTTAGTTGCGTCACGGCATGAGTGGCCTTCTTCGTCGCGTGGAGACGGAGCGTGCAGAAGAACTGAAGTATTATCATTTATTTTAAATATTCTTTTCGTTATTGCGTACTTTGAAGAGGTAGACATTAACTTTTTCAAAAATCTACGGGGATTGAAATAGTTCTGCCTATATTAGAAATTATTGTGTAAATTTATGTATGCTCATTCTGGACCACAAGCACACACTATTATTGTTTATCTTCCTTGTATTTCTAAAATACCTAATTATTAGCAATTTGACAACGTTGTATTTTGTAAACTATTCAACATGCATTAAAAATTATTTTGGTGAGCTTTTTAATACAATTATTTAAAAATGTTACAGAGTAATTTTAATACACGTTGAACTCTTTTTAAATACACATGGGCAATTTTTTAATGCAAGACATCATTTTTAAATGCACATTTTAATCTTTTAATACATGCTAAAAAAATTCAAATGCACTAGCACCTTCTTTAAGTTTATGGCAGTGGTATTTTTTCTTATATTTTTCTTGAACGGAAAAAATAGTGTGAAAAATAAAAATAAAGAACTTGAAAAAATGAAATAAAGTTTGTGCAGGTCCATAGAAGTGCCATATATAAATAAGAATCGCTTGAAGAGGTGCATAGCAACCAAGGAGGATTTTTAGAGCATGGTGGCAACTGAGCGCATTTTTTAAAGGCTAAAATATGTCCCTTAAAAGTTTCAAAAAGAGTTGATTGTTTTCACACAAAAATGGATGCATGTGCTCTAAGTGGCTTTCAAATTTCATTTGATATTATGTTATATTATATCCTGCAAAAAAATGACAACATCACGGCCAAAAAAACAAGCCAATTTTTGCATGTATTTTTCTTTTTTATCTCCCACATACAAGCACATATATAATGAAAATTCACAAGGATATATTACACTTCTATGTGTGCATGTGCAAAAACATTCAGAATCTTTTTAGCCGTAAAAAATCCATTTATTTGAACTTAAAAAAAATAGGACATAGCCCGTGCTCCAAAGTTACTTTATGCATAGCGATGCAATATATAAAGTTCGACCTCAATATTTACCGAGCTATGTATGGCACGGTCGACAACTTTTGCGTACAATGCAATGTGTGACAACGAGGGTTCGATCCTGTATCACATTTTTTTTCTTTGTCTAATTTCTAATTCATGGGATTTGCCTGCATGACTAAATAAAATACTAGTAAGTGTGCACGTGCAACGCACGTATAATTATTGGTTGCATTTCAAGTAGATGCCAACATGTGGTAGATAAAAAGTTGCTTTGCATCTCGTGGCGTATAGGAAAGCTTGACAACGCATGAAACGATGAATGTTCATGTCTGGTACACACAGTCACAAACATA
Source organism: Triticum monococcum (assembly GCA_034509565.1). Classification (NCBI taxonomy): domain Eukaryota; kingdom Viridiplantae; phylum Streptophyta; class Magnoliopsida; order Poales; family Poaceae; genus Triticum; species Triticum monococcum. The sequence goes on along the minus strand of CM067842.1, from coordinate 75,755,841 downwards.
CATAAAATTGGAGAGTATAAATCAAACCATACAACTCGTTATTTCATGTCTCCGTTTACTCTTTATATGCATCAAGATGCCCTTGACATGTAAATGTTTAGTTCATTCTGCACGAAGTGTCAAAGCACTAAAAATCCAAAGCTAAACTTGGCAAGCAACATACACAATTCTACAATGTTTCCCCTCTTTCATCTGTGTTCATCCTCTTCCAAGCCAGCAAGCTTTCATACCAAAATGCGAAAAGAACAATGCGCTGAATAAATACAAGGGTAGACATAGGAAAACAATAGTACAAAATAACATCCCGAAACACAATGGGGACATATGGAGAAGCACCAGTTGTATAAAATAAGAAAAAAAATGCAAGTCATGACCATTTTTGATAGTTTTTCTTTACACCCACTTATGTGTAATACTATCAAACAATAAAAATAATTTGATGGTCATTAGTTCCTAACCATTAACCGAATGAACAGCGAAAGGACCTCAAAGTATTTATACGTAGAAGAATAGTAAAAAATATATTTATTTATAGATGGTTCATGTGAGAGAAAAAATCACATCTTGCAATTTAGACCATCCAGCCCCTTTATGAAGTGAAAGGAGTTCCAAATGTAACAACTTAAAATAAACCAACTCCAGCAGTACAAGTGTTACAAATTAAGAAAAAACAAATAATGTGTTGATGACACATGTAAACGACATCTGCTAAGAAACACCGAAGATATAAAGATAGCACACTCTGGTTAGTAATGCATAGAAACCTTATTTTGAAAAATACAAGTCAGCACAGGCACGTCGTGTAAGTTCGCAAGAAACCATAAATGCTGGCTGGGCAGTTGTCTTACAAGCAACATAAATTACCAGCACTCCAACGGCATCCCCTGAGAAGGGGCGACCGGTGCGGCACCCTCGGCGGTTCACGAATTACCGGCACTCCGGCAGCGTCCCCTGAGAAGGAGTTGTTGGTCCTTGGCTCCTTGTCACCGCCGAGTGAAGTCTGGTTGTGGTGGTTTTTCTTGAGAGAGATAGGATCGTGATCCAGGAGGTCGAGGTGATGGATGTGTCAATGTGTGCGAATATACCCGATTAGTTTCCTAATAAAATGCGATCGTGATTAGTTTCCTAATAAATTGCGATCATGATTAGTTTCCTAGTAAAACGCGATCGTGATTAGTTTCCTAAGAAGATGTGATCGTGATTAGTTTCCTAAGAAAACGCGATCATGATTATAGTTTCCTAATTGATCAGACGTGGAGTTTCATATGGTGAAGCACGGTCAGTCAATGTAAATTGTTAAGTGCACATAGAGAATACATTAGGTTAAGGCTAGCCGTTAGATTGAGTTTACTGGGCTTAATCATGCGGTCATAATGAATTTGTGTACGTTTTACGGGGTGCACGTAAGAAAGTTTTTGTTTGATTGTTTAATAGTAGTGGAGATGAGGGGGTCTTGTTAAGAAAATCCACACGCTCGGGCCACCCAGCGCCTTCCAACTCTCAGCCACTGCCACACCGCGCGGCTGGACGTATGTTCAGATACGGATGGAGGCACCGTATTTGCATGTCCGAACAAGTTTGAGCACCAGTTTCATATATTTTACAACTTTAGACACTAAACTCAAGGCCGGCCCTGGGGTATGGCCGGAGAGGCGGCGGCCTAGGGCCATGCCTGTGAGGGGCGCATAATCTGGTATATACGTAATCTCTACTCTTAATGAAGCAGTTGGTAGTCTCGCTTCCAGGGTTTTTTTCGTCCGGTTTTTTTCGCAGGTTAACCATTGTAGAATTTTTTCGATGTTGGTTTCTTATTCACCAGTTTATTTACCCCTCAGCTCTTTCCTTGCAAATTAGCACTTTCCAAATGTGCACGCAATCACGGATCTAAATTTACTAACTTATCCAAATCAACCGATACCTTCCATTATTGCAAATTTCTTTAGGAAACAAATAATAGATTTTAAGGAAACAAATAAAAGATTTTAAAGATGCATCATACTTTACTAACAATCACTAAAAATCAAATCTAAATTAATTAACCTTACCTTAAATCACTCAATCACTTTAATTAGAAAATATTTTCTTTCCTAACTGCACCCCGCTTAGCGTGCACATAACAATCCGAAGTAATTAGAGTCACATGATTGAATCCATTTATTTAGATCGACATGATTGAATTCATTTATTAACAATAATCCTCACCAAAAGTGCGTTTAGCAATTTTAGAGGGCGGACCAAAACTCTGCCATCCGCTCGCCCGCGTTTGTTTAGGTACAGGAAAAAATGGCATATGGAAACAACACGACCGGGGCGGCGGCGCAATCTTCGGGGATAGGAGATCGGAGGAGAAGGATTGGCCTGGCAGCATGATCGGGGTGCTTCCCCGCGGCCGTGGCCGTCCTCGCGATGCCACCTACCCGAAATCAACGCTGCTCCCTGCCGTCAGCCGAGGCGACGCCGCCTGCCCTCCTACCCACAGTCCGCTGCCGTGTGCGGCTACGACGGGAGGAGTAGCGACGGGGCCGAGGTCCTTCATGCGTTCCAGGATGGAGGCCATGATTTCGTCGAGGTCGTTGTTGCCTCCTACACTCAGGGTGTGTCGCCGAGATCGTGGCGAGCATGAGGAGCTGTGGCCACCGCCATGGTCACCCCATCGCAGGGGATGGAGCACGCCGTCGGCCTACAGCTTGTGGAGATCTGAAGGAAATATGCCCTAGAGGCAATAATAAAGTTATTATTTATTTCCTTATATCATGATAAATGTTTATTATTCATGCTAGAATTGTATTAACCGAAAACATAATACATGTGTGAATACATAGACCAACAGAGTGTCACTAGTATGCCTCTACTTGACTAGCTCGTTAATCAAAGATGGTTATGTTTCCTAACCATGAACAAAGAGTTGTTATTTGATTAACGAGGTCACATCATTAGTTGAATGATCTGATTGACATGACCCATTCCATTAGCTTAGCACCCGATCGTTTAGTATGTTGCTATTGCTTTCTTCATGACTTTATACATGTTCCTATAACTATGAGATTATGCAACTCCCGTTTACCGGAGGAACACTTTGGGTACTACCAAACGTCACAACGTAACTGGGTGATTATAAAGGAGTACTACAGGTGTCTCCAATGGTGGATGTTGGGTTGGCATATTTCGAGATTAGGGTTTGTCACTCCGATTGTCGGAGAGGTATCTCTGGGCCCTCTTGGTAATACACATCACATAAGCCTTGCAAGCATAATAACTAAGATGTTAGTTATGACATGATGTATTACGGAACGAGTAAAGAGACTTGCCAGTAACGAGATTGAACTAGGTATTGGATACCGACGATCGAATCTCGGGCAAGTAACATACCGATGACAAAGGGAACAACGTATGTTGTTATGCGGTCTGACCGATAAAGATCTTCGTAGAATATGTAGGAGCCAATATGGGCATCCAGGTCCCGCTATTGGTTATTGACCGGAGACATGTCTCGGTCATGTCTACATCGTTCTCGAACCGTAGGGTCCGCACGCTTAACGTTACGATGACAGTTATTATGAGTTTATGCATTTTGATGTACCGAAGGTTGTTCGGAGTCCCGGATGTGATCACGGACATGACGAGGAGTCTCGAAATGGTCGAGACATAAAGATTGATATATTGGAAGCCTATGTTTGGACACCGGAAGTGTTCCGGGTGAAATCGGGATTTTACCGGAATACCGGGAGGGTTACCGGAACCCCCGGGGAGGCTAATGGGCCTATTGGGCCTTAGTGGAAAAGAGAAAAGGGGCAGCCCATAGCTGGCCGCGCCCCCCCCCCCCCTTCCCCAAGTCCTACTAGGACTAGGAGAAGGGGCCGGCCCCCCTCTCTCTCCTTTCCCCCTTGGGAGTCCTAGTTGGAATAGGATTGGGGGGGGAGTCCTACTCCCGGTAGGAGTAGGACTCCTCCCGCGCCCTCTCCCTAGCCGGCCGAACCCCCTCCCCTTGCTCCTTTATATACGGGGGCAGGGGGCACCCAGAGACACACAAGTTGATCATAGTTGATCGTTCCTTAGCCGTGTGCGGTGCCCCCTGCCACCAAATTCCACCTCGGTCATATCGTTGTAGAGCTTAGGCGAAGCCCTGCGTCGGTAGTACATCAAGATCGTCACCACACCGTTGTGCTGACGGAACTCTTCCTCGACGCTTTGCTGGATCGGAGCCCGAGGATCATCATCGAGCTGAACGTGTGCTAAGAACTCGGAGGTGCCGGAGTAACGGTGCTTGGATCGGTTGGATCGGGAAGAAGACGTACGACTACTTCCTCTACGTTGTGAGATCGCTTCCGCAGTCGGTCTGCGTTGGTACGTAGACAACACTCTCCCCCTCGTTGCTATGCATCACCATGATCTTGCGTGTGCGTAGGAAAATTTTCGAAATTACTACGTTCCCCAACAGTGGCATCCGAGCCTAGGTTTTTATGGTTTGATGTTATTTGCACGAGTAGAACACAAGTGAGTTGTGGGCGATACAAGTCTTACTGCCTACCAGCATGTCATACTTTGGTTCGGCGGTATTGTTGGACGAGACGATCCGGACCAACCTTACGCGTACTCTTACGCGAGACCGGTTCCCTCGACGTGCTATGCACACAGATGGCTTGCGGAAGACTGTCTCTCCAACTTTAGTTGAACCAAGTGTGACTACGCCCGGTCCTTGAGAAGGTTAAAACGGAGTCTATTTGACGAACTATCGTTGTGGTTTTGATGCATAGGTGAGATGAGTTCTTACTTAAGCCCGTAGCAGCCACGTAAAACTTGCAACAACAAAGTAGAGGACGTCTAACTTGTTTTTGCAGGGCATGTTGTGATGTGATATGGTCAAGGCATGATGCTGATTTTATTGTATGAGATGATCATGTTTTGTAACCGAGTTATCGGCAACTGGCAGGAGCCATATGGTTGTCGCTTTATTGTATGCAATGCAATCGCGATGTAATGCTTTACTTTATTACTAAGCGGTAGTGATAGTCGTGGAAGCATAAGATTGGCGAGACGACAACGATGCTACGATGGAGATCAAGGTGTCGCGCCGGTGACGATGGTGATCATGACGGTGCTTCGGAGATGAAGATCACAAGCACAAGATGATGATGGCCATATCATATCACTTATATTGATTGCATGTGATGTTTATCCTTTTATGCATCTTATCTTGCTTTGATTGACGGTAGCATTATAAGATGATCTCTCATTAAATTATTAAGAAGTTGTTGGGGAACGCAGTAATTTCGAAAATTTTCCTACGCACACGCAAGATCATGGTGATGCACAGCAACGAGAGGGGAGAGTGTTGTCTACGTACCAACGCAGACCGACTGCGGAAGCGATCACACAACATAGAGGAAGTAGTCGTACGTCTTCTTCCCGATCCGACCGATCCAAGCACCGTTACTCCGGCACCTCCGAGTTCTTAGCACACGTTCAGCTCGATGACGTTCCTCGGGCTCCGATCCAGCAAAGCATCGAGGAAGAGTTCCGTCAGCACGACGGCGTGATGACGATCTTGATGTACTACCGACGCAGGGCTTCGCCTAAGCACTGTAACGGTACGATCGAGGTGGAATTTGGTGGCAGGGGGCACCGCACACGGCTAAGGAACGATCTCAAGGATCAAGTTGTGTGTCTTGGGGTGCCCCCTGCCCCCGTATATAAAGGTTGGAGGAGGGGGAGCCGGCCGGCCAGGGAGAGGAGGCGCAGGGGAGTCCTACTCCCACCGGGAGTAGGACTCCTCCCTCCAATCCTAATCCTATTAGGACTCCCGGGGGGAAAAGGAGAGAGAACGGGGGCCGGCCCCCTATCCTAGTCCTACTAGGACTTGGGGAAAGGGGGAGCGCCGGCCAGCTTGTGGGCTTCCCTTTTTATCTTTTCCACTAAGGCCCAATAGGCCCATTAGTCTCCCGGGGGGTTCCGGTAACCCTCCCGGTATTCCGGTAAAATCCCAATTTTACCCGGAACACTTCCTATGTCCAAACATAGGCTTCCAATATATCAATCTTTACGTCTCGACCATTTCGAGACTCCTCGTCATGTCCGTGATCTCATCCGGGACTCCAAACAACCTTCGGTACATCAAAATGCATAAACTCATAATAACTGTCATCGTAACGTTAAGCGTGCGGACCCTACGGTTCGAGAACAATGTAGACATGACCGAGACACGTCTCCGGTCAATAACCAATAGCGGGACCTGGATGCCCATATTGGCTCCTACATATTCTACGAAGATCTTTATCGGTCAGACCGCATAACAACATACGTTGTTCCCTTTGTCATCGGTATGTTACTTGCCCGAGATTCGATCGTCGGTATCCAATACCTAGTTCAATCTCGTTACCGGCAAGTCTCTTTACTCGTTCCGTAATACATCATCTCACAACTAACATATTAGTTGCAGTGCTTGCAAGGCTTATGTGATGTGCATTACCGAGAGGGCCCAGAGATACCTCTCCGACAATCGGAGTGACAAACCCTAATCTCGAAATACGCCAACCCAACATCTACCATTGGAGACACCTGTAGTACTCCTTTATAATGACCCAGTTACGTTGTGACGTTTGGTAGTACCCAAAGTGTTCCTCCGGTAAACGGGAGTTGCATAATCTCATAGTTATAGGAACATGTATAAGTCATGAAGAAAGCAATAGCAACATACTAAACGATCGGGTGCTAAGCTAATGGAATGGGTCATGTCAATCAGATCATTCAACTAATGATGTGACCTCGTTAATCAAATAACAACTCTTTGTTCATGGTTAGGAAACATAACCATCTTTGATTAACGAGCTAGTCAAGTAGAGGCATACTAGTGACACTCTGTTGGTCTATGTATTCACACATGTATTATGTTTCCGGTTAATACAATTCTAGCGTGAATAATAAACATTTATCATGATATAAGGAAATAAATAATAACTTTATTATTGCCTCTAGGGCATATTTCCTTCAGAAGTGTTCTCCCTGAGTATGCACCGTTGCCAAAGTTCGTCGTGCCCAGACACCACGTGATGATCGGGTGTGATAAGCTCTACGTCCATCTACAACGGGTGCAAGCCAGTTTTGCACACGCAGAATACTCAGGTTAAACTTGACGAGCCTAGCATATGCAGATATGGCCTCGGAACACAGAGACCGAAAGGTCGAGCGTGAATCATATAGTAGATATGATCAACATGACGATGTTCACCATTGAAAACTACTCCATCTCACGTGATGATCGGTTATGGTTTAGTTGATTTGGGTCACGTGATCACTTAGAGGATTAGAGGGATATCTATCTAAGTGGGAGTTCCTAAGTAATTTGATTAACTGAACTTAAACTTATCATGAACTTAGTACCTGATAGTATCTTGCTTGTTATGTTGATTGTAGATAGATGGCTCGTGCTGTTGTTCCGTTGTATTTTAATGTGTTCCTTGAGAAAGCAAAGTTGAAAGATGATGGTAGCAATTACACGGACTGGGTCCGTAACCTGAGGATTATCCTCATTGCTGCACAGAAGAATTACGTCCTGGAAGCACCGCTAGGTGCCAGGCCTGCTGCTGGAGCAACACCAGATGTTATGAACGTCTGGCAGAGCAAAGCTGATGACTACTCGATAATTCAGTGTGCCATGCTTTACGGCTTAGAATCGGGACTTCAACGACTTTTTGAACGTCATGGAGCATATGAGATGTTCCAGGAGTTGAAGTTAATATTTCAAGCAAATGCCCGAATTGAGAGATATGAAGTCTCCAATAAGTTCTATAGCTGCAAGATGGAAGAGAACAGTTCTGTCAGTGAGCATATACTCAAAATGTCTGGGTATAATAATCACTTGATTCAGATGGGAGTTAATCTTCCAGATGATTGCGTCATTGACAGAATTCTCCAATCACTGCCACCAAGCTACAAGAGCTTCGTGATGAACTATAATATGCAAGGGATGAACAAGACTATTCCCGAGCTCTTCGCAATGCTGAAAGCTGCGGAGGTAGAAATCAAGAAGGAGCATCAAGTGTTGATGGTTAACAAAACCACTAGTTTCAAGAAAAAGGGCAAAGGGAAGAAGAAGGGGAACTTCAAGAAGAACAGCAAGCAAGTTGCTGCTCAGGAGAAGAAACCCAAGTCTGGACCTAAGCCTGAAACTGAGTGCTTCTACTGCAAGCAGACTGGTCACTGGAAGCGGAACTGCCCCAAGTATTTGGCGGATAAGAAGGATGGCAAGGTGAACAAAGGTATATGTGATATACATGTCATTGATGTGTACCTTACTAGAGCTCGCAGTAGCACCTGGGTATTTGATACTGGTTCTGTTGCTAATATTTGCAACTCGAAACAGGGACTATGGAATAAGCGGACGCTAGCAAAGGACGAGGTGACGATGCGCGTGGGAAACGGTTCCAAAGTCGATGTGATCGCGGTCGGCACGCTACCTCTACATCTACCTTCGGGATTAATATTATACCTAAATAATTGTTATTGAAGGAAATATGCCCTAGAGGCAATAATAAAGTTATTATTTATTTCCTTATATCATGATAAATGTTTATTATTCATGCTAGAATTGTATTAACCGGAAACATAATACATGTGTGAATACATAGACCAACAGAGTGTCACTAGTATGCCTCTACTTGACTAGCTCATTAATCAAAGATGGTTATGTTTCCTAACCATGAACAAAGAGTTGTTATTTGATTAACGAGGTCACATCATTAGTAGAATGATCTGATTGACATGACCCATTCCATTAGCTTAGCACCCGATCGTTTAGTATGTTGCTATTGCTTTCTTCATGACTTATACATGTTCCTATAACTATGAGATTATGCAACTCCCGTTTACCGGAGGAACACTTTGGGTACTACCAAACGTCACAACGTAACTGGGTGATTATAAAGGAGTACTACAGGTGTCTCCAATGGTAGATGTTGGGTTGGCATATTTCGAGATTAGGGTTTGTCACTCCGATTGTCGGAGAGGTATCTCTGGGCCCTCTCGGTAATGCACATCACATAAGCCTTGCAAGCACTGCAACTAATATGTTAGTTGTGAGATGATGTATTACGGAACGAGTAAAGAGACTTGCCGGTAACGAGATTGAACTAGGTATTGGATACCGACGATCGAATCTCGGGCAAGTAACATACCGATGACAAAGGGAACAACGTATGTTGTTATGCGGTCTGACCGATAAAGATCTTCGTAGAATATGTAGGAGCCAATATGGGCATCCAGGTCCTGCTATTGGTTATTGACCGGAGACGTGTCTCGGTCATGTCTACATTGTTCTCGAACCGTAGGGTCCGCACGCTTAACGTTACGATGACAGTTATTATGAGTTTATGCATTTTGATGTACCGAAGGTTGTTCGGAGTCCTGGATGAGATCACGGACATGACGAGGAGTCTCGAAATGGTCGAGACGTAAAGATTGATATATTGGAAGCTTATGTTTGGACATCGGAAGTGTTCCGGGTGAAATCGGGATTTTACCGGATTACCGGGAGGGTTACCGGAACCCCCCGGGAGCCAAATGGGCCAACATGGGCCTTAGTGGAAAGGTGAGAGGGCAGCCCACATAGGGCTGCGCCTCCCCCCCTCTCCCTAGTCCTATTAGGACTAGGAGAGGGGCCGGCCACCTCTCTCTCTCCCCTTTGAAGGATTCCTAGTTGGACTAGGATTGGAGGGGGGAGTCCTACTCCCGGTAGGAGTAGGACTCCTCCTGCGCCTCCCTCTCTTTGGCCGGCCAGCCCCCCTCCCTCCAACCTTTATATACGGGGGTAGGGGACACCCCAAGACACACAAGTTGATCCTTGAGATCGTTCCTTAGCCGTGTGCGGTGCCCCCTGCCACCAAATTCCACCTCGATCATACCGTTACAGTGCTTAGGCGAAGCCCTGCGTCGGTAGTACATCAAGATCGTCATCACGCCGTCGTGCTGACGGAACTCTTCCTCGACGCTTTGCTGGATCGGAGCCCGAGGATCGTCATCGAGCTGAACGTGTGCTAAGAACTCGGAGGTGCCGGAGTAACGGTGCTTGGATCGGTCGGATCGGGAAGAAGACGTACGACTACTTCCTCTATGTTGTGTGATCGCTTCCGCAGTCGGTCTGCGTTGGTACGTAGACAACACTCTCCCCTCTCGTTGCTATGCATCACCATGATCTTGCGTGTGCGTAGGAAAATTTTCGAAATTACTACGTTCCCCAACAGTTATTTGGTGCCAGCGTTGAGCATGAACATTATATCTGGATCTTGTTTAATGCAAGACGGTTATTCATTTAAATCAGAGAATAATGGTTGTTCTATTTATATGAGTAATATCTTTTATGGTCATGCACCTTTGAAGAGTGGTCTATTCTTGTTGAATCTCGATAGTAGTGATATACATATTCATAATGTAGAAGCCAAAAGATGCAGAGTTGATAATGATAGTGCAACTTATTTGTGGCACTGCCGTTTAGGTCATATCGGTGTAAAGCGCATGAAGAAACTCCATACTGATGGGCTTTTAGAACCACTTGATTATGAATCACTTGGTACTTGCGAACCGTGCCTCATAGGCAAGATGACCAAAACACCGTTCTCCGGTACTATGGAGAGAGCAACAGATTTATTGGAAATCATACATACCGATGTATGTGGTCCGATGAATATTGAGGGTCGTGGCGGATATCGTTATTTTCTCACCTTCACAGATGATTTAAGAAGATATGGGTATATCTACTTAATGAAACATAAGTCTGAAACATTTGAAAAGTTCAAGGAATTTCAGAGTGAAGTAGAAAATCATCGTAACAAGAAAATAAAGTTTCTATGATCTGATCGTGGAGGAGAATATTTGAGTTACGAGTTTGGTGTACATTTGAAAAATTGTGGAATAGTTTCGCAACTCACGCCACCCGGAACACCACAGCGTAATGGTGTGTCCGAACGTCGTAATCGTACTTTACTAGATATGGTGCGATCTATGATGTCTCTTACTGATTTACCGCTATCGTTTTGGGGTTATGCTTTAGAGACGGCCGCATTCACGTTAAATAGGGCACCATCAAAATCCGTTGAGACGACGCCTTATGAACTATGGTTTGGCAAGAAACCAAAGTTGTCGTTTCTTAAAGTTTGGGGCTGCGATGCTTATGTGAAAAAGCTTCAACCTGATAAGCTCGAGCCCAAAGCGGAGAAATGTGTCTTCATAGGATACCCAAAAGAAATTGTTGGGTATACCTTCTATCACAGATCCGAAGGCAAGACATTCATTGCTAAGAATGGATCATTTCTAGAGAAGGAGTTTCTCTCGAAAGAAGTGAGTGGGAGGAAAGTAGAACTTGACGAGGTAACTGTACCTGCTCCCTTATTGGAAAATAGTACATCACAGAAAACTGTTTCTGGGACACCTATACCAATTAGTGAGGAAGCTAGTGATGATGATCATGAAACTTCAGAACAAGATACTACTGAACCACGTAGATCAACCAGAGTGAGATCCGCACCAGAGTGGTACGGTAATCCAGTTCTGGAAGTCATGCTACTAGATCATGATGAACCTACGAACTATGAAGAAGCGATGGTGAGCCCAGATTCCGCAAAGTGGCTTGAGGCCATGAAATCTGAGATGGGATCCATGTATGAGAACAAAGTATGGACTTTGGTTGACTTGCCCGATGATCGGCAAGCAATTGAGAATAAATGGATCTTCAAGAAAAAGGCTGACGCTGACGGTAATATTACTGTCTATAAAGCTCGACTTGTCGCAAAAGGTTTTCGACAAGTTCAAGGGGTTGACTACGATGAGACCTTCTCACCCGTAGCGATGCTTAAGTCCGTCAGAATCATGTTAGCAATCGCCACATTTTATGATTATGAAATATGGCAAATGGATGTCAAAACTGCATTCCTGAATGGATTTCTGGAAGAAGAGTTGTATATGATGCAACCAGAAGGTTTTGTCGATCCGAAGGGAGCTAACAAAGTGTGCAAACTCCAGCGATCCATTTATGGACTGGTGCAAGCATCTCGGAGTTGGAATAAACGCTTTGATAGTGTGATCAAAGCATTTGGCTTTATACAGACTTTTGGAGAAGCCTGTATTTACAAGAAAGTGAGTGAGAGCTGTGTAGCATTTCTGATATTATATGTGGATGACATATTGCTGATTGGAAATGATATAGAATTTCTGGATAGCATAAAGGGATACTTGAATAAAAGTTTTTCGATGAAAGACCTCAGGGAAGCTGCTTACATATTAGGCATAAAGATCTATAGAGATAGATCGAGACGCTTAATTGGACTTTCACAAAGCACATACCTTGACAAGATTTTGAAGAAGTTCAAAATGGATCAAGCAAAGAAAGGGTTCTTGCCTGTGTTACAAGGTGTGAAGTTGAGTCAGACTCAATGCCCGACCACTGCAGAAGATAGAGAGAAAATGAAAGATGTTCCCTATGCTTCAGCCATAGGCTCTATCATGTATGCAATGCTGTGTACCAGACCTGATGTGTGCCTTGCTATAAGTTTAGCAGGGAGGTACCAAAGTAATCCAGGAGTGGATCACTGGACAGCGGTCAAGAACATCCTGAAATACCTGAAAAGGACTAGGGATATGTTTCTCGTATATGGAGGTGACAAAGAGCTCACCGTAAGAGGTTACGTTGATACAAGCTTTGACACTGATCCGGACGATTCTAAATCGCAAACCGGATACGTGTTTACTTTAAACGGTGGAGCTGTCAGCTGGTGCAGTTCTAAACAAAGCGTCGTAGCGGGATCTACATGTGAAGCGGAGTACATAGCTGCTTCGGAAGCAGCGAATGAAGGAGTCTGGATGAAGGAGTTCATATCCGATCTAGGTGTCATACCTAGTGCATCGGGTCCAATGAAAATCTTTTGTGACAATACTGGTGCAATTGCTTTGGCAAAGGAATCCAGATTTCACAAAAGGACCAAACACATCAAGAGACGCTTCAACTCCATCCGGGATTTAGTCCAGGTGGGAGACATAGAAATTTGCAAGATACATACGGATCTGAATGTTGCAGACCCGTTGACTAAGCCTCTTCCACGAGCAAAACATGATCAGCACCAAGGCTCCATGGGTGTTAGAAACATTACTGTGTAATCTAGATTATTGACTCTAGTGCAAGTGGGAGACTGAAGTAAATATGCCCTAGAGGCAATAATAAAGTTATTATCTATTTCCTTATATCATGATAAATGTTTATTATTCATGCTAGAATTGTATTAACCGGAAACATAATACATGTGTGAATACATAGACCAACAGAGTGTCACTAGTATGCCTCTACTTGACTAGCTCGTTAATCAAAGATGGTTATGTTTCCTGACCATGAACAAAGAGTTGTTATTTGATTAACGAGGTCACATCATTAGTTGAATGATCTGATTGACATGACCCATTCCATTAGCTTAGCACCCGATCGTTTAGTATGTTGCTATTGCTTTCTTCATGACTTATACATGTTCCTATAACTATGAGATTATGCAACTCCCGTTTACCGGAGGAACACTTTGGGTACTACCAAACGTCACAACGTAACTGGGTGATTATAAAGGAGTACTAGAGGTGTCTCCAATGGTGGATGTTGGGTTGGCATATTTCGAGATTAGGGTTTGTCACTCCGATTGTCGGAGAGGTATCTCTGGGCCCTCTCGGTAATACACATCACATAAGCCTTGCAAGCATAATAACTAAGATGTTAGTTATGACATGATGTATTACGGAACGAGTAAAGAGACTTGCCAGTAACGAGATTGAACTAGGTATTGGATACCGACGATCGAATCTCGGGCAAGTAACATACCGATGACAAAGGGAACAACGTATGTTGTTATGCGGTCTGACCGATAAAGATCTTCATAGAATATGTAGGAGCCAATATGGGCATCCAGGTCCCGCTATTGGTTATTGACCGGAGACATGTCTCGGTCATGTCTACATCGTTCTCGAACCGTAGGGTCCGCACGCTTAACGTTATGATGATAGTTATTATGAGTTTATGCATTTTGATGTACCAAAGGTTGTTCGGAGTCCCGGATGTGATCACGGACATGACGAGGAGTCTCGAAATGGTCGAGACATAAAGATTGATATATTGGAAGCCTATGTTTGGACACCGGAAGTGTTCCGGGTGAAATCGGGATTTTACCGGAATACCGGGAGGGTTACCGGAACCCCCCGGGAGGCTAATGGGCCTATTGGGCCTTGGTGGAAAAGAGAAAAGGGGCAGCCCATAGCTGGCCGCCCCCCCCCCCCCTTCCCCAAGTCCTACTAGGACTAGGAGAAGGGGCCGGCCCCCCTCTCTCTCCTTTCCCCCTTGGGAGTCCTAGTTGGAATAGGATTGGGGGGGAGTCCTACTCCCGGTAGGAGTAGGACTCCTCCCGCGCCCTCTCCCTAGCCGGCCGAACCCCCTCCCCTTGCTCCTTTATATACGGGGGCAGGGGGCACCCAGAGACACACAAGTTGATCATAGTTGATCGTTCCTTAGCCGTGTGCGGTGCCCCCTGCCACCAAATTCCACCTCGGTCATATCGTTGTAGAGCTTAGGCGAAGCCCTGCGTCGGTAGTACATCAAGATCGTCACCACGCCGTTGTGCTGATGGAACTCTTCCTCGACGCTTTGCTGGATCGGAGCCCGAGGATCGTCATCGAGCTGAACGTGTGCTAAGAACTCGGAGGTGCCGGAGTAACGGTGCTTGGATCGGTTGGATCGGGAAGAAGACGTACGACTACTTCCTCTACGTTGTGAGATCGCTTCCGCAGTCGGTCTGCGTTGGTACGTAGACAACACTCTCCCCCTCGTTGCTATGCATCACCATGATCTTGCGTGTGCATAGGAAAATTTTCGAAATTACTACGTTCCCCAACAAGATCACTGTTGCTCTTCAGGTCGCGTGGTGACCGGATCTTGCCGATGTGTCCCTCCCCGACGACCTCCTCTTCGCCCGATAGGCCGGCACTAGTAGAAAATAGGGCTATGGTCCAGGCCGCATCAGCCCATTAGTCCCGGTTCAGTCTAGAACCGGGACCAATGTGGGCATTGGTCCCGGTTCGTGAGCCCAGGGGGGCGGCCGGGCCACGTGGGCCATTGGTCCCGGTTCATCTGGACCTTTTGATCCCGGTTGGTGGGATGAATCGTGACCAATGGGCCTCGCTCCTGGCCCACCACCATTGGTCCCGGTTGGTGGCTTGAACCGGGACCAAAGGCTCCCCTTTAGTCCCGGCTCATGCCACCAACCGGGACCAATGAGGTGTCTATATATACCCCCTCGCGTAAGAGCAGAGCACCCCAGTGCTCTGTTTTTTGGCCGAGGGGGAGAGGGGTTTGTGGTGCTCTAGCTCACCTCCTATGCACATGAGGTGTTCGATGGAATGCCCAAGCCACACTACTTAAGCTTTCTCCTTTCGAAGCTCGACCTCCAAGCTCCATTTTCCTCGAGATTTGTCTAGATTTAGCGGTCCGTCACACCCCGTCCCCGTCTTCACCGCCGTCGATCACCCGCGTCGATCTCATCACCGACACCACCGTGGTGAGCCTCTTGTTCTTATCTTCTTTCTGAAAGGAAAAATATTCTTACTTGTATGTTTAGATAGATACTTGTATCATTTTCTTACATTTTATTGCATCTTATATAGTGCGATGGTTTTGGTATCCGCCCCCGTCGGCCCTCGTCCTGTCTATGATTCGGATTTGGTATGTATATTATCTTTATAACTATTGGTTCATTTATTGTTTATGAAAATTATGCCGACCAACGTGACATAGATTTTATTTATCTAGGATGTATGTGAATCGGAAATGCCAACCGACCTTGTCGAGAGGTTAAATTTAGTTGAAGAAGAAAACAATTTGTTGAAGGAAAAAATAAAAAAATTGAGGAGGAGAAGATGATATTGGAGTTGCATGTTGCGGATGTTGTCGATGATCACAAGATCAAGATGGATGCAATGCGCTTGAAGATTAGAAAGATTAGAAAATATGCCATTCATACCGAGGCTTGGTATCATTATGCTGTTGGATCAATTGTTACCTTGGTTGTGATTATGATCGCATTTGTTTTCGCATTGAAATGTTTTACATAGTTTCAATGTATGGTTTAATTAATTAGATGCTCTGGAGAGCTATATGTTATTAGATGATAACTATGTATGCACTTTGGTTTTAATGTGATGATGAACTTCTATTAATTTGGACACTTAATTATATATAATGCACGCAGATGAACCGGCAATGGATGTACGGTGACAGACACACCCGCGAGTACATTAAGGGCGTGCATGAGTTTCTCGATGCGGCTGAGGCAAACAAGCAGAATGGTTTTATGTGTTGTCCATGCACTGAATGTGGGAATACGAGGTCTTACTCTAACCGGAAAATCCTTCACTCCCACCTGCTTTACAAGGGTTTCATGCCACACTATAATGTTTGGACGAGGCACAGAGAAATATGGGTTATGATGGAAGACGACGAAGAAGAAGAGTACGATGACAACTATGTGCCCCCTGAATACGATGATGCTGCAACGGGGGGAGCTGGTGAAGATCAAGAGGAACCAGACGATGTGCCCAATGATGCTGCCACGGGTGAAGCTGCTGAAGATCAAGAGGGGCCAGACGATGTGCCCGATGATGATGATCTCCGCCGGGTCATTGTCGATGCAAGGACGCAATGCATTAGTCAAAAGGAGAAGCTGAAGTTCGATCGCATGTTAGAGGATCACAGAAAAGGGTTATACCCCAATTGCGAAGATGGCAACACAAAGCTCGGTACCATACTGAAATTGCTGCAGTGGAAGGCAGAGAATGCTGTGGCTGACAAAGGATTTGAGAAGCTACTGAAAATATTAAAGAAGAAGCTTCCAAAGGATAACGAATTGCCCGACAGTACATACGCAACAAAGAAGGTCGTATGCCCTCTAGGATTGGAGGTGGAGAAGATACATGCATGCCCTAATGACTGCATCCTCTACCGCGATGCATACAAGGATCTGAACGCATGCCCGATATGCGGTGCGTTGCGGTATAAGATCAGACGAGATGACCCCGGTGATGTTGACGGCGAGCCTCTCAGGAAGAGGGTTCCTGCAAAGGAGATGTGGTATGCTCCTATAATACCACGGTTGAAATGTCTGTTCGGAAACGAAGAGCATGCCAAGTTGATGCGATGGCACAGTGAGAACCGAAAGAAAGATGGGAAGTTGAGAGCACCCGCTGACGGGTCGCAGTGGAGAAAAATCGAGAGAAAGTACTGGGATGAGTTTGCATAGGACCCAAGGAGTGTATGGTTTGCTTTAAGCGCGGATGGCATTAATCCTTTCGGGGAGCAGAGCAGCAATCACAACACCTGGCCCGTGACTCTATGTATGTATAACCTTCCTCCTTGGATGTGCATGAAGCGGAAGTTCATTATGATGCCAGTTCTCATCCAAGGCCCTAAGCAACCCGGCAACGAAATTGATGTGTGCCTAAGGCCATTAGTTGAAGAACTTTTACAGCTATGGAATGGAAACGGTGTACGTACGTGGGATGAGCACAGACAGGAGGAATTTAACCTTAAGGCGTTGATGTTCGTGACCATCAACGATTGGCCCGCTCTCAGTAACCTTTCAGGACAGACAAACAAAGGATACCACGCATGCACGCACTGTTTAGATGACACTGAAAGTATATACCTGGACAAATGCAGGAAGAATGTGTACCTGGGCCATCGTCGATTTCTTCCGACCAACCATCAATGTCGAAAGAAAGGCAAGCATTTCAAAGGCGAGGCAGATCACCGGAAGAAGCCCGCCATGCGCACCGGTGATCACGTGCTTGCTATGGTCAATGATTTACACTACGTAATCTTTGGAAAGGGTCCCGGTGGACTAGCTGTTCCGAATGACGCTGAGGGACACGCACCCATGTGGAAGAAGAAATCTATATTTTGGGACCTACCCTACTGGAAAGACCTAGAGGTCCGCTCCTCAATCGACGTGATGCACGTGACGAAAAACCTTTGAGTGAACCTGCTAGGCTTCTTGGGCATGTCTGGGAAGACAAAAGATACACCTGAGGCACGGGAGGACCTGCAACGTTTGCACGAAAAAGACGGCATGCCTCCGAAGCAGTATAAAGGTCCTGCCAGCTACGCTCTTACGAAAGAAGAGAAAGAAATCTTCTTTGAATGCCTGCTCAGTATGAAGGTCACGACTGGCTTCTCGTCGAATATAAAGGGAATAATAAATATGCCAGAGAAAAATTTTCAGAACCTAAAGTCTCATGACTGCCACGTGATTATGACGCAACTGCTTCCGGTTGCATTGAGGGGGCTTCTACCGGAAAACGTCCGATTAGCCATTGTGAAGCTATGTGCATTCCTCAATGCAATCTCTCAGAAGGTGATCGATCCAGAAATCGTACCAAGGCTAAGGAGTGATGTGGTGCAATGTCTTGTCAGTTTTGAGCTGGTGTTCCCACCATCCTTCTTCAATATCATGACGCACGTCCTAGTTCATCTAGTCGACGAGATTGTCATCCTGGGGCCCGTATTTCTACACAATATGTTCCCCTTTGAGAGGTTCATGGGAGTCCTAAAGAAATATGTCCGTAACCGCGCTAGGCCAGAAGGAAGCATCTCCATGGGCCATCAAACAGAGGATGTTATCGGGTTTTGTGTTGACTTCATTCCTGGCCTTAACAAGATAGGTCTCCCTAAATCGTGGTATGAGGGGAGACTGACTGGAAAAGGCACTCTTGGAAGAGACTCAATAATATGCAGGGACGGATATTCTTGGTCTCAAGCACACTACACAGTTCTACAGAACTCTACCTTGGTGACCCCGTATGTCGATGAACACAAGAACAGTCTACGCTCCAAACACCCGGAGCAATGCGACGACTGGATTACATGTGAACACATCAGGACTTTCAGTAGTTGGTTGGAAACACGTCTCAGAGGTGACAACACTGTTTGTGATGAGTTGTACTTGTTGTCCAGGGGACCATCTTTGACTGTATTGACTTACAAAGGATACGAGATAAATGGGAATACATTTTACACGATCGCCCAAGATCAAAAGGGCACCAACAAAAATAGCGGTGTCCGCTTTGATGCAGCAACCGAGAGCGGAAAGGATACATATTATGGTTACATAGTGGACATATGGGAACTTGATTACGGACCTGATTTTAAGGTCCCTGTGTTTAAGTGCAAATGGGTCAATCTGTTAGGCGGCGGGGTACAGGTAGACCCACAGTACGGAATGACAACAGTGGATCTGAAAAATCTTGGGTACACTGACGAACCATTCGTCCTAGCCAATGATGTGGCACAGGTTATCTATGTGAAGGACATGTCTACCAAACCGATAAAAAGAAAAGATAAGGAAGCGAATACATCATACGATGAGCCAAAGCACCACATAGTTCTTTCAGGAAAAAGGGACATCCTGGGAGTGGACGGCAAGACAGACATGTCTAAAGATTATGAAAAGTTTCATGAAATTCCTCCCTTCAATGTCAAGGCTGACCCAAGCATCCTGATAAACAATGAAGATTATCCATGGTTACGGCGCAATAAGCAAATGACACAAGCGAAGAAAAAGTGAAGACTTTCTCCCGCAATAAGCAAATACTATGTGGGTGAAATTATGATACCATCCCAACTTTCAACTTTTTCAAAGTTCATTTGAAATGCTTTCATGTCTTATGGTTTGAAACTTTGATAATTCGAAAGTGATTGTCCATTTTGTACACGAAGTGCATCAAGTTTTTGTCGTAACCCTCTCTACTTTTTGGAACATGCTATGTGGGTGAAATGATGATACCATGCCAACTTTCAACCTTTTCGGAGTTCATTTTGAAATGCTTTCCAATTTCAGAGTCATTTAGCTCAAAGAATGAATTAATAGCAAACAGAATGAACTACAAAACTTTTATGAAAATAAAAACAATCAATTAAAATATTATGTTATGATCAACTAAAATAAAACTATAATATTCTTCAATAGCAAAAAGAATATAATTTGTGTGACCTAAAATCAAACTATAAGTATTTAATTGTAAGTATAAATAAAAAATAAATAGCAAAGAACAAAAAAATTCTAATTTTATAGTAAAGTTATTCATAAACTAGTGATTCACACAAATTTTTAAAAATTCAAATTTAAACTATTTAAAATTTAAAACTAATGGCACTAACAGAAAGTTTATAATTTTTGTGACCTAAAAGCAAAAAGAAATCACTAAAAACTATAAGTATTTAGTTGTAAGTAGAAATAAAAAGTAAATAGAAAAAAATTCTAATTTTATAGTAAAGTTATTCATAAACTAGTGATTCACACAAATTTTTAAAAATTCAAATTTAAACTATTTAAAATTTAAAACTAATGGCACTAACAGAAAGTTTATAATTTTTGTGACCTAAAAGCAAAAAGAAATCACTAAAAACTGTAAGTATTTAGTTTTAAGTAGAAATAAAAAAATAAAAAACCAAAAAAATGTAGAAATAAAAAAGAAAAAACCAAAAAAAATGCCACCTACTGGGCCTCCACGGCCTGAATACGACTAGAAACCCTACATGGGCCAGGATTCAGGCCCACAGAAGGCCCAATAGGCCCACAGGCAAAGCAGTGTCAAATTAGGCCCATAGGCCTGCAGTTCAGAGGAGTTCAAGAGGGAGGAGGCAACAGAGCTTATAAACTGGTGCCGGCGCCCTTCAGCTAGCGATGTGGGACTAAACTTTTGGGCGCGGGGCAGCACAAGGGCATTGGTCCCGGTTGGTGGCACCAATCGGGACTAAAGGTGGCATTGGTCACGGTTCGTGGCACCAACCGTGACCATTGCCCCCCTTTAGTCCCGGTTGGTGCCACCAACCGGGACCAATGGCCTTCGCTTCCCGCCCGGCCAAAAAGAGGCCTTTGGTCCCGGTTGGTGGCACCAACCGGGACTAAAGGGGGCAATGGTCACAGTTGGTGCCACCAACCGGGACCAATGCTCCGTCTATATAAGCCACACTTGTGAAAATTTTGGTACAGTTTCTTCGATCCCGCCCCGACATCGCCGCCAGGCTGCCCCTCTGCTCGCCTCGCCGTTGCCCCTGCCCCGCCCCCGAGCGCGCCCTGCCTCGCCGTCGTCGCCGACCCCGAGCCGCCCCGCCGTCGCCCTCACCCTCGAGCTCCGCCGTCCCCGAGCTCCTGCCCCGCGCGCCCCCGAGCTCCACCGTCGTCCGCCGCCGCCGAGCGCGCCCCGCCGTCGCCCTCGCCCTCGCCGACCCCGAGCCCGTCCTCGTCGCCGTCGCCCCCGACGCCGGCCGCCCGCGTCTCCTCCCCGGTCCCTCTGGGAGAGGTAGCTACCGCCCCATCCTCTCCTTCCTCTCCTTAATTTGCAAAATATTGATATGATGTAGATGTATGTATGTATGTATGAGTTGGGGAGAAAGTTTATATTTTTTGTTCATATATACTGTAGATGTATGTATGATGAATTTTGATATTTTTTGTTCATATATAATGTAGATGTATATGTATGTATGGAATGATATCGATGGATGTATGTATATAGAACATTCGTAGAAAATATGACCAATGTCCCCCTCCGGTTCATTCGGGAACGCTAACTATCTTGGAGAAAAAATGTTATCGGGGAAAAACATGAGAGGAAGAAGAGGATAAAAAAGAAGAGGAAGAAGAAAAAAAAGGAGAAGAAAGAATAGAGGAGCTTCCTCTATTCTTTCTTCTCCCCTTTTTTTTCTTCTTCATCTTTTTTTATCGGGAGGGGTCGATGGTGCCTAGGGGTCGAGGGTCGAAAGGGGGTCGACGGTCGCCTAGGGGTCGAGGGTCGAGAGGGGGTCTAGGGTCGCCGAGAGGGGAGAGGAAGACGAGGAGAAATAAATAAGAAGAAGAAAAAAGAAGAAAAAGAAGAGGAGAAGAACAAAGGAATAGAGGAGAAGAAGAGAAAAATAGAATATATATTCTATTTTCTCTTTTCTCCTCTATTCCTTTCTTCTTCTCCTCTTTTTTTCTTCTTTTTTTCTTCGACACGTGGGGGGGGGGTCGAGAACGCCGGACATTCATGAGAGAGGCGAGGAAGAAGGGGAAGAAGAGGAGAGGAAGAAGAGGAAGTCTTCTCCTCTATTCTTTCTTCTCTTCTTTTTTCTTCTTCTTCTTCCTCTTTATTTTATCGGGAACGAGGGTCGTCGAGAGGGTCGCCGAGCGATAGAGGAGAAACCCTAAATAGAAAGTATCGTCGGTGTGAGATACATGTACCATCGGTGTCGGACACTACATCCACATCCCACAAGTGGCGCGGGCTTCGACGCCCACGTCACTTGTGGGACGTGGATGTAGTGTCCGACACCGAAGGCCACATGTATCTCACACCCACGATACTTGCTAGCTATTTAGGGTTTCCTCTACCGAAAAGAAGAGGAGAAATAAATAAGAAGAAGAAAAAAGAAGAAAAAGAAGAGGAGAAGAAGAAAGGAATAGTGGAGAAGAAGAGAAAATAGAATATATTCTATTTTCTCTTCTTCTCCACTATTCCTTTCTTCTTCTCCTCTTTTTTTTCTTCTTTTTTTTCTTCGATCTTCTCCTCTAGCTTTTCCTTTCTTCTTCTCCTAGTGTCAAAGTATTGAAGAAATCCATGCCTTCATCATTAGCCGGAAGTAACCAGGGCATGTTGGTACGAAGTTCTGCAAAGTTGTTTTGGAATGGAGTCCCGGATAGAATAATCCGCCTTTTGGTACCAATTCAGCAAAGGCCTTCCAAATAGTGATATTCGGAAGGCTCTTGCTGAACTTTGTACCAAAAAGCGAATTATCCTATCTGGGAGTCCGTTCCAGAACAACTTTGAAGAGCTTCGTACCATCATGCACATGTTACTTTCGCCTAATGATGAAGACATGGTTTTGTTGAATCCTTTGACACTAGGCAACCTCCCGACCCCTCGGCGATCCTCTCGAACATGAGAGGAAGAAGAGGATCGTCGAGGGGTCGAGGATTCAAGGGTCGTCGAGGGTTCGAGGGTCGTCGAGGGTTCCAGGGGTCGAGGATCGCCGAGGGGTCGAGAGAGGTTTCCTAGTGTCAAAGTATTGAAGAAATCCATGCCTTCATCATTAGCCGGAAGTAACCAGGGCATGTTGGTACGAAGTTCTGCAAAGTTGTTTTGGAATGGAGTCCCAGATAGAATAATCCACCTTTTGGTACCAATTCAGCAAAGGCCTTCCAAATAGTGATATTCGGAAGGCTCTTGCTGAACTTTGTACCAAAAAGCAAATTATCCTATCTGGGAGTTCGTTCCAGAACAACTTTGAAGAGCTTCGTACCATCATGCACATGTTACTTTCGCTTAATGATGAAGACATGGTTTTGTTGAATCCTTTGACACTAGGCAACCTCCCGACCCCTCGGCGATCCTCTCGAACATGAGAGGAAGAAGAGGGTCGTCTAGGGGTCGAGGGTTCGAGGGTTCTTCTCCTCTATTCTTTCTTCTCCTCTTTTTTTTTCTTCTTCTTCCTCTTTTTTTATCGGGAACGAGGGTGTAGTGTCATCGTTGTCGATATATACCCCCTCCCGATAGCTTACTATGATTAGGTAGCTAGTTCTACGTTTGGCACTAATATATCCATCTGTCATGTTTGAATAATAATTGCCATGTTGTAAATATTTGTAGAAACTATGGACACCGCCCTAGACGAAGCAACAAAAGAAGCGTTGTTGAGGGAGATAATCGCACAAGGAAGTGATGTCGTCTCGTACTATCTCAACGAAACCGATGGTCTGGAAGGAGAGGGTGAACAAGCTGGCTACGGTGACCTAATGCCGGTGCAAGAAGAAGAACATGAGGACGGCTCCGGTGACCCAATGCCGGTGCAAGAAGGAGACCGTGATGATGGCTCCGGTGACCGAACCGAGTCCGGCCAGGTATATATATTAGTTAAGCCTATGCTGACTAGCTGATTGATGCATTCATTGTTTTGGTATGTACACATATTAATTAAGTCTTTGTTCTTTTTTCTAGCCCTCCGGATCGAGCACAACTTCGGTAAAGAGACGAGGCCCGAAGAAAAAGTTGAGCTCGGATGAAAAGCTTGAGGTCACAGCAATCGCGCCGGACGGCCAACCTATTGAACCCCTCCGGACAAAGAGCGCATTTGTTGCTCGGTGCGGGGTTCTGGTTAGGGACAAGATCCCGATAAGCATCCAACAATGGTTTAAGCCGGCTACAGAAGACCCTGAGGTGTCTTATGTCAATGATATGCAGAAAAATGATCTTTGGACTGAGCTGAAGTCAAATTTCACCCTACCGCCAGAGGATAATCCAGAGAACCCAATTAAAGAGAAATTAATCAAGTCTTTTGCTCTAAAGAGGATGGCAGATCTATTCAGGAGGTGGAAGAAAGAGCTGAATAGGTTTGTCGATAAAAAAGAGACACCAGAATTCAAGGGCAGATATGAGAAGATCAGAGATCACTGGCCCGCATTTGTGGCCTACAAGACATCGGAAAAGAGTCAGAAGATGTCGGCGACAAACAAGCAAAATGTTGTGAAGAAGAAGCTTCACCATCGCACGGGGTCAGGTGGCTACCTCGTAGCCCGGCCTAAGTGGTCCAAGGTTGAGAATGATCTGGTTCATAAAGGGATCGAACCAGAGACAAATAACTGGCCAGACCGTTGCCGGACTTGGTTCTTCAGGGCTGGCGGAACCTTGGACCGTGAAACAGGGAAGTGCATTTGGACGAACGAACAAATGGACATATCAGTCAGTAAGCTTAAGCAGTATATCGAAGCAGCGCAGGAAGGGACGTTCTTTCCAGACAGAGAGCACGACGAGCTCACAATGGCCCTCGGGAATCCTGAGCACCCTGGACGGACACGAGGCACGCCAGGCTCCGTTCCGTGGAAGGTTGGGTTTCCGGACGCAGGCGGTTACAAATCCCATGAGAGGAGGAAAAAAGTGCAGCAGACCGAACTGCAGGCGCTGCACGCAAGGGTACAAGCGATAGAGGAACGAGAAGCAAATCGCAGCAAACGTACTGCCGAAGCCTCCCCCGAAGCTACCCCGCCATCTCAGCGCAGAAGCAGCGTGGCTTCCACCGAGCTGCTTCAGCCGGAGCATGCCTTGACGGCTCCTGCCAGCTATCCTGTGGATGCTATAACGGAGTCTCAAAATTGCCACCTTATGACGCAATGGATGAATTTGAAGGTCAAGGCGGCTGTTGGCTCTGTTTATCCTACTGAACCCGGCGCAACTTTTCACTGCCGGCCGATTCCAGAAGGATATGCTAGGGTGATGGTGGATGAGATAACGGAGGGATTTGAGGACCTCCAGCTTGACCACCCTACCGGTGAAGGGGAGACTCGGCTGGGGTCTGCTCTGAAGACTCCATGCCTATGGCGGAAGGACCTCATCAACCTTCCGAGCTGGACACCTCCGCCTCCTCCTCCTCCTCAGGCGAGTCAGGGCACTCCGCCTCCTCCACCGCCTCCTCCTCCGGTGAGTGACGATCAGGGCCCTCGGCCGGCTCCTTCTATGGCGCGTGGCGGCACTCCGCCTCCGTCTCCGCCTGCGCCGACGCGCCCGAGCAGCCAGCCTCCTCCTTCTCCGCCTCGTCAGCAAGGGCGGAAGAGACCTGCCACCGCTCCAGCTGCTCCGGTGGGTCGTAGTCCTTCTCCTCCGCCTCTTAAGCAAGTAAAGAAGACAACCGCTTCGTCTGCTCGGTCGGCGTCTAGCAGTACAACCAGAGGCGGGAGGACATACAGATTCGGTCCTTCTCTGAAAACTCCAGAGAAGTTACCATACGAGAGGACCCAGGAGGAGAACGCCGAGATCGCGCGAGAAGAAGTGAGGAAATTCTTTGAAGGGGTGAAAGCAAAGAAACATCCACCTCCGGAGGAGAAGGTAGATCGGGTGAAAGTGAAGCGCACTCTGGCTGCCCTGACAAAACCACCGAAGTCTGATCCGCCGAAAGGAAACTATGACCGCATTATTGGAAAGGAATTTGCCGAAGCGGAGCGGTCGGGAAGTACTGTCAGTGATCAAAGGCTGAAAGAACGGCGAGCTGGGAAACAAATTGCCCATCTCGGCAAACAAGCGAAGCAATCATGCCCCCCGCTCAAGGTGCCTAGCCACAACGTCGCTAATGATCCGAGGATGGTGCTCGGTTATAGCAATCTTGCAGATTACCTGCCCGACGAAGTACATTATGAACCCATGGAGATGCAGATACAAAGATACGAGTACGGGAAGCCTCTCGTCAAAGATGAAAGATCTCTATCAACGATGATGCGAAGATTGCATGATTGGTACTTGAAAATCTGCAGAGACTCTGGGGGGCGGAGTACTTTGTATTTGAAAGTTAAAAAGGAGCATGACCTCGTTGGAATTGATCTGTTGCCTGTTCCATTTGAGGAGTTCTATCAGTTTTTCAATCAATTTGCCCTCGATAAAACAACGGTCGCCTGCTATTGTCTGTAAGTAGTACTACTTCTGTCATTAAGTTTCTCTATATAGCTTAGCTCTTTCATTGCATGTATTTATAATCATCCTCACTATATTATGCAGATTGAAGATCGTCGAATTGAAGAAAAGACAAGTCGGTGATATTGGGTTCATTAACACATATCTCATAGATGCAACTCAGGTTAAATTTCATGCCGCAGAAACCGAGGCCAGCATGCTACAATCGTTGATAATAAATCAAAACAAAGATATAATACTCTTTCCTTACAACTTCAAGTGAGTGTTACTATCTTGTGCGTATTCGGTTTCCCTTATATATTAGTCAAGGTTATAGTAATGTAATTGATGAGTTATGCATGCGTGTGCAGTTTCCACTATATTCTCCTACATATTAAGCTTGAGCAGGGACTAGTAACTGTCTTAGACTCAAGACGAAAAGATCCCAAGGACTATGCAGACATGACTCAAATACTCGAGAAGTAAGTTAAGTCGATCATTATCCACCATATCAGCAACTTTGTTCATTTCCTGATATATCAAGTAATTGTTTTCTTTGTCCGGCAGGGTTTGGAGAAAATTCACCAGAAAAGCTCCGGGACTGCCGAAGGAGCTGCAATTTAGACACCCGAAAGTAAGTACTAGCTATAGTAGCATTTTAAGTGCATCTACTAGTCATTCAAGCGCTAGTTTCATCAATACCATTTGGCATTCTTGCTTATCAGTTTGATTAACCTCTATTTCTTGTAAAGTGGTTGTGGCAGGAACAAGGGAATGATTTCTGTGGATACTATGTTTGCGAGTCCATCCGCCACACGACCTGTGAGCGGGGCTACACTGAGGAACAATATGAAGTACGTAAATAACAACATTCACAATTTTATTTTATTACCATCATTTGTGTTGAGTTTCATTCATTCATATATATATATATATATATATATATATATATATATATATATGTATTGACCCCCTTCTTTAAATTAGATGTTTCGGAAGCGGGATGAACTCCTAGCACCAGCTCGCATGCGAGGAATTCAAGAGGAATTGGCGGCATTCTATCTTGACCACGTGATCCCTGAAGACGGAGAATTCTATGTTAAACCTGGGTCCGTATGATTATATTTGTAAGAGATAATTACTGTATATATGTAGCCGGTAGTGTTAGATAGATATACGAGAACTTGTTGTTCGACCAATCTCTCGGAGTAGGAGAGGTGGTCGATATCACTTCTCTTTGTATGCATATATGTTCATGACGATCTTCTGTTTCCTTCGTTTGCTTACTAGCTAGCCAACGTGTCTAGTCCTCTCTATACGTATGTATAGTACGTAGCGTCGACCAAGCACGGACATAAGAGAGGAAACTTCTCTTTATTAATTATAGCTAGCTAACACAATATATGAAACACCTAAATTAACCCCCCAAAACCCCCAACCCCCCCCCCCCCCCCCTTCAAAAAAAACTAAAATCCCAGCCACAGAAATGCTGACGCGTGGATGCCTATTGGTCCCGGTTGGTGCCACCAACCGGGACCAAAGGGTCTCCTGCCTGGGCTCTGCTCACTGCCCACGTGGAGGGGCTTTAGTCCCGGTTCTGGATTGAACCGGGACTAAAGGGGGGAGGTATTAGTACCGACACTTTAGTCCCGGTTCAAGAACCGGGACTAAAGGCCCTTACGAACCGGGACTGTAGGCCCTTTTTCTACTAGTGCGGCATGGATCTCGCCACTGCTGCCCTCAACTTCTCTGCCTCGAGCTCGACGGTCAGCCACCATGGATCCCCCAGCTGGAGGGTCACGTGAACCAGCCGTCCTCCCATGCTGCAGCGGTGAGAAGGTGACATGGCTCTCCGTACACGAAGAGTGGAGTTCAGTCAAGTACTTATATACTTGGCCTCTACTGCTGATCCATGTACATGGAGAAGAACAGACAACCGCTCATTTATGCTACGTTCCACTCCTTTGCGCTACATTACTGGAGGTGACATTTTCCTATCTCTCTATGTTGTAACAAGCCTGCTGCCGGCATAGTTAATGGATTTTTTATTTAAATTTATCGCTGCTTAGTGCTTTGTTGCAATTGTTCACCCAAGATTCTTATATATAATCTGAGCGTATGTAGGCATACTTAGCTTTGCTATTCCATTTTTTCTGGCGCATAGAAATAAGAGTATTGTCCAGGTTAGGTATTCAATTGAATATGGTATTTGGATTGCTATCAGAATGTCTTTTCTATGCATGTGATTTCTCACATCTGGTTATAATATTTGTGAAGACGTGCATTGCACGTGCACTTGGAAGCGGACCCGTGGCCCGCGCTGGACGGCGCCGACGCCGACCCGAGCCACCTCGTCCGCGTATTCTTGGAGCTGTGGCTGGTTGATTTACATGAAATTAATTCCCTCAGTTTTGGTGGCAAATATAATACACATAATCTATATTGTTATGCACTAGCGTGTATGTGTGAAATAGATGGATTATGGTCCCGTACCCAATAAGATGGATATGTGTGTGTGTTAGAGAGAGGGAGAGGGGGTAGAGAGTGAGGAAGAGGGAGGGAGAGTGTGTGTCTGTGTGTGTGAGGATTTGATGGTTAAAAATGTCGCCAATGTCGTAATATTGAACTCTTAAAGTTAATGTGGCCCCGTTACAACGCACGGGTGTTCTTCTAGTATAAATAAAATAGATAGGAAAAAAATTACAGGGGAGAAAGAACGAGATGGGCTAGGCCCAGTTCACTTAGCCTGTTTGTTTAGCGATATACGTGAAGTACGTACGCTAGGCACGGACGCACGCGACCACGCGTGAATCAATCCATCGCTTCGCTTCGTCTTCCTCCGTTCGCGCCGCTCAACCGTCGCTCGGCTCGGTCGCCGCCGTTCTTGAGTCCCTGTGCGCCGTCACCCCGTCAGGCATGTGTGCACCGTCCGGCGTCCGTCGTGCGGGCGACCCGGCTATTCGCAGTTCGGCATCCGCGAGACCAAGAGTAGGCTGTAGGTATTAATTTATCCATCCCCAAGACCACAACCCTAATTTTATTGTACACGATTTGGGTTTTGTTGTATAAGTTTCTAATATTTTGCATCCTCTTCATAATTTTAGGACATTAGCCTGGCTTACAATGTTTAATAAGAAGCATTTGTTGGGTGCTCATGAAAGGGGAAAAAGAAAAGAAAGCGGTCTGAACATTGAATCGGAGAAGGGTTCTTGAGAAGGTATCTTGGACAATGTTGATATTGTTATTGTCCTTAATGACTTTGCATCAAGAAACGTCTGAAGAAACTCTTTTGTGAAGTACTAAAGCATTATTATTGTCGACGGAGTCAGCTGATTTGGTTCTTATTTGAGGTAATCATGTCATGTCAGTATTTATGTCGTAATATGGCATTGCGAACAACTATTATAGGCAAATCTCATACTAAAGATGTATTGTTGAATGTTTACTCTTAATATTATCCAAATGAAGTTTTATATTTGCTTATGTATCACACACACATACATATTTATGGTCTTAGGACATAGGGGCCCATATCGTCCAGTTCGCCCTAGGGCCTTCCAAAACATAGGGCCGGCCCTGACTAACTGACCGTGCAAGACAAGTTGAGACACCTCCAGCGTATCTAACTCTTATTTCATGCTATGTTAAGCAAGATCAGTGAGGTTTGTGAAGCAACAATGACAGAAAACTTAAATCCCTTTTCTGTCTTCTAGAACTTGTCAGCAATCAGTACATGGATTGCCATCACCTGCCTTCCTTTTGGGTACATTTCTTAAAATTGACAAAAAAAATCTCAAATACGCAAAGTTTGTGCATCTTTTCATTGATAGAAGGAGATAGAATGGTACACAGAAGGATACACAAAACATGACACAATCGCAAAATAGGCGTGAACATGATGCCCAAAGCAGAGGGGCACAGGATGCTCGGCCCGAACAAAGAAAACAACACAGCCAAAACCCACCAAGCTCTTGGACCAAGAGCAAATTAGCAAATTTGAGCGTGGTGTTCTTCTAGCAATTAATAATCAATGACGACTCTGAGCCCATACCATGAGTTAAGGGCTTAATGCAATAGTCATATGAGAAACAAGTCAAACTCCGTGTTGCATGCCAATATCTTTGCCTTATCATATCATGTATGAAATCCATTCTCTTCACATCTCAGTTTAAGTAGCAGAAGGCCCTCTTGTGGGTTAGCGCACGAAGGAGTGCCACTGCAAGAGATCAAAGTGTCTGAAGAAATACTTTGAGCGCTTTCAATCTAATATTCTCTGTTCTGAGAACTACAAATGTACCGATGCAAGAACTATGGGAGCAGTGAAGATAGGAAAGTAATACGCCATATCACCCAGCGGCACCTTGCCTATGTTCATCCTATGCAGAATCCTGCGGGTATTACAGGACCATCTGTGGTTCTTTCTCATGCAGCAGAAAAGCTCTCCGGTCTCTCAGTGGCTTCATTAGGCAGAGATCAGCTCTTCCACAAAAAAGATTCTTCACAAATATTTTACAGCATGCCTTTCATAATTATCATGGCTCATGACTTCTGCTTTAGTTATGTTGACTTAGAAAACAATTTAAGGTATATAATGTAGCTGCGAAGAACATGTGGTATCTTATGATAGCCGACTGAATATTTGTGATTAGTAGCTGAAATGCCAGAACATATTGTTTGGTTAAAATAAATAGAAGGTAAAAAAAAGTTGAAATTCTGTATACTACTTTTTTTCATTTCAGGTGACTTCGTCTTTGCTCACTCATGTTCCTATAGAAGGCATTAAAAGTAATGTCAAATTAGGGCCGCACGGAGTTACTTACAGGTGACATTCTGGCCATGATATTTGATTGTGTTGTCTGATATATGCTTCTTATCTTCTTCAAGGCCACATTTAGCTGACATTATCCAGATAGAGAATGCTAATGAGCTCTGTAAAGTATTGGTTCTAGTACCAAGGCAAGCTTCTGAAGCATCTGTAGGTATTGTTCTCTCCAAAAGAATAATAATAGCTGTGATCCTGATATGTGATTCATTATACTGAATTGTTCTATGTCTGCTAGCTCGCATTCTTCTATGGCCATGCAAATCATCTTCTGGTCATTGTTGATTTGCCACCAACTACTCGGAAGTGCAACGTAGAATATACTATTAATGTTGTCACATTCAGTTCAGAGGGATTGCCTCGTTACTCCACCTAAAGAAAATTTGCACACGCCTTAAAAGTAGAACTCGCTAGTGGTATATTTCAGTGCTCCCTCCGTCCCTCCGGAATAAATACAAGACGATCGATTCACTAATCATGTACTCCCTCCGTCCGAAAAAGTTTGTTTCTCAAATGGATGTATTTAGCATCAAGTTAGTGCTATATACATTCATTTGAAAAACAAGTTTGGAACAAGCTTTTTCGGACAGAGGGAGTACTCCCTCCGTCCGGAATTAGTTGACGCTCAATTGCATGTATACAGACATATTTCTGTGCTAGATACATCCGTCTGAGCACCACCCAATTCCGGACAGAGGAAATACCATAGTTTCAAATCGCGGGCGAAAAGACCGCTATCGCGGCGCTATCGCTGCATGAAATCAACCCTGCGATTTGTTTCCTTACCAGAATCGCGGGAGATCGCGCCGCAATCGCCGGAGATTGCGCTGTTTCTTCATTAATTATCGCGGCAAATTTTCCTTCCGCAATTTTCGTTCACCCGCGATTTAAATCTATGGGAAGTACAGTAGTTATTATTTGGCTCTTTATAGTACTTATTTGCCTCGTTACTCCAACTGTTATCGGCATTGTAGCAAATAAGCATCCAGATTTTAACAGCTCTTGGTTTCTGCAGAAGTGAAGCTCTCGTCGGAGTCACCAAGGTTCCACGAGCAAACTTCTGTCGGCAACAGTTGCGGTCCATCCATATCGAGGGTTGCAGAGGTTGCGAGGATCGGGCAAGCAATCCGACAAGCGCTCCGTTGTCCAGTGAGTATCAAATCACCAGGTCTCTAGTCAATGGAAGCGTCTGGATTCAAGGACAGCAGCCCAGTGCCAAAATGAGCATTTCGTTTCCTGCAAAAAAGGTCGCCGACATGGCATATAGCAAACCTAGAGTGCTCTCAGAGAACCTGATGGATGGATTTGGTTATGAGTCACTCATCACTTGTACACATGAACTGCCCATGAATGCCTGAAGAAGCTCTTTTGCAGAGATTGTGACAGAGCTCAATCCTGAATTTTGCAGAGCACCTCACTCTCTTCCCTTCGTCAATCCTGATTTTTTCTGTTTCATACTAGATTCCTTGATTTACATAGATCTTTAGGAATCCAATAGAGTGAACATATAAAGAGCTAGTAACTAACAGTTCTAAAATCATACGGTTGTACAATCCGTAGTACTCCCTCCGTCCGATGGATGTATCTAGCACTAACTTGGTGTTAGATACATCCATTTGAGGGACAAGCTTTTTCGGACAGAGGAAGTACAATACAATTTGGCCTAGCATGGCAGCAAAATTTGGGCATACTCTCTTCCCTCGGTAAATCTTGAAGTTTATCCTTTCATCTTGGATTGCCTGATTTACAAAGATTTTGAGGGATCCAATAGAGTTAATACATAGAGAAAGAGCTACTCATGAAACAGTGGTAAAGTCATTCCAATGTACATGAATATAGCTTTGTTATATGCTGGAAACTGAACATGCCACTATTGCAAACCACCTCATTAGCTGAGGGCGATGAAAACCATAGCACAATGGAACCTAAAGTTAAAATTTGGCCTACCATGGCAGCAAAAAAACATAAGGCGACTGAGATTCATGCCAAAAAAAATGCAAGAACTCATCCATTTGCCCCACTAATTCGGTGTGATAACTGAACTAGAGAGTACTGCATGTTTTACTATGCCGTTTTTTACTTGTGAAAATAATTCCATTTTTTTCTCCCAATGATTATTGTGACAATTCATATTTTGCACATAACGCGGAGGAGGTGGACCAAATGCAGAACCTCGCGGGCGCTATTGGGCCGGTCATGTAGGACGATCCTTCTGATTTTGGGAAGGTTCCCTTCGGGTTTTTTCTCTTTACCGTTTTCTTTTCTTTTCCTTTTTCTCTATTGGGTTTCTTTCTCGTTTTTATTTTATTTTTTAATTTTCTATTTGTGTTTATATTATTTATATTTTTTATTCGTTAATATAAATTTATGAATATATTTTGGAATTCAGGGACATACTTTAAATTCGTGATCATTTTTTATAATTTGTGGAAATTTTAATATTCGTGAATATTTTTTCATATTCACGAATAATTTTAAAATTCACAAGTATTTGAATCACCTAACATTAAATAATACAATCTCAAAAAATTCCCGGACATTTTTTATAATTCTTGTATTTTCATATTCATGAACTTTTCCAAATTTCCAAATATTATTTAATTCGTTGTAAATTAGTAAATTTGTAAAAAAAATTCGAAATTCAAAAAAATGTACTCCCTCCATTCCTAAATATTTGTCTTTCTAGACATTTCAACAAGTGACTACATACGAAGCAAAATGAGTGAATCTATACTCAAAAATATGTCTACATACATCCGTATCTTGTAACTATTTGAAATGTTTAAAAAGACAAATATTTAGGAACGGAGGGAGTAATTCCTTAATATCATTGGAAAAATTCAAAGTGTCTCAATAAAAAACAGATGCAGTTAGAAATTTTGGCTGAAAAAACAAACCGGGAAAATCGCCAATGCAATACACATGGTCCACAAACCTACGTGTTTGCTTGCAATCATATTTTTTATAAAAAAGGAAATTATTTAATAGAAAATTCTGGCAAATAAAAGGTCGGTTTATCAAAAATTATCAACGTAATATACACACATCGCTACATGGGCCATGGCCGTGTCGATTCTGACACTGTTTTGCGGCCGACCAAACCCTGTACAGACAGGTCCACTTTGTGGGGGAAACTAAGCTTTCCTAGGCCTCTATTCCAAGGGAGCTTAGTAATTTCTCCCGAAAAAAAAGGAGCTTAGTAATTGTAACTGAAGCTTTCCTAGGTCTTATTGTAAGATTGTCTAAAAAAAGGTCTATATTCTAATGGAGCTTAGTAATTGCAAGGATATATTGGAATTTAGCCCTGTTGAAATATGGATTATTTCTGGACCAGTGTTGGCTTTGACTTGCATGATCAAATCCAATGAATCTCATGCAGCACCACTTTCTTAAAACCGATTGATTATTTTAGCGCTATTTTGTCCATATCCCTTATGATATACTGTACACAACTAGAAAAAAAATATGTGAAATTATAAAATTAAGCATTTTTTTCCTCTTATGATGTTCCAACGCACGGGTCCATAAGCTAGAGACATGGTAGAAGGAACTTTTTTTTTCTCCCGTTACAACATATATAAGGTAAACTGTGAACATATGGCATGAAACCGAAAAATCTCAGTACAGTGCACACTGCTGGAGTGTAGAAAGTACTTCATATGATACAAGCTAAATATTCAAGGTAACCACCTGCACAGGGTTCTCCTTGTCAACAACAAATGATCGGGTCACCTTCCCCGAGGGCGTCGCTACCTCTACGGTGTATGACCCATGGTAGCCTCTGAACTTGAACTCCCCATGGTGATCGATGTCACCATCGGTTTGGGTCAACCACTCCTGCTTCAGAGCAAGGTACCTTTTGCCGGTCTCGTTGATTGTTCCATCAGCATCGACCAGGTGAGCATGATTCCGAAACATGAACGTCTCCCAGAACCCCCAGAGGACCACCCCCTCCACAGCGGCATGGGCGAAGCATTCACGGAGGCACACCTCGAGATCATCCGCTCGGATGTGTTCGTTCTCCGCCGAGACATCCAGTTCAGTGATCCAAATAGGGAGACCCAGTATCGCTAGCTTATCTAGAGAATCACAGATGATATCTCCCACTGGATGGCTGATATGACCTTGCACGCCGATCCCACCAACTGGGGCGCCCCGCTCTTGGAGATCGACAATCTGCTCCACAAACTTTTCTGGGGTGGATTTCGAATCGCATCCATCTTCGACGTTGTAGTCGTTGACAAAGAGGACTGCTGAAGGGTCAAGCTTATGGGCTTCCCTGAACATGTGAGCTCTGATATCCGTCCCAAGCCTATCTTGGTAAAAAGATCCATGAAGCATCTCGTTGTTAACATCATGATGTTTAAACTGGCCTTTGTACCTTGACAGTAGGCTCTGTAAACGACCTTGTACAGCAGCTATCAAGTGGTGTCCATGCAGTGATCGAAGCCATGGCTGCACTGAATCTTCCACTTCCCAGAATAAGCAGTGGCCACGAACTTGTTTGTTATGTTTCTGACAGAATTTAAGCAACTCGTCGGAGTCTTTATAATTTATCTTCCCTTGTTCCGCCTCTGTCCAGTACCACTTCAGTTCATTCTCAAATACAGCCCAATTAAAATTCTTCACGAAGAAATCAGCAAGATCCTCATTCTCAATGTTACTTCGGTTTATGCATGACCCAAATGCAAAACTGTTCTCAGTCTGTTGTATCCTGAGAGCTGAACCGAAAACATTCGCAGCATCTAATCCTTGGAACTTCAGAACAATATCACGCTTCCTTACCTAACAAAAGAATTCAGAAAATGAATTTAATAATTCTCAAGAACATCGCGGTTATAAGCAACCAATGGATGATGAGCAGGCGAAAGTTTTCAGTTTACCAATGATATTGGGCGAAAAAAGATATCTTAATATGCTTGTGTAGGCACGTCAAACTCAGATCCTAACATGAAAAACGTTGAAGGGAGTGGGGGGAGTTTCACCTTATCTGATTTGTCCTTAAGATACTCAAAACGTGCTTTCCTATCAACTGGATAAATTTGGAGACCCATGACTCGGATATCAACACCCGGAGGGGGACCCTGAACATATGCAATAACTTTAGATGGCTTCTTTTCAAGCTTGAATGCTCCTTTGATTTCATACCATTGATCCCCATCAGCTTCTATTTGCCCACCATTAACCCATTGGTCATCTACACCAAGACAAACATTGACATGGTGACGGCCATGTCCTCCAGAGCCAGCTCGTACCCAGGCAGAGACTCTGTAAGTAGTGTGTAGCTTTAACTTGTCTGTTATCACCTGAGAAGGGCCCATCCACACATCAGTGCGGTTTGTAGCAAGGATATAGCGACCACTTATATGTTTCTGATTAGAGGGGTCCTTCAGGATGGAAGATAGCATATGGGGTGATTCGGTATGGATACTCAATCGACATGAACCCATAGGACTCCACCCAGCAAGCCCGCGAGAGCAAGCGCTATTCTGCATGATATTAGCTCCATACAGAACATTCTGAAATACAAGCAAATCATTCCATTAGAAAAAAAGAATACTTGAGTTCGAAAGAAATGGCCAAAACTTTCTATCCAAACAATCATGATCCATTGAGAAATGTTTACCAACACAACTACTGTATACACACGAGTTGAGACATCTGAAGACACGCTCCTGGGGGACATAATTTAATTTAGTAATTAGCTTACAAACCTCAATTTTTGGGCGTGGAGCAGCATCAAGTTTTCTTGCAGGAGATAGAACAAGGCCATCTACAAGGATGTCAATTCCTGCTGGTGGCCCCTCTATAAAGAGGACAACTTTGGAGAAGGGAGCATGAAGGATAAACTTTCCTTTCAAATGTGTCCAGCGCTTATCAGAGGCCTGGTTTCTATGTTAATAACAGAAAAATCAGTAACCGGTAATATCTGTGACCCCTATAAGATAACATTTAGTGAACCAGTGATATATGTGACCCCTGTAAGATACCCCCTCAGCAAGTGCCATTTAGTAAACCAGTGATATCTATGACCATAGAAGATAACATTTTGTAACAGAATATAAGATAACATTGTCAAGAAAGCATGTAAATAATAAAATCAACATACTTACTTTGAAATGCATAGATATTGCTCACGGCCATATTCTTGTACCCACAAAGTAGCCCGAACTTCAGTCTCATTAGCACTGCCAAATATGCGAACAGGAGAACTAATCTCGTAAGAAACTTTTCTCTGCACTCTGCCTGTGATATCTTGCTGTATGCCATTCCAACTGTGAACCCGTCCAGTTGCTGAAGCAAAGTAGCTGCCATTTACGGGCTTTACATTCCCATATGCAGTGAACTCATGCCTGCAGATATTACATCCTCGTCCAGACCAATTGCTTAACCCTTCTGCAAACTGAGGATTCTTGATAATAGTCTCGACTCCACTTATTGATTTTACTTCCTTCAAATGAAAGAGTAACAGGTCAAAAGCATCGCAAGAAAAGAACATGATTCCATACCACACATACAAGAACATGAATATACGGATAGATGAGAATGAGTATGATTGCATATCCATGCTGAAAATTGCAAAAATTAATAGAAGACTTGGTAAAATCGATCTTTTGCACCAAAAATATTAGAATGTAAAGACTATCAGAACTCCTCAATGCCTCAAGCATAACATGCAGTAAATTCTAGTTAAACTTTAACTCCTGAGGTAGCAGGTTATCAATTGAATTGTAACATGTGTTGTTCAGGAATGGGTAAAACAAATGCACATAGAAAAGCACTCACCTTTGGCTGCTTCTGTTCAGATCTAGCAATAGTAACAGAATCAATAATAAGATCCGCCCCAGCAGGAGGCCCTTCAAGGTAAAAAACCACGGATTTTGGCATATTTGTCAAAGAAAAAGAACCTTCCAACTTCTCCCACTTTTCTTTTGAGGCTAGTACTCTGCCACATCAGGTTCTACCACAAATTAGGGGTGGTGGTAACTGGTATGGTTAGAATATTGCTGTTAAAGAACTTCAAAACAGTACCTTCCAATAGGATTGTAGTGTGTTGATCCATCTGGATTTTGCAACCTCAGGGTTGCTTTGACTTCAGCTTTGCCATGGATATTCCCATCAACTCTAACACGCGCCGAAACTGCATATACTGTACCAGCAGATACTCTGTCTGTAATATCTTGTTCGAGACCTTGCCAGGGTTCAGTTCTCTTTGAAACAACAGCATAATTCTCTCCCGAGTCCCCTCTAATACCATCAAGGAAACCGGACCATTGTGATGCCACATACGCGTGGCAGCAGATAGGATGCCATGACTGAAGGCCGTCGGAAAAATCACAATTTAAAATGATATTTGCTGTTCCACCAATCAATGAAGAAGTCTTGCTCTCTGCTTTCTGCAGAAATTTGAACTAGTTAGGAAAATAAAGCACACATAATCTAATCGATTGGTAATACAGAAGTAGCTGGTGTTAAGAATAAAATATTAGCATACGGAATGTACAAACTATGGTGGCAATACTTGTAGTACATGTGCTGAACGGTTAAGCGAAATATATTGCAGTTGTAGGGTCTCATAAGTTAGTCGTAGCAGACGATGTTGCTTCCTTTTCTATGGGCACCGAGAAATGTGGTCCCAACTGATTAACATGTTGCTAAATCAGAATTTAAGGCATGATTGCCATTATTCGTTAGCAATACAAGATTGGTTCACACTTCACACACAAGCATATAGAAGAGTTCCCGCAAAACAAAACATATACAAGAGTTGAAAAACATACCTTGCAGGAAATGGTAACTGAATCTATGAGCAAGTCTACACCAGCAGGGGGGCCTTCAAGATAAAACACCAAACGGCTTGGTATAGTTGTAAGCTCAAACGAACCTTCCAACTTCTCCCAGCATTCTTGTGAGGCCAAAATCCTGGTCAAACAATTTCCCTTGATAAACAAATGGTACTGATATAGCATCATATAAGGCAATAAATAGCACCTTCCAGTTGAAGTACCTTGCAATGGAATGGTAGTTGGTAGGAGACCCCTCTCCCTCAAGTTTTAGCGTGGCCTGGACTCCAACAGGCTCATGAAATTCCCCATGAACTCTAACATAGGCAGTAACAATATATTTGGTACCGGCACTAATGTTTTCTAAGACCTGCTCAAGCCCTTGCCAGGTCTGTGTGCGATGAGTAACCACAGCATATTTAGAGCCTGAATGTGGCTTTATACCATTATGGTAACCAGACCCTTCAACGGCAACAAACGCATGGCAGCCGTTCGAATGCCATAAACATAGATCTTCAGAAAAATCACCGTTTGGTAGAATGTTCTCCATGATAACTTTGTCAGAAGCGCTGTGATTCTCCTCTCCCTGCTCAACATTGCATAGTAATTAATTTTGGATGTGGCAAAATTCAATGTCATGAGCTATAACAGAGGAGCCTTGGCTAAGAATATAACATGCATGTACAATAGACAATACTTATTAAAAGAAAACTGTAACTTGTCAAACTAGATGAACCGAATTTGATCTAAAAATCTGGAAAAGATTGCACAAGAGAAGAAAGGAAGAACCACTCGTCTGAAGAAGCAATTTTTTCCTTTGTTTGCTTTGGACAAAGGTATATGTTGTCAACTATTTTGTGAATTCAGCCGGTGTTCATCACATGCGTCAGATTATAATTTGACGCGCACTTTGGTGCCCCTCCGTCGTTCGAGAACAATTTCCTTTGAAACATATGCCTAAAGAGCCATCGAGAAGTGGTAGGAAATTCAGAAACAGCAAGGAGCATGTGGAATGAAGCGTTTGACTTGATAAGGTCTCCGGCAAATCAAGTGCAAAGAAGAGCAGAGGCGTGATTTGTAAGACTAGCGCCGTGCTCTCCAGTTCCTACCAGTGGCACCGAATCATCCTGAATCTTTGTTCAGTGGGCAATCAAATAGATGACCGATTGACCAAGGAGAAGAGTGTCAAACAATACTAAATTGGATACTAGTGTACTTCCCATCGCCCATAGCAAGAAACGAAGGCAGAATCTGTTACTGGTTACTAGTACTATCGATACCTTGGGCTGGGGAGGCGGTGGATCTGGGTTGGGCGGCGGCAAGACGGCGGCGCGGCCACCCCGGCGGGGGCGGCAGAGAAGCGAAAGCCACCCGCAGCGCCGCATCATGTCATCCGGAAGCCCAGACGGCTCGTCGACGGCGGCCGGGCGCGGGCGCGGGCGGGGCTACGGCTCCTACGGCGTCGGTGCGCTGTGCTGTGCTGGCAGAAGGCAGGGGAGCGAAGCAAAGAAACGATACGGAAGGAAGGACCCTACCTAACCACCACCAGACGACAGCCAGCTTGGGCAGGAAGCGAAAGGGAAGCATATACGGACCGGACGGCAGCGCCACCGGCCGGCGCGTGTCCCGCCGTGCAAGGAGTCCGGCGCCTGCAGCTTGCTTGCGGAGCCCGCTTGCTTCCTCTGCGGGAAATGGCGGCGCGGACGGGAAATGGGAAGGAACCGGATGCCAAGGACGGCGCGAATGGAAACCGGCGTGTGGGGGGAGAAGAAGAAAGAAGCAATCTTGGCAAGAATCTCGGCTCGTCTACGGCTCCTCTGCGCTGCTCCTTGGAGGCATTGCGGCGAGCACCTCGCGGGCGCCGGCCTTGGGAAAGTCGCGCGCGCGCGCGGCGGAGCGGACAGATGCACGGCAGGAGCTCGAGTGGTGGTGAGATTGAACCTCTCGATCGAGATGTTTGATACCTGTGCTGCGATGAGCGATGAGCCAGATCGAGCGCCTTCTGCTCTGCGCTACCAAATGTGATGCCCGGAGCCGGAGCTAGAAAGATCGCTGGAAGAGCAAGG
The DNA here is from genome assembly GCA_034509565.1 of Triticum monococcum. NCBI lineage: Eukaryota > Viridiplantae > Streptophyta > Magnoliopsida > Poales > Poaceae > Triticum > Triticum monococcum. Next base: position 75,714,691 of record CM067842.1, on the reverse strand, counting down.
GGAAAGGTCACAGTTGACCAAGAACAATTAATTCGATGCAAGGTGGACACCAACGGGCCGCCATGTGTACAGATCGAGGACCTTCTAGAGTCAGGAGATCCAACGCGGAGAAGGGCGCGTGGGCAGTCGACGGCCGGTGGAGAGGTGTCAGCGAGGGCAACTCGGCCGCGCCGACGCATTTTGTCTGTATGCATCACTTTGGGTTGAAACAAACATAAACCGCGGTCCGTCATGACAACGCAAACGGTTCATTCATGTCTTATTTTCAACATAAATTTGGGTTGAATTTATGTTAGCACGGACACGCAAGAAGGCCGCCCTTGTCCTCTACTAGTCCACCACACAGTGACACATCCACCCCATATTCCCCTTCTCTCTCAAAAACTAACCCCCTCCCCCTCTTGCCATAGCCGATGCGCCAAAACCCTGGCGGCTTCACTTTTCCCGCATCCACGGACGGCAATCCCCGCACCACCCGCTAGAAGCAGTCAAAGAAACTTTGCAAGGCATGATGACCCAAAAGAAGGGAAAAGAAGTATACGCAAGGAAAAGAGGAGCAAACGAAGGCTTGCATCAAGATAAAAAAAAAGCTCGAGATGAAGGCGGGCATACAAGCAAAGAAGCTCGGGATAGAGGCGGCCAATGCCAAGACCAAAGCAAAAAGTGACAGCGCTCGCTTTCATGGTGAAGGAGCAACATTGAATAAATGAACCAACAAGTTGAGCAAGAAGAAGCAAATTTTACTATCCCCTCAGTTGCCGCGCGCAATGGCTACCTAGCCTCCATCATATCAATGGTGGCACAAAACTTGATGACGGTGGTCTGGATGGCCTGCCATCGATATAATAACGATCTCATATTGAGATGATGAATTATGCACATGTCATATGGCACAATGTGCTTTTGGGCGTGAAATGAATCATGCACGTGCTGCCAGAAGAGCCCCCTCCCCCCTATGCTCCTGCCTACGATATTCCCGGATACGGTCAACCACACATCGCACAACAACTCATCCTTCATGGTCGAGTACCCCGCCATCCTTTGTACTTTAAAAAACAACATGGCGTTCGAAAATAAGCTCAATGACATTTGACCGAACACCTACCAGGCGTGGTGTCTGCCATGGACGACGTTGACAGGGGGTGGAGTGTACCTGCCTACGAATGGGTCCTAGGTGGACGCCGTCGAAAAAGGTGAGCGGGTGTGTCGGTGCTGGTCAGAGAGGGACAGTGGCCGCGACCGCGGAGGAGGGTGCATATGTAAAGTAAGGGGAGAGAAGGGGCATATTGGTAGAAAATGGGACCGTGAATGGGGATTTAGTGGGTCAGGGGTCTCAGAGTCCTACGTGACTGCTGAACGGACTCCCACAAAGCCCTCCCACTCCCCCAACTTTGCTTCCACTTTGTGGGAGAAAGTGCGCCCGAACCGCTCGGCGGGTCGATACATGACCGCGTTGGATAGCACAACATATTTGGATCTCGCGGTCAGGGTGTATGTGGGCGATTTGAGGGTCAGCGTTGGGGACATCCTTATATCCCATAAGTCATGCAAGAACCTAAGCCACCACGGTGATTTGAGCTTCTCGCCCGTTGGATCTACGACTTGATGTGATTCTGATCATTGGATCTGCCCCTGAGATGAGCTCAACCGTCGGATTAAGTTCAGGATCAGAGGAATGAACAATTTCTTTGTTTGTTTTCCACTTGGGGGTCATCTCTCACTGACTATTTGGGTCAAGCGTTCGTGGGCAGCTGTCGTGGCCAGGGAGGCTCCCGGTGTTGGCCTTCCACTATGAAAACTCAGTGGCCCCGCATATGGTTTTGACGGCTCACCAAGAGCACTGAGGGCATTTTGCCATGAGGTATAAAGGCATAGAGCCCATAGGGTCTCTCTCCTCAATCAGATTGCTCTCTTCCTATTTCTGTGCGAGAGAGCAACCACCGCCCTCTCCCCTTCCATTTGTGCTCTCTTCTCTCTTACTCGCCCCCTATCCTCGAACCGCCGCCCAGTCGGCTGTCAGCCCGCCGGTTCCATCGCCCAGCAGCCATCCCCATGTCACCCTCATCGCGAGCCGCCGACATTTGGCATGCCGATGATCAGGAAAATGAAACCATCATGCAACACTTGAACTAGTCTTAGAGGCAAGACTAAGAATCTATTTTACTGGTTATTATTTCACGCGTGCACACAAGTTTTCCTCGGAGCCTCGTGGTTATTATAGACTCGATAACCATTACAGTTATAACATATAAAAAAACATTAATTACAAGCATGAAAATAAATAATAACATTTAATATTGTCTCTAGGGCATATTTGCAACAAATTAATGAGTTTACATGTCCGAATTGGAATCCCGATACACCAACCATGCTGGGTTGATAAAGGGGACTCAGTGGCTACAGTTGGGGGCAAAACAAGAGAGACAGAAGTACAACCAAAACAACCAGTCATATTTGGCGCGTAGGTCGCCAAATAGCGACCTAATGTGTATCCCTCCCATGCGCATGTTCTCTGTATGGCCGGTCCATAGAGGTTTTTTCCCCATTGGTTTTGGGAAGATTCTAGAACCTTCCCTGACTAGTTTTTCTTTCTTTTGTCTTATTCTTTTTTTCTTTTCAATTTCAATTTTTGTTTTTTTCCTTTTCTTTTTCAATCTTTCTTTTTTATTTCCTCTGTATTGTTCATTTTCTTTATTTTATTCCTTTTCCCTTTTTCAATCTGTGAACACCTTCCAAATTCATGGACATTTTCTGAAATCATGAATATTTTTTGAATTTATGAACATTTATCAAATTTGTATCATTTTTCCTTTATTTTTAATTTTTCATTTTGTGAACAACTTTTGAATTCGTGAATAATTTTCAAATTCAGCGATCATTTTCCCTTTAGTTTTCCTTTACTATTTTTCATTTTATGACCATATTTTAAATTCGTACACATTTAAAAATCATTAAGGAAAATTTCAAATTCGTGATTCTGTTAAAGAAATTGTGAACATTTTTCAAATTCACAAAAGATAATTATTTTTTCCTTTTGATTTTTGTTTTTCCATTTTGCAGACATCTTTGAATTCGTGAACATATTTTGAAATCATGAACATTTTTGGAATACACGAATAGTTTTTGAAATATTAAACATTATTTGAAATTTGTAGTTTTCTTGAAATTCACGAACACACTTTTGTTTGGATTAACATTTTTCGAAACACATGAACATTTTTGAATCGGCGAGCATTTTTTAAATCAATGAACTTTTTCAGAAATTTGGGAACAGTTTTTTGAATTCAAGACCATTTTTTTGAATTTTGTGATTGTTTTACAAATTCATGATGAATTTGTGAACATCATTCGTATTATTGAACATTTAAGAAATCCCGAACATTTTTTAAATTTATGATATTTTTTAATACATGAACGGATCCAAATTCATGATTTTTCTAAATTCAAGACAATTTTTTGATTTCGTATTTTTTACAATTTTATTCATGAACATTATTCGGATTCTTGAATATTTAAGAAATCCTGACCATTTTTTAAAATACGTGAACATTTTTTGAATACATGAACAGTTTTCAAATTCATGATTTTTGTTGAAATTAATAACTGTTTGCAAAATACTGATTTTTTTCGAAGTTTAGATTTGTGAACAGGCTTAGAGTAAAAAACAAACGAAAGAAAGAAAAATCAGGGGCGCCACGGGCCTGCGCATGAGCCGGACCAAATCAAGCGCGGAGGGAGGGGGTACACATTCGCTGAGTACCCAGCCAAAACCCTGCTCGAGACGCAGGCATGCATGGAGCCTTTTTCACTTACAGAAGACCTTGGAATCCAGAGGGCAGTGGTGGCATCGAAACATCTTTCAAACCCATGACCAATTTTGAAATTTATAACTTTTTTGCAAAATCGCGATCATTCTTTTTAGAATTTTAGATTCGTGAGCAATCTCAGAGTAAAAAGAAACAAAAAAATGAAAGAAAGAAAAATCCGGGGCGCCACGCGTCCGTTCAGACCAAATCATGCGCGGAGGAGGGACCGTGGTGCGCATTTTTGCTGAGTACCCAGCCAAAACCTTAATCACTAGTCTACCTTTAATTTTTAATACTAGAAAGGCCATCACGGCTAGCTTTATTAAAATCAAACAATCTTTACATCATTCTGATAATAGTTCAGAAATAAAAGTAGAAGGTGAGTCTAACAACAAGTTTGGTGGATCGTCACGACCATTTTACGCTAGCACACGAGTCCCCAGCCAAAACCTCAACCACTAGTGTACCTATATCGTACTCTATCAAACAAAAAATGCTGTACTCAGATAGATACGTCTCCAAAGGCTAAGCACGATTTTTCTTAGACCACTCGTGTGAAACGCGCGCGCGCGCGCTCTGATTCCTTCATCGCCTCGTTCATGGCAGCGACTCGTCCATCATCCACCCCCACCGAGTACGTCCTGCTCGATGTCGATCGCTCAACACGCAGAAGCCACGCATTGTTCGCTCAGCAAAATTCCGTAGTGCAGATTGTCATAGTACTATAAAGATATTCCCAGCCCTGGTTACATTTGGGTTTGCCTGGCCTGCTAGAGTAGAGTCGAGCGAAGATGATGTTCCGAGCAATGCGCGCCGTCCTCAGGTACGCGCACGATGCCATCAAGAATGGCGAACCCGCCATGTTGATGCTCTGAAGCTGCGCTGCTCACCTCTTCTGTTTTCCTGAGAGTGCAGCGCGGCGAGGAGCGGAGCGGGAGGAAGGGCGGGAAGCTCGTCTCGCTTCCTCTCTGGGTCGTCGTCCGACTCCCGGAGGCTGGCCGGGAAGGTGGCCGTCATCACCGGCGCGGCGAGCGGCATCGGCAGGGTGACCGCGGCGGAGTTCGTCCGGAGCGGCGCCAGGGTCGTCCTCGCCGACGTCCAGGACGACCTGGGCCGCGCCGCGGCCGCCGAGCTCGGCGGCCCGGACACGGCCTGCTACACCCGCTGCGACGTGACCGACGAGGCGCAGGTGGCGGCCGCCGTCGACCTCGCCGTCGCGCGGCACGGCCGGCTCGACGTCATGTTCAACAACGCCGGGACCTTGGGCGGCCGCTACGTGGCCGCCCCGATCGAGTCGATGGACATGGCCGACTTCGACCGCGTCTTGGCCGTCAACCTCCGCGGCGTGGCCGCCGGCATCAAGCACGCGGCGCGCGCCATGGCCCCGCGCGGCCAGGGCTGCATCCTCTGCACGTCCAGCACGTCCGGCGCGCTGGCCGGGTCGGCCCCCCACGCGTACAGCGTCTCCAAGACGGCCGTCGTCGGCATGGTGCGGTCGGCGGCCGCGGAGCTGGCGGCGCGCGGGGTGAGGGTCAACGCCATCTCGCCGTACGCCATCGCCACGCCCATGGGCGCGCGCGCCGTGAGGGAGATGCTGGGGCTTCCACCGGGGGGCGCCGGCGAAGACGACGAGGAGGAGGTGCTCAGGCGGGTCTTCGAGGAGGACTTCAACGAGATGGGCGGCGGCGTGGTGCTGCGCGCGGAGGACATCGCGAGGGCGGCGGTGTTCCTGGCGTCCGACGACGCCAGGTGCATCACCGGGCATAACCTCATGGTGGACGGCGGGTTCTCTGTGGCGAAGCCGCTCAACGTGCCGGCGAGCTGAGGACGGCGAGAATCGTGTCGAATTACAAGGAAATTGCCAAGGAACAGAGCGAGAGAATAAATCTGAAGAGAAAGAAACAGTGTAGTACGCTGATCTCATCAGCAGTTGCAGACATCAGCTATTCCCGACATGCTCATGAGCACCAATGTCCCCGTGTCTCGTTAGTTCGGAGGGACCTTTTTTTTTTTTGAGGATACACAAATTGCGTATCTTAGACTGGCCGGGATCTTGGAGATGTGAAGATGTGCGGTGCTACGGATGAAAATCTTGTTCGGTTATGGCCGGACCGGCGTTGATGGCATCCAGTGGCGGAGTCAGGATTGATGTAAACCCCGGGCCTAAATTTTTTTCGGCAAGATGGAAACTTACCATGTTGCACACCATCGTATATAAAAACTGCAGAAGTTCTCCACCATCGTAGAAAATACTGCATATGTAATGCGCACAAATACATGACCCAATTGCACTAGAATATCAACTCAATGTATAACAATCCAACAAAATAGACACTTGGACTTATGAGCACTGATGAAAAAACAGTTTCTTCATCGTCTATTTTCTCTAAAACATGACATGGAATTGATATCATAGATTAAAATAGCCCGTGAAATTGCCGCGATAGCTGTGCTATAGCTGCCCAGGAGCCTCGCCGCTACGCTGTGACTGCAGCCGCGAAATCCTGCAGCACTCCCTCTAAATGGCTCAACAATGAGCAAAACCCTTCAGAAATCATCTCTCCCATCAGAAAAATTTCCGCTATTTACCGTGATTGCCCGCTATGGCGGCCGCTATAGCTGCTGGGGGAGAAGCCGCCGCGAAATCGTTTCTCCCGCGATTTTAATCTATGATTGATATACAAATGCATCAATTTAAGATCAATAATTACATATACACAGTAAATTTCAATGCAATTTATATTCAATCTAGGTGCAGAGAACCTACCAATGTTGGGGAATGGAGTACCGGGCGTCTACAACAGCAACACAGGGGGCCGGGGCCGGGGCTTAGGTCGGGGATGCCCGGGCGGCAATGGCCAGGTGCCGAGGTTCGGCTCGCGCATCGTGCAGAGCTGCCATCAGCACTGCAGAAGAGGGCGTGCAGCGCCTAGGGGACGGCAGGGGTAGTGGAGGTCGTGAGGAAGACGACGGACAGTAGTGCCGAGCAGGGCAAGCGGCGGTGTGTGCGTACGATCTGTCTCTAGGTCGGCAGTTCGGGGACGATTGGAAGGGATGGAGCGGTCGTACCAGGCTTCGGGCTTTGTGTGTGCCCGGGCTGTGCTAGGCTGCGCCCCAGGCCCAGTACGAAATATGCATAGGTATAGGGCTAGAACATTTCTCACGCCCCGGGCCTGGGCCCTGGGTGCCCGGGGCCTGGCTCCGCCCCTGATGGCACCTACGGGTGTCATTCACCTTCCTGGAGGCTTCGCCGAGTGCAACGCTATCTTCCTCGTGACCTTGTATCGGCAGCTGTCTCCAGACGAAAGCATTGATTCGTAGGATCGGCATGATGGCAACGTCCTTGAGGTTGTTACTCTGTTGGGAGCATTGTGCTGGGAGACTCGAGGTCCCATGATGCGCTCCTCCGACGTTCACCGTTGCCCGGATCTTTCTCCTTCGGCGCCATGTATGGTCGTCGCCGGCTTATCCAAGGAAGCTGGAGTTGCTGTTCTTCGGAGGTCTTCAGTGTCGGCCGAGACGCAGCAAGGGGTTCGGTGTAGGGTAGGCTTTTTTGTGTCGTAGTTGTGTTGTCGTGTTGTTGTATTTGGTTGTCCTTGTACGATCCGGGTGTGGAGTGGGTCGCCTTCGTTGTTCGCAGCGAATGGTTGACGTTGTTGTGTGTTCGGAGGGACTGAGGGAGTCCTGGATTAGGGGGTGTCCGGATAGCCGGACTATACCTTCAACCGGACTCCTGGACTATGAAGATACAAGATTGAAGACTTCGTCCCGTGTCCGGAAGGGACTTTCCTTAGCGTGGAAGGCAAGCTTGGCGATACGGATATGTAGATCTCCTACCATTGTAAACGACTTTGTGTAACCCTAACCCTATCCGGTGTCTATATAAAACGGAGGGTTTTAGTCCGTAGGACAACATACAGAACAACAATCATACCATAGGCTAGCTTCTAGGGTTTAGCCTCTCCGATCTCGTGGTAGATCTACTCTTGTACTACCCATATCATCAATATTAATCAAGCAGGACGTAGGGTTTTACCTCCATCGAGAGGGCCCGAACCTGGGTAAAACTTCGTGTCCCTTGCCTCCTGTTACCATCCGGCCTAGACGCACAGTTCGTGACCCCCTACCCGAGATCCGCCGGTTTTGACACCGACATTGGTGCTTTCATTGAGAGTTCCTCTGTGTCGTCGCCATCAGGAAGGATGCCTCGCCCCGTCTTTAAACACGACACGTTGCTAAGGGAGCTTTGGCTGTCGACCAAACCCTCCGGCTAGGTGGTTTTCTTAAGACCGCCTGTTCGGCTTTTACGTCGACGATGACCTCTCGAGCCATCGAAAACAATCTTCATGTTAGCTCGGAACTTGCCGAGCAGTTAGATCCAATGGAGCTCTACTCCATAAACGAGCTCTTGGATCACATCGCCACCCTGGGAGTCGCTACGGATTACGACCAGATTGGGCCTAAACCCGATCTGAGAGAGATTAACTCTCCCCAAGTCACCCATCACGTTGCCGTGGTAGAGGGACAGTGCGGCGACCCTTCATCTATCTTAAGGACTAACTACGCCCGGATTCCTGATCCCTCCAAGCCGGATACCCGCGGAGGGGAGGATATCACTCAAGACCTGAACTTAGAGTCAGGCGACGGGCTGGATTCATTGGACAATATCCAGGAATCCAAATTTTCGAGTTCAGAAACTCCTCGGCCTCTAAGCCTCAGATTGGGTGAGGCTTCGGATTTAATTCCACCCACCCACCCGAACACAAGCGATCTATCCCAAATCAGGCAAGAGCCCGAAGAAACAGTACATCATCATTGGGCCAGATTCCTCCTGGTTAGGAACAGGATAAGGGACTGCCGCGACGAAGATGCAATCTCAATCTTCTGCAATAATTGCACGGACAAGGGAATCCTCAACGCCATAAGTCGCCGTGATATTACACGCTTCGCTGACTTGGCGTCCATCGTACAAAAGTACTGTGCGATGGAAAGTGCCTGGAAAATCGAAATAAAATTTTGGGACGATCCGGCCCTGAATACAAACCCAGTCCGAAATAAAAGGGTGCATCATCGCCAAACACCTGGGTCAAACACCAAAAAGCAAAAACCCTCTACAGGGCATGGAACCGTACTGGAAGGATGGCTCAATGGACCCTGTAAAATTCACAGTACAGAGGACGACACACCAACTCACAGCCTTAGAGCATGTTGGATACTCCGGCAGGTGGCCAAAATTGGCGAAGATCTCCTAATTCCAGAGGCCACAGAAAGCCACCCCAGAGACACCAATACGGTATTAACAGTCTTCGAGACTTTCGCATCAAATAATATGCGAAAAAGGACACTCCGCAGCCTTGCCGAAGTCTACCAAGTAGCAACAATAAACCCATGGAGTGACACGGCTATTACCTTTAACGCCAGTGATGAACCTAAATTCCGAATAGCCCGAGCACCAGCCGCATTGGTCCTCAGTCCAATAGTGGATGGCTTTCTTCTTACCAAGGTACTCATGGACGGCGGCAGCGGATTGAACCTCATTTACGAGGAAACCCTTCAAAAAATGGAAATAGACTGGAACTGCATTGAGCGAAGCAGCATAACCTTTAGAGGAATAATCCCCAGTCGGGAAGCGCGCTGTACAGGAAAAATCACACTAGATGTGGTGTTCGACACGCCGGAAAATTACAGGTCCGAAGAGGTCACGTTCCATGTGGCTCCGTTCAGCAGCGGTTATCACGCTCTGCTAGGGCGGGAAGCGTTTACAATCTTCCAAGCAATACCCCATTACGGGTACATGAAGCTCAAGATGCCCGAGCCTAACGGGATCATCACTCTCGCTAGTGATCCAGACATAGCACTCCGCGCCGAAAACAAGACAGCCGCACTGGCCCTCGAGGCACTATCCGAAGCCCTAGCGGCTGAGGAACTGACTGCGCTGCGCTCCACGGTGAATAGGGACGATGTGGTACTCGACAAAAGATCCAAGTCCACCACCTTTAAACCGGCAGACGAAATAGTCAAATTCCAGGTCCATCCAACGGACCCCAATAAAACAGCTTCCATCGGGGCACAGTTAAACCCTGATGTAGACGCCGCACTGCGAGAGTTCCTATGAGAGAACTGAGACATTTTCGCCTGGCACCCTTCAGACATGCCAGGAATCCCACGCAGGCTGGCCGAGCACAGCTTAAATATCCTAAAAGGATTCAAACCTATCAAATAAGCTCTTCGGCGTTTTTCCGAACCTAAGAGACATGCCATGGGAGAAGAGCTAGCAAAGCTATTGGAGGCCGGATTCATTAGAGATATAAAACATCCGGACTGTCTAGCAAACCTGGTGATGGTACCAAAGAAGGACAAATCTTGGTGCCTGTGCGTTGATTTTAAAGACCTTAACAAGGCTTGCCCAAAGGATCCCTTCCCCCTCCCCCGCATTGATCAAATTATCGACGCTACTGCAGGACACGATTCGTTGTGTTTCCTCGACGCATATTCCGGCTACCATCAAATCAAGATGGCAGAATAAGACCAAGCCGCAACGGCATTTATCACACCATACGGCCCATTCTGCTTCAACACAATGCCCTTCGGGCTCAAAAACGTCGGTGCAACATATCAGCGCATGATTCAGACATGTCTGGCAAACCAGATCGGCAAAACAGTGGAGGCATATGTAGATGATGTGGTCGTAAAAACAAGACACGTCGAATCTCTAGTAGACGACTTGAGGCTCACATTTGATAACCTCCGAACATACGACATCAAGCTCAACCCGGAAAAATGCGTTTTCGGCATTCCAGCCGGAAAGCTCTTGGGCTTCATTGTATCCGGTAGAGGAATTGAAGCAAATCTAGCCAAGATCCGAGCTCTGTCACAATTGGATATCCCAAAGGACCTTAAACAAATACAAAAGTTAACCAGATGCGTGGCGGCTCTAAGCCGCTTTATCTCCCGCTTGGGAGAAAAGGCCCTACCCCTTTACCGCCTCTTTCGGCGCACCGAACACTTCGAATGGACGGATGCAGCCACGACCGGACTCGACGAAATAAAAGCCATATTGGCAACAAACCCAGTCCTAGCCACACCAAACATTGGCGAACCAATGCTATTGTACATTGCAGCAACACATCAGGTTGTAAGCGCAGTACTCGTCGTCGAACGAGAAACGAACGGACACAAATTCCCCCTTCAAAAGCTGGTCTATTATGTGTCCACTGTCCTCACTCCGTGCAAATCACGGTACCCGCATTATCAAAAGATTGCGTACGCGGTATTCATGGTATCCTGGAAGCTACGACACTACTTTCAAGAGTGTCCAATAACAGTAGCCTCAGAAGTACCACTTAACGATATTATAAACAACCGTGACGCAACGGGCCGGATTGCAAAATGGGCCATTGAGCTCCTCCCGTTCGACATAACTTATAAGCCATGGCGAGCCATCAAGTCGCAAGTTTTGGCCGACTTCGTCGCAAAATGGATGGAGGCCGAACTCCCTAAAGAGTACGACACATATTCAAATTGGATCATGCATTTCGACGGCTCCAAGATGTTGGCCAGACTAGGGGCTGGCGTCGTTTTGACGTCCCCCACAGGAGACATAGTTCAATACGTACTCCAGATTATGTACACAGACTCCAACAATGCAGCCGAATATGAGGCCCTTTTATATGGTCTCCGGATGGCAGTATCCATGGGCATTCAACGCCTAGAGGTGCGCGGGGACTCGAACCTCGCAATATCCCAAATAAATGGAGACTTCGATGCCAAGGATCCAAAAATGGCAGCTTACCGCAACACCGTCCTAAAAATGTCAGCTCGGTTTGAAGGGCTTGAATTTCACCATATAGCCCGGGAAAATAATCAGGCGGCAGATGTCCTGGCACACATCGGCACAAAACGCGATGTAGTCCCTCCCAACATCTTCTTGGAAAGTCTGTTCAAGCCATTTGTAGTATGGGAAGGGGAGCCGAACAATAATAGCTCGGACCCAACCGCACTGCCCGACACCGAACATTCTGACACAATCGGAGGCTCTGCCAATGAAATAACACCTTCAGCCCACGTAATAATGGTCGTCATCGCCCCGTGGACAGAACCATTCCTCGCCTACCTTACTAGGCAGGAACTCCCCGAGGACCAAAATGAGGCACGCTGCATCGTGCGGCGATCCAAAGCCTACAAAGTCCACGAGGGAGAGCTTTATAAGAAAAGCACTACCGGAGTCCTTCAAAGGTGCATCTCCGAAGAGGAAGGGCGGAACCTCCTGGCTGAAATTCATGCCGGACTCGGCGGTCATCACGCTGCAGCTCGGTCCCTTGTGAGCAAGGCCTTTCGTACAGGCTTTTATTGGCCGACGGCCCGGGCAGACGCCCAGGACTTAGTCCAACAATGCGTCGGTTGCCAACTCTTTGCAAACCAAAGCCATATGCCACCCACCGCCCTCCAAACTATCCCCATCACTTGGCCCTTCGCGGTTTGGGGGCTTGACATGGTTGGACCCCTTAAAGGCAGAACCCACAAGCAAAAATACTTACTGGTCATGGTGGATAAGTTCACCAAATGGATAGAAGCCAACCTTGTTAAGACGGCCGAATCCGGACCGGTGATAGACTTTATATCCAGGGTCGTACACCGTTACGGCGTCCCTCACAACATTATCACGGATAACGTCACGAACTTTACGGCCGACAAGGTAAAACTCTGGTGCAAAAACATGGGCATCAAGCTCGATTATGCTTCCGTCTATCACCCACAAGCTAACGGCCAGGTCGAACGTGCAAATGGTCTTATCATGAGCGGCATCAAATCCAGATTAGTGCGGTCCCTCAAGGAATCTAAAACGCACTGGGTAGAGGAGCTCGACTCCGTACTCTGGGGGCTGCGGACCATGCCGAATCGCACCACCGGATACACACCATTCTTTATGGTGTACGGCGCAGAGGCAGTTTTGCCTTGCGACATAATTCATGACTCACCTCGAGTGCGCATGTACGAAGAAAGAGAAGCCGAGCTCGATCGGCAGGACAGTTTGGACGCATTGAAGGAGGAGCGTGACGTGGCAAAAGCCCGTTCCGTATTCTATCAACAGCAGGCTCGAAAATACCAAAGCAGAGAAGTACGGGCCAAAAACTACAACGTTGGCGAATTAGTTCTACGCCCGCCGGACAAGAAAAAGGACAAACTCAAGCCCAAGTGGGAAGGTCCCTTCGTAATTTACCAAGTACTGACTGGTGGAGCATACCGCCTGCGAGATGCATCGGATAACCGACTCAAGCCGAACCCATGGAACGCAGCCCGTCTACGAAGATTCTATGCCTAGCGCCGGACTCTGTGTTCGTCTCCTTCCTCTGTCCATTTTTTACATACTTTCTGTCTTACATTTCTCTCATTCTCCTCTCTCTTTCTCTTATAGCCTTCAAAGGCTCATAAAATGACGCGCTATCCGCGCTCATTAAACCTGGGGGCTTCTTTAAAACAGAAGCTTATTTATACGGGCTTCATGCCCAACACATGTGTCACACTTCCGCATGTACCTTTTATTCGCCATGATATGCATCGATATGACTTAAGTTTTGGCCAAGCTGGGTTGCCTGGCTCCTGTGCTTACCCCTACGTTTTCGATTGTTCGGCTAGGTGGTAAAGGGAGCACCTCTGCGATTGTTATTGTCGGGTCAGCCGGATGTGTACCTCAGACTGGGTGAAGCCAAAAGCTAGCGTTCTTAAGGGAATATTCGGTCGGTGAACTAAAGATGATCTTTTTTTATTATCTATACGCCCCCAGATGTTTTTTCTGCGCCTTTTTTCGCAGAATGGACATGCACTTTAGGGCATGCCTCCCAGGGAAAGGAACCCTTAACGGAACTATTCTCCCTGGAAGATGTTTCTTACTAACCATGTAATATAACATAACTAGTTGGGCACTTGTCTGTTCACGCACTAATGACCCCTACGCCTGGTCTCCATGCATTTCCCGGTTCTTATATAACCGCATGGGAATTCGGACACACTCCGGACCGTCAGGTCCCGAGGCTGAAGCGAAAAGGTCGGCCATGACAAACGATCTACAATCCGGCTAGAAGGCATTATAAATGTCAATTAAATTACATAGTCATTCTGACTGATTATATTCCTCTTCAATACCATCTAACAGGCTGTCTAATTTACAGTCCTACTGGGAATACTTTGCGGCCAATTCTACTTGGCCGTATACTAAGCTTACAAGGATCTCCTTCCCAACGGGCCCCACAGGACCGACCTCGGCCATGTGGTTGGGGTCAGCCTTTGTGTACCGCGTCTTCACCATGGCCCAGGCCTCCCTAACACCTTGACAGCAGGTCGATATCTTCCACAATCGGAAGCGCCGTCATGCTCCCTTTAGCTTCTCCGCAAGCTCTCCAAGACCTTCGGGCATGGAGATGGATGGCCACAAGGCTTGGGCGACGCCTTGCATCGCCTGCTGAACTCGCTCGAGCAGTTGCGAGAGCTCGGGAAGAAGGTCGCCCGTGGAACCGGGCATCTCCTCTGTAGGACGACCTGTTAGCACACCTACAGACATTACTCTGTTAGTCGACTTCCCTGTCGAACTTTTTTCAAAGGTTCGTTCAAGAACTTACTAAATATGCCGCGCCGAAGCCGTTGATTCTCCTTAACGGAGTCCAACAGCTGGGCACGAACATCCTTCAGTTCAACGCCCAGCTTGGTGTTGGCATCTTGGAGATCGTTCTTCTCCCGCCTCACCTTTGTCAGCACCTTCTCACCAGCCTTCAGCTGGCGTAGGAGGTGTTGCCTTTCCGGATTCAATCTGGCGCCATCAGCAATTTCATTTGTCAGATTCTCACCCATGCCGCGCTTCGCAAAATGCTTACTCTCGAAGTGTATATTACCAGAGGGGGTCTCCTTGGGCTCCCCTACCGCGGCTAGTGCGGCCTCAAGTTGGGCTTTGCACTCTTCCAGCTCCTGGGACAGTAGGGAATTCTTTTCTGTAAGAACCTGCATAACAAATGATCCTTAAATCAGTTATTCTAACTATTTCAAGTCTCGGGGGCTATTAGTATATATATATATATAATTACCAAAATTTTCTTATCCGTATGTCTTTTACATTGCTCCGTGGCTCTGGCTAGACCATTTTGAGCGGCACGGAGGTACGCATCTCCCGACTTGAAGGCATCTAATGCCTCTTGGGAGAAACAAGCGTCGTGAAGAATTGTCCGGCGACGCCTGTGGTTCATGGCACTCTCCACCTCAGAGTTGGTGGCGGACAACCTGTCCACATCCTCCGTCGGAGGAGCGTCCGGTGCGCGCCTTGTGTTCGCCTCCGCCTCCGGACCAGGCTTTGGAGCCTGGCTGGTGGAGGCGCGATTGGCAGCCTCTCCGAATATAGTCCGGCGAGGTCTCTTTGTCCTGAAGAGAGCACGAGTGTTAATATGCCTTAAAGGTATAACACCTGGGATAAGGAGGCGTGCCATACCTTTGCATTGACGCCTCGGTCCGGACTGCACCTCTTTTTTGCCCACGGGGCCCTGCGGCCCCTCGTTGGCTTGTCGTCACAGGTTCGGCCTCCCGTCTCAGAAACCTCCCCTGCAAAGCTCGGTTGTAATCAGGAAACTGAAAACACGAGAGGGCGGACCCCTATTCGGGGTACTGGGACTTCGATCTCAGTTACCTGGGAGGCCAGGATTAGCCCTGGGTAATTGGCCGTAATGGCCACCAAGGCGTTGTCCTTGCTCAATTGATGGAACACTCCATCGATCAGCTCCACAGATACGTCCGGATCCTCTTAAGAGGCCAGGTCGAGGGACCGTCCTGGGTCCTCGGGTTGTGGAGGAGGGCTGTTTATTTCTTTAACAGCATGGCGCAGTTCCTGCGTTGAAGTCGCTAGACTGAATAGTTAATAATGGGGATATAAAACGGATGGGAAAGATGCGACCACTTACCCAGCTTGGATGATTGTACATAGAAAATCTACCCTTTGGGTCAACACGGAGAAAATCCTCCTCTTCTCCCTTGTACAAAGCGGACAAGGTCTTTGCTAGATCCGCGGCCGAATCCGGCCCCTTACGGCCGTAGCGGGTGGCGTCGTCCTCCCCGTTGAAGTCCCACATGGGGTGGCCTCTATACTGTAGCGGTTACACCCCTCGCATGATGCATGCGGACATGACCCTGATCATGGTCAGTCCGGAATGAGCTAACAATCTTATCCGGCCCATCAGGTAAATAACGTCTTGTCACTTTCCCTCTGAGGGCTCCGTGGACGCCAACTTAGGCGCTTCTTTACTGGAGCACTGTCGAACTCAGGGAGGCTGATTCAGACAGGATCCGGCAGCGGGACGTCCTCTATGTAAAACCATTCCGAAGGCCAGTCCTCGGACGCCTTCTTTGGGGTTCCGGATAGGTATCCGGTCCCGGCGATGCGCCACACTTCGGCTCCGCCCACTTGATATATTGACCCCTTCTTAGAACGGGGCACAAGACAGAATAGCTCTTTCCACAGCCCGAAATAAGGCTCAACACCCAAAACAGCTCGCAAAGGGCTACGAAGCCCGCGATATGCAATACGGAGGCATGCGTAAGATTGTGTAGCTGGAGGCCATAGTAATCCAGTAGCCCCCGGAGAAACGGATGGATTGGAAATCCGAGCCCTTTTATTAAATAAGGGACAAGGCATACCCGCTCTCCTTTGGAAGGATTAGGGGCACTCTCCGCTTGCTCTCCACCATTCTAGGTGGCAAGTCCGGCTCGAACCGGGACCATATAGGCCGGGGGGAGAAATCCCTTGGTTTGGAGCTCCACTAGCTCGCTATGCGGGACGGAACACCTCTTCCAATCTCCAGGCTGAGAGCTGGAAGGGCGAGAGGAGGAGCTGCGGCGGCCGGCCATGATGGAATGGACCTCTGTCGGATACGCTTTGATCAATACCCGCGGAAGGAAGAAGGTGTGGTTTGGATCTAAATCCTCGTCCCCTTAAATAGGCGGCTCATTTACGCGGCTAGGGGTGTGGATGTAAAAACACTCAGACTTTTCATATTCGTTTGACACGTGGGAGACGGCCATTATTGGGCGTAGAAGCCAAGGAGGAACATTTACAAGAAACCGGACTTTATTCAACAGGTACACGGAATTTGGAGGAGAACCCGCCTTGCAATGCCGAAGACAATCTGCGCGTCGGGCTCATTGTCATTGAAGCCTGGTTCGGGGGCTACTGAGGGAGTCCTGGATTAGGGGGTGTCCGGATAGCCGGACTATACCTTCAGCCGGACTCCTGGACTATGAAGATACAAGATTGAAGACTTCGTCCTGTGTCCGAAAGGGACTTTCCTTGGCGTGGAAGGCAAGCTTGACAATACAGATATGTAGATCTCCTACCATTGTAACCGACTTTGTGTAACCCTAACCCTATCTGGTGTCTATATAAACCGGAGGGTTTTAGTCCGTAGGACAACATACAGAACAACAATCATGAAGGAAATGTGCCCTAGAGGCAATAATAAAGTTATTATTTATTTGCTTATATCATGATAAATGTTTATTATTCATGCTAGAATTGTATTAACCGGAAACATAATACATGTGTGAATACATAGACAAACTTAGTGTCACTAGTATGCCTCTACTTGACTAGCTCGTTAATCAAAGATGGTTATGTTTCCTAACCATGAACAAGGTGTTGTTATTTGATTAACGAGGTCACATCATTGGTTGAATGATCTGATTGACATGACCCATTCCATTAGCTTAGCACCCGATCGTTTAGTATGTTGCTATTGCTTTCTTCATGACTTATACATGTTCCTATGACTATGAGATTATGCAACTCCCGTTTGCCGGAGGAACACTTTGGGTGCTACCAAACGTCACAACGTAACTAGGTGATTATAAAGGAGCATTACAGGTGTCTCCAAAGGTAGATGTTGGGTTGGCGTATTTCGAGATTAGGATTTGTCACTCCGATTGTCGGAGAGGTATCTCTGGGCCCTCTCGGTAATGCACATCACATAAGCCTTGCAAGCATTACAACTAATGAGTTAGTTGCAAGATGATGTATTATGTAATGAGTAAAGAGACTTGCCGGTAACGAGATTGAACTAGGTATTGGATACCGACAATCGAATCTCGGGCAAGTAACATACCGATGACAAAGGGAACAACGTATGTTGTTATGCGGTCTGACCGATAAAGATCTTCGTAGAATATGTAGGAGCCAATATGGGCATCCAGGTCCCGCTATTGGTTATTGACCAGAGAGGTGTCTCGGTCATGTCTACATAGTTCTCGAACCCGTAGGGTCCGCACGCTTAACGTTCGTTGACGATATAGTACTATGTGAGTTATGAATGTTGGTGACCGAATGTTGTTCGGAGTCCGGGATGAGATCACGGATATGACGAGGAACTCCGGAATGATCCGGAGACAAAGTTTGATATATGGGATAATAGTGTTTGGTTACCGAAAGGGTTCCGGAAATCACTGGAAGGGGTTCCGGATGTTTCCCGAAATGTTTGGGTACGAGAACACTTTATTTGGGCCAAAGGGGAAAGCCCACAAGGTTTTTGGAAAGCGCAAAAGGAAGTTTTGCGGAGTCCAGGGGCCAGACGCCAGGGTCCTTGGCGTCTGGGTCTAGACGCCGGGAACCCTGGCGTCTGGCCCTGGAGTCCGAGAAGGACTCTTGCCTTTCGGGTGAAACCGACTTTGTGGAGGCTTTTACTCCAAGTTTCGACCCCAGGGCTCAACATATAAATAGAGGGGCAGGGCTAGCACCAAAGAGATATCAAGAAACACCAAGCCGTGTGCCGGCAACCCTGTTCCCTCTAGTTTATCCTCCGTCATAGTTTTCGTAGTGCTTAGGCGAAGCCCTGCGGAGATTGTTCTTCACCAACACCGTCATCACGCCGTCGTGCTGCCGGAACTCATCTACTACTTCGCCCCTCTTGCTGGATCGAGAAGGCGAGGACGCCACCGAGCCGTACGTGTGCAGAACTCGGAGGTGCCGTGCTTTCGGTACTTGGATTGGTCGGATCGTGAAGACGTTCGACTACATCAACCGCGTTGATATAACGCTTCCGCTTGCAATCTACAAGGGTACGTAGATCAGACTCTCCCCCTCGTTGCTATGCATCACCATGATCTTGCGTGTGCGTAGGAATTTTTTTGAAATTACTACGTTCCCCAACAAATCATACCATAGGCTAGCTTCTAGGGTTTAGCCTCTCCGATCTCGTGGTAGATCTACTCTTGTACTACCCATATCATCAATATTAATCAAGCAAGATGTAGGGTTTTACCTCCATCGAGAGGGCCCGAACCTGGGTAAAACTTCGTGTCCCTTGCCTCCTGTTACCATCCGGCCTAGACGCACAATTTGGGACCCCCTACCCGAGATCCGCCGGTTTTGACACCGACAGGGACCTTGACGGCTCGGCCATGAAGTCGGAGTCGTTTGCTCGTGGAAAGGTGATGACAATGATATTGCTGGCAGTTTCAATGATGTCCTTTCCTTGGCGGTGTGTGTGAGTCTTTGTCGGTGTCAGGTCGGCTGAGGTGTCTTTATTTTTGGTCTTTCGTCCGGTTTTTCACAAGTTAATTGGGCAACTCCCTTCTATTCTTTTAAGAAATCAAGATCCTCAGGAGCCGAGTTTCGGAAAAAAAGAACCAATATCTGTTCAGACACATGGCGGCGAGTAAAAAACGTTCCCATGCCCATATTTTCAATGGATAAACAACGGATAGTTCAACACATTTATGAAATATACTTTTGACAGAAATATGGAACTAGACTTAGTTCATGGGTCAAATGAAAGAGATTCAGCCGTACAGACATAGAACTTCAGTAGATTAACCGAAGGGCTTCATGGACATGCACACATGTTACGATTACATTGTATGACTTCAATAGTTTAGGAGATTGTTGGGTTGGGTTCACCGCAAGTCGATGGTCAAAGAGTTTGTATCCATAGGGATCGATGTTACCCATGGGCATAAAATGTGCCCGAATGTGGGAGTCAGGCACACATTGGTATCATTCCCATGGTACATTGGTGCATTTTCTTGAGGTAGAATTCAATAGAACTGCTTCGGTACACACCTTTGATGGTTTCAACATTGATGAGAATACACACACCTGGAAGGAGCTAAGGATGATGACGGAAGAGCTTTGTTGGTTCTCGAATAGAAGCCTGCCCGCCCTGAGAACCGACCCATTGACGCCGAAGAAGAACAAGTCGGTGGCGCCTCAAATACTCTTTCAACAAAATTGGGGTGGAGGGGGGGTGTATGAAAGCACACCCCAATATTGGAACTGGAATGGAATGAAACGACATCAGCCAGTTGAGTGCCTCATTACAGGAACAAAAATTGGTATCATGAATAGTAATACGATGTTTGGTTGGAGGATCATGATAGAGTAAAAATCATTTTAATTTTTTCTAAGAAAAAAACTCTTGATAAGGATGTTTTGGTCACTGTATAAAGATCATGATCTTTTTTTAAAAAAACCCACCCATATATTAATTAATTGACACAAATGTCCGTACAATCGTTCGTTACATCTCTTGCCACGCAGGGCAGAACACTATTAATAAGAATACCATCAGATCTATTTATAAAACTAAACTTTGCAATCTCATGCGCCACCATATTCGCCTTCCTGTTAATCTGAGTGATTTTTAAAGTACTCATCATCTTGGAGACACTCAACGCTTCCTTCTTCAAATCAACATGGTTTGACCTATCCAGGTTATCATTTGCAAAAACCAAGGCCACAAAAGAGCAGTCAGTTTCCAAAATAATGGGCTTGTGAAGAGTGGTACCAATGTAAATGCCTAAGATGGCCGCTCGAAGTTCCGCTTCCTCGGCACTACGACAAGTACCAATATAATCCCAAGAAGAAATAAGAACTTCTCCAGAATGATTTCTAACAACCACCCCAACGCTCGCAGCGCTAATGGCCTCCACAAAACTTGCATCAACATTAATCCTGACGAATTCCGAGGTGGGAGGCAGCCATGGAACACAAATCCTCTCCACATTACTAATGGGTTGTAAACCATCAATCACACCCTTACCTTTGTTACCTACCCCTACCTTCGTTTTTGCATGACAAGATGAGAATGATGCCCAATAATTTTGAATAAAGCTCACTGATGCCGAGATAGATTCCTTTCCTTTACCAAAAATCAAGTCATTTCTCAAATGCCAAGCTCTCGAGAACATGAAAATTGTTTGCTCACGCATAGGCGAACTTAACTGATCCAATAAAATAAGCAACCAGTCCGGCTCAAGCAGTTTAAAATATCTTCATCCGGTAAGTTCCACACCTCCCTCAAACCCATACAGAACGCATGTACCTTGAGACAGCATACCAAAGCATGAAAAACACATTCATCTTCAACACCACAGATCGAGCATGTATCTAGGGTAGCTTGATGGTGTTTTACTCTGTTAACTTGTATGGCTAGGCTATTAGATGCAGCCCTCCAAGCAAAGATTCTAATCTTCTGAGGTACGATAGCCTTTCAAATAATATTCCAGAGCCTCCTTTCCCCATTAACGGATACACTGGAGTTCCCCAATGCCATGTCCGAGTCCTTAATATTCAGGGCCAACCTATACGCACTCTTCACTGAAAACAACCCATTTTTCTCATGGTGTCAGGCGATGAAGTCACCCTCGTTCAAATTCAGAATATGTAACTTTAAAATTTCCTCCGCATCATGAGGGTAAAACAGATGCCTGATTAAATTGTCATCCCATCTCCTTGAGCCACTCATGAATAAATCAGCAACCCATTTGACCCTAGTTCTGATCCTCTTAGCAGAATTTTTTTGGCCATAATCCCTCGGAAGCCAATTATCCCTCCAAATATTTATACTAGCACCATCTACGACTCTCCAGATGATACCCCTTTTCAAAAACTCGAGTCCATGCATAATACCTTGTCACGTAAGCGAAGTCGCTTGAGGGAAGACAATATCAATAAAATGACCATGAGGGTAATATTTAGCTTTCATCACCTTTGCACACAAAAAGTCCGGAAAAACCAATAAACGCCAAGCTTGTTTGGTCAGAAGTGCTTGATTGAAAAGCCCGAGGTCCCGAAATCCCATACCCCCTTCACCTTTTGACTTCGTCAATTTTTCCCAAGCCAACCAATGAGTTCTTCTTCTATTCTCCTCATCACCCCACCAAAAATTCCTTATAATTTGAGATTGTTCATCACAAAGAGACATAGGAAATTTAAAAATACTCATGGCATAGACCATAATGGCCTGAATAACAGACTTAATCTGGATTTCCTTCGCCCCGCTAGAAGCATATTTTTTGATCCAATCTAAACCCCTCTTAAGAGCTTTATCTTTTGTATATTGAAATTTGGCAGCCTTCATACGATGTTCTGGAACTGGTAAGCCAAGGTATTTATCCCCAAACCCATCACACATGATTTTAAGGATAACCAGAAGAGACACCTAGATCTCAATAGGACACTTTTTTCCAAATAAAATGGAACACTTGTCTGGACTTAATAATTGGCCTGTACCTTCCTCGTAAGCCACCAAAATATCTCTAATAGCCAGGGCTTGCTCCAGAGAACCCTTAAAAATAGGAGACTATCATCGGCAAATAATAAATGAGATATACCCGGAGCATGTTTGTTCAGTCAGAAAACTTGGATAGTCCCTCTTGCTGATGCATCATTAAGTAATAGCGAAAGGGCCTCAGCTACAAAGAGGAATAAGTACGACGATAATGGATCCCCTTGCCTCAGACCACGTGAAGGATGAAAAGACTCTAACAACTGGCCATTAAAGCGCACCGAGAATTTCGCCGAGGTAACACAAGTCATAACCCAATTAATCCAGATTGGATCAAAACCAACATCGTGTTATGATATGGTATCATAGATATTTGAGACATTGTCTTCATGGCCACAATTCGACATCTAGTTACCAAATTTTTTGCAACTTTCTCATAAGATAAAACTTACATCTAATTTTTTGTAATTGCTTTCTTTGAACCCATGGCAGAACCAAACACAAACTGATGAAATCCGTAAGCAAAGCCAAATCGTCGAATCACCAGACCCGAAGAAAAGACGGTTCGTGATAGTTGATTGTTTGTTTTATGATAGCTAACTAGTCTTGCCGGCCGTGGTTACATTGACATAATGTATCATGTTGTCTATTTTTTCTAGAGAAGACCATTAAGGATAGCTTTATTAATTATAAAGTAAGGGTACATCGTCTACGAGCTAGTAATCAAACAATCCAGAAGCTCGTCCATCCATAAACTAGCGGGGATATTTTCAAGAGAGAATTCCTTATTTGGCCTTCTCTTAAAATTTGGTTCCCTTTTTGATCCTAAAAGAATTTTTTTCCTTTTCTGACACTCAAACTTCATTTTGTTCCCTCTATGACATTTCCGCCAGTTTTGCCAACTAACACCGTTAAATACAACATGAAAAGTCCATTTTACCCATGGTGTATTTTGTAACCAAAATGGAAGTCAAAATAGTGGCAATATGAATTGGAATATATTACCAAATGAAACAAAATCTGCAATTATTCCCTATACAGTACAGTACACACATGCACAAATTTCAATTGAAAATTTGGACAGAGCCTCCTTTGTATTTTGGAGGCATATCCCCTGTACAGTACACATATGCACAAAAAACACACATAATTGCTCCAGGTTCACATATATGCAAATAGCCCACATAGCTGGTCATCTACACACATCCAGGTTCACATAAAAGTAACATACAATAGTCCAGGTTCACATAAAGATGACATAATAGCCCAGGTTCACAACATGTCGCATATAGCATGTAAAGAGGGTTCACAACAGGTCGCATATAGCACGTAAAGAGCCAAGGTCCACACATATATCACATAAACAACTCAGTTTTCAAAATGAAACACGATACGGAAAGTAATGACATGAGAATCACAAACTAAGTCTCCTTTTGCTTCATGTGCTCATTGCAGGGCTAGCAGGGTTGAATTTCTTGCTGCGTGTACCCACTGCAGGGCTGTCAAGTGGCACCATAGGAAGGTGCGGAGTAATTTCAGCAACCTCTTTGCTTTTTCTTTTGGCATGTACCTTCACAGCAACATGTGTTTTCTTTTTGGCGACATCATGTTCGCCACAAATGGGTTGTGTTCTTGATCTAGACATACACATACATGACATACAGGTAGCCCAAGTTAACAATAGAACAATGCATAACATAACATTAGAACTTCGAAACTACCATAGGTTACCTTTTTGCTCCTCCGGATCCACATTTACCACCTTTCCCTTTTTCCTTGGTTGTTTTCTCCAAGATTTGGCTATGGTGAGAAGAATGCACTTAGAACACAAAGGCACAATTAATTATATTTAATTGTGAGCATGGGTGTTGCTAACCTTGGCGGAAAACGCATGGCTGATGGAGCATCATCCTCGTAAGGCACAATTGATGATTGAACTGATTTGGTGGTCTTTGTCCTCTTCTTTGGTGGTCCTCTACATGAGCAACAAAAAAGTAGTTAACATGTATGGTTTTTACAAAAAATGCAAGTGATGCAATATACAATGAAATTCATTACCTCACAGCTAAAATAGCAGCAATGTCATCTGGGTTACCCTTCTTGCATTTGTGCCAATGATGCCCATAGTCTTTGCAAATAGGGCATAAGTGTTGGCCGTTTTTTCTTTTCTTCTCACTGCAACCTTTATACCTCTCAGTTTTAGGCCTACCCGCTGTGGCTTTTAGTAGTGGTGGAAACATGAAGAATCCATGGTCTGATTTAGGCCACTGGTTCTTGTCAACCATGGCAAGGATTAGTTGGTCATAAGCTGCTCTAAATTTGTGAATGGAGTAACACGAGTCCACATAGTTCTCTATGCGTGCATTGGTAAGAGATGTGATAAATGCTAGACCATGTTTGCAAGGAAGGCCAGAAACTTCCCATTGTCTACAAGAACATGTCCTGTCAAGCAAGTTGACCACAAACCTAAAGCCGCTGCCTCCCAATGCGGTTACTTCAGCAACTTCTTCAGAGATTTCAACCACCTCCAAGTTTAATTCTCTGGTCTTTGCATTCAACTTCTTAATTATGTGGGGAAGAATCAACCCAACTAACTTTCTTGCTACCTTTCTCCTTCGGTTCCACATGATCATAATCAATTGCCTAAGCTTATCAAAGAAGTCGTCCAAGTTCAAGGACTTGTGATGCTTAATCCAATTATTGAAGCACTCAGCCAAGTTGTTTGTAACATAATCCACCTTGGAAATTGTTGAGAACTGACTCCTAGACCACAACCTAGTGTGCCACTTCCTAAGATATGCAGTTGCCGTTGGCTTTGCTATGTCCATTGCAACCCAATTTTTCTCAAATAAATATGGGTTCCATGAGTAAGCAGCAGCCTAAAGATGGTCATCAAAAACCTTTCCATGAAACTTCTTCTTGAAGTTGGACACCAAGTGAAACATACATTCCCTATGTTCAGCCTCTGGGAACACTTCTTTTACACCTGTCATCACTGGCTGCCCAGCGTCGGTGCATATGGTTAAACCCCTTGGGGATCCTATGGCTTGCCTAACCAATTGCATGAACCAGATCCAGTTCTCATTAGTTTCAGAATCAAAAACACCCATACAAACTGGATACATCCAACTATGGCCATCAACGGCGGTAGCACTAGCCAGTTGCCCCTTGAATCTGCCAGTCAAGAAGGTGCTATCTACTGCCAAGTATGGCCTGCAACCACTAAGGAACCCGTCGATGCAAGGCTTCAAAGCGACAAAAAATCTCTTAAATCTGATTTTATCTTTTATTGTGTGGTGCTCAATTATCACTATGCTACCGGGGCAACACCTTTCAATTTGTGCCTTAAAACTATACAGATTATCAAAGCTTGTATCCCAATCACCACAAAGTTCCTTCAAGGCTAGCAGCTTACCCATGTATACTCTCTTGTACTTGATGTTGATTCCATGGTGCTCTTTAAGCTTCTTTCACAATGCCTTTGGTCCTAGAGTTGCATCCTCAATTAGCCAATCCTTCACGTGCTCACATATCCACCGCTTGGTTGCATTCTTTATCTTCTTTTTCCTTTTTGTACTTGAGCAATCATGACCACAAGAGTTCTTTCTCACCTACAAAAGACAAACATAGATAATTAGTAAAGATCTTTTAACAATTTAAGCACACATGAGTAAAGTTAGAAATTACCATTACGGTGCACCCATCTTCCATTGTAGAAGCATATATCCTCCATGGACACTTATCTTCATCCCTTCTTGAACAATAAGCCCTGAACCTATGTGGTGCACTTTTCTCGGTGTTAAACTCAAATTCATGTTTGATTGCATGTTGAGAAAGCGCCAACTTAAACTTTGCCATATTGGGATATTTTCTTCCTTCGGTCATTGGGGGATCTAATTTATCATATTCTAAATGTGGTGCATGCTCTGCCTCGTGCACTTCCTCATCTTCCTCTACTTCCTCATCGCTCTCATCCTCGCTCTCATGATCAGGAACATAGTCTTCGTCCCTTTCTTTATCGGAACAGGGAACCATGATAAGAGGATCTAATTTATCATAATCATCATCGTCTAAATAAATATTTTCCTCATCAACACCAACATGTTCATTCTCAGGTATTGGGTTGCGAAGATAATCATCATCATCTTGTTCTGTGTTGCTAGGTTGGATATGCACATCAATATGCCACTCCGTGATAGGCTCATATGGTTCACATGGATCACAATATGCAACAAACAAGTGCACAACCTTTGTCTTAGAGAGTTTCTCAAACATAGACACCAATTCCTGGTCAGATGTTACTTCTGGGTAGATTTTAAGAAAAGGATCATAGTACTGAACATGTGCAACTTCCAAATAGCGAGGCGAGTACTGCTCTACGATTGATTCAACCAAGTCCTTATAATTTGTTAAGTCGGAATCAATAACCTTATCATAACAAAAGCATTTGATATCCTTCCTAGCTTTTTTTCGGTTGCCAAGCAATTTGATTTTTAGCAAATATGTTGAATTTGGATCCATCCTGTAAAAGCAAAAGATCAATTGTGCATGAACATACTTGCTTCGTGTTTTAAATAAAAGAAGTGACATGTGTAAACAGATTATCCAATATAACATATTTGTTTTATATGAACATAATCTTTGTCTATTGTTTCATTGTAGATTTGGCAGCAACAAATATCCATCTCTAACTACTCTGTTGCATCTTCGATCCATCTCAAGTACACTGTTTAATATGAACATAGTGTTGCATTTTGAGAAAAATCATGTCAAGGAAGGTGAACCAAATATGTTGCATTTTGGATCCATCTCTAAGTAATCTGTTCGTTCAAGGACGTATCATGGCAGCAAAATACTCAAATATAGAGAAAACAGGCACTTACCCTTGTAGCCATGCCAGAGCACTTGCATCCGAGGCCGTCGCACCTGGACCTCCCTCTGCCTCCCCGCCATGGCCGCCCTCCGGCGCCACACGTGGACCTCCCTCCGCCTCCCCGCCATGGACGCCCTCCAGTGGCGTGCCTGGAACTCCCTCCGCCTCCCCGCCATGGCCGCCCTTCGCCTCCCCGCCATGGCCGCCCGTCGCCTCCCCGCCATGGCCGGCCGAGGCCGAGACCGGCGCAGCGTCGGCCACGCCCTCCACCGCGGCGTCCATCTCGCCAGCAGTAGCAGCATCGGCCACGCCCTCCTCCATCCGCAATTTTTTTAGGGTTAGGGATCGAGGGAAAGGGGAATCGAGGAGAGTAGGGAGGGGATCGGGGGGTGACCCAGCGCAGCGCCTGTTCTGTCAACCAGTTTTTTTTCAGCAGCGTCCTAGCAGGGGTAAGAACGACATTTCCAGTCACAGTTAACGTTGCTAACGGCAAAAACTAACAGATGTATCAAAGAAGGAAGAAAATGAAGTTGTGGTGTCAAAAAAGGAAAAATAAAATTTTTAGGGTCAAAAAGGGAACTAGATTTTAAGAATGGATCAAATAAGAAATTCTCTCTATTTTCAATGCATGCCGAACCATGGGAGAGGGATGCCAAATTAACCCCTTTTGATGACAGTTTTAGTTTTGAGATGAATTCAAATGGTGACCATTTTAAGTAAAAATTGCCGTCTCTGACAGAAACTGTCATATCGCTCTAAAAAACTGTCATCCCTCACAACTAAAACAACCAGCGAAATCGTTCACAAATGACATCCCTTATGATGAAAGTTCGCGAGTGAAGGGGTCCAAAATAAGAAGTGTTATTAAAAGAGAAATTAGCTAGCACATGTCTGTTTTTGATTTCAACGTTTGTACACTACTGTACTTACATTGTCGATATAGGATATTTATAGACAAAAAAGATCTGATTTTCCATTAAAAATAGAAAGAAATGTGAGAAAGATAAGGTCTGGGCCAGCCCAGCCACAACTTCTCCCTCGCTGTGTACCACCGTTCCCGAGCTCGCTCAGCCGTGCTCCGCCTCCTCCCTGCCCTACCTCGCCGGCGCCGCCGCTCCTTCCGCCCCACCGCTCCTCATGCTCCTCTCGGTGCGCCGCCTGCCCGCTGCTCCGTCCCGCCCAGCGGCCCACCCGCACACCTCCCCTGCGCCGCCCACCCTCCGGCTCCGGCGACAACATGGTCGAGTGGCGGTGGCGATGGCGAGGACGGCGTCAACGGCGCCTGTGGTACGCCGCTCCTATTTTGATAATCGAACAGAGAATGAGGGGGATGAAATTCGAACCCCAATCTAGATATATCGGTGGGGGGATTCGACTGTGGCCCGAGCCAATCCTGTAATGGAGTGTGAGCTGTGCAAGTAGCCTGCCCCCTGACCCCAATCAATCCTGCCTATCCCTGATTTTGAATAAGATGCATAGGTTATAGCTTAGCTAGTACTAATCTGGACCTGAATAAGTAGCAGTGCAAGCTGCAATGCATAAGATTTCATTCATTATCCATGCACACATGTTGTATATTGTAGACAATGTAGACAATGTAATTCTATTAAACATTTGAGGAGGCATGGAGTCCAATATTATGCATAAGTGGACCAATTTCCCCAGAAGAATGTTCCAATTATTCCATCTGTCTTATGAGTTTAGCGCTTGATCAACTGATTAATGTGCATGTCAAGTTTTCAACACATCACCATTGACTTGGTAAATTATAACTGTATAAGTGTGCTAGGCCTTGCCATTTAACGACTGATTTTTTTAAGTGTGTGCAAATTAAGCTCCACCACGGTGGTCATGATTGAGGTTCTGTTAGGTTATTTCAAACTCTAATTGTTCTTTGATGATCTTTTGTTTTTATGAGTAGCTCAAAGCATCTACATTATGATGACATTGTATAGGTAAATTCACATATCTTCTCGGCCCCCCTCACGGCAAAATTGAGGCTCCGCCGCCAACCAAATGTCAAGAGATATAAGTGCAATGTCATACGGAGTAACCTCTTCGATAGATTAACCAGGGTTGCCAGGGTGAGTGATACTCTTGATCATTACCTCATTATGCATTATTAGCAACGTTTTATATTTAATTAATGGGAGCTCTGTGACCTCTTGGTTATCTAGTCCTATGCAAATGCAGTTATTAGTTCATTTGAAGACCCCGAGAAGATCCTAGATCAGGCGGTTCTGGAGATGAATGATGATTTAATAAAGATGCGGCAAGCCACTGCACAGGTTTGTACTTGTGACTGTACTTAATCACAAAATTTGATAATTGACAATGCATGTTCTTTTCCCCCTTTTTCAAAATTTTCTGTTTTGTCGTCTTAAACATTCCTTTCTACATGTTCTTTTGGATGTTGATGCTTGTTTGGTTATCTGCCTCTCATGAACCAGATTCTTGTATGTTTGTTGGGCCTCCCTGTATAAATATGTAAATGGAAATGTGAGTGTGTTATCTATTTCATTTTACCTGCTAACATGGATTTTTGTTTTGGAAGGTCTTGGCATCTCAAAAGCGGCTTGAGAACAAGTACACAGCTGCTAAACAAGCTGATGCTGACTGGTAATCATGTTATCTGTAACTCTAAGCTTACTTCGATCCCTACCATCTTTTCTTTACAGGATGAATATTTTCTTACAATTGTAGGTATCGGAGGGCTCAGCTTGCTCTTCAAAAGGGCGACGAGGAGCTTGCACGTGAAGCCCTGAAACGACGTAAATCATATGCTGTAGGTATCATGTAGATCTAGAGTTTTGGATCAAAGGTCTGCACAGTCACACTATTTAGCTACAGTGTAGGGTGTAACTTGCTGTTAGAAAATATAATTCTTTCCGATGGTGTGTAATGTGTTATACCTTTGTACCTTCTTATGGCATTAACATGGATGTTGTATATAGGTGTTACATTTATTTAGTAAAGATCTTACATGTTTCTAGAAGCAAAGTTCTTGCATGCAACGTATGTTAATTTGAATATTAAACTCATGGTTATTTGTTCGTTTCTGTACTTAGGACAATGCAAGCTCCTTAAAGACCCAGCTTGATCAGCAGAGGAGTGTTGTTGAAAATCTTGTTTCAAATACCAAGGTGAACATAATGGCTGGAATGCTCTTTTCGCTATGTGCATTATGCATGTCATATAAATCTATATCTTTCTGGGACCACGAGCAGCACAGGCTGGACAGTACATATTCACATTTAATAGGTATTTGTTATGCACCTTTGTTAACATATTGATTACATCATTCTGTAGCTTCTTGAGAGCAAAATAGCAGAGGCCAGGCAGAAAAAGGATACCCTAAAAGCCCGTGCTCAATCAGCCAAGTATGCGTCTTTCCTTTGTTGATTGTTTGACCATCTGCTACTTCATAGTTTGGATGCTCTGACAATTGGCCTTTTTTACAGAACTGCAACAAAAGTGAGTGAAATGTTGGGGAATGTGAATACAAGTAGTGCCCTGTCGGCATTTGAGAAAATGGAGGAAAAAGGTATTCTCTTCATTACTGATTTTGTCTCACAAGCGTTTTTTTTTTCTTTTGTGTATCATGTCCGTGTTTTTGTGGTGGCTATGGACAATAATTTCGGCTTAGGCCAGAGGTCATGCTCCATATCAAACATAGACATAGATATCTTTATTGTTATGGTTCAAGTTATAGCATCTCTGGCTGTGTTTGGTTGGACTTTTGGAACCAGCTTCTGGCTTTTCAAAGCTACAACCTAACCAAAGGGGTAAAATGAGAAGCAGAAGTTCCAAAATCTACAGCTTCCCTGCAGTGTAATTTTCGCAGCAGGTGAACCCCCAACTTCAGCGGTGCAGTTTTAGCTGTCCCCTGAAAGTTTCATAGTATTTACCCACGTTTGCCACTGGCAAGTGAAAAACGATTGGGTCCTATTATTCCCGAGCGAGGCATCCACCACGAGAGAAAAAAAATAACTGCTCGTTCCCCATTGACCCGAGCGATAGCTAGGGTTCCTAGCCGCTGCCGCCGGCGCAGCCCATTCGCCGCCCCGCGCCCAGCCGCCGGCGCTGCCTCCTGCGTCCGCCGCCCGCCTCCCCGCGGAGACTTCATCCGTTCTCCACTACTCGGCGCGGCCTCCTCCTTCCTCAACTACCGGCCTGCGCCACCGGAGCAGCAAGGGCCGCCGCCCCTCCACCGCGCGCAGCCCGCCGCCGGCGCCGCCTCCCGCAGCCCTGCCGCGACCTCCTCCATCCATTCTGCCATGTAGCTGCACCCCTTTCCTCCCACTGCCCTTGTCCCCTTCCCATGTCCTGTACCAAGTAGGTTTTATTTTGCTCTGTTGGTAGTGAGTGAATTCATGTGAAGTGATGAACAATGGATGATTTTTGATATATTGATGCATATGGCTTGTCATATTGTTGTATATTCATGTAAAGTGGATGACATTTTGATATGTTGCTGCATATTGCTTGTCATATCGTTGTATATTGATGTAAAATGGAAGAAATTTTGATAGTATTGTAGCATATCTCAATGTTTAGCTATGTCGGTGGAGGTCAACACCATGTGAACCATATGCGTTTTCTATGGTGTATGTGTTTTGTAATAATATTACGGGATTAATATCTATTTAAATGTATGCAACATCAAAGTACAGTTGTTGTATTGCCTATGCATTAGCTATGAATCGCCTACATTGTCATAATTTTTCTTTGAAAAATGATCGTTCAATTACCTACAAATGTACATATCACTGCCCTACGGCCAATAAGTACATAAAAATATGCACTCAGGCCCCATGGGCAATATAGACAATTCACAGCCAAATCTACAATTTCACAGCTGTTTTACCAAACAGCCTCTAGCTTTTCCACAGCAGCATTTTCACAGCAGCTTTTGTACAGCAGCTTTTCCACAGCAGCATTTTCACAGCAGCTTTTGTACAGCAGCTTTTCCACAGCAGCTTTTTCAGAATCTGCAGCTCAACCAAACAGAGCCAGTATACAGTTACAAGCTGCCATACTAAGCAATAAACACTATAGTAGTCAGTAAGTTACCTTTATGACCGAGTAGAGGCTGCAACCTCAAAATGTTATCAAATTAATATCAGTGCCGAAATATTCATAATGCAGCAGGTAGCAATTAGAACCTTCTTTTATTGCTGGCTGTGGCATCATAGAAGCACATTTCAATGTTTGTTTTACTTGCCATTTTTGGGTGGTAATTTTCTAGCGATGAAAAGTTCAGCCACTTGTTTGGGACTAAAGGCTTTGTTGTTGTTTTGAAAAGTTCAGCCACTTGTACAATCGCACATAACTTCGAACACACGAACGGAATTTGAGTTTTTATAATAATTGTTTTGATTGGCATATGGTCTGATTTCTCACTTGAGTTGTTCTGTGCATGGCCTTGGCAAATTATGTCTTTAATTCTTCTTTTTCGTATGTTTTTTCAATTGGTTAGAATGGCATATGCACTAGCCTCTCTTATTGGTTGTGTTCATCAGCGGCAAGTGATATCTCATGGAAAATTATTTGAACACTTTTTACTTACAAGTAGTGTTTTTTTTTATGCTTTTAGTTATGACGATGGAATCCCAAGCCGAGGCACTTGGTCAGTTAGGAGCAGATGATCTAGAAGGAAAGGTAAAGCTGGACCCTGCATACTTTTTAGTAACATTCCTTTTGGTAATAAGATCTGACCACCAGTATTTATTTGTGGGCAGTTTGCTATGCTGGAGACTACATCGGTTGATGATGATCTTGCACAAATGAGAAAAGAACTGTCTGGGAGCTCTTTGGTATGTCATTTTTTTGTACTTAAAGCTATAATTGACTTTCGAGTTAAAACCTGTGTGTTTTAGATTTTCCTCTCTTCTGCTGGCATGTGCACTATGGCATGCACATAATCATTGGAGAAATAGAGTAGAATATGCAAACATGGATCATAAGCTGGCCAGCTAACTACAAAACCCAAAAATTAATCTAGTAAATGTCTCCTGTTCATTCCATACTGCATGACTATAATTTAATGTCAACGGCAGAAAGGTGAACTTCCTCAAGGTAGAAGCGCTACTCCTCGAGACAGGGATATCGAGAGGGAGTTAAATGAGCTGCGGGAGAAGGCCAACGATTATTAGATTTTACAGGACATGTCCGTGCACCGGGCTGGACGAGATCTCCTCAGTCAGAGAACCCCAGAAGAGAGTATAGCCTGCAGATTTGTCCAATGCGCCTTTGAACCTTCAGTGCATGCTTTCTTTTGTGGTAAAGGTATGAAGGCATCGATGTGCGAAAGATTCTCTGCATTTTTCCTGTGAATGACATTGTACAGTTAACCATTACCCGTGTAAATCGCTAATATTGATAGAGCTTAGCCGAGAGCCTGAATTGTCCACCCTTTTGTACCTTATACCATTTGGTTGGTGCCATAACATGTATGAAAAATTTGACCCAGTGATCCAGTTGAGCTCTGATATCAGGATTGAGACACTCGGCTCTCATCTTTGGGCAAGTTCTCAGGTATGGAACCGCGGGTCCCAACACCTCTTCTTCATCTTCCCATGGCCTGAATGGATCTTTCTATGCGTCTAGAGATCAAACAGTCATTGAAGTTTTAGATGTATACGACCTGGCATATTGAATTTATCCAATATTTCGTGGATTGGAGTACCATCACACCGGGGTTAATGTGTTCGAGTTAAAGGCCCAAGGGAATTTTTGGTTTTGCCAAATTCTTATTTCAAATTCCATCTTTAGTTGATTGCGTACTTCATCAACTATCTTGTGTGTTGCCAGTGACATAAACATCATCAACATATATTGAGATCATGCAAAATCTTAAATGAAAACACATGGCAATCATGGTTGTTGGAGTAAGCCTTTGGCAGAAGGAACCCCACCAAGTCCGTCATACTACATCTGTCTCCACTGTTTTAAGCCGTATAGTGACTTCTTCTGTCTTCACTGTTTTAAGCCGTATAGTGATTTCTTCTGTTTCCACACAAATACACGTTGCATTTTGCTATGGATTGAGGATACTGGCATCTCGCCAAGAATTTCATGTATATAGCCGAATCAAGCAACCTGTAAAACATGATTTAGGATACCGACTTCTCGCCAAGAATTTCATGTAGATATCTGAATCAAGCAACCTGTACAACTACGTCCATCTACGGCATCAGTGGCGGATCTAGTGGTGAAGCGACGATGGCAACGGAGCAAGGTGACTATCCTTTCCTCTGATGAAAAAGCTCTTTCCACATGGCTGCGTTTGTGATTTTTTTCCCCAGTTTTGCTAAAGCACATCTAGATGTGCCATAAGTATTGCACATCTAAATTCTATGTCAGTGATCTTACATCGAGATTCGTGTGGATTTTTTTTTCTTTTTATGCTTGATCCACTCACTAAGATGTGCAATAAGCACATCTAGATGTGCCCTGGACACACCTTTTTTTTCCCAAAGGATCTGCGTTTACAACTCGGTTTAAAATGAAATGAACTCTGTGGTATAACTTTCTAGGAAAAAAAACTTTGTTTTCACCTTTATTGCAACGCCAGCATGCGAGCAGCCGTTGCTTTGTTTGGCAGAGTCTAAACTGCCGGCACCACTTGACTGGTGGATGTGGATTAACTCATTAATCAACCTAATCAAATCTCAATTAGTCATGACAACAATGACTTAGTACGCCCGGGCTCAGCACCGTCGACTCACTACTACGGCACACTTGTAGTAGTACGGAGTAAACCACGTACGTGTCTTACTGCGCCGGCTTCGGCTTGTTGGCCCCCTTCCACACCGTGCACCCGCCGTCGACGACGAGGTTGTGCCCGTTGACGTACTTGGCCTCGTCGGACGCCAGGTACACGGCGGCCCTGGCGATGTCCTCCACCTCCAGCACCGTCCCGCCGCCCATCTCGTTCATGCCCGTCTCCACCATCCGTCGCATCTCCTCGCCCGCCTCCGGGAACAGCTGTGCCAGCCCGCGCAGCCCGAACTGCGTGGCTATGCCGTGCGGCGAGATGGCGTTCACGCGCACCCCGTGGCGCCCCAGCTCCCCGGCAAACGCGCGCACGGCGCCGATGACGGCGGCCTTGGAGACGCCGTACGTGGGCGCGATGATGCCGCCCAGCACCCCCGCGGTGCTCGCCGTGCAGATGATGCACCCGCTCCGGCGCGGCACCATCACGCGCGCCGCGTGCTTGATCCCGGCGACGGCGGACCGGGCGTTGGTCGCCATGGTGCGGTCGAAGTCGGCGAGGTCGAGGGACCCGACGGAGTCCATGACCATCCGCCCGGTGACGCCGGCGTGGTTGTGCATGATGTCGAGCCGGCCATGGCGCGCCACCGCGAGGTCGACGGCTGCAGCGACCTGCGCCTCGTCCGTGACGTCGCAGCGGGCGTAGGCCGCGTCCGGGCCGAGCTGGGCGGCGACGGCGCGGCCGAGGTCGTCCTGGATGTCGGCGAGGATGACCTTGGCGCCGTTCCTGACGAACTCCGCGGCCGTCGCCTTGCCGATGCCGCTGGCGGCACCGGTGATCACGGCCACCTTCCCGGCCAACCTCTGGGAGTTGGAGGCCGTGGAGTAGCCACAGTGGCTGACGAAGCGAGCCAGTGCGGCCGGCCCAGCAACGGTATTTCTTCTGCACACACACACGCATTGAAATTCGTAAACCAAGAACACGCGCCGGCAGGGCCGGAGTTCGATTTGCTCTTGTTCGGAATGCACCTTATCGTACCTGAGGACGACCTGCGTCGCTAGGAACATGTTCGTGGATCTTCTGAGCCTCTCCTTTCAAGTTGATTTGTGAAGAGGGAAGTGTGACCTGTGTCCGTGTGTGTGTGTGATACTGTGACTTGGCGAGGCGAAGGAGATTTATCAAGAAGCCGGCCCGTTAAGAGCATTACTAGTAGTACCTCTAAATCCTCAACCTTAAAAAATAACCGCTTTTTTCCGTGGTGCAACAAAAAAACACAAAAATTAAAACCCCTAAACCCTCAAACTCTTAAAAAAAAGTAAGGGTCAACCCAATTTCAATTTGTAGAAGTAAGGGTTGGAGAAGGGCACTCGACCCCAACCCGCACTCCCTTCCCCCGTCGTGCGGGAGGGAAATTTCTCGTCCCCAACCTCCCGCCTTCTCCCTCCCAAGCCGCCGGCTGTCGCCCGCCGCCAATCCGGCCGGCCTCCCGCCTCCCCTCGACGCACGCCGGCCGTCCCGCCCCTGCGCCACACTCCCCGCCGCCGGATCCACCGTTCCCCGCCGCCTCCCGCCCCGCCCCCCGGCCTCCCGCCCCGCCTCCTCTCTTCCACCTCCCCCAGCCGCCGCGCCGCGCCCCCCGGCCGCCCGCCTCAGCCGTCGTTCCCCGCCCCCCAGCCGCCTCCCGCCCCCAGCAGCCAGAGGCAGGCCGGCCTCAGGCCACCTCGAGCCGCCGCGCCAGAGGCCAGGCGGGCCAGAGGCAGCCGCGCCACCGCCCCGAGCTCCCCGCAGGTATGCCTCCTTTTTTTTTTCTTTCTTTTTGTTTTATTTTTTCCTTTCTGATTCATTGTTGGCACTCATAATTTATTGTTTGTTGTATTGTGTAAATGGAGGTGAACAACAACGACATGGACTCGTTGTCCGATTTGTCGGGTTGGTCGTCATCCAACGATTCGGACATCGACGAGTTGTTGCAAGACGACGATGTCGAGATGATGAGCCTCCTCATCGACGTGCACTCGTTTGAAAACCGTGTGAAGCTGATGGATTAGAGGAGAGGGTCGAAGATGGGGCGAGTCACCATCTATCGGAACCGCGCTCTCGGACACGAGCATTTGATGGAAGACTACTTCGCGGAGGTACCTACATACCCTCCTCGTCTCTTCCGCAGAAGGTACCGAATGCGGCGTAGTTTGTTTGTGAAGATTGTCACCGATTGTGAGGGCGCCTCCTATTACTTTAAATGTCGTAGATCCACCGCCGGCATCATGGGGTTTAGTGCATATCAAAAGATATCGGCGGCAATGCGGGTACTCGCTTATGGCATACCCGCGGATTATACCGACGAGTATCTTCGCATTGGGCAAGATACAACCACGGAGTCAGTCCGTAGGTTTGCCAAGTTGGTCATCTGGTTGTATGGTGAGCAGTATCTTCGGGCACCAAATGAGGAAGATACAAAGAGATTAATGGAAATGAATGAAAAAAGGGGATGGCCGGGGATGCTAGGTAGTCTTGATTGCATGCATTGGAGGTGGAAAAATTGCCCAAAGGCATGGCACGGAATGTATTGCGGTAAAAGCCGTGATGCTATCATTGTGCTTGAGGCCGTAGCATCTCAGGACACATGGATTTGGCATGCATTCTTTGGGTTGCCGGGAACACTCAATGATATCAATATCCTCAATAGATCTCCTTTGTTCAAAAGATTAATTTCTGGGGATGCTCCAGCTTGCAACTACAAAATCATGGACAGTGAGTACTCAATGGGATACTATCTCACCGATGACATCTATCCCGAATGGGCAACTCTTGTGAACTCCATCAAGGAGAAAAATGGGGTGCCCTTAACAAGAAAAGAGGCTCATTTCACCAAGGCACAAGAGGCAGCCCGCAAGGATATTGAGAGAGCTTTTGGTGTTTTGCAAGCAAGGTTTGCCATAGTTTGTGGTCCAGTTCGGTTTTGGGACAAAAAAACCTTGATGAACATCATGAAATGTTGTGTGATTCTACACAACATGATCCTAGAGGATGAGAGAGAGTTAAACCTCCCTTGTTTCTATGACAATGTTGGTACCCGTGTGCAACCGGAAAGAAACCCTTCTTGCGTGCACGCTTTTGTTCAAGCACATCGTGAGATTGAGGATGCAACCACTCATGGTCGGCTCCGGGATGATCTAGTAGAGCACCACTGGCAGTTGGATGGGCAACGTATTGGCCCATGATGTATCTTTGTTTTACTTTTCTATGTCCTATTTGATTCGAACAATTAGTGTAATTTGCTCAAACATTGTTGTAATAATTTGAATGATTATTGTTTTATTCGGTGTTGTAATAATAACTAGAATGATTATTGTTTTATGTCAAATGTGATGGAATTTGTGATATGTCATATGATGAAATGTGTGATATATGAAATGACAGTTTTAAAGGTTGGGGTTGAGGCAAAGACTAGAACCCTCAAATCCAACCCTTAAAGCAGTTTAAGGGTTAGGTTTGAGGGTTCTAGTCTTTGCCCCTGTTTTTCAACCCTTAAAAGTGTCAAAAACTGGCACTTCTCAACCCTTAAAACTGCTATAAGGGTTTGAGGGTTCTACTAGTAATGCTCTAAGTACGCACGTCCCACTCGCAGCTCCCTCTGGATCATTGACATGACATGATAGCATTAGCAGCCGTGCTCCCAAACTGCCCAACCATATGGCCTGGTCAGAAAACGTGACTAAGCTAGTCTTTCCTTAAACCGGCCTTATACTAACCGGCACCCCTCAAATCTAGTCTAAATTTAGGACGGATTTGAGAATTGGGGAGGCTCACACATGCCCTGAGCCCTTGACGCATCCGCCAAGTCAGACCGGCCCACCTGAATCCCACAAATATCCCCACCCAGTTGAACCCTACACCTGTGTCAACCCACACTCTTCGTCTCTACTGCACTCTCCATTTCCTCTCCCCTTTTGATTCAATGTCGAGTTCCGGCAGTGCAGTGTCCAGTAGCAACGACCCGTCAACTGGGAGTCGCTGCTGCGCGAGGTGGAGGCAGACGACAATGAGGAGCTCACCGTCTGCATCCCCATTGCCGGTCGCAGCTGGAAAAGGGCGACAACAGAAGCTCTAGCTCCACGCCGTCCCCCATCACTCGGTGGCACAATGCAGACAACGACGCCGGCTCCTCACAGCTTCCGGTACGTCGCCCCTACCCCTTTCTCCGCACATGCTCTTGCTGGCGTCCCTGGCACCGCTGGGTCCTTGTGCCCGCGTTGACGCCGCTGCGAACACAGAGGCGATGATGGAATCTGAGGCTCGCGTCACATGCTACAAGGGGCAGCGGGGAGAGGGCGGCGGTGGCTGAAGTGATGTTCTCTCTCCGATCACGTGTGCGCGCGTCGACAGATCCGGACAAGCAGTTCCTCGCGGCGGTCATCTACCGGTCGCTTGCCAAGGCACTCTGGCTCGCCATCGAGCAGTCAGAGCGCGAGGAGGTGGAGGATGTGGCGGCCAAAGCCAGGCCACCCGACTATCGAAGGAGCAGGCACGTGAGGTCCGTCAGATGACCGGCATCACCTCCTCCTACGACGGCTCCAACTTCGACGAATACACCCCTCCCGCCACCGACGCCTACTCGGAGGTGTACTGCCGCACCGGCGATCTCAAGGGAAAGGGGCCAACGAATAAATGGTGATTTCCTTGGCCCTTCTCCATCTCCGTTTATCATTTTTTTAGTATGAGTTTGCTCATGTCCGACGATAAGCTAAGATATCATTTGGTTGTATGAAGTATGAACTATGTCCGTTTGCTGGTATGCTCTATGTTTGTTTGTTGTGTGTTTTGATCTACGTAGTTGCTAGTACGTTGTATATGTCGTATGGTTTTGGACACACACGCCCGTCCCCCGCGTCGCTCCCAAGGAGCGACACGGGCGGGAAACCTAGCCGCCGGAGGCAGCCGCCACACCCTAGTCCTCTCCTTCCCTCGCCGCCGCCAGAGGGCATCGCCGGGCGAAGCCCGTGTCGTGCCGGCGGCGGCGGGGCTGTCCTGCTCGAGGCGGCGCAAGGCGTTGGCCGAGTTGCGCCATGATTTCGGGTCGCGTGGGAGGCGCCGTATTGTGCTCCTGTCCGGCGGTGCCTGGTCTGGCCTGGAGATGCTCGCGTACGACGCAACGGTGGGGCGCGTCTCTGGCGGCTCGGCGGCTCACACGTCTTCTCCAGCAGATGGCGTCCCTGGTTCCCGCCCGTGCGGCCGGATCGGACTGGCAGTTCGTGCTCCTCGGCTCCGGTTGCTGGCTGCTCCGTCCCGGTGGATCTGGCGGCTCCTTCTCATGGGATGACATCTCACGATGGGATTTGGGAAGGTAGCCGGAGCCACGACCATGATTTGTGCCTGCGATGGCGTTTCACGGGTGCGATGGATCTGGGGCAGTTCTGGGGTTCCCATGCTTCGATTCAGCGACGGATCCTTCAGACCTTATCGTGGCAGCATCAATGGCCTCTTGAGCTGCAGTTTGCGTTGACCACCGAACTGTCTTCATGAGGGTTTATCTCCAGATCTGATGGCCGTTGCCGGCAACTCATACTTGTGTGACCGTGGGATGTAGTCGGAATGCTCCGTTGTGGGTTTGACGGTTCCCACTTCAATCAGTTTGCCTTGGACAGTGATAAGATCCAATCTACGGATGATGACTTGACGCAAAGGGTATGATTATGCAGCACAGACGATGGGAATTTGCCCATGACATGTAGCCGCTCGGACAGTGGAAAAGTGGCGGCGACAACATAGGTTTGACTTCGATTTGGTGGTGCTTCTTGAGTACCAGGTCTCGAGCTCCGGGGTGAAAACCCTAGGTATGACATGAATTGCTTATACCTGGCAATGACGATGTATTTATGTCGTTACCTTGTTGAAGGCATTGCTTGGAATTGCTTGGATCTGTTCTTCGGGGTGAAAACCTAAAATCTGGCCTATAGTGGTTTGATTCGGTGATGGCGACGCTTGAGTGTCGTTCCCTTTCTGAAGGCATTGCTGTTGAAGAATATCGTTGTCCTTATGGTGTCGAAAGACGGTTGGTGCGGATACAGTCGTTGTTGTAGTTTGGTGATCACTGTTTTGATCGCTTTGAGTTATTTTCTTTTTCCTTGCTTGGGCATAGCTTTGGTCTTATATGACTTTGCCTTTTGCCAGCGTGTTCATTAGTG
Organism: Triticum monococcum; assembly: GCA_034509565.1. Classification (NCBI taxonomy): domain Eukaryota; kingdom Viridiplantae; phylum Streptophyta; class Magnoliopsida; order Poales; family Poaceae; genus Triticum; species Triticum monococcum. Next base: position 75,673,580 of record CM067842.1, on the reverse strand, counting down.
TGTGCGTTGATGTTGGCTGTGTGCATTTTTGTTATGCAGAGGCTGGGTGTGTGCTCATTGTGTTTGTATCCACTTGATACTTTATTTTGAGTTAATAAAATTCACCTTTTGTCGAAAAAATATGTTGTATGGTTTTAGAGACCAGATATGAAGGGACGACTGTGGAGAAAACTTGAGGTGGCTAGGCTTCATATGCTTTTGAATACGGAAGTTGGGGATAATGAAGAAATGGGTTGCAGCTCATCTGGTCGTACTGACACTAGTGATACTGATATTAACACTAATATTAATGACTTATGCTCTGATGGAGATAAGTTTGAAATTGAGGAAGAGAATATCTCGGCAAATTAAAGCAAGTCTTCTCCAAGAAGACCAGGGATACCTTACAAAAGTGTTATTCTGTGCTGGAGCATAGATGCTCTTCTTGTCTAATCCATTCTTTCTCTTAAAGAATCGGACCTCCTAAAGTATTTCAATTTGTATATAGCATCATATCTTTTCACATACTCCTTTCATCTGAAAAAACTTATACTAAACTTGTCACTCAAATAGACATATTTAACATCAAGTTAGTGCTAGATATATCTATTTAAAGGACAACCTTTCTTTTTCAGATGGAGGAAGTATCTTAAACGACGAGGCGTGCCGACCCTGTCGCAGATCTTAACCGACGAGGCGTACCATTGCATGGCTTCCTGGACCATTGTCACTCTGCGCTGCTTGTGCACAGTTCATAGTTCCATTTCCATTCCTGCCCGTGTACACCAAGGGTCCGTTTGGATAGTAGCCCGCGCGTGCCTTACTAAAATTTCGGCGTTGACTGCAGGCGTTGGCGTGCGTTTGGATGGTGGCCAGATTTTTGGATTTTTTCTCGCCAACTGTGGGCGAAGCGGCGGCGGCGAAATCCCTCGCCAAATAATTGGCACGCCCCCGAATTGGTAGGGCTGGTCTGAGCATGATCCAAACAGGCCCCAAATTTTAACACAGTACAGTTGCATATGTTCATATATGCGCATATACACTCACTCTTACGAACACACGCACACAGATCCTAACCCTATGAACACCTTTGAGAGACTAAACCGTCATATCATTTTGGGATTGACGAAGTCGCCATTGAAAACATATTGTTTAATCTCAGATGATAATCGCTACTTTAGGTAGAAGGATCCTTGGTCTATGTATGACAAAAAAACCATAAATCTCTGGCTACAAACCATATGCTCCCCTAGCTTTGTCCTAAACCATCATGTGGACGACATAATTATTATCTAGAGTCAAAAAAGTGTGCTATGAGGCTTTTCTCTAAAAAGACAGATGGGCAATACAAATGATGGTTTATAATCAAATCACAAAAATTGCTACCCATGAGAACATCTCCAATGACCAAATTTATTTACTTTGAGTACATAATAAATATGAAGAAGTGGATCAACATCACATCTATCTTTCTGTAAGATGTTATTATCACCTTGTCAGAAGTTTAACCGCTTTAATCACTCTTTGGTTGTCTGACATAGTAATCTAACTACTCACTGTAAGTCTTTGTAAAAAAAAACTACTCACCGTAAGTAATGTCAGTATATGGTTGTAAACATATATAAACTCAATTTTCTACAAGTTTATAATCCTTTTTCAGTAAGAGCTGCTGAAGTGTCAAACCAAAAACTAAAAGGAGTTGATTTACCTCGAAAATTAAAAGACACACAAACAGCCTTTTGCATGGATGTGCTTACATCAGGATAATGCGAAACGAAGGAATGTGGGAAAACCAGAGTGAGGACTCGAGGTATGGCTGGATCCTGAGCTGCATCAGCACACTAATTAGCATACAGAATCTCAGCCTATAAATTGCCCGTCCGTAAAATGCCCGAGCAGAGAACACAGCAGAGGCTACAGAGCATAGACACACAGCAGAGCAGCATCAGCATTCAACAGCATAAAGTTGCTCTAAAATTGCACACAACAGAGCAGCATCAGCACACATGACACAAAGGCGAGCAACATCAGCATGACTGCTGCTGCAGCTCCCACACCACCGCCACGCAGGCAACCACACCACCGCTCTAGCCCATGCCGGCCACCACGAAAGTTTTCAGTAACTGGTCAATATTACAGCGAGGTGCCAACTTAACAATGAGTACATAAGAGCAATCTATACCAGAATATGAGACTTCTCCTCCTGGATTGAGACCTAGAATTTCTTACCGTGGGAGGATCTGTCTTGGTGCTCTTCCCGTTGTAGGCCTCACCGAGGCATAATAATCTTCAGATCTCTATCTACTCGTCAACTTATTTACATTTCTGAAAAGCAAAACTGGCATATCAGGTTAGAGTTAACGTATGAATTAATCCTTGAGCAAATTTCTTGCCAGATGTGCGAAGACACGTGTTGGAATTTTGCTAGTAGGCCTTTGCCCCAAAGCCCAACTAAAATTCTGAAATTCTCTTGGCCCATTCATTCACACATGTGAGTGGAGTGAGTGAGGCTAAAGTTTAATCCCACCCCGGAAGTTGAGAGAGAGTTGCACCTCTTTATAAGGTGAGCTCTTCTACCACTTGTATAAGCATGAGAAGAGGAGACCTACACGCGCGCTCCTCCTCCTTGCCACGCCTCGTCACGACGCGCCGCGGGTTGCGGGATTGAGCCGAGCCAAGGACAGAGCTATGCACGTTGTCTATATTTTTACTGCATGGGAAAATTAATGAGTCATTAATTAATAATTAACGGACGCGTTAATTACTGAACCGTTTCCGATTCTTTTGGATCGTGACGACTCGGACGTGGGGTTTACTCCCACGACCTACCCGGCCCGCACTATATAGTCAGGCAGACGTCTACACTAGCCGCCGCCGCTTCGTATGGTTTCTCACCACCGTTCCAGATCATTGCGCCGCCAAGCAAGTCTTCTCCATCCCTCCTTCCGGCGTGCACCGCGAGAAGGGACAGCAGGCCTCCGGAACCCCGCCTCTCGTGATCCTGTACGAGAGAGGGGCGATCAGGTTTTTGGGGAGCGCACTCGCGCGACTGCTGGCAGCGACGACTTCGCGAACGTCGACTTCTTCCCCGACCTCGGCAACCTCATCCTCGACGACATGGGCGACAACGTCAACGCCGGCGGTGCCGCACCGTATGTGATTCTATCCTTCCTGTTCGAGATCGTGGTAGAATTCATGTTTCTAGTATGTGCCCTAGATATGATATGTTCATCTGCTATGCTAGTTCGCATGATTAGTTTAATCTCTGCTGCTGTGGTCATGATTTATCTTCTGTTTATTCGGATTAAATCTCGTAGTAATTTGCTCATATTTCCAACAATCCAAAAACCTGATTATAGGCAATTTACTCCGAGTGATTTTGCTGCGCATCTGAAGCCGCCTGCCTTTAAGGGGGCGCAATATAAGAGATGGCACACGAGAGTAGTCTACTGGTTTCAGACCATGGGCTGCTATGATGCCATCAAGGGCAAGCCTGAGGGCGATCTTAATCCAGCACAGCTGGAAGCTTTTGAGAAGATCGATACCCTCTTTAAAGGCGCTCTTCTGAGTGTTCTTGATGACCCCATTATGGATTCGTATATGTCGTTTGACAACGGCAAGGACATGTGGGCTGCGCTCGAGGCCAAGTTTGGTGCCTCGGACGCCGGCAGCGAGTTGTACGTCATGGAGCAATTCTATGACTACAAGATGACTGATGAGCGCCCTGTTGTACAGCAGGCTCATGAGATACAGTCGCTCGCAAAAGAATTTGAGTACTTCAAGTGTGTGTTGCCGGACAAATTTGTTGCCAGAGGCATCATTGCCAAGCTTCCACCTTCGTGGAACAATTTTGCTACTTCCCCGAAACAGAAGAGACATGAGTTTTCCGCTGCGGATCTCATTGGTACTCTTGATGTTGAAGAGAAGACGAGAGCAAAGGACACACGTGCTCGAGTTGCTGAGGGAGGTTCTAGTGCCCACATGGTACAGAAGAAGAACTCCCAGCCCAACAAGTTTAAAAACAATAAGAACAAAACCCAGGACAAAGGCAAGTTTGATACAAAGAACAAGCCATCACATTCTACCAACTTCAAGAAGAATTCTCATAAGAAGGGGAAGGGACTTTGCCATGTCTGCGGTGATCCTAATCACTAGGCTCCGAAGTGTCCTAACCGCTTTGAGCAGCGCGAACATGAGAAGAGCGGCAAGTCCGCTAATGTTGTCATCGGTGATACTGATATGAAGGAATCAGGGTACGGTATTTTCCTACCATCCTTTCAGTATTTCAATCCCCTGATTGGTTAATTGACACCGGTGCCAATGTACATGTTTGTGCTGACGCCTCCATGTTTTCTTCTTACCATGCAACAGGGACTTCACCTGTGCTGATGGGGAACGGGTCACATGCCATCGTTCGAGGTGTTGGTACGGTCGATCTGAAGTTTACTTCGGGAAAGACTGTGCGTCTGAAGAACGTTCATCATGTGCCGTCCATCAATAAAAATTTCGTTAGCGGTTCCTATTTATGTCGAGATGGTTTTAAGTTGGTTTTCGAATTCAATAAAGTTGTAATTTCTAAGTGTGGACAATTTTTTGGAAAAGGCTATGAGTGCGGAGGCTTGTTCCGCCTATCTTTGTCATATGTTTGCACTAAAGTTATTAATAATGTTTGCCACAATAATGAGTCTGATATTTGGCATTCACGACTCTGTCATATTAACTTTGGTTGCATGACGCGGTTAGCCAATATGAATTTAATTCCGAAAATCTCTACTGTCAAAGACTCAAAGTGCCAAGTATGTGTGCAAGCTAAGCAACCTCGCAAGTCACATAAGCTACAGAGGCAAGAGACTTGGCGCCACTAGAGCTTATACATTCTGATCTTTATGAGATGAATGGCGTGTTGACAAAAGGTGGAAAGAGATACTTCATGACGTTGATTGATGACTCCACTAGATATTGTTATGTGTATCTTCTAAAATCAAAAGATGAGGCTTTGACTTTCTTTAAAAACTATAAAGCTGAGGCAGCGAACCAACTTGATCGAAAAGTTAAACGGCTTAGGTCCGATCATGGTGGAGAGTATTTTTCCAATGAATTTGATCTGTTTTGTGCGGAACATGGTATAATCCATGAGAGGACGCCTCCCTACTCACCCCAGTGAAATGGGGTAGCCGAAAGAAAGAACCAAACTCTAACTGATATGGTTAACATGATGTTAGACACTTCGGGTCTATCCAAGGAATGGTGGGGGGAGGCGCTAATGACTGCGTGTCATGTCCTAAACCGAGTTCCCACAAAGCATAAGACCATGACTCCATTTGAGGAATGGGAAAGGAAAAGGTTGAAACTCTCTTACCTACATACTTGGGGTTGTTTGGCGAAAATCAATATACCAATTCCCAAGAAGCGCAAGCTTGGACCAAAAACCGTGGATTGTGTTCTTCTGGGCTATGCTTTTCATAGCATCGGCTATAGATTTTTGCTAATAAAATTTGAGGTATCCGACATGCATGTCGGTATGATTATGGAATCAAATGATGCAACTTTCTTTGAGGACATATTTCCTATGAAGGATATGCCGAGTTCATCAAATCAGGAGATACCTACTCCATCTAGTGAGGAATTCACTGTAATTCCTGAACCCACCATTGCGATGGAATACGTTGAGAATCCTGTTGAGGGTAACAATGGAACTCCTGTGAGGAGTAAGAGACAGAGGACTGCAAAGTCTTTTGGTGATGATTTCATTGTGTACCTCGTGGATGACACACCCAGGACTATTTCAGAAGCCTATGCATCTCCTGATGCTGACTACTGGAAGGAAGCTGTACGTAGCGAGATGGATTCCATCTTAGCTAATGGTACCTGGGAGATCACTGACCATCCTTATGGGTGCAAACCTGTAGGATGTAAGTGGGTGTTCAAGAAGAAGCTTAGACCTGATGGTACGATTGAAAAGTACAAGGCACGGCTTGTGGCCAAGGGTTATACCCAGAAAGAAGGTGAAGACTTCTTTGATACTTACTCACCCGTGGCTAGACTGACCACAATTCGGGTGCTACTATCACTGGCTGCCTCACATGGTCTTCTCGTTCATCAAATGGACGTTAAGACGGCTTTCCTCAATGGAGAGTTGAAGGAGGAAATTTACATGGATCAGCCAGATGGTTTTGTAGTACCTGGTCAGGAAGGAAAGGTGTGCAAGTTATTAAAGTCTTTATATGGCCTTAAACAAGCTCCTAAGGAGTGGCATGAGAAGTTCGAAAGAACATTAACTGCTGCCGGCTTTGTAGTAAACGATGGTGACAAGTGCGTGTACTATCGCTATGGTGGGGGCGAAGGAGTTATTCTTTGTCTGTATGTCGACGACATATTGATCTTTGGAACCAAACTTGATTTAATCAAGGAGGTTAAGGATTTCTTATCTCGCTGTTTTGAGATGAAGGATCTAGGAGTAGCTGATGTTATCTTAAACATCAAGCTGTTGAGAGATGAGAATGATGGGATCACACTGCTTCAGTCTCATTATCTGGAAAAGGTCTTGAGTCGTTTTGGGTATAGCGACTGCACGCCTTCTCCAACTCCATATGATGCTAGTGTGTTGCTTCGAACGAATCGACGGATTGCTAGAGATCAAATGAGGTATTCTCAGATTATTGGCTCGCTTATGTATTTGGCGAGTGCCACGAGGCCTGACATCTCATTTGCTGTGAGCAAGCTGAGTCGGTTTGTGTCAAAACCGGGAGATGATCATTGGCATGCGTTTGAGAGAGTTATGCGCTTTTTGAAAGGCACCGCGAGCTATGTGATTCACTACACCGGGTATCCAAGGGTACTGGAGGGTTATAGTGACTCAAACTGGATATCTGATGCTGATGAGATTAAGGCCACAAGTGGTTATTTTTTACACTTGGTGGTGGCGCTGTTTCCTGGAAGTCTTGCAAGCAGACCATCTTAACGAGGTCAACTATGGAAGCAGAACTCACAGCATTAGACACTGCCACTGTTGAAGCAGAGTGGCTTCGTGAACTCTTGATGGACTTACCTATGGTTGAAAAACCAATACCCCATATCCTGATGAACTGTGATAATCAAACTGTGATCGTCAAGATAAACAGTTCTAAGGACAATATGAAGTCCTCAAGGCATGTGAAGAGGAGACTAAAATCTGTCAGAAAATTGAGGAACTCCGGAGTTATTACGTTGGATTATATCCAAACGTCGAAAAACTTGGCAGATCCCTTCACAAAGGGTCTATCACGTAATGTGATAGATAATGCATCGATGGAGATGGGTTTGAGACCCACCGCATGAGTTGTCCATAGTGGTAACCCACTCTATGTGATCGGAGACCCCGTGAAGTAGAAGTGGGAGACAAGCTATTGGTCAGCTGGGAGGAGAGTATCCCTATATTAATTATCCCACTCCGTGAAGATGCAATACTCTCCTGATCTGCATGGCAGGTTGATACTTATCTTAATGTGTTCCAAGTGGCTTATTCGGGTAAGCAGAGATGTTGTCCCGCAGAACATCTTCTGAGGAACACACCTATATGAATTTGACTGTTAACGTCGCAGTCTGTGAGAATTGGGTGTTCTATAATAAATTCATGAAAGACCCTGAAGTATGACGTATACGCTCCACCCGCGGGGAAGCCTTGCGGCAGCCCAGTATCGGTCAAGAATTTGTGTGAAACTAGTTTCACAGAAAACTTGTAGTTCAAGGCATAGTCCACTATTCAAGTTGTGATCTAGTGTAGCATAAATTTCTAAGTGGAAGTTCAACTTCACAGTCTCCACTAAGCACCGATATATAAAACAATGTTTTAGAACTAAATGATAAGATGTGCCAATGAGACTTTGTGGGGGATTGTTGGAATTTTGCTAGTAGGCCTTTGGCCCAAAGCCCAACTAAAATTCGGAAATTCTCTTGGCCTATTCATGCATACATGTGAGTGGAGTGAGTGAGGCTAAAGTTTAGTCCCACCCCGGAAGTTGAGAGAGAGAGTTGCACCTCTTTATAAGGTGAGCTCTTCTACCACTTGTATGAGCATGAGAAGAGGAGACCTACACGCGCGCTCCTCCTCCTCGCTCGCCTCGCCACGCCTCGTCACGACGCGCCGCGCCCCGGGTTGCGGGTTGCGGGATTGAGCCAAGTCGAGGACAGAGCTATGCACGTTGTCTATATTTTTGCTGCATGGGAAAATTAATGAGTCATTAATTAATAATTAACGGACGCGTTAATTACTGAACCGTTTCCGATTCTTTTGGATCGTGATGACTCGGACGTGGCGTTTACTCCCACGACCTACCCGGCCCACACTATATAGTCAGGAAGACGTCTACCCTAGCCGCCGCCGCTTCATATGGTTTCTCACCACCGTTCCAGATCATTGCGCCGCCAAGCAAGTATTCTCCATCCCTCCTTCCGGCGTGCACCACGAGAAGGGACAGCAGGCCTCCGTAACCCCACCTCTCGTGATCCTGTACGGGAGAGGGGCGATCAGGTTTTTGGGGAGCGCACTCGCGCGACTGCTGGCAGCGACGACTTCGCGAACAACGACTTCTTCCCAGAACTCGGCAACCTCATCCTCGACGACATGGGCGACAACGTCAACGCCGGTGGTGCTGCACCGTATGTGATTCTTGTTGGGGAACGCAGTAATTTCGAAAATTTTCCTACGCACACGCAAGATCATGGTGATGCATAGCAACGAGAGGGGAGAGTGTTTTCTACGTACCAACGCAGACCGACTGCGAAAGCGATCACACAACGTAGAGGAAGTAGTCGTACGTCTTCTTCCCGATCCGACCGATCCAAGCACCGTTACTCCGGCACCTCCGAGTTCTTAGCACACGTTCAGCTCGATGACGATCCTCGGGCTCCGATCCAGCAAAGCGTCGAGGAAGAGTTCCGTCAGCACGACGGCGTGATGACGATCTTGATGTACTACCGACGCAGGGCTTCGCCTAAGCACTACAACGGTATGATCGAGGTGGAATTTGGTGGCAGGGGGCACCGCACACGGCTAAGGAACGATCTCAAGGATCAACTTGTGTGTCTTGGGGTGTCCCCTGCCCCCGTATATAAAGGTTGGAGGAGGAGGGCTGGCCGGCCAGAGAGAGGGAGGCGCAGGGGGAGTCCTACTCCTACCGGGAGTAGGACTCCCCCCTCCAATCCTATTCCAACTAGGACTCTCAAGGGGGAAAGGAGAGAGAGGGGGGGCGGCCCCTTCTCCTAGTCCTACTAGGACTTGGGGAAGGGGGGGCACCGGCCAGCTATGGGCTGCCCCTTTTCTCTTTTCCGCTAAGGCCCAATAGGCCCATTAGTCTCCCGAGGGGTTCCGGTAACCCTCCTGGTATTCCGGTAAAATCCCGATTTCACCCGGAATACTTCCTATGTCCAAACATAGGCTTCCAATATATCAATCTTTACGTCTCGACCATTTCGAGACTCCTCGTCATGTCCATGATCTCATCCGGGACTCCGAACAACCTTCGGTACATCAAAATGCATAAACTCATAATAACTGTCATCGTAACGTTAAGCGTGCGGACCCTACGGTTCGAGAACAATGTAGACATGACCGAGACATGTCTCTGGTCAATAACCAATAGCGGGACCTGGATGCCCATATTGGCTCCTACATATTCTACGAAGATCTTTATCGGTCAGACCGCATAACAACATACGTTGTTCCCTTTGTCATCGGTATGTTACTTGCCCGAGATTCGATTGTCGGTATCCAATACCTAGTTCTATCTCGTTACCGGCAAGTCTCTTTACTCGTTCCGTAATACATCATCTCACAACTAACATATTAGTTGCAGTGCTTGCAAGGCTTATGTGATGTGCATTACCGAGAGGGCCCAGAGATACCTCTCCGTCAATCGGAGTGACAAATCCTAATCTCGAAATACGCCAACCCAACATCTGCCATTGGAGACACCTGTAGTACTCCTTTATAATCACCCAGTTACGTTGTGACGTTTGGTAGTACCCAAAGTGTTCCTCCGGTAAACGGGAGTTGCATAATCTCATAGTTATAGGAACATGTATAAGTCATGAAGAAAGCAATAGCAACATACTAAACGATCGGGTGCTAAGCTAATGGAATGGGTCATGTCAATCAGATCATTCAACTAATGATGTGACCTCGTTAATCAAATAACAACTCTTTGTTCATGGTTAGGAAACATAACCATCTTTGATTAACGAGCTAGTCAAGTAGAGGCATACTAGTGACACTCTGTTGGTCTATGTATTCACACATGTATTATGTTTCCGGTTAATACAATTCTAGCATGAATAATAAACATTTATCATGATATAAGGAAATAAATAATTACTTTATTATTGCCTCTAGGGCATATTTCCTTCAGTCTCCCACTTGCTCTAGAGTCAATAATCTAGATTACACTGTAATGATTCTAACATCCATGGAGCCTTGGTGCTGATCATGTTTTGCTCGTGGAAGAGGCTTAGTCAACGGGTCTGCAACGTTCAGATCCGTATGTATCTTGCAAATCTCTATGTCTCCCACCTGGACTAAATCCCGGATGGAGTTGAAGCGTCTCTTGATGTGTTTGGTCCTTTTGTGAAATCTGGATTCCTTTGCCAAGGCAATTGCACCAGTATTGTCACAGAAGATTTTCATTGGACCCGATGCACTAGGTATGACACCTAGATCGGATATGAACTCCTTCATCCAGACTCATTCGTTTGCTGCTTCCGAAGCAGCTATGTACTCCTTCGTTTGATGCCAATGAGACTTTGTGAGGGATTGTTGGAATTTTGCTAGTAGGCCTTTGGCCCAAAGCCCAACTAATATTCTGAAATTCTCTTGGCCCATTCATGCACACATGTGAGTGGAGTAAGTGAGGCTAAAGTTTAGTCCCACCCCGGAAGTTGAGAGAGAGTTGCACCTCTTTTTAAGGTGAGCTCTTCTACCACTTGTACGAGCATGAGAAGAGAAGACCTATACGCGTGCTCCTCCTCCTCGCTCGCCTCGCCACGCCTCGTCACGACGCGCCGCGCTGCGCCGCGGGATTGAGCCGAGCCGAGGACAGAGCTATGCACGTTGTCTATATTTTTGCTGTATGGAAAAATTAATGAGTCATTAACTAATAATTAACGGACGCGTTAATTACTGAACCGTTTCCGATTCTTTTGGATCGTGACGACTTGGACGTGGGGTTTACTCCCACGACCTACCCGGCCCGGACTATATAGTCAGGCAGAGGTCTCATATGGTTTCTCACCACCGTTCCAGATCATTGCGCCGCCAAGCAAGTCTTCTCCATCCCTTCTTCCGGCGTGCACCGCGAGAAGGGATAGCAGGCCTCCGGAACCCCGCCTCTCGTGATCCTGTACGGGGGAGGGGCGATCAGGTTTTTGGGGAGCGCACTCGCGCGACTGCTGGCAGCGACGACTTCGCGAACGACGACCTCTTCCCCGACCTCGGCAACCTCATCCTCGACGAAATGGGCGACAACGTCAACGCCGGCGGTGCTGCACCGTATATGATTCTATCCTTCCTGTTCGAGATCATGGTAAAATTCATGTTTCTAGTATGTGCCTAGATGTGATATGTTCATCTGCTATGCTAGTTCGCATGATTAATTTAATCTCTGCTGCTGTGGTCATGATTTATCTTCTGTTTATTCGGATTAAATCTCGTAGTAATTTGCTCATATTTTCAACAAACACGCACCTTGTAGAGGTCGAAGAGCAGCTTATCGAGTGACTCCTGGGCCTGCGTGGAGTGGAGGTGCCTGGACGACCTGGTGGCTTATATTTCCTTCTTCTCGTCGTGGTCCTGCTGCTTCATCATCACGGCCATGTTCATGAGCATGTTGTCTAATGTCTACCCTGTCAACGGAGTTCATCGCCTTCCAAAACGATGTATTGATGCGTCAGCATCCTTCTCCACGAGCTGATCAATCCAAGTCGTTTCACCAAAGCCAGTAATTTAGTGGCGCAGGGAAGTTGGGAGAAAAATATTAATTTGTGTTCAATTATTAAGCATGATTTGTACAGCACGAGAGTTTAATTTGATGCAGTTAGAATATAATCAATCAGTAAGAACATACTTCGACTTCACACCATGGACCACTTCCCATTTAGGCTTTGTTCGGTTACACCCTGTCTCAAGGGGATTGGAATGGTTTTGGCGGGGATTTGACTTGTATGGGATTTAATCCCTGCCAAACCCCTTCAAAACCATGCCAACCGAACACAGCCTTATGGTATAACAATTCCTTTTGACCATAGAGCAAAGAAGATTTGGCGCAAAGAGCATGAAGGCACCCGGAGCCAAACCGTATGAAATAGTACTATGGTCTACTTCGATGCTATTAACATGATTGGGCAGCCAGTGCAGCGGCCCGACGCTCCTTCGTCTGCGCTCGCGTTGGGGCTACTACCTCTGAGCCCGCCCCTCCACCGTCGGCGTCCGTGACCATGCAATGTTAGTAGTCTAGATAAGAGGCAAGATGTAGGCTTCCGTGTGTTAGGCAAGATGTAGTCTAGACAATTCTGATCTTGGGTTCGTTCAACTACATGCACGGCCGGGTCATGTGTGGCCGGTTGAATTAGTTGGCTAGTTGTGTGCATGTGCGTGTGCATGCACAATTGGTTTCTGGTGCGTGGGTTAGTGGCACAAAACCAAGCCAGGTTTGTTGTCCCGGTTGTGTGCGTGCGTGAGGCTATTTCAAGAGCTTGCGTTGTGTGTAGAGTAGTCTCTAGACGAGAGGCAAGATGTAAGCTTCCGTGTGTAGGCTCCATGGCACCTGGCGTGTGTAGCCAGAGGTGCTAGTGTGTGTGTGCAGTTTGTGTGTGTGAGCTGTAGAGTGTCAAATCCAGTGAATAAAGGTTGTCAAGATACAGGCCGGTTCGCGGCCACGGCGTTCGTCGCCATTGCTGTGAGTTCGTGCTCGAGTTGGGTTATCTTGTGTGTATGATTTTTGGATTTGCGCCAACAATTGGTATAATGAGCTGGTTCATCTTGGGCGTCGTCCCCTTGCCGGAGGCGTGCAGGCGGTGGCGGCGTTCGCCGGCAGCTGCGTGGTGAAGCTTCGGGCCGTGTGTCGGCCTGTGGAGGTGCGGGCGCTGCGGCTGCCATGGCGGACGCGGAGGCGGCGCGCGGTGAGTCCACGATGTGTGGTGTGGTCGGATTCGTCGGGCGTGTCGGGTGCGTGCGGGACGTGTGGGACGCACTGGTGCGGTAGGGCTCGTCGGGCACGCCGGGTGCACGCGGAACATGCGGGGCGCGGAAGGACGCCGGGCGTGTGTCGCCGGCGGAGAAGGAGCTCGGCGTATGTCGCCGGAGTCGTGACGGAGCACAGTGCGACCGGCGTCAGTGCGCCAGGTCGGGTCCGTGACGGTGTGACCGGCGTCGGTGCACCAGATCGGGTCCACGGGCTGGGTCACGGTCATGGCGGCAACATCGACGACATGATCTACACCAACTCCGACGACGGTGAGCTGTTGGCACGTTACAATGACGGGCGAAGGCGCGTGGAGGCGTCAGGTGGAATCAGTCTAAGGAAGAAATGCACGACAAATTCAGAATTAGGGGGAGTTTGTTAGTATAATTATGATCTTGGGTTCGTTCAACTACATGCACGGCCGAGTCATCTGTGGCCGGTTGAATTAGTTGGCTAGTTGTGTGCATGTGCGTGTGCATGCACAATTGGTTACTGGGTGTGTGGGTTAGTGGCACAAAACCAAGTCAGGTTTGTTGCCCCGGTTGTGTGCGTGCGTGAGGCTATTTCAAGAGCTTGCGTTGTGTGTAGAGTAGTCTAGACGAGAGGCAAGATGTAGGCTTCTGTGTGTAGGCTCCATGGCACCTGGCGTGTGTAGCCAGAGGTGCTAGTGTGTGTGTGCAGTTTGTGTGTGCGAGCTGTAGAGTGTCAAATCCAGTGAATAAAGGTTGCCAAGATATAGTCCGGTTCGCAGCCGCGGCGTTCGTCGCCATTGCTCTGTGTTCGTGCTCGAGTTGGGTTATCTTGTGTGTATGGTTTTCGGGTTTGCGTCAACAATTGGTATCATGAGCTGGTTCATTTTGGCTGTCGTCCTCTTGCCGAAGGCGTGCAGGCGGTGGCGGCGTTCGCCGGCAGCTGCGTGGTGAAGCTTCGGGCCATGTGTCGGCCTGTGGAGGTGCGCGGCGCTGCGGCTGCTATGGCGAACGCGGAGGCGGCGCGCGATGAGTTCACGGCGTGTGGTGTGGTCGGGCTCGTCGAGCGCGTCGGGTGCGCGCGGAACGTGCGGGACGCACTGGTGCGGTCGGGCTCGTCGGGCGCGCCGGGTGCGCGCGGGACGTGCGTGACGCGGAAGGATGCCAGACGTGTGTCGCCGGCAGAGAAGGAGCTCGGCGTATGTCGCCGGAGTCGTGTCGAAGCACAGTGTGACCGGCGTCAGTGCGCCAGGTCGGATCCGTGGCGGTGCGACCGGCATCGGTACGCCAGGTCCGGTCCACGGGCTGGGTCGCGTTCGTGGCTGCGACATCGACGACAGGAGCTACACCAACTCCGACGATAGTGAGCTGTGGGCACGTTACAACGACGGGCGGAGGCGCGCAATGACGTCAGGTGGAATCAGTCCGAGAAAGAAATGCACGCGAATTCAAAATTAGGGAAAGTTTGTTAGTATAATTCTGATTTTGGATTCGTTTAACTACATGCACGGCCATGTCATGTGTGGCCGGTTGAATTAGTTGGCTAGTTGTGTGCATGTGCGTGTGCATGCACAATTGGTTACTGGGTGTGTGGGTTAGTGGCACAAAACCAAGCCAGGTTTGTTGCCCCGGTTGTGTGCGTGCGCGAGGCTATTTCAAGAGCTTGCGTTGTTTGTAGAGTAGTCTAGACGAGAGGCAAGATGTAGGCTTCCTTATGTAGGCTCCATGACACCTGGTGTGTGTAGCCCGAGGTGCTAGTGTGTGTGCAGTTTGTGTGTGCCAGCTGTAGAGTGTCAAACCCAGTGAATAAAGGTTGTCAAGATATAGGCCGGTTCGCGGCCGCGGCGTTCGTCGCCATTGTTCTGAGTTCATGCTTGAGTTGGGTTATCTTGTGTGTATGGTTTCCGGGTTTACGCCAACATGCAAGTCAGGACCTCACCATCCTGCGGCTCCTACTATTAGAGTTATTATACTATACGTATTGGGTATAGAGTAGTACTCTACCCCAATACGTATCCTCCTTGTATACGTCACCACGGGGGCTCTTCCCATGTATATAAACACGTAACCGGCTATCTCAAAGGGTACGTCCGTTCACCCCAAAATCAACATGGTCTCAGGCCCCTCCCCTCCCTCCCTCTAGCCGCCGCCTTTGGAGCTTCTCTCCGTCGCCGCCAGGACTTGGTCGCCGGTCTTCCCTGCCGACCTCACACCAACAACTTAGCCTCTACAGGATCACGCCTACAAACACCACGCCCTTGATCGCTTCGACCGCCTTCAGGACAACTCCAATCTTCAACAACCCTCAAACACCCAAACCCTAGCCGATCTCTGCCGCAACACAACATCCATGGCGTCTTCGTCTTCCTCTGCTAGGGCGACCATTGGTGCTCCCCCTGCCACAAAGCTCACGCGGGACAACTTCCTCTCATGGCAAGCTCAAGTCCTGCCCACCCTCTGTGGAGCTCGCGTCATGCGATTGCTTGAAGGTTCCGATCTGCCACCGCCTGAGTTCATCGATGGCGAAGATGCTGACAAGGAGAAGATCCAGATTCCCAATCCTGCCTATGATATCTGGATCACGCGGGATCAACAGGTCGTCAGCTACATCGTCAACTCTCTGCCTGAAGATATTCTCTCTCATATCTATGGTATGGTTCACGCGGCTGAAGTTTGGCATGCTATCCACGAGCTGTTTTCTTCTCAGTCCAAATCACGGGTTTCCAACCTCCGTGGTGCACTCACCAACACAAAGAAACTTGATATGACAGCCCAACAATATATCACCAAGATGAAAGGTTTTGCTTCTGAACTTGCTACTGCGGGAAAAATTGTTGATGATGATGAACTCAAGGATTATATCATGAATGGACTTGATAGTTCCTATAATGGTTTTGTTGCTGCTCACAAAGTTGTTCCCTCCACATCTCTTAATGACATGTGCTCTCAGCTGCTCTCTTATGGAAGCCGTGATGCTATGCTCTCTGTTACTGGTCAAGCTTCTGGGTTGTTTATGTCATCTGTTAATGCTGCTTCTCGTGTTCCGAACCTTGACTCTGCAGGAGGTCCGGCGAAACAGCCAACACCAGCACTATACATGCCCCCTCATCATCCTTCCTACCAGCAGCCCCACCAGTATCAGCCGGCCGCTCCATACGCGCCTGCTCCTCCGGTTCCTTAGTATGCGCCTGCTCATGCTCCTGCTCCTCCGGTCCCTCAGTATGCGTCTGCTCCTCAGTACCCTCCACCGGCTCCATACATGTCTCCATACCACCAGCCGGCTCCTTATATGCCTCATCAGTATCCTACTCCATACCCGCAGCAGTTTGCACCAGTGCCGTATATGCAGCCCTACATGCCTCCTCAACAGCAGCAACAACGCCCTCAACGTCCTCCCCAACAGCATCCACCACAGTAGCAGCAACAGCGCCCACGCCAGGACCGTCGTCCAAAAGGAGGGCGCAAGGATCGTCGTGCCACACCATGGCAGGAAGGTATCTTCTGCCAAATTTGCAAAAAGGAAGGTCATTCGGCTGATGAGTGCTGGTGGCGCTATGGTGATGATGATGATACTGACAAGCCACCAAAGGAGACCAAAGGTGCCTATGGTGTTGATACAAACTGGTATATAAACACAAGCGCAACCAATCATGTTACTGACCAGCTCAACAAGCTCCATGTTCATGAACCATATCAGGGGCATGATCAAGTTAATACTGCTAGTGGACAAGGTATGGATATTGCACATATTGGTCATTCTGTTTTGCACACCCTTGATAGCTCTATCCAACTTCGCAATATTTTACATCTTCCTGATGCATCTATGAATTTATTTTCTGCTCATAAACTTGGTCTAGACAACAATTACTATCTGGAAATTCACCCTTTTTTTGTCTTGATCAAGGATCAGGCAACGAAGCGCACCGTGTTTAGAGGTCCCTGTCATGGAGGCTTGTATCCACTTGTTCCCGTGTCTTCGGATTCCTCCAAGCATGCTCTTGCCACTATCCAGCCTTCATCCTCTACATGGCATCGTCGTCTAGGCCATCCATCTTCGTTTATTGTTCAGAAAATTCTTAGGAAGCATAAACTTTTATATTCCCCAGAAATAAATCCTTACATATGTGATCCATGCCAACAGGCCAAGAGTCATCAACTACCCTACCCTGTTGGAAATATGAGCAATCTACCAAATGATTTTATTAACAGAAATACTAGATAAAGCATGACTAATATAGCAAAGATAAAGCAAGTCATGCAATTTGACAAAGAGAAGGTAAACAACATCTTCATATATGAGCTGTAACTAAACATATGTAGAGCAGACAGTATAGCAAGTAGCATATATGAAGTAGAACCTATCATGTGTAGGACAAGGACTAGAACAAGGAACTGCGGCAGAACCTTTAACAGGAAAAACAAGAACACATATGGGACAGGAGCAGCAGAAGCGTTGGACTTGGGGTCGGTGTCCTCGCCTGCCATGTCGTCGAGGAGGCCGTGGACGTCGGGGAAGAAGTCGTCGTCAGGGAAGTAGTCGTCGGCGACCGGATCGTCCGTGATGAAGCAGCCAGTAGTCACGCTGAGTGCTCCCCAAAAACCTTATCACCCTTCTCCCGTACATGACTCAAAAGGTGCGGTTTCGGAGGCCTACTGTCCCGACCTGCGGTGCACGCCGCAAGCCGGGATGGGGAAGATCGTAGCAGCAGCGCAGTGCTCAGGAACTTGTGGCGAGAGGAGGAAGAGGTTCTGGTGCGTCTCTCTGGGAGGAGCGACCTTCCTTTTATAGGCGCAAGAGAAGGATGCGAGAGGGCAATGACAGGAGGCAAAACAAAGAGACAGAGACGAAGCGAACAGCCAGCAGCCGAAGGGCTGCACCGTTCGCATTGGAACTCCACTTTCGCAAAAATATTTTCAGCTTCCGTGTGACCTTTCGTATACCCGTAGTGCGTGGCAAAAATTTAGATATCGGCTCGGCTCATTCCCGCAACCCGCGGCGCGTCGAGGCGAGGCGAGGCGTGGCGGGCGGCGGAGAAGGAGCGCGCGTGGATATCCCTCTTGTTCTCATGCTCGTACAAGTGGGGAAAGAACCTCCCTTATAAGGAGGTCCAACTCCCACTCAACTAGCAATGTGGAACTAAACTTTGGTAGTATCCTTTGCCTTGCACAAATGGGCTAAGTGGGCCTCTAGGATTTATTAGGAATTTCTGAAACTGCTATTGGGCTAGGCCCAAAATAGACAAAATTCCAGCAATCCCCCACCAGATCCCAGAGGCACACAGAAATTGCCTTTGGTTCCAAAACACTGTTTTATATACCGGTACTGCAGTCGAGACTGTTAAGTTGAACTTCCACCTAGAACTCTATGCTACACTAGCAAGCAACTTGAACAGTGGACTGGGCCTTGAACTGCAAGTTTTCTACGAATCTAGCTTCACATAAAGCCTTGAGCGATACGTGGCTACCGTGGGTCTTCCCCGCGGGTGGAGCTTATGCGTCATACTCCGTGACCTTTCATGAGTTTACTAGAGAGAACCCTACTATCATAGATTGCGATGTTTGACAATCAGACTCATATAGGTGTGTTCTTCAAAAGATGTTCTGCAGGATAACATCTTTGCTTAAATAAGCCACTTAGAACACATTAAGATATACATCAACCTGCCATGCAGATTAGGATAGTATTGCATCTTCATGGAGTGGTATTGTGAATAGTAAGGATACTCTCCTCTCAGTTGACCAACAGCTTGTCTTCCGCATCTAATTAACGGGATCTCCGATCACAAAGAATAGGTTACCACTGTGAACAACTCATATTGTGGGTCTCATACCCATCTCCCTCGATGCATTATCTATCACATTACGTGATAGACCCTTAGTAAAGGATCTGCCAGATTTTTAGACATTTGGATATAATCCAATGCAATAACTCAGGAGTTTTTCATTTTCCTGACAGACTTTAACCTTCTCTGAACATATCTTGATGACTTCATGTTATCCTTTGAGCTGCTCACTTTCGTGATCACAGTTTGATTGTCGCAGTTCATAAGGATACACGGTACAGGTTTCTCAACAACCGGCAAGTCATTCAGGAGCCGGCGAAGCCAATCTGCTTCAACCGTAGTTGTATCTAGTGCTGTGAGTTCTGCTTCCATTGTTGACCTCGTTAAGATGGTCTGCTTGCAAGACTTCTAAGAAACAGCGCCACCTTCATGAGTGAATACATAACCGCTCGTGGCCTTTATCTCATCAGCATCTGAGATCCAGTTTGAGTCACTATACCCTTCAAGCACCTTTGGATGCCCGGTGTAGTGAATTCCATAATTTGTAGTGCCTTTCAAATAACGCAAAACTCTTTCTAGAGCTTTCCAATGCACATCTCCTGGTTTTGAGACAAACCGACCCAGTTTGCTAACAGCAAAAGAGATGTCAGGTCTTGTAGCACTTGCTAAGTACATAAGCGAGCCAATAATCTGAGAATATTTCAATTGATCTCTAGCAATTCTTCGATTCTTTTGAAGTAACACACTCGCATCATATGGTGTTGGAGAGGGCTTGCAGTCACTATAGCCAAAGCGACTCAAGA
Source organism: Triticum monococcum (assembly GCA_034509565.1). NCBI lineage: Eukaryota > Viridiplantae > Streptophyta > Magnoliopsida > Poales > Poaceae > Triticum > Triticum monococcum. The sequence continues at coordinate 75,653,835 of CM067842.1, read as the reverse complement.
TCTTTTCCACATAGTGAGATTGAAGCAATGTAATCCCACCATCATCGTCTCCCAACAACTTGATGTTCAGAATGACATCAGCCACTCCTAAATCCTTCATCTGAAAACAGCGAGATAGGAAATTCTTGGCCTCCTTAATAACATTCAGATTTGTTTCGAAAATCAGTATGTCATCAACATACAAGCAAAGGATAACTCCCTCGCCCCCACCATGGCGATAGTACACACATTTGTCAGCTTCGTTTACAACAAAGCCTGCAGCTGTCAAAGTTCTTTCAAACTTCTCATGCCACTGTTTGGGTGCTTGCTTGAGTCCATACAAAGACTTTAGCAACTTGCACACTTTTTCTTCCTGACCATCTAGTACAAACCCATCTCGTTGTTCCATATAAATTTCCTCGTCCAACTCTCCATTTAGGAAAGCAGTCTTAACATCCATTTGATGAACGAGAAGACCATGTGAGGCAGCTAGTGAAAGTAGAACTCGAATAGTGGTCAGTCGAGCCACATGTGAGTAAGTATCAAAGAAGTCTTCACCTTCCTTTTGGGTATAACCCTTAGCCACGAGCCAAGCCTTATACTTCTCAATAGTACCATCAGGCCTAAGCTTCTTCTTGAATACCCATTTGCATCCTATAGGTTTGCACCCATAAGGACGATCAATTATCTCCCAGGTTTCATTCGCCAAGATGGAATCCATCTCGCTACGAACCGCTTCCTTCCAGTAGTTAGCATCTTAAGATGCATAGGCCTCTGAAATAGAACTGGGAGTGTCACCTATGAGATACACAAGAAAATCATCACCAAAAGACTTTGCAGTCCTCTGTCTCTTGCTCCTAGTAGAAACTTCATTGTTCTCCTCCACAGGACTTCAAAGTCTTCCATCGAAATGGCAGGTTCGGTAATTGTAACTGGTTCCTGATTCGATGAACTAGGCATCTCCTGATTAGATGAGGTAGCCATATCCTTCATGGGAAAGATATCTTCAAAGAAAGTCGCATCATTCGACTCCATGATCGTACCGACATGTATGTCAGGTACCTCAGATTTTACAACCAAGAATCTATAGCCAATGCTATGAAAAGCATATCCCAGGAAAACACAATCCACAGTCTTTGGTCCAAGCTTCCGCTTCTTTGGAATTGGAACATTGACTTTCGCCAAACAACCCCATGTTCGTAGATAAGAGAGTTTTAACCTTTTCTTCTCCCATTCCTCGAATGGAGTTATATCTTTGTTCTTTGTGGGAACTCGGTTTAGGACATGACATGCAGTCAATATCGCCTCCCCCCACCATGCCTTGGAGAGACCTGAAGTGTCTAACATGGCGTTAACCAAATCTGTTAGAGTACGATTCTTTCTTTCGGCCACCCCATTTGACTGAGGTGAATAGGGAGGCGTCCTCTCATGGATTATACCATGTTCTGCACAAAAAGCATCAAATTCATTGGAAAAATACTCTCCACCACGGTCAGACCTAAGCCTCTTGATTTTTCGATCAAGTTGGTTTTCCACTTCAGCTTTATAGATCTTGAAAAAGTTCAAAGCCTCATCCTTAGATTTCAGAAGATACACACGGCATTATCTAGTGGAGTCGTCAATTAGCGTCATGAAATATTTCTTTCCACCTTTTGTCAACACACCATTCATTTTACATAGATCTGAATGTATGAGCTCTAGTGGTGCAAGATTTTTTTATTTCCGCAGTCGTGTGAGACTTACGAGGTTGCTTAGCTTGCACACTTGACACTTAGATCCCTTGACGGTGGTGAAACTAGGGATTAAGTTCAACTTCGCTAGTCGCGACATGCAACCAAAGTTAACATGACAAAGCCGTGAATGCCGCACATTGGATTCACTATTGTTGCAAATATGATTAACAACTTTATTGCAAACGTCTGATAAGGATAAGCGAAACAAGCCTCCTGACTCATAGCCTTTACCAACAAAGGTTCCATACTTGGATATTACAAATTTATTCGACTCAAAGACAAGCTTGTAGCCATCTCTACACAGAAGAGATCCACTAACAAGATTTTTATTGACGGAGGGGACATAATGCACGTTCTTCAGCCGCATGATCTTCCCCGAAGTAAACTTCAGATCGACCGTGCCAACACCACGAACAGAAGCACTTGAACCATTGCCCATCAGCACGGTTGAAGTCACTATGGTCTGATAAGACGAAAACATGGAAATATCATCGCATACATCCACATTAGCACCCATGTCAATCAACCAATCAAGAGAATGACATACTGAAAGAATAGTGGGAAATATACCATACCCAGCATCCTTCATGTCAGTGTCTCCAATGACAACATTAGCGGTCTTGCCGCCTTTCCCAAGATGACGCTTGTCATGGCGATTAGGGCAACTAGGAGCCCAATGATCAGGATCCCCACACACATGACAAGCACCTTTCTTCTTGCCATTCTTCATCTTGAAGTTCGTGTGTTGCACAGCCTTGTTCTTCCCATCAAACTTTGCTTTTCCATCAAACTTGCCCTTGTTCTTGAACTTGTGGGGCTGGAAGTTCTGCTTCTGTACCACATTGGCACTAGATCCTCCCTCAATACCTCGAGCACGTGTGTCCTTTGCTCTCGCCTTTTCTTCCACATCAAGAGTGCCACGAAGGAGGAAAACTCCTTTCTCTTATGCTTCAGTAAGGTAGCAAAGTTCCTCCACGAAGGAGGAAGCTTAGTGATGATACCTCCGGCAACAAACTTGTCCGGTAGCATACAACTGAAGTGCTCAAGTTCTCTAGCAAATGACTGTATCTCATGAGCTTGCTCAACCACGGAGCGCTCTTCAGTCATCCTGTAATCATAGAATTGCTCCATGATGTACAGTTCAGTGCCAGCATCCGAGACCCCAAACTTGGCCTCGAGTGCATCCCACATATCTTTTCCATTATCAATTGACGCATAAGCATCAACTATGTTCTCACCAAGAACACTCAAGAGAGCAGCCTTAAATAGAGTATCCATTTTCTGAAAAGCTTGTGTCTGTTGAGCATCAAGCTCTCCTTTAGGTTTGCCGAGAGTGGTGTCATAGCAACTCATGGTTTGAAACCATAAGACCGCTCTCACGTGCCACCTCTTATAGTGGATACCCTCAAACATAGGAGGTCTCATGGAAGCAGCAAAACCACTCGGGGTAAATTGCCTATAATAAGGTTTTTGGACTGTTGGAAATATGAGCAATTTACCAAATGATTTTATTAACAGAAATACTAGATAAAGCATGACTAATATAGCAGAGATAAAGCAAATCATGCAATTTGACAAAGAGAAGGTAAACAACATCTTCATATATGAGCTGTAACTAAACATATGTAGAGCAGACAGTATAGCAAGTAGCATATATGAAGTAGAACCTATCATGTGCAGGACAAGGACTAGAACAAGGAATTGCGGCAGAACCTTTAACAGGAAAAACAAGAACACGTACGGGACAGCAGCAGCAGAAGCACTGGACTTGGGGTCGGTGTCCTCGCCTGCCATGTCGTCGAGGAGGTCGTGGACGTCGGGGAAGAAGTCGTCATTGGGGAAGTAGTCGTCGGCGACCGGATCGTCCGTGATGAAGCAGCCAGTAGTCGCGCTGAGCGCTCCCCAAAAAACTTATCACCCTTCTCCCGTACAGGACTCAAAAGGTGCGGTTTCGGAGGCCTACTGTCCCGACCTGCGGTGCACGCCGCAAGCCGGGATGGGGAAGATCGTAGCAGCAGCGCAGTGCTCAAGAACTTGTGGCGAGAGGAGGAAGAGGTTCTGGTGCGTTTCTCTGGGAGGAGCGACCTCCCTTTTATAGGCGCAAGAGAAGGAGGCGAGAGGGCAACGACGGGAGGCGAAACAAAGAGACAGAGACGAAGCGAGCAACCAGCAGCCGAAGGGCTGCACCGTTCGCCTGCCGTGCATGCCGCAAGCCAGGATGGGGAAGATCGTAGCAGCAGCGCAGTGCTCAGGAACTTGTGGCGAGAGGAGGAAGAGGTTCTGGTGCGTCTCTCTGGGAGGAGCAACCTCCCTTTTATAGGCGCAAGAGAAGGAGGCGAGAGGGCAATGACGGGAGGCGAAATGAAGAGACAGAGACGAAGCGAACGGCCGAAGGGCTGCACCGTTCGCATTCGAACTCCACTTTCGCAAAAATCTTTTCAGCTTCCGTGTGACCTTTCTGTTGGGGAACATAGTAATTTCAAAAAATTTCCTACGCACACGCAAGATCATGGTGATGCATAGCAACGAGAGGGGAGAGTGTTGTCTATGTACCAACGCAGACCGACTGCGGAAGCGATCACACAACGTAGATGAAGTAGTCGTACGTCTTCTTCCCGATCCGACCGATCCAAGCACCGTTACTCCGGCACCTCCGAGTTCTTAGCACACGTTCAGCTCGATGACGATCCTCGGGCTCCGATCCAGCAAAGCGTCGGGGAGGAGTTCCGTCAGCACGATGGCGTGGTGACGATCTTGATGTACTACCGACGCAGGGCTTCGCCTAAGCACTACAACGGTATGATCGAGGTGGAATTTGGTGGCAGGGGGCACCGCACACGGCTAAGGAACGATCTCAAGGATCAACTTGTGTGTCTTGGGGTGTCCCCTGCCCCGTATATAAAGGATGAAGGGGGGGGGGGGGGGGAGGCTGGCCGGCCAAAGGAGGGAGGCGCAGGAGGAGTCCTACTCCTACCGGGAGTAGGACTCCCCCCTCCAATCCTAGTCCAACTAGGATTCCCAAGTGGGAAAGGGAGAGAGGGGGCCGGCCACCTTCTCCTAGTCGTAATAGGACTAGAGAGAGGGGGGAGGCGCGCAGCCCTATGTGGGCAGCCCTTTCACCTTTCCACTAAGGCCCATGTTGGCCCATTTGGCTCCCAGGGGGTTCCGGTAGCCCTCCCGGTAATCCGGTAAAATCCCGATTTCACCCGGAACACTTCCGATGTCCAAACATAGGCTTCCAATATATCAATCTTTATGTCTCGACCATTTCGAGACTCCTCGTCATGTCCATGATCACATCCGGGACTCCGAACTACCTTCGGTACATCAAAATGCATAAACTCATAATAACTGTCATCGTAATGTTAAGCGCGCGGACCCTACGGTTCGAGAACAATGTAGACATGACCGAGACACGTCTCCGGTCAATAACCAATAGCGGGACCTGGATGCCCATATTGGCTCCTACATATTCTACGAAGATCTTTATCGGTCAGACCGCATAACAACATACGTTGTTCCCTTTGTCATCGGTATGTTACTTGCCCGAGATTCGATCGTCGGTATCCAATACCTAGTTTAATCTCGTTACTGGCAAGTCTCTTTACTTGTTCTGTAATACATCATCTCACAACTAACATTTTAGTTGCAATGCTTGCAAGGCTTAGGTGATGTGCATTACCGAGAGGGCCCAGAGATACCTCTCCGACAATCGGAGTGACAAATCCTAATCTCGAAATACGCCAACCCAACATCCACCATTGGAGACACCTGTAGTACTCCTTTATAATCACCCAGTTACGTTGTGACGTTTGGTAGTACCCAAAGTGTTCCTTCGGTAAACGGGAGTTGCATAATCTCATAGTTATAGGAACATGTATAAGTCATGAAGAAAGCAATAGCAACATACTAAACGATCGGGTGCTAAGCTAATGGAATGGGTCATGTCAATCAGATCATTCAACTAATGATGTGACCTCGTTAATCAAATAACAACTCTTTTGTCCATGGTTAGGAAACATAACCATCTTTGATTAACGAGCTAGTCAAGTAGAGGCATACTAGTGACACTCTGTTTGTCTATGTATTCACACATGTATTATGTTTCCGGTTAATACAATTCTAGCATGAATAATAAACATTTATCATGATATAAGGAAATAAATAATAACTTTATTATTGCCTCTAGGGCATATTTCCTTCAGTCTCCCACTTGCACTAGAGTCAATAATCTAGATCACATCACCATGTGATTAACATCGATAGTTCACATCATCATGTGATTAACACCCATAGTTTACATCGCCATGTGACCAATACCCAAAGGGTTTACTAGATTCAGTAATCTAGTTCATATCGCTATGTGATTAACACCCAAAGAGTACTAAGGTGTGATCATGTTTTGCTTGTGAGAGAATCTTAGTCAACGGGTCTGCCACATTCAGATCCACATGTATTTTGCAAATTTCTATGTCAACAATGCTCTGCATGGAGCTACTCTAGCTAATTGCTCCCACTTTCAATATGTATCTAGACCGAGACTTAGAGTCATCTAGATTAGTGTCAAAACTTGCATCGGCGTAACCCTTTACGACGAACCTTTTGTCACGTCCATAATCGAGAAACATATCCTTATTTCACTAAGGATAATTCTGACCGCTGTCCAGTGATCTACTCCTAGATCTCTATTGTACTCCCTTGCCAAATCAGTGCAGGGTATACAATAGATCTGGTATACAGCATGACATACTTTATAGAACCTATGGCCAAGGCATAGGGAATGACTTTCATTCTCTTTCTATCTTCTGCCGTGGTCGGGGTTTGAGTCTTACTCAACTTCACACCTTATAATACAGGCAAGAACTCTTTCTTTGACTGATCCATTTTGAACTACTTCAAAATCTTATCAAGGTATGTACTCATTGGAAAAAAAACTTATCAAGCGTCTTGATCTATCTCTATAGATCTTGAAGCTCAATATGTAAGTAGCTTCACCGAAGTCTTTCTTTGAAAAAACTCCTTTCAAACACTCCTTTATGCTTTACAGAATAATTCTACATTATTTCCGATCAACAATATGTCATTCACATATACTTATCAGAAATGTTGTAGTGCTCCCACTCACTTTCTTGCAAATACAAGCTTCACCACAAGTCTGTATAAAACTATATGTTTTGATCAACTCATCAAAGCGTATATTCCAACTCCGAGATGCTTGCACCAGTCCACAGATGGATCACTGGAGCTTGCACATTTTGTTAGCACCTTTAGGATTGACAAAACTTACTGGTTGCATCATATACAACTCTTCTTTAAGAAATCCATTCAGGAATGCAGTTTTGACATCCATCTGCCATATTTCATAATCATAAAATGCGGCAATCGCTAACATGATTCTGACGGATTTAAGCATCGCTACGGGTGAGAAACTCTCATCGTAGTCAACACTTTGAACTTGTCGAAAACCTTTTTGCGACAATTCTAGCTTTGTAGATAGTAACACTACTATCAACGTCCGTCTTCCTCTTGAAGATCCATTTATTCTCAATTGCTTGCCGATCATCGGGCAAGTCAACCAAAGTCCAAACTTTGTTCTCATACATGGATCATATCTCAGATTTCATGGCCTCAAACCATTTTGCGGAATCTGGGCTCATCATCGCTTCCTCATAGTTCGTAGGTTCGTCATGGTCAAGTAACATGACCTCCAAAACAGGATTACCGTACCACTCTGGTGCGGATCTCACTCTGGTTTACCTATAAGATTCGGTAGTAACTTGATCTGAAGTTACATGATCATCATCATTAGCTTCCTCACTAATTGGTGTAGTAGTCACAAGAACAGTGTTTGTGATGAACTACTTTCCAATAAGGTAGAAGGTACAATTACCTTATCAAGTTTTCTACTTTCCTCCCACTCACTTCTTTCGAGAGAAACTCCTTCTCTAGAAAGGATCCATTATAAGCAATGGATGTCTTGCCTTAGGATCTGTGATAGAAGGTGTACCCAACAGTCTCCTTTGGGTATCCTATGAAGACATATTTCTCCGATTTGGTTTCGAGCTTATCAGGATGAAACTTTTTCACATAAGCATCACAACCCCGAACTTTAAGAAACGACAACTTTGGTTTCTTGCCAAACCATAGTTCATACAGTGTCGTCTCAACGAATTTAGATGGTGCCCTATTTAACGTGAATGCAACTGTCTCTAATGCATAACCCCAAAAACGATAGTGGTAAATCGGTAGGAAACATCATAGATTGCACTATATCCAATAAAGTACGGTTATGACGTTCGGACACACCATTACACTGTGATGTTCCATGTGGCGTGAGTAGTGAAACTATTTCACATTATTTTTAACTGAAGGCCAAACTCGTAACTCAAATACTCTTCTCTACGATCAGATCATAGAAACTTTATTTTCTTGTTACGATGATTTTTCACTTCACTCTGAAATTCTTTGAACTTTTCAAATGTTTCAGACTTATGTTTCATCAAGTAGATATACTCATATCTGCTCAAATCGTCTGTGAAGATCAGAAAATAATGATACCTGTCGCGAGCCTCAATATTCATCGGACCACATACATCAGTATGTATGATTTCCAACAAATCGCTCCATTGTTCCGAAGAACAGAGTCTTAGTCATCTTGCTCATGAGGCATGGTTCGCAAGCATCAACTGATTCATAATCAAGTGATTCCAAAAACCCATCAGCATGGAGTTTCTTCATGTGCTTTACACCAATATGACCTAAACAGCAGTGCCACAAACAAGTTGCACTATCATTATTAACTTTGCATCTTTTGGTTTCAATATTATGATTATGTGTATTACTACGATCGAGATCCAACGAACTATTTTTATTGGGTGTGTAACCATATAAGGTTTTATTCATGTAAGCAGAACAACAATTTATTCTCTTACTTAAATGAATAACCGTATTACAATAAACATGATCAAATCATATTCATGCTCAACGCAAACACCAAATAACACTTATTTCAACACTAATCCCGAATTTATAGGGAGTGTGCGATGATGATCATATCAATCTTGGAACTACTTCCAACACACATCGTCACTTCACCCTTAACTAGTCTCTGTTTATTCTGCAACTCCCGTTTCGAGTTACTAATCTTAGCAACTGAACTAGTATCAAATACTAAGGGTTTGCTATAAACACTAGTAAAGTACACATCAATAACATGTATATCAAATATACTTATGTTCACTTTGCCATCCTTCTTATCCGCCAATCACTTGGGGTAGTTCCGCTTCCAGTGACCAGTCCCTTTGCAGTAGAAGTACTTAGTCTCAGGCTTAGAACCAGACTTGGGCTTCTTCACTTGAGCAGAAACTCGCTTGCCGTTCTTCTTGAAGTTCCCATTCTTCCCTCTGCCCTTTTCTTGAAACTAGTGGTCTTGTCTACCATCAACACTTGATGTTTTTCTTGATTTCTACCTTTGTCAATTACCGCATTACGAAGAGCTTGGGAGTCGTTTCCGTTATCCCTTGCATATCATAGTTCATCACGAAGTTCTACTAACTTGGTGATGGTGACTAGAGAATTCTGTCAATCACTATCTTATCTGGAAGATTAACTCCCACTTGATTCAAGTGATTGTAGTACTCAGACAATCTGGGCACATGCTCACTAGTTGAGCGATTCTCCTCCATCTTTTAGCTATAGAACTTGTTGGAGACTTCATATCTCTCAACTCGGGTATTTGCTTGAAATATTAACTTCAACTCCTGGAACATCTCATATGGTCCATGACGTTCAAAACGTCTTTGAAGTCCCGATTCTAAGCCGTTAAGCAAGGTGCACTAAACTATCAAGTAGTCATCATATTGAGCTAGCCAAACGTTCATAACGTCTGCATCTGCTCCTGCAATAGGTCTGTCACCTAGCGGTGCATCAAGGACATAATTCTTCTGTGCAGCAATGAGGATAAACCTCAGATCACGGATCCAATCCGCATCATTGCTACTAACATCTTTCAACACAATTTTCTCTAGGAACATATCAAAATAAACATATAAAAGCAACAACGCGAGCTATTGATCTTCAACATAGATATGCTAATACTTCTAGGACTAAGTTCATGATAAATTAAAGTTCAATTAATCATATTACTTAAGAACTCCCACTTAGATAGACATCCCTCTAATCCTCTAAGTGATCACGTGATCCAAATCAACTAAACCATAACCGATCATCACGTGAGATGGAGTAGTTTTCAATGGTGAACATCGTTATGTTGATCATATCTACTATATGATTCACGCTCGACCTTTCGGTCTCCGTGTTTCGAGGCCATATCTGTATATGCTTGGCTCGTCAAGTATAACCTGAGTATTCTGCGTGTGCAACTGTTTTGCACCCGTTGTATTTGGACGTAGAGCTTATCACACCCGATCATCATGTGGTGTCTGGGCACGACGAACTTTGACAACGGTGCATACTCAGGGAGAACACTTCTTGATAATTTAGTGAGAGATCATCTTATAATGCTACCGTCAATCAAAGCAAGATAAGATGCATAAAAAGATAAACATCACATGCAATCAATATAAGTGATATGATATGGCCATCATCATCTTGTGCTTGTGATCTCCATCTCCGAAGCACCGTCATGATCACCATCATCACCGGCGCGACACCTTGATCTCCATCGTAGCATCGTTGTCGTCTCGCCAATCTTATGCTTCCACGACTATCACTACCGCTTAGTAAAAAAGTAAAGCATTACATCGCGATTGCATTGCATACAATAGAGCGACAACCATATGGCTCCTGCCAGTTGCCGATAACTTGGTTACAAAACATGATCATCTCATACAATAAAATCAACATCATGCCTTGACCATATCACATCACAACATGCCCTGCAAAAACAAGTTAGACGTCCTCTACTTTGTTGTTTGCAAGTTTTACGTGGCTGCTACGGGCTTTAAGCAAGAACTCATCTCACCTACGCATCAAAACCACAACGATAGTTTGTCAAATAGACTCCGTTTTAACCTTCTCAAGGACCGGGCGTAGCCATACTCGGTTCAACTAAAGTTGGAGAGACAGTCGCCCGCAAGCCATCTATGTGCAAAGCACGCCGAGGTAACCGGTCTCGCATAAGCGTACGCGTAAGGTTGGTCCGGGTCGTCTCGTCCAACAATACCGCCGAACCAAAGTATGGCATGCTGGTAGGCAGTATGACTTGTATCACCCACAACTCACTTGTGTTCTACTCGTGCAAATAACATCAAACCATAAAACCTAGGCTCGGATGCCACTGTTGGGGAACGTAGTAATTTCAAAAAATTTCCTACGCACACGCAAGATCATGGTGATGCATAGCAACGAGAGGGGAGAGTGTTGTCTACGTACCAACGCAGACCGACTGCGGAAGCGATCACACAACATAGAGGAAGTAGTCGTACGTCTTCTTCCCGATCCGACCAATCCAAGCACCGTTACTCCGGCACCTCCGAGTTCTTAGCACACGTTCAGCTCGATGACGATCCTCGGGCTCCGATCCAGCAAAGCGCCGGGGAGGAGTTCCGTCAGCATGACAGCGTGGTGACGATCTTGATGTACTACCGACGCAGGGCTTCGCCTAAGCACTACAACGGTATGATCGAGGTGGAATTTGGTGGCAGGGGGCACCGCACACGGCTAAGGAACGATCTCAAGGATCAACTTGTGTGTCTTGGGGTGTCCCCTGCCCCCGTATATAAAGGATGAAGGGGGGGGAGGCTGGCCGGCCAAAGGAGGGAGGCGCAGGAGGAGTCCTACTCCTACCGGGAGTAGGACTCCCCCCTCCAATCCTAGTCCAACTAGGACTCCCAAGTGGGAAAGGGAGAGAGGGGGCCGGCCACCTTCTCCTAGTCCTAATAGGACTAGAGAGAGGGGGAGGCGCGCAGCCCTATATGGGCAGCCCTTTCACCTTTCCACTAAGGCCCATGTTGGCCCATTTGGCTCCCGGGGGTTCCGGTAGCCCTCCCGACAATCCGGTAAAATCCCGATTTCACCCGGAACACTTCCGATGTTCAAACATAGGCTTCCAATATATCAATCTTTATGTCTCGACCATTTCAAGACTCCTCGTCATGTCCGTGATCACATCCGGGACTCCGAACTACCTTCGGTACATCAAAATGCATAAACTCATAATAACTGTCATCGTAACGTTAAGCGTGCGGACCCTACGGTTCGAGAACAATGTAGACATGACCGAGACACGTCTCCGGTCAATAACCAATAGCGGGACCTGGATGCCCATATTGGCTCCTACATATTCTACGAAGATCTTTATCGGTCAGACCGCATAACAACATACATTGTTCCCTTTGTCATCGGTATGTTACTTGCCCCAGATTCGATCGTCGGTATCCAATACCTAGTTCAATCTCGTTACTGGCAAGTCTCTTTACTCGTTCCGTAATACATCATCTCACAACTAACATTTTAGTTGCAATGCTTGCAAGGCTTAGGTGATGTGCATTACCGAGAGGGCCCAGAGATACCTCTCCGACAATCGGAGTGACAAATCCTAATCTCGAAATACGCCAACCCAACATCCACCATTGGAGACACCTGTAGTACTCCTTTATAATCACCCAGTTACGTTGTGACGTTTGGTAGTACCCAAAGTGTTCCTCCGGTAAACGGGAGTTGCATAATCTCATAGTTATAGGAACATGTATAAGTCATGAAGAAAGAAATAGTAACATACTAAACGATCGGGTGCTAAGCTAAGCGAACGGCCGAAGGGCTGCACCGTTCGCATTCGAACTCCACTTTCGCAAAAATCTTTTCAGCTTCTGTGTGACCTTTCGTATACCCATAGTGCATGGCAACATTTAGATATCGGCTCGGCTCATTCCCGCAACCCGCGGCACGACGCGGCGCGTCGTGACGAGGCGGGCGGCGGAGGAGGAGCGCGCGTGGATATCCCTCTTATTCTCATGGTCGTACAAGTGGGGAAAGAACCTCCCTTATAAGGAGGTCCAACTCCCACTCAACTAGCAATGTGGGACTAAACTTTAGTAGTATCCCTTGCCTTGCAAAAATGGGCTAAGTGGACCTCTAGGATTTATTAGGAATTTCTGAAACTGCTATTGGGCTAGGCCCAAAATAGACAAAATTCTAGCATACCCTGTATCCACTAGTGTGTCTACAGTTCCTTTGGAACAAATATTTTCTGATGTATGGGGTCCAGCTCCTCTCTCTGTAAGCAAACATGCATACTATATAAGCTTCATTGATGATTTTAGCAAGTTTACCTGGATTTATTTACTTAAGAAACATTCTGAAGTGTATCAAGTTTTTCTTGATTTTCAACAGTATGTTGAGCACCAATTTGGTCGCAAAATTCTCACCATGCAAACCGACTGGGGTGGTGAATATGAAAAATTGAACAATTTCTTTCAACGTATAGGCATTGTTCATCATGTGTCATGTCCTCATGCTCATCAACAAAACGGTTCTGCTGAACACAAACACCGTCACATTGTTGAAGTAGGCCTTGCTCTACTTGCCAATGCTTCTATGCCTCTCAAGTTTTGGGATGATGCCTTCATCACAACCACCTTTCTTATAAACATGCTTCCTACCAAAGTCCTCAATTTTGACACTCCCACTGAAAAACTTCTCCAAATCACACCCAATTATGAGCCTCTCCGTATCCTTGGTTGTGCTTGCTGGCCCAACCTTCGTCCATATAACAAACATAAACTCTCCTTCCAATCCAAATGGTGTGTTTTCTTGGATATAGTCCTCATCACGAAGGTGTTGAATGCCTTGATGTGACCACTGGTCATGTCTATGTTTTTCGAGATGTTGTCTTTGATGAAAATGTTTTCCCTTTTGCCTCTCTTAATCCTAATGCTGGTCAACGTCTCCGTGAAGAATAGGGGTGTGCCTACTAATGATCATTATTTGCATCTTGCTCCTGCTGTTAATCCTTCTCAGGTTGCTGTCAACGAAACCCCGGTTGTTTCAGCTCAAGCATCTGGTCAAAATTCTGAGGAAAATGCATCACATAGCACATCAAATAACGCTACACAACAGGAGAACAGGACAACGGGAGTAACAGGAGATATGAGCAATCCTGAGGCTGATTTTGGGCCAGATTCTCCTCTAGAATCTGTGCAGGCAGACTGTAGCAACAACACTCCCCTTGTTAGTACGTCAGGCGCGCAATCCCAGGAGGACCTCGGCGCGTTGCATGCGCCAGCAGCCAATAGCCCCATTAGCGTGGGACCCTCCAGCCGAGCCACCACGGCCCGGTGCGGCTCACCGCGCGCCACCCGTGCGATGGATGGGTCGGTGGCCGACCAGACGACAGGGGCGGGACCTAGCCTGGATGCCTCGCCCCGCGTGACCGAGTGGGCGGCTAACGAGGGCGACACGTGGCTCGCTTCTACTAGAGCACCGATCGCGAGGGAGATCTCCTCGGATCTGGAGCGATCGGGTGCAGTGGATCCGGCTGGATCTTTTGTGCCTTCCACTCCTGCACCACCCCCAGTTATTGGAGTTCAAACTAGGTTGCAAAAAGGTATTCGAAACCCGAAAGTATATACCGATGATACTGTTAGGTATGCCCTTCTAACAGCTACAGGAGAACCCAAGAATCTTTCTGAGGCTCTTACTGATCCAAACTGGAAACATGCTATGCAAGAAGAATATGATGCTCTTGTTGCTAACAAAACCTGGCATTTAGTGCCCCCCAATTCCACTAAAAATATTATTGATTGCAAATGGGTTTATCGCATCAAGAAACATGCTGATGGCACTGTGGACAGGTACAAAGCACGTCTTGTTGCAAAAGGATTCAAATAGAGATATGGTATTGACTACGAGGATACTTTCAGTCCTGTTGTTAAGGCTGCCACTATCGGAATTGTTCTTGCAATATCAGTTTCTCGAGGCTGGAGTTTAAGGCAGCTAGATGTGAAGGACGCGTTTTTACATGGTGTTCTGGAAGAGGAGGTTTACATGAAACAACCACCAGGTTTTCAGTCTTCCGCTAATCCAAATTATATTTGCAGACTTGATAAAGCATTATATGATCTGAAACAGGCTCCTCGAGCTTGGTACTCTCGCTTGAGTTCCAAGTTACACACACTGGGTTTTCTTCCATCCAAAGCTGATACTTCATTGTTCCTTTTTGATAAGCCAGGACTCACTATGTTCCTCTTAATTTATGTTGATGACATCATTGTTGCAAGCTCCTCTGATTTGGCTATATCAGCTCTCCTTCATCACTTAAGTTCGGATTTTGCTCTCAAGGATCTTGGCAATCTTCATTATTTTCTAGGTATTGAGGTTCACAAATAGTCCAATGGGCTGCTTTTAAGTCAGGAAAAATATGCTACAGACTTACTGGCTCGTGTTGGTATGCGTTCTTGCACGCCATGTCCAACACCCCTCTCCACTACAGAAACATTACGCTTGACAGATGGATCTCCTCTTGGATCTGAGGATATTACACATTATAGAAGCATTGTTGGGGGACTCCAGTATCTGACACTGACTCGCCCTGATCTTTCTTTTTCAGTTAATAAGGTCTGTCAGTATCTTCATGCTCCTACTACTGCACATTGGACTGCTGTTAAACGTATTTTGAGGAATATTCAGGGCACAAGTAAGGTTGGTCTTACTTTCCAGCGGTCCAGCTCCACCCTTCTTAGTGCCTATTCCGATGCAGATTGGGCAGGTGATCTGGATGATAGACGCTCTACTGGTGGATTTGCTATATTTTTTGGGCCCAATCTTGTTTCTTGGAGTGCCAGAAAACAGCCTACTGTGTCCAGGTCAAGTACAGAGGCTGAATATAAAGCTCTTGCAAATGCCACTGCTGAACTTATTTGGGTTGAAGCACTAGTTCGTGAACTTGGTGTTTCTCTTCAGGTGAAACCATGCCTATGGTGTGATAATCTTGATGCTACCTACCTATCTGCCAATCCAGTTTTTCATGCCCATACAAAACACATTGAGATAGATTTCTGCTTTGTTCGCGAACGGGTTGCTCGCAAGCAACTTGATGTCAGGTTCATATCAAGCAAGGATCAGATTGCAGATGGTTTCACAAAAAACATTATGTGTAAAAAAATTAGATGAGTTTAAATGTAATCTAGACCTCTCCCAGGTATAGATTAAGGGGGGTATTAGAGTTATTGTACTATACATATTGGGTATAGAATAGTACTCTACCCCAATACGTATCCTCCTTGTGTACGTCACCACAGGGGCTGTTCCCGTATATATAAACCGGCTATCCCAAAGAGTACGTCCGTTCACCCCAAAATCAACACCTACCACACCATCGTCAGCGCCGCCGGCGCTCCTGTCGTACCTCGTGCCCGGCTCCGACCAGATTCTGAACCGCGGCCAATGCCATCTTGCATTGCCACCGTCGACCACACAACTTCGCTGGCCGCGGCGTGTCCACCGGTGATCAAGCCTATCCTGTCCGCCGCATCTCCTCAATTTCTTCCCCATCGGTGATCCTCTCTTGCTAGCTATCGATCTAAAAAAAGGTAAACGAACCAGACGTGGCTATGGAGGGAGAGAGCTTTCCGATCGCTGCAGTTGGCGTCGGTGCACTGACCCGCGGAGGAATTGGGGCGTCTCCGCTGCGTATGAGATAGGGGGAGAACCAGGTGGAGAACTGAGGGGTAAAATTTCGCCTTTTTTGTGCAATAAAATATCTATCGTGGACGGTTTGAGACAACAGCTGGACATGCATCCACTTCCCTCGTTTTGTATGCGATACTTTTGCCCGACGTTTGCACGACATGTAAATCTAGCGGCTGGTGCTCTTTCAATCATTCGCATGTCCAGCCTGATTTAATCATCGTCTATTAATCGTCTGATTTCTATCGTGTGCATAGCATGACTCTTTTGTACTGACGGTAACAACGACATGCAACAAAGAAAGAAATGAAGGAGCAGACGACACGAAGACCAGCCGGTAAGCCCACGCGAAAAAAACAGCAATGATCGCCAACTGACATGCGGGACAACAACGATTTCACCGCCCAGAGCGCTGAGAGCTCGCTATTTCACGGGAGCTTAGTAACTAGAGTGATTTCAACGCCTCAAACTCGTTCCAACCTATCAGCAATACTACTATGTCCACACTTGCAGTAAGCTAGCTTTAAATGCAAACACAACTCAGCCGTCATTACTCAACACTTAAGTAGTTGAATGCCTGTGCATTGTCATGAAATAAAAAAACATTGACTTACAAAAGTGCTGCTACACGTTCGATGCTTTTCATCCAACACTCGTCCGATGGTGCAAATCAAGAACGTCGATCAATAATATCCACTGCTGAGATGGAAGCATCAAATGCCTGTCATACGAAAAAGATCGTATGCACAACAATTCCGTTCAAACAATTATTCTAATTCAGAAAAATGAGCATACCATCTTTTCTACTACTCATATTGCGACAAATATTAATTATATCTTCTACTTTCCACCACATCAATTGTTATGTCTCGTTAACGAACCTCTCTGATAGAAGACAACGCATCATCTTTCTCCCCATCTTGCCTTCCCCTTCGCCTCCATTGTTTTCATCCGCCCTTACTCTAGCATTGTCGACACTTCAAAAGTGCACACCTTTTTCAAAACATTAGCAAATAAATGAAATAATATTCCTTCTTATTTACAAATATGAAAGGTTCTGCTAAGGATATCCCTATTTGGATGCTTGAGCCTTCTGGTACAAATTATGTCAAGTCATTTTACAGGTTGATCAACTTTGGAGGGATTTCTTATATAGTTCCAAATTGTGTTTGGAAGGGGACACCTTAATTTTCGACATAAGGGGGCACCTCATAAGGGGGCACCTCCAACTTGGAAAATTAAGGTGCCCCCTTATATAATATTTCGACATACAACACATGCTCCCTCCATTCCAACGAATAAGGCATGCACGTATCCCAAATTCATCTTTGACCATAAATTAGACCAACCAAATGTGGATTGTATGTGATAAAAATTATGCCACTGAACTCATATTGAAAAGAAGTTTTTAATGATATAACTTTTAAGTCATAATTTTTTGATCTAATTTACGACCAAAGTTGGATTTTGAGAGGCACGCACGCCTTATTCATTGGAATGGAGGAAGCAATATGTTTGTACTCCCGAATCACAATGCTCACGTGTGTCCTGGATTATATGAGAAAGTGGACCAATATTGACTAAGAGCAATAACTTATGCATAAACCAATGTGTTTCGGCTAATTAAATAACTCGAGAAATAAAAAGTGCAACAAATACAATGTATAGTTGAGAAAAATCAAACTAGAAGATATTAATTTACAAGCAAGTGTGCTTGCGCATGATTGAATTTACGACCTCATTTTTGTTCCTTTTTGCGCACATTGAATATACAGAGTCATTAAAGCATTGGATGTGCTTGGGGCTATGGAGAGCTAACCTGGTGGTAGTGGGGAGTATCATATACTAATATCATGCATATGATACTATTGTATGGTACTACATCCTAGTGCATAGCATCATATGTTGGTATCATAGACGACTTTATTTATTGCCATGCATGAGATGATACTCAATCCTCTCTTTCTTCATTTAATTAATATGATACAGTATCATGATATGATACTCAATCCTCTCTTTCTTCATTTAATTCTATGCCACCTCATCAAAATTGCCTAGTTGGCATGCATGATACTACCTATCATAATCCCATTATGGGCAGCCTACAAGTGTTGAAAATTGTGGTGGCACTGTGTCAATTTCTAGGTTACATTGTGGTTCCCTTTTTGAATTCATTCCTATCAGTACCTAGGGACTACCGTCATGAACAATTATGTTGATGATGAGTTAAGTGTATTACCTAGAATAAGTATAAATGGATTGGAATTAATTTTGGCGTAAACTATTTTTGGGATGAGAACTATGATTTGGTATATCTTTTTAGTTTAGATGAAAATTGTTTTGGAACATGATCCATATATATCTGAGAGGAAAACATAATCAACTACATATGAGCTAACAATTATGAACTGATCATTAATTAAGAATTGTGGCAAATTGATGTAAGGTGCATGGCATTATTTCTAGAAGATACTTTACGTGTCATGTTATATACATAACATGTCATTTGCATAATTATATGATTCTGCCATGAGCCTACAACGTGCTTGCTTGGGCTCTGGACTGATTGATATATGTGTAGCATGATTCCCCATATCGTTGCAAAGTTGATACTTTCACAACAACATATCCTGTAGAAGGGTATGGCTGTGTAAGAGTATTGAGGGGGATATAAGTAATACGACTCAAACTTCATGCTATTGTTCATTTGATCTCTATAATATGCTTATTGTCAATGTACCTCGCTTTGTTTTTTTACCTCCCTATAGTTAGCTTCTATCGGTTTTCACTTGAAAATTTGAAAAATGGAATTATGGAAAGTTTTTAGAGGCTACAACTCATTGCAATATGTTAATCTCTACAAATTTTTGGCAGGAACATAGAAGAGAGAAAAGATTCACCTCCGCATGCTCTCCAAGTGAAATCATCAATTCGATTTTAGAAGCTACTAGGCCACTTGGGTCTGACCATCAAAAGAAAATTATAAGGTACTCATATTTCTTACCGTTCCCATGTTCATGTTGTTCCAATCTAATCGGCATAAATCTTCCCATGTACGTTGTGTTTGTCATGAAAGGAAGCATATTACTTGGAAGTCTTCTTCCAAATTCATCGATATGTTTATGCTTTCAAACTTTTGAACTCTTTCTTGCACATTGAATCGGATGTCAACTTTGTGACTAAGATTTAATGCTTCTAAGTATGACTCCTGCAAGTGGTTCTCATGTTTTCAGTGGACCTTACAGTAGGGAGAACAGAAGAAGCAAGAGGCTTATTCAATACTCTCAACCCAGATACTGAAAATGCACAACACATATAAATGGATACCTCGGGAGGTTGCTTAACATTTCTATTTTTCTTGGTTATTAATTCTGAAAATTTCTTCTTGTCCATTCTATGTTTTCTTTGGAAGTGCCACTCTTTATCGGGGTGTATGCCATCTAGCTATGTAATGTATAACAAGAAAAAAAAAATCTGCAGCCCGGCATATACCTATTGGCATTTTTTCTATACATTTGGGTACATATTTATTTCTTTCTTACATTATACTATTCGTCTCCTTCTATCTGCAAGCCCGAGCGAGCGATGCCAAAAAATAGTCCATTCCGCGTCCCCATCTTTCAGAACGAGGTCCACCGTGCTTTCATAGAAATATGCCTTGCTATGTCCATTCCGTTGGTCCCAAAAGCACATCGCAGTGATCTTCTAAATACTTTTTCCTAAACTTTACCTTGCATTTTTTGTGAACTTTCTGTTTAGCTCTTTGTTCAAGACTTGTTGGATCGCCTTTTGTTGGGATCATTGACCTGCATCTGGATTTCGAGTTCCCATAACACTTTCTCAGGTTGTGCACCACACTAACACTGTTGCCCTATCTGAAGTTGCAGCAATGACACCCCTTGCATAGGTAAACTTCTCTTGCACATTTGAAGGAAATCCTTACTGCTCATATGATTTTTTTCTCATCTTTTCCACTGAGAATAAAAGAGATCTTAGATCAAATGCTAAAATATATTATATTTAGATATAGAGGATTACATTCAAATACTTATCCTTGTCCTTAACACCAAAGTGTCAAGTCCTGGATTTGTATGGCTATGTTTAGTAAAATGACTTTTGGATGAAAATCCAATTCAATCGTGAATTCTGCAGTATTCACGTGCTCAACTAGAGGAGGTAATCTTAGGCCACAACTATGAAGTGAATTCATGGATAATTGATGGAATACTTACTGGTGGTATGAAACAATGTAATATTGAACTCAATAACCTTGATATTTTATAATTTTTATGTGATATTTTGCCCACAAGAAGTATTATCAAATTTATTATATTTCTTGAAGGTGCCTTATATTTTCAAGGGTACATTCACCATGTGTTTTGTTTATAACCTATCAATTTTCCATGGGAAATAAATAATGGCAGAGGAAGAAGAACAACAGTACAATACACCACCATTGCCTTTGATACAAAGAAAACCAACATATGTGGATTGAAGAAATGGAGATCCAAGTAAAAGAGATGTCTGAAAAGCCTACAACCCAAGTTACCACTCACATAAATAGTCATTCGATCTTCCAACAAAGAAAATTATGACAAGGCATGAAGACTAGAATCAAACCACTTAGAAAATCAACGATCCATGATTCACTACGCTGTTGTTCTTTCTTATTTGCTACCGTGTACCATCTAGCCACACAATATACCCTCCTAGCTTCATGCACCAACTAGCCGCATAGTGCAACCCCGCACCTCCACAAATCAATGTTTCATATTGTATTTTATCGGGCCTAGTCCAGGTGGAGGCTGAAGGAAATATGCCCTAGAGGCTATAATAAAGTTGTTATTTATATTTACTTATATCATGATAAATGTTTATTATTCATGCTAGAATTGTATTAACCAGAAACTTGATACATGTGTGGCTACATGGACAAAACAAAGTGTCCCTAGTATGCCTCTACTTGACTAGCTCGTTAATCAAAGATGGTTAAGTTTCCTGACCATAGACATGTGTTGTCATTTGATGAACGGGATCACTTCATTAGGAGAATGATGTGATGGACAAGACCCATCCGTTAGCTTATCATAATGATCATTAAGTTTTATTGCTACTGCTTTCTTCATGACTTATACATATTCCTCTGACAATGAGATTATGCAACTCCCGAATACCGGAGGAACACCTTGTGTACAATCAGACGTCGCAACGTAACTGGGTGATTATAAAGATGTTCTACAGGTGTCTCCGAAGGTGTTTGTTGGGTTGGCATAGATCAAGATTAGGATTTGTCACTCTGAGTATCGAAGAGGTATCTCTGGGCCCTCTCGGTAATGCACATCACTATAAGCCTTGCAAGCAATGTGACTAAAGAGTTAGTTATGGGATGATGCATTACGGAACGAGTAAAGAGAATCGCCGGTAATGATATTGAACTAGGTATGATGATACCGACGATCGAATCTCGGGCAAGTAACATACCGATGACAAAGGGAATAACGTATGTTGTTATGCCGTTTGAACGATAAAGATCTTTGTAGAATATGTAGGAGCCAATATGAGCATCCAGGTTCCGCTATTGGTTATTGACCAGAGATGTGTCTCCGTCATGTCTACATAGTTCTTGAACCTGTAGGGTCCGCACGCTTAACGTTCGATGACGATTTGTATTATGAGTTATGTGATTTGATGACCGAAGTTTGTTTGGAGTCCCGGATGAGATCATGGACGTGACGAGGAGTCTCGAAATGGCCGAGAGGTAAATATTCATATATTGGAAGGTTGCATTTGGACATCAGAATGGTTCCGAGAAGTTTGGGCATTTTTTCGAAGTACCGGGAGGTTACCGGAACCCCCGGGGAAGTTAATGGACCTTAGTGGGATTTAGTGGAGAGAGGAAAGAAGGGCCACTAGGTGGTGTAGGCCCCCCCTGCCCAAACCGAATTGGACAAGGGGTGGGGGCGCGACCCCCTCCTTCCATCTCCTTCTCCCCTCCTTCCTTTCCCTCCGGTGGAAGAAAGGAAGGGGGGGGGGAATCCTACTTGGACTAGGAGTCCAAGTAGGACTCCCCCTGGTGCGCCCCTCCTGGCCGGCCTCCTCTCTCCCCCCCTCCTTTATATACGTGGTCGGCACCCCAATAGCACAACAGACAATCTCTTAGCCGTGTGCGGTGCCCCCTCCACAGTTTAACACCTCGGTCATATCGTTGCAGTGCTTAGGTGAAGCCCTGCGCCGGTAACTTCATCATCACCATCACCACGCCGTCGTGCTGACGGAACTCTCCCTCGTCCTCAACTGGATCAAGAGCTCGAGGGACGTCATCATGCTGAACGTGTGCTGAACACGGAGGTGCCGTACGTTCGGTGCTTGGATCGATTGGATCGTGAAGACGTTCGATTACATCAACCGCGTTACTAAACGCTTCCGCTTTCGGTCTACGAGGGTACGTGGACACACTCTCCCCTCTCGTTGCTATGCATCTTCTAGTTAGATCTTGCGTGATCGTAGGAATTTTTTTGAATCACTACATTCCCCAACAGTGGCATCCGAGCCAGGTCTATGCGTAGATGTTATATGCACGAGTAGAACACAAAGAGTTGTGGGCGATAATAGTCATACTGCTTACCAGCAACGTCTTACTTTGATTCGGCGGTATTGTTGATGAAGCGTCCTAGACCTACATTACAAACCACATTCATGAGACTGGTTCCACTGACGTGCTTTGCACACAGGTGGCTGGCGGGTGTCTGTTTCTCCAACTTTAGTTGAATCGAGTTTGACTAAACCCGATCCTTGTTGAAGGTTAAAATAGCACACTTGACGAAAAATCATTGTGGTTTTGATGCGTAGGTAAGAACGGTTCTTACTAGAAGCCCATAGCAGCCACATAAAACTTGCAACAACAAACTAGAGGACGTCTAACTTGTTTTTGCAGGGCATGTTGGGATGTGATATGGTCAAGATGTGATGAGATATAGATTGTTGTATGAGATGATCATGTTTTGTTAAAATTACCGGCTACTGGAAGGAGCCTTATGGTTGTCTCTTTATTGCATAATATGCAAGCGCCATATAATTGCTTTACTTTATCGCTATGTGATAGCAATAGTTGCGAAAGCAATAGTTGGCGAGACAACAATGTGATGACATGTTGATAGAGATCAAGATGATGGAGATCATGGTGTCATGCCGGTGACGATGGAGATCATGACGGTGCTTTGGAGATGGAGAACAAAGGCACAAGATGATGATGACCATATCATGTCACATATTTTGATTGCATGTGATGTTTATCCTTTATGCATCTTATTTTGCTTAGTACGGTGGTAGCATTATAAGATGACCCCTCACTAAATTTCAAGGTATGAGTGTTCTCCCTGAGTACGGACCATTGCTATAGTTCATTGTGCCGAGACACCACGTGATGATCGATGTGATAAGCTCTACGTTCACATACAACGGGTGCAAGCCAGTTTTGCACATGCGGAATACTCGGGTTAAGCTTGACGAGCCTAGCATATCCAGATATGGCCTCAGAAAACTGAGACTGAAAGGTCGAACATGAATCATATAGTAGATATGATCAACATAGTGATGTTCACCATTGAAAACTACTCCATCTCACGTGATGATCGGACATGGTTTAGTTGATATGGATCACGTGATCATTTAGATGACTAGAGGGATGTCTATCTAAGTGGGAGTTCTTAAGTAATATAATTAATTGAACATTAATTTATCATGAACTTAGTCCTGATAGTATTTGCAAATTATGTTGTAGATCAATAGCTCATGTTATAGCTCCCCGTTTATTTTTGATATATTCCTAGAGAAAAATAAGTTGAAAGATGATTGTAGCAATGATGCAGATTGGATCCGTGATCCGAGGATTATCCTCATTGCTGCCCAAAAAAAATCATGTTCTTGATGCACCACTAGGTGGCGGACCTATTGCAGGAGCAGATGCAGACGTTATGAACGTTTGGCAAGCTCGGTATGATGACTACTTGATAGTTTAGTGCGCCATGCTTTACGGCTTAGAACCGGGACTTCAAAAATGTTTTGAATGCCACGGAGCATATAAGATGTTCCAAGAGCTGAAATTGGTATTTCAAACTCATACCCGAGTCGAGAGGTATGAGACCTCTGACAAGTACTTTGCCTACAAGATGGAGGAGAATAGCTCAACCAGTGAGCAGGTGCTCAGAATGTCTGAGTACTACAATCGCTTGAATCAAGTGGGAGTTAATCTTCCAGATAAGATAGTGATGGATAGAGTTCTCTAGTCACTATCACCAAGTTACTGGAACTTCGTGATGAACTATAATATGCAAGGGATGACGAAAACGATTCCCGAGCTCTTCACGATGCTAAAATCAGCGAAGGTAGAAATCAAGAAAGAGCATCAAGTGTTGATGGTTAACAAGACCACTAGTTTCAAGAAAAGGGGCAAAGGAAAAGAAAGGGAACTTCAAGAAAGAATGACAGTCACTCCCTATGCCTCAGCCATAGGTTCTATGAAGTATGCTATGTTGTGTACCAACCCTATTGTGTACCTTGCCATGAGTTTTGCAAGGGGATACGATATTGATCCAGGAGTGGATCACTGGACATCGGTCAAAATTATCCTTAGAAGACTAAGGAGACATTTCTCGGTTATGGAGGTGATAAAGAGTTCGTCGTAAAGAGTTACGTCGATGCAAGCTTTTACACCGATCTGGATGACTCTGAGTCTCAATCTGGATACATATTGAAAGATGGAGCAATTAGCTAGAGTAGCTATGTGCAGAGCATTGTAGACATAGAAAATTTGCAAAATACATACGACTCTGAATGTGACAGACCCATTGACTAAGCTTCTCTCACAAGCAAAACAAGATCACACCTTAGTACTCTTTGGGTGTTAAGCACATAGCAATCTGAACTGGATTATTGACTCTAGTAAAACCCTTTGGGTATTAGTCACATGGCGATGTGAACTAATCACATAAAGATGTGAACTGTTGGTGTTAAATCATATGACGATGTGAACTAGATTATTGACTCTAGTGCAAGTGGGAGACTGAAGAAAATATGCCCTAGAGGCAATAATAAAGTTGTTATTTATATTTCCTTATATCATGATAAATTTTTATTATTCATGCTAGAATTGTATTAACCGGAAGCTTGATACATGTGTGGATACATAGACAAAACAAAGTGTCCCATAGTATGCCTCTACTTGACTAGCTCGTTAATCAAAGATGGTTAAGTTTCCTGACCATAGACATGTGTTGTCATTTGATGAATGTGATCATATTATTAGGAGAATGATGTGATGGACAAGACCCATCCGTTAGCTTAGCATAATGATTGTTAAGTTTTATTGCTATTGCTTTCTTCATGACTTATACATATTTCTCTGACTATGAGATTATGCAACTCCCGAATACCGGAGGAACACCTTGTGTGTTATCAAACGTCACAACGCAACTGGGTCATTATAAAGATACTCTACAGGTGTCTCCGAAGGTGCTTATTGGGTTGGCATATATCAAGATTAGGATTTGCCACCGTCACCACGCCGTCGTGCTGACGGAACTCTCCCTTGTCCTCAACTGGATCAAGAGCTCGAGGGACGTCATCGTGCTAAACGTGTGCTGAACACGGAGGTGCCGTACGCTCGGTGCCTGAATCGGTTGGATTGTGAAGACGTTCGACTACATCAACCGCGTTACTAAATGCTTCCGCTTTCGGTCTACAATGGTACGTGGACACACTCTCCCCTCTCGTTGCTATGCATCTTCTAGTTAGATCTTGCGTGATCGTAGGAATTTTTTTTGAATTACTATGTTCCCCAACAGAGGCGAGGCCTCATAGACGGGCGGCGGGGCTACGTTGACCCCGTTTGCTGAAGACGACGAATCAGCAACGTCCGGCGCGGCGACCGTCGCGGAAGCACCAACAAGAGAGATCAGAGCATCTCTAGGAGACCCTGCATCCTGCCCCGACCCGCAAAATATTTTTGCAGGCCGCGGCAAAAAATCTCCCCCAACCTCTAGATTCACGGGCTAGGAGGACGACCCGAGCTCAGCCCCTATCCGCAGCGAGATTTGGCGGGAGGGACATTTCCGCGCAGCCTTTCTCGCTCTCCCACCCTCCGCCATCATTGCCCCGCCACCGCACGCTCTGGTGCATCTTCCTCGGCCGTCCTTC
The DNA here is from genome assembly GCA_034509565.1 of Triticum monococcum. Classification (NCBI taxonomy): domain Eukaryota; kingdom Viridiplantae; phylum Streptophyta; class Magnoliopsida; order Poales; family Poaceae; genus Triticum; species Triticum monococcum. The sequence continues at coordinate 75,627,283 of CM067842.1, read as the reverse complement.
GCCACCATGGATGACTCCCTGCTGTCCCCCATCACCGTCGAGGTCGCGCACACTCTAAGGGAGTCCTGGATTAGGGGGTCTCCGGACAGCCGGATTATAACGTTTGGCCGGACTGCTGGACTATGAAGATACAAGATTGAAGACTTCGTCTCGTGTCCGGATGGGACTCTACTTGGCGTGGAAGGCAAGCTAGGCAATATGGATATGTATATTTCCTCCTTTGTAACGGACCTTGTGTAACCCTAGCCCCCTCCGGTGTCTATATAAACCAGAGGGTTTTAGTCCGTAGGACAACAGACAATCATACCATAGGCTAGCTTCTAGGGTTTAGCCTCTCTGATCTCGTGGTAGATCTACTCTTGTACTACCCATATCATCAATATTAATCGAGCAGGACGTAGGGTTTTACCTCCATCGAGAGGGCCCAAACCTGGGTAAAACTTCGTGTCCCCTGCCTCATGTTACCATCCGCCTAGACGCACAGTTCGGGACCCCCTACCTGAGATCCGCCGGTTTTGACACCGACATTGGTGCTTTCATTGAGAGTTCCTCTGTGCCGTCGCCAGAAGGAAGGATGCCTCGTCTCGTCTCTAAAGATGGTACTACTGTCGGGGGAGCTTTGGCTGTCGGCCAAACTCTCCGGCTAGGCGGTGTCATCATGACCGCCTGTTCGGCCGCCGCGCCGGCGATGACTTCTCGGGTCATCGAAAACAACCTCCATGTCAAATTGGCACTCGCCAAACAGATGGATCCAATGGAGCTCGCCTCCTTAAACGAGCTCTTAGATCGTATCGCCGCCTTGGGAGTCCCTACGGACTATGATCGGATTGGGCTTAAACCCGATCAAAGGGAGATTAACTCTCCACCGATCACCCATCATATTGCAGTGGTGGAGGAACAATGCGGCGACCTTCCTCCATCTTGAGGACCAACTATGTTCGGATTCCCGAGCTCTCTGAGCCGAACTCCCATTCGCGGGAGGACAACATCCAATCCCTGAACTTAGAATCAGGCAGCGGGCCAGGATTATCGGGTCACAACCCAGAACCGAAACTTCCAAAATTGGAAATTCCTCGCCCCCTGGATCCCAGATCAGGTGAGGGTTCGGATTTAATTCCACCCACCCACCCAAACATAAGAGATCTTTCCCACATAAGGCGAGAGCCCCAGGAAACAATACATCACTATTGGGCCAGATTCCTCCTTGCGATGAAAAGGTTAGGGACTGTCATGAGGAAGACGCAATCCTATTTTTCTGCAATCATTGCACGGACAAGGGAATCCTTAACGCCATAAATCGCCGTGAGATAACACGCTTTGCTGACTTGGCGTCCATAGTACGAAAGTACTGTGCGATGGAAAGTGCCTGGAAAACCGAAATAAACTTCTGGGATAATCCGGCCCTGAATACAAACCCAGTCCGAAGCAAAAGGGTGCATTATCACAATACACCCGGTTCAACTACCAAAAAGCAAAAACCCTCTACAGGGTATGGAACTGTACTGGAGGGATGGCTCAACGGACCCTGCAAAATTCATAGTACAACGGATACAATAACAACACACAGCCTTAGAGCATGTTGGATACTCCGGCAGGTGGCCAAAAGTGGTGAGGATCTACTTCTCCCAAATACCACAGAGCACCATCCCGTGGATAACAATACGGTGTTAACGGTCTTTGAGACCTTCGCGTCAGATAATAGACGCAAGCTAACACTCCGCAGCATGGCCAAAATCTGCCATGTAGCAGCAATAAATCCATGGAGTGACACGGATATTACCTTCAATGCGAGTGACGAACCTAAATTGCGAATAGCCCGAGCACCAACCGCATTGGTCCTCAGTCCAATCGTGGACGACTTTCGACTCACCAAAGTACTCATGGATGGCTGCAGCGGATTAAACCTCATCTATGAGGAAACTCTTCAAAAGATGGAAATAGACTGGAACCGCATTGAACAAAGTAGCACAACCTTTAAAGGAATCATCCCCAGTCGGGAAGCACGCTGTGCTGGGAAAATCACACTAGATGTGGTATTCGGCACGCCGGATAATTACAGGTCCGAAGAAATTACATTCCAAGTGGCCCCGTTCAGCAGTGGTTATCATGCTCTTTTAGGACGGGAGGCATTCAAAATCTTCCAAGCCGTACCCCATTACGGGTACATGAAGCTCAAAATGCCTGGGCCCAACGGAATCATCACTCTCGCCAGCGATCCGGACACAGCACTCCGCACCAAAAACAAAACAGCCGCATTGGCCCTCGAGGCATTATCCGAAGCCATCTCGGCCGAGGAATTAACCACGCTACGCTCCACAGTGGACAGGGACGACGTGATACTCGACAAAAGATCCAAGTCCACCTCTTTTAAACCAGCGGATGAAATAGTCAAATTCCATGTCCACCCAACAGACCCTACAAAAACAGCCTCCATCGGGGCACAGCTAAACCTCGCTGTGGACGCCGCACTACGAGAGTTCCTGCGCGAGAACTGGGACATATTCGACTGGCATCCCTCAGACATGCCAGGAATCCCATGCAGGCTGGCCGAGCATAGCCTCAATATCCTAAAGGGATTCAAGCCGGTCAAGCAAGCTCTTCGGCGTTTCTCCGAAACTAAGAGACATGCCATGGGAGAGGAACTAGCCAAGTTATTGGAGGCCGGATTCATCAAAGAAATAAAACACCCAGACTGGCTAGCAAACCTGGTGATGGTACCAAAGAAGGAAAAATCCTGGCGCCTTTGTGTCGATTTCAAAGACCTCAATAAAGCTTGCCTAAAGGATCCCTTCCCCCTCCCACGCATCGATTAAATCATTGATGCTACCGCAGGACATGAGTCATTGTGTTTCCTCGACGCATACTCCGGTTACCACCAAATCAAGATGGCCGAGTCCGACCAAGCCGCAACGGCATTCATCACACCATACAGTCCCTTCTGTTTTAACACAATGCCTTCTGGGCTCAAGAACGCCGGCGCAACATATCAGCGCATGATTCAGACATATCTGGAGAAACAAATCGGCAAAACAATAGAGGCATACGTAGACGATGTGGTTGTTAAAACCAAACACATCGACTCTTTGATAGACGACTTGAGGCTCACGTTCGACAACCTCCGAACATATGACATCAAGCTCAATCCGGAAAAATGCGTTTTCAGCGTACCAGCCAGAAAGCTCTTGGGTTTCATTATCTCCAGTAGAAGTATCGAAGCTAATCCGGCCAAAATCCGAGCTTTGTCAGAGTTGGCTACACCAACAGACCTCAAACAAATCCAGAAATTAACTGGATGCGTGGCGGCTCTAAGCCGCTTTATCTCCCGCTTAGGAGAAAAAGCTTTACCCCTTTATCACCTTCTTCGGCGCACCGAACACTTCGAGTGGACGGACGCTGCCATAGCCGGATTGGAAGAAATAAAGGCCATTTTGGCAACCAACCCAACCCTGGCCGCGCCAAACGTTGGCGAACCAATGCTCTTGTACATTGCGGCAACTCATCAAGTTGTAAGCGCAGTGCTCGTCGTCGAACGAGAAGCTGCCGGACATAAATTCCCTCTTCAAAAGCCGGTATACTATGTATCCACTGTCCTCACTCCATGCAAATCATGGTACCCACATTATCAAAAGATAGCCTATGCGGTATTCATGGCGTCCCGGAAACTACGACACTACTTTCAAGAGTGTTCGATTACGGTAGCCTTGGAAGTGCCACTTAATGATATTATAAACAACCGCGACGCTATGGGCCGGATTGCCAAATGGGCCATTGAGCTTCTCCCGTTCGACATAACATACAAACCCTGACGAGCCATCAAATCGCAAGTATTGGCCGACTTCGTCGCCGAATGGACGGAGGCCGAACTCCCTAAAGAGTACGGCGCATACTCCAACTGGACCATGCACTCCGAGGGTTCCAAAATGCTGGCCGGACTAGGGGCTGGCGTCGTCCTGACACCCCCAACCGGGGATACCATTCAGTACTGTAGGATCGAAAGTATGTCTAGAGGGGGGGTGATTAGACTACTTGACCAATTAAAAACTTAGCCTTTTCCCAATTTTAGTTCTTGGCAGATTTTAGCTATCTTAGAGCAAGTCAAGCAATCATCACACAATTCAAGCAAGCATGCAAAGAGTTTACTGGCAGCGGAAAGTAAAGCATGCAACTTGCAAGAATGTAAAGGTAAGGGTTTGGAGGATTCAAACGCAATTGGACACGGATGTTTTCCCATGGTTCGGATAGGTGGTGCTATCCTACATCCACGTTGATGGAGACTTCAACCCACGGAGGGTAACGGTTGCGCGAGTCCAAGGAGGGCTCCACCCACGAAGGGTCCACGAAGAAGCAACCTTGTCTATTCCACCATGGCCATCGCCCACGAAGGACTTGCCTCACTAGCGGTAGGTCTTCACGAAGTAGGCAATCTCCTTGCCCGTACAAACTCCTTGGTTCAACTCCACAATCTTGTCGGAGGCTCCCAAGTGACACCTAGCCAATCTAGGAGACACCACTCTCCAAGAAGTAACAAATGGTGTGTTGATGATGAACTCCTTGCTCTTGTGCTTCAAATGATAGTCTCCCCAACACTCAACTCTCTCTCATAGGATTTGGATCTGGTGGAAAGAAGATTTGAGTGGAAAGCAACTTGGGGAAGGCTAGAGATCAAGATTCATATGGTAGGAATGGAATATCTTGGTCTCAACACATGAGTAGGTGGTTCTTTCTCAGAACATATGAGTAGGAATGGTGTATGTGTTCTGATTGCTCTCTCTTTGAATGAAGAGGTGGTGGAGGGGTATATATAGCCTCCACACAAAATCCAACCGTTACACACAATCTACCAATCTTGGTGGGACCGAATCAGAAAACTCGGTCTGACCGAAGTGGTAAACCTAGTGACCGTCAGGAATTTCGGTGGGACTGAGATGCAACTCGGTAGGACCGATTCAGTTAGGGTTTGGGCATAACGTAATCTCGGTGAGACCGATCGCACAAACTCGGTGAGACCGAGTTCGGCAATTAGCTAACCAGAGAGTTGGTCAGGCAAACTCGGTGGGACCGACTTGCTCTTTCGGTGAGACCGAAGCGTTACAAGAAGGAAACATAGAGTTTACCTTGCATTCTCAGTGGGACCGATTCGCTCTTTCGGTGAGACCAAAAAGTTACGAAAGGGAAACAGAGAGTTTGCAAGCCCATCTCGGTGAGACCGAGAACCTTATCGGTAGGACCGAATTGCTAGGGTTTGGCAGTGGCAAATGACAAGTGAAACTCGGTGGCGCCGGATTGACAGAATCGGTATGACCGAGTTTGGCTTAGGGTTTAGGTCATTTGTGGATATGGGAAAGTAGCTAAGGATTTTGGAGCATATCATCAAGCACATAGAGCAAGAGGCTCATTAAGCAACACCTCATCCCTCCTTAATAGTATTGGCTTTTCCTAAAGACTCAATGTGATCTTGGATCACTAAAATATAAAATGAAGAGTCTTGAACTTTTGAGCTTGAGCCAATTCTTTGTCCTTAGCATTTTGAGGGTTCCACTTTCACATCCATGCCATGCCAATCATTGAGCTTTCCTGAAATAATCATCTTGGAATAGCATTAGCTCAATGAGCTATATGTTGTTATGAATTACCAAAACCACCTAGGGATAGTTGCACTTTCAATCTCCCCCTTTTTGGTAATTGATGACAACATATAGATCAAAGCTTCGACAAATGATAATAAGCATGAAATATATCGTCGCTTTGAGAAGTATGTGACAAATAAGAGCTCCCCCTAAATTTGTGCATATTTAAAATTTGCTTTGGACTGCAAATGCACATGGAGTTAGAATCATGGGTTACTCTTCCATGTCACATACATCTTGGTGGAGCGCTAAAAAATGATAAGATTGAAATACATGCACTCATCACCAAGAATAGTGAATGATCACAAACGATAGATAGAATGATAACATATAGCAAGCATTAAGCAACCATTAAGTGTAGCTTATGATCAAACACATGATCATCGATGTCTCACAAGCATAAGGACGCAGTATCTCACACACAAGCAAACAAAGTTCGAAAAACCACCAAATAAAACAAGAGAGAATAAAAGCAACACTCTCTCTCGAAGCCTATGATCTATACATCTTCTCCCTCTTTGGCAACAAGTTACCAAAAAGTTCCTAGAAAATGCATAGTGCTAAGTCGACGCTCAGGCTTGATCTTCAGGTGGTGGTGGAGTCCGGAGCACGCCAAGGACGAAGCCTTCAGTAGAAGTGGTCAGAGTCGAGGCTGAAGTGGATGCTGGAGCTGGTGGAACGGAGGCTGTAGCTGGTGCAGACGTTGTGGCTCTGGTGTCAGCAACTGGCAGTGCAGACGACCTCGAACCTCGTGGCACCCTGGCAAAAGCATCAGTTGTGGTCCTGCCTCTCCTCTCATTCATGTCCTCCCGAAGCTGCTCCACGGCGGTCTGTATCTTAGTCACCTTGATGTCCATGTCATAGAACCTCTGTTCCATGATCCTCTCTAGGCTCGCCTGGTTCTGAGTGAGGGTGGCAAGTCCTTGCTCAATACGCAGGGTGGACGCTATCAGGTAACCGAGCTGCTCTTGTTTGGTCTTCAAGAAGTAATCAGATGCCTCTGCTTGAGTAGGCATCCTGGCAGCTTTTTCCTTCCTCGCCTTCTCCTTCTGAGCTTGTGCATGTGCAGATGAGGGTTCATTTTCAGTCATAACCACTTGGTTATCCTCAAAATCTGGGCGGATGGGCAGGTGTTCCTTATCCAATAAATACACGCCCGTGCCCATCTTGGAGTTGATGAGCTCCTGAATCTGTGGGGCATACCCACAACTCCTCTTCTGTTCTGCAGCTGTCCTCTTGATTGTTTCCACAATGAGACTCATGACCTTGAATTTCTAAGGCACGTCAAAGACATGAAGCAAGTTGATCGCATGACCTCTGATCATCTTGTGATCTCCAGATTTGGGCAGAAGGGTGTGCCTAAGGATCCAGTTGATCGTAGGCAATCCTGAGAGCAGATAGTGCACGGAGCCAAACTTGAACGTGTCAAGCGCTTCATTCGGGATCTCCTTGTACATGTTGGACATGGAGTTGTGATCCATCTTTTTCTTGGCATAGATGTCCAAGTTATCAGCTTGCTCCTCTGGGGCATTGATCAACTTCGCCCATTCTTCCACAGTGGATTGGTACCTTGTACCCTCAGACATCCATGTGATCCTGCCATCCGGATAAAAGTGTGCTGTGGAGTAGAATTGCATGATCAGCTCCTCGTTCCACTTTGTGAGCTTCTGCCCAACAAAGTCTGCAACTCCACAAGCACTAAAGCTGTCAAATACACCGGGGTAGTGCTCTTCATTGTTCAAGCCATCCATAGTATGGGAAGGAGACACCGGTAACAATAGTCCGGATCCGGCCAAAATGCCCGATACCGAATACTCTGACACAATCGGAGGCTCTGCCACCGAAATAACACCTTCAGCCCACATAATAATGGCCATTATTGCCCCATGGACAGAACCATTCCTGGCCTACCTAACTAGACAGGAACTTCCGGAGGACCAAAATGAGGCACGCTGCATAGTGCGGCGATCCAAGGCCTACAGGGTCCATGAGGGAGAATTGTACAAAGAAAGCACTACCGGAGTCCTTCAAAGGTGCACCTCCGAAGAGGAAGGGCAGAATCTTTTGGCAGAAATTCACGCCGGACTCGGCGGTCATCACGCCGCAGCCCGGGCCCTTGTAAGCAAGGCCTTCCGCACAGGATTCTATTGGCCAACAGCCCGGACAGACGCACATGACTTGGTCTAACGTTGCGCCGGTTGCCAGCTCTTTGCAAATCAAAGCCACATGCCACCCACCGCCCTCCAAACAATCCCCATTACATGGCCCTTTGCGGTTTGGGGGCTTGACATGGTTGGACCCCTTAAAGGGGGAACCCACAAGAAAAAAATACTTACTGGTCATGGTGGATAAATTTACCAAATGGATAGAGGCCAAACCTGTTAAAACGCCGAATCCGGACCGGTGATAGACTTCATATCTGGGGTTGTACACCGTTATGGCATCCCCCACAGCATCATCACTGACAATGGCATGAACTTCACGACCGACGAGGTAAAACTCTGGTGCAGCAAAATGGGCATCAAGCTCGATTATGCTTCAGTCTATCACCCACAAACCAACGGTCAAGTCAAGCGAGCAAACGGTCTTATAATGAGCGGCATTAAACCCAGATTAGTGCGTTCCTTAACGGAGTCTAACACACACTGAGTAGAGGAGCTCGACTCTGTACTCTAGGGGCTGCGGACCACGCCGAATCGTAGTACCGGATATACACCGTTCTTTATGGTGTACGGCGCAGAGGCAGTCTTGCCCTGTGACATAATTCATGACTCACCTCGAGTGCACATGTACGAAGAAAGAGAAGCCGATCTCGATCGGCAGGACACTCTGGACACCTTGGAGGAGGAGCGCGACGTAGCCAAAGTCCGTTCCACATTTTATCAGCAACAAGCTCACAGATACAAAAGCAGAGAAGTACGGGCCAAAACTTATAACGTTGGCGAACTAGTTCTACGCCTGCCGGATAAGAAAAAGAACAAGCTCGAGCCCAAATGGGAAGGTCCCTTCATTGTTGACCAAGTTCTGACCGGTGGAGCGTACCGACTGCGGGATGCATCGACTAGTCGACTCGAGCCGAACCCATGGAACGCGGCCAGGCTTCGAAGATTCTACGCCTAGCACCGGACTCTATGTTAGTCCCCTCCCTTTGTCCATTTTCTGCATATACATCATCTGTCTTGTTTCCCTTTCTTTCTTTCTCTTATTATTTTCTAGGCCTTCAAGGGTCACCTTGTGCCTCGCTTGTACATTACAAATGCGCTAGCCGCACTCTTCATACCTGGGGGCTTCTTTCACAGAAGCTTAAATTATTTATCTGGACCTCACGCCCAATACATGTGTTATACTTCCACATGTACCTTTTTTCACCATTATATGCATCGATATGACTTAAGTTTTAGCCAAGCTGGGTTGCCTGGCTCTTGTATTTATGCCCTATGTTCCCGTTAATTCGGCTAGGGCATAAGGGGAGCACCTCTGCAATTGTTACTGCCGGGTCAGCCGGATGTGTACCTCAGACTGGGTGAAGCCGAAAGCTAGCGTTCTTAAGGGAATATTCGGTCGGTGAACAAAAGATGATTTTTATTTACTATCCATATCTGCCCCAGATGCTTTTTCTGCGTTTCTTATCGCAGTCCGGACATGCACTTTAAGGCATGCTTACCCAGGGAAAGGAACCCTTAACGGAACTATTCTCCCTGGAAGATGTTTCTTACTACCCATGTAATATAACATAACTAGTTGGGCACTTGTCTGATAAAGCACTAATGACCCCTACGCCTGGTCTCCGCGCATACCCCGGTTTTATATAACTGAGCGGGTATTCGGATTCACTTCGGACTATCGGGCCTGGAGGTTGAAGCGAAAAGGTCCGCAAAGACAAATGATCTACAATCCGGCTAGAAGGCATTATACATGTCATTTTAATTACATAGTCATGCGGACTGACTAAATTCCTCCTCTATACCATCCAACAGGCGGTCCAGCTTACAATCCCGTTGAGAATACTTTCGGCTAATTCTACTTGCCCATAAACTAAGCTAACGGGGATCGCTTTTCTGTCGGGCCCCACAGGTCCGACCTCGGCCATGTGATTTGGGTATGCCTTGGTATACCGCGTCTTCACCATGGCCCAGGCTTCTCTAGCACCCTGTCGGCAGGCTGATATCTTCCATAAACGGAAGCGCCGCCGTGCTCCCTTCAGTTTCTCCGCAAGCTCTACAACGCCTTCTGGCAGGGAGACGGACAGCCACAAGGCCTGGGCAACACTCTGCATCACCTGCCGAACTTGTTTGTGCAGATGTGACAGCTCGGACAGAAGATCACCCGCAGACCCGGGCATTTCCTCCATGGGACGACCCGTCAGCATACCTACAGATATAACGCTGTTAGATAGCTTCTTCACCGAACTCCTTTGAAAAGGATTCATCCAAACACTTACTAAAAATGCCGCGCCGAAGCCGCTTATTCTCCTTCTCGGAGTCAGCAAGCTGGCTCCGAACGTCTTTTAGTTCCACGTTCAGCTTAATGTTGGCGTCTTGGAGATTGTTTTTCTCCAGCACAACCTTACTCAGCACGCGTTTGCCAGCCTCTAGCTGTCGCATAACATGCTGGTCCCCCGGACTTTCTCTGGATTCATCTACAAAATCAATTGTTAGATCTGCAGACACGTCGCACACTATATGGTAACCACCATTCTTTAAAGTAAATGTTACCAGCGGGAGGATTTTTCTGTTCCTGCAATGCGGCAAGAGCGGCCCACGCCTCTGGCTTAAATAGGCCTTCCCCCACTCCCGCAAACCCTAACCCCCGTCGCCCCACTTCCCCCCACTCGCTCACCCACTTCTCCCCTCGCTCCTCCTCCCGATTCGATCTGGATCGGGGGCAACGGCCGACGCTGCAGCCGAGCCCCGCGGCCACTACGCCGGAGCCCACCTTGCCGGACCTCCCCCGCCGTATCTCGCCTCCTCGTCTCCTCCTCAAGCCGCTCGCCAGGATCGCCACCTCGCCATCCTCTTCATTGTCGACCGCGTCCCCGTCCCCTACCTCGACCACCACTGCCCCGTGCCCTACGCCCTGCCGGTGAGGCCCTCGGCCTCTGCCTCCCCTCTCCCTCATGTGACCCCGCCTGCTAGCGCTGTGCGCGCTCGTCGATGCAGTGGCCGCATGCGTGCGCCCGGTGCATGGCCTTGCTCCAGCCCATCCCGCTGCCGTAGTCTGCGGCGGCCTCGTTCCCCCTCACCGCCCGCGCGCTCACCGCGTCGGCTGCCGCACCCCGCGCCCCGTCTCACCCGCTCACCGCGCACAGCCACAGCCCCACTCACAGCCGCTACTGTCGCTGCCCTGCTCGCTTCGTCGTCATGGCCACCCGCAGCCGCCACCGCGCCACCGGCCGCCGTCGCTCCGGCCAGCCAGCGCCGGGCTCCGCCCGTCCCCGTCGCTCACCGCACCGCCCGGGGCCACGCCTTCCCCCCGCATGCTCATTGCCGCCCGCCGCAGTCGCCGCTCGCGCCCGTCTCCCGCTGCCTGCGTTGCTGCTTGTCGAGGCCACCGGCCCGCGCACCCACAGCCCCGCCCATCGCCTGCCTCTGCTCACCGGCCGGCGTCCGCTGCTGCCGGCCCACGCCCGCGGATCCCCCTCCCCCTCTGCTCGTTGGCTGCGTTTGGAGGCTTGCCCGACGACCTTGCCCCGCAACGGGTGGATTACGCCCGCAGCGCCCATTCGGGATGTGCCCGGCGCCCGACCCACTATGGCCCCTGGGGCCAATGACAAGTGGGGCCCCGCCCCTGAACGTTTTTTTAAAAGGAATAAAAAAATATATAATTAGAAAAATAAAATAATTAATTAATTACTTAATTAACTTATTTTAATCATGTTTACATTAACCTAATAATAGATTACCCTAATTAAATACTATTAATTAACCTAACTCTATGACCATGGGGACCCACTGGTCAAATTGACTAGTCAACGGTCAATGCTGACTATGATGTTAACTTTGGCTGGTCCTACCAGTCAGCCTCTGCTGACTGGGTAGTTGACCACGTCAACTGGGCCCACTGGTCAGCCACACAAGCCCATCTGTGGGTACACTTCTGTGTACCCATAGCAATTTAACATTTAATTTTCGACTTAAAATATTTTAGAAATTGTTTAAAACTTAGGAAAATTAATATAAAATAAATCGTAGCTCAGATGAAAAAACTTTGTACATGAAAGTTGCTCATAACGATGAGACGAACCCGGATTCGCAGCCCGTTCATCCGCCACGCATCCCTAGCATAGCGAACATGCAACTTTCCCACTCCGGTTCGTCTGTCCGAAAATGAAAACACCGGGGATACTTTCCCGGATGTTTCCCCCCTTTACCGGTACCACCTCCTACCGCGTTAGGGCACCCCTAGAACCGCTACTCGTCATGTCATGCATCGCTATGCATCTGTTTGATTGATATTTATTGTTTCTTCCCCCTCTTCTCTCGCTAGACACCGAGACCGACGCCACTGCTACCCAGTACGACTACGGTGTTGACGACCCCTCTCTCTTGCCAGAGCAACCAGGCAAGCCCCCCTTGATCACCAGATATCGCCTACTCGTCTCTATACTGCTTCCATTAGAGTAGTGTAGCATGTTACTGCTTTCCGTTAATCCTATTCTGATGCATAGCCTGTCATTGTTGCTACAGCTGTTGATACCTTACCTGCAATCCTAATGCTTAGTATAGGATGCTAGTTTATCATCAGTGGCCCTACATTCTTGTCCATCTGCCATGCTATACTATCGGGCCGTGATCACTCGGGAGGTGATCACGGATATATACTTATACATATATACATGCTATACAGGTGGTGACTAAAGTTGGGTCGGCTCGTTGAGTACCCGCGAGTGATTTCGATGTTGGGGGCTGAAGGGGCAGGTGGCTCCATCCCGGTAGAGGTGGGCCTGAGTTCCCGAAGGCCCCCGACTGTTACACTGTGGCGGAGGGACAGGGCAGGTTGAGACCACCTAGGAGAGAGTTGGGCCTGGCCTTGGTCGGCATCCGTGGTTATTTCAAAATAACACACTTAACGAGATCTTGGTATTTTATCTGAGTCTGGCTGCTGGCCTATACACACTAACCAACTACGCGGGAACAGTTATGGGCACTCGACGTCGTGGTATCAGCCAAAGCCTTCATGACGTCAGCGACTGAGCGGCGTGTGCCGGGTTGGATCGTGTAACGCAACTTTCTTTGTAATGGAGGTTGCTAGGTCTGCTCGCCGGCCGCGTTCGCAACATGCAGGTGTGCAATGGGCGATGGGCCCAGACCCCTGCGCCATAGGATTTAGACCGGTGTGCTGACCTCTTTGTTGTGCCTAGGTAGGGCTGCGACGTGTTGATCTTCCGAGGCCGGACATGACCCAAAAAAGTGTGTTCGGACAAAGGGGATCGAGCGTGTTGGGAAATGTGGTGCACCCCTGCAGGGAAGTTTATCTATTTGAATAGCCGTGATCTTTGGTAACATGACGACTTGGAGTTGTACCTTGACCTTATGACAACTAGAACCAGATACTTAATAAAATACACCCTTCCTAGTGCCAGATACAACCCGGTGATCACTCTCTAACAGGGCGACGAGGGGAGGATCGCTAGGTAGGATTATGCTATACGATGCTACTTGGAGGACTTCGGTCTACTCTCTTCTACATGCTGCAAGACGGAGGCTGCCAGAAGCGTAGTCTTCGACAGGATTAGTTATCCCCCTCTTATTCTGGCATTCTGCAGTTCAATCCACTGATATGGCCCTTATACATATACCCATGCATATGTAGTGTAGCTCCTTGCTTGCGAGTACTTTGGATGAGTACTCACGGTTGCTTTTCGCCCCCTTTTCCCCCTTTCCCTTCTAACCGATTGCTGCGACCAGACGATGGAGCCCGGGAGCCAGACGCCACCACCGACGATGACTCCTACTACACTGGAGGTGCCTACTACTACGTGCAGGCCGCTGACGACGACCAGGAGTACTTTAGGAGGATCCCAGGTAGGAGGCATGTGCCTCTTTCGATCTGTATCCCAGTTTGTGCTAGCCTTCTTAAGGCAAACTTGTTTAACTTATGTCTATACTCAGATATTGTTGCTTCCGCTGACTCATCTATGATCGAGCTCTTGTATTCGAGCCCTCGAGGCCCCTAGCTTGTAATATGATGCTTGTATGACTTATCTTATCTGTAGAGTTGTGTTGTGATATCTTCCCGTGAGTCCCTGATCTTGATCGTACACGTTTGCGTGTATGATTAGTGTACGATTAAATCGGGGGCGTCACAAGTTGGTATCAGAGCCGACTGCTTGTGGGAATCCCCCTTCCAACTCCTTGGCCGAAGTCGAGTCTAGACGTTGCAAAACTTTTACTAACATGGCTGTGCGGCTTACGGGCCCACGTCGCCAATGGGTGGTATTAGGATCTTTTATTCTTTGTCTATACTCTGGGACTCTGATCTCTCTTCTATTCGGGTTAAATAAATTTTGCTAAATCTAACATTAGGGTCTCGTGATCACTTTCACCCGAAGAGCAACTTATTACCGATGATCGTCTATTGCACCAGAAGATTCCGAGAATACTCTATGATGTTCTCTCGAGACTTTGTGCCATCGCTTTTGCAATTTCCATCCATCGATAAACCTCTATGGAAAACTACATACACTTTCCATAAATACAAACATTCCCCGTTGCTCTTGTTATTACAAGATGCCCCGAAATACTCTCTGTTGTCCCGAGAATCCTTTGAGCTTACTACCATGTTGTTCTTTGCCACATGAATACCCCTACAGATAATTTCTCACACTTACCGGGGATTCGTTCATCCCCAATTATTCAGGTGTTTTTTTTTAAAATCTTTGAAATACCATTCAAACATCCAAAAATCCTCAGTAGCATATTGCTCTTGAAATTCTTGCTTTCTTACATTATGGTTAATCCCATAAGTCTAGTAATCTTATTGGCATCCTTTGTCACTATCATCTTGAGTCTGTTGATTCAATATGTTACGAATGCCAGCAATCCTCAATCAGATCCTAGAATTCATCCTTCTAGCTTGGGCGTCATTTTAAACATGAGCTGGATCTCGACCAATCAAATTGCCATCGATTGTACCCCTAAGCTTGCCCAACTTATCCATCCTTCATCAGAGCAATTGCTTCTGATCCCTTGATATGGAGATCATAATTCATTTACATTTGAGCTTTGAATTAGTCTGTTGTTTCTATAATCCCATGCCTTTGCATTGTTTCATCTTCTGGCTGAGTACCGTTACTCACATTAGATCCTTTGTGGTCCGCTAGATCCTTTGGTGGATTATTATCTAACCGTTCTTGCATATTATCAAAACCTGGAGTTCTTTCCTTGATACATAAGGCCATTGGTAAATCCTATTCTCTGATTTGGCCAACCATGCTCTACTTTTCGAGCTGGTGATATTTACTCTTGAAGCTTGAGGTATATGTTTCTAAGATGCCCCGATGGGTTGAACCTATACCTTCCCTAAAAATCGTATGAACCCGAAGGTTTTCACAAGTCATACCCTTCTGGTGTTTTACCAGATAGGTTTCTACAATACAACTTCTTCGAGGATGAGAAGTGAATGAATGGTCATGCATTGGAGAAGTGGGAGTCAACCTTGAACTTGTGTTCATGTCCATGGAAAGGATGTAGATCTTATCATTAAAGCTTCTCTTAAATTAATTATTCCCTTGGTATAAGTTCATCTTATATCTGGGATCTGGCCTTTTGCAATCATGGTTCCGACCATTCTAACGTTATTCAATATATTTGAAAGGAAACCATTCCATTGCCTTGTCTATTTAGACAAGATTAAAGTATCTTCTGTCGCAAGTCTATGATACAGATCAGTTTCTATTCCGATCTACCTCCGAGTTTCACCTCTGTTATCTCGAGAATATCACCAAACTACATAACTGCTTATGAGTCTTCATCTAGTATTGCTTCTCACCGATTTCAGAATTCCCTCGGGTTTGGGTTGTCGTCAACTGAGAACACCAAATAGTGAATCGAGCCCGCACTCCGATTCAATAACTCTAAGTAATCCACATTGCTTATGAGTTTACTAATCCTTGAAGTCATTCATAGCCTGATCGGCTATATCATTATCGTACATTTTTAAACTGTGCTACCCGGTCCTTCTTCCCGGAGCACAAATTTCGACGGTGAGCTAATCTTACGTCGATCTTCCTCGTCATATCATTTCTCCTTGAATAGCAAACTTGAATTTGAGTTTGTGTTGTACCCATGGTTCCAATAACCTTTGCTTCATCATTGCTTTGACTTGATGTCATCGCTGATCGAATACATTTTCATGAAATCTCTCGACAAATGTGTCATGATCATAGTCAGCATTTCGAACTCTTCCAGGATATCAATTGAATTCATAATCAGAAAGACCATCCTTGCCCTCGATGATAAGTGTTATCATCGACCACTCTACTGTCTTCCCTCCAACACAAAATTGTTCGCGTTTTGTGTTATACCTTGAGTTCCTTGCTATCCAGCAATTGATCTTCTTTACCTTGGAGTATTACCATCTTTTATGTCAAGAATGTTATGAGAATGTCACCACCTCTCTAAAATTCTTGTACAAGTGACACTTATCACCATCACCATTCTTTTCTTGGTCCCCGTGTTGTTTATAACCGGGATACCAACAGGTGAATGGTGCTGTTTGGATTCTGCCCTTCTATCAACCTTATTGCTTTGGAGTTGATGGTCAACATTACATCCTTAGGCCATTGATTATTGAATCACCATTCTAACATTGATTCTGCTACCTAAAGCCCATATTTCGGGTGCACCCTTCAACCAATGTTAATTGTGTATGTTTCCTCGAGCATACATCATTATATCATTTGATCTGGCAAATGTTATGTCCTTGTTCATATAATTGTGGAGATCCATCTTTTTGAAAATCTCAATGAATTGGCGCCGAGTCCATCAGCCACCTCCTCACACTCTCCTTGATTTAATGATGAACTCTTGTTTCGGAACTCGCTTCCATAGTTCATTTCCCGAGGATCTTACAATGTCATCTCAACAGTTTGTGTTGCACTTTTACTTCTCATGTATCTTGAGTCTAAGGTATCCTGACACCAATCAGATCTAAATCTCGGTCAGATATGATGGTTGGGACTTATTTCCAAGAGTTATAACATTGGTCCTTATATATCGGTAAGGTGATGTCATGCCTAGCACACCTGGCCGGAGGACCCGTAGTTATAGTTTCCTCTTTAACAAGGCTAACCATTCTTCCTTGAGGAAATTGTAAGACTTATTCTATAAGTTATTCCTGATGAATCCTTTGTGTATCCAAGTCCGACCTTTGCTTGAAGACCATGTCAATGTTGTACCGAAGCATGACTGTGGTACTCCGAACATCATTAAGAACATTGGAGGCGCAATGCTAAATGTTTCTTGTCCAATCTTCCAAACAATGTTGTATGGTCAATGTCATGAATTTCCTCTCCCCTTTACCTAAATGGTTACTACTTACTATCCTCTTATGGATATCATCATCTGATTGTCCTTGAAAGGATATACTACTGATATTTGTGTTTAAACACATTTTCCTTTCCATTGTTCTGATTAAATTAATAATCACATTTACCTTTCCATTGATTAGTTAGTCTTTCTTTTTGATCTATATGATATAAGCAGAAATAATTCCCTGCTTATGTAAACACCTCGGTGTGCTAACTCTGTCAGTAAGAGCTTGTTACTATTGTTGATGACATTCCGGTAGCCACCGATGGACGAGAACTTTGCCTATTGGTCCGCCTCGTTCAACGAGCAGGAAAATGGTTCTCTTCATCCCTCGCCCTTGGTACCGACGTTGTTGTCGACATAACTGACAGGCTACCCTCTGGCCTGCCTTGCTGTCATGACCATGCAAGATGTCACCGGTCCTCCTACTTTTAACCCACATGGTGGGCCCATAACCCACAGTTCCACATGATCGAAACCTGACTCTCCTGTACACCCTAGCTCCTAAAGGTTATTCCTCATGCTTGGCTTCGTATGTAATTCATGGGTCATATTCCTAGTAAGCTACTTTTGAATCAGACATGGTACTTATTCCCATTGCTTTGAACCCCTTTCAGGCCCTGTTTCAGGCATCGAACAATTGCCTGCCCGCTCAAAACTTCCCATAATACCTCCTCACTTTTCTCTCGATAATGTCTTAGGTTTCATTTCGAGAGTTACTTTGTGCCACCTTCCCTGATGTTATCTACTAGATAAGCAAACATTCTAGACTTTCGTTCTCCCGGAATACCCATCCTTTATTCTTTCGTAAGTACGACGGAGTTCCCGAAGAAAGCCGACTTCATCATGATGATCTAGAGCAGAGTAATGAAGACATCCACGTAATGGATTGACCTCTTCGAGAAGAGCAACCAATTCTGAGAAGTTTTGTTAGAATTTCGTAACCAGATCTTTCCCCTTAATCCCCTCTTAAATCTCGGGATGAGATTTCTTGTAGTGGAGGAGATTTGTGACGCCCGAGTAATCAAGCTACAGTAAACCTTCGTTAATGATGCCAGGTCATCATGATTAAAATTTTGCTAAACCTCACGTGTTTCAAACTTAGTTCAAATACAAATTCAAATAACAAGTCAAATTATAGTTTCATAAAACAGTAAATAAAAAATGTTCAAAGGGTTATAAATATTCACTAACTAATTAGCCAATAACATCCAACATCATATAGAATGTTTAATTGCCCTAAAACAATTAAAACAATGACCAAAATAGCCTCATTAATCCATTTTCTTTTATGCACAATTCAAATGCTCATCAAACCTTTTTGTGGCAGTGCCTAAAATGGCTATGCTAATTTAGGACAAGTCTCCTACTTAACTAAAAGTCATTTGCTTTTGTAAATAAAAATTAAAAACGAAAAGAAATAAAAGAAAAGTCAAAAATAAATAAAAGGGGGAGACAAAGACCCCCTCCCCCACTGGACCCCTTGGCCCAACTGGGCCATGGCCCAGCCAGGCTGGCCCACGCCTCTGGCCTAAATAGGCCTTCCCCCACTCCCGCAAACCCTAACCCCCGTCGCCCCACTTCTCCCCCACTCGCTCACCCACTTCTCCCCTCGCTCCTCCTCCCGATTCGATCTGGATCGGGGGCAACGGCCGACGCCGCAGCCGAGCCCCACGGCCACTACGCCGGAGCCCACCTTGCCGGACCTCCCCCGCCGGATCTCGCCTCCTCGTCTCCTCCTCAAGCCGCTCGCCCGGATCGCCACCTCGCCATCCTCTTCATCGTCGACCGCGTCCCCGTCCCCTACCTCGACCACTACTGCCCCATGCCCTATGCCCCGCCGGTGAGGCCCTCGGCCTTAGCCTCCCCTCTCCCTCATGCGACCCCGCCTGCCAGCGCTGCACGCACTCGTTGCCGCAGCCACCGCATGTGTGCGCCCAGTGCACGGCCTCGCTCCAGCCCGTGCCGTTGCCGTAGTACGTGGCGGCCTCATTCCCCCTCACCGCCCGCGCGCTCACCGCGTCGGCTGCCGCACCCCGCGCCCCGTCTCACCCGCTCACCGCGCACATCCACGGCCCCACTCGCGGCCGCTACTGTCGCTGCCCTGCTCGCTTCGTCGTCGCGGCCACCCGCAGCCGCCACCGCGCCACTGGCCGCCGTCGCTCCGGCCAGCCAGCGCCGGGCTCCGCCCATCCCTGTTGCTCACCGCACCGCCCGGGGCCACGCCTTCCCCCCGCATGCTCATTGCCGCCCGCCGCAGTCACCGCTCGCGCCCGTCTCCCGCTGCCTGCGTTGCTGCTTGTCGAGGCCACCGGCCCGCGCGCCCACAGCCCCGCCCATCGCCTGCCTCTGCTCACCGGCCGGCGTCCGCTGCTGCCGGCCCACGCCCGCGGATCCCACTCCCCCTCTGCTCGTTGGCTGCGTTTGGAGGCTTGCCCGACGACCTTGCCCCGCAACGGGCGGATTACGCCCGCAGCGCCCATTCGGGATGTGCCCGGCGCCCGACCCACTATGGCCCCTGGGGCCAATGACAAGTGGGGCCCCGCCCCTGAATGTTTTATAAAAAGGAATAAAAAATATATAATTAGTAAAATAAAATAATTAATTAACTTATTTTAATCATGTTTAAATTAACCTAATAATAGATTACCCTAATTAAATACTGTTAATTAACCTAAGTCTATGACCATGGGGACCCACTAATCAAATTGACTAGTCAATGGTCAATGCTGACTCGGATGTTGACTTTGGCTGGCCCCACCAGTCAGCCTCTGCTGACTGGGTAGTTGACCAAGTCAACTAGGCCCACTGGTCAGCCACACAAGCCCATCTGTGGGTACACTTCTGTGTACCCATAGCAATTTAACATCTAATTTTGGAATTAAAATATTTTAGAAATTGTTTAAAATTTAGGAAAATTAATATAAAATAAATTGTAGCTCAGATGAAAAAAAATTTGTACATGAAAGTTGCTCATAACGACAGGACGAATCCGGATACGCAGCCCGTTCTCCGCCACGCATCCCTAGCATAGAAAACATGCAACTTTTCCACCCCGGTTCGTCTGTCCGAAAATGCAAACACCGGGGATACTTTCCCGGATGTTTTCCCCCTTCACCGGTACCACCTCCTACCGCGTTATGGCACCCCTAGAACTGATACTTGTCATGTCATGCATCGCTATGCATCTGTTTGCTTGATAGTTATTGTTTCTTCCCCCTCTTCTCTCGCTAGACACCGAGACCGACGCCGCTGCTACCCAATACAACTACGGTGTTGACGACCCCTCTCTCTTGCCAGAGCAACCAGGCAAGCCCCCCCCCCCCTGATCACCAGATATCGCCTACTCTTCTCTATACTGCTTGCATTAGAGTAGTGTAGCATGTTACTGCTTTCCGTTAATCCTATTCTGATGCATAGCCTGTCATTGTTGCTACAGTTGTTGATACCTTACCTGCAATCCTAATGCTTAGTATAGGATGCTAGTTTATCATCAGTGGCCCTACATTCTTGTTTGTCTGCCTTGCTATACTATTGGGCCGTGATCACTCGGGAGGTGATCACAGATATATACTTATACATATATACATGCTATACAGGTGGTGACTAAAGTCAGGTCGGCTCGTTGAGTACTCACGAGTGATTCCGATGTTGGGGGCTGAAGGGGCAGGTGGCTCTATCCCGGTAGAGGTGGGCCTGAGTTCCCGAAGGCCGCCGACTGTTACACTGTGGCGGAGCGACAGGGCAGGTTGAGACCACCTAGGAGAGAGGTGGGTCTGGCCTTGGTCGGCGTCCGTGGTTATTTCAAAATAACACGTTAATGAGATCTTGGTATTTGATCTGAGTCTGGCTACTGGCCTATACGCACTAACCAACTACGCGGGAACAATTATGGACACTCGACGTCGTGGTATCAGCCAAAGTCTTCGTGACTTTAGTGACTGAGCGGCGCACGCCGGGTTGGACCGTGTGACACAACTTCCTTTGTAATGGTTGCTAGGTCTGCTCGCTAGCCGCGTTCGCAACGTGAAGGTGTGCAATGGGCGATCGGCCCAGACCCCTGCGCCATAGGATTTAGACCGGCATGCTGACCTCTCTGTTGTGCCTAGGTAGGGCTGCGACGTGTTGATCTTCCGAGGCCGGGTGTCGGTGTCAAAACCGGCGGATCTCGGGTAGGGGGTCCCGAACTGTGCGTCTAGGCCGGATGGTAGCATGAGGCAGGGGACACGATGTTTTACCCAGGTTCGGGCCCTCTTGATGGAGGTAAAACCCTACGTCCTACTTGATTAATATTGATGATATGGGTAGTACGAGAGTAGATCTACCACGAGATCGGAGAGGCTAAACCCTAGAAGCTAGCCTATGGTATGATTGTATGTTGTCGTTGTTGTCCTACGGACTAAAACCCTTTGGTTTATATAGACACCGGAGAGGGTTAGGGTAGCACAAGGTCGGTTACAAAGGAGGAGATATCCATATCCGTATTGCCTAGCTTGCTTTCCATGCTAAGTAGAGTCCCATCCGGACACGAGAGGAAGTCTTCAATCTTGTATCTTCATAGTCTAACAGTCCGGCCAATGGAGATGGTCCGGCTGTCCGGAGACCCCCTAATCCAGGACTCCCTCAGTAGCCCCTGAACCAGGCTTCAATGACGATGAGTCCGGCGTGCACTATTGTCTTCAGCATTGCAAGGCGGGTTCCTTCTCCGAATACATCACAGAAGAATTTGAATACGAGGATAGTGTCCGACCCTGCAAAATAAGTTCCACATACTGCCGTAGAGAGAATAATATTTTCGCAAATCCAATTTGCTGACTTGTTTTGGCAGCATGACATTATGTCATGGCCCTGTGATTATTCGAACCGTTTTTCTTCAACCAGCTCCACACATAACGCGAGGCGGTTTCTTGACACTTCTTGTCAAAGCAGAGATCGTGTTCCCCCAATTACGGGATTCTCATTAATGCGGTCATGGGTAACCCAACCGTGTCTAGGACTCCTAGATTATAGGCAAGTCCTAAACGGCTATGGAGAGGACGCTTGATATTCACCCTCTTTATAAGGGGACAAGGTTTTCGCTTTTTCCCTCTCGTGCTCAATCGAACCCTTCCCCCGCCTCGAGTTCCAACACCCAAAGCCCAGGTTAGGTGCTCCGGACCTTCAATCATGTCCGGATCCAGCCTTCAAGGCCGACGGATGCCCTCCTCCATGACGGAAGAGGACATCAAGAAGTTGAGGGAGGCCAGATACCTGACCACTGAGGTTTCGCATCGGCTACCTGCTCGAGGGCAGGTCGTCCCTATTCCCGAACCCAACGAGAACGTCGTGTTCGTCTCCCACTTCCTCCGAGGCCTAGGCCTCACTCTGGATCCCTTCATCAGGGGTTTAATGTTATATTACGGGCTAGATTTCCACGATCTAGCTCCGGACTCCTTTCTGCACATCTCGACATTTATTGTCGTGTGTGAGGCCTTCCTCCGCATTACCCCTCACTTCGGCCTGTGGCTCAAGACCTTTGAAGTGAAGCAGAAGATGATCGAGGGGCAACATGCAGCGTGCGGAGGTGCATCAATAGGCAAGATGGCAGGAGCTCCATGGCCGAAAGGTTCCTTTCCAAAGGTGTCCGAATTATGGCAACGGGAGTGGTTTTACATCACGGCTCCCAGAAGTGCCAAGTGGGCGGCTGCCCCCGCTTTCTGCTCGGGCCCCCACCACGACTAATGTCATGGATTAGCAGAGGTCTGAGCTGGGGTCCAGCCAAGGACGTGCCTATACCGCAAAGCTGTAATCGAGATCTCTTCGAGGGAGATTTTAATTTGATCGTGGTAATACAAGTTATGCTGGTTCGTCAAGTCCAGCCTTGCAAACGCCGACCCCTTCGTTTGAGGGAGTTCAACCCAGAAGGACCGCGTGCCATTCAAAGTTTCCTCGGCCTGATGCATGAGGAGATGTACAAGTCATTCTTCGGACCTCAAATAGAGTGTCCGGATACTACCGAGGACGTGGGCCTGAGCAGTAACCGCGCCGCCGAACAAGTAAGAAATCCTCTAGCCGAACACACTGTCTTTTATTCATCATGAAGTTATTTCTGAGAGTTCGCTCTTTGACCAGGACTGGCTAACAAAGGCGAAGATGATTCGGTGTTTGGCCCCCCTCCCTGAGGGTTTGGAAAATCCGGTATTGGAAAAGATGCTCGAGCTCGCACCTTGCCCGGAGCCGTCGAAGGAAGATACTGGGGGGGGGGGATAATACGGGCCGACGCGGGCCCCCATCACTGCCAGTTCCAACCGAGAGAATGAGCGTCTCCATGAAGGAGGATAACCGGGGGAGGAAAAGGACTGCTTCCGAGGATCCGGAAGCCGAGGCCTCCAAACGGGAGAAGAAGTCTCCCACAGAGGGTCCTGCCTCGGGGGGTGCTTTTGCCGCACAAAGTCCACAGGGGGATCAGCCCTCCAACGAGTCATAAGTGATCCAAAAAATACTTTAATAGTGAAGGTATACTATCTTTCTTCTGAGAAAATAACCGCCGCATATATCTTGTAGTTCGGGCCTTAGCCCCTCTCAGCTGAGCTCGTCTTCGGGGGATCTTCTTCCAGAGATGATGGAAAGCGAAATGCCTCCCCCGGACTCCTCCGCTCAAGAAGCGGCCGGCCCCGAAGTGTCCTCACGGAGGGCCTCTCCGGATACGGTGAGGCCTGAAGATAATCCCATAGACCCCCGAAGTCCCCAGCGTCCAGCTCCCAAAGAGAGCAAACAAAAGAGTCTGGCATCGTCTGGTATGCGGTCGGACGTTCTGAGGGAGCTGGTGGGGCGAGCGGCCATCTCAGAAGAACACCGTACGCTGATGGGTACGGTGATGGAGAGAATTTCGTCCGCCGAAAGCAGATTACATGAAGCCTTTATAAGTCTACTGACAGGCTTTCAGGTACGTGAGATAATATGTGATAGTACCGCACATGTTAGGTGTGCCCTGTGTAGATAGTAGCCCCTGAGACTCTGGTTGTCATCCAGAACGGCGGCAAACAGAGGATCATAGTCCCATGCAATAACCAGACTGCCCTTATGTGCAGGTGGTGGAAGCTCCGGTGGCTAGCCGGACTAGTGAGTTTGCCAAATTAAAACGGCAACTGGATGCGGCAGACGCCGATATCAAGCTTGTTAACAAGAGGCTTGACGAGGCATAGGGTAAGTGTTATTATCTGGTGAACGCCACATAGTAAGAGCAGCATGATGCCAGTATCTTTAATATGTTGTGACTGCAGATGGAGCTGCCACCATGGAAACCTTGCGGGCAGAACTTGCCCGTGCCAAGGAACAAGTGAGGATTAGTAATGCGGCTGCTTTGAAGGCGGCCGAAGAGTTGAAAGCCGAGAAGGCCGCACATTGCGAGAGCCAAGAGAAGATGGCCAAGATGGCCGTAGAATTAAAAGACACTGCCGGCCGTTGCCGGCTCCTTGAAAAAGAAAACCGAGTGAAGGCAACGGACCTTGAGAAGGCCACGATGGCGGACAAAGACACCCGCTCTGCTATGAGAGCGAAGAAGGATGAGCTGCGGGAAGCCGGGGATATTGTGGCTGGGAAGCCCTTCATGCTACGGAGGAAGTTCGGAGATCCACGGTATGCCCCTCTGGATCGGCTGTGGAGTTCAGGAGATGCGTATATGGACTTGGCGACGAGCGCTGTCGATGCGGGCAAATACTTCCAAGGTCAAACAGATCGTGAAGTGGACAAGCTGTTCTGGTCGCAATTCAACGTTCCAGAGCGTCCGCTTCCATTGACTAATCAGCTAGCCGAATGGGCCGAACTAAATAGGTTGTCCGGACTCGTCATGAGGTCTGTCGTGGATCAGCTATGGCCGGAAAAGCCAAAGCCGAACAACTATTTTAGTTTAGTGCAGCGGTTCCTTGGTGCAGTGCCGCGCATTAATGCGATGAAGAGGTCGGCGTGCATAGAAGGCTCATGGATGGCCCTTGCCCGTGTTAAAGCATACTGGGCGGAGATGGACGCTACCACTATTGCGGCGCAGGGTTCGGCCATAGGCCGAGTGGCTGCCGAGCACTATTTCGAGGAGGTTCTCGAGGGTGCTCGTTTGATAGAGGCCTAGTGCTCGAAGAATATTATGTTTGAGTGATATGTATTCTCATTGTAAACACAATGCTTTTATGAAATTTTATAAGGCTATGTTTATACTTTTGCCTGAAAGTAGTATGATGCCTCCTGTGCGGCCGTTTATGTATACATGTGTATAACCTGAAAGATTGCAGCCGTCGGCTTCAACCCCCACGCATATAATGCGGAGGTACTCGTGAAAAACGCGTGTTCACACTTAACCCAACGTCTTGGTCCTATTAAGGAGGTGATAGCGTAGAGAACGAGGCAACCGGACTATAATGCTTTAACACTTTCACTTAGCCATAGGAGTTTGACTGTGGGGCTACTAGATAGCCCCTGGTGGCTCCGCACTCTCCCGATCTCGAGGTGCGTACACGCCTGGCCGGAAAATGGCCCATCGTTAAGGCGGAGGAATTCTAACATTCCGATAGGTCATCGAGTGGTGGACCAGTCTCACGCTATATCATGACAGTCAGTTTTCGGCTTTCTCTACTGAGGTGCTCGTCCGGATGAACCAGGGCACAATCGCAGTAGTTCTCCTGGTGCTGCCTTAGCCAATAAAGCGGAACGTAAGGCACCAAAACACAGGAGCCGGGCAAACCCAACATTTGACCAAAGACAATGATTCGGAGCTGATGCATATAAGGCCAAACTCGCGACGCCGAACACTGCCTAAGGTATTCGGTCTTTATGGTATAAACTGGGCCTAAATAGTGCCCTTTGTAAGAAGCCCCTTGTGTCCAGGTATGTGCATTATTCTGACGTGCCCACATGCCAAGATGTCAGCATCGTTGTCAATTGTGCTGAGAATTCGGTGGATGTGTATCAACAAGAGATAGTAAAAAAGGTTTACGCAGGGACTTAATCTAAAAAGAATCCTTGGAACGGGTCCCTGCTGCACGTCTGCGCCTGTGTCTCCATTGTGCCATATCCTGGACGGGTGTAGCATGATGGTCATCTGTAAAAAGAGAGGAATTTAGGTGAAAAAGTTGTCGTGCAGAGAGATAGTTTTTAAAGAAACCATGTATAACTAGAAATGAGTATAAATTTCCACTTGTCTGCGCGCCTTGGGCCCCTTGTATTTGTAATAGGGGTGTGGCCATCAATCCAGTATAAATTACATATAGCAGCGCATGACTCGTCTAACCGCGTCCGTGGTCTTGACAACCTATCAAATACTTTAGTTGGCGAGGCCGTTTTTAGTGTGCGGCTGCCAAGGTAGTCGCATTCTCTTCGACGCGCAAGGATCGCTTAATACTTCCGTTCACTGTAATGATGTCGCGTGGACCGAGCATCTTGAGCGTCAGGGAAGCGTAATGTGGTATTGCATTAAAGCGAGCAAAAGCTTCGCGTCCAAGTAGTGCTTGATAGCCACTTTGGAACGCAGCGATGTGGAAGGTTAAATGTTCACTACGGAAGTTATCGGGGAAGTCGAATATAACCTTTAGTAGCAGGAAGCCCGTGCAATGAGCCCCTGGGCCCGGCGTTACTCCTTTAAAGGTAGTATTGCTATGGCAAATTTTCGTTGGGTCTATCCCCATTTCGCGGATTGTATCCTAGTATATCAGGTTTAGATTGCTGCCACCGTCCATCAGGACTCGTGTGAAGTGGTATCCGTCAATTATTGGGTCTAATACCAGGGCAGCCCACCCTGCCCGCCGGATACTTGCTGAGTAATCACGATGGTCGAAAGTGATCGGTTGAGACGACCAGTGGCAGGACTCCACGGTGATAGGCCCTTGGGCATATTTTTCTGGGAGTGCCGTTTTGTTTCTCCCCTTGATCACGTGTAACACGTTTACTGTTTTGACTTCTGGTGGAAATTTATTTTGTTCCCCAGTGTCTTGCTTGAGAGGCTCATCCTCGTCTTCGCTTGGTGTATCCTCCCCCTTGTGTACGGCGTTGAGCTTGCCGGACTGCTTGAAGACCCAACATTCTCTGTGGGTATGATTACGGGTTTACTAGGGGTGCTATGGATCTGACATATTTGGTCCAGAATTTTGTTTAGGCTGGACAGTAAGTCTCTGGCGCCTTTAGAGGGTGGCTTTTGCTGACCTGGCCGAGAGCTTTTGAATCCGGTGTTTACTGTCGCGCTATTCGTGCTGTCTTCTTTATTCCGGCGTTTGTTATTGCTGTTGCGTTGTGATTTCCCGTTTCCATCTCTAACTTCGGATGTACTGGGGTCGTTAGTGCTGGATCTGGCTAGCCAGCTATCCTCACCCACGCAAAAGCGGGTCATGAGGCTTGTTAATGCTGCCATTGTTCTCGGCTTTTCTTGGCCGAGGTGTCTGGCAAGCCATTCGTCACAGACGCTATGCTTAAAAGCTGCCAAGGCTTCGGCGTCCGGACAGTCAACAATTTGGTTCTTTTTAGTAAGAAACCTGTGCCAAAGCTTTCGGGCTGACTCTCCGGGCTTTTGAGTTATATGACTCAAATCATCCACGTCCGGAGGTCGGACATAAGTCCCTTGAAAATTTGCCTGAAAGGCGTCTTCGAGCTCTTCCCAACTTCCAATGGAGCTTTCGGGGAGGCTCTTAAGCCAGTGCCGAGCTGGCCCTTTGAGTTTGAGGGGTAAATACTTAGTGGCGTGGAGATCATCTCCGCGAGCCATGTGGATATGGAGGATATAGTCCTCAATCCAGACCCCAGGGTCTGTTGTTCCATCGTATGCCTCTATGTTTACGGGTTTGAATCCCTTTGGAAATTCATGGCCCAGCACCTCATCGGTGAAACATAGGGGGTGTGCGGCACCCCTATATCTGGGTGTACCGCGTTGTTCGGATGTTTGTTGTGTTGCATCGTATGCTGGAGCACGCTTGCGTGGTCCATAGATGGATCTGGTTTCGCCTTCCATTTGATGCGAGCCCTCGCGTAGACCGCGTATTGGCTTATGTGCGGCATTGCTTGCCGCTTTATGTTGGCCGTGAGGTCGTCTATCCGACCAGATGGCTATTTTAATTTTTGGTTGTGGGGGGTCTGAGGCCTCCTCATCGAATTCAGGTAGCAACTTCCTCTTTGGGTAGCTCTTGGTGGGGCGATTGCCGCCGTACTTCGCTGCTGTGTTGAGTACTTTACTCCATCTAACCATCTGATTTGGAGTGTGTCCTGCGCAGCCTTGAGCCTTTGCTTCTGTTTTTTCAGACTCCTCGCGGTGGCAACAAGCCTTTGACGGGCATTCTGCTGCTCCGGGTGCCTGTCCGGCGTTATGTTGTCCGGACTATTATCTTTGACAGAATTGGTTTGTTCGGTTTGATTCTCCGTATTGCCATGGTCCGGCGGTGGTTCACCCTGCTCCAACGCTGGGTCTGTATGATCGTTATTTCTGCCGAGGCGGGATTTGGGGCGGCGCTTGCGCCACCGCTTTGACTGCTTCTCAAGGGAACAAGCATTCGTTGCGTCCTTCCGTTCCTCATCGTCGTCTTCTTTTGGTGTGTCCACCATGTATACGTCATATGATGAGGTGGACATCCAGTGCCCTGTGGGCGGTGGTTCCTCTTTGCCTCCCACATCATTGTCCATATGGTCGATGTCTTCGGAGTCGAAGTCGAGCATGTCGGTTAAATCATCGATAGTGGCTACAAAGTGGGTGGTGGGTGGGCGTCGAATTTCTCCGTCGTCCGCATCCCGATCCTGTTGGCTATAGTCCGGCCAGGGCTCTCCTGACAAAGAGAGAGACCTTAGTAAATTCAGAATGTCGCCGAAGGGCAAGTGCTGAAAAATATCCGCAGTGGTGAATTCCATGATCGGGGCCCAATCGGATTCGATTGGCAAGGGCGCGGACGGTTTGAAGTCCAGAAAAGAGTCCGGCACTTTGGAGTCACGGGCTTCACAGAGGATTAGGCTGGTGTTCGGCTCGATCGCCGTTGAGACTGCAGCCCCTGAGGTGGTGTCTAGCCACCCGTCCTCGATTGGCGCAGTTGGCTCCGAGCTAAGGGTCAAAGCTGATGCGGGTGCGGCCTCTGGGGTACTGTTCAGCGGCAGAGGTAGGTCATACCCGTCGTGATAGTGCGACGCACCTGGCTGTGGCTCGAATCCGTCGAAGATCAAGTCTCCGCGGATGTCGGCCGTGTAGTTCAAACTTCCAAATCTGACCTGACGGCCAGGGGCATAGCTTTCAATCTGCTCCAGATGGCCAAGCGAATTATCCCGCAGTGCAAAGCCGCCGAATACGAAGATCTGTCCGCGGAGAAAAGTCTCGCCCTGGACCGCATCGCTATCGATGATAGTAGGAGCCATCAAGCCTAACGGCGACGACACAGAGGAACTCTCAATGAAAGCACCAATGTCGGTGTCAAAACTGGCGGATCTCGGGTAGGGGGTCCCGTACTGTGCATCTAGGCCGGATGGTAACAGGAGGCAGGGGACACGATGTGTTACCCTGGTTCGGGCCCTCTTGATGGAGGTAAAACCCTATGTCCTACTTGATTAATATTGATGATATGGGTAGTACGAGAGTAGATCTAGCACGAGATCGGAGAGGCTAAACCCTAGAAGCTAGCCTATGGTATGATTGTATGTTGTGGTTGTTGTCCTACGGACTAAAACCCTTCGGTTTATATAGACACCGGAGAGGGTGAGGGTTACACAAGGTCGGTTACAAAGGAGGAGATATCCATATCCGTATTGCCTAGCTTGCCTTCCACGCTAAGTAGAGTCCCATTCGGACACGAGACGAAGTCTTCAATCTTGTATCTTCATAGTCTAACAGTCCGGCCAATGGAGATAGTCCGGCTGTCCGGAGACCCCCTAATCCAGGACTCCCTCACCGGGCATGACCCGAAAAAAGTGTGTCCGGACAAAGGGGATCGAGCATGCTGGGAAATGTGGTGCACCCCTGTAGGGAAGTTAATCTATTCGAATAGCCATGATCTTCGGTAACAGGACGACTTGGAGTTATACCTTAACCTTATGACAACTAGAACCGGATACTTAAGAAAATACACCCTTCCAAGTGCCAGATACAACCTGGTGATCGCTCTCTAACAGGGCGACGAGGGGAGGATCGCCGGGTAGGATTATGCTAGGCGATGCTACTTGGAGGACTTCACTCTACTTTCTTCTACATGCTGCATGACGGAGGCTACCAGAAGCATAGTCTTCAACATGATTAGTTATCCCCCTCTTATTCTGGCATTCTGCAGTTCAGTCCACTAATATGGCCCTTACACATTTACCCATGCATATGTAGTGTAGCTCCTTGCTTGCGAGTACTTTGGATGAGTACTCATAGTTGCTTTTCTCCCCCTTTTCGCCCTTTCCCTTCTACCCGATTGCTGCGACCAGGCGATGGAGCCCAGGAGCCAGACGCCACCATCAACGACGACTCCTACTACACTGGAGGTGCCTACTACTATGTGCAGGCCGCTGACAACGACTAGGAGTAGTTTAGGAGGATCCCAGGCAGGAGGCCCGCGCGTCTTTCGATCTGTATCCCAGTTTGTGCTAGCCTTCTTAAGGCAAACTTGTTTAACTTCTGTCTGTACTCAGATATTGTTGCTTCCGCTGACTCGTCTATGATCGAGCTCTTGTATTCGAGCCCTCGAGGCCCCTGGCTTGTAATATGATGCTTGTATGACTTATCTTATTTGTAGAGTTGTGTTGTGATATCTTCCTGTGAGTCCCTGATCTTGATCGTACACGTTTGCATGTATGATTAGTGTATGACTAAATCAGGGGCGTCACAAGCACGCGCCGCTGAAAACAAAGCTATGTCCAAGTTGCTCGCCAAAGAGAACAATATTATGTCAATGAACCGTAATGATGTGGACGACCTTACCAAAGCATGGCATGATATGGCAAGGAGAGAAATCTTGAAGAGGAGAATGGTTGCGTCGGCCGGTGCGTGTTACAATTCTGAAGATGTTTTCTCTGCTCCATATGGTGGCAATGTTGATGATTTCGGTGCGGGAGTTGGAAACAGCGTCAGAGATGGATTTGGTGGTGGTGATGAACTTCAAGATGGACTCGATGGCGCAGAGTGAAGATCGACCAAGATGATGCCGGACGTGGGCGTCACTTTTGCAAGACCCTCTTTTTGCGTTTGTCCTACTAAACTTGGCTTTTATTTGTGCGTAAACTGTGTTATGTTGTTTTGAATTTGAACTTATTTATGGGAACCTATGTCAAACGCGAGAATTGGGCGTTTTCTGTTTGCGGGTCGACGCAGCGGTGTCCGAGCAGACCCCACAAAAGCCGACCCATAAAAAAGTATATTCCGCGAATATCCTTTTATACGGTTCCGTTTGGGGGGTCTGCATCTGTGGCCGTCCGAGCTAGCCCGCAAAGGCCGTTTTCCACAAACCGCAAACGCGTTTGGCGGGCCGGCCGGATGCGGGGTCTGCTAGAGTTGCTCTCAGGGGGTGCGACATTAGGAACGGAGATGCGGTGGTGGCGTGAGCAGCGGTGATCGGGACGAGCAGGGCAGAGGCGGTAGGTGTGGGAATGGGAGCGATCGGGGCAGTGGAAGACATTGATCGACTTAGTCTGATACCATATTAGACTTAGGGTTTGGGAAACTGCTCGACATCCATAACGGGTGTGACTATCTCTTATATATATATATATATAGAGAGAGAGAGAGAGAGGTAAATTGTTTGGGACACCTAGGTATGATCCAACGGTTTCTAGGTAAGGAGCCTGGGCACCTAGGTAAGGAACCAGGCTAGTCATATTTCCATCACTTTTATAATGGAAGGAGTTTTGCTTCGGTATAACCCCCAGAAAAGTTTACAGATTTTGATGCAAAGGTGGACCCTTGTTTGATCAATGAAAGAATAGATTGGAAATAATTGGTCATGAATGTACGAGAATACTCTTTTAAGTTACTTTAAGATTCATGTTAACTTTTCAAAGGATGTACCGAAGCAAAACTCTAAAAGAAAATAACCAAACCATTACATTAAAGAAAAAAGGAAATGAGGAAGTGTAAAAGTAGGGATATCAGTTTTTCCCATGGTTATGGGTACCTGTGGGACTCTATCCGAAAACAGCGCACATGGACAAGCTTTGGTGAGATTTTAGAGCAACTCCAATGGGCCGACCTAAACGGACGGCGTTTTTGTCCGCTTTTGTCTGTTTGGGTCGTCCGCCCGCCTACTGTACACCCTCTTTGAGTTTTGGGTCGGCAGTGTGCCCAACGGGTCGACCCATTTCATGACCGCGCGCATTTTAGGTCATGTCGTCGCCCTGGTTTTGGCTCTCCAGCGCGCGGGAAAGGTTCACGCGCGTGGGGAAAGCGGCCTAGCGCACGCTGGTTTTGGCGCTCCAGTGCGCGGGAAAGTGTAAGTGCATCTAGTGCCACCCCTAGTTGGTTTTGGAGTATTGACGATAAACCTAGTTGAGGGACTAATGTGTTTGTGAGAATTGCAGGATAACACAGGTAGAAGTCCCTCATTGATTCGGTTTAGCTACCAGAGATGACCCCTAAAAATGTACGAAGACATTGAAGACAATGGTGGTTTATGAAGACATTCATGTCGAAGACAATGACATGTGAACACTCCCCATGAAGCTTATGGAACTCGAAGACTTAGATCCTTCGTAGTTTTACTTCATTCATGTTGTGTCATAGGAACCACCGTACTGTTAAGTGGGGTCCAAGAGAACCAGTCAGGATGACTGAACTGATACCTAATCCAAATCCTATGTCTTCGAGCGAAGACAATGAGAGAAAATCTTGTCCAGAGTCAGACAAGTCAGCTTTACTTGTAGCCCAAGTAAAGTTGTCGTGTGAGTTTGAAATTCGACCATTGATACACGTGTCAGTTCCTTAGTGACCCAGGGTCATTTCGGACAAATCAGGTCGGGTTGCCAAGTGGCTATAAATAGTCCACCCCTACAACCATAAACGGTTGGCTGCTCGGATTTCAGTGCACGGCTTTTGTCGTTTGAGAGCAACCCACCTCGAAGCCTTTGAGAGAAAATCCCTAGTGAGGAGAAAAGCCCTAACCACCCAGAGCCAGAGTAATTGGGCATCACTTAAGTCTTCTTGTCTGAGTGATCTGAAGACTTATTACACTTGAGGACTGTGCATCCTCCAGCCGGTTAGGCGTCGCGTTCTGAGCATCCAAGAGAAATTGTGGATTGCCGGTGAACGAAGTCTGTGAAGGTTTGGGAGTCTACCTTGAAGACTTACCAGAGTGATTGGGCGAGGTCTATGTGACCTTAGCTCAAGGAGAAAACGGTGAGGACTGGGTGTCCTGAGCTGCGTGTTCAGGACTGGGTGTCCGGGACTGTGTGTCCTTTGGTTTAAATACCTAGCCGCTCCAACCAGACGTACAGTTGTCACAGCAACTGGAACTGGTCCAACAAATCATTGTCTTCAGCGTGTCACTGGTTTCATCTTCACCTCCCTTTACTTACCAGTACACATTGTGAAGCCATTGCATGCTTGCTTTATCTTCTGTCTTCACAACTTGACTATATGATTTGTTTGGCTTCATAACTTCTTCCTACCCGATCCTCATTACACTGAAGCTGTTTGTCACTATGCTTTCACTATATTGTGTACTTGACTATGGCTTGCCTTGTGTAATCTAACTTCAGCTGCATAGTGATAGGCTTGTCCACTCTGTTTGTCTTCATAACTTCCACGTTTTGAAGACTTTCATAAAAATCGCCTATTCACCCCCCCTCTAGTCGATATAATGCACTTTCAATTGGTATCAGAGCAAGGTGCTCCCTTGTTCTGTGTGATTTGGTTTAACCACCTGGAGTTTTAGCTATGTCGACTGCAGGGATAATTAAAGTCTCCGCTGCGTGCCCCGTCTTCGATGGAACTGAATATCCCTACTGGAAGAATAATATGCGCATGCATCTTGAAGCCATTGACGTCGACCTATGGTATGTCGTCGAAAACAGCGTTCCCAAGGCTGGAGAAGGTGTCACTGCTGCTGATGTCAAGAAGTTCACTCAACTGGACTCTACTACCAAGAATATTATCTGTGGTCATCTAACCAAGGGACAATACGGCCGTGTGAGTGCCTTGAAGACATCCAAGCTGGTCTGGGACTGGATCTCCAAAGTCAATGAAGGCATCTCAACCCAGAGAGATCAGAGAATCAGTGTTCTTCGCAACCTCTTCAACCGCTTCAAGCGAAATGACAATGAGAATGTCCAGCACACATTTGACCGGCTCACTGACATCACAAATGAGCTTCAAGCCCTCGGCGCCACTGAGATCACCAAACATGAAATCGTCAAGACGCTGCTGAGATCACTTGACAGTTCGTTTGACATCCTAGCCCTGATGATTCAAGAACGTCCAGACTTCAAGACACTCGATCCGTCTGACATACTTGAGAGGCTCAACACACATGAGTTTCAGCTTTCTGAGAAAAGAGATATCTACGGTCCAAACTATGGGCGAACTCGTGCCTTGAAGGCAAAAGCTGTGTCCTCATCTGAAGAAGAATCTGACAGCAGTTCTGATGATCCTGAAGACATTGGAAGGGAACTTGCAATGCTAGTGAAGAAGTTCCAGAAATTCACCAAGAAGAAAGGCTTCAGAAAGTCTTCACGATCAAGCTCAAGGAATGATGAAGCTTCTGCTCATGACTACAAGAAGAAAACATGTCGCAAGTGCAAGAAAACTGGACACTTCATCTCTGAGTGTCCACAATGGGACAATGAGAGCAGAAAGAACAAGAAGAGCAAGGAATATGACTCTGACGATAAGAAGAAGAAGAAATACTCAAAGTCTTCTTCCAAGTCTTCCTCAAAGTCTTCATCACACAAGAAGAGTTCATCTGGCAAGGCTCGTGCGTTTGTTGGCAAGGAAATGGATTCAGAGGAGGAGTCCGCTTCTGAGGAGGCAGAGGTGGAGTCTGAGGAGGAGTCTGATTCAGGCATTGCGAGTCTGGCTACAGCCTACGTCGCCAAGTCCATCTTCAACACTGAAGACAATGACTTCATCACCAACACCGATGCAAATGACAAGGACGACTCTACTCCTACCTACTGCTTCATGGCACGTGGTGCCATGGTAAACACACGCACTACTCACTATCAAACATCCAGTGACGATGACTCTAATTGTGATTCAAAACCCAGCTACAAAACACTTGCTAAAATTGCAACTGAACAACAAAAGGCCATGGAACATATTCAAAAACTATTAGACAGAAGCGATGATCTATTGGGTGCTGAAATGACTCGTTCTGAATCCTTAATTGAAGACATAAAAATCTTCATGTTAAGTATCAGGAACTCGAAGATCGTCTTGAGACTCTCTCAACTACTCATGAAAAGCTTTCCTATGATTATCTTCAAAAGAAGCAAGATCTTGAGAAGTTGAGAGCGGATCATGAAGATCTTCAAAAGGAAAACGAGTCACTTCAAGCCGAACAGATCAGTTCTGCTCAGGAAGGATTTGAACCACCATGCCTTAAATGCATTGAGCATGATAATGCTACTTCTGTTGCTGAATGTTCCACTGCTACTGCTGTTGCAATATCTTCAACTGTTGAAGTGGTAACTAACCCCTCTGCTGAGGATACCACTTCTATTGCTGATGAGAATGCTAGATTGAAGACATTGCTTGAAACAGGGATGTACAAAAGTCTCAAAGGACATCAGACAGTATGTGATGTCCTCAAGAAGCAGATTCTGAACCGAAACCCTAGGAAAGAGGGTGTTGGGTTCGCGAGGAAAATTAATGCAGATGGATCTTACTGGAAACCTGAGCAGTACCCCAAAACCACATGGGTTGCTGCAAAGGAATCCTCAGCAGATCCATCCAATCTATCTGGCTTCACTTGTGCTGATCCGATTATCATTGATGAATCCTTTGATGCAAACTATAAACTGTTTAAAAACCAGAATGGTGAAGTATTTGCCAGGTACATTGGTACTAACTGCAGGAATGGACCGCCTATGAAGAAGATCTGGGTTCCAAAAACGTGTCTGGAGAATCTTCCTGTGAATGTCCTCATGACACCTCACATGAAGAAGACAAACCCCAGACTAAAGGCTTCATATGGTCCAAAGGCTTCATACAGGCAGAGGACTCACCTGAGTCGCACTAACGCAAATGTTTTGCAGGGAAACCATGCTCAGGCATATGAGAGCGGTTCTTCAAACCGTCATGCTCATATGACCAAGAACTATTCTGCTTATTCTTATGAGTATTATTGCCCGCCTGCTAGACTGTTTGCCAGGGCTCCAAAGCCAAAATTCTCAGATGCTGCACTTAGACTTATTGCGTCCAAGCCACCCTTGAAGATGTGGGTGGTTAAGAAAGCTTAACTCTCTTTTGCAGGGAAAGGTCTCCAGCAGAAAACCAAAATCTTCTGACGCTATTGCTGGGGACCTTAAAAATCTTGTGGGGCGCAAGATCAAATGCCCGAATGGCATCACTATGTATTTCGTACCTGAATCGCATGCTACTCTCCCTACTTGTCCTAACTTGGATCTAAGTTTTCATAACCCACTGGTTCGTCAAATGTTTTTGCTTCACAATACTCTTCGTGAAGCCTATCCCCCTAACTGCAGTGTAGGGTACGACACCAGTGACTTCAGACTCTTCAAAATGGATTATTGACAGTGGGTGTACAAATCACATGACTGGCAAAAGAAGTCTCTTTATGGACTCAACCTTACGTCCATCTAACAAGAGCCTCATCACATTTGCTGACACTGGTAAAAGTAAGGTATTGGGTCTAGGTAGAGTTGCAATCTCAAAGGATCAACACATGGATAAAGTCATGTTTGTTGAATCCCTTAGCTTCAACTTAATGTCTGTCTCAATGCTTTGCGATTTGAACATGATTGTAATCTTTGGAAAATTTCGTTGCCTGGTACTAATGGAATCTGACAAGTCTCTAGTGATTGAAGGGTATCGGAAAGATGATTTGTACGTGGTAGATTTCTCAGCAGGGCCACAGCTTGCAGTATGTCTTCTCGCAAAGGCTTCAGAATGCTGGCTTTGGCATCGGAGGCTTGGGCATGCTGGCATGAGGAACCTCCACACCCTTGCGAAGAAGAAGCATGTCATAGGCATCGAGGGCGTCAAGTTCAAGAAAGATCACTTATGTGGTGCCTGTGAAGCAGGAAAGATGACAAGGGCAAAACATCCTTCGAAGACAATCATGACCACTACTCAACCCTTCGAACTGCTTCACATGGATCTCTTTGGTCCCACTCACTACTCAACTTTTTCCACTACTGCTTGCCTCTACGGCTTCGTCATTGTTGATGATTACTCTAGATATACTTGGGTGCACATAATCCTTTACAAGACTGAAGTGCAGGATGTCTTCAGACGCTTCGCAAATCGGGCTATGAACAATTATGGCACCAAAATAAAGCACATCAGAAGTGACAATGGCACTGAATTCAAGAACACTGGTCTTGACACATATCTTGATACATTGGGCATCACTCATGAATTCTCAGCTCCATACACGCCACAGCAGAATGGCATCGTCGAACGCAAGAACAGAACACTCATTGAGATGGCCAGAACAATGCTAGATGAGTACAAGACTCCAAGAAAATTCTGGACTGAAGCCATTGACACTGCATGCCATACTATCAACCGTGTCTATCTTCACAAGCTTCTGAACAAGACATCTTATGAACTTCTAACTGGCAAGAAGCCAAATGTCAGTTACTTCAGAGTATTTGGCTCAAGATGCTGGATCAAGGACCCTCACCACACCTCAAAATTTGCTCCAAAAGCACATGAGGGCTTTATGCTTGGATATGGAAAGGATTCGCACTCCTACAGAGTCTTCAATCTCTTTCACTACAAAGTGGTTGAAACAGTGGATGTGCAGTTCGATGAGACCAATGGGTCACAAAGAGAGCAACTGCCAGATGTGCTAGATGAAGTTCCAGCCAGTGAATCAATCAAGCTAATGGGAACTGGAGAAATTATACCTTCTGAAGCTCATCCTGAAGAAGAACTTATCATCTCAGCACCTGATCCACACGAAGACAATGCTCAGCCTGAAGACATTCCTCCCCATGACAACATAGATCAGCAAGAGCAAAGTCTTCGACCCATACATCCTCGTGTTGCCAATGAAGTGCAGATTGACAGAATAATTGATAGCATCAATGCACCTGGTCCACTGACTCGTTCAAGGGCAACTCAACTGGCAAATTTCTGCGGACACTTCGCATTCGTTTCAATCACAGAACCCAAGAAAGTTGAAGAAGCTTTTATGGAACCTGAGTGGATTCAAGCTATGCAAGAAGAGCTTCAACAGTTTGAGCTGAACAATGTATGGGAGTTGGTTAAGCGTCCTGATCCACGGAAGCATAACATAATAGGCACCAAATGGATATACCGCAACAAGCAAGATGAGCATGGTCAAGTCGTCAGAAACAAGGCTCGTCTTGTTGCTCAAGGATATACTCAAGTGGAAGGCATTGACTTCGATGAAACATTTGCTCCTGTGGCCAGACTTGAAGCCATCCGTATACTGCTGGCCTATGCAAATCATCACAACATAATTCTGTATCAAATGGATGTGAAGAGTGCCTTTCTCAATGTATGTTGCACAACCACCTGGGTTTGAAGATCCAAAACATCCTGACATGGTTTACAAGCTCAATAAGGCACTATATGGCCTCAAACAAGCCCCTCGGGCCTGGTATGATACACTCAAATACTTCCTGAAGAGCAAAGGCTTCATACCTGGTTCCCTAGATCACACTCTCTTCACGAAGACATATGATGGTGAACTATTTGTGTGCCAAATATATGTGGATGACATTATCTTCGGGTGCACCAATTAGAAGTACAGTGAGGAGTTCGGATATATGATGCAAGAGCAATATCAGATGTCTATGGTGGGGGAGCTGAAATTCTTCCTCGGTCTTCAGATACGGCAACAACGCAATGGCATCTTCATATCTCAAGAGAAGTATCTCAAAGATTGCCTGAAGAAGTTCGGTATGCAAGACTGCAAAGGTTTCACAACACCAATGCCAGCCAAGCATCATCTGGGTCCTGACGACAATGGTAAAGAGTTCGATCAAAAGGTATACCGCTCCATGATTGGTTCTTTGCTTTATTTATGTGCATTTAGGCCAGATATCATGCTTAGTGTTTGCATGTGTGCTCGATTCCAAGCGGCACCAAAGGAGTCGCATCACTTAGCTGTGAAGCGAATTCTTTGATATTTGGCTCACACCCCAACTCTAGGGTTATGGTATCCAAAGGGCTCAGAGTTTGATCTGGTTGGATTTTCGGATGCTGATTACTCTGGTGACAAGGTTGATCGGAAGTCCACATCAGGCACATGTCACTTTCTGGGCCGATCACTTGTATGTTGGTCTTCAAAGAAGCAGAACTGTGTATCTCTCTCCACTGCTGAATCTGAATACATTGCTGCTGGATCCTGCTGCGCTCAGCTTCTATGGATGAAGCAAACCCTCAAGGATTATGGCATTCATCTGAAGCAAGTGCCACTTTACTGTGACAACGAAAGCACCATCAAGATCGCCAACAACCTAGTTCAGCACTCGAAGACAAAGCACATTGAAATTCGTCATCATTTTCTCAGAGATCATGTTGCAAAGGAAGATATTGATATCATACACGTCAACACTGAAGAGCAATTGGCAGATATCTTCACCAAGCCCTTGGATGAGAAGAGATTTTGCAAGTTACGGTGTGAGCTAAATATCTTGGAATCCTCAAATGTCCTGTGATCAGGCACACATCCTAACACTTATGCATGTTGATGACTTAGATGTGCAACACGCGAAGTAATGTATATCTTCAATCAATGAAGACATACATTCTAAGTGTGAATACATTAACATGGAATTTGATTTCGGAGCGCCACGATAATTGTGCGCCGTGTCTGGGTCTAATACTTCCTATACGGTGGGTAACGCCACCACCAAATTTTCTGTTTGAAGTGTTTCACTCATGGCGTTACTTTTGCTATGTCTTCACATTTGGTTTGGCTTTAGTCTCAATTTGTCTTCATGATTATCTTCACCGTGTTAATTATATATATATATATATATATATATATATATATATATATATATATATGTACTGGTGTTCTGTCCTCTACAGCATTCACTTATAGCTATGTCTTCTTGTTTGAATCTTTTGAACTAAGTGAATGTGATCGGACCCTAACCCCTCCATGCTTCCTACCTCAAACTCTATCTCTCCAAGTCATGTGCATTCTATTGAAACTGTCGAATGTCTTCACTGCATCCTTGTCAGCTGAAGACACAGAGACAAACTTTAAAATCGTTTTCAATACTTTTACATCAAAAAGAAATCCGAAGAAGTAGGAACGACGCCCGACAAACAAGGCGTGCGTGGGATGTGGAACTGCCCCCACAATACCGCATGATGGCCATGTACTGATCAGATGCGAATCGCCAGGGGCACCTGAGTAATAGCGCAGTGCCGCCCCTATCCCTATAAATACACGATTCACTGCGGTCATTATCTCTTCTTCCACCCTCGCACGAACCCTAGCGCCACCGCTAACTCTCAACGACGCCGGCGACGAAGTGCTTCACTGCCGCAACCTCTCCGACGCCGTTTTCACGCTGACTGCGGACACCGGTCTCTCCGCCGTCGCCGTAGGTGTCTTCCGTCGCCAAGTTAGGGCACGGAGGATCGAACTGCTCGGCCTCAACTCTCACTTTGTCTAGCAGTTCCAAGTGTGGTAAATAAAACCTCTTTTTACAGCCTCTTTTGATCCTATAGTTCCGTCACTTTCTGCCATAAGAAGTTTCTATTCACACAAGTTTCATCTCTCTCATCTGCATCTCATAACTTGCCTAGTATATTCACTTGTGCTTCATGAAGTAGTTAGATTCCTCACTTGTACTGATCTATGGGTTCGTACAAATCTGGAACCAACTTCTCTTCTATAAAGTGAATGTCTTCGCATGATGAGGTCAATATCTTCTAAACTGATTTATCTTCAAAATCTTCTGAGAATGCATATGACCTCTTCCCCTTCCCTCGCACCTTAATGCTGTCACAGGTACATGTCCGTGGGAGAATCTTTTGGTTCCCATAGTCTGCATTCATTTGCAGAGTTCTTACAGTGTCACATCAATTCTCCTGAAGCGAGTTCCTGTTGGTCAAGCAAAAGGAAGCCTTTGAAGACTTTGAACATCTTGAAGCCTTCCAAGTTAAGCTTCATGGCAGCAGAAAAACCAGCAAGGAAGGGAGGCAGACAGAGACGTGGTGAAACGTCTAAAGATCTGCCTGATGACTTGGCAGAAATGTACCAAACTGATCCTGAAGAGAGCTATGGTCAGGGCAAGACATGAATCCAATGGATTCGAAGATATTGGGCAGAGCAGTGGTTCCAATACCACTTCGTCACTAAGGAGTATGCAGAAAAGTGCGCCATCAAGAGACCATGGGGAGACGTACTGTACAAAAACCTCGTACCCCAGTCCAGAGACGAAGCCATTGCTCAAGGCTTCTTTCCATGCATGGTCAGAGGACCACAGCCAGCTGAAGCACATCCGTCATCACTCCTCTGGTGTCGCGATGACACTCTGTTCAAGCGCAACTTCCAATTTGCTCAGAACTCTGTGAAGCAAAATAAGGAGTTGGGGTTGGACTTCAACCCTGGTCCCTCTAAACCAAGGGCGGATGGCACACGCGACGCAAATCCCAATATCATCGGGCCGTATGCCAATCTCGAAGGCCTCATCACTCGCATTCTAGTCCAAGGGACTGCTATGAACGACCCTCCAACAGAGACTGAGTCTAATGACGCTCCTGCTGCACCGAAGCCGAAGCAGACGAAGAAGCCAAAAGCTTCAAAGCCAGCCGCTTCTCCCAAAATCTCCCGAGCAAAGCCATTGGCAACTGCACCTCCTGAAGCAAGTGTGCAGTCTGAAGACTTATCACGAGTCTCCAAGCCCCAAGAAGCCAAGAAGCCTCAGCCACACACTGGCAAAGAGCTCACAGCCGCTGCCATTCTGCGCTGCGAGGCCATTGATCTGTCCAGTGATGAAGATCTTGGCGATGACGCTCTTGAGCAGCTCATCAATAGCAAGGAGGAGGCTGAAATCTTCAACAATCTACCTCTGTTTGATGCAGCAATCATACACAACTTCATTGATGAGTGGTTTGATACACCCAATATCAGCTTCGATGATCTGCAGCTGCCCATTGGCATCAGCGTAGCCTTCCAAGGCGCTATTGCTTCAGAACTTGCAATTGCCCAGCGCATAGTTGAACTGAAGCAGAAGATGGATTTTGAAAAGGCTCAGTTCAAGCAGAATATGGCCAAGCTCAGCGTCCAAGAAGTCAAGGACTTCAAGGTCATGTTGCACGAGTTGAAGGAAAACTTTTTGAAGAAACGTGTAGAAGCTCAGGGTTCGCGGGAGCGAATGAAGACTTTGGCTGATCTCTGTGTGCAGGCCTACAATGAGGCCGAGAAGCGCAAGGCACTTGGGCGTCCCGGCATCGACCCCAGGATGGCCGCGAAGAAAAAGAAGAAGTCCGCTGTGGCTGAACAAGAGGCACCAAGGCAAGAAGCTGTTCCGATTGTCTTCCCCACTGCTAAGACTAGCTCGAAGCCAAAGCACCGCTCAACCGCTTCAGAGCTCAAGAAGACACGGACAGCCGAATCTGAAGCAAGGAAGAGGAAACACCCTGAAGCCTCTCCTTCTGACCCCACCATCAAGAAGCGCAAGACCAAGAAATCTCGGGCTGCTCCCACAGAGCCCTTGATAGTCGAACCCCTCTCCGTCCGCTATCCTGACGAAGATCGTCAGTTGACCGTGCATGAGCCTGCTTTCACAGAGGCTCCGCACACTGAAGACATTCCAGCAGCCGACCCCAACGCTGCTGAAGACATTGGTCTGCAAGACAATGTACAAGGTGATGCAGCCCTTCCTCAGCTTGAAACAAGCGAAATGATCAGCATTGGTCGTCCATTGACACCAATCACCCAAGATGCATCGTGGGCAGATCGCCCGCAGGAGGAAGAGACTGAGCCCCAGCCCACTGCAACGCCACCGGCGTCGCCTACATTCCATAGGCTTCGCAAAGGGCCAAGGGCTCAGGCTGCTAACAACATTCCGGCTGCATCAGCCGAAGAACATGAAGAAGAACCTCAAGCTCCGTCTCCCCCGAACCAACAAGAAGAAGTTCTCAAGGAGAACGCACCTGAATCCATCCCTCTCACTACACGTGTTGAGGCTGAAATCCTTGAGGCTGCCACCACCAACACTGAAGCAATTGTGGAGCCCTTCCCACCAACAGCTACTGAAGCTACTGCATCTGAACCTTCTGTGCCTGAGTCTGCTGCCGGTCCACAGTACAACTATCATGTTGCGCACAGGCCCCAGGTCCAGAAGCC
Source organism: Triticum monococcum (assembly GCA_034509565.1). Lineage (NCBI taxonomy): Eukaryota > Viridiplantae > Streptophyta > Magnoliopsida > Poales > Poaceae > Triticum > Triticum monococcum. The sequence continues at coordinate 75,583,699 of CM067842.1, read as the reverse complement.
AATCCCACGACTGCCAAGGTTCCCAGGTCCTGCATCAGCTCCTGGCTCCTTTAATGTCAATAGCTTCAGGGAAGACAACACGTTCTTCAACAGCTCCAAGAACCCTTATTCAAGGGAACGGATTGTATCAGATAGGTTCTGGAGCTACCCACAGCGCAGCTACTATTCCTGCATCCTATACAACCAAGGCCGTATCTTTCCTCACCAGCACCTTGAGGTTGAAGCTGTTGCTGGTCTGCCTGGTCTGGAAGAAGCACTGGATTGCTTCAAGCAAGTGGGACTGCTGTCGTTTATCACCGATGAAGAGCACTGGAATGAAGAGCTTCTGCTCCAGTTCTATGCCACACTGCACATCAAAGGCTACAACAGAGATCCGAAGACTTGGGTCCTGGAGTGGATGACCGGCAATGTCCATCATGAAGCCAATGCATTCGATATCATTGAGCTTACCAGCCTACCCATTGCTGGCGAACTCTTCGAAGAAGGCTGCCAACTCCATGCTGAAGCAATTGAGAGCATATTCCAGCGACCTAAGCCAAATATGAGTCAGATGCTCTCAATGATGAAGCCATTGCCTCTTGATGCACCTTACCCAACTGAGTTCTTCGTTGAAGACTTAGAGTACCTACCCAGAACTATATATCACATCGTCAGGCGGACTCTATGGCCCATTAAGGGGCACTCTCCATATGCCAAGGTTGAAGGTGCCAAGAAGACTCTCATCTTCTGTATCCTGCATGGCAAATGCTTCAACGCCCAGGATCTCTTTATACGCCAACTTGCAGCGTCTGGCTCAGATCTCTTTGGTTTGAAGATTTATGCTCCTTGGGTTATGAGGCTAATCAAGCTACACTCTGCTATCTCCTATCAGCCCTCTGCCCGCAACCATAGAATCTTCTTACCCGATGTGGACACCTCTGCTGAAGCAATATATCCTGAGCCTGCCAAGCAACCATTAAGTCTTCAGAATGCAAAACACCAGAGCTTCACTCAGAATGATGAAGGTGTTGAAGCCATTTCAAGAGTGTATCCAATGGCCGGCACCACACGTGCCCCTGCATCAACTGAAGCCACTGACAGCACAGCTGCACAGAGACCCAAGAAACGCGCTCGTACACTCAATGACCGTGAACTTCTTGTGGCTCTTCACCAAAAGCAAGATAGGCATCACGACTGGCTCAAAAGGCAGATGAGAAGTATCATGCAAGACGTCAATCGCATCAGAAATCTGGCCACCAAGAATGCATTCGTCGCACATGAAACCTGTCGCCGCACTTGGAAAGGCCTCACCATGATGTGCACTGAAGCTGAACTTCAAGAGGATGGCTTCAGAGAGAGATTCAAGTTTGACTCCACACCCCCCAGAAGAGCTGTGCTGCGCGGAACTCCGTCCCTTGAAGATTCAGAGTTCTCTTCCTCTGCTGCCACCGTGACTGGGAGAATCATTGAGGAAGAAGACGACGCTACATCACCACCACCTTCTTCAGTGCGCGTCGACCCTGCACCAAGCTCTTCAGCACCACCAAACGCCTCCACCGACCCTGCTGCGCCTAGGAACGCGTTGAAAACTCTATGTCTTCAAATCTTTTTGGTCATCACTGACAAAAGGGGGAGAAGCATATGATGTTTATAGTCTTCAAGCGGGTCAATAATATGGGCGGGTGCTTTATATTTTGCATTTTGCTTCGTGCTTACAACTCTCGTTTTGCTACATTTGGTTCTTTGAGTTGTAACACTTAAACTTGATGGTCGTCTGCTACTTGTTTGCCACTATGTTTTTGCGAAGATAAATTCCGCATGTACGACGATAATTTCCGCACTTATATCATTTCGCAGACGTCCATTTTTCATTATGCATGTCATTCTCTTCATATACCTTTACATGAATGGTGGATTGTCATCATAAGTTGAAGTGGATTCCCACAAGTACAACCTGCCATGTGCATTTTCGTTTCCAGAAGCAAATTACTTATATGCACATCTTCAGGGGGAGCCCTTGCAGCTTATGAAGACAATTCCTTTACAATTTCACAAATTATATTCCCCGTTGAAAACTTCAACTAGTTTGTCATCAATCACCAAAAAGGGGGAGATTGTAAGTGCATCTAGTGCCACCCCTAGTTGGTTTTGGATTATTGACGACAAACCTAGTTGAGGGACTAATGTGTTTGTGAGAATTGCAGGATAACACAGGTAGAAGTCCCTCATTGATTCGGTTTAGCTACCAGAGATGACCCCTAAAAATGTACGAAGACATTGAAGACAATGATGGTTTATGAAGACATTCATGTCGAAGACAATGACATGTGAAGACTCCCCATGAAGCTTATGGAACTCGAAGACTTAGATCCTTCATAGTTTTACTTCATTCATGTTGTGTCATAGGAACCACCGTACTGTTAAGTGGGGTCCAAGAGAACCAGTCAGGATGACTGAAGTGATGCCTAATCCAAATCCTATGTCTTCGAGTGAAGACAATGAGAGAAAATCTTGTCCAGAGTCAGACAAGTCAGCTTTACTTGTAGCCCAAGTAAAGTTGCCATGTGAGTTCGAAATTCGACCGTTGATACATGTGTCAGTTCCTTAGTGACCCAGGGTCATTTCGGACAAATCAGGTCGGGTTGCCAAGTGGCTATAAATAGTCCACCCCTACAACCATAAACGGTTGGCTGCTTAGATTTCAGTGCACGGCTTTTGTCGTTTGAGAGCAACCCACCTCGAAGCCTTTGAGAGAAAATCCCTACTGAGGAGAAAAGCCCTAACCACCCAGAGCCAGAGTAATTGGGCATCACTTAAGTCTTCTTGTCTGAGTGATCTGAAGACTTATTACACTTGAGGACTATGCATCCTCCAGCCGGTTAGGCGTCGCGTTCTGAGCATCTAAGAGAAATTGTGGATTGCCGGTGAACAAAGTCTGTGAAGGTTTGGGAGTCTACCTTGAAGACTTACCAGAGTGATTGGGCGAGGTCTGTGTGACCTTAGCTCAAGGAGAAAACGGTGAGGACTGGGTGTCCTGAGCTGCGTGTTCAGGACTGGGTGTCCGGGACTGTGTGTCCTTTGGTTTAAATACCTAGCCGCTCCAACCATACGTACAGTTGTCACAGCAACTGGAACTGGTCCAACAAATCATTGTCTTCAGCGTGTCACTGGTTTCATCTTCACCTCCCTTTACTTACCAGTACACATTGTGAAGCCATTGCATGCTTGCTTTATCTTCTGTCTTCACAACTTGACTGTATGATTTGTTTGGCTTCATAACTTCTTCCTACCTGATCCTCATTACACTGAAGCTGTTTGTCACTGTGCTTTCACTATATTATGTACTTGACTATGGCTTGCCTTGTGTAATCTAACTTCCGCTGCATAGTGATAGGCTTGTCCACTCTGTTTGTCTTCATAACTTCCACATTTTGAAGACTTTCATAAAAATCGCCTATTCACCCCCCTCTAGTCGATATAACGCACTTTCAGAAAGGTTCGCGCGCACACCGGCGCCGGCGCTCATTATAAAGAAGACACTCCCTCCACACTCTGTCCGCCGCCCACTCTCGCCGCTTCTGCGCCACCATGTCGATCCGCCGTCTGGGCGCTTCGCATTTTCGCGGAGTCCGCGAATGCCGCTCCGGCACCTTCTCCTCCGAGATCTGGTTTCGCGAGAAACGTCTCATCCTCGGCACCTTCGACACCGCAGAGGAGGCGGCTCGCGCGCACGATGCGGCGGCGTGACACCTCCTGAGGCCTCGACGGGATATGAATTTTCCCAATGTGTCGAGCCAGCAGGCGCAGGATCTGGCACCTCTCCCGCGGCTTTTCACCGACGAGGATCGTCGTGTCCACCGGAGGCGGTAGTGTCGCCTCGCCATCACGGAGAAGGACGTGGAAGCCTTGGTGGTGTGGCGCGGAGGCTTCTCGCAGGACATCATTGATGAGCGCCAGTTCTAGAAGCAAAGGAGGTTGGAGAGGGACGCGAGGAGGAGGGAGCGAGCCGCATATCGGGAGGACAAGCATTCGCGGAAGCAGGCAACTCAATTGAAACTGAAGCTACGAGAAACATTGGGTTGGGACTTTGAAGACGAGCAGCATGCTGACGCCTACATTCAGACGTCGGAGGAGGACATTACCGAGTCGGAGTCAGAAAGCGACGAGTGGTGGTCTTTTCTTTTATCTGTGTACGCTAGAACTATCTATGTATCCATTTTTATCTGAAAAAATGGTCGGCAGCGTCGGCGACGTAGCAGGCGGGCGAGGGTGTGAATCCAATGTGCCACCGACCAGCGGGCCCGGTGAGTAAGGATGGCAATTGGTAGGGTATGGGCAGGGTAGAGCAATACCATACCCATACCCGTATAGTCAATGTGTACAAAATTCTATCCATACCCGTACCCAAGGGTATGAAATTTACCCATACCCATACCCGACGGGTACTCGTACCCATTGGGTACCTAGCGGGTAGAACAAATAGTACACAATTTGTTCACAATTTTACACTCATTGATAGCACATTTAACAAAATAATCAATTATCTCAGCTCCATAACAGGTAGATAAGTACATGACCACTATCAAAATTTAGGAATCACAACATACTCATAAGTCAATCGCAGTAGCCAAGTCACATGACAAATTAATGATTAATTGACAATAACTTAGCATTAGTTTACAAGTGGGTAGGGTATGGGTATACCCGCGGGTACAAGGCTATACCTGTGCCCTACCCATGACTTAATGGGTAGGGTATGGGTACTACAGATGGGTATAAAAGTGTGCCCATACCCTGCCCAAATGGGTATGGTACCCGCGGGTACCCGTACCCATGGGTAAAATTGACATCCTTACCGGTGAGGAAAGGGGGAGAGCGCGCCCGTGTCTGTCTTTTGTCCGCGCCGATGCAAATCAGGCTAAAAATGGGCCGGGAATGGGTCGGCAGGCGAACAAAAGCGGATACGCGTCCATTTAGGTCGGCGCGTTGGGCCGGCTTTTTTGTCCGCGCCGACCCAAACAGACGGCCGCGGACGAAATGGGTCGCCCCATTGGAGTTGCTCTTATTCCCACGGATAATGGGTATCCGTACCCACACAATATATTGGTAGGCATAGGTATGAACTTGCGCTCATGAACAACCCCATGGATACCCAGCAAAAGTTAATAAGTGAAAATAACTCCGATGACATGTGGGGTCAACATCAAGCTCTTATGATCCAACCCTAAATCACTTATTCCATAAATTGGCCATAGCTCATAGGCCCAAACCCACCAGCTTACCACTCCTCATATGTCCTATATGACTCTTTGGAATGATAAAATCTTGACTCATCGCCACAAGACTCTTGTCCAACTCTCGATCCACCGTTCCCTAGTTCCCGCCTCCTCCCAATGGGTCGGGCTTCCACCAACCACTGCTCGTACTCCCTTGCCATCTCCGAGAGGCACCCACTATATGATGTCGCGTAGTTACTAGACGGATCGCCTATTATAACTTGAATCCTACCATTTCATTACTTGTTTAAAATGTAAATGCTATATTTTGCTCACCAGGTATCCATTGGGTATAGGATACCCGATGAATATGAGTAAGAGTGTCAATTTATGTCAATCTTTATTATTTACCTAATAGTAAAGCGGCTATCGCTTCTGGTCGTCCGTCACCGAAATTGCCCCTGATGATGCGAATAATTACCCACCATGCCACCGGTAAGTGGGAACATGATACGTCTCCAACGTATCTATAATTTTTGATTGTTCCATGCTATTATATTATCTGTTTTGGATATTTTATATGCATTAATATGCTATTTTATATTATTTTTGGGACGAACCTATTAACCTAGAGCCCAGTGCCAGTTCCTGTTTTTCCATGTTTTTGAGTTTCGCAGAAAAGGAATACCAAACGAAATGAAACCTTCGCGATGATTTTTCTTGAACCAATAGAAAACCATGAGACTTGGAGATGAAGTCGGAGGAGCCATGCTACGTCTTGAGCTTGCGTTGGGTTTCCCCGAAGAGGAAGGGATGATGGAGCAGAGTAGCGTAAGTATTTCCCTCAGTTTTTGAGAACCAAGGTATCAATCCAGTAGGAGGCCACGCTCAAGTCCCTTGTACCTGCACAAAATGATAGCTACTCGCAACCAACGCGATTAGGGGTTGTCAAGCCCTTCACGGTCACTTACGAGAGTGAGATCTGATAGATAGAATATTTTTGGTATTTTTGGTATAAAGATGCAAAGTAAAAAGTAAAGGCAAAGTAAATAGCAAAACAATATTAAAGCAATGGAGATTGATATGATGAGAATAAAACCGGGGGCCATAGGTTTCACTAGTGGCTTCACTCAAGAGCATAAGTATTCTATGGTGGGTGAACAAATTACTGTTGAGCAATTGATAGAATTGCGCATAATTATGAGAATATCTAGGCATGATCCTGTATATAGGCATCACGTCCGTGACAAGTAGATCGAAACGATTCTGCATCTACTACTATTACTCCACTCATCGACCGCTATCCAACATGCATCTAGAGTATTAAGTTAAAAACAGAGTAACGCCTTAAGCACGATGACATGAAGTAGAGAGATAAATTCATGCAATATGAAATAAACCCCATCTTGTTATCCTCGATGGCGACGATACAATACGTGCCTTGCTGCCCCTTCTGTCACTGGCTAAGGACACCGCAAGATCGAACCCAAAGCTAAGCACTTCTCCCATGGCAAGAACTACCAATCTAGTTGGCCAAACCAAACGGATAATTCGAAGAGACTTGCAAAGATAACCAATCATACATAAAAGAATTCAGAGAAGATTCAAATGTTATTCATAGATAGACTTGATCATAAACCCACAATTCATCGGTCTCAACAAACACATCGCAAAAAGAGGATTACATCGAATAGATCTCCACAAGAGAGGGGGAGAACTTTGTACTGAGATTCAAAGAGAGAGAAGAAGCCATCTAGCTACTAACTATGGACCCGAAGGTCTGAGGTAAACTACTCACACTTCATCGAAGATGCTATGATGATGTAGAAGCCCTCCGTGATGACGGCCCTCTTCCGGCGGAGCTCCGGAACAGGCCCCAAGATGGGATCTCGTGGATACAGAAAGTTGCGGCGGTGGAATTAGGTTTTTGGCTCCTCTTTTGATCGTTTGGGGGTACGTGTGTATATATAGGAGGAAGAAGTACGCCGGAGGAGCAATAAGGGGCCCACGAGGCAGGGGGCGCGCCCTAGGGGGGGCCCCACCCTCGTGACCGCCTTTTTGTTCCTTGGAGCAGGGTCCAAGTCTCCTGGATCATGTTCGGTGAGAAAATCACGTTCCCAAAGATTTTATTCCGTTTGGACTCCGTTTGATATTCTGTTTTTCGAAACACTGAAATAGGCAAAAAAACAGCAATTCTGGGCTGGGCCTCCGGTTAATAGGTTAGTCCCAAAAATAATATAAAAGTGGAAAATAAAGCCCAATATAGTCCAAAATAGTAGATAATATAGCATGGAGCAATCAAAAATTATAGATACGTTGGAGACGTATCAGGCATCCCCAAGCTTAATTCATGCTCGTCCTCGATTAGGTAAATGATAAAAAGAGAATTTTTGATGCGGAGTGCTACTTGGCATAATTTCAATGTAAATCTTCTTAATTGTGGTATGAATACTCAGATTAGAAAGATTCAAGATAAAAGTTTATATTGACATAGAAAATAATAATACTTCAAGCATACTAACAAAGCAATTATGTCTTCTCAAAATAACATGGCTAAAGAAAGTTATCCCTACAAAATCATATAGTCTCGCTATGCTCCATCTTCTCCACACAAAGTATTTAAATCATGCACAACCCCGATGACAAGCCAAGCAATTGTTTCATACTCTAACTTTTTCAAAACTTTTTCAATCTTCACGCAATACATGAGCGTGAGCCATGGATATAGCACTATAGGTGGAATAGAATGGTGGTTGTGGAGAAAACAAAAAGGGAGAAGATAGTCTCACATCAACTAGGCGTATCACGGGCTCTGGAGATGCCCATTAATAGATATCAATGTGAGTGAGTAGGGATTGCCATGCAACGAATGCACTAGAGCTATAAGTATATGAAAGCTCAACAAAAGAAACTAGTGGGTGTGCATCCTGTTAGACTGTATATACGTAGTCTTGTATATGCCTTGTATTGTACCTCTTGGTACGTCTATATAATGAGATAGCCACACCCCGTTTAGGTGTCGAGCCAGTTTCCCAAACCCTATGTTTTACATGGTATCAGTTTAGGTTACGATGTCTTCCGCTGCACCACCTCTCGCCGCTGCCGCCCTAGCCCCGATGTCGCCCTTCCTGGCCTCCCGGCCACTCGCGGCGGCGTACGGCGCCAACCTGCCGCCGTCCGCTTCCCTGCAGGCGCTGGGCTTCGGGGACGATCTGCCTGCCCCACCTGACGCTGCGGTGCTGCCGGCTACAGGCGGCCCTCCTCCGCCGAACTACCCGTGGCACGGCACCTACGGTGCCCCCTGCCACCGTCGTCTCTCTGGCCGGGATCGGCCCCCGCTGCGCCGCCGCTGCACCCCTACACGGCGGTGCCACCGCCGCCGCACCACTACTATTCCGCGCTACCGCCGCAGCCCTATGGGGGTGCGGCTGCCTCGCCGCATGGTGCCCTCGTGGCTCCCGGGAACGGTGACTCGGCCCCTGCAGCGCCGGGCGCCCTGGCTGCTCCCTCTTCCGGCTACCCCTACGCGATGATCCCTCGTCCAGAGATGGCTCCGTCCATGGATCCCTATGCATCACTGGCGCAGGCGTACACTGCTCAAACCGCGGCGCCGCCGCCGTTTTATTTTTCGCACCTGCTACCAGTGAAGCTCGGGCCGGAAAACTACCTTTCATGGCGTGTGCAGGCTTTGCCTCTCCTCCGCAGCCGTTACTTGGAGGGCTACATTGATGGGTCCACCCCGTGCCCACCTCCTCACCATCCGGCATATCACACATGGGTGGCGCAGGATCAGGCCATTCTCTCTGCCATCCAGTCCTCGCTCACGCGGAGTGTTTCGTCAATAGTCATCTTCGCTGCTACGTCTAGGGAGGCGTGTGCGGCCTCCACACCAGTTTCGCCTCTCAGTCTCAGGCGCGTGCGCACTCTATACGCACTGAGCTGGGTGAGACCAAACTGGGCGATCTTAGCATCACGGAGTACTTCAACAAGATGACGAGCCTCGCCGACACCCTGGCCTCTGTTGGTCAGCCACTTCTAGACGCGGACTTCACCACCTTTGTGCTTAACGGGCTCGATGATGATTATGATAATCTCATTGAGAACGTCCATGGTCGAGATGATACACTCCCGCGTCGTGAGCTCTATGCGCGCCTCCTTGGGCGTGAGCAGCGCATCAAGGCGCGCCGTGTTTCCCCCAGCTTCGTCTCCACCAACGCCGCCACACGCGGCAAACCTCAGAAGCCGGCCCCATCAGGTGGCAAACCACCGGCCTCCTCGTTGCAGGCCTCGCGGGGCAACGCGCTGACTATCACAGGAGGGAGTCGCCCAGTTGCTTGATGTTCCAGTTGTGGTGCTCCCCAGGCTTGTCAGCTTTGTGGCATAGATCGTCACCTCGCCTCTCGCTGCCACAGACGCTACAAGCAAGACTTCCTTGGCCTTGGCAATAATGGAAAAGGGAATGATAAGCAGGCTGCAGCTGCGGTGACAGGGCACGACCACGGGCGCACCCAGTCATACTCCCTTGATCCGGCGTGGTACATGGATACAGGCGCGACGAATCACCTCACCGGCGAGATGGGCAAGCTCTCCGTTCAGGAACCGTATCGTGGACATGATCAGGTGCACACTGCCAACGGAGCAGGTATGCGCATCACCCATGTTGGTCAGGCATCACTTCTTGCACACAATTTCCGCAAACTGCATCTTTCTAACGTCCTTCGAGTTCCCTCTGCTACGTGTAGTTTGTTGTCTATTCCTCAACTTACTCGTGATAATAATGTCCTTGCTGAGTTTCACCCCTTTCGTTTCTTTATCAAGGATCGAGACACGAGGGCCGTTCTGCTTAGTGGTCGTCTTCGCCATGGCTTATATGCACTTGACGCACCGTCTGCATCTCTTACGCCGTCTTCTCCTTAGGTGTTCAGTGGTGTTTGCGTGTCGCCTACGCACTGGCATGTGCGCCTTGGACATCCTGCTGCTCCTATAGTTAGTCATGTGCTGCATCGCCATGAACTACCAGTTGTGTCCAATAAGAGTGCTGAAACTATTTGTGATGCCTGTCAGCAGGGCAAGAGTCACCAACTACCTTTTTCAGAGTCTAGTCGTGTTGTGAAACATCCTCTTGAGCTTGTGTTTTCTGATGTATGGGGTCATGCCCAAACATCTGTTAGTGGTCACAATTACTATGTCAGTTTCATTGATGCTTACAGTCGGTTTACTTGGCTATATCTTATCAAGCGTAAATCTGATGTGTTTGACGTTTTCATTCAGTTCCAGGCACACGTTGAGCGTCTCCTTAAGGATAAGATTATTCATGTTCAATCCGATTGGGGGGGTGAATATCACAACCTCATCTCGTTTTTTAATAAGCTTGGGATCTCGCATCGCGTGTCTTGTCCTCATACACATCGGCAAAACGGCACCGTTGAACGTAAGCATCGTCATCTTGTAGAGACTGGACTTACTTTACTAGCTCATGCCTCCGTCCCGTTTCGGTTCTAGAGTGATGCCTTCTCCACCGCCTGTTTTTTGATAAATATGCTTCCCTCACGACTACTGAAAATGAAAACTCCTCTTGAACTCTTGCTCGGTGATATTCCAGACTACACATTTCTCAAAGTGTTTGGGTGCGCATGTTGGCCGCACTTGCGGCCTTACAACAAGCGTAAATTAGAGTTTCGGTCTAAGAAGTGTGTTTTTCTTGGGTACAGTTCTCTTCACAAAGGGTACAAGTGTCTTCATGTTCCCACCAATCGTGTCTACATTTCTCGTGACGTCGTGTTTGATGAGAATGTGTTCCCGTTTCGTGCTCTTTCGAACCACTCTACCACTAGTTTACCACCTATGCACTCCAATACACCTTCGCCTGACCAATTTGTGGATGTTGCAAATGCTCCTGTGTTGCTTCCTAACCATGCTGCAGGTATTGGACGCGGTGTCCGCCTTGAACTCCTGGATGATGACGTTATGGACGACAGTCATGATGGCCACGTCGATCCTATGCATGGCCCATGCATGGCGGGTCATGCCCGTCAGCCCGATGCGTCCACGGCCGCCCCACGGGCGTCGGCAGTGCATGGGGCTGCACCCGCCTTGGCCGCCCAGTCGGCCGGCTCGCCCGCTCCAGCGCTCGGGTCGCCCGCTCCGTCGATTGGGTCGCACGGCCCAGCGCCCGGCTCGCCTGGCTCGCCCACCAGGCCACAGGCGCTGCCCTCGCCGGGCCCAGTGGCAGGAGGCCCAGCAGCCCCGGCAGCTGCGCCAGCCAGCCTCGCCTCGGCTACATCGTCGCCTGGATTTGGCAGGCCTGTCCTGGCAATGTCGCCTGGTGTTGAGTCTGCTGACTCTGGCTCCTCTAGCCCCGTCTCGTCCACGACGCCTTCATCGCCTGTGGCAAGCCCCGTGGTGCTAGCACCGCCCACTGTGGTTCATCATTGACCACACATGCGCAGCCGGTCTGGTGTTTTTTTCCCTAAGGAACGCAAGGACGGGACGGTGGCGTGGCTTGCTGCATGTGTGGCTCATGCTGCTGCGGATCCCACGGCAGAGCCACGTTATTTTCAAGCTGCACTGGGTATTCCTCACTGGCGTGCTGCAATGGAGCAGGAATTTCAGGCCTTGCTGAAAAATGGTACTTGGCAGCTTGTTCCTCCGGTCTCTGGCGTCAACATCATTGACTCCAAGTGGGTGTTTAAGGTCAAACGGCATGTAGATGTTGACGCCAGAGACCGGAGGAACAAGCTGCCATGCATAATGCTTCGGGAACGTGATTTTCTCACCGAACATGTCCAAACGGAATAAAATATTCAGTCCAGTTATCAAGCCTACTACTATTCGTATACTGTTGTCTCTTGCTGTTACTCGTGGTTGGTCGCTTCGTCAGCTTGATGTGCAGAATGCTTTCCTCCATGGAGTTCTTGAGGAAGAGGTTTATATGCGTCAACCACCTGGTTTTGTTGAGCCTACGCGTCCGCGTCATCTCTGTCGTCTGGTCAAGGCATTGTATGGACTTAAACAGGCGCCTCATGCATGGCATGCTCGTCTTGGTTCTGCTCTTCGGGCTCTTGGGTTTATTCCTTCAACTACTGATACGTCACTGTTTCTCCTTCAGTGCCCTGAGGTGATGATGTATCTCTTGGTGTATGTCGATGATATCATTCTTGTCAGTTCATCCCATACTGCTGTCGATCGCCTTGTGTCTGCATTAGGTGAGGAATTTGCTGTCAAGGATTTGGGTGCTCTGCATTATTTTCTTGGGTTGGAGGTGTCACGGTCCTCTACTAGGCTGACTCTGAGTCAGAAGAAGTACTCCATGGATCTGTTGGGCCGTGCTGGGATGCTCCAATGCAAACATGCTGCCACTTCGATGTCTGCCACTGATCGGTTGTCTGCCCTTGATGGAGACCTTCTTTCCACTGATGACGCCACTAAGTATCGCAGCCTTGTTGGTGGTCTGCAATATCTCACTATCACCAGACCTGATGTCTCTTATGCAGTCAATCGTGTGTGCCAGTATCTGCATGCACCTCATACCAGTCATCTCTCGGCAGTTAAGCGCATCTTGCGTTTATGTTTCTTCTACTGCTTCGTATGGTCTGCTCCTTCAGTCTGCACCGTCTTGTGAACTTTCGGCTTTCTCTAATGCGGATTGGGCTGGAAGTCCTGATGATCGGCGATCCACGGGGGGATATGCAGTGTTCTTTGGTCCTAACCTGATCGCCTGGAATGCACGCAAGCAAGCCACCGTGTCTCATAGCAGTACTGAAGCTGAGTATAAAGCTGTGGCTGATGCTACCGCTGAGATCATATGGGTACAGTCTTTGTTGCGGGAGCTGGGGGTCTCTCCAGGTCATCCTACGTTCTGTGGTGTGATAACATCGGTGCTACGTACCTCTCATCTAATCCGGTGTTTCATGCTAGGACGAAACAAATCGAGGTTGACTATCACTTTGTTCGGGAACGTGTTGCACAAAGACTGCTCTGTATCAAGTTCATCTCCTCCAAAGATCAACTTGCTAACATCTTCACGAAGCCTCTTCCACAACCACGGTTTGTAGGCTGTAGGCGCAATCTTAACTTACTTTGTACTTCAGGCTACAGTTAAGATTGAGGGAGGGTGTTAGACTGTATATACGTAGTCTTGTATATGCCTTGTATTGTACCTCTTGGTACGTCTATATAATGAGATAGCCACACCCCGTTTAGGGTGTCGAGCCAGTTTCCTAAACCCTATGTTTTACACATCCAACTTGCTTGCTCATGAAGATCTAGGGCAATTTGAGGAAGCCCATCATTGGAATATACAAGCCAAGTTCTATAATGAAAGATTCCCACTGTATATGAAAGTGATAACATGAGAGACTCTCTACTATGAAGATCATGGTGCTACTTTGAAGCACAAGTGTGGTAAAAGGATAGTAACATTGCCCCTTCTCTCTTTTTCTCTCATTTTTATTTTTTATTTTTTTATATATGGCCTTTCTCTTCTTCTTTTTTTTATTTCGTCCGGAGTCTCATCCTGACTTGTGGGGGAATCATAGTCTCCATCATTCTTTCCTCACTGGGACAATGCTCTAATAATGATGATCATCACACTTTTATTTTTCTTACAACTCAACAATTACAACTCGATACTTAGAACAAGATATGACTCTATGTGAATGCATCGGCGGTGTACCGGGATATGCAATATGATAATGATGGATGTGTCATGATGAACTAGATGGTGGAAAGTTGCATGGCAATATATCTCGGAATGGCTATCAAAATGCCATAATAGGTAGGTATGGTGCCTGTTTTGAGGAGGCTATATGGTGGGTGTATGATACCGGTGAAAGGTACGCGGTATTGGAGAGGCTAGCAAGGGTGGAAGGGTGAAAGTGTGTATAATCCATGGACTCAACATTAGTCATAAAGAACTCATATACTTATTGCAAAAATTTAGAAGCTATCAAAGCAAAGTACTACGCGCATGCTACTAGGGGGATAGATTGGTAGGAAAAGACCATCGCTCGTCCCCGACCGCCACTCATAAGGAAGACAATCAATAAATAAATCATGCTCCGACTTCATCACATAACGGTTCACCATACGTGCATGCTACGGGAATCACAAACTTCAACACAAGTATTCTTTAAATTCACAACTACTCAACTAGCATGACTTTAATATTATCACCTCCATATCTCAAAACAATTAACATGCTTCAATCTTTTCTTAGTATTCAACACACTCAAAAGAAAGTTTCACAAATCTTGAATACCAAGCATATTATTATTAGGCAAATTACCATGCTATTAAGAGACGCTCAAATTACTTTAAGTGAAGCATGAGAGATCAATAGTTTCTTTAAAACGAATCCACCACCATGCTCTAAAAGATCTAAGTGATGCACATAGAGCAAAATTATCTAGCTCAAAAGATATAAGTGAAGGACATAGAGCAAAATTATCTAGCTCAAAAGATATAAGTGAAGCACATAGAGTATTCTATCAAATTTTAATTCATGTATGGCTCTCTCAAAAGGTGTGTACAGCAAGGATGATTGTGGTATACTAGCAAACAAAGACACAAATAATACAAGACGCTCCAAGCAAAACACATATCATGTTGGTGAATAAAAATATAGCTCCAAGTAAATTACCGATGGAAGTGGACGAAAAGAGGGGATGCCTTCCAGGGCATCCCCAAGCTTTAACTTTTTGGTGTCCTTGGATTATCTTGGGGGTGCCATGGGAATCCCCAAGCTTAGGCTCTTGCCACTCCTTGTTCCATGATCCATCAAAAGAATTTACCCAAAACTTGAAAACTTCACAACACAAAACTCAAAATAGAAAACTCGTGAGCTCCGTTAGCGAAAGAAAACAAAAGACCACTTCAAGGTACAGTAATGAACTCATTATTTATTTATATTGGTGTTAAACCTACTGTATTCCAACTTCTCTATGGATTATAAACTATTTTACTAGCCATAGGTTCATCAAAATAAGCAAACAACACACGGAAAACAGAATCTGTCAAAAACAGAACAGTCTGTAGTAATCCGTAGCTAGCGCAAAATATGGAACCCCAAAAATTCTAAAATAAATTGCTGGACATGAGGAATTTATCTATTAATCATCTGCAAAAATAATTAACTAAATAGCACTCTTCAAATAAAAATGACAACAGTTCTCGTGAGCGCTAAAATTTCTGTTTTTTATAGCAAGTTCAACAAGACTTTCCCCAAGTCTTCCCAACGGTTCTACTTGGCACAAACACTAATTAAACTCAAAAAACACAACCTAAACAGAGGCTAAATAATTTATTTATTACTAAACAGTAGCAAATAACAAGGAATATAAATAAAATTGGGTTGCCTCCCAACAAGCACTATCGTTTAACGCCCCTAGCTAGGCATAACAAGCAAGAATAGATCTAGGTATTGCCATCTTTGGTAGGCAATCCATAAGTGGCTCTCATGCTAGTTTCATATGGTAATTTTATTTTCTTTCTTGGAAAGTGTTCCATGCCCTTTATTAACGGAAATTGAAATCTAATATTCCCTTCCTTCATATCAATAATCGCACCAACCGTTCTAAGGAAAGGTCTACCAAGAATAATAGGGCAAGAAGGAATGCAATCTATATTAAGAACAATGAAATCTACGGGCACATAATTCCTATTTGCAACAATAATAACATCATTAATTCTTCCCATAGGTTTCTTAATAGTGGAATCCGCAAGATGCAAGTTTAGAGAGCAATCATCAAAATTACGGAAATCTAGTAAATCACACAAAGTCTTGGGAATAGTAGAGACACTAGCACCCAAATCACACAAAGCATAAAACTCATGATTTTTAATTTTAATTCCAATAGTTGGTTCCCATTCATCATAGAGTTTTCTAGGGATAGAAACTTTCAACTCAAGTTTTTCTTCATAAGATTGCATCAAGGCATCAACAATATGTTCGGTAAAGGCTTTATTTCGACTATAAGCATGTGGAGAATTTAGCATGGATTGCAACAAGGAAATACAATCAATCAAAGAGCAATTTTCATAATTAAATTCCTTGAAATCCAATATAGTGGGTTTAGCAACATCTAAATTTTTATTCCTTTCCATCCAATTTTCATCAATTTCATCATTAAGATCTAAACACTCCAAATTTTTAGAACGCCTTCTAGGTAAAGGAAGATCATATTCAGTTTCATCAAGATTCATATTGCAAAACAAAGATTTAATTGGAGACGCATCAATAACTTTTAGATCTTCATCATTATTTTCATAGGAATTGGAAGAACACGCTTTAATAAAGGCATCTTTGGAAGCACGCATCCTAGCTGTTCTTTTTTTACACTCATCAATTGAAATTATCATGGCTTTAAGAGACTCATTAATATCATGCTTAGGTGGAATAGATCTAAGTTTCAAAGAATCAACATCAAGAGCAATTCTATCAACGTTCCTAGCCAAATCATCTATCTTAAGCAATTTCTCTTCAATCATAGCATTAAAATTATTTTGCGAAGAAATAAAATTTTTAATATTAGATTCAAAATCAGAGGGCATCTTATTATAATTTCCATAAGAGTTGTTGTAGGAATTCCCATAATTATTAGAAGGATTACTAGGATATGGCCTAGGATTAAAATTCCCTCTATAAGCATTGTTACCAAAATTATTCCTACAAACAAAATTCATATCCATAGATTCATTGTTATTCTGAATCTTAGTAGACAAAGGCATATCATTAGGATCAGAAGAAACACTCTTAGTAGCAAATAATTTCAAAAGTTCATCCATCTTTCCACTCAACACATTAATTTCTTCTATCGCATGCACTTTTTTTATTAGAAGTTCTTTGAGTATGCCATTGTGAATAATTAACCATAATATTATCTAGGAGTTTAGTAGCATCTCCTAAAGTGATTTCCATAAAAGTGCCTCCCGCGGCCAAATCTAAAAGATTTCTAGAAGCAAAATTCAATCCGGCATAAAATTTTTGTATAATCATCCACAAATTCAAACCATGAGTAGGGCAATTACGTATCATTAATTTCATTCTCTCCCAAGCTTGTGCAACATGTTCATGATCAAGTTGTTTAAAGTTCATAATATCGTTTCTAAGAGAGATGATCTTAGCGGGAGGAAAATACTTAGAGATAAAAGCATCTTCGCACTTGTTCCATGAATCAATACTATTCTTAGGCAAAGACGAAAACCAAGCTTTAGCACGATCTCTAAGCGAAAAAGGAAATAGCTTCAATTTAATGACATCATTATTGACATCTTTTTTATTTTGCATATCACATAAATCAACGAAGCTGTTCAGATGAGTAGCGGCATCTTCACTAGGAAGGCCGGCGAATTGATCTTTCATAACAAGATTCAACAAAGTAGTATTAATTTCACAAGATTCAGCATCGGTAAGAGGAGCAATTGGAGTGCTAAGGAAATCATTATTATTGGTATTGGTGAAGTCACACAATTTAGTAGTATCTTGAGCCATCGCAACGAACAAGCAATCTAACACACGAGCAAACAAAAAGCAAGCGGACAAAAAAGGCAAATAGAGAGGGAGGATAGAGAGAGAGGGCAAATAAAACGGCAAGGGTGAATTGGGGGGAGAGGAAAACGAGAGGCAAATGGCAAAAAATGTAATGCGAGAGATAGGGATTGCGATGGGTACTTGGTATATTGACTTTTTGCGTAGACTCCCCGGCAAAGGCGCCAGAAATCCTTCTTGCTACGTCTTGAGCTTGTGTTGGTTTTCCCCGAAGAGGAAGGGATGATGCAGCAGAGTAGCGTAAGTATTTCCCTCAGTTTTTGAGAACCAAGGTATCAATCCAGTAGGAGGCCACGCTCAAGTCCCTCGTACCTGCACAAAACGATAGCTACCCACAACCAACGCGATTAGGGGTTGTCAAGCCCTTCACGGTCACTTATGAGAGTGAGAGCTGATAGATAAAATATTTTTGGTATTTTTGGTATAAAGATGCAAAGTAAAAAGTAGAGGCAAAGTAAATAACAAAAAAATATTAAAGTAATGGAGATTGATATGATGAGAATAGACCCGGGGGCCATAGGTTTCACTAGTGGCTTCTCTCAAGAGCATAAGTATTCTACGGTGGGTGAACAAATTACTGTTGAGAAATTGATAGAATTGTGCATAATTATGAGAATATCTAGGCATGATCATGTATATATGCATCACGTCTGTGACAAGTAGATCGAAACGATTCTGCATCTACTACTATTACTTCACTCATCGACCGCTATCCAGCATGCATCTAGAGTATTACGTTAAAAAACAGAGTAACACTTTAAGCAAGATGACATGATGTAGAGAGATAAATTCATGCAATATGAAATAAACCCCATCTTGTTATCCTCGATGGCGACGATACAATACGTGCCTTGCTGCCCCTTCTGTCACTGGCTAAGGACACCGCAAGATTGAACCCAAAGCTAAGCACTTCTCCCATGGCAAGAACTACCAATCTAGTTGGCCAAACTAAACGGATAATTCGAAGAGACTTGCAAAGATAACCAATCATACATAAAAGAATTCAGAGAAGATTCAAATATTATTCATAGATAGACTTGATCATAAACCCACAATTCATCGGTCTCAACAAACACACCGCAAAAATAGGATTACATCGAATAGATCTCCACAAGAGAGGGGGAGAACTTTGTATTGAGATTCAAAGAGAGAGAAGAAGCCATCTAGCTACTAACTATGGACCCGAAGGTCTGAGGTAAACTACTCACACTTCATCGGAGAGGCTATGATGATGTAGAAGCCCTCCGTGATGGCGGCCCTCTTCCGGCAGAGCTCCGGAACAGGCCCCAAGATGGGATGTCGTGGATACAGTAAGTTGCGGCAGTAGAATTAGGTTTTTGGCTCCTCTTCTGATCCTTTGGGGGTACGTGTGTATATATAGAAGGAAGAAGTACGCCGGAGGAGCAACGAGGGGCCCACGAGGCAGGGGGGCGCGCCCCCCACCCTCGTGACCGCCTCTTTTGTTCCTTGGAGCAGGGTCCAAGTCTCCTGGATCACATTCGGTGAGAAAATCACGTTCCCGAAGATTTTATTCCGTTTGGACTCCGTTTGATATTTCGTTTCTTCGAAACACTAAAATAGGCAAAAAAAACAGCAATTCTGGGCTGGGCCTCCGGTTAATAGGTTAGTCCCAAAAATAATATAAAAGTGGAAAATAAAGCCCAATGTAGTCCAAAACAGTAGATAATATAGCATGGAGCAATCAAAAATTATAGATACGTTGGAGACGTATCAAGCCATGAGGCGGCCACAAGGACGGAGGGCATGCCCAGGGGGTAGGGCGTGCCCCCCACCCTTGTGGGCCCCTTGTGCACCTCCTGACCTAATTCTTTCGCCTATATATTCCCAAATGTCCTCAAACCACCAGAGGCATCCACGAAAACACTTTTCCACCGCCACAACCTTCTGTACCCATGAGATCCCATCTAGGGACCTTTTCCGGCACCCTGCCAGAGGGGGATTTGATCACGGAGGGCTTCTACATCAACTTTATTGCCCTTCCGATAAAGCGTGAGTAGTTTACCACAGACCTACGGGTCCATAGCTAGTAGCTAGATGGCTTCTTCTCTATCTTTGATTCTCAATACCATGTTCTCCTCGATGTTCTTGGAGATCTATTCGATGTAATACTTTTTTGCGGGGTATTTGCCGAGATCCGATGAATTGTGGATTTATGATTAGCTTATCTAAGAATTTTATTTGAGTCTTCTCTGAATTCTTTTATGCATGATTTGATATCTTTGTAATTCTCTTCGAACTATCGGTTTGATTTGGCCAACTAGATTGGGTTTTCTTGCAATGGGACAAGTGCTTAGCTTTGGGTTCAATCTTGTGATGTCCTTTCCCAGTGACAGTAGGGATATCAAGACACGTATTGTATTGTTGCCATCAAGGATAAAAAATATGTGGTTTTCGTCATATTGCTTGAGTTAATTCCTCTACATCATGTCATCTTACTTAATGCGTTACTCCATTCTTTATGGACTTAATACTCTAGATGCATGCTGGATAGCGGTCGATGTGTGGAGTAATAATAGTAGATGCAGAATCGTTTCGGTTTACTTGACACAGATGTGATGTCTATATTCATGATCATTGCCTTAGATATCGTCATAACTTTGCGCTTTTCTATGAATTGCTCGACAACAATTTGTTCACCCACCGTATTATTTGCTATCTTGAGAGAAGCCTCTAGTGAAACCTATGTCCCCCATGTCTATTTTCCATCATATAAGTTTCCGATCTACTATTTTGCAAGCTTTTACTTTCCGATCTATAAACCAAAAATACCAAAAATATTTACTTTATCCTTTATCTATCTCTATCAGATCTCAGTTTTGCAAGTAACCGTGAAGGGATTGACAACCCCTTTATCGCGTTGGATGCAAGTTGTTTGATTGTTTGTGCATGTATTCGGTGATTTGTGTGTTGTCTCCTACTGGATTGATACATTGGTTCTCAAACTGAGAGAAATACTTATCTCTACTTTGCTGCATCACCCTTTCTTTTTCAAGGGAAAAACCACCGCAAGCTCAAGAAGTAGCAGAACACGATTCGTTTTTCACATCGATTGTTGCCATTGGTTAAGATGAAGTGGTCCTCCAATATTACAAAACTGCATGGGCATCCTACTGGTTGGAATGTCACTCTTGTGACCTGGGTTTGAGTCCCAGTCCCCTTTGTTTTTCTCTCTGAATTTTTTATGGGCGTAGGATACCTTATGGGCTGCACTTTTTGGCCCAGCTACTCTGTTTTACTTTTTATTTTCTTTTTTTGGCAGATTCAAAATGCTTTTGTAAATATTCATATCTTTTAAACCATAACTTCGAATTTAACATATTATATATGGAAATGCCTCAGAAAATATGTAGATTCCAAATATGCCATTATCTTGCATGTTAATCATTTTAAAATTACGCTTTGGGTGCAACCTTCATTAATATTTTAATACCTTCTTTATATGGGGTATTTTGAAAATGTCTATTATATATGTTTCCAACTCATTTGAATGGAGTAAATAAGATTATTTGACGTTCTCACAAAAAATTATTATATATGAGATGTTGATTTCTATCAAATACTATATGTTAAAGATTACAACACGTACATAATCATCATCTCTATTTCGCACAGTGCACAATAATCATCCTATATACGGTGATGTACACGAAACTGCTGATACAAGCTTTATGTAAACTAGGGGTTTAGCGTTCATTTCCATATTGTTTGAAATTGTGCCCATAGTTTATTTCTTAAGAATATCGATGTTGATATGCAACCTTGAACATATGGCGTGCATGTCCTTACAGATTAATTGTTTTCAGTGGAGCTGTCTGATATGTTTGCAACTAAATTAAGTCTTGATTTGGATTATAGTTGCAAACACATAAATCAATGAGACAAAAATAATGCTCTTATGCACATGTTATCATTGAATACTAAAATATAGTTGCTATTTTCATTATAACAAAATATTTGTTGGCATCACTAAGGAGAAACGACAACAAAGGCGTAAACATATATCGGCAACTAGGTAGATATTTATGTTGTATAATGAATTGGGAACACCTTGAGTACATTTCAAAAATCATCTTATCTTTATGTTTTTGTACAACACCACTTATCATGTTGCTTGGCATAGCATCATGAAAATTCCAAGAGAAATACTACATACTCAGGCTATTCTCGAAGGCTTTGGTCATTGGTCATTGAGAAATACTACATACTCAGGCTAGACACTTCCGCTTGGCCCTCCTTTAATTCGGTTAAAGATTGGTGGATGAGTACTTGCACCGACGGCACGCCAAAAATACAAGCCAAGGCATCCCTCACCATGCTCATGTCATGGACAATATGAAACGAGCGTCACGCAAGGGTTTTTAAACATAAGGGCGTCCCACCGACTATCTTGCTCTCCTCCATCTCTACAGAGGCCA
Source organism: Triticum monococcum (assembly GCA_034509565.1). NCBI lineage: Eukaryota > Viridiplantae > Streptophyta > Magnoliopsida > Poales > Poaceae > Triticum > Triticum monococcum. The sequence continues at coordinate 75,561,521 of CM067842.1, read as the reverse complement.
ACCTTTGGATTGTCGCCGGTGCAAAAAAGTTAGGGGCTTTATTTTTGTGTGAGTAGTCTGCATGTCGTGTAATTGGGTGACTTATAACAAACTCTATTCTCCCTTATTTAATGGATGAGGCAAAACTTTTGCTTCCGTTTCAAAAAAAAAGATTTTTGCTAATGCCGTCCAGTGTGTTTGAGGGGTAATTTATTTTCTTTCGTTACAACGCACGGGCATGTTTGCTAGTGGATATTGAAGTGCGTGGGTATAAAAAGTTCTTATGAATATGAGGAGTTTGGGTAGAAGAGGATTGTACTCACGCCCATACCCTATCAATTGACATCCCTAGGCGGAAGCGAGTTGGAGGCACAAACTGGAACCCACGGCATATGTAGTAGCAAGCACACGGGAGTGGGCACGGACGTGTATGAGAGCATGGGTGCGTTGCTAGCGCAAAGTAATGATCAGAAGTGCCAAAATTTCCTGTTAGAGAGGCTTTGAAGAGGCACATGCATCACACATGTATGTGATGCGCAAAAGCACATTTGCCAAATTACTGGTGGAGCAGGTTTATGGTCAAATCAAACACAGCCGTACAGCGCGTGTAGCTGGCGGAGCAGGTCTGTGATCAACCCGAACAGAGCACAGTGTCTGACCAACCATCTGCGCGTGCTATATATATACACGTCAACAAACGTGTAGCACACCTCAACAATTCATCCCCAATCATGCCTGTTGCAAAGTCGAAGCAGAGGAGCACCCTCTTCGTCTTCCTGTACTTCGCCTCTTCGGCAGCGCTCGCGGTGCTGCTCTCCGCGTCCTGGCAATGGCTTGCCGGGGCATCCGCCCGGCCCGCCCGCATGCGCCTGTTCATGCACGACGTGCTCACAGGCCCGGGCGCCACGGCGGTCGAGGTCGTGAACGGCACCGGGCCGTCGCTGTTCGGGGGCGACCCGCCGCTGCGGTTCGGGCAGGTGGTGGTGATCGACGACGCGCTCACGGATGGGCCGGACCCGGCGTCGAGGCCCGTGGGGCGTGCGCAGGGGACCTACGTGTTCGCGTCCATGCACGACCCGGCGCTGCTCTTCTGCATGAATGTGGTGCTCACGGCGGGGCCCTACTCCGGGAGCACCTTCGCCGTCGTCGGCCGCGACAACATCGTCGAGCCACTGCGGGAGCTGTCGGTGGTGGGCGGCACAGGGAGGTTCAGGATGGCGACGGGGTACGTGCTCTGGAGGACGGCGAGCTGGCAGCTACGCAAGAACGCCGTCCTCGACCTGGACGTGTTTATCTACGTCCACGCCCACGCCCACGCCCATGCATGATGGACGGCTCCAACCCTTTATTTTATGTGCCTTTCATTTTATGTCCCTTCCATTTTATGTGTATTATGTCCCTTTCATTTTATTTTTGACATATTAGCGTTTTGTTTTAAATCAAACTTTATAAAGTTTAACCAAATATATATAAAAATAAGAAGAGTAGATGGAATTGTGATAAGAAATTTTGTGACAACATACATTAATATTGTGTCAATATTTTAGATATTTTTTCAGATTTTTTCCAACATTTTAAAAGTTGCTACGCCATCCGGTGCATCAGTAGTATTACAAGGGTGGGTTACGAGATACATTCCCATAGGAGTTTTCTTTTAGCATTTCCTTTATACTTTTTTACCATGTTTTCTTCTAGTAAAATTGTGGCGTGTCCACATGTAACAATTTATTTCTCATTTTTACGATTTGTATAAGAAATAAGACCATGTACCATGAGATTTATATGTAAAAGCATTTACAAGTTTTTTCGTTAATATACAACGTTATAATTACCATGGTTAATAAGAATGTTGGATTTCTCTCAATGAAAAATCTAACCAACCTGGAGACTCCAAAAGAATGCAACTAATTATTTATATAACTAAAAGTATGTACTTGCATTTTTCTAATATTATTACCAAGCGTTTCTCTCCATAAAAAACAAACTAGTCCTCCCGTAGAAAAAAACTAGTCCAGGAGCACCCACAAAATAGCACATATTTATATAGAAGATAAGATTCCCTTTTGCATATTATCTTATCTTATCTTATATAAGGGAACCTTGGGTTACTGCCATCTCGCCGTCCACCACAGCACATGCCCGTCGCTATACTTTTTTTTTAACAGCAAATAGACTTTTTTTTAAGAAAAGCCGTCATGCCGATTTATATTTCATGCGCAAAAAGTGATACATGGTTTGTTAATACATCTACTAGAAACCCCGAAGACTCCGATTTCCAAACAATTGTATGAGAGAACTCCGAGTTTGTAGCCGATAAATCTGCTGCCGCATTGGCCTCCCTAGGGCAGTGGGAAAACATAATAGAAATAAAATTTCTAGCAAGAAAAGAACATTCTTCATAAATTGCGGCTGCCGGGCCTAGCGAATTACCACCCCCTTGCATGACTTCGACGACCTCCATGCAATTGGACTCGACGCAAATTTTATTGCACACAACTTCATTTGCGAGTAAGAGCCCATCTCGCATACCTCTAGCTTCTGCCGTCGCCGTGTCTTCCACAAAAGGGATATTACTGCATGAAGTTGTGACGAAGAAACCAGCTTCGTCTCGTAAGATTGCACCCGTGCCCCCTGTTCCCCTATCAGGATCAAAAGTGGCATCGACGTTAAGTTTGAGAACTTCCTCTGGTGGCTTACTCCATCTATATCTTCTCACTTTCACTTGCTTTGACTTTGCCTTGGAAAATTCTTAGCAAGAGCTAAAATTGCTTGCGCTGACCTGCTTGGTTCATACACATATTCACCATGAGTGTAGCAGCGTCTTTCCCACCAAACGTACCACGCTGTAGTGGCCACAAGGTCATTGCGTTGAACATCAGTCATATGAGCCATGGTATTGTTCGTTGATAGAAGAAGATTAGCCAACACCGATTCGCCATCCCTCTCCAGCGCACACACCTCCTGAACCACATCTTGCAGTCCCAATATCCTCCAGATTTCTTGAACTCTAGGGCACAAGAACATGGCATGTCTAATACTCTCACAATCCAAAGTGCAGAGAGGACATTGAGAGCTTGTGATCATATGCCTGTTAGCAAGGACTCCATTACAAGGGATGGCGCCAAGAAAAGTTTTCCATACATGAATTTTGATTTTTGTCGGCACACGCAATTTCAAAATGGTACGCCAATCTGGACTAGTACTTGAGGCTTGTATAGAGTTAGTCATCCTCAACTTTCGTCCGTGTTGATGCTCCCACTCTTCATGGTATGCCGATCTAACCGAAAATATTCCACTTCTATTATGGTGCCATGACACAAAATCATCCATCATCCCCAAATCCAGTGGGATGTTTAATATGCGTTGCACATCAATAGGCCAAAACAACTCCGATATCAACTGTTCATCCCACACTCTATTTTCCGTATCAATGAGTTCATAAACTTTTGTGATCACAATGTTACCTCTTGGCGTCATTACCTTTTGAGTAGGACTACTTGATATCCAAGGGTCTTCCCAGATGTTAATTTGTGACCCATCTCCAACTCTCCAAATATGCCCTCGTTTAAAAGACTGAATTCCACTTCATAGACTCTGCCATGTATAAGAACTACCCTTCTTAAGGCCGCAGTTAAGAAGGTCTCCATCAGGAAAATATTTGGCTCTCAAAACTCTGCACATAAAGAATTTGGTTCACATAACAACCTCCAACACTGCTTTGCGAGAAGAGCCAAATTAAAACAATGCAAGTCTCTAAAACCCATTCCACCCTTTTCCTTTGGGACACACATTTCCACCAAGCAAACCAGTGCATGTGTTTTTGCAGATCATCATCTCCCCACCAATATTTAGACATAGCTGTGGTGATACTATTGCAAACATGTTTGGGTAGTTTAAAAACTAACATAGCGTAAGAAGGAATAGCTTGTATGACAGCCTTAAGTAGCACTTCCCTACCTCCATAGGATAACAATTTCTCCTTCCAACCTCTTATTCTACTCAAAACTCCGTCAATGAGGTGTTGAAAACAATATGTTCTGTCCACACCTACAATTGGAGGCAATCCCAAATATTTATCCGTGATGGCTTCCACCATGGTATTTAGTGCAGTGCAAACCTCCACTCTAGTATCAACAGGGGTGCAAGGACTAAAGAAAATACTGGACTTGGCCTTGCTCACCATTTGTCCAGAAGCTGCACAATAATCATCAAGTGCCCACCGGAGGCTGATAGCATTAGTGGCGTCTGCTCGCATAAGGATAAGAGAGTCATCCGCAAATAAAAAATGAGATACCGAAGGACCATCACGACACACCTTCACTCCCATAATATTACCAGCCTCCTCCTCATATGTGATCAAGCTTGTCAGGCCCTCAGCACAGAGCAAAAACAAGTATGGTGATAAAGGGTCTCCCTGTCGGAGTCCCCTAGAAGGGACACAAAAATCAGTTAACACATTGTTTACTCGTACCTGATATTTCATTGTACGTACACATTCCATGATCATTGCCACCCAGTTTGGTGTGAACCCTAGACGCAACAGTATGGTCTCCAAAAAAGTCCACTCGACCATGTCATATGCCTTGTGCATGTCAAACTTAACCGCACATGTCCCATATTTGCCCGTAGTCTCCTTTTTGATTGCATGATATGACTCAAAAGCTACCAAAAAATTATCCGTGATAAGACGTCCCGGAATGAACGCACTTTGATTGGGAGATATAATCTCGCACAAAATATGTTTATAGACGATTAGCTAGTAATTTTGAGATCACCTTATACACCACGTTGCATAAATTGATTGGCCGAAACTGAGTTATGACTGATGGATCATCAACCTTTGGTATGAGCACGACAGTGGTATCATTCCACCCTTCTGGAATCTTCCTAGAATTAACAGCCATCAGTACTTCATCAACCAAATCCTCACCAATGATATGCCAAAATCGTTTGTAAAACACAGCATGTAACCCATCCGGAGCAGGAGCTTTTAAATCACCGATATTAAATAAAGCTTTTTTAACTTCCTCTCTTGTATAGGGCTTATTCAGCTCGTCATTCATTGCGTTAGTCACTCTCGGCTTCACCTTCTCAACAACATTCATGTCTGGAGCAAGCACACCCCCTGTGAATTAGTTAGAGAAGTATGTTGCAGCATGTGTTCTAATTGCCTCCTGGTCCTCGATCCATGAGCCATTATCTTCCTGTAAGCGCTTAATAAATTTTTTCTTGCACCGTCCATTTGCTGCTCTGTGAAAAAATTCAGAGTTTCGATCCCCGCGAGTGAGCCAGTCCGCTCAGCCCCGTTGCATCCAGTAAAGCTCCTCCTGCTCTAGTAGCTTCTCAATTTCCAAGTGTAGTTCATGTTGTCTAACCACCGCATCATCTGTTAAGGGACCCAAGAGAACCTCGTTTAACTTCTTCTGTAACTCCCTGAGTCTAGTACGTGGTCCCTTAAGAACCTCCCTATCCCAACAGTGTAATGCATGATGCACATCAGCCGTGAGCTCAGCAAATAGACTTTATTTCTCATATGATGATCGTTGTCATTTACAAGTAAATGAGAAACATACTCAAGTATTACATCATCCCAAGAACCTGAAGATCTAGCAGTAAGAGAATGCTTAGCTAGCTCATCTACTACCTAATTAGCGTCCCGAAAACAATGCTTCTCTTGAATATTTTCTCAAAGTTTCAAAATATCACAACTGGCAACATGCTTTCTCTTAAACCACGTCGAAGTAAATCTAGATTTTCCTTTTAACTCAGCTTCCTCTTTATGAGGGACATCACATTCATGTATATGTATAGGTAAAAGAATAACAAATCCGCAGTAGATCTAGAGAAGATAAAGCCATATGAATAGTTGTCACACAGGGTCGTGTGAGCCGTCGTAGCTGCACTCAAACGTGTAGACAGTTTTAATATTCCCTCACACATGATGGTGTGGGCTGTTCCCTAGATATGACCGGACGAGTCTTGTGATCGGATGTACATTGTGCCATTCGTATGACAGTTATCGGCGTTCTAAAAATGAAATTTCCTTTTATAAAGAAACTGTATAAGGAACCTTGCGTGGCTGCCACCTCCATGTGCCATCTCCATTCTCCACAGCACGTGGCCGGTCGCCATACCTTGGTGTCGATCAATCATGCATGTTGCCAAGTTGAAGCAGAGTGGCCGCCTCCATGTCTTCGTGTATTTCGTCTCTTCGCCAGCACTGGCGGTGATGCTCTGCATGTCTTGACAATGGCTTACCTGTTCGAGGGCGAGCCGCCGCTGCGGTCCGGACAGGTGGTGCGTACGTGTTCGCGTCTATGCACGACCAGGCGTTGCTCTTGTGCATGAATGTGGTGCTCACGGAGTCACGACCACTATTCTTATCATGGTATATGTATTACAGATTTTTGGAAATGCATGGCCAATATGTTGTTCCTATAATTTTGATATGTATCTACGAGTACATTAGCTATGTATATAGAAAAGATGAAGGACTGTATCTCGGTGGAGAAGATATAAGATGACCGCAACTTATGCTCTTGCTGTTGGAGAACGCAGTAATTTTAAAAAAAATCCTACGCACATGCAAGATCATGGTTATGCATAGCAACGAAAGGGAAGAGTGTTGTCCACGTACTCTCGTAGACCGTAAGCGCAAGCGTTATGACAACGCGGTTGATGTAGTCATACGTCTTCACGATCGACCGATCCTAACACCGAAGGTACGGCACCTCCGCGATCTGCACATGTTCGGCTCGGTGACGTCTCACGAACTCACGATCCAACAGAGTGTTGAGGGAGAGTTTCGTTAGCACGACGGCGTGATGACGGTGATGATGATGCTACCGGAACAGGGCTTCGTCTAAGCACCGCTACGATATGACCGAGGTAGATTATGGTGGAGGGGGGCACCGCACATGGCTAAGAGATCAATGATCAACTTGTGTGTCTATGGGGTGTCCCCTGGCCACGTATATAAAGGATGGAGGGAGGAGGAGGCCGGCCCTCATAGGGCGCGCCCAAAGTGTGGAGTTCTACTAGGACTCCCTAGTCCTAGTAGGATTCCACCTCTCACATGGAATAGGAAAAAGGGAAGGGAGAAGGAGAAGGAAGGAAGGGGGCGCCCCCTTTCCCTAGTCCAATTCGGACCAGTCCATGGGGAAGGGGCACGGCCACCCTTGAGGCCTTTTTTTCCTTTCCCGTATGGCCCATTAAGGCCCAATACGAATTCTCGTAACTCTCGATACTCCGAAAAATACCAGAATCACTCGGAACCTTTCCGATATCCGAATATAACCTTTCAACATATCGATCTTTACGTCTCAACCATTTTGAGACTGCTCGTCATGTCCCCGATCTCATCCGGGACTCCGAACAAACTTCGATCATTAAATCACATAACTCATAATACAAATCATCACAGAACATTAAGCGTGCGGACCCTATGGGTTCGAGAACTATGTAGACATGGCCGGGACTCATCTCCGATCAATAACCAATAGCGGAACCTAGATGCTCATATTGGTTCCTACATATTCCATGAAGATCTTTATCGGTCAAACCACATAACAACATACGCTGTCCCCTTTGTCATCGGTATGTTACTTGCCCGAGATTCGATCGTCGGTATCTCAATACCTAGTTCAATCTCGTTACCGGAAAGTCTCTTTACTCGTTCCGTAATACATCATCCCGCAGCTAACTCATTAGTCACATTGCTTGCAAGGCTTATAGTGATGTGCATTACCGAGAGGACCCAGAGATACCTCTCTGATAATCAGAGTAACAAATCCTAATCTCGATCTATGCCAACTCAACAACTACCATCGGAGACACCTGTAGAGCACCTTTATAATCACCCAGTTACGTTGTGATGTTTGGTAGCACAAAAGGTGTTCCTCCGGTATCCGGGAGTTGTATAATCTCATAGTCATAAGAACATGTATAAGTTATGAAGAAAGCAATAGCAACAAACTAAACGATCATTGTGCTAAGCTAACGGATGTGTCAAGTCAATCACATAATTCTCTAATGATGTGATCCCGTTCATCAAATGACAACTCTTGTCCATGGCTAGGAAGCTTAACCATCTTTGATTAATGAGCTAGTCAAGTAGAGGCATACTAGTGACACTTAGTTTGTCTATGTATTCACACATGTACTAAGTTTCCGATTAATACAATTCTAGCATGAATAATAAACATTTATCATGATATGAGGAAATAACTTTATTATTGCCTCTAGGGCATATTTCCTTCACTTGCGTTTATCTGTAAGTTTCTCTTGCATCCATAGCAATGCACGAGCTTCTAACTATTTTTCCCAAATCTTGACAAGTTTGCCATCGCCCTTCGTCTCCAATGGCCATGGGCCGAGTGGCTCCACTCGGACAAGCCATGGGTTGGCTTGGGAACCCCTTGTGATGACAACGACCGAAATATTTTTGCAGCAGCTACCAAGGTTGAAGTTGGCAATGGCTTGCGCACCAAGTTTTGAGAGTCTCCTTGGCTAGATGGTGGGATTAGGCCCACAGACATGGCCCCTAAAATATATGAATTGTCGAAGAAGAAGAATTGCTCGGTTTGAATGGCTCTGCACGACAATTTCTGGACTTCCCAGGTGGACATCCTTCGTAGCATCACTGTTGAACACCTCTCTGAGTTTGTCACCCTTTGGGAGAAGGTCTCCCATATCCACCTCGACATCGACACGCCTGGCACTATCACCTGGAAGTTCACCATTGATGGACACTACTCGACGACGTCGGCCTACAAGGCGCAGTTCTTTGGCCATACTGACACTGAGATGATATCGACCGTTTGGAAGATTTGGGTGCCTCCTAAATGCAAATTTTTCGCTTGGTTGGCAATAATAGGATCTGGACAACTGATAGGCTTCAACGTCGTGGGTGACCAAAATGTAACCTTTGTCCCCTATGTAAGCAGGTTCAAGAGTCAGCGGCCCACCTTCTATTCCAATGCAAATACACTATGAGAGTTTGGCGCATGATCAAAGATTGGCTGGGTCTCCATGACATGCATCCCAGTGATTGGAGTGACGCGACTTCCATTAAAGAGTGGTGGAGCCACAATGCTACCAAGAAGACACAGTCACGAAGACCACTTGCTTCCTTGATGCTTCTTATCTCTTGGGAGTTGTGGAATAAGAGGAATGCGCGGATCTTTCGTAATACCGCTGTCCCAGTTGAAGTCATCGTTGCTAGGATTAATTAGGAGACGTCGCTTTTGGAGCATGGCAGAGGCGAGGCACTTGAGTAACATAATGCCACGAGAGTGATTGTTGTAATTCGGCCATGGGCCTTGACTTCTCTCTTAATCAATAAAAATGACAAATCTTTTGCCTCGTTTAAAAAAACTATTTTTCTTAATTTCAATCAACGTACCAATCACGGCCGCACGTATAATTCTTCTTCTAACAGAAACAGAAACAGAAACATGAGGGCCGGGAATCAGAGTGCACAGCGTGTCCTCCAATTCCCTCCTCTTGCTGGCTGCTAGTATCCCACTTGGCCTGTTAGTCAGATTCCACGTCGTGCACGGCCTTTCCCACGCCTTCGTCGCCCACGGCACCACGATCGTGGCCATGAACCCCCGCTAGGTCAGCCCCGTCATCCCCGCCTTCGACACCGCCACCTCTACGGTGGGCATCATCCCGTGGCCCGAGTTCCGCGTGACCTTCGGCAGGCCTATCCTCGTCTCCATCGCCTGACGTGCTTTTTCACTTCGTGTCTCACCTCGTGTGATCTGTTGCCTCCAAAAACCCTTGCTAACCCAAAGTATGAGATTTTTCGTTTCATAACAGTCAAATAGGACACTTGTCTCTAAAAATGCATGCACAACACCTTCTAGGGAGGGAAAAGATAGAATATGAGTGTTTGTGGTGGGAGGATGCTTGAAGATTTTCATCTAAGCCCTCCCATAAACTTTTTGTTCACAACTTGGTTTAAAGATGTGTGGGGGTGGGGGAGGGGGCAATGGCCCTCTAAGGCTAACACATAGCTCCGCCCCTGCACGACACACCATAGATGGATTGCAATGGTACTATGACCAAGAGTAACAAAAACATAGCATAGATGTGGTCGTCTAGACTCTTGTTGGGGAGCTACTCGGAGAAAGAAAAGCAATGGTCCTCTCAGGCTAACACATAGCTCCGCCCCTGCACGACACACCATAAATGGATTGCAATGGTACTATGACCAAGAGTAACAAAAACATAGCATAGATGTGGTCGTCTAGACTCTTGTTGGGGAGCTACTCGGTCGCCTTGCCCATGCCGCCGCGGAGTTCGTCAGGAACGGCGCCAAGGTCATCCTCACCGACATCCAGGACGACCTCGGCCGCGCAGTCGCCGCCGAGCTCGGCCCCGACGCCTCCTACGCCCGGTGCGACGTGACCGACGAGGCGCAGATCGCCGCGGCCGTCGACCTCGCGGTGGCGCGCCACGGCCGGCTTGACGTCCTGCACAACCACGCCGGGGTCGCCGGGAGGATGACCATGGACTCCCTGGCGTCCCTCGACCTCGCCGACTTCGACCGCACCATGGCGGCCAACGCCCGGTCCGCCGTCGCCGGGATCAAGCACGCGGCGCGCGTGATGGTGCCGCGCCGGAGCGGGTGCATCATCTGCACGGCGAGCACGGCGGGGGTGCTCGGCGGCGTGAACCCCGCGTACTGCATCTCCAAGGCGGCCGTGATCGGCGCCGTGCGTGCGTTGGCCGGGGAGCTGGGGAGGCACGGCGTGCGCGTGAACGCCATCTCGCCGCATGGCGTCGCGACGCCGTTCGGGCTGCGCGGTCTGGCGGAACTGCTCCCAGAGGCGAGCGAGGAGGAGCTGAGGCGAATGGTGGAGGCGGGCATGAACGAGATGGGTGGAGCGGTTCTGGAGGTGGAGGACATCGCGCGGGCGGCCGTGTACCTGGCGTCCGAGGAAGCCAGGTACGTCAACGGGCACAACCTCGTCGTCGACGGCGGGTTTACCGTGGGGAAGCTGATTCACATGTCCGATCGGTGAGGAGTGAGTGACAGGCATGGCATGGGCATGACAGTAATAAAGATGAGGATAAACATCTAACAAGCGTACTGAGCTGGTACCCATCTTCCACAGCATGCGCAATAAATTAAGGAAAAATAATGGATTCCACCGACTGATTTAGGGTGCATGTGCGTGATGTCACATAGGATAAATCCTAAGGTGAAGCAAAGAGAAATCATAAGAAAAAAAATTACCTTCTCTTATTTAAGAGATGATCTTTAAGCATAATATGTCTGATCAGTTTTTAGGAATAGCTAGTTATTGAAGATAAGACTAAGAGATAACCCATTGTAGGCTTGTACTTATTGTCATATCTGAATTACATGCAAGTTTTAAGATAGAATGGTTTTATCAACCATTGTACATGCCCTTAGATCTTAATACGCGAGTGCATGTCTGTTGTTCCGCCTAATACAATTTGCTTTTTATTCAGCAATGCTACATTCACGAAATAACACGCGGTTTTATGCAGTGTTTGTGACTTGTTAGGTGCTGATTGGATTAAGAGAGAGGGAGGTGTCCCACCCACCTGGAAATCGGGGGTGAAGAGAATTAGAAGGATGGGCCCATAATCCCCCCGTAATAAGCATGTGTGTTTATCATTTTTGGTTTTTTTATATGAGAGCGTCTTAGGCTCATCGAGATTTGAGAAAAAGTTCAAAATAAACCATGAACTCGTAGACGAAGGCTAAATCAAACGCTGAAGTTTCAATCCCTTAAATCAGCACATCAAACTCTCTGATCAAAGTCAATTTTGAACCTTGAGCGCGTTGTCAACCGGATTGTTGTCACAGCAGGCCGATCTGCGTCTAAACACGATTGAGCTGGCCCACCAGACGTGAACCATGTTTTTCTTTTTAGTAACGTGACACTTGAAAATACCAAAAAAAATGTGATGCTCACATTGCGACCTAGCTGCTGAACTACTCCTGCTATCCACTCTAACTAATGACTCTTGGTTACAAATGAGAAGCACGAAAATATTTAACCATATACCGCAGCGTCGAGATTTGAAAACATATATATTTTTTCGGGTTTTTTGAAAATTATGAATAGTTTCGAAATCCTAATATTCTAAATACAAAAAATTAATTTTAAAAATTCCAGACATTATATGCAAAAATGTGAACAATTTTTTGAATTACAAACATGTCTTGAAACACAAAGAAATTTTGAAAACGTGAACCATTATCGAAATCCCCGAACATTTTATTAAGAGCAACAATCAAACCTGAACAAAATTTTAAAGAGCGAACAATTTTTCCAAATACGAATGTTTGTGAAACATAAACTTTTTTGTGAAAAATTGGAACAAACTTTAAATCCTGAACAAAATTTGAAAGTGCAAACAACTTCCAAAACACGAACGTTTGTCAAACATAAACATTTGTGAAAAATGGGAACAAATTTTGAATCCTGAACAATATTTTAAAGTGCAAACAAGTTTTGAAAACACAAACTTTTGTGAAACATAAACATTTTTGTAACAAATGGGAACAATTTTTTGAATCCTGATCAAAATTTTAAAGTGTGTTTTTTAAAACACAAAAAAATGTAAACATATTTTATTAAAAATGGGAACAAAATTTGAAACCTGGACAAAATATTGATGTGGAATACTTCGTGAAAAATTTGTCCAGGTTTCAAAATTTTGTTTAGGTGTCAAAATTGTTCGTGTTTCCATCGCCTTGATGTGCTTGACGCAGTGTGGTCAATGTGGTCAACAAACGAGCGACCTCGGAAGAGGACTCTACAATCTACACGAAGAAGCTGACAGTAGAGACCCACACGGCCTCTGGCGACAAATTGCTTCCATAAAAAGTATCGTTCTCGGATGGGGTGGTTTACTTATCCTATCTCAATTTTTTTTGGTTTATAAGAAGAAAATGTTTTTTTTAGGCTTGCTACGCGTCGGCCGATGACTTGTTTTTTTTCTCGAACGGCCGTTAGATTGTTTTTAAATGATCCGTCGCCTTGCGGGCCATCAGATATGGTCTATATAGCATCTGAACATCTTCTTCTACTTTACAACAAAACTCTTGTTGCAGAAACATTGCAACATAGGTTGCGTTGTCAATTTTTTTTACAACATAAGTTATGTTTCGAGATTTTTTTTTGCAATATAGGCTGTGTTGCAGGGTTTTCTTTTGCAACATAGGCTGTGTTGTGGGATTTTAATTTTTCGTCTTTTTTTTCTACAACAAAGGTAGTGTTGGAAGAACTTTTACAACATATGTAATGTTGCAGAAAACGAAAACATAGAGATGAGAGACGAGAGAGGAACATGATGTTTTCTACTCCCTCCGTTCTAAATTACTTGTCTTGAATTTGTCTAAATACGGATGTATCTAGACTTATTTTAGTGCTAGATACCTCCGTATCTAGACAAATCTAAGACAAGTAATTCGGAACGGAGGGAGTACAAGAAGAGGTTCGCCTCGTGTTTCCTTGAGTGGGGCCTTGAGGGCATGTGACGCTTAAAGGAGGTGGCGGACGCGTCGATTGATTTCAACCGGTTGACACTGAACGTTTCCCCTTTTTTTTTGTCTACTTCCTTATATATGAAAATAAACGATGCACAACCCGTGGTTTCATAATTTACGAGGAGCCTCGCAGTCGCACTACCGGCGGGATCGAACGGCCATGAGCAGCGGAGCCCCTAGATCTGCATGCAAATACACTTCACTACAGGGGGTTCTCTGCAAACTGCCAAGAGCTCTGCCCGCTTCTCCTCCCGTCCCATCGAAACCGAGCGATTGATCCGTGGCGGCTAGGGTTCTAGCCCGCGGCTCCCTTCCGGCCGGAGCGCCGCCCGTGCGCCGCCCCTCCTGCCTACGCCTTCCCCGGCGCCTACTCTCGGCGTCTCCGCCCTCTTCCCCGCCCCCGAGCAGCCACTCGTCGGCCCGATCTCTGTCCTCCACCTCAGCTCCTCATCTGCAGGTATCTCATCCCCTCCAACCCCATTGCCTCCGCCTCTCCGTCACCTCTCTCTCCCCCTCCGCCCCTCCTATGCGGATTATTAACTCTAGATCATGATATCTTATCTATGATCGTTCTCTTATGTGCTATATAACCTTGATCTGCAACTTGTTTTCTGAAGATGACTTTGCCTGTTAGTCAGTTTAGGATAAGAGCCGTTTACTGCATTTCAGATTGGAGGTAGGTGGAGGTTAATCGCATAAGAGAAAACTACTCTGGCAAAATTCCTGCAATCTATTTCCAGTGATCAGTATAGACTGCTTCCTTACGGTTTGTTTGGTCTGATGTGCAAACAATCTAATTGATGGCACTTGGATTGTGTATGAATAGGAATTAACGGTTCTATCATCAACCACGTGTTGTGACTTGAGAGGAAGTACTTATGTGACTTTTGCTAGTCTAATATCACCGGGCCAGACATGCCTTGCTGTCTCGCTGAATCTGCAGTGAAAGGGTCCTGTACAGTTAGTTATCCAGCCATTGGCTGAGTTTTTTTTTTCTAGGAGTAGAGTTTGATTCTGCCACACCAAGTTTTTTCTCTCTAGAAGTTGACTTCTAAAGTTGCTTATTGAACCTCTAGCTATTAACATGTTCTGACTGTACATCATAAATTTAGCAGGTTCATGATTTCTGTCACATCTGATGATCGGCTAGTGACAGTTCTCTGTGCACTTTGCTAGTGACCGATGGCGGCTGAAGCACTTTTTGTGGCAATTAGTTCTTATGCTTTTGGAGCTTTATCGGCAGCAGGTGGATTGCTTTATGCAATCAAAGCTTACAAGAATTATAGGGCCATGCGTGAGGAGGTTAAAATATGTGCTGCCTGTGGGGAGGAAGTGAAGATTATGCTGTCCGAAGAGCATATTGAAGAACGGGCAAATAGCTCCTATGCGACATCGTTGGTGTGTATTGTCTCTCATGCGACGTTGTTGGTTGTAATAGCTCTCATGCGACATCTGCGTTGAAAAAAATAGCTCCCATGCGACATTGCTGCCTAATCCAAAGACACATGTTTAAAACTCGAATCAGGTGAGCGGGACCCACAGCGCGGGACCCACTAACTTATCCAACTCAGCATTGGTCAGGTGAGCGGGACCCACTGCGTGGGACCCACTAACTTATCCAGGTTCAGCATTGGTACAAGAGGACACCGAGCTGTGGCCCGAGCCGTGCAGCACCCAAGCCCATCCTCGCCCCCCACCCCCCCTCCCCGACCGTTGTTGTTCTTCTTCTCCGGCGACGACGCGCAGCAACGTCGTTCCGGGCCGCGACCTAGCAATGTCGAGCTCCGCTTCAGCCTCCCGCTGCTCATGGCCGCGCTATGGCGCAGTGCCCATGACAAGGTGCCCTGCATGCCCACGTATCGCACCCCTGAAGCGGCTAGTCACAACGACCGACAAGAATGGCAACCTTGGGCGGGAATTCGTGAAATGCGAGAGCAAACCAGAGCAGGGAAAGGTGAGATTTTACTTCTCAATATGCCAATTTTGGTTTTTGTATCCCAATTTCATATCACAATTTTTCCCCATTTTTCATCGGATTTGGGATTTAGGGTTCATCTTTCCAATTTCAGAAATTGAAGCAATGCACCCATTTTGAGTGGCTAGATGAGTACATAGAGCGGATTCAACTGGAGGGTGCATCCGGGGAGCTCGATTTACCGTTGGAGGCGGAGAAGTTGGGCAAGTTTGGATCGGGCGCTTCTGGATCTGGGGCCCCTGGATCTGCCCATTCCATTGGGGCTACTGTGGGGGATGCAGTAGTGATGGCAGAGCTGAAGAAGCTAAACAAGCAGATGAAGAAACTCATCGAATTGCAGAAGCAGGGCAATTTGATGGGGCTGATGGCCGGACTTTTTTATGTTTGTGTAATTGCTCTCGCATTTGTTTATGTGATGATAATTAGTCGTAAGTGAATAGATTGGGCATCATTTGTAATCCTAATGATATGTATATTTGAATAAAAGTGTTGCGTTGTACGAATTCAGCATGTCCTCTCCACTCTGTTTCGGCCCCGTTTTTTAGTTCTTCAGTTCGTCATCAGTTTCAGTGGTAGATGGAGAAAAGGAAAAAAAAGGTTCGTCCACAGTTGCCCGAAAAGGCCAGGCCCATATAGAAGTTAGGCAGGGCCGAATAGAACATATCCAGGCCCATTGATAAAAGGAGTGCAAAAAAGTGCACACGGTCATTGACATCGATATATCTTTTCGGCTTTAGATCATTTCACAAATTTTAAGTTTCCTGCAGTCACCTTTTTTGAGATAACTCATCTGATAATTATTTGAGATATTTTTATGCATAAGCTATTTGAGATAATTATTTGAGCAGTCTTTGTGAACCAAAAAAGTTGCAATTGTTTGGTTCTAGTTTATTTCAACCAAGCACCATTTCTTAATATATTTTTTTTAATTGTGCTATGGTGTTTTCAAAGTTTTTACTCGTGTGTTTCAACCGAAAAAGGTTGTGCCCCTCTCAAAAAAAGAAGACATCTAGTGTGCCCGGGCGCCCAGTGTGCCCCTAGTAGCATCTCCTTACAACATAGAGGGGCATCCCCTTACAACCAGGGGCGGATCCATACTTGGTCATGGGTGTACAGTTGTACACCCAAATCTTTTGGCTAGACATTTTTATATATGGTGTATACTTTAATACATTCAGTGCTCAAATAACCTTTCTCGCTAATGCCATGTTTGGCAGCAAAAAATGACATAGCAAGCATGATTTAAACATCAGACAACACTTACGCATGTCATCAGCACCAGATAATTAGCATTTTTCTTGCCCATTGTCTTCAAATGCATTGTATACCAACTGTATGATTATGTAGTACAGTACATAATCTTTATTGTCAATTTCTTGGTACACATGGCCACATAAATAAAATGCAATGGAGAAACTTTAGGACCGAAAAAACATATAGATAGATAGAGGGGCATCGGGTACCCTAGTAGCATAGATAGATAAAACATATAGAGGGGCATCCCCCCACTACATATAGTTCATAAAACATGAAAGTAAAATAATTAAAACTAGATATATAAAAGACACGGGCACACACGCCCGAACCAACACAAACACAAACTAGAGCCCCAAACTAGATAGATAGAAGACTCGCCCCTTGAACAACTCCTTGGCCCCTCCTCCTTGCCACTCCTTGGCCCCTCCTCCTTGGGCCCCTCACTCGTCGTCCTCCGGCATCTGGTAGGGGAGGGTGTGCATGCCGTTGGGGTGAGGGAAGATGTGGTGGAAGTTGGTGAAGATGTTGTAGGTCGTGAACGCGATAAACTCGCATCCACACCAAAACACCTCCCCGAGGAGGTGGTGAGCGTTGTAGGGGTTGGTGAAGGTGACGTAGAGGCCGATGACGAAGCCGTTGGGGCCGGCGTTGCCATCGTACTGCTCGTGGAGGTGGAACATGGGCGGAGTGCCCGGAGGGAGGTGGCGGTAGCCGGCTTGGAGGAAGAAGCGAGCCAACTCTCTAGGGCCCCTCCACCTAGAGATGGCCCACACCCTCGGATCCGGCTTGCCTGCTCCCTTCCCGTGCTCCCATCCATGCTCCCACCTCATCCAACGGCTGTCTTTTTTCTTTTTTTTCCTAATTTAATCATCTCCCCCCTGATTTTAAGGGGGTGGGGCCGGACCTTATTTTGTTCCAATCAAATCACGCCACGTATGCGGGAGCA
This sequence comes from Triticum monococcum, assembly GCA_034509565.1. Lineage (NCBI taxonomy): Eukaryota > Viridiplantae > Streptophyta > Magnoliopsida > Poales > Poaceae > Triticum > Triticum monococcum. The sequence goes on along the minus strand of CM067842.1, from coordinate 75,543,830 downwards.
CGGATGGGCACACGAGAGGGGAGCAGGCAAGTCTCGTCCCACACCCTCAGGCTGTTCTCGACGACGACTCCGGCCGGGTACTGCCTCTCCGGCACGGTGCGAGGGCGACGGTAGGTAGGGCCGTTGAACTGCATGGTGGCTCGAGTGGTGGATTTGGCTCGAAAAGAAGAAGGGAAGGAGGCTTGAGAGATGAGTGTGGGAGAATGAGGAAATGGTGCCCTTTATAGCCACATTGCAACCGTGGTCAATGTGTACACGGTGCCCCTTCTCGATCTTTTTCTCTTCTCCGTTCGCATGGCATAAGTAATTGCGGGCATTAATTCAAAAAACGGCGGCCAGAGCATCCAAAGAGGCACGGGCACTTGCATCGGCGGTGACGCCGCGTGGGAAACAGGCCCGTTCATCCGCGCGTGACACTGAAAAAGGAGCTGCACCACCGACGCGTCCGTCTCGTTCAAACATGCATTTGTTAAAATAGCCTAGATGCGACGTACCTATACGCTGCGCCCTTGCCGTACTCTGCGTCGATGCGTGCATGCAAGCCCGCATGCAAATGGCTAGGCGTTCACGAGCAAAGAATAGCTAGGCTGCGACATTGCATGGCATGCATGGGACAAGGATGGCCCACATGTCATTGACCCTCTCGCATGCAGCCCATCCCCCCTCTCGACAGCCGTGTGCACGCACGCCAGGCTTTGCCAGGCCCGATCCGCTCGGCCCAACGGGCACTTAGATGCTCCCCCGCTCAACGTTATCTGTTTGTCAGAGAGAAAAAACGATGGCCAATCAGATTGGAGCCCACGGATCGCCCCCGCGGAATCCTTCTAGAAGTCCTATCCGACGGCCGCAGTTTGGCGTTAGGGTTAGATCGACGGTGGACGTTTGGCGCTAGGGTTACATGGGGTTTTGAGGCCGTCAACGGGGTTTTGAAAGGTTTGACCGAACATTCAAATGTGTATAACTAATTCAAAAAAAATCTAAAAAAATGAAAAACCTGCGCATATAGCCTTTTTATGTTACATAGTTATGATATAAAATGATAAACTTGATCTAATGATCTTTGCATGAAAAAACCTTCACAAATTGGACTATCTCGACTGAGGTTGCATAGAGTTCAAACGAGTGAGAAGAGGGTTTGAGGTTTTGAAAATGCAAAAAATCAAAAAACATCACCTTAGCTTCATTTTAGAGTGACTAAGGAGGATCTGAAGTTATTTTTGCATTTAAAATTTTTAAACTTGTTTTCTTGCTGACTTTGTATTAAAGGGTGTTTTTTCAAAAATAAATTAAATAATATGAATACTTATTCAAAAAAATGTGAGACTTCGTATTGATCCTATATAGGTATAATATAAGCTAAGAAAATCTTTTTTGGGTGATTTTGAGAAGATCGAAAAAAACTTGCTTAGAAATGGGGCCGTTTTCCCTTACTTTGGAGCCTATTTGTACAATATTTTCAGTGACTATGAGTTGGACTTCACAAAAAGGGTTGGATTTATGAACTAAAGTGCATAATAGTACATAAAACGACGCAACATCACAGAACAAACAAATGAACTCAAAAAATATTGGAGATAGGTTCAAATTTGAATGTCGGTTCAAACTTGAATTTTATTTCAAGTCAAATCAATATCATAGCACATAAGTTTTCACATGAAAGAACATAAGTTTTCACATCAAATGACAACAAACTTAAGTTTTCACATCAAATTTGAATGATTTCGACTCTATTTATTTTGCTCTTTTCTACCACTCGATTTCTTCTGTTTTTTTTCCACCGTTTGGTTCCACGGCGCATAGTTTGTTGATGCTGATGCTCTTGCTTTTTGGCCCCTTGCAAACTCCACTAGGCCCCCTCAACCTTTTCACCTGACCATGTCCCACTTCTTCGGTTTGCACTTCTTTAGTTTGCACTTCTGCAGATTGAGTAGATGGCACAAATTGTTCAACTACTTCAGTTTGCAACTCAACACTTGGCAGCACAACCTCCAAACATGGCAACACAGTTGTCAAAGCAGATTCGCATGGCAGCACAACAGTTGCTTCATCTGCAACAGTTTCAGATTGCCCTAGCGTCTGCAAAACAGATTCAGTATGCATCACATCGTCCAAAACAGAAACACTTAGCTCATGTTCAGCAGTAACAGTTTCAGTTAGCTCCATATCTTTGTCACCAAACATTATCTGCTTAGTGCTCTTCCTTCTATAGCCATTGAGTCTTGCTTTTTTCACTGGCCAGCATTGTTCAACAACAAGAGGTGGGGCTTTTTCTGCACGCTTCCTCCTAAAAAATAAAGCATTTGACTTGGTTAGATACTAGAACAAGTAGCAAAATCAAAAACTTGTAAAAACAGTAACATGAACATACTTTGGCCTCTGAGGAGTGTAGATGCACTTGGATGAACCAATTCTGTGCCCAAGTACCTCACACAACTTGCACCTATTTTTGTTACCTTTTTGAGCCCTTTTGGGCTTATCATTCTTTTCCTTTTCTTTTTCCCCTTCTTACTACAACCACCTTTCTCAAACCAAGCTTTGAATCTGCTCTGTTTAGGCCTCCCAGCCTTTCTTCTAGTGACAGGGGGACACAAGGTAAATTCTATTTCCACCTCAGGCCACTGAGATTGGTCAGTCAGTGCAGGAATTGGACTTGCGTATGCAGCTTTGAATTTTTGTACTGAATAATACTCATGCATATATGGGTGCATATTTAACCTGGGTTTAGATGCCAAAAAAAGTATGGCATGCTCACATGGTTTTCCAGTGTGTTGCCACTCTTGGCAAGTGCACTCATGCAACTCAGTATTTACCACATGCCTCTTGCCACTCTTTGTATCTCTAACTTCAGCACCCCACAAGGAAGATTTCTCAACAGATAGATGTGAAAGATTTCTATTCCTGTTGACCACCTGTTGTACCACTGCTGGAAGCTTGTCCCCTTCCAAAATATTAGCAATTTTTCCTCTCAACTCCCACAAATCGCATGATCATGATCCTTATTTGGTCCATCATGTCATGCACAGGCAAGTCTTTCAAATCCTTCACTTTGTTGTTAAAACTTTCTGCCAAGTTGTTATTGATATGATCACATTTTATGGCAGTATTAAAACCTGATCTATACCACAACAGAGAATGGTGGGTGTTCAACCATGAAGCAAATTCATTATCACTACATGATGCCAATATCTTACCAAGGTGATAGGAATGTGCCTGTCTGGTGTAGGATCTTGCTGCTGGCCACATGCGCCCAAATTCATCTCCTCTAAAATTTTTTATCAGATTCATCCACATATGTCCAAAGCACTCCCTCTGCTCAGCATGGGGGAAAACATTTTTTACTGCATTTTCCAACCCTTTACATGCATCTGTGTGGATGGCCAAAGGAGAAACTGGCCCTATGCATCTTTTTAGTTGCATCATGAACCATATCCATGATGCCTCTGTCTCTGATTGAAACATTCCTATTGCAATTGGGGACATCCAGTTGTGTCCATCTAGAGCATTGCATGCAGCCAACTGACCATTCCACTTTCCAGTCAAAAAACATGAGTCTATGCTCAAATATGGATGACAACCTGCTTTGAATCCATCTATGCAAGGCTTCAAACACATAAAAAACTTGCTGAATAAAACCTTGCCATCCTCTGTTACCTCTGTATCTATCTCCACCACACTCCCAGGTGACCTCTTCTCCACCTCTGCTTTAAAACTATACAACATCCTAAATGTATTTGCCCAGTCACCATACAATGATTTCATGGCCCTTTGTTTTGCTTTCCACACTGTGGTATATTGCAGCTGGATGGGGTACAGCTTCTCCAAGTCAACTTTAAGCCTCTTTGCAGTAGTGTTTGGAGTCTTGGCTAAAATAGGAGTAATCTTCTCTGTAACCCAAAGCTGTGATGTCATCTTTGAAACTCTCTGTGAAGTGGTCATACATGTATGCTGGTGTGGTATTTGATTTACCCTTACTGTACTTCCATCAGGTTGTAGTCTGGCAGACAAGTACCATTTGCAAGGATTGCCACCACCATCATAACCTTTGCACCGAGCATAAAATTTCTTTCGATCAGTCCACATAGTCTTGGCATCAAACTCTTTTTTCACTGCATAGGTCCTGAAAGACATCCTAAACTCCTTCATGCTTGGCCACAACTTTCCCACCTCAATAACTGGGTTCTCTTTGTCATACAAACAAACCAGCTCATTATCATCTGCATCATGCACATCATCTGCAGCCTCTCTCATCAGCTGTTCTTCATCCTCATTTGCATTTCTAGGGCCTGTGTTACCTTCAGCAGGCAAAGAACTGTCATCCTTCTCCTTATCTTTGTCATCAACTTGAATGCCAAACATTTCGGCCATATCAATGTCAGATATTGGTGTAATGACCAAATCTGTTTTTTCATTCAACTCTACTACATTCCAGTCAACAACAATCTTCCTAGCACCATGGGTTCCCTCCTCTCCATCTGCATCAATCCCTGTATCTTCAGCTACTACAGTCGGTTCAGTCAACAATGCCAACATCTTCTTTTGTGAAACCCACTCATCATCTTCCATCTGTGCATCCCTCTTTGATTGCACATAACCAACTCTGGAATGAGTTTGCAGATCAATTAGCTCTGCATAAAATGTTACTTGTTTGCTTGCCCACCCTTCTTGCTGATCAATTTCAGCAACCATGGATTCTCCATCTTCAATTCTCACATATTCACCATTATAGTTATCGAAACGTTGCAGACATACCTCTTGTTCTGGACCCCAAACAATACTCTCCCCAATTCTCTCCACCAAATTGCCCACGGCCTTCTCCTTCATGCTCTCCAATTCCTGGGGATCAACATCTGCAAATTCGACATCCAACCTCACGGTGGTATCTCTATCAATGTCTTGGAGACTGCCATCACTAAGCTTGGCTTTACAGGGAAAAAATTCCACTATAATTGCGAATGTGGTGGCAGAACTTGAACCTCCCCTGTTTTGTCAATGGCAGGCAGCGGCGGCAGTCACTACCAAATCGAGTTCGATTCTAAATCGCCAAGAAAAGAGGGTGGCATTACCGATTTGAAGCACTGTCTCCTCGCTCCATCTCATCCAGCCCTCGCTCCATCTCCTATCCAATCGAGATTCTAAAACGCCAAGAAACAGGGGCAGCATGAGGCCACAGATTTATCCAAAATTCAGTGGAATGGGAGTAGTGTTTGGAAAATGGGCTACTCACTCGCAATAGCCGCTGCAGAGATAGGCGCTCCACCACCGGGCCGCGGAGAAGAAACAACCCCCGGATCCAATGGAGCCCGATTCTAAATCGCCAAGAAACAGAGGGCAGCATGAGGCCACAGATCCTCCAAAATTCTGGGGAGTGGGACTAGGGTTTTGGGCTCACCTTGCAATAGCTCTGCCGCTGCCGAGAAATGCGCTCCACCACCGCGGAGAAGAAACCACTGCCGGAGAAGATGCTTACGGCGGCGCCGCTCGCTCAGTCCAGCACGGGCGAGTCGAGCACGGTCACACAGTCCCAGGTCGAGTCGTGGACGGTTGACTCTTGTCTACGTGGCCATAGGTGGACCCCACCAGTCAGAGCACATAACCCCCAGTGTCCTAACCAAACCTCAGCCTAACTAACAGCCAACTAGCCGCGTAAATGGTGTGTCGCATGGGAGCTCTTTTGTCCAACGCAGATGTCACATGAGAGCTATTACAGCCAACAACGTCGCATGAGAGACAGTTCACATCAACGACGTCGCATGGGAGCTATTCGCCCGTTGAAGAACATAGGTATGGAATTATAGTGTACATATTTTTGTAAATGTCTTATGTTTTCTTACCCCAATACCGAACACTATGTAGAGTTGACCAAGCACGGGGAAATGAAGGCGACCCAACACTATGTGGAGTTGACGATAAACTGCTGCTGTGGTAGGGCTAGAATAATATGGTAAGGGCATTATCCATATCTTATAAGCATGCAAATAGTATAATCAGTATCTTCAGAGCTTGACTTTTGTCCAGTAACTCGTCGCATTCTCAGCAAACTGACATCAATCATAGTAGTTGGTGAAATTTCCTTCTAGTATAAACCTCAAAACCTGTAGCCATGGTCGTTTGGTAATGGAAAATTGGAAAGACAGCCACGTGAGTATTCAAATGGTCCTGCCAATTAGGTTGAAAAGATTTAGGTGAATAATTGAGGACAAGACAACAAATGGGAGTGGAGGCGGGTGCGCCTGGTAGCATCCCACCTCTCATATAACCGTCCATCCTAAAATCCAATGACCTTTTTTAGTTGGAAAATTATGATTTACACTAGATCCATCTCTTCTGATAGCTACATGTATTTAGTTTGCAATTTACTATAATGTAGTAATGTTTCACACTTCCTAGTTCCAGTATGCAAAATAGGCTCACTTTGTATTCCTAGTTCTTTTCTTCAGTTCCTGCCCCTACTACATAAGCAAGAGCATCTTGCTGTTCCTCAGCCCCTTGTTGTCTCCAAAAAAGTTTATTCGATCAGTTGGGTAGTTCCCCTCAAACTAATCCCAGCAGTAAATGAGAACCGTGGTAGTTGCATCTCAATTTTAGGATCTGGGTGCTCCTCATTTCTGCTTCGTAAACAGGACCCATTACTTCCTAATTTTATATTGTAGTAAGCTAATGGTTGTCTATCTTTTATCTTATATATGATGTTTGAGCATAGCTAAAAAAACAGTAAAATTTAAAATACATCCACAAAGTGTTAACCAAAGCAGAGTATGGGGGTTGAGCTAAGAACCAGGAGAAGCGCCACACTCTTATCACAAATTTTTAAGGCGTTGTTATGATGATGTGGTGCTAGATTGGTAAAAGGATGTTGTGTCAATGATTAAACTAAAGAAGTAGCAACAAATTGCCACTTAGCTTTTACTAGAGAAGGCATTCTGACATGCATAATAAATATGTAAAAACTTTTGTTTACACTATGCGTTAATGGACAGAACATGCTCGAACCGCTGTAGCTTGACTATGACTAACGATTGTTGGAAATTCATTATCATATAGGTTTATTAACTGGACAATGTTACTGATGCTCACAGGTGCATCGTGGCGAGAGAAAAACAAGACGAGGCCAATCCTAGAAGAAGAAGAAAAAAATGCAATAAATGAAGTCATGGTGATTCGAACTGTTGTCCGTGTTCTTTTTTGCAGATATCGATATCTTAGCATGCTTCTGAAACAGATGATGTTTGCCACTTGTGAAATAGCTAGATAGCTTTGAGAGATGTTAGTTCATGTGGAGATTTAATTTACTTGGTTATGGTACACTTGGTGATGTTCCTTTTTACTCCCAAACGTTGTCCAATTGCGCAATGTATAGAGGATCAATGCTGCTGTTGCAGTGGCGATGTGCTCGATCGCTCAACTAATTAGAGTTGGAACTTGGAAATTCCGTAAAGTATGGTACTTTGCCACTTCGTTTTAACTGTTCTCTCCATCCACTCGTTTTATGTTTAGCTGAAACTAAACGTTCAGCTCAGCTCAACATACATGCAGATATTGATATTCAAACTAAAAAGAAGCTCCTCTCTTTTTTGGGTCTCTTTTCAAAAACAAGCTCTCAAATATCTTAACAATTGGACATGCAGCGTGTGCAACTTGAGACTTGACCTGTCCATCTGAATGCACAGACAGACAGAGCGAGATGCCTCACTCATTTTTGAGACAATAATTGTATCCAACACGAGCTGCTGGGCCAGGCCGCCAGGGCAAGGTGGTCGGGTTGGAGAAAGAGATAGCGGTGAACTGATGATATTACTCATTTAGTTGCACCAACCCAAAAAGCAGCAAGCATCAGACTGAACAAAACGAGCAGCCATGGCCACTCTGGCATCACATCACACAGACCACTAATTACATGAGGGAGGATGTTCAGCAACATATAAAGGCAGGCATTCATTTGGTAGGCAAGGACATACATGTACACATCTTCCAATATTTTGTTCAGCATCATATAAAGGTAGGCATTCATTTGAGGGATAATTCAGTCACCACCTCCTCCATCAAACACGAGGAAGTGCAAAAACACAATAAATTCAGCAGGTAAGGCACTCTGTTTCTGTTACCAAAATGGAAGTTGGAAGAAAAGATGTAACCCGATGAAGCCAAATTTATCTCTCTCTCTCCCTCTCTCTCTCTCTCTCTCTCCCTCTCTCTCCCTCTCTCTCTGAGCTGAGCTGGCTGCATCTTGTCCAACATGAGTAGCTTCTTCCTTTCCAAAATATGGGCGAATAGCTCCCATGCGACGTCGTTGATGTGAACTGTCTCTCATGCGACGTTGTTGGCTGTAATAGCTCTCATGTGACATCTGCGTTGGACAAAATAGCTCCCATGTGACACACCATTTACGCGGCTAGTTGGCTGTTAGTTAGGCTGAGGTTTGGTTAGGACACTGGGGGTTATGTGCTCTGACTGGTGGGGTCCACCTATGGCCACGTAGACAAGAGTCAACCGTCCACGACTCGACCTGGGATTGTGTGACCGTGCTCGACTCGCCCGTGCTGGACTGAGCGAGCGGCGCCACCGTAAGCATCTTCTCCGGCAGCGGTTTCTTCTCCGCGGTGGTGGAGCGCATTTCTCGGCAGCGTCAGAGCTATTGCGAGGTGAGCCCGAAACCCTAGTCCCACTCCCCAGAATTTTGGAGGATTTGTGGCCTCATGCTGCCCTCTGTTTCTTGGCGATTTAGAATCGGGCTCCATTGGATCCGGGGGTTGTTTCTTCTCCGCGGCCCGGTGGTGGAGCGCCTATCTCTGCAGCGGCTATTGCGAGTGAGTAGCCCATTTTCCAAACACTACTCCCATTCCACTGAATTTTGGATAAATCTGTGGCCTCATGCTGCCCCTGTTTCTTGGCGTTTTAGAATCTCGATTGGATAGGAGATGGAGCGAGGGCTGGATGAGATGGAGCGAGGAGACAGTGCTTCAAATCGGTAATGCCACCCTCTTTTCTTGGCGATTTAGAATCGAACTCGATTTGGTAGTGACTGCCGCCGCTGCCTGCCATTGACAAAACAGGGGAGGTTCAAGTTCTGCCACCACATTCGCAATTATAGTGGAATTTTTTCCCTGTAAAGCCAAGCTTAGTGATGGCAGTCTCCAAGACATTGATAGAGATACCACCGTGAGGTTGGATGTCGAATTTGCAGATGTTGATCCCCAGGAATTGGAGAGCATGAAGGAGAAGGCCGTGGGCAATTTGGTGGAGAGAATTGGGGAGAGTATTGTTTGGGGTCCAGAACAAGAGGTATGTCTGCAACGTTTCGATAACTATAATGGTGAATATGTGAGAATTGAAGATGGAGAATCCATGGTTGCTGAAATTGATCAGCAAGAAGGGTGGGCAAGCAAACAAGTAACATTTTATGCAGAGCTAATTGATCTGCAAACTCATTCCAGAGTTGGTTATGTGCAATCAAAGAGGGCTGCACAGATGGAAGATGATGAGTGGGTTTCACAAAAGAAGATGTTGGCATTGTTGACTGAACCGACTGTAGTAGCTGAAGATACAGGGATTGATGCAGATGGAGAGGAGGGAACCCATGGTGCTAGGAAGATTGTTGTTGACTGGAATGTAGTAGAGTTGAATGAAAAAACAGATTTGGTCATTACACCAATATCTGACATTGATATGGCCGAAATGTTTGGCATTCAAGTTGATGACAAAGATAAGGAGAAGGATGACAGTTCTTTGCCTGCTGAAGGTAACACAGGCCCTAGAAATGCAAATGAGGATGAAGAACAGCTGATGAGAGAGGCTGCAGATGATGTGCATGATGCAGATGATAATGAGCTGGTTTGTTTGTATGACAAAGAGAACCCAGTTATTGAGGTGGGAAAGTTGTGGCCAAGCATGAAGGAGTTTAGGATGTCTTTCAGGACCTATGCAGTGAAAAAAGAGTTTGATGCCAAGACTATGTGGACTGATCGAAAGAAATTTTATGCTCGGTGCAAAGGTTATGATGGTGGTGGCAATCCTTGCAAATGGTACTTGTCTGCCAGACTACAACCTAATGGAAGTACAGTAAGGGTAAATCAAATACCACACCAGCATACATGTATGACCACTTCACAGAGAGTTTCAAAGATGACATCACAGCTTTGGGTTACAGAGAAGATTACTCCTATTTTAGCCAAGACTCCAAACACTACTGCAAAGAGGCTTAAAGTTGACTTGGAGAAGCTGTACCCCATCCAGCTGCAATATACCACAGTGTGGAAAGCAAAACAAAGGGCCATGAAATCATTGTATGGTGACTGGGCAAATACATTTAGGATGTTGTATAGTTTTAAAGCAGAGGTGGAGAAGAGGTCACCTGGGAGTGTGGTGGAGATAGATACAGAGGTAACAGAGGATGGCAAGGTTTTATTCAGCAAGTTTTTTATGTGTTTGAAGCCTTGCATAGATGGATTCAAAGCAGGTTGTCATCCATATTTGAGCATAGACTCATCTTTTTTGACTGGAAAGTGGAATGGTCAGTTGGCTGCATGCAATGCTCTAGATGGACACAACTGGATGTCCCCAATTGCAATAGGAATGTTTCAATCAGAGACAGAGGCATCATGGATATGGTTCATGATGCAACTAAAAAGATGCATAGGGCCAGTTTCTCCTTTGGCCATCCACACAGATGCATGTAAAGGGTTGGAAAATGCAGTAAAAAATGTTTTCCCCCATGCTGAGCAGAGGGAGTGCTTTGGACATATGTGGATGAATCTGATAAAAAAAATTTAGAGGAGATGAATTTGGGCGCATGTGGCCAGCAGCAAGATCCTACACCAGACAGGCACATTCCTATCACCTTGGTAAGATATTGGCATCATGTAGTGATAATGAATTTGCTTCATGGTTGAACACCCACCATTCTCTGTTGTGGTATAGATCAGGTTTTAATACTGCCATAAAATGTGATCATATCAATAACAACTTGGCAGAAAGTTTTAACAACAAAGTGAAGGATTTGAAAGACTTGCCCGTGCATGACATGATGGACCAAATAAGGATCATGATCATGCGATTTGTGGGAGTTGAGAGGAAAAATTGCTAATATTTTGGAAGGGGACAAGCTTCCAGCAGTGGTACAACAGGTGGTCAACAGGAGTAGAAATCTTTCACATCTATCTGTTGAGAAATCTTCCTTGTGGGGTGCTGAAGTTAGAGATACAAAGAGTGGCAAGAGGCATGTGGTAAATACTGAGTTGCATGAGTGCACTTGCCAAGAGTGGCAACACACTGGAAAACCATGTGAGCATGCCATACTTTTTTTGGCATCTAAACCCAGGTTAAATATGCACCCATATATGCATGAGTATTATTCAGTACAAAAATTCAAAGCTGCATACGCAAGTCCAATTCCTGCACTGACTGACCAATCTCAGTGGCCTGAGGTGGAAATAGAATTTACCTTGTGTCCCCCTGTCACTAGAAGAAAGGCTGGGAGGCCTAAACAGAGCAGATTCAAAGCTTGGTTTGAGAAAGGTGGTTGTAGTAAGAAGGGGAAAAAGAAAAGGAAAAGAATGATAAGCCCAAAAGGGCTCAAAAAGGTAACAAAAATAGGTGCAAGTTGTGTGAGGTACTTGGGCACAGAATTGGTTCATCCAAGTGCATCTACACTCCTCAGAGGCCAAAGTATGTTCATGTTACTGTTTTTACAAGTTTTTGATTTTGCTACTTGTTCTAGTATCTAACCAAGTCAAATGCTTTATTTTTTAGGAGGAAGCGTGCAGAAAAAGCCCCACCTCTTGTTGTTGAACAATGCTGGCCAGTGAAAAAAGCAAGACTCAATGGCTATAGAAGGAAGAGCACTAAGCAGATAATGTTTGGTGACAAAGATATGGAGCTAACTGAAACTGTTACTGCTGAACATGAGCTAAGTGTTTCTGTTTTGGACGATGTGATGCATACTGAATCTGTTTTGCAGACGCTAGGGCAATCTGAAACTGTTGCAGATGAAGCAACTGTTGTGCTGCCATGCGAATCTGCTTTGACAACTGTGTTGCCATGTTTGGAGGTTGTGCTGCCAAGTGTTGAGTTGCAAACTGAAGTAGTTGAACAATTTGTGCCATCTACTCAATCTGCAGAAGTGCAAACTAAAGAAGTGCAAACCGAAGAAGTGGGACATGGTCAGGTGAAAAGGTTGAGGGGGCCTAGTGGAGTTTGCAAGGGGCCAAAAAGCAAGAGCATCAGCATCAACAAACTATGCGCCGTGGAACCAAACGGTGGAAAAAAACAGAAGAAATCGAGTGGTAGAAAGAAGCAAAATAAATAGAGTCGAAATCATTCAAATTTGATGTGAAAACTTAAGTTTGTTGTCATTTGATGTGAAAACTTATGTTCTTTCATGTGAAAACTTATGTGCTATGATATTGATTTGACTTGAAATAAAATTCAAATTTGAACCGACATTCAAATTTGAACCTATCTCCAATATTTTTTGAGTTCATTTGTTTGTTCTGTGATGTTGCGTCGTTTTATGTACTATTATGCACTTTAGTTCATAAATCCAACCCTTTTTGTGAAGTCCAACTCATAGTCACTGAAAATATTGTACAAATAGGCTCCAAAGTAAGGGAAAACGGCCCCATTTCTAAGCAAGTTTTTTTCGATCTTCTCAAAATCACCCAAAAAAGATTTTCTTAGCTTATATTATACCTATATAGGATCAATACGAAGTCTCACATTTTTTTGAATAATTATTCATATTATTTAATTTATTTTTGAAAAAACACCCTTTAATACAAAGTCAGCAAGAAAACAAGTTTAAAAATTTTAAATGCAAAAATAACTTCAGATCCTCCTTAGTCACTCTAAAATGAAGCTAAGGTGATGTTTTTTGAGTTTTTGCATTTTCAAAACCTCAAACCCTCTTCTCACTCGTTTGAACTCTATGCAACCTCAGTCGAGATAGTCTAATTTGTGAAGGTTTTTTCATGCAAAGATCATTAGATCAAGTTTATCATTTTATATCATAACTATGTAACATAAAAAGGCTATATGCGCAGGTTTTTCATTTTTTAGATTTTTTTTGAATTAGTTATACACATTTGAATGTTCGGTCAAACCTTTCAAAACCCCGTTGACGGCCTCAAAACCCCATGTAACCCTAGCGCCAAACGTCCACCGTCGATCTAACCCTAACGCCAAACTGCGATCGTCGGATAGGACTTCTAGAAGGATTCCGCGGGGGCGATCCGTGGGCTCCAATCTGATTGGCCATCGTTTTTTCTCTCTGACAAACAGATAACGTTGAGCGGGGAAGCATCTAAGTGCCCGTTGGGCCGAGCGGATCGGGCCTGGCAAAGCCTGGCGTGCGTGCACACGGCTGTCGAGAGGGGGGATGGGCTGCATGTGAGAGGGTCAATGACATGTGGGCCATCCTTGTCCCATGCATGCCATGCAACGTCGCAGCCTAGCTATTCTTTGCTCGTGAACGCCTAGCCATTTGCATGCGGGCTTGCATGCACGCATCGACGCAGAGTACGGCAAGGGCGCAGCGTATAGGTACGTCGCATCTAGGCTATTTTAACAAATGCATGTTTGAACGAGACGGACGCGTCGGTGGTGCAGCTCCTTTTTCAGTGTCACGCGCGGATGAACGGGCCTGTTTCCCACGCGGCGTCACCGCCGATGCAAGTGCCCGTGCCTCTTTGGATGCTCTGGCCGCCATTTTTTGAATTAATGCCCGCAATTACTTATGCCATGCGAACGGAGAAGAGAAAAAGATCGAGAAGGGGCACCGTGTACACATTGACCACGGTTGCAATGTGGCTATAAAGGGCACCATTTCCTCATTCTCCCACACTCATCTCTCAAGCCTCCTTCCCTTCTTCTTTTCGAGCCAAATCCACCACTCGAGCCACCATGCAGTTCAACGGCCCTACCTACCGTCGCCCTCGCACCGTGCCGGAGAGGCAGTACCCGGCCGGAGTCGTCGTCGAGAACAGCCTGAGGGTGTGGGCCATCTCTAGGTGGAGGGGCCCTAGAGAGTTGGCTCGCTTCTTCCTCCAAGCCGGCTACCGCCACCTCCCTCCGGGCACTCCGCCCATGTTCCACCTCCACGAGCAGTACGATGGCAACGCCGGCCCCAACGGCTTCGTCATCGGCCTCTACGTCACCTTCACCAACCCCTACAACGCTCACCACCTCCTCGGGGAGGTGTTCTGGTGTGGATGCGAGTTTATCGCGTTCACGACCTACAACATCTTCACCAACTTCCACCACATCTTCCCTCACCCCAACGGCATGCACACCCTCCCCTACCAGATGCCGGAGGACGACGAGTGAGGGGCCCAAGGAGGAGGGGCCAAGGAGTGGCAAGGAGGAGGGGCCAAGGAGTTGTTCAAGGGGCGAGTCTTCTATCTATCTAGTTTGGGGCTCTAGTTTGTGTTTGTGTTGGTTCGGGCGTGTGTTCCCGTGTCTTTTATATATCTAGTTTTAATTATTTTACTTTCATGTTTTATGAACTATATGTAGTGGGGGGATGCCCCTCTATATGTTTTATCTATCTATGCTACTAGGGTACCCGATGCCCCTCTATCTATCTATATGTTTTTTCGGTCCTAAAGTTTCTCCATTGCATTTTATTTATGTGGCCATGTGTACCAAGAAATTGACGATAAAGATTATGTACTGTACTACATAATCATACAGTTGGTATACAATGCATTTGAAGACAATGGGCAAGAAAAATGCTAATTATCTGGTGCTGATGACATGCGTAAGTGTTGTCTGATGTTTAAATCATGCTTGCTATGTCATTTTTCCTGCCAAACATGGCATTAGCGAGAAAGGTTATTTGAGCACTGAATGTATTAAAGTATACACCATATATAAAAATGTCTAGCCAAAAGATTTGGGTGTACAACTGTACACCCATGACCAAGTATGGATCCGCCCCTGGTTGTAAGGGGATGCCCCTCTATGTTGTAAGGAGATGCTACTAGGGGCACACTGGGCGCCCGGGCGCACTAGATGTCTTCTTTTTTTTGAGAGGGGCACAACCTTTTTCGGTTGAAACATACGAGTAAAAACTTTGAAAACACCATAGCACAAGTAAAAAAAATATATTAAGAAATGGTGCTTGGTTGAAATAAACTAGAACCAAACAATTGCAACTTTTTTGGTTCACAAAGACTGCTCAAATAATTATCTCAAATAGCTTATGCATAAAAATATCTCAAATAATTATCAGATGAGTTATCTCAAAAAAGGTGACTGCAGGAAACTTAAAATTTGTGAAATGATCTAAAGCCGAAAAGATATATCGATGTCAATGACCGTGTGCACTTTTTTGCACTCCTTTTATCAATGGGCCTGGATATGTTCTATTCGGCCCTGCCTAACTTCTATATGGGCCTGGCCTTTTCGGGCAACTGTGGAAGAACCTTTTTTTCCTTTTCTCCCTCTACCACTGAAACTGATGACGAACTGAAGAACTAAAAAACGGGGCCGAAACAGAGTGGAGAGGACATGCTGAATTCGTACAACGCAACACTTTTATTCAAATATACATATCATTAGGATTACAAATGATGCCCAATCTATTCACTTACGACTAATTATCATCACATAAACAAATGCGAGAGCAATTACACAAACATAAAAAAGTCCGGCCATCAGCCCCATCAAATTGCTCTGCTTCTGCAATTCGCTGAGTTTCTTCATCTGCTTGTTTAGCTTCTTCAGCTCTGCCATCACTACTGCATCCCCCACAGTAGCCCCAATGGAATGGGCAGATCCAGGGGCCCCAGATCCAGAAGCACCCGATCCAAACTTGCCCAACTTCTCCGCCTCCAACGGTAAATCGAGCTCCCCGGATGCACCCTCCAGTTGAATCCGCTCTATGTACTCATCTAGCCACTCAAAATGGGTGCATTGCTTCAATTTCTGAAATTGGAAAGATGAACCCTAAATCCCAAATCCGATGAAAAATGGGGAAAAATTGTGATATGAAATTGGGATACAAAAACCAAAATTGGCATATTGAGAAGTAAAATCTCACCTTTCCCTGCTCTGGTTTGCTGTCGCATTTCATGAATTCCCGTCCAAGGTTGCCATTCTTGTTGGTCGTTGTGACTAGCCGCTTCAGGGGTGCGATACGTGGGCATGCAGGGCACCTTGTCATGGGCACTGCGCCATAGCGCGGCCATGAGCGGCGGGAGGCTGAAGCGGAGCTCGACATTGCTAGGTCGCGGCCCGAAACGGCGTTGCTGCGCGTCGTCGCCGGAGAAGAAGAACAACAACGGTCGGGGAGGGGGGGTGGGGGCGAGGATGGGCTCGGGTACTGCACGGCTCGGGCCACGGCTCGGTGTCCTCTTGTACCAATGCTGACCTGGATAAGTTAGTGGGTCCCACGCAGTGGGTCCCGCTCACCTGACCAATGCTAAGTTGGATAAGTTAGTGGGTCCCACGCTGTGGGTCCCGCGCTGTGGGTCCCGCTCACCTGATTCGAGTTTTAAACATGTGTCTTTGGATTAGGCAGCAGTGTCGCATAGGAGCTATTTTTTTCAACGCAGATGTCGCATGAGAGCTATTACAACCAACAACGTCGCATGAGAGACAATACACACCAACGATGTCGCATAGGAGCTATTTGCCCCCAAAATATACGTACTATGCAAGATGGCATTTGGAGACTGGTCATACTTCTGATGACTCCACAAGTTGTGGATGTGCCTAATAAAACAGAGGAATTAGGGTCCAGACAAGTGCCTCCTGTGCTGCTTTCAGCTGGGAATCTAATCTTTACTGAATAAAATGCTCAAGGATGGATGATATCTCCAATGCACACCTGATTATGTGTTGTACATATTCAGAGCACCGGCTGGATATACAGAACAAACCCCTGCCGCGTATATTCAGAAAACCACCATTGGTAAGGTAAGAGTTGAGTGCCCTTGTAGATTGGGAGGTACTCCCTCTGTAAACTAATATAAGAACGTTTATATTATTAAAGTAGTGATCTAAACACTCTTATATTAGTTTACGAAGGGAGTAACAACTATGTAACCAAAGTACTCGGCAGCAACCCTCGGAGATCCAGTGGAAAGGCAGATGAGGGTTAAAATGATATCATTCATATACCAACCTGCAGTAAGAAGCTACACCTTCCCATGATAAATTTGGTGACTTCAACCACTGGATGCTGCATAGATTCCTATTTTACACAAGGTCTGCACATCAGATGTCATGATTCTGATCACCTCGGCTTGCTAGTAAGATTAGGAACGGAGATTAATGTCCCCGTTCCAAAGACCATGACAAGGACAAATGGGTATAACACTCTATGGTGCCCTCTTCAGAAACACAAAAAGTCCATGGTTTGTAATAGTGTCGTGATCTTGCAGGCTTTGGCGTGACATGAGATCATGAAAGCCGACCTGTGGTTTCATCATGCCTTAGACTATTTATTATCTTGGTGGTGAATCTGCCGTGTGAACAATGTGAAAGTAAAAGCAAGGGGATAGGAATGCACATTGCCCGGAGCAAACATGTGTTAAGGAGCATTGCAATGATCATCGCCCGGAGCAAACATGTGTTAAGGAGCATTGCAATGATCATCCTATGCAAACATGCATAGGATGTGGAAAAATCAACATAACGGCATCTTAGACTTGAGTGTACTGAAAGTGATGAAAAATGTGATGGATAAGCAGTGGTATGTAGGGAATAGTTAAGATAAATAATTCCTTTTTCAGCATCTAGAAGTGTACTCTTACAGCTAGCTTGGAGGGAAGATCCATGTTGAGCAACGGGAATCGACGCTTCTTTCTACTGGCCGGCTTTGAGTTTTGGATTTTATGTTGAACACCTCACCTGTATCGATAAAATAAATAGCATCCTCCTCTCTCTCTCCAAAAGCAGAAACAGACTTGCTGAAGCGTTTGCTGATGAAAAGTGCTTGGTCACCTAGCCCACCTGACACCGGCAACCATGTGCGTGCGCTGAAATCTGCCTCAAAAACCTCCAACTTACGAGTGAATTTTACATAACAACATTTAGGAAATTGCAATTGACGCTTCACCATGATCAGCTTCCCACACGACTCAAGTAAGTACCAAAATGTGGCGAGGTGATCATTGGGAGCATAAGGCATCTCATCCCACAGGATGCCATCATTGATCATGTTGTCTCCGATTGTCCTCAATTCATACAAGTTGCCCTGAAGCCGATCCTCTTCATTCTCACAATAATGGTGTTGGTCCTCATCCAAGTCGCTCTCCACAATGGAATCAGCATCGCCCGATCTGATGTGGTGCTTGATATTGGTGACTGTGGGTATGCCATCAGTATTAAAGCTTACATTCAAGGAGAAGAGGTCCTCTGCCTGGGTGATCCCGTAGAGCCTGTTTCCTAGGAGCATGATGTCAATGATGTTGATGAAGGGGGTTGCTTGTGGCCTCGGTAACCATGCGCCCTTTTCCAATTGTTGGTCATGACAACGACGAGCTAGTCATCAGGGGTCAATCGGATGAGCACCTTGCGGATCTGAAATAACTCCGAACTATTACCGACGATGGCATCTAGCTCGGGGAGAGCCACGACTTCCTTAGAGAAAGGATTGTGCAAGAAGTAGGTATGAATTTTGTTCTTATCATCAGCGTAGTCGAGGGCAAGCCAGCCGTCGGTGGAGCCAACGCATCGCAAGCTGTCGGGGAAGGAGCTGTTGATGTTGGAGCGTTTGAACGGGGTGTAGTCCTGCTTGCCAGTGGCGAACCTGGGAGGAGAACCATCCATACATACATTAGATCAAGAAGAAAAAGAGATTTTTATATATGTGATGGAGTGAATCGCAAAAAACCACCACATTTGAGGCTTCATCTGCGGAAAACCACCAGATCGCTAATCATTTGCAAAAATCACCACGCATTCAATAAACTTTTTGCAAAAAGCACTGATTAGATGCTTTAGCCCGTTTAACCACTTTCTGACAAGTGGGGCCGCAATGTAAAGAGCTGATTTGGCAACAAATTGACATATACCTTCCTAGATCTTAAAAAAAAAAGCAATCAAGCCCCTTCCCCTCCCCTCCCCCACGAAGGGCATCTCCTTCCTCGCGCACAGCGACAGGGGGGCACACCGGCCGGCAAGGCGTGTCACGGTGGCTGACCTGCCCAGCATGGTGCGCCCTGGTGATGTGTCCAGCCGTCCTCACGACACGGCTTGGATGCTTCTGCCGCTGGGCAGAGGGCAGGCGAACGAGGTCAACGCGTCCCCTCCCCCACGAAGTATACGGCCGCGGACGCGCTGGCGTTCGTGGCGGCGAGCCTCGGGAAGGGCGGGAAGGGCGGAGGTGGAGGTGGATTGCGCGGGAGGTGGGATGCGCTGTTCCGGCGCGGGGAGAGGTCGTCGGACAGGTCGTCGTTGTCGGCGTCCTTGTCCTCGTCGTCGCTCCGCCGGGTGTTCGGCGACGCGACGCTGAGGGACACGGTGGCGCCGCTGCTGGTGCCGTGCTACGACCTGGCCACGGGCGCGCCGTTCCTCTTCTCCCGCGCCCACGCCGTCGAGAGCGACAGCTTCGACTTCCGCCTCCGAGACGTCTGCGCGGCCACCTGCGCCGGTGGCTCGGCCGCGGCCGCGGTCCGCTCTGTGAACGGCCTTACGGCCATCGCCGCCGAGTCCGGTGGCGTGGCAGCCATGGGCAACCCCGCCGCGGCGGCCATCACGCACGTGCTGCACAACAAGCAGGAGTTCCCCCTCGCCGCCGGCGTCGACGACCTACTCGTCGTCTCCATCGGCTCCGGGTCCTCCTCCGGCGGCACCGCCTCCGGCTCCGCCACCCCGTCCGCCGGCTGGCGCACACCAATCCCCCCGCGCTCGCCGTCCCCCGCCGAAATGGTCCGCCTCACCGCCGAGGGCGTCGCCGACATGGTCGACCAGGCCATCGCCATGGCGTTCGGCCACACCTGCGGCCGCAACTACGTGCGCATCCATGTCAGCCAAGCCACAGGGCTTCACCTCGCGCGTCCCCTCCATTCTTGTCGTCGTTGTTTCAATTCAAACGCTAACAGCGACGAGTTACTGGTTCCAGGCAGCGGCGCCGGCGCACTCGATCAAGGCGCTCCGGTCGCTGGAGGCTCGGAAGGTGGTGGCGATCGCGGACGGGATGCTGACGACAAGAATGGGGTCGGGGTCGCTCCACCTCCTCCCGGTCTCCGCGACCGCCCGGTCGGCGGCGACGGGAGCCGGGCATGGTCCAGGGGGCTGATTGCTTTTTTTTAAATCTAAGGGGTCTGTGTGTGATTATTTTGCCAAGTCAGCTCCTTACAGCGCGGCCCCATATGTCAGAAAGTGATTAAATATGCTAAATCACCTGTTCAGTGCAAACTGCAAAATGTTTACTGAATGTGTGGTGTTTTTTGCAAATGATTAGCGACTTGGTGGTTTTCCGCAGATGAAGCTCTAAATGTGGTGGTTTTTTGCAATTCACTCTATGTGATGAGGATGTATAACTATGAAGACTAGGAGAATGCCCGTGCGTTGTCACGGGCTTTTAATTTATCTTTTTTTTTCTGATTACACCTTATGAGTGCAATTCATATCAAATTTCACATGTATAATTTTTTTTCTGATTGCGCATATCAAATTACATGTAAGCACACACAGCACATGTAAGCACACACAGCGTGTGCCATCTGAAAATAAGTAATCCTTAGTGGTACATGAATCACCTCATATACGTCCACAGTACATCTATGTTCCTATTTTTTGTTGGTTACATCAATATTCATTGAATTTACCATTGAGGATGGAAGGCATCTTGCAACAACTTGGATATAAGCGACGCCTCTTGCTCACCATAATCCAGAGAGATAGGTCCCTGGAAACCAAAAAATAGAGTGGGACAAAATTAGACGATCACATGGAAAAAGCAACTACCTTAGTTTGAAAGAAAGCACCAGGACATAAATTTTTTGGCTTGCTTCCTCTCCAAGTGTTGCTCCTTTTTCCTTGTAGCCCTAGTTCAAGATACATCCATATACCTAAATAAATCTAAGACAAGTAATTTGGCACGGAAGTTGTAATCCTTAAATATATATATATATATAACTAATTAATTGCTTGTGCGTGTTGCAATAGGCATACATATTCTAGTCCCACTCTCTCTCTGTCTCCACCTTATTAAGCGTTGGAAAATAGTCTTGTTTTCTATCTTTTGCAACCAACTAACTCCAGCCTCTCTAATTCCCTACATCAATTAGTTCAGTATATATATATATATATATATATATATATATATATATATATAGACACACATACAATAAGAATTCGACACACAATGTATTTGGGAAAATAATACATATGCGCGTCTAGAATTTAACATTTCATGGGTTGACAATGCATCGTATTTAACCTCCGTGGAAGCAGTTTAATGTAGAAAAACTGCAAACTTGGACATGCCAATCTACAGCTTCTCCACTTTCATACATGTGAGGGTACATCTTATTAAGGGACGTCAATGAACAAACAAATTACTAAAATACAACGACAATTTGGTGGCAAAATGATATAGTTGTGTAAAGCCACTATCAAATTTTAACATCAAAAGATCTGAGAAGCTTATTTTGTTCTGGTGGCCGAAAAGGAACTACTCTAACATGTACAGATACAAATAAAGTCAAGAGAAGCGCATAATAACCATACATCACCAGATCAAATATATGAATACTCCAAGTAATCTCATTCACTTATTCCTAATTAGATATATAATCTTAAAAACATAATATTTCTTCTGAAACTCTTGGATCTAGGAGATTTGCACGAAAAGATCGAGTACTCCCTCCATTTCTTTTTAATGTGCATATAAAATTTGGTAAAAGTCAAACTTTGTCAACTTTGACTAAGTTTATAGGAAAAAATATCAAGATTCACAATATGAAATTAATATTATTAGATGCATCATGAAATTAATTTCCATATCATATAGCTTTAGTAATGCAGATGTTGATATTTTTTCCTACAAAGTTAGTCAAATTTTGCAAAGTTTTACTTTGACTAAATTTTATATGCGGACTAAAAAGAAACGGAGGGACTATGTAAATTAATTTGTGACGGGACTACTTAGCTCATTTATTATCTCAAAAGCAATCTTACTGAAAGAAAACAATGATAATTGTCAGTTCTATGCCTCTACTTTAGCTACTCTGTGTTCATATCCTTCTTTTGGACTGGGAAACCCTCTATTTCTATCATTCTATTAGATAACAAATGATGCAAGCGAATAAAAAATAGTAGTGGTTATTGACGACATCTTAATTAAGCTGTACCTTATAAGCTGATTAAGTTATAGTGGGCTATGAAGTTATATTGTTCATCCAGGCAGCAAATATCTTCACATATTTTGTTATAATAGTTGTCACCATGGAGACACCTGCATTTATAGTTGACATTAGCTAATCCATATAACTAAAAATAACTTTTATAGCTTCCATTATATTTGTGCATATGAAGACATCTGGTGTTTCACACTTTCATAACACATGAAGTACTACGACGTTACAAAGTACATTAGAGCAGATGTTAAATCAATTTCTTCTCAAATTCGGAATGAGGATCGGGTGGTACCAGTAGCAAGATTTTTAAGATGGGGATTTCTTTGAGAAATGTGGTGATCTGGAGTTTCGTAAGATCGCTTGTCTACACTATTGCACTTCATGGTTGAAAGAGAAACTTTGAAAGAATAGATATTGGTTCATACCTTCAAGCATGTGGCAGCCTTCTAATGACAGGTCGAGCATGCATCTTCACGAGTGTGAAGCCGCCACAGGTGAAGGGAAACACTCAAGGCTGGGTCTTTTGATCACCACCGAGCTCGCATATATGCAATCGTGCAGGTCTTGCTTTCGAGGTTGTGGCTGCAATTCACCTCCAGAATAGAACATATCAAGCCTTAACTATACTTATTAATTCACGGTCAAAATCAAAACCCATTCCTTTCCATGCCTCGAGATATTCCAGATTTTGCAAACCTTCTCATCAAACTCTTGACATTCAGTGTTGGTTACTTAAGTTGTGTGCACATAAACAATTTTTCTGTTGGAACATGCTTTCCTTCCAACTCCTGTGAGCACTTATGTCCTGTAAGATAAAAACGATCTTAGTAAGATTGATAGAACACAGAGAGCTGAATTATTTGGGTCAGGAGGCAAACTGCAGGAGAGCTGGAGAGTGAGCCTCTCGGGGATTGGTAGGTCAGTGCCCCCAAACTGCAGCGTCAGCCGTCAGGAGGCAAGGGAGATGCTCGGCATGGAAGGGTGAGATCTAGAAGATGGAGAACCTGATGATGGTGGTGGCATCTAGGCACTGGCGGAGGACACCTATGGGAAAGGGGTGGCAGCCGCCATACCTTGATTTGATAAAAAAGAACTATACCTATGGATAACTAGCTGCTGCTAATCGGCCTCGTCTCTCGATAGGAAAACTCGCTAACACAGGCAGACAGCCGTTCGCTAGTTTGCTGGGCCTGCCATGTGGGAAGGTATCGATCTGGCATCTAATCTCTACCTTGTAAAGTGCAAGTAGCTACAGCCTACAGATTTGCTTATCTACAATGAAGCATCTGAAATATCCTGACAGTGGCGTTTGATCCTTCATCATTTAGGACATTCAAGTAAGAACTGAGGAGTTTGATGCGATCAAGATCAAACATGACACTAGAGAGTCATTTTTTTCAAAATGGAGGCAAACGTTTTGCCTCATCAATTGATTAAGAAGAAGAGAATTGTCCAGTTAATTTACGGAAAATCAGGCAAAAATTAATACAAATGGAGTATAGACTAACTACTCACATGGCAAAAACCCCACAACCACACGGGAAACCCCCGCCAGACTCTCCGAATATACTCCCTCCGTCCGGAAATAGTTGTCATCAAAATGAATAAAAGAGGATGTATCTAGATGTATTTTAGTTCTAGATACATCCCTCTTTATCCATTTTGATGACAAGTATTTTCGGACGGAGGGAGTACATCATTCACAAACCCCAACATTGCTACTATCCCAAGGGACCTCTGACAAGAACACCTAGACATAAGATATCTGGCACCTCCCAACCCACAATAACAACCCAATCTAAGAAGGCAGAAGAGAGATTGAATAAAGTGGTTTTACCCCCTCATATTGATGTAATCCCAAATTTTTTTAGCAATTGAATAAAGTGGTTTTACCCTCTCAAAAAGAACAACAAACAATCCTAGCTAGCATGGTGAGTGGCAGCTAACCAGGAGCAGACGGACGATGAGACGACCGTCGGCGGCTATGGACGTCGCATCAAGCAAGAGTGAGGGGTGGCTGGATGTTGCCACGCAGACAGCAAGCAGCGGTTGCGACAGCGAATTTGTTACTTAAGAGTTCGCCACACCTTAATTTTTTCCCGTCCTCCGCCTCTGCATCTAGGAAAATATATGCATCCGACACACTATCAACTATTTGCAAATCAGACACATGTCTGGAGTGAATACATCAAATCCTTGCCATTTTAAATTAACCACTGAATTGCCTCCATTATCAGTAAAAATTCAACTACTCACCATGGAGCTAGTACTCGGGCACCACTCTACTGTTGACAGCATGCTTTATTCGACAACTTGATGCATGAGCAGAAGTACCAATTAGATCTGAAAGAGCCTGATTGGTCTAGCTGAACTAATTGTTCATGCTTTATTACTTAGATGGCAGTGTTTCGATAATTTCTCAGTAAACCAAAGGGATCAGTGAATCGCACCAAACATGGTAGAAACACAAATACAAGTACTGTTCCACATATCTACTGGTAAGAAAACTGCAGAAGGATGGAAGCACTTGTAATCCATATAAAAGGCCCATTCATATTACTGATATACTGATGAGCTAAAGAAATACAAGTACTGTTTCACATATCTGTTGGTAAAAAAAACTACAGATGGATGCATGGTAGCACTTGTAATCCATATAACAGGCCCATTCATAATTTCATATTACTGATATACTGATGTGCTAAGGAAATATTCATAGGCTGACACTACCAGGTTAATAGCTTAATTGGTGAAGTGATGTACAGATCGAGCAGGAACACCCAAGATCAAGGAGGAAGGCCTGGGAAACAAACATGAAAATATATCGACCGAAGGACCAAAGGCCGAGTAGGAATTTCATACTCAATCGAATGCCCCATGACCGATCGACGGACATGAGGCTGCGGCCGCTGTCATGTGCTCCCGCGTCCCCGGCGGCATGGAGGATAGCGTGTCCTTTGCACCGGTGGCAGCTCTATGCGCACACACGTCCTCAATCTTGGCAGCCAATAGAACACCTTAGGACCACGCGTGCAGAGGAGCCACGTGGGCTAGTAGTGTCATGGGACAGTGGTGACGATGGGGATGAGTGGCGGCAGCGGAGCCAAGGAGCACACAGAGCCAAAATAAGCTAGTCAGATCAATCTTTCCAATACTACTCCTCAGCCATTTCTTGCCCTAATATTAAAATGTTTAATGGAAAAGGAATTCTTATACCTAAAAATTGCACAAGCATTCCTGTACACCAGTCCAACCGGTACGGTTAGTAGAGGCCGATTGTCCTTGTCTGGATAGTCTCCTTCATCACTGAACGATCTTGGGCAAGACCAAGTTATAAGCTCTGCAGTGTTTTACATCCCTCCTCCTTTAAATTAGTTGAGTTGCGCCCCCCGAGGTAGTAGCATTGTCATAGCTGCTTTCCTACAATACACAGAACAGATCTAAGTAACTCGATGAGTCTACTTCACAACATCGTGTAACACCCGTATGTTAAGTTAACCATGCTCTATAAAAAGAGAGGTGTGACATAGCTGTTTGGAAACATACTACAGAAACTCTAATTTTCTGAAGATTGAAGCCCCATTGACAACTCTAGATCACACACATAACAAGCATATATGCAGGGATCTCGGTTTAAAGTTTCAACTTTGCAACTGTACATTGTATAAATTATGTTCGATCCCCAAATTCGGTTTGTGATATGCGTGCAGGGGTGATCAACACTGTTCTATGGACACTATGGCGAACTAACCTTGTGAAGGAATTTGACATGGACCAGAAGGGGGAGTACTGGCTGATTTAGCTCGAATCGTCAGTTCCGCACCAGCTGCGGCCACGAATGGAGAAGTTCGAGCTCTCCGAGTGAAACTCATATTCGGCTGTCCCGCGACATTTGCCCGTGCGTTGATCACCCTCTAAGAGCAAGAACATGATAAGAAATCATGAGTAATTTCTAAGTAGTAAATTTATACAAGGATCAATATCTATACTTTGGAAAGATTACTTAAGAGTCTGTTGGATGAATTCTACTGAACATCTATGATGAAATATATCATTAGTCACATGTACAATTCCGAAGATGAAATATATGAAGTATTAGTACTGCAAGCCAAAAATTATAGGAAAGCAATTCAAAATATTAGGAGTAATGAAAGCTTCCATTTTCTAAATAACCTCGCAGGGGGGATATCTTGGTAGTTTACGATATATATGTGGCAAGAACTGCGTGTTTAACATGAAATCACCTATCATCAGTTGCTTGGTGATGATAGAAAAATCTGATCATTTTAGGGATGTTAATTTGTCGAGATTTATACGACATCATGCTGAATTTTGCATAACTTATGAAAACTTATGAACAATTTCCACTGTTCTTTATGCTGTCATTTTCATATTAGTGAACTAAAAATAATAGCATATCATCTGCTATTATTTTCTTATTCGTTCCCTAACTAAAATTCCTAGTAATGAGAAGAGGGGGGGGGGGGGGGGGGGGGCACCACACCATGCCTGAAAGCACGAAACTCTTGTGTTAGTGTAAAAGAAAAAGAACATATACACATACAACAATTTCTTAACAATAAAAATGGCATGAGACGGTAGAAGAAAACTAACCTGATATGTAACCAATTATGTGTTTTCTGTAGCATAATAGTACAACTTACCCGGAAAACTGATAATTTGTATGCACTTTCTATTAAAATCAATGACCCAATCATATTTCTGTTCATACCAATGTACTTGTCCATTATCTTCCTTGAATCTTTCTCTGAAGGTCTAAGGCCTAGCTATTAGACATTTTGGAGAGAGATTCCCCTTCTTGTACATTTACCATAATAACTATACCAACATATTCATGTCAAATCCATGTTTCTACAGCTTGCATCAGAGCATCTCAAAAAGTACAACTTCCATGCTACCAATTCTTGACCGCAACAACTCAAATTTTGCAAACATTTTGCAAACAGATGACCAGCCATGTTCCTTACCTAATTTGGAGAGTTAGTTCCTTCTATCAGGACACTTGAGTCCACATCAATTAACTTGAGTTCATAAACATGTTTACATACACTTGTAGATGGTGCCCCACAAATAACCGAGAAAAATACATGTTTTATATTGTAGTAAAAAGAAGCATATATTTTATAATCAGCAAGAACTTTTATATGGTTAATTACAGGGTAACCTACAGATAATACAAGTGATTTAAGTGAATCCATACATCGGTGATTTGATTGGAGCCACGTATGAACACCTGCTTGGTGACAAGCAGGAAGAACAAATATGCTTTTTTCAGTACATCAGCGGACACTGAATTATGTCCTGAAGCAAACCCTGCAATACAAGCGAGGGAAGAACAAAATAATCACTGTCATGCTCTCTATCAAGCAAGATAAACATGTCATCAAGTAAGTTGTTTGCAAGGACAACAGAGATGAAGAAGTCACATTTACATTCTGCTGTCCTTTTACCATAGAAGTCCATCATGCCAATATGTAGCCTGTCTGGGCACGTCGGTTGGATGACAGTCAACAACACACCCGTATCAAGTTTATCATCTGTCATCCCACCCGTGTACTCCTCCGATCTCGCTTCGTCTGTTATCCAAGAAAATTGCCTCACAATGCACAAATAGAACACTTGCCTTTATCCTGGACGGAAACAGAAAAATGTATAAGTATGTTACACACAGCTATGGCTCATTAATATATAGTAACCAACGCTAACATCTTGCACTCGATTTGGTGACACGATTTGTAAGTTAGTGTATTTATTGTTCTTTCTTTTCTTCCACTTTCTCTAACATATAACACTGGAATACCAATTCAACATAGTTGCTATATCTACGACTGAAATGGTCTATGAAATCTCCTTCTTTATAAGTATACTTCATTATATAAAGTAGGAACATGTCAGCTGGGTTAAAAACTAAGTAATTTGTTTACGGCTTTCTCCTGAACTGTTAACAGACAGTGAATTCGTGAAGAAATAGAAAACTGAAAGAATCATTATTCTCCTGAACTGTTTAGACATTTTTACCAAGCATGAAAAGACCCTAAACCCAGGATCCCAATTGATAGCAAAACAACCTCCCAATAGATAGATGTATCGGCCAGTATAATAACTGAAAAGCAAAGAGAAGAAATCATCACCATGACAACTGGGTAAGAACCGCATATAACCTGGTAAGAAATCACGAACCTTCAGCATTTTTATCACCAGAACATCACCCAAGTGCTTCCATCGATCATACCAAGGCAAATAGGGTGCCCGCAGCGGCAGAACGTGGCTAGCACTCACATGAGGTTGACACTAAAGAGATATACACAAACTCTCGCCGCAGGCTAGGGCGTGATCAGGTGTTGATATTACTAACCTTGCTCCTCTCAATTGTTCCAATATAAGAAGAAGCAATATAATCTCCTCCACAAAGATCCCAATATATTACTTCACCCAGACCAACCTCTGTAGCACTTTCTTCCCTCGTTCTTAATATATGGGCAGCATAATCTGCCAATTCCTCAACAAAAAAAATCACGGCAATGCATAATAGCACAACGTTCTATGCTTCTGAAAAGTTAAATCCCCTTTATAGGTTCCAAATTCATAGAGGAATTTCTAGTGGAGTCCATCTCACTGAGATCTGCCAAGGCGGTATGGGGCAAGATAAGCCATACAAGCTTGACCATATGTGCACGGGAGTAGGGACTATGTCGAGGGCGCGGCGGCGTACCTGTCTTGTTGGCGCGGCAGCGGGTGGAGACGGCGGCCATCGCGTAGCTCCCCAGGGAGATGACCTTCTTCCGCCACAATACCATCACCGTGCATGGGCTCCAGCATGCTCACGACGGCACCCAGCCTCGACGACCCCCTCTTGCTCTTCCTTCGACCATCATGGTGGTGGTGTTCCTGGAGGGCATCGGGTGGCGGGGTAGCAGCAGGTAAGCGGCAGCGGGTGAGAACCATAGCTAGGTTAGGGGAAGAAATAGGGAGGGGCGTGGCCAGGGAAGGAACGTCATGGAGGCAATCTCGTACCTCGGTTCGGCGGCGATCCCACGGCGGCGAGATTGTAGGTTGGAGGAGATGAAGGGGATCGAAGGGAGCGGAGGGGAACCAGATGCAGGGCACGGCCGTGCGCCGCTCCTCGCTGCCCGCAACGCGACCACACCCTGCCTTGCCCCGGGGTTCCACGGCAGCGGCGGCAGCGGCCCAGAAGTCGGAGGTCTCGGACCTCGACAGAGGCGGCAGATGGGAGCGGAGGGAACCAGATGGTGGCGGAGGAGGAAGCCTCGGGGTTTCGTGGCGGCGGCGGATCAGTGCCGGATCCTGGAAGTGTTTTGCGGCAGATCCTGCACCTGTTCAGCACGAATGGAGGGCGGCGAGTGAAGCGCGGCGGCGAAGGGAGACCTCGCTCGAGGGCAGGAGTCCTCGTTCATACGTGCGCTCGAGTGCGGTTTTCCCCGAAACCCTAACTCTCCCTGGCGGCGATTAGGGTTAGGTGGATCGGAAAGCGCCCGTGGATCTCATCGGCGGGGCGCTCCTGGTGAAGCACGGGGAACGATGGCGACACCGTCCGCCGGCAAGGTTTGGAAACGTAGCGGCAACCTCTCTCCCAGCTCTGCGCGGGCACAGATGGAGGAAGCGCTCGGCAAACTGGACATCACGGATGAGGAGGCGACACCATTGGTGATCGACGACGCAAACGATGGTGTTCCGACGAGATGGCTGCTGGCGGGGAAAGTTCTGAATCACAACCTTCTCCACATCCATACTATCAGCAACGCTCTCCGTCCAGCCTGGGGAAACCCTAAGGGCCTATCCTTTCGGCCATTGGGGGAAAAATACTTTTGCAGCGGAATTCGAGACCAAGCGCGATTTCGATCGTGTTTGGGAAGGAGCACCTTGGCACATAAGCAAGAACGCGGTAATCCTGGAGGTGTTCGAGGATCATATGCAACCTTCTGAACTGCAATTCAACAAGCTACCAGTGTGGATTAGGGTTGTCAATCTACCCTATAACCTAAGGAACGACAAGAGGGGTTTGGCGATAGCCCAGCAAATTGACAAGCAGGCTTCCATCGTCCAAATCGATCCGGTGGGAGGGTTCTTGAGGGCACGGGTGACCATTGACGTGCTCAAGCCTCTGCGTAGATGGATTGTCATTGAATCTACCAAGAGAGACAAAGTGGATTGTTATGACATGAATATGAACAGATCCCACACTTTTGCTTCTCTTGCGGTCGTTTAGGTCACTCTAATCTATACTGTCCAACGCCAGGGACACGGGATGCCAATGGCGATCTTCCGTTCAAGGCCAATCTTCGGGCGCCCGAGGAACGGAAGAAGAACTTTTCTGGTGATAACTCGTCGAAGGAGAAGCAGGAAACACAGAACAGCACGAGGGAATCTCGATCGTCGGGTACCAAGCAGCACAAGGGTGCGGAGGTGACTTCTCCTGCTAAGAAGAACCCCACCCTGAACAAAAGGAAAGGAGGGCCACAGACACAGGTCTATCGCCCTGTGGTGCCTGCTCCACTTGCCATTACAGGGGGGGAGGGGGCGACGACTTCTGGGGGGCAGGGTTTGATCCATCCCCTGTAGCTGACACTGATAATCTGGGGGACGGCTCAGTTGAAAAAGAACCGAAGAAGAAGAAGCCGAGCCCCCCATCATCTGAAACCTCGGCAGCGCTTGCTAGTCAGTGCTGCCAGTCGCAATGAGTACTATAAGTTGGAACTGTCGAGGGCTTGGGAACCCTCAGACAGTTCGTGAGCTTCGCAAGATTGTGAAGCAGGAAGGTCCCGCCCTTCTGTTCGTTATGGAAACAAAAATCAAGGGCAAAAGAGTGGAGGATTTGAAATTCTCACTAGGTTTTTCGGGGTGTTTTGCTGTTGACAGCGACGGCCTTAGTGGTGGCATAGGCCTTTTTTGGTCAAAGGATGTGGAGGTCAAACTAGAAAATTTTAGCCGTTCACACATCGATGTTTCGGTCAAGCAGGAAAATAAAGCTTGGCTTTTAACCGGCTTCTACGGAGAGCCCAGGGTGGAGAATCGTCACCACAGCTAGCGCTTTCTACATACTTTGTATGCTGTCCCGCACGATTCATGGCTCTGTATTGGAGATTTTAACAAAACCTTGCAGGGGGACGAGCATTATAGTGTCAATCCACGACCGAAACACCAGATGAGGGCGTTCCGGGAGGTGGTGTCGGACTGCTTCCTTCAGGACCTGGGATGGAGAGGAGTACCATACACATGGGATAACAGGCAAGCGGGTTTGGCGAACGTGAAGGCGCGTCTCGACCGAGCTTTCTCTAATGACAGACTCCTAAATCTCTTTCAGTTCACGACTGTGAAGCATATTAGCAGCATTGAGTCGGACCATTGTTTTCTCAAAGCGGAACTCAGATCCAATGCAGACAACAAATGGCCACGATCTGGTCGAACTTTCAGATATGAAAATGTGTGGCAATCTCATGGCCAGTATGATCAGCTTGTGCGCGATCTGTGGCACGCAGGTGCCGGCCGGGATGGTCTACAAGGTGTGGTCGATGCTCTGACAATTGTTCAGAAGGATTTAGGTGCTTGGGGTGAGCGCGAATTTGGTAACCTATCCAAGAAGGTATGTAAACTCCAAAAGTTCCTAGAGCGCCTTCGAGGCTCCTCGATGGGCAGAGGACCGTCACAGGAGGAAGCAGCGGTAGCAACGCAATTGCGAGAGGCTCTGAGACAGGAGGAGACGTGGCTCAAGCAGAAATCGCGTGTGCTTTGGTTACGTGAGGGTGATCGCAACACTGGGTATTTCCAGGCCCAGGCTGCTCAGCGCAAAAGGACTAATCGTATCACGTCTCTGGAAAATGCTCAAGTTCAGATATTACAGGACCCAGATGAGGTGAAGAAGGAGATTACGGACTTCTATCATGATTTGTACCGAACGCAAGGGTACAAACCGATGGACGAGCTGTTAAACTGCGTTCAACCTACTGTCACCGAACCCATGAATGCATTCATAAACAGACCATATGAAGCGGGCGAGGTGAAGAAGGCGCTGTTTGACATGGCCCCGTCTAAGGCCCCGGGTGTGGATGGATTCACAGCGGGGTTCTATCAGCGGCATTGGGACGTGCTTGGAGAAGACATCACAGTGGCCGTGCTGGAATTCTTGAACGGTGGCGAGTTACCTTTGGGGCTCAATGACACATCTATCACTATGATTCCAAAGGTATGACACCCACAGAAGATATCTCAATTCCGTCCCATTGCATTGTGCCCCGTTCTTTATAAGATTGCTGTTAAAGCAATCGCTAACAGAGTACGTGGGATCCTGAATGAAGTGATTGGAGAAGAACAAAGTGCATTTGTGCCGGGGCGATTAATAACCGACAATGTACTAGTTGCTTATGAAAGTATCCACGCTATTAAGCGGCGGAAGAAGGGCAAGAACGCTTGTTGTGCAGTCAAGTTAGATATGCTTAAGGCCTATGATAGAGTGGAGTGGCACTACCTCGAAGCCATGCTCACAAGACTGGGCTTTGAAGATAATTTTGTCCGTCTCATCATGAAGTGTGTGACCTCGGTGAGATTTACAATCAGGGTGAATGGTGAACTCCTCCCTTATTTCAGTCCATCTAGGGGACTACGGCAGGGGTGCCCCATGTCGCCATACCTGTTTCTGTTATGTGCACAGGGCCTTACATCTTTGCTGAATAATTTTGGCGGTGCATACATTGACAGAGGGATAAGAGTGAATTCACATGCACCCTGGGTTAATCATCTACTATTCGCTGACGATAGTCTGATCTTTCTCAGTGCAAACACCCAGAGTACAGCGAGATTAAACGAGATTCTCCGGATATATGCTGATGCTTCGGGCCAGACAGTGAATCGGGAGAAAGGCACCATTTATTTCAGTGGCAATACGGCGCAGTCGCTACGACAGATACTTAAGCTATCTCTCGGGATTAATGTTGAAGCGTTTTCAGAGCGCTACTTGGGGCTGCCACGGCCACTGGCAGAATAACTAGTGGAACCTTTGAATATCTAGTGGATAGATGCAGAGGCAAAATGCAAGGTTACTCAGAAAGAAATATGGCTTGTGCTGCGCGAGAAGTCTTGCTGAAGACAGTTATTCAGGCCATTCCCACGTTCAGCATGAGTTGTTTTCTCCTGACGAAGAAGGTTTGCAAGAGTATTACATCCCCTATGGCAAAATACTGGTGGGGCAGTTCCATTGATAAACGATCTCTCCACTGGCTCTCTTGGGCAAATCTTGTGAAACCAAAAGTGAAGGGCGGCATGGGTTTCCGAGACTTACATCTCTTCAATTTGGCATTGCTTGGGAAACATGGTTGGCGCCTTCTTACTAGGCCGGACTCCCTCTGCGCAAGGGTGCTGAAAGGGAAATATTTCCCCCACACGGATTTCCTCAATGCCACAGCACCGGCAAGAGCGTCGGCGACTTGGAAGGACATTATCTCAGGGAGAGACGCCCTAAATGTTGGCCTCATTCATCGAGTGGGTGATGGTTCATCCATCGCCACATGGACGGACAGTTGGATACCCAACACGCCCACCCTAAAACCCAGGGGGCGCTTGGGATCGGCGCCACTCGTCACGGTTTCTGAACTCATAGACGAATACACCGGAAACTGGAATGAACAGCTGGTCCGTCAAAATTTTCTGCAGCCGGATGTGGAAGCCATTCTGAATATCCCGTTAAACCCGGCTGGCGGAGAGGATACTTTGGCCTGAGCCTGGGAGAAATCAGGAATCTACTCTGTAAAATCATCGTATCGTACTCTTGTTACTCGCAACGAGCATAGCTATTTAGAGGAAGGGACGATTACCGAAGCATCATCATCAAACAAACAGTTGTGGACAGCCTTATGGAAGCTCAATGTTATCCCAAAGGTCCGAGTCTTCTGGTGGCGAGTACTCCGTGGGATACTCCCAGATTCTGTCAACTTGCAATATCGCCATATCAAAACTCTTGGCCTGTGCAATATATGTAAGGCGATGAATGAGGACATGCAACACGCATTGATATACTGCACGCATGCAAAGAAGTTCTGGATTGCAGCTCGGGAGAGATTTGACCTTCGCTTACCACAGCTGCACCCGCATACATGGGCTCGTGATATACTACTCGACCAAATGTTCACAGAGGCGGACAGAAGCAAGATCATCACAATCATGCACAGCATTTGGTCGTCTCGCAATTGCTGGACGCACGACCGGGATGGTTATGATCCGGTACAAGCATTGCGGTGGGTTCATGAGACACTGGCAATTATGGAGTTTCCATGCAAACGGAAGATTCAGCCCGCAAGTCGCTGGCGACCGCCGGAGGCAGGCTGGATCACGATCAATACCGACGGAGCGGTTAATGTTGAGGACATGAAGGGGGAGCAGGTGGTGTAGCTCGATCACACATTGCTTTCCTGGGAGCATAGAGTAAACCACTCCAGGGCGTCACCGATCCTTTCATTGCAGAGCTTCTAGCTCTACGGGAAGGTATGATCTTTGCCCAGCTTCGTGGTTTCTCACATGTGATAATGGAGGTTGACTGTCAGGATCTGGTTAACCTCTGGAAGTCGCGCGGCAACTCCAGGTCTGTTGCAGCGCCTATCTTAATTGAGTTAGTGGAGATTAGTGCTAGTTTTGCTTCTTTCTCTGTTACCCATGTTAGCAGGGAGATTAATATTCCGGCTCACCATTGTGCACGTTTAGCCAGCACAATTGAGTGGACGGAGAGTTGGCTTGATGTGAGCCCTGAATTCCTCCATACCTGCTTACGTTCGGATTGTAACACTATGATTATCAGTTAATAAAGCTCCCTATTCCGATGCAAAAAAAACCTTCGTAGGTTTTTTTTGTTGGTTAACCTTCGTAGGTCTTTTTTCGTCGTACATGCATGGGTGCGGGTTGGGGCTTTAGGACGAGGTTTTTTTGGTTTGTGGTGGCTAAGTCAAAGGTGGGAGGAGGTATCAAGAAAAACCATGGGAGGTGGGACTAAAAAAATCTGGAAGCAAGACTACCAACTGCTCCATTAGGAGTAGAGATACAATAATGATTCTACCCGTGTCCTGTGCACTCTCTGATGTAAGTGTAGATGCCGTTGTGGCTGTAGAAGCCGCCGGGCAGCACGATCCAAGGCCGCTGCGGCAGACGTGAGGGGACGGACAGACGGCGGCACGCAGAGTCGATCCACTTCCACGGCCGCTGCCGCAGAGGGGGGCAGGAAACCGCTTGCCAGGAACGCAACACCGTCTGCATCCACAGCACTTGCGGCGGAGGGGGAGCCGAGGCGCGCCATGATCGACACACCGCCTGGAATCGAGCGCGGTCTACCAGGTTAGGGAGGCCCGTCATCACCAGATTTAGGATCTCGTCTGGGAGTTCCGACCACGGAGAAGAAGGCGGCTAGAAGCAACGGAGAGCCAGCTGGAAGAGCACACCGCGTCGAGGATAACGACGAAGAGACCTAGGAGGTCGTCGGACCACGGCGGCGGCGAAGCCCTTGACGTTGGTTGAATAGTTTTTTTAGGAAAGAGAATATCTGGATGAGCACGACGACCTCTCGTACCTAGCTAGGGAGTTCACCTGGGAAGAGATAGTTGAAGCTATCAACCACTCGCCAAACAACCGCAGCCCTGGCCCGGATGGGTTTACCAACGAGTTCTTCAAAGCTTTCTACGGCGTTCTCAAGACAGACTTGCAACTTTTCTTCTCCCAGCTCTATCAGAATGAGCTCGACCTGTCCGGCATTAACCTGGCTCACATTTCCCTTCTGCCCAAGAAGGAAACCCCACTCGAGCTCAAGGATTTCAGACCCATCTCAATTGTACACAGCGTGCCCAAGCTTGCTAGCAAGATACTAACCAGAAGGCTTCAAACTCAAATCCCTGGCTTAATCCACTCCCTGCAGTCTGGCTTCATCAAAGGTCGAGCCATCGTTGAGAACTTCGCTCTGGCTGCAGACATGATCCAGACGGCGCATAAAAGGAAGTTGCCTGTGGTAGCCCTCAAGTTGGATTTCCAAAAAGCTTTTGACTCCGTCAGCTGGCCCTGCCTTCTCAATATTTTGTCTGCCAGAGGCTTCCCTCAGCGCTGGATCAGTTGGGTTCACTGCTTGCTTTCCACGGCCACCTCTCGCATCCTCATGAATGGGGAGCTGGGTTCCCCTTTTGCTAATAAGAGAGGCTTCAGACAGGGCGATTCCATATCGCCATACTTATTCATTTTAGTGGCCGATGTTCTGCAACGTCTCTGCTGCTCTGCTTTTCAAGATGGTAGTTTGGTTCACCCCCTCGGTTCGGACAGATTGTTCCCAGTTCTACAATACGTCGACGACACCTTAATCCTCTTCCATGGCAGCACGGAACAAGCCAACATCATTAAGAAGATCCTGTCTAATTTCTCTGCTTTCTCTGGGCTACAGATCAACTATCACAAGAGCACGCTCATCCCGATATGCATTGACAGCTCTACCACCAATGAGATTGTTGCCATTTTCGGATGCCCACCCTCCAGCTTCCCTTGCACCTATCTTGGCTTGCCCCTCTCTCTACACAAGATTCGGCACGACCTACTGCTACCTGTCATTCATAAGGTCGACAAGCGTTTATCGGGTTGGCTTGCTACTCTCCTGTCTTGGGGCGGCAGACTCACTCTGGTTAACTCCATACTGGCCAGCATCCCCAGTTACTTCATGGCATGCTTCCGCTGGCCAAAGGAATCCCTACACAAGCTAGAGGGCTTCTTGAGATCATTTCTATGGCAAGGCATGAACGCAGCTAAAGGGGGCCACTGTTTAGTTGCCTGGCACTTCGTCACCATGGCTCGTTCTGAAGGTGGCCTGGGCCTTAGAGATCTGTTGGCGCATAATCAGACCCTGCTAACCAAATTTGCTGCTCGGGTGCTCCAACACTCTGACGTTCCTTGCTACCAATGGTTCGCCCAACAATATTGTCGCAACTCTATACCAAGGAAGAACTATGCACGCGACACTGCCATCTGGAGGGGTTTTAAACAGTCCATCCCCATGGTTCTAGCCTCCTCCAAGTGTTCTTTGGGACCTGGCAGATTGATATCTTTCTGGCATGACTGCTGGCTCCCACTCGGACGTCTCAGCTTTGCTCTACCTACTTTGTACACCTTTGCTAGAGACAAGGACTAGTCTGTGGCCTCTCAATGCCCTCAAGGTTTTTGGCACCTCCAGCTTCACCCCAACCTGTCAGCCTCTACCGGCAACGATCTCCAGCTCCTCCCCCTTCTGGCTTCGGTCACGGCATCGTCTCACCGACCAGACTCTAGGCTCTCTGCCATCAATAACAAGCCCATCACTGCAGCTCACACCTATGAGCTTCTCACCTTCAGAGGTATGGCCTGTGCTTACAGTTCTTGGGTCTGGGACCAGATCATCCCCCTCAAACACCGTGTTTTCTTGTGGCTACTGTTCTGGAGTCGCTTGAATACTCGAGATAACATGATGAAGAAGCATTGGTCCTCGATTGTGTCAAGCCAGGACTGCGATATCTGCCCTGCTCCAGAATCTGCGTCGCACCTGGTTTTACGTTGCTGCCCGGCCTCAGCAATCTGGGATGTGTTCGGCCTAACTGATCTTGCCTTCGGTTCTTTGGACCTCATCAGTTTTATCGAACGAGCTGAACAACGCTGGCCTGCCACAAGCAAGTTCCACCTTCTCTTTGCCGCCACCGCTGTCACATCCTGGCACGCACGAAACGACCGAGTATTCAATTCCAAGAGGTGGTCCCTGGCTTATATCAAACAGTACACGTCATAGCTACTTCATCTCTGGAAGCATAGAAGCCATGAGCAGAGCAACAATGATGCTATAGACGCGTGGACACACCACTTAACCTAGCTTAAGCGGGCTTCGGCTTTAAGCTAGTTCATCCTAGTTTTTGTGTCACACAGTTGTTCACCTCTCCCTTCTTCTTTCCCCCTGTCTTTTTTTTCTCTTTACTTGTCTACTTGCAAACTGGCAGCTTATCGCCAGGGCACCCTGGTGCTGAAATAAGCTTCATGTAATCGACCATTACGGTCCGCAGGCTTCTTGCCTGTTTTGAAATATATAAGGTAGACCTCACTACCTTTTCGTTTCAAAAGTGATGCCAAATTTGCTTTTTGGATATTTGGCACCGATGCCCTACATTGTCAAGCCGATGCCAAATAAAAATTTATGGGCACCAGAGCATCTACTTGCTCCGAAGCCAAATCCATCGAGCAAATAAAGTAAGGGCGTCGTACTGCAGTGAGTCAGGAAGGAGGGCAGTGAGCCAGGTATGAGAGACGCTGGCAGTGGGGTGTCTTGGCCTGGTCTATAATATTTTATGTATGGGGGTCCAAGCTTCAATCGATATTAACTTCTTAACATGGTGTGAGCAGTGCTAAATATTTTGGATTTGACATAGATGTGTATGTGGCAAACTTTTCAGAGTTTTGGCACCTAACACATAGTGGAAGGGAGCTAGGAGAAGATGCCTCGCCGATTACAGGAAAGCCCCTGAAAAATACAAAATAACAAACAGTTCCAGTCCCAATGGCTCACGTTTCACAGTGAAATAGAATTAGCTCCACGAGCGTTTAGGTGAGAGAGGCCGATCGATCCCCAAAAAGATAATCTATGCGCTTGCTGCGACCTGCGAGAGAGGAGGGGGAAGGAAACCTCTGGGTCAGTTCATGTTCAATCCTTGGAGATAACGCAGATGAACAGAACCCTCCGGTTAATTTAATTGGGTCATGAGGTAATTATTCTGATCCTTTGGCACCTCGAATGTCAATTTTAGCAAGCCGTTCTTGTGTAAGATCATGTATGTGTTTCAGTTTATGACGCATATCAAGTGGTTCTGTTATGACCGGTTTACAATACAACCGGAGGAGGCTCGCTGGGCAGTAGATTAAGGGCTTGGCCCACAAGTTATCTTAGGCTAGTCGTTTTCAGGTTATAAATATTAAATTGTAAGATACTTTTTGGGATTAAGCAATAAAGATAGTTCTATCCTATTGCCCGGCTCCAGAGGAGCCGGAAACCCTAGCCGCAATTTGCCCTAGCCGCCGCCCTTCTTATCCCTCGCGATGGCGCCAACACGCCGGAGCCGCCGTCCTCGCCCCCAACCCTCGTCGTTCTGCCCGTATAACCTACGGAGTAGAGCCGGTGGGAACCCTTGTCCTACCAATTTGGTATCAGGTACCCGGGTTTCGACCATGTCTTCGCCACCAATTCCGCCACCGCCGCCACCACCGTCGCCACCATCGCCGCTGCCCGCCAACTCCTCCACCGCCGCCGCTTCCGCGCCGGGCGTCACAACCTCGCTCTCGGCAAGCGCCACGGCGTCGCTCTCGGTGCCGACCATCCCGGCACCCGGCACCGCGCCGGGCCACGGGCGGCCACCAGCCCCCGTCCAACATACGCCGCCGCCGTCACCTCCCCCGCAGCCGCAACAGTTCACACCGGAGGTAATGACTGGCGTCCTCAACGACCTCGTCGCCGCGGTCCAGGGCATCCGCCTCTACCTGGCAAGTCCGTACGGGCCGCCTCCACCACTCCATCCAGCAATGGCCCCGGGTCAGCAGGCGCTACCGTGGTTCTCGGTACCGGGGGCCATCACCGGAGGCTACCCGACGCTCCCCGCCCCGGAGGCCGCACCGCCGCCTTGGCCACAGTGGCCGCCGCAAATCGCGCCGGTAACCGCGCCACTCGCCGCCACCACGGGGCCGCAGTGGCCAACCTGGACCGCGCCGGCCACGCCATCTTCCGCCGCGCCATCCCTTCCAGCGGCCCCGGAGCAGGTTCCTCCACCGGCCCCTCCCAGCCCTAACCTGGGCCGGTCTTCGCCGAGCGGACTTCCGATCCAGGAGGTCCGCTTTCCGTCGTCACCATTGCCACTCCCCGGCTGGCTTCACAGGCAGCCATCGGCCTACCCGGAGGCCCGTCCGCCGTCCGGTTTCCCATTACAGCCCGAGGCGTCGGGCGCCACCGGGAACTACACCGGGCCTTCCACCATGGACCGCGCGCCATCATCCTCCCTCCGCACCGCCGAGGCAGTGGGCCAGGGCGCGCCACACCAGCAGCCGCCCCGGTTCGCCGAGATCGACTTCGCCACGTACGACGGCTCCGACGACCCGCTTAACTGGTTCAACCAGTGTGACCAATTCTTCCGCGGACAGCGCACACCCGCGTCGGAGCGCACTTGGCTGGCTTCCTACCATCTCCGCGGGGCCGCCCAGACATGGTACTACGCCCTCGAGCAGGACAAGGGCGGCATGCCCCTGTGGGATCCTTTCCGAGAGATGTGCCTTCTTCGTTTTGGGCCACCGGTTCGCGGGAGCCGCTTGGCCAAGTTGGGCCGCCTGCCGTTCACCTACATGGTGCAGGACTTCGCCGACCGCTTCCAGGCCCTGGCGTGCCACGCGCCCGGTGTGACGGCCTTACAGCGGGCGGAGCTTTTCATCGGAGGCCTTCCTGACCACATCTGCGTGGACGTCGAGATGAAGGGGCGCCAAGACCTTCAGACGGCCATGTACTATGCCCGGGCATTCGAGCAACGCGCCTAGGCCGTGACGCGTCCATCCGCGCCCCGTGGGGGCCGACAGCCTCCCCGGCCGTCTCCGGCAGCACCGGCGTCATCTACAGCTGCCCCGGCACCCACCGCGACACTGACGCGGCCATTCAGGTGCCTCACTCAGGCGGAACAGCTAGAACACCGGCGACTGGGCTTGTGCTTCAACTGTGATGCACCCTATGCACCGGGCCATGTCTGTCCCCGCCTCTTCTACTTGGAGACGACAGACGAGACTAAGGATGAGCCACTGGAGGATGGCCTCGGCGCTCCAGCCCTTGCGGAGCCTGCAGCGGCACCCGCGCCCGCCCCGGCCACAGCCCTCGTGGTGTCCCTACACGCGTTGGCCGGCATCCGTGATGAACGGATGATGCTCTTACCGGTCATGATCCAGGGCTAGCGCCTGGTGGCCCTAGTGGACACAGGGTCCACACATAACTTCCTGCCGAAGACCACCATGCGGCGCCTTGCATTACAGCCGACCGACGGTGAGCAGTTGCGAGTCATAGTCGCTAATGGCGACCGTCTCCGCTGGCACGGGCTCGCCCGCGACGTGCCCATCACTATCGACGACGAGCACTTCACCATCACCTGCGCCGACATCGACTTGGGCTGCTTCGACTTCATCCTCGGCATCGACTTCTTGCGCACTCTTGGTCCTATTCTCTGGGATTTCGACGCGCCGACGATGACCTTCTGGCGGTTGGGCCGCCGCATTCAGCGGGCCGGCATTGGGGGTGCCGCACCCACCCCTCCACTCCAGCTAGCCGCGACCACCACCACGGTCGAGCACCCAGTATTGGAGAGCCTCCTACAGCAGCACGATGACATCTTCACCGAGCCACAGGGGCTGCCGCCCGCCTGCGCGTACGACCACCGTATACATCTTCTGCCAGGCTCTCCGCCGGTGGCGGTACGGCCTTACCGCTACCCGCAGTTGCAGAAGGATGAGTTGGAGCGGCAGTGTGCGCTCATGCTCGCGGCAGGCATCATCCGGCTCTCCACTTCGCCATTTACCGCGCCGGTGCTTCTCGTCCGCAAGTTAGACGACACATGGCGTTTCTGCATCCACTATCATGCCCTTAATGTTGTCACACTTAAGGACAAGTTCCCTATTCCGGTGGTCGACGAGCTCTTCGATGAGCTTCACGGGGCGCGCTTCTTCACCAAATTCGACCTCCGGTCGAGGTACCACCAGGTGCGCATGCACCCTGATGACATCGCCAAGACGGCGTTTCGGACTCATCACAGCCACTTTGAGTTCTTGGTGATGCCCTTTGGCCTCACCAACGCCCCGGCGACCTTCCAGGCTCTGATGAACGACGTCCTCCAGCCCTACTTACGCCGGTTTGTGCTTGTTTTCTTTGATGATATTTTGATCTAGAGTGCGTCTTGGGAAGAGCACCTACAGCACGTCGCCATCGTCTTCAACGAGCTTCGGGCGCACCATCTCCATCTTAAGCGCTCGAAGTGCTCGTTCGGGACGCCTTCGGTGGCCTACTTGGGCCACGTCATCTCGGCCGACGAGGTCGCTATGGACGCCGACAAGGTGGCCGCCGTCGCTGCCTGGTCGACGCCCCAGTCTCCGCGGGCTCTTCGCGGGTTTCTCGGCCTTGCTGGCTACTACTGGAAGTTCATCCGGTAGTTTGGTGTCATCGCTTCGTCAATCACGCGGTTGTTGCGCCGCGACGCTTTCGCCTGGGATGCGGAGGCGATGATAGCTTTTGAGGCCCTCAAGGGGGCCCCCACGACGGGGCCCCTTCTTCAGATGCCGGACTTCGACCGGCCGTTCGTTGTGGACTGTGACGCCTCGGGTGTGGGGTTCGGCGCTGTGCTTCATCAGGGCGATGGCCCTCTCGCCTTCTTCAGCCAGCCCTTCGCCCCGCGCCATCTCAAGCTCGCGGCGTACGAGCAGGAGCTCATTGGCTTGGTGCAGGCGGTGCGCCATTGGCGGCCCTATCTGTGGGGCCGGTCTTTCCAGATTCGCACGGACCACTACATCCTCAAGTTCTTGCTGGATCAGAGGCTCTCGACCGTGCCACAGCATCAGTGGATTCGCAAGCTCTTCGGCTT
Source organism: Triticum monococcum (assembly GCA_034509565.1). NCBI lineage: Eukaryota > Viridiplantae > Streptophyta > Magnoliopsida > Poales > Poaceae > Triticum > Triticum monococcum. The sequence continues at coordinate 75,500,869 of CM067842.1, read as the reverse complement.
TGATTTCTCCGTCGAGTACCGCCCGGGTCGTCTTAACATCGTGGCCGATGCCTTATCCCGCCGCGATGCCGACCTCGACTCCGTCATCGGCGACTCCGAGGGGCGGGCACTCTGTGTCCGCTCAGGGCCGACTTTCGGCCTCTTCGACGACATTCGCTGGGCCACTGCGACCGCCGCTGACGCGGTTCTCCTGCAGCAGCAGCTGGCGGCCGGTGACCTGGAGGAGCCATGGCGCCTCTCCGATGGTCTGCTTGTCCATGGGCGCCATGTCTTCGTTCCAGCCCATGATGATCTCCGTCACCAGGTCTTGCTGCTAGCCCACTCAGCTGGCCATGAGGGTGTGCAGAAAACCCTCCATCGTCTCCGCGCCAACTTCTACATTCTTGGTGATCGTGCCCTCGTTCGCGATTGGGTGCGCTCTTGTGCGACATGTCAGCGCAACAAGACGGAGATGCTACAGCCAGCTGGTCTTCTTCAGCCCCTGGATGTGCCATCTCAGGTCTGGGCCGATATCTCCATGGACTTCATCGAGGGGCTTCCCAAGGTGGGAGGCAAGTCGGTCATTCTCACGGTGGTCGACCGCTTTTCTAAATATGCTCACTTCATAGCGCTGGGGCATCCCTACACCGCTGCGTCAGTGGCTCATGACTTCTTCGACGGTATTGTCCGTCTGCACAGGTTTCCTGCTTCGATCGTCAGTGATCGCGACACGGTGTTCACAGGCCATGTCTGGCGCGATCTCTTCAAGATGGCGGGCGTTAAGCTCCGCTTCAGCACGGCGTTCCACCCCCAAACGGACGGCCAATCTGAGGTGGTTAACAAGGTGATCGCCATGTATTTACGTTGTGTTACAGGTGATCGGCCTTGCGCTTGGGTGGATTGGCTCGCATGGGCGGAGTACTGCTACAACACCTCCTACCACTCCGCCCTGTGTGCAACACCATTTGAGGTGGTCTACGGGCGGCCACCTCCGCCTATCTTGCCGGTGGACCCGGCTACGGCTAGGACGGAGGCCGCAGGCGACCTTATTCGCACCCGTGACGAGATGCTTGCTGAGGTTCGTCGGCGTCTACTTCAGGCTCAGCAGCTGGCGAAGCATTACTACAACGACCACCATCGCGAGGAGGAGTTCGCGGTGGGTGATTGGATGTGGCTGCATCTTCTCCACCGCTCTACACAGTCACTCGACCCACGCGCGAAGCGCAAGCACGGTCCTCGCTACGCAGGACCCTTCGCCATCTTGGAGCGCATCGGGCAGGTGGCCTATCGCCTTCAGCTTTCGGCCGGCGCTCGCATCCATGATGTGTTTCATGTGGGGCTGCTCAAGCCTTTTCATGGAGAGCCACTGGCGGCTCCACCAGCGCTTCCCCCGACCGCCAACGGACGTCTTCTTCCGGAGCCAGAGAAGGTGTTGAAGGCGCAACTTCGTCGCGGGGTGTGATTCGTCTTGATCCAGTGGGCGGGCCTTCCGGTGGAGGAGGCTACTTGGGAGCCACGTGAGGATTTCCGCCACCACTATCTAGACTTTCAGCTCGAGGACGAGCTGTTTGTGCAGGCGGGGAGAGATGTTATGACCGGTTTACAATACAACCGGAGGAGGCCCGCTGGGCAGTAGATTAAGGGCTTGGCCCACAAGTTATCTTAGGCTAGTCGTTTTCAGGTTATAAATATTAGATTGTAAGATACTTTTTGGGATTAAGCAATAAAGATAGTTCTATCCTATTGCCCGGCTCCAGAGGAGCCGGAAACCCTAGCCGTAACTTGCCCTAGCCGCCGCCCTTCATCTCCCTCGCGACGGCGCCAACACGCCGGAGCCGCCGTCCTCGCCCCCAACCCTCGCTGTCCTGCCCGTATAACCTACGGAGTAGAGCTGGTGGGAACCCTAGTCCTACCAAGTTCACATGGCATATGACCGTCTCTGCCTCGATACTTTCTTCAGAATTTTGTGATGGCAAACTGACCGAAGTTCATTAGATTATCACTTCCATTTTCTTGCCTGCTGTTATGTGCAAATGCCATGGAAGTTTAAGAACATGACCTCTCTATGATACTGTTCATTGTTCTTTTTTGTTGCCGGTAGTAGGTACGCAAAGCTCCAGAGTAAAAAAAATTCCGTCTCCTATAAACTCTATTTTTGCATATCCATGGAACAGAGAACCTTTTTTTTGCCTCTTGTTCGTGTTGAGAACATATATTATAACTATACGACACTGCCATTTCTCTCTCTTTTGTCGTGTTGGTAGGAATGGACTGGCACTGAATGCATGTTTCCTTTTTTTCTCCGGTACGAACAGATAGAACAAATGGCTGTTTTCACTCTCTCAACTCAGGAACTGATGCATCAGTTCAGTCCTTGTTTTTGCCTCTTCCTTCATGCTGGTGAGAACAGATGCTTAACTTTGGTTTTTGTATATTTGCTATTGGGCCCCTTTTCAAGCGATGACCCAAATGCCGACAAATACAATAAATTATGAGGTCAGTTGAAATACAAACTTCTCAACGTTTTCTCAGATTTATTTTGCCAATGGTGAAATAACTATGGTTGTGCATGTGCACATGTTGTTCTAGGTTGTATCTTTTTGACATACAAAGCTCACCAAGCAAAGGTGTGAAATTATATAGCTCTGTGCCACGTGTAAAAATAGCATATCTCTGCCATAACTATAGCTATCCATACAATTACTAAATCAGTGTAGCAATCCACCCCATACGAACAACTTGTAACAATTATATTTTCTTTGTTTTTGCTCCTTAGGGTGGGAGAATTGATTTATTGCTCCAATGGAGAATAACAGCCCAGGGATTTGTGCAGTTTGGGCTCAAGAAGGTATGATGCTAACTGTTAACTTCTGCCAAAATGCTCATGTACTCTTATCCCTTTATTTTCTATTTAAAATCATAATCTTTGTTAATGTACCAATATTTTTCCTTGCAAAATTCTATAGTTAATGTAAAATCCAATGTTCAAGTAAAATATATTTTACGCTTAAGAGTCTAAAAATCCCATCTGGTTGCAGATTAGAGAAGATATCTGTGTATCTGGAACAACATATACTGAGTGAATTAAATTCATTAGGGAAAACGTTTCAAAAAGATATTTAAGCTTTAGACCTGGTAGACAAAAGCAAAAGTTGATTATTGATTCGAACAAAGTATCGTAGCTAGCCTTCGGTGGAGTATATATTTGCTTCCCTTGATCAATACATAAGCTTTGGAGCTGGCAAGTCATAATAGCCTCATAGTTATGCCTACTTGGATGAACAGGGTTGCCATGCTAACAAGAATACAAGATACAATCATTTGTAACTTCGTTTCTAAATCCTATAGCGTACCAATACCACGCTGTTAAATGAACTTGCTCTTCATGTACTTAATCTCAGTTTTTAGTGAAACATTTAACTTCTGATCAGTTACATGTTGCTCCAAGCCTTCAACCATGGCGTAACCAAGACCCACCTACACCCCCGCGCGGGGGTTACATGACACTATTGAGTGACACAAGTATGTCATGGCATGCCATCTCTAGATACTAGAGAATACCTCCGCGCGTTGCTGCGGGAATCGATTGGAATATATTTCAATGATTTGATTGTATGAAGCTTGCATTGTTGTATTAATAATATATAAACTAAAGCTAAAAATAAATATTATATATTATATTTGATTATTATGTAGTTAGAACATATTTTGAATATAAGTGGCATAACGTAATGGAAAACTTTTTTCATGCATGTTGAGTGGACCGTTGATGAGGTGTCATATGTGGTGGGGTGAAAAGTGTGCATGAGATCAACTAATAATGGAATTTTTTCTCATGCATATAGTGGTGGGCCTTTGATGAGGTGGCATGTGTGCATGTTGAGATAAATAGGAGAGTGGGGATCAACTTCTTATGGGATCAACTTCTTATGTATATAAGATATGTATGCTATTTTAATTTTTGAAGTTAATCATCTTTGTTTCTCCCGGAATATTTGCATGTCAAATTATGCAATGACATATAGCCTTCGATCAAGACGATCAAATGTGTCCGGTCTATATTCAGGCATTGTGATTTTAAAATAAATCTCATATTTGTACCATCTCGACTTTCACAAATAATTATATAGTTTTCTATAGACAGGTGCAGCAACGCGCGCAAGCCATCAACGATCTAGTCAAATAGAATAAGGCACACTGAAGGAGCGAGTTATATGCCTACCCATGTGTCCTTGCTACTTGTGAGTTGCATTGAGATTTTCCCCAAAGAGGAAGGGTGAAGCAATATAGTAGCAGACAATATTTCCCTCAGTAGAGAACCAAGGTTATTGGACCAATAGAAGATCCACGCAAACAACCGTCGCTAGTACCTACACACACAAGAGCAAATACTTCTTGCACCCAACACGGGTAAAAGGGTTGTCAATCCCCCTGTACTCGTTAATTGCAAGGATCAAATCTAATAGTACTAGATAGATAAATTGAAAAGTAAAATAAAAGTAAATAAATTGCAGTAAGGTATTTAGGGTTTTATTAATATGATTAAAATAGACCTGGAGGCCATAGTTTTCACTAAAGGTGTCTCTCTCACAAAAATAGCATACGACGGGTACACAAATTACTGTTGGGTAATTGATAGAAAAACGCATAATTATGACGTGATTCATTGCATGAGCATGTACATATTCATTGCATGATCATGTACATAGGCATTACGTCCGTAAAAAGTAGACGGCTCATGTCTGTATCTACTACTATTACTCCAATTCGAGAGCGCTTCCATGCTTGCCTCTCTACGTATTAAGTTCATGACAAATAGAGTAATGCATGAAGTATGATGACATAATATAAACGAAATAAATCAAGTAATATGATTGAACACCATCGTTTCCCCCCCTTAGTAACAACAATACAAATACGTGCCTCGCTACCCCTTCTGTCACGAGGTGATGACACCGCAAGATTGAACCTACTACTATGTACCGCTTCCACTGAAGATCTACTCATCAAATTGGCCAAAGAAAACCCATAGGTCGGAATGCATTACATAGCTATAACAATCATACATAATAAATTTCATAAAAAAACTCAATTAATTTCAATTAATAATCTGATCATAAACCCACAATTCATCGGACCCAACAAATGCGCCGTAAAAGAAGATTACATCGAATAGAACACCGAGGAGAATACTGTATTGAAGGTCAAAGAGAGAGAAGAGACAGCCATCTAGCTAATCACTATGGACCCATAGGTCTTGTGAGAAGTACTCACACATTTCACTTTATGATGCAATTCTAATGACATTTCTCTCTTAATTTGCAAGACCTACATGAAGAAGGGAGATTACCGGCAGTTGGAATTCTGGACTTAAAAGAGCTACAATAGAGATAGCTATTCTATGGAGCTCCAAATGACCTAAAACTTCACGGAGATTTTTTATTGAATATATAAAAAAATATTGAAATGAAGAACCACTAGAGGGGGGCCACCTATTGCTCACAAGGCAACATGGCACGCCTACTCCCCTAGGGCGCGCCCTGATGCCTTGTGGGGCTCACAACAGCCCTTTGGTGCCCCTTCTGCTATATGATGCCTTTTTCCCTAGGAAAAAAATAGAGAGAAGACTTCGGGATGAAGTTCTGGCATCTCGAGGCGGAACCTGGACAGGAGCACTTTTGCTCTCCGGCGCAACGATTCCGCCAGGGATACTTCCCTACGAGAGGGGAAAATCAAAGCCATCGACATCACCAACGATCCTCTTATCGTGGAACAACCAATCTTCGTCAACATCTTCACCATCACCATCTCCTCTCAAACCCTAGTACATCTCTTGTATGCAATCTTTGTCCTAAAACTTCAAATTGGCACCTGTGGGTTGCTAGTAGTGTTGATTACATCTTATAGTTGATGCTAGTTGGTTTATTTGGTGGAATATTATATGTTCAGATCCTTAAGCATATTCAACACACCAGTGATCTTGAACATTAATATGATGTGTGACTAGTTACTTTTGTTCTTGAGGACATGGGAGAAGTCTTATTATAAGTAATCATGTGAAGTTGGTATTCATTCAGTATTCTGATGATATGTATGTTGTTCTTCCTCTAGTGGTGTTGTGTGAACGTCGACTGCATGGCACTTCACCATATCTAGGCCTAGGGGGAGGCATCGGGGAGTAATGAGTAGATGATGGGTTGTGAGAGTGACAGAAGCTTAATCCCTAGTTTATGCGTTATTCTGTAAGGGGATGATTTGGATCCATATGTTTCATGCTATGGTTAGATTTATCTTAATTCTTCTTTCGTAGTTGCGGATGCTTGCGAGAGGGGGTAATCATAAGAGGGTTGCTTGTTCAAGTAAGAACAACACTCTAGCATCGGTGCACCCACATATCAAATTATCAAAGTAGTGAACGTGAATCAACTAAACATGATGAATGTGACTAGACGAGAATTCCCATGTGTCCTTGAGAACACTTGCTTTATATAAGAGAACTTTCCGGCTTGTCCTTTGATATAAAAAGGATTGGGCCACCTTGATGCACATTTTTTTACTCTTGCTACTTGTTACTTGATACGAATCGATTTGCTACAAAACTATCTGTTACCACTATTTTCAGTACTAGCAGAGAATACCTTGCTGAAATCCACTTGTCATTTCCTTCTACTCCTCATTGGGTTCGACACTCTTATAGAAATGACTACAATTGATCCCATATATCTGTGGGTCATCACCCAATCAATATCAATGCGAGGAGTAGGGATTTCCATGCAACGGATGTACTAGAGCTATAAGTTTATGAAAGCTCACTACTGAAACTAAGTGGGTGTGCATCCAACTTGCTTGCTCATGAAGACCTCGCGCATTTGAGGAAACCCATCATAGGAATATACAAGCCAAGTTCTATAATGTAATAACTCCCACTAGTATATGAAAATGACAAATCAGGAGACTCTCTATATGAATAACATGGTGCCGCTTTTGAAGCGCAGGTGTGGTAAAAGGATGGTAGCATTGTCCCTTCTCTTTTTTCCTCTTTTTTAGAACAATATCATGAACCTCATCCCCACTTTTTGGAGGATTCATCACTCTCCATCATTCTTTACCTCAGTGGGACAATGCTCTAATAATGATGATCATCACACTTCTTTTTACTTACAACTCCATAAACAAAAACAATACGACTCTATATGAATGCCTTTAACAATGTACCAGGATGTGCAATGATCAAGCGTAACATGTATTACAATGAAGAACGATGTCTTTGCCACAAATATCATGTCAGATCTATATCATCATCCAAAGCAATATGATGATGAACACACATGTCATGTGAAAGTAGCCATGGAAGTTGCATGGCAATATATCTCAGAATGGCTATGGAAATATCATGATAGAGTGTATCATATCACGGGATTCAGATGCACCGACGAAGTTCGCACCAACTCTCGAGGTGAGAAAGGGCAATGCATGGTACCGGAGAGGCTAGCAATATGTGGATAGGTGGGAGTGCCACATTAGTTCACGAACTCACATTAGTCATAAAGAACTCATATATTTATTGTGAAAGTTTTATTAGCCCTCGAAGCAAATTACTACTCGCATGCCCCTAGGGAGGAGGTTGGGGTAGGAGTTAACTATTTCACGCCCCTGATTCAAACAGTACAAAGGATTTCAATGAGGAATAATAATGCTCCAACACCCCCGACATGCCATGACAGACACTTAAATGAGTAATACATAACAAGCTTTAAAATCAATATTTTTACTAATCAATGGTCATGAACCAATACCATTTCATATTACTACATCAGTATAATTAAATTATACATTTCATATTCAGTGATCTACATCATTTTTTTTATTATATCACTCTTATATACTCCCTCCGTCCGGGTTTATTAGGCCCCCTTTTATTTTGAGCCAAAGTTTGACCATGAATTTAACAATAAGATGCAAACTATATGTCACAAAAATGATACCACAGAAAACATCTTTCAAATACAAATCCAATAATATAATTTATATATATTTAGTCAAATACGTGGTCAAAGCTGGGCCCAAAATACAATGGGGCCTAATAAACCCAAACGGAGGTAGTGCCTATCGTTCTTGAACTAGTCTCATAACCCGTGCCTATTACCACTTCCTATTTAAGACTCTCAAAACGACATAAGTGAAGCATGAGAGTGCAATCATTTAAATAAAATATAACCACCGCAGTGCTCTAAGGATATAAGTGAAGCATATGAGCAACTCCTTAGCTCAAAAGATATAAGTGAAGCACATAGAGTATTCTAACAAATCATGATGAATGTGTCTCTCTCTCAAAAGGTGTGTCTAGCAGAAAATGTGTAACACCCTCGATGCGACTATATCTCCCACGTGTCGAGGCACGACTTAGAGGCATAATCGCATTGAAGGCATATGTCGCAAGTCAGGTAATCATCACAAACATCTCATGTAATATGGATAATAAAAAGGGATAACATAGTTGGCTTACACTCGCCACGTCAATCAAGTACATAAGTAACATACATCATCCAAACACTCATGGCCCGACTACGGCACCAAAATGAAAGATAACCCAACAAGCGACATGGTCCCGATCACTCCCAACAGGGCACCACTACTGATCATCAGGAAAAGAAACATAGTAACGCTGAGAGTCCTCGTCGAACTCCCACTTGAGCTCGTACGCGTCACCTGGAGCGGAATCACCTGGACCTGCATCTGGTGTAATAGTAATCTATGAGCCACAGGGACTCAGCAATCTCGCACCCTCGCGATCAAGACTATTTAAGCTTAATAGGTAGGGTAAGGTAAATATATGTGGAGCTGCAGCAAGCGACTAGCATGTATGGTGGCTAACTTATTCGCAAAAGAGAGCGAGAAGAGGAGGCAAAGCGCGAGCGAGAAACTAGAGAGCAACCTGCGCAAACATTACTCCAACACCGTGTCCACTTCCCGGACTCTGCCGAGAAGAGGCCATCACGGTAACAACACGGTTGATTCATTTTAATTAAATTAAGGTTCAAGTTATCTACAACCGGACATTACCAAATTCCCATCTGCCCATAACCGCGGGCATGGCTTTCAAAAGTTCAATCCCAGCAGGGGAGTCCCAACTTAGCCCATGACAAGCTCTCACGGTCAACGAAGGAATAGACCTCCTCCCAAGAAGTTCCGATCAGACTCGGTATCTCGGTTCTTCAAGACACTTCGACAGGTTAAAACTAATCTAGCAACACCGCCCGAATGTGCCGACAAATTCCGATAGGAGCTGCACATATCTCTTTCTCAGGGCACACTCAGATGAGCGCTCCATACAACTAAAACCAAACCTCGAGTTTCCCCGAGGGGGCGCTACACAGGACTCTAGTTCGGACCAACACTCAGAGGAGCACTGGCCCGGGGGGGTGGGGGCTAAAACAAGATGACCCTCGGGCTCCGGAAACCCAAGGGAAAAAGCGGCTAGGTGGCAAATGGTAAAACCAAGGTTGGGCATTGCTGGAAAAGCTTTAATCAAGGCGAACTATCAAGGGGTTCCCATTATAACCCAACCGCGTAAGGAACGCAAAATCCGGGAACATAACACCGATATGACGGAAACTAGGGCGGCAAGAGTGGAACAAAACACTAGGCGAGAGGCCGAGCCTTACACCCTTTACCAAGTATATAGATGCATTAAGATAACATGATAATATAATGATATCCCAACAAGTAAATAAATGTTCCAACAAGGAACGGCCTCCAATCTTCACCTGCAACTAGCAACGCTATACGAGGGGCTGAGCAAAGCGGTAACATACCAATCAACGGTTTGCTAGGACATGGTGGGTTAGAGGTATGACATGGCAATGTGGGAGGCTGACAAGCAAAAGGTAGGCATCGTAGCATTGGCATAGCAAAAGAGCGAGCAAACTAGCATAGCAAAGATAGTAGTGATTTTGAGGGTATGATCATCTTGCCTGCAAAGCTGTCAGAGTTGACTGGATCCTCGATAGCAAACTCAACGGGCTCCTCGTTAGCGAACTCGTCTCCCGGCTCTACCCAAACAAGACAAACAAGCAACAAGGATACAATCAACCACGTGCAAGCTCAAACAACAACTATAGCAGCGGATCGGAACACTATTCACGGCCGACGGATCCGAGGTCACCGGCGGCCGGTGAGGGCGAAGCGAGGCCGGAGAGGTCGCCGGGGTGGCGGAGCTCGTCGGGGCGGCGACCGGAGCGCGCCGGAGGCGGCGAGCGGCGCCGCGGGGCGTCGGGGCGACCCAGGAGGAGAGGCGGCGCGGCGCCGGCCGAGGCGGACTCCGGCGATGGCAAGGCGGCGGCGCGGCGAGCGAAGGCGGCGGGGTCGAGGTGCGGGTGAGGGAGCCGGGCGGCGGCGGCGCGTGGGCCGGGAGGGCCTTCCGCGGGCCGCGGCGGGCTTCGGCGGCGGCGGCGACGACAGCCAACGGTGGCATGCCACGTGGCGGCGGCGGGGCGGAGCGGACGCGTCCGGCCAGATTCGGACGTGTCCGGCCGGTGCGGGGTGATTTCTAGGGTTTCGGGGAGGAAGGAGATCCGAAAACGGAGGTGACCTATTTATAGGCATAGAGGGAGCTAGGAGAGTCCAAATGAGGTGCGGTTTTCGGCCATGCGATCGTGATCAAACGCTCTAGACGATGGAGCAGAGTTTGGTGGGTTTTGGGCCAAATAAGAGGGGTGTTGGGCTGCAACACACACAAGGCCTTTTCGATCCCTCGGTTAACCGTTGGAGTATCAAACGAAGTCCAAATGATACAAAATTTGACAGGCGGTCTACCGGTAGTAAACCAAGGCCGCTTGGCAAGTCTCGGTCCAATCCGGAAATGTTTAAGCCCCACACACGAAAGAAAGGTAGAAATGACCACCAGAGGAGAACGAAGCACCGGAATGCAAAACGGACAACGAGGAAAATGCTCGAATGCATGAGATGAACACGTATGCAAATGCAATGCACATGATGACATGATATGAGATGCATGACAACGAGGACGACACACGGAGACAAAAACCCGAATCCGAGAAAATAAAATAACTTAACGCCGGAAACGGCAAGAGTTGGAGTACAAATTAGGTAAGTTATGTCCGGGGTGTTACAACACTCCACCACTATGAAAGGATCTCATCCCGAGATCTAGGACTGAAAGAACGTCGGGTACTCAGAACGGAGGTGATCCTCGCGTTCCCAAGTAGCTTCACGGTCGGAATGGTGTGACCACTTGACTTTGAGAAATTTGATTGACTTGTTGCGAGTCTTGCGTTCAGTCTCTTCAAGAATAGCAACTGGGTGCTCACGATAAGAGAGATCTTCTTGGAGGTCAATGTCCTCGAAGTTGACGGTGCGGTCAGGAGTCTTGAAGCACTTTCGAAGCTGAGAGACATGGAACACGTCATGAACATTTGCAAAGTTTGAAGGAAGCTCGAGTTGATAGGCGAGGTCGCCTCTCTTGCTGACAATGTTGAAAGGTCCCACGTATCTAGGGGCAAGCTTCCCTTTGATACCGAAGCAACGAGTACCTTTCATAGGAGAGACGCGGAGGTAAACATGATCTCCGATCTCGAAAGCCAAATCATGGTGCTTACTATCATAGTAGCTCTTCTGGCGGGATTGGGTTGCTTTGAGGTTATCACGAATGACTTTGCACATTTCCTCTGCCTCTGTGATTAAGTCATTACCCAGCAGCTGACGTTCACCTGTTTCAGACCAGTTGAGAGGGGTACGGCACTTCCTGCCATACAGAATTTCAAATGGGGCCTTGCCCGAACTTGCTTGAAAACTGTTGTTGTAGGAGAATTCAGCATAAGGAAGACAATCCTCGCACTTCATGCCGAAGGAGATCACACAAGCCCTGAGCATATCTTCAAGAATCTGGTTGACACGCTCGACTTGTCCGCTTGTTTGAGGATGGAAAGCAGTGCTGAAGCGGATGTTGGTGCCCATGGCCTTCTGAAAAGAATCCCAAAACTTGGAGGCAAAGATGCTGCCACGGTCTGAAGATATCACTTGAGGGATACCGTGCAGAGAGACAATTCGAGAGGTATAGAGTTCCGCCAATTGAGCTGCAGTGATCGACTCTTTGATAGGCAGAAAATGATCCACTTTGGTGAGTTTGTCGATGACAACGAATATAGCATCATTGCCACGCTTGGACTTTGGAAACCCAGTCACGAAGTCCATTTCAATGTGGTCAAACTTCCATTCTGGAATGGCAAGAGGTTGGAGGAGACCAGCTGGCCTTTGGTGTTCTGCCTTCACTCTTCTGCAGACATCACATTCATTCATGAATTGAGCGATCTCACACTTCATTTGAGTCCACCAATAAGCTTGCTTGAGGTCCTGATACATCTTCGTGCTCCCAGGGTGGATGGAGAGGAGAGAATTGTGAGCCTCGTTCATGATCACTTTACGAAGTTCACCTTTGGGTACAACAATTCGATCATCGAAGAAGAGAGTATCCTTGTCATCAAGGCGGTAGCACTTGTACTTGGGTTGACTCTTGGCAATCCCAATCTTCACCCTTTTCACCATAGCATCAAGAAGCTGCGCTTGGCAAATCTGTTCTTCCAAGGTAGGAGAGACTTGAAGGTTGGCGAGGAAACCTTGAGGAACAATTTGCAGATTAAGTTTGCGGAAAGCTTCACAAAGCTCGGGTTGATAGGGCTTGAGAATCAGACTGTTGCAATATGTTTTCTTGCTCAAAGCGTCAGCAATCACATTGGCCTTGCCCGGAGTATACTCAATACTCGGATTATACTCTTGAATCATTTCGACCCATCGAGTTTGCCTGAGGTTGAGATTAGGCTGAGTGAAGTTGTACTTGAGACTCTTGTGATTAGTGAAAATGTCCACTTTTCTTCCCAATAGAAGATGTCTCCAAGTCAAAAGAGCATGCACAACTGCCGCCAACTCGAGATCATGAGTGGGGTAGTTCTTCTCATTAGGCTTCAACTGGCGAGATGTATAAGCAACGACTTTCTTCTCTTGCATCAATACTGCGCCAAGACCTTAGAGAGAGGCATCACAAAAGACCTCGTATGGTTTGGATTCATCAGGCGGAGTCAGAACTGGAGCAGTGATCAACTTCTCTTTCAAAGTGTTGAAAGCAATATCACACTCCGGAGACCAAACATACTTGACGTGCTTCTAGAGAAGATTAGAGAGAGGCTTCGCGATCTTAGAAAAGTTTTCAACGAATCTTTGACAATAGCTTGCGAGACCGAGAAAGCTACGGAGTTGCTTCACGTTCTGAGGAGGTTCCCAATTCACAATTGCAGACACCTTCTCAGGATTCACGGCAATGCCCTTGGCGGAGATGATATGGTCAAGATAAAGAACCTCATCGAGCCAAAATTCACACTTGGAGAACCTGGCGTAGAACTGATGTTCCCTGAGCTTATCAAGCACCAAACGCAAGTGCTTGGCATGATCTTCCTTGTTCTTCGAGAAAACCAGAATGTTGTCGAGATAGATCAAAACGAAGTCATTGATGTAGGAGTTGAAGATGAAGTTCATCATGCGAGAGAACGTCGGAGCAGCGTTGACGAGGCCAAAAGACATGACAGTGTATTCATATGAACCAAAGCTAGTTCTGAAAGCCGTCTTGGGAATATCTTGCTCACGGATTCGAATCTGATGATAACCCATATGGAGATCAAGCTTGGAGAATACTTGGGCACCTTTGAGTTGTTCGAACAGTTCATTGATGTTGGGAAGTGGGTATTTGTTCTTGATGGTCTTCTTGTTCAATGGACGGTAATCAACACAAAGTCGGTCCGTTCCATCCTTCTTCTTCACAAAAAGAACAACACAACCCCACAGAGAAGAACTAGGCCGGATGAGACCCATTCTCTCTTGCTCATCGAGTTGCTTCTTCAGCTCCTTCAACTCTTCTGGTCCGAGCTTGTAAGGACGTTTGCACACAGGTTCCGTACCGGCCTCAAGATCAATGACGAATTCTACTGGTCGGTGCAGAGGCATTCCTGGGAGCTCTTCTGGAAAGACGTCTTGATATTCGCAAACGACTGGAATTTGCGAGATGGCATCCAATTCACCCTTCTCATTGAGAGAAAACAGACGGATGGTATTATCACGAGCGGCAAAGACAATTACATCCTCAGACGAATGAGTCAATTGAATCTGCCTGGCTGCACAATCAAGGTGTGCCTTGTGCTTAGAAAGCCAATCCATTCCGAGAATAAGATCAATATCCGAGTTACCAAGAACAATTGGGGAAGAAAGGAACTTGTAGTTGCCCAATGTGATAGTAACCTCCGGAACACAGGTGTTAGCTGTCATCTGCTTGCCCGGTGACACAATTTGCAAGGAACTTTGCAGATACTGATAATCGCACTCATACTTTGATGCAAAAGGTTTGTAAATGAAGCAATGCGATGCACCAGTGTCAAAAAGGACTTTTGCAGGAATATCGTTAACATGAAGGTTACCCATGATGACATCTGATGAGTCCTCTGCCTGAGCTGCATTCATCAAGTTGACCTTGGCGGACTTGGGGTTGTGCTTGACCACAGCTGTACTTGCCGATCTCACAGGAGGAGGAGGAAGACGCCTCTGGTTGAAGCACTTGTTGGCATAGTGACCCTTTTCTTGGCACTTGTTGCACGTGACCTCTGAAAGCGGACGATGGTATGGAGCACTCGATCTTGGAGCTTGAGACGAAGTTTTGTTCTGAAAGCCAGGGTTGGGTGGGTGGGAAGAACCACTGCCACTTTTGCGCTTCTGCTGATACGGCTGACGGAACGGCCGAGGAGGAATCCAATACTTCTGCTGCTTGGCCACTTGAGTAGAGGAAGAAGGAGTAGCATCTCTGACTTGCTTCTTGGAAGCATCACACCTCAACTGAGCGGCCTCTTGCTTCAGTGCCATGTTGTAGAACTCATCGTACCTCAAGGGCTCAAAGAGGACAAGAGCGAGCTGAATTTCTTCTCTGAGACCACCCCTGAACTGGTATATCATGCTCTTCTCATCAGGCACGTCCTGCTTGGCAAAGCGGGCGAGCTTCTGAAACAACTTGTTGTAGTCATAGACAGACAAAGAGCCTTGCTTCAGGTTGCGGAATTCCTCATGCTTACTTTCAACCACGCTCTGAGGGATGTGATGAGCTCAGAAATCTTGACGGAATTCATCCCAAGTGATCAGACGTCCACCTCTGGAATCCTTGTACTGCTAGAACCATTCTGCAGCTTGATCTTTGAGTTGGAAAGAAGCGAACTTGATGAAATCTTCAGGCCTGACGTTGCTGCACTCAAAATGCTTACACAGATCCACGAGCCAATCGTCAGCATCGGTTGCCTCAACACAATTACTGAAAGTCTTTGGCCCATTAGCAAGGAACTGGTTGAGTGTAGCAAAGTGATTCTGATTGTTGCCTTGATTCCCTTGGCTGCCTTGATTGCGCTCTTGGAGGATTTGCATGATCAACTGTGTGTTTGCATTGGTTGCGGCCATCACAGCTTGCCATGCCACCGGAGGAGGTGGAGGTGGTGGCGGATCTTGATTCTGATTTTGACTGGTGCTCTTAGCGGGAGCCATCCTGAAGAGGTTGACCACCGTTAGCACATAGACAGATAAATGAAGCTGAATCCAACGGAAAGAAAATTGCAACATAAAGTATTCACATCCGAACAAATTGAACGAATGCATTCCTCTTGAAATGGTCACATATCCATAAATTGCGAAGCCACGTAAAATGAAGGTAGATAAATAAATCAACAAGGTACGGATCAAGAACGAATAATCGATAAGAAATCCCAATCTCAAACCAATATCCGTGGAAGAAGAACTAGAGCTACAAGAATTCCCACCTATGAAACTCCCGAACCTTTCCGGTTATGCAATCAGGTGTTGGGGATACAGGGGAAGCATAATATCTCACCCAAACTAGCAAATCCTACATCCAGCTGTATCCATCCTTCAACACATAACCAAGAAACCATCGGAAACCATCTACCTCAACCTTTGAAAAGCATCCGTTATACAAGTTATGGCGATACTCCCGAACTCCCGCCCCAGTACTGGGTGGCGTCGAGGTTATCTCACCAACGAACTGCATAAAAGATATTTTCGATGTCGGCGTACTAAACTCAGGTATTCCAGAATTGCAACGATAAAATTATGATGACAACACCTCAGAGCTCAACTCCCCGGGACACTTCCACTAAACCCCTGACAGGAGGCACCAAGACAATGTTCTCATCATAAAAGCATCGGAACGATTCCAAGATACCCGCGTGATCCTAAATTTTTTTTAGTGAAATTTGAGAAGAGAAGAGTCAAAACTCTATGTCAGGATGCCTTACCAGAGCGATGAGGAGACTGGGAAGTAAAAAAGAATTCCTAAGATCTCCGATATATAATTCCTAAATGACTCAAAACATTTTTCTAGACACAACTCGGCTGCTAAAAACGATCAAGCAATGGGGCTCCTAAGGTCGGGGAAGGCTCTGATTACCAACTTGTAACACCCTCGATGCGACTATATCTCCCACGTGTCGAGGCACAACTTAGAGGCATAATCACATTGAAGGCATATGTCGCAAGTCAGGTAATCATCACAAACATCCCATGTAATATAGATAATGAAAAGGGATAACATAGTTGGCTTACACTCGCCACGTCAATCAAGTACATAAGTAACATACATCATCCAAACACTCATGGCCCGACTACGACGCCAAAATAAAAGATAACCCAACAAGCGACATGGTCCCGATCACTCCCAACAGGGCACCACTACTGATCATCAGGAAAAGAAACATAGTAACGCTGAGAGTCCTCGTCGAACTCCCACTTGAGCTCGTACGCGTCACCTAGAGCGGAATCACCTGGACCTACATCTGGTGTAATAGTAATCTGTGAGCCACAGGGACTCAGCAATCTCGCACCCTCGCGATCAAGACTATTTAAGCTTAATAGGTAGGGTAATGTAAATATATGTGGAGCTGCAGCAAGCGACTAGTATGTATGGTGGCTAACTTATTCGCAAAAGAGAGCGAGAAGAGGAGGCAAAGCGCGAGCGAGAAACTAGAGAGCAACCTGCGCAAACATTACTCCAACACCGTGTCCACTTCCCGGACTCCGCCGAGAAGAGGCCATCACGGTAACAACACGGTTGATTCATTTTAATTAAATTAAGGTTCAAGTTACCTACAACCGGACATTAACAAATTCCCATCTGCCCATAACCGCGGGCACGGCTTTCGAAAGTTCAATCCCTGCAGGGGAGTCCCAACTTAGCCCATGACAAGCTCTCACGGTCAACGAAGGAATAGACCTCCTCCCAAGACGTTCCGATCAGACTCGGTATCTCGGTTCTTCAAGACACTTCAACAGGTTAAAACTAATCTAGCAACACCGCTCGAATGTGCCGACAAATCCTGATAGGAGGTGCACATATCTCTTTCTCAGGGCACACTCAGATGAGCGCTCCATACAACTAAAACCAAACCTCGAGTTTCCCTGAGGGGGCGCTGCACAGGACTCTAGTTCGGACCAACACTCAGAGGAGCACTGGCCCGGGGGGTGTTAAAATAAGATGACCCTCGGGCTCCGGAAACCCAAGGGAAAAAGAGGCTAGGTGGCAAATGGTAAAACCAAGGTTGGGCATTGCTGGAAAAGCTTTAATCAAGGCGAACTATCAAGGGGTTCCCATTATAACCCAACCGCGTAAGGAACGCAAAATCCGGGAACATAACACCGATATGACGGAAACTAGGGCGGCAAGAGTGGAACAAAACACTAGGCGAGAGGCCGAGCCTTCCACCCTTTACCAAGTATATAGATGCATTAAGATAACATGATAATATAATGATATCCCAACAATTAAATAAATGTTCCAACAAGGAACGGCCTCCAATCTTCACCTGCAACTAGCAACGCTATACGAGGGGCTGAGCAAAGCGGTAACATAGCCAATCAACGGTTTGCTAGGACATGGTGGGTTAGAGGTATGACATGGCAATGTGGGAGGCTGACAAGCAAAAGGTAGGCATCGTAGCATTGGCATAGCAAAAGAGCGAGCAAACTAGCATAGCAAAGATAGTAGTGATTTCGAGGGTATGATCATCTTGCCTGCAAAGCTGTCAGAGTTGACCGGATCCTCAAAAGCAAACTCAACGGGCTCCTCGTTAGCGAACTTGTCTCCCGTCTCTACCCAAACAAGACAAACAAGCAACAAGGATACAATCAACCACGTGCAAGCTCAAACAACAAGATGCAATGATGGTATGCTATGCGGGATGCGATGCGAGATGCATATGCAAGATATGACAGGAAATGCATGAACCTGGCCTCAACTTGGAAATACAAGTGTGCCACTGGAAAGATGAGATGAAATCGCTTGGAAACGAAATAAAGAATGCCGGAATCGGAGTTACAGTTTGAAAATGGCAAGCGATTCAAAATTGGCACCGGTCTGCGATTTACAGCAAGTAGGCATCTAAATGCAATGAGATGAACATGCTACAGCAATCAAACATGACAGAAAAAACATGGCAGGGAAGCATTCAAGATGCTTAACAAAAGTCTAGCACTGAGCTACGGCCAATTCACCCATTAACAGGTTCAAACAAGCATGGCAAAAACGCAAATGGTAAACAGATCTCAGACTTAGTGAAATTAACACTTGTCTGGAATTTCAGACCAAGTAGTTCTCTTCGAAGCAACAAAACAACATGCTACAGGACCTGAACATGACAAAGTAAAACATGGCATGGAGCTACTCAAATAGATTAACAAAAGTCCCTTAGTGACCTTGAGCCAAAAGGGATCAGAAAATATACTAACAAGCACATGAACATAGCAAAAACATAATCAGTTTTCAGACTTAGTGAAAACTGACACATGCTGAAACATAACTCAAGTAGGCATGTTTGCGAGCACGATGCACTCACTACGGTGCAAGTCATGGCAAGACAAGCATACATCGATTAAGAAGGCACAAAATGCAAGCTAGACATGGCAAGAACAATGGCATAGCATGCACGGATCAACTACAACATCATCGGCAAAATCGCAAACAAGTTGACGATCTGCCTAGATTCACAAAGTAGCAAAAGTAGAGCTCGATTGACTCAAGCTAGGGTGCTCCATAATTGCAAACAAAGATATGGATGGATAGATCACTACAATATTAACAAAACTCCTTTACTAATCATCCTCAAAAGAGGCACGGATCACTAGGAAACAACAAGAACATATGGCATCATGAGATAAACAAACCCAGGACTTAGTGAAATTACTAAGTCCCTGAAAACAGAATTACCAAGTGCCTCACTTTGCAAGCTTGCACTAGTCACCTCACACATCACAAAAATACATGGGTTGCACCTCTCGAAAGATGACAAAACCCCTAACAAAACATATGTAGAGCCTCAGGTCATATCATGCACACAATAATCATGGCAAAAATGACAAATGTCTAAGATGGAGTAGCAGATCTGACAATTAACTCAAGTAGCCCTCTTCTAACAGCATTTTGGGCATCAAGATGAGCTCAAATGAAAATGATGCAATGGAATGAAATGATGTACTCTCTGAGATGAACATTTTGATATGCTATATGCATGAATCGGAGCTACCGATGCAAAGTTACGAGGCCTCGAACAGGAGCATATGGACTAAAAAAATTTGGGGACTTGGACGAAATTTTCAACCTCAAGATCTAGGGTTACTGTAGCAGCGGATCGGAACACTGTTCACGGCCGAAGGATCCGAGGTCGCCGGCGGCCGGCGAGGGCGAGGCGAGGCCGAAGGGGTTGCCGGGGTGGCGGAGCTCGTCGGGGCGGCGACCGGAGCGCGGCAGAGGCGGCGAGCGGCGCCGCGGGGCATCGGGGCGGCGCGGCGACCTGGGAGGAGAGGCGGCGCGGTGCCGACCGAGGTGGACTCCGGCGATGGTGAGGCGGCGGCGCGGCGAGCGAAGGCGGCGGGGTCGAGGCGCGGGTGAGGGAGCCGGGCGGCGGCGGCGCGTGGGCCGGGAGGGCCTTCCGCGGGCCGCAGCGGGCTTCGGCGGCGGCGGCGACAGCCAACGGTGGCGTGCCACGTGGCGGCGGCGGGGCGGAGCGGACGCGTCCGGCCGGATTCGGACGTGTCCGGCCGGTGCGGGGCGATTTCTAGGGTTTCGGGGAGGAAGGAGATCCGAAAACGGAGGGGACCTATTTATAGGCATAGAGGGAGCTAGGAGAGTCCAAATGAGGTGCGGTTTTCGGCCACGCGATCGTGATCAAACGCTCTAGATGATGGAGCAGAGTTTGGTGGATTTTGGGGCAAATAAGAGGGGTGTTGGGCTGCAACATACACGAGACCTTTTCGGTCCCTCGGTTAACCGTTGGAGTATCAAACGAAGTCCAAATGATACGAAACTTGACAGGCGGTCTACCGATAGTAAACCAAGGCCGCTTGGCAAGTCTCGGTCTAATCCAGAAATGTTTAATCCCCACACACGAAAGAAAGGTAGAAATGACCACCGGAGGAGAACGAAGCACCAGAATGCAAAACGGACAACGGGGAAAATGCTCGAATGCATGAGATGAACACGTATGCAAATGCAATGCACATGATGACATGATATGAGATGCATGACAACGATAACGACACACGGAGACAAAAATCCGAATCCGAGAAAATAAAATAACTTAACGCCGGAAACGGCAAGAGTTGGAGTACAAATTGGGTAAGTTATATCCGGGGTGTTACACAATGATTATGGCAAACTAACGAACAAAATAAAATTATAGCACAAGACGCTCCAAATAGAACTCATATCATGTGATGAATAAAAATATAGCTCCGAGTAAATATATCGATGAATTGTGGACTAAAGAGGGGATGCCATCTGGGGCATCCCCAAGTTTAGACGCTTGGGTATTACTTGAATATTACCTTGGGGTGCCTTGGACATCCAAATCTTAGGGTCTTGTCGCTCCTTATTCCTCTATCCATTGCAAACTTACCCAAAATTTGAAAAAATCAACACACAAAACTCAACAAAAGCTTGTGAGATCCATTAGTATAACCTGTAAACCATAAACTTATGTACTGTTGTAAACCAATCCATAATTATTCTTGCATAATACCTATTGTATTCTAATTTTTCCATGACTTATACCCTTCGATATAATCCATAGCATAATTAAAACAAGCACACTATGCAATAAAAAATAGAATCTATCTAAAACATAACAATTAGTAATGATCTGAACAAAGCCATATTGGGCGCAAGATCCCTACACACGTAACTCCAGAAGTTATGAAACATTAGGAAAATATAAACAGTTTGCATCTTAATAATGTGTAAAACATTTAGGCCAAGATTACATTCCAGTAAAAAAGTTTAAATTCCTGCACTAGCCGAAAAAGTTTATGTTTTTGCACAGAATCAATTCAACTATCATCCAAATCATCCCAAAGATTTTACTTGGCACAAACACTAATTAAAAGATAAAACACAATCATTACAATAGCAATAATCATGTCATCACAACAACATAGAAAATATTGGGTTTCTCCCAACAAGCTCTTTATTTATAGCCATTAAGATAGACTCGAGATTTCAATGATGCTCGCATGAAAGATAATAATTGAAACACAAAGAGAGAATCATGTAGCGTGTGAATAAACACATTTAAATCTAACACACTTCCTGTGCATAGGCATTTTATAAAAAAAATTATCAGGACAAGCAATATCTAGCATATGGAAGAAAGAAGAACACATTAAAAGTTTCAACATGAAAAGAGGTGATCTAGTCACATGAAGATTTTTATAAATATATTTGCCTCTCTCAAAATAATTACATCTAGGATCATAATCAAACTCAACAATATAACTATTATATAAATATTATTTCCATGATCCACATGTATGAAAGTTTTATAATCTTCCAAGATAGTGAGATTAACATCAACTAAAGTCATGACCTCTCCAACCCCACTTTTATCAAAAAAAAGCATAAGATTGATACTTCTCCATAGTAGTGGGATCATTATTATTTAAAATTGACGCCCTTCCAAACCCACTTTTAGTAGTATTGCAAGTATCATTATCAATAATAGATTCATTACGAAGCTCAAACAAATTTTCAAGAAAACAAAAAGCATCATAATTATCACCCCAATCATGATCATTAGCATAATTCATATTTGTAGAATTTATACTAATGCAATTACAATCATGCTTTTCATTCAAGGTGTATCCCAATAGCATTTTCTTTTATCACTTCTTCATTGTTAGCCATTGGTTTACAATATGTAGCAAGTTTGAAAAGATTAGTAAGAGGATGAGAATTCATATGTCTTTATTTTTATTTCTTATTTCATGTTTTGGCGTGTTGATGATAAGGATAGCATAACCATGCAAATAAAAAGTAGAACAACTAAATGATAATGTGTGTGTAGGGACCTTGCTTTGTTTGATGAAATCTCCCGGCAACGGTGTCAGAAATTCTTTCTGATACTTGTGAGCTATGTTAGGAGTTTCCTCGAAGAGGAAGGATGAAGCAATATAGTAGAGCATGTGAAAGGATCGATATGGTTGACTAGAGGGGGGTGAATAGGCAACTAATAATTTTTAACTTTTCTTTACCAAATTAAAATTTGCATCAAATTAGGTTGTCTAGATGTGCAACTAGGTGAGCAACCTATATGATGCAATAACAACAAACAAGCAAGCAAGCAAGAGAAGTAACACTAAAGAGCTTGCACAAGTAAAGGTAAGAAATAACCAAGAGTGGATCCAGTGAAGACGAGGATGTGTTACCGAAGTTCCTTCCTTTTGAGGGGAAGTACGTCTCCGTTAGAGCGGTGTGGAGGAACAATGCTCCCCAAGAAGCCACTAGGGCCACCGTATTCTCCTCACGCCCGCACACAATGCGAGATGCCATGATTCCACTATTGGTGCCCTTGAAGGCGGCGACCGGACCTTTACAAACAAGGTTGGGGCAATCTCCACAACTTAATCGGAGGCTCCCAACAATACCACGAAGCTTCACCACAATGGACTATGGCTCCGTGGTGACCTCAACCGTCCAGGGTGCTCAAACACCCAAGAGTAACAAGATCCAGTAGGGATAGGTGGGGGAATAGAAAATCTCTTGGTGGAAGTGTAGATCGGGGCCTTCTCAACAACTACCGAGCAAATCAACAAGTTTGATTGGCTAGAGAGATAGATCGGGCAAAAATGGAGCTTGGAGCATTAATGGAGCTTGAGAGGGAAGCGGTAGGTCAACGGAGAAGAAGAGGACCCCCTTTTATAGTGGGGGCAACAATCCAACCGTTGCCCCACTAAACAGCCCCGCAGAGGGCGGTAGTACCGCTTGGGGGCGGTACTAACACTGAGCCAGCGGTATTGCCATTCCAACTAGCGGTACTGCTGCATAGAGGAGAGAAGCGGGGACTTGGACCCAGAGCGCTACTACCGCGGTGGTAAGGGCGGTACTACCGCTGCGAAGCGGTACTACCGTCTCTACTGCCGCAACTAGTGTCGTAAAACCCGACACGAGAAAAAGAGCCCTTGAGTCGAGGCGGTAGGGGCCTGGCAGGCCAGCGGTAGTATAGCTGCGGAGTCACTAGCGGTACTACCGCTGTGGAGCGGTACTGCCGCTTGTGACCCCTCAGCGGTACTACCGCTGGGACGCAGACAAGACACACAAGAGAGAAAAGATCTCTCCATTGAAGCAGAAGAGCTCTGAGGGTGAGAAGCGGAAGTGTACGTGTTGATTCCATCCAAGCAATACCACAACAGATCCCCTCTTGATAGTACGGTGCCCTCTACGCAACTAGACCACCAAAAGAGAAACGAAAGAGCTACACCGTCTTGAATGACACTCCGAGGGGAGGAAATCATCTCGTGCCAAGGATGAATCTCTGAAACGCTCAAAGCACACGATTAGTCCACAAACACATTGTCATCAATCACCAAAACCACATCGAGAGAGATATGCCTCAACAATCTCCCCCTTTTTGGTGGATTGATGACAACTAGGGATTTGCACAAGGAAAAGATAGAAAAGTAAGAATACTTAGAATTACAAAATATAGACGGGCTCCCCCTGAATGTGTGCACCTAGTTAGTGGAGCCTTTGGAATGCAAGACACACACACATCCAGATCAACACTCCCCCTATATTTTATTGTCCAACAATTCTAAGCACATGATATAAGAGAGAAGGGTAAAACACAGGATAAGCATGCAACTCATAAGATACTACAGTACTGAATAGACATAAGTAATAAGGTAGCGATAGGGAGCATATGTCTCACACCATATGACCAGAACTTAGGTCTCACTGGCACCAAACCAAACCAAGCAAAGACAAACACACGAGAAAACACAAGATACAAAGACACACTCGCAACACAGCAACAACCCAAATCCCTAAACTCTCTCCCCCTTTGGCATCGAGACACCAAAGGGGCAAAGAGCGAAGCTACGGCTCCAGGCGATGGCAAGCTGAGGATCTCGAACATCACATCTCAGCGTGATCATCTGCATCTCCGTCGTTGGTCGGAAACTGCTCGGCATCTAAATCAGTCCAAGGGCAATGCTGGTGAATCCATTCTTCCTCTCCAGTGATCTGTCCCTCAGAACCGCTGACAATGGTCGCACCCAGGTGGCGCATGAGCTCCTTGTGGCGCACCCTAGCCTGCTTATCAGCCACATGAGTCATGTACTGACCATGAGACCCCATGCAGAAAAGCTTCTTCATCTTGTGTTTGAGCTTCTTTGCCCAAGAAGGTTCTGCACTGGCGGGCCCAAAGTCCTCCTCGTGATCATCAGTTGCAGCCTCACCCTCAGCCTCCATGGCAGCAGTAGTAGATGGACCCCCCGGGTTTAGGCGCTGGGGTGCCCCAATTGTCCTTCTTCCTCAGACGCTTGATCTCATGAGAAACCAAGTCTCCAGTTTCCAGCAACACTCAGGGATAGACACGAGCCCAGGCCTTCTCAATGAGCCTCATGATGAATGGACTATATATCGGGCACTTGCGCTCAGAAACGGCACAGAGAAGTTCAGACCACATAACATGAGAAATGTCCAGGCTCTCTCCAGTGTTTGCTTCCTTCTCATGCTGGCAGAAAAGAAGCATGTCCACGAGATAGGAGTGGACCTGATCCAGATTCCCGATGCGAGGGAAGAGAGTCTCACGGAAGACACGATGAAGAACGTCCAGATACGTAGACAGCTAATAGGTTTCCTTCTTGGTCACTGGGTGAACCTTCACAGTGCAGTAGGGCCAAAGGGCTTGCTTGTGAGTGGATGTCGCATTGCGGTGAGGGCGGAAGCCTACTGGAGTCTCAAGCCCATTATCTTCCACATCAAGTAACTCCATGAAGGCCTTCCACTTGACGGAAAGCAACTTGCCATTGGTCATCCAAGTTAGAGTCCTGTCGGCATCAGTTCCAAGATGAACGGTAGCAAAGAATTGGGCCACCAAGTCTGCATCGAAGTCCTTGTTGAACTGCATGATCCTGAGAATGTTCAGCTGATTACACATCTGAAGGGATTCGCCAAAGTACTCAGGGTCCTTCTCCATGGCATCAGTGTTGATGGAGCGAACATCAACATAGAGATTTTTCTTGGCCTTGATCACATCAAAATAGATGGCAAACTGAAAGCGGTTCCAGAACAGGCGGTTGACCAAAGTGGGATCTTGGTCCGCCTCATAGGGGTTGCGGCGACGCTTTTCCCAAAACTCCTTGGCAGTCATCTAAGTCACAGTCTTTCCCTTTGGCTTGTTGGCGGATCTCTTCGACTGCTGAGGTGGTGGAGGAGCACTTGCGGATGCGCCTACTGGTGGCGGTTGAGTGCTAGAGGAACCACCTGCTGGCTCAGAGGTGCGGTAGCGCTTTAACGCTGCACGCCCGGGGTTGACACAACGAGCTTGATGCTCAGGATGTTCATCACCTGGAACTAAACACAAGAACACACAAAACAACCAGAAAGAACGAGCATAAGCCAACAAACACAACAAAAGGATCAAGGTATGGCAGGAACATGATGGAACTTGGCAGGCAGCGGTAGTACCGCGACATGCACGCGGCAGTACCGCTCCAAAGAGAGCGGTAGTACCGCTCGAGGCGGGGAAACAGCAGTTCCCTACTACCGTGGTCAGATCCGGCACTACCGGCCTGCCAAATTCAAAAATATTCCTACCAAACTCTAATCTAGAAAGTCTAGTTCCCTTCTCCAACCTACTAAAGCCTAGATTTAGCCAAAAATCTAGAGATGCAACCACCATTGCCCCTAAGACGCAAGATCTGAAAACGAGACAAAAGGAGAGAAGGAATGGGGGCAATACCGGCATCCATGGCAAGAGAACGAGGTGGAGATCGACTCCACCGGAGGAAATGGAGAGGGATGCCCCGGAGGCGAAGATCCGCCGGAGCCCTCTCGCGGCGATGCGGGGCTGGAGATAGGAAGAGGAACGAGGGGGTGAAGCAAATGGGTATGGGGGAGAAGAAACATCCCCCTGCCCCGATATAACCCCCTGGTCCCATCCCTAAGTGATAGTTCCGCGCTGGGGGCGGTAGTACCGCTTATAAGTGGTAGTACCGCGCACCACCAGCGGTAGTACCGCCCAGCATGCCACGGCAACTAAACAACATGGCTTAGCTCGAAAGAAAAACAAAAAGGCAAGAAGAAGAGAGAGCACACCAGCAAAAGGCCAAGACACACCTCTTCAAGAGAGGGCGGTGGCCGAGGCCACCTATGTTTGAGTCAAGAGGTATGGCGCCGCGAAGATTTTAACCTTGGGCCCATGACCCAAAACTCGTCTTTGAAACACAAGTACCATCACCAATGGCTAATGTGAAAGACTTGATCAATTTATGCATAATGGGGTGAGGGGGAGTTCATTGAGAGAACACCACTCCCCCTATGTCCATGCCTACATCTAATCTAGACAACAAAGTGAGCGTGGTGGGGTGTGCAAGGGTTCAAGTCACATTGCTCGAATCAATAATATTTAGCTCATGCCTTAAATCGCGAAATCTTGCTTCATCCAAGGGCTTCGTGAAAATATCTGCAAGGTTATCATGAGTGTTGACATAGTTGAGCTTGATCTCTCCTCGTCTTGAAGTGTTGCACCGGGTTGAGAGACATCTTGATGGCACTTTCATTGTCACACCAAAGAGGCACTTTGTCACAAATGACACCGTAATCCTTTAAAGTTTGCCTCATCCATAGGAGTTGTGCACAAGAACTATCGGCCGCTACATACTCCGCTTCGGTGGACGAGAGAGACACACACCTTTGCTTTTGGAAGACCAACTTACCAAAGAGCAACCAAGGAATTGGCACCCTCTGGAAGTGGACTCCCTATCCACTTTGTCTCTCGCCCAATCGGAATCTGAATACCCTACAAGCTTGAAGTTTGATCCTCTTGGGTACCATAAGCCAAAGTTTGGGGTATGAGCCAAATATCGAAAGATTCGTTTGACCGCCACATAGTGACTTTCCTTAGGTGCGGCTTGAAACCGTGCACAAATTCCCACACTCAACATGATATCCGGTCTAGATGCACAAAGGTAAAGCAAGGATCCAATCATGGAGCAATATACCTTTTGATCCACCGCTTTACCATTGGGATCAATGTCAAGTTGGCACTTGGTAGGCATTGGAGTGGAAGCCAGCTTAACATCACTTAGCTTGAATTTCTTGAGCCTGTCTTGAGTGTATTTGGCTTGGTTAATGAAGGTTCCTTCTCTTCTTTACTTCACTTCAAACCCTAGAAAGAACTTCAACTCTCCCATGGAAGACATCTCGAACTTTGAGGTCATGAGAGCAGCAAATTCCTCATTGAAAGCTTTGTTAGGGGAACCAAAGATAATATCATCAACATATAATTGGCACACAAACAACTCCCCTTTGACCTTCTTAGTAAAAAGAGTAGGGTCGATTAGCCCAACTTCAAAACCACGGTCTTGTAACAACTCGGTAAGGTGGTCATACCACGCACGTGGGGCTTGTTTAAGGCCATAGAGTGCCTTATCGAGTTGATACACATGATCGGGAAAGTAGGGATCCTCGAACCCGGGGGGTTGCTTGACATAAACCAATTCATTAATAGGACCATTAAGAAAAGCACTCTTCACATCCATTTGTTGTAACTTAAAGTTATGATGAGAAGCATATGCAATCAACATGCGAATGGATTCAAGACGAGCAACGGGAGCAAAGGTTTCATCGTAGTCGATACCCTCGACTTGGGAGTAGCCTTGTGATACCAAACGAGCCTTGTTGCGAATGATAATCCCATGGGCACCTTGCTTGTTCTTAAATATCCACTTGGTTCCAATGACATTGTGGTTCCCCGTCGGTCTTGGCACCAATCTCCACACCTTTTTGTGCTCGAAGTTGTTGAGTTCTTCATGCATGGCATTGAGCCAATCCGGATCTTCGAGCGCCTCATAGACCTTGTGGGGTTCGACACAAGAGACAAACGCGTGATGTTCACAATAGTTTGCTAATTGTCTACGAGTGCTTACCCTCTTTCTTAAGCTTCCAAGTACATTCGTCATGAGATGATCCTTGGTGGAGAGCTTGGAAGCAACCTTGGCGGCACGACGCTCCAATTCCTCCTCGGGGGTGAGACGAGGAGTGGTCACATGATCATCTTGAGCGTCATCTTGAGCTTGTTCTTGTTCTTGAACTTGCTCGGAGGAGAGAACTTGACCTTGGGCATCACTCGGTGTGTCAACACCGTCTTGAGTATGATCTTGCCCTTGGTCTTGTTCTTGAGGATGAGGGCCTTCATGTTGTTCTTCGGAAGCGTGTGGGCCTTGGGTTGGTGATGGCTCCATTTGAGTGGAGCATTGTCCTTTCCTTCGGCCACAAGGGGTTCCTCAATGGGTAGGATGAAACCAACAACCATTCTTCTTATGGCTTGAGGAGGAATTTCATCACCTACATCACAAGTGCCACTTTGCTCCACTTGGGAGCCGTTATTCTCATCAAACTCCACGTTACACGTCTCCTCAATAAGTCCCGTGGATTTATTGAGGACACGGTAAGCATGAGAGTTTGTAGCATAACCAACAAATATGCCCTCATAAGCTCTAGCCTCAAATTTAGACAACGGAACACCTTTCTTGAGAATGAGACACTTACACCCAAACACCCAAAAGTACTTGAGGTTGGGCTTGTTACCGGTGAGTATCTCATATGGAGTCTTGTTCAAGCCCTTGCGGAGGTAGAGCCGATTGGATGCATGACATGCGGTGTTGATGGCTTCGGCCCAAAAGTTGTATGGAGACTTGAACTCCGACATCATGGTCCTTGCCGCATCCATCAACATTCGGTTCTTCCTCTCCGCAACACCGTTTTGTTGAGGGGTGTAAGGTGCGGAATATTGATGCTTGATCCCCTCATCACTAAGAAACTCATCCAAGGTGTAGTTCTTGAACTCGGTGCCGTTGTCACTTCTTATTGTCAAGATCTTTGCATTGTGTTGACGTTGTGCTTCATTTGCAAAGTCAATGACGGTTTGTTGGGTCTCGCTCTTCCTCTTGAAGAAATACACCCAAGTGTATCTTGAGTAGTCATCCACAATCACCAGGCAATACTTCCTACCCCAAGACTATCAAAGGATGGAGGCCCAAAGAGATCCAAGTGAAGGAGCTCCAAAGGCCTCTTTGAGTAAATGATAGTCGTGGGAGGGTGAGCCTTCTTATGTAGTTTTCCTTCGATACAAGCACTGCAAGCACGATCTTTAGCAAAACTAACATTCGTTAGTCCACGGACATAGTCCCTGTCGGTGTCAAAACCGGCGGATCTTGGGTAGGGTGTCCCGAACTTTGCGTCTAGGCCGGATGGTAACAGGAGGCAAGGGACACGAAGTTTTACCCAGGTTCGGGCCCTCTTGATGGAGGTAAAACCCTACGTCCTGCTTGATTAATATTGATGATATGGGTAGTACAAGAGTAGATCTACCACAAGATCGGAGAGGCTAAACCCTAGAAGCTAGCCTATGGTATGATTGTTGTTCTGTATGTTGTCCTACGGACTAAAACCCTCCGGTTTATATAGACACCAGAGAGGGTTAGGGTTACACAAAGTCGGTTACAATGGTAGGATATCCACATATCCGCATCGCCAAGCTTGCCTTCCACGCCAAGGAAAGTCCCTCCCGGACACGGGACGAAGTCTTCAATCTTGTATCTTCATAGTACAGGAGTCCGGCTGAAGGTATAGTCCGGCCATCCGGACACCCCCTAATCCAGGACTCCCTCAGTAGCCCCTGAACCAGGCTTCAATGACGACGAGTCCGGCGCGCAGATTGTCTTTGACATTGCAAGGTGAAAGCGCAACTATCCCTAGGTGGTTTTGGTAATTCATAACAACATATAGCTCATTGAGCTAATGCTATTTCAAGATGATTATTTCAGGAAAGCTCAATGATTGGCATGGCATGGATGTGAAAGTGGAACCCTCAAAATGCTAAGGACAAGGAATTGGCTCAAGCTCAAAAGTTCAAGACTCTTCATTTTATATTTTAGTGATCCAAGATCACATTGAGTCTTTAGGAAAAGCCAATACTATCAAGGAGGGATGAGGTGTTGCTTAATGAGCCTCTTGCTCTATGTGCTTGATGATATGCTCCAAAATCCTCAGCTACTTTCCCATATCCACAAATGACCTAAACCCTAAGCCAAACTCGGTCATACCGATTCTGCCAATCCGGCGCCACCGAGTTTCACTTGTCATTTGCCACTGCCAAACCCTAGAAATTCAGTCCTACCGATAAGGTTCTCGGTCTCACCGAGATGGGCTTGCAAACTCTCTGTTTCCCTTTCGTAACTTTTCGGTCTCACCGAAAGAGCGAATCGGTCCCACCGAGAATGCAAGGTAAACTCTATGTTTCCTTCTTGTAACGTTTCGGTCTCACCGAAAGAGCAAGTCAGTCCCACCGAGTTTGCCTGACCAACTCTCTGGTTAGCTAATTGCCGAACTCGGTCTCACCGAGTCTGTGCGATTGGTCTCACCGAGATTACGTTATGCCCAAACCCTAACCGAATCGGTCCTACCGAGTTGCATCTCAATCCCACCGAAATTCCTAACGGTCACTAGGTTTACCATTTCGGTCCGACCGAGTTTGATGATTCGGTCCCACCGAGATTGGAAAACTGTGTGTAACGGTTGGATTTTGTGTGGAGGCTATAAATACCCCTCCACCACCTCTTCATTTGAAGAGAGAGCCATCAAAACACATACATCATTCCTACTCATATGTTCTGAGAAAGAACCACCTACTCATGTGTTGAGACCAAGATATTCCATTCCTACCATATGAATCTTGATCTCTAGCCTTCCCCAAGTTGCTTTCCACTCAAATCTTCTTTCCATCAGATCCAAATCCTATGAGAGAGAGTTGAGTGTTGGGGAGACTATCATTTGAAGCACAAGAGCAAGGAGTTCATCATCAACACACCATTTGTTACTTCTTGGAGAGTGGTGTCTCCTAGATTGCCTAGGTGTCACTTGGGAGCCTCCAACAAGATTGTGGAGTTGAACCAAGAAGTTTGTAAGGGCAAGGAGATCGCCTACTTCGTGAAGATCTACCGCTAGTGAGGCAAGTCCTTCGTGGGCGATGGCCATGGTGGAATAGACAAGGTTGCTTCTTCGTGGACCCTTCGTGGGTGGAGCCCTCCATGGACTCGCGCAACCGTTACCCTCTGTGGGTTGAAGTCTCCATCAACGTGGATGTAGGATAGCACCACCTATCCGAACCACGAGAAAACATCCATGTCTCCAATTGCGTTT
This sequence comes from Triticum monococcum, assembly GCA_034509565.1. Taxonomy (NCBI): domain Eukaryota; kingdom Viridiplantae; phylum Streptophyta; class Magnoliopsida; order Poales; family Poaceae; genus Triticum; species Triticum monococcum. The sequence continues at coordinate 75,469,083 of CM067842.1, read as the reverse complement.
GAATCCTCCAAACCCTTACCTTTACATTCTTGCAAGTTGCATGCTTTACTTTCCGCTACCAATAAACTCTTTGCATGCTTGCTTGAATTGTGTGATGATTGCTTGACTTGCTCTAAGATAGCTAAAATCTGCCAAGAACTAAAATTGGGAAAAGGCTAAGTTTTTTTAATTGGTCAAGTAGTCTAATCACCCCCCCTCTAGACATACTTTCGATCCTACACAAGGCGGGTTCCTCCTCCAAGTACTTCATAGAAGATTTTGAACACAAAGATAGTGTCCGGCTCTGCAAAATAAGTTTCCACATATTGCCATAGAGAGAATAATATTTACACAAATCTAATCTGCTAACATATTTCGTAGTGTGACATCGCACCACGGCCAAGCCTTTATTCGAATCGTTTTATTGTCCCACCTCAGCGTGTCATGCGAGGCAGTTTCCTTGGCACGTCTCGTCGAAGCAGAGATCGCATCCCCTTATTCTGGGATACTCATCAATACGGGCGTGGGTAACCCAACTGCGCCATTGATTACGGCGCTTGGAGATAAGCGAGTTTTACCAGGCTGGTGGGGACACGTAGTTGAGTCCACCCATATAAGGGGATAAGGATCCACCTTTTCACCCATGCCTTCTTCCTCCTTTGCCTATCCATTTTCGCGCACTCGAGCTCCAGCGCCCAAGTCCGCACTCCCCACCTCAACCTTCTCCAGCCATGTCCGGAGTAGGAGGCAAGTGGATGGTCTCCTCCGTCATGGAGGGACACATCAAAAAACTGAGGAAGGTCGGATACTTGTCTAACGACATCCCGTACCGGCTTCCCGAAGAGGGGCAGCTCCTCCCGACCCCAAGGCCCCATGAGAGGGTAGTGTTCCTTCCCCACTTCCTCCGCGGACTGGGTTTTCCTATCCACCCATTCGTCCGGGGACTCATGTTCTACTACGGCCTGGATTTCCATGATCTGGCCCCGAACTTCATCCTCAACATCTCGGCGTTTATCGTCGTGTGCGAGGCTTTCCTCCGCATCCGCCCCCATTTCGGCCTATGGCTCAAGACTTTCAATGTCAAGCCGAAGATGGTGCGCGGCAACCAGGCGGAGTGCGGAGGCGCCATGGTGGGCAAGATGCCCAATGTCTTATGGCTCGAGGGCTCCTTTGTGGAGACCCTGAAGGGGTGGCAATCGGGGTGATTTTACATCACCGAGCCGCGCGACCCTGAGTGGGTCGCAGCCCCCGTGTTCCGGTCCGGACCCCCAACGCGGCTCACATCCTGGAAAGAGACGGGCCTGTCATGGGGCAGCAACGGAGAGGTGACTGGACTGCAAACATGCATCCAAACCCTGGTGAACAAGCAGCTCAAGCTTGTCAATGTAGTCCGGGTTATGCTCATCCGCCGGATCCTCCCGTGTCAACAACGGGCCTTCAATCTATGGGAGTTCAACCCGGCGCAGCATCGAACTCTGAGCAGGCTCTTCGACACGACGTACGAAGATGCCTGGAAGGTGCTTTTCAAGGGCGCCGAGGCTCCCGCATCCGCTACCGAGGATCGCAGATTCAGCGCGCAGCGTCACGCTAGCACGGTAAGTTGTTTGTACCTTTTATAGGGTATTAGTATTTCATAGTTTAACTCTATGCGGGATCTAAGATCCCTTACCCTTGACAGGATTGGCGGGCGAAGTCCGGACAGATCGACTGTCCGGCTCCTTTGCCCGAAGACCCAGCCGATGCTCGCTTGGCGAAGCTGCTGGTTCCGGCACCCTATGTGGTGCCGAAGAAGAAGGCCATGAAGAGGGCCACGGGGACTCGAAAAAGTGCCCAGCGCTAGGAGGTGTCGGGTTCATCATCCGACGGCTCCAAGGCGCATTCCTCCTGTGAAGACGAGGAGGAGGAAGAAGAGACCTCTCCCCCTCCAGCGGGGGGAGAGAAGAAAAGGAAGGCCGCCCTCGCTGGGGAGGCCGAAGGGTCCAAGAAGGGGAAAACCCTTCCTCCGGACTACTCCACCAACACCGACGACGGTGGAGAGGAGTGGCCGCTCAGGGCCAAGCCCCTGGCGAACTCGTAAGTATCCGGATACCAGAGTAATTCATAGTATTCCTTTATTGCACAACTTTCCCTTATGTCGAATATGTTTATGTAGCCCACCCAAAGACCGGCTCGACGCGTCGTCGAGCGGTTCACTGGACTCGTCGGATGTGAATCCGCTTCCGACGGCTACCCCCCCCCCCCCCGCCCTACGAACAACGCCGAAGGGTTGTCCCAACAGGTTCCAAGCCAGGAGTTGGTGGTCTTGGAGGTGCCGCAAGGCGACCTCCCGGACTCTAGAAGTAAAGGGGACAAAACCCCCCAGGGCTCCAAGTCGGTTCTAGGCCGGACACCGCTCCGGAACCTTCAAAGGTTCCAGAGTCCAGCGGGCGACCTCCTTCCAAGAGGAGCAAGCCCACCGTGTCGGTGACCTCCGTCCAACCGGAGGCGCCAGGCAATCTGTTAGAGGTGCTCAAAGGCGCCTCCATCGACGAGGAGCACCGCACCATTATGAGTGCGGTGGTCCAGAAGGTTCATTCCGCCAAGAGCGGACTGACTTAAGCTTGTGCTAGCCTTTTAACAGGCTTTGAGGTAAGTAAAGAATGTGTAAATAATATTACCGCATAGACATTAGCCCCTGATGCTCTGTTTGGCGTTCGGGAAGAAAAGCCGAATAGAGGATCAAATAAAATTCACAGGAGTCTAACAAAAAGGAGTCAATATGTGTATGCAGGCTTCTCTGCTGGCATCCGCCGCACTGACTGCGGAAGTGGACACGCTAAAGCAGAACCTCAAGCAGTCTGAGCAAGAGCTCGGGCGTGCCAAGAAGCAGCTCAAGGACAAGGAAGGAAAGAAATATCTTGTTTATATATATATAAGTGCAATTGCAAAAAATGACAGGATTATCGTGGCTATTATAGGGGCCACGTCTGAGGTGGCGACCCTTAAGCAAGCGTTGTTCGAGGCCGAGAAGAGGGCGGCCACGGAGCGCACCGAGCGGGAGAAGTATGAGGCCCAGGTTGGCAAGGTGCGGCAAGAGCTCCAGGCTCTCATGAAAAAACATGAGAGTTTGGAGCTTGACTCAAAGACGCGAGCGTCCAAGCTCGCGGTGGCTATTGAAAATGCCAAGTCTGCCAAGGCCAAATCCCAGAAGACCCTCCAGGAGTTGGATGCGGTGAAAAGATAGTGACGGGTAAGGCATTCTTTATGCAAAGCAAACACATAAACGTGAGTTACTTGCTACTTACCCGAATCCGGAGCTCTCCAGGAGCATTCGCAGATCTTCCCCGTAGCGTGTCCGATGCCGCCGCATTCTATCGAGCCGAGGAGGGCAGCTCGATAGAGAAGGTGTTCTGGTCTCAATATGTTGAGGCCGGACACCCCGTGCCCTGAGCGACCAGCTGAAGCAACTGGTCGAGCTCCACAAGGCGGCCGAACAGGCCATGAAGGGCCTCATAGTTCGGCTGTGGCCTGGAGAGGATCTGCCTGGGAGCTATTTCGGGCTGGTGCGGCGGCTAGTGGGGGCCTGTCCAAGGCTCAAAGTCATCAAGCGCTCCATCTGCATTGAAGGTGCCCGTATGGCCCTTGCCCGTGCTAAGGTGCACTGGGGCAAGCTGGATGCTGAGAAGCTTGTGAAGGACGGGCCACCGCCGGGGAAAGAGCATCGCAAGCCCAAGAATTATTATAAGGATGTTCTGAAGGGTGCCCGCCTTATGACGGATGAATGTTCCAGGGATGTAATTTTTGAGTAAAACTCGCTCGTTTTGTCCTGTGCCCTGAAAACGTGTTCATATGCACTAAGCAATGCTGTTGGAATTTAAAATATTACCTTATGTGCGGCTGTTTATCAATTCTGAGAGATGGCGAGTCGTCGGCTTCTGCCCCCGTGCCGCTAGTGCTGGGGTGTTCGGGGATAAACCTGATCACTCTTTTTCCCATGTTTGGGTCCTTCGAGGGAGGCGCTCAGCACAATGAACAAGGCAATCGGACTATAATGCGTGAACACTCTCACTTAGCCATAGAATTCTATAATTTTAAATTTTGGCGAAGCCCCTGGTATTCGAAAGACCGAGTTCGGGGCGCTATCCACGCCTTGGCCGGACATAGCCGACTCCTCGCTCTAAGCGGCTTAAGTCTTTAGGGACTCGAAAAACCTGTCGAACAGCGACCAGCTCTCGCTTCATCATGACAGTCAGTTTTAGCTTTCTCTACTGAGGTGCTCGACCCAGCTCAACTGGGGCACAATCGCAGTAGTTCTCCTAGTGCTACCTTAGCCGACATAGCGGAACGTAAGGCACCAATACATAGGAGCTGGGCAAACCCAACTATTGACCCAAGACATGATTCGGAGCTGATGCATATAATGCTATAAGTTCGGGGTGCCGCACTTGTTAAAGTGTTCGGACTTCTCACACCATATTGAGGGGTACTAAAGCCCCTGGCGTATTTTGGCCGTACCAAAGTGTACGGGTGCAACATGTCGTTATGGAACATATATTTGTAAAAAAAGAGTAATGCAAAAATAGACAAAAGCTATGCATTTGTTTATTAAAAAGGGCTGCGGTCAAAGCAGAACGATACAAATAATGCGATAAGCAAAAGGTTGGACTATTTAACATGTCCGTTCTAGGGGCAGGCTGCGAAATGGTATGCGAAACAGGTATACTGGTCGTGATAGAGACCACCTGGGAGTTCCGTAATGCGGCATGGCTTGTCTGCTTTCCTGGTTCTTGCATCGTTTGTGCGGCAATTGAACTGCCGAACAGGCCTTCCGAAGAATGGAGTCCTGAAAGTAAGAGAAAATTAAAAAATCGGCAGCCCCTGGTGCAGTTTAAGCCGTGTTTCGGGCGTGTCGTGATGGTGCCCCTCCCCCTGTACCCATGGTATTTCTAGAGCGTAGTTATGTACGCGAAGCACTGGTGTCGCATTTTTGTGAGGGCTGGGGTTGGGGCCGCATTGCTACGCCTGCTCGAAACGTGCCAGGCGGTCTTGTTGTAGGTTACTCCGGGCACGCTTGATGGTGTCCGGACGTTTAATGGCCAGACTGGAGAACTACCTGGAGAGGTTGCTTTGTACTAACATTGCAAGGGCCACCGTGTGCTCCTCCGTTCGGAGGGAGCGTTCGGTGTTTCCATTGACCGTAATTACTCCTCGAGGGCCTGGCATCTTGAGCTTAAGGTATGCGTAGTGCGGTACCGCATTGAACTTGGCGAATGTGGTTCGCCCGAGCAGTGCGTGATAGCCACTGTGGAATGGGACTATGTCGAAGATTAACTCCTCGCTTCGAAAATTATCCGGAGATCCGAAGACCACTTCAAGTGTGACTGAGCCTGTATAGTTGGCCTCTACACCTGGTATTACACCTTTAAAGGTCGTTTTGGTGGGCTTAAGGGATCTATGCCCATTTTCCGCACTGTATCCTGGTAAAGCAGGTTTAGGCTGCCGCCGCCGTCCATAAGGACTCTAGTGAGATGAAATCCGTCAATAATTGGGTCTAGAACCAATGCGGCGAATCCGCCAAGACGGGTGCTAGTGGGATGGTCCCTTCGATCAAAGGTGATCGGGCAGGAGGACCATGGGTTGAACTTTGGGGCGACTGGCTCTACCGCATATACGTCCCTTAACGCGCGCTTCCGCTCCCTCTTGGGGATGTGGGTTGCGTATATCATGTTCACCGTCCGCACTTGTGGGGGAAAACCCTTCTGTCCACTATTGTTCGGCGGCTGGGGCTCTTCATCGTCATCGCTATGCAGCCCCTTGTCTTTATTTTCGGCATTTAACTTGCCTGCCTGCTTGAACACCCAACAATCCCTGTTGGTGTGATTGGCCGGCTTTTCGGGGGTGCCATGTATCTGGCACAAGCGGTCGAGTATTCGGTCCAAACTGGACGGGCCCCTAGGATTTCTTTTGAATGGCTTTTTCCGCTCACCGGATTTATAGCCTCTGAATCCGGCATTAACTGCCGTATCCTCAGCATTGTTGCCGTTAATGCGGCGCTTCTGCTTATTGCGACGCGACCTGCCACTACTGTCCCTGGTATCTGAATTACCAGGGTTCTTGGTCATATTGTTGCTACAAGCAAGCCAGCTGTCTTCTCCCGCGCAAAAGAGGGTCATGAGTGTCGTGAGTGCTGGCATAGATTTCGGCTTTTCCTGTCCAAGGTGCCGGGCAAGCCACTCGTCACAGATATTGTGCTTGAAGTCTGCTAGGGCCTCTGCGTCCGGACAGTCGACTATTTGATTTTTCTTTGTTAGGAACCGTGTCCAGAATTGCCTGTATCCCAACCTAAACCTAAACCCTATTGACATGGGCTAAACGTCCCCCTTGAGAAGACTTTGCAAAGATCTCATATTGACATGGGATAAACGGCGATGCCAAAGCCATCCCACGTCAACTTTAGCCATTAGGCATGTCACGGTCTTAGTGGGTCGCTCTGAAAAGTTAATCACATATAGACCGTTCTCGACATGCCCAACAAAGGCTACTTTAAGAGTCTTGCTCCACAAGAGGGCCACGGTATCGATATCAAAGAAAGTGGCAAAGCCCATGATTGTAAGTTGACGAACGGAATGTAAATTGTATGCAAGGGACTCAACAAGCATGACCTTCTCGATCGTGAGATCATGAGAAATGACTACCTTGCCAAGTCCCAATACCTTAGAAGATGAGGCGTCACCCCACTCAACATTGGTGGGCATAGATGGAATCTTGTGCACGTCCCTTGCTTCCGGTCATATGATTTGTAGCTCCGCTATTGAGCAACCATGATCCCCCACCGGAACCAAACACCTACAAGAGATCAATGCTTGGTTTTAGGTACCCATTTTGTAATGGGTCCTTTGATGTTAGTAACAAGGGTCTTTGGAACCCAAATAGACCATTCAATGTACTCATGAGGGGAACCAACAAATTTGGCATAGACATGCCCATCACTAGCCCGACATAACACATAAGAAGGATTAAAGTCGCCGGCTTTGATGGGAGGAGTGGCATTGCCCTTTTTGACACGGCCACCCTTCACATTGTTCTTCTTCTCCTTGTAAGCACTCTCTCCCTCCTTCACAAAGGTTTGCATGAGATGAGGAGGTCGTTTGGTCTTGTCATTCTTCTTCTTGTTCTTGGACTCGGGCACGCACCCAATCCCTTCCTTAGCCACAACTCCCTTTTGGTTGGTCAAGAGGTCGTTGAGGTTCTTCTTGCCTTGTATGCAAGACGCAAGACCTTTCTCAAGTTGCACCTTTAGCTTAGTGTTCTCCTCAATAAGATGCACATGCTCACAACACGGGTTAGTAGCATTTGCATTATCACTTAACATCATACGAGGAAAAGTGGCTTTTTCCTTGGTTAGCTTTACTTGAAGTTGATCATGAGACTCTTTGAGGCTAGCATGAGCACCCTTCAAGACCTTGTGAGCCTTTTCAAGTAGATCAAACTCCTCTTTGAGTCTAGCAAGATCAACCTCAAGTTCGGCCTTCTCAGATTTTAGCACACGAGAAACAATGAGAACATGATCAAAATCTTTCTTTAACTTAGCATGATCAACGTTGTGTGACTTCTCAAGAGCCAAACGAAGACCACACTCTTCCTCAAGAGCATTGGAAAGATCCGAGATCTCATCGGCATAGTCACGACTATGCCCTTCCATCTTAGAGATGGTATCTTCGTGAGCCTCGATCATGTCATTGGCTTCACCAAGTTGTTCCAAGGGAGCAACAAAGTGCTTCTTGGATTTACCCTTAAGTTTGCCCATAAAGGCATCAAACTCATTCACCTCCACATTAGCTCCCTCATGTTCATCAATGCTATCCATCGAAGAAGGATGATTAATGATGGTAGTTTTGATGTTGGAGGTTACCTTGTTGGTGGCTTTAGCCATGAGGCACTTGGCGGTGATGCTCTCATTGGGTGAGTCGAAGAGAGACACCTATGGAGTCGTCAGGCCATGGCAACCGACTCACCATCTTCATCGTCGTCATCATCCTCATTGTACTCTTCTTGTAGCACCAATGCCTTGGGGGGTGTCTTCTTGGTGAAGTTGCTCTTGTTGGGGAACGACTTGGCCTTGTCCTTTCGGATGAGCTTGCCACCATTGTCTTCCCTCTTCTCATACGGGCACTCCGCAACAAAATGACTCACATTGCCACAATTGTAGCAAGTCCTTACACGTTGCTTGCTCTTCGTGCCACTTGAGTTGTTTTTGTTAAAGTTTGGCCTTGAGTTTTTCTTGCTCCAAAATTGCCTTGAAGCAAGTGCCATGTGTTCATGATATGCATACTTTGTATCTTCGGTGTTGCTCTCCTCTTCTTCCTCTTCTTCTTCTTCAATGCAGACTTGGCCTTCAATGCAAGGTTGGGCTTCTTTGCCCTTTGAGAACGAAGCACCGCATTGTCGGTGGTCTTGTCCAAAATGTTCATGGACACAAACTGATCCAACACTTCTCTTGAGGTCAAAGTGTGGAAGTCCGGCCTTTGACGAATGACGGAGGACCATGGCCTTGTGGTAGGGCATCATTGCCTTCAGGAATTTGCGCTTGATCCAATTTTCATCCATGTCCTTGCTCCCGTGATCTCGAAGTGAGACTGCGAGTTTGGTTACTCTCTGATAAAGCTCACAAGGTTCTTCATCTTCTTTCATTGCAAACTCATTGGCCTCATCTTACACCACTTCATAGTTGGAGCGTTGAATGCTTGCGCTTCCCTGGTAGAGTGAGACAACACAAAGCCATGCGTCTTTGGCCAAGGCGAAGGGCCGAAGATGAGGTAGATCTTCAGGTCGAATTGCATCTTGAATGATGAAGAGAGCATTCTCATTGAACTGATTATCCGCGGCTTCTCGAGGAGTGAAGTTGCTTGGATCATGCAGATAGAAACCTTCTTCAATGATTCTCCAAAGATTAGTGTTCACATGATTTAAATGACGTTTAAAGTGGTAAACCCAAGAATCAAAGTCCTCATTTTTCACAATCTTAGGGGGGGGATCGGCATGATTCAAATGAGTGGAAGGAACCGGTCCACCATAAACAAGTGGTGGTTCCACATGAGCAAAGATGCCGGTGCCATTCTTACCACTAGAAGAAGGAGCCTTTTCGCTACTAGCTTCCCCCATATCGGAGGTAGCATCCGTCACCCTGTCGGTGGGATTACCCACTTTCAACAGTGCGGTGGATAGTTTAAGCCCTTCAAAGAATTTAGTAAACATGCTTTCAACCTCGGTCGTCATGGAGGTTTTCAATGTCTCCAAGGCCACATTGAACTCCTCACGAGAGACCGAGGTTCCCCCATCGCCCGTAGACGAGATCGAATTCACACCGGAGTGTTCCTCCACACCGTCTACGGTATCAACCATACTCTTCGGACGGTAAAGTCCTTAATAAAGAGACGAGGCTCTGATACCAATTGAAAGGATCGATATGGTTGACTAGAGGGGGGTGAAGAGGCAACTAACAATTTTTAACTTTTCTTTACCAAATTAAACTTTGCATCAAAGTAGGTTGTCTAGATGTGCAACTAGGTGAGCAACCTATATGATGCAATAATAACAAACAAACAAGCAAGCAAGAGAATTAACACTAAAGAGCTTGCACAAGTAAAGGTAAGAAATAACCAAGAGTGGATCCAGTGAAGACGAGGATGTGTTACCGAAGTTCTTTCCCTTTTGAGGGGAAGTACGTCTCTGTTAGAGCGGTGTGGAGGCACAATGCTCCCCAAGAAGCCACTAGGGCCACCGTATTCTCCTCACGCCCTCACACAATGTGAGATGTCGTGATTCCACTATTGGTGCCCTTTAAGGCGGCTACCGGACCTTTACAAACAAGGTTGGGGCAATCTCCACAACTTAATCGGAGGCTCCCAACAATACCACGAAGCTTCGCCACAATGGACTATGGCTCCGTGGTGACCTCAACCGTCTAGGGTGCTCAAACACCCAAGAGTAACACGGTCCGCTAGGGATAGGTGGGGGAATCAAAAATCTCTTGGTGGAAGTGTAGATCGGGGCCTTCTCAACCACTACCGAGCAAATCAACAAGTTTTATTGGCTAGAGAGATAGATCGGGCAAAAATGGAGCTTGGAGCATTAATGGAGCTTGAGAGGGAAGATGTAGGTCAACGGGGAAGAAGGGGACCCCCTTTTATAGTGGGGGCAACAATCCAACCGTTGCCCCACTAAACAGCCCCGCAGAGGGCGGTAGTACCGCTTGGGGGGCGGTACTACCGCTGAGCCAGCGGTACTGCCGTTCCAACTAGCGGTACTGCCGCGCAGAGGAGAGAAGCGGGGACCTGGACCCAGAGCAGTACTACCGCGGTGGTAAGGGCGGTACTACCGCTGCGAAGCGGTACTACCGCCTCTACTGCCACAACTAGTGCCGCAAAACCCGACACGAGAAAAAGAGCCCTCGAGTCGAGGCGGTAGGGGCCAGGCAGGCCAGCGGTAGTACAGCTGCGGAGTCACCGGCGGTACTACCGCTGCGGAGCGGTACTGCCGCTTGTGACCCCTCAGCTGTACTACCGCTGGGTAGCACGGTACTACCGCTGGGACCCAGACAAGACACACAAGAGAGAAAAGATCTCTCCGTCGAAGCGGAAGTCGAGGCAGTAGGGCCAGGCAGGCCAGCGGTAGTACAGCTGCGAAGTCACCGGCGGTACTACCGCTGCGGAGCAGTACTGCCGCTTGTGACCCCTCAGCGGTACTACCGCTGGGTAGCACGGTACTACCGTTGGGACCCAGACAAGACACACAAGAGAGAAAAGATCTCTCCATTGAAGCGGAAGAGCTCTGAGGGTGAGAAGCGGAAGTGTACGTGTTGATTCCACCCAAGCAATACCACAGCGGACCCCCTCTTGATAATACGGTGCCCTCTACGCAACTAGACCACCGAAAGAGAAACGAAAGAGCTACACCGTTTTGAATGACACTCCGAGGGGAGGAAATTATCTCATGCCAAGGATGAATGTCTGAAACGCTCAAAGCACACGATTAGTCCGCAAACACGTTGTTATCAATCACCAAAACCACATCGAGAGAGATATGCCTCAACAGCATGGTATTTCCCTCAGTAGAGAACCAAGGTTATGGAACCAATAGGAGATCCATGGAAACAACCGTCGCTAGTACCTACACGCACAAGAGCAAATACTTGCACCCAACGCGGGCAAGAGGGTTGTCAATCCCCTTGTACTTGTTAATTGCAAGGATAGAATCTGATAGTAATAGATAGATAAATTGTAAAGTAAAATAAAAGTAAATAAATTACAGCAAGATATACTCCGGGTTTTACTAATATGATAAAATAGACCCATGGGACATAGTTTTCACTAGAGGCATCTCTCTAATAAAAATAGCATACAGTGGGTAGAAAAAATACTGTTGGCCAATTGATAGAAAAGTGCATAGTTATAACGTTATTCATGGCATGATCATGTATATAGGAATTACGTCTGTGACTAGTAGACCGACTCCTGCCCACATCTACTACTATTACTCCACTTCGAGAGCGCTTCTATGCTTGCCTCTCTACGTATTAAGTTCATGACAAATAGAGTAATGCATAAAGTATGATGACATAATGTAGACAGAATAAAACAAACCAATATGATTGAACCCCCACCGTTTTCCGAAACAATACAAATACATGACTCGCTACCCCTTCTGTCACGTGGTGAGGACACCGCAAGATTGAACCTACTACTATGCACCACTTCCACTGAAGATCTACTCATCAACTTGGCCAAAGAAAATTCATAGATCGAAAAACATTACATAGCTATAACAATCACACATAACAAAGTTCATAAAAGACTCAATTATTTTCAATGAATAATCTGATCATAAACCCACAATTCATCGGATCCCAACAAATGCACCACAAAAGAAGATTACATCAAATAGAACTTTGAGGAGAACATGTATTAAAGATCAGAGAGAGAGAGAGAGAGAGCCATATAGCTAATCACTGTGGACCCATACGCCCAGTGAGAACTACTCACACATCATCGGAGGTACAACAAGGTGATGTAGAAGCCCTCTGTGACCGCTTCCCCCTCCGGCAGGGTACCGCTTACATAAGCGATAAGGACATTGTCTTCTCTTGGCGGTTGTTCCTCTCCTCATGCCTCGGCGTGCCTATGTAATTCTGCTTTCGGTTTACCACTTTTGAGTAATATATTCAGATGGAGAGCTCCACTCATGATTCTAAAAAAACAAGGGATACTACCTACTCCGGCTGTTCCTAAGTATGTCTTTTTAGATATTCTAATATGGACTACATACGGAGCAAAATGAGTGAATCTACACTCTAAAATATGTCTATATACATCTGTATGTAGTCCATACTGAAATATCTAAAAGGGCTTATATTTAGGAACGGAGGGAGTTGATGGTATCTATCCTTAGTCGTCAACTCTTGTGAAGACAGTATCCAAGCCGGTAGGAGAGGTTTGCTCAAGCACAAGAGAGTGCTAAGAAGGATGTGGAGCATGCTTTCGTGTGCTTCACTCTCAATGGGCTATTGTTCGACACCCTGCTAGAACATGGAGCCAACGAAATATGTGGGAGGTGATGACTGCTTGTCTGATCAGGCACAACATGATCGTAGAGGATGAGCGTGATGATAACATCTAAGACCAGGGGTTTGATTTCCAGGGTGAAAATGTTGAGCCTAAGCATGGACCGGCAATGTTCGCAGAGTTCATCCAATTTCATCATGAAATGTATGATTGGACAACTTACATTCAACTTCAAAATGATCTGGTTGAGCATATATGAACTCACCTAGGCAAACCAATAGATGTACGAGATCATTTTCTTTCAATGTACCATTTGTCATAAATTTAAAATGATCTGATTGAGCATATATGGACTCACCTAGGCAAACCAATAGATGTATGAGATATTTTTCTTTCAATGTATTTGTCATAACTTCAAATTTATCTGGTTAAACTATGGAATTTTTTTGGTTGTAATAAACTATTTGTTATGATGTAAAACTATGTAACTTTTTATTAGTATTCTGTATTCATATGAATAGAATGAAAAATGTTAAGGCTATGTTTGGTAGCAAAATATTAGAAAAACCGAAGTATTGAAAACCACAGTATTTTTGTCAATGGGTACAAGATACCACAGTTTTGATAATACCAAAGTATCTTGAAGTATTGAGATTATTATGACCTGTTTGGTTGTTGCCGCAAAACACAGTATTGTTGCCTAACTGTTGCGTACAAACAGTCAGCTACCTAGCCGTTAGCAGGGGAAGGACATGCAGCTGGCCGGCCGTTTGAATACTATTCTGTTGAGCTTTTGTAGCTAGCTAGCTGGATATCCTAACCATCAGCATGCATAACAACCCAACGGGTGGCTTGCATATATAAAAAAGATCATCCATGGCACGGCATTTCCTGTGAATCACCTGCTAGTGAAGCTACACATAGACGGAGCTGTTGACCGTTCTTCGCGTCACCATCGAGGCGCAGCGGAGCTACGCATGGAGGTGACGACCCAACACGTCGCGTAGTTGGCCAGTCATCTGTGTCACTTCCGAGGGGCACGAAGAGCTGCGCCAGGATTGGAATCGCGCGGCCACGCTCAGCGCATTCACTTGATATTTGCATCGTCTCTATCCTCTGTAAGTCCTCCTAGTTTCTCCATCAATGTGGGGGAGTTTTCTGAAGCGTAAACACCGAGAAGATGATGAGTTGGCCATCATCGAAGCCGTATACAAAGGCGAGAGAGGTTCAAGCAATCACCAACGTATTCACACTTCCATCCTTACAGGGCATAAGTACGTGAGAGAAATTTTAGAGGGTCATGAATTGAGATGTAAGAGAGATTTTCGGATGGAAAAATATGTATTTCATAATTTGGTTAAGTGCTTCCGAGAGAGACAACTTCTACAAGATGAGAGGCTTGTCTCCGTGGAAGAACAAGTCGCAATATTCTTATATACCCTTTCGGCAAATGCAAGCAACCGTACTCTACAAGGGCGATTTCAACACAGTGGTCAAACCATAAGTACATATTTCAATAAAGTGCTACAAAGTATCATGTCATTATCTGGACAGCTCATACAGTTGCCACCAGTTAATGTTCCTTTAAAGGTTTCAAGCAACCCTAAATTTATGCCGTACTTTGAGGTATGCATCTTGTATCTTGTTGTTCTTACACATAATTTATAAATATTGTTACGTATTTTTCATTAGTATTTCTTGTCTTTATGAAGGATTGTGTCGGAGCAATTGATGGGACGCATGTTCCAATTAGCATATCTCCGAGACTACAAGACCCATATCGCAATAGAAAAGGAACATTATCACAAAATGTCATGGTGGCATGTAATTTTGATAATCAATTCGTCCATGTTAGTGCGGGCTGGGAAGGTTCAGCTTCTGATGCTCGAGTGCTACAAGATGCATTAGAAAATAATTTCTATGTGCCAGAGGGGAAATTTTATTTGGTTGATGCAGGATATGCAAATACACCTAATTTTATTGCACCCTACCGAAATGTCAGGTACAAACCAGTTCTTCTATTAGAGCAACAACCCTAAAGTGCAAATACACCTATCTTCATTATGTTTTGAATTCAGGTACCATTTGAACGAGCAAGCCAAATGCAACCAAAGACCACAAAATGCTAAAGAGCTATTCAATCTCAGGCATGCACAACTCCGTAATCACATCGAGCGCATCATTGGCGTTGTGAAGAAGCGTTTCCCTGTATTGAAGTGTGCTTCACATTACCCAATTGAATCTCAACCTGATATTGTCATAGCATGTTGTGCACTTCATAACTTTATTCGCAATCACGAGGGGGGCGAACAATGGTTTGACCAGGTTGGCTCCAATATTGACCCAAAACATATAGTTGATATTCCAAGTGGGGATGCAAAATACAGAAGTGATGTACAATCTCTCAATGAGCGGCGTGCATTGGGTCATTCAAAAAGGGATCAAATTGCTGAATCAATGTGGAAAGACTACTGTGAGTATCTCCAGGAGCGCGCTAGAAGAAATAGCACATGACATGTGCAATTGTTGAAGCAAGAATAAAACTCATATGATCAGTAGAATCATTTTATGAAAATTTCATAATGTAGTAGCTTTCTCATTCATGAATAATGTACTTTACATTTCTATGAGTAGATATGTAATGTAAAATGCATCATGTACCATGGAATTTTCTTCTAAAGACATTATCAAATGCGCAAGGTCCACCAAAAATATTATTACGCTATATATACAACTTACATATACTATCACCTACAAGCCGGGTGCACAAATAACATGGCAGAGGTAACAAAAATAAAACGACTCTAATTTTTAGGAGAGGAACTAGAGTGCCATCAAAATAAAAGTTTAGAGCTGAGACAAATGTATGATGAGATATTTAGTCCAGGGTGATATTTCTTTACAAAAACACAAATCTAAAGTAATATGAACCAATAAGCCAATAATAGAGTATCAAAGAATTTTATTTTTCATATGAAAATAACTAGAACAAATTATTGCTTTTAAATTTGACGGCCAAGCACTTGCTTGAGGATCTCCAGAACAACATCATGCTCCACTGTCATGAAGATTTCACGGTCAACTCTTTGTCCTTTCAGATACTCGATCATCTTCAGATGATCACTTGCTGAGAGATCTGGTATGGTCTTAAGTTTGACAATGCAATTAGCAATGCAATAAGGATCTTTGTCAGGATCTTTTTTTTCCATCTGTGCCATTTTCACTTCTCTATAGCTCTCAATTTGTTTCGTCTTTACATCCACATAAGTTTGAAGTTCTTCTTTTCTAACAGCAACCAAATCTTCAATCGCTGTTTCTTTGCCTCTCTTTGCCTTACCTTCATCATTGCCTTTAGAAGTCCTAGCCTTTTTCATAGGTGGTGGGTCAGGAAGTGTGTTCATGTGTTCTGTGCGAATTTGGCTACTGTTATTCTCCATACGTTCTGTGTTGTTAACAGGAAATACTTCAACATCCTCACCATATATGCCTTCAGTCCACTCGTAATTATGACCTTCAAAGCTTGGAGCCGGTAATGTTGGACTATGCGAATTAAGTCCAGCGGCATCTAGAACTTGTTGTGTGAAGCTTTCCCCTTGTGGTAAATCTGTAGCCGGACTGGACTTCTCTTCAACCACATCAGTTGTCCTCTTACAACCCTTCCCCTCCGCTGCTTTACCTGGGTACAGAGGAATAAATTGTAAACTACAAGCAAGCAAGATCATATGCTAAATTCATTAAATGTGAAACCAACGTACCATCATAAATTGCATGCAAGTCATCATAGTAAGGAAAAGCTTTGTATCTCCACTTCTGTTGTTCTTTGCTCAGTTCATCCCATTTTTCATCAATGGTTGTTGGCATTTTTGTATTAGGATCAAAACCGAAGCCACTCTTCTCTACAATAGATTTGACAATAAAATATTCTTTCTTCAACCGCTGCTCCCTGAATTTTAGTTGATCAACAATAAAATTAGCTCTCGGGAACTGATTGTTCAAGCGTGTAGCCATGCTTTTCCATCCTTCTTTGGTCCATCCATTCTGACCACAAAATTTAGCAGCATCTGCATACTCTTTCATCACAGAAACTAGAAGGTCTAATTGAGCAGTGGTCCATGATGCTCTATTTTTCTTTTCTGCAATTGGGAAACAAAATGCATCAAATAAGGCGTTCAAATCAACACAAACATCAGGAAAATTGACAATAATACAATCACTCTCATCCATGCTTTTGTTCAACATACATGTAAGGGGATGACCTCTGAATTATTCTTGACGACATGTGGTAGCTAGCTGAAAAATATAGTGCATGGAAATAGCACCGTAGTGTAGTACTAGAATATAATATATGGATCAATTAGACTAATTATGATTAGCGGCAGCGACGGCGGCGGAGTAATTAGGCAGACGACGACTGAGCAATTTGAGGTATAAAAACCTTCGTAGCGGCGCCTTCACTGATCTCAAACGCAACAACAGCTCGCTCCCTCGGGTTACCCGTGTGCATCATACCAGACTTTATAAAAGAGAAGGCGCATGAATCGAATATATAGATTTTGGCTCAAACAAAGATTCATCCTTTGGAGATAGCAAGAACCAAATAGATCTAGTGCCCTGGCCTATTCCATCACGGGCGGAGGAAGGGGCCAGCAGCCGGCGTGAAGATGTGGGAGGAGCCAATGAGGGAGGATGAAGGACACTCACCTTTGGTCTCTCCGTTGCCGTCTTGTTGTTTCCCCATGGCCGACGAGGAACACGACAGGGCGGCGCGTCGGCGGCGTGGTAGGAGCGAGTTGTTGAACAGAGAGGGGAAGGATAACGAAGGATACCCTTCTTTTCGGCTCCTCTGTTTTTTAAAAAGAGGTCTGAGGTTCTTTTTTTATGCAGAGAAAAAACCACAGTTTGGCAAATACTACAGTATTAAAACCACAGTTGTTACGGCCTACCAAACAGGTCATTGTAAAAAATACTATGGTAATCTCAAAAACTGTGGTATTATCAAAATACTTAGAAAATACTTTGCTATCAAACAGGGCCTAAAACTTGTACAAAAACCGGCTAAACGGATTAAATGGGTCGGCTTGTAGGACGCACTAGCAGTATAAACGTGGACAAAGACGACCACCACCCTTGCCCTCTTCGACCGATTCAAACAAACAAAAGGCAAACCAAAACCACGTCCTGTTGGAGTTGGCCTTAGAGTAGAGATCATCACCGATTAGACACACACATTCGGCCTTCAGATCCGTGCCCAAGATCAACATTACTTATCACACGCTCGGCTTAATGGTGTTAGAATAAATTTAAGGCATATCATCGATCATCCGAGAATCAAGCAATCACACGAGCACGGCATTGAGATTTGTTAATAAGATTCATCGATATGGCTACATCCCTGAGGCTTGACTACGGGCGCTCCTCCCCGTAATACCACTACAATACCGCACTCGGTTACCCTAGACACCGGCACATGCCGCCGGCTTCCCCTGCGTTCCGGCGCTATTGTGTTTGCATAGGTTACATTGTGTGTCTATCCCCGCTATATATGAGAGGCCTAGGATACAAGTGTTCTACTTGGACACGATTCCATATCCTATCTAAACACAATACAACTACAAGTCCAACTGTAACCTACTTTGTACACTATATTCGACACAACTTTAACAAACTCCATCTTGACGAATATTCTCCACCACCTTGAGTTCGTCAATGCATCAAACTTAAGTGTACATTGAACTTGAGCTTATCCCATGAGTATCGCTGCTACTCCAAAGACTCCATGTGACTCCACCTACAACTTGTAGTCCCTTCTTTTCTTGATTACAGTCAACACTCGAGCAAAATTAAGTTCCTCATTACTCTAGTTTGTGCTCCCAACTTCCAGAGTACACGTCCATGTCATCACACACTAATTACTGACCTGCATGAAAATGAACAACTCACATATTGGGTGTCACATAAGAATTACCTGAACTCAACATCATCGCTCCTTTCTTGACCGCATGTCTGAATCTTGAAGGAATTTCACCATTGCTTGTACTCATCCCGAGTCAAATTTGCAGTTGTCTCACCACATGTATGACCACCAGAGCCCTGGCCCGTCTCCATTCCCGTGCATATCGCACGCCTCGCCGCTATTACCGCGTCGAGCCTCCGCTGTCCCAGTCGAGTCTCAAGGGTCGCGAACCCACACCACTCAACCCCCACTGCAGAGTACCACCGGTCATCACCGACCGATGACTAGTTTCACACTTCCATCAGACCACTTGGCTCCAGTCCAAACTGCATGTCACTCGCTTTTCCCGCTGAATAGGCTTCGACTCTCTGTGCACTTACGCCGTAGCCCCTCAATCTAGCTCCACCTTTAACATGACTCCATGGTAGATGATCAGTCCACCCCTGCGCCTCATCGACTTCAAGCTCCATGTATACACCACCTTAAATCAATCCCGCGCCATAGTCTTGTCGAAGTCACACAAGCCCTCGGGGCCTAGCCACGTGTTTCCACGCCCCAGAAGTCGGTCACCATCAGCATCACGCTCCTATGACACCGTCGTCGATCTCACCACCGTCTTCTGTACCAACTGACTTGCGTCGATCCGTCAGACTGCCTAGTCCGACCCAGTCGAAACTCGTTCGACTGTATGACACGCTCGAGGCTCCCAAATCGTTTTCCGCAAATTTCCATCCATCACATGATAATTCCATCTTAGTTACATGACTTCCTGCAAGTTCTTCAAGTATCCCCATTATGCCAACAAATCTTTCACTCTTGTCTGCCATAACCCAAGGTTTTCAGTTCCGTGAACTTCTCCACCTTAAACCTGATACCCGTTGGCGCCATGGTTCTTTATACGGATGACAATATGAAAAAATATCCGAGCTTCCAACACGTGCTCAAGTACACAAGATGCACCAGTAGCAAATTCCTACCAAAAATCCTTCTTGTACTCACGTGTAACTCCCAGGCACAACTTCCAATGCTAGTAATTGCTTTGCCTCCGTCCTAGCCTTCCCAATGGAGCATTTCATTATCAATGGATTTCATTTCATCTGCTGATTTGATCTGACTGCCTCGTGCCTTTGTCTCCCTTGCCGGCTGCTGCCACTGCTACTAATCTGCGTGCAGGTCTCCGAACACAGAGACGAGGAGAACACGGCTCCTCCTGGGACTCGGTCCTTTTTTTGTCCAAAACAAATCTCGTGACTCACATATCTGACTTCCAGCGTATTCAGCTTCGAGCATCCCGTACATGCCCGCACAGCGCACTAAGTGCATAGCTCTGCACGGTCGCATGCCTTGGCTGGGCCTTCGTGCGCACCTGCCTGACCACATAGATCGATTCGATCTGCCCCAGCCGCTGATTGCACAATCGCTGCCACCGTCATGTACACGCTCCCGATTGGAGGGATCAGGTCTCGCCGAAAAAACACGCCGCCATCGATGCTTTCGCCTTTTATTGCTATTTCAAAAAACGCCAACCTGTCGGATCGGCCCTCGTCCGCACAAGTCGCTCTACGGTGACGTCTTCCATACGAACAATGTTGATCCGCGTCGAGCGCTTTTCCTCCTCTAATCAACAATCCACGACCTCCAAACAATCTAGCTCATGATACCACTTGTTAGAATAAATCTGAGGCATATCGTCGATCATCCGAGAACCAAGCAATCAGACAAGCACGACACCGAGATTTGTTAACGAGGTTCATCGATATGGCCATATCCCCGGGGCTTGACTACGGGCGCTCCTCCCCGTGACACCGCTACAATACCGCACCCGGTCGCCCTGGACACCGGCACATGCCGCCGGCTTCCCCTGCGTTCCGGTGCTATTATGTTGGCATAGGTTACATTGTGTGTCTACTCCCACTATATATGAGAGGCCTAGGATACAAGTGCCCTACTTGGACACGATTCCATATCCTATCTAAACACAATACAACTACAAGTCCAACTGTAACCTTCTTTGTACACTATATTCGACACAACTCTAACAAATGGCGACCCAGCACCATTAGATCGGGAAAGGACACCGCCCGCCACTGGTGTATCCCCCAAGCAGATGCACTTCGGGCCGGACCGCGTCGCGTCATGTTCCGAGCAAGCTTTCTCCCGTCGTGCGTCACAGGTACAGTTGATGCGGTGTCAGAAAGGAAATCCATGGACGCTTGACGTGCTATAGTACTCATACTAGATCATCGATGGAGCGCATTGCTGCGCCCGTCTATTGTAATGTTATGTTAGTGCTTGGTACAAATATGCGGAGGCATCAAATATTTTTTATGGTGACTGTGCGTTGCCTGAAGATTGGATAGATCATAGAATGAAAAATATATGAGAGAAGTCTAACCTAATAGAGATAAACACCAGGGCTGAATGATGGAATATGTTTTCTAATGTGTACTTTGTAGGTAAAGAAGAGACATCATGAAATAAACAATATATCATTTTGCTTTATTGTATATAATTATCTATGATGTCATACCTTAAGTATTGATTCAGTATTACATTCTTCTGCTGGCACATTTTCCAGTGCGTAAACCTGTTACTAAGTGTGGAATTTAGGAATGGAAAGATGTATAATTTTTGCGGTCTCTTCCATCTAGGTGAGTTTGACATTCATGTGCATTACTCAGTCTTAACACACAAACATATGGCCTGAAACATTACACTTTTATTGAGCTAAATATAATATGCATACTACTTGGAGAAATAAAACAATGTGTAACCTTTCATGTATGAAAATATTAAGGATTTCATTAGTCATATATTGGAGAAGATATCTTGAATATCAGTTAAGAGCCCTCCAAATGGCCACATTCAATATTGTTCCTAGAAAAGTTTCCAACTGAAGTTGTTAGTAGTGTGAAAACCGATTCCCAAAGCTATTTAGTATGATGTTGTGCACTTGCATGTTCTAGTTTGGTCGACAAAATACCAGCAATAAGTTCCATTGATGCTAAATCTGCAAGTACGACAACAAGCTCTCCTTGTTGTTCTGTAGCTAGAACAAGTCCACTTTACTGCATTTTAATATTGCGTGATTGTTTTTTCGAAGCTATATACATCATGCCAACTCCATTATTTTCTTTGAATATGTTCTCAAAGGTTGTTGCTCCATGTAATTTTCTATGGGGAGCAGTAATTTGACTGTAATTTCTGTCATCAACCTCAACATTATATTGTATCATCAGCTGTGTGATAGCATCTTGGGATAGACTTTCCAATGCATGATTTGGGTTACAACTTACAAGCAGTCTCTCCATAGAACCTCTATTTTCTGCGTATAGATTACCCTTACTTGGAAGTACTTCTATATCAACACAACATCTTATCTCTGAGTCTGACACATGGATAGCACCAGTAGAGTAGAAAGTCAATCAAAGTGTTCATGTATTTGTGCTAACAACAAATGTCTAGAAACATAGGCTTTTGCTGGTACCAAATTATGGAATCAAAAGCTGTATGGTGTCAGAAAAGGATGACTAAACATATGGGTACATGAGCGAGATTGCAGTAGTTAGTAAGCATTCAATTTAGAATTGGCAACTACAAAATGTACGTATATTGATCTGTGGTGATATATGCAGCAGATTTGTTGGAAGTGATTCCTTACTCGTTCCAAGTGATAAACTTGCAGGCAGCTTTGCAAAGGGAATGGGACGTGGAAGGTTATTTTTTCAGCTTGTAGTTCATTTCCATCGGTACTCATATCTGAAAACTGGAGCACATGATGAGCAAAAGTAAACTTCTACTGTCAGAAAAAGTAGCCATGGATTTGGTTTTAGTTGCTTAAAGTTAGTCTGCAGATGAGAGGAGACAAAATACAGGAACATAGCAAACAACCATACAATAGGTCCTGGGATTTTACTGGAGTAATTTTCTTTCGATGAAAAATACAACAGTAAAGGGAACGTAAATAACAGCAAGCACAGTATTACTGGCACGCAACAATACTTTTTTCTAAGTATGAAACATGATTTTCAGAAGAGATCCTAGGCATCCTGAACATTTCAGTACACCACCCGCAATGGATCAATCTGAATGAACATGTTTTAACAATCCAATCATAATATACTAAAAATCAGCATATGTCAGTCGCACACAATATATTGAGCATCATATAGCATTTTTGTGTTTTTAATTCCCTCAGTTAGCTGTAATTCAAAGATATGACTGTATGTGCAGTGTTCACCTTCACCAAAAATATGAGATTTGTAGACTAACTATGAGCTTGCTTATTTATTCCTAGTGTCTTTCGTGTAGGATGTTGGTTAGGCACAAGAATTGAGTATAAACAAAATGAGCAGGGAGGAAATAGCCAAGCAGATTATTTCAGACTGAAGGATGGCGCAGTAGTGGTCGAATGTCTCCAACAACACGTTCAACTCGAAGCCGATGCCGAAGAGTTGGTCCACCTCGAGGTAGTTCATCTCTGTCAGGCTGATCTCGCCCACCTTGGCGAAGTAGGCGTTGTCGTAGCATCGGAGTCAACAACAAGGCAAGACATGTTAACATGTTATACGCATCAGGACCAGTTCATGTGTTATTATAGCAGTCAGTTTTTTTTTTGAGAAATCAAGACTGTCAGTGGCAGTAGGCTACCAAACATTTGTGCAGTGCAGAGAAAATTAAACTGGCCGAAGAGGCACACATCAAATCAGTTATCCAAAATTCACCTTAAAAATAATCAAATCAGAATGTCAATCGCCAAACTAAGAATAACCATAGTGTTTGTGTCCAGGAAGAAATTTGCAACCAAAAACATGAAAGAATCTCTACTCCTAATGTCTCAGTTGGTAGTCCGTGTTTTAGATTTTATTTTCGTCCGGGTTTTTTTCGCTGGTTTTTTTTTCGTCCCTTTCTCGCACCCCGAACTGCCCGACCCGCTAAAAAAATTCCCTCGTCCGATCCCCAACCTCCCCCCGATCCCGTCGCCGCTGCTGCCTACCCCGCCTCCTACCGGTGCGCTACCACTCCCGCCTCCTTCCGGCGCGCCGTCATCCCCGCCTCCTACCGGCGCGCCGCCGGACCCTCCTTCTTCCCTGGAGCGCCGCCACCCCGCTGCCCTCGCCATCTTCCTGAGCGCGCCGCTGCCGCCGTCTTCCCCAGAGCGCCACCGCCCCGCCACCCCCGCCCACGGGACCAGTGGTCCCATCGCCGGTCTTCCCCCACCCAGATCTGCCGGAGGCGCACCGGATCCTGCCTCACGGCCGGTTCCCGCGACTCGGCCGCCGCCCCAACCGCTGCAGCAGCCGAACACCTCCACTAGGTGCCCCGGCGGTTCGGACCCCCACCTGGCCCCTCCCTCGAACCCAGCGAGCCTCCGCCCCGACCAACTTCCCGCGCGAGGTCGCCTCCGCCTCCTCCTGGCGCACCGCCGCCCCCACCATCTCCACCTCCGCCTCCGCCGATGCCTCCTTCTCCACCTCCGTTCGCAAGCGATGGCGGCCGCGGTCTTCACCCCCAGCCACCATGGCTGCAGATCCACCCACGGCCGGTCGTCTAAGCTTCAAGCATGGATGGATGGATTCAGGAAGGTATCCTTCCTCCCTGGGTGGAGCGAGCTGCAGATCCCGTCCGGCCCTCCGGAACCGGCCATCTCCGCCTCCTCCTCGCCGCCGCCGCTGGGGATCACGTCTTCACCAAACGCGAGCTCCGCCCCATCCGACCGACCGCAAAGGGGTGAGTTTTCTTCATCCCGAACCCTCCTGATTTGCTTACTGCACTGTGAGAACTCAAGCTTTTCTTCTTCAGAGATAGGACATGGCGGAAACAAAACTGCACCGCGATGTGCATTTCTGCAACACATCAGGTCTACATTTTCCATTGCCCTGGACTTATGAGTAAGTAGCATACAGAGTTCAGTCTGATTCTAAAGAACAAGAGTAGAAAATATATTCTGCCGAGTAGAAAATATCTTCAGGTCTACATTTTCCATTGCCCTGGACTTATGGCTATCTGATTGTAAAGAACAAGAGTAGAAAATATAGACATGCGTCTTCACGTGTGTGCATTAAATTTGTTTTGATTCTGTTAATATATTTTTGTTGCAGACGGAAGAAAAAGCAACATGAAGTTCCTGTCTGCATCAAACTGCTTTCACTTATATTCTGCCGAATTTCTTCCTTCTATGGGACTGTACATGGGGATTATCTACAAGGGTTATGTCCTTTGCAGGTAGATTATCTTATAGGACGGGCGAAATGCAACAGAAGAAGCTCCTCCGCTGCTACTCGCCAAACTCCAAGCAAAAAGGACCTTCCACTTTCCTTGCTAATGGTGAGCAACTCAAAGATGTCTAAAAGGTTACGCTTAATATTTACCCTCCGTATCTTATTTACTTGACCATTACATGTATAGATGCTTTCAGAGAATATGTATATATAGCTGCAGATCTGTTATATCTGAACAATGGCAGATTTGACCATTACATGTATATACCTGCTAGG
The DNA here is from genome assembly GCA_034509565.1 of Triticum monococcum. NCBI lineage: Eukaryota > Viridiplantae > Streptophyta > Magnoliopsida > Poales > Poaceae > Triticum > Triticum monococcum. The sequence continues at coordinate 75,444,115 of CM067842.1, read as the reverse complement.
AGAGAACATGTATATCTATCAGTTGTTTTTCGATCATTAAGATATTACTTTCTCATCTTATTTCTAGGTATAAACACTGGTGCTGTTTTGTTTAATTTCGAAACATGCAGATTATCGTGTCTTCATCCCTGCGAAGTGACATTCTTTCCCAGTAATCTGTGCATGTGAAAATTATTTTCAAATGCGATTCTACTTGGTAGTTTTCATATTTCCAATGGCCCGTCAAGTGTGCATTTTCACGAGCTTCAGCAAACCCTTTTTCAGTCATCTGGTCCATGTACATACCAAGTGCTTGTTGAAATAAAAATGCAATTGGCCGCCAATTTTATCTTGCGTGTATCACTGGTTAATTTTTTATAGTTAGTTTTATGTCTATATATTGTCAATATATCGAAAGTTTGGTCCTCTGAGTAAGCACTCGGTTCCTTGTTAGGTCTGGCTAGATCGATATTTAAGGGATCATTTTTAGTCCCAGTTTTCCACCTTGCATTAAAAGAATGCCTTTGTATCAATTACATGCTCTTTGTCTAGACTAACACTCAGATGGCTGAAACTCAAAGTTTCAGTATCAATATAGTAAAATTCTCCCAAATAGATAAGTATCAGTTCACTTCTGGGTATTCATATTTTCTTTGTGTTTTAAATCTTCAATTATTCATCAATTTTAGTGCTACATATTCCTATTTGGATTATACTTGGTGCATCAAATTAATGAATCAGGAAACTCTTTTTTTGTTGTTTGGGCAGGGGCCTCAGTTTGTTCGGAATCAGATACAACCATTTGATCCATTATTGTTCGTGGGCATCATATTTAAAAAAAAATATTTTTTGGATTTTGTAAAGTTTGCGGTTAATAAGCCGGTGAGAGCTGATGGTTCAGTTAGATCCTGCATTTACTTGACCTCTTTCTCTGTCAGGTAAATTACCATGGTACTTATCTAATGTGTGTGTGTGTGCGCGTGTGCGTGTGCGTGTGCGTGTGCGTGTGCGTGTGCGCGTGCGCGTGTGTGTCTGTGTCTCTGTGTGTGTCTGTGTGTGTGTGTCTGTGTGTGTGTGTGTGTGTGTGTGTGTGTGTGTGTGTGTGTGTGTGATATACAGTGAAAAAACACCACAATGCAAGTGTCAGATCCTGTTCTTGGTGCAATTTTGCAACTATGTTCTGGACTGTAAGCAACTGCTTCATGTTAAACTAAAGCTCCAATCAGGCTTGTGGCTCTTTTGTTTACATTATGAGTAGTTGTTCTTATAAGATGTTCGTTATCTAGGTACAACTTGGGAACATGTATGGATGGACAATACTATATGGATTTGGTCATTTTATTGACTAATTATACAGCGTTTATCCTGTACAATACTATATGGATTTTAATGCACAATACTATATGGATGAACTTATAGAGTTTAGAGTTGTTTATCCTGTTCTAATGCTGGAGTTAAAAGTTTCATGTAGCTAATGCCATCATCTTTATAATAGAGCGGCAACATACTCCGTAAGTTTTCACCCTACTCTAGGAAGCCATTTCATCAGTTTTTGGCTTCTGACACACTCGGAGCAACAAATTTTGTGCTGCTAATTGTACTGTCCTCTCTGTTCTCTCTCTTTGCACTTACTTGTGATTTTTGCTTATGTCCGCGTACAGATTTCATCCAGGAAATTTAGTCCTAGGGACTTTGATATACAATGATACACCAAAGCAAGCAAAGAAGCCAAAAGAAGTTAAATGTTTTTACCTGCTGCTGGCATCCGATGAGCAGTTGCAGGTGTCAACCATAGGTAATTCTTGTAAGATACTTTCACATTTCTCTAATTTACTTAAGTAAATCTTCATCAGTTTGGCTTTAGGTGAAAATGCCTGCTTGAGAATTTAGGGAAAATTACATACCTTTAGAGCTTTCAGTTCATGAAGTAATTGACCTTGTTTTTGCTTGTTTATTCTGTAGTATTGTTATATGAAGTGAGAGTTGCATGTGCTTATCTGAAGCTTATACTAATAATTTGCCTCCCTAATTGTGGCTGATCTGGAGCTCATACCCATGTTGGGTGAGTATCTCCCTCTCTGTTTGTTGGGCTGTCGGCAGCTCTTTTTTGCTGCGTCTCTGTATACTATAACCACTATCCCTAAAATAAGTAAACTATAACCACACTCTTTGATCATATTATTTAGAAGAAAAAAGATTAGAGCTGCATTTATTCATATTAATGTAGACTGGGCCTGATCCAAGAAATAGAAGACTTATACATTGATTGCATCCACCGATAAAATCCCAAATGTGTGTGGGCAAGACTATCTTCGTGTTTTCATAATATAAAAAATAGTAGGTAAGTGTCAATCTGTTGCTGGTTCAGAATTTGATAAGGTTGAAAACTTTGTATGAAAATCTTTGTAATTCTTTTGAGTTGTGGAAGAGACAGCTGGGATGACTTTGATAATATGCATTGGATGGCGGAGGACGAAAAATAAATAAGGTGGGGCGGCTCTGAAGCATAAAAAAATTCCAATGGAAAACGAAAGTAGTTCATGCACACTAAAATGCACACAAATACTTTTTAAAATCATGCTATTGTCCGATCATTTTCTCAAAATGATACTAAAATTTGAATAATAATTACTTCTCTCCTTTTGTCTTCCATTTTCTCGTCCAGTACATTTTCCTCTTTTTAGTTCATCGGAAAAATTGACACACAGCGGCCGCTAAATTTTTTGAGAAGACGAACCATGGAGATTGGAGATGAAGAGCTGATCGCCGCCCCTGTGTACCTATTCTGATTGGAGTTCTTATTACAGTTACATGATCATGTGACAGCATGGCATCGGACAACACGGCCTTCACCTTAATGCACCCCAAAGGTGGTCATCGCCGAAGCACGCCAAGGGTGAGCCATAACCATACCGTTGACCCACCGGCGTGGTGAGGACAAATTGCACCATGAACATCACCTGTACATAAATATATTGGTATGAGAGGATATGAGGATATTTTCCGTGAGAGGATATGAGGGCAATGTAAATGTTTGATGCAATTAACAGGAAAAACAGGGGGCTGGCAGCCTAGCCGGACACGTAGTAGCGCCGCCGCCGGCCGGAGAGCAGCGGATCTGTTGGAGCGAATCGAAAGAGCCAGCGAGGGCTGTGTGGGCGTCGAAGCGGGCCTGGGGCCGTTGGTTTTGGGCCCCAAAACAGAATAAATTGCAAGAAACCATCACTTTAAAGGTTAGGTTTGCAGAAAACGCTACTATACCTTTTATTAACAGAAAATATCATGTCTAGTGTAATCTTTTTGCAAATAACACTGCTCGGTGGATTAGGGCCGATTGAGCGTGTTTATGACATGTGGGTCCCGTATTTTGCTGACGTGGCATAACATCATCGGGGATGGCGTTAGAGGGGTTCTTTTTGCCAAAAATGCCTAAAAAACAACCTACCTCACTTGCCCCCACCCGACACCGGATCCGGCGAGATCTGCAGACAGGAGAAGGGGAAGGGGCCGAGGGCAGGTCCTGCGACAGGCGGCGCGTGACGTGGAGCTGCGGCGAGCGGGTGGCGGGGACGAGGCGTGGTCGGGCAGGAGGCGCACAGGCCAGGAGCTCGGGCGGGGCAGCCCTGCTGCTGGCTCATGTGGCCGCGGACGAAGGCGGCTGCCGGCGGCGCGGGAGCACGCTTGGGGAGGAGCAGGGGCACGCAGGGCCTGGAGTAGCTGATGCGGCCTCGGGCGGCTGGAGGCTAGATGTGGCTGGCTGCTCGGGATAGAGCCCATCTTGATCTGGAGCTTGGGGCGCCATGGGGCAGCATGAGCTCGGCAACGGGGCCCAGACCCCGACGACCGCCCCCGCCGCGCGCTGCTGCCTCCCATACCCGGATGGAGCGCCCCCTCGCCATCGATGAGAGCCATCGTCGTGTTGATGTTCTGCTCGCGTGCTTGGATAGGCTCAGGGAGCTGATTGCTTTTTTGGTTTTCATCTAAGGGTGTTCCTTCAAATTACAGGGGCTTGTTTGTAAATCTACATAAATACATCATCTAACGCCGTCTCGGCCGAACCGTTACGCCACGTCGGCAAAATCTGGATCCACCTGTCATAACATACTTAAAGTGCTCTAATCCGCCAATCAATATTATTTGCAAAAAGATTACGCTAGATATGATGTTTTCTGTCAAAAAAAGTATAGTAGTGTTTTCTGCAAACATAATCTTTAAAATGGTGGTTTCTTGCAATTTACTCCCCAAAACAAGAAGGGCAGGGAGTGTTTGGGCCTGGAAATTTTTGGTGCTAGAGTATTTCGGCCACCCGCGCACTTCTGTGTGCCCATTTTGGTGGGAATTTCCTATCTCAGGGACTCACGCGGATGCTTCCACGACATTTGAGCACATCCGCATCGATGATATCGAGCAGATGAATGCAGCGGCTTATGGAGCTATCATTAGAGAGATTGTAGATCGATCCAAATATTTTGTTACTTGCTTTTTTAGCCATGAATTTAGGATCTTAAATGTCGAGGCTCACAATTTAGCGAAGCATACTCTCTCACTTGGTGTTGGCCCCCGTGTGTATTTAGGCAATCCAGGTGATCTATCTTTTATCTTTGTAAATATTGTGACAAGTTAAATAAAAGCTTCGCGAGATTGTCTTAATAAAAAAACCAACGAATACTTGTTCAGGAGCCTCGCAAAGGTCATCTGGGGTGGGCTGAGAACGCGTCGCTCTCAGTTGCTGTCATGTGTCGCACTCTAAATGCTCTCTTCTTTTATTTTCTTTTTCCCGCACGTGTTTTCAGCTTTTCAGATGGGTTTTTTTCCCGGTATTCCTTGGCTTTTTGGTTTTTCGTTAGTTGGTCTTAGCTTTTGGACAAAACAAATTTTTGAAAAAAACTTTTTGCGCGAAAAACGTTTTTTTGCTTCCACGAGGGGTACAACCGTGCTTCTCGAAATCATGAAAAACATTTTTTTTATTTTCGCAAGAGATATAGTCGTTCTTTTTGGTCCAAAGTTCAAAAACAGAAAAAAAGCATTTTTTTTCTTTCGCGAGAGGCACGATCGTGTTCGTGCCTCTTGGAAACGAAAAAATACGTGTTTTATTTTTTTGTTTCATGAGAGGCACGGATTTACTTTTAGTGAGGCACGGTTTTACCTCCGTAAGAGGCACGGTCGTGCCTCTCGAAAACGAAAAAAAATGTGTTTTTTTCGCGAGAGGCACGGATTTACTTCTCATGGAGGCACATTCATGCCTCTTTTTAGAAAGGAAAAAAAGTGCTCCCAGTTCGGTTTTTCGCTCGTTTTTTTGTGAAGAAAAAGTTTGTCAAAACCTATCAACACGGGATATGCAATGCGCCACTTGTCATAACCTAGAAAGATGAGAGTGACCTTTGCAATGAGTGCTACTTAGGCTGGTCATAGTGGGGAGTAACTTATATTAGTGTCATGCATATGACACTAGTCTAAGTTACTATCTCCATAGTGCAAAGTAACATAATAGTAGTGTCATAGATGACTACATTTATTACCTTATAGACTCATACTTTCTCGGGAAGCGCTATGTTACAATAACATATTATGTTACTCTAAACACCTCTCTCCTCATTAACTATGTGCCACATAAGCAAAAAAAATTTAAAGTGCGTTATGTTACTACCTAAGTTACTCCCATTATGACTAGCCTTAATTAGTGGTTTCACCGCATTTATTGTTTTTGTATTACTAGGGTTATGACATGTACAGAGGTTGATAACTTAAGCTTTATATATAATTTAGACTAACATGTCTATAATGAATTACCTATTAGTCTTATCTAAGATAACAAGTTATTCCTAAAAACATGCACTAAGAGATTATCTTTTAAATAAGAGAAGACAATTTTTTTATGAATTCTTTCTTCTCCACCTTAAAATTTATCCTATGTGATTAACCTAAGATAACATACATTTTGAGGTTATACATGCTCCACTGTTGATTATAATATAGTGTTCATGCGATACAGTTGAGATCAAGAGGATGAAAAAGCCAAACATGCATTCTCAGAAAGACCTAAAGCAGACCTAAAGCGTGTTTAGTGAAGCTATGTGCATCAATGTTTAAAGCTCTCCCTTGAAAGATGAACGAGTTGTTGGAAAACATAGTAGAAAACAAAAAAACCGCACCTAGGCACACCCAAGATCAATACGAAGATGCATTACGGGTAGGGATCACGATCGTTACCGCCACTAAGTTGCAGCGGAAGAAGAATGTGTCAGTGTATTTGGAGTTCCTCGAACCATCGATGAATGATCCCGCGAACCGCCCACGAACAGTCCCTCGACCGAAAACCGAAAGCACGAACTCTCCACTTGGTTGCAAGCGTGCAGCCATCACGATCCGGCAGCTCTTCACTGTCCGGAGTTAATCATCGTCGAAGAATTAGAGGGAGGAGGTTAGAACCATATCGAGCTTCTAATTATGAGGATTAGAGAATCTAGGTCTAGCTCTAATTAGATTAACTAGAATTAGAGCCGTTGGTATTAAATTTAATATAAAAGCCTTCTAATAAATACTAGACCCATTTATATATAATTTAACAGCCCCTAAAATATTTTCCACCTATATATTATTTACCGGTAATACCTGATACTCTGCGAAAACCCTTTCGGTGACCCCGAAACGCTTTCGGGTCCTCTCGAAACTTTTTGAAATTAAATCTTCAATGAAATCCTCGTAATCAATTTTCTCCAACACAAAGATCCCGAGAGCAATAATCGATGGATGCGAAGTTGCAAACCAATGAGGATTTTACTATATTTGCAATGCCACTGCATCTGCCTGTATCTGTCGGAGTGTCGTCCGTCACGGCGTCGCCGGATTTGGAAGTCTCGATGGCAGGCCCGCAGGAGCCAGGATGATGCGCTATCTCGCCCTGTTTGGTTTTCAATCGAGCAAATTAGTTTTTTTTAGGGCAGGTCGAGCAGATCAGCTTTTTTTGAGGGGTGAGATCGAGCAGATCAGCTGAACCTGGCGGCTGGCATAATCGAGGCATCGAGGCATCGAGCAGTCACGAACGAGGGAGTATTGCGCCCGCGATCAGCGGCCCAGCTGGCCAGCTCCATGCGCGGCCCAATGCCTACTCCAAGAAAAAAATATACATAGGTATACAAAAAATTTCGGGCCCCCTAAATTTATGGGGCCCATGCGGGCCGCACATTTCGCATAACTATGGGCCTGGCCCTGGTAGTGCTCTGACTGATACAGGATCAAGCCGGCATGTATAACTTTGGGCAGAGAACTGGATCCCCCACGACTACAAGTTGAAGCCCGTATGTGCTAAATCAAATAATCTGCCGCAGCATGTTGAGCTGATTGACCAAGCTACAGCGTCATGGGATGTTCAAGTGCTTGATCAACACTTTTATGCGATGGACATAGCAGCGATACTCAATATTCCGTTAAGCACCAAAGTTCAGGAAGATTTTTGGTCCTGGCATTATGAAAGGAAGGTTGTATTCACCGTTCGATCGGCTTACCGTTTACTTGCTGCCACCAAACAGCAAAGGACGGATTGGTTGGAGCACAACCTGGGACACTCCAATATTTATGCAGACCGGCGCTCCTCCTGGACAAAACTATGGGGAGCAAATGTGCCATCTAAAATCAAGGTTTTTGCATGGTGACTAGCTAGGACATCTTTGCTGACAGGGGATGTGCGCAAGCATCAGACTATGGCCGAAACACCTGAATGCGCGATATGCCAGGCGGCCAACGATACTTGGCGCCACTCCCTGTTCGATTGTCAGATGGCCAGATGTGTTTGGGCTCTCGCAGACGAGGAGTTGACCAAGGTCGCCATATCAAACCGCATGGAGGATCCTAAGTTGTGGTTGCACTGGCTCGTGGACACTATACCATCGGAGGACCTCTCCAAGGTGCTTGTGACGATGTGGGCGATATGGTGAGCTAGACGACGAGTTATACACGATGATCAGTATCAGAGCCCCATTAGCACGCGTTGCTTCATTAACAAATTCCTTGCTGATCTTGAGTTAGTCACTATTCAGAGCTTCGAGCGAGCCAGCGGCATGCATGCAAGGAAAAAGGATTTGCATGCAACGAATGAGCTGCAGCATGCATTGCAGGAGGACGGGCGTGTACGCGATCCGTCGAAGGGCTGGCAGCGTCCAACAGAGCATAATGTGAAAATCAATGTCGATGGGGGCATCTCGCGGGACAGAACGAAAGGAGCGGCAGTTGCCATCTGCCGGGACAAAAACGGACTTTATTTGGGCGCCTTGGTCGTCGTGTTTGAAGGCTTGATTGACCCGACATCATTGGAAGCTCGTGCGTGTAGCGAAGCTCTGGCATTAGCGATGGACTTGCATGTGGATTCAGTTTGCGTTGCTTCGGACTGCAGTAAAGTGGTGGCCAATATTGAAGCAGGCGTTCCGTGTCAGGGCATCTCCAGCCGCGCCCCCAACAGATCCCTTCAGGCCACTTTTTCAGCGCCGGGCCAGTCGTGCCCTTAGGACATCGAAAATCGCCGGTTCGGATCTTTTTTCCGCCCGGCGGTCACAGGCCGAATCCGGCGCGCTGGGGAGCAGTTGGGGGCTCCGGCGCTAGAGAAAAGCAAGCCTGGCCCACACCGACAGGGGAAAAGTCAAGGTTTTCTTCCCCCGACTCGCCTCGCACCCCCCGCGCCCTCGACCACCACTAGCTATATCCCGGCGACGGCCGCCGCCCTACTGCGCTAGATAGCCATTCCTTGGCGGAAAATAGTAGCACTTCGCCGCGGCAGCCCCTCCCACAGCAGCTGGGCGTTTCCGGTCGTGGAGGCGCGGTTTAGCGGCGGGTACGTGCCCACCGAGCGCAAGGTGTTCGGCGTTTTGCCTGACTCGGCGATGGACTCGGATGACGAGGAAGAGCTCGCCGCGCTGCTGGAGGAGGAAGCCGCGGCCGACGTCCAGGAAGAAGAGCATCTCATGGTGCTCGCCGCCCTCGCCCAGCTGCTGGCGAGCAATGAAAAGCCGCGGCGAGGTGGCTCGGCGCCGGGGCGGGTGAAAGCAAAGAACCGGCATCGTCTCGAAGGCTACCACATGCTCTACTCCGACTACTTCGCCAATGCTCCACTTCATGGCGAGAAAACATTTCGGCGCCGTTATCGGATGAGCCGAAAGCTCTTCCTCAAGATTGTGAATTCCATCCGGGAGTTCGACAACTACTTCAAGTGCAAGATGGATTGCACTGGCGCTCTTGGATTCACCTTCATCCAGAAGTGCACGACAGCGATGAGGATGCTTGCATATAGAGCTCCCGGTGATTCACTCGACGACTATGGGCGCATGACCGAGTCCACCAGCATAGAGTGTTTCTACAAGTTCTGTCGGGCAGTGGTGGCAGTGTTTGGGCCACAATACTTGAGAACACCCAATGCGGAAGACACTGCTCGGATCCTAACCCAGAATGCAGCAAGAGGATTTCCTGGAATGCTTGGAAGCATCGACTGCATGCATTGGAAATGGAAGAATTGCCCATTTGGTTAGCAGGGGATGTACAAAGGCGCCAAAGGCGGTTGCAGTGTGGTGCTTGAGGCGGTAGCCACACAGGACCTCTGGATTAGGCACTCCTTCTTTGGTATACCAGGAACTCACAATGACATCAACGTGCTGCAGTGCTCTCCTGTTTTTGCCAAGCTCGTTGAGGGCCATTCTTCTCCGGTGAACTTCGAGATCAATGGGCACCAATACAACAAGGGGTACTACCTAGCAGATGGCATCTATCCGAGATGGTCGACATTTGTGAAGACTATCTCAAACCCTGCGGCAGGAGGCAAGAACGCCTGGTTTGCGAAAGTTCAGGAGGCTTGCAGGAAGGATGTCGAGCGGGCATTTGGTGTGCTCCAATCTCGATTCGCTGTGTTGAAAATATGCCCTAGAGGCAATAATAAAAGGATTATTATTATATTTCCTTATTCATTATGATTGTCTTTTATTCCTACTATAATTGTGTTATCCGGAAATCGTAATACATGTGTGAATAAATAGACACCAAACATGTCCCTAGTAAGCTTCTAGTTGACTAGCTCGTTGATCAACAGATAGTCATGGTTTCCTGACTATGGACATTGGATGTCATTGATAACGAGATCACATCATTAGGAGAATGATGTGATGGACAAGACCCAATCCTAAACTTAGCACAAGATCGTATAGTTCTTTTGCTAGAGTTTTTCCAATGTCAAGTATCTTTTCCTTAGACCATGAGATCGTGTAACTCCCGGATACCATAGGAGTGCTTTGGGTGTACCAAACGTCACAATGTAACTGGGTGACTATAAAGGTACATTACAGGTGTCTCCAAAAGTGTCTATTGGGTTGTCACGAATCGAGACTGGGATTTGTCACTCCGTATGACGGAGAGGTATCTCTGGGCCCACTCGATAATGCATCATCATAATGAGCTCAAAGTGACCAAGTGTCTGGTCACGGGATCATGCATTACAGTACGAGTAAAGTGACTTGCCGGTAACGAGATTGAACGAGGTATTGGGATACCGACGATCAAATCTCGGGCAAGTAACGTACCGATTGACAAAGGGAATTGTATACGGGGTTGCTTGAATCCTCGACATCGTGGTTCATCCGATGAGACCATCGAGGAGCATGTGGGAGCCAACATGGGTACCCAGATCCCGCTGTTGGTTATTGACCGGAGAGTCGTCTCGGTCATGTCTACATGTCTCCCGAACCCGTAGGGTCTACACACTTAAGGTTCGGTGACGCTAGGGTTGTAGAGATATGAGTATGCAGTAACCCGAAAGTTGTTCGGAGTCCCGAATGAGATCCCGGACATCACGAGGAGTTCCGGAATGGTCCGGAGGTGACGAATTATATATAGGAAGTGCAGTTTCGGCCATCGGGAGAGTTTCGGGGGTCACCGGTATTGTACCGGGACCATCGGAAGTGTCCCGGGGGTCCACCGGGTGGGGCCACCATCCCGGAGGGCCCCATGGGCTGAAGTGGGGAGGGGAACCAGCCCATAGTGGGCTGGTGCGCCCCCCTTGGCCCACCCCCTGCGCCTAGGGTTGGAAACCCTAGGGTGAGGGGCGCCCCACTTGCCTTGGGGGGTACTCCACCCCCTTGGCCGTCGCCCCCCTTGGGAGATTCAATCTCCAAGGGCCGGCGCCCCCCAGGGGGGCCTATATAAAGGGGGGGGGGGGGGAGGGAGGGGCAGCCGCACCCTGAACTCTTGGCGCCTCCTTCTCCCCTGCTACACCTCTCCCTCTCGCAGAAGAACGGCGAAGCCCTGCTGCGGTGACTACTGCATCCACCACCACGCCGTCGTGCTGCTGGATCTTCATCAACCTCTCCTTCCCCCTTGCTGGATCAAGAAGGAGGAGACGTCACGCTGACCGTACGTGTGTTGAACGCGGAGGTGCCGTCCGTTCGGCGCTAGGATCTCCGGTGATTTGGATCACGTCGAGTACGACTCCCTCATCCCCGTTCTCTTGAACGCTTCCGCTCGCAATCTACAAAGGTATGTAGATGCATCCGATCACTCGTTGCTAGATGAACTCATATATGGATCTTGGTGAAAATGTAGGAATTTTTTTTGTTTTCTGCAACGTTCCCCAACAGTGGTATCAGAGATAGGTCTATGCGTAGTTCTCTTTGCACGAGTAGAACACAATTTGTTGTGGGCGTAGATGTTATCAACTTTCTTGCCGCTACTAGTATTATTTTGCTTCAGCGGTATTGTGGGATGAAGCGGCCCGGACCAACCTTACACGTACACTTACGTGAGACCGGTTCCACCGACTAACATGCACTAGTTGCATAAGGTGGCTGGCGGGTGTCTGTCTCTCCCACTCTAGTTGGAGCGGATTCGACGAAAAGGGTCCTTATGAAGGGTAAATAGAAGTTGACAAATCATGTTGTGGCTTTAACGTAGGTAAGAAAATGTTCTTGCTAGAACCCTCTTGCAGCCACGTAAAAACTTGCAACAACAATTAGAGGACGTCTAACTTGTTTTTGCAGCAAGTGTTTTGTGATGTGATATGGCCAAAGTTGTGATGAATGATATATGTGATGTATGAGATCATGTTCTTGTAATAGGAATCACGACTTGCATGTCGATGAGTATGACAACCGGCAGGAGCCATAGGAGTTGTCTTTATTTTTTGTATGACCTGCGTGTCATTGAGAAACGCCATGTAAATTACTTTACTTTATTGCTAACGTGTTAGCCATAGTAGTAGAAGTAATAGTTGGCGAGCAACTTCATGGAGACACGATGATGGGGATCATGATGATGGAGATCATGGTGTCATGCCGGTGACAAAATGATCATGGAGCCCCAAGATGGAGATCACAGGAGCTATATGATATTGGCCATATCATGTCACTATTATTTGATTGCATGAGATGTTTATCATGTTTTTGCATCTTGTTTATTTAGAATGACGGTAGTAAATAAGATGATCCCTCATAATAATTTCAAGAAAGTGTTTCCCCTAACTATGCGCCGTTGCGACAGTTCGTTGTTTCAAAGCACCACGTGATGATCGGGTGTGATAGATTCCAACGTTCACATACAACGGGTGTAAGACAGATTTACACATGCAAACACTTAGGTTGACTTGACGAGCCTAGCATGTACAGACATGACCTCGGAACACAGAAGACCGAAAGGTCGAGCATGAGTCGTATAGAAGATACTATCAACATGAAGATGTTCACCGATGTTGACTAGTCCGTCTCACGTGATGATCGGACACGGCCTAGTTAACTCGGATCATGTTATACTTAGATGACTGGAGGGATGTCTATCTGAGTGGGAGTTCATTGAATAATTTGATTAGATGAACTTAATTATCATGAACTTAGTCTAAAATCTTTACAACATGTCTTGTAGATCAAATGGCCAACGTTATCCTCAACTTCAACGCGTTCCTGGAGAAAACCAAGATGAAAGACGATGGCAGCAACTATACGGACTGGGTCCGGAACCTGAGGATCATCCTCATAGCTGTCAAGAAAGATTATCTCCTACAAGCACCGCTAGGTGAAGCACCTGCTCTCCCTGCAGAACAAGACGTTATGAACGCTTGGCAGACACGTTCCGATGATTACTCCCTCGTTCAGTGCGGCATGCTTTACAGCTTAGAACCAGGGCTCCAAAAGCGTTTTGAGAGACACAGAGCATATGAGATGTTCGAAGAGCTGAAAATGGTTTTTCAAGCTCATGCCCGGGTCGAGAGATATGAAGTCTCCGACAAGTTCTTTAGCTGTAAGATGGAGGAAAACAGTTCTGTCAGTGAGCACATACTCACTATGTATGGGTTACATAACCGCTTGACTCAGCTGGGAGTTAATCTCCCGGATGACACGGTCATTGACAGAATCCTTCAGTCGCTTCCACCGAGCTACAAGAGCTTTGTGATGAACTTCAATATGCAGGGGATGGAAAAGATCATTCCTGAAGTATTTGCAATGCTGAAATCAGCAGAGGTAGAAGTCAAAAAGGAACATCAAGTGTTGATGGTGAATAAAACCACTAAGTTCAAGAAAGGCAAGGGTAAGAAGAACTTCAAGAAGGACGGCAAGGGAGTTGCCGCGCCCGGTAAGCAAGCTGCCGGGAAGAAGCCAAAGAATGGACCCAAGCCCGAGACTGAGTGCTTTTATTGCAAGGGAAGTGGTCACTGGAAGCGGAACTGCCCCAACTACTTAGCGGACAAGAAGGCCGGCATCACGAAAAGTATATATGATATACATGTAATTGATGTGTACCTTACCAGTACTCGTAGTAGCTCCTAGGTATTTGATACCGGTGCAGTTGCTCACATTTGTAACTCAAAGCAGGAGCTGCGAAATAAGCGGAGATTGGCGAAGGACGAGGTGACGATGCGCGTCGGGAATGGTTCCAAGGTCGATGTGATCGCCGTCGGCACGCTACCTCTACATTTACCTACGAGATTAGTTTTAAACCTCAATAATTATTATTTAGTGCCAGCTTTGAGCATGAACATTGTATCAGGATCTCGTTTAATTCGAGATGGCTACTCCGAGAATAATGGTTGTTCTATTTATATGAGAGATATGTTTTATGGTCATGCTCCGATGGTGAATGGTTTATTCTTAATGAATCTCGAGCGTAATGCTACACATATTCATAGTGTGAATACCAAAAGATGTAAGGTTGATAATGATAGTCCCACATACTTGTGGCACTGCCGCCTTGGTCACATAGGTGTCAAACGCATGAAGAAGCTCCATGCAGATGGGCTTTTAGAGTCTCTTGATTACGAATCATTTGACACTGCGAAGCATGCCTCATGGGTAAAATGACCAAGACTCCGTTCTCAGGAACAATGGAGCGAGCAACCAACTTATTGGAAATCATACATACTGATGTGTGCGGTCCAATGAGTGTTGAGGCTCGCGGTGGCTATCGTTATGTTCTCACCCTCACTGATGACTTGAGTAGATATGGGTATGTCTATTTAATGAAACACAAGTCTGAGACCTTTGAAAAGTTCAAGGAATTTCAGAGTCAGGTTGAGAATCAATGTGACAAGAAAATCAAGTTCTTGCGATCAGATCGTGGGGGAGAATACTTGAGTCACGAATTTGGCACACACTTAAGAAAATGTGGAATAGTTTCATAACTCACGCCGCCTAGAACACCTCAGCGTAATGGTGTGTCCGAACGTCGTAATCACACTCTATTAGATATGGTGCGATCTATGATGTCTCTTACCGATTTACCGCTATCATTTTGGGGCTATGCTTTAGAGACGGCCGCATTCACTTTAAATAGGGCTCCGTCGAAATCCGTTGAGACGACACCGTATGAATTATGGTTTGGGAAGAAACCTAAGCTGTCGTTTCTAAAAGTTTGGGGATGCGATGCTTATGTCAAGAAACTTCAACCTGAAAAGCTCGAACCCAAGTCGGAAAAATGCGTCTTCATAGGATACCCTAAAGAAACTATTGGGTATACCTTCTACCTCAGATCCGAAGGCAAGACCTTTGTTGCCAAGAATGGATCCTTTCTAGAGAAAGAGTTTCTCTCAAAAGAAGTAAGTAGGAGGAAAGTAGAACTTGATGAAGTGTTACCTCTTGAACCGGAAAGTGACGCAACTCAAGAAAATGTTCCTGAGGTGCCTGCACCGACTAGAGAGGAAGTTAATGATGATGATCATGAAATTTCAGATCAAGTTGCTACTGAACTTCGTAGGTCCACAAGGACACGTTCCGCACCAGAGTGGTACGGCAACCCTGTCTTGGAAATAATGTTGTTAGACAACAGTGAACCTTCGAACTATGAAGAAGCAATGGCGGGCCCGGATTCCGACAAATGGCTGGAAGCCATGAAATCCGAGATAGGATCCATGTATGAAAACGAAGTATGGACTTTGACTGACTTGCCCAATGATCGGTGAGCCATAGAAAATAAATGGATCTTTAAGAAGAAGACAGACGCGGATGGTAATGTGACCATCTATAAAGCTAGGCTTGTCACTAAGGGTTATCGACAAGTTCAAGGGGTTGACTACGATGAGACTTTCTCACCCGTAGCGAAGCTGAAGTCCGTCCGAATCATGTTAGCAATTGCCGCATTCTATGATTATGAGATATGGCAAATGGACGTCAAACGGCATTCCTTAATGGTTTCCTTAAGGAAGAATTGTATATGATGCAGCCGGAAGGTTTTGTCGATTCTAAGAATGCTGACAAGGTGTGCAAGCTCCAACGCTCGATTTATGGGCTGGTGCAAGCATCTCGGAGTTGGAACATTCGCTTTGATGAGATGATCAAAGCGTTTGGGTTTATGCAGACTTATGGAGAGGCCTGCGTTTACAAGAAAGTGAGTGGGAGCTCTGTAGCATTTCTCATATTATATGTAGATGACATACTTTTGATGGGAAATGATATAGAACTCTTGGACAACATTAAGACCTACTTGAATAAGAGTTTTTCAATGAAGGACCTTGGAGAAGCTGCTTATATATTAGGCATCAAGATCTATAGAGATAGATCAAGATGCCGCATAGGTCTTTCACAAAGCACATACCTTGATAAGATATTGAAGAAGTTCAATATGGATCAGTCTAAGAAGGGGTTCTTGCCTGTGTTGCAAGGTGTGAAATTGAGCTCAGCTCAATGTCCGACCACGGCAGAAGATATAGAAGAGATGAGTGTCATCCCCTATACCTCAGCCATAGGGTCTATTATGTATGCCATGCTGTGTACCAGACCTGATGTAAACCTTACCGTAAGTTTGGTAGGAAGGTACCAAAGTAATCCTGGCAAGGAACACTGGACAGCGGTCAAGAATATCCTGAAGTACCTGAAAAGGACTAAGGACATGTTTCTCGTTTATGGAGGTGACGAAGAGCTCGTCGTAAAGGGTTACGTCGACGCTAGCTTCGACACAGATCTGGATGACTCTAAGTCACAAACCGGATACGTGTATATGTTGAATGGTGGAGCAGTAAGCTGGTGCAGCTGCAAGCAGAGCGTCGTGGCGGGATCTACATGTGAAACGGAGTACATGGCAGCCTCGGAGGCAGCACATGAAGCAATTTGGGTGAAGGAGTTCATCACCGACCTAGGAGTCATACCCAATGTGTCGGGGCCGATCAAATTCTTCTGTGACAACACTGGAGCTATTGCACTGGCCAAGGAGCCCAGATTTCACAAGAAGACCAGGCACATCAAGCATCGCTTCAACTCCATTTGTGAAAATGTTCAAGATGGAGACATAGATATTTGTAAAGTACATACGGATCTAAATGTCGCAGATCCGTTGACTAAACCTCTCCCTAGGGCGAAACATGATCAACACCAGAACTCTATGGGTGTTCAATTCATCACAATGTAACTAGATTATTAACTCTAGTGCAAGTGGGAGACTGTTGGAAATATGCCATAGAGGCAATAATAAAAGGATTATTATTATATTCCTTGTTCATGATGATTGTCTTTTATTCATGCTATAATTGTGTTATCCGAAAATCGTAATACATGTATGAATAAATAGACACCAAACATGTCCCTAGTAAGCCTCTAGTTGACTAGCTCGTTGATCAACAGATAGTCATGGTTTCCTGACTATGGACACTGGATGTCATTGATAATGAGATCACATCATTAGGAGAATGATGTGATGGACAAGACCCAATCCTAAACATAGCACAAGATCGTATAGTTCGTTTGCTAGAGTTTTTCCAATGTCAAGTATCTTTTCCTTAGACCATGAGATCGTGTAACTCCCGGATACCGTAGGAGTGCTTTGGGTGTACCAAACGTCACAACGTAACTGGGTGACTATAAAGGTACATTACAGGTGTCTCCAAAAGTGTCTGTTGGGTTGGCACGAATCGAGACTGGGATTTGTCACTCCGTATGACGGAGAGGTATCTCTGGGCCCACTCGGTAATGCATCATCATAATGAGCTCAAAGTGACCAAGTGTCTGGTCACGGGATCATGTATTATGGTACGAGTAAAGTGACTTGCCGGTAACGAGATTGAACGAGGTATTGGGATACCGACGATCGAATCTCGGGCAAGTAACGTACCGATTGACAAAGGGAATTGTATACGGGGTAGCTTGAATCCTCGACATCATGGTTCATCCGATGAGATCATCTAGGAGCAAGTGGGAGGCAACATGGGTATCCAGATCCCGCTGTTGGTTATTGACCAGAGAGTCGTCTCGGTCATGTCTACATGTCCCCTGAACCCGTAGGGTCTACACACTTAAGGTTCGGTGACGCTAGGGTTGTAGAGATATGAGTATGCAGTAACCCAAAAGTTGTTCGGAGTCCCGGATGAGATCCCGAATGTCACGAGGAGTTCCGGAATAGTCCGGAGGTGAAGAATTATATATAGGAAGTGCAATTTCGACCATCGGGAGAGTTTCGGGGGTCACCAGTATTGTACCGGGACCACCGGAAGGGTCCCGTGGGTCCACCGGGTGGGGCCACCCATCACGGAGGGCCCCATGGGCAGAAGTGGGGAGGGTAACCAGCCCATAGTGGGCTGGTGCGCCCCCCTTGGCTCACCCCCTGCACCTAGGGTTGGAAACCCTAGGGTGGGGGGGGGGGGGGCGCCCCACTTGCCTTGGGGTTACTCCACCCCCTTGGCCGCCGCCCCCCTTGGGAGATTCAATCTCCAAGGGCCGGCGCCTCCCAGGGGGGCCTATATAAAGAGGGGGGGAGGGAGGGGCAGCCGCACCCTGAACTCTTGGCGCCTCCCTGTCCCCTGCTACACCTCTCCCTCTCGCAGAAGAACGGCGAAGCCCTGCTGCGGTGACTGCTGCATCCACCACCACGCCGTCGTGCTGCTGGATCTTCATCAACCTCTCCTTCCCCCTTGCTGGATCAAAAAGGAGGAGACGTCACGCTGACCGTACGTGTGTTGAACGCGGAGGTGCCGTCCGTTCGGCGCTAGGATCTTCGGTGATTTGGATCACGTCGAGTACGACTCCCTCATCCCCGTTCTCTTAAACGCTTCCGCTCGCGATCAGAAAGGTATGTAGATGCATCCGATCACTCGTTGCTAGATGAACTCAAAACGTAGGAAAATTTTTTGTTTTCTGCAATGTTCCCCAACACGCTGTTGTTTGGTACCCTGCTCAGACCTGGTCCAAAGATCAAATGTGGAAGATTATGACTTGCTGTGTCATCTTGCACAACATGATCATCGAGAGCGAGTAAGAAGACCCAGTGTTTGACACTGAACCATACTACAGGCAGGGGCCTCTAGCCGAAGTTGATCACAATCTACCGGCAACTTGGACTGCCTATCTTAGTATGCTTCAGGAGATCCGAGACCCACAGGTGCATCATCAACTGCAGAAAGATCTGATTGAGCACCTATGGAGGCTCAAGGGGGACGCCGTGTGATGAAATACGAATTTTTATTTGTTGAACTATATAATTTGTATTGAACTATTTGTTGTTGTACTATTTTGTTGAAGTATTTGATTTTTCTGTGATGAAATATGTGATAAGAAATAATTGTGTTGATAATTGAACGTCGAGACACGGCGAAACCACGCCGAATATGGGCCTATTCTCGCCCATATGGGCCCTTTATTCGCCGAAATTGGGCTGCAAAGTGGGCCAATTTCGGCGCCTGGGGGCGACGACTGAGCGCAAAACCGCCCCAGCGCCGATTGTATCGCCGGCTCGCCTCCAGGGGGTGATTTTTATGCGTCCTGGAGGGGCCAACGGCTGGAGATGCCCTCACTATGTCAGTATCTTAAGGGAGATCACAGCCCAGCGGACCTTATTCCGAGACCTGAAGTTTATCCATGAGAAGCGTCAACATAATGGCGAGGCACACGCACTTGCCAAAGCTAGTTCTTCCCTTTTTCTTGGGCGCCATGTGTGGCTGTTATCCTTGCCCGATGTAATCTATACCCCCGTGAACATTGATCATTAATAAAGGGTGCAGTTTCCTCAAAAAAAAAAAACTATCACATCCATGGGAAAAGCTTCTTGTCATTAGCAAGAACCTCCACAATGGGTCATATTACTTTGTCGATATACGCGAACATGATAAGTCCCGTGCCTCTGAAGAGGAGACCAATAGACCTTGGAATATTGCTCATCTTCGACCTTATTTCACTTAGAACCATTGATTCTCCTTCATTGTACATATCTTTGTGCATATATCTTTTATGATCATTATAATAAAGTCGACATCCCCGAAACTCGGGGCCTCTGTGTTTCGTATCAAATATTGTGAATGAGTCTTTATTTCTTGATCATAGGTCACTTGGGGGCTTCTAACTCATCGAGTTTAGCTATTAAGACCCGTCTTGACCTGGCATATGCCATTATATCACTTGGTTAAACCTGTCTGTCTGCTCGATGCTACTCCGCCAAGGTGACCCAGTGTACTCTTGACAGTCAATCATTATGACCCTGAACTAGTCAAGGTTAAAACATCGGCTTATGTCACGTAAGAGCCGGCTTACGGAAAGCTAGGATAAACCATGGGCTATCTATCACGCCAACTTCATTGAAGCAAGACTCGTGCCTCGAGAGCCGGTCTCCTTTGTCGTGCCTCGAAAGCTGACTTATAATTCCTTTATTATTATCATTATTTATATATATATATATATATATATATATATATATATATCTTCCTATTATTCTCCTTTTTGGAGGATTAATTTTTTCTGCCTTGGTCATTTTTTTTTATTTCGACCATGAATTGCCGGTCATTGATACACCGGGTTATTCTGATCAAGGATGAATTTCGACCCGGTGTACCAATGAACAATAACCATTACCGACGGCTCAAAAAATATGACTTGCCACATCATTGATTCAAGTAACGGATCAATATCAAGATACTGGGCGGGTCAACAAAACAACACACCAGTCGAAATCTTTACGCTCAAAGTGTAAAAGTGCGCGAAGGCACCACAGACGACACAAGAGTTTTACTATCCTATTATAAAGCCACAGTTGGGCTCAAAATGTTTCCAAGTTTTTTAGGAGTCATCTACTCCTGCAAGCCAGCTCCTGCGCTCTCCGGATCGATATTCCTCGGATCAATATCAGCTTGGCGATTTTCAGGTCTAATATTTTTTAAAATACTTGTTCAATATTTTTTGAGCCTTAGATGCACGAGCAGGAAGATCGTCAAGCTGATATCATGGGAGCATCTCAAATCCAACGGCTCCTAGGAGCTCATATCATGGGAGCATCTAAGGCTCCGTATCACCTGATACTCTCCCTTAAACCTGCAAGTAAAACATGGATGGCGGGTCATATTTATAGGTGATCAGTCGCCGGTCTGACTACATGATAAACCGGCAGAGAAAGAGGTTACTCCAATTTAGAGTGAGTTAATACATTTGTTCTATTACTAACAAGTCGCGAAGTTATTCAGAATATTTGAGTCGGTCGAATAAGGGACATCTGTGACTATCAAGATGAGTTACAATATGCAATAATGAGCCGTCAATTTATCGAGCGACTCATTCTTCCGTGGAGACTGGTTTTTCTACTAAGTGTTGGCCAGAAACAAGTTTCTGTGGAAACGGTAGCGATTACGGATATAAAAAATAGATTAAAAAATATTTACTAAACCTAGGGGGCGAAGCAGTCAAGTTTGCTACTCTGTTTGAGAAGTTCAAAGACTATGAGCAGTTTCCAGATTCAAAAATGGTGCAGTCATAGCAGTTGGAACAGTTCTGTGGGCTATTAAAAGGGATCTAGGTCTACTATTCGAAGAATGGCAATGAAGTACTGATGAACTCCAACAAACTACATATGAGATAATGTAGATCTGACGAGGAAATCTCGGCGTACCTGGCTGCAGCGGAGAGCGGCTGAGAGGTTCTGACGAGCTCCGACGACGACTTGGACGGCATCGCGGTCGTGGATGAGGTGGCCGGCGAGGTCGAAGAAGCGCGGCGTTGTTCCGGTTGTGGGAGAGCTCGAGTGCAAGGAAGAAGAGGAACAGGGGGACGAAGCGGTAAAAGTAAAAAGTGAACCCCCTTGGGTATATTTATAAGGCAAAAAAGAAGGGGAAAGGCAGGCGCGAGGATAAAGGAGGCGCAGTAACTTTTCAAGTAAGGGGAAAGGCAGGCACGAGGATAAAGGAGGCGCAGTAACTATTCAAAAAGGGGAAAATGACCCGGAATTTTATCTGTTTGAAGATTAACATCATGTATACAAAATAAAAAAGGTACAGTACCACCTATGTCTCATCATGTACATCTCTAAGCCACCTGATCGGGTTGATCACCTACATTAAACGGCTAAACTGTTGGAGCTTCGACTACATAAAACTACGTTGTCTAGATTCATGTCCATTGTTTGAATAAATTCTTGTAAATAAAGTTACATTAGGGCAGTTTAATCAAAAGGGGTTGGACTGGGAACCAGCAATGCCATTTTTGTTCTGAAAAAGAAACTGTGGATCATTTACTTTTTTTTTTGTTATTTTGTTGGATTCATTTTGCAAGTAGTGTGTGTCCCTCTAAATCTCCAAAGATCCCCTACTGGAGTGGATGATTTATTTGGAGGTAGCAAAGACGCACAAGCTTATGTTGTGTGGGGCTGCTGCTGTGGTGTGGACCATCCGGAAGACACGCGTCGCTTCCTGTTTTTGTCAATAATTTCCCGATGATCCAACTAGGGTTGTTTTTACCTTGTATATGCAATTAAATCTCCTATTAGGGAATTCTGTAGAAGGGCCGATGACGAAAAGATATTGAAGATGGGGTAAACGTGACCAAGAAGATGATCAGAGAAGTGTTGACCTACAAATGTGGATAGGCACCAATGACAAGAAGAATTACAGCTGACTAAAGGTTTTCAACTTCACTTTTTAGCGCTGCTTGTTTAGGTGGAAAAACTGATGTTTAGTGATGCTTTTATATGTGCATTGAAGCTGCTGTAGTGTGCTTGTACAAGTGAGGTGTGATGCCTGATTGGCGTTTCAGGCTAGCGATGCGCTGAATTGTGTGGGCCTTTTTCTTCCTTTTGCTTGTTTAAATCAGTAAGGAACCTTGTAATGATATGGCTGTTTCTCTAATGAAAATCGACGAGGCAGCCCATTGCTTAAAAAAGTTACATTGATGATAGCCATATATGGACTTAGGCGCATATTCATCTGACAAAAACCATCTTGATAAAGTCGGGAAGAAGTGCATTTTAGTGTATAAATTCATGAGAAAAGAGATTATACCATGCACGGGACCCGTGCATGTATCTGTTTTTTCGTGAATACGCCAGAGTGCATGTATCTGTCATGTACCGAGTTGGAGATTCGCATCTCCGCATGTGTCTTTCATCTACCGAGTTGGAGATTCGCATCTCCGCCGATGTATTCATATGTATGCATGTTAACTAATGTATATTCACTTTGTTTTGTCCCAGTTGTGCTCAAGTAATTAGGTCTTGGGGCACCCAGTGATAAAACCCCATGTCCCGCTATCCATGATTTTGAGCTACGACATGTAAAAGGTTGTTTGAAAATGAGTGACGAGAACACACTTGTATGTTAATCTTGTTTCATTATGGATGACATTCAAGATAATTTGGACTCTCCGACCGTAGCAATATTTGGATGGCACTGACCGAGCAATAATAGACACACCGACGTTTATAGGGGGGATTACGGGGTGGTTAAAATTTGATTGGCTGGGATTTGGTTAAGTGAGGCGTGCCCATCATTTAAAATCAGGGGGGGGGGGGGGGGGCACTTAGAGTAGGGCATGCAGTACAGTCCATGAAAGTCCGTTGCTTTCGTCCGTGCGTATAGTACTATCAGCAATGACCTGATCATAATAGCTAAGATTGATATTTTTTTGCGGAGGAGCTAAGATTGATATTGATTGGTAGGAATTTCTAATTTGAAATTTAGTAATAAAAAATAGCTATGTCCTCATATTCCTCTATATGACCTCTCCCAAAAAAACTCCAATGGTTGGTCGCTAGTGAGCTCTCTATACACCTCTTCAGTTCTCAGAT
Source organism: Triticum monococcum (assembly GCA_034509565.1). Taxonomy (NCBI): domain Eukaryota; kingdom Viridiplantae; phylum Streptophyta; class Magnoliopsida; order Poales; family Poaceae; genus Triticum; species Triticum monococcum. The sequence goes on along the minus strand of CM067842.1, from coordinate 75,420,658 downwards.
TCTTTAATCTGCATATGGTTTCATTTGAAACATCTGCTATCATTGCTTGCTGCATGTCTTTGTTTGCTTTTGTATATGGTTTATTACAATGTTTTTCTTTTGAAAACAAGATTATTTGCATGAAATGAGGTTGCTTCTGTTCTTGCATGACTTGAGCGAAAAGGTAAAATTACCTCTTTCCACGTGAAGTGACACGAAATCACAAATGAAGATAAGTGCATTGCATGCAATGCACTTATGTCTTTGGGAATTCTGAAATGACAAGGAGTCTATTGTCTGTACAGTGCGTAGTAGCCTATTAGTTTATATGTACTGAAGCCAACGGGTTTTACCAATGAAAGGGGGACTGAACTTTGATCATGTTACTGTTAGATAATGTTTAAACACTATACCAGCTTAGCGATGTGAGTCTTAGAGAATGTGAAGACAACCACTTGTTCAGTTCCTTTGAGCTTGAAACAACCACTTTTGGTTTTTATTTTCTTGTTTCGGTTGTAGCTTCAATCTCAGTGGTTTCATTTATGAAAATGGGGAACTAGCGTCTACGACGGCATATTTACCCGAATGATAATAATATTGATTGGCATGGAATGTGTACATGCTATGCTAGTTGTCCTTGAATTCGCAACATTTTTCTTTATATAGTGGTTTTTTTAGGACGAGTAAAAACTCAAGGAGCAAGGTGGAGATCAGAATACAGGGTGATGCATAGCTCCTCAGGGACCGGCCAATCATAAGCATATGTCCTTTGGATTTAACTCTTGCTGCAAGCTCATGGACCACCTGGTTTTGATCCCTCCTGACATGCTGGATCCGAACTTTTCCGAAGGACCGCTCCGTCTGGTTCAGCAGTATCTGTGAGATTAAACATGTTCTTCAGTACTTTGGAAAAGTTTTGTATAGTGGAATTGGCCCTCCAACTAGAAGATATCAATAAACAAAACAGAGGACCAATTAGAAAGTAAAAGGCTTGGGACCAATACATGTTAAGCCATGGAAACACACTATAATCGTGTTATATCCTGCTTGTGCTCTGCAGTTTGTTTATTGTGTTTTTGATATATTTAGCATTACCGCTAGCCTGCCACAATTGGGTGACGCACATAGTCTTCCTTGTTTGTATCCAGATGAGGTTAGTAATTTGTGTTTTTCCAATAGGCTGCCTTTTCTTGGTATACATCACTATCAAATTTCAGCTTGATTTCCATTAAAGTATAGCTGTGGTGAGTTTTTTTTTTGCAAGTTCATTTCCTTAATACTAAAGGAGGATATGAACTAGAGTTGCAAAAGAAAGACACCAAAGACACAATTTCTCATTTGCATGCATTGTCTCATTTACATTACAATTTTTAACAAAATATGATATCCATCATCTGAACCCTTTTCTATGGGAACTCCTATCACTTCATCGCAAAGATAGACGGGCGTAGCAACACGCGCCAATCATGATCTGGTATATACTAAGAGAGATGCATACTAAGACATCTTAACTCTTCCAGATACTACATGAGAACGGTTTTTCCTAACTGGGGCTACACGGTACCCCCTATCTCAGCCTTTCAATCGTGCCCATGTTTCATCGAGATATGTGCACACAGCAGTTGGTGTCAGACGCTTAATCCTTAATCATCTGCATGTGAGGGTGTTGTTCATGACATGACGTTGCATGTGCCTCTGACTCTCTCGTTCTTCCCGTCCATGCAACTCTTCTCTCTCTCTCTCTTCCTTTATGCTCTCTTCCTAGCTACTCTCTCTTCTCTTAGTTTTTTTAACTCATGTCATGAACAGTACAACATCCACACCCTGGCAGTCACACCTTTTCATGAGAGAGAGTTGTGAGAGAGGGACGCTGAGGAGAGAGAGTATGCTTGTGCATGCATGTCAGACACCCGTGAGAGAGATAGAGCTTCTCTTGTGCATGCGCATGCAGAAATATTTTATGAGAGGGAGGGGAGAGAGAGAGAAATGTCCAGCAGATGCTGCATGTGCATCCAGAGTATTTTATAAGAGGACGAGACAGGACGTGAGGAGAGAATGCAATGTCCAGCAGAGATTACTGTTCATGCCGAGAGGATGAGACAGCTACAGTCTGCTAATTGTCCGACTCTACCGCTGAGCATTGCACATATCTCAAAATGAACTGACGCTGGAGATAGTGGGTACCGTGTAGCTCGGACTAGGAAGGAACTTTGCGATACTACATTCGTTCGGGATTAAAAGTTACACACTAGTAATATAGTTACACACTAATCATGTGGCAGGCGCATGGATCTCTAGTTGCCAACCCAAAATTCCCTGCACGGTTAGCCCAATACTAGGTGGGGATCATGTAGTATAGGGCGAGCTGCTTATTAATTACTGTCGTAAACGAAACAGTGATCATTGACGTCCATTGTTGTAGTCTCTTCAATTGAATAGCAGACGGATCTTTTTTGTTTGGACACGACGTCAGTTGTTTAGCTTGATGAGGCGTGTGATAAGGCCGGGCGGCTGCTAGCTGTGCACACATGCATCTCTTAGAGTATGACAATGGCAACAGTGCACTTCTGTTACATGGCCGATCTCTTAGCTAAGCTAGCTACCTGTCAATCATCGTCAATTTCTCACTCTCTTCAATCCATCACCAGCTAAACTCGCCCTCCCTCTCTTGCGCTCTTATTTCTCCATCAGATGTGGCTATGGCGGCATGCTACCTCGCAACAGCCATAATGTTGGGCGTCACTCTTGCCCTGTCACTCGTCGCCATCCTCCGCACCTTCTGCGGAGCAAGTGACAACGTCTATGCTGCCAACGGCACCTTCCAGGCCAACAACTCCCGGAGACGCTCCCGAGGAATGCCTCCTCCACTAGAGCGCTCCAGGTGCCATATCTTGTCTAGTCGAATATATGTTGGATATGGCACTGGCCGACTACCAAACCTGCCTATCCTATGTACTCGACTATGGGGTCAACCACTTCCTCGGCGGAGCGGGAAGTTGCACAGTCAATCTCGTCAGATGTGGCTTTGTTTGCTCTCTACTTAACCTACATTTTGGTCGATCGTGTACTATCCATTACACAACCGATCATTATTAATTGGTGGTACTGCTCCTGCTCTTGTTACTAAAGGGGGCCATCGCCCCCCCCCCCCCCCCCCCCACCTCCCTCAACCACAAAACATACGGTTAGGCTTACTATCAAAGAGTAGTCAAAATTCAAACATAATTTGCATTCTTTGCACCCTCAACACTACTAGCCCCCTCCTATATTGACTTCTAGGGAGGAAAAAAGAAAGAGAAAACGGGACAACCTCAAGTACGAGTGCCAACCACCAAGAATGATATGTACTCCATTTTATTTTTCACCGCAGTCACATTCACATATATGCATATGGTATATTAGATTTTGTCGACGTGTAGAAATAAATGTCTGACGTGGCCGAGATTGTTTCAATAATGCCTGCCTCTCTATCTAAGCTTGCTCTAGCCACGTCCATGTCCGGGCCTATATTGTTTGCTATCTTTGGGCAAAGTTATTAGGCAAGTATGGATGTGTGCATCGTATGATGGAGAGGTCGGGGTTATCCCCCTTACTTTTAGGGGTTTTATTATTTATGGCACCAGTTGTGTTCCAATACTCAGTTTTTCCGACACTATTTTGTTTTTGTAATGGAGGGAGTAGTATGTATGGCAATGTAATTTTATTTTGTACTGTCCAGTTGTGTTTCAATTGTATTGTCTATTATTTTCCTTGCTAAATATCAAATATAATATGCCTTTTTGGATGTCTTTTTTCTTAATGTATCCGTAAGAGAGAAACAACATAGTGAATTGAACATGCAAACACGCCATAGTACATAAATATAAACATCAATAATGGTGTACATAATTTACAAGAAAATAGAGATCGGACTAACACATTTACATGGAAATGATGACAAAGCTCAGCTCACGATCACGTCCTTGTGCTTGCCTGTCCAACATTGACCTTGTCCAGGGTGGTGACACCAACAAGCAAATCGAGCGCCTCCACAACAGCCACCATGCGTAGATGTTTCTCAGGGCTTGCATGAAGGGACCTATACACGACCGTGCAAGCTTCATGTGCCGCTGCCACTGGATAAATGTCTTTCAACACCGAGTCCATGACTCTCCCCAGCTCGAGCGGGTCTCTCAGAGGCGGTCATAGGTTCCATAGGTTCTGTTCTGAAGTTCAAATCACCCAGGCCTACCTCTGCCCGGTTAGGATCTCCAGTAACACCACCCCGAAGCAGTACAAGTCACTCTTCATAGTGTAGTCCCCGGACATGATGTACTCCGGCGCACAGCTGTACCCACTTGTCATGAGTGTGTACTCGTTAGGGCCGTCACCTTTCCCGTATTTCCCAGCGAACCACGGGTCCGGGAGCTTGACATTGTTATACTGAAGTGTATAAAAAGGGAAAATCATTAGCGAGTGTATGTTGGGTCTAGCCAGGTATGGTCTTTCCAGTGTCCATGTCGAAAAAAATGGCTTGACGATGTCCATGACTCTTTTCAGTGCATAAATAAAAATGCAAGTTCTTGTCAAATGGGAAAAATTGTGATTGCAGAAGTAAATTAAGAAGACACACATTCACGTGCAAATGGACAAGCCCATGCAAGCACATCCTCCAATCTCATGTCGATTTTTATGCAAAACACAACTGTAAGTCATGGGCATGAAGATTTGACACTGGCTTACTTGGAACTAACGCGACACGAGCATTTAGCCCTAGCTATTGCTCTTTCCTTTTTTGCAATGGGCTGCCGGTGTTCCTACTAACATTTAGTTACATGAATGCATGGTGTGAGAGGATTGGTGGATTGGTGATAAATCCATGTATTCCAAATATGCTAGGCCATCTGATTTGTCACATAGTAAGAACATCACTCTTAGTAGAATTTTCTGAATGGTGGGGAGTCTAAATTCCAGAAGAATTTTATGGGGGGTTTAGTTGTGATGTGGTGTGATTTAATCAAATTGCTTCATGGCTTCTCTATCAGTGGCGACAATGAAGAATCTAGAAGATTCATTGTTTATACCCTTAATGTTAGGCTTACTATCAAAGATTAGTCAAAATTCAAACATAATTTGCCTTCTTTACCCCTCAATGCTAGCCCCTTCAACAATCTTTGTCAAGGTCCACCACTATTCTCTATTGTCTTCTCTGGAGGAAAAAAAAAGAGGAAAACGGCACAACCTCAAGTATGAGTGCCAACCACCAAGAATAATACGTACTCCATTTAATTTTTCACCGCGGTCACATTCACATATATACATATGGTATGATAGACTTTGTCGATGTGTAGAAATAAATGTATGACGTGCCCGAGATTGTTTCGAGAATGTCGGCCTCTCTATCTAAGCTCGCTATAGCCACGTCCATATCCAAGCTTGTATTTTTTTGTCTCTTTGGGCAAGGTTGTTAGGCAAGTATGGATGTGTGTAGGGGTGCAGAGTGGCGCTTGATCCGCCCCGCTTCACAATCAAACTTAATCGCGTTAGTTATAACTTTCCAGCTAAGATCTAGTTTAGATCGAACTAATTCCCTACTTATGTGGGACTATGCGGGGTGCCGCTTGCATCCCTAGATGTGTGCATCATATGATGGAGAGGCTGGGATTATCTGAAAGATCGTGGATGTCGCCTAGAGGGGGGGGGGGGGGGGGGGGGTGAATAGGCGTTTTAAAATAATTACGGTTTAGGCTTGAACAAATGCGGAATAAACCTAGCGGTTAATTTGTCAAGCACAAAACCTAAAACAACTAGGCTCACCTATGTGCACCAACAACTTATGCTAAGCAAGATAAGCAACTATGTGATAGCAAGATATATGACAAGAAACAATATGGCTATCACAAAGTAAAGTGCATAAGTAAAGGGGCTCGGGTAAGAGATAACCGAGGCACGCGGAGACGACGATGTATCCCGAAGTTCACACCCTTGCGGATGCTAATCTCCGTTTGGAGCGGTGTGGAGGCACAATGCTCCCCAAGAAGCCACTAGGGCCACCGTAATCTCCTCACGCCCTCGCACAATGCAAGATGCCGTGATTCCACTAAGGGACCCTTGAGGGCGGTCACCGAACCCGTACAAATGGCAACCCTTGGGGGCGGTCACCGAACCCGTACACTTTGGCAACCCTTGGGGGCGGTCACCGGTACCCGTCAAATTGCTCGGGGCGATCTCCACAACCTAATTGGAGACCCCGATGCTTGCCCGGAGCTTTGCACCACAATGATTGAGCTCCGAACACCAACAACCGTCTAGGGCGCCCAAGCACCCAAGAGGAACAAGCTCAAGGGTACCAAGCACCCAAGAGTAATAAGCTTCTCAACTTGTAACTTCCACGTATCACGTGGAGAACTCAAACCGATGCACCAAATGCAATGGCAAGGGCACACGGAGTGCCCAAGTCCTTCTCTCTCAAATCCCACCGAAGCAACTAATGCTAGGGAGGAAAATGAGAGGAAGAACAAGAAAGAGAACACCAAGAACTCCAAGATCTAGATCCAAGGGGTTCCCCTCACATAGAGGAGAAAGTGATTGGTGGAAATGTGGATCTAGATCTCCTCTCTCTTTTCCCTCAAAAACTAGCAAGAATCCATGGAGGGATTGAGAGTTAGCAAGCTCGAAGAAGGTCAACAATGGGGGAAGAACACGAGCTCAAAAGATTAGATTCAATGGGGAAGAAGACCCCCTTTTATAGGAGGGGGAAAATCCAACCGTTATCCCCCACACAGCCCCGCAGAGAGCGGTACTACCGCTGAGGTAGAGCGGTACTGCCGCCCTCAAGCGGTACTACCGCTCCCCCTCAGCGGTACTACCGCGCCAGAAGAGAAGGGCTGAGGCAGGGGCCCAGGGCGGTACTACCGCGGAGGTAGAGCGGTACTACCGCTCTCAAGCAGTACTACCGCCACTACTGCCGCAGCTAGTACCGCAAAACCCGACACGAGAAAATGCGCGCAAGAATCGAAGCGGAAGGAGCACCATGCCACCACGGTACTACGGCTGAGCCCAGCAAGCGGTACTACTGCTCCGAGGAGCAGTACTACCGCTACAGACGCAGTGACAGGACGGTAGTAGCACGGAACCGCAGAGGTACTGCCGCTGAGGCCACCCAGCGGTACTACCGCTCCGGGGAGCGGTACTACCGCTCCAGGGAGCGGTACTACCGCTTAGGGAGTCTCAGCCGCACTACCGCTGTGGACCGCGGTACTACCGCTGGGTCCAGGAGAAAAACCATACTCCAGAAAACCAGAACTGCCATAACTTCTGCATATGAGCTCCGAATTGAGCAAACTCAAGCTTGTTGAAAGCAAGACGACGAGTAGCATCAAAACAGCGACTGGTTATAGTAAGAAGAGGCAGGGGAGGTATGCCAACAAATAGAGGAGTGAAACCTCCAACCGAGACGAACCGGCAAAACCTCCAACATCGAAAACATCATAGAAGATGCATGCGAACTCCGTTTTCGATGAACTCAAGCTTGTCATCAAGATGACCATAAGCTCTAAGACTCACAAGGAGAACCAAACAAGAACCAAGAAAGATGATGTAAGGATGCAATGGTTTGAGCTCTCAGCGAACGATACGATCAAGCTACTCATCGAGAGCCCCCCTTGATAGTACGTCAATCGATCCTATAACCCGGTCTCCCAACTACCATCATGAGACCGGTAAAATAGAACACCTACCAAGGGCAAACCTTTGCCTTTCACATGGTCCACTTGAGCTAGATGATGACGATCTTGACTCCCTCAAGTTGGACCACCTTTCTTGATTGTGTTGGCTCGATGAAGACTAGTTGATTGCTCCCCCATACTTCACTATGGGTGAGCCTTTCTTCCGCACATCTTCATGAGTCCATTGTCACCACAATGGACGGCAAGCTTCAAGCATTGATCTCTTCGTGATGCTCCACTTGAACTTGCACACCGCAACCTTTCTTGATTGTGTTGAGTCGATGAAGACTAGTTGATTGCTCCCCCATACTCTACTATGGGTGAGCTACTCTTCCGCACATCTTCACAGGTCCATTGTCACCACAAAGTATAGCACGCTTCAAGCATTTGATCTCTTCGTGGTGCTCCACTTGAACTTGCACACCGCAACCTAACCCCACAAAGAACTCTCACGAAGACCATGGGTTAGTACATAAAGCGTAATTGACAATGCTTACCATACCATGGGATCACTTGATCCCTCTCGATACATCTTCTACGCTTTGTGGGTTGATCAACTTGATTCACTCTTTAACTTAGTCTTGATCAACCTCTCACAAGACCAATCTTTAGGTAATTCCTTGAATAGCACCTTGGTCGACACAAACTCTCCTTGAAACCAACACATGTACTCCAAGAAAAGCCTATGGACAAAACCTTCAAATATAACTCAAGGCAACCATTAGTCCATAGAGATTGTCATCAATTACCAAAACCAAACATGGGGCACCGCATGTTCTTTCATTATCCTTTTTTTAATAAAACAAGGTGTTAGGCAAGTCAGGCTCCAAGACCCAATGCACCAACTACTGAACGTCTGAACCCATGCATGTAGGTAGCCCATGCACTCCACTTCCTCTTATATCTTTGATGTTCTTTTTAGTCCTACCTTTGTTGATTGCTGCTAGCCACCCCATCTGCCAGCTGCTTCTGATTAATCGTAGCATGAGTCTTTTATGAACACACAGAAGCGGCACATTTGAAACGATGTTTGCAAAATTTGGAATGTTCACTGAAACTTGTGAACATTTTTTGAATGCCGAATATATATTAGATTCTGTGAACAATTTTTGAAAACAGTAACTTTTTTTAAATTCTAAAACAAAATTTGGAAACGCGAATATTTTTTAAAATCCATGAACTTTTTTTTTCTGAGCGACCATAATTTGGATCTGTGTGGGTTGAAGTATGTCCTAGGAAATTTAGAGGTTCTATGTATGATAAGGTCATCATAATTCCTATGAATTACATTTCTCAGAAGACACCCCTATTCCATATAATTTTTAGTAAGAGGTTAGACTTATGGTTTCTTTGTATCATACAGATAACTTCTCTCTCTCTCTCTCTCTCTCTCTCTCTCTCCCTCTCCCCCCCCCCCTCTCTCTCTAAATTGCTATAGAATCCATGTGAGGAACTAAATAGTGAAAGTGTGGTTCTAATCCCGAGCTCATGTGAGCTCGGGTGAATAGTAGAATAAAAAAAGCCGATTTTTTTCTGTGAAACAGACAAATATTTTCATAGCTTGCAAAATTTCATCGCGAAATGACTTTTGTCGAAAATGTGACAAAAAACAAAATTAATGCTCCAAAATGCATTTGAAAATAACGTTATGGAGCATTGATTTGGTTTTTTGCAAGCTAACAAACATTTTGTCAATGTTTCACTGAAATATTTTTTTTCCTTTTTTTTGATTTTACTGTTCACCGAGCTCACATGATCTCGGAATTAGAACTACTTACTTAAAATAGTTGTGTCTGCAAATTTGCGAGTTTTGGTTTCTTCAATGGTGTAAGAAGTGCTGGCATTTTAATTATATATGTTTTTTTGTTCTTGCATTTTTCTGATGACCCCAAAAAACACTAATCCTTTACTTGTACCCAAGCAAATTCATCAAAATATCTGGTCCAGAACTACTGTCAAAACTTAAGATTGGTCCCTAGCTCAGCATCAACATGAGAAATTTCTTGCTCCCTCGAATGCTAAAATCATGTATGTTTGGTTCTTTTTTTCATTAAAAGTGGTTTCTGGCATTGCACTAGTTTTGCATGTGTGACAGCTCAGCGAACACATTTTTTTGACAAATACTTGAAATAATAAATTAGTGGGAAACGAAAACACAAAAATTGAAGGTTTTGCCCTAAAAATCAATTAGTATAAAAACAGGGGATATAGTTTAAAATATTAGTAAAATAGAAAGAAAAAAAGTAGGCATAAATTTATAATAAACATGGAGATATAAAGTACCAAAAAAAATCCAAAATGGAAGTTTGAGGGGAGAACTAGAACGTAACAAGAATTTTGAGAAAAAAAATCCTAGAATATGCGAGGAAAAATATTGAAGAATCTAGGACTTCTGAAAGTAAATAGAAATAAAAACGAAAAAACCTTTTGAATTTTACTAAATGCCATGGTTTCCCAATTTTGTGATCTTTTTTCCTCTTTTTATTAAGGCATGTTTGTGCCGTTGCCCCTGCAGACCTATATTTCTTTTCATGCACTTTACCTTGTTGTATGGACATGGTAATTGACTTATATCTGTAAAACGAGGCGAAAACCTATTTTGAGAGTTGGTTTCCCAACAAATTCTGAATGTGATGATGTACTTTTGGAAGCCCGATGTCTACGGTGACTTTACCAGATATTTATGTTTCCCCCTAGTTTTATTATTACCCATTTTTATTTCCCTTCCCTAGAGTGATGTCTGAGCTGCCCCGTCAGCATGATACCGTCGATTGGGAGAAATATACAAAACTAGCGGTTGGGGCGCCACCTGGTGGCGCCTCGTGAGAGAAAGCTGAGTTGTGGTGGGAGGCGCCCCTTTCACTTCCCTGTTTACATTATGTATTGTTATTGCATCAGATTCAAAATATCAGGTGTATATTAAGCAAATTTAGCCAGGACAAACAAGAGATTTCAGATCACCAGGAACAAATACAAAATTCATCCCACACTTGATGGAACGACTGACACATGCATCTTGGTGCTAATTAACATCACACTGATAGAGTACTGAAATCATCTCTACAAAAAGGAAAAAAATAGTGAAGTGAAACATGTAACAGCAGTGACATGCTCTGCGACCTAGATAACCAAGTAAATCAAGCTAATAGTACAGGGAGAGATTCATACTATACTTTAGAGAGCTACTTCTTTCTTGCCTCCGACCATGCCTCCTGTGCTGCAGCTGCGTGCCAGCTGACGCATGCCAATACCTCTAGCTAGCAATGGCCGTTGTCGCATCCGCTACAGCTAGCCCCGACCGCCAACACACAACCCTCAGCCACCGTGTCGATCTTCAATTCTTGAAGCATACATCACAGCACCAATTTGGAACCAAATGTGATATCTGTAAGAAGATATAGACAAGAAAAAAATTATTGTTAACTTCTTATGCACATAACACTCACAACTTGTTGATGACAGTAGAATTAGTTTTTCATGCAGCAAGACCTTGCACACAAAAACTTAGAATAATAGTTAAATATTGGTGGAGTTTTGCATATTCAAATTCATTATGCTTTTTAAATGATCAGTTTCAGCAATTCACTCCAGTTTTAGGCATAGCTCTTATACAACCAGTAATTAATTGAATGCATATAACATAGCAAAACAAAAAAAACTCATTTATGCTCGCCTTTCTTTACTTTGAGTAGCTGATTGCATATCATGATGTTTTTCTATCTCAGCTGACAAAGAGCATGTGTGCTCCAGAAATTAGCAATTCTTGAATTCTCTAAATAGGTTAAGATTGTTCTATGTGTATTATTTATCCACACCTAGATGGATGACCTTATGTGTGTTCCAGAAATTAGCTATTCCTGAATTCTCTAATAGGTTAAGATTGTTCTTTCTGTATTATTTACCCACACGTAGATGGATGAACTTATGATATGTATGTTGTAAGACCTGAAAACATGTTTTGGACTTTGATGAGAGAGAGAGAGAGAAAGAGAGAGAGAGAGAGGAACCTGGGATCCTCTAATCGAGTGTTCGAGCTACCCCTCGACGTGAGGATGACGACGATGTGTAAATTGTCGTCGACATCTCAATGCAAGGGTGATAGCAATGACACTGAGGATGCGACTATGCGAGGATGGTGGGTCGTCAATATATTAGTTGGTTGTCAATCTACATGCATGTACCTTGCTGTTTTTGAACTGGAGGCAACAACAATGAAGTTCTATTTCGAGGGTACTTGTCTTGCAATAGCTACATGGATCATAAAAAAGACGAAACATAAAACAAATCTTGTGGTGTTCAGCAAAACTAATAATTGTGCAAAGAAAGAACTGACGTCAATATAAATTTAAGGCAGCCAACCCATCATATTGGCAACATAACCAACACATGTACTCCAAGAAAAGCCTATGGACAAAACCTTCAAATATAACTCAAGGCAACCATTAGTCCATAGAGATTGTCATCAATTACCAAAACCAAACATGGGGCACCGCATGTTCTTTCATTATCCTTTTTTTAATAAAACAAGGTGTTAGGCAAGTCAGGCTCCAAGACCCAATGCACCAACTACTGAACGTCTGAACCCATGCATGTAGGTAGCCCATGCACTCCACTTCCTCTTATATCTTTGATGTTCTTTTTAGTCCTACCTTTGTTGATTGCTGCTAGCCACCCCATCTGCCAGCTGCTTCTGATTAATCGTAGCATGAGTCTTTTATGAACACACAGAAGCGGCACATTTGAAACGATGTTTGCAAAATTTGGAATGTTCACTGAAACTTGTGAACATTTTTTGAATGCCGAATATATATTAGATTCTGTGAACAATTTTTGAAAACAGTAACTTTTTTTAAATTCTAAAACAAAATTTGGAAACGCGAATATTTTTTAAAATCCATGAACTTTTTTTTTCTGAGCGACCATAATTTGGATCTGTGTGGGTTGAAGTATGTCCTAGGAAATTTAGAGGTTCTATGTATGATAAGGTCATCATAATTCCTATGAATTACATTTCTCAGAAGACACCCCTATTCCATATAATTTTTAGTAAGAGGTTAGACTTATGGTTTCTTTGTATCATACAGATAACTTCTCTCTCTCTCTCTCTCTCTCTCTCTCTCTCCCTCTCCCCCCCCCCCCCTCTCTCTCTAAATTGCTATAGAATCCATGTGAGGAACTAAATAGTGAAAGTGTGGTTCTAATCCCGAGCTCATGTGAGCTCGGGTGAATAGTAGAATAAAAAAAGCCGATTTTTTTCTGTGAAACAGACAAATATTTTCATAGCTTGCAAAATTTCATCGCGAAATGACTTTTGTCGAAAATGTGACAAAAAACAAAATTAATGCTCCAAAATGCATTTGAAAATAACGTTATGGAGCATTGATTTGGTTTTTTGCAAGCTAACAAACATTTTGTCAATGTTTCACTGAAATATTTTTTTTCCTTTTTTTTGATTTTACTGTTCACCGAGCTCACATGATCTCGGAATTAGAACTACTTACTTAAAATAGTTGTGTCTGCAAATTTGCGAGTTTTGGTTTCTTCAATGGTGTAAGAAGTGCTGGCATTTTAATTATATATGTTTTTTTGTTCTTGCATTTTTCTGATGACCCCAAAAAACACTAATCCTTTACTTGTACCCAAGCAAATTCATCAAAATATCTGGTCCAGAACTACTGTCAAAACTTAAGATTGGTCCCTAGCTCAGCATCAACATGAGAAATTTCTTGCTCCCTCGAATGCTAAAATCATGTATGTTTGGTTCTTTTTTTCATTAAAAGTGGTTTCTGGCATTGCACTAGTTTTGCATGTGTGACAGCTCAGCGAACACATTTTTTTGACAAATACTTGAAATAATAAATTAGTGGGAAACGAAAACACAAAAATTGAAGGTTTTGCCCTAAAAATCAATTAGTATAAAAACAGGGGATATAGTTTAAAATATTAGTAAAATAGAAAGAAAAAAAGTAGGCATAAATTTATAATAAACATGGAGATATAAAGTACCAAAAAAAATCCAAAATGGAAGTTTGAGGGGAGAACTAGAACGTAACAAGAATTTTGAGAAAAAAAATCCTAGAATATGCGAGGAAAAATATTGAAGAATCTAGGACTTCTGAAAGTAAATAGAAATAAAAACGAAAAAACCTTTTGAATTTTACTAAATGCCATGGTTTCCCAATTTTGTGATCTTTTTTCCTCTTTTTATTAAGGCATGTTTGTGCCGTTGCCCCTGCAGACCTATATTTCTTTTCATGCACTTTACCTTGTTGTATGGACATGGTAATTGACTTATATCTGTAAAACGAGGCGAAAACCTATTTTGAGAGTTGGTTTCCCAACAAATTCTGAATGTGATGATGTACTTTTGGAAGCCCGATGTCTACGGTGACTTTACCAGATATTTATGTTTCCCCCTAGTTTTATTATTACCCATTTTTATTTCCCTTCCCTAGAGTGATGTCTGAGCTGCCCCGTCAGCATGATACCGTCGATTGGGAGAAATATACAAAACTAGCGGTTGGGGCGCCACCTGGTGGCGCCTCGTGAGAGAAAGCTGAGTTGTGGTGGGAGGCGCCCCTTTCACTTCCCTGTTTACATTATGTATTGTTATTGCATCAGATTCAAAATATCAGGTGTATATTAAGCAAATTTAGCCAGGACAAACAAGAGATTTCAGATCACCAGGAACAAATACAAAATTCATCCCACACTTGATGGAACGACTGACACATGCATCTTGGTGCTAATTAACATCACACTGATAGAGTACTGAAATCATCTCTACAAAAAGGAAAAAAATAGTGAAGTGAAACATGTAACAGCAGTGACATGCTCTGCGACCTAGATAACCAAGTAAATCAAGCTAATAGTACAGGGAGAGATTCATACTATACTTTAGAGAGCTACTTCTTTCTTGCCTCCGACCATGCCTCCTGTGCTGCAGCTGCGTGCCAGCTGACGCATGCCAATACCTCTAGCTAGCAATGGCCGTTGTCGCATCCGCTACAGCTAGCCCCGACCGCCAACACACAACCCTCAGCCACCGTGTCGATCTTCAATTCTTGAAGCATACATCACAGCACCAATTTGGAACCAAATGTGATATCTGTAAGAAGATATAGACAAGAAAAAAATTATTGTTAACTTCTTATGCACATAACACTCACAACTTGTTGATGACAGTAGAATTAGTTTTTCATGCAGCAAGACCTTGCACACAAAAACTTAGAATAATAGTTAAATATTGGTGGAGTTTTGCATATTCAAATTCATTATGCTTTTTAAATGATCAGTTTCAGCAATTCACTCCAGTTTTAGGCATAGCTCTTATACAACCAGTAATTAATTGAATGCATATAACATAGCAAAACAAAAAAAACTCATTTATGCTCGCCTTTCTTTACTTTGAGTAGCTGATTGCATATCATGATGTTTTTCTATCTCAGCTGACAAAGAGCATGTGTGCTCCAGAAATTAGCAATTCTTGAATTCTCTAAATAGGTTAAGATTGTTCTATGTGTATTATTTATCCACACCTAGATGGATGACCTTATGTGTGTTCCAGAAATTAGCTATTCCTGAATTCTCTAATAGGTTAAGATTGTTCTTTCTGTATTATTTACCCACACGTAGATGGATGAACTTATGATATGTATGTTGTAAGACCTGAAAACATGTTTTGGACTTTGATGAGAGAGAGAGAGAGAAAGAGAGAGAGAGAGAGGAACCTGGGATCCTCTAATCGAGTGTTCGAGCTACCCCTCGACGTGAGGATGACGACGATGTGTAAATTGTCGTCGACATCTCAATGCAAGGGTGATAGCAATGACACTGAGGATGCGACTATGCGAGGATGGTGGGTCGTCAATATATTAGTTGGTTGTCAATCTACATGCATGTACCTTGCTGTTTTTGAACTGGAGGCAACAACAATGAAGTTCTATTTCGAGGGTACTTGTCTTGCAATAGCTACATGGATCATAAAAAAGACGAAACATAAAACAAATCTTGTGGTGTTCAGCAAAACTAATAATTGTGCAAAGAAAGAACTGACGTCAATATAAATTTAAGGCAGCCAACCCATCATATTGGCAACATAACAAATAATTAGGTGACATCACTATATAATTCGGTACTACTGCTGGTAAAAAAATTGTATCAGGTTGCATGTTTAAAAGAGAGCAACAATTGTAATGGCGCAACAGCAATTCCAATACAAAGACGCCACAACGAGAAAGATTATACCACTACCTCCACATCGGGTGAATGCAGCCAAGGAACCCGGCTGCCAGCCTCATACGCATAAGCCCAGAAGTTTAAAAGAGTGTGCCTGAAAATGCCCTTGTTGAGATCAAACACAGATGTCGACTCACTAAGTTAAAATCAGTTGTACTACACATGCAAGGTTTTCAATTCGCTATTCAGTTCATGAATGTTTCAGTGTGCACGCACATGTTTCACTAACTTTTAATGGATGAAAACAAAACATTGCATAATTGATTTTCACGAAACCAAAAAGTATGTGCGTTCTGCACAGGAAACAACATACTTGCATTTATATTGTCCGCAAAAAAAAAGAAAATTGGATAGTATTGACCATTGACTCCTAGTAAGGCATAGTTAACCAAATTATCGTAGCAATACAATAGCATTACCAAAGAAAAACAACGGACATGCTCCTCTAGATCCACACATAAAAAAACACTCCAGTGAGCTCACACTTGACGCAGTTGAAAAAGTAGCTTCCAATTTAAAGTGAATCTACATGACATTGCTACTAAATCCTCTTTTGCTAAAATAAATACATGATACCTCCTTGTTTGCGGTGGCGTCCTCCTTCCGCTGCTTCTTCCTCCTCTTTTTGCGCCGGTTCTTCTTCTTCTTCTCCTCCTACCTCCTGTGGTCTGCGTCACCAAGTTCCACCACGGTGTCCTCGTCAACCTCCTCGTCCAGTGACAGGGAGATCACCTCGGCAAACCCGGGCTGGCCTCGCGCCACCGCACCAAGAGATCAACGGTGCTGCAAGGAATATGGATCCACAACTATTGATTAAGTCAGTAGAATCAGCATATACAGTAGATGTGATTCTTTCAAGAGGTTAAATTTAGAAAATAGAATAGATAGCAATATGCCATTCTGAAAGTACGGTCCATCTGGTGTCATCTTGGCCTCCAAACTGAGCATGCCCCGCTCTATGCAAACTGTAGCATGACATTCTGGAAGCAAGGGCGATGTAGTAGTCCATAGGAATATTTCTGTTAGAAAAGGGAAGCTGCATAAGAATCATATCATAGGAGTATTTCTGTAGTACGTCGTAGTCAATCAAAAACAAGAATCGTGAATGGACTGTGAATGAATTAACTGACACTTGTACAGAATGTATATCAAATGTAGGAATAATTTCAGCACAGCAAGCCGGACCGGACTAGTTTCACACCATCCTGAGAAATTCACCACCAGGTAGATATCTGCTTACCTCGCCAAATGAAAGGGCCCCACCCTCTCATGCCGGTGACCCGTTCCGGCCGCCGCTCCACCCAGCATGACAGAACCCATCCTGCCGCTCTGCCTCCTCCCCGGCGCCATCGACCATAGGGACTCTGCCATCCACCTCCACGGATCGGGATTCATTATTGAGTGTATTGAGAGGAAAAAGGGGGTAACAGATGAGAGGGGGTGGGGCTGTGAGGGAAGGGGAGTGGAGGAGGCGGCATGCGGGGGAGAGGCGGAGACGGGGGCGATCTGCAGCGTTTCGTCCACCGCTGCGGCCTCTTCTCCTGCCGTCGGTCGCGACCTCTCCTGCTCCTGGTGCCTCCCAGCGTGGCCTCCAACGTCGATCTCCACGGATCTGGATTCATTGTTGAGAGTCAGGTGGACGCGGTCCGAGCCAGGCTTTGGACCATACCCGGCCAAACGGGCCGGCCCGGCACGGCCCATCGTACTCGTGCTTGGCCCGGCATGGTCTGCCAGGGCACGATTACTATATGGGCTGTGCCGTGCTGGCCCGCGTGCTCCGCCCCCAGGCTCAGGCACGACCCAGTTAGTAAACGGGCCGGTACATTGGCCCGTTTAGCACGATGGGCCGCATATTTTCAGCCTGTTATTTGACGCATTGAGCATTTTAGCCTATTTTTACATGTTGGGCCATATATAGATATATAAAAAATAAAAAAACATAATCGGGCCGTGCCGGCCCGCGTGCCCAGCCTCTAGGCCCAAGCATGACCCAGGGCGTGCCGTGTGCCGGGCCCGGCCCGTTTAGCCCGTGCCATGCCTGGCCCAAGGCGGGTCGTGACGGCGTGCTCACGGGCCGGCCCGAAAAAAGCGGCCCATTTGGCCAGCTATACTTTGGACCGGCCGCGGCCGATCCGGTCCGGACCGGACCGAAGTGGCTGGCGGTCCATATTTTCAGGACCGGACCGGCCGCAGCAAAGCTCGGTCAAGACCGAGAGGACCGACTGGACTGACTGTATATGTATTCTGGGAGTGCGCTGGGAGGTTTTTGGCTCTGTTTAGCCACTGTTTAGTCGTCCTTTTATATTTTGTAAAGCAAATGGACCAAGAATACAACATATATGGGACAAATTTTGAACATTTAGAATCTTTGTTTCAAAAGAGGATGCAATCGACAGTAAGTAAGCATGTTTTGCAATAGGTTTACAATGACAAGCTAAAGAATGGATGAAAGATGATAGAAGAAAATTTTGGAATTCAGTACCAACTGCTAACAATGGTGTATTCAACACTCAATAGATCAGTGCGAACTGCTAACAATTCAGTACTAATTGTTGAAAATTTTGGCATTGAATACCTCGGTCAGAGATAGGATAAAACAGAGGAGAGGACAGAGGAGATCAAACAGGTACATGGGACACGGCGTGCAGGTGCAGGCACATCCTCCCCCTCCTCCACTTTCATGGTCATCTCTGATCAACAACAGCAAGACGGCAAGGAGGTGGCCGACGACGGACAGGTGGAGACGGTGGCGGTCGACCCTCAACTCGACGGCGGGCAGCTACTCGCGCTGCCCTCCCTCCTATTCTCGTCCTTCCCTCCAGGACTACGGCTTCGTGGTCTACGGCGAGGTGGTTGACGACGCAGCCGGCGGAGGCGGCGCTTGACCGCTCGGGGTCGGGGGATGGGAACGGATGGGGTTGCGCACTTGAACTCTCTGCTTTGCCTTTATTCCTGTCCGTGCCGGGCTCTATATGGGTTGTTGTGGGCTCTGGCATCGGAAAACAGCAGAAATATCACAGCCACAAACAACTAATTTGGACACCAAGCACTGGACTAAATTTGGACAGCAAGAATAACTAAATTTGGGCAGCATTTCCTTTGTTTTTTGGACATCCACAAACTGATTTTGACAGAAAAGATGGCACAAATCAGGTTAAGCACAAATATCACATCCACAAACATAAGGTCTTATCATCATTGAATGACAATTCCAAGTCCATGTCAATTGATAAGTTGAACATAACACAAATGAGAGGTTCATCTCCAAGCTAGCATTGACAATTCATAGTTCATGACTTGAAAGGTTCCAACATAACAGAAATGCAAAAGTAGCCTTCACATGAGAAATATCACTTTGACATTCATCTCCAAAATAGCAAGATCAACATCCACATGATGAACGTCTACAAGTAAGATAAGCAACATTCACATAAATAATATTTGGTATCATATGACAAGTGAAACATGTAGGAAGAATAGTTACCAATCGTTGATCTCCTCCACCACAATGAGTAACTTGGGTAACTTGATGTTCTCAACATCATCCTCTTCATTCTCATCCCTCGGCTACAAGTGTGGAAGTTAGACAAATTCTCACTCACATCACATACAACAAGAACAAAAAAGAAAGAAAAAAAGGTAAGGAAAAGATGGCAAACATACCACCAGATTCAAGTCAACGTGAGCACCCTTGATATAACTTGCACCACAAACTAATGCCTCCACCATAACCGGTTTTAAAGAACTCCTATAGTCATCTAATACGACACAAGTTGACAAATTAGTTTGAGGATGAGAAGTTGACAAGTTTATATCCAAAGTTCAATAGTATGAGTTGACATACCTAAAATCCTTCCGGTCGTGCTGAAGGTAGATTCCGAAGACACGGAGGTAGCCGGGATAGTAAGGAACCTCCTGGCTATCTTGGCCATAATTGGGTGCCTAGGAGCATTGTCTTTCCACCAACCAAGAAGATCAAGAGCCTTGTTGCGAGGGGCAACCTCATCCTCTAAGTAGTTCCTCAACTCACTCTTTGATATTCTTGTTGAACGGGACGATAAGAAGGACTCGTACCCAGCTTGAACCGGGATACTAGGAATGTTTGTAGAGGAAGATGAACTTTCTCCATTTTTAGCTCGCTTATCTTGAGCAACACATCTGTCATACAAGGCCGCCAACTCTTTCTCCACGATTTTGATCTCAGTCCTAAACCTCGTACTTCCTTCTCCATATAGTTCTCCAAAGGCCCACTCTATGTAACCCATCTTGTACCTAGGATCAAAGATGATAGCATTGGAGTGAATTAGAAATCATACGAGTAAAAACAACAAGCATATGAGTAAAAAATAGCAACCATTGGAGTAAAAACAACAACCATATGAGTAAAAAACAGCAGCCATTGGAGTAAAAACAGCAAGCATGTGTATCGTGGATCAAAGATGGTTGCGATCACCATGGCATTGTTCTTTTCTTCCCAATATTTGTCAAACTTCTCCAACATTGCTTCACCCATTTCCTTGTAGTGGTCACTATCACTAGCCATTGCATGTTTGATTGCAAGCTTGACGCCAATAATGTATGGGTAGAAGATGTTCGAAGTGGGATAGAAACTTCCTGAAAATGCTTTTGTCACCTCAGCCAAACTCTCAAGTAATGGAGAGATAAGGTCATACATGTCCCACTCTGCGTTTGTCGGCGCCCAAGCATAGTTGGCATTCAACCAGCATGAGAGGTCAAGGCTTCCTTATATCCACGGGCAGTGCTAATCATCTTAAAGGTTGAACTCCACCTTATTTTACAATCCAGGTGTAAATGATTACCAACTTTGACACCCAAGCTTTTGCAAGAAGCAACAAAAGCATGGAGATGAGAAGGTGACCTCTTGAAGTACTTCACCGTCTCTCTCAAGCTGTTTATCAAATTATCTAAGATCGCTGTCCCATCTTGCACGACCAAGTTGGGGGTGTGTGCACAACAACATATATGAAAATATTGGCCATCGAAGTCCTTACCTACAAAAGACAATTTTTATATGAGCAAAAATAGCAAGCATGTGAGGAAAAACAACAAGCATATGAGCACAAACATCAAACATATGAGCACAAAGAGCTTCTATATGAGCATAGCAACAAGCATATGAGCAAAAACAGTAAGCATGTGAGCAAAAACAGCAAGCATGTGAGCAAAAACATCAAGCATATGAGCATAAATAGCTTCTATATTAGCATATACAGCAAGCATGTGAGCAAAAGCAACAAGCATGTGAGAAAAAACAACAAGCATATGAGCATAAACATAGCAAGCACGTGAGCAAAAAACATTATAGAATCATACCTCTCCGAAACAAGAACTTGGCCTTCAAAGCTTCGACCGCACCATCATTGTTTGAAGTGTTGTCAAGTGTGACGGACATAATTTTGGTCTCAATATTCCATTCTGTCACAACCGCATAGAGAGCATCCGCAATGACATTTCCAGAGTGAGGAGGATCCAACTCTATGAAAGCAAGCACACGGGTTTGTAAGTTCCAATTCCCATCTATATAGTGTGCAACCACACACATGTAAGATAAGGTTTGGTTGCTTGTCCACAAATCTGTAGTTAGACATATGGAGATCACACCCTTTAGGAGAGATTTAAGCACCTCTTTTTCGTTCTTGTAAACCCTCATGCACTCGGCTCGTATTGCCTTCCTTCCAATGGGTTTATAATTTGGATTCATGCACTTCATTAGAATGTTGAACCACTCATGTTCAACCATTCTAAATGAATACTCATGCACATATATCATCTTAGCAATAAGCTCTTTGACAATTCCTTGGTTGCACTCAATAGAGGGGTACATTGTTGGACCACTTGTTGGACCATTGATTTTGCGCAGTTCAAGAGTTGTTTGGATGGCATTCCTAGCCATCTTGTCCCCTTAAACCTTCACATTTTAAAATATGCCTTCCAATAGTTGAGGTTCTTCCACCTTGCGTATACGCATACTTCTTTTTGGGACAATAATTACAAACATCCTTCAACACAATCTCTCCGGGATGCTCCGTCGATGGCTCTTTGACCTTGTGAAAATGGGCCCAAACATCCGATGACATCCTAACAGGAGCATTGGCTCTTGGCCTCTTGTTCTTTTTCTTTTTCCTTTCTCTTGCCTCCTCCTCACTAGAGACAATATGCACAAGTGATTCCTCGGACATAGTGTCACCTTCTAGTTCATCAGCTGATTCCTTATACCCTTCTGATGTATCATCATCCGACATATCAGCACTCGGTTGTGGCAGGACTATAAACAGATTTTGCTCCTCATATTCCTCACCGTCCTTGTCCTTGTCCTCATCCATGTCCACGTCCTCGTCCTCGTCCTCCTCCTTCTCCTTCTCCTCGTCATCTACCACCTAACACACATGAGCACACAAATAAGCAAACAACACCTATATGGTTATATGGAAATATGGCTACATCAAGCATCAAGTAAAGCAATCTTACAATAGTAGATGCATGAGGCAGCTCGGAGCAAGTTGCAGAGCCGGAGGCAGCGGCTTCCGCGGCATGCACGCCTGCACCGGTGCAGTCAGGGAGACACGGAGGAGGTGGAGGGTGTTTTTTTAACCTACAAATCAACTCTCCCGTTGGGGCATTGGGAAAGTCTTTCGCCTTCCTAATCTGCACCTTAGGCTTCCTCTTCTTCCTCGGAACCGGCGGAGGCAGCGCCGAATCTTGCCTAATTAGGTAATTCACGCTCTTCTCCTTTGCCTTCGCCTTCACATTCTCCTTACCAGCACCCTTTCCCTTCTCATTCCCCTTCTCCTTCACCATTATCTACAAAAAACAGCACATAATATCTGCAGTCAGTACATCAATCAAGTGCAAATAATTCAACTTCTTCTTTTTTGTAGCATAGAAAATCATCTAGTACTAGTGCAAATAAACATAATTATCTCCTGACCATTATCTACAAAAAAACAGCACATCAAACAGGTACAAATCATGAACGTGGAGTCTGAAATTTATATTGATTAAAATTATTTTCAGCTTGTTAAATACTCCTGGAGTACATAATTATTTTCTGCTTCTTACATACTCCTGGAGTACATAATTCTACTTGTATTTAGGGAGTTCACATTTAGTCTGAATTTTATATGGGTACATAATTCTACTTGTATTTAGGGAGTTCACTCACAAAATTTCATACATGGCCTACTTGATTTAATATTTTGGGTATCCTTTACAGGTAGAGACATCTGATATCTGGATTCAGAATAGAGAGATCCCAGCTTTGCAGTGCCCCCCGTATTACAACTTATCAGGTCAAGCAACACCTGGTGCCTATATGCCAAATCATGGGAATGCATCTTTCAGTGCTACAACTCAATCCTCTCATGCACAATTCCCAGGCATGTACCAATGTACCATCCGCAGCAGCCTCCCTCAATCGTAAGTCCACATCCCATGGTACAGGTTAGAGAAAGATTACCTCTTCCTCTTCGTGGCGCTTGGTGAGGAACCAGGGAAGGACGGACCGACGGCGTGCTGGCCTTGCTGCCTCCCCGATGTACACATGCTCCTCCAGCTCGGACTCGGACGGGATGGCGCCGTCGGTGAAGGGAGACTGCGGGCAACGGTGCCGTCGCCTTAGGGTTAGGGCTAGGGATAGAAGTAGAATGGAGGAGGAGGCGCTGCTGAATCGAGCAAGGAGGGGAATGGAACGAGGGGAGGGGGTTGCTCGGCTCGAGGGCTTGGGGCCTCGATGTATTAGACAGTTGATGGGCCTTGCGCCATCGGTCCGCTCGGTCGGCCCGGTTAAAGACCGGACCAGACCGAATTTTTTTCGGTCTCTTTTGCTGGGCTCGGACCGGCATATGTTCCTATCGGGCCTGGACCGTACGGGCCGGTCCTAAACGGGCCACGAGCGGGCCACAAAGCCCTATGTTGTGTATTAAAAACTTCATGAATTAACACAAAGTTTGTTGTCAAAGCGAGTGCGGCCTTTCTCAACCCTAGCCGTCGCCACCAAGTTTCTCCCCCACGCCGTTGCATCGGGTTCCCGTTTGATGGCCTCATCGGCGGCAAGAGGAGTGGGGACTCGTCTGCCCATTTTGTGTTATGTCCTTAGGTTTTTTTTCCATTGACATCGACGAGGCGGCGGTGGCGGCGATGATGTGTTGGAATAAGGTCTTTTCACTAGTAGAAAGCCCCCATTCATTTCGGTTGATAAGGGCCTTTTGTCCCGGTTTGTGAACCGGGACTAAAGGGTCGTTACTAATGCTCTAACCCTTTAGTCTCGGTTCTTACACGAACCGGGATAGATGGGTCTCCACGTGGCCGGTGCGCCGAGCCCAGGCAGGAGGGCCTTTGGTCCCGGTTGGTGGCACCAACCGGAACCAATGGGCATCCATGCGTCAGCATTTCAGGGGCTGGGGTTTTTGTTTTTTTTGAAGGGGGGGGGATTGGGGGTTTAATTTAGGTGTTTCATATATTGTGTTAGCTAGCTAATTAATAGAGAGAAGTGTCCTCTCTTATGTCCGTTCTTGGACGATGCTATATATACGTGTATATAGAGAGGACTAGACACGCTAGCTAGTAAGCAAATAAAGGAAACAGAAGATCGTCATGAACATATGCATACAGAGAGAAGTGATATCGACCACCTCTCCTTCTCCGAGAGATTGGTCGAACAACAAGTTCTCGTATATCTATCTGACACTACCGGCTACATATATACAATAATTATCTCTTACAATATAATCTCCTAATTATATATGAACACAGGGTCCACATAGTATTCTCCGTCTTCAGCGATCACGTGGTCAAGGAAGAATGCCGCCAATTCCTCTTGAATTGCTCGCATACGAACTGGTGCTAGGAGTTCATCCCGCATCCGAAACATCTAATTTGAACAAGGGGTCAATACATATATATATATATATATATATATATATGAATAAATGAAACTCAACACAAATGATGGTAATAAAATAAAATTGTGAATATTATTTCTTACGCACTTCATATTGTTTGTCAGAGTACCCTCGTTCACAGGTCGTGTGGCGGATGGACTCGCAAATGTAGTATCCACAGTAATTATTCCCGGGTTCCTGCCACAACCACTTTACAAGAAATAGACGTCAATTAAACTGATAAGCAAGCATGCTATAAATGGTATTGATGAAATTAGCGCTTGAACCACTAGGAGATGCGTGGAACATGTTACTATAGTACTTACTTTCGGGTGTCTAAATTGCAGCTTCTTCGGCAGTCCCGGAGCTTTTTTGGTGAATTTTCTCCAAACCCTGCCAGACAAAGAAAACAATTACTTGATATATTAGGAAATGAACAAAGTTGCTGATATGGTGGATAATGATCGATTTAACTTACTTCTCGGGCATTTGAGTCATGTCCGCATAGTCCTGGGGATCTTTTCGTCTCGAGTCTAAGACGGCTACTAGTCCCTGCTAAAGCTTAACCTCTAGGAGAATATAGTGAAAGCTGCGCACGCGTGCATAACTCATCAATTACATTACTATAACCTGGACTAATAAGAGAAACCGAATATGCACAAGACAGTAACACTCACTTGAAGTTGTAAGGAAAGAGTATTATATCTTTGTTTTCATTTATTACCAACGATCGTAGCAAGTTGACCTCGGTATCTTCAGCATGATATTTAACCTCAGTTGCATCTATGAGATTTGTGTTAATGAACCAAATATCACCGATTTGTCTTTTCTTCAATTCGGCGATCTTCAATCTGCATAATATAGTGAGGATAATTATAAATACATGCAATGAAAGAGCTGACCTATATAGAGAGACTTAATGACAGAAGTAGTACTACTTACAGACAGTAGCAAGTGACCGTTGCTTTATCGAGGGCCTTTTGATTGAAAAACTGGAAGAACTCCTCAAATGGAACATTCAACAGTTCAGTTCCAACGAGGTCATGCTCCTCTCTAACTCTTAGCGTCAAAGTATTCCTCCCCCGGACTCTCTGCAGGTTTTCATGTACCAATCATGGAATCTTCGCATCATCGTTGTTAGAGATCTTTCATCTTTGATGAGAAGCTTCCCATACTCGTATTTGTGTTCCTCCACCTCCAAGAACTCATAATGTACATTGTCGGGCAAGTAATCTCCAAGATTGCTATAACCGGGTACCATCCTTGGATCATTAATAGGCACCTTGAGCGGGGGGGCATGATTGGTTCGCTTGTTCACCGAGCTGGGGAATTTTTTCCCAGCTCGTCGTTCTTTTAACCTTTGATCACTGACAGTACTTCCCGACCGCTCCGCTTCGACAAAGGACTTTGCAATAATGCAGTCATAGTTGCCTTTCGGCGGAGACTTTGCTGGTTTTTTCAGGGCAGCCAGAGTGTGCTTCGCTTTCACCGGATCTACCTTCTCCTCTGGAGGTGGATGTTTCTTTGATTTCACCCCTTCAAAGAAGTTCCTCACTTCGGCTCGCGCGATCTTAGCATTCTCCTTCGGGGTCCTCTCGTATGGTAACTTCTCTAGAGTCTTCAAAGAAGGACCGAATCTATATTGCCTGCCGCCTCTGGCTGTACTGCTAGACGCCGGCAGAGCAGACGGAGCGGCTGTGGCTGTCTTCTTTCCTTGCTTACGAGGCAGAGGAGAAGGACTACGACGCGCCGGAGCAGCCGGAGTGGCGGCAGGTCTCTTCTGCCCTTGCTGACGAGGCGGAGAAGGAGGAGGCTGGCTGCTCGGGCGTGCCAGCGCAGGCGGAGAAGGAGGCGGAGTGCCGCCACGCGTCGAAGAAGGAGGCTGAGTGCCTTGATCACTCGCCGGAGGAGGAGGCGGAGTGCCCTGACTCGCCGGAGGAGGAGGCGAAGGCATCCAGTTCAGAAGCTTGATGAGCTCCTTCCGGCATAGGCATGGAGTCAATAGACAAGAACCCAACCGAGTCTCCCCTTCACCGGTAGGGTAGTCAAGCTGGAGGTCCTCAAATCCCTCCGTTATTTCGTCCATCGTCACCCTGGCATATCCTTCTGGAATTAGACTACAGTGAAAAGTTGCACCGGGTTTAGTAGGTCGAATAGAGCCGACATCCGCCTTGACTTTGAAGTTCTGCCATTGCGTCATAAGGTGGCAATGTTGAGACTCTGTGATAGCATCCACGGGGTAGCTAGCAGGAGCCGTCAAGACATGCTCCGGCTGAAGCAGCTCGGTGGAAGCCACGCTGCTTCTCCGCTGAGATGGCGGGGTAGCTTCGGGGGTAGTTTCGGCAGGTCGCTTGCTGCGAGCTACTTCTCGTTCCTCTAGCGCTTGAACCCTTTCGTGCAGTGTCTGAATTTGGGCATGCTCCACTTTTTTCCTCCTCTCCTAGCATTTGTAACCGCCTGCGTCCGGAAAACCAGCCTTCCACGGAATGGAGCCTGGCATGCCTCGTGTCCGTCCAGGGTGCTCAGGATTCCCGAGGGCCATTGTGAGCTCGTCGTTCTATCTGTCTGGAACGAACGTCCCTTGCTGCGCTGCATCGATATAGTGCTTTAGCTTCTTGATTGGTATGTTCATTTGCTCGTCCGTCCAAACGCATTTCCCTGATATAGGGTCCAAGGTTCCGCCAGCCCCGAAGAACCAAGTCCGGCAATGGTCTGGTCAGTTCATTGTCTCTGGTTTGATCCCTTTATCAAGCAGATCATTCTCAGCCTTGGCCCACTTAGGTTGGGCTTTGAGGTAGCCACCTGACCCCGTGCGATGGTGAAGCTTCTTCTTTGCAGCATTTTTCTTATTTGTCGCCGACATATTCTTACTCTTTTCCGATGTCTTGTAGGCCATAAATGTGGGCGAGTGATCTCTGATCTTCTCATATCCGCCGATGAATTCTGGTGTCTCTTCTTTGTCGACAAACGTTTTCAGCTCATTCTTCCACCTCCTGAATAGGTCTGCCATCTTCTTAAGAGCATGAGACTTGATTAATTTCTCTTTAACTGGCTTCTCCGGATCCTCCTTTGGCGGTAGGGTGAAATTTGCCTTCAGCTCAGTCCAAAGATCATCTTTCTGCATATCATTGACACAAGACACCTCAGGGTCTTCGTTCTTAGGCTTACACCATTGCTAGATTCTGATCGGGATCTTGTCCCTAGCAAGAACCCCGCACTGAGCAGCAAATGCTTCCATTGTCCGAATGGGTTCAATCGGCATGCCATCACGCGCGATTGCTGTGATCTCAAACCTTTCACCCGAGCGCAACTTTTTCTTCGGGCCTCGTCTCTTTACCGAAGTTGTGCTCGATTCGGAGGGCTAGAAAAAAGAAGAATTAGACAAGAGTTAATTAATATGTGTATATACCAAAACAATGAATGCATCAATTAGCTAGTCATCACAGGCTTAACTAATATATTTACCTGGCCGGACTCCGTTCGGTCACCGGAGCCGTCACCACGGGCTCCTTCTTGCACCAGCATTGGGTCACCGGAGCCATCATAATCATGTCTTTCCTCCTCCATTCTTCGATCACCGTAGCCTGCTTCTTCTTCACCCTGTTCTGCTTCCAGACCATCACTGTCGTTAAGATACGACATGACATCACCTCCGGCTAAGATTATGTCCCCCAACACCTGTTCTTGTTCCTCGTCTCGTCCGAACTCCATTGTTTCTGCAAATATTACAACATGGCAATTATTACACAAACATTACAATATGTGGATATATTAGTGGCAAATGTAGACCTAGCTTATTTCTGGTTTGGGATGGCCTCGGCAACGCTTCAAGGGTAGGGGCGCGGCGGGAGTGGGTAGGAGACCGACATCGTTTTTTCTAGGGTTTGGGTGTCCTCGAGAGTTTTGGTCGAGCGAGAGGGCCGGGGGGTGCTCCCGTGGTATAAGTTCTCACGGTCGAAGTTATCCGGGAGAGGGTTATATCGACAACGACGACATACATACATGGGAAAATAATGTTATCGGGGAGGGGGTAGGTCAAACCCCCCCCCTTGTGTTGAAGCTATCGGGACACGGGGTATATCGACAACGACATATCCGATAAAAAATAAGAAGACGAAGAAGAAATAAAAAGAGGAGAAGAAGATATTAATAGAGGAGAAGATTGAAGAAAAACAGAAGAAAAAGAAAAAAAGATATTAATAGAGGATATTCTATTTTCTCTTCTTCTCCTCTATTCCTTTCTTCTTCTCCTCTTCTTTTTCTTCTTTTTTCTTCTTTTTTCTTCTTATTTATTTCTCCTCTTCTTCCTCTCCTCTTCTTCTCCTTTCTTGCTCTTCTTATTTTCCTTTTTCCTCTCATTCTTTTTCTTTGTCACACCCTAGTTAGTTCAATCATTAGAGTGTGCATCATGTTTAAATTCCTTTTAAATTTGAAATGGGGATGACAGAACCCCCAGCACCCCCTGGAACAACTAGGGTTTACTAAAAACTTTTCCAATGAACCTGAATTTCCCTTCTAAAAATCCCACCCTTTTTGTTTTGGGTTAAAACCTTTGACAAAAATGGTGCACATTTTTCTAGGACATCAAAGGTCATTGGATTAATCCTTATGGTATTTGCATTTGGGCATTTAAATGGTACAAAATATTTTAAATGCTCAAATAATCATAAACTAAAATGTTTATTGTTGGATATATTCTAAGCAGTGATTAATTTTATGATTTATGGTAATGCCCTGGTATTTTTAATAAAGCCCTGAAGTTACAGAAATAATAAATAAATAAGAAAAACAGAAAAAATGAGAGAGAGAGAAACTTACCAGGCGCAGCCCACCAGCCTACCTGGCTCGGCCCAGTCGACTGGCTCTTGCGAGTCGTCCTCCTCCTATCGCCAGGAGGATGAGGAGCGCGTGGCCGGCGCCCGCGGCCACATGCCGGCCACCTCCTGCTTCCGCCGACGCCCTGGAGGCGTCTACGAGTGCCACGCCGACCCCCACGTCTCCCTCTCTTTCTTCCCACTCTCCCCGTGGCCTCTTCCCCTCTCTGGCTCTCTCCCCATCTTCCTGCCGACGCAGCCGCCGTCGTCTTGCCGCCGTAGCCGTAGCCACCGTCGTCCCTGTGTCACCCCACCGTGCCCACGAGCTCCTTACCATCTCCCTCGACCTCCTCGACGAGCCACGAGGCCTCGAACACGCTGCTACGCCGCCACCGCTGCCGTTCCCCTCGTCGGTCACCGGAGATCGTCTTCGACGTTTTGCCGCCTCCCAAGCTTCCCCGAGCCCGCTTCGACGCCCGTTGCACTCACCGTGAGCTTCTCTCTCTTCTTCCCCTAGCCACGTCGCTCGAGCTGCCCTCTTACCCCGTTGGCCATCACGGCCGAGAGCTCGGCTCCGCCGAGCATGTCGCCGCCGTGGCCGCAGGCGTGTAAGCTCGATTCCGAGCGCGTCACCACACTCACCACGTTCCCAGGAGCCTAACGCACCACTCCCCGCACCTTGCCGTGCCCCGTAGCTTCGGGTTCATCCTCGCCCGAACTCCGGCGACCGCCAAGGTCGTCGCCGGCGTCGTTCCCGGCCTCCCCGAGCTCCACTTTCTCCACCAAACGACGCGACTTGCTCCCCGCATCACGTAGCTGCTCTCCGCCGTCGATTTGGTCGCCGAAGACGCAAACCCGAGCCCCTCCGCCGCGTCTGTCGTCGCCGGCGTCAAGCCGCCGATGAGTTTGACTCTGTTTGACCCCTTTGTGGGCCCAGGTTGACCCCCTGAGTCTATGACAGGTGGGGCTGGTCTGCTAACTAGTTTAGGATTAGTCTTAACTAATTTTAATTAGTGTAGACACTGACATGTGGGCCTAGGCCCCACTGACAGCTAATTAGTGTTAATTTAATTCTGATAATTAGCTGAGTCACTGACAGACAGGGCCCACCAGTCAGGTTTGACCTGGCCGACCCAGTTGACCCGCTGACGTCACACCTATGTCGTGCTGACGCATTAATTCAATTACTGGAATTATTCTTATGTAGGAAATTCCAGAAAATAGCCAAAACTTCTAAAAATCATAGAAAATCAGCCATAGCTCCAAATGCAAAGATTTATATATGAAAAATGATCAGAAAAATTCAATCTATCCATCTGTAATGGTTTCATGCATGAAAAAACAAGTTAACCTTGTTGTTCAAGCAGAATAAGGTAATGCACTAATAAGGCCATGTTTAATGAGCTAACATTTGAATCTTTGATTCAAATGAGCTCATCCCCTTCTGTTTTTGCTTGCATTAGGCCAAGACACTTTCATCTTGCCATGTCATAGCATGCATCATATTGTTGCATATTGCCATGTGTTGATTATGTTCGGTGTGTCTTTCATGGTAGGTTCTGCCTCCGAGGATAACCCCGAGTATCCGTATGAAGGGCAGTACCCTACTACCTCTACAACATGCAAGCAACCCATTGATCATTCCGATACAAACCCATGTTCTCGCTTCTGCTCTTGTTTACTGCATTAAGACAACACGATTCAAACTGTTGTGTGCTATGGTAGTTGAATCCTTATCCTCTGCATGACCTGTCATTGCCACAGTAACTAGATGAAACCCACTAGCATGTGTAGGAGTTGATTGAGCCATGTATGTGATTCCTACCTTGCCATGCCTGCTATGCTTAGAGTTGTGTCAGGTCTGGTTCATCTGGGTGATGGGCTATAGTGATATGATTATGTCGGTAATGTGAGGGATGTGTTGAACAAGTTTTGGTAAAGGTATCGATGAGAGGCCATGTAGGAGTACATGGTGGGTTGTTTCATTGAGGCCGTCCATAAGAACTGAGATCTGTATGCGTGATTTAAGATCCAGTTACTACCACACATTGGGCCCTGAAATATGACCCCACTCGACATACTGACCCATTTCGTCCTATGTCTAGGAATTGCAACTAGTTTCTGGTGTTTGTAGGTTATGTGTTGGCGGCCGTGCATAGCGCTGACCCTAGGGGTGGGCTATGATGCGGTAGATACACCATGGCACGGTGTACCGAGTCGCCCGTTTGGTGTCTCGGGAACCCTGCACACATCGTTTGGGGCCGTTGAGGACACCCCGGCTGGATTTCCTTGCGGATGGAACCAGAATAGGCGACGAGTGACTAGCCACCCAGGTGGTGATCCTGGCCATGGAGGGCCCTATGTAGATAGACAGGCTTCGAGAAGCCTTCTTTCTTTCTAGTGTCTGTACTCAGACTAGTTGCTTCCGCTTGTGCTTGTATGATTGTATGACTTGAGTGTCGGGTCATGTGACCCCTATCTGTATGAACATGTTATGTATGGCTCTCCGGAGCCTTTAAATAAAGTACTTGAGTTGTAGAGTTTTGTTGTGATGCCATGTTGTATGTACTCATATCGGGCATATTGTGTGTATGATTGAAATGCTTGGTATGAGTGGGATCCGACAATCTAGTTGTTTATCCTTGCCAGCCTTTCTTATGGGGAAATGTAGTCTAGTGTTCCTCGAGCCATAGTAGTCCGCTACAGCCCGTTTCACCGGAGTCCTGCTAGCCCAGCACTACTGCTCAGGACACTTGACTGGCCGGCATGTGTTTCACGTCGTTCCTATGTCTGTCCCTTCGGGGAAATGTCACGCGGTGACATCCGGAGTCCTGCCTAGCCTGCTACAGCCTGGGTTCCCCGGAGTCCTGTTACCCCAGTGCTACAGCCCGGATTCACTCGCTGATGACCGACATGCTCGATGTGATTCATGTATGCCTGTCTCCATAGGTCTGTGCCGCTTTGGGTTCACGACTAGCCATGTCGGCCCGGGTTCTTTGTCATATGGATGCTAGCGACACTATCATATACGTGAGCCAAAAGGCGCAAACGGTCCCGGGCTATGGTAAGGCGACACCCATGGGATACCGTGCGTGAGGCCGCAAAGTGATATGAGGTATTACCGGCTAGATCGATGTGGCTTGGAATCGGGGTCCTGACAGCGTTGGCATCAGAGCCGGACTGCCTGTAGGTTCGTTGAGCCAAACTGGTCGATGTCGAGTCTAGAAATGCTTTAGTTATATGTAGGGAAATTGATTGTGGAAGGGAACGTAAGGCTCTTTTACTCCTTTACCTTATGTCCTCTGATCTGAGTCATTCTCTTCTCTTTCAACGTGGGTTAAGGACTAGGCTCTCTTCTTCTATTAGGTTCACGTGTTACTAATCCGTAGTAGCTTATAGGATTGTTGTTACAAGCCCCAGTTCAGTTTCTACTATTTTTAGTATGTTGCTAATTGAATCAGAACCTTGATATGATGTTGTTGAGTGGTATTGCAAACTGTTGTGGATGTCTCAAATCTTTTTCTGAGCATTTACAGCTGTTATGCTGTCCAATTTTCCCTAGAAATTCTAATGTCTTTGCATTGTGGTTGTGCTTTCAGATGGCCAACCGTGTTCAAAACCAAGTGGTTCGCTTGACCCGGTGCCTCGACGTGCCCGGTCATACTGCTATGTTAGTCCGGGTAATGATCGAGATGGGTTACCATTGGTATCCCGAATACACCGTCGAAGAGCAATTCCGAGACTTTAATCAAAGCCAATATTTCTACACCATCAGGATATTTCCTTCTTATCCTGGATCTACTGAGCCCCTTCACTATTCCTATGGACTCGGGGTTACTGTTGAGATGGCTGTGCAGGATGCTGCCTATTCCATGATGACCATCATGCGAGTCCGGACTGGCCTGCTTCGGAACACCGGCTTCTTTTACATGCCAGCTTCACTTCTGGGAGCGCAAGGGTATCTTCAGACTATCTATGCTGACTCCACTCAGGAGGACTCATTAACTCGTACCACTGCCGAGATGCTCGAAGATAAGGACCGAGAGAATCGGGCCTTGAGGCTGGAGCTTTTCAATACCCGTGCTGATCATTGGGCCACAGTGACTCGGTTTGCACCTGTGGTGCAAGCTGGATGTATGGATACAAGGGATCTGTATCCTGTGAGATCTGCTCTGCCAGACATGGTGGATTGGCGTGATGTGGGAGGCATCACCCCACCCCGTGGTCCCCGCAGGCCACCGTTTGTTGGTCCAAGACCTCATCCTAGCCCCTATGGTCCACAAGCTCCTCAGGACCGTCTGTTCCCTGATGATCACGTTGAACTCCCAGGCTATGGAGGTGACTTCTATGAGGACTACTACGGAGCTGTCTGAGTTAGTAGTAGTACCACTAGTATTGTAATAGTTGTATCTTCACTGTCCTGCGTGACTTGTGGAATATGACTTTGTGTGTAATCAATTCCGGAGGTGTAGACAAATAATGTGTAGGAGCTTGGAATGCCTCCGATGAGATGTAACATCTTTCATCATAGTTGTACTGTAGCCTGGGCTTGTACTAAACTATGTATGATGTGTATGACCGTTGGTATATATATGGCAGTTTTATATTACCATGACATACGGATGAACATCTCTACATTCTGTGTTATCCATTACATTCTGCACTTCCTTGCTAAGTTTGAGCCATCCTTATCTAAACTGTTGTCTTGTTTTCTCCTAGGATGGTCAACACCCGCAGCAACCCTGCTGCCCCGGAGCAGGGAGAAGCCAGTGCAGCTAGGGGTGAAAATCTGCCTCACCCGCCCTCTCTGGCCGAAGTGGTGCTGGAGGCGGAAAGAAACAAGCGTGAGACTAACCTCCTGCTAGAGTGGATTGAGCAGAACACTGCACGCCATCAACGAAATGACTTGGTGTCAATCAATGACTTTATCAAGCTGTACCCACCAAAGTTTAACCATTCCGTCGAGCCCCTCGACGCGGATGACTGGCTTCGTAGCATCACCCACAAGCTACGTTCTACCAACGTAGCCAAAGCCGACAAGGTTACTTATGCTGCCTATCACCTCGAAGGCCCTGCTAGCCTCTGGTGGGAAAACTTTGAAGCTATGCGCCCGGTCGGCCAAATCACTACTTGGGCTGAATTCAGTGAAGCTTTCCGTGAGCATCACATTCCGGAAGGTCTCATGGATCGCAAGAGGGAGGAGTTCTGCAATTTCACCCAAGGAAGACTGACTATGGATGCATATAGTCGTGAATTTGGGAATCTGGCACGTTATGCTCCCGAAGAGGTATCTACCGACGCTAAGAAGCAGGCAAGGTTCCGCAAGGGACTCAGCCCTGAACTTCGCCGCGATCTTCGTCTGCAGGAGTGCACCTCCTTTCAGAAGTTGGTCAATAAAGCCATCAGTGCTGAGACAGGCCAGACTGATTATGACGCTTCACGCAAGCACTCACGTAATTTTGGCTCTTCATCCGACTCTGGAGCTCAGAAGCGTCGGGTGTGGATCCCAAGCACGGCACTGCCACCCAGGTTCATCCCGAGGCCATCCTTTGAGGCGCCTCGTCCCAACCAGCAGTTTGCACCGCCCAAGCCCTATGGTGGCCTCGCTGCTAATGCTGCTCCATGCCCCAATGTGGTGACATGCTTCAAGTGTGGAGAGCCGGGTCACTATAGCCGAGAGTGTCCCCAGAACAACAACCCCAATCAAACTGGAAAGTCCGTTGGCCATGGTAAGCCCGCGGGAAAGACATTCTACACCAAGCCGGTCACCACTGCCCGTGGCCATGTCAACTATGTTTCAGCCGAGGAGGCTCATGAGGATCCTAATGTCATCCTTGGTACGCTCCTTGTTAACTGCCATCCGGCATCTGTTCTTTTCGATACTGGAGCATCTCATTCATTCATATCCGAGAACTATGCTTGATTGCATAACACGACATTCCGTGACATGGGCGCTTCCATGGTAATTCAAACTCCGGGTTCCAAATGGAAAACTTCTAGAGTAAGCCATGGGAACGAAATTCTTGTCGATAGACTTGTCTTCCTTGCATCCTTAATAGCTCTCAAGTCCTCAGACATAAACATCATCTTGGGTATGGACTGGATGTCAGCTCATTATGCTAAGATTGATTGTGCCACTAGAACCATTCAACTTACTCATTAATCGGGCAAGACAGTCAATGTCTTAACTCGAGTTGCCAAGCGCCAACTTTACTCCCTAAATGCCAACCCCCTTCCAAACCTTGAGGATGTTCCGGTAGTCCGAGACTTTCCGGATGTCTTTCCAGAAGAACTGCCAGGTGTTCCACCTGACAGGGATGTCGAGTTTGTGATAGACCTTGTTCCAGGAACCGTTCCAATTTCTAGAAGACCCTACAAGATGGCACCCTTAGAACTAGCCGAGCTTAAGAACCAACTCGATGAGTCCTTGAAAAAGGGTTTCATCCGTCCTAGTTCCTCTCCTTGGGCTTGCCTATTCCTCTTCATCAAGAAGAAGGATGGAACGGATCGAATGGTTGTAGATTACCGACCTGTCAACTTGGTCACCATCAAGAACAAGTATCCGCTTCCCAGGATCAACGATCTATATGATCAGCTCGCTGGATCCTCAGTCTTTTCCAAGATGGATTTGAGGTTGGGCTTCCGTTATGTCCTTCGGTTTAACCAATGCCCCAGCCACCTTCTCCCGGTTAATGAACTCGGTCTTCATGGAGTACTTGGATAGATTCGTCGTAGTATACCTCGATGACATACTCATCTACTCCAAGAATGAAGAGGAACATGCCGAACATCTAAGGCTGGTATTGATGAAACTTCGAGAGCATCGCCTTTATGCCAAATTCTCCAAGTGTGAATTTGGTTGCCAGAAGTGACCTATCTAGGCCATGTAATCTCTGGTAAGGGTATTGCTGTCAATCCCGAGCAAGTTCAAGCCGTCCTTGATTGGACTCCACCTGAGACGGTCAAGCAAGTTCGGAGCTTCCTTGGCTTAGCGAGCTATTGCCGCCGCTTCGTCAAGAATTTCTCCAAGGTTGCTAAACCTCTAACTGAACTCCTCAAGAAAGATTAAAAGTTCGAGTGGACTCCACAGTGCGAGTTCAACTTTCAAGAACTGAAAAGACGCCTGACATCTGCTCCCGTACTGGTACCACCAGATTTCTCCAAGGACTTCATTATCTATTGCGATGCCTCGCGACAAGGACTAGGTTGCATACTCATGCAAGATCGTCAGGTAATTGCCTATGCTTCACGGCAATTACACCCACATGAGGAAAATATCCCACACATGATCTAGAGCTTGTAGCTGTAGTCCATGCACTTAAAACTTGGCGACGTTACCTCCTCGGTAATTGTTGCGAGATCTTCACCGATCACCAAAGTTTGAAATATATCTTCACACAACCAGATTTGAATCTCAGGCAAAGACGTTGGGTCGAGTTGATCTCGGATTACGACTTAGGAATAACTTACACCCCGGGCAAAGCCAATGTCATGGATGATGCACTAAGTCGTAAGTCCTATTGTAACAACCTGATGTTACAACAAAGTCAACCACTTCTCCATGAGGAATTTCGTAAGCTGAATCTTCACATTATTCCTCAAGGTTTTCTATCCACCCTGGTGGCGAAACCTACCCTTATGGATCAAATCATAGCTGCTAGAAGCGTGATAAGGGCATATCCCGGATTAAGGCAAACATTGCTAGCGGAGTTGCTAAATGTTTTTCCATGGATAATCGGGGTGTTGTCTTCTTCGAGAACCGTTTGGTGGTTCCCAAGAAACAACACCTACGCCAGTTGATCCTTAAGGAAGCTCATGAATCCCCTCTCACCATTCATCCTGGTAGTACTAAAATGTATCAAGACCTACGCCACAGGTTTTGGCGGACTAGGATGAAAATAGAAATAGCTCAATACATTGCTAATTGCGATGTTTGTCGTCGTGTTAAAGCAGATCATCAACGGCCTGCTGGCACCCTTCAACCTTTGGCTATTCCCGAGTGGAAATGGGATAAAATCAGTATGGATTTCATCACTGGGTTTCCCAAGACCAAGAGAGGGAATAATGCCATCTTCGTCGTGATCGACCGTCTTTCCAAAGTAGCCCACTTTCTACCTGTTCGTGAGAGTATCACCACTAGCCAGCTAGCCGATTTATACATCTCCCGAATAGTGTCTCTTCATGGTGTTCCATTGGAAATTAACTCAGACCATGGGAGTCTCTTCACCTCTCGATTTTGGGAAAGTTTCCAAAATGCTATGGGAACTCGTCTCTCTTTTAGCACCGCCTTCCACCCTCAATCAAGTGGTCAAGTAGAACGAGTCAATCAAATTCTGGTAGATATGCTCCGAGCCTCTGTCATCTCGTTCGGAATGGGTTGGGAGAAATGCCTTCCATTCGCGGAGCTTGCTTACAACAATAGTTATCAAGCTAGCTTGGGCAAGGCTCCTTTCGAAGTTCTCTATGGACCAAAATGTCGAACGCCTCTTAACTGGTCAGAAACCAGGGAGAGACAACTCTTTGGCCCGGATATGATTCAGGAAGCAGAAGAACAGGTTCGTGTTATTCGTGAGAAATTGAAAACAGCCCAATCTCGTCAAAAGAGTCAATATGATCGTAAACATAAGCCTATGACTTATGAAGTCGGCGAGAAGGCCTACCTTCGGGTTACTCCATTAAAGGGAACCCATCATTTCGGTATCAAAGGAAAATTGGCTCCTCGTTACATTGGACCTTTTCGCATTCTTGCCAAACGAGGAGAAGTTGCCTACCAATTGGAACTACCTTCGCATCTCTCCAAAGTTCACGATGTCTTTCACGTTTCTCAACTCAGGTGTTGCTTCGCGGCTCCTATCCGTGGAGTGGACCACGAAACGCTTGATCTACAAGATAACCTCTCATATCGGGAATATCCCGTTCGTATCCTTGATCAAGCCGAGCGTACCACTCGACGCCATAATATCAAGTTTCTCAAGGTTCAATGGTCACACCATTCCGAGAAAGAAGCCACTTGGGAAAGGGAGGATCGTCTTCGACTCGAGTACCCCACCTTCTTTCCGGAGGATCCTAAATCTCGGGACGAGATTCTTTTGAGTGGGGGTGAGTTGTCATACCCTAGTTAGTTCAAGCATTAGAGTGTGCATCATGTTTAAATTCCTTTTAAATTTGAAATGGGGATGACAGAACCCTGTAGCGACCTGACCCGAATGGATCAAGTCTCTGTGCTTAAGTGTCATCCCTGGATCGGTATGCTGACACACACAGTACTCGAAGGATTTATAACAGAGGTAAATCACATGTAGAAAATAACGTAAATACTATTACCTCAATCCATATAGCGGAAGCAACAAGGTTGTGGATTCCCATCAACACCAACGACAAAGTTGAGTGTAGAAATTGTAACCCTAACGTATCACTTACTCGTCGTAAGAAATCCTGCAACATGAGATGTTGCAGCCACAGAGGGTCAGTACATTGAATGTACTGGCATATTCACACCATAGAGAGAAATGATGAACAATGGCTATCACTACATGCATATATGGCTGGTGGAAAAGCTCTATGGTTATAAGGTTTTTGCGAAAAGCCAATTTTTCTCTACTGCAAAGGAATGAATTTTATTTAACTATCATGGTGGTTGTTAAACATTGAGAATGGTTGACAGCATTCTCAATCCCAATTAAAAATAGTCATCAATAACCCAACAATATTAATTTAGAAGTAACATGATGAGATCAACAGGATAATCCAAGAATTAGATACTCAAGATGTCCATAACCGGGGACACGGCTAATCATGATTAGTTTATACACTCTGCAGAGGTTTGCGCAGTTTTCCCCACAAGACTCGATCGCCTCCGTTGGATTTCTCGCAGTACATGGTGTTTGAGAAATGGATGACTGAGACACAGTCTTTCAGAAGCGCTAGCACCTTACGTTGGATAGACCGGTACACATACTTTCCCCTACATCTGCTAGTCTACCCTGTAAGAGTTCGCACGACTTAATCAACTATGCCAGAGCCCATAATGGCTTGTGGCTGCACACGGAAGTTTCTAGTATGAATAATCTTATGATCCCTTTGAGCCTGGGTGGCGGTCCAAAAGAAAAACAGGCAATCCTGGTCTACCCCGGTGCCTAGACAGGCAATCCGGGAATAACCAGGTACCTCAATCCACCCAGATGTGTGTTTAAGTTGCCACCTTAAGTAAACCATTAATTAACAATCTCACATCTGTCATGAATACTCTCAAAACCCAATCCACGTCTACGAGCATAGCATAGCAATATAAGCAACACGTAGAAGTAACTCCCAAGGTTTTGAAGGCAGAGCAATAGGTTCCTACCTCAGTAACTACTTCCCAATAACCACAATTTAATTAGATCCTAATCATGCAATGTTGGAGGTTTGATCTAATGCAATAAAAACTGGGTATGAAAGAGGTATGATCAAAGTGTGAACTTGCCTGCAGTGTTGATGAAGATGATTCGCACTCAACAATCTTGATAGCTCTTCTCGTCACACTCCGGTAAATCTATCGTAATCAAGCAATAGTAACCACACATAAGCAATCACTCAAAAGACCAGAAAGATCGAAGAAGTCAATTCGGAAAACATCAAAACCAAGCAAATAACTCTTGCAACATAAAACAATTTCTAACAGTACCAAAATTATATGAATTTGGCCTTATCAGAAAATTTAGGTCAAGAGCTTCGATTTGCAAAAACAATCAACTAAATCGGAGTTACGAAACTCAAGTTATGATCAAACGAAGTTTGAATTCAAATCTGATCTAATTCAAATTTTAAACTTTTCAAAAACATGTTTGAGTTGGATTAATGGATAGAGGGGATCATAACGAAGATGTGAGCATTGGTTTCGTTGGATTTGGACTAACGAGTAAAAAGTTATGATCGTTTGAAGTTCAGGGACTAATCTGTGAAGAAATTTATCACGAATAGGTCTCTGGCCGAAAATAACAAAAAAAAAGAAAAAAGTACTAAATTACGAACGTTCACTCCTGAACCCTAAACTATGAACTCGTTCGCTCCAGGGGCTAAACCAGCGATCGTTCTCTAAATATACTAATCGGGGTTTTAAAAGAAAAACCGACTACTAAATCGAAAACCTAAAAAACCGGACCGGGCTGTTCTT
This sequence comes from Triticum monococcum, assembly GCA_034509565.1. NCBI lineage: Eukaryota > Viridiplantae > Streptophyta > Magnoliopsida > Poales > Poaceae > Triticum > Triticum monococcum. The sequence continues at coordinate 75,379,866 of CM067842.1, read as the reverse complement.
ACCGGTTCGATCGATTTGTGCGGTTTTTGGCATGAAAACCGATGGCGGCGCCGATGAACTCCGGTGAGGGCGGCACGGCTCCGGCGAGGCGAGCAGCGGCGTCGCGGGCAGCGGCGAGCGGCGGCAACGGCGGTGCGGGCGGTGCGGCACGCGGCGCGGGTGGCGGGGTGGTGCGGCAGGCGGGCGGCGCGAAGTGCGGCGGCGGCGGTTGCTGGCGGTGAGGGGCAGCGAGCAGCGGCAGGAGGCGGCGGTTGCGGGGGGAGGGAAGAGAGAGAGAGAGGGGGGGCTCCGCTTAAAAAAGCAGGGAGGGGCGGCGAGTGCGTGGAGGAGGGGGCAAGGAAGGAGGAGTCCGGGCGGACTCCGGCGGCGGCGCTCCCGTGCGGGAGTCGGTCTCCTGCGGGAGATCGGGGATGGGCGCGGAGGTGAGCTGGGCCGTGGCCTGGCCTGGGAGCTGGGCCGGCCCAGTCGGTGAAGGGGTTTTTTTAGATTTTTTTCAGACAAACAAAATAGAATAAAAACAAATTAAATAATAATTTATATAGGCATATAATATGTCAAAATTTTCAGAAAAAGATTTTCTACGACATGAACATTTTTCTGGAATTAAATAAAATACACACAAATTCAAATAATTCAAAGAGTGCTACTGGTCTATTAAAATCCAACAAAAATCATTTTAAAAAAATACCAAAATGATTTCAAATTAATTTTTCTCCAATTTTCTCTTGTAGGGAATCATCTTACCCTAATTTCCATATATTTTATTTTTGGAGAAAAATAATTTGAATAAAACTCAAATAACTCCAAATTGAAAATAAATTCAAAAGGGCTTTGAATTTGATTCTTCGAAACTCCCAACTCATATTTCATATATTTTGAAAAAGCCATTTTATCTTCTCTCATGAAAATCATTGAGTTGCATAAAGTTCAGAAGTGGAAATATTTTCCAAATGAAATTCTAATATTTTCAACACGCCCTTGTCATTTAAATAATGGAAGAAGTCATGTCATCATCTATACAGGGTTTTGTGATGAAAATCATTTGAATTCACGGGGATCAAAAGAAAAAGGTGAAAGTTTGGAAAAGTCCTTTTATTCCCTCTCATTTAACTTTCAAAAGCTTCGAAATCACTCACTTTCAGTCAATCAATCAAACAATCAATCAAATCTATCTATTTATTATAACATTCCAAAATTTAGAATTTTGGGATGTTACAAACCGCAGCACCCCCCTGGAACAACTAGGGTTTACTAAAAACTTTTCCAATGAACCTGAAATGCCCTTCTAAAAAGCCCACCCTTTTTGTTTTGGGTTAAAACCTTTGACAAAAATGGTGCACATTTTTCTAGGACATCAAAGGTCATTGGATTAATCCTTATGGTATTTGCATTTGGGCATTTAAATGCTATAAAATATTTTAAATGCTCAAATAATCATAAACTAAAATGTTTGCTGTTGGATATATTCTAAGCAGTGGCCATGATTAATTTTATGATTTATGGTAATGCCCTGGTATTTTTAATAAAGCCCTGAAGTTACAGAAATAATAAATAAATAAGAAAAACAGAAAAAAGGAGAGAGAGAGAGAGAAACTTACCAGGCGCAGCCCACCAGCCTACCTGGCTCGGCCCAGTCGACTGGCTCTTGCCAGTCGTCCTCCTCCTCTTGCCAGGAGGACGAGGAGCACATGGCCGACGCCCGCGGCCACATGTCGGCCACCTCCTGCTTCCGCCGACGCCCTGGAGGCGTCTATGAGTGCCACGCCGACCCCCACGTCTCCCTCTCTTTCTTCCCACTCTCCCCGTGGCCTCTCCCCCTCTCTGGCTCTCTCCCCATCTTCCTGCCGACGCAGCCGCCGTCGTCTTGCCGCCGTAGCCGCAGCCACTGTCGTCCCCGTCTCACCCCACCGTGCCCACGAGCTCCGCAACATCTCCCTCGACCTCCTCGACGAGCCACGAGGCCTCGGACGCGCTGCAACTCCGCCACCGCTGCCATTCCCCTCGTCGGTCACCGGAGATCGTCTTCGACATTTTGCTGCCTCCCAAGCTTCCCCGAGCCCGCTTCGACGCCCGCTGCACTCACCGTGAGCTTCTCTCTCTTCTTCCCCTAGCCACGTCGCTCGAGCTGCCCTCTAACCCCGTTGGCCATCACGGCCGAGAGCTCGGCTCCGCCGGCCATGTCGCCGCCGTGGCCACAGGTGCGTTAGCTCGATTCCAAGCGCGTCACCACGCTCACCACGTTCCTAGGAGCCTAACACACCACTCCCCGCGCCTCGCCGTGCCCCGTAGCTTCGGGTTCATCCTCGCCCGAACTCCGGCGACCGCCAAGGTCGTCGCCGGCGTTGTTCCCGGCCTCCCCGAGCTCCACTTTCTCCACCAAACGACGTGGCTTGCTCCGCGTGTCACGTAGCTGCTCTCCGCCGTCGATTTGGTCACCGGAGACGCAACCCGAGCCCCTCCGCCGTGTCTGTCGTTGCCGGTGTCAAGCCGCCGACGAGTTTGACTCTGTTTGACCCCTGTGTGGGCCTAGGTTGACCCCCTTGAGTCTATGACAGGTGGGGCCGGTCTGCTAACTAGTTTAGGATTAGTCTTAACTAATTTTAATTAGTTTAGACACTGACATGTGGGCCCAGGCCCCACTGACAGCTAATTAGTGTTAATTTAATTCTGATAATTAGCTAAGTCACTGACAGACAGGGCCCACCAGTCAGGTTTGACCTGGCCGACTCAGTTGACCCGCTGACGTCACACCTATCTCATGCTGACGCATTAATTCAATTACTGGAATTATTCTTATATAGGAAATTCCAGAAAATAGCCAAAACTTCTAAAAATCATAGAAAATCAACCATAGCTCCAAATGCAAAGATTTATATATGAAAAATGATCAGAAAAATTCAATCTATCCATCTGTAGTGGTTTCATGCATGACAAAACAAGTTAACCTTGCTATTCAAGCAGAATAAGGTAATGCACTAATAAGGCCATGTTTAATGAGCTAACATTTGAATCTTTGATTCAAATGAGTTCATACCCTTCTGTTTTAGCTTGCATTAGGCCAAGACACTTTCATCTTGCCATGTCATAGCATGCATCATATTGTTGCATATTGCCATGTGTTGATTATGTTCGGTGTGTCTTTCGTGGTAGGTTCTGCCTCCGAGGATAACCCCGAGTATCCGTCTAAAGGGCAGTACCCTACTACCTCTACAACAGGCAAGCAACCCATTGATCATTCCGATACAAACCCATGTTCTCGCTTCTGTTCTTGTTTACTGCATTAAGACAACGCGATTCAAACTGCTGTGTGCTACGGTAGTTGAACCCTTATCCTCTGCATGACCTGTCATTGCCACAGTAACTAGATGAAACCCACTAGCATGTGTAGGAGTTGATTGAGCCATGTATGTGATTCCTACCTTGCCACGCCTGCTATGCTTAGAGTTGTGTCAGGTCTGGTTCATCTGGGTGATGGGCTAGAGTGATATGATTATGTCGGTGGTATGAGGAATGTGTTGAACATGTTTTGGTAAAGGTATCGATGAGAGGCCATGTAGGAGTACATGGTGGGTTGTTTCATTGGGGCCGTCCATAAGAACTGAGATCTGTATGCGTGATTTAAGATTCAGTTACTACCACACATTGGGCCCTGAAATATGACCCCCCTCGACTTACTGACCCATCTCGTCCTCTGTCCAGGAGTTGCAACTAGTTTCTGGTGTTTGTAGGTTATGTGTTGGCGGCCGTGCGTAGCGCTGGCCCTAGGGGTGGGCTATGATGCGGTAGATACACCGTGGCATGGTGTACCGAGTCGCCCATTTGGTGTCTCGGGAACCCTGCACACATTGTTTGGGGCCGTTGAGGACACCCCGGCCGGATTTCCTTGCGGATGGAAGCAGAATAGGCAATAAACCTGGACTAGAGACTTGTGAGGTTAGTCAGGTCGTGGTCTACACCCACGTCGGTTTTCGCTTGAAGTCTGCCGAGTACATGTCGTGTGCAGATGCTAAGTGGTGGAAACATGTGTGACGAAGTACACCCCTGCAGGGTATAAAACTATTCGAATAGCCACGTCCACGGTAAAGGACTACTTGGTTGCCTATACAGTTCATAGACAAGTTAATGGTTACTACTAAAAGACTCAAGATAAGTGTGAGTACCGAGGATGGCCCTCTCGTAGGATGACGAGAGAGGATCCCCGGTGGAGTATTGTGTTGGTGAGTAGTGGACTCGTGTGCGAAAACTATTTTACTAGTGGAGTTCCGTAGGATAGCTTAGCCAAGAGTCAAAGCTGGCTTGCTGCAATAACCCCACCACCTTCTTGAGAATGAGCATGTATAGTAGGTTCTGTTGTAAGACTTGCTGAGTACCTTTGTACTCATGTTTGCTTAATTACTGTTTTCAGACGACAACACCGCCCCCTCCGATGGGTTCTACGTAGACATTGACATCGACGAGTCACTAGCCACCCATGTGGTGATCCTGGCCATGGAGGGCCCTATGTAAATAGACAGGCTTCGAGAAGCCTTCTTTCTTTCTAGTGTCTGTACTCAGACTAGTTGCTTCCGCTTGTGCTTGTATGATTGTATGACTTGAGTGTCGGGTCATGTGACCCCTATCTGTATGAACATGTTATGTATGGCTCTCTGGAGCCTTTAAATAAAGTACTTGAGTTGTAGAGTTTTGTTGTGATGCCATGTTGTATGTACTCATATCGGGCATATTGTGTGTATGATTGAAATGCTTGGTATGAGTGGGATCCGACAATCTAGTTGTTTATCCTTGGCAGCCTTTCTTATGGGGAAATGTAGTCTAGTGTTCCTCGAGCCATAGTAGTCCGCTACAGCCCGGTTCACCGGAGTCCTGCTAGCCCAGCACTACTGCTCAGGACACTTGACTGGCCGGCATGTGTTTCACATCGTTCCTATGTCTGTCCCTTCGGGGAAATGTCACGCGGTGACATCCGGAGTCCTGCCTAGCCTGCTACAGCCTGGGTTCCCCGGAGTCCTGTTAGCCCAGTGCTACAGCCCGGATTCACTCGCTGATGACCGACATGCTCGATGTGATTCATGTATGCCTGTCTCCATAGGTCTGTGCCGCTTTGGGTTCACGACTAGCCATGTCGGCCTGGGTTCTCTGTCATATGGATGCTAGCGACACTATCATATACGTGAGCCAAAAGGCGCGAACGGTCCCGGGCCATGGTAAGGCGACACCTGTGGGATACCGTGCGTGAGGCCGCAAAGTGATATGAGGTGTTACCGGCTAGATCGATGTGGCTTGGAATCGGGGTCCTGACATTCTTCTTCTTCCTTTCCTAGCTAGATATATAAAACTTTTCTAAAAATGTAACTTTTGCATACATACATGGGAAAATAATATTATCGGGGAGGGGGTAGGTCGAACCCCCCCTCGTGTTGAAGTTATCGGGACATGGGGTATATCGACAACGACATATCCGATAAAAAAATATGAAGACGAAGAAGAAATAAAAAGAGGAGAAGAAGATATTAATAGAGGAGAAGATCGAAGAAAAAAGAAGAAGAAAAAAGAGGAGAAGAAGAAAGAAATAGAGGAGAAGAAGAGAAAATAGAATATTCTATTTTCTCTTTGATGTGGAGCGAACCTCGAGGAGAGGGTCAATCCGTTGTTGGCCCAATCTTTCACGGCACAAACATCCATCGCAGCAAGAACAAGTCGCGGGTTTACGAAGATGTTCGCAAATCCCATGAAAACAACACGTCAACCCCTCGACCTGAAGGAATAACGTGGATGAACCATATAGGTTCAACTTGTAATCTCCTACGCGTCGCGTTGCAGGAACTCACTGTTGGAAATATGCCCTAGAGGCAATAATAAAATGGTTATTATTATATTTCTTTGTTAATGATAATTGTCTATTGTCCATGCTATAATTGTGTTATCCGGAAATCGTAATACATGTGTGAATACATAGACAACAACACGTCCCTAGTGAGCCTCTAGTTGACTAGCTCGTTGATCAAAAGATAGTCATGGTTTCCTGACAATGGACATTGGATATCATTGATAATGGGATCACATCATTAGGAGAATGATGTGATTTACAAGACCCAATCCTAAGCACAGCTCAAAGATCGAGTAGTTCGTTTGCTATAGCTTTTCCGAATGTCAAGTATTATTTCCTTAGACCATGAGATTGTGCAACTCCCGGATACCGTAGGAGTGCTTTGGGTGTGCCAAACGTCACAACGTAATTGGGTGACTATAAATGTGCACTACAGGTATCTCCGAAAGTGTCTGTTGGGTTGGCACAAATCGAGACTGGGATTTGTTACTCCGTATGACGGAGAGGTATCTCTGGGCCCACTCAGTAATCCATCATCATAATGAGCTCAATGTGACCAAGTGGTTGATCAGGGATCATGCATTACGGTACGAGTAAAGTGACTTGCCGGTAACGAGATTTAACGAGGTATTGGGATACCGACGATCGAGTCTCGGGCAAGTAACGTACCGATTGACAAAGGGAATTGTATACGGGATTGATTGAATCCTCGACATTGTGGTTCATCCGATGAGATCATCGAGGAGCATGTGGGAGCCAACATGGGTATCTATATCCCTCTCTTGGTTATTGACCGGAGAGTCGTCTCGGTCATGTCTGCGTGTCTCCCGAACCCGTAGGTTCTACACACTTAAGGTTCGGTGACGCTAGGGTTGTTGAGATATTAGTATACGGTAACCCGAAAGTTGTTCGGAGTCCCGAATGAGATCCCGTACGTCACGAGGAGTTTCAGAATGGTCTGGAGGTGAAGATTTATATATAAGAAGTCAAGTTTCGGCCATCGTGAAGGTTTCGGGGGTAATCGGTATTGTACCGGGACCACCGGAAGGGTCCCGGGGGTCCACCGGGTAGGGCCACCTATCCCGGAGGTCCCCATGGGCTGAAGTGGGAGGGTAACCAGCCCCTAGTGGGCTGGTGCGCCCCCCATGGGCCTCCCCTGCGCCTAGTGTTGGAAACCCTAGGGGTGGGGGCGCCCCACTTGGCTTGGGGGGCACTCCACCCCCCTTGGCCGTCGCCCCCCTTGGAGATTCAATCTCCTTGGGCCGGCGCCCCCCTAGGGGTCCTATATATAGTGGGGGGGGGAGGGAGGGCAGCCGCACCCTATCCCCTGGCGCCTCCCTCCCCTCCCGTGACACTCGTCCCTCGCCCTGAGCTTGGCGAAGCCCTGCCGAGATCAGCGTTGCTTCCACCACCATGCCGTCGTGCTACTGGATCTTCATCAACCTCTCCTTCCCCCTTGCTGGATCAAGTTGGAGGAGACGTCTTCCCAACCGTACGTGTGTTGAATGCGGAGGTGCCATCCGTTCGGCGCTAGGTCATCGGTGATTTGGGTCACGACGAGTACGACTCCATCAACCCCGTTCTCTTGAACGCTTCCGCGCACGATCTACAAGGGTATGTAGATGCACTCCTCTCTCCCTCGTTGCTAGATGACTCCATAGATTGATCTTGGTGATGCGTAGAAAATTTTAAAATTCTGCTATGTTCCCCAACAGTGGCATCATGAGCTAGGTCTATGCGTAGTTTCTATGCACGAGTAGAACGCAAAGCAGTTGTGGCCGTGGATATTGTCAATTTGGTTGCCGTTACTACTCTTATCTTGATTGGGCACCATCGTGGGATGAAGCGGCCCGGACTGACCTTACACGTACGCTTACGTGAGACTGGTTCCACCGATTGACATGCACTAGTTGCATAAGATGGCTAGCGGGTGTCTGTCTCTCCCACTTTAGTCGGATCGGATTCGATGAAAAGGGTCCTTATGAAGGGTAAATAGAAATTGGCATATCACGTTGTGGTTTTGGCATAGGTAAGAAACGTTCTTGCTAGAAACCTATAGCAACCACGTAAAAACTTGCAACAACAATTAGAGGACGTCTAACTTGTTTTTGCAGCATGTGCCATGTGATGTGATATGGCCAAAAGGATGTGATGAATGATATATGTGATGTATGAGATTGATCATGTTCTTGTAATAGGAATCACGACTTGCATGTCAATGAGTATGACAACCGGCAGGAGCCATAGGAGTTGTCTTTATTTATTCATGACTTGCGTGTCAACATAAACGTCATGTAATTACTTTACTTTATTGCTAAAGCGTTAGCCATAGTAGTAGAAGTAATAGATGACGAGAAAACTTCAAGAAGACACGATGATGGAGATCATGGTGTCATGCCGGTGACAACGATGATCATGGAGCCCCGAAGATGGAGATCAAAAGGAGCAAATGATATTGGCCATACCATGTCACTATTTGATTGCATGTGATGTTTATCATGTTTTACATCTTATTTGCTTAGAACGACGGTAGCTTAAATAAGATGATCCCTCGTAATAATTTCAAGAAAGTGTTCCTCCTAACTGTGCACCGTTGCGAAGGTTCGTTGTTTCGAAGCACCACGTGACGATTGGGTGTGATAGATTCTAACTTTCGAATACAACGGGTGTAAGCCAGATTTACACACGCAATACATTTAGGTTGACTTGACGAGCCTAGCATGTATAGACATGGCCTCGGAACACGGAAGACCGAAAGGTGGAGCATGAGTCGTATAGAAGATACGATCAACATGAAGATGTTCACCGATGTTGACTAGTCCGTCTCACGTGATGATCGGACACGGCCTAGTTGACTCGGATCATGTTTCACTTAGATGACTAGAGGGATGTCTATCTAAGTGGGAGTTCATTGAATAATTTGATTAGATGAACTTAATTATCATGAACTTAGTCTAAAATCTTTGCACTATGTCTTGTAGATCAAATGGCCCACGCTAATGTTGCCCTCAACTTCAACGCGTTCCTAGAGAAAACCAAGCTGAAAGATGATGGCAGCAACTATACGGACTGGATCCGGAACCTGAGGATCATCCTCATAGCTGCCAAGAAAGATTATGTCCTAGAAGCACCGCTAGGTGACACACCCATCCCAGAGAACCAAGACGTTATGAACGCTTGGCAGTCACATGCTGATGATTACTCCCTCGTTCAGTGCGGCATGCTTTACAGCTTATAACCGGGGCTCCAAAAGCGTTTTGAGAGACACGGAGCATATGAGATGTTCGAAGAGCTGAAAATGGTTTTCCAAGCTCATGCCCGGGTCGAGAGATATGAAGTCTCTTACAAGTTCTTCAGTTGTAAGATGGAGGAAAATAGTTCTGTCAGTGAGCACATACTCAAAATGTCTGGGTTGCATAATCGCTTGACTCAGCTGGGAGTTAATCTCCCGGATGATGCGGTCATTGACAGAATCCTTCAGTCGCTTCCACCGAGCTACAACAGCTTTGTGATGACCTTCAATATGCAGGGATGGAAAATACCATTCCTGAGGTATATTCAATGCTGAAATCAGCGGAGGTGGAAATCAAAAAGGAACATCAAGTATTGATGGTGAATAAAACCACCAAGTTCAAGAAAGGCAATGGTAAAAAGAACTTCAAGAAGGACGGCAAGGGAGTTGCCACGCCCGGTAAGCAAGCTGCCGGGAAGAAGTCAAAGAATGGACCCAAGCCTGAGACTGAGTGTTTTTATTGCAAGGGAAGTGGTCACTGGAAACGGAACTGCCCCAAATACTTAGCAGACAAGAAGGCCGGTAACACTAAAGGTATATGTGATATACATGTAATTGATGTGTACCTTACTAGTACTCGTAGTAGCTCCTGGGTATTTGATACCGGTGCAGTTGCTCACATTTGTAACTCAAAGCAGGAGCTGCGGAATAAGCGGAGACTGGCGAAGGACGAGGTGACGATGCGCGTCGGGAATGGTTCCAAGGTCGATGTGATCGCCGTCGGCATGCTGCCTCTACATTTACCTACGGGATTAGTTTTAAACCTCAATAATTGTTATTTAGTGACAGCTTTGAGCATGAACATTGTATCAGGATCTCGTTTAATTTGAGATGGCTACTCATTTAAATCCGAGAATAATGGTTTTTCTATTTATATGAGAGATATGTTTTATGGTCATGCTCCGCTGGTGAATGGCTTATTCTTAATGAATCTCGAGTGTAATGTTACACATATTCATAGTGTGAATACCAAAAGATGTAAGGTTGATAATGATAGTCCCACATACTTGCGGCACTGCCGCCTTGGTCACATAGTTGTCAAACGCATGAAGAAGCTCCATGCAGATGGACTTTTGGAGTCTCTTGATTACGAATCATTTGACACGTGCGAACCATGCCTCATGGGTAAAATGACCAAGACTCCGTTCTCAAGAACAATGGAGCGAGCAACCAACTTATTGGAAATCATACATACTGATGTGTGCGGTCCAATGAGTGTTGAGGCTCGCGGTGGCTATCGTTATGTTCTCGCCCACACTGATGACTTGAGTAGATATGGGTATGTCTACTTAATGAAACACAAGTCTGAGACCTTTGAAAAGTTCAAGGAATTTCAGAGTGAGGTTGGGAATCAACGTGACAAGAAAATCAAGTTCTTGCGATTACATCATGGGGGAGAATACTTGACTCACGAATTTGGCACACACTTAAGGAAATGTGGAATAGTTTCACAACTCACGCCGCCTGGAACACCTCAGCGTAATGGTGTGTCCGAGCGTTGTAATCGCACTCTATTGGATATGGTGCGATCTATGATGTCTCTTACCGATTTACCGCTGTCATTTTGGGGCTATGCTTTGGAGACAGCCGCATTCACTTTAAATAGGGCTCCGTCGAAATCCGTTGAGATGACACCGTATGAATTATGGTTTGGGAAGAAACCTAAGCTGTCGTTTCTAAAAGTTTGGGGATGCGATGCTTATGTCAAGAAACTTCAAACTGAAAAGCTCGAACCCAAGTCAGAAAAATGCGCCTTCATAGGATACCCTAAAGAAACTATTGGGTATACCTTCTACCTCAGATCCGAAGTCAAGATCTTTGTTACCAAGAATGGATCCTTTCTAGAGAAAGAGTTTCTCTCGAAAGAAATAAGTGGGAGGAAAGTAGAACTCGATGAAGTATTACCTCTTGAACCGGTAAGTGGCGCAGCTCAAGAAAATGTTCCTGAGGTGCCTACACCGACTAGAGAGGAAGTTAATGATGATGATCATGAAACTTCAGATCAAGTTGCTACTGAACTTCGTAGGTCCACAAGGACACGTTCCGCACCAGAGTGGTACGGCAACCCTGTCTTGGAAATCATGTTGTTAGACAACGGTGAACCTTCGAACTATGAAGAAGCGATGGCGGGCCCAGATTCCGACAAATGGCTGGAAGCCATGAAATCCGAGATAGGATCCATGTATGAAAATGAAGTATGGACTTTGACTGACTTGCCCGATGATCGGCGAGCCATAGAATATAAATGGATCTTTAAGAAGAAGACAGACGCGGATGGTAATGTAACCATCTATAAAGCTCGGCTTGTCGCTAAGGGTTATCGACAAGTTCAAGGGGTTGACTACGATGAGACTTTCTCACCCGTAGCGAAGCTGAAGTCCGTCCGAATCATGTTAGCAATTGCCCCATTCTATGATTATGAGATATGGCAAATGGACGACAAAACGGCATTCCTTAATGGTTTCCTTAAGGAAGAATTGTATATAATGCAGCCGGAAGGTTTTGTCGATCCTAAGAATGCTGACAAGGTGTGCAAGCTCCAACGCTCGATTTATGGGCTGGTGCAAGCATCTCGGAGTTGGAACATTCGTTTTGATGAGATGATCAAAGCGTTTGGGTTTATGCAGACTTATGGAGAAGCCTGCATTTACAAGAAAGTGAGTGGGAGCTTTGTAGCATTTCTCATATTGTATGTGGATGACATACTGTTGGTGGGAAATGATATAGAATTCTTGGAAAGCATAAAGGCCTACTTGAACAAGTGTTTTTCAATGAAGGATCTTGGAGAAGCTGCTTATATATTAGGCATCAAGATCTATAGAGATAGATCGAGACGCCTCATTGGTCTTTCACAGAGTACGTACCCTGACAAGATATTCAAGAAGTTCAAAATGTATCAGTCAAAGAAGGGGTTCTTGCCTGTATTGCAAGGTACGAGATTGAGCACGGCTCAATGCCCGACCACGGCAGAAGATAGAGAAAAGATGAGTGCCATCCCCTATGCCTCGGCCATATGGTCTATCATGTATGCTATGCTGTGTACCAGACCTGATGTAAACCTTACCGTAAGTTTGGTAGAAAGGTACCAAAGTAATCCCGCCATGGAACACTAGACAACGGTCAAGAATATCCTTAAGTACCTCAAGAGGACTAAGGATATGTTTCTCGTTTATGGAGGTGACGAAGAGCTCTTCGTAAAGGGTTATGTCGATGCTAGCTTCGACACAGATCTAGACGACTCTAAGTCACAAACTGGATACATGTATATTTTGAATGGTGGGTGATGGAGTCCTGGATTAGGGGGTGTCCGGATGGCCGGACTATACCTTCAGCCGGACTCCAGGACTATGAAGATACAAGATTGAAGACTTTGTCCCGTGTCCGGAAGGGACTTTCCTTGGCGTGGAAGGCAAGCTTGGTGATACGGATATTCAGATCTCCTACAATTGTAACCGACTCTATGTAACCCTAACCCTATCCGGTGTCTATATAAACCGGAGGGTTTTTAGTCTGTAGGACAACATACACATCAACAATCATACCATAGGCTAGCTTCTAGGGTTTAGCCTCTCTGATCTCGTGGTAGATCAACTCTTGTACTACCCATATCATCAATATTAATCAAACATGACGTAGGGTTTTACCTCCATCGAGAGGGCCCGAACCTGGGTAAAACTTCGTGTCCCCTGCCTCCTGTTACCATCCGGCCTAGACGCACAGTTCGGGACCCCCTACCCGAGATCCGCCGGTTTTGACACCGACATTGGTGCTTTCATTGAGAGTTGCTCTGTGTCGTCGCCATCAGGAAGGATGCCTCGCCCCATCTTTAAGGATGGCACCATTGCTAAGGGAGCTTTGGTTGTCGGCCAAACCCTCCGGCTAGGTGGTTTTCTTATGACCGCATGTTCGGCTTCTACGCCGACGATGACCTCTGGAGCCATTGGAAACAATCTTCATGTCAGTTCGGAACTCGACGAGCAGTTAGATCCAATGGAGCTTTCCTCCATAAACGAGCTCTTGGATCGCTTCGCCGCCCTGGGAGTCGCTACGGATTACGACCAGATTGGGCCTAAAACCGATCCGAGAGAGATTAACTCTCCCCAAGTCACCCATCACGTTGCCGTGGTAGAGGGATAGTGTGGCAACCCTTCGTCTATCTTAAGAACTCGCTATGTCCAGATTCCCGATCCCTCCAAGCCAGATACCCGCGGAGGGGAGGATATCACTCAAGACCTGAACTTAGAGTCAGGTGGACAACACCCAGGGATCCAAATTTTCGAGTTCAGAAATTCCTCGGCCTCTGAGCCGCAGACCGGGTGCGGCTTCGGATTTAACCACACCCACCCACCCCAACATATGCGATCTATCCAAAATCAGGCAAGAGCCCGACGAAACAGTACATCATTACTAGGCTAGATTCCTCCTGGTTAAGAATAGGCTAAGGGACTGCCGCGAGGAAGACGCAATCTTAATCTTTTGCAATAATTGCACGGACAAGGGAATACTCAATGCCATAAGTCGTAGTGATATCACATGCTTCGCTGACTTGGCGTCCATTGTACAAAAGTATTGTGCAATGGAGAGCGCCTGGAAAACCAAAATAAAATTTTGGGACAATCCGGCCCTAAATACAAACCCAGTCCGAAATAAAAGGGTGCAGCATAACCAGACACCCAGGTCAGATACCAAAAAGCAAAACCCCTCTATAGGGCATGCAACCGTACTGGAAGGATGGCTTAACGGACCCTGTAAAATTCATAGTACAGAGGACGCCACACCAACTCATAGCCTTAGAGCATGTTGGATACTCCGGCAGGTGGCCAAAATTGGCGAAAACCTCCTAATTCCGGAGGCCACAGAAAGCCACCCCAGAGACACCCATACGGTATTAACAGTCTTCGAGACTTTCGCATCAAATAATATGCGAAAAAGGACACTCCGCAGCCTTGCCGAAGTTTATCAAGTAGCAACAATAAACCCATGGAGTGACACGGCTATTACCTTTAACGCCAGTGATGAACCTAGATTCCGAACAGCCCGAGCACCAGCCGCATTGGTCCTCAGCCCAATAGTGGATGGCTTTCGTCTTACCAAGGTACTCATGGATGGCGGCAGCGGATTGAACCTCATTTACGAGGAAACTCTTCAAAAATAGAAATAGACTGGAACCGCATTGAGCGAAGCAGCACAACCTTTAGAGGAATAATCCCCAATCGGGAAGCGCGCTGTACAGGAAAAATCACACTAGATGTGGTGTTCGGCATGCCGGATAATTACAGGTCCGAGGAGATCACGTTCCATGTGGCTCCGTTCAGCAGTGGTTATCACACTCTGCTAGGGCGGGAAGTGTTTACAATCTTCCAAGCAATACCCCATTACGGGTACATGAAGCTCAAAATGCCCGGGCCTAACGGAATCATCACTCTCGCTAGTGATCCAGATATAGCACTCCGCATCGAGAACAAGACAGCCGCACTAGCCCTCGAGGCACTATCTGAAGCCCTAGCAGCCGAGGAACTGACTGCGCTGCGCTCTATGGTGAATAGGGACGATGTGGTACTCGACAAAAGATCCAAGTCCACCTCCTTTAAACCGGCGGATGAAATAGTCAAATTCCAAGTCCATCCAACGGATCCAAATAAAACAGCTTCCATCGGGGCACAGTTAAACCCTGATATAGATGCCACACTGCTAGAGTTCCTACGAGAAAACTGGGACATTTTTGCCTGGCACCCTTCAGACATGCCAGGGATCCCACGTAGGCTGGCCGAGCACAGCTTAAATATCCAAACAGGATTCAAACCTGTCAAACAGGTTCTTCGGCGTGTCTCCGAACCTAAGAGACAGGCTATGGGAGAGGAGCTAGCAAAGCTATTGGAGGCCGGATTCATCAGAGATATAAAACATCCAAACTGGCTAGCAAACCTGGTGATGGTACCAAAGAAGGACAAATCCTGGCGCCTGTGCGTTGATTTTAAAGACCTTAACAAGGCTTGCCCAAAGGATCCCTTCCCCCTCCCCCGCATCGATCAAATTATCGATGCTACCGCAGGACACGATTCGTTGTGTTTCCTCGACGCATATTCAGGCTACCATCAAATCAAGATGGCAGAATCTGACCAATCCGCAACGGCATTTATCACACCATACGACCCATTCTGCTTCAACACAATGCCCTTCGGGCTCAAAAGCGCCGGCGCAACATATCAACGCATGATTCAGACATGTCTGGTAAGCCAGATCAGCAAAACAGTGGAGACATATGTAGATGATGTGGTCGTCAAAATGAGACATGTCAAATCTCTAGTAGATGACTGGAGGCTCACATTTGATAACCTCCGAACATACGACATCAAGCTCAACCCAGAAAAATGCGTTTTCGGCGTTCCAGCCGGAAAGCTCTGTGGCTTCATTATGTCCGATAGAGGAATCGAAGCAAATCTAGCCAAGATCCGAGCTCTGTCGCAACTGGATATCCCAAAGGACCTCAAACAAATACAAAAGTTAACATGATGCGTGGCGGCTCTAAGCCGCTTTATCTCCCACTTGGGAGAAAAGGCCCTACCCCTTTACCGCCTCCTTCGGTGCACCAAACACTTCGAATGGACGGATGCAGCCACGGCCGGACTCGAGGAGATAAAAGCCATACTCGCAACAAACCCAGTCCTGGCCGCGCCAAATATTGGCGAACCAATGCTATTATACATTGCAGCAACACATCAGGTTGTAAGCGCAGTGCTCGTCGTCGAACGAGAAGCGGACGGACACAGATTCCCCCTTCAAAAGCCGGTCTATTATGTGTCCACTGTCCTCACTCCTTGCAAATCACGGTACCCGCATTATCAAAAGATCGCGTACGCGGTATTCATGGCATCCCGGAAGCTACGACACTACTTTCAAGAGTGTTCAATAATAATAGCCTCGGAAGTACCACTTAATGATATTATAAACAACCGTGATGCAACGGGCCGGATTGCAAAATGGGCCATTGAGCTCCTCCCATTCGACATAACTTATAAGCCACGGTGAGCCATCAAGTCGGAAGTCTTGGCTGACTTTGTCGCAGAATGGACGGAGGCCGAACTCCCTAAAGAGTACGACACATATTCAAATTGGATCATGCACTTCGACGGCTCCAAGATGTTGGCCGGACTGGGGGCTGGCGTCGTTTTGACGTCCCCCACGGGAGACACAGTTCAATACGTACTCCAGATTATGTACACGGACTCCAACAACGCAGCCGAATATGAGGCCCTTTTACATGGTCTCCGGATGGTAGTATCCATGGGCATTCAATGCCTAGAGGTGCGCGGGGACTCGAACCTCGCAATATCCCAAATAAATGGAGACTTTGATGCCAAGGATCCAAAAATGGTAGCCTACCGCAATGCCATCCTAAAAATGTCAGCTCGGTTCGAGGGGCTTGAATTTCACCATATAGCCCGGGAAAACAATCAGGCGGCAGATGTCCTGGCACGCATCGGCGCAAAACGCGATGTAGTCCCCCCAACATCTTCTTGGAAAGGCTGTTCAAGCCATCCGTAGTATGGGAAGGGGAGCCGAACAATAACACCCCGGACCCAACCGCACTGTCCGACACCGAAAATTCTTACACAATCGGAGGCTCTGCCAATGAAATAACACCTTCAGCCCCGTGGACAGAACCATTCCTCGCCTACCTCACTAGGCAGGAACTCCTCGAGGACCAAAATGAGGCACGCTGCATAGTGCGGTGATCCAAAGCCTACAGAGTCCATGAGGGAGAGCTTTATAAGAAAAGCACTACCAGAGTGCTTCAAAGGTGCATCTCCGAAGAGGAGGGGCGGAACCTCCTGTCTGAAATTCATGCTGGACTGGGCGGTCATCACGCTGCAGCTCGGTCCCTGGTAAGCAAGGCCTTCTGTACAGGCTTTTATTGGCCGACAGCCCGAGCAGGCGCTCAGGACTTAGTCCAACGATGCACCGGTTGCCAGCTCTTTGCAAACCAAAGCCATATGCCACCCACCGCCCTCCGAACTATCCCCATTACTTGGCCCTTCGTGGTCTGGGGGCTTGACATGGTTGGACCCCTTAAAGGCGGAACCCACAAGCAAAAAAAATTATTCGTCACGGTGGATAAATTCACCAAATGGATAGAAGCCAAGCCTGTTAAGACGGTCGAATCCGGACCGGTGATAGACTTCATATCCGGGGTCGTACATCGTTACGGTGTCCCCCACAGCATCATCACTGACAACGGCACGAACTTGACGGCCGATGAGGTAAAACTTTGGTGTAAAAACATGGGTATCAAGCTCGACTATGCTTCCGTCTATCACCCACAAACTAATGGCCAGGTCGAACGTGCAAATGGTCTTATCATGAGCGGTATTAAACCCAGATTAGTGTGGTCCCTCAAGGAATCTAACACGCACTGGGTAGAGGAGCTCGACTCCGTACTCTGGGGGCTGTGGACCACGCCGAATCGCACCACCGGATACACACCATTCTTTATGGTGTACGGCGCAGAGGCAGTTTTGCCCTGCGACATAATTCATGACACACCTCGAGTGCGCATGTACGAAGAAAGAGAAGCCGAGCTCGATCGGCAGGATAGCTTAGACGCATTGGAGGAGGAGCGTGACGTGGCAAAAGCCCGTTCCGCATTCTATCAACAGTAGGCTCGAAGATACCAAAGCAGAGAAGTACGGGCCAAAAATTACAACATTGGCGAATTAGTTCTACGACTACCGGACAAGAAAAAGGACAAACTCAAGCCCAAGTGGGAAGGTCCCTTCATAATTGACCAAGTCCTGACTGGTGGAGCGTACCACCTGCGAGATGCATCGGATAACCGACTCGAGCTGAACCCATGGAACACAGCCCGTCTCCGAAGATTCTACGCCTAGCGCCGGACTCTATGTTCGTCTCCTTCCTCTGTCAATTTTTTATATATTTTCTGTCTTGCATTTCTCTTCTTCTTCTTCCCTCTCTCTCTCTTATAGCCCTTAAAGGCTCATAAAGTGACGCGCCATCCGCGCTCATTAAACCTGGGGGCTTTTTTAAACAGAAGCTTATTCATACGGGATTCATGCCCAACACATGTGTCACACTTCCGCATGTACCTTTTATTCACCATTATATGCATCAATATGACTTAAGTTTTGGCCAAGCTGGGTTGCCTTGCTCCTGTGCTTACCTCTACGTTCCCGATTGTTCGGCTAGGTGGTAAAGGGAGCACCTCTGCGATTGTTACTGCCGGGTCAGCCGGACGTGTACCTCAGACTGGGTGAAGCCGAAAGCTAGCATTCTTAAGGGAATATTCGGTCGGTGAATTAAAGACGGTCTTTTTTATTTATATCTATATGCCCCCAGATGTTTTTCCTGCGTTTCTTTTCGCAGCATGGACATGCACTTTAGGGCATGCCTCCCAGGGAAAGGAACCCCTAACAGAACTATTCTCCCTGGAAGATGTTTCTTACTAACCATGTAATATAACATAACTAGTCGGGCACTTGTCTGTTCACGCACTAATGACCCCTACGCCTGGTCTCCATGCATTCCCCGGTTCTTATATAACCGCATGGGAATTCGGACACACTCCGGACCGTCAGGTCCCGAGGCTGAAGCGAAAATGTCGGCCATGACAAACGATCTACAATCCGGCTAGAAGGCATCATAAATGTCAATTACATTACATAGTCATTTTGAGTGATCGTATTCCTCTTCAATACCATCTAACAGGCTGTCTAATTTACAGTCCTGCTGGGAATATTTTGCGGCCAACTCTACTTGGCCGTATACTAAGCTTACAGGGATCTCCTTCCCATCGGGCCCTATAGGACCGACCTCGGCCATGTGGTTGGGGTCAGCCTTTGCATACCGCGTCTTCACCATGGCCCAGGCCTCCCTAGCGCCTTGACGGCAGGCTGATATCTTCCACAATCAGAAGCGCCGCCGTGCTCCTTTTAGCTTCTCCGCAAGCTCTCCAAGACCTTCGGGCATGGAGACGGATGGCCACAGGGCCTGGGCGACGCCTCGCGTCGCCTGCCGAACTTGATCGAGCAGTTGCGAGAGCTCGGGAAGAAGGTCACCCGTAGAACCGGGCATCTCCTCTGCAGGATGACCTGTCAGCACACCTACAGACATTGCTCTGTTAGTCAACTTCCTCGCCGAACTTTCTTTCAAAAGGTTCGTTCAAGCACTTACTAAATATGCCGCACCGAAGCCGCTGATTCTCCTTCACGGAGTCTGACAGCTGGGCACGAACATCTTTCAGCTCAACGCCCAGCTTGGTGTTGGCATCTCGGAGATCGTTCTTCTCCCCCATCACCTTTAACAGCACCCTCTCACCAGCCTTTAGCTGGCGTAGGAGGTGTTGCCTTTCCGGATCTAATCCGGCTCCATCTGCAATTTCATTTGTCAGATTCGCACCAAAGCCATGCTTCGCAAAATACTTATATTTCGAAGTGTATATTACCAGAGGGGGCCTCCTTAGGCTCCCCTGCCGCGGCTAGTGCGGCCTCAAGTTGGGCTTGGCACTCTTCCAG
The DNA here is from genome assembly GCA_034509565.1 of Triticum monococcum. Classification (NCBI taxonomy): domain Eukaryota; kingdom Viridiplantae; phylum Streptophyta; class Magnoliopsida; order Poales; family Poaceae; genus Triticum; species Triticum monococcum. Next base: position 75,360,218 of record CM067842.1, on the reverse strand, counting down.
CTCCTTGGACAGTAGGGAATTCTTTTCTGTAAGAACCTTCATAAAATGATCCTTAAATTAGTTATCTTAACTGTTTCAAGTCTCGGGGGCTGTTGGTATATATAATTACCAAAATTTTCTTACCCGTATGTCTTTTACATATTGCTCCGTGGCTCTGGTTAGACCATTTTGAGCGGCACGAAGGTGCGCATCTCCCGACTTAAAGGCATCTAACGCCTCTTGGGAGAAACACGCGTTGCGAAGAACTGTCCGGTGACGCCTGTGCTTCATGGCACTCTCCACCTCAGAGGTGGTGGCAGACAACCTGTCGACATCCTCCGTCGGAGGAGCGTCCGGTGCGCACCTTGTGTTCGGCCCCGCTTTCGGGCCAGGCTTTGGAGCCTGGCTGGTGGAGGCGCGATTGGCGGTCTCTTCGAATATAGTTCGGCGAGGTCTCTTTGTCCTGAAGAGAGCTCAAGTGTTAATATGCCCTGAAGGTACGACACCTGGGATAAGGGGATGCGCCATACCTTTGCGCTGACGCCCCGCTCCGGACTGCACCTCTTTTTTGCCCATGGGGCCTTGCGGCCCCTCGTTGGCTTGTCGCCGCAGGTTTGGCCTCCCGTTTCTGGGAGGCCGGGATTAGCCCTGGATAATCGGCCGTAACGGCCACCAGGGCGTTGTCCTTGCTCAATTGATGGAACACTCCATCAATCAGATCCACCGAAAGCTCCGGATCCTCTTGCGAGTCCGGGTCGAGGGACCGTCCTGGGTCCTCGGGTTGTGGAGGAGGCCTGTTCATTTCTTTAACAGCCTGGCGCAGTTCCTACGTCGAAATCACTAAGATTAAATATTTAACAATGGGGATATAAAACGGATGGGCAAAATGTGATCACTCACCCAGCTTGGAGGATTGTACATGGAAAATCCACCCTTTGGGTCAATGCGGAGAAAATCCTCCTCTTCTCCCTTGTACAAAGAGGATAGGGTCTTTATTAGAGCCGTAGCCGAATCCGGCCCCTTACGGCCGTAGAGGGTGGTGTCGTCCTCCCCGTTGAAATCCCACGTGGGGTGGCCTCTATACTATAGCGGCTGCACCCCTCGCATGATGCATGCGGCCATGACCCCGATCATGGTTAGTCCGGAATGAGCTAACAATCTTATCCGGCCCATCAGGTAAACAACGTCCCTATCACTTTCCCTCTGAGGGCTCCGTGGGCGCCAGCTTAGGCGCTTCTTTAAGGGATCATTGTTGAATTCAGGGAGGCCGATTCGGACAGGACCCAGCAAGAGGTCGTCTTCTATGTAAAACCATTCCGAGGGCCAGTCCTCGGACGCCTTCTGTGGGGTTCCGGACAGATAGCTGGTCCCGGCGATGCTTCATACTTCGGCTCCGCCCACTTGATACATAGACCCCTTCTTGGAACGGGGCACGAGGCAAAATAGCTCCCTCCACAGTCCGAAATGAGCTTCAGCACCCAAGAACAGCTCGCAGAGGGCTACAAAGCCCGCAATATGCAGTACTGAGGCAGGCGTGAGATGATGTAGCTGGAGGCCGTAGAACTCCAGCAACCCCCGGAGAAATGGTTGGATTGGAAATCCGAGCCACTTATTAAATAAGGGACGAGGCACACCCGCTCTCCTTTGGAGGAATTAGGGGCACTCTCCACTTGCTCTCGCCGTTGTAAATGGCAAGACCGGCTCGAACCGGGATCATATAGGCCGGGGGAAGAAATCCCTTGGTCTGGAGCGTCACTAACTCGCTATGCGGGATGGAGCATCTTTCCCAATATTCGGGCTTAGGGCTGGAAGGGCGGGAGGAGGAGTCGCGACGGCTGGCCATGGTGGAATGGATCTTTGTCGAATGCGCTCTGATGAACACTCGCGAAGGGGGAGGTGTGGTTTGGATCTAAATCCTCATCTCCTTAAATAGGTCAGCTTGTTTATGCGGTTGGGGGTGTGAATGTAAAAATACCCAGACCTTTCATATTCGTTTGACACGTGCGGAGTGGCTATTATTGGGCGCAGAAGCCAAGGAGCACAACATCTACAAGAAACCGGACTTTATTCAACAGGTACACGGTATTTGGAGGAGTACCCGCCTTGCAATGCCGAAGACAATCTGCGTGCCGGACTCATGTCATTGAAGCCTGGTTCGGGGGCTACTGAGGGAGTCCTGGGTTAGGGGGTGTCCGGATGGCCGGACTATACCTTCAGCCAGACTCCAGGACTATGAAGATACAAGATTGAAGACTTCGTCCCGTGTCTGGAAGGGACTTTCCTTGGCGTGGAAGGCAAGCTTGGTGATTCGAATATTCAGATCTCCTACCATTGTAACCGACTCTATGTAACCCTAACCCTATCCGGTGTCTATATAAACCGGAGGGTTTTTAGTCCGTAGGACAACATACACGTCAACAATCATACCATAGGCTAGCTTCTAGGGTTTAGCCTCTTTGATCTCGTGGTAGATCAACTCTTGTACTACCCATATCATCATTATTAATCAAGCAGGACATAGGGTTTTACCTCCATCGAGAGGGCCCGAACCTGGGTAAAACTTCGTGTCCCCTGCCTCCTGTTACCATCTGGCCTAGACGCACAGTTCGGGACTCCCTACCCGAGATCCGCCGGTTTTGACACCGACAGTGGGGCAGTAAGCTGGTGCAGTTGCAAGCAAAGCGTTGTGGCGGGATCTACATGTGAAGCGGAGTACATAGCAGCCTCGGAGGCAGCACAAGAGGCAATCTGGGTGAAGGAGTTCATTACCGACCTAGGAGTCATATCCAATGCGTCGGGCCCGATGACTCTCTTCTGTGACAACACTGGAGCTATTGCCCTTGCCAAGGAGCCAAGGTTTAATAGGAAGACCAGGCATATCAAGCGTCGCTTCAACTCCATTCGTGAAAGTGTTCAAAATGGAGACATAGATATTTGTATAATACATACGGACCTGAATGTGGCAGATCCGTTGACTAAACCTCTCCCTAGAGCAAAACATGATCAACACCAGAACTACATGGGTGTTCGATTCCTCACAATGTAACTAGACTATTGACTCTAGTGCAAGTGGGAGACTGTTGGAAATATGCCCTAGAGGCAATAATAAAATGGTTATTATTATATTTCTTTGTTCATGATAATTGTCTATTGTTCATGCTAAAATTGTGTTATCCGGAAATCGTAATACATGTGTGAATACATAGACCACAACACGTCCCTAGTGAGCCTCTAGTTGACTAGCTCATTGATCAAAAGATAGTCATGGTTTCCTGACTATGGACATTGGATGTCATTGATAATGGGATCACATCATTAGGAGAATGATGTGATGGACAAGACCCAATCCTAAGAATAGCTCAAAGATCGTGTAGTTCGTTTGCTATAGCTTTTCCGAATGTCAAGTATTATTTCCTTAGACCATGAGATTGTGCAACTCCCCGATACCGTAGGAGTGCTTTGGGTGTGCAAAACGTCACAACGTAACTGGGTGACTATAAAGGTACTCTACAGGTATCTCCGAAAGTGTCTGTTGGGTTGGCATGAATTGAGACTGGGATTTGTCAATCTGTATGATAGAGAGGTATCTCTGGGCCCACTCGGTAATGCATCATCATAGTGAGCTCAATATGACCAAGTGGTTGATCACGGGATCATGCATTACGGTACGAGTAAAGTGACTAGCCGGTAACGAGATTGAACGAGGTATTGGGATACCGACGATCGAGTCTCGGGCAAGTAACGTACCAATTGACAAAGGGAATTGTATACGGGATTGATTGAATCCTCGACATCGTGGTTCATCTGATGAGATCATCGAGGAGCATGTGGGAGCCAACATGGGTATCCAGATCCCGCTGTTGGTTATTGACCGGAGAGTCGTCTCGGTCATGTCTGCGTGTCTCCCGAACCCGTAGGGTCTACACACTTAAGATTCGGTGACGCTAGGGTTGTTGAGATATTAGTATACGGTAACCCGAAAGTTGTTCGGAGTCCCGGATGAGATCCCGGACGTCACGAGGAGTTTCGGAATGGTCCGGAGGTGAAGATTTATATATAGGAAGTCAAGTTTCGGCCATCGGGAAGGTTTTGGGGGTAATCGGTATTGTACCGAGACCACCGGAAGGGTCCCGGGGGTCCACCGGGTGGGGCCACCTATCCCGGAGGGCCCCATGGACTGAAGTGGGAGGGGAACCAGCCCCTAGTGGGCTGGTGCGCCCCCCATGGGCGTCCCCTCCGCCTAGTGTTGGAAACCCTAGGGGTGGGGGCGCCCCACTTGGCTTGGGGGGCACTCCACCCCCCTTGGCCGCCCCCCCTGGAGATTCAATCTCCTAGGGCCGGCGCCCCCCCTAGGGGTCCTATATATAGTGGGGGGGAGGGCAGCCGCACCCTAGCCCCTGGCGCCTCCCTCTCCCTCCCGTGACACTCCTCCCTCTCCCTGAGCTTGGCGAAGCCCTGCCGAGATCACCGTTGCTTTCACCACCACGCCGTCGTGCTGCTGGATCTTCATCAACCTCTCCTTCCCCCTTGCTGGATCAAGTTGGAGGAGACGTCTTCCCAACCATACGTGCGTTGAACGCGGAGGTGCCGTCCGTTCCGCGCTAGGTCATCGGTGATTTGGGTCACGACGAGTACGACTCCATCAACCCTGTTCTCTTGAACGCCTCCGCGCGCGATCTACAAGGGTATGTAGATGCACTCCTCTCTCCCTCGTTGCTAGATGACTCCATAGATTGATCTTGGTGATGCGTAGAAAATTTTAAAATTCTGCTACGTTCCCCAACACTCACACGCCAGTAGAGACTTTTGACAAGATTTCTCAAAACTCGATAATGGCCGACGACCGAAAAAACACACACGCGTCTAATTCATCTCAAAATAACCTGCTTTTACAATGACCGTAGCATAACTATTTATAGTATAGCTAGCTGACTTAAACTTGCGTAATAAGTTGACCGAAGAAAATCTCACGCTATCTCTAACTCTGGACCAAACATATAAAGGAGCAAAACTGATTACGTACTTTATTTTAGCAGGTAATCATTACAAAATAAATAAAACAAATATCTCTGGTGGCCCCCATCCGATTTGTCTCAGGGAAAATAATCTCCACCATCCAAACGTACCGGTGTGCACCTCCGGTTCTGGTGGCCTTGAACGTGAGAAGTAGTAGATCCCAAGGAAACTTGACTCTTGTACGTGTACAACATGGATTTGTTTTGAGCGTGGCAACTAGAAGAGACAATCAAATTGATGCACACCTTGGCCAAACATGTACGAATCCTTCCTTGCATGCAGGCACATGTAACTCTTCCCACGTAATAATGCATGCATGCGTACTTGGTAGCAAGAAAGTAAATCCCGTTTGAAATTATTACTTCTGCTAACCGAATCAAGTTTTAACTCTGGCGGCCTAGGCAAATCAAACGAATCCATCTCATCTCCTATTTTAATGGAATTCCAAACAAGACCTAAATCTGATGTATGTACTGTACCAGATAATTTTTTGCCCTCATACTTGAATGTGTATGTGCTACCAGCATATGCATGCGCCTCCTGGTCCATGTCAAACATATGATAGGAAGCATGCACTATTTCTTCATGCACAGTAACAATCTCTTGAACAAGTGCAACGTTAATATGACTGGAGCTAGGACTGGCCGTATCATCCTCCCCTTCTTCAAGCGAAACCGTCCTCAGTTTTGAATCGGTCTTTTCAGCAACCTCTTTGTCTATAGGATGAACGTGTGCCGAAAAAAATTCAGAAGATTCGGCCTCCTTCTTTTCTTGTTGTTCCTTTATCTTCTGCAGTCGTTCTTTTCTCAAAGTCTTGAACACCTTCTTCTCCAGGGCCAAGAGAACATATTTTGTACCCCGTTCAACAATGTACGTGTTGGCGAGATAGTCATGTGTAGCATAGTTTTTCTTGTACCATGGTTGTCCCAACAGCATATGACACGAAACCATCGACACCGGAATTACGTCGCACAAAACCTCACAAGAAAATTTGCCAATTGAAAACAATACCGTGGTTTGGTGCGCTATGTTGAGCTTGTCCAAGCATGTCCTCAATGAGCACGGTCATGGATGTTGTGTCACCGTTAGCTGCAGCTTCTCCACCATGTCGATGCCGACCACGTTGATCGAACTATCATGGTCAATCGTCGTGGCGCAAAGTTTGTCTCCCACTTTACAGTAGGTATGAAAAAGTTCAGCACCGTAGCCTGTCTCCTCTAGCAAAAATTCACCGGATAGCTTCCAGTAGCTCCTTGGTGTTGGTGCGTCGGCCGTCCCCTCCCAAGTGCCGTGAGAAACGCCGGTCTCTGATACCACTTGATGTGGAGCGAACCTCGAGGCAAGGGTCGATCCGTTGTTGGCCCGATCTTTCACGGCACAAACATCCATCACAGCAAGAACAAGTCGCGGGTTTACGAAGATGTTCGCAAATCCCACGAAAACAACACGCCAACCCCTCGATCTGAAGGAATAACGTGGATGAACCGTATAGGTTCATCTTGTAATCTCCTACGCGTCGCGTCGCAGGAACTCACACGCCAGTAGAGACTTTTGACAAGATTTCTCAAAACTCGATAATGGCCGACGGCCGAAAAAACACACACGTGTCTAATTCATCTCAAAATAACCTGCTTTTACAATGACCGTAGCATAACTATTTATAGTATAGCTAGCTGACTTAAACTTGCGTAATGAGTTGACCGAAGAAAATCTCACGCTATCTCTAACTCTGGACCAAACATCTAAAGGAGCAAAACTGATTACGTACTTTATTTTAGCAGGTAATCATTACAAAATAAATAAAACAAATATCTCTGGTGGCCCCCATCTGATTTGTCTCAGGGAAAATAATCTCCACCATCCAAACATACCGGTGTGCACTTCCGGTTCTGGTGGCCTTGAACGTAAGAAGTAGTAGATCCCAAGGAAACTTGACTCTTGTACGTGTACAACATGGATTTGTTTTGAGCGTGTCAACCAGAAGAGACAATCAAATTGATGCACACCTTGGCCAAACATGTACGAATCCTTCCTTGCATGCACACACACACACGTAACTCTTCCCACGTAATAATGCATGCATGCGTACTTGGTAGCAGGAAAGTAAATCCCTTTTGAAATTATTACTTCTCCTAACCGAATCAAGTTTTAACTCGGGCGGCCTCGGCAACTCAAACGAATCCATCTCATATCCTATTTTAATGGAATTCCAAACAAGACCTAAATCTGATGTATGTACTATACCAGATAATTCTTTGCCCTCATACTTGCACGTGTATGTACTACCAGCATATGCATGCGCCTCCTGGTCCATGTCAAACATATGTTAGGAAGCATGCACTATTTCTTCATGCACAGTAACAATCTCTTGAACAAGTGCAACGTTAATATGACTGGAGCTAGGACTGGCCGTATCACTCTTCTTCTCCTCTTCTTTTTCTTCTTCTTATTTATTTCTCCTCTTCTTCTCCTTTCTTCCTCTTCTTATTTTCCTTTTTCCTCTTCTTCCTTCCTAGCTAGATATATAAAACTTTTCTAAAAATATAACTTTTGCATACATACATGGGAAAATAATATTATCGGGGAGAGGGTAGGTCGAACCCCCCTCGTGTTAAAGTTATCAGGACACGGGGTATATCGACGACGACAGACTCGATAAAAAATAAGAAGACGAAGATGAAATAAAAAGAGGAGAAGAAGAAAGGAATAGAGGAGAAGATCGAAGAAAAAAAAGAGGAGAAGAAGAAAGGAATAGAGGAGAAGAAGAAACAAAATAGAATATATATTTTTTCTTCTTCTCCTCTATTCCTATATTTTTTCTTCTTCTCCTCTATTCCTTTCTTCTTCTCCTCTTTTTTTTTCTTCTTTTTCCTCTTCTTATTTATTTCTCCTCTTCTTTCTCTTCTCTTCTTCTCCTTTCTTCCTCTTCTTATTTCCTTTTTCCTCTCATTCTTTTTCTTCTTCTTCCTTCTTAAAAATACATGAAGTAGTATTGCTTGTTTTTTTAAAATAATGTTCAAAAATAAAAGTAGTATTGCTTCCTTTTCCCTCTCATTCTTTTAAAATAAGGTTTTTCCTAATTCATTGTTCATATGAATATACAAACATTTGCATATTTACAGTAATTAATATCACCAAAAAATTCTATGAACAGAAAAAATTCTAATTTTTCTAAAAATCTATCTTTTGCATATATATATATACTCAGAGAACATATATACATACATATATACATTTTTATAAAAATGCAAAAAACAAAAAAAATCTAGAAAAGGACATATAAACAGATATACATACATACATATACTCATACATATACATATAATCAGGAAAAAAAGAAGGGGGGAAACCCTTCTCCCATCTAGGGAGGAGGTCAAGGAAGAAGAAGAAGAAGGGGGGCCCTCTCCCCCTCGCTTCCGGTGGCACCGGAGTTCCACCCGGGGCCATCATCATCACCGTCATCTTCACCAACAACTTCACCGCCTTCACCACCAACACTTTCCCCCTCTATGCAGCGGTGTAACCTCTCTCTTACCCGTTGTAATCTCTACTTAAACATAGTGCTCAATGCTATATATTATTTCCCTATGATGTATGGCTATCCTATGATGTTTGAGTAGATCCGTTTTGTCCTAATGGCTATTTGATGATCAAGATTGGTTTGAGTTGCATGTTTTATTATTGGTGCTGTCCTATGGTGCTCTCCATGTCGCGCAAGCGTGAGGGATCCCCGCTGTAGGATGTTGCAATATGTTTATGATTAGCTTATGGTGGGTGGCGTGAGTGAACAGAAGCACATACCCGAGTAAGTAGGTTGTTTGCGTATGGGATAAAGAGGACATGATGCTTTAATGCTATGGTTGGGTTTTACCTTAATAAATCTTTAGTAGTTGCGGATGCTTGCTAGAGTTCCAATCATAAGTGCATATGATCCAAGTAGAGAAAGTATGTTAACCTATGCCTCTCCCTCAAATAAAATTGTAATAATGATTACCGGTCTAGTTATCGATTGCCTAGGGACAAGTAACTTTCTCGTAACAACAAACTCTCTACTAAATCTAACTTAGTTGTGTCTTTATCTAAACAGCCCTGACTTTTTATTTACTTGCTCTTTATTATCTTGCATACCTATCCAACAACACCTACAAAGTACTACTAGTTTCATACTTATTCTAGGTAAAGCGAACGTCAAGTGTGCGTAGAGTTGTATCGGTGGTCGATAAAACTTGAGGGAATATTTGTTCTGCCTTTAGCTCCTCGTTGGGTTCGACACTCTTACTTATCGAAAGAGGCTACAATTGATCCCCTATACTTGTGGGTTATCAAGACCTTTTTCTGACGCCGTTGCCGGGGAGCAATAGCGTGGGGTGAATATTCCTGTGTGTGCTTGTTTGATTTATCACTAGGTAATTTTTATTTGCTGTTCTTAGTTGTTTCCTATCTTTAGTTATGGGTAGTAAACGCAAAATACCAAAAAAATTAGTTGTACCTACTGAACCAATGGTTGAAGAACCACTCAAAATCTATCACACTTCTGAAGCTTATTACTTGGATCATCTTTGATCCCTATGTGGTCGTGCTGAAACCCCAACTAGCTTAGTTGAGGGAAAATCTTTAGATGAGCATGTTTGTTATGTGCGACACCGTATATCTGAAAGAGGGAAACGTTTATTGGATCAAATTCATCGTTTGCAATGCTATGCTTGGAATTTATGTTATATATATGATTTTACTTGTTGTTCTGAAAACCCTAAGAAACACCTTCCCTACCAATGTGAGTTTATTGATAATGGAATCGTATCTTCGTATGCTAAGGGTGTTTATAGTTACTATAATGTTCAACAAATTGAAGAATTTGTTGCTTTTAAGAGTGCTTATGAAATTGCTTCTTTGATTGAAAAGTATGATGCTACTCTTTACCAATCTGGAAATTTTGCCATACTTAAATATTGCGTTGATAATTATGCTTCTAATGCTTATGTTAAACCATATATTGAGGAATACTCCGCTGCCCAAGAAGAGACTAATATTTTGCAGGAGTCTATGGAAGAAGAAATTGATAAAATTGTGAGCTCATTGGATGAAAAAGATGAGGAAGAGAGCGAAGAACAAAAGGAGGAAGAGCGGATTGATCACCCGTGCCCACCTTCTAATGAGAGTAACTCTTCAACTCATACATTGTTTAATTCCCCTTCATGCTTACCGAAGGATGAATATTATGATAATTGCTATGATCCCGTCGATTCTTTTGAAATATCCCTTTTTGATGATGCTTGTGGCCAAGATGCCAATATGAATTATGCTTATGGAGATGAACTTGCTATAGTTCCTTATGTTAAACATGAAATTGTTGCTATTGCACCCACGCATGATAGTCCTATTATCTTTTTGAATTCTCGAGACTACACTATATCAGAGAAGTTTGCACTTATTAAGGATTATATTGATGGGTTGCCTTTTACCGTTGCACATGATGATTTTGATGAATATAATATGCATGTGCTTGCTGTTCCTACTTGCAATTATTATGAGAGAGGAACTATATATCCACCTCTCTATGTTTCCAATACAACAAAATTGCAAGAAACTATTTATACTATGCATTGGCCTTTACTATGTGTGCATGAATTGTTCTTTTATGACATGCCGATGCATAGGAAGAGAGTTAGACTTCGTTGTTACATGATATATGTTACTTTTTGCTCACTACTAAATGCTAAATCATTGTTAATTAAAATTAGCTTTGATATACCTTGGGATCCCGGTGGATTCATTATTTGAGCACTATATGCCTAGCTTAATGGCTTTAAAGAAAGCGCTGCCAGAGAGACAACCCGAAAGTTTTAGAGAGTCATTTATTTCTGTTGTGTGCTTTTATAAAGTTTAGAAATAAAAATAATGTGCCAAGGTTTGCCTTTAGGATGTTTACATTTGCTTGATGGTTTGTACGGTGCAGGACAGAAACTTTGGCTGTAGTGCGCGATTTTACATTTTTAGATGGAACGTCAAATGGTTCTGATTCTTTTTGCACTATCTTCCTATACAAATTTTTTATTTTTCCTAATTTTGGTAGAATTTTTCAAGTGTCAGAAGTATGGTGAATGTTCAGATTTCTACATACTGTTCTGTTTTTGACAGATTCTGTTTTTGATGCATAGTTTGCTTGTTTTGATGAAACTATCAATTTATATCAGTGGATTAAGCCATGAAAAAGTTATATTACAGTATAAACAATGCAAAAACAAATTATGAATTTGTTTGCAACAATACTTAGAGTAGTGATTTGCTTTATTATACTAACGGATCTTACCGAGTTTTTCTGTTGAAGTTTTGTGTGGATGAAGTGTTCGATGATCGAGAAGGTCTCGATGTGAGAAGAAGGAAGAGAGGCAAGAGCTCAAGCTTGGGGATGCCCGAGGCACCCCAAGTAAATATTCAAGGAGACTCAAGCGTCTAAGCTTGGGGATGCTGGGAAGGCATCCCCTCTTTCTTCAACAAGTATCGGTATGTTTTTGGATTCGTTTCGTTCATGCGATATGTGCAATCTTGGAGCGTCTTTTGCATTTAGTTTTCATTTTTCTTTTATGCACCATACTGGTATGAGATAGTCCTTAGTTGATTTATAAAATGCTCTTTGCACTTCACTTATATCTTTTGAGTATGACTTTATAGAATACTTCATGTGCTTCACTTATATCATTTGAAGTTTGGATTACCTCTTTCTCTTTACATAGACAACCGCCATTTGTAGAATGCTCTTTTGCTTCACTTATATTTGTTAGAGCGTGGGCATATCTTTTTAGAAAGAATTAAACTCTCTTGCTTCACTTATATCTATTTAGAGAGATGATAGGAATTGGTCATTCACATGGTTAGTCATAAAATCCTATGTAAAACTTGTAGAGCACTGAATATGATGTGTTTGATTCCTTGCAATAGTTTTGCGATATAAAGATGGTGATATTAGAGTCATGCTAGTGGGTAGTTGTGGATTGTAGAAATACTTGTATTGAGGTTTGTGATTCCCGTAGCATGCACGTATGGTGAACCGTTATGCAACGAAGTTGGAGCATGAGGTATTTATTGATTGTCTTCCTTATGAGTGGCGGTCGGGGACGAGCGATGGTATTTTCCTACCAATCTATCCCCCTAGGAGCATGCGCTTAGTACTTTGTTTTGATGACTAATATATTTTTGCAATAAGTATGTGAGTTCTTTATGACTAATGTTGAGTCCATGGATTATACGCACTCTCACCCTTCCATCATTGCTAGCCTCTCTAGTACCGCACAACTTTCGCCGGTACCATAAACCCACCATATACCTTCCTCAAAACAGCCACCATACCTACCTATCATGGCATTTCCATAGCCATTCCGAGATATATTTCCATGCAACTTTCATCGTCATCATATACATGACTTGAGCATTCATTGTCATATTGCTTTGCGTGATCCTAAGATAGGTAGCATGATGTTTTCATGGCATGTCCGTTTTTTGATGTCATTGCTACGCTAGATCATTGCACATCCCGGTACACCGCCGGAGGCATTCATATAGAGCCATATCTTTGTTTTAGATATCGAGTTGTAAGTAAATAAAAGTGTGATGATCATCATTATTAGAACATTGTCCCATGTGAGGTTATCAAAATAAAAGTGGCCAAAGAAGCCTACAAAAAAATGAGAGAAAACGAGAGAAGGGGCAATGTTACTATCCTTTTACCACAGTTGTGCTTCAAAGTAGCACCATGTTCTTCATATAGAGAGTCTCTTGAGTTATCACTTTCATATACTAGTGGCAATTTTCATTATAGAACTTGGCTTGTAAATTCCAACGATGGGCTTCCTCAAATGCCCTAGGTCTTCATGAGCAAGCAAGTTGGATGCACACCCACTTAGTCTCAGTTAGAGCTTTCATATACTTATAGCTCTAGTGCATCTGTTGCATTGCAATTCCTACTCACTCACATTGATATCTATTGATGGGCATCTCCATAGCCCGTTGATACGCCTAGTTGATGTGAGACTATCTTCTCCTTTTTGTTTTTTCCACAACCACCATTCTATTCCACCTATAGTGCTATGTCCATGGCTCACGCTCATGTATTGCGTGAAAGTTGAAAAGGTTTGAGAACGTCAAAAGTATGAAACAATTTCTTGGCTTGTCATCGTGGTTGTGCATGATGTGAGTATTTTGTGTGAAGAAGATGGAGCATAGCCAGACTATATGATTTTGTAGGGATAACTTTCTTCGGCCATGTTATTTTGAAAACACATGATTGCTTTATTAGTAGGCTTGAAGTATTATTGTTTTTATGTCAAATGATAGACTATTGCTTTGAATCACTTGTGTCTTAATATTCATGCCATGATTAGACATATGATCAAGATTATGCTAGGTAGCATTCCACATCAAAAATTATCTTTTTTATCATTTACCTACTCGAGGACGAGCAGGAATTAAGCTTGGGGATGCTGATACGTCTCCGTCGTATATATAATTTTTGATTGTTCCATGCCAATATTCTACAACTTTCATATACTTTTGACAACTTTTTATACTATTTTTGGGACTAACATATTGATCCAGTACCCAGTGCCAGTTCCTGTCTGTTGCATGTTTTTCGTTTCGCAGAATATCCATATCAAACGGAGTCCAAACGGGATAAAAATGGACGGAGATACTTTTTGGAATATTTGAAAAATTCCGGAAGAAAAATCCACGCGAGACGGTGCCCGAGGTGGTCACGAGGCAGGGGGGCGCCCCCTATCCTCGTGAGCCACCCGTAAGGCGGTTGACACTCTTCTTTTGCCGCAAGAAAGCTAATTTTTGGGGAAAAATCACGGCGAAGGTTTCAGGCCGATCGGAGTTACGGGCCCTCTCCCCCTCGCTTCCGGTGGCACCGAAGTGCCACCCGGGGCCATCATCATCACCGTCATCTTCACCAACAACTTCACCGCCTTCACCACCAACACTTCCCCCCTCAATGCAGCGGTGTAACCTCTCTCTTACCCGTTGTAATCTCTACTTAAACATGATGCTCAACGCTATATATTATTTCCCTATGATGTATGGCTATCCTATGATGTTTGAGTAGATCCGTTTTGTCCTAATGGCTATTTGATGATTAAGATTGGTTTGAGTTGCATGTTTTATTATTGGTGCTGTCCTATGGTGCTCTCCGTGTCGCGCAAGCGTGAAGGATCTCCGCTGTTGGGTGTTGCAATATGTTTATGATTTGCTTATGGTGGGTGGCGTGAGTGAACAGAAGCACAGACCCGAGTAAGTAGGTTGTTTACGTATGGAATAAAGAGGACTTGATGCTTTAATGCTATGGTTGGGTTTTACCATAATGAATCTTTAGTAGTTGCGGATGCTTGCTAGAGTTCTAATCATAAGTGCATATGATCCAAGTAGAGAAAGTATGCTAGCTTATGCCTCCCCCTCAAATAAAATTGTAATAATGATTACCGGTCTAGTTATCGGTTGCCTAAGGACAAATAACTTTCTCGTAACAACAAACTCTCTACTAAACCTAACTTAGTTGTGTCTTTATCTAAAGAGTCAATTACACCGGTGGTGCTAGAACTTGGCGTAAATGGTCACTTTGGTGCTAGAAGTTGCGGTGTACATTGAAGTGGTGCAAAAACTTGGCTTGGATGTGCAAATACAGTGCATATTCCATTTTGTATACATAATCTGTGCTGACTAGGCGCGTGATGTCCGCTGTCAGCCCATGAACCAGGCAGAATGTTTTTTTCTTTTGAAAATCCCCTCAAAAAATATATTTTGACAAAAAAGACCATATAGATGTGCCATTTTTCCTCTCTATGCCCAGTGGGTCCCACCTGTCAATATTAAAAGAAATAGATTTCGCTCAGGTTTCGATCCCGCGACCACAGGTTACCAAAACGACTGGCTAACCAGTGAAGCCTATACACTAACTAATTCTCTAAAGATAACAACTGCATAAATTTTTAGCAAAGACGCATGTGGACCTTAAGTGGGCTGCAGATATTGCAGCCCATTTTGCACAAGCTATTTTAAAAGGTATTTCAAAACATAAGTAATAAAAATTATGTTCCAATATTTGTTTTTATCAATAATTTGCAAAATAAAAAACAGTGAAATATATACCCGTGTATATATATAATATTTAGTTAATACGGACATTTAAAATGTGTATTATATACAATGTTTAATGAATACAAAAAAGTATACACTCATGGCTTATATTTAAATTTTAAAATGATGAATACAAACATTTACTTAACAACTATAATTATGCACAAGTGTATATTTTTCACTAATGACTTATATTAAAAAATATATATATTTACAATTCATAAATATTATTTTAAATATACGGTTGTGTGCTATAATTATACACGATTAAATATCCATATCAGCAGTTTTTACTAGTATATTTTTACTCATGACTTATGTATATTTCTAATTATAAAAATTTAACTATACAAATGTGATTATAATTACTGAACTTTTTGTATAATAAAAATAATCTTTTAAATGTAATTTTAAAATAAATTGTATGATTCTAAATAATATAAAGATATTTACAATTCATAAATATTATTTTAAATATACGGATGTGTTTTGAAGTAATACATGCACATATTAAAAATAAGTAATTTTGTTGGGATGCATGGGATTTTTAAAAGAAATATATGATTGTTTTGAAAATAACACATGAACATTTTTATTTAATGTACATTTTAAATTTCTGTATGAACTAGATATTTTATATAGTACATGCATGTGTATTTAATTTTTTTATTTACTAATCATGGTTTGTATTTATAAAATTTATAGCACACAAATATTTAAAAATAATTTTTATAACTTACTACCTCTGTCCCATAATATAAGAACGTTTTTTACTCTAGTATAGTGCGAAAAACGTTCTTATATTATTGGACGGAGGGAGTACATTTTATAAATATATCTTTAAAAATTAGTGCACAATGGGCCGCAATATCTCCAGGCCATCCACAATGGGCCTGTTAAATATATGTTGCTAAAAAGAACCTGCTGAATACATATAGGTTAGTTGTCCGTTGAGCATGTCGTCAGTGGAACAGCTAACTGGTAGCGCAGGTATTCTCTCTTGCCCTGGTCGCGTGTTCGAGTCTTGACATCCCCTTTTTCCTGTTAATTATGACCGACGGGACACGCTGGTTAGAGATGAAAATTGGCACCTCCGTATGAACCTTTTTTGAAAAAAGATATATTCCGAGAGAGTTTTCGGAAAAAAAAAACAGGCCACACGCACCCCTCTGTCAGGTCCCGTGGCTGACAGTGGACCGACGGGACCCGCTGGTTAGAGATGAAAATTGGCACCTCCATATGAACCTTTTTTGAAAAAAGATATATTCCGAGGGAGTTTTCGAAAAAAAACAGGCCACACGCACCCCTCTTTCAGGTCCAGTGGCTGACAGTGGGACCCACGCGCCTAGTCAGCGCAGATTTTGTGTACCCATGCAATTAGCACTGTATTTGCACGTTTGAGCCAAGTTTTTGCACCACTTTGATGTACACCGCAACTTCTAGCACCAAAGTAACCGTTTGCGCCAAGTTGTAGCACCATCAATGTAATTAACTCTTATCAAAACAGCCCCTACTTTTTATTATTTACTTGCTCTTTATTATCTTGCATACCTATCCAACAACACATACAAAGTACTTCTAGTTTCATACTTGTTCTTGGTAAAGCGAACGTCAAGTGTGCGTAGAGTTGTATCGGTGGTCGATAGAACTTGAGGGAATATTTGTTCCGCCTCTAGCTCCTCGCTGGGTTCGATACTCTTACTTATCGAAAGAGGCTACAATTGATCCCTTATACTTGTGGGTTATCACGCATGGCGGGCTTCTTCCGGTGATCTGCCTCGTCTTTGAAATGCTTGCCTTTCTTTCGACATTGATGGTTGGTCGGAAGAAATCGACGATGGCCCACGTACACATTCTTCATGCATTTGTCCAGGTATATAATTTCAGTTTCTTCTAAACAGTGCGTGCATGCGTGGTATCCCTTGTTTGTCTGTCCTGAAAGGTTACTGAGAGCGGGCCAATCGTTGATGGTTACAAACAGCAACGCGTGCATGTTACATTCCTCCTGTTTGTGCTCATCCCACATACGTACACCGTTTCCATTCCACAGCTATAAAAGTTCTTTAACTAATGGCCTTAGGAACACAGCAATGTCGTTGCCGGGTTGCTTAGGGCCTTGGATGAGAATTGACATCATAATGAACTTCCGCTTCATGCACATCCAAGGAGGAAGGTTATACATACATAGAGTCGCGGGCCAGGTGCTGTGATTGCTGCTCTGCTCCCTGAAAGAATTAATGACATCCGCGCTTAAACCAAACCATACGTTCCTTGGGTCACTTGCAAACTCTGGCCAGTACTTTCTCTCGATTTTTCTCCACTGCGACCCGTCAGCGGGTGCTCTCAACAGCCCCTACTTTTTATTATTTACTTGCTCTTTATTATCTTGCATACCTATCCAACAACACATACAAAGTACTTCTAGTTTCATACTTGTTCTTGGTAAAGCGAACGTCAAGTGTGCGTAGAGTTGTATCGGTGGTCGATAGAACTTGAGGGAATATTTGTTCCGCCTCTAGCTCCTCGCTGGGTTCGATACTCTTACTTATCGAAAGAGGCTACAATTGATCCCTTATACTTGTGGGTTATCACGCATGGCGGGCTTCTTCCGGTGATCTGCCTCGTCTTTGAAATGCTTGCCTTTCTTTCGACATTGATGGTTGGTCGGAAGAAATCGACGATGGCCCACGTACACATTCTTCATGCATTTGTCCAGGTATATAATTTCAGTTTCTTCTAAACAGTGCGTGCATGCGTGGTATCCCTTGTTTGTCTGTCCTGAAAGGTTACTGAGAGCGGGCCAATCGTTGATGGTTACAAACAGCAACGCGTGCAGGTTACATTCCTCCTGTTTGTGCTCATCCCACATACGTACACCGTTTCCATTCCACAGCTATAAAAGTTCTTTAACTAATGGCCTTAGGAACACAGCAATGTCGTTGCCGGGTTGCTTAGGGCCTTGGATGAGAATTGACATCATAATGAACTTCCGCTTCATGCACATCCAAGGAGGAAGGTTATACATACATAGAGTCGCGGGCCAGGTGCTGTGATTGCTGCTCTGCTCCCTGAAAGAATTAATGACATCCGCGCTTAAACCAAACCATACGTTCCTTGGGTCACTTGCAAACTCTGGCCAGTACTTTCTCTCGATTTTTCTCCACTGCGACCCGTCAGCGGGTGCTCTCAACTTCCCGTCTTTCTTACGGTCCTCACTGTGCCATCGCATCAACTTGGCATGCTCTTCGTTTCTGAACAGACGTTTCAACCGTGGTATTATAGGAGCATACCACATCACCTTCGCAGGAACCCTCTTCCTGGGGGGCTCGCCGTCAACATCACCATGGTCATCTCGTCTGATCTTATACCGCAATGCACCGCATACCGGGCATGCGTTCAGATCCTTGTACGCACCGCGGTAGAGGATGCAGTCATTAGGGCATGCATGTATCTTCTGCACCTCCAATCCTAGAGGGCATACGACCTTCTTTGCTGCGTATGTACTGTCGGGCAATTCGTTGTCCTTTGGAAGCTTCTTCTTCAATATTTTCAGTAGCTTCTCAAATCCTTTGTCAGGCACATCATTCGCTGCCTTCCACTGCAGCAATTCCAGTACGGTACCGAGCTTTGTGTTGCCATCTTTGCAATTGGGGTACAACCCTTTTTTGCTAACATGCGATCGAACTTCAGCTTCTCCTTTTGATTTTCGCATTGCGTCCTGCATCGACAATGTCCCGGCGGAGATCATCATCATCGGGCACATCGTCTGGTTCCTCATGATCTTCAGCAGCTTCCCCCGTTGCAGCATCATTGGGCACATCGTCTGGTTCCTCTTGATCTTCGGCAGCTTCTCCCGTTGCAGCGTCACCATATTCAGGGGGCACATAGTTGTCATCGTCCTCTTCTTCTTCGCCGTCTTTCATCATAACCCCTATTTCTCCGTGCCTCGTCCAAACATTATAGTGTGGCATGAAACCGTGGTAAAGCAGGTGGGTGTGAAGGATTTTCCGATCAGAGTAAGACTTCGTATTCCCATATTTAGGGCATGGACAACACATAAAACCATTCTTCTTGTTTGCCTCAGCCACTTCGAGAAAATCATGCACGCCCTTAATGTACTAGGAGGTGTGTCTGTCACCGTACATCCATTGCCGGTTCATCTGCGTGCATTATATATAATTAAGTGTGTCAAAAACCATTACAGAACATTATGAATAGATAATTAAGTGACCAAAATAATAGAAGTTCATCATCACATTAAAACCAAAGTACATACATAGTTCTCATCTAACAACATATAGCTCTCAAGAGCATCTAATTAATTAAACCATACATTGAAACTATGTAAAACATTTCAATGCGAAAACAAATGCGATCATAATCACAACCAAGGTAACAATTGATCCAACGGCATAATGATACCAAGCCTCGGTATGAAAGGCATATTTTCTAATCTTTCTCATCTTCAACTGCATTGCATCCATCTTGATCTTGTGATCATGGATGACATCCGCAACATGCAACTCCAATATCATCTTCTCCTCCTCAATTTTTTTTATTTTTTCCTTCAAGTAATTGTTTTCTTCTTCAACTAAATTTAACCTCTTGACAATAGGGTCGGTTGGAATTTTCGGTTCAACTACCTCCTAAATAAATAAAATATATGTCACGTTGGTCGGCATAATTGTCATAAACAATAAATGAACCAAATAGTTATAAAAAGATAATATATACCACATCCGAATCATAGCCAGGACGAGGGCCGACGGGGGCGGATACCAAAACCATCGCACTATATAATAACAAGCAATAATAAAAGTAAGAAAATTAGACAAGTATCTATCTAAAGTAAGAATTTTTTCTTTCATAAAGGAGATAAGAACAAGAGACTCACCACGGTGGTGCCGACGACGAGATCGGTGCGGGCGATCGACGGCGGTGAAGACGGGAATGGGACGTGACGGGTCGCTAAACCTAGACAAATCTCGAGGAAAATGGAGCTTTGAGGTCGAGCTTCGAGAGGAGAAAGCTTAACTAGTGTGGCTCGGGCATTTCATCAAACACCTCATGTGCATAATAGGTGAGCTAGAGCACCACAAAGCCCTCCCCTCGCCTGTTCGAAATATGCCCTAGAGGCAATAATAAATTAGTTATTATTATTATATTTCATTGTTCATGATAATCGTTTATTATCCATGCTAGAATTGTATTGATAGGAAACTCAGATACATGTGTGGATACATAGACAACACCATGTCCCTAGTAAGCCTCTAGTTGACTAGCTCGTTGATCAATAGATGGTTATGGTTTCCTAACCATGGACATTGGATGTCGTTGAAAACGGGATCACATCATTAGGAGAATGATGTGATGGACAAGACCCAATCCTAAGCCTAGCAGAAAGATCGTGTAGTTCGTATGCTAAAGCTTTTCTAATGTCAAGTATCATTTCCTTAGACCATGAGATTGTGCAACTCCCGGATACCGTAGGAGTGCTTTGGGTGTGCCAAACGTCACAACGTAACTGGGTGGCTATAAAGGTACACTATGGGTATCTCCGAAAGTGTCTGTTGGGTTCGCACGAATCGAGACTGGGATTTGTCACTCCGTGTAACGGAGAGGTATCTCTGGGCCCACTCGGTAGGACATCATCATAATGTGCACAATGTGACCAAGGAGTTGATCACGGGATGATGTGTTACGGAATGAGTAAAGAGACTTGCCGGTAACGAGATTGAACAAGGTATCGGGATACCGACGATCGAATCTCGGGCAAGTATCGTACCGATAGACAAAGGGAATTGTATACGGGATTGATTGAATCCTTGACATCGTGGTTCATCTGATGAGATCATCATGGAGCATGTGGGAGCCAACATGGGTATCCAGATCCCACTGTTGGTTATTGACCGGAGAGTTGTCTCGGCCATGTCTGCATGACTCCCGAGCCCGTAGGGTCTACACACTTAAGGTTCGATGACTCTAGAGTTGTTATGGGAAATAGTATGTGGTTACCGAAGGTTGTTCGAAGTCCCGGATGAGATCCCGGACATGACGAGGAACTCCGGAATGGTCCGGCGGTGAAGATCGATATATTGGACGAAGGGTATTGGAGTCCGGAAGTGTTCCGGAGGTACCAGGCTATGGCCAGCATGACTGAAAGGTGTTTCGGGAGCCCCGGCAAGTGTTGGAGGGCCTCCTGGGCCAAAGGGGAAGGGGCAAACCAGCCCACTAAGGGCTGGTGCGCCCCCCACACCCTTTCCCATGTTACTTGGGGAGGTGGGGCGCCTCCACCTGGCTTGGGAGGCAAGCCTCCACCTGCTTGGCTTGGGGGGCAAGTCTCCCTAGGATTTTCCCTAGGGAGATCCAATCTGCCTAGCCGCCGCCCCCTAGGGGAAACCCTAGGGCGCCTTCCCCTCTCCCCTTGCCCCTATATATAGTGGAGGGGTGGGAGGGCAGCCGCAACCTCTTCCCTGGCGCAGCCCTCCCTCCTCCTACCTTCTCCTCCTCCTCCATGGTGCTTGGCGAAGCCCTGCCGGAGAACCACGAGCTCCACCATCACCACGCCGTCATGCTGACGGAGCTCTCCCTGAACTTCTCCTCTTCCCTTGCTGGATCAAGGCATAGGAGACGTCACCGGGCTGCACGTGTGTTGAACGCGGAGGCGTCGTTGTTCGGCGCTTAGATCGGAATCAACTGCGATCTGAATCACTGCGAGTACGACTCCTTCATCCGCGTTCTTGCAACGCTTCCGCTTAGCGATCTACAAGGGTATGTAGATGCACTCTCCTTCCCTTCATTGCTAGATTACTCCATAGATTGATCTTGGTGATGGGTAGAAAATTTTAAATTTCTGCTACGATCCCCAACAGTGGCATCATGAGCTAGGTCTATGCGTAGTTTCTATGCACGAGTAGAACACAAAGCAGTTGTGGGCGTCGATGTTGTCAATTTACTTGCCGTTACTAGTCTTATCTTGATTCGGCGGCATCGTGGGATGAAGCGGCCCGGACCGACCTTACACGTACGCTTACGTGAGTCTGGTTCCACCGACTGACATGCACTAGTTGCATAAGGTGGCTAGCGGGTGTCTGTCTCTACCACTTTAGTCAGATCGGATTCGATGAAAAGGGTCCTTATGAAGGGTAAATAGAAATTGGCATATCACGTTGTGGTTTTGGCATAGGTAAGAAACGTTCTTGCTAGAAACCTATAGCAGCCACGTAAAAACTGTAGGGGAACGTAGTAATTTCAAAAAAAATTCCTACGCACACGCAAGATCATGGTGATGCATAGCAACGAGAGGGGAGAGTGTGATCTACGTACCCTTGTAGATCGACAACGGAAGTGTTTGGTTGATGTAGTCGTACGTCTCCACGGCTCGACCGATCAAGCACCGAAACTACGGCACCTCCGAGTTCTAGCACACGTTCAGCTCGATGATGATCCCCGGACTCCGATCCAGCAAAGTGTCGGGGAAGAGTTCCGTCAGCACGACGGCGTGGTGACGATCTTGATGTACTACTGTCGCAGGGCTTCGCCTAAGCACCGCTACAATATTATCGAGGACTATGGTGGCAGGGGGCGCCGCACACGGCTAAGAATATGATCACGTGGATCAACTTGTGTTCCTCTGGGGTGCCCCTACCTCCGTATATAAAGGCTCAAGGGGGGGGGGGGGTGCGGCCGGCCTAGGAGAGGCGCGCCAGGAGGAGTCCTACTCCCTCCGGGAGTAGGATCCCCCCCTCTCAATCCTAGTTGGAATAGGATTCGTGGAGGGGGGAAAAGAGGAAGGGGGGCGGCCCCCTCTCCTTGTCCTATTCGGACCAAGGGAGGGGAGGGGCACGCGGCCCATCTCTGGCTGCCTCTTCTCTTTTCCACTAAGGCCCACTAAGGCCCATATATCTCCCGGGGGGTTCCGGTAACCTCCCGGTACTCCGGTAAAATCCCGATTTCACCCGGAACACTTCCGATATCCAAACATAGGCTTCCAATATATCAATCTTTATGTCTCGACCATTTCGAGACTCCTCGTCATGTCCGTGATCACATCTGGGACTCCGAACAACCTTCGGTACATCAAAACGTATAAAATCATAATAAAACTGTCATCGAAACCTTAAGCGTGCGGACCCTACGGGTTCGAGAACAATGTAGACATGACCGAGACATGTCTCCGGTGAATAACCAATAGCGGGACGTGGATGCCCATATTGGCTCCTACATATTCTACGAAGATCTTTATCGGTCAGACCGCATAACAACATACATTGTTCCCTTTGTCATCGGTATGTTACTTGCCCGAGATTCGATCGTCGGTATCCAATACCTAGTTCAATCTCGTAACTAACTCATTAGTTGCAATGCTTGCAAGGCTTAAGTGATGTGCATTACCGAGAGGGCCCAGAGATACCTCTCCGACGATCGGAGTGCCAAATCCTGATCTCGAAATACGTCAACCTAGCATGTACCTTTGGAGACACCTGTAGAGCACCTTTATAATCACCCAGTTACGTTGTGACGTTTGGTAGCACACAAAGTGTTCCTCGGGCACACGGGAGTTACATAATCTCATAGTCATAGGAACATGTATAAGTCATGAAGAAAGCAATAGCAACATACTAAATGATCGGGTGCTAAGCTAATGGAATGGGTCAGATCAATCAGATCATTCAACTAATGATGTGATCCCGTTAATCAAATAACAACTCTTTTTCTATGGTTAGGAAACATAACCATCTTTGATTAATGAGCTAGTCAAGTAGAGGCATACTAGTGACACTCTGTTTGTCTATGTATTCACACATGTATTATGTTTCCGGTTAATACAATTCTAGCATGAATAATAAACATTTATCATGAAATAAGGAAATAAATAATAACTTTATTATTGCCTCTAGGGCATATTTCCTTCAGTCTCCCACTTGCACTAGAGTCAATAATCTAGATTACACAGTAATGATTCTAACACCCATGGAGTTTTGGTGTTGATCATGTTTTGCTCGTGGAAGAGGCTTAGGCAACGGGTCTGCTACATTCAGCTCCATATGTATCTTGCAAATTTCTATGTCTCCCACTTGGACTAGATCCCGGATGAATTGAAGCGTCTCTTGATGTGTTTGGTTCTCTTGTGAAATCTGGATTCCTTTGCCAAGACAATTGCACCAGTATTGTCACAAAAGATCTTCATTGGACCCGATGCACTAGGTATGACACCTAGATCGGATATGAACTCCTTCATCCAGACTCCTTCATTTGCTGCTTCCGAAGCAGCTATGTACTCCGCTTCACATGTAGATCCCGCCATGACGCTTTGTTTAGAACTACACCAACTGACAGCTCCACCATTTAATGTAAACACGCTGGTTTGCGATTTAGAATCGTCCCGATCAGTGTCAAAGCTTGCATCAACGTAACCGTTTACGATGAGCTCTTTGTCACCTCCATATACGAGAAGCATATCCTTAGTCCTTTTCAGGTATTTCAGGATGTTCTTGACCGCTGTCCAGTGATCCACTCCTGGATTACTTTGGTACCTCCCTGCTAGACTTATAGCAAGGCACACATCAGGTCTGGTACACAGCATTGCATACATGATAGAGCCTACGGCTGAAGCATAGGGAACATCTTTCATTTTCTCTCTATCTTCTGCAGTGGTCGGGCACTGAGTCTAACTCAACTTCACACCTTGTAACACAGGCAAGAACCCTTTCTTTGCTTGATCCATTTTGAACTTCTTCAAAATCTTGTCCAGGTATGTGCTTTGTGAAAGTCCAATTAAGCGTCTTGATCTATCTCTATAGATCTTTATGCCTAATATGTAAGCAGCTTCACCGAGGTCTTTCATTCAAAAACTCTTATTCAGGTATCCCTTTATGCTATCCAGAAATTCTATATCATTTCCAATCAGTAATATGTCATCCACATATAATATCAGAAATGCTACAGAGCTCCCACTCACTTTCTTGTAAATACAGGCTTCTCCGAAAGTCTGTATAAAACCAAATGCTTTCATCACACTATCAAAGCATTTATTCCAACTCCGAGAGGCTTGCACCAGTCCATAAATGGATCACTGGAGTTTGCACACTTTGTTAGCTCCCTTTGGATCGACGAAACCTTCCGGTTGCATCATATACAACTCTTCTTCCAGAAATCCATTCAGGAATGCAGTTTTGACATCCATCTGCCAAATTTCATAATCATAAAATGCGGCAATTGCTAACATGATTCGGACAGACTTAAGCATCGCTACGGGTGAGAAGGTCTCATCGTAGTCAACCCCTTGAACTTGTCGAAAACCTTTTGCGACAAGTCGAGCTTTGTAGACAGTAATATCACCGTCAGCGTCAGTCTTCTTCTTGAAGATCCATTTATTCTCAATTGCTTGCCGATCATCGGGCAAGTCAACCAAAGTCCATACTTTGTTCTCATACATGGATCCCATCTCGGATTTCATGGCTTCAAGCCATTTTGCGGAATCTGGGCTCACCATCGCTTCTTCATAGTTCGTAGGTTCATCATGATCTAGTAGCATGATTTCCAGAATAGGATTACCATACCACTCTGGCGCGGATCTTACTCTGGTTGATCTACAAGGTTCAGTAGTATCTTGTTCTGAAGTTTCATGATCATTATCATTAGTTGTTGGTGAACGTAGCAGAAATTCTAAATTTTCCTACGTGTCACCAAGATCTATCTATGGAGAGACCAGCAACGAGGGGAAGGAGAGTACATCTACATACCCTTGTAGATCGCTAAGCGGAAGCGTTCAAGAGAACGCGGTTGATGGAGTCGTACTCGTCGTGATCCAAATCACCGAAGATCCTAGTGCCGAACGGACGGCACCTCCGCATTCAACACACGTATGGAGCAGCGACGTCTCCTCCTTCTTGATCCAGCAAGAGGGGGAGGAGAGGTTGATGGAGATCCAGCAGCACGACGGCGTGGTGGAAGTAGCGGGATTCCAACAGGGCTTCGCCAAGCGCTGCGGGAGGAGGGAGATGTGTCGCAGGAGGGAGAGGGAGGCGCCAGGGCTTAGATTCGGCTGCCCTCCCTTCCCCCCACTATATATAGGGCCAAGGGAGAGGGGGGGCACAGCCTTGGCCCTTCCTCCAAGGAAGGGTGCGGCTAGGGAGGAGTCCCTCCTCCCCAAGGCACCTAGGAGGTGCCTTCCCCCTTTAGGACTCTTCCTTTCCTTATCTCTTGGCGCATGGGCCTCTTGGGGCTGGTGCCCTTGGCCCATATAGGCCAAGTTGCACACCCCTACAGCCCATGTGCCCCCCGGGGCAGGTGGCCCCACCCGGTGGACCCCCGGGACCCTTCCGGTGGTCCCGGTACAATACCGGTGACCCCGAAACTTGTCCCGATGGCCGAAATAGCACTTCCTATATATAATTCTTTACCTCCGGGCCATTCTGCAACTCCTCGTGACGTCCGGGATCTCATCCGAGACTCCGAACAACATTCGGGTTACCGCATACTAATATCTCTATAACCCTAGCGTCACCGAACCTTAAGTGTGTAGACCCTACGGGTTCGGGAGACATACAGACATGACCGAGATGACTCCAGTCAATAACCAACAGTGGGATCTGGATACCCATGTTGGCTCCCACATGTTCCACGATGATCTCATCGGATGAACCACGATGTCGAGGACTTAATCAATCCCGTATACAATTCCCTTTGTCTAGCGATACGATACTTGCCCGAGATTCGATCGTCGGTATCCCGATACCTTGTTCAATCTCGTTACCGGCAAGTCTCTTTACTCGTTCCGTAACACATCATCCCGTGATCAACTCCTTGATCACATTGTGCACATTACGACGATGTCCTACCGAGTGGGCTAGAGATACCTCTCCGTCACACGGAGTGACAAATCCCAGTCTCGATTCGTGCCAACCCAACAGACACTTTTGGAGATACCTGTAATGTACCTTTATTGCCACCCAGTTACGTTGTGACGTTTGGCACACCCAAAGTATTCCTACGGTATCCGGGAGTTGCACAATCTCATGGTCTAAGGAAATGATACTTGGCATTAGAAAAGCTTTAGCATACGAACTACACGATCTAGTGCTATGCTTAGGATTGGGTCTTGTCCATCACATCGTTCTCCTAATGATGTGATCCCGTCATCAACGACATCCGATGTCCATGGTCAGGAAACCGTAACCATCTATTGATCAACGAGCTAGTCAACTAGAGGCTTACTAGGGACATGGTGTTGTCTATGTATCCACACATGTATCCGAGTTTCCTATCAATACAATTCTAGCATGGATAATAAACGATTATCATGAACAAGGAAATATAATAATAACCAATTTATTATTGCCTCTAGGGCATATTTCCAATAGTCTCCCACTTGCACTAGAGTCAATAATCTAGTTCACATCGCCATGTGATTAACACTCACAGGTCACATCGCCATGTGACCAACATCCAAAGAGTTTACTAGAGTCAATAATCTAGTTCACATCACTATGTGATTAACACTCAATGTGTTCTGGGTTTGATCATGTTGCTTGTGAGAGAGGTTTTAGTCAACGGGTCTGCAACATTCAGATCCGTATGTACTTTGCAAATCTCTATGTCATTTCCTAGATGCAGCTACCACGCTCTATTTGGAGCTATTCCAAATAACTGTTCTACTATACGAATCCAGTTTACTACTCAGAATAATCTGGATTACTGTCAAAGTTTGCATCGACGTAACTCTTTACGTCGAACTCTTTATCACCTCCGTAACTGAGAAACATATCCTTATTCCTCTAAGGATAATTTAGACCGCTATCTGGTGATCTACTCCTAGATTACCTTTGTACCCTCTTGCCAGATATGTGGCAAGGCACACTTCAGGTGCGGTACACAGCATAGCATACTGTAGAGCCTACGTCTAAAGCATAGGGGACGACCTTCGTCCTTTCTCTCTATTCTGCCGTGGTCGAGCTTTAAGTCTTAACTTCATACCTTACAACTCAGGCAAGAACTCCTTCTTTGACTGATCCATCTTGAAAACCTTCAAGATCATGTCAAGGTATGTGCTCATTTGAAAGTACCATTAAGCGTTTTGATCTATCCTTATAGATCTTGATGCTCAATGTTCAAGTAGCTTAATCCAGGCTTTCCATTGAAAACACTTTCCAAATAACCCTATATGCTTTCCAGAAATTCTATGTCATTTCCGATCTATGATATGTCGACAGCATATATTCATCAGAAATTCTATAGTGCTCCCACTCACTTCTTTGGAAATACAAGTTTCTCATGAACTTTGTATACACCCAAAATCTTTCATCATCTCATCAAAGCATATATTCCAACTCCGAGATGCTTACTCCAGTCCTCAGAAGGATTGCTGGAGCTTTGCATACTTGTTAGCATCTTTCAGGATTGACAAAACCTTCCGGTTGTATCACATACAACCTTTCCTCAAGAAAATCATCGAGGAAACAATGTTTTTTACATCCTATCTGCAAGATTTCATAAATAATGCAGTAATCGCTAATATAATTCCAACAGACTCTTAGCATCGCTACGTGTGAGAAAGTCTCATCGTAGTCAACTCCTTGAACTTGTCGGGAAACATCTTAACGACAAGTCGAGCTTTCTCAATGGTGACACTTACCATCATTGTCTGTCTTCCTTTTAAAATCCACCTGTACTCAACAGCCTTACGACCATCGAGTTGTTCCACCAAAGTCTACACTTTGTTTTCATATATGGATCCTCTCTCGGATTATATGGCCTCGAGCCATTTTTTTTGGAATCCAGGCCCACCATCGCTTCACCATAGCTCGTAGGTTCATTGTTGTCTAGCAACATGACTTCCAAGATAGGATTACGTACCACTCTGATGTAGTACACATCCTTGTCATCCCACGAGGTCTGGTAGTGACTTGATATGAAGTTTCATGATCACTATCATAAGCTTCCACTTCAATTGGTGTAGGTGCCACAGGAACAACTTCCTGTGCCCTGCCACACACTAGTTGAAGAGACGGTTCAACAACCTCATCAAGTCTCCACCATCCTCCCACTCAATTCTTTCGAGAGAAACTTTTCCTCGAGAAAGGACCCGATTCTAGAAACAATCCCTTATTGCTTTCGGATCTGAGACAGGAGGTATATCCAACTGTTTTTGGGTGTCCTATGAAGATGCATTTATCCGCTTTGGGTTCGAGCTTATCATCCTGAAACTTTTCACATAAGCGTCGCAGCCCAAACTTTTAAGAAATGACAGCTTAGGTTTCTCTAAACCACAGTTCATACGGTGTCATCTCATCAGAATTACATGGTGCCCTATTTAAAGTGAATGTGGTTGTCTCTAATGCCTAACCCATAAACTATCGTGGTAATTCGATAAGAGACATCATGGTATGCATCATATCCAATAGGGTGCAGTTATGATGTTCGGACACACCATCACACTGTGGTGTTCCAGGCTGTATTAGTTGTGAAACAATTTCCACAATGTCTTAATTCTGTGCCAAACTCGTAATTCAGATATTCATCTCTATGATCATATCATAGATATTTTATCCTCTTGTCGTGACGATCTTTCAACTTCACCCTGAAATTACTTGAACCTTTCAATAATTCAGACTCATGATTCATCAAGTAAATATACTCAACATCTACTCAAATCATCTGTGAAACAAGAACATAATGATATCCACTACATGCCTCAACACTTATTGGACTGCACACATCAAAATGTATTACTTCCAACAAGTTGCTTTATAGTTCCATTTTACTGAAACCGAGGCTTTCAGTCATCTTGCCCATGTGGTATGATTTGCATGTCTCAAGTGATTCAAAATCAAGTGAGTCCAAATGGTCCATTTGCATGGAGTTTCTTCATGCATATACACCAATAGACATGGTTCGCATGTCTCAAACTTTTCAAAAACGAGTGAGCCCAAAGATCCATCAACATGGAGCTTCTTCATGCGTTTTATACCGATATGACTTAAGTGGAAGTGCCACAAGTAGGTGGTACTATCTTTTGGCATGAACATGTGTATCACTACGATCGAGATTCAATAAACCATTCATTTTAGGTGCAAGACCATTGAAGGTATTATTCAAATAAACAGAGTAACCATTATTCTCCTTAAATGAATAACCGTATTGCGATAGACATAATCCAATCATGTCTATGCTCAACGCAAACACCAATCTCGATGGTAGAGGGAGCGTGCGATGCTTGATCACATCAAGCTTGGAAAAAACTTCCAACCTATATCGCCAGCTCACCTTTAGCTAGTCTCCGTTTATTCCGTACCTTTTATTTCGAGTTACTAACACTTAGCAACCGAACCGGTATCTAATACCCTGGTGCTACTAGGAGTACTAGTAAAGTACACATCAACACAATGTATATCCAATATACTTCTATCGACCTTGCCAGCCTTCTAATCTACCAAGTATCTAGGGTAATTCTGCTCCAGTGGCTGTTCTCCTTAATTACAGAAGCACTTAGTCTCGGGCTTGGGTTCAACTTTGGGTTTCTTCACTTGAGCAGCAACTGACTTGTCATTTCATGAAGTATCCCTTTCTTTCCCTTGCCCTTCTTGAAACTAGTGGTTTTTAACTAACCATCAACAATTGATGCTCCTACTTGACTTCTACTTTCGCGGTGTCAAGCATCGCGAATATCTCAAGGATCATCACATCTATCCCTGATATGTTATAGTTCATTACGAAGCTCTAGCAGCTTGGTGGCAATGACTTTGGAGAAACATCAATATCTCATCTGGAAGATTAACTCCTACTCGATTCAAGTGATTGTTGTACTTAGACAATCTGAGCACAAGCTCAACGATTGAGCTTTTCTCCCTTAGTTTGCAGGCGAAGGAAATCGTCGGAGGTCTTATACCTCTTGACATGGGCACGAGCCTGAAATCCCAATTTCAGCCCTCGAAACATCTCATATGTTCTGTGACATTTCAAAAATGTCTTCGGTGCCTCAATTCTAAACCATTTAACATTACCGAACTATCCTGTAGTCATCAAAACGTGTATGTCAGATGTTCGCAACATCCACAGACCACGTTCGAGGTTCAGCACACTGAGCGGTGCATTAAGGACATGAGCCTTCTATGAAGGAATGAGGATAATCCTCAATTTATGGACCTAGTCCGCATAATTGCTACTATCAACTTTCAACTAAATTTTCTCTAGGAACATAACTAAACAGTAGAACTTAAGCGCGAGCTACGACATAATTTGCAAAGATCTTTTGACTATGTTCAGGATAATTAAGTTCATCTTATGAACTCCCACTCAGATAGACATCCCTCTAGTCATCTAAGTGATTACATGATCCGAGTCAACTAGGCCGTGTCCGATCATCACGTGAGACGGACTAGTCAACATCGGTGAACATCTTCATGTTGATCGTATCTACCATGCGACTCATGCTCGACCTTTCGGTCTTCTGTTTTCCGAGGCCATGTCTGTACATGCTAGGCTCGTCAAGTCAACCTAAGTGTTTTGCATGTGTTCCGAGGCCATGTCTGTACATGCTAGGCTCGTCAACACCCGTTGTATTTGAACGTAAGAATCTATCACACCCGATCATCACGTGGTGCTTCGAAACTACGAACTTTTAGCAACGGTGCATAGTTAGGGGGAACACTTTCTTGAAATTTTAATGAGGGATCATCTTATTTACTACCGTCGTTCTAAGCAAATAAGATGTATAAACATGATAAACATCACATGCAATCAAATAGTGACATGATATGGCCAATATCACTTTGCTCCTTTTGATCTCCATCTTCGGGGCTCCATGATCATCATCGTCACCGGCATGACACCATGATCTCCATCATCGTGTCTTCATGAAGTTGTCTCGCCAACTATTACTTCTACTACTACAGCTAACGGTTAGCAATAAAGTAAAGTAATTACATGACATTTATGTTGACACGCAGGTCATAAATAAATAAAGACAACTCCTATGGCTCCTGCCGGTTGTCATACTCATCGACATGCAAGTCGTGATTCCTATTACAAGAACATGATCATATCATACATCACATATATCATTCATCACATCCTTTGGCCATATCACATCACATAGCATACCCTGCAAAAACAAGTTAGATGTCCTCTAATTGTTGTTTGCATGTTTTACGTGGCTGCTATGGGTTTCTAGCAAGAACGTTTCTTACCTACGCAAAGACCACAATGTGATATGCCAATTTCTATTTACCCTTCATAAGGACCCTGTTCATCGAATCCGATCCGACTAAAGTGGGAGAGGCAGGCACCCGCTAGCCACCTTATGCAACTAGTGCATGTCAGTCGGTGAAACCAGTCTCACGTAAGAGTACGTGTAAGGTCGGTCCGGGCCGCTTCATCCCATGATGCCGCCGAATCAAGATTGGACTAGTAACGGTAAGCATATTGAACAAAATCAATGCCCACAACTACTTTGTGTTCTACTCGTGCATAGAAACTACGCATAGACCTAGCTCTGATACCACTGTTGGGGAACGTAGCAGAAATTCAAAATTTTCCTACATGTCACCAAGATCTATCTATGGAGAGACCAGCAACGAGGGGAAGGAGATTGCATCTACATACCCTTGTAGATCGCTAAGCGGAAGCGTTCAAGAGAACGGGGTTCATGGAGTCGTACTCGTCGTGATCCAAATCACCGAAGATCCTAGTGCCGAACGGACGGCACCTCCGCATTCAACACACGTACGGAGCAACGACTTCTCCTCCTTCTTGATCCAGCAAGGGGGGAAGGAGAGGTTGATGGAGATCCAGCAGCACGACGGCGTGGTGGAAGTAGCGGGATTCCAACAGGGCTTCGCCAAGCGCTGCGGGAGGAGGGAGATGTGTCATGGGAGGGAGAGGGAGGCGCGAGGGCTTAGATTCGGCTGCCCTACCTCCCCTCCCCCACTATATATAGGGCCAAGGGAGAGGGGGGGAGCAGCCTTGGCCCTTCCTCCAAGGAAGGGTGCGGCTAGGGAGGAGTCCCTCCTCCCCAAGGCACCTAGGAGGTGCCTTCCCCCTTTAGGACTCTTCCTTTCCTTATCTCTTGGCGCATGGGCCTCTTGGGGCTGGTGCCCTTGGCCCATATAGGCCAAGTCGCACACCCCTACAGCCCATGTGGCCCCCCAGGGCAGGTGGCCCCACCCGGTGGACCCCCGGGACCCTTCCGGTGGTCCCGGTACAATACCGGTGACCCCAAAACTTGTCCCGATGGCCGAAATAGCACTTCCTATATATAATTCTTTACCTCCGGACCATTCCGGAACTCCTCGTGACATCCGGGATCTCATCCGGGACTCCGAACAACATTTGGGTCACCGCATACTAATATCTCTATAACCCTAGCGTCACCGAACCTTAAGTGTGTAGACCCTACGGGTTCGGGAGACATGCAGACATGACCGAGATGACTCCGGTCAATAACCAACAGCGGGATCTGGATACCCATGTTGGCTCCCACATGTTCCACGATGATCTCATCAGATGAACCACGATGTCGAGGACTTAATCAATCCCGTATACAATTCCCTTTGTCTAGCGGTACGATACTTGCCCGAGATTCGATCGTCGGTATCCCGATACCTTGTTCAATCTCGTTACCGGCAAGTCTCTTTACTCGTTCCGTAACACATCATCCCATGATCAACTCCTTGATCACATTGTGCACATTACGATGATGTCCTACCGAGTGGGCCCAGAGATACCTCTCCGCCATACGGAGTGACAAATCCCAGTCTCGAGTCGTGCCAACCCAATAGACACTTTCGGAGATACCTGTAATGTACCTTTATAGCCACCCAGTTACGTTGTGACGTTTGGCACACCCAAAGTATTCCTACGGTATCCGGGAGTTGCACAATCTCATGGTCTAAGGAAATGATACTTGACATTAGAAAAGCTTTGGCATACGAACTACACGATCTAGAGCTATGCTTAGGATTGGGTCTTGTCCATCACATCATTCTCCTAATGATGTGATCCCGTCATCAACGACATCCGATGTCCATGGTTAGGAAACCGTAACCATCTATTGATCAACGAGCTAGTCAACTAGAGGCTTACTAGGGACATGGTGTTGTCTATGTATCCACACATGTATTTGAGTTTCCTATCAACACAATTCTAGCATGGATAATAAACAATTATCATGAACAAGGAAATATAATAATAACCAATTTATTATTGCCTCTAGGGCATATTTCCAACATTAGCTTCCTCACTAATTGGTGTAGGTGTCACAGAAATAGTTTTCTGTGATGTACTATTTTCCAATAAGGGAGCAGGTACAGTTACCTCGTCAAGTTCTACTTTCCTCCCACTCACTTCTTTCGAGAGAAACTCCTTCTCTAGAAAGGATCCATTCTTAGCAACGAATGTCTTGCCTTCGGATCTGTGATAGAAGGTGTACCCAACAGTCTCCTTTGGGTATCCTATGAAGACACATTTCTCCGATTTGGGTTCGAGCTTATCAGGTTGAAGCTTTTTCACATAAGCATCGCAGCCCCAAACTTTAGGAAACGACAACTTTGGTTTCTTGCCAAACCATAGTTCATAAGGCGTAATCTCAACGGATTTTGATGGTGCCCTATTTAACGTGAATGCGGCCGTCTCTAAAGCATAACCCCAAAACGATAACGGTAAATCAGTAAGAGACATCATAGATCGCACCATATCTAGTAAAGTACGATTACGACGTTCGGACACACCATTACGCTGAGGTGTTTCGGGTGGCGTGAGTTGCGAAACTATTCTGCATTGCTTCAAATGTACACCAAACCCGTAACTCAAATATTCTCCTCCACGATCAGATCGTAGAAACTTTATTTTCTTGTTACGATGATTTTCAACTTCACTCTGAAATTCTTTGAACTTTTCAAATGTTTCAGACTTATGTTTCATTAAGTAGATATACCCATATCTGCTTAAGTCATCTGTGAAGGTGAGAAAATAACGATATCCGCCACGAGCCTCAATATTCATCGGACCACATACATCTGTATGTATGATTTCCAACAAATCTGTTGCTCTCTCCATAGTGCCGGAGAACGGTGTTTTAGTCATCTTGCCCATGAGGCACGGTTCGCAAGTACCAAGTGATTCATAATCAAGTGGTTCCAAAAGCCCATCAGTATGGAGTTTCTTCATGCGCTTTATACCGATATGACCTAAATGGCAGTGCCACAAATAAGTTGCACTATCATTATCAACTCTGCATCTTTTGGCTTCAACATTATGAATATGTGTGTTACTACTATCGAGATTCATCAAAAATAGACCACTCTTCAAAGGTGCATGACCATAAAAGATATTACTCATATAAATAGAACAACCATTATTCTCTTATTTAAATGAATAACCGTCTCGCATTAAACAAGATCCAGATATAATGTTCATGCTCAATGCTGGCACCAAATAACAATTATTTAGGTCTAATACTAATCCCGAAGGTAGATGTAGAGGTAGCGTGCCGACCGCGATCACATCGACTTTGGAACCATTTCCCACGCGCATCGTCACCTCGTCCTTTGCCAGCGTTCGCTTAATCCGTAGTCCCTGTTTCGAGTTGCAAATATTAGCAACAGAACCAGTATCAAATACCCAGGTGCAACTGCGAGCTCTAGTAAGGTACACATCAATAACATGTATATCACATATACCTTTGTTCACCTTGCCATCCTTCTTATCCGCCAAATACTTGGGGCAGGTCCGCTTCCAGTGACCAGTCTGCTTGCAGTAGAAGCACTCAGTTTCAGGCTTAGGTCCAGACTTGGGTTTCTTCTCTTGAGCAGCAACTTGCTTGCTATTCTTCTTGAAGTTCCCCTTCTTCTTCCCTTTGCCCTTTTTCTTGAAACTAGTGGTCTTGTTGACCATCAACACTTGATGCTCCTTTTTGATTTCTACCTCCGCAGCTTTCAGCATTGCGAAGAGCTCGGGAATAGTCTTATTCATCCCTTGCATATTATAGTTCATCACGAAGCTCTTGTAGCTTGGTGGCAGTGATTGGAGAATTCTATCAATGACGCAATCATCTGGAAGATTAACTCCCATCTGAATCAAGTGATTATTATACCCAGACATTTTGAGTATATGCTCACTGACAGAACTGTTCTCCTCCATCTTGCAGCTATAGAACTTATTGGAGACTTCATATCTCTCAATCCGGGCATTTGCTTGAAATATTAACTTCAACTCCTGGAACATCTCATATGCTCCATGACATTCAAAACGTCGTTGAAGTCCCAATTCTAAGCCGTAAAGCATGGCACACTGAACTATCGACTAGTCAGCTTTGCTCTGCCAGACGTTCATAACATCTGGTGTTGCTCCAGCAGCAGGCCTGGCACCCAGCGGTGCTTCCAGGACGTAATTCTTCTGCGCAGCAATGAGGATAATCCTCAAGTTACGGACCCAGTCCGTGTAATTGCTACCATCATCTTTCAACTCTGCTTTCTCAAGGAACACATTAAAATTCAACGAAACAACAGCACGGGCCATCTATCTACAATCAAACATACATAAGCAAGATACTATCAGGTACTAAGTTCATGATAAATTTAAGTTCAATTAATCATATTACTTAAGAACTCCCACTTAGATAGACATCCCTCTAATCTTCTAAGTGGTCACGTGATCCAAATCAACTAAACCATAACTGATCATCACGTGAAATGGAGTAGTTTTCAATGGTGAACATCACTATGTTGATCATATCTGATATATGACTCACGCTCGATCTTTCGATCTCAGTGTTCCGAGGCCATATCTGCATATGCTAGGTTCGTCAAGTTTAACATGAGTATTCTGCGTGTGCAAAACTGTCTTGCACCCATTGTAGATGGACGTAGAGCTTATCACACCCGATCATCACATGGTGTCTGGGCACGACGAACTTTGGCAACGGTGCATACTCAGGGAGAACACTTTTATCTTGATAATTTAGTGAGAGATCATCTTATAATGCTACCGTCAATCAAAGCAAGATAAGATGCATAAAAGATAAACATCACATGCAATCAATATAAGTGATATGATATGGCCATCATCATCTTGTGCTTGTGATCTCCATCTCCGAAGCACCGTCATGATCACCATCGTCACCGGCACGACACCTTGATCTCCATCGTAGCATCGTTGTCGTCTCGCCAATCTTATGCTTCCACGACTATCGCTACCGCTTAGTGATAAAGTAAAGCATTACAGCGCGATTGCATTGCATACAATAAAGCGACAACCATATGGCTCCTGCCAGTTGCCGATAACTCGGTTACAAATCATGATCATCTCATACAATAAAATTTAGCATCATGTCTTGACCATATCACATCACAACATGCCCTGCAAAAACAAGTTAGACGTCCTCTACTTTGTTGTTGTAAGTTTTACGTGGCTGCTACGGGCTTAAGCAAGAACCATTCTTACCTACGCATCAAAACCACAACGATAGTTTGTCAAGTTGGTGTTGTTTTAACCTTCGCAAGGACCGGGCGTAGCCACACTCGGTTCAACTAAAGTTGGAGAAACTGTCACCCGCAAGCCACCTATGTGCAAAGCACGTCGGGAGAACCGGTCTCGCATAAGCGTACGCATAATGTCGGTCCGGGCCGCTTCATCCAACAATACCGCCGAACCAAAGTATGACATGCTGGTAAGCAGTATGACTTATATCGCCCACAACTCACTTGTGTTCTACTCGTGCATATAACATCAACACATAAAACCTAGGCTCGGATGCCACTGTAGGGGAACGTAGTAATTTCAAAAAAATTCCTACGCACACACAAGATCATGGTGATGCATAGCAACGAGAGGGGAGAGTGTGATCTACGTACCCTTGTAGATCGACAACGGAAGCGTTTGGTTGATGTAGTCGTACATCTCCATGGCCCGACCGATCAAGCACGGAAACTACGGCACCTCCGACTTCTAGCACACGTTCAGCTCAATGACGATCCCCGGACTCCGATCCAGCAAAGTGTCGGGGAAGAGTTCCATCAGCATGACGGTGTGGTGACGATCTTGATGTACTACTGTCGCAGGGCTTCGCCTAGGCACTGCTACAATATTATCGAGGACTATGGTGGCAGGGGGCGCCGCACACGGCTAAGAATATGATCACGTGGATCAACTTGTGTTCCTCTGGGGTGCCCCTGCCTCCGTATATAAAGGCTCAAGGGGGGGGGCGGCCGGCCTAGGAGAGGAGTGCCAGGAGGAGTCCTACTCCCTCCGGGAGTAGGATCCCCCCCCCCCCGCAATCCTAGTTGGAATAGGATTCGTGGAGGGGGGAAAAGAGGAAGGGGGGCCGGCCCCCTCTCCTTGTCCTATTCGAACCAAGGGAGGGGAGGGGTGCGTGGCCCATCTCTGGCTGCCTCTTCTCTTTTCCACTAAGGCCCACTAAGGCCCATATATCTCCCGGGGGGGTTCTGGTAACCTCCTGGTACTCTGGTAAAATCCCGATTTCACCCGGAACACTTCCGATATCCAAACATAGGCTTCCAATATATCAATCTTTATGTCTCGACCATTTCGAGACTCCTCGTCATGTCCGTGATCACGTCCGGGACTCCGAACAACCTTCGGTACATCAAAACATATAAACTCATAATAAAACTGTCATCGAAACCTTAAGCGTGCGGATCCTACGGGTTCGAGAACAATGTAGACATGACCGAGACATGTCTCCAGTCAATAACCAATAGCGGGACCTGGATGCCCATATTGGCTCCTACATATTCTACGAAGATCTTTATCGGTCAGACCGCATAACAGCATACGTTGTTCCCTTTGTCATCGGTATGTTACTTGCCCGAGATTCGATCGTCGGTATCCAATACCTAGTTCAATCTTGTTACTGGCAAGTCTCTTTACTCGTTCCGTAATACATCATCATGCAACTAACTCATTAGTTGCAATGCTTGCAAGGCTTAAGTGATGTGCATTACCGAGAGGGCCCAGAGATACCTCTCCGATGATCGGAGTGACAAATCCTAATCTCGAAATACGTCAACCCAACATGTACCTTTGGAGACACCTATAGAGCACCTTTATAATCACCCAGTTACGTTGTGACGTTTGGTAGCACACAAAGTGTTCCTCCAGCACATGGGAGTTACATAATATCATAGTCATAGGAACATGTATAAGTCATGAAGAAAGCAATAGCAACATACTAAACGATCGGGTGCTAAGCTAATGGAATGGGTCATGTCAATCAGATCATTCAACTAATGATGTGATCCCGTTAATCAAATAACAACTCTTTGTCTATGGTTAGGAAACATAACCATCTTTGATTAACGAGCTAGTCAAGTAGAGGCATACTAGTGAAACTCTGTTTGTCTATGTATTCACACATGTATTATGTTTTCGGTTAATACAATTCTAGCATGAATAATAAACATTTATCATGAAATAAGGAAATAAATAATAACTTTATTATTGCCTCTAGGGCATATTTCCTTCAAAAACTTGCAACAACAATTAGAGGATGTCTAACTTGTTTTTGCAGCATATGCCGTGTGATGTGATATGGCCAAAAGTATGTGATGAATGATATATGTGTTGTATGAGATTGATCGTGTTCTTGTAATAGGAATCACGACTTGCATGTCGATGAGTATGACAACCGGCATGAGCCATAGGAGTTGTCTTAATTTATTTATGACCTGCGTGTCAACTTAAACGTCATGTAATTACTTTACTTTATTGCTAAAGTGTTAGCCATAGTAGTAGAAGTAATAGATGACGAGACAACTTCAAGAAGACACGATGATGGAGATCATGATGATGGAGATCATGGTGTCATGCCGGTGACAACGATGATCATGGAGCCCCAAAGATGGAGATCAAAAGGAGCAAATGATATTGGCCATATCATGTCACTATTTGATTGCATGTGATGTTTATCATGTTTTTATATCTGATTTTCTTAGAACGGCGGTAGCTTAAATAAGATGATCCCTCGCAATAATTTCAAGAATTTTGTTCCCCCTAACTGTGCACCATTGCGAAGGTTCGTTGTTTTGAAGCACCACGTGATGATCGGGTGTGATAGATTCTAACATTCGAATACAACGGGTGTTGACGAGCCTAGCATGTACAGACATGGCCTCGGAACACATGCAATACACTTAGGTTGACTTGACGAGTGTAGCATGTACAAACATGGCCTCGGAACACGGAAGACCGAAAGGTCGAGCATGAGTCGTATAGAAGATACGATCAACATGAAGATGTTCACTGATGTTGACTAGTCCGTCTCACGTGATGATCTGACACGGCCTAGTTGACTCGGATCATGTTTCACTTAGATGACTAGAGGGATGTCTATCTGAGTGGGAGTTCATTGAATAATTTGATTAGATGAACTTAATTATCATGAACATAGTCTAAATTGTCTTTGCAAATATGTTGTAGATAAATAGCTCATGTTGTAGCTCCTTGTTTCAATACATTCCTAGAGAAAGATTAAGTTGAAGGATATTGTAAGCAATGATGCAGACTAGGTCCGTAGTCCGAGGAGTGTCCTCACTGCTACAAAGAAGGCTTACGTCTTTGATGCACTGCTCGATGTGCAAACCCCTACAATGTCGTCTGTGGATGTTGTGAACACCCGACAGACACATCCTGATGACTACTTGATAGTTTAGTGCACCATACTTTACGGCTTAGAATTGGGGTTCCAATGACGTTTTGAACGCCATAAGACATATGAGATTTTCCCAGAGCTGAAATTGGGATTTCAGGCTCATGCCTGTGTTGAGAGGTATGAGACCTCTGACAAGTTCTTTTACCAACAAGATGGAGGAGAATAGCTCAGCTAGTGAGCATGTGCTCAGAATGTCTGGTGCTACAATCACTTAAATCAAGTGGGAGTTAAACTTCCAGATAAGATAGTGATTTATAGAGTTCTCTAGCCACTATCACTAAGCTACTAGATCTTCGTGATGAACTATGACATGCAAGGGATGGAGTTGATCCCGGAGCTGTTCGCGGTGCTTAAGACCGCAAAAGGTAGAAATCAAGAAGAAGCATCAAGTGTTGATGGTGTAACAAGACCACTAGTTTCAAGAAGGGCAAGGGCTAGAAGGGAAACTTCATGGATGGCAAACCAGTTGCCGCTCCAGTGAAGGATCCCAAGGTTGAACCCAAACCCGAGAGTCAGTGCTTCTATTGTAAGGGGAACGGTCATTGGTAGCGGAATTACCCCAAATGCATGGTAGATAAGAAGGCTGGCAACTTCAAAGTATATACGTGTTATTAATGTGTACCTCACTAGTACTCCTGGTAGCACCTGGGTATTGGATACCGGTTCAGTTACTATTATTGGTGACTTGAAGCAAAAGCTACGGATTAAACGGAGACTGGCTAAGGGCGAGGTGACGATGTGTGTTGGAAGTGTTTCCAAAGTTGATGAGATCACCATCGCACGCTCCATCTGCCTCCGGGATTAGTATTGAACCTAGATAAATGTTATGAGGTGTCTACGTTGAGCATAAATATGATTAGATCATGTTCATTGCAATACGGTTATTCATTTAAGTTAGAGAATAATGGTTATTCTGTTTACATGAATAATACCTTTCATGGTCATGCACCCTATGTGAATGGTTCATTGAATCTCGGTCGTGGTAATACACATGTTCACGCCAAAAGATGTAGAGTTAATAATGATAGTACCACTTTCTTGTGGCACTACCGCTTAGGTCATATTGGCGTCAGATGCATGAAGAAACTCCATGTCGATGGATGTTTGGAGTCACTTGATTTTGAATCACTTGACACATGCGAGCCATGCCTCATGGGCAGGATGACTAAGACCCCGTTTTCAGGTACAATGAAACGGGCAAGTGACTTGTTGGAAATCATACATGCTGATGCGTGTGATCCAATGAGAAATTGAAGCGTGCGGTGGATATCGCTATTTTCTCATCTTCACTGACAATGTGAGTAGATATAGGTATATTTACTTAATGAATCACAAGTCTGAAATGTTTGAAAAGTTCAAGCGATTTCATAGTGAAGTTAAGAATCATCATAACAAGAAGATCAAATTCCTACGATCTGATCAATGAGAATTTTTGAGTTATGAGTTTGGCAATCACTTAAGACATTGTGGAATTGTTTCATAGTTGAAGCCACCTAGAACACCACAGGGTAATGGTGTGTCCGGACGTCGTAATCAAACCCTATGAGATATGGTGCAATCTATGATGTCTCTTACCGATCTACCGTTTTCATTTTGAGGTTATGCGTTAGAGACAGCTGCATTCACTTTAGATAGGACACCATATAAGTCCGTTGAGACGACGTCGTATGGACATTGGTTTGGCAAGAAACCAAAGTTTTCGTTTCTTAATGTTTGGGGCTGCGATGCTTAAGGCTTCAGTCGGAGAAGCTCGAACCCAAAAGCGGACAAACACATCTTCATAGGATACCCAAAGGTGACAATTGGGTATACCTTCTATCTCAGATCCGAGGGCAAATTGTTTGTCGCTAAGAACAGCTCCTTTCTCGAGAAGGAGTTTCTCTCGAAAGAATTGAGTGGGAGGAAGATAGAACTTGATGAGGTTGTTGAACCTCTACTTCAACCAGAAAGTGGTGCAACACAGAAAGATGTTTCTGTGACGCCTATGTCTGTTGAATAGGAAGTTAATGATAGTGATCATGAAGCTTCGGATCAAGTTGCTATCGAACCTCATAGGTCGACAAGGATATGTACTACTCCTGAGTGGTACGGTAATCCTGTCTTAGATATCATGTTGTTGGACAACAATGAACGTATGAGCTATGGAGAAGCGATGGTGGGCCCGTATTCCGACAAATGGTTAGAAGCCATGAAATCCGAGATAGGATCCATGTATCAGAACAAAGTATGGACTTTGATGGACTTGCCCGATGATCGGCAAGCCATTGAGATAAATGGATCTTTAAGAAGAAGACGGACGTGGACGGTAATGTTACCGTCTATGAAGCTCGACTTGTGGGAAAGGGTCTTTTCACAAGTTCAAGGAGTTGACTACGATGAGAATTTCTCACCCGTAGCGATGCTTAAGTCCGTTGGAATCATGTTAGCATTAGCTGTATTTTTCGATTATGAAATCTGACAGATGGATGTCAAAACAAGTTTTCTTACCAGTTTTCATAAGAAAACGTTGTATGTGATACAATAAAAGGTTTTGTCGATCCTAAGGATGCTAAAAGGTATGCTGGCTCTAGCAATCCTTCTATGGACTAGAGCAAGCATCTCGGAGTCGGAATATATGCTTTGATGGAGTGATCAAAGCTTTTAGGTTTATACAATGTTTGCTAGAAACTTGTATTTACAAGAAAGTGAGTGGGAGCACTACAACATTTCTGATAAGTATATGTGGATGACATATTACTGATTTGAAATAATGTAGAATTTCTGGAAAGCGTAAAGGTTGTTTGAAGAGTGTTTTTCAAAGGAAGACCTGGATAAAGCTGCTTACATATTGGGCATCAAGATCTATAGAGATAGATCAAAACGCCTGATGATACTTTCAAAGAACGCACACCTTGACATGTTTTTGAAGGAGTTCAAAATAGATCAGTCAAAGAAGGGGTTCTTACCTGAGTTGTAAGGTGTGAAGTTGAGTAAGACTCAAAGCTTGACCACGGCAGAAGAAAGAGGAAGGACGAAGGTTG
Source organism: Triticum monococcum (assembly GCA_034509565.1). Classification (NCBI taxonomy): domain Eukaryota; kingdom Viridiplantae; phylum Streptophyta; class Magnoliopsida; order Poales; family Poaceae; genus Triticum; species Triticum monococcum. The sequence goes on along the minus strand of CM067842.1, from coordinate 75,316,409 downwards.
TCCCTTATGCTTTTGTCATAGGCTCTATACGGTATGCCATGCTGAGTACCGCACCAGATGTGTGCCTTGCCACATGTCTGGCAAGAGGGTACAAAGGTGATCTAGGATTGGATCACCAGATAGCGGTCAAAATTATCCTTAGAGGAATAAGGAAATGTTTCTCAGTTATGGAGGTGATAAAGAGTTCAACGTAAAGAGTTACGTCGATGCAAGCTTAACACCTATCCGGATAGCTCTGAGTAGAGATACTGGATATGTATAATGGAGCAACAATTTGGAATAGCTCCATGTGGAACGTGGTAGCAGCATCTATGATATGACATAAAGTTTTGTGAAATACATTGGGATCTGAACATTGCAGACCCGTTGACTACAACCTCTCTCACAAGCATAACATGATCAAACCCAGAACTCATTGAGTGTTAATCACATAGTGATGTGAACTATATTAGTGACTCTAGTAAACTCTTTGGATGTTGGTCACATGGCGATGTAGCCTATGAGTGTTAATCACATGGCGATGTGAACTAGATTATTGACTCTAGTGCAAGTGGGAGACTGTTGGAAATATTCCCTAGAGGCAATAATAAATTAGTTATTATTATTATATTTCATTGTTCATGATAATCGTTTATTATCCATGCTAGAATTGTATTGATAGGAAACTCAGATACATGTGTGGATACATAGACAACACCATGTCCCTAGTAAGCTTCTAGTTGACTAGCTCATTGATCAATTGATGGTTACGGTTTCCTAACCATGGACATTGGATGTCGTTGATAACGGGATCACATCATTAGGAGAATGATGTGATGGAAAAGACCCAATCCTAAGCCTAGCACAAAGATCGTGTAGTTCGTATGCTAAAGCTTTTCTAATGTCAAGTATCATTTCCTTAGACCATGAGATTGTGCAACTCCCGGATACCGTAGGAGTGCTTTGGGTGTGCCAAACGTGACAACATAACTGGGTGGCTATAAAGGTACACTACGGGTATCTCCGAAAGTGTCTGTTGGGTTGGCACGAATCGAGACTGGGATTTGTCACTCCGTGTAACGGAGAGGTATCTTTGGGCCCACTCGGTAGGACATCATCATAATGTGCGCAATGTGACCAAGGAGTTGATCATGGGATGATGTGTTACGGAATGAGTAAAGAGACTTGCCAGTAACGAGATTGAACAAGGTATCGGGATACCGACGATCGAATCTCGGGCAAGTATCGTACCGATAGACAAAGGGAATTGTATACGGGATTGATTGAATCCTTGACATCATGGTTCATCCGATGAGATTATCATGTAGCATGTGGGAGCCAACATGGGTATCCAGATCCCGCTGTTGGTTATTGACCGGAGAGTTGTCTCGGGCATGTCTGCATGACTCCCGAGCCCGTAGGGTCTACACACTTAAGGTTCGATGACGCTAGAGTTGTTATGGGAAATAGTATGTGGTTACCGAAGGTTGTTCGGAGTCCCGAATGAGATCCCGGACGTGACGAGGAACTCCGGAATGGTCCGGCGGTGAATATCGATATATTGGACGAAGGGTATTGGAGTCCGTAAGTGTTCCGGAGGTACCAGGCTATGGCCAGCATGACCGAAAGGTATTTCGGGAGCCCCGGCAAGTGTTGGAGGGCCTCATGGGCCAAAGGGGAAGGGGCAAACCAGCCCACTAAGGGTTGGTGCGCCCCCCACACCCTTTCCCACGTTACTTGGGGAGGTGGGGCGCCTCCACCTGGCTTGGGAGGCAAGCCTCCACCTGCTTGGCTTGGGGGCAAGTCTCCCTAGGATTTTCCCTAGGGAGATCCAATCTGCCTAGCCGTCGCCCCTAGGGGAAACCCTAGGGTGCCTTCCCCTCTCCCCTTGCCCCTATATATAGTGGAGGGGTGGGAGGGCAGCCGCGACCTCTTCCCTGGCGCAGCCCTCCCTCCTCCTACCTTCTCCTCCTGCTCCATGGTGCTTGGCGAAGCCCTATCGGAGAACCACGAGCTCCACCACCACCACGCCATCGTGCTGACGGAGCTCTCCCTCAACTTCTCCTCTTCCCTTGCTGGATAAAGGCGTAGGAGACGTCACCGGGCTGCACGTGTGTTGAACACGGAGGCGCCGTTGTTCTGTGCTTAGATCGGAATCAACCGCGATCTGAATCGCTGCGAGTACGACTCCTTCATCCGCGTTCTTGCAACGCTTCCGCTTAGCGATCTACAAGGGTATGTAGATGCACTCTCCTTCCCTTCGTTGCTAGATTACTCCATAGATTGATCTTGGTGATGCGTAGAAAATTTTAAATTTCTGCTACGATCCCCAACATCGTCGGCCAGAGAAAAACAGAGCACTGGGGTGCTCTGCTCGCGGGCGAGGGGTATATAGGCACCTCATTGGTCCCGGTTCGTGGCATGAATTGAGACCAAAGGGAAGCATGTGGTCCCAGTTCAAGCTACCAACCGGGACCAATGGTGGTGGGCCAGGAGAGAGGCCCATTTGTTGGAAATATGCCCTAGAGGCAATAATAAAAAGCATTATTATTATATTTCCTTGTTCATGATAATTGTCTTTTATTCATGCTATAATTGTGTTATCCGGAAATCATAATACATGTGTGAATAAAGAGACACCAACATGTCCCTAGTAAGCCTCTAGTTGACTAGCTCGTTGATCAACAGATAGTCATGGTTTCCTGACTACGGACATTGGATGTCATTGATAACGAGATCACATCATTAGGAGAATGATGTGATGGACAAGACCCAATCCTAAACATAGCACAAGATCGTATAGTTCGTTTGCTAGAGTTTTTCCAATGTCAAGTATCCTTTCCTTAGACCATGAGATCGTGTAACTCCCGGATACCGTAGGAGTGCTTTGGGTGTACCAAACGTCACAACGTAACTAGGTGACTATAAAGGTTTACTATGGGTATCTCCGAAAGTGTATGTTGGGTTGACACAGATCAAGACTGGGATTTGTCACTCCGTATGACGGAGAGGTATCTCTGGGCACACTCGGTAATGCATCATCACAATGAGCTCAAAGTGACCAAGTGTCTGGTCACGGGATCATGCATTACGGTACGAGTAAAGTGACTTGCCGGAAACGAGATTGAACGAGGTATTGGGATACCGACGATCGAATCTCGGGCAAGTAACGTACCGATTGACAAAGGGAATTGTATACGGGGTTGCTTGAATCCTCGACATCGTGGTTCATCTGATGAGATCATCGAGGAGCATGTGGGAGCCAACATGGGTATCCAGATCCCGCTGTTGGTTATTGACCGGAGAGCAATCTTGGTCATGTCTACATGTCTCCCGAACTCGTAGGGTCTACACACTTAAGGTTCGGTGACGCTAGGGTTGTAGGGATATGAATATGCAGTAACCCGAAAGTTGTTCGGAGTCCTAGATGAGATCCCGGACGTCACAAGGAGTTCCGGAATGGTCCGGAGGTAAAGAATTATATATAGGAAGTGCTATTTCGGCCATCGGGACAAGTTTCAGGGTCACCGGTATTGTACCGGGACCACCGGAAGGGTCCCGGGGGTCCACCGAGTGGGGCCACCCATCCCGGAGGGCCCCATGGGCTGAAGTTGGAGGGGAACCAGCCCTTAGTGGGCCGGTGCGCCCCCTTATCCCAACCCCTTGCGCCTAGGGTTGAAACCCTAGGGTGGGGGGGGGGGCGCCCACTTGCCTTGGGGGGCACTCCAACCCCCCTGGCCGCCGCCCCCTTGGGAGATGGATCTCTAGGGCCGGCGCCCCCCTTGGGGGCCTATAACAAGGGAGGGGAGGGAGGGGCAGCCGCACCCTTGAGTCTTGGCCCCCCCCCCCTCTCCCCTGCTACACCTCTCCTCCTCCGTAGAGCTCGGCGAAGCCCTGCCGGAGTGCTGCTTCTCCATCATCACCACGCCGTCGTGCTGCTGCCGGAGCGATCTTCCTCAAACTCTCCTTCCCCTTGCTGGATCAAGAAGGAGGAGACGTCACGCTAACCGTACGTGTGTTGAACACTGAGGTGCTGTCCGTTAGGCGCTAGGATCTCCGATGATTTGGATCACGTCGAGTACAACTCCCTCATCCCCGTTCTTTGAACGCTTCCACTCGCGATCTACAAGGTATGTAGATGCATCCGATCACTCATTGCTAGATGAACTCATAGATGGATCTTGGTGGAACCATAGGAAAATTTTTGTTTTCTGCAACGTTCCCAAACACCATTGGTCCCGGTTCGTCCCACCAACCGGGACCAAAGGGGCCAGACGAACCGAGACCAATGCCCCCACGAGGCCCGGCAGGCCCCTGGCCTCATGAGCCGGCACCAATGCCCCCATGGGTCCCGGTTCTGGACTGAACCGGGACTAATGGGCTGACCCGGCCTGAACCAAAGCCCTCTGTTCTACTAGTGTTTCAGTCTCTCCTTACCTTAACAATGTCAGTTCTGGCATGAAGGGGCCTATGAGAGTTTGTATCCCCGGATATGTTGTCTCTCTTCAAATCTTGGCTTCTCATGTGTCATTCAAGCAGAGCAATTGGCCAACCATTAGTGTGACGACTTTGACATCTTACTTGTATTGTTCTCCCGCAAGGTCTAGTTTATCCAACCCTTTGAAACGATGTTCACGAATTGCAAGTCTGTTTTACATGGGATTATGCTTCAACTGATGTTTCTTTAATGACTTCTAGATTTCATCTCAACGGACGAGTGGTTATTGCGGTCTTTAAAGCATAGTAGACGAAGATGTTTGCAGATATCTCTTTCTTTTACTGTTGGTTCAGTGCAATTCAATCTTTACCGAGTCGCGTACAATCGAAGGAATAAGAATAATACCCCCTTCATCCCAAAATAAATGTAGTTGATTTAGTATAATTTTATACTAAATCAGTGGCACTTATTTTGGGACAGAGGGAGTAGTATGTTTGACAGTGTAGGTTTTTTTTGTACTCCCCATTTGTGTTTCAGTTGTACTGTCTATTATTTTCCTTGCTAAGTATCAGATATAATATGCCTTTTTGGATGTCTTTTTTTATGTATCCATAAGAGAGAATCAACATAGTGAATTAAACATGCGAACACGCCATAGTACATAAGTATAAACACAAGGGCAATGATCATCTACATAATTACAAGAAAATAGATATCGGATTAACATGCTTACATGGAAACAATGACAAAGCTTAGCTCACGATCACGACCTTGCTTGTCTGACCAACTTCGACCTCGTCCGCGACGGTGACACCAACAAGCAAATCAAGTGCCTCCACAACAGTCAACATGCTTGGACGTTTCCCAGGGCTTGCGTGAAGGCACCTATACACGACCTTGCAAGCATCATGTGCCGCTGCCACTGGGTAAATGTCTTTTCATGATCCTCCCCTGCTCGAGCGGGTCTCTCAGACGCGGTCGTAGGTTCCGCAGGTTTTGTTCCGCGGGATCTCCAGTAACACCACTCCAAAGTGTTGGAGAACGTAGTAACTTCAAAAAAATTCCTACGCACACGCAAGATCATGGTGATGCATAGCAACAAGAGCGGAGAGCGTTGTCTACGTACCCTCGTAGACCGTAAGCAGAAGCGTTTATCAATGTGGTTGATGTAGTCGTACACCTTCACGATCCATCACGATCAAGTAGTGAACGTACGGCACCTCCGCGTTCAGCACACGTTCAACTCGATGACGTCCTCGCCTTCTCGATCTAGCAAGAGGGGTGAAGTAGTAGATGAGTTCTGGCAGCACGACAGCGTGGTGACGGTGTTGGTGAAAAACAATATCTGTAGGGCTTCGCCTAAGCACTACGAAAACTATGACGGAGGATAAACTAGAGGGGAAAGGGTAGCAGCAATGAGGATAATCCTCAGATCACGGATCCAATCTGCATTATTGCTACTAACATATTTCAACTTAGTTTTCTCTAGGAATATATCAAAAATAAAATAGGGGAGCAACAACGCAAGCTATTGATCTACAACATTTTTTTACAAAATACTATCAGGACTAAGTTCATGATAAATTAAAGTTCAATTAATCATATTACTTAAGAACTCCCACTTAGATAGACATATAATGCTACCGTCAAACAAAGCTGAATAAGATGCATAAAGGATAAACATCACATGCAATCAATATAAGTGATATGATATGGCCATCATCATCTTGTGCTTGTGATCTCCATCTCCGAAGCACCGTCATGATCACCATCGTCACCGGCGCGACACCTTGATCGCCATCGTAGCATCGTTGTCGTCTCGCCAACTATTGCTTCTATGACTATCACTACCGCTTAGTGATAAAGTAAAGCAATTATAGGGCGATTGCATTGCATACAAAAAGCGACAACCATATGGCTCCTGCCAGTTGCCGATAACTCCGTTACAAAACATGATCATCTCATACAATAAATATAGCATCATGTCTTGACCATATCACATCACAACATGCCCTGCAAAAACAAGTTAGTCATCCTCTACTTTGTTGTTGCAAGTTTTACATGGCTGCTACGGGCTGAGCAAGAACCGTTCTTACCTACGCATCAAAACCACAATGATAGTTCGTCAAGTTAGTGTCGTTTTAACCTTCTCAAGGACCAGGCGTAGCCACACTCGGTTCAACTAAAGTTGGAGAAACTGACACCCGCCAGCCACCTATCTGCAAAGCACGTAGGTAGAACCAGTCTCGCATAAGCGTACGCGTAATGTCGGTCCGGGCCGCTTCATCCAACAATATTGCCGAACCAATGTATGACATGCTGGTAAGCAGTATGACTTGTATCGCCCATAACTCACTTGTGTTCTACTTGTGCATATAACATCTACGCATAAACATGTGGAACGTAGTAATTTCAAAAAAAATCCTACGCACACGCAGGATCATGGTGATGCATAGCAACGAGAGGGGAGAGTGTTGTCTACGTACCCTCTTAGACCATAAGCGGAAGCGTTTATCAATGCGGTTGATGTAGTCATACACCTTCATGATCTGTCTCGATCAAGTACCAAACGTACGGCACTTCCGCGTTCAGCACATGTTCCGCTCGATGACGTCCTCGCCTTCTTGATCCAACAAGAGGGGCGAAGTAGTAGATGAGTTCTGGCAGCACGATGGCGTGGTGACGGTGTTGGTGAAGAACAATCTCCGCAGGGCTTCGCCTAAGCACTACGAAAACTATGACGGAGGATAAACTAGAGGGGACAGGGTAGCAGCAATGATGATAATCCTCAGATCACGGATCCAATCCGCATTATTGCTACTAACATATTTCAACTTAGTTTTCTCTAGGAATATATCAAAAATAAAGTAGGGGAGCAACAATGCAAGCTATTGATCTACAACATTTTTTTACAAAATACTATCAAGACTAAGTTCATGATAAATTAAAGTTCAATTTATCATATTACTTAAGAACTCCCACTTAGATACACATCTCTCTAGTCATCTAAATGTTCACGTGATCGAAATCAACTAAACCATGTCCGATCATCACGTGAGATGGAGTGGTTTTCAGTGGTGAACATCATTATGTTCATCATATCTACTATATGATTCACGCTCGACCTTTCGGTCTCTAGTGTTCCGAGGCCATATATGCATATGCTAGGCTCATCAAGTTTAACTCGAGTATTCTGCGTGTGCAAAACTATCTTGCACCCGTTGAAGATGAACGTATAGTTTATCACACCCGATCATCACGTGGTGTCTCGGCACGACGAACTTTGGCAACGGTGCATACCCAGGGAGAACACTTTTACCTTGAAATTTAGTGAGAGATCATCTTATAATGCTACCATCAAACAAAGCGGAATAAGATGCATAAAGGATAAACATCACATGCAATCAATATAAGTGATATCATATGGCCATCATCATCTTGTGCTTGTGATATCCATCTCCGAAGCACCGTCATGATCACCATCGTACCGGCGTGACTCCTTGATCTCCATTGTAGCATCGTTGTCGTCTCGCCAACTACTGCTTCTACAACTATCACTACTGCTTAGTGATAAAGTAAAGCAATTACAGGGCGATTGCATTGCATACGCTCCTGCCAGTTGCTGATAACTCCATTACAAAACATGATCATCTCATACAATAAATATAGCATCATGTCTTGACCATATCACATCACAACATGCCCTGCAAAAACAAGTTAGACGTCCTCTACTTTGTTGTTGCAAGTTTTACGTGGCTGCTACGGGCTGAGCAAGAACCGTTCTTACCTACGCATCAAAACCATAACGATAGTTCGTCAAGTTAGTGCTGTTTTAACCTTCTCAAGGACCGGGCGTAGCCACACTCGGTTCAACTAAAGTTGAAGAAACTGACACCCACCAGCCACCTATGTGCAAATCACGTAGGTAGAACTAGTCTCGCGTAAGCGTACGTGATGACCCACAAGTGTAGGGTATCGCAACAGCTTTCGAGGGTAGAGTATTCAACCCAAATGTATTGATTCGACACAAGGGGAGCCAAAGAATGTTCTCAAGTATTAGCAACTGAGTTGTCAATTCAACCACACCTGGAAACTTAGTATCTGTAGCAAAGTAATATGATAGTGGCGGTAGCGACAACAAAAGTAAAGACAACAAAAGTAATGTTTTTGGTATTTTGTAGTGATTGTAACAGTAGCAGCGGGAAAGTAAATAAGCATAAACCACTATATGGAAAACTCGTAGGCATCGAATCAGTGATGGATAATTATGCCGGATGCGGTTCATCATGTAACACTCATAACATAGGGTGACACAAAACGAGCTCCAATTCATCAATGTAATGTAGGCATGTATTCTGTATATAGTCATACGTGCTTATGGAAAAGAACTTGCATGACATCTTTTGTCCTACCCTCCTGTGGCAGCGGGGTCCTATTGTAAACTAAGGGATATTAAGGCCTCCTTTTAATAGAGAACCGGAACAAAGCATTAGCACATAGTGAATACATGAACTCCTCAAACTATGGTAATCACCGGGAGTGGTCCCGATTATTGTCACTTTGGGGTTGCCGGATCATAACACATAGTAGGTGACTATAGACTTGCAAGATAGGATCAAGAACTCACATATATTCATGAAAACATAATAGGTTCAGATCTGAAATCATGGCACTCGGGCCCTAGTGACAAGCATTAAGCATAGCAAAGTCATAGCAACATCAATCTCAGAACATAATGGATATAAGGATCAAACCCTAACAAAACTAACTCGATTACATGATAAATCTCATCCAACCCATCACCGTGCAGCAAGCCTACGATGCAATTACTCACGCATGGCGGTGAGCATCATGAAATTGGTGATGGAGGATGGTTGATGATGACGACGGCGACGACTCCCCCTCTCCGGAGCCCCGAACGGACTCCAGACCAGCCATCCCGAGAGGTTTTAGGGCTTGGCGGCGGCTCCGTATCGTAAAACGCGATGATTTCTTCTCTCTTATTTTTTTCTCTCCGAAAGAAAATATATAGAGTTGGAGTTGGCGTCGGAGGGTTTCCAGGGGCCCCATGAGGTAGGGGGCGCGCCCGGGGGGGCACCCTCGTGAGAAGGGTGTGGGCCCCCTAGTCTTCGTCTTTGGCGAGGATTTTTTATTGTTTTTTCTAAGACGTTCCATGGAGTTTCAGGTCATTCCGAGAATATTTGGTTTCTGCACATAAAACAACACCATGGTAATTCTGCTGAAAACAGCGCCAGTCCGGGTTAGTTCCATTGAAATCATACAAGTTAGAGTCCAAAACAAGGGCAAAAGTGTTTGGAAAAGTAGATACGACGGAGACGTATCAACTCCCCCAAGCTTAAACCCTTGCTTTTCCTCAAGCAATTCAGTTGACAAACTGAAAGAAAGAAAAACTTTTACAAACTCTATTTGCTCTTGTTGTTCTAACTATGTCAAGCCAGCATTCAAGTTTTCAGCATAGATCATAACTAACCACACTTGCAATAATTCTCAGGTCTCATCATTACTCATATCAATAGCATAATCAACTAGCAAGTCATAATAATAAATCTCGGATGACAACACTTTCTCAAAACAATCATAATATGATATAACAAGATGGTATCTCGCTAGCCTTTCTGAGTCCGCAAAACATAAATGCAGAGCACCTTTAAAGATCAAGGACTGACTAGACATTGTAATTCATGGTAAAAGAGATACAATCATAGTCATACCCAATATAAATTAATAGTGATGAATGCATATGACGGTTGTGCTCTCCAGCTAGTGCTTTTTAATAAGAGGGTGATGATTCAACATAAAAGTAAATGGATAGGCCCTTCGCAGAGGGAAGCATGGATTTGTAGAGGTGCCAGAGCTCGGCTTTGCAATAGAGATAAATTGTATTTTGAGAGGTATACTTTCATTGTCAATGTAACAACTAAGAGATGGCGATATCTTCCATGCTAAACACATTATAGGCGGTTCCCAAACAGAATGGTAAAGTTTATACTCCCCCTCCACCAACAAGCATCAATCCATGGCTTGCTCGAAACAACAAGTGCCTCCAACATACATCAGGTCCCAAGGGGAGTTTTGTTTGCAATTAATTTTGATTTAGTTTGCATAAAGCATGGGACTGGGCATCCCGGTGACCAGCCATTTTCTCGTGAGTGAGGAGCGGAGTCCACTCCTCTTGAGAATAACCCGCCTAACACGGAAGATAAGGACAGCCTTTGTTGATACATGAGCTATTCGAGCATACAAAACAGAATGTTTATTTGAAGGTTTAGAGTTCGGCACATACAAATTTACTTGGAACGGCAGGTAGATACCGCATATAGGAAGGTATAGTGGACTCATCTGGAATAACTTTGGGGTTTGAGGGATTGGATGCACAAGCAGTATTCCCGCTTAGTACAGGTGAAGGATAGCAAAAGACTGGGAAGCGACCAACTAGAGAGCGACAACAGCCATGTACATGCATTAAAATTAATAAACATTGGATGCAAGCATGAGTAGGATATAATCCACCATGAACATAAATATCATGAAGGCTATGTTCATTTGTTTAAACTACATGCGTGAACATGTGCCAAGTCAAGTCACTTAAATCATTCAAAAGAGGATACCACCCCATCATACCACATCATAATCATCTCAATAGCATGTTGGCACACAAGGTAAACCATTATAACTCATCGCTAATCAAGCATGGCACAAGCAACTCTGATCTCTAATTGTCATTGCAAACATGTTTATTCATAATAAGCTGAATCAAGAACGAGGGACTCATCATATTTACAAAAACAAAAGAGGTCGAGTTCATACCAGCTTTTCTCATCTCAGTCAGTCCATCATATATTGTCATAATTGCCTTTCACTTGCACGGCCGAACGGTGCGAATAATAATAAGAGTGCACGTGCATTGGACTAAGCTGGAATCTGCGAACATTCAATAAACAGGAGAAGACAAGGCAATATGGGCTCTTGGTTAATTCAACAATAATGCATATAAGAGCCACTTCAACAATTTAATTATGGTCTTCTCCTACTGACCCCCAAAGAAAAGAAATAAAACTATTTACACGGGAACGCTCCTAACAAGCAAAAGAAGAACGGGAAATATTTTTGGGTTTTTCTTTTTTAATTATTACTACTACAGTAGAAAAATAAAATACTACTAATTTTTTTGGTTTTTCTTAAGGTTTAACAAACACACAAGAAGAAAGCAGGAAAAAGAAGATAAACTAGCATGGATATTACAGTGAAAAAGTATGAGCACCGACATCTAGCAATGAGTGTGTGTGAACATAAATGTAATGTCGGTGAGAAATACGTACTCCCCCAAGCTTAGGCTTTTAGCCTAAGTTGGTCTATTGCCAGGGATAGCCTGGCGGATACCCGTAAGTGTAGCTGGGGTCGTACTGCGACGAAGAATAGTTGGGATCATATTGATGTGCAGCGGTTATCTCCTACTGAGCTGCAGCGTGGAGTCAAGCTGCCGCCGCTCTCCTCTCGTACTCTTCTGCCTCCTCTCTGGTAATAACATATCTTCCTTTTGTCAGTGAATCAAAGAAGGAAGGACCAGGGAGAGTAATACGGAAAACACGTCGTTTATCAAAAATTAAATGATATAAGAGAGGTGATTCAGGCCTCTCGACAAACTGGTGCAAAGCCATATAGTCATAATCTAAATATGCAGGAGGCAACTCCGTATCACCCTGACGAATGTCTATCTCAAGAAAATTAGCTAAGCGGGTTGCATAAATTCCTCCAAAGAAATCTCCATTATGTCTATTATGATGCAACCTACGAGCTACAATGGCTTCCATATGATAAGATTGGTCTCCTAACACAGCACTCCTAAGAATGCTAAGATCAGGGACACACATGTGACATGCTTCATCCTTAGCATTTATGCATCTACCGATGAAGAGAGCAAAATAATGTATAGCAGAAAAGTGAATGCTCCCTATGGTAGCCTGCGTTATATCTCTAGATTCCCCCACAGTTATACTAGCAAGAAAGTTTCTAAATTCAGATTTAGGGGGATCCTAACACTACCCCATGATGGAAGTTTGCATGCAAGAGTGAAATCCTCTAGGTCCATGGTATAAGATTTGTCATAAAGATGAAACATGACTGAAGGAGAATTACGCGAAGATGAATACTCAAACCTCCTCACAAATGAACTTGTGAGATCATGATACTGGGGGCATTTGTTAGCCTCAAAATCCTCAAGACCGGCATTGCGCAAATATGCTTTGAATTCTTCTTTAATTCCCGCACGGTCCATAAAATTTTCTGACGGCCATTCGCAAGGCCGTACCGGAGCGCCTCTTGGTGGATCCTCGTCAGCATCGCGCATAGCAATCCTGGGTCCTTACTTCTTAGAAGAACCACCTTGGAACATCTTCCTAAGCATATTGTTTTTCTCGAGGAACAATCTCCCCAAGCAGTTTTGCGAGAGGTGCTTTGAGCAAGGAGATCAAAAATCACAGCAAAAGTGGCTCAAACTCGTGCTTGAGTTGGTTTTTCGGGTTTGTGTGAGATAGAGGAAGAAGATGGGTGTTGGGATAAGTGGAGTAAGGCCACCGTGGGCCCACGAGGCAGGGGGCGCGCCCTATAGGGGGGGCGCCCACCACCCTCGTGGCCAGGTGACAGCTCCTCCCGCGGTAATTTTTGCACACTAAATCCTCAAATATTCCCGAAAAAATCATATTAAATTGGCATGGCATTCTGAGGACTTTTATTTTCGAGATATTTTTATATTGCACGAATAAGTCAGGAAACAGGCAGAAAAATACTATTTTTACTTTATTTTCACTAATTAATAGAAAGTATAGAGAGGGTACAGAAGTTTGTGCTTCTAGTTTCATCCATCTCATGCTCATAAAAAAGAATCCACTAACAACGTTGATCAAGTCTTGTTAACAAACTCATTCCGATAATCATGAAACCGGAGAAATTTAGAATAACACTAAGTTACCTCAACGGGGATATGCACATCCCAAATAATAAGTATATCATATTTCTTCTTGATAGTTGGTAGAGGAAATTCAAAACCTCCAAATATAATCGATGGAATTTTTCCAATAGAGTTGATACTATGAACTTGAGGTTGTTTCCTCGGAAAGTGTATCGTATGCTCATTACCATTAACATGAAAAGTGACATTGCCTTTGTTGCAATCAATAACAGCTCCTGCAGTATTAAGAAAAGGTCTTCCAAGAATAATAGACATACTATCATCCTCGGGAATATCAAGTATAACAAAGTCCGTTAAAATAGTAACGTTTGCAACCACAACAGGCACATCCTCACAAATACCGACAGGTATAGCAGTTGATTTATCAGCCATTTGCAAAGATATTTCATTAGGTGTCAACTTATTCAAGTCAAGTCTACGATATAAAGAGAGAGGCATAACACTAACACCGGCTCCAAGATCAGATAAAGCAGTTTTAATATAATTTCTTTTAATGGAGCAAGGTATAGTAGGTACTCCGGGGTCTCCAAGTTTCTTTGGTATTCCACCATTAAAAGTATAATTAGCAAGCATGGTGGAAATTTCAGCTTCCAGTATCTTTCTTTTATTAGTAATGATATCCTTCATATATTTAGCATAAGGATTTGTTTTGAGCACACCAGTTAATCTCGTACACAAAAAGATAGGCCTAATCATTTCAGCAAAGCGCTCAAAATCCTCGTCATCCTTTTTCTTGGATGGTTTCGGAGGAAAAGGCATAGGTTTCTGAACCCAAGGTTCCCTTTCTTTACCATGTTTCCTAGCAACAAAGTCTCTTTTATCATAACGTTGATTCTTTGATTGTGAGTTATCAAGATCAACATCTGGTTCAATTTCTACATCATTATCATTACTAGGTTGAGCATCATCATGAACATCATCATTAATATTTTTACTAGGTTCATGTTCATTACCAGATTGTGTTTCAGCATCAGACATAGAAATATCATTTGGATTATCAGGTGGTTTAGCAATAGGTTCACTAGAAGTTTGCACAGTTCTATTATTTTTCTTCTTCTTCTTTTTAGAAGAACAAGGAACATCAATATTATTCCTTTGAGAATCTTGCTCGATTCTCTTAGGGTGGCCTTCAGGATACAAAGGTTCCCGAGTCATTCTACCAGTTCTAGTAGCCACTCTAACAGCATAATCATTTTTCTTACTATTCATTTCATCAAGCACTTCTTTTTGAGCCTTAAGTACTTGTTCTACTTGAGTGGTAACCATAGAAGCATGTTTGCTAACAAGTTTAAGTTCACCTTTAATATTAGCCATATAATCACCCAAGCGTCTAATCATATAAGCATTTTCTTTTAATTGTCTACCAAAATAAGCATTGAAGTCGTCTTGCTTAAACATAAAGTTATCAAACTCATCCAAGCACTGACTAGCAAATTTAGTAGGATCAGCTTTATCATATCTATAGAGAGAATTTACCTTTACTACCTGTGTCGAGATATCGGGATCAGGAGGTTCTTCAGTAAATAAAGAATTGATATCATATGTTTCTTCAACAGGCAGTATATTAAGACCATGTATTTCTTCAATAGGAGGTATATTCTTAACATCTTTAGCTTTAATACCTTTTCTTTCATAGATTTCTTTGCCTCTTGCATATCTTCGGGACTGAGAAATAGAACACCTCTCTTCTTCGGAGTTGGTTTAGGAATAATCTCAGTAATTGGAGCAGGAGCTGGCTCAGGAGGTGCCCAATTATTTTCATTTGTCAACATATTATTCAATAAGATTTCAGCTTCATCTGGTGTTCTTTCCCTGAAAAGAGAACCGGCACAACTATCCAGGTAATCTCTAGAAGCATTGGTTAGTCCATTATAAAATATATCAAGTATTTCAGGATTCTTAAGAGGACAATGTAACACCCTCGATGCGGCTATACCCCCCACGTGTCGAAGCATGACTTAGAGGCATAACCGCATTGAAAGCAATGTCGCAACTGAGGTAATCTTCACACAACCCATGTAATACATAAGGGAAAGAGATACATAGTTGGCTTACAATTGCCACTTCACACAATTACATGAACAAAGCATTACATCAACCAGATACAATCAAGGTCCAACTACGGAACCAAAATAGAAGAAGACTACCCCAAATGCTACACAGATCCCCGATCGTCCCGACTGGGCTCCACTACTGATCAACTATAACGAAACAACATAAAGACAAGATCTTCATCGAGCTCCTCCTGAGCTCAGTTGCGTCACCTGCACGGTATCATTGGCACCTACAAACTGGTTTTTGGAAGTATCTGTGAGTCACGGGGACTCAGCAATCTCACACCCTCACGATCAAGACTATTTAAGCTTACAGGAAAGGCAAAGGTATGAGGTGGAGCTGCAGCAAGCGACTAGCATATATGGTGGCTAACATATTCGCAAAAGAGAGCGAGAAGAGAAGGCAAAAGCACGGTTGAAAACTATGATTAAGAAGTAATCCTAGAACAACCTACGTCATGCATAACTCCAACACCATGTTCACTTCCCGGACTCCGCCGGAAAGAGACCATCACGGTTACACACATGGTTGATGTATTTTAATTAAGGTCAAGTGTCAAGTTTTCTACAACCGGACATTAACAAATTCCCATCTGCCCATAACCGCGGGCACGGCTTTCGAAAGTTCAAATCCCTGCAGGGGTGTCCCAACTTAGCCCATCACAAGCTCTCACGGTCAACGAAGGATATTCCTTCTAGCGGGAAGACCCGATCAGACTCGGAATCCCGGTTACAAGACATTTCGACAATGGTAAAACAAGACCAGCAAAGCCACCCGAATGTACCGACAAATCCCAATAGGAGCTGCACATATCTCGTTCTCAGGGCACACCGGATTGTCCAAACTACTTATTTTCGTTGAAAGAATTAATATAGATATAGCGCAAACTTGAGGAAGGTCTTCAATGAACCACCAATAGGATTGAAACAACGAATAAATTGATATGATAACCCAAGAATAGAACTCTTGAACGAACCATCGAGATGATGGCAACAAAGCTAGAACTTCGAATCTTCACAAGAATGGATATGATTGAAGAGAAATTATTCCTCGGTCTTTAAATGTTGAGAACGATAACGAGAAACACCACCATGAATTATTTAGACACTCCGGAAGAATCAAAAGTGAAGAGGTTGAGCCAACGATGATAAGAATTTGACAGATCTTGGAGAAAGGCATTTGACTGATGATAACTCATTCTTACGTGAAACTTTGAAAAGAATTTGGGAGTAACTCCGGGGAAATAGAAGAGTCAGGTAAGATCCTGGGAAAAGACCTGTGGGTTAGGGCCCACTCAAAAGAGACACCATAGAACGATTACTCGAAAGAGAGATAGCACCGGTAGAATTAAATGGCTTGTATGAGATAACAATCTCGAAAAAAAGGTTGAATGAATCCTGAATGAAAAGACGAGCCTTTTGAGATATCTTTAACACTCCGGCACAAATGAATAGCGAGAGTGAATGATTAAGAGGTGCACTGGTACAAGAAAACATTTGAAACGAGGAAAAAGGAATATGATCAACACCACAAGCTTGAATTAAATCCACCGGAGAAGAAAAAGAATGACGAATGATGAACTTGAAGCTCCATTAGGATCTTCATGAGAATCACCGGATACGAACATTGACGGAAAAGGAATGGAGAGGCTTCCCATCAATAAAATGATACTTGAATAAGGAATCTGAGTCCTTGAAGAAAAAGGGTGGGAGGGTGGGAAAACAAGAACAATTTGGAGACGGATGAAACAAACACCGTTGAGAAGAACTGATAATTGATCTTGCTGATGTTGAAATGATCGGATCCACTTGAAGAGAAACACGCCGGTTGAAAAGGACTAACAAGACAAACTCGATGATCGAGAAGAATTAGTATTCAAATAGAGGTATGAGAGCACCGCTTAGGCAAGGTATGGAATCAACATTTGACTTCGAAGCAACTCGAATACCACAATCCAAAACAAAACAAAGGATTAGCTTGCAGAATAAGCCGGAAATACCCGCATGATCCTAAATTTTTTTAGTGAAATTTGAGAAGGGAAGAGTCAAAACTCTACATCAGGATGCCTCACCAGAGCGACGAAGGGACTGAGGAGTAAAAAGAATTCCTAACTCTCCGATATATATAATCCTAAAAGACTCAAAACATTTTTCTAGACTCAACAGCGCCAACGACTCGATCAAGCAGGGGGCTCCTATGGTCAGGGAAGGCTCTGATACCAACTTGTAACGCCCTCGATGTGGCTATACCTCCCACGTGTCGAAGCACGACTTAGAGGCATAACCGCATTGAAAGCAATGTCGCAAGTGAGGTAATCTTCACACAACCCATGTAAAACATAAGGGAAAGAGATACATAGTTGGCTTACAATCGCCACTTCACACAATTACAGGAACAAAGCATTACATCAACCAGATACAACCAAAGTCCGAGTACGGAACCAAAATAAAAGAAGACTACCCCAAATGCTACACAGATCCCCGATCGTCCCGACTGGGCTCCACTACTGATTAACTAGAACGAAACAACATAAAGGACAAGATCTTCATCGAGCTCCTCCTGAGCTCAGTTGCGTCACCTGCGTGGTATCATCGGCACCTGCAAACTGGTTTTGGAAGTATCTGTGAGTCATTGGGACTCAGCACTCTCACACCCTCGCAATCAAGACTATTTAAGCTTATAGGAAAGGCAAAGGTATGAGGTGGAGCTGCAGCAAGCGACTAGCATATATGGTGGCTAACATATTCGCAAAAGAGAGCGAGAAGAGAAGGCAAAAGCACGGTCGAACAACTATGATCAAGAAGTGATCCTAGAACAACCTACGTCAAGCATAACTCCAACACCGTGTTCACTTCCCGGACTCCGCCGGAAAGAGACCATCATGGTTACACACACGGTTGATGTATTTTAATTAAGGTCAAGTGTCAAGTTTTCTACAACCGGACATTAACAAATTCCCATCTGCCCATAACCACGGGCACGGCTTTCGAAAGTTCAAATCCCTGCAGGGGTGTCCCAACTTAGCCCATCACAAGCTCTCACGGTCAACGAAGGATATTCCTTCTAGCGGGAAGACCCGATCAGACTCGGAATCCCGGTTACAAGACATTTCGATAATGGTAAAACAAGACCAGCAAAGCCACCCGAATGTGCCGACAAATCCCGATAGCAGCTGCACATATCTCGTTCTTAGGGCACACCGGATTGTCTAAACTTCCGGTAGGCCAGCCCAGAGTTGCCCCTGGTGGCCACCGGCGGCTGACAAGGTGGACCAACACTCAGAGGAGCACTGGTCCGGGGGTTGAATAAAGATGACCCTTGAGCCAGCCGACCCAAGAGAAACAAAAGGCTAGGTGGCAAATGGTAAAACCAATGTTTGGCCTTGCTGGAGGAGTTTTATTCAAGGCGAACTGTCAAGGGGTTCCCATTATAACCCAACCGCGTAAGGAACGCAAAATCCGGGAACATAACACCGATATGATGGAAACTAGGGCGGCAATAGTGGAACAAAATACCAGGCATAAGGCCGAGCCTTCCACCCTTTACCAAGTATATAGATGCATCAATATAAATAAGAGATATTGTGACAACCCAACAAAATAACCATGTTCCAAACATGGAACAAGCTCCAATCTTCACCTGCAACTAACAACGCTATAAGAGGGGCTGAGCAAAGCGGTAACATAGCCAAACAACGGTTTACTAGGACAAGGTGGGTTAGAGGCTTGGCTTAACAATATGGGAGGCATGATAAGCAAGTGGTAGGTATCGCATCATAGGCATAGCAAAAGAGCGAGCAACTAGCAAGCAAAGATAGTAGTGATTTCGAGGGTATGGTCATCTTGCCTGAAATCCCGCAAGGAAAAAGAACGAGTCCATGAAGAAGACAAACGGACGTAGTCGAACGGGTCCTCACAAACGCGACGTTATCGGAACCAACCCGAAGAAGCAACACCGGAAAGAAGCACACAACATAGTAAACAACCAACACACGAACATGGTATGATATGCGGGATGCGGTGCATATGCATGATTTGGAAAGGAATGATTGAACCTGGCCTCAACTTGGAAATCCAAGAGTGCCACTGGAAAGGTGAGTTGATTTCGGTTGAAATTGATATAAAGATCACCGGAATCGGATGCACGGTTTGGAAATTGCAAGCAAAACAAATATGGCACCGGTCTGCGATAATCAGCAAGTGACCATCAAAATGCATCAAGATAAATATGCTACAGCACTCAAACATGGCAACCAAATACATGGAAGGGATACACTCATGATGCTTGACAAAAGATGAACACTGAGCTACGGCTAATTCACTCACTAACAGGTTCAAACAAGCATCGCAAAAGTGCAAATGATAACAGGTTTCAGACTTAGTGAAATTACAACAAGTCAGGAATTTATCATCAGGAAGCAATGTTTAAAGCATGAAAACTACATGCTACAGGAACATATCATGGCAAAGAAAGGCATGGCATGAAGCTACTCTAAGCATATAACAAAAGTCCCTTAGTGACCATGAGCCAAAAGGGATCAGAAAATACAATTGCAAGCATGTGAACATAGCAAAAACACAACCAGATTCAGACTTAGAGAAAAACTGGAGCATGGCAAAATAGTTAACAAGTAGGCATGTTTACGAGCTCGATGCACTCATTATGAGGCATTGCATGAAAAACTAAGCATACACCCATCAAGAAGACATGGCATAGAAGCTAGACATGGCAAGAACAACAACATGGCATGCACGGATCAATAGCAACATCCTCGGCAAAATCGCTAAACATGTCAACAATCTGCCAGGAACATTTTATAGCAAAATTAGAGCTCGATTGACTCAATCTAGGGTGCTCCATAATTGCAAACAAAGACATGGATGGATATAGCACCACAATATTAACAAAACATCCTTACTGATCATCCTCAAAAGAGGCACGGATCACTAGGAAACAACATGAACATATGGCATAACAACAAAATCAGGACAAGGACTTAGTGAAATTCTAAGTCCCTGAAATCAGCATCATTGAGTAAGCTACTTTGCATGCTTGTGCTAGTCACCACAGATATCACAAAAATACATGGCATACACCCCTATAAAGATGGCATGACATTCACCAAAACACATTAAGAGCTCGGGATCATAGCATGTACACATTAATCATGGCAAAAATGACAAAAGGCCATTTGCTGAAACAGATCTGACATAATCATCACATAGCCCTCTTCCAACAGCATTTTGGGCATCAAAATGAGCTCAAATGAAAATGATGCAATGAGATGAAATGATGTACTCGTCGAGACGAACATTTTGATATGCTACACGCACGAATCAGAGCTACAGATGCAGAGTTATGGCATGATGAAAAGAGGCACATGAATCTGGAATCTGGGGACTTAGAGAAATATAACCTCGCAGAAAATACACCGGGCTAGAGGAAGTGGGCCGGCGGGGACGAAGCTGGGCCGCGAGGGGGACGACGCTGGGCCGTGGCGAGGTCGGCCCAGGAGGAGGTCAACGGAGCCGAGCGGGGAAGTCGGCTGGATCGGGCTCTCCTCCCGATCCATGGCGGCGGCGGCTCTGGAGGATTCCGGCGAGGGCGGAGGAGGCTATGACGGGGCGGCGCCGGCGGGATCCGGGCGACGGGGACGCGGCTGGAGGCGCGGACGCTCTGGCGCCCGTCGAACGGCGGCGGGGCAGGCGAGCTTCGGCATCGGGGTGCAGAGGAAGGATGGCGGCGAGGCCATGCATCGGCGGCGGCGGGGCGGCGAGAGCTCTCTGGCGATGGGAAGGGCGTCCGGCGCGGCGGAGCGGGACGTCGGCGGCGAGATCCGGTAGGGAGGCGGGCGACGCGCGGGGAGGGCCGCTCGACCAGGCGGCGGCGGGATCTGGGCCCGCGCGAGCCTGACCTGGGCTTCGCGGGCCGCGGCGGCGGTGGGACGGCGGCGCGACAGGTGGCGGCACGCGGTTGGTGGCGGCGATGCGTCCGGCCGGAGTCGGACATGTCCGGCGCGGCGCGGAGGGAAATTTAGGGTTAGGGGTGGAGGAGACCCGGAATTTCGGGGAGGAGGCCTTTATATAGAGGTAGGAGGAGCTAGAAATGTCCAAATGAGGTGCGGTTTGCGGCCACACGATCGTGATCAAATGATCTAGATGATAGAAGGGGTTTAGGTGGGTTTTGGGCCAGTTTGGAAGGGTGTTGGAATGCAACACACACGAGGCCTTTTCGGTCCCTCGGTTAACCGTTGGAGTATCAAACGAAGTCCAAATGGCACGAAACTTGACAGGCGGTCTACCGGTAGTGAACCAAGGCCGCATGACAAGTATCGGTTCAATCCGAAAACGTTTAACACCCGCACACGAAAAGAGGTAGAAAGGGACATCGGGTGACATAGGAGCGCCGGATTGCTAAACGGACAACGGGGAAAAAGCTCGGATGCATGAGCCAAACATGTATGCAAATGAAATGCACATGATGACATGATAAGAGATGCATGACACGCAAGCAATGACAAGGCAACAACAGTGAATAACTGGAAGACACCTGGCACATCGGTCTCGGGGCGTTACAACACTCCACCACTACGAGAGGATCTTGTCCCGAGATCTAGAATGGCACCGAAGGGAAAACGGAAGAGAAAGAGAAGGGGTAAAACTAAGTTGCTTCTTTGACAAACGAGTGAAACCACGAACCTTGAAAAAGTTAAACCATTTCGAGAAAAGAATACAACGGAGATAAACGAAGTTGAAAACACTCCGTTGGAAAAAGAGGAACAAGGAACATTACGGAAACCTTGAGAATGCAAATGTAAGAATGACGAGCGCAAAGGACAAGAAGGAATTGAAATCACTCTGGTTGAGATAAACAAAGATCAAAGAAGAATAATCTCGGGCAGAACTCCGGTTGAAAAGTGACATGAAGCTTGGTAAGATGAAAAGAACTTTAGCAGAGGGCACAACACTCCGGTTAAATGGATAAGCACAAAAAGAACGTGATCTTCACAATTCAAGATGATGATTGAAAAGAGCAACATCACAAGGCCTCCGGAAGAAAGAAATAGAAGATAGATAATTGAAAGAAAAGAATGGAGAAGACAATATTAGCTTCTGCCACAACAGAGCTTGAAAAGGCTTCCTTGTGAGAAGGGTCGAACGGAGTTGTTGGAAAACCAACAACAAAAAGAATAAGCTTGATGTGGGCTTATGGAATACATCTCAAATTATGAGGTGACAACCTGCCACTCACGGGAAAAGAATTGAATTGATATGAACAAGGAGACGAGAAACTATATCACTGGGAGGATAAATGAAGAACTTGGGTCCTTTATAAGCACCATAAATAGCAATAATCCTTAGGGACGGTTTTAGGTGAAATATAACCTAGGATAATTCCAATGAAGAGGTTGATGGATTTAAAATATCTCATTCCTGACAACTTGCGAATCATGAAACACGAAAGAAATTGTCAAAATGACATAATACCACCTCAAAAGATAAGGTAGAAGGAATTGCACTTCGGAATGCAAGATGAAGAAAACTTGAACTCCTTTGAAACGAATCTTGATGAACACTTCGAGAAGGAAATAAATCCTTTGATGAACCACCATGATGGGCCTCCATGAAGAACTCCGGTAACAAAGAATAACGACAAGAAAGAGAAGTTGAAAACACAAGGTGAAACCTTGTAATGATTTAAGATGGAACTTCGTGATGAGATAAAGCGGAAAACTCGAACTCTGAAAAAAAAAGAGGAACAAATGAGATCAAGAATTTGAAGAACCTCCGGAATAAGGAATTGAATTCACTCGATGAAACAAAGAATAAGAATTACGTTGTGCACATCCTTCACCAATTTAGATTGATGACAAGCCACAGATTTGGCAAAGTACTTATTCTCGTTGAAAGAATTACTATAGATATAGCGCAAACTTGAGGTAGGTCTTCAACGAACCACCGGTAGGATTGAAACAACAAATAAATTGATATGATAACCCAAGAATAGAACTCTTGAACGAACCACTGACATGATGGCAACAAAGCTAGAACTTAGAATCTTTACGAGAACGGATATGATTGAAGAGAAATTATTCCTCGGTCTTCAAATGTTGAGAACGACGACGAGAAACACCACCATGAATTATTTAGACACTCTGGAAGAATCAAAAGTGAAGAGGTTGAGCCAACGATGATAAGAATTTGACAGATCTTGGAGAAAGGCATTTGACTGATGATAACTCATTCTTACGTCAAACTTTGAAAAGAATTTGGCAGTAACTCCGGGAAAATAGAAGAGTCAGGTAAGATCCTGGGAAAAGACCTGTGGGTTAGGGCCCACTCAAAAGAAACATCATAGAATGATTACTCAAAAGAAAGATAGCACCGGTAGAATTAAATGGCTTGGATGAGATAACAATCTCGAAAAAAAGGTTGAACGAATCCTGAATGAAAAGACGAGCCTTTTGAGATATCTTCAACACTCTGGCACAAATGAATAGCGAGAGTGAATGATTAAGAGGTGCACCGGTACGGGAAAACATTTGAAACGGGGAAAAAAAGGAATATGATCAACACCACAAGCTTGAATTAAATCCACCGGAGAAGAAAAAGAATGACGAATGATGAACTTGAAGCTCCATTAGGATCTTCATGAGAATCACCGGATACGAACATTGACGGAAAAGGAATGGAGAGGCTTCCCATCAATAAAATGATACTTGAATAAGAAATCTGAGTCCTTGAAGAAAAAGGGTGGGAGGGTGGGAAAACAAGAACAATTTGGAGATGGATGAAACAAACACCATTGAGAAGAACTGATAATTGATCTTGCTGATGTTGAAATGATCGGATCCACTTGAAGAGAAACACGCCGGTTGAAAAGGATTAACAAGACAAACTCGATGATCGAGAAGAATTAGTATTCACATAGAGGTATGAGAGCACCGCTTAGGCAAGGTATGGAATCAACATTTGATTTCGAAGCAAGTTGAATACCACAATCCAAAACAAAACAAAGGATTAGCTCGCAGAATAAGCCGGAAATACCCGCGTGATCCTAAATTATTTTAGTGAAATTTGAGAAGACAAGAGTCAAAACTCTATGTCAGGATGCCTCACCAGAGCGACGAAGGGACTGAGGAGTAAAAAGAATTCCTAACTCTCCGATATATATAATCCTAAAAGACTCAAAACATTTTTCTAGACTCAACAGCGCCAATGATTCGATCAAGCAGGGGGCTCCTAAGGTCGGGGAAGGCTCTGATACCAACTTGTAATGCCCTCGATGCGGCTATACCTCCCACGTGTTGAAGCACGACTTAGAGGCATAACCGCATTGAAAGCAATGTCGCAAGTGAGGTAATCTTCACACAACCCATGTAATACATAAGGGAAAGAGATACAAAGTTGGCTTACAATCTCCACTTCACACAATTGCATGAACAAAGCATTACATCAACCAGATACAACCAAGGTCCGACTACGGAACCAAAATAAAAGAAGACTACCCCAAATGCTACACAGATCCCCGATCGTCCCGACTGGGCTCCACTACTGATCAACTAGAACGAAACAACATAAAGGACAAGATCTTCATAGAGCTCCTCCTGAGCTCAGTTGCGTCACCTGCACGGTATCATCGGCACCTGCAAACTGGTTTTGGAAGTATCTGTGAGTCACTGGGACTCAGCAATCTCACACCCTCGTGATCAAGACTGTTTAAGCTTATAGGAAAGGCAAAGGTATGAGGTGGAGCTGCAGCAAGCGACTAGCATATATGGTGGCTAACATATTTGCAAAAGAGAGCGAGAAGAGAAGGCAAAAGCACGGTCGAACAACTATGATCAAGAAGTGATCCTAGAACAACCTACGTCAAGCATAACTCCAACACCGTGTTCACTTTCCGGACTCCGCCGGAAAGAGACCATCATGGTTACACACATGCTTGATGTATTTTAATTCAGGTCAAGTGTCAAGTTTTCTATAACCGGACATTAAAAAATTCCCATCTGCCCATAACCGCGGGCACGGCTTTCGAAAGTTCAAATCCCTGCAGGGGTGTCCCAACTTAGCCCATCACAAGCTCTCACGGTCAACGAAGGATATTCCTTCTAGCAGGAAGACCCGACGCCAGGACCCCGATTCCAAGTCACATCGATCTAGCCGGTAACACCTCATATCACTTTGCGGCCTCACGCACGGTATTCCCATGGGTGTCACCTTACCATGGCCGGGACCGTTTGCGCCTTTTGGCTCACATATATAATAGTGTCGCTAGCATCCATATGACAGAGAACCCGGGCCGACATGGCTAGTCGTGAACCCAAAGCGGCACCAACCTATGGGGACAGGCATACATGAATCACATCGAGCATGTCGGTCAGCAGCGTGTGAATCCAGACTGTAGCACTGGGCTAACAGGATTCCGGGAACCCGGGCTGTAGCAGGCTAGGCAGGACTCCGGATGTCACCGCGTGACATTTCCCCGAAGGGACAGACACAGGAACGAAGTGAAACACATGCCAGCCAGTCAGGTGTCCTGAGCAGTAGTGCTGGGCTAACAGGACTCCGGTGAACCGGGCTGTAGCAGACTACTATGGCTCATGGAAGCACTAGACTACATTTCCCCATAAGAGAGGCTGTCAAGGATAAACAACTAGATTGTCGGATCCCACATATACCAAGCATTTCAATCATACACACAATATGCTCGATATGTGTAAATACAACATGGCATCACAACATAACTCTACGACTCAAGTATTTATTCATTAGGCTCCGAGGAGCGAGATATTACAAACATGGGTCTCATGACCCAACAATCATAGCATACAAATCAAAGCACATGCGGAAGCTTAACTTGTCTGAGGACAGACAACTACAAGTGAAGAAGGCTGAGAAGCCTAACTATCTACCAGATCCTGCCGAGAGCACAAGATCGTAGCTGAGGTATCAAGCTAAACATCAAAGTCCACACGGAACTACCATCGAGACTGAAGTCTCTCTGCAAAAACATAAATTAAGCAAACGTGAGTACAAATGTACTCAGCAAGACTTACATCAGAACTAACTACATATGCATCGGTATCAACAAGGGGGGTGGTACAGCAAGCCAGCTTTGACTCAGTGGCTAACCTGAACTATGATTGCAAGCAACTCTTTTGAGGTGGCGCACACGAGTCCACATATTCACCATATCAATACACCACTATGGATTTGCTCCCGCCTCCCTACGAGAACGCCATCCATAGCACTCACGCTTATCTTGCGAGTTTTAGAGTATCCACTTTCACTTGTCTATGAACTATGCAAGGGGTCCAAGTTTCCATATCCGAGGAATCCGGCTATTCGAATAGATAATGATAACCTTGCAGGCGTGTACTTCTTCACACACGCTCCCACCACTTACCGTCGTTTACACGACATGTACTCAGCAACCATCAAGCGGAAGCCCAACGAGGGTGTCGGCCACGGCCTACCTAAACACTCAAGTCTCTAGTGCAGGTTTATCGCCTATCCAGGTTCCATCCGCAGGGAGTCCGGCCGAGGTTTCCACATACGACCCCGAACAATGTGTACAGGGTTCCGAGACACCAAACGGGCGCCCGGCATGCCCGGCCATGGTGTATCTACCACAACATAGCCCTCCCCTGGGGTCAGCGCTACGCACGGCCGCCAACACATATCCTACAAACACCAGAAACTAGTTGCAACTCCTGGACAGAGGACTAGGGTGATTAAGAAGCCGAGATGGTCAATTAAGGATCCTAATGAGTGGTAGTAGTTGTTCATGGATCACAGACACAGAACTCGGTTCCTAAGAACGGTTTCAATGAGACAACCCACCATGTACTCCTACATGGCCTCTCATCACTACCTTTACCAAATCGTGTTCACACACTTAGCTCACACAGAGTAGGACATGTTCATCACCATTCCAATTCATTCCCGATGAATCAGACCCGACACAACTCTATGCAATAGCAGGCATGACAAACAAGCATGAATGAGTAGGCACATCAGGGCTCAAACAACTCCTACTCATGCTAGTGGGTTTCATCTATTTACTGTGGCAATGACAGGTCATGCAGAGGAAAGGGGTTCAAGTACCGCAGCATGTAACAGTTGAATCGTTGTTGTCCTAATGCAGTAAAAGAGAGCAGGAGCGAGAGAGTGGGATTGTATTGGAATGAACAAGGGGGTTTTGCTTGCCTGGCACTTCTGAAGATAGTATAGTTCTTCATCGGTGTCATCGAACTCATCGTCGGAACCACGTCTATCGAGAGGGGACAAATACCGGCAAACAAAGAGGAACACAATCAATGAAATGCAACAATTATGATGCATGATAATGTCATGGAAATATGTTGTTGATTGAGCTAATGCAACTAGCAATCATATTAAATGAAGTTGGTTTGAACCAAGGGTTCAAATTCAAACTCCATATGTGCTTATTTAAATGCCAATTATGCAAATTGCCCTGTACAGCAACCCTAGGTTGTTCAAACATGCATGCAAATGCCATAAACAGATTCCTTGAATTTTTCATATATAATTTATTTCATTTGGAGTTATAGATTATTTTCTATGATTTTTAGAAGTTTTAGCTATTTTCTGAAATAAATAAATCATTTCTGATTTATTTAAAATCCCAAAAAAGCTTTACTGCATCAGCATTGCGCAAGGGTGATGTCAGCGGGTCAACTGGTCGGCCAGGTCAAACCTGACCCGCGGGACCCATTGGTCAGTGACCCTGGGCTAGTTAGGTCGCCGACAGGTGGGCCCGGTCAACATTGACTAAGTCAAAGTCAAGCTGACACGTGGGGTCCACAGGATTAGCATTAATTTAAACAGGATATTTAGACTAACCTAATTAGGCTCGGGGACCCACATGTCAGTGTCTATTAGGATGGGTAATTAACGGAGATTAGCACTAATTACGTCGCCACGTCGGCATGCCGGAGTTTGGCCGGCGGCGACCTCAAGCCGTGGCGGAGTCTGCTCGGGATTGAGCTACAGGTGATGGTTTTGAGCGTGGTTTGCAGCTACGGGATGCTGGCACTCGCGCGCATCCAATGGTGCCATCAGTTAGTCACGGGGTGGCCGGATACGTTGACGGTGTCGAGTTCCGTGGCGGCCGGAGTTCGGACCTTGACGGAAACGACGCTACGGGGCGTCTCCGGGCGAGCTGGTGGTGTTTGCGGGTTCCTAGGGGCACAGTGAGAATGAAAATGTGCTCAGACGTGACGTGTGTGGGCTCTAGCCACGGCGGTGACATGGCCGGCGGGTGGGAGCTCACGACTCCGGTAGTTAGCACGGCAGAGGAAGAAAACCGGCGGCGGGGCTAAGGGAAATAATCAGGGGCTCACAGCGGTCACGGAGAGCTTCTCGGTGTGGCCGGGGATGATCTGCAGGTGGCGAATCGACCGGTGGCATCCGGTGGCCGTGGCGAGGGAAACGGCGACGATGGCGACGGTGTGCTGCTCCCAAGCTTGCGTGCATCATTGAGGGGAAGCTCCACGCCATGGTGATGCTCCGGAACCAGGCGGTGGGGTGGTTTGAGGGCTCTGACCACGGTGATTCTCGGCGGCGCGCTCCGGCGTTCTCGGGTCCGAGGGGGGAGCGAGGCGGAGAGTGGGGTGGGGGCAAGTGAGAGGTCGGGCGGATCCGTACGGCAACGGGGTGGTCATCCGCGGTGTCGCGCTGGCCAGGGAGGGCCAGGCAGGCAGCTGCGTGCCAGCCCGCGCGGGCGCCGTGCTCGGCCTTGCCTCTGCCAGTAGGCAGAGGTTGAAGACAGGTATGCCCCTGGTGGGCTGGGCCGGTTGGCTGGGCCGCCGGGTAAGGAGGCCCAAGTGGGTGAGGCTAGGTGAGTTCTTCTCTCTCTCTTTCCTATTTTATATTTTCTATTTTTTTGCAATATGTTTTGACTTAGTTTAAATACTAAAACACTTTATAAAATTCTGCAACTTTTATGGGCACTATCTGATTTAAACCAGAGGCCCTCACCAAGTTTCAGAATATTTGGAGCTACCAAATATTTTATAGGAATTAGTAGCTCCAATTCAAATATGTATTGACTTAATTCAAAGACCCAAATAAATATTTCTGTGATTCGAAAAATATTGGTTTGAATTTTACCTCTTGCCAATATTTCCATAAATGAACAGGAACATTTTTCTTGGGTTTATTTGAAGCAATTTTCAATGTTGATCATTTTTAGAAAAGATTTCTGAGGCTTTCCACTTTCCCCAATTCAACTTTCATAAATATATACATGATGCATGAATGCTTGTGCAACTAGTTACAACCAATTCTAGGGCTGTGACACCCGATCAGACTCGGAATCCCGGTTACAAGACATTTCGACAATGGTAAAACAAGACCAGCAAAGCCACCCGAATGTGCCGACAAATCCCGATAGGAGCTGCACATATCTCGTTCTCAGGGCACACCGGATTGTCCAAACTTCCAGTAGGCCAGCCCAGAGTTGCCCCTGGTGGCCACCGGCGGCTGACAAGGTCGACCAACACTCAGAGGAGCACTGGCCTGGGGTTTAATAAAGATGACCCTTGAGCCAGCCGACCCAAGGGAAAGAAAAGGCTAGGTGGCAAATGGTAAAACCAATGTTGGGCCTTGCTGGAGGAGTTTTATTCAAGGCGAACTGTCAAGGGGTTCCCATTATAACCCAACCGCGTAAGGAACGCAAAATCTGGGAACATAACACCGATATGATGGAAACTAGGGCGGCAAGAGTGGAACAAAACACCAGGCATAAGGCCGAGCCTTCCACCCTTTACCAAGTATATAGATGCAATAATATAAATAAGAGATAGTGTGATAACCCAACAAAATAACCATGTCCCAAACATGGAACAAGCTCCAATCTTCACCTGCAACTAACAACGCTATAAGAGGGGCTGAGCAAAGCGGTAACATAGCCAAACAATGGTTTACTAGGACAAGGTGGTTTAGAGGCTTGTCTTAACAATATGGGAGGCATGATAAGCAAGTGGTAGGTATCGCAGCATAGGCATAGAAAAAGAGCGAGCAACTAGCAAGCAAAGATAGTAGTGATTTCGAGGGTATGGTCATCCTGCCTGAAATCCCGCAAGGAAGAAGAACGAGTCCATGAAGAAGACAAACGGACGTAGTCGAACGGGTCCTCACAAATGCGACGTTATCGGAACCAACCCGAAGAAGCAACACCGGAAAGAAGCACACAACATAGTAAACAACCAACACACGAACATGGTATGATATGCGGGATGTGGTGCATATGCATGATTTGGAAAGGAATGGTTGAACCTGGCCTAAACTTGGAAATCCAAGAGTGCCACTGGAAAGGTGAGTTGATTTCGGTTGAAATCGATATAAAGATCACCGGAATCGGATGCATGGTTTGGAAATTGCAAGCAAAACAAATATGGCACCGGTATGCAATAATCAGCAAGTGACCATCTAAATACATCAAGATAAATATGCTACAGCGCTCAAACATTGCAAAAAATACATGGAAGGGATACACTCATGATGCTTGACAAAAGATGAACACTGAGCTACGGCTAATTCACTCACTAATAGGTTCAAACAAGCATGGCAAAAGTGCAAATGATAACAGGTTTCAGACTTAGTGAAATTACAACAAGTCAGGAATTTATCATCAAGAAGCAATGTTTAGAGCATGAAAACTACATGCTACAGGAACATATCATGGCAAAGCAAGGCGTGGCATGAAGCTACTCTAAGCATACAACAAAAGTCCCTTAGTGACCATGAGCCAAAAGGGATCAGAAAATACAATTGCAAGCATGTGAACATAGCAAAAACACAACCAGATTCAGACTTACAAAAAACTGGAGCATGGCAAAACAGTTAACAAGTAGGCATGTTTACGAGCTTGATGCACTCATTATGAGGTATTGCATGACAAACTAAGCATACACCCATCAAGAAGACATGGCATAGAAGCTAGACATGGCAAGAACAACAACATGGCATGCACGGATCAATAGCAACATCCTCGGCAAAATCGCTAAACATGTCAACAATCTGCCAGGAACATTTTATAGCAAAATTAGTGCTCGATTGACTCAATCTAGGGTGCTCCATAATTGCAAACAAAGACATGGATGGATATAGCACCACAATATTAACAAAATATCCTTACTGATCATCCTCAAAAGAGGCACGGATCACTAGGAAACAATATGAACATATGGCATAACAACAAAATCAGGACAAGGACTTAGTGAAATTCTAAGTCCCTGAAATCAACATCATTGAGTAAGCTACTTTGCATGCTTGTGCTAGTCACCACAGAGATCACAAAAATACATGGCATACACCCCTGTCAAGATGGCATGGCATTCACCAAAACACATGAAGAGCTCAGGATCATAGCATGCACACATTAATCATGGCAAAAATGACAAAAGGCCATTTGCTGA
This sequence comes from Triticum monococcum, assembly GCA_034509565.1. Lineage (NCBI taxonomy): Eukaryota > Viridiplantae > Streptophyta > Magnoliopsida > Poales > Poaceae > Triticum > Triticum monococcum. The sequence continues at coordinate 75,284,501 of CM067842.1, read as the reverse complement.
GACAGATCTGACATAATCATCACATAGCCCTCTTCCAACAGCATTTCGGGCATCAAAATGATCTCAAATGAAAATGATGCAATGAGATGGAATGATGTACTCGTCGAGACGAACATTTTGATATGCTACACACACCAATCGAAGCTACGGATGCAGAGTTATGGCATGATGAAAAGAGGCACATGAGTCTAGAATCTGGAGACTTAGAGAAATATAACCTCGCAAAAAAATACACCGGGCTGGAGGAGGTGGGCCGGCAGGGACGAAGCTGGGCCGCGAGGGGGACGACGCTGGGCCATGGCGAGGTCGGCCCAGGAGGAGGTCAACGGAGCCGAGCGGGGAAGTCGGCTGGATTGGGCTCTCCTCCCGATCCACGGCGGTGGCGGCTCTGGAGGATTCCGGCGAGGGTGGAGGAGGCTATGATGGGGCAGCGCCGGCGGGATCCGGGCGACGGGGATGCGGCTGGAGGCGCGGACGCTCCGGCGCCCGTCGAACGGCGGCAGGGCAGGCGAGCTTCGGCATTGGGGTGTGCAGGGAGGACGGCGGCGAGACCATGCGTCGGCGGCGGTGGGGCGGCGAGAGCTCTCCGGCGATGGGAAGGGCGTCCGGCGTGGCGGAGCGGGACGTCGGCGGCGAGATCCGGCAGGGAGGCGGGCGACGCGCGGGGTGGGGCGCTCGACCAGGCGGCGGCGGGATCTAGGCCCGCGCGGGCCTGACCCGGGCTCCGCGGGTCACGGCGGCGGTGGGACAGCGGCGCGACAGGTGGCGGCACGCGGTTGGTGGCGGCGATGCGTCCGGCCGGAGTCGGACATGTCCGGCGTGGCGCGGAGGGAAATTTAGGGTTAGGGGTGGAGGAGACCCGGAATTTCGGGGAGGAGGCCTTTATATAGAGGTAGGAGGAGCTAGGAATGTCCAAATGAGGTGCGGTTTGTGGCCACGCGATTGTGATCGAACGATCTAGATGATAGAAGGGGTTTAGGTGGGTTTTGGGCCAGTTTGGAAGGGTGTTGGGCTGCAACACATACGAGGCCTTTTCGGTCCCTCGGTTAACCGTTGGAGTATCAAACGAAGTCCAAATGGCACAAAACTTGACAGGCGGTCTACCGGTAGTGAACCAAGGCCGCATGAAAAGTATCGGTCCAATCCGAAAACGTTTAACACCCACACACGAAAAGAGGTAGAAAGGGACATCGGGTGACATAGGAGCGCCGGATTGCAAAACTGACAACGGGGAAAAAGCTCGGATGCATGAGACGAACATGTATGCAAATGAAATGCACATGATGACATGATAAGAGATGCATGAAACGCAAGCAATGACATGGCAAAAATAGCGAATAACTGGAAGATATATGGCACATCGGTCTCGGGGCATTACAGATGATCAGACAAAGAATTAAGTAACTTGAGAAGCCTCCCCCAAGCTTGTGGGAGACTCTCTTCTTTAATTTGCACGAACTTGTATATTTCCCTGAAAGCAGCTTGTTTCTTATGAGCAGGGAAATATTTAGCAGAGAAGTAATACATCATATCCTGGGGACTACGCACACAACCAGGATCAAGAGAATTAAACCATATCTTAGCATCACCCTTTAATGAGAACGGAAATATTTTAAGTATATAGAAGTAACGCGATCTCTCATCATTAGTAAACAGGGCAGCTATATCATTTAACTTAGTAAGATGTGCCACAACAGTTTCAGATTCATAGCCATAAAACGGATCAAATTCAACCAAAGTAATTATATCAGGATCAACAGAGAATTCATAATCCTTATCAGGAACACATATAGGTGAAGTAGCAAAAGCAGGGTCGGGTTTCATTTTATCTCTAAGTGATTATTTGTTCCATTTAACTAATAACCTCTTAAGCTCATATCTATCTTTGCAAGCTAAAATAGCGGCAGAAGATTCCATATCAAAAAGATAGCCCTCAGGAATAACAAGCATATTTTCATCATCACTATCATCATCGTATTCAGATTCAATAATTTCTTTTTCTCTAGCCCTAGCAATTTGTTCATCAAGAAATTCACCAGGGGGCACAGTAGTATCAGGCATAGAAGCAGTTTCATCATAAGTATCATGCATAGCAGAAGTGGCATCATCAATAACATGCGACATATCAGAACGAATAGCAGAAGGAGGTGTAGGTGTCGCAAACTTACTCATAACAGAAGGTGAATCAAGTGCAGAGCTAGATGGCAGTTCCTTACCTCCCCTTGTAGTTGAGGGATAGATCTTGGTTTTTGGATCTCTCAAGTTCTTCATAGTGTCCAGCAGGTATAAATCCCAAGTGACTCAAAGAATAGAGCTATGATCCCGGCAACGGCGCCAGAAATTAGTCTTGATGACCCACAAGTATAGGGGATCGCAACAGCTTTCGAGGGTAGAGTATTCAACCCAAATTTATTGATTCGACACAAGGGGAGCCAAAGAATATTCTCAAGTATTAGCAGCTGAGTTGTCAATTCAACCACACCTGGAAACTTAGTATCTGCAGCAAAGTGTTTAGTAGCAAAGTAATATGATAGTGGCAGTAGCGGCAACAAAAGTAAAGACAGCAAAAGTAATGTTTTTGGTATTTTGTAGTGATTGTAACAGTAGCAGTGGGAAAGTAAATAAGTGTAAACCAGTATATGGAAAACTCGTAGGCATCGGATCAGTGATGGATAATTATGCCGGATGAGGTTCATCATGTAACAGTCATAACATAGGGTGACACAGAACTAGCTCCAATTCATCAATGTAATGTAGGCATGTATTCCGTATATAGTCATACGTGCTTATGGAAAAGAACTTGCATGACATCTTTTGTCCTACCCTCCCGTGGCAGCGGGATCCTATTGGAAACTAAGGGATATTAAGGCCTCCTTTTAATAGAGAACCAGAACAAAGCATTAGCACATAGTGAATACATGAACTCCTCAAACTATGGTCATCACCGGGAGTGGTCCCGATTATTGTCACTTTGGGGTTGCCGGATCATAACACATAGTAGGTGACTATAGACTTGCAAGATAGGATCAAGAACTCATATATATTCATGAAAACATAATAGGTTCAGATATGAAATCATGGCACTCGGGCCCTAGTGACAAGCATTAAGCATAGCAAAGTCATAGCAACATCAATCTCAGAACATAATGGATACTAGGGATCAAACCCTAACAAAACTAACTCGATTACATGATAAATCTCATCCAACCCATCACCGTCCAGCAAGCCTACGATTCAATTACTCGCGCACGGCGGTGAGCATCATGAAATTGGTGATGGACGATGGTTGATGATGATGACGGCGACGAATCCCCCTCTCCGGAGCCCCGAACGGACTCCAGATCAGCCCTCCCGAGAGGTTTTAGGGCTTGGCGGCGGCTCCGTATCGTAAAACGCGATGATTTCTTCTCTCTTATTTTTTTTCTCTCCAAAAGCAAATATATAGAGTTGGAGTTGGCGTCGGAGGGTTTCCAGGGGGGCCACGAGGTAGGGGGCGCGCCCCCCACCCTCGTGAGAAGGGTGTGGGCCCCCTGGTCTTTATCTTTGGCGAGGATTTTTTATTGTTTTTTCTAAGGCGTTCCGTGGAGTTTCAAGTCATTCCGAGAATTTTTGTTTTCTGCACATAAAACAACACCATGGTAATTCTGCTGAAAACAGCGTCAGTCCGGGTTAGTTCCATTGAAATCATACAAGTTAGAGTCCAAAACAAGGGCAAAAGTGTTTGGAAAACTAGATACGACGGAGACGTATAAGTACATGTAATGTTGGTCCGGGTCGCTTCATCCAACAATATCGCCGAACCAAAGTATGACATGCTGGTAAGCAGTATGACTTGTATCGCCCACAACTCACTTGTGTTCTACTCGTGCATATAACATCTACGCATAAACCTGGCTCGGATGCCACTGTTGGGGAACGTAGTAATTTCAAAAAAATCCTACGCACACGCAGGATCATGGTGATGCATAGCAACGATAGGGGAGAGTGTTGTCTACGTACCCTCGTAGACCGTAAGCGGAAGCGTTTATCAATGCGGTTGATGTAGTCGTACACCTTCACGATCCGTCCCGATCATGTACCGAATGTACGTCACCTCCGCGTTCAGCACACGTTCAGCTCGATGACGTCCTCGCCTTCTCGATCCAGCAAGAGGGGCAAAGTAATAGATGAGTTCCGGCAGCACGACGGCGTGGTGACGGTGTTGGTGAAGAACAATCTCCGCAGGGCTTCGCCTAAGCACTACGAAAACTATGACGGAGGATAAACTAGAGGGGACGGGGTAGCCGGCACACGGCTTGGTGTTTCTTGATGTGTCTTGGGTGCTAGCCCTACCCCTCAATTTATATGTTGAGCCTTGGGATCGAAACTTGGAGTAAAAGCCTCCACAAAGTTGGTTTCATCCGAAAGGCAAGAATCCTTCTCAGACTCCAGGGCCAGACGCCAGGGTACCCGGCGTCTGGCCCCTGGACTCCGCAAAACTTCCTTTTGCGCTTTCCAAAAACCTTGTGGGCTTTCCACTTTGGCCCATATAAAGTGTTCTCGTACCCAAACATTTCGGGAAACATCTGGAACCCCTTCCGGTGAATTCTGGAACCCTTCCGGAGACCAAACACTATTATCCCATATATCAAACTTTATCTCTGGACCATTCCGGAGTTCCTCGTCATGTTTGTGATCTTATTCGGAACTCCGAACAACATTCGGTTACCAACATACATAACTCATAAATACTATATCGTCAACGAACGTTAAGCGTTCGGACCCTACGGGTTCGAGAACTATGTAGACATGACCGAGACACTTCTCTGGTCAATAACCAACAGCGGAACCTGGATGCCCATATTGGATCCTATATATTCTACAAAGATCTTTATCGGTCGAACCGCATAACAACATACGTTGCTCCCTTTGTCATCGGTATGTTACTTGCCCGAGATTCGATCGTTGGTATCTCAATACCTAGTTCAATCTCGTTACCGGCAAGTCTCTTTACTCGTTCCGTAATACATCATCCCGCAACTAACTCATTAGTTACAATGCTTACAAGGCTTATAGTGATGTGCATTACCGAGTGGGCCAGAGATACCTCTCCGACGATCGGAGTGACAAATCGTAATCTCAAAATACGCCAACTCAACAAGTACCTTCGGAGACACCTGTAGAGCACCTTTATAATCACCCAGTTACGTTGTGACGTTTGGTAGCACACAAAGTGTTCCTCCGGTAAACGGGAGTTGCATAATCTCATAGTCATAGGAACATGTATAAGTCATGAAGAAAGCAATAGCAACATACTAAACGATCAAGTGCTAAGCTAATGGAATGTGTCAAGTGAATCACATCATTCTCCTAATGATGTGATCCCGTTAATCAAATGACAACTCATGTCTATGGTTAGGAAACTTAACCATCTTTGATTAATGAGCTAGTCAAGTAGAGGCATATTAGTGACACTATGTTTGTCTATGTATTCACACATGTATTATGTTTCCGGTTAATACAATTCTAGCATGAATAATAAACATTTATCATGAAATAAGGAAATAAATAATAACTTTATTATTGCCTCTAGGGCATATTTCCTTCACAAAGCAGTACACGTCGCTCTTCTTGGTGAAGTCCCGGGGCATGACGTACTCCGGCGCACAGCTGTACCCACTTGTTACAAGTGTGTACACGTTAGGACCGTCACCTTTCCCGTATTTCCTGACGAGCCACAGGTCTAAGAGCTTGACATTGTTATACTGAAGTGTACAAAAAGTAAAAAATCATTAGCGAGTGAATGTTGGGTCTGGCCAGGTAAGGTAATAGTGGTAATCGATGGTCTTTCTAGTGGCCCTGCTGATAAAATGCTTAATTACGATGTCCGTGACTCTTTCAGTGCATAACCAAAAATACGAAGTTCTTGTTAAATGGAAACAATTGTGATTGCAAAGGTAAATTAAGAAGACACATTCACGTACAAACGGACAGGCCCATGCAAGCACATCCTCCAATGTCATGTCTATATATATGGAAAACACAACAGTAAGTCATGGGCATGAAGATTTGACGTTGGCTTACCCGGAACAATAGAACGCGAAACGTACAACAACCATTGCGCTAGTCAAACAAGTTATCCTCAAAGACTAGGTTATGAGAGGATTGGTGGATTGGTGATGAATCCAAGTGTGCCAAATATGCTAGACCATATGACTTGTCACATAGTAAGAACATCACTGTTAGTGGAGTTCTCTCTTAATGCTGGGGAGTCTAAATTCCAGAAGAAATTTGCGGGGGTTTAGCTATGATGTGGTATGATTTACTCGAATTGCTTCATGCTTTCTCTCTCAGTGACGAATATGAAGAATCTATTCGGAGTCTTTCTTCTTCTGGACAATTTAGTGTTCACTATATATCCTGCACCTACGCAAGTAGCTTTTCCTTTGAAGGATATTTGGTTTCGAAAATGCCATTGAAAATCAAGGTGTTTCTATGGACTGCTTTTAGTAAGAGCATTCTAGCTAGAGATGTTTCACTACATAGGGGACGGACGAGAGTGAAAAATGTGTGTTTGGTAGTAGGGAAGAAAGAATTGATGCATTTTATTTACTTGTCCCATGGCCATATATACCTCGGGAGCAACTTTGCGCGCTTTTAACCTAAGAGTTGCTCATGCCAATTTTGGTATGCTACCTGTATGGGTTAACACGTTCACATCTAAAGCTAGGCTTCCAAGGATTCTACCGGTATAGTACTTAGTGTAGCTCATTACATATCTTTTTGGTCTAATAACTTACAGAGGTAGTCACTTCAAAAATTGCAATGCTGATTGGTTCTAAGTATATATAGTTTTGTTAATTGTTGTCCTCTCCTCCCGCATTAGGTGGTTGTTTCTTTGTTCCCAATCGCTGGCTAGTGGTCGCAGTCAACCAAACAAAAAATGGTTAGGGTGTTGTACTATCAATTTTATTTCAATGAAATTAGGGTGCAAAGTTTCTTTCATCAGAAAATAGTCATTCTCTCGGAATTCCATGCATATGGAATAAATAAATAATCACATAAGAAAAGAGGAAGAATGATCATCGAGTCTAGTAAGATGTTGGAGGCGTTAAATTTGCTGGATATCAATGGCTTCTCTTCACCATGGAGGGACAACAACCCTTTTGCGGTAGCTAGAGCAATGCTTAACCGTGTTGACCATGACAACACAACACGAATATCTAATAAAACATATTATAGATGATATTACTTTGATGATAGATATTGTATGAAAATATTTTGTAGGTACATATCACTGGGAAATTAACTTAAATCCATTTCAATTGTGGCAGAAATAATTAATCATGAATCATGCTCTGCACACACCACTTTAGAATGTGGGTTAAAGTCAAGGCATTAATTGGGAGGTTTCGTGCGTACTAACTTACTATTGGAGAGGTAGTTTGCCAAGCTACCATGGCCCATTAGCTCGTAGACGAGAAGCCTGTGCAGCCCCTCGTAGCAGTGGCCGATCATCTTCACCAGGCTCGGTTGCCGCGGCTGCAGTCCCCCAGCTATGCTGTTTATTAAAATCTTCCTCAATTGACTCAAGTTTCTCCCCTACACTATCGCATATGACCCCTTCGCTTTCCCGTTCGGCGGCAAGAGAAATGGGCCAGGGACCCATCCGCTGGTTCATATTTATCTCCTTAGGTTTTGTATCCTCAAAGACATCGACGAGGTGGCAGCGGCAATGACATGTAGGAATAAGATCTCTTCGGTCTCTCCCTACCTCAACGATGTCCGTTTCGGCGTGAAGGAGCCTATGAGAGTTTGTATCCCCCGATATGTTGTCTCTCTTCAGATCTTGACTTTTGGTGTGTCATTCAAGCAGACCAATTGGCTAGTCATTGGTGCAACGATTTTTGACATCTTATTTTGTGTTGTTCTGTGGCATGGTCTGGTTTATCCAACCCTCCAAAACAATGATGACGGATTGCAAGTCTTTTTTGCATGGGATGATGCTCCAACTGATGTTTCTTCAACGACTTCTAGATCTCGTCAAAAGGGATGAGTGGCTATTGCGGTCTTTAAAGCATGGTACGACGAAGGCGTTTGCAGATATCCCTTTCTTTTACTATTGGTTCAGTGCGATTTCAATCTATGCTGGAGTGGCGTACAAACGAAGAACGAAGAATAATACTCCCCTCTTCCCAAAATAAGTGTTTTTGATTTAATATAATGATGTACTATGCACTAAATCAGAAGCACTTATTTTTAAGGGTTTTTATCATTTATGCCATTAATTGTGTCCCGCTATTCAGTTTTGTCACTAGGAATTTCAACTGCTCAAAAATGTCATCGCTTTGTTAGGTGCATGCTAGAAAATGCGACTAAACACCATTATTGTCAGCTCAAATCTCGTTTGCCATGTTATAGTGACATAAATACCTATAGAGCAACATTTCATTCTCCCTTTATCTCACTACAATAAATTGTGAGTCCCACTTGATCTCAACAACGTTCTTATTTTCCCATAAAATTATTCGCTTGCTTACTCCTGACAAGTGGGCCCACATTTATCATTGCGAGATAAAGAGACGGACATGTGGGTTTAGGGGCATTTTTGGTCAACGGGTTTGACCTGACAATGACAATGTCTAATGGCATTTTTGTGCAAACATCTAATGGAACGATAGCATTTTTTAGATAAGTAATGGCATTTTTGAGCAAGCATTTTATGGAACGATGACATTTTTGAGCAATTGTAACTTCTAATGGCAAAATTGAGGAGTGGAACACAATTAGTGGCATAAATGATAAGAACCCTTTTTTGTAATGGAGGGAGTAGTATGTTTGGCAATGTAATATTATTTTGTACTATCCAGTTGTGTTTCAATTGTATTGTCTATTATTTTCCTTCCTAAATATCAGATATAGTATGCCTTTCTAGATATCTTTTTTTTAATCATGAGAGAAACAACATAGTGAATTAAACATGCAAACACACCATAGTACATAAATATAAACATAAGGACAATGGTTGTGTACATAATTTAGAAGGAAACAAAGATCAGACTAACACATTTACATGTAAATGATGACAAAGCTCAACTCACGATCACGTCCTTGTGCTTGTCTGTCCAACATTGACCTCGTCCGTGGTGGTGACACCGGCAAGCAAATTGAGCGCCTCCACAACAGCCAGCATGCTTAGACGTTTCTCGGGGCTTGCGTGAAGGCACCGATATGCGACCATGCAAGCTTCATATGCCACTGCCACTGGGTATATGTCTTTCAACACCGGGTCCATGACCCTCCCCAACTCGAGCGGGTCTCTCAGGCGTGGTCGTAGATTCCGCAGGTTCTGTTCTGAAGCTCGCGTCACCCAGTCCAACCTCTGCCCAGTTAGAATCTCCAGTAACACCACCCCGAAGCAGTACACGTCACACTTCATAGTGAAGTCTCCGGACATGACGTACTCTGGCGCACAACCATACCCACTTGTCATGAGTGTGTACTCATTAGGGTCGTCACCTTTCCCATATTTCCTGGCAAACCACAGGTCCGAGAGCTTGACATTGTTATACTGAAGAGTACAAAAAGTGAAAATCATTAGGGAGTGTATGTTGGGTCTAGACAGGTAATAGCGATGGTCTTTCCACTGGCCATGTTCAAAAAAATGCTTAATGACGATGCCCATGACTCTTTCCGTGCATAAACAAAAATGCAAGTTCTTGTCAAATGGGAAAAATCATGATTGCAGAAGTAAATTAAGAAGACACACATTCGCGTGCAAACGGACTAGCACATCTTCCAATCTCATGTCGATTTCTATGCCAAACACAACTATAATTTATGGGAATGAAGATTTGACGTTGTCTTACTTGGAACAACAGAACGTGACACGAGCACTTAGCCATAGTTGTTGGTTTTTCCTTTCTAGCAATGAGTTGTCTACGTGCCAACTAATATTTACTTACCTGAATGGTGCACTAATTTTAGAACAAGAACATAAAACTACTATTGTGGTAGTTCAAACAAGTTATCCTCAAGGACTTGGTTATGAGAGGATTGGTGGATTGGTGATAAATCCATGTATTCCGAATATGCCAGGCCATATGATTTGTCACATACTAAGAACATCACTCGTAGTAGAGTTCTCTCAGAATGGTGGGGAGTCTAAATTCCAGAAGAATTTTGTGGGGGTTTAGCTGTGATGTGGTGTGATTTAATCGAATTGCTTCATGGCTTCTCTATCAGTGGCGACGATGACGAATCTATTCAGAGTCTTTGTTCTCCTGGATAATTTCGTGTTCAATGTATATTATGCACCTATGCAAGTAGCTTTTTGGGGATATTTGGTTTAGAAAGGCCATTGAAAATCAAGGTGTTTCTATGGATTGCTTTTAGTAAGAGCATTCTAACTAGAGACGTTTCACTCAATAGGGGACAGACTATAATGACAAATGTTTGTTTGGTATTAGGGAAGAAAGAATTGACACATTCTCTTTACTTGTCCAATGGCCAGATATACCTCGGGAGTAGCTTTGTGCCCTTTTAACCTAAGAGTTGCTCATGTCAATTTTAGTATGCTACCTACATGGGTTAACAACTTCACGGCTAAAGCTAGGGTATTGTTTAAGTATGTGTTGTTGTTATAAGGCTTTGTGGAGAGCTAGAAACACTAGTAGAAAACGGATCATTAGTACCGATTTGTAAGGACCTTTAGTGCCGGTTATGGAACCGGCACTAAAATTTCGGCACTAAAGCCCCCCCCCCCCCCTCTTAGTACCGGTTCGGCACGAACCGGCGCTAAAGTGCCACCACGTGGCGTGAGCTCGTGCCCTGGTACGGGGGACCTTTAGTACCGTTACCAACCGGTACTAAAGGTTTTTTTTGAATTTTTTTTTAAAATTTTGGAAAAAAAATTGATTTTTTTTATTTTTAATTTTTCTGAATTATTTGATGATTTAGTCTCTAATCACCTCTCTTAACTGCTCAAGTGTGGATCACTCATTCCAATGGCCAGATATACCTCGGGAGTAGCTTTGTGCCCTTTTAACCTAAGAGTTGCTCATGTCAATTTTAGTATGCTACCTACATGGGTTAACAACTTCACGGCTAAAGCTAGGGTATTGTTTAAGTATGTGTTGTTGTTATAAGGCTTTGTGGAGAGCTAGAAACACTAGTAGAAAACGGATCATTAGTACCGATTTGTAAGGACCTTTAGTGCCGGTTATGGAACCGGCACTAAAATTTCGGCACTAAAGCCCCCCCCCCCTCTTAGTACCGGTTCGGCACGAACCGGCGCTAAAGTGCCACCACGTGGCGTGAGCTCGCGCCCTGGTACGGGGGACCTTTAGTACCGTTACCAACCGGTACTAAAGGGTTTTTTTTGAATTTTTTTTTAAATTTTGGAAAAAAAATTTGATTTTTTTTATTTTTATTCTGAATTATTTGATGATTTAGTCTCTAATCACCTCTCTTAACTGCTCAAGTGTGGATCACTCATTCCAAATCATCTAACTTCCCGACCGGTCACCCATCCCTCTCACTACTCCAGCCCGAGCACGCTTAACTTTCAGGTTCTATTCTCCTTCGTTTCCGAGTCTGCACTTGTTGTTTTCGTGACAATAGTAAGATGTCAATCATATTAACCCTCAGGAGTTTAGCTTGAGCATGAAGTCACACATTTCACCGTTTGAGTTTGAAACTATTATTCTAAAAAACAGTAATTATTTAGTAACGCTAATATTTCTTGAATAAGTTTGACCATAGTTTGACCACAGTTTGACCATAGTTTGACCAGATTTGACCAAAATTGAAATAATTTGTCGGGACCCCGATCCTAGGTCACGTCGATCTAGCCGGTAACACATCATATCACTTTGTGGCCTCACGCACGGTATTTCCACGGGTGCCACCTTACCTGGCCCGGGACCGTTTGCGCCTTTTGGCTCACGTATATGATAGTGTCGCTAGCATCCATATGACAAAGAACCCGGGCCGACATGGCTAGTCGTGAACCCAAAGCGGCACTAACCCATGGGGACAGGCATACATGAATCAACCTCGAGCATGTCGGTCAACAGCGTGTGAATCCGGGCTGTAGCACTGGGCTAACAGGACTCCGGATGTCACCGCGTGACATTTCCCCGAAGGGACAGACATAGGAACGAGGTGAATCACATGCCGGCCAGTCAAGTGTCCTGAACAGTAGTGCTGGGCTAGCAGGACTCCGGTGATCCGGGCTGTAGCGGACTACTATCGCTCAGAAGCACTAGACTAGATTTCCCCATATGATAGGCTGCCAAGGATAAACAACTAGTTAGTCGGATCCCACACATACCAAGCATTTCAATCATACACACAATATGCTCGATATGTGTGAATACAACATGGCATCACAACATAACTCTACAACTCAAGTATTTATTCATTAGGCTCCGAGGAGCGAGATATTACAAACATGGGTCTCATGACCCAACAATCATAGCATACAAGTCAAAGCACATGCGGAAGCTTAACATGTCTGAGTGCAGACATCTATAAATGAAAAAGGCTAAGAAGCCTGACTATCTACCAGATCCTGCCGAGGGCACAAGATCGTAGCTGAAGTATCAAGCTAAACGTCGAAATCCACGCGGAACTACTAGCAAGACTCAAGTCTCTCTGCAAAACATAAATTAAGCAAACGTGAGTACAAGGGTACTCAGCAAGACTTACATCAGAACTAAACTATATATGCATTGGTATCAACAAGGGGGGTGGTGGAGTTTAACTGCAGCAAGCCAGCTTTGACTCAGTGGCTAACCTGAACTACGATTGCGAGCAACTCTTTTGAGGTGGCGCACACGAGTCCACATATTCACCAATCAATACACCACTATGGATCCGCTCTCGTCTCCCTACGAGAAGGCCATCCATAGCACTCACGCTTATCTTGCGAGTTTTAGGGTATCCACTTTCACTTGTCTATGAACTATGCAAGGGGTCCAAGTTTCCATATCCGAGGAATCCGGCTATTCGAATAGATAATGATAACCCTGCAGGGGTGTACTTCTTCACACACGCTCTCACCACTTATAGCCCTGTACACGTCATGTACCTCGGCAACCTTCAAGCGGAAACCGGGCGAGGGTGTCGGCCACGGCCTACCTAAACACTTAAGTCTCTAGTCCAGGTTTATCGCCTATTCGGGTTCCATCCGCGAGGAGATCCGGCCGGAGTTTCGCTCACAGCCCCAAACGATGTGTGCAGGGTTCCCGAGACACCAAACGGGCGCCCGGTACACCGTGCCACAGTGTATCTACCGCAACATAGCCCACCCCTAGGGTCAGCGCTACGCACGGCCGCCAACACATATCCTACAAACACCAGAAACTAGTTGCAACTCCTGGACAGAGTACTAGGGTGATTAAGAAGCCGAGAGGGTCCATTGGTTTCGGGCCCAATGCGCGGTAGTAACTGTTCATGGATCACAGACAAAGAACTCAGTTCCTAAGGACGGCTGCAATGAGACAACCCACCATGTACTCCTACATGGCCTCTCACCGCTACCTTTACCAAATCGTGTTCACACACTTAGCTCTCAATAGTAGTACATGTTTACACACCTCCGATTCATCCCCGATGAATCGGACCTGACTCAACTCTAAGCAGTAGCAGGCATGACAGACAAGCATGAATGAGTAGGCACATCAGGGCTCAAACAATTCCTACTCATGCTAGTGGGTTTCATCTATTTACTGTGGCAATGACAGGTCATGCAGAGGATAAGGGGTTCAACTACCGCAACAAGTAACAGATGAATCGTTGTTGTCCTAATGCAGTAAAAGAGAGCAGGAGCGAGAGAGTGGGCTTGTATCGGAATGAACAAGGGGGTTGTGCTTGCCTGGCACTTCTGAAGATATCATTGGGTCTTCATCAGTGTCAACGATCACATCATCGGTACAACGTCTATCGAGAGGGGACAAATACCGGCAACAGGAGAAAGAAACACAATCAATGCAATGCACAATATGATGCATGATCATGACATGTCAATATGCTGTGGTTTGAGCTAATGCAACTAGCTTGATTTAAATGAAGTTGGTTTGAGTACAAGATTCAAATTCCAACCCCATATATGATTATTTAAATGCCCTTTATTTTTTTGGTCCAAAACAGAGGACAAACATTGTTCAAACATGCATGAAAATGGTACAGATGGATTCCTTGAATTTTTTTGATAATTTTACATATATAATTTATCTTATTTGGAGTTACGGTTGAATTTCTATGATTTTTAGAAGTTTTAACTATTTTCTGGAATTTCCTGGTTATTTAGAAATAAATCAAATCCAGAAAAGGACTTATTGCGTCAGCATGACGTCACCCTGATGTCAGCAGGTCAACTGGGCGCCTCCAGGTCAAACTGACCAGTGGGTCCCGCGTGTCAGTGACTCAGTTGGTTAACTGAGTTGATTAGGGTTAAACTAATACTAACGAAAATGTTAGCAGGGCTGGGCCCACCTGTCAGTGGCTTAGGTTTAGTTTAGTGAGGGGATTAGCACCTAACAGTGGTGATTAGCACTAACTAACATCTAACTAATCCAGCTAGTGCTGGCCCCACATGTCATTGAGCCAGGTGGGGCCCGACCGGGGTCAGAGTGTGTCAAACCCAGGCCGGCGGGGTCAAACCCACCGGCGTTTAGCCGCCGGCGAGGGCCGATACGGCGGCGCGGCTCGGGAAATCGCTATAGGGCCTCATTCGAAGCGTGCCTGGGTGCGTTGGAAAGCCCTTGCTCCCGCGCATCCAGCGGAGGCAGCAGCAGGTCACGGGGTGCCCGGAGTCGACGACAGCGAGCGCTGGGGCGGCGGCCGGAGATCGGGCGTCGATGGGAACGATGCTACAGCGCATGGAAGGAGCAACGGATGGTGGCTACGGCTCCGTGGTGGTGCGCTGAGCGTAGTGGCGCGCTCGGTTTCGAGCTCCAATGGATGTGGCCACAGCAGCAAGGAGCTCAGGCGGCGGTGCGCTCTCGGGTCCGGTGGCATCGGTGTTAGAGGAAGAAAACAAGCCAGGGGAGAGGGGGAAACGACACAGGAGCTCACAGCGAGGCTGACGAGCGCGAGGGGGAGGTCGGGGATGCACTGACGACGGCGAATCGACGACGGCGACGCTCGGTGCAGGAGGTAGAAGATGGTGGTGGTGAGGGCATTTGGGGGCGTCCGGCATCGCGTAGCTTGGTGGAGAGGACGAGGCAGACGTGGCGGAGCCCATGGACTGCTCGGAGAGGCGAGGGGAGCTCGGTGGCCACGGGGACAGCGGGCGGCGGCGATGGCTGCGTTCGGTTGCGCGCGTGAGTGAGAGACAGAGAAGGGGACGAGGGCGAGGGAGAGTGCGAGAGCGTCAAGGGGGCCAGGGGGTAGCGTGGCATCGCAGAGGCCTAGGGGGGAAGGGGAGCTCGCCAGCGCGAAGCAGGAGCTGGTGCAGCCGGCGTCGTGCTCTGGTCTGCCTCTGCCTACTGGCAGAGGTAGAAGACGGTCATGCCCCTATGGGCTGGGCCTCTACAGTGGTTGGCCGAGGTAAGTGGCCAGGTACTATCTCTCTCTCTCTCTCTTATTTTCTGTTTCTATTTTTTGCAGTATGTTTTGACTTATTTTAAAGACTAAAACACTTTATAAAATTCTGCAAACTTTTATGGGCACTATCTGATTTAAACCAGAGGCCCTCACCAAGTTTCAGAATATTTGGAGCTACCAAATATTTTATAGGAATTAGTAGCTCCAATTCAAATAAGTATTGACTTAATTCAAAGGCCCAAATAATTATTTCTGTGAACCCAAAATATTGGTTTGAATTTTTACCTCTTGCCAATATTTTTAGAGAAAACAGGAACATTTTCTTGGACTTATTTGAAGCAATTTTATCTTGATCATTTTAAAGGTATTCTGAGGCTTTGAAAATTCCTCAATTCAAATTTCTTTTGAATTTAAACATGATGCAACCACCAAGCTAGTCCAAGGCCAAAGTAGGGCTAGGGATGTGACAGCTCACCCCTACTAAACAGGAATCTCGTCCCGAGATTCAAGCGTAGGGTAAGATGATGGGGGTACGCAACTAACGTAATCTTCACGATCCAGGTTGCACTTCAAATGAACATTGATTCAATCACCATCATTGTCTTGATGTCTTGCTCTGAGAATTTCATCCACTCATGACAATGAGAAGGAAGGAAAACCCTAAAGAGTCGATCTCCTCGAAGATCAGGCAACTCACGATCAACTCATGGAGTGAGACATAGAAACATCTCGCGAACTGAGAGGCAAAACTTGCATCAGGAGCGATAGAAGAAACAATTTGGCGAGGGTTTCAAAGTAGCGAGGGGAATTGCCATGATTCTAAAACAGGGCACCTCGGGGAAGGTGACTCAAAGAACTATTCCCTTAAGTGGCAAAAAGAATTACTTTTGATTCAGAGATCGTTGAAACTCTTCATACCAACTTAAGGCAATTTACAATTGATCGTTTGAGACAGCTTGAAGAGATGGCATACTTGGACTAGGATGGATGATGTGGACTACCTTGTTGAAGACAACGCAATGGATGATTTTTGCTTATCATCGGAAGTGGATGGGATCCATGGTAAGTCCACTTTTGAAGATGATCCTGAACAACAGCTACTGAGGTGCAAGCTGGGAACAAAATGCAAATGTTGGGAATGATTCTAGTAACTGGGGAGAAGGTTCACCAGCAAAGGCGATTCCACCAATCGGATGGCTATCGAACAACTGAGAGAACGGAGGCACATTCCAGTTAACGACAACATCAGAACCCAGTGCCCGAGCATGCTCTCAAGAACTTGAGCATTTCCATATTCATCAAGGTTCTGCCAATATCCGTGTCAAGGATCCTGGCAACACAACATGCTACCATGATGAACAATGGTGGAAGATGCAGATGCAAAGGAAGATAACACTTTCTCAGATTTCGCCTTAGCGAAGCCAAGGAAACGAAATCTGGATGATCGACCGAGAGACATTTAGCACTCCGCTTCTAATGTTCTCCTTGATGTACTGGTTACCACGGTCATGCTTTAAGCATCGGCATAGCCACCAAGTAGTGGTCGGACTTCGGAATACAATAGATCCATAAGGAACAACTTCTGGAGTAAATCCTACGAAATCCTTATGGGAGGGTGGCCAACTTTCTTCAATCGAGACACTACAATAATAGGTCTTCCGGCTGGATGTGTTGGCCACGACATCCATTTTATCGTTTATCGAGAGACCAATATTATGGTTCTTGGAAGAAGCCCCAACCATCATATCTGCCTGAGATTCAGATTTGGTTGGTGTCAGGATATTCCAGACTCATAGAGTCTAGAAAGAAAATGAAGTTTTTGCAACACAAATCGACGAGATGACGTTGCGAGATTCTCGGGGAATGAACTACGATAGTAAGCTCCAAAACATGAGCTGGTTCTGCTACGAACATGTGAACACACTGTCCCAGACAAGCATGACCACGTAGTAGTCTTATAATAAAACACTACCGAGTTCAAGTGGGGAACCATCATTGCGGATAACGAAGTCCTTGCGTAATTCTAGCCCCTAAGAAGAAACTTCCTCTCCTTGAACAAATCAATCAGTGGCTTGGTGTGCTAGGGATACATATAGAATGAAGGTTGCAAGTCTCCAAACCACAGTATACTTCGCACGTATGCGTGACCGATTTGGGATGATTCCAGAGAAAGCAAGACAAACTTTCCCAAATTCACGGCGGCAACTTGCAACATATGCACATGAATCAGGGAACGTCACTACTTTCATCCAAACATATGCTTCATGAACGAAACACGAAGATAATGCTTATAAAGTTTCCAATGCTAGTGTAGCGTTCGACAAGAATCATGGGGGAGATAAAATGCTGCTGATGGGCTCAACAACAACTCATCGGTATTTCCATATCACTGGACTTCCACCATCATGTGAACGATGTGATAGTATTGGTCAGACCAAAAGATGTAATGGTGTATGCTCGAGGGATCAGCCACGAGTAAGACAACATTACGAACATCGTTGGTTCTGATTTGACTTGACGATATCCCATACTCAAGTCAAAGTTTTGTCAAGGCAATAGATCCAACAACTGATCACGAGGACCAATTGATGAAGATATCACCTTTCTTCAGCACACACACACACACACGAGGATATCCCTTAAGAGTGAACTAAGTAGATTAAGCTTTTATCTTCCAACTCTCCAAGTTGTTGTTTTAGCTTAACCAATTAGTTCAGGGGTATCCAACACAGGTTCTTGGGGAAAAGTGGTTTATCGGAAAACCAACTTGATCACGAACTCAACATAACGGTCAGGTGACAACCTGGTAACACTTCCGACAAGATATCCGGAAAATCATGAACCACCGATATGTTACTAGGCTCGAGAACAACCTAGCTTTCAAGGCAAGAAGATGTGATCAAAAGAGCAAGGGATTGGCACAATCCTAACTCCTCGATCAAAGAGTGCACCAGAAATATGGACTAGGTAGCACGGTCAATCTTAGAATGATGATTTGATAACCAACACGCTAAGAATGAGAATTTCGTCCATTTACTACCAAGCAACATGGTTGCTAGGAGTATTGACTTCACACATCACGACTCACTTACCGGCATTCCGGTTGCAACAACACGGAAACCGAGAAATGAATAATGATGGAGGGAGTATCACTACGTCAAGAATTCATGAGAGATGCTGCATTTCCTGACAATCCTGACATAAAGGGGGTAATACTCCGAGGTAGAACAGAACAAAAGCTGGATTGGCATTTTGATCTGCGGAATACAACCACTTTGACCCGATCCCAGAAATGGATGAGGTACTGGAGTTTGTTTCTCCTAGTTATTCCGAATAGAATGGCTTGATGGACCACAGAAGTAAAAGGCACTGATGAACATGAATGCACGACTACTTCTGACTATCAAGTGATAGACGAAGGTCGGAATACAACTGAAGAGGAACAACTCAAGGAACATATAATTTTCTGAGCTGTGGAGGCATAGATTAGTATGTCGAGCAAAGCTCAACATATTTCTTCCAGATAACCCATGCAGAAAGGTAGAACTGGCAGGGCCACAATATAGAATGGAGAACTCATCAAGAGCACTCTGGTTGTGATCCTTTGGTTCAAGAACTTCTGCCATAAGTGGTTCATAGTATTTGGAAGAAGGAAATACCACGGACCTCGAGGTCTATCACAAGGTGTACTAATGTCCTAAGGAACTAGCAAACACTATCAACATGAAGCGGATAGGGTGAATCTCGGGTTCAAAACCCAGGAATAGAATGCCTACTAACTAAGAACATCACGGGATGCTTTTGAGAATAATGGCCAAAATCACACACTGGAAATGCAAAACATGGCTAGATCACTAGGTGACTCCCTAAAACACCTAGGGTCATAGTAATAGCTTCAACATAAATGTCGACGTAACGGAGTACCTCAACTCACCAATTAGTGTGATTAATCTGGCCCAAATGGACATCAGGAACAGGGGAAAGGATTTGCAAATGCATCAGACTATTTAGAAACCTGGGATGACTCGGACAGCATAACGGCTATAAATGCTCAAAATGATTTGAGACATCCTGCAAAATGGTGGCATAACCACTCAGAAGCACAATATCAAGGTTCGAGACCAACTATGAACACACAGAAGTAGTAGAAACTGAACTGGGCTTAAATCCAACAATCTTAGGCAACTACGGTTTAGTAACACGTCATCCTGATAGATAGATGAGAAGGCCTAATTCTTAATCCCCGTAGAAAGAAGAGGTTGACTCAGATCGGAAGGGCATAGGGTAAAGGAGTAAAAAGAGCCTTACGTTCCCTTCCACAATCAATTCCCTTACATAACTAAAGCATTTCTAGACTCAACTTCGACCAGTTTGGCTTGGTAATCCTACAGGCAGTCAGGCTCTGATACCAACGCTGTCGGGACCCCGATCCTAGGTCACATTGATCTAGCCGGTAACACATCACATCACTTTGTGGCCTCACGCATGGTATTTCCACGGGTGCCACCTTACCTGGCCCGGGACCGTTTGCGCCTTTTGGCTCACGTATATGATAGTGTCGCTAGCATCCATATGACAAAGAACCCGGGCCGACATGGCTAGTCGTGAACCCAAAGCGGCACTAACCCATGGGGACAGGCATACATGAATCAACCTCGAGCATGTCGGTCAACAGCGTGTGAATCCGGGCTGTAGCACTGGGCTAACAAGACTCCGGATGTCACCGCATGACATTTCCCCGAAGGGACAGACATAGGAACGAGGTGAACCACATGCCGGCCAGTCAAGTGTCCTGAACAGTAGTGCTGGGCTAGCAGGACTCCGGTGATCCGGGCTGTAGCGGACTACTATCGCTCAGAAGCACTAGACTAGATTTCCCCGTATGATAGGCTGCCAAGGATAAACAACTAGTTAGTCGGATCCCACACATACCAAGCATTTCAATCATACACACAATATGCTCGATATGTGTGAATACAACATGGCATCACAACATAACTCTACAACTCAAGTATTTATTCATTAGGCTCCGAGGAGCGAGATATTACAAAAATGGGTCTCATGACCCAACAATCATAGCATACAAGTCAAAGCACATGCGGAAGCTTAACATGTCTGAGTGCAGACATCTATAAATGAAAAAGGCTAAGAAGCCTGACTATCTACCAGATCCTGCCGAGGGCACAAGATCGTAGCTGAAGTATCAAGCTAAACGTCGAAGTCCACGCGGAACTACTAGCGAGACTGAAGTCTCTCTGCAAAACATAAATTAAGCAAACGTGAGTACAAGGGTACTCAGCAAGACTTACATCAGAACTAAACTACATATGCATTGGTATCAACAAGGGGGGTGGTGGAGTTTAACTGCAGCAAGCCAGCTTTGACTCAGTGGCTAACCTGAACTACGATTGCGAGCAACTCTTTTGAGGTGGCGCACACGAGTCCACATATTCACCAATCAATACACCACTATGGATCCGCTCTCGTCTCCCTACGAGAAGGCCATCCATAGCACTCACGCTTATCTTGCGAGTTTTAGGGTATCCACTTTCACTTGTCTATGAACTATGCAAGGGGTCCAAGTTTCCATATCCGAGGAATCCGGCTATTCGAATAGATAATGATAACCCTGCAGGGGTGTACTTCTTCACACACGCTCTCACCACTTATAGCCCTGTACACGTCATGTACCTCGGCAACCTTCAAGCGGAAACCGGGCGAGGGTGTCGGCCACGGCCTACCTAAACACTTAAGTCTCTAGTCCAGGTTTATCGCCTATTCGGGTTCCATCCGCGAGGAGATCCGGCCGGAGTTTCGCTCACAGCCCCAAACGATGTGTGCAGGGTTCCCGAGACACCAAACGGGCGCCCGGTACACCGTGCCACAGTGTATCTACCGCAACATAGCCCACCCCTAGGGTCAGCGCTACGCACGGCCGCCAACACATATCCTACAAACACCAGAAACTAGTTGCAACTCCTGGACAGAGTACTAGGGTGATTAAGAAGCCGAGAGGGTCCATTGGTTTCGGGCCCAATGCGCGGTAGTAACTGTTCATGGATCACAGACAAAGAACTCAGTTCCTAAGGACGGCTGCAATGAGACAACCCACCATGTACTCCTACATGGCCTCTCACCGCTACCTTTACCAAATCGTGTTCACACACTTAGCTCTCAATAGTAGTACATGTTTACACACCTCCGATTCATCCCCGATGAATCGGACCTGACTCAACTCTAAGCAGTAGCTGGCATGACAGACAAGCATGAATGAGTAGGCACATCAGGGCTCAAACAATTCCTACTCATGCTAGTGGGTTTCATCTATTTACTGTGGCAATGACAGGTCATGCAGAGGATAAGGGGTTCAACTACCGCAACAAGTAACAGATGAATCGTTGTTGTCCTAATGCAGTAAAAGAGAGCAGGAGCGAGAGAGTGGGCTTGTATCGGAATGAACAAGGGGGTTGTGCTTGCCTGGCACTTCTGAAGATATCATTGGGTCTTCATCAGTGTCAACGATCACATCATCGGTACAACGTCTATCGAGAGGGGACAAATACCGGCAACAGGAGAAAGAAACACAATCAATGCAATGCACAATATGATGCATGATCATGACATGTCAATATGCTGTGGTTTGAGCTAATGCAACTAGCTTGATTTAAATGAAGTTGGTTTGAGTACAAGATTCAAATTCCAACCCCATATATGATTATTTAAATGCCCTTTATTTGTTTTGTCCAAAACAGAGGACAAACATTGTTCAAACATGCATGAAAATGGTACAGATGGATTCCTTGAATTTTTTTGATAATTTTACATATATAATTTATCTTATTTGGAGTTACGGTTGAATTTCTATGATTTTTAGAAGTTTTAACTATTTTCTGGAATTTCCTGGTTATTTAGAAATAAATCAAATCCAGAAAAGGACTTATTGCGTCAGCATGACGTCACCCTGATGTCAGCAGGTCAACTGGGCGCCTCCAGGTCAAACTGACCAGTGGGTCCCGCGTGTCAGTGACTCAGTTGGTTAACTGAGTTGATTAGGGTTAAACTAATACTAACGAAAATGTTAGCAGGGCTGGGCCCACCTGTCAGTGGCTTAGGTTTAGTTTAGCGAGGGGATTAGCACCTAACAGTGGTGATTAGCACTAACTAACATCTAACTAATCCAGCTAGTGCTGGCCCCACATGTCATTGAGCCAGGTGGGGCCCGACCGGGGTCAGAGTGGGTCAAACCCAGGCCGGCGGGGTCAAACCCACCGGCGTTTAGCCGCCGACGAGGGCCGATACGGCGGCGCGGCTCGGGAAATCGCTATAGGGCCTCATTCGAAGCGTGCCTGGGTGCGTTGGAAAGCCCTTGCTCCCGCGCATCCAGCGGAGGCAGCAGCAGGTCACGGGGTGCCCGGAGTCGACGACGGCGAGCGCTGGGGCGGCGGCCGGAGATCGGGCGTCGACGGGAACGATGCTACAGCGCATGGAAGGAGCAACGGATGGTGGCTACGGCTCCGTGGTGGTGCGCTGAGCGTAGTGGCGCGCTCGGTTTCGAGCTCCAATGGATGTGGCCACAGCAGCAAGGAGCTCAGGCGGCGGTGCGCTCTCGGGTCCGGTGGCATCGGTGTTAGAGGAAGAAAACAAGCCAGGGGAGAGGGGGAAACGACACAGGAGCTCACAGCGAGGCTGACGAGCGCGAGGGGGAGGTCGGGGATGCACTGACGACGGCGAATCGACGACGGCGACGCTCGGTGCAGGAGGTAGAAGATGGTGGTGGTGAGGGCATTTGGGGGCGTCCGGCATCGCGTAGCTTGGTGGAGAGGACGAGGCAGACGTGGCGGAGCCCATGGACTGCTCGGAGAGGCGAGGGGAGCTCGGTGGCCACGGGGACAGCGGGCGGCGGCGATGGCTGCGTTCGGTTGCGCGCGTGAGTGAGAGACAGAGAAGGGGACGAGGGCGAGGGAGAGTGCTCTGGTCTGCCTCTGCCTACTGGCAGAGGTAGAAGACGGTCATGCCCCTATGGGCTGGGCCTCTACAGTGGTGGGCCGAGGTAAGTGGCCAGGTACTATCTCTCTCTCTCTCTTATTTTCTGTTTCTATTTTTTGCAGTATGTTTTGACTTATTTTAAAGACTAAAACACTTTATAAAATTCTGCAAACTTTTATGGGCACTATCTGATTTAAACCAGAGGCCCTCACCAAGTTTCAGAATATTTGGAGCTACCAAATATTTTATAGGAATTAGTAGCTCCAATTCAAATAAGTATTGACTTAATTCAAAGGCCCAAATAATTATTTCTGTGAACCCAAAATATTGGTTTGAATTTTTACCTCTTGCCAATATTTTTAGAGAAAACAGGAACATTTTCTTGGACTTATTTGAAGCAATTTTATCTTGATCATTTTTAAAGGTATTCTGAGGCTTTGAAAATTCCTCAATTCAAATTTCATTTGAATTTAAACATGATGCAACCACCAAGCTAGTCCAAGGCCAAAGTAGGGCTAGGGATGTGACATAATTATTTAGTAACACTAATATTCTTGAATAATTATGTAGTAACACTAATATTTCTTGAATAAGTAGTTTGACCATAGTTTGACCATAGTTTGACCACAGTTTGACCATTGTTTGACCAGATTTGACCAAAATTCAAAAAATTGAAATAATTATTTAGTAACACTAATATTCTTGAATAATTATTTACTAACACTAATATTCTAGAATAACTAGTTTGACCATTGTTTGACCACAGTTTGTCCACAGTTTGAATATTTTTCAATTTTTTCCACTCTAGATCTTAAAAGCCCCGTAACTTTTTTCTATTAGGTTTTTGAGGATTTTGCAAATGTTTAACGGGGTTCTCC
The DNA here is from genome assembly GCA_034509565.1 of Triticum monococcum. Lineage (NCBI taxonomy): Eukaryota > Viridiplantae > Streptophyta > Magnoliopsida > Poales > Poaceae > Triticum > Triticum monococcum. Next base: position 75,260,106 of record CM067842.1, on the reverse strand, counting down.
CCGTTAAATTTGGATGTAACTTTTCGAGTAGATGATTTTTCATATAAAAAACTTTTTCATCCGAGTTAGTATGCAAAAGTTATGCCCATTTTTTACAAATTTCAGAGAGATTTTGCAAATAAAGTCAAAATTCACATTTGCAAATTTTCCCAACAACTAGACCACATATCACATGGGAAACTTATTTTCTTTTATTTTTTGACATTTCCATCATTTTCGTTTATTTTTTTTAAAACTGAAAAGGCGATCCACTCGGGGGGGGGGGGGGGTAGAGTTTGAAAATTGCCCTATAGTGCCGGTTTGTGTCTCCAACCGGTACTATAGGTCAGACCCCTTTAGTACCGGTTCATGGCACGAACCGGTACTAAAGGTTAGACCTTTAGTACCGGTTCGTGCCACGAACCGGTACTAAAGGTGATCGTGGGGCCCCGGCCTGACGCCAGCCTGCCACCACCCATTTAGTACCGGTTCGTGCCACGAACCGGTACTAAAGGTTCAACACGAACCGGCATTAATACAAATCCGTTCGAACCGGCACTAATGGTACCATTAGTACCGGCTCAAATACAAACCGGCACTAATGTGCTTCACGTTTGACCCTTTTTCTACTAGTGAAATGATGCCTGCTTTAGAGGAATTTATCCCAATGATTCTACTAGTATAGTATTTACTGTAGCTCATATAACATACCTTTTTGGTTTAACTTACAGAAGTAAACATTTCTAAAGTTGCAATGCAACGGAAAACAACTTCACGGCTAAAGCTAGGCTTATTGTTTTAGTATGTGTTGTTGTTATCAGGGTTTTGTGGACAGCTAGAAATGATACCCGATTTTGAGGAATTTATCCCAATGATTCTGCATATATAGTATTTAATTTGTTGTAGCTCATTACATATCCTTTTAGTCTAACTTCTTACAAATGTAAGTACTTTTAAAGTTGCAATGCAACGGAGCAAAGGTCCTTATAGTGGCCACTATTTTTTTCGACGGTAAGCAAGGTTTGGTAATGAAGCTGATTAAGGAAATTGTGCGGCGCTTTGTCTCTATAATGATAAGGGAGCTACTATGGATGACAATGGGTTTGATAATGGTTTTCTCGTGCTTTATACCATTTTAATTTTTTGATGTAGTGGTATGTCTTAATTTTTCAAGTGGAAGTACCCCAGATGGTGGATATTTTAACGTTGCTGAATGCCGAGTGGTTCTAAGTATATATAGTTTTGTTAATTGTTGTCCTCTCCTCCCGCGCTAGGTTGTTGTTTCTTTGTTTCCAATTGTTGGCTAGTGGCCACGATCAAACAAACAAAAATGTTGGGAGTGTTGTACTAACAATTTTATTTCAATGAAATTAGGGATGCAAAGCTTCAGTTGTAAAAAAAAGGTATCCTCTCAAAATTACATGCATATGAAATAAATAAATAATCACATAATAAAAGAGGAAGAATGATCACCGAGTCTAGTAAGATGTTGGAGGAGTTAAATTTGCTGGAGATCAATGGCTTCTCTTCACCATGGAGGGACAACAACCCTTTCGCGGTAGCTAGAGCAATGCTTAATCGTGTTGACCATGACAACGCAACACAAATATCTAAAACATATTAGACATGATATTATTTTACCGATAGATATCACATGGAATTATTTTGCAGGTACATATCACTGGGAAATTAACCTATTCCATTTCGGTTTTAGCAGAAATCACTAATCATGATCATGCTCTGCACGCACCACAAATCACTTTCAAATGAGTATTACTTTCGTAAATATAGGTTAGAGTCAGTGCGTTAATTGGGAGGTTTCTTGCATACTGACTTACCAATAGAGATCCGCCGCAAAAAAAAAAAAAGACTTACCATTAGAGAGGTAGTTTGCCAAGCTACCATTGTCCATTAGCTCGTAGACGAGAAGCCTGTGCAACCCCTCGTAGCAGTAGCCGATCATCTTCACCAGGCTCGGCTGCCGCGGCTGCAGCTCCCCCAGGAATATCGAATCTTTCTAGCCACATTGAAGCAAGTCAATTAGAGACATCCACTAATCGAACACGTACACTATCTATACCTACATACCAGATGTTCCTCGGAGTGGTAGTTGTCTGCCCGCGCTCTCTTGACTGCGACGGGCTGCGCACGGAGCCCCGGCGGGATGCCGTCCTCGAGGGATCCCCTGTACACCGTCCCGAAACTGCCACTGCCGATTTTGTTTCTGGAGGCGAACCCTCCGGTCGCGGCGCTCAACTCAGCGAAGGTGAACCTATGTAGGTTGGAGTTGGGTGACACAGGCGCCGGCACAGGCAACTGATCCTCCTTGATGGCAGCGTCGGTAAGCTGATCGAGCGCCTCCACGACGTCCGACATGTCCGGCCTGTTCTCGGGTTTGACATGGAGGCACCTGTATGTGACCAAGGCAGCCTTGTGTGCCGCTGCCACTGGGTAGATGCCCTTCAATGCTTTATCCATGATCCCTGCCAGTTTGACCGGGTCTTCAAGATTCGGCCGCGCGTACTCCAGCAGCTCCCGCTCCTCCTCGACGGGTCTTTTCATGTCTACCCACTTCATCCCTGTGATCAGAATCTCCAACAACACCACCCCAAAGCTGTACACGTCGCATTTCGGGGTGAGACTGCCAGACATGACGTACTCCGGAGCGCAACCGCGCGGTGTTCCTAGGCGCGAGCGTGTGGTGGTGACCGAGCCATCGCTCGCTCTCGTGTCAAGCCTCAGGCCCGAGAGCGAGATCTTGACATTGTTATTCTGTAGAAGGAACAGAAACCATTAGCCGGTTGGGTCAGGACTCAGGAGTCAGGACAGGACTCATGACAGGAGTGGCACTATCTCTTCAGACATGTCCTCCCAGTTGTGTAGTTAGCATTTCTATACCCCTATATAGTATAAGAATAACTTTGAATATATATTGTTGGATGGACTCGATCCGATGGCAAAGAGGTGGCAAACCCGAACGTTGATAACCGTTCGATTTTCTATTCATTACATCACATTGCGCATTGTGTACTATCTAGAAGTTTCTAATGGATGAATAGAAAATCTGATGCAATCCCATTATATTCTTGTGTGTGATGTAGTTGCCCCGGCCTTTTACAATCTCCCGACACTTGTCCACTATTCTAGACTCTTCATGCATCCTCTTGTGCTAATAGTTTTTCTACCTATTGCATAAAAGTGTTGTCATTTATGAGATTACCTTGTGAAATCTTGTTCAACGTGACTTATTATCAACTACTTGTTGAAGTAGCTTTCCACATAGTTTCTACCAAATGTTGCAACACTAGCTATTTTATGGGGGCATCCTGAACTAACTATTCATCCTCATGAAATCATTTGTTTAAGGTCCATACATATAATACATCATGTACACTGCACTATGTGGTCAAAATTTGTTTTTAAACTAATTCAACTATCTCATCGGTAACAACACTATATTTCACATTATGCATATCTAAATACTGTGGCCTGTTAATATTGTGGTGCAATAATATCTCGCGTGCAAAGCACTTACAACTCACTAGTAACAAAAGCAAGAGATGCGTAATGGTCGCTGACCGAGTCCAGTAGGATGTCGGAGGAGTTGAATTGGCCGCAGATCAATGGCTTCTCCGCGCCGTGGAGGGACACTAGGCCTTTCGCCGTAACTAAGACAATGCTTAGTCTGGTCGACCATGGCAGCACAGGACCTGCATATGGATGATGTTTGTTGTCCTGTTATCTAGGTTGACAGTGGAACCCGATTTTTCAAGGATCGTATGGAAAAAAATGGCAACACGGGACCACAAAAAGCTAAAATTCGCATCACATGAAATGAATTCATTTCGTTGTCATTTGCACAAGTCGGGATAGAGTCAACGCTAGGAGGTTCCTTGCGTACGTACGCAAGGAACCTCCTAGCGTTGACTCCATCCTGGCATCCCCATTTGATGCAAATTTTAGCTTTTTGTCGTCCTGTGTTGCCATTTTTTTTCCATACGATCCTTGAAAAACCGGGTTCCACTGTCAACCGAGATAACAGGACAACAAACATCATCCATGTGCAGGTCCTGTGCTGCCATGGTCGACCAGACTAAGCATTGTCTTAGCTACGGCCAAAGGCCTAGTGTCCCTCCACGGCGCGGAGAAGCCATTGATCTGCGGCGAATTCAACACCTCCGACATCCTACTGGACTCGGTCAGAGACCATTCCGCATCTCTTGCTTTTGTTACTAGTGAGTTGTAAGTGCTTTGCACGCGAGATATTATTGCATCACAATATTAACAAACCACATTATTTACATATGCATAATGTGAAATATAGTGTTGTTACCGATGATAGTTGAATTAGTTTAAAAACAAATTTTGGCCACATAGTGTAGTGTACATGATGTATTGTATGTATGGACCATAAACAAATGATTTCATGAGGATGAATAGTTAGTTCAGGATGCCCCCATAAAATAGCTAGTGTTGCAACATTTGGTAGAAACTATGTGGAAAGCTACTTCAACAAGTAGTTGATAATAAGTCACGTTGAACAATATTTTACGAGGTAATCTCATAAATGACGACACTTTTATGCAATAGGTAGAAAAACTATTAGCACAAGAGGATGCATGAAGAGTCTAGAATAGTGGACAAGTGTCCGGAGATTGTAAAAGGCCCGGGCAACTACATCACACACAAGAATATAATGGGTTTGCATCAGATTTTCTATTCATCCATTAGAAACTTCTAGATAGTACACATTGCGCAATGTGATGTAATGAATAGAAAATCGAACGGTTATCAACGTTCGGGTTTGCCACCTCTTTGCCATCGGATCAAGTCCATCCAACAATACATATTCAAAGTTATTCATACACTATATAGGGGTATAGAAATGCTAACTACACAACTAGGAGGACATGTCTGAAGAGATAGTGCCACTCCTGTCATGAGTCCTGTCCTGACTCCTGAGTCCTGACCCAACCGGCTAATGGTTTCTGTTCCTTCTACAGAATAACAATGTCAAGATCTCGCTCTCGGGCCTGAGGCTTGACACGAGAGCGAGCGATGGCTCGGTCACCACCACACGCTCGCGCCTAGGAACACCGCGCGGTAGCGCTCCGGAGTACGTCATGTCTGGCAGTCTCACCCCGAAATGCGACGTGTACAGCTTCGGGGTGGTGTTGTTGGAGATTCTGATCACAGGGATGAAGTGGGTAGACATGAAAAGACCCGTCGAGGAGGAGCGGGAGCTGCTGGAGTACGCGCGGCCGAATCTTGAAGACCCGGTTAAACTGGCAGGGATCATGGATAAAGCATTGAAGGGCATCTACCCAGTGGCAGCGGCACACAAGGCTGCCTTGGTCACATACAGGTGCCTCCATGTCAAACCCGAGAACAGGCCGGACATGTCGGACGTCGTGGAGGCGCTCGATCAGCTTACCGACGCTGCCATCAAGGAGGATCAGTTGCCTGTGCCGGCGCCTGTGTCACCCAACTCCAACCTACATAGGTTCACCTTCGCTGAGTTGAGCGCCGCGACCGGAGGGTTCGCCTCCAGAAACAAAATCGGCAGTGGCAGTTTCGGGACGGTGTACAGGGGATCCCTCGAGGACGGCATCCCGCCGGGGCTCCGTGCGCAGCCCGTCGCAGTCAAGAGAGCGCGGGCAGACAACTACCACTCCGAGGAACATCTGGTATGTAGGTATAGATAGTGTACGTGTTCGATTAGTGGATGTCTCTAATTGACTTGCTTCAATGTGGCTAGAAAGATTCGATATTCCTGGGGGAGTTGCAGCCGCGGCAGCCGAGCCTGGTGAAGATGGTCGGCTACTGCTACGAGGGGCTGCACAGGCTTCTCGTCTACGAGCTAATGGACAATGGCAGCTTGGCAAACTACCTCTCAAATGGTAAGTCAGTATGCTGGAAACCTCCCAATGAATGTGTTGAGTCTAACCCACATTTACGAAAGTAATACTCCTTTGAAAGTGATTTGTGGTACGTGCAGAGCATGATTATGATTAATGATTTCTGCTACTAGAACTGAAATGGAATAAGTTAATTTCCTAGTGATATATGTACCTGCAAAATAATTTCATTTGATGTCTATCGGTAAAATAATGTCATATTCTAATATGTTTTAGATATGCGTGTTGCGTTGTCATGGTCAACACGATTAAGCATTGCTCTAGCTAGCGCGAAAGGGTTGTTGTCCCTCCACGGTGAAGAGAAGCCATTGATCTCCAGCAAATTTAACGCCTCCAATATCTTACTGGATTTGGTGATCATTCTTCCTCTTTTTTATGTGATTATTTATTTGTTTCATGTGCATGAAATTTTGAGAGGATACCTATCTTTTTATAAAAGAAGCTTTGCATCCCTAATTTCATTGAAATAAAATTGATAGTACAACAGTCCCAACATTTTTGTTTGCTTGACCATAGCCACTAGCCAACAATTGAAAAGGAAGAAACAACTACCTAACGCAGGAGGAGCGGACAACAATTAACAAAACGATACTTAAAACAACTCGGCATTCAGCAACGCGAAAACATCCACCATGTGGGACACTTCCAGTTGAAAAATTAAGACATACCACTACATCAAGAAACTAAAATGGTATAAAGCATGAGAAAACCATTATCAAACCAATTGTCATCCATAGTAGCTCCCTTATCATTACAGAGACAAAGCGCCTTGCAATTTCCTTCATCAGCATTACCCAACCTTGCTTGCCGTCGAAAAAAATAGTGGCCGCTATAAGGAGCTTTGCTCCATTGGATTGCAACTTTAGAAGTACTTACGTTTGTAAGTTAGACTAGAAGTATATGTAATGAGCTACAACAAATACTATTTATTAGAATCATGGGATAAATTCCTCAAAAGTGGGTAGCGTTTCTAGCCGTCCACAAAACCCTGATAACAACAACACATACTAAAACAATAAGCCTAGCTTTAGCCGTTAAGTTGTTTGCTCCGTTGCATTGCAACTTTACAAATATTTACTTCTGTAAGTTAGACCAAAAAGATATGTAATGAGCTACAGTAAATACTATACCGGTAGAGTCAATGGGATAGATTCCTCTAAAGCAGGTAGCATAACCAAAATTGACATGAGCAACTCTTAGGTGAAAAGTGCACAGAGCTACTCCCGAGGTATATCTGGTTATTGGACAAATAAAGAAAATGTGTCAATTCTTTATTTCCTAATACCAAACAAACATTTGTCATTCTAGTCTATCCCCTATTGAGTGAAACGTCTCTAGTTAGAATGCTCTTACTAAAAGCAATCCATAGAAACACCTTGATCTTCAATGGCATTTTCGAAACCAAATATCCTCAAAAGGAAAAGCTACTTGCATAGGTGCATAATATACATTGAACACTAAATTATCCAGGAGAACAAAGACTCTGAATAGATTCGTCATCGTCGCGACTAATAGAGAAGCCATGAAGCAATTCGATTAAATCACACCACATCACAGCTAAACCCCCACAAAATTCTTCTAGAATTTAGACTCCCCACCATTCAGAGAGAACTCTACTAAGAGTGATGTTCTTACAATGTGACAAATCATATGGCCTAGCATATTTGGAATACATGGATTTATCACCAATCCACCAATCCTCTCATAACCTAGCTAGTCCTTGAGGATAAGTTGTTTGAACTAGCACAATAGTTGTTGTATGTTCTCGTTCTAAAGTTAACGCACCATTCAGGTAAGTAAATATTAGTAGGCGCACAAGCAGCCCGTTGCAAGAAAAGGAAAAAAGCAACAGCTAGGGCTAAATGCTCACGTCACGTACGTTCTATTGTTCCAAGTAAGCCGACGCCAAATCTTCATGCCCATGACTTACGGTAGTGTTTTGCATAAAAATCAACATTAGATTGGAGGACGTGCTTGCATGGGCTTGTCCGTTTGCACACGAATGTGTCTCTTCTTAATATACTTCTGCAAACACGATTTTCCCCATTTGGCAAGAACTTGCATTTTTGTTTATGCACTGAAAGAGTCATGGACATCGTCATTAATCATTTTTCCAACATGGCCACTAGAAAGACCATTGATATTACCTGGCTAGACCCAACATACACTCGCTAATGATTTTCACTTTTTGTACACTTCGGTATAATAATGTCAAGCTCTCGGACTTGTGGTTCGCTAGGAAATACGGGAAAGGTGATGACCCTAACGAGTACACACTCATGACAAGTGGGTACGGCTGTGCGCCAGAGTACGTCATGTCCGGAGACTTCACTATGAAGTGTGACGTGTACTGCTTCGGGGTGGTGTTACTGGAGATCCTAACTGGGCAGAGGTCGAGTTTCAGAATAGAACCTGCGGAACCTACGACCGCGTTTGAGAGACCCGCTTGAGCTGGGGAAGGTCATGGACCCGGTGTTGAAAGACATTTACCCAGTGGCAGCGGCACATGAGGCTTGCATGGTCGCATATAGCTGCCTTCATGCAAGCACCAAGAAACGTCTAAGGATGCTGGCTGTTGTGGAGGCGCTCAATTTGCTTGTTTGTGTCACCACCACGGACGAGGTCAATGTTGGACAGACAAGCACAAGGACGTGATCGTGAGCTGAGCTTTGTCATCATTTTCATGTAAATGTGTTAGTCCGATCTCTATTTTCTTCTAAATTATGTACACGATCATTGTCCATATATTTATATGTATGTACTATGGTGTGTTTGCATGCTTAATTAACTATGTTCATTCTCTCTTATGGATACCTTAAAAAAAAGACATCCAAAAAGGCATATTATATCTGATGCTAGCAAAAGGGCTTGTGCGTTGCAACGGAAGAAGAAAAAAATCTTCAATGGCGATGACCATATTTTGTTCACATCTCATCGCATGATTTTGAAAAAATAAATTCACAAAATGCAAGAAAGTGTTTCTTTTTAAAAATTTATACACAAATTGAAGCAATGTTCACATTTTTGAAAAAAAAATCGTGATTGTCAAAAAACTTGGTAATTCAAAGAATTATTCTGAATTTCGCGAAACATTTTTCTAAAACATATTATAATATTTCGATCCACCCCGGAAATTAATTCTTCAAAATTCACGCGGGTATATAGTCACAAAGACTCAGAAGCATTACTGTTTAACTACATACCTTCGATCATTTGTGAGTATTTTTTATAATTGTGAACATTTTTTTACTATTTAAAAACATTTTTTAAAAAGTTGTGAACACTTTTTATATTGCGAACGGTTTTTAAGAATTCTCGATTGAATTTGCAAAAAAATATGAATTATAAAAATTTGTTTCGAAATTGGTGGACTTTTTTGGAATTCATGAACATTTTTTGAAATGCATACACATTTTCTGAATCAACAAACATTTTATGAATCAATAAACTCTTGTAATTCAGGAACTGTTTTCAAAATTTAAGGACATTTTTAAATGAATGAACTTTTCTTGAATTAGCAAAACTTTGGTTCAGTTTCATTAATAATTTTTAATACACGGACTTTTTTCAAAATAACTCCGCCTATGTTGTCTCAACATAGCCGGTCCCAAGCCCGGGTAAAGGAGGAGGGTTGTGATAGGCTTGGCGAGCCAACATAAAAACTCAACCACTCTTATGGAGATGAAACCCAAAAGATTTTCGTTGGGGCGTAACCCTCTCAGTGACGCGCCACATCGGAACCCGGGTGTGGTGGAAAGTGGGCAAGGGCCGGGCCGTCACCCCCCAAGTGGCGCGCCGTATCTTGATCCGGATACGGTGGCAAGTGAGCGAGGATCGGGTCGTCGCATCCTTAGTGGCGCGCTACATCGGCGCCCGGGTGTAGTGGAAAATGAGCAAGGGTCTTCGCATTTGACTCGACGGGTGCGAAGGGTAAGGAAGCTAGCCGAGTCTAGGAGGATTCGCTTAGGTAGCTGGAACGTAGGGTCTCTGGCAGGGAAGCTTCGGGAGCTAGTTGATGCAGCGGTGAGGAGAGGTGTTGATATCCTTTGCGTCCAAGAAACCAAATGGAGAGGACAGAAGGCGAAGGAGGTGGAGGATACCGGCTTCAAGCTGTGGTACACGGGGACGGCTGCAAACAGAAATGGCGTAGGCATCTTGATCAACAAGAGCCTCAAGTATGGAGTGGTAGACGTCAAGATACGTGGGGGACCGGATTATCTTGGTCAAACTGGTAGTTGAGGACTTGGTTCTCAATGTTATCAGCGCATATGCCTCGCAAGTAGGCCACAATGAGAACACCAAGAGGGAGTTCTGGGAAGGCCTGGAAGACATGGTTAGGAGTGTACCGATTGGTGAGAAGCTCTTCATAGGAGGAGACCTCAATGGCCACGTGGGTACATCTAACACAGGTTTTGAAGGGGCGCATGGGGGCTTTGGCCATGGCATCCGGAATCAAGAAGGAGAAGATGTCTTAAGCTTTGCTCTAGCCTACAACATGATTGTAGCTAACACCCTCTTTAGAAAGAGAGAATCACATCTGGTGACTTTTAGTAGTGGCCAACACTCTAGCCAGATTGATTTCATCCTCTCGAGAAGAGAAGATAGGCGTGCGTGCCTAGACTGTAAGGTGATACCTGGAGAGAGTGTTGTACCCTAGCATAAGCTGGTGGTTGCTGACTTCCGCTTTCGGATTTGTGTCCAGTAGGATAAGCGTGCCAAAGTCGCTAGAACGAAGTGGTGGAAGCTCAAGGGGGAGGTAGCTCAGGTGTTCAAGGAGAGGGTCATTAAGGAGGGTCCTTGGGAGGAAGGAGGGGATGCGGACAATGTGTGGATGAAGATGGCGACTTGCATTCGTAAGGTGGCCTCGGAGGAGTTTGGAGTGTCCAGGGGAAGGAGAAGCGAAGATAAGGATACCTGGTGGTGGAATGATGACGTCCATAAGGCGATTAAAGAGAAGAAAGATTGCTTCAGACGCCTATACCTGGATAGGAGTGCAGACAACATAGAGAAGTACAAAATGGTGAAGAAGGCCGCAAAGCGAGCTGTTGGTGAAGCAAGGGATCGGGCATATGAGGACCTCTACCAACGGTTAGGCACGAAGGAAGGTGAAAGGGACATCTATAAGATGGCCAAGATCCGAGAGAGGAAGACGAGGGACATTGGCCAAGTCAAATGCATCAAGGACGGAGCAGGCCAACTCTTGGTGAAGGACGAGGAGATTAAGCATAGATGGCGGGAGTACTTCGACAAGCTGTTCAATGGGGAGAATGAGAGTTCTACCATTGAACTAGACGACTCCTTTGATGAGACCAGCATGCGTTTTGTGCGGCGAATCCAGGAGTCTGAGGTGAAGGAGGCTTTAAAAAGGATGAAAGGAGGCAAGGCGATGGGCCCTGATTGTATCCCCATTGAGGTGTGGAAAGGTCTCGGGGACATAGCAATAGTATGGCTAACCAAACTTTTCAACCTCATTTTTTGGGCAAACAAGATGCCAGAAGAATGGAGACGGAGTATATTAGTATCAATCTTCAAGAACAAGGGGGATGTTCAGAGTTGTACTAATTACCATGGAATTAAGCTGATGAGCCATACAATGAAGCTATGAGAGAGAGTCATTGAGCACCGCTTAAGAAGAATGACAAGCGTGACCAAAAATCAGTTTGGTTTCATGCCTGGGAGGTCGACCATGGAAACCATTTTCTTGGTACGACAACTTATGGAGAGATATAGGGAGCAAAAGAAGGACTTGCATATGGTGTTCATTGACTTGGAGAAGGCCTATAATAAGATACCGCAGAATGTCATGTGGTGGGCCTTGGAGAAACACAAAGTCCCAGCAAAGTACATTACTCTCATCAAGGACATGTACGATAATGTTGTGACAAGTGTTCGAACAAGTGATGTCGACACCGATGACTTCCCGATTAAGATAGGACTGCATCAGGGGTCAGCTTTGAGCCCTTATCTTTTTGCATTGGTGGTGGATGACGTCACAAGGGATATACAAGGAGATATCCCATGGTGTATACTCTTTGCGGATGATGTGGTGCTAGTTGACGATAGTCGGACGGGGGTAAATAGGAAGTTAGAGTTATGGAGACAAACCTTGGAATCAAAAAGGTTTAGTCTTAGTAGAACTAAAACCAAGTACATGATGTGCGGTTTCAGTACTACTAGGTGTGAGGAGGAGGAGGTTAGCCTTGATGGCCAGGTGGTACCTCGGAAGGACACCTTTTGGTATTTGGGGTCAATGTTGCAGGAGGATGGGGGTATTGATGAAGATGTGAACCATCGAATCAAAGCCGGATGGATGAAGTGGCGCCAAGCTTCTGGCATTCTCTGTGACAAGAGAGTGCCACAAAAGCTAAAAGGCAAGTTCTACAGGACGGCGGTTCGACCCGCAATGTTGTATGGCCCGGAGTGTTGGCCGACTAAAAGGCGACATGTTCAACAGTTAGGTGTGGCGGAGATGCGTATGTTGAGATGGATGTGTGGCCACACGAGGAAGGATCGAGTCCGGAATGATGATATACGAGATAGAGTTGGGGTAGCACCAATTGAGGAGAAGCTTGTCCAACATCGTCTGAGATGGTTTGGGCATATTCAGCACAGGCCTCCAGAAGCTCCAGTGCATAGCGGATGGCTAAAGCATGCAGAGAATGTCAAGAGAGGGCGGGGTAGACCGAATTTGACATGGGAGGAGTTCGTTAAGAGAGACCTGAAGGATTGGAGTATCACCAAAGAGCTAGCTATGGACAGGGGTGCGTGAAAGCTTGCTATCCATGTGCCAGAGCCATGAGTTGGTTGCGAGATCTTATGAGTTTCACCTCTAGCCTACCCCAACTTGTTTGGGATTAAAGGCTTTGTTGTTGTTGTACGGACTTTTTTCAAAATCATGGATTTTCTTGATTTTACAAACATTTTTAGATAATTGTGAACATTTTTCTGAATATGAAAACATTTGTAGAAAAACCCTAAGCAGTTTTTGAATTCACAAACACGTTATGTTTTCTTGAACATTTATTTCAAGATTTTCACTATTTTAAATTTCATTTTTTAAGTTCCAAATTTTTTAAAGTAGAAAAAAACAAAAATGGAACATAAAAATAAAAATAAAATAGAAAAAAAAACTGGCGCCCGCACATGGCTGGCCTAAACGGGCACAATGTGTCTTTTCCAGCGCACAGAGCATAGTATAGTAGGTCCCTATGCTTGGGCCGGCCCAGGCGGTGGATTCCTGCAAAATGTTTTTCGTCATTTATAGGTGGCATTGGTGGGTAATATTTTACAACTTTGGGGCAATTTTATTGACATACCATCAGAAGTAATAGCCCATTTATTATTCAGTATAGGTATAGATTTAGCAAGGAAAAATAATAGACAATACAATCGAGACACAACTGGACAGTACAAAATAACATTACATTGCCAAACATAGTACTCCCTACATTACAAAATAGGGTTCTTATCGTTTATGCCACTAATTGTCTCTCAGTAACCAATTTTGCCATTAGAAGTAAAACTGCTTAAAAATGCAATCGTTTTGTGAGATGCTTGCTCAAAGATGCCATTACATATCTCAAAAATATCATCGTTTCATTAGATGTTTGCTCAAAAATGCCATTAGACATCATTATTGTCAAGTCAAACCCGTTACCATGTTATATGACAAAAATACCCCTAAGCCCACATGTCACTCTCTCTCTCTCACACACACAATGATAACTGTGAGCCCCACTTGTTAGGAGTAAGCAAGCGAATAATTTTACAGGAAAGTAATACGTTGTTGGGATCAAGTGGGACTCACACTTTATTGTAGTGAGATAAGGGAAGAGCTGACATGTTGGTCCATAAGTATTTATGTCACTATAATATGACGAACGAGATTTGAGCTGTTAATAATGGTGTATAGTGGCATTTTTAGCATGCGCCTAATGAAGCGATGACATTTTTAAGCAGTTAAAATTCATAGTGAAAAACTGAGTAGTGAGACACAACTAGTGGCATAAATGATAAAAACCGTACAAAATAAGTGCCGCTGATTTAGTACAAAGTTAGTACAACATTATACTAAATGAACGACACTTATTTTGAGACGAAGGGAGTATTATTCTTCTTTCTTCAATTGTACGTCACTTAAGCGGAGATTGAAATTGCACTGAACCAATAGTAATAGAAAGGGATATCAAACACCTTCGTCGTACCATACTTTAAAGACCGCATTAACCACTCGTCTCTTGAGACGAGATCTAGAAATTGTTGAAGAAACATCAGTTGGAGCATCATCCCATGAAAAAACAGACTTGCAATCCGTCATCATCGTTTTAGTGGGCTGGATAAACCAGACCGTGTCACAAAACAACATAAAATAAGATGTCAAAGTCGTCGATGGTTAGCCAATTTCTTTGCTTGAATGACACACCAAAAGCCAATGTCTAAAGAGAGAAAACGTATCCGAGGATACAAACTCTCATAGGCCCCTTCATGCCGGAACATACATCATCGACGCAGGGAGAAACCAAAGAAATTTTAATCCTAAGGGCCTCTTTGATTCACAGGATTGAAAAAACGCTGGAATAGAAAAAATACAGAAAAACTATAGGATTGCAGGTGTAAAACAGTGGAAAAGTAGAGGAATATGAAACAAATGGAGCGTTTGAAATGCAGGAAAAGAATGCATTATTTAGTAGAGAAACCATGCACCACTCCAAACTGGGCTAGACACAAGCCATACACATTCACTGGCACGCGCTCACGGAAAGCATTGGTTGAGTCATGAGAGGAATATGGTATTCAGTTCTGTCCCTTTTGCCTCGGTCTTTGTGTAAAAAAGAGGCCTGACTCAATGTTTCACTTCCTATAAAATCACATGAAACCAACAGTATTCCTCTAGATCGGAACAGTATTCCTCTGGACTGGTTCCTGCAAATCAAACGGCGCTACAGTAGAAAATCCTATGGAACGAACATTCACTACTAGGGAAAAGCCTAGCAGCAACGCGGGTTTTGGGCCTATTAGCAGCACGGGGGCCGGCGCTACTAATAAGGCACTACAGCTAACGTATAGCAGCAGCGCGGGTGCCATCCGCGCTACTACTACGTCCGTTAGTAGTAGCGTGGGTAAAAACCCGCGCTACTACTAACCCGCGGAATTTTTTTCGAATTTTTTGCGCGAATTTTCAAATTTCTGAATTATTTTAACCTCTAATCTCTAATCACTCTCATCGCTGCTCAATTTAATCTCTAGTCACCCCTCATCATTCCAAATCATCTAACTTCCCGGACGATCACCCATCCTCTCACTACTCCAGCCTGAGCACGCTTAACTTCCGGGTTCTATTCTCCCTCGATTCCAAGTCTGCACTTGTTGTTTTCCTGACAATAGTAAGATGTCAATCCTATTAACCCTCGGGAGTTTAGCTTGAGCATGAAGTCACACATTTCGCTGTTTGAGTTTAAAACTATTGTTCTAAAAAACAATAATTATTTAGTAACACTAATATTTCTTGAATAAGGAGTTTGACCACATTTTGACCAAAGTTTGACCAGATTTGACCAAAATTCCAAAAAACTGAAATAATTATTTAGTAACACTAATATTTTTGAATAATTATTTAGTAACACTAATACTTCTTGAATAAGTAGTTTGACCAGATTTGACCAAAATTAAAAAAAACTGAAATTTGAGCATAACTTTTTTTCCTTTTAGAATTTGAGGATTCTAAAAATTTGCAAACAGGCCGTAGGCCGTCTCCATCATATGCGGATTTTCGTGCTGAACATTTTGATATATTATACGTTTTTTCTGATATCGTATGCAAAAGTTATAGCCGTTTTACATTTTCCCTACACTTTTTGCAAAACATGTCCAAATTGAAGTTTTTAAATTTTCCTAACTAGTAGATGTAGTAACATAACTACATCTCGAAGGATTTTAATTTTTGAAACATTTTGATATATTATACGTTTTTTCTAACATCGTATGCAAAAATTATAGCTGTTTTACATTTTCCCTACACTTTTTGCAAAACATGTCCAAATTTAAGTTTTTAAATTTTCCTAACTAGTAGATGTAGTAACATAACTACATCTTGAAGGATTTTAATTTTTGAAGTTTTTATCATTTTCTTTTGCTTTTTATAAAACCGAAAAGGCGATCCAAGGGGGAGGGGGTAGAGTTTCAAAATGGGACCTTTAGTAGTAGCGAGGGATTTTACCCCTCGCTACTACTATGGCATGTCCCGGAGGGGCACGGTTGAGACCTCTTAGTAGTAGCGAGGGGTAAAAACTTAGTAGTAGCGCGGGTTTATAACCCTCGCTACTACTATGGCATGGCCCAGGGGCACGGTAGAGACCGCTTAGTAGTAGCGAGGGGTAAAACCAGCGCTACTGCTATCAACTTAGTAGTAGCGAGGGTAAAAAATCAGCGCTACTGCTATCAACTTAGTAGTAGCGAGGGTAAAAAACCAGCGCTACTGCTATCAACTTAGTAGTAGCGAGGGTTAAAAACCGGCGCTACTGCTACTTAGCAGCAGCGCCTGATTTTAAAGCGCGCTGCTGATAAGATTCTGTGTATAGGCTTTTCCCTAGTAGTGATTCCTACGTTTTTCCTATGAAAAATCCTTCAAATCAAAGGAGGCCTAAACGTCATTGCCGCCGCCACCTCGTCGATTTCTTTGGGGAGACAAAACCTAAGGAGATAAATATGAACGAGCGGACGGGTCCCCGGCCTCTTGCCGCCGATGAGGCCACCGAACGGGAAAGGGAAGAGGGGCATATGCGATAGTGTAGCACTATACAACAAAACTCGCATATAAGTCCTCTTTAAACCTTTTTTCAAACTAACGTGTATCACTCAAACGGGTTTATGACTCCTAATGCGCAATTTTTGAGTCAATTAATGGACAAAGTGTATCTGTCCAAGTTTATGGTCCAATTGGACATTTTATTACTGAATGTTCTAGGCAAAAGCAATTTGGGTCATCGCTTGGAAGCAATAGAATGCATTAGCATTATTTTTAGAGATATTTTTTCTTTTTTAAGGGGGAGATCAAGTTTTTATTCATTTAAAATTACATGGAGTGGGATACAGTTTTGGTCATGAGATCGGCCAAACCAAATGTGACGTCACAGACCTAAAGATAGTGCAAACTTATTTTTTTTTATTGAACACAGTATAGACGCAAGCACTCATGTACACGTGCATACACTCACGCCTATGAATATACACACGCATACCCTATTTCTATGAACACCTTCGAAAGTCACCGTAGGCACCTCATCGTCGACGGAAACGTCTCCTTCCACTGAATGCGCATCGCGGGAAAAAAACTTGAGTTAATTCGGGAAGTTTTTAATAAACAACATACCTGTCAAGTAGCTTGAAGTCGTGTGTGTGTGGTGGTGAGTGTGTGAGGCATGCAATGGCGTTTTGACCTTGGAATGTATATATTTTTCTAGATCCCCGTCACAAAATATTTCTCGCAGATAAATCCTCTCTAAACCTTTTTTAACCAGAATGTGTCACTTAAACATGTTTATGGCTCCCGGTGCGCAATTTTTTAGTTAATTAATGGACAAAAGTGTGCATCTGTCCAAGTTTATAGTCCAATTGGACATTTTACTTCAGAATGTTTTTTTTAACATAGTACAAATGCAAGCGCTCATATACACGCGCATACATTCATCCCTATGAACGCACACACACATCCTACCCCTATGAGCACCTCCGAAAGACTGAGCCGGCATATCATCTTAAAATTTACGAAGTCACCGTAGGGACTTTGTCATCGACGGAAACGTCTCCTCTCACTGAATGCGCATCATCGGAAATTCTGAAATAAATCCAGGAATAAAGGCGAGCACACCACAGTCTCTGGGAGAATATCTGGTACTCCCACTCCTAGGATGCGCCCGGTGCTCCAAACTCGGTAGCATATTTTTAAATGATCAAAAAATTCTGAAAAAAATCTAGCACATTGACACAACATCAATGTATGTTATAAAAAAAATCAAATCAAAATTCAAAACATTGCCCGAGACACAAAAATGGCAAAATCGACATCAATGTGATAATGGGCCAAACCTAAAGCCCAACTTATGTTGTGTATTATTTACTGTCGAATTTGTCATTTATGTTTCTCAAGCTATGTTTCGAATTTTGATTTCAAATGTTGTGACAACATACATTGGTGTTGTGTCCATGTGATGTTTATTTTAAGAATTTTTCGAACATTTAAAAATGTGCTACCGAGTTTGAAGCACCGGGAGCACTCTAGAAGTGGGAGTACCAGATATTCTCCTCACGGTCCCTCTAACCATCCAACCACAAGTTGGTTCGCACTCAAGAATGTTCTAGGCAAAAGCAAATTGGGTCATCACTTGGAAGCAGCAGAATGCATTAGCTTTATTTTTGGAGAATGCGGTCAAAAAAAGACAGCTTTATTTTTGGAGAAATTTTTCGTACTAGTACTTTTTCCAGAGAAATAGATCGATTAGCTAACTGGGCCGCCCATTTGCGACGGAATGCCCAAGGCCCATCGACTCAAGCAGCCGCCGCCCCCCATTTGCTGCGGGGGAGAAGGCGAGTAACGAACTGGCGATCGAACTCCATCGCAAAATTTCGAATTTCAGAAGCGGCAAAGAACTCCACGCCATTTTGGACGAATCTC
Source organism: Triticum monococcum (assembly GCA_034509565.1). Lineage (NCBI taxonomy): Eukaryota > Viridiplantae > Streptophyta > Magnoliopsida > Poales > Poaceae > Triticum > Triticum monococcum. The sequence continues at coordinate 75,241,539 of CM067842.1, read as the reverse complement.
TCCGTAAGTTGGATCCCTTCCTCCCTGCATACGCCCCTCTAGATCGGATCCCATCTCCATACGCGTATTCCTCCATTGATTTTCCTGCATAATCTTTGCGCCGGGTGCCCGTGAACCTGCACGCAGGCCATCTGCTCGACGAAATGCGCCGGACGACCACCCGGCGCTGGGGGCCTTACCGCCGCGCTGGCCAGGCGTCAACCTACGTCGCCGGCGCCGGCGCCGTCGGGGTCGACCGCCTCAGCGCCCTACCGGACGCGCTCCTGCACCACATCATGTCGTTCCTCAAGGCGTGGGAGGTGGTCCCCACCTGCGTGCTGGCGCGGCGCTGGCGCCACCTCTGGGCGTCCGCGCCCTGCATCGACCTCCGCGTGCGCCACTCCTCCTTCCGCGATGCCAACCCGCCGGAGGAGTTCTGTGACTTCGTGGACAGCCTCTTCCTCCACCGTGATGCGTCCGCGTCGGTGGACACGCTCCGCCTGCGATCCAGCGACGAGTATGTGGGCTTCGACGAGGAAGATGCCAACACGTGGATCAGGACTGCTATCAGCCGCAAAGCGCGGGTTATCCATCTTGTTGGACATCGTAAGGGAGTCGCGTCGTTGGACCGCGTGCCCTTCATCTCTTGCCATCTCAAGATCTAGAAGTTGTCGTATGCCATGCTCGACGATAGGATCCTTGGACAGCTTTCTTCTAGTTGCAAATCCTTGGAAGAGCTGGATCTGAAGGATTGCTTGGTCACTGGCCCTGGGATTGTGTCTACCTCTTTGAAGACTTTAATCATGCTCAAATGCACGTTCAACTGGGAATTCTTGATCACTGCTCCGAACCTTGTGCTTCTGCGCCTCATCACGCCTTCCGTCCGAGTTCCGTCATTTACGAACTTTGGGTCACTGGTCACAAGCACCATCATACTTGACGATTCTCTCTTGTGTGATGATTTTGGATACATCAGTGATGAAGATAATTTTGATGAAACTACTGATGATGATAACCACAACGATGATAAGAGTGAGAACTATAAGATTCATGATGACTGTTCCTTGAGTGATGATGATTTTGGATACATCAGTGATGATAATTTTGGATACATCAGTGATGATAACTTTGGATGCATCAGTGATGATGGCGATTTTGATAAGTTTGGATTTGGATATGGTTTTCCTAAAGGAAGATATGGACACAGCCGTTACAAGGATAATTACGATTATGGTAGCGATATTGATAGTGATGACAATACCTATGAATACAGTGAGATTGCAAATGATGCAAAGTATGGCTACAAAGGGGCCAAGCTTTCCAGTGAAGATGGTAAGTATGGTGGAAACAGTGGTAGAAATTATAGTAAGATTCTAGGTGGCCATAATATGCTTGAGAGCCTTTCTACTGCTACAAGCTTGGAGTTGTTAACTGATGCTGGAGAGGTATATCTATCACCATCATTTACTGATCTGTCTCTTTCCTCTCTTATTTTCTATTTATATTTTCCATAGACCGTAGTTATCATGGGACATGTTTTATGCCGTGTTCCCTTGAACAGAATACATGTGTCGAACAAACACATTTCTGACCTTCTGCTCTAGTGTCAATACCTGGTTACAGAGTTTAAATGAATAAAGTAGTACTAGTTTGCTTAATCATCAAATGAATTAGTAGGGAATCAATTAGATGAAAGACTGTAGATTCGAGGGAGCATTGTTCACCATTTACGTTCTCATAGGATTGTTTGTCGTGTTTCTCTTTGTTGCAACAGTGTATCTTTTCAACAAATTAATCACATATAATGTAAAAAACTGATTAATTATATCTGGTCATTATAAGAGAGTCTAAGGCTGATGTTCCAAAACTGATTAAGGAATTTTACAGTATATGATTTCTGAAGGAAAATTTTCTATAGAGCTGTTTGGTTTGTAGGAATGGATTCTTATTCCTATGTAGGATCTGTTCCTATCCTTCACATTTCAAAGGGAAAAAAACATTAGCTCATACCTAATGGAAAAATTCCTATCCTATGACATCTCTTTTCCTATAGGAACTGAGATGCATGTCATCTCTCACTTCCTATGACTTTCTTAATCTTATGATTTTCCTATCCTATGAACCAAAGGAGGCCTAATTATATGTTATATGCTGTTTTTCCTTATTTTTTGAGATGGGTATCTCTGTTTTATTGTTTCTGTTGAATAAACCACTCATATGCAGTTTGTATTGTGAGAACTGAGAAGTTAATTCGACTTACTACTGTTCTTTGCTAAATACTCTTTTGGCTGCCATATGAAGGTGGCTCTGAGTAGGGAATTGAAAAGGTGTCCAACTTTTAGCAACCTGAAGACCCTGTCCCTTGGTGAATGGTGTATGGCCGCCGATTTTGATGCATTAATTTTCTTGCTACAGCATTCACCTAATATAAAGAGGCTTTTTCTCCAACTTAAATTGGTATGTGTGATTACATATTTGGTGTATGCTACTTGATCCTTTATTTTTCTGATCACATGCTTAATAACAATTTGGTTAATGTGCTAAAGAACTTCGGCATGAGGAAGGCACTGGAAACAGGTATCAGGCTTGAGAGGAGATCATTTACTTGCAAAGACCTTAGAATGGTTAAGATCAAATGTTCAAAGGATGATGGAAGAGTCCATACCTTGGCACATATGTTCAGTGCAAATGGTATACCCCTTCAGTATATTTATGTGCGTCGAAGTGGGAATGCTCGTGAGTCATACCTTCTCTTCATATACCATTTTGTATTTACTTCCAATATAAGTATTTCTTACTGGTTTGTTGGTTTATATGTTCATGTGCTCTTTACTGAGATGTAATGACACACATTGCCATGTTCCTGAAAAGCTAAATATGTTTTAGGTGGCATATGATCTCTCTGCCTGTATCATCGATATTCTATTAAATTAGAAGATGTTCTTTTGTACATGGTCCTAATCTATAGTCATCTACTTTCTGATATTTCTACCAGATCTCCGTGGCCAGAAGTTTATGAGGGAAATCGCCAAGCAAGAACTGGATGAAGGTGGGGACGACTGGATGTAACATGACATCCAGAAGTTTATGAGGGAAATTGCCAAGCAAGAACTGGATGAAGGTGGGGACGACTGGATGTAACATGACATCCAGAAGTTTACGAGGGGTCTTCTAGATATTAAATCCTGCCGCAATCGAACTATCCCTTATGTAGTTAGCAAGGACCTAGTAAGAACACTTGATCTCCATGAAGCACTGATGATGCTTTCAAAGCTTCACTGGATGTTTTGACGTCTTTTGTTAGTAGCATGGATGATGGAACTATTTATTGGTACAAATCGTTGGGATGTTCTTCCTAGAATCCATGTGGGATGAGTTCATATGTGTGTTCTGTAGTAAGTTCGCTTTCTTACCGGAATAGAAACGAAACTATGGGTGCTCCTTCGTGAATTGTGGTGCATCTGAGATATGCTTTGTTATTTCACTCTGACAGTATGACTGCACGGTTCATTTGTCAGGGTCTTTTTTATCTTCATAAGTTTAGTAGTATTTTGAAATACGTTTCATCTGCAGTAAAAAGGAAATACACTCCATATACAACAGGTAGAATATTGAAGTAAGCTTCATGCTCTGCAATCATGTGTGCCTACAACTATGAGCAGTGAGGTATTTTCTCTCTGAATAACAAATACTAACACACCTGAAAAAATACACCACATTTTGTTGTTGAAAAAAGGACACAGTAAATAAGAGAGTGAATTTCACTTTTTACCCATTGTTTGTGTTTTTGTGATGGCGAAGTATCAAGTGAAAACGCTGATTCAGTGAAAATCTGGAAACTTGCGACCTGAGCCGTTGGATCTTTAATTGATGGCACAGATGAGAGGTGGGTTTGCTAACCAGCCACTTATGGCTATCTTTCATATAACCCCATGTCCTACACACGAAGTCTTAGATCTCACCTTATCCATTGTCGCCTCCCCATGCCCCATTGCGAGGACCATGGCGCTGCTGCCGTCCACCACCGCGACGGCCGACGACGGGGCCTCCCCTACCGCTACGACCTACAGCGGAGCCAAGACGTTCCCCACCGCGACGACAGACGACGGATCCATCCCTCGCTGCGACGACCTACCGCGCAGCTGTCCCCCATGGCGGCGCCGCCGGGCGGATGCTACGGAGGTATCCGGCGATAGCCGGCGGGGCTACCAACGGCGCTGATGTAGGAGTCCACCTCGCCGAAGCTCTCCTGTGCGAGGAAGGCTCCCGCAAGGCATGCTGCCGACGGGGCAGGCGGTGGAATGTGATGTTGGTCGTTTGAAGCTTGATTCTACAGTGCCTCCTTACAGCAGATTTGTTGTGCGTTCTTGTCATGTAGAGATGAAATTTCTGAATGCAATTTTGATCTTGTGAGGTGTTATCACTCAACGTGAAAGCATTGTTGATTCTCTTTATTTAGACTGAACGGTACTCCAACGATGTAATTTGAGAATTTGTAAAGACAAATTTTTCTGAATACAAGCAAGTGTATGTCGGATGAAAGTTTACACATAATTCAGTCCAAGGGTGTATCTTGGGCGAGCAGGACTCATAGCAGCGTGCAGCTTAGTCGCGGACAGCACGGCAGCTAATCTGATAAAATGTGAACTGATATACAGAATTTGTCTGAATGCCATATTGATGTACAGAATTTTGTGATGTAATCTGATGAAGTGTGAACTGATATAGTCGGTCTATGTAATCTGTCCATGGATGTTGGTGTCAAATGTTATCACTGACTATCCATATGAACTTTGAGTACTGTTTATACTTAACTAATGGAGTGAATCAGTTCATTTTGCCAATAATTTTTTACAAGAGCTCTTATGGACAGAAGTTCATCTTGCCAATACTTTTGACAAGAAGCATGAATTTTCATGCAATTGGCAGAAATTAAACAAAAGGACAAAAACAAATGAGACGGCAAGATATCATGCCACCTGACTACAACTAGTTACTATCATGCAGCAGACAACAAACTTAGTCGAGTATCCCAAGCAATTAATTGGAGGCAACATAATAGTAGTACAATCAGTACTAAATATTTTAAGTTTCATCACCAATAGTAACATCCAGAATCGATATGCTAAGTACGGCCAGAATCGATATGATAGGTACGGCATTGACTTAATTAACTACAAGGTTGAGGCTACATAACTATATGATTCTCAGAAGTACAAAATTCAGAGAAGAAAATATTGAGGCTTCGACTTCAATCTTGTACTGCCCAAAATAAAAACATGTGGTTGCCTCGAATCGAAATTAAGGAACCTGCAGATAAACATAAAAAAACAGTCAGAATGAACATACAAATTATGAAATAATATAGCTATTTTGTGTGTATGATAACTACCTTTATTATTGTTGATTTTTTTGGGGGCAAGTACGACTGTCATGGAAGCCAACCTGGTTACATGTCCTGCAGGTGCGAGGCTTTTTCGGTCCTCCCACATTTTTCTTCCCCTCTCCATTCTTATTTCTCTTCCCTTCTCCATCCCCTTTTTAATTTGGGAACTCATCCCATATTTTTTGTTTTTGGAATTTACTCTACTGCTCTCAAGTAGGATTTACAAGTCCAGTTTACATATTCTACTGCCGGCAACTGATGTACATGCTACAGTACACCGACGAAGATGCAAACAAGAAAGACCAAACCAGATACTTCAAAAGTACAACTGAAGAAAGACAACTGTGACATTCAGGTTAACATGATTCAGGTAGTGCTTGTTCTACCATCAGGTGGAGGGATATGAGGATGTTGTGGCAATAAGACCGACCCCATATTAGTACAATCAGTAACCGAAGCAGTTGTTGCTTACCTGTGCAGGGCTAAGACGAGGTTGAGGCATGGCACAGTACGAGGAGGAGCGAGGTCCTGGAGAGGCGGCACCGATGCGTCGACAGGGAACATGGCCGGCGGAGGGAGATAGTTCACGGCCAGCGGAGGGCCCCTCGTGGCCGGCGGAGGACGCATCGTGGCTGGCGTGGGGCTCTTCGTGGCCGGCGGAGGGAGTAGTTCACGGTCGACGGAGGGCCCGTCGTGGCCGGCGTAGGGCAAGTCTCCATTTCACCGACGAGACTGAAAGACGAATCGATCGTAGTCGAAACGTAAGGACCTGGTGCGTAAATGAAGGGGTTATTTGCTAATTAGTGTTTAAGTGGCTGGTGGGATACGACCTAAGATCTATGCCGCTCTTTATTGATCTGATGACTCATGAGGTGAGTTTTCAGATTTTCACTGAATCAGCGTTTTTACTTGATACTTCGCCTTTCTGTACATCTACTTTCATTCAGATGCAGCAAAACAACAAGGATTTCTCTGTACTATACATCCCATTCATTCAGTTCCAGCAAAACACCATTCATCATTCAGTTACAGAAACAACAGCTTTGAAGAGCAAGCCGCCGGGAAGGATGGGCCGCTGAGGAAGGCTGGGCTGCCGAAGTCGCCGTTCACCCCTCGCATGGGCCAGTACCAGTTCGCCTGGGGGCAGCGCCAGGAAGGCTGGGCCGCCGAGATCGCCGTGGCACGGGACCATCACGGTGGCCGTCAGGTCGCCGTTGCGTGGGGCTACCGCCGCCGCCACCAGCGCGTGTAGGCACTGCCGATTAGCGGTCGCGCCGGGGCCGCGGTCTCCGAGTCGCCGTCGACAGAGGAGCGGCGCTGCAGTCTGTCGCCGTCGAATTGCCGCCGGCTCCACGTCTCTCTCTCGCACGGATTGATTTGTGTTTTTTTTGAATCGTTACCAGACTAGGACGTAAGTGCAGGGGTTAGCTGTAAAGCTGTGACTAAGTGGCTAGTTAGATTCCCACATTTGTTGTGCACCGTACATCTTTGATTAGATGGTGTACGACAATAGTTTTCAATTTTTACTGAATAGGGGTTTTCACTTGATACTTCGTCATTTGTGATAGTTACCCCATTTAAATTTGCCGTCGGATTGTTGAAAGTGCGTTATATCGACTAGAGGGGGGGGGGTGAATAGGCAATTTTTATGAAAGTCTTCAAAACGTGGAAGTTATGAAGACAAACAGAGTGAACAAGCCTATCACTATGCAGCGGAAGGTAGATTACACAACGCAAGCCTTAGTCAAGTATACAATATAGTGAAAGCACAGAGACAAATAGCTTCAGTGTAATGAGGATCAGGTTGGAAGAAGTTATGAAGCCAAACAGATCATACAGTCAGGTTGTGAAGACAGAAGACAAAGCAAGCATGCAATAGCTTCACACTGTGTACTGGTAAGTAAAGGGAGGTGAAGATGAAACCAGTGACACGTTGAAGACAATGATATGTTGGACCAGTTCCAGTTGCTGTGACAACTGTACGTCTGGTTGGAGCGGCTAGGTATTTAAACCAAAGGACACACAGTCCCGGACACCCAGTCCTGAACACGCAGCTCAGGACACCCAGTCCTCACCGTTTTCTCCTTGAGCTAAGGTCACACAGACCTCGCCCAATCACTCTGGTAAGTCTTCAAGGTAGATTCCCAAACCTTCACAGACTTCGTTCACCGGCAATCCACAATTCCTCTTGGATGCTCAGAACGCGACGCCTAACCGTCTGGAGGATGCACAGTCCTCAAGTGTAATAAGTCTTCAGATCACTCAGACAAGAAGACTTAAGTGATGCCCAATTACTCTGGCTCTGGGTGGTTAGGGCTTTTCTCCTCACTAAGGATTTTCTCTCAAAGGCTTCGAGGTGGGTTGCTCTCAAACGACAAAAGTCGTGCACTGAAATCTGAGCAGCCAACCGTTTATGGTTGTGGGGGTGGACTATTTATAGCCACTTGGCAACCCTGACCTGATTTGTCCGAAATGACCCTGGGTCACTAAGGAACTGACACGTGTACTAACGGTCGGATTTTGAACTCTCACGGCAACTTTACTTGGGCTGCAAGTAAAGCTGACTTGTCTGACTCTGGACAAGATTTTCTCTCATTGTCTTCACTCGAAGACATAGGATTTGAATTAGGCATCACTTCAGTCATCCTGACTGGTTCTCTTGGACCCCACTTAACAGTACAGTGGTTCCTACGACACAACATGAATAAAGTAAAACTACGAAGGATCTAAGTCTTCGAGTTCCAAAGGCTTCATGGGGGGTCTTCATATGTCATTGTCTTCGACATGAATGTCTTCATGAACCACCATTGTCTTCAATGTCTTCGTACATTTTTGGGGGTCATCTCTGGTAGCTAAACCGAATCAATGAGGGACTTCTACCTGTGTTATCCTGCAATTCTCACAAACACATTAGTCCCTCAACTAGGTTTATCGTCAATACTCCAAAACCAACTAGGGGTGGCACTAGATGCACTTACAATCTCCCCCTTTTTGGTGATTGATGACAAACTAGTTGAAGTTTTCAACGGGGAATATAATTTGTGAAATTGTAAAGGAATTGTCTTCATAAGCTGCAAGGGCTCCCCCTGAAGATGTGCATATAAGTGATTTGCTTCTGAAACGCAAATGCACATAGCATGTTGTATTTGTGGGAATCCACTTCAACTTATGATGACAATCCATCATGCACGTAAAGATATATGAAGATAATGATATGCATAATGAAAAATGGACGTCTGCGAAATGATAAGAGTGCGGAAATTATCGTCGTACATGCGGAATTTATCTTCGCAAAAACACAGTGGCAAACATAGTAGCAGACGACCATCAAGTTTAAGTGCTACAACTCAAAGAACCAAATGTAGCAAAACGAGAGTTGTAAGCACGAAGCAAAGTGCAAAATATAAAGCACCCGCCCATATTATTGACCCGCTTGAAGACTTAAACATCATATGCTTCTCCCCCTTTTGTCAGTGATGACCAAAAAGGTTTGAAGACATAGAGTTTTCTATGCGTTCCCAGGCACAGCAGGGTCGGTGGAGGCGTTTGGTGGTGCAGGTGAGCTTGGTGCAGTGACGACGCGCGCTGAAGACATTGGTGGTGATGTAGCGTCGTCTTCTTCCTCAATGATTTTTCCCGTCACGGTGGCAGCAGAGGAAGAGAACTCGGATTCTTCAAGCGACGGAGTCCCACGCAACACAACTCTTCTGGGGGAGTGGAGTCAAACTTGAATCGTTCCTTGAAGCCATCTTCTTGCAATTCAGCTTCAGTGCACATCATTGTGAGGCCTTTCCAAGTGCGGCGACAGGTTTCATGTGCGACGAAGGCGTTCTTGGTGGCCAGATTTCTGATGCGATTGACGTCTTGCATGATACTGCGCATCTGCCTCTTGAGCCAGTCGTGATGCCTATCTTGCTTTTGATGCAGAGCCACAAGAAGTTCACGATCAGTGAGTGTACGAGCACGTTTCTTGGGTCTCTGTGCAGCTTCGCTGTCAGTGGCTTCAGTGGATGCAGGGGCACGTGTGGTGCCAGCCATTGGATAGACTCTGGAAATGGCTTCAACACCTTCAACATTTTGAGTGAAGCTTTGGTGTTCTGCGTTCTGAAGGCTTAGGGGTTGCTTGGCAGGCTCTGGATATATAGCTTCAGCTGAGGTGTCCACATCTGGTAAGAAGATCCTGTGGTTGCGGGCTGAGGGCTGATAGGAGATCGCAGAGTGAAGCTTGATCAGCCTCATCACCCAAGGAGCATAAATCTTCAAACCAAAGAGATCTGAGGCTGACGCTGCAAGTTGACGGATGAAGAGATCCTGTGCGTTGAAGCATTTGCCATGCATAATACAGAAGATGAGAGTCTTCATGGCACCTTCAACCTTGGCACACCGAGAGTGTCCCTTAATGGGCCAGAGAGTCCGCCTTATGATATGATATATGGTTCTGGGCAGGTACTCTAAGTCTTCAACGAAGAACTCAGTTGGATAAGGTGCATTATGTGCCAATGGCTTCATCATTGAGAGCATCTGACTCATATTTGGTTCTGGACGCTGAAATAAGCTCTCAATTGCTTCAGCATGGAGTTGGCATCCTTCTTCAAAGAATTCGCCAGGAGTGGGAAGGCCGGTAAGCTCAATGATGTCGAAAGCTTTGGCTTCATGATGGACATTTCCTGTCATCCACTCCAGAACCCATGTCTTCGGATCTCGGTTGTAGCCTTTGATATGCAGAGTGGCATAGAATTGAAGCATAAGCTCTTCGTTCCAGTGCTCTTCATCAGTGATGAACGGCAGCAAACCCACTTGCTTGAAGCAATCAATGGCTTCTTCCAGACCAGGCAGACCAGCAACAGCTTCAACCTCAAGGCGCTGGTGGGGAAAGATGCGGCCTTGGTTGTAGAGGATGCATGAATAGTAACTGCGTTGTGGGTAGCTCCAGAACCTATCTGATGCAATCCGTTCCCTTGAATACGGGTTCTTGGAGCTGTTGAAGAAGGTATTGTCGGCCCTGAAGCTGTTGATGTTGAAGGAACTAGGAGCTGATGCAGGACCTGGGAACCTTGGCAGTCGTGGAATTGGCTTCTGAACCTGAGGCCTGTGCGCAATGTGATAGTTGAATTGCGGACCGACAGCAGACTCTGGTGCAGAAGGTTCAGGGACAGTAGCTTCAGCATTGTGTGTGGCAGCCTCAATATTTTCATCCTCAGCACGTGCAGTGAGAGGAACGGACTCAGGCACGTTCTCCTGGAGAACGGCCTCTTGTTGGGGTAGTGGAGTTGGAGCTTGGGGTTCCTGTGGTGCTTCTTCATTGTCTTCGGCTGATGCAGCCGGAATGTCGTCAGCAGCTTGAGCCCTTGGACCTTTGCGAAGCCTACGGAATGTAGGCGACGCCTGTGGAGTTGCAGTGGGCTGGGGCTCAATAGCTTCCTCTTGTGGGCGATCTGTCCATGATCCATCTTGTGTGATTGGCGTCAATGGACGACCAATGCTGATCAATTCGCTTGTCTCAAGCTGAGGAAGGGCTGCATCATCTTGTACATTGTCTTCGAGACCAATGTCTTCAGCAGCGTTGTGGTCGGCTGCTGGAATGTCTTCAGCGTGCGGAGCCTCTATGATAGCAGGCTCATGCACTGTTAACTGACGATCTTCATTGGGATAGCGGACGGAAAGGGGTTCAACTATCAAGGGCTCTGTGGGAGCAGCCCGAGATTTCTTGGACTTGCGCTTCTTGATGGTGGGGTCTGAAGGAGAGGCTTCAGGGTGTTTCCTCTTCCTTGCTTTAGCTTCGACTATCCTTGTCTTCTTAAGCTCTGAAGCGGTTGAGCGCTTTGGCTTCGAGCTAGGCTTGGCGGTGGGGAAGACAGTTGGAACAGCTTCTTGGCGTGGGGCCTCTTCTTCAGCCACGGTGGGCGTCTTCTTTTTCTTAGCGGCCATCCTGGGGTCGATGCCGGGACGCCCAAGTGCCTTTCGCTTCTCGGCCTCATTGTAGGCCTGTACACAGAGATCAGCCGAATTCTTCATGCGCTCGCGTGAACCCTGAGCTTCAGCACGCTTCTTCAAGAAGTTTTCTTTCAGCTCATGCAGCATGACTTTGAAGTCTTTGACTTCTTGGACGCTGAGCGTGGCCATGTTCTGCTTGAACTGAGCCTTTTCAAAATCAATCTTTTGCTTCAGTTCCACGATGCGCTGGGCAATTGCAAGTTCTAAAGCAATTGCTCCTTGAAAGGCAACACTGAGGCCTATGGGCAGCTGCAGGTCATCGAAGCTGATGTCTGGGGAGTCAAACCATTCATCAATGAACTGGTGGATGATGGTGACATCAAACAGAGGCAGATTGTTGAAGATTTCAGCCTCCTCCTTGCTCTTGATGAGCTGCTCAAGGGCATCATCTCCAAGATCTTCATCGCTTGAAAGATCAATGGCTTCGCAGCGCAAAATAGCAGCAGCGGTGAGCTCTTTCCCTGTGTCTGGATGAGGCTTCTTGGCTTCTTGGGGCTTGGAGACTCTAGATAAGCCTTCTGACTGCACACTGGCTTCAGGAGGTGCAGTTCCCAATGGCTTCGCTCTGGAGATTTTTGGGGAAGCGGCTGGCTTGGAAGCTTTTGGCTTCTTCTTCATCTGCTTCGGCTCCGGAGCAGCAGGAGCATCATCAGACTCAGTGTCTGCTGGAGGGTCGTTCACGGCAGTCCCTTGGACTATAATGTGAGTGATGAGGCCTTCGAGATTGGCAAATGGTCCGATGACATTGGGATTTGCGTCGCGTGTGCCATCTGCCCTTGGTTTGGAGGGACCAGGGTTGAAGTCCAACCCAAACTCCTTCTTTTTTGCTTCGCAGAGTTCTGGGCAAATTGGAAGTTGCGCTTGAACAGAGTGTCATCGCGACACCAGAGAAGGGATGATGGATGTGCGTCAGCTGGCTGTTGTCCCCTGACCATGCATGGAAAGAAGCCTTGAGCAATGGCTTCGTCCCTGGTTCGGGGTACGAGATTCTTGTACAAGGCATCTCCCCATGGCCTCTTGATGGCGCACTTCTCTGCATATTCTTTGGTGACGAAGCGGTATTTAAACCACTGCTCTGCCCAATATCTTCGAATCCATTGGATTCGTGTCTTGCGCTGACCATAGCTCTCTTCGGGATCTGTTTGGTACATTTCTGCCAAATCTTCAGGCAGATCTTTAGATGTGTCACCACGTCTCTGTCTGCCTCCCTTCCTTGATTGTTTCTGGGATGCCATGAACCTTAACTTGGAAGGCTTCAAAAGATTCAAAGGCTTCAAAGGATTCAAAGGCTTCAAAGGCTTCCTTTTGCTTGACCAACAGGAACTTGCTTCGGGTGAATTGATGTGACGCTGTAGGAACTCTGCAAATGAATGCAGACTATGAGAACCAAAAGATTCTCCCACGGACATGTACCTGTGACAGCATTGAGGTGCGAGAGAAGGGGAAGAGGTCATATGCATTCTCAGAAGATTTTGAAGATAAATCAGTTTAGAAGACATTGACCTCATCATGCGAAGACATTCACTTTATAGAAAAGAAGTTGGTTCCAGATTTGTACGAACCCATAGATCAGTACAAGTGAGGAATCTAACTACTTCATGAAGAACAAGTGAATATCCTAGGCAAGTTATGAGATTCAGACAAGAGGAATGAAACTTGAAGGAATAGAAACCTCTTTTGGCAGAAAGTGATGGATCAATAGGATCAAAAGAGGTTGTAAAAAGGCTTGTTATTTACCAGACTTGGAACTCCTAGACGAGATGAGAGGTGAGGCCAAGAAGTTCGATCCTCCGTGCCCTAACTTGGCGACGGAAGACACCTACGGCGACGGCGGAAAGGTTGAGGTCCGCGGTCGGCGTGAAAACGGCGTCGGAGAGGTCGCGGCAGTGAAGCGCTTCGTCGCCGGCGTCGTCTAGGGCTAGCGGTGGCGCTAGGGTTCGTGCAAGCGAGGGTGGAAGAAGAAATAGTGACCGCAGTGAATCGTGTACTTATAGGGATAGAGGCGGCACTGCACTATTACTCAGGTGCCCCTGGCGGTTCGCATCTGATCAGCACGTGGCCATCATGCGGAATATCGGGGGCAGTTCCACATCCCACGCACGCCTGGATTGTCGGGAGTCGTTCCTACTTCTCCGGAGCATTGAAAACGGTTTTAAAGTTCGTCTCTCTGTCTTCAGCTGACTAGGATGCAGTGAAGACATTCGACAGTTTCAATAGAATGCATACGACTTGGAGAGATAGAGTTTGAGGTAGGAAGCATGGAGAGGTTAGGGTCCGATCACATTCACTTAGTTCAAAAGATTCAAACAAGAAGACATAGCTATAAGTGAATGCTGTAGAGGACAGAACACCAGTACATATATATATACTCAACATAGTGAAGACGATCATGAAGACATGTTGAGATTGAAGCCAAACCAAATGTGAAGACATAACAAAATGTAATGCCATGAGTGAAACTCTTCAAGCAGAAATTTTTTGGTGGTGGCGCTACCCACCGTATAGGAAGTATTGGACCCAGACACGGCGCACAATTATCGTGGCGCTCCGAGGTCAAATTCCACGTTAATGTATTCACACTTAGAATGTATGTCTTCATTGATTGAAGATATACGTTACTTTGTGTGTTGCACATCTAAGTCATCATCATGCATAAGTGTTAGGATGTGTGCCTGATCATAGGACATTTGAGGATTCCAAGATATTTACCTCACACCGTAACTTGCAAAATCTCTTCTCATCCAAGGGCTTGGTGAAGATATCTGCCAATTGCTCTTCAGTGTTGACGTGTATGATATCAATGTCTTCCTTTGTAACATGATCTCTGAGAAAATGATGACGAATTTCAATGTGCTTTGTCTTCGAGTGCTGAACTGAGTTGTTGGCGATCTTGATGGCGCTTTTGTTGTCGCAGTAAAGTGGCACTTGCTTCAGATGAATGCCATAATCCTTGAGGGTTTGCTTCATCCATAGAAGCTGAGCACAGCAGGATCCAGCAGCAATGTATTCAGATTTAGCAGTGGAGAGAGATACACAGCTCTGCTTCTTTGAAGACCAACAGACAAGTGATCGGCCCAGAAAGTGACATGTGCCTGATGTGGACTTCCGATCAACCTTGTCACCAGCGTAATCAGCGTCCGAAAATCCAACCAGATCAAACTCTGAGCCCTTTGGATACCATAACCCTAGAGTTGGTGTGTGAGCCAAATATCGAAGAATTCGCTTCACTGCTAAGTGATGCGACTCCTTTGGTGCCGCTTGAAACCGAGCACACATGCAAACACTAAGCATAATATCTGGCCTAGATGCACATAAATAAAGCAAAGAACCAATCATGGAGCGGTATACCTTTTGATCGAACTCTTTACCATTGTCGTCAGGACCCAGATGATGTTTGGCTGGCATTGGTGTTGTGAAGCCTTTGCAGTCTTGCATACCGAACTTCTTCAGGCAGTCTTTGAGATATTTCTCTTGAGATATGAAGATGCCATTGCGTTGTTGCCGTATCTGAAGACCGAGGAAGAATTTCAGCTCCCCCATCATAGACATCTGATATTGCTCTTGCATCATATATCCGAACTCCTCACTGTACTTCTGATTGGTGCAGCCGAAGATAATGTCATCCACGTAAATTTGGCACACAAACAGTTCAACATCATATGTCTTCGTGAAGAGTGGGATCCAGGGAACCAGGTATGAAGCCTTTGCTCTTCAGGAAGTATTTGAGTGTATCATACCAGGCCCGAGGGGCTTGTTTGAGGCCATATAGTGCCTTTTTGAGCTTGTACACCATGTCAGGATGTTTTGGATCTTCAAACCCAGGTGGTTGTGCAACATACACTTCTTCTTCAATTTTGCCATTGAGGAAGGCACTTTTTACATCCATTTGATACAGGATTATGTTGTGATGATTTGCATAGGCCAGCAGTATACGGATGGCTTCAAGTCTGGCCATAGGAGCAAATGTTTCATCGAAGTCAATGCCTTCCACTTGAGTATATCCTTGAGCAACGAGACGAGCCTTGTTTCTGACGACTTGGCCATGCTCATCTTGCTTGTTGCGGTATATCCATTTGGTGCCTATTATGTTATGCTTCCGTGGATCAGGACGCTTAACCAACTCCCATACATTATTCAGCTCAAATTGTTGAAGCTCTTCTTGCATAGCTTGAATCCATTCAGGTTCCATAAAGGCTTCATCAATTTTCTTGGGTTCAGTGATTGAAACGAATGCGAAGTGTCCGCAGAAGTTTGTCAGTTGAGTTGCCCTTGAACGAGTCAGTGGACCAGGTGCATTGATGCTATCAACTATTCTGTCAATCTGCACTTCATTGGCAACACGAGGATGTAGGGGTCGAAGGCTTTGCTCTTGCTGATCTACGTTATCATGGGGAGGTATGTCTTCAGGCTGAGCATTGTCTTCATGTGGATCAGGAGCTGAGATGATAAGTTCTTCTTCAGGACGAGCTTCAGAAGGTATAATTTCTCCAGTTCCCATTAGCTTGATTGATTCATTAGCTGGAACTTCATCTAGCACATCTGGTAGTTGCTCTCTTTGTGACCCATTGGTCTCATCGAACCGCACATCCACTGTTTCAACCACTTTGTAGTGAAAGAGATTGAAGACTCTGTAGGAGTGCGAATCCTTTCCATATCCAAGCATGAAGCCCTCATGTGCTTTTGGAGCAAATTTTGAGGTGTGGTGAGGGTCCTTGATCCAGCATCTTGATCCAAATACTCTGAAGTAACTTACATTTGGTTTCTTGCCAGTCAGAAGTCCATAAGATGTCTTGTTCAGCAGCTTGTGAAGATATACACGGTTGATAGTATGGCATGCAGTGTCAATGGCTTCAGTCCAGAATTTTCTTGGTGTCTTGTACTCATCTAACATTGTTCTGGCCATCTCAATGAGTGTTCTGTTCTTGCGTTCGACGATGCCATTCTATTGTGGTGTGTATGGAGCTGAGAATTCATGAGTGATGCCCAATGTATCAAGATATGTGTCAAGGCCGGTGTTCTTGAATTCTGTGCCATTGTCACTTCTGATGTGCTTTATCTTGGCGCCATAATTGTTCATTGCCCGATTTGCGAAGCGTCTGAAGACATCCTGCACTTCAGTCTTGTAAAGGATTATGTGCACCCAAGTATATCTAGAGTAATCATCAACAATGACGAAGCCATAGAGGCAAGCAGTAGTGGAGAAAGTTGAGTAGTGAGTGGGACCGAAGAGATCCATGTGAAGCAGTTCGAAGGGTTGAGTAGTGGTCATGATTGTCTTCGAAGGATGTTTTGCCCTTGTCATCTTCCCAGCTTCACAGGCACCGCATAAGTGATCTTTCTTGAACTTGACGCCCTCGATGCCTATGACATGCTTCTTCTTCGCAAGGGTGTGGAGGTTCCTCATGCCAGCATGCCCAAGTCTTCGATGCCAAAGCCAGCATTCTGAAGCCTTTGCGAGAAGACAAACTGCAAGCTGTGGCCCTGCTGAGAAATCTACCACGTACAAATCATCTTTTCGATACCCTTCAAACACTAGAGACTTGTCAGATTCCATTAGTACCAGACAACGATATTTTCCAAAGATTACAATCATGTTTAAATCACAAAGCATTGAGACAGACATTAAGTTGAAGCCAAGGAATTCAACAAACATGACTTTATCCATGTGTTGATCCTTTGAGATTGCAACTCTACCCAGACCCAGTACCTTACTTTTACCAGTGTCAGCGAATGTGATGTGGCTCTTGTCAGATGGACGTAAGGTTGAGTCCATAAAGAGACTTCTTTTGCCAGTCATGTGATTTGTACACCCGCTGTCAATAATCCATACTGAAGACTCTGAAGTCACTGGTGTCGTACCCTACAGTGCAGTTAGGGGGATAGGCTTCATCAAGAGTGTTGTGAAGCAAAAACATTTGACGAACCAGTGGATTATGAAAACTGAGATCCAAGTTAGGACAAGCAGGGAGAGTAGCATGCGATTCAGATATGAAATACATAGTGATGCCATTCGGGCATTTGATCTTGCGCCCCACAAGTTTTTTAAGGTCCCCAGCAATAGCATCAGAAGATTTTGGTTTTGTGCTGGAGACCTTTCCCTGCAAAAGAGAGTTAAGCTTTCTTAACCACCCACATCTTCAAGGGTGGCTTAGAAGCAATAAGTCTAAGTGCAGCATCTGAGAATTTTGGCTTTGGAGCCCTAGCAAACAGTCTAGCAGGTGGGCAATAGTACTCATAAGAATAGGCAGAATAGTTTTTGGTCATATGAGAATGACGGTTTGAAAAACCGTTCTCATAAGACTGAGCATGGTTTCCCTGCAAAACATTTGCGTTAGTGCGGCTCAGATGAGTCCTTTGCCTGTATGAAGCCTTTGGACCATATGAAGCCTTTGGTCTGAGGTTTGTCTTTTTCATGTGAGGTGTCATGAGGACATTCACAGGAAGATTCTCAAGACACGTTTTTGGAACCCAGATCTTCTTCATAGGCGGTCCATTCCTGCAGTTAGTACCAATGTACCTGGCAAATACTTCACCATTCTGATTCCTAAACAGTTTATAGTTTGCAGCAAAGGATTCATCAATGATAATTGGATTAGCACAAGTGAAGCCAGATAGATTGGATGGATCTGATGAGGATTCCTTTGCAGCAACCCATGTGGTTTTGGGGTACTGCTCAGGTTTCCAGTAAGAGCCATCTGTATTAATTTTCCTCACGAACCCAACACCCTCTTTGCTAGGGTTTCGGTTCAGAATCTGCTTCTTGAGGACATCACATAGTGTCTGATGTCCTTTGAGACTTTTGTACATCCCTGTTTCAAGCAATGTCTTCAACCTAGCATTTTCATCAGCAATAGCAGTGGTATCCTCAGCAGAGGGGTTAGTTACCACTTCAACAGTTGAAGATATTACAACAGCAGTAGCAGTGGAACATTCAGCAACAGAAATAGCATTATCACGCTCAATGCATTTAAGACATGGTGGTTCAAATCCTTCCTGAGCAGAACTGATCTGTTCGGCTCGAAGTGACTCGTTTTCCTTTTGAAGATCTTCATGATCCGCTCTCAACTTCTCAAGATCTTGCTTCTTCTGAAGATAATCATAGGAAAGCTTTTCATGAGTAGTTGAGAGTGTCTCAAGACGATCTTCGAGTTCCTGATACTTAACATGAAGATTTTTTATGTCTTCAATTAAGGATTCAGAACGAGTCATTTCAGCACCCAACAGATCATCGCTTCTGTCTAGCAGTTTTTGAATATGTTCCATGGCCTTTTGTTGTTCAGTTGCAATTTTAGCAAGTGTTTTGTAACTGGGTTTTGAATCACAATCAGAGTCATCGT
The DNA here is from genome assembly GCA_034509565.1 of Triticum monococcum. Taxonomy (NCBI): domain Eukaryota; kingdom Viridiplantae; phylum Streptophyta; class Magnoliopsida; order Poales; family Poaceae; genus Triticum; species Triticum monococcum. Next base: position 75,222,843 of record CM067842.1, on the reverse strand, counting down.
CACTAGATGTTCGATAGTGAGCAGTGCGTGTGTTTACCTTGGCACCACGTGCCATGAAGCAGTAGGTGGGAGTAGAGTCGTCCTTGTCATTTGCATCGGTGATGGTGATGGAGTCATTGTCTTCAGTGTTGAAGATGGACTTGGCGACATAGGCTGTAGCCAAACTTGCAATGCCTGAATCAGACTCCTCCTCAGACTCCACCTCTGCCTCCTCAGAAGCGGACTCCTCCTCTGAATCCATTTCCTTGCCAACAAACGCACGAGCCTTGCCAGATGAACTCTTCTTGTGTGATGAAGACTTTGAGGAAGACTTGGACGAAGACTTTGAGTATTTCTTCGTCTTCTTATCGTCAGAGTCATATTCCTTGCTCTTCTTCTTCTTTCTGTTCTCATTGTCCCACTGTGGGCATTCAGAGATGAAATGTCCAGTTTTCTTGCACTTGTGACAAGTTTTCCTCTTGTAGTCATGCGCAGAAGCTTCATCATTCCTTGAGCTTGATCGTGAAGACTTTGTGAAGCCTTTCTTCTTGGTGAATTTCTGGAACTTCTTCACTAGCATTGCAAGTTCCCTTCCAATGTCTTCAGGATCATCAGAACTGCTGTCAGATTCTTCTTCAGATGATGACACAGCTTTTGCCTTCAAGGCACGAGTTCGCCCATAGTTTGGACCGTAGATATCTCTTTTCTCAGAAAGCTGAAACTCATGTGTGTTGAGCCTCTCAAGTATGTCAGACGGATCGAGTGTCTTGAAGTCTGGACGTTCTTGAATCATCAGGGCTAGGATGTCAAATGAACTGTCAAGTGATCTTAGCAGCGTCTTGACGATTTCATGTTTGGTGATCTCAGTGGCGCCGAGGGCTTGAAGCTCATTTGTGATGTCAGTGAGCCGGTCAAATGTGTGCTGGACATTCTCATTGTGATTTCGCTTGAAGCGGTTGAAGAGATTGCGAAGAACACTGATTCTCTGATCTCTCTGGGTTGAGATGCCTTCATTGACCTTGGAGAGCCAGTCCCATACCAGCTTGGATGTCTTCAAGGCACTCACACGGCCGTACTGTCCCTTGGTCAGATGACCACAGATAATATTCTTGGCAGTGGAGTCCAGTTGAGTGAACTTCTTGACATCAGCGGCAGTGACACCTTCTCCAGCCTTGGGAACGCCGTTTTCGACGGCATACCATAGGTCGACGTCAATGGCTTCAAGATGCATGCGCATCTTATTCTTCCAGTAGGGATATTCAGTTCCATCGAAGACGGGGCACGCAGCGGAGACTTTGATTATCCCTGCAGTCGACATAGCTAAAACTCTAGGTGGTTAAACCGAATTACACAGAACAAGGGAGCACCTTGCTCTGATACCAATTGAAAGTGCGTTATATCGACTAGAGGGGGGATGAATAGGCGATTTTTATGAAAGTCTTCAAAACGTGGAAGTTATGAAGACAAACAGAGTGAACAAGCCTATCACTATGCAGCGGAAGGTAGATTACACAACGCAAGCCTTAGTCAAGTATACAATATAGTGAAAGCACAGAGACAAATAGCTTCAGTGTAATGAGGATCAGGTTGGAAGAAGTTATGAAGCCAAACAGATCATACAGTCAGGTTGTGAAGACAGAAGACAAAGCAAGCATGCAATAGCTTCACACTGTGTACTGGTAAGTAAAGGGAGGTGAAGATGAAACCAGTGACACGTTGAAGACAATGATATGTTGGACCAGTTCCAGTTGCTGTGACAACTGTACGTCTGGTTGGAGCGGCTAGGTATTTAAACCAAAGGACACACAGTCCCGGACACCCAGTCCTGAACACGCAGCTCAGGACACCCAGTCCTCACCGTTTTCTCCTTGAGCTAAGGTCACACAGACCTCGCCCAATCACTCTGGTAAGTCTTCAAGGTAGACTCCCAAACCTTCACAGACTTCGTTCACCGGCAATCCACAATTCCTCTTGGATGCTCAGAACGCGACGCCTAACTGTCTGGAGGATGCACAGTCCTCAAGTGTAATAAGTCTTTAGATCACTCAGACAAGAAGACTTAAGTGATGCCCAATTACTCTGGCTCTGGGTGGTTAGGGCTTTTCTCCTCACTAAGGATTTTCTCTCAAAGGCTTCGAGGTGGGTTGCTCTCAAACGACAAAAGCCGTGCACTGAAATCTGAGCAGCCAACCGTTTATGGTTGTGGGGGATGGATTATTTATAGCCACTTGGCAACCCTGACCTGATTTGTCCGAAATGACCCTGGGTCACTAAGGAACTGACACGTGTACTAACGGTCGGATTTTGAACTCTCACGGCAACTTTACTTGGGCTGCAAGTAAAGCTGACTTGTCTGACTCTGGACAAGATTTTCTCTCATTGTCTTCACTCGAAGACATAGGATTTGAATTAGGCATCACTTCAGTCATCCTGACTGGTTCTCTTGGACCCCACTTAACAGTACGGTGGTTCCTACGACACAACATGAATAAAGTAAAACTACGAAGGATCTAAGTCTTCGAGTTCCAAAGGCTTCATGGGGAGTCTTCATATGTCATTGTCTTCGACATGAATGTCTTCATGAAGCACCATTGTCTTCAATGTCTTCGTACATTTTTGGGGGTCATCTCTGGTAGCTAAACCGAATCAATGAGGGACTTCTACCTGTGTTATCCTGCAATTCTCACAAACACATTAGTCCCTCAACTAGGTTTGTCGTCAATACTCCAAAACCAACTAGGGGTGGCACTAGATGCACTTACAATTGTACCTCAAAATTGATGTGTTGTATCTTGTTTAACCCAATCTAACAATTTGCCTTGAATTTAACCGGTTGGGTTCACTTGTCAAGATGATGTGTGTGATGGCCAGTATTCCAACTCGAAGCGTAAACCAGCTCGGAGTATCCTCCCTGCACACCTAATCGGCTTCGCGTCCCCATTCGCCCAATTGGCAAAACCTTGTCAATGGTAAATCTAGTTCTGGTTGTCGCTTGCCCCTCTTTTGTTCATCTTTGCCCCACCACTTGTGGTCGCATAGAGGGGGTCTAGCTTGACCAAACCACGTTGAGGTGGTTTTATGGCCAGTCCGGTGTCCATTTCTGTCTAGGTAGTTGTTGACATTGAGTCCAAATATTCAAGGGTGGCGGGTAGGTGACCCCGTTTGACGATTCAGCCTTACGGTGTGTGTCGCCCTCAATCCACTAAAAGTAGTCGCACACCCTCTCGGCGCGGATGGCAGGGTGTCGGCCGGTGAAGGGGGGAGAATAAGATGACTATGTCGGCGATGGGTGTGGGGGAGAGAGGTTGAATGTGGTGCTGATCCGTAACGCTAATTTTGTACAAAGATGTCAGTAGGTCTAGCGTCTCTCCGTATACACTGCCATAAATTTACAAACGGGGATACAAGTGGAGTTCACTCTCATAATAAGAAAAAACTAAATTATTTTTCCCCGCAAAGTATAAATAAATAAATAAGAAAAGACTTGAGTTTATGGCATCCCACTCCATAATTCACTCCCAAGCAGCCGCCACCGGAAGCCGATAAAGCGGCAACAAACTCCGGCCATTTCGCCGAGTCTCTCTCCTCTTGGTAAGTTCCATTCCATCCCTTCCTCCCCTCCGATCTCGTCTCCGTATGCATCTACCTCCACAGATCACAAAATCTCCACAAGGCTGCGCCGTGTGACCCTAAACCCTACGTGCAGGTCTTCTGCTCGACGAAATGCGCCGGAGCACCACCCAGCGCCCGGGGCCGCGCCGCGGCGCCGGCGGGAAGCCCGGCTCCCGCGTCCAGGTCGCCGTCAGGCCCGACCGCCTCAGCGCCCTCCCGGACGCGCTCCTGCACCACATCATGTCGTCCCTCAAGGCGTGGGAGGCGGTCCGCACCTGCGTGCTCGCGCGCCGGTGGCGCCACCTCTGGGCTTCCTCGCCCTGCGTCGACCTCCGCGTGCGCCACTCCTCCGGCCGCGACGCCGACCAGCCGGAGGAGTTCCGCCACTTCGTGCACCGCCTCTTCCTCCTCCGCGACGCGTCGGCGCCCGTGGGCACGCTCCGCCTGCGGTCCGGCGACGAGGACGACGCCAACGCGTGGATCAGGGCCGCCATCAGCCGCAACGCGCGGGTCATCCATCTCTCCGGGCATCGCTCGGAGATCGCGTCGTTGGACCGCGTGCAGTTCGTCTCCTGCCACCTCAAGGTGCTGAAGCTGTCGTATGCCAGGCTGAACGACAGGATCCTCAAGCAGCTCTCTTCCAGCTGCACGTCTTTGGAGGAGCTGGATCTCAAGGATTGCCTAGTGACAGGCCCTGGGATTGTGTCCGCCTCTTTGAAGACTTTGATCATGCTCAAGTGCAAGATCAACTGTGCCTTCTCCGTCGCTGCTCCAAGCCTCCTGCTTCTGCGCGTCACCACGCCTTACGTCCGAGTCCCATCGTTCAAGAACTTGGGGTCACTGGTCACAGCCACTATCATACTTGATGACTCTTTCTTGGGTGATGATTTTGAGCACATCAGTGATGAAGATGACTGTGATGGAACTACTGATGACGACGGGGATGATAGCGATGATAATGATTGGACAGAGAGCTCTAAGATTCATGATGACTCTTCCTTGGGTGATGATTTTGGATATGATCATTTTATAAGGTTTGGATATGGACATACTTTTGCTGAAGAAAGTTACACGCATGGTCGTTACAAGGATAATTTTGATTATGGTAGTGATATCGATAGCGATGACAATACCTACGAATACAGTGAGATTGCAAACGATGCAAAGTATGGCTGCAAAGGTAAAGGCCAGCTTTCCAGTAAAGATGGTAACTATGGTGGAAACAGAGAATGCAATGATAGGAAGATTTTAGGTGGACGCCATATTCTTGAGTCTCTTTCAAGTGCTAGGACTTTGGAGTTGTTGACTGATGCTGGAGAGGTATATATAGCTGTCACCACCTTTTACTGATCTCTCTATCTTTGAGTAAGAAAATTTCCTTGATATAGCCATCATTGATTTTTTAACAGCCTTTTCTGATGTTTGCCAAAAAAAATTATGTTGCTCCCAACAGAACACACATATGTCCAATGAGCACATTTCTTCTTACATAAGTAGCAACACCTTCTTAGAAAGGCGCAGTTGACTTGGAGAAGAGTTCAGATCAAGAAATTTGTACTAGCTCATTTCATCATCAAATAGTACTCTGTAGGTGAAATCAATAAGATATGGAAGTATGCAGCTTCAAGAGAGCATTATTTATTACTTCAGATTATTTTTTATATTCTTGTAGTATTGTATCTTTTTAAATGATTACAGTTTAAATCGTTGTGTAATTAACTATTTTGAGTCTGCATACCAGTATAACGGCAATGTCCCTTCACATTATAGAAAAAATGATGAATCATATTTTTACCAATAGGCGCTAATCATGGTAACACATTACTATATGTCTTAATTTCTTTTTCATGGTGAGCATGTTTGTTTTCTTCTCTGCATATTAAATAAACCTCTTATATTCAGTATATAAAATATAAAATTGATTCAAATTACTATGTTTATTTGCTGAACACTCATTTTATGTGTGTAGGTGGTTCTGAGTAGGGAACTGGAAATGTGTCCAAGTTTTGGCAACCTGAAGACCCTGTCCCTTGGCGAATGGTGTATGGCTGCAGACTTTGATGCACTAATTTTCTTGCTGCAGCACTCACCTAATATACAGAAGCTCTTTCTCCAACTTAAAATTGTATGTGTAATTACATATTTGGGGCTTATGCTTACTTGATTATTTTTTAGTTTTGAGTACCTGAACACATGTTTAACAACAACTTTCTTGATCTGCAAAAGAACTTCAATACCAGAAAGGTATCAGAAACAGGTATCAAACTACAGGGAAGATCATTTACTTGCAAAGACCTAGGAATGGTAAAGATCAACTGCTCAAAGGATGATGGGAGAGTCCACAAGTTGGCAAATTTGTTCAGGGCAAATGGTATATCCCTCGAGAAGATATACGTCCGCCGGAGTGGGAGTGCTTGTGAGTCATACCTTCTCTTCAGATAACATTTCGTATTTATTTGTGTTATCAGTATTATTACTTGCATGTTTGTTTCTGTGCTATTGGCTGACGGATGTAAGCTGCATATTGTCTTGTTCCACCTTCCCTGAAAAGCTACATGTTTTTATGTGCATATAATCTGCTTGATGTCTTGTCACCATTCTGTTAAATTGAAAGTATATTTGTTAACTTAAATATGTTTCTTCTGTGCATGATCCTAAACTACACACTTATCATCTCCCTGATAATTCTACCAGATCTCCGTAGCCAGAAGCAGACGAAAGAATTCGCCAGGCGTGAACTGGAGTTTTGGGGGATGTAACATCCAGCAGCCTCATTTGCTTTCAGATAAGAAATCCTGTACCATGGTCTCCACGAAGCACTGATCGTGCTCTCAAAGCTGCGCCGTATTTCTTGATGCCCTCTTTTTTTTCAGTAACATGCATGGCTGATGTTTATGGCCATCAATCATTGGAATGTTCTTCCCTGTATGATGAGTCGTGACTTTAATTTTTTTAATAAACCAGTAGTAGGTCTAGGCTCAACCGCTCAAGTACATTTTTGCTTTGTTCCTGTAACGGATATGAATGATCCTCGTTTGAGTGTTTTAGACTAGTGCGTCTCAGGAGTTTGCCATGCAACCATGTCGTTTCTACGATGACAAATGTTGATCCTTATATAGGCGGCTTTAGTGCCGTGCAAATCCAGATATTATATACTAGTAGTAGAAGGAGCTGACCATTGTTTGACATAAAGACCATTGTCAAACTAGGTGCATATTGCCAACTCGTTCTTAGACGTACAGTAACAGGCAAGATGCGGCAGCATCAACTGAATGCAGTGCTGGTAATACCGGCAAGTAAAATCCACAAACACTTAGGGCTCACATTTGATTGTTGAGTAGGGAAAAACCCGGGAAAATAAACCCTTAGGGGAGATTCTCCTGTGCACATGAGATCCCTTCCACCACGTGGGAGAAGTTCCCACTGCCCTGGGTGCCCAAATGGCAACAAGGGGGAGGGAAGAAAGTCCCTCAAATAACACAGACTTGACCCCTCAGCACACAGATAACAATAGACTTGTACATACAAAATTCTATAGATAACAATAGACCATATATAAGAATTCCACAAATAATTCTCAAAAAACTTGAATTTTAAGAAATATTACAATTGATAACCACCACTTCACAAAGATTCAAATATTGGTTGGTCTAAATTTCTTTGCGACCAAGTGTTGGCCTAAACTGTTTTCATGTGCCATCATAGTTCAAGTTTGTTCACAAAAAAAACTTGAATTATCAATTGCCTTGTCGGTGGCAGAGATACTTTGGAATAAGATGAACTGCAAGACGTTGATCACTAGCCCTACTTATGTTTTTTCTCCACTCCGCATCGCCATCAGATACCACAACTTGATGCTCACTGAACTACACAAAAAATCAAGTTAGCACTAGTTTACATTTTCAATAGACTAATTTTGAGTACATAAACGGATTAAGATGAAATAATATCAACCAACATATTGTATGTGCAGTGTGCATAATAAAATCGAGACCACGTTGCTTGTGAAAAGAATATTTTATTTTCAAGCTTCTTTGAACATCTACAAAGTACTCAGATTCAGAATGTCCTATGAACCAGAATGCCACTTACAGTCAATACCAAGTACTCAGATTTAATATCCATTTTTCAGGGAATAAAGCAAAAAGAATCAAATTTTATGATCAAGCAGATGTTTGTGTGTGTCATCCTATGCCATGTAAAAATGTTGGACAAGATCGTGACCGAAGCAAGCAAGAAAAATAATCACAAGCTGGAAAAGCACGACTAGAGTACCAAATTACTAATAAATACGTAGTACTCCCTTCGTTTCTTTTTAGTCCGCATATAAGGTTTGGTCAAAGTCAAGCTTTATAAAGTTTGATTAACTTTATATTAAAAAATATAAACATTCACAATATGAAATCAATATTATCAGATGCATCATGAAACGTATGTTCATACTATATGGTTTTAGTATTGTAGATGTTCATATTTTTTAATATAAATTTGGTCAAACTTCATGTTGTTTGACTTTGACCAAATCTTATATGCGAAGTAAAAAAGAAACGGAGGGAGTATGTGGCCACACTTATTAGTAAATCATTTGTCAAACAGATTACTACACAAGTTCACTTAAATGGCAACATATCCTAATCGGAGCAATAGGGGAAAAAGTAAAGAAATAACATCTTTAACTAGCTAGGCACTTGGCAGGCTGGTAGTACTATCAGATTCCTTATAATGAGGGGAGCTCCTTCCCACACTAATGCCTTTTGTATTCCAAGGCAAATCAAAATAAGGCATACTATGTCTACGGGGAGCTCGTGGCTAGTTCATTGTGACTTACTATCATAATTATTTTGCTACTCTATCTATTATGTTGTCATCAATGCCAAAAGGGAGAGGTTAAAAGGGCATTTGTGCCCTTAATTGTTTTTTGTGCTAATGACAACATAACTTGCTGTTCTAACCACATGCTTGAGTCTATAAATAGTGCTGCCACGTCATGGAAGAATACATCGATGGTTAGATATGCTCCTCAATTTGAAAAAGGTAAAAGGAGAATTTTGCTAGTGTCTTTACTTCTTAATATTTTAGTCCATAATAGGGCAACCACACTATCAAGAAGGGGTTCAGCATGAAGGTATTCTGTGAATCGACTACACGTACACCAAATATATGTACCTAAGTCATACAAAAATGTGCGAGGAGAGGTCCTCTAAATCTACTAGGGTACACATTTTTTGAAAACCCTAGAATCTCCGAGGTAGCCAGGAACTTCTGAGGCAAGGTTCAGGAAGCTTTCGGGGCGTTGAGAGAGATTGCACAAACTGTGCAATGTCTCTAGAAACCTCAGAACCTGCCAGGAACTTCTGAGGCAAGGTTCAGGCAGCTTTCGGGGCGTTGAGAGAGATTGCACAAACTGTGCAATGTCTCTAGAAACCTCAGAACCTGCCTGAAACTTCTAGTGGTCGGAACTTCCAGGGCTAAAAGAATATGTGAAAATCGGTTGGATTTCCGGTGACCTTATAAATAGTCCTTTTCTTCTCCAAGAAGGTGATGACTCCATTTCTCTCACTTCCATTTTTAGAACTTGATTTCTAGGAGATCACCCCCTTGAAGGAAATATGCCCTAGAGGCAATAATAAAGTCATTATTTATTTTCGTATTTCATGATAAATGTTTATTATTCATGCTAGAATTGTATTAACCGGAAACATAATACTTGTGTGAATACATAGACAAACTAAACGTCACTAGTATGCCTCTACTTGACTAGCTCGTTGATCGAAGATGGTTATGTTTCCTAACCATAGACATGTGTTGTCATTTGATTAACGGGATCACATCATTAGGAGAATGATGTGATTGACATGACCCATTCCATTAGCTTAGCACCCGATCGTTTAGTATGTTGCTATTGCTTTCTTCATGACTTATACATGTTCCTATGACTATGAGATTATGCAACTCCCGTTTGCCGGAGGAGCACTTTGTGTGCTACCAAACGTCACAACGTAACTGGGTGATTATAAAGGAGCTCTACAGGTGTCTCCAAAGGTACATGTTGGGTTGGCGTATTTCGAGATTAGGATTTGTCACTCCGATTGTCGGAGAGGTATCTCTGGGCCCTCTCGGTAATGCACATCACTTAAGCCTTGCAAGCATTGCAACTAATGAGTTAGTTGCGAGATGATGTATTACGGAACGAGTAAAGAGACTTGCCGGTAACGAGATTGAACTAGGTATTGAGATACCGACGATCGAATCTCGGGCAAGTAACATACCGATGACAAAGGGAACAACATATGTTGTTATGCGGTCTAACCGATAAAGATCTTCGTAGAATATGTGGGAGCCAATATGAGCATCCAGGTTCCGCTATTGGTTATTGACTGGAGACGTGTCTCGGTCATGTCTACATTGTTCTCGAACCCGTAGGGTCCGCACGCTTAAGGTTTCGATGACAGTTATATTATGAGTTTATGAGTTTTGATGTACCGAAGGAGTTCGGAGTCCCGGATGAGATCGGGGGCATGACGAGGAGTCTCGAAATGGTCGAGACGTAAGGATCGATATATTGGACGACTATATTCGGACATCGGAAAGGTTCCGAGTGGTTCGGGTATTTTTCGGAGTACCGGGGAGTTACGGGAATACGGGAGAAGAAATATATGGGCCTTATTGGGCTTTAGGGGAGAGGGAGAAGCAGGCCGCCCCCCATTGACTAGTCCGAATTGGACTAGGGGGAGGGGCGGCGCCCCCTCCTTCCTTCTCTTCCCTCTTCCCCTTCCTTGTCTCCTACTCCTACTACTTGGAAGGACTCCTAGTTGGACTAGGAAAGGGGGAATTCTACTCCCGGTGGGAGTAGGACTCCCCTAGGGCGCGCCATAGAGAGGGCCGACCCCCCCTTCTCCACTCCTTTATATACGGGGCAGGGGCACCCCATAGACACACAAGTTGATCCTCGTGATCGTTCTCTTAGCCGTGTGCGGTGCCCCCCTCCACCATACTCCTCGATAATATTGTAGCGGTGCTTAGGCGAAGCCCTGCGACGGTAGAACATCAAGATCGTCACCACGCCATCGTGCTGACGGAACTCTTCCCCGACACTTTGCTGGATCCGAGTCCGGGGATCGTCATCGAGCTGAACGTGTGCTAGAACTCGGAGGTGCCGTAGTTTCGGTGCTTGATCGGTCGAGTCGCGAAGACGTACGACTACATCAACCGCGTTGTCATAACGCTTCCGCTTTCGGTCTACGAGGGTACGTGGACAACACTCTCCCCTCTCGTTGCTATGCATCACCATGATCTTGCTTGTGCGTAGGAAATTTTTGAAATTACTACGTTCCCCAACAGTGGCATCAGAGCCTAGGTTTTATGTGTTGATGTTATATGCACGAATAGAACACAAGTGGGTTGTGGGAGATATAAGTCATACTGCTTACCAGCATGTCATACTTTGGTTCGGCGGTATTGTTGGATGAAGCGGCCCAGACCGATATTACGCGTACGCTTACGCGAGACTGGTTCTACCGATGTGCTTTGCACACAGGTGGCTGGCGGGTATCAGTTTCTCCAACTTTACTTGAACCGAGTGTGGCTACGCGCGGTCCTTGCGAAGGTTAAAACAGCACCAACTTGACAAACTATCATTGTGGTTTTTATGCATAGGTAAGAACGGTTCTTGCTAAGCCCGTAGCAGCCACGTAAAATTTGCAACAACAAAGTAGAGGACGTCTAACCTGTTTTTGCAGGGCATGTTGTGATGTGATATGATCAAGATGTGATGAGTTACAAGTTTTTGTATAAGATGATCATGTTTTGTTGAAGTTATCGGCAACTGGCAAAAGCCTTATGGTCGTCTCTTTATTGCATAAGATGCAAGCGCCAAATAATTGCTTTACTTTATCGCTATGCGATAGCAATAGTTGCAAGAGCAATAGTTGGCGAGACGTCCACGTGACGACACATTGATATAGATCAAGATGATGAAGATCATGGTGTCATGCCGGTGACGATAGAGATCATGACAGTACTTTGGAGATGGAGATCAAAGGTGCAAGATGATGATGGCCATATCATGTCACATATTTTGATTGCATATGATGTTTATCTTTTTATACATCTTATTTTGCTTAGTTTGACGGTAGCATTTTAAGATGATCTCTCACTAATTATCAAGAAGTGTTCTCGCTGAGTATGCACCGTTGCGAAAGTTCTTCGTGCTGAGACACCATGTGATGATCGGGTGTGATAGGCTCTACGTTCAAATACAATGGGTGCAAGACAGTTGCACATGCGCAATACTCAGGTTAAACTTGACGAGCCTAGCATATACAGATATGGCCTCGGAACACGGAGACCGAAAGGTCGAACGTGAATCATATAGTAGATATGATCAACATAGTGATGTTCACCATTGAAAACTACTCCATTTCACGTGATGATCGGACATGGTTTAGTTGATTTGGATCACGTGATCACTTAGATGACTAGAGAGATGTCTGTCTAAGTGTGAGTTCTTAAGTAATATGATTAATTGAACTTAAATTTATCATGAACTTAGTCCTGGTAGTATTTTGCAAATTATGTTGTAGATCAATAGCTCGCGTTGTTGCTTCCCCGTGTTTATTTTGATATGTTCCTAGAGAAAATTGTGTTGAAAGATGTTAGTAGCAACGATGCGGATTGGATCCATAATCTGAGGTTTATCCTCATTGCTGCACAGAAAAATTATGTCCTTGATGCACCGCTAGGTGACAGACCTATTGCAGGAGCAGATGCAGACGTTATGAACGTTTGGCTAGCTCAATATGATGACTACTTGATAGTTTAGTGCACCTTGCTTAACGGCTTAGAATCGGGACTTCAAAGACGTTTTGAACGTCATGGACCATATGAGATGTTCCAGGAGTTGAAGTTAATATTTCAAGCAAATACCCGAGTTGAGAGATATGAAGTCTCCAACAAGTTCTATAGCTAAAAGATGGAGGACAATCGCTCAACTAGTGAGCATGTGCTCAGATTGTCTGGGTACTACAATCGCTTGAATCAAGTGGGAGTTAATCTTCCAGATAAGATAGTGATTGACATAATTCTCTAGTCACCATCACCAAGTTAGTAGAACTTCGTGATGAACTATAGCATGCAAGGGATGACAAAAACGACTCCCGAGCTTTTCATGATGATGAAATCGATGAAGGTAGAAATCAAGAAAGAGCATCAAGTGTTGATGGTTGACAAGATCACTAGTTTCAAGAAAAGGGCAAAGGAAAAAAAGGGGAACTTCAAGAAGAACAACAAGCAAGTTGCTTCTCAAGTGAAGAAGCCCAAGTCTGGTCCTAAGCCCGAGACTAAGTACTTCTACTATAAAGGGATTGGTCACTGGAAGCGGAACTACCCCAAGTGATTGGCGGATAAGAAGGATGGCAAAGTGAACATAAGTATATTGATATACATGTTATTGATGTGTACTTTACTAGTGTTTATAGCAACCCCTCAGTATTTGATACTAGTTTAGTTGCTAAGATTAGTAACTCGAAACGGGAGTTGCAGAATAAACAGAGATTAGTTAAGGGTGAAGTGACGATGTGTGTTGGAAGTGGTTCCAAGATTGATATGATCATCATCGCACACTCCCTATACTTTCGGGATTAGTGTTGAACCTAAATAAGTGTTGTTTGGTGTTTGCGTTGAGCATGAATATGATTTGATCATGTTTATTGTAATACGGTTATTCATTTAAGTAAGAGAATAAATTGTTGTTCTGTTTACATGAATAAAACCTTATATGGTTACACACCCAATGAAAATGGTTCATTGGATCTCGATCATAGTGATACACATATTCATAATATTGAAACCAAAAGATGCAAAGTTAATAATGATAGTGCAACTTATTTGTGGCACTGCCGTTTAGGTCATATTGGTGTAAAGCGCATGAAGAAACTCCATACTGATGGGATTTTGGAATCATTTGATTATGAATCACTTGGTGCTTGCGAACCATGCCTTATGGGCAAGATGACTAAAGACTCCGTTCTCCAGAACAATGGAGCGAGCAACTGACTTATTGGAAATAATACATACTGATGTATGCAATCCGATGAGTGTTGAAGCTCGCGGCAGGTATCATTATTTTCTGACCTTCACATATGATTTGAGCAGATATGGGTATATCTACTTGATGAAACATAAGTCTGAAACATTTGAAAAGTTTAAAGAATTTCATAGTGAAGTGGAAAATCATCATAACAAGAAAAATAAGGTTTCTACGATCTGATCGCGGAGACAAATATTTGAGTTATGAGTTTGGTTTTCAATTAAAACTATGTGGAATAGTTTCACAAATTCATGCCACTTGGAACACCACAGCATATGGTGTGTTCGAACGTCATAACCGTACTTTATTGGATATAGTGCAATCTATGATGTTTCTTACAGATTTACCAACATCGTTTTGGGGTTATGCATTAAAGACAGCTGCATTCACGTTTAAAAGGGCACCATCTAAGAGACGACACAATATGAACTGTGGTTTGGCAAGAAACCAAAGTTGTCGTTTCTTAAAGTTTGGGATTGTGATGCTTATATGAAAAAGTTTCATCCTGATAAGCTCAAACCTAAATCGGAGAAATATGTCTTCATAGGATACCCAAAGGAGACTGTTGGGTACACCTTCTATCACAGATCCGAAGGCAAGACATTCGTTGCTAAGAATGGATCCTTTCTGGAGAAGGAGTTTCTCTCGAAAGAAGTGAGTGGGAGGAAAGTAGAACTTGATAAGGTAATTGTACCTTCTCCCTTATTGGAAAGTAGTTCATCATAGAAATCTATTCCTGTGACTACTACACCAATTAGTGAGGAAGCTAATGATGATGATCATGTAACTTCAGATCAAGTTACTACCGAATCTCGTAGGTTAACCAGAGTGAGATCCGCACCAGAGTGGTACGGTAATCTTGTTCTGGAGGTCATGCTACTTGACCATGACGAACCTACGAACTATGAGGAAGCGATGATGAGCCCAGATTCCGCAAAATGGCTTGAGACCATGAAATCTGAGATAGGATCCATGTACGAGAACAAAGTATGGACTTTGGTTGACTTCCCCGATGTTCGACAAGCCATTGAGATTAAATGGATCTTCAAGAGGAAGACAGACGCTGATAGTAGTGTTACTATCTACAAAGCTAGAATTGTCGCAAAAGGTTTTCGACAAGTTCAAGGTGTTGACTACTTAAGTCTGTCCGAATCATGTTAGCAATTGCCGCATTTTATGAAATCTGGCAAATGGATAAACAAAACTGCATTCCTTAATGGATTTATTAAAGAAGAGTTGTATATGATGCAACCAGAAGGTTTTGCCAATCCTAAAGGTGTTAAAAAAATGTGCAAGCTCCAGCGATCCATCTATGGACTGGTGCAAGCATCTCAGAGTTGGAATATACGCTTTGATGAGTTGATCAAAGCATATAGTTTTATACAGACTTGCGGTGAAGCCTATATTTACAAGAAAGTGAGTGGGAGCACTACAACATTTCTAATAAGTATATGTGAATGAAATATTGTTGATTGGAAATAATGTAGAATTATTCTGCAAAGCATAAAGGAGTGTTTGAAAGGAGTTTTTTTTAAAGAAAGACCTTGGTGAAGCTACTTACATATTGAGCATCAAGATCTATAGAGATAGATCAAGACGCTTGATAAGTTTTTTCAATGAGTACATACCTTGACAAGATTTTGAAGTAGTTCAAAATGGAACAGTCAAAGAAAGAGTTCTTGCCTGCGTTACAAGGTGTGAAATTGAGTAAGACTCAAAGCCAGACCACGGCAGAAGATAGAAAGAGAATGAAAGTCATTCACTATGCCTCAGCCATAGATTCTATAAAGTATGCCATGCTGTGTACCAGATCTATTGTATACCCTACACTGTGTTAAGCGAGGGAGTACAATAGTGATCTAGGAAGTAGATCACCGGACAGCAGTCAAAATTATCCTTGATGAAATAAGGATATGTTTCTCGATTATGGACGTAACAAAAAGGTTCATCGTAAAGGGTTACGTCGATACAAATTTTTGACACCGATCTGGATGACTCTAAGTCTCGATCTAGATACACATTGAAAGTGGGAGCAATTAGCTAGAGTAGCTCCGTGCAGAGCATTGTTGACATAGATATTTGCAAAATACTTACGGATCTGAATATAACAGACCCGTTGACTAAAATTATCTCACAAGCAAAACATGATCACACCTTAGTACTCTTTGGGTGTTAATCACATAGCGATGTGAACTAGATTACTGACTCTAGTAAACCCTTTGGGTGTTGGTCACATATCGATGTGAACTATGGGTGTTAACCACATAAAGATGTGAACTATTGATGTTAGATCACATGGCGATGTGAACTAGATTATTGACTCTAGTGCAAGTGGGAGACTGAAGGAAATATGCCCTAGAGGCAATAATAAAATTATTATTTATTTCCTTATTTCATGATAAATGTTTATTATTCATGCTAGAATTGTATTAACCGAAAACATAATACTTGTGTGAATACATAGACAAACTAAACGTCACTAGTATGCCTCTACTTGACTAGCTCGTTGATCGAAGATGGTTATGTTTCCTAACCATAGACATGTGTTGTCATTTGATTAACGGGATCACATCATTAGGAGAATGATGTGATTGACATGACCCATACCATTAGCTTAGCACCCGATCGTTTAGTATGTTGCTATTGCTTTCTTCATGACTTATACATGTTCCTATGACTATGAGATTATGCAACTCCCGTTTGCCGGAGGAACACTTTGTGTGCTACCAAACGTCACAACGTAACTGGGTGATTATAAAGGAGCTCTACAGGTGTCTCCAAAGGTACATGTTGGGTTGGCGTATTTCGAGATTAGGATTTGTCACTCCGATTGTCGGAGAGGTATCTCTGGGCCCTCTCGGTAATGCGCATCACTTAAGCCTTGCAAGCATTGCAACTAATAAGTTAGTTGCGAGATGATGTATTACGGAACGAGTAAAGAGACTTGCCGGTAATGAGATTGAACTAGGTATTGAGATACCGACGATCGAATCTCGGGCAAGTAACATACCGATGACAAAGGGAACAACATATGTTGTTATGCGGTCTGTCCGATAAAGATCTTCGTAGAATATGTGGGAGCCAATATGAGCATCCAGGTTCCGCTATTGGTTATTGACCGGAGACGTGTCTCGGTCATGTCTACATTGTTCTCGAACCCGTAGGGTCCGCACGCTTAAGGTTTCGATGATAGTTATATTATGAGTTTATGAGTTTTGATGTACCGAAGGAGTTCGGAGTCCCGGATGAAATCGGGGGCATGATGAGGAGTCTCGAAATGGTCAAGACGTAAAGATCGATATATTGGACGACTATATTCGGACATCGGAAAGGTTCCGAGTGGTTCGGGTATTTTTCGGAGTATCGGGGAGTTATGGGAATACGGGAGAAGAAGTATATGTGCCTTATTGGGCTTTAGGGGAGAGGGAGAGGCAGGCCGCGCGCCCCCCCATTGACTAGTCCGAATTGGACTAGGGGGAGGGGCGGCGCCCCCTCCTTCCTTCTCTTCCCTCTTCCCCTTCCTTGTCTCCTACTCCTACTACTTGGAGGACTCCTAGTTGGACTAGGAAAGGGGGAATTCTACTCCCGGTGGGAGTAGGACTCCCCTAGGGCGCGACATAGAGAGGGCCGGCCCTCCCCTCCTCTACTCTTTTATATACGGGGGCAAGGGGCACCGCATAGACACACAAGTTGATCCTCGTGATCGTTCTGTTAGCCGTGTGCGGTGCCCCCCTCCACCATACTCCTCGATAATATTATTGCGGTGCTTAGGCGAAGCCCTATGATGGTAGAACATCAAGATTGTCACCACGCCGTCGTGCTGACGGAACTCTTCCCCGACACTTTGCTGGATCGGAGTCCGGGGATCGTCATCGAGCTGAACATGTGCTAGAACTCAGAGGTGCTGTAGTTTCGGTGCTTGATCGGTCGGGTCGCGAAGACGTACGACTACATCAACCGCGTTGTCATAACGCTTCTGCTTTCGGTCTACGAGGGTACGTGGACAACACTCTCCCCTCTCGTTGCTATGCATCACCATGATCTTGCGTGTGCGTAGGAAATTTTTTGAAATTACTACGTTCCCCAACACCCCTAGCCACCCAAAGCTCTTGATCTTTTGAGGAGTGAAGGAGTAGTGCTGCACCTACACATTCACCAAAGCAAAGGTGATTCCTCCTTGTTTTCATGGTGAATCTGGTTACTCTCAGAGGTTGAAGACTCCTAGGTGATAGGAATGCTCTGGTGAGGAACCAAATTGTGATTTACCCCGAAAAGTTTGTGAAGGTTTGGAGCCGCCTAAAGGTCTACGGTCTACCACTAGTGGTTGGGCATCACATTTGTTGTGATATCTTAAGGAGAATAGGGGTGAGCCTTCATGGTAACACCCAACCCTCCAACGGTGACTAGTTTCCCTCCAAGGAAGTGAACATTAAGATACATCCTCATCTCCAGAGTTTGGTTATTCCTAACCCTAGCTCCTTACTTGTGGTTACTTTTTCCTTGTCCTTGCGGTCGATATATCGTCTTATGTTGTTTAATTTGTATAATTATTGCTATCATCTTTGCTAGAAACTTGACTCACCTTTGCAATTGTTAGGCGTACATTGATATTCCCCATTTTCCTAAACTTGCTAATTAACAAGTACATTTTGAATTTTTTTTCTATTCACCCCCTCTTTAGGTCCATGTCGATCCTTTCAGATGACATTCCTCAGATTTTCTTAGACTTGATCTTTGTCGTGGGTTTGTCACGGTAGATGTCCTTGTGAAAGGACTTAGTCGTGGAGCCATCGCAATGGGTTAGCTTAAAGGGGTTAAACCGGACACGGGGACACGGGGAGTTTATACTAGTTCGGCCCCTTCAATGAAGGTAAAAGCCTACGTCTAGTTGTGACTGGTATTGCTAGGGTTTCGAAGGCCAGGGAGCGAATCCGCTTTGTCTGGCTCTCGAGTTTGTTGTTTGTCGTCCCTTAACCGTTGCCGGTTCGTCCCTTTATATACATAGGTTGACGCCCGCCGGTTTACAGAGTGCCGAAGCCGGATCATAAACGTGTCTGGTTCGGTCTCTATCCTTCCTATCTTACAATGCAAGTTACATAACAAGGTCGGTTTACATCTACATGCCTTAACTCGCCTCTGGGCCTTGGGCCTTCATAAAGCGCCATCATTCTTATGTCTTCATGGGCTTCTAATATTCATAAGGCTAATCCGGCTACCCCTGGCCGGTTTACGTCCAGTAGTAATACCCCCAACATTAGGCCCCAGATTGGTTTGAACTTGTTCATGTCAATCTTCAATACTTAGAAAAATTCCTCCCTTGCATCTTCACCTTGATCTTGTAAACCGCCGTGTCATCATACTTCAGGATCATGATAAACCGCCCTAACGTCATCTATCCGTTGAAGCTGAAGATTACCTTCATTAATGCATATCCAGTCATCGAAGCGACACCATTATTAACTATCCGTTTTTGAGCTCCTCGATTCCCGCACTTGTCGCCTTATCGCTCACCTTATAAATAGGGCCACAGGTCCTTATCATTTTCCCCTCGTCTCGTTCGCTTCTTCTTCCTCCTCGCAACACCTCCGCACCTGAGCGCCGCCGCCATCGTCAAGCCTCGCCTCTGCCTCACCATTGGCCGCTGCATCAACCTGTTCGTACCAGAGTTCCATAGCACACCTCTGCTGCTTCGCGGCCGCAGTAAGTCCTTTCCTCCTTCCTTAGATTCATTAGGGCTTCCCTGTTCTTCGTAGTTCTCTGAAGTTCAACAGTGCTTCGGTGCTGTTCTTCCCTGTTCCTCCTTAGTCTATAGATGGACACTTCACGCCTGACGTATCCCTTGCCGTGGCTAATCTTCTGTTACCACCACAAACCCTTATGCGCAAAAACTTATCTAGTCCTTCATAAACTGTTTCAGGTCCTACCCTTTTTAGGTCAAAATATTTTTGCCTTTCTGTCTTCGGTAGATCCAAAATTCCCATGTGATCCTGTGAAACTTGTTTTTTCCTTACTTAGCCCTTTTCGCCTTAGATCTATATCCTCTGTACTACGTAGGCGGTTTACCTTTGCAAAAACAATCTATCTCATACCATTAGTCCCCTAGTAAACCGGCAAACCTTCTTTATGTTGATTGTAATAGTCCGGTTTAACAACACATGTATGCCCTTGATATGACTTTGCCATTCACTATTGTATTTGTCTCCGGTTTATGCAATTTCACATATCTGTATATCTTTTATTCCACTGCATCTTGTATACCACCGTGAATGATTTGTAAACCGGCATTTCTTTTCCAGCTTTTTGTTTCACAATGGCCAAACAGTTTGCCGCTTGCAATTGGGCTCGTTCCCGGGTCACCGAGGAACAGTTGAACGGGATGGTCAGCATTGGCACCTTGCCTAAGAAAACTGAAATTCGATGGTGAGTTCCAGGCACAGAAAATCCTCCAACCCCAAGGCAGGGCGAGGTTGTGGTCTTTGTCGACCACATAGGCCGTGGTTTCAAACCGCCAGGGTCAAAGTTCTATCGAGATGTGCTTGCCAGTTTCCAACTCCATCCTCAAGATATCGGACCCAACTCGGTGTCCAATCTATGCAACTTCCAGGTCTTCTGTGAAGTGTATTTACAAGAAGAACCATCTGCTGAACTGTTCCGGGACCTCTTTCATCTGAACCGGCGCACATAATTTGTAAATGGTCCCAACACTGAACTTGGCGGTGTTTCCATTCAAAAGTAGAAGGAAGTTGAATTCCCTCATGCCAAACTGCACAGCCATCCTAAGGAATGGAACCAGACTTGGTTTTACTGCAGAGATACTTCTCTTGAAGATGAAAATCCCCTTCCAGGCTATCATGATCACCGGCTTTCCAACACCCATCCAATGCCGCAACACTTAAGTTCTGCAGAACGAGCCAATTATGCCCCTCAACTCGCCAAACTCCGGGCTTTTATGTCCAACAGTTTAACAGGTATTGATTTCGTGCGCTGTTGGATATCTTGGAGCATCCTGCCGCTAAGCCGGCGCCCCGGTTTAATGTGTGAGTACACCGGTGATGTTGAAGACCCTCAACGCCATATCAACATTCAGGTGACCGATGAAGAAGTCACTGAAAGCGTAAAGAAAATTTTGAATGAATCGGAATCAGTCTGTAGTCAAACCGGCTTAAACCCCTTCTATACCAAGAACAAACCGCCTGCTGTAAGCACTATACTTCCTTTTCATCTTTGATGTCTTTAACTTGTTCAACTTGTAACCCTTCTTCTGTTTATGTATGAATAGGGTGACGATCCCTTCTGGAAATGGAAATCCGTAGATAAAGCAGTAAAGCCAACCGGGGATAAAGCGGTCAAACCATCTCGTCCGAAAACCAAAGCCGTCAAGCGGATCTCAAAGCGGAAAACGGCTGACCGGATCAACATGGAACTTGATGACGATGCTGATGATCCGGAAGTTGAGGTAGAACTTGACTCACGTGGCTCACTTTTCATGCACCTCATTAACAATGATCTTTATCAGGAGGACGTAGAAGGCAGCCAAGCTGATGATGTAGAGGTAATTACCCTTTCCTCCGGTTCATACTCTATGCCAACACAAAAAACCTGTCAAGCAGTCCGGAAAGTAAGCTTTTCTCATCCTCTTGCTTACTTGGACCCAACATTTATTTTGAAGAAACAGCAGCATGAAGCTCGCCGGACAACCCGACACAGTGGCCAACAGATCACTTCGGCCGGTTTACCTGATACTCCATCTCGGAAGCGCCGGTCTGAGGTCTCTTCCACTTCTGACCATTCTTATCCCAAGGCAGGTTATTTCAGACAACCTCTTAATCCGTCCAATTCAAATTATCAGGTGACACCTCCCTCATCCTCTGGCGAGTCGACAACAACCCAACTCCCTCCTCTAAAAACTGTGGCTGGGTAAGTTTTCAAACTCCTTCTTCCAATGCGTTACAAATATTGAATAAGATGCTAACCCTCTTTTAATTTATTTGCAGAGCCAAAGCCAGACCCAGCAAGAAAGCTCGGGTCAACAATCCATCAGAAAACCTGGCAGTTTTTGAAGAAGAGCGGAGAGGTGAACCGGACCAAACTCGTGAACCGGAGGGTCCTCATCCTGAAGCCGCCTCTGATGAACCGCCCCTTCAAGATCGGAATACTGATGAACCACCAGAAGCTGACCCTGCCGTGCCTGACGGTGAACCGGCAGCTCCAAACCAGGCTAGTCCGATGAGAGATACTGAAACTCCATCATCACCCGCAAAAACCACTAAAGGCCAAGGAGATGATGGGTATGGGCCACAGCTCTCCTGGCCATCCCGTAGTCTTGGCCCAACATAGTGCCAAAGAAGAGCGTGCTGCTAGGGAAAAGGGCAAATGGAGTACTGACTTATCAAGTTATGCCCATCTCAACGATGAAGAGCTTCACTCTGGTTTCTTAAACCGTCTGCACTCAAACCGTGACTATGAAGCCGGTTTAGTGAATTTGATGAAGGAACGCTATGAGGTATTTTTATCTCCCTTTATTTCTTGATTCCAAAGTTGATATGCCAGCCCAAGTAGCCCCCAAGGGCCGTTTTATGATGTTAATCATGAACCGGGTCTTTGTAATACTTTAAGTCTCTCCCACTGACCCTCAAAACGTTAGGTCCTTAGTGAAAACCAAGGCCGATACTTTACCAATGTAATGATATAGCTTTCCTCAGTGTAGCCCCCAAAGGCCGGTTTAGCTTTGCAAGGTAATCCGGGTTTTAATCAATGCGTCCGTTTTGAACAGATGTACATTAGCCCCCAAGTGTCAAGGATAATGCTTGCATTGTTCTGGAGACTTTAGAAAAGATGTAGTGAATCAGAGCAAATAGGCATTAGCCCCCAAGTACGAAGTGCATAACTTGTTATACACTTTGTACTTTAGAAAATATATATCCTGTTGTTTGACATTTCTTCATTGTTGTAGGACGAACTAGGCAATAGAGATGCCCGTACCACTGATTTGCAAGAGAATGTGAAGTCCCAACAAGCAGAAGCTGCGAAAGCTAAAGAGGAGCTGACCAAAGCTCTGGCAACGATGGAAAAGCTGAAAGAGTCTTTTAATAAAGATCGTGCTGACTGGGAAACCGAGAAAGCCAGTTTAACCAAAAAAGCTGAAGACACCGAAGCAGCCCTGAAACCAGTTGTAGATGAACTAGCTGGTTTGAAACGGCAAATCAACGCCATGACTTCCGCTGTCTTTGGTAAGTATATCCTTGTGCAGTTTATCCAATTCATTGAATCTTATCATTGATCAGAACACTGATTTGAAACCGCATAGGCACTCGTATTGCTCATCTAGGCACAGATATGCGGATGAAGCTTAAAGCGGCATATACTTTGATTGAACAGTTGTACTCTGGGTCCCAGCGGGCTATTTGTACTGCAGCTTACAATAAACCGGCACCATCATTAATAAAGGAGACTCTTGAGAAGCTGGCCATGTTACCAGCCCGGATTACCGAACTGAAGAAGGCAGTTGCAAGAGCAGGCGCATTAACCGCACTAATCAGAGCCAAGGCATGGATCCCTGATCTTGAAGCGGAGGACATTATTAAAGGATATCCAGGTGTAAATGAGGACGATTCAAACTTCAACAATGATGACCTCCAAAGGCTGACCAAAGAAATGCGGCCAATAGCCAGCAAACTGGTAGAGGACACATACTTGTCTCATTTCCATCTGGCTTATGACGCTGAAGGGAAGAGACAGCCTGCCGAAATCCATGAAGTCAAAGAACTTGTGCCTCCAATCCATAAGCATACCTTTGCTCCTGATATTAACCCCTCCAGCCTTATCCATGAAGAAGTTATGTTTCAAGTTTTAACTGGAATCGATTGGTCAACGGTTGATTTCCAATGTCTGGGGAGGGATGAAGAAGAAGTGATCGCACCAACTGACCCTCAACCGTCAAACCGTCCAGACGAAACATCTTAAACCGGCAGCCGGTTTACCAGTTATTGCGTGCCAATGTTTAAAAACAACTATTCAATTGGAGCCGTTTGAAAGCTTCATGTAATAGGATAGCAAAAACTCCTTTAGTTGTCATGCCATCGAGCATGTTTTGTGACGCTTTGATGATGTGAAAACTTGCTCTACCTTTTGGGATCGATTTATGCTTAACCCAGAAGGAGTTGTGTTCCTGGATACAAGAACTTGAAAAGTGTCCTAGCGGTTTACCACTGGACGGGTTATGATGCTCAACAAATATACAATACTTAGATGAATGATCAATGTTTTTGTATAAAAAGTAATATGTGCAACATACCTCGTTGGTTGACCAACTGCTTGTATGGTAAGGGTGCTAACACCAATCCGGAGTGTTGATAACTCCGTCCTTATTTTGCCGAATTATGATAATAAATCATACCGGGATATAAGAATCACCGGGTTTTCTTTATAGCACTGGTGATTTAGTCAAACTAGACCGAGGGTAAAGAACGCCGGTTTGTAACTGATCATGTACTGACAACTTGTAGTTGAGAGCCAAGCCGGGTCAAGGACACCAGTTTATCATAAGACATTATGAACCTCAATAAAGTCAAAAAACTTAGCAAATAAGATTCAAAAAATAAATATGCAAGGCTTTTTACGAGCTGCAGGCTCCAAATCGAGGCTTTTCATGGGCTGCCAGGCCTCTTAGTTAAACCATTTAACAAAGCCTTTTAAGATGGGCCTCCAATTAACCAATCATTGTTTTAACTTTGACAAGTTCAGGGTCTATATAAGATTGACTTGTCAAACGTTCGGCGGGTCATACCAGGATTACCTGGACAGGAGTGGCTTACTTGATGAAGGCAGGTTAACCCAGGGTTTTAGGTGAATACACCAGGCTTCCAAGCCGTGGCTTGATAGCCAATTACAAGGGTCCTTTCAAACTCTTTGTTGCTTTGCACAAAGAGCCCCCAAGTAACTTTGTGAGCTGTGCTTAGTGGGTGCCCATGTTTGAGTTTGTGCTTTGTGCAACACTCTCTTTGGCCCCACATAATTTCCTTTGTGGCTAAACGCCTATCAAGAGGTGTAGCTATGGTGTGATAACAACCAAGCCCCCTAGTGATATCCCTTTGTGGTTTCAAACTGATCAAGAGGTGTAGCTATGGTTCATATATGACCAAGCCCCCTAGTGATTTTCTTTATATCCGTGTGGCTGCAGAGACCGGTTTAACAGAAGAAAACTCCACTTTGTCAGTAGAAACTCTTGTAAGCACACACATAATGTAAAAAGAACAGAGACCCTGTTTTAATGGAGGCTCCGGTTTATTATATAATATATACATCGTCATAAATATGTACATATGAAGAGCCTATGGCTCAAGTATAGTAAGGCCGAAGAAGAGCTATGTTCCACGGTCGCTTGGTCTCCTCCTTCGATTTACGTGAGTCTTTGTGCTCTCGAACATCAATGAGGTAGTATGACCCGTTGTGCAGATTCTTGCTGACCACAAAAGGTCCTTCCCAAGGTGGGGATAATTTGTGCATATCAGTTTGATCCTGGATGTGCCGGAGCACCAAATCGCCCTCTTGAAAGGTTTTGGTCTTAACCCGGCGGCTATGATAATGTCGGAGATCCTGTTGATAAATCGCCGAACATGCTGCTGCAAGATCACACTCCTCATCTAACAGATCCAGAGAATCCTGACGTGCTGTCTCATTATCCGCTTCAATATAAGCTGCCACCCGGGGCGAGTCGTGGCGGATGTCACTAGGGAGAACCGCCTCCACTCCATAAACAATGAAGAAAGGTGTGTAACCCGTCGATCTGTTAGGTGTGGTGTTGATGCTCCATAACACAGAAGGTAATTCCTCCACCCAACAACCCGGTGTCCGCTTCAAAGGAACCATAAGCCATGGTTTAATACCTCTCAAAATTTCTTGATTTGCCCTCTACGCTTGACCATTAGATTGGGGGTGAGCCGCTGATGCTATATCAAGCCGGATGTGCTCACGTTGGCAAAATTCCTCCATCTCTCCCTTTGACAGATTAGTACCATTATCAGTTATAATACTGTGTGGAAAGCCAAACCGGAATATCACATTTTTGATGAATTGAATCGCCGTGGCCGCATCACACTTACTGACTGGCTCTGCTTCCACCCATTTGGTGAATTTATCAACTGGCACTAATAAGTGGGTCTTTTTGTCCTTGGAGCGCTTAAAGTGTCGAACCATATCAAGCCCCCAAGTTGCAAACGGCCATGTGATTGGAATCATCCTCAACTCCTGAGCCAGAATGTGAGCACGATGTGCGAATTTTTGGCAACCATCACATCTCTTGACTAAATCCTCCGCATCAGCATGAGCTGTTAGCCAGTAAAAACCGTGGCGAAAAGCTTTAGCCACCAAGGACTTTGAACCGGCGTGGTGACCACAATCCCCTTCATGGATTTCTCGCAAAATCTCACAACCCTCCTGAGGAGAAACACAACGCTGAATTGCTCCTGAAACGCTGTAACGATGCAATTCTCCGTTGAGTATAGTCATTGATTTGGAACGCCGGATTATCTGCCGGGCCGAGGTTTCATCCTCTGGTAACTCGCCCCGGTTCATGTAAGCCAGGTATGGGATTGTCCAATCTCGTATAATATGCAAAGCGGCCACTAATTGAGCCTCTGGGTCAGGAATAGCCAACTCCTCCTCTGTTGGTACTTTGACCGACGGATTATGCAGCACGTCAAGAAAGACATTTGATGAGACCGGTTTATGCTGAGAACCAAGTCGGATTAAAGCGTCCGCCGCTTCATTCTTTCGCCGGTCTATATGGTCCACCTGATAACCCCTGAAGTGACCAGCCACTGTGTCCACCTCTTGTCGATATGCAGCCATGAGTGGGTCTTTAGAATCCCAAGTGCCAGACACCTATCGAGCCACCAGATCTGAACCCCCAAAGCACTTGACCCGGCTTAAGTTCATTTCCTTAGCCATCCGTAGACCGTGGAGCAAAGCCTCATACTCAGCTGCATTGTTAGTACAAGGGAACATTAAACAGAGGATATAACAAAACTTGTCACCTCTTGGTGAAGTTAGTATGACTCCATCCCCCGAGCGCTCCAACTGTTTGGATCCATCAAAGTGAATAGTCCAGTACGTATTATCTGGCTTCTCCTCTGGTGCCTGCAACTCCGTCCAATCATTGATGAAGTCCCCAAGTGCTTGGGATTTGATCGCTGTGCGAGGTGTGTACTTGAGCCCGTGAGGTCCAAGCTCAATAGCCCATTTGGCAATCCGATCCGTTGCTTCTCTGTTTTGAATGATATCTGCCAGAGGGGCTGAACTGACCACTGTGATAGGATGACCCTGAAAATAGTGTTTAAGCTTCCGGCTTGCCATAAACACTCCATACACCAGCTTTTACCAATGTGGATACCTCTGCTTTGACTCAATGAGCACCTCACTGATATAATAAACCGGCCGTTGAACCGGATATTCCTTGCCAGCTTCCTTGCGCTCCACCACAATGGCCACGCTAACAGCTTGGGCATTAGCAGCCACATATAGCAATAACGACTGCTTATCGATCGGTGCTACCAGCACAGACGGTTCAGCTAACTGCCTCTTCAGATCCTCAAACGCTTTATCAGCTGCCTCGCTCCAGACAAAATTATCTGTTTTCTTGAGCATCTGATATAAAGGGATAGCCTTCTCCCCAAGATGACTAATAAATCATCTCAAAGCCGCAATCCGGCCGGCCAGACATTGAACGTCATTGATACACGCCGGTTTAGCCAAAGATTTAATTGCTGAGTTTTTTCCGGATTAGCCTCAATGCCTCTATTTGACACCAGAAAACCCAAGAGTTTGCCCGCCGGTACACCAAAGACACACTTTTCCGGATTGAGCATCATCTTGTAAACCCGGAGGTTGTCAAAGGTTTCTCTCAAATCGTCTATTAATGTTTCCTCCTTCCTGGACTTTATCACAATATCATCGACATATGCATGAACATTGCGCCCAATCTGCTTATGAAGACAATTCTGAACACAGCGTTGATAAGTCGCCTGCGCACTCTTTAGCCCAAAGGGCATGGAGACATAGCAGAAGGCTCCAAAGGAAGTGATGAAAGCCGTCTTCTCCTGGTCCTTAACTGCCATTTTGATCTGATGATAACCAGAGTAAGCATCCAGAAAACACAAACGGTCACAACCCGCCGTAGCATCAATGGTCTGATCAATACAAGGGAGGGCAAAGGGGTCTACAGGACAAGCTTTCTTCAAGTCTGTGTAATCTATGTAATCTACACACATACACCAAGTGCTGTTTTTCTTAAGAACCAGCACCAGATTAGCCAACCACTCTGGGTGAAAGACTTCCACGATAAACCCTGCGGCCAACAACCGAGCTACCTGTTCACCGATAGCCTTACGCCTTCATTGAAGCAGCAGAGAAACTGCCGGACCGGTTTAAACTTAGGATCAATGTTAAGTGTGTGCTCAGCGAGTTCCCTCGGTACACCTGGCATGTCAGAAGGTTTCCATGCAAAGATGTCCCGGTTCTCACGGATGAACTCGATGAGCGCGTGTAACGCCTCGAGACCGATGTGCCAGGTGCCTTCCAGGGTTTCTGGGTTTCGTTGTGTGTTTTGTTTCGTCTGTTGCATTCATCTTTGCATCATGTGCATTGCATCATGTCATCATGCTACCATGTCATTTCTTTTTCTGAACTCAACTAAATCAATTGCATAGATCGTTGATCTATTTAAGCCGAGGGAATTCACATGGTGATTCTCTTTATAACATATCCTCCCGATATTAGGGAGCTATATTAAATATTCCTTTATTTTGGAATTCACCTCAACACACTTGCAAAAATAATTCCCCATGCCTTTGTCCCATGCATCATCTCCTTCTCCTTTCCTTCTAGTTCTTTCTTCTGCAAGTGCCACTTTCCCCTTCTCAATTAATGTTCATTCTTTTCCAATAAATTCTCGACCATGCCTTCAACCTCCTTGTCAAATTTCAGACCCTTTGGAGTTGTTTTGGTTAGGTTCAAAAATGCCTCAAGTTTGAATCATATTTAAACTTGTTTTATTTTTCTACCTCTAAATATATCCAAGGCAATTTTATCAAATAGAGTTTAGTCCCCGGAGATTGAGGATATTTTTATATCTGAAAAACTCCTCTTCTAGTCCCTGGCCTTTTTCTTTTATTGAAACTGTTTATTTAATTAAACAGAGTGTAGAAAGGAGAGAACGCTGCCCAGCTGGGCCTCACAAACATCCAGCACCGGCCCACCTACTTCCTAACCCTAGGCGCCAAAGAGACCCGTAGCCCGATTCCCCTCTCCCTCTCGATCCCCAGCGCTGCCATCTCTCCCTCGTCACCTCCTCTCGACCCCTCCTTCTCTCAGCGCCGCAACGCACGCGCTGCACCCCCCTTCATTCCCTCGCAGCCTCACTCCTCCCTCGATGCCCATCCAGCGCCGCCGCCCGCTCCTCCCTCGACCCTGCCGGGATCGCGCTCCGCTGAGCACCTCCATCACCCGCGCCTCATCCCGTCCCCTCTGCCTCCGCCCGGCGCCTCACTGCTGCCTCCTTGCCGGGGTCCCTCGCAGGCTCCTCCTTCGTCGCTGAACCCTGCTTCTCCGCCAAGTCTCGCTCCTCCTGCCTCGGCCTCGAGCACGAGGAACGAGCGCCTCCATCCCTCCTCGGTCGTCGGAGCATCCCTGACGCGGGTCCTCGTTCGCGGCACCCCGGAGCTACGCGCCCGAGGCCTCCTCCTCGACCTCGCATCCCTCCCCCGCGCCTCCTTCCCGATGGCAGGGCCTCGTCCCTGCATCCAGATGCGCCAAGCTCGTCGTCGTCCTCGCCCTGCGAGCTCACCACCCCACCGCTGCCTTGCTGCAGTTGTTGCTTTGGCGTCCCGTTCCGCTGCCTCCCGCGTCCGGCCGCCGCCGATGCCCACGACCAGCGCTGTGCCTCTGCTCGTGGATGCCGCTACTAGTGCCCGCACGTTGCTGCTGCCTCGCCGCCACCTCCCGTTGTTGACCGCCAAGACCGGTCTATGCTACCACGTTTTGGTTTCACCAAGTTCCGTCAAGCAGGCCGTGTACGTCTACCATCGCCGTGGGTTTCATCAAGTTTGACTATGGCATGAAGATATGCACAACTACGAGGTTCGCCGAGTACGACTACTCACGGGATCCGTCAAGTTCATCTACGTGCATGTACGACTACTCATCCGGGATGCGTCGAGCTCCTCTCAGAACGAACGGGGACGACTACATGGCCGAAGACCCGTGTACAACTACCGTTGAACGTGGATTTGTCAAGTTCCTCGATGACCATGTACCACCACCGCCTCGCGAACAAAAACTACTAATTCCTCATTGAGATGTGTACCTCTACTTCCACTAGCGTCGCGAGAACGTCTACTTCCTCTACACCGACATGATCTGTTCCGAAATTGCATGCTTCAAAGGTATAACCACCCACACGACGCCCGTGAACGAATTTTGCGTGTTGTATGAAATGCTCGTGTTTGCACCATGCCCGACGTGTTTCTTGCATGTTACCCGTTGCCATACCGTCGTCTCGTGGGACACCCGGTAAGCGGGATCACCCCACCATCTCTAGTTATTCTGCTCCCGCCACACCACCTTTTGCACCGGTATCTCCGTGAGCTACCGGAACCGGTATGTTACCGTGGCATCATTTTCAGATTCGTTGCCGTGGCACCCCTTTCGTTTCCGCCATGGTGACAAATGCTACATAATGCTCTTGTCAACTTTTAATAAGAATTGCATAAACTTGCACATGTCATCTGCATCATGATAACAACAATTAAAATGCTTAAAATTGTTGTTGCATTAAATTGCTAATGCATATGGGAATTTACCGGATTTGTTGTTTGTTATATCCGACCCCATTTAAATTATTTAAATGGTATAGTTTTGTTATGCTTCACCTCTTGCCATGTTAACCAACATTTAATATTGTTGAGTACCTAACCGAGAGTGAACTAAATAATTGATGCGGTGTTCCGTCAAGATGCAACTCGTTGCATATTGAGCTCCACTTAACTTGTAGTTTTGTTTGTGCCCTTTGCCATGCCATCATATTTAAATCGGACATGCATCATACTTGTTTGCGCATCGTGCCATGCTTATGTGATGATTGTTTACTATGTTGTTTGCTCTTTTCCGGTGTTGTTTCTTCGGGTTGGTTCCGGTAACGTTGCGTGTGTGAGGACCCGTTCGACTACGTCCGTGTGTCTTCTTCATGGACTCGTTCTTCTTCCTTGCGGGATTTCAGGCAAGATGACCATACCCTCGAAATCACGTCTATCTTTGCTTGCTAGTTGCTTGCTCTTTTGCTATGCCTATGCTGCGATACCTACCACTTGCTTATCATGCCTCCCATATTGTTGAACCAAGCCCCTAACCCACCTTGTCCTAGCAAACCGTTGTTTGGCTATGTTACCGCTTTGCTCAGCCCCTCTTATAGCGTTGTTAGTTGCAGGTGAAGATTGAAGCTTGTTCCATGTTTGGAACATGGATATTCTTGTTGGCATATCACAATATCTCTTATTTAATTAATGCATCTATATACTTGGTAAAGGGTGGAAGGCTCGGCCTTATGCCTGGTGTTTTGTTCCACTCTTGCCGCCCTAGTTTCCGTCATAACGGTGTTATGTTCCCGCATTTTGCATTCCTTACGCGGTTGGGTTATAATGGGAACCCCTTGACAGTTCGCCTTGAATAAAACTCCTCCAGCAAGGCCCAACATTGGTTTTACTATTCGCCACCTAGCCTCTTTTTACCTTGGGTTCTGCAGACTCAAGGGTCATCTTTATTTTAAACACCCCCCAGGCCAGTGCTCCTTTGAGTGTTGGTCCGAAACGGGCAGCCTGCAGGGCCACCTCGGGGCAACTCGAGGGTTGGTTTTACTCGTAGCTTGACTTATCCGGTGTGCCCTGAGAACGATATATGTGCAGCTCCTATCGGGATTTGTTGGCGCATCGGGCGGCTTTGCTGGTCTTGTTTTACCATTGTCGAAATGTCTTGTAACCGGGATTCCGAGTCTGATCGGGTCTTCCCGCTAGAAGGAATATCCTTCGTTGACCGTGAGAGCTTGTGATGGGCTAAGTTGGGACACCCCTGCAGGGTTTTGAACTTTCGAAAGCCGTGCCCGCGGTTATGGGCAGATGGGAATTTATTAATGTCCGGTTGTAGAAAACCTGAAGTTGACCTTAATTAAAATACACCAACCGCGTGTGTAACTGTGATGGTCTCTTTCAGGCGAAGTCCGGAAAGTGAACACGGTGTTGGAGTTATGTTTGACGTAGGTTGTTCTAGGATCACTTCTTGATCATAGTTTCTCGACCGTGCTTTGCCTTCTCTTCTCGCTCTCATTTGCATATGTTAGCCACCATATATGCTAGTCGCTTGCTGCAGCTCCACCTCATACCTTTACCTTACCCATAAGCTTAAATAGTCTTGATCGCGAGGGTGTGAGATTGCTGAGTCCCCGTGACTCACAGATACTTCCAAAACCAGCTTGCAGGTGCCAATGAGTCCATGCAGATGACGCAACCAAGCTCAGGAGGAGCTCGATGAAGATCTTGTCCTTTATGTTGTTTCGTTCTAGTCGATCAGTAGTGGAGCCCAGTTGGGGTCAATTAGGGATCTGTGTAGCATTTGGGGTAGTCTTCTTTTATTTTGGCTCCGTAGTCGGGCCTTGTTTGTATTTGGATGATGTAATGCTTTATTCATGTAATTGTGTGAAGTGGCGATTGTAAGCCAACTATGTATCTTTTTCCCCTATTGTATTACATGGGTTGTGTGAAGATTACCTCACTTGCGACATTACTTTCAATGGGGTTATGCCTCTAAGTCGTGCTTCGACACGTGGGAGATATAGCCGCATCGAGGGCGTTACAAGTTGGTAATCAGAGCCTTCCCCGACCTTAGGAGCCCCCTGCTTGATCGAATAGCTGGCGTTGTTGAGTCTAGAAAAATGTTTTGAGTCATTTAGGATTATATATATCGGAGAGTTAGGACTTCTTTTTACTCCTCAGTCCCTTCGTCGCTCTGGTGAGGCATCCAGACGTAGAGTTTTGACTCTTCTCTTCTCAAATTTCACTAAAATATTTTTTTAGGATCACGCGGGTATCTTGGAATCGTTCCGATCGATTTGTGATGAGAACATTGTTCTTGGTGCCTCCTGTCATTTAGGGGTTGTGGCAGTGTCCCGGGGAGTTGAGCTCCGAGGTGCTGTCGTCACAATTTTATCGTTGCAGTTCTGGAATACCTGAGTTTAGTTTCACCGACACCGAAAATCTCTTTTATGCAGTTGTTGGTGAGATAACCTCGACGCCACCCAGTACTGGGGTGGGAGTTCGGGAGTATTGCCATAACTCATATAACGGATGCTTTTCGAAGGTTGAGGTAGATGATTTCCAAAGGTTTCTTGGTTATGTGTTGAAGGATGGATACAGCTGGATGTAGGATTTGCTAGATTTGGGTGAGATATTATGCTTCCCCTGTATCCCCAACACCTGATTGCATAACCGGAAAATTTTGGGAGTTTATAAGTGGGAATTCAAGTAGCTCTTAGGATATCTTTCCGACAGATGTATGATATGAAATTGGGGTTCGACGTCTAGTGGTCCGCCTATCCACGGTTGGTTTTACAGTGGTCTCATTGTGTCTTAAAGAGTCCTTGGCTATGCCGACTCGGGGGCGCTTCGTATGTCATGTGCACTGCCTTGTACATGATGGTGATGTACGATCGAGCCTGTGTAGGCCCCACCACGAAAACTTCGGACGAAATCTCTATCATATGTTTGTTCCGGCTTATTCTGCAAGCCAACCCTTTGTTTTTGTTTTGAGTTGTGGTATCCGAGTTGCTTCGAAGTCAAATGTTGATTCCATACCTTTCCTAAGTGGTGTTCTCATATTTCTATGTAAATACTAATCCTTTTCGATAATCGAGATCATCATGCCAATCCTTTTCAACCGGCATGTTTCTCTTCAAGTGGATCCAAGCATTTCAACATCCGCAAGATCAACTCAAGTCTTCTCAATGGTGTTTGTTTCATTCGTCTCCAATTTGCCTTTGTTTTCCCGCCCACCCTCCCTTTTTTCTTCGAGGACTCATAATTCTTAATCAAGTATCCATCTTATTGGTTATGAAGTCTCTCCATTCTTTTCCATCAATATTCTTATTCGGTGTTTCTCATGAAGATTCTAACGGGGCTTCAAGTTCATCACTCTTCACTCATTTTCTTCTCCGGTGGATCCAATTCAAGCTTTCGGTGTTGATCATATTCTCTTCCGTATTTCAAATACCCTCTCATGCCTGTGCACCTCATTAAGATTCCACTTCTCGCTATTTATTATTCCGGAGTGCTGAAGATATCTTGAAGATTCGTGTTTCCACTCTACATTCGTTCAAGCTCTTTCGAGGATGTTCCCTCATTCAAGTCATTTAATTCAACCGGTGCATCTCTCTTTTCAAGTAATCATCTCAACGGTGTATCTTTTGAGTGGGCCCTAACCCACAGGTCTTTTCCCAGGATCTTACCTGACTCTTCTTATATTCTCGGAGCTATTCTCAAATTCTTTTCCAAGTTTGACGTAAGAATGAGTTATCATCAGTCAATTGCCTTTCTCTAAGATCTTTCAAATTCTTTTCATCGTTGATTCAACCTTTCTAATTTCCATTCCAGAGTGCCTCAACAACTCAAGGTGGTGTTTCTCGTCGTCATTCTCAGATTTTGAAGACCAAAGAAGAGTTTTCCTTCAAATCTTATCCGTTCTCCCAAAGAGTCGTGATTCTAGCTTGATGCCGTCCTCTCATAATTGCTTTTGATTGTGACAACTCTTTTCACCCATCCGGAGAAATTCAAGAGTCTTTTCAGTTTGATTCTCCGGAGGCCATCATCTCAGAAGTCTTCATCTCAGCTTTCAGCTCTCGTTTTCCAAATCTTACCGGTGCATCATTCAATATTCTCTAATCAGCTCGTGATATCTTTGTTTCAGTTGTATCTAAATCCCATCAAGGATCCTCATTCGTTCTCTAATTCTTATGGTGATTCATCCCTTTACTTCGTTCATTTTCAATTCTTACGGTGCTTCGTTCAAGAGTTCTCTTCCTTGGTTATCATATCAATGCATTCGTTGTTTCCAAATCCTACCGGTGGTTTGTTGAAGACCTTCTCAAGTTTGCGCTATATCTATCTTAAATCCTTTCTACGAGAATAAGTAGTATGACAATTCCATTGCTTGTCATCAATTTGAATGGGTGAACGATAAGCATAATGTAATTCTTATTCTTGTTTCATCGTGTGAAATCAATTCCCTATTCCGGAGGCTCATAAAATTCCTGATTTCAATTGTTTCATCTTCTCTTTTTCCCGGAGTTCCAACCTTTTTTTTCAATTACATCTCCACAGAGATTCATTTAAATCATTACAAGGTTTCACCTTGTGTTGTCAACTTCTCTTTCTTTTTCGTTATCCTTTTGTTACCGGAGTTCTTCATGAAGGTTCTACATGATGGTTCATCAAGGATTTAATTTCCTTCTCGAAGTGTTCATCAACATTCTTTTCTAAGGAGCTCAAGTATTCTTCTTCGTGCAGTCCAGAGTGCAATTCTTTCTACCATATTTTTTTGGAGGTGGTATTATGTCATTCTTGATAATTTGAGTTCATGTTCCATGATTCAAATGTTGTTTAGAATGAGGTATTTTAAATCCATTAATCTCTTCGTTGGAGTTGTCTTGTGTCATATTTTCACCTAAAGCCTTCCCGTAGGATTGTTGCTATCTATGGTGCTTATAATGACCCAAGTTCTTAATTATCCTCCCAGTGAAATGAGTTTCTCGTCTCCTTGTTCATATCAATCCAATCTTTTGTTTCCGTTAGTGGCAGAATTTCACCTCAGTTTTGAGATGTTTTCCTTAAGCCCACATCAAGCTTACACTTTTTGTTGTTGGTTTTCCAACAACTCCGTTCTACTCTTCTCCTAAAGATGCTTTTCAAGCTCATTTGAGGTAGAAGATGTTGTTTTCTCCTCCGTTCTTTTGATTCCATTATTACTTTTGTTCCAGAGGCATTGTGATGTTGCTCTATTCAACCCATCATTTCGTTTGTCAAGATCATGTTCAATTCCTTCCATTTACAGTCAGAGTGCTGCCCAAATTATATCATTCTTATTCCTTCTCTATCTTGTTTAACTGGAGTGTTGTGTCTATCTTTCCTCTTCTAACCGGACTCTCACCCAAGTGCTTTCATTTTGCCAAGCTCATATTCTTTACCTTCCATTTCCAACCGGAGTGTTGTCGTAATTGACCTTTATTGTTCCTTGTTCCTCTTTTCTAACGAAGTGTTTTCAACTTTGTTCATCTTCGTTGTATTCTTTCTTTCAATTTGTTCAACCTCGCAAGGGTTCTCTGGTTTCATTCGTTTGTCAAAGAAGCAACTTAGTTTTACCTCTCCACTTCCTTTTCCGCTTCTCTCCCGTGCCATCTCAGATCTCGGGACGAGGTCCTCTCGTAGTGGTGGAGTGTTGTAACGCCCCGAGACCGATGTGCCAGGTGCCTTCCAGGGTTTCTGGGTTTCGTTGTGTGTTTTGTTTCGTCTGTTGCATTCATCTTTGCATCGTGTGCATTGCATCATGTCATCATGCTACCATGTCATTTCTTTTTCTGAACTCAACTAAATCAATTGCATAGATCGTTGATCTATTTAAGCCGAGGGAATTCACATGGTGATTCTCTTTATAACATATCCTCCCGATATTAGGGAGCTATATTAAATATTCCTTTATTTTGGAATTCACCTCAACACACTTGCAAAAATAATTCCCCATGCCTTTGTCCCATGCATCATCTCCTTCTCCTTTCCTTCTAGTTCTTTCTTCTGCAAGTTCCACTTTCCCCTTCTCAATTAATGTTCATTCTTTTCCAATAAATTCTCGACCATGCCTTCAACCTCCTTGTCAAATTTCAGACCCTTTGGAGTTGTTTTGGTTAGGTTCAAAAATGCCTCAAGTTTGAATCATATTTAAACTTGTTTTATTTTTCTACCTCTAAATATATCCAAGGCAATTTTATCAAATAGAGTTTAGTCCCCGGAGATTGAGGATATTTTTATATCTGAAAAACTCCTCTTCTAGTCCCTGGCCTTTTTCTTTTATTGAAACTGTTTATTTAATTAAACAAAGAGTGTAGAAAGGAGAGAACGCTGCCCAGCTGGGCCTCACAAAGATCCAGCACCGGCCCACCTACTTCCTAACCCTAGGCCCAGCGAACCAACCTCCCTCTCCTCACGATCTATTCTCACCTCGCGCCGCCAGAGAGACCCGCAGCCCGATTCCCCTCTCCCTCTCGATCCCCAGCGCCGCCATCTCTCCCTCGTCGCCTCCTCTCGACCCCTCCTTCTCTTAGCGCCGCAACACACGCGCTGCACCCCCCTTCATTCCCTCGCAGCCTCACTCCTCCCTCGATGTCCATCCAGCGTCGCCGCCCGCTCCTCCCTCGACCCTGCCGGGATCGCGCTCCGCTGAGCAGCTCCGTCACCCGCGCCTCATCCCGTCCCCTCTGCCTCCGCCCGGCGCCTCACTGCTGCCTCCTTGCCAGGGTCCCTCGCAGGCTCCTCCTTCGTTGTTGAACCCTGCTTCTCCGCCAAGTCTCGCTCCTCCCGCCTCGGCCTCGAGCACGAGGAACGAGCACCTCCATCCCTCCTCGGTCGTCAGAGCATCCCTGACGGGGGTCCTCATCCGCGCCACCCCGGAGCTACGCGCCCGAGGCCTCCTCCTCGACCTCGCATCCCTCCTCTGCGCCTCCTTCCCGGCGGTAGGGCCTCGTCCCTGCATCCGGATGCGCCAAGCTCGTCGCCGTCCTCGCCCTGCGAGCTCACCACCCCACCGCTGCCTTGCTGCAGTTGTTGCTTCGTCGTCCCGTTCCGCTGCCTCCCGCGTCCGGTCACCACCGATGCCCACGACCAGCGCTGTGCCTCTGCTTGTGGATGTCGCTGCTAGTGCCTGCACGTTGCTGCTGCCTCGCCGCCACCTCCCGTCGTTGACCGCCAAGACCGGTGTGTGCTGCCACGTTTTGGTTTCACCATGTTCCGTCAAGCCGGCCGTGTACGTCTACCATCGCCGTTGGTTTCATCAAGTTTGAGTATGGCATGAAGATATGTACAACTACGAGGTTCGCCGAGTATGACTACTCATGGGATCCGTCAAGTTCATCTACGTGCATGTACGACTACTCATCCGGGATGTGTCGAGCTCCTATCAGAACGAACGGGAATGACTACGTGGCCGAAGACCCATGTACAACTACCGTTGAACGTGGATTCGTCAAGTTCCTCGATGACCATGTACCACCGCCGCCTCGCGAACAAAAACGACTAATTCCTCATTGAGATGTGTGCCTCTACTTCCACTACCATCGCGAGAACGTCTACTTCCTCTACGCCGATATGATCTGTTCCGAAATTGCATGCTTCAAAGGTATAACCACCCAGACGACGCCCGTGAACGAATGTTGCGTGTTGTATGAAATGCTCGCGTTTGCACCGTGCCCGACGTGTTTCTTGCATGTTACCCGTTGCCATACCGTCGTCTCGTGGGACACCCGTTAAGCGGGATCACCCCACCATCTCTAGTTATTCTGCTCCCGCCACACCACCTTTTGCACCGGTATCCCCGTGAGCTACCGAAACCGATATGTTACCGTGGCATCATTTTCGGATTCGTTGCCGTGGCACCCCTTTCGTTTCCGCCATGGTTACAAATGCTACATAATGCTCTTGTCAACTTTTAATAAGAATTGCATAAACTTGCACATGTCATCTGCATCATGATAACAACAATTAAAATGCTTAAAATTGTTGTTGCATTAAATTGGTAATGCATATGGGGGTTTACCAGATTTGTTGTTTGTTATATCCGGCCCCATTTAAATTGTTTAAATGGTATAGTTTTGTTATGCTTCACCTCTTGCCATGTTAACCAACATTTAATATTGTTGAGTACCTAACCGAGAGTGAACTAAATAATTGATGTGGTGTTCCATCAAGATGCAACTCGTTGCATATTGAGCTCCACTTAACTTGTAGTTTTGTTTGTGCCCTTTGCCATGCCATGCATATTTAAATCGGACATGCATCATACTTGTTTGCGCATCGTGCCATGCTTATGTGATGATTGTTGACTATGTTGTTTGCTCTTTTCCGGTGTTGTTTCTTCAGTTGGTTCCTGTAACGTTGCGTGTGTGAGGACCCGTTCGACTACGTCCGTGTGTCTTCTTCATGGACTCGTTCTTCTTCCTTGCGGGATTTCAGGCAAGATGACCATACCCTCGAAATCACTTCTATCTTTGCTTGCTAGTTGCTCGCTCTTTTGCTATGCCTATGCTGCAATACCTACCACTTGCTTATCATGCCTCCCATATTGTTGAACCAAGCCCCTAACCCACCTTGTCCTAGCAAACCGTTGTTTGGCTATGTTACCGCTTTGCTCAGCCCCTCTTATAGCGTTGTTAGTTGCAGGTGAAGATTGAAGCTTGTTTCATGTTTGGAACATGGATATTCTTGTTGGGATATCACAATATCTCTTATTTAATTAATGCATCTATATACTTGGTAAAGGGTGGAAGGCTCGGCCATATGCATGGTGTTTTGTTCCACTCTTGCCGCCCTAGTTTCCGTCGTATCGGTGTTATGTTCCCGGATTTTGCTTTCCTTACGCGGTTGGGTTATAATGGGAACCCCTTGACAGTTCGCCTTGAATAAAACTCCTCCAGCAAGGCCCAACATTGGTTTTACCATTCGCCACCTAGCCTCTTTTTCCCTTGGGTTCTGCAGACTCAAGGGTCATCTTTATTTTAAACCCCCCCGGGCCAGTGCTCCTCTGAGTGTTGGTCGGAAACGGGCAGCCTGCGGGGCCACCTCGGGGAAACTCGAGGGTTGATTTTACTCGTAGCTTGACCTATCCGGTGTGCCCTGAGAACGAGATATGTGCAGCTCCTATCGGGATTTGTCGGTGCATCGGGCGGCTTTGCTGGTCTTGTTTTACCATTGTCGGAATGTCTTGTAACCGGGATTCCGAGTCTGATCGGGTCTTCCCGCTAGAAGGAATATCCTTCGTTGACCGTGAGAGCTTGTGATGGGCTAAGTTGGGACACCCCTGCAGGGTTTTGAACTTTCGAAAGCCGTGCCCGTGGTTATGGGCAGATGGGAATTTGTTAATGTCCGGTTGTAGAAAACCTGAAGTTGACCTTAATTAAAATACATCAACCGCGTGTATAACCGTGATGGTCTCTTTTCGGCGGAGTCCGGGAAGTGAACACGGTGTTGGAGTTATGTTTGACGTAGGTTGTTCTAGGATCACTTCTTGATCATAGTTTCTCGACCGTGCTTTGCCTTCTCTTCTCGCTCTCATTTGCGTATGTTAGCCACCATATATGCTAGTCGCTTGCTGCAGCTCCACCTCATACCTTTACCTTACCCATAAGCTTAAATAGTCTTGATCGCGAGGGTGTGAGATTGCTGAGTCCCCGTGACTCACAGATACTTCCAAAACCAGCTTGCAGGTGCCGATGAGTCCGTGCAGATGACGCAACCAAGCTCAAGAGGAGCTCGATGAAGATCTTGTCCTTTATGTTGTTTCGTTCTAGTCGACCAGTAGTGGAGCCCAGTTGGGGTCGACTGGGGATTTGTGTAGCATTTGGGGTAGTCTTCTTTTATTTTGGCTCCATAGTCGGGCCTTATTTGTATTTGGATGATGTAATGCTTTATTCATGTAATTGTGTGAAGTGGCGATTGTAAGCCAACTATGTATCTTTTTCCCCTATTGTATTACATGGGTTGTGTGAAGATTACCTCACTTGCGACATTGCTTTCAATGCGGTTATGCCTCTAAGTCGTGCTTCGACACGTGGGAGATATAGCCGCATCAAGGGCGTTACAGCGCGCTTTCCTATTTGGGATCCAGGTTAGCGCTGATGCTGAACTGCTTGGATGAATCGCCAGGAACGAAATCAACCATCTTCGTATCTGTGGCCGATTTAAACTTCAACGCCGGATCGTGTTCCGTAGTTGGCTTTTTCAAAGAAGTCATATCTGTCTGATCAACTTGGTCCCTACAAAACTTCAATTCCTCCATGGCACAAACCGACTCAGCATAAGCCGCATCACCTTCCTCACATTTCAAAGCGATCTTCCTGCTCCCGTGCACTGTGATGGTCCCCTTATGACCTGGCATTTTAAGCTGTAGATAAACATAACACGGCCTCGCCATGAACTTAGCATAAGCCGGTCGTCCGAACAAAGCATGATACAGACTTTTGATTTTCACCACCTCAAAAGTCAATGTTTCTGACCTTGAATCATAGTCATCTCCAAAAGCCACCACTAAGGCTATCTTGCCTACTGGATATGCAGACTTGCCAGGCACCACACCGTGAAAAACAGTGTTTGACGGTTTAAGACTCTTATCTGTCAACCCCATACGACAGAAGGTATCATAGTATAGAATGTTGATACTGCTTCCCCCATCCATGAGTACCTTCGTGAACTTATATCCCCCAACTTGAGGGGCCACCACTAGGGCCAAGTGACCCGGATTGTCAACCCGGGGTGGGTGATCCTCTCTACTCCACAAAATGGGTTGCTCAGACCAGCGCAAATATTGAGGCACTACCGGTTCAACAGAGTTTACTG
This sequence comes from Triticum monococcum, assembly GCA_034509565.1. Classification (NCBI taxonomy): domain Eukaryota; kingdom Viridiplantae; phylum Streptophyta; class Magnoliopsida; order Poales; family Poaceae; genus Triticum; species Triticum monococcum. Next base: position 75,181,473 of record CM067842.1, on the reverse strand, counting down.
CCCTCTTGTGAAGCTTCTGATCACGCTTATGCAAGCTAGTGGTGAAGACATGATATTGCCCACTATTTAGCTGCTTAGGATTGCTTTGATAACCCGACTGCTGCTGCTGGTGGTTCCCCTAATGGTTGTAACCTTCCTAGTTGCCTTGGTGCCCTTGATTGATGTGTCCGGTTTGATTGCCTTGAAATCCTGAACCGGAACTACCACCTCCATAACCCGGCCCATGGAAACCACCTCCTAAACCGCCGGGAGGGCCATTATCGTACTGGAACATATTGGAGTTCTTGAAATCTCGCATGATATAACAATCCTTCCAAAGATGTGATGCTGGCTTCTCCTTTGATCCATGCTTTGGACAGGCCATTATCAATGCTTTGGACAGGGTTGATAACAGGCGCTCCAAATTGGGGCTTGAACCTCCGCCCCTCTAGGGCTGCTTGCCCTTACGACGCTGGCCATTCTCCTGAGCATTGGTGTTAGCGACAAAGTCCAAGCTGTTGTCGGCCTTGCGCTTACCACTGTTCCCATGGCCTGCCAGATTATGCTGCTGACCCTTGTTGTTGTCGTTCTTTTTCCCTTTCCCCGGTTTGTCGTCCTCTGAGTCAGGGTCATTGGTATTATCTGAATCGTCGTACTTAACCAAAGCGGCCATAAGCATTGACATATCATTGCAGTGACGTTTGAGCCTTCCTAACTTCTGTTTGAGCGGCAGAAAATGGCAATTGCCCTCCAACGTTAGCACTACGGTATCTGCATTGATACGATCCGATGAATGCAAAATCGCTGAGACCCGCTTGACCCAATGGGTCGTGGACTCCACCTCCTCTTGGACACAAGCGGCCAGATCCACAATTGACATGGGCTGCTTACAAGTATCTTTGAAGTTCTGGATAAACCGGTGCTTCAATTCGGCCCATGATCCAACAGAGTTAGTTGGTAAGCTCTTCAACCAAGTACGAGCTGTTCCTTCCAACATCATGGTGAAGTACTTAGCACATACCGCTTCATCCACATCGAGCATGTAACGCCCTTGATGCGGCTTTATCTCCCACGTGTCAAAGCACGACTTAGAGGCATAACCGCATTGAAAGCAATGTCGCAAGTGAGGTAATCTTCACACAACCCATGTAATACATAGGGAAAGAGATACATAGTTGGCTTACAATCGCCACTTCACACAATACATGAATAAAGCATTACATCATCCAGATGTTGGTAAACGTAGTAATTTCAAAATTTTCCTACGCACACGCAAGATCATGGTGATGCATAGCAACGAGAGAGGAGAGTGTTGTCTACGTACCCTCGTAGACTGAAAGCGGAAGCGTTAGCATACCGCGGTTGATGTAGTCGTACATCTTCACGATCCGACCGATCCAAGTACCGAACGCACGGCACCTCCGAGTTCAGCACACGTTCAACTCGATGACGTCCCTCGAACTCCGATCTAGCAGAGTGTTGAGGGAGTGTTTTGTCAGTATGACGGCGTGATGACGATGATGATGTTCTACCGACGCAGGGCTTCGCCTAAGCACCGCTACGATATGATCGAGGTGGATTATGGTGGAGGGGGGCACAGCACACGGCTAAGAGATCAAGAGATCAATTGTTGTGTCTTCGGGGTGCCCCCTGCCCCCGTATATAAAGGAGTGGAGGAGGGGGAGGACCGGCCTTCTCTATGGCGCGCCCTAGGGGAGTCCTACTCCCACCGGGAGTAGGATTCCCCCTTTCCTAGTAGAACTAGGAGCCCTTCCAAGTAGTAGGAGTAGGAGGGAAGGAAAGGGAAGTGAAAAGGAGAAGGAAGGAAGGGGGCGCCCCCCCTCCCTAGTCCAATTCGGACCAGCCCATGGGGAGGGGTGCGGCCACCCTTTGAGGCCTTTCTCTCCTTTCCCGTATGGCCCATTAAGGCCCAATACGAATTCCCGTAACTCCCCGGTACTCCCGAAAATACCCGAATCACTCGGAACCTTTCCGATGTCCGAATATAGTCGTCCAATATATCGATCTTTACGTCTCGATCATTTCGAGACTCCTCATCATGTCTCCGATATCATCCGGGACTCTGAACTCCTTCGGTACATCAAAACTCATAAACTCATAATATAACTATCATCGAAACCTTAAGCGTGCGGACCCTACGGGTTCGAGAACAATGTAGACATGACCGAGACACGTCTCCAGTCAATAACCAATAGCGGAACCTGGATGCCCATATTGGCCCCCATATATTCTACGAAGACCTTTATCGGTCAGACCGCATAACAACGTACGTTGTTCCCTTTGTCATCGGTATGTTACTTGCCCGAGATTTGATCGTCGGTATCTCAATACCTAGTTCAATGTCGTTACCGGCAAGTCTCTTTACTCGTTCCGTAATACATCATCCCGCAACTAACTCATTAGTTGCAATGCTTGCAAGGCTTAAGTGATGTGCATTACCGAGAGGGCCCGTAGATGCCTCTCAAACAGTCGGAGTGACAAATCCTAATCTCGAAATACGCCAACCGAACAAGTACCTTCGGAGACACCTGTAGAGCACCTTTATTATCACCCAGTTACGTTGTGACGTTGTGTAGCACACAAAGTGTTCCTTCGGTAAACGGGAGTTGCATAATCTCATAGTCATAGGAACATGTATAAGTTATGAAGAAAGCAATAGCAACAAACTAAACGATCAAGTGCTATGCTCACGGAATGGGTCAAGTCAATCACATTATTCTCCTAATGATGTGATCCCGTTAATCAAATGACAACTCATGTCTATGGTTAGGAAACATAACCATCTTTGATCAATGAGCTAGTCAAGTAGAGGCATACTAGTGACACTCTGTTTGTCTATGTATTCACACATGTATTATGTTTCCGGTTAATACAATTCTAGCATGAATAATAAACATTTATCATGATATAAGGAAATAAACAATAACTTTATTGTTGCCTATAGGGCATATTTCCTTCAGCCTCCCACTTGCACTAGAGTCAATAATCTAGTTCACATCGCCATGTGATTTAATACCAATAGTTCACATCAGCATGTGATTAACACCCATAATTCACATCGACATGTGACCAACACCCAAAGGGTTTACTAGAGTCAATAATCTAGTTCGCATCGCTATGTGATTAACACCCAAAGAGTACTAAGGTGTGATCATGTTTTGCTTGTGAGAGAAGTTTAGTCAACGGGTCTGCCACATTTAGATCCGTAAGTATTTTGCAAATTTCTATGTCAACAATGCTCTGCACGGAGCTACTCTAGCTAATTGCTCCCACTTTCAATATGTATCCAGATTGAGATTTAGAGTCATCTGGATTAGTGTCAAAATTTGCATCGACGTAACTCTTTACGACGAACCTTTTTGTCACCTCCATAATCGAGAAACATATCCTTATTCCACTAAGGATAATTTTGACCGCTGTCCAGTGATCTACTCCTAGATCACTATTGTACCCCTTGCTAAAAACAGTGTAGGGTATATAATAGATCTCGTACACAGCATGGCATACTTTATAGAACCTATGGGTGAGGCATAGGGAATGACTTTCATTCTCTCTCTATCTTTTCCCGTGGTCGGGCTTTGAGTCTTACTCAATTTCACACCTTGTAACACAGGCAAGAACTCTTTCTTTGACTGTTCCATTTTCAACTACTTCAAAAACTTGTCAAGGTATGTACTCATTGAAAACTTATCAAGCGTCTTGATCTATCTCTATAGATCTTGATGCTCAATATGTAAGCAGCTTCACCGAGGTCTTTCTTTGAAAAACTCCTTTCAAACACTCCTTTATGTTTTGCAGAATAATTCTACATTATTTCTGATCAACAATATGTCATACACATATACTTATCAGAAATGTTGTAGTGCTCCCACTCACTTTCTTGTAAATACAGGCTTCACCGCAAGTCTGTATAAAACTATATGCTTTGATTAACTTATCAAAGCGTATATTCCAACTCCGAGATGCTTGCACCAGTCCATAGATGGATCGCTGGAGCTTGCATATTTTGTTAGTGCCTTTAGGATTGACAAAACCTTCTGGTTGCATCATATACAACTCTTCTTTAATAAATCCATTAAGGAATGTAGTTTTGTTTATCCATTTGCCAGATTTCATAAAATGCGGCAATTGCTAACATGATTCAGACAGACTTAAGCATAGATACGAGTGAGAAACTCCCATCGTAGTCAACACCTTGAACTTGTCGAAAACCTTTTGCGACAATTCTAGCTTTGTAGATAGTAACACTACTATCAGCATCCGTCTTCCTCTTGAAGATCCATTTAATCTCAATGACTCGCCGATCATTGGGCAAGTCAATCAAAGTCCATACTTTGTTCTCATACATGGATCTCATCTCAGATTCCATGGCCTCAAACCATTTCACGGAATCTGTGCTCATCATCGCTTCCTCATAGTTCGCAAGTTCGTCATGGTCTAGTAACATGACTTCCAGAACAGGATTACCGTACCACTCTGGTGCAGATCTCACTCTGGTTTAACTATGAGGTTCGGTAGTAACTTGATCTGAAGTTACATAATCATCATCATTAGCTTCCTCACTAATTGGTGTAGTAGTCACAAGAACAGATTTCTGTGATGAACTACTTTCCAATAAGGGAGCAGGTACAGTTACCTCATCAAGTTCTACTTTCCTCCCACTCACTTCTTTCGAGAGAAACTCCTTCTCTAGAAAGGATCCATTCTCAGCAATGAATATCTTGCCTTCGGATCTGTGATAGAAGGTGTACCCAACATTTTCTTTTGGGTAACCTATGAAGATTTTACTTCTCTGATTTGGGTTCGAGCTTATCAAGTTGAAACTTTTTCACATAATCATCGCAGTCCCAAACTTTAAGAAGCGACAGCTTAGGTTTCTCGCCAAACCACAGTTCATACGGCGTCGTCTTAACGGATTTAGATGGTGCCCTATTTAACGTGAATGTAGCTGTCTCTAATGCATAACCCCAAAACGATAGTGGTAATCGGTAAGAGACATTATAGATCACACCATATCTAATAAAGCATGGTTACGACGTTCGGACACACCATTACACTGTGGTGTTCCAGGTGGCGTGAGTAGTGAAACTATTTCACATTGTTTTAACTGAAGGCCAAACTCGTAACTCAAATATTTTACTTCTGCGATCATATCATAGACATTTTTATTTTTGTTACGATGATTCTCCACTTCACTCTAAAATTCTTTGAACTTTTCAAATATTTCAGACTTGTGTTTCATCAAGTAGATATACTCATATCTGCTCAAATCATCTGTGAAGATCAGAAAATAATGATACCTGCCGCGAGCCTCAATATTCATCGGACCACATACATCAGTATGTATGATTTCCAACAAATTTGTTGCTCGCTCCATTGTTCCGGAGAACGGAGTCTTAGTCATCTTGCCCATGAGGCATGGTTCGCAAGCATCAACTGATTCGTAATCAAGTGATTCCACAAGCCCATCAGCATGGATTTTCTTCATGCGCTTTACACCAATATGACCTAAATGGCAGTGCCACAAATAAGTTGCACTATCATTATTAACTTTGCATCTTTTGGCTTCAATATTATGAAAATGTGTATTACCACGATCGAGATCCAACAAACCATTTTCATTGGGTGTATGACCATAGAAGGTTTTATTCATGTAAACAGAACACCAATTATTCTCTAACTTACATGAATAACCGTATTGCAATAAACATGATCAAATCATATTCATGCTCAACGCAAACACCAAATAACACTTATTTAGGTTCAACACTAATCCCGAAAGTATAGGGAGTGTGTGATGATGATCATATCAATCTTGGAACCACTTCCAACACACATCATCACTTCACCCTTAACTAGTCTCTATTCATTTTGCAACTCCTGTTTCAAGTTACTACTCTTAGCAACTGAACCAGTATCAAATACCGAGGGGTTGCTACGAACACTAGTAAAATACACATCAATAATCTGTATATCAAATATACCTTTGTTCGCTTTGCCATCCTTCTTATCCACCAAATACTTGGGGTAGTTCTGCTTCTAGTGACCAGTCCCTTTGCAGTAGAAGCACTTAGTCTCAGGCTTAGGACCAGACTTGGGCTTCTTCACTTGAGCAGCAACTTGCTTGACGTTCTTCTTGAAGTTCCCTTTCTTTCCCTTTACCCTTTTTCTTGAAACTAGTGGTCTTGTTAATCATCAACACTTGATGCACTTTCTTGATTTCTACCTTCATCGATTTCATCATCATGAAAAGCTCGGGAATCATTTTCATCATCCCTTGCATACTATAGTTCATCACGAGGTTCTACTAACTTGGTGATGGTGACTAGAGAATTTTGTCAATCACTATTTTATCTGGAAGATTAACTCCCACTTGATTCAATCGATTGTAGTACCCAGACAATCTGAACACATGCTCACTGCTTGAGCTATTCTCCTCCATCTTTTAGCTATAGAACTTGTTGGAGACTTCATATCTCTCAACTCGGGTATTTGCTTGAAATATTAACTTCAACTCCTGGAACATCCATATGATCCATGACGTTCGAAATGTCTTTGAAGTCCTGATTCTCAGCTGTTAAGCATGGTGCACTAAACTATCAAGTAGTCATCATATTGAGCTAATCAAACGTTCATGACGTCTGCATCTGCCCCTACAATAGGTCTGTCACCTAGCGGTGCTTTAAAGACATAATTCTTCTGTGCTGCAATGAGGATAAATCTCAGATCACGGATCCAATCCGCATCATTGCTACTAACATCTTTCAACTTGGTTTTCTCTAGAAACATATCAAAATAAAACAGGGGAGCTAAACGCGAGCTATTGATCTACAACATAGATATGCTAATACTACCAGGACTAAGTTCATGATAAATTTAAGTTCAATTAATCATATTACTTAAGAACTCCCACTTAGAAAGACATCCCTCTAATCTTCTAAGTGATCACGTGATCCAAATCAACTAAACCATAACCGATCATCACGTGAAATGGAGTAGTTTTCAATGGTGAACATCACTATGTTGACCATATCTACTATATGATTCACGCTCGACCTTTCAGTCTCAGTGTTCCGAGGCCATATCTGCATATGCTAGGCTCGTCAAGTTTAACCTGAGTATTCTGCGTGTGCAAAACTGGCTTGCACCCGTTGTAGATGGACGTAGAGCTTATCACACCCGATCATCACGTGGTGTCTGGGCACGACGAACTTTGGCAACGGTGCATACTCAGGGAGAAGACTTTTATCTTGAAATTTAGTGAGAGATCATCTTATAATGCTACCGTCAATCAAAGCAAGATAAGATGCATAAAAGATAAACATCACAAGCAATCAATATAAGTGATATGATATGGCCATCATCATCTTGTGCTTGTGATCTCCATCTCCGAAGCACCGTCATGATCACCATTGTCACTGGCGCGACACCTTGATCACCATCGTAGCATCGTTGTCGTCTCACCAATCTTATGCTTCGACGACTATCGCTACCGCTTAGTGATAAAGTAAAGCATTACAGCGCGATTGCATTGCATACAATAAAGCGACAACCATATGGCTCCTGCCAGTTGCCGATAACTCGGTTACAAAACATGATCAGCTCATAAAATAAAATTTAGGATCATGCCTTGACCATATCACATCACAACATGCCCTGCAAAAACAAGTTAGACGTCCTCTACTTTGTTGTTGCAAGTTTTACGTGGCTGCTACGGTCTTAAGCAAGAACCGTTCTTACATACGCATCAAAACCACAACGATAGTTTGTTAAGTTGGTGATGTTTTAACCTTCGCAAGGACCGGGCGTAGCCACACTCGGTTCAACTAAAGTTGGAGAAACTGACACCCGCCAGCCACCTGTGTGCAAAGCACGTCCGTAGAACCAGTCTCGCGTAAGTGTACGCGTAATGTCGGTTCGGGCCGCTTCATCCAACAATACCGCCAAACCAAAGTATGACATGCTGGTAAGCAGTATGACTTATATCGCCCACAACTCACATGTGTTCTACTCGTCCATATAACATCAACGCATAAAACCTGGCTCGGATGCCACTGTTGGGAAACGTAGTAATTTCAAAATTTTCCTACGCACACGCAAGATCATGGTGATGCATAGCAACGAGAGAGGAGAGTGTTGTCTACGTACCCTCGTAGACCGAAAGCGGAAGCGTTAGCACAAGGCGGTTGATGTAGTCATACGTCTTCACGATCCGACCGATCCAAGTACCGAACGCACGGCACCTCTGAGTTCAGCACACGTTCAACTCGATGACGTCCCTCGAACTCCAATCCAGCCGAGTGTTGAGGGAGAGTTTTGTCAGCACGACGGCGTGGTGACGATGATGATGTTCTACCGACGCAGGGCTTCGCCTAAGCACCGCTACAATATGATCGAGGTGGATTATGGTGGAGGGGGGCACCGCACACGGCTAAGAGATCAAGAGATCAATTGTTGTGTCTTTGGGGTGCCCCCTGCCCGCGTATATAAAGGAGTGGAGGAGGGGGAGGGCCGACCCTCTCTATGGCGTGCCCTAGGGGAGTCCTACTCCCACCGGGAGTAGGATTCCCCCTTTCCTAGTAGAACTAGGAGCCCTTCCAAGTAGTAGGAGTAGGAGGGAAGGAAAGGGAAGGGAAAAGGAGAAGGAAGGAAGGGGGTGCCCCCCTCCCAAGTCCAATTCAGACCAGCCCATGGGAAGGGGTGCGACCACCCTTTGAGGCCTTTCTCTCCTTTCCCGTATGGCCCATTAAGGCCCAATACGAATTCCCGTAATTCCCCGGTACTCCCGAAAATACCCGAATCACTCGGAACCTTTCCGACGTCCGAATATAGTCGTCCAATATATCGATCTTTACATCTCGACCATTTCGAGACTCCTCATCATGTCCCCGATCTCATCCGGGACTCCGAACTCCTTCGGTACATCAAAACATATAAACTCATAATATAACTGTCATCGTAGCGTTAAGCGTGCGGACCCTACGGGTTCGAGAACAATGTAGACATGACCGAGACACGTCTGCGGTCAATAACCAATAGCTTGAACCTGGATGCCCAAATTGGCTCCCACATATTCTATGAAGATCTTTATCAGTCAGACCGCATAACAACGTAAGTTGTTCCCTTTGTCATCGGTATGTTACTTGCCCGAGATTTGATCGTCGGTATCTCAATACCTAGTTCAATCTCGTTACCGGCAAGTCTCTTTACTCGTTCCGTAATACATCATCCCGCAACTAACTTAGTAGTTGCAATGCTTGCAAGGCTTAAGTGATGTGCATTACCGAGAGGGCCCAGAGATACCTCTCCGACAGTCGGAGTGACAAATCCTAATCTCGAAATACGCCAACCGAACAAGTACCTTCGGAGACACCTGTAGAGCACCTTTATTATCACCCAGTTACATTGTGACGTTGTGTAGCACACAAAGTGTTCCTTCGGTAAACGGGAGTTGCATAATCTCATAGTCATAGGAACATGTATAAGTTATGAAGAAAGCAATAGCAACAATCTAAACGATCAAGTGCTATGCTCACGGAATGGGTCAAGTCAATCACATCATTCTCCTAATGATGTGATCCCGTTAATCAAATGACAACTCATGTCTATGGTTAGGAAACATAACATCTTTGATCAACGAGCTAGTCAAGTAGAGGCATACTAGTGACACTCTGTTTGTCTATGTATTCACACAAGTATTATGTTTCCGGTTAATACAATTCTAGCATGAATAATAAACATTTATCATGATATAAGGAAATAAATAATAACTTTATTATTGCCTCTAGGGCATATTTCCTTCACCAGATACACACAAGGTCCGACTACGAAACCAAAATAAGAGAAGACTACCCCAAATGCTAGACAGATCCTCGATCGACCCCAACTGGGCTCCACTACTGATCAACTGGAAACGGAACAACATAACGAACGCGAATCTCATCGAGCTCCTCCTTGAGCTCGGTTGCTTCACCAGCATGGTTTCATCGGCACCTGCAAACTGGTTTTGGAAGTATCTGTGAGTCACGGGGACTCAGCAATCTCACACACTCGCGATCAAGACTATTTAAGCTTATAGATAGGGAAAAGGTATGAGGTGGAGCTGCAGCAAGCACTAGCATATATGGTGGCTAACATACGCAAATGAGAGCGAGAAGAGAAGGCAAAGCACGTTCAAGAAACTATGATCAAGAAGTGATCCTAGAACAACCTACACCAAGCATAACTCCAACACCGTGTTCACTTCCCGGACTTCGCCGGAAAGAGACCATCACGGTTACATACGCGGTTGATGCATTTTAATTAAGTTAAGTGTCAAGGTTTTCTACAACCGGACATTAACAAATTCCCATCTGCCCATAACCGCGGGCATGGCTTTCGAAAGTTCAATCCCTGCAGGGGTGTCCCAACTTAGCCCATCACAAGCTATCACGGTCAACGAAGGATATTCCTTCTCCCAAGACAATCCGATCAGACTCGGCATCCCGGTTACAAGACATCCTCGACAATGGTAAAACAAGTCCAGCAACACCGCCCGAATGTGCCGACAAATCCCGATAGGAGCTGCACATATCTCATTCTCAGGGCACACTCAGATGAGACATCCTACGAGTAAAACCAACCCTCAAGTTGTCCCGAGGTGGCCCCGCAGTCTACTCGGTCGGACCAACACTCAGAGTAGCACTGGCCCAGGGGGTTTAAATAAAGATGACCCTTGAGTCTGCAGAACCCAAGGGAAAGAAAAGGCTATGTGGCGAATGGTAAAACCAATGTTGGGCATTGCTGGAGGAGTTTTATTCAAGGCGAACTGTCAAGGGGTTCCCATTATAACCCAACCGTGTAAGGAACGTAAAATCCGGGAACATAACACCGATATGACGGAAACTAGGTCAGCAAGAGTGGAACAAAACACCAGGCATAAGGCCGAGCCTTCCACCCTTTACCAAGTATATAGATGCATTAATTAAATAAGAGATATTGTGATAGCCCAACAAATATCCATGTTCCAACAAGGAACAAACTTCAATCTTCACCTGCAACTAACAACGCTATAAGAGGGGCTGAGCAAAGTGGTAACATAGCCAAACAACGGTTTGCTAGGACAAGGTGGGTTAGAGGCTTGGCTCAACAATATAGGAGGCATGGTAAGCAAGTGGTAGGTATCGCGGCATAGGCATAGCAAAAGAGCGAGCTACTAGCAAGCAAAGATAGAAGTGATTTCGAGGGTATGGTCATCTTGCCTGAGATCCCGCAAGGAAGAAGAACGAGTCCATGAAGAAGACAAAGCGGACGTAGTTGAACGGATCCTCACAAACACGACGTTATCAGAACTAACCCAAAGGAGCAACACCGGAAAAAAGCAAACAGCAAAGTAAACAACCACCACATAAACATAGCATGATGCACAACCAAGTATGACGCATGTCCGGTTTAAATATGCATGGCATGGCAAAGGGCACAAACAAAACTACAAGTTAAGTGGAGCTCAATATGCAGCGAGTTGCATATTGACGGAACACCACATCAATTATTTAGTTCTCTCTTGTTTAGGTACCCAACAATATTAAATGTTGTTAAACAAGGCAAAAGGTGAGGCATAACAAAACACACCATCTAAACAATTTAAATGGGACCGGATATAACAAATAATGAATCCGGTAAATCCCCATATGCCTTAGTAATTTATTGCAAGAACAATTTAAACATTTTTAATTGTTGTTATCATGATGCGGATGTCATGGACACGTTTATGCAATTTTTATTAAAAGTTGACAAGAGCATTATGAAGCATTTGTCACCGTGGTGGAAAGAAAGGGGTGCCACGGCAACGAATCCAAAAATGATGCCAAGGCAACATATCGGTTCCGGTAGCTCATGGAGATACCGGTGCAAAAGGAAAAGTGACGTGAGCATGTCATGCAAGATGGTGGGGTGATCTCGGTAACCGGGTTTCCATGGGTTAGCAGCAAACGAGGAGGACCGAGCAGGCAACGATTCGACCATGGTGCAAACATGGGTATCTCATACAATACATCACATGCATAGGGTTCACGGGCATCGTTCCGGTGGTTATACCTTCCCAAAAGTGCAATTACGAAGTGGTTCGAGTTCGGTAAAGGAAGTAGGCGTTCTCGCGACGGTAGTGGTACATGATCGTCATGGAAGTAGTTGTTCACGGGTCGTTGTGGGAAGTTGTCCTTCTCGTGGCGACGGTAGTTGTTCACCCGATGGTCTTTGGCAATGGTCGCGACGTACAGGGTTCGTAGATGTTCGGGTCAAGGGTAGAGGCACCTAGTATCTTGTGGAACTTGACGGTCCGTCATGGTACTTGGCGGTCTCGATCGGAGCAGTAACACGTAGCCGAACTTGGGGTCTCAGTCATGGCGATCAAAAGGGTACTTGCGGTCTTGACGAACCCGTAGTGGTACTAGGCGAGATCATGGCCATGGTAGTCTTCGGACTTGGAGTTTTGTGTAGTCGAACTTGAGGTGGTCCTGGACCGGCTGGACTTGGCGCATCCGACAGCAAAAGATACACAAATCGGGGTCGGTGGTGACTATGAGGAATCCAACGACGAGGCACTCGGCATCGAGGTCCCGCAGCGCATCAGCGGCAGGAGGCAGGCCCTAACAGAGATGGAACATGGCGGATGCATGCGGAGGGGAACACAGCGAAGTGGATGGCAGCGGCTTGCTCGCCGGCAACGGCTGGAGATGGAGGTCGCCGGCACAGGGACTCGACCGGAGTCAACGACGTGGTCGTCGCTGGCCCACGCGACGGGTCAGTGAGGCAGGGATGCTGACGATGCAAAGGTCAGGGCGGTACTGCGGTGGCGCCGCACTGCAGCACCAGAAGAAGAGGGAGGCGTGACAGAGGCGATCGCACGCGGGTCCGGCGAGCTCCGACCCGTGGCGGCGCACGCGCAGAGATAGGTCGCGGTGCGCGCGAGGTGGCCAGGTGGCGGCAACGGGCGATGCCAGGAAGAGCAGCTGCAGCAGGGCGTGGAAGGAGGAGTAGCAGAGGAAGGGGGCCGCGCGGACGGGCGACGTGCTCGCCGGCGTGAGGTGCGCATAGGCGAGGAAGAGTCAGGGAGGAGACGTGCGCGTCGGGGTCCTGTGGGTGGCGGCGCGAGGGATGCGGGCACGGGCTAGGTTTAGACGGGGCACCGGCTGGGCTGCAAGCAAGGGTTTAGGTGGGCCTTGGGAGAGGGAGGGTGCTTGGGAGGCCCGGGGTTAGAAGGGGGGCACCTGGGCCTTGGGCCACTGGAACACTGGGCCTCGGAAGTGGATGGGCCGGAAGGAAAGGAGAGGCCCAACGAGTAGCTGAGTAAGTAAGGGGTCTTTCCTTTCTTTCAATTTTTTTGTTTATATAAATAAACAATCAACAAAGGGGAAAATCTAGGGTTTTTTCGTTAGGGATATGAGATATATAAATATATAAATGGAACCCTGGATTTATGTAGGGTTTGAATAATTTGCTCTGGCATTTTTAGAAGGTAGAAAAATAATTAGAGTTCGAATTATTCTCAAACTCCAATCTTTTTTGAACCTGGCCAAAACAACTTTGAATGAGATGAAATCTGACAGAGAGGGTGTAGGAAAGAGGCAAGATTTATAGGGAAAAGATGAACATTAATGGAGGAGGAATAAAGTCACTTGCGAAAGACATGAAAGAAGAAGGAAGTGAGAGGTGATGATGCATGGGTATGGCTTGAGTGAGAGATGACAAGGAAGTATATGAAGTTGAGTCGGATAAAAGAAGAGTTGAAGAGTAGTGCAATTGTGTTATGGGTGATTCCAAGCTAATGTAATATTTTATAATAGCTCCCTAAATATTAGGAGGATATGTTATAAAGAGAACTCACCATGTGAATTCCCTCGATTTAAATGGACCGAAGATCCATGCAATTTATATAGTTGAGTTGGAAAGATTAAAGACATGATGGCATGATGACATGATGCAATGCACATGATGCAAAAAAAAGAATGCAACGAACCAAACAAATCACCCGGCGAAACTCGGAAAACATGAAAGGCATCTGGAGCTCCGGTCTTGGGGCGTTACAACACTTCACCACTATGATAGGATCTCGTCCCGGGATCTAGGATGGCACCAGAGGGGAAACAGAAGAGGAAGCGAAGAGGTAAAACTAAGTTGCATCTTTGACAAAGGAGTGAGACCAAAGAACCTTGAAAGGTTACACAAATTGAAAGAAATAAAAACGATGAAGATGTTCAAAGTTGAAAACACTCCGTTGGAAAAGAGGAACAAGGAACATTACGGAAACCTTGTAGGTTAAAAGACATAAGAAAAAGGTTGCAATGGACAATAAGTACATGCAAGCACTCCGGTTGAAACAAGATGTACAAGGAACGATAAAGATCAATTACGACAACACTCCGGTTGAAAAGAGATGCAAGACTTTATAAGGAGAAAAGAAGTTGAGCAGAGGACACAACACTCCGGTTAAATTGATAAGCATGAAAAGAAAACAATCCTCGCAATTCAAGATGATGATTGAAAAGAGCAACATCACAAAGCCCCTGGGAGAAAGAATAGAAGCTAGATCGTTGGAAATGAAAGAATTGAGAAGAAAATGACAACTTCTGCCACAATTGAGCTTGGAAAACACCCTTCCAAGAAAATTGTAACGGAGTTGTTGGAAAACCAACAACGAAATGAATAAGCTTGTAGTGGGCTTATGGAAAACATCCCAAAATTATGAGGTGAAATTCTGCCACTAAATGAAACAATAGATTGGATAGATAAGAACAAGGAGACGAGAAACTTATTTCACCCGGAGGATAAATGAAGAACTTAGGTCATTTATAAGCACCATAAATAGCAATAATCCTTAGAGAAGGCTTTAGGTGAAACATGACACAAGATACCTCCAATGACGAGATTGATGGATTTAAAATAACTCATTCTTGATAACTTGTGAGACATGAAACACGAAGGAAAATCATCAAGAATGACATAACACCATCTCAAAAGATAAGATAGAATGAATTGGTACTCCGGATTGCAAGATGAAGAATACTTGAGTTCCTTAGAAAAGAATCTCGATGAAAAACTTCGAGAAGGAATTAAATCCTTTATGACCCATCATGTAGAGTCTCCATGAAGAACTCCGGTAAGAAAAGATAAAGCATGTCGAACCGAGAATGTGATATGATGAACCACTCCGGAAAGTAGGAATTGAATTTACTCGATGAAACAAGAATAATAATTATGTTATGCATATCCTTCACCAATTAGCTTGATGAGAAGCAATGGATTGAATACAACTTATGCTCGTAGAAAGGATTAAGATATAAATAGCGCAAACTTGAGAAAGTCTCCAATGATCCACCGGTAGGATTGAAACAATGAATGAATTGATATGATAACGAATGAAGAGAACTCTTGACCGAACCACCATAAGAACTGAAAATGAACAAAGAAAATATAAGGAAAACACCGGGAAGAATTAGCAAATGAAACGAAGATGCTTGAGAGAATTTAGATACAAGTGAACGAAGAGATCACGAGCTGATAAGAGAATACTTGAATGATGCACCGGCATGATTTCGAGAATGATAGCTGAAAGCTGGAATGAATAATTCTGAGATGATGGGCTTCGGGGAATCAAACTAAAAATAATCCTGAATTGCTCCGTATAGGTGAAAATTATTCTCAAAATCCAAAAACAACCATGAGAGGATTGCATCGAACTAGAACCACGAATCTCTGAGAGAATGGATAAGATAAGAGAGGAACTCTTCCTCGGTCTTACAATCTGAGAATGATGACGAGAAACAACACCATTAATTATTGAGGCACTCTGGAATGAAGAATGGAAAGGTTCATCCAACGATGAAAAGAATTTGAAAGATCTTGGAGAAATACATATGACCGATGATAAATCCTTCTTACATCAAATTTGAAAGAATTTAGAATATGTAACGCCCCAGATATAACTTTCCCAATTTGTACTCCAACTCTTGCCGTTTCCGGCATTAAGTTATATTTATTCCTCGGGTTCGGGTCTTTGTCTCCGTGTGTTGTTTTCGTTTTCATGCATCTCATATCATGTCATCACGTGCATTGCATTTGCATACATGTTCATCTCATGCATTCGAGCATTTTCCCCGTTGTCCGTTTTGCATTCCGGCGCTTCGTTCTCCTCCGGTGGCCATTTCTAGCTTTCTTTCGTGTGTGGGTATTAAACATTTCCGGATTGGACTGAGACTTGCCATGCGGCCTTGGTTTACTACCGGTAGACCGCCTGTCAAGTTTCGTACCATTTGGACTTCGTTTGATGCTCCAACGGTTAACCGAGGGACCGAAAAGGCCTCGTGTGTGTTGCAGCCCAACACCCCTCCATTTTGGCCCAAAACCCACCAAACTCTGCTCCATGTCCTAGAGCGTTCGATCACGATCGCGTGGCTGAAAACCGCACCTCATTTGGACACTCCTAGCTCCCTCTATGCCTATTTAAAGACCCCTCCATTTTCGGATCGTCTTCCTCCTCCGAAACCCTAATTTCCCAGATCCGCCGCTCCACCCGCCGACGGACACGTCCGAATCGGGCCGGACGTGTCCGCCCCGCCGCCTCCAGCCAACCACCGCCCGCCACGTGGCAGGCCAGCCACCGCCGCCGCCGCGGCCCGCCAGGCCCAAGGCCGGCCCCCGCCTCCGCCTCGCCCGGGCCGCGCCCCGCGCCGCCCGAGTCCGCCGGTGCCGCCCTGCCGCGCCTCGTCGCCGGTGGCCGCCGACCCCGCCGCCGTTCGCCTCGCCGACCTCGCCCGGCGCCGCCCTGCCGCGCCCCGTCGCCGGTGGTCGCCGCGCCACCCTCCGCCGGCGCATCGCCGGCCGATCAAGCTCCGGCCGCTCCTTCCCCGCCCGCCGCCGTCGTCTATAGTGTCTCCGGAGACCTCGTTTGCCATGCCGCTACAGTGCTCCCGGGCCGGATCTGAGATCTATTTGGGATGGTTGACTTTTTATCCCCGAAACCCTATTTTTTCATGCCTACTTTGACTGATGATATCTCCGCATCCGTAGCTCCGTTTTGGACATATGATATATCAAAATCTTCGTCTCGACATGCACATCATTTCATTCCATTGCATCATTTGCATTTGAGTTCATATTGATGCCCAAAATGCTGTTAGAAGGAGGCTTCATGAGTTAAATTGCAGATCCGTTAGTTCATCATAGACTTTTGTCATTTTGCCATGATTATTGTGTGCATGATATGCCTGTGAGTCTTTGGGATGAATTGTTAAGCATTTTGTCTTCTTTCTAGAGGTGCCACCCATGCATTTTTAGGATGTGTGTGGTGACTTGTGCAAGCTTGCAAAGAGAGGCACCTGAGAATTCTGTTTTCAGGGACTTAGTGATTTTCACTAAGTCTGGGATATTTTAGTTCATGATGCCATATGTTCAGCTTGTTTCCTAGTGATCCGTGCCTCTTTTGAGGATGATCAGTAAGGGAGTTTTGATATTCATGTTGTGCTCTATCCATCCATGTCTTTGTTTGCATATGTGGAGTGCTCTAGCTTGAGCCAATCGAGCTCTACTTTTGCTTCGTGGTAAATCTGGGCAGATCGTCAACTTGTTTGCGATTTTGCCGATGCTATTGTTAGTGATCCATGCATGCTATGCCGTTGTTCTTGCCATGTCTAGCTAGAATTTTGTGCCTTCTTTATGGATATATGCTTTCCTTGCCATGAATTGCACCATAGTGAGTGCATCGAGCTCGTTTACATGCCTTGGTGAGTTATAATTTCAGCATGTCTCAGTTTTCACTAAGTCTGAAAACTGATTGTGTTTCATCTATGTTCGTGTGCTCGTTAGAGTATTTTGTCAACCCTTTTGGCCCCAGGTCACTTTGGGTGTTTTGTTAAGCTTGTTGAGTAGCTCCATGCCATGTTCTTACTTGTCATGTTCAGGTTATGTATCATGTTGTTTTGCTGCTCCGAAGAGAGCATCGTGGTCTGAAATTTCAGACTAGCGTTAATTTCGCTAAGTCTGAAATCTGTTTTGCATATTCATTTTTGCCATGCTTGTTTGAAGCTCCTAATGAGTGAATTTGGCCATGGCTCAGTGCTAGTGTTTTGATAACCATCTTGTGTACATCCCTGCCATGTATTTTGTTTTCATGTTTGGTGGCTGTAGCATGTTCATTTCGTTGCATTTAGGAGCCTACTTGCTGTAAATCGCAGACCGGTTCATTTCGTAAAACGCTTGCCATTTCCAAACCGTAGCTCCGATTCCAATGATCTTTATATCGTTTTCAGGTGATTTCTTCCCCTCTATCCAGTGGCACACTTGGTTTTCCAAGTTGAGGCCAGGTTCAAGCATTTCCTGTCACGTCTTGCATTTTGCATCCCGCATCGCATCCCGCATAGCATACCATCTTTGCATATTATTGTTTGCCCTTGCACGTGGTTGATTGTATCCTTGTTGCTTGTTTGTGTTGTTGGGTAGATCCGGGAGACGAGTTCGCTAACGAGGAGCCTATTGAGTTTGCTTTTGAGGATCCAATCAACTCTGACAACTGTGCAGGCAAGATGATCATACCCTCGAAATCACTACTATCTTTGCTATGCTAGTTTGCTCGCTCTTTTGCTTTGCCAATGCTACGATGCCTACCACTTGCTTGTCAGCCTCCCAATTGCCATGATTGAGCCTCTAACCCACCATTGTCCTAGCAAACCGTTGATTGGCTATGTTACCGCTTTGCTCAGCCCCCTTCTTATAGCGTTGCTAGTTGCAGGTGAAGATTGGAGCCGTTCCTTGTTGGAACATTTGTTTACTTGTTGGGATATCATTATATTGCCATGTTTTCTTAATGCATCTCTATACTTGGTAAAGGGTGGAAGGCTCGGCCTCTCGCCTAGTGTTTTGTTCCACTCTTGCCGCCCTAGTTTCCGTCATATCGGTGTTATGTTCCCGGATTGTTGCGTCCCTTACGCGGTTGGGCTATAATGGGAACCCCTTGATAGTTCGCCTTGATTAAAGCTTTTCCAGCAATGCCCAACATTGGTTTTACCATTTGCCACCTAGCCTCTTTTTCCCTTGTGTTTCCGGAGCCCGAGGGTCATCTTATTTTAACCCCTCCGGGCCAGTGCTCCTCTGAGTGTTGGTCCCACCGAGCGATGTCCGGGGCTACCAGGGGCAACTCTGGGCTGGCCTACCCGACGTCTGGCTCATCTGAGTGTGCCCTGAGAACGAGATATGTGCAGCTCCTATCGGAATTTGTCGGCACATTCGGGCGGTGTTGCTGGACTTGTTTTGACCTGTCGAATCATCTTGTTGTACCGAGATACCGAGTCTGATCGGTGTGTCTTGGGTGGAGGTCTATTCCTTCGTTGACCGTGAGAGCTTGTTATGGGCTAAGTTGGGACTCCCCCCTGCAGGGATTGATCTTTCGAAAGCCGTGCCCGCGGTTATGGGCAGATGGGAATTTTTTAATGTCCGGTTGTAAATAACTTGAACCTTAATTAATTAAAATGTATCAACTGAGTGTGTTGCCGTGATGGCCCCTTCTCGGCGGAGTCCGGGAAGCGGACACGGTGTTGGAGTTATGCTTGCGCAGGTTGCTCTCTAGTTTCTCGCTCGTGCCTTGCCTCCTCTTCTCGCTCTCTTTTGCGAATAAGTTAGCCACCATATATGCTAGTCGCTTGCTGCAGCTCCACTTATACATTACCCCTTTCCTACCTATTAAGCTTAAATAGTCTTGATCGCGAGGGTGCGAGATTGCCGAGTCCATGTGGTTCACAGATTACTATTACGCCAGATGCAGGGACAGATGATACAGCTCCAGATGGCGCGCTCGAGCTCAAGTGGGAGTACGACGAGGACTCTCAGCGTTACTATGTGTCTTTTCCTGATGATCAGTAGTGGTGTCCAGTCGGGGCTAGATTCAGGGCCTTGTCGCATGTTGGGGTCTTTTCTATTTTGGCGCCGTAGTCGGGCCATGAGTGATTTGTATGATGGATGTTATTTATGTACTTTGATGTGACGTGGTGAGTGTAAGCCAACTATGTACCTCCCCTTTATATTATTTATGTACATGGGATGTGTGATGATTTCCTGACTTGCGACATTGCTTTCAATGCGGCTATGCCTCTAAGTCGTGCCTCGACACGTGGGAGATATAGCCGCATCGAGGGCGTTACAGAATAGCTCCAGGAAAATTCGAAGAGTCAGGTAAGATCCTGGAAAAAGACCTGTGGGTTAGGGCCCACTCAAAAGAAACACCGTTGAACGATTTAAAAGAGAGATTGCGCCAGTTGAAATAAATGGCTTGAATGAGGTAACTTCCTCGCAAAAAGCTTGAACGAATTGAGAATGGAAACTTGAATCTTCTGAGATATTCTCGGCACTCCGGAACAATTGAATAGCAAGTAAGTGAATTATTATGAGGTGCATCGGTATGGGAAAGCATTTGAAACGAGGAAAAAGGATATGATCAACACGAAAGCTTGAGTTCAGTCCACCGGAGAAGACAAGAGCAAATAATGATGAACTTGAGGCTCCGTTAGGATCATCATGAGAATCACCGGGTAAGAATATTGACGGAAAAGAATGGAGAGACTTCACAAGGATAAAAGGATACTTGATTAAGAAATATGAGTCCTCGATGAAAAAGGGTGGGAGGGTGGGAAAAACACCATTGAGAATGCTTGAGTTGATCTTGCGAATGTTGAAATTATCAGATCCACTTGAAGAGAAGCACACCGGTTGACAAGAACTTGAAAAGACAAACTCTATGATCGAGAAGGATTAGTATTCACATAGAAATATGAGAACACCGCTTATGCAAGGTATGGAATCAACATTTGACTTCGAAGCAACTCGAATACCACAACTCAAAACAAAACAAAGGATTGGCTTGCAAAATAAGCCGGAACAAACATATGATAGAGATTCCGTCCGAAGTTTTCATGGTGGGGCCTACACGGGCTCGATCGTACAGCACCATCATGTACAAGGCAGTGCACATGACATACGAAGCGTCCCCGAGTCGGCATAGCGAAGGACTCCTTAAGACACAACGAGACCACTGTAAAACCAACCGTGGATAGGCGGACCACTAGACGTCGAACCCCAATTTCATATCAAACATCTATCGGAAAGATATCCTAAGAGCTACTTGAATTCCCACTTATAAACTCCCGAAACTTTCCATTTATGCAATCAGGTGTTGGGGATACAGGGGAAGCATAATATCTCACCCAATTCTAGCAAATTCTACATCCAGCTGTATCCATCCTTCAACACATAACCAAGAAACCTTCGGAAATCATTTACCTCAACCTTCGAAAAGCATCCGTTATACAAGTTATGGCAATACTCCCGAACTCCCGCCCCAGTACTGGGTGGCGTCAAGGTTATCTCACCAACAACTGCATAAAAGAGATTTTCGATGTCAGCGAATAAAAATCAGGTATTCCAGAATTGCAACGATAAAATTGTGACGACAACACCTCGGAGCTCAACTCCCCGGGACACTGCCACAACCCCTAAATGCCAGGAGGCACCAAGAACAATGTTCTCGTCACAAAACCATCGGAACGATTCCAAGATACCTGCATGATCCTAAATTTTTTTAGTGAAATTTGAGAAGAGAAGAGTCAAAACTCCACGTCAGGATATCTCACCAGAGCGACGAAGGGACTGAGGAGCAAAAAGAATCCTACTCTCCGATATATATAAACCTAAAAGACTCAAAAACATTTTTCTAGACTCAACAACGCCAGCGATTCGATCAAGCAGGGGGCTCCTAAGTCAGGAAGGCTCTGATTACCAACTTGTAATGCCCTCGATGCGGCTATATCTCCCACGTGTCGAAGCACGACTTAGAGGCATAACCACATTGAAAGCAATGTTGCAAGTGAGATAATCTTCACACAACCCATGTAATACATAAGGGAAAGAGATACATAGTTGGCTTACAATCGCCACTTCACACAATACATGAATAAAGCATTACATCATCCAGATACACACAAGGTCCGACTACGGAACCAAAATAAAAGAAGACTACCCCAAATGCTACACAGATCCCCGATCGACCCCAACTGGGCTCCACTACTGATCAACTGGAAACGGAACAACAAAACGAACGCGAATCTCATCGAGCTCCTCCTTGAGCTCAGTTGCTTCACCTGCACAGTTTCATCGGCACCTGCAAACTGGTTTTGGAAGTATCTGTGAGTCACGGGGACTCGGCAATCTCACACACTCACGATCAAGACTATTTAAGCTTATAGGTAGGGAAAAGGTATGAGGTGGAGCTGTAGCAAGCACTAGCATATATGGTGGCTAACATACGCAAATGAGAGCGAGAAGAGAAGGCAAAGCACGTTCGAGAAACTATGATCAAGAATTGATCCTAGAACAACCTACGTCAAGCATAACTCCAACACCGTGTTCACTTCCCGGACTCCGCCGGAAAGAGACCATCACGGTTACACACACGGTTGATGCATTTTAATTAAGTTAAGTGTCAAGGTTTTCTACAACCGGACATTAACAAATTCCCATCTTCCTATAACCGCGGGCACGGCTTTCAAAAGTTCAATCCCTGCAGGGGTGTCCCAACTTAGCCCATCACAAGCTCTCATGGTCAATGAAGGATATTCCTTCTCCCAAGACAATCTGATCAGACTCGGCATCCCGGTTACAAGACATCCTCGACAATGGTAAAACAAGTCCAGCAACACCGCCCGAATGTGCCGACAAATCCTGATAGGAGCTGCACATATCTCGTTCTTAGGGCACACTCAGATGAGACATCATACGAGTAAAACCAACCCTCAAGTTGACCCGAGGTGGCCCCGCAGTCTACTCGATCGGACCAACACTCAGAGGAGCACTGGCCAGGGGGTTTAGATAAAGATGACCCTTGAGTCTACAGAACCCAAGGGAAAGAAAAGGCTAGGTGGCGAATGGTAAAACCAATGTTGGGCGTTGCTGGAGGAGTTTTATTCAAGGCGAACTGTCAAGGGGTTCCCATTATAACCCAACCGTGTAAGGAACGCAAAATCCGGGAACATAACACCGATATGACGGAAACTAGGGCGGCAAGAGTGGAACAAAACACCAGGCATAAGGCCGAGCCTTCCACCCTTTACCAAGTATATAGATGCATTAATTAAATAAGAGATATTGTGATATCCCAACAAATATCCATGTTCCAACAAGGAACAAACTTCAATCTTCACCTGCAACTAACAACGCTATAAGAGGGGCTGAGCAAAGCGGTAACATAGCCAAACAACGGTTTGCTAGGACAAGGTGGGTTAGAGGCTTGGCTCAACAATATAGGAGGCATGGTAAGCAAGTGGTAGGTATCATGGCATAGGCATAGCAAAAGAGCGAGCAACTAGCAAGCAAAGATAGAAGTGATTTCGAGGGTATGGTCATTTTGCCTGAGATCCCGCAAGGAAGAAGAACGAGTCCATGAAGAAGACAAAGCGAACGTAGTTGAACGGATCCTCACAAACACGACGTTATCGGAACTAACCCGAAGGAGCAACACCGGAAAGAAGCAAACAACAAAGTAAACAACCACCACATAAACATAGCATGATGCACAACCAAGTATGACGCATGTCCGGTTTAAATATGCATGGCATGGCAAAGGGCACAACCAAAACTACAAGTTAAGTGGAGCTCAATATGCAACGAGTTGCATATTGACGAAACACCACATCAATTATTTAGTTCTCTCTTGTTTAGGTATCCAACAATATTAAATGTTGTTAAACAAGGCAAGAGGTGAGGCATAACAAAACTACACCATCTAAACAATTTAAATGGGACCGGGTATAACAAATAACGAATCCGGTAAATCCCCATATGCTTAGTAATTTATTGCAACAACAATTTAAATATTTTTAATTGTTGTTATCATGATGCGGATGTCATGGACAAGTTTATGCAATTTTTATTAAAAGTTGACAAGAGCATTATGAAGCATTTGTCACCGTGATGGAAAGAAAGGGGTGCCACGGCAACGTAACCGAAAATGATGCCATGGCAACATATCGGTTCCGGTAGCTCATGGAGATACCGGTGCAAAAGGAAAAGTGACGTGAGCGTGTCATGCAAGATGGTGGGGTGATCTCGGTAACCGGGTTTCCATGGGTTAGCGGCAAACGAGGAGGACCGAGTAAGCAGCGATTCGACCATGGTGCAAACATGGGTATCTCATACAATACATCACATGCATAGGGTTCACGGGCATCGCTCCGGTGGTTATACCTTCCCAAAAGTGCAATTACGAAGTGGTTGGAGTTCGGTAAAGGAAGTAGGCGTTCTCGCGACGGTAGTGGTACACGATCGTTGTGGAAGTAGTTGTTCACGGGTCGTTGTGGGAAGTTGTCCTTCTCATGGCGACGGTAGTTGTTCATCCGACGGTCTTTGGCAATGGTCGCGACGTACAGGGTTCGTAGATGTTCGGGTCGAGGATAGCGGCACTTAGTATCTTGTGGAACTTGACGGCCCGTCATGGTACTTGGCGGTCTCAATCGGAGCAGCAACACGTAGCCGAAATTGGGGTCTCGGTCCTGGCGATCAAAAGGATACTTGCGGTCTTGACGAACCCGTAGTGGTACTGGGCGAGATCATGGCCATGGTAGTCTTCGGACTTGGAGTTTTGTGTAGTCGAACTTGAGGTGGTCCTGGACCGGGTGGACTTGGCGCATCCGACAGCAAAAGATACACAAATCGGGGTCAGTGGTGACTATGAGGAATCCAACGACGAGGCACTCGGCATCGAGGTCCCGCAGCGCATCAGCGGCAGGAGGCAGGCCCTAACAGAGATGGAACATGGCGGACGCGTGCGGAGGGGAACACGGCGAACTGGACGGCAGCGGCTTGCTCGCCGGCAACGGCTGGAGACGGAGTTCGCCGGCGCAGGGACTCGACCGGAGTCAACGACGTGGTCGTCGCTGGCCCACGCGACGGGTCAGCGAGGCAGGGATGCTGGCGATGCAAAGGTCAGGGCGGTACTGCGGTGGCGCCGCACTGCAGCAGAAGAAGAAGAGGGAGGCACGACAGACGCAATGGCACGCGGGTCCGGCGAGCTCCGACCCGTGGCGGCGCACGCGCAGAGGTAGGTCGCGGCACGCGCGAGGTGGCCAGGTGGCGGCGATGGGCGGCGCCGGGAAGAGCAGCTGCAGCAGGGCATGGAAGGAGGAGTAGCAGAGGAAGGGGGCCGCGCGGAGGGGCGACGTGCTCGCCGGCGTGAGGTGCGCATAGGCGAGGAAGAGTCAGGGAGGAGACGTGCACGTCGGGGTCCTGTGGCTGGCGGCGCGAGGGAGATGGGGATCGAGGAGATGTGGATCGAGGGATGCGGGCACGGGCTAGGTTTAGACGGGGCACCGGCTGGGCTGCAGGCAAGGGTTTAGGTGGGCCTTGGGAGAGGGAGGGTGCTTGGGAGGCCCAGGGTTAGAAGGGGGCCGCCTGGGCCTTGGGCCACTGGACGCTAGGCCTCGGAAGTGGATGGGCCGGATTGAAAGGAGAGGCCCAGCGAGTAGCTGAGTAAGTAAGGGGTCTTTCCTTTGTTTTAATTGTTTTGTTTATATAAATAAACAATCAACAAAGGGGAAAATCCAGGGTTTTTTGGTTAGGGATATGAGATATATAAATATATATCTGGAACCCTGGATTTATGTAGGGTTTGAATAATTTGCTCTGGCATTTTTAGAAGGTAGAAAAATAGTTAGAGTTTGAATTATTCTCAAACTTCAATCTTTTTTGAACCTGACCAAGACAACTTCGAATAGGATGAAATCTGACACAGAGGGTGTAGGAAAGAGGCAAGATTTATAGGGAAAAGATGAACATTAATGGAGGAGGAATAAAGTCACTTGCCAAATACATGAAAGAAGAAGGAAGTGAGAGATGATGATGCATGGGTATGGCTTGAGTGAGAGATGACAAGGAAGTATATGAAGTTGAGTCGGATAAAAGAAGAGTTGAAGAGTAGTGCAATTGTGTTATGGGTGATTCCAAGCTAATGGAATATTTTATAGTAGCTCCCTAAATATTAGGAGGATATGTTATAAAGAGAACTCACCATGTGAATTCCCTCGATTTAAATGGACCGAAGATCCATGCAATTTATATAGTTGAGTTGGAAAGATTAAAGACATGATGGCATGATGACATGATGCAAAAAAAAGAATGCAACGAACCAAACAAATCACCCGATGAAACTCGGAAAACATGGAAGGCATTTGGAGCTCCGGTCTTGGGGCGTTACAGAGCATCTCCATTGCCATCTCGTAGCTTTCAACCCATACTTCTGGCTGTAGATCGGCGGTATAATTGGGTACCTTACGAGGTCCCTTGAAGTCTTTGGGTAATCTCACATTACGCAAAGCGGGGGTAAGGCACGACACCCCCAAAGAACTGAATACTACCCCTGGTTCGACTGAAGCGGTGGGATGAACTGGAGTAGGTTGCCGGGCCCCGTGCAGGGCCGCTAACTCGGCCTCCCGATGTGCACGACCATGATCCACTACATCCTACGCATTGGCACCGCCCCCTGCCGGGTTGTGTCCTCGCGGCGAGTTACAGCGACGCGCACTGCTTGACACGGCCGGTTCATCCTCTACATGCCTGCTGTAGCTCTGGCTTGGACGTGGGGTGGAATGAATCCTCTCACGACTGTGCGAATATGCCTGCTACTGATTTAGGGCTGTTTGAAGGAGATCTCTGGCCCGTCGTGCTTCAACCGCAACTGGTGACTCGCCGTCGGTTGGGAGAGCTGCTAATCGTGAAGCGGCGGCCACAATGTTGTCCAACGGATTGGAATAATGCCCGGGAGGTGTTGGAACATACTGCGGCACAATGTTATTCTGGCGAGGTGGATCCATCGTGCGCGGCTGAACCGGCGCTCCTGTTCCTGGTGCCTCCGTCCGGTTTAATATTGGCTGCTTACTAGTTCCTGCTCCTGGCGTGTTGAAGAGATTTCGTGGCTCATAACCTGACGGGAGATGCGATCGGTACCTTCTTCTCATGACTTCTTCGGAAGCGTTCTGATCGAGCCTAATCCGGTATGCCTGAGCTTCCAACTCAGCCCGTTCTGTAGCCATCCTCGTGTTCTCTGCCGCTAGATCCACCTTAGCCTGAGCTATCTGATCCTTTACCTTTGCAATCTCCATGTTGTGCTGATCCCGGGCTGCTGCATCCACCTCGGTGGCCATCAATGTTGCCAAAGCGTCGAACAAGTCAGACAAGACTTGAGCCAGAGGCGGTGCAGAGCTTCCTGCCCCTACCGGCATGGCCGTTGTTGAACCGAAGAGTATTGCTGTGGCAGCTGATGAATGAGGCACCGACTGTGTTCCGGCCATGAAGATAGCGGCCCGGTTTGGCAGATCAGGAAAGTCTGGAATACTGTTGCCCTCGGATGCTCCACTAATCCGGCCATCCTGCAACTGATAGAGCGATTCGGTCTCTCCAGAAGACTCGTCGTCGGAACAGACAACGGTTTCTCCATCGGACACCGGTCCGTCCTTGTATTCTGCTCCATGGATGACGCCTACGAAAACATGCTTCACCACGGGCTGAACCGGTGAAGGGCTTGCACGCTGAGCCGTCTCGATGATGTCGGTGCAGATGTCCGGCTCAGGGGCCGGTTGGCCAATCTTGCCGATGAAGACATGAATCCCACTAAAGGGGACCCGGTACCCGTATTCGATTGAATCGGCTTGGGACCCCATCCTGCGTTGTCGATGTAGAGCTTGCCACGATGACTCTTCGTCATCCGGCCCACGGCGTATCCCTTGAGTCCATCAAAGCTGCCCTTCAAGAACTCGAAACCATCGTGCGATAGCCCCATGGTGGGCGCCAACTGTCATGGGTTTGTCACGGCAGATGTCCTTGTGAAAGGACTTAGTCGTGGAGGCATCGCAACGGGTTAGCTTAAAGGGGTTAAACTGGACACGGGGACACGGGGAGTTTATACTAGTTCGGCCCCTTCGATGAAGGTAAAAGCCTACCTCTAGTTGTGATTGGTATTGCTAGGGTTTCGAAGGCCAGGGAGCGAATCCGCTTTGTCTGGCTGTCGAGTTTGTTGTCTGTCGTCCCTAAACCGCTGCCGGGTCGTCCCTTTATATACATAGGTTGACGCCCGCCGGTTTACAGAGTCCCAAAGCCGGATCATAAACGTGTCTGGTTCGGTCTCTATCCTTCCTATCTTACAATGCAAGTTACATAACAAGGTCGGTTTACATATCTACAGGCCTTAACTCGCCTCTGGGCCTTGGGCCTTCATAAAGAGCCATCATTCTTATGTCTTCATGGGCTTCTAATCTTCATAAGGCTAATCCGGCTACCCCTGGCCGGTTTACGTCCAGTAGTAATATCCCCAACAATCTTCAAGGTGAAAATCCATGATCTGGCCTTCGGCAGTTGGATCTGGCGACAATGGCGCTTGAGCGTCATTCCCTTCCTGAAGGCATTGCTATTGGAAAACATTTCTCATTTACTTGTGATTTCAAGGCATGGTTGTTGCGGATATGGTCGTTGTTGGAGTTTGTTAATCATTGTTTTCAACATTACGGAGGTTTTTTACTCCACCAATGCATAACTTCGGTCTTGTATGACTTTACTATTTGCTCGTGTGATTCTTCGTGTGTGCGTAGCTAAATTTTTTTAAGGGGGGGGGGTGGCTTCCAATCTATTCATGGTGTGTCATGAGCAGAAGGTAGGCCACAATCAACACCTCCCCGTCACTCCAGCAGGGAATTTTTTTATTGTGATAGACAGTCAAGAAGTCGTCGTGCTAAGGCGCCACAAGGCCAACACACTAGAAGAACAACCGTCGCCGATGAGTAGAAGCATAGATGGGGAGGATCCAAACCATAGTCACAGAAACGAAAGATTGGATCCACAAAGATTCATCGATGAGGAACATCGACCGAATCCTACAAGATTTTTCGGAGACACATCTCCACATGCCCTTCGACGACATTAGACACACTTCCGAAAATGAGGTCTATGCATGAGGACTTTATTCCATCCGCAATGAGCCGC
This sequence comes from Triticum monococcum, assembly GCA_034509565.1. NCBI lineage: Eukaryota > Viridiplantae > Streptophyta > Magnoliopsida > Poales > Poaceae > Triticum > Triticum monococcum. The sequence goes on along the minus strand of CM067842.1, from coordinate 75,152,430 downwards.
CGCCCCGCCTTACCGAGAAGGACACAAACCCCAATCGACCTAAAAACACCTAAAATTGGGTAGGAAGCCTCCCACCAGCAAGCGTCGATACCCACCACGTCTCCATGGCCCTAAGGTCACAAAAGACGAGGTGGACCAACGGCGACATTGACGGGAGGCAGAGATACCATAATCACCTGGTTAGTTGTGAGAGGAGGTGAAGTGGTACATGTGGTCCAAAGTACTCCCTCCGTCCGGAAATACTTGTCCTAAAAATGGAGTCTCTCAATTATTGCCATTGATGGTTGTGTTCGTTGGTGTTAGTTATGTGCAAATCCTAACTACACATAGGTCTAAAAAGAACTACACAAAGGTTAGGTGTATGCATCCAATCGCTGTTGAAAAATATGAATACCAAAATTAGGAAGGCACCATCCTAATTTGCATATTTTTATTTTCTTTTTGAGAATATATCCAATCTACATTTTTTTAGCGTATATCTTTTTTTCCTGAGAATCTTTTGAGTGTATATCCTTTTGTTTTAGAAACTTTTCAACGTATATCCAATGCATCTAGTCCGTCTACGTCCTAACTAACTGGGCCAAAGGCCCATTGACACCTAATCCGTTTACGCCCTAAATAACGGGGCCAAAGGCCCATTGGAACAAGACATGATTTACGCCCTAACTATCGCCTCTATCCCGAAAAATTTGAGTTTTCGTTTCAAAAGCGGCAAGAACTCAACACCATTTCATCGGATCTCTCCTATGTTTGATCCCCTTCCCCATAAGCGCATCCCTCCATGGATTTCCCTGCATAATCTTTACGTCGGGCGACCCTGAACCTATGCGCCGGCCATCTGCTCGATGGAATGCGCGGGGCAACCACCCAGCGCCGGGGGCCGCGCCGCCGCACCGACCAGGCGTCAGGCTCCGGCGGCGGCGGGGTCGACCGCCTCGGCGCCCTCCCGGACGCGCTCCTGCACCACGTCATGTCGTTCCTGAAGGCATGGGAGGTGGTTCCCACCTGCGTGCTCGCGCGCTGGTGACGCCACCTATGGGAGTCTGCGCCCTGCGTCGACCTCCGCGTGCGCTACATGAGCCGCGACGCCGACCCGCCGCAGGAGTTCCGCGACTTCGTGCACCGCCTCTTCCTCCTCCGCGACGTGTCAGCGCCCGTGGACATGCTCCGCCTACAGCCCAGCGACGAGGACACTGGCTTCAACGAGGACGATGCCAGCATCTGGATCAGGACTGCTCTCAAGCGCAGGGCGTGGGTTATTCACCTTGCCGGGTATCATAAGAGAGTCGTGTCGTTGGACGGCGCGCCCTTCGTTTCGTGCCACCTCAAGATCTTGAAGTTGTCGTACGCCAGGCTCGATGACAGTGTCCTCCGACAGCTTTCTGCTAGTTGCAAATCCTTGGAAGAGCTGGATCTCAAGGATTGCTTGGTCACAGTCCCTGGGATTGTGTACGTCTCTTTGAGGACCTTAATCATGCTTAAGTGCAAGTTCAATTCGGGATTCTCAATTGCCCCTCCTAGCCTCTTCTCCATTGCAGCTCCCAACCTCCTACTTCTGCGCCTCATCACACCGTATGCCCAAGTTCCGTCATTTACCAACTTTGGGTCACTAGTCACATCCACTATCTTACTTGATGACCATTTCTTGAGCAATGAATTTGAACACATCAGCGATAAGGATGACTGCGATGAAACTACTGATGACGATTGCAATGATGATAAGAGGGAGAACTATACAATTCATGATGCCTCATCTTTGAGTGATGATGATGATTTTGGATACATCGGTGATTTTGACGAGTTTGGATATGGATATGGTTTTCCCGAAGAAAGATATGGGCACAGTCGCTACAAGGATAATTATAATTATGGTAGCAATATTGATAGTGATGACAATGCCTATGAATACAGTGAGATCGCAAATGATGCCAAGTATGGCTACAAAGGTAAGGGAAGCTTTCCAGTGAAGATGGTAACTATGGAAAAATCAGTGGTGGAAATTATAGTTACATTCTAGGTGGCCACCTTTCCACAACTACGAGTTTGGAGTTGTTAATTGATGCTGGAGAGGTATAACAATCACCATCTTTTACTGATTTCTCTTTTTCCTCTCTTATTTTCTATTTATATTTTCCTTGGCATGGTCATAGTTATAATGGGACATTTTTTCCTGCATGTTTCACAATGAAATGCCGGGTTCCCTCCAATAGAACACGTGTCAAATGAGCACATTTCTGACCTTCTGCTCTGGTGTAGTACTAGTTTATTTAATCATCAATTGTAGCTTCAAGGGAGTATTATTCATCAATTATGTTCTCATTGCAACTTTGCAGTTTTTCTCTTTGTAGCAACAGTGTATCTTTTCAATAGATTAGCTATATATATTCAGTTTTTATAAGAGTGTCTAAGGCCGATGTTCCTCCAGTTACTAGAAAAGAAAGATGAATGATATGAAACCAATACGTGCTACTCTTCTAGCAATACATCACTAGATGATAGATGTTGTTTTCCCTTCTTTTTCGAGATGGGTATCTTTTTTCTGTTGAATACACCATCCATATGCAGTTTTTACTGTGAGAAGTTGATTCGAGTTACTACCGTTCTTTGCTGAATACTCTTTTGTCTGCATTATGAAGGTGGTTCTGACTAGGGAATTGAGAAGGTGTCCAACTTTTAGCAACCTGAAGACCCTGTCCCTTGGTGAATGGTGTATGGCCGCTCATTTCGATGCATTAATTTTCTTGCTACAGCATTCACCTAATATAAAGACGCTTTTCTCCAACTCAAATTAGTATGTGTGATTACATATTTGGTGTATGCTACTTGATCCTAGACTTCATTGTTATTAGTTTTTTAGTATCTGATCGCACACTTAATGACAATTTGGTTAATGTGCTAAAGAACTTCAGCACAAGGAAGGCATTGGAAACATGTATCAAACTACAGGGAAGATCATTTACTTGCAAAGAACTTAGAATGGTGAAGATCAAATGTTCAAAGGACGATGGGAGAGTCCACACCTTGGCACATATGTTCAGGGCAAATGGTATATCACTAGAGAATATTTATGTGCGTCGGAGCGGGGATGCTTGTGAATCATACCTATACCATTTCGTATTTACTTGCAATATCAGCATTTCCTTACTGGTTTATATGTTCATATGCTATTTACTGAGATGTAAAGAGCACATTGCCGTGTTCCTGAAAAGCTAAATAAGTATAAATGGGCATATAATCTGCTTAGTGTATTCATCGATATTCTGTTACATGAGAAGTGTATTCTGTAAAATTAAAAGATGTTCTTTCGTACATGGTCCTAATCTACAGTCATCTACTTTTTGATATTTCTACCAGATCTCCGTGGCCAGAAGTTTATGAGGGACCTCGCCAAACAAGAACTGGATGAATGTGGGGACGCCTGGATGTAAACGTCCAGAAGTTTACGAGGGGTCTTCTAGATATTAAATCCTGCCGGCGATCGACCATCCATTATGTAGTTAGCAAGGTGCAGTAAGAACCCTTGATCTCCATGTCCATGTAGTACTGATTATGATTTCAAAGCTTCACCGGATCTTTTTGTTAAACAGGATATTGCACCTGTCACGGCTGTTCAAGGAGATATACGATTGACTTAGAGATAGACTTGGTAGTTAGCTCTCATATCTATCTATTGTAACCATCTCTATCTCTTTCTCTCCAAGATTGTAATCTCATGTAATATCTCAACCTCTCTGTTTGCGCATCAGGGTTATTGCGCCCCTGCCTATAAACACGAAGCCGTCTCCTCCAACGAGGATAAGACGTTTCCGCATCTCGCACATGGTAATCAGAGCCTTCCTACTTCCCATCTAACTTCTCCCGATTTCCAATCGTGCCCTACACCATGTCTTCCTCCTCCGGCGCATCTCAACCTAGCCTCAATGGGCAAGTCATTGAGAAACTCTCCCGCACGAACTACGTGCTATGGCGCACACAGATCACGCCGCAGTTGCGTGGCGCCAGTGTCTTCAACTATGTTGACGGCACCTCGCCGGAGCCGGCCAAGCTTCTCGCCGCCAAGGACAAGGACGGCAAGGAGATTTTCGAGCCCAACCCTCTCCACCCAATTTGGGTCAAGGAGGACCAGCAGGTGCTCGGTTATCTGCTGAGCAACCTCTCCAAAGAGGTGCTGGTCACAGTGACCACGGTCACCACGGCACATGCGCTTTGGACGACGCTGGCGGGCATGTACTCGTCGCAGTCGCTGAGCCGCGTCAACAACATCCGCACCCCCTCATCAACGCGTAGAAGGGCAACCAGAACGCCGCCTCCTACTTCGCCTCCATGCGGCCTCGCGGACGAGCTCGCCGCCGCCGGCAAACCGATCCAGGATGACGAGCTCATCTCGTATATCTTGCTGGGCTGGATATGGAGTACCAGCCCCTCATCTCGGCTCTCGACGCGCGCGTCACACCCGCCTCCCTCGACGAAATCTTCTCCATGCTCAGCAACTTTGAGCAGCGTATGGCGCAGTACCATGGATCGGGCAGTGGCGGCTTCAAGTCTTCAGCAAACGTTGCTACCCGTGGGCGTGGTGGTGGCTCTCGCTATCGCGCTCCTTCCCGTGGCAAGGGGAGGTCAGGAGGTGCACGTCCCACCAGTGGCGGCGGAGGCGGCCGATCTGGCAACAGAGGATGTCACGGTGGTGGCTCAGGCAGGACCCGTCCCGATGCTCCGCGGTGCCAGATCTGCGGCAAACCTGGTCATACTGCCAGGGACTGCTGGTACCGCTATGACAAGGATGAGGAAGACTCCCAAGATGATGAAAAGGTCGCGGCGGCGGCAGATGGCTCCTACGGCATCGACACCAACTGGTACCTCGACAGCGGGGCCACCAACCATCTCACTAGAGAGCTGGAAAAAGTGACTCTCCGTGAAAAGTACCACGGCAAGGATCAGATTCACACTGCCGACGGTGCAGGTATGAGGATCAGTCATGTTGGTCATTTAGTTATACATACCGCTCATCGCAAAATACACCTTAGAAAAATCTTGCATGTCCCTAGTGCTCATAAGAATCTTCTCTCTGTCCATAAAATTGCCATTGATAACCATGTCTTCCTTGAGTTTCACCCTTTCTTCTTTTTGATCAAGGATCAGGTCACGAAGAAAGTACTCTATCGAGGTAGATGTGTTCGAGGGCTTTACGCGTTGCTTCCAGAGTTTTCAAGATTCAATAAACAAGTCTATAGTGCCATCAAATTATCTTCCACACGATGGCATGATCGCTTAGGACCAGTGGCGGAGCGTGAATCAAATATTAGGAGGGGCCAAATGAGTGTATATGGCATAGAAAAGGCTAGGATGATGAGAGACGCCGGATGATTAGTAAAGCAATTAGCAGATAAGTAAGTGTATTTGGTAAATTTTCCTTTTAGAAGGGGGGACCAGGGCCCGGAATTGTCCCCACTACGCTCCGCCACTGCTTAGGACATGCTTCTTTTCCTTTGGTTGAACGTTTGCTTAGAAAGAATAAGCTCCTGTTTGTTGGAGAGCGTAATGCTGAAACCATTTGTGATTCTTGCCAAAGAGCAAAATGTCATCAATTGCCATACCCTATCTCCACTAGTGTTTCTACTCAACCTTTGCAATTAATCTTCTCAGATGTTTGGGGCCCTGCCCCTAGTTCTGTTGGTAGACACACGTATTATGTTAGTTTTATCGATGACTACAGTAAATTCTCTTGGATTTATCTTCTTAAGAAAAGATCTGATGTTTTCCAAGTGTTTCAGAATTTCCAAGCGTTAGTAGAACGCAAGTTTGATCGTAAGATCATTGCTGTCCAATCGGACTGGGGAGGGGAATACGAAAAGTTGAATTCCTTCTTCCAAACTCTTGGCATTTCACACCACGTGTCATGTCCACACGCTCACCAACAAAACGGTTCGGCTGAGCGCAAGCATCGCCACATTGTTGAAGTTGGTCTTGCTCTTCTAGCCGGTGCTTCTATGCCCCTTAAGTTTTGGGACGAAGCCTTTTTGACCGCCGTGCATATTATCAACATGCTTCCTAGTCGTGTCATACACAATGAAACTCCCATGGAACGGCTTCTCAACACCAAGCCAGACTACAAATCCCTTCGCGTCTTTGGCTGTGTGTGCTGGCCGAATCTCTGTCCCTATAACAATAGGAAGCTTATGTTTAGGTCAAAACAGTGTGTATTTCTTGGGTACAGTGCCCAACACAAAGGTGTTAAATGCCTTGACGTTGCCACTGGTCGTGTCTATATATCTCGTGATGTGGTCTTCGACGAAACAAAGTTCCCTTTTTCTGATCTACACCCAAACGCCGGAGCCCTTCTTCGCAAAGAAATCCTTCTCTTATCTCCTCATCTCACCGGCCTTGATCAAGGGGGTAATAACTGTGATGATCAACTATTGACTAATCCCATGTATGAGCCTTATGATGATGCAGGAGAACATGCAGAAAAAACCAGGGCCAAAATAATGAAGAAATCGCCCCCAACACAGCCATATCGCATGTGTCCAGGTGCAGGGAACAAATCCTCCCTAGGATCCGTGCCGTCATATGCATCAGGCGCATCGGCTTCGGGATCACTGCCTGCAGGCGCGCCAGGGCGATCCGCCTCCGAATCCGTGCCGGCTCCCTCGTCAGACGCGGTCGGGCGCTCGGGCGGGAGTGGCCCCGGCATCGACACCTGGCGGTCCTCGGGTGGCCCCGCTGGGACGCGGTTCCTGGTCCAGCCACTTTGCTACAAGTGGTGTGAAGCGGCCCGCTCGACAGGCGCGGGGACAGGTGCGGGGACAGGCGCAGAACCCCGTACTGATGCGCCATCATGCGACAATGATGAGGTGCGCAGGGCTGGATCTTCTGTGGACGTTGCACCATGCAGAACTCGTTCGGCTGCCACACAAAATCAAGCTCAGGTGGATCCAGCTGGCGCTGCGGCAGAATCCACCTCGGGATCAACTGGAACAGCAGATCCGGTGCATGTCACGGGATATTCTGTGGCACAAGCTTCAGCAACATCGTCCCGATACCTCACACGACTACAAAAAGGGGTAATCCAACCTATTAATTATAAGCACGTAACAAAATATGGGCTGGTCTGTTCCACAGGTGAACCTGGTGAGCCACACACGCTTGAAGAGGCACTTGGTGATGAAAAATGGAAAAAGGCCATGGATGAAGAATACCTGGCATTACAGAAAAATAAGACTTGGCATTTGGTTCCTCCCCAGCAAGGTAAAAACCTCATTGACTGCAAGTGGGTATTCAGAATTAAAAGAAAATCTGATGGAACTATTGATCACTATAAGGCAAGACTCGTTGCAAAAGGCTTTAAACAATGTTATGGTATAGACTATGAGGACACTTTTAGTCCGGTTGTAAAAGCTGCCACCATTCACCTGGTTTTGTCTATTGCTGTTTCCAGGGGCTGGAGTCTCAGATAGCTAGATGTACAGAACGCGTTTCTCCATGGTGTTCTGGAAGAGGAAGTGTACATGAAGCAACCACCTGGGTTTGTGAACAAGAATGCACCTTCTCATGTGTGCAAACTTGACAGGTCATTATATGGACTGAAGCAGGCTCCATGAGCGTGGTACTCTCGTCTCAGTCACAAAATGCAAACTCTTGGCTTTATTCCTTCTAAGTCTGACACCTCATTGTTCATTTACAACAAGTACAACACACATATATTTGTTCTCATATATGTTGATGACATTATTGTCACAAGCTCTTCAGATGAGGCAATAACAGGACTTTTGAAGGATCTTGGGTCAGAATTTGCACTCAAGGATCTTGGAAACTTGCATTACTTTTTAGGAATTGAGGTAAAGAAACATGATGATGGACTTCATCTCTCTCAGAAAAAGTATGCAACAGATTTGGTTAAGAAAGCTGGCCTTCAAGGTTGTAAACCATCACCTACTCCATTGTCAAGCTCAGAAAAATTGTCTCTTACAGAAGGAAAATCTTTAAACCAAGATGACAGCACAAGGTACAGAAGTCTAGTAGGAGCACTACAATACTTGACACTCACTAGACCAGATATATCTTTTGTTGTTAACAAAGTTTGCCAGTTTCTTCATACACCCACTACAGTTCATTGGACTGCTGCAAAACGTATAGTTAGATATGTCAAGAATACTCTCAATCTTGGTCTCAATTTTAGCAAGTCACCATCAACACTTATTAGTGCCTTCTCAGATTCATATTGGGCAGGATGTCTAGATGATAGACACTCAACTGGTGGTTTTGCAGTATTCTTTGGTTCTAACTTGATTTCATGGTGTGCAAGAAAACAAGCTACTGTTTCCAGATCCAGTACAGAAGCAGAGTACAAAACATTGGCTAATGCTACACCTGAGATTATATGGGTACAATCCCTGTTGAAGGAACTTGGTGTCAAAAGTACTCAAGCTCAATGTTTGTGGTGTGATAACCTTGGTGCCACTTATCTATCTGCTAATCCTGTCTTTCATGCAAGAACTAAGCATATTGAGATAGATTTTCACTTTGTAAGAGAAAGAGTTGCCAAGAAGCAACTTGACATTAGGTTTGTGCATTCCAGAGATCAAATTGCAGATGGATTCACAAAACCTTTGCCTACAAGAAGCTTTGAAGACTTCAAACATAATCTCAACTTGATGAACTTGTGATTAAGGGAGGGTGTTAAACAGGATATTGCACCTGTCACGGCTGTTCAAGGAGATATACGATCGGCTTAGAGATAGACTTGGTAGTTAGCTCTCATATCTATCTATTGTAACCATCTCTATCTCTTTCTCTCCTGCCTATAAACACGAAGCCGTCTCCTCCAACGAGGGTAAGCCGTTTCCGCATCTCGCACACTTTTGACGTCCTTTTTAGTAGCATGGGCTAAAAATCGCTGGGATGTTCTTCCTATACTATAAACTAATTCATTTGTGTGGTCTGTAGTAAACTTTGCTTTTTTACCAGAACAGAAAATAAATTATGGATGCGTCGTGCCTGAATTGTGGTGCAGCTGAGATACGCTTTGTTATTTCACTCCGACAGTATGACTGTAGGGTTCATTTGTCAGGGTTATTTTATCTTCGGAAGTTTAGTATAGTTGTATATTGAAATCAATGGAAAATTGAAAATTTGAAATGTGTTTCACATGCAGTGAAAAGGAAATACACTTCGTATACAACAGGTGGAATACTGAAGTAAACTTCATGCTCTGAATCATGTGTGCCTACAACTATGAGCGGTGAGGTATTTTCTCTCAGAATAACAGATATTAACACCTGAAAAAATACACCGTGTTTTTGTTGTTGAAAAAGGACACTGTTAATAAGACGGTGAATTTCACTTTTTACCCACTGTTTGTGTATTTGTGATAGTATTTGCCCCATTTAAATTTTCGGCCACATTGTACCCCAAAATTGTTGTGATGTGTCGTGTTTAACCCAATTTAACACTTTGCCCGGATTTTAACCAGTTGGGTCCCCTTATCAAGATGACGTGTGTGATGACCAGTATTCCAACTAGGAGTCTAGGAAGCGTAAACAAGATGGCACTATCCTCTACCCACCTAATCGGACTCGCGTCCCCGTCCACCTAATTGGCAAAACCTTGCCCCATGGCAAATCTTGATTTGGTTGTCGCCTGACGGCTCCTCTTTGCCGCCCTTTATTCTCTTCGCACCACCACTTGTGGTCTCACAGAGTGGGCCTGGCTTGACCAAACCACAAAATATGGTGCAGAGCTAGGGTGGTTTTTTATGGGTTGTGCTGGCGAGATATAAGAGCAACTCTACCAGAGTCGTCATACCGTGCATTTGGAAACTGGCGTGAGCGCGGCGCCCATTTCTGCCTAGGCTGCCACCGACATTCATTCAAAATACTCGAGGGCGGTGGGTAGGCGAGCACGGACGACGACTGATTCTATCTTACGGTGCACGTCATCCTTGATCCACTTGAAGTAGTCCCACATCCTCCCCCAGAACCCTCTCTCGGTGTGGACCTCTTAGGTCTTGCTGGGGAGGACGTGACCGCATCGACATGGTCGATGAGATTGAGTGTGGTGGCAGGGATGGAGAGGGCAGGGTGGCGGCCGGTGAAGGGGGCGGTGAGGTTAGTGTGTTGGCGACGGGATGGGGGAGAGAGGTTAAATGTGGTGCTGATGGCGAAGGTAATGGGTCCATATACCAGCGAATGGGCGTGTTCCGGATGGAAATTGGGCCTGATTTGCTACGCGCGGGAGGGGAACGTGACGAAGAGCGTTAGTTGGCACTCTGCTCGGTGGATACGTGGTTGCAACATTGTCAGGGAGGAAGCGGCAATTGCACGGGCGACAACGACATTGATAGGGCTGCATGTAGGAGGAAGAGTCTGAGCCAAAACTTTCTTTCCGCTCGAGCAGATGGTGGATGATGCATGCTCCAAACCAATGCCCTCACATTTTTTGAAGGGTTGAATATGGAGCACCCTTCACAAATTATGCATGCCGAATGTCGGATGACTAGTATGCTAAAATGGCATTCTCAGTCAAAAGTCGCCATATTGGTCGGGCGACTGCTATAGAATCTGGCCTTTAGTTGTAAAAACAGAAAACCGGAAGCTGGACCACTGGATTGAGGATGGATGGCACAGATTCAATGGGACGGATGTGTACACAGAAATGCACGCTTCTGTGCAAAAAGGACCCTCGTTTCTAACGAATTAGCTACCGTAATAGCCCTAGCATTGATTGGGAAAGAGGTAGCGACATGGAAAAGGCAAGGGTTGACCTAAGACGTGAAATGACGAAAATGCCCTCGGCGGGGCCTAGAAACAATGGGCGGTGGCACGCTGGAGGGCACACTACTCACTGCGGCTGTGTTTTTGGTTTGATCCGACGGCCGAGGTCTTCCAGGAGCGAGATCGAATGGTCGAAAACGCATCAAGAAATTGATCCGACGGCCGAGAGTGCCTAAGCTCTAAGAGAGTGCGGGGGCGCCCACGGTTCTTATTTCAGGATTTGCTCGCGTGATAGTCCCATCTGACCATCTCCCCTGTTGCTTCGCGGCGGCGCTCCAGATCCGGTGCCAAGCGCATCCCTTCCCTTCCCTTCCCCAGCTACTCCGACTCAAGGCCACCACCAAACATCGCGCCCCACATCTCCGAGCGGCAACCGGTCGTCGTCACGACGGTGAGCGGCCCCGCCGGCATAGGTGCCTTCGAGGCACCACGTGACGTTCACCGTGCCCTCCTCCGGCACATCTACGACGTGGATGAGCCCACGCCGTCCGCACCCAAGCTGCAAGGTGGCCACCTCTCCCCTTCTTTCCTTTCGCCGCCGCTATGTACAATCATTTTATTACTATTTTGGGTAGTGGATTTGGAGAATTTGTGACATTCCACTCCGCAGTTTGTTTGTGCGTTTCCTTAACAAACGGCAATGCGCTCCATATCCTTTGATGAAGGTTTTAAAAATCTTCAACTTTGTACTACAAGTCAGGCTCATATACTAGTGCATGCTTGTACAGGAACCGATCAAGTGCTTCTGCTAGCTCTTGTGTACGTGAGTGTCTCTTGGCGGAACTCAGTTTAGGCCATCTCAAGCAGTCTCTCTTGGTATGTTATGTTCCGTTCCATCATTTAAAATCCTGACTGACAAGGCTGAGCCGCGGTGTCGCTAAACCTGCATGCAGATCTTCCGCTCGACGAAATGCACCGGAGCACAACCCAGCGCCCGGGCTAGCGCCGCGGCGCCCGCCGGGCTGCCACCAAGCCTGACCGCCTCAGCGCCCTCCCGGACGAGCTCCTGCATTACATCATGTCATTCTTGAAGGCGTGGGAGGTGGTCCGCATCTGCGTGCTTGCGCGGCGGTGGCGCCATCTCTGGGCATCCGTGCCCTGCGTCGATCTCCGCGTGCGCCCCTCCACTGGCCGCTACGGCGACCCGCCTGAGAAGTTCCGCGAGTTCGTGCACCGGCTCTTCCTCCTCCGGGACGAATCAGCGCCCGTGGTCATGCTCCGCCTGCGGTCGAGCGACGAAGAAGCGGGCTTCACCGATGACGACGCCAGCGCGTGGATGAGGGCCGCCATCAAGTGCAACGCGCGGGTTATCCATCTCAACCGGCGTTGCTCAGAGATCTCGTCGTTGGACCGCGTGTCGTTCATCTCTTGCCACCTCAAGGTCTTGAAGCTGTCGGATGCCATGCTCGAGGATCCTCGGGCAGCTTTCTTCTAGTTGCACGTCTTTGGAAGTACTACGTCTGAAGGATTACTTGGTGTTGGTGGCAGGCCCTAGGATTGTGTCTGCCTCTTTGAAGACATCAATCATGCTCGAATGCGAGATCAGTTGCGCCTTCTCCATTGCTGCTCCGAACCTCCTACTTCTGCACCTCATCACACCTTACGTCCGAGCCCCATCATTCAAGAATTTGGGGTCACTTGTCACAGCTACTATCATACTTGATGACTCTTTCTTGGGTGATGACAATGAATGCATCGGTGATGAAGATTATTGTGATGGAACTATTGATGACGACGGGGATGATAGCGACGATAATGATTGGACAGAGAGCTCGAAGATTCATGATGAGTCTTCCTTGAGTGATAATGTTGGATATGATGATTTTATAAGGTTTGGATACGGATATGGAACCTCTTATCCTCAACCCTCCAGCCTTGCTTTGAGATCCGTACTCTTCAACTAACTAATAACAAGAAGATTTCTCTTTTTTGTTTCTCGAAAATGAAACAACATATGAACTTCAAACTTTGCAGACCGAACAAACATTAGAACATCAATGTATGAAAAAAATTCAGATTTTTTGGTCTGATATAAATATACAAAATGAGATTTTCTTTGAATAAAAATATTATTTCAAGTATTTAAAATGCATGAAAAAATCTGAAAGTTTTTTCCTATATTGTAGTTAGAATGTATTGTTGTTCTGCAAAATTTGAAGTTCATATGTTGTGTCGTTTGAGAGAATTAAAAAAGACAAATGTGTTTGCACGGATCTTGATGCATAAATGGATGGCAAAGATAAGGGGTACCATGTAGCCTGAGCTACAGAAAACCACACTCTTTACAGGCATGATCGTTACAAGGATAATTATGATTGTGATGGTGATATCGATAGCGATGACAATACCTATGCATACAGTGAGATTGCAAATGATGCAAAGTATGGCTACAAAGGCAAAGGCCTGATTTCCAGTAAAGACAGTATCTATGGTGGATATAGGGAATGCAATGATGCGAAGATTTTAGGTGGCCGTCATATTCTTTAGAGTCTTTCAAGTGCTAGAACTTTGGAGTTGTTGACTGATGCTGGAGAGGTATAGCTTTCACCACCTTTTATTATTTTCTCTATCTTCGAGTATGGAAATTTTTTTGATATAGCCATTTAGCCATAATTGTTTTTAACAACTTTTTTTTGATGTTTGCAAAATTAATTTATGTTGCTCCCAACAGAATACACATGTACGATGAGCACATTTCTTACATAAGTAGCAACACCTGGTTAGAAAGGCACAGTTGACTTGGAGAAGAGTTCAGATCAAGAAATTTGTACTAGCTCATTTCATCATCAAATGTAGTAGGTGAAATCAATGAGATCTGGAAGTATGAAGCTTCAAGAGAACATTATATATTATTTCAGATTATTGTTTGTTATTTTTTTACATTCTTGAAGTAGTGTATCTTTTTAAATGATTACTGTTCAAATCGTTGTGTAATTAACTATTTTGAGTCTGCGTACCAGTATAATGGCAATGTCCCTTCACATTATAGAAAAGAATGAGGAATCATATTTCACGAATAGGTACTAATCATGGTAACACATCACTATATGTCTTAATTTCTTTCTCGTGGTTGGTATGTTTGTTTTCTTATCTGCATATTAAACAAACCTCTTGTATTCAATATATAAAATATAAAATTCAAATTACTATGTTTAATTGCTGAATACTCATTTTATGTGCAATGTGTAGGTTGTTCTGAGCAGGGAACTGAATACATGTCCAATTTTTGGCAACCTGAAGACCCTGTCTCTTGGCGAATGGTGTATGACTGCAGACTTTTATGCATTAATTTTCTTGCTGCAGCACTCACCTAATATACAGAAGCTCTTTCTCCAACTTAAAATTGTATGTGTAATTACATATTTGGGGCTTATGCTTACTTGATTATCTTTTAGTTTTGAGTACTTTAGCATATGCTTAACAACAACTTTTTTATCTGCAAAAGAACTTCAATGCCAGAGAGGCATCAGAAACAGGTATCAAACTACAGGGAAGATCATTTACTTGCAAAGATCTTCGAATGGTGAAGATCACATGCTCAAAGGATGATGGGAGAGTCCATAAGCTGGCAAATTTGTTTATGGCAAATGGTATACCAGTCGACAAAATTTATGTCCGCCACAGCGGGAGTGCTTGTGAGTCATACCTTCTCTTCAGATAGCATTTTGTATTTATTTTCATTATCAGTACTTTTACTTGCTTGTATGTTCCTGTGCTATTTTCTGACGGATGTCCACTGCATACTGTCTTGTTCCGCTTTCCCTGAAAAGCCACATGCTTTTATGTGCATATATAATCTGCTTAATATCTTGTCACCATTCTGTTAAATTGGAAGTATGTTTTGCTAACTTAACTATGTTCCTTCTGTACATGATCCTAGACTACACACTTATACACTCCCTGATATTTCTACCAGATCTCCGCAGCCAGAAGCAGATGAAGGAGTTCTGGGGGATGTAATATCCAACATCATCATGAGCAACTGATCGTGCTCTCAAAGCTGCGCTGGATTTCTTGATTGCCTCTTTTTTGGTAACATGGATGCCGTTGGTGATAATTGGATCGTTGGAATGTTGTTGCCGGTGGGATAAGCTGAGAAGTTCATCTAGTAGTAGGTCTAGCCTCTAGTACAACTTTGCTTTGTTCCTGGAACGGATATGAATGCTCATTGTTTGAATGCTTCAGACTTGAGAGTGGTGCATCTGAGTCTGTCATGCGTTGTGCTATGCTCCAGTAAGCATTGATCCTGTGGTGAGTTATAGGCGGCTTTAGTACCGTGCAAATTCTGATGTCGTGTAAAAGGAAATGAACCTTCATTCCGATTCCGGCGATGAAGGTTTACATTGTCGTCTAACTATTCAGATTTCGGTGCTGGGAATGTCATGATACGAATGAAACACACTAATCAGTTTGATTTTAGGATTGCTTGCCACCAGGGTGCAGAAGAAGTTATTCTTCATCCGAGGTAATCTTACGATCGCTTTATAATTGCGTTTGGAATGCAAATAGTAACATTCATATTAATTCACTACATAAAATTTGGTATAAGAAAATAAAAAAATAGGTTATAAGACCAAAAATATCACATTTTTATGTATGTTTTTACGTTCGTAACTTTACATAATATAAAATATTTTTTACGGCGAGTATATATTTTCTTACGTTCTCTTTTTACGTATGAAATAGGACAAAATTTACGAAACCTAAAAATACGGTGCATTGACGTCAAAATAGAGAGGGGGTGAAGAATAACTATTCCTCACCCAGGATGATGAATAGCGCAACCCTATATATATATATATATATATATCAACACTAGCTATGGAGGTGGCTATCAGAACCATTAGTTTGCTTCAAGATCCGAACTTTACTGTTGATAAGGTTCCTATTTGTTGACTTATAGATGCTCGCATTTACCAAAGAGGAAGCCATGTGGAGGTGCTTTACATGGCAGCGGACCAAAATGGCAACCTACCCCTACAATGGCAGGAGTACTTAGGGAATGGACACAGCTTCTTTCTAGCATTGGTCCTCGAGCATCATTTGTTTTGGGTAAGCCTATGTTGTAGGTTTTGTTGCCTTGTTAATGTTGAAGGGTTCTATCCATCGCGAGCTATTTTTAGCATGTATGAACGTCCATTGTATGCATCAAATGTGAAAGGTTTGGTACCTTTAATTCACGTTGGCTTATAGAGTACACACTAAGACAAAATTCTGAAGGCTGAATACTTTAATGCGTTGCAGCATGTATTCTTGACTAATCCTCCCATAGTCTTGACAAAGAAACATGGAGGTTTTACAATGTGCCTCCGTTCTCAATGGCCGTACCATCTCCTCCAGTGGGCATCAAGGTTGATGCTAATTTTGGTATTTTTTTAAGCTCCTGCTAATTACTGTTCAAAAAAACTTTTGCTAATTACAGTTTGTTGGGTGGAGGAGCGACCAGCCATGTAAAGAAAATGAGACGTAGAAATGACAATACAAAATATATGTGGTGAGAGTTGGATTTTAGTAAACTGTATAGTTATTTTGTTTTATAAAACACATTTTGTTAAACAAATAATCAAAATATGGTAAATGTGAAATTTTGGCGACCCAAGATTGGATGGAAAAAAACACACATTTATTTAATTAATTGTCATTAAGCCTTGTAGATCACTATTTTGGATATATATTTACTAACAAAAAATGCATTTTACTTCGAACGTTGGTTTAAAATACATTTTACTTTTTTTTTTCAAGTCAATTCTACAAATGCAAAAGAAGGAAGGTGCAGTCCCTACTTTCATCTATGTGCACATACACGGTAACTAGCCAGACAGAGTAAGAAGCAGCCCCTTCTTTCAGCCATGCATAGACATATACTTGCCAGTTTTGCGTCACGGGTATAGTCAGACCACGGTGCTTCACATGCATGGCTTGGCTCCTTCACTCATTCTCATGAACATGTCTCGCTGGTCAGTGCACCCCACGTGACTCTCTATCTCTCCATTTTTGTTGGTTGCCGACTGTGGGCATGCCACTGCTGGCCAGCTGCCTGGCTTGGTTTCAGTTTGGTGGTTAATCATCCCTAAAAGGAAACTTGATGGCTAATTGTGCGTTTGACTAGTGAGGTGGTGCCACTCCTAACGTGCTAGTATTTCATTAGTGCTTGGCTAATGCGTGCATGGTGTAGGATCTGGGAGGTTCTCCTCAATGAGTTCGTGAGCTAAGTCAGGCTCTATCAGTTTGTTATTTCCACACACTAGAGAGAAACATGATAACCAGAATTGGATGCTTGTACAAAAACAAACTTAGAAAAAAAAAGATGGGCGCATCAGGATCAGAGCATCTCCAACGTCGATCCTTGAACCACCCGTGTGCATCCGAACCGCAGAAGCTATCCAACACGGTCCTGTATTAGTTCACGGCGCGGTTCAGAAGTACTTTCTCTTGCAAAATTGGAGACAAAGTGGGAGGAGCTTTGTAGGAGTCCGGACAGCAGGCACGTCGGACTTCGACACCCCCAGCCCACCCGATCCGCCCTTTCAGTCTCATTTCCTACAACTCCACCCCCTTTGACGCATATAAAAGGTGTCTGGTCCAATAAAGAGAGTGCACACATACAATGTGCAAGGTTGAGGGACAAGTTCTCTTCGGTGCCACCGCCATCCACCACCTGCTCGACTAGGGTTGTGCCCTGAGGGGTATAAGCTTCATGGTATGAAAGGTGCCCGATCCAGTAAAAAGAGTGCACTCATATGATTGTGCAAGGTTTGGATAATGGAAAATGGAACTTTCCGTGTCATTGTGATGATATAGGGATACTAGACCACCATGAGGGGTATAAGTTTCATATTTCATTCACAATTGTTCATTCATAACAGGTGTGTTGTCTTATGCCAACTCTACAAATATATATTTCGAGTGGGTTTAACCACACGTCAAGTGTTGGTTCCAACATTAAATTCTAATCCATCTATCCATTGACCAACACACACACGCACATACACACACACACACACACACACACACACACACACACACACACACACTCACTCACACACACACAGAGAGAGGGGGAGAGAGAGAGAGAGAGGTTGGGTGTATATGGATGGTCGGAGGCAACGGTGGACCATCAAAGGGAGCTGCTCGACAAGGGTGGTGTATCGAGGGGTATAGGGTTAGATGTATAAAAGGTACCTGGTCCAATAAAGAGGGTGCACACATAGGATGTGCAAGGTTTGAGGACAAGTTCTATTATGTGCCACCGCCATCCACCACCCGATTGACTAGCTAGGGTGGTGCCCGGAGAAGTATGACCTTCAGGGTATGAAAGGTTCCCGATCTAGTAAAAAGAGTGCACTCATATGATTGTGAAAGGTTTGCTTAATGAAAAATGAAAGTTCAAGTGTCATTATGACGATACAGGGATACTAGACCACCGTGAGGGGTACAGTTTCATACTTCATCCACAATTGTTCATTCATAACTG
Organism: Triticum monococcum; assembly: GCA_034509565.1. NCBI lineage: Eukaryota > Viridiplantae > Streptophyta > Magnoliopsida > Poales > Poaceae > Triticum > Triticum monococcum. The sequence continues at coordinate 75,134,187 of CM067842.1, read as the reverse complement.
GTGTGTTGTCTTATGCCAACTCTACAAATATATATTTCGAGTGAGTTTAACCACACGTCAAGTGTTGCCGTCTATCCATAGGCCAACCAACTCACACACACACACACGAGAGAGAGGTTGGGTGTATATGGATGGTTGGAGGCGGCGGTGGACTATCAAAGGGAGTTGCTCGACAAGGGTGGTGTGCCGGGGGGTATAATATTAGAGGTATAAAAGATGCCCGGTCCAATAAATAGGGTGCACACATATGATGTGCAATGTTTGGGGACAAGTTATGTTCGGTGCCACCGCCGTCCACCACCTGGTCGACAAGCTAGCGTGGTGCGCTGAGGAGTATGACCTTCGTGGTATGAAAGGTGCCTGATCTAGTAAAAAGAGTGCGCTCATATGATTATGCAAAGGTGTGGGTAAGCAAAAATGGATGTTCATGTGTCATTATGATGATAGAGGGATACTAATCCACTGTTGGGGGTATTAGTTTCATATTTCTTTCACAGTTGTTCATTCATAACTGGTGTGTGAGTGTGAGTGTGTGTGTGTGTGTGTGTGTGTGTGTGTGAGAGAGAGAGAGAGAGAGAGAGAGAGAGGTCGGGTATATATGAATGGTCGCAGGTGGCGGTGAACCGTCAAAGGGAGCTGCTCGACAAGGGTTGTGCGTCGAGGGGTATAATGTTAGAGGTAGAAAAGGTGCCCGGTCCAATAAAGTGAGTGCACATATACAATGTGCAAGATTTGGGAACAAGTTTTGTTCGGTGCCACCGCCGTCCACCACCTGGTCGACTAGGGTGGTGCCCCGAGGGGTATGATCTTCATGTGTATGAAAAGTTCTTGATCCAGTAAAAAGAGTGCATGCATATGATTGTGCAAGGTTTGGGTAATGGAAAATGAAAGTTCCCATGTCATTATGAGAATATAGGGATACCAGACCATCATGAGGGGTGTAAGTTTCATATTTCATTCACAATTCTTCGTTTATAAATTAGTGTGTCGTCTTATGCCAATTTTCTATTCTTTTTTGTGCCAACGCCGTCCACCACAACTCACAGAAAGAGAGTTTAGTAGTACAAGCCTCCGAGGAGGAGGATTACAGAATCAACATGAAAGAAATTAGTGGATGACGTCCCATGTCGTCTGTAGGACAACGCCTGGTCACTCTGCCGTGCGTTTTCAATTTGATCTAAACTGTGTTGTATCAAACATTGTTATTTGCTCTTCTATGAAATTATCAATGGCCCCGTCAATCATCATATTTAATGTAATACTACATGCCAGCAACATTGGCAGTCCTGATGAGTGATGGTTAGAACAGCTGTAAAATAGATGGGGTTACGTGCTTGTTTATTCACAGCATATCACTTTCACCATGCGCTAACAAACATGTGAAGGGATGGGGATAAATAAGCTATAAAGGCGAGGCTTTGTAAATTTTATCTTCAAACTACATGAGTAATAGTTTGTCCATCTGACATGTTCTCTTGAAATGCTCTATCCTGCAATGAACCACTAATTAATCATAAATGGATTTCAATATTCTAATCAAAGAAGCAAACTGTTAACACCCTTTGGGTATAGAAAAACATATAAATTCATAAAGTCCGTTCTTCATATATCTCGTCAGTAGTTTTCATTTGAACCTCCTATTGTAATAGGGATAGATTTGAAACCGTATGTCTGTGACAGCTATTTGGCTTTTGACGAGCGCTGCTCAAAAGTCCTGGTTGTGTTTGCGGTGCCTTTGCTTTTTAATAAAAGTTAGGGCAGAAGGGAAACCCCTTTCATTAAAAAAAATCATAAAGTCATACATGAACATGGCATATATTTTTAAAAATTGTCTAGCATGTTACGCATGCATTTTTGTCCTTAGAGCAACCAACCTAGTGGCTTCAGTAGCTAGGATGGCAATTGGAATGAAGTGGTCTATAAGAAAAACTAAACAATGTATAAGTTAGTCATGCATGGCCCAATACTGAGTCATCGACATGTAAAAATAAAAGCTGAATGTAGAAAAAAGAAGTAGAAAGCTGAAGAAGCTAAGCAAACCACTTCCAAGTGATGCATACATAACTCAGTATTTTCCCTGAAAATGTAGTAGAAGGTGTAAAGGAACAGATTAGGCATGCTAAAATATTAAAAATTATGGTTATCTTTCAGTGAAACAATTGCATTCAGATAACCCATGGTATTTAGAATATGAATATGGTGTTCAGAAAATTCTAGAAACAACAAGCAACTGTTTAACACTGACAACGACAAGCAACTAGCCACGAACAGGAACAAAATCAGGTCAGTTACTAGCAATATATGAAGTATATGCTATGATAAAAATACTGTTGGACTTGTATTCGACTGAGGTTTTTCATGGTGTACTTTTTGTGATATAAAATTGAAATTTTACTATTAATAATCACTGTCAAAGAATTGAACCAACAAATGAGGGGCCTAACAAATTAACTAATTTATTTATTTGTTCTGACTAGTATTCTGGCTTACTATGTCAAAAAGGATTTCTGTGACAAACGATTCAGTTCTGCGCTAGGTCTATTGATACTTGGAATGGACAGTAGGGGACGCACACACATTATTTGACATCTTGTCTGTTAGCTTTTGTATTTCATGCTCGGCACCATTAAACTGCCCTGGATTCCGGCTGCCATTGCTCGACAGAGGAGGCCTGTTCGCTGCAGTATGTAAAGATGGAAGTAGTTATAGCCGTTTGTATAATTGCTGTGTTCGATACAAAATAGTATTTTGTGCTCCACACATGGTGGGGATCCAATGTATCCAGCCCTTAAGTATGTCACGCCGCACTACATGTGTTGATTAGAAGAGTAATAACATGAGATTTGTATATATCCTGGTTCAAGTCCTTGCTACTAGTAGTAAGAGCATCTCCAGCCGTTCGGCTCCCCGGGACGCCGAAAAAGCGCCGTCTAGGGCTGAACCGACGTTTACTGTCGGCGTGGGGGCGATTGTGTTTCCAGTTGCCGCCCCCCGGTCGCCCACTGCGGCATTCACGTGGCGCTCCCAGACCCCGCTCCGGTGCCGCTTCTTCGCATGGCTTGCGATCATGAACCTCTGCTAGATGTCAGACCGGTTAGCACGGAAAGGACTACCGCACCAGGACTCTTGCCCTTTCTGTGATCAGCACGAGGAGACGATTAGCCACCTGCTCATTGAGTGTGTTTTGGCGAGGGAAGTATGGGCTAAGGTGTTCATGGCCATGGGCGTTCCGCATGGCGCTCTATGTGTTGGAGAGCCCTTGCCAGATTGGTGTGCCCGGCAGGATACCCATGGGCGGCCGGCGAGGACGATGCGGACCTTGTGCCTCCTTGTCATGTGGGAGCTTTGGAAGCACCAGAATGCCATCGTCTTCAATGGGGCAACGGTCAGCCTTCAGCAGATTCTGCACCGGATTGCGAGCGAGGGCAGGGTGTGGAGGCAGGCGGGACTGCTAAGAGGAGAGTTGGATGCATTCTTCGTAGAGGAACTCGAGTGGGCTCGCCGCGAGTAGTCCGGTTAGGCCATAGGAGGTGGATGGTGGCGTACGCCATGTAATCTTTTGTGTAACGAAACTGTGGAGGGTTTTTCCCCCTTTCTTCTATAATATAAGATATGCACACTCGTGCGTATTCGAGAAAAAAGAAAAAGAATGCAGTGTCGTTGTATAAAGAAAGGAGCAACCAGTCGTATTTCAGTATATGAAAAGAAATGAGAATGCAAGCCATATTCTACTTTTCTTCTAGGAAAACCAGATAGGATCAAATCCATGGAATCAAGACTAAGACATCAATTTTCTTCCCTGCAACAAAGAACGGGTATATGTCTTTGCGGACTGAAGAATTTCATTAAACTGGCAAAGCTTATTTTGTCAAAGTACACCTATTATTTTGCCCGAATCATGTCTTTGCAATGTGAACGATTTAGCTTCTTCCTTCACTCCATGCATAATGTTATTCTGTCAAAGCAAAGATGTGGAAAAACTCTACAAAATGAACTGTAACTGTCAGTTTTAACAAAGCAAAAGAGCCAGGTGCATACAGGTTCTGAAGCCATGTATACTCAGAAAATTCATAGAGTTTGGTGTACACCAATTTGAAGGTTGTGCTCGGTAATTTAAAAGTGCGAGTGGCGCAATTAAAAAAACACATGCACAATAAGCAATGCTTGTGTGTAACGTAATTACCATCCACCAATTTGACCACACCAAAAAATAACATGCACAACAAATGAGGTCCAGAAACTTCTTCAATTAGTTAGGGAACACCAAGTAGAACAGTTTAGAGAATCCATCGGCTATTATTTCAGTGCTGGAGAATTACATTCGGCTAAAACTAATTCAACAAGATCGTAACAAATACATCAATGCAAAGTGATTGCTAGGTACCAAAAAAGCAGTAAGAAGTAGCAGCTCGTGGGAGCTAAGATGCTCCTTCTGTATATGATGTGGCGCCTAATCAGCTGGCCGCTGCTGCTTGTCATCCTCTATCAACTACAGTAAAAAATAAAGGGAAGTAGCAAGGGTTGTAGAGAAAAAAACGAGATTTCAATGAGCAGAGGACCTTGGTCGGTGGCACAGCAAGTAGCCAAGTACCTCTGGCGGATCTGCCACTCCACTCTGCTCCGACCAGCTGCTTCGGCGTAGGACATATTTGATGCCCTGTGCGAATAAAAGGCGTAATGCTGGAATTGTAGATAAGTTTACAAATTATTAATTTCCCAGATGCAGAGCCGGTCCATCTCTGTATACATATCCATGCATGACAATTTGTTTCCTCCCCATGAAAAAAATAATATTCATTTCCCTTCATTCTAATTTTTCAGATGGACAGAAACATCAAAGCTTGGCCCACTACGTTGATTAATCACAACGATGAGACCTATGGGCAAACGTGGAGGCACTCTTCCTGCGTTCGCCAGCAAGGTAGTCCTGGCAATGTTGCACAACAGAATTCGACGTTCTCAGGGCCGTGCCTCCTCCCTATGCACATTTTTGGGAACGGGGTGTCGTCTTTGCCTATGGCATCGCCATCCGAAAGATGAGGACAACCTGATCTGCCGATCTCACCATCTGCATGGGACAGAGAATGCATTGCGTGCATGCACATACATCAGACGGCTTGCGCCAAAAACAATATAACAAGCGAAAAACAGGCACATACATACGACATGCATGAGAAAAGTAGCAATCCCTCCATTTTAAAATGCAAATGTTTTTTAGTTTGTATTCAACAATTAGGTAACTTTTATGATATGAAAGCATACTCACAAGAAAATTATTTGCAGTATAAACCTAGTAACAATAAATATATACGGGTATAAAGCAATTGTTGGTCACAATCTAATCCTAACTTTTGTAGTGTACGTTGAAAACAGATGGAGCATATATATTACCAGTTGAGGAGACCAACATGAGCATGGAGCATCCAAGGAGCACAATGAACAAAACCGCGGCTGCCTTGGCTTCCATCTGGCCGTTGAGTCTGCTGAACGCCATGTTTTGATCCCTAACCTATATGAGATACTTAGATGGATGATGAACACAGCTGATGTGCTCAATCGAGTCAAGCCCTGGGCTATTTATATACCAGGACACAGCACACAAGGTAGACTGAGTCAATTCATTATAATGACAATAATAAATAGACATCACACATCCGTAGGATAAGATAAGCACACGATTACTTAAAGCACTCCTATCTTTAAGTTATAAATATCATATGCATTAAATGTGTGTTTATATATATCTCATCAATGGATTGTATCTTGTTGTACTCTAAAATATTTATCATTTAGTGTTTTTTGTGAGAGAGAAAATATGAGTTGCTTTGATTTTTGTGTGAAGAGCTATATCTATATTAAGACAGGATAACTCTCTCTTTGCTTATTAATAGGATGCCGCATTAGATTTTTTACTTAGGTATCAAAATTATGATATAGTCCAAAATAAGTTTATGAAATATTAATTTCCTTTGCAGCGTCGCCTCCCACACATCTTGCATTAACTCAATCAAATCAAACTAAATCCTTTGTAGCACTCTCGTTGGTGGGTATAAAATAATTACATTAACTCAATCAAATCATTATATATATATATATATATATATATATATATATATATATATATATATATATATATATGTCGGATACGGGCAATCAGAACAAATCAAATCTTTTGCATTAACTCAATCAAATCAAATCACTTTCTGCTTTAGAAATATGGTTGGCGTAAGTATAAGTCGGTCATGATTGACGTTAAACTACTATAATATGTGTATGCCCCCATTACAATACATGGACATTTATCTAGTTGTAAGTTAATTGCAATGTCCAACGCTTCATGGATTGCCATGTCCAATTAGCTACTTGTAAGTTAATTGCCATTTCCAACGATTAATGGTTGGTGTATGGAACTAGCACAGCGCATCTCCTCCTCGCGCAACGCATCTCCTCCTCTCCTTGCGCCGTCCGCGTGGGTGGCCGGGGGGAGCCCAGATCTGCCACCCCTCGTCCCTCCTCTGCCCCTCCTCGCTGCCGCCGGCGCATGTCACCGGGCAAAGCCCGCTTGGCCTAGGCGGCGGCGAGGCCTTCTTCTCCTCCTGCCCGAGGATGGCGGTGCGGGACGCTTTCTTCTAGTGGCGGCAAGGCATGGCCGTGGGGCGCGGCGGCGCGACGGCACGGGCTGGCGGCGGTGGCTGCTGGTCGTACCTGGCGTCGTCCTCTACTGGGACGGCGGCGGGGGTCTGATGTAGGGCTCTCCGGTGGCGCGGCTGGGGCTTGCGGGCGGCCCTGCTGCTCGCGCGGCGCGGCTGCTGGCTGGTCAGGCGGCGGCACCTTGGAGCCTACTTCCAGTCCCCGGTGGAGATGGCGGCAATCCGTACACCAGACTTGGTGGAGGTTCTTTGAACAGATCTGGGTGAAAACCTTGTGCTCGGCTAGATGACAAAGCCGGCGATGGCGGCGCTCTTCTGTGTCGTTCTCTTCTTGAAGACATCGCTCTGGAGAAGTTCCAGACCTCTATCTGTTACCTCTGGGGGGAAAACCCTAGGTCGGTAGATCGGATGACGGCGGCGCTCTTGCGTCGTTTCCCCCTTGGGGCGTCAGTCTTGGAGGTGTGCATGGGCTCGAGGGACCAGCAGACAACATCTTTGGTGGAGCGGTGTTTCATCTTACGCATCGACGACTGTGGATCTCGGCGGCGTGGCGCAGTGCAGTCTTGGTGTTCGACGTGTGTAGACGGACTCGCGCAGGAGGATGGCGCTGTCTGGCGTCATGGTGGCGTTGATGGCAGACCTGGCAAGGTCGTGGCGTCAGTATCTGCTCTGAAGATGGACAGGTGGAAGACGGCGGCGGTGGCCTGTGAGAGTGTGCCGGACTAGTGTGTGCCCCAGACCAAGTATATGGCTTGGTTGGGGCCTCCGGTTTTAGATGGTAAGCTTAGGTGCCAGGTCTGTTTGGTATTAGGCTCCGACTATCAGCACCCCTACATCAAGTGGATAGAAGTAATGACAGATGTTGCCAAGATGTGACTTCAGATTTATTCATGTACTACTTTGTGAATAATTAATAAAATAGTTACATGCATTGTCGAGATGCAGAGGCCGAAGATGGCCCTCCTTTTCAAAAAAAAAAAAAAAATTGAAACCAGCGCAGCTTTGAGAGCATGTTCAGTGCTTCGTGGAGACCGTTGTATCCTACTAGCAACAACGCCATGTCCAACGCTTCATGGACAGGTTGGAGCGCAAGCGTCGCCACAACCTGGTGTTGTACGGCCCGAGCTCAGAAGTGTATTGCTCCCTCCTATGCATCATCCCTCGCAGATTAAGTTCATCCGCTAGCTGTTCCATATTGATATACTAGGACGATCTAGCTAGTAATATTAAGATGTTGTGAGACCATTAGTCCTAAAATGTATGTATTCATATATGCACGCATGCAGGGAGCGCAACAAAGCCATCGTTCTCCCACATGTCCAGATCACCCTTCGCCATTACAATTTGAACAACCCGGTAATAGATCATTACCTTGCTTGGTTGTTTGAACAAGTTTTGTTGGATATTAGACTAGAAAATATGCTTTTTGCTGTTTGACATGTTTGTTTGATGGGCCTTACTATATCTTCCTATGCTTTCCTTGTGCTCTATGTTTCAGGGTGCCGAGTTCGAGCCTGTCAGTCCTATGTCATGCAACCGTGTCGGTTTCAGGGGTGAGATTTGGTTTCACTTCAACTTTTTAGCTCGCCGCCGCCACGAAAAGCACAACTTCTGGGCTCGCGGGAGGGTTGTTCCAGAACCAGATACCTCTGAGAAATAAGGCTGAGCTACACTATGACCGCTTCGGCAAACCAGTTGTCAAAACATGCATCATATTGGGTGGGTAACTGTACAATTAACTACTTGAATTATTCTAACATATGTTGATTCCTGCATTTGTCCTAGTTTTCTGCTAGCTGTGTAGTACTCCCTCCGACTTAATTTTAATTTAAAAAACATCGCCATACAAATTTTGTCGAAAGTCATATGGTGCATGCATGGTTCGACCAAATTTGTAGGAACACCCATCAACAACTACAATATTAAATAGATATAATATGAAATTGTTGTTTATTGTACATGTTATGATACTAATTTGGCATTGCAATTGTTGATATTTTTTCGTATAAATGCAGTCAAACTTTGCACCATTTGACTTCAGACATAATTCATACTCGCACTTTTCAAGCATGGATGGAGTATTATTTTCTCAAAGAGGCTAACTAGTACTCTCTCCGTCCCATAATATAAAAGCGTTTTTGACACTAGAGGGAGTAGTTTTATTTTTGTAAGTAAGGGATACTAGCAGTTTATAAATTTATGAATTCCATGTCTCCGTACGTCCTGGTTGATCAAAGAAAACAAAGTTCTACTTTCACTTGTTTGCTCTACTTTGCATGAGAACCTTCAACGCATAACCTTAAGAGCAACCAGTACCCTCCGGAGGGTAGTTCTTAAAAAAAGGCTACCAAGGGTTGGCTGCTTTTCCTTTTCAATTGTATACATGCCCCTACGGTTTGGCTCTAGCATTTCATGACATTACACTTATAATGCATTATTCTCTTGTTAAACCTATTCTCTTGCCGGTTGCTAGTAATTAAACTAGTATCATCTGTTTGGGCTTTCCATTAGTCGACCAGATTTTCAGTCTCGGGATCTCTGAATTCTCGTTTTCAGATATCCTCATTGTGCACCTAATATCCTTGCCGATACATGTTGCAAGATATCTCCTCAATATAACTTTTACATAACCATCTGGCTGCACGCATAACAGGACGTAAACACAACTGTACATGCAATATCTAGTCCATACGATCCAACAAATTGGTGACTAGTGAGTCAAATACCATTATGTATTTTGATGGTAAACATAGTGTGTAGTCAGTGTCTCCCTTTGAGAGCATGCTCAGTGCTCCGTGGAGACCGTTGTATTCTACTAGCAACAACGCCATGTCCAACGCTTCATGGACAGGTTGGAGCGGAAGCGTCGCCGCAACCTGGTGTTGTACGGCCCGCAGCTCAGAAGTGTATTGCTCCCTCCTATACGGCTATACATCATCCCTCGCAGATTAAGTTCATCCGCTAGCTATTCCATATTAATATACTACGACGATCTCGCTAGTAATATTAAGATGCTGTAAGACCATTAGTCCTAACATGTATGTACTCATATATGCACGCATGCAGGGAGTGCCACGAAGCCATTGTTCTCCCACATGTCCAGATCGCCCTTCGCCCTTCGCAATTACAATTCGAACAACCCGGTAATAGATCTTTACCTTGCTTGGTTGTTTGAACAAGTTTTGCCGGATATTAGACTATAGAAAATATTCAAAATTCGACTAGAAAAATATTACTTTTGTTGTTTGAACAACTTTCGTTGATGGGCCTTACTATATTTTTGTATGCCTTGCTAGTGTTCTATGTTTCAGGGTGCCGACTTCGAGTCGAGCCTGTCAGTCCTATGTGATGCATCCGTATTGGTTTCAGGGATGAGATTTGGTTTAACTTCAACTTTTTAGCATGTAGCCGCCGCGAAAAGCACAATCTCTGGCCTCGCGGGATGGTTCCTCCAAAACCAGATACCTCTGGCTAGTATTTCTTTGCTGAGCTACACTATGACCACTTCAGTTGTCAAAACATGCATCATATTGTGTGGGTAACCAGACAATTAACTACTTGAATTACTCCAATATATGTTGATCCATGCATTTGTCATAGTTTTCCGCTAACTGTCTGGTACTCCGCCCTAGTTAATAAATATGCATCTACATTTTGTCGGAACTCGCATACTACCTCTCTCTCAGTTTACAGGGCGTGCACGTGCCTCTAGATCGTCAATTCGACCAACCTAATACAAGTCATATATTACAAAAAATATATCAATATAAACTTTAGATGTTCTATTTTCAAACCGTATAATTTTTGTGTTGTATAGTTTATATTAAGATGATAAAATTGATAACCTAGGTATACGCGTAGGACTTGTAAACTGAAACGGAGGTAGTAGTTCCATCAAATTTCTAGGATCATCAATAACTACAATACTAGATAGATAGAATACGAGAATGTTGTTTATTGTCCATGTAATGAAATTAATTTGGCATTGCAATTATTGATTTATTTTTTCTTATAAACTCGTTCAAATTTTACACCATTTGACTTCAGACATAATTTATACACACCCACTTTTCAAGCATAGAGGGAGTATTAGTTTTCTCGGTGGAGGCAACTAGTAGTTCTTTTTTTTTGAAAGAAAAGGCTACTAGCATTTTATGAATTCCGATCTCCTCCACCTCCCCTCCCCTCCACCTCCCCTCCCCTCCACCTCGCCTCCCCTCCCGATCTCCTCCGCCACTCGTCCGCCTCCCCCCTCCCCTCTGCCTCCCCTCCCGCCGCTGTCGGATCTAGGCTGGGAAAAGCCCGTGCGGACGGGGGATGATGGCGGTGGCGGGGCGTCCCTCCGTCGCGGCTTGGAGGTGGCTTTGTGATGGTGGATCTTGAGCGGGTGCCTTAGGACGATGGGTGTGTGGCCATGGTGCCGGTCACGCAACGATGTGACCTTCTCTACTTGTGGTTGTCTTCATTGTCGATCCAAAGGGATCTGGTTGGTGGGTGTTGCCTCGCGGTGGCTTCCTGATGGCGAATCAACTAGAGGAGGAGATGATGGCCTAGCTGCTGAAGTGGGTGAGGATGCCATCATCATCGGCGGTGCCCGTGGGTGTCGTTTTCCTTGTTGGAGGCGATGGTGGGGCATCCCTTGCTTCATTTTTCCGGGGGATACCTCAGATCTGGAGGAGGCTACCATTGATGTTGGCGCCCGTGGGCGTCGTAGCCCTTGTTGGAGGCGTTGAGGGGCCTCCTGGATCGGTTGATGGCAATGTCTTTGTTGTCACCCCCGTGGGGGCCTCATCTTTGGAGACATGCAACGGCTGGACGGACATGTGGACGGCTTGGTGGTCGGGCGTCGGTAGGTGGCGGAGCGGTGCTTCATCCTACACATCCATGGCGGCGGATCTCGGCGGCGTGGCACAGTGGAGACATGGCATCCAATGGGTGGAAATGGATTCGTGCAGGAGGACAACGCTGTCTGGTTTATGACATTTCCAATTGTGTACATGCGCTCTAGCATTTCATGACATTACACTGATGCATTATTGGTTCATTAAACATATTTCCTTGCCGATCGCTAGTGATTAAACTAGTATTATATGCTTGGGTTTTGAATTAGTTTATCAGGTTTTCAGTCCTGGGCTGAATCCTCGGTTTCATGTATCCTCATTGTGCACCTAATAACCTTGCCCATAAATGTTGCAAGATAGCTCCTTAATATTTACATAACAAACTGGCTGCAACACATGCATGCCAGGACGTAAACACAATTCTACAAGCAATATCTTGTCCATACGATCCAACAAATTGCTGATTAATGAGTCAAAGACCATGTATGTATTTTGATGGTAAACATAGTGTATAGAGTGTCTGCCTTTTAAAATTTTATCTTGTTAATTATTGTTATATGGGATCATATTAATATCATTTTTTGTGGATGATATGCTTACTAGAGTGCATATTATTGGTGAAAGATTGATGTTGTGTAAATATATTTTATATTGTGCATTTGCACTTAGCTAATTATGTTGCAACTACAGTTTCATGCATGTACTTGTCGGTAACGAACCCATTTGTGCATTCACGAGAATGTATGGCATTGCCATTTGTACCACATATTGTTAGGCGGCTCTTTGGTATTGACCATGCATTATGTTGTTTAAACATTTATACATGCATGAATTCTAATTTGTGTCGTTTCTTCTATATTAAATAGAAAAAAAAATATGATTTACCAATTCAAAAGAAGTATGCCTTTTACAAGGGTGCACTTGAGATTTAGCACCCAAGGAATGGTGAACTTTTGTGTGGAAAAGTGGGCCAGAAAAAGGAGTATTGCCAAATTTTTATGTTGAGTGAAAGTCCCAATAAAGTACTGGGGGAGAAACGTTCTTCAGTTCTAAATCTATTTGATGAGTTGCAAGCTAGCCGTGGGTTTGGATTCATAGAGTATCTAATATACAACAAGCTAATACTGTTTGCTTGGGTATCAAAATGTACTAGTTAGATACTCATCGTTGCTACCATATAAGAACAAATTAAATGTGAATAATTGACTATAAAATAATTCATAACTACGTGTGTTGAGCAAGAGGAGCACGTCAAGCACGATGGTTGTGTTGTACTTCCCCCTATTCTCTCGAGCGACCATTAAGTATCTATAATGCTTGCTTCCTTGGTCTTTTGCACACAAATCATGCACCAGGTTTTCTTGTTCTCTCCACACACACCCCCATCAACTACACCTTCTGCCCCTCAATGAAGGACAAGGTGCGACTAGATTATTTCAAGTGTAAGACATCAAGTCATGCCACCTGTTTCCTAAAGTGTTATGTCTGGATAGAAGCAAATGCTAAAACTAACATCATGACAAGCAATAAAACGGGCAACAAATAAATACAATAGCCTAATTCAACATATCGTAGTTGGCAACAATATTCAGACAACTTTCTTACTTTTTCACCTCAATTGGCGTGGGTTATGACACTACCCAGCCATCCCCCGTGACTCTAGGTTTCAGGAGGAGTACAATAGTGATAAGGAGGTTAAAAAGTTAATAAGCAATTATGATGCATGAGGTCCCACTCAGCCTCTTTTGTAATCAACATTGCTTTTGTTTTGCCTTCATTTGGGCAGTTTGGTTATCCAACATCTCACCAATTTCCGCATATCTATAATGTGTTTCTCGACATCTTTCGAGGAAGATTCATTATCGAAATTGGTGAGCTCCACGTGTCTATAATTTGTGGGGCACGAAGTTTGTAAGTGCCATGTTATATGTCAATAATGAGACCTAGGCAAAGCTGATTTAAAGTGTGAGGTCTCACTCGGCAATAGAAAGTAGCACTAGCTACACTTCGTAGAAACAAGGGACTGGTTGGGATAGCACAAATTTGAACAGAGTTTTTCAACACCCTTGTCACCCATCTAAAACCCAACCCAACCCACCCATGAAGCAAAATAACCCAGGACCCAATGCACTAGCTACTGAACCCATGCATGTATGTATCTCATGCAGGACGTGGAGTATTTGAGCTCGAGCTCAAATGAACCCACACAAACAGTAAAATTGAAAGAATTTTTTAAAAAAATTCTGATTTTTTTGTGGTGAACTTTTACAGATATTCTAAGTGCTTGCAAATTTTCATCATGAGAACACATTCGAGGAAGGCGTGACTAAAAAACAAAAATGATGCTCTGAAAATGCTACTTTTGAAAGCATTTTGGAGCACAATGTTTTGTTTTTTTGCCTCAGCTTCCACGAATGTTATCTCATGATGAAAATTTGCAAACATATAGGAAATTTTCAAAGTATACCATGAAATTTTTTCAGATTTTTTCGAATGTTTTCTGAATTTACTGTTCATCCGAGCTCAGATGAGCTCGAGCTCAAAAGGATACTCTCCACCCGTGCACGCCATTTCCTCCTATTCTCCTATGTTTATTGATCCTACCCCATGCACTTTGATTTGTGTTCTCACCATGGAAGATGAAGGCTCCAATAAAAACAATTTATCTTTTACTGTTATTATTTTTGAAAGTTTTAAAAATACTAGCACAATCAATTTGGTATACTATTTCAACATATTCATGTAAAAAATGGTTGAAATAAATTCTAAAATGTTGTATAGACTTTCACAAATTTGAAATACACAAAATGGTAAACATGCAAATACTGATTGATCACAACAATAGAAAGGAAAAATGGAAAGGGAAGTTTGAAAGGAAAGAAGCGATAAACTTAGGCCGACTTCTCCCTCTCACTGTGCCTACACATGCATCTTTGTGCGCATAGTAGGCTATTTGAAGATGGCAAGCTTTAGTTTTTTTTTGAAACAACTTTATCTTGTTTGAGCTATTTTACGATGCCTTATACTACTACTTAGTGGTATATAATATAGGGAATATCTAACTGTCAAGGTCGATTTTAGTGTTTAAAATATATTACAGTGATGCCATTTGTGTTCTTTCCCCATAATGCACTTATACTACATATATTGCTCGTGTATACTACCCATACCAGAGGTATAATGCTTAGTAGTATACAACTAATCTTAATCATCGGATGTTTGTATACTAGTTTTTTTAGCACTAATATATAGTCTAGTATATGGCACCCTAAAAGAGCTCATTCCTTTAATCTCTTTTTCGACATCAACGTTGACCATAAAGTGGTTGTTGTACATCAAAGACCACCCTTATGCAGCACAACCAGACCATAAAGTGACCGACGTTCCAACACAGGGTGTCAGAGCACTAGGATAACTGGAGATAATACCACGTGCGTTGTAACGGGAATTGGATGCAGTTATTTCAATGAGATTTGGTAGTATGAAACTTTAGTATTCCGATTAGTAATATGATAATTAAAAAAGGTACATATAATATATTGTATTTGATTATATATAGGTACAGACCATTTATTTAATATTAGTAACAAGCATGATGCATGCTATATCGTTCTTATCTCATGCATAGCGGCATGGTGAATTGACACATTTGCATGGTGAGGGAATTAAATTTAGTGGGGCGTGCATAGCGACATGATGAGTTAACATTGCATGTTAAGATGATTGAGTTAGTGGGGATTAACTATTTAAATATATAGGATTACGCTAGAGTGTGTGTCGTTCTTGTGGTTGCTTAGTTTTCCTTTAGATACAACCCTTATATGTCGAGAGTGAGCGCACAAACGCCTCACGTTATAATAAACTCATATTTTTTGCTTCTTAGAACACGGACATGTCTTGCGTATTCTTTAAAAATATACTTTTCACAACCATTATCTATTTTCCACCTAAACCCAAAAATTTGTTGCGTGAGCAGCCCACATGACCCCTTCCAAAATTGCAATGGAGAGGAGCCTTTCAAAGAAAAAACAATGGGTCTATATGATTTGAAATCCACCAATACACTTTTTGCTAAATCCTCTAGTGTGTAGGATTTCAAAAAGGAAGTCTCAATACACATGGTCATGCATCCGCTTTCTTGTAATCAAGTTTTATGATCACCCTTGGTTCTTTTGAGCGATGGATGTTATGCACCACTTAGTGAGACACTCCAACATTTTACGGAATATATCTACCTTTAATGAAGTCTTATGTTCCCAAAAAAATCAGTCGTTGAGTAATCTTGCTATGCATATTATATTTTCAAGGTGGAATTGTAACTGGTCGTGTTAATATTTTACTTTGAAGGTGATATAATTGATCCTAAGGATAAAAAGTTATTGAGTCCGTTTATGTTGATCTACAAACACTCCGAGATGCAACGGGAGAATATGATTAAATAACAAGCCAGGCAAAGGTGGTTTTACCATAGTTTAGAAGGTACACCTACTTTATGTTGCAGCAGTTTGGATTGATGTCTTCATTTCTTATTTTGTGTTGAATAATGCATGTCTCAATTTTGTACATGAGGGAACTCTTCCTGGCCATCAACTAGTCGATATTAAGAGGCTATCACAGACTTCTCAACAGGGGATCAACAATTTGAAAAATGAGTTGTTTTTGCTTGCTAAGCTACAACACAAAAAATTGTGTGAATTGTGGGCGCTTGTTCTGAGGAGCAGGAGAGCTTGATTGTTTGATGCCATCTTGATCATAAGCCTGTGGGGGCCATCCCCCCCCCCCCCAATTTTGCAACAAGATCCACCACTAACCAATGCAATTCGTCTATAATGTATCGTGCATGCATTTGTTTTCTACTTCTTCTATCCTTTCACCATCGCAGATGCAGAGAAACGCACTAAGTTGTATGTGTTAATGATCATATATGGTATAGCCTAAGGCATGCAATACCACCATGAGGATTCACATGACAGGATCATTCCTCGAGATTTAGAAGATCAAATGTCCTACTGGACAGTGAGTTGAAACCCAAAATCTTGGAATTTGGGTTGGCAAGGGTTTTTGGAGGCAACAGATCGCACGACGTGGAGCGCATTGTTGCCGGAACCCAGTAAGTTCCTCGAACCTTGCAATCTCAAAATACTTACTTCAATAATAATTCCTCAATAACATTCATGATTTACCATAACAGTGGTTACATGTCCCACGAATATACGACGAGTGAGCGCTCCTCCAACAAACCAAACATCTACAACTTTCATATTCTCATTTTAGAGATTGTCACAAGCAAACGAAATGGTGGTGCCTCTCTCCTCATGCAGGCGAGTCTGCACCGCACACCTTTATGCCTGCTTTTCAGTTTAGTTGAGTTCAGTTGGTGTTATCGATATTGATCGGCTACCAAATCAAACTAGGTTTGGTGACATTGGACCAAGGAAACCATCTTGGATGTAGTGGATTCATCTTTGAGCAGGCTCTGACTGGTGGATAAGATAATCAGATATATCCATATCAGGATGCTATGCAACCTGGGATGGGGGCATTCCCCCCCCCCCCCCCCCCCCCCCCCCACACACACACAACATGCATATGTTCATTTTCGCTGCCATTGATGTCAATTGTAACATTATGCTCAACAACACCAACACACTCAGAGATCCATCTAATCTACTAGTAGACATGGGCCCAACATATCCGAGACGACAGCTTCGGCCGCCAAAAGTTTTATTGCAAATAAGAGAGCTGGATGATTAATTCTTATCCAAAAAATTTGCAGATAATGAATGTTAAAAATGTTAATCTAACCAATACTGAGTTGTAGCTTCACTAATTTGTATGTTGCATTTTTTATTTGAGGTTTGCTTGGGTACCCCCCCTCCCAAACAAAAAAACCTTAGAAGGGTATTTTTATCCATCAATATCAACTAAGAGATTGTAATTCAAATTAAATTCATACTACTCCCTAAAAAATATTTGTTGTCCAGTTCTTGTTGTGCCGATGACTCCCCTTGGTAAGATGACCGGTCACAGAGGCATGTGTTGCGTGGGCCGCTGATTGGTCCTTCGGTGGTCTTTATGCAATCACCAACCAGTAGGGCGACGCATCTTGGAATGACATTGCCTGCCACCTGAATAATCTTCATCTCCTGTACCGATCAGCGGCTAGAGAAGAATCAATCATGCTAGCTTGCATAGAAGCGTGTTAGATAGAGAAGGTATGTTTTAATCTACACCATCCGTCTGTCTTGGAAATTGGAAAGTTTTCTAGTGGGGTCTAAGCACATCATTGATCAAAGAGTATTGTGATGAAACTATTGATGATGATAAAAGGAATTGTGCTTCTGAATACATCATTGATCAAGAGATTATGAAGGTGATAATTGTGAAGATAGCGGTAAGAGAGAGCAGAACTATAAGACTGATGATGCACTACTAGGGAAAACCCTATACACAGAATCTTAGCAGCAGCGCGGCTCAAAAAGGAGCGCTGCTGCTAATTAGCAGTAGCGCGGGTGTGGAAAACCCGCTACTGACAAGTGCTTAGCAGTAGCGCGCTCGGCGTAACCCGCGCTGCTACAAATATCGACCGACAGTGCCCACCCAACTCCATTTAGCAGCAGCGCGGTTTTTCTGAGGTCGATGCTGCTATTTTTCAAATTCAAGTCGGGCACACTTTTGGTCCCGGTTAGCAGTAGCGCTTGTACCAAAAGCACGCTGCTGCTACTTTCTTAGCAGCAGCGCGTTTTACGTCCCGCGCTACTGCTAATCCGCACCCACCACCTTTTCCCCACCCGTCCTCCCCCTCCCCCTCCTCTCCCTTTCCCCTACATCTCCCACTCTCACTCTTCTTCTTCCTCAATACTTCTCCCCCATTACTCTCCCTCTTCTACCTACCTTTCTCTCTCTTCATTACTCCTAACTAACTACACCATCTCCATTAATGCATCTCTTTTCTCTTTTTCCTTCCCCCTCCACTAGTTGAAGTTGTCTCCTCCCAAATTAGGTAGCTAGGTAGATGTAGCATTTAGTTAAGTGGCCTATTTGCCCCCTAACTAGATCTATCTTTGTCAAGAAGAGCTTTGTGCACTTTTCATCTCCCTACATCATCATCTCTACCGTGTGCTCGATCTCGAGATATAGGTGATTAAAATTTCATGCTTTTGCAAAATGGAAATATATTTATGTGTGTGTGATATGTTTATCGAAATTGTGTGTGGCATGAGTTGATGACAAATTGTGCTTTTGAGTTGCCTATGTTTTGCCGAAATGTCGATTTATTCCCGTTTCGGTGAATTCCGGGCAAACTCTAGATCTATACATGTCCTATTTTTAAGGAAGGTCATGCCGAATTTTTGTATGACTTTGATGCATGCACGCATTTTTATAATCAATTTGTTTATTATTACCGTGCAGAGTTGACGATGGTCAGTGGAACGATGGTGGACAGGTGGTTGCGGTCGGCGGTGCAGGACATGAAAGAAAATAACCGAACAGAGGTTTTATGTCCGTGTCGAAAATGCAAAGGAATAGTTTGGCTCGACCCCCATGACGATGGTCGTGTCAAAGCGCACCTGCTCATGACTGGTTTCATGAATGGCTATACTCGGTGGATAATTGAAGATGAGGATGACGATGTTGAGGATGCAGACGGGGCAGGCAATGATGACACGGGGCAAGATGAAGAGATGATCGATAATGGCGGCGAGGAAGAGGCCGGACATGGCGGCGTCGAAGGGGCCGGACATGGCGGCGGAGAAGGGGCCGGACATGGCGGCGGAGAAGGGGCCGGACATGGCGGCGTAGAGAACAACATGGACTCCACGCAGCAGAGTTCGTCGGTACTAAGTTCAATCATGCAGGACCCTCATGTTCAAGCATTGCTTTGCAAGGAGACGAGTACTGAGAGAGCTGCTTCTAGAGAGGAGGCTAAGCTGGAGCAACTGGTGGTAGACTCGAACACTCCATTGTATGATGGTTGCAATCCTGAGGTGACCCGCTTGAGTTTCACGCTCCAACTCCTGAAGACGAACGCTAAAAACAAATGGACCGACACTAGCCTCGATGAGCATCTCAAGTACCTAAAGGATGTTCTTCCTGCGGGTAATCTATGTCCTAGTAGTGTTGATGAGGCCAAGAAGATCGTGTGCCCTCTTGATCTGCCACATGTTAGATATCATGCATGCATCAACGATTGCATAATTTATCGGAAGGAGCACGTGGAAAAAACAAGCTGTCCGGTGTGCAATACTTCTCGATACAAGAAGGCCGAGAAGAAATGTCCCCAGAAAGTGGTATGGTACTTACCGATCACTCCCCATCTCCAGAGGTATTTTGTAGATCCCAAGGAAGCAAAGCTAATGCGCTGGCACGTGGAGAGGAAGAAGCCCGACGATGGAGATGATCCGAAGCTGAGACACGTCAAGGATGGAAGCCAGTGGAGAGCGTTGAACAGCTTCTATCGGTATTTTGAATGTGATGCAAGGAACATCGTGCTCGGTGTGTGTACCGATGGCATGAATCCGTTTGGCAACTAGAACACCAACCATAGCACATGGCCCGTGTTTGTATGGATGTACAACCTTCCCCCTAGTTGTGCATGAAATCGAAGTACATTCACATGAGTATGCTTATTCAAGGGCCGAAACAACCAAGAAATAATATTAATTTTTACCTGGGGCTACTTCAAGAGGAGTTAGACACGTTATAGAAAACACCAGCCAAGACATGGAACGCCAGCAAAGGCGAGTATTTCAAAAAAGGAAAACTAGCAGTAGCGATTTCCTTATAAAACAGCTACAGTCAAGCTAGTAGTAGCGATTTCCTTATAAAACCGCTACAGCTAGTGAAGGTAGTAGCAGCGCGTTTTATCTAAACTGCTACAGGTAGTGAAGGTAGTAGCAGCGAGTTTTATCTAAACCGCTACAGCTAGTGAAGGTAGTAGCAGCGCGTTTTGTCTAAACGCGCTACAGTTACGTCCACTTAACCCAAAATTATCACTCTCCTTGCTTCATCCCGCCTCTTTTCCCCCCAAATCCCCACTCTCTCTTCCCCCGTCGAACCGCCGCGCCCCAGCGCTCGCCCCGACCCGTCCCCGGCCCTCGCCCCCGACCCGGCGCTCGCCCCCGACCCCGGCGCGCTCCCCCGACCCATCGGCCCTCGCCTCCCTCCTCTGCTTCCTCCCCTCCCAACCTCGGCCGTCGTCGGGCCTGCCTCCTCGCCCCTGCACCCTCTGTAACCCCCCTCTCTCTGCTAGCTAGGGTTCTTCGGTTAATTTACTTAGGTTTTATTTAGGGCAGTAGGTTAATTAGGTTATCTATTTAGTTATGAATTTAGCTATGTTTTAAAATAGGACCGAAATTTAGGGTTAAGCAATTGTAGTTAAAAGAAAAGGCAACATTTAAGCAATTGTCCAAATCAACATCCCTTGTTAAAGCAAATTTAGGTAGGCTAAATTTATATGCAAATTTGAACTGGATATGTGATATGTGGATATGTCATGTTTTGGACATGTCATGTTTGGAATTTGAACATGTCATTTGGCCATGTGATGTTTTGGTTCAATTTTGGTAAATGATCCGAGTGGCCTATGTTACGCTGGAGTGTTGATTCATTTCCGTTCCGGTGAATTTTAGGGGCTCAATATGTCCATTTTTTAGCGTAGGTCATGCCGAAATTTGCCGTGAATAAAGTCATGATTTGTGCTACATAGTTGGCATATCGAGTGCTGGCACATAGATTTCTTTTTTATGTCATTTCTCATTTATTCATACTTTTAGAAATAAACGAGGACACTTAATCATAGGAAACATGTCGAACAACGAAGAAACTCGGCCTTCTGACCAAGATGCAGACAAGATGGATTATGAGGGTGAACAAGAGTACCTCGACTATTTGACTGCTAAGCAAGGTTTGCAGGTCGGCCTCGATGATGGTACTAACGCCGACATCGACACCGATGACGTCGGCACCGATGGCGATGCCGAGACCAGCGGGGAAGGTACCGGCGGGGAAGATACCGGCGGGGAAGGTACCGGCGTCGATGCCGCTACCAAAAAGAGGAAGCATAAGAAGCAGAGGATACGAAAACCTACTGCCGAAACCGCTGGAGGCACTATCAGGGGATCTCAGCAGACTGCACGACCATGTGCTGTCGACTGAGAAAAGCCAACTAGCCTCAAAGGATCCAGGATATCCGACATACGCGGCTCGTGTGCCTGAGGGGAAGTGCTACGTCGAGACACGGCCCGCGGAGGTGTTCTTCCTACGGTTTGACCATATCTTTGAGATGTTTCTGACAAGGCGGCTCGATTTTACAATCGTCCGCCTTTTTGTGCTACATATGAGCTCCGTCATGAAGAGTGAAGAAGTCTCGCAAATCTGTGTGACGGATCCGTACTATATGCACGAGTCTTTCTTGAGTCTCAGCGACTTTGAGCGTGAAACGGCTAGGGAGTACCTCCAAAACTTCATGGTACAGAATAAGGACCGGGAAATTGTCCTCGTGCCTTATCATCCAAAGTAAGTCAGTTCTCGACAACCCTTTCGTACATTTCAATCATTCCTTCTCTCTCATATGGGGAATAATTTGAGGTGTCTTTTCCCCGCAGCAACGGGCGCGCCGTCCTTATCGTTCTTTA
This sequence comes from Triticum monococcum, assembly GCA_034509565.1. Taxonomy (NCBI): domain Eukaryota; kingdom Viridiplantae; phylum Streptophyta; class Magnoliopsida; order Poales; family Poaceae; genus Triticum; species Triticum monococcum. Next base: position 75,112,059 of record CM067842.1, on the reverse strand, counting down.
CCCGCAAGTCTCCCACGCCGTGTATTTTGACCCTTCCAGAGACTACGAGAAACAGACTACACCCACATAATGAATATTCTAGATGATGCTCTCCAAGGCTTCAGCATTAGAGGTGGCCACATGCAGATCACGTAACAAAGGAACAAGAAGATGGGTTTTGCGCATAAAACTAACTTCTCCTGCATCCATGTCCCAAAACCAAGCAAGAAGGATGGATTCTATATCGTCCATCTCATAATTCAGTTCAACACGGATCACCAAAAGCTTCGCATGAGAAGCAGAAATGATGATCATATCCACAAGTGGCTAGAATCTCATGGAGAAGTGGATTATAAACTTAGAGATGACTTCTTTCGCATCCAAAGCGACATTGCGACGATCATCATGAAAGAAGCCGTCGATGAGAAAGGGATGTTCCACCACGGCCCTATATCGCGAGCTGACGTCCGAACTCGCATAGGCATGCAATGTCTAGACCTCACGCCGTTCAAGAAGCTAGGGTCCATCCTCGATGATATGGAAGGATGGAACTTCTAGTGATTTATGACGCCGATGATGATGATATGTGTCGGTTGAACTTGTATACTTTTTGTAGCGATGAAACTTTGTGATGTCCACGGTCCCTGCCGAACTTGCGTAACGCTATTTTGTTAGTTTTCGTACGATGACCTGCGTACCTCTAGTTAATTAATTTGCGTACTGTATGTTGCATCTAGTTGCTAACCATTTCTTTTTCGGTGTTGCTCCAGTATATTTTGTTGCATACATATGATTGTACATCCTCTTCATGAACATGCATCTCTAACAGGTACCTAGTTTCTTGATGGCGAGATGGAAGTGCTATGTCGTGTATAAAGGGAAGGTTCCGGGGGTGTACAACGAGTGGCATGAGTGTCAGGCGCAAGTGAATGGGTTCTCGGGCGCCAGCCATAAAGGCTTCCAAAGCAGACAAGAAGGAGAAGCTAGTTACTTGAGGTTCACGCTAGTGCGACAGAGGACTCGTAACCGCCACCTCATGTACTGCATAGTTCCGCTCTCACTCATAGTGATAGCTCTTCTCGGGTATACCTTTGTTTAGATGGATGACGTTGTAGTTGCAAGTATTCGAGACTTGCATGTATCGCTATTTTCGAGATGATGACAAGATACCACTTTGTGTTGGATAATGATTATGATGAGACTATTTGTATGTATATGCTATGATTATATTTGTGGTCTCGCAGGCATTTGTATGTGTATCATGGTGACATTTGTATGTGCTAAAGATTCTTCTATAAAGCTTGTTCAAATACAAAACAAATATGCTGAAAAAAACAAAAAACTACTAAAATTAGCAGTAGCGAGTGGAGAAAAGTTAGCAGCAGCGCGGTAGTAGCAGTAGCGCGCACAGGAGAAGCACGCTATAGCTATTAGCAGTAGCGAGCTTCCATTAAGCGCGCTGCTGCTACACTTGTGTAGCTGTAGCGCTAGTGAGCACGCGCTACTGCTACGTGTTAGCTGTAGTGCCTTATTAGTAGCGCCGGTCCCCGCGCTACTGATACACCTAAAACTCGCACTGCTGCTAGCCTTTTCCCTAGTAGTGATGCCTCTTTCTTGAGTGGTGATGACTCTGTATACATCAGTAAAGATGATGTTTTGATGAAAATGTTGATGAGGAAGATGGTTTTGATAACAACAAGCATTATTAGATTGGATATGCATGTGGTGGTCATAATGATAATTATTAGATTGGATATGCATGCGCTGGCAGGTCACACACGACCGCACCCAGTCACGGACCAGGGCACGATCACATGGAATGTAGAAGTCAGCGCGGAGACGATGGAGCGTCTTCTGCACACCCTCATGGCCCGCCGAGTGAGCGAGGCGCAACACCTGGTGACAAAGATCATAATGCGCCGGGATGAAAACTCGGTGCCCATGTAGCAGCAGACCATCGGCGAGGCGCCACGGCGCATCCAGCTCCCCCGCAGCGAGCTGCTGCTGCAGGAGAAGCGCGCCGGCCGCCGCAGCCGTCGCCCGTCGGATGTCGGCGAAGAGCGCGAAAGAGGGACCGGTGATGATGCAGAAGGCCGCTCCCTTAGCCGACCCATCAGTGTCGGCGTCACGCCGAGATAGGGCGTCGGTGACCGTGTTAAGGCGACCCGGACAGTATTCGACAGTGAAGTCAAACCCGAAGAGCTTACTGATCCACTAGTGCTGCGGTATGGTCGAGGCTCTGATCCAGCATGAACTTGAGGCTGTAGTGGTCCGTCTGGATCCATAAGGAGCGACCCCAAAGATTGGGCCGCCAATGACGCACCGCCTGCACCAAGCCAATGAGCTCACGCTCATAGGCCGCCAGCTTAAGATGGCGGGCGGCAAAGGGCCGGCTGAAGAATGCGAGGGGTCCATCGCCCTGATGAAGGACCGCACCAAAACCCGTCATGAGGGCCCCCTTAAGGGCCTCGAACGCGGTGGTGGCCTCTGCATCCCAGGAGAAGGTGTCGCGACGGAGAAGGCACGTGAGCGGGGCTGCAATGACACCAAACTCCCGGATGAATTTCCGGTAGTATCCCGCAAGGCCCAAGAAGCCGCGGAGAGCCCTGGGCGACTGCGGAATCGGCCAGGCGGCGACGGCCGCCACCTTGTCGGCGTCCATGGCCACTCCCTCGGCCGAGATGACGTGGCCCAGGTAAGCGACCGAAGGTGTCCCGAACGAGCACTTCGAGCGCTTAAGATGAAGATGATGCGCCCGAAGCTCGTTGAAGACGATGGCCACATGTTGGAGGTGCTCTGCCCAAGAGGCGCTGTAGATAAGAATGTCATCAAAGAAAACGACACAAACCGACGTAAGTACTGCTGGAGGACGTCGTTCATCAAGGCCTGAAACGTCGCCGAGGCGTTGGAGAGGCCAAAGGGCATCACCAAGAACTCGAAATGGCCGTGATGAGTCCGAAACGCCGTTTTGGCGATGTCGTCTGGATGCATGCGCACCTGATGGTACCCCGACCGGAGATCCAGCTTCGTGAAGAAGCGCGCCCCATGTAGTTCATCCAGGAGTTCATCCACCACCGGGATAGGGAACTTATCCTTAAGTGTGAGAGCATTAAGGGCGCGGTAGTCGATGCCGAAGCGCCACGTGCTGTCCGACTTGCAAACGAGGAGGACCGGCGCAGTGAATGGTGATGTGGAGATCTGGATAATGCCCGCGGCAAGCATGAGTGCACACTGCCGCTCCAACTCGTCCTTCTGCAGCCGAGGGTACCGGTAGGGCCGCACTGCCACCATTGCCGAGCCCGGCAGGAGGTGAATACGGTGGTCGTAGACACGAGCCGGCGGAAGGCCCTGTGGTTCCTCAAAGAGATCACTGTGCTGCTGCAGGAGGTTATCTAACAGCGGATGCTCGGCCTCAGTGGTGGCCGCGGCCAGGTGGAGCGGAGGCGTCGCCGGGGTGCCTCCAATGCCCTCCCACCGGATGCGTCGGCCAAGACGCCAGAAGGTCATCGTCAGGGCGTCGAAGTCCCAAAGGATGGGACCGAGAGTCCGCAAAAAGTCGACGCCTAGGATGAAGTCGAAGCAGCCCAAATCAATGCTGGCGCAAGTGATGGTGAAGTGCTCGTCGCTGATAGTAATGGGCACGTCCCGAGCGAGCCCATGGCAGCGGAGGCGGTCGCCATTAGCGACGGTGACTCGCCACTGCTCCCCGCCGATCGGCTGTAGCGCGAGGCGCCGCATAGTAGCCTCAGGTAATAAGTGAGCGCTACTAGTAGTTAGGTTAGTAGTAGCGCGGGTGCTACTACTAAATTGTTAGTAGTAGCGTGGGTGGCACCCGTGCTACTATTAACAAAGTTAGTAGTAGCGCGGGTACTACCTCACTACTACTAACCATTTAGCTGTAGTGCGATAGTAGTAGCGCTAGAGCGCTAGTACCCGCGCTACTAATAGGCAGTCTTCCAGCGCTACTACTAGCCTTTTTTCTAGTAGTGAACAACAACTTTCTTGATCTGCAAAAGAACTTCAATGCCAGAAAGGCATCAGAAACTGGTATCAAATTGCAGAGAAAATCGTTTACTTGCAAAGACCTTCGAATGGTGAAGATCACATGCTCAAAGTATGATGGGAGAGTCCATAAGTTGGTAAATTTGTTAAGGGAAAATGGTATTACCCCTTGAGTGGGAGTGCTTGTGAGTCATACCTTCTCTTCTGATACCATTTCGTATTTATTTGCATTATCGGTATTGCTTGTTTAGAGGGCAGGCCTGGCACAGTGGTGAAGTCCTCCCCGCTTGTGCTGAGAGGTCCTGGGTTCGAACCAGCCTCTCTGCATTGCACTTTGCAGGGTTCCTATAATCCCTCCCCAGACGTCACCTTGTGTGGGAGCTTCGATGCACTAGGTCTATCCTTAACCAGTATTATTACTTGTTTGTATGTTGTTGTGCTCTTTGCTGACAGATGTAAGCTGCATACTGTCCTTCTTCTGCTTTCCTTGAAAAGCTACATGCTTTTACGTGCATACTTGTCACTGTTCTTTTAAACTGGAAATATGTTTGGTTAGCTTAAATATGTTCCTTTTGTACATGATCCTGGACTACACACTTATCTACTCCCTGATATTTCTACCAGATCTCCGCGGCGAGAAGCAGATGAAGGGGTTCTAGGGGATGTAACATCCAACATCCTCATTTAATTCGCTTTCAAAAAAGTTGGAATGTTCTTGCCAATGGGATGAGCTTAGAAGTTCAACTGGTATTCTAGCCTCTGATATAAATGCTCGTCGTTTGAATACTTCAGACTTGAGAGTGGTGCATCTGAGTCTGTCATGTGTTGTGCTATGCTCCAATAAGCATTGATGAGTTATAGGCGGCTTTAGTGCCGTGCAAATTCTGATGTCGTGTAAAAGGGAATGAACCTTCATTCATATTTCGGCGATGAAGGTTTAACTTGAGGCCATTGTTGTCTAACTAGTTGCATATTACTAACTCGGTCCTAAACGTAAACGGGCCAGCAACATGCAGCTGCACCCACTGAACTCATAGTGCTGGTAACTGAAAGCACATCAAATCAACAAACACTCACGCACTCAGACCAAACGACGGTGCTGGGAATGTTATGATATGAATGAAACGCACTTAAAAGTGAACACTGATTTTAGGATTGCTTACCACCATATATACCAGAATTGGCTCAAATAAATGTAAATATGCCTAGTCTTCACTGCAACTGGCCGCGGGAGGGTGGAAGCGAACGACTCTGTGAGCAGCAGCAATCGATCATGGCGCGCCACACGGGGCAAACCGAGCAACCATAGACGGGTGGCAACGACATATTGGATGCCCTGTGTGAATAAAAGGCGTAATGCTGGAATTGTAGATATAAGTTTACGAATTATTAATTTCCCAGATGCATAGCCGTTACATCTCTGTATACATATCCATGCATGAGTATTTATTTCCTGCCCGTGAAAAATATCATTTATTCACCTTCTTCAAAATTTCCTAATGGACAGAAACATCAAAGATTGACCCGCTGCGTTGATTAGTCACAGCGATGAGATCTATGGACAAATGTGGACGCACTCTTCCTGCGTTGGCCAGCAAGGTAGACCCGGCAACGCTGCACAACAGAACTCGACGTTCTCAGGGCCGTGCCTCCTCCCTATGCACATTTTTGGGAACGGGGTGTTGTCTTTTCCTATGGCATAGCCATCCGGAATACGAGGGCCACCTGATCTTCCGATCTCACCATCTGCATGGGCAGAGAGTGCATCACATGCATGCACACACATCAGACGGGCGTGCGACTAAAAACAATATAAGAAGCGAAAAACAGGCATACATACGACATGCATGAGAAAATAGCAATCCCTCCATTTTAAATGCAATGTTTTTAGCTTGTATTCAACAATTACTCTATATGTTATGTAACTTTTATGATATGAAAGCATACTAAATGATTTGCAGTACAAACCTAGTAACAGTAAATATATATACAAGTATATAGCAATTGTTGGTCACAATCTCATCCTAACTTATGTAGTGTATGTTGAAAACGGATGGAGCATATATATTACCAGTTGAGGAGACCAACATGAGCGTGGAGCACACCCAAGGAGCACAATGAACAAAAGTGCCCCTGCCTTGGCTTCCATCTGGCCGTGAAGTTTGCTGAACGGCATGTTTTGATCCCTAACCTATATGAGATACTTAGATGAATGATGAACACAACTGATGTGCTCAATCGAGTCAGGCCCTAGGCTATTTATATACCAGGACACAACACACAAGGTAGACTCAGTCAATTCATTATAATGACAAAAATAAATAGATATCACACTTCCATAGGATAAGATAAGCACGCGATTACTTAAAGCACTCCTATCTTTAAGTTATAAATGGCATATGCATTAAATGTGTGTTTATATATATCTCGTCAATGGATTGTATCTTGTTGTACTCTAAAAGATTTTTCACTTAGGTGTCGAAATTATGATATAGTCCAAAATAAGTTTATGAAATATTAATTTCCTTTGCAGCGTCCCCTCCCACACATTTTGCATTAACTCGATCAAATCAAACTAAATCCTCTGTAGCACCCTTGTTGGTGGTTTTTTTGCGCAGGGCAGTATAACGAACACCAGAAATAATAAAAATCACATCCAGATTCATAGACCACGTAGCACTGACTACATGCACCGAAGCGAGCCGAAGGTGCGCTGCCGGCACCGCCCCTCCATCGCCGGATTCGGGCACAACTTGTTCTAGTAGATAGTCGGGAAGTCATCGTGCTAAGGCCCCATAGGACTAGCGCACCAAAATAGCAACCGCCGCTGATGAAAAATAACGTAGATCAGAAGGATCCAACCCAAAGACACACGAACGTAGACGAAAAATGACGAGATCTGAGCAAATCCACCAAAGATAGATCCACCGGAGACATACCTCTACACGCCCACCGACGATACTAGACGCACCGCCAAAATGGGGGCTAGGTGGGGAGACCCTTATTCCATCTTTAGGTATTCGCCGCCATCTCGCCTTCCTGAGCAGAACACAAACCCTAACAAAACTGAAAAGAACGACTAAAATCAGAGCCCTCCCGCCGGCCCTCGCCAGCGTCCACCGTGCCCCCATGGCCCTAGGGCCACCGGAGACTAGGAGGACCTGCGGCAGCGCCGGCGAGAGGCAGGAACCCTAGCATTTTTGGAGGAGGAGGAGGCGGCTCGTTGGTGGGTATAAAGTAACTACATTAACTCAATCAAATCATTTTAGCTATATGTCAGATACGAGCAATCAGAACAAACCAAAACTTTTGCATTAACTTAATCAATCAAATCACTTTCTGCTTTAGAATATGGTTGGTGTAAGTATAAGTCAGTCATGATTGGTGTTAAACTACTAGAATATGTATGCCCTCGTTATAACACATGGACAATTAGCTAGTTGTAAGTTAATTGCCATGTCCAATGCTTCACGGATTGCCATGTCCAATTAGCTACTTGTGAGTTAATTTCCATGCCCAACACTTTATGGTTGGTGTATGAAACCAGCGCAGCTTTGAGAGCATGATCAGTGCTTCATGGAGACTGTTCTATCCTACTAGCAACAACACCATGTCCTACACTTCATGGACAGGTTGGAGCGCAAGCGTCGCCGCAACCTGGTGTTGTACGGCCCGCAGTCAGAACTCAGAAGTGTATTGCTCCCTCCTATACATCACCCCTCGTAGATTAAGTTCATCCGCTAGCTGTTCCATATTGATATACTAGGACGATCTCGCTAGTAATATTAAGATGTTGCGATACCATTAGTCCTAACATGTCTCTACTCATATATGCACGCATGCAGGGAATGCAATGAAGCCATCGTTCTCCCACATGTCCAGATCGCCCTTCGCCATTACAATTCGAACAACCTGGTAATAGATCTTCACCTTGCTTGGCTGTTTGAACAAGTTTTGTTGGATATTAGACTATACAAAAATATTCAAAATTCGACTAGATAGATATTCTTTTTGTTGTTTGAACAAGTTTCGTTGATGGGCCTTACTATATTTTCCTACGACTTCCCCGTGTTCTATGTTTCAGGGTGCCAAGTTCGAGTCGAGCCTATCAGTCCTATATGATGCAACCGTGTTGGTTTCAGGGATGAAATTTGGTTTAACTTCAACTTTTTAGCACGTAGTCGCCGCGAAAAGCACAACTTCTGGCCTCACGGGAGGGTTCCTCCAAAACCAGATACCTCTGAGCTACACTATGACTACTTTGGCAAACCAGTTGTCGAAACATGCATCATATTGTGTGGGTAACCATACAATTAACTACTTGAATTACTCCAACATATGTTGATCCCTACATTTGTCATAGTTTTCCGCTAACTGTCTGGTACTCCGCCCCACTTAAGAAATAGGCATATACATTTTGTCGGAACTCGCAAAGTTCCATCAAATGTGTAGGATCATCAATAACTACAATACTAGATAGATGGAATATGAAAATGTTGTTTATTTTCCATATAATGAAACTAATTTGGCATTGCAATAATTGATTTATTTTTTCTTATAAACTCGGTCAAATTTTGCACCATTTGACTTCAGACATAATTTATGCACACCCACTTTTCAAGCTAGAGGGAGTATTAGTTTTCTCGATGGAGGCTACTAGTAGTTCTCTTTTTAAAAGAAAAGGCTACTAGCAGTTTATGAATTTCATGTCTCCATCCTGATTGATCAAAGAAAATGAAAATCAACATTCACTTAGTTGCTCTGCTCTGCATGAAAACCTTCAACGCACAACCTTAAGAGCAACTAGTACCATCAAGAGGGTAGTTCTTAAAAAAAGGCTACCAAGGCTTGCACCAGGCTAGTCCTTTTTTCAATTGTGTACATGCCCCTATTGTTCGGCTCTAGCATTTCATGACATTACACTGATGCATTATTGGTTCGTTAAACATATTGCCTTGCCGATCGCTAGTGATTAGACTACTATTATGTGTTTGGGCTTTGAATTAGTCGGTCAGGTTTTCAGTACCAAGCTGAATTCTCGGTTTCATGTATCCTCATTGTGCATCTAATATCCTTGCCCATAAATGTTGCAAGATAGCTCCTTAATATTTACATAACGAACTGGTTGCAACAAATGCATGCTAGGACGCAAACACAATTCTACAGGCAATATCTAGTCCATATGATCCAACAAATTGGTGAGTAATGAGTCACATACCATGTATGTGTTTTGATGGTAAACATAGTGTATAGTTAGCTAGTGTCTACTTTTTAAACCTTTATCTTGTTAATTATTGTTATATGGGATCATATTAATATCATTTTTTGGTGGTTAATATGCTTACTAGAGTGCATATTATTGGTGAAAGATTGATGTTGTGTAAATATATTTTATATTTTGCTTTGCACTTAGCTAATTATGTTGCAACTACGGTTTCATGCATGTACTTGTCGGCAATGAACCAATCTGTGCATTCACGAGAATGTATGGCATTGCCATTTGTATCCCACATATTGTTAGACGGCTCTTTGGTATTGACCATACATTATGTTGTTTAAACATTTATACATGCATGAATTCTAATTTGTCCTGTTTCTTCTATATTAAACAAAAAATCTGATTTAATTACCAACTCAAAAGAAAGTGTGCCTTTTGCAAGGGTGCACTTGGGATTTAGCACCCAAGGAATGGTGAGCTTTTGTGTGGAAAAGTGGGCCAGAGAAAGGAGTATTGCCAAATGTTTATGTTGAGTGAAAGTCCCAAGAAAGGAATGGGGGAGGAACCTTCTTCAGTTCTAAGTCTATTTGATGATTTGCAAGCTAGCCATGGGTTTGGATTCATAGATTATCTAATATACAACAAGCTAATACCGTTTTCTTGGATATCAAAATGTAATAGTTAGATATTCATGCGTTGGTACCATATAACAACAAATTAGATGTGAATAATTGAGTATAAAATAATTTATAACTACGTGTGTTGAGCACGAGGAGCATGTCAAGCACGATGGTTCTGTTGTATTTCTCCCTATTCTCTCCAGCGACCATTAAGTATCTATACTGCTTGCTTCCTTGGTCTTTTGCACACAAATCATGCACCGGGTTTTCCTTTTCTCTCCCCCCACCCCTCAACCTAACCTTCTGGCCCTCAATGGAGGGCAAGGTGCGACTCGATTATTTCAAGTGTAAGACATCAAGTTTCCTAAAGTGTTATGTCTGGATAGAAGCAATCCTGAAACTAACATCATGACAAGCAATAAAAGGAGAAACAAATAAATACAATAGCCTAATTCAACAGATCATAGCAAGCAACAATATTCAAACAACTCTCTTACTTTTGTTTCACCTCAATTGGCGCGGGTTATCACACTACCCAGCGATCTCCCATGACACTAGGTTTTAGGAGGACCACAATAATGATAAGGAGGTTGACAAGTTAAGAAGAAATTATGATGCATGAGGTTCCACTCAGCCTCTTTTGTAGTCAATATTGCTTTTGTTTCACCTTCATTTGGTCAGTTTGGTTATCCAACATCTCACCAATTTCCGTAGATGAATAATGTGTTTCTCGACATCTTTCGATGAAGATTCGTTTCCGGAATTGGTAAGCGCCATGTGTCTGTAATTTGTGGGGCATGAAATTTTTAACTGCCATGTTATATGTCAACAATGATACCTAGGCAAAGCTGATGTAATGCGTGAGGTTCAACTCGGCAATAAAAAGTAGCACTAGCTACACTTCGTAAAAAGAGGGCCTGGTTGGGATAGCACAAATTTGAACAGGGTTTTTTGGACACCCTTTTCACCCATCTAAAACCCAACCCAGCCCACCCATGAAGCAAAACAGCCCAGGACCAAATGCACTAACTACTGAACCCATGCATGTATGTAGCCCGTGCAAGACGTGGAGTATTTGAGCCCGAGCTCAAATGAGCCCACACAAGCAGTAAAATTGATTTTTTTCTAAAAATTCTGATTTTTTTTGTGGTGAACTTTGATAAATGTTGTAAGTGCTTGCAAATTTTCATCATGAGATCACATTCTAGGAAGGTGTGACAAAAAAAGATGCTCTTAAAATGCTACTTTCGGAAGCATTTTCGAGCACCAATTTTGTTTTCTTTTCCTTGCCTTCCATGAATGTTGCCTCATGATGAAAATTTGCAAACACTTAGAACATTTGTCAAAGTATACCATTATTTTTTTATATATTTTTGAATTTACTGTTCATCTGAGCTCAAATGAGCTCCAGCTCAAAAGGATACTTTCCACCTGTGGACCTCATATCCTCCTATATCTCCAGCGTTTATTAATCTTACCTTCGTGTCAGACACTTTGATTTGTGTTCTCACCATGGAAGATGAAGGCTCCAATAAAAAATAATTTATGTTTTCCTATTATTATTTTTTAAAGTTTTAAAAATACTAGCACAATCAATTTGGTAGACTATTTCAACATATTCATGTGAAAAATGGTTGAATATGTTCTAATATGTTGAATAGAGTTTCTCAAATTTAAAATACACAAAATGGTAAACATGTAGATACCGACTGATCACAAAAATAGAAAAGGGAGAAAATGGAAAGGGGGATTTGAAAGGAAAAAAGCGATAAACTTGGGCCGACTTTTCCCTCCCTCTGTGCCTACATATGCATCTTTGTGCGCATAGTGGGCTATTTGAATATGGCAAGCTTTATCTTTTTTCGAAACAGATTTAGCTTGTTTGAGCTCTTTTGTGATGCCTTATACTACTACTTAGTGGTATATAATATAGGAATATCTAACTGTCAAGGTCGATCTTAGTGTTAAAAATATATTACAGTGATGCCATTTGTGTTCTTTCCCCATAATTTTATACTACATATACTGCTCATGTATACTACCCATACCAAAGGTACAATGTTTAGTAGTATACAACTAGTCTTAATCATCGGATGTTTGTATACTACTTCTTTTTGAACGCTAGTATATAGCCTAGTATATGGCACCATAAAAGAGCTCATTCTTTTAATCTCTTTCTCCACATCAACGTTGACCATAAAGTGGTTGTTGTACATCAAAGACTGCCCTTATGCAGTACAACCGGCCATAAAGTGACCGATGTTCCAACATACGGTGTCAGGGCACTAGGATAACTGAAGATGATACCACGCACGTTGTAACGGGAATTGGATGGAGTTAGTAATATGGTAATTAAAAAAGGTACATATAATATATTATATTTGATTATTATATAGGTACAGAAAATTTATTTAATATTGGTAACAAGCATGATGCATGTTAGATCGGTCTTTTCTCATGCATAGTGGCATGGTGAATTGATATATTTACATGGTGAGGGAATTAAATTTAGTGGGGTGTGCATAGGGACATGATGGGTTAACATAGTTGAAGTTTAAGATAATTCAGTTAGTGAGGATCAACTATTTAAATATATAGGATTACCCTAGAGCGTGTGTCGTTCTTATGGTTGCTTAGTTTTATTTTAGACACAACCCTTAGATGTCGAGGGTGAGCTCACAAACGCCTCATGTTAAATAAACTCATTTATTTCTTCTTATAGCACGCACATGTCTTGCGTATTCTTAAAAAAATAGTTTTAGCAACCATTATCTTTTTCCACCTAAACCAAAAAAATTGCTGCGTGACCAGCCCACATGACCCCTTCCAAAATTGCAATGGGGAGGAGCCTTTCAAAGAAAAAACAATGGGTCTATATGATTCAAAATCCACCAATCCACTTTTTGCTAAAACTTCTAGTCTGTAGGATTTCAAAAAGGAAGCCTTAGTACACACGGTCATGCATACACTTTCTTGTAATTAAGTTTGATGATCACCCTTGGTTCTTTTGATCGATGGATGTTATGCACCACTTCGTGGGACACTCCAACATTTTACGAAATATATCTACCTTTAATGAATTATGTTCCCGAAAAAATGGTTGTTGAATAATCTTGCTATGCATATTTTATTTTCAAGGTCGAATTGTAACTGGTCGTGTCAAATTTTTACTTTCAAGGTGGAATCATATTGGTTATGTCAAGTTTAATTGATCCTAAGGATAAAAAATTTATTGAGTCCCTTTATATTGATCTACAAAAACTTTGAGATGCAACGGGATAATATGATTAAATAACAAGCCAGGCAAAGTTAGTTTTAGCATAGTTTAGAAGGCACATCTATTTTATGTTGCAACAGTTTGGATCGATGTCTTGATTCTTCTTTTTGTGTTGAATAATGCATGTCTCCATTCTGTACATCAGGGAACTCTCCATGACCATCAACTAGTCGATGTTAAGTGGCTATCACACAGTTCGCAACAGGGGGTCACCAATTGGAAAACAAGGTTGTTTTTGCCTGGTAAGCTACACCACATAAATTTTGTGTGAATTGTTGGGGCTTGTTTTGAGGAGTAGGAGAACTTAATTGTTTGTTTTGTTGCCACTCTTGATCATAAGCCAGTGGGGGCCATTGCCCCCCCCCCCATTTTGCAACAAGCTCCACCACTAACCAATGCAATTCGTCTATAGTGTGTCATGCATGCATTTGTTTTCTACATCTTCTGGCCTTTTACCCTCACAGATGTGGAGAAATGCACTAAGTTGTATGTGTTCATGATCATGTATGGTATAGCCCGCGGCATGCAATACCTCCATGATGATTCACATGTGAGGATCATCCTCAAGATTTGAAAGATCAAATGTCCTATTGGACAGTGAGTTGAAACCCAAAATCTTGGAATTTTGGTTGGCAGGGGTTTTTGGAGGCAATAGATCATACGAGGTGGCACGCAATGTTGCTAGAACCCAGTAAGTTCCTCGGACCTTGCAATCTCAAAAATACTTACTTCAATAATAATTTCCTCAATAACGTCTGTTGTTTACCATAACAATGGTTACGTGTCCCACGAATATATGATGAGTGGGCGCTCCTCCAACAAATCAAACATTTACAACTTTCATATTCTCCTTTTAGAGATTCACAAGCAAACGAAATGGTGGTGCCTATCTCCTCGCGCTGGCGAGTCTGCACCACATGCCTTTATGCCTGCTTTTCAATTTACTTGAGTTCAGTTGGCAAAAATGGTGTTATCGATATTGATCGGCTACCAAATCAAACTAGGTTTGGTGACATTGGACCAAGGGAACCATCTTGGACGTAGTGGATTCATCTTTGAGCAGGCTCTGACCAGAAGATGAGATAATCAGATGTATCCATATCAGGATGCTATGTGTTTAAGATAATCCTGCTGAGAGGCCTACTGTATCAACCAGTGCCAGAGTTACATGCAACCTGGGGGGGGGGGAATGTGTTTAACATGATCCTGCTGAGAGGCCTACTGTATCAACCAGACTTATAGGCAACTCGGGAGGGGGGCATTGCCCCCCCCCCCCCCCAACATGCATATGTTCATTTTCGCTGCCATTGATGTTAACTGTAATATTATACTCAACAACACCTATACACTTGGAGATCGTTCTAATTATCTATTGGCAGACATGGGTCCGATGCATCCGAGACGACAGCTTCGGCCGCCAAAAGGATTATTGCAGATAGCAGAGCTGGATGAATAATTCTTATCCGAAAATTTCATAGATAACGAATGCCTCACTAAAAATGTTAATCTAAGCAACACTGAGCTGTAGATTCACTAATTTGTATGTTGCATTATTTATTTGAGATTTTCTTGGGTACCCCCCTCCCCCCTCTAAACCTTAGAATGGTATTTTTCATCCATCAATATCAACTAAGAGATTGGTATTCTTCAAACCCAATCCTGGAATTCAAATTAAATCCATACTACTCCTGTAAAAAAATTGTTGTCCAATTCTTGTTGTACCGATGACTCCCCTTAGCAAGACGACTGGTCACGGAGGCCTGCGTTGCGTAGGCCACTGATTGGTCCTTCATTGGATCTTTATGCATTCACCAACCAGTTGTGCGACGCATTTTGGAATGACAATGTCTGCCACCTGAATAATCTTCATGCCCTCTGTCGTCGTCGTCCTATGGCAATAGTTTCCTCGTCTTCACGCGTTTTGCATAGCTATTAGCATTACATAGAATCGATCAGCAGGCTGGAGAAGAATCAATCATGCTAGCTTGCATAGAAGTGTGTCAAATAGAGAATCTTGGAAATTGTGAAGTTTTCTAGTGGGGTCTAAGCACATCATTGATCGAGAGTATTGTGATGAAACCATTGATGATGATAAAAGGAATTGTGCTTCTGAATACATCACTAATCAAGAGAAGATGACGGTGATAATAGTGAGGATAGAGGTAAGAGAGAGTAGAACTATAAGACTGATGATGACTCTTTCTTGAGTGGTGATGACTATGTATACATTAGTAAAGATGATGTTTTGATGAAAATGTTGACGAGGAAGGTGGTTCTGATAACAGCAAGCATCATAATACTGGATGCGGATGTGGTGGTCATAAGGATAATTATGGTCATGATAGTGATATAAATAGTGATGGCATCTAAGAATATAAGTGAGCGGGGCGCCGAGGCAGCTGAATCTTGAAGACCTCGGCCGGGAGAGAAGGGGATGGGAGGAGAGCCGGTCGGCAGCGTGCGACCTCAGCCAGGCCTGTCTTACAAAAACGACCGGTTGCCTGACGGGCGGAACTCTAAGGCCCGAGCTGTTTCCTCAAGCGGATAAACCTTATTGCCTTTTTTAAACGAGAAGGTATGTTTTAATAAATAACACCATCTATCTGTCTTATTGCCCGAGTCGTGTCATACTAAGAACCATGTCATTGGATACAAACATCACTCTGCTTGTAACTAAGTAAGTGTTGGTCTGACCATTTTTTAGAGTAATAGGGCATCAGTTCATGGCCGCTTCATTGCGCGTATATATATACAAGATACAAGTTGGCTAAGCAGGGGTTCCTCCCGTGCAATTCCAGCGCTGGGCCGGTGACGTTGCTCCCTCTGGCCGACATGTGTTGCTGCTTTTTTGTTTGGCTAAGCAGGGGTTCCTCCCGTGCAATTTTTTTGTTTTTGGTTCCATGGTACATTATTTGTAGCTCCTAACTTAGGCTATAAGATTTCTTTCGGTTTCTGTCTGTAATGGGAGCAAGCACGTATCAGTACAGCAACTCTAGAGGTGGGCAGCAAATGTCGCGTCCATACGCGGCCAGATACGGCCCCATCAAACTACAGCACCTATGAACTGTGTAACTCATCGAAATCCCAGAAAATGAGGACAAACTAACATTTTTTTCCTAAAATGATAGAATCTATTGTAAAAGTTCATCGAAAGTACATAGCATCTCAAACATAATAAAAATTATATTAAAATTTTGAAACTAACGAACGATCATTATTGCCGCCAAAACGAGTCGCCGATATGCACCGATGTCGTCGCTCCCCTGCCAGAGTCGACTTGACATTGTAGACAGTCCGAAAGTCCTCGTGTACATGCCAAAGGACCAACACCTTGGAGCCGCAGTCGCCACCGTTGAATCCTGACATAGATCTGAAGCACCTGACGTCAAATCTCGCCACATGACGAGAAACCCAACCTCGCCGCCCCAAGAAGATGGCGTGAATCTACGTCAGAGCTCTATCGATTACGCCCAGACAAACGAACTCGAGGAGAATCGGAGTCCAGAAGACAAACTCACAGAAAAAGTGTCGTCATCCACCTGAGCGCCGCAACTGCGAGGGCTAAAAAAACCTAACCTAAACTACTAACCAGAGCAAATGCATCGGGATTCCTCCCCGCCATTGACCGACAGAGCAACAGGAAGAGAGAGGCCAATCCATAGGCTTGCTGGAGAGTTCGCTCTAGCCGTCTAGGGTTAGAGAAAAAAAAATCTTGTTGAGTACTCCCTCTGTCCAGAAATATTCGTCGAAGAAACGAATAAAAGTGGATATATACTAAAATATGTTTAGATATATCAATTTTTTGACAAATATATCTGGAAGAAGGGAGTATAAGAATTATGACAAACCACATTTGATTGGACTGAACCCATAGTCTCCACTCTAGCCACAAGACACGCCGAGTTTACTTATCCACTAGCCATGTGGTCAGGAAAATATCAGGTACTCTTATTCTTGGGGTACTCCCGGTGCTTCATATTAAAAGAAAACTTAAAAGTTTGAATTTTTTTTTTGGAAAAGAATGTGAATGTTCACAAAAATGTGATTGCATCCCCTAAAAATCTTTTTTTTGTTTCTCAATGCGCATTTTGAGTTTGGACCTGAAAATTTTAGGGGTTATAGTCACATTCCTTATGAACAAGGTAGTCATAATCCCGATTCTACTGCTAGAGTCCTACGACTTCACGACCCTACGGAAGCATGTCGATCCAAATCTCACTATGAATCCGGATCGGGTAGAATCCATGTTGGGTCACGATCCAAATCAAAGAATCCTGTACAAAACTGTATAATCCCGACTATGCTATGGACTACATCCGATTCTACTAACTTATCTAAGCCATTTGTTTCGTTGTAGCAAAATAGTATGCCATCATCCAAACCCCTTTTCATATACCTCATGGACCTTTATTCCCCTCCCAAGTCCAAACATTTAGCCGTAGACACCTTTGATCTAGCTCTCAGAAACCCTAGATTGAAATTGAGGATCAGGTTGGTCGACATATGGAATTGGCGTAAAAAGGAGGATGCTTCAAGATTGATCGGAGAAGGAGAGCAAGACCCTCAAGGTTTAGCATTGTAGGTCAGATAGACAAGTGGTCGACAATTCACGCACTCTAAAAAGAACATAAGTAAATTTCGTGCATTGAAGGTTTAAATGTTCTATATATTTCCCTCTCATATATGTTCCATACATGCGAGCTAGATGGTAGGTTAGCCATAAAAAGAAGTGGAATACAATAAGCATTGATGTATATGTTCTTTGCTCCATATTTAGTGTCAAAACTGTATAGAATCCATATAAATTTCTTATGTGCATACAAAATATCTTATTTGAGTAAATCTAGTAGAATCCTCGATTCCACAGACTTGATCTTACGACTCGATTCAATCCCCGATTCCACGACTCGATCTTACGACTCGATTATGTCCGAGGAAAATCAATCCGACTCCTAATCCTGACTCTGACTACCTTGCTTATGAACATTCACAATTTTTTCGTAATTTATTGAAACAATTAATAATGTTCTTTTAACTTGGAGCATCGAGAGTACCCAAGGATAGGAGTACATATGCTTTCTCCATGTTGGTCTTGCATCTTTTAATTAAGGCTAGTAAAAAAATAAAGCAGAATTATATAAGGATGAAGAAGAAGAAGAAGAAGAAGAAAAGAGCGAGCGCCTGTGCCTCCGCCATGATGGCGTTGTAGTGCGCCTCCGCCTGCTGCATGGTGAACCTGTTGGGGAACGCGGTATTCAAAATTTTCCTACGATCACATAAGATCTATCTAGGACAAGTATAGAAACGAGAGGGGGAGAGTATGTCCACGTACCCTCGTAGACCGTAAGCGGAAGCGTTATGACAACGCGGTTGATGTAGTCGAACGTCTTCACGATCCGACCGATCTTAGTACCGAAAGTACGGCACCTCCGGGATCTGCACACGTTCGGCTCGGTGACGTCCCACAAACTCTCGATCCAGCTGAGTGTCGAGGGAGAGCTTCGTCAGCACGACGGCATGATGATGGTGATGATGAAGCTACTGACGCAGGGCTTCGCTTAAGCACTATGACGATATGACCGAGGTGGATTATGATGGAGGGGGGCACCGCACACGGCTAATGGATCAATGATCAACTTGTGTGTCTATGGGGTGCCCCCCTCCCCCGTATATAAAGGAGTGGAGGAGGGGAGGGCCGACCCTCTCTATGGCGCGCCCCAAGGGGGATTCCTACTCCTAGTAGGAGTAGGTTTCCCCCCTTCCCTAGTTGGAGTAGGAGAAGAAGGAAGGGGAAGAGGGGGAGAAGGAAAGAGGGGGCGCCGCCCCCTCCCTAGTCCAATTCGGACCAACCCATGGGGGTGGGGGGCGCATCCACCCCTTGAGGCCCTTCTCTCCTTTCCTGTATGTCCATTAAGGCCCATTACTTCCCCAGCGAATTCCCGTGACTCTCCGGTACTCTGAAAAATACCCGAATCACTCGGAACCTTTCCGATGTCCGAATATAGCCTTCCAATATATCGATCTTTACATCTCGGCCATTTCGAGACTCCTGGTCATGTCCATGATCTCATCCGAGACTCCGAACAACCTTCGGTACATCAAATCACATAACTCATAATACAAATCGTCATCGAAGGTTAAGCATGCGGACCCTACGGATTCGAGAACTATGTTGGAATGACCGAGACAGATCTCCGGTCAATAACCAATAGCGGAACCTGGATGCTCATATTGGCTCCTACATATTCTAGGAAGATCTTTATCAGTCAAACCGCATAACAACATACGTTGTTCTCTTTGTCATCGATATGTTACTTGACCGAGATTCGATCGTCGATATCATCATACCTAATTCAATCTCGTTACCGACAAGTCTCTTTACTTGTTCCGTGATGCATCATCCCGCAACTAACTCATTAGTCACATTGCTTGCAAGGCTCATAGTGATGTACATTACCGAGATGGCCCAGAGATACCTCTCCGATAGACAGAGTGACAAATCCTAATCTCGATCTATGCCAACTCAACAAACACCATTGGAGACAGCTCTAGAGCATCTTTATAATCACCCAGTTATGTTGTGACGTTTGATAGCACACAAGGTGTTTGATGGTGTCCTGGACTAGGGGGGTACTCACCACATCATCTCCCGATCTGTTAGATTGGGCCGAGGACCCCCATGGCCGTATACTCATGGGCCAGTTCGGACAGCTACCGCATACATGGAAGATTCCACAAGACTTGGTGATCAAGACAAGGACTCCTCCCCACCGGCGTATTCGGCTAGGACTCTTGTTATCCTAGGCCTCTGGTGCATTATATAAACCGAGGCCAGGCTAGTCAATAGATATATACAACAATCATACCATAGGCTAGCTTCTAGGGTTTAGGCTCTATGATCTCGTGGTAGATCAACTCTTGCAATACTCATATCATCAAGATCAATCAAGCAGGAAGTAGGGTATTACCTCCATCGAGAGGGCCCGAACCTGGGTAAACATCGTGTCCCCCGCCTCCTGTTACCATCGATCCTAAACGCACAGTTCGGGACCCCTTACCCGAGATCCGCCGGTTTTGACACCGACATTGGTGCTTTCATTGAGAGTTCCGCTGTGTGATCGGCAAAAGGATCAATGGCTCGCCCACAGGTCAACTGCGACGCCGGCTTCTTCGTCACCAGCTCGGCCGGTCACCTTGGCTGGACCGAGGACTGTGCCCTACCTCCGATCGTCATGTTCGGATGAGGGCCTTCATCAACATCAACTCTAATCTCTTTCAAGATCATGGAGGAATCATCCAGGGAGCCCGGGGGCTCAACGTCAACATTGCCCTCGGGCGACCGTGTTGTTTTTCTGGACAGCGAACTCGTATCCGCCACCACCTTCTCCTCAAGTGTCGGTTTAACGATTGATTCGGTGTAATTGTGCGTAATTGAGTCTACAACAACCCTGCAAAAATTGGTCGAGTTCCGATGGAGGAATCTCTGGCAATCCGCGATATACCGGAGCCCTGTCAAATCTGGACAGGAATCCGGACGAGTTTAGGGTGTGGTGTCCAGCTTCTAGGTCGGGTTTCCTTTGGAAGATCCAGCCGTTGATCTGCTGCGGAATTCCTATATCTACCTCTCCTCAAAATTTCACCTCGATCCGACAGTCCAAACTCCAGGAACCTTCCGATTAGTGCATCACTTTTCGGATCTTTTTTCTGCGCGATAACGAATCCGACCCGAGTTCGTTTCTTTTATGAACGGGATTTCCGACATCCTTTTTGAAGGAAGTTTTGTATGGGGTATTGTGTTTTGTTCCCGAACACATCCCACTAACTTTAAAATCTTTTGTACATGATCTTCACCATCATGCTGGTGTCAAACCAGTCCGACAATATTGTTTCACAGCTGCCGACCTGTGCTACACACGTCGTCACTTTGTTGAGCCGAGCTCAACTTCTTCGGATCATCATCTCGGCGAGCCGAACAGGAGTTCAGCATCATGAAGGATAAATCATCACCAACATCGCCGCCCCACGGATTACACGGAGCGGGCACACCGGTATCGCTGCACGGTCACTTCATCAAGCTGGCATTGACCACGTCACGACCTGCATCGGCAGGGCCGCACTGTTGCTCCTTCAAGCCGGTGTCCATCACGCCGACCTACTTCGACTCATCGGCTGACATCGAGGCTTCGACATCTCAGCTGGACCAGGGGCTTCGCCATCTCTTCATCAATCTACTCCGGAGACTTCGGCGTCACTAGCCGACCAGCTCCGTCATGTTAGCTGGACCGAGGGCTTTGCCTCGGCAAGCCAACCTTTGCCAGCATCGCCATGCCGTCTCTTTATCGCCATCAGGCAATGGGTGTGCGGGTCGAGTCCTAATTTTGGGAATCACCTTTCTTCGGATTGCTACAACAAATAAACCAGGTGCTATTAATCCTAGTTTTTTTTGCTTGTTTGGGTTCATTTTTCCCAAGGAATTATTACTCTGGTTTGTCCATCATATGTACGCAGGTCTATCAAATGGTGGCCGCATTAACGACGATCGCATGGTAGGTCGGTCAGTTTCTGTATATAGTCCGGCGGACGCCGCATCCGGAACTCGGTCCGACATGTGAATTCAGGCTTTGCCACGCCTTTACCGCATCACGCCGATGCCCAGCATCGACATTGACTTCGGCGCCAGGCAATATTTCTTTTATTGCTCACTTTGCATAAATTACTTATTATGCAACGATTTTTTTTACTATTATCTCCGGTTTGCATCATTTTTTGTGCACAGGAAAATTATCCGGGTTGGGCAGTATCGTCAACTCGACGTACTAACATACCACGCCACCTCGGCTAGACAGGGGGCTTCGTCAACACTTCATTACCCCATGCCGGGGACTTCGGCATCACTCTGCCGGCCTGCATTGACCGTGTTATGTCACCACTTTGGAGTGCCGAGCTCTTTGCTCCGCCACCTTGGGACCGGCTTGGGGGATGGAACCTTGTCCCGCATCAAGCTCGAACCGTGTCATCAATACCGAATATATTAACCAGCTAAGTTGCCTTCATGCTCAAAGTTTTACATTTTCAACTTGTGTTCGGCTCGACCAAGCATTATACCTTTTTGGAAAAAAGTTGCTTGTAAAAAATCTCCTTGTCAAAACTTTGTTTGTGACACACAAATTCAAATACCCCGTTTACTTGGGGGCTTCCTTTATGAAGCTTTTCCTCTTGCATATGACTATAATTGTACGGCTTCCTTCCTTGTTCGTGTATTACGCCACAATATGCACCATATTGACTTAAGCGATTTGCAAGCTGGGTTTCCTCGCTCCTGTGTTTACCCCTACGTTCCCGATTGTTTGGTTAGGGAGTAAAGGGAGCACATCTGCGATTGTCACGATCGGGTCATCCGAGCCGGACCTCAGACTGGGTGAAGCCGAAAGCTAGCACTCTTATTGTTTTCAATTATGGTCGGCACACAACGGAACTCATGAGTACAAAAAATCTATTGCACAAGTCTCATAGTAACAATGAGCACCGAAGAAAGGTATCGGTGGGGGTACTATTTTCTTCGAAGATGCTTCTTACACTTCGTCAGTAATATAGCATAAGTTCTCTGAGCACGCTTTGTCTGTTACAGGCTTATGGCCCGATTGCATGGTTATCGGAAACACCGTCGATATTCTTGACAGGTGGCGTACATAACACTTTTCGGCCCTTTACCGAAGAGGGAGAACCCGGCGGCCGGTTAAGACGCGTATAAAGTTCGGGTGAACACAGATATGATATAAGTACATTGGTACATACAATCATTATACATAAAATTCTTTTACCCAATTCACTTGGGGGCTCTTAAATTTATATGAGCCATTTTATAGTAAGTGTTCTTCCTCTTAGTCATTGCAAAGTTATTATTATTATTATTATTATTATTATTATTATTATTATTTATCACTCCTTTTTTCGACACGAGTGTGTGGTCACTAGCCGGGGAGCCTAATTTCCCTCTCAAAGCCGCTAGAGTTTAGTTTGCTAAACTGGCCTAAAGAGAAGTACTCCGCCTTCGGGATAGGAGGTTGAAGCCGTAGGCTGACCCGCTTGAAGTCTTTAGATAGGATGTGTAATGTTAAAGCACGACAGAAGCACTTTTTTCTTCTAAAGTCCAATTTTCAGATTGGCACCGAACACTTGATCTTGTTCGGACGTCAGGTTTTCACTGATGTTTTTTGGTTTTCCAAGCCTATGGAACTTTTTAACTATTTGTGTGTTTCCAGCATAAGTCTCGCAGTGCAACGCCAGACACCTTTAGAGATTCGGCAAAAACATTCTCGGACACTACTATATATGCATCGGTTTCGAATTGCGTCTTCGGTCAATAGTTGGGTTGCCCGGCTCCTGTGCTTGCCTCCTACGTTCCGCTTTGTTCGGCTAGGTGTGCAAAGGGAGAACCACTACGATTGTGGTTCCAGCTCACATGGTTATGCACCTCAGTGTAGAAAGCTGAAAACTGACTGCCACAGTAGGCGTAAACTGGTCAGCGATCCGATTACTATGTTAAATGACGGGCCGTTGATAACAGTGGCCGAAGTGTTTACGGCTTGACCTCGAATGTCGCCGAACACTAACCGGGGGCTCATAGCTAGCTTCCTTAGTTTAAAGCTCCTATGACTAAGCAAAAGTTATAAACCCCACATATCTGATTACCTCGTTTCCGCTAACATAACCGCCTTCGGGCACCGAGACGTCGGCTAAGGGTTGTTTTGTTATTGCGGAAACACCCTGCATAGTATCTACCAAGGGGTAGAGGCCGACGATGGGCCACTTTCAACTGATAAACGGTCGCAATGGAGTCAAAATAATGATGTAAAGTACTTGGATACATAGAATCATTACACATAATCTGTGATTTTACTCTGGATATCGATCCTTAATTCGACCACCTGTGCCCACATTAAGGCTCGGCGGCTATTGGGCTTTGCGCTCATTATTTGCAAATATTAAAGGGGCACATCGATCCCCTGATCTGGTGTTGCCACCCGACCAGTGTCTCGGGGGCTACTGCATTGCCTATTCAATGCAGAAAATTCAAAGGGCTCAGTGTTCGGCTTGATCCAACTATGGGAAAGCGCATCTTCAGACAACAATAAGTACCATCTGGACCTATCTAGCATCAATCTAATATATCACGGCGACTTCTCACGACCCTCTCTCAGGGGCCCGTTCGCCGATCACTATTATCTCTAATATATTACACTGCGTTTTTATTCCTATGTATGCTGCCGAGCAAGGAGTTGATCCTCAGGCCGATTTCACGCATCAACCTGAGTCTCAGGGGCTACTGGGAACAGCGGTTTTATGCTTGCCTTCAGGTGCATCTCGGGTTTTAGACTGATACACACCTTGAGGGCTACTAGATATACATCGGCAGCGAATAAACTGCACCAGTTAAAAATATTCACAAAAAATCAGCCCGCGGTCGGGGTGGTGCACCACCTTGGAAGCAGTCCGGCATAAAGCTCGGGCGCTAGCGGCTAGCTCCATAGAGGGCATTTCCGGCATTAAGCTCGGCTAAACTCCTTCAACTTTTTTGGACCAAGATGATCTATGACATCTTTGATATAGTCCGGCGTTGGAGCTTGGACACAGTCCGGCATTCGAGCTTGGACACAGTCTGGTGTTGGAGCTCGGATACATTTCGGCATTGGAGCTCAGAAGCATTCCGGCACTGGTGCTCGGCTGCACAAGATACCTCGAATGCAGTCCGGCGTTACAGCTCGGACGCAAGATGACACTGCCTCCCAGGAACAACTTCAAACCCGAGGTGTGGCATAAAAATAACAAGGCATTGATAAAGGCCGGAAACTTAAAGGGGCTCATTGGATACCTGATGTGTAAACTCGTCGAATGTATTTCGGCGATCCTCAAGATCGAAGATGAGAAGATTTGTTGAACCAATTTTCAAGACCGACAACCGAAGATGAAGAACAGTTCAGATGAATTGAGGAGCGTCCCTAACTTGAAGACCGGTTCAGGGGGTTACTGACAGTGTCCTGGACTAGGGGGGGTACTCACCACGTCATCTCCCGATCTGTTAGATTGGGCCGAGGACCCCCATGGCCATATACTCATGGGCCAGTTCGGATAGCTACCGCATACATGGAAGATTCCACAAGACTTCGTGATCAAGACAAGGACTCCTCCCCACCGGCGTATTCGGCTAGGACTCTTGTTATCCTAGGCCTCTTGTTATCCTAGGCCTCTGGTGCATTATATAAAACGAGGCCAGGCTAGTCGATAGACATATACAACAATCATACCATAGGCTAGCTTCTAGGGTTTAGCCTCTACGATCTCGTGGTAGATCAACTCTTGTAATACTCATATCATCAAGATCAATCAAGCAGGAAGTAGGGTATTACCTCCATCGAGAGGGCCCGAACCTGGGTAAACATCATGTCCCCCGCCTCCTGTTATCATCGATCCTAGACGCACAGTTCAGGACCCCCTACCCGAGATCCGCCGGTTTTGACACCGACAACGTTCCTCCAGTATTCGGGAGTTGAATAATCTCATAGTCAGAGGAACATGTATAAGTCATGAAGAAAGCAGTAGCAATAAAATAGAACGATCATTATTCTAAGCTAATGGATGGGTATTGTCCATCACATCATTCTCTAATGATGTGATCATGTTCATCAAATTACAACACATGTCCATGGCTAGGAAAGTTAACCATATTTGATTAACGAGCTAGTCGAATAGAGACATACTAGGAACACTCTGTTTGTCTATGTATTCACACTTGTACTAAATTTCTGGTTAATACAATTATAGCATGAATAATAAACATTTATCATGATATAAGGAAATATAAATAACGACTTTATTATTGCCTCTAGGGCATATTTCTTTCAGAACCTGGTAGCCTGCATGGGCGCCTGCTCCTCCTCCATCGTCGTGTCCACCTCGTCTGAGATATGTTCCTCCGGAGAGCTCGGAGGCTCTCTCGCCGCAATGCGGGCCGCGCACCAGGCACATCATGCCTCCACCTTGGTTGTGATTTCATGGTGGCGTCGCAATGAAAGGGTCTTCCACCACCCACGGAAGTCCTGGCCATTGGTCAAGGAGATCAAAGAAGGGAAGAGATGGTACGCCACTGGCTTGCACGGAGGAAGATGTGGCTCAAAGGTGCTACGCGTTTGTGTCATGGCCAACGATCTTTAAATAGCAGGCGCCCAAGCAGAGAGAGCGATGGCTTGAATGCACTGGGCAGGTGGAGGGTCGACTTCTTATTCACCGTGCCAATGTGAATGCGGGGCACGCAAACTAACGATCAACCCACTTGAATGCAGTAGGAAGCCATCGCGTCGCCCCATCCGGTCAAGTCCACTTTGCACCGACATTAACGTGGCGCAAAGAGCGAGTGCACACAGCGTGAGTGGCGGCCGCATCAGTGTTAATGGTGACGCCGGCCGAACGCCAATGGCCGATCATATTCGCTTTGGACAGACATGAATACGGTGTGTAGAGCGGAGTGACAGTTGGAGTGGAACATGAGAGATATGGTTTTATGTGGGCCATGTGTAACGCCCTCGATGCGGCTATATCTCCCACGTGTCGAAGCACGACTTAGAGGCATAACCGCATTGAAAGCAATGTCGCAAGTGAGGTAATCTTCACACAACCCATGTAATACATAAGGGAAAGAGATACATAGTTGGCTTACAATCGCCACTTCACACAATTACATGAATAAAGCATTACATCATCCAGATACACCCAAGGTCCGACTACGGAACCCAAAATAAAAGAATACTACCCCAAAAGCTACACAGATCCCCGATCGACCCCAATTGGGCTCCACTACTAATCAACTAGGACGAAACAACACAAAGGAGAAGATCTTCATCGAGCTCCTCCTTGAGCTTGGTTGCGTCATCTGCACGGTCCAACGGCACCTGCAAGCTGGGTTTGGAAGTATCTGTGAGTCATGGGGAGTCAGCAATCTCACACCCTCGCGATCAAGACTATTTAAGCTTATAGGTAGGGAAAAGGTATGAGGTGGACTTGCAGCAAGCCACTAGCATATATGGTGGCTAAACATACGCAAATGAGAGCGAGAAGAGAAGGCAAAGCACGATCGATGAACTAAGATCAAGAAGTGATCCTAGAACAACCTACGTCAAGCATAACTCCAACACCATGTTCACTTCCCGGACTCCGCCGGAAAGAGACCATCACGGTTACACACGCGGTTGATGCATGTTAATTAAGTTAAGATTTCAGGTTTTCTACAACCGGACAATAACAAATTCCCATCTGCCCATAACCGCGGGCATGGCTTTCAAAAGATCAAATCCCTGCAGGGGTGTCCCAACTTAGCCCATCACAAGCTCTCACGGTCAACGAAGGATATTCCTTCTCCCAGGAAGACCCGATCAGGCTCGGAATCCCGGTTACAAGACATCTCGACAATGGTAAAACAAGTCCAGCAAGACCGCCCGATGCGCCGACATCCTGATAGGAGCTGCACATATCTCGTTCTCAGGGCAACACCGGATGAGCGCTCCGTACAACTAAAACCAGCCCTCAAGTTTCCCCGAGGTGGCGTTGCAAAGGACTCTAGTTCGGACCAACACTTAGACAAGCACTGGCCCGGGGGGGTTAAAATAAAGATGACCCTCGGGATGCGCGAATCCCAAGGGAAAAAGGCTCGGTGGCGAATGGTAAAACCAAGGTTGGGCCTTGCTGGAGGAGTTTTATTCAAAGCAAACTGTCAAGGGTTTCCCATTATAACCCAACCGTGTAAGGAACACAAAATCCGGGAACATAACACCGATATGACGGAAACTAGGGCGGAAAGAGTGGAACAAAACACTAGGCATAAGACCGAGCCTTCCACCCTTTACCAAGTATATAGATGCATTAATTAAATAAGAGATATTGTGATATCCCAACCAAATATCCATGTTCCAACAAGGAACAAACTCCAATCTTCACCTGCAACTAACAACACTATAAGAGGGGCTGAGCAAAGCGGTAACATAGGCAAACAACGGTTTGCTAGGACAAGGTGGGTTAGAGGCTTGGCTTAACAATATGGGAGGCATGATAAGCAAGTGGTAGGTATCGCAGCATAGGCATAGCAAAAGAGCGAGCATCTAGCAAGCAAAGATAGAAGTGATTTCGAGGGTATGGTCATTTTGCCTGAGATCCCGCAAGGAAGAAGAACGAGTCCATGAAGAAGACAAACGGATGTAGACGAACGGATCCTCACAAACGCGACGTTATCGGAACTAACCCGAAGAAGCAACACTAGAAAGGAGCAAACAACATAGTAAACAATCATCACATAAGCATGGCACGATGCGCAAACAAGTATGATGCATGTCCGGTTTAATGAAGCATGGCATGGCAAAGTGCACAAACAATCCTACAAATTAAGTGGAGCTCAACATGCAACTCCGTTGCATATTGACGCAAAACCACGTGACTTATTTAGTTTGATCTTGTTTATGTACCCAACAATATTAAATGTTGTTAAACATGGCAAGAGGGTGAAGCAAAAGTAAACTAAACATTTAGGCATGTTTAAATGAGGCCGGAAATAACAAACAACAATTCCGGTAAAACCCCATATGCATATTTTAAGGTTTGGTACTGCTCTACCTTAAACCATATTTTATAGTTGTTAAACATGCAAAGTAGGGCTACCATGTTAAACTATGCATTTTTATACCCCATTTACATATAAAGTTTATTAGAAACCGAGCTACGGTTATTTAGTTATGAATTAAAATATTTTAACAAGTCATTTGACCAAATTTAAACAAACAACATTTTAAGCATTTTAACATGGCAAGAAAGTGGCATATTATTAATCTACACATAATTTTAAGCAAGTTTCTTTTGTAATTCATTTTAATCCGATGCACCAATTGTGAGTTATTATATGCATGTTGTCTAGGGAGATTTCTGCAAAACTGTTGTCTCTGGAATAAATACTAAATCACAGATCCTAAAAAAACCCTACACGGGCCAGATCTGGAACAGGGCACAACAGAGAAGAAAAAAAGGTGGGGCGTTGGGGTGGCTCACATTGGGCTAAGGCCCAGTTGGGAAGAGGCTTGCGCGACTTCGGCCGGGCCTTGAGGGGCCTTGGCACAGGAGGCAGGCTAGTTCGCAGTTTGGCCGGCTCGGTTGAGATCAAGGTCGCTCGTCCTCTGCTCGACAGGACCAGAGCAGTGGCGACAGTAGGGGCGCATGGAGGCGGATGTCACCGTCGCTGGTGGACTCTGGTAAGGCGGCGCGACGCGGCAGGAGCTCCAGCGAGGCGGTCTCCGCGGGGACCAATCGGAATTGGACTGGGGCGGCGGGATCCGGCGGCCGGCGCCTTGATCTGAAGCAGAAGAAGCCATGGCCTTGGTTCTCTAGCGATGCGGCGGTGTCGGTGTACAAAAAGAGGGGTACTCTTTTTGTACCCCTATATCTGTGCACGGGGAATCTGAGCCACGGGCACCACCACACCAAGCAAGGCAAGGGAGGTGAGCCAGGGTAAGACCGAAGCTCAAGAGAACTACGACGCCAAGGCCAAGACCACGAAGAGCAAATGGGACGAAGCAGACTCACCTGGCAAGATCCTTGCCGGGAGACAGTTCTAGCAGCCCCAGCAAGACCCTTGCCGCGGAGACTCGTCCCGCCCTACGGAGCGAATCATCCTTGTGTCCACTGCCCCCAAAGGGCAAGGATTCGGGAGACATCCCCGTGGCGGCATGCAGATCTTTGTGAAGACATCCAAGATTAGATACGCACTAAGGAGACGACAACCCTTGGCGGGATCCCAGCGGAGGAAGACCACAAGGCCCCCGGCAAGCGCCTTGCCGGGGATGATAGCAGGCGCCTCAGCAAGACCCTTGCCGGGGCCCCGGCAAGGCCCTTGCCAGGACACCCGCAGGGCCACCATCAGGCCCATGCCGACTGAGCCTCCACCACCGCATGCATGCAGTTGCCGACCCAACCAGCTGGGCAGGCACCTGCGTGGCGGCATGCAGATCTTCGTGAAGACCCACCACTGCGCCACCTCAGCTGCCTGCCTACCTACATGGCATCTCAGGCATCGCTGGCCAGGGCGCGTGTCGACACAAGAAGGAGCGGCGACAGACGAGACATATCTCTCCCCCATCCCCGATAAAGCAAGGACACCTAAGCAAGACGCATTAAATGCGCCTTGTCATGTAATGCGACGGATAACCTCGCATCACTGTTCCCTTTCCAGCTCCTGTGTGCCACTGTGGCAACCCCTTTTCCTATAAAAGGAGGCCCGAGGCGACCAGGAGAGGGATTCGGCTTTTTGGGAGCTCCTCACGCCCCATAGCTAGCTCAAGAACACAAATATACAATCCACCAAAGCAGGAGTATGGTTTTACGCATCCTTGCGGCCCAAACCTGGGTAAACGAACCATGTGCTACATGCTAGATCTGCTCTTCTCACGACCCCGCGCCCCACCAACTGTAGTAGGGATTCTTGTGATCCCATAGGTGTCGTTCCGCACCGACATCTCTGGCGCGCCAGGTAGGGGGCGCAGTTGTGAGAATCGGCTCTAGCAGTCAGCCCAGCACTCCTTCGTCTTCGTGGCTCTTGGAGAGGGAAGGAGGCCAGAAGATCAGCGCTCGAGCGACTAGAAACAGAAGCTAAGTTGCACTGAACCCTTATTTGTTCTATCCTTCTTATATTAGGTTATTCTCCCCGGAGATGTCATGCCTTTGTATGAGAAACCTACACGCCAGGGGGCTCTCCCACGATCGGCAACGCCCTTGCCCTGTTTCGAGTCCGCTCAACAGCTCAAGCGGCTGCGTCGAGAATGGCAGAGTAGCCTTCCGCAATCAACAACGCTCTCGATTCTGACTCGAGTCAAGCTCGACAGTTCGAGCGGCCGCGTTCAGATTGGAAAGGTGGCTCGTTCGGCAGCAAGCGTACCCACCAGGCCCATGGGGATCCGTCCCCAAAACGTCGCTAGGGGCTTCCGCGCCGGCGAGCCTAGCCAATCGGCGTAGGGCGCGCATACAAAGAGGAATTGAACGGGGAAATAACGTGCATGAAATTAAAAGTACTGCAAAGTTATATTACATCACATCATTGCTGCGGTTCTAACTAAAGATGAAATTTGTCTTGGTCGTGAACCTGCAGCGGCGGTGAAGAACGGGATGCCTAATCCCGGCGCTGGCCTTCCACCCTCTTGATTTCGTCGATGCTGCTGATGACGGGCTTGATGCGCTCCTTGAGCACCGTGAGGTCAATACCATCTGGCAAGCTATCCATCACGGCACCGAAGTCGAGGTCGGGATTCCAGTACGCCATCTTAGTGAGGACCTTGGTCATGACCCCCCGGCAAAGTCGCCGGGCTTCCCCGGCCAACGTGGCCGCTCGATTGGAGTGAAGATAAGCCAAGGCTCCGAGGACGCCCTCGAAGAACAGGGTCAGCTTGGTGTTGACGGTCCCGCTGTGCTCAAGGGCGTACCTCACGTTTGGCATCCCCATGGTGGCCAACTGCGTGGTGACCCTGCCAGCGACCTCCTCCAGACGGCTGATCCATCTGTTCTCACCCGCCATATAATCCTAGTGGGAGGCGGCCTCGTTCGCCCGCAACTGCTTCTCCTCCTCCAGACTCCTGGTCAAGGTCTCCTCCCGAGCCCTGCTCTCCGACAACATCTTCTCGAGATCCTCCAGCTTCAGCTTGAGATCTCTGACGGAGTTTTGCGCTTCGGAGAGCTCCCCAGCCCTGCTGACGACCGCTCCTTGTGCCTCCACCAAGGCGCTGTTGAGCGTGCTCTTCTCGATGGACAGCTTGAGGGCCTGCTCCTTCAGCTCGTCCTGCGCCACCTCCAACTCCCTTACTTTGTCGGCATGGGCCAGAGCCAGGGCATCGAGTGCCTCCTTGTGCCTCTGCTCCAGCTCGCGAGTACGCCGCGCGACAAGGGCCTCGAGCTCCTCATCCTTGCCACGGAGTGCTGCGGCAAGCTTCGCCTCACGCACGGTGAGGTCCTCTTCCTGGGAATCCAGTGCAGCTTGATGCTGGTTCCGGATGGCCTCGGCCGCGGCAGCCAAGTTCGCCGCCTCTTCCTGGGCCTTCTCGATGTCAGCCATATTCATGGTGAGCTCGACATTGCGCTTGGCCAATTCCTCCTGAAAGGCCCTCTGCTCCTCGCGAGTCTGGTGGAACTAAGTCTGTGTCTCAGCAACGCGCGCCTTGAAATCCACCTCCGCATGGTCCACCATTGCCGTCTTGGACTTAACCTTGTCCAGACGGACACGGTAGAGTGCCTGGAGTTTTCGGAAGTTGGCCCCCATAGCGCGGAAAAGCTACTCTTCTGGAGAACCATCACCGCCAACGCCCGGCTCAACGACAACCTCGAGCCCGGTGGCGGCAAGCACCTCGCTGTCAAAGACTTCTCCTTCGGCAGGCGCCCAGGAACTTGACGCCCCTGGGAGATGGACTAAAAGATCGTCGCCCACCTTCAGATACCTGGCGGGGCCTGGGGTTGAGGAGGAGGGAGGCTGATCATCAGCCACCTCTTCCTCGGCAGTGGCCTTGCTGGCTTCCCCGGCAGGCCCACCGTTGGCGCCCTCGGCAGAAGCCTCGCTGGTCGCCTTGGCGGCCCCCGCAGCGGTGTCCTCGGCAGCATCCTTGGCGGCCTCATCAGCGGCAACCTCGTCAACACCCCTGGCGGCCTCCTCAACAATGTTCCCAACAACAGTATCCACGTCCTCCATACATATTGAAGGAGGGCCTGGGTAGTAAGGGGAGCATTGAAGCCAAGAAAAAGAAGGGAAAACAGAGACGAAGGACGGGCGACTCACCAGTGCCAGGCTGTGAAGCAGAAGTCCCCTCCCCGCCAGCATCCGGCGCCGTGGCAGAGTCACCAGGGCCCAAGTTCCCCTCTTCCTCCATGGGTGTGGGCTCCGTGCTTGATGCCCTTGCCTGGGACGCCCCTCGCGGCTGCGTAGTCGATGGGGGTGGTGTGTTGGGGGTAGCCCTTTGCGGCTCCTCCTGCTGCCGCTCCCCTGCTGCAAACCAGGCAAGGTCAACACCATAGCATCGAACGCCTACCACATGTCAAATGAGAGGAGGGTGACGAACTTACGCTAGGGGCTGTGCCGGGGGCTGCTGTCCGGGCTGCTCAACACCACTAGTGGCGTCTTTGAAGCCCCAGCCGGGGGCTGACTGCTCGCCGAGGACTTCGCCCTCCTCACCCTCTGGGCCAACGTCTCTGCATCCCTGCAAAAGCAAAAACGGATCAAGATAAGTGACTTGATTCAGGGGAATGGAAATGGCAGTAAGGGACGGAGTACTTACTCGTCATCTATCTCCTCTTCCTCCGCCACTTTCCTTTTCCTCTTTGGGCTGAGAGGCCCGAGATCAAAAGTGACCTCCGCGTCAACATCCGAGTCGACATCTACCGGAGGAGGCAAAGACGGCGGGGTTTGTGCGTGCCCAGATGAAGAAGGGGCTATTGTCTTCTTCTTCTCAGCGGCCTTCGTCAGCCTCTTGGCTGCTGTGGCCCTCGTGTGACGCCCAGACCCCTCCTGGGTCAATTGAGGCCGCGTAGCCCTGCCGGGCCAGACCGGCTCGCCGGAGCCAGCCCGCCGCGGGACTCGCCCTCTTCCCCTGGTTGGCGTCGAGCCCGCCGCCACCTCCTCTGACGACGACGACTTGTTGGCCGCGTCTGCGACGAGCGGAGCTCCAGTGTCGGCGCTGCT
Organism: Triticum monococcum; assembly: GCA_034509565.1. Classification (NCBI taxonomy): domain Eukaryota; kingdom Viridiplantae; phylum Streptophyta; class Magnoliopsida; order Poales; family Poaceae; genus Triticum; species Triticum monococcum. The sequence continues at coordinate 75,078,217 of CM067842.1, read as the reverse complement.
GACCTCCCCGGAGGCCGTCGCCCACCAGGTGAGCTCCTCTTCCTCCGCAGCCGTTGCGGCCTTGTCCTCCACACTCCCAGCGCTGCCGGCCTCCATGGCAAGTTGTGCCTCCCTCGCCCTAGTGGCGATGTAGTCCAGCTCTACCTGGGTGGTGTCCATGATAAGCCACCGCTCGGCGTCAGCATTGACATACACTTCGATCAGGGTGTCAAAGAATTGCTGCACATCAGCATCGTTCGGCTCCTTCCAGCTCGGGACAGGGCCATGCGCATTATAGTCCGGCATCATGGCGATGATCTCAGACCGACATGAATTGTTGCACAATGGGACCACCCCCGCTGGCAGCTTGAAAAACGGCCCCTTGAGGGCCTTGCCAACCTTTACGGCAGCCCTTGTGGCCTTGCCGGTCCGTTCGACCTCGCCATCGTGACCCACATCAAGCTGGAAAAGCCGCTGGCAGAAGTGGGTATGCGCCAGCACTGTGAAGTTGTGATCGAGGCCGGGGCAGAGTCGCATAATGTCAGCCGGATTCGTAAGAAGCCAGGCTGGCCTCGCCTTGTTGTGCAACGGGGCGATCCGGCGACGAATGAAGTCCGCCCCGATCATCTCAAGGGTGAGTCCAGCCCGGGTGAGCCGGAGAATCCTGGTGGTGGTAACGGTGAGCCTCCCGTCGGCGACGTCGACATCACTCCAATCGCTGCCGCGGACCGGCGGCACTCGGCGGACCTTGCAGAATTCCGGCGGGTTTTCATCTTCAATCCAGCACCACCGGCCACGCCATTCCTCCCACCTCTCCTTCACGGCACCATCAGGGTATGCCCCCTTGGATCTTGGGATCCAGGTGACGCAACCAGAGACAGCACCTCCTGGCTGGATCCAAGGGAAGAAGTAATGGCGGAAGAGCGCCGCGTTGGGATGCACCCCAGCAAAGCCTTCGCAAAGATGCGCGAAGAAAGCCATGCACGCCACCGCATTCAGAGTAAAATCCAAGAGGCGAAAGCCGAAGGTGTGCATAACATCGCAGAAGAAATCAGAGAAAGGGGGGCATAATCCGCAAGAAAGATAATCGACGAAAAAGGGATACCGATTTGGAGCAGGATCGGTGCAAGCAGCAGGAATGATGCGCATCGCTGGGTGTCCCGAATTCTCTCCCCCCGTCTTCGCTCCCCATAGGGGCCTGAAGGAGGCCCGGAGCTCTTGAACATCAACCGTCAAGGGGAAGAAAAAGGCGGACTTTGTCCGGTCCCCCAACAGCTCCACAGTCCCGGCGCCCTTGGCCACCCCCTTGCCCTTGGCGAATTTGGGCGCCATGGCGACCAAGAAGTTGAGAGGGCTGAGGAAGGGGGATGGCGAAGCAACGACGGCGGGCAACAGTGGAAGCTTAGGAAGGAAGGAAGAGAGGAAACAGCGGCTCTGAGATTGGAAAAGGCACGAGGAAAGAGGAGAAAGTGAGTAGCGCGCCCGTGGTTATTCCTTTCTTATGGGGGAAAAGACGGGCCGCCTCCTTTCACATTAACTGCAACGTGACGCATGCATGCAGAGCCCAACCCCACGCATGCTGCCCACGTCACACACACCTCCCCACGCCACGCCACGCGCAGGAATTGTGGGAAGCACAGCACGCGAAGAATCTTACCGTGTAAAAACCGCCCCGCTTGCCCGTGCACCGTTTTTGGGCATAGCCCAAACAACGCGTTGCGCTTGTGTGGACCAGGCCCGGGGGCTCCTGTCGGTGTACAAAAGAGGGGTACACTTTTTGTACCCCTATAACTGTGCACGGGCAGTCTGAGCCACGGGCACCACCACACCAAGCAAGGCAAGGGAGGTGAGCCAGGGTAAGACCAAAGCTCAAGAGAACTACGATGCCAAGGCCAAGACCACGAAGAGCAAAGGGGATGAAGCAGACTCCCCCGGCAAGATCCTTGTCGGGAGACAGTTTTAGCAGCCCCGGCAAGACCCTTGCCGTGGTGACTCGTCCCGCACCTACGGAGCGAATCACCCTTGAGTCCACTGCCCCAAAGGGCAAGGATTCGGGAGACATCCCCGTGGCGGCATGCAGATCTTTGTGAAGACATCCAAGATCAGATACGCACTAAGGAGACGACAACCCTTGGCGGGATCCTAGCCGAGGAAGACCACAAGGCCCCCGGCAAGCGCCTTGCCGGGGATGACAGCAGGCGCCTCGGCAAGACCCTTGCCGGGGCCCCGGCAAGGCCCTTGCCGAGGACACCCGTAGGGCCACCATCAGGCCCACATTGACTGAGCCTCCACCACCGCATGCATGCAATTGCCGACCCAACCAGCTAGGCAGGCACCTGCGTGGCGGCATGAAGATCTTCGTGAAGACCCACCACTTCGCCACCTCAGCTGCCCGCCTACCTACGTGGCATCTCAGGCATCGCTGGCCAGGGCGCGTGTCGACACAAGAAGGAGCGGCGACGGACGAGACAGATCTCTTCCCCGTCCCTGATAAAGCAAGGACACCTAAGCAAGACGCATTAAATGTGCCTTGTCATGTAATGCGAGGGATAACCTCGCGTCACTGTTCCCTTTCCACCTCCTGTGTACCACTGTGGCAACCCCTTTTCCTATAAAAAGAGGCCCGAGGCGACCAGGAGGGGGATTCGGCTTTTTGGGAGCTCCTCATGCCCCATAGCTAGCTCAAGAACACAAATATACAATCCACCAAAGCAGGAGTAGGGTTTTACGCATCCTTGCGGCCCGAACCTGGATAAACGAAACATGTGCTACCTGCTAGATCCGCTCTTCTCACGACCCCGCGCCCCGCCAACCGTAGTAGGTATTCTTGTGATCCCATAGGTGTCGTTCCGCACCGACAGGAGGCGACGCGGAGGCAGCAGCGGAGGGCGACGGGGTCCTAATCCTGCTCTGCTACTGCGGGCACGGGGAAGAGGAGGAGGGAGCTCGTGCTCCTGCGAGTTCGGGCAAAAAACAGAGCAGCTCCGGTGCTACATGGGCGGGAAAAGGCGGAGACGAAGACGGGCGGTGGGATCCTGCTCAAACAGCGATAGAGACCGAGAGATGAGAGGAGGGAGACCGCGAAGAAAGAAAAGGAGGGAGGAAGAAAGAGAGGATCGACGAGGGTGAGGTGGCCCGCTGGTGGCCTGGCTGGCAGGGATGGTCGTCGGCGGGTCACCAGCGCGGCGGTTGGGTCGATCCAGGAGTGAGCGGGGGCTCCTCCTCGAGCAGACGTGCTCGAGCAGAAGAGGGAGGCGGCGCTGAGCACCCGGTGGCTAGCTCGGAAGACTAGGAGAAGGTTGGTGGCGGCGGGAGGTGGCTGGTTCAGATGGATCGAGTGGAGGAGATTGTTGGCCCTTTGCTGAAAACAAGGGAGATGGCCGGCTCGGCTTGATCGGGAGGGATCCCGAGGAAAAACAAAGTGGCGGTGGCGTGAGGGAAGGGAGGTTGGGACTGACTAGGACTAGGGTTTAGGATGATATATATAGCGAGGGGATTAGGGTAGGTTTAACTGGACCCTCCGATTTAGATCGGATGGTCGAGAAAAATAGGTTAGGAAGTCTAATAAACAAAATGAAGATGTTTTGTAGACGTTTGGGGATGATCCGGATCCAACGGTGACGATAGTCAGGGTCGGGCTCGGGACAACTTTTCGGACGTGCGCACGAGGAGGGCCGCGGGCTGACCAGAGGGGTTAGGTAGGGCCTGGTGGTAGGTAGTGGACTGTGCAGAAAGCCTTGGGCTGAGAGAAGAGAAGAGAGAGACCCGACGACTGTTTCCGGAGACCAAAAATGTCCGACGTTTGACCGGCTATAATGTCGCTATAGTTTAACGATTGGGCTATCAAACGGACTCCGAATGCGATGAAACTTGGCAGGCGGTCTACTAACAACATAACAACACCGCACTTCAACTTTCATCCCATTCCAAGAACATTTTTTGGCCACTTAAAAAAAATTCGGACGTGCCGCGGGTGCGTGCAAGTGTGTCTGGGCTCATAACGGACAACGGACGGAACTGGGGGAAACACGGACGAATGCAGGTATTGAAAACATGATGATGCAATGCGGATGATGACATGACAAGATGCAACACGCAAGCGAATGACAAGACAACAATAGCGAATAACTGGAAGACACCTGGCACATCGGTCTCGCGGCGTTACAACACTCCACCACTACAAGAGGATCTCGTCCCGAGATCTAGAATGGCACCGGAGGGAAACAGAAGAGAAAGAGGAGAGGTAAAGCTAAGTTGCTTCTTTGACAAACGAGTGAAACCAAAGAACCTTGCGAGGTTGAACAAATTCGAGAAAAGAATACAACGAAGGTGAACAAAGTCGAAAACTGTCACAACCCTAGAACTGCTTGTATTTAGTTGCATCTGAGATCATCTATGCATCATGTTTAAATTTCAGAAACTTGAATTGAGGATTGTTGAAACCTTAGAAAACTGATTAAAATAAGGGCAAGCACCCTTTAATAGCATTTTGTGAATCCAAAATGCCCTAAAAATAGTTTTGTGAATTTTGGCAAGAGTTATATATCAAACCAAAATTCTGGAACATTTTTAAGGAATTATTTTGGCACTGAATTTAAATAATTATTGTATTTGAATTTGGAATTATATTCATAATATATGGGATATATTTTCAAATAACTTTGAAATGTTTTATGTGCTGTTGGAAAAGTCCATCTAGCAACATAAAATTACCCAAAGGGTCTTGTCACGGTTTTGAAATTCTTTTGAATTTGAATCAGTGGCAAAATGATTAAATAAAAGAAAACAGAACAGAACTTACCTGGCAGCCCACTTACCTGGCCAGCTGGCGGCCCGGTAAGACAACCCAGCCCACTAGGGGCAGAGGCGTCTTCCACCTCGCGCCAGTCGGACGCAGGGCGCGTGGCCACCGCGCGCCGGCGCACGCCCGGCCACCTCATGCTTCCCGCCGCCTCCCCGACGTCGCTTTGGACGCCACGCACCCCCTGGCCCCCTCCTCTCTCCCGTGGCGATTTCCCTCTCTGTCCCTCTCTCCCGCGACCGTCCGCGAGAGCCCGAGAATGCCGACGAGCTCCACCGCGGCCATCATGCACCCCTTGCCTCGCCGACGCTTCCAGAAGAACGGCCGTGACTTCCTCTTCCTCCTCGCCGAACCACGCAAGCCGAGGATCTCGACGCCGTTGTCTTCGAGCTCGTCACCACCACATCTCCTCGCCGAACTTCGCCGGTCGATTCGCCGTCTTCGACGCCTTTCCGAGCCTGCCGATCTGCTCTCCGTGTCCACTGTGAGCTCCTCCATCGACTACCCCTCTTCCCTGGCTCTCCACGCTCCCTAGCCGCGGTTCCACCTCTGGCCGAAGCTCTGCTCCCCCATGGCCGCAGCCCGCGCCTTCCCTGTGCCCCGCTCGTTGCCCCCGTGCAACAGGCATGTTCCAGAGCGCCTCCCCTTGTTGCTGCCCTGCTCAGCTCCCTCGCCCGCGAGCTCTATCCCTCCCAGCCGCAACCACCAAGCTCCGGCCGCCGCCCAACTCGCCGCCGCCGCTACAGGCCACCCCAGCTCCAGTCGCTGGCACCAGTGGATGCGCCACTTCTCCAACTCCCTGTAGGACCAAACCGCGAGCCAAACGGTCGCCGAACGACGAATCCCGAGCGCCTCCGCCGCTCTGTTGGGTCGCCGGCGGCTAACCGCCGGTGCGTCTGACGTGGCAAGGTCATTAGTGGCTAATGATGGCCTAACTAACCTCCTAGCTCACTGACACTAGGGCTCCACTTCTTAATTAATCTAGGTTTTATTTTCTGTTTAGATCAGTTTAATAAAGCAGGACCCACCAGTCAGAGTTGACTGTGCTGACGTGTCCGTTGACCCGACCCCACATGTTAGTGTCACTAAACAACACTGGGTCACTGACCAGTGGACCCCACCGGTCAGGTTTGACCTGGACCGTGCCCCGTTGACCTGCTGACGTCATGACGATGTCATGCTAACGCAGTATTTAATTTCTGCTTTAAAACAATTTAGAAAATTCTAGAAAATAGTTAAAACTTCTAAAAATCATAGAAATTCAGCCGTAACTCCAAATGAAGTAATTTATATATGAAAAATTATCAGAAAAATTCAAGGAATCCATCTATACCATTTTCATGCATGTTTGAACAATGTTTGTCATTTGTTTTGGACAAAACAAATAAAGGGCATTTAAATAATCATATATGGGGTTGGAATTTGAATCTTGTACTCAAACCAACTTCATTTAAATCATAGCTAGATGCATTAGCTCAAATCACAACATATTGCCATGTCATGATCATGCATCATATTGTTGCATTGCATTGATTGTGTCCTTCCCTGTTTGCCGGTAACCGTCCCCTCTCAGTCGACGATGTTTCCGACGATGTGATCGATGACACCGATGAAGAGCTATATTATCTTCAGAAGTGCCAGGCAAGCAAAACCCCCTTGTTCATTCCGATACAATCCCGCTCTCTCACTCCTGCTCTCTTTTACTGCATTAGGACAACAACGATTCAATGTTACATGCTGCGGTAGTTGAACCCCTTTCCTCTGCATGACCTGTCATTGCCACAGTAAATAGATGAAACCCACTAGCATGAGTAGGAGTTGTTTGAGCCCTGATGTGCCTACTCATTCTTGCTTGTTGCCATGCCTGCTACTGCTTAGAGTTGAGTCGGGTCTGATTCATCGGGAATGAATTGGAATGTGGTGAACATGTCCTACTGTTGAGAGCTAAGTGTGTGAACACGATTTGGTAAAGGTATCGGTGAGAGGCGATGTAGGAGTACATGGTGGGTTGTCTCATTGAAACCGTCCTCATGAACTGAGTTCTGTGTTTGTGATCCATGAACAGTTACTACCACACATTGGGCTCCGGGCGCTCCAAGCTCTCTCGACTTATTAATCAACTTGATCTCTGTCCAGGAGTTGCAACTAGTTTCTGGTGTTTGTAGGTAGTGTTAGTAGTCTACCAAGTGGCACCCGGTACAGGTTGGCTTGGGACAGACTAGGCACAGTGGCCCGGTGTACCAAGTGGCACCCGGATGGTGGGCTTGGGAACCCTGTACACATCGTTTGGGGCCGTGAGCGACACCCCGGCCGGATCTCCTTGTGGATGGAACCCAAATAGGTGATAAACCTGGACTAGAGACTTGTGTGGTTAGTCAGGTCGTGGCCGACTCCCTCACTAGGCTTCCGCTTGAAGGTTGCCGAGATACACGACGTGTACATGGTGGTAAGTGGCGAGAGCATGTGTGAAGAAGTACACCCCTGCAGGGTTATCATTATCTATTCGAATAGCTGGATTCCTCGGACATGGAAACTTGGACCCCTTGCATAGTTCATAGACAAGTGAAAGTGGATACTCTAAAATGCGCAAGATAAGCGTGAGTGCTATGGATGGCCTTCTCGTAGGGAGACGGGAGTGGATCCATAGTGGTGTATTGGTATGGTGAATTTGTGGACTCGTGTGCGCCACCTCAAAAGAGTTACTTGCAGTCGTAGTTCAGTATAGCCACCGAGTCAAAGCTGGCTTGCTATAGTTAAACTCCACCACTCCCTTTGTTGATACCGATGCATATGTAGTTAGTTCTGATGTAAGTCTTGCTGGGTACATTTATACTCACGTTTGCTTAATTTATGTTTTGCAGAGAGACTCCAGTCTCGCTAGTAGTTCCGCGTGGACTTCGACGTTTAGCTTGTTACCTCAGCTACGATCTTGTGCCCTCGGCAGGATCTGGTAGATAGTCAGGCTTCTCAGCCTTTTTCATTTGTAGATGTCTGTAATCAGACATGTTAAGCTTCCGCATGTGCTTTGACTTGTATGCTCTGAATGTTGGGTCTTGAGACCCTTGTTTGTAATATCTCGCTCCTCGGAGCCTAATGAATAAATACTTGAGTCGTAGAGTTATGTTGTGATGCCATGTTGTAATTACACATATCGAGCATATTGTGTGTATGATTGAAATGCTTGGTATGTGTGGGATCCGACAACCTAGTTGATTATCCTTGGTAGCCTCTCTTATGGGGAAATGTAGTCTTGTGCTTCCATGAGCCATAGTAGTCCGCTACAGCCCGATTCACCGGAGTCCTACTACGCCAGCAGTACTGCTCAGGACACTTGACTGGCCGGCATGTGTTTCACTTCGTTCCTGTGTCTGTCCCTTCGAGGAAATGTCACGCGGTGACATCCGGAGTCCTGCCTAGCCTGCTACAGCCCGGGTTCCCGGAGTCCTGTTAGCCCAGTGCTACAGCCCGGATTCACATGCTGCTGACCGACATGCTCGATGTGATTCATGTATGCCTGTTCCCATGAGTTAGTGCCACTTTGGGTTCCCGACTAGTCATGTCGGCCCGGGTTCTCTGTCATATGGATGCTAGCGACACTGTCATATACGTGAGCCAAAAGGCGCAAACGGTCTCGGGCCAGGTAAGGTGGCACCCGTGGGAATACCGTGCGTGAGGCCACAAAGTGATATGATGTGTTACATGCTAGATCGGTGTGACCTAGGATCGGGGTCCTGACAAAAACACTCCATTAGAAAAGAGGGACAAAGAACATTGCAAAAAACCTTGAGGTTGAAGGGCAAGATATATATTTAAACCACTCTGGTTAAGTCAAGATAGAGAAGGATTAAGAATGATATAATTTGGACAACACTCCGACTGAAAACAGAAGTAAAACTTGATAAGATGAGAAGAACTTGAAGAGATGACACAACACTCCGCTTAAATGGATAAGCAAAGGAAAGAAGAAGCTCCTGGGAAAAACAATATGATTGGTCGAAGAGAGCAACATCACAATGCCTCCGGATGAAGGAATTAAAGGTCGATCGACGGAAAAAAAGAACGGAGAAGAAAATGGCAACTTCTGCCACAAAAGAGCTTGGAAAGCATCCTTGCAAGGAAGGATTGAACGGGGTTGTTGGGAAATCAACAACGAAAAGAATAAGATTGTAGTGGGCTTACGGAGAACATCTCAAAACTATGAGGTGAAATTCTGCCACTAACGGGACCAATAGGTTGGATTGATATCAACAAGGAGACGAGAAACTTATTTCACCGGGAGGATAAATAAAGACTTGGGTCCTTTATGAGCACCATAAATAGCAACAATCCTTAGGGAAGGCTATAGGTGAAATATAACCCAAGATAACTCCAATGACGAGATTGATGGATTTAAAATACATCATCCTTAACAACATGTGACTCATGAAACATGAACTCTAATTATCAAGAATGACATAATACCACCTCCAATGATACGGCAGAAAGAATTGTACTCCGGATTGCAAGATGAGGAATGTTTGGGCTCCTCTAAAAAGAATCTCGATGAACACTTCGAGAAGGATTTAAATCCTTGATGAACCATCATGTAGAACATCCATGAAGAACTCCGGTAATAAAAGAATGATCCAAAATAATTGAATGATGAAAAGAATAAGATTGAAGACTTGCAATGATTTAGATGGATCTTTGCGACGAGATAAAGTGGAAACTTGGAACACCGAAAGAAAAGATAAGCATCTCAAACCGAGAATGTGATATGAAGAACCACTCCGGAATAAGGAATTGAATTTCCTCGATGAAATAAGAATAAGAATTACATTATTCTTATCCTTCACCAATTTAGATTGATGACAAGCAACGGATTTGGCACACTACTTATTCTCGTAGAAAGGATTAAGATAGATATAGCATAACTTGAGAAAGTCTTCAACAAGTCACCGGTAGGATTGAGAAGAACGAAATGAATATATACGATAACGAATGACGAGAAATCTTGCACGAACCACCATTAGGATTGACAACAAATAAATAGATATGATAGCAAGGAAGAAAAATCCTGAATAGCCACCATAAGAATTGGAAATGAACGAAGTAAACGGATGAATCACCGGTAAGAATTAGAGAACGAGTGAGGATACTTGAGGGGACTTAGATACCACTGAAACAAAGAGATCACGAGCTAATTAGAGAATATTGAATGATGCACCGGTAAGATTTGGAGAATGATAGCTGAAGGCTGAGAATGAATAAGTCTTCTAAAATGATGGACGCTGGTGGAAGGAAAATAGAAAAGAACTCATGAAATGCTCCGGATGGATGAAAAGAATTCCCACAGTAAAAAACAATTATGAGAGGATGGACTCAAACTAGAATCATGAATCTTTGAGAGAACAGATAAGATATGGAGGAAAAATTCTTCTTCGGTCTTCAAATGTTGAGAACGACGACGAGAAACACCACCATGAATTATTTAGACACTCCGGAAGAATCAAAAGTGAAGAGGTTGAGCCAACGATGATAAGAATTTGACAGATCTTAGAGAAAGGCATTTGACTCATGATAACTCATTCTTACGTCAAACTTTGAAAAGAATTAGAGAAGCTCCGGGAAAATAGAAGAGTCAGGTAAGATCCTGGGAAAAGACCTGTGGGTTAGGGCCCACTCAAAAGAAAAACCGTTGAACGATTTAAAGAGAGAGATTGCACCGGTTGAATTAAAATAGGTTAAAGCTTGAACGGATGCAGAGTGGAAACACGAATCTTCGAGATATCTTCCGTACTCCGGAACAAAAGAATAGCGAGAGGTGAATATTTAAGAGGTGCACCGGCATGAGAAAACATTTGAAACGAGGAAGAAGGGATATGATCAATACCAAAAGCTTGAATTAAAACCACCGGAGAAGAAAAGAATGAAGAATGACGATCTTGAAGCTCCATTAGAATCTACATGAGAATCACTGGATAAGAACATTGACGGAAAGAACGGAGAAACTTTACATCCATAAGATGGATAGTTGATTAAGAAATCTGAGTCCTTGAAGAAACAAGGATGGGAGGGAGGGAAAACAAAGTCAACTTGAAGACGGATGAAATGAACAACGTTGATGAAAAACTGAGATTGGATCTTGTGAATGTTGAAATGATCGGATCCACTTGAAGAGAAACACGCCGGTTGAAAAGGATTGCCATGACAATCTCGATGATCAAGAAGGATTAGTATTCACATAGCAACATGAGAACACCATTTGGGGAAGGTATGGAATCAACACTTGATTTCGAAGCAACTCGAATACCACAACTCAAAACAAAACAAAGGATTGGCTTGCAAAATAAGACGGAACAAACATATGATAGAGATTTCGTCCGAAGTTTTCATGGTGGGGCCTACACGGGCTCGATCGTACAGCACCATCATGTACAAGGTAGTGCACATGACATACGAAGCGTCCCCGAGTCAGCATAGCCAAGGACTCTTTAAGACATAATGAGACCACTATAAAACCAATCGTGGATAGGCGGACCACTAGACGTCGAACCCCAATTTCATATCATACATCTGTCGGAAAGATATCCTAAGAGCTACTTGAATTCCCACTTATAAACTCCCGAAACTTTCCGATTATGCAATCAGGTGTAGGGGATACAAGGGAAGCATAACTAGCAAATCCTACATCTAGTTGTATCCATCCTTCAAGACATAACCAAGAAACCTTCGGAAATCATTTACCTCAACCTTCGAAAAGCATCTGTTATACGAGTTATGGCAATACTCCTGAACTCCCGCCCCAGTACTGGGTGGCGCTGAGGTTATCTCACCAACAAATGCATAAAAGAGATTTTTGATGTCGGCAAAACTCAGGTATTCCAGAACTGCAACGATAAAATTGTGACGACAACACCTCGGAGCTCAACTCCCCGGGACACTGTCACAACCCCTAAATGTCAGGAGGCACCAACAACAATGTTCTCGTCACAAAACCATCGGAACGATTCCAAGATACCCGCGTGATCATAAAAAAATCAGTGAAATTTGAGAAGAGAAGAGTCAAAACTCTATGTCACAATGCCTCACCAGAGCGACGAAGGGACTGAGGAGTAAAAGAAATCCTACTCTCAGATATATATAATCCTAAATGACTCAAAATATTTTTCTAGACTCAACAACGCCAAAGATTCGATAAAGCAGGGGGCTCCTAAGGTCGTGGAAGGCTCTGATTACCAACTTGTAACGCCCTCGATGCGGCTATACCTCCCACGTGTCGAAGCACGACTTAGAGGCATAACCGCATTGAAAGCAATGTCGCAAGTGAGGTAATCTTCACACAACCCATGTAATACATAAGGGAAAGAGATATATAGTTGGCTTACAATCGCCACTTCACACAATTACATGAATAAAGCATTACATCATCCAGATACACCCAAGGTCCGACTACGGAACCCAAAATAAAAGAAGACTACCCCAAAAGCTACACAGATCCCCGATCGACCCCAACTGGGCTCCACTACTGATCAACTAGAACGAAACAACACAAAGGACAAGATCTTCATCGAGCTCCTCCTTGAGCTTGGTTGCGTCATCTGCACGGTCCAATGGCACCTGCAAGCTGGGTTTGGAAGTATCTGTGAGTCACGGGGACTCAGCAATCTCACACCCTCGCGATCAAGACTATTTAAGCTTATAGGTAGGGAAAAGATATACGGTAGAGCTGCAGCAAGCGACTAGCATATATGGTGGCTAAACATACACAAATGAGAGCGAGAAGAGAAGGCAAAGCACGATCGATGAACTAAGATCAAGAAGTGATCCTAGAACAACCTACGTCAAGCATAACTCCAACACCGTGTTCCCTTCCCAGACTCCGCCGGAAAGAGACCATCACGGTTACACACGCGGTTGATGCATTTTAATTAAGTTAAGATTTCAGGTTTTCTACAACTGGACATTAACAAATTCCCATCTGCCGATAACCGTGGGCATGGCTTTCAAAAGATCAAATCCCTGCAGGGGTGTCCCAACTTAGCCCATCACAAGCTCTCACGGTCAACGACGGATATTCCTTCTCCCAGGAAGACCCGATCAAGCTCGGAATCCCGGTTACAAGACATCTCGACAATGGTAAAACAAGTCTAGCAAGACCGCCCGATGGACTGACATCCTGATAGGAGCTGCACATATCTCGTTCTCAGGGCAACACCGGATGAGCGCTCCGTACAACTAAAACCAGCCCTCAAGTTTCCCCGAGGTGGCGCTGCAAAGGACTCTAGTTCGGACCAACACTTATACAAGCACTGGCCCGGGGGGGTTAAAATAAAGATGACCCTCGAGATGCGCGACTCCCAAGGGAAAAAGTCTAGGTGGCGAATGGTAAAACCAAGGTTGGGCCTTGCTGGAGGGGTTTTATTCAAAGCAAACTGTCAGTGGGTTCCCATTATAACCCAACCATGTAAGGAACACAAAATCCGGGAACATAACACCGATATGACGGAAACTAGGGCGGCAAGAGTGGAACAAAACACTAGGCATAAGGCCGACCCTTCCACCCTTTACCAAGTATATAGATGCATTAATTAAATAAGAGTTATTGTGATATCCCAACAAAATATCCATGTTCCAACAAGGAACAAATTCCAATCTTCACCTGCAACTAACTATGCTATAAGAGTGGCTGAGCAAAGCGGTAACATAGCCAACCAACGGTTTGCTAGGACAAGGCGGGTTAGAGGCTTGGCTTAACAATATGGGAGGCATGATAAGCAAGTGGTAGGTATCGCAGCACATGCATAGCAAAAGAGCGAGCATCTAGCAAGCAAAGAGAAAAGTGATTTCGAGGGTATGGTCATCTTGCCTGAGATCCCGCAAGGAAGAAGAACGAGACCATGAAGACAAACGGGCGTAGACGAACGGATCCTCACAAACGCGACGTTATTGGAACTAACCCGAGGAAGCAACACCGGAAAGGAGCAAACAACATAGTAAACAATCATCACATAAGCATGGCATGATGCACAAACAAGTATGATGCATGTCCGGTTTAATGAAGCATGGCATGGCAAAGTGCACAAACAATCCTACAAATTAAGTGGAGCTCAACATGCAACTCCGTTGCATATTGACACAACACCACATGACTTATTTAGTTCGATCTTGTTTATGTACCCAACAATATTAAATGTTGTTAAACATGGCAAGAGGGTGAAGCAAAAGTAAACTAAACATTTAGGCATGTTTAAATGAGGCCGGAAATAACAAACAACAATTCCGGTAAAACCTCATATGCATATTTACGGTTTGGTACTGTTCTGTCCTAAACCATATTTTATAGTTGTTAAACATGCAAAGTAGGGCTACCATGTTAAACTATGCATTTTTCTACGCCATTTACATATAAAGTTTATTATAAACCGAGCTACTGTTATTTAGTTATGAATTAAAACATTTATACAAGTTATTTGAACAAATTTAAACAAACAACATTTTAAGCATTTTAATATGGCAAGAAAGTGGCATATTATTAATCTACACATAATTTTAAGCAAGTTTCATATATAATTCATTTTAATCCGATGCACCAATTGTGAGTTATTATATGCATGTTGTCTAGGGGGATTTCTGCAAAACTGTTGTCTCTGGAATAAATACTAAATCGCAGATCCTAATAAAAACCTACACGGGCCGGATCTGGAACAGGGCCTAACAGAGAAGAAAAAAAAAGGTGGGGCGCTGGGGTGGCTCACATTGGGCTAAGGCCCAGTTGGGAAGAGGCTTGCGCGGCTTCGGCTGGGCCTTGAGGGGCCTTGGCGCAGGAGGCAGGCTAGTTCGCAGCTGGGCCGGCTCGGTTGAGATCAAGGCCGCTCGTCCTCTGCTCGACAGGAGCAGAGCAGTGGCGACAGTAGGGGCACAGGGAGGCGGATGTCACCGTCGCTGGTGGACTCCGGTGGGGCGGCGCGACGCGGCAGGAGCTCCGGCGAGGCGGTCTCGGCGGGGACCGATCGGAACTGGACTGGGGCGGCGGTATCCGGCGGCCGGCGCCTTGATCTGAAGCAGAGAAGCCATGGCCTTGGTTCTCTAGCGATGCGGCGGCGATGGGGAGGCAGCAGCGGAGGGCGACGGGGTCCTGATCCTGCTCTGCTGTTGCGGGCACGGGGAAGAGGAGGAGGGAGCTCGTGCTCCTGCGGGTTCGGGCAAGAAACAGAGCAGCTCCGGTGCTGCACGGGCGGGAAAAGGCAGAGACGAAGACGGGCGGCGGGATCCTGCTCAAACATCGACAGAGACCGAGAGATGAGAGGAGGGAGACCGTGAAGAAAGAAAATGAGGGAGGATGAAAGAGAGGATCGACGAGGGTGAGGTGGCCCGCTGGTGGCTTGGCTGGCCGAGATGGTCGTCGGCGGATCACCGGCGCGGCGGTTGGGTTGATCCAGGAGTGAGCGGGGGCTCCTCCTCGAGCAGACGTGCTCGAGCAGAAGAGGAGGCGGCGCTGAGCACCAGGTGGCTAGCTCGGAAGACTAGGAGAAGGTTGGTGGCGGCGGGAGGTGGCTAGATCGGTGGCTGGCTCGGATGGATCGAGTGGAGGAGATGGTTGGCCCTTTGCTGAAAACAAGGGAGATGGTCGGCTCGGCTGGCTCGGGAGGGATCCCGAGGAAAAACAAAGTGGCGGCGGCGCGAGGGAAGGGAGGAAGGGACAGGCTAGGACTAGGGTTTAGAATAATATATATAGCGAGGGAATTAGGGTAGGGTTAATTGGACCCTCTCATTTAGATCGGGCGGTCGAGAAAAATAGGTTAGGAAGTCTAATAAACAAAATGAAGATGTTTTGTAGACGTTTGGGGATGATCCGGATTCAACGGTGACGACATTCCGGGTCGGGTTCGGGCAACTTTTCGGACGCGCGCGCGAGGAGGGCCGCGGGCTAACGAGAGGGGTTAGGTAGGGCCTGGCGGTAGGTAGTGGACTGTGCAGAAAGCCTTGGACTGAGAGAAGAGAAGAGAAAGACCCGGCGAGTGTTTCCGGAGACCGAAAACGTCTGACGTTTGACCGGCTATAATGCCTCTATAGTTTAATGGTTGGGCTATCAAACGGACTCCGAATGCGATGAAACTTGGCAAGCGGTCTACTGACAACATAACAACACCGCATGCCAACTTTCATCCCATTCCGAGAACATTTTCCGGCCATTTAAAAAAAATATTGTGGACATGCCGCGGGCGAGTGCAAGTGTGTCTGGGCTCAGAACGGACAATGGACGGAACTGGGGGAAACACGGACGGATGCAGGTATTGAAAACATGATGATGCAATGCGGATGATGACATGACAAGATGCAACACGCAAGCGAATGACAAGGCAACAACAACGAATAACTGGAAGACACCTGGCACATCGGTCTCGGGGCGTCACACCATCGGTGTCAGACACCAATGTGATGAAGGTCTGGATGCCCACAATTCTTACCACTTTGCTTTCAGTTTATGATAATTCGAACTTCTAGACCGGGCTATCGATGTTTTCATGCACGGTGTTAAATGACCCGAAGTGTCCGAACCGCACTGTCCGAGCTACGACGTTGGAGTACTGTGGACCTCTCTCCAGTGCACCAGCGATCTCAGGCGGTCCATTCGTGCTACCTGATACATCTCCGTCATATCTACTTTTCCAAACACTTTTGCCCTTATTTTGGACTCTAACTTGCATGATTTGAATGAAACTAACCCGGACTAACGCTGTTTTCAGCAGAATTGCCATGGTGTTATTTTTGTGCAGAAATAAAATTTCTCGGAATGACCTGAGAATCAACGGATAATTATTTTGGAATATATAAAAAATACTGGAAGGAAGATCCACGTCAGGGGGGCCACCACCTGTCCACGAGGGTGGGGGCGCGCCCCTGCCTCGTGGGCCCCCTGACGCTCCACCGACCTCAACCCTGACTCCATATATTCACTTTCAGGGAGAAAATACCCAGGGATAATGATTCATCGTGTTTTACGATATGGTTCCGCTGCCAAGCCCTAAACACTCTCGGGAGGGCTGATCTAGAGTCCGTTCGGGGCTTCGGAGAGGGGAATCCGTCGCCATCGTCATCATCAACCATCCTCCATCACCAATTTCATAATGCTCACCGTCGTGCGTGAGTAATTCCATCGTAGGCTTGCTGGACGGTGATGGGTTGGATGAGATTTATCATGTAATTGAATTAGTTTTGTTAGGGTTTGATCCCTAGTATCCACTATGTTCTGAGATTGATGTTGCTATGACTTTGCTGTGCTTAATGCTTGTCACTAGAGCCCGAGTGCCATCATTTCAGATCTGAACCTATTATGCTTTCATCAACATATGAGAGTTATTGATCCTATCTTGCAAGTCTATAGTCACCTATTATGTGTTATGATCCGTTAACCCCGAAGTGGCAATAATCGAGATACTTACCGGTGATGACCGTAGTTTGAGGAGTTCATGTATTCACTATGTGTTAATGCTTTGTTCCGGTACTCTATTAAAAGGAGGCCTTAATATCCCTTAGTTTCCAATAGGACCCCGCTTCCACGGGAGGGTAGGACAAAAGATGTCATGCAAGTTCTTTTCCATATGCACGTATGACTATATTCGGAATACATGCCTACATACATTGATGAACTGGAGCTAGTTCCGTGTCACCCTAGGTTATGACTGTTATATGATGAACCGCATCTGGCATAATTCTCCATCACTGATCCATTGCCTACGAGCTTTCCATATATTGTTCCTCGATTATTTACTTTTCCGTTGCTATTGTTATCATCACTACAAAACACCAAAAATATTACGTTTGCTATTGTTACCTTTTACCACCATTACCACTACTATCATATTACTTTGCTACTAAACACTTTGCTGCAGATATTAAGTTTCCAGGTGTGGTTGAATTGACAACTCAGCTGCTAATACTTGAGAATATTTTTTAGCTCCCCTTGTGTCGAATCAATAAATTTGGGTTGAATACTCTACCCTCGAAAACTGTTGCGATCCCCTATACTTGTGGGTTATCAAGACTATTTTCTGGCGCCGTTGCTGGGGAGCATAGCTCTATTCTTTGAGTCACTTTGGATTTATATCTGCTTATAATTATGAAGAACTTGAAAGACGCAAAAACAAAAATTTATCCCTCAACTATGAGGGAAGGTAAGGAACTTCCATCTAGCTCTACATTTGATTCACCTTCTATTTTGAGTAAGCTTGCGACACCTACACCTAATATTCATTCTGATATGTCGCATATTATTGATGATGTCACTTCTGCTATGCATGATACTTATGATGAAACTACTTCTATGCTTGATACTACTGTGCCACTTGGTGAATTTCTTGATGAACTACTTGCTAGGGCTAGAGAGAATGAAATTATAGAAACTGATAATATGAATGAAAGTGATGATGAAGACTCTCCCCCTAGATATGAATTACCTATTATGCATAAGGGTTATGTTATGGATGAAGAAACTGCTAGAGATTTTCTTGCTTGCAATAATAGGAGTGATCTTAAGAAATTATTAGCTAAGCTGAAACAAAAAACTTTGAATGCTAGAACGAAATATGATCCTGCTTATGCTACTTCACCTATCTTTCTTACTGATAAGGATTATGATTTCTCTGTTGATCCTGAGATAATTACTTTAGTTGAATCTGATCCTTTCTATGGCTATGAATCTGAAACTGTTGTGGCACATCTTACTAAATTAAATGATATAGCTACCCTGTTCACTAATGATGAGAAAACTCGCTACTATTATATCCTTAAGATATTTCCGTTCTCATTAAAGGGTGATGCTAAGATATGGTTTAATTCTCTTGATCCTGGTTGTGTGAGTAGTCCCCAGGATATGATTTATTACTTCTCTGCTAAATATTTCCCTCCTCATAAGAAACAAGCTGCTTTAAGGGAAATATATAATTTTGTGCAAATTGAAGAAGAGAGTCTCCCACAAGCTTGGGGGAGGCTTCTCCAATTACTTAATGC
The DNA here is from genome assembly GCA_034509565.1 of Triticum monococcum. NCBI lineage: Eukaryota > Viridiplantae > Streptophyta > Magnoliopsida > Poales > Poaceae > Triticum > Triticum monococcum. The sequence goes on along the minus strand of CM067842.1, from coordinate 75,059,445 downwards.
TTTGCCTGATCATCCTCTCAAGAAAAATGAAATACTTGATATTTTTATAATGGACTAACCGATGCTTCCAGAGACCACCTGGATAGTTGTGCTGGTTGTGTTTTCAGGGAAAGAACACAAGATGAAGCTGAAATTTTATTGAATAATATGTTGACTAATGAAAATAATTGGACACTTCCTGAGACAACTCCGAAGAAGAGGGGTATTCTATTTCTCAGTCCTGAAGATGTGCAAGAGGCAAAGAAATCTATGAAAGAAAAAGGTATTAAAGCTAAAGATGTTAAGAATTTACCTCCTATTGAAGAAATACATGGTCTTAATGTACCGCATGTTGAAGAAATACATGGTTTTAATCCATCACCTATTGAAGAAACACATGGTCTTGATAACCTGACACAGGTAGTAAAGGTAAATTCTCTCTATAGATATGATAAAGCTGAAATCCCATTTACTAAGTTTGCTAGCCCATGCTTGGATGAGTTTGATGACTTTATGGTTAAACAAGAAAACTTCAATGCTTATTTTGGCAGAGAATTAAAACACAATGCTGATATGCTTGAACACTTGGGTGATTATATGGCTAATATTAAAGGTGAACTTAAACTTATTAGTAAACATGCTTCTATGGTTACCACTCAAGTAGAACAAGTACTTAAAGCTCAGAATGATTTGCTCAATGAATTGACTATTAAGAAAAATGGTAATGATGTTAGAGTTATGACTAGAGGTGGTAAAATGACTCAGGAACCTTTGTATCATGAGGGCCATTCTAAGAGAATTGAGCAAGATTCTCAGAGAAATAATATTGATGCACCTAGTCCTTCTAAGAGGAAGAAAAAGAGAAATGATAGGACTTTGCATGCTTCTAGTGAACCTGTTGTAGACACACCTGAGAATCCTAATGATATTTCTTTTTCTGACGCTGAAACACAATCTGGTAATGAACATGAACCTAGTAATAATGTTAATGATGATGTTCATATTGATGCTCAACCTAGTAATGATAATGATGTAGAGATTGAACCCGCTGTTGATCTTGATAACCCACAATCAAAGAATCAACGTTATGATAAGAGAGACTTTTTTGCCAGGAAGGACGGTAAAGAAAGAGGACCATGGGCTCAGAAACCCATGCCTTTTCCTCCTAAACCATTTAAGAAAAAGGATGATGAGGATTTTGAGCGCTTTGCTGAAATGATTAGACCTATATTCTTTCGTATGCAATTGACTGATATGCTCAAAATGAATCCTTATGCTAAGTATATGAAAGAAATTGTTACAAATAAAAGAAAGATACCTGAAGCTGAAATTTCCACCATGCTTGCTAATTATACTTTTAAAGGTGGAATACCTAAGAAACTAGGAGATCCCGGAGTACCAACTATACCATGCTCCATTAAAAGAAACTATGTTAAAACTGCCTTATGTGATCTTGGAGCCGGTGTTAGTGTTATGCCACTCTCTTTATATCATAGACTTGATTTGAATAAGTTGACACCTACTGAAATATCTTTGCAAATGGCTGATAAATCAACAGCTATACCTATCGGTACTTGTGAGGACGTGCCTGTTGTGGTTGCAAACGTTACTATTTTAACGGACTTTGTTATTCTTGATATTCCTGAGGACGATAGTATGTCTATTATTCCTGGAAGACCCTTTTTGAATACTGCAGGGGCTGTTATTGATTGCACCAAATGCAATGTCACTTTTCATGTTAATGGCAATGAGCATATGGTACACTTTCTGAGGAAACAACCTCAAGTTCATAGTATAAACTCTATTGGAAAAATTCCATCGATTATTTTTGGAGGTTTTGAATTTCCTCTTCCTACTGTCAAGAAGAAATATGATATTATTATTGTTGGGGACATGCATATCCCCGTTGAGGTAACCTAGTGTTATTCGAAAATTCTCCGGTTCAATTTTATTCAGAATGAGTTTGTTAACAATACCTGATCAACCTTGTTAGTGGAAATCCTTTTGATGAGCATGAGATGGATGAATTTAGAAAACACAACTCTCTCTACCCTCTTTTTACTTTTTGTTATTTATATTAAACAAAGCAAAAAATAGTAATTTCTGTCTATTTTCTGAATTATCCATGCAATAAAAAATACCCCAAAAATAAAAGTTCTCCAAATGCCCTGAAATTTAAATATGATTTTTTTGGAAAATTTGAGAATATCTAGCACTAAGAACACAGCAGATGGAGCAAGCACCTGACCACGAGGGTGGAGGGCGTGCCCTACCCCCTGGGCGCGCCCCCTGCCTCGTGGGCCCATGGTGGCTCCCCTCCACTTATTCCAGCTACCACACACTCCTTCTTCCTCCCACAAACATCACTAACCAGCTCAAACCCGAGTCCAAGCTCATTGTACTGCCATTTTCGATCTCCTTGCTCAAAGCACCTCTCACAAAACTGCTTTGGGGGACTGTTCCTTGGTATGTGACTCCTCCAATAGTACAATTAGTTTTTGTTCTAGTGCTTTATTCATTGCATATTTTTGCTACTCAGGTGACCCTGTTCTTGAGCTTGCATGTCAAATTTATGAGGTCAAAAGTAGTTTTGATGCATGATATTGCCTCTAGGCACTTGTAGGAGTAGTTGCTATCAATTTTGTTGAGTTTGGTTAACTTTTATTTTTAAGTTACTAAAATTTTAGAAATTTTTCAGAGGAAAAAATATGTTTAGGAAAATGTACCAAGGTGGTCCTTTAAGGAAGCAAGGACCCAGGCTCGCAATACGTGATGCCGACGAAGAATCACCAAGGGAAGCTCAAGTGCGGGCTTGTGAATGGCCTTCAGAGGACTTTATGGATCGAGCAGGAATCAAGGAAGAATTTAACGCATATGTGTGTAATGCTGATCTTGAGAGCTTTGAGGCAGATAAGTGCCACCAGTACCACTATGTCACTGATTCCTTTGTGAGGAGGTTTGAATTTTCATCATCACGCAATTCTCAAACTGTCCTATTTGATCTCTATGAAAATTCTTATACTATGGACTTAGAGGATTTTAACACTGCTTGCAAACTTCCACAATGGGGTAGTCCTAATGAACCTCGCAAATCTAAATTTAGAGATTTTCTTGCTAGTATAACTGTGGGGGAATCTAGAGACATAACACAAGCTACCATAGGGAGCATTCATTTTCTTGCTATACATTATTTTGCTCCCTTCATAGGTAGGTGCATAAATGGTAAGGATGAAGCATGTCACATGTGTGTCCCTGACCTCAGTGTTCTCAGGGGTGCTGTATTAGGAGATAGACATTATAATTTGGGAGCCATTGTTGCACGTAGGTTGCATAATAATATATTTAATGGAGATTTCTTTGGTGGAATTTATGCAACCCGTCTAGCTAATTTTCTTGATATACCCATACATGGGTATGTTGAGTTGCCTCCTGTTTATTTAGATTATGAGGCCATGGTTCGTCATCAGTTTGTTGAGAGGAACGATCAGTCCCTCCAGTACCAACTAATCTTTGACAGACGACACACCTATCACGTCGCTCCCCTACTCCTTCTTTCTTTGACTCTCAGGCAAAAGGGAGATATGTTATAACCAGGGAGGAGGCGGATGAGTATAAGAGGAGGACGGAGATGACCCGTCTCCAAGTGGCGGCTCATGAGGCAATAGCTGCTGCATCTCAGTACGACCCCAGCTACAACTTTGGATATCCGCCAGGCCAGCCATGGCCATAGACCAACTTAGGACAAAAGCCTAAGCTTGGGGGAGTACGTATTTCTCACCGACATTACATTCAAGTTCACACACTCATTGCTAGTTGTCGGTGCTCATACTTTTTAATTGTATCATTCATGCTAGTTTACTTTCCTTTTATGCTTTCTTCTTGTGTGTTTAATAAACCTTCAGAAAAAATAGTTGTAGCTTTTAATTAGTTTACTTTCCATGCTTGTAGTAGTAATTAAAAAGAAAACCCAAAAAGATTTCTCATTCTTCTTTTGCTTGTTGGGAGCTTTCCCGTGTAAATAGTTTTATTTCTTTTCTTGTTCTTTGGGGGTCGATAGGAGAAGACCATAATGAAAATGTTAAAGCGACTCTTATATGCATTATTGTTGATCTAACAAAGAGCCCATATTATCTTGCCTTCTCTCTTGAATTGAATGCTTGCAGATTCAGCTTAGTCCAATGCATGTACACTATTATTATTATCCACACTATTCGGTCGTGCAAGTGAAATGCAATAATGATGATTATATGATGAACTTATTGAGATGAGAAAAGCTGGTATGAACTCGACCTCTCTTGTTTTTGTAAATATGATTAGTTCATCGTTCCTGATTCAGCCTATTATGAATAAACATGTTTTCAAAGACAATTAGAGATTATAGTTGCTTATGCCATGCTTAATCAGCTAGGAGCTTATAATGGTTTACCTTGCGTGCCAACTTGCTATTAAAATGGTTGTGATGTGGTATGATAGGGTGGTATCCTCTTTTGAGTGATTCGAGTGGCTTGACTTGGCACATGTTCACACATGTAGTTGAAACAAAATCAACATAGCCTCTACGATATTTATGTTCAAGGTGCATTATATCCTACTCATGCTTGCATTCGGTGTTGATTAATTTTAATGCATGTTCATGACTGTTGTCGCTCTCTAGCTGGTCGCTTCCCAGTCTTTTTCTATCCTTCACCTGTACCAAGCGGGAATACTGCATGTGCATCCAATTCCATAAACCCCAAATCTATTCCATATGAGTCCACTAGACCTACCTATATACGGTATCTACCTGCCATTCCAAGTAAATTTGTATGTGCCAAACTCTAAACCTTCAAACAAACATTCTGTTTTGTATGCTCGAATAGCTCATGTATCAACTAGGGTTGTCCGTATCTTCCATGTTAGGTGGGTTATTCTCAAGAGGAGTGGACTCCGCTCCTCACTCACAAGAAAATGGCTGGTCACCGGGATGCCCAGTCCCATGCTTTATGCAAATCAAATCAAAATAATTGCAAACAAAACTCCCCTGGGATTGTTGTTAGTTGGAGGCACTTGTTGTTTCGAGCAAGCCATGGATTGATGCTTGTTGGTGGAGGGGGGTATAAACTTTACCATTCTGTTTGGGAACCGCCTATAATGTGTGTAGCATGGAAGATATCGCCATCTCTTGGTTGTTATGTTGACAATGAAAGTATACCGCTCAAAATATTATTCATATCTATTTCAAAACCGAGCTCTGGCACCTCTACAAATCCCTGCTTCCCTCTGCAAAGGGCCTATCTATTTACTTTTATGTTAAGTCATCATCCTCTTATTAAAAAGCACCAGTTGGAGAGCACCGTTGTCATTTGCATCCATTACTATTAGTTTACATTGAATATGACTTGACTGGATCTCTTTTACCATGAATTACAATGTCTAGTCAGTCCTTGATCTTTAAAGGTGATCTGCATTTATGTTTTGCGGTCTCAGAAAGAGCTAGCGAGATACCATCTTGTTATATCATATTATGATTGTTTTGAGAAAGTGTTGTCATCCGAGATTTATTATTATTGCTCGCTAGTTGATTATGCCATTGATATGAGTAAACATGACACCTAAATGTTATTGTGAATATGGTTAGTTCATAATCTTTGCTGAGAACTTGAATGCTGGCTTTACATATTTATAACAACAAGAGCAAACAGAGTTTGTAAAAGTTTTTCTTTATCACTTTCAGTTTATCAACTGAATTGCTCGAGGACAAGCAAAGGTTTAAGCTTGGGGAGTTGATGTGTCCCCGTCGTATCTACTTGTACAAAAACTTTTGCCCTTTGTCGGTGTCAAAACCGGCGGATCTCGGGTAGGGGGTCTCGAACTGTGCGTCTAAGGTGGATCGTAACAGGAAGCAGGGGACACGATGTTTACCCAGGTTCGGGCCCTCTTGATGGAGGTAATACCCTACGTCATGTTTGATTGTTCTTGATGATATGAGTATTACAAGAGTTGATGTACCACGAGATCGTAGAGGCTAAACCCTAGAAGCTAGCCTATGGTATGATTGTATATATTGTCCTACGGACTAAACCCTCCGGTTTATATAGACACCGGAGGGGGCTACGGTTACACAGAGTCAGTTACAAGGGAGGAGATCTTCATATCCGTACTGCCTAGCTTGCCTTCCACGCCAAGGAGAGTCCCATCCAGACACGGGACGAAGTCTTCAATCTTGTATCTTCATAGTCCAATAGTCCGGCCAAAGGATATAGTCCGGCTATCCGGAGACCCCCTAATCCAGGACTCCCTCAGTAGCCCCTAAACCAGCCTTCAATGACGATGAGTCCGGCGCGCAGTATTGTCTTCGGCATTGCAAGGCGGGTTCCTCCTCTGAATACTCCATAGAAGATTTTGAACACCAGAATAGTGCCTAGCTCTGCAAAAAAAGTTCCACATACTATCACAGAGAGAATAATATTTGCACAAATCTAATCTGCTGACGCGCTCTGACAACACGACGTTATGTCATGGCTCGATCATGATTCGAACCTTTTTCTCAAGCAGCACCGCACATAACATGGGGCGGTTTTCTCGACACGTCTTGTCAAAGCAGAGATCGTGTACCCCTTATTACGGGATTCTCATCAATACGGACGTGGGTGACCCAACCGCACCATCAATTACGGCGTCTGGGGAATAAGCGGTTTTACCAGGCAAGTGGGGAGACACATCGCCTCTTCCGCCCTTATAAAGGGACAATGATTTACTCTTTTCATCCACACCTTCTTCCACCTTGCTTACCCATTCCCGCACACCCGAGCTCTAGCGCCCAAGGTCGCGTTCTTCTTCTCAAACAACTCCAAGCATGTCCGGAGTAGGAGGCAAGTGGATTGAAAGTGTGTTATATCGACTAGAGGGGGGGTGAATAGGCGATTTCTATGAATTCTTCACTGAGGAATTTGTAGGTGAGGAAATTCCTTAGTGAAGAACTACTAGCTGTGGAATAAGTACTCAAAAGTAAACATAATAGAGCATAAGCATAGTCATCATGATGAAATGTTGACAAGCACAGAGTACAGAAAACGTAAGCACATGATAACACAGGATGAAGACAAACAGACTGAAGAAATTGAACTGAGGAATTTGAGAAAGTCTTTAGTCAAAGTCTTCAAGCACAAGTATGAACAAGCACTCAACACAGTTATGAGGAAATGAAAGAGTTGAGGAACTAGAACCAGTAAGCTTGGTCAAGACAATGATTTGGTAGACCAGTTCCAACTGCTGTCTCAATTGTACGTCTAGTTGGAGCGGCTAGGTATTTAAACCTGAGGACACCCAGTCTCGGACACACAGTCCTCACCATATTCTCCTTGAGCTAAGGTCACACAGACCTCGCCCAATTACTCATGGTAAGTCTTCAGGTGACTTCCGAACCTTCACAAACTTGGTCACTCGGCAATCCACAATTCCTATTCGATGCTCTAGACCTTGACGCCTAACCGTGTGGAAGAAACACAGTCTTCAAAGGTAACAAGCGTCGGATCCACGCAGGATCAATCTCTTCAGTGATGCTCAATCACTTTGGGATTGTAGGTGTTTGGGTTTGGGTTTTGGTTTTCCTCACTTGATGATTTTCTCTCAAAGTCCTCGGTGGTTGTAGGGGGCGGCTATTTATAGCCTAGGGAGCAGCCCGACATGATAAGACATAAATGCCCTTCAATGATATGACCGTTAGGTGCGTAGATATTTTGGGACAGCTGGCGCATAGCACAACAATGGTCGGAATTTTGAGTAGCAAAATCCTCAGGGCTATCATGTTCCTCACTATGTAGGCAATCCGCACTAGCGAATTCCTAACTCCTCAGTCAGAACAAATTCCTCAGAGAACAGAAGAACTCGTCTCTGTCACTGAAGAATATGACTGAACTGTATGAGATTTCTAATGGATTCACTCGAAGGGATTGGTAGGTGTAGGATTTTGAGTTGAGCATCACATGGAAATTTTTCCTTAGTATTTCCTCGACCGCCTTTAACAGTACGGTGTTTCCTATGACTCAAGAAAGAGAAAATGAAACTACGAAAACGAAAGTCTTCACGCTTCATATTCCTCAAATGAATACCAAGTCTTCAATGTCACACCAATTTCTTCACTTTCAAAGTCTTCAAAAAGTCTTCAGAAATCCAAAGTCTTCAGTCGAAGAACTTCATTTTTAGGGGTCAACTTTCTCTGTAAATATCAAACTCCTCATAGACTTATAGACCTGTGTACACTCAAAAACGCATTAGTACCTTAACCTATAAGTCTTCAATACACCAAAATCACTAAGGGGCACTAGATGCACTTACAATCTCCCCCTTTTTGGTGATTGATGACAATATAGGTTAAGTTATCAACGGGGATAAACATATGAAGTGTAAATACTGATATTGAGGAATTTGATTACAAGATTTAGAAGAACTCCCCCTGAACATGTGCATGGCGAGGAATTTGCTATTGAAGCATTGCACACTTGAAGAGTAGAATCATGGAGATCTCCCCCTATATCTTGTAATTCATACACGCATTTGACATATCGTAATGAAGAATTTGGAATGCATGATGAAATATGGTGACTGATGTAATTCAGCATGCGTGCATTAACATATATGAAGAATAAGCATGCAGAAAAAGCATCAAGAGTATCAGAGCACCATCGGGTTTAAGTTTACAACTCAATCCAATAAAGTTTCAGAAGAACGAGAGTTGTAACTTAGTAGAAAAAACGCCCATATAGACAGACCCACTTGAAGACTAACTCAAAATTCTCCCCCTTTATCATCAAATGACCAAAAGGATCGAAAATGAGGACTAACGCCCCTGAAGAATATCAAGTTGATGAAGGAGCGCCAGCGTTGTTGGGGTCGTTTGTCGTGGAAGGGCCTGCCGCAGTGTCGTCCAAGTCTTCATGCTCATCGGTGTCGCGCGATGAAGAATATGAGCTGGCCACCAAGGAAGGAACCTTGACCTTTTTGAATTTCTTCGGTGGAGGTGCAGACCAGTCAAAATCTTCCTTCAGACCCATGTTCTTGAGATCTTCTTCACCATGCAGATGTGACAGAATGGCCCAAGTGCGACCGAAAACTTCATGGAGGTAGTAATGGTTTTTCTTCACTGCATTGTGTGTAGCATTCATGTTGTGAAGAAATGAACATAACTGATGCTTAACCCATTTATGGTTTCGATCCACCTTCTAGTGAATACTCAGCAGAAGCTCACGGTTAGTCATCACACGAGGATCATTGGCTTGAGGAGTAGACTTGGGGTGCATTGGCAGAGTCATGTGTGGCAGAGTCATCATTGGTGGAATAAGATGCAGCTTTGCGAAACTGACCATCCAATGGACGAATGCCTTCATCTATAACAGCTGGTGCCTTGCCCTTTTCGTCAACTGAGGAATAGGTCCGCTTGAGGACTTCAATCGGGGGCAAGTAGCTGAGGTGATTCTGAAAATCTGCTTTGTAGTTGAGGGAAGTCCTTGTCCCGAGGAATCTCATGATCCATGCTGCATAAGGCTTCAGCTCAAACGGAGAAAGTGCAACATTTGCCAGAGTCCTCATGAAGAAATCGTGATAATTGACAGGAATGCCATGAACGATATTGAATACCAGATTCTTCATGATGCCAACAATTTCCTCATCAGATGAGTCGTGGCCTTTGATGGGACTCATTGTCCTCATCAGAATGCGATAGACAGTTGTGGGCACATATAGTAATTCCTTCACGAGGAATTTGGTTCGTGGGGCCTGACCTGGCTTCAAAGGCTTCGTCAGAACTTGCATGTAGTGATTTGTAAGCTCAGGTTCACTGTAGGCGCAACGAGCAGCTTCAAGGGGAGGACTGAGTGGTAAGGAAAGAAGCAATTCAGTAGCTGGTGCCCGTGTAGTGAGTGTTTTCAGACATCCAGTCCAGTACCCATGAATTCACATCTTCAGAATCTCCTGTGATGTGCAGCGTCGCATAAAATTGAAGAATGAGTTCTTCATTCCAATCACAGATGTTAGTGCAGAAATTTAACAGTCCAGCATCGTGAAGAACACTGAGGACTGGCATGAAGCACGGCAGAGATTCCATATCCACGTGAGGAATGTGCTCATGGTAGAAGATTTTGTTTTTGTTGAACAACACTGAGGAATAGAAATTAGCCTGGCTGGCAGTCCAGAAATGCCTCTTCCTAATGTGAGCAGAGTCATAGGGGTTGTAGTATGTGAAGAATATGTACTCGCCGAAGAACTCATCAACCTTGTATTTTTGCTTCCTGGAGAATGGATCCTTTGGCTTGGGTAGAGGAGTGTCAGTGAGTTGCATCACAACCTCAGGAATCGCAATCTCAGGTTCTTCAGGCTGAGGAATTTCTGGTTCCTCTTCAGTGGCAGTGTGCGTCTTCAGATGTTCAGCATCAGCAGTTTGGACAGGGGGTTGAGGTATTTGCTGTAAAGGTGTGAACATTGGAGAGTTGGGATGCTGACATTCCCAGAATTCATCATTTATCACTGGAGTGGAGCAGCCAACGTCCACATCTTCATCTTCCATTTCTTCAACGCCAGCCTCTTCAGCAGTGAACTGAGGCATAGGCGAGGAAATAACTGGTGTTGAAGGGATTTGATCCGCTTCAATTTCTTCATCCATCTGCTCTGACAAAGCAGCAGAAGGATTTTCTTCATCAGATCTGCTAGGGATCACATATTCTTCATCAAAAGAACAAGGTCCTTTGATGGCATGGTAGAGATCGGAACAACACCAATGGGATTTTCGAACGAACTTGTCATAGACTTCATTTTCTTCGGAGCTAAAGAATCTGAAGTAGTTGATGCTTTCCTTTTCTTCATAGCTGCACGCTCTTCATCCTTGGTCTTCTTCACATCTGATGCAGATGGAAGGATCAGAGTTGGTGTAGGTGCAGGAGGAGCAGAGGAATCTGGTTGATTTTCTTCAGGCACAACTGATGTAGTTTCCCTGACTTCTTCATTTTCTTCAGGCGCACCACTAGTGGATGCCCTGACAATTTCTTCAGCGGCTGGAATGCAGTCATCAGCCCTGGAACTCACATTTTCTTCAGCAGCCTGAAAGTCATCAGCGGTGCTGGCATGTTCTTCAGTTGGCTGAGCAGATGCTTCAGCCTGAGGAATTTCCTGTTGCGTTGGGGCTGCAACATTTGAGGTGAAGTTATAGCAAGTCTCACAAAGCGAACCTTGGTTCCAAGCCAATCAGCGCGGTATGCTTCAAATTCATCACTGAGTTTCTTGATCTCAGTTTGAACAGTGAAAAGTTCTTTAGTTGTCATAGAGACAACGTTTTTCTTCAGATAGCGCTCCTTCTTGTACTGCGCTTTCTTGATATGCCTGGCCTTCTCATATTTCCATTTTTCTTCTTGTATGAAGTGGGTCAACATGTGACTTTGGCCAGGAGTCAGCTTGAAGTCACGCATGGGAGTGTTGGGGTCCTTGTGCCAAACATCAATGTATTCGAGGATCAACTTTGGATCCAAAAGCAGTGACACATTTGTGCCTTTGGCTCTAGCGGCCCTGACTTGCCTATCTTTGATGATTTCGGCAAGTTCTTCACCATCAGGCTCGTCTTCTTTGCACGGCACTTGGAAGGCGACCTGCTTCTTCTGAGGACTAGGGCGAGGACCTCGTCCAACAGTGGCCTTTGTCTTCAGCAGAGAGGGCCCTGTTGAAGAATTTGGTGCAGCCGAGGAACTAGCTGAAGCTCCTGAGGCAATTGAGACGCCTGTGGTCCTTTGGCACGTGGCAAGATGCACATGTGCATAGGACTTTTTCGGAGCAGCTAAGGACTTTTGAGGAGCTAAGGATTTGGGAGGAGCAGGAGCAGCATGAGGAATTAGCCTTGAGGGCTTTGAAGATTCTGGCCATGAGGGCATTGCTGAGGAACTTGGCCTTGAGGGCACTAAAGGCGAAGCGCTTGGCTTGTGCGCAGGCTTCTTTGACATGGCCTTCTTAGGCTTGACAGAGGCCTCAGCGGCAGAAGTGGCAGCAGAGTTTTGTTGAATTTCCTCACAGCTTCTTTGGCTTGTCTAGCCAACTTGGCCTGGTGCTTGGCCCATTCATCAGGATAATCCTCACCACGCTTGAGGCTAGTGGGATCGGCTATTTGGCCAGGTGCCAATGGAGGTCTTGGGCATGGAGGATTGAGTGCTAATTTCTTCATGTATTTGGGAGTTACATATATGTACTCCCTCCACTCTCTAGCCCATCTCCTCTCTATCCTCTGTATGCACACCTTGCGTTGATTTTTGTCCTCTTTTCCAAACTTGGCCTCATCAAGAGTGCAGTAATCTTTGTATATGTCATCAGGGATTTCAAACGATGTGTTGACCTCATGCCTCCTTCCTCCTTTCTATGGCTTCTTACCGTCAGCCATTTTCTTTAGTTGAGGAATTTGAACAATTGAATTCTCTGAGGAAGTATGCAACTTTTCTTCGAGGAATGCTGCATATGAGTTAAGTTGATGAGAATCTAGTGATTCAGTAGCGGACATGAGTACCTGTGAACAGAGTATAGTTGCGAGGAATTTGGAGAGGTCATATGTGTTCTCAGAAGGTTTTGTAAAAAGAACAAGTTTGAGGAATTTGACCAGATGAGTCTTGAAGAATTTCACTAAGCATTCTTTATCTTAGGTTCTAGAGATGTGTAGATCAAAAATCCACACATTTGAGGAATCTTTAAGAAAAACATAGCTTAGAGAAACGAATCAAGAACAGATGATATGTGAGGTGTTTTAGTGTGTGAAGATATGAAGAAAAAACACCTTTGAGGATTTTATAGAAATCATTTGAATCAACGAGGGCAGTAAAAGTAACTTTTAATTACCCTGGACGAAGAACACGACGAACTGGAGTGTGGAGATGTGAAGTTTGTCAGTGCGGATCTTCCACGCCCTAACTTGGCGGAGGAAGACAGCTACAGCGGCGGCGGAGTGATGATTTCCGTGGCCAGTGCGAGTACGGCGGCGACGAGGTCGAGGCAGTGAAGCCCTTCCTCACCGGCGACGATGAAGTAGCGGCAGTGTTAGGGTTTCAGAAGCTTGAGCTAGAGAGAGGTCAAGCGGAGTAAAGGAAGTCAGGAAGGGGAAGGGGGTATTTATAGCCATGGTGAAAAACCGTTCGCCCGAAGAATTTGGACGAACGTGCCCCTGACTCTTCTCATTCGCATGACATGTGTCACCCACGTACTGAGAAGTGGAGATCGTGTTAGATCGTGGGTGAATAGGTAAGTATATCATGGGATGCGGAACGGTTTGAGCGGCAAAGCCGAAAATTTGGATAAGATAAGTTTTAACTTTCCGTTCGCAAATTCTTCAGCTGACAAGGACACAGTGAAGACTTTGAATGAGTTTCAAATAGAACGCACATGAAGAATTTGTGAACAGATTGGGTTGAGTATAGCATAGAGGGGGAAGGGTCCGATCACATTCACTTAGCAGAAAACCCAACTTGAAGAAATAGCTATAAGTGAATGTTGTATAGCCAATGAAGAAAAACGACGGAAACAGTGAAGACAATGCAAAGTTGAAGAATTTGAACAACTGAGGAATTTTAACTTTTGGTGGTGGCGTGACCCACCGTATAAGAATGATGATTTCAGACACCGCGTACAATTGTCGTAGGGTTCTGAGAATCAAATTCTTCATTAATTTCTTCACACTTAGAGTGTTATTCTTCATTGAGTGAAGAAAAATGTTTCTTCATGTGTTGCACATCTAAGTCATCAATTTTGCATAAGTGTTAGGATGAGTGTCCCTTTCAGAGAATATTCAAAGATTCTAGGATATTTAGCTCACACCGCAACTTGCTAAATCTCTTCTCATCCAAGGGCCTTGTGAAGATATTGGCTAGCTGTTCTTCAGTCTTCACATGCTCAATAGACATGTCGCCCTTCAACACATGATCATGAAGAAAATGATGACGAATCTGAATGTGCTTTGTCTTCGAGTGCTGAACTGGGTTGTGAGCAATCTTGACGGCACTCTCATTGTCACAGAAGAGATGCACATTCTTCATGTTGACGCCGTAGTCCTTGAGAGTTTGCTTCATCCATAGCAATTGAGCACAACAAGAGCCAGTGGCAATGTACTCAGCTTCAGCAGTAGATAGTGATGCGCAGTTCTTCTTCCTCGAGGACCAACATACCAAAGATCGACCGAGGAAATGAGATGTACCACACATTGACTTGCGGTCCACACGATCACCAGCATAGCTAGAGTCAGAATATCCAATGAGATCAAAAGCCGAGCCCTTAGGGTACCTGATACGTCTCCAACGTATCTATAATTTTTGATTACTCCATGCTATATTATCTACTGTTTTGGGCAATAATGGGCTTTATTTTCCACTTTTTTATTATTTTTGATACTAACCTATTAACCGGAGGCCCAGCCCAAATTTGCTATTTTATGCCTATTTCAGTGTTTTGAAGAAAAGGAATATCTGACGGAGTCGAAACGGAATGAAATCAACTGGAGAAGTTATTTTTGGAAGGAAACACACCTGATGGACTTGGACCCCACGTCAAAGAAGGAACGAGGTGCTCATGAGGGTGCCCCCCCCTAGGGCGCGCCCCCTGTCTCGTGGGGCCCTCGTGGCTCCCCTGACGTACCTCCTGCACCCATATATACCTACGTGACCTAAAACTTCCAAAACGCACAATAGATCGGGAGTTCCGTCGCCATAAGCCTCCGTAGCCACCGAAAACCAATCTAGACCCGTTCCGGCACCCTGCCGGAGGGGGAAATCCCTCTCCGGTGGCCATCTTCATCATCCCGGCGCTCTCCATGATGTGGAGGGAGTAGTTCTCCCTCGGGGCTGAGGGTATGTACCAGTAGCTATGTGTTTGATCTCTCTCTCTCTCTTGTGTTCTTGATTTGGAACAATCTTGATGTATCGCGAGCTTTGCTATTATAGTTGGATCTTATGTTTCTCATCCCCCTCTTCTCTCTTGTAATGAATCGAGTTTCCCCTTTGAAGTAATCTTATCGGATTGAGTCTTTAAAGACTTGAGAATACTTGATGTATGTCTTGCTGTGGATATCTGTGGTGACAATGGGATACCGCGTGCCACTTGATGTATGTTAAGGTGACCAACTTGCGGGTTCATGAACCTATGCATAGGGGTTGGCACACGTTTTCGTCGTGATTCTCCGCTAGATCTTCGGGGCACTCTTTGAGGTCCTTTGTGTTGGTTGAATAGATGAATTGAGATTGTGTGATGCATATCGTATAATCATGCCCACGGATACTTGAGGTGACATTGGAGTATCTAGGTGACATTAGGGTTTTGGTTGATTTGTATCTCAAGGTGTTATTCTAGTACGAACTCTAGGGCTGTTTGTGACACCTATAGGAATAGCCCAACGGATTGATTGGAAAGAATAACTTTGAGGTGGTTTCGTACCCTACCTTAATCTCTTCGTTCGTTCTCCGCTATTACTGACTTTGGAGTGACTCTTTGTTGCATGTTGAGGGATAGTTATGTGATCTAATTATGTTATCATTGTTGAGGGAACTTGCACTAGCGAAAGTATGAACCCTAGGCCTTGTTTCAACGCATTACAATACCGTTTACGCTCACTTTTATCATTAGTTACCTTGTTGTTTTTATATTTTCAGATTACAAATACCTTTATCTACTATCCATATACCACTCGTATCACCATCTCTTCGCCGAACTAGTGCACCTATACAATTTACCATTGTATTGGCTGTGTTGGGGACACAAGAGACTCTTTGTTATTTGGTTGTAGGGTTGCTTGAGAGAGACCATCTTCATCCTATGCCTCCTACGGATTGATAAACCTTAGGTCATCCACTTGAGGGAAATTTGCTACTGTCCTACAAACCTTTGCACTTGGAGGCCCAACAACGTCTACAAGAAGAAGGTTGTGTAGTAGACATCAAGCTCTTTTCTGGCGCCGTTGCCGGGGAGGTTAGCACTTGAAGGTATATCTTTAGATCTTGCAATCGAGTCTTTTAGTTTCTTGTTTTATCATTAGTTTAGTTTATAAAAGAAGATTACAAAAAAATGGAATTAAGTTTGTCTCATACGCTTCACCTTTTTAATATCTTTCGTGAGTATGATGGGAAGGATAATTGTGCTCAAGTGCTAGAAGAAGAAATCTATAAAATGTCTGGCACTAAATATTTGAATGATGAGCATGATTGTAATGTTGTTCGTACAAATTCTTTGAATATCCATGATGCTAATGATGATTGCACTAGTTATGATGAAAATGCCTCCTATAAACATGTCAATTTTTGTGGAGTAGACTGGGTTCGCAAGTACACACCAAATAGGGAAGATAGATATTGCAAGAGGCATAAGTACTTAGAAACCAAATTGTTGCAAGAAAGCCTAGATGAATGTGCGGAAAGATTCAATATTTTTCGTGCCCCTTGTGAACTTTGCAATGAACATGGTCATTTAAAGCTCCAATGCTATTTGTTTCATGATCAAGTCGTGTCCAAACATTGTGATAATTTGATTACCCTTGAGCATCATAAAGAGCTTAGCCTTCTTTTGGGTTATGAAGAAATGAAATGTATAACTGAGGGTATTCCAAAGTTTAATCTTGATAGAGTTCTTGATTTTGATCTAGAGAAAATTTATATGTATTGTGCGGTGAATTGCATTGATAATCCTTATATTGCCAACTACATAAAGAAAAGAAAACAATTAGAAGATGAAGAGAATACTAATGAAAGGGAAGAGACTTCCCAATATCCTCCTATTATTTCTTATGATGAATCAGGCAATGAGGAGGAGCCTCCTATTCAACCAATCTCATTAATAAGGAGCTCCAAAAATAGGATTGAACCCACACATGATGTGGTGAAGAAGAAGAAAAGAAAAAGGAAGAGAGGTAAAAAGGTATCTCTCCCAAATAAAGTTGCTCCTATTACTATTGTGCCTCATGAAAATATAATTGTGGAATATAATGATACTTCTTATGATCTTGAAAATCTTTTTGGCACTTGCTTGGAAGAATATAATAATTGCTATACTATTGGTGCTATCCATGCTATTAATTATGAGAGTGATTATGCTTATGATATGAAAAGTCCCAAGCTTGGGGAAGCTATGTTTGATGAGGATGAAATATTTGAGAATATATTTGCTGCAATTAATGTTTGTCCCAAGCTTGGGGAAGCTATGGTTAATGAAGATGATATTTTTAGTCTCCCAAGTTTTGATATGCAAGTTTATAATGATGATAGCATGCCTCCTACTTATGATAATTATTGTGATGAAACTTATGCTATAAAAAGTAGTGATGATTATATTTATAAAACTTGTCATGATTATGATTACCCCTTCTCTGAACATTACTCTTTTAATATGGAAACAATTTATAGTATTCGAGTTTCCTATGATACTCCCACTATTCCGAATGAGAAGAATTTTGCTTATGTGGAGAGTAGTAAATTTTCTATGCTTGTAGATCATGAAAAGAAGGCTTTAGGTGCTGGTTATATTGTTGAATTCATTCATGATGCTACTGAAAATTATTATGAGGGAGGAACATATGCTTGTAGGAATTGCAATAATATCAAGTTTCCTCTCTATGTGCTTAAAATTGTGAAGTTATGCTTGTTTTACCTTCCTATGCAAGTTGATTATTGTTCTCATAAGTTGTTTGCCCACAAAATCCCTATGCATAGGAATAATGTTAGACTTAAATGTGCTAGTCATATTCTTCATGATGCTCTCTTTATGTTTCAATTCTTACCCTTTATGTGAGCATCATTGAAATCATCATGCCTAGCTAGAGGCGTTAAACAATAGCGCTTGTTGGGAGGCAACCCAATTTTATTTTAGTTCCTTGCTTTTTGTTCCTGTTTAGTAATAAATAATTCATCTAGACTGTGTTTATATGTGGTTGTATGCTTTTAAATTAGTGTTTGTGCCAAGTAGAACCTTTGGGAAGACTTGGGAGAAGTCTTGTTGATCATGCTGTAAAAAACAGAAACTTTAGCGCTCACGAGAATTGCTGCCATTTTTATTTGGAGAGTGATATTTAGTTAATTATTTTTGAATATGATTAATAGATAAATTACTCAGGTCCAGAAATGTATTTGAGAATTTTATGAGTTCTAGAAGTATACGTTTGATCCAGATTACTACATACTGTTCTGTTTTTGACAGATTCTGTTTTTCATGTGTTGTTTACTTATTTTGATGAATCTATGGCTAGTAAAATATTTTATAAACTATAGAGAAGTTGGAATACAGTAGTATTAACACCAATATAAATAAAGAATGAGTTCATTACAGTACCTTGAAGTGGTCTTTTGTTTTCTTATACTAACGGAGCTTACGAGTTTTCTGTTAAGTTTTGTGTTGTGAAGTTTTCAAGTTTTGGGTAAGGATTCGATGGACTATGGAATAAGGAGTGGCAAGATCCTAAGCTTGGGGATGCCCAAGGCACCCCAAGTTAATATTCAAGGATAGCCAAGAGCCTAAGCTTGGGGATGCCCCGGAAGGCATCCCCTCTTTCGTCTTCGTTCATCAGTAACTTTACTTGGAGCTATATTTTTATTCGCCACATGATATGTGTTTTGCTTGGAGCGTCAATTTATTAGGATTTGCTTGCTGTTATTTAGAACAATGTTTTGCATCTTTTATTTCAATAAAAGTGGCATTGATAGCCTTTACTATGCCTATGTTACAAGTATACATGTTGCTGTTTGAAAACAGAAAGTTTACCGCTGTTGCAATAATTCCCTAGAAAAGTCAGAATGCGATAAAATGTTGAAACCTTTTTCATATTAAGCTCTGATAAATTTAATACAGTGGGAATTTTATTTCAGAATTTTTCGAGCTAGGGAAGTATGTATGTTGCAGCATTCTTTACAGACTTTCCTGTTTAGGCAGATTGCTGTTATGTTTGCATTGTTTGCATATGGTTGCTTCTTTAATGATTCTATTTGACAATAGGACTATTAAATATGCAGAGGAATTTAGTATGCAATGTTGAATAATAATTTTAGTGATTTGCTACAGTATAGTATGATAAGGTTTTTGCAATGGTTTATACTAACCTATCTCACGAGTCCTTGTTGAGTTTTGTGTGGATGAAGCTTTTGAGATTTAGGGAGACCGTGATATGAGAGGAATTAAGGAGACACAAAAGCTCAACCTTGGGGATTCCCAAGTCATCCCAAGATAATATTTCAAGAAGTCTCAAGAATCTAAGCTTGGGGATGCCCCGGTTGGCATCCCACCTTTCTTCAACAATTATCGGTTAGTTTCGGTTGATCCTAAGTTTTTGCTTCTTCACATGATGTTTGCTATTCTTAGATGTCATTTTATTTTGCTTTGCTTGCTATTTGAATAGAATACCAAGATCTGAAATTATTAAATGTTAGAGAGTCTTCACATAGTTGCATAATTATTCAACTACTCATTGATCTTCACTTATATCTTTCAGAGTAGTTTGTCATTTGCTCTAGTGCTTCACTTATATCTTTTAGAGCATGGTGGTACTTTTATTTTGAAGAAATAGATGAACTCTCATGCTTCATTTAGATTATTTTGAGAGTCTTAAATAGCATGGTAATTTGCTTAAAATCCTAATATGCTAGGTATACAAGAATAATAAAATTCTCTTATAAGTGTACTGAATACTAAGAGAAGTTTGATGCTTGATGATTGTTTTGAGATATGGAGGTAATAATATCAAAGTCGTGCTAGTTGAGTAGTTGTGAATTTTAGAAATACTTGTGTTGAAGTTTGTGATTCCCGTAGCATGCACGTATGGTGAACCGTTATGTGATGAAGTCGGTGCATGATTTATTTATTGACTATCTTCCTTATGAGTGGCGGTCGGGGACGAGCGATGGTCTTTCTACCAATCTATCCCCCTAGGAGCATGCGCATAATACTTTGCTTTGATAACTTATAGATTTTTGCAATAATTATATGAGTTCTTTACGACTAATGTTGAGTCCATGGATTATACGCACTCTCACCCTTCCACCATTGCTAGCCTCTCTAGTACCGCGCAACTTTCGCCGGTACCATAAACCCACCATATATCTTCCTCAAAACAGCCACCATACCTACCTATCATGGCATTTCCATAGCCATTCCGAGATATATTGCTATGCAACTTTCCACCGTTCCATTTATTATGACACGATTCACCATTGTCATACTGCTTTGCATGATCATGTAGTTGACATCGTATTTGTGGCAAAGCCACCATTGATAATTCTTTCATACATGTCACTCACGAGTCATTGCAAATCCCGGTACACCACCGGAGGCATTCATACAAAGTCATATCTTGTTCTAAGTATCGAGTTGTAATTCTGGAGTTGTAAGTAAATAAAAGTGTGATGATCATCATTATTAGAGCATTGTCCTAGTGAGGAAAGGATGATGGAGACTATGATTCCCCCACAAGTCAGGATGAGACTCCGGACGAAAAATAAATAAAAGAGGCCAAAGAAGCCCAAATAAAAAAAGGGGAAGAAAAGAGGCCATAAAAAATAAAAAAGGAGAAAAGGCCGAAAAAAATATATAAAAAATGATGAGAGAAAAAGAGAGAAGGGACAATGCTACTATCCTTTTACCACACTTGTGCTTCAAAGTAGCACCATGATCTTCATGATAGAGAGTCTCCTATGTTGTCACCTTCATATACTAGTGGGAATATTTCATTATAGAACTTGGCTTGTATATTCCAATGATGGGCTTCCTCAAATTGCCCTAGGTCTTCGTGAGCAAGCGAGTTGGATGCACACCCACTAGTTTCTTTTGTTGAGCTTTCATACACTTATAGCTCTAGTGCATCCATTGCATGGTAATACCTACTCCCTCACATTGATATCTATTGATGGGCATCTCCATAGCCCGTTGATACACCTAGTCGATGTGAGACTATCTTCTCCCTTTTTTCCTCTCCACAACCAGCATTCTATTCCACCTATATTGCTATGCCCATGGCTCACGCTCATGTATTGCGTGAAGATTAAAAAAGTTTGAGAACATCAAAAGTATGAAAAAATTGCTTGGCTTGTCATCAGGGTTGTGCATGATTTAAATATTTTGTGTGGTGAAGATAGATCATAGCCAGACTATATGATTTTGTAGGGATAGCTTTCTTTGGCCATGTTATTTTGAGAAGACATAATTGCTTTGTTAGTATGCTTGAAGTATAATTATTTTTATGTCAATATGAACTTTTGTCTTGAATCTTACGGATCTGAATATTCATGCCACAATTAAAAAGAATAACATTGAAATTATGCCAACTAGCATTCCACATCAAAAATTATCTTTTTTTATCATTTACCTACTCGAGGACGAGCAGGAAATAAGCTTGGGGATGCTTGATACGTCTCCAACGTATCTATAATTTTTGATTGCTCCATTCTATATTATCTACTATTTTGGGCAATATTGGGCTTTATTTTCCACTTTTTTTTAATTATTTTTGGGACTAACCTATTAACCGGAGGCCCAGCCCAGATTTGTTGTTTTATGCCTATTTCAGTGTTTTGAAGAAAAGGAATATCTGATGGAGTCGAAACGGAACGAAATCAACTGGAGAAGTTATTTTTGGAAGGAAACACACCTGATGGACTTGGACCCCACGTCAAGGAAGGAAGGAGGTGCTCACGAGGGTGGGGGGCGCCCCCCTAGGGCGCGCCCCCTGTCTCGTGGGGCCCTCGTGGCTCCCCTGACGTACCTCCTGCACCCATATATACCTATGTGACCTAAAACTTCCAGAACGCACAATAGATCGGGAGTTCCGCCGCCAGAAGCCTTCGTAGCCACCAAAAACCAATCTAGACCCGTTCCGGCACCCTGCCGGAGGGGGCAATCCCTCTCCGGTGGCCATCTTCATCATCCCGGCACTCTTCATGACGAGGAGGGAGTAGTTCTCCCTCGGGGCTGAGGGTATGTATTTGATCTCTCTCTCTCGTGTTCTTGATTTGGCACGATCTTGATGTATCGCGAGCTTTGCTATTATAGTTGGATCTTATGTGTCTCCTCCCCCTCTTCTCTCTTGTAATGAATCGAGTTTCCCCTTTGAAGCAATCTTATCAGATTGAGTCTTTAAAGACTTGAGAATACTTGATGTATGTCTTGCCGTGGATATCTGTGGTGACAATGGGATACCGCGTGCCACTTGATGTATGTTACGGTGACCAACTTGCGGGTTCATGAACCTATGCATAGGGGTTGGCACACGTTTTCGTCGTGATTCTCCGCTAGATCTTTGGGGCACTCTTTGAGGTCCTTTGTGTTGGTTGAATAGATGAATTGAGATTGTGTGATGCATATCGTATAATCATGCCCACAGATACTTGAGGTGACATTGGAGTATCTAGGTGACATTAGGGTTTTGGTTGATTTGTATCTTAAGGTGTTATTCTTGCACGAACTCTAGGGCTATTTGTGACACCTATATGAATAGCCCAACGGATTGATTGGAAAGAATAACTTTGAGGTGGTTTCGTACCCTACCATAATCTCTTTGTTCGTTCTCCGCTATTAGTGACTTTGGAGTGATTCTTTGTTGCATGTTGAGGGATAGTTATGTGATCCAATTATGTTATCATTGTTGAGGGAACTTGCACTAGCGAAAGTATGAACCCTAGGCCTTGTTTCAACGCATTGCAATACCGTTTACGCTCACTTTTATCATTAGTTACCTTGCTGTTTTTATATTTTCAGATTACAAATACCTTTATCTACTATCCATATACCACTCGTATCACCATCTCTTCGCCGAACTAGTGCACCTATACAATTTACCATTGTATTGGGTGTGTTGGGGACACAAAAGACTCTTTGTTATTTGGTTGCAGGGTTGCTTGAGAGAGACCATCTTCATCCTACGCCTCCTACGGATTGATAAACCTTAGGTCATCCACTTGAGGGAAATTTGCTACTGTCCTACAAACCTCTGCACTTGGAGGGCCAATAACGTCTACAAGAAGAAGGTTGTGTAGTAGACATCAGTACCATAATCCAAGTGTTGGTGTGTGAGCTAGATATCGAAGAATATGCTTCACAGCCTTATGGTGTGATTCCTTTGGTGTAGCTTGAAATCGGGCACACATGCAAACACTAAGCATTATATCTGGCCTAGATGCTCATAAGTACAATAAAGAACCAATCATGGAGTAGTATACCTTATGATCGAAGTCAATACCATTTTCATCAGTGCACAGATGGCCATTTGTGGGCATAGGAATTTTCACGCCTTTGCAATCTTGCATGCTGAATTTCCTCAGTACATCCTTGAGGTATTTCTCCTGAGATATGAATGTGTCATTGCGTTGTTGACGAATTTGAAGACCTACGAAGAATTTCAACTCTCCCATCATAGACATTTGATATTCTTCACTCATCATATAGGCAAATGCATCACTATAACGTTGGTCAGTAAAGTAAAAGATAATATCATCAACATATATTTGGCACAGAAACAATTCACCATCATAAGATTTAGTGAAAAGAGTAGGGTCGAGTGAACCGGGTTTGAAGCCTTTCTTCATGAGAAATTCCTTCAAAGTATCATACCACGCCCAAGGGGCCTGCTTGAGGCCATAGAGGGCCTTGTTGAGTCTGAAGACTTTGTCAGGATTCTTTGGATCTTCAAAACCTGGGGGTTGAGCAACATATAATTCTTCCTCAAGCTTACCATTGAGGAATGCACTTTTCACATCTGTCGGGGGTGCTGATCCCATGGACACCTATGGGGATCAGCGGACCGAGCACCTTTTTGGTTCGGCAGGGGGCGGAGAAAGCGCAAAGAGCAGATCGAGGCGATGCGCACAAGCAACACGATCGGTTTACCCAGGTTCGGGCCGCACGGATGTGTAAAACCCTACTCCTGCTTGTGGTTTGTATTGGTTTCTTGCTCGGGAGCACTGATTGCCACAGTACACACCAGCAGCTAGCTAGACCGAGCGTGAGAAGAATTGTCCGACCCCTTCTACGTTGCGCATGGGCCTCCTTTTATACGCTAAAGGGGTCACCGACAGGTGGCAACATAGAGAAGGGCAAAAATGGAAAAAGCACTGTGGTCGGCACCGCCGCCTACAACAGTGTTATCGTACCTAACCCTGACGGCAGGGGACAAAGGCATTAAATGCCTGTCTACGTCGCCTAGACGGCGCAGAAAGGGACCGCTAAGGACGCCATTGCTTGCCACGATGGCGATCTTGTCAGCGCCGCTTGCCACCGTGTACCTCTGGCTGCACAGCTTTCCGCCACGTACGCTCTGGAAGGGTCCCAGGGCGACATGTTGGTGGATGTGCTGGAGCGCAGGTGCATAGTGGAAGCTTGCCGCGGCAAGTGCCTTGCCGCGGTCGTTGTCTTGTCGCATCCGGGAGTTTGTCGCTCACCGGGCCTTGCCGGGACGTATGGTGTGTTGCGGCAAGTTTCCTTTGAGATGCCTTGGTTGGCCTTCCCGGCAAGCTCCTCTTGCCGGGGTCTTGTCTCCTTCCCGGCAAGCTCCTCTTGCCGGGGTCTTGGATACTTTGTTCTTGAATGGCTCCAAAGGAACCATAGAGGATCTTGGCGGTCACCCGGCAGGCCTTGCCGCGGGACGCTGCGACTGCCCGTGCACAAGTTCGGGATACTAAGGTACCCCTACTTTAGTACACCGACAGGAGCCCCCGGGCCTAGGCCATACACGGTGCCGAGCGCTGTTGGGCCAGGCCCAAAACAGGGCACGGGCACGCGCGGCCTAGGTTACGCCGTGTCTCACTCCGGATCCACCGCGCCCTCCCCGCACAGCACGCGTCGAACGCGGCATCGTGGGAGAGATCGTGGGCGGTTTCTTTATTAGGAAAGGCGGAGCATCCGCCACCTCCCCCTTTATAAGCAAGGGGAAGCAGGGGTAGTGCGCCCACTCGCCCCCTTTCCTTTCCAATCTCAAAAGCCTTCGCCCCGCCTCTGTCTTCTCAAAGCAGCAAGAGAGCAGCGCCCTGCCCCCCCCATTGCCACCAGCACCACCAACGTCGTCGATCTCCTCCACCACCTCCGCCATGGCTCCGAAAGCCGACATGGGGAAGGCCGTGAAGTCGACCGAGGTGCAGCGGCTCGCGGCGCTGCGGAAGGAGCGGGCCATTTCGCCCCCAAAGCTTGGTGCTAAGGAGTTGAGGGAGTACTACTACCTCTTCTGGTCGACGGAGACGCGAGCACACCCGAGCACCAAGGTACTCCCAGCCACTGCTCACAAAATGGCTCCGCAAGGATATCCCTTTTTCGCTGTCTTCTTCTACTGCGGGCTCTGCCCGCCCTTCTCCGAATTCTTTTGCGACATCATGAATACCTATGGTCTCTGCCTCCTTGACTTCACCCCCAACGCCGTCCTCACCATGGCAGTTTTCGCACACCTTTGCAAAAATTTTGTCAGAGTCCACCCAAATGTAGCCCTCTTCCGCCATTTCTTCATGCCCCGAGTAGAGAGAGGAGAGCCTCTATCCGGCGGAATCGCCTGGATCTCTAGGGCCGGCAAGAAGGATTCATATCTGGAGGGCGAGTTCCATGGCAAGTGGGAGGAGTGGAGAGCAGACTGGTGTTGGATAGTTGAGGAGAACCCGCAGTCATTCACCGCCCGGCGCCAAGTAGCAGCAGCATGCGGCAGCGACTAGAGTGACGTGGCCCCAGAGGACAGCAGGCTGAGGATTGCCGTTACCAGGATCCAACGCCTCAGGCTTGCTGGACTCACTGTAGGTGCCGTTGGCGCAGACTTCCTTCGCCGCCGCCTCGCCCCCCTGCAGGAACGGAGGAGGCCCGCCTGGGAGTTCAAGAACGCGGCGGATATCATGAGGCTGCGCCCGGGCCTCAACTACAACTTTACTGTCTTGGAGCTCAACGCAATGCT
This sequence comes from Triticum monococcum, assembly GCA_034509565.1. Classification (NCBI taxonomy): domain Eukaryota; kingdom Viridiplantae; phylum Streptophyta; class Magnoliopsida; order Poales; family Poaceae; genus Triticum; species Triticum monococcum. The sequence goes on along the minus strand of CM067842.1, from coordinate 75,033,590 downwards.
GCAGGAGCTCTTCAAGTATGATCCTGACCACCCAGAAGTCTTTAGGTTGCCGCAGGGCGTCGTCCCGTTGTGCAGCAACTCTGTGCTCGACCGCATCAGGGAAATGATGCCGCTGTGCAACTCGCATGGAATCGTGCCAACTTCGTAGGAGCTTGAAGACGACGTCGTGCAGCAGTTCTTCGACAACTTGGTGGAGGTGCCGATCCGCCCCGACGAGAAGGATGGCCTCACTCGCGACACCACCAAGGCAGAGTTGAAGCGCATCGCCACCAGGCTGGAAGAGGCGGCGGCAGCTCCAGCGGCAGGCGAGTTCGGATTTACCTTGGAGGAGGCAGTGGCAGCAGAGGCGGCAAACCGTGCCGAGCGAGAGGAGCTCGCCGGCAAGAAAGATCTTGCCGGGCAAGGGGAGACTGCCGGCAAGAAAGAGCTTGGGCGTGACGCCGAGCCAAGCGAGCCCGCCGAAGACGCGAGTGGCTCATTGGAGATCGACTCCTCTTCCTCCTCATCTTCGGACAGCACACCGCAAGCAGAGCCTCCATCTCCACCAAGAAGGCGTCTCCGCAAGGCCGGGGACGTGGCGAGGCGGCAGCCGAGTCGACAGTCGCCGCGCCGCGCGACACGCTCTACCGTGGCAAGCACTGTTGCCGCGGGAGCGCCCCACGCTGCTGCTACAACTGGAGCGGGGTCTTCCCGGACCGCCACTTCTGCCCCCGCCAAGCGGCCAAGGGAGCCTACTCCTCCACCTTCCCGCGCTGGACGCGAGCCGAACTTCGACTTCTCCGCGTTCAGCTCCGACGAGGAAGAAGAAGAAGAGTAAGTTTCTCATATTGTTCTTGCAGTTCTTCAATCTTTGCGGTTTTATCTTGCATCTCACTTGCTTCCCTCTGAATCTGTTCCTTTTTAGGACTCTGGCCCAGAGAGCGGCAAAGAGGGCCAAGGCGCCGGCGATTGTCATCGAGGACGAACCCACCGCGTCAGCAGGGGACGCGCCTGAGACAGACTTGCCGGACCCGACGGCTGATCTCCAGAGCAGCCCCCAGCGTAAGTATCTTATTTGCTTTCTGCTGTCGGGCGTGCACGAAGATCCTCGTTTTGCTGATATCTGTTTGCTGATTTGTGCAGGAGGAGAGCAGCCCCACCAGGAGGGCCCGGAGGCCGCCCCCGAAGCGCCAAGGGAGAGTCCTCCGGCAAGGGAGAGGTCCCCGGCAAGGGAGACGACTCCGGCAAGGGAGGAGCCCCCGGCAAGGGAAGGGTCTCCGGCAAGGGACAGCACCGGTGGCCCTCCGGCGACGGAGACCACAACTACAGAACCTAGCACAGGTACTCTCCTTGCTTCAAACTTCCCTTGGGTTTTTCTTCTTCTTCCTTTTTCTTGGATACTTGCTTGAATCTTCTCCCCTTTTCCGGCTGCCAGACCCATCTGCTGCTGAGCCGATGGAGACTGAAGCTGCAGCTGACGACGCCGTTGCCGCCGAGGAAGCAGCCGGCGCTGATGAGCCCACCGGCGAAGAGGCCGCCAGGACTGCCGCTGCGGAAGCAGGCGGGGAGTCCGGCGATCGTACTGACGACCCGGAGACCGCAGGAGCGCCAGGCGCTGCACCGACCGCCGACCCCTCCGCCGCTGCCGCCTCGCCATGCTCCGAAGAGCCCCAGCCTGGCGTCTACTTGAAGCCCGGCGACGACATCTTCATCAACCTCCCCTAGGCGTCAACTCCAGGGCGCTGGTCGAGGGGGAGATCTTTGACGGAGAAGTGCTTGCCTCCGCTGGGCTGGCGTTTGTCGACGCGCCAAGCAGCAGCAGCGGCGAGCCTGAGGAGGAGCGGCTGCTGCGGAAGCTGCTGTCACTCTATCGCGCCCGGCAAGCCAAACTGGAAGCCCGTGAAGCGCTTGTCGCCAAGGTGGGATTTGACATCGAGAAGCGCGCGGAAGAGCTCCGGGGCCAAAATCAAGAAACTCTCCGGTCCTTGGCAGTGGAGCGGGAGCAGCTTGCCGAGGAGCAGCGGGCCTTCCTCCTCGAGAAGGCCGAAATCGAAGAGCAACATAGGCTTTCCGCTGAGAAGTTGTCCGTGCAAGAGGGCGAGCTGGTGCAGCGGAAAGTTGATCTTGACAGCCACGAGGAGGAGCTTGCTGCGCGCGAGAGAACAGTTGGCGGAGCTCTCAAGCAAGCCGAAGACGCTGCCGCGGCTGTAGAGGCCGCCAAGAAGGAGTTGGAGGAGAAGGTGACGTAGCTGGAGGTGGATCTCATAGCGAGCGGCGACGAGCTTTCCGTGCTCAAGCTTGAGCGCGAGAAGGACGCCGTCAGCTACTCGGAGCTGCAGACCCGCCTTGCCAAGAAGGGCAAGGAGCTTGACGCTGCCAAGGACTCCAATGCAGATCTGGAGTTGAAGCTGATTGCTTCGACCAAGGCGCTGGATGGCGCCAAGGAGCAGGAGACGGCCCTGAAGGAGGAACTCAAGGCCGGCAAGGCGCTATTGGCGAGCGCTGCCGCCGCCCAGAGCACATTCCAGGAGAATGTGGAGCACTGGACGGAGGGGCTCGTGGATGTTGCCGTCGACATCGACAAGGAGCTGGCGCAGCTGGGAATGGGAGATCTCGGGTACTCCTCCGACGAGAACCTCCAACCCAGCGCCAAGCTCACTTCGTTCTTCAAGGGCATGGCGACGGCACTCCGACGACTCCAGGAAGGGATCCCGAAGCAGCTTGCCGACGAGTCACGCAAGATCAGCACGGGAGCTCTTCAGAAGGTGCTGATGAAGGTGGCATTTCGCAATCCGGGCCTCAACCTCAACGACGTCCTCAGGTCCTTGCCGCCGGATGCTGATCTGGAGGCGCTCAAGACCCTTGTCGCACCCATTGTGGACAGGGTGAGCGGGATCAAGAGGGTCGAGGGTAACCGCGTAGATTAGGCCGCCTGTTTTCTTCTTTCCTTGTCACTGTTAGTCATGTTATGAAAACAATCTATTAGAGCTGCGACAAGCTATCTTGTAATATAACTTTATCTGGTGCAATGATTGCAATGTTATTTCCTCTACTTGATTCCTTCCTTTGTATGTTTTTACCCTACGCTTTTAGGGAACTTGCCGGAGCAGGCACCTTTGCCGTGAGCGCTGAGTGCGGAACGTCAGCAGCCTGCTGGCGGTGCCGTAGCCGACAAGAAACCTTGTCGCAGCTAGTCGCAGCTCACTTAAGTTGTTGAGCAGACTCGAAACAACAGTAAGGGCGCAACTAGCTACGAGTTGGTTCCTCCGCGCATAGGTTTTCCATACAAAGCACGGTCGTTCAAGGAAAATAACTTAAAAATTTAAAGGGAATCTGATTGCTCAAACTTTGGCAACTTATCTTTTCTGTTACTTGCTTCCCGGCAAGGCGAAACCTTCTTGAACGACGCCTGGTCCATATCATATCTTCTCCCTCCCCCCCGGCAAACTTGTGCGCGAGGGAACCTTCTTTTCCTTGCGAAAAAGAAAGAGGACGAAATAACAATATGGAGACTTATGGCTCGTTGTTGCTTACCGGGGGTAAGTGCTGCACAAAATGTCAGATAACACATGCAAAATTTAAAAAGCATGAAATCGACAAGGTGCGCTAAGCATATAAGCTTTATGCACGGGATCTGCGCCCGGCTATCTTAATGCACGGGATCTGCGCCCGGCTTTGTACAAAGGATTACATGCAACAGCGGCAAGACTTGTACAAAAAGGTGGTTGCCGGAACAGGTTCCGGCAACCGCGCCCTACGGGTAAAATTTGCGAAGATGCTCGATATTCCAGGAGTTGCTCACTGGGATGCCATCTTCGTTCTCTAGGCGGACAGCGCCAGGCCTAGTGACTCGTTTCACCCGGTCAGGGCCTTCCCACTTCGGCGTCAACTTGTTGGAATTCTTGGCGGACTGAACGCGCCGAAGAACAAGGTCGCCTTCCTCGAGACTTCTGGCATTAACTTTGCGGCTATGGTAGCGGCGCAAAGCTTGCTGGTAGCGAGCAGCTCGCACAGCAGCCTGAAGACGGTCTTCCTCAAGGAGCAGCGCGTCATCTTGCCGCAGCTGCTCTTGTTCAAGCTCATCGTGAGCGAGCACTCGAGGCGACCCGTATATGAGTTCCATGGGGAGAACTGCCTCCGCTCCATAGACTAGAGCGAAGGGTGTCTGGCTAGTGGCTCGATTTTGCGTCGTCCTGATCGACCAAAGAACCACCGGCAGCTCCTCGATCCAGTTTCTTCCGCACTTGTGCAGCCTGTCGAAAGTCCTGGTCTTGAGCCTGCGCAACACTTCAGCATTTGCCCTCTCCGCTTGACCGTTGCTTCTTGGGTGAGCAACAGAAGCGAAGCAAACCTTGGCGCCAAGATCTTGGACGTACTACATGAAGGTGCGGCTCGTAAATTGCGTATCGTTGTCGGTGATTATCCTGTTAGGGATTCCGAAATGGCAAACAATCGACCTGAAGAACTTGACTGCTGACTGTGCTATCACCTTGCTCACTGGTTCCACTTCCGGCCACTTTGTGAACTTGTCGATTGCAACGTACAAGTATTCAAAGCCCCCGATAGCTCGGGGAAAGGGACCGAGGATATCGAGCCCCAGACCGAAAATGTCCAGGATAAAGGGATCGTCTGGAGAGTTTGAGCTGGCTGGTGTATCTGCTTGGAATGGAACTGGCATGCTTCACACTTGGTTACTTGTGCAGTTGCATCCTGGAGGGCTGTTGGACAGAAGAAGCCTTGCCGGAATGCCTTGCCGACAAGTGCTCTTGCGCCAATGTGGTGACCACATATGCCTCCATGTATCTCTGCCAACAGCTTTTGTCCATCTTCCCGGGGAATACACTTCAATTTCAAACCGTTGAGTCTTCTTCTGCACAGTGTGTTATCGACAAACTGGTACATACTAGACTGTCGGGCTACTCTTTCCGCTTCTTCTTGCTCTTCGGGAAGTTCTCCTGTCTGAAGGAAACGGACAATCTGCTGTGCCCATGCTGGAGCTTGTGGCTCGACAACAAGGACTAAAGGCATATCTGCTGCTGCGGGAACGTCTGCTTCTACGGCAAGGGCCTGCGGCTCTGCCGGAGCTTGACGTTCCCTGGCAAGCTTGCCGGAGCAAAACTTGTCTGGAGCGTTTGCTTCAACGGAACAAACCCTAGGGCTTGCCGGAGCAGACTGCTCCTCAGCACTCTTGGTGTTGATCTTGGGAACTTTCTTGGCGGCGGCTTCGAGAAGCTCTGCCAGAAAATAGTCGCCAGAAATCAACTTTCTCTTCTTGCTCTGTCCAATTGACGACGTTACGGACGGTTGAGTTAGCTTGAGCACAAAAATCCGTGGTTCCACAGGTAATTTAAGTGCGGCGCACTTTGACAGGCCATCGGCAATGTCGTTCTGAGCTCTTGGGATATGCTCCATTTGCAGGCCGTCAAAGTGCTCTTCTAGCTTTCTCACTTCGTCAACGTAAGCTTCCATCAAAGGACTCTGATAATTCTTGTTTACTTGGCGGATGACAAGCTGCGAGTAACCCCTGACAATGAGCTTCTTGATCCCAAGGTCTGCCGCGATCTTGAGACCGGCAAGCAAGCCTTCATACTCTGCAGTATTGTTTGTCGCTTGCTCCTTTGGAAAGTGCATCTGGACTACGTACTTGAGGTGCTCTCCGGTGGGTGCGACAAGCAGCACGCCAGCACCGGCGCCTTGCAGCGAGAAGGCACCGTCAAAGTACATGAGCCACTCTTTGCTTACTTCCTTGGCGGGGATGCTCGTCTCTGGAATTTCTTCATCTGGTGTTGGCATCCACTCTGCTATGAATTCTGCCAATGCTCTGCTTTGGATAGTTGAAGTGCTCTCAAACTTGAGACCAAAGCTTGACAGTTCCAGTGCCCACTCGACAATCCTGCCTGTCGCTTCTGGATTCTGCTGTATCCTCTTCAGCGGAAAGCGAGTGACAACTATGATCTCATGTGCTTGGAAGTAATGGCGCAGCTTTCTCGAGGCCATGAGAAGGCCGAAAAGCAACTTCTGCACACCAGAGTACCTTGACCTGGCCCCCTGCAAAAGGGAACTGACAAAGTAAACTGGGCGCTGCACCATCTTCTTCTGTATCTCCTCTTGCATCTACGCAGATTCATTCTTGTCGGGACCAGAGCTTGTCGGGAACCCCCCTGCTTGTCGCTGGATGTGCTTGCCGCGGTTGCTGGTTCGTCATCTGCCTCCCTCTCCGCCACTAACGCAGCACTAACCACTTGATTGGTTGCCGCTATGTACAGCAGCAACTTCTCTTGTGGCTTAGGTGAGACAAGTGTTGGAGTGGAGGACAGGTATCTCTTCAAGTCTTGCAGTGCAGCCTCTGCTTCCGGAGTCCATTTTATTGGACCTGCCTTTTTCAAAATTTTGAAAAACGGCAGGGCGCGCTCAGCGGATCGAGAAATAAACCTGCTGAGAGCAGCCACGCAACCGGCAAGTTTTCGTACATCCTTGACGCGCTTTGGTGCTTCGATCTGCTCAATGGCCTTGATCTTGTCGGGATTGGCTTCAATGCCCCGCTGCGACACAAAGAACCCGAGAAGCTTGCCGGAAGGGACTCCAAACACACACTTCTCGGGGTTGAGCTTGAGGTTGATCTTGCGCAAATTTGCAAAAGTTTCTTCAAAATCTTGGATCAGAGTTGCCTTGTCCTTGCTCTTGACCACTATATCGTCCATGTAAGCTTCTACATTTCTGTGTATTTGTGGTTTCAGAGCGACATGGAATACTCTTGCAAATGTTGAACCAGCATTCCTTAAACCAAAAGGCATCCGTACGAAACAGTACGTGCCACATGGAGTAATGAATGCGGTTTTCTCCTCATCCTCTTCTGCCATGAAGATTTTATGGTATCCTGAGTATAAGTCAAGAAATGAAAGTAAATCACATCTGGCTGTGGAGTCAACCATCTGGTCAATGCGCGGCAAGGGAAATGGGTCTTTGGGACAAGCTTTGTTAACATCAATAAAGTCAATACAAAGCCTCCATTTTTCATTTGCCTTGCGCACAACTACAGGATTGGCCAGCCACGTGGGATGGAGCACTCCTCTGACAAGGCCTGCTGCTTCCAATTTCTTGATTTCTTCTGCTATGAATTCTTGGCGCTCCACTGCTTGCTTCCTGACTTTCTGTTTGACGGGCCGCGCATAAGGACAAACAGCAAGGTGGTGCTCAATTACTTTCCTGGGAACACCGGGGATGTCAGACGGTTGCCACGCAAACATGTCGACGTTCGCCCGCAGGAAAGCAATGAGCGCGCTTTCCTATTTAGGGTCAAGCGTGGCACTGATGGTGAAGGTACCACCAGCGCCGTCCTCCTTGGCGGACACCTTCTTGGTATGTGGCGGAGCTGCCATTGCCTTCTTACACTTGCCGGTGGAGCTCGATGGTGCGTCCTCGATGGTAGCGCAGCACTCCGAAGAGGTGCGCTTGCCGGAGTGGGCAACAGAGCTCTTACCGGACTTGGTCTTCTTCTTCCCCCCGGGAGCTTCAGCGGCAAGTGACTTGTGTTCTGTTGCGGCAGCTGCTTCCCGATAGATCTTGTCGGCGCAGATAAGAGCATCCTTCTTGTCGCCAGGGACAGAGATGACGCTTATCGGGCCTGGCATCTTGAGCATGTTGTAGGCATAGTGAGAGGCTGCCATGAACTTGGCGAGTGCTGGACGGCCAAGTATCCCATTGTAAGGCAATGGAAAATCGGCAACGTCAAAAGTGACCCTCTCAGTCCTGAAGTTCATCTCGCTGCCAAATGTTACCAGCAACGTGACTTTCCCTTTCGGCTTGCTCCTTCCCGGGTTTATTCCTTGGAATGTGCCGGTCTCTTCGAGCTCGCTGTCAGGGATCTGGAGTTTCTGGAGTACAGCGGAGGAGATCAGATTTAAGCCGGCCCCGCCGTCAACTAGCATCTTTGTGACCTTGAGGTTGCGGATAGTTGGCGAAACCAACAGCAGCAAGCACCCGACCGCAGTTGTGCGATCAGGGTGGTCCTCAATGTCAAAGATGATAGGCGTGCTGGACCATTTCAGAAGTTTGCGTGATTCGACAGGTGGTTCTGCCGCATTGACTTCCCGCGCCCACTGCTTGAGTTGGCGGTGGGACGTATGCAGAGAAGCACCGCCATCTACGCACAAGACTTCTGTAGCTTTCTGAAACTCCTGCTCACTGTTCTCGACATCATCCATGTATTCGTCGTCGTCGTCTTCATCCTTGTCACGGCCGCGGGGAGGTCTGTCTCCTTGCCGCTGCTTGGCCTTGCCGCAACGTCCTCCCCGGCCAGCGCGCTTCTTGCCGGCTTCTCCACCGCCTCCTTGGGCCCTCTCCTTGTCGCGCCGCTCGTACTCAGCTTTCTGCTGCTGGACAAGCTGCTCGACCTTGTTGCAGCTCTGGAGGTCATGGCCCTTAGTGCGGTGGATCTTGCAATACTACTTGTCGGCAGCTGCCACAGCCTGGCAGTTGGTGCATGCGGCAACCTCCTTGCCGGAGCTACCAACTTTGGCTTGCTTGGCGCCACCGTCGTCGCCGGACTGCTCAACGACTAGCACCTCTTTGCCTTTCTTCTTCCTGTTGTTCCGCCGCCGGTTTTTCTTTGCCGGGGCGGCATCCTCACTGTCAGATCCTCCTCACCAGTATTCTCTCCGGGGAGTTTCCTCCCTTCTTCAGCACGTGCACACTTGTCGGCCAGGGCGTATAGCTCATTGACGTCTCTGATCCTGCTCATCGCCATCTCCTCCCGCACCCTGCGGTTATGCACGTTCTGATGGAACACGCTGATAACCGCGACAGGGTGGATGTCTGGGATGTTGCGCTGTACATGGCTGAATCTCTGAATATACTTGCGTAGGGGTTCTCCTTCTTTCTAGGCAAGCAGGTGAAGATCACTTTCCTGGCCATGAGGTTTGTGGCCGCCTGTAAAGGCGCCGACAAACTGATGGCACAGGTCTGCCCAAGAGGAAATGGAGTTGTCTGGCAAGTGCATGAGCCAGGACCTGACTTCGGGCTTGAGCACCAGTGGGAAGTAGTTGGCAAGGACCTTGTCGTCTCGCCCCCCGGCAGCTTGCACCGTGATGGTGTAGATGCTGAGGAACTCCGACGGGTGCGACTTGCCATCGTAGTTCTCGGGTACGTCTGGCTTGAAATGCTTCTAGCTAGGCCACTGGACTTGTCGCAGCTCACGGGTAAACGCTGGGCAACCTACCGCGTACAGCAAGTCACCTGGTTCCCCTGGCGCATGCATATCGACGGATGGCCCAGCGCGCAGGTCTGATTGACGCCGCTCTTCTCTTCGGCGCTCGATGCGAGTACGAGCGTCTTCTTGCTGTCGTTCGTGCAGAACTTGGCGCTGGTCGCGACGAACTCGTGGATCCGATGACGCGGTGGAGTCGCTGTCGAGGTGGATCCGGCGAGTCGGCGATCTTGGCCTTCGGGGCGGGGAGTGCACAGTGGTTGTACCCCCGCCGATCTTGTCGCCACCGGCTTGCGCCTGGCTGACATGCCGCGGAAGCGAAGTACTCAGCTGCCGTGGATGGTCGCCGTTGGCGAAGCCGATGAGGCTCTGAATGGTGGCCCTCTAGTCGTCAATCTTGTCTGCCGCTGGAGGGTAGTCTAGGAGTAGTTGAGCTCGCGCCAAAGCTTCTGCCGGAGTGGCGGGCGGCGGCGGCGAATGGTGCGAGGAACGGGATATGCTCGGACTTCTAACTACGTTAGAAGGAGCAGTATCTCGTCCAAGCGACCGTGCCACGTTCGCGCCAGCATGTTGGCGTGCACGCTGGTCTTGAGCACTCCGGGATCCACCAGCTTGATCTTGACCCAGCAAACGTATGGTACCGTGAGTACCATAATGCTGCTGGTCCCGCGCCTCCTGAAATGGGCGCGGTGCCTGTACGGACGCCGAGGTCTTGGAGTGCGCCCGGTCGTTGTGGGAGCCGACTGCGCCGCCGATGTGCAGCACAGCCTTGTCCTTGGACCTGGCGGCACCGTGTGCTCCCTCGTCGACGCCCATTCTTCCGCCGACGTCTACCCCACCAGCCGTTCGCTCTGGCGATGGTGGGCATTGCACGGATGGAGCAGCCGCCTCCGAAGCCTTCTTCTTCGGCGGCATGTCGATGAAGACGATGAAGATCTGGCTCGTGCAAACGCCGGATCAGGTTCGCACAACCTCGACGCACCCCTACCTGGCGCGCCAAAGATGTCGGGGGTGCTGATCCCACGGACACCTACGGGGATCGGCGGACCGAGCCCCTTTTCGGTTCGGCAGGGGGCGGAGAAAGCGCAAAGAGCAGATCGAGGCGATCCGCACGAGCGACACGATCGGTTTACCCAGGTTCGGGCCGCACGGATGCGTAAAACCCTACTCCTGCTTGTGGTTTGTATTGGTTTCTTGCTCGGGAGCGCTGATTGCCACAGTACACACCAGCAGCTAGCTAGACCGAGCGTGAGAAGAATTGTCCGACCCCTTCTACGTTGCGCTTGGGCCTCCTTTTATATGCTAAAGGGGTCACCGATAGGTGGCAACGTAGAGAAGGGCAAAAATGGAAAAAGCACTGTGGTCGGCACCGCCACCTACAACAGTGTTATCGTACCTAACCCTGATGGCAGGGGACAAAGGCATTAAATGCTTGTCTGCGTCGCCTAGACGGCGCAGAAAGGGACCGCTAAGGACGCCATTGCTTGCCATGATGGCGATCTTGTCAGCGCCGCTTGCCACCGTGTACCTCTGGCTGCACAGCTTTCCGCCATGTACGCTCTGGAAGGGTCCCAGGGCGACACATTGGTGGATGTGCTGGAGCGCAGGTGCATAGTGGAAGCTTGCCGCGGCAAGTGCCTTGCCGCGGTCATTGTCTTGTCGCATCCGGGAGTTGTCGCTCACCGGGCCTTGCTGGGACATATGGTGTGTTGCGGCAAGTTTCCTTGAGATGCCTTGGTTGGCCTTCCCAGCAAGCTCCTCTTGCCGGGGTCTTGTTTCCTTCCCGGCAAGCTCCTCTTGCCGGGGTCTTGGATACTTTGTTCTTGAATGGCTCCAAAGGAACCATAGAGGATCTTGGCGGTCACCCGGCAGGCCTTGCCGCGGGACGCTGCGACTGCCCGTGCACAAGTTCGGGATACTAAGGTACCCCTACTTTAATACACCGACAGGAGCCCCCGGGCCTGGGCCATACACGATGCGGAGCGCTGTTGGGCCAGGCCCAAAACAGGGCACGGGCACGAGCGGCCTAGGTTACGCCGTGTCTCACTCCGGATCCACCGCGCCCTCCCCGCACGGCACGCGTCGAACGCGGCGTCGTGGGAGAGATCGTGGGCGGTTTATTTATTAGGAAAGGTGGAACATCCGCCACCTCCCCCTTTATAAGCAAGGGGAAGCAGGGGTAGTGCGCCCACTCGCCCCCTTTCCTTTCCAATCTCAAAAGTTTCATCGAAATCAATTCCTTCAACCTGTGTGTAGCCTTGAGCTACAAGTCGTGCCTTATTCCTCACCAAAAGGCCATTGTCATCTTTCTTGTTGCGATAGATCCATTTTGTGCCAATGATATTGTGCTTTCAAGGATCTGGACGTTTGACCAGTCCCCAGACGTTGTTGAGCTCAAACTGATGTAATTCTTCTTGCATGGCCTGAATCCACTCAGGTGAAGGAAATATGCCCTAGAGGCAATAATAAAGTTATTATTTATTTCCTTATATCATGATAAATCTTTATTATTCATGCTAGAATTGTATTAACCGGAAACATAATACATGTGTGAATAAATAGACAAACAGCGTGTCACTAGTATGCCTCTACTTGACTAGCTCGTTGATCAAAGATGGTTATGTTTCCTAACCATAGACATGAGTTTTCATTTGATTAACGGGATCACATCATTAGGAGAATGATATGATTGACTTGACCCATTCCGTTAGCTTAGCACTTTATCGTTTAGTTTGTTGCTATTGCTTTCTTCATAACTTATACATGTTCTTATGACTATGAGATTATGCAACTCCCGTTTATCGGAGGAACACTTTGTGTGCTACCAAACGTCACAACGTAACTGGGTGATTATAAAGGTGCTCTACAGGTGTCTCCAAAGGTACTTGTTGGGTTGGCGTATTTCGAGATTAGGATTTGTCACTCCGATTGTCGGAGAGGTATCTCTGGGCCCTCTTGGTAATGCACATCACTTAAGCCTTGCAAGCATTGCAACTAAATGAGTTAGTTGCGGAATGATGTATTACGGATCGAGTAAAGAGACTTGCCGGTAACGAGATTGAACTAGGTATTGAGATACCGACGATCGAATCTCGGGCAAGTAACATACCGATGACAAAGGGAACAACGTATGTTGTTATGCGGTCTGACCGATAAAGATCTTTGTAGAATATGTGGGAGCCAATATGAGCATCCAGGTTCCGCTATTGGTTATTGACCGGAGACATGTCTCGGTCATGTCTACATAGTTCTCGAACCCGTAGGGTCCGCACGCTTAACGTTTTGATGCCGGTTATATTATGAGTTTATGAGTTTTGATGTACCGAAGGTTGTTCGGAGTCCCGGATGTGATCACGGACATGACGAGGAGTCTTGAAATGGTCGAGACATGAAGATTGATATATTGGACGACTATATTCGGACACCGGAATGGTTCCGGAGGTTATAGGATATATACCGGAGTACCGGGGGGTTACCGAACACCCCCCCCCCCCCCAGGGGGGTGGGGGGATTATTGGGCCTCATGGGCCCAAAGTAGTGGAAGAGGAGAGGCAACAGGAGGTGGCTTGCAGCCCCCCTTCCCCAATCCGAATTGGGAAAGAGAAGGGGGCGCGGCCCCCCTTCTCCTTCCTTCTCTCCACCTCCTCCTTCCCCCTTCTCCTAGTTGGAATAGGAAAGGGGGGGGGGGGCAAAACCTACTTGGAATAGGAAAGGGGGGCAAAACCTACTAGGAAAGAGGGGGCCTCCTCCTCTTGGTCAGCCCCCTCCTCCTCCACTCCTTTATATACGTGGCCATGGGGCTCCCCATAGACACAACAATTGATCTCTTGATCTCTTAGCCGTGTGTGGTGCCCCCTTCCACTATAATCCACCTCGATCATATCGTAGCAGTGCTTAGGCGAAGCCTGCGACGGCAGGACATCATCATCGTCACCACGTCGTCGTGCTGACGGAACTCTCCCGTGAAGCTCTACTAGATTGGAGTTTGCGGGACGTCATCGAGCTGAACGTGTGTTGAACTCGGAGGTGCCGTGCGTTCGGTACTTGGATCGGTCGGATCATGAAGACGTACGACTACATCAACCGCGTTGTGCTAACGCTTCCGCTTTCGGTCTACGAGGGTACGTGGACAACACTCTCCCCTCTCGTTGCTATGCATCACCATGATCTTGCGTGCGCGTAGGAATTTTTTTGAAATTACTACGTTCCCCAACAGTGGCATCCGAGCCAAGTTTTATGCGTTGAAGTTATATGCACAAGTAGAACACAAGTGAGTTGTGGGCGATATAAGTCATATTGCTTACCAGCATGTCATACTTTGGTTCGGCGGTATTGTTGGATGAAGCGGCCTGGACCGACATTACGCGTACGCTTACGCGAGACTGGTTCTACCGACGTGCTTTGCACACAGGTGGCTGGCGGGTGTCAGTTTCACCAACTTTAGTTGAACCAAGTGTGGCTACGCCTGGTCCTTGCGAAGGTTAAAACAGCATCAACTTGACAAACTGTCGTTGTGGTTTTGATGCGTAGGTAAGAACGGTTCTTGCTAAGCCCGTAGCAGCCACATAAAACTTGCAACAACAAAGTAGAGGACGTCTAACTTGTTTATGCAGGGCATGTTGTGATGTGATATGGTCAAGACATGATGCTAAATTTTATTGTATGAGATGATCATGTTTTGTAACTAAGTTATGGGCAACTGGCAGGAGCCATATGGTTGTTGCTTTATTGTATGCAATGCAATCGCCCTGTAATGCTTTACTTTATCACTAAGCGGTAGCGATAGTCGTGGAAGCATAAGATTGGCCAGACGACAACGATGCTACGATGAAGATCAAGGTGTCACGCCGGTGACGGTGGTGATCATGAAGGTGCTTCGGAGATGGAGATCACAAGCACAAGATGATGGCCATATCATATGACTTATATTGATTGCATGTGATGTTTATCTTTTATGCATCTTATCTTGCTTTGATTGACGGTAGCATTATAAGATGATCTCTCACTAAATTTCAAGATAAAAGTGTTCCCCCTGAGTATGCACCATTGCCAAAGTTCATCGTGCCCAGACACCACGTGATGATCGGGTGTGATAAGATCTACGTCCATCTACAACGGGTGCAAGCCAGTTTTTGCACACGCAGAATACTCAGGTTAAACTTGACGAGCCTAGCATATGCAGATATGGCCTCGAAACACTGAGACCGAAAGGTCGAGTGTGAATCATATAGTACATATGATCAACATATTGATGTTCACCATTGAAAGCTACTCCATTTCACGTGATGATCGGTTATGGTTTAGTTGATTTGGATCACGTGATCACTTAAAAGATTAGAGGGATGTCTTTCTAAGTGGGAGTTCTTAAGTAATATGAGTAATTGAACTTAGTACCTGATAGTATTTTGCTTGTCTATGTTTGATTGTAGATAGATGGCCCGTGTTGTTGTTCCGTTAAATTTTAATGCGTTCCTTGAGAAAGCAAAGTTTAAAGATGATGGTAGCAATTACACAGACTGGGTCCCTAACTTGAGGATTATCCTCATTGCTGCACAGAAGAATTACGTCCTGGAAGCACCGCTGGGTGCCAGGCCTGCTGAAGGAGCAACACCAGATGTTATGAACATCTGGCAGAGCAAAGCTGATGACTACTCAATAGTTCAGTGTGCCATGATTTACGGCTTAGAATCGGGACTTCAACGATGTTTTGAACGTCATGGAGCATATGAGATGTTCCAGGAGTTGAAGTTAATATTTCAAGCAAATGCCCGGACTGAGAGATATGAAGTCTCCAATAAGTTCTATAGCTGCAAGATGGAGGAGAATAGTTCTGTCAGTGAACATATACTCAAAATGTCTGGGTATCATAATCACTTGACTCAACTGGGAGTTAATCTTCCTGTTGATAGTGTCATTGACAGAGTTCTTCAATCACTACCACCAAGCAACAAGAGCTTTGTGATGAACTATATAACATGCAAGGGATGGATAAGACGATTCCCGAGCTCTTCGCAATGCTAAAGGCTGCGGAGGTAGAAATCAAGAAGGAGCATCAAGTGTTGATAGTCAATAAGACCGCCAGTTTCAAGAAAAAAGGGCAAAGGGAAGAAGAAGGGGAACTTCAAGAAGAACAGCAATCAAGTTGCTGCTCAGGAGAAGAAACCCAAGTTTGGACGTAAGCCTGAAACTGTGTGCTTCTACTGCAAGCAGACTGGTCACTGGAAGTGGAACTGCCCCAAGTATTTGGCGGATAAGAAGGATGGCAAGGTGAACAAAGGTATATGTGATATACATGTTATTGATGTGTACCTTACTAGAGCTCGCAGTAGCACCTGGGTATTTGGTACTGGTTTCGTTGCTAATATTTGCAACTCGAAACAGGGACTATGGATTAAGCAAAGACTTGCCAAGGACAAGGTGACGATGCGCGTGGGAAATGGTTCCAAAGTCGATGTGATCGTGGTCGGCACGCTACCTCTACATCTACCTTCGAGATTAGTTTTAGACCTAAATAATTGTTATTCAGTGCCAGCGTTGAGCATGAACATTATATCTGGATCTTGTTTGATGCGAGACGGTTATTCATTTAAATCAGAATAATGGTTGTTCTATTTATATGAGTAATATCTTTGATGGTCATGCACCCTTGAAGAGTGGTCTATTTTTGATGAATCTCGATAGTAGTGATACACATATTCATAATGTTGAAGCAAAAGATGCAGAGTTGATAATGATAGTGCAACTTATTTCTGGCACTGCCGTTTAGGTCATATCGGTGTAAAGCGCATGAAGAAACTCCATACTGATGGACATTTGGAACCACTTGATTATGAATCACTTGGTACTTGCGAACCGTGCCTCATGGGAAACATGACTAAAATGCCGTTCTCTGGTACTGTGGAGAGAGCAACAGATTTGTTGGAAATCATACATACAGATGTATGTGGTCCGTTGAATGTTGAGGCTCGTGGCGGATATCGTTATTTTCTCACCTTCACAGATGATTTAAGCAAATATGGGTATATCTACCTGATGAAACATTTGAAAAGTTCAAAGAATTTCATAGTGAAGTTGAAAATCATCATAACAAGAAAATAAAGTTTCTACGATCTGATCGTGGAGGAGAATATTTGAGTTACGAGTTTGGTCTACATTTGAAACAAAGCGGAATAGTTTCGCAACTCACGCCACCCGGAACACCACAGCATAATGGTGTGTCCGAACATCGTAATCGTACTTTACTAGATATGGTGCGATCTATGATGTCTCTTACTGATTTACTGCTATCATTTTGGGGTTATGCTTTAGAGACGGCCGCATTCACGTTAAATAGGGCACCATCGAAATCCGTTGAGACGACGCCTTATGAACTGTGGTTTGGCAAGAAACCAAAGTTGTCATTTCTTAAAGTTTGGGGCTGTGATGCTTATGTGAAAAGGCTTCAACCTGATAAGCTCGAACCCAAATTGGAGATAAGTGTCTTCATAGGATACCCAAAGGAGACAGTTGGGTACACCATCTATCATAGATCCGAAGGCAAGACGTTCGTTGCTAAGAATGGATCCTTTCTAGAGAAAGAGTTTCTCTCGAAAGAAGTAAGTGGGAGGAAAGTAGAACTTGATGAGGTAACAGTACCTGCTCCCTTATTGGAAAGTAGCTCATCACAGAAACCGTTTCCTGTGACAACTATACCAATTAGTGAGGAAGTTAATGATGATGATCATGAAACTTCAGATCAAGTTATTACTGAACCTCGTAGATCAACCAGAGTAAGATCCATGCCAGAGTGGTACGGTAATCCTGTTCTAGAAGTCATGCTACTAGATCATGATGAACCTACAAACTATGAAGAAGCGATGGTGAGCCCAGATTCCGCAAAATGGCTTGAAGCCATGAAATCTGAGATGGGATCCATGTATGAGAACAAAGTGTGGACTTTGGTTGACTTGCCCATTGATCGGCAAGCAATTGAGAATAAATGGATCTTCAAGAAGAAGACTGACGCTGTCGGTAATGTTACTGTCTACAAAGCTCGACTTGTTGCGAAAGGGTTTTGACAAGTTCAAGGGATTGACTACGATGAGACTTTCTCACCCGTAGCGATTCTTAAGTATGTCCGAATCATGTTAGCGATTGCCGCATTTTATGATTATGAAATTTGGCAGATGGATGTAAAAACTGCATTCCTGAATGGATTTCTGGAAGAAGAGTTGTATATTATGCAACCGGAAGGTTTTGTCGATCCAAAGGGAGCTAACGAAGTGTGCAAGCTCCAGGATCCATTTATGGACTGGTGCAAGGCTCTCGGAGTTGGAATAAACGCTTTGATAGTGTGATCAAAGCATTTGGTTTTATACAGACTTTTGGAGAAGCCTGTATTTACAAGAAAGTGAGTGGGAGCTCGGTAGCATTTCTGATATTATATGTGGATGACATATTATTGATTGGAAATGATATAGAATTTCTGGATAGCATAAAAAGATACTTGAAAAAGAGTTTTTCAATGAAAGACCTCGGTGAAGCTGCTTATATATTGGGCATTAAGATCTATAGAGATAGATCAAGACGCTTAATTGGACTTTCACAAAGCACATACCTTGACAAAGTTTTGAAGAAGTTCAAAATGGATCAAGCAAAGAAAGGATTCTTGCCTGTGTTACAAGGTGTGAAATTGAGTAAGACTCAATGCCCGACCACTTCAGAAGATAGAGAGAAAATGAAAGATGTTCCCTATGCTTCAGCCATAGGCTCTATCATGTATGCAATGCTGTGTACCAGACCTGATGTATGTCTTGCTATAAGTCTAGCAGGGAGGTACCAAAGTAATCCAGGAGTGGATCACTGGACAGCGGTGAAGAACATCCTGAAATATCTGAAAAGGACTAAGGATATGTTTCTCGTATATGGAGGTGACAAAGAGTTCATCGTAAATGGTTACGTTGATGCAAGCTTTGACACTTATCCGGACGATTCTAAATCGCAAACCGGATACGTGTTTACATTAAACAGTGGAGCTGTCTATTGGTGCAGTTCTAAACAAAGCATTGTGGCGGGATCTACATGTGAAGCAGGGTACATAGCTGCTTCGGAAGCAGCAAACGAAGGAGTCTGGATGAAGGAGTTCATATCCGATCTAGGTGTCATACCTAGTGCATCGGGTCCAATGAAAATCTTTTGTGACAATACTGGAGCAATTGCCTTAGCGAAGGAATCCAGATTTCACAAGAGAACCAAGCACACCAAGAGACGCTTCAATTCCATCCGAGATTTAGTCCAGGTGGGAGACATAGAAATTTGCAAGATACATATGGATCTAAATGTTGCAGACCCGTTGACTAAGCCTCTTCCACGAGCAAAACATGATCAGCACCAAGGCTCCATGGGTGTTAGGATCATAACAATGTAATCTAGATTATTGACTCTAGTGCAAGTGGGAGACTGAAGGAAATATGCCCTAGAGGCAATAATAAAGTTATTATTTATTTCCTTATATCATGATAAATGTTTATTATTCATGCTAGAATTGTATTAACAGGAAACATAATACATGTGTGAATAAATAGACAAATAGAGTTTCACTAGTATGCCTCTACTTGACTAGCTCATTGATCAAAGATGGTTATGTTTCCTAACCATAGACATGAGTTGTCATTTGATTAATGGGATCACATCATTAGGAGAATGATATGATTGACTTGACCCATTCCGTTAGCTTAGCACTTGATCGTTTAGTTTGTTGCTATTGCTTTCTTCATAACTTATACATGTTCCTATGACTATGAGATTATGCAACCCCCGTTTACCGGAGGAACACTTTGTGTACTACCAAACGTCACAACGTAACTGGGTGATTATAAAGGTGCTCTACAGGTGTCTCCAAAGGTACTTGTTGGGTTGCCGTATTACGATATTAGGATTTGTCACTCCGATTGTCGGAGAGGTATCTCTGGGCCCTCTCGGTAATGCACATCACTTAAGCCTTGCAAGCATTGCAACTAAATGAGTTAGTTGTGGAATGATGTATTACGGAACGAGTAAAGAGACTTGCCGATAACGAGATTGAACTAGGTATTGAGATACCGACAATCGAATCTCGGGCAAGTAACATACTGATGACAAACGGAACAACGTATGTTATTATGCAGTCTGACCGATAAAGATCTTCGTAGAATATGTGGGAGCCAATATGACCATCCAGGTTCCGCTATTGGTTATTGACCGGAGACATGTCTCGGTCATGCCTACATAGCTCTCGAACCCGTAGGGTCTGCATGCTTAATGTTTCGATGTCGATTATATTATGAGTTTATGAGTTTTGATGCACCGAAGGTTGTTTGGAGTCCCGGATGTGATCACGGACATGAAGAGGAGCCTCGAAATGGTCGAGACATGAAGATTGATATATTGGACGACTATATTCGGACACCGGAATGGTTCCGGGGGTTATCAGATATATATCGGAGTACTGGGGGGTTACCGGAACCCCCCCCCCCCCCCCCCCCGGGGGGGGGGGGGGTTATTGGGCCTCATGGGCCCAAAGTAGTGGAAGAGGAAAGGAAGCAGGAGGTGGCGTGCAGCCCCCCTTGCCCCAATCCGAATTGGGAAAGAGAAGGAAGCGCGACCCCACTTCTCCTTCCTTCTCTCCACCTCCTCCTTCCCCCTTCTCCTAGTTGGAATAGGAAAGGGGGGGACCTACTTGGAGTAGGATTGCCCCCCTTGGGCGCGCCCCCTCCTCTTGGCCAGCCCCCTCCTCCTCCACTCCTTTATATACGTGGCCAGGGGCACCCCATAGACACAACAATTGATCTCTTGATGTCTTAGCCGTGTGGGGTGCCCCCTTCCACTATAATCCACCTCGATCATATCGTAGCAGTGCTTAGGCAAAGCCCTGCGACGGTAGAACATCATCATCGTCACCACGCCGTCGTGCTGACGGAACTCTCCCATGAAGCTCTACTAGATTGGAGTTCGCGGGACGTCATCGAGCCGAACATGTGCTGAACTCGGAGGTGTCATGCATTCGGTACTTGGATCGGTTGGATCGTGAAGACGTGCGACTACATCAACCGCGTTGTGCTAACGCTTCCGCTTTCGGTCTACAAGGGTACGTGGACAACACTCTCCCCTCTCATTTCAATGCATCACCATGATCTTGTGTGTGCGTAGGATTTTTTTTGAAATTACTACGTTCCCCAACATCAGGTTCCAGAAATGCTTCACCTACCTTAGTGGGCTCTGTGATAGAGACAAAAGCATAGTGCCCACAAAAGTTAGATAAATGTGAAGCTTTTGAGTGTGTGAGAGGACCTGGTGCTTTAATGTCATTGATGATCTTTTCAACTTGCACTTCTTTTGCAACACGAGGATGAGCTGGTTGTCGTCGAGGAATTTGATCAGCATTTTCTTCAGCACCATTTTCTTCAGGTGCATTAGCTCGACGTTCTTCATGTTCTGGAATGAATTCTTCAGCAGATTCTTCAGTAGGAATGACATCCTCATTAGCCTTGAACTTGATAGTTTCCTCAGGTGCTGGTTCATCTATCACAGTAGGTAGGTGCTCTCTTTGCGAGCCATTAGTTTCATCGAACCGCACAACTACAGTTTCAACAACCTTGTGAAGAACGTTGTTGAAGACTCTATAGGTGTGCGAGTCCTTTCCGTAACCAAGCATAAAACCTTCATGTGCTTTCGGTGCCAATTTTGAGTTGTGATGAGGATCTCTAATCCAACATTTAGCACCGAAGACTTTGAAATAACTTACATTGGGTTTCTTATCAGTGAGGAGTTCATATGCAGTCTTCTTGAAGAATTTGTGAAGATATACTCTGTTGATGATGTGGCACGCAGTATCAATTACCTCAATCCAGAAATGACGAGGCATTTTGTATTGATCAAGCATTATGCGAGCCATCTCAGCAAGAGTTCTATTCTTGCGCTCCACGACGCCGTTCTGCTGAGGAGTATAAGGAGCAGATAACTCATGAGTAATACCAAGTTCATCAAGATAGTCACCAAGACCAGAATTCTTGAACTCAGTTCCATTGTCACTTCTGATGTGCTTGATCTTCACTCCAAAGTTGGTTGAAGCCCTCGAGGAAAATCGTTTGAAGACTTCTTGCACTTCATGTTTGTAAGTAACAATGTGTACACATGTGTATCGAGAGTAATCATCAACAATAACAAAGCCATATTGAGATGCCTCATTTGAGACTGCGGAATAATGGTTAGGACCGAAGAGATCCATGTGAAGAAATTCAAATGGACGAGTAGTGGTCATGATAGTCTTTGCTGGATGCTTAGCCTTTGTCATCTTCCCAGCTTCACAGGCTCCGCATAAGTGATCCTTGAGGAATTTGACATTCTCGATGCCTATGACATGCTTCTTCTTCGCAAGCGTGTGCAAATTCCTCATGCCTGCATGACCAAGTCGTCGATGCCAGAGCCAGCCTTCTGAAGCTTTTGCAAGTAGGCACACAGCTGGTTGTGGTCATGTAGAGAAATCAACAATATACAGGTCTCCTCTCCTAAAGCCTTCGAAGACTTTGGAATTGTCAGCTTCCATAACCACAACACAATAGTACTTGCCAAAGACAACAACCATATCAAGATCGCAAAGCATCGAGACAGACATGAGGTTGTATCCTAAGGACTCGACAAGCATGACTTTGTCCATGTGTCGATCCTTTGTGATCGCAACCTTACCTAGACCCAATACCTGATTTTTGCCTTTGTCAGCAAAGATGATATGCTTCAGATGCGACGGAGATAATGGAGCATCCATCAATAGATTCTTGTCACCAGTCATGTGATTTGTACATCCACTATCAAGGAACCACTCAGTGTCTTTGGGTTGATCATCCTGCAGATGAATTAGTGCAACTTACGAACTCATATACTTCATCAGAGAAGAATATGACATCAATTGTAGCGACCTGACCCGAATGGATCAAGTCTCTGTGCTTAAGTGTCATCCCTGGATCGGTATGCTGACACACATAGTACTCGAGGATTTATACCAGAGGTAAATCACATGTGTAAAGTAACATAAATACTATTACCTCAATCCAAACAGCGGAAGTAACAAGGTTGTGGATTCCCATCAACACCAACGACAAAGTTGAGTGTAGAAATCATAACACTAACGTATCACTTACTCGTCATAAGAAATCCTACAACATGAGACATTGCAGCCACAGAGGGTCAGTACATTGAATGTACTGGCAAATTCACACCATAGAGAATGATGAACAATGTCTATCACTACATGCATATATGGCTGGTGGAAAAGCTCCATGGTTATAATGTTTTTGCGAAAAGCCAATTTTTCCCTACTACAAAGGAATAAATTTTATTTAACTATCATGGTGGTTGTTGAACATTGGGAATGGTTGACAGCATTCTCAATCCCAATTAAGTAACATCATTTAACCCAACAAAATTAATTTAAAGTAACATGATGAGATTCACATGATAATCCAGGTACTAGATACTCAAGTTGTCCATAACCGGGGACAAGGCTAACCAAGATTAGTTTATACACTCTGCAGAGGTTTGCGCACTTTTCCCCACAAGACTCGATCGCCTCCGTTTGGTTTCTCGCACTACATGGTGTTTGAGAAGACGGATGACCGAGACATAGTCTTTCAGAAGCGCTAGCACCTTACGATGGATAGACCGTTACACCTACTTTCCCCTACATCTGCTAGTCTACCCTGTAAGAGTTCGCATGACTTAATAAACTATGCTAGAACCCATAATAGCTTGTGGTTGCACATAGAAGTTTCTAGTATGAAAAATCTCATGATCCCTTTGAGCCCGGGTGGCGGTCCATAGAAAAATAGGCAATCCTGGTCTACCCAGGTGCCTAGACAGGCAATCCTGGAATACCCAGGTACCTCAATCCACCCAGATGTGTGTTTAAGTTGCCACCTTAAGTAAACCATTAATTAACAATCTCACATCCGTCAGGAATACTCTCAAAACCCAATCCACGTCCACGAGCATAGCATGGCACTATAAGCATAACGTAATAGTAACTCCCAAGGTTTGAATGCAGGGCAATAGGTTCCTTCCTCATCAACTACTTCCCAATACCCACATGTTATCAATCCTACTCATGCAATGTTTGAGGGTTGAGACTAATGCATAAAAACTGGGTATGAAAAGGGATATGATCAAAGTGTGAACTTGCCTGCAATGTTGATGAAGATGATTCGCACTCAAAAATCTTGATAGCTCTACTCGTCACACTCCGGTCAACCTATTGTAAGAAAGCAATAGTAATCACACATAAGCAATCACTCAAAAGATCAGAAAGAATGAAGACGAAAATTCGGAAAACATCAAAACCAAACACATAACTCTTGCAACATAAAACAATTTCTAACAGTACCAAAATTATGTGAATTTGGCATTATCAGGAAGTTTAGGTCAAGAGCTTCAATTTGCAAAAAGAAACAACTCAAACGGAGTTACGAAACTCAAGTTATGATCAAACAAACTTAGAATACAAATCTTGGTGAATTCAAATTTTAAAACTTTCAAAAACATGTTTAAGTTTTTTTACTGGATAGAGGAGATCATAACGAAGAAGTGGGCGTTGGTTTCGTTGGATTTGGACTAACGAGTAAAAAGTTATGAGTGTTTGAAGTCCAGGGGCTAATCTGTAAATAAAATATTCAAGACGGGTCCCTGGCCGAAATAACAGAAAAAGAAAAAAACCAAAAGGCGAACGTTCGCTTTCTATACCTAACCAGGGAACTTTCTCTAAATAAAAACAAAACGCTCCGGGTAAAAAAATAGAACGATCTGGATCGTTGGATCCAGATCTAACAGTGAGGAGGGGCGACGGCGGGTCGTTGGTGGCGAGGAAAAGGACGGCGGTGGTGGCTCGGCGAGGAACGGGGCGACGGCTCCGGCGTCGGTGACGACGGCGTAGTAGTTGGGGAGGTGCGGCGCGACGAGGGGAAGACGGTGGCGGTGTCGGCGCTCGGCTGCGGAGCCGGAACGGCGTGCGGCGGCGGCGGCAGATCTCGTCAGAGCTCGCAACTCTGGCAAGGTTTTGTGCGGGTGGTGGCAATGGCTCGGGAGGAGAGGAACGGGGCCGGGGCCTCGGGTATTTAAAGAAGGAGGGGCCGGGTCGGGCTTGGCGGAGAGGAAAGGGAGGCGGCGACGGGAGGCCGGGCGGAGCACGGCGGCGGCGCTGGCGTGCTGGCTCGGGACTTCGTCCCGATCTCGGGGACGGGCGCGAAGGTGGGCTGGGCCGCGGCCTGGCTGTGTTGGCTGGGCCGGCCCAGCCGGTGAAGGGTTTTTTTAATAAAGATTTTTTTCTCGTCAAACAAAACAGAATAAAACAAATAGAAATAAAAATATTATAGAGGCATATAATATACCAAAATTTGCAGGAAAAAGATTTTCTACAACATGGACATTGTTATAATGCCAAATAAAATCCACACAAAATCAGATAAATCAAAGAGTGCTACTGGTCTATTAAAATCCAGCAAACATCATTTTAAAAATACCAAAATGATTTCAAATTAATTTTTCTCCAATTTTCTAATGTAGGGAATCTTGTTACCCTATTTTCCATATATTTTATTTTGGAGAAAAACAATTTGAATAAAACTCAAACAATTCCAAATTGAAAAGAATTTCAAAAGGACTTTGTATTTTGATCCTTGAAACTCCCAACTCATATTTCATAATTTGAAGAAGTCATTTTATCTCCTCTCGTGAAAATCATTGAGTTGCTTAAAGTTTCTGAATTAGAAATATTTTCCTAATGAAATTCAAATATTTTCAACATCCCTTGTCATTTAAATACTGGAAGAAGTCATGTCATCATCTCTCTAGGGTTTTGTATTTGAAAAGAATTTGAATTGACGGTGATCAAAAGAAAAAGGTGAAAGTTGGGGAAAGTCCTTTTATTCCCTCTCATTTAAGTTTCACAAGTTTCGAATTTCACTCAATCACTCACACAACAATCAAGCAATCCATCAATCCATCTATTTATTATAACATTCCAAAATTTAGAATTTTGGGATGTTACAAACCTACCACCCTTAAAATGAATCTCGTCCTCGAGATTCGGAGAGGCTAGCAAGAAAAGGTTAGGATTGGGGGTCTTCTCAAAATTTCATCAATCGTCTCCGGGGTCTGGGGTGCTACCACCCTTAGAAGCATGGTTATGGTTCCATCAAAACTCATATACTTCATCCATATTGTTAACAGTGTCGGTCTTCTCAGATCATCAGGATAATTCCTTATCTGGGCTCTTTCGGTAGTGGCATAACCTTTTCCTCAATTCTTCTGTCTTTCATCTTGGTAAGGTTCTTCTGTGACTGGGTCTTCTTAGCTGACGGGTTTGGCGCCAAAACTAAACAACTATCGATATCTCATGGTGGTCAACAATTTATGGTTCCTTCTGCAGGAAATGGGTCTGGTTGATCCTCACCATATAACCTATGGTTGGCAAAGCTGCCTTGTACAAGGGAAAAATTGCTATACCATTCTAAGGTTTAAACAAGATTTTGATCATCGTCTCTCTACTATAGGTAAGTCACTCAGATTTACCATCCCATATAGCAAGGCGAATAATAAGAGTAAGTCGGTATGGTGATCAATCCATCCCGCACCCAAATCATTACCATGTATACAGTTTAGCGAATCTCGCATACTAACACTCGGTCATCCTCACAAGCATTGCAGAATTTCTCTTGTCGACGAATGAAGTTCGAATATATCCATAGATTCTACAAGCCAGACAAACATCTATCGTTTCTTCACAACTCTCAGATTTTGCGTTACTCCTATAAAATTGTTTGCCGATAAACGCCGTATCTTCCTCCAGGGTTCTTCCTTTAGCAAGGATGTGCTTGCTTCTTGGCAGGTCCTGGCGCCTGTGGGTTACGGCCCATCTCATCACTTGTAGTCCTTGAACTTATCATCGGGCAACTGATCATTATTCCAACTTCCAACTTCCTAGTATTCTTAAATCCATCCAATTGTACTGTCTTCCTTCCTTCTATTGGCACCAAACTAGGACATGATTACTCAGACTCATCATGGAGTTTCCCTTGATCCATATTTCCAACAGCATACCTCCTTTATATCCAATAGTAATTTATCTCTTCATCCTCGTTGGATATCCCTCATACCGAGATAAAAACTTATACTTGTGGAGTCCATATTCCACTTCAAGGAACATCATTATCCTTTCCAGGGTCAAGCGTCCTTACAAGGGAATATTGGCCATCTATGCATGGCACTTCTTCAACTGGGAAACATGAAACACATCATGAACTCCTGACAGTCCTTCGGGTAACTCCAACTTGTAGGCCACTTCTCTCATACGCTCCAAAACTTGGTATGTCCTACAAATCTCGGGGCTAATTTTCCCTTAACTCCAAATCGTTTAATTCCTCGCAGAGGGAACACATGAAGACATGCTCTGTCTCCAATTTCATAGACTACCTCCTTGCGTTTTTAAGTCTGCATAACTCTTCTGCCTGGACTGAGCTACCTTCAGTCTATCTCGAATCAACTTAACATTCTCTTCTGACTCCTTGATCACATTTGGTCCAAACAACTGACGGTCTCCACTTCATCCCACATACTCTTGGGGCATCACACATATCGAGACAAAACTCGTATTCATTTTGTCCGAAAATCCACTCAGTGGAGTATCCTTATCTTTTCCAGGGGTCAAGGGTTCTTACAGGGTACTACCACCCTTAAAATGCACAAATCTTCCATAGACCATATTTCTCCTATCCTCAGAATGGCCAAAATCCTTCTCCATGGAGTAACAACTCATAAAATCCATATCAGTACCAACGATGCTAACTTTATTCATTCTCAAGTGATTACAATCTCTCGCTTTTCCATTACATGTCTCAACTCAACCCTCAATATAAAAGAAAATGTTCTGACTTTTACTACTCCATTTCCTTTGTTGCAAACTCAACTATCTAGCACAAGTTTCCTTCTCCTTGGGGCATTCTCTGGCAAAGTGCCCTGCTCCATTACAACTAAAACATATTACTTCTGACAAGTATCGAGGTTTCCTTTTTGGACAACTGTTGAGGTAGTGCCCTGACTCCTTGCACCTGTAACAGGTGATATGACTCAGGTCCTTCCTGGAATCCAATATGCTTCTCTTCCTGGACCTTTCCATGCCAATCATGGCTTCTATTTCCTGTGGGTCATATTCTACTTCCTCTGTTGGGAATTCTACTAGATCCCCATTCAAACAATTTTGGGAGATGTGTCCTTCTTCTCCACATGAACAACAAGACTTAGTGAAGGGTTTCTCGGGTCTTCTTTAGGTGTTTCCTCCATCTCTTCCTTCATCACGAGTTCTTCTAAAATTTCCATAAGGTCTCCTTTCCTTACTTCTTTCTTCTGCTGGATGGTTCATTGTACCATGGGATAAATGTGACACTGAGCAGGATAGTGGGTAGTCCCTTCACACAAGAAACAAGTAATCTGCCTAGTTGGGCATTCTTCAACTGGGTGACTTCCTTCACAATTAGGGAACTCATCCTTGTGTTCTTTATGGGTGTGTCCGATTTCTCCACAAATCTTGCATGCACAAGGTTTCTTCATACCCTTTCCATAAGGCTACAACTTCTGGGACACAAACCGAGACTTTGGCAAAGTCAACTTAAATTCTTTCCAAGTGGTTACTCCTTGCCATCCATTCACGGTTTGGTACATTCTCCACCAAGTAGCAGCACCTCTTTCAAAGCACTGAAGAGCATGCTGGGTCATATCCTTTTTGACTACAGGGTTATTCTTCATGTGATCCTCCATGTTCTGAATCCATCGGTCCATCTCCAACTGACTCATCGGTCTAGAAAATACAAGCTCATCTTCATTCATCCTCTATTGGGTCCATGGGTTTGGGGTGAGATAAGAGAGATAGATTGGGATGCACACAATACAAACAAAAAGTTTGGAAAAGGCAGATTTTATTTGTGCCTGTCGGGAAAAACATCAAACAAATGACAGCTCACAAATGTCGCATCTAACATAAGTGTATAACAGGGGTTTGGTCTTCTAAAGGTCAATAAATCTTCAAAGAACCCATCAAGTCTTGTTTCATGCCTCCAATGGCTTCTTCCAATCATGCTTGTCCTTTTCCAGTTCTTTTGCCAGATCAACTCTGATGACGCGAAGTCTCTCGTGCGTCCTTTAATATTCTGGAGTTGCGTCCCAAACTTTTAGGTTTCATCATCCTGGGCATGAACCATGTCCTACCGTCCTTTAGTTCTTGACGAATCTCCGGTATCTCAAGGTTTTGCTCCTCCAGCTTGGCTACTTTCAGCTTCTGGTTCCTGAGTTCTTCACGAAATGCTTCCTTGTCTAATACGGCTTCATGGAGCTCCACCTTAAACTTCTTGATGTACTACTCCAGATCCTGGTGATACACCGGCTAAGGTTAAAACTTCATCTTACTAATAGGTGCTCCATCAGCCCTCTTCCATCAAATCCATTCTGAAGAAAGCATCCTTAACTCAGCACGGTGACAATAGCATCAGCGGGCGATGACATCACGGATAACCGTGTTTCTGCTCTTGTCATTCCCATGAGCTATCATTCCATAGTTGATATCTCCTTCCTTAGGGTTTTCTTTGACAAATCTCCGAGTTCTCATGCTCCTTGTTTCAGTCTTTCTCCGATACACCTTGATCTCAGGTATTCACAACTTCCATAGTCTGCCAAGTTCCATAAGGGTAGCCTTCCTAGGTCACACAAATCTGGAAATTCTTCGGAGCCTCCAATTCTCCTAGTCTTCAGAGTCTTCAACAGTTGTAGTTTCCATTATCATAATGTATGGTAAAATCCTCTTCATTCCGAATGATCTCGGTTGTCCGATATCTTGTACTTCTTGGAGTGATCTCATCAGTCGAATCTTCATGTGGTCAAAAGGGGAAACGGGTATGGTCTCACTAAAGGGAATATTTGAATAAGCTCAGAGGAGAAGGGATGTAAAAGATCTTTTGAAAGGGACAGTTGTAGAGAAAAATCTTTGCTATGGGCTTGCCAGTTTCTAGGGTCACGTCCTATAGTCAACATGTGCTCTGGTACCATCTTGTAGCGAACTGACCTGAATGGATCAAGTCTCTGTGCTTAAGTGTCATCCCTGGATCGGTATGCTGACACACACAATACTCGAGGATTTATAATAGAGGTAAATCACATGTGTAAAGTAACGTAAATACTATTACCTCAATCCAAACAGCGGAAGTAACAAGGTTGTGGATTCCCATCAACACCAACGGCAAAGTTGAGTGTAGAAATCATAACCCTAACGTATCACTTACTCGTCGTAAGAAATCCTGCAACATGAGACGTTGCAGCCACAGAGGGTCAGTACATTGAATGTACTGGCAAATTCACACCATAGAGAATGATGAACAATGGCTATCACTACATGCATATATGGCTGGTGGAAAAGCTCTATGGTTATAAAGTTTTTGTGAAAAGCAAATTTTTCCCTACTGCAAAGGAATAAATTTTATTTAACTATCATGGTGGTTGTTGAACATTGGGAATGGTTGACAGCATTCTCAATCCCAATTAAGTAACATCATTTAACCCAACAAAATTAATTTAAAGTAACATGATGAGATTCACATGATAATCCAGGTACTAGATACTCAAGTTGTCCATAATCGGGGACACGGCTAACCATGATTAGTTTATACACTCTGCAGAGGTTTGCGCACTTTTCCCCACAAGACTCGATCGCCTCCATTTGGTTTCTCGCACTACATGGTGTTTGAGAAGACGGATGACCGAGACATAGTCTTTCAGAAGTGCTAGCACCTTAGGATGGATAGACCGTTACACCTACTTTCCCCTACATCTGCTAGTCTACCCTGTAAGAGTTCGCATGCTTAATAAACTATGCTAGAGCCCATAATAGCTTATGGCTGCACATGGAAGTTTCTAGTATGAAAAACCTCATGATCCCTTTGAGCCTGGGTGGTGGTCCATAAAAAAAGGCAATCCTGGTCTACCCAGGTGCCTAGACAGGCAATCCTGGAATACCCAAGTACCTCAATCCACCCAGATGTGTGTTTAAGTTGCCACCTTAAGTAAACCATCAATTAACAATCTCACATCAGTCATGAATACTCTCAAAACCCAATCCACGTCTACGAGCATACCATGGCACTATAAGCATAACGTAATAGTAACTCCCAAGGTTTGAATGCAGGGCAATAGGTTCCTACCTCATCAACTACTTCCCAATACCCACATGTTATCTATCCTCCTCATGCAATGTTTGAGGGTCGAGACTAATGCATAAAAACTGGGTATAAAAAGGGATATGATCAAAGTGTGAACTTGCCTGCAATGTTGATGAAGATGATTCGCACTCAAAAATCTTGATAGCTCTACTCATCACACTCCGGTCAATCTATCGTAAGCAAGCAATAGTAGTCACACATAAGCAATCACTCAAAAGATCAGAAAGAATGAAGAAGACAATTCGGAAAACATCAAAACCAAACAAATAACTCTTGCAACATAAAACAATTTCTAACAGTACCAAAATTACGTGAATTTGGCCTTATCAGAAAGTTTAGGTCAAGAGCTTCAATTTGCAAAAAGAAACAACTCAAACGGAGTTACGAAACTCAAGTTATGATCAAACAAAGTTTGAATACAAATCTGTGTGAATTCAAATTTTAAATCTTTCAAAAACATGTTTAAGTTGTTTTACTGGATAGAGGAGATCATAACGAAGAAGTGGGCGTTGGTTTCGTTGGATTTGGACTAACGAGTAAAAAGTTATGAGTGTTTGAAGTCCAGGGGCTAATCTGTAAATAAAATATTCAAGACGGGTCCCTGGCCAAAATACCAGAAAAAGAAAAAAAACTAAAAGGCGAATGTTCGTTTTCTATACCTAACCAGCGAACGTTCTCTAAATAAAAACAAAACCATTCGGCTAAAAAAATAGAACGATCTGGATCGTTGGATCCATATCTGACAGTGAGGAGGGGCGACGACGGTTACCGCGACGGCGGGTCGTCGGCGGCTCGGAAAAGGACGGCGGCGGCGGCTCGGCGAGGAACGGGGCGACGGCTCCGGGCATCGGCGACGACGGCGGAGTAGTTGGGGAGGTGCAGCGCAACGAGGGGAAGACGGTGGCGGTGTCGGCGCTCGGCTGCGGAGCCGGAACGGCGCGCGGCAGCGGCAGCAGATCTCGTCGGAGCTCGCAACTCCGGCGAGGTTTTGCGCGGGTGGCGGCGACGGCTTGGGAGGAGAGGAACGGGGCCGGGGCCTCGGGTATTTAAAGAAGGAGGGGCCGGGTCGGGCTTGGAGGAGGGGAAAGGGAGGCGGCGGCGGGAGGGCGGGCGGAGCACGGCGGCGGCGTTGGCGTGCTGGCTCGAGACTTCGTCCCGAGCTCGGGGACGGGCGCGAAGGTGGGCTGGGTCGCGGCCTGGCTGTGTTGGCTGGGCCGGCCCAGTCGGTGAAGGGTTTTTTTAATAAAGATTTTTTTCCCGTCAAACAAAACAGAATAAAACAAATAGAAATAAAAATATCATATAGGCATATAATATACCAAAATTTGTAGAAAAAGATTTTCTACAACATGGACATTGTTATAATGCCAAATAAAATCTACACAAAATCAGATAAATCAAAGAGTGCTACTGGTCTATTAAAATCCAGCAAAAATCATTTTAAAAATACCAAAATGATTTCAAATTAATTTTTCTCCAATTTTCTAATGTAGGGAATCATGTTACCCTATTTTCCATATATTTTATTTTGGAGAAAAACAATTTGAATAAAACTCAAACAATTCCACATTGAAAATAATTTCAAAAGAACTTTGAATTTTGATCCTTGAAACTCCCAACTCATATTTCATAATTTGAAGAAGTCATTTTATCTCCTCTCATTAAAATCATTGAGTTGCTTAAAGTTTCTGAATTGGAAATATTTTCCAAATTCAAATATTTTCAACATCCCTTGTCATTTAAATACTGGAAGTCATGTCATCTTCTCTCTAGGGTTTTGTATTTGAAAAGAATTTGAATTCACGGTGATCAAAAGAAAAAGGTGAAAGTTGGGGAAAGTCCTTTTATTCCCTCTCATTTAACTTTCACAAGTTTCGAATTTCACTCAATCACTCACACAACAATCAAGCAATCAATCAATCCATCTATTTATTATAACATACCAAAATTTAGAATTTTGGGATGTTACATCAATTCATTAGATCAGTTTCATCAAGCAATAGAACAGATAAAGCAGTATGAGGACGTGAGAAATGAAAGATCATTTCTTCATGGTTAGCCTGCGTCCTATCAGGCATATTCAGGTCTCCAGCAAATTTTTCAGACGATTACGTACGTCTGGAGACCTGATCCTGCAGAAGAGACTAGTTCTTTTTCTTCACCACCCACATCTGAAGGGGTGGCAAAGAGTTCATCACTCTGCGAGCTCCATACGAGAAAGGTGGCATAGAAGCCAGTCCATTTCGTTTGACATAAGAGGAGTTAGGATAAGCATATGAATAAGCAGAGAAATTCTTCGAGGACTTATGAACATGATGATTATAAGAATAATGCCCATATTCATAGCCCTTAGCTCTTCCCTGCGAAACAGAGTTGTTAGCACGATGATATTCATGTGAGGACTTTGATCCTTTTCAGGAATTTGGTCCATATGAAGAATTTGATCTGGGGTTCCTATTCTTCACAGGTGGTGTCCTGAGGACATTCACCTGAAGACTTTCAAGGCACCTTTCAGGAACCCAGATTTTCTTCATAGGGGGACTGAGGGAGTCCTGGATTAGGGGGTGTTCGGATAGCCGAACTATACCTTCAGCCGGACTCATGGACTATGAAGATACAAGATTGAAGACTTCGTCCCATGTCCGGAAGGGACTTTCCTTGGCGTGGAAGGCAAGCTTGGCGATATGGATGTTCAGATCTCCTACCATTGTAACCAACTCTATTTAACCCTAACCCTCTCTGGTGTCTATATAAACCAAAGGGTTTTAGTCCATAGGACAACATACACATCAACAATCATACCATAGGCTAGCTTCTAGGGTTTAGCCTCTCTGATCTCGTGGTAGATCTACTCTTGTACTAACCATATCATCAATATTAATCAAGCAGGACGTAGGGTTTTACATCCATCAAGAGGGCCCGAACCTGGGTAAAACTTCATGTCCCTTGCCTCCTGTTACCATCCGGCCTAGACGCATAGTTCGGGACCCCCTACCTGAGATCCGCCGGTTTTGACACCGACATTGGTGCTTTCATTGAGAGTTCCTCTGTGTCATCGCCGTCAGGCTCAATGGCTCCTACGATCATCAATGGTGATGTAGTCCAGGGTAAGACCTTCCTCCCCGGACAGATCTTCGTCTTTGGCGGCTTCGCACTGCGGGCCAATTCATTTGGCCATCTAGAGCAGATCAAAAGCTACGCCCCTGGCCATCAGGTCAGATTCGGAAGTTTAAACTACACGGCTGACATCCGCGGGGACTTGATATTCGACGGATTCGAACCACTGCCGAGCGCGCCGCACTGTCATGACGAGCATGATCTAACTCTGCCGCCGAACTGTGCCCTGGAGGCCGCACCCACACTGGCTCCGACCCTTAGTTCAGAGTCAACTGCGCCAATCGAGGATGGGCGGTTGGACGCCACCTCGGGGGCTGCGATCCAAATGGTGATTAGGCCAAACACCAGCCCCGTACTCGGTGAGGCTTGTGACT
This sequence comes from Triticum monococcum, assembly GCA_034509565.1. NCBI lineage: Eukaryota > Viridiplantae > Streptophyta > Magnoliopsida > Poales > Poaceae > Triticum > Triticum monococcum. The sequence goes on along the minus strand of CM067842.1, from coordinate 74,999,652 downwards.
CCAAGGAGCCGGACTCCTCTCCGGACTCCGAACCCTCCGCGCCCCTGCTAGTCGAACCCGATTGGGTGCCGATCATGGAGTTCACTGCCGCAGACATCTTTCAGCACTACCCTTTCGGCGATATCCTAAAGTCACTGAAGTCTCTCTCTTTATTAGGAGAGCCCTGGCCGGACTACGGTCAGCAAGGTTGGGGTACGGACGATGAAGAAATTCAAAACCCACCCACCACCCACTTTGTAGCCACTGTCGATGACTTAACCGACATGCTCGACTTCGACTCCGAAGACATCGACGGTATGGACACCGACGAAGGAGATGATGAAGAACCAGCGCCTACTAGGCCCTAGAAAGCCACCTCGTCATATGACATATACATGGTGGACACCCCAAAAGCGGGAGAGGGCGATGGAACAGCAGAGGATGACCCCTCCAAGAAACAGCCCAAGCGCCGGCGTCAGCGGCGCCGCTCAAAATCCCGCCAACACAAAAACGGTGATTCCAGCACGGGAGATAATAATACTCCGAAGAGTGCCGAAGAAAACCCCCTCTAGCAAGGTTTAGCACAGGAGGATGGAGAAACCAGCCCTCATGAGAGAGCGGCGGATAGAGAGGTCGAGGACGATAATTATATGCCTCCCTCCGAAGACGAAGCAAGCCTCAACGACGACGATTTCGTCGTGCCAGAGGATCCCATTGAGAAAAAGCGTTTCCAACGCAGGCTTATGGCCACGGCAAGAAGCCTCAAGAAAAAACAACAACAGCTCAGAACTGATCAAGATTTGCTGGTTGATAGACGGACTGAAGTCCTTGCGGCCGAAGAGCATAAACTCGAACACCCCTCCAAGAGTTACCCAAAGCGCAAGTTGCTACCCCGACTAGAGGAGGAAGCACTTGATGCGGCCGAACGGCCACCTCGTGGCCTCGACAGAGAGGCCTCCCGGCCCTCCACTCAAGCCGCACCCTACCAAGGCACGGGAATATGCGCCGGACTTACGAGACATGTTGGAGGACAAGGCAAGGCAAACACGATCGCTCTACGGATCGCATGGGCACCCCACGGCTCGAGACGGTAACCGTCACGCTGGCCACAAATTCGGCAGGGCCGAACACAGTAGACAAAGCTCATTGGAGCTACGTCATGATATCGCCCAGTACAGAGGCGCCGCACACCCACTATGCTTTACAGACGAAATAATGGATCATCAAATCCCCAAGGGTTTCAAACCCGTAAACATCGAATCATATGATGGCACAACAGACCCTGCGGTTTGGATCGAGGATTATCTCCTTCATATCCACATGGCCCGCAGCGACGATTTTCACGCCATCAAATACCTCCCACTCAAGCTTAAAGGACCAGCTCGGCATTGGCTCAACAGCTTGCCAACAGGATCAATCAGTTGTTGGGACGACCTGGAAGCCGCATTCCTAGACAATTTCCAGGGCACTTATGTACGACCCCTAGATGTCGATGACCTATGTCACGTAATCCAGCAGCCAGAGGAATCGGCCAGACAATTATGGACACGGTTCCTAACAAAGAAAAATCAAATAGTCGACTGTCCGGACGCTGAGGCCCTAACAGCCTTCAAGCACAATATCCGTGACGAGTGGCTGGCCCGGCACCTCGGACATGAAAAGCCGAAATCTATTGCAGCACTCACAACACTCATGACCCGCTTTTGCGCGGGAGAAGACAGCTGGCTCACTCATAGCAACAATATTACCAAGAACCCTGGTAGTTCAGACACCAGGGACATTAGTGGCAGGTCGCATCACAACAAGCAGAAGCGCCGCATTAACAGCGACAATGCTGAGGATAGGGTAGTTAATGCCGGATTCAGAGGCTCTAAATGTGGTCAGCGGAAGAAGCCATTCAAAAGGAATCCTAGGGGCCCGTCCAGCTTGGACCGAATACTCGACCGCTTGTGCCAAATACATGGCACCCCCAAAGTGCCGGCCAATCACACCAACAGGGATTGTTGGGTGTTCAAGCAGGCAGGCAAGTTAAGCGCCGACAATGAAGACAAGGGGCTGCATAGCGATGTTGACGAGGAGCCCCGGCCGCCGAACAACAATGGACAGAAGGGTTTTCCCCCACAAGTGCAGATGGTGAACATGATATGCGCCACCCACGTCCCCAAAAGGGAGCGGAAGCTCGCGTTAAGGGACGTATATGCGGTAGAGCCAGTCGCCCCAAAGTTCAACCCATGGTCCTCCTGCTCGATCACCTTTGATCGAAGAGACCATCCCACTAGCATCCGTCATGGCGGATTTGCCGCATTGGTTCTAGACCCAATTATTGACGGATTTCATCTCACTAGAGTCCTCATGGACGGCGGCAGCAGCCTGAACCTGCTTTACCATGATACAGTGCGAAAAATGGGCATCGATCCCTCGAGGATTAAGCCCACCAAAACAACCTTTAAAGGCGTAATACCAGGTGTAGAGGCCAACTGTACAGGCTCAGTCACACTTGAAGTGGTCTTCGGATCCCCGGATAATTTCCGAAGCAAGGAATTGATCTTTGACATAGTCCCATTCCGCAGTGGCTATCATGCACTGCTCGGACGAACCGCATTCGCCAAATTCAACACGGTACCACACTATGCATACCTTAAGCTCAAGATGCCAGGCCCTCGTGGAGTAATTACGGTCAATGGAAACACCAAACGCTCCCTCTGAACGGAGGAGCACACGGTGGCCCTTGTAGCGGAAGTACAAAGCAGCCTCTCCAGGCAGTTCTCCAGTCCGGCCATTAAACATCCGGACACTGTCAAGCGCGCCCGGAGTAACCTACAACAAGACCGCCTGGCACGTTTCGAGCAGGCGTAGCAATGCGGCCCCAACCCCAGCCCTCGCAAAAAGGCGACGCTAGTACTTCGCGTCCATAACTACGCTCTCGAAATACCATGGGCATAGGGGGAGGGGCACCATCACGACACGCCCAAAACACGGCTTAAACCGCACCAGGGCTGCTGATTTTTTACTTTTCTCTTACTTCGAGGACTCTACTCTTCGGAAGGCCTGTTCAGCAGTTCAACTGCCGCACAAACGATGCAAGGACCAGGGAAGCAGACAAGCCATGCCGCATTACGGAAAACCGAGGTGGTCTCTATCATGAGCAGTATACCTGTTTCGCATACTATTCCGCAGCTTGCCCCTCGAGCAGACATGTTAAATAGTCCAACTTTTCGCTTATCGCATTACTTGTATCGTTCTGCTTTGATCGCAGTTATTTTTAATAAACAATGAATAGCTTTTGTCTATTTTTTGCATTATCTTTTTACAAATAAATGTTCCTTAACGACATGTTGCACCCGTACAACTTGGTATGGCCAAAATACGCCAGGGGCTTTTAGCACCCCTCAATATGGTGTGAGAAGTCCGAACACTTTCACAAGTGCGGCACCCCGAACTTATAGCATTATATGCATCGGCTCCGAATCATGTCTTGGGTCAATAGTTGGGTTTGCCCGGCTCCTATGTTTTGGTGCCTTACGTTCCGCTATATCGGCTAAGGTAGCACTAGGAGAACCACTGCGATTGTGCCCCAGTTGAGCTGGGCCGAGCACCTCAGTGGAGAAAGCTAAAACTGACTGTCAAGATGAAGCGAGAGCTGGTCGCTGTTCCAGAGGTTTTTTGAGTCCCTAAAGACTTATGGCGCTTAGGGCGGGAGTCAGCTCTGTCCGGCCGAGGCGTGGATAGCGCCCCGAACTCGGTCTTCCGAATACTAGGGGCTTCGCCGAAATTTAAAATTATAGGATTCTATGGCTAAGTGAGAGTGATGACGCATTATAGTCCGATTGCCTCGTTCGTTGGCTGAGCGCCTCCCTCGAAGGACCCAAATATGGGAAAAAGAGCGCCCAGGTTTATCCCCGAACACCCCAGCACTAGCGGCAAGGGGGAAGAAGCCGACGACTCGCCATCTCTCAGTATTGATAAACAGCCACACAGAAGGTAATATTTTAAATCCAAGCAGCATTGCTCAGCGCATATGAACAAGTTTTCAGCACACAGGACAAACACGAGCGAGTTTTACTCAAAAATTACATCCCTGGTACATTCATCCGCCACAAGGCGGGCACCCTTTAGAACATCCTTATAGTAATTTTCGGGCTTGCGATGCTCTTTCCCCGCTGGTGGCCCGTCCTTCACAAGCTTCTCCGCATCCAGCCTGCCCCAGTCCACCTTAGCACGGGCAAAGGCCCTACGGGCACCTTCAATACAGATGGAGCGATTGATGACTTCGAGCCTTGGACAGGCCTCCACCAGCCACCGCACCAGCCCGAAATAGCTCCCAAGCAGAGCCTCTCCAGGCCACAGCCGAACTAGGAGGCCCTTCATGGTCTGTTCGGCCGCCTTGTGGAGCTCGACCAGTTGCTTCAACTGGTCGCTCAGGGGCACAGGGTGTCCGGCCTCAGCATACTGAGACCAGAACACCTTCTCCGTCGAGTTGCCCCCTGTCGGATCACAGGTTCCGGCAGACCCTTAAGGTTCGAACACTGGGGTGCGCGCGGAGATCACGCCTTCTACCTCCCCGTCTCACAAAGATCTAAACTACTGAAAGAACTGCACAAGAGACACAAGGTTTATACTGGTTCGGGCCACCGTTGTGGTGTAATACCCTACTCCAGTGTGTGGTTGGTGGATTGCCTCCTGGGCTGGTGATGATGAACAATACAAGGAAGAACAGCCTCACGAGGGTCTGTTCTTGGCTGGGGCGATGAACTGCTAGGAGGAGTTCAGTCACCCTTCTCTCTCTCTCTAACTCACTCTCTCTGCTTTTCTCTCACTTGTCAACCGTCTGGTTGAGATCGAACCGACCCCTTGCTACGTGGGTGGCCGGTCCTATTTATAGGCAAAGGCCCTGGGCCTCTTCCCAAATATTGAGCGGGAAGGGCACCAACAATTGGCCAATTCGAAGGGGAACATCTAGTACACTTATCCTGACTAAAGTTGGTCTTCGCCTGCCAAAGGCTCTGTGGTGATGTCGTGCTGGGCTCCATGGTGACCTCCATCTCATAGTCCTCCTGGTCTTGGTCTCGTTGCACTGAAATGGCAACCTTTGCCTGACGCCTCGGTACTCCACGGCTGCGCTTGCCTCCTTTGCACCAAAGAGGAAAGAAGGACGCTGCGCGCGCTGGCGCCCGCCTGGCACCCTCGATCATCATGGCTTGCGTCATGGGCACCTCGCGAGGTACCCTACCTTGATCTCTCTGCCTCCTCGCGAGCCAGCCTGAGGAGGCTGTGCCTGAGGATGTGCCGTGTCGTCCACCCCGCGAGGCTTGGCCCCTCGCGAGGGTCTTGAGTCTTGTGTTGATGAAGATGGGCCATGCTGGGCCTGCTTTGAGCCACGCCGTAAGCCGCAGGCAGGCAAGTCTGGGGACCCCCGTTCCCAGAACGCCGACAGTAGCCCCCGGGCCCAAGGCGCGCATGGACTTGGCCGTGCCAAGAGGTGAAAGGGCAAGGGCGAAGCGTCGCGGGCCCTAACAGCCTGCGGCCTTGGGCGCCGTGTGGCGGTTGATTGGACGCAAGTGCTTCAGCAACCGCGCAGGTTGATAAAGGAGCGGCATCTGTCCAGACCTTGCCTTTTGCTTTCTCCGGTTGCTGCTTAGATCCCCTTCCTTGCGCCTCCCCTTTCTTCCTCCAAATTTCCAAATCTACTCCGGCTGCGCGACCTAGGAAGCCATGGTGCCTCATCAGTCTCCAGCTGAAGCTTGGTATTCCCCTGCTCTGGACTCGCCGAATGTGTCCAAGACCGGCCTTGCCCGGCTGCGCCAGATGGCGGCGGCGCAGGGCATCAACGGGACGAAGGTGTTCAAGGCCGGCTCCGCCACCCCTGAGGGCCGAGGGAGCACCTTTTATCCTCTCTTTGTAAGCTCCATTGCCGCAGGCCTGGTGCCTCCCTTCTCCGAGTTCTTCTTCTCTGTCCTCCGCCATTACAACTTGCAGGCTCTGCATCTCCACCCCAACTCCGTTCTTCTTCTGGCGATCTTCCCTTACTACTGCGAGGCCCACGTAGGGGTGCAGCCTTCGGTGGCCTTGCTGCGCCACTACTTCTCCCTCCGGGTCACCCGCGGCTCTCCTTCCGCGTGCGCGGGCTTCGTCGCATATGGCGGCACCATTGCCATCTCGAATCTCGGGAAAAGGATTGAGGGCTTCAGGAGCAAGTGGGTCTTGGTGGATGCCGGGCGCGTCCATCCCAGGCTGATCTTGCCCGCGGAGTCGCCCGCGAGCTTCGGCGACTAGGGCCGAGTGGAGCTCATGGACCCTCGCGCAAAACTGGTGCTGAAGAAGATGGACGCGGACTTGAGGCCGGCCAGCATGGCGGCGGCGAAGTTGACCGGTGCATCGCTGCTGAGGGAGTTCTTGGAGCACCAGCTGGCTCCACTCTGGCAGTACTCTCCCCCAATGTGGAGGCCTCATCCGAGCCCCACGGCTGTGGGCGAAGAGGATGTGACCGCGGTTCTCCAATCTCTGGTCGGGGGCCAGGTGGCAAGGTTGGAGGGCGCTCCCAAGCCCTTGTTCCTTCGCGACGACTGGGAGCAAGTGGTGAAGTCCATGCCCGTTTTTAACGGGGACGGGCTCGTGCCCGCGGTGGCTTCCGAAGGACCGGTGGATGTGCCCTCCGGTGACTCCAGCAATGAGGAGGAGGAAGAGGAGTGGGGAGAGGGGCCCGACTCTGGGGCGACCGATGGAGTGTCGAGGGCTCCCCTCCCCAGGCGCAGGTCCCGTACTCTCCGCCTTCCGCTGAGCGATGATGATGATGATGATGACGATGACGTGCTGGGTAGCGGGAGCTCGCCCTCAATCCTGGAGAGGGGCAGGACCGGGTCGATCCCCCGCGGGTCCGTCCTGACTCCGGGGCGAACCATGGACGCGCCTTCTGCTTCTGAGGTCGATCCCTCCAGCCGGCTCTCAGGCTTCAAGTATGGCCGGAGGCAGCTAGAGCTTTCTGGCGACGACCCATAAGTGCTTGATCCTTGATCTTTTTTTTCTCGTTCCGCCGACGAGGCTTGATGATTGCTTCTGTTGAATAGGCTGGCGCCCATGGCGAAGAAGCCGAAAGGAGCCCCTGAGGCCCCATCTGCGGCGACGCCTTCGCCTGCATGGGAGGGGGATCGTGACGTGCGGGCCTCTCCTACCCGCTCATCCTTGTGAGGCTTCGCTGAGCTGGCTGGGGCGAGCCCAGCCCCCATGGCTCGAGCGACTCCCGAGGTGCCCTCGTCTGGCGCCGCTGCTACGGTTGTGGAGGCGCAGCGGACTCCGCCTCGGGACACTGCGGCCTCGCCGCCGCTACTTTCTCCTCCCGTTCCACCGACCGTTGCCTCCCCAACTCCTCCTGTTGTCTTGGAGCGCACTGATGTTTCTCCGCCTTCTTCTTCCATCCTGGAGCGTGCTGTTGCTGAACTGGACCGGCTGCGGCAGGTTCTTCTCGGCGCCGACCCTCGCCTGGTGGCCGGGCGCCTGGAACTGGCTTCGGGGTGGATTCGCTCTGATGCTTCGATTCAGGCGGCGTTGGTTCAGGCCTCAACAGCCTGTGATGGAGAGAGGGAGGCCACCCTCGAGGCGAAGGCTGCCCGAGACGCGACCCTGGGGGAGGTGGCAGAAGTCCGCGATCATTGCAAGGCGCTGGAGGACGAGCTGCAAGGCCTGCGGGACCAGCTCGCGAAGGAGGTTCGTCTTCGCCAGGAACAAGAAGAAGGCATGAAGGCTCGCGAGGCGGCCATCGAGGGCCGGGAGGCCAAGCTCAAGAAGCACCGCGACCGCCTAAGTGCGCTAGGGGAGGAGCTGGAGGCGACGAGGGTCGAGCTGGAGAGCAAGGCCAAGGTTCTTGCCGAGGATCGCATGGCCTTCGCGGACATGGAGAAAGATGCCCGCGCTTCGCTGAGGACGCTTTACGAGAGCGGCCTGGACAGCCCGCTAGCCGGTGACAGGGACGGCCCCGCCAAGCTGCTTCCCTTCCTGGTTAAGGCCCTTGGGGATGTCGCCCTTGGCATCGGCCCCACGGCCGAGGCCGAGGCGCGCGTCCTGTCTTCTGCTGCGCTGACGCGGGTCTTCTCCCACATCTACCTTCGCGATCCCAACGCCGACCTCGACGGCCTACTGGAACCGGTGAGCGGCAAGGGTGCTGCCGCCGCTGTCGAAGCCGTGAAGGGGCGCGCGGAGGCGCTGCTGGGGAAGTTCTGGGCCTTCAGCACCAGGCCAAAGCAAGGTGCTGCCGGCCCTGCTGCTCCACGAGGCGAGGCCACTCCACACAGCTTCACCGCCGACGAGTGACTCCGTTCCATCCCTGTTCTTTTTTCAATTCCTGCACATGCATCATGCCTCGGGGAGGCATTTAAACTTGCGTTTGGTGCTAGGACGATGGTATGGGTTGTAATATTTGCTTTTAAGTTCCTTGAATTTTTATGCTTTTCTTCCCTACTTGTTGGTGTTCTACGCCGGCAGAGCCCGGTCCCGCGCGTGCCTCACCCAGCATTAGCCCCGACCGGAAACCAGGACGGGACCAAAGGAGTGAGGGGCTACGTGACAAGTTAGGCTCCTGGGTTGCGATGCCTAGGAGTCCCCCTTGGCGCGCGAACAACAAGTAGGGAGGCGTGATGTAGGTGTATCTTCCGTTCTACGTCTGTAGAGCCCGACTCCGCGCGTACCTCACCCAGCACAGCCTTTCGGAACTAAGGAGTGAGGGGCTACGGAGCCAGTTAGGCTCCTGAGTCGCGATGCTCAGGAGTCCCCTTTGACGCGCAAACAGCGGGTGCTGAGGTGAGATGTAAGCGGGGCTACTGTTCTACGTCTACAGAGCCCGGCCCCGCGTGTACCTCACCCAGCATAGCCTTTCGGAACTAAGGAGTGAGGGGCTACGAGACCAGTTAGGCCCCTGAGTCGCGATGCTCAGGGGTCCCCCTTGACGCTCAAACGGCCTTCATACCTTGGCTCCGCTCAGGAAGAGACGCGCGACAAACCAGGCCCGAGGGGCCTGGCTGGGCGGCGTACGTCTGGGCGTGACCCAGTCGTAGCCCCCGTGCCTAGCCCCCTCGCGCGGCACTCCCGGGGGGAGGCGTTGCGAGGAGGCTAGCCACTGAGCTCTGGGCTCCCTGAGGTTAATGCGGCCCGGAGGCCACCCTCAGTTGTCTATCACCAGCGCAGAGCATAGCGCTTCTGTATGTGTACGGGCATAGCCGCTCCTCAGCAGTGTTGTCAGCCAGCGCGGAGCATGGTGCTTCCACTGGTAGGTGGGAGGGGGCTCCCCTCCGGGAGGAGCCCCCGGGGCGTGTACAGCCCCGCCCTAACACGTGGCCGGCATGGTAGGGCTAGGTGAGGTGTATCTGGGCACCCGTGAGCCAGCGCGGGACTGACGAGGCCCTACCTCTAGGCGCGTTGCGCCTGGCACTGGGCCGTATCTTGAGATGTGTCCCTGTAAAATTTGGTTAGATGCCGGTACTCTACGTCCTCGGGTCCCGGCCCTCGAGCTTGTCTCAGCCGTCGCTGGTATGCCAGGTCGCGATGCCATGGACAAGGCCAGAGGGTGAAGAGCCAGTAAGAGCCCTGAGTCGCGATGCTCAGGCACCCCCCCTTTAACGTGCAAGTGGCCGACATGGAGAAGAAGGGATGCTGCGGACAGGCATCAAGCAATCAAGCGTGATAGGTGAATGCATAGTTGGAAATAAACGCGAGGGAGATACACGCTGCTGGGCCTAGCCCGAGCGTCTTGGGGATGATGCAGCCCGAGGGGTGCCCCCAACAAGGCAAACTAACGACCGAAAAATAAAAGGGGATACATGCCGCAGGGACGGACCCACGCGGCCTGGGAGTGATGCAACCCCGGGAGGGCGCTCCCAGCTGGGAATGAAGCTTGAAAGATGTCACCTGAGGATGTCGTCGGCGAAGTGGCGTTGGCGCAGCAGACTCGGTGGGCTGCGGAAGCCGATCCTCACGAGCCCCCAGGCCCCGGGGCCTCGGGAGGCTCCGAAGGCACTGGTGGCTCCTCGCGAGCTGTCCTCATCTCCGCCAGGGCCGCAGAACGCCTTTCTTCCTGAGCCTCCATGATGCCCCTCATGAGGCGCTGGTACGCCGCAGCCATGCTCGGCAGGCCGTAAGGCATGCGAACATAGCTGTGGGGTGGACCCCCGCAGCGCCCCACTTGCGAGGGCCAGAGATGCTCCATCGTGGCGATCTAATTGAGCCCTGGTACGTCGATGCAGACGCGCAGCCCACCATCCTCGCCTGGATGTGGGGCCACAGCTGGTAGACGGCGGCAACCTCTCATGATCCTTGACTCCTGTAGTCCTTGAATGGCCTTGTTAACGAACTCCGGCTGGTCTGACCTTCCTTGCCTGGCTCCTTCTCGAGGGAAATGTGCTTCGAAGCACGCCTCCACATGGTGCCCAAGCACCTCCCTCGTGACCTTGGCTAGGTCGGTGGCCCTCCAGGCGAGAGCCCCCGAGCCCTGCCTGAGGAGGGCGCCAGACGCGCTTTCCTATGCAATGGAAGGGAGGTCCCCCTGGGCAGACACGGGCCCTGCAGGGCCTGCCTCCTGAGGGGCTGAGCATGACGATGTCTTCTTCTTCTTGGGGGTGGTCTCAGGAAGCCTCCTGCTTCCGCGATCTGGGTCTTCTAGCGACGCGGCCTGATAGGCTCGCTCCAGGGAACACACTGCATCCTTCTCTTCACAGGGCACTGTGATGACGCTGCCACTTCCTGGCATCTTGAGGACGTTGTAGCCGTTGTGAGTCACGGCCGTGAACTTGGCCAGCGCTGGGTACCCGAGGATGGCGTTGTATGGCAGGCGGATGTGGGCGACGACGAAGTCGATGAGCTCGGTGCGGTAGTTGCTGCGGGCCCCGAAGGTGACAGGGAGGCGGACCTGCCCGATCGGGACTGTGGAACCGTCGGTGATTCCGGAGAAGGGCTTGGTTGGCTGAAGCTGGTCGTAGGTCACTTGGAGATTGTTGAACGTTTCCACGGACAGGACGTTGAGCCCTGCCCCACCATCGATGAGGGTCTTGGTGACTAGTACATTGCTGATGACTGGGGAGCAAAGCATCGGGAGGACTCCTGTCGTGGCCGCGCACTTGAGCTGGTCTGCTGAGCTGAATGTGATGGCGCACGCCGACCACCTGAGGGGGCGCGTTTCTTCAAGCTTGGGGAGAACTGCATTCACTTCGTGGGCAAACTGCTTGAAGATACGTTGAGAGGCTGGGGCTTGAGCTCCGCCCAGGATGTAGGCGATTGCGCGCGGCTCTTGGAAGCCCCCAGCCCCCTCGTCTTGATGGCAGTCTTCGTTCCTCCTTGGCTGAGGCGGCAGCGGAGGTAGGCCTGCGTTGCCATGAGGGCGATCCTCACGAGGCTGATCCCTCCAGTCCCCCTCGTGAGGCAGGTCCCACCAGCGGTCCTCGCGAGGTTGGTCGCGCCACCCCTGGCGCGGGCCGCGATCTTCCCAGCGTCCTGGGTTTCTTCCTCCTCGGCCGTAGCCCCGGTCAGCACGGTCAAGGCGACGGCCGATCCTTCCTTCTCGCACGGCGCGGAGTTCCTGACATTCGTTCGTGTTGTGGGTGTGGAGGTCGTGGTACACACAGTACCGGCTGCCCCTGGAGGATTCAGGCAGATCCTTGCCCCGCTTGGTGTCTGGTTCTGATGTGAGTACGGCAGCCCCCTTGCGCTTCACGTCCTTGGCCTTGGGCTTCTTCTCTTCTGGGTCTGCGGCAGGCAGCTCGAGGAGGGAGAGACGTCCCTCCTCAGCCCTGGCGCACTTGTTCGCCAAGTTGAACAGCTCCAGGGAGGTGCAGAGGTATTCATGCATCGCCAGCTCCTCCTTCATCTTAACGTCGCGCACGCCATCGGAGAAGGCCGAGATGATGGCTTCCTCGGACACCTTGGGGATCTTGAGGCACGCACTATTGAAGCGTTGGATGTACTTTTGCAGGGTCACCCCAGGTTGTTGCTTGATGCGGTGCATGTCACTCACGGCGGGTGGCCGGTCGCGAGTACCTTGGAAGTTGGCGATGAAGCGGGTGCGCATCTGGTCCCAGGAAGAGATCGTGCCTGGAGCCAGATTCAGGAGCCAGGTGCGAGCTCCTTCCTTGAGCGCCATGGGGAACCAGTTCGCCATGACCTTTTCATCCCCGCTGGCAGCCTCGATGCCCAGCTCATAGAGCTGGAGGAACTCTGCGGGATCAGTTGTGCCGTCGTAGCGAGGAGGCAGGTCTGGCTTGAACTTGCCGGGCCACGCGACGCTACGCAGCTCGGTGGTGTAGGCGCGGCAGCCTGCGGTGCCCACGAAAGGCTTCGACTGGTGGAGAGCTTGGTCTTGAGGGTCCCCACGCGCTGCAGCTAGGAGCAGAGCGGGGTCTTGGCATGCCGGAGCTGGAGCAGGGTCGCGGCGTGCAGGAGCAGGGAGCGCCCGGGCAGCTCCTTGCGGGCGAGGGACTTCTTGGCAGCTCCGTTCTTGTTGCGCTGGCACCTGACGGAGCGGGTTTCGCCCAGGGGACACGCGTCTTGGAGCCATGGCATCTTCTTGGAGAGGAGGCGGCTGGTGCGCCTCTGGAGGTTCGTTGCCCGCGCGGGGCGGGGTGTGGCGTAGAGGAACGGACGGCGTGGAAGAGCCCCCTGCGGCACGGACGAGCTCGGCGACGCGGTCGAGCCACTCCTCGTAGACGTCGTTGACGGGGCGGTAGCGCAGGAGCTCGTTTGCCGTGAGGAGCGCAGCTCGAGCCTCCAAGGGTGCGTGGAGCGCGCGGGACGAAGAACCGGCTGGTGCGAGCGATGGAGTAGCGGTGCGGCCGTCTTGGCGCACGGACGGATGCTGAGACGACGCTTGCTGCTCGCCCCCCCCCCTCCCGGCCGGGCTGGTGGCAGTGTTGACGGCGGGCGACGGGGAACGACGAGGACGCCCATCGACGGGGGCCGTCTGGGCGACGCGAGAAGCGATGGCGGCCCGGCGCTCGGCGCGGGCCCGACGAGCGTCAGACATGGATGCGACGGTCGGAGGAGAGCGGAGTGGTGGAAGACAGATTCCGGCGCACCCCTACCTGGTGCGCCAAATGTCAGATCACGGGTTCCGGCAGACCCTTAAGGTTCGAACACTGGGGTGTGCGCGGAGATCACGCCTTCTACCTCCCCGTCTCACAAAGATCTAAACTACTGAAAGAACTGCACAAGAGACACAAGGTTTATACTGGTTCGGGCCACCGTTGTGGTGTAATACCCTACTCCGGTGTGTGGTTGGTGGATTGCCTCCTGGGCTGGTGATGATGAACAATACAAGGAAGAACAGCCTCGCGAGGGTCTGTTCTTGGCTGGGGCGATGAACTGCTAGGAGGAGTTCAGTCACCCTTCTCTCTCTCTCACTCACTCACTCTCTCTGCTTTTCTCTCACTTGTCGACCGTCTGGTTGAGATCGAACCGACCCCTTGCTAAGTGGGTGGCCGGTCCTATTTATAGGCAAAGGCCCTGGGCCTCTTCCCAAATATTGAGCGGGAAGGGAGCCAACAATTGGCCAAATCAAAGGGGAACATCTAGTACACTTATCCTGACTAAAGTTGGTCTTCGCCTGCCAAAGGCTCTGTGGTGATGTCGTGCTGGGCTCCATGGTGACCTCCGTCTCATAGTCCTCCTGGTCTTGGTCTCATTGCACCGAAATGGCAACCTTTGCCTGACGCCTCGGTACTCCGCGGCTGCGCTTGCCCCCTTTGCACCAAAGAGGAAAGAAGGACGCTGCGCGCGCTGGCGCCCGCCTGGCACCCTCGATCGTCATGGCTTGCGTCATGGGCAGCTCGCGAGGTACCCTGCCTTGATCTCTCCGCCTCCTCACGAGCCAGCCTAAGGAGGTTGCGCCTGACGATGTGCCGTGTGGTCCGCCCCACGAGGCTTGGCCCCTCGCGAGGGTCTTGAGTCTTGTGTTGATGAAGATGGGCCATGCTGGGCCTCCTTTGAGCCACGTCGCAAGCCGCAGGCAGGCAAGTCTGGGGACCCCCGTTCCCAGAACACCGACAGCCTCCTCGGCTCGATACAATGCGGTGGCATCGGATACACTCCGGGGAAGATCTGCAAATGCCCCTGGAGAGCTCTGGATTCGGGTAAGTATCAAGTAACTCACGTTTACGTGTTTACTTTGCATAAAGAATGCCTTACCCGCCGCTATCTTCTTCACCTCATCCAACTCCTGGAGGGTCTTCTAGGATTCGGTCTTGGCAGGCTTGGCATTTTCAATAACCGCCGCGAGCTCGGACGCTCGCTTCTTCGAGTCAAGCTCCAAACTCTCATGTTTCTTCATGAGAACTTGGAGCTCTTGCCGCACCATGCCAACCTCGGCCTCATACCTCTCCCACTCGGTGCGCTCCGCGGCCGCACTCTTCTCGGCCTCGAGCAGCGCTTGCTTAAGGGTCACCACCTCAGATATGGCCCCTACAATAGCCATGTTAATCCTGTCAGTTCTTGCAATTGCACCTTTTTCATATATACATATTCAACCAAGGTATTTCTTACCTTCATTGTCCTCGAGCTGCTTCTTGGCATGCTCGAGCTCTTGCTCGGACCTTTCGAGGTCCTACTTTAGCGTGTCCACTTCCGCAGTCAGTGCGGCGGACGCAAGCAGGGTAGCTTGCACATGCATATTGACTCATTTTTGTTAGACTCCTGTGAATTTAGTTTGATCCTCTATTCAGCTTTTCTTCCCGAACGCCAAACAGAGCATCAGGGGCTACTGTCTATGCGGTACTATTATTTACACTTTCTTTACTTACCTCGAAGCCTGTCAAAAGGCTAGTACAAGCTTCAGTCAGTCCATTTTTTGCAGACTGAACCTTCTGGACCACCGCACTCATAATAGCGCGGTGCTCCTCATCGATGGAGGCGCCTTGGAGCGCCTCCAGCATATTGTCCGGCGCCTCCGGTTGGATGGAGGCCGCCGGCACGGTGAACTTGCTCCTCTTGGAAGGAGGTCCCCTGCCGGACTCCGGAACCTTTGAAGGTTCCGGAGCGGTGTCTGGCCTAGGGCCAGACTTGGAGCCCTGGGGGGTTTCATCCCCCTTACTCCTGGAGTCCGGGAGGTCGCCACGCAGTGCCTCCAGGACCACCTCCTCCCGGATTGGAACCTGTTGGGACAACACTTCGGTGTCGTCCATAGGGCGGGGGGAGGAAGCCGTCAGAAGTGAGTTCACGTCCGACGAGTCCAGTGAGCCGCTCGACAACGCATCGAGCCGGTCTTTGGGTGGGCTGCATAAGCAAATTCGACATAAGGGAAAGCTATGCAATAAACGAATACTATGAATTACTCCGGTATCCGGATACTTATGATTTTGCCAGGGGCTTGGCCCTGGGCCGCTACTCATCTCCGCCGTCGTCGGCGTCGGTGGAGTAGTCCAGAGGAAGGGTTTTCCCCTTCTTGGACCCTCCGGCCTCCTCAGAGAGGGCGGCCTTCCTTTTCTTCACTCCTCCCGCTGGAGGGGGAGAGGTTTCTTCTTCTTCCTCCTCGTCTTCGCGAGAGGAAGGCGCTTCGGGACCGTCGGATGATGAATCCGACACCTCCTGGCGCCGGGCGCTCTTTTGAGTCCCCGTGGCCCTTTTCGTGGCCTTCTTCTTCGGCACCACATAGGGCGCTGGAACCAGCAGCCTCGCCAAGCGAGCGTCCGTTGGGCCTTCGGGCAAAGGGGCCGGATAGTTGATCTGTCCGGACGTCACCTGCCAATCCTGTCAGGGGAAAGGGAGCTTAGATCCCGCATAGAGTCAAACTATGGAAAACTGACACCTTGTAAAAGGAAAAAACAGCTTACCGCGAGTGTGTGATGCTGCGCGGTGAATCCGCGATCCTCGGTAGCGGACGCGGGTGCCTCGGCGCCCTTGAAAAGCATCCTCCAGGCATCTTCGTACGTCGTGTCGAAGATCCTGTTTAGAGTTTGATGTTGCGCCGGGTCGAACTCCCATAGATTGAAGGCCCGTCATTGACACGGGAGGATCAGGCGGATGAGCATAACCTAGACTACGTTGACAAGCTTGAGCTTCTTGTCCACCAGGGTTTGGATGCATGTTTGGAGTCCGGTCAGCTCTCCTTTTTTACCCCAAGAGAGGCCTGTCTCCTTCCAGGAGGTGAGTCGCATAGGGGGGCCGGATCGAAACTCAGGGGGTGCGACCCATTCGGCGTCGCGCGGCTCGGTGACGTAAAACCACCATGATTGCCACCCCTTCAGGGTCTCCACAAAGGAGCCCTCGAGCCAAAGGATGTTGGCCATCTTGCCAACCATGGCACCGTCGCACTCCGCCTGGCTGCCATGCACCACCTTTGGCTTGACGTTGAAAGTCTTAAGCCATAGGCCAAAATGGGGGCGGATGCGGAGGAACGCCTCGCACACGACGATGAACGCCGAGATGTTGAGGACGAAGTTCGGGGCCAGATCGTGGAAATCCAGGCCGTAGTAGAACATGAGCCCCCCGACAAATGGATGCAGAGGGAAGCCCAGTCCGCGGAGGAAATGGGGGAGGAATACCACCCTCTCATGGGGCCTAGGAGTGGGGATGAGCTGCCCCTTTTCGGAAGCCGGTGCGCGATGTCGCTAGCCAGATATCCGGCCTTCCTCAGCTTTTTGATGTGTCCCTCCGTGACGGAGGAGACCATCCACTTGCCGCCCGCTCCGGACATGACTGCAGAAGGTTGAGGTGGTAGCGCGGACTTGGGCGCTGGAGCTCGAGTGCGCAAGAATGGATAGGCAAAGGAGGAAGAAGGCGTGGGTAAAAAGGTGGATCCTTATCCCCTTATATGGGTGGACGCAACTACGTGTCCCCACTAGCCTGGTAAAACTCGCTTATCTCCAAGCGCCATAATCAATGGCGCGGTTGGGTTACCCACGCCCGTATTGATGAGAATCCCGGAATAAGGGGACACGATCTCTGCTTTAACAAGATGTGCCAAGGAAACCGCCTCGCATAACATGCTAAGATGGGACAGTAGAACGGTTTGAATAAAAGCTTGGCCGTGGTGTGATGTCACACTACGGAGTACGTCAGCAGATTAGATTTGTGTAAATATTATTCTCTCTATGGAAATATGTGGAAACTTATTTTGCAGAGCCGGACACTATCTTTGTTCAAAATCTTCTATGAGGTACTTGGAGGAGGAACCCGCCTTGCAATGCCGAAGACAATCTGCGCGCCGGACTCGTCGTCATTGAAGCCTGGTTCAGGGGCTACTGAGGGAGTCCTGGATTACGGGGTGTTCGGATAGCCGAACTATACCTTCAGCCGGACTCCTGGACTATGAAGATACAAGATTGAAGATTCCGTCCCGTGTCCGGAAGGGACTTTCCTTGGTGTGGAAGGCAAGCTTGGCGATACGGATGTTCAGATCTCCTACCATCGTAACCGACTCTATGTAACCCTAACCCTCTCCGGTGTCTATATAAACCGGAGGGTTTTAGTACGTAGGACAACATACACATCAACAATCATACCATAGGCTAGCTTCTAGGGTTTGGCCTCTCTGATCTCGTGGTAGATCTACTCTTGTACTACCCATATCATCAATATTAATCAAGCAGGACGTAGGGTTTTACCTCCATCGAGAGGGCCTGAACCTGGGTAAAACTTTGTGTCCCTTGCCTCCTGTTACCATCCGGCCTAGACGCACAGTTCGGGACCCCCTACCCGAGATCCGCCGGTTTTGACACCGACAGGGACCGTTCCTGCAGTTAGTGCCAACATATCTAGCAAATACTTCACCATTCTGATTCTTGAGCAATTTATAGTTGGAGTCAAATGACTCATGTCAGGACCCCGATTCCAAATCACATCGATCTAGCCGGTAACACCTCATATCACTTTGCGGCCTCACGTAGGGTATCCCACGGGTGTCGCCTTATCATGGCCCGGGACCGTTTGCGCCTTTTGGCTCACGTATATGATAGTGTTGCTAGCATCCATATGACAGAGAACCCGGGCCGACATGGCTAGTCGTGAACCCAAAGCGGCACAGACCTATGGAGACAGGCATACATGAATCACATCGAGCATGTCGGTCATCAGCGAGTGATTCCGGGCTGTAGCACTAGGCTAACAGGACTCCGGGGAACCCGGGCTATAGCAGGCTAGGCAGGACTCCGGAAGTCACCGCGTGACATTTCCCCGAAGGGACAGACATAGGAACGAAGTGAATCACATGTCGGCCAGTCAAGTGTCCTGAGCAGTACTGCTGGGCTAGCAGGACTCCGGTGAACCGGGCTGTAGCGGACTACTATGGCTCGAGGAACACTAGACTACATTTCCCCATAAGAAAGGCTGCCAAGGATAAACAACTAGATTGTCGGATCCCACTCATACCAAGCATTTCAATCATACACACAATATGCCCGATATGAGTACATACAACATGGCATCACAACAAAACTCTACAACTCAAGTACTTTATTTAAAGGCTCCAGAGAGTCATACATAACATGTTCATACAGATAGGGGTCACATGACCCGACACTCAAGTCATACAATCATAAAAGCACATGCGGAAGCAACTAGTCTGAGTACAGACTCTAGAAAGAAAGAAGGCTTCTTGAAGCCTGTCTATCTACATAGGGCCCTCCATGGCCAGGATCACCACCTGGGTGGCTAGTCACTCGTCGACGTCAAGGTCTACGTAGAACCCATCGGAGGGGGCGGTGTTGTCGTCTGAAAACAGTAATAAGCAAACATGAGTACAAAGGTACTCAGCAAGTCTTACATCAGAACCTACTATACATGCTTATTCTCAAGAAGGTGGTGGGGTTGATGTAGCAGGCCAGCTTTGAATTTTGGCTAAGCTATTCTACGGAACTTCACTAGTAAAATAGTTTTCGCACACGAGTCCACTACTCACCAACACAATACTCCACCGGGGATCCTCCCTTGTCATCCTACGAGAGGGCCATCCTCGGTACTCACACTTATCTTGAGTCTTTTAGTAGTATCCATTAACTTGTCTATGAATTGTATAGGCAACCAAGTAGTCCTTTACCACGGACGCGGCTATTCGAATAGTTTTATACCCTGCAGGGGTGTACTTCGTCATACACGCTTTCACCACTTATCGCCGTTTACACGACATGTACTCGGCAACCTTCAAGCGGAAGCCCAGCGAGGGTGTCGGCCACGGCCTACCTAAACACTTAAGTCTCTAGTCCAGGTTTATCGCCTATCCAGGTTCCATCCGCAGGGAGTCCGGCCGAGGTTTCCACATACGGCCCCGAACGATGTGAACAGGGTCCCGAAACGCCAAACGGGCGCCCGGCATACCCGGCCACGGTGTATCTACCGCAACATAGCCCACCCCTAGGGTCAGCGCTACGCACGGCCGCCAACACATAACCTACAAACACCAGAAACTATGTGCAACTCCTGGACAGAGTACTAGGGTGATTAAGAAGCCGAGAGGGTCAATTAAGGATCCCAATGCATGGTAGTAGCTGAATCTTAAATCACACATACAGATCTCAGTTCATAGGGACGGTCTCAATGAAACAACCCACCATGTACTCCTACATGGCCTCTCATCGATACCTTTACCAAAACATGTTCAACACATTCCTCATACTACCGACATAATCATATCACTCTAGCCCATCACCCAGATGAACCAGACCTGACACAACTCTAAGCATAGCAGGCATAGCAAGGTAGGAATCACATGCATGGCTCAATCAACTCCTACACATGCTAGTGGGTTTCATCTAGTTACTGTGGCAATGACAGGTCATGCAGAGGATAAGGGTTCGACTACCATAGCACACAGCAGTTTGAATCGCGTTGTCTTAATGCAGTAAACAAGAGCAGAGGCGAGAACATGGGTTGTATCGGAATGATCAATGGGTTGCTTGCCTGATGGAGTGGTAGTGGGATACTGCCCTTCAGTTGGATACTCGTGAATATCCTCGGAGGCAGAACCTACCACGAAGAACACATCGGAACACAATCAACACATGACAATATGCAACAATATGATGCATGCTATGACATGGCAATATGAATGTGTCTTGGCCTAATGCAAGCTATAACAGAAAGGAATGTGCTTATTTGAATCAAAGATTCAATTATTAGCTTATTAAACATGGCTTTTATAGTGCATTTCCTTATTCTGCTTAAAAAGCAAGGTAAACTTGTTTTGTCATGCATGAAACCATTACAGATGGATAGATTGAATTTTTCTGATAATTTTTCATATAAAAATTATATCATTTGGAGTTATGGTTGAATTTCTATGATTTTTAGAAGTTTTAAACATTTTCTGGAAGTTCCTGAATAAAAATAAATCTAGACAATGCATTACTGCGTCAGCATTGCGTCATGCTGACCTCAGCAGGTCAAAGGCGCCAGCCCAAGTCAAACCTGACTGGTGGGCCCCTTCTGTCAGCCTCTCAGCTAATTAACAAGATTAGATTAACACTAATTAGCTGTTAGTGGTGCCTGGGCCCACATGTCAGTGACTGATTAACTTAAAATTAGTCAAAACTAATCCTAGATTACTTAGCAGACCGGCGCCACCTGTCATAGACTTAGGGGGGTCTACCTGGGCCCACCCGGGGGTCAAACTGGGTCAACTCGCCGGCGACTCGACGCCGGCGAGGCCCGAGATGGTGGCGCAGCTCGGAAAACGCCTACAGGGCACGGGCGAGGCCATTCTTGGGCTCGTTGGAGAGCTCTTGCAGTCGCGCATCTAGTGGTGGTGGTGGCCGGGCCTATGGTGGCCGGAGACGACGACGGCGAGCTCCAAGGCGGCGGCCGGAGTTCGGCCATGTGTGGGGTGTGGGCTGCGGCATGCAAACGCGGAAACTAAGGCGCTAGCGAGGCACTACGCGATGCGGCAAGCATGTTGCGAAGCACGGGAGGACCAAATGGTCGCCGGAGCGACGCCGGCGACAAGCTCGAGCGGAGACGAGCTTCGGCCATGGTGGAACTATGGCTAGAGGCGGCAAATGCGTGGGAAAGAAGAGGGGAAAGGTGGCGGAGCTCACAGGGAGGTCGATGAGCAGCTCAGTGGGCTCGGGAGCGACCGGAGTGAGGCCAATCGATGAGCGGCGTCTGGCGGGTACCGAGGTTGAAGACGATCCGATGGCGGCGATGCAGGGCCTCCGGCGATGCGTGGCTCGGTGGGGAGGGCGAGGGCGTCGCGGCGGAGCTTCTGGACAGGTCAGAGAGGTGAGAGGGTGACGGAGGGCGCGACTACAGCGGTGAGACGGTGACGGGTGCGTCGGCCATTGCGGGAGAGGGAGACGAGGGGGAGAGTGAGAGAGGATGAGAGGGGGACGTGGGGGTCGCGTGGCATTCCCTGGACGTCTCCCGGCGTCGGCGGAAGCAGGAGGTGGCCGGCGTGTGGCCGCGGGCGGTGGCCACGCGCTCCGCGTCCTTCTGGCGCGAGGAGGACGACGACTGGTAGCGCCAGTAGGCTGGGCCGAGCCAGGTGGGCTGGCCAGCACAGGTAAGGCCCAGGTGGGCTTCTCCCTCTCTTTTTTATAAATTTGTTTCTATTTTCTAATTAACTGTAACTATTGGGCTTTATTTAAAATACTAAGACATTTCCAAAAATCCTGAAAATAATTGTGGGCTCTGTTTAGAATATATCCAACAGCAAACATTTATTTCCAGAATTATTTGAGCATTTAAATTATTTTATAGCATTTATATGACCAAATTCAAATACTTATGATTTAATTCAATGACCTTCTGTTGACCTAGAAAATTGTGCACCAATTTTGCCATAGGTTCTAACCCAAGACAAAGAGGGTGAACTTTTTAGAAGGGCATTTCAGGTTCATTGAAAATAATTTTAGTAAACCCTAGTTGTTTCCAGGGGGGGTGTTGGGGGTTTCTGCCTTCCCCAATTCAATTTTAAGAGGAATTTAAACATGATGCACATTCTAATGCTTGAACTAGCTAGGGTGTGACAACTCATCAGAAGAATGAGGAGATTCACATGAAAAGCCAGATGGATTAGATGGATCAACTGGAGGTCCCTTTGCAGCAACCCATGAGGTTTTGGGGTACTGCTCAGGCTTCCAATATGTACCATCAGCATTGAGTTTCCTCTCAAAGGCAATACCCTCTTTCCTAGGCTTCCTGTTGAGGATCTGCTTTTTAAGCACATCACAAAGAGTCTGATGCCCTTTGAGGCTTTTGTACATGCCTGTCATGTACAATTCCTTCAGCCCTGCATCGTCAGTGATACTAGCAATGTCCTCAGATGAGGAATTAGTGATAGCAGAGGTATGTGAAGAATTTGAAACATTAGCAGCATTTGAACATTCAGGTGAAGAATTAGCAGATTCACATCAATGCACTTCAAGCATGGAGGAACAAATTCTTCCTGAGAAGCGCTGATTTGTTGAGCAAGTAATGAATCATGCTCCTTCTGAAGATCTTCATAACTCACTCTTAGCTTCTCAAGGTCTTGCTTTCTTTGAAGAAATTCATAAGAAAGCTTCTCATGATCAGATAAGAGAGTGTTATGATGACCTTGAAGGTTGTCAAACCTAGTCTGAAGTCTCTAAAGATTTTTCAGTCAAGGCTTTAGTGCGATCCATTTCTTCACCCAACACATCATCACTTTTGTCTAGCATGTTTTGAACCTTTTCAAAAGCCCTTTGTTGTTTTACAGCAATCTTAGCAAGTTTAGAATAGCTGGGCTTGAGGTTTTCATCAGATTCATTCTCACTTGATTCAGAGGAGGTATATTTGAGTACCTTCGCACCCTTTGCCATGAAGCAATAGGTGGGAGCGTAGTCATCATTGCCTTCATCAGCCTTGTTGGTGAGGTCATTTTCTTCAGTGTTGAAGATAGACTTGCTGACGAATGCAGTAGCGAGGGCTAGGCTTGCCACACCGGATTCGGACTCCTCAGATGCCTCATCTTCCTCATTTTCTTCAGATTCAGCCTCAGAGTCCATTTCCTTGCCAATGAATGCCCGAGCCTTCTTGGAGCTGCTCTTCTTGTGAGATGAAGACTTTGAGGATTTTGATGATGAAGATTTTGAGGATTTCTTCTTTTTCTTCGCATCATCAGAACTGTAATCCTTGTATTTCTTCTTCTTTGATTCCTTTTCCCACTGAGGACAATCTTGAATGTAATGTCCAGGTTTCTTGCATTTGTGACAAAGCCTCTTCTTGTAGTCACCATATGAGGAATCATTGCTCCTTGAGGGTCTTCCAAAGCGACCACGTCTTGAGAACTTCTGGAATTTCTTCACGAGCAGTGCTAGCTCATGGCTTAGTTCTTCAGGATCACCAAGGCTGCTACCAGAGTCTTCATCTTTGGACTCGGATACTGCCTTGGCCTTCGGTGCACGTGATTTGCCATAGCTTGAACCATAGAGATCTCTCTTTTCAACAAGTTGGAACTCATGAGTATTTAGCCTCTCGAGGATATCAGCAGGATCAAGTGACTTGTAATCAGCACATTCTTGTATCATCAATACCAGAGTGTCAAATGAGGAATCAAGCGATCTCAGCAATTTCTTCACCACCTCATGGTCGGTGACGTCAGTGGCACCAAGTGCTTGAAGCTCATTTGAGATGTTAGTGAGGCGATCGAAGGTTTGTTGAACATTTACATTTTTGAGTCTTTTGAACCGGTTGAAGAGATTGCGAAGAACATCAACTCGAGAGTCACGCTGTGTTGAGACTCCTTCATTCACTTTGGACAGCCTATCCCAAATAAGCTTAGCAGTTTCCAAAGCACTCACTCTTCCATACTATCCTTTGCTCAGATGGCCACATATGATATTATTCGCTAGAGAATTGAGTTGCTTGAATCTCTTCACATCAGCAGCATTTAGAGAAGGTGTGACTGAGGGAACACCATTTTCCACAACATACCATAGATCGTTATCAATTGCCTCAAGATGCAATCGCATCTTATTCTTCTAGTAGGGGTAGTCCGTCCCATCGAAGGTAGGACACCTAGCAGAGAACTTGATCATACCTGCGGTCGACATAACTAAAACTCCAGGCGGTTAAACCAAAATCACACAGAACAAGGGAGTACCTTGCTCTGATACCAATTGAAAGTGCATTATATCGACTAGAGGGGGTGAATAGGCGATTTTTATGAATTCTTCACTGAGGTATTTGCAGGTGAGGAAATTCCTTAGCGAAGAACTACTAGCAGTAGAATAAGTACTCAAAAGTAAACATAACAGAGCACAAGCATAGTCATCATGATGAAATGAAGACAAGCACAGAGTACAGAAAACATAAGCACAAGATAACACAGGATGAAGACAAACAGACTGAAGAAATTGAACTGAGGAATTTGAGAAAGTCTTCAGTCAAAGTCTTCAAGCACAGATATGAACAAGCACTCAACACAGTTATGAGGAAATGAAAGAGTTGAGGAAATAGAACCAGTAAGCTTGGTGAAGACAATGATTTGGTAGACCAGTTCCAACTGCTGTCTCAGTTGTACGTCTGGTTGGAGCGGCTAGGTATTTAAACCTGAGGACACCCAGTCCCGGACACACAGTCCTCACCGTATTCTCCTTGAGCTAAGGTCACACAGACCTCTCCCAATTACTCATGGTAAGTCTTCAGGAGACTTCCGAACCTTCACAAACTTGGTCACTCGGCAATCCACAATTCCTCTTGGATGCTCTAGACCTTGATGCCTAACCGTCTGGAAGAAGCACAGTCTTCAAAGGTAACAAGCGTTGGATCCACGCAGGATCAATCTCTTCAATGATGCTCAATCACTTTGGGATTATAGGTGGTTTGGGTTTTGGTTTTCCTCACTTGATGATTTTCGCTCAAAGTCCTCGGAGGATGGGATGCTCTCAAATGACAAGTGTCAGTTTCTCTCGGAGCAGCCAACCAGCTAGTGGTTGTAGGGGGCGGCTATTTATAGCCTAGGGAGCAGCCCGACATGATAAGACATAAATGCCCTTCAATGATATGACCGTTAGGTGGGTAGATATTTTGGGACAGGTGGCGCATAGCACAGCAACGGTCGGAATTTTATGTAGCAAAATCCTCAGGGCTATCATGTTCCTCACTATCGGTGTCAAAACCGGTGGATCTCGGGTAGGGGGTCTCGAACTGTGCGTCTAGGCTAGATGGTAACAGGGGGCAAGTGACACAAAGTTTTACCCAGGTTCGGGCCCTCTTGATGGAGGCAAAACCCTATGTCCTGCTTGATTAATATTGATGATATGGGTGTTACAAGAGTAGATCTACCATGAGATCAGAGAGGCTAAACCCTAGAAGCTAGCCTACAGTATGATTGTATGTTGTGATTTTTGTTCTACGGACTAAAACCCTTCGGTTTATATAGACACCGGAGAGGGTTAGGGTTACACAAGGTCGGTTACAAAGGAGGAGATATCCATATATGTATTGCCTAGCTTGCCTTCCACGCCAAGTAGAGTCCCATCCGGACACGAGACGAAGTCTTCAATCTTGTATCTTCATAGTCTAATAGTCCGGCCAATGGAGATAGTCCGGCTATCCGGAGACCCCCTAATCCAGGACACCCACAGTAGCCCCTGAACCAGGCTTCAATGACGATGAGTCCGGCGCGCAGTATTGTCTTCGGCATTGCAAGGCGGGTTCCTTCTCCGAATACATCACAGAAGAAGTTGAATACGAGGATAGTGTCCGGCCCTGCAAAATAAATTCCACATTCCACCGCAGAGAGAATAACGTTTTCGCAGATCTAATTTCCTGGCTTGCTTTGGCGGCATGACATTACGTCACGGACCGGTGATTATTCGAACCGTTTCTTTCAACCAGCTCCACACATAACGCGAGGCGGTTTCGTGACACGTCTTGCCGAAGCGGAGATCGTGTTCCCCCAATTACGGGATTCTCATCAATACAGGCGTGGGTAACGCAACCGTGTCTAGGACTCCTAGATTATAAGCAATTCCTAAATGGCTATGGAGAGGACGCTTGATATTCACCTTCTTTATAAAGGGATGGGTTTTTTTGCTTTTTCCCTCTCGTGCTCAATCGAACCCTTCCTCTGCCTCGAGTTCTAACACCCAAAGCCCAGGTTAGGTGCTCCGGATCTTTAATCATGTCCGGATCCAGCCTTCAAGGCTGATGGATGCCCTCCTCCGTGACGGAAGAGGACATTAAGAAGTTGAGGGAGGCCAGATACCTGACCGCCGAGGTTTCGCATCGGCTGCCTGCTCAAGGGCAGGTCGTCCCTACTCCCGAACCCAACGAGAACGTTGTGTTCATCTCCCACTTCCTCTGAGGTCTAGGCCTCACTCTGGATCCTTTCGTCAGGGGCTTGATGTTCTATTACGGGCTAGATTTTCACGATCTAGCTCCGGACTCCTTTCTCCACATCTCGACATTTATCGTCGTGTATGAGGCCTTCCTCCGCGTTACCCCTCACTTCGGCCTGTGGCTCAAGACCATTGAAGTGA
Organism: Triticum monococcum; assembly: GCA_034509565.1. Taxonomy (NCBI): domain Eukaryota; kingdom Viridiplantae; phylum Streptophyta; class Magnoliopsida; order Poales; family Poaceae; genus Triticum; species Triticum monococcum. The sequence continues at coordinate 74,973,271 of CM067842.1, read as the reverse complement.
AGCCGAAGATGATCGAGGGGCAACAGGCAGCGTGCGGGGGTGCATCAATAGGCAAGATGGCAGGAGCTCCATGGCCGGAAGGTTCCTTTTCAGAGGTGTCCGAATTATGGCAACGGGAGTAGTTCTACGTCACGGCTCCCTGAAGTGCCAAGTGGGCGGCTGCCCCCGCTTTCCGCGCGGGCCCCCCACCAGAACTGATGTCATGGGTTAGCAGAGGCATGAGCTGGGGTCCAGCCAAGGACGTGCCTATACTGCAAGGCTGCAGTCGAGATCTCTTCGAGGGAGATTTTAATTTGGCTGTGGTAATACAAGTTATGCTGGTTCGTCAAGTCCAGCCTTGCAGACGCCGGCCCCTGCGCTTGTGGGAGTTCAACCCAGAGGGGGCACGTGCCATTCAAAGTTTCCTCGGCCTGACGCACAAGGAGATGTACAAATAATTCTTCGTACCCCAAGTGGAATGTCCGGATATCACCGAGGACATGGGCCCGAGCAGTAACCACGCCGCCGAACAAGTAAGAAATCCTCTAGCCGAACACGCTGTCTTTTATTTGAAGTTATTTCTGAGAGTTCGCTTTTTGACCAGGACTGGCTAACAAAGGCGAAGATGATTCGGTGTTTGGCCCCCCTCCCTGAGGGTTTGGAAAATCCAGTATTGGAGAAGATGCTTGAGGTCGCACCTTGCCCGGAGCCCTTGAAGGAAGATACCAAGGGAGATAATACGGGCGGACACGGGCCCCCATCTCTATCCGCTCCAACCGAGGGAATGAGCGTCTCCACGAAGGAGGACGATCGGGGGAGAAAAAGGACTGCTTCTGAGGATCCGGAAGCCGAAGCCTCCGAATGGGAGAAGAGGTCTCCCACTGAGGGTCCTGCCTTGCGGGCTGCTTTTGCCGCACAGAGTCCACGGGGGGATCAGCCCTCCAACGAGTCATAAGTGATCCAAAATATTTCAATAGTAAGGGTATGCTATCTTTTTCCTCTAAGAAAATAACCACCGCATCTATCTTCCAGTTCGGGCCTCAGCCCCTCTCAAATGAGCTCGTCTTTGGGGGATCTTCTTCCAGAGATGATAGAGAGCGAAATGCCTCCCTCGGACTCCTCCGCTCCAGAAGCGGGCGACCCCGAAGTGTCGTCGCGGAGGGCCTCTCCGGATCTGGTGAGGCCATAAGATAATCCCGTAAACCCCCAAAGTCCCCAGTGTCTGGCTCCCGAAGAGAGCATACAAAAGAGTCTGGCACCGTCTGGTGTGCGGTCGGACGTTCTGAGGGAGTTGGTGGGGCGAGCGACCATCTCAGAGGAGCACCGTACGCTGATGGGTATGGTGATGGAGAGAATCTCGTCCGCTAAAAGCAGATTACATGAAGCCTTTATGAGTCTATTGACAGGCTTTGAGGTATGTGAGATAATATGTGATAGTACTGCACATGTTATAGTAGCCCCTGAGACTCTGGTTGTCATCGAGAACGGCGGCGAACAGAGGGTCATATTCCTAGGCAATAACCAAACTTCCTCTATGTGCAGGTAGTGGGAGCTCCGGTGGTTAGCCGGACTAGGGAGTTTGCCCAATTAAAACGGCAACTGGATGCGGCAGACGCCGACATCGAGCTTGTTAACAAGAGGCTTGACGAGGCACAGGGTAAGTGTTATTATCCGGTGAACGCCACATAGTAAGAGCAGCATAATGCCAGTATCTTTAATATGTTGTGACTGCAGATGGAGCTGCCACCGTGGAAGCCTTGCGGGCGGAACTTGCCTGAGCCAAGGAACAAGCGAGGATTAGTAATGCGGCTGCTTTGAAGGCAGCCGAAGAGTTGAAAGCCGAGAAGGCCGCACATTGCGAGAGCCAGGAGAAGGTGGCCAAGATGGCCGCAGAATTAAAAGACATTGCCGACCGTTGCCGGGCCCTTGAAAAGGAAAACCGAGCAAAGGCAGCGGACCTTGAGAAGGCCACGGCGGCGGAGAAGGACACCCATTCTGCTATGAGAGCGAAGAAGAAGGAGCTGCGGGAAGCCGGTGATATTGCTGCTGGAAAACCCTTCATGTTACGGAGGAAGTTCGGAGATCCACGGTATGCTCCTCTGGATCGACAGTGGAGTTCGGCAGATGCGTATATGGATTTGGCGTCGAGTGCTGCCGATGCTGCCAAGTACTTCCAAGGTCAGACAGGTCGTGAAGTGGACAAGTTGTTCTGGTCACAGTTTAACGTTCCAGAGCGCCCGCTTTCATTGAGTGACCAGCTAGCCAAATGGGCCGAACTGAATAGGTTGTCCGGACTCGCCATGAGGGCTGTTGTGGATCAGCTGTGGCCGGAGAAGCAAAAGCCGGATAGCTATTTCAGTTTAGTGCAGCAGTTCCTTGGTGCGGTGCCGCGCATTAATGCAATGAAGAGGTCGGCGTGCATAGAAGGCTCGCGGATGGCCCTTGCCCGTGTTAAAGCATACTGGGTGGAGATGGACGCTCCCGTAGTCGCGGCGCAGGGTTCGGCCATAGGCCGAGTGGTGGCCGAGCATTATTTCGAGGATGTTCTCGAGGGTGCTCATTTGATAGAGGCCCAGTGCTCAAAGAATGTTATGTTTGAGTGATATGTATTCTCCTTGTAAACAAAATGCTTTTATGAAGTTGTTATAAGGTTATGTTTATACTTTTGCCTGAAAGTAGTATGATGCCTCCTGTGCGGCCGTTTATGTATACATGTGTATAACCTGAAAGATTGCAGCCGTCGGCTTCAACCCCCACGCATATAATGCGGAGGTACTCGCAAAAAACGCGTGTTCACACTTAACCCAACGTCTTGGTCCTAATAAGGAGGTGATAGCGCAGCGAGCGAGGCAATCAGACTATAATGCTTTAACACTTTCACTTAGCCATAGGAGTTTGATAGTGGGGCTACTAGATAGCCCCTGGTGGCTCCGCACTCTCCCGATTGTGGGGTGCATATATGCATGGCCGGAAAACGGCCCTTCATTAAGGCGGAGGAATTCTAACATTCCGATAGGTCATCGAGTGGTTGACTAGTCTCACGCTATATCATGACAGTTAGTTTTCGGCTTTCTCTGCTGAGGTGCTCGTTCGGATGAACCAGAGCACAATCACAGTAGTTCTCCTGGTGCTACCTTAGCCGGTAAAGCGGAACGTAAGGCACCAAAACACAGGAGCCGGGCAAACCCAACATTTGACCAAAGACAATGATTCGGAGCTGATGCATATAAGGCCAAACTCGCGACGCCGAACACTCCCTAAGGTATTCGGTCTTTATGGTATAAACCGGGCCGAAATAGTGCCGCTTGTAAGAACCCCCTTGTGTCCAGGTACGTGCATTATTCTAACATGGCCACATGCCAAGACATCAGCATCCGTCTCAATTGTGCTGAGAATTCGGTGGATATGTATCAACAAGAGACAGTAAAAAAGGTTTACGCAGGGTCTTAATCTAAAATGAATCCTTGGAGCGGGTCCCTGCTGCACGTCTGCGCCTGTGTCTCCATTGTGCCGTATCCTGGACGGGTGCAGCACGATGATTATCTATAAAAGAGAGGAGCTTAGGTGAAAAAGCTGCCGTGCAAAAAGATAGTTTTTAAATAAACCATGTATAATTCAAGGTGAGTAAGAATTGCCACTTGTCTGCGCACGTTGAGCCCCTTGTATTTGTAATAGGGGTGTGATCATTGATCTGGTATAAATTGCATATAGCTGCACCGGACTCGTCTAACCGTGTCCGAGGTCGTGACGACCTGTTAAATGCTTTAGTTGGTGAGGCCATTTTTAGTGTGCGACTGTCAAGGCAGCCGCATGCTCTTCGGCGTGCAGAAATCGCTTAATATTTCCATTCACTGTAATGATGCCACGTGGACCGGGCATCTTGAGTGTGAGGGAAGCGTAGTGTGGTATTGCATTAAAGCGAGTGAAAGCTTCGCGTCCGAGTAGTGCTTGATAGCCACTTTGGAACGGAGCGATGTGGAAGGTTAGATGTTCGCTATGGAAGTTATCGGGGAAGCCGAATATATCTTTTAGTAGCAGGGAGCCCGTGCAATGAGCCCCTAGGCCTGGCGTTACTCCTTTAAAGGTAATATTGCTATGGCGAATTTTTGTTGGGTCTATCCCCATTTCGCGGATTGTATCCTGGTATATCAGGTTTAGACTGCTGCCACCCTCCATCAGGACTTGTGCGAAGTGGTATCCGTCAATTATTGGGTCTAATACCAGGGCAGCCCATCCTGCACGCCGGATACTTGCTGAGTAATCACGATGGTCGAAAGTGATCGGCTGAGACGACTAGTGGCAGGACTCCGCGGTGATAGGCCTTCGGGCGTATTTTTCTGGGAGTACCGTTTAGTTTCTTCCATTGATCACGTGTAACACGTTTACTGTTTTGACTTCTGGTGGAAATTTCAGTTGTTCCCCAGTGTCTCCCTTGAGAGGCTCATCCTCATCTTCGCTTGGTGTATCCTCCCCCTTGTGTACGGCGTTGAGCTTGCCGGACTGCTTGAAGACCCAACATTCTCTGTGGGTATGATTGGCTGGTTTGCCAGGGGTGCTATGGACCTGACATATTTGGTTCAGAATTTTATTTAGGCTGGACAGTTCGTCTCTGGTGCCTTTAGAGGGCGGCTTCTGACCCGACCGAGAGCTTTTGAATCCGGTGTTTACTGCCCTGCTCTTCGTCTTGTCTCCTTTGTTCCGGCATTTGTTATTGTTGTTGCGCCGTGGTTTTCCGTTTTCATCTTTAACTTCAGATGTACTGGGGTCGCTGGTGCTGCATCTGGCTAGCCAGCTGTCCTCACCCACGCAAAAGCGGGTCATGAGGCTTGTTAATGCTGCCATTGTTCTCGGTTTTTCTTGGCCGAGGTGTCGGGCAAGCCATTCGTCATGGACGCTGTGCTTAAAAGCTGCCAAGGCTTCGGCGTCTGGAGGGTCGACAATTTGGTTCTTTTTAGTAATAAACCTGTTCCAAAGCTTTCGGGCTGACTCTCCGGGCTGTTGAGTTATATGACTCAAATCATCCGCGTCTGGAGGTCGGACATAAGTCCCTTGAAAGTTTGCCCGAAAAGCATCTTCGAGCTCTGCCCAGCTTCCAATGGAGTTTTCGGGGAGGCCTTTGAGCCAGTGACGGGCTGGCCCTTTGAGTTTGAGTGGTAAGTACTTGATGGCATGGAGATCATCTCCTCGAGCCATATGGATGTGGAGGATATAGTCCTCGATCCAGACCCCAGGGTCTATTGTTCCGTCATATGCCTCTATGTTTACAAGTTTGAATCCCTCTGGAAATTCATGATCCAGCACCTCGTCGGTGAAACATAGGGGGTGTGCGGCACCCCTATATCTGGGTGTACCGCGTTGTTCGGATGTTTGTTGTGTTATATCGTATGTTGGGGCGCGCTTGCGTGGTCCATAGATGGATCTGGTTGCGCTGTCCTTTTGGTGCAAGCCCTCGCGTGAATTGCGTATTGTCTTGTGGGTGGCATTGTTTGCTGCTCTATGTTGGCCGTGAGGTCATCTATCCAGCCAGGTGGTTGTTTTGATTTTTGGTTGTGAGGGGCCTAAGGCCTCCTCATTGAATTCAGGTAGCAACTTCCGCTTTGGGTAGCTCTTGGTGGGGCGATTGTCGCCGTACTTCACTGCTGTGTTGAGTACTTTACTCCATCTGATTTGGAGTGTGTCCTGCGCAGCCTTGAGCCTTTGCTGCTGCTTTTTCAGACTCCTCGCGGTGGCAACAAGCCTTTGACGAGCATTCTGCTGCTCTGGGTGCCTGTCCGACGTTGTGTTGTCCGGACTATTATCTTTGACCAAATTGGTTTGTTCGGTTTGATTCTCCGTATTGCCGTGGTCCAGTAGTGGTTTGCCCTGCTTCAACGCTGGGTCTGTGTTATCATTATTTCTGGCGAGGCGTGATTTGGGGCGGCGCTTGCGCCACCGTTTTGACTGCTTCTCGAGGGAATAAGCCTTCGGTGCGTCTTTCCATTCCTCGTCGTCTTCTTTTGGTGTATCCACCATGTATACATCGTATGATGAAGTGGACGTCCGGCGCCCTGTGGGCGGTGGTTCCTCTTCGCCTCCCGCATCGTTATCCATACCGTCGATGTCTTCGGAGTCAAAGTCGAGCATGTCGGTTGAATCATCGACAGTGGCTATTAAGTGGGTGGTGGGTGGGCGTCAAATTTCTTCGTCGTCCACATCCCAATCCTATTGGCCATGATACGGCCAGGGCTCTCCTGACAAAGAGAGAGACCTTAGTGAATTCAGAATGTCGCCAAAGGGCGAGTGCTGAAAGGTATCCGCGGAGGTGAATTTCATGATCGGCGCCCAATCGGATTCGATTGGCAGGGGCGCGGATGGTTCGGGGTCCGGACGAGAGTCCGGCACCTTGGAGTCACGGGCTGCACGGAGATTTATGCTGGTGTTCGGCTCGATCGCCATTGAGACTGCAACCCCTGAGGCGGTGTCTAACCACCCGTCCTCGATTGGCGCAGTTGGCTCCGAACTAAGGGTTGAAGCTGATGCGGGCGCGGCTTCTGGGTTACTGTTCGGTGGCAGAGCTAGGTCGTACCCATCGCGATAGTGCGGCACGCCTGGCTGTGGCTCGAATCCGTCGAAGATCAAGTCCCCACGGATGTTGGCCGTGTAATTCAAACTTCCAAATCTGACCTGATGGCCAGGGGCGTAGCTTTCAATCTGCTCCAGATGGCCAAGCGAATTAGCCCGCAGTGCAAAGCCGCCGAATATGAAGATCTGTCCGGGGAGAAAAGTCTCACCCTGGACCGCATCACTATCGATGATAGTAGGAGCCATCAAGCCTAACGGCGACGACACAGAGGAACTCTCAACGAAAGCACCAATGTCGGTGTCAAAACCGGCGGATCTCGGGTAGGGGGTCCCGAACTGTGCGTCTAGGCCAGATGGTAACAGGGGGCAAGGGACATGAAGTTTTACCTAGGTTCGGGCCCTCTTGATGGAGGTAAAACCCTACGTCCTGCTTGATTAATATTGATGATATGGGTGTTACAAGAGTAGATCTACCACGAGATCAGAGAGGCTAAACCCTAGAAGCTAGCCTACGATATGATTGTATGTTGTGATTGTTGTCCTACGGACTAAAACCCTTCGGTTTATATAGACACCGGAGAGGGTTAGGGTTACACAAGGTCGGTTACAAAGGAGGAGATGTCCATATATGTATTGCCTAGCTTGCCTTCCACGCCAAGTAGAGTCCCATCCGGACACAAGACGAAGTCTTCAATCTTGTATCTTCATAGTCTAACAGTCCGGCCAATGGAGATAGTCCGGCTATCCGGAGACCCCCTAATCCAGGACTCCCACACACTCACTATGTAGGCAATCCGCACTAGCGAATTCCTAACTCCTCAGTCAGAACAAATTCCTCAGAGAACAGAAGAACTCGTCTCTGTCACTGAAGAATATGACTGAACTGTATGAGATTTCCAATGGCTTCACTCGAAGGGATTGGTAGGTGTAGGATTTTGAGTTGAGCATCACATGGAAATTTTTCCTTCGTATTTCCTCGACCCCCTTTAACAGTACAGCGTTTCCTATGACTCAAGAAAGAGAAAATGAAACTATGAAAACAAAAGACTTCACGCTTCATATTCCTCAAATGAATACCAAGTCTTCAAGGTCACACCAATTTCTTCACTTTCAAAGTCTTCAGAAAGTCTTCAGAAATCCAAAGTCTTCAGTCGAAGAACTTCATATTTAGGGGTCGACTTTCTCTGTAAATATCAAACTCCTCATAGACTTATAGACCTGTGTACACTAAAAATGCATTAGTCCCTTAACCTATAAGTCTTCAATACACCAAAATCACTAAGGGGCACTAGATGCACTCACATGGATGGTCACGGAGGAGAACATCAAAAAGTTACGGGAAGCCGGATATCTGGCTGCGGATATTGCGCACGGCTGCCAGATGCGGGGCAGATCATCCCAACACCCGAACCCCATGAGAGGGTAGTTTTTCTTACCCATTTTGTCTACGGACTGGGATTTCCCCTCCACCCATTTGTCCACAGGCTCATGTTCTACTACAGGCTGGATTTTCATGATCTGGCCCCCAATTTCATCCTCAACATCTCAACATTTATCATCGTGTGCGAGGCCTTCCTCCGCATCAGGCCCCATTTCGGCCTATGGCTGAAAACCTTCAATGTTAAACCGAAGGTGGTGGGTGGCCAGCAAGCAGAGTGCAGAGGCGCCATGGTGGGCAAGATGCCTAACGTCACCTGGCTCGAGGGCACTAGTTCGATACCATAAAGGGGTGGCAATCGGGGTGGTTCTACATCACCGAGCCGCGCGACGGGTGGCGGCCCCCAAATTTCAATCCGGAATCCCCACGCGCCTCACCTCCTGGAAAGAGAAGGGCATGTCCTGGGATTCTTCGGTAGAGTTGACCGGACTCCAGACCTGCATCGGGAACATGACGAGCAAGAAAATCAAGCTTGTCAACATGGTCCAGGTCATGCTCTTCCGCCGAATCCTCCTGTGTCAACGACGGGCATTCGATTTGTGGGAATTCGACTCGGCCAAGCACCAGACGCTGCGAGAGCTCTATGACACGACACACGAGGACGTCTGGAGGGTACTATTCAAGGGCACCGAGATTCCTCCTTCCCTCATCGAGGACCGCGGACTCAGCGCAAAACGTCGCGCCAATCCGGTAAGTTTTTATATCTCTCAGGGTATTTATTTGCCCCGGTTTAGTCATATGCAGGATCTAAGCTTCTATGCCATTAACAGGACTGGATAACGACAGCTGAGCAGCTTGATTGCCCAGCCCCCTGCCCAAAGATCCTGTAGGCGCTCTCCTAATGGAGATGCTGACTCCGGCAACTTACGAGGTGCCGGTGAAGAAGACCAAGAAGAAGGCCGCAGGGACCCGAAAGGGTCTCCGGCGCAAGGTTGTATCAGACTCATCGTCCGATGACTCCGACGCGCACTCCTCCCACGAAGACAAGGAGGAGGAAGAGGAAAGTACTCCCCCCAGCCGGGGGAGACAAGAAAAGGAAGGCCGACCCAACCGGGGAGGCCGAAGGGTCCAGGAAGGGCAAGACCCTCCCTCCGGACTGCGCTACGACGGCCACCTACAGCGGCGACGAACGGCTACCCAGGGTCAAGCCCCTGGCGAAGTCGTAAGTATCCAGACACCATAGTAATTCGTGGTATGTTTTACTGCACTGCTTCTTCTCATGCCGAACATGATTATGTAGTCCATCCCGAGATCATCTCGACGTAACTTCGTCGAGCGGTTCGTTGGACTCGTCGGATATGAACAATGGTTCTCTTCTGACCGCCTCCACTCCTTGCCCTGCGGACAACGTCGATGTGTTGTCTCAACAGGCACCGGGCCAAGGGGAGGCAGTCCTGGAGGCGCCTCGAGGCGACCTTCCGGATCCTGTCCGCAAAGGGAGCCGGACTCCCATGGGCTCCAGGTTCGGCCCCGAGCTGAACACTGCACCAGAATCTTCGGTGGTTCCGGACTCCGGCGGGCGACCCCACGTTAAGGGGGGCAAGCCACTTGTGCCGGTGTCCTCTGTCTATCTAGAGGCATCGGACAACTTGCTGGAAGCGCTTCGCGGCGCTTCCATCGATGAAGAGCACCGTACTATCATGAGTGCGGTGATTGAGAAAGTTCAGTCCGCCAAAAACGGACTGACTGAAGCTTGTGCCAGCCTCCTAACAAGCTTTGAGGTAAGCAATGAAGATATAGGAAAATATGCCCGCATGGATACTAACCCCTGATGCTCTGTTCGACGTTCAGAAAGAAACGCCGGATAGAGGATCAAATGATAACTCAGGATTCTAATCAGAAAAATGTCTATGTATATGTGCAGGCTTCACTACTGGCTGCTGCGCACGTACTGCGAAGGTCTATGCGCTGAAGCAGGACCTGGAGCGGTCCGAGGATGAGCTCGGCCTTACCAAGAGGCAGCTCGAGGAGAGCAAAGGTAAGCAATACCCTTGTCTATATATTTAAAAGGGAATTCTGGTGTAAAGTAATAGGATCATCATGGATTTGCCAGGGGCCACGACAGAAGTGGCAACCCTAAGGAAGGCGATGCCCGAGGCCGAAGACAAAGCAGCCAAGGAGCGCATTGAGCGGGAGAAGAAAGAAGCCCGAGTAGGCGAGGTGCAGCAAGAGCTCGAGGCTCTCGCCAAAAATCATGATTCCTTGGAGCTTGACTCTAAGACGCGAGAGTCCGAGAGCTCGCGCAGGCGCTTGAAAGTGTTCAGAGCGCCAAGGCCGAAGCACACAAGGCCCTCCAGGAGATTGACACGGTGAAGAAGATAGCAGCGGGTAAGGCATTCATTATACAAAGCTAGCACGTGAAGGAGACTTTCCTTTTTCTTACCCGAGTTCGGAGCTCTCCAGGAGCATTTGCAGATCTTCCCTGCAGTGTACTGGATGTCGCGGAGTTTTATCGAGCTGAGGAGAGGAGCTCAACGGAGAAGTTGTTCTGGTCTCAGTATACTAGGACCGAACACCCCGTGCCCTTGAGCGACCAGCTGAAGCAGTTGGTCGAGCTTCACAAGGCGGCCGAACAAGCCATGAGGGGCCTTATAGTCAGGATGTGGCCTGGCAAACCCCTTTCCGGCAGCTACTTCGGTCTGGTAAGGCGGCCCGTCGATGCATGCACATGGCTTGAAGTCATAAAGTGGCCCATTTGCATCGAGGGTGCGCGCAGGGCTTTTGCCCGGGCGAAGGTGCACTGGGCGAAGCTGGATGTCGTGAAGCTGGTGAAGGAGGGGCCGCCGGAGGGCAAGGAGCATCACTGCCCCGAGATGTACTATGAGAGTGTCCTGAAGGGTTCCTGCCTTGTGGCGGATGAGTGTGCCAAGGATGTAATTTTTGAATGAACATGCTCATGTGATCCTGTAATATGAAACGAGTTCATTTGCGCCATGCAATGCTTTTTTAATTTAAAATATTACCTTATGTGTGGCCATTTATAAAATCTGAGAGTTGGCCAGTCATTGGCTTCCACCCCATGTAACTAGTACTGGGGTGTTCGGGATAAACCTGAGCACTCTTTACCCCAGTTTTGGGTCCTTCAAGGGAGGTGTTCAGCGCAGCAAACCAGGCAATCGGACTATAATGCTTTATCACTCTCACTTAGCCATAGAAGTCTACAATTTTAAATTTTGGCGAATCCCCTGGTGTTCGGAAGGCCGAATTTGGGGCGCTATACACGCCTAAGCCGGACAAGGACGACTCCTTGCCTGAAGCGGAAAAAGTCTTTAAGGACTTGGGACCTCTAGAACAACGACCAGTCTCTTGCGTTATCATGACAGTCAGTTTTCGGCTTTTTCTACTGAGGTGCTCGTCTGGAAGAACCGGGACACAATCGCAGTAGTTCTCCCACCGCTACCTTAGCCAATATAGCAGAACGTAAGGTACCAAAGCATGGGATCCGGGCAAACCCAACAATTGACCCAAGACACGATTTGAAGCTGATGCATATAATGCTATAAGTTTGGGGTGCCGCACTGTCGAAAGTGTTTGGACTTCTCGCGCTGTATTATGGGGTAAACGAAAGCCCCTGGCGTACTGACCGTACCTGAATTGACGGCTGTGGATTGTCGTAAATGGACATAAAGGAAAAAAGAATGAATAATGCAATTATAGACTAACGCTATGCAATGTTATTTAAATAATATGTCAAAGCGTACTGTTATAGGTAGTGCAATAAGCAGAAAGTAGGACTATTCGAAATGTCATATCCAAGGGCAAGCTGCGTATAGAAAGCAGGTATTATTATTAGAGACCACATGGGGGTTCCCGTGTACGTCTTAGCTTCTTGCCGCCTTGGTTGTTCCTTACCGTAATGTGTCCATCAATCATACTGCCGGAAAGGGCTTCCAGAGAGTTAGGCCTTGAAAGAGAAAAGAAATGATAAAGGTATACAGCCCCTAGGGCGGTTAAGCCACATTGCGGGACGTGCCCTGATCTTGCCCCCACCTATGTCCATGGTATTTTCAGTGCGTAATTATGTACGCGCGGCACGGATTTCGACGCTTGACTGGGACTGGGACGGGGGCCGAATTGCTAGGCAAGCTCTAAACATGCCAGGCGATCCTATTGCAGTTTACTCCGGACATGCTTGAAGGTGTTCGGGGGCTGTATCGCCGAATTGGTGGTTTGCAATGAAAGGCTGCTTTGTGCTTCTGCTGCGAGGGCCGCAGTGTGCTCTTCCGTGCGGAGCGAGCGTTTTGTGTGTTCCATTCAGTGTTATGACCCCCCGAGGTCCTGGCTTCTTGAGCATGAGGTAAGCGTAATGCGGTACTACATTGAATTTTGCAAATGCAGTTCGTCCGAGCAGTGCATGATAGCCACTGTGAAACGGGATGATGTCGGAAGATTAACTCCTTGCTTCGGAAGTTGTCCGGTGATCCGAAGACTACTTCCAGTGTGATTGAGCCCGTGTAATGGGCCTCTACACCTGGGATGACGCCTTTAAAGGTGGTTTTGGTGGGTTTGATCCTCAAGGGATCGATACCCATTTTTTGCACTATATCCTGATAGAGCAGGTTCAGGCTGCTACCGTCGTCCATAAGGACTCGGGTGAGGTGAAATCCATCGATGATGGGGTCCAGGACCAGTGCGGCAGATCCGCCATGACGGATATTAGTGAGGTGATCCCTGCGATCAAAGGTGATCGGGCAAGCAGACCATGGGTTGAACTTTTGGGCGACAGGCTCCATCGCATAGACGTCCCTTAGTGCACGCTTCTACTCCCTCTTGGGAATGTGGGTTGCGTATATTATGTTCACCATCTTCACTTGTGGGGGGAACCCCTTTTGTCCTCCTGTGTTCGGCGGCCGGGGCTCCTCCTCGTCATCACTATGCAGCCCCTTGTCCTTGTTTTCGGCATTTAACTTGTCGGCCTGCTTGAACACCCAGCATTCTCTGTTGGTGTGATTGGCTGGCTTGTCGGGGGTACCGTGGATTTGACACGAGCGATCCAGTATGCGATCCAAACTGGATGGAGCCGGAGTACTTCTTTTAAATGGCCTTTTCCGCTGACCGGATCTACAGCCTCCGAATCCGGCATTGACTGTCGTATCCTCGGTGTTATCGCCATTACTGTGTCGCTTTGGTACGTCCGACGTTGTCTGCCATTGGCATCTTTGGTATCCGAAGTGCCCGGATTCCTTGCTGTGTTATTGCAGCGAGCCAGCCAGCTATCCTCTCCCGCGCAAAAGCGGGTCATGAGTGTTGTGAGGGCTGCCATAGACTTCGGCTTCTCCTGGCCAAGGTGGCGGGCAAGCCACTCGTCACGGATGTTGTGCTTGAATGCCGTCAGGGCCTCTGCGTCCGGACTATTGACAATTTGGTTTTTCTTAGTCAGGAACCGAGTCCAGAATTGTCTGACTGATTCCCCTGGCTACTGAGTTATATGGCTCAAGTCATCAGCATCCGGTGGTCGCACATAAGTGCCCTGGAAGTTGTCAAGGAATGTGTCTTCCAGATCCTCCCAACTGCCGACGGAGTCTGTTGGCAAGCTATTCAACCAATACCAAGCTGGTCCTTTGAGTTTTAGTGGGAGGTACTTGATGGCGTGTAGATCATCACCGCGAGCCGTGTGGATGTGAAGGAGGAAATCCTCAATCCATACAGCGGGATCTGTTGTACCATCATATGATTCGGTATTTATGGGTTTGAAACCCTCCGGGAATTCATGATCCATAACTTCATCAGTAAAGCATAGGGGGTGTGAGGCGCCTCTGTGCCGGGCTATATCCCAACGCAGTTGATACATAGCTTGTCTTTGCTTTTGGCGTATCCGGCGCGACAACCATCGTCCCGTGTTGGCGCGCGTGCCCATGACCCGTATATTGACCTTGCAAGTTTTGTCTTACTGTCCAATACATCTCGCAGGTCCCGTGAGTTGCCCCGAGCCTTGGTTTTTGGATCGAGTGGCGGTGGGGTGCAGGCTGAACTTCAGCCTGAAACGCCTCTTTGGCTCGGCCACATAGTGGCCGGTCAGCCGCATTGTACACTGGTGCATGGGGTTTCAACGGTTCCTCCTCGAGGTGAGGTAGCAACCTGCATTTTGGGTAACTCTTGGAGGGGCGCTCGAGTTCGTATTCCTCGGTCGCAAGGACTTTGGTCCATCTGTCTGCTAGCAGGTCTTGATCAGCTTGAAGCTGTTGTTGCTTTTTCTTCAGGCTATTTGCTGTGGCCATAAGCTGGCGCTTGAAGCACTATTGTTCGACGGGGTCCTCAGGCACGATAAATTCTTCGTCGCTGAGGCTCGCCTCGTCTTCGGAGAGAGGCATGTAATTGTCCTCCTCTGGTTCTCCATCTGCTGCCTACTCTAGAGGGATGGCTTGTTCATCCTCTGTCTCTACGTCCTGCTGGAGGGGATTGTCTTCGGCGCTATCCGGAGTGTTATTATCTCCTGTGCCGGTTTCACTACTTTTTCTGTGGCGGGACTTAGAGCGGCGCTGCTGACGTCGGCGCTTGGGTTGCTTCTTGGAGGGGTCATCCTCCGCTGTCTCGTCGCCATTGCCTTCTTTAGGGGTGTCCACCATATATATGTCGTATGATGATGTAACAGTCCAGCGCCCTGTGGGCGGTGGTTCCTGCTCATCTCCTGCATCGTCGTCCATACCGTCGATGTCTTCGGAGTCGAAGTCGAGCATGTCGGTTAAATCATCAACAATGGCTACTAAGTGGGTGGTGGGTGAGCAGCGAATTTCTTCGTCGTCCGCATCCCATTCTAGCCAGACATAGTTCGGCCAAGGTTCTCCTGACAATGAGAGGGACCTTAATGAATTTAGCATATCGCCGAAGGGCGAGCGCTGAAAGATATCCGCGGAGGTGAACTCCATGATCAGCGCCTAGTCGGATTCGACGAGCACGGATGTAAGCGGCTCGGAGTCCGTGGCCGGAGGTGAATCCAGTGGTTCGGCGACACGGCTCTCGTAAGGGGTGAAGTCAGTATCCGGCTCCATCGCCATTGAGAGTGCGGTCTCCATGGCGGGGTCTATCCCTCCGCTCTCGGATGGCGCGATTTGCTCCGGATTAAAGGCCGGAGTAGTTGCAGATGCGATCTCCCGAACATTGTCCGACGGCAAAGTTACGTCGTGCTCGTCGTGGCTGTGCGGCGCACCTGACACGGGCTCGTATCCATCGAAGATCAAGTCTCCGCGGACGTCGGTAGTGTAGTTTAAGTTTCCGAATCTGACCTGATGGCCAGAGCGTAGCTCTCGATCTTCTCCAGATGGCCAAGCGAATTGGCCCGCAATGCGAAGCCGCCGAATACAAAGATCTGTTCGGGGAGGAAAACCTCACCCTGGACCGCATCGCTACCGATGATCGAAGGAGCCATCAAGCCTTATGGTGATGACATAGTGGAATTCTCAATGAAAGCACCAATGTCGGTGTCAAAACTGGCCGATCTCGTGTAGGGGGTCCCGAACTATGCGTCTAAGGCGGATGGTAACAGGAAGCAGGGGACATGATGTTTACCCAGGTTCGGGCCCTCTTGATGGAGGTAATACCCTACGTCCTGCTTGATTGTTCTTGATGATATGAGTATTACAAGAGTTGATGTACCATGAGATCATAGAGGCTAAACCCTAGAAGCTAGCCTATGGTATGATTGTATATATTGTCCTATGGACTAAACCCTCCGGTTTATATAGACACCAGAGGGGGCTAGGGTTACACAGAGTCGGTTACAAGGGAGGAGATCTTCATATCCGTATTGCCTAGCTTGCCTTCCACGCCAAGGAGAGTCCCATCCGGACACGGTACGAAGTCTTCAATCTTGTATCTTCATAGTCCAATAGTCCGGCCAAAGGATATAGTCCGTCTGCCCGGAGACCCCCTAATCCAAGACTCCCTCACCCTTGTTTTGGACTCTAACTTGCATGATTTGAAAGGAACTAACCCGGACTGACGCTGTTTTCAGCAGAATTGCCATGGTGTTATTTTTGTGCAGAAATAAAAGTTTTTGGAATGACCTGAGAATCAACGCAGAATTATTTTGGAATATATAAAAAATACTGGAAGGAAGATCCATGTCAGGGGGGCCACCACCTGTCCATGAGGGTGGGGGCGCCCTACCCCCTGGGCGCGCCCCCTACCTCGTGGGCCCCCTGACGCTCCACCGACCTCAACCCTGACTCCATATATTCACTTTTGAGGAGAAAAAAACCAGGGAGAAGGATTCATCGTGTTTTACGATACAGAGCTAATACGTCTCCAACGTATCCATAATTTTTTATTGTTCCAAGCTATTATATTATCAACCTTGGATGTTTTATATGCATTTATATGCTATTTTATATGATTTTTGGGACTAACATATTAACCTAGAGCCCAGTGCTAGTTTCTGTTTTTTCCTTGTTTTAGAGTATCGCAGAAAAGCAAAATCAAATAGAGTCCAATTGACCTGAAACTTCACGCAACTTATTTTTGGACCAGAAGAAGCCCACGGAGTATCGGAGTTGGACCAGGAGAGTCCCGGGCTACCCACGAGGGTGGGGGGCATGCCCACCCCCCTAGGCGCGCCCCCTGCCTCGTGGACAGCCCAGAGGTCCACCGATGTATTTCTTCCTCCCATATATACCCATATACCATAAAAACTTCAACGAGCAGAATAGATCGGGAGTTCCGCCACCAGAAACCTCCGTAGCCACCAAAAACCAATCTAGACCGGTTTCGGCACCCTGTCGAAGTGGGAAATCCCTCTCCGGTGGCCATCTTCATCATCCCGGTGCTCTCCATGACGTGGAGGGAGTAGTTCTCCCTCGGGGCTGAGGGTATGTACCAGTAGCTATGTGTTTGATCTCTCTCTCTCTCTCGTGTTCTAGAGGTGGTACGATCTTGATGTATCGCGAGCTTTCCTATTATAGTTGGATCTTATGATGTTTTCTCCCCCCTCTACTCTCTTGTAATGGATTGAGTTTTCCCTTTGAAGTTATCTTATCGGATTGAGTCTTTAAGGATTTGAGAACACTTGATGTATGTCTTGCGTGGGATACCTGTGGTGACAATGGGGTATTCTATTGATCCACTTGATGTATGTTTTGGTCATCAACTTGCGGGTTCCGCCCATGAACCTATGCATAGGGGTTGGCACACGTTTTCATCTTGACTCTCCGGTAGAAACTTTGGGGCATTCTTTGAGGTTCTATGTGTTGGTTCAATAGATGAATCTGAGATTGTGTGATGCATATCGTATAATCATACCCATGGATACTTGAGGTGACATTGGAGTATCTAGGTGACATTAGGGTTTTTGTTGATTTGTGTCTTAAGGTGTTATTCTAGTACGAACTCTAGGGCTGTTTGTAACACTTATAGGAATAGCCCAATGGATTGATTGGAAAGAATAACTTTGAGGTGGTTTCGTACCCTACCATAATCTCTTCGTTTGTTCTCCGCTATTAGTGACTTTGGAGTGACTCTTTGTTGCATGTTGAGGGATAGTTATGTGATCCAATTATGTTATTATTGTTGAGAGAACTTGCAGTAGTGAAAGTATGAACCCTAGGCCTTGTTTCCTAGCATTGCAATACCGTTTGTGCTCACTTTTATCATTAGTTACCTTTCTGTTTTTATATTTTCAGATTACAAAAAGCTTTATCTACCATCCATATACCGCTTGTATCACCATCTCTTCGCCAAACTAGTGCACCTATACAATTTACCATTGTATTGGGTAAATAAATTGTTTTGGGGACACAAGAGACTCTTTGTTATTTGGTTGCAGGGTTGTTTGAGAGAGACCATCTTCATCCTACACCTCCCACAGATTGATAAACCTTAGGTCATCCACTTGAGGGAAATTTGCTACTGTCCTACAAACCTCTGCACTTGGAGGCCCAACAACATCTACAAGAAGAAGGGTGTGTAGTAGACATCAAGCTCTTTTCTGGCGCCGTTGCCGGGGAGGTGAGTGCTTGAAGGTATATCTTTAGATCTTGCAATCGAGTCTTTTAGTTTCTTGTTTTAGCACTAGTTTAGTTTATAAAAGAAAACTACAAAAAATATGGAATTAAGTTTTCCTCATACGCTTCATCTTTTTAATATCTTTCATGAGTATGATGGAAAGGAAAATTGTGCCAAAGTGTTAGAAGAAGAATGCATTAAAATGTTTGGCACTAAATATTTGAATGATGAGCATGATAGCAATGTTTTTAGTATGAACACCTTGAATATCCATAGTACTAATGATGATTGCACTAGCTATGCTGAAAATGTCTCCTATAAACATGTTAATTTTTGTGGAGTGCATTGGGTTTGCAAGTACACACCAAATAGGGAAGATAGATATTGCAAGAGGCATAAGCATTTAGAAACTAAATTATTGCAAGAAAGGCTAGATGTTTGTGCTGAAAGATTCAATATTTATCGCCATCCTTGTGAACTTTGCAATGAACATGGTCATTTAAAGCTCCAATGCTATTTGTTTCATGATCAAGTCGTGTCCAAAAATTGTGATAACTTGATTACCCTTGAGCATCATAAAGAGCTTAGTCTTCTTTTGGGTTATGAAGAAATGAAACATATAAATGAGGGTATTCCAAAATTTAATCTTGATAAATTTCTCGATTTTGATCTAGAGGAAATTTATATGTATTGTGCGGTGAATTGCCTTGAAAACCCTTATATTGCCAATTACGTAAAGAAAAGAAAACAAATAGAAGATGAAGAGAATACTAATGAAAGGGAAGAGACTTCCCAATACCCTCCTATTATTTCTTATGATGAATTAGGTAACGAGGAGGATCCTCCTATTCAACAACTCTCATTAATAAGGAGCTCCAAAAAGAGGATTGAACCCACACATGATGTGGTGAAGAAGAAGAAAAGAAAAGGGAAGAGAGGTAAAAAGATATCTCTCCCAAATAATGCTGCTCCTATTATTGTTGTGCCTCATGAAAATATACTTGTCGAAGATGATGCACTTGATGATGATCTCGTTATGACTATTGCTTGTTGTGATGATTATGATTGGGAAGATAATGATACTTCTTATGATCTTGAAAATCTTTTTGGCACTTGCTTGGAAGAATATGATAATTGCTATACTATTGGTGCTATCCATACTATTAATGATGAGAGTGATTATGCTTATGATATGAAAAGGCCCAAGCTTGGGGACGCTATGTTTGATGAAGATGATGTTTTTGAGAATATATTTGCTTCAATTAATGTTAGTCCCAAGCTTGGGGAAGCTATGTTTAATGAAGATGATACTTTTAGTCTCCCAAGTTTTGATATGCAAATTTATAATGATGATAGCATGCCTCCTACTTATGATGATTATATTGATGAAAGTGGGTTTGGAAGAGTGTCAACTTTAGGAAGTAATGATCCCACTATTTTGGAGGTTGTTGAATCTTATTATGATAATTATGAAAGTGGATTTGGAGAGGTCATGACTTTATTTAGTAATGATTCCACTATCTTGGAAGAGGTTTCAATCGATTATGATGAGAACAAAGTTGCTACTAATGATAATTATTGTGATGATACATATGCTATAAAAAGTAGAGATGATTATATTTATAAAACTTGTCATGATCATGATTACCCTTTTTCTGAACATTACTCTTTTAATGTGGAAACAATTTATAATATTCAACTCTCTTATGATACTCCCACTATCCTGAATGAGAAGAATTTTGCTTATGTGGAGAGTAGTAAATTTCATATGCTTGTAGATCATGAAAAGAATGCTTTAGGTGCTGGTTATATTGTTGAATTCATTCATGATGCTACTGAAAATTATTATAAGGGACGAATATATGCTTGTAGGAATTGCAATAATATCAAGTTTCCTCTCTATGTGCTTAAAATTTTCAAGTTATGCTTGTTTTACCTTCCTATGCAAGTTGATTCTTGTTATCATAAGTTGTTTGCTCACAAAATCCCTATGCATAGGAAGTGGGTTAGACTTAAATGTGCTATTCATATTCTTCATGATGCTCTCTTTATTTTTCAATTCTTATCTTTTATGTGAGCATCATTCAAATCATCATGCCTAGCTAGGGGCGTTAAACGATAGCGCTTGTTGGGAGGCAACCCAACTTTATTTTTGTTCCTTGCTTTTTGCTCCTGTTTAGCAATAAATAATTTATCTAGCCTCTGTTATGATTGATTTTTTATGTTTTAATTAGTGTTTGTGCCAAGTAGAACCGTTGGGAAGACTTGGGGAAAGTCTTGTTAATCTTGCTGTAAAAAACAGAAACTTTAGCGCTTACGAGAACTGCTGAATTTTTTATTTGGAAAGTGATATTTAGTTAATTGTTTTTGAAGATTATTAATAGATAAATTCCTCACGTCCAGTAATTTATTTTATAATTTTTGGGGTTCCAGATCTTGCGTTAGCTACAGATTACTACAGACTGTTCTATTTTTGACAGATTCTGTTTTTCGTGTGTTATTTGCTTATTTTGATGAATCTATGGCTAGTAAAATAGTTTATAAACCATAGAGAAGTTGGAATACAGTAGGCTTAACATCAATATAAATAAAGAATGAGTTCATTATAGTACCTTGAAGTGGTGTTTTGTTTTCTTTTGCTAACGGAGCTCACGAGATTTTCTACTTTAAGTTTTGTGTTGTGAAGTTTTGAAGTTTTCGGTAAACATTCGATGGACTATGTAATAAGGAGTGAAAAGAGCCTAATCTTGGTGATGCCCAAGGCACCCCAAGGTAATATGTAAGGACAACCAAGATCCTAAGCTTGGGGATGCCCCAGAAGGCATCCCCTCTTTCGTCTTCGTTCATCGGTAACTTTACTTGGAGCTATATTTTTATTTACCACATGATATGTGTTTTGCTTGGAGCGTAATTTTATTTTATTTAGTTTTTCTTGCTGTTTGAATATAATACCAGGATCTTAAATTCTTAAAAGTTAGAGAGTCTTCGTATAGTTGCATGATTATTCGACTACTCATTGATCTTCACTTATATCTTTCGGAGTAGTTTGTCGTTTGCTCTAGTGCTTCACTTATATCTTTTAGAGCACGATGGTGGTATTATTTTGAAGAAATAGATGAACTCTCATGCTTCACTTATATTATTTTGAGAGTCTTTAGAACATCATGGTAGCTTGCTTTGGTTATGAAATTAGTCCTAATATGATGGGCATCCAAGAGGGATATAATCAAAACTTTCATATAAAGTGCATTGAATACTATGAGAAGTTTGATACTTGATAATTGTTTTGAGATATGGAGATGGTGATATTAGAGTCATGCTAGTTGAGTAGTTGTGAATTTGAGAAATACTTGTGTTGAAGTTTGTGATTCCCGTAGCATGCACGTATGGTGAACCGTTGTGTGACGAAGTCGGAGCATGATTTGTTTATTGATTGTCCTCCTTATGAGTGGCGGTCAGGGATGAGCGATGGTCTTTTACTACCAATCTATCCCCCTAGGAGCATGCGCGTAGTACTTTGTTTCGATAACTAATAGATTTTTGCAATAAGTATGTGAGTTCTTTATGACTAATGTTGAGTCCATGGATTATACGCACTCTCACCCTTCCACCATTGCTAGCTTCTCTAATACCACACACCTTTCGCCGGTATCATAAACCCACCATATAACTTCCTCAAAACAGCCACCATACCTACCTATCATGGCATTTCCATAGCCATTCCGAGATTATTGCCCTACAACTTTCCACTGTTCCGTTTACTATGACACGCTCCATCATTGTCATATTGCTTTGCATGATCATGTAGTTGACATTGTATTTGTGGCAAATCCACCATTCATAATTCTTCCATACATGTCACTCTTGAGTCATTGAACATCTCGGTACACCGCCGGAGGCATTCATATAGAGTCATATTTTGTTCTAAGTATCGAGTTGTAATTCTTGAGTTGTAAGTAAATAAAAGTGTGATGATCATCATTATTAGAGCATTGTCCCAGTGAGGAAAGGATGATGGAGACTATGATTCCCCCATAAGTCGGGATGAGACTCCGGACGAAATAAAAAGAGGCCATAAAAAAGAGAAAAGGCCCAAATAAAAAAATAAAAAAAATAAAGAGTCATGATCTTCATGATAGAGAGTCTCCTATGTTGTCACTTTCATATACTACTGGGAATCTTTCATTATAGAACTTGGCTTGTATATTCTAATGATGGGCTTCCTCAAAATGCCCTAGGTCTTCATGAGCAAGCGAGTTGGACGCACAACCACAAGTTTCTTTTGTTGAGCTTTCATACATTTATAGCTCTAGTGCATCCATTGCATGGCAATCCCTACTCACTCACAATGATATCAATTGATGGGCATCTCCATAGCCCGTTGATACGCCTAGTTGATGTGAGACTATCTTCTCCTTTTTGTCTTCTCCACAACCACCATTCTATTCCACCTATAGTGCTATGTCCATGGCTCACGCTCATATATTGCGTGAAGATTGAAAAAGTTTGAGAACATAAAAAGTATGAAACAATTTCTTGGGTTGTAATCGGGGTTGTGCATGATTTAAATATTTTGTATGGTGAAGATAGAGCATAGCGAGACTATATGATTTTGTAGGGATAGCTTTCTTTGGCCATGTTATTTTGAGAAGACATGATTACTTGGTTAGTATGCTTGAAGTATTATTATTTTTATGTCAATATTAAACTTTTGTCTTGAATCTTATGGATCTGAATATTCTTGCCACAATAAAGAGAACTACATGGATAAATATGTTAGGTAGCATTCCACATCAAATATTCTATTTTTATCATTTACCTACTCGAGGACGAGCAGGAATTAAGCTTGGGGATGCTGATACATCTCCAACGTATCTATAATTTTTGATTGTTCCATGCTATTATATTATCAACCTTGGATGTTTTATATGCATTTATATGCTATTTTATATGATTTTTTGGACCAACCTATTAACCTAGAGCCCAGTGCTAGTTTCTATTTTCTCCTTGTTTTAGAGTATCACAGAAAAGGAAAATCAAACGGAGTCCAATTGACCTGAAACTTCACGGAACTTATTTTTGGACCAGAAGAAGCCCACGGAGTTTCGGAGTTGGACCAGGAGAGTCCCAGGCTGCCCACGAGGGTGGGGGCGCGCCCCCCTGCCTCGTGGATAGCCCGGAGGTCCACCGGCGTACTTCTTCCTCCCATATATACCCCATATATCCTGAAAACTTCAGGGAGCAGAATAGATCGGTAGTTCCACCGCCGGAAGCCTCTGTAGCCATCGAAAACCAATCTAGACCCGTTCCAGCACCCTGCCGGAGGGGGAAATCCCTCTCCGGTGGCCATCTTCATCATCCCGGTGCTCTCCATGACGAGGAGGCACTAGTAGAAAACCGGGCAATAGCACCGGTTCATAAGGGCCTTTAGTGCCGGTTATGGAAACGGCACTATTATTTCGGCACTAAAGCCCCCCCCCCCTTTAGTACCAGTTCAGCATGAACCGGTGCTAAAGGGGTACCACGTGGCACAAGCCAGCTCCGGGGGCCGGGAGCCCTTTAGTACCGGTTGGTAAAACCAACCGGTACTAAATGGTTGTGGGTTTTTGTTTTATTTTGTATTTTTCAATTTAATTTGTGTTATCAATTTAATTTAGGATTGTTTTACGTTATAATGAGTTGTAGTCGTCGTCATCATCATCATCGCATATTAATAAATAAATAAACTCTAGCTAGCTAAAAATCATCGTGGTCGTCTAATTACCACTATTTAATCATCATAGTCATTACCGCTAGCTATGTAATTCATCATCAACGTTGGCTAGCTTAAAGAGGAAACATTCACTTTGTAACAGAAGCAAAGAGATATCATCAAGTTCAACATAATCATCACCAACATCGAAGTTCAGGACACGGATCCATGAGACAAGTACTAATTAAGAGCATGAAGAGTAGCTACTGATCCTGCTGCTCCCTCTTAGGTAGAATAGCATAGAACATGTATAGCTCTCCTGATTCATCATACTGGAGCATGCAGATGAATCTGTCTCCTAATCTTGGGTTGCGCTTCTCCGTACTGCCCCCTAGTACTTCTCTGCGATCGTTAACAATTTTGCTCCAATCTTTCACTATTAAGCATTCTTCGCTTTTAGAAATCCTGAATGCACTCATGTGCAATGTAGGAAATCTTGGTCGTAAGCTAACCATTGACATGCGACCTTTTGTCTCGATCCACTGGGGCACAACTGTCATCGGAAGTCCCTGTTGAACAACATCGTATAGTAATTAATATACTAAGCAATGAAAGTTTAGCTTCAAAAATAATGTATGCAAAAGATGCACTAAATTAAGGACAAATATTTAAAATCTTACCATCTTTTGATTATAGATGTGACCGTAGTTCAATACGATCACCATTGGTTGCACGTTTTGAGTACTAACATTTCTAAGTGTAGGGAAAAAATTTGTCTTGTCAGTATTAAGATCCTCAAGCCATGAAACATAATGACTTATCTCCTCGCAGTTTAGTTGAGCCCCGGGGCAGTAGTAGGTCCTGTCTACCAAGCGCCGGACATGTTTGCTTGAACCGAAATAAGCTGACAATACAAAATAGTTGTCAACTATTTTTGAATAAACTGTACGAAAGACATAAACATATGCATGCATGGTTGAGAAAAACTCACCAAATGGTAGAACTGGAGGCGTTTGCACATCGACCCAGATGTCTATATTACCTTCAATATCATCTTTCGGACGAATATCAAAGGTGATAACCATATCAGGCTCAAATGCATAAGCCTTGCATAGTGCCTGCCAAGTTTTGCATTCAAAATGGGTGTATGTGTCTCCATTATATAATTTGACGTTGAAAGTATACCCATGCTGCGTCTTCAAGTAAACTCTCTTTACCTCCATATCATCTATAGCACTGAAACCTATCTTATCCAAGACAAAAATTCTTGCATAGCAGGGGATGCGCTAGTACAATAGTGAAAATTTAAAATTATAAGTTGAAGCAAATGAAGCATAAGTTTTGCATTCAAATAATGATTAACAAAGTGACTTACTGTATCAACTTCGAATGTCTCATCCAGCTTGATGCTGAAGCGCCTACCATCAACAAGGAAATTTTGGTCGCACAGGCCGCGCTGGTCTTCACAGTGTTCGCACATAATAAAATCTTTTTCGTCGTCAGATGACATTTCCTATGTTCATATAGGTGAAACATTAAACACCTATATCTAGCCAAATATATATTCATCTAACATTTGACATTAATATATCTAACTATATATTCAATTGACATTACTATATATTTAACTTTTCTATCTAATTCATTAACAAATAATATTTTAATTAGATCATCAAATCTCATATACCTAAATTTTCTTACTAAAAATAAACTAGTTATATTAATTATTCAACTAGTTCTAATCTCATATACCTAAATTTTCTTACTAAAAATAAACTAGTTATATTAATTATTCAACTAGTTCTAATCTCATATACCTAAATTTTCTTACTAAAAATAAACTAGTTATATTAATTATTCAACTAGTTCTAATCTCATATAAATGTTCTTAATAAAAATAAACTAGTTATATTAATTATTCAACTAGTTCTAATCTCATATACCTAAATTTTCTTATTGAAAATAAACTAGTTATATTAATTATTCAACTAGTTCTAATCTCTAGTTTGACAATTTTTCTATCTAGCTAGCTAATTCATCTAACATTCGACATTAATCTAACATTCGATCATCTAATTAACTTTTCTAAAAAACAGAAAATAAGTAAATGTATGCATCTAACATTCGACATTAATCTAACATTTACTAAAAATGTATGCATGTGTGTGTATATATACTTATACATATGTGTGTACGTATGTGTGTGTGTGTGTATGCGTGTGTGTGTGTGCGCGCCGGCGTACGACGTACGTCATGCCGCCGCCCCGTACGTACGAGCGGCGGCGCCGGCGTACGAGGCGGGGGCGCCGGCGTACGGGACGGGGGCGCCGGTGTGTGTGTGTATATGTGTGTGGGTATGTGTGTGCGGGAGCGAGAGAGAGACGTACGGCCGCGGCGATGACGACGGATGGCGGCGGCGTTCGGGGCGCGTGGCAGCGCGAGACGACGACGACGACGGGCGGCGGCGGGGATAGCGACGATGACGACGGACGGCGACGACGGGATCGAGCGGCGCGCGCGGCGGAGGTTGGAGACGAAGTGGAGTTGAAACTGAAATTTTCGTAAGTGCTGTATATATAGGATTGGCCTTTAGTACCGGTTCGTGGCTCCAACCGGTACTAAAGGCCTATTTTCCCCAGGCCAAGCGGCGGGAAACGACCCCTTTAGTACCGGTTCGTGCCACGAACCGGTACTAAAGACCCCCCCTTTAGTACCGGTTGGAGCCACGAACCGGTACTAAAGGGGGTGCGCTGCCACCCGCGGTGCACAAAAATTTAGTCCCACCTCGCTAGCCGAGGGGCACTCGCACCTGCTTATAAGCCCCGCCGCCGCTGCTGTCTCGAGCTCCTCCCTAAAGCAGGCCTTCTGGGCCTACCTCTGCTACTCTGCCCTGTGGGGCCTATTGGGCTTGCGGGCCTGCATCCTGGCCCAACAACAGGTTGGGTTTCTAGTCGTATGCAGGCCGCTGTGGCCCAGTAGGTGGGCTTTTTTCATTTTGTTTTTTTTGCTGTATTTAGAGTTTGCGCTGCCACCCCAAAATTTAGTCCCACCTCGCCCGGCGAAGGGCAGCCGCACTGGTTTATAAACCAAGCCGCGGCTACCTCTACGAACTCCTCTATATAGCAGGCTTCTAGGCCTAATTAATTAGGGCGCGCTGCCCTGTGAGTCTGCTGGCCCTTCTGGGCCTGCATTTGCACACCCTAGGTCTGGTAGACCCACAGGGCAGTGCGCCAACAAATTTGCTATATAGTTTTTTCTTTTCTGCATTACTTATTTTTATTTATTTATTTTTGAGTAGTTTTTTATATAGTTTTTTTCTGCATTATTTATTTTTTTCTATTTATTTTTGAGTAATTTTTTTGTATAGTTCTTTTATTTTCTGCATTACTTATTTTTGCATAGTCCGAAACCGTGATACTCGGAAAGAGTTTGTTCAGTTTGTACACGAAGTGCGTCCAGTTTTTGCCGTGACCCTCTCTACTCTTTCGTGCATGCTATGTGGGTGATACGATGATACCATGCCAAGTTTCAACATTTTCAGGATTCATTTTGTAGTGATTTTCAATTTCACGGTCATTTAGCTCTCTAAACAATTAGGTAAATGACCGAAAAACAACAAATAATGTCAGAACATGTTGAAAATTGATGACGTCGCTTTAAATGCTGCATACTGAACACAAAAGAAGTCCGGAGTTCAAATAAGTATAAAAAACATTGAAGTGGCCATGTAACAGATGAGTTCTCGTCCGAAACCCTGATACTCGGAAAGAGTAGGTCCAGTTTGTACACGAAGTGCGTCCAGTTTTTGCCATGACCCTCTCTACTCTTTCGCGCATGCTATGCGGGTGATACGATGATACCATGCCAAGTTTCAACATTTTCAGGATTCATTTTGTAGTGATTTTCAATTTCATGGTCATTTAGCTCTCTAAACAATTAGGTAAATGACCGAAAAACAACAAATGATGTCAGAACATGTTGAAAATTGATGACGTCGCTTTAAATGCTGCATACTGAACACAAAAGAAGTCCGGAGTTCAAATAAGTATAAAAAACATTGAAGTGGCCATGTAACAGATGAGTTCTCGTCCGAAACCCTGATACTCGGAAAGAGTAGGTCCAGTTTGTACACGAAGTGCGTCCAGTTTTTGCCGTGACCCTCTCTACTCTTTCGCGCATGCTATGCGGGTGATACGATGATACCATGCCAAGTTTCAACATTTTCAGGATTCATTTTGTAGTGATTTTCAATTTCACGGTCATTTAGCTCTCTAAACAATTAGCTAGGTAAATGACCGAAAAACAACAAATGATGTCAGAACATGTTGGATATTGATGACGTCGCTTTAAATGCTGCATACTGAACACAAAAGAAGTCCGGAGTTCAAATAAGTTTAAAAAACATTGAAGTGTGGCCATGTAACAGAGTTCACATTTGACCGTTTTTCTACTAGTAAATAGAGTTTGCCAAACTTGAGTTTCCCAAGTCACTTACACAAAAAGCTATGATTCATGGTTGTCAAATCCATAATTTCCAAACCACGACAACCTTGAGGCATAACAAGCTTTAAATGCTGCATACTGAACACAAAAGAAGTCCGGAGTTTAAATAAGTTATTAAAAATAAAAAAGAGGTGCAATGTTGGTTAATTTGCTTCAAGCCATTCGGAATAGTGTAGACTGCACTGCACATAGCTCAGTGCAATCTATGCTATTCCGCAAGGCTTGAAGCTAATCAACATGTAGAAGATCATCTTGAGCTTGTGTCCCCTTGAAGGAAGTAGGATACTTCTCTTATTGAGGAACAAACTTTGTCTTTGGGGTATTGATCTTCTTCCCACTCAACTCCATTGGCATTGAACTTTTGTTCAAAACCAACACCTTGATTCTTCCCTTCAATAAGCTATTTTCTTGCTCAAGTGTAACTTGGCTAAGAGAATCGTTAGTGGAATCAAGAGAACTACTAGAAGCAACAATGTTAGATCTTATGTCACAAAAAAGAAGTTGTATCAAACCTTTTATGTCGGATCTAGAACAAACCAATCGGTATCGCCATCATACAGCCCTACCGTGGCTCGTGATGCATATATATGCATATCGAATGTACGGTTGGGCGTATGATGGCGAATCCTAATGATTTGTATTCAGTCGATGAACTGGTAGATGTATGCAGTCGATGAACTGGTAGATGTATGTAGTCGATGAACTGAAAGACTTATGCAGGGACAAAGGCGAGAGATGGGCTATATATAGGGTCGTCTGGCTCACAAAGTGATTGTGATAGTTTCGATCCAACGACTCACATGAGCTAGGAAGAAACACACCCTTGATTCAACAACTCGCAAGAGCTAGAAAGAAACACACGATCCGTGTGATTCTTCCTGATTGGTGGGATGCACATTAGTATCGGTTCGTGCCACGAACCGGTGCTAAAGATTGGCAACGAACCGGTACTAATGGTAGCAGCCCACCTAGCCGTTGGAATCGGCACTAATGGTCACATTCGTGCCGGCTCAAATTCAAACCGGCACTATAATGTGCTTCACATTTGACCGTTTTTCTACTAGTCAATAGAGTTTGCCAAACTTGAGTTTCCCAAGTCACTTACACAAAAAGCTATGATTCATGGTTGTCAAATCCATAATTTCCAAATCACAACAACCTTGAGGCATAACAAGTTTTAAATGCTGCATACTGAACACAAAAGAAGTCCGAAGTTTAAATAAGTTATTAAAAATAAAAAAGAGGTGCAATGCTGGTTAATTTGCTTCAAGCCATTCGGAATAGCGTAGATTGCACTAAGCCACTGCACATAGCTCAGTGCAATCTATACTATTCCGCAAGGCTTGAAGCAAATCAACATGTAGGTGAGCATTGCAACTCTTCGTCATTGTCTGTGCACTCACGGCTTATAAACCGCTCATATTGCCTCTCTCTTGGCGAGGTGGGACTAAAAACAGCTTGCCGTAACCGGCACCGCTCATTAGTACCGGTTCGTGGTACGAACCGGCACTAAATGGTGATGGTGGGGCCATAGCCTGACCGTAGGATGACACAGCCTCTTTAGTACCGGTTCATGCCACGAACCGGTACTAAAGGTTCGCCACGAACCGGTACTACTGATCACCGCCACGAACCGGCACTAATGTGCACATTAGTGCCGGCTCAAATACAAACCGGCACTAATGTGCTTCACGTTTGACCCTTTTTCTACTAGTGAGGGAGTAGTTCTCCCTCGGGGCTGAGGGTATGCACCAGTAGCTATGTGTTTTATCTCTCTCTCTCTCGTGTTCTAGAGGTGGTACGATCTTGATGTATCGCGAGCTTTACTATTATAGTTCGATCTTATGATGTTTTCTCCCCCCTCTACTCTCTTGTAATGGATTGAGTTTTCCCTTTAAAGTTATCTTATCGGATTGAGTCTTTAAGGATTTGAGAACACTTGATGTATGTCTTGCGTGGGATACCTGTGGTGACAATGGGGTATTCTATTGATCCACTTGATGTATGTTTTCGTGATCAACTTGCGGGTTCCTCCCATGAACCTATGCATAGGGGTTGGCACACGTTTTCATCTTGACTCTCCGGTAGAAACTTTGGGGCACTCTTTGAGGTTCTATGTGTTGGTTGAATAGATGAATCTGAGATTGTGTGATGCATATCGTATAATCATACCCACGGATACTTGAGGTGACATTGGAGTATCTAGGTGACATTAGGGTTTTGGTTGATTTGTGTCTTAAGGTTTTATTCTAGTACGAACTCTAGGGCAGTTTGTGACACTTATAGGAATAGCCCAACGGATTGATTGGAAAGAATAACTTTGAGGTGGTTTTGTACCCTACCATAATCTCTCCGTTTGTTCTCCGCTATTAGTGACTTTGGAGTGACTCTTTGTTGCATGTTGAGGGATAGTTATGTGATCCAATTATGTTATTATTGTTGAGAGAACTTGCACTAGTGAAAGTATGAACCCTAGGCCTTGTTTCCTAGCATTGCCATACCGTTTGTGCTCACTTTTATCATTAGTTACCTTGATGTTTTTATATTTTTAGATTACAAAAACCATTATCTACCATCCATATACCACTTGTATCACCATCTCTTCGCCGAACTAGTGCACATATACAATTTACCATTGTATTGGGTGTGCTGGGGACACAAGAGACTCTTTGTTATTTGGTTGCAGGGTTGTTCGAGGGAAACCATCTTCATCCCATGCCTCCCTCGGATTGATAAACCTTAGGTCATCCACTTGAGGGAAAATTGCTACTGCCCTACAAACCTCTGCACTTGGAGGCCCAACAACGTCTACAAGAAGAAGGTTGTGTAGTAGACACCAGGTGCCGCAGCCAAGCCCAAAACTCTCTCGGGAGGGCTGATCTGGAGTCCGTTCAGGGCTCTCGAGAGGGGAATCCGTCACCATCGTCATCATCAACCATCCTCCATCACCAATTTCATGATGCTCACTGCCGTGCATGAGTAATTCCATCGTAGGCTTGCTGGATGGTGATGGGTTGGATGAGATTTATCATGTAATTGACTTAGTTTTGTTAGGGTTTGATCCCTAGTATCCACTATGTTCTGAGATTGATGTTGCTATGACTTTTCTATGCTCAATCCTTGTCGCTAGGGCTCGAGTGCCATGATTTAAGATCTGAACCTATTATGTTTTCATCAATATATGAGAGTTCTTGATCATATCTTGCAAGTCTACAGTCACCTATTATGTGTTATGATCCGTTAACCCCGAAGTGAGAATAATCGGGATACTTACCGGTGACGACCGTAGTTTGAGGAGTTCATATATTAACTATGTGTTAATGCTTTATTCCGGTACTCTATTAAAAGGAGGCCTCAATATCCCTTAGTTTCCAGTAGGACCCCGCTGCCACGGGAGGGTAGGACAAAAGATGTCATGCAAGTTCTTTTCCATAAGCACATATGACTATATTCAGAATACATGCCTACATTACATTGATGAACTGGAGCTAGTTCTGTGTCACCCTAGGTTATGACTGCTACATGATGAACCGCATCCGGCATAATTCTCCATCACCGACCCATTGCCTACGAGCTTTCCATATATTGTTCTTCGCTTATTTAATTTTCCGTTGCTATTGTTATCATCACTACAAAACACCAAAAATATTACTTTTTCTATCGTTACCATTTACCACCGTTACCACTACTATCATATTACTTTGCTACTAAACACTTTGTTGCAGATATTAAGTTTCCAGGTGTGGTTGAATTGACAACTCAGCTGCTAATACTTGAGAATATTCTTTGGCTCCCCTTGTGTCGAATCAATAAATTTGGGTTGAATACTCTACCCTCGAAAACTATTGTGATCCCCTATACTTGTGGGTTATCACTGCCGAGTTATCTTCTATAGTACATTAGTAGTTCATGGTTGTATGAAACATGGTAGTGGGATCGTTGCCATCATCTCCTCCACCCTCAAAAGTTTCAGATTTCTGAGAAGCGGCAACAACTCCGCATCTCATCCGCACCTCCGCCTCCATTCCCCCCTCCAATCCCCTCCCCATACGCATCCTCGTCCATAGATCCCCTGCCAAAACCCTGTCCCGAGAAACGTGCGCACCCTGCACTTGCTCGACAAAATGCGCAGCCCGACGGCCACCGGGCCCTCGGGGTCGTGCCGCCCCGTGGGTGAGACGGCCGCCGACCACCTCAGCGCGCTCCCGAACGACCTCCTGCGCCGTACCATGTCGTCCCCGAGGGCATGGGAGGTGGTGCGCACCTGCATGCTCGCGCGGCGGTGGCGCCACCTCTGGGCATCGGCGTCCTGCCTCGACTTTCGCCCGCACCGCTCCACCCGCGACTGCAAGCCGCTCTGCCCCCATGACTTCTTCTACAGGCTCCTCCTCTTTCACGATGCATCGGCGCCCATGGACACGCTCCACCTGCGGTCCAGCGACGCACTGGGAGACTTTGCCGGCGACAACGCCGACACCTGGATCAGGGCTTCTATGAGGCACGGCGCAGGGGTCATCCATGTCGTCGGGCATCACGGCTCTCCTGTGCAGTTCGCGGGCGTCCCCTTCATCTCTTGCCACCTCAAGGTCTTGAAGCTGTCGTATGCCAGGCTCGACTGCAGGATCCTCGAGGATCTCTCTTCTCACTGCACGTCTTTGGAGGAGCTTGACCTCAAGGATTGCTTGTTGGTGGCAGACGATGAGATCGCCGCCGCCTCTCTCAAGACTTTAATCAAGCTCAAATGCAGGATCGAGTGTGACTTCTCCATTGCTGCTCCGAACCTAGTGCTTCTGTGCTTCATCGCACCTTACCTGTGAGTTCCATCATTCAAGAACCTGGGTTCGCTGGTCACTGGAACTATCGTGATATATGACTATTTCTTGAGTGATGACTTCAGTGAGGATGACGAGTATCACGAAACCACTGATGATGATGTTTCTAAACACACCATTGATCAAGAGGATTCTGATGAAACTACTACTGATGATGATGATGACGACGACGACGATGCGACTGATGATAATAGCAATTATGTTTATGAACAGATCATTGAGCAAGACGAATGTGATGAAATACTTCTGACGATGGTGGCGATGATGATAGCAGTTATGTTTCTGAACACATCAGTTATGGTTTTGAACACATCATTGAGCATGAGGATTGTGATGAAACTACTTTTGATGATGGTGACGATGATGATAGCAGTTATGTTGAACACATAAGTTACATGTCTGAACACATCATTGAGCAAGAGGATTGTGATGAAACTACCTCTGATGATGGTGACGATGAAGATAGCAGTTATGCTTCCGAACACATCACCAATCAAGATGATTGTGATGAAACAACTGATGATGACGGCGATGATAGCGACGATAAGGATAAGAGAGAGAAGAGTTATAAGGCTAGTGATGGCTCTTTCTTGAGTGGTGATGATTCTGTATACATCAGTGAAGATGATGTTTTTGCTGAAAGCGCTGACGAAGAAGATGGTTTTGATAATAGCAAGAATTATAAGATTGGATATGGGTCTGCTGGTCAGAACGACAATTATGATCATGATAATGATATCGATAGCGATGACACCTATGAATATAGTGAGATTGCACAAGAGAGAAAGTATGGGTACCATGCTGACAGCCAAAATTCTAGTGAAGATAATTGCTATCATAGCTATGAAAACAGTGAAATGAATGATAGTGAATATCTTGGTGGCCAAAACATCCTTCGGCGTCTTTCAAGTGTTACAAGTTTGGGGTTGTTAACTGATGCTAGGGAGGTATATCTGCCACCATATTTTGTTGATCGCTCTCTCTTTCAGTATGCTTACATTGGTTTCCTTCACATTACCCCAGTTCGTTTACATTTCATTTCTTCTGATGCCTGCCAAAGAAACGTTTTTCCTTCCACCAAAACATTGAGTGTTCCCTAAGCAGATTTTGTAGCTTCTGCTATGTAGTAGCATCAAAACCTGTTTATAGAGGCGTAGCCGACATTACAAAAAAATGTTCAAGTGAAAAATAGTTCTACATTATTTTCATCATAAAATGGAGTGGGTGGATCAATTAGAAAAGTTTGTGAATAGCTTTGGGGAGCATCTTTTATTGATGGAGATGGTTAATTAGCATTTTTCAATATTGTTTCAATAGTGTGGCTATTCATAAGTTCACTGTTTTTATGTTATTGTGTGTTCAACTATAGCATCATCTTGTACTAGTCTATGTGAATTTCCATTTGCATAATTTTACCAGCAAAAAAAGATGCACCATGGTGTAACAGTAGATGCTAATCCTCTAATAATATATAACTATTTAGTTTTTCATTTTTAACGTGGCTTATTCATTTTCTTATTTAAATACCAAATAACCCGCTTGTACACAGTGTGTTCAATACTAGTTGATTCTAATTAACATTGTTCTTTATGGAATACTTTTTTGTGCAATATGAAGGTGGTTCTGATTAGGGAATTGAGAAGATGTCCAACCTTTAGCAACCTGAAGACCTTGTCCCTTGGTGAATGGTGTATGGCTCCTAGTTTTGATGCACTAATTTTCCTGCTCCAACATTCACCTGTTATAGAGAGGCTTTTTCTCCAACTTAAATTGGCATGTGTTACGTCTATATTCATTGTTGGTGTATTCATGCATGAGCACGTGCTTAATAACAGTTTTGTTGATTTGCACAAGAACTTCGACACCAGAAGCAAAAAAAGCCTTGGAAACAAGTATCAAACTACAAAGAAGATCATTTACCTGCAAAGACCTTCAAATGGTGAAAATCACATGCTCAAAGGATGATGTGAGAGTCCATAAGTTGGCAAATTTGTTCATTTCAAATGGTGTACCCCTTGACAAGATTTTAGTCCATCGGAGTGGGAGTGCTTGTGAGTCATACCACATACCTTCTCTTCATATACCGCATACCTTCTCTTCATATGCCATTTATATGTTCACATGCTATTTTCTGACAGATGCAAGATACATACTATATGGTTCCTGAAAAACTAAGTCTATACCATTATATAGAGTGAAGTAACTATAAATATTAGCCATTCGATAATATGCTCCATCTAATGGTTGGGAGATAGCAAATCCGAGCATTACCAGTTGTTGGATGAAATTTTCATTTCATAGGATTCTGCCACGTCACCTTGTAATTGAACTCCCACTCTATCATCTCATAGTGTTCTAGAAGCATGTTTTCCCCATGCAAAGAATTATCCATAATGCGCCAATAAAAAAGGGATGGAGAACAATCCTGATTCTAGAGGGGTGAGAACCGAGTTAGATTATACTGGAGCAGGACCAGTATGTTAACATGGTAGCAGATAAAATGTTAGCAATGCAATTGTATAATATTGAAGCATTAATAAAGCACAACCATTACTTAAGCTATTTAGAGAGAAAAATATGTGCACTTCGACTAAAATAGCATTAAACACAAAATAATGAACTCCCCACAATCCCTATTTTTCATAATTATTGAATTACTGGCGTTTCTGGTTTCATCCAAATCTCATTTGTAATTTTGTACCAAGAATACCCTTTTGGATTTGATCAACAAAGATGGGCATCAATCTGAGCTTTTAATTGATTTTTCCCTATTGTTATATATTGATGACGTGTGCAATTTACTAGTAGGAGAAGTATGTTTAATTCGCATATGATCTGCTTCGTGTAAGATGTTAGATGAGAATCTCGTGTTGTCAACTTAAATTTGTTGCTTCCTAGATGGTCCTGATCTACAAACTCGTCCACTCACTGGTACTTATTTTCTACCAGATCTCCATGCACAGAAGTGTTGGGGAACGCAGTAATTTCAAAAATTTCCTACGCACACGCCAAGATCATGCTGATGCATAGCAATGAGAGGGGAGATTTTCGTCTACGTACCCTCGTAGACCGTAAGCGAAAGCGTTATGACAACGTAGTTGATGTAGTCATACGTCTTCACGATCGACCGATCCTAGTACCGAAAGTACGGCACCTCCGCGATCTGCACACGTTCAGCTCGGTGACGTCCCATGAATTCACGATCCTGTAGAGGGTCGAGGGAGAGTTTTTTCAACACGACGGCATGATGACGGTGATGATGATACTACCGGAACAGGGCTTCGCCTAAGCACCGCTACGATATGACCGAGGTGGATTATGGTGGAGGGGGCACCGCACACAGCTGGAAACAATCAACTTGTGTGTTCTAGGGTGCCCCCTGCCCCCGTATATAAAGGAGCAAGGGGGAGGCCGGCCGGCCCTTGGGGCCCGCGAGGAGAGGAGGAGTCCTCCTCTTCCTACTCCTACTAGGAGGGGAAAGGAAGGAGGAGAGGGAGAAGGAAAGGGGGGCGCCGCCCCCGTTCCCTAGTCCAATTCGGACCAAAAAGGGAGGGGGCGCGCAGCCTGCCCTGGCCGGCCCTCTCTCTATCTCCACTAAGGCCCATGTGGCCCATTAGTTCTCCCGGGGGGTTCCGGTACTCCAGTTTTCTCCGAAATCACCCGGAACAGTTTTGGTGTCTGAATATAGCTGTCCAATATATCAATCTTTATTTATCGACCATTTCGAGACTCCTCGTCATGTCCGTGATCACATCCGGGACTCCGAACTACCTTCGGCTCATCAAAACACATAAACTCATAATACCGATCGTCACCGAACATTAAGCATGCGGACCCTACGGGTTCGAGAACTATGTAGACATGACTGAGACACGTTTCTGGTCAATAACCAATAGCGGAACCTGGATGTTCATATTGGCTCCTACATATTCTACGAAGATCTTTATCGGTCAAACCGCATAATGATATATGTTGTTCCCTTTGTCATCGGTATGTTACTTGCCCAAGATTCGATCGTCGGTATCTCAATACCTAGTTCAATCTTGTTACCAGCAAGTCTCTTTACTCGTTCTGTAATGCATCATCTCGTAACTAACTCATTAGTCACATTGCTTGCAAGGCTTATAGTGATGTGCATTACCGAGAGGGCCTAGAGATACCTCTCCGACAATTGGAGTGACAAATCCTAATCTTGATCTATGCCAACTCAACAAACACCATCGGAGACACCTGTAGAGCACCTTTATAATCACCCAGTTACATTGTGACGTTTGGTAGCACACAAAGTGTTCCCCCGGTATTCGGGAGTTGCATGATCTCATGGTCATAGGAACATGTATAAGTTATGAAGAAAGCAATAGCAACAAACTAAACGATCATCATGCTAAGCTAACGGATGGGTCAAGTCAATCACATCATTCTCTAATGATGTGATCCCATTAGTCAAATGACAACTCATGTCTATGGTTAGGAAACATAACCATCATTGATTGAACGAGCTAGTCAAGGAGAGGCAAACTAGTGACACTTTGTTTGTCTAAGTATTCACACATGTACTATGTTTCCGGTTAATACAATTCTAGCATGAATAATAAACATTTATCATGATATAAGGAAATAAATAATAACTTTATTATTGCCTCTAGGGCATATTTCCTTCAGTCTCCACTTGCACAAGAGTCAATAATCTAGTTCACATCATCATGTCATTTAACACCAATAATTCACATCTTTATGTGATTAGTTCACATCTTCATGTGACCAATACCCAAAGGGTTTACTAGAGTCAATAATCTAGTTCACATCGCTATGTGATTAACACCCAAAGAGTGATCATGTTTTTCTTGTGAGAGAAGTTTAGTCTACGGGTTTGTAACATTCAGATCTGTATGTATTTTGCAAATTTCTATGTCTACAATACTCTGCACGAAGCTACTCTAGCTAATTTCTCCCACTTTCAATATGTATCTAGATCGAGACTTAGAGTCATCTAGATCGATGTAAACTCTTTACGACGAACTCTTTTATCACCTCCATAATCGAGAAATATTTCCTTAGTCCTCTAAGGATAATTTTGACCGTTGT
Source organism: Triticum monococcum (assembly GCA_034509565.1). Taxonomy (NCBI): domain Eukaryota; kingdom Viridiplantae; phylum Streptophyta; class Magnoliopsida; order Poales; family Poaceae; genus Triticum; species Triticum monococcum. Next base: position 74,935,245 of record CM067842.1, on the reverse strand, counting down.
CCAGTGATCTACTCCTAGATCACTATTGTACTCCCTTGCCAGAATCATGCTAAGCTATACAATAGGACTGGTACACAACATAGCATACTTTATAGAACCTATCACTGAGGCATCGGGAATGACTTTTCATTCTCTTTCTATTTTCTGTTGTGGTCGGGTTTTGAGTCTTTACTCAACTTCACACCTTGCAACACAGGCAACAACTCCTTCTTTGAATGTTCCATTTTGAACTACATCAAAATCATGTCAAGGTATGTACTCATTGAAAAATCTTATCAAGCGTCTTGATCTATCTCTATAGATCTTGATGCTCAATGTGTAAGTAGCTTCACCGAGGTCTTTCTTTGAAAAAAATCTTATTCAAGTATCCTTTTATGCTATCTAGAAATTCGGTATGATTTCTGATCAACAATATGTCATCCACATATAATATCAGAAATGCTACAGAGCTCCCACTCACTTTCTATTAAATATAGGCTTCTCCAAAAGTTTGTATAAAACTATATGCTTTGATTAACTCATCAAAGCATATATTCCAACTCCGAGATGCTTGCACCAATCCATAGATGGATCACTGGAGCTTGCACATTTTGTTAGCACCTTTAGGATTGACAAAACTTTCTTGTTGTATCATATACAACTATTCTTTAAGAAATCCATTAAGGAATGCAGTTTTGACATCCGTTTGCCAGATTTCGTAAAATGCGGCAACTGCTAACATGATTTGGACAGACTTTTAAGCATCAATACAAGTGAGAAAATCTCATCGTAGTCAACACCTTGAACTTGTCGAAAACATTTTGTGACAATTCAAGCTTTGTAGATAGTAACACTACTATCAGCGTCCGTCTTCCTCTTGAAGATCCATTTATTCTCAATGACTCACCGATCATCGTGCAAGTCAATCAAAGTCCATACTTTGTTCTCATACATGGATCCCATCTCAGATTTCATGGCCTCAAGCCATTTTGCAGAATATGGGCTCATCATCGCTTCCTCATAGTTCGTAGGTTCGTCATGGTCTAGTAACATGACTTCCAGAAAGGATTACCGTACCACTCTGGTGCGGACCATACTCTGGTTGTCCTATGAGGTTCGGTAGTAACTTGATCTGAAGTTCCATGATCATCATCATTAGCTTCCTCACTAATTAGCATAGATTATCACTAGAACTGATTTCTGTGATGAACTACTTTCCAATTTGGGAGAAGGTACAATTACCTCATCAAGTTCTACATTCCTCCTACTCACTTATTTCAAGAGAAACTTCTTCTCTAGAAAGGATCCATTCTTAGCAACGAATATCTTGCCTTCGGATCTGTGATAGAAGGTGTACCCAACAGTTTTTTGGGTATCCTATGAAGACGCACTTTTCCAATTTGGGTTTGAGCTTATCAGGCTAAAACTTTTTCACATAAGCAACACAACTCCAAACTTTAAGAAACGACAGCTTAGGTTTCTAGCCAAAGCATAGTTCATATGGTGTCGTCTCAACGGATTAGATTGTGCCCTATTTAACATGAATTTTGCTGTCTCTAATGCTTAACCCCATAACGATAGTGGTAAATTGGTAAGAGACATCATAGATTGCACTATATCCAATAAAGTACGGTTATGACATTCGGACACACCATTATGCTATGGTGTTCCAGGTGGCATGAATTTGTGAAACAATTCCACACTGTTTTAGTTGAGGACCAAACTCGTAACTCAAATATTCATCTCCATGATCAGATCATAGAAACTTTATTTTCTGTTTATGATGATTTTCCACTTAACTCTAAAATTCTTTGAACTTTTCAAATGTTTTAGACTTATGTTTCATCAAGTAGATATACCCATATCTGCTCAAATCATCTATGAAGGTCAGAAAATAATGATACCCGCCGCGAGCCTCAACACTCATCGGACCGTATACATGAGTATGTATTATTTCCAATAAGTTAGTTGTTCGCTCCATTGTTCCGGAGAATGGAGTCTTAGTCATCTTGCCCAGGAGGCATGGTTTGCAAGCATCGAGTGATTCATAATCAAGTGATTCCAAAAGCCCATCAGCATGGAGTTTCTTCATGCGCTTTACACCAATATGACCTAAACGGCAATGCCATAAATAAGTTGCACTATCATTATTAACTTTGCATCTTTTGGCTTCAATATTATGAATATGTGTATCACTACAATCAGGATTCAATAAACCATTTATATTGAGTGTATGACCATAGAAGGTTTTATTCATGTAAATTGAATAACAATTATTCTTTGACTTAAATGAATAACCGTATTTCAATAAACATGATCCAATCATATTCATGCTCAACGCAAACACCAAATAACATTTATTTTAGGTTCAACACTAATCATGAAGGTAAAGCGAGTGTGCGATGATGATCTTATCAACCTTGGAATCACTTCCAACACACATCTTTCATCTTGCCCTTAACTAGTCTCTGTTTATTTTGCAACTCCCGTTTTGAGTTACTACTCTTAGCAACTGAACCAGTATCAAATACCGAGGGGTTGTTGTAAACACTAGTAAAGTACACATCAATAACATGTATATCAAATATACTTTTGTTCACTTTGCCATCCTTCTTATCCGTCAAGTATCTAGGGCAGTTGCACTTCAAGTGACCATTTCCTTTGTAGTAGAAGCACTCAGTTCCAGGCTTGGGTCCAGCTTTGGGCTTCTTCATGGGAGCAGCAGCTTGCTTGCTATTCTTCTTTGAAGTTCCTCTTTCTTTCCCTTTGCCCTTTTCTTGAAACTAGTGGTCTTTTTAACCATCAACACTTGATGCTATTTCTTGATTTCTACCTTGCTGATTTCAGCATCGCGAAGAGCTTGGGAATTACTTGCGTCATCCCTTGCATATTATAGTTCATCACTAAGTTCTAGTAACTTGGTGATAGTGACTAGAGAACTTTGTCAATTACTATATTATCTCCAAGATTAACTCCCACTTGATTCAAGCAATTGTAGTACCCAGACAATCTGAGCACATGCTCATTGGTTGAGCTATTCTCCTCCATCTTGTAGGCAAAGTACTGTCAGAGGTCTCCTACCTCCTGACACGGGCATGAGTATGAAATACCAATTTCAACTCATAGAACATCTTATATGCTCTATGACATTCAAAAACATTTTTGATGTCCCAGTTCTAAGCCATAAAGCATGGTGCACTAAACTATTAAGTAGTCATCATACCGAGCTTTTTCAAACGTTCATAACATCTGCATTTGCTCCTGCAATAGTTATGTCACCTAGCAGTGCATCAAGGACATATTTCTTCTGTGCAGCAATGAGGATAATCCTCAGATCACGGATCCAATCCACATCATTGCTACTATCATCTTTCAACATAGTTTTCTCTAGGAACATATCATAAATAAAATGGGGAAGCTATACGCGAGCAATTGATCTACAACATAGATATGCAAATACTATTAGGACTAAGTTCATGATAAATTAAAGTTCAATTAATCAAATTACTTAAGAACACCCACTTAGATAGACATCTCTCTAATCATATAAGTGATCACGTGATCCATATCAACTAAACAATGGCTGATCATCACGTGAGATGGAGTAGTTTTCAATGGTGAACATCACTATGTTGATCATATCTACTATATGATTCACGCTCGACCTTTCGGTCTCAGTGTTCCGAGGCCATATCTGTATATGCTCGACTCATCAAGTTTAACCTGAGTATTCCGCGTGTGCAAAACTGGCTTGCACCCGTTGTTTGTGAACGTAGAGCTTATCACACCCGATCATCACGTGGTGTCTTGGCACGACGAACTGTTGCAATGGTGCATACTCAGGGAGAACACTTATACCTTGAAATTTAGTGAGTGATCATCTTATAATGTTACCATCGAACTAAGAAAAATAAGATGCATAAAGGATAAACATCACATGCAATCAATATAAGTGATATGATATGGTCATCATCATCTTGTGCCTTTGATCTCCATCTCCAAAGCACCGTCATGATCACCATCGTCACCGGCTTGACACCTTGATCTCCATTCAAGCATCGTTGTTGTCTCGCCAACTATTGCTTCTACGACTATCGCTACCTCTTAGTGATAAAGTAAAGCAATTCCATGGCGATTACATTTCATACAATAAAGAGACAACCATATGGCTCCTGCCAGTTGCCGATAACTGTGTTCCAAGATATGATCTTCTCATACAATAAAATTTAGCATCATATCTTGACCGTATCACATCACAACATGCCCTGCAAAAACAAGTTAGTCGTCCTCTATTTTGTTGTTGCAAGTTTTTAGTGGCTGCTACGGGATGAGCAAGAACCGTTCTTACCTACGCATCAAAAACCACAACATGGTATAGTGATTGCTTTTTGATCTTCAAAAAGAACCCTATTCATTGAATCCGATTCAACTAAAGTTGGAGAAACTGACACCCACCAGCCACCTGTGTGTGAAACACGTCGGTAGAACCAATCTCGCGTAAGCGTATGCGTAGTGTCGATCTGGGATGCTTCATCCAACAATACCGCCGAATCAAGAATCAACTAGTGACGGCAAGCAATATGTATATACCAACGACCACAACTCCTTTATGTTCTACTCATGGATATGACATCTACGCATAAACCTGGCTCGGATGCCACTGTTGTGGAACGCAGTAATTTCAAAATTTTCGTACGCACACGCAAGATCATGGTGATGCATAGCAACGAGAGGGGTGATACGTCTCCGACTTATCTATTTTTCCAAACACTTTTGCCCTTCTTTTGGACTCTAACTTGCATGATTTGAATGGAAATAACCCGGACTAACATTGTTTTCATCAGAATTGCCATGGTGTTATTTTTGTGCAGAAATAAAAGTTCTCGGAATGACCTAAAAATCAGCAGAGAATATTGTTGGAATATATAAAAATACTTGCGAAAGAATCAAGGCCAGGGGGCCCACACCCTGTCCATGAGGGTGGGGGCGCGCTTACCCCCACTAGTGCTCCACCAACTTCAACTCCAACTCCATATATTCACGTTCGAGGAGAAAAAATCAGAGAGAAGGATTCATCATGTTTTACGATATGGAGCCACCGCCAAGCCCTAATCTCTCTCGGGAGGACTGATCTAAAGTCCGTTCGGGGCTCCAGAGAGGGGAATCCGTCGCCATCGTCATCATCAACCTTCCTCCATCACCAGTTTCATGATGATCACCGTCATGCGTGAGTAATTCCATCATAGGCTTGCTGGACGGTGATGGGTTGGATGAGATTTATCATGTAATCGAGTTAGTTTTGTTAGGGTTTGATCCCTAGTATCCATTATGTTCTGAGATTGATGTTGCTATGACTTTGCTATGCTTAATGCTTGTCACTAGGGCCTGAGTGCCATGATTTCAGATCTGAACCTATTATGTATTCATGAATATATGTGAGTTCTTGATCCTATATTGCAATTCTATAGTCACCTATTATGTGTTATGATCAGTTAACCCCGAAGTGACAATAATCAGGATACTTACCGGTGATGACCATAGTTTGAGGAGTTCATGTTTTCACTAAGTGTTAATGCTTTGGTCCGATACTCTATTAAAAGGAGGCCTTAATATCTCTTAGTTTCCATAGGACCCCGCTGCCACGGGAGGGTAGGACAAAAGATGGCATGCAAGTTCTTTTCCATAAGCACGTATGACTATATTCGGAATACATGCCTACATTACATTGATGAACTGGAGCTAGTTCTGTGTCACCCTATGTTATAACTATTGCATGAGGAATGCCATCGGACATAATTATCCATCACTGATCCTTTGCCTATGAGCTTTTCATATATTGATCTTCGCTTATTTACTTTTCCGTTGCTACTGTTACAATAACTATAAAACCAAAACTGCTACCGTTACTTTTGCCACTGTTACCACTACTATCATATTACTTTGCTACTAAATACTTTGCTGTAGATATTAAGTTTTCATGTGTGGTTGAATTGACAACTCAGCTGCTAATACTTGAGAATATTCTTTGGCTCCCCTTGTGTCGAATCAATAAATTTGGGTTGAATACTCTACCCTCGAAAACTGTTGCGATCCCTTACACTTGTGGGTTATCAAGACTATTTTCTAGCACCGTTGCCGGGGAGCATAGCTCTATTCTTTGAGTCACTTGGGATTTATATCTGCTGATCACTATGAAGAACTTGAAAGATAAAAGAACCAAGATTTTTACCTCAACTACGAGGGGAGGTAAGGAACTGCCATCTAGCTCTGCACTTGATTCACCTTCTATTTTGAGTAAACTTGCGACACCTACACCTGCTATTCATTCTGATATGTCGCATGTCATTGATGATGCCACTTCTGCTTTGCATGATACTTATGATGAAACTACTTCTATGCTTGATAATGTTGTGCCACTAGGTGAATTTCTTGATGAACAACTTGCTAGGGTTAGAGAGAATGAAATTATTGAAACTAATAATATTGATGAAAGTGATGATGAAGATTCTCCCCCTAGATATGAATTGCCTGTTGTGACTGAGGGTTATGTCATGGATGAAGAAACTGCTAGAGACTTCTTGGCTTGCAATGATAGATCTGATCTTAAGAAATTATTAGCTAAGCTTAAAGAAAAGTCTTTGAATGCTAGAATGAAATATGACCCTGCTTTTGCTACTTCACCTATCTTTATTACTGATAAGGATTATGATTTCTCTGTTGATCCTGAGTTAATTACTTTGGTTGAATCTGATCCTTTTTATGGCTATGAATCTGAAACTGTTGTGGCACATCTTACTAAATTAAATGATATAGCCACCCTGTTTACTCATAATGAGAAAACTCGCTATTACTTTATCCTTAAGTTTTTTTCCGTTCTCATTAAAGGGTGATGCTAAAATATGGTTTAATTCTCTTGATCCAGGTTGTGTGCGTAGTCCCCAAGATATGATATATTACTTCTCTGCTAAATATTTCCCCGCTCATAAGAAACAAGCTGCTTTAAGGGAAATATATAATTTTGTGCAAATTGAAGAAGATTGAGGGAGACTTCTTTGACTACTTAATGTTTTGCGTGATCATCCTCTCAAGAAAAATGAAATAGTTGATATCTTTTATAATGGACTAACCGATGCTTCCAGACACCACCTGGATAGTTGTGCCGGTTGTGTTTTCAGGGAAAGAACTGTTAATCAAGCTGAATTGCTATTGAATAATATATTGAGTAATGAAAATGACTGGACACTTCCTGAACCAACTCCTAAGCCAACTCCGAAGAAAAGGGGTATTCTATTTCTCAGTCCTGAAGATATGCTAGAGGAAAAGAAATCTATGAAAGAAAAAGATAGTAAAGCTTAAGATGTTAAGAATTTACCACCTATTGAAGAAATTCATGGTCTTGATAACCCGACACAGGTAGTAAAGGTAAATTCTCTCTATAGATTTGATAAATGTGAAATCCCATTCACTAAGTTCGCTAGCCAATGCTTGGATGAGTTTGATGACTTTATAGTTAAACAAGAAGACTTCAATGCTTATGTTGGTAGCCAATTGAAACGCAATGCTGATATGCTTGAACACTTGAGTGATTATATGTCTAGAGTTAAAGGTGAACTTAAACTTATTAGTAAACATGCTTGTATGGTTACCACTCAAGTAGAACAAGTACTTAAGGCTCAGAATGATTTGCTCAATGAATTAAATAATAAGAAAAATGATAATGTTGTTACAGTTATGACTAGAGGGCGTAAAATGAGTGAGGAAGCTTTGTATCCTGAGGGCCACCCTAAGAGAATTGAGCAAGATTCTCAGAGAACTAATGTTCATGCACCTAGTCCTTCTAAAACGAAGAAAAAGAAAAATAATAAGACTTTGCATGCTTCTAATGAACCTGTTGTTGACACACCTGAGAATGTGTGACGCCCGGATAATTAAGCTACGGTAATTCCCTCCTAATGATGCCACATCATCATGATTATTGTTGTTAAACTCACGTTGGTTCGAAACCGGTTCAAATTTCAAATTCAAATCAAAGTCCAAAATTCAAATTGCCAAACATGAAAACTAAAATGTGCAAACTGTGGTAAATAATACACAAGTATTATTAGTGAAGAACCCAAATTTTTGTAAAATGTTTAAATATTCAAAAATGATTAAAATAGTGGCATTCAAAATTAAATAAATGCCTTTTTGTAATCTCTAAAATATGGAACTATTTTAGTTATGTGTGAAACTTTTGGTGGCTGTAGGTTATCTTTGTAACTCAGTTTACGGAGCCACATGTATATTTTAGTAAAACTATTTCGCTTACTAAAACATTACAAACAGATTGTAATAAAAAGAAAAGCAAAAGGTAAAACAAACAAAACAAAAACAACGGCCTCCGCCCGGGCTTTGGCCCACTAAGGCATCAGGCCGGCCCACCTTCGACAAACTCTCCTCTCTCCCCTGTTCACCCTACCGTGGACGCCAGCGATGGCCGCCACGGCACAGGGCGATGCCGTGGCACCCATCCACCACGCCCCCTTCCTATATCTATCGGCCCCCTCTCTCGCTGGAAAAACCCTAGCTGCTCCCCCTCCCTCTCTCTCTCTCTCTCGCCCCCACGCTCCCTCTCGCGACGTCGACCGCTCACTGCCGTCGCCGCGTCATCGCCATGGCCATGGGCATTTTTCCGCGACGCCAACGAGTCCAGGAGGACTGTTGTGGTCCACTACTTCGTTGGAACCACCGGATCGACGCCTCGGAACCCCAACGTTGTCGTCCGCTTCTTCTTCTTCGTCGGACGCCGCCAGACCTCCTCGTCAAATTCGTCGCCCCTGCGCTCCTAAGCTTCCGCCGGCAACCGTGTGCCTCAACGTGAGCCTCCGCTCCCTCTCTTCCCCCTTTTTCGTCGAATCCGGTCCCCTAGTGCGCCTCCCGATCGTTGATGTAGCCGCCGTTCGCCATGACCGCTAGCTCGGCCCCTGCCGAGCTACGCATGGCCCCGCACCTCACCAAGAGTCCCCTGGGCGTGGCCTCGCCTCGTGCGTGCGTCGCGAGCTCGTGTGCGTCCACGGCCGCGACCGTCCTCGCTCGACTGCGCCTCTGACCACGTCCCTTGCCGCGCTCGACCGCAGCTGCTGCGGCCTCCACTGCGGCTGCCTGCTACCACCACAAGCGCGCCCCGCCTCTTTAACTTGAGCCGCGCCGCCTGCTACTGCCTGCCGCTTCGCTCCTGCTGCAGCCTCATCGTCGCTCGCGCCGCGCGTGTCTGAGCCCACGCGGCTGCCCGCTCCTCGCCGCGCCGCTGCAGCCGCACACCCGCCGGCCCTCGCGCTGCTCCCCGTCCAGCTCGCCTGCCTGCGCCACTACGGCCCCGCCCTCCGCCACTGGCCCCTCCCGCGCCGCAGCGCCCGCGCCCCAACGCCGCCCCGTCGTGGCCTCGCCGCCGCCGGGCCCCGGCCGGCCGGCCTCCCCCACCCCCCCCCCCCTCCCCCGTGTGATGGGCGCCTGGGTGCGTCCCGCACCCACAGGCCCGTAAACCCGCTAGGCCTCGCACGTCCGCAGCCCCCCCCCCCCCTCCGGCGCCGCCCGCCGCCGCCGCTGGCCCTGGCCACGGCTATGGCCGACGGCACTGTACGCCATGTGTGTGTGTGGGTTGCATGCGTGTATGTGTTCTGAGTATGGGGTGCCCCTGTCAAGTAGGGCCCGCCCCTGTAAAAAATGATGATTAAATATATATATATATATATATATATAATAAATTAATTAACTTAATTAAATTGGTTTAATTAAGTTTAATCAGAATTAATTAAATTAATCTAATTAACCTGCTTAATTTACCTAATTACCTAGTTAGTTAATTAAATCTGTATTCAGTTCAAACGGTCAATGACAGGGGGCCACCCCTGTTGACCAGTCAAACGTTGACTGGTCAACTGGGACCCCCTGGCCCACCGGTTAGCCTCTGGTACACTTCTGTGTACGCAGAGCTGGGTGCATCTAGCATTTTAGCATTTATTTTTGAATTAATAATAATTTTAGTAAATCTTTGAAAAATCATAGAAAATAATCCATAACTCGGATGGAAAAGTTTTATACATGAAATTTGCTGAGAAAAAAAACAACGGATCCGAATACGCAATCCGTTCGTCCGCCACACATCCCTAGCATAGCGAACATGCAATATTCCCCCCTCCGGTCATCTGTTTAACACATGTCCAGAACTGGGAAAGCATTCCCGATTGCAATGCCCCTTCACCCATATCGTGTAGCCATACGTTAGGTCACACCCCGGCACAACATATTGCCATGTTATGCTTTGTGATGCTATGTTTGCGTTATATTTATTGTTTCTTCCCCATCTTCTCTCCGACAGACCCCGCGATCGATGCCACCCCTGTGATCGACTACGTCGACGCCGACACTTCTTCCTTTTCAAGAGAGCTTCCAGGCAAGCAAACCCCCCCCCCCTTGAGCATTCCGATATCACCCATTTCTTTCCCTCTCATGCTTGCATTAGAACTGCTACTGCTTTCTGTATGATCCTACTCGGATGCATAGTCTGTTTTTGTTACCAGCTTTCATACCTTACCTGCTTGTCCTAAACTGCTTAGTATAGGTTGGTTAGAGATCCATCAGTAACCCCACCTTGTCCCAGTTGCCTCGCTTTATGTTCGATGACTCGATCAACGTGATCGACGTCCAGGCCCGGACACCGCACATCACCCCCCCCCCTAGTTGTACGACTCTGCAGAATTACCATCGAGTGCCAAGGGTGGAACCTCTTACATCACTTCTGATGAGATCTCTGTAGGGTAGCTATACGGTCGAAGTCATCGAGGGTGATTTCGTCCTTAACCACTTCCGTTACGGCTCTGTCGTGCAACCCCTCAAGTATGAACCTCGAGGGTGGATCCTCTTACGTTCACCTTGATGATAACATCGAGTGGAATTCACCGGGGGTGATTCCTCGGGTTTTCCCCTTGGTGTTAGACACATAGTTGCTATGGTTACTATGACTTTACAGTGAACCATGTTACTAAAGACGGGTCGCCCTGAGGGGTACCCGCGCGAGCTTATTTGCGAGTGATGTGGAGTCGGGCTGACCTGGAAGGTGCCGCGAGATACTTACGAGGCGTGGCCGGGCATTCTTAGCCCTTGCTGCAAGTACTCGAGACGGGGCGACGGGGTCACATCTTTCGTGAGTCTCTGCTTGGTATCGCGTGTTCCTAATCCACAACGATTTGGATATTTGGTCCGAGGGGCCTCTGGCATGATAGCACTAACCATCACGTGGGCATAGTATGGGCGTTCTGTGTCGTATGCATCAGCCGAAGCTTAATAGATGTCATGCAATTGAGCGGCGCGTGCCGGGTTGGATTGGTAAGCACCTGCCCTTTTAAGGAGGTAGCTAGGTCTGCTCACCGGCCGCCCACGCAATGTGCAGGAGTTTCTGGGGCGATGGCCCAAGACCCCTGGGGGCATAGGTATAGTCCGGCGTGCTTGACCTCTCTATTAAGCCTAGGTCGGTTTGCGGCGTATTGTTTGGCTAAGGCCGGGCATCACCCAGGAAAGTGTGTCCGGCTGGAGTTAATCGAGTGTGGTGGGTAAGTTGGTGCACCCCTGCAGAGAAGAAAACATCTATCGGTAGCCTATCCTATGGTAATGGACACTTGGAGTTGTATCCTGATCGATAGTATGGAGAAATGGATAGTATGGCTCTGGGATTGCTTTCTCGCAGGGAGTCGAGAAAGGATCTTTGGCCGAGGTTGATCACACTACTACTACTTAACATTATGTTGATTTGTACTGTTCTATATGCTGCAAGATGCTTGAAGATGCTAGTCTTCGATAGGCTAGGCTTTCCCCGTCTTTTCTGGCATTCTACAGTTTAGTCCATAGATACATCCCTTTTCCTTTGATACAGATGCATACTTAGTTTAGATCTGATGTAAGTCTTGCGAGTATTTTGGATGAGTACTCACGGTTTCTTTGCTACCTCGTTTTCCCCCATACCCGATTGTTGCGACCAGATGACGGATCTCAGGAGCCAGACGACACCACTGATGATTACTACTACCCCGAGGGTGCCTACTACAACGTGACGGCCGCTGATGACCTGGAGTAGTTAGGAGGCTCCCAGGTAGGAGGCCTTGCCTTTTCGATCGTAGATGCTTTTGCGCTAGCCTTCTTAAGGCAAACTTGTTTAACTTATGTCTGTACTCAGATAATGTTGCTTCCGCTGACTCGTGTGTATTCGACCTTATGTATTCGAGCCCTCGAGGTCGCTGGCTTGTAATATAAAGCTTGTATTATTTTAAATTTGTGTCTAGAGTTGTGTTGTGATATCTTCCCATGAGTCCTTGATCTTCATCGTACACATTTGCGTGTATGATTAGTGTACGGTCAAATCAGGGGCGTCACAAGTTGGTATCAGAGCCGACTGCCTGTAAGATCTCCCTTTCCAACTCCTTGGCCGAAGCTGAGTCTAGACTTTGGAAAACGGTTTTACTAACATGGTTGTGTGGCTTACGGGCCCTCGTCGCCATTGGGTGGCATTAGGATCTCTTATTCCTCGTCTATACTCTGGGACTTTTATCTCTCTTCTATTCGAGTAAATGATTTTGCTGACTCTAACTCTAGGTTCTCGTAAATACTTTCTCTCGGAGAACCCATCACTCCAGATTATTACTTGGTGCATCGAAAGATTCTGAAGATACTCTCCGAAGTTTTCTCGAGACCCTTGTGCCCTTCGCCATTGCGATCCCTACCACCGATAAGTCCCTATGAGTGGCTACCCACATTATCATTGATACCATCATCCCCAATTGCTCTTGTTATTGCAAGATGTCATGAAATACTCTCCGATGTTCTGAGGATCCTTTATGCTTACTACCTTGTATTCCTTTGCCACATGAATACCCCTACGGTAATTTCTCGCACTTGCCGAGTATCCATTCATCCACAGTTGTTCATGTGTTTCACATAATTCTTTGGAATACTATTCGATCCTCCAAATATCCTCAATAGCGTATTGCCCTTGTTCCTCCTTATCTGCTTGCATTATGGTTACTTCCATATGGCTAGCAATACTCATTAGCATCCTTTGTCATCATGAATTTGGGGATTTGATTCGATTTGTTTGTGAATGCTCGCGATCGCTAGTCCTATTTAAAATCATTCCCTTGGTTCAAACGTCACTCCGGGCATGAGCTGGTGTTCGGCGAAACAAGCCTTGCTTGATTGTCGATCTATGTCTATTCAACTTACTTGTGTTTGATCAGAGCCTCTACTTCTGATCCCCCGATTTGGAAACCATAATTCCTTTGCATTTGAGTTTTGAATTAGTCAGTTGTTTCTATAACCTGACCTCCTTGAATTCTTTCTTCTTCTGGTTGAGTACCAATGCTCACATCAGATCCATTGTGGACCTCCAGGTCATTTGTTGGGTTTTATCCGACAACATCCTTCATATTTAGTAACCTTGTGAGCCTTTCCTCGGATACACAATGCCTTTGGTAAATTGTATCCCCCGCTCTTGTCAACCATACTCTGCTTATGGGCTTGAGTTATTTACTCGTGAAGTTTGTGGTATAGGTTCCTAAGATGCCCCTATGGGTTGAACCTACGCTTTCCCTAATCCGTTTGGACCCGGGAGTCTTCGTGAGTCTTACTCTTCTAGTGTTTTGCCAGATAAAATATCAACACTACAACTTCATCGAAAGCGAGAAGTGAATGAAAGGTTATGCATTGGAGAAGTGGGAGTCGACCTTGAACCTTGTGTTCATGCCCATGGACATGATGTGGAACTTATCATGGAAGCTTCTTGCAATAATAGTAATCCCCTTGTGATAAGTTCATCTTGTATCTATTTTTGGTCCTTTGCAACCATGGTTCCGACCATGACTGTTATCCTTCGATTGCTTTTCTCGGACGAGTTAAAGTACTTGTCGTCTGCAGATCATTTCACCAGTCCAACCTCTACTTTGATCTACCTTCGAGTATTACCCACTGGTATCTCGAGAATATCACGGAACTACGTAACTTCTGATGAGTTCTCCCACAACTATTATTTCTCGCCGATTCAAATTTTCCATGGGTTCTGAGTTGTTAGACACTCGAGGACACCGTTAACTGATTCGAGTCTACACTTCCCTTTCCCTTGTTTTGTTTAACCTTTCTTGGAACCTAACATACCTAAGCAGTGATAATTCCCTGCTTATGTAACACCTCAGTGTACAAGCTTTGTCTGTAAGACCTTGTTACTATTGTTGATGACATTCTGGTAGCCACCGATGGACAAGAACTTTGCCTATTGGTCCGCCTCGTCTTAACGAGTAGGAAAATGGTTCTCTTCGTCCCTCGCCCTTGGTACTAACATTGTTGCCAACATAACTGATAGGTTGTCCTCTGACATGCCTTGCTACCTTAACCGTACAAAATGTTAGCACCCTTCCAGCTTTTAACCCACATGGTGGGCCCATAACCCACAGTTCCACAGGATCGAAACCTGACTCTCCTATACATCCTTGTTTTCTAAGTTATCCCTCGGGCTTGGCTTCATATGTAATCTGCGAGCCATCTTCCTTGTGATTTGTTCTGGTATCAAATGCAATACTTATTCTCGATGCTCTGAGCCTCTTTCGCACTCTGTTGCAGACATCAAACAATTTCCTGCCCGGTTGAAACTTCTTATTGCACCTTCTTACCTTGCTCTCGATGACTTTCTTAAATTTCAAACTCAAGAGATGCCTCTATGCCACGTTCACTAAGATAGCCCCCTGGTACCTACCTTGTCTTGAGCTCCGTCCTTCCCGAGTTTTCCCTCCTTACCCCCCCCCCCCCCCTTAAATCTCGGGATGAGATTTCTTGTAGTGGAGGAGAATTGTGATGCCCGAATAATTAAGCTACAGTAATTCCCTCCTAATGATGCCACATCATCATGATTACTGTTGATAAACTCACGTTGGTTCGAAATCAGTTCAAATTTCAAATTCAAATCAAAGTCCAAAATTCAAATTGCCAAACATGAAAACTAAAATGTGCAAACTGCGGAAAATAATTCGCAAGTATTATTAGTGAGGAACCCAATTTTTTTTTAAATGTTTAAAAATTCAAAAATGATTAAAACAGTGGCATTCAAAATTAAATAAATGCCTTTTTGTAATCTCTAAAATATGGAACTATTTTAGTTATGTGTGAAACTTTTGGTGGTTGTAGGTTATCTTTGTAACTCAGTTTACGGAGCCACTTTTATATTTTAGTAAAACTATTTCGCTTACTAAAATATTACAAACAGATTGTAATAAAAAGAAAAGCAAAAGGTAAAACAAACAAAACAAAACAAAACAACGGCCTCTACCCGGGCTTTGGCCCACTAAGGCAACAGACCAGCCCACCTTCGCCAAACTTTCCTCTCTCCCCTGTTCATGCTACCGTGGACGCCGACGATGGCCGCCACGGCACAGGGCGAGGCCGTGGCACCCATCCACCGCGCCCCCCTTCCTATATCTACCGGCCCCCCTCTCTCGCTGGAAAACCCCTAGATACTCCCCCCTCCCACTCTCTCTCGCGCCCCCACGCTCCCTCTCCCGAGGTCGACCGCTCACTGTCGTCGCCGCGTCATCGCCATGGCCATGGCCATGGGCATTTTTCCGCGACGCCGATGAGTCTAGGAGGACTAACGTGGTCCACTACTTCATTGGAACCACCGGATCGACGCCCCGGAGCCCCAACGTTGTCGCCCGCTTCTTCTTCTTCGTCGGACACCGCCAGACCTCCTCGTCAAATTCGTCGCCCCTGCGCTCCTAAGCTTCCGCCGGCCACCGTGTGCCTCAACATGAGCCTCCGCTCCCTCTCTTCCCCCTTTTTCCGTCGAATCCGGTCCCCTAGTGCGCCTCCCTATCGTTGATGTAGCCGCCGTTCGCCATGACCGCTAGCTTGGCCCCTGCCGAGCTACGCGTGGCCCCACGCCTCACCAAGAGTCCCCTGGGCGCGGCCTCGCCTCGAGCGTGCGTCGTGAGCTCGTGTGCGTCCACGGCCGCGACCGTCCTTGCTCGACTGCGCCTCTGACCACGCCCCTTGCCGCGCTCGACCGCAGCTGCTACGGCCTCCACTGTGGCTGCCTGCTACCACCACAAGCGCGCCCCGCCTCTAACTCGAGCTGCACCGCCTGCTACTGCCTGTCGTGTCGCTCCCGCTGCAGCCTCATTGTCGCTCGCGTTGCGCGTGTTTGAGCCCACGCGGCTGCCCGCTCCTCGCCGCGCCGCTGCAGCCGCACACCCGCCGGCCGTCGCGCCGCTCCCCGTACCGCTCGCCTGCCTGCGCCACTACGGCCGCGCCCTCCGCCGCTGGCCCCTCCCGCACCGTAGCGCCTGCGCCCCGACGCCGCCCCGCCGTGGCTTCGCCGCCGCCGGGCACAGCCCCGGCCGGCCGGCCTCGCCTCCCCCCCCCCCCCCCCCCCCCCCCCGCGTGATGGGCGCCTGGGTGCGTCCCGCACCCACAGGCCCGTTATCCCGCTAGGCCTCGCACGCCCGGCCCGCGCCGGCGCCGCCCGCCGCTGTCGCTGGCACTGGCCACGGCCATGGCCGACGCCACTGTACACCGTGCGTGTGTGTGTGGATTGCGTGCGTGTGTGTGTTGTGAGTGTGGGGTGCCCTTGTCAAGTAGGGCCCGCCCTCGTAAAAAAATGATGATTAAATATATATATATAATTAATTAACTTAATTAAATTGGTTTAATTAAGTTTCATCAGAATTAATTAAGTTAATCTAATTAACCTGCTTAATTTACCTAATTACCTAGTTAGTTAATTAAACCTATATTTAGTTCAAACAGTCAATGACAGGGGGTCTCATCCCTGTTGACCAGTCAAATGTTGACTGGTCAACTTGGACCTCATGGCCCACCTGTGGGCCTTTGGTACACTTCTGTGTACGCAGAGCTGGGTGCATCTAGCATTTTAGCATTTATTTTCGAATTAATAATAATTTTAGTAAATCTTTGAAAAATCATAGAAAATAATCCGTAACTCGGATGAAAAAGTTTTATACATGAAAGTTGCTCAGAAAAATCCAACGAATCCGAATACGCGATCCGTTCGCCCGCCACACATACCTAGCATAGCGAACATGCAACATTCGCCCCTCCGGTCATTTGTGTGACACATGTTTGGAACCGGGAAAGCATTCCCGGTTGCAATGCCCCTTCACCCATATCTTGTAGCCATACGTTAGGTCACACCCCGGCATAGCATATTGCCATGTTATGCTTTGTGATGCTATGTTTGTTTTATATTTATTGTTTCTTCCCCCCTCTTCTCCGGTAGACCCCGTGATCGATGCCACCCCTATGATCGACTACGTCAATGCCGACACTTCTTCCTTTTCAACAGAGTTTCCAGGCAAGCAACCCCCCCCCCCCTTGACCATTCTGATATCGCCCATTTCTTTCCCTCTCATGCTTGCATTAGAACTGCTACTGCTTTCTGTATCATCCTACTCTGATGCATAGCCTGTTTTTGTTACCTGGTTGCATACCTTACCTGCTTGTCCTAAACTGCTTAGTATAGGTTGGTTAGAGATCCATCAGTGACCCCACCTTGTCCCAGTTGCCTCGCTTTATGTTCGATGACTCGATCAACGTGATCGACGTCCAGGCCCCGACACCGCACATCACCCCCCCTAGTTGTTCGACTCTGCAGAGTTACCATCGAGTGCCGAGGGTGGAATCTCTTACATCACTCCTGATGAGATCTCTGTAGTGTAGCTATACGGTCGAGGTCATCGAGGGTGATTTCGTCCTTAACCACTTCCGTTACGGCTCTATCGTGCAACCCCTCAAGTGTGAACCTCGAGGGTGGATCCTCTTACGTTCACCTTGATGATAACATCGAGTGGAATTCACCGGGCGTGATTCGTCGGGTTTTCCCCTTGGTGCTAGACACACAGTTATTATGGTTACTATGACTTTACCGTGAAACATGTTACTAAAGACGGGTCGGCCCTGAGGGGTACCCGCGCGAGCTTATTTGCGAGTGATGTGGAGTCGGGCTGACCTGGAAGGTGCCCGCGAGATACTTACGTGGCATGGCCGGGCATTCTTAGCCCTTGCTGCAAGTACTCGAGACGGGGCGACGGGGTCACTTCTTTCGTGAGTCTCTGCTTGTTACCGCATGTTCCTAAGCCACAACGATTTGGATATTTGATCCGAGGGGCCTCTGGCCTGATAGCATTAACCATCACGTGGGCATAGTATGGGCGTTCTGCGTCGTATGCATCGGCCGAAGCTTAATAGACGTCATGCGATTCAGCGGCGCGCGCCGGGCTGGACTGGTAAGCACCTGCCTTTTTAAGGAGGTAGCTAGGTCTGCTCACCGGCCGCCCATGCAACATGCAGGAGTTCCCGGGGCCTTGGCCCAAGACCCCTGGGGGCATAGGTATAGTCCGGTGTGCTTGACCTCTCTATTAAGCCTAGGTCGGGTTGCGGCGTATTGTTTGGACGAGGCCGGATATGACCCAGGAAAGTGTGTCCGGCTGGAGTTAATCGAGCGTGGTGGGTAAGTTGGTGCACCCCTGCAGGGAAGAAAACATCTATCGATAGTCTGTCCTATGGTAATGGACACTTGGAGTTGTATCCCGATCGATACAACTAGAACTGGATACTTGTGATGAGAAATGGATTGTGATGAGAAATGGATAGTATGGCTCTGGGATTGCTTTCTCGCAGGGAGTCGAGAAAGGATCTTTGGCCAAGGTTGATAACACTACTACTACTTTACATTATGTTGATTTGTACTCTTCTATATGCTGCAAGATGCTTGAAGATGCTAGTCTTCGATAGGCTAGGCTTTCCCCTTCTTTTCTGGCATTCTGTAGTTTAGTCCACATATACAACCATTTTCCTTTGATATAGATGCATACTTAGTTTAGATCTGATGTAAGTCTTGCGAGTATTTTGGATGAGTACTCATGATTGCTTTGCTACCTCTTTTTCCCCCATACCCGATTGTTGCGACCAGATGACGGATCCCAGGAGTCAGACGACACCACTGATGATTACTACTACCCCGAGGGTGCCTACTACAACGTGACGGCCGCTGACGACCTGGAGTAGTTAGGAGGCTCCCAGGCAGGAGGCCTTGCCTTTTCGATCGTAGATGCTTTTGTGCTAGCCTTCTTAAGGCAAACTTGTTTAACTTATGTATGTACTCAGATAATGTTGCTTCCGCTGACTCTTGTGTATTCGAGCTTATGTATTCAAGCCCTCGAGGCCCCTAGCTTGTAATATAAAGCTTGTATTATTTTAAATTTGTGTCTAGAGTTGTGTTGTGATATCTTCCCGTGAGTCCTTGATCTTGATCATACACATTTGTGTGTATGAGTAGTGTACGGTCAAATCGGGGGCGTCACAGAATCCCAATGATATTTCTATTTCTGATGCTGAAACACAATCTGGTAATGAACATGAACCTAGTGATAATGTTAATGATGATGTTCATGTTGATGCTCAACCTAGCAATAACAATGATGTAGAGATTGAACCTGTTATTGATCTTGATAACCCACAATCAAAGAATCAACGTTATGATAAGAGAGACTTCGTTGCTAGGAACCACGGTAAAGAAAGAGAACCATGGGTTCAGAAACCCATGCCTTTTCATCCTAAACCATCCAAGAAAAAGGATGATGAGGATTTTGAGCGCTTTGCTGAAATGATTAGACCTATATTTTTGCGTATGTGTTTGACTAATATGCTTAAAAGGAATCCTTGTGCTAAGTACATGAAAGATATTGTTACTAATAAAAGAAAGATACCGGAAGATGAAATTTCTGCCATGCTTGCTAATTACACTTTTAAGGGTGGAATACCAAAGAAACTTGGAGATCCAGGAGTACCAACTATACCATGCTCCATTAAAAGAAACTATGTTAAAACTGCTTTATGTGATCTTGGAGCCGGTGTTAGTGTTATGCCTCTCCCTTTATATCGTAGACTTGATTTGAATAAGTTGACACCTACTGAAATATCTTTGCAAATGGCTGGTAAATCAACTGCTATACCTTTCGGTATTTGTGAGGATGTGTATGTTGTGGTTGCAAACGTTACTATTTTAACAGACTTTGTTATTCTTGATATTCCTGAGGACGATAGTATGTCTATTATTCTTGGTAGACCCTTTCTGAATACTGTAGGGGCTGTTATTGATTGCAACAAAGGAAATGTCACTTTTTGTGTTAATGGTAATGAGCATGCGGTACACTTTCGGAGGAAACAACCTCAAGTCCATAGTATCAATTCTATTGGAAAAATTTCAACAATTACTATTGGAGGTTTTGAATTTCCTCTTCCTACTTTCAAGAAGAAATATGATATTCTTATTGTTGGGGATGTGCATATCCCTGTTGAGGTAACCTAGTGTTATTTGAAATTTCTCCGGTTTCATGCAATTTCGAATGAGTTTGTTAACAAGACTTGATCAACCTTGTTAGTGGATTCCTTTTGATGAGCATGAGATGGATGAAGTTAGAAAGCACAACCTTCTGTACCCTCTTTTTACTTTCTGTTATTTATCTTAAACAAAGTAAAAATAGTATTTTCTGTCTGTTTCTGAATTATCCGTGCAATAAAAAATACCCCCAAAATAAAAGTTCTCCAAATGCCTTGAAAATTTAATATGATTTTTTTCTAGAATATTTAAGAATTATTGGCACCGAGAACACACCAGCGGGCCTCACCATGTGCCCACGAGGGTGGAGGGCGCGCCCTACCCCTTGGGCACGCCCCCTGCCTCGTGGACACCACGTGAGTCCCCTCCACTTATTCTTGCACCCACACACTTCGTCTTCCTCCAGAAAAAATCATCCACCAGCTCAAACCCGTGTTCTAGCTCATCTTGCTGCCATTTTTGATCTCCTTGCTCAAAGCTCCTCACAAAACTGCTTTGGGGGATTGTTCTTCGGTATGTGACTCCTCCATTGGTCCAATTAGTTTTTGTTATAGTGCTTTATTTATTGCAAATTTTTGCTGCTTAGGTGACCCTGTTCTTGATCTTGCATGTCAAATTTATTTGGTCAAAAGTAGTTTTAATTCATGATATAGCCTCTAGACACTTGTAGGAGTAGTTACTATCAATTTTGTTGAGTTTGGTTCACTTTTATTTTTAAGTTACTAAAATTTTCAAAAAAAATCAGGAAAAAGATGAAGAGATTCTTGAGGGGCTCGTCGAGCCGAAGCTCTAAGGATAAGCAAAGTGAAGAAAATAAGAAGCCCAAGTATAATCTCCCTCGTACTGCGGAGGTTCGGCTGTGTGAATAGCCTTGTGATGAGTTATTGAGAGAAGCCGGGATTTATGAAGATTTTTATTATTTGGCTGAGAATGCAGGCCTCACCAACTTCCTCCACGACCAGCGCGAACAGTATCTCTTACTCACCAATATTTTTGTGCAAAATTTTCATTTCCATGCTAGGAGATCACCACCTTCGGTGGAATTTTATTTATATGATGAGCATAAGGAGATGTCACTTTATGATTTTTGCCGGGTTTGTAGGATACCCTTTGAGGGAAGCATAGAGGAACCACATCGTAATGATGTGGAGGGATTTATTGATATAATTGATGTAGGGGAAACGAGGAAAGTTTCCGATGCAAGAATCACTAGCATACATTTTCCTGTTCTACGTTACTTTGCAATATTTGCTAGTAGATGCTTAATTGGTCGCGGGAACTGTGGAAATCTTAGTGCCCCTGGCATTGTTATTTTGCACCATGCTTTGTTTCGTGATACCACTTTTAGTTTAGGCGCTATTGTTGCTAAACGGTTAAATCTGAACCGTACAAAGGGTCCCGTCTTAGGAGGCATCTTCGACTCGCGCCTTGCTGCACACTTTAACATACCTATTAGGAATCATGAGAAATAGGAAAATTTGATGCCTCATATTTTTCTAGATTATAAGAGCATGGTAGCACATGATTTTATTGTTAAGAATAAGAAGAAGGTGCTTAACTATAGATTGGTGTTTGGTAAGAATCACTTTGAGACTATTACCTTGTCTGCTCCCTCTTTGTTCAACATATTTTCAGGCACGTACCTTGTTTTGCCGAAGGCCGTTCAGGCATACCAGAGCCTAACATCATCTCCAGAGCCGGAGCCACTGTCTGATCCTCACCGTCAGTCTGTTTATCAGTGGGATCTGGAGGAGATTGCCAACCAATGGCACCCCGAAGACCCTCCTATGTACACCGGAGAGGGAAGCTTTGATCCGTGGCCATAGACCAACTTAGGGAGTACGTATTTCTCACCAACATTACATTCATGTTCACACACTCATGCCAGTTCTCGGTGCTCATACTTTTTCATTGTATAATCCATGCTAGTTTATTTTCTTTTTAAGCTTTCTTCTTGTGTGTTTGAAAAACCTTAAGAAAAACCAAAAAAATTAGTTGTAGCTTTTAGCTAGTTTACTTTCCATGCATGTAGTAGTAGTAACTAAAAAGAAAACCCAAAAATATTTCTCGTTCTTCTTTTGCTTGTTGGGAGCTTTCCCGTGTAAATAGTTTTATTTCCTTTCTTTTCCTTGGGAGTCGAAAGGAGAAGACCACGATGAAAATGTTGAGTGGCTCTCATATGCATTATTGTCAATCTAACAAAGAGACCATATTACCTTGTCTTGTCCCTTGTATTGAATGCTTGCAGATTCCAGCTTAGTCCAATTCACGTGCACTATTATTATTATCAACACTATTCGGTTGTGCAAGTGAAAGGCAATAATGACGATATATGATGGACTGATTGAGATGAGAGAAGCTGGTATGAACTCGACCTATTATGAATGAAACATGTTTGCAATGACAATTAGAGATTATAGTTGCTTATTCCATGCTTAATTTGCCAGGAGTTTATAATGGTTTACCTTGCATGTCAACATGCTATTAAAATTGTTGTGATGTGGTATGATAGGGTGGTATCCTCCTTTGAACGATTCGAGTGGCTTGACTTGGCACATGTTTACGCATGTAGTTGAAACAAAATCAACATAGCCTCCACGATATTTATGTTCATGGTGAATTATATCCTACTCATGCTTGCATTTAGTGTTGATTAATTTTAATGCATGTTCATGACTGTTGTCGCTCTCTAGCTGGTTGCTTCCCAGTCTCTTTCTAGCCTTCACTTGTACTAAGCGGGAATACTGCTTGTGCATCCAACTCCATAAACCCCAAAGGTTATTCCATATGATTCCACCATACCTTCCTATATACGATATCTACCTACCGTTCCAAGTAAATTTGTATGTGCCAAACTCTAAACCTTCAAATAAAAATTCTGTTTTGTATGCTCGAATAGCTCATGTATCAACTAGGGCTGTCTATATCTTCCATGCTTGGTGGGTTATTCTCAAGATGAGTGGACTCCGCTCCTCACTCACAAGAAAATGGCTGGTCACCGGGATGCTCAGTCCCATGCTCAAACCAAATCAAAATAATTGCAAACAAAACTCCCCCAGGATTGTTGTTAGTTGGAGGCATCCGTTGTTTCGGGCAAGCCATGGATTGATGCTTGTTGGTGGTGGGGGAGTATAAACTTTACCATTCTGCTTGGGAACCGCCTATAATGTGTGTAGCATGGAAGATATCGAGATCTCTTGGTTGTTATGTTGACAATGAAAGTATCCCGCTCAAAATATTATTCATCTCTATTTCAAAATCGAGCTCTGGCACCTCTACAAATCCATGCTTCCCTCTGTGAAGGGCTTATCCATTTACTTTTATGTTGAGTCATCATCCCCTTATTAAAAAGCACCATTTGGAGAGTACCGCTGTTATTTGCATGTATTATTATTAGTTTACATTGAGTATGACTTGACTGGATCTCTTTTACCAAGAATTACAATTTCCAGTCAGCCCTTGATCTTCAGGAGTCCTCTGCATTTATGTTTTGCGGTCTCAAAAAGGGCTAGCGAGATACCATCTTATTATATCATATTATGATTGTTTTGAGAAAGTGTTGTCATCCGAGATTTATTATTATTGCTCGCTAGTTGATTATGCCATTGATATGAGTAAACATGAGACCTAAATGTTATTGTGAATATGGTTAGTTCATAATCTTTGCTGAAAACTTGAATGTTGGCTTTACATATTCACAACAACAAGAGCAAACAGAGTTTGTAAAAGTTTTTCTTCATCACTTTTAGTTTGTCAACTGAATTGCTTGAGGACAAGAAAAGGTTTAAGCTTGGGGGAGTTGATACGTCTCCAACGTATCTACTTTTCCAAGCACTTTTCCCTTGTTTTGGACTCTAACTTGCATGATTTGAACGGAACTAACCCGGACTGACACTATTTTCAATAGAATTGCCATGGTGTTATTTTTGTGCAGAAATAAAAGTTCTCGGAATGGCCTGAAAATCAACGGAGAATATATTTAGAATATATAAAAAATACTAGCGAAAGAATCAAGGCCAGTGGGACCACAACCTGTCCACGAGGGTGGGGGCGCGCCCCCCTTCCTCGTGGGCCCCCTGGTGATCCACCGACCTCAACTGCAACTCCATATATCCACGTTCGGGGAGAAAAAATCAGAGAGAAAGATTCATCGCGTTTTACGATAGGAAGCCGCCACCAAGCTCTAATATCTCTTGGGAGGGCTGATCTGGAGTCCGTTCGGGGCTCCGGAGAGGGGAATCCATCGCCATCGTCATTATCAACCTTCCTCCATCACCAATTTCATGATGATCACGGCCGTGCATGAGTAATTCCATCGTAGGCTTGCTGGACGGTGATGGGTTGGATGATATTTGCTATGACTTTGCTATGCTTAATGCTTGTCACTTGGCCCGGGTGCCATGATTTCAGATCTGAACCTATTATGTTTTCATGAATATATGTGAGTTCTTGATCCTATCTTGCAAGTCTATAGTCACCTATTATGTGTTATGATTCGTTAACCCTGAAGTGACAATAATCGGGATACTTACCGGTGATGACAGTAGTTTGAGGAGTTCATGTATTCACTATGTGTTAATGCTTTGGTCTGGTACTCTATTAAAAGGAGGCCTTAATATCCCTTAGTTTCCAATAGGACCCCACTGCCATGGGAGGGTAGGACAAAAGATGTCATGCAAGTTCTTTTCCATAAGCACGTATGACTATATTTGGAATACATGCCTACATTACATTGATGAACTGGAGCTAGTTCTATGTCACCCTATGTTATAACTAATGCATGAGGAATCGCATCCGACATAATTATCCATCACTGATCCTTTGCCTACGAGCTTTTCATATATTGATCTTCGCTTATTTACTTTTCCGTTGCTACTGTTACAATCACTATAAAACCAAAACTGCTACCGTTACTTTTGCCACCGTTACCACTACTATCATATTACTTTGCTACTAAATACTTTGCTGCAGATATTAAGTTTTCAGGTGTGGTTGAATTGACAACTCAGCTGCTAATACTTGAGAATATTCTTTGGCTCCCCTTGTGTCGAATCAATAAATTGTTGGGGAACGTAGTAATTTCAAAAAAAAATCCTACGCACACGCAAGATCATGGTGATGCATAGCAACGAGAGGGGAGAGTGTAGTCTACGTACCCTTGTAGACCAACAGCAGAAGCGTTATGACAACGCGGTTGATGTAGTCATATGTCTTCCTGGCCCAACCGATCAAGCACCGAAACTACGGCACCTCCGAGTTCTAGCACACGTTCAGCTCGATGACGATCCCCGGACTCCGATCCAGCAAAGTGTAGGGGAAGAGTTCCGTCAGCACGACGGCGTGGTGACGATCTTGATGTTCTACTGTCGCAGGGCTTCGCCTAAGCACCACTACAATATTATCGAGGACTATGGTGGAGGGGGGCACCACACACGGCTAAGAAAACGATCTTGAAGATCAACTTGTGTGTCTAGAGGTGCCCCCCTGCCCCCGTATATAAAGGAGCAAGGGGGGGTGCGGCCGGCCCTAGGAGGAGGCACGCCGGAGGAGTCCTACTCCTACCGGGAGTAGGACTCCCCCCCACCCCTTTCCCTAGTTGGATTAGGACTTGGGGGAAGGAGGAGAGGGAAGAAAGGAAAGGGGGGCGCCGCCCCCCCTCCTTGTCCAATTCGGACTTGGGGGAGGGGCGTGCGGCAGCCCCTAGGCCTCCTCTCCTCTTCCTCCACTAGACCCATTAAGTCCCATTAGGTTACCGGGGGGTTCCGGTAACCTCCCGGTACTCCGGTAAAATGCCAATTTCACCCGAAACACTTCCTTGTCCAAACATAGGCTTCCAATATATCAATCTTTATGTCTCGACCATTTCGAGACTCCTCATCATGTCCGTGATTGTCGGGGAACGTAGCAGAAATTCAAAATTTTCCTACGTGTCACCAAGATCTATCTATGGAGAGACTAGCAACGAGGGGAAGGAGAGTGCATCTACATACCCTTGTAGATCGCTAAGCGGAAGCGTTCAAGTGAACGGGGTTGATGGAGTCGTACTCGTCGTGATTCAAATCACCGATGATCCTAGTGCCGAACGGATGGCACCTCCGCGTTCAACACACGTACAGCCCGGTGACGTCTCCCACGCCTTGATCCAGCAAGGAGAGAGGGAGAGGTTGAGGAAGATTCCATCCAGCAGCAGCACAACGACGTGGTGGTGGTGGAGGAGCGTGGCAATCCTGCAGGGCTTCGCCAAGCACCATGGGAGAGGAGGAGATGTTGGAGAGGGAGAAGGAGGCAACCAAAGGCATGTCCCAAGAGCCCTCCTTCCCCACTATATATAGGAGGGCCAAGGGAGGGGGGCGCCGGCCTAGGAGATCCAATCTCCTAGGGGCGGCGGCCAAGGGAGGTTTCCCTCCCTCCAAGGCACCTAGGGGTGCCTTCCACTAGTAGGACTCTTTCTTTAGGGTTTCCCTAGGCGCATGGGCCTCTTGGGGCTGGTGCCCTTGGCCCATATAGGCCAAGGCGCACCCCCTACAGCCCATGTGGCCCCCGGGGCAGGTGGCCCCACCCGGTGGGCCCCCGGGACCCTTTCGGTGGTCCCGGTACAATACCGATGACTCCGAAACTTGTCCCGATGGCCGAAATAGGACTTCCTATATATAAATCTTTACCTCCGGACCATTCCGGAACTCCTCGTGACGTCCGGGATCTCATCCGGGACTCTGAAGAACATTCGGTAACCACATACAAACTTCCTTTATAACCCTAGCGTCATCGAACCTTAAGTGTGTAGACCCTACGGGTTCGGGAGACATGCAGACATGACCGAGATGTTCTCTGGTCAATAACCAATAGCGGAATCTGGATACCCATGTTGGCTCCCACATATTCCACGATGATCTCATCGGATGAACCACGATGTCAAGGACTTAATCAATCCCGTATGCAATTCCCTTTGTCTATCGGTACGATACTTGCCCGAGATTCGATCGTCGGTATCCCGATACCTTGTTCAATCTCGTTACCGGCAAGTCTCTTTACTCGTTCTGTAACACATCATCCCGTGATCAACTCCTTGCTCACATTGTGCACATTATGATGATGTCCTACCGAGTGGGCCCAGAGATACCTCTCCGCTTACACGGAGTGACAAATCCCAGTCTCGATTCGTGCCAACCCAACAGACACTTTCGGAGATACCTGTAGTGCACCTTTATAGTCACCCAGTTACATTGTGACGTTTGGTACACCCAAAGCATTCCTACGGTATCCGGGGGTTGCACAATCTCATGGTCTAAGGAAATGATACTTGACATTAGAAAAGCTTTAGCATACGAACTACACGATCTTGTGCTATGCTTAGGATTGGGTCTTGTCCATCACATCATTCTCCTAATGATGTGATCCTGTTATCAGCGACATCCAATGTCCATGGTTAGGAAACCGTAACCATCTATTGATCAACGAGCTAGTCAACTAGAGGCTTACTAGGGACATGGTGTTGTCTATGTATCCACACATGTATCTGAGTTTCCTATCAATACAATTATAGCATGGATAATAAACGATCATCATGAACAAGGAAATATAATAATAACTTATTTATTATTGCCTCTAGGGCATATTTCCAACAGTCTCCCACTTGCACTAGAGTCAATAATCTAGTTCACATCGCCATGTGATTAACACTCACAGGTCACATCGCCATGTGACTAACACCCAAGAGTTTACTAGAGTCAGTAATCTAGTTCACATCACTATGTGATTAACACTCAATGTGTTCTGGGTTTGATCATGTTGCTTGTGAGAGAGGTTTTAGTCAACGGGTCTGAACCTTTCAGATCCGTGTGTGCTTTACAAATTTCTATGTCATCTCCTAGATGTAGCTACCACGTTCTATTTGGAGCTATTTCAAATAACTGTTCTACTATACGAATCCAGTTTACTACTCAGAATAATCTGGATTAGTGTCAAAGTTTGCATCGGCGTAACCCTTTATGACGAACTCTTTTACCACCTCCATAATCGAGAAAATTCCTTAGTCCACTAGTTACTAAGGATAACTTTGTCCGCTGTCCTGTGATCCATTCTTTGTACCCCTTGACTGACTCATGGCAAGACACATTTCAGGTGCGGTACACAGCATAGCATACTGTAGAGCCTATGTCTTAAGCATAGGGGACGACCTTCGTCCTTTCTCTCTATTCTGCCGTGGTCGAGCTTTAAGTCTT
The DNA here is from genome assembly GCA_034509565.1 of Triticum monococcum. NCBI lineage: Eukaryota > Viridiplantae > Streptophyta > Magnoliopsida > Poales > Poaceae > Triticum > Triticum monococcum. The sequence continues at coordinate 74,906,616 of CM067842.1, read as the reverse complement.
AACTTCATACCTTACAACTCAGGCAAGAACTCCTTCTTTGACTGATCCATCTTGAACACCTTCAAGATCATGTCAAGGTATGTGCTCATTTGAAAGTACCATTAAGCGTTTTGATCTATCCTTATAGATCTTTATGCTCAATGTTCAAGTAGCTTAATCCAGGCTTTCCATTGAAAAACACTTTCCAAATAACCCTATATGCTTTCCAGAAATTCTACGTCATTTCGGATCAACAATATGTCATCCACATATACTTATCAGAAATGTCATAGTGCTCCCACTCACTTTATTGTAAATACAAGTTTCTAACAAACTTTGTATAAACCCATAAACTTTGATTACTCCATCAAAGTGTACATTCCAACTCCGAGATGCTTACTCGAGTCCTTAGAAAGATTGCTGGAGTTTTGCATACTTATTAGTATCTTTCAGGATTGACAAAACCTTCCGGTTGTATCACATACAACCTTTCCTCAAGAAAATCGTCGAGGAAACAATGTTTTGACATCCTATCTGCAAGATTTCATAAATAGTGCAGTAATCGCTAATATAATTCCAACAGACTCTTAGCATCGCTACAAGTGAGAAAGTCTCATCGTAGTCAACTCCTTGAACTTGTCGGGAAACTTCTTAACGACAAGTCGAGCTTTCTTAATGGTGACATTTACCATCGTTGTCCGTCTTCCCTTTTAAAATCCATATGTACCTAACAGCCTTACGACCATCAAGTAGTTCTTCCAAAGTCTACACTTTGTTTTCATACATGGATCCTTCTCTCGGATTTTATGGCCTCGAGCCATATATCGGAATCCGGGCCCACCATCGCCTCTCCATAGCTTGTAGGTTCATTATTGTCTAGAAACATGACTTCCAAGACAGGATTACGTACCACTCTGAAGTAGTACGCATCCTTGTCATCCCACGGGGTTTGGTAGTGACTTGATCTGAAGTTTCATGATCACTATCACAAGTTTCCACTTCAATTGGTGTAGGTGCCACAAGAACAACTCCCTGTGCCCTGTCACACACTAGTTGAAGAGACGGTTCAATAACCTTATCAAGTCTCCACCATCCTCCCACTCAATTCTTTCGAGAGAAACTTTTCCTCGAGAAAGGACCCGATTCTAGAAACAATCCTTTATTGTTTTCAGATCTGAGACAGGAGGTATACCCAACTATTTTTGGTGTCCTATGAAGATGCATTTATCCGCTTTGGGTTCGAGCTTATCAGCCTGAAACTTTTTCACACAAGCATCACAGCCCCAAACTTTTAAGTAATGACAGCTCGGGTTTCTCTAAACCATAGTTCATACGGTGTCATCTCATCGGAATTATGTGGTGCCCCTTTTAAAGTGAATGTGGTTGTCTCTAATGCCTAACCCATAAACTATTGTGGTAATTCGATACGAGACATCATGGTATGCATCATATCCAATAGGGTGCAGTTATGATGTTCGGACACACCATCACCCTATGGTGTTCCAGGCTGTATTAGTAGTGAAACAATTTCCACAATGTCTTAATTCTGTGCCAAACTCGTAATTCAGATATTCATCTCTATGATCATATCATAGATATTTTATCCTCTTGTCACGACGATCTTTCAACTTCACCCTGAAATTACTTGAACCTTTCAATAATTCAGACTCGTGATTCATCAAGTAAATATACTCAACATCTACTCAAATCTTCTGTGAAGTAAGAACATAACGATATCCACTACACGCCTCAGCACTCATTGGACTGCACACATCAAAAATGTATTACTTCCAACAAGTTGCTTTCTAGATCCATTTTACTGAAACCGAGGCTTTCAGTCATCTTGCCCATGTGGTATGATTTGCATATCTCAAGTGTTTCAAAATCAAGTGAGTCCAAACGGCCCATTTGCATGGAGTTTCTTCATGCATATACACCAATAGACATGGTTCGCATGTCTCAAACTTTTCAAAAACGAGTGAGCCCAAAGATCCATCAACATGGAGGTTCTTCATGCGTTTTATACCGATATGACTTACGTGGCCGTGCCACAAGTAGGTGGTACTATCATTACTATCTTTTGGCATGAACATGTGTATCACTACGATCGAGATTCAATAAACCATTCATTTTAGGTGTAAGACCATTGGAGGTATTATTCAAATAAACAGAGTAACCATTATTCTCCTTAAATGAATAACCGTATTGCGATAGACATAATCCAATCATGTCTATGCTCAACGCAAACACCAATCTCGATGGTAGAGGGAGCGCACGATATTTGATCAACCTTGGAAATACTTCCAACACATATCGTCATCTCACCTTTAGCTAGTCTCCGTTTATTCCGTAGCTTTTATTTCGAGTTACTAACACTTAGCAACCGAACCGGTATCTAATACCCTGGTGCTACTAGGAGTACTAGTAAAGTACACATCAACACAATGTATATCCAATATACTTCTATTGACCTTGCCAGCCTTCTAATCTACCAAGTATCTAGGGTAATTCTGCTCTAGTGGTTGTTCCCCTTATTACAGAAGCACTTAGTCTCGGCTTTGGGTTCAACCTTGGGTCTCTTCACTAGAGCAGCAGCTGAATTGCCGTTTCATGAAGTATCCCTTCTTGCCCTTGCCCTTCTTGAAACTAGTGGTTTCACCAACCATCAACAATTGATGCTCCTTCTTGATTTCTACTTTGGTGTCAAACATCGTGAATATCTCAAGGATCATCATATATGTCCCTGATATATTATAGTTCATCACGAAGCTCTAGCAGCTTGGTGGTAATGACTTCGGAGAACTATCACTATTTCATCTGGAAGATCAACTCCCACTTGATTCAAGCGATTGTTGTACTCAGACAATCTGAGCACAAGCTCAACAATTGAGCTTTTCTCCCTTAGTTTGTAGGCTAAGAAAATCGTCGGAGGTCTTATACCTCTTGACGTGGGCACGAGCCTGAAATCTCAATTTCAGCCCTCAAAACATCTCATATGTTTCGCGACATTTCAAAACGTCTTCGGTGCCTCAACTCTAAACCGTTTAACTGAACTATCACGTAGTTATCAAAACGTGTATGTCAGATGTTCGCAACATCCACAGACGACGTTCGAGGTTCAGTGCACTGAGCGGTGCATTAAGGACATAACCCTTCTATGAAGCAATGAGGACAATCCTCAGTTTACGGACCTAGTCCGCATAATTGCTACTATCAACTTTCAACTAAATTTTCTCTAGGAACATATCTAAACAGTAGAACTAAAGCGCGAGCTATGACATAATTTGCAAAATGCTTTTTGACTATGTTCAGGATAAACAAGTTCATCTTATGAGCTCACACTTTGATAGACATCCCTCTAGTCATCTAAGTGATTACATGATCCGAGTCAACTAGGCCGTGTCCGATCATCACGTGAGATGGACTAGTCAACATCGGTGAACATCTTCATGTTGATCGTATCTTCTATACGACTCATGCTCGACCTTTCGGTCTTCTGTGTTCCGAGGCCATGTCTGTACACATTCTAGGCTCGTCAATTCAACCTAAGTGTTTCGCGTGTGTAAATCTGTCTTACACCCGTTGTATGTGAACGTTAGGATCAAACACCCGATCATCACGTGGTGCTTTGAAACAACGAACTGTCGCAACGGTGCACAGTTAGGGGGAACACTTTCTTGAAATTTTAAAGAGGGATCATCTTATTTACTACCGTCATTCTAAGTAAAAAAAGATGCAAAAACATGATAAACATCACATGCAATCAAATAATAGTGACATGATATGGCCAATATCATATAGCTCCTTTGATCTCCATCTTGGGGCTCCATGATCATCTTGTCACTGGCATGACACCATGATCTCCATCATCATGATCCCCATCATCGTGTCTTCATGAAGTTGTCTCGCCAACTATTACTTCTACTACTACAGCTAACGGTTAGCAATAAAGTAAAGTAATTACATGACGTTTATGTTGACACGCAGGTCATAAATTAAGACAACTCCTATGGCTCCTGCCGGTTGTCATACTCATCGACATGCAAGTCGTGATTCCTATTACAAGAACATGATCAATCTCATACATCACATATATCATTCATCACATCCTTTTGGCCATATCACATCACATGGCATACCCTGCAAAAACAAGTTAGACATCCTCTAATTGTTGTTTGCATGTTTTACGTGGCTGCTATGGGTTTCTAGCAAGAACGTTTCTTACCTACACAAAACCACAACGTGATATGCCAATTGCTATTTACCCTTCATAAGGACCCTGTTCATCGAATCCGATCCGACTAAAGTGGGAGAGACAGACACCCGCCAGCCACCTTATGCAACTAGTGCATGTTTGTCGGTGGAACCGGTCTCACGTAAGCGTACGTGTAAGGTTGGTCGGGCCGCTTCATCCCACAATGCCGCCGAATCAAGATTGGACTAGTAACGGTAAGCATATTGAACAATATCAACGCCCACAACTACTTTGTGTTCTACTCGTGCATAGAATCTACGCAATAGACCTAGCTCTGATACCACTGTCGGGGAACGTAGCAGAAATTCAAAATTTTCCTACGTGTCACCAAGATCTATCTATGGAGAGACTAGCAACGAGGGGAAGGAGAGTGCATCTACATACCCTTGTAGATCGCTAAGCGGAAGCGTTCAAGTGAACGGGGTTGATGGAGTCGTACTCGTCGTGATTCAAATCACCGATGATCCTAGTGCCGAACGGACGGCACCTCCGCGTTCAACACACGTACAGCCCGGTGACGTCTCCCACGCCTTGATCCAGCAAGGAGAGAGGGAGAGGTTGAGGAAGATTCCATCCAGCAGCAGCACAACGGCGTGGTGGTGGTGGAGGAGCGTGGCAATCCTGCAGGGCTTCGCCAAGCACCACGGGAGAGGAGGAGATGTTGGAGAGGGAGAAGGACGCAACCAAAGGCATGTCCCAAGAGCCCTCCTTCCCCACTATATATAGGAGGGCCAAGGGAGGGGGGCGCCGGCCTAGGAGATCCAATCTCCTAGGGGCGGCGACCAAGGGAGGTTTCCCTCCCCCCAAGGCACCTAGGGGTGCCTTCCACTAGTAGGACTCTTTCTTTAGGGTTTCCCTAGGCGCATGGGCCTCTTGGGGCTGGTGCCCTTGGCCCATATAGGCCAAGGCGCACCCCCTACAGCCCATGTGGCCCCCGGGGCAGGTGGCCCCACCCTGTGGGCCCCCGGGACCCTTCCAGTGGTCCCGGTACAATACCGATGACTCCGAAACTTGTCCCGATGGCCGAAATAGGACTTCGTATATATAAATCTTTACCTCCGGACCATTCCGGAACTCCTCGTGATGTCCGAGATCTCATCCGGGACTCCGAACAACATTCGGTAACCACATACAAACTTCCTTTATAACCCTAGCGTCATCGAACCTTAAGTGTGTAGACCCTACGGGTTCGGGAGACATGCAGACATGACCGAGATGTTCTCCGGTCAATAACCAACAGCAGGATCTGGATACCCATGTTGGCTCCCACATGTTCCACGATGATCTCATCGGATGAACCACGATGTCAAGGACTTAATCAATCCCGTATGCAATTCCCTTTGTCTATCGGTACGATACTTGCCCGAGATTCGATCGTCGGTATCCCGATACCTTGTTCAATCTCGTTACCGGCAAGTCTCTTTACTCGTTCTGTAACACATCATCCCGTGATCAACTCCTTGCTCACATTGTGCACATTATGATGATGTCCTACCGAGTGGGCCCAGAGATACCTCTCCGCTTACACGGAGTGACAAATCCCAGTCTCGATTCGTGCCAACCCAACAAACACTTTCGGAGATACCTGTAGTGCACCTTTATAGTCACCCAGTTACGTTGTGATGTTTGGTACACCCAAAGCATTCCTACGGTATCCGGGAGTTGCACAATCTCATGGTCTAAGGAAATGATACTTGACATTAGAAAAGCTTTAGCATACGAACTACACGATCTTGTGCTATGCTTAGGATTGGGTCTTGTCCATCACATCATTCTCCTAATGATGTGATCCCGTTATCAGCGACATCCAATGTCCATGGTTAGGAAACCGTAACCATCTATTGATCAACGAGCTAGTCAACTAGAGGCTTACTAGGGACATGGTGTTGTCTATGTATCCACACATGTATCTGAGTTTCCTATCAATACAATTATAGCATGGATAATAAACGATCATCATGAACAAGGAAATATAATAATAACTTATTTATAATAATAACTTATTTATTATTGCCTCTAGGGCATATTTCCAACAGTGATCACATCCTGGACTCCGAACAAACTTCGGTACATCAAAATATATAAACTCATAATGAAAAAGTCATCATAACGTTAAGCGTGCAGACCCTACGGGTTCGAGAACAATGTAGACATGACCGAGACACGTCTCCGGTCAATAACCAATAGCGGAACCTGGATGCTCATATTCGCTCCTACATATTCTACGAAGATCTTTATCGGTCAGACCAAATAACAACATATGTTGTTCCCTTTGTCATCGGTATGTTACTTGCCCGAGATTCGATCGTCGGTATCTCAATACCTAGTTCAATCTCGTTACCGGCAAGTCTCTTTACTCGTTTCATAATACATCATCTCGCAACTAACTCACTAGTTGCAACGCTTGCAAGGCTTATGTGATGTGCATTACCGAGAGGGCTCAGAGATACCTCTCCGACAATCGGAGTGACAAATCCTAATCTCGAAATACGCCAACCCAACATGTACCTTTGGAGACACCTGTAGAGCTCCTTTATAATCACCCGGTTACTTTGTGACGTTTGGTAGCACACAAAGTGTTCCTCCAGCAAACGGGAGTTGCATAATCTCATAGTCATAGGAACATGTATAAGTCATGAAGAAAGCAATAGCAACATACTAAACGATCGGGTGCCAAGCTAATGGAATGGGTCATGTCAATCACATCATTCTCCTAATGATGTGATCCCGTTAATCAAATGACAACACATGTCTATGGTTAGGAAACATAACCATCTTCGATTAACGAGCTAGTCAAGTAGAGGCACACTAGTGACATTTAGTTTTTCTATGTATTCACACAAGTATTATGTTTCCGGATAATAAAATTCTAGCATGAATAATAAACATTTATCATGATATAAGGAAATAAATAATAACTTTATTATTGCCTATAGGGCATATTTCCTTCAGTCTCCCACTTGCACTAGTCAATAATCTAGATTACACAGTAATGATTCTAACACCCATGGAGCTTTGGTGCTGATCATGTTTTGCTCATGGAAGAGGCTTAGTCAACGGGTCTGCTACATTCAGATCCGTATGTATCTTGCAAATCTCTATGTCTCCCACCTGGACCAAATCCCGGATGGAATTGAAGCGTCTCTTGATGTGTTTGGTTCTCTTGTGAAATCTGGATTCCTTTGCCAAGGCAATTGCACCAGTATTGTCACAAAAGATTTTCATTGGACCCGATGCACTAGGTATGACACCTAGATCAGATATGAACTCCTTCATCCAGACTCCTTCGTTTGCTGCTTCCGAAGCAGCTATGTACTCTGCTTTACATGTAGATCCCGCCACAACACTTTGTTTAGAACTGCACCAACTGACAGCTCCACCGTTTAATGTAAACACGTATCCGGTTTGCGATTTATAATCGTCCGGATCAGTGTCAAAGCTTGCATCAACGTAACCATTTACGATGAACTCTTTGTCACCTCCATATACGATAAACATATCCTTAGTCCTTTTCAGATATTTCAGGATGTTCTTCACCGCTGTCCAGTGATCCACTCCTGGATTACTTTGGTACCTCCCTGCTAGACTTATAGCAAGACATACATCAGGTCTGGTACACAGCATTGCATACATGATAGAGCCTATGGCTGAAGCATAGGGAACATCTTTCATTTTCTCTCTATCTTCTGAAGTGGTCGGGCATTGAGTCTTACTCAATTTCACACCTTGTAACACAGGCAAGAATCCTTTCTTTGCTTGATCCATTCTGAACTTCTTCAAAATTTTGTCAATGTATGTGCTTTGTGAAAGTCCAATTAAGCGTCTTGATCTATCTCTATAGATCTTAATACCCAATATGTAAGAAGCTTCACCGAGGTCTTTCATTGAAAAACTCTTATTCAAGTATCCCTTTATGCTATCCAGAAATTCTATATCATTTCTGATTAGTAATATGTCATCTACATATAATATCAGAAATGCTACAGAGCTCCCACTCACTTTCTTGTAAATACAGGCTTCTCCAAAAGTTTGTACAAAACCAAATGCTTTGATCACATTATCAAAGCGTTTATTCCAACTCCGAGAGGCTTGCACCAGTCCATAAATGGATCGCTGGAGCTTGCACACTTTGTTAGCTCCCTTTGGATCGACAAAACCTTCCGGCTGCATCATATACAACTCTTCTTCCAGAAATCCATTCAGGAATGCAGTTTTGACATCCATCTGCCAAATTTCATAATCATAAAATGCGGCAATTGCTAACATGATTCGGACAGACTTAAGCATCGCTACGGGTGAGAAGGTCTCATCGTAGTCAATCCCTTGAACTTGTTGAAAACCTTTTGCGACAAGTCAAGCTTTGTAGACAGTAATATTACCGTCAGTGCCAGTCTTCTTCTTGAAGATCCATTTATTCTCAATTTCTTGCCGATCTTTGGGCAAGTCAACCAAAGTCCATACTTTGTTCTCATACATGGATCCCATCTCAGATTTCATGGCTTCAAGCCATTTTGTGGAATCTTGGCTCACCATCGCTTCTTCATAGTTCGTAGGTTCATCATGATCTAGTAGCATGACTTCCAGAACAGGATTATCGTACCACTCTGGTGCGGATCTTACTCTGGTTGATCTACGAGGTTCAATAGTAACTTGTTCTGAAGTTTCATGATCATCATCATTAGCTTCCTCACTAATTGGTGTAGGTGTCACAGAAACCAGTTTCTGTGATGTACTACTTTCCAATAAGGGAGCAAGTACAGTTACCTCATCAAGTTCTACTTTCCTCCCACTCACTTTTTTCGAGAGAAACTCCTTCTCTAGAAAGTTTCCGAATTTAGCAACAAAAGTCTTGCCTTTGGATCTGTGATAGAAGGTGTATCCAATAGTTTCTTTTGGATATCCTATGAAGACACATTTCTCTGATTTGGGTTCGAGCTTATCAGGTTGAAGCTTTTTCACATAAGCATCGCAGCCCCAAACTTTCAAAAACGACAACTTTGGTTTCTTGCCAAACCATATTTCATAAGGCATCGTCTCAACGGATTTTGATGGTGCCCTATTTAACGTGAATGCGGCCGTCTCTAAAGCATAACCCCAAAACGATAGCGGTAAATCTGTAAGAGACATCATAGATCGCACCATATCTAGTAAAGTACGATTACGACGTTCGGACACACCATTACGCTGTGGTGTTCCGGGTGGTGTGAGTTGCGAAACTATTCCGCATTGTTTCAAATGTACACCAAACTCGTAACTCGAATATTCTCCTCCACGATCAGATCGTAGGAATTTTATTTTATTGTTACGATGATTTTCAACTTCACTCTGAAATTCTTTGAACTATTCAAATGTTTCAGACTTATGTTTCATTAAGTAGATATACCCATATCTGCTTAAGTCATCTGTGAAGGTGATAAAATAACGATATCCGCCACGAGCCTCAACATTCATCGGACCACATGCATCTGTATGTATGATTTCCAACAAATCTGTTGCTCTCTCCATAGTACCGGAGAACGGTGTTTTGGTCATCTTTCCCATAAGGCATGGTTCGCAAGTACCAAGTGATTCATAATCAAGTGGTTCCAAAAGTCCATCAGTATGGAGTTTCTTCATGCACTTTATACCGATATGACCTAAACGGCAGTGCCACAAATAAGTTGCACTATCATTATCAACTCTGCATCTTTTGGCTTCAACATTATGAATATGTGTGTCACTACTATCGAGATTTAATAAGAATAGACCACTCTTCAAGGGTGCATGACCATAAAAGATATTACTCATATAAATAGAACAACCATTATTCTCTGATTTAAATGAATAACCGTCTCGCATCAAACAAGATCCAGATATAATGTTCATGCTCAAGGCTGGCACCAAATAACAATTATTTAGATCTAATACTAATCCCGAAGGTAGATGTAGAGGTAGTGTGCCGACCGCGATCACGTCGACTTTGGAACCATTTCCCACGCGCATCATCACCTCGTCCTTAGCCAATCTTTGCTTAATCCGTAGTCCTGTTTCGAGTTGCAAATATTAGCAACAGAACCAGTATCAAATACCCAGGTGCTACTACGAGCATTAGTAAGGTACACATCGATAACATGTATATCATATATACCTTTGTTCACCTTGCCATCCTTCTTATCCGCCAAATACTTGGGGCAGTTCCGCATCCAGTGACCAGTCTGCATGCAGTAGAAGCACTCAGTTTCAGGCTGTAACGCCCCGAGACCGATGTGCCAGGTGTCGTGCAGTTATTCGCTGGTGTTGCCTTGTCATTGCTTGCGTGTCATGCATTGCATATCATGTCATCGTGCGCATTTCATTTGCATACGTGTTCGTCTCATGCATCCGAGCATTTTCCCCGTTGCCCGTTTTGCAATCCGGCGCTTCGTTCTCCTCCGGTGGTCATTTCTACCTTTCTTTTGTGTGTGGGGATTAAACATTTCCGGATTGGACCGAGACTTGCCATGCGGCCTTGGTTTACTACCGGTAGACCGCCTGTCAAGTTTCGGGTCATTTGGACTTCGTTTGATACTCCAACGGTTAACCGAGGGACCGAGAAGGCCTCGTGTGTGTTGCAGCCCAACACCCCTCCAATTTGGCCCAAAACCCACCAAACTCTGCTCTATCATCTCGGTCGTTCGATTACGATCGCGTGGCCGAAAACCGCACCTCATTTGGACTCTCCTAGCTCCCTCTACCTATAAATATGTCCTCCCCGTCCATTTTCGCGGACGAAACCCTAGTCTACCACCTCCCCGCGCCACCGGACACGTCCGTCCCGCCAACCGAACATGTCCAGCCGACCGGCCACCTCATCTCGCCCAATGGGGGGCCGCCACCTCAGCGCGCCGCCCGCCCGAGCCAATCGCGGGGCGCCACTTCACCGCCGCCAGCGCCCCACTTCGCCGCGCCGCGCCAGGCCCGCCGGGGCCCATCGCGGGCCCGCCCGGCCCATCCGTTCGCCAGCCGCCGCCTGCCTCCTTCGCCGCCGCCCGCGCCATGCACCGCCCGCGCCGCCTGCCGGCCGCCCGCCGGAGTGCATCTCGCCGGCCATCGCCGGGTTCCGCGCCCCGCCGCTTCTTCGCCGCTGCACACCGCGCGCCGCGCGCCCGCTCCGCCCACCGCCGCCGGCACCCCGCGCCGCCTCCTGGCCGGCGTCGCCTGCCGCGCACCTCCTCGCCAGAGCCGGGCTCCAGCCATCGCCGGCAACGCCACCCCGCCATTTCCGGCGCGGGTCCTCTCCGTCCCATCGCCGGTTCCGGGGAGTGGGACGAGATCCACCACTCCCCCGAACCAAACGCGTCCTCGCCCAGATCCGGATCCCTCCGTCCCGGAACCGCTCCATCCCGCGTTGACTTTCGCGGAGGTAAAATTTGGCTAAGTCCCCGAAATTCCCAGATCCATGATGCCTTGTTCGAGGCCTCGTATCTTTGCATCCGTAGCTCCGATTCATGCATATGATATGTCAAAATCTTCGTCTCGACGAATACATCATTTCATTCCATTGCATCATTTGCATTTGAGGTCATCTTGGTGCCCAAAATGCTGTTGGAAGGAGGCATCATGAGTTAATTTGCAGACCCGTTAGTTCATCATGCACTTTTGTCATTTTTGCCATGTTTAATCCGTGCATGATATGCCTGTGCCCCTTTGGGATGAATTGTTAAGCATGTTGTCTTCTTTCCAGAGGTGCCTTCCATGAATTTTTAGGATGTGTGTGTTGTCTTGTGCAAGCTTGCGAAGAGGGCTACCTGAGTTTCCTGATTTCAGGGACTTAGTGAAAATCACTAAGTCTGGGCTGTTTCAGTTCACGATGCTATATGTCCGGCTTGTTTCCTAGTGATCCGTGCCTCTTTTGGGGATGATCAATAAGAGTGGTTTGTTATGCTTGTTGTGCTTAATCCATACATGTCTTTACTTGTTATGTTGGAGCACCCTAGGTAGACTCAATCGAGCTCAACTTTTGGATAGTTGCTGTTTTGGGCAGAGCGTGAACTCTTTTGCGATTTTGCCGGTGTTATTGCTAGTGATCCATGCATGCTATGCCATTGTTCTTGCCATTTCTACCTAGCATTTTGTGTCTTCTTAATGGATGTATGCTTGCCTTGCCATGACTTGCACCGTAGTGAGAGCATCGAGCTCGTTTACATGCCTCCGTGAGTTATTATTTCAGCATGCCCCAGTTTTCACTAAGTCTGAAAACTGATTGTGTTTCATCGATGTTCATGTGCTTGGTAGAGTATTTTGTGAACCCTTTTGGACCCAGGTCATTTTGGGTGTTTTGTTAAGCTTGTTGAGTAGCTCCATGCCATGCTCTTACTTGCCATGTTCAGGTTTTCCTTCATGTTGTTTTGCTGCTCCGAAGAGAGCATCGTGGTCTGAAATTCCAGACTAGCGTTAATTTCGCTAAGTCTGAAATCTGTTTTGCTTATTCAGTTTTGCCATGCTTGTTTGAAGCCCTTAATGGATGAATTTGCCTATGCCTCAGTCCTGGTGATTTGTTAAGCTTCTTGAGTACATCACTGCCATGCAACTTGTTTTCATGTTTGGTGGCTGTAGCCTATTCATTTTGTTTCATTTAGGAGCCTACTTGCTGTAAATCGCAGATCGGTTCGTTTAGTAAAACGCTTGCCATTTCCAAACCGTAGCTCCGATTGCCATGAACTTTATATCATTTTCAGGGGATTTCTTCCCCTCTATCCAGTGGCACACTTGGTTTTCCAAGTTGAGGCCAGGTTCATGCATTTCCTGTCATGTCTTGCATTTTTGCATCCCGCATCGCTTCCCGCATCTCGCATATCATACCATGTTCATGTGTTGGTTGTTTACTATGTTGTTTGCTCTTTTCCGGTGTTTGCTTCTTCGGGTTGGTTCCGATAACGTCGAGTTTGTGAGGACCCGTTCATCTTCGTCCGTTTATCTTCTTCATGGACTCGTTCTTCTTCCTTGCGGGATTTCAGGCAAGATGATCATACCCTCGAAATCACTACTATCTTTGCTATGCTAGTTTGCTCGCTCTTTTGCTATGCCATTGCCACGATGCCTACCACTTGCTTGTCAGCCTCCCAAATCGCCATGTTCAGCCTCTAACCCACCATTGTCCTAGCAAACCGTTGATTGGCTATGTTACCGCTTTGCTCAGCCCCTCTTATAGCGTTGTTAGTTGCAGGTGAAGATTGAAGTTTGTTCCTTGTTGGAACATGGAGTTACCATTCCTTGTTGGGACACTTATTTACTTGTTGGGATATCACTATATGTCTTATTTAATTAATGCATCTATACACTTGGTAAAGGGTGGAAGGCTCGGCCTTATGCCTGGTGTTTTGTTCCACTCTTGCCGCCCTAGTTTCCGTCATATCGGTGTTATGTTCCCGGATTTTGCGTCCCTTACGCGGTTGGGCTATAATGGGAACCCCTTGACAGTTCGCCTTAAGTAAAGCTTCTCCAGCAATGCCCAATATTGGTTTTACCATTTGCCACCTAGCCTTTTCTTTCCCTTGGGTTCTGCAGACTCAAGGGTCATCATTATTTTAACCCCCCCCAGGCCAGTGCTCCTCTGAGTGTTGGTCCGAAACGTCAGCCGCCGATGGCTACCAGGGGCAACTCTGGGCTGGCCTACCGGAAGTTTGGACAATCTGAGTGTGCCCTGAGAAAGAGATATGTGCAGCTCCTATCGGGATTTGTCGGCACATTCGGGCGGTGTTGCTGGTTTAGTTTTACCCTGTTGAAATGTCTTGTTGTACTGGGATACCGAGTCTGATCGGAATGTCTCGGGTGGAGGTCTATTCCTTCGTTGACCGTGAGAGCTTGTGATGGGCTAAGTTGGGACACCCCTGCAGGGATTTGAACTTTCGAAAGCCGTGCCCGCGGTTATGGGCAGATGGGAATTTGTTAACGTCCGGTTGTAGAAAACCTGAAGTCGACCTTAATTAAAATGAATCAACCGCGTGTGTAACCGTGATGGTCTCTTTCCGGCGGAGTCCGGGAAGTGAACACGGTTGTTGGAGTTATGCTTGACGTAGGTAGTCCAGGATCACTTCTTGATCATACTTTTATCGACCGTGCTTTGCCCTCTCTTCCCGCTCTCATTTGCGAATGTTAGCCACCATATATGCTAGTCGCTTGCTGCAGCTCCACCTCATACCTTTACCTTACCCATAAGCTTAAATAGTCTTGATCGCGAGGGTGCGAGATTGCTGAGTCCCTGTGGCTCACAGATTACTTCCAAAACCAGCTTGCAGGTGCCGATGAGACCGTGCAGATGACGCAACCAAGCTCAGGAGGAGCTCGATGAAGATCTTGTCCTTTGTGTTGTTTCGTTCCAGTCGATCAGTAGTGGAGCCCAGTTGGGGTCGATCGGGGACCTTTGTCGCATTTGGGGTTCTTCTTTTATTTTGGTTCCGTAGTCGGACCATGAGTGTATTTGATTGATGTAATGTTTATTCATGTAATTGTGTGAAGTGGCGATTGTAAGCCAACTATGTATCCTTGTCCTTATTATATTACATGGGTTGTGTGAGGATTACCTCACTTGCGACATATGCCTTCAATGCGATTATGCCTCTAAGTCGTGCCTCGACACGTGGGAGATATAGTCGCATCGAGGGTGTTACACAGGCTTAGGTCCAGATTTGGGTTTCTTCTCGTGAGCAGCAACTTGCTTACTGTTCTTTTTGAAGTTCCCCTTCTTCTTCCCTTTGCCCTTTTTTCTTGAAACTAGTGGTCTTGTTGACCATCAACACTTGATGCTCCTTCTTGATTTCTACCTCCGCAGCTTTCAGCATTGCAAAGAGCTCGGGAATTGTCTTAACCATCCCTTGCATATTATAGTTCATTACGAAGCTCTTGTAGCTAGGTGGAAGTGATTGGAGAATTCTGTCAATGACACAATCATCTGGAAGATTAACTCCCAATTGAATCAAGTGATTATTATACCCAGACATTTTTAGTATATACTCACTGACCGAACTGTTCTCCTCCATCTTGCAGCTATAGAACTTATTGGAGACTTCATGTCTCTCAATCCGGGCATTTGCTTGAAATATTAACTTCAACTCCTGGAACATCTCATATGCTCCATGACGTTCAAAACGTCGTTGAAGTCCCGATTCTAAGCCATAAAGCATGGCGCACTGAACTATTGAGTAGTCATCAGCTTTGCTCTGCCAGACGTTCATAACATCTAGTGTTGCTCCAGCAGCAGGCCTGGCACCCAGCGGTGCTTCCAGGACGTAATTCTTCTATGCAGCAATGAGGATAATCCTCAAGTTACGGACCCAGTCCGTGTAATTGCTACCATCATCTTTCAACTTTGCTTTCTCAAGGAACGCATTAAAATTCAATGGAACAACAGCACGGGCCATCTATCTACAATCAAACATAAACAAGCAAGATACTATCAGGTACTAAGTTCATGATAAATTTAAGTTCAATTAATCATATTACTAAAGAACTCCCACTTAGATAGACATCCCTCTAATCCTCTAAGTGATCACGTGATCCAAATCAACTAAACCATGTCTGATCATCACGTGAGATGGAGTAGTTTCATTGGTGAACATCACTATGTTGATCACATCTACTATATGATTCACGCTCGACCTTTCGGTCTCCGTGTTCCGAGGCCATATCTGTATATGCTTGGCTCATCAAGTATAACCTGAGTATTCCGCATGTGCAACTGTTTTGCACCCGTTGTATTTGAACGTACGGCCTATCACACCCGATCATCACGTGGTGTCTCAGCACGAAGAACTTTTGCAACGGTGCATACTCAGGGAGAACACTTCTTGATAATTAGTGAGAGATCATCTTAAAATGCTACCGTCAATCAAAGCAAGATAAGATGCATAAAAGATAAACATCACATGCAATCAATATAAGTGATATGATATGGCCATCATCATCTTGTGCTTGTGATCTCCATCTTCGAAGCATCGTCATGATCACCATTGTCACTGGCGCGACACCTTGATCACCATCACAGCATCGTTGTCGTCTCGCCAATCTTATGCTTCCACGACTATCGCTACCGCTTAGTGATAAAGTAAAGCATTACAGCGCAATTGCATTGCATACAATAAAGCGACAACCATATGGCTCCTGCCAGTTGCCGATAACTCGGTTACAAAACATGATCATCTCATACAATAAAATTTAGCATCATGTCTTGACCATATCACATCACAACATGCCCTGCAAAAACAAGTTAGAAGTCCTCTACTTTGTTATTGCAAGTTTTACGTGGCTGCTACGGGCTTAAGCAAGAACAAATCTTACCTACGCATCAAAACCACAATGATAGTTTGTCAAGTTGGTGCTGTTTTAACCTTCGCAAGGACCGGGCGTAGCCACACTCGATTCAACTAAAGTTGGAGAAACGGACACCCGCCATCCACCTGTGTGCAAAGCACGTCGGTAGAACCAGTCTCGCGTAAGCGTACGCGTAATGTCGGTCCGGGCCTCTTCATCCAACAATACCGCCGAACCAAAGTATGACATGCTGGTAAGCAGTATGACTTATATCGCCCACAACTCACTTGTGTTCTACTCGTGCAAATAATATCAACACATAAAACCTAGGCTCGGATGCCACTGTTAGGGAACGTAGTAATTTCAAAAAAATTCCTACGCACACGCAAGATCATGGTGATGCATAGCAACGAGAGGGGAGAGTGTAGTCTACGTACCCTTGTAGACCAACAGCGGAAGCGTTATGACAACGCGGTTGATGTAGTCGTACGTCTTCATGGCCCGACCGATCAAGAACCGAAACTACGGCACCTCCGAGTTCTAGCACACGTTCAGCTCGATGACGATCCCCGGACTCCGATCCAGCAAAGTGTCGGGGAAGAGTTCCGTCAGCACGACAGCGTGGTGACGATCTTGATGTTCTACTGTCGCAGGGCTTGGCCTAAGCACCACTACAATATTATCGAGGACTATGGTGGAGGGGGGCACCGCACACGGCTAAGAAAACGATCTTGAAGATCAACTTGTGTGTCTAGAGGTGCCCCCCTGCCCCCGTATATAAAGGAGCAAGGGGGTGCGGCCGGCCCTAGGAGGAGGCGCGCCGGAGGAGTCCTACTCCTACCGGGAGTAGGACTCCCCCTTTCCCTAGTTGGATTAGGACTTGGGGGGAAGGAGGAGACGGAAGAAAGGAAAGGGGGGCGCCGCCCCCCCCCCCTCCTTGTCCAATTCGGACTTGGGGGGGAGGGGCGCGTGGCAGCCCCTAGGCCTCCTCTCCTCTTCCTCCACTAGGCCCATTAAGGCCCATTAGGTTACCGGGGGGTTCCGGTAACCTCCCGGTACTCTCATAAAATGACGATTTCACCCGGAACACTTCCGATGTCCAAACATAGGCTTCCAATATATCAATCTTTATGTCTCGACCATTTCGAGACTCCTCGTCATGTCCGTGATCACATCCGGGACTCCGAACAAACTTCGGTACATCAAAATATATAAACTCATAATGAAAAAGTTATTGTAACGTTAAGCGTGCGAACCCTACGGGTTCGAGAACAATGTAGACATGACCGAGACACGTCTCCGGTCAATAACCAATAGCGGAACCTGGATGCTCATATTGGCTCTTACATATTCTACGAAGATCTTTATCAGTCAGACCACATAACAACATACATTGTTCCCTTTG
Source organism: Triticum monococcum (assembly GCA_034509565.1). NCBI lineage: Eukaryota > Viridiplantae > Streptophyta > Magnoliopsida > Poales > Poaceae > Triticum > Triticum monococcum. The sequence continues at coordinate 74,888,710 of CM067842.1, read as the reverse complement.
TCATCGGTATGTTACTTGCCCGAGATTCGATCATCGATATCTAATACCTAGTTCAATCTCGTTACCGGCAAGTCTCTTTACTCGTTTCGTAATACATCATCTCGCAACTAACTCATTAGTTGCAATGCTTGCAAGGCTTATGTGATGTGCATTACCGAGAGGGCCTAGAGATACCTCTCCGACAATCAGAGTGACAAATCCTAATTTCGAAATACGCCAACCCAACATGTACCTTTGGAGACACCTGTAGAGCTCCTTTATAATCACCCAGTTACGTTGTTACGTTTGGTAGCACACAAAGTGTTCCTCCGGCAAACGGGAGTTGCATAATCTCATAGTCATAGGAACATGTATAAGTCATGAAGAAAGAAATAGCAACATACTAAACGATCGGGTGCTAAGCTAATGGAATGGGTCATGTCAATCACATCATTCTCCTAATGCTGTGATCTCGTTAATCAAATGACAACACATGTCTATGGTTAGGAAACATAACCATCTTCGATTAACGAGCTAGTCAAGTAGAGGCACACTAGTGACGTTTAGTTTGTCTATGTATTCACACAAGTATTATGTTTCCGGATAATACAATTCTAGCATGAATAATAAACATTTATCATGATATAAGGAAATAAATAATAAATTTATTATTGCCTCTAGGGCATATTTCCTTCATAAATTTGGGTTGAATACTCTACCCTCAAAAACTGTTGCGATCCCCTATACTTGTGGGTTATCAAGGGGTGAGTTTCGTCTACGTACCCTCGTAGACCGTAAGAGGAAGCGTTATGACAACGCAGTTGATGTAGTCGTACGTCTTCACGGTCGACTGATCCTAGCACCGAAAGTACGGCACCTCCGCGATCTGCACGCGTTCAGCTCGGTGACGTCCCACGAACTCACGATCCAGCAGAGTGTCGAGGGAGAGCTTCATCAGCACGACGGCGTGATGACGGTGATGATGATGCTACCAGAACAAGGCTTCGCCTAAGCACCGCTACGATATGACCGAGGTGGATTATGGTGGAGGGGGCACCGCACACGGCTGGAAACAATCAACTTGTGTGTTCTAGGGTGCCCCCTGCCCCCGTATATAAAGGAACAAGGGGGAGGCCGGCCGACCCTTGGGGCATGCCAGGAGAGGAGGAGTCCTCCTCCTAGTAGGAGTAGGATTCCCCTTTCCTACTCCTACTAGGAGGGGGAAAGGAAGGAGGAGAGGGAGAAGGAAAGGGGGCGCCCCCCCTTTCCCTAGTACAATTCGGACCAGAGGGGGAGGGGGCGCGCGGCCTGCCCTGGCCGGCCCTCTCTCTCTCTCCACTAAGGCCCATCTGGCCCATTAGTTCTCCCGGAGGGTTCCGGTAACCCTTTGGTACTCCGGTTTTCTCCGAAGTCACCCGGAACACTTCTGGTGTCCGAATATAGCTGTCCAATAAATCTTTATGTCTCGACCATTTAGAGACTCGTCGTCATGTCCGTGATCACATCCGGGACTCCGAACTACCTTCGGTTCATCAAAACACATAAACTCATAATACCAATCGTCACCGAACATTATGCGTGCGGACCCTACAGGTTTGAGAACTATGTAGAGATGACCGAGACATGTGTCCGGCCAATAATCAATAGCTCCTAAATATTCTACGAAGATCTTTATCGGTCAAACCGCATAACGATATACGTTGTTCCCTTTGTCATCGGTATGTTACTTGCCCAAGTCGATATCTCAAAACCTAGTTCAATCTCGTTACAAGCAAGTCTCTTTACTCGTTCCGTAATGCATCATCACGTAACTAACTCATTAGTCACATTGCTTGCAAAGCTTATAGTGATGTGCATTACCGAGAGGGCCCAGAGATACCTCTCCGACAATCGAAGTGACAAATCCTAATCTCGATCTATGCCAACTCAACAAACACCATCGGAGACACCTGTAGAGCACCTTTATAATCACCCAGTTACATTGTGACGTTTGGTAGCAAACAAAGTGTTCCTCCGGTATTCGGGAGTTGCATGATCTCATAGTTATAGGAACATGTATAAATTATGAAGAAAGCAATAGTAACAAACTAAACGATCATCATGCTAAGCTAACGGATGGGTCAAGTCAATCACATCATTCTCTAATGATGTGATCCCGTTAATCAAATGACAACTCATGTCTATGGTTAGAAAACATAACCATCATTGATTCAACGAGCTAGTTAAGTAGAGGCAAACTAGTGACACTCTATTTGTCTATGTATTCACACATGTACTAAGTTTCTGATTAATACAATTCTAGCATGAATAATAAACAGTTATCATGATATAAGAAAATAAATAATAATTTTATTATTGCCTCTAGGGCATATTTCTTTCAAGAAGTTGGCATATGAGGCCATGTGTTATCAAATTCTTGGAGCGTTCCTCACTGGTGAGATGAGTTGAGAATTTTGAAGTAGCAACCTTGGTCTCTGCCTGGAACGGACAACAGTGCTTGTTGCTTGGATGTTTCAGGTTCGCAGCCGACATAAGTTGTCATGCGTTCTAGTCATTTTTCTGTAATGTATGGATTCGCATTGTTTCCAGTACAGGGAAAATGTTGAGCAAGATCCAGGTTAACTCGTGAAGTTGTGGAAAGGTGGTAGACACCGCGCCCAGGCCAATTTTTTTGGATAATCGTTTGACGAGTGAAGTTTATTTTAAACCTTAAGATTATAGAGCTCGTCGTAAATGAACCCTCATCTTCAAATCCCTGAAATATATACCCTATACTCACATATCATGGTCTATCTCGGCCTTGAACCGTTTGACGGATCAGGAAAAAGATTATCCCGGCAGGATCAATCTTTACTCTCACTTACTACACTGGTCCACATGTCATGTTCATTTTCAATCCACGGTTCCCATCCCCTCTCTCCCAAAAATGCAACAGTCTCCTTCACGCCCGAGCTAGACAGCTTGCCGTACATAACGGTGGCAGCGCGTCCACGGTGGAATACCTGTTGCTATTGACGATCGCGGTGACGAGGCCGACCACGAGCACGCCGGCCATGCGCGTCCCATATCGATGGCGATGCCGTTGCTGCCGATCAGGAAGTAGTCAGGGTCCCTGGCGAAGGGTTGTCAGAGGGAGACACCGTCGGAGAGGATCATCGTGATGGACGGCCGGTCCGCCCAGGACGCGAGGAAGAACGGGCTGCCACCGAAGATGGCAGATGGCCGCATCTTGCTTAGCAAGCGCCTCACCAACTTTCTTGGAAGTATAGTGCGTTTCTTCGACATCTTTTGAGGAAGATTCCTTTAAAAAAATCGGTAAGCGCCACTAGGTCGTTAATTTGTGGGGCACAAAATCAGTAAGCACCATGCTATATTGTTAACAATGGGACCTTGGCAAAGCCGTTGTGACGCGTGAGGTCTCACTCGGAAATGAAAAGTAGCATCGGCTACACTTCATTAAAAAGGCCCCGGGATAGCACAAATTTGAACATATCTTTTTCAACACCTGTGTCGCCCATCTAAAACCTAACCCATCCCACCCATGAAACAAACGAGCCCAGGGCCCAATGCACCAGCTACTAAACCCATGCATGTAGGTAGCTCATGCACCCCACTTCCTCCTATATCTCCGACAGTTTTTAATCTTACCTTCGTGTAGACACTTTGATTTGTGTATTCACCACGGATGGTGAAGGATTCAATACAAACATATTTATATATTTTTATTATTACTGAACACTTCATAAATACTAGCACAATCAATTGGGTATACTATTTCAACATATTCATGTGAAAAATGACTGGAATAAGTTCCAAAATGTTGAATAGAGTTTCTCAAATTTCAAATACACAAAATGGTAAACATGAAGATATTGATTGATCACAATGATGTAGGGGGGGGGGGGGGGGGGGGGGGGGTGAAAGCAAAAAAGAGAAGCAATAAACTTGGGCCAACTTCTTCCTCTCACTATGCCTACACATGCATCTTTGTGCACATAGTAGGAAGATGGCAGGATTTAGCGTGTTTTTGTAGAAATAGCTTTGGCTTGTTTGAGCTCTTTTACGATGCCTTAAACTACTTAGTGAATATAAAGAATATCTGATTGTCAGGATCGATCTTAGTGTTAAAAATATACTACAGTGGTGCCATTTTTGTTCTTTTCCAATAATACCCTTATACTACACTAGTAAGCGTGGACGTGCAACGCACATCTTCATAAGTGCATGTGTGACAATAAATAAAGAATGTGTAATAATACCAAAACAGTGGTTTGTCCATCCTAAACAATTGCTTTCGTTTTTCTGCCATCAAAATGACAAGGATATATATGTAACAAAAAATAAAATAGTTAATGAGTTTCAATCCGTGAACATGTTTATTTTAATTTTACATTATTTATATTGTCATTGTTTTTAAAAAGAAATGGCATATGAACATGTACAAATATAGTGAGATTTAGCCTAATACAACTCAAAAAAGAAAAAGAAATCACGTGTACCGCGTTGGCCCAACCAGGCCGATAAGGGCATGTACAATGGTTGATAAGATAGTCTTATCTTAAGTTTTGCATGTAATTTAGAGATAACAAAAAAAAAAGTTTACAATAGGTCATCTCTTAGTCTTATCTTCAATAACTAGCAATTCCTAAAAACATGGTGAGACATATTGTGCTAAGAGATCATCTCTTGTCTTCTCTTAAATAAGAGAAGACAAGCCTTTTCTTATGAGTTCTCTTTCCTTCACCTCATCATTGATCCTAGGTGGCATTTCTAAGATAACACCATTGTACATGCCCTAACACCACACCCCTCTCTCATGTTCTTTCTTCGCCCGATCCCTTTTCCTATCGCTCTCGCCCTTCAGTCATTTAGCATAGGCCCTGTGTTTCCAGGCAACTATTTTAGGTACAGCACATGCGGGGCTTAATGTTTCTATTATTTTGTCCAGCTTTGATATTTGCGCCAACTTTGTTTCCTCACCAGCAGCCTACATGGAGTAAATAGCATAAAACTACTACTTTACAGGCTATGGTTTTAAAAAACTATCATTTTTTAATTTTTCTCAGAAAGCTACCAAACGAGCGGTCGGCTGTTTCAAAAAAATCCAAATCCTCTTTTTTCAAAAGTTAAACATGTTTATGACAAGTCGGGCCCACCATTAGACGAACCGCCTGTTTGACCGTTTGTTTGACCGTTAGCTGACATTTGGGACCCACATGTCCCTGTCTCTTTTAAAAAACCACAATCAGGTCCTTGTAAATTTTCACAAAAGCAATCGGCTCCCTCCCGTCCCCCTGCTCCAGAACGACAGGAGCTGCACTGGCCAGCAGCCCCGCCAGATGAGCTCGCCGGCCAGCAGCCCCGCCGTGAGGAGCTCGCTGGCCAGCAGCCCTCCCGTGCTCAAGATCGAGAGGAGCGCGCCCGTTGCCGTGCCCGCCGGCCAGCAGCCACCGTAAAGAGCGCGCCGGCCAGAAGCCATGGCGCCGCTGCGGAGATCCCTCCCGTCGCCTGTCCGATGCGCGCCGCCGCGGAGCTCCCTTCCAGCGTGCGTGGCGGCCGCGACCTCCTCCTGCCGGCGAGCTCCCCCGCCGCACGGTCTATCTCTCTCTCCCTTTCCTGGGCGTGGCGACCTGAGCCCATAGCCATGGAGCTCGGCTGGCGGCGGCCCTGGCCATGGCGCAAGGATGGCGGCAGCCCATGCCCCTGGACGCGGCGGGCCAAGTCCCTCCCCCCTGGCCATGGCGAGCAGTTGGTGGCGGCCCGTGCTGCTGGGTGGCGGCTGGTCCTCCCGGAGGTGGCATCGCGGTTCCAGGCAGAGCTCTCGAGATCGAGCTCCTGCCATGGCGGTTGCCCCTCTCTGGATCTGGGGATCTGATTGCTTTTTTTGAAAAATTCCAGAGACTCGATTGCTTTTTCGGAAAACTTCCAGGGACCCGATTGCTTTGTCAGACACTGACATGTGGGCCTCACATGTCAGTTAACGGTCAAACACGCGGTCAAATAAACGGAATATTTAGTGGCGGGCCCGACCTGTCATAAACATGTTTAATTTTTAAGCAACGGGCATTTGGGGTTTTTTGAAACAGCCGACCGCTCGTTTGGTAGCTTTCTGAAAAAAAATTAAAAAATGGTAGTTTTTTAAAACCATAGCCTGTAAAGTAGTAATTTTATGCTATTTACTCGCCTACATGTGAAAATCCACGCATCAAGGAGCAAACAATCCAGTACCATCCGAAAAAAACAAAGGAAAAATATCATCTGTTGTGATCGTCCTGGGTGGCACCAATGCTGATAAATTGAACGACGCCCAAGAGGTGCATTGCCTCCCAGCGGTCTCACCCACTGTCACGGGCGTCACCAGGGTTGCTCCTGCCTCCCAAACAATAGAAAGATCAATTAGTCACATTTGCTAAGCACAAAGGAAAGAAAGGAAAGATGATTAATAATTGTGCCAGTTGTTCTTACAATTTCCAAGAAGGTAGCATGCTTCAAGGTTGCTGATGTCCACGCATAGTCTGACAAGATTTTCACCCAGACGGCGATTCACAACTGTGATAGCCTCCAGAACAACTCTAGTTCATACCTGGCCAAACGGGCCGGCCCAGCACGGCCCGGCCCATCGTAATCGTGCCTGGCCAGGCACGGCCCGCCAGGGCACGATTACTATACGGGCCGTGCCGTGCCGGCCCGCATGCTGCGCCCCAGGCCCAGGCACGGCCCAGTTAGTAAACGGGTCAGCACATTGGCCCGTTTAGCACGGTGGGCCGTATATTTTCAGCCTATTATTTGACGCACTGAGTGTTTTTAGCTTATTTTTACATATTGGGCCATATATAGATGTATAAAAAAATATAAAAACTTAATCGGGCCGGGCCGGGCCGGCCCACGTGCCCAGCCTCCAGGCCCAGGCACGGCCCAGGGCGTGCCGTGCATGGCCCAAGGCGGGCCGTGCCGGTGTGCTCACGGGCCGGCCCGAAAAAACCGGCCCATTTGGCCAGCTATACTCTACTTTGCCCAACTTCCTGAATTTCTTGCACCTGCACGCACATTCGAGCAATTCCACATGAGAAATCCATCCCAATGGCGGGCCAGAGGTGCATGACAATGATGATGGCATGGTGGTAGACTCTTTTTTTTGCAATTCAGGAGCTATATTGATTACTCGAAGGTAATACATTCGCGGGTAATACAATCGTGGAGAAAAACTGGGATAAAATTTATCCAGAGGCATCTCCTACGAACCTGACTAGCCTGATTAGCACATAAATGAGCAGCCATATTGGCTTCTTTCCTTACAAAATAAATATTGAAACTAGTGAAGTTCCCGCATAGCTCCTTCACCTCCTGTAGAGGTCCCATGGTATCAGCTCTATCAAATTCTTGAGAGTTCCATAGCTTAACAACTTCCAAGGCATCACTTTCAACAACGATCTTGCGCCAGCCCATATCTGCAGCCAGCTTGACTGCATCTCGGATTGCATATGCCTCCATCAATCTGGCTGTAGATGCATAATCATACCACAGAGCCTGTGCCCTGACGAGATGACCCCGTACGTCTCGGACAACCAGGCCTGTACCACCATATCCGTGAACTTCCAGGAAATGAGCATCCACATTAATTTTTAGTACACTTTCATCAGGTGGCTTCCATCTTTCTTGCACCTTAACAGTAGGCTTCTGCTGTTCCGTTCCTAGCTGAGCTAGATCAGCAGCAGTGTCAACTGTCCATCGTACTGATTTTGCAATCTTTCTAGTTTGTTCTCCATGACGTCTGGCATTTCTCTCAGTCCGTACCGCCCAAGCCCCACACAAGATGATGCAGGCAGAGCATTGGTCGATAGTAGTTCCTTCAATTATGTCCAGTGACCATGACTCAGGATGCAAGTTGGGAAGTTTAATCCCTGTCCTCTTTTTGATTTGTTCCCAGAACATTCTCGCCCAAGTGCATCTGAACAGGGCATGGTGTGTGGTTTCTTCCTCCCCACAATCCTCGCAAAAAGCAGCCTGCTCCACATGGCGGTTCCTAAGAACAGCTCGGCATGGTACAAAATCATGGATCACTCTCCACCAGAAGCACCTGACTTTTGGTGGTACCTCTAATTGCCATAACTTGTTCCAAGCATTTAGATAACCATTGTCTGAACCAGTTGCTTGGTCTGTCCGCCCATAAGCTTCAATCAACTGTTTGTATGCTGAGCGAACTGAAAATAGACCTCGGTTATCTGGCTGCCATGCCGAAAAATCTTCCCCCACACTAAATGGGATTCGTAAAATTGCCTCTGCATCAATACCTATGAAGTTTGCTCTCACCTTTTGCACATCCCAGTCTTTCTGATTCTCAACAAGTAGTTCAGAAGCATGATTGGCAGTAGCATACATGGGCTTTAAAATAGCCTTGTAAGACCCAATTTTAGGGCCTCTCTGCCAAATAAAATGGCCCTCCAAGTATGAGATGAACCCCTCCTTTTTATTGCTGACATGAATTCCAAACCATTATAGTACTTCCCTCTTAAGACTTTGGCACACAGACTATCTGGATTAGATATAGGTCTCCATCCTTGTTTAGCCAACATTGCTTTATTAAACATCTGGAAATCCCGAAAACCCATTCCCCCAACACATTTGGGTATCGCTATATCCTGCCATTTCTTCCAGTGCATCTTCCTCTTATTCTCATCTCCTCCCCACCAGTATGTAGCCACAATGCTCATAATTTTTTTACATGTTTTCTTTGACAATTTGAAACAACTCATGGAGTATGTCGGAATAGCTTGGCAGATTGACTTTATTGCGACCTCTCTAGCCGCACTATTCATTAGTTTCGGCGCCCAACCATTAACCAGTTTCTTTATACTGTTTGCAATATGCTCAAAATTCTCCTCTGTAGATCTACCTAGGGCTGTGGGTAAGCCTACGTACTTTTCTGCCAAAGCTTCAGTTTGAATTGCCACTCCTTCCTGGAAAGCCAATTTCCCTTCTACCGAACAGTTGCCACTAAAGAAAATGGCAGACTTACTTCTATTCACCAGCTGGCCGGAGCCTACTCTATAAAGTTCCAAAATCTCCTGTAACCGCTGAGCACCCTGTGTTGTAGCCCGCGAGAAAATCATGCAGTCGTCTGCGAACAGTAAATGTGATATCCAAGGTGCATGGATACCCACCCTTATTCCTTTTGCAAGATTAGACGACCCTTTGAATTTTAGAAGGCTGCTGAGACCTTCTGCACACAACAAGAAGAGATAAGGTGACAAAGGATCACCTTGTCTAATACCTCGGGTAGGTGTAAAGAATTCCGAAAGATGTCCATTCACCCTAACTGAAAATTTTACAGTTTCAACGCAAGCCATTATTCTTCCAATCCACTGTTCTACGAAGCCCAATTTACGCATAACCTCTCTCAAGTATAACCATTCAATCCTGTCATATGCTTTTGCCATGTCTAACTTGACAGCACAAGCACCGCCTTTACCTTTCTTCTTCTTTAAATAATGTATAGACTCATAAGCAATCAACACATTATCTGTAATCAATCGTCCAGGTACAAAAGCGCTTTGTTCCTCAGCAATGATTTCATCCAAAATTGGCAGGAGACGTAAAGCCAGAACTTTCGATGCAATCTTGTAAAGCACATTACATAATGATATTGGCCTGTACTGTCCTAGCTCTTGTGGTGTTTTGACTTTGGGTATCAAAACCAGCACGGTACTGTTCACCTCATTAGGCATCATCCCTCCCTCTAGAAAATCACGAACTGCTCTACAAACGGCACCCTTCAGCACATTCCAATGACGTATATAAAAACCTGCAGTAAGCCCATCCGGACCCGGTGATTTGTTGGAATGCATACTAAATAATGCTTGTTCAATTTCCATATCTGTCACCGGAGCACAGAGTTGTTCGTTCATATGTTCAGTTACCTTCGGGGGTACCCATTCAGTCACCACCTCTGGGACTGTGTCAGGCTGAGCAGTGAATAAGGTGGTATAGAAATGTACTGCTAGTGTCTCCAACTCCGTCTGTAGTGTTTTCACAGTGCCATCAGAATCTTTTAATGCTTTAATTCTGTTTGTCCTGAATCTTTCTCGAGCTCTAGCATGAAAAAACCCGGTATTTCGTTCACCTTCCTTTAGATAGTCCACCCTTGAACGTTGTCTGGCCATAGCCTCTTCTCTCGACAACATTTCCGAGATACGCCGCATGAGTTGTTTCTCCTCCGGCACCGGCCCCATATACAAAGTATTCGCCCGCAGTCTTTCAAGTCGCTGTCGCATGATCTTTAACTGCCTTGGGACTGACCTGAACTCCTCCTTACTCCATTTTTTTAGTTTAGTACTTACATTTGCAAGGGCACTATGTACTGATGCCATATCCGTCGCACCATCCACCCAACTCTCCTCCACTGTCTGATCATAAGTATGATGCCTCATCCAGGCATTTTCAAACCAGAATGGCTTATCTATCACTGCAGCAGCAATCCAATCAGATTGCTTGATAACAATCAAAAGAGCGCAGTGGTCTGATTCAGTTGTCTGAACATGAAGTACTCTGGTATTATCATATCTTTCCATAAATTTCTCATCAGCTAGAGCACGATCAAGTCTGACTTTGATGTTATTCGACCCTTGCTGCCTGTTATCCCAAGTAAATGGGAGACCGGAATAGCCTAGATCATCCAAGTGGCAATACTCCACCGCATCCCGAAAACCCTCCATTTTCCATTCCTCTCTTACATTACCTCCAAATTGTTCGGAAGCATCAAGTACCTCATTAAAGTCTCCGGCTATCAACCATGGATTATTAAACTCCCTTCGCAGAAACTTCATAAGGTCCCAGCTTAATTTTCTTCGTGTTCTTACCGGCTCACCATAAAATCCCGTAAAGCGCCATTCTCTACCCCCCAAGCTTTCATTTTGCACAAACACATCAATGTGCGTCCGACTGAAAGATTTCAGGGATACCACCGAGTCATTGTTCCAAAAGAGGACAAGGCCTCCACTTAGCCCCTCGCTCTTTACGCCAACCGCATTACTGAACCCCAAGCGAAACTTCAGATCCTGAGCTCTCTTATCAGACAGCCTGGTCTCTGAGAGAAAAACCAGTGACGGGTGATGCAGCCGAATCAAACTGCTAATTTCTTGAACTGTCTCAGGTCGCCCGCACCCCCGACAGTTCAAACTTAAGATATTCATTGTGCCCGGCGGTCCTCCCTGATGGAGGCCGCCGATCCTGCAGAAAGTGAAGTACTTCTAGCACTTGAACTCATAGCTCTACCGTTGGAGAAGCGAGCACGATCATCCATCCAAACGGCAAGCATCCAATCTTCCCAAACCATCCATTCCTGGTCATGCATGCCATTACCATGTTCCAAGAAAGTATACCCCAAATGGCCACAAACATAACAGAAGACTGACATCTTCTCATATAAGACTGTAATAAACTTTATTTTTATCCTCCTCTGTACCACACCTTCCAAGAATGTGCCATTCCAAAAGTAACAATAGACCAGGGTCTGGTGGTAGGTCAATCCTAGCAATCGAAACATGAATTTTGCACAACATGGCAGACATGTGCAGCATACCAGGGATGACTGACTTCAGGTGTCTAATTCCGTGAACAGAGATGCCCTGAATGTCACCCACGACAACAGCCATTTCAAAGTCTGAACTATGATATTCATTCAGATTCAGAACTGCACCATACACGCAAGAGATTACTAGTTTGTCTGGCACGGATAAGATCGCAACTGGTTTGCTGCTGACGAATTCCTCCTTGGCATCATCCTCAACTGAATTCCCCGGACCTGACCCTTGAAGTTTGACGGAAGGCCTCGCCGCCAGCTCAAATTTATTTTCCCCTTTTACAGAAAACTTGTCCAACCTTCCAAAATCATGCCCAAGGAATTCTCTTGCCCTTTCTCTCGTCCGCCCCAAACAACTAAGGGGATCCTTTGATTTCTTGAGGACCTCCATCGCTTGCTTCTTGTAGCTACCCCAGTCGAAAATATCAACCACGCCGTGCTCGATCCGCCCCCTCCTATCCAAAGGGCCCTCGATGTCCGTCGCCGCATCCATCAATATTCGTCTGTTGCCGCTACAAACCACTCCGGAATCGGCGACTTAGATCAAGGGATTGGAAGATTGTTTCAGTAGAAAAGGGGAAAACCAGGTGGGTACTGTAGCAAGGGAAAGTAACCTGAAGATCTACAAGCTGTGATGGGAGAAAGAAGGGACAAAGAGATTAAGAGAACCTGAGAAACTAAGAGGAAAAGGGGTGGAAATGGCAGAGATGGAATCTAGAAGGATTGAACGAAGGAAGCGGGCGATTTTGATAATTTGCCACCCTTTACTTCCTCTTTTCATAATTTGCCACCCATTGTTTCAATGACGGACAGGCCCGGCGGGACAAATTATGAAAGGGGGAAGTAAGGGGTGGCAAATTATCAAATTTGCCGAAGGAAGCAGAAGGATTCAGGGAGAAGGTAAACGGCATATCGCCAGTCTCGGCAAGTCGCCACCGCTGCTGCTGAAACCTTTCTCTCTTTTTCTACTCTTTGTGAGATGCGTGCAGTTAATTCCGCATGGTGGTAGACTCCGAGCGGGTTGAGCAAGCTAGGATCAGAGGATGAGCAACATGTCACCAAGCACGTAGATCTTGGAAAGGTAACGCACGTGCGCCAAGAATAAGACCGGCCCCGACCGCTGCCATCACCTAAGCAGCTGTCAGTGGCCCAGTGTACTCCCCAGAGACCAGGGTGGTGTCAGCTGGAGGTGGTGTTGATGGTTCAAGATACCCGTTAGTTGCACTTGAGAAGTATCTAGGGACAAGAACTTCATCAAATAGCTTATGTATGTGAAATAAACTATATCCATAATAGCACTTTGGAGATGATCCAAGTCAGGTGTGTTACCTCGAATGACTTTCCTAACTAATCTCTTCCCCGCTGTAACGACATTCTAAATTCAAGAATCCTTATTAAGTACTCCGCTCGTTCGAAAATACTTGTCATTAAAATGGATAAAAAGGTATTTGTCATTAAAATGGATCCCTTTTCATTTTGATGACAAGTATTTTCGGACGGAGAGAGTATCTAATCTTTGGATTTACATCAAGTGTAGTAAATTTTAGCCAAATTCTTTAAATAGATGCATCACATTACGGAAGCCGGACACAAATAATTTCCCTAATCTCTTTCCCGCTGTAATGACTTTCTAAATTCAAGGATCCTTATTAAGTATATAATCTTTGGATCTACATCAAGTGTAGTAAATTTTAGCCAAATTCTTTAAATAGATGCATCACATTACGGAAGCCCGACACAAACATATATGTAATAAACAATCTTAGTACAGGTTAACACATGCATGAGCAGCAAATATATTGAGAAAATAACTGAACACTGGATGAGAAATTTTTAATTTGCCAAATGTCTGAGAAAGGACACAAAGTGAATATGCATGGCCCAGTAAAACTATCTAAATTAGCCTAACAGGAGAGAGACCTGAAAAATGCTGAATGTAAACTTGAACTGACATAGATTTTGCTGGACCGAAGATGATACATATTAATTTAAGAATCTAGTAAAACTAACAGTAAAAAAATAGTACATGTAAACTGTACTTCCTTCATCTAGGGAAAACAGTTCAAATAGCACATTCGGCTGACAACGAAGAAGTATGTAATACGTAAATGTTCTCTACCACAGCACTGAAATATTGATAAGGAAACAATAGTAAAAAAAGAGTAACACCAAACCTTATTTGAATCTTAACCCAAAAAAAATCAAGCCCGGTTCGAACTGTTAATGTAATCCTTGTTGGAATCTAGACACTGTACAGACCATGCTCGTGTGTAGTAGCATGGGGGCGTTGACAGTAGGCTGCTGTGCGTGTCCCTGCACTGTAGCAACACATGTGGGTGCTGAGTATGTCTGAGCATGGCTACAGGCCGTACATGTGTGTGTTTTTGTAACTTCACACAAAAGAGAAGGACTGGCCAGAGCAAAAGAGAAAAAGGCATTCGTTGCCTGAAGAGAAAACTGAACCCGTGTCTAATCTCTAGTTTTTCTCTCACTTTGCATTTCGTCAAACACCCTCATGAGCGTAGTGAGATCCATCAAAACGGAGCGTCAACTGGAGTTCCTGCCAACACAAACCAAAGGCATGTCAAAACCTGCATATAGAAGCAAGAAGTATTGGTAGGGAGAGAGAAGAAGAAAACGATCTGGAGAATCTCATCTATGCACGTTTCACTCCCCAGCCGTGCCCATGGTTTGACCGCTGCTCCCGCCGCTTGTGCCGGTTGTTGCGCCATTCCCGTCGTGGCCACGCATCGGTCGAGCCGCCGCCGGTCGGCGTTTCCCTGCCATTACACTGAATCGCCAGATGCTCGGAAGAGGGGAATGGGATGAGGGACTGGGGGCGGTGGCGGAAGTGCTGCATTCACGCTTGCAACGAATTAAAGATGAAGGAGCAAGGCCATGCGTGGGCAGCGGCGGGCGGCGCGGTTGCCTTGTGGAGGAACTCGCGAGGGAGGAGGCAGGATTCAGAGTGGCGATTTTGTCTCCCGTGATTAGAGGAGATGACGAAGGGATAGGTTCGTTGTATTTGGAAAATTTTGTTCGCTCGGCAAAGTATCGTCCGCCAACAGTAATTGCTACATATAATTGTGGCCTCAGATCACATCTATCTAAACCATCAGATGTCATTAAGCGGCACAATCTGACGGCATAAAATCAGCCTGGATACACTTAACGAGGTGGTTTTAGAAAAGAAAATGTTCTCTTGTTTAATAGTAGTATAGATAGATATAGATATACTACTCACGTATACTATCCATACCACATGTACAATGTTCAATAGTATACCATTAACGATAACCATCGGATATTTTTATACTAGTTCTTTTTGAACGGTAGTATCGTCTAGTAGTAGGAGTATATGGCATTGTAAAAGAGCTCATTCCATTTTAGCTCTTTTCAGGCATCAACGCTGACCATAATATAAAATTAGTGGCTGCCGTACAACAAAGACTACCCTTTATCCCCGCAAAAAAAAAAACTATCCTTTATGCATTGCAACCGGATCATAAAGTGGCTGACATGCCAACACACGCTGCTAAAACACTGTGATAGTTAGCCGTGTGTGTGAGAGAGAGAGAGTTGTTCTTCTGGTTGATCAGTTTTCTTTTAGATACAATCCTTAGGTCTCGAGTTCGAGCGCGCAAACGCCTTGTGTTATAATGAACTTATCATTTTTTCTTATTATGTAGCTCTCCTGCATATTCTTGAAAAATAGTTTTCATGTCAATTACTTGACCCCCCCCCCCCCCCCCCCCTTTCCAAAATTGCAATGGGGAGGAGTTTGTACAAGCAAAATATTAGGTTTATATGCGTTGTATTTGAAGTGCACCAATCCAGTTTTTGCTAAAACCTCTAGTCTGTATGATTTCAAAAAGGGAGTCCCAGTTCACACAGTCATACACTTCCTCATAATCAAGGCTAATAATCACCCTGGTTCTTTAGCTCGATGGATGTTGTGCACAACTTCGTGAGCCACCACAACACTTTCCAGAATCTATCTACCTCTAATGAAACTGTTATGTTGCTGAGAAATCAGTCGTTGAGCAATCTTGGTATGCATACTTTATTTTCAAGGTGGAACTGTAACCGACCGTGTCAAAAAAATGCCTTCAAGGTGGACTCGTAATGGTTATGCCACGTTATTTGATCCTGGGGATAATAATAAAAATTATTTTCTCCCTTCATATTGATCTACAAACACTTTGAGATGTAACATGGGAATTTGATTTAGATAACAATCTAGGCAAAGGTGGTTTTGGCACAATTTATAAGGTACACATATGTCATGTTGCAACAGTTCTGATCGATGTCTCCATTTGTTCTCTTGTGTTGAATAACACATGTCTCCATTTGTACATCAGGGAACTCTCCGTGACTATCAACTAGTTGCCGTTAAGAAGCTATCGCAGAGTTCTCGATAGGGGATCAATGAGTTGAAAATGGAGGTAATTTTGCTTGCTAAATTGTAGCACAATTTCTTTGTGACAATTGTGGGTGCATGTTTTGAGAAGCAGAAAAACTTGATTGTTTACAAGTACCTGCCCAACAAGAGTCTGGACAACCCCACTATGGTATTTTTCTTGTTACTTTGATCATAGTACCAATGTCAACGATAGAGCTTAAATCTGAGGAGGCTATTGCACCCCCCCCCCCCGGTTTTGCAACATTGTGAAGATTTTTTTTGAGAGAGTATAGATCAGAGGGAAAAGAACTATGATTGCCCCCTCCCACCCCCAATCAATATACTAAAGCTCTGGCACTGACCAATGTAATCCATCTATGCTGTGTCGTGCATGCATTTTTCACACTTTATGGCCCTTTTCCCCTGATAGACATGGAGAAACGCACTAAGCTGGATGTGTTCATGATAATATATGGTATAGCTTGAGGCAATACCTGCATGAGGATTCAGATGCGAGGATTATTCATCGAGATTTGAAAGATACAATTGTCGTATTGGACAATGGGTTGAAATTGAAACAATGGACTTTAGGTTAGCAATGGTTTTTGGAGACGCCGGATCACATCAGGTGACGTGCAATGTTGTCGAAACCCATTAAGTTCCTTGGACCTTGCAATCACGAAATACTTACTACATTAATAATTCCTCGGTAACATTCGTCGTTTACCATAACAGTGGTTGCATGTCCCGTGTGTGTGATGAGTAGGTGCTACTCCAACAAATTCGACGTGTAAAACTTCGATATTCACCATTAGAGATTGTCATGGGCAAATGAAATGGTGGCGCCTATCTACACACTATGGCGAGTCTGCATTGCACCTCTTTACACCTACTTTTCGGTTCAGTTGAGTTCGCAAGAATGTCATAATTGATCGGCTACCAAATCAAACTAGGCATAGCGGCATTGGACCAAGGGAACTATCTTGGACATAGTGGATTCATCTTTGAGTTGGCTCTCTCCGATAGCTAAGATAACAAGATCTATCCCTATCGGGATGCTATGCGTTCAGTATGACCCTGCTGAGAGGCCAACTATGTAAGTTTGAACATTATGCTCAACAGCACCATCACGCTACTTGGAGATCTAGCTAAACCTTTAATGGCAGACCTGGCCCCCAATCCATCTTAGATGGCAAGTATGTCAACTAGCGGCGAAGCTACAAGGAATTTTTTTTGGGGGGGGGGGGGGGGGGGGGGGCATTGCCCCCCACCAGTCATGTTGTAATTACTAAAGGAAAATATAGATGCTCGGATAAAGGGAAGTCTAATCATTTGCCCTTCCCCCATCAGCACACTCCTTGGAGATCCATCTAAACCTCTAATGCCAAAGCGACGGTGGATGCATTGGGACGGTAGCTTCGGCCACCAGAAAGGTTACTGTCGTAAATAGCAGAGTTGGAGGAGTAATTCTCCTCCAAAAGTGTAACGAATGCCTCACTAAAAATGTTCATTTGAGCAGCACTGAGAATCTGAGATGTATCTTCACTAATTCGTACTCCCTCCGTCTGAAAATACTTGTCATAAAAATGGATACAAATGAATGTATCTAGAACTAAAATACATATAGATACATCCATTCCTCGAACAAATATTTCTGAACGGAGGGAGTATGTTGCATGAGGTTTGCTTCGGTACCCCTCAAAAACCTTACAAGCGTATTTTTCGTCCATCAATATCAACTAATGGATTAATCCTCTCCAAACTCAACTACTGCCGAAAAAAGATCTGTTCTCCAGTTCTCGTTGTGGCGCTGACTCGCCTTGGTAAGATTAAGGCATGCTAGTAAGTACTCCGGTGATCACGGGAGTGTAATGTGTTGTGTGCCTAAGAAAAAAGACGAGACTTGTCTGCTTCTCCGGCGTGTGTTCATCCATACTTTTGCGTACGTGGCTTGATTTGATTGAAACAAAATAAGGCCCGGCCCCATTCTTTTAAAATCAGGGGGAGATGATTAGATTAGAAAGAAAAGAGGAAAAAAAACAACCGTAGGATAAAGTGGGAGCACGAATGAGAACATGGGAAAGGAGCAGGCAAGTCGGATCCTAAGAAAAAAAGCACTGGCGATTCACTCTCTTGCGCCTACTATATATAGCTGGAATACCAAATAACTTTTAATGTACTTATAGCACCGGTAATAGCATTCGCAAAAAGTAAAAAAAAACAAAAACTAAAGCACAGGTAATGGCATCAGGTGATCACGGGAGCGTATTGTGTGTGGATCTAACAGAAAGTATTTTCAGCCTCAAATCCTTAGATCAAAGCAACCGGTGATAGCATCAGGTGTTAGCCAGTGCGTTTTTTGGTCCATTTTCCTTGAACCAACGCTTCAAACGCCTTAAGCACAGGCAATTCTTCTGACACCACAGCCTCCTGTTGTACATTTTTCAGCCTCCTGTTGTACATACTGCAGTGCATAGTAACTCAAGGTCAGGGGCAAGCATCTGGTGATTCAAATTAAGCGTCCGGTGCTTGTTTTTCATCCAGAACAGGTCCATTTCAATCCCATTGAGTTTTGTCATATATGGCACACACAAGAATGAAAAATCGAATACGCTGCCAAAATACACTGACCGCGTGGATCCCAATTGTGGTGGGACGGCCTCGATTTTGGTATGTGATAGGGACTACTTTGCTTCTCAAAGTCACTCAAGCGGAGTCGATGTGATTTTTTTGATAAAGGCTGAGTCGATGTGATAGTGGCATGAGTTCTGAAGACGTTTCAAGTTTCATAAAACTGGCTGTGCTTACCATCTAGCCCCGATGTGGCATACATCATTCTAATCGCTTTATCATACATCATTTCACATAACACGGCAATCGCAACTATATGATGCCACAATTCAGAACACACCCATATACTACTATTTTTATAACGGGTCAGTCTTCACATAACCAAACACAAGTTCACACACTACTAGTAGAAGTTCTCAGCGCCCAACAGATCACTAAAACACTTACGAGCTACTAATAGCTAGCAAGTAATATCATGTTGTTATCCTTCAGTTAAGAGGAAAACGGACAGCTGCAAAAGGCCATCAGGCCAGGCGTAGAATAAGAAGACACAAATGTCGTTCTCCTTGACCTCGCAGGCCCGCACAATTTAGGTCCACGATGATGTCATCTTGAACCGCACATAATGATAACCATCACACCCATGTGGTGGATGATATGCAGCAGCGGTGCGCTATAAGGGCGGCCAAGCTTCAGGAGACTGCTTTGTCTTCCGGTATGTCCGTCAACCTATCTAATTCCTTATTGCATTTTTCTAATGAGGAGATTATAAATAATACAAACCAATTAAGAGTTTCACTAGGTGCTACGGATAGTGAGATTACCAATTCGGTGAATGATTTATTAGATTTGGAGGCGGAACGTGCCTTAGAGACTATTCGTAATCTTGCAGCCGTTAAACCAATGAAGGATGATGAGATTGAAGCGTTAGGGGTCAGAGTGCTCGATACTCTGTGTGCGGATTTAGCACCTCCCAATCATGACTCTGAGAAAGATGATGTACCCATAGAGAATGATGATAGTAATATTTGTGAACCCGGTTATGAGGACCGGGCGACAGAGCCTAGTAAACCTAAGCGTAAGTGGAAACGGAAGATCTATCCCGATTCCGCAGTTCGTAGGAGTGCTAGGATTCGAACCACTAAAAAATTTCATGATGAATTATGAGAGGAATATTTTGGAATAGCAGAGGTCTGAAGGACTTGGCTAAAAGAAGATTCCTTGCTGAGGCAGCTTTAGAGCAGAGGTTAGATTTTGTTGCTCTATCGGAGACGGGTAGAGATAAATTTGCACCCCAGTTTCTCTCTTCTCTGGTGGGTGGTATTGATTTTGATTGGCACTGCCTACCTCCGCGGGGAAGGTCGGGTGGTGTCTTACTGGGTGTGAGATGTGATTCGCTTGAAGTCCGAAGTGTAGTGATGGGCGACTTCACGGTAAAGTTTCGAGTCAGGTCTAGGATAGATGGTTTTAACTGGGCTTTGGTGGCGGTGTATGGTGCCGCACAGCCCGAGCTTAAAGCGGAGTTTCTGGCGGACCTTGTTCGTATCTGTGGGTCAGAACAGCTTCCAATTTTAGTTGGAGGTGATTTCAATATCATCAGGAGGAGAGAGGAGAAGAACAATGATAACTTTGATGGTCGATGGTCGTTTATGTTCAATACCATTATTGAAAGCTTGGATCTGAGAGAGATAGAGCTTTCTGGTAGAAAGTTCACCTGGGCTAATGCTCTGCCACACCCAACCTATGAAAAACTTGATCGAGTTCTTGCGAGCGTGGAGTGGGAACAAAAGTTCCCTCTGGTGACGGTGCAAGCTCTTTCAAGGGGAATATCTGATCATACCCCATTGTTCGTGGACTCAGGTGAGCCGAACCATGTGGGTAACAAGAACACCTTCTCCTTCGAGATGTCATGGTTTGAACGTGAGGGATTTTTGGACTTGATTGCCAGGGAATGGGATAAAGGTGTTGGAGGCAAGACTGTGTTAGAGCGTTGGCAGAATAAGATTAGGCATTTGAGAAGTTTCTTACGGGGCTGGGCTAAGCACCTCAGTGGTGTGTATAAGATGGAAAAGGATAGACTCCTTGATCTTATACAGGCCTTGGACATACAGGCCGAATCCACTATCTTAACATCAACTGAGCTTCAGGCTAAAAATGAGGCGGAGAAGAGGTTGAAAGAACTGCTCCGCGAAGAAGAATTGAAATGGGCTTTGCGTGCTAAAGTCCAGAAAGTGGTCCAAGGGGACGCGAATACTCAGTTCTTCCACTTGATAGCCAATGGCAAACACAGAAAAAAGCGTATCTTTCAGCTTGAGCAAGACGAGGGTACTATTTTAGGCCAGGATAACCTAAAAGCATATATTACAGACTATTATAAGCAGTTGTTTGGACCTCCGGAGGATAACTGTGTGTACCTCGATGATTCCAGGACTGAGGATGTGCCTCAGCTATCAGCTGCCGATAATGATATTCTGGTTGCCCCGTTCTCGGAGAAGGAGGTGTTTGATGCTATTGCACAGATGAAAAACAATAAGGCTCCTGGACCGGATGGATTCCCGGCAGAGTTTTATAAAAAGTGCTGGCACATTATTAAGGGGGATTTACTACCTATGTTCCATGATCTGTTCTCTGGCCAGCTTCAATTATTTCACTTAAATTTTAGGACTATCACACTGCTTCCCAAGAAGACGGATGCGGTAAGAATTGAGCAATTCAGGCCGATCTGTCTCCTCAATGTTAGTTTCAAAATTTTCACCAAGGTCGGGACAAACAGACTCACACAGATTGCGCATTCTGTGGTGCAACAGTCTCAAACTGCTTTCATGCCAGACAGAAATATCCTTGAAGGGGTGGTCGTCCTGCATGAAACACTCCATGAAATCCATTCCAAAAAATTAGATGGAGTAATTTTTAAGGTCGATTTCGAGAAAGCGTACGATAAGGTCAAATGGCCATTCCTCCAACAGTCATTGCACATGAAAGGTTTTGATGAAGCCTGGCGCCGATAGGTTGAATCATTTACGCAAAAAGGTAGTGTGGGAATTAAAGTTAATGATGACATAGGTCATTACTTCCAGACACATAAAGGCCTAAGACAAGGAGATTCGATGTCCCCTATCTTGTTTAACATTGTGGCGGATATGTTAGCAATTTTGATAGGAAGGGCTAAAGAAAATGGTCAAGTAGGTGGATTGGTACCTCATCTTATTGATGGAGGTGTATCCATCCTTCAGTACGCTGATGATACAATCATCTTTATGGAGCATGACTTGGCCAAGGCGAGAAATATGAAGCTGGTGTTATGCCTATTTGAACAATTAACCGGGTTAAAGATTAACTTTCATAAGAGCGAGATGTTCTGCTTTGGTAGGGCCAAAGATGAACAAGAGGTTTATAGGCAATTGTTTGGGTGTGAGTTGGGAGAGTTACCCTTCTCTTACCTGGGGATTCCAATCCACCATCGTAGGCTGACTAACAGAGAGTGGAAGTGCATCGAGGATCGGTTTGAGAAAAAATGAGTTGCTGGAAGGGTAAGCTCATGCATACGGAGGCCGATTAATCCTGATTAACTCGTTGCTCACGAGTATGCCAATGTTTCTCCTATCGTTCTTTGAGGTCCCAGTTGGTGTTAGGAAGAGACTGGACTTTTATCGATCGCGTTTCTTTTGGCAGGGTGATGAGCTTAAAAGAAAATATCGGCTTGCTAAATGGGACATCATCTGTAGACCGAAAGACCAAGGGGGTCTAGGTATTGAGAATCTAGAAGTTAAGAATAAATGCCTCCTTAGCAAGTGGCTGTGGAAGCTCTCATTGGAGACTGATGTTATGTGGGCTCAAATCCTTCGCAGCAAGTACCTCCAGACAAAAACTTTGTCCCAGGTTACTGTCAGGCCGACCGATTCACCTTTCTGGAAAGGCTTGATGAAAGTCAAACAGTCGTTGTTTAATAGGACGAAGTTTGTTATTGGAAACGGCACGAGTACACGTTTCTGGGAGGATACTTGGCTTGGTGAGACTCCCTCGGCCATCCAATATTCATCTTTATACCGTATTGCTCAACGACGTGAGGTGTTCGTCGCATCGGTCTTTCAATCTATCCCCCTTAATATTCAGTTCCGACGAACGCTAGCGGGCAATCGTTGGGAAGAATGGCTCCATCTAGTTAGGAGACTGATGGAAGTCCAGCTTTCAGAACAACCCGATGAATTACGCTGGAAATTGACTAAGTCTGGAGTATTTACGGTTAAATCAATGTATATTGATGTTATCAATTCAAACTCCATTCCTACGTCCAAGCATGTTTGGGATGTCAAAGTTCCTTTAAAAATAAAAGTGTTTATGTGGTTTGTCCATAAACAAGTTATTTTAACTAAGGATAACCTCATAAAGCGTAATTGGACAGGACCTACTAGGTGTAGTTTCTGTGATCGGGATGAGACTATCAAACATCTCTTTTTTGATTGCCCGTTAGCCAAGGTACTTTGGCAGACGGTCCACATTGCTTTTAGTATTAATCCACCGAATTCTGTTTATGCGTTATTTGGGACTTGGCTTAATGGGATTGAGCCTAACTTAGTGAGACATATTCGGGTTGGAGTTTGTGCTTTGTTGTGGACTATCTGGACTTGCAGAAATGATTTGGTTTTTAACAGAATATCATGTATACATTTTTGCAGGTCATATTCCGAACTACGGCACTGATCCGTTCGTGGTCGCTACTCACCCAGATGGAGGCCAGGGAGCATTTGGTTACTGGGTCTTTCTGCTGGGAGATGGTAGCTCGGGATATTTTCAACCGGTTTGGATGGCGGTCATGTAATAGGATAGGCATTTAGATTTCCTATCTTTTTTAGCCAGCCGGTTGTGGCGTCTTTTCTTGGCTAGTTGGTGTTTCTAGCCCCTATTGACTCTGTGTGAGCTGTCGGTGCTTTTTTATTATTTGTGGAGACCTTTGGAACCATGTTGACACTACTTTATTTGGTTAATAAGATGGCCGTATGCATCTTTCTGATGCAGAGGCCGGGGAATCACCCCTTTTCCAAAAAAACATGTGGTGGTAAAAGAACGGGCAGAAGCATTGGGACATCAAGGAATCTTTGGAGGTGGTCTGCAGTAAACCTCTTTGAAAATGTCTGGGAAAAAATTAAGGTTTAGATGGTTGACTTGCTCATTGTGGATTGAAAGAAAAATAGGTTTGTGCTTACATCTTATCCTTGGGAAGAGCAACACGGTATATCTATTTTGTTGGCAGCAACCTTACTTCTGAGAAAATAAGTCTGATCCCTCGCCAGCACAACCAGATTGCCAAAAACGCAATGTTTGTCAAACGCTTTCATACCTCTAATACCTGGACATAAATGCAAGGAACAATTTCATTGAGGTAATCTCTAAATACACAATAAGCTAGTATAGGTGATAAAATACACCACAGGATCAAGGTTACCTGGAAAGGTCACATTTGGACAATCTCGGTGCACTAGCAGCAACTCCTGCACTTTCATCATCACTACTGAAGATGATAGCTTTTTTGGGTCATGATCCGTGGTTACCCTTAAAGTGACAAGGACTTCAAATCTGATTGTACTACTCCTTCCATTTAAAAAGCTCAGTTTGCCCGCAGATGATAAATAAATATATCAGAAGTATGCTGAGCACTCAACAGTATACTAACCACCGACAGCCAATGCCAGGACAAAGTAAAGTAACGGGAGCGGCTGTTGGAAATATGAGCAATTTACCGAATGATTTTATTAACAGAAATAATAAAGCATGACTAGTATAGCAGTGATAAAACAAGTCATGCGATTTGACAAAGAGAAGGTAAATAACATCTTCATATATAAACTGTATCTAAACATATCTAGAGCAGACAGTATAGCAAGTTGCATATATGAAATAGAGCCTAACATATCTAGGGCAAACACTAGAACAAAGAATTGTAGCAAGGCCTCTAACAGAAAGAGGAAGAACACGTACGGGACAGCAACAGCAGAAGCGCCGGACTTTGGGTCGACATCGTCGCCAGCCATGTCGTCGAGGAGGTTGTCATCGTCGGGGAAGTAGTCGTCGGAGTCCGGGGCGTCCGTGACGAAGGAGTCAGTAGTCGTGCAGAGCGCTCCCCAAAAACCTTATCACTCTTCTCCCATACATGACTCAAAGAGGTGCGATTTCGGAGGCCTACTGTCCCGACTCGCGGTGCACGCCGCAAGTTGGGATGAGTAAGACAGCAGTAGCTCAGCGACAGGAACCGGTGGCGACAGGAACCGAAAACGATGCGTGGCGTGGCGAGGCGGGCGGCGGAGGAGGAGTGCGCGTGGATGTCCCTCTTGTTCTCATCCTCATACATGTGGGAAAAGAACCTCCCTTATAAAGAGGTCCAACTCCCTCTAAACTAGCAATGTGGAACTAAACTTTAGTTCCACCTCTTGCCTTTCACGAATGGGCTGCGTTGGCCTCTAGGATTTATTAGAAATTTCTGAAACTGCTATTGGGCTTGGCCCAAAATGGACAAAATTCAAGCAATCCCTCACCAGATTCGAGAGGCACACAAAATTTGTCTTTGGTTCCAAAACACTGTTTTATATACCAGTACTGTATTGAATACTGTTAAGTTGAACTTCCACCTAGAACTCTATGTTACACTAGTAAGCAACTTGAACAGTGGACTGGGCCTTGAACTGCAAGTTTTCTGTAAATCTAGCTTCACATAAAGCTTCACATAAAGTTTTCTGTGAATGTCATAAAGTATTTATGACATTTAATTGCTCATCAGGAAAGCTATCATCAATAGGTAGTGGGTCATCAAGCACATTTTCTAACCTAGACAAGTTGTCTGCAATGGGGTTCTCGGCTCCTTTTCTATCAACAATATGTAAATCAAATTCTTGAAGCAAGAGAACCCATCTAATAAGTCTAGGTTTAGCATCTTTATTTTCCATAAGATATTTAATAGCAGCATGATCAGTGTGAATAGTTACTTTAGAATCAACAATATAACGTCTAAACATATCACAAGCAAATACAACTGCTAAGAATTATTTTTCAGTAGTAGCATAATTTCTTTGAGCATTGTCTAGAGTTTTACTAGCATATTGAATAACATTTAGTTTCTTATCAACTCTTTGTCCTAGAACAGCACCTACAGCATAATCACTAGCATCACACATAATTTCAAAGGGTAAATTCCAATCAGGTGGCTGAACAATAGGTGCAGAGATCAATGCTTTCTTAAGTATTTCAAATGCTTCTACACAATCATCATCAAAGACAAATGGTATATCTTTTTGTAATAAATTAGTCCGAGGCCGAGAGATTTTTGAGAAGTCCTTAATGAACCTCCTATAAAAACCGGCATGACCAAGGAAACTTCTTATACCTTTGATGTCCTTGGGACATGGCATCTTTTCAATAGCATCAACCTTGGCTTTATCAACTTCAATACCTCTTTCGGAAACTTTATGCCCTAATACAATACATTCATTAACCATAAAGTGACACTTTTCCCAATTCAAGACAAGATTAGTTTCTTCACATCTTTGCAAAACTCGATCAAAGTTGCTCAAGCAATCATCAAAAGAAGATCCATAGACGGAAAAGTCGTCCATGAAAACCTCACAAATCTTTTCACAAAAGTCATAAAATATAGCCATCATGCATTTTTGAAAGATAGCAGGTGCATTACATAAACCAAAAGGCATACGTCTATAAGCAAAAGTACCGAAAGGGCATGTGAAAGTAGTATTTGATTGATCTTTGGCTGACACAGGTATTTGAGAGAAACCAGAATAACCATCTAGAAAGAAAAAATGTGTATGTTTGGATAATCTTTCTAGCATTTGATCGATAAAAGGTAAGGGGTATTGATCCTTTTTAGTAGCCTTATTTAACTTGCGGAAATCAATTACCATCCTATAACCAGTAGTAATTCTTTGAGGAATCAATTCATCTTTATCATTAGGAACAACAGTAATACCTCCCTTCTTAGGGACACAATGGACAGGACTTACCCACTTACTATCAGCAACGGGATAAATTATACCTGCCTCAAGGAGCTTTAGTATCTCCTTTCTTACCACCTTTTTCATTTTAGGATTCAGACGGCGTTGATGATCACGAACTGGTTTAGCATCTTCTTCCAAATTAATTTTATGTTGACATAGAGTGGGACTAATGCCCTTAAGATCATCAAAAGTATACCCAATAGCAGCACGGTGCTTCTTCAGAGTTTTCAATAATCTCTCTTCTTCATGTTCTGAAAGGTTAGCACTAATAATAACAGGGTATATCTTTTTTCTCATCAAGATAAGCATATTTAAGAGTATCAGGTAACGATTTAAGCTCAAACACGGGATCACCCGTGGGTGGAGGAGGATCCCCTAGGATTTCAACAGGTAAATTGTTTTTCAGAATAGGTTCTTGTTTAAAGAATACTTCATCTAATTCCCTTCTTTCATTCATAAACATATCATTTTCATGGTCTAGCAAATATTGTTCTAAAGGATCACTAGGAGGTACGGGAATAGAAGCAAGACCAATAATTTCATCCTTACTAGGTAATTCTTCTTCACGGTGTTGTCTACTAAATTTAGTAAAATTAAATTCATGAGTCATATCATCTAAACCGACAGTAACAACATCCCTTTTGCAATCTATGGTAGCATTAACAGTATTTAAGAAGGGTCTACCAAATATAATGGGACAAAAACTATCTTGTGGGGAACCAAGAACAAGAAAATCAGCATGATATTTAGTTTTCCCACACAAGACTTCAACATCTCTAACAATTCCCATTGGTGAAATAGTATCTCTATTAGCAAGTTTAATTGTGACATCAATATCTTCTAACTCAGCGGGTGCAATGTCATGCATAATTTCTTTGTATAAGTCAATCGGTATTGCACTAGCACTAGCACCCATATCACACAAGCCATGATAACAATGATCTCCTATTTTAACAGAAATAATAGGCATGCCTACCACATGTCTAGGTTTATCTGTATCATGGGGTTTAGAAATTCTGGCAGTTTCATTACAAAAATAAATAACATTCCCATCTATATTATCAGACAATAGATCTTTGACATTAGGTTCAACCTTAACTTGCTCAAGAGGTGTATATGTTTTAATATTGCTTTTACGAACCACAGTTGAAGCTTTAGCATGATCCTTTATCCTAACAGGGAAAGGTGGTTTCTCAACATAAGAAGTAGGAACAATAGGATCACTATAAGTAATAGTCTTTTCTTCAACTTTAATAGGTGCAGCTACTTTTACTTCTAAGGGAGGATGATATTTAAACCACTTCTCCTTGGGGAGATCAACATAAGAAGCAAAAGATTCACAGAAAGAAGCTACTATATGAGAGTCAAGTCCATATTTAGTGCTAAATTTACGAAAAATATCGATATCCATAAAAGATTTAACACAATCAAAACTAGGTGTCATACCTGACTCCTTACCATTGTCAAGGTCCCAATCTTCGGAGTTGCGTTTAATTCTTTCCAATAAATCCCATTTGAATTCAATAGTCTTCATCATAAAAGAGCCAGCACAAGAAGTATCAAGCATGGTGTGATTGTTACCAGAAAGCCGAGCATAAAAATTTTGAATAATCATTTCTCTTGAGAGCTCATGATTGGGGAATGAATATAACATTGATTTAAGCATCCCCCAAGCTTGAGCGATGCTTTCTCCTTCGCGAGGCCAAAAATTATATATCTAATTGCGATCACGATGAACAAGATGCATAGGATAAAACTTTTGATGAAATTCCAATTTCAATCGTTTGTAGTTCCAAGACTCCATGTCATCACATAGCCTATACCATGTTGATGCATCTCCCCTCAAAGATAAATGGAAGACCTTCTTCTTAACAACATCTCCGGGTACACCTGCAATCTTAAATAATCCACAAACTTCATCCACATATATTAGATGCTCATCAGGATGTTTTGTTCCATCTCCTAAAAAAGGATTAGCTAGCATTTTTTCTACCATACCCAAAGGAATTTCAAAGCAAGAATTTTCATTTTCAGTAGGTTCAGTAGGTTGATGAGCAACTCTTTGCTCTACTAGTCGGGGTGAAGATACCCCGAACAAGCCCCTCAGAGGATTACTTTCCATAGTAATAAGTGACAGTAAATTTCAGCACACTATATAAATTTGTCCTTACCAAAGGCACTTCACTCCCCGGCAACGGCGCCAGAAAAGAGTCTTGATGACCCACAAGTATAGGGGACCTATCATAGTCCTTTTGATAAGTAAGAGTGTCAAACCCAATGAGGAGCAGAAGGAAATGATAAGCGGTTTCCAGCAAGGTATTCTCTGCAAGTACTGAAATAAGTGGTAACAGATAGTTTTGTGATAAGATAATTTGTAACGAGCAACAAGTAACAAAAGTAAATAAGTTGCAGCAAGGTGGCCCAATCCTTTTTGTAGCAAAGGACAAGACTGGACAAACTCTTATAAGATGTAAAGCGCTCCCGAGGACACATGGGAATATCGTCAAGCTAGTTTTCATCACGTTCATATGATTCGCGTTCGGTACTTTGATAATTTGGTATGTGGGTGGACCGGTGCTTGGGTGCTTCCCTTACTTGGACAAGCATCCCACTTATGATTAACCTCTATTGCAAGCATCCGCAAATACAACAAAAGTATTAAGGTAAACCTAACCATAGCATGAAACATATGGATCCAAATCAGCCCCTTACGAAGCAACGCATAAACTAGGGTTTAAGCTTCTGTCACTCTAGCAACCCATCATCTACTTATTACTTCCCAATGCCTTCCTCTTGGCCCAAACAATGATGAAGTGTCATGTAGTCGACGTTCACATAACACCACTAAAGGAGAGACAACATACATCTCATCAAAATATCGAACGAATACCAAATTCACATGACTACTAATAGCAAGACTTCTCCCATGTCCTCAGGAACAAAAGTAACTACTCACAAAGCATAAACATGTTCATAATCAGAGGGGTATTAATGTGCATATAGGATCTGAACATATGATCTTCCACCAATTAAACCAAATAGCATCAACTACAAGGAGTAATTAACACTACTAGCAACCTACTAGCACCAATCCCAGACTTGGAGACAAGAATTGGATACAAGAGATGAACCAGGGTTTTGAGATGAGATGGTGCTGATGAAGATGTTGATGGAGATTGCCCTCTCCCGATGAGAGGAGCGTTGGTGACGACGATGGCGATGAGTTCCCCCTTCGGGAGGGAAGTTTCCCCGGCAGAACAGCCCTGCTAGAATCCTAGATTGGTTTCGCCAAGGTTCTGCCTCGTGGCGGCGGAGTTTCATCCGAGAAGATGACTTATGATTTTTTTCCATCGAAAGAGTCCATATAGCAGAAGATGGTCACTGGAGGGCCACCAGGGGGCCCACGAGGTAGGAGGGCGCCTAGGGGGTAGGGCGCGCCCCCCACCCTCGTGGGCAGGGTGTGGCCCCCCTGGTGAAGTTCTTGCGCTCAATGTTTTTTATATATTTGGAAAACATCATCTGTGAAGTTTCAGGACTTTTGGAGCTGTGCAGAATAGGTCTCTAATATTTGCTCCTTTTCTAGCCAGAATCTCAGCTGCCAGCATTCTGCCTCTTTATATAAACCTTGTAAAATAATAGAGAATAGTCATAAGTATTGTGACATAATGTGTAATAACAGCCCATAATGCAATGAATATTGATATAAAAGCATGATGCAAAATGGACGTATCAGCTATATATAATAAAGATTAGTGTTGAGTCAAGGGCTTGATTATTTTGCCATGATCTTGAGTGAATAAAATAAAAGAGAAAGAATAAAAGGAAACAAAGAGATCATATATATCTTATGGAGAGTAATGAGCTCACATATAAAAAGTATGATGAATAAAAGTTGTTGAGAGTTGACAAACATAGTTTTGGTCATCGTTGCAATTAATAGGAAGTAATAAAGAAAGAGAGGTCTTCACATATAAATATACTATCTTGGACATCTTTTATGATTGTGAGCACTTATTAAAATATGACATGCTAAAGAGTTGACGTTGGACAAGGAAGACAATGTAATGGGTTATGTTTTCTTACATCTGAGATAAATTATATTGTCATGGATCATCCAACATGATTGAGCTTGCCTTTCCCCATCATGCTAGCCAAATTCTTTGCACCAAGTAGAGATACTACTTGTGCTTCCAAACACACTTAAACCAGTTTTGCCATGAGAGTCCACCATACCTACCTATGGATTGAGTAAGATCCCTCAAGTAAGTTGTCATCGGTGCAAGCAATAAAAATTGCCCTTTAAATATGTATGACTTATTAGTGAGGGGGAAAATAAGCTTTATACGATCGTGTGATATGGAAGAAATAAAAGCGACAAACTGCATCATAAAGGTCCATATCACAAGTGGCAATATAAAGTGACGCTCTTTCGCATTAATATTTTGTGCATCCACCCATAAAAGCGCATGACAACCTCTGCTTCCCTCTGCGATGGGCCTATCTTTTACTTTTATCTCCTACCTTGCATAAGAGTCATGGTGATCTTCACCCTTCCTTTTTAAATTTTACCCTTTGGCAAGCACAACATGTTGGAAAGATCCTGGTATATATGGCTAATTGGATGTGAGTTTTCATGAACTATTATTGTTGACATTACCCTTGAGGTAAAACGTTGGGAGGCAAAACTATAAGCCCCTATCTTTCTCTGTGTCTGATTAAAACTCCATACCCATAAGTATTGCGTGAGTGTTAGCAATTGTAAAAGACTATATGATAGTTGAGTATGTGGACTTGCTGAAAAGCTCTTATATTGACTCTTTCCTATGTTATGATAAGTTGCAATTGCTCCAATGACTAAGATTATAGTTTGTTAGTTTTCAATGAAGTTTATGATTCATACTTGAAATTGTGATTTAATTGTTACTCTAGCATAAGAGATCATATGACAAAAATTATATAAGTTGTTGTTCTAAGAATGATAATGATGCCCTCATGTCCGTATTTTATTTTTATCGACACCTCTATCTCTAAACATGTGGACATATTTTTCGATTTCGGTTTTCGCTTGAGGACAAGCGAGGTCTAAGCTTGGGGGAGTTGATACGTCCATTTTGCATCATGCTTTTGTATCAATATTTATTGCATTATGGGCTGTTATTACACATTATGTCACAATACTTATGCCTATTCTCTCTTATTTTACAAGGTTTACATAAAGAGGGAGAATGCCGGTAGCTGGGATTCTGGGCTGGAAAAGGAGCAAATATTAGAGATCTATTCTGCACAGCTCCAAAAGTCCTGAAACTTCACAGAAGTCATTTTCAGAATATATAAAAAATACTGAGCACAAGAAGTTTCGGAGGGGGCCACACCCTGCCCACGAGGGTGGGGGCGTGCCCTACCCCCTGGGTGCGCTCCCCTGCCTCGTGGCCCCCCTGGTGGCCCTCCGATGCCCATCTTCTGCTATATGGAGTCTTTCGTTGAGGAAAAAATGAGAAGCAAGCTTTCAGGACGAGACTCCGCCGCCACGAGGCGGAACCTTGGCGGAACCAATCTAGTGCTTTGGCGGAGCTGTTCTGCCGGGGAAACTTCCCTCCGCGAGGGGGAAATCATCGCCATCGTCATCACCAACGATCTTCTCATTGGGAGGGGGTCAATCTCCATCAACATCTTCACCAGCACCATCTCCTCTCAAACCTTAGTTCATCTCTTGTATCCAATTCTTGTCTCCAAGTCTGGGATTGGTACTTGTGGGTTGCTAGTAGTGTTAATTACTCCTTGTAGTTGATGCTAGTTGGTTTATTTGGTGGAAGATCATATGTTCAGATCCTATATGCATATTAATACCCCTCTGATTATGAACATGAATATGCTTTGTGAGTAGTTATGTTTGTTCCCGAGGACATGGGAGAAGTCTTACTATTAGTAGTCATGTGAATTTGGTATTCGTTCGATATTTTGATGAGATGTATGTTGTCTCTCCTCTACTGGTGTTATGTGAACGTCGACTACATGACACTTCACCATTATTTGGGCCTAGAGGAAGGCATTGGGAAGTAATAAGTAAATGATGGGTTGCTAGAGTGGCAGAAGCTTAAACCCTAGTTTATGCGTTGCTTCATAAGGGGCTGATTTGGATCCATATGTTTCATGCTATGGTTAGGTTTACCTTAATACTTTTGTTGTAGTTGCGGATGATTGCAATAGAGGTTAATCATAAGTGGGATGCTTGTCCAAGTAAGGACAGTACCCAAGCACCGGTCCACCCACATACCAAATTATCAAAGTACCGAACGCGAATCATATGAACGTGATGAAAACTAGCTTGACGATAATTCCCATGTGTCCTCGGGAGCGCTTTTCTTTATATAAGAATTTGTCCAGGCTTGTCCTTTGCTACAAAAGGGATTGGGCCACCTTGCTGCACTTTATTTACTTTTGTTACTTGTTGCTCGTTACCAATTATCTTATCACAAAACTATCTGTTACCTATAATTTTAGTGCTTGCAGAGAATACCTTGCTGAAAACCGCTTATCATTTCCTTCTGCTCCTCGTTGGGTTCGACACTCTTACTTATCGAAAGGACTACGATAGATCCCCTATACTTGTGGGTCATCAACATCTCCTGGTTTTGAGACAACCCGACTCAGTTTGCTAACAGCAAAGGAGATGTCGGGTCTTGTAGCGCCTGGCTAAGTACTCCCTCCGACCCTTTTTAGTTCGCATATAAGATTTGATTGAAGTCAAGCCTCGTAAAGTTTGACCAACTTTATAGAAAAAAGTACCAACATTCACAATCTGAAATCAATATTAATAGATGTGTCATGACTTAAAGTTTCATATTGTATAACTTTAGCATGGCAGATGTTGATATTTTTTCATATAAATACGGTCGAACTTTGTGAAGTTTGACTTCAGAAAATTCTAATATGCAGAGTAAAAAGGACCGGAGGGAGTACATAAGCGAGCTAATAATCTGAGAATATTTCAATTGATCTCTAGCAATTCTTCGATTCTTTCGAAGCAACACACTAGCATCATATGGTGTTGGAGAGGACTTGCAGTCACTATAGCCAAAGCGACTCAAGATCTTTTCCACATAGTGAGATTGAAGTAATGTAATCCCACCATCCTCATCTCTCAACAACTTGATGTTCAGAATGACATCAACCACTCCTAAATTCTTCATCTCGAAATAACGAGATAGGAAATCCTTGACCTCCTTAATAACATTCAGATTTGTTTCGCAAATCAGTATGTCATCAACATACAAGCAAAGGATAACTCCCTCGCTCCCACCATGGCGGTAGTACACACATTTATCAGCTTTGTTTACAACAAAGCACGCAGCTGTTAAAGTTCTTTCAAACTTCTCGTGCCACTGCTTGGGTGCTTTCTTAAGTCCATACAAAGACTTCAGCAACTTGCACACTTTTTCTTCCTGACCATCTACTACAAACCCATCTGGTTGTTCCATGTAAATTTCCTCATCCAACTCTCCATTTAGGAAAGCAGTCTTAACATCCATTTGATGAACAAGAAGACCATGTGAGGCCGCTAGAGAAAGTAGTACTCGAATAGTGGTCAGTCGAGCCACAGGTGAGTAAGTATCAAAGAAGTCTTCACCTTCCTTTTGGGTATAACCCTTGGCCACGAGATGTGCCTTGTATTCTTCAATAGTACCATCAGGCCTAAGTTTCTTATTCAATACCCATTTGCACCCTGTAGGTTTGCACCCATAAGGACGATCTGTGATCTCCCAAGTTTCATTTGCCAAGATGGAATCCATCTCACTACGGACCGCTTCCTTCCAGTAGTCAGCATCTTCAGATACATAGGCCTTTGAAAGAGAACTGGGAGTGTCATCTATGAGATACACAAGAAAATCATCACCAAAGGACTTTGCAGTCCTCTGTCTCTTGCTCCTAGTAGGAACTTCATTGTTCTCCTCCACAGGATTTTCAAAGTGTTCCATCAAAATGACAGGTTCAGTAATTGTAATTGGTTCCTGATTCGATGAACTAGGCATCTCCTGATTAGATGAGATAGCCATATCCTTCATGGGAAAGATATCTTCAAAGAAAGTCGCATCATTCGACTCCATGATCATACCGACATGCATGTCAGGTACCTCAGATTTACAACCAAGAATCTAAAACCAATGCTATGAAAAGCATAACCCGGGAAAACACAATTCACAGTTTTTGGTTCAAGTTTGCGCTTCTTTGGAATTGGCACATTGACTTTCGTCAAACAACCCCAGGTTCACAAATAGGAGAGTTTTAACCTTTTCTTCTCCCATTCCTAGAATGGAGTTATCTCTTTGTTCTTTGTGGGAACTCGGTTTAGGACATGACATGCCGTCAATATCGCCTCCCTCCACCATGCCTTGGAGAGACCCAATGTGTCTAACATGGCGTTAACCAAATCAGTTAGAGTATGGTTCTTTCTTTCAGCCACCCCATTTGACTGAGGTGAATAGGGAGGTGTCCTCTCATGGATTATAACATGTTCCACACAAAAGGAATCAAATTCATTTGAGAAATACTCTCCACCACGATCGGACCTAAGCCTCTTGATCTTTCAATCAAGTTGGTTTTCTGCTTCAGCTTTATAGATCTTGAAATAGTCCAAAGCCTCGTCCTTAGATTTCAGAAGATACACATGGCAGTATCGAGTGGAGTCATCAATTAACTTCATAAAATACTTCTTTCCACCTTTTGTCAAAACACCATTCATTTCACATAGATCTGAATGTATGAGCTCTAGTGGTGAAAGATTTCTCGTTTCCGCAGTCACATGAGACTTCTGAGGTTGCTTAGCTTGCACACACACTTGGCACTTAGATCCCTTGACAGTGGTGAAACTAGGGATTAAGTTCAACTTCGCTAGTCGCGACATGCAACCAAAGTTAACATGACAAAGACGTGAATGTCACACATTTGATTCACTATTGTTGCAAATATGATTAACAACTTTATTGCAAACGCCTGATAAGGATAAACGAAGCAGAACTCCTGACTCATAGCCTTTACCAACAAAGGTTCCATACTTGGATATTACAAATTTATTCGACTCAAAGACAATCTTGTAGCCATCTCTACACAGAAGAGATCCGCTAACAAGATTTTTATTGACGGAGGGGGCATAATGCACGTTCTTCAGCCGCATGATCTTCCCCGAAGTAAACTTCAAATCGACCGTGCCAACACCATAAATAGAAGCACTTGAACTGTTGCCCATCAGCACGGTGGAAGTCCCTGCAGTCTGATAAGACGAAAACATGGAAATATCACCGCATACATGCACATTAGCACATGTGTCAATTAACCAATTAGGAGAATGACATACTGAAAGAATAGTGGGAAATATACCATACCCAGCATCCTTCATGTCAGTGTCTCCAATGACAACATTAGCGGTCTTGCCGCCTTTTCCAAGATGACGCTTGTCATAGCTATTAGGGCAACCAGGAGCCCAATGATTAGGATCTCCACACACATGACATACACCTTTCTTCTTGTCATTCTTCTTCTTGAAGTTTGTGTGTTGTACATCCTTGTTCTTCCCATCAAACTTTGCTTTATCATCAAACTTGCCCTTATTCTTGAACTTGTGGGGCTGGAAGTTTTTCTTCTGTACCAGATTGGCACTAGAACCTCCCTCGATACCTCAAGCACGGTTGTCCTTTGCTCTCACATTTTCTTCCACGTCAAGAGTACCAATGAGATCCAGAACAGAAAACTCCCGCCTCTTATGCTTCAGTAAGGTAGCAAAGTTCCTCCATGTGGGAGGAAGCTTAGTGATGATACCTCCGGCAACAAACTTGTCCGGTAGCATTCAATTGAAGTGCTCAAGTTCTCTAACAAATGATTGTATCTCATGAGCTTGCTCAACCACGGAGCGCTCTTCGGTCAACCTGTAATCATGGAATTGCTTCATGATGTACAGCTCAGTGCCAGCATCCGAGACCCCAAACTTGGCCTCGAGTGCATCCCACATATCTTTTCCATTATCAATTGACGCATAAGCATCAACTACGTTCTCACCAAGAACACTCAAGAGAGTAGCCTTAAACAGGGTATCCATTTTCTAAAAAGCGTGTTCCTGTTGAGCATCATATTCTCCTTCAGGTTTGCCAAGAGTGGCGTCATAGTGCTACGTCTTGAGCTTGTGTTGGTTTTCCTCGAAGAGGAAGGGATGATCCAGCAGAGTAGCGTAAGTATTTCCCTCAGTTTTTGAGAACCAAGGTATCAATCCAGTAGGAGCCCATGCTCAAGTCCCTCGTACCTGCAAAAAGCGATAGCTACTCGCAACCAACGCGATTAGGGGTTTTAAAGCCCTTCACGGTCACTTACGAGAGTGAGATCTGATAGATATAATATTTTTGGTATTTTTGATATAAAGATGCAAAGTAAAAAAGTAAAGAAAAAGTAAAAAAAAAGCAAAGCAAGATTAAAGTAATGGAGATTGATATGATGAGAATAGACCCGGGGGCCATAGGTTTCACTAGTGGCTTCTCTCAAGAGCATAAGTATTCTACGGTGGGTGAACAAATTACTGTTGAGCAATTGATAGAATTGAGCATAATTATGAGAATACCTAGGCATAATCATGTATATAGGCATCACGTCCGTGACAAGTAGATCGAAACGATTCTGCATCTACTACCATTACTCCACTCATCGACCGCTATCCAGCATGCATCTAGAGTATTAAGTTAAAAAAAAGTAACGCCTTAAGCAAGATGACATGATGTAGAGAGATAAATTCATGCAATATGAAATAAACCCCATCTTGTTATCCTCGATGGCAACGATACAATACGTGCCTTGCTGCCCCTTCTGTCACTGGGTAAGGACACCGCAAGATCGAACCCAAAGCTAAGCACTTCTCCCATGGCAAGAACTACCAATCTAGTTGGCCAAACCAAACAGATAATTCGAAGAGACTTGCAAAGATAACCAATCATACATAAAAGAATTCAGAGAAGATTCAAGTATTATTCATAGATAGACTTGATCATAAACCCACAATTCATCGGTCTCAAAAAAAACACCGCAAAAACAAGATTACATCGAATAGATCTCCACAAGAGAGGGGGAGAACTTTGTATTGAGATTCAAAGAGAGAGAAGAAGCCATCTAGCTACTAACTATGGACCCGAAGGTCTGAGGTAAACTACTCACACTTCATCGGAGGGGTTATGATGATGTAGAAGCCCTCCGTGATAATGGCCCTCTTCCGGCGTAGCTCCGGAACAGGCCCCAAGATGGGATCTCGTGGATACAGAAAGTTGCGGCGGTGGAATTAGGTTTTTGGCTCATGTTCTGATCGTTTGGGGGTACGTGTGTATATATAGGAGGATGGAGTACATCGGTGGAGCACTGAGGGGCCCACGAGGCAGGGGGCATGCCCCCCACCCTCGTGACCTCCTCTTTGATCCCTTGCAGTAGGGTCCAAGTCTCCTGGATCACGTTCGGTGAGAAAATCACGTTCCCGAAGATTTTATTCCGTTTGGACTCCGTTTGATATTCTGTTTATCCGAAACATTGAAATAGGTTAAAAAAACAGCAATTCTGGGTTGGGCCTCCGGTTAATAGGTTAGTCCCAAAAATAATATAAAAGTGGAAAATAAAGCCCAATATAGTCCAAAACAGTAGATAATATAGCATGGAGCAATCAAAAATTATAGATACGTTGGAGACGTATCAGGCATCCCCAAGCTTAATTCCTGCTCGTCCTTGAGTAGGTAAATGATAAAAAGAGAATTTTTGATGCGGAGTGCTACTTGGCATAATTTCAATGCAAATCTTCTTAATTGTGGTATGAATATTCATATTAGAAAGATTCAAGACAAAAGTTTATATTGACATAGAAGAATAATAATACTTCAAGCATACTAACAAAGCAATTATGTCTTCTCAAAATAACATGGCCAAAGAAAGTTATCCCTACAAAATCATATAGTCTGGCTATGCTCCATCTTCCCCACACAAAGTATTTAAATCATGCACAACCCCGATGACAAGCCAAGCAATTGTTTCATACTCTAACTTTTTCAAAACTTTTTCAATTTTCACGCAATACATGAGCGTGAGCCATGGATATAGCACTATAGGTGGAATAGAATGGTGGTTGTGGAGAAGACAAAAAGGAGAAGATAGTCTCACATCAACTAGGCGTATCAACGGGCTATGGAGATGTCCATCAATAGATATCAATGTGAGTGAGTAGGGATTGCCATGCAACGGATGCACTAGAGCTATAAATGTATGAAAGCTCAACAAAAGAAACTAGTGGGTGTGCATCCAACTTGCTTGCTCACGAAGACCTAGGGCAATTTGAGGAAGCCCATCATTGGAATATATAAGCCAAGTTCTATAACGTAAAATTCCCACTAGTATATGAAAGTGACAACATATGAGACTCTCTATATGAAGAACATGGTGCTACTTTGAAGCACAATATATGAGACTCGCTATATCATGGTGCTACTTTGAAGCACAAGTGTGGAAAAAAAGGATAGTAGCATTGCCCCTTTTTATTTATTTATTTTATATATTTTTTGGGCCTTCTTTTTTTTCTGTTTGGCCTTTTTTGGGGACAATGCTCTATTGAATGATGATCATCACACTTCTATTTATTTACAACTGAATGATTACAACTCGATACTAAAACAAAGTATGACTCTATATGAATGCCTCCGGCGGTGTACCGAGATATGCAATGAATCAAGAGTGACAAGTATGAAAGAATTATGAACGGTGGCTTTGCCACAAATACTATGTCAACTACATGATCATGCTAAGCAATATGACAATGATGGATGTGTCATGATGAACTAGATGGTGGAAAGTTGCATGGCAATATATCTCGGAATGGCTATGGAAATTCCATAATAGGTAGGTATGGTGGCTGTTTTGAGGAAGGTATATGGTAGGTGTATGATACCGGCGAAAAGTGCGCGGTATTAGAGAGGCTAGCAAAGGTGGAAGGGTGAGAGTGCGTATAATCCATGGACTCAACATTAGTCATAAAGAACTCATATACTTATTGCAAAAATCTAGAAGTTATCAAAGCAAAGTATTACGCGCATGCTCCTAGGGGGATAGATTGGTAGGAAAAGACCATCGCTCGTCCCCGACCGCCACTCATAAGGAAGACAATCAATAAATAAATCATGCTCTGAATAACGGTTCACCATACGTGCATGCTACGGGAATCACAAAATTCAACACAAGTATTCTTTAAATTCACAACTACTCAACTAGCATGACTTTAATATTATCACCTACATATCTCAAAACAATTATCATGCTTCAATCTTTTCTTAGTATTCAACACACTCAAAAGAAAGTTTCACAAATGTTGAATACCAAGCATATTATTATTAGGCGAATTACCATGCTATTAAGAGACTCTCAAATTAATTTAAGTGAAGCATGAGAGATCAATAGTTTCTTTAAAACGAATCCACCACCGTGCTCTAAAAGATCTAAGTGAAGCACATAGAGCAAAATTATCTAGCTCAAAATATATAAGTGAAGCACATAGAGCAAAACTGCTTAGCTCAAAGGATATAAGTGAAGCACATAGAGCAAAACTACTTAGCTCAAAAGATATAAGTGAAACACATAGAGTATTCTATCAAATTTTAATTCATGTATGGCTCCCTCAAAAGGTGTGTACAGCAAGGATGATTGTGGCATACTAAGACACAAAGACACAAATAATACAAGACGCTCCAAGCAAAACACATATCATGTTGGTGAATAAAAATATAGCTCCAAGTAAATTACCGATGGAAGTGGATGAAAAGAGGGGATGCCTTCCGGGGCATCCCCAAACTTTGACTTTTTGGTGTCCTTAGATTATCTTAGGGGTGCCATGGGCATCCCCAAGCTTAGGCTCTTGCCACTCCTTGTTCCATGATCCATCAAAAAAATTCACCCAAAACTTGAAAACTTCACAACACAAAACTCAAAATAGAAAACTCGTGAGCTCCGTTAGCGAAAGAATACAAAAGACCACTTCAAGGTACTGTAATGAACTCATTCTTTATTTATATTGGTGTTAACCCTACTGTATTCCAACTTCTCTATGGATTATAAACTATTTTACTAACCATAGATTCATCAAAATAAGCAAACAACACACGAAACACAGAATCTGTCAAAAACAGAATAGTCTGTAGTAATCTGTAGCTAACGCAAAATCTGGAACCGAAAAAATTCTAAAATAAATTTCTGGACGTGAGGAATTTATCTATTAATAATCTTCGAAAAGAATTAACTAAATGGCACTCTTCAATTAAAAATTACAGCAGTTCTCGTGAGCGCTAAAGTTTCTGTTTTTTACAGCAAGTTCAACAAGACTTTCCCCAAGTCTTCCCAACGGTTCTACTTGACACAAACACTAATTAAACACAAAAAACACAACCAAAATAGAGGCTAAATAATTTATTTATTGAAGAACAGGAAGGATAAATATTGGGTTGTCTCCCAACAAGCGCTTTTCTTTAAAGCCTTTTTAGCTAGGCATTGAGATTTCAATGATGCTCACAAAAAAGACAAGAATTGAGGCACAAAGAGAGCATCATAAAACATGTGAAAAACACACTTAAGTCTAACATACTTCCTGTCCATAGGCATATTATAGGCAAACAAATTATCGTAGGAAGCAAAAACTAGCATATGCAAGGAAGCGGAGAGGAACAATAGCAATCTCAACATAATGAGAGGTAATTTAGTAACATGAAAATTTCTATAACCATATTTTTCTCTCTCATAATAATTACATGTAGTATCATAAGAAAATTCAACAATATAGCTATCACATAACATATTCTCAACACGATCCACATGCATGCGAAGTTGACACTCTTCCAAAATAGTGGGATTATCATTAACTAAAGTCATGATTTCTCCAAGCCCACTTTTATCAAAAATTTCATAAGATTGAATGTTATCCAAATATGTGGGATCTAAAGTTGACACTCTTCCAAACCCACTTTCAATATTATTGCAAACCTATTATCAATCTTATATTCAGCATGGGGCTTAAATAAATTTTCAAGATCATAAGAAGAATCACCCCAATCATAATCATTGCAACAAGTAGTAGACATAGCAAAACTAGCATCCCCAAGCTTAGGGTTTTGCATCTTATTAGCACAATTGGCATCAAGAGAATTTATAATAAATTCATTGCAATCATGCTTTTTATTCAAAGGTCTATCATGAGTCACTTCATAAAGCACTTCATCACGATTTTCAGATTTACGGATTTCAGGCAAAAGCTTATAAAGATAATCTAGTGCATCCAAATCACTAGGAATTGGTTCATCATAATTGGATCTCTTAAAAAGATTAGCAAGCGGATGAGGATCCATAGATTTTAGGTTCTCTGTTTAGTAATAAATAAACAACTATTCCAACCATATGAGCAAACAAGAAACGGGCAAAAGAGGCAAATAGAGAGGGAGGATAGAGAGAGAGAGAGAGGGAGGGAGAGAGAGAGGGCGAATAAAACGGCAAGGGTGAATTGGGGGAGAGGCAAATGAGAGGCAAATGGAAAATAATGTAATGCGAGAGATAGGGATTGTGATGGGTACTTGGTATATTGACTTTTTGCGTAGACTCCTCGGCAACGGCACCAGAAATCCTTCTTGCTACGTCTTGAGCTTGCATTGGTTTTCCCCTAAGAGGAAGGGATGATGCAGCAGAGTAGCGTAAGTATTTCCCTCAGTTTTTGAGAACCAAGGTATCAATCCATTAGGAGCCCACGCTCAAGTCCCTCGTACCTGCACAAAGCGATAGCTACTCGCAACCAACGCGGTTAGGGGTTGTCAAGCCCTTCACGGTCACTTATGAGAGTGAGATCTGATAGATATAATATTTTTGGTATTTTTGATATAAAGATGCAAAGTAAAAAGTAAAACAAAGTAAAAAAAGCAAAGCAAGATTAAAGTAATGGAGATTGATATGATGAGAATAGACCCGGGGGCCATAGGTTTCACTAGTGGCTTCTCTCAAGAGCATATGTATTCTACGGTGGGTGGACAAATTACTGTTGAGCAATTGATAGAATTGAGCATAATTATGAGAATATCTAGGCATGATCATGTATATAGGCATCACGTCCGTGACAAGTAGATCGAAACGATTCTGCATCTACTACTATTACTCCACTCATCGACCGCTATCCAGCATGCATCTAGAGTATTAAGTTAAAAACAGAGTAATGCCTTAAGCAAGATGACATGATGTAGAGAGATAAATTCATGCAATATGAAATAAACCCCATCTTGTTATCCTCGATGGCAACGATACAATACGTGCCTTGCTGCCCCTTCTGTCACTGGGTAAGGACACCGCAAGATCGAACCCAAAGCTAAGCACTTCTCCCATGGCAAGAACTACCAATCTAGTTGGCCAAACCAAACGGATAATTCGAAGAGACTTGCAAAGATAAGCAATCATACATAAAAGAATTCAGAGAAGATTCAAATATTATTCATAGGTAGACTTGGTCATAAACCCACAATTCATTGGTCTCAACAAACACACCGCAGAAAGAAGATTACATCGAATAGATCTCCACGGGAGAGGGGGAGAACTTTGTATTGAGATTCAAAGAGAGAGAAGAAGCCATCTAGCTACTAACTATGGACCCGAAGGTCTGAGGTAAACTACTCACACTTCATCGGAGGGGCTATGATGATGTAGAAGCCCTCCGTGATGACAGCCCTCTTCCGGCGGAGCTCCGGAACAAGCCCCAAGATGGGATCTCGTGGATACAAAAAGTTGCGGCGGTGGAATTAGGTTTTTGGCTCCTGTTCTGATCGTTTGGGGGTACGTGTGTATATATAGGAGGAAGGAGTACGTCGATGGAGCACCGAGGGGCCCACGAGGCAGGGGGGCGCGCCCCCCACCCTCGTGACCTCCTCTTTGATCCCTTACAGTAGGGTCCAAGTCTCCTGGATCACGTTCGGTGAGAAAATCATGTTAAAATAATATAAAAGTGGAAAATAAAGCCCAATATAGTCCAAAATAGTAGATAATATAGCATGGAGCAATCAAAAATTATAGATACGTTGGAGACGTAACACATAGCAACTCATGGTTTGAAACCATAAGACTGCTCTCACGCGCCACCTCTTGTAGTGGATACCCTCAAACATAGGAGGTCTCGTGAAAGTAGCAAAACCACTTGGGGTAAATTGCCTATGATAAGGTTTTTGGATTGTTGGAAATATGAGAAATTTAC
Source organism: Triticum monococcum (assembly GCA_034509565.1). NCBI lineage: Eukaryota > Viridiplantae > Streptophyta > Magnoliopsida > Poales > Poaceae > Triticum > Triticum monococcum. The sequence continues at coordinate 74,844,908 of CM067842.1, read as the reverse complement.
CGAATGATTTTATTAACAGAAATACTAGATAAAGCATGACTACTATAGCAGTGATAAAACAAGTCATGTGGTTTGACAAAGAGAAGGTAAATAGCATCTTCATATATGAACTGTATCTAAACATATCTAGAGCACAGTATAGCAAGTTGCATAAATGAAATAGAGCCTAACATATCTAGGGCAAACACTAGAACAAAGAACTGTAGCAGGGCCTCTAACAGAAAGAGGAAGAACATGTACGGACAGCAGCAGCAGAAGCGGCGGACTTTGGGTCAACATTGTCGCCAACCATGTCGTCGAGGAGGTTGTCGATGTTGGGGAAGAAGTCGTCGTCGGGGAAGTAGTCGTCGGAGTCAAGGGCGTCCGTGACGAAGGAGTCAGTAGTCGCGCAGAGCGCTCCTCAAAAACCTTATCACCCTTCTCCCGTACAGGACTCAAAGAGGTGCGGTTTCGAAGGCCTACTATCCCGACTCGTGGTGCACGCCGCAAGCCGGGATGAGGAAGACATCAGTAGCTCAGTGACCTTTCGTATACCCGTCGTGCGTGGAAAAAATTTAGACATTGGCTCGGCTCATTCCCACGCGCCGCGTCGAGGCGAGCGGCGGAGGAAGAGCCTGTGTGGATGTTCCTTTTGTTCTCATCCTCATGCATGTAGGGAAAGAATCTCCTTTATAAAGAGTTCCGAGTCCCTCTAAACTAGCAATGTGGGACTAAACTTTAGTTCCACCTCTTGCCTTGCATGAATGGGCTGCGTGGGCCTCTAGAATTTATTAGGAATTTCTGAAACTACTATTGGGCTTGGTCTAAAATAGACAAAATTCCAGCAGCGGCTACTAGTCAGGCGACTGACTTTGGGTCAGTCGATTGACTCATATTCTGTTTTAGTCTGAGCGGCAAGGAAGAGTTGAATGCACCGTTCTGGTTTCTCCAATGATTGATGTGTTTGCTGAATCGCAAGCCCAACATGCTCCTATGCCGGTGAGTTCCCTGGCCTTGGCCACTCTTACCAATATGTCCAATGCCAGCTTTGCCACATGCAACCTAACCACAAGCATCACAACACGCAATGCATAGTGATATGGTCAATGGAAAGAACCCAACAACACATGCACACTCCCTATGAATTAGTACAAAGACTTCCATCGAAAACCGTCGTACAAATGGTAATGTGCATAGTTCCAAGTCTGCAAATTAATCATAGTGATGCAGCTTAATCAGGAAGGTGGTTGCATGAGTAGCATGGTTTTAATTATACTGAGTTGTTAACCTGATAATGAAAAGAAGAAACATGGTCCACTACCTCTGAGTTGTTAATTATATAGAGTTGCACTGATATTACACTTTCTAAAATATGCAAAGAATAAGCATATAATAGTGCATTTTTTGCATTCTACCATAATTTCCACAGAGTTTAACTAAAATAATGTATTTCCTTTAAGAAGAAAGACAACTGAAAAAAGCTTGCGCACAACTATGCACCGAAATTACACTTTATCGTAATATGCAAAAATAATCATATAGTCATCAAATTTGGCACATATTGTATAGTATTTGTTTGTACATAATTACACTCAGCCAAAAACCCACAAAAAACAACAATAACCAATAAAGGGAAGAAAAAGGGAAAAATAAACCTATAGAAACAGAAAACAGAAATAGATAATGAAGCAAAAATAACAATAAATAGTAAAGAAAATTATATAAAAAACTAAAACAAAATAATGACAAAATTTGCACACAATCTGCACATAAATTGCACTTTGTTATAATATGCAAGAATAAACACATAATTGTGAATTTTTTTCACATAGTGTAACTGAAATAATGTATTTCCTTTAAGAAGAAAGATAACTAAAAACACATGCGCACAACTATGCACTGAAATTGCATTTTATTGTAATATGCAAAAATAATCATATAGTCATGAAATTTTGGCACATACTATATAGTATTTGTTTGTATATAATTACACTCAGCCAAAAACCCACAAAAAAAATAATAGCCAATAGGAAAGAAAAAGGGAAAAACAAAAACACATAGAAACATAAAATAGAAATAGAAAATGAAGCAAAAATACCCTTAAATAGGAAATAAAATAATATAAAAAGTAAAATAAAATAATGACAAAAATTGCACACAATCTGCACATAAAATGCGCTTTGTTATAATATGCAAGGATAAACACATGATAGTGAATTTTTTCACTAAAAGAATTTTTCTAAAAGAAAGAATGAATTAGTGACATTGGTGTTTGGTCCATGGTGTCTCTACTTCTCCGGATCAAAATAATGGATAAGTGGTATCAGTATTGCCATTTAAAAAGAAAGAAAGGTAAAAAAATGACAAAATTTGCAAGCGGTTTGAATAGAAATTGCGCTTTTCATAATATGCAAGAATAAGCACAAATAGTGAAATTTCACAAAAAATCATAAGTAGGAATGAATTAGAGGTATTTGTATTACCCTTAAAGAATAAAGAAAATGAAATACAAACTTAAGCAAAATTAAAATAGTGAAGTTTTCTAAGAAACAATGAAACTAAAATAATTGCTTTCTGGTTAAGAAGAAAGGAACTGAAAATAATTAAATAATTTGCACAAAAGTTGCGGTTTTTATAACATGCAGGAATAAGAATATAATAGTGTAATTTTTACAAGAAGGAAGTTTCCTGGGAAGAAATGAATTTGCGGCATTATTATTATCATTAAAGAATAAAGAAAATAAAGTAATACTAAAAACCAAAATACCAAAGTTTTCAAGAAAGAATGAATTAGTGGCATGCGTATTACTTTTTAAGAAAAAATAAAATGAAATAAAAACTAGAACACAATCAAAATAATGAGGTTTTCTAAGGAAGAATCTCTTCTCTACTATCTCTACTTCTATATCTATATTTATATCTATACCTACTATTAAAGCAAAGTGATATTCTTGGTTTCGTCCCATGATTAGTTTTTTTCGTTAAGTTTTGTCGGACCGTCCGTTCTATTTTGCTCACGTACGAGGTGGTACTATACGCTCCTTGATTTAAATTTTTTGTCCGTCGCTAGGTGCCTGGGCCGATTTTTTTCTATTTCTAAAACAGGCCCATCTACTGTGGCCAGTGGCCCAAAAAATCAGGTCCACCTTTCCTGATGAGCCAAGCCGAGGCAAAAAAATTGAGCATAGCTATGGAGAACCGAACTCGTGACCACCTGGTTGATACAGGATGAAGCTACCAGTTGACCTAGGCAACATTATGTGCAAATGTGAAGGTCAATACTCTTGAATAGTCCCACATTGCCCCCTTGCATATAATTCATCCAATTTATATACTTCTTTGAGTTTCCCACGTATTAAGAAGCTGTCCCAGAAAAAAAAAGGAAATAGAGGGTAATTGACCCCTTAAAATAAGGGAGGAAAAAAAAGTCTATTAAGCGGAGAGTCCGAGCCAGTCGGGCTACGATGGCAGCGTCGCCGTAGAGTCTGAGGCAGGCGTTTGGACACCATGGCCGCCGGGCGATACAAGGGCATCGACTGCGGCGCAACCAGCGTTTGTTGTAGTCACGGCTATCCTGACTCTATCTTGACGACGAGGTTTGGGGTCAGAGGTGGCCATGTCCACAAGGATCCGCCTGAGGCGAGGTAGTAGCAGCCGCTTAACCGGAAGCTGACCATGAACTAGCCCCTAAGCTTCTCCATTGTGGAGGAGCAACAGCAGTGTCCCATGGCTGATGATCTCATTGATTTTATTTTTCTGAACTCTGATCAGCCCATTGATGATTATGCTTCTTGCGTCGCATTTGTTTGCACACTTGATGGTATCTGTTCGTCCATTTATGCAGAGAATTTTCCAGATGTGTCACTACCGTGTTCTTTAGCCATTAAATTGGGTAAGCATTCGTGCTTGCAATTGTGACTCAACCATGATTAAGGAGTTTATGGATGTTTTATTTTTCGATCCATACACGCACTGATTAATTTTTTTTAACACAGTACAAACGCAAGCACTCATAGATATATGTTTGCAATCATTAGTTTTTTTAGCATGAATAAGAAAATAAATAGAACAAATATTTTATGAGCAGTTCAATGACTTGTACTTGTAACATTACAGCATGTTACTCGCAAAAAAGAACATTACAACATGTTTAGGTTGTAACTTGGGTGGCAAAATAGTTACGGGAGGAAAGTGGCTACTTCCTTTATCTCAGTTTACAAGTCTTGCACTTGTACCTAGGCCGTCAATTTGACCAACTTAATATAAAATATATATATTTCAAAAAATATATCATTAAAAACTTTAGATATTCTATTTTCTAATGATATAATTTTTATGTTAAATAATTTATTTTATATAAGTCAAATTGACGACCTATCTAGATACACATGCAAGACTTATAAACTGAGATGAAGGGAGTAGGTCTAATTGCAAAATGAGCATTTAAGAAGTTTTTGGCTGTGTTGACTCAAGTGCTTGAACCCTACATTGTGAAGGACGAATTTCGCCGTTTAATCTACACTAACCAAAGCCTACAACATTCTCGATGAGAGATCTTTTAATTACCCCCATCCATCTACTCATCTATATTCCGCCAACCTCCTAGACAGGGGCGGAGCCAGGTTTTGTCCAAGCCCCGGGCCCCAGGCTGTTAAGTGCATGTACAGTAAGTCTACAGTACATCTACAGTGGACATTGAACGAGGTGCTTACTCTTCACGCCCCAGGCCCAGGCCCCCCAGCCTGGGTCCTGGATCCGCCACTGCTCCTAGACATCACCCATCATTATATTATAAGAAAAGTATACTTTTCGTCCCTCAACTCTTCGTAAAGTTTAGTTTTCGTCCCTCAACTCTAAAATCGGACAAAGTGCACCCCGAACTCTCGAAACCGGTCATTTTTCGTCCCTGCTGCTGAGTCAACCCGGTTTTGACCACACGTGAACAGTGCACCAGATGAACAGTAAAATTGAAAAAAAAATCAAAAAAATCTGAGATTTTATGGCATCAAAGATACTTAGGTGCACCACATGCGTGCAAATTTTCATCATGTTTGGAAGTTCGAGGAGCACGCAGCAAAAAAACAAAAGTAAATGTACACTAAAGTGAACAGTAAAATAATAAAATAGCAAAAAAATAAAAAAAAATCTGAAATTTTTTGGCATCGAGGATGCTCAGGTGGGCAAGGTGCGTGCAAAATTTTGTGGTAAAATAAGATCCGAGGGTTTGGAAACCACCCAAAGCGGCACGCACACGTACGTTATTTTGTTTTTTTGGCACGACCTTCTCGGATGTCATTTTACCACAAAATTTTGCATGCACCTTGCCCACCTGAGCATCCTCGATGCCAAAAAAATTCATAAATTTTTGAATTTTTTGCCTATTTTTTTATTTTACTGTTCACTTCAGTGTACATTTACTTTTGTTTTTTTTTGCTGCGTGCTTCTCGAACTTCCAAACATGATGAAAATTTGCACGCACGTGGCGCACCTGAGTATTTTCGATGCCATAAAATTTCAGATTTTTTTGAATTTTTTTGCTATTTTTTTCGAATTTACTGTTCATCGGTGTACTGTTTACGCGCGGTCAAAACTGGGTTGACTCAGCAGCAGGGACGAAAAGTGACCGGTTTTGAGAGTTCGGGGTGCACTTTGTCTGGTTTTAGAGTTGAGGGACGAAAACTAAACTTTACGAAGAGTTGAGGGACGAAAAATATACTTTTCTCTTATATTATTGTTGTTGGCCGCACGCACCATGATCCGTGCAGTTCACGGACATGAAACGGATGCTAGCCGATCCTAGGGGTGTATCACTGCCACACGCTATAATTCCTCACCGAGAGTGTTCGTGATCCTTCAATTCCCTCTGGGGCCTCTTACCAAATTTATTTATGTTTCCTTTACGTCCCCTGATCCTTCCCTCTAGCTCTCTCCCGTCTCACCCACCAAAGAGTCCACCGACCAAACCCTATCCTCCCCCATCTCGTTTTCTCTCTTGTGTGGCATCATGGTAGATCAGGCGGCGGCCAGGGCATGAGGGCAATATCGGCAGAGGGACTAGGTAACGTCGGACTGGAGCGATGCCTTCGTTTCCAGGTTGAGAATCTCATCTTTTATGTCTCTTCCTCTACTTCTTTGGTGATTAAGCCTTGAAGATTTTTGGGATGCTCCTGCTACCTCCAATGGTTACCTCATTACCAGTGTGTTCTCCTTCGGGTTGTGGACCATTAACTCCCAGCGTGTTCGGCGTTGGAGTCGTCGCAGAGAGCCCCTCCCGTAGTTCAGATTAGAACTTTTGGATTTTAGTATTTGGTAGTGTTGGGGTTGAGTGGGCTAGCTGCAGTGCGACCTGATAGATGTCAATGATAAAGTTATAAACGACCCACCATGGCCACCCCTTAGTTACAAACGATAAAGTTACATGGTTTACCTTTTGTCAGACTTCAAAACTACCATCAAGGAAAAGAACCGTAGTTTCTCTCCAGCAGGTAAACCTAGAAACTAGCAGCGTTTTGAGAACTGGGCATCTGGTGGTCTGGTGATTGAAGGTCTTGTCATTTTTATTAAGCTTTGGAAGTTTCAAGTCTATGCTTTTACCAAAGTTAATTATTTGTATGTCAATGTTAGGATTCCGACACTGGTAAAAAAAGGGCCTATAGTCCCGGTTCGTAAACCGGGACTAAAGTGTCGGTACTAATGCCCCAACCCTTTAGTCCCGGTTCAATCCAGAACCGGGACTGATGGGCCTCCATGTGGGCAGTGCGCAGAGCCCAGGCAGGAGACCCTTTGGTCCCGGTTGGTGGCACCAACCGGGACCAATAGGCATCCATGCGTCAGCATTTCTGTGGCTGAGGTTTTAGTTTTTTTTTTGAAGGGGGGGGGGGGGGTTGGGGGTTTTGGGGGGTTAATTTAGGTGTTTCATATATTATGTTAGCTAGCTATAATTAATAGAGAGAAGTGTTCTCTTTTATGTCCGTGCTTGGTCGACGCTGCGTACTATACATACGTATAGAGAAGACTAGACACGCTGGCTAGCTAGTAAGCAAACGAAGGAAACAGAAGATCGTCATGAACATATATGCATACAGAGAGAAGTGATATCGACCACCTCTCCTACTTCGAGAGATTGGTCGAACAATAAGTTCTCGTATATCTATCTGACACTACCGGCTACATATATACAGTAATTATCTCTTACAAATATAATCATACGGACTCAGGTTTAACATAGAATTCTCCGTCTTCAGGGATCACGTGGTCAAGAAAGAATGCCGCCAATTCCTCTTGAATTCCTCGTATGCGAGCTGGTGCTAGGAGTTCATCCCGCTTCCGAAACATCTAATTTAAAGAAGGGGGTCAATACATATATATATGAATGAATGAAACTCAACACAAATGATGGTAATAAAATAAAATTGTGAATGTTGTTATTTACATACTTCATATTGTTCGTCAGTGTAGCCCGTTCACAGGTCGTGTGGCGGATGGACTCGCAAACATAGTATCCATAGAAATCATTCCCTTGTTCCTGCCACAACCACTTTACAAGAAATAGAGGTTAATCAAACTGATAAGCAAGAATGCCAAATGGTATTGATGAAACTAGCGCTTGAATGACTAGTAGATGCGCTTAAAATGCTACTATAGCTAGTACTTACTTTCGGGTGTCTAAATTGCAGCTCCTTCGGCAATCCCGGAGCTTTTCTGGTGAATTTTCTCCAAACCCTGCCGGACAAAGAAAACAATTACTTGATATATCAGGAAATGAACAAAGTTGCTGATATGGTGGATAATGATCGATTTAACTTACTTTTCGAGTATTTGAGTCATGTCTGCATAGTTCTTGGGATCTTTTCGTCTTGAGTCTAAGACGGTTACTAGTCCCTACTCAAGCTTAATATGTAGGAGAATACAGTGGAAACTGCACACGCATGCATAACTCATCAATTACATTACTATAACCTTGACTAATATATAAGGGAAACCGAATACGCACAAGACAGTGCGAGCATATGCTTCACCATTCAATTGTGAGTTCTGAACACGCATGGGCAAACGGCTGTGGCCGAATCAATGTTAGTTTAGTGTGTTTGCATGTGATGATCAACCGTGTAACTTTATATATTCCAGACATTTGCAGAAGAAATTCTGCACCTCTTGGGTCCAACCACAGATCGGTCTCAACACTAGGATCGGTACTTTCCTCAAGGAATAGCCCACATGTTTTGGACTTATTATGTGTGCACCACGTTTCAAAGGGATCGTTACTGTATAATAAGCCGAAATATGCCGATTGGTTACAGAAGGTGTTATCATCAGAGAAAGCGAGGTTCATGTGGTTCAGCGGCTGAAAAGACTTGGTGTCCATGATTGGAACTCTGAATATGATTTCATTATGGCCTTGTAAAGCACGCTGTAATAAAAATGTTATTCCTGAACAAGTCGAAAGAGACGGCGACAAGCAGCAACGCAAGGCGGCGGCGGAGGTGCATCGGTGATGGCGGCGATGCTCGGTCCAAGATGACGCTGAGGTGGCGTGAACGCCTTAAAGGCTAAGGTATATATCTCTTTAGTCCTATACTAGCAAAAAAGTCCGTGCGTTGCAACGGGAGAAAAAACATAACACACGCTCTTAACTCAACAATCATCATTTAAGACCACAATAGATCCATCTCCTTTATTTTTGCGAGGCATCATATTTGTGTTGTCGCTTATCCTCCTTCTCACCCTCGCCGGCGATGGCCTTGGTGTTCACACAAAACAATAAAAAACGTGTGTTGAATATGGTTAATCCTAAGGCGTCTCTCTCTCCCTCTCTCTTCCCTCTCCCTCTCTCTCTCCCTCTTGTTAAATTGTGATCCAAATTATACTGTGTTGGATTAGACGTAGTACAACCGGTGTGGGGCTTTGCGTTGACGTCGACGCGTACGAGTACAACTCGTTTACTTGTCCTCTAAGGACTCTCATGTATTGCCCTCTTATATACCCCATGTAGTCGCACCTCAGACGGTCTGTCGTCTCGTGCTTGTAATACTCCTCCTCATAGTGATTGCGCCTTCGTGCGTCCGTGGTTTTCTCCCGCAAGGGTTTCCACGTAAAAATCCGTGTCTCTTTGTCTCGTTTATTTCTCGTTATTATCTAACTAGTGGTATACAGAGCCAAGTTTCAGATACGAGATTTGAGATCGAGAGTTAGGGTTACATCATGCGTGCCGCCGCACGTCCAGGCGATCCGTCAATCCGAGGCGGATCGATTTTCTGATACAGCCGAGACCGACTGAAGACCTATTTGCGTTGCTGTGCATCATATAAAGCCGTGCGCTTGTCCGATCCGCCGAGATGAAGGGTGGTCTGCTCCTTGCTCCGCTAGGAACTGTGCCACTTCAAGTCGCTGAGACCTGTCAATTCCGCTGCCGTGCACTGCTACGCGATCGTGACACGAATCAAGTACTACTAGTACTCACGATTTTCAAGGTCTGGTTAATCTAGTAGCCTTGCTACTTCACGTGAAGGACAAGACCTGCTACTTCTGGCGTGAAGACTAGTACTTGCACTAGTACGTGCTAGTACTAATTGAGTACATATCAGTTTTTTGTCTGTTCGTTGCTACGTCTACTTCCCGTACAATATCCAGGTGCTATTCTTCCGGTTCGTTTGATTCGCATATTAAATTCTGCCAAGAATATTTTCTTTCGACTTGTACTACTTTGTGTACACAGATTTATCTACTCATGGCATCCATGAAGTACGACTTTCCGCTGCTGGATCGTGACACAAGGTTTACCCTATGGCAAGTCAAGATGCGGGCGTTGTTGGCACAGGCCGACTATGATGTAGCACTGGATAGTTTTGGGAAGAACCGAATTGAGGACTGGACTGCTGAGGAGAAAAGAATTGATTGTAAGGCTTTGTCACAAATTCAACTCCATTTGCATAATAATATTTTGCAGAAAGTTTTGAGCGAGAAAACTGCCGCCGCTCTATGGTTAAAGCTGGAAGGGATTTGCATGACTAAAGATCTCACCAGCAAGATGCATCTGAAACAAAAATTATTCCTGCACAGGTTACCCGAGGGAGGTAATGTTTTGAATTATATTTCAGAATTTAAAGAGATCATATCTGATCTAGCTGCAATGGAGGTTAAGTATGAAGAGGAAGATACTGCTTTAATGTTACTTTGTTCATTGCCAAGTTCTTGTACCAATTTTAGAGACACCATATTATACAATCGTGATACTCTCACGCTTAATGAAGTTTATGAAGCTTTGAACTCTAAGGAGAAGATGAAATTAATGGTGCCTCATGATGGTTCAAGTTCATCCCAAGCAGAGGGATTATCTGTTCGTGGCAGGACAAAGGAGAAGAACTCCAATAATGGAAACAGAGGCAAAAGTAAGAACGGCTACAGGGGCCGGTCGCAATCCAGAGACAAGAAGTATTGCAGGTATTGCAAAAGAGACGGGCATGACATCTCTGAGTGTTTCAAGTTGCAGAATAAAGAAAAGAGGAAAGGTAACAAACAAGGTGAAAATTCTGCAAACGTTGCTCGTGATGATAGTTCCGATGATGCTCTTGTCGTTATTGTTGGATGTGCTGAGACCAATGATGAGTGGGTACTTGATACTGCATGTACTTTTCATATGTGTCCACATAGAGATTGGTTTAATACTTTTGATTCCACTACTTCTGCTGGTTCCGTTTTGGGTTTTGATAATTCACCATGCAAGATTGAAGGCATAGGTTCTATTCGAATCAAGATGTTTGATGGCATAATCAGAACTTTGACAGATGTTCGGTATATTCCGAAGATGAAGAGAAATCTTATTTCTATGAGTGCCCTTGATGCAAAGGGATACAAGTATTCAGGTAGAGATAGTGTTTTGAAAGTCACCAAAGGTTCCCTTGTTGTGATGAAAGGTGATTTAAGTTCGACCAATGGTCTTTATTACCTTCGAGGTTCTACAGTTTCAGGTAACGCTACTCCAGTTGTTTCAAAGAATTCTGATTGTGATGCTACTAACCTTTGGCATATGCGTCTTGGACATATGAGTGAACTTGGTTTAGCAGAGTTAAATAAGAGAGGTCTTCTTGATAGATATGAACCTGGTAAATTGAAATTTTGTGAGCATTGTATCTTCGGCAAGCACAAGAGGGTGAAGTTCAACACTTCGACTCATACAACCAAAGGTATTCTTGATTATGTGCATTCTGATTTATGGGGACCATCTCGCAGAAAGTCACTAGGTGGTGCTAGTTATATGCTGACTATTATTGATGATTATTCGAGAAAAGTTTGGCCTTATTTCTTGAAGCATAAATATGAAGCATTCTCAGCATTTAAGGAGTGGAAGATTATGATTGAAAGACAAACTGAAAAGAAGGTAAAGATACTTCGCACTGATAATGGTATGGAATTCTGTTCTAAGCAATTTAAGAATTATTGTAAGTCTGAAGGCATTGTCAGACATTACACCGTTCCTTATACTCCTCAATAAAACGGTGTTGCTGAGCGTATGAACAGGACCATTATTTTCAGAGCCCGTTGCATGTTGTCCAATGCAGGTTTGCATAGGCGTTTTTGGGCTGAGGCCGCTTCCACTGCTTGTTATCTCATTAACCGTTCACCATCTATTGCTCTTAATAAGAAAACTCCAATTGAGGTATGGTCTGGTTCACCTGCTGATTATTCACAGTTGAGAGTTTTTGGTTGCACTGCTTATGCTCATGTTGATAATGGAAAGTTGGAGCCTAGGGTTGTTAAGTGCATCTTTCTTGGTTATAAGTGTTGGGGAACGTAGCAATTTCAAAAAAATTCCTACGCACACGCAAGATCATGGTGATGCATAGCAACGAGGGGAGAGTCTGATCTACGTACCCTTGTAGATCGCAACGGAAGCGTTGACACAACGTAGAGGAAGTAGTCATACGTCTTCTTCCCGATCCGACTGATCCAAGCACCGTTACTCCGGCACCTCCGAGTTCTTAGCACACGTACAGCTCGATGACGATCCTCGGGCTCCGATCTAGCAAAGCGTCGAGGAAGAGTTCCGTCAGCACAACGGCGTGGTGACGATCTTGATGTACTACCGACGCAGGGCTTCGCCTAAGCACTACAACGATGTGATCGAGGTGGAATTTGGTGGCAGGGGGCACCGCACACGGCTAAGAAACGATCTCAATGATCAACTTGTGTGTCTAGAGGTGCCCCCTGCCCCCGTATATAAAGGATCCAAGGGGGAGGGGTGCGCCGGCCAGGGAGAGGGCACAGGAGGAGTCCTACTCCTACCGGGAGCAGGACTCCCCCCCTCAATCCTATTCCAACTAGGATTCCCAGGGGGAAAGAGAGAGAGGGGGGCCGGCCACCTCTCCTAGTCCTAATAGGACTAGGGGAAGGGGGGCGCGCGGCCACCTACGGGCTGCCCCTTTTCTCCTTCCACTAAGGCCCATGAAGGCCCATATGGTTCCCGGGGGGTTCCGGTAACCTCCCGGTACTCCGGTAAAATTCCGATTTCACCCGGAACACTTCCGATATCCAAACATAGGCTTCCAATATATGAATCTTTATGTCTCGACCATTTCAAGACTCCTCGTCATGTCCGTGATCACATCCGGGACTCCGAACAACCTTCGGTACATCAAAATGCATAAACTCATAATAACTGTCATCGTAACGTTAAGCGTGCGGACCCTACGGTTCGAGAACAATGTAGGCATGACCGAGACACGTCTCCGGTCAATAACCAATAGCGGGACCTGGATGCCCATATTGGCTCCTACATATTCTACGAAGATCTTTATCGGTCAGACCGCATAACAACATACGTTGTTCCCTTTGTGATCGGTATGCTACTTGCCCGGGATTCGATCGTCGATATCCAATACCTAGTTCAATCTCGTTACCGGCAAGTCTCTTTACTCGTTCCGTAATACATCATCCCGCAACTAACTCATTAGTTGCAAGGCTTAAGTGATGTGTATTACCAAGAGGGCCTAGAGATACCTCTCCGACAATCGGAGTGACAAATCCTAATCTCGAAATACGCCAACCCAACATGTACCTTTGGAGACACTTGTAATGCTCCTTTATAATCACCCAGTTACGTTGTGACGTTTGGTAGCACCCAAAGTGTTCCTCCGGAAAACGGGAGTTGCATAATCTCATAGTCATAGGAACATGTATAAGTCATGAAGAAAGCAATAGCAACATACTAAACGATCGGGTGCTAAGCTAATGGAATGGGTCATGTCAATCAGATCATTCAACTAATGATGTGACCTCGTTAATCAAATAACAACTCTTTGTTCATGGTTAGGAAACATAACCATCTTTGATTAACGAGCTAGTCAAGTAAAGGCATACTAGTGACACTATGTTCGTCTATGTATTCACACATGTATTATGTTTCCGGTTAATACAATTCTAGCATGAATAATAAACATTTATCATGATATAAGGAAATAAATAATAACTTTATTATTGCCTCTAGGGCATATTTCCTTCAGTCTCCCACTTGCACTAGAGTCAATAATCTAGTTCACATCGTCATGTGATTTAACAGCAATGGTTCACATCACCATGTGATTAACACCCATAGTTCACATCGATATGTGATCAACACCCAAAGGGTTTACTAGAATCAGTAATCTAGTTCACATTATTATGTGATTAACACCCAAAGAGTACTAATGTGTGATCATGTTTTGCTTGTGAGATAGTTTTAGTCAACGGGTCTGTCATATTCAGATCCGCAAGTATTTTGCAAATTTCTATGTCAACAATGCTCTACACAGAGCTACTCTAGCTAATTGCTCTCACTTTCAATATGTATCTAGATCGAGACTTAGAGTTATCCAGATCAGTGTCAAAAACTTGCATCGACGTAACCCTTTACGACGAACCTTTTTGTCACGTCCATAATCGAGAAACATATCTTTATTTCACTAAGGATAATTCTGACCGCTGTCCAGTGATCTACGCCTAGATCACTATTGTACTCCCTTGCCAAATCAGTGCAGGGTATACAATAGATCTGGTATACAGCATGACATACTTTATAGAACCTATGGCCAAGGCATAGGGAATGACTTTCATTCTCTTTCTATCTTCTGCCGTGGTCGGGCTTTGAGTCTTACTCAACTTCACACCTTGTAATACAGGTAAGAACTCTTTCTTTGACTGCTCCATTTTGAACTACTTCAAAATCTTGTCAAGGTATGTACTCATTGAAAAAACTTATCAAGCGTCTTGATCTATCTCTATAGATCTTAAAGCTCAATATGTAAGCAGCTTCACCGAAGTCTTTCTTTGAAAAAACTCCTTTCAAATACTCCTTTATGCTTTACAGAATAATTCTACATTATTTCGGATCAACAATATGTCATTCACATATACTTATCAGAAATGCTGTAGTGCTCCCACTCACTTTCTTGTAAATACAGGCTTCACCACAAGTCTGTATAAAACTATAGGCTTTGATCAACTCATCAAAGCGTATATTCCAACTCTGAGATGCTTGTACCAGTCCATAGATGGATCGCTGGAGTTTGCACATTTTGTTAGCACCTTTTGGATTGACAAAACCTTCTGATTGCATCATATACAACTCTTCTTTAATAAATCCATTAAGGAATGCAGTTTTGTTTATCCATTTGCCAGATTTCATAAAATGCGGCAATTACTAACATGATTCGGACAGACTCAAGCATAGATGCGAGTGAGAAACTCTCATCGTAGTCAACACCTTGAACTTGTCGAAAACCTTTTGCGACAAGTCGAGCTTTATAGACAGTAATATTACCGTCAGTGTCAGTCTTTTTCTTAAAGATCCATTTATTCTCAATTGCTTGCCGATCATCGGGCAAGTCAACCAAAGTCCATACTTTGTTCTCATACATGGATCCCATCTCAGATTTCATGGCCTCAAACCATTTCGCGGAATCTGGGCTCATCATCGCTTCCTCATAGTTCGCAAGTTTGTCATGGTCTAGTAACATGACTTCCAGAACAGGATTACCGCACCACTCTGGTGTGGATCTTACTCTGGTTTACCTACGAGATTCGGTTGTGACTTGATCTGAAGTTACATGATCATCATCATTAGCTTCCTCACTAATTGGTGTAGTAGTCACAAGAACAGATTTCTGTGATGAACTACTTTCCAATAAGGGAGAAGGTATAATTACCTTATCAAGTTTTCTACTTTCCTCCCACTCACTTCTTTCGAGAGAAACTCCTTCTCTAGAAAGGATCCATTATAAGCAACGAATGTCTTGCCTTAGGATCTGTGATAGAAGGTGTACCCAACAGTCTCCTTTTGGGTATCCTATGAAGACATATTTCTCCGATTTGAGTTTGAGCTTATCGAGATGAAACTTTTTCACATAAGCATCGTAACTCCAAACTTTAAGAAACGACAGCTTAGGTTTCTTGCCAAACCATAGTTCACACGGTGTCGTCTCAACGGATTTAGATGGTGCCCTATTTAACGTGAATGCAACTGTCTCTAATGCATAACCCCAAAACGATAGTGGTAGATCGGTAAGATACATCATAGATTGCACTATATCCAATAAAGTACGGTTATGACGTTCGGACACACCATTATGATGTGGTGTTCCAGGTGGCGTGCGTAGTGAAACTATTTCACATTGTTTTAACTGAAGACCAAACTCGTAACTCAAATATTTTACCTCTGCGATCATATCGTAGAAACTTTTATTTTCTTGTCACAATGATTTTCCACTTCACTCTGAAATTCTTTGAACTGTTCAAATGTTTCAGACTTATGTTTCATCAAGTAGATATCCCCATATCTGCTCAAATCATCTTGTGAAGGTCAGAAAATAATGATACCTGCTGTAAGCCTTAATATTCATCGGACCACATACATCAGTATGTATGATTTCCAACAAGTCTGTTGCTTGCTTCATTGTTCCGGAGAACGGCGTTTTAGTCATCTTGCCCATAAGGCATGGTTCGCAAGCATCAAGTGATTCATAATCAAGTGATTCCAAAATCGCATCAGCATGGAGTTTCTTCATGCGCTTTACACCAATATGACCTAAATGGCAGTGCCACAAATAAGTTGCACTATCATTATTAACTTCGCATCTTTTGGTTTCAATATTATGAATATGTGTATCACTAAGATCGAGATCCAATGAACTATTTTCATTGGGTGTGTAACCATATAAGGTTTTATTCATGTAAACAGAACAACAATTTATTCTTTTACTTAAATGAATAACCGTATTACAATAAACATGATCAAATCATATTCATGCTCAACGCAAACACCAAATAACACTTATTTAGGTTCAACACTAATCCCGAAAGTATAGAGAGTGTGCGATGGTGATCATATCAATCTTGGAACCACTTCCAACACACATCATCACTTCACCCTTAACTAGTCTCTGTTCATTCTGCAACTCCCGTTTCGAGTTACTACTCTTAGCAACTGAACTAGCATCAAATACTGAGGGGTTGCTATAAACACTAATAAAGTACACATCAATAACATGTATATCAAATATACTTATGTTCACTTTGCCATCCTTCTTATCCGCCAATCACTTGGGGTAGTTCCGCTTCCAGTGACCAGTCCCTTTGCAGTAGAAGCACTTAGTCTTAGGCTTAGGATCAGACTTGGGCTTCTTCACTTGAGCAGCAACTTGCTTGCCATTCTTCTTGAAGTTCCCCTTCTTCCCTTTGCCCTTTTCTTGAAACTAGTGGTCTTGTCAACCATCAACACTTGATGTTTTTCTTGATTTCTACCTTCGTTGATTTCAGCATCACGAAGAGCTTGGGAGTTGTTTCCGTTATCCCTTGCATATTATAGTTCATCACGAAGTTCTACTAACTTGGTGGTGGTGACTAGAGAATTCTGTCAATCACTATCTTATCTGGAAGATTAACTCCCACTTGATTCAAGCGATTGTAGTACCTAGACAATCTGAGCACATGCTCACTAGTTGAGCGATTCTCCTCCATATTTTAGCTATAGAACTTGTTGGAGACTTTATATCTCTCAACTCGGGTATTTGCTTGAAATATTAATTTCAACTCCTGGAACATCTCACATGGTCCATGACGTTCAAAACGTCTTTGAAGTCCCGATTCTAAGCCATTAAGCATGGTGCACTAAACTATCAAGTAGTCATCATATTGAGCTAGCCAAACGTTCATAACGTCTACATCTGCTCCTGCAATAGGTCTGTCACCTAGCAGTGCATCAAGGACATAATTCTTCTGTGCAGCAATGAGGATAAACCTCAGATCACGGATCCAATCCGCATCATTGCTACTAACATCTTTCAACACAATTTTCTCTAGGAACATATCAAAAATAAACACAGGGAAGCAAAAACGCGAGCTATTGATCTACAACATAATTTGCGAAATACTACCAGGACTAAGTTCATGATAAATTTAAGTTCAATTTAATCATATTACTTAAGAACTCCCACTTAGATAGACATCCCTCTAATCCTCTAAGTGATCACGTGATCCAAATCAACTAAACCATAACCGATCATCACGTGAGATGGAGTAGTTTTCAATGGTGAACATCATTATGTTGATCATATCTACTATATGATTCACGCTCAACCTTTCGGTCTCTGTGTTCCGAGGCCATATCTGCATATGCTAGGCTCGTCAAGTTTAACCTGAGTATTCTGCGTGTGCAAAACTGGCTTGCACCCGTTGTAGATGGACGTAGAGCTTATCACACCCGATCATCACGTGGTGTCTGGGCACGACGAACTTTGGCAACGGTGCATACTCAGGGAGAACACTTCTTGATAATTTAGTGAGAGATCATCTTATAATGCTACCGTCAATCAAAGCAATATAAGATGCATAAAAGGATAAACATCACATGCAATCAATATAAGTGATATGATATGGCCATCATCATCTTGTGCTTGTGATCTCCATCTCCGAAGCACCGTCATGATCACCATCGTCACCGGCGCGACACCTTGATCTCCATCGTAGCATCGTTGTCGTCTCGCCAATCTTATGCTTCCACGACTATCACTACCGCTTAGTAATAAAGTAAAGCATTACATCGCGATTGCATTGCATACAATAAAGCGACAACCATATGGCTCCTGCCAGTTGCCGATAACTTGGTTACAAAACATGATCATCTCATACAATAAAATTTAGCATCATGCCTTGACCATATCACATCACAACATGCCCTGCAAAAACAAGTTAGACGTCCTCTACTTTGTTGTTGCAAGTTTTATGTGGCTGCTACGGGCTTAAGCAAGAACTCATCTCACCTACGCATCAAAACCACAACGATAGTTTGTCAAATAGACTCCGTTTTAACCTTCTCAAGGACCGGGCATAGCCATACTTGGTTCAACTAAAGTTGGAGAGACAGTCGCCCGCAAGCCATCTATATGCAAAGCACGTCGAGGGAACCGGTCTCGCGTAAGCGTACGCGTAAGGTTGGTCCGGGTCGTCTCGTCCAACAATACCGCCGAACCAAAGTATGACATGCTGGTAGGCAGTATGACTTGTATTGCCCACAACTCACTTGTGTTCTACTCGTGCAAATAACATCAAACCATAAAACCTAGGCTCTGATACCACTGTTGGGGAACGTAGCAATTTCAAAAAAATTCCTACGCACACGCAAGATCATGGTGATGCATAGCAACGAGGGGAGAGTCTGATCTACGTACCCTTGTAGATCGCAACGGAAGCGTTGACACAACATAGAGGAAGTATTCGTACGTCTTCTTCCCGATCCGACCGATCCAAGCACCATTACTCCGACACCTCCGAGTTCTTAGCACACGTACAGCTCGATGACGATCCTCGGGCTCCGATCCAGCAAAGCGTCGAGGAAGAGTTCCGTCAGCACGACGGCGTGGTGACGATCTTGATGTACTACCGACGCAGGGCTTCGCCTAAGCACTACAACGATATGATCGAGGTGGAATTTGGTGGCAGGGGGCACCGCACACGGCTAAGGAACGATCTCAATGATCAACTTGTGTGTCTAGAGGTGCCCCCTGCCCCCGTATATAAAGGATCCAAGGGGGAGGGGTGCGCCGGCCAGGGAGAGGGTGCAGGAGGAGTCCTACTCCTACCGGGAGTAGGACTCCCCCCCCCCTCAATCCTATTCCAACTAGGATTCCCAGGGGGAAAGAGAGAGAGGGGGCCGGCCACCTCTCCTAGTCCTAATAGGACTAGGGGAAGGGGGGGCACGCGGCCACCTATGGGCTGCCCCTTTTCTCCTTTCCACTAAGGCCCATGAAGGCCCATATGGTTCCCGGGGGGTTCCGGTAACCTCCCGGTACTCCGGTAAAATTCCGATTTCACCCGGAACACTTTCGATATCCAAACATAGGCTTCCAATATATGAATCTTTATGTCTCGACCATTTAGAGACTCCTCGTCATGTCCGTGATCACATCCGGGACTCCGAACAACCTTCGGTACATCAAAATGCATAAACTCATAATAACTGTCATCGTAACGTTAAGCGTGCGGACCCTACGGTTCGAGAACAATGTAGACATGAGCGAGACACGTCTCCGGTCAATAACCAATAGCGGGACCTGGATGCCCATATTGGCTCCTACATATTCTACGAAGATCTTTATCGGTCAGACCGCATAACAACACACGTTGTTCCCTTTGTCATCGGTATGCTACTTGCCCGGGATTCGATCGTCGGTATCCAATACCTAGTTCAATCTCGTTACCGGCAAGTCTCTTTACTCGTTTCGTAATACATCATCCCGCAACTAACTCATTAGTTGCAATGCTTGCAAGGCTTAAGTGATGTGTATTACCGAGAGGGCCCAGAGATACCTCTCCGACAATCGGAGTGACAAATCCTAATCTCGAAATACGCCAACCCAACATGTACCTTTGGAGACACCTGTAATGCTCCTTTATAATCACCCAGTTACGTTGTGACGTTTGGTAGCACCCAAAGTGTTCCTCCGGAAAACGGGAGTTGCATAATCTCATAGTCATAGGAACATGTATAAGTCATGAAGAAAGCAATAGCAACATACTAAACGATCGGGTGCTAAGCTAATGGAATGGGTCATGTCAATCAGATCATTCAACTAATGATGTGACCTCGTTAATCAAATAACAACTCTTTGTTCATGGTTAGGAAACATAACCATCTTTGATTAACGAGCTAGTCAAGTAGAGGCATACTAGTGACACTATGTTTGTCTATGTATTCACACATGTATTATGTTTCCGGTTAATAAAATTCTAGCATGAATAATAAACATTTATCATGATATAAGGAAATAAATAATAACTTTATTATTGCCTCTAGGGCATATTTCCTTCAATAAGTCTGGTGTTAAAGGTTTTAAATTATGGAATCCTGAAACCTAGAAGGTTGTTATTAGTAGAAATATTATCTTTAATGAATCTGCTATGTTACATGATGTTTCATCTACTTATGTTCCCGTTGAGAGTGAACAGCAGCCTATTGTTCAGGAGCCTACTGTTCAGGTGGAGCATGTTATTGATTCAGGTGATACATTTGGTAATGAAATTGTTGATGCACATGATGAACCCGTCGTTAATGATGATAATGTCACTCCCACTCCAAATCAGCCTATTGTTCCACCCAGTTGGAATCTTGCACGTGACAGTGTTAGGCGGGGTACTAACAAACCTGACAGGTTAATTGAAGAGTGCAATATTGTTTCTTTTGCTTTATCTGTTGCAGAAGAAATTGAAGGTAATGCTGAGCCTTCTTCATATTCTGAGGCTATTATTTCTAGTGATAGTAATAAGTGGATGACCGCTATGCATGATGAGATGGAATCACTTGAAAAGAATGGCACTTGGGATTTAGTAAGATTACCTAGAGAGAAGAAACCTATTCGTTGCAAGTGGGTTTTCAAGAGGAAAGAAGGTGTTTCTCCTAATGATGAGACAAGATATAAAGCAAGGTTAGTTGCTAAAGGTTACGGTCAGATTCCAGGTATTGACTATAACGAAGTCTTTTCTCCTGTTGTGAAGCATAGCTCTATTCGCACTTTACTCAGTATTGTTGCCATGCATGATCTTGAGCTTGAACAATTGGATGTTAAAACTGCATTCTTACATGGAGAATTAGAAGAGGATATTTATATGGAACAACCTGAAGGTTTTGTTATTCCTAGAAAAGAAAAGCTTGTCTGTAAGTTAAAGAAATCTCTGTATGGATTGAAGCAATCCCCTAGACAGTGGTACAAGAGATTTGACACCTTTATGCTCTCTCAAGGTTTCAAAAGGTCTAATTATGATAGTTGTGTTTATTTGAAAACTGTCAAAGGTTCAACTATTTATTTGCTCCTTTATGTTGATGATATGCTAATTGCTGCAAAGAGTATGTCAGAGATTAATGAACTAAAGAAGCAATTGAGTAATGAATTTGAGATGAAGGATTTGGGTGCAGCAAAGAAAATACTTGGCATGGAAATATCCAGAGATAGACCATCTGGAAAAGTGTATCTCAGTCAGAAGGGATATATTGATAAAGTTCTTCGTCGTTTTAATATGCATAATGCCAAGCCAGTAAGTACTCCGTTAGCTGCACACTTCAAATTATCATCAGCTTTATGTCCTAAGTCAGATGCAGATATTGAGTACATGTCTAGAGTTCCCTATTCAAGTGCAGTTGGTTCACTTATGTATGCCATGGTTTGTTCTCGTCCGGATTTATCATATGCATTGAGTGTTGTCAGTAGATACATGGCTAATCCTGGAAAAGAGCATTGGAGAGCAGTTCAGTGGATTTTCAGATACCTGCGTGGTACTTCTAATGCTTATTTACAGTTTGGGAAAACTAGAGATGGACTTGTTGGTTTTGTTGATTCTGATTTTGCTGGTGATTTGGATAAGAGAAGATCACTCACAGGTTATGTTTTCACCATTGGTGGTTGTGCTATGAGTTGGAGAGCAACTTTGCAGTCTATTGTGGCTTGTTCCACTACTGATGCCGAGTATATGGCTATTTCTGAGTCATGCAAAGAAGCTATCTGGTTGAGAGGTTTGTACACTGAGCTTTGTGGAGATTCATCTTGCCCTACCATATTTTCTGACAGTCAAAGTGCCATATATCTTACAAAGAATCCAATATATCATGAGAGGACAAAGCACATTGATGTCAGATCTCATTATATTCGAGATGTTGTTGCTGAAGGCGATTTGAAGGTATGCAAGATAAGTACTCATGATAATCCTGCTGATATGATGACAAAGCCAGTTCCGACCAATAAGTTTGAGCTTTGCTCAGGCTTAGTTGGTATTTCTCACTAGTCCTATGGACTTTGACGCACAAGGTGTTTATACTGATTTGGATGGAGTTATCTACTTTCTTCGACTACTGAAGGGAAATTTGGATCAAGGTGGAGATTGTTAAATTGTGATCCAAATTATACTGTGTTGGACTAGACATAGTACAACCGGTGTGGGCCTTTGCGTTGACGTCGACGCATACGAGTACAACTCGTTTACTTGTCCTCTAAGGACTCTCATGTATTGCCCTCTTATATACCCCATGTAGTCGCACCTTAGACGGTCTGTCGTCTCGTGCTTGTAATACTCCTCCTCATAGTGATTGCGCCTTCGTGCATCCGTGGTTTTCTCCCACAAGGGTTTCCACGTAAAAATCCGTGTCTCTTTGTCCGGTTTATTTCTCGTTATTATCTAACACCTCTCTCTCTCTCTCGCTCGCTTTCTCTCACTCTCGCGATGAGAAATCTGTTGTTTTCCCCTGCGACATTTTTCAGAGGTATGCATGTGTAGTTATTGATGTTTTCTTTTCCGTATATGGTTATAGTTGGGTGTTTATTTGCAATCTGAATCGCCGCCGGTATGAAAAAAAATGAATCTTGCGCTATAAATTATAAGTTTGCTTCCCTAACAATATTTTAAAAATATTTAACAGGTAAAATTAACATCATATTTAGATTCCACACATTTTTCTAATAAAATTTCATATATAATATGTTAAAATCGAAGTTACGGTTTAAAAAATACAGATAATTTAGAAAAACATTTTGTTTGACTCAAATATATTCCAAGATAATATTTAAAAATACTTAACAGGTAAAAATAATCTCATATTCATATTCAACATATTTTTTCTAACCAAATTTAATATTTCATATATAACATGTTCATATCGGAGTTACGGTTTAAAAGATATGGATGATTTTAAAAAGCATTTGTTTGACTTAAATATGATCCGCGGATGAATTATCTAAAACATCAGGGGGGGGGGGTTCGAAAAATGTAAAATAACGGTTCGGGTATGACTTAAATCCGGACGGAGGGTTGATTTAAAAAAACCTGGACTTTTATGTAAAATACGAAAATAATGATTCGTTTTAACTTAAAACAAGACTCCGGGTTTAATTTTCTGAAATAGAGGGACTTTTTTAAAAGAATCCATGACGGACGAAAGAAACCCAATCTGCTTTATTATTAGGTAAAGATAAAGATTTCGACTTTATATATCTGTTTAGCTCCACAAGGCATTGTTCAACAGTATTCCTTGTGTTCGAGGGAATGTTAGAATGACATAACACGGCACAGCAAAGTGAGAAACTTAGAAACCAAGTTGAAAGCTTGGAATCATCTTTGATTTTGCGACACTAAAATATTATTTATACACATTATTGTTAGCTTGAAATTTGAAAGAGCAATATTTTTAATTGATATGTAGTGCAATTGCCGTCGGATGTGCATCAGAATTTTAAAGGAATATAAACATGATTAATATTTAATCACAGGAATATACATGTCCCGTTGCAATGCACGGGTGATTACCTAGTGAATTATTAACACTAGTATTACCCTTTCAGAAGAAGAAAAATAGAAACTAAAACAAAATCAAAATAACAAGGTCTTCTAAGAAAGAATAAATTGGTATCATTAGTATTACCCTTGAAGAAGAAACACAAATAAATAAATTAATTAAAATAAGGAGAATGAATTAGTAGCATTATTATTACCAATTAGAAAATAACAAAAGAAAGTTTGCAAAACTTGCACACAACTTTGCTCTTAAATTACACTTTTTTAGTACACAAACAATAATCATATACTAGTGTAATTTTCGCAGATATTGCAAATTATTTATGTGTGTAAATTACACTCAGCCAACATCCCATAAATATGCACAAAATGAAAACAAAACCAACTAACAAAGAGAAACAGAAAAACAAAAGCAAAAGCATATTAAAAACAAAAAATATTTTAAAAACGAAAAGGAGAGAGAGCAGGGCTGGATCGCATAGTTAATGGGCTTGGGGCCAGAAGGAAATCGAATGACCCAAATAAGGGGTCAGTCAAAGAACAAAATAAGCCCACACAACAAACAACACAAGTCAGGAAAAAACCACAGCATGAATCTCAGAGGAAAATCCAATGGCCACAAAATCGACTGACCCAAAAATGAAATTTTAGCTGACTGAAATGTAGCTAAAGTGCAAAGTAACAGTATAGCCAATGTAGGTTGATAACTGAAATTAAAGTGCAAAGTAACCTTTCCGGATCTTAAGTCAGCGAGGACGCCATCTACCGTCTCTGTCGGTGTTGAGACTCAAGAGGCGGAGGAGTGGGGAACGATATTGATTGGAGGCGGAGTAATTTTGGTCGGTGGAGCGTTGCAGTGTGGGGGCAGGGCAGGCCCACCTGTGTGAAATTTCAAAAAAAATGGCATCAAAATTGGCGCGAGGGGGAAATTTCAACCTACGAGAATGTCATTCATACCCCGAGTCTAGCAGAATTGTGCGACGGTATTCAAGTAACTTAAACCTAATGGAACCATAAAACCACTCCCAACTCAAAACAGATGAGGCTGCTAGATTACTTTTAAAATTTTCTCTACAATTTAGATGGGTCAACTAGCTACTACTAGATTGAATTGGTTAGGTGCCAGAAGCACTTCATATAAAGTAGTTTATCATCTTTATTTACCATGGCCTAGGGTTAGTTGTTACTTGTGGTTTTGGACACATATCATTGTGTTTGGTAACTTGGTGTTCTGTACAAAATACCGACATAAACGAGCCATGCTCAAAAGCAAACATAATAAAGAGACGTAAATACCTGCGGTATGAATATAGATAATTGAAATGCCCATCGCTAGACATGTGTGGAGAAAAGGAGGCTATATAAGGACATAAATCTAAGATGATACAAGCAGTCAAACAACAGTTCATTCAAATAGCAAATTACCCTGGCCAAAGCCCAGATTTTCAACATGACTAGCAGCCATCATGTATGGTACACAAGGTGCTCCCAGGAGGCCAGGATCGTAAGACTATAAGGGAAGCGACGATGATGCCGATCGGAGGATCTCCTCTAGGTCCATAGTCCATGTTCTTTGCCACGTATGCTATACTAATAAGCATTGCCATGAAGCACAGAGCTATAATGATGTTGGAAACACCCCATACGAGCCCAGCTCCCCACTTCCTGAAGCTTCTCAGTATACCCATTAGCTATGAGCATGGTGTTGATTTTGCTTGTTGGCTGCAAGAAAAGACGGGGGTATATTTTGTGGATAGCTCAAAGTAGGAATGGAACTGGCATGTCTTCCTCTTCATATGTTTCTGAGAAGGGATGGAAGATCTGGTCGATCCAGTGTCGAAATAAAATGAAGACTATCTGGAGATTAGAGCATGACTGCTTGCCATCAGGCACACAGTTGAGGAAATGCATAATTCCGGCAGACTATTCTTGTTACTTTTGTAGCCGGGATGAATCTATAGACCACACCTTCTTATTGTGTCAGTTTGCTAAGGAAATTTGGGCAGAAATCAAGAGTACTTATGGGATGAGTCTAAAGCTGCAGAGTTTCTGGAATATCAAACAGTGGATTCTTGAATGGTTGTGTACAGCTAAACCTGAAAAATCTATGGTTTTTGCTGTTACCATTTGGCACATTTGGGAGGTGGCTGCGGCGGCCTCATACCCGGCAGACATCCTGGTTGGGACCTCAAGTCTTAGATGTTAGGTTTGGCTACATGGTTTGTTTGGTATTAGACCCACACTATTAGCATCCCTTCATCAATTGGATATAAGTAGCGACAGATGTTGCCTAGATGGTGTCTTTAGTCTTACTGTTATATGACTTTGTAAGGTCTTGTGTGAATAATTAATAAAGTGACCGGGGGTCCTCCTCATTTTCTAAAAAATATTGGCCCAATTGGGAAGTCGGGAATGATGTGCGTAATGGTGAACCTATTGCCCATCCCAAAAGAACTGTGGAAAAAATCAAAGCCTATGCGGAGATGATCATGCAACATTCTTTTAAACTGAAATCTGCTCCAACTACAAATTGGTCATGTGGATTCGGTCATGCTTAATGTGGATGCTGCCATTTTCTCTGACACTGGTAGGATGGGCGCAGGTGTTGTTATTCGGAGTTACCTAGGTGAGGTGCTACTAGCTAGTTAAAGCGACACCATTTGAGTTTGTTTCTGACCCTGAGCTCGCGGAGGCGAAAGCTGCACGTTGGCCATTGCTAACGGCACATCAAGCTAGGGCACACTCTCGTGTTGTTATTTCTTCTGACTGTCTAAATCTGGTGAAGAAAGTCAATTGTGCTCGACATGATCGTTCTTTTTTTACGGACAACGTGGTCGTTCTTCAATTGGGGCAGTGGTCCATGATATTAAAGCTTTAGCTGCTTCTTTTATCTCTTTTAATTGTTGTCATGTCAATAGATTATGTAATAGGGCAGCCCATATCTTGGCAAAATCAGTCGAGTATGGTGTTGGTGATGTGTGGGTCAATGCGCTCACGGAGGAACTGGTCCGCTTCTTCCTGCGCCATGCGGAGGACCGTCGCGACCAATAATGCAGACCCAGCCGCGATGCCGTTCCCCTGCCGGCATTGACGAAGGTGTCGCTGAGCGACAATTTCTCTCCAATCGTGACCCTTGTTATGAAAGAACAATTATGTGGTTCATATAATGAAGATGTTGTTGCACATTTAAATAATTTTGTTGAGCTTTGTGATATGCAACAATATAAAAAAGTAGAGAGTGATTTAACAAAATTGAAATTGTTTTCTTTTTCTTTAAGAAGTAAGGCTAAGAAATGGTTGCTATATTTGCCTATAAAAGCATTGTTTTTGGACTAAATGCAAAGAAGCATTCATTGAAAAATATTATCCTCATGCTAAGATCACACAACAAAGGAATCAAATGATGAATTTGAAACAACTTGAGCAAGAACATGTAGCCCACGCTTTGGAAAGAATGAAATCTATGATAAAACATTGTCCTACTCATGGTTTAAGTACTTGGATGGTAGTGCAATTTTTCTATGCATGACTATACTTTATGTATAGGAATCTTTTAGATTCAGTTGCAAGTGGAAGCTTCTTGGGAATCACCCTTGGAGAAACAACTAAGCTACTGGATAACATGACATCAAATTATTCTCAATGGCAATACCGAAAGAGTATCAACCGGTAAGAAGGTAAACTTTGTTTAGGAGATCTCTTTGTTAAATGAAAAGTTGATATGATTATGTCTTTGCTTACTTCCAAACAATTTCCTGTAGATCCTAATGATGTTTATTTTTCCTCTCTATTTGAACAAAATAATGATCAGATTGATGTCAATTTTTATTTTTAGGAATTATTTTAACAACAATGCTTATAGGGGTAACTTTGGGAACTATCCTAGATCATATCCATCCAATCCTTCGAAATCCTATGGTAATTCTTATGAAAATTCTTATAATAATAATGAAATACCTACTAAACTTGAGAGTGTTACTAAATATTTTACTGATTCACAACAATCCTTCAATATTATAGTAAGCAGAAAATTCATGAAACTTGATTCTATTGCTCGTATGTTTGATGATCTAGTCCACATAGTTGATTTTCTTAAGGTAAAAAATCCCTCCTTATAAAGAAGACATGTTTGAAATCTAAAAGTTATCCAAGTTTCCATAGACTACAATGCTAAGATGATTGAGAGCTAGACGAGAAAGAGAAGACAGAGAAGCTGGAATTTCTTCTACCTCTAATAACAAAGATATTAAAACTTTGGACAGTTCACCTTGCATAGAAACTTTATTTAGGAATAATTAACATGATGAAAAGGATGATAATGATGGGATTCGAGAGTGAAAGGATCGATATGGTTGACTAGAGGGGGGTGAATAGGCAACTAACAATTTTTAGTGTTTCTTTAGCAATTTAAACTTTGCATCAAAATAGGTTGTCTAGATATGCAACTAGATGAGCAACCTATATGATGCAACACTAGTAGGAACACAAGCAAGCAAGATATATGAAACAAATAAGCTACACAAGTAAAGGCACGAGATAACCACAAGTGGAGACGGTGGAGACGAGGATGTGTTGCCGAAGTTCCTTCCCTTTGAGAGGAAGTATGTCTCCGTTGGAGCGGTGTGGAGGCACAATGCTCCCCAAGAAGCCACTAAGGCCACCATAATCTCCTCACGCCCTCACACAATGCGAGATGCCGTGATTCCACTATTGGTGGCCTTGGAGGCGGCGACCGAGCCTTTACAAACGAGGTTGGGGCAATCTCCACAACTTAATTGGAGGCTCCCAACGACACCACGAAGCTTCACCACAATGGACTATGGCTTCGCGGTGACCTCAACCGTCTAGGATGCTCAAACACCCAAGAGTAACAAGATCCGCAAGGGATTAGAAAGGAGGAATCAAATATCTCTCGGTGGAAGTGTAGATCGGGGCCTTCTCGACCTCTCCCAAGCAAATCAACAAGTTTGGTTGGCTAGGGAGAGAGATCGGGCGAAAATGGAGCTTGGAGCAATAATGGAGCATTAATGGTGGAAGAGGTAAGTCAAACGGGGAAGAAGGAGACCCTTTATATAGTGTGGAGAAAAGATCCAACCGTTGCCCACCAACCAGCCCGCGGCCAGCGGTACTACCGTGCAAGGTCAGCGGTACTACCACACGGCCACGCGGTAGTACGGCTTGCGGCCAGGCGGTACTACCGCACGGTGGTGCGGTACTACCGCGCCCACACCGCGGCACTACCGCGAGGCAAGAGCCCGATAGGAGGACAGGGTGCTACCGTGCATACTTCCGCAAAATAACGGAAGTAACAAAAACGCGACACAGTAGTACTGCCGAGGGGCAGTACTATCGCCTGGCCTCCTAGCGCGGTACTACCGTACAGCGAAAGCGGTAGTACCGCGGAGGTGCGGATGTAAAATTTTACATCCGCCCATACTACTGCACCCGGGCGACACTAGCGAGTGGGCTGCGGTAGTACGGCTCCAGGGGGAGCGGTACTACCGCGAGCACCAGCGGTACTACCGCTACCGTTGGTGCCCACGGTACTACCGTTGCCCTGGAGCGGTACTACCGCAACCACAAAACAGCCAGTCACCTGAGGCAGAGAAAACGGACGAAGCTCCAAGGAAGAAAGAGAGGGATGCAAGGAGACGTGTACGTGATGATTCCACGCAAACCTTTCCAACGCGGACCCCCTCTTAATAGTACAGCTTTCCTACGACTCAAATCCACCAAAAAGAAACGTAGAAAAGACGCCGTCTTCGTTAGTCTTCGAGGGACACCCATTCGTCTTGTGCCTAGCAGAGAAGAGTCTGGAAAGCTCATGACACACGATTAGTCCGCAAATGCGTTGTCATCAATCACCAAAACACTTAGGGATAAATATGACCTTACAATCTCCCCCTTTTTGGTGGATTGATGACAAAACGGGATTTGCATAAAGAAAATAATATGAAGTAAATGCAAGCCCCTCCTCTCTATAATATAGACGGGCTCCCCCTAGATGTGTGCCACCTAGAAGAGTGCTTTGGACTGCACGGCACACGAATAATAGGATCACAGCTCCCCCTATGTTATAGAAACAAAGCATATCTATCACTAGACAAGATGTAGCACACATAAGATAACTAAGATAGATAGATAGATAGATAGATAGATAGATAGATAGATAGATAGATAGATAGATAGATAGATAGATAGAGTGCATATGTCTTACACCATATGGAGGATAGGTCTCGAAGACACAAACCAAACAAAAGCAAACGAGGCAAACGAGGTCCAAGCAAACACACCACACACACTAAGCACGACACACGCAAATCCCTACACTCTCTCCCCCTTTGGCATCGAGACGCCAAAAAGGCAGAGAGGGCACCTACAGCACAAGTGGTAGCTCAAGCAGAGAAGTTGTCCCACTGCTCCTGGTGCTCCTCGTCAGACTCGGCGGCTGGGATAGTCTCCTCCACGTCCTCCTCTGAACTGGTCCACGTGTAGCCCTGCTTAGACATCCAGGCAGCCTCAGGAGTGATGACGTCCTCAGACCCGCCAGACACATCCTCGCCAAAGAGCCTCATCACTTTCTTGTCACAGCGGCGACTTTCCTTGTCAGACACGTGAGCCCTGTACTGTCCCTTTGCCTGCATGCGGAAGAGAGTCTTCATCTTGTCCTTCAGCTTCTTGGCCCATGATGGCTCAGAGGAAGAAGTGGTGAACCTGGCATCACGGTCCTCAGCAGCACGATCCTCAGTACGGTCCTCAGCACGGTCCTCAGCAGCCTCCCCCTGACCAGTAGCCCTCCTGGCAGAAGATGCCTCAGCACGAGTAGTGGTGTTGGCCCAGTTGGGCTTGACGCGGAGGCAGATGGACTCATGGCGGATCCAGTTTGGAGCAAGGAACTCATCACCTGGATACGTATTCTCCCAAGTGGTAGAGAGCAGCAGATACAGGTATGGTCCATAAATAGGAACCTTGCGAGTGAATACTGCAAACCTAAGCTCACACCACATGATGTGAGAGACATCAAGTGGCTGAGTCTGAGAAGAACGAGCCTCTACACACAGGAGCAACATGTCCACTAGATATGCATGAACCTTGTCCTTGTCGCCAATGCGTGGGAACAGAGTGTTGCGGAAGATGTGATGCATGATATCCAGAAAAGAGTTCAACACCCAAGTAGACTTTCCATTGGGGAGTACCTTCTCAACAAGGAAGGGCTGAAGCAGGTTCTTGTTGGCAGACTTAGAGTTGGCATGGGGACGGACACCAACTGGGGTGTGGAGCCCGTCATCAGGAATGTGCAGCAGATCCATGAACTCTTTCCATGTAGCAGACAGCTGACGGCCATTGGTCATCCAAGTCATCCTCCGCTCCACCCCGGGATGAAAGTACACTGAGGAAAAGAACTGACAGATAAGCTCAGGGTCATAGTCAAGGTGAAAGGAGATCACCGGCTCAATAGCAAACTGCTCCACCAAGTCCAGAGCCTCCCCAAAATAGTCACGAAACTTGTGTTTCCGCAGGTGATGCATATCAATCCACTTGACATCCACAAAGGTGTTCTGCTTGTTCTTGATCACATCCAGATAGATGAGAACCTGTTGCTTGGTCCAGAACAACTCGGTGCCTTTGAGGGTAGCCCGAGGATTCACATAGGGATTGATCTTCCGGCGCTCGACATACTCAGTGGTGGTGATCTTGTCCATGGCCTTAGCCGGTTCCTTGAGCTTGCTGGCAGTGGTCTTGACATTGCGCTTGGGGGCATTGGAGCCCTCTGGGGCTTCATCTTGTGGGTTGCGCAGACGCTTGGAGCTGGTGTCACGGCTGGGATTGGAACGGCGAGAGCCACCACCTGAGACACAGAACGCAAAAACACCCACAAAAGCCAAGAGAGATTAATGCAAAGATCACAACAAAGACAAGGGAAACAAGTAGAAAGCACACATGATACATGCCTAGAGGGAGTTTTGAACCCTACGGTAGTACGGCCGGCGCGGTAGTACCGCGCATGCGGAACGGTAGTACCGCGCATGCGGAACGGTAGTACCGCACGGCACGGTAGTACCGTGCCTGACGGGCGGTAGTACCGCGCAAGCGGTAGTACCGCACATCGGGCACGGTAGTACCGCACCATGCTAGATCTGAGACGGTTCAAATCTGAGAAAGCCCGCGAAATCACAGCGGTACTACGGTTGGACAAAGCTACCATAAGACAGCATGTCAAGTATGTTTCCTACGCATCACGACTCTCCTACATCCTACTCTTGCAAAGATTTAGCCTAAAATCTCAAGAACAACAAGTTTCTCCCCAAAAGCCTAGAAGCGAGAGAACAGCCAAGAAAAGGAGGGATTTGGGGAAAAACCTTGGTCCATGGCAAGAGGAAGTGGTGGGGAACGATCCCACCGGTCGGAATCCGAGGAGAGTGGCCGGAGACGGAGATCCGGCGAGGGCCTCCGTCGCCGTTCTTGAGAGGGAGAGACGTAGGGAGAGAGAGGCAATGAATGGGTATGGGGAGTTGGAACTCCCCTGCCCGAGTCATAACCTCCCCACGCGCCCTTGACGGCACGGTAGTACCGTGCCCAGACACGGTAGTACCGCAAAGAGCGGTAGTACCATGCTGGGTGCGGTAGTACCGTGCCTCCCAAGCGGTAGTACCGCGCCAAGGCGCGGTAGTACCGTGGGCTCAAGAGAATGCACGTTTCGAGCACGAAAAAGACAGGATCTTTGCACAAAACTGCTCCGAGCAAGCACAACACCACAAAACCACGCAACACGCAAACCAGACGGCCAAACAACAAACGAACCGAACACGAGACACCACCTCTCCAAAAGAGAGGGCGGTGGCCGTAGCCACCTATGTTTGAGTCAAGTGGTATGGCACCGCGAAGAATTATCCTTTTGTCCATGACCAAAACTCGTCTTTGAAGCACAAGCACCATCAAACATGGCTAAATGTGAAAGACTCGATTAATTTATGCACAATGGGGGGAGGGAGAGTTCATAGAGAGAACAACACTCCCCCTATGTCCATGCCTACATCTAAACAAGACAACAAGTAGCGTGCAGTGGGGTGTGCAAGGGTTCAAGCAACATTGCTCGAATCAATGATATTTAGCCCATGCCTTAACTCGCGAAATCTTGCTTCATCCAAGGGCTTCGTGAAGATATCTGCAAGGTTATCATGAGTGTTGACGTAGTTGAGCTCGATCTCTCCGCGCCTAATGTGATCCCGGATGAAGTGATACCGGATCTCAATATGCTTCGTCTTGAAGTGTTGCACCGGGTTGAGAGAGATCTTGATGGCACTTTCATTGTCACACCAAAGAGGCACTTTGTCACAAGTGACACCATAATCCTTTAAAGTTTGCCTCATCCATAAGAGTTGTGCACAACAACTACCGGCCGCAACATACTCCGCTTCGGTGGACGAGAGAGACACACAACTTTGCTTTTTGGAAGACCAACTTACCAAAGAGCAACCAAGGAATTGGCACCCTAAGGAAGTGGACTTCCTATCCACTTTGTCTCCCGCCCAATCGGAATCCGAGTACCCTACAAGCTTGAAATTTGATCCTCTTGGGTACCATAAGCCAAAGTTTGGGGTATGAGCCAAATATCGAAAGATTCGTTTGACCGCCACATAGTGACTTTCCTTAGGTGCGGCTTGAAACCGTGCACAAATTCCCACACTCAACATGATGTCCGGTCTAGATGCACAAAGGTAAAGCAAGGATCCAATCATGGAACGATATACCTTTTGATCCACCACTTTACCATTGGGATCTAAGTCAAGTTGGCACTTGGTGGGCATTGGAGTGGAAGCCGGCTTGACGTCACTTAGCTTGAATCTTTTGAGCATGTCTTGAGTGTATTTGGATTGATTGATGAAGGTTCCTTCTCTTCTTTGCTTAACTTCGAACCCTAGAAAGAACTTCAACTCCCCCATGGAAGACATCTCGAACTTTGAGGTCATGAGTGCGGCAAATTCCTCATTGAAAGCTTTGTTAGGAGAACCAAAGATAATATCATCAACATATAATTGGCACACAAACAACTCCCCTTTGACCTTCTTAGTAAAAAGAGTGGGGTCGATTATCCCAACTTCAAACCCGCAGTCTTGCAACAACTCGGTAAGGTGGTCATACCACGCACGTGGGGCTTGTTTAAGGCCATAGAGTGCCTTATCGAGTTGATACACATGATCGGGAAAGTAGGGATCCTCGAACCCGGGGGGTTGCTTGACGTACACCAATTCATTAATGGGACCATTAAGGAAAGCACTCTTCACATCCATTTGATGTAACTTAAAGTTATGATGAGAAGCATATGCAATCAACATGCGAATGGATTCAAGACGAGCGACGGGAGCAAAGGTTTCACCGTAGTCGATACCCTCGACTTGGGAGTAGCCTTGTGCTACCAAATGAGCCTTGTTGCGAATGATGATCCCAGGGGCATCTTGCTTGTTCTTGAATATCCACTTGGTTCCAATGACATTGTGGTTCCCCGTTGGCCTTGGCACCAATCTCCACACTTTGTTGCGCTCGAAGTTGTTGAGTTCTTCATGCATGGCATTGAGCCAATCCGGATCTTCTAGCGCCTCATACACCTTGAGAGGTTCCACACAAGAGACAAACGCGTGATGCTCACAATAATTTGCTAATTGTCTACGAGTGCTTACCCCTTTCTTAAGCTTCCAAGCACATTCGTCATGAGATGATCCTTGGTGGAGAGCTTGGAAGCAACCTTGGCGGCACGACGCTCTAATTCCTCCTCGGTGGTGAGTTGAGGAGCGGTTACTTGATCATCTTGAGCGTCGTCATGAACTTGTTCTTGGTCTTGAACTTGCTCGGGGGAGAGAACTTGACCTTGGGCATCACTTGGTGTGTGAACACCGTCTTGAGTATGATCTTGCCCTTGGTCTTGTTCGTGAGGTTGAGGGCCTTCACTTTGTTCTTCGGAAGCGTGTGGGCCTTGGGTTGGTGATGGCTCCACTAGAGTGGAGCATTGTCCTTCTCCTTCGGCCACAAGGGATTCCTCAATGGGAAGGATGAAACCAACACCCATTCTTCTTATGGCTTGAGGAGGAATTTCATCACCTACATCACAAGTGCCACTTTGCTCCACTTGGGAGCCGTTATTCTCATCAAACTCCATGTTACACGTCTCCTCAATAAGTCCCGTGGATTTATTGAGGACACGGTAAGCATGAGAGTTTGTAGCATAACCAACAAATATGCCCTCGTGAGCTCTAGCCTCAAATTTAGACAACCGAACACCTTTCTTGAGAATGAAACACTTACACCCGAATACCCGGAAGTACTTGAGGTTGGGCTTGTTACCGGTGAGTATCTCATATGGAGTCTTGTTCAAGCCCTTGCGAAGGTAGAGCCGATTGGATGCATGACACGCGGTGTTGATGGCTTCGGCCCAAAAGTTGTATGGAGACTTGAACTCCGCCATCATGGTCCTTGCCGCATCCATCAACGTCCGGTTCTTTCTCTCCGCAACACTGTTTTGTTGAGGGGTGTATGGTGCGGAATATTGATGCTTGATTCCCTCATCACTAAGAAATTCATCCAAGGTGTAGTTCTTGAACTCGGTGCTGTTGTCACTTCTTATTGTCAAGATCTTTGCATTGTGTTGACGTTGTGCTTCATTTGCAAAGTCAATGACGGTTTTTTGGGTCTCGCTCTTCCTCTTGAAGAAATACACCCACGTATACCTTGAGTAGTCATCCACAATCACCAAGCAATACTTCCTACCTCCAAGACTATCGAAGGATGGAGGCCCAAAGAGATCCATGTGAAGGAGCTCCAAAGGCCTCTTTGAATAAATGATAGTCGTGGGAGGGTGAGCCTTCTCATGTAGCTTTCCTTCGATACAGGCACTGCAAGCACGATCTTTAGCAAAACTAACATTCGTTAGTCCACGGACATGGTCCCCCTTTAGGAGACTTTGCAAAGATCTCATATTGACATGGGCTAAACGGCGATGCCAAAGCCATCCCACATCAACTTTAGCCATTAGGCATGTCGCGATCTTAGTGGGTCACTCCGAAAAGTTAATCACATATAGACCGTTCTCGACATTCCCAACAAAGGCTACTTTAAGAGTCTTGCTCCACAAGAGGGCCACGATATCGATATCAAAGAAGGTGGCAAAGCCCATGATTGCAAGTTGACGAACGGAAAGTAAATTGTATGCAAGGGACTCAACAAGCATGACCTTCTCAATCGTGAGATCATGAGAGATGACAACCTTGCCAAGTCCCAATACCTTAGAAGAAGAGGCGTCACCCCACTCGACATTGGTGGGCATAGATGGAGCCTTGTGCACGTCCACCACCAAGTCCTTGCTTCCGGTCATATGATTTGTAGCTCCGCTATCGAGCAACCATGATCCACCACCGGAAGCAAACACCTACAAGAGATCAATGCTTGGTTTTAGGTACCCATTTTGTAATGGGTCCTTTGATGTTAGTAACAAGGGTCTTAGGAACCCAAATAGACCATTCAATGTGCTCATGAAGAGAACCAACAAATTTGGCATAAACATGCCCATCACTAGCTCGGCATAACACATAAGAAGGATTAAAATCGCCGGCTTTGTTGGGAGAGGAGACATTGCCCTTCTTGACTTTGTTCTTCTTCTTATCCTCGTGGACACTCTCTCCCGCCCTCACAAAGGTTTGCATGAGGGGAGGAGGTCGTTTGGTCTTGTCATTCTTCTTCTTGTTCTTGGAGTCGGGGACGTACCCAACCCCTTCCTTCGCCACACCTCCCTTTTGGTTGATCAAGAGATCATTTAGGTTCTTCTTGCCTTGTATGCAAGTCACAAGGCCTCTCTCAAGTTGCGCCTTTAACGTTGCATTTTCCTCAACAAGATGCATATGCTCACAACACGGGTTAGTAGCATTTGCATTATCAAGTAAAACCATATGAGGAAAATTTGCTTTCTCCTTAGTTAGCTTCACTTGGAGTTGATCATGAGACTCCTTGAGACTAGCGTGAATACCCTTCAAGGCCTTGTGGGCCTTGTCAAGTATACCAAACTCCTCTTTGAGTCTAGCAAGATCAACCCCAAGTTTGGCCTTCTCGAAATTTAGTACACGACACAACAAGGGCATGATCATAATCTTTCTCTAACTTAGCATGATCAACGTTGTGTGACTCCTCAAGAGCCAAACGAAGACCACGCTCTTCCTCAAGAGCATTGGAAAGATCCGAGATCTCATGGGCATAGTCACGACTATGCCCTTCCATCTTCGAGATGGTGTCTTCGTGAGCCTCGATCATGTCATTGGCCTCACCAAGTTGTTCCAAGAGAGCAACAAAGTGCTTCTTGGATTTTCCCTTGAGTTTGCCCATAAAGGCCTCAAACTCGTTAGCCTCCACATTAGCTCCCTCAACTTCATTAATGCAATCCGATGGGGAAGGATGATTAATGATGGTAGTTTTGATGTTGGAGGTTACCTTGTTGGTGGCTTTAGCCATGAGGCACTTGGCGTTGATGCTCTCATTGGGTGAGTCGAAGAGAGACACTCGTGACATTGTTGCAATGGAAACGGAGGCCATGGCAACCGACTCATCATCTTCATCATCGTCATCATCCTCATTGTACTCTTCTTGCACAACCAAGGCCTTGGGAGGAGTCTTCTTGGTGAAGTTGTTCTTGTTGGGGAACGACTTGGCCTTGTCCTTTCGGATGAGTTTGCCACCATTGTCTTCCCTCTTCTCATCCGGGCATTCCGCAACGAAATGACTCACGTTGCCGCAATTGTAGCAAGTCCTTACACGTTGCTTGCCCCTTGTGCCACTCGAGTTGTTTTTGCTAAAGTTGGGCCTCGAGTTTTTCTTGCTCCAAAATTGCCTTGAAGCAAGAGCCATGTGTTCATGATATGCATACTTTGTATCTTCGGGGTTGCTCTCCTCTTCTTCTTCTTCCACGGTGAGCTTGGCCTTCAAAGCAAGGTTAGGCTTCTTTGCCCGTTGAGACCGGAGCACCGCATTGTCGGCGGTCTTGTCCAAAATGTTCATGGCCACAAACTCATCCAACACCTCGCTTGAGGTCAAAGTGTGGAAGTCCGGTCTTTGGCGGATGACGGAGGACATGGCCTTGTGGTAGGGCATCATTACCTTGAGGAATTTGCGCTTCATCCAATTATCATCCGTGTCCTTGCTCTCGTGATCTTGTAGTGAGACCGCGAGTTTGGTGACTCTCCGATAAAGCTCACGAGGTTCTTCATCTTCCTTCATTGCAAACTCATCGGCCTCATCTTGTACCACTTCATAGTTGGAGCGTTGAATGCTTGCGCTTCCCCGGTAGAGAGACACGACACAATGCCATGCATCTTTGGCCAAGGAGAAGGGACGAAGATGAGGTAGGTCTTCGGGTGGAATTGCATCTTGAATGATGAAGAGAGCATTCTCATTGAATTGATTGTCTGCGGCTTCTCTAGGAGTGAAGTTGCTTGGATCATGTGGGTAGAAGCCTTCTTCAATGATTCTCCAAAGGTTAGTGTTCACATGATTTAAATGACGTTTAAAGCGGTAAACCCAAGAATCAAAATCCTAATTTTTCACAATCTTAGGAGGAGGACCGGCATGATTCAAATGAGTAGAAGGAACCAGTCCACCATAAACAAGTGGTGGTTCCACATGGGCAAAGATGCCGGTGCCATTCTTGCCACTAGAAGAAGGAGCCTTTTCACTACTAGCTTCCCCCTTGTCGGGGATAGCATCCGACACCTTGTTGGCGGGATCCCCCACTTTCAACGGTGCGGTGGATAGTTTAAGCCCCTCAAGAAATTTAGTAAACATGCTTTCAACTTCGGTCGTCATGGAGGTTTTCAATGTCTCCAAGGCTACATTGAACTCCTCACGAGAGACCGAAGTTCCCCCATCGCCCGTAGACGAGATAGGATTCACACCGGAGTGTTCCTCCGCTCCGTCTACGGTATCAACCATACTCTTTGGACGGTAAAGTCCTTAATAAAGAGACGAGGCTCTGATACCAATTGAAAGGATCGATATGGTTGACTAGAGGGGGGGTGAATAGGCAACTAACAATTTTTAGCGTTTCTTTAGCAATTTAAACTTTGCATCAAAATAGGTTGTCTAGATATGCAACTAGATGAGCAACACTAGTAGGAACACAAGCAAGCAAGATATATGAAACAAATAAGCTACACAAGTAAAGGCACGAGATAACCACAAGTGGAGACGGTGGAGACGAGGATGTGTTGCCGAAGTTCCTTCCCTTTGAGAGGAAGTACGTCTCCGTTGGAGCGGTGTGGAGGCACAATGCTCCCCAAAAAGCCACTAAGGCCACCGTAATCTCCTCACGCCCTCACACAATGCGAGATGCCGTGATTCCACTATTGGTGCCCTTGGAGGCGGCGACCGAGCCTTTACAAACGAGGTTGGGGCAATCTCCGCAACTTAATTGGAGGCTCCCAACGACACCACGAAGCTTCACCACAATGGACTATGGCTTCGCGGTGACCTCAACCGTCTAGGATGCTCAAACACCCAAGAGTAACAAGATCCGCAAGGGATTAGAAAGGGGGAATCAAATATCTCTCGGTGGAAGTGTAGATCGGGGCCTTCTCGACCTCTCCCAAGCAAATCAACAAGTTTGGTTGGCTAGGGAGAGAGATCGGGCGAAAATGGAGCTTGGAGCAATAATGGAGCATTAATGGTGGAAGAGGTAAGTCAAACGGGGAAGAAGGAGACCCTTTATATAGTGTGGAGAAAAGATCCAACTGTTGCCTACCAACCAGTCCGCGGCCAGCGGTACTACCGCGCAAGGTCAGCAGTACTACCGCACGGCCACGCGGTAGTACGGCTTGCGGCCAGGCGGTACTACCGCACGGTGGTGCGGTACTACCGCGCCCACAGCGCGGTACTACCGCGAGGCAAGAGCCCGATAGGAGGACAGGGTACTACCATGCATACTTCCGCAAAATAACGGAAGTAACAAAAACGCGACACAGTAGTACTGCCGAGGGGCAGTACTACCGCCTGGCCTCCTAGCGCGATACTACCGTACAGCAAAAGCGGTAGTACCGCGGAGGTGCGGATGTAAAATTTTACATCCGCCCCTACTACCGCACCCGGGCGGCACTAGCGAGTGGGCTGCGGTAGTACGGCTCCAGGGGGAGCGGTACTACCGCGAGCACCAGCGGTACTACCGCGCGCCTGCACGGTACTACCCTTGCCCCTGGAGCGGTACTACCGCAACCACAAAACAGCCAGTCACCCGAGGCAGAGAAAACGGACGAAGCTCCAAGGAAGAAAGAGAGGGATGCAAGGAGATGTGTACGTGATGATTCCACCCAAACCTTTCCAACGTGGACCCCCTCTTAATAGTACGGCTTTCCTACGACTCAAATCCACCAAAAGGAAACGTAGAAAAGACGCCGTCTTCGTCAGTCTTCTAGGGACACCCAATCGTCTTGTGCCTAGCAGAGAAGAGTCTGGAAAGCTCATGACACACGATTAGTCCGCAAATGCGTTGTCATCAATCACCAAAACACTTAGGGATAAATATGACCTTACAGAGAGGTCACAACTTTATTTAGAAGGCATCCCATATGTTCGGAGGGTGAAAATCTTGGTGATAAAAAATATAAAAGTGAGATTGGAGAGGTCAAAACTTTAGGTAGTATTACTTCCATTGTTCTAGATTACAAAGACCTTAATTATGAAAATTCCTCTGTTACTGAATGTATTACACTTTTGCAATCCTCTATAACACTAAGCTCCCTGGTTTTAAAGGCCTCACAATCAATTGAGGTCTCCAATTTGGAATTGGTCATCCAATTTGACCGGGTCAACAATTTCACCAATGAAAACTCTTAACTTCATTAACCTCCCTAATTTTCAACTTTTTTTGAATAATACATTTTTTATTAATTTATAGAAATAATACGCTGGACTTTTATTTACTAAAAATAATATGGCCTCATCTATGATGAACTCTCCTAATGCCTATGGGCATAACAAGGCTTTTACTAAACACATTGCTGAAGCACTGATCAAAGCTACTGGGGAAAGATTGAAACTAGAAGTTCCTATTCCTAGAAAATTATAAGATGGTTGGAAACCCACAACCAAAATTAAAATTAGTAATTATGAGTGTAATGCTTTATGTGATTTGGGTGCTAGTGTTTCCACCATACCAAAGGCTTGTACGATGTGCTTGGTTTGGATCCAATGACTGAATGCTCTTTAAATTTACATTTTGCAGATTCCACCATTAAGAAACCCTTACGAAGAATTGATAATGTTCTCACTATA
This sequence comes from Triticum monococcum, assembly GCA_034509565.1. Lineage (NCBI taxonomy): Eukaryota > Viridiplantae > Streptophyta > Magnoliopsida > Poales > Poaceae > Triticum > Triticum monococcum. Next base: position 74,803,823 of record CM067842.1, on the reverse strand, counting down.
GAAATTAAGAACTGTGTTCCCCTAGATTTTATTGTTATGGATATTAAATGCAATCCTTCATGCCTAATAATATTGGGTAGGTCTTTCTTGAGAACTGCAGATGCTATAATGTTGGGGAACGTAGTAATTTCAAAAATTTCCTACGCACATGCAAGATCATGGTGATGCATAGCAACGAGAGGGGAGAGTGTTGTCCACGTACCCTCGTAGACCGTAAGCGGAAGCGTTAGCACAACGCGGTTGATATAGTCGTACGTCTTCACGATCCGACCGATCAAGTACCGAACGTACGGCGCCTCCGAGTTCAGCACACATTCAGCCCGATGACGTCCCTCGAACTCCGATCCAGCCGAGTGTTGAGGGAGAGTTTCCTCAGCACGACGGCGTGGTGACGATGTTGATGTTCTACCGACGCAGGGCTTCGCCTAAGCACTGCTACAGTATTATCGAGTTGGACTATGGTGGAGGGGGGCACGCACACGGCTAAGAGACGATCAACTTGATCAACTTGTGTGTCTAGAGATGCCCCCCTGCCCCTGTATATAAAGGAGCAAGGGGAGAGGTGGCCGGCCTAGGAGGAGGTCGCGCCAAGGGGGGGGGTCCTACTCCCACCGGGAGTAGGACTCCTCCTTCCCTTGTTGGAGTAGGAAAGAAGGAAAGAGGGGGAGAGGAACAAGGAAAAGTGGGTTGCACCCCTTGTCCAATTCGGACCAGAGGGGGGGCGCGCACCTCCTTCCTTTTGGCCTCTCTCCTCTATTCCCGTATGGCCCAATAAGGCCCATATACTCCCTGGCGAATTCCCGTAACTCTCCGGTACTCTAAAAAATACCCGAATCACTCGGAACCTTTCCGATGTCCGAATATAGTCGTCCAATGTATCAATCTTTACGTCTCGACCATTTCGAGACTCCTCGTCATGTCCCCGATCTCATCCGGGACTCCGAACTTCTTCGGTACATCAAAACTCATAAACTCATAATATAACTGTCATTGAAACCTTAAGCGTGCGGACCCTACGGGTTCGAGAACAATGTAGACATGACCAAGGCACATCTCCGGTCAATAACCAATAGCAGAACCTGGATGCTCATATTGGCTCCCACATATTCTACGAAGATCTTTATCGGTCAGACCGCATAACAACATACGTTGTTCCCTTTGTCATCGGTATGTTACTTGCCCGAGATTTGATCGTCAGTATCTCAATACCTAGTTCAACCTCGTTACCGACAAGTCTCTTTACTCGTTCTGTAATACATCATCCTGCAACTAACTCATTAGTTGCAATGCTTGCAAGGCTTAAAGTGATGTGCATTACCGAGTGGGCCCAGAGATACCTCTCCAACAATCGGAGTGACAAATCCTAATCTCGAAATACGCCAACCCAACAAATACCTTCGGAGACACCTATAGAGCACCTTTATAATCACCCAGTTACGTTGTGACGTTTGGTAGCACACAAAGTGTTCCTCCGGTAAACGGGAGTTGCATAATCTCATAGTCATAGGAACATGTATAAGTCATGAAGAAAGCAATAGCAACAAACTAAACGATCAAGTGCTATGCTAACGGAATGGGTCAAGTCAATCACATCATTCTCCTAATGATGTGATCCCGTTAATCAAATGATAACTCATGTCTATGGTTAGGAAACATAACCATATTTGATCAATGAGCTAGTCAAGTAGAGGCATACTAGTGATACTCTGTTTGTCTTTGTATTCACACAAGTATTATGTTTTTGGTTAATACAATTCTAGCATGAATAATAAACATTTATCATGATATAAGGAAATAAATAATAACTTTATTATTGCCTCTAGGGCATATTTCCTTCATATAATTGATATGAAAGACGACAACATGTAATCAGTTTCCATTAAAGAAAGGCATGGAACATTTTCCTAGGAAAAGAGTTAAACCATCATATGAATCTATCGTGAGAGCTGCCACTGCACACGGCAACGATGCGTGCGGACTCAGACAGTGCCCGATGCTCATCCACTAAGTCCAAATCTCCGCGAGCATGTCCTTGAAGGCATGCTCGTTCGCCTGCTCATTGATGATCTGCTCCTCCACAAGCCAATGGTGGTCGAGGAGCTGCAGGTTGTACCACTCTTCCTCCGCCTGCAGCATCCAGAACACGGAGACCGGCGGTGCCTGCTCTTGCTCGTGCGCCTACACCTCCGCCATGACGGCATTGTAGTGCGCCTCTGCCTGCTGCAGGATGAACCCGGTAGCTTGCGCGAGCTCCTGCTCCTCCATTGTTGTGTCCACCTCGTCTGAGTTATGTTCTTGTGGAGAGCACGGAGGCCCTCTCTTCGCAAAGCGAGCTGAGCATCCAGGCACGTCATGCGTCTAGCTCGGCTGCGATTTCGTGGTGGTACCGCGGCAAAAGGGTCTTCACCACCCATGGCGGTGCTGGCCATTGGTTGTGGAGGTCAAAGAAGGGAAGATGTGGTTGCGGGCTCGGGCGGAGCAAGATGTGGCTCGGAGGTGGTACAGGTTTGTGTTGTGGCCGACGATAAATAGCGGGCGCCCGGGCGGGGGGGGGGGGGAGGGGGTGTGATGACATTAGTCCGCTTGAATGCGGTAGGAAGCCGCCCTGTCGCCCCATCCGGTCATGTCCATTTTGTACCGGCATTAACATGGCACATAGAGCGAGGCGCACGCAGCACGAGCGACGGGCCAGAGCAGGCGTCTTGACCGCCTCACCTGTGTGAATGTCGCGCCAGCATTGCCAGTGACCGGTCACATCCGCTCTAGATCGACATGAATGTGGCGTGTAGAGCAGGGTGACAGTTGTAGCGAAACATGAGAGATAGGGTTTTATGTGAGCCATGGGTGTAAGAGCCTATGTGGCGAACGCCCGGAAGCCCGCAAACCTTCTCACTTTACTTCCGCTCTATAAGAATTTGAAGGTTCGAATCGGTGTGTGGATGGCGTTGTCGAATGACCCAAAGTGTCTGAACTGCACTATCCAAACGGCGGCGTTGGATTGTCCTAAGCGTCGAGATTAATGTGGACCTCTCTGTGTTTTTCAATGCACCGGCAATCAGGCAGAACAGTGGTGGTGCCGAGTTATCTTACTAGCAGTAGTTCATGGTTGTACTTTCTCTAAAAGAATTAGTCTGTATATAAAATTTGGTCAAATTCAAACTTTGTCAACTTTGACTAAATTCATAAAAGAAACTATTAACATTCACAATACGAGATCAATATTATTAGCTGCATCAGGAAATTAATTTTCATACTATATAACTTCAGTATCCTGATATTTTTTCCGACAAAATTAGTCAAACTTTGTACCAAATGTAATATACAGACTGAAAAGAAGCGGAGGGAGGAAGAGTGAGTGCGAAACATGGTGGTGTGATCGTGGCCTTCATCTCCTCCATCCTCAAAAGTTATGGATTTCTAAGAAGCGGCAACAACTCCGCATCTCGTCTGCACCTCCGCCTCCAATCCCCTCCCCATATGCATCTTCGTCCGTAGATTCTCTATCCCGAGAAACGTGCGCACCCGGCACCTGCTCGACGAAATGCGCCCGAGCCCGACGGCCACCGGGCCCTCGGGGCCGCGCCGCCCCGCGGGCAAGACGGCCGCCGACCACCTCAGCGCCCTCCCGGACGACCTCCTGCGCCGCATCATGTCGTCCCTGAGGGCGTGGGAGGTGGTGCGCACCTGCGTGCTCGCGCGGCGCTGGCGCCACCTCTGGGCGTCCGCGCCCTGCCTCGACTTCCGCACGCGCCACTCCACCCGCGACCGCGAACCGCTCCGCCCCCGCGACTTCTTCTACAGGCTCCTCCTCTTCCGCGACGCGTCGGCGCCCGTGGACACGCTCCGCCTGCGGTCCAGCGACGCGCTGGGGGACTTCGCCGAGGACGACGCTGGCACCTGGATCATGGCTGCTATGAGGCGCGGCGCGCGGGTCATCCATGTCGTCGGGCATCGTGGGTTTCCTGCGCAGTTAGCGGGCGTCCCCTTCGTCTCCTGCCACCTCAAGGTCTTGAAGCTGTCGTATGCCAGGCTCGACCGCAGGATCCTCGAGGAGCTCTCTTCTCGCTGCACGTCTTTGGAGGAGCTTGACCTCAAGGATTGCTTGTTGGTGGCAGCCGATGAGATCGCCTCTGCCTCTCTCAAGACTTTAATCATGCTCAAATGCAAGATCGAGTGTGACTTCTCGATTGCTGCTCCGAACCTCGTGCTTCTGCGCCTCATCGCACCTTACCTGCGAGTTCCATCATTCAAGAACCTGGGTTCGCTGGTCACTGGAACTATCATGATAGATGACTATTTCTTGAGTGATGACTTCAGTGAGGATGACGAGTATGACGAAACCACCGATGATGATGTTTCTGAACACACCATTGATCAAGAGGATTCTGATGAAACTACTACCGATGATGATGACGACGACGACGACGATGCGGCTGATGATAATAGCAATTATGGTTCTGATCACATCATTGAGCAAGAGGATTATGATGAAACTACTTCTGGCGATGGTGGCGATGATGATAGTAGTTATGTTTCTGAACACATCAGTTATGTTTCTAAACACATCATTGAGCAAGAGCATTGTGATGAAACTACATCTGATGATGGTGGCGATGATGATAGCAATTATGTTTCTGAACACATCATTAAGCAAGAGGATTGTGATGAAACTACTTTTGATGATGGTGACGATGATGATAGCAGTTATGTTGAACACATAACTTACGTTTCTGAACACATCATTGAGCAAGAGGATTGTGATGAATCTACTTCTGATGATGGTGACGATGATGATAGCAGTTATGCTTCCGAACACATCACCAATCAAGATGATTGTGATGAAACAACCGATGGTGACGGCGATGATATCGACGATAAGGATAAGAGAGAGAAGAGCTATAAGGATGGTGATGGCTCTTTCTTGAGTGGTGATGATTCTGTATACATCAGTGAAGATGATGTTTTCGCTGAAAGCGCTGACGAGGAAGATGGTTCTGATAATAGCAAGAATTCTAAGATTGGATATGGGTCTGATGGTCAGAACGACAATTATGATCATGATAATGATATCGATAGCGATGACACCTATGAATACAGTGAGATTGCACAAGAGAGAAAGTATGGTTACCATGCTGACAGCCAAAATTCTAGTGAAGATAATTGCTACCATAGCTATGAAAACAGTGAAATCAATGATAGTGAATGTCTTGGTGGCCAAAACATCCTTCAGAGTCTTTCAAGTGTTACAAGTTTGGGGTTGTTAACTGATGCTGGAGAGGTACATCTGCCACCATATTTCGTTGATCACTCTCTTTTTCAGTATGCTTACATTGGTTTCCTTCACATTAGCCAAGTACGTTTACAGGTCATTTCTCTGATGCTTGCCAAAGAAACGTTTTTCCTTCCACCAGAACATAGAGTGTTCCCTGAGCAGATTCCGTACCTTCTGCTTTCTAGTAGCATCAAAACCTGTTTATAGAGGCGCAGCCAACATTACAAAAAAAATGTTCAAGTGAAAAATAGTTCTACATTATTTCATCATAAAATGGAGTGGGTGAATCAATTAGAAATGTTAGTGAATAGCTTTGGGGAGCATCTTTTATTGATGGAGATGATTAATTAGCATTTTCCAATATTGTTTCAATAGTGTGGCTATTCATAAGTTCACTGTTTTTATGTTATTGTATGTTCAACTATAGCATCGTCTTGTACTAGTCTATGTGAATTTCCATTTACATAATTGTACCAGCAAAAACAAAGATGAATCATAGTGTAACAGTAGGTGCTGATCCTCTAATAATATATAACTATTTAGTTTTTCATTTTTAACATGGCTTATTTATTTTCTTCTCTAAATACCAAATAACCCGCTTGTATACAGTGTGTACAGTACTAGTTGATTCTAATTAACATTGTTCTTTATGGAATACTTGTTTTTGTGCAATATGAAGGTGGTTCTGATTAGGGAATTGAGAAGATGTCCAACCTTTAGCAACCTGAAGATCTTGTCCCTTGGTGAATGGTGTATGGCTCCTGGTTTCGATGCACTAATTTTCCTGCTCCAACATTCACCTGTTATAGAGAGGCTTTTTCTCCAACTTAAATTGGTATGTGTTACGTGTATATTCATTGTTGGTGTATTCATGCCTGAGCATGTGCTTAATAACAGTTTTGTTGATCTGCACAAGAACTTCAACCCCAGAAGCAAAAAAGCCTTGGAAACAAGTATCAAACTCCAGAGAAGATCATTTACCTGCAAAGTCCTTCAAATGGTGAAAATCAAATGCTCAAAGGATGATGTGAGAGTCCATAAGTTGGCAAATTTGTTCATTTCAAATGGTGTACCCCTTGACAAGATTTTAGTCCATCGGAGTGGGAGTGCTTGTGAGTCATACCGCATACCTTCTCTTCATATGCCATTTATATGTTCCCATGCTATTTTCTGACAGATGCAAGATACTTACTATATGGTTCCTGAAAAACTAAGTCTATACCATTATATATAGTGAAGTAACTATAAATATTAGCCATTTGATAATATGCTCCATCTAATGGTTGGGAGATAGCAAATCCGAGCATTATCAGTTGTTGGATGAATTTTTCATTTCATAGGATTCTGCCACGTCACCTTGTAATTGAACTCCCACTCTATCATCTCATAGTGTTCTAGAAGCATGTTTTCCCCATGCGAAGAATTATCCATAATTCGCCAATAAAAAGGCATGGAGAAAAATCTTGATTCTAGAGGGATGAGAATCGAGTTAGATTATACTGGAGCAGGACAAGTATGTTAACATGGTAGTAAATAAAATGTTAACAATGCAATTGTATAATATTGAAGCATTAATAAAGCACAACCATTACTTAAGTTATTTAGAGAGAAAAATATGTGCACTTCGACTAAAATAGCATTAAACACAAAATAATGAACTCCCCACGATCCCTATTTTTCATAATTATTGAATTACTGGCGTTTCTGGTTTCATACCAAATCTCATTTGTAAGTTTGTACAAAGAACACCCTTTGGGCTTTGATCAACAAAGATGAGCATCAATTTGAGCTTTTAATTGATTTTTTCCCTGATGTTGTATATTGATGACGTGTGCAATTTACTAGTAGAAGTATGTTTAATTTGCATATGATCTGCTTCGTGTAAGATGTTAGATGAGAATCTCGTGCTGTCAACTTAAATTTGTTGCTTCCTAGATGGTCCTGATCTACACACTCGTCCACTCACTGGTACTTATTTTCTACCAGATCTCCATGCGCAGAAGTTGGCATATCAGGCCATGTGTTATCAAGTTCTTGGAGCGTTCCTCACTGGTGAGATGAGTTGAGAATTTTGTAGTAGCAACCTTGGTCTCTGCCTGGAACGGACAACAAGTATTGTTGCTTGGATGTTTCAGGTTTGCAGCCGACATAAGTTGTCATGCGTTCTAGTCATTTTTCTGTATTGATTCGCGTTGTTTTTAGTACAAGGAAAATGTTGGGCAAGATCCATGTTAACTCGCGAAGTTGTGGAAAAGTGGTAGACACCGCGCCCAGGCCAATTTTTTTTGGATAATTTTTTGACGAGTGAAGTATGTTTTAAATCTTTAGGTTGTAGAGCCTGTCATAAATGAACTCTCACCTTCAAACCCCTGAAATATGTACCCTATACTCACTGATCTTGGTCTATCTCGACCTTGAACCGTTTGGTGGATCAGGAAAAAGATTATCCCGGCTGGGATCAATCTTTACTTACTACACTGGTCCACATGTCATGTTCATTTTCAATCCACGGTTGCCATCCCCTCTCTCCCAAAAATGCAACAGTCTCCATTCACGCCCGAGCTGGCAGCGCGTCCACGGTGGAATACCTGTTGCTATTGACGATCGTTGTGATGAGGCCGACCACGAGCGTGCCGAAGACCCATGCGCGTCCCATATCGATGGTGATGCCGTTGCTGGCAATCAGGAAGTAGTCAGGGTCCCTGGCGAAGGGTTGTCGGAGAGGATCATCGTGATGGATGGCCGGTCCGCCCAAGACGCGAGGAAGAACGGGCTGCCGCCAAAGATGGAAGATGGCCGCGCCAACGCCATTGCCGCCGCTGAATCCGGTCCTGCCATTGCCGTCAATTGGGAGGGAGAGCACGAACAAGTTGGCCACCTTCTGCATGCTGGCCATCTGGGCCTGGAACGAGGTACTGGAGCGCCCGAGCCCGGAGACGGTGCCTGAGGGGGGAACCCCGCAGGTGGCCGCAGCAGCAAAGGAGACAGGGGACAGCCTTACTCTGTAAGAGCAAGTGCCATCGTGTAGGATCTACGTATGTTTAGTTTCACTTTGCGTCGCACCATTCCAAACAGATAAAAGTAGCTGCCCAAGACCGACAAAAAAGCATCACCGGAACACATGGAGCGTATCCAGATGCACGGATGTGGCGTTGCAAGATGAATGTAGCACTGCAAGATGTATGATGAAATCTGAAATCTCTCTCTTTTTCTGTAAATATGTCCAGAGCTGGTAGCGAACAACAGATCCACAAACACTTGACAGAACTGTTCCAGTCACACATCTCGATGGCCAAATGACAGCGATAAAGTTCAGAGTAACACATAGGATTTGACACGAATGGTGCACACTAACAAGTGATCAAAGATCATGTGCTTATTTAGAATAGAGATTGCAAATCTGCATTCTGAAAAGGTTCCCAGATCTGTACGACGTTGGTCGGCGAAGATGACATCTTAGCCCTGGAGCCCGATGATTCCTGGAAACAAGGAAACGAAAATCATCAGAGCAGAAGAGATGCACAGGGTTTCTATGAATCCACTAGATGCTACTAGAAGGAAATAGCAAACAACAGTTGGGCAAAAGGAAAACAGATAGGCAACTAGACCAGATTGGAGCAACCAAAAAATATTGCCAAAGAAAATTTTAACTTACCGCAAGCAACACGTGCACCAGCGTTTCCAGTGCTCTTGCTCAGCTCATGTCCACCTGAAATACAGCACGGACAGTAATGGTTAAATGTGCACTTCATGCCTCTATCCAAACCAATGTTAAACAGGCTCTGTTCTGAATAGAATGAGCAGCTTCTGGGTTTTTTAAGTGCAGAAATTTCAGTTTATATGTAGCAAGCAGGTGAATTTACAGATAGAAGCAAGCACTGGAAGATTGGCTAGCTAATATCAGATGATCTTAAAACAAACATGGACAACTGAATGCTCTAAACAATAGGGTGAATAGAAAGAGAAAATATACAAATAGAAAAAAACTTTGTGCAACTTTAACATAAGAGTTTCTTCTGTGAAGGTAACACGCTATGTTCTTGAGTTATAAAAACATGAAGCAAAACAATACTGTCATATTGCTGTAGCATCACATCATAGATTGGGCAAGTTTCTTGAAACTAATTAAAACGAACAGATCTGTGAACTGAGGGCACCCTGGCTACACAATACAATCTGGATATGCCCAATCAAACTTATCTGGACATTCAGGTGTAAGTTCTCATCTTATAAGCATATGCCAAAGCAACACAAGCATCGACTAAGCCAAGCAAATACTCAGGTGATACCGAGCATATCATAAATCATAACATCTACCCTGCATGCCAAATGCCTAAAACACTTGTGTTGTGCATTCTTTCCTATAGACATGTGATAATAAGAGTATAAATTTATCTATCATATAAGACAAGCAAGCGAAAAAAAAATATTAGTTTTATTAGCAGATTTTAAGATACCAATGTGGAAATTAGAGAAAAGCAAGAAAGAACACCCCCAGCTCAATATTCCATAAGGATAGCTAGTCAGAAAGTACTCCTTTGATTTTAACCTCTAGCTATGAAAGCAACAGGTTTATCCAAATGTAGACTAAAGTTCCCAGACTCTTCAAACTTACTCATACAACATGAATTCATGATTATGATCCATTCTAAACATATAAAATAATACAAGCACATAACTATTCTAGGAACCCTACGAAAACAACTTCATTCAAGTTCGACAAACAATCATGCACAGGGAGACATAAAAATGTATGATTCAAGTGTTTCCAAAGCATTACCCTTGCCAAGATCATCAGCATCACCATGGACGACAACAGCACGGCCAACGATTGAATGTGGTCCGGTAAGGGGGATCTGCCATTCAAAATTGTTATCAATGTCAAATGAACTGTGCTAAAACACAACAAAACAGCAAAATGACATTGTATTACGTCTGTAGAGAGAGCAAATATTGCTTACCTGGCTGTCAGTAACATTGATGTTAGCAACACCTGGGAGCCAAGAAGTAAACTGTCAGTGAGGCTATGCATTACACACAATGCTACCTATTTTGGAAACAAAGCAAAAATGTATCTCCAGCATGAAGGAAACTAAGTGAGGCAAGGAGGGTATAGACGAAGTACCATCCACTCCAGCTGTCACATTTCCGAGATCACCAGCATGGCGGATTTCATCTTCGGGTGCCCCATGCACATGGCCAGCGGGGTTGAAGTGTGGTCCTACAGAAGAAACCAACCACACCAATAAGCACAGCACAATTCGTCTGTTCTGAAAGTAAGGAAGAAATTTAGGTACCAGTTGACATGCAACCATTGGTGGTGTCACCAAGAGCGTGCACATGGAAGCCATGGAGCCCTTCCTTGAGTCCGGTGACACTTCCCGTCACGGTGGTTGGGCCTAAACAACAACAAACCAATTTACATACAACAAACATACAGGGATGATACAGAGGCTCTCAAAGCATGTTTGCATAATTACCCTCTCCCTCCTGGGTGAAGAAGATGGTGCCCTTGACACCCTCGCTGCCGGTAAGCACAGCCACAGCCTTCACCATTGTGTATGTGATCTGCAATCAAACCCCAGAAGTGAACAATCACCGGAGTGAAGCAACAGGACATTGCAAACCACCCAGCAGTGTTTCAGCACAAACACATCATAAATCTTGGTAATTAGTACTACAATAATACAGTCCTTGCTTCGTATACACACCCTATGCTACACCACAAGCAGCAAATCACTAATTGTTACTCCATCCCAACTATGTAATTCAAGTTCAGCAACAGAAAATCACTAAGATATGGCAGTAGGATGCAACAAAATTAACATGACACAGCACAGGGACGAAATAAACAAGTTGTAATTGAGATGTACAGAACAGTCTACTGCATCAACCCATCTAAACCACGAATCCAGAGTATGCCAGCCCATATGCTATACCACAAGCAGCAAATCACCAATTGTTACTGCAGCCTAGCTATGTAATCCAAGACCAGCGACAGAAAACAAACCCACTGGATATGACAGTAGGACGCAACAAAATTAGCATGACACGGCACGGGGACGAAATAAACAAGTTCTAACTGAGATGCACAGAAGAGTCTACTGCATCAGCCCATCTAAACCCCGACCGAACCCAGAGCAAATCCCACACCCAAAATCACCGCACCCTCCAACACCAACTACAGGGACACTCGGCAGTGATCCGTCGGCGACCAACCGACGACCACGCGACCACGCACAGGAGCATATAACTCCGCAAACACAGGCACGGATCGGGGCCGCACGAGACCGCGGCCGAATCTAACCCCGAACGAGACGCGCCGGCTACAGATCCGGGCCAAAAACCACTCCGGCGAGGTCGTGGTTGCAGATCGGGAGAACGAATTTCGCAGACCTAGATTTCTGGGGCGGGGATCCGGGCGGTACCTACCTCAGGTGACCCCGGTGCGATGCGCGGAGGAGAGGAGTAGTTGGGGAGGAGGAAGGCGAGTCCGACTTGGGTTTATGACTTGGGGATGGGGAGGGGATGGATGATGCTCTGGAGAAGACTCGCGAACCGAGGGCCGGCGGCCTAGCTTAAATAGAGCAGAGCCGGTGGCAGAGGTGGTGGTGGACTGACTGACGCGCTGGCTGCTTCCCTTCACCTACCCCCTCTTGTTTTTTTTTACTATTCTGATGAGTTAAAAATGACTAGTTTTTACTATGATAATTCACTTCGGTGCCCGAGCCCGGTGAACAGTAATGCGATTAAAAATAGAAAAAAAATTCTAAAATATCCAAAAAAACATTACAAGCAAGATGCGCATGTGCATGATGCTTGTGCAAAATTTTGTGAAGTTTGAGCATTCGAGGAGCGCACAGCAAAAAAGACAAAATCATGTGTAAACAATGTTGTTTTCAAAAAAATTTCTCACATATCTTTTTTTTCACGAGCTCCTCGAATGTCCAAACTCAATGAAATTTTGCATGAGCATCATGTATTTAAGCATCTTGCATCATAAAAAAATAGATTTTTCTTGAATTGTTTTCTATTTTTACAGCCTTACTGTTTATGTCTGGGGTCATCTGAGTCTGGGCATCAAAACACTACACTTTAATTTTTGTGACTGCCTTGAAATTAATTTTTTGCTACGCTGAGTCTGGGCACCAAAACGTTGCGCTCTAATTTTTGTGACTGTCTTCAGATCAAGGGAAATAACCTTGATTTTTTGCTACGCTGAGAGCACGCGCTCTTCTCCACAGCAGTAGTAAAAAAGAGTTGGAGAATGTTTTTGAAAATGGTGCGCGTGTAGTCCACGCATCTTTGGATAACTGTGCATCTGCGTCTGACTCCAGCTTCTGAACTTTTGAAACGGGTGCGCGTGCAATCCACGCGCAGGTGCCCGTTGCTGATAATCTGCAGCAAAAGGACATTAGGGTAGTAATGATGTTGTTAATCTGTTGCCGCGGTGGCATGCTAATCCAACCGAGCTACTCCAGGAACGCACGGAAAGAAAAGGTGCTTTGAGATACCTTTCAGAGTTCATCGTGATGCGTCATATGGGCTGGGGAGGGCACAAGGCATCTCCACTGCGGATCACCAAAACGATTGCAAGACACACGCGATATTTTTAGCCATCCAACGCGGTTTAGAAAATCATCCGGTGTTTAAAATCTTACAAACCAGGAGATCTGGAGAATCCGAACGTCCGCCATGTCGGACTTGAGTACCCCAAACACATCACAAAAAACGCTCTCCAGCGTTTGCTCTAAAACACTTTGTGTCGCACATCCACTCTGTCTTGACGGGCCACCCGTTAACCTGCATTTTCACAGCGGCGTGGCTATGAAAATCCTACTCTAGTTGCCCACATTGAAGCTTCACTAGTCCGCATGTCATGGATATTTAAAGTCAGTCGGCCTTCGATGTAATTCAATCCTCCCCCGCTCCTCCTCTTCCAAAGCCGTCGCACACCACCACACCTACACCAGCGGCCATCGCGATGAGAAAGAAGTCTGCAGCTGCAGCTGAGGAGTGGTGGCCGGTGCGTGACTCCAAATCAGGGGGGGGGGGGGATTGAGTTGGTGTCGCCTCCTTCTCCAAAGTGCAAAGCCGTGGCGGAGGATTTCCACCGAGAGCGGCACAATGCTCGGCGCAAGGTGGCGTTCGCGAGGAACTAGACGACGCCAACCTGGGTGCTCGCGGAGGCTTGGGCCCTCGACCAGCCCAAGACCATCGTCGAGTCGGACGCTTGTCGCCGGCTCAAAACCCAGTTACTCCAAGTGGGGGATAACGAAGACCAAGTGTACCTCCGCCCCAAGCCACGGATGTTGCGACTGAGTGTCTACGTCGTAGTGGCTAGGCAGGGATGTCGCGACGCCTGGCGGACCTTCCGCCACTGGCTCGATGACGATGGCGGCTTTGGTTACGACACAGACAACGTCCGGTACTTGGCCTAGACTTAGTTTACTTTAAGTTTAGGTTGAACTTGCTTAAATTTTGTCAGTTTAGCTTAAAATCCATTTATGCTTGTGTTTGGTTCATTTGAAACGGGTTAGATATATGATGACTACGGTTGGATGGCTTCCACCCGGCTCGTTGTCCCCGAACTTGGAGTTACCCTAAATCTGACCCCAAAAATCTGGTATGGGTAGTCCCAGACAAGTTAGGGGAGGTTAGAGCTAAAATCTATAAGATCTCGAAACCAACTCATTTTTTTAAAAAGGAGGAAGACCCCCGGCCTCTGCATCTGGACGATGCATGCAGTCACTTATTAATTGTTCACACAAGACCTTACAAAGTAATACAACAGTAAGACTAAAGCCACCGTCTAGGCAACATCTATCGCTACTCATATACAATTGATGAAGGGATGCTGATAGTCTGGGCCTAAATACCAAATAGACCATGCAACCAAACCTAACATCTAAGACCCGAGGTCCCATCCAGGACGCATGCCGGGCATGGGGCACCCACCGGTCCGGCGCACTCCTCAACCAGGACACCTGTCGGGTATGAGGCCGCCGCAGCCACCTACCACTAGTCCATCTTCAGAGCTATACTGATGCATCTATCTTACCTGATCTAGCTGTCGTCGATGCCACCACGACGCCAGACCACGTCACCCTCCTGTGCGAGTCCATCTCCGCGCATCGGATGCCGAGTCACCACATTGCCATGCCGTCGAGATCCGCCGCCATCAATGAGTGAGATGACGCACCGCTCCACCAAAGAATCCTTCCTCTGGTCCCTCGATCACGTGTGTACTTCCAAAAATGACGCCCCCAAGGGGGGAACGACACCAGAGCGCCGCCGTCATTCGATCTAGGGTTTCCCCCGGAGGTAGCAGAGAGTGGCCTTGAACTTCTGCACGGTGATGCCTTCAAGAAGGGAACGATGCAGATAGCGCCGCCACCGCCGGCCTTGGCAGAAGCTGAAAGCAAGTTTTCACCCAGATCTATTCGAAGGAATCCAACTCCCGTACACGGCCGCCGCCATCACCAGGCTGAGCACACGCCGCCGCCGACACCTCCACGATGCCCAGAGGCCGCGAGACTCGCCGCCACCATGCCTGACAGGCAGCCACGGCCAGGCCGCACTACCCAGATCCCATCTGGGGTCAAGAGCCCTAGGCCGCATCCGCTGTCTAGGCGGCACCACCAGACGGGGACATGCCCTCCAACCTGCCGCAAAGCGAGACGCCGCCGGAGCTTCGTAGCGCCACGCCAGCAAGCCCACTGGGAGTGACTAAGCCGCCACGAGGAAGAAGGGAAGTCGCGCCAGGGGAGAAGCCCCGCCGCCGCCGGCACTGCCAGGGCTTTGCCCAGCGATGGCTCTCGGCGGCGGCGAGGGGGAGGGGAGGGAGGAGGAAGGCCGGCGGCGGGGACGGCCAGGGTTCCCCCGTGTCGCCTCGGAGAGGAACCTAGCACGTGGATAATTAAGGCTAGTTCTTTGGTGATATTCCAATACTTCGGGTTTCTGTTTACGGACTCCTGCCATGTCAAGTTTGGCCTACCCTGACATATCTTAACGTTATCAAAGTAAATTGCACAAAACCACCATTTGAAGGCTAGGTTTGTAGAAAACACTACAATACATTTTTCCGACAAAAAACACCACGTCTTGCGTAATCTTTTTGCAAAAAACACCGATCGGCGGATTTGGCCGAATTAGACATGTTTTATGACAGATTGGGCCCGCTAGTGTTGGGTAACGTAGTAATTTTAAAAAAAATTCCTACGCACACGCAAGATCATGGTGATGCATAGCAACGAGGGGGGGAGCATGATCTACGTACCCTTGTAGATCGCAACGGAAGCGTTGACACAACGTAGAGGAAGTAGTCGTACGTCTTCTTCCCGATCCGACCGATCCAAGCACCGTTACTCCGGCACCTCCGAGTTCTTAGCACACGTACAGCTCGATGACGATCCCCGGGCTTCGATCCAGCAAAGCTTCGGGGAGGAGTTCCGTCAGCACGACGGCGTGGTGACGATCTTGATGTTCTACCGACGCAGGGCTTCGCCTAAGCACTACAACGATATGATCGAGGTGGAATATGGTGGCAGGGGGCACCGCACACGGCTAAGAAACGATCTCAAAGATCAACTTGTGTGTCCTAGGGTGCCCCCCTGCCCCCGTATATAAAGGAGCAAGGGGAGGCCGGACGGCCCTATGGGGCGCGCCAAGGGGAGGGGGAGTCCTCCTAGTGGGAGTAGGACTCCCCTTTCCTAATCCAATTAGGAAACCCTAAGGGGGAAGGAAAGAGGGGACAGGGAGAGGGAAAGAGGGGCCGCGCTCCCCTCCCTAGTCCAATTCGGACTCCCCATGTGGGGGGGCGCGCCACTTCCTAGGCCGCAGCCCTCTCTCTCCCCTAAGGCCCAATAAGGCCCATTACTTCCCCGGAGGGTTCCGGTAACCCTTCCGGTACTCCGGTTTTCTCCGAAATCACCCGGAACACTTCCGGTGTCCGAATATAGCCGTCCAATATATCAATCTTTATGTCTCGACCATTCCGAGACTCCTCGTCATGTCCGTGATCACATCCGGGACTTCGAACTAACTTCGGTACATCAAAATGCATAAACTCATAATAACTGTCATCGTAACTTTAAGCGTGCGGACCCTATGGTTCGAGAACAATGTAGACATGACCGAGACACGTCTCCGGTCAATAACCAATAGCGGGACCTGGATGCCCATATTGGCTCCTACATATTCTACGAAGATCTTTATCGGTCAGACCGCATAACAACATACGTTGTTCCCTTTGTCATCGGTATGTTACTTGCCCGAGATTCGATCGTCGGTATCCAATACCTAGTTCAATCTCGTTACCGGCAAGTCTCTTTACTCGTTCTGTAATACATCATCCTGCAACTAACTCATTAGTTGCAATGCTTGCAAGGCTTATGTGATGTGCAATACCGAGAGGGCCCAGAGATACCTCTCCGACGATCGGAGTGACAAATCCTAATCTCGAAATACGTCAACCCAACATGTACCTTTGGAGACATCTGTAGAACACCTTTATAATCACCCAGTTACGTTGTGACGTTTGGTAGCACACAAAGTGTTCCTCCGGCACACGGGAGTTACATAATCTCATAGTCATAGGAACATGTATAAGTCATGAAGAAAGCAATAGCAACATACTAAACGATCGGGTGCTAAGCTAATGGAATGGGTCATGTCAATCAGATCATTCAACTAATGATGTGATCCCGTTAATCAAATGACAACTCTTTGTCCATGGTTAGGGAACATAACCATCTTTGATTAACGAGCTAGTCAAGTAGAGGCATACTAGTGACACTCTGTTTGTCTATGTATTCACACATGTATTATGTTTCCGGTTAATACAATTCTAGCATGAATAATAAACATTTATCATGAAATAAGGAAATAAATAATAACTTTATTTTTGCCTCTAGGGCATATTTCCTTCAGTCTCCCACTTGCACTAGAGTCAATAATCTAGTTCACATCGCTATGTGATTAACACCAATAGTTCACATCTTTATGTGATTGGTTCACATCTCCATGTGACTAACACCCAAAGGGTTTACTAGATTCAATAATCTAGTTCACATCACTATGTGATTAACACCCAAAGAATGATCATGTTTTGCTTGTGAGAGAAATTTAGTCAACGGGCCTGCCAAATTCAGATCCGTATGTATTTTGCAAAATTCTATGTCTACAATGCTTTGCATGGAGCTACTCTAGCTAATTGCTCCCACTTTCAATATGTATCCAGATTGAGACTTAGAATCATCTGGATCAGTGTCAAAAACTTGCATCGACGTAACCCTTTACGACGAACCTTTTTATCACGTCCATAATCGAGAAACATATCCTTATTTCACTAAGGATAATTCTGACCGCTTGTCCAGTGATCTACTCCTAGATCACTATTGTACTCCCTTGCCAAAATCAGTGTAGGATATACAATAGATCTGATACACAGCATGACATACTTTATAGAACCTATGGCCAAGGCATAGGGAATGACTTTCATTCTCTTTCTATCTTCTGTCGTGGTCGTGTTTTTAGTCTTACTCAATTTCACACCTTGTAACACAGGTCAAGAACTTTTTCTTTGACTGTTCCATTTTGAACTACTTCAAAATCTTATCAAGGTATGTACTTATTGAAAAAACTTATGAAGTGTTTTGATCTATCTCTATAGATCTTGATGCTTAATATGTAAGTAGCTTCGCTGAGGTCTTTCTTTGAAAAACATCTTTCAAATACTCCTTTATGCTTTGCAGAATAATTCTACATTATTTCCGATCAACAGTATGTCATTCACATATACTTATCAGAAATGTTGTAGTGCTCCCACTCACTTTCTTGTAAATATAGGCTTCACCGCAAGTCTGTATAAAACTATATGCTTTGATCAACTTATCAAAGCGTGTATTCCAACTTCGAGATGCTTGCAACAGTCCATAGATGAATCGCTAGAGCTTGCATATTTTGTTAGCACCTTTAGGATTGACAAAACCTACTGGTTGCATCATATACAATTCTTCTTTAAGAAATCCATTAAGGAATGCAGTTTTGTTTATCCGTTTGCCAGATTTCATAAAATGCGGCAATTGCTAACATGATTCGGACAGACTTAAGCATAGATACGAGTGAGAAACTCTCATCGTAGTCAACACTTTGAACTTGTCGAAAACTTTTTGCGACAATTCTAGCTTTGTAGATAGTAACACTACTATCAACGTCCGTCTTCCTCTTTAAGATCCATTTATTTTCTATGGTTTGCTGATCATCGGGCAAGTCAACCAAAGTCCATACTTTGTTCTCATACATGGATCCCATCTCAGATTTCATGGCCTCAAGCCATTTTGCGGAATCTGGGCTCATAGTTTGCAAGTTCGTCATGGTCTAGTAACATGACTTTCAGAACAGGATTACCGTACCACTTTGATGCGGATCTCACTCTGGTTAACCTATGAGATTCGGTAGTAACTTGATCTGAAGTTACATGATCATTATCATTAGCTTCCTCACTAATTGGTGTAGTAGTCACAGGAACAAATTTCTGTGATGAACTACTTTCCAATAAGGGAGAAGGTACAATTACCTTATGAAGTTCTACTTTCCTCCCACTCACTTCTTTCGAGAGAAACTCATTCTTTAGAAAGGATCCATTCTTAGCAACGAATGTCTTGCCTTCGGATCTGTGATAGAAGGTGTACCCAACTGTCTCCTTTGGGTATCCTATGAAGACATATTTCTCCGATTTGAGTTTGAGCTTATCGAGATGAAACTTTTTCACATAAGCATCGCAACTCCAAACTTTAAGAAACGACAGCTTAGGTTTCTTGCCAAACCATAATTTCACACGGTGTCATCTCAATGGATTTAGATGGTGCCCTATTTAACGTGAATGCAGTTGTCTCTAATGCATAACCCCAAAATAATAGTGGTAGATCGGTAAGAGACATCATAGATCGCATTATATCTAATAAAGTACGGTTATGACGTTCGGACACAACATTACACTATGGTGTTCCAGGTGGCGTGAGTAGTGAAACTATTTCACATTGTTTTAATTGAAGACCAAACTCGTAACTCAAATATTTGTCTCCGCGATCAGATCGTAGAAACCTTATTTTTCTTGTTACGATGATTTTCCACTTCACTCTGAAATTCTTTGAACTTTTCAAATGTTTCAGACTTATGTTTCATCAAGCAGATATACCCATATCTGCTCAAATCATATGTGAAGGCCAGAAAATAACGATACCCGTCGCGAGCTTCAACACTCATCGGATCGCATACATCAGTATGTATTATTTCCAATAAGTCAGTTGCTCGCTCCATTGTTTCAGAGAACGGAGTCTTTAGTCATCTTGACCATAAGGCATGGTTCGCAAGTACCAAGTGATTCATAATTAAGTGGTTCCAAAATCCCATCAGCATGGAGTTTCTTCATGCGCTTTACACCGATATGACCTAAACGGCAGTGCCACAAATAAGTTGCACTATCATTATTAACTTTGCATCTTTTGGTTTCAATATTATGAATATGTGTATCACTATGATCGAGATCCAATGAACTTGTTTCATTGGGTGTATGACCATCGAAGGTTTTATTCATGTAGACAGAACAACAATTATTCTCTGACTTTAATGAATAACCGTATTGCAATAAACATGATCAAATCATATTCATGCTCAACGCAAAAACCAAATAACACTTATTTAGGTTCAACACTAATCCCGAAAGTATAGGGGAGTGTGCGATGATGATCATATCAATCTTGGAGCTACTTCCAACACACATCGTCACTTCACCCTTAACTAGTCTCTGTTTATTCTGCAACTCCTGTTTTGAGTTACTACTCTTAGCAACTGAACTAGTATCAAATACTGAGGGGTTGCTATAAACACTAGTAAAGTACACATCAATAACATGTATATCAAATATACTTATGTTCATTTTGTCATTCTTCTTATCCGCCAATCACTTGGGGTAGTTCCGCTTCCAGTGACCAGTCCCTTTGGAGTAGAAGCACTTAGTCTCAGGCTTAGGACCAGACTTGGGCTTCTTCACTTGAGCAGCAACTTGCTTGCTGTTCTTCTTGAAGTTCCCCTTCTTTCCTCTGCCCTTTTCTTGAAATTAGTGGTCTTGTCTACCATCAACACTTGATGTTTTTCTCGATTTCTACCTTCGTCAATTTCAGCATTACGAAGAGCTTGGGAATCGTTTCCGTTATCCCTTGCATATTATAGTTCATCACGAAGTTCTACTAACTTGGTGATGGTGACTAGAGAATTCTGTCAATCACTATTTTATCTGGAAGATTAACTCCCACTTGATTCAAGTGATTGTAGTACCCAGACAATCTTAGCACATGCTCACTAGTTGAGCGATTCTCCTCCATCTTTTAGCTATAGAACTTGTTGGAGACTTCATATCTCTCAACTCGGGTATTTGCTTGAAATATTAACTTCAACTCCTGGATCATCTCATATGCTCCATGACGTTCAAAACGTCTTTGAAATCCCGATTCTAAGCCATTAAGCATGGTGCACTAAACTATCAAGTAGTCATCATATTGAGCTAGCCAAACGTTCATAACGTCTGTATCTGCTCCTGCAATAGGTCTGTCACCTAGCGGTGCATCAAGGACATAATTCCTCTGTGCAGCAATGAGGACAAACCTTAGATCACGGATCCAATCCGCATCATTGCTACTAACATCTTTCAACACAATTTTCTCTAGGAACATATCAAAATAAACACAGGGAAGCAACAACGCGAGCTATTGATCTACAACATAATTTGCAAAATACTACCAGGACTAAGTTCATGATAAATTTAAGTTCAATTAATCATATTACTTAAGAACTCCCACTTAGATAGACATCCCTCTAATCTTCTAAGTGATCACGTGATCCAAATCAACTAAACCATAACCGATCATCACGTGAAATGGAGTAGTTTTCAATGGTGAACATCACTATGTCGATCATATTTACTATATGACTCACGCTCGATCTTTCGATCTCAATGTTCCGAGGCCATATCTTCATATGCTAGGCTCGTCAAGTTTAACCTGAGTATTCTGCGTGTGCAAAACTGTCTTGCACCCGTTGTAGATGGACGTAGAGCTTATCACACCCGATCATCACGTGGTGTCTGGGCACGACGAACTTTGGCAACAGTGCATACTCAGGGAGAACACTTTTATCTTGATAATTTAGTGAGAGATCGTCTTATAACGCTACCGTCAATCAAAGCAAGATAAGATGCATAAAAGATAAACATCACATGCAATCAATATAAGTGATATGATATGGCCATCATCATTTTGTGCTTGTGATCTCCATCTCCGAAGCACCGTCATGATCACCGTCGTCACCGGCGCGACACCTTGATCTCCATCGTAGCATCGTTGTCGTCTCGCCAATTTTATGCTTCCACGACTATCGCTACCGCTTAGTGATAAAGTAAAGCATTACAGCGCGATTGCATTGCATACAATAAAGCGACAACCATATGGCTCCTACCAGTTGCCGATAACTCGGTTACAAAACATGATCATCTCATACAATAAAATTTAGCATCATGTCTTGACCATATCACATCACAACATGCCCTGCAAAAACAAGTTAGACGTCCTCTACTTTGTTGTTGCAAGTTTTACGTGGCTGCTACGGGCTTAAGCAAGAACCAATCTTACCTACGCATCAAAACCACAACGATAGTTTGTCAAGTTGATGCTGTTTTAACCTTCGCAAGGACCGGGCGTAGCCACACTCGGTTCAACTAAAGTTGGAGAAACTGTCACCCACAAGCCACCTATGTGCAAAGCACGTCGGGAGAACCGGTCTCGCGTAAGCGTACGCGTAATGTCGGTCCGGGCCGCTTCATCCAACAATACCGCCGAACCAAAGTATGACATGCTGGTAAGCAGTATGACTTATATCGCCCACAACTCACTTGTGTTCTACTCGTGCATATAACATCAACACATAAAACCTAGGCTTGGATGCCACTGTTGGGTAACGTAGTAATTTCAAAAAAAATCCTACGCACACGCAAGATCATGGTGATGCATAGCAACGAGGGGGGGAGCATGATCTACGTACCCTTGTAGATTGCAACGGAAGCGTTGACACAACATAGAGGAAGTAGTCGCATGTCTTCTTCCCGATCCGACCGATCCAAGCACCGTTACTCCGGCACCTCCGAGTTCTTAGCACACGTACAGCTCGATGACGATCCCCGGGCTCCGATCCAGCAAAGCTTCGGGGAGGAGTTCCGTCAGCACGACAGCGTGGTGACGATCTTGATGTTCTACCGACGCAGGGCTTCGCCTAAACACTACAACGATATGATCGAGGTGGAATATGGTGGCAGGGGGCACCGCACACGGCTAAGGAACGATTTCAAAGATCAACTTGTGTGTCCTAGGGTGCCCCCCTGCCCCCGTATATAAAGGAGCAAGGGGAGGCCGGCCGGCCCTATGGGGCGCGCCAAGGGGAGGGGGAGTCCTCCTCCTAGTGGGAGTAGGACTCCCCGGGAGAGGGAGAGGGAAAGAGGGGCCGCGCCCCCTCCCTAGTCCAATTCGGACTCCCCATGTGGGGGGGGGCACCTCCTAGGCCGCAGCCCTCTCTCTCCCCTAAGGCCCAATAAGGCCCATTACTTCCCCGGAGGGTTCCGGTAACCCTTCCGGTACTCCGGTTTTCTCCGAAATCACCCGGAACACTTCCGGTGTCCGAATATAGCCGTCCAATATATCAATCTTTATGTCTCGACCATTCCGAGACTCCTCATCATGTCCGTGATCACATCCGGGACTCTGAACTAACTTCGGTACATCAAAATGTATAAACTCATAATAACTGTCATCGTAACTTTAAGCGTGCGGACCCTACGGTTCGAGAACAATGTAGACATGACCGAGACACGTCTCCGGTCAATAACCAATAGCGGGACCTGGATGCCCATATTGGCTCCTACATATTCTACGAAGATCTTTATCGGTCAGACCTCATAACAACATACGTTGTTCCCTTTGTCATCGGTATGTTACTTGCCCGAGATTAGATCGTTGGTATCCAATACCTAGTTCAATCTCGTTACCAGCAAGTCTCTTTACTCGTTCTGTAATAGATCATCCCGCAACTAACTCATTAGTTGCAATGCTTGCAAGGCTTATGTGATGTGCAATACCGAGAGGGCCCAGAGATACCTCTCCGACGATCGGAGTGACAAATCCTAATCTCGAAATACGTCAACCCAACATGTACCTTTGGAGACACCTGTAGAACACCTTTATAATCACCCAGTTACGTTGTGACGTTTGGTAGCACACAAAGTGTTCCTCCGGCACACGGGGGTTACATAATCTCATAGTCATAGGAACATGTATAAGTCATGAAGAAAGCAATAGCAACATACTAAACGATCGGGTGCTAAGCTAATGGAATGGGTCATGTCAATCAGATCATTCAACTAATGATGTGATCTTGTTAATCAAATGACAACTCTTTGTCCATGGTTAGGAAACATAGCCATCTTTGATTAACGAGCTAGTCAAGTAGAGGCATACTAGTGACACTCTGTTTGTCTATGTATTCACACATGTATTATGTTTCCGGTTAATACAATTTCTAGCATGAATAATAAACATTTATCATGAAATAAGGAAATAAATAATAACTTTATTATTGCCTCTAGGGCATATTTCCTTCAGCTAGTCAGGCTGACATGGCACCGCCTAAGTAACGGTGATGTTGACTAACATTATCATCATGTGTGGCCCTGTGGGGGTCCACCTGTCGTTGAAAGAAAAAAGAGAAAAAAAATCTAGTGCTCGTGCCCCGCGTCGTGCCTCGCTGCTCGCCGCGTCCGCCGCTCGACGCATCCGTCGCGCGCCGTGCCTCGCCGCTGGCCACACTCGCTGCTCACCGCGCGTGCTGTTGCTGCAGCTCGAGCCGCCATGGCCTCGTCCCGCCCCTGGCCGAGGCAGAGGCCGCCGCCGGCTGAGCCTGCCGCGGCCGCTGCCTGTTGCTCACTACCGCTGCTCGCTGCGCCATGGCCTTGGCCCGTCCCCTGGCCGAGGCAGAGGCCACTGCCGGCCCCGCCCCTGCCCGAGCCTGCCACATCTGCTGCCTGTTGCTCGCCGGCCCTGCTGCTCAATGTCGCTGCTCGTCGCGTGTGCTGTTGCTGCCACTCGAGCCGCCATGCCCTTGTCCCGCCCCTGGCCGAGACAGAGGCCGCCGCCCACCCCGCCCCACCGTCGACTTGTGTGCTGCATGCCAGCTGCTTGATGAATGCGTAAGAGAGGAGTGTTACACTGACAGGTGGGGCCATGTGGAGCAAAACTATTCAGTGTAACTGTGTGAAAATTTTGCGTCACTTCAGCCTGGCTGGCGGGCCCCATCTGTCATAATCTCAGTTAACAGAGGTTGATCCGCCGATCAGTGTTATTTGCAAAAAGATTACATAAGACGTGGTGTTTTTTGTCGAAAAAATGTATTGTAGTGTTTTCTGCAAATCTAGCCTTCAAAGTAATGGTTTTGGTGCAATTTACTCACATTATCAGTACTCTTTAGCCATTTGTTATGCGTTGGAGCTTCTAGAGGCCTTCTTGTATATGTCCAAACCATCTCGGACAATGTTGAACAAGCTTCTCTTCAATCAGTGCTACCCCAACTCTCTCACGTATATCATCATTTTGAACTCGATCCATTCTTGTGTGGCCACACATCCATCTCAACATGCGCATCTCAGCTACAGCTAACTCTTGAACATGTCGCCTTTTAGTCCATCTTAAAAAAATCTGGTATGAGTATATAATACAATATATTAATTAGGGAAAGACTAGCGCTCACCTGACTGATCATGCTGCACGCGTCGGCCTCTCCGCTACTGCCGGATCAGCTTTTGATCGGACGGCCCACAACATCCCCTACCTTTTGATAGTCCAGCTTTGCACATGGGCTTTTCTTGCAACCCTTTCAAATGCAACACAGGGTATGTTGCAGATCGGCCAGGGCAAAGGGACGATGGCGGTAGCTGGATCCTGCGGGGACGATGTTGTAGGCCCTCAGGGACAACCAAGATAGATCTTTGCAACAACAACGACGATCTTCAGCTCCGCAATCTCGCGCGCCTGCTTGGCTATTGTGCCGCCAGACGCGACCGTATACGAGATCTTTGAGCGAGGCATCCTCGACACCTGGTTCCACGGTGACGCCACCATAATGGTGGCCCGCTGCCATAGCTTGCGCGCCCACGCGTCATGTTGCAAAGGAGCTTCACAACATGGGCCATTTTGTAAATGACGGGTAGCAACAGAGGGGGTTTGTTGTGGTCACAACATAGGTAATGTTGCAACGGTAGAAAACGTTTTGATGGAGTGCAACATGGCTCATGTTGCAAGCCCTTGAGCGCAACAAGAACTATGTTGCGAAAAGTTGGGTCGCTGCCAAGAGGCTCACAAGGTAGAGAACGAACGGTTGTCATGCGCGCCAACGACTATGGAGGCGGCAGATCGATCAAATCATTTCCCGGCTGACGTGTAGTGTCGTCCATAATATATCCATAATATAGGCCAACAATTTTGATCAACTGTTGCATAAAATTTATTATGGTGAATACCAATGAGCAAATTCTTGGCTCTGCCCGGGTTACCCCAATTGTAGTTGCAGAGTTTCCTCTCACTTTCCATCAAACTATCAGAAATTTGATTAGCTTCTAAAGTAGTTTCAGCAAGAGCAAATTTTGATGTGGACTAGTGGAAGTGCTTCGAAAAACTTTTCAGGGTTCATCATGATTCATCAGACGGATTACCCCAACTGCAGTTGCAGAGTTTCATCTTACGTTCATCAGCCTGTCTGAATCTTGATGATGGCACTTCTAAAGTAGTTTCAGCAACAGCAAATATTCTAGTGCAGGCAGCATCGCACAGGACCGCTGAAACTTGACAAAAATAATAATATATTTTTACTATATAGTTAAGCGATCATACAAACATTCATATGGCTATTCTACTACTACTTACTACAGATAAAACATGAGTATAACAGCAACATAGTTAAAAATTCTCTCTACTAGCTAACCCTGAACAAGGATGGGGACCAGACAGGGTCCAAAAGAAACCCATCCTATATGCACATGAGCTACAAGAAATTCTCATGGATCTGGATGTCAAGATGGAGAGACTGCATCATATAATTTCTTCTCTTCATCATGGTGGGCTCTGCCGCACCAAAACTCACTCATTCACAGAGCGACCATGGGACCATTATGCTTGCGTTGGCTCGTGAACAGCTTCGCCGAGAACAGGTCCTTGGTCAGCTTCCTGAGATCGAAGCCGCGGGGCTGGGCCGCGGCGGTGGGGTGGTGCTTGGGGTTGGGGCTCTTGAGGAGCTCACGCAGGGTGTAGTTCTCCTGCTTCACCATGTCGATGGACGATGCGAGCTGCCTGATGACCTCCCTCTTCTCCTCGTCCTTCGCGGCGAGCTCCGCCTTCTGAGCCGCCTTGTTCTCCTCGATCACCTTCTGCAGCTCGGAGTTCTGCTCGTTGAGCCTCTTGATCTCCGCGCGCATGAGCTCTGCTTCTTGGTCAAGCTGGTCCTTCTTTGCCGCTGCCGCTGCAGCGTCTTCGGAGACCTTCTCATCATGCTCTTCTTCCGGGTCATCAACTTCAGACTCGGAGTCATAGGAGTCTGAGCACAGTGAGTTGGAGGAAGAACTTCTTGTTGTCTTGCCATCCATGGACCCTGAAGACCAGCTCTTGGTCGCCTTGCCATCCATGGACCCCGGAGACCAGCTCTTGGTGCAGGGAGATGGATTGAACTTGGACCGGCATGTGCCGCTGCCATGCTTCAGCAGGTCATACTGCTCGGCAAGCGAGCGGTGCGTGCGGTACAGGTCGCCGAGCATGTCCACCAGGACTGGACGCTTTTTGTAGTACATTTCAGCACGCTGAGCGAACGAGTCCGCATCTTGGTCGATCAGCTTGAGCATTTGCTTGGTCTTGTCATCCAGTTCTGCAATCCAAGGGAAGGAAGAAAACAATTAGTGAAGGGGAAGTTATCCGTGCTGTAAAAACAAGATATGAAGTACAGAGTCCCTATAAAAAAAATCTGACGTACAGAATTACCAGGCCATTATTGATCTATGCATCACAAGATTGCATATGTCACCACAAATTTGATAGAGTGCTAGAGTAATATTGTGAACTTGTCATGATTTACTTATCATTCTTCAGAGTTAAATATGTAAATGCTGTAACGACGCAGATAGAGGCTGGAGGAGCAAATCTTCCATTATAATTTTTTTTGGGGGAAAATCTTCCATTATCTAAAAGAGAAGTTAAGACCAAGATGAAATTGACCGTTGGTGAAACTCCAGATGGAAAGTAGTATGGCCAGAACAGAGGCGGACAGTTCTGTAAGAGAGATGGTTCGGTGCAGAGGTCATAATATCAGTCCATGGAGTAACCACAACAAGTCAACAGCAAGATCCAGGTTCAGTCCGTCCATGGAGTAACCATACGGTGATAACAACATCCACTGGGGAGTGCCAGGTAGGGAGCGAGAGGCAAACCTGAAAGAGTGGTGCCGAGCCACGGGGACGTCCTGGCGAGGTTGTGGCTGTCGAACCACCATGCCTGCTGCAGCTCCTTGTGCACCATCTCTTCTTCTTCTTACCTTCAGAAATCACAGGAATAAGCACAAACAGCCAACGGGATGGACAAAACAAATGGATTTTGTGAGTAACACACTAACTGCCT
This sequence comes from Triticum monococcum, assembly GCA_034509565.1. NCBI lineage: Eukaryota > Viridiplantae > Streptophyta > Magnoliopsida > Poales > Poaceae > Triticum > Triticum monococcum. The sequence goes on along the minus strand of CM067842.1, from coordinate 74,775,794 downwards.
TACAAGAACACGAGACAACAAGCCAACAAAAGAGAAGATTTGGAACCGTGAAGAAAGTTCATGAGCATTGAAAACGCAAGGCGTTGGCAAAGGGAAGACGGTAACGGAATACCGAGAATCGCACCAACCAAAGTACCAAGCTGAAGTAGAGCAGAGAAGAAGCAGGCCAAAATATGCATGACTCCATGAGCATAACAGATTCAATCTGGAACAACCGCGCGCGCTCTCCCAACCCACAAATCCAGTAAACCTCGCGTTCTCGCCAGATCCAAACAGATTCAAAACGACGACGCGGTGCAAATCCAAACCAATCTAGTCTAGGACGAACGGAGCAGAGGCCCAAAAATCGGAGCTCCAACGGCTTACACGGCTCCGAACGACTCCCGTCGGGGACAGCGGCCGCCTCCTCCGCGCAACACGGCACAGCAGCCGCAGTTCATCAGCAAGAAACGGCAGAAAAGATAAAAAAAAGCAATGAACAACCGCCGCGGACAGATCAATCCGGTACCCGCGCCGCGCGAACACAAACGAATCTGGCAGAGATAACCGCACCTGCGTCGTGTGGAGTGGAGTTGCCGGCGGCCGCTCTCGCTCTCGCTCTCTACGGTGCCGTGGCGCGGAGGGGGGCGGAGTTTCCCGTTGCCACGCGCTCCACCAGACCGGACCGCTTCTTTGTCCAGCGGACGGACAAGGGGGGGCGCAGCTTTCAGGATTGGGACGAGGGGGAAGGGGACAAGGCTCTGCGCCGGCGCACGCCCGCTCGCCTCTCGTCTCGATCTCCAGGAAAATATTTCAAACCCTGCCGCTCCACGAACGAGACTCTTCTTGCGGGGAGGCCCTCCGGGAACGCCCTATTTAACGGCGTCCATTACCGGGCGCCCGATTGCTGCTGTCCTTTCCGGTTGGCATTCCGGTTGGCCGGGGAGCGTGAATCGTGATATTCCCGGGCTGGTTTCTGGCCCGCCGTGTGTGTGCACACGGCTCACGGTTGTAGGGGTGCACGATAAGGATTAGATTCATTTGCGTGCTCGGAATTGGAAGGATACGCGGTGGTTTTTTGTCCCGAATTAATGTGGAAATATTGGTACGCAATAATTTTCTGCCTGTTATGTTAACGTGCATGCAATTGTTGGAGATATGCCAAAGAAATATATGGGAAGCGGTTCAATTCGGCCGATTGATTTCTCGGTCATGTCAATGGCACCTCCCGTGCATGCATGACATGTGTCCTCTGTGGTGCCCACAGTTTTTCCCTGTCGTCCTTATCTCTCGCCGAGGTTCCTCGTCCATATGACTTCTTTCGGTAAGTGCAACGTGCTCAACATTGAAAGTATGCGTGGTGGTTTGGTGGGTTTCTCCTAAATTAATGTGAACAATATTGGTAGGCAATAATTTTCTCCCAATTATATTAAGGCCGTGTATTAACGTGCATGCAACAATTGAAATATGCCAAAGAATATGATAAACGGTTCAATTCGACCGAATGATTTCCCGCTCCAGTCAACCGCCTCCCACGCATTACGTGTGCCCTCTGTGGTGCCCAACCTCTTCCCTATCATCCTTATCTCTCGTCAAAGTCCCCCGTCCATACGACTTCTTTCGAAAAGCGCAACTTCCCTTCTCCCATCTTTCTGTGAGGGGCTATCATGGCCAGCGTCCACTGCTCCAAAGCTTGAATGGCACTATGCGAGACGGGATGGCGGCGATGTGACCACCGTTGTGGGAGGAGGGGGGTGGGTAATTTTCTCCCAATATGGGTACACAATCATTTTCTCCCCGTTAACGTGCATGCGGTATTTGTAAATATACGGAGAAATACTATGTAATAACTTGTGTCAATATGGACTATGCGCATACTGGGGGGAGTAACTGATACTTATTACAAGGGTGCCCTTATTACAAAGGACAGAAAAATAATGGAACAACAAAAGAAAAATTGAGGGCATGTTCGGTTGGTGGTCGACTTTTTTTCACTTATATAAAAGAACATGAAGCAAACTTACTAAGAAAACATGTCACATGGGTTTTTTTTTCGGGTGTCACATGGCTTCATACTCTCAAACTTTGATTCCTTTTTGTTTTGGCGGTCAACTTTGATAGTAGTTTGTAACAACACTTGGAGTGATAAAAGACTATAGCTGCCAAAACGGTACAGACATTATAAACACTAGTATAATGCCTGTGCGTTGCCACGGGCTCTTCAAAATTTATAATAAGTATCTTTCATTTATCATCCCCTTATATTGGGTGATTATGGGGTGTTTTAATTAGAAACACAACAATCAAATATTAGGAAATTTCACCGAACGAACAACAACGAATAATACGATATCTATCAAACGAATAAAATGAGGTCATATTTTTGGTCCGTCATGCACTTCTGTTGAAAAGTGTCTATCCCTTTTAGAATCAACCCACTGTTTGCTCGCACGCAAAAAAAAAAATACATCTATAAAGTGGGGAACCGATCGGTGCCAAAAAGAACTCAAACTCCTATCCAATCTCGACTTCGTGCTCTTCCACTTCCATTGATGAAGATGGGACGTCAAGGGTTTCATCATGATGACCTCGAGCAGCCGCCGACATCCCTCCCCACATCTACCCCTACCCCCTGCTGCCGCTTGCACTGTCCTTGCTCCTCGAGGGAGCTAGGGACACAATGTTCTCTAGGATGGGCATGACCAGATCCACGGGGAGGCCACATTCTTCCATGGGAACCCAACCAAGCACACCACCCTCCGCAACCATCCAATCCCAATCTAACAAAGTCAAGACCCGCCATCGATCCATAAATCAGGCTCGCCGCATCCAGATTCACTGCAAGTCTGCGACGAGTCTGTAGTCGACATCTTGACTTTGGCTATCCCCACGGAAGAATCATCGGACCCTGCTTACTTTTACCATCACTTCGTCTCTTCCCAAGGCAGCGACACCACCCAGCCAATCACCACCACCGCTTGCGGCTTGCCTACATAAAATCATGAGAAATCCCCACGGCGGTGCTGTAAGATCACCTTGGCGACCTCGACAGTGACCGACTGGTCTAAGATCTAAGCTAGCCGCTCTTTGTAGAAACCAATAGAAGTAGGCATGTGACTCAGATTTGTTCTTTGGTGTGCATGCGTTTCTTGCTGCCCACCAGCTCTTGTCTACAACTCGCCTATCTCTGTACCAGCTCTTGGTCTACAACTCACCTATCTTCATGCTCGAGACGACCAAGCTCGATGCGCAAGCCGCATATGTCTGCTAGAGCTATATACAGGCCCTATGATTTTTGGATCACTGGCACTATGGGTGCCAGGACCGGAGTCGCCCTCATCCACCAAGTGGATCAAGGAGGCCCACCACCTAGACTCTACATCGCAACATTTTGTGTTTTCCTATAAAAAGTAAAGAACCTTCTCTAATAAACGTAAATATAACCTTTTGGTTTTATAGTCTCAACTTTCCTACACTCCAATACCAGAAGGATTTCTTGGTTTTATTTAATGACTTTCTTGAATGTCATTCAGTTAGAAAGGTAGTAATACAAACTGTGATATTAAGGCAAATTATTAGTCATATTAAAGTGCAAAAGGCCCTATAGGAGTCAAAGCATGACTTTTATGGTTATACTGTAATTTGCAAGATCTGAGATTTATGCAAGTGTACAATTAAAGAAGAGCCAATTAAATAGATTTTCACATTCAGAATAGTACGATTAGCAGTAGCACTTCAATTTTTTCATGTTTGATCAGCTTGCTAGGTGGTTATCACTAAGCATGTTGGAACGATGAGCATAACCTAACTTAGTTCAGTACGTGTTGCTGCAAATTAGTTCAGTACGTACGAAGCTGTTGCTAATTTCAATGCCTGGCTGTTGCAAGTTTCTAATGAAAAAGTACTTCAGGTCAAAGGTCAGGGAATATACACTTTTGTTATCATGGTTGTTTTCTTATAGTGAACAACTTTGATCACCACTTCAGCAGCTACTATCTATAAGAAGACATTAGCTAAGTAGATACAGGCAAAGAAAGCATGTAGGCAAAACCAGAATTAAAAACATCCTCCTCAATGGAGCTCGTGCAGTTCGGAAGACCCTAATGATCGATGAGGGACCCCTCCGATGGTAGCATGGCGTGACAATTGCCGTCAATGACGACACCCAAAGTACCTTGCACAATCCATCGATCCAGTTTGGAACAATCAAGCACATACCTTGCAAAGTGATGTGGATCTGAAGCAGAGGTGGGAAGGTAAAGGCTCAAGTGAGGTGGAATGAGACGTTGATATAGACATGCACGCATAAGAATAAGGCGGTGCCCAGGATGGATCTCCATCGGAGGAGGCCGGATCCGCTGGGGAGAAGGTTGCTGTAGTACCTGCCATCTGTGCGATGGATCACGGGGCTGGCAGGCAGGGGGAGGGGATAGGAGGGAGCGGGTGGGCTAGAGCGCAGATGGCGGGTGCCCCCGACGACAGCTGGGAAGGATGGTGGAGGAGGTGGATGAGGATGGCGGCGGCGGCGTCTGCGGTTGCGCCTCGTTCGCAGTCGTGCTGGTGGTGGTCGATGCGAGAGCCGGATGGCGTCGGCCAGAATCAGGCAGGGGCGACAAAGATTTAGAGGAGAGAAAGAATGGAGGCGATGAGCGATGGGAGGAAGGGCCACCGGCGATTGGGGTGGCCTCAGATCCGCCCTCCGTGGCCGCCTATTTCATGGGACGAACACCCACGCTCATCGTCGGGCTCACCTTCGGCCGCTGCCTCGCCGACATTCACGACGTAGAGCCCCTTTCTCCGATCCCATTTGCCAGGGAGGCAACGCCATCCTTCATCGCAGAGAACGAGTCCACACTGAGATCCCAACCAGATCGTGATTGCGCCTCCCCAAACCGCAGCGGCACATCCCACTCCATCAACGACCAACCTATATGAGGCGGAGGGTCAGTGTAGGACGCGAGCGCCGTCACCATGGACGTGGGGGACGCCGTAGGTGGGAAGGAGGCGACGACGGCGTCTGTGTCAGGAAGATCGCACGACGGTGGCGGCGTTAACTCGAGGGGATCGAGAGGAGCTGCGTTTGGTGCCGGGTGGGTTCTTTGATGCGTGCGTGGGGCTGGAGATTGTGATAGGTGATCAGGTGAGGGCGTGCCATACCTGGATCGATAGCCTTACCATACCTGGTGGTAATTTAAATTTATTACCATATTCGATATTTCCCGAGTTATGGCCTTACCATACCTGGATTGATAGCCTTTGGGGTATTTAAATTTATTACAATATAATTACCATATTCAAAATTTCCTGAGTTATGACCTTACCATACCTGGATTGATTTATTACTATACGGGGATTAATTATGATTGATTACCATAAATACGTTGGTGCGTGCGTGGGGCTGGAGATTGTGATAGGTGATCAGGTGAGGACGTGCCATACCTGGATCGATAGCCTTACCATACCTGGTGGTAATTTAAATTTATTACCATATTCAATATTTCCCGAGTTATGGCATTACCATACCTGGATTGATAGCCTTTGGAGTAATTTAAATTTGTTACCATATAATTACCATATTCAAAATTTCCTGAGTTATGACCTTACCATACCTGGATTGATTTATTACTATACGTGGATTAATTATGATTGATTACCATAAATACGTTGGGTATTGCCGGTCAGACGAGAAAAGAGAAACCGGTGGAAGGTGGGACGAAGAAAAACCAGTTGAAAATAAACCGGTTGAAAATAAACCGGTTGAAAGTGGGGGAGACTATTCAACCAATTCGTCCATTAGGAATAGAGATGTTAACATGTTTTAGCAACACGTTACACGTGGATAGTAGTACATGTAGCTCCCCCGCAAAAAAAAAGTAGTACATGTAGCTAGGTATGAAGTGCAAGTCTTGTGGGAAATATCCCGTGCTGCCCAGGGGGGTATATGCAAAACCGCAAAGATCCTGCCGGAGAAAAGGCAGCCCACTTTCAAATTTGCCGAGCTGGGGCCCGACTAGCGAGTTTCGTCTTTCATTGAAGAAGGGTTTGCCTCGCGCCCTCGCCTCTGTACCAGCGTCTGACTGACAAGAACCTTATTAAATAAAGGGATTCAAATTCCCTTCCAAGTTCCAATTTATTTCTTTTGTCTCGCCAAGAACTCTTTTTTTTTAGGGTCGCCAAGAACTCTTCGGAAATACAGTACGTTTGTGGAAACATGAGCAACCAGCTGACACTACCGTTAGTACAGATTAGCTACGCATTTTCAGGAAAAAAACCCGTAGCATATCCTGCATGAGGATCCAGCATTAAACACCTGCCAAAGTAAAATAAATCAGTAGGGTGGCGCTGCAAGTATTTTCCCAGCCCAGAGAAAAATGGGAGCGTATCACGTTGCACAGAATGACAGAGGCCAGACCAGCTTTGCATGGCTTGTTTATTCAGTCGGGAACTAGCCGTTGCGAGCCCCAAAGCATGATGAACTGATAAAGTAAGAGTAGATTACCGTCCCAGATTACGTGGTGAGGCCAAGGCAGCGGGGCGCTTTGATTAGGTGGCTAGATTAAGTACGAACCCTGTTATTTTAAGCGTGATATCGTGATGAGCGGTCAATAATCAAATCCGGGTGCGATGCGGGGAGGCAGAAAGGGCAGCAGGTCCAGGTCGGATGGCGCGTGTGGCTGGCTGTGGCCCAGCCTGAGCCTGAGCGTGAGCGTGAGCTAGCCGACCGTTGCGGTGGCTCCCGCTCCAGACTCCCGTGCCCCGCTTGCCGTGCCTTCCTTTCGTTCCCCCCTGCAACCGTGCGTGCGAACGAGACTTGCCTCCTCCTCCGTGGTGCGTCCCATCCGTGCTTTCATTTACCTGACTTGATTTGATTGGAATAAAATAAAGATCGGCCCCATCCCTTTAAAATTAGGGGAAAAATATGATTAGATTAGAAAGAAAAGAAAAAAAAGACAATCGTAGGATTAAATGAGAGCACAGAGAGGGAGCAGGCAAACCGGATCCCGTGCGTGCTGGCCGCCGTCGCCAGGTTTTCCGGCCATCCCGACGGCGTGATAGAGTAGAGCTGCCATTTCAAAGGATTCCTCATCAGTTTTAGCCTGTTTTTTTTACATTAACTGGACAATTTTCTTCTACTTAATTAGTCGACGAGGCAAAAAAATTCTCTGTTTCGCAAAAAAGCCAAGGATTCATACGGGTGAAGGGCTATCATAAAATAAAAAAGCATCTCAAATACAATAAAAATTACACAAAGGTCCTTCGACCACCGAAAAATCATCAAAGCCGCCAACACCGTTCCCCTACACGAGCCAACATGACCTTCTCTCCGTTGACCCCGTCTAGACGGATGAACTCAGAGAGGGCCGGAGCCCAGAAAACCAACTCGAAGAAGAAACGAGTAATCCACCCCAAGCATGGCACCTCCGAGGATTAAAAGAAAACTAATCTAAACTACTAGACGAAGCCAAGGCATCGGGACTCCCTTCCCCGCCATCCGTCAACGAAATAGCAAGCAAAGGGGAAGCGAATCCACAAACTCACCGACAGAGCTAGAGGGGACAAGCTTTCCCTATCCACCATGAGGCTCATCCAATCTCCTAGCCATTTTGAACTATGAATGCCTTTAAAAATATTTTGAATTTATACAATATGTCTCAGTAATTTATACTTTTTATTCGAAAAGGGGGACTTCCCGGCCTCTGCATCAGAACGATGCATACGGCCACATTTATTAAAAAATAAATGAGGTTCAACAAGGTCTTAAAGTCTGGAAACAAAAAAGAACGTCTAGCTCACACAGAGCCTCAACGCCGATAACAAAATGCCCAAGAAGCTACAATAGGCTGACAAAATAGAAGATAGGTAAACTAATCGCCTATCCTATTACATGACCGCCATCCAAACCGGTTGAAAATATCCCGCGCTACCATCTCCCACCGGACAAATCCAGTAACCAAACGTTCCCTGGCCTCCGTCGGAGTGAGTAAGGACCACATACGGATCAGCGCAGTAGCCCGGAATAAAACCTGCAAAAAATAAATAGCTGTTGTTCTGTGAAAAGCCAAATCATTTCTGCAGTTCCAAATTGCCCATAACAACGCACATACTCCTACACGAATGTATCTAGCTGTTTCGAACTCTATCTCAGCAAGCCGCGTCCCGAATAACGTGTTGACCGAGGTCGGAGGAGTAATGTTAAAGGCAATTTGCACAGAGTGCCACAAAACTCTTGCCAACGGGCAGTCAAAAAAGAGGTGCTTGATAGTCTCGTCCCGATCACAGAAACTACACCTAGTAGAACTTGTCCAGTTGCGCTTAACCAAATTATCCTTTGTTAAAATTACTTGTTTATGGACGAACCACATAAACACTTTAATCTTCAAAGGAACCTTGACTTTCCAAACATGTTTGGAACTAGGAATAACACTAGAGTTAATGATATCGATATACATCGATTTGACTGTGAACTCCCCAGATCTAGTAAGCTTCCAACACAACTGATCGGGCTGAGGAGCTAACTGAATCTCCATCAGTCTACGCACCAAGTGAAGCCATGCTTCCCATTGTTCGCCCACAAGCACCCTCCTAAACTGAATATTGAGGGGAATTGATTGCATAACTGTGGCAACAAGAGCCTCCCGACGCTGAACAATATGATAAAGGGACGGATGCTGGATCGCCAAAGGCGCATCACCAAGCCACGTATCCTCCCAGAAGCGAGTGGTGTTGCCATTACCGACAAAAAACTTAGTTCTGTTAAAGAAGGTAGTTTTGATTCTCATAAGCCCCTTCCAGAACGGCGAATCAGTTGGTCTCAGTGTGACCTGGGACAGGGTCTTGGACTGCAGATATTTACTACGTAGAATCTGCGCCCACGTTGCCTCCGTCTCAAATGACAACTTATACAACCACTTACTGAGAAGACATCTGTTCTTGACTTCAAGATTCTCAATACCAAGGCCCCCCTGGTCCTTTGGTCGACAGATGATATCCCATTTGGCGAGTCGGTATTTTCTCTTAAGTTCATCACTCTGCCAGAAGAATCGGGATCAATAGAAGTCCAGCCTTTTCCTAACCCCAACTGGGACCTCAAAGAAGGATAGGAGAAACATAGACATACTCGTGAGCGCCGAATTAATAAGAATCAATCGGCCTCCATAAGACATGAGTTTTCCTTTCCAGCAACTCAGTTTCTTCTCAAACCGATCCTCGATGCACTTCCACTCTTTGTTTGTTAGTTTATGATGGTGAATGGGAATGCCTAGATACGTAAAAGGCAAAAACCCCAATTCACATCCAAACAATTGTCTATAAGCCTCTTCTTCGTCTTTGGCTCTACCAAAGCAGAACAGCTCGCTTTTATGAAAATTAATCTTCAATCCAGTCAATTGTTCAAATAAGCATAACACCAACTTCATATTTCTCGCTTTTGCCAAATCGTGTTCCATAAAGATGATTGTATCATCAGCGTATTGCAGGATGGACACACCACCATCAACTAGATGAGGCACCAAGCCACCCACCTGGCCGGCCTCCTTTGCCCTCCCTATCAACATCGCCAACATATCAACCACAATATTGAACAAGATTGGAGACATATGATCACCTTGTCTCAGGCCCTTGTGTGTCTGGAAATAATGACCTATATCGTCATTCACTTTAATTACAACACTCCCTTTTTGCGTGAACGATTCCACCTGGTGTCGCCAAGCTTCATCAAAGACCTTCATGCGTAAGGCCCGTTGAAGGAACGGCCATTTGACTTTATCATACGCCTTCTCGAAATCCACCTTGAAAATAACTCCATCAAGTTTTTTCGTGTGAATCTCATGGAGCATTTCATGAAGGACCACAACCCCTTCCAGGATGTTCCTGTCCGGCATGAAAGCAGTTCGAGTAGGCTGCACCACAGCATACGCAATCTGTGTGAGCCTAATCGTCCCGACCTTGGTAAAAATTTTGAAATTGACATTCAGAAGATAGATAGGTTTGAATTGCTCGATTCTCACGGCCTCTGTTTTCTTAGGAAGCAGGGTTATTGTTCCAAAATTTAGCTGAAAAAGCTGCAATTGTCCCGAGAACAAATCATGGAACATCGGCAACAACTCCCCTTTAATAATATGCCAGCACTTCTTATAAAACTCAGCCGGGAAACCATCTGCGCCGGGGGCCTTATTATTTTTCATCTGTGAGATAGCCTCGAACACCTCCTTTTCCGAAAAAGGAGCGGTTAAAATATCGTTCTCGACAGCAGTAAGTTGAGGTACATCTTCAACCCTAGACTCATCCAGAGATACACAGTTCTCCTCTGGTGGTCCAAAAATTGTTTGTAGTACTCAGTAATGTATAGCTTTAGGTTCTCCTGGCCGATAATCGTACCCTCATCTTGTTCAAGCTGAAAGATTCTCTTCTTCCTGTGTTTGCCATTGGCTATCATGTGGAAGAATTGAGTGTTCGCGTCCCCCTGGACCACTCTTCGTACCTTGGCCCGCAGTGCCCACTTTAATTCTTCTTCACGAAGGAGTTCTTTCAGCCTCATCTCAGCGTCAAGCTTGGTATGAAGCTCGGCGGCTGGCAGAACCGTGGTTTCTGCTTTTACATCTAAGGACTGAATAAGGGCAAGGAGCCCTTCCTTTTCAACCTTATAAATCCCATTAAGATGTTTAGCCAACCCACGTAGGAAACTTCTCAAGTGCCTAATCTTATTCTGCCAGCACTCAAGCGCATTCCTACCGCCTGCATCCTTAGCCCACTCTCTGGCTACGAGATCCAGGAAGCCTTCTCTTCTGAACCACGCAAGCTCGAACAAGAACAAATTCTTGTTGCCCGGGTATGTAGCCCCACCAGAGTCAAGAAATAGAGGCGTGTGATCAGAAATACCATGAGAGAGAGCCTGAATTGTTACAAATGGAAACTTATGTTCCCATTCGACACTTGCGAGTACACGATCCAACTTTTCAAACGTTGGATTTGGCATGGCGTTAGCCCATGTGAACTTCCTACCTGAAAGCTCAATCTCTCTCAGATCCAAGCTTTCAATAATAGTGTTGAACATGAACGACCATCTCCCGTCAAAGTTATCATTATTCTTCTCATCACGCCTCCTAATCATGTTAAAGTCTCCCCAACCAGGATTGGGAGCTGCTCAGACCCGCAAACTATAACAAGGTCAGCCAAGAAATCCGGTTTGAATTCTGACTGCGCGGCACCATACACCGCCACCAGAGCCCAGTCAAATCCATCAACCTTGGACCGCACCCTGAACTTAACAGCAAAATCTCCCATGACCACACTTCGAACTTCGAGAGACTCGCATCTAACACCGAGTAAGATCCCACCCGATCTTCCTCGCGGCGGCAGACAGTGCCAGTCAAACTCAATACCACCCGATAAAGTATTGAGAAATTGTGGTGAGAAATTTTCTCTACCAGTTTCAGACAACGCAATAAAGTCCAATCTATTGGGGAACGTTGCAGAAAATAAAAAAATTTCCTACGGTTTCACCAAGATCCATCTATGAGTTCATCTAGCAACGAGTGATCAGATGCATCTACATACCTTGTAGATCGCAAGCGAAAGCGTTCAAAGAATGGGGATGAGGGAGTCGTACTCGACGTGATCCAAATCACCGGAGATCCTAGCGCCGAACGGACGGCACCTCCGTGTTCAACACACGTACGGTCAGCGTGACATCTCCTCCTTCTTGATCCAGCAAGGGAGAAGGAGAGGTTGATGAAGATCCAGCAGCACGACGGCGTGGTGGTGGATGCAGGAGTCACCACAGCAGGGCTTCGCCGTTCTACTTTGAGAGGGAGAGGTGTAGCAGGGGAGAGGGAGACGCCAAGAGTCAAGGGTGCGGCTGCCCCTCCCTCCCCCCCTTTATATAGGCTCCCCAAGGGGGGCGCCGGCCCTAGGAGATGGGATCTCCTAGGGAGGGCGGCGGCCAAGGGTGGAGTGGCCCCCAAGGCAAGTGGGGCGCCCCCCACCCTAGGGTTTCCTACCCTAGGCGTAGGGGGTGGGCCAAGGGGGGCGCACCAGCCCACTATGGGCTGGTTCCCCTCCCCACTTCAGCCCATGGGGCCCTCCAGGATGGGTGGTCCCACCCGGTGGACCCCCGGGACCCATCCGGTGGTCCCAGTACAATACCGGTGACCCCCGAAACTCTCCCGATGGCCGAAACTGCACTTCCTATATATAATTCTTCACCTCCGGACCATTCTGGAACTCCTCTTGATGTCCGGGATCTCATCCGGGACTCCGAACAACTTTCGGGTTACTGCATATTCATATCTCTACAACCCTAGCGTCACCGAACCTTAAGTGTGTAGACCCTATGGGTTCGGGAGACATGTAGACATGACCGAGATGGCTCTCCAGTCAATAACCAACAGCGGGATCTGGATACCCATGTTGGCTCCCACATGCTCCTCAATGATCTCATCGGATAAACCACGATGTCGAGGATTCAAGCAACCCCGTATACAATTCCCTTTGTCAATCGGTACGTTACTTGCCCGAGATTCGATCGTCGGTATCCCAATACCTCGTTCAATCTCGTTACCGACAAGTCACTTTACTCGTACCGTAATGCATGATCCCGTGACCAGACACTTGGTCACTTTGAGCTCATTATGATGATGCATTACCGAGTGGGCCCAGAGATACCTCTCCGTCATACGGAGTGACAAATCCCAGTCTTGATCCGTGTCAACCCAACAGACACTTTCGGAGATACCCGTAGTATACCTTTATAGTCACCCAGTTATGTTGTGACGTTTGGTACACCCAAAGCACTCCTACGGTATCCGGGAGTTACACGATCTCATGGTCTAAGGAAAAGATACTTGACATTGGAAAAACTCTAGCAAACGAACTATACGATCTTGGGCTATGTTTAGGATTGGGTCTTGTCCATCACATCATTCTCCTAATGATGTGATCTCGTTATCAATGACATCCAATGTCCATAGTCAGGAAACCATGACTATCTGTTGATCAACGAGCTAGTCAACTAGAGGCTTACTAGGGACATGTTGGTGTCTATGTATTCACACATGTATTACGATTTCCGGATAACACAATTATAGCATAAATAAAAGACAATTATCATGAACAAGGAAATATAGTAATAATCCTTTTATTATTGCCTCTAGGGCATATTTCCAATAGTCTCCCACTTGCACTAGAGTCAATAATCTAGTTACATTGTGATGAATCGAACACCCATGGAATTCTGGTGTTGATCATGTTTTGCTCTAGGGAGAGGTTAGTCAACGGATCTGCTACATTTAGGTCCGTATGTACTTTACAAATATCTATGTCTCCATCTTGAACATTTTCACGAATGGAGTTGAAGCGACGCTTGATGTGCCTAGTCTTCTTGTGAAACTTGGGCTCCTTGGCAAGTGCAATAGCTCCAGTGTTGTCACAGAAGAGTTTGATCGGCCCCGACGCATTGGGTATGACTCCAAGGTTGGTGATGAACTCCTTCACCCAAATTGCTTCATGCGCTGCCTTCGAGGCTGCCATGTACTCCGCTTCACATGTAGATCCCGCCACGACGCTCTGCTTGCAACTGCACCAGCTTACTGCCCCACCATTCAAAATATACACGTATCCGGTTTGTGACTTAGAGTCATCCAGATCTGTGTCGAAGCTAGCGTTGACGTAACCCTTTACGACGAGCTCTTTGTCACCCCCATAAACGAGAAACATTTCCTTAGTCCTTTTCAGGTACTTCAGGATATTCTTGACCACTATCCAGTGTTCCTTGCCGGGATTACTTTGGTACCTACCTACCAAACTTACGGCAAGGTTTACATCAGGTCTGGTACACAGCATGGCATACATAATAGAACCTATGGCTGAGGCATAGGGGATGACACTCATCTCTTCTATATCTTCTGTCGTGGTCGGACATTGAGCTGAGCTCAATTTCACACCTTGCAACACAGGCAAGAACCCCTTCTTAGACTGATCCATATTGAACTTCTTCAATATCTTATCAAGGTATGTGCTTTGTGAAAGACCTATGAGGCGTCTTGATCTATCTCTATAGATCTTGATGCCTAATATATACGCAGCTTCTCCAAGGTCCTTCATTGAAAAACTCTTATTCAAGTAGGCCTTAATGCTGTCCAAAAGCTTTATATCATTTCCCATCAAAAGTATGTCATCTACATATAATATGAGAAATGCTACAGAGCTCCCACTCGCTTTCTTATAAACGCAGGCTTCTCCATAAGTCTGCATAAACCCAAACGCTTTGATCATCTCATCAAAGCGAATGTTCCAACTCCAAGATGCTTGCACCAGCCCATAAATCGAGCGTTGGAGCTTGCACACTTTGCCAGCATTCTTAGGACCGACAAAACCTTCCGGCTGCATCATATACAATTCTTCCTTAAGGAAACCAATAAGGAATGCCGTTTTGACGTCCATTTGCCATATTTCATAATCATAGAATGCGGCAATTGCTAACATGATTCGGACGGACTTCAGCTTCGCTACAGGGGAGAAAGTCTCATCGTAGTCAACCCCTTGAACTTGTCGATAACCCTTAGCGACAAGCCGAGCTTTATAGATCGTCACATTACCATCCGCGTCCGTCTTCTTCTTAAAGATCCATTTATTTTCTATGGCTCGCCGATCATCGGGCAAGTCAGTCAAAGTCCATACTTCGTTTTCATACATGGATCCTATCTCGGATTTCATGGCTTCCAGCCATTTGTCGGAATCCGGGCCCGCCATCGCTTCTTCATAGTTCGAAGGTTCACCGTTGTCTAACAACATGATTTCCAAGACAGGGTTGCCGTACCACTCTGGTGCGGAACGTGTCCTTGTGGACCTACGAAGTTCAGTAGCAATTTGATCTGAAGTTTCATGATCATCATCATTAACTTCCTCTCTAGTCGGTGCAGGCACCTCAGGAACATTTTCTTGAGTCGCGCCACTTTCCGGTTCAAGAGGTAATACTTCATCAAGTTCTACTTTCCTCCCACTTACTTCTTTCGAGAGAAACTCTTTCTCTAGAAGGGTCCATTTTTGGCAACAAAGATCTTGCCTTCGGATCTGAGGTAGAAGGTATACCCAATAGTTTCTTTAGGGTATCATATGAAGACGCATTTTTCCGACTTGGGTTCGAGCTTTTCAGGTTGAAGTTTCTTGACATAAGCATCGCATCCCCAAACTTTTAGAAACGACAGCTTAGGTTTCTTCCCAAACCATAATTCATACGGTGTCGTCTCAACGGATTTTGACGGTGCCCTATTTAAAGTGAATGCGGCAGTCTCTAAAGCATAGCCCCAAAATGATAGCGGTAAATCGGTAAGAGACATCATAGATCGCACCATATCTAATAGAGTGCGATTACGATGTTCGGACACACCATTACGCTGAGGTGTTCCAGGCGGCGTGAGTTGTGAAACTATTCCATATTTTCTTAAGTGTGTGCCAAATTTGTGACTCAAGTATTCTCCTCCACGATCTGATCGCAAGAACTTGATTTTCCTGTCACGTTGATTCTCAACCTCACTCTGAAATTCCTTGAACTTTTCAAAGGTCTCAGACTTGTGTTTCATTAAATAGACATACCCATATCTACTCAAGTCATCAGTGAGGGTGAGAACATAACGATAGCCACCGCAAGCCTAAACACTCATTGGACCGCACACATCAGTATGTATGATTTCCAATAAGTTGGTTGCTCGCTCCATTGTTCCTGAGAACGGAGTCTTGGTCATTTTACCCATGAGGCATGGTTCGCACATGTCAAATGATTTGTAATCAAGAGACTCTAAAAGTCCATCTGCATGGAGCTTCTTCATGCGTTTGACACCTATGTGACCAAGGCGGCAGTGCCACAAGTATGTGGGACTATCATTATCAACCTTACATCTTTTGGTATTCACACTATGAATATGTGTAGCATTACGCTCGAGATTCATTAAGAATAAACCATTCACCATCGGAGCATGATCATAAAACATATCTCTCATATAAATAGAACAACCATTATTCTCGGATTTAAATGAGTAGCCATCTCGTATTAAACGAGATCCTGATACAATGTTCATGCTGAAACTTGGCACTAAATAACAATTATTGAGGTTCAAAACTAATCCCGTAGGTAAATGTAGAGGTAGCGTGCCGACGGCGATCACATCGACCTTGGAACCATTCCCGACGCGCATCGTCACCTCGTCCTTCGCCAGTCTCCGCTTATTCTGCAGCTCCTGCTTTGAGTTACAAATGTGAGCAACTACACCGGTATCAAATACCTAGGAGCTACTACGAGTACTGGTAAGGTACACATCAATTACATGTATATCACATATACCTTTTGTTTTGCCGGCCTTCTTGTCTGCTAAGTATTTGGGGCAGTTCCGCTTCTAGTTACCACTTTCGTTGCAATAAAAGCACTCAGTCTCGGGCTTGGGTCCATTCTTTGGCTTCTTCCCGGCAGCTTGCTTGTCGGGCGCGACAACTCCCTTTCCATCCTTCTTGAAGTTCTTCTTACCCTTGCCTTTCTTGAACTTAGTGGTTTTATTCACCATCAACACTTGATGTTCCTTTTTGACTTCTACCTCTGCTGATTTCAGCATTGCAAATACTTTAGGAATGGTCTTTTTCATCCCCTGCATATTGAAGTTCATCACAAAGCTCTGTAGCTCGGTGGAAGCGATTGAAGGATTCTGTCAATGACCGCGTCATCCAGGAGATTAACTCCCAGCTGAGTCAAGCGGTTATGTAACCCTAACATAGTGAGTATGTGCTCACTGACAGAACTATTTTCCTCCATCTTACAGCTGAAGAACTTGTCGGAGACTTCATATCTCTCGACCCAGGCATGAGCTTGAAAAACCATTTTCAGCTCTTCGAACATCTCATATGCTCCGTGTCTCTCAAAACGGGTTTGGTGCCCCGGTTCTAAGCTGTAAAGCATGCCGCACTGAACGAGGGAGTAATCATCAGCACGTGTCTGCCAAGCGTTCATAACGTCTTGTTCCGCAGGGAGAACAGGTGTGTCACCTAGCGGTGCTTCTAGGACATAATATTTCTTTGCAGCTATGAGGATGATCCTCAGGTTCCGGACCCAGTCCGTATAATTGCTACCATCGTCTTTCAGCTTGGTTTTCTCTAGGAACACGTTGAAGTTGAGGACAACGTTGGCCATTTGATCTACAAGACATATTGTAAATATTTTAGACTAAGTTCATGATAATTAAGTTCATCTAATCAAATTATTCAATGAATTCCCACTTAGATGGACATCCCTCCAGTTATCTAAGTATAACATGATCCGAGTTAACTAGGCCGTGTCCGATCATCACGTGAGACGGACTAGTCAACATCGGTGAACATCTTCATGTTGATCGTATCTTCTATACGACTCATGCTCGACCTTTCGGTCTTCTGTGTTCCGAGGCCATGTCTGTACATGCTAGGCTCGTCAAGTCAACCTAAGTGTTTGCATGTGTAAATCTGTCTTACACCCGTTGTATGTGAATGTTGGAATCTATCACACCCGGTCATCACGTGGTGCTTCGAAACAACGAACTGTCGCAACGGCGCACAGTTAGGGGGAACACTTTCTTGAAATTATTATGAGGGATCATCTTATTTACTACCGTCGTTCTAAGTAAACAAGATGCAAAAACATGATAAACATCACATGCAATCAAATAATAATAGTGACATGATATGGCCAATATCACATAGCTCCTTTGATCTCCATCTTGGGGCTCCATGATCATCTTGTCACCGGCATGACACCATGATCTCCATCATCATGATCTCCATCATCGTGTCTCCATGAAGTTGCTCGCCAACTATTACTTCTACTACTATGGCTAACACGTTTAGCAATAAAGTAAAGTAATTTACATGGCGTTTCTCAATGACACGCAGGTCATACAAAAAAATTAAAGACAACTCCTATGGCTCCTGCCGGTTGTCATACTCATCGACATGCAAGTCGTGCTTCCTATTACAATAGCATTAACATCTCATACATCACATATATATCATTCATCATTCATCACAACTTTGGCCATATCACATCACAAAACACTTGCTGCAAAAACAAGTTAGACGTCCTCTAATTGTTGTTGCAAGTTTTACGTGGCTGCAATAGGGTTCTAGCAAGAATGTTTTCTTACCTACGTGAAAGCCACAACGTGATTTGTCAACTTCTATTTACCCTTCATAAGGACCCTTTTCATCGAATCCGCTCCAACTAAAGTGGGAGAGACAGACACCCGCCAGCCACCATATGCAACTAGTGCATGTCAGTCGATGGAACCGGTCTCACGTAAGTGTACGTGTAAGGTTGGTCCGGGCCGCTTCATCCCACAATACTGCTGAAGTAAAATAAGACTAGTAGCGGCAAGAAAGTTGACAACATCTACGCCCACAACAAATTGTGTTCTACTCGTGCAAAGAGAACTACGCATAGACCTAGCTCATGATGCCAATGTTGGGGAACGTTGCAGAAAACAAAAAAATTTCCTACGGTTTCACCAAGATCCATCTATGAGTTCATCTAGCAACGAGTGATCGGATGCATCTACATACCTTGTAGATCGCGAGCGGAAGCGTTCAAAGAACGGGGATGAGGGAGTCGTACTCGACGTGATCCAAATCACCGGAGATCCTAGCGCTGAATGGACGGCACCTCCGTGTTCAACACACGTACGGTCAGCGTGACGTCTCCTCCTTCTTGATCCAGCAAGGGAGAAGGAGAGGTTGATGAAGATCCAGCAGCACGACGGCGTGGTGGTGGATGCAGGAGTCACCACAGCAGGGCTTCGTCGTTCTACTTTGAGAGGGAGAGGTGTAGCAGGGGAGAGGGAGGCGCCAAGAGTCAAGGGTGCGGCTGCCCCTCCCTCCCCCCTTTATATAGGCTCCCCAAGGGGGGCGCCGGCCCTAGGAGATGGGATCTCCTAGGGGGGCGGCGGCCAAGGGTGGAGTGGCCCCCAAGGCAAGTGGGGCGCCCCCCCCCACCCTAGGGTTTCCAACCCTAGGCGCAGGGGGTGGGCCAAGGGGGGCGCACCAGCCCACTATGGGCTGGTTCCGCTCCCCACTTCAGCCCATGGGGCCCTCCGAGATGGGTGGTCCAACCCGGTGGACCCCCGGGACCCATCCGGTGGTCCCGATACAATACCGGTGACCCCCGAAACTCTCCCGATGGCCGAAACTGCACTTCCTATATATAATTCTTCACCTCCAGACCATTCCAGAACTCCTCGTGACGTCCGGGATCTCATCCGGGACTCCGAACAACTTTTGGGTTACTGCATATTCATATCTCTATAACCCTAGCGTCACCGAACCTTAAGTGTGTAGACCCTACGGGTTTGGGAGACATGTAGACATGATCGAGATGGCTCTCCAGTCAATAAACAACAGCGGGATCTGGATACCCATGTTGGCTCCCACATGCTCCTCGATGATCTCATCGGATGAACCACGATGTCGAGGATTCAAGCAACCCCGTATACAATTCCCTTTGTCAATCGGTACGTTACTTGCCCGAGATTCGATTGTCGGTATCCCAATACCTCGTTCAATCTCGTTACCGGCAAGTCACTTTACTCGTACCATAATGCATGATCCCGTGACCAGACACTTGGTCACTTTGAGCTCATTATGATGATGCATTACCGAGTGGGCCCAGAGATACCTCTCCGTCATACGGAGTGACAAATCCCAGTCTTGATCCATGTCAACCCAACAGACACTTTCGGAGATACCCGTAGTATACCTTTATAGTCACCCAGTTACGTTGTGACGTTTGGTACACCCAAAGCACTCCTACGGTATCCAGGAGTTACACGATCTCATGGTCTAAGGAAAGTATACTTGACATTGGAAAAACTCTAGCAAACGAACTATACGATCTTGTGCTATGTTTAGGATTGGGTCTTGTCCATCACATCATTCTCCTAATGATGTGATCTCGTTATCAATGACATCCAATGTCCATAGTCAGGAAACCATCACTATCCGTTGATCAACGAGCTAGTCAACTAGAGGCTTACTAGGGACATGTTGGTGTCTATGTATTCACACATGTATTACGATTTCCGGATAACACAATTATAGCATGAATAAAAGACAATTATCATGAACAAGGAAATATAATAATAATCCTTTTATTATTGCCTCTAGGACATATTTCCAACACAATCTATGCTCGATGGATGCTTCTGCAAGAAACCTTCTTTTAGCTAAGTCCTTAAGACCTCTGCTATTCCAAAAGATTCCTCTCATAGCTCGTCATGGAATTTTTTAGCCGTGCGAATCCTAGCACTCCTACGAACTGCGGACGTCGGGTAAATCTTGCGCTTCCATTTGCGCTTAGGGCTGGTCCTCCTGTCCACCCGGTCCTCACTCCCAGGTTCTGGAGGTCTTACTACATCAATCTCGACACTCTCATCCTCCTCTTCCGGCTCCGGGAGGGGATTAGCGAGATCAGCATAGAAATTATCCAGCACCCGGACCCCCAAAGCATCAATCTCGGAGTCATTCATGGGTTTGACAACAGCTAAGTTACGAATCATATCTAAAGCCCTACCGGCCTCTAAATCCAGTAAATCATTAATGGAATTAGAAATTTCACCATTATTACTACCTAGTGAAATCCCTAATTGGTTTGCATTATCAACAATCTCATCATTCGAAAAATGCAAGATGGAATTAGAAGTATTAACTGACATACCAGTAGTGATTTGGATGTCACGAAGCTTGGCCGCCCTCATGGCGCACCGCTGCTGCATGTCGTCCACCTCCGGCCGGTCTTGAAGACGGCAACTCAACCGTCGGCCCTCAGACGCCTGGTCCGGAATCCCGCCGAACGCTATCACCTCCTCCCGAGTGAAGTTGCCCGGGGAGTGACCTCCTGTCACCCCCGAACACTCAACTGGTCTCCACGGCCAGGAGAAGGCGCCGAGTCAGTTGATGGGGTACCATGGGCCACCTGCCCACGCTCCCCATCCACCCCAGCCTGTTGGCCAAAGGTGCTCGCTGGCACCAATGGTGGGGCGGCCACCCTAGGCGCGAAAGGTGAAGAGGGCTCCGAGGCCACCCGCCTCGAGCCCCCTCCATAGACTGGACCTGCCACCTGCAGTCCCGGCCTAGCGAGAGGTGAAGAGGGCGCCGAGGCCACCTGCCCCGAACCCCCTCCCGAAGGTAAAGCCTCCATCACAGTAACCCCGACCGGTGCGAAAGGAGAAGGGGGCGCCGAGGCCACCTGCCTCGAACCCCCTTCAGAGCTCGGAACCACCACCTGCAGTTCCGTCGTCGCAACAGAATCAGAGGGAGGCGAGAACACCAGCTCCGGACCCCCCTTCGCACAAGAACCCTCCATGCCCGGACCCTCAAAGTCCAACGCTGGTAAAGAGTGCTCAAAAGCCTCAGAAGACTCCACCCGCTCACTCCATAGTCTCGGAGGTGCAGTAGCAGGCTCGATAGACCCAAATCTCAGAGTGGTCGAAGGCACCGAGGAAGGTGGAGCCGTCCCATCCCCGGTCGTCTGAGCAACAGACCCTGGTCCCTCGGACATCTCTCGTCCAGGATCAACGACCGGATTCTCCTTAACTCCCGCACCGTCATCACCCTCGTGCATATCAACGTCAGTCACGGTAGCTGCCTCAGCAAACAGGCTCTCATCCTCAAACTCAATCTCAAGGTTGTAGATCTGACCTCGATATGCGCACTTGATCACATCAGGCACAAACTCAATGTCCAAAATACTAACCAGTAAACGAGCAACCCCATGAGCTCTAGTAAAGGCCATATCCACTCGCTCAGGCTTTCCCACCATGATGCCCATGCCAGCAACGACCCTAGCATCCTGCATAGGCTTTGAAGGAGCTCCCGAAAAATGTAACCATGCCTGGGTAAGAGGTTTACCCTGAGGCTCCACCAACTTCCACTCTTGGAACTCAAGGATGCCCTCAGTGCCTGGCACTTTGCACATCCCAAAACTCAGCAGCCTCTGCAAATCCTCCACTGACAGGAACTCAACCCGAAACAAATTTGCCTCAAGACTGACAAGCTCCCAGTGGAAGTCCACTGGAGCAAGCTCCCGGAGCCGCTGCACAATCTGGGTCTCAGAGACTTCTCCTCCAGTCACTTTGACAACCCCAGTGGTCACACTCTGAGCCTCATCAGGAACCTCCCTCTCGGCCGGAGACTCAAAAAACGTGAGCTCGGCACAGTACACTCCATACATCATAAGAGTCGGTGCCTGATCCCTCAAAAGCGGACAAGCCCCGGAGTCATGGGCTGGTTTGCCACACGTATTGCATAAAACTGCCACACACTCAGCAATGAAATGACCCTTTTCGCCACAGCGGTAGCATAACATTCTTTCCTTCTTGCCCGCCCACTTGGCCGCCCTGTCCAGATCAGCCCCGTCAGATGCCTCCACAGACACAGACCCGACCTCAACACTATCAGGAACCTCCACATCAGCCAGTGTCGTCACCACCTCCATGAAGGAAATATGCCCTAGAGGCAATAATAAAGTTATTATTTATTTCCTTATATCATGATAAATGTTTATTATTCATGCTAGAATTGTATTAACCGGAAACATAATACATGTGTGAATACATAGACCAACAGAGTGTCACTAGTATGCCTCTACTTGACTAGCTCGTTAATCAAAGATGGTTATGTTTCCTAACCATGAACAAAGAGTTGTTATTTGATTAACGAGGTCACATCATTAGTAGAATGATCTGATTGACATGACCCATTCCATTAGCTTAGCACCCGATCGTTTAGTATGTTGCTATTGCTTTCTTCATGACTTATACATGTTCCTATAACTATGAGATTATGCAACTCCCGTTTACCGGAGGAACACTTTGGGTACTACCAAACGTCACAACGTAACTGGGTGATTATAAAGGAGTACTACAGGTGTCTCCAATGGCAGATGTTGGGTTGGCGTATTTCGAGATTAGGGTTTGTCACTCCGATTGTCGGAGAGGTATCTCTGGGCCCTCTCGGTAATGCACATCACATAAGCCTTGCAAGCACTGCAACTAATATGTTAGTTGTGAGATGATGTATTACGGAACGAGTAAAGAGACTTGCCGATAACGAGATTGAACTAGGTATTGGATACCGACGATCGAATCTCGGGCAAGTAACATACCGATGACAAAGGGAACAACGTATGTTGTTATGCGGTCTGACCGATAAAGATCTTCGTAGAATATGTAGGAGCCAATATGGGCATCCAGGTCCCGCTATTGGTTATTGACCGGAGACGTGTCTCGGTCATGTCTACATTGTTCTCGAACCGTAGGGTCCGCACGCTTAACGTTACGATGACAGTTATTATGAGTTTATGCATTTTGATGTATCGAAGGTTGTTCGGAGTCCCGGATGAGATCACGGACATGACGAGGAGTCTCGAAATGGTCGAGACGTAAAGATTGATATATTGGAAGCCTATGTTTGGACATAGGAAGTGTTCCGGGTGAAATCGGGATTTTACCGGAATACCGGGAGGGTTACCGGAACCCCCCGGGAGACTAATGGGCCTATTGGGCCTTAGTGGAAAAGATAAAAGGGGCAGCCCACAGCTGGCCGCGCCCCCCCCCTTCCCCAAGTCCTAGTAGGACTAGGAGAAGGGGCCGGCCCCCCTCTCTCTCCTTTCCCCCTTGAGAGTCCTAGTTGGAATAGGATTGGAGGGGGGAGTCCTACTCCCGGTAGGAGTAGGACTCCCCCTGCGCCTCCCTCTCTCTGGCCGGCCAGCCCCCTCCCTCCAACCTTTATATACGGGGGCAGGGGACACCCCAAGACACACAAGTTGATCCTTGAGATCGTTCCTTAGCCGTGTGCGGTGCCCCCTGCCACCAAATTCCACCTCGATCATACCGTTGTAGTGCTTAGGCGAAGCCCTGCGTCGGTGGTACATCAAGATCGTCACCACGCCGTCGTGCTGACGGAACTCTTCCTCGACGCTTTGCTGGATCGGAGCCCGAGGATCGTCATCGAGCTGAACGTGTGCTAAGAACTCGGAGGTGCCGGAGTAACGGTGCTTGGATCGGTCGGATCAGGAAGAAGACGTACGACTACTTCCTCTACGTTGTGTGATCGCTTCCGCAGTCGGTCTGCGTTGGTACGTAGACAACACTCTCCCCTCTCGTTGCTGTGCATCACCATGATCTTGCATGTGCGTAGGAAAATTTTCGAAATTACTACGTTCCCCAACAGTGGCATCCGAGCCTAGGTTTTATGGTTTGATGTTATTTGCACGAGTAGAACACAAGTGAGTTGTGGGCGATACAAGTCATACTGCCTACCAGCATGTCATACTTTGGTTCGGCGGTATTGTTGGGTGAGACGATCCGGACCAACATTACGCGTACTCTTACGCGAGACCGGTTCCCTCGACGTGCTTTGCACATAGATGGCTTGCGGAAGACTGTCTCTCCAACTTTAGTTGAACCAAGTGTGACTACGCCCGGTCCTTGAGAAGGTTAAAACGGAGTCTATTTGACGAACTATCGTTGTGGTTTTGATGCGTAGGTGAGATGAGTTCTTACTTAAGCCCGTAGCAGCCACGCAAAACTTGCAACAACAAAGTAGAGGACGTCTAACTTGTTTTTGCAGGGTATGTTGTGATGTGATATGGTCAAGGCATGATGCTGATTTTATTGTATGAGATGATCATGTTTTGTAACCGAGTTATCGGCAACTGGCAGGAGCCATATGGTTGTCGCTTTATTGTATGCAATGCAATCGCGATGTAATGCTTTACTTTATTACTAAGCGGTAGTGATAGTCGTGGAAGCATAAGATTGGCGAGACGACAACAATGCTACGATGGAGATCAAGGTGTCGCGCCGGTGACGATGGTGATCATGACGGTGCTTCGGAGATGGAGATCACAAGCACAAGATGATGATGGCCATATCATATCACTTATATTGATTGCATGTGATGTTTATCCTTTTATGCATCTTATCTTGCTTTGATTGACGGTAGCATTATAAGATGATCTCTCACTAAATTATCAAGAAGTGTTCTCCCTGAGTATGCACCGTTGCCAAAGTTCGTCGTGCCCAGACACCACGTGATGATCGGGTGTGATAAGCTCTACGTCCAAATACAACGGGTGCAAAACAGTTGCACACGCAGAATACTCAGGTTATACTTGACGAGCCAAGCATATACAGATATGGCCTCGGAACACGGAGACCGAAAGGTCGAGCCTAATCATATAGTAGATATGATCAACATAACGATGTTCACCATTGAAAACTACTCCATCTCACGTGATGATCGGTTATGGTTTAGTTGATTTGGATCACGTGATCACTTAGAGGATTAGAGGGATGTCTATCTAAGTGGGAGTTCTTAAGTAATTTGATTAATTGAACTTAAACTTATCATGAACTTAGTACCTGATAGTATCTTGCTTGTTTATGTTGATTGTAGATAGATGGCTCGTGCTGTTGTTCCGTTAAATTTTAATGCGTTCCTTGAGAAAGCAAAGTTGAAAGATGATGGTAGCAATTACACGGACTGGGTCCGTAACCTGAGGATTATCCTCATTGCTGCACAGAAGAATTACGTCATGGAAGCACCGCTGGGTGACAGGCCTGCTGCTGGAGCAACGCCAGATGTTATGAACGTCTGGCAGAGCAAAGCTGATGACTACTCGATAGTTCAGTGTGCCATGCTTTACGGCTTAGAATCGGGACTTCAACGACGTTTTGAACGTCATGGAGCATATGAGATGTTCCAGGAGTTGAAGTTGATATTTCAAGCAAATGCCCGAATTGAGAGATATGAAGTCTCCAATAAGTTCTATAGCTGCAAGATGGAGGAGAACAGTTCTGTCAGTGAGCATATACTCAAAATGTCTGGGTATAATAATCACTTGATTCAGATGGGAGTTAATCTTCCAGATGACTGCGTCATTGACAGAATTCTCCAATCACTGCCACCAAGCTACAAGAGCTTCGTGATGAACTATAATATGCAAGGGATGAACAAGACTATTCCCGAGCTCTTCGCAATGCTGAAAGCTGCGGAGGTAGAAATCAAGAAGGAGCATCAAGTGTTGATGGTTAGCAAAACCACTAGTTTCAAGAAAAAGGGCAAAGGGAAGAAGAAGGGAAACTTCAAGAAGAACAGCAAGCAAGTTGCTGCTCAGGAGAAGAAACCCAAGTCTGGACCTAAGCCTGAAACTGAGTGCTTCTACTGCAAGCAGACTGGTCACTGGAAGCGGAACTGCCCCAAGTATTTGGCGGATAAGAAGGATGGCAAAGTGAACAAAGGTATATGTGATATACATGTTATTGATGTGTACCTTACTAGAGCTCGCAGTAGCACCTGGGTATTTGATACTGGTTCTGTTGCTAATATTTGCAACTCGAAACAGGGACTATGGAATAAGCGGACGCTAGCAAAGGACGAGGTGACGATGCGCGTGGGAAACGGTTCCAAAGTCGATGTGATCGCGGTCGGCACGCTACCTCTACATCTACCTTCGGGATTAATATTAGACCTAGATAATTGTTATTTGGTGCCAGCGTTGAGCATGAACATTATATCTGGATCTTGTTTGATGCGAGACGGTTATTCATTTAAATCAGAGAATAATGGTTGTTCTATTTATATGAGTAATATCTTTTATGGTCATGCACCTTTGAAGAGTGGTCTATTCTTGTTGAATCTCGATGATAGTGATACACATATACATAATGTAGAAGCCAAAAGATGCAAAGTTAATAATGATAGTGCAACTTATTTGTGGCACTGCCGTTTAGGTCATATCGGTGTAAAGCGCATGAAGAAACTCCATACTGATGGGCTTTTGGAACCACTTGATTATGAATCACTTGGTACTTGCGAACCGTGCCTCATAGGCAAGATGACTAAAACACCGTTCTCCGGTACTATGGAGAGAGCAACAGATTTATTGGAAATCATACATACCGATGTATGTGGTCCGATGAATATTGAGGCTCGTGGCGGATATCGTTATTTTCTCACCTTCACAGAAGATTTAAGCAGATATGGTTATATCTACTTAATGAAACATAAGTCTGAAACATTTGAAAAGTTCAAAGAATTTCAGAGTGAGGTTGAAAATCATCGTAACAAGAAAACAAAGTTTCTACGATCTGATCGTGGAGGAGAATATTTGAGTTACGAGTTTGGTGTACATTTGAAAAATTGTGGAATAGTTTCGCAACTCACGCCACCCGGAACACCACAGCGTAATGGTGTGTCCGAACGTCATAATCGTACTTTACTAGATATGGTGCGATCTATGATGTCTCTTACTGATTTACCGCTATCGTTTTGGGGTTATGCTTTAGAGACGGACGCATTCACGTTAAATAGGGCACCATCAAAATCCGTTGAGACGACACCTTATGAACTATGGTTTGGCAAGAAACCAAAGTTGTAATTTCTTAAAGTTTGGGGCTGCGATGCTTATGTCAAAAAGCTTCAACCTGATAAGCTCGAACCCAAATCGGAGAAATGTGTCTTCATAGGATATCCAAAGGAAACTATTGGATACACCTTCTATCACAGATCCGAAGGCAAGACTTTTGTTGCTAAATTCGGAAACTTTCTAGAGAAGGAGTTTCTCTCGAAAGAAGTGAGTGGGAGGAAAGTAGAACTTGACGAGGTAACTGTACCTGCTCCCTTATTGGAAAATAGTACATCACAGAAAACTGTTTCTGCGACACCTATACCAATTAGTGAGGAAGCTAATGATGATGATCATGAAGCTTCAGGACAAGATACTACTGAACCGCGTAGATCAACCAGAGTGAGATCCGCACCAGAGTGGTACGGTAATCCAGTTCTGGAAGTCATGCTACTAGATCATGATGAACCTACGAACTATGAAGAAGCGATGGTGAGCCCAGATTCCGCAAAGTGGCTTGAGGCCATGAAATCTGAGATGGGATCCATGTATGAAAACAAAGTATGTACTTTGGTTGACTTGCCCGATGATCGGCAAGCAATTGAGAATAAATGGATCTTCAAGAAAAAGATTGACGCTGACGGTAATATTACTGTCTATAAAGCTCGACTTATCGCGAAAGGTTTTCGACAAGTTCAAGGGGTTGACTATGATGAGACCTTCTCACCCGTAGCGATGCTTAAGTCCGTCAGAATTATGTTAGCAATTGCCGCATTTTATGATTATGAAATATGGCAGATGGATGTCAAAACTGCATTCCTGAATGAATTTCTGGAAGAAGAGTTGTATATGATACAACTAGAAGGTTTTGTCGATCCAAAGGGAGCTAACAAAGTATGCAAACTCCAGCGATCCATTTATGGACTGGTGCAAGCATCTCGGAGTTGGAATAAACGCTTTGATAGTGTGATCAAAGCATTTGGCTTTATGCAGACTTTTGGAGAAGCCTGTATTTACAAGAAAGTGAGTGGGAGCTCTGTAGCATTTCTGATATTATATATGGATGACATATTGCTGATTGGAAATGATATAGAATTTCTGGATAGCATAAAGGGATACTTGAATAAAAGTTTTTCGATGAAAGACCTCGGGGAAGCTGCTTACATATTAGGCATAAAGATCTATAGAGATAGATCAAAACGCTTAATTGGACTTTCACAGAGCACATACCTTGACAAGATTTTGAAGAAGTTCAAAATGGATCAAGCAAAGAAATGGTTCTTGCCTGTGTTACAAGGTGTGAAGTTGAGTCAGACTCAATGCCCGACCACTGCAGAAGATAGAGAGAAAATGAAAGATGTTCCCTATGCTTCAGCCATAGGCTCTATCATGTATGCAATGTTGTGTACCAGACCTGATGTGTGCCTTGCTATAAGTTTAGCAGGGAGGTACCAAAGTAATCCAGGAATGGATCACTGGACAGCGGTCAAGAACATCCTGAAATACCTGAAAAGGACTAAGGATATGTTTCTCGTATATGGAGGTGACAAAGAGCTCACCGTAAGAGGTTACGTTGATGCAAGCTTTGACACTGATCCGGACGATTCTAAATCGCAAACCGGATACGTGTTTACTTTAAACGATGGAGCTGTCAGTTGGTGCAGTTCTAAACAAAGCGTCGTAGCGGGATCTACATGTGAAGCGGAGTACATAGCTGCTTCGGAAGCAGCAAACGAAGGAGTCTGGATGAAGGAGTTCATATCCGATCTAGGTGTCATACCTAGTGCATCGGGTCCAATGAAAATCTTTTGTGACAATACTGGTGCAATTGCTTTGGCAAAGGAATCCAGATTTCACAAAAGGCCCAAACACATCAAGAGACGCTTCAACTCCATCCGGGATTTAGTCCAGGTGGGAGACATAGAGATTTGCAAGATACATATGGATCTGAATGTTGCAGACCCGTTGACTAAGCCTCTTCCACGAGCAAAACATGATCAACACCAAGGCTCCATGGGTGTTAGAATCATTACTGTGTAATCTAGATTATTGACTCTAGTGCAAGTGGGAGACTGAAGGAAATATGCCCTAGAGGCAATAATAAAGTTATTATTTATTTCCTTATATCATGATAAATGTTTATTATTCATGCTAGAATTGTATTAACCGGAAACATAATACATGTGTGAATACATAGACCAACAGAGTGTCACTAGTATGCCTCTACTTGACTAGCTCGTTAATCAAAGATGGTTATGTTTCCTAACCATGAACAAAGAGTTGTTATTTGATTAACGAGGTCACATCATTAGTAGAATGATCTGATTGACATGACCCATTCCATTAGCTTAGCACCCGATCGTTTAGTATGTTGCTATTGCTTTCTTCATGACTTATACATGTTCCTATAACTATGAGATTATGCAACTCCCGTTTACCGGAGGAACACTTTGGGTACTACCAAACGTCACAACGTAACTGGGTGATTATAAAGGAGTACTACAGGTGTCTCCAATGGCAGATGTTGGGTTGGCGTATTTCGAGATTAGGGTTTGTCACTCCGATTGTCGGAGAGGTATCTCTAGGCCCTCTCGGTAATGCACATCACATAAGCCTTGCAAGCACTGCAACTAATATGTTAGTTGTGAGATGATGTATTACGGAACGAGTAAAGAGACTTGCCGATAACGAGATTGAACTAGGTATTGGATACCGACGATCGAATCTCGGGCAAGTAACATACCGATGACAAAGGGAACAACGTATGTTGTTATGCGGTCTGACCGATAAAGATCTTCGTAGAATATGTAGGAGCCAATATGGGCATCCAGGTCCCGCTATTGGTTATTGACCGGAGACGTGTCTCGGTCATGTCTACATTGTTCTCGAACCGTAGGGTCCGCACGCTTAACGTTACGATGACAGTTATTATGAGTTTATGCATTTTGATGTACCGAAGGTTGTTCGGAGTCCCGAATGAGATCACGGACATGACGAGGAGTCTCGAAATGGTCGAGACGTAAAGATTGATATATTGGAAGCCTATGTTTGGACATAGGAAGTGTTCCGGGTGAAATCGGGATTTTACCGGAATACCGGGAGGGTTACCGGAACCCCCCGGGAGACTAATGGGCCTATTGGGCCTTAGTGGAAAAGAGAAAAGGGGCAGCCCACAGCTGGCCGCGCCCCCCCCCCCTTCCCCAAGTCCTAGTAGGACTAGGAGAAGGGGCCGGCCCCCCTCTCTCTCCTTTCCCCCTTGAGAGTCCTAGTTGGAATAGGATTGGAGGGGGGAGTCCTACTCCCGGTAGGAGTAGGACTCCCCCTGCGCCTCCCTCTCTCTGGCCGGCCAGCCCCCCTCCCTTCAACCTTTATATACGGGGGCAGGGGACACCCCAAGACACACAAGTTGATCCTTGAGATCGTTCCTTAGCCGTGTGTGGTGCCCCCTGCCACCAAATTCCACCTCGATCATACCGTTGTAGTGCTTAGGCGAAGCCCTGCATCGGTGGTACATCAAGATCGTCACCACGCCGTCGTGCTGACGGAACTCTTCCTCGACGCTTTGCTGGATCGGAGCCCGAGGATCTTCATCGAGCTGAACATGTGCTAAGAACTCGGAGGTGCCGGAGTAACGGTGCTTGGATCGGTCGGATCGGGAAGAAGACGTACGACTACTTCCTCTACGTTGTGTGATCGCTTCCGCAGTCGGTCTGCGTTGGTACGTAGACAACACTCTCCCCTCTCGTTGCTGTGCATCACCACGATCTTGCGTGTGCGTAGGAAATTTTTCGAAATTACTACGTTCCCCAACACTCCATAGCCTGGCTAGACAACCCAGGCTCCTCAGTAGCCCTGCCAGCAGCCGTCTGCTCAACGACAACTGAATGCTGTCTTGGACGATAGCGGCCACCTCGACCGCCTCGGCCACCACGATGACCACGGAAACCACCGCGGTGACGATCTCCCGGTCCAGACGCCCCTTTGACAAAGCCTCCCATTGGCCCCATGAAAGGCCTCTCAGCCGAACCATCGCTCTGCCAGGAATACCCCCGACCACCACCCGTGGACGAGGATCCTCGGTGCTGTCCATCACCATAATCGTTATACCCATCGTCGCCCCACTGACCACGAGGCGCAGTCGAATCACCCGCACCAACCGAAGCATGCGGCAACTGTGCCTGCGTCAGCACCGGCGCCGCCGAATTCTGCGATTATCGGACCACAAAATGCGGCGGCCTGGCACCGGGCTGCACCGTCATCGGACGTGGCTGGAAGCCAATAGCTGGAGGAGGCGGCCTCTGTCCCGAAGTGCCTCGGCCCGCGGCGGCAGCCGGGTTCGGCACCGGGGGTCTAGGACCACCCCGACCCATAGCCGGTTGTGGAACCACCATCGACGTCTAGGGCCGAGCGCCCGCAGGAACAGACCCGCGGCCAACTGCTCCAGGTCCGGGCGCTCCGCCAGCCGCTAGCAGCCTAGGGCCGTTGGCCTCCTGCGCCGCCCTGTTGTCCCCAGGTCCCTACAGCGGGGCAACCCCACCGCAGCCAGTCTCGGGCTGCAGGCCAACTCCACCACGGCCCGTACCCGGCGGCGGACCATTCCCGTCGCGGCCAGCCCCCATCGGCGGCACTAGCCCTCCGTGGCCAGCACCGCGCGGGGCTACAAATTTGCCAGGGGGCGGCAAAGCACCTCGACCAGCCATGACATGGAGTGGGGGGATGCGCCTTGCCCGCCCCGCACCACGATCACAAAACCTCAGCCGGCTCCTACTCAAAGCCCTAGATCGTATCGATGGCAGACAACCTCGAGGAACAACGAACATGCATGGGGCTGCAGGAGGGATCGACGTAGTTGCCTGGTTAGACTGGGCCTCATACCCAGTTAACGCCGACCCAACCACGCACGGGCTCGGCTCACTCAGAACCGGCCCACCCCCTGGCGCACCCAGCTCGCGGCCCAAGAGCGCGTTCAAACGGAGCTCCCGCACCTGCGAGATCCCGATCGCGTGCCCCGCCGGCAACGCCACCACGGCTGCCGCCGGCCTCCAGGAATTGCTTGCACAACGAACCGATCTCTTCTTCCTCTGAACCTTAATCCATGAATCTGGCCTAATCAAATAAAAAAGAGTAAGGTTTGGAAGACTAACCTTCGGGAGAGGTCCCTTCCATGGCCTGACAGCCGTTGCCGCCGTTCTCCGGTGAATGACGTGACGCACCATCTCCTTCCTCTCGCCCGCGTGGAGCCCAACCCTCGCCGGATCGTCCACCAGCAGAATCTTGTCCACCGTTGAGGCAACCTTGTCCTCGCCATAACCCGAAAGAAAAAACTCGCAAAACATATCGGAAGGGGTCGGCGTCGGCGGTGAATCTGCCGGATCATTACCGTCCCCGTCCGCCTCGTCGTCATCAGATCTGGCCAGCGCCCAGAACCGGCCGCCAACCCGCGGGTGAGGCGCAGACGCCGAGGACTGTGGCCCGGTGACTGCCGCACCGTTGCCCCGCGGAGACGTCCGGCGCCCCGCGGAGTCGCCCGCCCTGTCGCCTAACATCCCTCCCTGAGTGACGATGATAATCAATATTGTAGAAGGAAAATGTCCATGCATGTCCAATCGAGATTACTTTTAAGATGTCCATAGCAGGTGATTTTTTTACGAGAAAACTTCCGATCTATTCATCTTCAAGCATGTCAGGTCAAATTATTGCCAATAGATCAAAAGATACTTTGTGTCAAATACTTCCTCGGTTCCAAAATAAGTGTCTCAAGCTTAGTACTCCTCCCGTCCCAAAATTATTGTCTTAGATTTGTCTACATACGGATGTATGTAATACTAAGACTTGATACATCTGTATCTAGATAAATTTAAGACAAGAATTTTAGAGCGGAGGGAGTATAATTTTGTACTAAAGCTAGTACAAAGTTGAGGCACTTATTTTTGAGACACTTATTTTGGGACGGAGGGAGTACTTATTAAAAAATTGTTTCACCATCTATGAAAAAGTACTCATGTTTGTCATATAAAATGCGCACGTATTACAATAAAGCTTTCACATATTTTCTACAAAAAAAACCAATCCAATAGGTAGAACACACTGCATATTAAAAATATAGTTGTGAAAAATATGCCAATCTCTAACATATTTTTTCTTTATTGTTTTTATAAATTCCAACTTATACATTAAACTGATATAAACCAGAATTCGGAGCTATATATTTAATTGTGATTTTAAAAACTCGATTTTTTTTTTGTAAAATCGTTGGAAATATCTAAAATTCGTGCACTTATTTTGCTTCACGGTTTAAAAAGATCCATGAAGGTTTTTAAAACCAAAATACTTCTAAATTGAAGAACAGTTTTTAATTAATGTTTTCAAATCAGTTGATAAAATGGTAGTAAAAAAAATTTTGAGCCAGTAGCTAGCATTTTTCCTCTACCGACTTTTTCCATGGAGAAAAAGGCAAGAGCGATCGAACGCCAAAAGAGAGGACCACGTCCAGTCCAAGCGAATAGGGGAGGGAGACTCCTGAAAGGGCGCCCCTATATCTCGCCTTGAGTGAGTCTAGCTTCTGACTCGCTAAGGCGCGATTTAGATGGGCGGGCCCACGTGCGCAGCAGCCACATCCTCTGTTTCTATTTTCTGTTTTCGTTTGTTGCATTATTTTTGTACTTTTATTTGTAATTTAAAATACTATCTCTCTCCCTCACACACACTGACACACACGTGCACGCGCGCGCACACACACACGCGCACGCACGACACACACGCGCGCACGCACGACCCACACCCACACAGATATGCACGCGCACACACGCGCGTGCCCACACACACGTGCGCGCCTGCACGGCGCCTGCACGCACGCACACACACACAAGCACACGCGCACACACCAGCACACACACGCGCGCGCCTTTGCACGACTCACACACACACACACACACACACAAGCACACACGCACACACCAGCACACACACACACACACACACACACACACACACACACACAAGTATTTGTAAAATGTTAGAGAGTATTTGGAAACTGTGAACATATATATTTCAAAAAACACTATAACACACATTTGTAAAATGTTGACAAAATATTTGAAAAATGTTAATCAACCATTCAGAAAAATGTTGAATGTGTACAGAAAAATTGTAGATCATGTATTAAAAAGGATACATTTTATTTATCATATATATATATATATATAAATAATATTAATCAAACATTTTGAAAAAATGATGAACAACTATTTGAAAACTTTTAATTAAGCATTTGAGAAATTTTAAATGTGTATAGAACAAATGTTGACCATGTATTAAAAAAATTATGAAAACAAATTGATCATGTATATAATTTTTTTAATCAAGTATTTAAAAAAATGTGGAAGAAATATTTAAAAAATGTTAATCAAGCATTCGGAATATGTTAAATGTGCATAGTTAAAATGTTGACCATGTGTTAGAAAAATGATGAAAAAAATCTGATCATGTATATAAAAATGTTAATCAAGCATTTGAAAGTATGTTGAAAAAGTGTTCGCAAAATGTTAAATGTGTATAGAAACAATGGTGATAATGTATTAAAAAAATAGATTTTCATTTAAAAACTAGTATTCAAGCATTAAAAAATGCGAAAATGAATATAAAAAGGTTGACCATGAATTCTAAAACTAATAATCCTGTATTTGAAAAATAGTAAAAATGTACATAGAAAAAAAGTTGATCATGTATAACAATTTTTTTTAATTTGTATTGGAATAGTGTAAGACATGTACTAAAAAATTGTTGTTGAGGTATACTAAAAATGTACAATATTAACCAAGAGAGCAAATAAAACTGAAGTAAGAAACAAAATATAAAAGGAAATGAAAATGAAAAATAAATAGACACAAAATGCAAAAAAGAATGAATAAGATAATAAACAAAATTCCCTTGGGTTTTCAATGCCTCTTTCTTCCCCTTTTTCAACTTACCTTTCAGTTTTTTCCTTAGTTTTCTTCAGGTTTTACTTTAAAAAGGTTAAAATTTTCCATATACATCAGGTACATTTTTAACACATTTAATATTATTGAAATACATGATTAAAGTTTTTCCGAAATATATGTTTTAAAACCTAATTTATTTTTCATGCACATTATACATTCTTGGTATACATTTAAAAGATTTTCCATATACATTAAAAAAAATTCAAACACATGTTTAACATTTTTCAAATGTATGTTTTGGCTTCTATAGTTTTCTATACATATTGTACATTTTTCGTACACAGTAGGAGCATTTTTATACCCAAAACAAATATTTCTAAATACGTGTCTAATAGTTTTTAAACTTGTTTTTTTTATGTCTACAGGTTGTACATTTTTTGTATATATCAGGAATATTTTACCCAAATGTTTTGCATTTTTGTCGTAATGATTTTTTGATGTATACTTTTTCATACATGTTTCATATTTTTCGTATACACTAGGAACATTTTGTATAGATGTTTATCATTTTGAAAATATATGACTAACATTTTTCATTTGATGTTTTGATGCCCAAACTTTTTTCACACATGTTGTACATTTTACATTACACATTGTACATTTTCTATATAGAATAGGAACATTTTTATACTCGTTTGACATTTTTAATAACCCGATTAGCATTTTATTCATATTTATGTTTTGATGTCTACTTTTTCAATACACGTGGTACGATTTACGTATACAGTTGAGACATTTTTCTGTGCATGTTTAACATTTTTTCAGGTACATGATAATTTTTTTCTTAATTTTTATGTAAAACAATTTTCATGGTAAATATATTAGGAATATTTTCAAATATAACAAAAATTTAAAAAATCCAAAATGCAGAAAAGACGAAAGAAGCAAACGTTCACTTGAGGCCCTAAGCCTGATCCGACCTATTGGGTTAGGCACTTCAAGCGAGCGCTCGTACTAGCTCGCTATTAGCGAGGCATAGTTGCACCCGAAAAGACGAAGCTCCCTATGTGGCGCGCATTACGGCGAGTAGTCGGTAGGACGCAGAAGAAGTGCCTCCATTTGGTTGGCCCATTGTGCTCTGTAGCAACCTGGCTACTATAGCAATCAATGTTTTTCATTTATTTCATTGTTTTATAAACACATGCAAAAATTATTTTTAAAAAGTTTGAACATTTTTATAAATTAAAATAATTTGTGAAACATTTTTTAAAGCAGTGATTTTTTTACAAAGCGAACACTTTTTAAAAACATGAACAAATTTCAAAAATTGTGAGAATTCGATCTTTCTAAAAACATGACCATTCTTTAAATTTGTACATGCTTTCAAATAGAGAATATTGTTTGAAAATATGAAAAATTATGAATCCGGAAAATTTGTGAAATTATAATTTTTTTTGAAATACGAACATTTTCTGAAAACAGGAACATTTTTTCTAAATTTTGAACAAAAATATTTGAGAGATCAATATTTTCTGAAATTTGGAACAAATTATGAAATTTCCTACCAATTTTTAAGAATAAAAGTATTTTAATAAAAGAAAAGGAACACACAAAAAACAGAAGAAAATGGTAAAAGTAGTAGTAAAAAACAGTAGAAACCAAATGAATCTTCCAGAAGGTTCCCTAACTGGACAGCTGCATGGGCCGACCCAGCTAGTTGGTTATTCTGTGAAGCTCTACAAATTTTACGCAAAAGCGCGTCAAATAGGGAATTCGCCGAAATGATGCGGCTTTTCACATTACCGAGCAGGCCCAATGTGACGAAACAAATTTGAGGGCGGTTTTTCACCCTTATACTACAACAAATAAAGGGGCCCATTCATAATGATTTTTGGCACGCCTATCTTTGGGTAGGCACCGACAAGGTTTCTGGTGGGAAATGCAAAGTCAATTCGGACCTCGCCTGGCAAGCTTAAGAAGCATGGTGGCTTAGGTGTGCTCAACTTGGACAAGTTTGCTAAGGCTCTTAGACTTCGATGGATGTGGTTCAAGTGGGAAGAGCCCGCAAGACCGTGTATTGGTATGGGTACGTTATGAACTGATGAAGACAGGGACTTTTTTTGCAGCTGCCACTTCCGTCACGGTTGGCAATGGGCATGTGGCCAAGTTCCGGAACTCCTCCTGGCTTGATGGCATGCGCCCACGGGGCCTTGTGCCTGGCATTTTCGACCCCTCTTGAAGGAAAAACTGCTCGGTCAAACAGCCTTTAACAAAAACACTTGGATCTCTCACAGAAGACCATGTCCACCAGTTCGCCACACTTTGGGAGAAGATTGACTTGGTCACTTTGGACAAGGATGTGGAGGATTCCATTATTTGGAAGTTCACCAAGGTTGGATTGTACTCTGCTTCCTCGGCTTACAAGGCACAATTTAAGGACCTAACTACATCAACCATGGTCCTATCAATGTGGAAGGTGCGGGCTCCTGCATATGTGACGAAGGGAGTGGTAGATTGCGGTCAGGGCCGGCCCATAGGCCGGGGCAACGGGGCGACCGCCCTGGGCCCCTGGGTGGTAGGGGCCCCGGCCAAAGTAGTAGTATAGTAAGGAGTATATGTATTAGGATATTTTCTTATTTAGGTCTAGAAATTAAGAGGAAAAAAGACCCAAGCCCACCACGTAGCCAGCACTCACGGACCAAAAGAATCAATCGCTAGTTGGCTACGCTGCTGCAGCTCCATCGATCTGCTCTGCCTGAAAAAACGAAACTCCATCGATCTCCTACAGTCTCCTCGCCTCCTTGGCTCCTACCCAAATTCTTCAATCCCAGATAACAGAATTGCCGCTCCCGTGTACTTCCAAATTCGAGGTGCCGCTCCCATGCATCCATTAATGAAGAAGGATGGTGCTCTTTCCTTCCCCAATCATTTCTCATTGCATCTTCACTGTTCCTCATCAACTAGCCCGTATGGCACACCTGTGTAGAGTGTTCGACTACACAGGGCCCCCAAATTGACAGGGCCCCAAATTTTCTATGTAGAGCATTGATGACTAGTTTAGGTTTGGGTAATCAACGCATCAACAAATACTAGTACGTTGGAACCTGAAACGAAACTCCAAGCCGGAGGCCCCATCTCAACGCACGTCTCCTCCTCTTCTCTTTCTGTTCTCTTTCTCTTCTAGCGCAAATCCCTTTCTCTCCCCAAGATCCAATCGCACACCCAAAGGTCTCAATTCTATTCCATTCCAATGGCTTAATTCCTTCGCATTTCCCCCAAAATAATCTCCTTATTCGATGAATTGCTATTGTTCTACTCCCAGTCCATCTATTTATCCGGTTTTTCTTCTCTCATCTTCTCACACATCTTCACTGCTTCTTTCAGTCTCATTGTTGCTTGCTGCTGGTCCTTCGACCTGGGTGCATTGATTGGAGTTGGAGGCATGCCACAAGCGCTAGGTTGCCGATTAACCGAGATGAGGAACCGGAAGACCCGAGCCACGCCGCAGCCGAATGGTGTTCCTTCCAAATAAATCAAAGGTTGTTTCATCAATTTTCTATATTAAGTTTTAGTGCATGATATTTACATCCTATTTTCATTTCTGAAATGTATTCTTGTTCTCGAATTACGATTCTTGAGTCTTCTTGAGTCAATTTATGAAAAATGTAAGAAAAAGAAAACAGCACAAACTTTGATATTGAAAATGTGCTCTTGATAAGTTTTTACCAAAAGAATCAAAGTTTCTTGTGAAAATCAGAGTGCAGATGCAAGCTTTGTTTTTCTGATTGCCATTTGTTATGTTGAGGGCCTAAATTAAGCGTATGCATATTTGTGTCAATCAGTTGTCAGTGCCATAATGCCAAGGATTGGATCTTCTTTCTCACCCAATCACTTCACCACAGAAATGCCTGGCCTTGCGCACCATGCTAGCTGCTATCGTATATTATCAAAAGCATTTTGCTGAAAAATCGTGATCGTATCATGTGGCCACGTCAATTGCTGAACGAAGCCGGCCATCTATCTACCCTAGAAAGCAGCCTAGCCCGCGGGGACACGGCGCATGCCCGCCCACTAGGGCCTAGGCTCTCACGTCGCGGAGCATATCCGCATGAGCACTGCGTGGCCACTGGCCACAGCACGGCGCGTGCCCTACGTACGCTTTGCACCGTCGAGGTAACGGGACACGGAAAACGACCAGGTCGGCGGAGACGGCCCCTCCGAGCCTCTCCGCCTCACGCCGCTGCTGGGATAATCTTCCTCACTCATTCCACCCACTCCACTCCGGACCTCTTTTCCTCTCAGCAGCTTGTTCGGAGACGACAAGTAATCAGTGTGTCCGGCGCCGGAGCTCCGCGGCCGGCAAGAGAAAGAGACCCACGCGAACCATGAATCCACATAATGATTAAGGATTCTTTGCACACATGCTGTTCATCTCTCCATCGCTTTGCGAGGTGCGTTGCTTGGGTTGGGTTGCCTGATGCCAAGGTCACGAGCTGCCGACCTCGAGTTGCCGCCGAGCACTCAAGAGTGCTTGATCACATGCCAAGGAACAAAGTCTCCGCTCCCTTGCTTTTGCTGCCTCTTGTGAGAGCAAATCAAAGGCCGGCCGACTTTTGGCACCCGGCTGCCCCGGTGGGCGAGGGCCGACCAAGGGACACGAGGCATCTATGCCAAGAGAATACCATCCACCATATCTATTGAAAATTTAATTCAGTGCCCGGGCTCACCTACACTCGATAATCAGTAAAATCTTTGAAAAAATAACAAAACAAATATAGAACTTTTTTGTGATGCATGGTGCTCAGACGCGTCATGTTCATGCAAAATTTCAGCTTATTTGGACATTCGAGCTGGTCATGGCAAAAAAGACAAAATCCAGTGTGGACAGTGTTGTTTTCAAATGTTTCTTAGACACCAAAAATTTGTCTTTTTTTATCACGAGCTCTTCGAATGTCCAAACAAGCTAAAATTTAGCACAAACATCACACATTTGAACATCTTGCACCAAAAAAAAAGTTCGGACTTTTTTGTTATTTTTTATTTTCCTGTTCACATCCGGGTGTAGATGAGCCTAGCTGCATCTCCACATGAGTGCACTTCGCTCTACCTTGGCAAGCAATGGCATGGTGTTGTATCTATTCTAGACTGCTTCTTTCCATGTGCGATTTTTTTTTGCACGCCGACTTGTAGTCCTGGGCACAATGAGCGCCATTTTATCGTAGGAAACTGGGAGAATCGACGATCATCACATTGCAAATCGAAGGCTCACAACGCGGTGTATACGTATCCACATCAGTAGTGCCTAGCTAGTGCGTCGACATCTATCCCTCTCAAGATGATTCTCCTGCAACTGTGTGTGTGGCCACAATGCCGGCGCGTTGCATGGAATATATACTAGCTTGCGAGAGGGACGGGATGCCGCCACATGAAGGAAACTGTGGAGTTGGTTCCTCAAAAGAACAAGGTGGTTTAAAACTTTAAAGTTGGCGGGGACAGAGGGGTCATCGGATATCCTCGTCACCCACGCCAATACTAGTATCTTCTCTTGATCGAACCCCTTTTCCCAGTGGCACCGATGGAGCAAGGAGGCGATAATACACTAATACACTATTCAGTTCTGTTCAATAAACTAATGCAGTAATACTTTATCCGTAAATAAATACTTGTCTCGACCTTGTCCCTCAAATGGATGTATCTAGCACTAATTTGATGTTAAATACATTCATTTGAGAGACAAACTTTTTTAGATGAAGGGAGTATAAGAGCGTTTAGATCACTACCTTACGGAGAAAGTACATTGCTCTTGTGGCCTGCTTCGAGGGTCTCGAGGCCGAGCGCTGAAGTGTGCTTGATGAGATGCCAAGGAACAAAATCTCTACTACTTTTGCTACCTTTTGTGGGAGGGCTTACAAATTTGATCATGATCAATTGCTTTGTAGACTGTCTCATGTCAGATCAAGCAATTATACCGACTTTTGGCACCTGGCTGCCCCGTGAGCAAGGCTAAAGAAGAAGCGGGTAGGAGGGGCAGTCGCACCCACGTCTCGTTTCATCCACATCCACAAATTTCTAAGAGAATAACATCCACCATATCTCAGCTGC
This sequence comes from Triticum monococcum, assembly GCA_034509565.1. Classification (NCBI taxonomy): domain Eukaryota; kingdom Viridiplantae; phylum Streptophyta; class Magnoliopsida; order Poales; family Poaceae; genus Triticum; species Triticum monococcum. Next base: position 74,734,379 of record CM067842.1, on the reverse strand, counting down.
TTTTGGAAAATATCTCCGTGCGTTATTATTCGACTATACTTCTATTAATCGGTTGATTACATGAGAACAACCGTGCCAGTAAAACCGATTTTTCACGCCGTAAAGCATGCAAGCAAACACGACTATACTCCATGGCTCGTGACCTGATTCTGAAAAGGTCGCACTCCTTTTCTTTTAGAGTCAATTACACCGGTGGTGCTAGAACTTGGCGCAGATGGTCACTTTAGTGCTAGAACTTATGGCATACATCGAAGTGGTGCAAAAACTTGGCTCGAACGTGCAAATACGGTGCAAATCTCGTTTCTATACGCCGGCAACGCTGACGGGGCATGACAGCATGACGTAGGGCCCGATGTCCGTGACCATATTGGGAAGACGGGTGTGTGGCATGCTCTTTTTGCAAAAAAAATCCTTGAATTCTTATTTTTCGTTTTTTCTTACATAAAGGCCCCTGTTAAGTTTATACAGTAATTGCATGTGTGGCATCGGATGGTCCCACTTGTCAGCCAAACATCACAAATTTTATTAGTTTCAGAATGAAAAATGGAAACCACGCATGACTCGAACAGGTGACCCTTGGGTCAAACAGAGTGCGCAGCTAGCCAACCCAGCAGATAACAATTAATGTTAATATAATGATACTAAGCCTTTTACATCCTGACCTAAAATAATGTAAAATAATAATAAGAAGAAAATCACAGGGAATGTAAAATTACAATTATAAATTAAAAAAAAAAGATGCCACAATGGGACTAGCATTTTGTGCCTTAAACATGCTTGTTTTTTTTTCTTTTCATTTTTTAGCCTAAAAAATGTAAATTGTATTGTAAATATGTATTCATTTCAGAATCTGCAGTCACACTAGGCTAACTTTTTTTAATACATATATTTAAATTAATTTATAAATACAAATATAATTTATAGAAAACACACAAAATTTATAAAAATGCATGAACACTTATAAAACAACATAAACAAATTAAATCTTGGACAATTTTATATACAACATAATTATATTATAAAAAAGTAGTTTTTTGAACTTATAGGATAATTTATTTAAGTACAAATATTTTCTAAAGTTACTTTGATATTTTAATTCATATCAAAAAATATAAAAATATTTCGTAATTTAAATTCATGGATTTTAAAATTAATAGGTGAGCATTTTTTGGTTCATATATTTATTTATATGTATATTATTTATAATTGCAATTTTTTAAAGTTGTAATTATAAATAATATACATATTCTATTATAGACATGCAAATTGTAATACTTCCTCCGTTCACTTTTGTAAGACCTTTTAGACATTTAAGACATCATCTAAAACAGTTCAATTTCAGCTATACTAAACGACTTATAAAAATGAACAAAGGGAGTAATATACATGTAAATTGTAGCCCAGGAGCATGTTCTATTATAGACATGAACCGTAACAATTATATTTACACATCAGAGTCCATTTGTCTAAAAAATAAACATTTAAAAGTCCATAGTTGGAGTGGTACGCCCTCCTACTTGTTTTACATGGGTAGCTTGTTCGAAACCCCACGGGCGAAACTTTTTTACGGATTAAAATTCTTGATTTATGTTACTTAATTCAAAGATGTAAAACTTATGTATGCTTATGCATTAGCAAGTGAACTCTGGGCGGGTGGGTAGCCGCGCACGCTGGTTAGACCGCGGTCACTGGTACGAATCCCTCTGCGCCATATTTTTCATTCTAACAAAATTTGTGATGTTTCACTGACAAGTGAGACCCATCAGATGCCACACGCCTAACATGTACCTTTTCATGAGAAATAAAAATAAAAATCTGAGGGTGTTTTTTGCAAAAAAAAAAGAGCACGCTACACACCCAGCCTTCACTATGCAGTCATTGACAGCGGGCCCGATGCCACGCTGTCATGACTTGTCAGCGTTGCGGCCGTATACAAACGAGATTTGCATCGTATTTGCACGTTCAAATCAAGTTTTTGCACCACTTTAATGTATCCCGCAAGTAGCATTAAAGTGACCGTTTATGCTAAGTTATAGCATCATTGATATAATTGACTCTTTCTTTTACTATCAGCAACCGTACGTGTCGGAATCTTACATGACATCCACCTTGGTTTCTACTCCGACATTGCCAAGGTTTCAAACTTTGTATAATCGGATTGTGGACGCCTAGCCATATATATGCACATATACTCACGCAGGTTTACATGGCGAAAGTAACTAAACTAGTTTTAAATACATCCATATCTGCAACAAGTAATTCGAAACCGAGAGAATAGATGCCAAGTACGTAAACCTGTAGCCCAAAGTCAAACCAAGCAACGTCAACTCGGGATCCCGACGGTATGGAGATACCACAAGCCGGCGCCCGAGAAGAAGGCGGCGGCGGCGGAGAGAAGCGGGAGGTGTGCTTCGTGGTCTACACCGACGGCTCGGTGGCTTACCCCAAAACCTCCGCCGCGGCGTCACGGGCAGTCCAAGCACTGGCACAGGGCTGCCCAGGTGAGGTCGCCGACGACGTCCAAGTCGTTGCTGATCCGGCAGAAGAACCCAGCGTCGCCACACGGTGCCCATTGTGATGGAGTCAAGGGATGCTGCTTGTGCATATGCGCGCTCCTGCCTATAGTCGCCATGAACCTCGTATTTTTGGACCCTCATTATGGTCGTAGTAGAATGCATTGTATTGTTAGTTTCTAATGAAGGTCTCTCTTTAGTACGGTCCGCAGTTCCCTTTTTTACATATTACATGATGCTGATGTACCTCTTTTTTCTCTTCTGAAACTCGAACAACAGCGTGATTATTTTGACTGCAAAAACAACGAGAACACCTCCACATCATGATATTCCAAGCTAATTCCTCCCACTTATCTTAACCATGCGGAAATGCCTTTTGGAATTAGCTTAAGATAAGTGGGAGGAATTAGCTTGGAATATCATGTCTCGATAATTGTTACGTGTTGTTGGAGGAAGCCACTCTATTTTTTATTAGAGGAATAACTAAAGTCTCTTAAAGGAGGCTTACATTTTTCATGAGTGTCAACTATGAGTGGAACAAATGCGGGAAGAAACTCAAGGAGGAAGAATACAGAGTGGGAACTTATTATCTCACGAAACAACCGCAAGCCCATTGCTCGGAAAGAGGAAATAAGGCATGGTTTTCTAATTCAATATATTAATGATGGTATTATAACAAGCTTCACATCAATGGAATAACATGTCACATGGTTTCTAAATGAAGCAAGGCGGTCATCTGCAAATGTAAGTGTAAAGTATTTTGCATTATTTGTATATGCTAACACTGTTCTTGTTGTTTGCAATGACAAAGTCACATTGATGGAAGTGAAAGCTTGGTTAACTTTTAACTTTCAAATGAAAGGCATATTTGAAACATCCAATTTTTGGAGTGGAAATACATAGGAAGTGTTGTGATACATTTTTCTATGGAAAATTGGAAACATGTTAAAATACCTTGATAAGGGGAATCATAATCAGTGAGGAATTATCTTCGAACTCCTGAAAAAAAAGATACTAAATGGTATTGGAATTTGTATATATTTTCATTATACTATCAACCTTAGCTACCGGAATCTATTGTCGCATTCAAGCGATGGAAGGAAATATGTGTCGTTAAGGGAATCCACACATCATATATGATCGTGGAATGTGCATCACAACCTGTCACTTATTTTGAAGTTTATGGTTAAAGGTAAACACAATTGAGGAAGATATATTATATAGACAAGGTGTCGAATGATTAAACTCAGGTACGTGTATTTCATTTATTGTATAATAATACTAATACGGTGCAGGTTCACTCACAATAGTCAGGAATTCTTTTCAAAACATGTTTGCACATGGAACTTCATTTATTGATTAATATGTTTCAGGCAAGTGGGAGATGTTGGATATTTATGTGGCTTTCAACATTTACTCAACGTGGTTATTATTTATTTAAATCAACTTGGAATTATTCATATTATTGATGTTTGTGATGGGGAATAACTGATGCGGAATTTCACTCGAGGAAGTAATATTCGAGGTGCCGAGGACGACTGTGATGGAATACCATAGAGGAATTAATAGGGATCGACTCTACTGGAATTTATATGTACGTACGTATTTTTCCTGGGACATCACAAGGTGGAAGAGCTGGGTTTGTTTTGCAGGATCGGCTCTGCAGGCTGTTGACCCACATGATTAAGATTGGAAGTTGATCTCACATATACAATCTAATCATGGCACATCACTCACACATGTGTGCTAGAGACTAGTATATTTAGACTCAGAAAACTGGCATGTTTGATCGTGGTTGGTAACATTGCCCAGGAGTCGTACGGATCTTTCCGAAAACAGGTGGAATGATAAAACGCCTGGAAGTGGAGTCTATAAATAGGTCCCTACCCTCTAGTCTCTAAATGCATTGTGAGTGGCACCACGAAAAAGGCAGAGGAATTAGAGGGTAGACCGCATAGCCCACAATTTTCTAACAACAGGATGCCGCCACAGGAAGGAAACTGCGGAGTTGGTTCCTGAAAAGAAAGAAGGTGTGAAGTTGTGGGATGGGGAGGCGGAGGGGTCACCGGATCTCCTCGTCGCGCCGATACCGGTATCTTCTCTCGACCGAGACCCTTTTTCCAGCGGCACCGATGGAGCAAGGCGAGGCGGTACTGCGGTAGTCCATTCACCAACTCCAACGGGGAAATCCATTTCGTTCGCGGCCGTCTGTTTGGGTTGACGCGGACAGAAAAAGCGGCCCAATGCGCCGATCCAAATGGACGTGCGTCCGTTTTTCGTCCGCGGGCGACCCATTCCCGGTCCATTTTTAAGCCTGATTTGCGTCGGCGCGGACACGCGACGGACGCGTGCTCGCTCGCCTACTCCTGTTTTCGGGCCCGCTCGTCTGTGGCACATTGGCCTTCCTCCCCCCCTCCCCCAGCCAACAAGCAACCCTCGCCCCCGCTTCCTCCGTCACCGACGCCGCCACCCATTTTGCCGGCGACTCTTCCAGCTGCCACCGCCCCCACATCTGCCCAACAACACCGCCCCTACCCCCAGTCGTCCGCCGCCGCTGTTTTGCCGCCGGGGAGCAAGCTGGTTCCCCGCCGCTGTTTCCCCCACCGCCCAGCCGCCCCGCGACCAAGTAGACGTCTCGCCGCCCCAGCCACAGACGATCGGCACGCTCGTCGGACGCCGGCCGGGCAGTTAGATCTCTGGATCTGGCACTCTTTCTTTGGCATGGCTGGATCACACAATGATATCGACGTGCTTCAGCGCTCGCCGGTGTTTGCTAGGCTTGCCGAAGGCAACATCCCACCGGTGAACTTTACTATCAACGGCCACACCTACGACAAAGGATATTATCTGGGTGACGGTATCTATCCTCTGTGGACCACTATTGTTAAGACAATACCCAACCCTGTCGGAGAGAAAAGAAAAAGATTTGTCCAAGAGCAAGAGAGTGCTAGAGAGGATGTCGAGTGTGCCTTTGGTGTTTTGCAATCTCGATGGGGCACCATTCGGTATCCTGCTAATACTTGGAGCACGCAGAAACTATGAGAGATGATGACTGCTTGTGTGATCATGCACAATATAATCGTAGAAGACGAGCGCCCGGAACGTCTGTACGATCAAAGCTTTCAGTTTCAGGGTGAGAATGTTGTGCCTGAGCATGGAGTAGCGGCAACATTTGACCAGTTCACTCAGTTTCATGAAGACATGCGTGATTGGGAAACTCACGTGCAACTGCAAAATGATTTGGTTGAACATATGTGGACTCATGTTGGCAACCAATAGATGTATCTTTTTTTTATTCGTTTGCAAAATTATGTGAAACATTTTTATTTTTATTTGGCCTGTAAACTATACTATTTATTTGGGCGGACTATTTTGTTTGTTAAATTTTTATTTCACCATACATTGAATGCAATGCAAAATTAGGCGGCCAGCCGGCTACGCCTGCATATATGAATCGACGTGTTGGGCGCGCTGCCGACCCATAAGAAAAACAGGGCAGACGCCGTGCGAGTGGCCGACCCAAATGAACAAAAAGCGAACGAAATCGCCGTCCGTTTAAGTCGACCCGTTGAAGTTGCTCTTATGTAACGTCTTCGGAAAAAGAGAGATGGGTCGACCAACGCGGGCAGAAATAATGCTTTGCCAGCATAGACGAACCGAAAGGAAAGACCCACTCACATTTGGTGCTGACAAACGCCAAAGGTCTATGGTTGTCTAGTTGAGAAACTCACGGCTCGAGCTAGGAAGAGAGAGTTGTGCACGGAGGGAGCAGTGCATCATTGTTGCATGGGTTGCTTGTGTGCAAGGTCACGAGCTGTCGACTTGCCGTCGAGCACCGAGGCGAGCTTGATTCCATGGCACCCCACCTTTGATGCATTTCAAATCAGCGTCTGACTTTTGGCACCGCGCTAGCTAGCTGCCCCGTGGGTGAGGCCAAGCAGCGGACTGGAGGCATCCATCTCTCTCTCTCTCTCTCTCTCATCCACGAATCTCTAGACAACAATATCTAACGGTCAGTACCACCATTCAGCTACTTTTGAGAAATATCTGCATGCACTTTAATTGGTTGACACAAGAACACACTGACACCGCCGTGATATCAGTGTACCGACAAATTCCAGGCGTTGCGTCAAATAAAAAAAGATCACACTCCCTCCAGTTTACTGAATTCCCGACAAATTTCTAGACATGTTAAAAGTCTGAAATGTATCCAAATTTTGAGTAAGCAGGCTTATCAGCGCCATTAGAATATATATGACCGTTAAGAGCATCTAGAGTGGACTGAACAAATTTGGCCCCCTCGCTCGGTCAACGTCCGGGCAGCATCCGCTTTGACCTATATTTTTTCGTTCACGCAGCCATGTCCCACACTGTTTTCTTATATGTCCAGTCACATGCATGTGATTGGTGAAGAAGGAGGAAGAGAAAAAAATTATAAAGAAAGAAAAAGAGCCAATTACACCGGTGATGCTAGAACTTAGTGCAAACGGTCACTTTGGTGTTAGAAGTTGTCGTATACAACAAAGTGATGTAAAAACTTGGTTTTGATGTGCAAATACAGTGCTTATCTCACTTTTGCATACGGAACCGGCGCTGACTAGGCGCCTGGGGCCCGCTGTCGACCACTGGACCAAGAGAAGGGGGTGTGTGGCTTGTTTATTTTTTCTAGAAACACCTTCAAAATATATTGTTTTCACAAAAATACCCTCTTGGCGTGGCAGAGGTGCCATTTTCTCCACCTCTATGAACAGTGGGAGCAAGCCGGCTAAACCACTCCACCATTCACATTCCTGTGTACTCAATGGATAACAAAGTTACATGTACTTGAACACGAAGCATGTGGAATTTGGGCTGCAGATACGGCCACCTATTTTACACCAGTTCCATTTTTTTCTATTCTATTTGTAGAAAGTATGTAAATTATAATCTCTTCCCTCAAAATAAAATATAAATTATAATCTCAGCACAAAAATAAAGTTTGAATATTTGTGTGCATAAATGTACAGACGAATGAAATAACTAATTTGTACTAATTGTTCACGTATTATTTAAAAAATAAGCATATATTTAATATAATATTTGTTAGTTACAAAAAGATTGTATATTTTAAAACAATGAAAAATATTATTAAAATTACAATTCATAAAATTATTTTAGTTATACAAACAACTCAATCATTCGCATGTTTGTATAGTTCAATGTTTGTATAATTAAATTTATTCATAATTTAAACTGTTGATACTAATATTAATTTTAATAATTTAAATATAAGCCGCAAGTGTGTGATATTTTTTATTGATTAATTTTTTTCCATATTAACTACATATTTTTTTGTATAATACATGGATGTATATATTTTTATTAAATAATCTTTGTTTGTATGTCTAATATTTATAACAAACAATTATTGAAAGTAATTTTTATTACGTACGTTTTAGAAAAATAAATGAAAAACAAACCGGTGAAAATTGGGCTGCAGTATCGGCAACCCATTTAAGTACAACATGCCATACAGGTTAAGTACATATAACGTACTTATCCAGGTTAAACAAGGTAGTGTGATGGGTGCAATGGCTAGCCGGCTTGCATGCTTGGTGCTGATTATTGATTTGATTCTGTGCGGATAAAAAATTTAGTATAATTTTCACTCCCTCCCTCAGGCTGGACCCACTAGTCTTAGATTTAAATTAATAAATCCCACGTCAACATGTTTTTTCCTAAATATTTTGAGGCTGTTTCTGGAAAAAATAAGTCACACACCCCTTTCTACCGGTCCAGTGGCTGACAGTGGGCCTCACGTGCCTAGTCAGCATCGATTCCGTATACTAGCGAGATAAGCACTGCATTTGCACGTCGAAGCCAAGTTTTTACACCATTTTAATGTATGCCACAACTTGTAGCACTAAAGTGACCGTTTGCGCCAAGTTCTAGCACCACCACTGTAATTGACTCAAAGAAAAAAGATGCTTTATGGGAGGCCCATTGCTATGTGACGGACGCAGGAACACCGACCGGGCACTCCTTATACTCATCCCATACATGAGATAAATATGAGGGCTGCCAGACAGCCTGGGCATTTAAGGAGGCTTTGAGGGGTCCAGTTAGATCAACTTTATGCTACTTTTTGCTTCTCTATCCTGTCGTCGGCTATCTTCAACCGGTTTGGATGACGGTCATGTAATAGGATAGGTGTTTAGTTTCCTATCTTTCTTTATTCCGCCGGTTTATGGCTATTTTCTTTTCATGCAGTTAGCTCTTTGTGAGCCTTTTTGTATTTCGAGACCTGATGACTTTGTTGGACTATTTGCTTTTTAATAAGATGGTCGCATGCATCTTTTTGATGCAGAGGCCGGGGGATAACCTCCTTTTCGAAAAAAATGAAGCTATGAAATGTATGGAGGATGCATGGCCCACAGGTGGCGAACAGACCCATCTTTCACTATCATAATCTCACACAAAAGTGTTTGTCAATCGTCATGGAGGTAGTCCCCCCAGCTAGCTAATATGCGTAAGAAATTATAATCAAATGCACGAGGTAGGCATCTTTTGCATTGTTAGACTAAAATCATAGGTTGTCGAGTCTTGATTATACACATGTCTTGGTTTCAACAAATACACAATGTTTGTAATCTCACGTTGACGGATGACTACATGAAACATCGTAACCAACGACGTGAATTACGTGGGTGAGTTTGTCCTCCTAGGAGGACTTCCTTCTCACACATATCATAAATGTGCCCTTCGGGAGAGGACGTCTGGCTAGCAAATAAGTTCACAACAAACAGTGGTCCTTGAGATACTAACCCCGACCTTCTCAGACAGAGTTATTTGATCAATTCCTACAGTTGTGGTCACAACGGAACAACACATGCCGACATAGTGCTACATGTCGACATAGTGCACATCAAATATCATTATCAGCAAGGTTAGTTGGCATGAATGCACCGGTGCAAAGATGTCCTCCTAGGAACACAAACTACCCTCATCCATGGGGAACAACATTATTGTCTCACAACTTGCCATACATCACCATTTGGAGCACGTGTACTTCTAAGTCTAGATTCAAGGTGTCTCATTGATTGCTTAACATATTTTCACATATATGGTTTGCCGAGGAATGTACTCACACGGTTTTCCTATATATAATTGCCATCATACAAATTCATCCCATGTTCCCATTTACACAATTTAATTGAAAAAATTGACTGTCTTGAAAATTTATCTTTGTGGATAACCATGTGTATGTTATTTGATCCACAGCCTTTCCAAACTCCTATACTTGTTCATTCATACAAGTGCACGAATGAAAGGTTGCTATTTTGCTGGGACGGGGGGGGGGGGGGGGGGGGGGGGGGGTCTAAACCTCTTGCATGTCAACGGTACATTATCACACATACAAAGCTTCAGAAGTAGAAAAAATGGTGCATAGGGAGGATTGCTAAAAACACGTAAATCCAAAAAACATGCAACAATTTGAATAGTCACCGTTAATTACAACTGTAAAAATAAAGTACGTTGAGTTACATAAGTAACTACATAGTACTACACAATAATTTAATTTGTTTGAAAAATCCAGTTGTAAGCCCGAGCTGATATGCTCCTGGATGAACAGTAAATTGAAATCAAATAAAAAAATTCAAACAATTCAGTTTTTTTTGCAACAAACGTGTTTGTGTGTTGTAATCGCGTACAAATTTTCATGCATTTAGAACGCATGAACATGTTTGTTGTCTAAAAATATCAGATTTGTTCTTAAAGTTTTTTTTAATTTACTATTCATTCGAGCCAAAGAGCCCTTCCTATCTGTTTTTCATTTCTCAACTCGTTAATAATCGATTTGCATTTGTGTGTGTTTGAGAGCCACGTTTTTTTTCGCTACTAGTAATAATGTACGTGCAATGCACGTTTATATTAGGTACTACCTCTCTCTCAGTTTACAAGGCGTGCGCGTACCCTAGGTTGTCAATTTGACCAACCTAATACAAGTCATATATTACAAAAAACATACCAATATAAACTTTAGATGTTCTATTTTCAAGCGGTATAATTTTTGTGTTATATAGTTTATATTAGGGTGATAAAATTGGCAACCTAGGTATACGCACAGGACCTGTAAACTGAAACGGAGGGAGCAATAGGATATTAGTTGCACGTTATATTAGGTAAGATATATCTGTTGCATGTTGGTATTTGGTAAGATATCAATTACATGACAGATTTCATGGGATAGAGTTGAGTCAAAACGTGTTTATAATCAATGGCAGTGATGGATAATGTAACACCCTCGATGCGGCTATATCTCCCACGTGTCGAAGCACGACTTAGAGGCATAACCACATTGAAAGCAATGTTGCAAGTGAGGTAATCTTCACACAACCCATGTAATACATAAGGGAAAGAGATACATAGTTGGCTTACAATCGCCACTTCACCCAATACAAGAATAAAGCATTACATCATCCAGATACAATCAAGGTCCGGCTACGGAACCCAAAATAAAAGAAGACTACCCCAAATGCTACACAGATCCCCGATCGTCCCGACTGGGCTCCACTACTGATCAACTGGAAACAGGACAACATAACGAACACGATCTTCGTCGAGCTCCTCCTTGAGCTTGGTTGCGTCACCTGCTCGGTAACATCGGCACCTGCAAACTGGTTTTGGAAGTATCTGTGAGTCACGGGGACTCTGCAATCTCACACCCTCGCGATCAAGACTATTTAAGCTTATGGGTAAGGTAAAAGGTATGAGGTGGAGCTGCAGCAAGCGACTAGCATATATGGTGGCTAACATATGCGCAAAAGAGAGCAAGAAGAGAAGGCAAAGGCACGGTCGAACAACTATGATCAAGAAGTGATCCTAGAACAACCTACGTCAAGCATTACTCCAACACCGTGTTCACTTCTCGGACTCCGCCGAGAAGAGACCATCACGGTTACACACGCGGTTGGTGCATTTTAATTAAGATAAACTTCAGGTTTTCTACAACCAGACATTAACAAATTCCCATATGCCCATAACCGCGGGCACGGCTTTCGAAAATTCAATCCCTACAGGGGTGTCCCAACTTAGCCCATCACAAGCTCTCACGGTCAACGAAGGATATTCCTTCTCCCAAGACAATCCGATCAGACTCGGCTTCCTAGTTACAAGACATCCTCGACAATGGTAAACAAGTCCAGCAAGACCGCCCGATGCGCCGACATCCCGATAGGAGCTGCACATATCTTGTTCTCATGGGACACCGGATGAACACTACGTACAGCTAAAACCAGCCATCAAGTTTCCCCGAGGTGGCGCCGCAAGTGGCTCTAGTTCGGACCAACACTTAGACAAGCACTGGCCTGGGGGGTTAAAATAAAGATTGTTGGAAATATGCCCTAGAGGCAATAATAAAATGGTTATTATTATATTTCTTTGTTCATGATAATTGTCTATTGTTCATGCTATAATTGTGTTATCCGGAAATCGTAATACATGTGTGAATACATAGACCACAACACGTCCCTAGTGAGCCTCTAGTTGACTAGCTCGTTGATCCAAAGATAGTCATGGTTTCCTGACTATGGACATTGGATGTCATTGATAACGGGATCACATAATTAGGAGAATGATGTGATGGACAAGACCCAATCCTAAGCATAGCTTAAAGATCGTGTAGTTCGTTTGCTAGAGCTTTTCCGAATGTCAAGTATCATTTCCTTAGACCATGAGATTGTGCAACTCCCGGATACCGTAGGAGTGCTTTGGGTGTGCCAAACGTCACAACGTAACTGGGTGACTATAAAGGTGCACTACGGGTATCTTCGAAAGTGTCTGTTGGGTTGGCACGAATCAAGACTGGGATTTGTCACTCCATATGACGGAGAGGTATCTCTGGGCCCACTCGGTAATGCATCATCATAATGAGCTCAATGTGATCAAGTGGTTGATCACGGGATCATGCATTACGGTACGAGTAAAGTGACTTGCCGGTAATGAGATTGAACGAGGTATTGGGATACCGACGATCGAGTCTCGGGCAAGTAACGTACCGATTGACAAAGGGAATTGTATACGGGATTGATTGAATCCTCGACATTGTGGTTCATCCGATGAGATCATCGAGGAGCATGTGGGAGCCAACATGGGTATCTAGATCCCGTTATTGGTTATTGACCGGAGAGTCGTCTCGGTCATGTCTGTGTGTCTCCCGAACCCGTAGGGTCTACACACTTAAGGTTCGGTGACGCTAGGGTTGTTGAGATATTAGTATACGGTAACCCGAAAGTTGTTCGGAGTCCCGGATGAGATCCCGGACGTCACGAGGAGTTCCAGAATGGTCCGGAGGTGAAGATTTATATATAGAAAGTAAAGTTTTGGCCATCGGGAAAGTTTTGGGGGTAATCGGTATTGTACCGGGACCACCGGGTGGGGCCACCTATCCGGAGGGCCCCATGGGCTGAAGTGGGAGGGGAACCAGCCCCTAGTGGGCTGGTGCACCCCCCATCGGCCTCCCCCTACGCCTAGGGTTGGAAACCCTAGGGGTGGGGGCACCCCACTTGGCTTGGGGGCACTCCACCCCCTTGGCCGCCGCCCCCCTTGGAGATCTCATCTCCTAGGGCTGGCGCCCCCCTAGGGATCCTATATATAGTGGGGGGGAGGGAGGGCAGCCGCACCCTAGCCCCTGGCGCCTCCCTCTCCCTCCCGTGACACCTCTCCCTCTCGCTGAGCTTGGCGAAGCCCTGCCGAGAACGTCGTTGCTTCCACCACCACGCCGTCGTGCTGTTGGATCTCCATCAACCTCTCCTTCCCCCTTGCTGGATCAAGTTGGAGGAGACGTCTTCCCAACCATACGTGTGTTGAACGCGGAGGTGCCGTCCGTTCGGCACTAGGTCATCGGTGATTTGGATCACGACGAGTACGACTCCATCAACCCCGTTCTCTTGAACGCTTCCGCTCGCGATCTATAAGGGTATGTAGATGCACTCCCCTCTCCCTCGTTGCTAGATGACTCCATAGATTGATCTTGGTGATGCGTAGAAAAATTTAAAATTCTGCTACATTACCCAACAAAGATGACCCTCGGGATGCGCGACTCCCAAGGGAAAAAGGCTGGGTGGCGAATGGTAAAACCAAGGTTGGGCCTTGCTGGAGGAGTTTTATTCAAAGCAAACTGTCAAGGGGTTCCCATTATAACCCAACCGTGTAAGGAACGCAAAATCCGAGAACATAACACCGATATGACGGAAACTAGGGCGGCAAGAGTGGAACAAAACACCAGGCATAAGGCCGAGCCTTCCACCCTTTACCAAGTATATAGATGCATTAATTAAATAATAGATATTGTGATATCACAACAAAATATCCATGTTCCAACATGGAACAAACTCCAATCTTCACATGCAACTAACAACGCTATAAGAGGGGCTGAGCAAAGCGGTAACATAGCCAAACAACGGTTTGCTAGGACAAGGTGGGTTAGAGGCTTGGCTTAACAATAGGGGAGGCATGATATAGCAAGTGGTAGGTATTGCAGCATAGGCATAGCAAAAGAGCGAGCAACTAGCAAGCAAAGATAGAATTGATTTCGAGGGTATGGTCATCTTGCCTGAAATCTTGCAAGGAAGAAGAACGAGTCCATGAAGAAGACAAACGAACCTAGACGAACGGTTCCTCACAAACGCGACATTATCAGAACCAACCCAAAGAAGCAACACCGGAAAAAAGCACACAACATAGTAAACAACCAACACACGAACATGATATGCTATGCGGGATGCGGTATGTGATGCATATGCATGATTTGGAAAGGAATGATTGAACCTGGCCTCAATTTAGAAATCCAAGAGTGCCACTAGAAAAGTGAGATGATTTCGGTTGAAATCGATATAAAGATCACCGGAATCGGATGCACGGTTTGGAAATGGCAAGCAAAACAAATATGACACCGGTCTGTGATTATCAGCACGAGACCATCTAAATGCATCAAGAACAATATGCTACTGCACTCAAACATGGCAACAAAATACATGGCAGGAATCCACTCATGATGCTTAACAAAAGATGAACACTGAGCTACGGCTAATTCACTCATTAACAAGTTCAAACAAGAATGGCAAAAGTGCAAAAGATAACAGGTTACAGACTTGGTGAAATTAACAGCATGTCAGGAATTTATCATCAGGAAGCAATGTTTAGAGCACAATTACTACGTGCTACAGGGACATATCATGGCAAAGCAAGGCATGGCATGAAGCTACTCTAAGCATATAACAAAAGTCCCTTAGTGACCATGAGCCAAAAGGGATCCGAGAATACAATTGCAAGCATGTGAACATGGCAAAAATATAAACAGATTCAGACTTAGTGAAAAACTGGAGCATGCAAAATAGATTAACAAGTAGGCATGTTTACGAGCTCGATGCACTCACTACGAGGCATTGCATGACAAACTAAGCATACACCCAGCAAATAGGCATGTCATAGAAGCTAGACATGGCAAGAACAACAATATAACATGCACGGATCAACAACAATAAGCTCGGCAAAATTGCTAAACATGTTAACAATCTGCCAAGAACATCTTATAGCAAAAGTAGAGCTCGATTGACTCAAGCTAGGGTGCTCCATAAATGTAAACGAAAACATGGATGGATAGAGCACAACATTATCTACAAAACATTCTTACTGATCATGCTCAAAAGAGGCACAGATCACTAGGGAACAACATGAACATATGGCATAAAAATAATGATAGGGCAAGGACTTAGTGAAATTCTAAGTACCTGAAATCAGCAACATTGAATAACCTACTTTGCATTCTTCTACTAGTCATCACAAATATCAAAAAAATACATGGCATACACCCCTGTAAAGATGGCATGGAATATATCAAAACACATGTTGAGCTCAGGATCATAGCATGCACACATTAATCATGGCAAAAATGATAAAAGTGCATTTGCTGAACAGATCTGAAACTATCATCACATAGCCCTCTTCCAACAGCATTTCGGGCATCAAGATAAGCTCAAATGAAAATGATGCAATGAGATGAAATGATGTACTCGTCGAGACGAACATTTTGATATGCTATACGCAGGAATCAAAGTAACGGTGATGAAGTTATGATGCGATGAAAAGTGCACAAAATTACTGGAAATAAGGGCAAAAGTCAACCGAGGTCTCCAGATCTAGATCTGGATCGGCCGGGCGCGGACTTCGATGTTTGCTGGAATGATGAACTCGCCGGAGAGGAAGCTGGGGGTCGCTGGACTTGGTCGATCCGGCCGGGAGGTGGAGGGCGGCGGCTGGAGTCGGCACCTGGCGCGGTTGCCGGCGAGGAGGGACGGGGAGGCGGCGACAAACGGGCGGCGGGGCCGGCCGGGCGACGGGGTGCGGGCTGCCGGCGCGAGACGGAGGCGCCGGACGGCGACGGCGGCTACCGGCGGAGAAGCGGCACGGCGAGGCGGACGGGTGGCGCTGCGAGGCGGCGCGCCTCAGGCGAAATGGCGGCGGGGACCGGGCCTCGGGGGCTCCGCCCGGGCCGAGCGGGCCGGCGTGGCTGCGGGTGGAGGCGCGCCACGTGGAGGCCCCCAGTTGGCTGGTCGCGGCGACGCGGGGCGTGTCCGGCGGGAGCGGACAAGTCCGGCGTCGGAGGAGACGAAATTTTAGCGTTAGGGTGCGAAATGACCCCGGATTTTTGGTGGAGGGGCCTTTTTATAGGTAGAGGGAGGTAGGAGGCTCCAAATTGAGCACGGTTTTTGGCCACGCGGTCGTGATCGAACAATCTAGATGATGGAGAAGGTTTAGTTGGGTTTTGGGCCACTTTGGAGGGGTGTTGGGCTGCAACACACGAGGCCTTTTCCGTCCCTTGGTTAACCGTTGGAGTATCAAATGAAGTTCAAATGGCACGAAACTTGGCAGGCGATCTACCGGTAGTAAACCAAGGCCGCATCAAGTCTCGGTCCAATCCGAGAACGTTTAATACCCGCACATGAAAAGAGGTAGAAAGGAGCACCGGATGACATAGGAGCGCTGGATTGCAAAACGGACGACGGGGAAAATGCTCGGATGCATGAAACGAACATGTATGCAAATGAAATGCACATGATGACATGATATGACATGCCTGACACGCAAGCAATGACAAGGCAACAACAGCAAAAAACTGGAGGACACCTTGCACATCGGTCTCAGGGCGTCACAGGTAATTAAAGCGTTCAACCAGTTTGGTGCTCAACATTGAAGCGATTTTAACCGCTAGATAACATGATTTGACGGTCGAGATAATTTGAATCGGCCCTTTTGAGTCTTTTTATGTTGGTATAGATAAGTTGTCCGGTCTTTGGCCCCGTGGACGCCAAACTTGACAGGCGAAAACAACTGATGTTGACATGGCAACTTTTTAGGATGTGCCACCAGATTGTATTCTGCGGATTGTGAGGAGATTCCGGGTGTTGTTTAATTCCTGCAGTTATAGTGCAGATGAGACTTTTTTTTGCGGGTTAGATGAGACTTAAGGTTCTATGAACTTTTATTTTCTTAGATTGAATATAAATGATTTACCTTTTTTTTTGGTGGCTGAAATGCTTTACCTCTCACAAAAAAAACTTTGTAGGATGTGCTACAATCCGAGGCGAAAGTTGTCATCTATACTACTATTAAACAATCAAATAAGAACTTCTTTAAGCACACCCCATAAAGCGTACACAGATCCAATACCACCGCACGATTAGGCCCACTAAAATCAATCTAACAGTTAGCCTTAACCTAAACCATTTTCTGTGTGCACTTAGCAACTTACATTGACTGACCGTACTCCACCGTGAAGGAAAATATGAAACTCCACGCCTGAGCAATTAGGAAACTAATAATCATGGGTGCATCCTATTGTAGGAAACTAAATCAGAGTGCATCCATCCTATTAGGAAACTAATCTCAGACAAATCTATCCTATTAAAAAACTTATCTCGCACACATCCATCCTATTAGGAAGCTAATCGCGAGCCGCCTGCCGCAGTCATGCACGCTAGCCATGATGGGGGAAGCGCGAGGAGCTTCGTCTTCCTCCAGGAACACACGTGCTATCGCCGCCATCGTCTTCTGTTTGGAGGCCAGGCGCTCTTCTGCCGCTACTGCGATGACTCCATCCACGTCCAGGGCATGCTCTCCGGCAACCATCGGCATCCGCGTTGACTTCAGCTCCGTTCGCAGCACCCACGTCGACAAAGTGTTTGTTCAGTGGGTGCACGTCCATTACATATTAAATAAGAATCGTGGGGCTTCAAGCAATCTGGAATTATAGATTTGGGATTATCTTAGGTTGCCGATTGTTGTACTGAAAATGTGTAATTATATATGACATGTACATAAGAATGCAGCAATCTTGTCTTACAAAGTAGGATCAAGAGGGATACTAAAGAAGTCAAGATGCAGAGTCTATTTCCCATGATTACTTCTCATATTCATGTCGGCTTCCTTGGGTTTTACTTCGTACCACCATATGCATTAAACTGGACCGTATCAAGAGGTAACGTCATCCCCTTGATTAGAATTGCCTTATTTATGCTATTTGATCAGTGTGTGTTTTATGTATGACGTTGCTTTACCTGGAATTAAGGTGGGTTGCACCTACCTAGGCACTATCTTCAGGGATATGTTGGAAATCAGAATATATGATTCATTCTTAGAGAAAACTTTACACGCATCACTTTAACATAATTGCATAGCAATCCAGTAAATTATGTAAGATTCAGTAGGAGGCAAGATATTGAAGATGTACTACTATTTCAGTGGCATGTTTCTATACATCTAAAACGGGTCACATGCTGTTTAAGGACTTATTTGCACCGCCTCTCTTTCTTTGTCTGCACGCCTCTTTTTACTCCAATAATAATAATGAACAATTTTTTCCGGATCAGGTATTACACAGTTACAAATATATGCTGAAGCTACTCCTTACAACAAAGAAAAAGAGGATGAATACTTTCTATCTTCACCAGTATTGTAGCATGTTGCAAATTATTGGCTCTTTCTTATTTGAGGATTCATTATTTTTTTGTAATTTAGAAGCTGACCTAAAAGCTTGATAAGATTAAGCTTGACAAATACCCTAGAATACTTTTCCTTCCATCTTTATTTTTCTTCATAGCTCATTTTAGTTTCTATACGTATAAAGCGTCTTACATCATTGTAAGTTAGTATGGTTGCCAACGCATAAACACATACAAACCGGATAAATATTTTCTATCATGATAATTATTGGATTTCTTTTAGCCATTTTACATTTCAATTAGTTCTTATAAATCATCTTTATTTCATATAGAAGTCGTTGTAGTCACATATCATCTTCTATTTCCTATTATCCATCGTAGGTAGCTATATAATTTTGGCAGTCCACACAACCAAAAAAATATAATTTGATCCAAATTAGTACAAATATATATTTTTCTATGCATATTAGTAGAATAAAATAAGATCCGAGAATTAAGAATCTTGAACAATATAATTGCACTGTAAGGCAGTTTATACTTTTTTTTCCTGGCTACACTCGAAGAGAAGACTATACTACATGCCTATATTACTGCATTAATAAATAATTGCTGATTCTATTTAAATGAGAATATTTTCCTGCTATTACTCCATGCAGCAACATAACCACTATTGTGTCTCGCTTTTGAACATTGTGTATCCATTTGATTTATATTTTTAATAACGTTTATTTTTTTATATTATATGAATTCACCTGTTTTACATTTGAGACGTGCGTTGCACACATGCATGCTTACTAGTGCAGCACAAAAAAGAAAAGTTTTATGTTTTACGGAAAAATTAGGGTCCATCTGATCGTGATCAGGCGTGACGTTCACCGGGACGTCAAAAGATCTGATGTTTGCCGGTTATCATTGCCTAAGAATAAAAGTTTTTCTGTAGAGTCCAGACACAATCCAGACGTAGCAGGTTCAGAAATATGCGCGGCTGCCACACACTCATCCTGGTCCAAATCACGCACGACACGGCGACGGCGGCGGTCTCAAACGGAGAGCGGCCGAGCGAGCACCCGTCAGCCACACGTTCCGTGCGTTGATCGACTCCCCTGAGCCGAGCCCCATCGCCGCCGCGCGCGGCCGACGGCGACGTGTGTCGTACGTGTAGGTCGACCTGTCCGGCCGAGCTCGCCTCGCTGGCGGATCATCCCGCGCGCCCCCGCGCTTCGCTGGCACGCTTTGTCGGCATCCTCCCGTCGTGAGAGGTGCACGCACCGGCACCGGCACCGGCAGCGAGAGATGAGGTCCATGGCTGCCGATCGATGGTGTCGTAGGCTACTAGGATGGCACATGCATACCGATCAGGTCCTGCATGTTGGCGGACCTCGACCATGATGCGCCGCCGCCGCGATCCGCATGATGCCCAAGACGACTCAAAGGAGGCGGCAGGGAGGACGACCATGCGACGTACATCGCGCCCGTGCGGTGTTTTTTTTTTCAAAATGAAGGCAAAAGATTTACCTCATCTATTAAATGAGAAGGATAGAGTTTTTTGGAGTGTTACAAGACCTGACCCACCACCCATCACGGCCTGACAATTACTCGCTTATTACTATCTTCTACTCATAATGGAGTAGTTGGTAGCCTGGTACTCCGGTTTTATTTTCGTCCAGTTTTATTTTCTTCCACCTCCCACCATTCCCGTACCACTGGTTTTTATCTCTTTACAGATCATTGCAAAAGGGGTAAAAAATCACGTACTTTTAGGATTGCACTTACCATATAATGTTGCTTCCCTCCACTTGTACACCCCCCTTTGCCTAGAAAAAAAATTCACGCACCAAATCTTTGCTATATGGTATGTCCTGTGAGACACCTACCAAAACACATGTCTATTCCATAACAAAAGATCACATACTAAAAAACTAGAAAACACGCATACGTAGGTCATCCAAATCAATTCAGATCAATCATTCCTTAAACACGCATGGGCAGGCCATCCAAATCAATCACCCCCGCATCTGTACACATCTCTACTATTAAAGCTCAGAGAAAAAACCAGCACCGCGTCTTTTGTTTCCCGATGTACGTTCACGGTCTCCTATGTCTCTCTCTTGGCCAGCTAGGGTTTCTCACACCCGATTTGCTCTCTTCGCCACCGCCGACACTCCCTTCACTCGCTCCCGAGATGCACCAATGTTTCCCTCCATGTCCACCCATCGACGATGGCCTCAAGGAGGATCTGGTTGGAAACGCCGCCGGTGAGGCGCGACTCTCAACCTATTCTGAGTGGTGGGGGTTCGAACTCCTCCGAGCATGTAGTAGGCGGAAATCCCTTCGTCTTGCTTCTCGGCTTGGTTGCTGATCCAACTAATTCAGATAGCTTTATCCACATCCCATCGATGATCTACTCACAACACGGCAACATGTGCTATTACCTAAGAGGAAGATACTATGAAGACGGTAAGGAACGACTCTTGTGGCATAGAAAAAACCGGTAGGCAATATATTGTCACGTGAAAAAATCACGGGCAATAGTGATTGTTGATCTGATGTCATTTATATGACTGATCAAAAACAAGCTTATATTTTGTTTCCCTCTCATACCTTTAATTGGCATCCAAGCAACTTTTTAAATTTTTAACAAAGCATTCTTCTAATTGTGTAGGTGATGATGGAGTAAATACCGGGTTGTAACCTTATGTATGCATCTTGTTGTATGTGTTATTGAATTTACATCGAAGAACAACTTGAATTTGAGATCATTATCTTACAATAGTTAATTTTGTATTGTCATCATAAATTATGCTTAAACATTAACATATATAGATAAAATTCTACGAATAATGGTTTCTGTTTTCCAATACAATATGGATAGATAAACTTCCAGGGCTACAAAGATTTCTAATTCTATATTGCAAGTTTATTGTCATATTTTTCTGTTTTCGCAGTTATCTCTATCTCACATGGCTGCTTGCTTTCATATGGTAATATACTTCTCTCACAAGGAAATTACAGAAGTAACATCATTTATAATTCTCTACTAGGAAAATGCTCGTGCGTTGCAACGGGGCATGCAAATTTTAATGGTCAACACTAATAATATTTAGCATATATCTTTACTACACTCATGCATATCCGGCGGTATTGTCGTTAGCGTTAAATCACTTCTTATTCTCTCACGGACCATCTCCGCCCCTCCGCCTTTCCAACCCAATCTCAACACCTCTCTCACTCTCCACCTCTTAGATCACAAACATGATTCACCGTATGACTTCTAGCTGTGAAAAGCGAGGAAAATATATTTAGAAATGCTTTTTGCCATTGTTCTTATAAATAGAAAAAGGACTCACCAAATGAAATTTTGATATAGAAAAAAGAATAACCATGATGAAATGTTGGTTGCTTTCGGCTGTACTCCATGTAGGAATCTAGTACTATCTTAATTTTGTCCATTGTTTAAGGACTGTGCATGCATTTATGTTACAAACCAATCGTTGAATTTTTGACCGAAGATTATGTCTGGTAATAATTATTGTGTGTTCACCTTTTGGCCGAATATTTGGCATGGTATTAATTACTGCACGGACACCTTCCTAACCAATGTCCTCAAATCACCTTACGCCATTAACCACGATCCGTGTCGATAAAAAATATTTGGCATTGTAGACGGGTCCAGATCAGCCTGAATGGATGATCTCTTTATATGGGATGGAGACACACGGGAAGCACCAGCGCCTGGAAGTTTTATTTCGCGACTGGAAATTTGATTTCGCGCCTTTATTTCCATGTATGGATGTATGGAAGGATGAAAAACTACAATAGATATAATTATGTTGTGATTCATGGTATTCATGGCAGGCGAGAAAAGGGGAAGTTAATTATGGTGATTCTCGATTGCCATACTGGTCGGTGGTGGGACAGATTAACGTACGGGGGATGCACTGTAATAAAACGAAGAAGTGGAGGGTTGTTTCGACAGAAGGCTTCGATGCTGGTGGATGGACGAAACATGGGCAGGAGACGGTCCTGTTGGTAGGAAAAGGAACACTACGTGTTTTTTAGATACTAGAGATAGTAGAGATTGCACATGTGTTCCTTACTCATTAAATTGCATATTTCCTGCCTTACTCGTTATTCTTTATATCGTTCATTCTGACTTTTTTATTTGACTGGCCATTGTATGGTGCCTACAGGAAAGTAAATATATTCTACAACATTTATGAATCTCATATCCCACAGATTTGGGCAGACATTTTTTTTGCTCATGGAGATGCATCTGGTTAATTTGTTTCATCCGTTTAATAAATATAATTCTTTTCAATATAATTTTATTCCAAGCTATATGTCTACTCAATGAATTTTATACGTGTGTACGATTTCACAAATGAAGCGGAATAAACTCCAACGTTTTACCTTTTGCTCTCTTTATAATGTGAAAGATTATAACACTTCCAATTGCAAGTGCACAGTGATCAGGCAACTATTCCTTGCTTCTTTCTGTAGTGTAAATGCACGGAAATGTCATGCATGTAATCTTCACATGGTACTTGCCAAATAGCTAATGTGTGGTTAACATGGTGTTTACTTTTATGTACGCAAGTCGGACTATCATTTCGTTTGATAGCTCTCGAGAAATCCAACAAATGTGTTTCAAACCATCACCGTCCACGGAAAAGGAAAGGGTGTGTTGTTGGGTGGTTTTTTTTATTGGATCGCATGTTGGAGATAACATGTCAAATAGTCGAGACAAACGCATTTCTCCCACACAAATGGGTTGGATTTGGGAAAACCCAGACTGTGTGGATGGTTGAAATTTTTTGAGCCTGTTGGGTGCTTGTTTGATGCCCACGCACACCCTAACATGTGAGGAAGAAATGAGCTTTGAACTCGAAGATGCCCATAATCAATTTTTTATTCATTTAAATGCATTATAGCCCGTAGCAACGCACGGGCGTTCTCCTAGTTTTCTCTAGTTTCTTAGTGCCGCTGGTTACCCAAAGATTTACCTCATCGGTTACAAGTTGGAGAAGGCTTGTAGGCGGCACGCTCTTGTGCCGAAATACCCTCGCGTTTCTCTCATTCCAAATTGTTCACGAGACAAGCATAGTGAGGGAGGCCATAGCTCGCCTGTGGAGGGTTCGTCATGTCGGTCCTCTTGTCTCATCATTCGAAGAGGGATGCGTGGAGATGCCAAGTGGTGGTGTCCATGTGCGCAAGCCCGAATTTTTGGATGACCGTGTTCCATAGCCGTGTAGAGTAGCGGCACCGAACGAAGAGGTGAATGGTCGCCTCTTGTTCTCTCTTGCATAGGGGGCAAAGGCCACAGTTTGCCCAGCCACGACGCTCCAAGCGGTCGGCTGTGCAAACCCGCCCTTGCAATGCAAGCCATGTGAAAAACTTAACTTTCGGAGGGGCCCAGGCTTTCCACACCATGAAGTTCATATGAGGCAACGTCAAACCTAGGAACTGCGCCTTGTAAGCAATGGACGCCGAGTAGTTCCTCTCCATCAAGTGCTTCCACACTATGTCGTCCTCGGCGTCGTCATCTATGTGAAAGTCATGAGTGATCATTCAAAGGGTGAAGAACTCCCGCACGTGGTCGCCGGTGATGACGGTTTCCCTCTTGATATGAAGCATTCAAGCGTTCGCCCTGAGGGTGTTGCACATCTTTCAGGTTTTCCTCCTTGAGGCTTCAAAGATCAGAAGGGCAATGTCCTTGGGTTTGCGGCCAAAAAGCCAAGGGGAGTCTCAAAAAGGTATTTTTGCACCATTGCCCATGACTATCGTGGTGGATGCATAGAAAAAATCATGGTCTTCAACAGTAGTAGTGGACCGTGCGTGTGATAAGCCAACGGCCTTGAACTATCGCCCCTGTAGTTTTTGCTTGTGGTACATTTTTCCAGTGGATGGGGCGCATTGAAAACGAACCTTTCTTTGTACTACGTAGTAGTGGTACAGTAGCACTATTTATTTCCGAGGGAGAAGTAAACACAACAGTTGCCGCATCATTTTTGTCGCATGCCGATGAAAATGAACGTCGCCGATGGCCACACCGGTCCCAGGTCGTATGACGCAGGAGCGTCAGGACAGCCAAAACGTACGTCCGATTCCGACGGCTCCTCCGTGTGCCCGCGGCCACTGTGTCTGTCGTCGTCGACTGCCCGAGCCCGACGATGCACGCCAGAACACAGGCTCGGGTCCTGATGACTGCCGCTGTCATGGGAGAGCACCACTGTCCTCACGCACCATGCACGCCAGAACACGCCGCTTCGTCCTCACGCACGCGCCCACAGCGGCGCGCACCCGTGGTCTGAATCGTAGGCTTCCGCACTGTCTGTCATGGGAGAGCACGGCACGAAAGCCGCGCCCGGCGACATGATGCGGCCGAGTACGGTATCTGCCTGCCGCCCGGGTTCCTCTGTCCGATCTGATGATGCGCCCCGATTCCCTCTGTCCACCCCGATCCGCGCCGATTCATTTGATGCCATTGCTCGTGGTTGCGGTTCGTCGAGCGGGGGCTCGACGCAGCATGCACCACCTGCGCAAAAGGGCCCCGGCTCCGTCCGCCGTGTCCCTCAAAGCCACGGCAATGGTGCCGCACCAGGCCGTGTTCGCGGGAGCACCGTGCTCTGCTGCTCGCCATCTATGCATCTATCCGGACACAGCTGGCCACACCACTATCGAGCGCAGTGATCATTAGTCAAAGTCTTTTCCTTTCCCTGGCGGCCTGGCCGGCCATCATAACCTCGCGGGACATTCTCGGCCGGACGAGGACGAGAGACGGCGGCCGGAGAATCATCTACCGGCTATGGAAAGTGAAATTGTGCACTGATACCTCTCCGATGGTGATGGAGGCGATGATAAGATAAGACCCGTATCACGCAATCTACCAGTACATGCGTGTGTTCAAGCCGGAGATAGATGCATGCATGCATGGCCGGCTCACTTCAGCTTAAGCAACAAGCGACAAGCAATAATGTATTACATTTGGACACATGCAGGATGCAACATTGCGACGTGACTTGATACCATTAGCTTACGTGGATGGAAATGGAACGTGCCCGGTGTTCAACCACTACATGATCTTCAAGGAAGGAAAAGATCGTGCATGCAGGATGCAGCCATGCTCAGGAATATACAAATACAAATAAACACGAGAGAACATAACAGACCGGTAGTTTTTCCTGCCTGAAAGAAAATACACCGACTTTCTTGTGATTTGCAGCTAGCTAGCGCTGTCCTCATCACACACCGTTCTCGTTTACCGTAGGACAGGAAGCCGGGAGAACCGACGACGACCAGCGATCACAGCTCGAAAAACATGGACGTGCGTGCGTCGGCGCGGCGGCGTACGGACACGAGCAGACGGGCATGTGCTCGTTCGCGTACGAGCGAGGCCACGGCAGTGCATGCATGCGCCGGCCACGACCGCGTCGCTAGTGCGCCGGCCACCCGGCCGACATCTGTCTCCCTCGAGAATATCTTGCGCTGTGCGTGCGTGTGTGGCCACAGTGCCGGCGCGTGCCCTGCCTCGCTTTACACCGTTGCATGTATTCCCTCCGTTTGAAATCTCTAAAAAGACTAACTGTACTCTCTTCATTTCAAAATACAATGCTTCCGTGTTTTTTGAGGTTTAATTTTGATCATAAATTTAACCAACGAGACCGACTATGATGGCAAAAAATTTAAATAATTAAAAAAATTGAATACGAATTCATTGATATAATTTTACTTCCACTGCAGTCGGTCTCATTGATTAAATTTATAATTAAAGTTAAAGTACCGAAATAAAAAAAGCACTATAATTTGGAATCGTAGCGGGTATTTACGAAACTGTGGAGTTGGTTCCTTGAAAAGAAGAAGGTGGTGTAAAGTTGGCGGGGACGGAGAGGTCACCGGATCTCCTCGTCACGCCGATGCCAGTATCTTCTCTCCAACCCTTTTTTGCAGCGACGCCAATAGAGCAAAGGAGGCGGGAGACATCATTCTGTCGGCCGGTAAACCACTCCGGCCGGTTATCCCGTCGCCACCCTCTTCCGGCAAAAGAGAGGTCGTATGACCAACGCGCGCGTGCAGAATAGTAATGCTTTGCAAGGTGACGAGTTGCCGACTTGCCGTATCTCGAGCACTGAAGCGAACATTGATTCGACGGGAGGCACCACATCCATCTCCTCGATGCTCCGCTCTTGATACTTTTCTTTGGTGGGAGCAAATCAGGGTCCGACTTTTGGCGCCCACCCCGCTGCCCCGCGGCTGAGGCCAAGCAGTGGACTGGAGGCACCCGTCCACCTCTCGTTTATCCACGAATCTCTAGACAGCTATGATCATGCTTGAATACGTTTTAGTCTCATAACTAAAAGTAGTGGGATTAAAATTTGCTAGCCTCACCTATACTTGGATTCAAATACTAAAGAGATTAAAATCAAGTTAATGAGCATTTATTATCCTCCAATCCAGAAATCGCCTGTGTTAAAGGAGATGAGTTAAATGAGGAGAGAGATAACTAATCCACATTTTAGTAGGGGTACCCCTGACTAAAAAAAATTAGTCTCAAGACTAGTTTTAGCCCCTCTTTAGTCAGTGATGCTTGGAACTTTAGCCTCTTAAAAGAGACTATTTTTAGTCAGACTAAAATAAGTCCCTTGGATTCAAGCACCCTTTATATCTATCCATCGGTGCCATTGTCATCGGGCTAATTTTCAGAAATAAATATCCGCATGCACTTTTGATTGGTTGACACAAGAACCCACTGCCCTAATATCAGTGCACCGACCGAATCCGGAAATCCCGGCATTGTGCGACCTTTTTCAATAAAAATATCACACTCCATTGAGTTTCTTGAATTTTACTCCCTCCTTCCATCTATATAGGGCCTAATGCGTTTCTCGAGGCTAACTTTGACCAAATATTAGAGCAATAATATATGACATGCAACTTAAACAAAGCACATCGTTAAATTCGTGTGTGAAAGGAGATTTCAATGATATGATTTTCACATTGTGCATGTCATGTACTATTAATCTTGTCAATAGTCAAAGGCGGTCTTAAAAACGCATTAGACCCTATATAGATGGAAGGAGGGAGTAGGTTGTTTTTCCTTGCAGGGTAAAACTTGTAAAGCATAACGGCATAGAAGTGCAGGGTTTCGAAAGATACCCCACCAAGATTGAAGCACACACCAAAAGCATGTTCCACATCCTTTCTAACACTCTCTTGCATTTGGGAAAATCTCTTTCTCTTCTCACCTTGGGGTTTTGAGATTGTCTTCACAAAAGTTGACCATTGAGGACATATACCATCTGCTAGATAATATCCCTTGTTGTACTGGTGGCCGTTGATCTCAAAGTTGACAGGTGGGGAGTGGCCTTCTGCAAGCCTCGCGAAGACTGGAGAACGCTGCAGCACGTTGATATCATTGTGAGAACATGCCATGCCGAAGAAAGAATGACATATCCAAAGATCATGTGATGCCACCGCTTCTAATATGACAGTGCACGCCTTGACATGCCCTTTGTACTGGCCCTGCCAAGCAAATGAACAGTTCTTTCACTCCCAGTGCATACAATCTATACTACCAAGCATGCCTGGAAAGCCTCTAGCTGCGTTGGTCGCCAACAATCTCTCTGTATCAGCGGCAGTTGGCTGCCTCAAGTACTCTGGGTCAAACACCTCGATCACAGCCTGGCAAAAGTTGTACATTGACATCAGACATGCTGTCTCACTCATACGCACATACTCATCCACCAGATCGTCTGGAATTCCATATGCAAGCATGCGGATGGCCGTGGTGCATTTCTAGTAAGAGGAGAATCCAAGCTTGCCAAGGGCATCCGTCTTGCACTCGAAGTATGGGTCATGAGCAACCACTCCCTCTCGGTTAGAATAAAATCATAGGCTATCGAGTCTTTATTTTACACAATGTCATCTTCTTAAAACATACACACTGTTATATTCAATGGCATGTTGACAGACAGCTACATGAAACCTCATAACCATTGACAAGAATTAAGGGTGGTGTGTATGTCCTCCTAGGAGCACTTCATTCTCACACATATCATAAATGCGCCCATGGGGAGAGGACGTCCCGCTAGCAAATATGTTCGCAGCAAACAATGGTCCTTGAGATGCAAACCCCAACCTTTTCGAATGGAGTTGTTATATCTAAGTCCTATAGTAGAGGTCACAACGGAACAACAAATGTCGACATATTGCTACATCCATAGAGAAAAGAACATATTTCACATCAAAAATCGTGGTTGGCAACGTTAGTTGGTATCAATGCACCGGTGCAAGGATGTCCTCCTAAGAACACCAACTTTCGTCATTTGGAGCGCACGTACTTGTAAATCTAGATTCAAAGTGTGTCCTTGATTGTTTAGCATATTTATCACATATATGATTTGTTGTGTAATGTACTCGTTATAAGTTTTTCCTATTTATGATTGCCATCATACAAATTCATCCCATGTTCTCATCTCCACAATTTCATTGAAAAAAAGTTGCATTGATTGTCTAGAAAATTTATCTTTGTAGATTCCCGTGCGTATGTCTTTCGATGCATAGCCTCGTCGCAACTCTATGTTTTACTTGTCCATACGTACACATGCACAAATGAAAGACCCCCCATTTGTTAGGCGAGAGGGGTGGGAGGTCATCATGTGAATTTGAGTCTATCTGAACCTCTTGCATGACAACAGTGGCAAATCGTGCATATAAAGTTTCAAAAAAGATATAACATAAATAGTGTCATATAGAGGATCTCTATAAACACATAAATCTAATATCTGGCAAAAATTTGATCACCCAGTGTTAATTATAAGTGTAAAAATAAATTACAGTGAGTTAAATGACTCGCAATATAGCTAACTACATAGTCTCATAACTATGCAAAAATGATAATTTGTTTCCGAGTTGTAAGTCCGAGCCCATATGCTCAGGGATGAATAGTAAATTCAAAACAAATACTAAGAAAATCAAAGAATCCTGAATTTTTTGGCAAGCAAACATTGTCTGTGGATTTTCAATACATGCTCGTGGTTAAAAGACACGGACATGCTTGTTGTCATTTTTGCAATTTCTTTTTAATTTGATTGTGCATCTGAGCCAAAGAACCATCCCATGTTCGTTTTTCATTTCTCAACTCGGAAATAATCAATTGCATGTATGTGTGTTGGAGAGCAACGTCTGATTTTTATTCCGTTAAGTTGTCCAGCCCTTGCCTTTTTGGTTGAAAACGGGTTTGTTTTTTTAGAGTTTGGAAGGAATCCGGAAGTATTACGTTCAGAAAGATGCGCGGCCTCCCCATCATTTTTTGGCAACATAGGGCTAACCTTTAGCATTTAGCAACCTGAGATGTAGTTCTTTTATGAAGAAGAATGAAGTTTCCACATACGAAGTAGATGCCTTTAAAAGCCTTTTTGGAAGTAAATCTAGAGGCTTTGTTGCATAAGAAGGTCCAACTGGAGGAAGATCTACGCGAGAGAAAGCCTTTTTGGCTAGAGAATGAGCCAGAAGATTCTTGAGCCTAGGAGAGTGCATGATCTTGCAAGGGTCTGAGGCTAGACGTGAGGTTGAAGAAATCTGCTAGAACAATGCTGATCATCCAATGTTCTGGGCGTTCAAGTAAATTATTGGCTTCAACAGCCTCAACCAATGTCCTGCAAGGAAACCAAGCTCCAAATCAATGTTGTATGAATATTGAATGAGTAGTAAGGGACGGAAACATTTGGTTCCTGTGTATGTACACCCTATATTTAAAAAATAGTAATTACAAAAAAGTCAAGAAAAATAAACTTGACATTCTATTGTATTCATATAATTTTTTTGGGCAAGTAAAAAAATTTCAGGGTATTGTTGGTGGAAAAGGCCGAAATCAACACTATACAGAGGTTACTGTTTACACTTTCTGTCCTTGAAATTTTGTTTTTTGACCTGAAGTTGATAAAAAACTTGTTTCTTCGGGAAAACTTTTAATACGAGCACAACAGAAGGTCAAGTTTAGATTTTTTTGACTCTTTTTTTATTACTAGAAATAATTGTAGTTGGCGATCATCATGAACCAAGGCGTATTTCCCAACTAGTAAGATCATTCATTATAATACTCCGTAAGAAGCTTTGTCTGCTGAATCTGAGTTGAATAATACCTCACGCAGCCTCCGCCTCCCGTCCCAGAAAATGCTCACTGTTCCTTGCCGACCGTCAGCGTCGCTGCCAGCACGCCTCGTCGTCTCCGATGGCCCTCCGATGGCCTTAGGGCCATGGGGCACACTGGATTCTGGCCCATGCGGGCGGAAGGGATTCGTTTTTAGATGTTTTTTAAAATTTTATTAAGATTTTTATCCTGCTTAGAAGGATGAGATGACGGCGACTCCTGAAGATGGAACAAGGTTCTTCCCACTTATTCGTCGTTTTGATGATTTGTTTAGCATCGTCGATGGGCGTGTGGAGGTATATCTCCGGTAGATCTATCTCTGGTGGATCTACTCCTCGATCGTCTATGTTTGTGTGTCTTCCGGTTGTATCTTTCCGATCTAATCTACTCTTCATCGGCGACGATTGTGGTTCTGGTGTGCTGCTCTCATGAGGCCTTAGCACTATTACAATAAGGTTTGCCCGGCTCCGACGAGGGAGGGGCGATGACGACGGCGTGCCTTCAGTTCGCTTCAATGCTTGTAGTCGTCGTCTGGATATAATTTATATTATTTTTCGTGTTCAATGTATTATCATGATTAAAGATGAATACTACTTCTTCCGTTTCTAAATATAAGTCTTTGAAAAGATTCACTATGGACTACATACGAAGCAAAATGAGTGAATCATACTCTAAAATGCATCTATATACATTTGTATGTGGTCCATAATGAAATCTCTACAAAGACTTATAATTAGAAACGAAGGGAGTAGATTGTATGTTTCACGCAAAAAAAAATCCGCATTATGCATTGCTTTCGTGGCATGGATTAGCAAAAAAAATCCGTTTTCTCTTTCTGCAAAAGAGATCATTTCCA
Organism: Triticum monococcum; assembly: GCA_034509565.1. Classification (NCBI taxonomy): domain Eukaryota; kingdom Viridiplantae; phylum Streptophyta; class Magnoliopsida; order Poales; family Poaceae; genus Triticum; species Triticum monococcum. The sequence continues at coordinate 74,702,882 of CM067842.1, read as the reverse complement.
CGTCCAAATCATACACGGCACGGCACGGCACGGGCACGATGGCAGTCGCAAACGGGGAGCGACGGAGCATGAGCATGCTCCCGCCATCCACACGTCTCGTGCGTCGATCCCCTTTGACTTAAGCCCACTCCATGATGATGGCGACGTGTAGGTCGATTTGTCCGATCGAGCTCGCCTCACTGACCAGTGATAAGCCCGCGATCTACTCCATTCTTCATTGGCGACGATTGCTGTTTTGGTGTGCTACTTCTATGGGGTCATAGCACGACGACTTTTCGATTGTCTACTACAATAAGGTTTGCCAGCTTCGGTAAAGATGGGAGGATGAGGGTGACATGCCTTTGACTCGCTTCAATGTTTATAGTCGTCGCTATGTAATTTTTATTATTTCTGTTTTTTGTTGTACCGACGTGATTGAAAATGAATAGATTAGAAGTTTTTTTTGAAAAAAAAAACATTATCTGATGCGATGATAGGGTTGAATGCCGCATCGAGATAGGCTCAAAAACCTGCAGACTGTATAGTCAAATTCGTAGTTGGGAAAGAATTTGAATAAGTACCGGCACGGAGCTTGCTGTCTCGTGCATTTTTTCCCCGTTATAAACCTGCATGAAGCATCGCTTTCGTGGCATGGATTACCCGCATTGGATTTGGACTCCAATTCTTCTTTCTGAAATAAGGAGATCATTTCCACGTCCAAATCACGCACGGCACGGCAGGGCACGGTCGCTACGGCGGTCTCAAACGGCGAGCGGCCGAGCATGAGCACGCACCCGTCAGCCACACGTCCCGTGCGATGATGCCCTTTGACTTGAGCCCACTCCACGACGACGGCGACGTGTAGGTCGATTTGTCCGATCGATCGAGCTCGCCTCGCTGGCACGCCTCGTCGGGATCCTCCTCCCGTCGTGAGAGGCAGCGAGAGATCCATGGCTAGTTGGCCACCGATGCCGATGCCGATGCCGATGCCGTATACGGCACGTGCATGCACTGCACGGGGAAACAACCAACAGAGCCGAACAGGTCATGCATGTTCGTCGGGCTGGGACGGCGCGGAGGACCATGCGATGCGTGCCTAGTGTGAGTGCGGTGCCGGCGTCCGGCGAGGTGTGTGTGATAACTAAGCCGAGCTGGGCACACGACGCCGTGCACTGATCATCCAGCGATAAGCCAACGGCCGTGAACCATCCACCCTCTACTTTTTGCTTGAACGTTTCTCCAATAATCGGGGCATTATTTCCCATCTTTCTACTACTGAATGAACGCAGGGTAACCAAAAAAAAAACGCAACAGTTGCCGACTAGAGCATTTTTGTCGCTTGTGTTGCCGAGTGAAACGTCGCCGAGGACCGCACCGGTCCCAGACCGTTCGATGGAGAAGCGTCGGCGCCAGAACGTACGTCGTCCGATGGCTCCTTTCTATGGGGTCACTGTATCTTTCTGTCGTCGACGACACACGCTCGAACAACAACACAGGCCGGCCCGGCGTCTCGTGCCATCGTCTCTGGTCCTGATGGCTGCTGCTGCCGCCTGCCGGCACTGCACCCCGCCGAATCGCCGGTGCACGCGGAACACGCGCAAAGTCTCTTTTACCGGTTCAGGTAGCTACCGGTGAAGCATCAACCAGTCATTTTGCTCGTGAGTCGTGCTGTGGTGGCCCACATCCAATGTATAAGAGTGCATTTGTGACAGTTAATGTTTTGTATATATATAGTCAAATCAATGTCAGATAAATAGTGTCCATGCCAGTATTTTTTGGAGTGGGATGTACGTATGCATGCAATGTCTCTCCCCTCTTCCTCTCCCAAACAAATCCATGCATTTTATTTTTGTTTACATATTTAGATGGCCAATTTTTTTTTACAGTAATGCTCTATGATTTATTTTTTTCATATATTCAAACTCATGAACATAAAATCTTTAGAATAAGACCAATCTTGAATATATTTAAACTAGTTTAATTTTTACTATTTCAATCATATCAAAATATTAATTTCACTCATTTCAATTTTCAATTTTCAAAATAATTGAAACCACTTTTCTGAATATAGTTTTCTTAAGTTGTTGAAACCAGTTTGTGTGAAATATATGAAATGGTTTTTTTAACTTATGAAACATATTTCAAACTTATTTGAATTTTAGGGAAATCATTTTTAGGAACATAGTGAAATTGGATATATTTTTGTGTAATTATAATGTAACTTTTCATTGAAATTAGTGAAATATGTTTTTTGAAATGAGTGAAATCATTTGAAATAAGTAAAATTGGTTGTTTCAAATGTGTGAAATCTGGTTAAAATTTGAGTGAAATATGTTTTTTCAAATGTGTGAAATCCGTTTTCTAAAATGAGTGGAATTGAGTGTGAAAATATGTTATTCCGATGTGTGAAAATATGTCAAATTGGTTATTATACAAAATGTGAAACTTACATTTGTCGACATGTGAAAGTTATTTCACTCAACTTATTAAAATTTTAGGGAAATCATTTTTTGGAACTGAGTGAAATTGGATTTTGAATGTAATGGAAAGATAACAAATCATTGAAATGTCAAATGACTGAGAACTATTTTTGAAATTAGTGAAATCTTTTGAAATTAGTGAAATCCATTATCTAAAATGAGTGAAATAAGTTGAAATTAGCATTTTTTTATATAAGTGAAATATATGTTTTGAATTGAGTGAAATCCGTTTTTTGAAATCAGTGAAATTAAAACTAGTTCAAATGCATCCAAAATTGAGTGAAATCAGTTTTCCAAATCAGTGAAATGTGTTTTTTCAAACTAGTGAATTACTGATTTTTTTAAATACGTGAACCTTGTTATTTAGAATTTTTAAACTAGTTATTTGAAACAATCTAAATTCGGGTTATTATGAAACTTTTTTATGGTGAGAGAAATATGTTTAATGAAGAGAATGCTTTTTAGAAATAATTGAAATCGGTTTTTGAAATTATTGAAATCAAAATTTTCAAATGATTGAAATATTTTTTCTTGCAAAACGAGTAAAATCGATCTCTTAATGATTGAAAGAAGTTTTTGTAATGAGTGAAATTATATTCATAAATGAATGAAGCGAGTGAAGTTAGTTTTTAAGTGAAATTATATTTTTAAATGAGTGAAATTATGTCCTTAAAATGTGTGAAATCAGTTTTTAAACATGTGTGTTTTTAAAGCAGTGAATCATATGAAACAAGTAAGTCAGTTTTTGGAAGGAGGGGAATCAGCTTAAAGATATGGGTGAAATATGTTTTAAAAAATGCATGAAATCTATCAATTGAAATGAGTGAGCTCGTATATTTTAAATGAGTGAATTGTTATTTTGAATTGACTGAAATGATTTTTGGAGACGAGTGAAATTTGTTTTCAATTTGAGTGAAATTTGTTTTTTGAAATCAGCGCAATTGAAACTAGTTCAAATGTATCCACAATTGATCTTATTTTCAAGGCCTTCTCTCTATGAATTCAAATATATAAAACTATTCAAAATTGAAGTTTTCATTCAAAAGATATTTATCATCCAAATTTTCACAATGAAATTAAATGAAAGTCTTTTGATGAGGAGAGAGAGAGAGAGAGAGAGAATATTTTAACATGCATACAACCGGCTTTCTCTTAACATTTTTTCTCTCTCATGACAAAAGCTGACAATAGCATGCAAAGGTCCCACATGTATTTCCATTGTATAAAGTTGCTGCTGGGATTAGTAATTTATACTTAGGGGACCGCACAGATCTTGATGAAACTGACTAACGATGGATGCAACACCGGTACATACGAGCGCCGATGTGTACGCAGCCACAGTGGCGCACCGCACACCCGTGGTCGGTCTCGATCATGGGACGGCGGGGCGCAAGACATGAGCGAGTCGCGCCCGACGACATGATGCGGCCCGGTAGCTATCTGCCGGCCGGTTTGCCCCTGTGCGGCCCTGCTTTGAGCGATTCCCTCCCTCTGTCCGGTGCAGGAGTTGATACCATTGGCCGAGCGCTTGTAGTCGAGATTGCCCCGGCCTCCACGCAGCATGCAAGCTAGCGCCTGCCTTGCCCGTGTCCATCAAAGCCATGGCGCACCATGATGTGCTCACCATGCACGACTGGCTCACTTCACCTTAAACAACAAGCCAAGAACAATTATTTAATCAGGATTACCTCCGTATGCATGCACCGTAATTTATTTGGTGCCATTAGCTACGTGGACTAGTGGAGGAGCTCCGTGCTCAACTACTACGTGAAACTAGATGATCGTCAGGGGAGCTTTCTTGTGATCTCTGATCTGCAGCCGGACATGATATATGCGTCAATGATGCATCACTGCGTCACTTTAGCTTGAGCAACAAAGCGACAAGCAGCAATTGCACGTCGTCGACATAGTCTTTAATTCGGATTAAGTACGAACCCACCATTCAATAACGCCATGTAGCTACGTGGACGGATCCTGATCTTCAAGGCGCCCGGTGCGCAACCACTACATGATCTCCGAGGAAAAAATCATGCATCATGACAGGCATCCAGGATAAAAGAGAAATGGCAAGAGAGAACGTAAGAGCATCTACAGCCTATCTCCCAAATCCATCTTATACACATGGGCGAACCGCCCTGTCACGTTTCTTTGACTCAGATAAACACCTCAAACGGCATTCAAACGCCCGGACAGACCGGCACCCCCGTATTCGCCACAAATATAAGACGATTGGGCACACTCGTCACGTCGGACCCGGCCCACGCTGGTCCACCCGACTCAACATAAAATCCTTTTCATCTACTCGCAGGATCAAACCCTAGCCACTTCACCCCCCTTCCCTTCCCTCTCCTCCGCCATCCAAGCCCGTCTCCGGCTCCTTCCGGTCATCTCCGGCATGGCGGGCAGCGGATCCAAGTCCTTCACCTTCAAATCCATCGACCCCGAGCTCACCCCGCGCGGCCCCGAGAAGGAGATGGCCATCCGGTTTGCGCTCCGCCGCGCCCGGAAGGAGGCCCGTGGACGGCTGCCCTCGGACTCCATCCATCGGGAATCCATTGCGTCCGCCCAAATGCGGCATGGATCCGGCGCTAGGCCGGCCGTAGCTGCCTCGCCGGAGGCCGTGTGGTCCGTCTGGCGTCCGAACGCGCTGGTAGATGCACAACTCCTCCGGTGGTGCGCCCATATTGGGGACGCACCATCGTCCCACGAGGCCATGGCGCGGGAGGTGGCGGCAGCCCTCGCGGCGGTTGACGTCAGCGAGGCGGAGTCGCATTCTCCGGCGCCCCGTATGACACATCAGTCCGGGCGCCGTAACCGCATCGTGGTGGATGTCAGCGGCTCATCCGCGGACGGATCCATCATCGATCTCACGTCCACCGGCACAGTTCAGGTTCCCGTCTCCGACGAGGAAGAGTAGGGTATGGGAGACGGCGAGGCCTTGAGTCCCGTGAACCAGCTCGTGTCCCATGTCCTACCCTACCTTGTCGGCGATCGGACCAATACTCTGAGGAGCGCAGCCGGCCGTCGGGACATGGTCAGAGCGGAGCCGGGCGAGTAGGGGGCGGAACGGACGAGCTCTGCGTAGATTAGATTTCACGTTGCATGTAATAATATAATAATATGGATTTGAGGTTTTTAATTATAAAATAAATTTGAGGTTTCTAATTTGAAGTATCCGGATGTGAAATGCGTTTTTGGAGGATGACCGGTCACTATACCTGGCCATGGGCAGCCCGGCCCGGTCGGCCCGGCCCGAAAAAGCCCGACCCAGCCCGGCCCGACCTTGTCCATGGGCCGGGCTCGGGCCTAGGTTTTGAGCCCGAAGCCCGGGCCGGGCCGTGCCCGGGCCCGTCAATTTCGCTATTTAAGGAAGAGGCCCGGCCCGTGGCCCAAGGCCCGACGGGCTTTTAGTGTGATGGGCCGGGCTCGGGCCCGATTTTTAGGCCCGACGGCCGGGCCGGGCCGGACTCGGGTCTGGATTTTTTGCGTCGGGCTTTGGTTGGCCCGGCCCGAGGAATGGCCAGGTATACCGGTCACTATCCATGAACGTGTCCGCAAAACGTTTAAGAGATTGGATTTGTGAACTTCAGTCGTAGATGCTCTAACATGCCAGTAGTTCTTCCCTGCCGGAAACTCCACCAACTTTCTTGTGAATTGCCGCTAGCTAGCGCTGTCGTCATCAGAGACACACACCATTGATTGATTATTTCTTAATCATTTGAGTCGTCGAGAGGTCACGAGCTAGTAGCAGCTAGCGAGTGGTAGCACGAAAAGTTTCGCGGCGCTAGAGAGTTCTAATTTGCGGCGCGGAGGTACATGTGGAACCATCGATTTTTTTTAATTTTTTTTTTGGCGAGGGTGGAACCATCGAGTTTCGAGTACTTCCTCTGTTTTCCATGTTACTACTGCACATGTAGTATATGTGGAACCATCAAGTTTCCAGTACTAACTCAGTTTCATTTTACTAATTAATACACATATAGTATTTTTTTTCAACAGTAAAACTTTATACTCCCTTCGTTTCATAATGTAGCGCGTATAGATTTTTCTAAAAGTCAAACTTTATAAATTTTGACCAAATTTATAGAGAAAATTATATACATCTAGAATATCAAATACATATGCTTAGATACATCACAAGACATACTTTCATATTATATATATTTGATATTCTAGATATAAATATTTTTCTCTATAAATTTGATCAAAGTTTATAAAGTTTGACTTTGTAAAAATCTATATGCACTAATTATGAAACGGAGGGAGTACTATTGACCAAATTTATATTAATATATATATGTAATATTAAATAGATATTTATTTTCTGATGAATTTACGGAAGGGTGTGGGTCGCCGGCGCCGGCGCGCGCGGGGCTTTGAAGGGGGAGAAGACAGAGCGCAGTGCGAGCGCTCGACTGTGCCGCGCGCGAAAGCGGGCGCCGCAAATACACCGCGCGAGGTAACGCTTCCTGCCGCGTGTCCAACTCCTTATACCGCACGCGCGGTTATTACGCGTCTGCTGAAGCCATCCGCCGGGCTGTGCGCGCGCTAAATTGGAAATATTTACGACGCGGTACCTGTTTAGCGCGCGTGTTGAAGATGCTCTCAGCCACACGTCCCGTGCGTTGATTCCCTTTATCGAAGCCCGCTCGCCGCCGACGGCGACGCGTAGGTCGGCTTGTCCGATCGATCGAGCGCGCCTCGCTGGCGGATCAGCCCGTGCACCCCCGCCTCGCTGGCACGCCTCGTCGGTATCCTCGTCTCACGTCGCGAGAGGTGGACGCGGCGGCAGCGAGAGATGAGATCCATGGCCACCGATCGACGGTGGCGTAGGCGACTAGGGCGGCACATGCCGATGCATGCACGGGAAAACAACCAGCAGAGCCGATCAGGTCATGCATGTTCGCCGGACCTGATCCGATCGTACTCCGCGTGATGCGAAAGACGACTAAAAGGAGACGGCACGGAGGACCATGCGATGCGTGCCTAGTGGGGTGCCGGCTAGGTGTGTGTGATAAGCCCAGCTGGCCACACGAAGCCGTGCACTGATCATGCAGCGATAAGCCAACGGCCGTGAAACAGTACGAGCTATCTACCCTGTAGTTTTTGCTTGAATATTTTTCCAATAATTAGGGTATTATTGTTGACGGGCGCCTCTTACCCGCCTCGTACGCCCAGGCGGGCGGACCGCCCGATCACTGACCGGTCAGTCAGTCACGTTTTTTCGACTCAGACGGACGTCTTAAACGGGTCTCAAACGCCCGGCCTGACCAGCCAGCACCCCTCATATGTAGCCTAAATATTAGGCGGATATGGAGGCGTCCGGACACACCGGCCACGTCGAACCGACAAGGGTCCTACGCGGAAACGCCCACAAGCCCAGCGGTCCGAAACGCGTCTCCTCTATTGGACCGGTGGCGCCGCATGGCACAGCTCCGGCGGGCTGCGTAGTGCATTGCCCGACTATTTAAGTCGACTGGCGGCACCGAAACCCTACCATCCATCCACATTTTCCTCTTACTGTCCGTCACCGCCGCCACTTTCCACTCCACCCGTCCGCCTAGTAGCCATGCCCCCATGCCGCCGGGTGAGGAGCGAGTCATTTCTGATGCCGGAGCGCCGTCTCAAGCTCCTTGAGCAGATCCGGGCTAAGGCGCGAAGCCCGGGTTGACGCGGGGCTACCTCCGGATGCAGTGGATCCGGAGGAAGAGTGGGAGGAGGAAGAGGACTTTGAGAAGGAAGAGGTGAGCCGGAGGAGGAGGATGTGGGGGACGCTGGCGGCGGGAATCAGCAGACGGAGCAAAAGGTGCAGACGGAGCAGAAGGACATCCTCGATTCCCTCCGGTCGGAATCGGCTGCAGAGGCAAAGACGTCGTCGCCGGCAGGAGAAGGAGGTGCAAGAGGCCGCGGAGGAGGCGGAGATGTTCGCTTACATCGATGAGGTCGAGCAGGAGGAGTATGAGCCGGAGCTCTCCTACCCGCTCGTTTAGCCGGCACCCGACACCGTCGTCGTGAACATTTCCGACGACGAAGAGTAGCTAGGGTAGTACGTACGATTTTTTTTTGCATGTTTTGTGAATTTAGAAGATGAAATATAAGAAAGATGGATGTAAAGTGGCTAATTTGAGACGTGTCCGGTCAATGTGCACGGATATGCATTTGAGGAGCGGGATTTGCGAAGTCCGCTATATAGATGCTCTTACCTAGTTGGGGACCGTTTGTGCCGAGAAATAAACGCAACAGTTGCCGACTAAAGCATTGTCGTCGCTAGCCGATGACCACACGGCGGTCCCAGGTCGTCCGACGCCGGAGCGTCAAGACAGCTAGCACCGCACGGCCGAAACGTACTACTACGTCGTCCGATGGCTCCTTTCTATGCGGCCACTGTATCTGTCGTCGGCGATGCATGCTCGAACAACACAGGCCGGGCGGGCGTCTCCTGCCATCGTCTCAGACTCTCAGTCTCAGGTCCCGATGACTGCTGCTGCCTGCACTGCACCCCGCCGATGCACGCGGAACACGCTGCTTCCTCACTCACTCACTCACGCGCAATGGCGCACACCCGTGGTCTCGATCATGAATTCATGATGCCGACCGGTTTGCCTATGTGCCCTGCTTTTGCGCTGATGCGCTTCTATTCCCTCTGTTCTGTGAGGAGTTGATACGAGTGGCCGAGCGCACGAAAATGCTAGACCTACAAACAAATAGTACGAGGTTTTACAGACTCTCATCATGTACTGACCAATCACAAAATTGCCATCATGCATGCACCAGCTGCGCTTAAAAAGGGCAGCTAGCGCCTGCCTTGGCCGTGTCCCCTCAAAGCCAGGGCACGGGCGCGGGTGCCTGCCGGCCGCACCAGGCCGTGTTCACGGGAGCACCAATGCTCTGCTGCTCTGCTCACCCTGTATCCCAACACGGCAGCCGGCAGGCCACACCACAATCGAGTGCAGTGATGTTTTCAGTGACAATCAAGTGGTTAATCAGTTGCAGTCTTTTCCTTTCCATGGCGGGCCATCATTGTAGGTATGCTCGCGAGTCATTCCGGGGGACGGGCGAGCGACGGCGGCCGGAGAACCATCAGTGGCGTGTCCAAGGTGGAATTGTGCACTCATTCTCCGACGGCGATGGGTGGCGATGATGATAAGGTAAGAACCGTATCACACCATCGCAGCAGCCAGCCAGCCAACCAGCCAGCTAGCAAGACCAAAATTGACACGTTGATACCGTCCGTCATCGGACACGAAAACGGCTAAGCCGCCTCTCACGATGCCTGACCAATCAAGAATCAACCATCTGATCAGAATTCCTACAAGGGAGTTGAGCCTTCCCGTATGTACGCACTGCACATGTCTCATCAGTGTGAAATAATGCAGAGCACTGTAGCACAGTACTCCCTCCGTTCCGAATTACTTGTCGCGAAAATGGATGTATCTAGACGTATTTTACTTTTAGATATATTTATTTTCGAGACAAGTAATTTCGAACGAAGGAAGTAGTACTACGTATAATACGGACCACCGACTTTTTGTTTTGTGCTGCGCGCTACTCGATCGGCCTAGCCACAGCTACTCATGTGCAGTGCACATGTGGCTCATCTGCACGTCGCATGTGGAGTGCGTACTGTAGTAGTATCAGCCAGCTAGGCACGGCCCCCACGTGATAAGGGGGCCTGGTTATTACGGGGGACGATGTCGACGCATCTGATCTGCCAAATGGGAGGCCAGGTAGGTAGCTAGTCGTGTGATCCCGTTCCACGTCATTCTAGAACCAGCCGGTACGTTGTACGTGTTCGCGCTGATAATAATGAACTGATGCTCCTGCGACCGTCTAATTTGCTACGCATAAGCTGCTCTCAGCCGGTTCCTAATCATGCACACGTGCCGCATGCCCCATGGCCGTGGCTGGCGATGATGCGTCACTCTAGCTTAAACAACAAGCGGCAAGCAATGATTTACAGTAATTATTACTAGTTAGATTACGTCTGTGCCGTATGCATGCACCGTAGTTTGGTGCCATTAGCTACGTGGACCGGATGAGGAGCTCCGCGTTCAACTACTACGTGACTGCTGTGGTAATTTGTCCCTTGATGCAAAAAACCGGATCTTCACTATGCATGACTCGCTGTCACATGCGGAGTTCACACGGATGGTGGTGACCCTATGGGCAATCTAGCGGGCAAGAAGGAGAGCTATCCATGAAAAGATTTTTGACAGCCCATTTTTCTACTAATTCTTTTGTTACCTGTCATCTAAGGGGCCTGGAGATCTTAGACAAAGGAGTTAGAGGAGCACCGAAGCGAGCCTGCACCAGACGATTTGTATGGTTGGCCCCGCCTGAGGGGTATGCAAAGATGAATGGGGACGCGGCTGTTTCCATGAAAGGGGAGTGCGGTGCAGTGGGAGTGGTTTGTCGAGACTAGGACGGAAGATTCTTGGGAGCTTCGTCTCTCAAGCTCGAGTTCATCACAGATGCATGCACATTGGAAGCGATAGCTGTACGGGAAGGTCAAGCATTGGCAAAGGATCTATATGTAAACACGATTCAGATTGCATCGGACTGCAGAAAAGTGGTAGATGATGTCCAGAAGAACTCGGCGGCAGTGTATGGAGCTATAGTGCATGGAATAATACATCGTGTAATTCATTTCTTTCATGTAAAGTAGTTCATGAGTTTAAGAGCCTGAACTTCGAGGCTCACAATCTCCCTAAGTATGCTTTGACATTAGGATTTGGCTGGCATGTGTGGTTGGACCAGCCAGGAAATCTTGAATTTTTGTGTGTAAACATTATGGAGAATGAATAAGGCATGCGAGGTTGTCTAAAAAAAACGTGACTGTTGTGGCGGCGCCGGAGATAGGCGACGGATATTGGTGTCAAGCTTTCTGTTATCTTTTCAATTTTGTCATGTTGGTCTTTGCGTGATTTGTATTTTAATTTTTATGATACGTGACGTTAGATAGAAACTTTCGCTAGATGATATACATGCATGATGCATCAGTGCGTCACTTTAGCTTGAACAACAAAGCGACAGATCGTCGACATAATTTTTAATCCAGATCACTACGTTTGAACCCATGCAACGCCATGTAGCTAGCTACGTGGATGGATCGAGGGCGCCCGGTGCTCAACCACTGCCTGATCTCCGAGGAAAAGATCGTCCATCACGACACGTATGCATGATTTAGCCGTGCTCAGGACAAATAAAACCGATAAAAGTAAGAGCGAACATAACAAAACCAGTTGTTAGTTTTTGTTGCCGGAGACTCCATCCATCAACTTTCTTGTGATTTGCAGCTAGCTAGCGCTATCGTAGTCACACACACCATTGGGTCATGGATAGGTCACGCACGAAAAGCTTGGCTTCGCTAGAGAGTTCTACTAATTTGCGGCGCGGGGGTGCATGGAACCCCACAAGTTTCCAGGACTCGCTAGCACCATCGCTCTTTTTCCTTTGGCATACTACTCCATCGTATGCATGTGCAATGCACGTTTTAACAATATGGGGTGATGGGTTCAAGTTTTGATGCTCGTATTATTTTTAGATTTATTTCAGAATTTTCAACGATGCGTTTTCAGTGGAAGGAGACATTCTCGTCGACGATAAGGCGTCTATTTTAAGATGATATGTCGGTGTGTGCTTTTATAGAGATGGCGCATATATGAATTATATTATAAAGAATAGCGGAATTGATATACGCAATCCCCACAATTTGGCCCTCTTTTGGAACCAAATGGACGTGGCCATGGAGGTTGCGCAGACGGAGCAACATATTTTCCCCTCCATGCCCATCACGATGGACGAACATTTGTCCTGGGATGACGCTGCTAAGGTGCATTTCCAAGCCATCCATTCTACGTTGACGGTGGCTGTGGCGACCGAATCAAAATCGAACTGATATGGAATTATATGTGTTTTGGATTTTCGATTTTGGGAAGAACTATTGTAGTCAATAACAAGTGGGGTTCACATGTATGAAAAGTATGGAGGTTGCCTTCTCTGCGCATCTGTGTTTGCGCAAAGCCGCCGCGGGCTCCATATCCATATGGCGGATCATGATCGCCTATACGGCGAACGACGAAACTGCTAGAGTTGCTCTAACAATACATATGTTTCTTAAGATAACATTCGACGATCTTAAGAAGGCAGCTGCCTATAGTAGCAAGCATTTGATGACAAATGAACACATGTGTTGAATGCAACATTTGCATTCATACAGGGTGAAAAAAGAAAGAAAGAGAAAATCTTTTTTCAAAACAACTAACTAATCGAGCAACTAATATAAGCTGAGCCGCTTGTTCTGCCAGGAGCCTCTCATGGCCACACACACCCCACTCCCTTCTCTCTTGCATCATGAATGTATCCCTTGTTTTGTTCTCTTCTCGAGCATCCCCTCACCCTACTCCTTCCGCCGTTCCTCCTTGTAGATGCCCATATCGTCTGCCGTAGATGCCCCCGCAGAAGTTTGGCCCTAGATGTCCCAACAAAAGCTTAGCGCCATCGACGTGGCGACTCCATGGTGCAGCTCGAGCTCACGCTAGCGAGCTTCCGATGAGGCACCGTGACTACAAGGGCATTGGTTCGGGGTCGCTTGATCCAACACCGACAGGGCTTGGACGAGGGTCGGTGCTCCAATAACGAAGGTAAGTGATTTGGAGATCGCAACCGAACACACACCATATCACGGTGACTCGCGGGGTCTGCTTCGAGCTGCAGACTGCACACATCCCACTTCTCTCTCTTGACGATTTCGCTATGACCAATGATGAGCGGTTGCACACACAAATGTTTGCTGCGTGGGTGCTTTTGAAAGAGAAAATTTTGTTTTTACCACGCTAGTTTTTATTGTTTTGCTTATGCCACTCTAGAATTTGACACGGCGAAACAAGAAATGCTGATTTTCATAGGAATGATATAAGTCTATTTCGGCTATAGGAAAAGAAGTTGAACACAACAATAACGAACCCCACCACGGGCCATGGATAGGGGGAGAGGGAAACACCCGAAATCGGAACTGACCACCCTGTCACGACGGGAACACGGCTGGACGCCGGCGACCCACCTGGGCGCTCCAGATCGGCACGAGGCCGCCGGACACGTCAGCCCCCCATCCGCCGCTCCGCCCCCGAACCCCAACCACCGTCGCGCGCCCCTGGCCACCCACCACGCGTCCCCCCGCCCAAACGATCCAGCCCAGCCTGCCTCCTCCTCCTTCCTCCCTCCTCCGGCGGCTTTAAATACCAGCCGAGCCACCCAAATTACGACGGAACCTTTTCCGATACCGCCCGCGCGAAGCCAAAAGCCAGCCCGAGAAAAGAATCCCGGCCTCCCCGTCGCGGAATCCGCCGGCTCGCCCCCGCCCGCGGCTGCGCATCTTCTTCTTCTTCTTCTTCTTCTTCTTCTTCTTCTTCTTCTTCCCCGAGTTTCCCGTGCGCTATTCTTTTCTTTCTTCCCTGCCCACCCCCCGGACCTGGGGAAGAAGAAGCAGCGGCGGAGACGGGGCAGGAGGAGCCGGCGGGGGAAGACAAGGAGGGGCTTCGTTGTTCGTCTCCCCGCCGATTCGTTTCCGGATTAGCCGCCTCCCGCCGGAGCCAGCCATTGATTTGACCCAAAGCTCGCGTATTTCCCCGGAATCTCTCTCTGTGACGGAAGAGCAGCAGGCGGCGGGATGGGGTATCAAGTGGTGGCGGCGCAGCTGGCGCGGCTGAGCGGCGCGCTGGGCACCTCGGACCACGCCTCCGTGGTCTCCATCACCCTCTTCGTCGCGCTGCTCTGCGCCTGCATCGTCCTCGGCCACCTGCTCGAGGAGAACCGCTGGCTCAACGAGTCCATCACCGCCCTCATCATCGTAAGCTCCCTCCCATTAACGATTCACCTTCCAATTTCTTTCTGCTCGGCCGGCCGCCGTCGCTAATGCTCGTCCCCCTTCCTCTTCATCCTGGACCGACGGACGAACAGGGGCTGTGCACCGGCGTGGTGATCCTGATGACCACCAAGGGGAAGAGCTCGCACGTGCTCGTCTTCAGCGAGGACCTCTTCTTCATCTACCTCCTGCCTCCCATCATCTTCAACGCCGGGTAAGGGGAAGGAAGGAACCATCCGTTCCTCTGAGCTCACTGAACTTTTCCGTCGAATCTCGATCGATTCTCGCGTGTGTTTCGATCTTGTTCCTTCACGGCCCAGCCCAGCTGTCCACCGTATCAGAAATGGCCTGTGCATGTGGTGTGCGTTCTTTATTCAACGAATTTATGTTCTTTATTTAATTATACTCCTACCAAACATGGATGTTTCTACCGTCCCTCTCGCTGTCATATCTGGATCTGCCAGCAGCAGCTGCTGGAGCTGTATATTGTTATTTTATCTTTTCTTAGGATCCAGCAGCTGCTGATTGGCAATATTGACTGTTGTTCCATCCTGGAACAATAATAAATAAACAATCTGCAGTTCTTACTGCTGTTATTTTCATAGGATTTGTCTTTTTACTGCGAGCAGGACCACCAATTTGTTCATGGCATTCAATACTTGTATGTACTACTGGGTGACAGTAATCCTGTCCCATTAAGCAATTGACTGTCTCTGGAAGAATCTGCCCCAGCATCAATAGGCTGAATTTTAGTTCAGCATTTGGATCTCTTCTGAATTTGAAGATTCTCACAACTATTTCTAATCAGTTTCCAGGTGAAGAAGAAGCAGTTCTTCCGGAACTTCATGACAATCACACTATTTGGTGCTGTTGGGACGATGATGTCGTTTTTCACAATATCTCTTGGTATGCCACTTCCATCCTCCACAAAATTTGCTCGCTATTTTCTTAGCGAGAACTTTTGGGCAGAGTAGATGAATGGATATTTGTTCTGCGGGTCATCTCGGATTTCTCTGACGTCGATTACTCATTTTCAGCTGCCATTGCGATATTCAGCAGGATGAACATTGGGACACTTGACGTATCAGATTTTCTTGGTAAGCCGTCGCTGCTTTAACACATGATCCACACCTTGCAGCTAATGTTATCAGCACATGAACCTCATCACTTTCTGATGCATCCCATATGCAGCAATTGGAGCTATCTTTTCCGCGACAGATTCTGTCTGCACTCTACAGGTTTGTTGACAAAATTTTCTCATGATTCTCCTTTTTTTTCAGAGTAATTGCCATGAGTATTATCTGAATAAGCAGCTCATGTAAAACCATGACTGAATCCACTGTTTACCCATATTTTTTCTGGAAAACAGGTTCTCAATCAGGATGAGACGCCCTTTTTGTACAGTCTAGTGTTCGGGGAAGGTGTTGTGAACGACGCCACATCAGTCGTGCTTTTCAACGCGCTCCAGAACTTCGATCCTAACCAGATCGACGCGATCGTCATTCTGAAGTTCTTGGGGAACTTCTGCTACTTATTCGTGTCAAGCACCTTCCTTGGAGTGTTTGTAAGTTCATTCTGGAGTCTCACCTTTGCACTCCTTTGCTTAACTAAATGATCATCGGCCACATGGATTTAACATTTCTTCCACAACTGGCAGACTGGATTGCTTAGTGCATACGTCATCAAGAAGTTATACATAGGAAGGTTTGTTCAACCCTCGAGTTCTTTCTTATTAAGCATCGATTTCATGCGCGATACTAACTTGGTGTGTTGCTCAACTTATTCCAGGCATTCTACTGACCGTGAGGTTGCACTTGTGATGCTCATGGCCTACCTCTCATATATGCTAGCGGAGGTGTGCTTCTGGTTGGATACAACATAGAAACTTACACTACCAGTAGTAGTCTGAATCTAAGAACTCACCCTGTTTATCTGATCTTTGCAGCTGCTAGATTTGAGCGGTATCCTCACTGTATTCTTCTGTGGTATTGTGATGTCACATTACACCTGGCATAACGTGACAGAGAGCTCAAGAGTTACAACAAAGTAATCATAGTTCTTAGTCTGTTATTTCAATATAAGTAATCTTCTGTTCAGTCAAAAACTGCCGGCTAATTTTTTGCCTTTTCTTCTCTTTAGGCATGCGTTTGCAACCTTGTCCTTCATCGCCGAGACTTTTCTCTTCCTTTATGTTGGGATGGATGCACTGGATATTGAGAAGTGGAAATTTGCTAGTGACAGGTCAGAGATTTGTACTTGTCACCTCTAAACTGCATTGCCTAATTTTCATTTATGGCCTTTCCCCCCCAAAGATTCGGTCCTAAGTCTTTCTTCTTGCAGCCCCGGCAAATCCATTGGAATAAGCTCAATTTTGCTCGGGTTGGTTCTGGTTGGAAGAGCTGCTTTCGTCTTCCCGCTCTCGTTCTTATCCAACCTGACAAAGAAGACGGAGCTCGAAAAAATAAGCTGGAGGCAGCAAGTGAGTAATTTGTTGCATTAGAGCATTTGGCAGTTGGATTGAGTTAACATCTGCTAACTGAATTTCTTTTGACAGATCGTAATATGGTGGGCTGGGCTGATGAGAGGAGCTGTGTCGATCGCTCTTGCTTACAATAAGGTTGGTTCTAAACCCTTTCTCACATTATCTCTAATTCTTTTCCCCCCTCTTGACCACTGATTAGATACGGGAGACCTTTTTCGCATATTAGAGGGCATGAATAGTATTTGGAAACCCATATGATGCCAGTTTCTGAAATATCTCTCGTCGATGCCACTTTTCGTGCTCCTTGATTTACTCAAATTCGCATCAGTTAACTCTAGAAATATCTTTAGTTTATTTTCTGCAAGCTTAACTCTTTGCCTTGGAATTGCAGTTTACAAGATCTGGTCACACACAGCTACACGGCAACGCGATAATGATCACCAGCACCATCACTGTCGTTCTGTTTAGCACTATGGTGAGCCATCTCATGTTGCAAATCCCTATCCAATGCAATGTATCTGAGGTCATTCTGAACGTGTCGACTGTTCTGAAACCATCTGACATCATGTATGTATCGTGTTTTACCAGCTGTTTGGCATCTTGACAAAGCCTCTGATCCGGTTCCTGCTGCCCGCGTCGAGCAATGGCGCCGCCTCAGACCCCGCGTCACCGAAGTCCCTGCACTCTCCTCTCCTCACAAGCCAGCTAGGCTCGGACCTGGAGGCGCCTCTCCCCATCGTGAGGCCCTCCAGCCTCCGGATGCTCATCACCAAGCCGACCCACACCATCCACTACTACTGGCGCAAGTTCGACGACGCGCTGATGCGCCCGATGTTCGGAGGGCGCGGGTTCGTGCCCTACTCCCCAGGATCACCCACCGATCCGAACGTACTCGTGGAATGAATGTCGCGAAGAAGCAACGGAGAAGCCATTACAGCTTCAGGAGACACCCTGAACTGTAACAGGAAGAGAAGGAAGTGTCACAGCTTCAGAAGAACGCGAAGTCTCCGGTAATATTATAGCGTTTGGCTGACTCGGAAGGCCGAAGAAGGCGGCCCTCCGATGATGGTTCAGATGAACGGTTGGTTGCGGCACCGACAGGAAGATGAACCCTAGTAACGGTGATGCGAGTATCGTCGCCTTATCGGTTACGACAAAGCCTGTACAGTTTTGTATGTAGATTAATAAGCCAATTGTATCCTATGAGATCTCCGTTGGCAGGCAGGCGTCTGACCTCCTGCATCTACCCTTAACTATAATCTCCTAATGGATTGGTGTGTACCCTGCCAAGTTGTGCCAGATGAGTGATGATCTTGTGGCCTGGTTGCTACAAAGAACTCATCTCAGACATGTTATCTATCTATCTATCTTGAACTGAATTTGCCTCTTGCACCTCGACGGCTGTAGTTATGCTGCCGAAAATTTGTTATCTTCAAGTTGCAACTGCCTGTTTATAATCTGTCAAAACATAAATCTACTTTTGTGAGGAGCTGGATATGTGTCCGTGTTAGCCTGCTGTTGCGGCATAATTTAGGTCCATTTAGCACTGCTTTTGTAGCAACAGACTAGGAGCAGCCAAATTGAGCAAGATTTGGTTAATGTACTGTACATTGCAAGATTTATTGTCTGCTTTCCCTATTGAGCTCGGTGGTTTGGTCCGTTGCCCGGAGTAGCATGTTTCAGATTCAGTTCCCATACCGGGAAAGCCCAAGAGTTTGGCTGGTTAGGCCGGTGCTGTGAGCATTATAAATGTGGATATGGTTACTGGTTGCATGCATGTCGATGCTTTTTGGGACAATGGGATGGTGACACTACCCTCACCGGGAGGCTAATCACTCCTCATCACGAATTCATGGACGGGGTGGCCGGTTGCTGCTAGTGCAAGTGGAGTAGAGTCTCTCTCAAAATAGGAAAATGAGAGATCACCTTCTAGGTGGCAACTCCGAAATGGCCACTACCTTGTTTTTTGAGAACAAAAAACCGTCTTTATTCACTGCCAAAACATGCTACGTTAGTGAACAGAGGTAGTAATTTATAACCATATCATGTAGTACATCGGACCGAAGATAATGTAATACTCCCCCGTCCCACGATTTAAGATGTTTCTATAAGCTATGCTAGCATAGCTTACAAAAACGTTTTACATTGTGCGGACGGAAGGAGTAAGTACGAACAACAGAGGTTGTCGGTAAGACCAAAAGTTTACATCATGGTCATCCGAAATGGTCCCTCATAGCTCCGCCTTTTGCGTCTCGATGTTTCGCCCTGCCTATTGTAGAAGAAAAAGGTAAAAACTGAACTAACATTAACGGTTTTGTGTCGTGGACCCCAATAGGTGACAAGTATACATCGTTGGATGCACTCTGACCAGGACACCTCTCTTGCAAGTTGCATTGTTGCAACATAGGTTGCCAAACCGTAATACACTCTTGACCGGGACACTTCCCTTGCAACATAGGTTGCCGAACCCATGTACCAAAACAAACTTGACACCACTTTTCTGTCATAGTACAACAAAGACGCGGATGGAGCCATGAGGATTGTATTACTCTTGTGTGACAACGCCTCCAACGGAAGAGGTAATAAAAACCAACAATACACGGCCCTAAAACAACGAAAGAAACTTAATCCTGCCACCACGTGATGGTGGAGACGATGGGGACATGAAAAGAGATCAAGATCTGGATGCTCGATGGTTAGGAGGGTGAATGTATCCGGACTGAGATCCGGTGCCTTGATTGAGCCAAGGCACCGGTGAACACTGTGGTGCCTTTGCCAACTTGGCTGTTGGATTGAAAACGGACAGAGACAAAATCACGCACTGTAGATTATGTACTGTAGCACCGAGCTATGAAAAAACTCTGTAGCAGATTGTACTGTGGATGGTCCTTAGCAGTACCCTGTTCATGTTCATCCGACCAACGATTCTCGATCCGACGAACAAAAATGGGGGGCAAGGCATGACACTGTTCGCCGGTGCCTTGGCTCTGTCAAGGCACTGGATCTCAATCCGATGTATCCACTAGCCCACCGGAATTTAAACACCATGTTTTTTGACACATGCATGCATGTCTCATAAAGCCAAGATATTAATTTAGCACGAGGTGACGAGACGTTTGTGATGAATTCGTCAATATCAAGATCTGCCGACCCAGTCTCTCAAAGGTGCTCACACGGGTAGACTGCACGTGTGTGCATTCGTTTGCCTCCTTCTTCTCTCCCTTGAAAAACATTTTTCAGCAAAGGAAAACAATCTTAGCTCTCCATAAGAAAAAGGAAATTCCCTTAAAAAGGGAAAAAGATAAGGAAAATGGTCTTATCTATTCATTTTGGACATGAAAATGGGCCTCTCTTTTCCCGCAAAAAAAGAGAGAAATAAGAAATGGTCTTATCTTACAGAACCTTGGCAGTACTATATTTGACCAGGTAAGCCATGGGAAGAAACTGCCATAAACAACTTTCTCCTACCAGAATCTCCCAGTTTGTCCTGACAGAGATGCTGGAGTAGTATATTAGCACCAGCACAATTTAGGTGCCAACTGGGCACAGCACAAATTTGTTTGTAGAGCATTCTTGTTCCTTCCCTCACTGCTCCACATCCCTTGTCCCCGTCTCCCTCCACGCATATCACCAAGCCGCTACCCAAAGGCAGCACCACCGTCTCCCACCCACATCCGTCCATACCATTACTGATGCCGCCGCTGCAGAGAATTGCGATCCGTTGACATCCCAGCGGCACCTTTTCTGCGCCGGCCTTGGTTGTTTTGTTCGGAGCCGCGGTTTCTTGGCAGGATTCGGCGGGGGATCGGGCGGATTTGGCCGCCGGGGGGCGGGCGGAGAAGCCGATGTCTTTCAGGAGCATGGTCCGGGAGATGAGGGGCGAGGTGGACGCCATCGCCCGGCGCCGCCCGCTGACGTCGTCGGCGCGCGGCGTCCGGCGGGTGGCGGCCGTGGCGCCGCCGGGGGAGGAGGCCGCGCGGCAGGGCTGCTGCTGGGCGGAGCTGCCGCCGGAGCTCCTGCGGGAGGTGCTGGCGCGGGTCGAGGCGTCGGAGCCGCGCTGGCCGCGCCGCCGCGACGTGGTGGCGTGCGCCGGCGTCTGCCGGACCTGGCGGGGCGTCGTCCGGGAGATCGTCCGCGTCCCCGAGGTGTCCGGCAGGCTCACCTTCCCCATCTCTCTCAAGCAGGTAGCCGCTCCCCGCAACTCTGAATCCCTCTCTCCCCCTCATCGCCATCCCTGCTGTTCATTCAGCTGCTACTCCATGGCAGCCTAGTGTTCATATCAAGTTCTCAGATTAGTCACCAAAGTTTTTCTCTGTTGATGAGATTGTGTATTGTCTACTAGTGATTCAAGAGGAATTAGTTGATGAAACGTCTATTTTTGGCAAACTTCAATTATGGCGATTCTGTTCACTTTTTCTTTCTTAGAATTGTGTGAGTGCCTTTTGATGCCCACCATTTCACGCAACGTAGCGACCCTTCTTTTTTCCTGATTGGAAGGCGTCAAAGAAAGGTCTGTGTGCAAAAGAGTTCTCAGGCTGGGTAGCATCTACTCTGTCATGTCTGTTCTATTTTCTATTTTTAATCCTGAAAGTAGTTGAGACCGAGAAATACGTCCGTATTTGGAACAAGCTTGAAAAGTCAGATTAGTAAATAATGACTGGTTGTTTGGCTGGGTCAATCAGGAGTTGGTTTAGTAGTATGAAATTTCGAATGTCAACTGTTATTTAGTTCGAACGGTCATTGTCAAACGGGTTTAATAGGAAAGCTATGTTGTCAGATGTAGTTGACTGTCATTTTTAGAACAGTGGTGTCTAAATCAAGTTTTATAAACCATGTGGCTTTGTTGCTAGATTTGCTTGCTTTGAACTTACTTTGACCCTCTCTAACATGTAGCCTGGACCAAGAGATGCTCCCATCAAATGCTTCATTCGGAGGCACCGGGCTACTCAGACATATTTCCTCTACATTGGACTGACTGATGGTGTGTGTTTCTCACTGGGCATATGCAGTCTGGATTTTACTTAACTTGTTCATGAACAGTTTTTCTTTTCCTTTGTGCAGCACTAGCTGATGCTGGGAAGTTCCTACTTGCTGCACGCAAATACCATAGGCCTACATGCACCGAATATCTAATTTCACTTGACAGGAATGATATGTCGAAGGGGACTCAAACCTGCGTTGGCAAGTTAAGGTGATTGTTTGGCATTTATATCTGAACATTATGAGTTGCCCTAGTTACTTCAGCGACACACATAAGATCAAAACAGCATGTTAAAGCAGAGAAATATATTTCCTCTTTTCTGAGCAGATCAAATTTCTTGAGAACGAAGTTTACTGTCTATGATGCGCATCCACCTCATGCTGGACCTGTGGTTTCAAAGAGATGGCCTGCTGGCGACTATCCAGTTATACAAATTAATTATGAAGTGAATGTTTTGGGATCTAGGTATGCCATCTTATGTGGTAACCCTACCATTACATAAATTTGATGTGCACACATGTTTCTTTTATGTTATCCTAAGACCATATACCATTATTTGCATACAAATCCATTTACTGACTAAAAATGTTGAGAACACCCGAACTGCTATATGCAATGCTGATAACAACCTTACTCTTCATAAACTTTAAATGCATTACCATTTCTGAAAATCAGCAGATCGAAAGCCACAGTGGAATAATGATGTTATCTTGATGTTTTTTTTTTCTGAAGAGGAATAACAATGTTATTTAAGTGTACTATAATTTATGAAAATCAGCAGATCGAAAACCACAGTGGAATAATGATGTTTTCTGGATTACCATAGACGGAAGGCTGCCTTAGTGTGATTTCACCTGAAATATACATAATCTTGCAAAATCTGGTTTAGACTTCATGTCTTGGTAGTGGGTAAGCAAAAATATCATGTAGGAAGCCGCACTAACTAATTTGATCATGTATAAGTAGTGTAATTATGTCACGTATGAAGCAACACTAACTAACTTAATCATTGTAGTAGTGTAATTACATCAGGTATGAAGCACCACTAACTATTTATTTCTAATCAACAGGGGCCTTGCCCCTGGTTCCATTTCAAAGAAAGGAAACCACATGACACTAGCTAATTTTATCATGTAAGTAGTGTAAATTTCGTCATGTAAGAAGCATCACTAAGAGACTAATTATGTTGAGGCATATTTGCTTGTTGTAGGGGCCCAAGAAGGATGAACTGTATCATGGATTCTATCCCTGTATCAGCAATTGAACAAGGAGGCACAGCTCCAACGCAGACTGCGTTTCCTTTCTTCAATCCCAAATCATCTCGAATGGATAGCTCAATTACCCCATTATCAAGTCAAGTGGAAAGCAAGCTCGTGCTTAAGAACAAGTCCCCCAGGTGGCACGAACATCTGCGGTGCTGGTGCCTCAACTTCCATGGACGGGTGACGGTTGCATCAGTGAAAAACTTTCAGCTGGTGGCTTCAGATGAGAGTGCTCCAGCTAACGAGGAGAATGACGACACCACCCTCCAGTTTGGTAAGATTGGGAAGGACTTGTTCACACTCGACTACCGTTACCCGGTATCGGCGTTTCAGGCATTTGCAATCTGCCTCAGCAGCTTCGATACCAAATTAGCGCGCGAATGAAGAGGTGCGTCTCTTAGTGTCTTGTTTGTGTCATGTTTACTGACATGCCAATCAAACGAACAATTTGATGATGAATCATATGTTAATGGTACATCTGGAAGTTGGTCACACTCTTATCCGAGTTGCTTCGAACTTCTGGAGATCTTCAGACACAAGAAGAGTTAGCTTCAATCCAGCATTTTCGCTGGGTGTTAAGCATACCCGACCTGCAGATTGTGTCACCTACCTGACAAATACATTATACTAAACCTGACTTTGAAGCATCATTTTACGTGCAGGTGTCGAACAACCAATAGAATGTAGAAGGGAGTTGCTGGCATGATCCAGAATTTGATGCTCGATATGAGAAGCTGGCGGAGGACAGGTGGTTGTAGAGCTTGATATCCTGTTAAATGATATCATAATGTAAATATCAGTCTAGCGGGGTGTGGTTAAATTTGTTCCTGATAAAGTCAATTTTCTTTGCTCCAGTTGTATGTGTATTGGAAGTACCCAGGTAGAAGCATGATTTTCTACCGGGTTCGTGGCAGATGAAAAAACGGGTTATTTTTGTGTTTTGTGTTTGCGGTTACCCAGCAACCTCATTGAGTTGTCGATTATAGAAATATTTGTAATGTTTTATGGCTATCTGGAACCAGTTTTTAAACAGCAAGGTTAGAGAATTTTGTCAAACCGGGATGCAGTTCGGTTCACTGTAAATTCAGTGGCGGTAATTACAATTTTGAATGATATGGATGCCGGGAAAACTGGGAACTGAATTAACACGACCCATGACAATTCCAACATCAGTTGACAAATTTGCATTTGCATTTGCAGTGACCTATATCTTCTTAGTTATCATGAAAAACGTCTCATCTTGAGACAGTATAACCATAATACAGCAGCCTCATCAAATGAAGAAAAATATGAAATTCATATACGCTTGAACTCTCGATCCAATTATTAATAATTGGATCGGATCATACATATCTCATATCTCATCTCATCTGGGCTGATGGATGATCAAGGTAACCATGAATCAATCAAACGAAAAAGGGTGTCAAACTGGCTGCGGCAGCTCGTCGTAGGTGGAGACGGAGGCGGCCATCTCGTCGTCCTCGTCCCACTCGCCGCAGACGACGGTGCGCACGAACTCCATGAAGGGCGGCCAGTGCTCCGGCGAGAAGAACTCGGCCCCCATCCGCCTGTAGGTGAAGAAGGACGGCCGCATCCGCTCCACGGTGACGATGTTGCTCTTGATCCGCGAGAAGCTGCTGGTGTGCGTCATCACCAGCGACGCGTTCTCGCCGGCGATGCGCGCGCCGTGCCGCCGGCAGGCGTTCTTGATCTGCACCAGCAGCTTGTCCGGGCTGGACCCCGTGTTCCGCTGCTGCTTGTTCATGCACACGTCCATGCCGGGCACCACCATGGTGCACCCGTGCTGCGCGAACACCTTGGCCACCGGGCTGTACCCGTTCTTCTTGTTGCTCTTGTAGAACCCCGCCACCGCCTCCGCCGGCCGCGACGCCGCGCCGTGCCACCAGTGCATGAACGGCACCTTGGCCGACAGCTCCACCGGCTTGCTGCCGAAGACGCGGCTCGCCATGCCCAGCACGCGGTCGCCGTGGCTCAGCAGCTTCCCGGCGTACCAGGAGAGGAAGAAGTCGCCGTAGGGGCTGTCCCACGAGCCGTGGTCGCGGAAGAACTCGCTCGAGTCCGGCGACTCGTTGTACCCCGGCGCGTCGTGCGGCCCGGAGAGGCCCCACAGCGGGTTGCCCAGCGCCTCCGCGTGCTGCTTCAGCTGCGACAGCATGTACTTGTCGTAGCACTGGAACTCGCCCACGCCGATGAACTGCGTCACGTCGCTCCCCGGCGGGTACGACGGGTACCGGAGCTCGCCGTTCGGCCCCAGCCCCACCGTCACGTCCTGAGCACCATCGATCGTCTCTACCAGTTCAAAATGCATGACAAAACGGAGGCATTGGCATGACATCTTGAGATACGCACCGTGATGGTGGACTCGAAGAGGTCGTCGAAGGCGTCGACGAAGCTGCGGAAGAAGGCCTCGTAGCGCTGGAGGGGGGACATGCCGGCGAGCACGGGGAGCTCGTCGACGGCGAAGGAGAGGCAGTCCTCGTGGCGGCCGCCGGCGCCGTCGGTGAAGAGGATGTCGCGGTCCTTGGCGGCGGCGGCGCCGACCCAGGACGGGAGCTTGGGGACGCTGCCGCCCGGCGAGCCGTGGATGCGGAGGGAGACGCGGAGGCTGAGGCCCTCGTCGCGGGCCATGTCGGCCACGGCGCGGTACCCGGCCCACGAGAACTTGTCCGGCGACTCCGGCTGCACCACGGACCAGAACACCTGCAGCTCCACGCCGTCCACGCCCAGCAGCTTCACGGCGCGCATCCCGGCCTCGATGCCCCTGGCGCTGTTCACCGTCGCGCCGTCCGTCACCGAGTTGATCGGCAGGCCCACGAACAGCCGCACCGCGCCCACGTCCTCCACCTGACACCATGCACGCAGCGTTCCAACCGTCAAAATAATTCGCGCCTTAATTAGTTGATGCACATTCTGCAATTAAGCACCACCACCACCTCGAGGCTGTTCTTGCTGCCGCCGAGGCCGACGGCGCCGGCGGCCTGGCCGGAGAAGCGGCCGGGCCCGGCGACGCTCAGGACGTCCCTCGCGCTGCCGCGGCGCCGCGGCCGTCCGAACTCCACCCTCCCCGGCGCAGCTCCTCCTCCTCGGAGGCGCCTCGCCGCCGGCGACGCTGCCGCGGCGGGGTGTTGCGTCTGCAGGGCATCCATGGATGGCAACCAATCCCGGTTGGGGAAGTCGATCGGGGGCGCTTTCCTCGGCGTGTTGAGCCTAGCATCCGTTGGTCGGCGGGGAGTATTTATGGGGATTGCTGGCGGGAAAGGGCAAAGAAAAGGGGTGGACAGAACGCGGGGACTATGTTTAACTTTAGGAAATCTACTAGGGAAATGGGGTGCCGTGCTATTATTAGTGCCACTAATCCAAAAAATTACCTTCCAAAGAGTCTCAAAGGGAGCATCAACGTCCATTTAGTATGAACAATCTGTGGTGGTTAAATGACAAACATGACTATGGGTGATCTGTTGCATAAATAAGGTGTTTTTTTTGCGAGGGAAATAAGGTGTTTTCTTGATGAATGAGTCCTGGTCTCTAAAGTGGTGATTATATTTTCTGTCTCTAGCTATTTCAAGTCATCAGATGATGAACTTCTAGATTATCAATTTTGTTGAACAGATTTGTCATGAAAATTACTTTGACTATTGATTAGCTCATCTAAATTATTAGAAACTAGCCTATCTGACATGGATTGTAGTGAAGAAAATAGGCCAAGGTGGTCTAGAGCGTTCATATCCGGTGAGTTCACAGGCTGTTGCATGAGGTGAATATCAAGCCCAGTTTGGGCAACAACATTAAGAAAACCCGGGTCATTACTTGGGACATGTGAGGGTGCATTGTCTTGCTGGATCCATATAGTCTCACCAGCGAGCTTTTGAGGCCAAACTGCTTGAATAGCTGGTAGTACCTTTTGAATGAAAACCTCCCTTGACGCATGAAAGAATTGATATAGTTGACTAGAGGGGGGGGGGGGGGGGGTTGAATAGGCAACCAATAGTTTTTAGCTTTTCTTTACCAAATTAAACTTTGCATCAAAGTAGGTTGTCTAGATATGCAACTAGGTGAGCAACCTATATGATGCAACAACAACAAGCACACAAGCAAGTAAGGGATACAACACAATATAAGTTTGCATAAATAAAGGTAAGAGATAACCAAGAGTGGAGCCGGTAGAGACGAGGGTGTGTTACCGAAGTTCCTTCCATTTGAGAGGAAGTACGTCTCCGTTGGAGCGGTGTGGAGGCACAATGCTCCCCAAGAAGCCACTAGGGCCATCGTATTCTCCTCACGCCCTCACACAATGCGAGATGCCGTGATTCCACTATTGATGCCCTTAAAGGCGGCGACCGAACCTTTACAAACAAGGTTGGGGCAATCTCCACAACTTAATCGGAGGCCCCCAACGACATCACGAAGCTTCACCACAATGGAATATGGCTCCGCGTTGACCTCAACCGTTTAGGGTGCTCAGACACCCAAGAGTAACAAGATCCGCAAGGGATTAGTGGGGGGAATCAAATTTATCTTGATGGAAGTGTAGATCGGGGCCTTCTCAACCAATCCCTAGAAAATCAACAAGTTTGATTGGCTAGGGAGAGAGATCGGGCGAAAATGGAGCTTGGGGAGGGAAGAGGTAGTCTTCTTGGGAAAGAAGACCCCCTTTATATAGTGGGGGACAAGATCCAACCGTTACCTACCCACTCAGCCCGCGAGACGTGGTACTACCGCAAGGCTCTGCAGTACTGCCGCTCCCTAGTGCGGTACTACCGCTCATGCGGCAGAAGCCAGGTGAGGTCCTGTTGCACTAGGTAACGAGCGGTAGAACCGTACGCCCCTGCGGTACTACCGCAGGGCAGGGCTCAACTGGGCTGGGAAAGGGCACGGACTAAATAAATTTCGTCCGTGACTACTTCCGCTGAGTTTGGGACGTGCGAAAATCTGGCACGGTACTACCGCTCGCAGGGAGTGGTACTACCGCGTAGGGGCGGAAGTAAAAAAATTACTTCTACACCTACTTCCGCGTGCGCCAGCGTTTTGGGCTAGAGGCAGCGGTACTACCGGTCGCGAGGAGCGGTACTATTGCATGGCACAGTACTATCGCGGGCCCCTGCGGTACTACTGCTCCCTTGAGCAGTACTACCGCATGCCACAGAACCTAGTGCACTTGGAGGCCTTCATCTCGCAGCGACAAGGATAAACGAACGGTGCTCCAATGAAGTGAAGGAAACGTGGTGCAAAGGAACAGATGTGTACGTGTTGATTTCACCCCAACCTTTCTGAAGCAGACCCTCTCTTAATAGTACGACTTTCCTACGACTCAAATCCACCGAAAAGAAACGTAGAAAACCGCCGTCTTCGATAGGCTCCGAGGGGCACCGAATCGTCTTGTGCCTAGACATGAGATATCTGAAATGCTCAATGCACACGATTAGTCCGTAAATGCATTGTCATCAATCACCAAAACCACATAGGGAGAAATATGCCCTTACAATCTCCCCCTTTTTGGTGGAGTGATGACAATACGGGATTTGCACGTAAGGATATAAAATGAACATAAGCAAACCCAACATCTATAAAATATAGACAGCCCCCCATAGATGTGTGCACTCTATAGATATGCTTTGGACTGCACGACACACATACTAGGATCAACACCCCCCTATATTTTATAGACAAGGCAAAACTTGCAACAATATAAGTGACACTAAGCATGAAGGCAAGGTAAAGTAAGTGAGCATGAAGTAAGGGGTACAAGATAACATAAGCTCACAATCTACTAAACATACTAGATAATAAGATAAGCTTGAGGGCATATGTCTCACACCATATGATAGTCTCCTGGTCTCACACGAACACAACCACAAACCAACAAACCAAAGAAACGAAGGTTCAACAGAACGAAAGCAAAGAGACACAAGACTCGCAAATCCTACACCTCTCTCCCCTTTTGGCATCGAGACACCAAAAAGGCAGAGAGGACACCTACGACACATGCGGTGGTAGAACTCCAAGGCATCACCAGTCATGTTCCTCCTCCTTAGACTCCTCTGCAACACGGGATGAAGAGCGAACTCCAGTATCCTCCTCAGACTCACTCCACTGGCAATGCTGTCTGGTCCATGGTTCCTCATCCGTGATCCTCTCCTCGAAGCCACTCTCAACCTCAAGACCAACCTGCCTCATAATAGCCTTGTTGCGACGACGAGCCATCTTGGCGGTCACATGAGCTTTATACTGTCCCTTGGCCTACATGCAGAACAAAGCCTTCATCTTGGCCTTGAGCTTCTTAGCCCAAGATGGCTCAGAAGAGGGAGGTACATACCCCTCAGAACTGTCCTCAGCCTCCTCCTCAAACTCATCCTCATCCACATCCATATGAGCAGCCTCGGCCTCAGCCCAGGTGGTGGTGTTAGCCCACTTGTTCTTCTGGGTTGGCATGGGGACGGGCACTGAGGGAGTCCTGGATTAGGGGTATCCGGACAACCGGATTATATACTTTGGCCGGACTGTTGGACTATGAAGATACAAGATTGAAGACCTCGTCCCGTGTCCGGATGGGACTCTCCTTGGCGTGGAAGGCAAGCTTGGCAATACGGATATGTAGATCTCCTTCCTTGTAACCGACTCTGTGTAACCCTAGCCCCCTCCGGTGTCTATATAAACCGGAGGGTTTAGTCCGTAGGACCAACAACAACAATCATACCATAGGCTAGCTTCTAGGGTTTAGCCTCTTCGATCTCGTGGTAGATCAACTCTTGTACTACTCATATTATCAAGAACAATCAAGCAGGACGTAGGGTATTATCTCCATCAAGAGGGCCCGAACCTGGGTAAACATTGTGTCACCCGCCTCCTATTACCATCCGCCTAGACGCACAGTTCGGGACCCCCTACCCGAGATCCGCCGGTTTTGACACCGACATTGGTGCTTTCATTGAGAGTTCCTCTGTGTCATCATCGTTAGGCTTGATGGCTCCTTCGATCATCGATAGCGATGCAGTCCAGGGTGAGACTTTTCTCCCCGGACAGATCTTTGTATTCGGCGGCTTTGCACTGCGGGCCAACTCGCTTGGCCATCTGGAGCAGATCGAGAGTTACGCCCCTGGCCACCAGGTCAGGTTTGGAAACTTAAACTACACGACCGACATCCGCGGAGACTTGATCTTCGACGGATTCGAGCCCCTGCCGAGTGCGCCGCACGATCACGATGAGCATGATTTAGCTCTACCATCGGACAGTGTTCAGGAGACCACACCGGCAACCGCTCCGACCCTCAATTCGGAGCCAATTGCGCCATCCATGGACGGGTAGATAGACCCCGCCACGGAGGCCGCATTCTCAGCGGCGATCGAGCCAAGTATCGACCTTACCCTTCACGAGAGCCGTGACGCCGAACTGCCGGATTCTTCCCCGGCCACGGACTCCGAACCGCATGCGCCCGTGCCTATCGAATCCAATTGGGCGCCGATCATGGAGTTCACCTCCGCGGATATCTTTCAGCACTCGCCCTTTGGCGACATACTAAACTCATTAAGGTCTCTCTCCTTGCCAGGAGAATCCTGGCCGAACTATGGCCGGCCAAATCAGGATGCGGACGACAAAGAAATTTGCCGCCCACCCACCACCCACTTAGTAGCCACTGTCGACGATTTGACCGACATGCTCGCCTTCGACTCCGAAGACATCGACGGTATGGACGACGATGCATGAGACGAATAGGAGCCACTGCCACAGGGCACTGGACGCCCACTTCATCATATGATGTATACATGGTGGACACACCCAAAGAAAACGACGACGAGGAACGAAAGGATGCAGCAAAGGATCGTTCCCTCGAGAAGCAGTCAAAGCGGCGGCGTAAGCGCCGCTCCAAGTCCCGCCTCAGCAGAAACAACGATCATATAGACCCAGCAATAGAGCAGGGTGAGCCAACGGACAACAAACACGACATTGAACCACCATCCGACCACGACAACACGGAGAATCAAACCGAACAACCCGACTCCGGCGAAGATAACAGTCCGGATGACATCACACCGGACAGGCACCCGAAGCAACAGAATACCCATCAAAGGCTTGTTGCCACTGCGAGGAGTCTGAAAAAGTAGAAGCAAAGGCTCGGGGCTGCACAAGACACACTCAGAATTAGATGGAGTGAAGTACTGAACACTACAACAAAGTACGGCGGTAGTCGCCACACAAAGAGCTACCCGAAGCGAAAGATGCTACCTGAATTCGATGAGGAGGCCTTAGATCCCCCGCAATCAAAAAACAAAACAGCCATCCGGTCGGATAGACGACCTCGTGGCCAACATAGAGCGGCAAACGACGCCGCACACAAGCCAGTACACGATCCACGTGAGGGCTCGCATCAAAAGGACGGCGCAACCAGATCCATCTACGGGCCAAGCAAGCGCGCTCCAGCACGCAATGCAACACAAAAAAAATCCGAACACCATGGCACACCCAAATACAGGGGTGCCGCACACCCCCTATGTTTCACCGATGAGGTGCTAGACCATGAATTTCTAGAGGGATTCAAACCCGTAAACATAGAGGCGTATGACGGAACGACAGACCCTGGGGTCTGGATTGAGGACTACATCCTCCATATCCACATGGCTCGAGGAGACGATCTCCACGCCATCAAGTAGTTACCCCTCAAGCTCAAAGGGCCAGCTCGGCACTGGCTTAAAAGCCTCCCCGAAAACTCCATTAGAAGCTGGGAAGAGCTCGAGGATGCTTTTCGGGCAAATTTTCAAGGGACCTATGTCCGACCACCGGATGCAGACGATTTAAGTCATATAACTCAACAGCCCGGAGAGTCAGCCCGAAAGCTTTCGAACAGGTTTCTCACTAAAAAGAACCAAATAGTCGACTGTTTGGATGCTGAAGCCTTAGCAGCTTTCAAGCACAGCATTCGAGACGAATGGCTTGCCAGACACCTCGGCCAAGAAAAGCCGAGAACAATGGCAGCATTAGCAAGCCTCATGACCCGCTTTTGCGTGGGCGAGGATAGCTGGTTAGCCCGATGTAGCACCAGCGACCCAAGTACATCCGAAGTCAGGGACGGAAACGGGAAGCCACGATGAAGCAAAAACAAGCGCTGGAATAAAGAAGACAGCCCAAAGAGCATGGCGGTAAACGCCGGATTCAGAAGCTCTTGGCCAGATCAGCAAAAGTTTCCCTCCAAAGGCAACAAAGACGAACTGTCCAGCCTAAACAAGATTCTGGACAAAGTATGTCAGATCCACAGCACCCCCGATAAACCTGCAAATCATACCCATAGAGAATGTTGGGTCTTCAAGCAGTCCGGCAAGCTCAACGCCGAACACAAGGGGTAGGATACACCAAGCGAAGACGAGGACGAGCCTCGCAAGCAAAGCACTAGGGAACAGAAGAAATTCCCACCAGAAGTCAAAACAGTAAACGTGTTACACGTGATAAAGGGGAGAAACAAAGCAGCACTCCTAGAGACACATGCCCTAGGGCCTATCACCGTGGAGTTCTACCACTGGTCGTGCCAACTGATCACCTTTGACCATCGGGATTACTCGGCAAGTATCCGGCATGCAGGATGGGATGCCTTGGTGTTAGACCCGATAATTGACGGATACCACTTCACACGAGTCCTGATGGACGGCGGCAGTAGTTTAAACCTGATATATCAGGACATAGTCTGCAAAATGGGGATAAACCCAACAAAAATTAGCCATAGCAATACTAACTTTAAAGGAGTAACGCCAGGCCCAGAAGCCCATTGCACGGGCTCCCTGCTACTAGAGGTTATATTCGGCTTTCCCGACACTTCTGCAGCGAAAATTTAACCTTCCACATCGCTCCGTTCCAAAGTGGCTATCAAGCACTACTCGGACGCGAAGCTTTCGCTCGCTTTAACACAATACCGCATTACGCTTCTCTCATGCTTAAGATGCCCGGTCCACGTGGCATCATTACAGTAAATGGAAATATTGAGCGCTCCTTGCGCGCGAAAGACCGTGCGGCCGCCTTGGCAGCCGCACACTAGACAACCTCACCAACTAGAGCATCTGACAGGTCGTTAAGACCACGAACACGGTTAGACGAGTCCGGTGCAGCTATATATAATTGATACAGGTTTGATGGCTATACCCCTATAACAATACAAGGGGCTCAACGCGTGTAAACAAGTGACAATTAGGCTCAACTTTACTCATCTTGAACTGTACATGGTTTATTTAGTATAACCTACCTTTTTGCATGACAACTTTTCAACTAAGTTCCTCTCTTTTACAGATGACCATCGTGCTACATCCGTCTAGGATACGGCACAACGGAGACACAGGCGCAGACGTGCAACAGGGACCCATTCCAAGGATTCTTTTTAGATTAAGACCCTGCGTAAACCTTTTTTTACTGTCTCTTGTTGATACACATCCCCCGGATTCTCAGTACAATTGAGAAGGATGCTGACGTATTGGCATGTGGCCACGTCAGAATATTGCACGTACCTGGACACCAGGGGCTTATTACAAAGGGCACTGTTTAAGCCTGGTTTACATCATAAAGACCAAATACCTTAGGGAGTGTTCGGCGTCGCGAGTTTGGCCTTATATGCATCAGCTCCGAATCATGTCTTTGGTCAAATGTTGGGTTTGCCCGGCTCCTGTGTTTTGCTGCCTTACGTTCCGCTCTATCGGCTAAGGCGGCACTAGGAGAACTACTCTGATTGTGCCATGGTTCATCCGGACGAGCAACTCAGTAGAGAAAGCTGAAAACTGATTGTCATGATATAGCATGAGACTGGTCAACCACTCGATGACCTAGCGGAATCTTCGGGATTCCTCCGCCTTAACGAAGGGCCGTTTCTCGGCCAGGCATGTACGCGCCCCGAATTCGGATGAGCGCGGAGCCACCAGGGGCTATATAGTAGCCCCACTATCAAACTCCTCTGGCTAAGTGAAAGTGTTAAAGCA
The DNA here is from genome assembly GCA_034509565.1 of Triticum monococcum. NCBI lineage: Eukaryota > Viridiplantae > Streptophyta > Magnoliopsida > Poales > Poaceae > Triticum > Triticum monococcum. The sequence goes on along the minus strand of CM067842.1, from coordinate 74,668,868 downwards.
TTATAGTCCGATTGCCTAGTTCGTTGCGCTATCACCTTCTTAATGGACCAAGACGTTGGATCAAGTGTGAACATGCGTCTTCTATGAACACCCCCGCATTATATGCGTGGGGCTTGAAGCCGACGACTGCCATCTTCCAGGTTATATACGTATATACATAAACGGCCACACATGAGGCATCATAGTACTTTCGGGCAAAAGTATAAATACAGCCTTGATAAACTCAATAAAACATTGTTTTTACAATGGGAATACATGCCATTTAAACATAATATTCTTTGAGCACTGAGCCTCTATCAAACGAGCGCCTTCAAGAACTTCTTCAAAGTAGTGTTTGGCAGCCACTCGGCCTATGGCCGAGCCCTGTGCCGCAACGGTGGTGGCATCCATCTCCGTCCAGTATGTTTTGACACGGGCAAGGGCCATCCGCGAGCCTTCTATGCACGCCGACCTCTTTACAGCATCGATGCATGGCACAACACCAAGAAACTGTTGCACTAAGCTAAAGTAGCTATTCGGCCTTGGCCCTCCCGGCCACAGATGATCCACAACGGACCTCATGGCAAGTTCGGATAATCTATGGAGCTTGGCCCACTCGGCCATTTGCTCATTCAACAGCAGCGGACGGGCTGGAGCATGAAATTGTGACCAAAACAATTTTTCCACTTCGTGATCTTTCCGATCCTTAAAGTACTCGGCCGCATCAGCAGCACTTGCAGCCAAATCCACATAGGCGTCCGCAGAACTCCATAGCCGGTCCAGAGGTGCATACTTCGGATCCCCGAACTTAGTCCGCAACAAGAAGGGCTTCCCTGATACAATATCTGCAGCTTGATGCGGCTCCTCCTTCGTCGCTCTAATTTTGGAGCGGGCTTCCTTGGCAGCCACCCGGGCCTTTTCCAGGTCCGTCGCCTTCGCCCGGTTTTCCTCTTCAAGAAGCTGGTAACGGTCGGCATCATCTTTTAACTCTACATCCATCTTGGCTACTTTTCTTTGCTCTCGCAATGCGCGGCCTGTTCGGCCCTTAACTCTTCGGCCGTGTTTAAAGCGACCGCATTGCTACTCCTTGCTTGCTCCCTGGCTCGGGCAAGCTCCGCCCGAAGGGTCTCCCGATGGGAGCTCCATCTGCAGTCACAACATATTAAAGATACTGGCATCATGCTGCTCTTATTATGTGACAATCACCAGAAAAATCACTTACCCTATGCCTCGTCAAGCCGCTTGTTAACAAGCACGATGTCGGCGTCTGCCGCATCCAGTTGCCGCCTTAGTTCGGCAAACCCATCAGTCCGGCTAGCCACCGGAGCTTCAACCACCTGCACATAAAGGCGGTCTGGTTATTACCTGGGACTACGATCCTCTGTTTGCCGCCGTTTTCGACGACAACCAGAGTCTCAGGGGCTACTATCTACACAGGGCACATTTAAAAATGTGCGGTACTGTCAAAAATATACATCATTTCACGTACCTCAAAACCCGTCAGTAGACTCATAAAGGCTTCATGCAACCCACTTTCGGCGGACGAAATCCTTTCAATCACCGTACCCATCAACGTGCGGTGCTCTTCTGAGATAGCCGCTTGCTCTAGCAGATCCCTCAGTACGACCGACCGTACACCAGATAGTGCCGGACTCTTCTGATTGCCCTCTTCAAGAGCCAGATACAGAGAACTTCGGGTGGCCATAGGATTACCTTCTGGCCTTGCCGGATCAGGAGAAACCCTCCGCGACGACACCTCGGGGTCGCCCGCCTCATGAGGCGGTATGGCAGGGGGAGGCGTTTCGCTCTCCATCATCTCTGGAAGAAGATCCCCTAAAGACGAGCTCTGCTGAGAAGGGCTAAGATCCGAACTGCAAGATAAATGCCTCGGCTATTTTCCTCAGAAGAAAAGCGAGATATTTTCATTATTAAGTACCCTTTTATTTATAGCTCGGTGGAGGGCTGATCCCCTTGAGGGCATAGTGTGACCGGGTAGCCCCCGAAGCAGGACCCTCTGGCGAAGATTTCTTCCCTTGTTTGGAGACCCTTGTCTCCGGGTCCTCGGAGGCGGTCCTCTTCCTTCCTTGGGGAGAGGAAGTTTCAGTCCCTCCTTCCCGGCTAACCTCCTTCGCAGAGGCGCTAGCCTCCTTGTTCCCTCCTTTATCTTCTCCCAAGGGCGCTTGATAAGGCGCGATCTCCAGCATCCTGGTTAGCATGGGATTTGGTGAGGTATCAGGGAGGGGGCCGGACACCTGATCAACTTTGCCTTCGCTATCCAATCCTGGTCAAAAAGCGGCTTTTTAAGGGCAACATTGCGATAAATAAACAGACAGTGTGTTCGGATGCGGGCTACTTACTTGGGTATCCAGGCGATTGCAGCTCAGGCCTGCATCCTCAGTGATGTCCGGACACATTACTTGTGGTCCGAAGAACAATTTGTACATCTCCTTGGGCGTCATGCCGAGGAAATGTTGAATAGCTCGCAGTCCTTCCGGGTTGAATTCCCACATGCGAAGGGGTCGGCATTTGCAAGGCTGGATTTGATGGACTAGCATAACTTGCACTACCATAACTAGACTGAAATCTCTCTTGAAGAGTTCTCGGATACGACTTTGCAGTGTTGGCACGTCCTTGGCTGGACCCCAGCTCAGCCCCCTGCTGATCCATGACATCAGTTGTGGTGGGGGGCCTGAGCAAAAGGTGGGGGCAGCTACCCACTTGGCACTTTGGGGAGCTGTGATGTAGAACCACTCCCGCTGCCACAATCCGGACACCTCTGGGAAGCAACCCTCAGGCCATGGAGCGTCAGTGATTTTGCTTATTAAAGCGCCTCCGCGCACTGCGTGCTGCCCCTCGATCATCTTCGGCTTCACATCGAAGGTCTTGAGCCATAGACCGAAGTGAGGGGTAATGCGGAGGAAGGCCTCACATACGACAATAAATGACGAGATGTGAAGAAGGGAATCCGGGGCCAGATCGTGAAAATCTATCCCATAATAGAACATAAGACCCCTAACAAAGGGATCCAGAGCGAGGCCTAGTCCTCGTAGGAAGTGGGAGACGAACACGACGCTCTCGTTGGGTTCGGGAGTAGGGACGACCTGCCCTCGGGCGGGCATCCGATGCGAAATTTTGGCGGTCAGATATCTGGCCTCTCTCAACTTCTTGATGTCCTCCTCTGTGACGGAGGAAGGAATCCACCGACCTTGAAGGTTGGATCCGGACATAGTTGAAGGTCCGAAGCACTTGACCTGAGTTTTGGGTGTTAGAACTCAAGGCGAGGGAAGGATTTGATTGAGCACGAGAGGGAAAAAAGAAAAAGCCTTATCCCCTTTATAAAGAGGGTGAATATCAAGCGTCCTCCTTGTGGCCATTTGGGACTTGCCTAAGATCTAGGAGTCCTACCAATAGGCACGGTTGGGTTACCCACGTCCGTATTGATGAGAATCCCATAATAAAGGGGACACGATCTCTGCTTCAACAAGACGTGTCAAGAAAACCGCCTCGCGTTACGCGGGAGCTGACTGAGAAAAACGGTTCGAATAATGGCTGGGCCATGGCATGATGTCATGCTGTCAAAACGTGTCAGCAGATTGGATTTGTGGAAATATTATTCTCTCTACGGTTGTATGTGGAACTTGTTTTGCAGAGCCGGACACGATCCTCGTGTTCAAAATCTTCTATGAAGTATTCGGAGGAGGAACCCGCCTTGTAATGCCGAAGACAATCTGCACACCGGACTCATCGTCATTGAAGCCTGGTTTAGGGGCTACTGAGGGAGTCCTGGATTAGGGGGTATCCGAACAGCCGGATTATATCCTTTGGCCGGACTGTTGGACTATGAAGATACAAGATTGAAGACCTTGTCCCGTGTCCGGATGGGACTCTCCTTGGCGTGGAAGGCAAGCTTGGCAATACGGATATGTAGATCTCCTTCCTTGTAACCGACTCTGTGTAACCCTAGCCCCCTCCGGTGTCTATATAAACCGGAGGGTTTAGTCCGTAGGACCAACAACAACAATCATACCATAGGCTAGCTTCTAGGGTTTAGCCTCTTCGATCTCGTGGTAGATCAACTCTTGTACTACTCATATTATCAAGAACAATCAAGCAGGACGTAGGGTATTACCTCCATCAAAAGGGCCCGAACCTGGGTAAACATCGTGTCACCCGCCTCCTATTACCATCCGACAAGATGCACAGTTCGGGACCCCCTACCCGAGATCCGCTGGTTTTGACACTGACATGCACCAACGGGCTTATCAAGCCCCTCATCACGAATGTTCAACAAATCCATGAACTCCTTACACTCAACAGACATCCTCTTGCCATTTGTCATCCAAGTCATGGTCCGCTTCTCATCCGTGTGGAAATGGACCGAAGCAAAGAACTGAGTCACCAGCTCCGGGTCAAAGTCAAGGTGGAAAGTGATGATCTCCTCAATACCAAACTGCTCCACCAAATCCAAAGGCTCACCAAAATATGCCCGGTTCTTCTTCAGATGGTCCATGTCAATCCATTGAACTAGCACATAGGTGTTCTGCTTGGCCTTGATCACATCTAAGAAGATGAGATTCTGTTGCTTGGTCCAGAACAAGTCATTTCCCCTTGTGAGCTCTCTAGGCTTGACATAAGGGTTGAGATTCCTTCGAATCAAAAACTCTGCTTGAGGCATTTCATCCATGCCGATGGTTGCTCCTTGATCTTTGTAGATGTGGACTTGACGTTGCGTTGTGGGGCACTAGAGCCCTTGGGAGCTTCTTGGTTGCGAAGGTGCTTGGAGCTCATGTCACGGCTAGGATTTGAGCGCCTTGCATTGAAATCGGAGCCACCACTAGGGCTGGACCAAAATCTCGTAGCTCGCGAGCTTAATGAGCGCTCGATAGTTTGGCTCGTTAAGCTTGGAGCTCGCATCTTAATGAACAGAGCCAATCATTGATTTTAGCTCGTTAAGATTAACGAGCTTAATGAACGAGTTAACGAGTTTCATGAGTATCTCGTTAAGCTTGTTAGTAACAACATAACACATATTTCATCTTATGTGACAAACTTTTTGTAGCACCTCAGCCCATCAATTCAATCTAATCGACATATGAGGCAACAAACTAGTGCATTTCTTTTTGTAGTCACCATATTTCATCTTGACAACCACACCTACACAATCATCTTGTATATCATAACACATTATAATCTGTTAACGAGCGCTCGGGGGCGCTCACGAGCTTAACGAGCTTCAAATGAGCCGAGCCGAGCAGGGTTTTCTGCTCGTTAATCATAACGAGCTTAACGAGCCGAGCCTTAACGAGCATGAGCTTAATGAGTACGAGCTTAATGAGCCGAGTTACTCGTTAGTCCACCCCTAGCCACCACCTATGACACACAACACAAACACACGAGAAAGCGAGAAGGATTATTGCAAAGACCAAGGCCAAAACCAAACGAAACAAGTAGAAATTAAATTGGGTGGACAAAACAGAGTAATTTTTAACTCAACGGTAGTACCGGGCCAGGATGCGGATGTAAAATTTTACATCCACTCTAGACGCGGTAGTACAGTGCCGGGTTGGCACGGTAGTACCGCGCCTGAAGCGGATCGGAAGTAAAATTTTACTTCTGCGCACCAGGCGGTAGTATCGCTCCAGCGGAGAGGTAGTACTCCACGGGGCGATTCTCGCACGAGCAAGCGGTAGTGCCGCTCCAGGAGGAGCGGTAGTACCGCATGGAACAACATCTCACAAGAACGAATCTAGGAACATACATAAAAGTAGATCGGTACTACCGTTGATCAAAACTACACTGTTGCATCACACCAAATAGCATATCTACTGCACTAGCACTCTCCAACAATCTCCTCTTGCAAAGATTTAGCCAAAAATCACACGAACTACACATGCATCTCCCAAAACCTAGATGCATAAAAATGGGGCAAAGAGAGAGGGACTAAGGGAGATATCGGGTTCCATGGCAAGAGGGCGAGGTGGGGATCGATCCCACCGGTCGGAATGCGAGGAGAGCGGCCGAAGACGGAGATCCAGCGAGGTCCTCCGGCGCCATTCTTGCATAGGAGAGAGAGAGAGAGACGAAGTGAGGGGAAGCGATGAATGGGTATGGGGGAGTTGGAACTCCCCCTGCCTGCCCTTAACCCCCACGCGCTCTCGACAGCGGGTCATCGCGGTAGTACCGCCCGGGCGGAAGTACCACACACAGGGCGGTAGTACCACTCTTCTAGCGGCAGTAAAAAGTTACTGCCGTGCTGGAAGCGGTAGTACCGTGCCGGGGTTGCAGCTACAAGCACAGATGCCACCCACCTCCTACGGTAGTACCTTGGCTAGCCAAGCTAGTACCGTATACCCAAGAAAATGCAAGTTCGACAAAAACAAAAAAACACGGCCTTTGCAATGCAAACTTCAAGCAACCGGACACGCACAAGAGCACTCATGTGGCAACTCAAACACAAACACGGCTCAGAGAATGGCAAAAGATAACGAGGACCAAACACGAACCAAAGCCTCTCAAAGAGAGAGGGCGGTGGCCGGAGCCACCTATGTTTGAGTCAATTGGCATGGCACCGCAAAGAATTATCCTTGGGCCCATGACCAAAACTCGTCTTTGAAGGACAAGTACCATAAAAATGGCTAATGTGAAAGAGTTGATCAGTTTATGCATAACGGGGGGATGGAGAGTTCACTGAGAGAACAACACTCCCCCTATGTCCATGCCTACACCTAAACAAGATATCAAGATGAGTATGGTGGGGTGTGCAAAGGTTCAAACCACATTGCTCGAATCAATGATATTAAGCTCATGCCTTAACTCGCGAAATCTTGCTTCATCCAAGGGCTTTGTGAAAATATCTGCAAGGTTATCATGAGTGTTGACATAGTTGAGCTTGATCTTCCCTCGCCTAATGTGACCCCGAATGAAGTGATATCGAATCTCAATATGCTTCGTCTTGAAGTGTTGCACCGGGTTGAGAGAAATCTTTGATGGCACTTTCATTGTCACACCAAAAGAGGCACTTTGTCACAAATGACTTTGTAATCCTTTAAAGTTTGGCTTATCCATAGAAGTTGAGCACAACAACTACCGGCGGCCACATACTCCGCTTCGGTGGACGAGAGAGACACACAACTTTGCTTCTTGGATGACCAACTCACCAAAGAGCAACCAAGAAATTGGCACCGTCCGGAAGTTGACTTCCTATCCACTTTTTCTCCCGCCCAATCCGAGTCCGAAAAGCCCACAAGGTTGAAGTTAGCTCCTCTTGGGTACCATAAGCCAAAGTTTGCGGTATGAGCCAAATATCGAAAGATTCTCTTGACCGCCACATAGTGGATTTCCTTAGGTGCGGCTTGAAACCGTGCACAAATTCCCACACTCAACATGATATCCGGTCTAGATGCACAAAGGTAAATCAAGGATCCAATCATGGAAAAATATACCTTTTGATCCACCGCTTTACCATTGGGATGTATGTCAAGTTGGCATTTGATGGGCATTGGAGTGGAAGACGGCTTCACATCACTTAGCTCGAACCTCTTGAGCATGTCTTGAGTGTATTTGGCTTGGTTTATGAACGTTCCTTCTCTTCTTTGTTTGATTTCAAACCCAAGAAAGAACTTAAACTCTCCCATCATGGACATCTTGAACTTCGAGGTCATGAGAGCAGCAAACTCCTCATTGAAAGCTTTCTTAGGAGAACCAAAGATAATATCATCAACATATAGTTGGCATACAAACAACTCCCCTTTGACCTTCTTAGTAAAAAGAGTGGGGTCAATTTTCCCAATTTCAAACCCACGATCTTGCAACAACTCGGTAAGGTGCTCATACCACACACATGGGGCTTGTTTAAGGCCGTAGAGTGCCTTATCGAGTTGGTACACATGATTGGGGAACTCGGGATCCTCAAACCCGGGGGGTTGTTTGACATACACCAACTCATTAATAGGACCATTAAGAAAAGCACTCTTCACATCCATTTGTTGCAACTTGAAGTTATGATGAGAAGCATAAGCAATCAACAAACAAATAGATTGAAGGCGAGCAATGGGAGCAAAGGTTTCACCGTAGTCGATACCCTCGACTTGGGGGTAGCCTTGTGCTACCAAACGAGCCTTGTTGCGAATGATAATCCCATGAGCATCTTGCTTGTTCTTGAATATCCACTTGGTTCCAATGACATTATGGTTCCCCTTTGGCATTGGCACCAATCTCCGCACCTTGTTGTGCTCGAAGTTGTTGAGTTCTTCATGCATGGCATTAAGCCAATCCGGATCCTCGAGTGCCTCATATACCTTTTGGGGTTAAACACAAGAAACAAATGCGTGATGTTCACAATAGTTTGCTAATTCTCTACGAGTGCTTACCCCCTTTCTTAATCTTCCAAGCACATTCACCATGAGATGATCTTTGGTAGAGAGTTTGGATGCAATTTTGGCGGCACGACGCTCCAATTCCTCCTCGGGAGAGAGTTGAGGAGCAGTAACTTGACCATCTTGAGCGTCGTCTTGAGCTTGTTCTTGACCTTGAGCTTGCTCTTGATCTTGAACTTGCTCGGTGGTGAGAACTTGACCTTGGGCATCACTTGGTGGTTCACCACCATCTTGATGTTGATCTTGCCCTTGATCTTGTTCATTTGGTTGAGGGCCTTCACTTTGTTTTTCGGAAGCGTGTGGGTCTTGATTCAGTGATGGTTCCACTTGAGTGGAACATTGTCCTTATCCTTCGGCCACAAGGGGTTCCTTAACGGGTAGGATAAGACCAACACCCATTCTTCTTATGGCTTGGGGAGGAATTTCATCACCTACATCACAAGTACCACTTTGCTCCACTTGGGAGCCATTATTCTCGTCAAACTCCACGTTACATGTCTCCTCAATGAGTCCGGTGGACTTGTTGAGGACACGGTAAGAATGAGAGTTTGTAGCATAACCAACAAATATGCCCTCATGAGCTCTAGCCTCAAATTTAGACAAACGAACACCTTTCTTGAGAATGAAACACTTACACCCGAACACCCGGAAGTACTTGAGGTTGGGCTTGTTGCCGGTGAGTATCTCATATGGAGTCTTTTTCAAGACTTTGCGAATATAGAGCCAATTGGATGCATGACAAGCGGTGTTGATAGCTTCGGCCCAAAAGTTGTATGGAGACTTGAATTCTGCCATCATAGTCCTTGCCGCATCCATCAACGTTCAGTTCTTCCTCTCTGCTACACCATTTTGTTGAGGGGTGTAAGGTGCGAAATATTGATGCTTGATCCCCTCATCACTAAGAAACTCACCCAAGGTGTAGTTCTTGAACTCGGTGCCGTTGTCACTTCTTATCATCAAGATCTTGGCATTGTGTCGACGTTGAGCTTCACTTGCAAAGTCGATGACGGTTTGTTGGGTCTCACTCTTCCTCTTGAAGAAATATACACAAGTGTATCTTGAATAATCATCCACAAAATCACTAAGCAATACTTTCTACCCCCAAGACTATCAAAGGATGGAGGCCCAAAGAGATCCATGTGAAGGAGCTCCAAGGCCCTCTTCGAGTAGATGATAGTCGTGGGAGGGTGAGCCTTCTCATGAAGCTTTCCTTCAATACAAGCACTGCAAGCATGATCTTTGGCAAAACTAACATTTGTTAGTCCACGGACATGGTCCCCCTTGAGAAGACTTTGCAAAGATCTCATATTGACGTGGGCTAAACGGCGATGCCAAAGCCATGCCACGTCAACTTTAGCCATTAGGCATGTCACAGTCTTAGTGGGTCGCTCCGAAAAGTTAATCACATAAAGACCATTCTCGACATGCCCAACAAAGGCTACTTTAAGAGTCTTGCTCCACAAGAGGGCCACGGTATCAATATCAAAGAAAGTGGCAAAGCCCATAAGTGCAAGTTGACAAACGGAAAGTAAGTTGTATGCAAGGGACTCAACAAGCATGACTTTCTCAATCATGAGATCATGAGAAATGACAACCTTTCCAAGACCCAATACCTTAGAAGATGAGGCATCACCCCACTCGACATTGGTGGGCATAGATGAAACCTTGTGCACGTCCACCACCAAGTCCTTGCTTCCGGTCATATGATTTGTGGCTCCACTATCGAGTAACCATGACCCCCACCGGAAGAAAACACCTACAAGAGATCAATGCTTGGTTTTAGGTACCCATTTTGTAGTGGGTCCTTTGATGTTAGTAACAAGGGTCTTAGGAACCCAAATAGACCATTCAATGAACTCATAAGGAGAACCAACAAATTTTGCATAAACATGCCGATCACTAGCACGACATAACACATAAGAAGAGTTAAAGTCGTCGGCTTTGTTGGAAGGGGTGGCATTGCCCTTCTTGACACCACCACCCTTCACATTGTTCTTCTTCTCCTTAGAAGCGCCCTCTCCCTCCTTCACAAAAGTTTGCTTGAGAAGAGGAGGTTGTTTGGCCTTGTCATTCTTCTTCTTATTTTTGGACTTGGGTGCAAAGCCAATTCCCTCCTTGCCCACAACTTCCTTTTGATTGCTCAAAAGGTTGTTGAAGTTCTTCTCACCTTGTATGCAAGACACAAGGCCTTTCTCAAGTTGCTCCTTCAACTTGGCATTCTCCTCCACAAGATGCACATACTCACAACATGGATTAGTAGCATTTGCATTATCAATTAAAACCATATGAGGAAATGTGGCTTTCTCCTTGGTTAGCTCCACTTGGAGTTGATCATGAGACTCCTTGAGGCTAGCATGAGCACCCTTCAAGGCCTTGTGAGCCTTGTCAAGTATATCAAACTCCTCCTTGAGTCTAGCATGGTCAACCCCAAGTTTGGCCTTCTCAAAATTGAGCACACGAGATACAACAAGAGCATGATCAAGATCTTTCTTTAATTTAGCATGATCATTGTTGTGTGACTCCTCAAGAGCCAAACGATGACCACACTCTTCCTCAAGCGCATTAGAGAGATCCCATATCTCATTGGCATAGTCATGACTATGCCCTTCCATCTTAGAGATGGTTTCTTCGTGAGCCTCGATCATGTCATTAGCTTCACCAAGTTGCTCCAAGAGAGCAACAAAGTGCTTCTTGGATTTACCCTTGAGCTTACTCATAAAAGACTCAAATTCATTTTCTTCCTCCTTCGACCCCTCACTTTCATCAATGCAATCCGTTAAGGAAGGATTAGTAGTGATGGTAGTTTTGATGTTGGGGGTTACCTTGTTGGTGGCTTTAGCCATGAGGCACTTGGCGGTGATGTTCTCGTTGGGTGAATCGAAGAGGGACACCCGTGGAGTTGTTGCAATGGCAACGGAGGCCATGGCAACCGTCTCACCACCATCATCATCATCATCATCATCATCATCATCATCATCATCATCATCATCATCATCATCATTCTCATTGTACTCTTCTTGTTCCACCAACCCCTTGGGAGGAGTCTTCTTGGTGAAGTGGTTCTTGTTGGGGAAGGACTTGGCCTTGTCTTTTCGAATAAGCTTACCACCATTGTCTTCCCTCTTATCGTACGGGCGATCCGCAACAAAGTGGCTCACATTGCCACAATTATACCATGTCCTCACATGCTGCTTGCCCTTGGCGCCACTTGAGTTGTTCTTGTTGAAGTTGGGCCTTGGGTTCTTCTTGCTCCAAAATTGCCATGAAGCGAGAGCCATGTGCTCATGATATGCGTACTTGGTGTCTTCGGGGCAACACTCCTCTTCTCCCTCTTCTTCCACACTAGCCTTGGCCTTAAAAGCAAGGTTGGGCTTCTTTGCTCGTTGAGAACGCAACACCGCATTGTCGGTGGTCTTGTCCAAGATCCTCACCGCAACAAACTCATCCAACACTTCACTTGATGGCAAGGCGTGAAAGTCAGGCCTTTGACGGATGATGGAGGACATGGCCTTATGGTAAGGCTGAAGGAAATATGCCCTAGAGGCAATAATAAAGTTGTTATTTATATTTCCTTATATCATGATAAATGTTTATTATTCATGCTAGAATTGTATTAACAGGAAACTTAGTACATGTGTGAATACATAGACAAGTAGAGTGTCCCTAGTATGCCTCTACTTGACTAGCTCGTTAATCAAAGATGGTTAAGTTTCCTGACCATAGACATGTGTTGTCATTTGATGAACGAGTGTCGGTGTCAAAACCGGCGGATCTCGGGTAAGGGGTCCCGAACTGTGCGTCTAAGGTTGATGGTAATAGGAGACATGGGACACAATGTTTACCCAAGTTCGGGCCCTCTCTATGGAGGTAATACCCTACTTTTTGCTTGATTGATCTTGATGAGTATGAGTATTACAAGAGTTGATCTACCACGAGATAGTAATGGCTAAACCCTAGAAGTCTAGCATGTATGACTATGATTATGATTGTATATCCCTATTCGGACTAAGCCCTCCGGTTTATATAGACACCAGAGAGGACTAGGGTTGTACAAGGTCGGTTACAGAGAAAGGAATCTTCATATTCGGTCGCCAAGCTTGCCTTCCAAGCCAAGGAGAGTCCTATCCGGACACGGGAGAGAGTCTTCGGTCTTGTATCTTCACAACCCATTAGTCTAGCCTCTGTCCAATAGGCCGGACATCCGAGGACCCCTTAGTCCAGGACTCCCTCAGTAGCCCCTAAACCAGGCTTCAATGACGAGGTGTCCGGCGCGCAGATTGTCTTTGGCATTGCAAGGCGGGTCCCCCCTTTCCGAATACTCCAAGATAGTCTTCCGATGAAACAAATGTGTCCGGATCTGCAACACAAGTACCACACACACAGTCGTAGAGAGTATAATATTTCACGAGTCCCATCTGCTGACAACTTTTTGCAAGGTGACATCACGTCTGTCCGATCATTATATCGAACCGTTTTTGTCTGCCGTTCCGCATTTCGAGATGTGGTTTCCATTGGCATGTCTTGTGAAAGCAGAGATCGTGTCCCCTTATTGCGGGATTCTCATCAATACGGGCGTGGGTAATCCAACCGTGTCGTTTGCACAACCCTTGGGAATAGGCAAGTTTTAGGGCGAGTGGGTAGGCGTTCGATATTCATTGCCTTTATAAGGGGATAATGACTCCCCTTCTTTTCCCACGCCTTCTCTCTTCCTCTGCCCCTCCATTCCTGAGCTGCAGCGCCCAAGTTCTCATCTATCCCAACTCGAGCAAGCACTCAACCATGTCCGGATCAGGAGGTCAAGGCAAGTGGATGGCCTCCTCCATCGAAGAGAAGGACATTACTGAGCTTTGGGCGGCCGGGTATTTGGCAAAGGAAATTGCCCACCGCCTTCCGGCCAAGGGGCAAGTCGTCCCACACCAAAGCCCAACGAGAGGGAGGTATTCCTCCCTCATTTCGTCCGCGGGCTAGGGTTTCCACTCGACCCCTTCGTCCGCAGGCTGATGTTCTATTACGGGCTAGACTTCCATGATCTAGCTCCGAAGTCCTTCCTCAACCTCTCGGCATTCAATGTCATGTGTGAGGCTTTCCTCCGCATCCAACCCCACTTCAGATTATGGCTCAAGATCTTCAACGTGAAGCCAAAGGTGGTGGGTGGCCAGCACGTGGAGTGTGGAGGCGCCATGGTGAGCAATCTGTCCAACGTCACCTGGCCAAAAGGTACTTTCATAGAGACTGTCAAGGAGTGGCAGAAACTGTGGTTCTACATCACAGAGCCCCGCGGTGCCACCTGGGCCGCGGCTGCCGAATTCAACTCCGGAGCTCCAATGCGGCTCACCTCCTGGATTGATAAGGTTTCGAACTAGTCTTCGTCCGATGAGCTGATAGCGCTGCAAACGTGCATTCAAAGCATGGTGGATAAAAACATTATGCTCGTCGACGTAATCTAGGTGATGCTAGTTCGCCGGATTCTCCCATGTCAAAGCCGAAGCCGCCCTTTATGGGAATTCAATTCGAAGAAGCATCAAACTCTGGAGAGGCTCTTTGGAACCACTCACAAAGATGCCTAGAAGTTGCTCTTTATAGGCAACGAGACGCCGCCGGCCATAGACTCAGATCGCGGCCACGCCATTACCTATTTCGCCAATGAGGTAAGACTTGTTACACATCCTGTACATGCTTGTTTCAAGGAGGATATCTGAACTTCATTGTTTCAGGCATCGAGAAAGAGAGCGGAGCGGATTCGGTGTCTGGCTCCGCTGCCCGAGGAACCAATCATCCCGCCCCTGGCAAAGATGCTAGTACCGGCGCCCTATAAGGCGCCGGAGAAGAAGGCCAAGAAGAAGGCCATGGGGGTCCGGAGTTGCCCCCGCCGCAAGGTGCTTTGGACGTGACGTCCGAAGACAAGACCCACTCCTCTGCCGCCGAAGATGACGACGAGGAGGAAGAGGAGGAGAGTGACTCTCCCCCTGATGGGGAGGGGAAGAAGAGGACGGCCTCCACAAAACTGGAGGCGGAGGCGCCCAAGAGAGGAAAAGGCCCTCTCGCGGATAACTCCGCGTGGGACGTCGATAGCAGTTCAGAGCGACGCCCCCGGAATAAGCCTCTGGCCGCATCGTGAGTACTAAGAGCCCACACGCGTCCATTTATCCAGTCTCTCCTCTTTACGGTATTGATACGTTTAATCATGACACTGCAGTCCGGCCCACGACAGCTCCCAGCGATCCTCATCAAGAGGCTCGTTGGATTCAAAGGCGATGGCCAGTGAGTCACCGCCGGCCGCTTACTCTCCCAAGGCCAAGGGAGACGACAAGGTGCTGTCCCAAAGGACCTTCCCAGGCCAGGGAGAGGTTCAGGAGGCCGTCGCGGCAGCGCCAGAGGACGGAACCTCGGCTGTCGGACACAAGGGGGAACAAACCCCCATGGAGACTGACGATGGGGCCATGCTCAGTTCGGCCCCCATCCGAACACAGATACGGTGACCCATACGGCTCAGGAATCTGAAAAGCAACCTCCTTCAAGAGAAGGGGGCATGCCTGTCCCACAGGTGACCTCTGTCCAACCAGAGGCGCCGGATAATCTACTGGAAGCGCTACGAGGCGCTTCCATTGTGGAAGAACACTGTATCCTTATGGGTACGGTGATTGAGAAGGTTCAGTCCGTCAAGAGCGGACTGACCGAAGCCTACAGTGGCCTGCTGACAGGTTTTGAGGTAAGCGGCTCCGAAGAAGAAATCCCAATATAGACAGTAGCCCCTGAGACACTGTCCGGTGTTCGGAAAGAAAAGTCGGACAAAGGATCAATTAAATTTCGTAGGGAACTAACTAAATGTGTTTTATGTGAATAAGTAGGCGTCGTTGCTGGCCGCGACCTCACCACTGCCGAAGTCTCCGGACTAAAGTAGAGACTGGAGCGGGCCGAAGAGGAGCTCGGCCGAGCGATGAAGTAGTTGGAAGACCAGCAAGGTATGTAGCGACTCGCTATATATTCGGGAATAATGATGTATATTGACCGTAGTGTGATGATATGTGTAGGAGCGACGACCGAGGTCGAGGCCCTGGCCGAAGTCGAGGGGAAAGCTGTCAAGGAGCAGGCCGCTTGTAAGAAGCTTAAGGCCAGGCTGAACGCTGTGAAGAAGTGTGAGGCCTTAGAAGGCGATGTTTTGGTTTGAGAGACCGAACTCGCCAAGGCTTGCCAAAGCACGGAAGCGGCCCGGGTTGAAGCCCAGGGTGCCCTCCAGGAGATCCAGGAGGCCAAGAAGATCACGGCGGGTAAGGCTTTTAGTATGCAAAGAAAGTATGTGAAGAATAAGTTTTTCTTACTAACCCAGATTCAGAGTTCTCCAGGGGTATTTACGAATCTGCTGAGAGGTGTGTCCGATACTGCGGAGTTCTTCCAAGCCGAAGAAGGGAGCTCAATGGAGAAGCTATTCTGGTCGCAATACCTTGCGCCAGATCATCCAGTGCCCTTCACCGATCAGCTAAAACAGCTGGTCGAGCTACATAGGGTGGCCGAACTGGCCATGAAGGATTTAATAATCTGGTTGTGGCCTGCCGGAGTTATACCCAGCAGCTACTTCGGACTCGTGAAGCGGCTGGTAGGTGCCTGCTCTCAGCTGGACATCGTCAAGAGGTCGGCATGCATCGAGGGTGCGCGCATGGCGTTCACCCGCGTCAAGGTGTGGTGGGCGAAGATGGATGGCGTCAAGCTTGTGACCAAAGGGCCACCTGAAGGCAAGGAGCACCGCAAGCTGGAGCAGTATTTTGAAGACGTCCTGGAGGGGTCCCACATTGTGGCGACGTAGTGTGCGCAACACATTATTTTTGAATGAACATATTCATGTTGTCTCTGCCTTGTATGATGAAACACATTTTTTTATGTAATGTAATGTTTGTTTTAAAATTTTCATCTCCCGTGTGGCCGTATTGTGTGAAATCTGAGAGTTGGCCAGTCGTCGGCTTCTACCCCCACGTAGGAAGTACAGGGGTGTTCGGGATATAATCTAAACACTCTTGATCCAATTGTTTGGTCCTTGAAGGAGGTGTTTAGCGCAGCGAACCAGGCAATCAGACTATTCAGCTTGAACACACTCACTTAGCCATAGGAGTTTGACGATAGAAATTTAGGCGTAGCCCCTGATATCCGGACTAGGAAGCTATATACACCTGATCGGTCAAGTACCAATCCCTCGAATAATGCGGAAAAAATCTCTAACGATTTGAGACCTCCGAAGAGCTGACTGGCTCTCGCCGCATCATGACAGTCAGTTTTCGGCTTTCTCTACCGAGGTGCTCATCCGGGTAAACCAGGGCACAATCGCAGTAGTTCTCCCTTTACTACCTTAGCCGATATAGTGGAATGTAGGGTAGCAAGCACAGGAGCCGGGCAACCCAACTATTGACCAAAGACATGATTCGGAGCCAGTGCATATAGCGCTAAATTTGGGGTGCCGAACAGTAGAAAGTGTTCAGACTTTGTTGCCGTGTTGTGGGGCGCTATGAAGCCCCTGGCAAATTGGAACGTATCAAAGTGTACGGGTGATATCTGATAAGATTAAAAGAAGAAGAAGGAAAACATAAAAAAGAGCAAGGGCAATGAGCCAAGGCCGTAGAATTTGGGCTGCAAATTGTTTCCGTTATAATTTGATTAATATGTTGAAGCGCATTGATACAAATAGTGCAATAAGCAAGGGGCTGAGCCATGACCAAGAGAGAGCTACATGCGGGTCCTGAAAATAGGTAGAGTGGTTGTTAAAGAAACCACCTAAAATAATTTCCATATACGTCTGTGCTTCATGCCATCTTGGTATATTTATCCTTTAAAAGGACTGGTGATTTGGCCACCAGAGGGAGCCTGTGGAAAGAAAACCTGAAAAGGAGAAAAGGAAACAGTGAGAATATGTGTCGTCCGGGAGCGGTCGAGCCGTATTGTGGATCACAGGCTAGTTATGCCTCCGACTATGCCCATGGTATCTTGAATGCATAGTTATGTACGCGCGGTACGAACGCCGCTACTTGATCGGGACTGAGACGGAGGCTGAATTGCTAGTCGAGCTGAGCTGTCCTGCTATAGAGTAGTTCGGACTCTCTTGACAGTGTCCTGGGGCTCGGCCGCCGAATTGAGGTTTTTCTTGAAAAGGCCGCTCTGTACTTCTGCTGCGAGGGCAGCGGTGTGCTCCTCAGCGCAGAGGGAGCGTTCCGTGTTTCCATTAACTATTATGATGCCACGTGGTCCTGGCATCTTGAGCTTGAGGTAGGCATAGCATGGTACGACATTGAATTGAGAAAATGCGGTTCGTCCGAACAGTGCGTGATAGCCGCCGCGAAAGGGGACGATATCAAAGATTAAATCCTCGCTTCGGAAGTTGTCCGACGATCCGAATACAACCTCCAGTGTGATTGAGCCCGTACAGCGGGCCTATACACGTGGTATGACTCCTTTAAAGGTAGTCTTTGTGGGCTTGATCCTTGATATAATGCCCATTTTGCGCCATATGTCTTGATAGAGCAGATTGAGACTGCTACCGCCATCCATGAGGACGCGCGTCAGGTGGAATCCATCAATGATTGGGCCGAGGACCAGTGTGGCTGAACCGCCATGACAGATACTGGTCGGATGATCCTGACGATCAAAAGTGATTGGGCATGACGACCATGGATTGAATTTTTGGGCGACTGGCTCTATCGCATAGACGTCCCGGAGCGCGCGCTTGCGCTCCCTCTTGGGGATGTGTGTAGCATATATATCATATTCACCATTTTGACCTGAGGGGGAAACTTCTTTTGTCCCCCTGTGTTCGGCTGCTAGGGCTCCTCATCATCGTCCTTGCTTTGCGATCCCTTTTCCTTATTCTCGGCGTTTAATTTGCCGGCCTGTTTGAAAACCCAACAATCTCTGTTGGTATGATTGGCTGGTTTGTCCGGGGTGCCATGGATCTGGCACGGACGATCGAGTATGCGGTCCAAGCTGGATGGTCCTTGATTGTTTCTTTTATATGGCTTCTTCCGCTGACCGGACTTGGAGCCACTGAATCCGGCGTTGAATGTGGTGTCATCGGTGTTATCACCATTGTTTCGACGTTTGTGTCTACTATGTCGGAGCTTGCCGCTGCTATTTTTGGCCTCGGAGGCGCCTGTTTCATTTGTTGTATTTTTGCTACGGGCCAGCCAGCTATCCTCACCCGCGCAAAAGCGGGTCATGAGTGCCGTGAGGGCTTCCATGGACTTTGGCTTTTCCTGGTCAAGGTGGCGGGCGAGCCATTCATCACAGATGCTATGTTTAAAGGCCACTAGGGCTTCAGCATCCGGACAGTCGACTATCTGGTTCTTTTTAGTTAGGAACCTATTCCAAAATTTCCTGGCTGACTCCCCATGCTATTGAACTATGTGACTTAAGTCATCGGCATCTGGTGGCCGGACATATGTACCTTGGAAGTTGTCCAAGAAGGCTTCTTCCAAGTCCTCCCAGCCGCCAATAGAATTTTCAGGCAGACTGTTTAACCAGGGCCGAGCTGGCCCTTTTAGTTTAACGGGAGGTATTGATGGCGTCGAGGTCATCTCCCCGAGCCATATGAATGTGGAGAATAAAGTCCTTGATCCACACCACGTGGTCAGTTGTTCAATCGTATGATTCGATGTTTACGGGTTTAAACCCTTCTGGGAATTCATGATCCATTACTTCGTCAGTGAAGCAAAGAGGGTGTGCGGCGCCTCTATATCGGGCCGCATCGCTATGTAGCTCCGATGGAGTCCGTCTGCGGCATTTGACCCGTGCATGACTAGGTTTGTCACGTCTGGATAGATAGCCATCGACATGTGTCGAGGCATGTCCTCGTGATCCGTAGATTGATCTGGTATATCCCGCTCTGTTGTTCAGGTCCTGCCGAAGGTCATATGTGTGACCACGAGCTGTTTTATCTCTGCCTTTATAATGAGGCGGGGCAGGCTGGTATTCGGCTTTGGTTGCCGCTTTATCCCCACCACGTGGTGGTCGGTCAGCCCCATTGCATGATGATGGTACGGGCTCCAGCGCCTCATCATCGAACTGAGGTAGCAATTTGCACTTTGGGAAACTTTTGGCTGGGCGCTTAAGGCCGTATTCCTCGGCTATCAGGACACAGTCCATCTATCATTTAGCAGATCTTGATCACCTTGAAGCTGCTGCTGCTTCTTTTTCAGGCTTCTTGCAGTGGCTATTAGCTGACGCTTGAAGCGCTCCTGCTCAATAGGTTCCTCAGGCACGATGAAATCCTCGTTGCTGAGGCTCACTTCATCCTCGGAGAGTGGAAGTTAATTACTGTCCTCCGAGCCTTCGTTTATGGCCTGTTTGTCGGGGCTAACTTGCCCATATTCCCATTCTTCTTGTTCGGAAGTTGCTTCAACAGGGTTTTCATTATCTTCGGCACCGTCCGGAGTATTATCTTCTCCTTTGCCGGTATTGCTATCTTTTGCACGACGTGACTTAGAGCAGCGCCGCTGACATCGACGCTTAGGTTGTGTCCTAGGAGGTTTATCCTCGACTGGATCTTCTTTGTCGTTTCCATTAGGTTCTTTAGGTGTATCCACCATGTACACATCGTACGAAGAAGTGGCCGTCTAGCGTCCGGTGAACGGTGGGTTTTGGCCAAACTCCTCATCCGCATCGTCGTCCATACCGTCGACGTCTTCGGAACCGTAATCGAGCATGTCGGTTAAGTTTTCGACAGTGGTATGAAGTGGGTGGTGGGTGGGAAGCGAAATTCCCCGTCATCAGCTTCTAGTTCGAACTGGATATAGTTCGGCTGCGAATCCCCCGCCAAGGATAGATTTTTTAATGAGTTCAACACATCGCCCAAAGGCGAGTGCCGGAAGATGTCCGCGACGCTGAATTTGGCGATCGATGATCGATCATGCTCGACAGGCGCGGACGCACATAGTTCAGAACTTATAGCCGAAAACGAGTCCGAGGTTCGAGTGACATAGGCATTGCCGAAGGTTAGGTCTGTGTGCGGCTTCAACACCGTGGAGTCTGCGGCCTCTGTGGTGGGATTGAGCTTCCCATCTTTGGATGGCGCGACCTGCTTCGGATCTAAGGCCGGAGCGATTATGAGTGCAATTTCCTGGGTATGGCCCGGTGACAGATCTAAGTCATGTTCATCGAGGTGACGGGGAGCGGCTGCTGTGGTCTCAAATCCGTCGAAGATCAAGTCTCCACGGATATGCACGATGTAGTTCAGGCTCCCGAATATGACCTGACGGCCAGGGGCGTAGTTGTTGATCTCCTCCAGATGGCCAAGTGAGTTGGCCCGCAGTGCGAAGCCGCCGAACACGAAGATCTGTCCAGGGAGGAAGACTTCCCCTTGGACCGCATTATTGTAGATGATTGAAGGAGCCATCAAACCTTTTGAGGACGACATAGTGGAACTCTCAATGAAAGCACCAATGTCGGTGTCAAAACCAGCGGATCGCGGGTAAGGGGTGCCGAACTGTGCATCTAAGGTTGATGGTAAC
This sequence comes from Triticum monococcum, assembly GCA_034509565.1. Classification (NCBI taxonomy): domain Eukaryota; kingdom Viridiplantae; phylum Streptophyta; class Magnoliopsida; order Poales; family Poaceae; genus Triticum; species Triticum monococcum. The sequence continues at coordinate 74,648,029 of CM067842.1, read as the reverse complement.
AAGAGACAGGGGACACAATGTTTACCCAGGTTCGTTCCCTCTCTATGGAGGTAATACCCTACTTCGTGCTTGATTGATCTTGATGAGTATGAGTATTACTAGAGTTGATCTACCACGAGATCGTAATGGCTAAACCCTAGAAGTCTAGCATGTATGACTATGATTATGATTGTATATCCCTATTCGGACTAAGCCCTCCGGTTTATATAGACACTGGAGAGGACTAGGGTTGTACAACATCGGTTACAGAGAAAGGAATCTTCATATTCGGTCGCCAAGCTTGCCTTCCATGCCAAGGAGAGTCCTATCCGGACACGGGAGAGAGTCTTCGGTCTTGTATCTTCACAGCCCATTAATCTAGCCTCTGTCCAACAGGCCGGACATCCGAGGACCCCTTAGTCCAGGACTCCCTCAGTAGCCCCTGAACCAGGCTTCAATGACGAGGTGTCTGGCGCTCAGATTGTCTTTGACATTGCAAGGTGGGTCCCTCCTTTCCGAATACTCCAAGATAGTCTTCCGATGAAACGAACGTGTCCGGATCTGCAACACAAGTACCACACACACAGCCATAGAGATTATAATATTTCACGAGTCCCATCTGTTGACAACTTTTTGCAAGGTGACATCACGTCTGTCCGATCATTATATTGAACCGTTTTTGTCTGCCGTTCCGCATTTCGAGATGTGGTTTCCATTGGCATGTCTTGTGAAAGTAGAGATTGTGTCCCCTTATTGCGGGATTCTCATCAATACGGGCGTGGGTAATCCAACCGTGTCGTTTGCACAACCCTTGGGAATAGGCAAGTTTTAGGGCGAGTGGGTAGGCGTTCGATATTCATTGCCTTTATAAGGGGATAATGACTCCCCTTCTTTTCCCACGCCTTCTCTCTTCCTCTGCCCCTCCATTCCTGAGCTGCAGCGCCCAAGTTTTCATCTATCCCAACTCGAGCAAGCACCCAACCATGTCCGGATCTGGAGGTCAAGGCAAGTGGATGGCCTCCTCCGTCGAAGAGAAGGACATTACTGAGCTTCGGGCGGCCGGGTATTTGGCGAAGGAAATTGCCCACCGCCTTCCGGCCAAGGGGCAAGTCGTCCCCACACCAAAGCCCAACGAGAGGGTGGTATTCCTCCCTCATTTCGTCCGCGGGCTAGGGTTTCCACTCGACCCCTTCGTCCGCAGGCTGATGTTCTATTACGGGCTAGACTTCCATGATCTAGCTCCGAAGTCCTTCCTCAACTTCTCGGCATTCATTGTCGTGTGTGAGGCTTTCCTCCGCATCCAACCCCACTTCAGATTATGGCTCAAGATCTTCAACGTGAAGCCGAAGGTGGTGGGTGGCCAGCACGCGGAGTGCGGAGTCGCCATGGTGAGCAATCTTTCCAACGTCACCTGGCCAAAAGGTACTTTCATAGAGACTGTCAAGGAGTGGCAGAAAATGTGGTTCTACATCACAGAGCCCCGCGGTGCCACCTGGGCCACGACTGCCGAATTCAACTCCAGTGCTCCAATGCGGCTCACCTCCTGGATTGATAAGGGTCCGAACTAGTCTTCGTCCGATGAGCTGATAGCACTGCAAACATGCATTCAAAGCATGGTGGATAAAAACATTACGCTCGTCGACGTAATCCAGGTGATGCTAGTTCGCCGGATTCTGCCATGTCAAAGCCGAAGCCGCCCTTTATGGGAATTCAATTCGAAGAAGCATCAAACTCTGGAGAGGCTCTTTGGAACCACCCACAAAAATGGCTAGAAGTTGCTCTTTATAGGCAACGAGACGCCGCCGGCCATAGACTCGGATCGCGGCCATGCCATTACCTATTCCGCCAATGAGGTAAGCCTTGTTACGCATCCTCTACTTGCATGTTTCAAGGAGGATATCTGAACTTCATTGTTTCAAGCATGGACAAAGAGAGCGGAGCGGATTCGGTGTCTGGCTCCGCTGCCCGAGGAACCAATCATCCTGCGCCTGGCGAAGATGCTGGTACCAGCGTCCTATAAGGCGCCGGAGGAGAAGGCCAAGAAGAAGGCCATGGGGTCTGGAGTGGCCCCCGCCGCAAGGGCGCTTTGGACGTGACGTCCGAAGACAAGACCCACTCCTTTGCCGCCGAAGATGACGACGGGGAGGAAGAGGAGGAGAGCGACTCTCCCCCTGATGGGGAGGTGAAGAAGAGGACGGCCTCCACAAAACTAGAGGCGGACGCGCCCAAGAGAGGGAAAGGCCCTCTCGCGGATAACTCCGCGTGGGACGTCGACAGCAGTTTGGAGCGACGCCCCCGGAACAAGCCTCTGGCCGCATCGTGAGTACTAAGAGCCCACATGCGTCAATTTATCTAGTCTCTCCTCTTTACGGTATTGATACGTTTAATCATGTCACTGCAGTCCGGCCCATGACAGCTCCCAGCGATCCTCATCAAGAGGCTCGTTGGATTCAAAGGCGATGGCCAGTGAGTCACCACCGGCCGCTTAATCTCCCAAGGCCAAGGGAGACGACGAGGTGCTGTCCCAAAGGACCTTCCCGGGCCAGGGAGATGTCCAGGAGGCCGTCGTGGCAGCGCCAGAGGACGGAACCTTGGCCGCCGGACACAAGGGGGAACAAACCCCCATGGAGACTGACGATGGGGCCATGCTTAGTTCGGCCCCCATCCGAACACAGATCCGGTGACCCATACGGCTCAGGAATCTGACAACCAGCCTCCTTCAAGAGAAGGGGGCATGCCTGTCCCGCAGGTGACCTCTGTCCAACCAGAGGTGACGGATAATCTACTAGAAGCGCTTCCATTGTGGAAGAACACCGTATCCTTATGGGTACGGTGATTGAGAAGGTTCAGTCCGTCAAGAGCAGACTGACCGAAGCCTACAATGGCCTGCTGACAGGTTTTGAGGTAAGCGGCGCCAAAGAAGAAATCCCAATATAGACAGTAGCCCCTGAGACACTGTCTGTGTCGGGGGTGTCTGATCCCTCGCACACCTATGGGGATCGGCGAACCGAGCCCCTTTTGGTTCGGCAGGGGGCGGTGGATGCACAAAGAGCAGATCGAGGCGAAACACACGAGCGAGACGATCGATTTACCCAGGTTCGGGCTGCACGGATGCGTAAAACCCTACTCCTGCTTTGGTGGTTGTATTGAGTTCTTGCTCGGGAGCGGCGAGTGCTATAGTACACTCGAGCAGCTGGCGAGACCGAGCGTGAGAATGGCTGTCCTCCCCCTCTCTGTTGCGCATGGGCCTCCTTTTATATGTCTAAGGGGTCACCGACACGTGGCAACAGAGGTGAGGGTAAAAATGTAAAAGGGGTGGTAGTTGGCTCCACCGCCTACATGTCGCATCCTACCTAACTCTGACGGCAGGGGACAAGGGCATTAAATGCCCGCCTGTGTCACTTTGACGGCCCAGAGAGGGACTGCTAGGAACGCCACCGTTTGCCATGATGGCTACTTGTCAGCGCCTGCTTGCCACCGCATGCCCCCGGCTGCACAGCCTCCCGCCACGTACGCCAGGAATGGTCCCAGGGCGACACGTTGGTGGGTGAGCTGGAGCGCGGGCTGCGGGGTAGTATCTTGCCGCGGCAAGCGCCTTGCCGCGGATGTAGTCTTGTCGCGTCCGGGAGCTTGTCGCTCACCGGGCCTTGTCGGGGCGCGTGGTGCGCCGCAGCGAGCTTCTTGAGATGCTTTGGTTGGTCCTCCCGGCAAGCTCCTCTTGCCGGGTTCTCGTCTCCTTCCCGGCAAGCTCCTTTTGCTGGGGCCTTGTCTCCTTCCCGGCAAGCTCCTCTTGCCGGGGCCTTGTTTTGCTCTTGGATACTTTGTTCTTGAATGGCTCCTAAAGGAACCATGGAGGGTCTTGGCGGTCGCCCGACAGCCTTGCTGCGGGTCGCTGCGACTGCCCGTGCACAAGTTCGGGATACTAAGGTACCCCTACTTTAGTACACCGACAGGAGCCCCCGGGCCTGGGCCATACACGGTGCCGAGCCCTGTTGGGCCAGGCCCAAAACAGTGCATGGGCACGCGCGGCCTAGGTCACGCCATAACTCGTTCCGCACCCACCGTGCCCTCCCCAATCGGCACGCGTCAAACGCGGCATCGTGGGAGAGATCATGGGAGGTTTTCAAGGTGCCCACTCCCCACGATCATGAGGTGGGGAGAGGCCGCCCCATTCGTCGCCTCGGTTCTGCATGCCTGCCACGCGGCTCCCATGCACTTGGGGTCGCGGACGGCGGAGGCGGGAATCGGGGCCGTCTTGGGTCGAGGCAGTGGGTCAGCCCCAGCTCCCTGCCTCCCCGCGTCTTGATTCACTGAGTGGGGCGGCCGAGCCCCCACCTCGCTTCTTTATGAAGAGCGGGAGGGGAGGACGTGAGCTCGCATCCTCCCATCTTCTCCTTCCTTCAGCTTCTGCTCCCCCTCCTCCCATTCGCCATGGAGAGAGGGAACCCTGGTCCTTCGTCAGTGGCGGCAAGAGTTGCCGCCAGGCAGCGCATCCCTTCCTCTCCCGCACCCGTGGTGGCGGAGCCAGCCGTAAGGGGAAGAGGGAGGGGGCGAGGTCGTGGACGAGGCCGTGGCGCTCGGGGAAGAGGTGGACGAGGCGGAGCGTCGGCTTTGCCTCCGCCGGCGGCTCCTCTTCCCGCGGTGGCCCATGCCGGGGACGACCCTTGCGAGTTCTTTGTCAGGCTGCGCCGGGCGCCTCGTCGTCGCCTCCGACTCCTAGATCCGTTTGCGGAAGTGGTGGAGTTGGGCCCGCCCGAGACGCTGAGACTGCAGATGAGGGGTTGTGGGATCAGCGACACGCGGGTCCGTGCCGAATTCCCAGCCCCTGGCATGATGTATCTTGGCCGAGGGTGGAAGATGTTCGCCCGCATCCACAGCTTGACGCCGGGGCTCACCCTCCACTTCAAGTTGGTGGAGGGCGATCTCCTCTCCGTCAAGGTCTTCGGGTGCTTCGGCGTCCGGGCCCGGTGCTGCATGGAGAGCTCCTCCGATAGCGAAGGCTCCTCCTCGAGCGAGAGTGACGAGGAGGGGAGCGACAGCGGCGACGAGGGGAGCGGGCGGCAGGATGGCGGGTCCGACTAGGTGTCGGGTGCCGCTCCGTGCGGCACCGGCAACCCCATCATCCGGGTCGCCGGCTCCTTGAACTCCCCGGGGGTGTCTCCTTGGGCGGCTGGCGTAGGGAGGCTGCGGAAGAGGAAGAGGGCTGGCGGCAAGGCCGTCAAGCCAGAGTACGAGGGCGTGGTGCCCTCGACAACGTGCTGACGTCCTGCCGCCTCGTCTTCGAGCCCTGCTTCCGGCGCTGCCATCACCGTACAGCCTTGACGGCCCCCGGGATGTTCTCTCGGTGTCTTCTGCTCCTCGTAGCTCGCCTAGGCGCTCCTTTTGCCCTTTTGGCCTCCTTGACCTACCTCCTGAAAAGAGGGACAGGAAAAGGATTACGGGCATCTTATCTTTTTAATTTGTAAGCCCTCGGGCCTTAGCTGCATTTAAAACTTGTAATCCTCTCTTTTCATGTTTTTCATTCTCTATGGACTGTACCTGCGTGGAATGTTTTAATGAAAAGGGGATGTTTACCGGGTTACTTGTCTCCCGGGTAGAACCCACGCCAAGGAGCAAATCCTTGGTATCTTTCAGATAGACACTCCTTCCCCGGCAACAGGCCCTGCCGGCTTCCCACGTCGCTCGACCTTTCTCACGCTCTTGGTGGAGGCAGGGACGAGGCGGGTGCGGCCCCTCGTTTCATCCCTTTCCTGCCGCAACTGCGACCAAAACTTGGCCCTGGGGCCCCAGGGACCAGAGCTAAGGGAGCACGGTGGCTTTCGGGAAGAAACGAGGCTTCGTATTCCCAGTCCAAAAGAAAATGCATGAAGAATGATGAAAGACTTATCTGAGGTTGCAGCCCCCGGCAACTCTGGCTTGCCGTGGGGTGAACCTTGGTACTTGCAGCCCCCGGCAACACTGGCTTGCCGGGGTCTAGATGCCGGCGCGTCCTTCTGCTCCTTTTCGTCCCCAGGCGGTCCGGCAAGGGTATGCGGGCCCTGCGAATCAAAGGAAACAAAAGACAGGCAAAGGGACGCACACTCGACCTCTAAGTTAGGGGTTAGCTGCTGTTAGGCATTATCAACCCTAACCGAGGACTCGACTCGACCTAGCATGCATGCTATAACTCTGGGCGCCAGCGCTTCATTATCTTGTGCTCAGGGTCTGCGCCTGGCTTTGTACAAAGGATTACATGCAACAGCGGCAAGACTTGTACAAAAGGGTGGTTGCCGGACAGGGTCCGACAACTGCGCCTTACGGGTAAAACTTACGAAGAAGCTCGATATTCCAGGAGTTGCTCACTGGTACGCCATCTTCGGTCTCCAGGCGGACAGCGCTGGGCCTGGTGACTCGTTTCACCCGGTAAGGGCCTTCCCACTTCGGCGTCAACTTGTTGGAATTCTTGGCGGACTGAACGCGCCGAAGAACAAGGTCGCCTTCATCGAGGCTCCTGGCGTTAACTTTGCGGCTATGATAGCGGCACAAATCTTGCTGGTAGCGAGCGGCTCGCACAGCAGCCTGGAGACGATCTTCCTCAAGGAGCAGCGCGTCATCTTGCCGCAGCCACTCTTGCTCGAGCTCATCATAAGCGAGGACTCGAGGTGACCCGTATATGAGTTCCGTGGGGATAACTGCCTCCGCTCCATAGACTAGAGCGAAGGGTGTCTGTCCAGTGGCTCGATTTGGCGTCGTCCTGATCGACCAAAGAACCACTGGCAGCTCCTCGATCCAGTTGCGTCCGCGCTTGTGCAGCCTGTCAAAAGTTCTGGTCTTGAGCCCGCGCAGCACTTCAGCATTTGCCCTCTCCGCTTGACCGTTGCTTCTCGGATGAGCAACAGAAGCGAAGCAGACCTTGGCGCCTAGATCTTGGATGTACTGCATGAAGGTGTGGCTCATAAATTGTGTACCGTTGTCGGTAATTATCCTGTTAGGGATCCCGAAACGGCAAACAATCGACCTGAAGAATTTGATCACGGACTGCGCCGTCACCTTCCTCACTGGTTCCACTTCCGGCCACTTTGTGAACTTGTCGATTGCAACATACAAGTACTCAAAGCCCCCGACAGCTCAGGGGAAGGGGCCGAGGATATCGAGCCCCCAGACCGAAAATGGCCAGGATAAAGGGATCGTCTGGAGAGCTTGAGCTGGCTGGTGTATCTGCTTGGAATGGAACTGGCACGCTTCACACTTGGTTACTTGTGCAGTTGCATCCTGGAGGGCTATCGGCCAGAAGAAGCCTTGCCGGAATGCTTTCCCGACAAGGGCTCTCGCGCCAATGTGGTGACCACATATGCCTCCATGTATCTCTGCCAACAGCTTCTGTTCGTCTTCCCGAGGGATACACTTCAATTTCACACCGTTGAGTCTTCTTCTGCACAGTGTGTTGTCGACAAACTGGTACATACTAGACTGCCGGGCTACTCTTTCCGCTTCTTCTGGTTCCTCGGGAAGCTCTCCTGTCTGGAGGAAACGGACAATCTGCTGCGCCCATGTTGGAGCCTGTGGCTCGACAACAAGGACTAAAGGCACATCTGCTGCTGTGGGAACGTCCGCTTCTACGGCAAGAGCCTGCGACTCTGCCGGAGCTTGACGCTCCCCGACAAGCTTGCCGGGGCAGAGCTTGCCAGGAGAATCTGCCTCAACGGAACAAACCCTGGGGCTTGCCGGAGTAGACTGCTCCTCAGCATTCTTGGCGTCGATCTCGGGGACCTTCTTGGCGGCGGCTTCGGGAAGCTCTGCCGGAAGATAGTCACCAGAGACCAACTTCCTCTTCTTGCTCTGTCCAGTTGATGGTGTTACAGATGGCTGAGTCAGCTTGAGCACAAAGGTCCCTGGTTCCATAGGTAACTTAAGTGCTGCGCACTTTGACAGGCCATCGGCAATGTCGTTCTCAGTTCTTGGAACATGTTCCATTTGCAGGCCGTCAAAGCGCTCTTCCAGCTTCCTCACTTCATCGACGTAAGCTTCCATCAACGGACTCTAGTAATCCTTGTTCACTTGGCGGACGACAAGCTGCGAGTCACCCCTGACAATGAGCTTTTTGATCCCAAGTTCTGCCGCGATCCTGAGACCGGCAAGCAAGCCTTCATACTCTGCAGTATTGTTTGTCGCTTGCTCCTTGGGAAAGTGCATCTGGACTATGTACTTGAGGTTCTCTCCGGTGGGTGCGACAAGCAGTACACCAGCACCGGCGCCTTGCAGCGAGAAGGCACCGTCAAAGTACACGAGCCACTCTTTGCTTGCTTCCTTGGCGGGGATGCTCGTCTCCGGAATTTCTTCGTCTGGAGTTGGCGTCCACTCTGCTAAACTCTGCCAATGCTCTGCTCTGGATTGTTGATGTACTCTCAAACTTGAGACCAAAGCTTGACAGTTCCAGTGCCCACTCGACAATCCTGCCTGTTGCTTCTGGATTTTGCAATATCCTCTTCAGCGGAAAGCGAGTGACAACTGTGATCTCGTGTGCTTGGAAGTAATGGCGCAGCTTTCTCGAGGCCATGAGAAGGCCGAAAAGCAGCTTCTGCACACCAGAGTACCTTGACCTAGCCCCCTGTAAAAGGGAGCCGACAAAGTAAACTGGGCGCTGCACCATTTTCTTCTGTATCTCCTCTTGTATCTGCGCAGATCCTTGCTTGTCGGGACCAGAGCTTGTCGGGGAAGCCCCCTGCTTGTCGCTGGATGTGCTTGCCACGGCTGCTGGCTCGTCGTCGGCCTCCCTTTCCGCTACTAACGCAACACTAACCACTTGATTGGTTGCCGCTATGTACAGCAGCAACTTCTCTTGTGGTTTAGGCGCGACAAGTGTTGGAGTGGAGGACATGTATCTCTTCAAGTCTTGCAGCGCAGCCTCCGCTTCCGGAGTCCATCTCATTGGACCTGCCCTTTTCAAAATTTTGAAAAAGGGCAGGGCGCGCTTAGCAGACCGAGAGATAAACCTGCTAAGAGCAGCTACGCAGCCGGCAAGCTTCCGTACATCCTTGACGCGCTTTGGTGCTTCGATCTGCTCAATGGCCCTGATCTTGTCGGGGTTGGCTTCGATTCCCCGTTGAGACACAAAGAACCCGAGAAGTTTGCCGGAGGGGACTCCAAACACACACTTCTCGGGGTTGAGCTTGAGGTTGACCTTGCGCAGATTTGCAAAAGTCTCTTCTAAGTCTTGGATCAGAGTTGCCCTATCTTTGCTTTTGACCACTATATCATCCATGTAAGCTTCTACATTTCTGTGTATCTGTGGCTTCAAAGCGATATGGACTACTCTGACAAATGTCGAACCAGCATTCTTTAATCCGAAAGGCATCCGTACAAAGTAGTACGTGCCACATGGAGTAATGAATGCGGTTTTCTCCTCATCCTCTTCTGCCATGAAGATCTGATGGTATCCTGAGTATGCATCAAGAAATGAAAGCAACTCACATCCGGCCGTGGAGTCAACAATCTGGTCAATGCGCAGCAAGGGAAATGGATCTTTGGGACAAGCTTTATTAACATCAGTAAAGTCAATACAAAGCCTGCACTTCCCGTTTGCCTTGCGCACTACGACCGGATTGGCCAACCACGTTGGATGGAGCACCCCTCTGACAAGGCCTGCTGCTTCCAATTTCTTGATTTCTTTTGCTATGAATTCTTGGCGCTCCACCGCCTGCTTCCTGACTTTCTGCTTGACGGGCCGCGCATGAGGACAAACTGCAAGGTGGTGCTCAATTACCTTCCTAGGAACACCGGGGATGTCAGACGGCTGCCATGCAAACACGTCGACATTCGCCCGCAGGAAAGTAACGAGCGCGCTTTCCTATTTAGGGTCAAGCGTGGCACTGATGGGGTACCACCAATGCAGTCCTCCTTGGCGGGCACCTTCTTGGTAAGCGGTGGAGCTGCCATCGTCTTCTTGCTCTTGCCGGCGGAGCTCGATGGTGCGTCCTCGACGGCAGCGCAGCACTCCGAAGAGGTGCGCTTGCCGGAGTAGGCATCAGAGCACTCGCCGGACTTGGTCTTCTTCTTGCCGGTGGAGCTCGATGGCGCGTCCTCGACGGCGGCGCAGCACTCCGAAGAGGCACGCTTGCCGGAGTGGGCACCAGAGTTCTTGCCGGACTTGGTCTTCTTCCCCCCGGGAGCTTCAGCGGCAAGTGTCTCGCGGTCTGTCGCGGCGGCAGCTTCCCGGTAGATCTTGTCGGCGCAATTAAGGGCGTCCTTCTTGTCGCCAGGGACAGAGATGACGCTTATCGGGCCTGGCATCTTGAGAATGTTGTAGGCATAGTGAGAGGCCGCCATGAACTTGGCGAGTGCGGGACGGCCAAGTATCCCATTGTAGGGCAATGGGAAATCGGCAACGTCGAAGGTGACCCTCTCAGTCCTGAAGTTCATCTCGCTGCCGAATGTTACCGGCAGCGCGACTTTTCCCTTCGGCTTGCTCCTTCCCGGGTTAATTCCTTGGAATGTACCGGTTTCTTCGAGCTCGCTGTCCGGGATCTGGAGTTTCTGGAGCACAGCAGAGGAGATCAGATTCAGGCCGGCCCCGCCGTCAACTAGCATCTTGGTGACCTTGAGGTTGCGGATTGTTGGGGAACCAACAATGGCAGGCACCCGACCGCAGTTGTGCGATCAGGGTGGTCCTCAATGTCAAAGATGATAGGCGTGCTGGACTTCAGAAGCTTGCGTGATTCGACAGGTATCTCTGCCGCATTAACTTCCCGGAGCCGCTGTTTGAGTTGGCGGTGGGAAGTATGCAGAGAAGCGCCACCGTCAACACACAAGACTTCTGTAGCCTTCTGAAACTCCTGCTCGCTGTTCTCAACATCATCCATGTCTTCGTCGTCGTCTTCGTCTTCGTCCTTGTCGCGGCCGCGGGGAGGTCTGTCTCCTTGCCGCTGCTTGGCCTTGCCGCGGCTTCCTCCAGGGCCAGCGTGCTTCTTGCCGGCTTCTCCACCGCCTCCTTGGGCTCTCTCCTTGTCGCGCCGCTCGTACTCAGCTTTTTGTTGCTGGACAAGCTGCTCGACCGTCTTGCAGTTCTGGAGATCATGGCCCTTGGTGCGGTGGATCTTGCAGTACTGCTTGTCGGAGCTGCCCTGCTTGTCGGCGGCCGCCACAGCCTGGCAGTTGGTGCACGCGGCAACCCCCTTGCCGGAGCTGCCAACTTTGGCTTGCTTGGCGGGGCCGTCATCGCTGGACTACTCAACGACTAGTACCTCTTTGCCGCTCTTCTTCCTGTTGCGCCTCCGGTTCTTCCTTGCCGGGGCGGCATCCTCGCTGTCAGACCCCCCTGCTCCAGCATCCTCTCCGGGGAGTTTCCTCCCTTCTTCGGCGCGTGCACACTTATCGGCCAGGGCGTACAGCTCGCTGACGTCCCTGATCCTGCTCATCGCCATCTCCTCCCGCATCTTGCGATTACGCATGTTCTGATGGAACGCGCTGATAACCGCGGCAGGGTGGATGTCTGGGATGTTGCGCTGTACGCGGCTGAATCTCTGGATATACTTGCGCAGAGGTTCTCCTTCCTTCTGGGCAAGCAGGTGGAGGTCACTCTCTTGGCCGTGTGGTTTGTGGCCGCCTGTAAAGGCGCCGACAAACTGGTGGCACGAATCCGCCCAAGAGGATATGGAGTTGTCCGGCAACTGCATGAGCCAGGATCTGACTTCGGGCTTGAGCACGAGCGGGAAGTAGTTGGCAAGGACCTTGTCGTCTCGCCCCCCGGCAGCTTGCACCGCAATGGTGTAGATGCTGAGGAACTCCGACGGGTGCGACTTGCCGTCGTACTTCTCTGGCACGTCTGGCTTGAAATGCTTCTGGTTGGGCCACTGGACTTGCCGCAGCTCACGGGTGAACGCAGGACAACCTGCCGCGTACGGCAAGTTACCTGGCTCTCCGGGTGCATGCACGTCAACAGAGGGCCCATCGCGCAGGTCTGATTGACGCCGCGCTTCCCTTTGGCGCTCGATGCGCGTCCGAGCGTCTTCTTGCTGTCTCTCATGAAGAACTTGGCGTTGATCGCGACGAGCTCGCGGATCCGACGACGCGGTGGAGTAGCTGTCGAGGTGGATCCGGTGAGTCGGCGATCTTGGCCTTCAGGGCGGAGAGTGCACAATGGTTGCACCCTTGCCGGTCTTGTCGCCACCGGCTCGCGCCTGGCTGACTTGCCGCGGCAGCGATGTGCTCGGCTGCCGTGGGTTTTCACCATTGGCGAAGCCGATGAGGCTCTGAATAGTGGCCCTCCAGTCATCAATCTTCTCTGGCGCTGGAGGATAGTCTAGGAGTAGCTGGGCACGCGCCAACGCTTCCGCCGGAGTGGTGGGCGGTGGCTGCGAACGGTGCGAGGAGCGAGATATGCTCGGACTCCTAACTGCGTTAGAAGGAGCAACATCTCGTCCAAGCGATTGCGCCACGCTCGTGCCAGCGTGTTGGCGTGCATGCAGGTCCTGAGCACTTCGGGACCCGCCAGCTTGATCTTGGCCCAGCAGACGTATGGTACCGTGGGTACCATGACGCTGCTGGTCCCGCGCCTCCTGGGACGGGCGCGGTGCGTGTACGAACGCCGAGGTCTTGGAGTGTGCGCGGTCGTTGCGGGAGGCGACCGCGCCGCCGACGTGCGGTGCGGCCTGGTCCTTGGACCTGGCAGCGCCATGAGTCTCCCCGTCGGCGCCCGCTCTTCCGCCGGCGCCTGCTCCACCAGCCGTCCGCTCTGGCGACGGCGGGCTCGGCGCAGACGGAGCAGCTGCCTCCGAAATCTTCTTCTTCGGCGGCATGTTGATGAAGACGATGAAGATGCGGCTCGTGCGAACGCCGGATCAGGTTCGCACAACCTCGACGCACCCCCTACCTGGCGCGCCAAAGATGTCGGGGGTGTCTGATCCCTCGCACACCTATGGGGATCGGCGGACCGAGCCCCTTTTGGTTCGGCAGGGGGCGGTGGATGCACAAAGAGCAGATCGAGGCAAAACACACGAGCGAGACGATCGATTTACCCAGGTTCGGGCCGCACGGATGCGTAAAACCCTACTCCTGCTTTGGTGGTTGTATTGAGTTCTTGCTCGGGAGCGGCGAGTGCTACAGTACACTCGAGCAGCTGGCGAGACCGAGCGTGAGAATGGCTGTCCTCCCCCTCTCTGTTGCGCATGGGCCTCCTTTTATATGTCTAAGGGGTCACCGGCACGTGGCAACAGAGGTGAGGGTAAAAATGTAAAAGGGGTGGTAGTTGGCTCCACCGCCTACATGTCGCATCCTACCTAACTCCGACGGCAGGGGACAAGGGCATTAAATGCCCGTCTGTGTCACTTTGACGGCCCAGAGAGGGACCGCTAGGAACGCCACCGTTTGCCACGATGGCTACTTGTCAGCGCCTGCTTGCCACCGCATGCCCCCGGCTGCACAGCCTCCCGCCACGTACGCCAGGAATGGTCCCAGGGCGACACGTTGGTGGGTGAGCTAGAGCGCGGGCTGTGGGGTAGTAGCTTGCCGGGGCAAGCGCCTTGCCGCGGATGTAGTCTTGTCGCGTCCGGGAGCTTGTCGCTCACCGGGCCTTGTCGGGGCGCGTGGTGCGCCGCAGCGAGATTCTTGAGATGCTTTGGTTGGTCCTCCCGGCAAGCTCCTCTTGCCGGGGTCTCGTCTCCTTCCCGGCAAGCTCCTTTTGCCGGGGCCTTGTCTCCTTCCCGGCAAGCTCCTCTTGCCGGGGCCTTGTTTTGCTCTTGGATACTTTGTTCTTGCATGGCTCCTAAAGGAACCATGGAGGGTCTTGGCGGTCGCCCGGCAGCCTTGCCGCGGGTCGCTGCGACTGCCCGTGCACAAGTTCGGGATACTAAGGTACCCCTACTTTAGTACACCGACAGTCTGGTGTTCGGAAAGAAAAACTGGACAGAGGATAAATTAAATTTTGCAGGGAACTAACTAAAAGTGTCTTATGTGAATAAGCAGGCGTCGTTGCTGGCCGCAACCTCACACTGCCAAAGTCTCCGAACTAAAGCAGAGACTGGAGCGGGCCGAAGAGGAGCTCGGCCGAGCTAGGAAGCAGCTGGAAGACCAGCAGGGTATGTAGCGACTCGCTATATATTCAGGAATAATAAATGATGTATATTGACCGCAGTGTCATGATATGTGTAGGAGCGACGACCGAGGTCGAGGCCCTTAAGAAGGCCCTGGCTGAAGTCGAGGGGATAGCTGTCAAGGAGCAGGCCGCTTGTAAGAAGCTTGAGGCCAGGCTGAATGCTGTGAAGAAGTGTGAGGCCTTGGAAGGCGATGTTTCAGTTTGAGAGACCGAACTCGCCAAGGCTCGCCAAAGCGCGGAAGCGGCCCGGGTTGAAGCCCAGGGTGCCCTCCAGGACATCCAGGAGGCCAAGAAGATCGCGGTGGGTAAGGCTTTTAGTATGCAAAGCAAGTATGTGAAGAAGAAGTTTTTCTTACTAACCCAGATTCAGAGTTCTCCAGGGGCATTTACAGGGCTATTGCTTTCTTCATGACTTATACATGTTTCACTGACTATGAGATTATGCAACTCCTGAATACCGGAGGAACACTTTGTGTGCTATCAAACATCACAACGTAACTGGGTGATTATAAAGATGCTCTACAGGTGTCTCCGATGGTGTTTGTTGAGTTGGCATAGATCGAGATTAGGATTTGTCACTCCGAGTATCGGAGAGGTATCTCTGGGCCCTCTCGGTAATGCACATCACTATAAGCCTTGCAAGCAATGTGACTAATAAGTTAGTTACGAGATGATGCATTACAGAATGAGTAAAGAGACTTGTCGGTAACGAGATTGAACTAGGTATGATGATACCGACGATCGAATCTCGGGCAAGTAACATACCGATGACAAAGGGAATGACGTATGTTGTTATGCGGTTTGACCGATAAAGATCTTTGTAGAATATGTAGGATCCAATATGAGTATCCAGGTTCCGCTATTGGTTATTGACCGGAGATGTGTCTCGGTCATGTCTACATAGTTCTCGAACCCGTAGGGTCCGCACGCTTAACGTTCGATGATGATTTGTATTATAAGTTATGTGTTTTGGTGACCGAAGTTTGTTCGGAGTCCCGGATGAGATCATGGACATTACGAGGAGTCTCGAAATGCTTGAGAGGTAAATATTGATATATTGGAAGGTTATATACGGACACCAGAATGGTTCCGAAGAAGATCGGGGATTTTTCAGAGTACCCGGAGGTTACCGGAACCCCCTGGGAAAGTTATTGGGCCTAATGGGCCATAGTGGAGGAGAGGATGCAGGCCACAGGAGGTGGGGCGCGCCCCCTTGCCTCAATCCGAATTTGACAAGGGGAGGGGGCGCATGATGTCGCTTGAAGCTACGTCGGTGTTTCCCCAAAGAGGAAGGGATGATGCAGCACAGCAGCGTAGGTATTTCCCTCAGATACGAAACTAAGGTTATCGAACCACTAGGAGAACCAAGCAACACAACGTAAACAACCCCTGCACACAAATAGCAACCACTCGCAACCCACGTGTTAAAGGGGTTGTCAATCCCTTTTGGGTAACGGTGCCAGAAATGACGTGTGGACGGGAGAAAGTTGTAAATATTGATAGATCAAATGCCAAATAAAATAAATTGCAGCAAGGTATTTTCGGGTTTTTGGTTTAGTAGATCTGAAAATAAAAGAAAATAAAAATTGATCGCAAAGGCAAATATATGAGAAATAAGACCCGGGGGCCGTAGGTTTCACTACTGGCTTCTCTCAAGAAAAATAGCAAACGGTGGGTAAACAAATTACTATTGGACAATTGATAGAACCTCAAATAATTATGATGATATCCAGGCAATGATCATTACATAGGCATCACGTCCAAGATTAGTAGACCGACTCCTGCCTGCATCTACTACTATTACTCCACACATCGACCGCTATCCAACATGCATCTAGTGTATTAAGTTCATGGAAAAACTGAGTAATGCAATAAGAACGATGACATGATATAGACAAGATCCGTTTATCTATATGGCAGTAGATATAGATCTTGTCTTTTTATCCTTAGTAGCAACGATACATACGTGTCGGTTCCCTTTCTGTCACTGGGATCAAGCACCATAAGATCAAACCCACTACCGGGCACCTCTTCCCATTGCAAGATAAATAGATCAAGTTGGACAAACAAAACCAAAATATCGGAGAAGCAATACGAGGCTATAAGAGATCATGCATAAAAGAGATCAAAGAAACTCAAATACTTTCATGGATATAAAAGGATAGATCTGATCATAAACTCAAAGTTCATCGGTCCCAACAAACCGCAAAAGAGTTACATCATATGGAGCTCCAAGAGACCATTGTATTGAGAATCAAGAGAGAGAGATGAAGCCATCTAGCTACTAACTACGAACCCGAAGGTCTACAAAGAACTACTCACGCATCATTGGAGAGGCACCAATGGAAGTGGTGAACCCCTCCGTGATGGTGTCTAGATTGGATCTGGCGGTTCTGGACTCTGCGGCAGCTGGATGAATATTTCGTCGACTCCCCTAGGGTTTCTGGAACATTGGGGTATTTATAGAGCGAAGAGGCGGTCTGGGGGGCACCCGAGGTGGGCACAACCCACCAGGGCGCGCATGGGCCTCCTGGCGCGCCCTAGTGGGTTGTCCCTTCCTCAGGACTCCCCCAGGTGCAACCAGGGCCCAATATCTTCCATCTGGTCCATAAAAAAATCTCCGTAAAGTTTTGTGGCATTTGGACTCCGTTTGATAGTGATTTTCTACGATGTAAAAAACATGGAAAAACAAGCAACTGGCACTTTGCACTATGTCAATAGGTTAGTACCAAAAAATGATATAAAATGACTATAAAATGATTATAGAACATCCAAGATTGATTATAAAACAGCATGGAACAATCAAAAATTATAGATACGTTGGAGACGTATCAACATCCCCAAGCTTAACTCCTACTCGTCCTCGAGTAGGTAAGTGATAAAACAGAATTTTTGATGTGGAGTGCTATTCATCATGTCATATCATATTCTTTTCTTTATAGCATGGACATTTGGACTTTTATGTGATTCAAAGCAATAGTCTAGTTTTGACACAATAATTTAGATACTCAAGCACATCAACATGCAACCATGTCTTTCAAAATATCAATGCTAAAGTAAGTTATCCCTAGCTCGTCATGCTCAAACATTGATCCATTCATGAAACACACTCGAATATTAACTAACCTAATACTTAAGCATGATCATATTGCCTCCTAGTTGGTGCTTTTATAAGAGAAGATGGAGACTCAAAATAAAATTTGCATAAAGTAAAAGATAGGCCCTTCGTAGAGGGAGGGATTTGTAGAGGTGCCAGAGCTCAAAGCGAAATTTTTTTGAGATAAAAACATTTTGAGAGGTGTATCCATCCTACCAACGAAAATGACTTAGAGTTCCCAATACTTTCCATCCATATACATATCATAGGCGGTTCCCGAACAGAAAATAAAGTTTATTCCTTTTTCCACCATAACTTTCACTTTCCATGGCTAACCGTATTCACGGGTGCCCTCCATACCAACACTTCCCAAGGAATTTATTAGTTGACAACATGAAGTAAATTCATTTATTTTTGCATTTTGGGATGGGCATCCCTAGTACCTTTGCCTTACTCTCGTGCAATGACAAATGAATAAACACTCATCTTGAGAATAACACATCCAACATGGAAAATATTAGCCACCCCTCACCACTCCGTGAGCGAAACAAACACACAAAAGAGAAGTTTATTTTTAAAATTAGAGATGGCACATGCAAATTTGCTTAGAATGGCGAAACAATACCGCATATAGGTAGATATAGTAGACTCATGTGGCAAAACTAGTTTAAAAGATTTTGGATGCACAAGTAGTGATCATACTTAGTGCAAAATGAAGGCTCGCAAAAGATTGGGAAGTGACCAACCAAGAAACGAATAATCTCATAAGCAAGCATTAAGCATAATTAACACTGAATAATGCACCACAAGTAGGATATAATTTCATTGCATGATTATTGACTTTCGTGCATGCATAAGGAATCACAAACCTTAACACCAATATTCTTACTAAAGCATAATTACTCATCAAGATGACTCACATATCACATCATCATATCTCAAAACTATTACTAAGAATCAAGTTTATTTTGTCCAATGATCTTCATGACACATTTTTTCTTTGTCCTTCTTGGATATCTATCACTTTGGGACTAATTTTCATGTGTTACTTTTCATAAGCTCAAACAAATATAAGTGAAGATCATGAGCATAACAAATTTTCTTTCTCTCAAAATAATTTAAGTGAAGCAAGAGATAATTCCTTCAAAATTTTACTAACTCTAAAATAAATCTAAGTGAAGCAAGAGAGAATTTCTTCAAAAATAACAAAGCACACTGTGCTCAAAAAGATATAAGTGAAGCACTAGAGCAAGTCCATTGCTCATAAAAAATTAAAGTGAAGCATAGAGAGCATTCTAACAAGTCAAGATATAATTTCGGCTCTCTCAAATAGGTATGTCCAGAAAAGATTGATGACTTAAAACACAAAATAAAACAAGTAAAGACACATATCATACAAGACGCTCCAAGCAAAACACATATCATGTGACGAATAAAAATATAGTCTTGAGTAAAATACCGATAGTTGTTGGAAGAAAGCGGGGATGCCACTCAGGGGCATCCCCAAGCTTAGTAGTTTGCTCATTCTTGGATAATAGCTTGGGATTCCGGGGCATCCCCAAGCTTAGGCTCTTACATCCTTCCTTCATCCATCGTAAGACAACCCAAAACTTGAAAACTTCAATCACACAAAACTCAACAAAGCCTTAGTGAGATCCGTTAGTATAAGAATAATAAACAACTAATATAAGTGTTGTATCAAACCAATTCATATTTTTTTGTATTATATCTACTGTATTCCAACTTTTCTATGGCAAAAACTCATCAAGGAAAACCATAGAGCCATCAAAATAAGCACACAACACAAAGAAAACAGAATCTGTCAAAACAGAACAGTCTGTAGAAATCTGAATATTTCGAATACTTATGTAACTCAAAAAACTCTGGAAAACTAGGAAGACCTGAGAAATTTTTATATTGATCTACTATAAGTGGAATGGGTATTTTATCGCTCTCTGGTAAAAAACTAAAATTAATTTTGTGAGCATAAAAGTTTCTGTTTTTTCAGCAAGATCAAACAACTATCACCCAAGAAGATCCTAAAGGCTTTACTTGGCACAAACACTAATTAAAACATAAAAAACACAATCATAATAGTAGCATAATTTTGCTAACACTCAAAAACAGGAAGCAAAAAGCAAAATAAATTTTACTCATTGGGTTGCCTCCCAACAAACGCTATCGTTTTATGACCCTAGCTAGGCATAAGATTTCAACGATGCTCACACGAAAGATAATAATTGTAACACAAAGAGAGCATCATGAAACATGTGACAAACATATTTAAGTCTAACATACTTCCTATGCATAGGAATTTTATATGAAAACAAATTGTCAAGACAAGAAATATCTAGCATACGCAAAGGAGAGGAATAAAACATTGACAATCTCAACATAACGAGAGGAAATTTAATAACATGAAATCTCTACAACCATATTTTCCTCTCTCATAATAATTATATGTAGGATAATACTCAAATTCAACAATATAGCTATCATATAAAATTTTCTCTACATGATCCATATGCATGCAAAGTTGACACTCTTCCAAAATAGTGGGATTATCATCAAATAAAGTCATGACCTCTCCAAGCCCACTTTTATCAAAAATTTCATAAGATTGAACACTCTCCAAATATATGGGATTATTTTTACCTAAAGTTGACGCTCTTCCAAACCCACTTTCAGTATTATTGCAAATAACATATTCATCATGAGGCTTGAATAAATTTTCAAGATCATAAGAAGAATCACCCCAATCATGATCATTACAATAAGTAGTGGGCATAGCAAAACTAGCATCCCCATGCTTGTGGTTTTGCATATTATTAGCACAACTGACATTAATAGAATTTATAGTAAAATCATTGCAATCATGCTTTTCATTCAAGGAGCTATCATGAATCACATTACAAATTTCTTCATCACAATTTTCAGATTCACAAATCTCAAGCAAAACTTCATAGAGATAATCTAGTGCACTCAAATCACTAGCAATTGGTTCATGATAATTGGATCTCTTAAAAAGATTAGCAAGTGGATGGGGATCCATATCAATAGATCTTAGCAAGTGAAGATGCAAGCAAATAGAAGACACATGACATCACAAGCAAACATAGCAAACAAGAGATCTGACGAGAAAAAGGCAAACGAAAAAGATGGCGAATAAAACAGCAAATTTTTTGTGAAGTGGGGAGAGGAAAACGAGAGGCAAATGGAAAATAATGTAAATTGCGAGGAGATGAGATTTGTGATTAGGAACCTGTTATGATGAAGATCCTCCCCGACAACGGTGCTAGAAATTCCTTTTGATGTCGCTTGAAGCTACGTCGGTTTTCCCCCAAAGAGGAAGGGATGATGCAGCACATCGGCGATAGGTATTTCCCTCAGATATGAAACCAAGGTTATCGAACCAGTAGGAGAACCAAGCAACACAATGTAAACAGCCCTAGCAACCACTCGCAACCCGGCGTGTTAAAGGGGTTGTCAATCCCTTTTGGGTAACGGCACCAGAAACGACGTGTGGACGGGAGAAAGTTGTAAATATTGATAGATCGAACGCTAAATAAAATAAATTGCAGCAAGGTATTTTTGGGTTTTTGGTTTAGTAGATCTGAAAATAAAAGCACATAAAAATAGATCGCAATGGCAAATATATGAGAAAGAAGACCCGGGAGCCGTAGGTTTCACTAGTGGCTTCTCTCGAGAAAAATAGCAAACGGTGGGTAAAAAAATTACTTTTGGGCAATTGATAGAACCTCAAATAATTATGACGATATCCAGGCAATGATCATTACATAGGTATTACATCCAAGATTAGTAGACCGACTCCAGCCTGCATCTACTACTATTACTCCACACATTGACCGCTATCTAGCATGCATCTAGTGTATTAAGTTCATGGAAAAATGGAGTAATGCAATAAGAACAATGACATGATGTAGACAAGATCCGTTTATCTATATGGCGGTAGATATAGATCTCGTCTTTTTATCCTTTGTAGCAACTATACATACGTGTCGGTTCCCTTTTTGTCACTGGGATCAAGCACCATAAGATCGAACCCGCTACCGGGCACCTCTTCCCATTCCAAGATAAATAGATCAAGTTGGCCAAACAAAACCCAAATATCGAAGAAGAAATACGAGGCTATAAAAGATCATGCATAAAAGAGATCAAAGAAACTCAAATACTTTCATGGATATAAAAAGATAGATCTGATCATAAACTCAAAGTTCATCGATCCCAACAAACACACCGCAAAAGAGTTACATCATATGGATCTCCAAGAGACCATTGTATTGAGAATCAAGAGAGAGAGATGAAGCCATCTAACTACTAACTATGGACTCGAAGGTCTACAAAGAACTACTCACGCATCATCGGAGAGGCACAAATGGAAGTGGTGAACCCCTCCGTGATGGTGTCTAGATTGGATCTGGTGGTTCTGGACTCTATGGCGGCTGGATGAATATTTCATCGACTTCCCTAGGGTTTCTGGAATATTGGGGTATTTATAGAGCAAAGAGGCAGTCCGGAGGGGCACCCGAGGTGGGCACAACCCACCAGGGCGCGCCTGGGCCTCCTGGTGCGCCTGGTGGGTTGTCCCCTCCTTGGGACCCCCCAGGTGCAACCAGGGCCCAATATCTTCCATCTGGTCCATAAAAAATCTCCATAAAGTTTCCTGGCATTTGGACTCCGTTTGATATTGATTTTTTGCGATGTAAAAAGCATGGAAAAAACAACAACTGGCACTTTGCACTATGTCAATAGGTTAGTACCAAAAAATGATATAAAATGATTATATAACAGCCAAGATTGCTAATAAAATAGCATGGAACAAAAAATTATAGATACGTTGGAGACGTATCAGTGCAACCCCCCTATTTCCTTCTCCGTCTCCCTCCTTTCCCCTTTCCCCTCTCTTTTGGAAGGAAATAGCATGGAACAATAAAAAATTATAGATACGCTGGAGACGTATCAGCGCAACCCCCCTATTTTCTTCTCCGTCTCCCTCCTTTCCCCTTTCCCCTCTCTTTTAGAAGGAAAGGGGGGCCGAATCCTACTAGGTTTGGAGTCCTAGTAGGACTCCCCCCCTTGGCTGGCCTCCTCCTCCCCCCTCCTTTACATACGTGGGCAGAGGGCACCACAAAGGCACAACATCAATTATCTTAACCATGTGCGGTGCCCCCTCCACAGTTTACCTCCTCCGTCATATTGTCGTAGTGCTTAGGCGAAGCCCTGTGCGGATCACATCACCAACACCGTCACCATGCCGTTGTGCTGATGGAACTCTCCCTTGACCCTATACTGGATTAAGAGCTCAAGGGAGGTCGTGGTGCTGAATGTGTGCTGAACACGGAGGTGCTGTACGTTCTGTACTTAGATCAGTTGGATCGTGAAGACGTCCGAATACATCAACCGCGTTACCAAACACTCCCACTTTCGGTCTACAAGGGTACGTATACACACTCTCCCCTCTCGTTGCTATGCATCTCCTAGTTAGATCTTGCGTGATCGTAGGAATTTTTTGAATTACTGCGTTCCCCAACTGTGGCATCCGAGCCAGGTCTATGCGTAGATGATATATGCACGAGTAGAACACAATGAGTTGTGGGGCGATTGATAACCCACAAGTATAGGGGATCGCAACAGTTTTCGTGGGTAGAGTATTCAACCCAAATTTATCGATTCGACACAAGGGGAGCCAAAGAATATTCTCAAGTATTAACAGTTGAGTTGTCAACTCAACGGCACCCGAAAGACTTAATATCTGCAGCAAAGTATTTAGTAGCAAAGTAATATGGAAGTAATGGTAATGGTGGCAAAAGTAACATTATTGGTTTTGTAGTGATTGTAACAGTGGAAACGGAAAAGTAACTAAGCAAAGATCAATATGTGAAAATCTCATAGGCAATGGATCGGTGATGGATAATTATGTCGGATGTGATTCCTCATGCAACAGTTATAAGATAGGGTGACACAGAACTAGCTCCAGTTCATCAATGTAATGTAGGCATGTATTCCGAATATAGTCATCCGTGCTTATGGAAAAGAACTTGCATGACATCTTTTGTCCTACCCTCCCGTGGCAGCGGGGTCCTATCGGAAACTAAGGGATATTAAGGCCTCCTTTTAATAGAGTACCAGACCAAAGCATTAACACTTAGTGAATACATGAACTCAAACTACGGTCATCACCGTGAGTGGTCCCAATTATTGTCACTTCGGGGTTACCGGATCATGACACATAGTAGGTGACTATTGACTTGCAAAATAGGATCAAGAACTCACATATATTCATGAAAACATAATAGGTTTAGATATGAAATCATGGCACTCGGGCCCTAGTGACAAGCATTAAGCATAGGAAAGTCATAGCAACATCAATCTCAAAACATAATGGATACTAGGGATCAAACCCTAACAAAACTAACTCGATTACATGATAAATCTCATCCAACCCATCACCGTCCACCAAGCACACGATGGAATTACTCACACACGACAGTGAACATCACGAAATTGGTGATGGAGGAAGGTTGATGATGACGATGGCGACGGATTCCCCTCTCCGGAGCCCTGAACGGACTCCAGATCAGCCCTCCTGAGAGAGATTAGGGCTTGGCGGCGGCTTTGTATCGTAAAACGCGATGATTCCTTCTCCCTGATTTTTTTTCTCCCCGGACGTGAATATATAGAGTTGGAGTTGAGGTCGGTGGAGCATCAGGGGGCCCATGAGACAGGGGGCGCGCCCCCACCCTCGTGGATAGGGTGTGGGCCCCCTGACATTGATTCTTTTGCCAGTATTTTTTATATATTCCAAAAATATTCTCTGTGAAGTTTCAGGCCATTCGGAGAACTAAGGGATATTAAGGCCTCCTTTTAATAGAGTACCGGACCAAAGCATTAACACTTAGTGAATACACGAACTCCTCAAACTACTGTCATCACCAGGAGTGGTCCCGATTATTGTCACTTCGGGGTTACCGGATCATAACACATAGTAG
The DNA here is from genome assembly GCA_034509565.1 of Triticum monococcum. Lineage (NCBI taxonomy): Eukaryota > Viridiplantae > Streptophyta > Magnoliopsida > Poales > Poaceae > Triticum > Triticum monococcum. Next base: position 74,623,875 of record CM067842.1, on the reverse strand, counting down.
GTGACTATTGACTTGCAAAATAGGATCAAGAACTCACATATATTCATGAAAACATAATAGGTTCAGATCTGAAATCATGGCACTCGGGCCCTAGTGACAAGCATTAAGCATAGCAAAGTCATAGCAACATCAATCTCAGAACATAACGGATACTAGGGATCAAACACTAACAAAACTAACTCGATTACATGATGAATCTCATCCAACCCATCACCGTCCAGCAAGCCCACGATGGAATTACTCACGCACGATGGTGAACATCATGAAATTGGTGATGGAGGAAGGTTGATGATGACCATGGCAACAGATTCCCCTCTCTGGAGCCCCGAACGGACTCCAGATCAGCCCTCCAGAGAGAGATTAGGGCTTGGCGGCGGCTCCGTATCGTAAAACGTGGTGATTCCTTCTTCCTGATTTTTTTCTCCCCGAGCATGAATATATAGAGTTGGAGTTGAGGTCAGTGGAGCATCATGGGGCCCACGAGATAGGGGAGAGTGCCCCAGGGGGGTGGGCGCGCCCCCACCCTCGTGGACAGGGTGTGGGTCCCCTGACGTTGATTCTTTCGCCAGTATTTTTTATATATTCCAAAAGTATTCTCCGTGAAGTTTCAGTCATTCTAAGAACTTTTATTTCTGCACAAAAATAACAGCATGGCAATTCTGCTGAAAACAACGTCAGTCCGGGTTAGTTCCATTCAAATCATGCAAGTTAGAGTCCAAAACAATGTCAAAAGTGTTTGGAAAAGTAGAAACGATGGAGACGTATCAACTCCCCCAAGCTTAAACCTTTGCTTGTCCTCAAGCAATTCAGTTAACAAACTGAAAGTGATAAAGAAAAACTTTTACAAACTTTGTTTGATCTTGTTGTTGTAAATATGTAAAGCCAGCATTGAAGTTTTCAGCAAAGATTATGAACTAACCATATTCACAATAACATTTAGGTCTCATGTTTACTCATATCAATGGCATAATCAACTAGAGAGCAATAATAGTAAATCTCGGGATGACACCACTTTCTCAAAACAATCATAATATGATATAACAGGATGGTATCTCGCTAGCCCTTTCTGAGACCGCAAAACATAAATGTAGAGCACCTCTGAAGTTCAAGGACTGACTAAACATTGTAATTCGTGGTAAAAGAGATCCAGTCACATTCATACTCAATGTAAACTAATACTAATGCATGCAAATGACAGCGGTGCTCTCCAACTGGTGCTTTTTAATAAGAGGATGATGACTCAACATAAAAGTAAATAGATAGGCCCTTCTCAGAGGGAAGCATGGATTTGCAGAGGTGCCAGAGCTCGATTTTGAAATAGACATAAATAATATTTTGAGTGGCATACTTTCATTGTCAACATAACAACCGAGCGATCTCGATATCTTCCATGCTACACACATTATAGGCGGTTCCCAAACAGAATGGTAAAGTTTATACTTCCCCACCACCAACAAACATCAATCCATGGCTTGTTCGAAACAACGGGTGCCTCCAACTAACAACAATCTCGAGGGAGTTTTGTTTGCAATTATTTCAATTTAAGCATGGGACTGGGCATCCCGGTTACCAACCATTTTCTCATGAGTGAGGAGCGGAGTCCACTCCTCTCGAGAATAACTCGCCTAGCATGGAAGATATAGACAACCCTAGTTGATACGTGAGCTATTCGAGCATACAAAACAGAATTTCATTTGAAGGTTTAGAGTTTGGCACATACAAATTTACTTGGAACAGCAGGTAGATACCGCATATAGGAAGGTATGGTGGACTCATATGGAATAACCTTTGGGGTTTATGGAAGTTGATGCACAAGCAGTATTTCTGCTTAGTACAAGTGAAGGCTAGAAAGAGACTGGGAAGCGACTAGCTAGAGAGCGACAACAGTCATGAACATGCATTAAAATTAATCAACACTGAGTGCAAGCATGAGTAGGATATAATTCACCATGAACATAAATATCATGGAGGCTATGTTAATTTTGTTTCAACTACATGCGTGAACATGTGCCAAGTCAAGCCACTCGAATCGTTCAAAGGAGGATACCACCCTATCGTATCACATCACAACCATTTTAATAGCATGTTGGCACACAAGGTAAACCATTATAAACTCCTAGCTGATTAAGCATGGCATGAGCAACTATAATCTCTAATTGTCATTGCAAACATGTTTCATTCATAATAGGCTGAATCAAGAATGATGAAGTAATCATATTTACAAAAACAAGATAAGTTGAGTTCATACCAGCTTTTCTCATCTCAATCAGTTCATCATATATCGTCATTATTGCCTTCCACTTGCACGACCGAACGGTGTGGATAATAATAATAGTGCACATTCATTGGACTAAGCTGGAATCTGCAAGCATTCAATACACAGGAGAAGACAAGGTAATATGGGCTCTCTGTTAGATCAACAATAATGCATATGAGAGCCACTCAACATTTTCATCATGGTCTTCTCCTCTCGACCCCCAAAGAAAAGAAAAGAAACAAAACTATTTACACGGGAAAGCTCCCAATAAGCAAAATAAGAACGAGAAATATTTTTGAGTTTTCTTTTAATTACTGCTACTACATGCATGGAAGGTAAACTAGCTAAAAGCTACTACTATTTTTTTTCTTTTTCTTAAGGTTTTTCAAACACACAAGAAGAATGCTGGAGAAGAAAATAAACTAGCATGGATAGTACAATGAAAAAATATGAGCACCGACAACTAGCATGAGTGTGTGAACATGAATGTAATGTTGATGAGAGATACGTACTCCCCCAAGCTTTGGCTTTTGGCCTAAGTTGGTCTATGACCACAGCTGGCCTGGTGGATATCCAAAGTTGTAGCTGGGGTCGTACTGAGATGCAGCAGCTACTGCCTGACGAGTTGCAGCTTGGAGGCGAGCTGCCTCCGTCCTCCTCTCGTACTCGTTCGCCTCCTCCCTGGCTATAACATATCTCCCGTTTTCCTAAAAGTTAAATAAAGTAGGAGCAGGGAGAGCAACATGGACAGTGCACCGTCTGTCAAAGATTAGTCGGTACTGGAGGAACTGATCGTTCCTCTCAACAAACTGATGGCAAACCATGACATTATAATCTAGGTAAGCAGGAGGCAACTCAATATTATTTCCACGTATGGGTATATCAAGATAGTTAGCTACACGAGTTGCATAAATTCCACCAAACAAATCTCCACTTATACTGTTGTGATGCAACCTACGTGCAACAATAGCCACCAAGTTATATTGTTTATCACCTAATACCGCACTTTTGAGGACACTAAGATCTGGAACACACATGTGACAAGCCTCATATTTACCGTTAATACATCTACCAATGAAGAGAGCAAAATAATGTATGGAAGGGAAATGAATGCTTCCTATGGTAGCTTGTGTGATTTCCCTAGATTCCCCCACAGTGATACTAGCAAGAAAGTCTTTATATTCAGATTTGCGAGGTACACTAACATTGCCCCAGTGCGGGAGTTTACAAGCAGTATTAAAATCTTCTAGGTCCATGGTATATGATTTATTATAAAGATCAAATAAAACAGTGTGAAAATTGCGCGAGGACGTAAATTTAAACGTTCTCACAAATGAATCAGTTAGATAGAGCTACTACCGGCACTTATCTGACACGAAGCTCTCAAGATCAGCGTTACGCACATATGCGTCAAATTTATCCTTGATGCCTGCCTGGTCCATGAACTCCTCTGACGGCCATTCAATAGGCCGCACTTGAGCTTCCCTTGGTATTTCATTGTCCGGCTCACGTATCGCGAGCCTTGGGCCTTGCTTCCTTGAGGAACCACCTTGGTACATTTTCCTAAACATTTTTCTTCCTCTGAAAAATTTCTGAAATGTTTAGTGACTCAAAATAAAAGTGAATCAAACTCAATCAAGATTGATAGCACCTACTCCTACAAGTTCCTAGAGGCCATATCATGCATTAAAACTACTTTTGACCACATAAATTTGACATGCAAGCTCAAGAACAGGGCCACCTAAGCAGCAAAAATTGCAATAAATAAAGCAATAGAACAAAAACTAATTGGACCATTGGAGGAGTCACATACCAAAGAACAATCCCCCAAAGCAGTTTTGTGAATAGAGCTTTGAGCTAGGAGATCGAGAATGGCAGCAAGATGAGCTAGAACTCAGGTTTGAGCTGGTGGATGATTTTTTTCTGGAGGAAGATGGAGTGTGTGGGTGCAAGAATAAGTGGAGGGGGGCCATGTGGGGTCCACGAGGCAGGGGGCGCGCCTCAGGCGGGTGGCCACGCCCTCGACCCTCGTGGCCAGGTGGTGAGGCCCCCTGGTGTGTTCTAAGTGCCAATAATTCTTAAATATTCTAAAAAAACATATAAAATTTTCAGGACATTTGGAGAACTTTTATTTTTGGGGTATTTTTTATTGCAAGGATAATTCAGAAAACAGATAGAAAATACTAGTTTTATTTTATTTAATCTAAATAACAGAAACTAAAAAGAGGGTACAAAGAGTTGTGCTTTCTAACTTCATCCATCTCATGCTCATCAAAAGGAATCCACTAACAAGGTTGATCAAGTCTTGTTAACAAACTCTTTCCGAATCGCATGAAACCGGAGAATTTTCGAATAACACTAGGTTACCTCAGCGGGGATATGCATGTCCCCAACAATAAGAATATCATATTTCTTCTTGACAGTAGGAAGAGGAAATTCAAAACCTCCAATAATAATCGTTGAAGTTTTTCTAATAGAATTAATACTATGGACTTGAGGTTGTTTCCTCGGAAAGTGTACCGTATGCTCATTACCATTAACATGAAAAGTGACATTTCCTTTGTTGCAATCAATAACAGCCCCTGTAGTATTCAAAAAGGGTCTACCAAGAATAATAGACATACTATCATCCTCGGGAATATCAAGAATAACAAAGTCTGTTAAAATAGTAACGTTTGCAACCACAACAGGCACATCCTCACAACTACCGACAGGTATAGCAGTTGATTTATCAGCCATTTGCAAAGATATTTCAGTAGGTGTCAACTTATTCAAATCAAGTCTACGATATAAAGAGAGAGGCATAACACTAACACCGGCTCCAAGATCACATAAAGCAGTTTTAACATAGTTTCTTTTAATGGAGCATGGTATAGTTGGTACTCCAGGATCTCCTAGTTTCTTAGGTATTCCACCTTTAAAAGTATAATTAGCAAGCATGGTGGAAATTTCAGCTTCCGGTATCTTTATTTTATTTGTAACTATATCTTTCATACACTTAGCATAAGGATTCATTTTAAGCATATTAGTCAAACGCATACGCAAAAAGATAGGTCTAATCATTTCAGCAAAGCGCTCAAAATCCTCATCATCCTTTTTCTTGGATGGTTTAGGAGGAAAAGGCATGAGTTTCTGAACCCATGGTTCTCTTTATTTACTGTGCTTCCTAGCAACGAAGTCTCTCTTATCATAACGTTGATTCTTTGATTGTGGGTTATCAAGAACGACACTAGGTTCAATCTCTACATCATTGTCATTGCTAGGTTGAGCATCAACATGAACATCATCACTAACATTATCACTAGGTTCATGTTCATTACCAGATTGTGTTTTAGCATCAGAAATAGAAATATCATTGGGATTCTCAGGTCTGTCAACAATAGGTTCACTATAAGCATGCAAAGTCCTATCATTTTTCTTTTTCTTCTTCTTAGAAGAACTAGGTGTTGTAACACCCCGGATATAACTTTCCCAATTTGTACTCCAACTCTTGCCGTTTCCGGCTTTAAGTTATTTTATTTTCTCGGGTTCGGGTCTTTGTCTCCATGTGTTGTTATCGTTGTCATGCATCTCATATCATGTCATCATGTGCATTGCATTTGCATACGTGTTCGTCTCATGCATTCGAGCATTTTCCCCGTTGTCCGTTTTGCATTCCGACGCTTCGTTCTCCTCCTGTGGTCAATTCTACCTTTCTTTCGTGTGTGGGGATTAAACATTTCCGGATTGGACCGAGACTTGCCAAGCGGCCTTGGTTTACTACCTGTAGACCGCCTGTCATGTTTCGTACCATTTGGACTTCGTTTGATGCTCCAACGGTTAACCGAGGGACCGAAAAGGCCTCGTGTGTGTTGCAGCCCAACACCCCTCCAATTTGGCCCAAAACCCACCTAACTCTGCTCCATCACCTAGAGCGTTCGATCACGATCGTGTGGCCGAAAACTGCACCTCATTTGGACTCTCCTAGCTCCTCCAATGCCTATAAATAGACGCCCCCCCCGAAATTCGGATCTCTCTCCCTCTCCGAAACCCTAAAAAAACCTCGCGCGCCGCCGGACATTGTCCGCCCGGGGTGGACACTCCGCGCCGCCGCCCCCGCACCAGTGGCGTTCCGCCACGTGGCACTCGCTGCCGCCTCCCACCACCGGGCCCGGGAAGCCCAAGGCCGGCCCCGAGGGCCCGTTTCCCGCGCCGCCACCCGTCTCCTCCAGCCTCGCCGCGCGCCAGCCCCCCACCCACTCCGGCGCGCCGCCGCCGCCGAGCCGTCGCCGCCATCACCGACCCCGCCTCGCTGCACCCGCCGCCACCAAGCCGCCGTCGCCGCCTGCCGCCCGGCGCCTCCTCCTTGTCGCCCCGCCGCGCTCGGTGACGGATCCGGCCAACCGCCGTCGGATGTCGCCGGCCCCGGCCACCACAGCCTCGCCGGAGCTACAGTACCTCGCCGGCCGTCCTCGATCCGCGTGCAAATCTCAGATCTAAAAAATTCGGAGGTTGACTTTTCTCAAAAACCCTAGCCCAAGTGCTGATGTTCGTAGCTCCGTATCTTCGCATCCGTAGCTCCGATTCACGCATATAGCATATCAAAATGTTCGCCTCAGAGAGTACATCATTTCATTCCATTGCATCATTTTCATTTGAGTTCATCTTGATGCCTGCAATGCTGTTAGAAGAGGGCTACTTGAGTTAATTGTCAGATCTGCTACTCCATCTTTGACATTTGTCATTTTTGCCATGATTATTGTGTGTATGATATGCCCTGATGCTCTACATATGTTTTGTTAAGGGTTTTTTCATCTTTCCAGAGGTGCAACCCATATATTTTTGTGATGTGTGTGGTGCCTAGTGCAAGCTTGCAAAGTGAGGCACCCGGTAATTCTGTTTTCAGGGACTTAGTAATTTCACTAAGTCCTGGGATTGTTTATCTCATGATGCCATATGTTCATGTTGTTTCCTAGTGATCCGTGCCTCTTTTGAGGATGATCAGTAAAGGAGTTTTGTTAATATTGTAGTGCTCTATCCATCCATGTCTTTGTTTGAAATTATGGAGCACCCTAGCTTGACTCAATTGAGCTCTACTTTTGCTACTTTGTGAATCTGGGCAGATCGTCAACTTGTTTGCGATTTTGCCGATGTTGTTGTAGTTGATCCGTGCATGCTATGCCATTGTTCTTGCCATGTCTAGCTAGCATTTTGTGCCTTCTTCATGGATGTATGATTTTCTTGCCATGACTTGCACCGTGGTGAGTGCATCGAGCTCGTAAACATGCCTACTTGAGTTATGTTTCAGCATGTGCCAGTTTTCACTAAGTCAGAAAACTGATTATGTTTTTGCTATGTTCATGTGCTTGTTAGTATATTTTCTGATCCCTTTTGGCTCAAGGTCACTAAGGGACTTTTGTTAAGGTATTTGAGTAGCTCCATGCCATGTTTTATTTTGACATGTTTAGGTCCTGTAGCATGTTGGTTTGTTGCTCCGAAGAGAGCTACTTGGTCTGAAATTCCAGACAAGTGTTAATTTCCCTAAGTCTGAGATCTGTTTACCATTTGCGTTTTTGCCATGCTTGTTTGAACCTGTTAATGAATGAGTTGGCCGTAGGTCAGTGCTAGACTTTTGTTAAGAATCTTGAATGCTTCCCTGCCATGTATTTTGATGCCATGTTTGAGTGCTGTAGCATGTTCATCGCATTGCATTTAGATGCCTACTTGCTGTAAATCGCAGACCGGTATCATATTTGAATCGCTTGCCATTTCCAAACCGTAACTCCGATTCCGACGATCTTTATATTGTTTTCAAGAGATTTCATCTTATCTTTCTAGTGGCACACTTGGATTCCCAAGTTGAGGCCAGGTTCATGCATTACCTGTCACATCGTGCATATGCATCCCGCATCGCATCCCGCATAGCATATCATCATTGCACCATATTGTTTGATCCTTGCACGTGGTTGATTGTGTCCTTGTTGCTTGTTTGTCTTGTTTGGGTAGACCGGGAGACGAGTTCGCTAACGAGGAGCCCATTGAGTTTGCTTTCGAGGATCCAGTCAACTCTGACAACTTTGCAGGCAAGATGATCATACCCTCGAAATCACTACTATCTTTGCTTTGCTAGATGCTCGCTCTTTTGCTATGACAATGCTATGATGCCTACCACTTGCTTTCAAGCCTCCCAAATTGCCATGTTCAGCCTCTAACCCACCATTGTCCTAGCAAACCGTTGATTGGCTATGTTACCACTTTGCTCAACCCCTCTTATAGCGTTGCTAGTTGCAGGTGAAGATTAGAGACCGTTCCTTGTTGGAACATTTATTTACTTGTTGGGATATCATTAAATTGCCATGTTATCTTAATGCATCTAGATACTTGGTAAAGGGTGGAAGGCTCGGCCTCTCGCCTAGTGTTTTGTTCCACTCTTGCCGCCATAGTTTCCGTCATATCGGTGTTATGTTCCCGGATTTTGCGTTCCTTACGCGGTTGGGTTATAATGGGAACCCCTCGACAGTACGCCTTGAATAAAAGTCCTCCAGCAATGCCCAACCTTGGTTTTACCATTTGCCACCTAGCCTTTTCCCTTGGGTTTCACGGACTCAAGGGTCATCTTATTTTAAACCCCCGGGCCAGTGCTCCTCTGAGTGTTGGTCCAACCTAGAGCACCGTGCGGGGCCGTCCCTTGGCAACTTGGGTTACGTTGGCTCCCATACGCTTAGCTTATCCGGTGTGCCCTGAGAATGAGATATGTGCAGCTCCTATCGGGATTTGTCGGCACTGCGGGTGGTGTTGCTGGACTTGTTTTACCATTGTCGGAGTTGTCTTGAAGAACCGAGATACCGAGTCTGATCGGAACATCTTGGGAGGAGGTCTATTCCTTCATTGATCGTGAGAGCTTGTCATGGGCTAAGTTGGGACTCCCCTGCAGGGATCGAACTTTCGAAAGCCGTGCCCGCGGTTATGGGTAGATGGGAATTTGTTAATGTCCGGTTGTAGATAACTTCAACCTTAATTTAATTAAAATGAATCAACCGTGTGTGTTGCCATGATGGCCTCTTCTCGGTGGAGTCCGGGAAGTGGACACGGTGTTGGAGTAATGCTTGCGCAGGTTGTCCTCTAGTTTCTCGCTCGTGCTTTGCCTCCTTTTCTCGCTCTCTTTTGCGAATAGGTTAGCCACCATATATGCTAGTCGCTTGCTGCAGCTCCACATATTTTTACCTGACCCTACCTATTAAGCTTAAAGAGTCTTGATCGCGAGGGTGCGAGATTGCTGAGTCCCTGTGGCTCACAGATTACTATTACACCAGATGCAGGGCCTGATGATACAGCTCCAGATGGCGCGCTTGAGCTCAAGTGGGAGTACGACGAGGACTCTCAGCGTTATTATGTTTCTTTTCCTGATGATCAGTAGTGGTGCCCAGTTGGGGTGATCGGGACCATGTCGCATGTTGGGTTATCTTTCATTTTGGCGCCGTAGTCGGGCCATGAGTGTTTGGATGATGTATGTTATTTATGCACTTGATTGACGTGGCGAGTGTAAGCCAACTATGTTATCCCTTTTATTTATCTATATTACATGGGATGTTTGTAATGATTGCCTGACTTGCGACATATGCCTTCAATGCGATTATGCCTCTAAGTCGTGCCTCAACACGTGGGAGATATAGTTGCATCGAGGGTGTTACAAGTTGGTAATCAGAGCCTTCCCCGACCTTAGGAGCCCCCACTGATTGATCGTTTTTAGCGGCCGAGTTGTGTCTAGAAAAATGTTTTGAGTCATCTAGGAATTATATATCGGAGAGTTTAGGAATTCTTTTTACTTCCCAGTCTCCTCATCGCTCTGATAAGGCATCCTGACGTAGAGTTTTGACTCTTCTCTTCTCAAATTTCACTAAATTTTTTTTAGGATCACGCGGGTATCTTGGAATCGTTTCGATGGTTTTATGATGAGAACATTGTCTTGGTGCCTCCTGTCAGGGGTTTAGTGGAAGTGTCCCGGGGAGTTGAGCTCTGAGGTGTTGTCATCATAATTTTATCGTTGTAGTTCTGGAATACCTGAGTTTAGTACGCCGACATCGAAAATCTATTTTATGCAGTTAGTTTGTGAGATAACCTCGACGCCACCCAGTACTAGGGCGGGAGTTCGGGAGTATCGCCATAACTTGTATAACGGATGCTTTTCGAAGGTTGAGGTAGATGGTTTCCGAAGTTTTTCTCGGTTATGTGTTGAAGGATGGATACAGCTGGATGTAGGATTTGCTAGTTTGGATGAGATATTATGCTTCCCCTGTATCCCCAACACCTGATTGCATAACCGGAAAGGTTCGGGAGTTTCATAGGTGGGAACTCTTGTAGCTCTAGTTCTTCTTCCACGGATATTGGTTTGAGATTGGGATTTCTTACCGATTATTCGTTCTTGAGTCGTACCTTGTTGAATTAGTTCTCTACCTTTAATTCTACATGGCTTCGCAATTTATGGATATGTGACCATTTCAAGAGGAATGCATTTGTTCATTTTGTTCGGATGTGAAGACTTTATGTTGCAATTTTCATTCCGTTGGTTTCAGCTTCATTTATCTGTCTATGTGCTAACGGTGGCCAACCTCTTCAGGATGGCTCCCGCTAAGAGCACCAGTCAGAACCAGAATCAAGATCCGCCACCACCTCCACCTCCTCCGGAGGTATGGCAAGCTGTGATGGCCGCAACCAATGCAAACACGCAGTTGATCATGCAAATCCTCCAAGAGCGCAATCAAGGCAATCAAGGGAATCAAGGCAACAATCAGAACCACTTTGCTACACTGAACCAGTTCCTTGCTAATGGGCCAAAGACGTTCAGCAATTGTGTTGAGGCAACCGATGCTGACGATTGGCTTGTGGATCTGTGTAAGCATTTTGAGTGTAGCAACGTCAGGCCTGAAGATTTTGTCAATTTCGCTTCCTTCCAGCTCAAAGATCAAGCTGCAGAGTGGTTCCAGCAGTATAAGGATTCCAGAGGTGGACGTGTGATCACTTGGGATGAATTCCGTCAAGATTTCCGAGCTCATCACATCCCTCAGAGTGTGACTGAAAGTAAGCGTGAGGAATTCCGCAACCTGAAGCAAGGCTCTTTGTCTGTCTATGACTACAACAAGTTGTTTCAGAAGCTCGCCCGCTTTGCCAAGCAGGACGTACCTGATGAGAAGAGCATGATACACCAGTTCAAAGGTGGTCTCAGAGAAGAAATTCAGCTAGCTCTTGTTCTCTTCGAGCCCTTGAGGTACGATGAGTTCTACAACATGGCACTGAAGCAAGAGGCTGCTCAGTTGAGGTGTAATGCTTCCAAGAAGCGAGTCAGAGACACTACACCTTCTTCCTCTACTCAAGTGGCCAAGCAGCAGAAGTATTGGCTTCCTCCTCCTCCATTCCGTCAGCCGTATCAGCAGAAGAGCAAAGGTGGCAGTGGTTCTTCCCACCCACCCAACCCTGGCTTTCAGAACAAGACTTCGTCTCAAGCTCCAAGATCGAGTACTCCGTACCACCGTCCGCTTTCAGATGTCACGTGCGACAAGTGCCAACAGAAGGGTCACTATGCCAACAAGTGTTTCAACCAGAGGCATCTTCCTCCTCCTCCTCCTCCTGTCAGATCGGCAAGTACAGCTGTGGTCAAGCATAACCCCAAGCATGCCAAGGTCAACTTGCTGAATGTAGCTCAGGCAGAGGATTCATCAGATGTCATCATGGGTAACTTTCCAGTTAACTCTATTCCCGCAAGAGTTCTTTTTGACACTGGTGCATCGCATTGTTTCATGTCAAGATCATTTGTTTCCAAGCATGACTTCATTTTGCAAATGTTGGGTAAACCTATGGGAGTGGTTTCTCTGGCTAAGTCTATGAGGGCTACTTCAATAGTCCCGGATGTTTCTATCATATTGGGTGATTTCAAGTTTCTGGCTTCTCCAATGGTTCTTGGTAACTCGGATATTGATCTTATTCTCGGAATGGGTTGGCTTTCTAAGCACAAGGCTCAGCTTGATTGTGCAGCCAGGCAGATTCAATTGACTCATTCGTCTGAGGATGTAATTGTCTTTGCCGCGAATGACGATACCATCCGTCTGTTTTCTCTCAATGAGAAGGGTGAACTCGATGCCATCTCGCAAATTCCAGTCGTTTGCGAATATCAAGACGTCTTTCCAGAAGAGCTTCCAGGAATGCCTCCGCACCGGCCAGTTGAATTCGTCATCGATCTTGAACCTGGTACGGAACCTGTGTGCAAGCGTCCTTACAAGCTCGGACCTGAAGAGTTGAAGGAGCTGAAGAAGCAACTCGATGTTCAAGAAAGAATGGGTCTCATCCGGCCTAGTTCTTCTCCGTGGGGTTGTGGTGTTCTTTTTGTGAAGAAGAAGGATGGAACGGGCTGACTTTGTGTTGATTACCGTCCATTGAACAAGAAGACCATCAAGAACAAATACCCACTTCCCAACATCAACGAGTTTTTCGAACAACTCAAGGGTGCCCAAGTATTCTCCAAGCTTGATCTCCGTATGGGTTATCATCAGATTCGAATTCGTGAGTAAGATATTCCCAAGATGGCCTTCAGGACAAGCTATGGGTCATATGAATACACTGTCATGTCTTTTGGCCTCGTCAACGCTCCTCCGACGTTCTCTCGCATGATGAACTTCATCTTCAACGCCTACACCAATGACTTCGTGTTGGTCTATCTCGACGACATTCTGGTTTTCTCGAAGAACAAGGAAGATCATGCCAAGCACTTGCGTTTGGTTCTTGATAAACTGAGGGAACATCAGTTCTACGCCAAGTTCTCCAAGTGTGAATTTTGGCTCGATGAGGTTCTTTATCTTGGTCATATCATCTCTTCCAAGGGCATTGCCGTGAATCCTGAGAAGGTGTCTGCAACTGTGAATTGGGAACCTCCTCAGAACGTGAAGCAACTCCGTAGCTTCCTCGGTCTCGCAAGCTATTACCGAAGATTCGTTGAAAACTTTTCTAAGATCGCGAAGCCTCTCTCAAATCTTCCTCAGAAGCACGTCAAGTACGCTTGGTCTCCGGAGTGTGAGAGTGCTTTCAACACTTTGAAAGAGAAATTGATCACTGCTCCAGTTCTGACTCCGCCTGATGAATCCAAACCGTACGAGGTCTTTTGTGATGCCTCTCTCCAAGGTCTTGGCGCAGTATTGATGCAAGAGAAGAAAGTTGTTGCTTATATATCTCCCCAGTTGAAGCCTAATGAGAAGAACTACCCCACTCATGATCTCGAGTTGGCGGTAGTTGTGCATGCTCTTTTGACTTGGAGACATCTTCTATTGGGAAGAAAAGTGGACATTTTCACTGATCACAAGAGTCTCAAGTACATCTTCACTCAGCCTAATCTCAACCTCAGGCAAACTCGATGGGTCGAAATGATTCAAGAGTATAATCCGAGTATCGAGTATACTCTAGGCAAGGCCAATGTGATTGCTGACGCATTGAGCAGAAAAGCGTATTGCAACAGTCTGATTCTCAAGCCTTATCAACCCGAGCTTTGTGAAGCTTTCCACAAACTTAATCTGCAAATTGTTCCTCAAGGTTTCCTCGCCAACCTACAAGTCTCTCCTACCTTGGAAGACCAGATTCGCCAAGCCCGGCTTCTTGATGCTATGGTGAAAAAGGTCAAGATTGGGATTGCCAAGAGTCAACCCAAGTACAAGTGCTACCGCCTTGATGACAAGGACACTCTCTTCTTCGAGGATCGTATTGTTGTGACCAAAGGTGAACTTCATAAAGTGATCATGAACGAGGCTCACAATTCTCTCCTCTCCATCCACCCTGGGAGCACAAAGATGTATCAGGACCTCAAGCAGGCTTATTGGTGGACTCGAATGAAGCGCGAGATTGCTCAGTTCGTTAATGAATGTGATGTCTGCAGAAGAGTGAAGGCAGAACACCAAAGGCCTGCAGGTCTCCTCCAACCTCTTGCCATTCCAGAATGGAAGTTTGACCACATTGAGATGGACTTCGTGACTGGGTTTCCAAAGTCCAAGCGTGGCAATGATTCTATATTCGTTGTCATCGATAAACTCACCAAAGTGGCTCACTTTCTGCCTATCAAAGAGTCGATCACTGCAGCTCAATTGGCGGAACTCTATACCTCTCGAATTGTCTCTTTGCACGGTGTCCCACAGGTGATCTCTTCAGACCGTGGCAGCATCTTTACCTCCAAGTTTTGGGATTCTTTTCAGAAGGCCATGGGCACCAACATCCGCTTCAGCACAGCTTTCCATCCTCAAACAAGTGGTCAAGTCGAGCGTGTCAACCAGATTCTTGAAGATATGCTCAGGGCTTGTGTGATCTCCTTCGGCATGAAGTGGGAGGATTGTCTTCCTTATGCTGAATTCTCCTACAACAAAAGTTTTCAAGCAAGTTCGGGCAAGGCCCCATTTGAAATTCTGTATGGCAGGAAGTGCCGTACCCCTCTCAACTGATCTGAAACCGGTGAACATCAGCTTTTGGGAAATGACTTAATCACAGAGGCAGAAGAAATGTGCAAAGTCATTCGAGATAACCTCAAAGCAGCCCAATCCCGCCAGAAGAGCTACTATGATACTAAGCATCGTGATTTGGCTTTCGAGATCGGAGATCATGTTTACCTCCGCGTCTCTCCTATGAAAGGTACTCGTCGCTTCGGTATCAAAGGGAAGCTTGCCCCCAGATACGTGGGACCTTTCAAGATTGTCAGCAAGAGAGGTGACCTCGCCTATCAACTCGAGCTTCCGTCAAACTTTGCAAATGTTCATGATGTGTTCCATGTCTCTCAGCTTCGAAAGTGCTTCAAGACTCCTGACCGCACTGTCAACTTTGAGGATATTGAGCTCCAAGAAGATCTCTCCTACCGTGAGCACCCCGTTGCTATCCTTGAAGAGACTGAACGCAAGACTCGCAACAAGTCAATCAAATTTCTCAAAGTCAAGTGGTCACACCATTTCGACCGTGAAGCTACCTTGGAACGCGAGGATCACCTCCGTTCTGAGTACCCGGCGTTCTTTCAGTCCTAGATCTCGGGACGAGATCCTTTCGTAGTGGTGGAGTGTTGTAACACCCCGGATATAACTTTCCCAATTTGTACTCCAACTCTTGCCGTTTCCGGCTTTAAGTTATTTTATTTTCTTGGGTTCGGGTCTTTGTCTCCATGTGTTGTTATCGTTGTCATGCATCTCATATTATGTCATCATGTGCATTGCATTTGCATACGTGTTCGTCTCTTGCATTCGAGCATTTTCCCCGTAGTCCGTTTTGCATTCCGGCGCTTCGTTCTCCTCTGGTGGTCAATTCTACCTTTCTTTCATGTGTGGAGATTAAAAATTTCCGGATTGGACCGAGACTTGCCAAGCGGCCTTGGTTTACTACCTGTAGACCGCCTGTCAAGTTTCGTACCATTTGGACTTCGTTTGATGCTCCAACGGTTAACCGAGGGACCGAAAAGGCCTCGTGTGTGTTGCAGCCCAACACCCCTCCAATTTGGCCCAAAACCCACCTAACTCTGCTCCATCACCTAGAGCGTTCGATCACGATCGCGTGGCCAAAAACCGCACCTCATTTGGACTCTCCTAGCTCCTCCGATGCCTATAAATAGACCCCCCCCCCGAAATTCGGATCTCTCTCCCTCTCCGAAACCCTAAAAAAACCTCGCGCGCCGCCGGACATTGTCCGCCCGGGGCGGACACTCCGCGCCGCCGCCCCCGCACCAGTGGCGTTCCGCCACGTGGCACTCGCCGCCTCCTCCCACCACCGGGCCCGGGAAGCCCAAGGCCGGCCCCCGAGGGCCCGTTTCCGCGCCGCCGCCCGTCTCCTCCAGCCTCGCCGCGCGCCAGCCCTGCCGCCCACTCCGGTGCGCCGCCGCCGCCGAGCTGTCGCCGCCATCGCCGACCCCGCCTCGCTGCACCCGCCGCCGCCAAGCCGCCATCGCCGCCCGCCACTCGGCGCCTCCTCCTCGTCGCCCCGCCGCGCCCGGTGACGGATCCGGCCAACCGCCGCCGGATCTCGCCGGCCCCGGCCACCTCAGCCTCGCCGGAGCTATAGTACCTGACCGGCCATCCTCGATCCGCGTGCAAATCTCAGATCTGAAAAATTCGGAGGTTGACTTTTCTCAGAAACCCTAGCCCAAGTGCTGGTGTTCGTAGCTCCGTATCTTCGCATCCGTAGCTCCGATTCATGCATATATCATATCAAAATTTTCGTGTCAGAGACTACATCATTTCATTCCATTGCATAATTTTCATTTGAGTTCATCTTGATGCCCGAAATGCTGTTAGAAGAGGGCTACTTGAGTTAATTGTCAGATCTGCTACTCCATCTTAGACATTTGTCATTTTTGCCATGATTATTGTGTGCATGATATGCCCTGATGCTCTACATATGTTTTGTTAAGGGTTTTGTCATCTTTCCAGAGGTGCAACCCATATATTTTTGTGATGTGTGTGGTGCCTAGTGCAAGCTTGCAAAGTGAGGCACCCGGTAATTCTGTTTTCAGGGACTTAGTAATTTCACCAAGTCCTGGGATTGTTTATCTCATGACGCCATATGTTCATGTTGTTTCCTAGTGATCCGTGCCTCTTTTGAGGATGATCAGTAAAGGAGTTTTGTTAATATTGTAGTGCTCTATCCATCCGTGTCTTTGTTTGCAATTATGGAGCACCCTAGCTTGACTCAATCGAGCTCTACTTTTTCTACTTCGTGAATCTGGGCAGATCGTCAACTTGTTTGCGATTTTGCCGATGTTGTTGTAGTTGATCCGTGCGTGCTATGCCATTGTTCTTGCCATGTCTAGCTAGCATTTTGTGACTTCTTAATGGATGTATGCTTGTCTTGCCATGACTTGCACCATGGTGAGTGCATCGAGCTCGTAAACATGCCTACTTGAGTTATGTTTCAGCATGTGCCAGTTTTCACTAAGTCGGAAAACTGATTATGTTTTTGCTATGTTCATGTGCTTGTTAGTATATTTTCTGATCCCTTTTGGCTCAAGGTCACTAAGGGACTTTTGTTAAGGTATTTGAGTAGCTCCATGCCATGTTTTACTTTGCCATGTTCAGGTCCTGTAGCATGTTGTTTTGTTGCTTCGAAGAGAGCTACTTGGTCTGAAATTCCAGACAAGTGCTAATTTCACTAAGTCTGAGATCTGTTTACCATTTGCGTTTTTGCCATGCTTGTTTGAACCTGTTAATGAATGAATTGGCCGTAGCTCAGTGCTAGACTTTTGTTAAGAATCTTGAATGCTTCCCTGCCATGTATTTTGATGCCATGTTTGAGTGCTGTAGCATGTTCATCGCATTGCATTTAGATGCCTACTTGCTGTAAATCGCAGACCGGTGTCATATTTGAATCGCTTGCCATTTCCAAACCGTAACTCCGATTCCGACGATCTTTATATCGTTTTCAAGCGATTTCATCTCATCTTTCCAGTGGCACACTTGGATTCCCAAGTTGAGTCCAGGTTCATGCATTACCTATCACATCTTGCATATGCATCCCACATCGCATCCCGCATAGCATATCATCATTGCACCATATTGTTTGATCCTTGCACGTGGTTGATTGTGTCCTTGTTGCTTGTTTGTCTTGTTTGGTTAGAGCCGGGAGACGAGTTCGCTAACGAGGAGCCCGTTGAGTTTGCTTTCGAGGATCCAGTCAACTCTGACAACTTTGTAGGCAAGATGATCATACCCTCGAAATCACTACTATCTTTGCTTTGCTAGATGCTCGCTCTTTTGCTATGCCAATGCTACGATGCCAACCACTTGCTTTCAAGCCTCCAAAATTGCCATGTTCATCCTCTAACCCACCATTGTCCTAGCAAACCGTTGATTGGCTATGTTACCGCTTTGCTCAGCCCCTCTTATAGCGTTGCTAGTTGCAGGTGAAGATTGGAGACCGTTCCTTGTTGGAACATTTATTTACTTGTTGGGATATCATTAAATTGCCATGTTATATTAATGCATCTATATACTTGGTAAAGGGTGGAAGGCTCGGCCTCTCGCCTAGTGTTTTGTTCCACTCTTACCGCCATAGTTTCCGTCATATCGGTGTTATGTTCCCGGATTTTGCGTTCCTTACGCGGTTGGGTTATAATGGGAACCCCTCGATAGTCCGCCTTGAATAAAACTCCTCCAGCAATGCCCAACCTTGGTTTTACCATTTGCCACCTAGCCTTTTCCCTTGGGTTTCGCGGACTCAAGGGTCATCTTATTTTAAACCCGCGGGCCAGTGCTCCTCTGAGTGTTGGTCCAACCTAGAGCACCGTGCGGGGCCGTCCCTTGGCAACTTGGGTTACGTTGGCTCCCGTACGCTTAGCTTATCTGGTGTGCCCTGAGAGCGAGATATGTGCAGCTCCTATCGGGATTTTTCGGCACAGCGGGTGGTATTGCTGGACTTGTTTTACCATTGTCAGAGTTGTCTTGAAGAACCGAGATACCGAGTCTGATCGGAATGTCTTGGGAGGAGGTCTATTCCTTCATTGACCATGAGAGCTTGTCATGGGCTAAGTTGGGACTCCCCTACAGGGATCGAACTTTCGAAAGCCGTGCCCGCGGTTATGGGCAGATGGGAATTTGTTAATGTCCGGTTGTAGATAACTTGAACCTTAATTTAATTAAAATGAATCAACCATGTGTGTTGCCGTGATGGCCTCTTCTCGGCGGAGTCCGGGAAGTGGACACGGTGTTGGAGTAATGCTTGCGCAGGTTGTCCTCTAGTTTCTCGCTCGCGCTTTGCCTCCTTTTCTCGCTCTCTTTTGCGAATAGGTTAGCCACCATATATGCTAGTCGCTTGTTGCAGCTCCACATATTTTTACCTGACCCTACCTATTAAGCTTAAATAGTCTTGATCGCGAGGGTGCGAGATTGCTGAGTCCTTGTGGCTCACAGATTACTATTACACCAGATGCAGGGCCTGATGATACAGATCCAGATGGCGTGCTTGAGCTCAAGTGGGAGTACGACGAGGACTCTCAGCGTTATTATGTTTCTTTTCCTGATGATCAGTAGTGGTGCCCAGTTGGGGTGATCGGGACCATGTCGCATGTTGGGTTATCTTTCATTTTGGCGCCGTAGTCGGGCCATGAGTGTTTGGATGATGTATGTTATTTATGCACTTGATTGACATGGCGAGTGTAAGCCAACTATGTTATCCCTTTTATTTATCTATATTACATGGGATGTTTGTGATGATTGCCTGACTTGCGACATATGCCTTCAATGCGATTATGCCTCTAAGTCGTGCCTCGACACGTGGGAGATATAGTCGCATCGAGGGTGTTACATAGGTGCATCAACATTAGTTCTCTGAGAATATTGCTCAATTCTCTTAGGATGGCCCTCAGGATACAAAGGTTCCCGAGTCATTTTACCCCCTCCAGTCACAACTCTAACATCATTATCATTTTTCTTATTATCTAATTCATCGAGCAAATCATTCTGAGCTTTAAGCACTTGTTCTACTTGAGTGGTAACCATAGAGCATGTTTACTAATAAGTTTAAGTTTACCTTTAATTCTAGACATATAATCACTCAAGTGTTTAATCATATAAGCATTGCATTTCAATTGTCTACCAACATACGCATTGAAGTCTTCTTGTTTAACCATAAAATTATCAAACTCATCCAAGCATTGGCTAGCAAACTTAGTAGATGGGATTTCACCCTTATCAAATCTATAGAGAGAATTTACCTTTACTACCTGTGTCGGGTTATCAAGACCATGTATTTCTTCAATAGGTGGTAAATTCTTAACATCTTCAGCTTTAATACCTTTTTATTTCATAGATTTCTTTGCCTCTTGCATATATTCAGGACTGAGAAATAGAATACCCCTTTTCTTCGGAGTTGGCTTAAGAGTTGGTTCAGGAAGTGTCCAATCATTTTCGTTACTCAACATATTATTCAATAGCAATTCATCTTGATAAACAGTTCTTTCCCTGAAAACACAACCAGCACAACTATCTAGGTGGTCTTTGGAAGCATCGGTTAGTCCATTATAAAAGCTATCAAGTATTTAATTTTTCTTGAGAGGATGATCAAGCAAAGCATTACGTAATTGGAGAAGCCTCCCCCAAGCTTGTGGGAGACTCTCTTCTTAAATTTGCACAAAATTATATATTTCCCTTAAGGCAGCTTGTTTCTTATGAGCGGGGAAATATTTAGCAGAGGAGTAATAAATCATATCTTGGGGACTACTCACACAACCAGGATCAAGAGAATTAAACCATATTTTAGCATAACCCTTTAATGAGAATGGAAACAACTTAAGGATAAAGTAATAGCGAGTTTTCTCATCATTAGTGAACAGGGTGGCTATATCATTCAATTTAGTAAGATGCGCCACAACAGTTTCAGACTCATAGACATAAAAATGATCAGATTCAACCAAAGTAATTAACTCAGGATCGACAGAGAAATCATAATACTTATCGGAAATATAGATAGGTGAAGTAGCAAAAGCAAGGTCATATTTCATTCTAGCATTCAAAGACTTTTCTTTCAGCTTAGCTAACAGTTTCTTAAGATCATGTCTATAATTGCAAGCTAAAAAGTCTCTAGTAGTTTCTTCATCCATAACATAACCCTCAGGCACAACAGGCAATTCATATCTAGGGGGAGAATCTTCATCATCACTTTCATCAATATTATCAGTTTCAATAATTTCATTCTCTCTAACCCCAACAAGTTGTTCATCAAGAAATTCACCTAGTGGCATAGTATCATGAAGCATAGAAGTAGTTTCATCATAAGTATCATGCAAAGCAGAAGTGGCATCATCAATAACATGCGACATATCAGAATAAATAGCAGGTGTAGGTGTCGCAAGTTTACTCAAAACAGAAGGCGAATCAAGTGCATAGCTAGATGGCAGGTCCTTACCTCCCCTCGTAGTTGAGGGAAAAATCATGGTTCTTTCATCTTTCAAGCTCCTCATAGTGATCAGCATATATAAATCCCAAGTGACTCAAAGAATAAAGCTATGCTCCCCGGCAACGGTGCCAGAAAATAGTCTTGATAGCCCACAAGTATAGGGGATCGCAATAGTTTTTGAGGGTAGAGTATTCAACCCAAATTTATTGATTCAACACAAGGGGAGCCAAAGAATATTCTCAAGTATTAACAGTTGAGTTGTCAACTCAACCGCATCTGAAAGACTTAATATCTGCAGCAAAGTATTTAGTAGCAAAGTAATATGGAAGTAACGGTAACGATGGCAAAAGTAACAGTATTGGTTTTGTAGTGATTGTAACAGTGGCAAGGGAAAAGTAACTAAGCAAAGATCAATATGTGAAAAGCTCGTAGGCAATGGATCAGTGATGGATAATTATGTCGCATGCGATTCCTCATGCAACAGTTATACAATAGGGGGACACAGAACTAGCTCCAGTTCATCAATGTAATGTAGACATGTATTCCGAATATAGTCATACATGCTTATGGAAAAGAACTTGCATGACATCTTTTGTCCTATCCTCCCGTGGCAGCGGGGTCCTATCGAAAACTAAGGGATATTAAGGCCTCCTTTTAATAGAGTACCGGACCAAAGCATTAACACTTAATGAATACATGAACTCCTCAAACTACTGTCATCACCGGGAGTGGTCCCGATTATTGTCACTTCGGGGTTGCCGGACAATAACACATAGTAGGTGACTATTGACTTGCAAAATAGGATCAAGAACTCACATATATTCATGAAAACATAATAGGTTCAGATCTGAAATCATGGCACTCTGGCCCTAGTGACAAGCATTAAGCATAGCAAAGTCATAGCAACATCAATCTCAGAACATAATGGATACTAGGGATCAAACACTAACAAAACTAACTCGATTACATGATAAATCTCATCCAACCCATCACCGTCCAGCAAGCCCACGATGGAATTACTCACGCACGACGGTGAACATCATGAAATTAGTGATGGAGGAAGGTTGATGATGACGATGGCAACGGATTCCCCTCTTTGGAGCCCTGAACGGACTCTAGATCAGCCCTCCTGAGAGATATTAGGGCTTGGCGGCGGCTCCGTAGCGTAAAACGCGGTGATTCCTTCTTCCTGATTTTTTTCTCCCCGAGCGTGAATATATAGAGTTGGAGTTGAGGTCGGTGGAGCATCAGGGGGCCCACGAGATAGGGGGAGCGCCCTAGGGGGTGGGCGTGCCCCCACCCTCATGGACAGGGTGTGGGCCCCCTGACGTTGATTCTTTAGCCAGTATTTTTTATATATTCCAAAAATATTCTCCGTGAAGTTTCAGTCATTCCGAGAACTTTTATTTCTGCACAAAAATAACACCATGGCAATTCTGCTGAAAACAACTTCAGT
This sequence comes from Triticum monococcum, assembly GCA_034509565.1. Classification (NCBI taxonomy): domain Eukaryota; kingdom Viridiplantae; phylum Streptophyta; class Magnoliopsida; order Poales; family Poaceae; genus Triticum; species Triticum monococcum. The sequence goes on along the minus strand of CM067842.1, from coordinate 74,601,292 downwards.
CCGGGTTAGTTCCATTCAAATCATGCAAGTTAGAGTCCAAAACAAGGTCAAAAGTGTTTGGAAAAGTAGATACGATGGAGAAGTATCAGCGATAATAGTCATACTGCTTACCACCAACGTCTTACTTTGATTCGGCGGTATTGTTAGATGAAGTGGCCCGGACCGACATTACATGACCGCGTTCATGAGACTGGTTCTACCGACATGCTTCGCACACAGGTGGCTAGTGGGTGTCTGTTTCTCCAACTTTAGTTGAATCGAGTTTTACAACGGCCAGTCCTTGTTGAAGGTTAAAACAACACACTTGACGAAAAATCGTTGTGGTTTTGATGGGTAGGTAAGAACGGTTCTTGCTAGAAGCCCGTAGTAGCCACGTAAAACTTGCAACAACAAAGTAGAGGATGTCTAACTTGTTTTTGCAGGGCATGTTGTGATGTGATATGGTCAAGACGTGATGAGATATAAATTGTTGTATGAGATGATCATGTTTTGTAAAAGTTATCGGCAAATGGCAAGAGCCTTATTGTTGTCGCGTTGTTGTATTAAATGCAATCGCAATGTAATTGCTTTACATTATCACTAAGCGGTAGCGATAGTCGTGTAAGCAATAGTTGGCAAGACGACAACGATGCTACGATGGAGATCAAGGTGTCAAGCCGGTGATGATGGAGATCATGACGGTGCTTTGGAGATGGAGATCAAAGGCACAAGATGATGATGGCCATATTATGTCACATATTTTGATTGCATGTGATGTTTATCTTTTATCATCTTATTTTGCTTAGTACGACGGTAGCATTATCAGATGATCTATCACTCAATTTCAAGGTATAAGTGTTCTCCCTGAGTATGCACCGTTGCTACAGTTCGTCGTGCTGAGACACCACGTGATGATCGGGTGTGATAAGCTCTACGTTCACATACAACGGGTGCAAGCCAGTTTTGCACGCGCCGAATACTCGGGTTAAACTTGACGAGCCTAGCATATGCAGATATGGCCTCAGAACACTGAGACTAAAAGGTCGAACGTGAATCATATAGTAGATATGATCAACATAGAGATGTTCGCCATTGAAAACTACTCCATCTCATGTGATGATTGGACATGGTTTAGTTGATATGGATCACGTGATCATTTAGATGACTAGAGAGATTCTATCTAAGTGGGAGTTCTTAAGTAATATGATTAATTAAACTTTAATTTATCATGAACTTAGTACCTGATAGTTTTTGCATATCTATGTTGTTGTAGATCAATGGCCTGTGCTACCGTTCCCTTGAATTTTAATGTGTTCCTAGAGAAAGCTAAGTTGAAAGATGATGGTAGCAACTACACGGGCAGGGTCCATAACTTGAGGATTATCCTCATTCCTGCACAGAAGAATTACGTCTTGGAAGCACTGCTAGGTGCAAGACCCGCTGCAGGAGCAACTCCGGACATTATGAACGTCTGGCAACACAAAGTTGATGACTACTCGATAGTTCAGTGTGCCATGCTTTACAGCTTAGAATCGGGACTTCAAAGACGTTTTGAACGTCATGGAGCATATGAGATGTTCCAGGAGTTGAAGTTAATATTTCAAGCAAATGTCCGAGTTGAGAGATATGAAGTCTCCAACAAGTTCTATAGCTGCAAAATGGAGGAGAATAGTGTTGTCAGTGAACACATACTCAGAATGTCTGGGTACCACAACCACTTGACTCAGCTGGGAGTTAATCTTCCTGATGATAGTGTCATTGACAGAGTTCTTTAATCACTACCACCAAGCTATAAAGGCTTCATGATGAACTATAATATGCAAGGGATGGAGAAGACTATTCCCGAGCTCTTCGCGATGCTAAAGGCTGCGGAGGTAGATATCAAGAAGGAGCATCAAGTGTTGATGGTTAACAAGACCACTAGTTTCAAGAAAAAGGGCAAAGGGAAGAAGGGCAACTTCAAGAAGAACAACTAGCCAGTTGCTGCTCAAGGGAAGAAACCCAAGTCTGGACCTATGCCTGAGACTAAGTGCTTCTACTGCAAAGGGACTGGTCACTGGAAGCGAAACTACCCCAAGTATTTGGTGGATAAGAAGGATGGCAAAGTGAAAGGTATATTTGATATACATGTTATTGATGTGTACCTTATTAATGCTCGTAGAAGCGCCTGGGTATCTGATACTGGTTCTGTTGCTCATATTTGCAACTCGAAACAGGGGCTACAGATTAAACGAAGATTGGCTAAGGACGAGGTGACGATGAACGTGGGAAATGGTTCCAAAGTCGATGTGATCGCCGTCGGCACGCTACCTCTACATCTACCGTGGGGATTAGTTTTAGACCTAAATAATTGTTATTTGGTGCCAGCATTGAGCATGAACATTATATCTGGATCTTGTTTAATGCAAGACGTTTATTCATTTAAATCAGAGAATAATGGGCTGTGCTAGGCGTCAGCCGGCTGATTTCCCGCATGGATCAGGCGGTTCGACTGTCGTTGATTAGCCGCATAGCACGTCTAAAATTGATGGGCAGTTCCTTTGACCACATGGGTGGAGCCAACAACTATTTTCCCTTTCTAATCACTGGTGCCTTGCGAGCCATAGGATCTGTCATCCTCTATTATTGCAACACAGGTCATGTTGTGAAAAATTTCTACAACACGGGTCATATTACGGAAATTTTTGCAACATAGGTCAAGTTGCATATTTTTTTTGCAACAGAGACCATTGCAAAATATTTTTTTTGCAATATAAGCTTTGTTACAGTTTTTCCGGTAATAGAGGCTTTGTTTCAAAAAAGAAATTGCAATGGATCCGATGAATTGAGCGACTGAGCGTCACCCTTTTATCATTGTAACATTGGTCATTGCGGGAAATTTCTGCAACACGATTCATGTTGCAATTTTTTTGCAAGATTAGTTTTTTGCAACAGAGGTCTTGTTACAATTTAGTTTTTGTGCAACAGAGGTCTTGTTTCATTTTTTTGCAACAAAGGTCTTGTTGCAATTTAATTTTTTTTGCAACAAAAGTCTCGCTTTAAATTTATTTTTTCTGAAACAGAAGTCTTGTTGTAGTGCAGTTTTTACCGCAACAGAGACCTTGTTGCGGAAACTCATCGTAGTGGACATTGAGCAGCAAGCAGCCGGCAGTGGCCACGTTGACGGAAAGAAAGAAAAAAGTCTGATCCCTTGGGACATGTGTCGTACGGACGAGTCGGCGAATGCTCGCGTGCGATCCGCCGGTAGAAGCCAAGCGTTTTCCTAAAAAACTGAAATATAGAAGCACGTTGCAACTCTAACCTATCGATTTTGCTGAAGCCACATTTGTAAAGACACACATGATACTCCGTTGAAAAAAGCAGCTATGGTGTGCCGTACATGGCAGCAGTGCACGAAGTAGTGTGTGCGGCAGTAAAAATCAAACACACATGGATAAGCATCAGCTAATATCCCACGAGGACCACACACGTGCAAGGGATGGACGTGGAGACTATGTATCGCGGGAGAAAATGGATCAGGGATCCAACGGCACAACGGGCGGCGGACGCGCGCTAAAAATCAGCCGGGTGAAACTAATCGTTTCCCGAGAATAATGGTTATTCTATTTATATGAGTAATATCTTTTATGGTCATGCACCCTTGATGAGTGGTCTATTTTTGTTGAATCGTGATTGTAGTGATACACATATTCATAATATTGAAGCCAAAAGGTGCAAAGTTAATAATGATAGTACAACTTATTTGTGACACTGCCTTTGAGGCCATATTGGTGTAAAGCGCATGAAGAAACTCCATGCTGATGGAATTTTGGAATCACTTGATTATGAATCACTTGATGCTTGCGAACTATGCCTCATGAGCAAGATGACTAAGACTCCGTTCACCGAAACAATGGAGCGAGCAACTGACTTATTGGAAATAATACATACCGATGTATGCGGTCCGATGAGTGTTGAGGCTCGTGGCGGGTATCGCTATTTTCTAACCTTCACAGATGATTTGAGCAAATATGGGTATATCTACTTAATGAAACATAAGTCTGAAACATTTGAAAAGTTCAAAGTATTTCAGAGTGAAGTGGAAAATCATCGTAACAAGTAAATTAAGTTTCTACAATCTGATCGTGGCGGTGAATATTTGAGTTATGAGTTTGGTCTTCATTTGAAATAATATGGAATAGTTTCGCAACTCACGCCACCTGGAACACCACATCGTAATGGTGTGTCCGAACGTCATAACCATACTTAATTAGATATGGTGCGATCTATGATGTCTCTTACCGATTTACCACTATCGTTTTGGGGTTATGCTTTAGAGACGGCTACATTCACGTTAAATAGGGCACCATCTAAATCCGTTGAGATGACACCATATGAACTGTGGTTTGGCAAGAAACCTAAGCTGTCGTTTCTTAAAGTTTGGGGCTGCGATGCTTATGTGAAAAAGCTTCAACCTGATAAGCTCGAACCCAAATCGGAGACATGTGTCTTCATAGGATACCCAAAGGAGACTGTTGGGTACACCTTCTGTCACAGATCCGAAGGCAAGCTATTCATTGCTAAGAATGGATCCTTTCTAGAGAAGGAGTTTCCCTCGGAAGAAGTGAGTGGGAGGAAAGTAGAACTTGCTGAGGTAACTGTACTTGCTCCCTTATTGGAAAGTAGTTCATCACAGAAATCAGTTCTAGTGATTCCTACACCAATCAGTGAGGAAGCTATGATAATGATCATGATACTTCAGATCAAATTACTACCGAACCTCGTAGGTCAACCAGAGTACAATCCGCACCAGAGTGGTACGATAATCCTCTTCTGGAGGTCATGTTACTTGACCATGACGAACCTGCGATCTATGAGGAAGCGATGATGAGCCCAGATTCCGTGAAATGGCTTGAGGCCATGAAATCTGAGATGGGATCCACGTATGAGAACAAAGTATGGACTTCGGTTGACTTGCCCGATGATCGGCAAGCCATAGAGAATAAATGGATCTTCAAGAAGAAGACTGACGCTGACGGTAATGTTACTGTCTACAAAGCTCGACTTGTTGCAAAAGGTTTTCGACAAGTTCAAGGGGTTTACTACGATGAGACCTTCTCACCCGTAGCGATGCTTAAGTGTGTCCGAATCATGTTAGCAATTGCCGCATTTTATGATTATGAAATTTGGCAAATGGATGTCAAAACTGCATTCCTTAATGGATATCTTAAAGAAGAGTTGTATATGATGCAACCAGAAGGTTTTGTCGATCCTAATGGTGCTAACAAAGTGTGCAAGCTCCAGCGATCCATTTATGGACAAGTGCGAGCCTCTCGGAGTTGGAATATACGCTTTGATAGTGTGATCAAAGCATATGGTTTTGTGCATACTTTTGGAGAAGCCTGTATTTACAAGAAAGTGAGTGGGAGCTCTGTAGCATTTCTAATATTATATGTGGATGACATATTGTTGATTGGAAATAATGCAGAATTTCTAGATAGCTTAAAAGGATACTTGAATAAAAAATTTCTTGGTGAAGCTGCTTATATATTGGGCATCAAGATCTATAGAGATAGATCAAGACGCTTAATTGGACTTTCACAAAGCACATACCTTGATAAAGTTTTGAAGAAGTTCAAAATGGATCAGTCAAAGAAAGGGTTCTTGCCTATGTTACAAGGTGTGAAGTTCAGTCAGACTCAATGCCTGACCACTTCATAAGATAGAGAGAAAATGAAAGTCATTCCCTATGCCTCAGCCATAGGTTCTATCATGTATGCAATGTTGTGTACCAGACCTGATGTGTGCCTTGCTATAAGTTTAGCAGGGAGGTACCAAAGTAATCCAGGAGTGGATCACTGGACAGCGGTCAAGAACATCCTGAAATACCTGAAAAGGACTAAGGATATGTTTCTCATTTATGGAGGTGACAAAGAGCTTGTCATAAATGGTTATGTCGATGCAAGCTTGACACTAATCCGGATGACTCTAAGTCTCAAACCGGATACATATTTATATTGAATGGTGGAGCTGTAAGTTGGTGCAGTTCCAAGCAGAGCGTCGTGGCGGGATCTACGTGTGAAGCAGAGTACATAGCTGCTTCGGAAGCAGCAAATGAAGGAGTCTGGATGAAGGAGTTCATATCCAATCTAGGTGTAATACCTAGTGCATCGGGTCCAATGAAAATCTTTTGTGACAATACTGGAGCAATTGCCTTGGCGAAGGAATCCAGATTTCACAAGAGAACCGAACACATCAAGAGATGCTTCAATTCCATCCGCAAGCAAGTCAAGGAGGGAGACATAGAGATTTCCAAAATACATACATATCTAAATGATGCAGCACCCTTGACTAAGCCTCTCTCATGAGCAAAACATGATCAACACCAATTCTCCATGGGTGTTAGAATCATTACTTTGTAATCTAGATTATTGACTCTAGTGCAAGTGGGAGACTGAAGGAAATATGCCCTAGAGGCAATAATAAAGTTGTTATTTATATTTTCTTATATCATGATAAATTTTTATTATTCATGCTAGAATTGTATTAACCAAAAACTTAGTACATGTGTGAATACATAGACAAACAGAGTGTCCCTAGTATGCCTCTACTTGACTAGCTCGTTAATTAAAGATGGTTAATTTTCCCGACCATAGACATGTGTTGTCATTTGATGAACAGGATCACATCATTGGAGAATGATGTGATGGACAAGACCCATCCATTAGCTTAGCATAATGATCGTTTAGTTTTATTGCTATTGCTTTCTTTATGACTTATACATGTTCCTCTCACTATGAGATTATGCAACTCCCGAATACCGGAGGAACACTTTGTGTGCTATCAAACATCACAATGGGTGATTATAAAGATGCTCTACAGGTGTCTCCGATGTTGTTTGTTGAGTTGGCATAGATCGAGATTAGGATTTGTCACTCTAAGTATCGGAGAGGTATCTCTGGGACCTCTCGGTAATGCACATCACTATAAGCCTTCCAAGCAATGTGACTAATGAGTTAGTTACGGGATGATGCATTATGGAACGAGTAAAGAGACTTGCCGGTAACGATATTGAACTAGGTATGATGATACCGACGATCGAATCTCGGGCAAGTAACATACCGATGACAAAGGGAATGATGTATGTTGTTATGCGGTTTGACCGATAAAGATTGACCGATAAAGATCTTCATAGAATATGTAGGAGCCAATATGAGCATCCAGGTTCCGCTATTGGTTGTTGACCGGAGATGTGTCTCGGTCATGACTACATAGTTCTTGAACCCGTAAGGTTTGCACGCTTAACGTTCAATGACGAACTGTATTATGAGTTATGTGTTTTGGTGACCGAAGTTTGTTCGGAGTCCCGGATGAGATCACGGACAAGACGAGGAGTCTCAAAATGGTCAAGAGGTAAATATTGATATATTGGAAGGTTATATACGAACACCGGAATGGTTCCGAAGAAGATCAGGGATTTTTCATAGTACCGGGAGGTTACCGGAACCCCCGGGAAAGTTATTGGGCCTAATGGGCCATAGTGGAGGAGAGGAGGCACGCCACAAGAGGTGGGGCACGCCCCCCTTGCCCCAATCCGAATTGGACAAGGGGAGGGGGCGCGGCCCCCCTCTTCCTCCTTTCCCCTTTCCCCTCTCCGTTGGAAGGAAGGGGGGGCTGAATCCTACTAGGTTTGGAGTCCTAGTAGGACTCCCCCCTTGGCCGGCCTCCTCCCTCTCCTTTATATACGTGGGCAGAGGGCACCCCAAAGGCACAACATCAATTGTCTTAGCCGTGTGCGGTGCCCCCCTCCACAGTTTACCACCTCGGTCATATTGTCGTAGTGCTTAGGCGAAGCCTTGCACGAATCACATCACCAACACTGTCACCACGCCGTCGTGCTGACGGAACTCTCCCTCGACCCTCTACTGGATCAAGAGCTCGAGGGACGTCATCGTGCTGAACGTGTGCTGAACACAGAGGTGCCGTATGTTCGGTAGTGGGATCGGTTGGATCATGAAGACGTTCGACTACATCAACCGCGTTACTAAACGCTTTCGCTTTCGGTCTACGAGGGTACATGGACACACTCTCCCCTCTCATTGCTATGCATCTCCTAGTTAGATCTTGCGTGACTATAGGAAATTTTTGAATTACTAAGTTCCCCAAAAAAGGCATCATGGCCTTGAGAAACTTGCGCTTGATCCAATTGTCATCCGTATCCTTGCTCCCATGATCTCGGAGAGAGACCGCAAGAGTGGTTAATCTCCGGTAGAGCTCTCGAGGTTCTTCATCTTCATTCATTGCGAACTCATCGGCTTCATCTTGCACCACTTCAAAGTTTGAGCATTGAATGATTGCGCTTCCCTTGGAAATGGAAACAACATGTTGCCATGATTCCCTGGCCACGGTGAAAGGTGAGAGATGCACAATATCTTTTGGTGGAATTGCTTCTGGGAGAATGAAGAGAGCGGACTCGTTGAATTGATGATCCGTGGCTTCTGTAGGAGTGAAGTTGCTTGGGTTGTGCAAGTAGAAACCTTGCTCAATAATTCTCCCAAGATTAGTAGAACTATGATTTAAATGACGTTTAAAGCGATAGACCCAAGAGGCAAAATCCTCATTTTCACAAGCTTAGGAGGAGGACCAACATGATTCATATGCGTGAAAGGAACCAGCCCTCCATAAGTAATTGGAGGTTCAACATGGGCAAAGATGCCATTTCCACTTCTACCTCTAGGCAAAGGAACTTGTTCACTCGTAGCTTCCCCCTTATTGGAGCTAGCATCCGTCACCATGTTAGCGGGATCACCCACTTTCGTCGGTGCGGTGGATAATTGAAGGCCTTCTAAAAACTTACTGAACATGCCTTCAACCTCGGTCGTCATGGAAGTTTTCAATGTGTCCAAAGCCGCATTGAACTCCTCACGAGAGACCGACGATCCGCCATCGCCGTAGACGATAACAAATTCGCACCGAAGTGCTCCTCCCCACCGTGTAACGCCCTCGATGCGGCTATATCTCCCACATGTCGAAGCACGACTTAGAGGCATAACCGCATTGAAAGCAATGTCGCAAGTGAGGTAATCTTCACACAACCCATGTAATACATAAGGGAAAAGATACATAGTTGGCTTACAATCGCCACTTCACACAATTACATGAATAAATCATTACATCATCCAAATACAATCAAGGTCCGACTATGGAACCAAAATAAAAGAAGAACCCCAAATGCGACACGGTCCCCGATCGACCCCAACTGGGCTCCACTACTGATCGACTAGAGCGAAACAACACAAAGGACAAGATCTTCATTGAGCTCCTCCTTGAGCTTGGTTGCGTCACCTGCACGGTTCAACGGCACCTGCAAGCTGGTTTTGGAAGTATCTGTGAGTCACGGGGACTCAGCAATCTCGCACCCTCGCGATCAAGACTATTTAAGCTTATGGGTAAGATAAAAGGTATGAGGTGGAGCTGCAGCAAGCGACTAGCATATATGGTGGCTAACATACGCAAATGAGAGCGAGAAGAGAAGGCAAAGCATGGTCGTTAAAAGTATGATCAAGAAGTGATCTTAAACAACCTATGTCAAGCATTACTCCAACACCGTGTTCACTTCCCGGACTCCGCCGGAAAGACACCATCACGGTTACACACATAGTTGATTCATTTTAATTAAGTTAAGGTTCAATTTATCTACAACCGGACATTAACAAATTCCCATCTGCCCACAACCGCGGGCATGGCTTTCGAAAGTTCAAATCCCTGCAGGGGTGTCCCAACTTAGCCCATCACAAGCTCTCACGGTCAACGAAGGAATAGACCTCCTCCCGAGACATTCTGATAAGACTCGGTATCCCGATTCTACAAGACATTTCGACAGGGTAAAACTAAACCAGCAACACCGCCCGAATGTGCCGACAAATCCCGATAGGAGCTGCACATATCTCATTCTCAGGGCACACTCAGATGAGCTCTCCATACAACTAAAACCAAACCTCGAGTTTCCCTGAGGGGGCGCTGCACATGACTCTAGTTTGGACCAACAGTCAGAGGAGCACTGGCCCGGGGGGGTTAAATAATGATGACCCTCAGGAGCGCGACTCCCAAGGGAAAAGAAAAGGCTTGGTGGCAAATGGTAAAACCAATGTTGGGCATTGCTGGAGGAGTTTTACTCAAGGCAAACTGTCAAGGGGTTCCCATAATAGCCCAACCGCGTAAGGAACGCAAAATCCAGGAACAAAACACCGATATGACGGAAACTAGGGCGGCAAGAGTGGAACAAAACACCAGGCATAAGGCCGAGCCTTCCACCCTTTACCAAGTATATAGATGCATTAATTAAATAAGGTATATTGTGATATCCCAACAAGTAAACATGTTCCGAACAATGAACAACATCTCGATGTTCCAACAAGGAACAAACTTCAATCTTCACCTGCAACTAACAACGCTATAAGAGGGGCTGAGCAAAGCGGTAACATAGCCAAACAACGGTTTGCTAGGACAAGGTGGGTTAGAGGCTTGGTTTAACAACATGGGAGGCATGATAAGCAAATGGTAGGTATCGCAGCATAGGCATAGCAAAAGAGCGAGCAACTAGCAAGCAAAGATAGAAGTGATTTCGAGGGTATGGTCATCTTGCCCGAAATCCCATAAGGAAGAAGAACGAGTCCATGAAGAAGACAAAAGGATGTAGACGAACGGGTCCTCACAAACGCGACGTAATCGGAACCAACCCGAAGAAGCAAACACCGGAAAAGAAAGCACACAACATAGTAAACAACCAACACATGAACATGGTATGATATGCGAAATGCGGTATGCGATGCATATGCATGATTTGACAAGGAATGATTGAACCTGGCCTCAACTCGGAAAAGCAAGTCTGTCACTGGAAAGATGAGGTGATTTCGGTTGAAATCGATATAAAGATCACCGGAAACGGAGTTACGGTTTGGAAATGGCAAGCAAATCAAATATGGCACCGGTCTGCGATTTACAGCAAGTAGCCATCTAAATGCAACAAGATGAACATGCTACAGCACTCAAACATGACAACAAAATACATGGCAGGGATCCACTCAAGATGCTTAACAAAAGACTAGCACTGAGCTATGGCCAATTCATCCATTAACAGGTTCAAACAAGCATGGAAAAAATGCATATGGTAAACAGATTTCAGACTTAGTGAAATTAACACAAGCCTGGAATTCCAGATCAGATAGCACACTTTGGAGCATGAAAACTATTTGCTACAGGAACTTAACATGGCAAAGCAAGACATGGCATGGACCTACTCAAAGAGCTTAACAAAAGTACCTTAGTGACCTTGAGCCAAAAGCGATCACAAAATACAATTGCAAGCATGTGAACATGGCAAAAACATAATCAGTTCTCAGACTTAGTGAAAACTGGAGCATGCTGAAAACAGATATCAAGTAGGCATGTTTACGAGCTCGATGCACTCACTACAGAGCAAGTCATGGCAATCTAAGCATGCACCCATCAAGAATACACAAAATGCAAGCTAGACATGGCAAGAACAATAACATAGCATGCACGGATCAATTACAACATCCTTGGCAAAATCGCTAACAAGTAGACAATCTGCCCAGATTCACGAAATAGCAAAAGTAGAGCTCGATTGACTCAAGCTAGGGTGCTCCATAATTGCAAACAAAGACATGGATGGATAGAGCACTACAAGATTAACAAATCATCCTTACTGATCATCCTCAAAAGAGGCACGGATCACTAGGAAACAACATGAACATATGGCCATATGAGATAAACAGGTCGAGGCGCCGGAAAATCGAGGATCGCCGGAAAACCTCGCCGGAGATGAGGGAGAAGACGGCCGGAGGGTGCGGGAGCAACCGGGGAGGTGTGGGGAGGTGTGGAACGGGCAGATCCGGGCACGAGGGCCCCGGATCCGGTCATGGAGCGGGCGGAGGAGCTCCGACTCCGGTAGGACGGCGAGCTCGAGGCCATGGAATTTGCGGCGGCGGGGTAGGCCGGGCGAAACTCCGGCGGAGCAGCAGCGCATGGCGGCCGAGGCCCGTGGGCGGCGGAGGAAAACGGCGACGCGGGCGCGGTGGCGGAGCACAGGGACCGTGAGCGGCGGCGGGGTACTCCGGTGAGGCGACGCCGGTGAACGGGCGGCAGGACGGCTCCCAGGCGGCGGCGCGGGGCGGTCAACGCCGGCGAAGGGGACGCGCGGCGAGGGAGATGTGCTCGGGCCGCGGCGGCGCGCGGACAGGCTCGCGCAGGCCCGCGATGGGCCGCGGCGGGCCGGTGCGGCGGCGAGAGGGCGGCGAGACAGGTGGCGCCATGCGGTTGGACGTGGGAGGCGGAGAGGCTGACGTGTCGCGCTCTCATTGGCCGGGCGACGTGGCGGCTGGGTGGACGCATCCGCCGGCGGGACGGACATGTCCGGCGGCGCTGAGGGAGGAGTTTTAGGGTTTCGGGGAAAAGATCCGAAAACGAAAATGAAGGGGTTTATTTATAGAGGTAGAGGGAGCTAGGAAGCTCCAAATGAGGTGCGGTTTTCGGCCACGCGATCGTGATTGAACGACCGAGATGATGGAGAGGGTTTTGGTGGGTTTTGGGCCAAAATGGAAGGGTGTTGGGCTGCAACACACACGAGGCCTTTCCGGTCCCTCGGTTAACCGTTGGAGCATCAAAAGAAGTCCAAATGATACGAAACTTGACAGGCGGTCTACCGGTAGTAAACCAAGGCCGCTTGGCAAGTCTCGGTCCAATCCGGAAATGTTTAACCCCCACACACGAAAGAAAGGTAGAAATGACCACCGGAGGAGATAGGAGCGCCGGAATGCAAAACGGACAACGGGGAAAATGCTTGGATGCATGAGACGAACATGTATGCAAATGAAATGCACATGATGACATGATATGCAATGCATGACACGCAAGGAATGACAAGGTAACGACGATGAATAACTAGAGGACAGCTGGCACGTCGGTCACGGGGCGTTACAACCATCTACGGTATCAACCATACTCTTCACACGACAAAGTCCTTAATAAAGAGACGATGCTCTGATACCAATTGAAAGGATCGATATAGTTGACTAGAGGAGGGAGGGTGAATAGGCAACTAACGATTTTTAGCTTTACCAAATTAAACTTGCATCAAAGTAGGTTGTCTAGATATGATACTAGGTGAGCAACCTATATTATGCAACAACAACAAGCACACAAGCAAGCAAGGGATACAACACAATATAAGCTTGCACAAGTAAATGTAAGAGATAACCAAGAGTGGAGCCGGTGGAGACGTGGATGTGTTGCCGAAGTTCCTTCCCTTTGAGGGGAAGTACGTCTCCGCTGGAGTGGTGTGGAGGCACAATGCTCCCCAAGAAGCCACTAGGGCCACCGTATTCTCCTCACGCCCTCACACAATGCGAGATGTCGCGATTCCACTATTGGTGCCATGGAGGCGGCAACCGAACCTTTACAAACAAGGTTGGGGCAATCTCCATAACTTAATCGGAGGCTCCCAACGACACCACAAAGCTTCACCACAATGGAATATGGCTCCGCTGTTACCTCAACCGTCTAGGGTGCTCAAACACCCAAGAGTAACAAGATCCACAAGAGATTAGTGGGGGGAATCAAATTTCTCTTGGTGGAAGTGTAGATTGGGGCCTTCTGAACTAATCCCTAGAAAATCAACAAGTTTGATTGGCTAGGGAGAGAGATCGGGTGAAAATGGAGCTTTGAGCAACAATGGAGCTTCGAGAGGGAAGAGGTAGTCTTCTTGGGGAAGAAGACCCCCTTTATATAGTGGGGGACAAGATCCAACCGTTACCCACCCACTCAGCCCGCGAGATGCGGTACTACCGCAAGGCTCTGCAGTACTACCGCTCCCCAGTGCGGTACTACTACTCATGCGGTAGAAGCCAGGTGAGGTCCTGTTGCACTAGGCAACGAGCGGTAGAACCGCCGGAGCGGTACTACCGCGCGCCCCTGCGGTACTACCGCGGGGCAGGGCTCAACTAGGTTGGGAAAGGGCATGGACTAAATAAATTTCGTCTGTGACTACTTCTGCTGAGTTTGGGATGTGCGAAAATCCGGCATGGTACTACTGCTCGCAAGGAGCGGTACTACCACGTAGGGTTTGGGCTAGAGGCAGCGGTACTACCGCTCGCGAGGAGCTGTACTACCGCGGGCCCCTGCGGTACTACTGCTCCCTTGAGAAGTACTACCGCACGCCATAGAACCTATTGCACTTGGAGGCCTTCATCTCGCAACGACAAGGATAAACGAACGATGCTCCAAAGAAGCGAAGGAAAGGTGGTGCAAAGGAACAGATATGTACGTGTTGATTCCACCCTAACCTATCCGAAGCAGACCCCCTCTTAATAGTATGGCTTTCCTATGACTCAAATCCACCGAAAAGAAACGTAGAAAACTGCCATCTTTGATAGGCTTCGAGGGGCACCGAATTGTCCTGTGCCTAGACATTAGATATCTGAAATGCTCAATGCACATGATCAGTCCGCAAATGCATTGTCATCAATCACCAAAACCACATAGGGAGAAATATGCGCTTACAATGTATCTCTCTTAACATTGACTATTTTGGTGATCAACGTCCCTCTTGGACGGTTATCACTTTTCCTTGGTGCTGGCGCCTACAACAAGAAATCAACTCAAGTTAGATTAAGTATGGATGTGCCTAATAAATAAAAGAGTAAAGCTTGAAATTCACATTTTTGATAAACGACCAAATGCCTATCTTCCCATAAAAGATGCAAATACCTTCTTCATTATCTAGGCCTGCCTATTAAAACCAAAAACATTATTTTTCCAATGGAGTTTTTATTTTTCATAGTCCTATGTGGGTTTTCTTCCGTTGGCAGCTTGTAGAATTTCATGGTTTTTTGAGTGGTGTTAAACCACTTTTCATCTAAATGGAATATGTTACGCATGTCCTTGAATGTGGGCCTATTTGGCAAACTTTGCGGGTCAAACATAGAGAGACAATGTTGCAGCCTAGTCTTCATGTATGCTTCCTTCAAATATGGCTTGAGTGAGCTGGAATGCCCATCGAGCAAGCCTTCCGTAAACATCCTATGCGGTGTGCTTTCTTCACACCCAAAGCTCTAGCAAGACTGCGTATAGTTCTCCTCTGACTCCAAGGAATCTCTGGAACCCTACCGAGGTCAAGTACAATCCTTTCGTGACCACAATTTTTGGCTTCCTTGATCGTACAACAACGGGTATCCCTTGTCGAAGACACTCCTTCACACTCCTCCAAACGCGTCTGACCTTGTACACCGAAACTTGGAACATGTTTGCAACTTCTCTGGTTGTGGTCTTCTTTAATCTCCGGTTGACACTTCTTGCTAGCAATTCTTCATAAATACCAGTCCTTTGCAAACCTATTAAATTCTTGAAGTTGTGTTCATTATCTTCTTGCTCTTTCTCCACATTCGTGTCTTCATCTGGTGCTGAATCATACATGGCTTCATGTGGTTCTGAATCATCACGCTCTTCTTCATCAAAATGAATCTCTATATCGCCTGCATATACACCTTAGTCCTCCAGGTCAACATGAAGGTTATGTAGAGCTTCATCCATTGCTTGCACTTCCTCTTCCATGCTCTGGAAAAAACCACCTTGGTCTTCAAGTTCGTCATCTACAAGGTGAGGTCATGTGAGTAGTTGGATAAGATCGTAATTAAACATTCAAATGTGCTAACTAAATTATTTTACTAACCTGATTCATCCAATTCATGCGGGTCCTCTTCTCCATGGGCAATGTCGGCCTCATGTTCATCTTCTGCATAAAGACACCATCATGATTAGCTACAGTATGTAGAAGAATTGAACATGTGTAGATGATCAAGATGTACCTGGGTTCATATTCAGATCGAAATGATGGCCAGCCAGTGGTACTTCTTCATGCAAAGGAGGCTCATGTCCATCTTCTCTAGAAAATTGATGGTCGACATGGAGTACTTCTTCATGCAAGTGAGGCTCAAAACCAACCTGGGCTTCTTCATGCAAGCCAGTCTCATGTTCGTCCTCTATGACAAACAAGAATTGAAATGTATCTACTTTTTCTCACGCTTTTCCTCTTGTTTTGGACTCTAATTTGCATGGTTTGAATGAAACTAATCCCGGGCTGACGTTGTTTTCAGCAGAACTACCATGGTGTTGTATTTGTGCAGAAATAAAAGTTCTCAGAATGGAACGAAACTTTGCGAGGATTTTCTATATCAATAATAAGAATTTCTGGAGCCAAGACCCACCAGAGAGGGGCCCCTGGGTGAGCACAACCCACCAGGGCACGCCCCCTCTCCTAGCGCGCCCAGGTGGGCTGTACCCACCTGGTGGCCCAGCTGACGACCCCCTGATACTATAAAATAATATATTTCCTGAAAAAAGTCAGGGAGAAAGAATTATCGCGATCCATGAGATGGAGCCGCCGCTAGGCCCTGTTCTTCCTCGGGAGGGCAGATCTGGAGTCCGTTTGGGGCTCCGGAGAGGGGGGTCTTCGTTCTTCGTCATCACCAACCCTTCTCCATCGCCAATTCCATGATGCTCCCCACCGGGAGTGAGTAATTCCTTTCTAGGCTCGTTGGTCGGTGAGGAGTTGGATGAGATTCATCATGTAATTGAGTTAGTTTTGTTAGGGCTTGATCCCTAGTATCCACTATGTTCTTAGACTGATGTTGCTATGACTTTGCTATGCTTAATGCTTGACACTTTGGGCCCGGTGCCATGATTTTAGATCTGAACCATTTATGAATTCATCATTATATCCATGTTATAGATCCAATCTTGCAAGTTATAGTCACCTACTACGTGTTATGATCCGGCAATGCCGGAGTGAAAACAACTGGGCCCACTCCCGGTGATGACCATAGTATGAGGAGTTCATGTATTCACTATGTGTTAATGCTTTGTTCCGGTTCTCTATTAAAAGGAGGCCTTAATATCCCTTAGTTTCCAATATGAACCCCGCTGCCACAGGAGGGTAGGACAAAAGATGTCATGCAAGTTCTTTTAATAAAGCACGTATGACTATTTACGGAATACATGCCTACATTATATCGTGAATTGGGCTAGTGCCGTATCGCCCTAGGTTATAACTGTCGCATGATGATATCATCCAACAAGTCACCGATCCAATGCCTACAAAATTTTCCATATTGTTTTTACTAAGTTACTACTGCTATCATCACTGTTACACTTGATACAAAATTACTGCTATCACTGTTACTATTACTATTGCTGCTATCACTACTATCAAAACTATCAAACTACTTTGCTACTGATCACTTTGCTGCAGATAATTAATCTCCAAGTGTGGTTGAATTGACAACTCAGCTGCTAATACCTTCAAATATTCTTTGGCTCCCCTTGTGTCGAATCTATAAACTTCGGTTGAATACTCTACCCTCAAAAACGGTTGCGATCCCCTATACTCGTGGGTTATCAAGACCTTTTTATAGCGCTGTTGCCGGGGAGCATAGCTATATTTGTTGAGTCACTTGGGATTATTATCAATTTATCACTATGAAGAATCTGAAGGATCCAAAGACTAAGATATTTCCCTCAAGGACGAGGGGAGGTAAGGAACTGCCATCCAGTTCCGCTTTAGATTCACCTTCTGTTATGAGTAAACTTGCAACACTACCACATGCTATTAATTTTGATAAGTCGCAAGTTATTGATGATGCTACTTCTCCTATGAATGATGCTTATGATGATGCTAGTACCTTGCTTGATAATGATGATGTGCCACTTGGTGAATTTCTTGATAAACAAATTACTAGAGTTATACAACATGATGTTGTTGAATCTGATGATGAGCTTGAAACTAAATCTCCTAAAACACCTGCTAGAACTAGCCCTCCTAGATATGAATTGCCTAAGGTACTGGAAGGTTATGTTATGAGTGAAGAAGCAACTAGAGATATTCTTGCTTATAATGATAGAGATGATCTAGAGAAATTATTACGCAAGTATAAAGAAAAATCTCTGAATGCTAGAATGAAGTGTGATCCTAAGTTTGCTACTTCACCTATCTTTATTGATGATAAGGATTATGAATTCTCCGTCGACCCAGAGTTAATTACTTTGGTTGAATCTGATCCTTTCCATGGTTATGAAACTTAAACTGTTGTGACACATCTTACTAAGTTGAATAATATAGCCACCCTTATTACTCATGATGAGAAAACTTGCTATTACTTTATTCTCAAATTATTTACTTTCTCATTAAAGGGTGATGCTAAAGCTTGGTACAATACTCTTGCTCCTAGTTGTGTGCGTAGTCCCCAGGATATGATTTATTACTTCTCTGAAAAATATTTTCCTGCTCATATGAAACAAGCTGCCTTATAGGAAATATTTAACTTTGTGCAAACTAAAGAAGAGAGTCTTCCACAAGCTTGGGGGGGGGGGGGCCTTTGCCAGTTACTTAATGCTTTGCCTGATCATCCTATTAAGAAAAATGAAATACTTGATATCTTCTATAATGGACTAACCGATGCTTCTAGGGACTTCCTAGATAGTTGTGCTGGTTGTGTTTTCAGGGAACGAACTGTTGGACAAGCTAAAGAAATATTGAATAGCATATTGAAAAATTATGATGATTGGACTATTCCTGAACCACTGCCTAAACCCACTCCAAAGAAGAGGGGTATATTATATCTCAGTCCCAAAGATATGCAAGAGGCAAATAAATCTATGAAGGAAAAAGGTATTAAGGCTAAGGATGTTAAAATTTTACCTCATATCGAAGAAATACATGGGCTTAATACACCACCAATGCCTAAGGTGGCACAGGTAAATTATCTTATGAAGTTTAATTATAATGATAATCCTCACAATATGCATCCTAGCCAATGCCTTTATGAGTTTGGAAACTACATTAGAAAACAAGATCACTTCAATGCAAATGTTATGAAACAATTGAAATATAATTTTGATATGGTTGCTCGCTTGAGTGACTTGTTATTTAGAATATAAAATGATATTAGAGGTGTTGGAAAGCATGCTTTTATGGTTCAAACTCAATTAGAACAAGTTTCTAAATCTCAAAGGGAAATGCTTGATGAAATGAATCATAATATGTATGACTTTGCTGTTAGAGTTGCAACTAGAGGAGGTAAAATGACTCAGGAACCACTTTATCCTGAGGGACACCCTAAAAGAATTGAACAAGATTCACAAAGAGCTAACACTAGGGCACCTAGTTCTTCTAAAAAGAAAAAGAAAAAGAAGAATGATAGGACTTCACATGCTCCTAGTGAACCTGAAATAGAGAAACCTCCTAATAATGATAATGAAGTTTCTATCTCTAATGCTGAAACTCGGTCTGGTAATGAATACTCACCTAGTGATAATGAAAAAGATAATGCTAATGTTCATGAAGACTCTCAACCAAATGATAAAGAACCAGATAATGATGTTGAGATAGAACCACCTGTTGATCTTGATAACCCACAAGCTAAGAATAAAAGATATGACAAAAGAGACTTTGTGGCTAGGAAACACGGTAAACAAAGCGAACCGTGGGTTCAAAAACCTATGCCTTTTCCACCCAAGTCAACTAAAAAGAATGATGATGAAGAATTTGAACGCTTTGCTGAAATGCTGAGGCCAGTCTTTTTGCGTACTCGCTTGACTGATATCTTGAAAATGCATCCTTATGCAAAGTATATGAAAGACATCATCACAAATAAGATAAAAATACCAAAAGCCAAAATCTCCACTATGCTTGCTAATTACACTTTTAAAGATGGAGTACCTAAAAAACTTGGAGATTCGGGAATACCAACTATACCTTGCTCTATCAAAAAGAATTATGTGAAAACTGCTTTGTGTGATTTAGGAGCTGGTGTCAGTGTTATGCCTTTCTCTTTATATAAAAGACTTGACTTGAATAAACTCACACCTACTGAAATATGTTTGCAAATGGATGACAAATCAACTGCCATACCTATCGGTATCTGTGAGGATGTGCCCATTGTTGTTGCTAATGTTACTATTTTGACTGACTTTGTTATACTTGAGATGCCCGAGGACGACAACATGTCGATTATCCTTGGTAGACTCTTCTTGAATATTGCAGGGGCAGTTATTGATTGCAATAAAAGCAAGGTCACTTTCATATTAATGGTAATGAGCATACGGTGCACTTTCCGAAGAAACACTTCCAAGTGAATGGTATTAATGTTATTGAAAAATCTCCGACAATCACTATTGGAAGTTTTCAAGTACCTCTACCTACTGTCAAAAAGAAATATGAAACGCTTATTGTTGGAGAAATGCATATCCCCATTGAGGTAACTTAGTGATTTACGAAAGTTCTTCGGTTTCATGCTAATCGAAAGTGGTTGTTAATAAGACTTGATCAACCTTATTAATGGATCATTTTTGAACGGTATGAAGTTGATGAATTTAGTAAGCACTACTTTCTGTCCCTACTTTTTATTCTCTGTTTTTATTAGTTAAATAAAATAAAATGCCATGTTTTGTCTCTTTTCTGAATTTTCCGTACAATAAAAATGACCCAAAAATAAAAGTTCTCGGAATGCCCTGAAAATTTAATACGAATTTTTCTGAATATTTGAGAATTTTTGGTGCAAATAACATCATAGGGAGGTGCACCAGGTGGGCACAACCCACCTGGGCGCGCCAGCACCCCTAGGCGCGCCATGGTGGGTTGTGGTCCCCACGTGGCCCCCCTCACTTACATCTTCATACCACATCATCACTTACCTCCAGAAAAAAAATCCCCATTGCTCTCTCTCCCGTGTTCTTGAGCTCAAACCCGCAGATTTTGATCTCTTTGCTCGAAGCTCCGTTTCTGAAACTGTTTCGGGGGATTGTTCTTGGTATGTGACTCCACCATTTGTCCAATTAGTTTTTGTTTTAGTGGCTTATACTTTTAATGATTAGCTACTCTTGGTGCTGCTGTAGATGTGCTTGCATGTTGAATTCTTAGTGTTCTAAGTAGTTTGAATGCTTCCTATGGCTTCTATGTATCCCTATGAGTAGTTGCTATCAATCTTACAAAGTTTTGTTGACAAATTTTTGTCACTCAAAATATTTTATTTTTAGAAAATTATACGCGAACATGAATATCTTCAGGAAGTTTGGTTCTAAGAAGAACTCCAAGGGTGTTATTGGGGAGTCTTCTGACAATGATCTCCACCCTTGGAGGTTGGCAGAAGTACGGCCGTGCGAATGGCCGCACACCCCGTTCCCGCAACAGGCTGGAATTCTTGAGGAGTTCATGCAATATATTGCTAATGCCGGCCTCACCGATATCATCGCAGATGAGTGTGACCAGCACCAAATCCTCACAAACAACTTTGTTCAGAGCTTTACTTTCTTGCCTAGAAATAATCCTCCTGAAGTGAGCTTTAATTTATATGCTGAAAACCATCAGATACCACTTACTAAGTTTTGTGACATATGCATGATCCCATCTGATGGGAGCTTGGCTGAGCCTAGGCCTGCTGGGTTTGAGGATTTTTATCGCACTCTGACAGTGGGTGATGAGAGAGGAGTGTCAGCCACTATGGCTGCTAGCATACACTTTCTTGCCGTGCATTATTTTGCTTTATTTGTTGCTAAGTGATTGCTTGCTAGAAAGAAAGTAGGTGCGCTCAGTGCACCAGACTTTGCTATTTTACGTCGAGCACTAGAGGGCAACAACACCTACCTTGGGAGCTATTATGGCTCGTCACCTCCATCTTAATAAATCACAGGGTGAAATACATGGTGGAATTTATGCTATTCGTTTGGCGGCTCACTTCGAGGTTGAGATACACCCTCATGATTTCCCTCTGACTAAAGTTTACCTAGACCGTGCAGCCATGGATCACCACCATTTTACTGCGAATCTCCTCACATCCCTATTCCATATAACCTGGTTTTTAGTGTGAAGACTCGTGATGTTATTCCATTGCCTGCTCCTGCTTTGTTTGATTCTTCTGCCAGGGGCGGATATAGGATTATGCCTGCAGATATCATCGCCTACCAAAACGCTTAGGCTGCTGCGGAAGCGGCACAACAGGCACCCCCAGCACTAGGATGAGTGGATGCCTACTCCTCAGGACCCCTACTACCCTCCAGGTTACTAGTCGACTACCAAGTTAGGCCAAAAGCCTAAGCTAGGGGGAGTACGTGTTTCCACCGACTTTACATTCATGTCTATTTATTCCATTTGTCGGTGTTCACACTTTTTCATTGTATCATCCATGCATAGATTTATTTTCTTGCTTTCTTCTTGTGTGTTTGAAAAACTTTAGAAAAACCAAAAAAAATATTTGTAGTTAATTTACTTTCTATGCATTCTTAGTAGTAGTACTAAAAAGAAAATCCAAAAATATTTCCTTGTTCTTCTTTTGCTTGTTGGGAGCTTTCCCGTGTAAATAGTTTTTCTCATTTTTGCTTTTCCCTTTTATTTGCTTGTTGAAGAAACCAAAAACTCCAAAAATATTTCAGTGCGTTTCTCTAAAATTCTTTTCTTTTATTCTAGTTGTACCAAGGAGAAGACCACGATGAAAATGTTGAGTGGCTCTCATATGAATAATTGTTGAACTAATAAAGAGCCCATTTTACCTTATCTTCTCCTGTTGAATAAAATCTTTGCAGATTCTAGCTTAGTCCATGGCATGCTTGCACTATTATTATTTTCATATCGTTCGGTTGTGCAAGTGAAAGGCAATAATGACGACATTTGATGAACTGGCCGTGGCAAATAGAAACTGGTATGAACTTGACTTGTCTTGTCTGTGTAAATATGTTCAACCTAGCATCCATGATTCAGCCCGTTATGATTAAACATGTTTGCAATGATAATTAGAGATTATAGTTTCTCATGCCATGCATAAGTAGCTGTGAGTTAATAATGATTTATGCATGGTATGGTATCCTCCTCTGAATGTTCAAGTGGCTTGACTTGGTACATGTTCATGCATGTAGTTGAATCAAAACCTACATAGCCTCTATAATGTTTATGTTCATGGTGTTCATATCCTACTCACGCTAGTGTCCTATGTTACTTACGCATAATGCATGGTTATGATTGTTGTTGCTCTCTAGCTGGCCGCTTCTCACCCTTCTCCATCGCCAATTCCATGATGCTCCCCACAGGGAGTGAGTAATTCCTTTGTAGGCTCACTGGTCGGTGAGGAGTTGGATGAGATTCATCATGTAATCGAGTTAGTTTTGTTAGGGCCTGATCCCTACTATCCACTATGTTCTTATATTGATGTTGCTATGACTTTGCTATGCATAATGCTTGGCACTTTGGGCCCAGGTGCCATGATTTCAGATCTAAACCATTTATGAATTCATCATTATATCCATGTTCTAGATCGGATCTTTCAACTTATAGTCACCTACTACATGTTATGATCCGGCAACCCCGGAGTGACAACAACCGGGCCCACTCCTGGTGATGACCATAGTATGAGGAGTTCATGTATTCACTATGTGTTAATGCTTTGTTCCGGTTATCTATTAAAAGGAGGCCTTAATATCCCTTAGTTTCCAATATGGACCCCGCTACCACAGGAGGGTAGGAAAAAATATGTCATGCAAGTTCTTTTAATAAAGCACGTATGACTATTTACGGAATACATGCCTACATTATATCGTCAACTGGAGCTAGTGCCGTATCGCCCTAGGTTATAACTGTCTCATGATGAATATCATTCAACAAGTCACCGATCCAATGCCTACGAAATTTTCCATATTGTTTTTGCTAAGTTACTACTGCTATCATCACTGTTACACTAGCTACAAAATTAGCACTATCACTGTTACTATTACTATTGTTGTTGTCACTACTATCAAAACTATCAAACTACTTTGCTACTGATCACTTTGCTGTAGATAATTAATATCTAGGTGTGGTTGAATTGACAACTCAGCTGCTAATACCTTCAAATATTCTTTGGCTCCCCTTGTGTCGAATCTATAAATTTGTGCTGAATACTCTACACTCGAAAATTGTTGCAATCCCCTATACTTGTGGGTTATCAAGAATCATCAGCATGTGCACATGATCAAGGGGAACAAATGAAAAGATGAACAAGATGTACCTGGGTTCATGTTCAGATTGAAGTGATGGCCAACCTGGAGCACTTCTTCATGCAAGGGAGGCTCATGTTCATCTTCTCCCTCTCCTGGTGCTATGTTCAAGTCAATGGCCATTCTCTCTATCTCTCTCTGTGTGTGTGTGTGTGTGTGTGTGTGTGTGTGTGTGTGTTTTGTTTTACTTGGTGCAAGTGTGCCAATTTATAGCTGGGTGCCATCGCTTCATCTACTAAATATGTAATCTAGCGCCTCTCATTTCTGTAATTTGGCGCCACATTTTTGTAATCTGGAGTAGTACTAGTTGTAGCTGGCGGGAAGTACTGTGGTGGGAGCAAATTCTGTTGATAAAGTTGTGTTTTACTTCTCCCTTCTCATTTATTATATGCAGGAATCGAAGTAGTGGCACCTTAATTGAGTGGTGGGAGGGTTGTTTTTGCAAAAATCCTTAATTTGTGTTAGAAAACCCAGACATCCACTCTTTAGCGGTCAGAGGGAGTACATTTCTAGAGATATTTTAATCAACAAAACTAGGGTATTACGACTAGTCCTTGGTGGTTTATTTTTATAGAAGAAGAACCCGAGACACATAGTGTTGAGTCAAGGACTAGAACACTTGTGAGAAGCAAGCACACCTGCTCGCCTAGCCACTCGAGCTATGCTCGGTTCTCTTCCTCGAAAGCGACAATGAAAATGGATTTGGTGGTGCATGAGAATTTCAATCGCCTTTTCTCTTCCTCGAAAGCGATGAATGTTGTGCCGAAGCTCACTTGATTAGGGTTTAGGGTAGTTTTTTTGTGGATGAAGGGGTTAGCGTAGTTTACAAATTAGTTTAGGGAGGGGACGTCAAGCTTGATTAGGGTTCATGGTAGTTTACAAATTTTAGTCACCATCTCGTCGGTGAAGCCCTCCATTTAGGTGAAGTAGGCGGTATCAATATGTTGTTTTATGTGCTTGTAAGTAGTTTTTGAATTTAAATGATTTGTGCTCACGGGTTGGAAGAGAACATCTTTTCAATAGCTTCTTACACACTCGACAGTGCAATGTGACTTGCAATAAGACTTGCCTAGATATACTAGAAAGCATGTTGCTCAAGACCTGCTAGTCCCAAGGCGATCCAGAACGCATAAACCATATTAGGGCATCTCTGGCTGGTCCCTCAAGGAGCAAAATTTTGGTTTTCAGGGGTTAAACTGGACCTAGCTGATCCCATGTCGGTTTTATCCCCTTAAAGTTTTCATTCCTTGTGTCAGGGCCGCTTATATTTTCTTGGTTGACGCCACTTCTTAGGATTTCCCCTCCCCTATGGGTTGTGCCCCCCCCCCCCGCCCCCGCTCGACTGCATCCACTCACCTTCCTTGCCCTTGCCTCCACCGTCCACCACACACCACCCCATACGTCTCATAGCACTTGCTACTTCACTTACCCCTACGATTCGGTTGATGCTCGTCGCCGTGGCCGGATTCAACGCATCTACGCCCGTCACCGCCATCGTCGGATTCAACGCACCTACGCCCCAGCGTCATCACATTTTGTAGGAAACTAAAACGTGCAGGCACTCAGAGCGTTTTGCACCGCCTTGCCCCCTCTTGCCGCTCACATCTTGTTCATCGTTCGACCACCGGCTCATTCTGATCTATTGGTAGGCCGGGCTTGACCCTCGCCCAACAACTCAACGAAGAGCCTCTACCTTTCATGAAGTGTGATGTCTGCAGGCGGCTAGTAGCATTCCACTCTACATGATATACTTTTATAGGATCCCAATGGAACCAGAAGAAGTCCTAACATGTTTACAATTTTTTTATGGAGTAATGATAAGGATAAGAAAAGGTACCACATGGTCTCGTAGCATAGGCATCCTTGACCTAGATATGATGAACATTGCTCTCCTCTCAAAATGGTCGTGAAAGTTATTCAATGAAAAATGGGCTTGATAGGATTTTATTTGGAATAAGTAATTCAAAAATTGCGCTCTTGGACACGTGTCACAACGGGAAGGAATTTACCATTTTTTTGGCTCTTTTCTATTTCTATATGAACCATAGTATTAGAGTTTAGAAAGGAATTGTGGATGGAATTGACGGTCTTACTTTCGGGAGAGCTCTCAGGTTAAGCATGGATAATGGATTTTAGGTAAAGCAGGCACGTAGAAGAGTTGTACTTTCTGTTGGAGATGAAAATGTGTATGGTTGTTATCTCCATCTAGGGATTATAGTGCGAAATCTTTTATGGGCTCTTGCCTCTTGATATCCCCATCTAATATGATTCATGCTAGATGAATATCTGTTAGGCCTTGAAGTGCAAGGGTTTGTAGCACGAAGCAAGCTTCCTCAGCCGAGAACCAGCGTATCAATCTATAGTTCTTGTAGTAGACAATGATCAATACCTATATACAACTAGAGAACTTCTTCTTGCTCCCCAACTTTGGTAGTGAGATTGCCAGTCTCACTAACTTTGCTAGTTACAAGGATTAATGTATTGTGTTTTGCGAATTGAGTATTATATGCAAAAGAAATTAATGTTCAATTTGTAAAATAACAAATACTAAAGTGACAGACGTTATGATTACGAGATAAAGGACCAGGATCCATAATTTCAATAGTGGTGTCTCTTTAGAAACCATAGGTGTGGTGAACAAATTACAATTGTGTATCAACTAAATTGAGTGTTTATGATGTGATAACATATGTCATGATTGCATATAGGCATAACGTCCTTCTATTTGTAGACCATTATCCAACTGCATCTATAACTACTCCACTTGAATCCAATATGCATAAAAGAGAGCATTCCATTAAGCAAAGTGACCTAATGTAGATAGTATATCCCCTTTACCGTACCTCTAGTTCATCACTGACACAACTAGTCAAGTACCCTTTTAATCCTTAGTGGCAATAAGAAATACAAGCCATTTTCTATTTCTTTCACTGAGATAGATTACTTGAATTATTAAACCGAACAAACATATGGAACACTCTCTTGGAGATCATTCATCTAATCATGGCTAATGAAAGATTAACATCTTTGAGAGCATATATGTCTATAAATCATGCAATAAAGAACTCCAAAGGACCACAAAATAAATCCATAGATAATCTGATCATAAAGTGACAATTCATCACACTACAACAAACGGACCAAGAATTGCATCCGTTGGATCACAGTCATGTATGGAAGGGCAAGGGAGAGAGATTTCCATCTAGCTATTGTTATGGTCACATAGGCCAAGGAGGAATACTCACAACATACATGGTGGCAGCAGTGAGGTTGATGAAGATAGCTTCAGCGACGAATTCCACCTCCCGCGCAGAAATGGAAAAGGCCTCTAGATTGGACTGTCACTGAACGCGAGGTGGTGGCGACAAAAAAATTCTTGATATATCTTTCTAGACGTTTAGGGAGAATATAAAGGCATCATGATCGAGAGGTGGCGATAGGTTCCCTAGGGCCTCCATGCGGTCCCACCACACAGTCAGGCCCTCGAACATGTGGCCAAGCCATGTGGACCCCACATGCCCCCCTCTAGTGGCTCCTAGGTCTGCTCGCTCCATCCTAACTTGAATCTTTACGACATATTTCCCCCTATTTTTTGTTCTTGGAAAGGTGTTTTTAAGGACCAAAAACATGTAGAAAATAACAACAGACACATGGCACTGGATTAATAGGGTAAACCAATAAAATGTAATAAAAATATGCCAAAAATATGTGATAATAGTATAGAAGTAGCATGAACATAACAAATATTAGACATGCGTTTGAGAGGTATAAGCTATGTAGAGTGTTGGGTGAGTACCTTTTGTATTCGTTTGACACGATAAAAAACCTTGCATGCGAAAATATTTCTCCGGTTAGTGCTGACTAAAAGCATATTAACACAGTGTTAGAATGTGGGGGAGGGGGAGGTAGTTGCAAGGAAACCCGTCTTTTATACGAAAAAATGAACCAATTTATCATTTATTCTTTGAATGCCCTCTAGCAAATTACATTTGGAAAAAAGTAAGATGTGTGATAGCTTCTTGTTTCAATGGCCGACACAAAGGTCATTGCTGGAACAAATGATATCTCAAAAAACACATAATATAGCTTGTTCACCGACAATGTCACATATTTTTGTATCTCTCACTCTTCAGAAAGTGATTGGGTTTTTCTTACCAGTCGCTTGCACGTAGGCATGGGCTCTTCAACCTGACCACTTTTCATAGGATCACATTGTAAAATCTTTGTTTATAGTGGAGTAACTTAAAAATGTTGTCATCACTACCTCAACAAGCGCTGACCGGTGTACACAAATTTTAAAAACACATGTGTGTGAATATAATGTTTATACTAAACATATATACTTATTTACAATTAATTTTATAATACTATATTCTTATTTTGTATTTACTACATTATTACTTATAATTGTTAACTAAATACATTTATGGTTAATATTAATATATAATTTACCATGTTATACAATTCTAATGTCTATCATTGAACATACACTTGCACAATGCCAAGTTAAAATGTTACTTTACATATAATTCATGCAAGTTTTCCTTCTGAAGACTTATCCAGTAAAAATATATTTAGTAAAAACAAACTAATTGCAAGAAAAAAGCATGCCTCGATGGTTTTCTTTGTGACACATCCATTAGTTATAATGCTAAATTATGTGTGAGTGTGGGCGCCCACACTCACATACATATGTTACATCTCTCCATAAAGATCTCTATAAAATCTTGTTGGAGAACAAATATCCCCACCGAGGTTCTTAGAGTAGATATAAGCAAATGTGAAAATCCAATGTGTTCAATAACTAATTGGCAACTTGTGCATGCTCTGTACATGGTAATGAATAGCATGGTGCACATATATGTGACTTCTTAGTTGAGAGCTCTAAAACATACAGTCTGAAAATATATCAGTATCGAGGTTTCCAATATATCATAAGGTATAAGCAAGCACACAATTGCGATGTGTTCAATAACTTGTTGTCAACTTCTGCACACTCTATACTTCATATTGAAATGTCATAGCTATCTCTAGAAGTCATGTTTGCGCATTTTACTATATTACTGAGCATATCACAACATATTCAAATGTGTAATGTGTTCTTGTAGAAATCAGACTCGAGGTGGGCATTCTTGTTACCCAGTCCTTGTGAAGTCTTTGCATATGTGTGATCCTTGATGGATTTTATTTCACCAAACATTTAAGCCAACCTTACTTTCGAAGAGCCTAGGTATGCCAACACTACTAGGGAAAAGCCTAGCAGTAGCGCGGGTAAAATGCTTATCAGTAGCGCGGGCAGCCGCACTACTGATACGGCGCTACAGCTAACGCTTAGCAGTAGCGCGTATTGACCCGCACTACTGCTATCTAGGGATAGCAGTAGCGGTCATCGCAAAAACGCGCTGCTGCTAATATCTATAGCGCCCTAGTATAAAAGGGGCTACTTCTAAGACCTCGCTGCTACTAAAGCCATACCCCGCGCTACTGTTATTAGTTTTTGATTTTTTTTTTCTGCTCCATATTTTGTGCTGCTGAATTTTGTTTAGTGTTTTATACAATAGTCGACTCTAGCATATCATACACATACAAATCTGATCATATCATACAAATACCAATAGTCTCATCAAATTGATCATGTCATCACCATAATCATCATCCAACACAAAATGATGTCTCTCATCATCATCTCGAAATAGCGATACAAGTTATGAGATGTCTCGAATACTTGCAACTACATCGTCATCCATCTAAACAATGATATAGACAAGAAGAGCTATCACTATATGAGTGAGAGTGGAACTATGAGGTACATGAGGCGGCGGTTATGAACCATTTATCTAGCTTTAGCGTGAACCTCAAGTAACTAGCTTCTGCTTCTTGTCTGCTTTTGAACCATTTATGGCTGGCGCCCGAGAACCGCTCGGATCATTTACCCTGCACATAATCATCATTTTCCAAATATAACACATGTCCAAATATGACATGTCCAAATTCCAAATATGACATCTCCAAATCACATGTCCACATATCACATGTCCACTTCAAATTTGCATATAACAGGAAGAAAAATATAGAACTTGAAGAAAAATGCAAGAAGTTTTTTTAATAGCAACAATTGCTTTAACTAAAAATAGCAATAGTTTGAAACCTAGGGTTCATACTAACTACCACTAAGAAATAGCCACTAATCTGTCCTAGGTTTTTTTAACTAGGGTTCATACTACCTAATTGAATAGAGTTCATACTAATTGTAATTAACTAACTAGCACTAAAAATAGCTTCATACTAATTATCACTAAATAGCTAGGGTTCATACTAACAGAGAGAAAGAGAGAGAGAGGGAGAGCAGAGAGCAGAGAAGAGGGGAGGGGAGAGTGCTTACAGAGGGTGGTGAGAGAGATGGGTCTGGGGAAACGGCGGCACTGAGGCGCGGCGAGGCGGGGTTGGGGGAGACAGCGGCGAGGCGGGGTCGGGGGAGACGGTGGCGAGGCGGGGACGAGGAAGACGACGGCGGAGAGCGAGGGTAGGGGCTACGGCGAGGTCAAGGTCGAGGAGGAGGAGGCACATGCGTCGAGGGCAGACTCCGGTGGAGAGCGAGGGCAGGGGATCCGGCGAGGGCGAGGGCAAGGGCTCTGGCGGAGGCGGCGAGGGGGAAAAGAGAGAGTGGGGAATTGAGGGAGGAAGCAGAGGAGGGAAGCCGCGCAGGGGGTTATGTCAAAATAGTTTCAGCAGTAGCGTGGGAAAAGAAAACGCGTTGCTGCTAAAATACGTAGCAGTAGCGCGCTTCTCACAAACTCGCTACTGCTAAGCTAGGCCCGTCCCGTGGACAAGTTCAAACTTAGCAGTAGTGTCCTACCCTAAAAGCGCGCTACTACTAATTTGATAGCAGTAGCGCGGTTTGTAGAAGGACGCTACTACTATACCTAGCATGTCAGCAATGGTGTGGCAATTATAGTAGTAGCGCGTTTTATTCCTGCCGTGCTACTACTAAGTGGATAGCAGTAGCGCCCTTTCTGACCACACGCTACTGCTAAGTAGCAGTAGCGCCTCATTTTAACACGCGTTACTGATAAGATTCTGTGTATAAGGTTTTCCCTAGTAGTGCAATAGTATCAAAAGGGGATCTTGGACCTTATGAGGATAAGTTTTTCTTGCTAAGTACTCAAAGATCAAATTCGAAAACCTCTCAAAATTCACGGTATATACAAATCCTAAATCTCGCATCTTTTACATGCGAGACAAATAAGTGGTTTCACCCAGAGCATTCGAGATCATCTAGAGAGTTACTCAATTGCACGTTGTGCAACTAGAACCCTCCAAGCGAGGTGTTGGGTATATCCAGGTTGCTACGTAAGAGTATTGCTCTTGTTCAGGATCTTTGAGTGACATTTGGCTGGTACGATCTCTGAGCCAACTAACTTTGAATTTAAAGTTTGTTTTGGTCACTTCGAGTGATTTGCATCCGGACATTCCGATGTCATAAAGAAGCAACGTCCATGTGTTCTAGTACAATTCGGACCCAATGGTGTGTGGTCAGAGACTCTGAGTTGGGACCATGTTCAGTCCAAAATTGCTAACTCTTATTTGGACTCTCCGCATGGCTTCCATACGGAACCTCCCAGCCTTTGTGGACAATTCACTCCTTTTGTCCCGAGCCTCCTTTTTTTTTCTCTAGACCTCCGAAATCTATTTCTACAACTCTAGACTCGTTCAGAACCTCTGAACGGGATATGGTCCGACCCTTTGAGCCGGTTGAATGTTGCCACCATTGATCCAGTCTTAACCTCCAAGTAGAAATTTTCGGAACATCCGAGTTATGTGATTTCATGTGCAATGGTCCAATTTCTGGGTCTACCTATATATGAGTGCCCACCGGTCCCACATTTTGCAAGCACTACACAACTCATATGCTCCAAGTTTCAAGCCATATTTTCAGAGTTCTCCCCCCATGGGATTTATTCCTATGTAAGCTTTGAACCTCTCATCCTCTTCTATCTTATAGATCCATCCTATGAGATCTTGAGAGTAGAGAGGATCATCTTTCAGAGCACAAGAAAGGGATTCATCACCAAGCAACCCAATTTATTGCTAATTTTGGAGGGTGCGTCCCCTGTAAATTGTATATGCATGCTTCAATGTCTTCAAGGTGTGACGGAACTATAATAAGTTTGTGAAATTTTGCGTACATGATGTCAAGTTCTAACCCATCACTACTAGGGAAAAGCCTAGCAGCAGCGCGGGTTTTAGGCCTATCAGTAGCGCGGGATGATGCACTACTGGTACGACGCTACAACTAAAGGTTAGCAATAGCGCGGGTTAACCCACGCTACTACTATATCGACTTAGTAGTAGCGTTTTCTCCAAACAGCACTACTGGTAATTACTAGTAGCGCTTTTCCCTGCACGCGCTACTACTATTATTTCATATTTTATTTCTTTTTATTTCATGTTTTATTCAAACACCTTTATACAAATTTTCATACAGCAGCAATTTAGAGATTGTTTTTACATCATAATGAGTTATTACATCACTGGGTGAAAGAATCGTGAACAAGTTTCAAGTGGATGGACATCCACTTGAAACTAATCCGCGGTTCTTTCACCCCAATGATATTATAAATATCATCGTCATCATCATCATCATATCATTAACAACTTATCATCATAATACATCATTGTCATATAACACCTCCTCATGATCATCGTTTTCATCAATGAGACATCACATAGCAAGTTGGTCACTAGTCATAATCACAACTACTCCTTATCATCAACTCTAACACATTGTACCACATAATAAATATTGTACCTCATAGGACCTACTACATTCTCTTAGGACCTACTATATTGTCTTAGGTAAAATAGCATAAAACAAGATAGCCCCTGACTCTCCATTATGGAGAATGGAGATTATCCTGTCTTTAATTCTTTCCTTTCGGACAATGTTGCTTCCAAGTAGCTCCTTACGACTGTCCATACATTTTTTCCATTTTGTGATTTTCATGTCTCCATCTCTTTTACAAATCCGATATGGACAGGTGAGATTCGTAGGACGACCTGGTTGTATGTTCAAAACATTAAGGCGGCCTTTCTGATACATCAGATGAGGCACACAATCATCCGGGATTTTCTGTTGAAAAACATAGTAATAACTTCGTAGTTAGCAATGTAGTTAAGTTTTAAAAGAATTTATGCAAAAGATGCACGGATGTCATAGTAGTAAAAAATCTTACCATGACATCTCCATAGATGTTACCGTAGTTCAACACGTGCACTAGTGGCACGTATTGACCATAATGTGGAAGAGTTTTTTTATAGATATTGTAATTCTCAAGCTCAGTACAAAATGCGACCAGATGATTTTTCTCCTGATAAGTTAACTCAGAGCCATCGGTGTAGTAGGTTCTGTCTACCATGTTTTGCACATTGTTTGAACAATTAAAATAAGCTGTCAATGAAAATAAGTTGTCAACTCTTTTGAAATGAACAATATAAATTAGTTAATAACTATGTTTGAGAATCTCACATAGCGGTAGAATTGGAAGTGTATCAACAAGGACCCAAATGTCCAAATTGTCTTGGTCGATGTCAGGATCACCAAGATCCATGGTGACAAACATACCCTCTTGAAAATCATACATCTTGCAAAGTGCTTCCCAACTCGGGCAACCAAAATGGGATACACTCTCAGAATTGTATAGATTTACCTCAAAATCGATACCATGATGGGTCCTTAGGTTAATTTTTCTTTGTTTCATTCCTCTCATGATCTTCAAAACCCATCCTCTCCAAGACATAGCGTCTTGCATGGCATGGGATAAGCTAATAGAATTGTAAAAGACAAAAATTACACGTTGAAGTAGTACAAGTCGAGCTTAATTATGAAAAAAACACTTTGAGTCGTAGCTTACCGTATCACAATCGAAGGCCTCCTCGAGCTTAATGTTGAAGCGCTGATCTTCGTCCAGGTGAGGCCTGTCGCAGAAACCCCGGTCGTCGTGGCACCAGGAGCACTCTCCCGGGAGACTTTCGTCGTCCGAGTACGACATTTCCTATGTTCATAATTCAAATATTAAACTTGTACAATTAAATATATGTACTATAAAAATTAAATTAGATCATTATTATTCATCAGGGTTGACTATCGGTTTGTCGAGTCTATATGGTGGAGACTCTCCCTCACTGACATTTGCGACCGTCGGTGATGGTCATTACTCCTTCTTTCCCTAGTGCATAACAAAGTTCTAGCACAAGGAAAAGAAGGAGAAACGACCCCCACGATAATAGTCGGGATTCTTCGTCCTCTCTCATATATGGTGGATACACCCCCTCGCTAATTTTTCGACCTTCGGTGATGGAGCCTCGGCAGACTTAATGTCAACCCGAAATATCGTTTAATTATTTTTCTAGAAAATCTAGGTCACTCGATATTTCCTACATATTCCAGCACAAGTCATGCCAAAATTCACGAAAAATTCTGGCATGACCTTTGCTAAAATAGGACATATTGAGCGCCTGAAATTTCCTGGAACGGAAATTAATCAACACTCCGGCAAAACATAGGCCACTCGGAGGTGTAACATGAACATGACCAGCCGCTTGGGCAACCGCATATCCTATTTGAGCAAGACAAGATATACATGTTTTTATCTACATCATATCTTATAGGACTCATATTGACATGGAGATTTGGCTGGTCTCACCTCGAGGTCGGAGAGGGTCGGTGATGGGGACGACGGCGAGGATGATGGAGGGGCTCCTTGATTTCTGCAAAAACAAAAACCCTATAAATAAAACCACAGCGAACGACATCGATGCGGGAATAATTGCTTAAACTAAAAAACTAACAACAAATGTGACATGTTCAACTAATTCTATTAATTCGAATAGTTCTTACTAAATATAAACTTACTATAAATATAAATAAACTAGTTCAACTAGTTATATTAATTTTCTTACTAAAAATACATTACTTCTATTAATTCAACTAGTTCAACTAGTTTATTAATTTACTTACTAAACTAGTTCAACTAAAACTAAACTAGTTCAACTAGTTTATTAATTTACTTACTAATTATTTTAAACACTTACTAAAAATAGTAAAAAAAACTACATTATACAATAGTAAAAAAACATCTACTATTAACCATACTGCCCTAGTTAACTAGTACCATCACTACTACTAATTAACATCTACTATTACTAAAAATCATTATCTATGAACCCGAAATTAACATCTACTACTACTAAAAAACATCTAGTAACTAAGCAGAGAGAGGGGGTGGGGGAGGGGTGGGGGGCTTACAGAGAGGGGAGAAACAGTGGCGGGGAGGTGCTCGACGACGAAGGTAGGGGCGGCGAGGGCGGGCTCGGGATCGGGAGGCGGCGGTCCTGGGCGGGCTCGGGCGGCGGCGGTGAGGTCGAGGGCGGCGACGGTGAGGTCGAGGGCGGCGGCGGGCGGCGGCGGTGAGGTTGAGGGCGGCCTCGAGCGGCGGCGGTGAGGGCAGGCTCGGGCTCAGGTGGCGGCGACAGAGGAGTAGGGGAACATGGGGAAAGGAGGACTTAGCAAAATTTTGAGCCCCGCGGGTAGTTAAGTCAAATTAGCAGTAGCGCTCTTAAGGAAACGCGCTATAGCTAATTTAGCTATAGTGTGTTTTAGAAAAAAAAACGCTACTGCTAAAGAAAGCAGTTATTTTTTTGTTTATCCCAATATCAGTAGCGCTTTGTTCTGAAAAAACGCTATAAGTCTAAGCATGTAAAAACTTCAAAAATATACATTGGTCATCATTGATCTTTTTGTGTAGAATCTAAATAGTCAACATGAATCTTCACCGTACCTGTATAGGCACAGGCGAAGGTTCATATTGCAGCCACAAATTCTACACATATAGTTCAATGAAGACCAAGTGCTCGAGATAGTTTGAGAAGTAACATATTTAAGGTGACAAACACCTTATTTGCTTAGCAGTATGGGACTAAACTTAATTAATGGCGGTGATACTTAGCAGCAGCGAGTTTTGAAGAAAAACGCTGCTACTGAGTACTTTAGCAATAGCGTGTTCAGGAAAAGGGCACTACTACTATATCTAGCCTGGAGGCAACGCCATGGAAATTATAGTAGTAGCGCTTGTTTCACCTAGAGCGCTACTGCTATCGGGATGTTAGTAGCGTGGTTTCCTGGAGCTCGCTACTGTTAATTAACAGTAGCGTTTGTTTTTTAGCTACGCTGCTGCTAAGATTTTATGTATAAGGTTTTCTTTAGTGGTGCATGTGAGGTTTCCTAAGTGTCCTCATGGTTCGAAGGTGAGCCAAGATGTTCTGTGTGCCTCGGGACTTTGTGTCCTTGACCTTTTTGATCTTTAGCTGAGATTTTGTGTCTTAGGGATTTGTGTACAAACCTTCATCAACAAAGGGTAAGATTGCACCAACTGTCCAAACCTCGGGTCTCAGCATGAACCTTTATGTTTGCGATCTCCATCCCTTGATCCCTTACTTCCATGCAAGTTTGCTTTTGCTCTTTAAATTCATAGTTTTGCATGTGTAGTGTGTTTTACTCAACCATAGTTTAAGTTAAAATTGGTCATCAACTTTTTTTGACATCAAAATTGCCCATCAACTTAAAATTGACTGGTGGCTCTCTGTGTTTATTCACCCTCCTCCAGAATTAAAATGACCATACATATTGTATTTTTTTGTTGCTCCTTTGTCTTTATTCACCTTTTGCTTTTTTGTTCTTCTATGTATATATTTATATTCTCCATGTTGTCTTTTTTTTTGGAATAACCACATAGTTCGCCTTGAAAGAGACATTTAAATGCAGTCGGCGATAAAACACACCATGGAATAAGCCTATCCGAGGTGGGCAGCTGACGAGCTAGCCATAGCAAGAGCGGAATGTATCGTATCCCAGGTGGTCATATTTTCAAATAAATACCTTGAATGGATGCATGTACGAGGCACCAAAAAGACTGCTCTAGGGAGACCCTATTTTCTCGGACCATCGTTGGAAACAATTAGCCATAGTGCCTTTTGGTGACTGCCTCCGAGCAACTCTAGCAGACCCCGCATCCCGTCCTGACCCGTAAAATAACCGTCAAAATATGGGTCAGCGCAAAAACACCAGCCCGATCAGACCCCGCATCCCGTCCCGGCCTGCAAAAAGTTTTAGGGGGCGCGGCAAAATCCCGACCTCAATCCAGGAAAACGCGGGTTTCGCCCCCGCCGCTGCGGTGCCCTGCATATAAGCGGAAGCGGTTGGTGGGAGGACATTTCATCCCGCGCTTTCTCCCACCAACCACCTCTCCTCTCCCCCCTCGCGCCGCCGCCGGCCGCCGCCCAAGATTCAGGCGAAGACAGCCGGCAGGAGCATGCCGGAAGGCCGCCACACGCATGAGGCCTCCCCTTCCTCCTCCCTACGTCGGCGGGCCGTCGGATTTGCAGATCTACGACACTTCATCCCGGGCCGCCGGATTTGGCCTTTTCCGGCTACCGGTTGCGGCCTCAAGCGATGGAGTGGTCGGGGAGCCTCTACCGCAACCCAGGCAAGGGTGCATCGCCGCATGCAGGTATGGGTTCGTCCACCCGCCGCCGCCAAAGGTTTGCGGGCATGGACTCGTCCGGCCGTCCACTGGGCTCGGCGCTCGCGTAGCGCCTTTGTGGCTTGCCGATGCCGCTCATAGAGTGCGACGACTGCACGAGGAAAGTGTTGCGGCTCACTTCGAGCACGCCGAAGCACCCCGGATGGGTGTTCTTCAAATGCGAAAACGACGGGGTACGTGCACTTGCGGTAGCTCGTTTCATAGTTCATTCTCTAGTTCAATTGCGGTAGCTCACTTCGCGCTTGCTCATTCTTTTGTGTAGGACGATGGATGCTTATTTTGGTTTTGGGAAGGCCAATACATTGATTTGCTGATAGAAAGAAGCACTCCTTAGTACAATCAAAGGCAATGATGCGGTTGCATGTGCAACTAAAGGGGAAGCAACGTCTACTTCTTCTGAACCAAAGATGAAGAAAGAAGAACGCAAAATCAAGAATCCACAGATCAATAACGAATGCATGGAGAAGATATTAGTCCAACTAGTGGGAGCAGTTATGGAACTTGTAAATCTTCTAAAATGCATACTTGTAGTTCTTGTTTTCTTTGATCTTGCCATTCTAGCAAAGATTTGATGATATCTTTTGTATCCAATGTTGCTAAATAGGAAAAACAATGCAATATGCAAGATCAAATTAAGTTGCAAATTTAAGTTTTGCGGACCGGGAGGAGCTGCGCCCGATCAGATGCCGCAACCTCAACCCGTAAAAAAACATATTGCGGGAATATCCGTTTTTACGGGTTCATTATGCGGGGCCTGCATACGCGGCCGTCCGCGCCGGCCCGGAAAGGTGTTTTTCCGCGACCTGCATAAACGTTTTGTGGGCCGGAAGGATGCGGGGTCTGCTAGAGTTGCTCTCAGATAGGCTAGCTATTCCCTACTAGTGTATACTTCTTCATCTTCTTCAAACAGGGCAACATTCGAAAAATTCAATATTATCTTTGTCGAGTCCAACCTCATGGAAAAGATCCTTTAAGCAAGCTCTATAACATATGTTTATGTTTCAAATTCTGCATTCATGTAGGATTTCAAACAACAATACATATTGTTTTTGCATCCTTTCTATTCATACATTTTGGAATCTTCTGAATGAAAAAGACCGTCACATCACAAGATGTTTGTGTAGGGGCTTGCTGAAGACTTTGGTGTATGTTTTGCACTTTTGTTCCGTTGTTCTTTGGTGTATGTTGCTGAAGACTTTGGTGTTGGTGTATGTTTTGCTAGCTAGGGGAGGTGTGTAAGGAAAACAACGATGCATTTGTTACGTCTACATGTTTCCCGAGAAACAAAGGAAATACTCTACTAGAAAATTGCAAATACTAGGTATAAGTCCGAGAAGATGTCATCAAAATAATTTGCATACACGACTTACATTTTGAAACAATATCACACGAGTTACATGGACCTCAATTTTACTTTGCAAAATGGAAACACTATATATATATTACTTTCGAGAGAAAAGTAATATGCAAATTGGGGGATCTAGACATGCATGGAGCGCATGTTGAAGTTGCATATGGATGTATCTTAATATAATTATTATATAATTTGCACACGAAGGAGCGACTATAATATATTATATCGCCATGGATGAGTAGTCGAGCTCCTGCTGGTGGTAGCAGAAGGTCTGCTGGACCTCGAAGGCGACATCCTCCACGCTGAGCTGGCACTCGAGCCCAATCTGCAATGCAACAGTGCAATTAATTCACTGACTGATGAAGGCAGCTGATCGAATGCGTTCACGGAATATTCCGCGCACGCAGCACATTTAATCCGGTAATGGAGTTAGTAACTGCGTACTACCTTGAGGACGAAGGAGTGGAGGACGGTGTCGTCCATGGTGCTGATGTTGACGTGGAGCACCTCGAGGTGGAGGCTCTCGAGCAGCGCGACGATCCTGGCGGCCTGGCCGGGGATGCGGCCGGAGAGCGTGCGGAGCAGCACGTTGGCGCCGGAGATCCTGGCCTCGACGTCGGCGGCCGGGGAGTTGCAGCAGGCAGCGAGCTCTTTGACGGCGGCGCCGCCGATGCCGGGCACCACAATGCAGCTGCCGCCGCTGCTGCCGTTGCTGTTGGGGGAGACGTCGGAGGCGGAGCCCCCGGCGCTGGTGGGCGTGGAGCAGGTGAGGAGGGAGCGCGGGCTCGGGGTGGGGCTGCAGAGGCGGCGCTTCTTCTTGGCCTCCAGCGCGTCCAGCACGGTGTGCAGCTCCCTGATGAACTCGATGGCGCCGCCGATGATGGACGCCTGGTCGCAGCGCTTGATGTAGAAGGCCGGCGTCAGGGCACGCAACACCTTGAGGTGGTCGTTCATCTGCCGCCGCCGGTTCCGCTCGACCGCGATGTGCGACATC
Source organism: Triticum monococcum (assembly GCA_034509565.1). Taxonomy (NCBI): domain Eukaryota; kingdom Viridiplantae; phylum Streptophyta; class Magnoliopsida; order Poales; family Poaceae; genus Triticum; species Triticum monococcum. The sequence continues at coordinate 74,561,295 of CM067842.1, read as the reverse complement.
TTCTTCTTCTTCTTCTTCCCTCAGCTGCTCGACGCTGCTGGATCTGGTTGACTACCACCGCATGCACCTCGCCGTGGGAATATATAGGTGAGCGGAGGCGGCCGCGCCGGGACGCGGATATTTAGGCGTGCGCGCGTTGGTGCGTGCATGGGAGTGAAGCGGCCGCGTCGTACGTGTGAGCGCGCGCGTGCTTCATTTATTGTTGGGCGCATTGGGCGCGGCGCTGCCAGTGCCCGTGACAGGGGCGCCACGGACGGATCTGGCGTCGTGGAGCGTGCAGTGGGGTTTCTTCCAGATTCAGTTCATCATACAGTAAATTTGCAAGAAAAAAAAGTTCAATATACAGTGAACACAGTTGTTCGCCTTATAAAAGTGCATGCTTTAGCTAATTCATCCAAAAATCCGAACTAATGAAAAATATTAGACAGCACATTATACGTCAACATGCCCATGTGACCGTTGAGGCCTTCTGTAGATAAATTAAGATCAGCAGCCTGCTTCAGTTTTCACCCCAAACATACTCCCTCATTTCCCGCTTATAGGGCCCAATTCAAAAATCTTACCAACTAAGGAAGATAGTGAGTGGTGGAATATTTTTTGTAGTTTGCAAAAGCACCCAATTAATGCTCTTGTTTTTCTCAAAAGATTATGTTTGATTTGTGACTAACTTTGCCAAAGATTGCCACATCTAAGGTTAGGCAAGTTTGACCAACTTAACTGAGTGTTTGGTTCAAGCCACACCTTAGGCAAGCCACACTTGGACCCCACATGGCATACACACAAAAAGTGTGGCAAGATTCCCTTAGGCTTGCCAATTTGTGGCTCTCATTTTGATGAACTAACCTTAGTCAAGTTTGGCAAAAATGTGTGGCAAAGTGTGGCAATGCTAGTCCTAAAACCAAACATTCCCTATGTTTATCAATGCATTAATTGCAATGCATGCATGCATAAAGTACATGCATTGGTCAATTTTCTCTTAGGGTATCTCCAACAGATTGTATGTTAGTCTTGCTGTTAAATGTCCATGTCATCAACCAACAAGCTAACATACAACTACTCCAATGGGTTGTACGCAAACTATCCAATAGATGGTGAGAAAATACATGTGATTGCTCTCTATTTCATCTTGGAGCTTGTGCAAAGATTGTTGGTTAATCTACATACAACTTTGCTCTCTCTTCACATTTAATACATGTCACATCATCACTATATATGTTCTAGGTGGCAAATTTACCAAAACCTATCTTACAACTGTTGGAGATGCCCTTAGGCCCCTCTCAATGCTCCACCTTGTACAGGTGCTAAGCATGCCATGTAGGCGAAAAATCTGATGTGGCAAGACAATTAAGAGAACAGAGATTGATTTGGTAACCCCGGGAAGAACCAATGCCAAGCGTGTGGACCTAGGCAAAACATTTAAATGGAGCAAGCTCACCAATGCATGAAAGAGTTTAGTAGCTAAGACATTAAATGAAGGAAGCTTAGCAACAACAAGTTAACCACCTATGCATTGGAGGCTATAGTTGTTAAAGTATTTAATGCGCTTATCACCTCATCTAAAGTACTTGTTCATTGGAATTTGGAAGAGGTCTTAATACTTGCATGCAATGATTTAATGCACCTTGAAATCTAAATATGTGATGAGGAACAATCAAATTGAGCTTTATAAAATGAAAAAATAAAATTTTGAAATAAGGCTTATAAACCAGAAAAAAAGAAATAAGAGGTAATTGCATCGATGGTGTTTGAAATTGCGTGTCCACTTTACTGCCTGCAGTTGCGAAATACAGATAAGTGGTATCAAACTTAGCACGTGCATGCAAAATATGATGCTAATTCTATTCGTAGACATAAAGTTCACTGACATGACATATTTTGGTTGGACTGCACACATGGCGTGCTAGCGTAACATGGGGCCCGCTTGCAGTGGAGGCACAAACTGATACGCATAGTATACATCTCCATGTCCAGTGGGTCCCACATGTCAATATAAAGGAAAAAATGACATGAAAAATGCTCGCATAGACTAGTGGGTCCCACCTGTATGTCCAATAAAAAGTTGGCATGAAAATAAAAAAACAGATTCATCTGAAACTCAAACCCACAACTTCAAGCTAGCAAGCAAGCCATGCTAGCCACCCCATCCATTTTCTAAAAAAAAGCCACCCCATCCTTCAAATTTGTTTGTCCAATAAGGATAACTTTTTTTTGAGAAACTCCAATAAGGTTAACCTTTTTTAGAAACTCCATTTTTTTGAGATGAACCGATAAGGATAACTAGACAATATATCTTCTATATCTAAATAGCTAGCCCCCACTAACTATTTCTCTCAACATGCAAGCATGCCACATCATCCCACAACGTACATGAGAAAAGGTCCACCCCCACTACCATAGTCTCTCAACATGCAAGCATGCCACTTCATCATGACATGCATGGAAAAAAAACCATCTCAATATGCAAACATACATGAGAATTTTCATTCTATTATGGTATATATATTTAAAATATATTTAACAACTATATAGTAATCAAACATAATAAGTTATATCATTTTTAGTTTTAGCCTTTTATATTATTACTTCAAATATTCATGTTTCATACAATGAATCACATTGAAATATATTGTAAAATGTTCCCGCAACAACGTGAGGGGTATCATCTAGTTTTGTAAACGACCACACTTGTGGGGCTTAAATGGGCTGCAGTTATTGCAGCTTATTTGGCACATGCTACTTTTTTTCCTTTTTAAAAAATTTGTACAAAATAGATAAGTTTTAATCACTGATAATAATTGAGGTTTGAATATTCATATGTTATAAATAAAATAGATAAAATAAAATAACTTACTCAAAATATGTTCGTGTAACGTTTTAAATATTATTCTAATTATAAGTAACGAGTATGTAAAAATATTTAGTAAATACGAACATTTAAAATACACTCATGGAATATACTAGAAAATAATAATAAATAGAGACATTTAAAAATTTTAGTGAATAAAAGCATTTTTATGCACTCATGGCTTATATTTAAATTATTAAAAATATGAATACAAAAAATTACTAAATATTTATGAGTATGCACTTGTGTACCATTTTACCAGTGGCTTATATTCACTTGTGTATTAAACATAAGCCACGAGTAAATAAAAACATTTAAAATTTTAAATTATGAATTTATATGAATAATTTTAAATAATACAAATAATTTCTTAAACAACATACTTACGAATTATAATAATGTTTGCATAATTATTACATATTTTTATTTTGAATTAGAGTTCTAAAATATTACTATTTTTATTAAATTATGAAAATAAAATAAAATTCATAAATATAGTTAATTGCCAATGTGTTGCGATAGGGGCATAATTATTGTGTACACAATCACCATGATTTACTCGTTATTATTTTACGAGGGATGCTATGTGGGCCGACTAGTAATTTTTAAATATCGGCTGGGTCACAATCGGTCAGATGAGACACCATCAAGTTGCCAAGCGGCACCCTCTACTATTGCAACAGAGGTAATATTACAGAAACCTTTTAAACAAAGGTCATGTTGTAGAGAACTTTTACAACCGAGGTCATGTTGTAGAAAACTTTCGCCACAAACATCATGTTGCGGAAATGTGCAACGAAGGTCTCGTTGCAGAAAACTTTTGCCACATAGATCATGTTGCAAAATGTCGTTGCATCGCAACAACACTAGCACAAGCATTTGTTTGCCCCACCATTTGCGACAAGGCCAATGTTACAGAAACTTGTCTCCGATGTGATGTTGCGAAAAACAACAATAACATCGACAACACCATCGGGGTCGGCCCGGCCGGGTGCCTCCTCACACGAGCTCGGGCGGAGTGCGCGCCATGGCACACGTGCAACAAGCGGCGACCAGGGATGACATCAGGAGGTGTGGAGCAGTGGCGGAGCTACAATAAAAAACCAGGGCGGGCCGCATTAAGCATTCACTCATACATTAGACATTGTTTTGATCATTAACCACACTTTTACTCAAGCATATGCTGTAAGCTGGGCGGCCATGGCATAGTTTAGCCCCAACTAAGCTCCCCAGTGGTGTGGAGGTCATTGGGGCACAATCGAGGCAGCAAACCAAGCGTGATTATCAGTCGGCTGAGAGGAATCATTTCCTTTATTTTATTAAATGTGATTACATATCAAGGTTATACTTTAGCTACCAACTAAATCACAACAAGCAAGTAAGAAATCGGACAGTTAAGGTGGGTTTCAAGAAAACCAATCCGAAAAATTAATGACAAAGCCGAAAATGGAGAATATGTGGTGGAGAGAAGAGGGTAGAAAAAGACACGTAAGACAAAACTTTGCTGATTTTTTGAAATAGGAGAGATTCATTAGACGAGGTGATTCGGTGTCCAGACTCAGCTACACCCGCGATGAGCCAAAAATTCAAAAAAACAACATTCCAAAATTCCATTTTCTGAGGAAAGATAATTGGTGCGTGTGGTGCGCTCTAATTTCTGATCATTTAAACATTGGAGTAGCTATCGGCAAAAAAGACATGTTTGGGGTCTGACATAATTTTTTTTTTACTGATAACTACTCATGTGTTCAAATGATCTGAAATTTAGAGCGCACCTCACGCATCAAAAATCTTCCTTGCATAAGAAATCAGATTTTTTTAAAGTTTTTAGTATTTTTTTATGAATTTTCTATTCACCGGATGTACAGATGAGCCTGTGCTAAGAAATGGATATTCCGCATATACGCACATCTGTGATTTCACCGATCATGTCGAGTTAGCGTGGGACTTGAACTGTTCGGACCTTGTACAAATGAGAAAAATCTCACCAAACAGCAAAGCTTGCGGCGAGGATGAGATCACCGAATTGGAGGCGGAGTCCGAGAGGGAAGCGTGGATGCCAAGCATAGGCTATGCTTTCCGAGTCCGACTCCCACCAGTGGTCGAGGGCCGCTAATCTGCTGTCCATAAAGCCTGGCTCCTCCACCCTCCTTCACCCCTTTCAACGTAGACACAAGGATTTCGCCTCCCGCCACCCCGCCAGCATGCCTTCCATGACGGTCACGTCCGCCGCCATGCGCGCGCTCCGCCGCAGGCTCCAGAGCAGCAGGATTGCGCCGGCAGAAGGGATCGCCAAGAGCTCCATGCGCGCGGGAACGAAGGTGCGGGTGCGCACGTCGGCGGGTCAGCTGTGCACCGGGCAGCGGCTCGTGCTCGTGCTCAAGGCGGTCATCCTCTCCGCCACCGAAGACGGGTACGTCGTCTACAGCGGAAACCCCAACAAAACGATGCGCGTTTCCAAGGATGAAGTCAAGGCGATCTAATCATGCATGCCGCCGGCAGACTCCACTCGGAAGGTTTCTCAGCCCGCCGTCGCAGCGGCCAGAGGTGTCGGCTCGCTGCCAATACGTACGTGCTCGGGAAGCCGGACAAGGAATTCGCAAAGCTCCGATCGAGGCCATCGATCAAGGCATCTGGTAGATTGTACTAGTAGCTTAGGGCTTAGGAGGTGTGCTAGTTCAATTAGACATCGATGATGTTTACTTTTATTTTTGAGAGTGATGATGTTTCTTGTTCTTCACAACGTGTTGAATGAATCACATCTACTACGTATTAAAGCAAGAAGGGAAGTTTTATTCAACCCTTGTCCCGGATCAACCTTCACCAACTCGTATGTGCATATAAGAGCATTTATAGCCGGATGCTTCAAACCCGTCTCAAACACCCGGGCGGGCAGTGGTCGGTCATAAAAGTTCGACCCAACCGGACATCTTGAACCGGTCTCAAACGCCTGGACTGTCATGCGCCCCTCATAAACAGCCCAAATGTAGGATGGATATGGGGTGGCCCAGACACGCCCGGGCTTGTCCTCCTGATAGGCCCGGCCCACCACAAACCCACCGTTGTCCTGCAAAAACCCCCAATCTGGCTATCCGCTCGGAACTCTAGCTCACTCTCCTCTCTCGCTCCATCTTCTCCTCTCCCCTTTCTGATTCCGATCCAATTCAGCTTCGACTCCGACCTGGATGTCGACAAGGAGCTAGCCCTTCGCATTGCATTGAAGCGGTCCAAGGTGGACATCAGGGGCAGCTCTGGATCAGCATCGTCTCCGCAACGCCCCCGCCAGCGCAACGTGGGTGCCGGCGCTGGCCCCTCCCGGCCAGTGCGCAGCTTCGCGAGGGCTGCGCAGTCCGCGCCTCCCCCATGTCGTTCCCTCCCCCCGCCGGCTCCTACTCCTCCCACGTGGGCAGCAGTGGGGGCTTGTGCCCGCCCCACCGGCCTGGACGCGCACGTTGGAATCGGAGGTGCATGCCACCCACCGCGAGAGGCAGTGGGCAAGGGAGAGGGACGCAGCGGAGCAGTCCGTGCACCGCCACTGCGGGTTGCCAGCGGAGCCCGCCAAGGATGAGAAACTCCTTGCTTAGGTCTACCGTTGGTCGCTGACGACGGCAAAGACGGACGCTCAGCGGCTCCGATGGAAGAATGACAAGGTGCTCCAGATTGCCATTGAGCAGTCCGAGCGTGAGGTGGCAGCGGCATCGGTGGAGGCGGCTTGACTGGCAAAACTCAAGCGGCACCAGGACAGGGTCGTTCGGTGGCTTAAAGGGCTCATTATCCTCTCCGACTCCTCCTCCGATGAGGATGGCGATGAGCCGATGACCACGGTGCCTCGTCCGACGACTCGGATGATTCTCCGAGACAACGAAGAAAAAGGAGGAGAACTTAGGGATCGAACCCCTGTTCTCTGGGATGATGCAGCTCTCTCCTAGCCACTAGGCTAGCGTCGGGTTCTGCTTAGGTAGCTGGGTGCAACCATCATGGAGGTGAAAAGATCTGGGTTTTCACTATTTTTTTTGTTTTTCCCCGTTTTCTCTATTGTTATTGTTTTTTATTTTCTTTATTTTTTCATTTTATTTCTTTGGTTTCTTCATATCTTTCTCGATTCTCACAATGTTTCTTTTCTTTTCTTTTTCTTCATTTTTCTTTGGCTTTTTTTGACTTTCTTGTTTTTATCGGTTCTCTTCAAATATCAGATTAATATTTTCAAATACATGGTCAACATTTTTTATCTACACATTCAACATTTGTTTTTGAAATTCTTGATTAAGATTTTCAAATACGAGTTTACCATTTTTAACATGGTCAACATTTTTTCTATACACATTTGACATTTTTGAAATGCTTGAACGACATTTTTTAAATGCTTGTTCAACATTTTTCTCAAATGATTTATTAATATTTCTATATACATGATGAACTTTTTTCACCATTATTTAATACATGCTCATTATTTTTTCTATACACATTTAACATTTTTCAAATGCTTGATTGACATTTTCCAATTCCTTGTTCAACATTTTTCTCAACTGGTTGATTAAATTTTGTATATACATGATAAAAAATCATCATTTTCATTGTCAACATTTTCTCTACAGACTTTTTTAACATTTTCTAAATGCTTGATTAACATTTTTCAAATACTTGTTCAACAATTTTTCAATTGCTTGCTTAACATTTTTATATACATGGTAAACAAATTTCTTCATTTTTTAATACATGGTCAACATTTTTCTATACACACTTAATATTTCGAAATGCTTAATTAACATTTTTCAAGTACTTCTTCAACATTTTCTGGACAATCTTGATTGACATTATTGAAATCCATGATCAAACAATTTAATAATTTTTCTATTACATGTTCACCATTTTTCTATACACATTTTACATTTTAAAATGCTTGATTAAAAAATTTCAAGTACTTTTACTGATGATTTGCAAATTCTTGATTAACTTTTTTTAATACATGATCAATTATTTCTATACATTATTTGTATACGTGATAAACATTTTCTTAATATACATTTAATAAATTTTAAATGCCTAGTCAACACTTTTCAATAGGTTTTAACGGATTTTTTGTAATTTATATTTATAATTTTTTAAAGTATAAACAATATTAGAGAATAAGGAAAAACAAAAACAGAAAACAGAAAAAAGGAGGCTGTAGGATCCCACGCGACTGGGCCGGCTCATATAGAGCTCGCCGACGCGAGCATTGCCTCTGTCTCACGTATAGCGAAACTTAGGGGTGCCCGGTCCTATTGGGCGCCTAAGGCACCCGATAGCGACCTAGCTCGTACCACCTCCAGCGCCAAATCCTCTGTTTGGGACGGATATTTCGGGTTTCTTCCACACCGGTTGGGAGCTTACAGAACCACCTTGAACCGGTAATTTCGTTTATCCTTTTTCCGGTTTATTTTTATTTTAAATTTTCAATTATTTACATTTCATTTTTCATTTTTTTAATTTATATATTTTTTCTTTCCTTTTTCTTTCTCCTTTTCATTTATGTGAACATCTTTCAAATTCTTGAATACATATTTTTTAAATTTAGAATTTGTTAACATTTTTTGAAATCATGAATCTTTTTTAAGGTTGTCAACATTTTATTGAATTCTCGAACAGGTTTTGAAATAATAAAAAAATGAAACTTGTGCACATTTTTTGAGTTGGCGAACATATGTTTAAATTCGGGAACTATTTTTGAAATTCACAAACATATTTTTGTTCTTGACGAGCAGTTTTTTTAAAGCATGAATTTTTCGAATTCATGTATATTTATTAACCTCAAAACATTTTCTGAATGGATGCATATTTTCTTGAAACTTGGGAACCGTTTTAGTAATTCACGAACATTTTTTATTTTTTTCAATTTTTTATAAGAAATCATCTAAATTTTTGGAATTCTTGTTTAGAAAATATCATGATTTGCTTTTGAGTATGTGAACTTCTTTAAAATTATGAACTTTGTTTATTTACCGAACATTTATTTCAAAACTGTGAACAATTTTTTTGAAAATGCGAATATATTTTCAAAATGAGGAACTTTTTTGAATTTGTGATATTTTTCGAATTCAAGAACATTTTTTTAATTCACAAACACTTTTATGATTTCTTGAACATTTTTTTCAAAATTCATAATTGTTTTGAAATTCGGAACTTTTTTGTGGAATCCTGAAGTACTTTAAAGATGAAAAGAGGAAAAAAAAACAGGGGGTGTCCCGCCCCACGCTTGGGCCGGCCCAAAAGGGCGCGCGGGGCGGGGGGGGGGGGGGGGGGGGGGAGGAGGGGGGGAGTGGTGCCGGTTTCCCTGTTTTCCAGCGCACACTGCACCAAATAGGAGCACCCGATGTGGTGCATCATCGCCGCACTCACACGCATCCAAGCCACCTACTGCTTGTCGGTGCCCCCATTGGGGATGGGATAAGGTCACCCATGTCGGCCTTGATCACTCTCCTCTCTCTCCCAGTCATTTCCTCTCCTCTAGTCCTCTCTTGAAGCACGTCTAAGAGCTCATAATCGCTGCCATGCTTCGCCCGCGCGACTAATGACCATTGCACGATGAGTCGCGATGTCCACAAGCTTCACCTCATCGTGCTATAGCTCTCTGTGGAAGTAATCTCCCGAAGACGTAGGGAATCGAGTGCTAAATCGCCGTCTTCCTCCTCTGGATTGTGCTCCACTAAAGCATGGTTTGTTGCCTACCAACCTCCCTCGGCCTTGCCGACGACGCTAATCTATCCGAGGTGAGCTCGTCTACATTTCCCTCAACCTCTAGCTAGGTCTGTGTTGGCCCTTCAGGCTCGACGCTTATCAAATTAAAATATCCATTTAAACAATTCATGAGAGGTGTTTTCATATAATTGCAAAACTTGATTAAAACTATTTTATATTTACAATAATTATTATTGAAAGTCATGTATCTCCGAACATATTTTCATGAATTTAAGAAAGAAATGTTTACAACTCTTAAAGAAATCATGACTCCGAGGAAAATGTTCATACATTTCAAAATAAGTTCTCGTGCCAATAAAATGCATTTAACTAATTTATAGAAGATTATCAAAAAAATAAAATTTATAAAAATGTGTATGTACACTACTATGATAAAAGAAAAGGCTAATTAGTTAACTAATTTAAAGTGAAAAGTATCTCAAAAAATATATATTCAATTATGTCATGATAAATGATCAAGTGCATGAAAATAATTCATGACTCTCATGAGTCATGAATTATTCATGTATATTGAAAAAAATTAACACAAAATTTTAAAACGTATATCCAATGGTTTTTGTTTATCTTGTGATCCCACATGAATAACGTATGAGGTTGTGGATGAACCTCCTCCCTACCCTATTTTCATCATATTGAATAAAATTATAAAAATGTTTATCTTGTTTATGTTGCTAAGCGTTTCTATTTTCAGTGCCCTAAAATCCAGCAAATAAGAAGCGAGACGTCACCATTTCCAGCACGAACACCTCCCCTGGATTCCGTAACCGAGGTCTACCAGGGAAGAAGGACGATACCGCACGAGAGATCACAAAAATCAAATATTGAGGGAATAGTCGAGAGACGAGTAAGAATGTTTGATGGTATTGTAGTTTTGAATTAGGAGGGGTCCAGTAATAGAGAGATGGGGACCAGTTTTGATACAATTTATGCCAAGAAATTTAGAAATTATGATGAGGAAATGACAAGCATAACACATTTGAGCTGTAATTCGGAAGCAATAACACGGGTTACAGGATGTGGGTATGGTTCCTTCTGGTCAGCTTGGTGTGGACAGGAAAGATGAAGAATAACAGAGCACTCCTATGTTGGCCAGAAAATTAGAGGGGCTCGTCTCTAGTCATGGAGCATGCTAACATTAAGTTAATTTGTCATTGATTCCACAAATATATATGGTCTATCTTACTCTGATTCTAGTTAGAGCTCTCGCCAGTCAAAAAGAAAAGAAAATAGTCTGATTATGTTCTATAGTTTGTAGGGATCTGATAAGTATCTAGCATTGGTTTATCCGTTGATATTGGAGTTCAGATAATGTCCCTAAAATTTGAAACATCATGAGAATATAGTTGGTGCCTAGGAAATATCGAATGATAGTCTTGGCTCCCATCCAATTTCCTTCGGTAGTCCTAATGGCACTGATACTGAAACTCGGGTCACAATATTTTTTTTGTCATCTTCTCATGATACAGGTGGATCTTTCCCTATGAAACCATGGGAGTATTAGATGGATAAGCCTTGTAGTCGTTGAGAAACTCTTAAAATTCCTCCCATACGAGTTAACAAGAGCATTTTACTCAAGGCTTTTGAATCTGTTGCGAAATTAGTTGTGGATAGGTTTCCACATTGAAGGCAACTTACATATGATGTAAACACATAGATCATAAAAAGTATATTTAGGTGCTCATAGTAGGAGACCCATGGGTCATTTCCCTTCGTTTCAAAATACCAGCTGTGTTACGTTTTGTTAGGAAAGAATTTCACCAACAATAAAACAACTTTTGTGATACAAAATCATAAACAACAAAAGGTACTTTTAAAACAAATCTAATGACATCAATTTTATGTCACATGAAGTACATATTAATAGAGTAATTGCCAGTCAAATGTTTTTCCTAACAAAACCTAATATGATGGTTGTTTTGGAACCGACGGAGTACCAATTTGTTACTAGGTTGACATGTACTTATAGAAAGGTGCAACCGTATAGACGGTCTGCAAGAGTGTGGCAACTAATAGAATAACAGTGGCGACGAGGGAAATGAACACCCAAGGATTTCTCAAGTAGGTTTGTATGAAGTTAGCCCGCCACCTATTCCAGCTCTTCATGCAGTGGGCATTCACCTGCCGCTGCACATCATGGAGCCTGCTAGATGGGCTCATCACTCCTCCCTTGTTTAGCGTGTTGTTGAGGAGTTTAGCTACCTCTTCATCGCTGCCCAACCCACTCTCGATAATATTCTTACATCTGAGCAGGGCTACATCCTTGGCTGAGCTAATCATGTTGTCCATGAAGATCACGTAGGCCGTCACGGCATTGCCAGCAGCAGGGTGGAGACGTTCAAATGCCATCAGATTGAGAAACCTCTTCTCAGTGCATTCGTCGACCCTAACCGCCGGCATGCTTAGCACGCCTTTTTCAAAGTGCACGTCGAGGAGACTGTCTGTCTCGCTCACCTTGAAATTAATTCCTGCTTCGTAGATCTCAATTGCGGAGGGCATGACATAAGCCTTCGAACCTTTGCGGTCTTGGTGATCGTCATGGGTGAGGCTTTGGTGTAAGATGTCAAGGGGGTGGAGCCCCAATGGGTTATTAGTTTCAACCATGTGTCGACGCCATGGACACAGGGAATCAAGCACCAACTTACTGATCTCTCGAGCGTCCTGTAGCAACCAGTTAACATGTATAGATAGTTAGGGCCACATAACTGTCGCTGTTGCATTTTATTCAATTTTAAGAGCTTAATTAGTTGAAAAATATATATGCACACATAGAGAAGTACATATGCACCATTTTAATGTTAGTAGTATATTGCAGTTTGTACCACCTAATTTTGAAATTAATTTTGAAAATATGAAAAAGTGAAGAAAAGATAATAAGCACTAATTAATTGATGAGCAGGTAATTGGGTAGTATATATACCTGATATTTGTCATGATCCAGAACGACTAGTAGCCTGTGGAGAAGAAGCAGAGGCAGTTGGTTCTCCATGATGACCATGTCGGACTGGATATACCGCCACATGTAAAGATAGCCATACTGGCTAAAGACGGGGTCGTTGGGCGCGTAATCATCGTCCACCTTCCCACCCAGCGCGTCCATCCTCATGGCCTCCACCAGAAAGCAGCCGTCGGTGACCATGAGCTCCACGAACCGCTGCCGGTTCTCGGCCCCGCGCCACCGGCCGGCGAGGTCCTTGTACGCCTCCTGCAGCTGCTGCGTGGCCTCCGCCACGGCGGCCACGAAGTCCCGGAGCGGCCTCCCGGAGCGCTTGACCAGGTGCACCACCGCCCGGCGCTTGTGCTCCTCCATGGGGAGCAGGTCGGGCTCGCCGTGGTGGAAGGGCCCCAGCGACACCAGCTCCGGCCGGTACGCCTTGCTGTTGTGCAGGTTCTTGATCCGCTCCGGCACCTGGTAGATGGAGTGGCGCTTCCACCGCGCCATCTCCACCTCCGGGTCGATGTCGCGGATCGTCGCCTCCATCTCCACCACCCAGCTGCTGGAGCCGATGGACGGCGCCTCATCTATCTTTCCCTTAAACTTGTCCATTATATTAGACTTGTTTTTACCTCGCCTTATTAATCAGCTTGCCGGTTAAGCTCTATATAGAGGGCTGGGGAAGCCGGGGAGGGAGGCCATCCATATACGACGGCGGCGGCGTAACGATTACCAAAGATATGAAATGACACTTCATGGATGGAACAGCCGGAATATGTGATAATGGTGTCTACTCTAAATAAAGCTACCCAAAGGAAGCTAAGCTAGCTAGATATATATTCCTCTCTTTGCATACAGTAGAGTAGACCACTGGTCTGTGGAAACCTTTCGTACATGGAAGGCAAAGATAAGGATAAGACCGGCCGGCGCGGTCATGCGCGGCCGGAAGCGTGTGTCTTTTGGTGCAATTCTGTAGCGCTTTACGCATCCGTTGCCTCCGTCGCACGCCGCGCCGGGGGGCTTAGCAGCAGTGCAGCAGGTGAAAACTAGCTAGGTCATGTCGCATATTTAGAGAAAAATACCATTTATTTTTGTAGTGGGAGCGCAGAGTGGTTTCTAGCGGAGCCGCACGGTAGCAGGTGAAACTATGTCATGGATCCGTAAAAAGAATGTCATGGTGCACTGTGTGGAGTGGAGCGTTTTGGTGACCGGGCTCCATGAAGACCGAAATTTTATAAAAATTCAAAATTCAAAATTTCTGATTTAAAAGAAAATCTGAAAAAAATATGCAAGGATGAAATGTACTCCGTCCGTCCTAAATATAAGTCTTTTTAGACATTTCAAATGGACTAACATACGGATGTATGTAGACATATTTTAGAGTGTAGATTCACTCATTTTGCTACTTACATAGTCACTTGTTGAAATCTCTAAAAAGACTTATACTCCCTCCGAAAACTAATATAAGAGCGTTTAGATCACTATTTTAGCCATCTAAATACTCTTATATTAGTTTACAGAGGAAGTATTTGGGAACAGAGGAAGTATATGTGTAAAAGTTCAGGATGAAATACCTTGAAATGCGACCCTACAAAAAAAAGTAAATTCATGAATTTTGAGGATGAATAGTATCATGTGTTGAACAGCCTCAGACTTGTTCTTTTTTTTTCCATATCCCTCATTTCAACGTATTTCATGCATATTGAAAATTTACACACATGTAAATTATGCCTCCATGTATATCTGTATTTTTTCAAAACTTTTTGAAACGTAAGAATATGAATTTTGATGAAGTTTGAATTTTGCAAATGGAGGCCTCCATAGAGCTCATCTTTGTTGAGTATATATTTGTGTTGCATGTATTATGTGTTGTGGCCCACCTCCTAATTGTGTATAGTTGAAATTAAGGCCTATCATGTACTTGTATATATATATATATATATATATATGCACCAGCACCCCATCAATACAACGACTTTTGTATTGCAAACTATTCATCTACATGGTATCATCCTTTTCGATCCAACCATAGGGTCGTCGCCGCTGCCGCGCCCGTCCCTCCCCTACCCCGCGCCGCTGCCGTCTGCCCCGCGCGCCACCTGTAGCCGCCGACGCGCCTCTCTCCATCGCGTCGCCGCCCGCTGCCTCCCGCTGTGCCACCCGACGCCGCTGCCCCCTCCTCCCAGCAGCCCCTCTCCACAGTCGCCGCACCCCCTGCCGCTGTTGTCCTCCTCCTCCTCTCCCCACAAAAAAAACCCTAGCCGCGCCGCCATGTCTTCCCCGGTCTCCTCCACAACCCGCTCATCGAACCCCTTCGCCGGCCCCGAGCCCTCCGCCGCCGCCATCCGTGACCTCAACATCGAGGCCCGGGTCCCTATCCGCCTCGACAGCTCCAGCACGTCATACTACGCTGGGAAGACCTACTTCAACCTCATCTCCTGCGATACCTCACCGAGCATATCGATGGTTCCATGGATAGCAGGTACGTACATGCGTGGCGATCCGGAGTGGTCCACCATTGAGGTCACGATCATCTGATGGTTCTACCAGACGGTCTCGAAGGACATCTTCCACACGGTTGTCGCCGAGGACGACGACGCCTATGCCATGTGGGCCAAGATCAACGTGCTCTTCACCGACAACAAACTTCAGCGCCTTGTTTTCTTGCAGCAGGAGTTCTTTGGCTGTCACCAGGACAAGTCCACCATCGACGAGTACTGCATGAGGCTCAAGATGCTCGCCGACGAGCTTCACGACATCGGTGCCAAGGTCTCTGACGACCTCATGCCAAGCACCCTCACCGCCGGCCTTAACAAGGACTTCAGCAACGCGACGTCCAACCTCACCCTGCTGCCGCAGCCCACTTTCCAATGTGTCGTCGCGTACCTCAAACTTGAGGAGCGCCGGATGACGAAGCTGAAGCAGCGGGTCTAGCACATGCCCTTGCCGCCGGCACCACCGGCGGTGGCCCTGCTCCTCTGGTCGCGCCCTGTCCGCCCGCGCCCGCCGGCTACTTCCTGCTGCCGCCCGCGCCCCCGCTCCTCCCAAGCAGCTGCAAGGTGGCAGGGGCCGGTGCAACCGACGGGGCGGCGGGGGCCGCCACCAGCAGCAGGCGCAGGGTGCGCGGGGGGGGGGGGGGGGGGGGCTACCATTTTTTTAGTGGGAGCGCTGGGTCGTTTCTAGCGGAGCCGCACGGTAGCAGGTGAAACTATGTCATGGATCCGTTAAAAGAATGTCATGGTGCACTCGGTGGAGTGCAGCGTTTTGGTGACCGGGCTCTATGGAGCCCGAAATTTTTAAAGAATTCAAAATTCAAATTTTCCGATTACAAAAAAAAATCTGAAAAAAATATGCAAGGATGAAATGTATATGTGCGTAAAAATTCAGGATGAAATACCTTGAAATGCGACCCTACAAAAAAAGTAAATTCATGGATTTTGAGGATGAATAGTATCATGTGTTGAACAGCCTCAAATTTGTTTTTTTGCATATCCCTCATTTCAACGTATTTCATACTGAAAATTTACACACATATAAATTATGCCTCCATGTATATCTGTATTTTTTTTCAAAACTTTTCAAAACGTAAAAATATGAATTTTGATAAAGTTTGAATTTTGCAAATGGAGGCCTCCGTAGAGCTCGTCCTCCAAAAGCAATTTTCACACTGTCTGCCACTATGCATCATGAGTAAAAATAATGTTTCGATCTTGTGGTTGTTTGTTTTGCAATACGTGATCTGATTGCAGGCCAACTAGCTAGTGCAATATATAGCGTTACAAGATGCGGCCACCTCGTCCATATCTAGTCCTATAATTGTGCTACAAGAAAGGAAGATTAGGACGTGGCCGACAAGATTAGAATTGATACACATAATCACAAAAGGACACCCTCGTGCATGGGACATGCACGTGCACGTTCAACAGATCTAATCGGTGGAGCGGCTATAGTGGTGGCCGCTGTGGAAGGAGTTGACGACGAATGCATCTCGACCTCGTGTGTATGGCACTCGTTGAGTTTGGGTACGTGTGGAGCCATCTCATATCCTTATTCGTTCTTTTGGTGTTACCCATACAAATCAATGGTACAATATTTTCATACCCATCACCCATCAAGGTAAACAGGTACCCGCGGATAAAATACCCATATTTGCAAAGAATTAAATTGAGCAGCGCCATAAAAAACAACATATACTCATAATTTACACACAACAACAAATCATAAAAGGAGCATATACTTATAAACAAGCGCACTCATAAATAACAACACATTCTAATAAACAACGTCATTTTCTTATACACAATAACATATCAAAATAACACCACATTAATAAGCATCTGCACATAATCATACATTTTAAGTTCACAAACTCATGACGAAGTGTAGGGGTAACTTCGTCATACTTGTAAGATTTTATACGGGTACATGGGTATACAGGTATGAGTTATACGATCCCATACATGTATCCGCTCTACCCTATGCATGGGTTTGGGAATTCTCTATTTATATACCCATGGATAACTTTCTGTGTCATACCCTTACCCTATAGAATTTTTACCCACCGGGAACATGGGTAATGGGTACCCATTGCCATCCAGTGTGTCTCGGTGTACCTCCTTTCCAGTGTGTTCTCTCCCCCTTAAGGGCCTCTTTGATTCACGGGATTGTAAAAACATGGGAATAGGACAAACATAGGATTGGAATGTCATGCTCATCTCAATCCTATAGGATTTTCGGTTGTTTGATTGCATCATAGAAAAAACAAAGGATTCTTTCAAAGAGGTTTGAGTGGATACTAGAAATCCTATGGAAAGTAGTACAAAAAATTCCTTAGAAAAAATTCCTATAGAATTCAAACCTATGAATCCAACAACCAACATAGAAAAAAAATCCTAAGAATTTTAATTCTCCAAAATTCCTATGCAAGTCCTTTGAATCAAAGGAGCCCTAAATATATTCAACCCTACGGGTGTCGTCATGCACCAGAGAATGGCCGGGGGGTCCCTTCACGAAAGTTTCTACCCTTGATTTCGGGAAGCAGCCCAAATATGCACGGTATGACCGGGCGTGGTCGTACAGCTGGCGTTTGGCCCCTCTCTAGAACGGCCATTGGTGTCCTGTTGATATGAAAATGCTCTATTTATTTGCTTTTATCCCCTTCGCACATTGGATTTGCGACAAATTGCTAAAACAAATGGATTTTAAAATCTTACAATTAATTAGTTTAATCTTACAACTTGGAGGAAAACCTTAAGAATAACAAGATTAAGAGCAACTCCAACAGCTCTCCTCTCCGTAAAAACACTGCCTTTTATTCCCTAAAAAAAACACTGCCTTTTATGGGAAGTTGGGGCAAAAAAAATCTCCAATGGTTCCGTAAACCATCCATAACTTTAGAGGGTCATGTAAACTAGGATCTTTCTCCCCTCAGATTTACGGGAAGATTATATAATTATGGCAGGTAAGAAACTGTCTGAAATTTCAACACGCAGCCCACCGGAACCTCACTGAAACGTCGCCACTATCATGCCGGAACACTGCCGCACCACCACGCCAGAACGTCGTCACGCCGTTACCAACATGCCGCCTCCCGCACCACCATCGGTCGCCGCCCTGCGCCACGCCCACCCCAGCATCGCCATCCTTTTTCACGCCATCTCGTGCCGCTCCTCGCTGGCGGCCATCACGTGTGTCACTGACCGGCGGGTGCTGGACTATTATTTATTTTGGTTTAATTAAAAATAAAAAACTGATTTAGAAGTCTGGAAATAGTCTATTTTATGGTTGCCAAGAAAACAATAATAAATGGGGTTTTTCTTTTGCGGGTGACGATACTACAAACTAGGATGTCAAATAAACTAAACTATAACACAGGATAAAAATGGGTTTGTAACCGTTTGATTGAATAGAGCGAAAGGCGGTGTCTAGGCTTTCGGCCTCACTAGTACTAAAGGGGCGACTAAGTGACAGCAACATACTCCCTCCTTCCCAAAATATAGGGCGCACATTGACTAATTTAGTTTTCATCGCACAACTTTGACTGTGATTTTTCACTTACTGTATGCCTACAAAATTATTATAAAGACATATGAAATAAAATTATTTTGTGAGACAAATACGATGATACTGTTGATACATGTTTAATTTATGTGTTTCGGTATATATTAATTGTCAAAGTCATGCATCAAATACCGTGCAAAGTGAAACTCGCCTTATATTTTGGGAAGGAGGGAGTACTATATAATATTACAAACGACATTCCTTACACGATTAAACAATCTCATATGGTTTTCATCCGAGGGCTGCCACACTTCAGTGTACTGGACATAACCTCACAACAAATATCACACGAAGGTGTCAATAATACACAACGGACCAAAGGATCACATAAACCTATCTATCTACTCCATGTATGTGCAAGTCCTCACAAGACCATATGAGGCTGGTCGTAATGGGGAGTATCATGCATACGATACTAGTGTATGATACTACATCTTTGATGCATAGTATCATACACTAGTATCATAGGTGGTCTCATTTATTACCATGCATGACACATAGTAGCATAACATTTATTACGATAATGTTTTATTGGAGGAGCCATGCGCCTATATGTTACTATAACCCTCTCTCTCTCTTCTTTAATTGTCTGCCACATAAGCATGTTTACGAGTCCCAAGTGCATGATACCGGTTATGTTACCCCACTATGGCCAGCCTGAAAGGATGTATCCCAACATAGCATTGCGTGCAACACGAAGAGAGTAAATACTAGATGATGCCACACAGACTAATATTGCGTACTAGATCATACCTCAACCTAGAACTGAATCAATCACTCAAACATAGATGAATATAGACACAAGGAGGAATGCTTCATTGACGTCATCAACATGTTCAATCTTGCAAATTACAAGTGCGGGGAAAAAGAAGGAGATGACTATCGACGCACACGGCCTATGGCCGGCGCCTGGTGGTGGTGGCGGCGCGTCCTTCTTCTCCTCTTGCGTTGCCTCATGGTGGTGGCGATGGAGAGAGAGGCATCCCTCTAGATGAGAGGGGAGAGCCTTCCGACGGCTGCATTGGCTTTGTGCTGGAATGTGGATGATCATCCCCAACGGCTAGGGTTGGAGGTCTTTATATAGAAGACCTCGTTGGGTCTCGTCAGTTGATGTAGATCTTCCACCTTAATTCAAGGGCCCTAGATGAGCCTAATCTGCTCCCAAAACATCCCTTAAAGGCCAAGAAAGTCATAGGAACAAACGGGGACGAAATCCACGAAGAATCTGGTCTGGAAAGGTAATTTTCGTGCTTGTGTGGGCCTGGTACATGACCAGTGGTAGTTTGATGTACCTTATTAGGCGCAGGGCTCCTCCAGTAGAACGGTCACCATTTTCTCATACAAATTCGGAATTTGACGTTCTTGGGCTCGTTAGAATCGTACGAACAATGTCGATGCACCTATGGTATTATATCCAGATTTGGAGTACTTTGGAAAAATGTTATGTTTTATCTTCTGAAATGTGTAAGCTTGTGCGTGGAACTTCTCTGGTTTGTCCCCCAACTTGTTTTTTATGTGCCAAGTCCATGAACATGCCAATACACCTACAAAGACCACAAAACAAATAAAACTAACAAAAACTAAAAGATTTGCAGCCAACTTGGTAAAACAAGTAAAGATCAAAAACTATGCAATGAGAACATGAATACGTGCTAGATGGATATGATATGAGGGGTTTTGGCACTAAAATATATTCTAAAAAGTATGCATAAAATCCACTCACCAGACATTATTAAGCAATTGGTGTAGCCCTAGGCACACGTTGCTTGTGTGGTACACTGGGGCACCACACATGGGCCTAGGCCTCGTGAGCCCAACACACTAAGTGCTAGCTGGTTCAAATCATTCCGCCACCATCAGCTCGTGCCACGGCTATACCTCGCCATATCGAGAGATCCTTAAGTATTACCTCTGGTGTGAGATTAGTGGGTCGGCCCAGTACTGCAGCTGACAAGAGCTGTTTTGAGAAACTTCTATGGACCCCTCAGCCTGGTTTTCGAAGCTTAAGTGCGTCTTTTTTGTGTTTTTCTTATTGGTTTTCTTTATTTTTTTAAAATAGATGGTGTACATTTTTCTTATACACACGAAATATTTTTTGATACATGTTGAACATTTCTTAAATTTATGACGAATTTTTTTTGAAATAAATTTTAAAGATTTTCAAATACGCATTGAGTTTGTGTTTGAATGTTATGAAACATTTGTTCTAAACTACATGATTTTTTATAAATTGCACAAGCATTTTTTTACCCTCAAAATAAATAAATAGGTAAATGCCATGAACACATTCTTGGAACACGTGAACATTTTTTATGTGTCACAAAATAAATTACTGGTACGAAATATTTTTTAAACTACATGAAGTTTTTTTAACATTGTATAAACATATTTTTCATAAATGTGATGAAAATATTTTTGAAACACGTGATTTTTTTAAAAAACGACATGAATTTTTTTACAAATGCATCAACATATTTAAATGTTACGAATTTGTTTTTGAATGTTCTCAACATTTTATAAAAGTTGTGTGAACAAATGTTTGTATTATGTATATTTAGAATATTTAGAAATATAAATTAAAATTTAAAAAATAAAAGGAAAAAAACTAACTAACTAACAAATGCCTGCCCAGTATCTCGTCGCTTCGGGCAAGGGGACGGACGCTCGCGCTCGGTGCGAGCGAGACAGAGCCCCTCCCGTCAGCTCGGGGTAAAGCCATTAGCCATGGCGTCCCTCTCCTGGCGGTGAACGCGTCAGCACACAGCGATCCGAAGGTGATCCGCGGCACTTAGCTGGAGAGCACAACCCCGAAACTCTCCACCGATCTGAACGGCGGGGCACATGGCAGTACGCTTCGCTTCCCCGGCCGCATGCATGACTGCACCTGGCGGGTTATTTTCCTTTTCTTTGCCTCCCATCTACGAAAGGTTTCCACAGACAAGTTCGCTGTCACTGGCCCTGTACGTACTCAGCCTACTGCGTGCATTGAGAGGAGTATCTAGCTTTGCTTTGATAGCCACATATTCCGGCTGTTCCATGAAGTGTCCTCTCAAACCTTTGGTGATCGTTACGCCACCGCCCACCCACATCCATATACACGCCAAGTACTCAGCTAATGCGTATATGCAATTATGCATGTGTAGACAGGAAACGGGAGTACCATAGATAACCACCACTTAGCTAACCACGACCACGAGGATATATATCCGAACATACATAACCCATTTGCCAAACGCTACCAAGCATACAAGTACAGCATATACGAACCCAAAACCGACGGCAGTGATACCAATTCATCACCAGATTAACGTCTCATGGAAGCATTTTTCTTCCAACAGGGTATTACAATGGGATCATGAACGAATTGCACCATCATATATCCACCAATGCTCTAATGCAAACTTGTAAGCGAGTCGCACGTGGAGGAGTATTCGGATATCGTTGACACGCCCATAATGACGCAACAAACTCATGGCTATTGACGATTACAATCTAGTAATGGCGGAAATAAGCATGACTACAAAAGTTTTCATGGCCAATGACGATCCGGATATGCTAGTAGAAACAAGCAAGTCTGCAAAGACTCTTTTTCCTCTGAAAACTTGCATCTGTTGGGATCACTCACAACCATCAGCAGAATGGGTACTGTAGCTCCTTGCAAAATTCTCCAGACACCTTCTCTTCTTAGCTTCGTCTGCCAATAATCCAACCCAATACTTGATCAGATTACCACATATAAGAACATTAAGTAATTAATCATCCAAGTATCAAACAGTATAGTTTCAAGTAGTATAAATCTAAAGGCAATGCCACTCATTTTCCAGCAATGAAGTAACTTCTATCTTGTGAGATATTACAGAATTTGAATCTTTTTCGTCCTTTCAATTCGTAGTACTAACAAACACACAACTGATTATATGAACTTGCAAGGCCAGAAATTAACTTTTCTGCAAAGCACGTCTGCCAAAATGTAGTGTCATAGCACCACCTTAGAGTACTAGTCTACTAGATGTGCGTCCATTTATTGTCATGTTATTTATTTACATGATCAAACAGTTTACTTTTTTTTACTACAGCATAAAAGCATTAAACTGTGACACAGAACAGTGGACAAAGCCACAATGGCAATACTACCAAAATGTATTGGGCATAACGCCACATAAAAGTTGATAATTGTTAAAAGAACTAGAGGTGTGCCACTTTACCGTCATGTTATTTATTTACATGATCAAACAGTTTACTTCTTTTTACCAGTCACGAAACATGGCAGTCACAATTGCCAAATGCAACTAAGAAGAGTAGACTCGTAAGCCATAGCCAAAACTTGAAAACGTTGGGTCCTCCCATTGGTTTCAATGGGGAAATTACCAATGACAGGACTTCTCAAACAATGTTACAATCTCACTCGCTGCAAAGATACAACGGCCGCAGGGGACCATGGAGCGTAAACAGTTAATATTCTTTTTTTTCTAATACACGGAATCGATCATTTTTATGATCTTCACTTCATAAGAAAGGCATATATTAGAAATGTACAACTGCATTAGTTGGCACCTTGCACAATTTAAGATCGATGTCAATCCCAATTTCATCATGAATGCTAATATGCAATGACCAGTGGAAATAGCAAAATCATCATTGGTTATATATAGAACAATGCTCCATATCTTAACAAATATCAACACCAGTAGTCACTAAGATAAGATAAATGATGGCGAACTAACAACACTGACTGTTTCCATGATATTAAGAGGCTACACAAAATATGCAGATTATAATGGAGAAAGATCATATGACACACAGATACAGGGGAGCAAAGCAAAGGGGGAGGTAAATATATATATATACCTCAACAGAACTGCGATGGTGCTTTCCTGTTTGCCTGGTACTCCCTCCAGAGACTAAGAACGAGAGCTGGCATCATAACAAAGCAAGCTGTCGCGTGCGAACCAAATATCCCCACATCCATGATCACCGAACCAACCATTTCTCCCTGAGACATCGATCCCTCCACATGTGGCGACATCATTGCTACCAGAAAACCAGCGACCGCTAACAGGATGAAGGCCACATATGCAACAAATCCAAGCACAATGGGGCGCAGAAGCCTAAAGAAGCGTGCAACCGACTCCGGCCTCATTGCTCCGAAGGCGCTCTGAGGAGGGCAGCAATTCTAACAAAACCAAACGGATGAACATTAGTATATATGGAATGGTTAGGAAATGGTAGGATGCAAATGAAGTGATGAACACACATGGAAAAACTACTACTACTAGTACTACTCGGCATCAGGACGGCCTGAACTACGAAATTAATTAGACCACAATATATATGGCAACTTAATTAGAACATAATGATAACCCTGGCCTATGTAGTGCTGCAATTCGACCGGAATAAAGGTCACAGGGAGTTAATTTGCACGATACCTTCTTGAATCCTGAAGTGGATCCAGATACAACTGCAATCACGTAGGCCACGAACTGCTGCAGGACGGTAAGCGCGAGCAACACAAGAAAGTTGTAGACGCAGACCTTCAGGGCCCCGTACGTGAGCGCCTGGAGGAAGAGGAAAGGAGCGGAGGCCTCGCCCCAGGCGCGGCGCGCCACGACCTTGGCAGCCGAGGCCGCGGAGGCGACCCACGCAGAGGCGAAGCCCAGGCAGGCGAGGGCTCCCGCCGCGACGCAGAGGACGAGCCCGAGCGCCAGCATCAGGGCAAGGGCGAAGCGCACGACGACGGTCCGCGCCGGCGGGGGCGGCGGCGGCGGCGACGGCAGCACCGCGTCGGTGACGGCCATCGACCGGTACGGGAAACCCTAGCTGCTCCTGGAAGCTTCTCGCCCTGGGAGGAGGCGGAGTGGTTGGGCTGGAGCAGCGAGGGGACGGGGGGTTTGTGGGAAATGGGGATTAGCGAGGAACAGGGGAGGGGGTTTTGCGGCCAGCTGTCCCGCTTCCCTTTCGGGTTCTGTTCTAACCCATTTCCGCTCTGCTAGCTGATGCGGATTCGGGTTCTAACCGGGGTACGCGGAAATGGTGAGTGCCCGACTCGACATGCACAATTACCAAACTTCTTATTCAGTCACCGGGCAAAATGTTTGGGTTTAGAACTCTGATAAGTGACACATATGTGACATAAACACATGTTAATTTTAAGTGTCAACTTTAGTTTAAAAGACGCCAGGACCGGATTGCTTCGTGCCACACGGGTGTCATTTGGATGGATTTATTACCGAGTATTCTTTGGAACAAGATAATAGCAGTTGAGTTTCAGTTATGGTTTTTGTTTTGAATTTCAAGACTAGTGTCAAACTATTGTGATTGCACGATTAGGTAGATTTTCATGAATTCCACAAAAAGGTAGATTTTCATGAAGATTTGCTTGAAAGGAAAAGACAATATTGTCGCTAGGTGGTCTACGGATCTTGATGTATTATTATTATTATTATTATTATTATTATTATTATTATTATTATTATTATTATTATTATTATTATTTATGATGTTCATTGTACTTCCATGATTGGTGATAAATAGATCGGAAGTTTTTTCAGAAAAAAAAGCAACTAAAAGTGCTGATAGATCCTTCGGTCTAGAAACCAATTTTGATCAATAACCGGTTTGAGAGGGAAAACAATTCCTATTAGGATAACATGCCAAATAATATCTAGATAAAGAATACAGTTGCAGCTCAATGCAATGTACTGAAAAATTTGATGCTATGGACCACATCAATCATGCAGATCTAAGAAGTTCCTTCAGATGTTACCATCGACCGACGACCAAAGAAAATTAAGTTTTCAACGACCCAGAACAAAGGCAAAACATACACCTCATCCACGACGGACAGCGCACATTGCAATTGGCGACGAACTCCAACAATCGAGAATTCAATCAATAATGAAATGGAAATTCAGTTGACAGAAAATTTAGTAAGATTGAAAGAAAAAGGGAACACATCTTTTTTCACGGTTAACAAATCTTGTAAACAGAAAATGGATAAAAATGTCTAATCTATTTTTCAACCGTTGCTTTTTAGTCTAATTCTTTCTTACATTGGGAGATTTCATGCAAAGAATCTGTCTTCACTTACTTAACAGAAAACCAAACTGAATAAAAGTTAAATGAAGGCTTCTTCAGGTTATCCATGCATTTCGGTTGTCAAATTCGGAATAGCAAGTTGATGAACAAACCGGTCTAGCGCACCCTCTTAAATGGTTCAGCTCGTCTTTGTAACATAGATATTCAATGCAAATTTAATTACCAAATATCCGACACTGATTGCGAATATGTATCTCTGGTCGTACCACTTGCAGAACGTGACTGCCATGCACACAACATAAGAATGCAAACCGACGATAGTCCTACCAATTCATCACCAGATTAATGTCTCATCGAAGAATTTTCTTCCAACAGGGTAGCATTACAAAGAGAGCATGAACAAATTCTACTATCATATACACCGATGCGTGGAGCGTGGAGTATCAAATATCACCACCTGACTCATAATGACCCAACAAACTTCATGCCTACTGACGATTAGGATATAGTGATAGCAGAAAGAAGCAAGTCTACAAAAGTTTTCATGGCTAATGACGAGTAGGATCTACTAATAGTACAACGGTACAAAGAAGTAAGTCTGCGGAAACTTTCTTTTTCCTCTGAAAACTTGCATGCGTTGGGATCACTCACAACCATCAGCAGAATGGGTACTGTAGCTCCTTGCAAAATTGTCGGGACACCTTCTCTTCTTAGCTTCGTCTGCCAATAACCCAATCGAAGACTTGATCAGATTACCACATTAAAGAACATTGCCATATCAACAATAAGGATTCAATGATATAGTTTCAAGTACTGTAAGTCAAAAGGCAATGTCACTCATTGTTTAGCATGAAGTAACTTCTATCTTGTGAGATATTATAGAACTTGAATGTTTCTTGTCCTCTCAATTGGTAGTGCAAACAGATATACGACTGATAATATGAACTTGAAACACCAGAAATTAACTCTTCTCAAAGGCACAGCTACCAAAATGAAGCGGCATAGCACCACCCTGTACTGTGGCACCACCTTAAAGTACAAGATGTGCATCCATTCTCAAAGGCACAGTTTACTTCTTTTAATTGACGTATAAAGGCATTAAACCGAGTCATAGAACAGAATGCATCACTGGTGTTGTCCCTGATCAGAGAAGATGTTGAGGCCTTAAGGGCTACCCGGAGAGATAGATAGAGTTGTGTCAGTGTTTTGGCTGAGTGAGGGTACTTTCTTTCCCTACTGCAATTCTTTCTCTGTAAGATTTTTAGCTGATGTACATTACTTCCTTCTAACTGTCATGTTAGCTGATGAAAAAGCAGTCCAGCTAGTTCTGGTCAAAAAGAACAAGGGACAAACGCACAATGGCACTTCTACCAAAATGTGGTGGCATAGCGTCACATAAAAGTTTACCACTGTTAAAGGAGAAGAGGTGTGATATTTTACTGTCATGTTATTTCCATATGATCAAACAGTATACTTCTTTTTACCAGTCACGGAACATGGCACAAAGTCACAATTGCCAAATGCAACTAATTAGACTAGACTCATATGCAATAGCAAAAACTTGAAAACTTTGGGTCTTTCCATTTGTTTCAACGGAGAAATTATCAATGGTAAGAGCTCTAGAAGGTGGGGTTGCAAACAGTATGGAAGCATGCAGACATTGCAATAATCTCACTCGCTGCAAAGATACAATGATCACAGGGAACGATGGAGCGTAAGCAGTTAATATATTTTTTCCTAATGTGTGGAATTGCTCATTTTTATTAATCACTTCATAACAGAAGCACACAGTAGAACTGCATCAGTTGGCTACTCGCACAATTTAAGATCGATGCCAGCCCCAATATTATCATGAATGTTAATATGCAATGACTAGAGGAAATAGCAAACTCCTCGTTGGTTTTATACACAACAACACCCCCCATCTTAACAAATATCAACACCAGTAGGCAGTAAACTAAGATAAATGATTCCATAGGCAGTAAACTAAGATAAATGGTTCCATAGGCAGTAAACTAAGATAAATGATTCAATGTATCTGTGCTGTGAGCCATATGATCTTTTCAATTGATGCGCATCTTTCAAAGAAGAGAGGAAGAGGTATATGTGTTTATACTTTATACCTCAACAAAACTGCGATGGTGCTTTCCTGTCCGCCTGGTCCTCCTTCCAGAAACTAAGTGCAAGAGCTGGAACGATAACAGAGCAAGATATCGCGTTCATAGCAAATATCCCCACATCCACGATTACTAATCCAACCATTTCTCCCTGAGATACTGATCCCTCGACATGCGACATCGCTGCTAACAGAAGACCAGCGACCACTAGCAGCATGAAAGGAACATCTGCCATGAATCCAAGCACCGCGGTGCGGGGTAGACTAAACGAGTCTGCGGCTGAGTCCGGCTTGACTGCTCCCACGGCGCGCTAAGGAGGACAACAATTTCAACAAAACCACATGGACGAGCATGAGTATACATGGAAGGATGCAGACGAAGTGATGAACTCAAATGGAAACACTAGCCTACATGCTGCTGTAATTCGATCAGGATAAATGTCACAGGGAGTTAATTTGCACGGTACCTCTTTGAATTCGCGGCGGGATCCACGTACAGCTGCAAGCACGTAGGCCACGCACAGGCGGCACAGCAGCAGGACGCCAAGCGCGAGCAAGACAAGGAAGACGCAGGCCAACACCGTGAAAGCCCCGTACGTGAGCGTCTGGAGGAACAGGAAGGAGGCGGAGTCCTCGCCCCAGGCGCGCCGCGCCACGACCTTCGCAGCCGAGGCCGCGGAGGTAATCCACACAACGGCCAAGCCCAGGTAGGGGAGCGCTCCGGCCGCGACGCGGAGGACGCGCCCGAGCGCCAGCATCGGGGCAAGGGCGAAGCGCACGGCGACGGTCCGCGCCGGCGGGGGCGGCGGCGGCGGCGAGGGCAGCACCGCGTCGGCGACGGCCATCGATCGGTGCGGGAAACCCTAGCTTCTCGAAGCCTCTCGCCCTGGGAGGAGGCGGAGTGGTTGGGTTGGCGCAGCGAGGGGAGGGGGTTTGTGGGAAATGGGGATTAGCGACGAACACGGGAGGGGGTTTTGCGGCGAGCTGTTCGGCTTTCGGATTGGTTTCTTAACCCGTAATCTAAAGTGGATTTGGGTTCTAACCGGGTGTGCTGAAAGGCTGCGTGTGCCCGGATCGATTCTGCGAGATTGACAATCGTCTCCTCACTGTCAAGGCAACGGGCGAAATATTCAGATATGTTGCGCTCATAAGTTTGAAAAAAGAAGAAGTTGGGGTTTATTTTTGTAATTTTGTAATTTCCTGCTAGAAGTTTGATACATATTGACTTTTCTGATATTTTTTTTCTCTTTTTCCAGTGCCTTGATCCCTCCTCTCACTCCTAGCCTCTTTCTGTTTCTTCGTTTCGGCCCCTCAACTCTCCCCCCGGCCATCGCTGACGGCGAGCTAGGTGAGGGTCCCTTCTTATAGATTTCTGTAGATCTCTTGTAGTGGTGGTAATAGGGTAGTTCCTCCATGCGTCCTTGATGGCTAGATATGGGTGCTTACCGTCGGATTAGAGGATCCAGGGGCAACTCATGGTTGTCCTTGGCATCGCCGCTCTTGTATTTGATGGTGTCTATGCCCTGGTTAGCTCAATTATCCCAACCTAAATAACCATCCATACATTTTAGAGCCTTTTCGTGGCATTTTCTCTCATTTCGAAGCTTGATATCACGTTGTTGTGAAGCCATCAGTGATGGGAGGTGCCATGTCTTTCTCTGGATCAATCTACTTTCCTCTGTTCTTGTTCTCCTGCGAGTTTATCCACCAACGATTCTGAAGATGCATGAATATCAGATAACCCAATGATCTTGTGCTTCACTTTTGGCGTCCTGGAGACTGAAACAGACTCCTTTGAAACCAGCACATGTCATTTTTCCCCCATGTTTTGTGGTTTTCTTTGCTTGAGTTGGGGATTGTGTCTTATCTTTTCTTTTGCTCCAGCTTTAGGGGAATTTCCGTCAACATCCTACGTATAGAGTCAACCACCCTTCTGATCCTCCTACATTGGAGGCCTACTTTGTGATCTTTGGGTGCAAATCCTCGACATGCATGGAGGCTATCGGTGTTGCTTCATCTTCCACAGGGAGGCCACCCCCCGTTCTAGGGGCTTCTCCCTCGTCGGTGAATTTAGTGCTACAAGATCTATGGGATTGGTCAGCTTTTTGATCCTCTGTTTCCAAAGGCTAGTAGACAAATATGTTTTCGTCCTCTTTCAGATTGCCACTATCATTCCCATCATTGGTGCTTGGAAGTGTGTCCTGCTTGACGATGGTCGGTGGCAGCGAAGCTTTGAGGTGGAGCAACGTTCGCTTGCTCAATGTGTGGTCCTCTATATATGTGCCCTCTCCCTGCATAGTTGGGTGGCATGTGTAATATGGGGCGTTGTTAAAACTCACCGTAAACACAATGATTCTCAAATTGAAGTTGAATGAGTTCAAATTACATATTAAGAGTAAAAAGTTAGATGAAGGAGCTTGATTGCCCTTAACAAGAAAATAGATTTTACAAGTGAGTAATGCCGTTTTAGATAGGGTCGAAGTATTATGCGATGGAGGCTCCTGAGGTTTAACGTTCACTATGCTGGTTCGTGGCGGGACGCCAAGCTCGGGGTCATGTTGTTGGACTCCTTCGATGTCAGACCAAAGGGGACCGGCAAGGGTGCTCCCCGGCACCCAGACCAGTCAGCTGGTGTCAAGGTTGTTTGCTTTCGAGGTACTCTAGTTTGTTAGACCAGTATAAATAGTAAGAATTTTTCTTTTGTAATGCTTATTATTTTGTGAATATGCAAATATAACTATGCCTACATTAAATATGCCATTAAATTTTGGTTCTTAAACCAATCACTTGAAGGAGTGAGAGGGTCATGCTATCCTGTCTTCATTGGTTATTATGATTTGAAGGAGCATATTATCTACTCCCTCCGTCCGGAAAAGCTTGTTCCTCAAATGGATGCATCTAACACCAGTTAGTGCTAAATACATCCATTTGAAGAATAAGCTTGGGACAAATTTTTTTGAACAAAGGGAGTAGCACTTAATTAGGTCTTCATTGGTTATTATGGTTTGTATTGTGGGCGTGATAAACAGGCCCCACCGACCAGACTCACCGTTAGATCAAGCAAATTGTCGGATCGATGCTACTGTATGTGTTAAATACCTGCCCCAAACGTGGCGATGGTGGTGTTTTTGCTCCCATCTCCATGCCTAGCGCGCCTTTGTGCTGCACTCTTAATGCATGGTTTCCTTGACTCGCGTCTATGTAACATACACATATATAGATTCGACGCTAATTTATTTACCAAATATTCAACAATAATACAGATTTGTACCTCTAGTCATACTACTAATCATCATAATGTTAAAAAAAAAGGTAATGAAGTTCAGCAGCCACTACAATACAAGCATGCCAGCAGGTAGAGGCAACATACAACGACCACGATGGCAGTAGATAACCACGAGGATATTCAAAATGGCAACACATGCATAACCAACCGGCAGAACATTACTATCGTGCATACAACATGAAAGAACGCAAACCGGCGGCAATGAATTCACGAGATTAATGTCTCATGGAAGCATTTTCTTCCAATAGGGTATTACAAAGATCACGAATCAATTCCACCATCATATATACACCAATACTCTAGTGCAAACTTGTAAGCGAGTAGCGTGGAGGAGTACCGAATATCACCACCTGACTCATAATGACCGAAGAAACTTCATGGCTATTGACGATTAGGATCTAGTAATAGCAGAAAGAAGCACGTCTACAAAAGTTTTCGCGGCTATCGACGATTAGGATCTACTAACAGAAAGAAGCAAGTCTGCAAAAACTCTGTTTTTCCACTGAACATTTGTATCTGCTGGGATCACTCACAACCATCAGCTGAATGGGTACTGTAGCTCCTTGCAAAATTCTCCAGGCACCTTCTCTTCTTAGCTTCATCTGCCAATAACCCAAACCAGAATTTGATCAGATTACCACATATAAGAACATCGTCATATCAACATTAACCATCCAACAGTTTAGTTTCAAGTAGTATAAATCTAAAGGCAATGCCACTCATTTTCCAGCAATGAAGTACTGCCTCTGTAAACTAATATAAGACTTTTTATATCACTAAACTAATACAAGACATTTTAGATCACTATCACTACTTTACTGATATAAAAAGTCATATATTAGTTTACACAGGGGGGTAACTTCTATGTTGTGAGATATTACATAATTCGAATCTTTCTCATCCTTTCAATTGGTAGTGCTAACAAACACACAACTGATGACATGAACTTCCAACACCAGATATTAACTGTTCTCAAAGAGACGTCTATCAAAATGTAGTGGCATACCACCACCTTAAAGTACTAGATGTGCATACATTTACTGTCATGTTATTTATGTACATGATTAAACAGTTTACTTTCTTTTACTAAAGTATAAAAGCACTAAACTGAGTCACAGAACAGCAGACAAAGGCACAATGGCAATTCTACTAAAATGTACTGGGCATAGCGGGTCATTGTTAAAAGGACTAGAGGTGTGTCGTTTTACCGTCATGCTATTTATTTACATGATCAAATAGTTTACTTCTTTTTACCAGAGTCACGAAACATGGCACAAAGTCATAATTGCCAAATGCAGCTAAGAAGAGGAGACTCATACGCCATAGCCAAGACTTGTAAACTTTGGGTCTTCCCATTGGTTTCAATGGGAGAAATTATCACTGACAAGAATTCTCAAAGAAGGTGCTTGCAAGCAGTTTAGAAGCATGCAAACATTGTTATAATCTCACTCGCTGCAATGATACAACAATCACAGGGGACCATGGAGCATAAACAGTTAATATTACTTTTTTCTAATATGTGGAATATCGATCATTTTAATGAATAATGATCATCACTTCGTAACAAAGGCATACAGTAGAAGTGTAGAACTGCAACAATTGGCACCTTGCACAATTTAAGATCAATGTCAATCCCAATTTCATCATGAATGGTAATAGGCAATGACCAGAGGAAATGGCAAAATGATCATTGGTTTTATATGGAACAATGCTCCATCTTAAGAAATATCAACACCAATAGTCACTAAGATAAGATAAATGATGGCAAACTAACAACACTGATTGTTTTCGTGCTATTAAGAGGCTACACAAAATATGCAGATTATAATTGAGAAAGATCATATGGCTCACAGATACAGGGGAGCAAAGCAAAAGGGGGAGGTATATATATACCTCAACAGAGCTGCGATGGTGCGTTCCTGTCCGCCTAGCACTCCCTCCAAACACTGAGAACGAGAGCTGGGATGATAAGAAAGCAAACTGTCGCGTGCATACCAAATATCCCCACATCCTCGATTACAGAACCGACCATTTCCCCCTGAGATATCGATCCCTTCACATGTGGCGACATCATCTCTACCAGAAGACCAGCGACCGCTAGCAGGACGAAGGCCAAATCCACGACAAATCCAAGCACCGCTGGGCGCAGAAGCCTAAAAAAGTGTGCAGTGAATTCTGGCCTGAATGCTCCGAAGGTGCTCTGAGGAGGACAACAATTTCAACAAAACCATACGGATGAACATTAAATATGGAATGGTTCGGAAATGGTAGGTTGCAAATGAAGTGATGAACACAAATGAAAAAAAACTACTACTACTACTCAGCATCAGGACAGCCTGAACTATGAAAATTAATTAGACCACTTAATTAGAACATAATGATAACGGGGAGTATATGTACAGCTGCAGTTCGAACATAATGATAACAGGGAGTATATCTGTATATGTACAGCTGCAATTCGACCGGAATAAAAATCACATGAAGTTAATTTGCGCCATACCTTCTTGAATCCCGAAGTGGATCCAGATACAGGTGCAATCACGTAGGCCACGCACTGGGCGCACAGCAGCAGGACGACAAGCGCGAAAAACGCAAGGATGATGCAGACGCAAACCTTGACGGCCCCGTACATGACCGCCTGGAGGAACAGGACTGGCGCGGAGCCCTCGCCCCAGGCGCGGCGCGCGACGACCTCTGCAGCCGTGGCCGCGGCCATGACCCACGCAACCGCGAAGCCCAGGTAGATGAGGGCTAAGGCCGCGACGCGGAGGACGCCGGGGAGGCGCACGCGCGCCGGCACCACGACGACGACCCGCGCCGGCGGGGGCGGCGGGGGCGGCGAGGGCAGCACCGCGACGACGATCTGCTCCGGCGGGGGCGGTGGGGGCGGCGGCAGCGAGGGCAGCACCACGACGACGGCCAGCGCCATCGATCGGTACGAGAAACCCTAGCTGCTCCTGGAAGCTTCTCGCCCTGGGAGGAGGCGGAGTGGTTGGGTTGCGCTTGCGCAGCGAGGGGGCGGGGGTTTGTGGGAGTGGGATTAGCGAGGAACAGGGGAGGGGGTTTTGCGGCCAGCTGTCCCGCTTCCCTTCCGGGTTCAGCTCTAACCCATTTCTGCTAGTGGATTCGGGTTCTAGCGGGTATGCGGAAATAGTGAGTGCCCGATTCGAGCCACCAGATGAAATGTTAAACTTGGTTGCCGAATTTCTTCCAAGAGAAATAAGAGTTTAACTATGTCGGAATAACTATGGATGCTTTGTTGGGCGTTCATAATCTTCTGGTTCATTCGGGTTGGGTTGTGCCAAGCTTGTGGATGAAATGTAGCGAGGGTTTGTCAATTTAATAGCGATCCCTATTCTTAATGATTGATCAGATATTTGTAATAACTTTAGTCTTTTATTAAGCATTGTGCGCGGGAAACTAACCGTGTGGCTCATGAGCTAGCTAGTAGGGCTAGCGGTATTCCTCCATAGCTTGGTCATGGATGATGTATCTATTTTTGACATGAAATAAAGCCAGCTATGATGGTGTCCCCTTGGGAAAAAAGTGTTGCCCGATTTGGTTATGAATTTTAATTTATTTTTTGAAATCTCAGTCACATCCTTGATTTTGTTTCACCAAAAGGTATTAGATTTCAAATTATTTTGTTTCACATCCTTGATTTAACTAAGTGGGCTGTTGACTGATGGCAGGAAGTAATGATGCTTATGACGTTGGATTTTATAAGAACCTCTACACAACCGAGCAGGTTGTCAGGATACGTGATGTCCTCTCCAACGTCCCGAGAAAGGTGACTCCGGTTATCTATGAGATTCTAGCCGCAATTTACTCTCTTGGTGAGGTAAAAATGTCTTTTTTTTCAAATCTTCCCTACTAAGGCGTTGTTTGGGTGGGTATCCTGCTCATTTTTTTCCAACACCATTAAGATGTACTCCATTTAGATACCTCCGTATCTACACAAATCCAAGACAAGTAATTCGGAACGGAGGGAGTATGTGGTTAGGCAATTACTAAAACGGTGTTGAGAAATTTTGTGGGGAAGAGAGGGCGGAATGCATCCATGACTTTTACTACCAAAGGTACAAAATAAACTTTAACTCTCTCTGTTCCATCCTATAAGCTTGTGCAATGTTCTGTATAAAATTACTTTCAAGTTTTGGCCAGCCGTTTGAGGTTGATATTGCCTGACATCACATCGGAGGATCCATCTGCCTTTGTGTATGGTAGACTCATCACAAAGAGTATTATTTTGTCCTATGATGTTTGCATTTTATGAAGGTGTTTAACACAAGAAATAATAAAAATAACATGATTGTTATGTTATTATCTCTCTACGCACCAGGGGAAATGAACATTGCAGGTGTGCCATTGTACTAAGTACACAAATAGATATAGGAAAATTTGTACTTTATTAATCTCTCATCGAAGAAACAAATTACATGATCCCACTACATAAGCGCTCCGTGGCCTACTAGCGCGGCCAATATGACTTGGGCGACAGTGAAGTCCTGGTTGATGGGGCCTCAGAAGGCTCCCGATTAATTGTGTTCATGAGTAAAAGTCGCAAACCACCTCCGATTAAGTTGTTGCAATGGTCGTCATCTTCAAGTCTTGTCTTCTCCATTGATCACATAGGTAATGATAATTCTGATAACAAGTAGCATCTCTTCATTAAGTTCAACATATTATGAAGTGGTAATGAAGTATCTCGCAATCTTTCAAGACTATATTGCAAACATAAAGCAATCAATGAATGACAGATGCCGACTAGGTACCCGAATTTGAAGATAACCATCATATGTATACAATGCTTAACAAATTGCTATGAGAAAATGCATGCAAAGCTAAGAGTGATCCCCATGCTCAACACGTGGTGCCAAAATAAAGAAAGATGAAATTGACTCAACATGAAAAGTAAACAGATAGGCCATTCGCAGAGGGAAGCAGTAATTAACATATGTCAGAGCTCACTTGGTTTAAGAGAGATATAAATTTATTTTGAGACGTGTATTTCTTCTGTCAGCGGTTTAATGGCAAAGGTTTCCAATATCTTCCATGATAAACACATTAATTACGGTTCTCATGCTTTTACACTCCCCCTCCACCTTACTAACACAAACCATGGCTAGCTGAATCCATGTGTGCGTGCCAACTTCTAACTTTTTCAGGATTGTCCTTTTTTCAATATTATTTTATTGGGACTGGGCATGCCTAATACCATCCTTTCTAATAAATTTGACAAGCGAATAAACTCTCCTCGTGCATAAAACACATTTAGAATGGGGATATATGGACTACCTCTGTCACTCCATGAGCTGTACGGGCACACAAAACAGAAGTTTATTTGAAGATTTAGAGGTGGCACATGCAAATTTACTTGGAATGGCAGTGAAATGCCATCTATAGATAGGTATGGTGGACATTTTGTGTCATGAACTTGTTTCAAGGATTTTGGATGCACAAACATTATTTCCGCTTTGTACAGGAAAAGGCTAGCAAAAGATTGAGGGCGACCACTTTACTAAGCACAAGAACCACAATCATGCATTCTCTAATAGTAACATTATTGAGAAAATATAATCATGATGATAACATACAAACTTAAACACCACCAAGGCTGAATTTGGAATTTATCAAACATGTGTAAACATGTGCCAAGTCTATCATCCGTCCTTCACTGAAAGATACTTATCACCACAACATAATAGGTTTTAATAAACAAATGCTCATTGCCATTATAATACAACTCCCTTACTTGATTAAAGATATGTAATATCATAGTCTCACTCTTTAACGGATTAAACAGAGGATGCATGTTTACTTCTCAACATACATATAATAAGCGAAGCACCTAACATTCAGTTCATTCATAAATTTCTTACTCTAAAGATATAATTGGAGCACAAGAATAAACAATAAACTACTCCAAAAGTTAGAAGTGAAGAACAAATAGTAGTTAATTAATTAGGTAGCTATGTATAAACTCTCTCCAAAACAAAATTTTCAGATCTAAGGATTGTATCAAACAGCAAACAAAATAAAAATACATTCCAAGAAAAACATATATTAAGTGAAGAACAAAAATATAGCTTCAAGTGAGGTATACCAATAGTGTTGAAGACGAATGAGGGTGCCTTCTAGGCATCTCCAAGCATAGACGCATGAATATTCCTTAGATATTACCTTTGGGAGCTTTGGGCATCCCCAAGCTTAGGGTCTTGCCGCTTATTATTCTCCTTCCATCGGCATCTCACCCAAAACTTGAAAAAATCATTCACACAAAAACTTAACAGAACTCATGAGATGGGTTACTAAATCCTTCACTCATGTACTACAAAGACAAGATTCATAATTATTCCCAAATGATGTCTATTGTATTCCATCATTTCCACAATTTTATATCACTCGATGCCCTGGTTAGCTCGATTATCCGGCGTTGCTTCATCTTCCACAAGGAGGCCACCTCCCGTTCTAGGGGCTCCCCTCTCGTTAGCGCATGCAGTTCT
Source organism: Triticum monococcum (assembly GCA_034509565.1). Taxonomy (NCBI): domain Eukaryota; kingdom Viridiplantae; phylum Streptophyta; class Magnoliopsida; order Poales; family Poaceae; genus Triticum; species Triticum monococcum. The sequence goes on along the minus strand of CM067842.1, from coordinate 74,523,777 downwards.
ACAAAATCTATGGCATTGGTGAGCTTTTGATCCTCTGTTTCCAGAGGCTAGTAGACAAAGATGTCTTCACCCTCTTTCGGATTGCCAGTATCATTCCCATCATTGGTGCTTAGTAGTGTGTCATGTTCAATGGTGGCCCGCGCGCGGTGGAGCTTCGAGGTGTGGTCCTCTACGTGCCCTCTCCCTGAGTGGCATGTGTAATATGGGGCGTTGTTGTAACCCCAACCCACCCTTTTTGGGGGGAATTGCAATCACTTTTTATGAATTAATGTAGGTTTTTGATTTCCCAAAAAAACAGCGATTCTGAAATTGAAGTTGAATGAGTTCAAATTACATATTAAGAGTCAAAAGTTAGATGAGAGGAGCTTGATTGTCCTTAACAAGAAAGGAGATTTTACAAATGAACAATACCATTATTTAGATAAGGTCGAAGTATTATGCGATGGAGGCTCCTGAGGTTTGACGTTCACTGTGCAGGTTTGAAGCGGGACGCCGAGCTCGGGGTCATGTTGTTGGGTTCCCTCGATGACCAAAGAGGGTCGGCGAGGTTGCTCCCCGGCACCCCGACTCCTCGGCTGGTCTTAAGGTTGTCTTTGTTGTTTGCTTTTGAGCTACTCCCTCCTTTTTTTCAGTTCGTTTGACCAATATAAAAAATCAGAATTTTCTTATTGTAAGGCTTGTTGTTTTGTGAATATGCAAATATAACTATGCCTACTGCCTACATTAAATATACCATCACATTTTGGTTCTTAATGTGGAACTAATCACTTGGAGGAGTGAGAGGGTCATGCTTAATATATTGTCTAGCACTTAATTAGGTCTTCATTGGTTATTGTGATTTGTATTATGGGCGTGATAAACAGGTCCCACCGATCAGAATCACCGTTAGAACGAGCAAATTGTCAGATCGATGCTACTGTATTGTGTTAAATACCTGCCCCAAACGTGGCGATGGTGGTGTTTTTGCTCCCATCTCCATGTCTAGCGCGCCTTTGTGCTGCACTCTTAATGCATGGTTTCCTTGACTAAAGTCTCTGTAACATACACGTATATAGATTTGATGCAAAAAATTTCCGAAAAGGGGGTTGCCCCGGCCTCTGCATCAGAAAGATGCATACAGCCATCTTATTAACCAAATAAAAGATCCAACAAGTTCCAAAGTCTTCAAATTGGAAAAATTGAAAAGATAGCTCACACAGAGCCAAAATGGGCTAGATACACAGACTAGCCAAAAAAAGATGCCACAACCGGCTGGCTAAAGATAGATAGGTAAACTAATTGCATATCCTATTACATGACCGCCATCCAAACCGGTTGAAGATATCCCAAGCTATCATCTCCCAACGGACAGATCCAGTAACCAAATGCTCCCTGGCCTCCATCGGAATGAGTAGCGACCACGAACGGATCACTGCCGTGGCTCAGAAAATAACCTGCAAAAAGTGAATACGTGATATTCTGTTAAAAACCAAATCATTTCTGCAATTTCAGATAGTCCACAGCAAAGCGCAAACTCCAACATGAATATGTCTCGCTAAGTCAGACTCAATTCCATTAAGTCATGTTCCAAATAATGTGTTGACAGAATTCGGTGGAGTAATATTAAACGCAATGTGAACCATCCGCCAAAGGACTTTGGCCAACGGGCAATCAAAAAAGAGGTGTTTAATCGTTTCATCCCGGTCACAGAAAGTACACCCAGTAGTTCCTGTCCAATTACGCTTTATCAAGTTGTCCTTTGTTAAAATAACTTGTTTATGGACAAATCACATAAACACTTTTATTTTTAAAGGAACCTTGACAGCCCAAACATGCTTGGAGGTAGGAATGGAGCTCGAATTAATAACTTCAATGATTTAACTGTGAATACTCTAGACCTAGTCAGCTTCCAGCGTAATTCATCGGGTTGTTGAGAAAGCTGAACCTCCATCAGTCTCCTAACTAGACGGAGCCATTCTTCCCAACGATTGCCCGCTAGCGATCGTCTGAACTGAATATTAAGGGGGATAGATTGCAATACCGTTGCAACGAACACCTCACGCAGTTGAACAATACGATATAAAGACGGATATTGAATGGCCAAGGGTGTCTCTCCGAGCCACGTATCCTCCCAGAAACGCGTACTAGCACCGTTGCCAATAATAAACTTTGTCAGGTTAAATAGGGATTGTTTGACTTTCATCAGTCCTTTCCAGAAAGGCGAGTCGGTCGGCCTGACTGCAACCTGGGACAAAGTGTTTGTCTGTAGGTACTTGCCGCGAAGGATTTGCGCCCACGTGGCATCAGTCTCTGATGACAGCTTCCACGGCCACTTACTGAGAAGGCATCTGTTCTTAACTTCAAGATTCTCAATACCAAGACCCCCTTGGTCTTTCGGTCTACAGATGATATCCCATTTAGCTAGCCGGTATTTTCTTTTGAGTTCATCACCCTGCCAGAAGAAGCGCGATCGATAGAAGTCCAGTCTTTTCCTGACACCAACTGGGACTTCAAAGAACGATAAGAGAAACATAGGCATACTTGTGAGCACCGAATTTATCCAAATTAATCGGCCTCCGTATGACATGAGCTTGCCCTTCCAGCAACTCAGTTTCTTCTCGAATCGGTCTTCGATGCACTTCCATTCTCTGTTTGTCAGCTTGCGCTGGTGGATTGGTATACCTAGGTAAGAGAAAGGTAAATCCCCCAACTCGCACCCAAACAATTGCCTATAAGCCTCATGTTCGTCTTTGGCTCTACCAAAGCAGAACAACTCGCTTTTATGAAAGTTAATCTTTAACCCGGTCAATTGTTCGAAAAGGCATAACACCAGCTTCATATTTCTCATCTTGGCCAAGTCATGCTCCATAAAGATGATTGTATCATCCGCGTACTGAAGGATGGATACACCTCCATCAACAAGATGAGGTACCAAGCCACCTACTTGGCCATTCTCCTTAGCCTTCCTATCAAAATTGCTAACATATCAACCACGATGTTAAACATGATAGGGGACATCGGATCTCCTTATCGTAGGCCTTTATGTGTCTGGAAGTAATGACCAATATCGTCATTCACTTTACTTCCCACACTCCCTTTTTGCGTAAATGATTCAACCTGGCGACGCCAGGCTTCATCGAAACCTTTCATACGCAATGCCTGTTGGAGGAATGGCCATTTGACCTTGTCATACGCTTTCTCGAAATCCACCTTAAAAATTACGCCATCTAATTTTTTCGAATGGATTTCATGGAGCGTTTCATGAAGGACGACCACCCCTTCAAGGATGTTTCTGTCCGGCATGAAAGCAGTTTGGGATTAGTACACCACAGAATGCGCAATCTGTGTGAGCCTATTAGTCCCGACCTTGGTGAAGATTTTAAAACTAACATTGAGAAGGCAGATCGGCCTGAACTGCTCAATTCTCACAACATCCGTTTTCTTAGGAAGCAGTGTGATAGTTCCAAAATTCAAGTGAAATAAGTGAAGCTGTCCAGAGAACAGGTCATGAAACATAGGTAACAAATCCCCCTTAATAATGTGCCAGCACTTTTTGTAAAACTCGACCGGAAATCCATCCGGCCTAGAAGCCTTATTGTTTTTCATCTGTGCAATAGCATCAAACACCTCCTTCTCTGAGAACGGGGCAACCAAAATATCATTATCAGCAGCCGATAGTTGAGGCACATCCTCAGTCCTAGACTCATCGAGGGACACACAACTATCCTCCGGAGGTCCAAATAACTGCCTATAATAGTCGGTTATATATGTTTTTAGGTTGTCCTGTCCTAAGATAGTGCCCTCATCTTGTTCAAGTTGAAAAATCCTCTTATTTCTGTGCTTACCATTAGCAATCAAGTGAAAGAATTGAGTATTCGCGTCCCCTTGGACCACTTTGCGGACCTTAGCCCGCAGTGCCCACTTCAATTCTTCTTCGCGGAGAAGTTCTTTCAGCCTCTTCTCCGCTTTAGTTTTAACCTGAAGCTCAGATGGCAGCAAAAACATGGATTCAGCCTTTATGTCTAGGGCCTGTATAAGAGAAAGGAGACTATCCTTTTCAATCTTATACACCCCACTTAGGTGTTTAGCCCAACCCCGTAAGAAGCATCTCAAACGCCTAATCTTATTCTGTCATCGCTCGACCGAAGTCCTCCCTCCTGCACTCTTAGCCCATTTCCTGGCAATCAGGTCCAAGAAACCTTCGCGTTCGAACCAGGCCATCTCGAAAGAAAAGGTGTTTTTATTACCCACATGGTTCGGCTCCCCTGAGTCCACGAATAAGGGTGTGTGATCGGATATTCCACGCGAGAGTGCTTGAACCGTTACAAGAGGGAACTTCTGTTCCCACTCCACGCTCGCAAGAACTCGATCAAGCTTTTCGAAAGTCGGGTTTGGCATCGCATTAGCCTAGGTAAACTTTCTACCAAAAAGCTCTATCTCCCTTAAATCCAAGCTTTCAATAATGGTATTGAACATAAACGACCATCTGCCGTCAAAGTTATCATTATTCTTCTCCTCTCTCCTCCTAATGATATTGAAATCATCCCCAACTAAAATTGGAAGCTGCTCCAACCCACAGATTCGAACAAGGTCCGCCAGAAACTCCGGTTTAAGCTCGGGCTGTGCGGCACCATAAACCGCCACCAAAGCCCAGTTGAACCCATCAACTTTAGACCTGACTCGAAACTTAACCGCGAAGTCGCCCATCACTACACTTCGGACATCAAGCGAATCGCATCTCACACCCAGCAAGATACCACCCGATCTTCCTCGCGGAGGGAGGCAATGCCAATCGGAATCAACACCACCCACAAGAGAGGAAAGAAACTGGGGCGCAAAGTTATCTCGACCAGTTTCCGATAGAGCAATAGAATCTAAACGATGCTCCAGAGATGCCTCAGCAAGAAACCTTCTTTTAGCCAAGTCTTTCAGACCTCTGCTATTCCAAAAGATTCCTTTCATAATTCATCATGGAATTTTTTGGTAGTCCGAATCCTAGCACTCCTACAAACTGCAGAATCGGGATAAATCTTTCGTTTCCACTTGCGCTTTGTTTACTAGGTTCTGTCCCCCGGTCCTCATAACCAGGCTCAGCAGTACTAACAACAGCATTATTGAGGGGCACATCATCATCCTCAGACTCATGGTTGGATGGTGCTAGATCCGCACACAGATTATCGAGCACTCTAACCCCTAACGCATCAATCTCATCATCATTCATGGGTTTTACCGCTGCAAGATTACGAATAGTCTCTAAGGCACGCTCCGCCTCCAAGTCTAAAAGATCATTCACCGAATTGGAAATTTCACTATCATTAGCTCCTAGTGAAACTCCTAATTGGTTTGCATTATTAATAATCTCCTCATTAGAAAAATGCAATAAAGAATTGGATATGTTGACGGACATACCAGTAGAGAGCTCAGCATCATGAAGCTTGGCCGCCCTCATAGCGCACCTCTGCTGCATGTCATCAACCTCCGGAAGCTCCTGAATGCGAGCACTCATCCGTCTCCCTATCGAGATTGGATCAGGTATCCCGCCAAAAGCAACGACCTCCTCCCTAGTAAAGCCTCGCGCTGAATCCCGCAAAGGGTCAGCCAAGGTTACCGGAGGAGGCGGCTAAGGGCTCCCATACCCCTCAGACAGGTGACCCACCCCGAGACCCTGGGCCGCGGGCAATCCGGGAGAGAAGAGGGCGGGGCCGCCTGCCCGAGCCCTCCTCCCGCCCCACCTCTCGGCGCAGAGTGGAGCACCGATGTCGTCGGAGACGCGGTCCTCCTGACCGCCGAAGAAGAGGGAGAGGCCAGGGCCTCCTGCCCCAGATCCTCCCCCCAGCGCCGCTGGCAGCGTGGGCGCCACCGCCAGGACCGAAGAAGAGATAGCCGAGGCCGCCTGCCTCGGACCACCTCTCCCAGCACCAGCCGACACCCCCGAGACCGGCGTCGCGGGCGACGGGATGAGGAGGGGAGACGTCGAAGCTACCTGCCCCGACCCCCCTCCCTCGAGTCCCAACTCGGACGCAGGCATCATCTCCGGAACCACAACCACAGGTGAAGCGAGGGAAATAGAAGCAACCACAGGCTCCACCTCCCCAACTCCAACCAAAGTCCTCGCCGACGATGCTCTCACCAACCGTCCAGCCAAGGAACCGTCAGCACCCTCGAACTCCAACATAGGGAGCGAATGTTCAAACACATCATCAGAATCTACCCGGTCACTACAAAGTCTGGGAGGGGCAGAGGCTGGCTCGAAGGACCCAAATCGCAGTGAAGTCATAGGCACCGATGGCGAGGGTGCCGGCTCAACCCCGGTCCCATCCCCGGGCAACTGAGCATCAGGGCCAGAACCGTTAGACCCCTCTCGCTAGCCTCATCAGTCGGTGCCCCCTTGGCTCCCGCACTGTCGTCACCCTCGTGCATATCTACATCATTCCCATTAACCGCCTCAGCAAACAAATCAGTGTCCTCAAACTCGATCTCGAGTGGAAAAACCTCTCCCCTATAGGTCCAGTTGACCACATCAGGAACGAACTCAATATCCAGAATGCTCACTAAAAGCCGAGCCACTCCATGAGCACGGGTAAAAGCCATATCCACTTTTTCCGTTTTCCCAACCATAATACCCATACTGGCCACAACTCAAGCATCCTGCAAAGGCTTAGAAGGAGCCCCCGTAAACCTCAACCAAACCTGCGTAAGTGGCTTGCCCTTAGGATCCTCCTTCTTCCACTCGCGAAACTCAAATTTATTTACCAAATATCCAACAAGATTGCAAATTTGTCCTACCGCCAACCATCATAATGTTTAAAAAAAGGTAATGAAGTTCAGCAGCCACTACAATACAAGCATGCCAGCAGGTAGAGGCAACATACAACGACCACGATGGCAGTAGATAACCACAAGGATATTCAAAATGGCAACACATGCATAACCCACCTGCAGAATGTTACTACCGTGCATAAAACATACAAGAACGCAAACCGACGGCAGTAATTTCACAAGATTAATGTCTCATGGAAGCATTTTCTTCCAATAGGGTATTACAAAGAGAACACGAATCAATTCCAGCATCATATATACACCAATACTCTAGTGCAAACTTGTAAGCGAGTAGCGTGGAGGAGTACTGAATATCACCTGACTCATAATGACCCAAGAAACTTCATGAGTATTGACGATTAGGATCTAGTAATAGCAGAACGAAGCACGTCTACAAAAGTTTTCACGGCTATCGACAATTTGGATCTACTAACAGAAAGAAGCAATCTGCGAAAACTCTGTTTTCCACTGAAAACTTGTATCTGTTCGGATCACTCACAACCATCAGCTGAACAGGTACTGTAGCTCCTTGCAAAATTCTCCGGACACCTTCTCTTCTTAGCTTCATCTGCCAATAACCCAACCAGGAATTTGATCAGATTACCACATGTAAGAACATTGTCATATCAACATTAACCATCAAACAGTTTAGTTTCAAGTAGTACAAATCTAAAGGCAATGCCACTCATTTTCCAGCAATGAAGTACTCCCTCACTAATATAAGACTTTAGATGACTACTTTAGTGATCTATCTTATATTAGTTTACAGAGGGGGTAACTTCTATCTTGTGAGATATTACAGAATTCGAATCTTTCTCGTCCTTTCAATTGGTATAACAAACACACAACTGATGACATGAACTTCCAACATCAGATATTAACTGTTGTCAAAGGGACGTCTACCAAAATGTAGTGGCATAGCACCACCTTAAAGTACTAGATGTGCATACATTTACTGTCATGTTATTTATGTACATGATCAAACAGTTTACTTTCTTTTACTAAAGTATAAAAGAACTAAACTGAGTAACAGAACAGAGGACGAAGGCACAATGGCAATATTACCAAAATGTAGTGGGCATAGCGGCACATAAAAGTTTGTCATTGTTAAAAGGACTAAAGGTGTGCCATTTTACCGTCATGCTATTTATTTACATGATCAAATAGTTTACTTCTTTTTACCAGAGTCACGAAACATGGCACAAAGTCATAATTGCCAGATGCAGCTAAGAAGAGTAGACTCATATTCCATAGCCAAGACTTATAAACTTTGGGTCTTCCCATTGGTTTCAATGGGGAAATTACCAATGACAAGAATACTCAAAAAAGGTGCTTGCATGCAGTTTAGAAGCATGCAAACAATGTTATAATCTCACTCGCTGCAATGATACAACGATCACAGGGGACCATGGAGCATAAACAGTTAAATTTACTTTTTTCTAATATGTGGAACATCGATCATTTTAATGATTATCACTTCATAACAAAGGCATACATACAGTAGAAGTGTAGAACTGCAACAATTGGCACCTTGCACAATTTAAGATCGATGTCAATCCCAATTTCATCATGAATGCTAATAGGCAATGACCAGAGGAAATAGCAAAATGATCATTGGTTTTATATGGAACAATGCTCCATCTTAACAAATATCAACACCAATAGTCACTAAGATAAGATAAATGATGGCAAACTAACAACACTGACTGTTTCCGTGCTATTAAGAGGCTACACAAATATGCAGATTATAATTGAGAAAGATCATATGGCTCACAGATACAGGGGAGCAAAGCAAAAGGGGGAGGTATAAATATACCTCAACAGAACTGCGATGGTGTGTTCCTCTCCGCCTAGCACTCCCTCCAGAAAATAAGAACGAGAGCTGGGATGATAAGAAAGCAAGCTGTCGCGTGAAAACCAAATATCCCCACATCCATGATCACCGAACCAACCATTTCCCTCTGAGATATCGATCCCTCCACATGTGGCGACATCGTCTCTACCAGAAGACCAGTGAGTATTAGCAGGAGAAAGGCCATATCCACGACAAATCCAAGCACCACGGGGCACAGAAGCCTAAACAAGTGTGCAGTCAACTCTGGCCTGATTGCTCCGAAGGTGCTCTGAGGAGGACAACAATTTCAACAAAACCATTATATATGGAATGGCTCGGAAATGGTAGGATGCAAATGAAGTGATGAACACACATGGAAAAAAAAACTACTACTACTGCTCATCAGGACAACCTGAACTACGAAATTAATTCGAACATACTCCTATATACTGCTGCAATATGTACACTGGCCTATGTACTGCTGCAATTCGACCGGAATAAATATCACAAGGAGTTAATTTGCACGATACCTTCCTGAATCCCGAAGTGGATCCAGATACAGGTGCAATCACGTAGGCCACGCACTTGGTGCACAGCCGCAGGACGACAAGCGCGAGCAACGCAAGGATGATGCAGACGCAGACCTTGACGGCCCCGTACATGACCGCCTGGAGGAACAGGACTGGCGCGGAGCCCTCGCCCCAGGCGCGGCGCGCGGCGACCTCTGCAGCCGTGGCCGCAGACATGATCCACGCACCCGCCAAGTCCAGGAAGATGAGGGCTCCCGCCGCGACGCGGAGGACGAGGGGAGGGCGCACGCGCGCCGGCACCACGACGACGACCCGCGCCGGCGGAGGCGGCGGTGGCGGCGAGGGCAGCACCACGACGACGATCTGCTCCGGCGGGGGCGGCGGCGGCGAGGGCAGCACCACGACGACGGTCAGCGCCATCGGTCGGTGCGGGGAATCCTAGCTGCTCCTGGAAGCTTCTCGCCCTCGGAGGAGGCGGAGTGGTTGGGTTGCGCTTGCGCAGCGAGGGGGGGGGGGGGGGGGGGGGGGGGGGGGGTTGTGGGAGTGGGTTTTGCGGCCAGCTGTCCCTCTTGCGGGTTCTGTTCTAACCCATTTCCGCTAGTGGACTCGGGTTCTACCGGGTATGCGGAGATAGTGGGTGCCCGATTCGAGACACTGGGTGAATGTTAAATTTTGTTGCCGATTATTTTTTCAGGAGAAAGTTTCAATCTATTCTATTCCACAAAAAACTCTAAAGGTAATAAAAATTACAATCAGGTCCCTGGATCAACTAATGAGGACTATAAACACTGGAGCGAGCTGAAGGCACGCCGCTGTCATCACCCTTCCCTTATCGGAGCTAGGCAAATCTTTTTGTAGTAGACAGTTAAGAATTCGTCGTGCTAAGGCCCCACAGGACCAATGCACCTGAGCAGTAACCATCGCCGATGAAGAAAGTCGTAGATCAAAAGGATCAAACCTATAAACAACCGAACGAAGACGAAGAAGGCTAGATGCAAACAAATCCACCGAAGACCAGCACCGACCGAATTCCACGAGATCTGACGGAGACACAACTCCACACGCCCTCTGATGACTCTAGACACACCATCGGAACAGGGATAGAACGTGGGAGACATTATTCCTACCGAGGGACATCGCCACTGCCACACGGACCCAACCAAGACGCTGGATCTAATAAGAACGAGAATGGCACTACTAGGGAAAAGCCTAGCAGTAGCGCGGGTATTTGGTGTATCAGCAGCGCGGGTAGCGCGCGGGGTATCCGCGCTACTGATAAGGCGCTACAGCTAACATTTAGCACAAGCGCGTGTTGACACACGCTACTGCTATACCTACTTAGCAGTAGCGCTTTTCATACCAGCGCTACTGCTAAGTGCTTTAGCAGTAGCATTTTTCTATGCAACGCTAAAGAGCGCTACTACTATATTTTCTCATATCTTTTTTCCCTGCGTATTTGCGATGTTTTTGTATATGTTTTATACTAAAAGTGCTAGTTATCGACTAGAGGGGGGGGGGGGGGTGAATAGGCGATTTTTATGAAAGTCTTCAAAACACGAGGGCTTTGAAGACAAACAACACAAATGAACCTACTGATATGCAGTGGAAGTTAGACTACACTAGACAAGTCATAGTCAAGTAAGCAATGAAGTGAAAGCACGAAGACTATCAGCAGCTAGGTAGTATGGATCAGGATGGGAGATGGTATGAAGCCAAATAACAACAGTCTTCACACAGTGAAGTCAATCATATCATGCAAGCAGGCAATGACTTCACGAAGACAAACTATAAGTAAAAGAGGTAAAGGATAGAACCAGTTGCTTGGTGAGGACAAGAATTTGTTGGACCAGTTCCAGTTGCTGTGACAACTATACGTCTGGTTAGGGAGGCTGAGATTCAACTCAGAAGACCGCGTCTTCACCTTATTCCCCTTGAGCTAAGGACACACAGTCCTCGCCCAATCACTCTGGTAAGTCTTCAAGGTAGACTTCCAAACCTTCACAGACTTTGTTCACCGGCAATCCACAATGACTCTTGGATGCTCAGAACGCGACGCCTAACCGGCTGGAGGATTCATAGTTCTTAAGTGTAACAAGTCTTCAGATCACGCAGACAGAAAGACTTCAGTGATGCCTAACACTATTTGGCTCTGGGTGTTTAGGGCTTTGTCCTCGTAAGGATTTCTCTCTCAAATGCTTCGAAGGTGGGTTGCTCTCAAAACGACAAAAGCCATGCACTAACTCTGAGCAGACACCAATTTATGGTGTAGGGGTGGGCTATTTATAGCCAAGAGGCAACCCGACTTGATTTGTCCAAAATGACCCTGGGTCACTAAGGAACTGACACGTGTCTAACGGTCAGATTTCAAACACACGCGACAGCTTGACTTGGGCTACAAGTAAAGCTGACTCATCCAACTCTGGATAAGATTTGCTCTCATTGTCTTCGCTCGAAGACATAGGATTTGGTTGAGTATCACATCAATCACTCTAACTTTGTTCATTTGGACCTCACTTAACAGTACGGTGGTTCCTATTACTTAACAAAGAAGAAAATGAAACTACGAAACAACTATGTCTTTGTACTCCATAGTCTTCACGTGAATGTCTTCTCAAGTCATAATCTTCGTTGTGAATATCTTCACAGACCACCATTGTTTTCAATGTCTTCACACATTTTTAGGGGTCATCTCTGGTAGGTAAACTGAATCAATGAGGGACTACTACCTGTGTTATCCTGCAATTCTCACAAACACATTAGTCCCTCAACTAAGTTTGTCGTCAATACTCCAAAACCAACTAGGGATGGCACTAGATGCACTTACAATCTCCCCCTTTTTGGTGATTGGTGACAAACTGATTGAAGTTTTCAACGGGGATAGAAGTATGTGAAAGTTTGAGAATTAAGGCATTATCTTCATAAGTAGCAAAAGGCTCCCCCTGAAGATGTGCATATAAGTAATTTGCTTTTGAATGCAAATGCACATGGAAGGTTTTGCTTTGTGGACATCCTCTTCAACTTATGAAGACAGTTCATCATGCATATAAAGATGTAACGAAGATAATGACATGCATAATGAAAAATGGACGTCTGCGGAATGACTTCATGCGGAATTTACCATCGCATCACAGAGTAGCAGAGAAAGTAGCAGACGACCATCGAGTTTAAGTGTTACAACCCAAAGAACCAAATGTATCAAAAGATGAGAGTTGTAAACACTTGGCAAAATAAATAGTGCAACCACCCATTAGGACCCGTTTGAAGACTATCAACTCATACGCTTCTCCCCCTTTTGTCAGTAATGGCCAAAAAGGTTTGAAGACATAAAGTATCTACTCGTTCCCATCAGGAGTACATGAAGGTGCAGGGTCGACATTGGAGTCCGGTGGTGCAGAAGGGCTTGGTGCAGTGTCGAGATGCAGTGAAGCCATGGTTGGGGAAGTGACATCGTCTTCTTCATCGACGACTCTCGCAACAAAAGTTGCAGCCGAAGATGAATACTCAGAATCTTCAATGGATGGAGTGCGACGCCAGCTTGCATTGAGAGGAGGAGTGGAGTCAAATTTGAAACCCTCAGCGAAGCCATCTTCGTGAAGGTCTTCTTCATGGCATAGTAGTGTGAGACTCTTATAGGACCTCCGACAGGCTTCATGGGCAACAAATGAGTTCTTGGTGGCCAAGTTTCTGACGTGATTGACGTCCGCCAAGATACTCTGCATCTGACGCTTTAGCCAATCCTGATGTTTGTCCTGCTTCTGATGTAAGGCCACAAGAAGCTCTTGGTCATTGAGTGCACGAGAATGCTTGCGAGGCCTTTGAGCAATTGTACTCTCAGTGGCTTCAGTATTTGCATGGTGAGGCACACGTATATTGCCAGCCAAAGGATAAGAAGGAGTAGCAGCATTTGGAACATGAATCCCTTCTATGGGCTGCGTGAAGCTTTGATGATCAACATTGTGAAGATATAGCGGCTCCTTGGCAGGCTCTGGGTAGATGGCTTCGACGGACAGATCAACCTTAGGCAGAAAGACAAGATGGTTGCGCGTTGAGGGCTGTTGGTCAATAGTAGAGTGAAGAATTCCTTGGTCAGGCGCATCACCCATGGAGCATAAAACTTCAGGCCAAACAGATCAATCCCAGATGCAGCAAGTTGTCTGATGAAGAAATCCTGGGTGTTGAATCTGATACCATTGATGATGTAAAACACCAAAGTCTTCATGGCTCCTTCAAGTTTGGCTTTAGCAGTGTATCCCTTGATCGGCCGTAGAGTACGCCGCAGAATGTGATAGACTGTGCGGGGCAAGTACTCAAGGTCCTTGACGAAGAATTCCTTAGGATATTCAGCATCTTGAGGCAATGGCTTCATCATGCTGAGCATCTGACTCATATTTGGTTAAGGCCACTGAAAGATACTCTGCAGTTCATTATTGTGAAGCTGACAACTAGACTCATACAAGTCACCTGGAGTGGGTAGGGAAGTAAGCTCAATAATGTCTTGAGCTTTGGCTTCATGGTGCACATCGCCTGACATCCATTCAAGGATCCATGTCTTCGGATCCCTGTTGTAGCCACGAATGTGAAGAGTGGCATAAAATTGTAGCACCAGTTCTTCATTCTAGTGCTTCTTGTCAGTGACAAAGGGCAGAAGACCAACCTCACTGAAACAGTCAAGGGTTTCTTCCAGACAGGGCAGCCCAACAATGGCTTCACAATCAAGACGCACGTGTTGAAAGATTCACTCTTGATTGTATAGGATGCATGAATAGTAGCTGCGCTGCTGATAGCTCCAGAAGAGATCTTGGGCTTCGAATATGGATTCTTGGCACTGTCAAAGAAGGTATTGTGTGCCCTGAAGCTGTTCACGCTGAACGATCCTGGGGAGGTTGCAACTCCTGGAAGCCTTGGCAGCCTGGGCTTTGGCTTCTGAACTTGTGGCCTCTGCTCCACATGATAGTCATATTGAGGTCCGAGAGCAGTGGGAGGCACCATGACGGGCCATTTCATAGTGACCAACTGTCCATGATCAAAGGTCTGTTCAATTGTGTGAGGCCTTGGAGATGGAACAGTGGCTTCAGCTTGCACAGTGGCTTCAGGTTGAACTTGAGCTTCAGGAAGCACATTGGCTTCAGATTCCATATTATCTTCAGGTGCCACATTGTTGTTAGGCGCCACATGGTCTTCAGCCATGACAGTGTCATTGGCTTCAGCATTAGTGTTTGTGGACGCCCTAGTAGTTTCAACCTCTGTCTGATCAATGACAGGATGGTCGGGCACAGACTCATTCTCCCCGAGAATGACTGGTTCAGTAGGAGGGGGTGTAGCAACTCTTTCTTATCTTCTTTCTTCTTCATTTTCTTCATCGGCTGATGCAGCCGGAATGTCTTCAGCAACTTTGGCTTCAGACTCGGAGACATTCACAGTTGCGGTGGCTTCAGGGAACACTTGATGTGCTACTGAGCTTTGTTGCATGTTCCCTTATGGAATGCTCGACATGGTGACATGTGGCCTGGGACCGTTGCGAAGCCTGCGGAAAGCGGGCAACGCCTGTGAAGATGGAGTGGTCTGTACCATGTAGCTATCATCTTCAAACACCGGAGTGGTGGCCTGATGTGTTGGAGTTCTGGGTGTGTCTTCATGAATGGGGGTGTCTTCTTGAGGGCGATCGGCCCACGAATCATCCTGAGCAATTGGCGTCAAAGGACGACCAATGCTAATGAGTTCGCTGTTCGTAAGAACAGGCGATGATACCATTTGGTACTCGATCTAAGGAAGGACTTCATCATCTTCGACATTGTCTTCATGATCAATGTCTTCAGCTGTGGTGGGTCGACAGCTGGTACTTCTTCATCTTCAGGAGCCTCTGTGGTAGCAGGCTCATGAATCACTAGACGACGCTGTTGGCTCGTGGAGGCAAGACGGGCAACAGAGATTGGCTCAACCATAAGGGGCTCAGAGGCAGCAACCGCATGCTCTTTCTTTGAAGACTTAGTCTTTAGCTTCTTCTGGGACGGAGCATCATCAGAAGCATCATTGTGCTTGCGCTTCTTGGCTTCGGCTTCAGCTGCCCTAGTTTTCTTCAGTTCTGAAGCTACTGAGGGGACCTTAGGCTTCGAGCCTTTCATGCTGGCAAGGAAGACAATGCGCGGTTCTTCCTGCCTTGGTGCTTCAGTTCGGGCCACAACAAGCTTCTTTTTCTATTTGGCAGCCATTCTGGGGTCGATACCAGGATGCCCCGGAGCCTTGTGCTTCTCATCCTCATTGTGAGCTTGAACGCATTTCTGCGCAAAGTACTTCATGCGCTCTCTTGAGCCTTTAGCTTCTTCACGCTTCTTGTGAAACTGTTCCTTGAGCTCATTCATCATCACCTTGAAGCTTTGAACTTCTGCCACACTGAGCTTTGCCATGTTCTTCTCGAACTACGCCTTCTCAAAATCAATCTTGTTTTTCAACTCGACGATTTTCTCAGCCACGGCCAGTTCATTTGCAATGGCTCCATGAAACATGACGCTTATGTTGATTGGCAGCCGAAGGTCATCAATACCGAGGCTTTAATCATTGAACCATTCATCAATGAAATTTTTCAGTATGTCAACATCAAACAGGGTCAGATCGTTGAATATCTCTGCCTCTTGCTTGCTCTTGATCAGCTGTTCAAGGGCTTCATCACCAAGCTCCTCATCACTGGATAGATCTATAATGTCTTCCTCGTTCCTTAGAACGGCAACTGGTGTCATTTCATGCGCAAGAATCTTTTTGGGCTTCTTGGTTTTCTTTGTCTTCTCGGCCTTCTTGGAGACACGAGACAGATCCTTAGAATGCACACTGGGTTCAGGAGGTGCAGTGGCAATGGCTTCATATGCGAAGCTTTTGGAGCAGTAGAGTGCTTTGAAGCCTTTGACTTCGTTGGCTTCTGCTTTGGTGATGCTGGCGCATCTTCGGAATCTGCGTCGTCAGCAAAGTGATCCACCATGGCCCCCTGTACAGCTATTTGAGTGATGAGGCCTTCGAGGTTGTAGAAGGGGCCAATTTCATTGGGATTAGCATCACGGGTACCATCAGCCCTTGGAGCAGACGGACCAGGGTTGAAATTGTGTCCAAGGTCCTTCTTGTTCTTCTTAGCTGACTCTTTTGCAAACTGATAGTTGCTCTTGAAGGGATTGTCGTCACGATACCATAACAAAGATGATGGGTCGGCGTTTTCGGGCTGTGGCCCTCGGACCATGCACAGATAGAAACCTTGAGCTATGGCTTCAGGCTTTGACTTGGGTTGCAGGTTCTTGTACAGAATGTCGCCCCATAGACGCTTGATGGCATTCTTTTCAGCATATTCGGCAGTGACAAAGTTATACTTGAACCACTGTTCTGCCCAATATCTTCGAATCCATTGGATTCGGGTCTTGCGCTTGCCGTAGGTTTCCTCAAGATATGTCTTGTACATTTCAAATAGATCAGGAGGTAGATCCTTAGCTGTATCCCACAACGCTGCCTGCCTCCCTTCCTTATAGACTTTTCAGTTGCCATGAGATTCAGACTGAAGGGCTTCAGAACTGTGAATGGCTTCCTTTTGCTGGTCAGACAGGAACTGGCTTCAGGAGAGTTGATGTGACGCTGCAAAAACTATGCAAATGAATGCAGACTATGAGAACCAAGGGATTCTCCCACGGACATGTACCTGTGACAGCATTAAGGTGCGAGGGAAGGGGAAGAGGTCACATGCATTCTCAGAAGATTTTGAAGATAAATCAGTTTGAAGACATTGACCTCATAGTGCGAAGACAATCAGTTATTTGAAGAGAGTCGGTTTTAGATTTATACGAATCCATGAATAAGTACAAGTAAGGAATCTAACTAGTTGTGAAGCATAAATGAATATACTTGGCATGATATGACATGCATACATGGACAGATCCAGATATGAAATTGAAGAAACTACTTTTGGTTGAAGTGGATGGATTTGACGGATCAAAAAGGCAGTAAAAAGTAAGTTTTAATTACCGGTGACGAACTGCTAGACGATATGGAGAGAGAGGCCGAGCAGTTCAATCTCCCGCGCCCTAACTTGGCGGCGGAAGACACCTACAGCGGAGGCGGAGAAGACGAGGTCCACGGCCGGCGTGAGGACGGCGTCGAAGATGTCGCGGCAGCTAAGTGTTTCGTCTTCGGCGTCGACGCGAGCTAGCGGAGGCACTAGGGTTTGTGCGAGGTGGCGAGGAGGGAGAAGAGATAATGACCGCGGTGAGTTGTGCATTTATAAGGAAAGGGACCGCACATCGTAATTACGCAGGTGCCCCTGGCGGTTCACATCTGAAGGACACGTGACATGCATGCAACTTATTAGAAGTTGTTCCACGTTCCCACGCATGCCTGGATTGTCGGGTGGTCGTTCCGGCTTCTCCAGTGTTCAGGCAAAACGATATGGCAATTAAAACAGATTAAATGTTTGTTTCTATGTCTTCTACAGATAAGGACTCAGAGAAGACAATCGACAGGTTTCAATAGAATGCATATGATTTGAATAGATAGAGTTTGAGGTAGAAGCATAGAAGAGGTTACGGTCCGATCACATTCACTTAGTTCAGGAAAAGATTCAATCATGAATACATAGCTATAAGTGAATGCTGTAGAGGACATAACACGTATACACACACACACATCAGACCAACTCAATGAAACATGAAACCAAATCAGTGTTGAAGACAAACCAAATGCGAAGACTATGCAATCAGGACGCCATTGAAACACACCAAACAAGAATTTGGTGGTGGCGTTACCCACCGTACAGGAAGTATTAGACCCATACACGGTGCACAATTATCGTGGCGCTCCGATGTAAAATTCCGCATTAATGTATTCACAGTTGGAGTGTATGTCTTCACTGATTGACGATATACGTTACTTCGTGGGTTGCACATCTAATTCATCAATATGCATAAGCGTTAGGATGTGTGTCCAATCACAGGACATTTGAGGATTCTAAGATATTTAGCTCACACCGCAACTTGCAAAACCTTTTCTCATCCAAGGGCTTTGTGAAGATATCTGCCAATTGCTCTTCAGTATTGACGTGAACGATATCAATATCTTCCTTCATGACATGATCTCTAAGAAAATGATGATGGATCTAAATGTTCTTTGTCTTCGAGTGCTGGACTGGGTTGTTGGCAATCTTGATGGCGCTTTCATTGTCGCAGTAAAGTGGCACTTTCTTCAGGTGGATGCCATAGTCCTTGAGAGTTTTCTTCATCCATAGTAGCTGAGCGCAGCAAGATCCAGCAGCAATGTATTCAGATTTAGCAGTGGAGAGAGATACACAATTCTGCTTCTTCGAAGACCAACAGAGAAGAGATCGTCCAAGAAAATGACATGTGCCTGATGTGGACTTGCGATCAACCTTGTCACCAGCATAATCAGCATATGAGAATCCAACTAGATCAAACTCTTAGCCCTTTGGATACCATAATCCTAAGGTTGGGGTGTAAGCCAAATATCGAAGAATTCGCTTCACTGCTAAGTGATGCGGTTCCTTTGGTGCCTCTTGAAATCGGGCACACATGCAAACGCTAAGCATTATATCTGGCCTAGATGCACATAAATAGAGTAAAGAACCAATCATGGAGCG
This sequence comes from Triticum monococcum, assembly GCA_034509565.1. NCBI lineage: Eukaryota > Viridiplantae > Streptophyta > Magnoliopsida > Poales > Poaceae > Triticum > Triticum monococcum. The sequence continues at coordinate 74,504,996 of CM067842.1, read as the reverse complement.
GTATACCTTTTGATCGAACTCTTTACCATTGTCATCGGGGCCCAGATGACTTTTGGTTGGCATTGGCGTCATGTATCCTTTGCAGTGTTGCATTCCAAACTTCTTCAGGAAATCTTTGAGGTATTTCTCTTGTGATATGAAGATGTCATTGCTCTGCTGACGGATTTGAAGACCTAGGAAGAATTTCAGCTCACCCATCATGGACATATGATATTGCTCTTGCATCATGTGTCCAAACTCATCACTGTATCTCTTGTTGGTGCAGCCAAAGATAATGTCATCCACATAGATTTGGCACACAAATAGTTCTCCATCATATGTCTTCATGAAGAGCGTGGGATCCAGAGAACAAGGTTTGAAGCCTTTGCTCTTCAGGAAGTCTTTGAGTGTGTCATACCAAGCGCAAGGGGCTTGTTTGAGGCCATACAATGCCTTGTTGAGCTTGTATACCATATCAGGACGTTTTGGGTCTTCAAAGCCACGTGGTTGTGCAACATACACTTCTTCTTCAATCTTGCCATTGAGAAAAGCACTCTTCACATCCATTTGGTACAGGAGGATGTTGTGATGGTTGGCATAGGCTAGCAGTATGCGAATGGCTTCAAGCCTAGCCACCGGAGTAAATGTTTCATTGAAGTCAATCCCTTCAACTTGAGTGTATCCTTGAGCAAGGAGACGAGCCTTGTTTCTGACAACTTGACCATGCTCATCTTGTTTGTTACGATAGATCCATTTTGTGCCAATGATGTTATGCTTTCGTGGATCAGGACGCTTTACCAATTCCCACACATTGTTCAGCTCGAACTGTTGAAGCTCTTCTTGCATCACTTGAATTCATTCGGGTTCCATGAAGGCTTCAGTAGCTTTCTTGGGTTCAGATATAGAGACAAATGCAAAGTGCCCACAGAAATTTGCTAGTTGTGTTGCTCTTGAACAAGTGAGTGGACCAGGTGCACTGATGCTATCAATTATCTTCTCAATCTGTACTTCATTTGCAACACGAGGATGTACTGGATGAAGACTTTGCTCTGGCTGATCATTGTCTTCATCATCAATATTGACTTTGGGTTGAGCAGTGTCCTCGGGTTGATTAGGTGCTGAAATGATGAGTTCTTCAGCCTGTGCTTCTGAAGGTATGATTTCTCCAGTACCCATAAGCTTGATGGATTCACTTGGTGAGACTTCATCTAGCACATTTGGCAGGTGATCTCTTTGCGAACCGTTAGTTTCATCAAACCGCACATCCACAGTTTCAACCACTTTATAGTGAAAGAGGTTGAAGACTATGTAGGAGTGCGAATCCTTTCCGTAACCAAGCATAAAACCTTCATGTGCTTTCGGTGCAAATTTTGAAGTGTGATGCGGATCCTTGATCCAGCACCTAGTACCAAATACTCTGAAGTAGCTTATGTTTGGCTTCTTACTAGTCAGTAGCTCATATGATGTCTTCTTTAGAAGCTTGTGAAGATAAACACGGTTGATGACGTGGCATGCAGTATCAATGGCTTCAGGCCAAAACTTCCTTGGAGTCTTGTACTCGTCAAGCATCGTCCGAGCCATCTCAATGAGGGTTCTATTCTTGCACTCCATGATGGCATTCTGCTGAGGTGTGTATGGAGCTGAGAACTCATGAGTGATGCCCAACGTATCAAGATAGGTGTCGAGGGTGGTGTTCTTGAATACTGTGCCATTGTTACTTCTGATGTGCTTGATCTTGATGCCATAGTTTGTCATGGCACGATTGGCAAAACATCTAAAGACATCCTACACTTCAGTCTTGTAGAGAATTATATGCACCTAGGTATATCTTAAGTAATCATCAACAATAACGAAGCCATAGAGACAAGCAATGGTAGAAAGTATGGAGTAATGAGTAGGGCCGAATAGGTCCATCAAAGGATCGAGAAGAGGTGTCTAGAGGGGGGGGGGGGGTGATTAGACACTAAGTGCCAAAAGTTACAGTTTTTAATATTCTTAAGTTTAAGTGGAGTTTAAGCACACGTTTAACAAACACAATACATATCAAGCAAGCATGCAATGAGTATATGAGCAGCGGAAAGTAAAGCATGCAACTTGCAAGAATGTAAAGAGAAGGGTTTGGAGTATTCAAACGCAATTGGAGACATGGATGTTTTTGTCGTGGTTCCGATAGGTGGTGCTATCGTACATCCACGTTGATGGAGACTTCAACCCATGGAGGGTAACGGTTGCACGAGTCCACGGAGGGCTCCACCCACGAAGGGTCCATGAAGAAGCAACCTTGTCTATTCCATCACGGCTGTTGCCCATGAAGGACTTGCCTCACTAGCGGTAGATCTTCACGAAGTAGGCGATCTCCTTGCCCTTACAAACTCCTTGGTTCAACTCCACAATCTTTTTCGGAGGCTCCTAAGTGACACCTAGCCAATCTAGGAGACACCACTCTCCAAGAAGTAACAAATGGTGTGTTGATGATGAACTCCTTGCTCTTGTGCTTCAAATGGTTGTCTCCCCAACACTCAACTCTCTCTCACAGGATTTGGATTTGGTGGAAAGAAGATTTGGGTGGAAAGCAACTTGGGGAAGGTAGAGATCAAGATTCATATGGTTGGAGTGGAATATCTTGACCTCAACACAAGTGTAGGTGGTTCTCTCTCAGAAAATGTGTATTGGAAGTGTAGGTATGTTCTGATGGCTCTCTCCTCGAATGAAGAGTGGGTGGAGGGGTATATATAGCCTCCACACAGAATCTAACTGTTACACACAATTTGCCAAACTCGGTGGGACCGAATGGTTAAACTCGGTCGGACCGATTCAGCAAACGTAGTGACCGTTAGGATTTTCGGTGGGACTGAGATGCAACTCGGTAGGACCGATATGGTTAGGGTTAGGGCATAATGTAATCTCGGTGTGATCGATTACACAAACTCGGTGGGACCAATTTTGGTAATCAGCTAACCAAAGAGTTGGTCAGGCAAACTCGGTGAGACCGATTACACAAACTCGGTGGGACCGATTTTGGTAATAAGCTAGCCAGAGGGTTTGCATTGTAATCTCGGTAGTACCGATTGCTCAAACTCGGTGAGACCGATTTTGGGAATGGACATACACAGAGAGATTACAATTCCATCTCGGTGAGACCGATATCCCTGTCGGTGAAACCGATTTGCTAGGGTTTGTGGCAGTGGCTATGACATCTGAAACTCGGTGGCGCCGGATAGAAAGAATCGATGGGGCCGAGTTTGACTTTTGGTTTAGGTCATATGTGGATGTGCGAAGGTAGTTTAGGGTTTTGGAGCATATCACTAAGCACTTTGAGCAAGCAATCCATTAAGCAACACCTCATCCCCTCTTGATAGTATTGGCTTTTCCTATAGACTCAATGTGATCTTGGATCACTAAAAAAGAAAATGTAGAGTCTTGATCTTGAAGCTTGAGCCAATCCTTTATCCTTAGCATCTTGAAGGGGTTCCACATCCTCTAGTCCATGCCACTCCATTGTTGAACTTATCTGAAACATACTAGGTAAAAGTGTTAGTCCAACAAGAGATATGTTGACATTAATTACCAAAACCACCCAGGGAGCACTTGTGCTTTCAATCTCCCCCTTTTTGGTAATTGATGGCAACATACATCAAAGCTTTAGATAAAGATATAGAGAATAGCAAATAAGCTTTGGAAAGACATGTAACATGCATAGGCTCCCCCTACATGTATGCAATCATGTGAATATTGAATATAGGAGCATGTGAATGCGTAAACATGACAGAGTAAGCAATGTGTTACATGTATCTTGGCTATATGCATCAGAGCAAATGATGTGAATGTGAGAAATGTACCTTCATGCTCATGAGTCCTTCTTGCAAACAATATGTACATCTTCTCATTCACATGACTATGATGCATATACTTACCTTGTGGTCTTGAGTTGGCTTAGGATGGGATGAACCTGCGCAAACAAGGTTAAATAACACAGATACACCTACTGACCAGAGCAAGCAAGAGAAACCACAAGAGAACCAAGACTGGGATGACATGTAGAGTGAGTACTAAGTACCACATTGGATATAGACATGTCCCCAAAGGTAAAGATATGCAATAAAATCAGAGATTTCCTTCCCTTAGATGTCTTGCTCCCCCTGAATCTGCTTGGGATATTGGGAGAAGATAGGGAACAGAAAATCAGAGCAACAAAAAAAGGAAACAACAGAGCTTGAGCTCAAGCAAGCAACCAAACATGTCTTTCCCCTCTTAAAGACATGTGACATCTCTCCTCTTGAACACCAAGCATCTGGGGTCTTTGATGATTTTACTTTCTCCTAGTTGAGAAACTCTCTCCCCCAGAGTATTCTCTCTTTCTCCCCCTATAGGAAGGATTAAGCTTTGATGTGATCTCTCTCCCCCTTTGACATCAATTTCCAAGAAGGGCTCTTCTAGACATGTGATACAAATGGGTTGGTCCTTGAGTCATAGAGCAAAGCAGCATGTCTAATATGATGCTGGTAGAGGACAAGAATCATTGAGTGGAGCTGGAGCAAACAGAAATCAGGAATAAGTGGCAAGTTGGTTTTCCTGTGATGGAATCGGTGACTCCGAGTTGTGTGCTTCGGTTGCATCGAAAGATTTTGGTTGGGCCGAAGAGAACAAACCGGTGTGACCGAGTTCATCATAGTGAAACCACTTGTCACCTCAGCTCACTAGACAAGTAAGATCTCACAAGGATATGCAAGGAATTAACTGAAAGATTTGCAATGAATTGGATGCAGAAAATGCAGAACAAAAAGGAAAGAAAAGAAACTAAAAGTTCTAGATGAAGTTTTTTTGAAAGGGGAAACAAATATGCAAATGCAAAAGCACGGAGAAACACTAGAGAACTTCATCTAGAAATGGTCGGTGACAAAGTCACCTATATTAGAGTATATTGACTTAGGAGTCAACTGAGAGCACTTGATCATATGTCATACTCATCATTTAAGCTCAAAATAGGGTTACCATTTTTCATTTAAGCATCTTGATGTATTCACATCTTGTCGAGTTGCTTTGGCTCATGACTTGGAGTAAAGCTTCTCTAAGATGGAATAACATACCTTGGGTGGTGGTGTTGATCTTGATCATGTAGTTGAACTTGTGTGGGTTGCTCAAGGTTGATGTAGTTCATCAAGAGTTGGGAGCACCACTTGGAGTTTGAGTTCATCTACCTACATGGGTTAGCTTTGCAAGGAAGAGCACTTGTGTATCCAAAATGACAATCATGAGACTCAACATAGAATTTTCCAAAGGATATGTTTGAATGGTTTCGTGCTTCCTTATCTTCAACCACCATTGTGTAGAGACTTGGTGATGTAGAGATTGCTCAAGATGTGAGTGAGTTGCAATCTCATAGATTTAGATTCAACCAAGTACCTACACGGGTTAGATAACATGCAAGGTACAAATATATCCAAGACATATGAATAGCATCATAAGAGAAATATCAAGGATTAGTCATAGGCTCATGCCCCACATGTATCAAATGGAGTTCCTACTCCAAGTTTGAAGCATCAATGATGTCCAATTCACCTCTCAACCTGCAAAACACTTTCTCATCAAGTGGTTTAGTGAATATATCCGCTAATTGCTTATCGGTGCGAACATGCTTAAGGTTAATGTCCCCTTTTGCAACATGATCTCGAATGAAATGAAAACGAACTTTAATATGCTTAGTTCGAGAATGTTGCACGGGATTGTGAGCAATCTTAATAGCACTTTCATTGTCACATAGCAATGGAACATGTTTCACATATATCCCATAATCTTTAAGAGTTTGGGTCATCCAAAGTAATTGAGCGCAACATGAACCAACGACAATGTATTCCGCTTCGGCGGTGGATAAGGATACCGAGTTTTGTTTCTTGGAAGACCAAGATATAAGAGATCTACCAAGGAATTGACAAGTACCCGAAGTGGATTTTCTATCAACTTTGTCTCCGGCATAGTCCGAATCGGAGTAGCCAACAAGATCAAAAGAGGACCTCTTAGGATACCAAATGCCAAAATTTGGTGTATGGATTAGGTATCTCACTATCCTTTTCACAGCCTTAAGATGACACTCTTTAGGAGAAGCTTGATATCGTGCACACATGCACACACTTAGCATAATATCGGGACGAGAGGCACATAGATATAACAATGAACCAATCATAGAGCGGTAAACCTTTTGATCAACTGGTTCACCATCTTTGGTCAAATCAAGATGTCCACTAGTAAGCATGGGTGTAGTCATCCCTTTGCATTCTTGCATATTAAACTTCTGGAATAAGTCATTGGTGTACTTCGCTTGAGAGACAAAGGTACATTCCTTAGTTTTCTTGATTTGCAAACCGAGAAAGAATTTGAGTTCACTCATCATAGACATCTCAAACTTCTCCGACATTAGCTTTCCAAACTTCTCACTAAAATGAGGGTTAGTTGAACCAAATATGATATCATCAACATAAATTTGGCACACAAATAGTTCTCCATTAACCCTTTTAGTAAAAAGAGTAGAATCAATTTTACCAATTTCAAAGCCTTTTTCAATAAGGAACTTGGTCAAGCATTTATACCATGCTCTAGGAGCTTGTTTAAGACCATAAAGGGCTTTGTGAAGTTTGTAAACATGATTAGGTTTCTTAGGATTGACGAAGCCGGGAGGTTGCTTAACATAAACTTCCTCCTCGATTTTGCCATTTAGAAAAGCACTTTTAATTTCCATTTGGTACAAGGTGATATCATGGTGATTATCATAAGCAAGTAAGATGCGAATGGACTCAAGTCTAGCAACGGGAGCATATGTCTCACCATAGTCCATACCTTCAACTTGTGTGTAGCCTTGGGCGACGAGACGTGCTTTGTTGCGAACCACTTGTCCATCTTCATCTTGCTTGTTGCCAAACACCCATTTGGTACCAATGATGTTGTGGTTGTTGTCGGGCTTCTCAACCAATGTCCACACTTGATTTCTCTCAAAGTTGTGTAGATCTTCATGCATAGCGTTTATCCAGTCCAGATCCTCCAATGCTTCTTCAACCTTCATAGGTTCAATGCTAGAGATGAATGAGTAATGTTCACAAAAGTTAGCTAAACGAGTTTTAGAGCGAGTGATTCTCCCGGTTTGGATATCATTGTAGATTTGCTCGACGGGATGATCCTTAGCAATTCTTGCTCGAACTCGTGAAAGCTTTTGCTTGGGTCGGGGTGGAACATCCTCTTCATCTTGTGCTTCTTCTTGGCCTTCTTCATTGTTGACGTTGTCGTTCTCTTGTCGTGGTGGAGAAGGAGGTTGTTGATGTTCATCTTGGTGTGCTTCCTCGTTTTCTTCATCTTGGCGTGTCCCACTTGTGGATGCTTCCGTATCAACTCTTGGTTCACCTTGTCATGAGGTAGAAGCTTCCACTTGGACGGACGAGGTACTCTCCTTCACTTCCGTTGGACGAATCTTGCCAATGGACAAGTCTTGAATTGCTTCCGAAGGGTCTTTGTCTCCTACATCAATTGGCAATTGCTCTGCTTGCGAGCCGTTAGATTCATCAAACTTCACATCTACCGTCTCTTCAACCTTTCAGGTGAAATTGTTGTAGACACGGTAAGTGTGAGAGTTTGAGCCATAACCAAGTAGGAAACCTTCATGAGATTTAGGAGCAAATTTAGAACGACGATGCTTATCAAGAATGTAGCACTTTGAGCCGAATACTCGAAAGTATCCAACTTGGGGTTTGTTACCGGTGAGGAGCTCGTATGTTATCTTGCCGAGTAGCTTGTGAAGATACAAGCGATTTGTTGCATGACAAGCTGTCTCAACCGCTTCCGCCCAAAAGTGCTTTGGCGTTTTGTACTCATCAAGCATCGTTCTTGCCATCTCGATAAGAGTCCGATTCTTCCTTTCAACAACTCCATTTTGTTGAGGTGTGTACGTAGCCGAGAACTCGTGTGAAATCCCTTCTTCGTCAAGAAAGGTGTCCACATTTGCGTTCTTGAACTCCGTTCCGTTGTCGCTCCGAACCTTCTTGATCTTCACGTCAAACTGATTTTGGGCCTTCCTAGCGAAGTTTTTGAAGATCTTTTGGACCTGTGATTTGTCATCAAGAAAGAACACCCACATAAATCTTGAAAAATCATCAACTATGACTAGACCAAATGAGTTACCACCGAGACTCTTGTAGGCATTTGGACCAAAGAGATCCATGTGAAGTAGCTCGAGTAGTCTTCTTGTGGTCATGATGTTCTTCGCGCGGTGACTTCCTCCAACTTGTTTCCCTTCTTGACAAGCACTACAAAGTCTATCCTTGTCAAACATGACATCTTTTATTCCAAGGATATGATCACCTTTAATAAGCTTATCAAGATTTCGCATACCAACATGACCTAGTCTTCTATGCCACAACCAGCCTTTAGAAGATTTGGTAATTAAGCAAGTTCTATGTTGAGCCTTTTTAGTGAAATCAACAATGTAAATATCTCCTCTACGTATACCGGTAAAGACCATTTTATGATTGTCTCTACGAAACACTTGGCAATCTACTTCAGTGAATAAGACATTGAAACCGAAATCCGCAAGTCTAGAAACTGAAAGTAAATTGTATCCAAGGGATTCAACGAGCATGACATTTTGTATGGAGCTATCATGAGAGATGGCCACCTTACCAAGGCCAACCACCTTACCCTTTGAATTATCACCAAAAGTGACATATTTTCGAGGGCCGTCGTTTTCAGCAAGCTCGCGGAACATATATTTATCTCCGGTTATATGATCAGTACATCCACTATCAAGGACCCATTCCTTTCCTCTAGCCATGTAGCCGCGAAGATTTGCCATAAGACCAAAGTGTCTCATCGCATCATCGAGATCATAGTCACTATCATCATCATCATCCTCATCCGAGTATTCATGTTCAACATCATCTTGTGATTGATCAATTCTTGGAGAGGGCAATTCATTAGATAAATGATCATTTATATAGTTATCTTTATGAATTCTAATAGCTCTGGAAATGATATTGCTAATGATTCCAACATCTCCTTTGGCACTCGTAAGATTAGTAAGCTCAAATAAGCAGTCACCAAATTTGGGATCATTGGAACTCATCTTAATCAAAGCAATAGACTTATGGAGGATTTCATCTAGATATTTCAAGGAGTAATTAGGAAAGAGTTCCTCAAGAAATTTCCATATGGTGTAGGCACACTTGAGAGTAGGCAAACATCTAATCAAGTTTCTAGGCAAGCCTCTAATGATGAGCTCAACAGTTCTAAGATTGCAAATCATGTCAATATCTTCATCTAGGGTAGGGTGCAAAGGATCAACATGAGGTGCACAAGGGCTAGTAATGTACTTGTTCAAATGATATTCATTGAAAATCTCAAGCATTTCATTTTTCCACTCATGAAAATACTCTCCATCAAGAATAGGCACTCTATGTCTAAGACTCCCCAAAGTAGACACATCCATCTTCCTCCAATGGTGTTTAAACCAAGGCAATGGAGACCAAAGCTCTGATACCAAGTGAAAAGATCGAGAAGAGGTGTCTAGAGGGGGGGGGGGTGATTAGACACTAAGTGCCAAAAGTTGCAGTTTTTTTAATATTCTTAAGTTTAAGTGGAGTTTAAGCACATGTTTAACAAACACAATACATATCAAGCAAGCATGCAATGAGTATATGAGCAGCGGAAAGTAAAGCATGCAACTTGCAAGAATGTAAAGAGAAGGGTTTGGAGTATTCAAATGCAATTGGAGACACGGATGTTTTTGTCGTGGTTCCGATAGGTGGTGCTATCGTACATCCACGTTGATGGAGACTTCAACCCACGGAGGGTAACGGTTGCGCGAGTCCACGAAGGGCTCCACCCACGAAGGGTCCACGAAGAAGCAACCTTGTCTATTCCATCACGGTCGTCTACCACGAAGGACTTGCCTCACTAGCGGTAGATCTTCACGAATTAGGCGATCTCCTTGCCCTTACAAACTCCTTGGTTCAACTCCAAAATCTTTGTCGGAGGCTCCCAAGTGACACCTAGCCAATCTAGGAGACACCACTCTCCAAGAAGTAACAAATGGTGTGTTGATGATGAACTCCTTGCTCTTGTGCTTCAAATGATAGTCTCCCCAACACTCAACTCTCTCTCACAGGATTTGGATTTGGCGGAAAGAAGATTTGGGTGGAAAGCAACTTGGGGAAGGCTAGAGATCAAGATTCATATGGTTGGAGTGGAATATCTTGACCTCAACACAAGTGTAGGTGGTTCTCTCTCCGAAAATGTGTATTGGAAGTGTAGGTATGTTCTGATGGCTCTCTGCTCGAATGAAGAGTGGGTGGAGGGGTATATATAGCCTCCACACAGAATCTAACCGTTACACACAATTTGCCAAACTCGGTGGGACCGAATGGTTAAACTCGGTCGGACCGATTCAGCAAACCTAGTGACCGTTAGGATTTTTGGTGGGACTGAGATGCAACTCAGTAGAACCGATATGGTTGGGGTTAGGGCATAACGTAATCTTGGTGTGATCGATTACACAAACTCGGTGGGACCGATTTTGGTAATCAGCTAACCAGAGAGTTGGTCAGGCAAACTCGGTGAGACCGACTACACAAACTCGGTGGGACCGATTTTGGTAATAAGCTAACCAGAGGGTTTGCATTGTAATCTCGATAGTACCGATTGCTCAAACTCGGTGAGACCGATTTTGGTAATGGACATACACAGAGAGATTACAATCCCATCACGGTGAGACCGAGATCCCTATCGGTGAAACCGATTTGCTAGGGTTTGTGGCACTGGCTATGACATATAAACTCGGTGGCGCCGGATAGAAAGAATCGGTGGGGCCGAGTTTGACTTTTGGTTTAGGTCATATGTGGATGTGGGAAGGTAGTTGAGGGTTTGGGAGCATATCACTAAGCACTTTGAGCAAGCAAGCCATTAAGCAACACCTCATCCCCTCTTGATAGTATTGGCTTTTCCTATAGACTCAATGTGATCTTGGATCACTAAAATATAAAAATGTAGAGTCTTGGTCTTGAAGCTTGAGCCAATCCTTTGTCCTTAGCATCTTGAAGGGGTTCCACATCCTCTAGTCCATGCCACTCCATTGTTGAACTTATCTGAAACATACTAGGTAAAAGTGTTAGTCCAACAAGAGATATGTTGACATTAATTACCAAAACCACACAGGAGCACTTGTGCTTTCAGTCCATGTGAAGCAGCTCGAAGGGACGTGATGTCGTCATGATTGTCTTCGAGGGATGCTTGGCCCTCGTCATCTTTCCAGCTTCGCTGGCACCACACAGATGATCCTTCTTGAACTTGACGCCCTTGATGCCTACGACATGCTTCTTCTTCGTGAGAGTGTACAAGTTCCTCATGCCAGCATGCCCTAGCCTCCGATGCCAGAGCCAGCACTCTGAAGCTTTTGCTAGAAGACATACGACCAATTGTGGTTCTGCTGAGAAATCTACCATGTACAAATAGTCTTTCCAGTATCCTTTAAAGACTAGAGATTTGTCAGATTCCATAAGCACAATGCAACGATATTTTCCAAATATCACAATCATGTTCAAGTCACAAAGCATTGAGACAGACATTAAGTTGAAACCAAGGGATTCAACAAGCATCACTTTATCCATGTGCTGATCCTTTGAGATTGCAACTCTATCTAGACCCAATACCTTGCTTTTACCACTATCAACAAATGTAATGTGACTCTTGTCAGATGGTCGTAGGGTTGAGTCCATGAGAAGACTCCGATCACCAGTCATGTGGTTAGTGCATCCACTGTCCATAATCCATTCAGAAGCCTTTGGTGTCGTACCCTACAGTGCAGTTTGGGGGATAGGCTTCACCAAGGGAAGTGTGAAGCATAAATATTTGTCGAACAAGCATATTATCAAAGTTCAGATCACGGTTAGGATAAGTCGGATGCATGGCAAGGAATCCTGGGACAAAATACATAATAAGACCATTTGGGCATTTTATCTTGCGCCCCACAAGATGTTTAAGGTCCCCAACATAAGCATCATACGCCTTTGATTTCAGGATGGAGACCTTTCCCTGCAAAAGAGAGTTAATTTTTCTTAGCCACCCACATCCTCAGGGGTGGCTTCGAAGCAATAAGTCCAAGTGCAGTATCTGAGAACTTTGGCTTTGGAGCCCTAGCAAATATCCTTGCAGGAGGTGAATAATACTCATAAGAGTAAGCAGAGTAGTTCTTGGTCTTATGAACATGGCGGTTTGATGAAATGCGCTCATATTCATAGGCCTGAGTATGGTTTCCCTGCAAAACATTGGTGTTAGGGTGACTCTGGTGAGTCCTCTGTCTGTATGAAGCCTTTGGACCATATGAAGCCTTTGGTCTGGGGTTTGTCTTCTTCCCAGGTGGTGTCATGATGACATTCACCTGAAGATTTTCAAGACAACTCTTGGGCACCCAGATCTTCTTCAAAGGGGTCCATTCCTGCAGTTAGTACCAATATACCTGGCAAACACTTCATTGTTCTGATTCTTAAATAGTTTATAGTTTGCATCAAAGGAGTCATCAATGATAATAGGGTTAACACAAGTGAAGCCAGATAAAGGTAGATGGATCCACTGAAGGTCCCTTTGCAGCAACCCATGTGGTTTTGGGGTACTGCCCAGGCTTCCATTAGGAACCATCAACATTCATTTTCCTCTCGAACCCTACACCTTCTTTCCTAGGATTTCGGTTCAGAATCTGTTTCTTGAGGACATCACATAGTGTCTGATGCCCTTTGAGACTTTTGTACATTCCTGTCTCAAGCAATGTCTTCAACCTGGCATTCTCATCAGCAATAGTAGTGGTATCCTCAGCAGAGGGGTTAGTTACCACATCAGCAGTTGAAGATATTGCAATAGTAGCAGCAGTAGAACATCCAACAATAGAGACAACATTATCACGCTCAAGACATTTTAGACATGGTGGTTCAAATCCTTCCTGAGCGGAACTGATCTGTTGAGCGCGGAGTGACTCGTTCTCCTTTTGAAGATCTTCATGAGCCGATCTCAAGTTCTCAAGCTCTTGCTTTCTTTGAAGATAATCATAGGAGAGCTTCTCATGAGTAGTTGACAGCGTTTCATGACGACTTTCAAGTTCTTCGTACTTAACATGAAGAAATTTAATGTCATCAATTAAGGATTGAGATCGGGTCATTTCAATGTCCAACAGGTCATCGCTTTTGTCTAGCAATGTTTGAATATATTCCATAGCATAATGTTGCTCAGTTGCAATTTTAGCAAGTGTTTTGTAGCTAGGTTTAGATTCACATTCAGAGTCATCTTCACTTGATGTTTGAAAGTAAGCATCGCGTGAGTTTACCTCGGCACCACATGCCATGAAGCAGTAGGTGGGAGCAGAGTCATCCTCATCATCAGCATCAGCGTTGGTGTCGAGGCCATTGTCTTCAGTGTTGAAGATGGACTTGGCAACGTATGCTGAAGCTAGAGCCAGGCTTGCCACGCCTAAATCAGATTCCTCTTCAGACTCCACCTCCACCTCCTCAGATGCAGACTCGTCCTCTGAATCCATCTCCTTGCCAACAAATGCACGAGCCTTGCTGGATGATCTCTTCTTGTGTGATGAAGACTTCGACGAAGACTTGGAAGAAGGCTTTGAGGATTTCTTCTTCTTCTTGTCATCAGAATCATATTCCTTGCTCTTCTTCTTCTTGTTGTTCTCATTGTCCCATTGAGGACATTCAAATATGTAGTGACTAGGTTTCTTGCACTTGTGGCACGTTCTCTTCTTGTAGTCACGAGAGGAAGCTTCATCATTTCTTGAGCTGGGTCTTGAAGACTGTCTGAAGCCTTTCTTCTTGGTGAACCTCTGGAACTTCTTCACTAGCATGTCAAGTTCCTTTCCAATGTCTTCAAGATCCTCAGAACTGCAGTCAAATTCTTCTTCAGATGAGGAAACAACCTTTGCCTTCAAAGCGCGAGTTCAGCCATAGTTGGGACCATAGATATTTCTTTTCTCAGATTGCTGAAACGCATGTGTGTTGAGCCTCTCAAGTATGTCGGACGGATCGAGAGTCTTGAAGTTAGGTCGTTCTTGAATCATCAGGGCCAGGGTGTCGAATGAGCTGTCAAGCGATCTCAGAAGTGATTTGACGATTTCATGCTTGGTGATTTCAGTGGTGTCGAGTGCACGAAGCTCATTTGTGATATCAGTGAGGCGATCAAATGTGAGCTGGACATTCTCATTGTCATTTCTATTGAAGCAGTAGAAGAGGTTGCGGAGAACACTAATCCTTGAGTCTCTCTGGGTTGAGATGCCTTCGTTGACCTTGGAGAGCCAGTCCCAGAGTAGCTTCGCAGTTTCCATAGCACTCACACGGCCATACTGTCCTTTGGTCAGATGACCACAGATGATATTCTTGGCAGTTGAATCCAGTTGAATGAACCTCTTGACATCAGCAGTAGTGACACCTTCACCGACCTTGGGAACGCCGTTCTGGACGACATACCAGAGGTCGATGTCAATTGCTTCAAGATGCATGCGCATCTTATTCTTCCAGTAGGGGTAATCAGTGCCATCGAAGATAGGGCACGCCGTGGAGACTTTGATTATCCCTGCAGTCGACATAGCTAAAACTCCAGGTGGTTAAACTGAATCACACAGAACAAGGGAGCACCTTGCTCTGATACCAATTGAAAGTGCTAGTTATCGACTAGAAGGGGGGTGAATAGGAGATTTTTATGAAAGTCTTCAAACACAGGGGCTTTTAAGACAAACAACACAAATGAACCTATTGATATGCAGCGGAAGGTAGACTACACTAGACAAGCCATAGTCAAGTAAGCAATGAAGTGAAAGCACGAAGACTATCAGCAGCTAGGTAGTATGGATCAGGATGGAAGATAGTATGAAGCCAAACAACAATAGTCTTCATGCATTGAAGTCAATCAGATCATGCAAGCAGGCAATGACTTCACGAAGACAAACTATAAGTAAAGAGAGGTAAAGGATAGAACCAGTTGCTTGGTGAGGACAAGGATTTGTTGGACCAGTTCCAGTTGCTATGACAACTGTACGTCTGGTTAGGGAGGCCGAGATTCAACTTAGAAGACCGCGTCTTCACCTTATTCCCCTTGAGTTAAGGACACACAGTCCTCACCCAATCACTCTGGTAAGTCTTCAAGGTAGACTTCCAAACCTTCACAGACTTCGTTCACCGGCAATCCACAATGACTCTTGGATGCTTAAAATGTGACGCCTAATCAGCTGGAGGATTCACAGTCCTCAAGTGTAACAAGTCTTCATATTATGCAGACAGAAAGACTTCAGTGATGCCTAACACTCTTTGTCTTTGGGTGTTAGGGCTTTGTCCTCGCAAGGATTTCTCTCTCAAATGCTTTGGAGGTGGGTTGCTCTCAAAACGACAAAAGCCGTGCACTAACTCTGAGCAGCGACCAATTTTTGGTGTAGGGGATGGGCTATTTATAGCTAGGAGGCAACCTGTCCCGATTTGTCCAAAATGACCCTGGGTCACTAAGTAACTGACACGTGTCCAATAGTCAGATTTCGAACACATGCGGTAGCTTGACTTGGGCTACAAGTAAAGCTGACTCATCCAGCTCTGGATAAGATTTGCTCTCATTGTCTTCGCTCGAAGACATAGGATTTGGTTTAACATCACATCTGTCACTCTGACTTTGTTCACTTGGACCCCACTTAACAGTACGGTGGTTCCTATGACATAACAAAGAAGAAAAGGAAACTACAAAACAACTATGTCTTCGTACTCCATAGTCTTCACGTGAATGTCTTCTCAAGTCATAATCTTCGTTGTGAATATCTTCACAGACCACCATTGTCTTCAATATCTTCACACATTTTTAGGGGTCATCTCTGGTAGGTAAACTGAATCAATGAGGGACTACTACCTGTGTTATCCTGCAATTCTCACAAACACATTAGTCCCTCAACCAAGTTTGTCGTCAATACTCGCACTAGATGCACTTACATATATAGTATTCTAATCATATCATAAACATGCAATATTCTCACCATATCATACACATAATAGTCTCATCATATCATCCAACACAAATCATGTCGTCACATCATAATCATGATATAGCTATAGAAGTTGCATGTGACATGTTTCATCATACATAATTGTGACGCCCCCGATTTAATCGTACACTAATCATACACGCAAAAGTGTACGATCAAGATCAGGGACTCACGGGAAGATATCACAACACAACTCTACAAATAAAATAAGTCATACAAGCATCATATTACAAGCCAGGGGCCTCGAAGGCTCGAATACAAGAGCTCGATCATAGACGAGTCAGCGGAAGCAACAATATCTGAGTACAGACATAAGTTAAACAAGTTTGCCTTAAGAAGGCTAGCACAAACTGGGATACAGATCGAAAGAGGCGCAGGCCTCCTGCCTGGGATCCTACTAACTACTCCTGGTCGTCGTCAGCGGGCAGCACGTAGTAGTAGGCACCTCCGGTGTAGTAGGAGTCGTCATCGACGGTGGCGTCTGGCTCCTGGGCTCCAACATCTGGTTGCGACAACCAGGTAGAAGGAATAGAGGGAAAAGAAGGAGAAGGCAACCGTGAGTACTCATCCAAAGTACTCGCAAGCAAGGAGCTATACTACATATGTATGCATTGGTATCAACTGGGATAAGGCTATCATATGTGGACTGAACTGCAGAATGCCAGAATAAGAGGGGGATAACTAATCCTGTCGAAGACTACGCTTCTGGCAGCCTCCGTCTTGCAGCATGTAGAAGAGAGTAGACTAAAGTCCTCCAAGTAGCATCGCATAGCATAATCCTAACCGATGATCCTCCCCTCGTCGCCCTATGAGAGAGCGATCACCGGTTGTATTTGGCACTTGGAAGGGTGTGTTTTATTAAGTATCCGGTTCTAGTTGTCATAAGGTCAAGATACAACTCTGGGTCGTCCTTTTACCGAGGGACACGGCTATTCGAATAGATAAACTTCCCTGCAGGGGTGCACCACATACCCCAACACGCTCGATCCCATTTGGCCGGACACACTTTTCTGGGTCATGCCCGGCCTCGGAAGATCAACACGTCGCAGCCCTACCCAGGCACAACAAAGAGGTCAGCACGCCGGTCTAAATCCTATGGCGCAGGGGTCTGGGCCCATCGCCCTTTGCACACCTGCACGTTGCGTACGCGGCCGGAAGCAGACCTAGCCTAGTGGCTTTCCAGTCCAATCCGGCGCGCGCCACTCAGTCGCTGATGTCACGAAGGCTTCGACTGATACCACGACGCTGGGATACCCATAACTGCTCCCACATAGATGGTTAGTGCGTATAGACCAAATGGCCAGACTCAGATCAAATACCCAGATCTCGTTAAGCATGTTAAGTATCCGCGAACACCGACCAGGGCCAGGCCCACCTCTCTCCTAGGTGGTCGGAACCTGCCCTGTCGCTCCGCCTCAAAGATCCACTCGCGGGTGCTCCTACGAGCCGTCCGGTCTTTAGTCACAACATGTGTCATGTATAAAGTATATAGTATATACCCGTGATCACCTCCCGAGTGATCACGACCCGATAGTATAGCATGGCGGACGGACAAGAATGTAGGGCCACTGATGATAAACTAGCATCCTATACTAAGCAGTAGGATAGCAGGTAATGGTAACAACAGTAGTAGCAAGGACATGCTATGCATCAGTATAGGATTAACGGGAAGCAGTAACATGCTACACTACTCTAATGCAAGCAGTATAGAGAAGAGTAGGCGGTATCTGGTGATCAAAGGGGGGGCTTGCCTGGTTGCTCTGGCAAGAGAGAGGGGTCGTCAACTCCGTAGTCGTACTGGGTAGCAGCGGCGTCGGTCTCGGTGTCTATCGAGAGAAGAGGGGGAAGAAACAATAAATATTTAAGCAAGCATATGCATAGTAATGCATGACATGACAAGTAACGGCGTTAGAGGTGCCCTAACGCGGTAATAGGTGATACCGGTGAAGGGGGGGGGGGGGGTGACATCCGGGAAAGTATCCCCGGTGTTTTGCATTTTCGAGCAGAGGAGCCGGAGGGGGAAAGTTGCGAGTTTGCTATGCTAGGAATGCGTGACGGACGAACGGGCTGCATATCCGGGTTCGTCTCGTCGTTCTGAGCAACTTTCATGTACAAAGTTTTTCGATCCGAGCTACGGTTTATTTTATATTGATTTTAAAAGGCTTAAATCATTTTTAGGATTTATTTAATTAATTTAATCAACATTATCCATAATAGTGTCTCCTGACGTCATCATGACGTCAGCAGTTGACTTGGTCAACCTAACAGGTGGGTCCCGATCGTCATACTCTGTTTTAATTAATTAACCGTTAATTAGGTTAATTAGTGATTAGTTAAGTTAACTACTGTTTAATTAAACTAATTAGTTAGTTAGGTTAATCTAATTATGATTAATTAACTTAATTATTTCCTTAATTAAATAATTAATTTAATTATTATTATTATTATTTTAATTATTTTTATCTTTTAATTCTCTTTTTTTAACGTTCTGTGGGGTGGGCCCCCTTTGTCATAGGCCCATGGGGGCGATGCGGGTCATGGGTGCTGGGGTACAGGCGTGCGGGCGCTGGGCGCTAGCCCGTTTGGGCGCACGCCCAGGCTACCAGGGGGGCGCCGGCCACGGGAGGGCGCCGGAGCAGCACGACGAGGGGGCAGCGGAGGTAGGCGCCCGCAGTTGAGCGAGGCGGGGCGGCAGCGTGAGGTAGAACAGGGGGGCTGGCGGGAGGCAGCACGGGTTGAGGCGACAGGGGGAACGGCGCCGCGGGGCAGTGGTAGGGCACGACGACGGCGGTAGGGAACCGTGGCAGGGGGAGGCCACGGCGGAGCGAGCTCCGGGCACGATGGGGGGGGGAGCGTCCTACAGGCAGTCTAACGGCGATGCGAGCGAGAGGGAAGGAGTAGGGGCTCACAGTGAGCCTGCAGGTGTGCGAGAGCGGGCTCGGGGAGGGCTTGCCGGAGCGAATCGATGGCGGCGATGCAGGCGGCCGCAGGTTGATGACGACGGCGTTGGGGACGATGCAGGGGTTCTCTGCTCGGCCCAGTCGGTGCAGGTGAAGCAGCGGTCGCCAGAGAAGCTCGGGGACACGTCGGGGAGACGAACGGGGCACGGTAGCCGCGATCTCCACGGTGGCACGGCCATGGCGACGCTCGGGCTTGCGGGAGAGGAGAGGAACGAGGCTGGAAGGCTCCGGCGTGGGCGACGGGGACGAGGGCGGCAAGCACGGCGTTGGCGCCGGGCGCCCTGGTCGCGGTGCAGTGGCGATGGCAACGGGCGCTGGGGCGGCGGCGTCCAGATCGGGACGGAGGGGAGTGGGGGGGGGGAAGTGGTGTCGGTGGGGGGTTAGGGTTTGGTCGCCCACACGGGTTATAGGCAGGGGGTAAGTGGGCCGGCGTGGCAGGCCACTGGCTGGGCTGAGGCCCAATTGGCTTGGGGGTTTTCTATTTTTTTGTTGGTTTGTTTTCTGTTTTGTATTTTCTTTTTGTTATTTATTTTCTATACCGTTTTATTTCATTTTAAATCTTTTAGGCATTTTCTAAAATATGTTTGTTGCACTACAATTACCCTTGTAATATTCGACAACCACCGAACATTTTTGTTTCAATTTTTTTTTTAAAAAAATTCTTGTTGACATTAATTAGAATTTGAATTTTGAAATGGTTTTGAATTAATGCAAGATCACCAACAGTAACCGAGGTGATGTGGCATCGTTAACGCGGGATTACTGTAGCCTAATTATCCGGGCATCACAATTCTCCTCCACTACAAGAAATCTCGTCCCGAGATTTAAGAGGGGAGTAAGGGGAAAGTTCTGGTTACGATATGCTAATGGATCTTCTCGAAGAAGTTAATTCCCTTCGTTGATGTCTTCAGTTCTTTATTCCAATGCATCATGATGAAGTTGTCGTCCTTTCTTCGAGGAACTCCATCGTACTTACGAATAGGAAAGGGGCAGCCCTACAATGATAGGATGTTATAAGGGAAAATCATCTGGGGTATCCCAAGAACAAACATATGAGTATCTCTCGAGTTGAACAAATGATACACATCAAGAGCAAAGTAGGACAGTGCAATAAGAAGTTTTGAGCGGATAGGCAATCGTTCATTGCCTGAAACATAGTGTGAAAGGGGTTCAGAGCAATGGGAATAAGTATTGTGTCTGATACCAGAATTGATGATCTTTCTAAAGGTGGCTCGTGTAGTACTTACGAAGCCACGCGTGAGGAATAACTTTGGCAACAGGGTGTACAGGAGAGTCAAGTTTCGATCCTGTGGAACTGTGGGTTATGGGCCCACCAGGTGGGTTAAAATAGGGATGGGCGTTGACATCTTGCATGGTCATGATAGCAAGGCATGTCAGAGGATCAGCCTATCAGTTAAGTCGGCAACAACATCGGTGCCAAGGGCGAGGGACGAAGAGAACCATTTTCCTGCTCGTTGAACGAGGCGGACCAATAGGCAAAGTTCTCGTCCACCGGTGGTTACCGGGATGCTATCAACAATGGTAACAGGGTCTTACTGACAGAGTTGTACGCTGAGGTGCTTATAAAAGCAGTGACGTATTATTGCTTAGATCATATAAACCTCAAGAAGGTTAAACAGAACAATGGAAAGGAAAATGTGATTATCAGATTAAACCGAACAATGGAAAGGAAAAATGTGTTTAAGCACATATTTCAGGGGTATATCCTTCCCAATACAAGCATAGTATGATACCCAAGACTGGATAGAAGGTAGAAAACTCTTTAGGAAAGGGGAGAGAAATTTCATGACATTACCGATGCCACGATGTTTGGATAATTGAGCAAGTAACATTTAGCATTGGGCTTCAAATGTTCTTGTTGAAAACCGGAGCACCACCGACATGCTTCGAGATAGCATTGACATGGTTTTCAAGAAAAGGTCGGATTTTGGATACACAAAGGATCCATCAGGAACAACTTATAAGATAAGTTTTACGATTTCCTCATGGAAGAATGGTTAACCTTGTTAAAAAGGAAACTATAATGATAGGTCCTCCAGCCGGGGGGGGGGGTGCTAGGCATGACATCACGTTACCGGGTCATCACAGGACCAACATCATAACTCTTGGAAATATGTCCCAACCATCATATCTGACCGAGATTCAGATTTGATTGGTGTCAGGACACCTCAGACTCGGGATGCCTGAGAAGAACAGGTGCAACACAATTTGACGAGATGACATTGTTGTTGGAAATATGCCCTAGAGGCAATAATAAATTAGTTATTATTATATTTCCTTGTTCATGATAATCGTTTATTATCCATGCTATAATTGTATTGATAGGAAACTCAGATGCATGTGTGGATACATAGACAACACCATGTCCCTAGTAAGCCTCTAGTTGACTAGCTCGTTGATCAATAGATGGTTACGGTTTCCTAACCATGGACATTGGATGTCGTTGATAACGGGATCACATCATTAGGAGAATGATGTGATGGACAAGACCCAATCCTAAGCATAGCACTAGATCGTGTAGTTCGTATGCTAAAGCTTTGCTAATGTCAAGTATCATTTCCTTAGACCATGAGATTGTGCAACTCCCGGATACCGTAGGAGTGCTTTGGGTGTGCCAAACGTCACAACGTAACTAGGTGACTATAAAGGTACACTACGGGTATCTCCGAAAGTGTCTGTTGGGTTGGCACGAATCGAGACTGGGATTTGTCACTCCGTGTAAACGGAGAGGTATCTCTGGGCCCACTCGGTAGGACATCATCATAATGTGCACAGCGTGATCAAGGAGTTGATCACGGGATGATGTGTTACGGAACGAGTAAAGAGACTTTCCGGTAACGAGATTGAACAAGGTATCGGGATACCGACGATCGAATCTCAGGCAAGTATCGTACCGATAGACAAAGGGAATTGTATACGGGATTGATTAAGTCCTTGACATCGTGGTTCATCCGATGAGATCATCGTGGAACATGTGGGAGCCAACATGGGTATCCAGATCCCGCTGTTGTTTATTGACCGGAGAACGTCTCGGTCATGTCTGCATGTCTCCCGAACCCGTAGGGTCTACACACTTAAGGTTCGATGACGCTAGGGTTATAAAGGAAGTTAGTATGTGGTTACCGAATGTTGTTCGGAGTCCCGGATGAGATCCCGGACGTCACGAGGAGTTACGGAATGGTCCGGAGGTAAAGATTTATATATGGGAAGTCCTGTTTTGGTCACCGGAAAAGTTTCAGGGTTTATCGGTAACGTACCGGGACCACCGGGAGGGTCCCGGGGGTCCGCCAAGTGGGGCCACCAACCCCAGAAGGTTGCATGGGCCAAGAGTGGTGAGGGACCAGCCCCTTAGTGGGCTGGTGCGCCTCCCACCAAGGCCCAAGGCGCAGGGGAAGTGGGAGGAGGCAAACCCTAGGTCCAGATGGGCCTTAAGGCCCACCCTAGGGGCGCCTCTCCCTTCTCCCCTCCCTTGGCCGCCACCCCTTGGCCATCTAGGGCTGCCGCCCCCCCCTTTGGGGTGGGAAACCCTAGAGGGGGCGCAGCCCCTCCCCTTCCCCTATATATATGAGGCCTGGGGGGCTGCCCAACACACACGCGATTCAATCTCGTTGGTGCAGCCCTGCGTCTCTTCTTCCTCCTCTTCTGTAGTGCTTGGCGAAGCCCTGCAGGATTGCCACGCTCCTCCATCATCACCACGCCGTTGTGCTGCTGCTGGATGGAGTCTTCCTCAACCTCTCCCTCTCTCCTTGCTGGATCAAGGCGTGGGAGACGTCACCGGGCTGTACGTGTGTTGAACGCGGAGGTGCCGTCCGTTCGGCACTTGGTCATCGGTGATTTGGATCACGCCGAGTACGACTCCATCAACCCCGTTCACTTGAACGCTTCCGCTTAGCGATCTACAAGGGTATGTAGATGCAACTCTCCTTCCCCTCGTTGTTGGTCTCTCCATAGATAGATCTTGGTGACACGTAGGAAAATTTTGAATTTCTGCTACGTTCCCCAACAGTGGCATCATGAGCTAGGTCTATTGCGTAGATTCTATGCACGAGTAGAACACAAAGTAGTTGTGGGCGTTGATTTTGTTCAATATGCTTGCCGTTACTAGTCTTATCTTGATTCGGCGGCATCATGGGATGAAGCGGCCCGGACCGACCTTACACGTACTCTTACGTGAGACTGGTTCCACCGACTGACATGCACTAGTTGCATAAGGTGGCTAGCGGGTGTCTGTCTCTCCCACTTTAGTCGGATCGGATTTGATGAAAAGGGTCCTTATGAAGGGTAAATTGCAATTGGCATATCACGTTGTGGTCTTTGCGTAGGTAAGAACCGTTCTTGCTAGAAACCCATAGCAGCCACGTAAAACATGCAAACAACAATTAGAGGACATCTAACTTGTTTTTGCAGGGTATGCCATGTGATGTGATATGGCCAAAGGATGTGATGAATGATATATGTGATGTATGAGATTGATCATGTTCTTGTAATAGGAATCACGACTTGCATGTCGATGAATATGACAACCGGCAGGAGCCATAGGAGTTGTCTTTATTTAATTTATGACCTGCGTGTCAACTTAAACGTCATGTAATTACTTTACTTTATTGCTAACCGTTAGCCATAGTAGTAGAAGTAATAGTTGGCGAGGCAACTTCATGAAGACACGATGATGGAGATCATGATGATGGAGATCATGGTGTCATGCCGGTGACGATGATGATCATGGAGCCCCGAAGATGGAGATCAAAAGGAGCAAAGTGATATTGGCCATATCATGTCACTATTTGATTGCATGTGATGTTTATCATGTTTATACATCTTATTTGCTTAGAACGACAGTAGTAAATAAGATGATCCCTCACAACAATTTCAAGAAGTGTTCTCCCCTAACTGTGCACCGTTGCTACAGTTCGTCGTTTCGAAGCACGCCGTGATGATCGGGTGTGATAGATCCTTACGTTCACATACAACGGGTGTAAGACAGTTTTACACAGCAAAACACTTAGGGTTAACTTGACGAGCCTAGCATGTGTATAGACATGGCCTCGGAACACAGAAGACCGAAAGGTTGAGCATGAGTCGTATAGAAGATACGATCAACATGAAGATGTTCACCGATGATGACTAGTCCGTCTCACGTGATGATCGGACACGGCCTAGTTGACTCGGATCATGTAATCACTTAGATGACTTGAGGGATGTCTATCTGAGTGGGAGTTCATAAGATGAACTTAATTATCCTGAACATAGTCAAAAGGATTTTGCAAATTATGTCGTAGCTCACGCTATAGTTCTACTGTTTAGTTATGTTCCTAGAGAAAAAAAATTAGTTGAAAGTTGATAGTAGCAATTATGCGGACTAGGTCCGTAAACTGAGGATTGTCCTCATTGCTTCTTAGAAGGCTTATGTCCTTAATGCACCGCTCAGTGTGCTGAACCTCGAACGTCGTCTGTAGATGTTGCGAACATCTGACATACACGTTTTGATAACTACATGATAGTTCAGTTAAACGGTTTAGAGTTGAGGCACCGAAGACGTTTTGAAACGTCGCGAAACATATGAGATGTTTTGAGGGCTGAAATTGGGATTTCAAGCTCGTGCCCATGTCAAGAGGTATAAGACCTCCGACAATATTCTTAGCCTGCAAACTAAGGAGAAAAGCTCAATTGTTGAGCTTGTGCTCAGATTGTCTGAGTACAACAATCATTTGAATCGAGTGGGAGTTGATCTTCCAGATGAGATAATGATGTTTCTCCGAAGTCATTACCACCAAGCTGCTAGAGCTTCGTGATGAACTATAATATATCAGGGACATATATGATGATCCTTGAGTTATTCGCGATGTTTGACACCACGAAAGTAGAAATCAAGAAGGAGCATCAATTGTTGATGGTTGGTAAAACCACTAGTTTCAAGAAGGGCAAGGGCACAAAGGGATACTTCATGAAACAGCAATTCAGCTGCTGCTCCAATGAAGAAACCCAAGGTTGAACCCAAACCCGAGACTAAGTGCTTCTGTAATAAGGGGAACAACCACTGGAGCAGAATTACCCTAGATACTTGGTAGATAAGAAGGCTGGCAAGGTCGATAGAAGTATATTGGATATACATTATGTTAATGTGTACTTTACTAGTACTCCTAGTAGCACCAGGGTATTAGATACCGGTTCGGTTGCTAAGTGTTAGTAACTCGAAATAAAAGCTGCGGAATAAACGGAGACTAGCTAAAGGTGAGATAACGATATGTGTTGGAAGTATTTCCAAGGTTGATCAAATATCGTACGCTCCCTCTACCATCGAGATTGGTGTTTGCGTTGAGCATAGACATGATTGGATTATGTCCATCGCAATACGGTTATTCATTTAAGGAGAATAATGGTTACTCTGTTTATTTGAATAATACCTTCAATGATCTTACACCTAAAATGAATGGTTTATTGAATCTCGATCGTAGTGATACACATGTTCATGCCAAAAGATAGTAATGATAGTACCACCTACTTGTGGCACTGCCACGTAAGTCATATCGGTATAAAACGCATGGGGAAGCTCCATGTTGATGGATCTTTGGGCTCACTCATTTTTGAAAAGTTTGAGACACGCGAACCATGTCTATTGGTGTATATGCATGAAGAAACTCCATGCAAATGGACCGTTTGGACTCACTTGATTTTGAATCAGTTGAGACGTGCAAATCATACCACATGGGCAAGATGACTGAAAGCCTCGTTTTCAGTAAAATGGAACTAAAAAGCAACCTGTTGGAAGTAATACATTTTGATGTGTGCAGTCCAATAGGTGCTGAGGCATGTAGTGGATATCGTTATGTTCTTACTTCACAGATGATTTGAGTAGATGTTGAGTATATTTACTTGATGAATCACGAGTCTGAATTATTGAAAGGTTCAAGTAATTTCAGTGTGAAGTTGAAAGATCGTCGTGACAAGAGGATAAAAGATCTATGATATGATTATAGAGATGAATATCTGAATTACGAGTTTGGCACAGAATTAAGACATTGTGGAAATTGTTTCACAACTAATACAGCCTGGAACACCATAGTGTGATGGTGTGTCCGAGCATCATAAATGCACCCTATTGGATATGATGCATACCATGATGTCTCTTATCGAATTACCACAATAGTTTATGGGTTAGGCATTAGAGACAACCATATTCACTTTAAAAGGGGGCACCACGTAATTCCGATGAGGTGACACCGTATGAACTATGGTTTAGAGAAACCTAAGCTGTCATTTCTTAAAAGGTTTGGGGCTGCGACGCTTATGTGAAAAAGTTTCAGGCTGATAAGCTCGAACCCAAAGCGGATAAATGCATCTTCATAGAATACCCAAAATAATTGGGTATACCTCCTGTCTCAGATTCGAAAGCAATAAGGGATTGTTTCTAGAATCAGGTCCTTTCTCGAGTAAAAGTTTCTCTCGAAAGAATTGAGTGGGAGGATGGTGGAGACTTGATGAGGTTATTGAACCATCTCTTCAACTAGTGTGTGGCGGGGCACAGGAAGTTGTTCCTATGGCACCTACACCGATTGAAGTGGAAGCTTATGATAGTGATCATGAAACTTCAGATCAAGTCACTACCAAACCTCGTAGGATGACAAGGATGCGTACTGCTTCAGAGTGGTACGTAATCCTGTCTTGAAAGTCATGTTGCTAGACAACAATGAGCCTACAAGCTATGGAGAAGCGATGGTGGGCCCGGATTCCGATAAATGGCTCGAGGCCATAAAATCCGAGAGAGGATCCATGTATGAAAACAAAGTGTAGACTTTGGCAGAACGACTCGATGGTCGTAAGGCTGTTGAGTACAGGTGGATTTTAAAAGGAAGACAGACAATGATGGTAAGTGTCACCATTGAGAAAGCTCGACTTGTCGTTAAGATGTTTCCCGACAAGTTCAAGGAGTTGACTACGATGAGACTTTCTCACCTATAGCGACGCTAAAAGTCTGTTGGAATTATATTAGCAGTTACTGCACTATTTATGAAATCTTGCAGATAGGATGTCAAAACATTGTTTCCTCGACGATTTATGAGGAAAGGTTGTATGTGATACAACCGGAAGGTTTTGTCAATCCTGAAATATGCTAATAAGTATCCAAAGCTCCAGCAATCCTTCTAAGGACTGGAGTAAGCATCTCGGAGTTGGAATGTATGCTTTGATGAGATGATCAAAGTTTTGGTGTATACAAAGTTTATGAGAAACTTGTATTTCCAAAGAAGTGAGTGGGAGCACTATAGAATTTCTGATGAGTGTATGTTGTTGACATATTGTGAATCAGAAATGACGTAGAATTTCTGGAAAGCATATGGGGTTATTTGGAAAGTGTTTTTCAATGGAAAACCTGGATTAAGCTACTTGAACATTGAGCATCAAGATCTATAAGGATAGATCAAAACGCTTAATGGTACTTTCAAATGAGCACATACCTTGACATGATCTTGAAGGTGTTCAAGATGGATCAGTCAAAGAAGGAGTTCTTGCCTAAGTTGTAAGGTATGAAGTTAAGACTTAAAGCTCGACCACGGCAGAATAGAGAGAAAGGATGAAGGTCGTCCCCTATGCTTAAGACATAGGCTCTACAGTATGCTATGCTGTGTACCGCACCTGAAGTGTGCCTTGCCATGAGTCAGTCAAGGGGTACAAGAGTGATCCAAGAATGGATCACAGGACAGCGGTCAAAGTTATCCTTAGTAACTAGTGGACTAAGGAATTTTCTCGATTATGGAGGTGGTAAAAGAGTTCGTCGTAAAGGGTTACGCCGATGCAAACTTTGACACTAATCCAGATTATACTGAGTAGTAAACTGGATTCGTATAGTAGAACAGTTATTTGGAAGAGCTCCAAATAGAGCGTGGTAGCTACATCTAGGAGATGACATAGAGATTTGTAAAGCACACACGGATCTGAAAGGTTCAGACCCGTTGACTAAAACCTCTTTCACAAGCAACATGATCAAACCCAGAACTCATTGAGTGCTAATCACATAAGTGATGTGAACTAGACTACTGACTCTAGTAAACTCTTGGGTGTTAGTCACATGGCGATGTGACCTGTGAGTATTAATCACATGGCGATGTGAACTAGATTATTGACTCTAGTGAAAGTGGGAGACTGTTGGAAATATGCCCTAGAGGCAATAATAAATTAGTTATTATTATATTTCCTTGTTCATGATAATCGTTTATTATCCATGCTATAATTGTATTGATAGGAAACTCAGATGCATGTGTGGATACATAGACAACACCATGTCCCTAGTAAGCCTCTAGTTGACTAGCTCGTTGATCAATAGATGGTTACGGTTTCCTAACCATGGACATTGGATGTCGTTGATAACGGGATCACATCATTAGGAGAATGATGTGATGGACAAGACCCAATCCTAAGCATAGCACTAGATCGTGTAGTTCGTATGCTAAAGCTTTGCTAATGTCAAGTATCATTTCCTTAGACCATGAGATTGTGCAACTCCCGGATACCGTAGGAGTGCTTTGGGTGTGCCAAACGTCACAACGTAACTGGGTAACTATAAAGGTACACTACGGGTATCTCCGAAAGTGTCTGTTGGGTTGGCACGAATCGAGACTGGGATTTGTCACTCCGTGTAAACGGAGAGGTATCTCTGGGCCCACTAGGTAGGACATCATCATAATGTGCACAGCGTGATCAAGGAGTTGATCACGGGATGATGTGTTATGGAACGAGTAAAGAGACTTGCCGGTAACGAGATTGAACAAGGTATCGGGATACCGACGATCGAATCTCGGGCAAGTATCGTACCGATAGACAAAGGGAATTGTATACGGGATTGATTAAGTCCTTGACATCATGGTTCATCCGATGAGATCATCGTGGAACATGTGGGAGCCAACATGGGTATCCAGATCCCGCTGTTGTTTATTGACCGGAGAACGTCTCGGTCATGTCTGCATGTCTCCCGAACCCGTAGGGTCTACACACTTAAGGTTCGATGACGCTAGGGTTATAAAGGAAGTTAGTATGTGGTTACCGAATGTTGTTCGGAGTCCCGGATGAGATCCCGGATGTCACGAGGAGTTCCGGAATGGTCCGGAGGTAAAGATTTATATATGGGAAGTCCTGTTTTGGTCACCGGAAAAGTTTCAGGGTTTATCGGTAACGTACCGGGACCACCGGGAGGGTCCCGGGGGTCCACCAAGTGGGGCCACCAACCCCAGAAGGTTGCATGGGCCAAGAGTGGTGAGGGACCAGCCCCTTAGTGGGCTGGTGCGCCTCCCACCAAGGCCCAAGGCGCAGGGGAAGTGGGAGGAGGCAAACCCTAGGTCCAGATGGGCCTTAAGGCCCACCCTAGGGGCGCCTCTCCCTTCTCCCCTCCCTTGGCCGCCACCCCTTGGCCATCTAGGGCTGCCGCCCCCCCTTTGGGGTGGGAAACCCTAGAGGGGGCGCAGCCCCTCCCCTTCCCCTATATATATGAGGCCTGGGGGGCTGCCCAACACACACGCGATTCAATCTCGTTGGTGCAGCCCTGCGTGTCTTCTTCCTCCTCTTCTGTAGTGCTTGGCGAAGCCCTGCAGGATTGCCACGCTCCTCCATCATCACCACGCCGTTGTGCTGCTGCTGGATGGAGTCTTCCTCAACCTCTCCCTCTCTCCTTGCTGGATCAAGGCGTGGGAGACGTCACCGGGCTATACGTGTGTTGAACGCGGAGGTGCCGTCCGTTCGGCACTTGGTCATCGGTGATTTGGATCACGACGAGTACGACTCCATCAACCCCGTTCACTTGAACGCTTCCGCTTAGCGATCTACAAGGGTATGTAGATGCAACTCTCCTTCCCCTCGTTGTTGGTCTCTCCATAGATAGATCTTGGTGACACGTAGGAAAATTTTGAATTTCTTCTACGTTCCCCAACAATTGTGAGATTCTCAGAAGTGATCTATGTAAGTGAGCTCTGAAACAAGAGGTCATCAGTAAACCAAGGAGAGGATGAGGAGGTGGCTGATAGGCTCAGCAACAAATCATCGAGATTTCCAAAGGATTGATTTCCACAATTATGTGAACAAGGAAATATCATTTGTCGGATCAAATGTCATAATGATGTATGCTCGAGGGAAACATACACAACTGAACAATGACAGAAGGGTGCACCCAGGAATCTGGACTAGGTAGCACGATCAATGTTTGAATGATGATTCAATAATCAATAGACTTAGAATGAAACTGTAGACCAATAACTTCAAGCAATAGGTTTGCTAGAAGTTTAGAATGTACACATCACAGACCATTTATCGGTATTCCGGTTAGAAACAACATGGAGACCAAGAAATGAACGCAAAAGGCGAGAGATATTACTATATCAAGAATTCTCAAGAGGTGGTAAAATTACCATGACATTCTTGACATAAAAGGTGGTAACATTCCAAGGTAAAGAAGAACAAATGCTGGATAGCAAGGATATCAAGGTATAACTCAAAACACGAATAAGTTTGTGTTGAACGGAAGGCAATAAAGTGGTCGATGATAACACAGATCATCGAGGGCAAGGATGGTATTTCTCATAATGAACTCAATTGACATCCTGGAAGAGCTCAGAATGCCGATGATGGTCACGACACAATTGTTGAGAGATTTCATGAACATGTAATCGGTCGGCGATGACATCAAGCCACAGGAATGATGAAGCGAAAGGTTATTGAACCCAAGGGTATGACACAAACTCAAAACCAAGCTTGTTGTTTAACGCAAAGTGGTATGATGAGGAAGATCGACGTAAGCTTAGCTCATCGTCGAAAGTTGTGTTCCGAGAATAAGGACCAGGTAGCACAGTTAAAATCATCACGGTAATGATATAGCCAAATAGGGTAGAAAGGATGTAATCGGGTACAAACTCGTAAGTAAAGAATATTACCAAAAGTTGTTGAACCGTAGTGCGGACTCGGTTCAGTTATCGGTTTTTTTGAGTACCCGTGAAAAATTTGGAATCAGTGAGAATGTAGTACTTGACGAGGAACTCATAAGAGGTTATGTAGTACTTGATATTATCAAGGTACCATGGTGTAATACTCGACGGAAGATCAAAGTAAAGGTTGGACTGGTGTATTGATCCACAGAAGACAAGTGCTTGAACTTGCCCGTGAAATGGTGTCAAAGAAGAACATATGGTCGAAACCACGATTGCAAAAGGCCAAATCCCAGATATAAGATGAACTTATACCGAAGGAATAATTAATTTAAGAGAAGTTTTAATGATAAGATCTACATCGTGTCCATGGGCATGAACACAAAGTTCAAGGTCGACTCCCACTTCTCCAATGCATAACCTTTCATTCACTTCTCAGTTTCGAAGAAGTTGTAGTGCTGAAATTTTATCTGGCAAAATACCAAAAGTGTATGACTCATGAAAACTTTCGAGTTCACATGATTTAGAGAAGGCTTATGTTCAACCCATAGGGGCTGCTTAGAAACATATACCACAAGTTTCAAGAGTAAATATCACAAGCTCGAAAGTAGAGCAAGGTTGAGAAAGTAGATGATACAATTACCAAAGGCATTATGTATCTGAGGGAAGACTCACAGACTTATTGAATATGAAGGACGCTGTCGGATAAAATCCAGCAAATGATCTGGTGGTCCTCAAGGGATCTGGTGCGAGCATCGGTACTTAACCAGAGGGAGAAACAATGCAAGGAGATCAGACTTTAGAAACAACTGACTAATTCAAGGCTCAAATGCAAGGAATTATCAATTCCAAGACAAGGGATCAGAAGCAATGCTCTGATCAGGGATGGATAAGTTGAATAGCCTTAAGGGTACAATCGACAGCCATTTGATTGGTCGAGATCCAGCTCATGTTTTAAAATAACGTCTGAGCCGGAAAGATAATTTAAAAGGATCAACTGATGATTGCGTGCATTCGCACTCATGTTGAATCAATAGGATCAAAAAGACGATGCCTAAGGATACTAACGAATATTGTCAGACATATAGAAAGCATCCATAATGTAAGCAGGCAAGTATTGCAGAGCAATAAGCTACTAGGGATTTTTGGAGGATCGAATAGTATTTCGAAGACCATTGTGAAACACATGAACAACTGGGGATGAGTGGATACTCGACAAGTGCGAGGATTTAATTGAAGGGGTATTCATGTGGCAAGGAACTGCTAGGCAGTAGGCACAAAGTATTCTCGGAACAATAGAGAAGACTTCGGGGTATCTTGTAATAACAAGATCAATGGGGGATGATCGTATGAATGGCAAGTGTAAGTAGTTAACCATAAGGATTTATCGGTGGTCGGGAATAGCAAAAGTGATGGGCACAAAGTCTCGAGAGGAATAGCAAAGAGTATCTTCGGAATCTTCTGGTGAAGCAGGCCATCATCTGGAATGAAAGGGCTCTCCGGGAGAAAGTATTTACGAGAACCTAGAGTTAGAGTTAGCAAAACCATTTAACCCGAATAGAAGAGAGATCAGGGTCCTAGAGTAAAAATCGAGGAGTAAAAGATCCTAATACCACCCAAGCGGCGACGTGTGCCCGTAAGACACACAGCCGTGTTAGTAAAAGTTTTGCAATGTCTAGACTCGACTTCGGCCAAGGAGTATGGAAGGGGGATTCCTACAGGCAGTCGGCTCTGATACCAACTTGTGACGCCCCCAATTTAATCATACACTAATCATACACGCAAACATGTACGATCAAGATCAGGGACTCACGGGAAGATATCACAACACAACTCTACAAATAAAATAAGTCATACAAGCATCATATTACAAGCCAGGGGCCTCGAAGGCTCGAATACAAGAGCTCGATCATAGACGAGTCAGCGGAAGCAACAATATCTGAGTACAGACATAAGTTAAACAAGTTTGCCTTAAGAAGGCTAGCACAAACTAGGATACAGATCGAAAGAGGCGCAGGCCTCCTGCCTGGGATCCTCCTAACTACTCCTGGTCATCGTCAGCGGGCAGCACGTAGTAGTAGGCACCTCCGGTGTAGTAGGAGTCGTCATCGACGGTGGCGTCTGGCTCCTGGGCTCCAACATCTGGTTGCGACAACCAGGTAGAAGGAATAGAGGGAAAAGAAGGAGAAGGCAACCGTGAGTACTCATCCAAAGTACTCGCAAGCAAGGAGCTATACTACATATGTATGCATTGGTATCAACTGGGATAAGGCTATCATATGTGGACTGAACTGCAGAATGCCAGAATAAGAGGGGGATAACTAATCCTGTCGAAGACTACGCTTCTGGCAGCCTCCGTCTTGCAGCATGTAGAAGAGAGTAGACTGAAGTCCTCCAAGTAGCATCGCATAGCATAATCCTAACCGATGATCCTCCCCTCGTCGCCCTGTGAGAGAGCGATCACCGGTTGTATCTGGCACTTGGAAGGGTGTGTTTTATTAAGTATCCGGTTCTAGTTGTCATAAGGTCAAGATACAACTCCCGGTCGTCCTTTTACCGAGGGACACGGCTATTCGAATAGATAAACTTCCCTGCAGGGGTGCACCACATACCCCAACATGCTCGATCCCATTTGGCCGGACACACTTTTCTGGGTCATGCCCGGCCTCGGAAGATCAACACGTCGCAGCCCTACCCAGGCACAACAGAGAGGTCAACACGCCGGTCTAAATCCTATGGCGCAGGGGTCTGGGCCCATCGCCCTTTGCACACCTGTACGTTGCGTACGCGGCCGGAAGCAGACCTAGCCTAGTGGCTTTCCAGTCCAATCCGGCGCGCGCCACTCAGTCGCTGACGTCACGAAGGCTTCGGCTGATACCACGACGCCGGGATACCCATAACTGCTCCCACGTAGATGGTTAGTGCGTATAGACCAAATGGCCAGACTCAGATCAAATACCCAGATCTCGTTAAGCGTGTTAAGTATCCGCGAACACCGACCAGGGCCAGGCCCACCTCTCTCCTAGGTGGTTGGAACCTGCCCTGTCGCTCCGCCTCAAAGATCCACTCGCGGGTGCTCCTACGAGCCGTCCCGTCTTTAGTCACAACATGTGTCATGTATAAAGTATATAGTATATACCCGTGATCACCTCCCGAGTGATCACGGCCCGATAGTATAGCATGGCAGACGGACAAGAATGTAGGGCCACTGATGATAAACTAGCATCCTATACTAAGCAGTAGGATAGCAGGTAATGCTAACAACAGTAGTAGCAAGGACAGGCTATGCATTAGTATAGGATTAACGGGAAGCAGTAACATGCTACACTACTCTAATGCAAGCAGTATAGAGAAGAGTAGGCGGTATCTGGTGATCAAAGGGGGGGCTTGCCTGGTTGCTCTGGCAAGAGAGAGGGGTCGTCAACTCCGTAGTCGTACTGGGTAGCAGCGGCGTCGGTCTCGGTGTCTATCGAGAGAAGAGGGGGAAGAAACAATAAATATTTAAGCAAGCATATGCATAGTGATGCATGACATGACAAGTAACGGCGTTAGAGGTGCCCTAACGCGGAAATAGGTGATACCGGTGAAGGGGGGTGACATTCGGGAAAGTATCCCCGGTGTTTTGCGTTTTCGAGCAGAGGAGCCGGAGGGGGAAAGTTGCGAGTTTGCTATGCTAGGGATGCGTGACGGACGAACGGGCTGCGTATCCGGGTTCGTCTCGTCGTTCTGAGCAACTTTCATGTACAAAGTTTTTCGATCCGAGCTACGGTTTATTTTATATTGATTTTAAAAGGCTTAAATCATTTTTAGGATTTATTTAATTAATTTAATCAACATTATCCATAATAGTGTCTCCTGACGTCATCATGACGTCAGCAGTTGACTTGGTCAACCTAACAGGTGGGTCCCGATCGTCATACTCTGTTTTAATTAATTAACCGTTAATTAGGTTAATTAGTGATTAGTTAAGTTAACTACTGTTTAATTAAACTAATTAGTTAGTTAGGTTAATCTAATTATGATTAATTAACTTAATTATTTCCTTAATTAAATAATTAATTTAATTATTATTATTATTTTAATTATTTTTATCTTTTAATTCTCTTTTTTTTAACGTTCTGTGGGGTGGGCCCCCTTTGTCATAGGCCCATGGGGGCGATGCGGGTCATGGGTGCTGGGGTACAGGCGTGCGGGCGCTAGGCGCTAGCCCGTTTGGGCGCACGCCCAGGCTACCAGGGGGGCGCCGGCCACGGGAGGGCGCCGGAGCAGCACGGCGAGGGGGCAGCGGAGGTAGGCGCCTGCAGTTGAGCGAGGCGGGGCGGCAGCGTGAGGTAGAACAGGGGGGCTGGCGGGAGGCAGCACGGGTCGAGGAGACAGGGGGAACGGCGCCGCGGGGCAGTGGCAGGGCACGGCGACGGCGGTAGGGAACCGTGGCAGGGGGAGGCCACGGCGGAGCGAGCTCCGGGCACGGTGGGGGGGGGGGCGTCCTACAGGCAGTCTAACGGCGATGCGAGCGAGAGGGAAGGAGTAGGGGCTCACAGTGAGCCTGCAGGTGTGCGAGAGCAGGCTCGGGGAGGGCTTGCCGGAGCGAATCGATGGCGGCGATGCAGGCGGCCGCAGGTTGATGGCGACGACGTTGGGGACGATGCAGGGGTTCTCGGCTCGGCCCAGTCGGTGCAGGTGAAGCAGCGGTCGCCAGAGAAGCTCGGGGACACGTCGGGGAGACGAACGGGGCACGGTAGCCGCGAGCTCCACGGTGGCACGGCCATGGCGATGCTCGGGCTTGCGGGAGAGGAGAGGGACGAGGCTGGAAGGCTCCGGCGTGGGTGACGGGGACGAGGGCGGCAAGCACGGCGTTGGCGCCGGGCGCCCTGGTCGCGGTGCAGTGGCGATGGCAACGGGCGCTGGGGCGGCGGCGTCCAGATCGGGACGGAGGGGAGTGGGGGGAAGTGGTGTCGGTGGGGGGTTAGGGTTTGGTCGCCCACACGGGTTATAGGCAGGGGGTAAGTGGGCCTGCCTGGCAGGCCACTGGCTGGGCTGAGGCCCAATTGGCCTGGGGGTTTTCTGTTTTTTTTGTTGGTTTGTTCTCTGTTTTGTATTTTCTTTTTGTTATTTATTTTCTATACAGTTTTATTTCATTTTAAATCTTTTAGGCATTTTCTAAAATATGTTTGTTGCACTACAATTACCCTTGTAATATTCGGCAACCACCGAACATTTTTGTTTCAATTTTTTTTTAAATTTCTTGTTGACATTAATTTGAATTTGAATTTTGAAATGGTTTCGAATTAATGCAAGATCACCAACAGTAACCGAGGTGACGTGGCATCGTTAACGCGGGATTACTGTAGCCTAATTATCCGGGCGTCACAATAATGTAGTACTTCTTGAGGCGTCGGTTCGTATCCCTCTCTCGCACTAGCTTGAACCTAAACTAACTACCGGTCGTCGCTCCAAAACTGGAAACCGGTACACTTGGGCCTAACACTCGGGCCACTTGTCGTATACTCCTGGCGTAGCACTTCTTCATCATCGATGATCTATGCACCTGCATCGTCACATGAGTCGATGATATGCAACATATATAGTTGAGCAACAGAAAGGGACAGACTTGGCAAAAATAGAAGCAACATATCATAAGCATAAATAACAAAGTTCATCATAACCAAAATGCCCTAACTAGAGTGATCTTTGCTAGTTGAGGAGGACGGTTTAATTACATTTCAAATAAAGTTTCGTCGTGCATAACTCAAAGTTTCGTCATTCAGGAAGTATGGACTAAACGGACACATTGTCATATATCGACAATCACTCCAACATGTAGTGCCATCCATCCAAGTCAGGGAGATAGTCCCCGAGCTTAGTGAAAGGCTTCAGGTCAAGACGCTGAGCGGCTACGCGTGTTCGGACATCTTCCCGCGACATTTGCCCTTCGTCGTAGAACATCCCTATTTTTTCGAGGACCTCTTCATGATGATTTGGGCAAGTTCACGCTGGATGTGATAGAACTCAGCTCGAAGTCAATGATCCTGGATATCTCCTGTGTTCTTTGCTCATTGCAGAATATGGGCATCGCCGGATGTAGGTGGCATGTGAAGGTTCTGCTGATCCCGTCTATACTCCAGCATGTGGTGTAGGACTTAAAATCTATCACTAAGAGTATCACTCGGTTGTTGGATGCAGCAGAAGTCGGTCTTATGGCCGAAGGCGGGCCTGCCATTCCTTGGCTTATTGGTCTTGATCTCTCCACCCCGTACGCCCTAGAAAAAGATAGCATTGTCGAGAACAGACTTGATGTGGGTGTAATCCTTTTTGTTCATGTTATTCGACGAGTCCAAGGAAAGAGCATGGGAGAATCGGGGGTAAAGGATGATGAGGACGGTGCGCTCGTGGCTGCGCAAAATAAGTACACCTCAAATTAATTAGCCTCCATCGTGCAAATGAATGATTGAAATCGAAGGAAGGATATCCGCTCAGATGACTTTCATGGAATGATAAGGCACGAGAATCATCTCCTTGTCCTTATTGGCGACCATGAAATCGACGATGTAGTCCCTCGCGTATTCACGGTTCTCTGCATAGACTGCCAAGAAGCCCTCGTGCATGAAGTATGGGTCAGTGACACAGATATAAGGTATCTGCTCAATCCCGATGATGTAGTTCATTTACAAGGAAAAAGGGCGGACAAATGTAAAATCCAGCTTTTTCAAGTGAAACATGTCGAAGATGTAATCGAATTGAAGGAAGAACTTCTTCGCGGGGAATGTGTCGACGTACAACCTTTATCGCGGCACATTAACCACGTAGAGTGGGTACCCTGGATTTTCCGAGGCGATTGGGTTTTCCTCTCTCTGCAGCACATCGTCATGAAGTCTCCTTGGATCGCCGCCGTGTATGGCCTCTACCGCTGCCTTAGGTAGGATTGGTTCACCGGGGATATGGCATTTCACCGCACCGGGGATAGGTATACGGTCTTGAACCTGAGGCTGCGGAGGCGGCTGGATCATAGCAGTAGCTTCATTGTTGCCTTTCCTCGCTCTCTTCTTATGCTTCTTTGGTACTTGAAGGTCGTCTATAATACGTTCAGCCTCCTGAGGCGGCAATTCAGGCACCGACTCATGATGCTCAAACCCTGAGTACTCATACTGCTGAGCCATCAATCCTCTGTCATCATAGGCGCCAGTATTGAGATACTGTAGAGTGTCATCCTCATCCTCATCCTCATCTATGGCATCAATATCATACATTGCTTCTTCGACGACGGCGACGTCATCAACGACTAATGGAGCCTCTTCCTCACCCCATCCGCTATCACCCGGCACGACAGGCGATGCTAAGTGGGTAGGTGGGGTGTAGATGTTCATACCTTACTGAGGCTGTGTGGTCGTGGGTGTGCTCCCGGCCACCTCCAGATGAAGCAGACTCTTTGGCCACAACAGGACCCACCTCTTGCAATCACCAAGTCACCGCGGGGTCTCATCATCATCTCCCCCTAGTAGTACCAGATGAGCCAAATTCTTGTGGCTCGGTTTGACACTGGCTACAGAAACCTTGAAGACGTCACGGGGGATCGGCCGGCTGTGGAACACTTGTTCCTTCGGCTTCATTATCGTCGCCTTCCCCACGTCCACCTTCTGGCCACTTATGGTGTACAATATGGTGCATGGGGTTACGTCGGCCTGCAAAGACATGTCTGCGACATGAGACATCCGAAAGGCAACAAAAACGTGAGATTATACATCTATTGAAGAGGGTCGGTGTGACTGGTACCGTGAGGGCGTCAAGCTTAGCCAAAGACGAAGCACCGTCGAGCATGTCTGAGATGGAGGACGGGCTACTATGAGCAGGTGCGGGAGCCGATGCGAGAGCAGGTGTTGGTGCAGGTGCGGGAGCAGGTGCTGGTGCAACACTAGTCGAGCTGCTACCTGATGTCTATTACACAACCTTCTTCTTGTAGACGTTGTTGGGCCTCCAAGTGCAGAGGTTTGTAGGACAGTAGCAAATTTCCCTCAGGTGGATGACCTAAGGTTTATCAATCCGTAGGAGGCGTAGGATGAAGATGGTCTCTCTCAAGCAACCCTACAACCAAATAACAAAGAGTCTCTTGTGTCCCCAACACACCCAATACAATGGTAAATTGTATAGGTGCACTAGTTCGGCGAAGAGATGGTGATACAAGTGGTATATGGATGGTAGATAAAGGTTTTTGGAATCTGAAAATATAAAAAACAGCAAGGTAACTAATGATAAAAGTGAGCGTAAACGGTATTGCAATGCGTTGAAACAAGGCCTAGGGTTCATACTTTCACTAGTGCAAGTTATTTCAACAATAATAACATAATTGGATCACATAACTATCCCTCAACATGCAACAAAGAGTCACTCCAAAGTCACTAATAGCGGAGAACAAACGAAGAGATTATGGTAGGGTACGAAACCACCTCAAAGTTATTCTTTCCAATCAATCCGTTGGGCTATTCCTATAAGTGTCTCAAACAGCCCTAGAGTTCGTACTAAAATAACACCTTAAGACACAAATCAACCAAAACCCTAATGTCACCTAGATACTCCAATGTCACCTCAAGTATCCGTGGCTATGATTATACGATATGCATCACACAATCTCAGATTCATCTATTCAACCAACACATAGAACCTCAAAGAGTGCCCCAAAGTTCCTACCGGAAAATCACGATGAAAACGTGTGCCAACCCCTATGGATAGGTTCATGGGCGGAACCCGCAAGTTGATCACCAAAACATACATCAAGTGAATCCCGTGATATCCCATTGTCACCACAGATACGCACGGCAAGACATACATCAAGTGTTCTCAAATATTTAAAGACTCAATCTGATAAGATAACTTCAAAGGGGAAACTCAATCCATTACAAGGGAGTAGAAGGGGGAGAAAACATCATAAGATCCAACTATAATAGCAAAGCTCGCGATACATCAAGATCGTACCACCTCAAGAACACGAGAGAGAGAGAGATCAAACACATAGCTACTAGTACATACCCTCAGCCCCGAGGGAGAACTACTCCCTCCTCGTCATGGAGAGCACCGGGATGATGAAGATGGCCACCAGATAAGGATTCCCCCTCCGACAGGGTGTCGGAACGGGTGTAGATGGTTTTCGATGGCTGCGAAGGCTTCTGACGGCGGAACTCCCGATCTATTGTGCTCTCTGATAGTTTTAGGGTATATGGATATATATAGGCGGAAGAAATACATCAGGGGAGCCATGAGGGGCCCAGGAGGGTGGAGGGCACGCCCTAGGGGGTGGGCGCGCCCCCTGCCTCGTGGCTCCCTCGTTTCTTTCGTGACGTGCACTCCAAGTCTATCAGATAGCTTTCCTTCCAAAAATAACTTCTCCAGAAGGTTTCATTCTGTTTTGACTTTGTTTGATATTCCTTTTCTTCGAAACACTAAAACAAGGGAAAAAAACAGGAACTGGCACTGGGCTCTGGGTCAATAGGTTAGTCCCAAAAATAATATAAAAGTGGATAATCAAGCCCAATAATGTCCAAAACAGAAGATAATATAGCATGGAGAAATCAAAAATTATAGATACATTGGAGACGTATCAGCATCCCCAAGCTTAATTCCTGCTCGTCCTCGAGTAGGTAAATGATAAAAACAGAATTTTTGATGCGGAGTGCTACTTGGCATAATTTCAATGTAATTCTTCTTAATTGTGGTATGAATATTCAGATCTGAAAGATTCAAGATAAAAGTTCATATTGACATAAAAGTAATAATACTTCAAGCATACTAACTAAGCAATTATGTCCTCTCAAAATAACAAGGCCAAAGAAAGTTCATCCCAACAAAATCATATAGTTGAGGAGGCCCATTGTTGGAATATACAAGCCAAGTTCTATAATGAAAAATTCCCACTAGTATATTAAAGTGACAAAACAAAAGACTCTCTATCATGAAGATTATGGTGCTACTTTGAAGCACAAGTGTGGCAAAGGAGAGTAGCATTGTCCCTTCTCTCTTCTTCTCTCTCTTTTTTTGGGCCTTCTCTTCCTTTTTTATGGCCTTTCTCTCCCCCTTTTTTTTAATTCCTCACTTGGGACAATGCTCTAGAAAATGATGATCATCACATTTCTATTTATTTACAACTCAATGATTACAACTCGATGCTACAACAAAAGATGACTCTATATGAATGCCTCCGGCGATGTACCGGGATATGCAATGAACCAAGAGTGACATGTATGAAAGAATTATGAATGGTGGCTTTGCCACAAATACTATGTCAACTACATGA
Organism: Triticum monococcum; assembly: GCA_034509565.1. Lineage (NCBI taxonomy): Eukaryota > Viridiplantae > Streptophyta > Magnoliopsida > Poales > Poaceae > Triticum > Triticum monococcum. The sequence goes on along the minus strand of CM067842.1, from coordinate 74,463,803 downwards.
TCATGCTAAGCAATATGACAATGATGAATGTGTCATGATAAACGGAATGGTGGAAAGTTGCATGGCAATATATCTCGGAATGGCTATGGAAATGCCATAATAGGTAGGTATGGTGGCTGTTTTGAGGAAGATATAAGGAGGTTTATGTGTGAAATAGCATATCATATCACGGGGTTTGGATGCACCGGCGAAGTTTGCACCAACTCTCAATGTGAGAAAGGGCAATGCACGGTACCGAAGAGGCTAGCAATGATGGAAGGGTGAGAATGCGTATAATCCATGGACTCAACATTAGTCATAAAGAACTCACATACTTATTGCAAAAATCTATAAGTCATCAAAAACCAAGCACTACGCGCATGCTCCTAGGGGGATAGATTGGTAGGAAAAGACCATCGCTCGTCCCCGACCGCCACTCATAAGGAGGACAATCAAAGAACACCTCATGTTTCAAATTTGTTACATAACGTTTACCATACGTGCATGCTACGGGACTTGCAAACTTCAACACAAGTAGTTCTCAAATTCACAACTACTCAACTAGCACGACTTTAATATCACTACCTCCATATCTCAAAACAATCATCAAGCATCAAACTTCTCTTAGTATTCAACACACTCATAAGAAAGTTTTTACTATTCTTGGATGCCTAGCATATTAGGATTATTTAAGAAAATTACCATGCTATTTAAGGCTCTCAAAATAATATAAGTGAAGCACAATAATTCATCTATTTCTTCAAAGTAAAACCACCACCGTGCTCTAAAAATATATAAGTGAAGCACTAGAGCAAATGACAAACTACTCCGAAAGATATAAGTGAAGATCAATGAGTAGTCGAATAATTATGCAACTATGTGAAGACTCTCTAACATTTAAGAATTTCAGATCTCGGTATTTTATTCAAACAGCAAGCAAAACCTAACAAAATAAATTTACGCTCCAAGCAAAACACATATCATGTGGTGAATACAAATATAGCTCCAAGTAAAGTTACCGATGAACTAAGACGAAAGAGGGGATGCCTTCCGGGGCATCCCCAAGCTTAGGCTTTTGGTTGTCCTTGAATATTACCTTGGGGTGTCTTGGGCATCCCCAAGCTTAGGCTCTTGCCACTCCTTATTCCATAGTTCATCGAATCTTTAGCCAAAACTTGAAAACTTCACAACACAAAACTTAACAAAAAACTCGTAAGCTCCGTTAGTGAAAGAAAACAAAACACCACTCAAGGTACTGTAACGAACTCATTCTTTATTTATATTGGTGTTAAACCTACTGTATTCCAACTTCTCTATGGTTTATAAACTCTTTTACTAGCCATAGATTCATCAAAATAAGTAAACAACACATGAAAAACAGAATCTGTCAAAAACAGAACAGTCTGTAGTAATCTGTAACTAATGCAAACTTATGGAACCCCAAAAATTCTAAAATAAATTTTTGGACATTAGGAATTTATCTATTAATCATCTGCAAAACGAATTAACTAAATATCACTCTCCAATAAAAAATGGCAGCAATTCTCGTGATCGCCAAAGTTTCTGTTTTTTTACAGCAAGATCAACAAGACTTTCCCCAAGTCTTCCCAACGGTTCTACTTGGCACAAACACTAATTAAACACAAAAAACACAACCATAAAAGAGTCTCGATGAATTATTTATTACTAAACAGGAACAAAAATAAAGTTGGATTGCCTCCCAACAAGCGCTATCGTTTAACGCCCCTAGCTAGGCATGATGATTTCAATGAAGCTCACATAAAAGATAAGAATTGAAACATAAAGAGAGCATCATGAAGAATATGACTAGCACATTTAAGCCTAACCCACTTCCTATGCATAGGGATTTTGTGAGCAAACAAATTATGGGAACAAGAATCAACTTGCATAAGAAGGTAAAACAAGCATAACTTCATAACTTTAAGCACATAGAGAGAAAACTTGATATTATTGCAATTCCTACAAGCATATGTTCCTCCCTCATAATAATTTTCAGTAGCATCATGAATGAATTCAACAATATAACCAGCACCTAAAGCATTCTTTTCATGATCTACAAGCGTAGAAAATTTACTACTCTCCACACAAGCAAAAAAAATTCTCATTTGGGATAATGGGAGTATCATAAGAGACTTGAATACTATAAATTGTTTCCACATTAAAAGAGTAATGTTCATAGAAGGGGTACTCATAATCATGACAAGTTTTATAAATATAAACACTACTTTTTATAGCATATGTTTCATCACAATAATCATCATAAGTAGCAACTTTGTTCTCATCATAATCAATTGAAACCTCTTCCAAGATAGTGGAATCATTACTAAATAAAGTCATGACCTCTCCAAATCCACTTTCATAAATATAATCATAATAAGTAGGAGGCATGCTATCATCATTATAAATTTGCATATCAAAACTTGGGAGACTAAAAATATCATCTTCATTAAACGTAGCATCCCCAAGCTTGGGACAAACATTAATGGCAACAAATATATTCTCAAAAACATCATCTTCATCAAGCATAGCATCCCTGTGACGCCCCCGATTCAATCGTACACTAATCATACACGCAAACGTGTACGATCAAGATCAGGGACTCACGGGTGGATATCACAACACAACTCTACAAATAAAATAAGTCATACAAGCATTATATTACAAGCCAGGGGCCTCGAGGGCTCGAATACAAGAGCTCGATCATAGACGAGTCAGTGGAAGCAACAATATCTGAGTACAGACATAAGTTAAACAAGTTTGCCTTAAGAAGGCTAGCACAAACTGGGATACAGATCGAAAGAGGCGCAGGCCTCCTGCCTGGGATCCTCCTAACTACTCCTGGTCGTCGTCTGCGGGCAACACGTAGTAGTAGGCACCTCCGGTGTAGTAGGAGTCGTCATCGACGGTGGCGTCTGGCTCCTGGGCTCCAACATCTGGTTGCGACAACCAGGTAGAAGGGATAGGGGGAAAAGAGGGAGAAAGCAACCGTGAGTACTCATCCAAAGTACTCGCAAGCAAGGAGCTACACTACATATGCATGGGTATCAAATGGAATAAGGGTATCATATGTGGACTGGACTGCAGAATTCCAGAATAAGAGGGGGATAACTAATCCTGTCGAAGACTACGCTTCAGGCAGCCTCCGTCTTGCAGCATGTAGAAGAGAGTAGACTGCAGTCCTCCAAGTAGCATCGTATAGCATAATCCTAACCGATGACCCTCTCCTCGTCGCCCTGTGAGAGAGCGATCACCGGTTGTATCTGGCACTTGGAAGGGTGTGTTTTATTAAGTATCCGGTTCTAGTTGTCATAAGGTCAAAGTACAACTCTGGGTCGTCCTTTTACCGAGGGACACGGCTATTCGAATAGATAAACTTCCCTACAGGGGTGCACCACATACCCAAACACGCTCGATCCCATTTGGCCGGACACACTTTCCTGGGTCATGACCGGCCTCGGAAGATCAACACGTCGCAGCCCTACCTAGGCACAACAGAGAGGTCAGCACGCCGGTCTAAACCCTATGGCGCAGGGGTCTGGGCCCATCGCCCTTTGTACACCTGCATGTTGCGAACGCGGCCGAAAGCAGACCTAGCCTAGTGGCCTTCCAGTCCAATCCGGCGCGCGCCACTCAGTCGCTGACGTCACGAAGGCTTCGGCTGATACCACGACGTCGGGATACCCATAACTGCTCCCACGTAGATGGTTAGTGCGTATAGACCAAATGGCCAGACTCAAATCAAATACCCAGATCTCGTTAAGCGTGTTAAGTATCCGCGAACACCGACTAGGGCCAGGACCACCTCTCTCCTAGGTGGTCGGAACCTTCCCTGTCGCTCCGCCTCAAAGATCCACTCGCGGGTGCTCCTACGAGCCTACCCGTCTTTAGTCACCACATGTATCATGTATAAAGTATATAGTATATACCCGTGATCACCTCCCGAGTGATCACGGCCCGATAGTATAGCATGGCAGACGGACAAGAATGTAGGGCCACTGATGATAAACTAGCATCCTATACTAAGCATTAGGATTGCAGGTAAAGGTAACAACAGTAGTAGCAAGGACAGGCTATGCATCAATATAGGATTAACGGGAAACAGTAACATGCTACACTACTCTAATGCAAGCAGTATAGAGAAGAGTAGGCGATATCTGGTGATCAAAGGGGGGGCTTGCCTGGTTGCTCTGGCAAGAGAGAGGGGTCGTCAACACCGTAGTCGTACGGGGTAGCAGCGGCGTTGGTCTCGGTGTCTAGAGAGAGAAGAGGGGGAAGAAACAATAAATATAATGCAATCATATGCATAGTGAAGCATGACATGACAAGTAACGATGCTAGGCGTGCCCTAACGTGGTATGAGGTGGTACCGGTTAAGGGGGGAAACATCCGAGAAAGTATTCCCGGTGCTTCGTGATTTCGGGCAGAGGAGCCGGAGGGGGAAAGTTGTGGGTTCGATAGGTTAGGGGTGTGTGGCGGACGAACGGACTGCGTATCCGGATTCGTCACGTCGTTCTGAGCAACTTTCATGTTGAAAATATTTTAATCCGAGTTACGGATTAAAAGATATGATTTTCTAAAGATTTTATTAATTTCTGGAATTTAATTAATTAATTATTTAATTCGAAAAATGAATTTATGACGTTAGCATGATGTCATGCTGACGTCAGCAGTCAACAGGGTTGACTTGGTCAACCCGACAGGTGGGTCCCGTTCGTCATACTCTGTTAGTTAATTAACAATAGTTAATTAGGTTAATTAGCCATTAGGTTAATTAATCAGGATTAATTAAATTAAGTATTTACTTAATTAATTAATTAATATTTTAATTATCATTTATTTTTATTTTTAACGTTCTGGGGGGGGGGCCTGCGGTCAGTGGCATGGCCGGTCCAGTCAGCAAGGCTGACCGGGTCAACAGGCCGGTCGGGCCCCTAGTGCCCACGGGTCAGTGACCCAGGGGTGGCCCCATGTCGGCCACGTCGGCGGCCGGCGTTGGGGAGCTCCGGGGAGCGTTCCCGCGGCGGAGGGGCGCCGGACCTCGCCGGGATTCGCCGTCCGGCGGCAAAAATGGCTGCGGGCGGGTGCGTTCGAACGTGGAGAGGATGCCGCGTCCAACGGTGGCAGAGGCACGGCCGGACTTGGCCGGAAACGACGCCGGCGAGCGGCGGAGGCGGCGGTGGGGTTCGGGACCGCGTCGGGATCGCGCTATGGGGCTAACGGGAAGGCCAGGGGGGGCTGCGCGACGCGCTGAGCACAAGGGGCTCGGCCCCGTGACCATTTGGTCACTGGAAGGGCGCCGACGACGAGATCCACGACGGGGGCGCTCGGGTACGGAGGGGAACGAGGGGGAAGAGGAGGGGGGCCTCGACCGAGCGGAGGGGCGCGAGGGGAGGGGGTACGTGGGGCGCGGTGAGCCGGCGCGAGCCGGCGCGAGCCGGAGCGCGACGAGCGCGGCGCCGGAGCGAGCTCCGGCCATGGCGACCGAGCGCGGGGGTCGACCCCTACGGCTACAGAGCGAAGCAGGGGAGGGAAGAGCTCACGGGGGGGGGGGGGACGCGTGGGGTCTCGGAAGCGGGCTCGGGGGCGGTCGGGGGCGTCCGGCGGGGAGGAGGTCGAGGCGGCGGCCGTCCGGCGATGCGGATCCGGCGAGGTGGGAGTCGGGGACGGTCCCGAGGCGACGAGGGGGGGGGGGTTCGGGCGTCCTGCGCGGCCGGTCGGGGAGGAGGACGAGCGCCGGTGGGGTGGGGCGCCGGCGTCGGGGGCGACGGGATCGGGCGGATCCCGATCCAGATCGGCGGGGGAGGGAGGAGAAGGGGATCGGGGGGGGGGGGGAATGGGGTGTCGGCTAGGGTTTCCGCCGACCGGCGGGGGGGGGGGGGGGGTATGGGAGTGAGGGGGTGGGCCGGGCCAGGGGCTGGCCTGCTGGGCCAGGTGGGCTTGGCCCAGTTTGGCCGGGGGGGGGGGGGGTTCCTCTCCTTTGTTTTATTTTTCTTTTCTTAATTTATTTTCTCTTCTGTTTTATTTCATTTTAAAATATTCAGACACCTTATAAAAATGTGTGCACCCCACCATAATTAACCTTGTAATATTTGACAACCCTCGAACATTTTAGTTTGATTATTTTTTGAAAACTTTTATTACCATCACAATTTTGAATTGAATTTCGAAACCGTTTTGATTTAACCCGAGATTAACTACAGTGACAGAGGTGACGTGGCATCATTAGTGAGGATTACTGTAGCTTAATTACCCGGGCGTCACAATCCCCAAGCTTGGGCCTTTTCATATCATAAGCATAATCACTCTCATAATTAATAGTATGGATAGCACCAATAGTATAGCAATTATCATATTCTTCCAAGCAAGTGCCAAAAAGATTTTCAAGATCATAAGAAGTATCATCATCTTCCACAATTATATTTTCATGAGGCACAATAGTAATAGGAGCAGCATTATTTGGGAGAGATATCTTTTTACCTCTCTTCATTTTTCTTTTCTTCTTCCTCACCACATCATGTGTGGGTTCAATCCTCCTTTTGGAGCTCCTTATTAATGAGATTGGTTGAATAGAAGGCTCCTCCTCATTACCTGATTCATCATAAGAAATATTAGGAGGGTATTGGGAAGTCTCTTCCCTTTCATTAGTATTATCTTCATCTTCTATTTGTTTTCTTTTCTTTATGTAATTGGCAATATAAGGATTTTCAATGCAATTCACCGCACAATACATATAAATTTCCTCTAGATCAAAACCAAGAAGTTTATAACGGGCAAATTCTGGAAGATGCTTAGTTATACGTTTCATTTCTTTGTAACCAATAAGCAAACTAAGTTCATTATAATGTGCAAGGGAAATCAAGTCATCACAATTTTTGGACACCATTAGATCATGAAACAATTTGCATCGGGTAGCTAAATGACCGTGTTCATTGCAAAGTCCACAAGTACGGCCAAGAAAATTTAAATCTTCAGCACAAACATCTAGCCTTTCTTGCAACAATTCAGTTTCTAAGTGCTTATGCCTCTTGCAATATCTATCTTCCCTATTTGGTGTGTACTTGCAAACCCAATGCACTCCACAAAAATTGACATGTTTATAGGAGACATTTTCATCATAACTAGTGCAATCATCATTAGTACTATGGATATTCAAAGAGTTCATACTAACAACATTGCAATCATGCTCATCATTCAAAGATTTAGTGCCAAACATTTTAATGCATTCTTCTTCTAACACTTTGGCACAATTTTCCTTTCCATCATACTGACGAAAGATATTAAAAAGATGAAGCATATGAGGCAAACTTAATTCCATTTTTTATAGATTCTTTTATAAACTAAACTAGTGCTAAAACAAGAAACAAAAAGATTCGATTGCAAGATCTAAAGATATACCTCCAAGCACTCACCTCCCCGGCAATGGCGCCAGAAAAGAGATTAATGTCTACTACACAACCTTCTTCTTGTAGACGTTGTTGGGCCTCCAAGTTCAGAGGTTTGTAGGACATTAGCAAATTTCCCTCAAGTGGATGACCTCAGGTTTATTAATCCGTAGGAGGCATAGGATGAAGATGGTCTCTCTCAAGCAACCCTGCAACCAAATAACAAAGAGTCTCTTGTGTCCCCAACACACCCAATACAATGGTAAATTGTATAGGTGCACTAGTTCGGCGAAGAGATGGTGATACAAGTGGTATATGGATGGTAGATAAAGGTTTTTGTAATATGAAAATATAAAAACAGCAAGGTAACTAATGATAAAAGTGAGCGTAAACGGTATTGCAATGCATTGAAACAAGGCCTAGGGTTCATACTTTCACTAGTGCAAGTTCTTTCAACAATAATAACATAATTGGATCACATAACTATCCCTCAACATGCAACAAAGAGTCACTTCAAAGTCACTAATAGCGGAGAACAAACGAAGAGATTATGGTAGGGTACGAAACCACCTCAAAGTTATTCTTTCCAATCAATCCGTTAGGCTATTCCTATAAGTGTCGCAAACAGCCCTAGAGTTCGTACTAGAATAACACCTTAAGACACAAATAAACCAAAACCCTAATGTCACCTAGATACTCCAATGTCACCTCAAGTATCCGTGGGTATGATTATACGATATGCATCACACAATCTCAGATTCATCTATTCAACCAACACATAGAACCTCAAAGGGTGCCCCCAAGTTCCTACCGGAGAATCACGACGAAAACGTGTGCCAACCCCTATGCATAGGTTCATGGGCGGAACCCGCAAGTTGATCACCAAAACATACATCAAGTGAATCACGTGATATCCCATTGTCACCACAGATACGCACGGCACGACATACATCAAGTGTTCTCAAATCTTTAAAGACTAAATCCGATAAGATAACTTCAAAGGAGAAACTCAATCCATTACAAGAGAGTAGAGGGGGGAGAAAACACCGTAAGATCCAACTATCATAGCAAAGCTTGCGATACATCAAGATCGTACCACCTCAAAACACGAGAGAGAGAGAGAGATCAAACACATAGCTACTGGTACAGACCCTCAGCCCCGAGGGAGAACTACTCCCTCCTCATCATGGAGAGCACCGGGATGATGAAGATGGCCACCGGAGAAGGATTCCCCCTCCAGCAGGGTGCCGGAACGAGTCTAGATTGGTTTTCGGTGGCTACAGAGGCTTCTGACCACGGAAATCCCAATCTATTGTGCTCCCCGGTAGTTTTAGGGTATATGGATTTATATAGGTGGAAGAAATACATCAGGGGAGCCACGAGGGGCCCACGAGGGTGGAGGGCGCGCCTTAGGGGGGTATGCGCGTCCCCCTGCCTCGTGGCTCCCTCGTTTCTTTCCTGACGTGCACTCCAAGTCTATCGGGTAGCCTTCCTTCCAAAAATAACTTCTCCAGAAAGTTTCATTCCGTTTTGACTCCATTTGATATTCCTTTTCTTCGAAACACTGAAACAAGGGAAAAACAGGAACTGGCACTAGGCTCTGGGTCAATAGGTTAGTCCCAAAAATAATATAAAAGTAGATAATCAAGCCCAATAATGTCCAAAACAGAAGATAATATAGCACGGAGCAATCAAAAATTATAGATACATTGGAGACATATCACTACCGAAGAAGTTGGCAAGGGGAAAGTCCGCTGCATCATTATTTGGATTTTGCCTCCTCCGATTGACGATAGCCGGAAGCAACACACCATATGAAGTTGCAGTCTCCTATTTTGCGGTAGCTACAGCTGTTGTGACCGTCTCGGTTGATTTCTTATCAACCGCAATCGCAACCTTCTTGTCGATGTTTTCTTCAGGTAACTGATACGTCTCCAACGTATCTATAATTTTTGATTGTTCCATCCTGTTATATTATCAATCTTGGATGTTTTATAATCATTTTATAGTCATTTTATATCATTTTTGGTACTAACCTATTGACATAGTGCCAAGTGTTAGTTGCTGTTTTTTCCATGTTTTTTACATCGCAGAAAATCAGTACCAAACAGAGTCCAAATGCCACAAAACTTTATGGAGATTTTTTATGGACCAGAAGACACCTAATGGGCCCTGGCTATGCCTGGGGGGTGCTCCAAGGAGAGCACAACCCACCATGGCCCGCGAGGAGGCCCAGGCGCGCCCTGGTGGGCTGTGCCCACCTCGGGTGCCCCTCGGACCACCTCTTTGCTCTATAAATACCCAATATTCCCAAAACCCTAGGGGAGTTGACGAAATATTCATCCAACTGCCGCAGAGTCCAGAACCACCAGATCCAATCTAGACACCATCTCGGATGGGGTTCACCACCTCCATTGGTGCCTCTCCAATGATGCATGAGTAGTACTTCGTAGACCTTCGGGTCCGTAGTTAGTAGCTAGATGGCTTCCTCTCTCTCTCTCTCTCTCTCTATCTCTCTCTCTCTCTGAATTCTCAATACAATGGTCTCTTGGAGATCCATATGATGTAACTCTTTTGCGGTGTGTGTTTTGGGATCGATGAACTTTGAGTTTATGATCAGATCTATCTTTTTATATCCATGAAAGTATTTGAGTTTCTTTGATCTCTTTTATGCACGATCTCTTATAGCCTCGTATTTCTTCTCCGATATTTGGGTTTTGTTTGGCCAACTTGATCTATTTATCTTGCAATGGGAAGAGGTGCTTTGTAGTGGGTTCGGTCTTACAGTGCTTGATCCCAGTGACAGAAGGGGAACTGACACGTATGTATCATTGCTACTAAGGATAAAACGATGGGGTCTATCTCTACATAGATAGTTCTTGTCGACATCATGTTATCGTTCTTATTGCATTACTCTGTTTCTCCATGAACTTAATACACTAGATGCATGCTAGATAGCGGTCGATGTGTGGAGTAATAGTAGTAGATGCAGGCAGGAGTCGGTCTACTAATCTTGGACGTGATGCCTATGTAATGATCATTGCCTGGATATCGTCATGATTATTTGAAGTTTTGTCAATTGCCCAACAGTTATTTGTTCACCCACCGTTTGCTATTTTTCTTGAGAGAAGCCACTAGTGAAACCTACGGCCCCCGGGTCTCTTTCTCATATTATTTGCCTTTGTGATCTATTTTTCTTTGCTTTTATTTTCAGATCTATTAATCCCAAAAAATACAAAAATACTTTGCTGCACTTTATTTTATTTGCGATCTATTTATTCAATCTATTACAACTTTCTCCCGTCAACGCACCAATTTCTAGCGCCGTTACCCGAAAGGGATTGACAACCCCTTTAACATGTCGGGTTGCGAGCGGTTGTTATTTGTGTGCGGGGGCTGTTTATGTTGTGTTGCTTGGTTCTCCTACTGGTTCAATAACCTTGGTTTCATCTCTGAGGGAAATACCTACCGCCGCTGTTTTGCATCATCCCTTCCTCTTTGGGGAAATACCGACGTAGCTTCAAGCGACATCAAAAGGAATTTTTGGCGCCATTGCCGGGGAGGATCTTCAACATATACTAGGTTCCTAATCATAAATCTCGTCTCCTCACAATTTACATTATTTGTCATTTGTCTCTTGTTTTCCTCTTCCCCACTTCACAAAATCTTGCCGTTTTATTCGCCCTCTTTTTTTTGTTTGCTATTTTTTCCGTTCTCTTAAACTCTCTTCTCTACCGCCATGACTGACTATAGAGAAGCTCAGGGTTTTCTCCCAAGTTTCAATGCTTTGGATAACCCCTCTGTCCTCTCTAAGCTCATATATAATGATGCTATGGAAAGACTTACCGGGGTTGCTAAGGAAAACTCTAATAATTTTGATGAAGATGATCCCGGAATTTTTTGTTATTTGCTTGATGAATCTTTGAAAGATGCTTGGGATAGGCTATTAATTCGAGCTAGCTATGTGCCCCAATATCAGATAGAGATATACTTGCAAAGTTTTTATGTTGGTCCACCTTCTTCCTTCAAGCAAGTTTTGGATTCCATATTTGAAAACGGTTTTCTTGAAGGGGATGGTGTTGATACTTATGAAAAGATGAAAGCCATATTTGGGCACCTCAAGGGAGAAAATGTTGAATCAACTACCCTTATGTGATTTTATCAAAATGAAACAATTAAAGAGATGAAGGCTAGTTTAGATACAAATTTTCACAAAGTGCTTAATCTGTCTTCTGCTATCAATGGACATGTGCTTTCACAAAATAGAAAATTAAATGCCATTGATAGAAAATTTTCCCTTTGCTTTCAAAAGGACAAGGATGACAAAACTTAGATCCTTGCTTTATGCCTAGCTAAGGGCGTAAAACTATAGCGCTTGTTGGGAGGCAACCCAACGAATAAATTTATTTTTGCTTTTTTGCTTTCTGTTCTTAAGTGTTAGAACAATTATGCTACTGTTATGATTGAGTTTTTTATGTTTTAATTAGTGTTTGTGCCAAGTAAAGCCTTTAGGATCTTCTTGGGTGATAGTTGTTTGATCTTGGTGAAAAACAGAAACTTTTGCGCTCACGAAAATAATTCTCGTTTTTAACCAGAAAGTGATAAAATACCTATTCCTTTTGCAGTAGATCAATATGCAAATTGCTCAGGCCGTCCTAATTTTTCAGAATTTTTGGAGTTACAGAAGTATTCGAAATAGTCAGATTGCTACAGACTGTTCTGTTTTGACAGATTCTGTTTTCTTTGCGTTGTGTGCTTATTTTGATGGCTCTATAGGTTTCTTTGATGAGTTTTTTGCCATTGAAAAGTTGGAATACAGTAGATATAATGCAATAAAAAATATGAATTGGTTTGATACAGCACTTATATTAGTGATTTATTTTTCTTATACTAACGAATCTCATGAAGGTTTTGTTGAGTTTTGTGTGATTGAAATTTTCAAGTTTTGGGTTATCTTACGATGGATGAAGGAACAAGGAGTAAGAGCCTAAGATTGGGGATGCCCCAGCATCCCCCACTATTATCCAAAAGAGAGCAAGCAACTAAGGGCCTCTTTGATTCACATGATTGTCAAAATGAAGGAATAGGAAAAATGAAGGAATAGGGTGACATGTCCCATTGTATCCTACAGGATTTGAAAGAATGTTTGATAGCATAGGAAAAACAAAGGAATTCTACAAAGAGGTTTGAGTGGATGGAAATTTTCCTCCAAAATGTAGTACAAATGGATCATATGGAAAAATTCCTAAGGATGCCAATCCTACGAATCAAACGAGCATCACAGGAAAAATTCCTAAGGGTTTAAATCCTCCAAAAATCCTATGCAATTCCTTTGAATCAAAGGAGCCCTAAGCTTGGGGATGTCCCCGAGTGGCATCCCCTCTTTCTTCTAATGACCATCCGTATTTTACTCAAAGCTATATTTTTATTCGTCACATACTATGTGTTTTGCTTGGAGCGTCTTGTATGGTATGAGTCTTTGCTTGTTTTATTTTGTGTTTTAAGTCTTGATTCCTTGCTGGACACACCTATTTGAGAGAGCCAAAATTATGTCATGACTTGTTAGAATTGCTCTCTATGCTTCACTGAATTTTTTTATGAGCTATGGATTTGATCTAGTGCTTCACTTATATGTTTTTGAGCATGGTGTGCTTTAGTATTTTTGAAGAAATGCTCTCTTGCTTCACTTAGATTTATTTGAGAGTTAGTAAAAGTTTCAAGAAAGTCTCTCTTGCTTCACTTAAATTAATTTGAGAGAAAGAAAAAAATTATGCTCATGATCTTCACTTATATTTGTTTGAGCTTGTCAAAAGCAACATATGAAAATTAGTCCCAAAGTGATAGATATCCAAGAAGGATACAATAAAAAAATTCATGAAGATCATTGGACAAAATAAACTTGATTCTTTGTAATAGTTTTGAGATATGATGATGTGATATGTGAGTTATGTTGATGAGTAATTATGCTTTAGTAAGAATATTGGTGTTAAGGTTTGTGATTCCCTATGCAAGCACGAAAATCAATAATTATGCAATGAAATTATATTCTACTTGTGGTGCATTATTCGGTGTTAATTATGCTCAATGCTCGCTTATGAGATTATCCGTTTTTGGTTGGTCGCTTCTCAATCTTTTGCTAGCCTTCATTTTGCACTAAGTATGATCTCTACTTGTGCATCCAAAAACCTTTAACCCAGTTTTGCCACATAAGTCCACTATATCTACCTATGTGCGGTATTCTTTTGCCGTTCTAAGCAAATTTGTACGTGCCATCTATAATTTTCAAAATAAACTTCTCTTTTGTGTGTTCGTTTCGCTCGCAGAGCGGTGAGGGGTTGCTAATATTTTCCATGCTAGATGTGTTATTCTCAAGATGAGTGTTTATTCACTTGTCATTGCACGAGAGTAAGGAAAAGGTATTAGGGATGCCTAGTCCCGAAATGAAAAATGAATTTACTTTATGTTGTCAAATAATAAATTCCTTGTAAAGTGTTGGTATGGAAGGCACCCATGGATGTTAGCCATGGAAAGTGAAAGTATGGTTGAAAAAGGAATAAACTTTATTTTTTGTTTGGGAACCGCCTATGATATATCTAAGCATGGAAAGTGTTGGGAACTCTAAGTCGTTTTTGTTGGTGGGATGGATACACCTCCCAAAATGTTTTTATCTCTAAGTTTTTCGCTTTGAGCTCTGGCACCTCTACAAATCCCTACTTCCCTCTGCGATGGGCCTTTCTTTTACTTGATGCAATTTTTATTTTGAATTTGAGTCTCCATCTTCTCTTATAAAAGCACCAACTAGGAGGCAATATGACCGTACTTGAGTATTGGGTGTAGCTAATATGCGAGTGTGTTTCATGAATGGATCAATGATTGAGCATAATGCGCTAGGGATAACTTATTTTAGCGTTGATATTTTGAAAGACATGGTTGCTTGTTGATATGCTTGAGTATTTAAATTATCATGTCAAAACTAGACTATTGCTTTGAACAATATAAAAGTCCAAATGTCCATGCTATATAGAAAAGAAATATGATATGACATGATAGGCAGCATTCCACATCAAAAATTCTGTTTTTATCACTTACCTACTCGAGGACGAGTAGGAGTTAAGCTTGGGGATGCTGATATATATCCAATGTATCTACAATTTTTTATTGTTCCATGTTGTTATATTATCAATCTTGGATGTTTTATAATCATTTTATAGTCATTTTATATCATTTTTTGGTACTAACCTATTGACACAGTGCCAAGTGCAAGTTGTTGTTTTTTCCATGTTTTTTACATCGCAGAAAATCAATACCAAACGGAGTCCAAATGCCACGAAACTTTACGGAGATTTTTTATGGACCAGAGGACACCTAATGGGCACTAGCTGCGCCTGGGGGGGGGGTGCTCCAAGGAGAGCACAACCCACCAGGGCGCGCCAGGAGGCCCAGGCGCGCCCTGGTAGGTTGGGCCCTGATATGTCTCCAACGTATCTATAATTTTTTATTGTTCCATGCTGTTTTATTATCAATCTTGGATGTTTTATAACCATTTATAGTCATTTTATATCATTTTTAGTACTAACCTATTGACATAGTGCCAAGTGCCAGTTGCTGTTTTTCCATGTTTTTTACATCACAGAAAATTAATATCAAACGAAGTCCAAATGCCAGGAAACTTTACGGAGATTTTTTATGGACTAGAAGGAAGATGTTGAGCCATGGTTGCAACTGGGGGGGAGTCCCGAGGAGGGGACTGTAGGGTAACGCAGTAGAAAACAAAAAATTTCCGACTTAGGCACCAGTCCAGGACCACTATGGAGACTGCATACAAGGTTTAATCTTTTTCGTTACCGACTCGTAGCGCAGCGGGAAGTAGAGTCGATGATGATCGGCGGTGCAGATCCCCACAGCTAGGATTTACAACCTCCCAACCGCGAGGATGTATACCCTCATCTGCCCCTCGGGCAGCCCTCCGGGAGGTGGTCAGACAGTCCCCCGGACGGTGTCGCGGACAACCCTTCAGGAGGACCTTTGAAACTCGGACGATCACTCGGACAGCCCTTTGGGAGGACCTTTGAAACTCGGACGATCACACGACAGCCCTTTGGGAGGCACTCTCGAACTAATACCAAAACTACGATCTCTCTACAGAGTTGCACACATACGGTGTCATCTATCCGGCAAGGCTTCACCATCCAGAACTAGTTCCTACCGGAACCCAGACAACCTTTCGGCTCTACGAAACTATTTCGCTGGGAGGGAGATAGAGAGAGAGCCAAATCATGCAATGACACTTGTATGTGAGAAAGAGTGTGTGTGGAGAGTGCCTCTCCACCTCTATTTATAGGAAAACCCAAGGGGTAGGGGACACATGAAAAACCAAAAATGCCCACACTTTATGTCACACATAAAGGGCATAAAGGGATGACAAGTGGAGCCCCATGGAGGAGTTGCACCCTCCAACGTCCCACCTTCATGGGGGCCCTCAAAGGGGGTTCCTTGATCCCCAAGTCCTTCTAGAAGCCTTTTGGGAAAAGCCCCAAAAGGTGGCTTTCCATAAATATCCCAAAAAACACTTTCACTATTCACGACGACATTTTTCAGCGTCCGTTCGAACTGAAAATATTTATGTGGGCTTAGAACATTTCCAGTACCCACTAAAATAAATTTCAACGCGTTCCGAAACAATTCCGGATTAGTGATTTTCATCTGCGAAAAGCATCTGAAGTGGTTCCGGCAGCTCCGGAGCATTTCCAGCTTTTATCCCGGAAAATTCCAGAAAGTTTCCAGAATAACTCTAGCACCCTCCAAGAATTATCAGGCATGTGCCGAAACCAATTTGACTTAATAGTATACCCCGAAACAACTTTTCGGTTTCACCAAAACTCATCCAATGACCTCTCTCTGTGGAACTTTTCCGCTGTCCAAAACTTTTCCGGTGTGTGAAACTTTTTCGGTGTTTCTCTCTCAGACTCTCTGTCTAGTATTCAACAGATAGATGACCCTTAAGCGTGTGACCCTATAGGTTTGGTGAAGTATAGACATGACCCGGAACCCCTTCCGATCAATGATCAACATCGGGGTCATGGACACCCATATTGACCCCTATACCCACACGAACAAATATTCGAATGAACCTCCAATTGCAGTGAGCTATTCCTGTTTCTTCGTGATATGTCACAAACATCCGAGGTGAGATTTATTGCATCCCCGTGGATGAACAATTTTTCCACCATGCAAGTTACCTCGTTACAAGTTTTGTTCTCTTTTCTCGTTTCCGTATTCTGACATCCCAGTGATCAAATCACAAGGTGTCTGGCCAGACGATTATGGATACCGGAACACCGAGAGGGCCCGAGAATATCTCTCCATCATCGGAGGAGCAAATCCCAATCTTGAGCTATCTTGTTACTTGCCATACTTTTCCGTGAACCCGTAAGCCACCGTAATAGCCACCGTAATAGCCACCCAGTTATGGTTGATGTTTAACAAACCCCAAAGTTCACGAAGCAAGAACGAAGGAACTCGATACTCTCATGGTCTAAGGAATTGTGCAAACATTAACTATCTCTATGATATTAACCATAAACTTGTGACAAAAAGAATCTCATAGCATAACATCAATTTGGGTCGATTCAACACAAGTGTTCTACCAACATTGTGCCCTCAAAATTGCCAGCATAGACATGCCCATGATAAGGAAAATAGGATCATCATGCAATACATGAGCTATTCTTAGAGGCAAGACTAGGAATACATTTTACCGTTTAGTATACCACACGTGCACATGAGTTTCCCTCTGAGCCTCGTGGATATTGCAGACTCGAGAATCATTGCAGTTATAGCATGGGACATAAACATAATTATGAACTTGGAGATAAATAATATAATTTATTATTGCCTCTAGGGCATATCTCCTACAAACTCCCACTTGCACTAGAGTCAATAATCTAGTTAATGCTAATGCACTTTACACCTATGGCATACCGGTGTAAAAAATGCTTCGCATGTGGTATAGCCTGATGTCCATCGGATCTGACAACTTCAGCTCTGTGTGTATCTCTGCATATCCTCACATTTTCACGCTTTCATAAAATTCATATTTTGTGCGGACTTGGCTTTGTATATATGTGAATCATTGGTCGAAACCTGATTCCTCAGACTGAGTTATGGAGCAACTATCTGCAATAGTGTCCCATTGACCAAAGCCTTCTTGGAACCATACTAAGTTCATGAATGAACTATATGATTCAACATCTTTGTCTTTGTCGCTTCTAAAGTGCCAACATACTTTGCCTCTGTTATAGAATTCGCCACAGTAACTTGTTTGGAACAATTTCCAACTAACTGCACCACCATATTCTGTGTTACACAAAACCCTCAATTTAAATCGAAAATCGCATGGAGAAATGATGAAGACTGTATCGATGTAACCTTTTACAACGAAGTCTTCATGAACTCCACTTGCGAGAAAACATGTCATCAGTGCTACTTTAGTACTCAATCATCTTTTTTCACTAGTGTCCCATGATCAGTACTTTTGATCACTTTGGTATCTATACTCGCAACAGCTTGGGAGTATTGGACATATCTAGTTGGTTTAGATACCATGGAATACATGATTAATCCAAACATAGGAGTGTGTGGAATCTCCATCATGTATTTTGCTCATCAGTGTTTTGGGACACCGATTCTTGCAAAAACTCTTTCCATCTGACTTCGGCAAGAATCACTCCTTGTCGTTCTTAGTGCTAAACGGTTTTAGCATCTTGTTAATATGTATTTTTGCTCAGCCCTATTAGGTAAATCTATGTCCATAGATCATTATGCCTAATATCAAGGCTATTTAGCCCAAGCACTTCATCGAAAAACTATTTTCAAATGAAGTCCTAATTCGTGTCAAGAAATTTATTTCCAATTAACAATGTGTCAAGCACACAAGGTTTTCAGAAATAGTATTATGCTCCCACTTACTTTCTTGAAACCACAAGCATATTCATTACCCATTGATGAAGTCAAACCCCTTTGACCATTCCATCAAAAATGAACATTCCAACTCCATTTTGCTCTCTTCTGTCCATTGCTGGAACTCTGAAGTTTGCATACTTACTAGCATACTCTGGACTGAAAAATACTTTGGATTGAATCACACACAAGTCCTAGGTTGTATTTCCATTTCATGGAAATTCTTTTGTCATCCATGTTTCATATCTCATTTTTTGAAATATGTATTAATTGCTACTTTAACCTGAACCGACTTTAAGCATTGCTACGGTGAGACAATCTCATTGTAGTCAACTCTTTGAACTTGTTATTGCAACAAGTCGAGCTTAATGGATAAAACATTTTTATCTATATCAGTTTTTAGTCCCATTACAATCCGTTAGACTCCAAGTCTTTCGAATGGTTTATCAAGATTTAAATCTCGAATCATTTATGGAAACTATCTTGGATTATGTTGGCATTTAGCCAATTCCGGAGTCAGGGCCCGTCAACGCTTCCTTGTGTATCATAGGTATAATGTTGTCTAACAACAATATCTCGTTTGCGCACCTGAGAGGTTTGCACGAGCTTTGCCTATGTTGTTCAGCTGCAAGTTCGACCGAAGTCCATACATCTCATGTAGAGGCTTCCATATCAGTTGCAGTAGGAAACTCTAGAGTCACTTCCAAGGTTCCTTTCCTTTGACCTGATGACGAAGATACTTGTTATCTCGTTAAGTTGCACTGTCCTCCCACTTACCCTTTTGCAAGAACTATTCTCTTTAAAAGCATATCGTTTTGTGGCAAAATCCTTTGCCTCGGTATAGTGGTGGGGGAATACCCAATGACTTGGGATAACTTTACAAAGTAACACTTGTCTGATTTGGAATAGGTTTGTAACCTTTTACATAAGCCCCATATTCCAAATGTTAAGAAAAGATATACATGGTTGGGCGTACCATACCATGCCGTCATTTTAGCAGACCTGATGGAGCCCCTTTCAGTGTAAAAGCTACAGTCTCTAAAGCATTACTCTTTAAAAGTGATAATGGCAAATTTATTTATGTCATCTTTGATCTTACCATGTCATAAATGGTGTGATTACATCTTCACAGACATCCCACTCAAGTGGTGTTCCGAGAGTTGTAAGTTATGAAACTCTTTTCACAATTCATTAGACATTCGCTAAACTTGTAACTCAAATATTCCTTTCTGCAATCAAATTGCAGAAACATAATTTTCTTGTTACAATAACTTCTACTTCATTTTTGAAAAACCTTTCAAATGATTTCAAAAGATCCAGACTTACGTCTCATCAAGCAAATATCATATATCTACTTGATTCATTTATGAAGATAGATAAGTCCACTACTTGCAACAACATTTATTGAACTACACACATCAAAATGCACCAATAATTTTGTTGCTCGTTCCTTATGGCCCGTGAATGGTATTTCAGTCACTTCACTTTTCGAAGGAGAGTTGCAAGTGTCAGATGATTCAAAATCAAACGACTTGAAAATCCATCATAATGGAATTTTTTTGTGCGGGTTTCTTTGATATGACCAAATGCAGTGCCACACATGTGTGGTGTTCTCATAATCTTGCGACATTTAGCGTTAGTGTTATGGATGTATAATTTTACCATCAATATTCATAACATACATCCCATCTTGGATGGAAGCATGGCCCTTAATGTTATTCATAATATTGAACAACAATTGTTCTTTTATGAACAACCCTTTTGCAATAAACATTGTGCAATGGGCTAGAATGTATGAAACTCTAAAATTAATTATGACAGTAAACACAGAGGTAATATATTAATATCATTATTCATAACATACATCTCATTCATAATGAAAGTATGGCCCTTATGTTTATTCATAATATTGAACATCAAAAGTTCTCTTATGAACAACCTTTTTGCAAGATACCTTACACAAAGGGCTAGAGTGTGTAAAACTCTATAATGAATTATGAAAAAATACATAGGGAATACACCAATGGAAGGTATAGTAACTTTTACTATGATCCCGTCGCGTATGAAAACCTCATTCCTGGCTAGTCTTTCAGGCGGTAGTAGTTCCTGCATGGGTTCGCAACATAATGCAATCGAGCGGGTATCTTTGTGATCAACTCACAATACCCAAGAATTAGTGATTAACAAGTTTAATCATATTTCCAAAGAACTAATTCTTCTAACCAGCCTTCTATACATCAATAACTCGTATGACATTCATACATATGAGCTGGATATTCTAGTCTTCATTCCTTTTGCCTTTATACTTCTAATAGTTTAACTTCTAGTATTTCTCCTACTCGCAAAAGAAGCACCCAACTTAAGAGTGGCGTTAGCCCCGGACTTCCTAGGTGTGTAAGTCATACTAACACCCTTTGGACACTTCCTTTCTCTTTAAGTTGTTGTTTTATTCAGCTTTCATCATATGGCAGGCCTTCTTTTGGATCCCTCTCTTATCAGTCTAATGCATAGTAAACACATTACTAATAATTTGCAAACAAACATCGCTTTGGATATTTCATATCTTTTAGCCTTTGTTTGCATCTTAAAATTAAATTTTAGTTCCATGAATATCATATAACTATCCTAAAACTTTCGAAGTTCAGGTTTCATGGAAGCAAACATATTGCACTTGACGGTAACGGAATTCTAGCTTTTGGATCAAAGGATGGGAGTCTCATCATCCATAGTATTTAGCAGGAGTATACGGAAAGCATGTGATAGGACAAAGTCCTTCTCGGCACTCTTGAGAACAATCCTCACATTACGTTACCAATCGTAAAGTTTTAACCAGATATTTAACAGCTATTCAGTTTTAACAGGGAAGGTGGAAATGCGAGCCATTATTCTACAACTATTTTGCAAGAAACACTTAGACAATGTTCATAATTAATTGCACTCAGAATTAAACATGTTAATTCAACAGTGCGCTCCCACTCAAATCAGTATCTCTCACAATTGATTGGGAGTGATTCAAGATCCGCATTTCAATTTGACGCCATTGACGGGTTCATCACTGATGACGCGAATTTCAATCGGTAGGCCAACTTGCCGATCACATCTCTATGTGGTTCTTGTTCATCTTTCGATGGGTGTGTTCCGGGCTTAGGACTCTCCTACCTGAATGTCAAAGAAAACCAAGTGATCTTGTTGTGAGGTCTGACCTCACCTGCCTCATTCCTCTCAATTCGTTTGAGCTCATGTGTTCATGGCACACCCCAAAAGATACGAATTTCAGACGGTGCTACACTTGGGTGAACACTAACTACTTTGAAATTTTTGTGAGAGACCACCCTAATAAAAAGCGACTACCATGCAATCAAGAAGGGTGCATCATAAGGGATAAACATCTCAGGCAATTCATAATAGCATGATATGGTATAGCCCTTTCTGACGGAGAAGTATTCCATTTCTTCTTCTTCAGCATTTGCATCAGTGTTCACCTTCGCGAAGATTGCCACCACCTTGTCAATGCACCAGATAATATTGCTATCTCTATAGCTAATAAAATAAGTGCATTACTTAAGGTTGACACGCAGGTCATTAAAGTGACGATCATATGGCTCCAGCCATCATGCTGAATCATGACATGCAGGTCATGTTAATCAATTTACATCATATAGTCATTTCATACATAATCAAATTATTATGAGCACTTCTATACCACATCACATGCACATGCAAACCCTCCTGCAAAACCAAGTTAGAGGCCTCTAATCGGTTCATGCAAAAACTTGTTATTCGTGGCTTCTAAGGTTTCCAAACAAACCGAAGCTACCAATGTCCATCATCAAGTATGATAATTCAAGTCGCTAGATTAACTTTTCGGGGTGTATGAAGCACGAGATAATAAAATCTCAAACCCCATACTAAACTTCGTCATACGCATGAACCCCCATGCAGATCATATCTGCATTGCCCTTTCGTCTGTGAAACATCCATCTTTCTTTAACTATGGTGGAACCCAAAGAACTGTTAGCACTTCATTGCTCTATCAATCAACATACTCAAGAGCAGCATGAAAGGATCATGGATTGCCAGAACTTTGTGAGATTCCACCATGCCGTCAAGATCAGGGTTATGCAAATTCAAGGGATGCAACAAGAACATCGGGTAACAAATTTCATCTGCTACCCGCACAAATAATTTTTAGTAATAGAACTCATCTATTACCTAATTATATTGTGCAACACCCATACATCTCTATGTATTCTAGATCACAACTTGCATCTATGCATAGCACGGCTCATGATGCACTATAGGGTAGCGCAGCAAAAAAAATTCTGACTTACGCACCAGCCCAGGACCACTATGGAGACTGCATACAAGGTTTGATCTTTTTCGTTACCAACTCGTAGCGCAGTGGGAAGTAGAGTCGATGACGATCGGCGGTGCAGATCCCTGCAGCTAGGATTTACAACCTCCCAACCGCGAGGATGTATACCCTCATCTGCCCCTCGGACAGCCCCCCGGGAGGTGGTCGGACAGTCCCCCGGACGGTGCCACAGACAACCCTTCGGAAGGACCTTCGAAACTCGGACGGTCACTCGGACAGCCCTTTGGGAGGACCTTTGAAACTCAGAAGGTCACACGGACAGACCTCCGAGAGGCACTCCCAAACTAAGACCGAAACTACGATCTCTCTACATAGTTGCACACATACGGTGTCTGATAACCCACAAGATAGGGGATCGCAACAGTTTTCGAGGGTAGAGTATTCAACCCAAATTTATTGATTCCACACAAGGGGAGCCAAATAATATTCTCAAGTATTAGCAGCTGAGTTGTCAATTCAACCACACCTAGAAAGTTAACATCTGCAGCAAAGTGTTTAGTAGCAAAGTAATATGATAGTAGTGATAACGGTAGCAAAAGTTAACAGTAGTAAAAGTAATGTTTTTGGTATTTTGTAGTGATGATAGCAATAGCAACAGAAAAGTAAATAAGCGAAGAACAATATATGGAAAGCTCATATGCAATGGATCAGTGATGGAGAATTATGCCGGATGCTGTTCATCATGTAACAGTCATAACCTAGGGTGACACAGAACTAGCTCTAGTTCGTTTATATAATGTAGGCATGTATTCCGAATATAGTCATACGTGCTTATGGAAAAGAACTTGCATGACATCTTTTGTCCTACCCTCCCGTGGCAGCGGGGTCCTTACGGAAACTAAGGGATATTAAGGCCTCCTTTTAATAGAGAACCGGAACAAAGCATTAACACATAGTGAATACATGAACTCCTCAAACTACGGTCATCACCGGTAAGTATCCCGATTATTGTCACTTCGGGGTTAACAGATCATAAGACATAATAGGTGACTATAGACTTGCAAGATAGGATCAAGAACACTCATATATTGATGAAAACATAAAAGGTTCAGATCTGAAATCATGGCACTCGGGCCCTAGTGACAAGCATTAAGCATAGCAAAGTCATAGCAACATCAATCTCAGAACATAGTGGACACTAGGGATCAAACCCTAACAAAACTAACTCGATTACATGATAGATCCCATCCAACCCATCACCGTCCAGCAAGCCTACGATGGAATTACTCACACATGGCGGTGAGCATCATGAAATTGGTGATGGAGGATGGTTGATGATGACGCGGGCGACGAATTCCCCTCTCCGGAGCCCCGAACAGACTCCAGATCAGCCCTCCCGAGAGGTTTTAGGGCTTGGCGGCGGCTTCGTATCGTAAAACGCGATGATTTCTTCTCCTTGATTTTTTCTCATCGAAACTCAATATATGGAGGTGGAGTTGGAGTCGGAGACGTAACAGGGGGGCCCATGAGGTAGGGGGTGCGCCCTAGGGGGGCAGGCGCGCCCCCCACCCTCGTGGCAAGGTGGTGGGCCCCCTGGCCTCCATCTTTTGCGGGTATTTTTCTTATTTTCTAAAAAGTCGCTCCGTGAAGTTTCAGGTCATTCCGAGAACGTTTGCTCCTGCACATAAATAACACCATGGTAATTCTGCTGAAAACAGCGTCAGTCCGGGTTAGTTCCATTCAAATCATGCAAGTTAGAGTCCAAAACAAAGGCAAAAGTGTTTGGAAAAGTAGATACGTTGGAGACGTATCAACGCCCCCAAGCTTAAACCTTTGCTTGTCCTCAAGCAATTCAGATGACAAACTGAAAGTGATAAAGAAAAACTTTTACGAACTCTGTCTGTTGTTGTTGTAAATATGTAAAGCCAGCATTCAAGTTTTCTGCAAAGATTATAACTAACCACATTTGCAATAACGTATAGGTCTCAAGTTTACTCGTATCAATAGCATAATCAACTAGCGAGCCATAATAATAAATCTCGGATGACAACACTTTCTTAAAACAATCATAATATGATATAATAGGATGGTATCTCGCTAGCCCTTTCTGAGACCGCAAAACATAAATGCAGAGTACCTTTAAAGACCAAGGACTGATTAGACATTGTAATTCACGGTAAAAGAGATCCATTCAAGTCCAATGTAAATTAACAATAATGAATGCAATTGACAGTGGTGCTCTCCAACTGGTGCTTTTTAATAAGAGGATGATGACTCAGCATAAAAGTAAATAGATAGGCCCTTCGCAGAGGGAAGTAGAGATTTGCAGAGGTGCCAGAGCTCGGTTTTGAAACAGAGGTGAATAATATTTTGAGAGGTATACTTTCATTGTCAACATAACAACCAAGAGATGGCGATATCTTCCATGCTACACACATTATAGGCGGTTCCCAAACAGAATGGTAAAGTTTATACTCCCCCTTCCACCAACAAGCATCAATCCATGGCTTGCTTGAAACAACGAGTGCCTCCAACTAACAAGAGTCCCAGGGGGAGTTTTGTTTGCAATTATTTTGATTTAGTTTGCATAAAGCATGGGACTGGGCATCTCGATGACCAGCCATTTATCTTGTGAGTGAGGAGCGGAGTCCACTCCTCTTGAGAATAACCCGCCTAACATGGAAGATACAGACAGCCCTAGTTGATACATGAGCTATTCGAGCATACAAAACAGGATATTTATTTGAAGGTTTAGAGGTTGGCACATACAAATTTACTTGGAACGGCAGGTAGATACCGTATATAGGTAGGTATAGTGGACTCATATGGAATAACTTTGGGGTTTAAGGGATTGGATGCACAAGCAGTATTCCCGCTTAGTAGAAGTGAAGGCTAGCAAAAGACTGGGAAGCGACCAGCTAGAGAGCGACAACAGTCATGAACATGCATTAAAATTAATCAACACCGAATGCAAGCATGAGTAGGATATAATCCACCTTGAACATAAATATCTTGAAGGCTATGTTGATTTTGTTTCAAGTACATGCATGAACATGTGCCAAGTCAAGTCACTTCAATTATTCAGAGGAGGATACCACCCTATCATACCACATCATAACTATCTGAATAGCATGTTGGCATGCAAGGTAAACCATTATAACTCATAGCTAATCAAGCATGGCACAAGAGACTATGATATCTAGTTGTCATTGCAAACATGTTTATTCATAATAGGCTGAATCAGGAACAATGAACTAATCATATTTACAAAAACAAAAGAGGTCGAGTTCATACTAGCTTTTCTCGTCTCAGCCAGTCCATCATATATCATCATAATTGCCTTTCACTTGCACGACCGAATAGTGTGAATAATAATAATAGTGCACGTGCATTGGACTAAGCTGTAATCTGCAAGCATTCAATAAACATGAGAAGACAAGGCAATATGGGCTCTTTTGTCATATAAAAATAGTGGATATAAGAGCCACTTCAAAAATTTAATTATGGTCTTCCCCTATCGACCCCCAAAGAAAAGAAAAGAAATAAAACTATTTACATGGGAAAGCTCCCAACGAGCAAAAGAAGAACATGGAATCTTTTTGGGTTTTCTTTTTAATTACTACTACAAGCATGGAAATTAAAATGATTAAAAGCTACAACTAATTTTTTTGGTTTTTCTTAAGGTTTATTAAACACACAAGAAGCAAGCATGAAAAGGAAAATAAACTAGCATGGATGATACAATGAAAAAGTATGAGCACCGACATCTAGAAATGAGTGTGTGAACATAAATGTAATGTTGGTGGGAAATACATACTCCCCCAAGGTTAGGCTTTTGACCTAAGTTGGTCTATGGCCACGGCTGGCTTGGCGGATATCCATAATAGTAGTTGGGGTCATACTGCGATGCAGCGGCTATCGCCTGCTGAGCTGCGGCGTGGCGACGAGCGGCCTCCTCTCTCCTCTCATACTCATCTGCCTCCTCTCTGGTAATAGTATATCTTCCTCTTGCCTGATAATCAAAGAAGGCAGGAGCAGGGAGAGTAATACAGACAACACGACGTCTGTCAAAGATTAGTCGATACTGGAGAGGTGATTCGTTCCTCTCGACAAACTGGTGGTGAACCATAGCATTAAAATCTAGATAAGCAGGTGGTAATTCAATATCATCTTCGCGTATATATACCAAGAAAATTAGCTATGCGGGTGGCATTAATTCCTCCAAAGAAATCTCCATTATATCTATTAAGGTGCAACCTATGTGCAACAATGGCTCCCAAATTATATGATTGGTCTCCTAACACAGCACTCCTAAGAATACTGAGATCAGGGACACACATGTGGCATGCCTCATCTTTACCATTGATGCATCTACCTATGAAGAGAGAAAAAATAATGTATAGCAGGAAAGTGAATGCTCCCTATGGTGGCTTGTGTAATATCTCTAGATTCTCCCACAATTATGCTAGCAAGAAAATCTCTAAATTCACATTTGCGAGGATCCCTTATACTACCCCATTCTGGAAGTTTGCATGCAGTGGTAAAATCCTCTAAGTCCATAGTGTAAGATTTATCATAAAGATCAAACAGGACAGTTGGAGAATTACGTGAAGTTGAAAATTCAAACCTCCTCACAAAGGAACTAGTGCGATTGTGATACTGGCTGCACTTCTCTTCCTCGAAGCTCACAAGCTCAGCGTTACGCAAATACGCGTTAAATTCTTCTTTAATTCCCGCTCGATCCATAAAGCTCTCAGAAGGCCATTCACAAGGACGCACTGGAGCGTTTCTTGGTGGCTCTTCGTCAGCATCACGCATTGCAAGCCTGGGTCCTTGCTTCATTGAGGAACCACCTTGGAACATTTTCCTAAGCATTTTTCTTCCTCTGAAAAATTCTGAAATTTTTTAGTAGCTTAAAATAAAAGTAAACCAAACTCAATAATATTGATTGCAACTACTCCTACAAGTGCCTAGGGCCTATATCATGCATCAAAACTACTTTTGACCATATAAATTTGACATGCAAGCTCAAGAACAAGGTCACCTAAGCAGCAAAAATTTGCAATGAATAAAGCACTAGAACAAAAACTAATTGGACCAATGGAGGAGTCACATACCAAGGAAGAATCTCCCCAAGCAGTTTTGTGAGAGGTGCTTTGAGCAAGGAGATCGAAAATGGCAGCAAAATGAGCTTGGACTCGGGTTTGAGCTGTTTATTCGTGTTTGGGGGAGGAAGATGAAGTGTGTGGGTGCAGGAATAAGTGGAGGAGGGTCACCATGGGCCCACGAGGCAGGGGGCGCGCCCTCCACCCTCGTGGGTAGGTGGCTGGCCCCCCTGGTGTGTTCTCAGTTCCATAAATCCTCAAACATTCTAGAAAAAAATCATATTTAAATTTCAGGGCATTTGGAGAACTTTTATTTTCGAGGTATTTTTATATTGCACGGATAATCAGATAACAGGTAGAAAAATATTTATTTTATTTTATATAAATAACAAAAAGTAAAAGTGGGGTATAGAAGGTTGTGCCTTCTAGTTTCATCCATCTCATGATCATCAAAAGGAATCCACTAACAAGGTTGATCAAGTCTTGTTAACGAACTCATTCTGAATAACATGGAACCGGAGAAATTTTGAATAACACTATGTTACCTCAACGGCGATATGTACATCCCCAATAATAAGAATATCATATTTCTTCTTGATAGTAGGAAGAGGAAATTCAAAACCTCCAAATATAATCGATGGAATTTTTCCAATAGAGTTGATACTATGAACTTGAGGTTGTTTCCTCGGAAAGTGTACCGTATGCTCATTACCATTAACATGAAAAGTGACATTGCCTTTAGTGCAATCAATAACAGACCCTGCAGTATTCAAAAAGGGTCTTCCAAGAATAATAGACATACTATCGTCCTCGGGAATATCAAGAATAACAAAGTCCGTTAAAATAGTAACATTTGCAACTACAACAGGCACATCCTCACAAATACCGACAGGTATTGCAGTTGATTTATCAGCCATTTGCAAAGATATTTCAGTAGGTGTCAACTTATTCAAATCAAGTCTACGATATAAAGAGAGAGTCATAACACTAACACCGGCTCCAAGATCACATAAAGCAGTTTTAACATAATTTCTTTTAATGGAGCATGGTATGGTTGGTACACGGGGATCTCCAAGTTTCTTTGGTATTCCACCCTTAAAAGTATAATTAGCAAGCATGGTGGAAATTTCAGCTTCCGGTATCTTTCTTTTATTTGTAATGATATCTTTAATGTACTTAGCATAAGGATTGGTTTTGAGCATATCAGTTAATCGCATACGCAAAAAGATAGGTCTAATCATTTCAACAAAGCGCTCAAAATCCTCATCATCCTTTATCTTGGATGGTTTGGGAGGAAAAGGCATGGGTTTCTGAACCCAAGGCTCTCTTTCTTTACCATGTTTCCTAGCAACAAAGTCTTTCTTATCATAACGTTAATTCTTTGATTGTGGGTTATCAAGATCAACAGCAGGTTCAATTTCTATATCATTATCATTACTAGGTTGAGATCATGAACATTATTATTAACATTATCACTAGTTTCAGGTTAATTACCAGGTTGAGTTTCAGCATCAGAAATAGAAATATCATTTGGATTCTCAGGTGTTTCAACAATAGAATCACTAGAAGCATGCAAAGTCCTATCATTTTTCTTTTTCTTCCTTTTAGAAGAACTAGGTGCATCTATATTATTTCTCTGATAATCTTGCTCAATTCTCTTAGGGTGGCCTTCAGGATACAAAGGTTCCCGAGTCATTCTACCAGTTCTAGTAGCCACTCTAACAACATAATCATTATTTTTACTATTCAATTCATTGAGTAAATCATTTTGAGCTTTAAGTACTTTTTCTACTTGAGTGGTAACCATAGAAGCATGTTTACTAATAAGTTTAAATTCACCTTTGACATTAGCCATATAATCACCCAAGTGTTCAAGCATATTTTAATTGTATTTCAATTGTCTACAAAAATAAGCATTAAAATCTTCTTGCTTAGCCATAAATTTATCAAACTCATGTAAGCATGGGCTAGCAAATTTAGTAAATGGAATTTCAGCTTTATCATATCTATAGAGAGAATTTACCTTTACTACCTGTGCCGGGTTATCAAGACCATGAGTTTCTTCAATAGGTAAAGGATTAAGATCATATGTTTCTTCAACAGGCGGTAAATTAAGACCATGTATTTCTTCAATAGGAGGTAAATTCTTAACATCTTCAGCTTTAATACCTTTTTCTTTCATAGATTTCTTTGCCTCTTGCATATCTTTAGGACTGAGAAATAGAATACCCCACTTCTTCGGAGTTGGTTTAGGAATAGGCTCAGGAATTGGCTCCGGAGGTGTCCAATTATTTTCATTTGTCAACATATTATTCAATAGAATTTCAGCTTCATCCGATGTTCTTTCCCTGAAAACAGCACCAACACAACAATCCAGGTAATCTCTGGAGGCATCGGTTAGTCCATTATAAAAGATATCAAGTATTTCATTTTTCTTAAGAGGATGATCAGGCAAAGCATTAAGTAATTGGAGAAGCCTCCCCCAAGCTTGTGGGAGACTCTCTTCTTCAATTTTCACAAAATTATATATGTCCCTTAAAGCACCTTGTTTCTTATGGGTAGGGAAATATTTAGCAGAGAAGTAATAAATCATATCCTCGGGACTACGCACACAACCAGGATCTAGAGAATTAAACCATATATTAGCATCACCCTTTAATGAGAACGGAAATATTTTAAGGATATAAAAGTAGCGAGTTCTCTCATCTTTAGTGAATAGGGTGGCTATATCATTTAATTTAGTAAGATGTGCCACAACAGTTTCAGATTCATAACCGTAAAAGGATCAGATTCAACCAAAGTAATTATATCAGGATGATCAGAGAATTCATAATCCTTATCAGTAACAAAGATAGGTGAAGTAGCAAAAGCAGGGTCAGGTTTCATTCTAGCACTTAGAGATTGCTTACTCCATTTAGCTAATAACCTTTTTAGTTCATTTCTATTTTCGCAAGCTAAGATAGCGAAAGAAGCTTCTTGATCAAAAACATAACCCTTAGGAATAACAAGTGGTTCTTCATTGTCACTTTCATCAGTATCATCAGATTCAATATTTTCAATATATCTAGCCCTAGCAATTTGTTCATCGAGGAAATCACTAAGTGGCACAGTAGTATCAGGCATAGAGGTAGTTTCATCATAAGTATCATGCATAGAAGAAGTGGCATCATCAATAACATGCGACATATCAGAACGAATAGCAGAAGCAGGTGTAGGTGTCGCAAACTTACTCATAACAGAAGGTGAATCAAGTGCAGAGCTAGATGGCAGTTCCTTACCTCCCCTCGTAGTTGAGGGATAGATCTTGGTTTCCTGATCTCTCAAGTTCTTCATAATGATAAGCAGATATATATCCCAAGTGACTCAAAGAATAGAGCTATGCTCCCCGGCAATAGCGCCAGAAAATAGTCTTGATAACCCACAAGTATAGGGGATCGCAACAGTTTTCGAGGGTAGAGTATTCAACCCAAATTTATTAATTCGACACAAGGGGAGGCAAAGAATATTCTCAAGTATTAGCAGCTGAGTTGTCAATTCAACCACACCTGGAAACTTAATATCTGCAGCAAAGTGTTTAGTAGCAAAGTAATATGATAG
Organism: Triticum monococcum; assembly: GCA_034509565.1. NCBI lineage: Eukaryota > Viridiplantae > Streptophyta > Magnoliopsida > Poales > Poaceae > Triticum > Triticum monococcum. Next base: position 74,432,445 of record CM067842.1, on the reverse strand, counting down.
TAGTGATAGCGGTAGCAAAAGGTAACCGTAGTAGAAGTAATGTTTTTGGTATTTTGTAGTGATGATAGCAATAGCAACGGAAAAGTAAATAAGCAAAGAACAATATATGGAAAGTTCGTAGGCAATGGATCAATGATGGAGAATTATGCCAGATGCGGTTCATCATGTAACAGTCATAACCTAGGGTGACACAGAACTAGCTCTAGTTCGTTGATATAATGTAGGCATGTATTCCGAATATAGTCATACGTGCTTATGGAAAAGAACTTGCATGGCATCTTTTGTCCTACCCTCCCGTGGCAGCGGGGTCCTTACGGAAACTAAGGGATATTAAGGCCTCCTTTTAATATAGAACTAGAACAAAGCATTAACACATAGTGAATACATGAACTCCTCAAACTACAGTCATCACCGGTAAGTATCCCGATTATTGTCACTTCGGGGTTAACGGATCATAACACATAATAGGTGACTATAGACTTGCAAGATAGGATCAAGAACACTCATATATTTATGAAAACATAATAGGTTCAGATCTGAAATCATGGCACTCGGGCCCTAGTGACAAGCATTAAGCATAGCAAAGTCATAGCAACATCAATCTTAGAACATAGTGGACACTAGGGATCAAACCCTAACAAAACTAACTCGATTACATGATAGATCCCATCCAACCCATCACCGTCCAGCAAGCCTACAATGGAATTACTCATGCACGGCGGTGAGCATCATGAAATTGGTGATGGAGGATGGTTGATGATGACGATGGCGACAGATTCCCCTCTCTGGAGCCCCGAACGGACTCCAGATCAGCCCTCCCGAGAGGTTTTAGGGATTGGCGGTGGCTCCATATCGTAAAACGCGATGATTTTTTCTCCTTGATTTTTTTCTCAGCGAAACTCAATATATGGAGGTGGAGCTGGAGTCGGAGATGCAACAAGGGGCCCATGAGGTAGGGGGCGCGCCCCCCACCCTCGTGGCAAGGTGGTGGGCCCCCTGGCCTCCATCTTTTGCAGGTATTTTTCTTATTTTCTGAAACGTCGCTCCGTGAAGTTTCAGGTCATTCCGAGAATGTTTGCTCCTGGACATAAATAACACCATGGTAATTCTGCTGAAAACAGCGTCAGTCCGGGTTAGTTCCATTCAAATCATGCAAGTTAGAGTCCAAAACAAGGGCAAAAGTTTTTGGAAAAGTAGATACGTTGGAGACGTATCAGTGTCATCTATCCGACAGGGCTTTGCCGTCCAGAACTAGTTCCTGCCGAAACCCAGACAGCCTTTCGGCTCTACGAAACTATTTCACCGGGAGGGAGAGAGAGCCAGATCATGCAATGGCATGATAACCCACAAGTATAGGGGATCGCAATAGTTTTCGAGGGTAGAGTATTCAACCCAAATTTATTGATTCGACACAAGGGGAGCCAAAGAATATTCTCAAGTATTAGCAGTTGAGTTGTCAATTCTACCACAGCTGGAAAGTTAATATCTGCAGCAAGGTATTTAGTAGCAAAGTAATATGATAGTAGTGGTAACGATAGCAAAAGTAACGGTAGCAAAAGTAATATTTTTGGGTTTTGTAGTGATTGTAACAGTAGCAGCGGAAAAGTAAATAAGTGAAGAATAATATATGAAAAGCTCGTAGGCATTGGATTGGTGATGGAGAATTATGCCGGATGCGATCGATCATGTAACAGTCATAACCTAGGGTGACACAGAACTAGCTCCAGTTCATCAATGTAATGTAGGCATGTGTTCCTAATATAGTCATACGTGCTTATGGAAAAGAACTTGCATGACATGTTTTGTCCTACCCTCCCGTGGCAGCGGGGTCCTAATGGAAACTAAGGGATATTAATGCCTCCTTTTAATAGAGTACCGGACCAAAGCATTAACACATAGTGAATACATGAACTCCTCAAACTACGGTCATCACCGGTAAGTATCCCGATTATTGTCACTTCGGGGTTAACGGATCATAACACATAATAGGTGACTATAGACTTCCAAGATAGGATCAAGAACTCTCATATATTGATGAAAACATAATAGGTTCAGATCAGAAATCATGGCACTCGGGCCCTAGTGACAAACATTAAGCATAGCAAAGTCATAGCAACATCAATCTCAGAACGTAGTGGATACTAGGGATCAAACCCTAACAAAACTAACTCGATTACACGATAAATCTCATCCAACCCATCACCGTCTAGCAAGCCTACGATGGAATTACTCACGCATGGCGGTGAGCATCATGAAATTGGTGATGGAGGAAGGTTGATGATGATGATGGCGACGGATTCCCCTCTCCGGAGCCTCGAACGGACTCCAGATCAGCCCTCCCGAGAGAGTTTAGGGCTTGGCAGCGGCTCCGTATCGTAAAACATGATGAATCGTTCTCTCTGATTTTTCTCCCCAAAAGTGAATATATGGAGTCAGGGTTGAGGTCGGTGGGGCATCAAGGGGGCCCACGGGGCAGGGGGTGTGCCCAGGGGGTAGGGTGTGCCCCCACCCTCGTGGACAGGGTGTGGGCCCCTGACATGGATCTTTCTTCTAGTATTTTTTATATATTCCAAAATAATTCTCCGTTGATTTTCAGGTCATTCCGAGAACTTTTATTTCTGCACAAAAATAACACCATGGCAATTCTGCTGAAAATAGCATCAGTCTGGGTTAGTTCCATTCAAATCATGCAGGTTAGAGTCCAAAACAAGGGCAAAAGTGTTTGGAAAAGTAGATACGACGGAGACGTATCAACTCCCCCAAGCTTAAACCTTTGCTTGTCCTCAAGCAATTCAGTTGATAAACTGAAAATGATAAAGAAAAACTTTTACAAACTCTGTTTGCTCTTCTTGTTGTAAATATGTAAAGCCGGCATTCAGGTTTTCAGCAAAGATTGTGAACTAACCATATTCACAATAACACTTAGGTCTCATGTTTACTCATATCAATGACATAATCAACTAGCGAGCAATAATAATAAATCTCAGATGACAACACTTTCTCAAAACAATCATAATATGATATGACAAGATGGTATCTCGCTAACCCTTTCTAAGACCGCAAAACATAAATGCAGAGCACCTTTAAAGATCAAGGACTAATTAGACATTGTAATTCATGGTAAAAGAGATTCAGTCAAGTCATACTCAATGTAAACTAACAGTAATGGATGCAAATGATAGGGGTGCTCTCCAACTCGTGCTTTTTAATAAGAGGATGATGACTCAACATAAAAGTAAATGGATAGGCCCTTCGCAGAGGGAAGCAGGGGTTTGTAGAGGTGCCGGAGCTCGGTTTTGAAATAGATATGAATAATATTTTGAGAAGTATACTTTCATTGTTAACATAACAACCGAGAGATCTCGATATCTTCCATGCTACACACATTATAGGCGGTTCCCAAACAGAATGGTAAAGTTTATACTCCCCCTCCACCAACAAGCATCAATCCATGGCTTGCTCGAAACAACGAGTGCCTCCAACTAACAAGAGTCCCGGGGGAGTTTTGTTTGCAGTTATTTTGATTTGATTTGCATAAAGCATGGGACTGGGGATCCCGGTGACCAACCATTTTCTTGTGAGTGAGGAGCGGAGTCCACTCCTCTTGAGAATAACCCGCCTAGCATGGAAGATACAGGCAGCCCTAGTTGATACATGAGCTATTCGAGCATACAAAACAGAATGTTTATTTGAAGGTTTTAGAGTTTGGCACATACAAATTTACTTGGAACGGCAGGTAGATACCGTATATAGGTAGGTATGGTGGACTCATATGGAATAACTTTGGGGTATATGGAATTGGATGCACAAGCAGTATTCCCGCTTAGTACAAGGGAAGGCTAGAAAAAGACTAGGAAGTGACCAGCTAGAGAGCGACAACAATCATGAACATGCATTAAAATTAATCAACACCGAATACAAGCATGAGTAGGATATAATGCACCATGAACATAAATATCGTAGAGGCTATGTTGATTTTGTTTCAACTACATGCGTGAACATGTGCCAAGTCAAGCCACTCGAATCATTCAAAAGAGGATACCACCCTATCATACCACATCACAACCATTTTAATAGCATGTTGGCACGCAAGGTAAACCATTATAAGCTCCTAGCTAATTAAGCCTGGCATAAGCAACTACAATCTCTAATTGTCATTGCAAATATGTTTCTTTCATAATAGGCTGAATCAAGAACGATGGACTAATCATACTTAGAAAAACAAGAGAGGCCGAGTTCATACCAGCTTTTCTCATCTTAATAAGTTCATCATATAATCATCATTATTGCCTTTCACTTGCACGACCGAATAGTGTGGATAATAATAATAGTGCATGTGCATTGGACTAAGCTAGAATCTGCAAGCATTCAATTCAAGAGAGAAGACAAGGTAATATGGGCTCTTTGTTAGATCAACAATAATGCATATAGGAGCCACTCAACATTTTCATTATGGTCTTCTCCTCTCCACCCCCAAAGGAAAGAAAAGAAACAAAACTATTTACACGGGAAAGCTCCCAACAAGCAAAAGAAGAACGAGAAATCTTTTTGGGTTTTCTTTTTAGTTACTACTACAGGCATGGGAAGTAAACTAACTAAAAGCTACAACTAATTTTTTTGTTTTTCTTAAGGTTTATCAAACACACAAGAAGAAAGCATAAAAAGGGAAATAAACTAGCATGGATATTACAATGAAAAAGTATGAGCACCGACAACTAGCATGAGTGTGTGAACATGAATGTAATGTCGGTGAGAGATACGTACTCCCCCAAGCTTAGGCTTTTGGCCTAAGTTGGTCTATGGCCATGGGTGGCCCGACGGATATCCAAAGTTGTAGCTGGGGTCGTACTGAGATGCAGCGGCAATTGCCTGATGAGCTGTAGCTTGGAGGCGAGTTGTCTCTGCTCTCCTCTCATACTCGGTCGCCTCCTCCCTGGTTATAACATATCTCCCTTTTACCTGAAAGTCAAAGAAAGTAGGAGCAGGGAGAGTGACGTGATAGGTTCATCGCCTGTCAAAAATTAGTCGGTACTGGAGGAACTGATCGTTCCTCTCAACAAACTGATGACGAACCATAGCATCATAATCTAGATAAGGAGGCAACTCAATATCATCTCCACGTATGGGTATCTCAAGAAAGTTAGCTATACGAGTTGCATAAATTCCACCAAAGAAATCTCCATGAATACGATCATTATTCAACCTACGTCCAACAATAGCCCCCCAAGTTGTATTGTTTATCTCCTAAAGCAGCGCTCCTGAGAACGCTAAGATCAGGCACACACATGTGACATGCTTCATATTTACCATTTATGAATCTTCCTATGAAGAGAGCAAAATAATGTATAGCAGGAAAATGAATGCTCCCTAAGGTGGCTTGTGTTACATCTCTAGATTCCCACAATGTAATACTAGCAAGAAAATCTCTAAATTCAGATTTGCGAGGTTCACTAACATTACCCCAATGTGGGAGTTTACAAGTAGTGTTAAAATCTTCTAAGTCCATGGTATAAGATTTATCATAAAGATCAAACAGGACAATTTGAGAATTGTGTGATGATGAAAATTTAAACCTTCTCACAAATGAATCAGTTAAATAGAGGTATTGACGGCACTTATCTGCCTCGAAGCTCTCAAGATCGGCATTGCGCACATATGCTTCAAATTCCTCCTTGATTCCTGCTTGGACCATGAAATCCTCTGACGGCCATTCACAAGGCCGCACTTGAGCTTCTCTTGGTGGTTCCTCGTCCGCATTGCGTATTACGGGTCTGGGTCCTTGCTTTCTTGAAGAACCACCTTGGTACATTTTCCAAAACATATTTCTTCCTCTGAAAAATTTCTGAAATTTTTAGTAACTCAAACTAAAAGTGAACCAAACTCAACAAAATTGATAGCAACTACTCCTACAAGTACCTAGAGGCAATATCATGCATTAAAACTACTTTTGACCATATAAATTTGACATGCAAGCTCAAGAACATGGTCACCTAAGCAGCAAAAATTTGCAATCAATAAAGCATTAGAACAAAGACTAATTGGACCATCGGACGAGTCACATACCAAAGAACAATCCCCCAAAGCAGTTTTGTGAATGGAGCTTTGAGCAAGGAGATCGAAAATGGCAGCAAGATAAGCAAGAACTCGGTTTTGAGCTGGTTGGTGATTTTTTTGGGATGAAGAAGGAGTGTGTGGTAGCTGGAATAAGTGGAGGGGAGCCACCATGGGCCAATGTGTAACGCCCCGAGACCGATGTGCCAGGTGTCCTCCAGTTATTCGCTGTTGTTGCCTTCTCATGTGCTTGCGTGTCATGCATTCCATATCATGTCATCATGTGCATTTCATTTGCATACATGTTCGTCTCATGCATCCGAGCATTTTCCCCGTTGTCCGTTTTGCAATCCGGTGCTCCTATGTTACCAGGTGTCCCTTTCTACCTCTTTTCGTGTGCGGGTGTTAAACGTTTTCGGATTGGACCGAGGCTTGTCATGCGGCCTTGGTTTACTACCGGTAGGGCGCCTGTCAAGTTTCGTGCCATTTGGACTTCGTTTGATACTCCAACGGTTAACCAAGGAACCGTAAAGGCCTCGTGTGTGTTGCAGCCCAACACCTCTCCAAAGTGGCCCAAAACCCACCTAAACCCCCTCCATCATCTTGGTCGTTCGATCATGATCGCGTGGCCGAAAACCACACCTCATTTGGACTCTCCTAGCTCCCTCTACCTATAAATATGTGCTCTCTACCGAAATCTCGCGTAGATGAAACCCTAAAAATTCCCCCGCACTCCGCCGGACATGTCCGTCCCGCCGTCGGACGCGTCCAACCGGCCGCCACCTCACTCCGGCGAATGAGGCGCCGACACGTCACCGCCGCACCGCCCCTCAGCGAACCGGAGCCCGCCACCTGTTCAGCCAGGATCGCATTCGCCTTCGCCGCCGCGAGCCTGCGCGGCCCAGATCCGGCCCGCGGGGCCCGAACCGCCGCCGCCACGCGCCTGGTCGCCACGCCGCCTCGGGCGCTCCACCCAACCGGTGTCCGTCACCGTCTGCCTCCTTCCTCGCCCAAGCCGACTAACTCCGGCCGTCGCACCACCGCCCGCCGGCGTCGCTCCGCCTTGCCGCTGCAAGATCCGGCCGCCGGAGCTCCTCACCGCGCCAAGCTCCTCCGCGGCGCGCCCCTCACCGCCGGCGACCGCGCCTGGCTACTCCTTGCCGCACCTCGGCGAGCTTCTTCCTCTCCCTCGCTGCTCCGGCCACCTCCCTCGTCTCCGGCGAATAGGGCAACTCCGGCAAGCTGCTACAGTACCGCGAGATCCAGATCCATCCCCTCGGTTGACTTTTTCCCCTTGAAACCCTAACTTTATGCATACTTTGACATGCCATAACTTCTTCATCGTAACTCCGATTCGTGCGTGTAGCATATCAAAATGTTCGTCTCGACGAGTACATCATTTCATCTCATTGCGTCATTTTCATTTGAGTCCATCTTGATGCCCGAAATGCTGTTGGAAGAGGGCTATGTGATGATAGTTTCAGATCTGTTTCAGCAATTGCTCTTTTGTCATTTTTTCCATGATTAATGTGTGCATGCTATGATCCTGAGCTCTACATGTGTTTTGTAATATGTCATGTCATCTTTACAGGGGTGTATGCCATGTATTTTTGTGATCTTAGTGGTGACTAGCACAAGCATGCAAAGTAGCTTACTCAATGATGCTGATTTCAGGGACTTAGAATTTCACTAAGTCCTTGTCCTGTTATTGTTTTTATGCCATATGTTCATGTTGTTTCCTAGTGATCCGTGCCTCTTTTGAGGATGATCAGTAAGGATGTTTTGTAGATAATGTTGTGCCCTATCCATCCATGTCTTTGTTTGCAATTATGGAGCACCCTAGATTGAGTCAATCGAGATCTACTTTTGCTATAAAATGTTCCTGGCAGATTGCTAACGTGTTTAGCACTTTTGCCGAGCTTGTTGTTGTTGATCCGTGCATGCTATGTTGTTGTTCTTGCCATGTTTACCTTCTATGCCATGTCTACTTGCTGGGTGTATGCTTAGTTTGTCATGCAATGCCTCGTAGTGAGTGCATCGAGCTCGTAAACATGCCTACTTGTTATCTGTTTTGCCATGCTCCGGTTTTTCACTAAGTCTGAATCTGTTTATGTTTTTGCTATGTTCACATGATTGCAATTGTATTCTGTGATCCCTTTTGGCTCATGGTCACTAAGGGACTTTTGTTATATGCTTTGAGTAACTTCATGCCATGCCTTTCCTTGCCATGATATGTTCCTGTAGCATGTAGTTATCTTGCTCTAAACATTGCTTCCTGATGATAAATTCCTGACATGTTGTTAATTTCACAAAGTCTGAAACCTGTTATCGTTTGCACTTTTGCCATGCTTGTTTGAACCTGCTATTGATTGAATTAGCCGTAGCTCAGTGTCCATCTTTTGTTAAGATTCTTGAGTGGATCCCTGCCATGTATTTTGTTGTCATGTTGGGGTGCTGTAGCATGTTGTTCTTGATGCATTTAGATGGTCTCGTGCTGATTATCACAGACCAGTGCCATATTTGTTTTGCTTGCCATTTCCAAACCATGCATCCGATTCCGGTGATCTTTATATCGATTCCAACCGAAATCAACTCCTCTTTCCAGTGGCACTCTTGGTTTTCCATGTTGAGGCCATGTTCAATCATTCCTTTCCAAATCATGCATATGCATCACATACCGCATCCCGCATATCATGCCATGTTCATGTGTTGGTTGTTTACTATGTTGTGTGCTTCTTTCTGGTGTTGCTTCTTCGGGTTGGTTCTGATAACATCGCGTTTGTGAGGACCCGTTCGGCTATGTCTGTTTGCCTTCTTGATGGACTCGTTCTTCTTCCTTGCGGGATTTCAGGCAAGATGACCATACCCTCGAAATCACTTCTATCTTTGCTTGCTAGTTGCTCGCTCTTTTGCTATGTCTATGCAGCGATACCTACCACTTGCTTATCATGCCTCCCATATTGCTAAGCCAAGCCTCTAACCACCTTGTCCTAGCAAACCGTTGGGACACCCCTGCAGGGATTTGAACTTTCAAAAGCCTTGCCCGCGGTTATGGGCAGATGGGAATTTGTTAATGTCCGGCTGTAGAAAACCTGAAGTTGATCTTAATTAAAATACATCAACCGCGTGTGTAACCGTGATGGTCTCTTCTCGGCGGAGTCCGGGAAGTGAACACGGTGTTGGAGTTATGTTTGACGTAGGTTGTTTTAGGATCACTTCTTGATCATAGTTGTTCGACCGTGCTTTGGCCTTCTCTTCTCGCTCTCATTTCCGTATGTTAGCCACCATATATGCTAGTCGCTTGCTGCAGCTCCACCTCATACTTTTACCCTTCCTATAAGCTTAAATAGTCTTGATCGCGAGGGTGTGAGATTGCTGAGTCCCCGTGACTCACAGATACTTCCAAAACCAGTTTGCAGGTGCCGATGTTACCGAGCAGGTGATGCAACCAAGCTCAAGGAGGAGCTCGAGGAAGATCTTGTCCTTTGTGTTGTTTCGTTCTAGTTGATCAGTAGTGGAGCCTAGTTGGGGTCGATTGGGGATCTGTGTAGCATTTGGGGTAGTCTTCTTTTATTTTGGGTTCCGTAGTCGGACGTTGATTGTATCTAGATGATGTAATGCTTTATTCATGTATTGTGTGAAGTGGCGATTGTAAGCCAACTATGTATCTCTTTCCCTTATGTATTACATGGGTTGTGTGAAGATTACCTCTTGCTTTCAATGCGGTTATGCCTCTAGGTCGTGCTTCGACACGTCGGAGATATAGCCGCATCGAGGGCGTTGCACAATGAGGCAGGGGGCGCGCCCAGGGGGGTGAGCGCGCCCTGGACCCTTGTGGTCAGGTGATTGCTCCCCATGGTGTGTTCTCAGTGCCAGATATTCTCAAATATTCTAGAAAAAATCATATTTAAATTTCAGGGCATTTGGAGAACTTTTATTTTCAGGGTATTTTTTATTGCACGGATAATTAAAAAAACAGATAGAAATTACTATTTTTTCTTTATTTAATATAAATAACAGAAAATAAAAAGAGGGTACAAAGAGTTGTGTTTTCTAAATTCATCCATCTCATGCTCATCAAAAGGAATCCACTAACAAGGTTGATCAAGTCTTGTTAACAAACTCATTCCGAATAGCATGAAACCGGAGAATTTTTGAATAACACTAGGATACCTCAACGGGGATATGCATGTCCCCAACAATAAGAATATCATATTTCTTCTTGACAGTAAGAAGAGGAAATTCAAAACCTCCAATAGTAATTGTTGAAATTTTTCCAATAGAATTGGTACTGTGGACTTGAGGTTGTTTCCTCGGAAAGTGTACCGTATGCTCAGTACCATTAACATGAAAAGTGACATTGCCTCTGGTGCAATCAATAACAGCCCCTGCAGTATTCAAAAAGGGTCTTCCAAGAATAATAGACATACTATCGTCCTCAGGAATGTCAAGAAAAAAAGTCCGTTCAAATAGTAACGTTTGCAACCACAACAGGCACATCCTCACAAATACCGACATGTATAGCAGTTGATTTATTAGCCATTTGCAAAGATATTTTAGTAGGTGTCAACTTATTCAAATCAAGTCTACGATATAAATAGAGAGGCATAAAACTAACACCGGCTCCAAGATCACATAAAGCAGTTTTAACATAGTTTCTTTTAATGGAGCATTGTATAGTTGGTACCCCTGGATCTCCAAGTTTCTTTGGTATTCCACCCTTAAAAGTATAATTAGCAAGCATGGTGGAAATTTCAGCTTCCGGTATCTTTCTTTTATTAGTAACTATATCTTTCGTATACTTAGCATAAGGATTCATTTTAAGCATATCAGTCTAATGCATACGCAAAAAGATAGGTCTAATCATTTCAGCAAAGCGCTCAAAATCCTCATCATCCTTTTTCTGAACCCATGGTTCTCTTTCTTTACCGTGCTTCCTAGCAACAAAGTCTCTCTTATCATAACGGTGATTCTTTGATTGTGGGTTATCAAGATCAACAACAGGTTCAATTTCTACATCATTATTATTGCTAGGGTGAGCATCAACATGAACATCATCATTAACATTATCACTAGGTTCGTGTTCATTACCATATTGTGTTTCAGCATCAAAAATAGAAATATCATTGGGATTCTCAGGTGTGTCAACAACAGCTTCACTAGAAGCATGCAAAGTCCTATCATTTTTCTTTTTCTTCCTCTTAGAAAGACTAGGTGCATCTACATTTGTTCTCTAAGAATCTTGCTCAATTCTCTTAGGATGGCCCTCAGGATACAAAGGTTCCTGAGTCATTTTACCTCCTCTAGTCATAACTCTAATAGCATTGTCATTCTTCTTATTATTTCATTCATTGAGCAAATCATTCTGAGCCTTAAGCACTTGTTCTACTTGAGTGGTAACCAAGGTTGGAAAAGGCGGTAGGCGTAAGCGAGGCGGTTAGCCTTCGCCTAGTGCCCTAGGTGCAGCCTAGGCGGTTATATAAGTTTTACTATCATGGTGTATATGTCGTTAATAAATATGTATTTTATTAATTTAGGGCATATAAGTATGTTAACTATGAGCTACCACGATTGGAATATGACCCTTTTGGAATATCAGTGCAATATGTCATGATTTCTTGCTCGGGTAGAGAATTTCTTACTTGCTCTGCCTAGACTTCAGCTTATGCCCAAAGCGAGGCATTTGGCCAATGCCTAGTGCCTAGGCGTGCCTAAGCGCCTCCTAGGCACTACCTTTTCCAACAGAGGTGGTAACCATAGAGGCATGTTTACTAATAAGTTCAAGTTCACCTTTAACACTAGCCATATAATCACTCAAGTGTTCAATCATATAAGCATTATGTTTCAATTGTCTACCAACATAAGCATTGAAATTTTCTTGTCTAACCATAAAGTTATCAAATTCATCCAAACATTGGCAAGCAAACTTAGCAGGAGAGATTTCAGCTTTATCATATCTATAGAGAGAATTTACCTTTACTACCTGTGTCGGGTTATCAAGACCATGTATTTCTTCAACAAGCGGCAAATTAAGACCATGTATTTCTTCAACAGGAGGTAAATTCTTAACATCTTCAGCTTTTATATCTTTTTCTTTCATAGATTTCTTTGCCTCTTGCAGAAATAGAATACCCCTTTTCTTCGGAGTTGGCTTAGGAGTTGGTTCGGGAAGTGTCCAATTATTTTCATTAATCAACATATTATTCAATAGCAATTCAGCTTGATCAACAGTTCTTTCCCTGAAAACACAACCAGCACAACTATCCAGGTGGTCTCTGGAAGCATCGGTTAGTCCATTATAAAAGATATCAAGTATTTCATTTTTCTCGAGAGGATGATCAGGCAAAGCATTAAGTAATTGGAGAAGCCTCCCCCAAGCTTGTGGGAGACTCTCTTCTTCAATTTGCACAAAATTATATATTTCCCTCAAAGCAGCTTGTTTCTTATGAGCGGGGAAATATTTAACAAAGAAATAGTAAATCATATCCTAGGGACTACGCACACAACAAAGATCATAGAATTAAACCATATCTTAGCATCGCCCTTTAATGAGAACGGAAATAATTTAAGGATATAGTAGTAGCGAGTTTTCTCATCATTAGTAAACAGGGTAGCTATATCATTCAATTTAGTAAGATGTACCACAACAGTTTCAGTTTCATAGCCATAGAAAGGATCAGATTCAACCAAAGTAATTACACTAGTGCAGAACTGGGCAATAGCACCGGTTCGTAAGGCCCTTTAGTGCCGGTTAGGTAACCGGCACTAAAATTTCGGCACTAAAGCCCCCCCTTTAGTATCGGTTCAGCACGAACCAGTGCTAAAGGGCAACCGCGTGGCACGAGCCAGCTCCGGGGGCCGGGAGCCCTTTAGTACCGGTTGGTAACACCAACCGGTACTAAAATGTTGGGGGGGGGGTTGGTTTTATGATTTCTTTTTCATTTAATTTTGTGTTTTCCATTTTAATTCTTTTTCGTTTGCTGGTATTTTACGGTACTATACATTGTACACGTTATGCACATATATATATAAATAGAATTTCTAGTAGAACCAATCATATATATATATATCATCAATCATGTCTCACAAACCACCATATTAATTCACACATACACACATGTATAGCTATATACAATTTCTCCTACATATGCATGTGGCCTTCGGAGCCAGTGGCATTAGCCTGATTGGTGCCTTCGGAGCATGATGACAATTGGAAGTGGTTCATGTCTTTTTCGATGGGGGCGGTAGCGGGTAATAGTATTCTCCCTTCGGATTTATGACCTGGTCGAGCAAAAATCCCGCTATTTCCTCTTGAAGTGCTTCTACGCGCTCCGTTGGTAGGAGCTTGTCGCGCACCTCTTTGAACTGTTAAGAAAGAGATCAATATGCATGCGTATTAGTTGTGTGATTAGATATCGATAATGGTGTAAAAATTGTGAATATTGTTCTGACAAACGTACCCATTCCTGTCTTTGAGATCTGCTCCTTTCGGACACCATCATGCGAATGTTCTCGCAAACGCAGTATGCACACAGATCAGTCCCCTGCGCCTGCTGAAGGGCCTTTACGAGAATGGAATTTGATCAGATAATAATTAATCAAGCATGATAATTAAAGAGATGGCAGCTAGCTAGCTAGCTAGCTAGTACTACTTAATTACTTACCTTGGGTCGAAACCATTTCAGCTTTTGTTTCCATTCGCTTGGAGTGACGCTGATGAACCTTGCCCAAGCCCTGCCCGCCGACAAAGAAAATGAATAAAGGGGTTATTAAATAGTTCATATCATGAAATGACGAACTAAATAGGCCGAGATATATAGTTAATAATGATTGAAATTACCTGTTGACTATCCCAAACAAGATGTTATAGTCACTATTTGCTTTGAGTAGCGAGTCCAGTATTTCAACTGTTCCGGCGTCAACTTTAATGATACACAAGATCCAGTGAAATCTGCATGCACACACGTTTGCATGTCTTAATTAAGCGGGCATATGTAAGCAAAAACATGTAGCTAGCTAGTAGGCAAAAACAAAGAATTTGTAGTACAAGAAAGTGTGACTCACTCGAAGTTGTAAGGAAGTAGTATATCTTCATTGTATTTGAGGCACTTCAAGAACTCTAGCATGCTGTCCTCTACCTCTTTTTCATAATATGCATCTAATTTCCATGTGTATTCATTAACGGTGTTTGGGTCAATGAACCCAATGCCATAGCGTCCACCTTTTGTAATTTCATACATCTTCATCCTGCATAATACCACAGAAAAGAATATAGTGAGGATAATTACACGTAATGATTGATCAAAAGGATCACTACAGCTAGCTTGAGACTTAAATTACAGAAAGAAATCACTTACAGACAATAGCAACTGACGATAGATTTGTCGAGTGCGTCTTGATTGTATAACTGAAACAGTTCAGAATACTCAACGGCCACAGCTTTCTCATGGTAGTAATCATCCTTCTTGACATACACCATGAGGGACTCTCGATCGGATCTCTTGCTAATGTCCATGTACCATTGATGTAATTCATACATTCTCGTTGGGAGCTTCTTGACATCTTATGGCTCGACCAAAGGTTGGCCCCGGACAAATTTCCGTTTTATTTCCTCCTCTCTAATCAGAGGCATGTCCTCGATCTCGAGGAGTTGTCCAACAGTGATCTTGAGTTCTTCAGCCTGCATTATATGCTCCTAGGTTATTACCACATCGCCCACCTCGGGAACGTAAACTGTTTGGCCACAATAATATTGGGCGCGCATACTGTCACGTGTTGTTGGCGGCACAACAAGCGGGGGGATCGATTGCGCCGCCTGTTTTCCCAGCTGGGCAATGGTTTTCCCGCATTTTTTGACAGCTGCTTGTTGTTTGCTCGAGCTCGAGATCACCTCCTTCTGTAGACGTTGTCGATGTAACTTCCTGATGTGGCGCTCATAGTCTTAGTCAACAGGCTTAGGAGCTGGTGGTTGAGCCATACGAATGAAGTGGTCAACTACTTCCACAGGCACTTTCTCCCTTGGCGGCGGTGGCGGTTTCGGTCCAAAATGGGCGTCGACTTCTGCCCGCACTATGGCATTGGTTTGCTCCTCGGTCCTGCCGTAAGCCCTCACAGGAAGAGGAGTACTGAGGTTTGGACCATATTTATATCGCTTGCCTCCGCCTGTACTTCCTGTACTATCACCTCGACTCATACCGCTACGCACCATAGCTGCGGGGTGTCTCTTCTGCGATTGCTGAGGCGGCGGAGACGGCTGACGGGGCTGAGTTGGACGAGGAGGAGTGGCCTGAAGCTGTGCCGGACTTGGAGGAGGAGTGTCCTGAGGTTGTGCCGGACTTGGAGGAGGAGTGGACGTCTGATGCTGTGTCGGACTTGGAGGAGGAGTGTCCTGACACTTTGCCGGACTTGGAGGAGGAGGAGTGGCCTCACGCGTTGGTGGACTTGGAGGAGCAGGAGTCTGCTGACTCGGTGGCAGACTTCGACGAGGAGTCAGGTGACGCGGTGTCGGTGGCCTTCGAAAGATGATGCAATCCTTTCTCCATAGGATGATACAATGTTTGGCATCTCTGAGTGTGCGCTCCTTGTCACCTCCAGGAATGTCAAGCTCTAGCCCCGAATATTGGTCCACCACCTCATCAACCACGACACGAGCATAGCCTGCTGGAATCGGGTTGCAATGGAAGGTTGCATCGGGGGAATTTGTATAAGCAACACCGTCCACCACCTTCAAGGATATGTTCTTAATTTTGAAGTGTAGCTCGCAGTTAGTGTTCTCCGCGATATCATCCACGGGGTATCTATCCAGCAGTGCGTCGCCCGGGGCGGAACCCACGCCGCTTCTCGGCATGGATGGGGCGGTGGTATCCAATGATGGATCATCCGCTAGCTGCTGCAGCTGGTGAGACCCCCTTTGCTGGCTAAGTGAGTCGATCTGCTCCTACTGCCGCTGGAATTTAGCTGCCAATTCCGCTTGACTTGCTTCTAGGCCTTGAAGGCGTTCATAGTCCCGCTTCCTCTGCTCCTCCTCCATCTTCCTCTTCTTCTCCTCCGCAATCTTCTTTCTCGCACGGGTTCTGTAGTCGGCGTTCCAGTCCGAAAACCCCTCATACCACAGAATAGCGCCCTTGCCTTGTGTTCTTCCCGGGTGTTCAGGATTTCCCAGGGCACGCATAAGCTCGTCATTCTCTTTGTTGGGCTTGAACACCCCCGATCGAGCCTCTTCTATTGCAACAAGTAGCGCATCGTCGGCTCCGTTCAGACATGCCTTCGTCGAAACATTGCTTGTCTTCGGGTCCAACTCCCCCCCATGCACATAGAACCAAGTCCTGCACCTGGGGGGCCACCTCTTAGTAACCGGAGTGACACTTGCATCCTCCATCTCTTTCTTAGACTTATCCCACTTAGGCATTGCCACCGCGTAGCCACCTGGCCCCAGCTTATGGAACTTATCCTTTTTTTCGGCATTCTTCTTGTTTATTCTCGACCGTTCCTTAGCTAATTCTGAATCCTTGAATTTCACGAAATCGTCCCAATGAGCACTTTGATTCTCTAGTATCCCCTCGAATACTGGAGTCTTCCTTCCTCCCTTGACGTACTTCTCCCACGTCGTTCTCTTGTGGTTCTTGAATGCAACCGCCATCTTCCTAAAAGCAGCGTCCTTGACTTTCCGCACATCTGCTTCTGTGAAATGATCTGGTAGGGTGAAATGTTCCATGAGAGTATCCCAAAGCAGTTTTTTTTGATTCTCTTCGACAAAAGTAACATTTGGACGTGGCTTTGCTGGCTTTCTCCATTCTTGAAGGGAGATCGGGAGTTGGTCCTTCACAAGAACTCCGCGCTGACGAACGAACTTGTCTGCAATCTTCTTAGGCGCTAATGGTTCGCCATTAGGTCTGATTGCCTCGATATTGTACTTTACGCCCTCCTTCAACTTTTTGTTCGGGCCTCGTTTCGTCCTTTTGCCTGAAGATTTGCTCGATCCAGATGGCTGAAAGAAGAAAGATCGATTCGTTAATATATCTTCAAATCATTTAAAACATGCGATGATCACCAGATTCCTGCTTATATAAATATATATACCTCGCCGGTGTTTGTTGTTTCAGGATCAACATGTTCTTCGTCATAGTTCATGACTTCATCTTCTCGGTCGTCGCGATCGAATATCATATCACCCTCTCCGGTGTTGTTTAGAAATTCGGAGCCATCAAAATCTTCTTCATTCTGATCATCATCTGGCCCGCGTATGATATCGAACATGGTCTGTTCTCTCTCTTTGTCGGTATTGTCCGCCATAGCTTTTATTTAACTATGCCAAAAGAAATATAAAACAATTTAGTATAATATCGAATAATAGATATAATCTCGAATACATCGTCTCGAATAATAGATATAATCTCGAATACATCGTCTCGAATAATAGATTTAATCTTGAATACGTCGTCTCGAATAATAGATATAATCTCGTCGAATACATCGTCTCAAATAATATATATAATCTCGAATAAATCATCTCGAATATTATATATTGAATACATCACTAGCTAGATAGCTAGCTAATAAAGATCGAATACTAGAGAGTAATCTAGGCGGTGGACAACCAAAGTGAAGGAACCATCATTGGATCATAGCTCGGGTGATCTCCCCAAAGAACCTGCCAGGTATTGGAGAACCTGACGTCCATAGCAGCCATGTAGCGATGGACGTGCTCGTCCTCCTCCCTGACACGGCGACGTACCACCTCCGGCGGGGCCGGCTCCCTCCGCACCGAAAGTGGCCCACACGAATGCCACCAAAGAAGATGAGGGTCGACGACGGGACCCGGGGCCGGGTTCCTCACCAAGCGTCGCGCCCCTAAAGGTAGCACCTCCCAGTGCCAGCCCGGCGGAGCCCAGTCCCGGACATGGGTCCTCTGAAGCAGGACGTCGTCGCGGACGTGTCGACGGCGAGGATGCGGGCCGGGCATCGTCGACAACAAAATACTATATGCCGCAAAAGTAAAGCAACATTTTTTAAATGATGGATTGTGATGATTTCATATATGCAAATTCAAAATTTTATAACTAAAAATATAAGAAACTAAAAAAACATCGATCATCGTCTAACAATTTGAAATTAATCTAATTCATCTAGCTAGCTAAAACTAACATTTCCAAAATTTCTAACATTTCTATATAACTAACATTTCTATAACATTTGACATTATATATATTATAACTAACATTTCTACATAATATTTGACATTAATCTAATCTAATTAATTAATTAATCTAGCTATAACTAACATTTCTATAACATTTGACTAAAAACGAAAAACTAAAAACAGAAAAACTAAAAACTAAAAACATTGTGTGTGTGTGTGTGTGTTTGTGTGTATGTGTGTGTTTGTTTATGCATGCGTGTGTGCAGAGGCGACGGTGACGGCGAGCCAAGGCAACGGCGTCGACGGTGCGGCGGCTTCGATTGGAGGGAGGAGAGGGGGGGGACAGGGGCTCACAGCGCGGGCGAGAGGTCGAGGCGACGGCGACGCGGGCAGGTGCGGGGACGTGGACGCGGGCCGGTGCGGGGACGAGGACGGGCCGACGACATGGACGGCGTGACGGAGGCGGCACGACGAGGACAGGGGCGGCACGACGGGGATGGCGCGACGGGGGTGGAGATGGTGCGACGGGGACGGCGCGATGGGGGTGGCGATGGTGCGGGACTAGGCGGCGGCGATGAAGCTGAGGAAACTGACGAAATTTTTCGAAGTGTTTTCTTATATAGAAAACACCTTTAGTACCGGTTGGAGCCACCAATAGGTACTAAAGGCCTTTTTTGGCCAGGCCAAACGGCGGGAAGCACCCCCCTTTAGTACCGGTTCCTGGCTCCAACCGGTACTAAAGGCCCCCCCTTTAGTACCGGTTGGTGCCACGAACCGGTACTAAAGGGGGTGCGCTGCCAGGCGAGGGACACAAAGTTTAGTCCCACCTCGCCTAGCGAAGGGCAGCCGCACTGGTTTATAAACCCAGCCGCGGCTGCTCCTTCGAGCTCCTCTCAATGCAGGCCTTGTGGGCCTACCTGTGCTGTGCTGCCCCGTGGGCCTACCGGGCCTTTGCGGGCTGCATCCTGGCCCAACAACGAGTTGGGTTTCTAGTCGTATGCAGGCCGCTCTAGCCTAGTAGGCGGGCTTTTTTATTTTTTTGCTTTATTTATTTTTGAGTTTTTTTGTGTATTTAGAGTTTCTTTGTGAATATTTTTGCTTTAGGTACAAAAAATTACAAATTTTGTGTTAGTGCCCGTAGTTTTCAAATTTGAATAGTTTAAATTTCGAATTATTTGAAATTAGTGTGAATCACTAGTTTGTGAATAACTTAACTTTAAAAATCAGTAAAGGCATGAAAGAATTTGTTTGCACATAAAATTTCTTCGCGTTTCAAATACCAAAACACATAATTAACTACCCTAACTATTACAGAGATTCCCTTCTGGGTGTTAAACACAGAAGAAAGTGATGACAGCTAGTGAAGTCGATCACATCCTAGATCTTTGGGTGTGAAACTTTTTCTTCGCGTGTGTCCCTTTGCACCGTAACCATGGAAAATATTCATCATTTAACGAGATGCTCGGGTCAATATTCACTGTGAATGGAGCAATTTCATCAAACTTTTCATAATCTTCTGACTTGTCTGTCTTGTCATCCACTCCCACGATGTTTCTCTTCCCAGAAAGAACTATGTGCCACTTTGGCTCATCGTACGATGCATTCGCTTCCTTATCTTTTCTTTTTCTTGGCTTGGTAGACATGTCCTTCACATAGAAAACCTGTGCCACATCATTGGCTAGGACGAATGGTTCATCTGCATACGCAAGATTGTTGAGATCCACTGTTGTCATTCCGTACTGCGGGTCTTCCGTTACCCCGCGTCGTGTCATATTCACCCATTTGCACCGAAACAAAGGGACCTTCAAACCACGTCGATAGTCAAGTTCCCATATGTCCTGTATATAACCATAATATGTTTCCTTTCCCGTCTTGGTTTCTGCATCAAAGCGGACACCACTGTTTTGGTTGGTGCTCTTCTTATCTTGGGCGATCGTGTAAAATGTATTACCATTTATCTCGTACCCTTTGAAAGTCATTATATTCGAAGATGGTAACTGGGACAGCAAGTACAGGTCATCTTCAATAGAGGTGTCATGCATGGTACGTGCTTGCAACTAGCTGGCGAAACTCCTGGTTTGTTCACGTGTAATCCAGTCATCAGACCGCTCCGGGTGTTTGGAGCGTAGCAAATTCTTGTGTTCATCCATATACGAAGCCACCAAGGCGGAATTCTGTAGAACTGTGTAGTGTGCTTCAGTGAGAGAATGTCCGTCCATACATATTATTTGTTCCCCTCCTAGCGTGCCTTTTCCATCCAGTCTGCCCTTATGCCGCGATTCAGGAACACCAATCGGCTTAAGGTCAGGAATAAAGTCAATACAAAACTCAATGACCTCCTCATTTTGACGGCCCTTGGAGATGCTTCCTTCTGGCCTAGCACGGTTATGAACATATTTCTTTAAGACTCCCATGAACCTCTCAAAGGGGAACATATTTTGTAGAAATACAGGACCCAAAACGTTAATCTCTTCGCATAGGTGAACTAGGACATGTGTCATGATGTTGAAGAAGGATGGTGGGAACACCAACTCGAAACTGACAAGGCATTGCACCAAATCATTCTGTAACCTTGGTATGATTTCTGGATCGATTACCTTCTGAGAGATTGCATTGAGAAATGCACATAGCTTCACAATGGCTAATCGAACATTTTCCAGTAGAAGCCCCCTCAATGCAACCGGAAGCAGCTGCATCATAATCATGTGGCAGTCATGAGACTTCAGGTTCTGGAACTTTTTCTCTGCCATGTTTATTATTCCCTTTATATTCGATGAGAAGCCAGACGGTACCTTAATACTGAGCAGGCATTCAAAGAAGATTCCCTTCTCTTCTTTGGTAAGAGCGTAGCTTGCATGACCCTGATGTATGCCGTCTTTTCCGTGCATACGTTGCTGGTCCTCCCGTGCCTCAGGTGTATCTTTTGTCTTCCCATACACGCCCAAGAAGCCAAGCAGGGCCACACAAAGATTCTTCATCACGTGCATCACATCGATTGCGGAGCGGACCTATAGGTGTTTCCAATAGGGCAGGTCCCAAAATATAGATTTCTTCTTCCACATGGCTGCGCGTCCGTCAGCATCATTCGGAACAGGTTGTCCACCAGGACCCTTTCCAAAGACCACCTTCAAATCCTTGACCATATCATGTACATCAGCACCAGTACGGTGGCCAGGCTTCGTCCGGTGATCCGCCTCACCTTTGAAATGCTTGCCTTTCTTTCTTATGGGATGCCTGCTCGGAAGAAATCGACGATGTCCCAGGTACACATTCTTCTTACAATTAGCCAAATATATACTGTCGGTATCGTCCAAACAGTGCGTGCATGCGCGGTATCCCTTGTTTGTCTGTCCTGAAAGGTTACTGAGAGCAGGCCAATCATTGATGGTCACGAACAACAACGCCTTTATGTCAAATTCTTCCCCCATGTGCTCATCCCACGCACGTACACCTGTTCCATTCCACAGTTGTAAGAGTTATTCAACTAATGGCCTTAGGTACACATCAATGTCGTTGCCGGGTTGCTTAGGGCCTTGGATGAGCACTGGCATCATAATGAACTTCCGCTTCATGCACAACGAAGGAGGAAGGTTATACAAACATAGAGTCACAGGCCAGGTGCTATGGTTGCTGCTCTGCTCCCCAAAAGGATTAATGCCATCTGCGCTTAGACCAAACCATACGCTCCTTGCGTCATCTGCAAACTCCTTCCCGTACTTTCTTTCGATTTTTCTCCAGCGCGACCCGTCAGCGGGTACTCTCAACTTTCCGTCTCTCTTACGGTATTCTCTGTGCCATCGCATCGCCTTGGCATGCTCTTTGTTTTGGAACAAACGTTTCAACCATGGTATTATAGTAGCATACCACATCACCTTGGCAGGAATCTTCTTCCTGGGGCGCCGGCCCTCGACATCACCAGGGTCATCGCGGCTGATCTTATAGCGCAAACCACATACCGGGCAAGCGTTCAAATCCTCGTACTCACCGCGGTAGAGGATGCAATCATTAGGGCATGCATGTATCTTCTGCACCTCTAACCCTAGAGGGCAGACATCCTTCTTTTCTTCGTACGTACTCTCGGGCAATTCGTTGTCCTTTGGAAGCATATCCTTTATCATTACCAGCAACTTTCCAAATCCCTTGTCAGATACACCATTCTATGCCTTCCATTGCAGCAATTCCAGTGTGGTGCCCAGCTTTTTCTTGTCACCTACGCAATTCGGGTACAACAATTTTTTGTGATCCTCTAACATGCGCTGCAACTTCTTCTTCTCCAAATCACTTGCGCAGTTTCTCTTTGCATCGGCAATGGCCCGACCTAGATCATCAACGGGCTCATCTGATGCCTCTTCTTCAGCTTCTTCCCGCATTGCCGGCTCAGCTTCTTCCCGCATTACTGGCTCAGCTTCTTCCCCCATTGTTGTATCATCGTATTCAGGGAACCCATGGCCAGGATAGCTGTCGTCGTCCTCTTCTTCTTCATTGTCTTCCATCATAACCCCTCTTTCTCCGTGCTTGGTCCAAACATTATAATGGGGCATGAAACCAGACTTAAACAGGTGGACGTGAATGGTTCTTGACGTAGAGTAATTGTGACCATTCGTACAGCGAGCACATGGACAAGGCATAAAACCATCCGCCCGCTTGTTTGCCTCAGCCGCAAGCAGAAAAGTATGCATGCCCTCAACGAACTGGGGAGATCATCGGTCATCGTACATCCATTGCCGGCTCATCTTCATTACACAACACCGAATAGACCAAATTAATACAAGTTCATACATAAAGTTCATACAACACTTAAATGCAACAAACAAATAACTCTCTAGCTAAAGCATTTAAATGCAACAACAAATATGATCAAGATCGCAACTAAGGTAACAATGGATCCAATAGCATAATGATACCAAGCCTCACTATCGATGGCATATTTTCTAATCTTTCTAATCTTCAAGCGCATTTTCTCCATCTTGATCTTGTGATCATCGACGACATCGGCAACATGCAACTCCAATTCCATCTTCTCCCCCTCAATTCTTTTCAACTTTTCTTTCAAGTACTCGTTTTCTCTTTCAACTAAATTTAACCTCTTGGCAATAGGGTCGGTTGGAATTTCCGGTTCACATACCTCCTAGAAAAAATTTCTATGTCAACTTGATGGGCATAATTTGTCATAAACACGAAATGCAACTAGTTTTAAAAAAGAATATACATACCACATCCGAATCATAACAAGGACTAGGGCCGACGGGGACGGATATCAAAACCATGGCACTATATGTATAACAAACAACGTACGGGTAAAATAATTATACGAGTAACTATATATCCAAATCACACAAACATCAATTTTTATATAAAATTTCATGAACAAGAGGCTCACCACAAGGTGGTGCCGGCGACGGGACGGTGCTGGCGATCGACGGTGGCTACGATGGAGATTTAGAAGGCACTAAGTAAACCACACCTACATATGCAAACTAAGTGTTATTGTAACATCCCAAATTTTCAATTTGGAATGTTATACACATAGATCATCATGCATATCATATTTTCTTGCATTTTGCCGATCCTAGAAATTTCACGCAACTCAAGGACCCTCGGAGAGAGTTGGAGATTTCATCATTTTCATATTTGAGTTTTCTCAAATTTCGAAAAGAGGATCATTGGATTTGTCGGAGTTTCATTTGCCTTTTATTTGGATAGGGAAAAATGCGCGTTTTCAAAAATTGCATTTTAGGCCCGGAGAAAAGTTCATTTTGTTCAACTCATTTTTAGGAGTCGGGGAAAATTTACTTTATTAGATTTCGAGTTCGTTTAGATCTCTTTCTGTTTTTTTTCCGAGCGTGGAACCGATTTAAAAAAAACAGATCCAGCGACTTGGGCCAAAGGCCCAAGCCACCGAGCCGGCCAGGCCAGAGGCCAGCGCTAGCCACGCGCGCGCCCAGGCGCAAGGCGCCAGGGAGGCCGCCGCCGTACTTTGTGGATTCCTAGTAGGATTCGTCCTACTTTCGTTTTTTTCTAGATCTCTTTTGCTCTTTTCTTTCCTACTCGTAGTCAAATTCCTTGACCCCTACCCCAAGTTTTCTCCCCCTCCCCAATATAAATACTCCCACACCCCCCTCTAAACCCATCAAATCCAAAGCCCCAAGCACCACCGCGCCCCACCCCGTGCCGCGCCGCCCTAGTGCCCCACCGCCGGCGCACCCCTCACCCGCGCGCCGCACCACCGCCGCCGCACCTTGCCGCCGCCGCCCCTTGCCCACGCCGCCGCCGCCCCACGCCCACGCCGCCGGAGCCCCTCGCCGGAGACCTCGCCGGAGGTAGCCCCGCGCCGCATCTCTTCTTTTCATCGGATTGTTTTCTTCTAATTGTTCCGGTTCTTCTTTTCCGATTCGTCTGTTTCTCCGATTCGTTTTTCTTCGCAAAACCGTTCCGGTTTTCTAGATCGGTTTTACGATCGGTTTTCTTTTCTCGAAACCCTAGATCGGTTCCGATCTCTTTTCTGATCTAGTTGCCTAGCGACCGTTCGCCGGACCGTTCATCCTAACGAACGTGATCACCGGATTCTTCTAGGTTAACAAACGTCCGTTTGTTCAACCGTTCTTCTTTTTCTTTTCGTCGGATTTATTCCGCGATCGCGATCTCAGATCCGATCTTCTTTCTAGTCTATTTTCTCTCTCGTTTATCGGAATCAGGTGATTCAAGCGCCTGGAGTTTTGTTTCGAAACCGCCGTTCCGATTAATCAACTTTAACTAAGTTTTGCTACTATAAAATTTGACCTAGATTCAACTTGATAGAACCGAGTTGTTTTCTGCCGTTGTTTTCGGTTTCTTCGTTCGGTTCTTTCTTTCTTCTCAACCGGAGTTCCTAAGTTGAACTTTCTGGTTCGATCTCTTGTTCGAGTTTTACCTGTGCATTAGATGAGTACTTATTGTATGCTTGTTGTTTGTCTGCGATAGATTACCCGGATTGCGCCACCTGTTACTTCGAATCTCTAGGACTCGCGGATCATCAGCAAGGCAAGTAACACTTTGATCATACCTTTTCTACAACCCAGTTTTATTGCATTAGATCCATCCTCACACATTGCATGATTAGGATCTAATTAAATTGTGGGATGGGAAGTAGATGAGGTAGTACCTATTACCTGTTTATTTTGAAACCTCTGGGAGTTACTTCTACGTTTGCTTATTATGCCATGCTATGCTAGTAGACGTGGATTGGGTGAGTGATATCCATGACAGATGTGAGATTGATAATTTAAAGGGTTTATCTAAGGTGGCAACTTAAACACACATCTGGGTGGATTGGGGCACCTGATGTCTATCAGGACTTGCCTGTTTTATTTTGGACCGCCACCCAGGCTCAAAGGGATCATAAGATCTTTCATGCTAAATACTTACGTGTGCAGCCACAAGCCATTATGGGCTCTGGCATAGTTGACTAAGTCGTGCGAACTCTTACAAGGTAGACTAGCAGATGTAGGGGAAAGTAGGTGTACCGGTCTATCCATCGTAAGGTGCTAGCGCTTCTGAAAGACTGTGTCTCGGTCATCCGTTTCTCAAACACCAGTAGTGCGAGAAAACCAATGGAGGCGATCGAGTCTTGTGGGGAAAAGTGCGCAAACCTCTGCAGAGTGTAATAAACTAATCATGATTAGCCGTGTCCTCGGTTATGGACAATCTTGAGTATCTACTACTTGAATATCATGTGAATCTCATCATGTTACTTCTAATTAATATTGTTGGGTTTTTAATGACTATTTTTAATTGGGATTGAGAATGCTGTCAACCATTCTCAATGTTTAACAACCACCATGATAGTTAAATAAATTTATTCCTTTGCAGTAGGGAAAAATTGGCTTTACGCAAAACAGTAACCATAGAGCTTTCCACCAGCCAAATATGCATATAGTATAGCTGTTTCATTCCATTATTCTCTATGTGTTACTTTGCCAGCATATTCCATGTGCTGACCCGTTTCGGGCTGCAACGTTAATGTTGCAGACTTTTCAGACGACGATTAAGGTGCTTTTAGGTCGTGGTTCTATACTCAGTGATGCCGTTGGAGTTGATGGACCCATTTACCTTCCAAGTCTTCCGCTATTATCGTTTTAGATGGCCTTAAGCCATATTTATGTAATAAGTTCTCTTCGGAGACATCGATGTAATAAGTGTGTGATTGCCACTCTGCTATAAATCCTTCGATGTACTATGTGGTGTCAGCATTACTAATCTAGGGATGACACCGGAGCACAATAGACTTGATCCATTCGGGTCGGGTCGCTACAGAGATGGTGTCAGAGCACACGCTGACTGTAGGACACGACCACTAAGTTAAAGCCATAGATCACTACTCTCTCCTCATTTTCTAACTCCTCATCTTTTCTACTCTTTAGGATGAAGGACGCGAAGATTAAGTACGCTCAACCGGATGAAGGCACACCTTTTGGATTTCACCTGAAGGAAGTCACCAAGTACCTAAACATTGGATTACCAAGCTTCACGGGAACCTTCAACGCCACTCTGCCTGAAGAGGAGCGCTGGAAGATTCAAGCTCACGTTCCAGGAAGAACATTCGCGCCAATCACGAAGCCCATAGATAGTGTTTTCAATGCACCAACTTGGAGCCTAGGAAGGAGCATGGCAGCCCATATCACCATAGGACGCATTGGAGAAGTTTATCAAGAAGACCTCAAGGACACTATCTACCAGATTTGCGGACGCTGAGATGAACAATGGGAGTTAGTCACCACCAAGAAGGATAGATCCATTGCAGCATTCATCTAGGAGTTAAACCAGCACATTCGACGCCACGAGAACCAGATGTGCAATGATATGATGGAGTTGAAGAATGCAAAGACAAGGATCATCGAGCTAGAAGGAGAACTGAAGGCTACACGCAAGGACTACATGGACGAGATCGTAGCTCTAGCAAGACACAACGTCGATCTTAAGCAGGAGATTGAAGAACTCAAGAGGGAGTTAGCATCCAGGAAGGAAGACATGTGCATCGCATGTCCGGACAATTACATCATCATCGACGACACCGATTCGGATCCAAGTGAACCCGACTTTGACGACGAAGCTGGAGCGGACATCATGGAGTCTTCCACCGGTTCAAATTTCTAGATGACCACCAAATATTAGTAGTATTTCCCCCATGTAAACACTATAGTTCGAGCACTTTTGCGATAGCTAGATCGATTGTAAGCCCTTGTTTGATTGAATGAAGTGATTTTGTGTGAACTTGCTCATGTGCATATGGGTAGTGTTTTCTCTTTAGACCCCCTCTATTCTTATATCTCATCTTTTCTAAACCACCAAATGCCTCTGAGACGTGACCCCGGATTTACCATTAAGGATTGGTAACTATGTTTTTCCCTCAGACCAAATAGTATTGGAATCCCAAGGTCTGGAGGTAATTCTTGGTATGGATTGGCTGTCGATGTACGGAGGAAACATCGATTGTGCTAGTAAGACAATTTTGCTCACAACGCTAGAAGGAAGAAGGATCAAGTATGTATCCCGGCGTGTGCCAAATAGGACACAAGTGAATTGCCTAACAGGAGTCATGCAGGAAGAAGTACCAGTGGTAAAGGATTTTCCTGATGTATTTCCTGAAGAGTTGCCAGGCATGCCATCGGATAGAGAGATTGAGTTTTTGTTTGAGTTGCTGCCAGGTACAGGCCCAATATCAAAGAGACCATACCGGATGCCAGCAAAGGATTTGGTAGAAATTAAGAATCAGATTAAGGAGTTATTGGAGAAAGGTTACATTCGCCCAAGTTCTTCGCCTTGGGGATCACCCGTACTTCTAGTGGAGAAGAAGGATGGATCATTAAGGATGGTTGTTGATTATCGTGGATTGAATGAAGTAACCATCAAGAACAAGTACCCACTGCCAATGATTAATGATCTGTTTGATCGTTTGCAAGGAGCTAAAGTGTTTTCGAAGATCGATTTGCGATCAGGGTACCACCAGTTGAAGATTCGAGAACAGGATATTCCTAAGACAGCATTCACCACAAGATATGGATTGTATGAGTATACCGTTATGTCATTTGGATTGACTAACGCGCCTGCCTATTTTATGAACCTGATGAACAAAGTGTTTATGGAGTTTTTGGTTAAGTTCGTCGTAGTGTTCATTGATAATATCCTGGTTTATTTAAAGAATGAAGAAGAGCATAAGGAGCATTTGCGTTTGGTATTGGAGAAGCTAAGGGAACATCAGTTATATGCCAAATTTAGCAAATGTGAGTTTTGGTTGAAGGAAGTAGGATTTCTCGGACACGTTATATCCGGAGAAGGGATAGCAGTTGACCCTGCAAAGGTTGAGACCGTAACCGAATGGGAAGCACCAACGACAGTTGGAGAGATCCGGAGTTTTCTTGGACTCGTAGGATACTACCGGAGATTCATTGAGATTTTTTCAAAGATTGCGAAGCCTATGACAGAGTTGTTGAAGAAGGATACCAAATTCAATTGGACTGAGGAGTGTGAGGCTAGTTTCTAGGAGTTGAAGAAACGATTGGTTACCTCACCAGTGTTGATTTTGCCAGATCAGACCAAGGATTATGAGGTGTATTGCAACGCTTCACGTCGAGGACTTGGAGCAGTGCTTATGTAGGAAGGGAGAGTTGTTTCGTATGCTTCACGACAACTGAAACCTCATGAGTTGAATTATGCCACACATGATTTGGAGTTAGCAGCCGTAGTGCATGCATTGAAGACGTGGAGACATTTCCTCATTGGAAATCATTGTGAGGTGTACACGGATCACAAGAGTTTGAAGTACATTTTCACGCAGAAGGAGTTGAATCTCAGACAAAGGAGATGGTTGGAGCTCATCAAGGATTATGATATGAGATTGCATTACCATCCCGGTAAAGCTAATGTAGTAGCTGATGCATTGAGCCGTAAGAGCCATGTCAATACGATAATGATGGGAAGTATACCAAAGGAGTTAGTAGATAACCTACGTGAACTAAGTTTGGAGATAGTTCCGAAAGGCTATGTAGCAGCATTGGAGATTCAGTCAACATTTATGGATAAGATCAGAGAGGCTCAGAAATCTGACAAGGAGATTGCTACTATAAAGGACAAATTAAGCAAAGGAAAAGCAAAGGGATTTCGTGAGGATGAGCACGATACCCTATGGTTTGAGGACCGTGTTTATGTGCCGAATGACCCGGAGATCAGGAAGTTGATTTTGTAAGAGGCACATGATTCACCATAATCGATTCACCCAGGGAATACCAAGATGTATTTGGATTTGAAGGAAACATTCTGGTGGACCGGAATGAAGAAGGATATTGCAGCATATGTAGCAGTTTGCGATGTATGTCAGAGAGTAAAGGCAGAGCATCAGAAGCCAGCCGGGTTGTTGCAACCATTGCCGATACCCGAATGGAAGTGGGATAAGATAGGCATGGATTTTATCACAGGACTACCCAGGATGAAAGCAGGATATGACTCGATATGGGTAGTAGTTGATCGTTTGACGAAGGTAGCACATTTCATTCCAGTTAAGACCACTTACACCAGTGCTAAGTTGGCAAAGATATACATGACTAGGATCATTTGTTTGCATGGAGTTCCGAGGAGTATTGTATCAGACAGAGGAACCCAATTTACCCCAAAGTTTTGGAATCAGTTGCATGAAACTTTGGGAACTAGGCTAGAATTCAGCACCGCTTTTCATCCGCAGACAGATGGACAGACCGAGAGAGTCAATCAGATTTTGGAGGATATGCTGAGAGCTTGTGTACTAGATTATGGATCTAGTTGGGACGATAACTTGCCCTATGCGGAGTTTTCTTATAACAACAGTTACCAAACCAGTTTGAAGATGGCACCTTTCGAAGCTTTATACGGAAGGAGGTGCAGGACACCGTTGTCATGGGACGAAGTTGGAGACCGTCAGTTCTTTGGACCAGATCTGATTAAGGAGTCTGAACAGAAAGTTAAGTTGATTCGCGATAGGCTCAAGGTAGCCAAGTCCAGGCAGAAGAGCTACGCAGATTCTAAACGCAAAGAGACAGTTTACGAAACCGGAGACAGGGTGTATCTCCGAGTATCCCCACTACGAGGAGTTAAGCGCTTTGGAGTTAAGGGAAAATTAGCACCGCGTTTCGTTGGACCATATAAGATTTTGCAACGTATGGGAGAAGTCGCTTATAAGTTGGAATCACCAGAGGGACTGTTAGGAGTTCATGATGTATTCCATGTTTCTCAGCTGAAGAAATGTCACGCCGAGATGGCGGAAGTACCGTTAAGAGATACAGTGCCGCTTGAAGCGATTCAGTTCAAAGACGACTTAACGTATGAAGAGAAACCAGTCAAGATTCTCGAGTTTGCCAGTAGAGTTACCCGCAGCAAGGTTATCAAGTTTTGTAAAGTTCAGTGGAACCACCACTCAGAGGATGAAGCCACCTGGGAGAGAGAAGAAGATTTGCTCAAGGACCACCCTCACCTATTTTCTAGCCAACCCGAATCTCGAGGGCGAGATTCATCTTAAGGGGGGTAGGTTTGTAACATCCCAAATTTTCAATTTGGAATGTTATACACATAGATCATCATGCATATCATATTTTCTTGCATTTTGCCGATCCTAGAAATTTCACGCAACTCAAGGACCCTCGGAGAGAGTTGGAGATTTCGTCATTTTCATATTTGAGTTTTCTCAAATTTCGAAAAGAGGATCATTGGATTTGTCGGAGTTTCATTTGCCTTTTATTTGGATAGGGAAAAATGCGCGTTTTCAAAAATTGCATTTTAGGCCCGGAGAAAAGTTCATTTTGTTCGACTCATTTTTAGGAGTCGGGGAAAATTTACTTTATTAGATTTGGAGTTCGTTTAGATCTCTTTCTGCTTTTTTTCCGAGCATGGAACCGATTAAAAAAAAACAGATCCAGCGACTTGGGCCAAAGGCCCAAGCCACCGAGCCGGCCAGGCCAGAGGCCAGCGCTAGCCGCGCGCGCGCCTAGGCACAAGGCGCCAGGGAGGCCGCCGCCGTCCTTTGTGGATTCCTAGTAGGATTCGTCCTACTTTTTTTTTCTAGATCTCTTTCCCTCTTTTCTTTCGTAGTCCTAGTCAAATTCCTTGACCCCTACCCCAAGTTTTCTCCCCCCTCCCCAATATAAATACTCCCACACCCCCCCCCTCTAAACCCATCAAATCCAAAGCCCCAAGCACCACCGCGCCCCACCCTGTGCCGCGCCGCCCTAGTGCCCCACCGCCGCCGCACCCCACACCCGCGCGCCGCACCACCGCCGCCGCACCTTGCCGCCGCCGCCCCTGGCCAACGCCGCCGCCGCCCCACGCCCAAGCCGCCGGAGCCCCTCGCCGGAGACCTCGCCGGAGGTAGCCCCGCGCCGCATCTCTTCTTTTCATCGGATCGTTTTCTTCTAATCGTTCCGATTCTTCTTTTCCGATTCGTCTTTTTCTCCGATTCGTTTTTCTTTGCGAAACCGTTCCGGTTTTCTAGATCGGTTTTACGATCGGTTTTCTTTTCTCGAAACCCTAGATCGGTTCGATCTCTTTTCTGATCTAGTTGCCTAGCGACCGTTCACCGGACCGTTCATCCTAACGAATGTGATCACCGGATTCTTCTAGGTTAACGAACGTCCATTCGTTCAACCGTTCTTCTTTTTCTTTTCGTCGGAATTATTCCGCGATCGCAATCTCAGATCCGATCTTCTTTCTAGTCTATTTTCTCGCTCGTTTATCGGAATCAGGTGATTCAAGCGCCTGGAGTTTCGTTTCGAAACCGCCGTTCCGACTAATCAACTTTAACTAAGTTTTGCTACTGTAAAATTTGACCTAGATTCAACTTGCTAGAACCGAGTTGTTTTCCACCGTTGTTTTCGGTTTCTTCGTTCGGTTCTTTCTTTCTACTCAACCGGAGTTCCTAAGTTGAACTTTCTGGTTCGATCTCTTGTTCGAGTTTTACCTGTGCATTAGATGAGTACTTATTGTATGCTTGTTGTTTGTATGCGATAGATTACCCGGATTGCGCCACCTGTTACTTCGAATCTCTAGGACTCGCGGATCATCAGCAAGGCAAGTAACACTTTGATCATACCTTTTCTACAACCCAGTTTTATTGCATTAGATCCATCCTCACACATTGCATGATTAGGATCTAATTAAATTTTGGGATGGGAAGTAGATGAGGTAGTACCTATTACCTGTTTATTTTGAAACCTTTGGGAGTTACTTCTACGTTTGCTTATTATGCCATGTTATGCTAGTAGACGTGGATTGGGTGAGTGATATCCATGACAGATGTGAGATTGATAATTTAAAGGGTTTATCTAAGGTGGAAACTTAAACACACATCTGGGTGGATTGAGGCACCTGATGTCTATCAGGACTTGCCTGTTTTATTTTGGACCGCCACCCAGGCTCGAAGGGATCATAAGATCTTTCATGCTAAATACTTACGTGTGCAGCCACAAGCCATTATGGGCTCTGGCATAGTTGACTAAGTCGTGCGAACTCTTACAAGGTAGACTAGCAGATGTAGGGGAAAGTAGGTGTACCGGTCTATCCATCGTAAGGTGCTAGCGCTTTTGAAAGATTGTGTCTCGGTCATCCGTTTCTCAAACACCAGTAGTGCGAGAAAACCAACAGAGGCGATCGAGTCTTGTGGGGAAAAGTGCGCAAACCTCTGCAGAGTGTAATAAACTAATCATGATTAGCCGTGTCCTCGGTTATGGACAATCTTGAGTATCTACTACTTGAATATCATGTGAATCTCATCATGTTACTTCTAATTAATATTGTTGGGTTTTTAATGACTACTTTTAATTGGGATTGAGAATGCTGTCAACCATTCTCAATGTTTAACAACCACCATGATAGTTAAATAAATTTATTCCTTTGCAGTAGGGAAAAACTAGCTTTACGCAAAACAGTAACCATAGAGCTTTCCACCAGCCAAATATGCATATAGTATAGCTGTTTCATTCCATTATTCTCTATGTGTTACTTCGCCAGCATATTCCATGTGCTGACCCGTTTCGGGCTGCAACGTTAATGTTGCAGACTTTTCAGACGACGATTAAGGTGCTTTTAGGTCGTGGTTCTATACTCAGTGATGCCGTTGGAGTTGATGGACCCATTTACCTTCCAAGTCTTCCGCTGTTATCGTTTTAGATGGCCTTAAGCCATATTTATGTAATAAGTTCTCTTCGGAGACATCGATGTAATAAGTGTGTGATTGCCACTCTGCTATAAATCCTTCGATGTACTGTGTGGTGTCAGCATTACTGATCCAGGGATGACACCGGAGCACAGTAGACTTGATCCATTCGGGTCGGGTCGCTACAATTATTTTTTGACCTCAAATTGGATATAAATCAAATACTAGCACATATATATATATCCTCCCAAATTACTAAACACACAAATTAATCACTATATAAAGCATTGCAAGAGCTAATCTAGCAATGAGAGATGAAAGGACAAAGTTGCTAACTTTTGTGATCATTTGAATGGATGGGGGCCTTCAAATCTTGACAAATTTTGGGCAAAATGTGTGATGAGCTCGAGAGGAAGAGGGGAAGAACAGAGAGGAGAGGGGAAAGGGGAAGAACAGAGCGAGCTCGGGTGGACGAAGGGTTTGTGCCAAGAACCGGTACTAAAGGGGCTGGAGGGGCCCCATTCTGACAACATCCTGCCACCACTTTCATTAGTACCGGTTTGTGCCACGAACCGGTGCTAAAGTTCCCCACGAACCGGTACTAATGAAAGCGGCCCGGCTAGCCGTTGGAACCGGCACTAATGTATACATTAGTGCCGGCTCAAATACAAACTGGCACTAATGTTCTTCATGTTTGACCCTTTTTCTACTAGTATTAACTCGGGATTGATAGAGAAATCATAATCCTTATCAGTAATAAAGAGATAGGTGAAGTTGCATAAGAAGGACCATATTTCATTCTAGCATTCAGAGATTTTTCCTTCAGCTTAGCTAATAGTTTCTTAAGATCACTTCTATCATTGCAGGCAAGAAAGTCTCTAGCAGTTTCTTCATCCATAACATAACCCTCAGGACCAACAGGCAATTCATATCTAGGGGGAGAATCTTCATCATCACTTTCATCAATATTATCAGTTTCAATAATTTCATTCTCTCTAGCCCTAGCAAGTTGTTCATCTAGAAATTCACCAAGTGGCACAGTAGTATCAAGCATAGAAGTAGTTTCATCATAAGTATGATGCAAAGCAGAAGTGGCATCATCAATAACATGCGACATATCAGAATTAATAGCAGAAGCAGGTTTAGGTGTCGCAAGCTTCTCAAAACAAAAGGTGAATCAAGTGAAGATCTAGATGGCAGTTCCTTACCTCCCCTCGTAGTTGAGGGATAAATCTAGGTTTTTGGATCTCTCAAGTTCTTCATAATGATAAGCAGATATAAATCCCAAGTGACTCAAAGAATAGAGCTATGCTCCCCGGCAATGGTGCCAGAAAATAGTCTTGATAACCCACAAGTATAGGGGATCGCAACAATTTTCGAGGGTAGAGTATTCAACCCAAATTTATTGATTCGACACAAGGGGAGCCAAAGAATATCCTCAAGTATTAGCAGCTGAGTTGTCAATTCAACTACACCTGGAAACTTAATATCTGCAGCAAGGTATTTAGTAGGAAAGCAATATGATAGTAGTGGTAACGATATCAAAAGTAACGGTAGCAAAAGTAATATTTTTGGGTTTTGTAGTGATTGTAACAGTAGCAACGGAAAACTAAATAAGCGAAGAACAATATATGGAAAGCTCGTAGGCAATGGATTGGTGATAGAGAATTATGCCGGATGCGGTTCATCATGTAATAGTAGTAACATAGGGTGACAAAGAACTAGCTCCAATTCATCAATGTAATGTAGGCATGTATTCCGAATATAGTCATACGTGCATATGGAAAAGAACTTGCATGCCATATTTTGTCCTACCCTCCTGTGGCAGCGGGGTCCTAATGGAAACTAAGGGATATTAAGGCCTCCTTTTAATAGAGTACCGGACCAAAGCATTAACACATAGTGAATACATGAACTCCTCAAACTACGGTCATCACCGGGAGTGTTCCCGATTATTGTCACTTCGGGGTTGCCGGATCATAACACATAGTAGGTGACTATAGACTTGAAATATAGGATCAAGAACTTTCATATATTGATGAAAACATAATAGGTTCCGATCTAAAATCATGGCACTCGGGCCCTAGTGTAAAGCATTAAGCATAGCAAAGTCATAGCAACATCAATCTCAGAACATAGTAGATACTAGGGATCAAACCCTAACAAAACTAACTTGGTTACATGATAAATCTCATCCAACCCATCACCGTCCAGCAAGCCTACGATGGAATTACTCATGCACGGCGATGAGCATCATGAAATTGGTGATGGAGGAAGGTTGATGAAGACGATGGTGACGGATTCCCCTCTCCGGAGCCCCGAACGGACTCCAGATCAGCCCTCCCGAGAGAGTTTCGGGCTTGGCGGCGGCTCCGTATCGTAAAACACGATGAATCCTTCTCTCTGATTTTTTTCTCCCTAAAAGTGAATATATGGAGTCAGGGTTGAGGTCGGTGGAGCATCAAGGGGCCCACGAGGCAGGGGGCGCGCCCAAGTGGGTAGGGCGCGCCCCCACCCTCGTGGATAGGGTGTGGGCCCCCTGACGTGGATCTTTCTTCTAGTATTTTGATATATTCCAAAATAATTCTCCATTTATTTTCAGGTCATTCTGAGAACTTTTATTTCTGCACAAAAATAACACCATGGCAATTCTGTTGAAAACAGCGTCAGTCCGGGTTAGTTCCATTCAAATCATGCATGTTAGAGTCCAAAACAAGGGCAAAAGTGTTTGGAAAAGTAGATACGACGGAGACGTATCATGGAACTTGTATGTGAGGAAGAGTGTGTGTGGAGAGTGCCTCTCCACCTCTATTTATAGGAAAACCTAAGGGGTAGGGGGCACATGAAAAACCCAAAATGCCCACACTTTATGTCACACATAAAGGGCATAAAGGGATGACAAGTGGAGCCCCAAGGAGGAGCTGGACCCTCCAACATCCCACCTTCACGGGGGCCCCCCAGAGGGGGTTCCTTGATCCCCATGTCCTTCTAGAAGCCTTTTGGGAAAAGCCCCAAAAGGTGGCTTTCCATAAATAACCCAAAAAGCAGTTTCATTATTCACGACGACATTTTTCAGCATCCGTTCGAACTGAAAATATTTATGTGGGCTTAGACCATTTCTAGTACCCACTAAAATAATTTTCAATGCGTTCTGAAACAATTCCGAATTAGTGATTTTCATCTGCGAAAAGCATCTGATGTGGTTCCGGCAGCTCCGGAGCATTTCCAGATTTTATCCCAAAAAATTCCAGAAAGTTTCCAGAATGACTCTGGCACCCTCCAAGAATTATCAGGCATGTGCCGAAACCAATTGGACTTAATAATATACCCCAAAACAACTTTTCGGTTTCGCCGAAACTCATCCGATGACCTATCTCTGCGGAACTTTTCCGCTGTCAGAAACTTTTTCGGTGCTTTTCTCTCAGACTCCCTGTCTAGTATTTAGCATATAGATGACCCTTAAGCATGTGACCCTATAGGTTCGGTGAAGTATAGACATGACCCATAACCCCTTCCGATCAATGATCAACATCAGAGCCGTGGACACCCATATTGACCCCTATACCCACACGAATAAATATTCGAGTGAACATCTAGTTGTAGTGAGCTATTCCTATTGCTTTGCGTTATGTACAAACACCTGAGGTGAGATTTATTGCATCCCTGTGGATGAACAATTTGTCCACCATCCAAGTTACCTCGTTACCGGTTTTGTTCTCTTTTCTCGTTTCCGTATTTCCGTATTCCGGCATCCTGGGATTTGGGAGAGAAGTACTTGGGCACTCCGTGTGCCCTTGACATGCATTTGGTGCATCGGTTTGAGTTCTCCATGGTGATACGTGGAAGTTACAAGTTGAGAAGCTTATTAATCTTGGGTGCTTTGTACCCTTGAGCTTGTTCCTCTTGGGTGCTTGGGCGCCCTAGAAGGTTGGTGGTGTTCGGAGCTCAATCATTGTGGTGTAAAGCTCCGGGCAAGCGTCGGGGTCTCCAATTAGGTTGTGGAGATCGCCCCGAGCAATTTGACGGGTACCGGTGACCGCCCCCAAGGGTTGTGACCGCCCTCATGGGTCCCTTAGTGGAATCACGGCATCTTGCATTGCGCAAGGGCGTGAGGAGATTACGGTGGCCCTAGTGGCTTCTTGGGGAGCATTGTGCCTCCACACCGCTCCAAACGGAGATTAGCATCTGAAAGGGTGTGAACTTCGGGATACATCGTCGTCTCTGCATGCCTCAATTATCTCTTACCCGAACCCTTTACTTATGAACTTTACTTTGTGATAGCCATATTCTTTCTTGTCATATATCTTGATATCACCTACTAGTTTATCTTGGTTAGCATAAGTTTTTGGTGCGCATAGGTGCTACCTCTTGAGCATGTGTTCGTTTTCCCTTGAAGAGGAAAGGGTGATGCAGCAAAGTAGCGTAAGTATTTCCCTCAATTTTTGAGAACCAAGTTATCAATCCGGTAGGAGATAACACGCAAGTCACCTAGTACCTGCACAAATAATCAAGAACCTCGCAACCAACACGATAAAGGGGTTGTCAATCCCTTCACGGTCACTTGTGAAAGTGAGATTTGATAAAGATAGTAAGATAAATATTTTTGGTATTTTTGTTATATAGATTGGAAAGTAAAGATTACAAAATAGTAAACGAGATGCGATAACAAAAAGAGATGCAATATAATAAGGAAGAGACCCGGGGGCCATAGGTTTCACTAGTGGCTTCTCTCATGATAGCATGTATTATGGTGGGTGAACAAATTACTACCGAGCAATTGATAGAAGAGAGCATAATTATGAGAATATCTAAGAAATGATTATGAAGATAGGCATCATGTCCGTGTTAAGTAGACCAAAACGATTCTGCATCTACTACTATTATTCCACACATCGACCGCTATCCAACATGCATCTATAGTATTAAGTTCATAAGAATAGAGTAATGCTTTAGGCAAGATGACATGATGTAGAGGGATAAACTCAAGCAATATGATATAAACCCCATCTTTTTATCCTCGATGGCAACAATACAATACGTGCCTTGCTGCCCCTGCTGTCATTGGGAAGGGACACCGCAACATTGAACCCAAAGCTAAGCACTTCTCCCATTGCAAGAAAGATCAATCTAGTCGGCAAAACTAAACCGATAATTCGAAGAGACTTGCAAAGATATCAAATCATGCATATAAGAATGTAGAGAAGAACAAAATATTATTCATAGATAAACTTGATCATAAATCCACAATTCATCGGATCTCGGCAAACGCACCACAAAAAGTATTACATCGAATAGATCTCCAAGAACATTGAGGAGAACTTTGTATTGAGAACCAATGAGAGAGAAGAAGCCATCTAGCTAATAACTATGGACCTGAAGGTCTGTGGTAAACTACTCACACATCATCGGAGAGGCAATGGTGTTGATGTTGAAGCCCTCCGTGATCGAATCCCCCTCCAGCAGATAGCCAGAAAAGGCCCCAGATGGGATCTCACCGGTACAGAAGGTTGCGGCGGTGGAAAAGTGGTTTCATGACTCCCCCTGATGTTTTTAGGGTATAAGAGTATATATAGGCTAAAGAAGTACATCGATGGAGCTCTATGGGGCCCACGAGGGTGGGGGCGCGCCTACCCCCCCCCCCTCGGGCGCGCCCCCTGCCTCATGGAAGCTTCGCGGAGTTCCAGACTTCCACTCCAAGTCTCCTAGTTTGCATTTGTTCCAAGAAAGATCATCGCGAAGGTTTTGTTCCATTTGATATTCCTTTTCTACGAAACACTGAAATAGGCAAAAAAACAGAAACTGGCACTGGGCCTCCGGTTAATAGGTTAGTCCCAAAAATAATATAAAATAGCATGTAAAAGCCCATTAAACATCCAAAATAGATAATATAATAGCATGAAACAATCAAAAATTATAGATACATTGGAGACGTATCAATAGGTGAGCCTAGTGGTTGTAGGTTTTGTGCTTCACAAATTAACCGCTAGGTTTATTCCGCATTTGTTCAAGGCTAAACCGTAATTATTTTAAAGTGCTTATTCACCCGCCCCCCCTCTAGGCGACATCCACGATCTTTCAGTTGCTAGCCATGTTTCCTACGATTAAATCTAGTCAATTAATTCTAGACCTAATAAAATGAAAAATGACATAAAAAGGCCTATGTTTTGCAGGAACGTTGATTCCTTCCCGGTGTGGCAAATATCGGGCACTCGCTATGTCCTAGTTTGTAGCACAAGTCATGCCGAAATTTATGGAAAATTTTGGCATGACCTTTGCTAAAAAGTGGACAAATCGAGCACCTGAAATTTGTCGAAACAGAAATGAATCAACATTCTAGCAAAACATATGCCACTCGGCTTCATTCCCTAGAAACAATAAAAGGCCACTTGGGCACAATTGAACCACTTCAATGTTGCATATAACATGACCACTTAAGAACATGTACATGAGCAACTACAACAGTAGATAAACATGAGCAAACACAATTGAGGAATTTGCATATATCATGACCACTTCCATGTTTGACACTTCAAGAAAATCTACACAAATTTCAAATTATTAACCCTATAACTCAATTCAAATTATGTCCTAAATTTCTGCCATAATAAAAAATTAGTAAAAAAATTAAGAACCTAGTACACTTGCTACATTGATAGAAATTTATATTTTTATACTAAATTTTTTCTCTAAAATAAACCCTACTGCCCTAATTAACATCTAGTTAAACCCTACTGCCCTAGTACTTAAGCATCTACAAGTACTAACTAATTAGATGAACCCTAGCTAGCTACTTAAGCATCTACAACTACTTAAGCACCCATTGATGAACCCTAGGAATTATACAACTACTTAAGTATACATTGGGTGCAGAACAACTATATAAGTACTTAAGAAACTATATATACAACCCTATAATATATTTAGTTAACTACTTAAGCATATACAAGTTTGTCCTAAAAATAATATTTAGTTAAATACTTAAGCATATACAAATTTGTCCTAAACATTCAGTTAACTACTAATTTAATTCATTTAACTTTACCTAATCAACCTAGTAAAACCCTACTTCCCTAACTAAAAAACATCTAATTAACATCCACTAGTACCACTACTGTGAAGGAAATATGCCCTAGAGGTAATAATAAAGTTGTTGTTTTATATTTCCTTATATCATGATAAATTTTTATTATCCATGATAGAACTGTATTAACCGGAAACTTGACACATGTGTGGATACATAGACAAAACGTCATGTCCCTAGTAAGCCTCTACTAGACTAGCTCGTTAATCAAAGATGGTTGAGTTTCCTAACCATAGACATGTGTTGTCATTTGATGAACGGTATCACATCATTAGGACAATGATGTGATGGACAAGACCCATCCATTAGCTTAGCATTTGATCGTTCAGTTTTATTGCTATTGCTTTCTTCATGTCAAATACAAATTCCTTCGACTATGAGATTATGCAACTCCCGGATACCGGAGGAATACCTTGTGTGCTATCAAACGTCACACCGTAACTGGGTGATTATAAAGATGCTCTACAGGTATCTCCGAAGGTGTTTGTTGGGTTGGCATAGATCGAGATTAGGATTTGTCACTCCAAGTATCGGAGAGGTATCTGTGGGCCCACTCGGTAATGCCGTCGGAGTAATTGGACACGGACACCCCGAAGACGGCGAGACAAGAATTCAAGACATCGGGGCTAGCAAAGCCCCTTAGTCCAACTACCTGGTCGGTGGCTGACTGCTGGCTGCTGACTGCTCCACCAGGCCGACTGCTGGCTGCCGACTGCTCCACCAGGCCGACTGCTGGTTGCTGACTGCTCCACCGGGCCAACTGCTGGCTGCCGACTGCTGGCTGCTGACTGCTCCACCCGGCCGACTGCTGGCTGCCGGCTGCTCCACCAGGCCGACTGCTGGCTGCCAACTCCTCCGTCGGGCCGATTGCTGGCTGCCGACTCCTCCGCCAGGCCGACTGCCCGAAGTCAACTGCAGCCTGACGAGACACCGACAGGACGACCATACCGCGACATCATCTACAGTGTACTGTGTCCCCTGGGTTATGATTTATAAAGTACCCCAGGGGACAAGCATGACATGCACCATGCCACTAGCCATGCCTACATAGCTTGGCTTGTGAGCTACCCAAGGTAGCTTACACCCGAAGCCACTACCACCCATGCCAACTCCTATAAATATAAGCACACATCCATCCATCAGGGGATGGACTCACACACTCACACACTCACGCACACACACAAGCTAGCTAGCTAGTAAGAGAGCTAGCTAGCAATCCATCCATCCACTCCTACGGGCAAGCATGCCCAAGCACACCCATTCGGCCAAGAGCAACGGCCACCATGCCACATGCATATACGAGGCCAGATGCCTATGGCACTGACCTTAGATACAGCTCCAGGAGCACTCTGTACCAGATATACCACGTATACTCAGACATGCAGGAGTAGGGGTGTTATCTCTCCGGAGAGCCCCGAACCTGGGTAAACCAGTGCGTGATACTCGCATACCTGTCCCTAGATATTCCGGCAGCAGTCTTTCCCTCACACAAAGCCACCTTGTGGCATATGTCGTCTTGCACCCCCCGTGAGAATACCACGACAAATGCACATCATAATAAGCCTTGCCAGCAATGTGACTAATGAGGTAGTTGCGGGATGATGTATTACGGAACGAGTAAAGAGACTTGCCGGTAACGAGATTGAACTAGGTATGGAGATACCAACGATCGAATCTCAGGCAGGTAACATACCGATGACAAAGGGAATAACGTATGTTGTCATTACGGTACGACCGATAAAGATCTTCGTAGAGTATGTGGGAGCCAATATGAGCATCCAGGTTCCACTGTTGGTTATTGACCGGAGAGGTGTCTCGGTCATGTCTACATAGTTCTCGAACCTGTAGGGTCCGCACGCTTAACGTTCGATGATGATTTTGTATTATATGAGTTATGTCATTTGGTGACCGAATGTTGCTCGAAGTCCTGGATGAGATCACGGACATGATGAGGAGTCTCGAAATGGTCGAGTGGTAAAGATTCATATATAGGGCGATAGTATTCGGACATCGGAAGTGTTCTAGGGGTACCGGGTACATATCGGGTCACTGGAAGGGGTCCCGGGCATCCCCCCGGCAACTACATGGGCCTAATGGGCCAAGAAGGGACAGACCAGCCCCAAGGGGGCTGGTGCGTCCCATGTAGGCCAAAATAGGGGGAGGAAAGAGGAGAAGAGGGAAACGAAGGGGAGGGATTCGGCCTCCCCCTTACTTCTCTCCCCCTCCTCCTTCCTTCCCCCTCCAGATGTATATGGAAAGGGGGGAGGCCAAATTGGGAGGCGCCCAAGTAGGATTCCTCCTACATGGGGAGCCCCCTTGCCTGCCTCTCCTCCCCTCCAACCTATATATGAGGAGGGGGCATCGCTAGAACACACAACATTGATTCCTAGCCGTGTGCGGCACCCCCCTCCATGGTTTACGCCTCCAGTCATATTGTCATAGTGCTTAGGCGAAGCCCTGCGCGGATCACTGACATGTCTCCATCGTCTCTACTATTCCAAACACTTTTGACCTTGTTTTAGACTCTAACTTGCATGATTTGAATGGAACTAACCTGGACTGACGATGTTTTCAGCAGAATTGCCATGGTGTTACTTTTGTGCAGAAATAAAAGTTCTCAGAATGATCTGAAACTTCACGGAGAATATTTTTGGAAAATATAAAAAAATACTGGCAAAATAATCAACACCAGGGAGGCCACACCCTGTCCACGG
Source organism: Triticum monococcum (assembly GCA_034509565.1). Classification (NCBI taxonomy): domain Eukaryota; kingdom Viridiplantae; phylum Streptophyta; class Magnoliopsida; order Poales; family Poaceae; genus Triticum; species Triticum monococcum. The sequence goes on along the minus strand of CM067842.1, from coordinate 74,389,309 downwards.
GGGTGGGGGCGCGCCCACCCCCTGGGCCGCGCCCCCTATCTCGTGGCCCCCTGAGGCTCCACAAACCTCAACTCCAACTCTATATATTCACGTTCGGGGAGAAAAAAATCAGAGAGAAGGATTCATCACATTTTACGATACAGAGCCACCGCCAAGCCCTAATCTCTCTCGGGAGGGCTGATCTCGAGTCCGTTCGGGGCTTCGGAGAGGGGAATCCATCGCCATCGTCATCATCAACCTTCCTCCATCACCAATTTCATGATGCTCACCACCATGCGTGAGTAATTCCATCGTATGCTTGCTCGACGGTGATTGGTTGGATGAGATTTATCATGTAATCGAGTTAGTTTTGTTAGGGTTTGATCCCTAGTATCCATTATGTTCTGAGATTGATGTTGCTATGACTTTGCTATGCTTAATGCTTGTCACTACGGCCCGAGTGCCATAATTTCATATCTGGACCTATTATGTTTTCATGAATATATGTGAGTTCTTGATCCTATTTTGCAAGTCAACAGTCACCTAATATGTGTTATGATCCGGTAACCCCGAAGTGACAATAATCGGGACCACTCCCGGTGATGACTACAGTTTGAGGAGTTCATGTATTCACTAAGTGCTAATGCTTTGTTCCGGTACTCTATTAAAAGGATGCCTTAATATCCCTTAGTTTCCAATAGGACCCCGCTGCCACGGGAGGGTAGGACAAAAGATGTCATGCAAGTTCTTTTCCATAAGCACGTATGACTATATTCGAAATACATGCCTACATTACATTGATGAACTGGAGCTAGTTCTGTGTCACCCTATGTTATAAATGTTGCATGAGGAATCGCATCCAACATAATTATCCATCACTGATCCATTGCCTACGAGCTTTTCACATATTGATCTTTGCTTAGTTACTTTTCCGTTTCCACTGTTACAATCACTACAAAACCAATACTATTACTTTTGCCACCATTACCGATACTTCCATATTACTTTGCTACTAAATACTTTGCTGCAGATATTAAGTCCTTCAGGTGCGGTTGAATTGACAACTCAACTACTAATACTTGAGAATATTCTTTGGCTCCCCTTGTGTCGAACCAATAAATTTGGGTTGAATACACTAGCCTCGAAAACTATTGCGATCCCCTATATTTGTGGGTTATCAAGACTATTTTCTAGCGTCATTGTTGGGGAGCATAGCTCTATCATTTGAGTCACTTGGGATTTATATCTGTTGATCACTATGAAGAACTTGAAAGATGAAAGAACCAAGATTTATCCCTCAACTACGAGGGGAGTTAAGGAACTGCCATCTAGCTCTGCACTTGATTCACCTTCTGTTTTGAGTAAACTTGCGACACCTACACCTGCTATTCATTCTGATATGTCGCATGTTATTGATGATGCCACTTCTCCTATGCATGATGCTTATGATGAAACTACTTCTATGCTTGATAATACTGTGCCACTAGGTGAATTTCTTGATGAACAACTTGCTAGGGTTAGAGAGAATGAAATTATTGGAACTGATAATATTGATGAAAGTGATGATGAAGATTCTCCCCTAGATATGAATTGCATGTTGTGCCTGAGGGTTATGTTATGGATGAAGAAACTGCTAAAGACTTTTTAGCTTGCAATGATAGATATGATCTTAAGAAACTGTTAGCTAAGCTGGAAGAAAAATCCTTGAATGCTAGAATGAAACATGATCCTGCTTTTGCTACTTCACCTATCTGTATCTCTGATAAGGATTATGATTTCTCTGTCGATCCTGAGTTAATTACTTTGGTTGAATCTAATCTTTTTTTATGGCTATGAATCTGAAGCTGTTGTGGCACATCTTATGAAATTGAATGATATAGCCACCTTGTTCACTAATGATGAGAAAACTCGCTATTGCTTTATCCTTAAGTTATTTCCGTTCTTATTAAAGGGTGATGCTAAAATATGGTTTAATTCTCTTGATCCTGGTTGTGTGCGTAGTCCCTAGGATATGATTTATTACTTCTCTGCTAAATATTTCCCCGCTCATAAGAAATGAGCTGCCTTAAGGGAAATATATAACTTTGTGCAAATTGAAGAAGAGAGTCTCCCACAAGCTTGGGGAGGCTTCTCTGATTACTTAATGCTTTGCCTCATCAATTCATCATCCTCTCAAGAAAAATGAAATACTTGATATCTTTTATGATGGACTAACTGCTGCTTCCAGAGACCACCTGGATAGTTGTGTTGGTTGTGTTTTCAGGGAAAGAACTGTTGATCAAGCTGAATTGCTATTGAATAATATGTTGAGTAATGAAAATGATTGGACATTCCTGAACCAACTCCTAATCCAACTCCGAAGAAAAGGGGTATTCTATCTCTCAGTCCTAAAGATATGCAAGAGGCAAAGAAATCTATGGAAAAAAGGTATTAAAGCTAAAGATGTCAAGAATTTACCACCTATTGAAGAAATACATGATCTTGATAACCCGACACAGGTTGTAAAGGTAAATTCTCTATAGATTTGATGAAGGTGATATTCCTCGTAATAAGTCTGCTAGCCAATGCTTGTATGAGTATGATAATTTTATTGTTAAACAAGAAAACTTCAATGCTTATGTTGGTAGACAATTGAAACATATATAATGCTTATATGATTGGACACTTGAGTGATTATATGTCTAGAGTTAAAGGTGAACTTAAACTTATTAGTAAACATGCTTCTATGGTTACCACTCAAGTAGAACAAGTGCTTAAATCTCGGAATGATTTGCTCAATGAATTAAATAATAAGAAAATGATAATGATGTTAGAGTTGTGACTAGAGGGGGTAAAATGACTCGGGAACCTTTGTATCCTGAGGGCCACCCTAAGAGAATTGAGCAAGATTCTCAGAGAACTAATGCTGATGCACCTAGTTCTTCTAAGAAGAAGAAAAAGAAAAATGATAGGACTTTGCATGCTTCTAGTGAACCTGTTGTTGACACACCTGAGAATCCCAACGATATTTCTACTTCTGATGCCAAAACACAATCTGGTAATGAACATGAACCTAGTGATAATATTAATGATGATGTTCATGTTGATGCTCAACCTAGTAATGACAATGACGTAGAGATTGAACCTGCTATTGATCTTGATAACCCACGATCAAAGAATCAACGTTATAAGAGACACTTCGTTGCTAGGAAGCACGGTAAAGAAAGAGAACCATGGGGTCAAAAACCCATGCCTTTTCCTCCTAAACCATCCAAGAAAATGGATGATGAGGATTTTGAGCGCTTTGCTGAAATGATTAGACCTATGTTTTTGCGTATGCGTTGGATTGATATGCTTAAAATGAATCCTTATGCTAAGTACATGAAATATATTGTTACAAATAAAAGAAAGATACCGGAAGCTGAAATTTCCACCATGCTTGCTAATTATACTTTTAAAGGTGGAATACCTAAGAAACTAGGAGATCCAGGAGTACCAACTATACCATGCTCCATTAAAAGAAACTATGTTAAAACTGCTTTATGTGATCTTGGACCCGGTGTTAGTGTTATGCCTCTCTCTTTATATCGTAGACTTGATTTGAATAAGTTGACACCTACTGAAATATCTTTGCAAATGGCTGATAAATCAACTGCTATACCTCTCGGTATTTGCGAGGATGTGCCTGTTGTGGTTGCAAACGTTACTATTTTAACGGACTTTGTTATCCTTGATATCCCCGAGGACGATAGTATGTGTACTATTCTTGGTAGACCCTTTTTAATACTGCAGGGGCTGTTATTGATTGCAACAAGTGCAATGTCACTTTTCATGTTAATGGTAATGAGCATACGGTACACTTTCCGAGGAAACAACCTCAAGTCCACAGTGTCAATTCTATTGGAAAAATTCCAACGATTACTATTGGAGGTTTTGAATTCCCTCTTCCTACTATCAAGAAGAAATATGATATTCTTATTGTTGGGGATGTGCATATACCCGTTGAGGTAACCTAGTGTTATTCGAAAATTCTTCGGTTTTATGCGATTCAGAAAGGGTTTGTTAACAAGACTTGATCAACCTTGTTAGTGGATACCTTTTGATGAGCATGAGATGGATGAAGTTAGAAAGCACAACTCTCTGTAGTCTGTTTTTACTTTTTTGTTATTTAGAATAAATAAAGTAAAAATAGTATTTTCTGTCTGTTTTCTGAATTATCCTTGCAATAAAAAATACCCCGAAAATAAAAGTTCTCCAAATGCCCTGAAAATTTTAGATGATTTTTTGTAGAATATATAAGAATTATTGGCACTTAGAACACACCAGGGGGCCACACCACCTGGCCACGAGGGTTTAGGGCGCGCCCACATCCCCCCCCTAAGGCGCGCCCCCTGCCTCGTGGACCCCATGTGGGCCCCCTCCACTTATTCCAGCACCCACACACTTCGTCTTCCTCCAGAAAAAATCCTCCCATAGCTCAAACCCATGTTCTAGCTCATCTTGCTGCCATTTTTGATCTCCTAGCTCAAAGCTCCATTCACAAAACTGCTTTGGGGGATTGTTCTTCGATATGTGACTCCCCCAATGGTTCAATTAGTTTTTGTTCTAGGGCTTTATTTATTGCAAATTTTTGCGGCTTAGGTGACCCTGTTCTTGAGCTTACATGTCAAATTTATGTGGTCAAACATAGTTTTAATGCATGATATGGCCTCTAGGCACTTGTAGCAGTAGTTGCTCTCAATCTTGTTGAGTTTGTTTCACTTTTATTTTGAGTCACTAAAAATTTCAAAAAAAATTCAGAGAAAATGATGAAGAGATTGTTGAGGCGCTCTTCGAGCCGAAGCTCGAAGGATAAGCAATGTGAAGAGAATAAGAAGCCTAAATATAATCTCCCTCCCACTGCGGAAGTTCAGCCGTGCGAATGGCCTTGTGATGAGTTCTTGAGAGTAGCCAGGATTTATGAAGACTTTTATTATTTGGCTGAGAATGCAGGCCTTATCGACTTCCTCTGCGACCAGCGTGAACTGTATCTCCTCCTCACTAATATTTTCGTGCAAAATTTTCACTTTCATGCTAAGGAATCACCACCTTCGGTGGAATTTCACTTATATGATGAGGTTAAGGAGATGTCAGTGTATGATTTTTGTCGGGTCTGTAAGATACCCTTTGAGGGCAGCATAGAGGAACCACACCGTAAAGATGTGGAAGGATTTATTGATATAATTGCTGCAGGGGAAACGAGGAAAGTTTCCGATGCAAGAATTACTAGCATACATTTTCCTGTTCTACGTTACTTTGCAATATTTGCTAGTAGATTCTTAATTGGTCGTGGGAATAGTGGAAGCCTCAGTGCCCCTGATATTGTTATTTTGCGCCATGATTTGTTTCATGATACCACTTTAAGTTTAGGCGCTACTGTTGCTAAACGGTTAAATCTGAACCGAGCAAAGGGCCCTGTCGGGGGTGCTAATCCCACGGAGACCTATGGGACCGGCGGACCGAGCCCCTTTTTGGTTCGGCAGGGGGGCGGAGAGCGCACGAAGAGCAGATCGAGGCGAAGCGCACGAGCACGCGATCAGTTTACCCAGGTTCGGGCCGCACGGATGCGTAAAACCCTACTCCTGCTTTGTGGTTTGTATTGTGTTCTTGCTCGGGAGCGCTGATTGCTACAGTACACACCAGCAGCTAGCCAGACCGAGTGTGAGAATGATCGTCCCCCCTTTACGTTGCGCATGGGCCTCCTTTTAGATGCTCAAGGGGTCACCGACAGGTGGCAACATAGATGAGGGTAAAAATGGAAAAAGGCGTGGCGGTTGGCACCGCCGCCTACTACAGTGTATCATACCTAACTCTGATGGCAGGGGACAAGGGCATTAAATGCCGGTTTGTGTCGCCTAGACGGTGTAGAAAGGGACCGCCAGGGACGCCACCGCTTGCCACGATGGCAATCTTGTCAGCGCCGCTTGCCACCGTGTACCGCTGGCTGCACAGCCTCCCGCCACGTTCGCCTGGAAGGGTCCCAGAGCGACACGTTGGTGGATGTGCTGGAGCGCAGGTACAGAGTGGAGGCTTGCCGCGGTTGTTGTCTTGTCGCATCCGGGAGCTTGTCACTCACCGGTCCTTGCCGGGACGCGTGGTGCGTTGCGGCAAGTTCCTTGAGATGCCTTGGTTGGCCTTCCCGGCAAGCTCCTCTTGCCAGGGTCTTGTCCTTCTCGGCAAGCTCCTCTTGCCGGGGTCTTGTCTCCTTTGCTTGGATACTTTGTTCTTGAATGGCTCCAAAGGAACCACGGAGGACCTTGGCGGCCACCTGACAAGCCTTGCCGCGGGAAGCTGCGACTGCCCGTGCACAAGTTTGGGATACTAGGGTACCCCTACTCTAGTACATCGACAGGAGTCCCCGGGCCTGGGCCATACACGGTGCTGAGCGCTGTTGGGCCAGGCCCAAAACAGGGCACGGGCACGCGTGGCCTGGGTTACGCCGTATCTCACTCCGCATCCGCCGCGCCCTCCCCGAACGGCACGCGTCGAACGCGGCGTCGTTGGTGGTTTCTTTATTAGGAAAGGCAGAACGCCCGCCCCCTCCCCCTTTATAAGCAAGGGGAAGCAGGGGTAGTGTGCCCACTCACCCCCTTTCCATTCCAATCTCAGAAGCCTCCGCCCCGCCTCCGTCTTCCCAAAGCTGAAAAGAGAGCTGCGCCCTGCCACCCCATCGCCACCAGCACCACCAACGCCGTCGACCTCCTCCACCACCTCCGCCATGGCTCCGAAAGCCGACAAGGGGAAGGCTGTGAAGTCGACCGAGGCACAGCGGCTTGCCGCGCTGCGGAAGGAGCGGGCCATCTTCCCCCCCAAGCTTGCCGCGAAGGAGCTGAGGGAGTACTACTACCTCTTCTGGTCAACGGAGACGCGAGCGCATCCGAGCACGAAGGTACTCCCAGCCACCGCTCATAAAATGGCTCCAAACGGATATCCCTTCTTCGCCGTGTTCTTCTACTGCGGGCTCTGCCCGCCCTTCTCTGAATTTTTCTGCGACATCATGAACACCTACGGCCTCTGCCTCCTTGATTTCACCCCCAACGCCGTTCTGACCATGGCAGTTTTCGCACACCTTTGCGAAAACTTTGTCGGAGTCCATCCCAACGTAGCCCTTTTCCGCCATTTCTTCATGCCCCGAGTAGAGAGAGGAGAGCCTTTATCCGGCGGAATCACCTGGGTCTCAAGGACCGGCAAGAAGGACTCTTATCTGGAGGGCGAGTTCCACGGCAAGTGGGAGGAGTGGAGAGCAGATTGGTGCTGGATTGTCGAGGAGAACCCGCAGCCATTTACTGCCCGACGCCAAACCGCAGCAGTACGCGGCAGCGATTGGAGTGACGCGGCCCCGGAAGACGACAGGCTGAGGATTCCCGTCACCAGGATCCAACGCCTCAGGCTTGCCGGACTCACTGTAGGCGCCGTTGGCGCAGATTTCCTTCGCCGCCGCATCGCCCCCTGCAGGAATGGAGGAGGCCCGCCTAGGAGTTCAAGAATGCGGCGGATATCATGAGGCTGCGTCCGGGCCTCAACTACAACTTCACTGTCTTGGAGCTCAACGCAATGCTTCAAGAGCTCTTCAAGTATGATCCTGATCATCCCGAAGTATTTAGGTTGCCGCAGGGCATCATTCCGTTGTGCAACAATTCCGCACTTGACCGCATCCGGGCAATGATGCCGCTGTGCGACTCGCATGGACTTGTGCCAACTTGGCAAGAGCCTGCAGACGAGGTCATGCAGGAATTCTTTGACAATCTGGTAGAAGTGCCGATCCGCCCCGACAAGAAGAATGGCCTCACTCGCGACACCACCGATGCAGAGTTGAAGTGCATCGCCACCAGGCTGGAAGAGGCGACGGCAGCCGCAGCGGCAGGCGAGTTTGGATTCACCTTGGAGGAAGCAAAGGCAGCAGAGGCGGCAAACCGTGCTGAGCGAGAGGATCTCGCCGGCAAGAAAGAGCTTGCCCGGCAAGAGGAGCTTGCCGGCAAGAAAGATCTTGCTGGGCGTGACGCCGAGCCGAGCGAGCCTGCCGAGGATACGAGCGGCTCGTTGGAGATCAACTCCTCTTCCTCCTCATCCTCAGACAGCTCGCCGCAAGCAGAGCCTCCATCTCCACCAAGATGGCGTCTCCGCAAGGCCGGGGACATAGCGAGGCGGCAGGCGAGTCGACAATCGCCGCGCCGCACGACACGCTCCACTGCGGCAAGCACTGTTGCCGCGGGAGTGCCCCACGCTCCTGCAGCAACTGGAGCGGGGTCTTCCCGGACCACTGCTTCTGCTCCCGCCAAGCGGCCAAGGGAACCTACTCCTCCTCCTTCCCGCACCGAACGTGAGCCGGACTTCGACTTCTCCGCGTTCAGCTCCGACGAGGAAGAAGAAGAAGAGTAAGATTTTCTTGTTGTACTTGTAGTGCTTCAATCCTTGCTATTTTTGTCTTGCATCTCATTTGCTTTACTCTGAACCTTTTCTTTCTTAGGACTCTGGCCCAGAGAGCGGCGAAGAGAACCAAGGCCCCGGTGATTGTCATCGAGGACGAACCCACCGCGACGGTAGGGGATGCGCCCGAGACAACCTTGCCTGACCCGGCAACTGTTCTCCAGAGCAGCCCCCAGCGTAAGTATATGGCTTGCTTTCCGCTGTTGGGCACGCATGGAGATTCTTGCTTTGCTGACATCTGACTGTTGACTTGTGCAGGAGCAGAGCAGACCCACCAGGAGCGCCCGGAGGCCTCCCCCGAAACGCCAAGGGAGAGTCCTCCGGCAAGGGAGAGGTCTCCGGCAAGGGAGAGCCCCCCGGCAAGGGAGGAGTCTCCGGCAAGGGAGAGGTCTCCGGCGAGGGACAGCACCAGCAGCCCCCCGGCGGCGGAGACCACGGCTGCAGAACCTGGCACAGGTAATCTTCTCGCCCCAGAACTTCCCTTGGGTTTTTCTTCTTTTGATCTTCTTTTTTTGGATATTTGCTTGATTCTTCTCCCCTTTCCGGCTGTCAGATCCATCTGCTGCGGAGCCAATGGAGACCGAGGTTGCTGCCAACGACGCCGTTGCCACCGAGGAAGCAGCCAGCGCTGACGAGCCCGCCGGCAAAGAGGCCGCCGGGGCTGCCGCTGCAGAAGCAGGCGGGGGATCTGGCGATCGCACTGACGACCCTGAGGCCACAGGAGCGCCAGGCGCTGCACCGACCGCCGATCCCTCCGCCGCTGCCGCAGCGCCAGGTTCCGAAGAGCCCCAGCCTGGCGTCTACTTGAAGGCTGGCGACGACATCTTCATCAACCCCCCTGGGCGTCAAGCTCCAGGGCGCCGATCGAAGGAGAGAGCTTCGACGGAGAGGTGCTCGCCTCCGCCGGGCTGGCGCTAGTTGACGCGCCAAGCAGCAGCAGTGGCGAGCCTGAGGAGGAGCGGCTGCTGCAGAAACTGGTGTCACTCTACCGCGCCCGGCAAGCCAAGCTGGAATCCCGCGAGGCGCTTGTCGCGAAGGCGGGAGTCGACATCGAGAAGCATGCGGAGGAGCTCCGGGGTCACAATCAAGAAGCTCTCCGGTCTCTGGCAGTGGAGCGGGCGCGACTTGCCGAGGAGCGGGAGGCCTTCCTCCTCGAGAAGGCCGAAGCCGAAGAGCAACAGCGGCTTGCCGCTGAGAAGTTGTCGGTGCAGGAAGGCGAGCTGGTGCAGCGGAAGGTCCATCTTGACAGCCACGAGGAGGAGCTTGCCGCGCGCGAGCGAACGTTTGGCGGAGCCCTCAAACAAGCAGAAGATGCTGCCGCAGCTGCCGAGGCTGCCAAGAAGGAGCTAGAGATGAAGGTGGCACAGCTGGAGGCCGATCTCAAGGCGAGCGGTGACGAGCTTGCCGCGCTCAAGATTGAGCGGGAGAAGGACGCCCACAGCCATTCGGAGATGCAGACCCGCCTCGCCGAGAAGGGCAAGGAGCTTGATGCCGCCAAGGATTCCAATGCAGATCCTGAGTCGAAGCTGATCGCTTTGACAAAGACGCTGGACGGCGCCAAGGAGCAGGAGACGGACCGGAAGGAGGAGGTCAAGGCCAGCAAGGCGCTGCTGGCGAGTGCCGCTGCCGCCCAGAGCACTTTCTGGGAGAACGTGGAGCACTGGACGGAGGGTCTTGTGGATGTTGCCGCAGACATCGACAAGGAGCTGGCGCAGCTGGGAATGGAGGATCTCGGGTATCCCTCCGACGAGAACCTCCAACCCAGCGCCAAGCTCACCTCGTTCTTCAAAGGCGTGGCGACGGCCCTCCGGCGACTCCGGGAAAGGATCCCAAAGCAGCTGGCCGACGAGTAGCGCAAGATCTGCGCGGGAGCTCTTCAGAAGGTGCTGGTTAAGGTGGCGTTCCGCAACCCGGGCCTCAACCTCACCAACATCCTCAGGTCCTTGCCGCCGGATCTTGATCTGGAGGCGCTCAAGACCCTTGTCGCACCCATTGTGGACAAGGTGAGCGGAATCAAGAGGGTTGAGGGCGATCGCGTAGATTAGGCCGCCTGTTTTCTTCTTTTCTTGTCGCTGTTGGTCATGTTACGAAAACAATCTATTAGAGCTGCGACAAGCTATCTTGTAATATAACTCTGTTTTGGGTAATGATTGCAATGTTATTTCCTTTACTTGACTCCTTCCTTTGTATGTTTTTACCCTACGCTTTTAGGGAACTTGCCGGCGCAGGCACCTGTGCCGCGAGCGCTGAGTGCGGGACGTCAGCAGCCTGCTGGCGGTGCCGCTACCGACAAGAAACCTTGTCGCAGCTAGTCGCAGCTCACTTAAGTTGTTGAGCGGACTCAAAACAACAGTAAGGGCGCAACTAGCTACGAGTTGGGTCCTCCGCGCACAGGTTTTCCATACAAAGTACGGTCGTTCAAGCAAGATAACTTAAAATTTTAAAAAAAATCTGATTGCTCAAACTTTGGCAACTTATCTTTTCTGTTGTTTGCTTCCTGGCAAGGCGAAACCTTCTTGAACGATGCCTGGTCCATACCGTATCTTCTCCTTTCCCCCCCCCCGGCAAACTTGTGCGCGAGGGAACCTTCCTTTCCTTGAGAGAAAAAAAGGAAGAAGGAGAAAAAGATATGGAGCCTTATGGCTCGTTGTTGCTTACCGGGGGTATGCACTGCACAAAGTGTCAGATAACACATGCAAAAAATAAAAAGCATGAAATCGACAAGATGTGCGGAGCACATGAGCTTTATGCACGGGGTCTGCGCCCGGCTTTGTACAAAGGATTACATGCAACAGCGGCAAGACTTGTACAAAAGGTGGTTGCCGGAACGGGTTCCGGCAACCGCGCCCTACGGGTAAAACTTGCGAAGATGCTCAATGTTCCAGGAGTTGCTCACTGGAATGCCATCTTCGGTCTCAAGGCGGACAGCGCCAGGCCTAGTGACTCGTTTCACCCGGTAAGGGCCTTCTCACTTCGGCGTCAACTTGTTGGAATTCTTGGCAGACTGAACACGCCAAAGAACAAGGTCGCCTTCCTCGAGACTTCTGGCGTTAACTTTGCGGCTATGGTAGCGGCGCAAAGCTTGCTGGTAGCAAGCAGCTCGCACAGCAGCCTGAAGACGGTCTTCCTCAAGGAGCAGCGCGTCATCTTGTCGCAGCTGCTCTTGCTCAAGCTCATCGTAAGCGAGCACTCGAGGTGACCCGTATACGAGTTCCGTGGGGAGAACTGCCTCTGCCCCATAGACTAGAGCAAAAGGTGACTGGCCAGTGGCTCGATTTGGCGTCGTCCTGATCGACCAAAGAACCACCGGCGGCTCCTCGATCCAGTTTCTTCCGCACTTGTGCAGCCTGTCGAAAGTCCTGGTCTTGAGCCCACGCAGCACTTCAGCATTTGCCCTCTCCACTTGACCGTTGCTTCTCGGGTGAGCAACAGAAGCGAAGCAGACCTTGGCGCCAAGATCTTGGACGTACTGCATGAAGGTGCGGCTCGTAAATTGTGTACCGTTGTCGGTGATTATCCTGTTAGGGATCCCAAAATGGCAAACAATCGACCTGAAGAACTTGACTGCTGACTGCGCTGTCACCTTCCTCATTGGTTCCACTTCTGGCCACTTTGTGAACTTGTCGATTGCAACGTACAAGTACTCAAAGCCTCCGACTGCTCGGGGAAAGGGGCCGAGGATATCGAGCCCCCAGACCGAAAATGGCCAGGATAAAGGGATCGTCTGGAGAGCTTGAGTTGGCTGGTGTATCTGCTTGGAATGGAACTGGCACGCTTCACACTTGGTTACTTGTGCAGTTGCATCCTGTAGGGCTGTCGGCCAAAAGAAACCTTGCCGGAATGCTTTGCCGACAAGTGCTCTTGCGCCAATGTGGTGACCACATATGCCTCCATGTATCTCCGCCAACAGCTTTTGTCCATCTTCCCGGTGAATACACTTCAATTTCACACCGTTGAGTCTTCTTCTGTACAGTGTGTTGTCGACAAACTGGTACATACTTGACTGCCGGGCTACTCTTTCTGCTTCTTCTTGCTCTTCGGGGAGTTCTCCTGTCTGAAGGAAACGGACAATCTGCTGTCCCATGCTGGAGCTTGCGGCTCGACAACAAGGACTAAAGGCATATCTGCTGCTGCGGGAACATCCGCTTCTACGGCAAGAGCCTGCGGCTCTGTCGGAGCTTGACGCTCCCCGCCAAGCTTGCCGGAGCAAAACTTGTCGGGAGTGTCTGCTTCAACGGAACAAACCCTAGGGCTTGCCGGAGCAGACTGCTCCTCAGCACTCTTGGTGTTGATCTTGGGGACCTTCTTGGCGGCGGCTTCGGGAAGCTCTGCCGGAAAATAGTCACCAGAAATCAACTTCCTCTTCTTGCTCTATGCAGTTGATGGCATTACGGACGGTTGAGTCAGCTTGAGCACAAAGATCCCTGGTTCCACAGGTAACTTAAGTGCGGCGCACTTTGACAGGCCATCGGCAATGTCGTTCTGAGCTCTTGGAACATGCTCCATCTGCAGGCCATCAAAGTGTTCTTCTAGCTTTCTCACTTCGTCAACATAGGCTTCCATCAACGGACTCTGATAACTCTTGTTTACTTGGTGGACGACAAGCTGCGAGTCACCCCTGACAATGAGCTTCTTGATCCCAAGGTCTGCCGTGATCCTGAGACCGGCAAGCAAGCCTTCATACTCTGCAGTATTGTTTGTCGCTTGCTCCTTGGGAAAGTGCATCTAGACTATGTACTTGAGGTGCTCTCCAGTGGGTGCGACAAGCAGCACGCCAGCGCCGGCGCCTTGCAGCGAGAAGGCACCGTCAAAGTACATGAGCCATTCTTTGCTTGCTTCCTTAACGGGGATGCTCGTTTCTGGAATTCCCTCATCTGGTGTTGGCGTCCACTCTGCTATGAACTCTGCCAATGCTCTGCTTTGGATAGTTGAAGTACTCTCAAACTTGAGGCCAAAGCTTGACAGTTCCAGTGCCCACTCAACAATCCTGCCTGTCGCTTCTGGATTCTATAGTATCCTCTTCAGCGGAAAGCGAGTGACAACTATGATCTCATGTGCTTGGAAGTAATGGCGCAGCTTTCTCGAGGCCATGAGAAGGCCGAAAAGCAATTTCTGCACACCAGAATACCTTGACCTAGCCCCCTGCAGAAGGGAACTGACAAAGTAAACTGGGCGCTGCACCATTCTCTTCTGCACCTCTTCGCGCACCTGCGCAGATCCATCCTTGTCGGGACCAGAGCTTGTCGGGGAAGCCCCCTGCTTGTCGCTGGATGCGCTTGCCGTGGTTGCTGGCTCGTCATCTGCCTCCCTCTCTGCCACTAACGCAGCACTAACCACTTGATTGGTTCCCGCTATGTACAGCGGCAACTTCTCTTGCGGCTTAGGTGCGACAAGTGTTGGAGTGGAGGACAGGTATCTCTTCAAGTCCTGCAGCACAGCCTCCGCTTCTGGAGTCCATTTCATTGGACCTGCCTTTTTCAAAATTTTGAAAAATGGCAGGGCGCGCTCAGCAGACCGAGAGATAAACCTGCTGAGAGCAGCCACGCAACCGGCAAGTCTTCGTACATCCTTGACGCGCTTTGGTGCTTCGATCTGCTCAATGGCCTTGATCTTGTTGGGATTGGCTTCAATTCCCCGCTGAGACACGAAGAACCCGAGAAGCTTGCCAGAGGGAACTCCAAACACACACTTCTCGGGGTTGAGCTTGAGGTTGATCTTGCGCAGATTTGCAAAGGTCTCGTCTAAATCTTGAATTAGGGTTGCTCTGTCCTTGCTCTTGACCACTATATCGTCCATGTAGGCTTCCACATTTCTGTGCATTTGTGGCTCAAGAGCGACATGAACTACCCTTGCAAATGTTGAACCAGCATTCTTTAAACCAAAAGGCATCCGTATGAAACAGTACATGCCACATGGAGTGATGAATGCGGTCTTCTCCTCATCTTCTTCTGCCATGAAGATTTGATGGTATCCTGAGTATGCGTCAAGAAATGAAAGCAAGTCACATCCGGCGGTGGAGTCAACAATCTGGTCAATGCGCGGCAAGGGAAATGGGTCTTTGGGACAAGCTTTATTAACATGAGTAAAGTCGATACAAAGCCTCCATTTCCTGTTTGCCTTGCGCACGACTACAGGATTGGCCACCACGTAGGATGGAGCACTCCTCTGACAAGGCCTGCTGCTTCCAATTTCTTGATTTCTTCTGCGATGAATTCTTGGCGCTCCACTGCTTGCTTCCTGACCTTCTGCTTGACGGGCCGCGCATGAGGACAAGTGCTCAATTACTTTCCTGGGAACACCGGGGATGTCAGACGGTTGCCACGCAAACACGTCGACGTTCGCCCGCAGGAAAGCAATGAGCGCGCTTTCCTATTTAGGGTCGAGAGTGGCACTGATGGTGAAGGTACCACCAGTGCCGTCCTCCTTGACGGACACTTTCTTGGTCTCTGGCAGAGCTGCCATTGCCTTCTTACACTTGCCGGTGGAGCTCGATGGTGCGTCCTCGACGGTAGCGCAGCACTCCGAAGAGGTGCGCTTGCCGGAGTGGGCATCAGAACTCTTGCCGGACTTGGTCTTCTTCTTCCCCCCGGGAGCTTCAGCGGCAAGTGACTTGCGATCTGTTGCGGCTGCTGCTTCCCGGTAGATCTTGTCGGCGCAGATAAGAGCATCCTTCTTGTCGCCAGGGACAGAGATGACGCTTATCGGGCCTGGCATCTTCAACATGTTGTATGCGTAGTGAGAGGCCGCCATGAACTTGGCGAGTGCAGGATGACCGAGTATCCCATTGTAAGGCAATGGAAAATCGGCAACATCAAAAGTGACTCTCTCAGTCCTGAAGTTCAACTCACTGCCAAATGTTACTGGCAACGTGACCTTCCCCTTCGGCTTGCTCCTTCCCGGGTTAATTCCTTGGAACGTGCCGGTCTCTTCGAGCTCGCCGTCGGGGATCTGGAGTTTCTGGAGGACAGGGGAGGAGATCAGGTTTAAGCCGGCCCCGCCGTCAACTAGCATCTTAGTGACCTTGAGGTTGCGGATAGTTGGTGAAACCAACAACGGCAAGCACCCGACCACAGTTGTGCGATCAGGGTGGTCCTCAATATCAAAGATGATAGGCGTGTTGGACCATTTCAGAAGCTTGCGCGATTCGACAGGTGGTTCCGCCGCATTGACTTCCCGCACCCACTGTTTGAGTTGGCGGTGCGAAGTATGCAGAGAAGCACCGCCGTCAACGCACAGGACCTCTGTGGCTTTCTGGACCTCCTGCTCACTGGTCTCGACATCATCCATGTCTTCGTCGTCGTCGTCATCTTCATCCTTGTCGCGGCCGCGGGGAGGTCTGTCTCCTTGCCGCTGCTTGGCCTTGCCGCGGCGTCCTCCCCGGCCGGCGCGCTTCTTGCTGGATTCTCTAGTGCCTCCTTGGGCCCTCTCCTTGTCGCGCCGCTCGTACTCAGCTTTTTGTTGCTGGACAAGCTGCTCGACTTTCTTGCAACTCTGGAGGTCATGGCCCTTGGTGCGGTGGATCTTGCAGTACTGCTTGTCGGTGCCGTCCTACTTGTCGGCGACCGCCACAGCCTGGCAGTTGGTGCACGCGGCAATCTCCTTGCCGGAGCTACCAACTTTGGCTTTCTTGGCGCCACCGTCGTTGCCGGACTGCTCAACGACTAGCACATCTCTGCTCTTCTTCTTCCTGTTGTTCCGCCGCCGGTTTTTCTTTGCCGGGGCAGCATCCTCGCTGTCAGATCCTCCTGCTCCTGTATTCTCTCCGGGGAGTCTCCTCCCTTCCTCAGCATGTGCACACTTGTCGGCCAGGGCATACAGCTCGCTGACGTCTCTGATCTTGCACATCGCCATCTCCTCCCGCATCCTGCGGTTACGCATGTTCTGATGGAATGCGTGATGACCGCGGCAGGGTGGACATCTAGGATGTTGTGTTGTACATGGCTGAATCTCTGAATATACTTGCGCAGGGGCTCTCCTTCCTTCTGGGCGAGCAGGTGAAGGTCACTCTCTTGGCCATGAGGTTTGTGGCCGCCAGTAAAGGCGCCGACAAACTGATGGTAGAGATCTGCCCAGGAGGATATGGAGTTATCCGGCAAGTGCAAGAGCCAGGACCTGATGTTGGGCTTGAGCACCAGCGGGAAGTAGTTGGCCAGGACCTTGTCGTCTCGCCCCCCGGCAGCTTGCACCGCGATGGTGTAGATGCTGAGGAACTCCGACGGATGCGACTTGCCGTCGTACTTCTCCGGTATGTCTGGCTTGAAATTCTTCCTGCTGGGCCACTGGACTTGCCGCAGCTCACGAGTAAACGCAGGGCAACCTACCATGTACGGCAAGTCGTCTGGTTCCCCTGGCGCATGCATGTCGACAGAGGGCCCAGCGCGCTGGTCTGATTGACGCCGCGCTTCTCTTCGGCGCTCGATGCGAGTACGAGCGTCTTCTTGCTATCGTTCGTGAAGAACTTGGCGTTGATCGCGACGAGCTCGTGGATCCGATGACGCGGTGGAGTCGCTGTCGTGGTGGGTCCGGCGAGTCGGCGATCTTGGCCTTTGGGGCAGAGAGTGCACAGTGGTTGCACCCTCGCTGGTCTTGTCGTCACCGGCTCGTGCCTGGCTGACTTGCCACGGCTGCGAAGTACTCGGCTGCCGTGGGTTGTCGCCGTTGGCGAAGCCGATGAGACTCTGAATGGTGGCCCTCCAGTCGTCGATCTTGTCAAGCGCTGGAGGATAGTCTAGGAGCAGTTGAGCTCGCGCCAAAGCTTCTGCTGAAGTGGCGGGCGGCGGCGGCGAACGGTGCGAGGAGCGGGATATGCTCGGACTTCTAACTATGTTAGAAGGAGCAATATCTCGTCCAGGCGACCGTGCCCCGCTCGCGCCAGCATGTTGGCGTGCACGCTGGTCTTGAGCACTCCGAGATCCACCAGCTCGATCTTGGCCTAGCAAACGTATGGTACCGTGGGTACCATGACGCTGCTGGTCCCGCGCCTCCTGGGACGGGCGCGGTGCATGTACGGACGCCGAGGTCTTGGAGTGCGTCTGGTCGTTGTGGGAGCCGACTGCGCCGCCGATGAGCAGCGCGGCCTTGTCCTTGGACCTGGCAGCACCGTGAGCACCCTCGTCGACGCCCGTTCTTCCACCGGCGTCTACCCCACCGGCCGTTTGCTCTGGCGATGGTGGGTTCGGCGCGGACGGAGCAGCCGCCTCCGGAGCCTTCTTCTTCGGCGGCATGTCGATGAAGATGATGAAGATCTAGCTCGTGCGAACGCCGGATCAGGTTCACACAATCTCAACGCGCCCCGTACCTGGCGTGCCAAAGATGTCGGGGGTGCTAATCCCACGGACACCTATGGGACCGGCGGACCGAGCCCCTTTTTGGTTCGGCAGGGGGGCGGAGAGCGCACGAAGAGCAGATCGAGGCGAAGCGCACGAGCACGCGATCAGTTTACCCAGGTTCGGGCTGCACGGATGCGTAAAACCCTACTCCTGCTTTGTGGTTTGTATTGTGTTCTTGCTCGGGAGCGGTGATTGCTACAATACACACCAGCAGCTTGCCAGACCGAGTGTGAGAATGATCGTCCCCCCTTTATGTTGCGCATGGGCCTCCTTTTATATGCTCAAGGGGTCACCGACAGGTGGCAACATAGATGAGGGTAAAAATGGAAAAAGGCGTGGCGGTTGGCACCGCCGCCTACTACAGTGTATCATACCTAACTCTAAAGGCAGGGGACAAGGGCATTAAATGCCTGTCTGTGTCGCCTAGACGGTGCAGAAAGGGACCGCCAGGGACGCCACCGCTTGCCACGATGGCAATCTTGTCAGCGCCGCTTGCCACCGTGTACCGCTGGCTGCACAGCCTCCCGCCACGTTCGCCTGGAAGGGTCCCAGAGCGACACGTTGGTGGATGTGCTGGAGCGCAGGTACAGAGTGCAGGCTGGCCGCGGCAAGCACTTTGCCGCGGTTGTTGTCTTGTCGCATCCGGGAGCTTATCGCTCACCGGGCCTTGCCGGGACGCGTGGTGCGTTGCGGCAAGTTCCTTGAGATGCCTTGGTTGGCCTTCCCGGCAAGCTCCTCTTGCCGGGGTCTTGTCCTTCCCGGCAAGCTCCTCTTGCCGGGGTCTTGTCTCCTTTGCTTGGATACTTTGTTCTTGAATGGCTCCAAAGGAACCACAGAGGACCGTGGCGGTCACCCGGCAAGCCTTGCCGCGGGACGCTGCGACTGCCCGTGCACAAGTTCGGGATACTAGGGTACCCCTACTCTAGTACACCGACAGGCCCCATCTTTGGAGGCATCTTTGCTTCACGCCTTGCTGCACACTTTAGGATACCTATTAGGCATTATGAGAAAGAGGAAAAGTTGTTGCCTCCTATTTTTCTAGATTATAAGAGTATGGTAGAACAGGATTTCATTTTTAAGGATAAAAGGAAGATGCTTAAGTATAGATTGATATTTGATAAAAACTACTATGAGATTATTACCTTGCCTGCGCCCTCTTTGTTAACATATTTTCAGGCATGTACCTCGTTTTGCCGGAGGCCATTCGTGCCTACTGGAGCCTAACATCAGCTCCAGAGCCTGAGCCGAAGCTACCCCTTGACCCTTATCGACAGTCTGTTTATCAGTGGGATCCAGAGGAGATCACCAACCAGTGCACCCAAATGACACTCCTCCGTACACCAGAGAGGGCAGCTTTGAGCCATGGCTCGAGACCAACTTAGGCCAAAAGCCTAAGCTTGGGGGAGTATGTATTCCTCACTGACATTACATTCATATTCACACACTCATGCCAGTTGTCAGTGCTCATACTTTTTCATTGTATCATCCATGCTAGTTTATTTTCTTTCTAAGCCTTCTTCTTGTGTGTTTGAAAAAGCTTAAGAAAAAAAATTAGTTATAGCTTTTAGCTAGTTTACTTCCCATGCCTGTAGTAGTAATAATTAAAAGAAAACCCAAAAAGATTTCCCGTTCTTCTTTTGCTTGTTGGGAGCTTTCCCGTGTAAATAGTTTTGTCTCTTTTCTTTTCTTTGGGGGTCGAGAGGAGAAGACCATGATGAAAATATTGAGTGGCTCTCATATGCATTATTGTTGATCTGACAAAGAGCCCATATTACCTTGTCTTCTCCCATGTATTGAATGCTTGCGGATTCCACCTTAGTCCAATGCACGTGCACTATTATTATTATCCACACCGTTCGATCGTGCAAGTGAAAGGCAATAATGATGATATATAATGGACTAATTGAGATGAGAAAAGCTAGTATGAACTCGACCTATCTTGTTTTTGTAAATATGATTAGGTCATTGCTCCTGATTCAGCCTATTATGAATGAAACATGTTTGCAATGACAATTAGAGATTATAGTTGCTCATGCCATGCTTAATTAGCTAGGAGTTTATAATGGTTTACCTTGTGTGCCAACATGCTATTAAAATGATTGTGATGTGGTATGATAGGGTGGTATCCTCCTTTGAACGATTCGAGTGGCTTGACTTGGCACATGTTCACGCATGTAGTTGAAACAAAATCAACATAGCCTCCATGATATTTATGTTCATGGTGAATCATATCCTACTCATGCTTGCACTCAATGTTGATTAATTTTAATGCATGTTCATGACTGTTGTCGCTCTCTAGCTGGTTGCTTCCCAGTCTCTTTCTAGCCTTCACTTGTACTAAGCGGGAATACTGCTTGTGCATCCACTTCCATAAACCCCAAAAGTTATTCCATATGAGTCCACCATACCTTCCTATATGCGGTATCTACCTGTTGTTTCAAGTAAATTTGGATGTGCCAAACTCTAAACCTTCAAATGAAATTCCACTTTGTATCCTCGAATAGCTCATGTATCAACTAGGGTTGTCTATATCTTCCATGCTAGGTGGGTTATTCTCACGAGGAGTGGAATTCACTCCTCATTCACGAGAAAATGGCTAGTAACTGGGATGCCCAGTCCCATGCTTAAATTAAAATAATTACAAACAAAACTTCCCCAGGATTGTTGTTAGTTGGAGGCACCCGTTGTTTCGGACAAGCCATGGATTGATGTTTGTTGGTGGTGGGGGAGTATAAACTTTACCATTCTGCTTGGGAACCGCCTATAATGTGTGTAGCATGGAGGATATTTATGTCTACTACACAACCTTCTTCTTGTAGACGTTGTTGGGCCTCCAAGTGCAGAGGTTTGTAGGACATTAGCAAACTTCCCTCAAGTGGATGACCTAAGGTTTATCAATCCGTAGGAGGCGTAGGATGAAGATGGTCTCTCTCAAGCAACCCTGCAACAAAATAACAAAGAGTCTCTTGTGTCACCAACACACCCAATACAATGGTAAATTGTATAGGTGCACTAGTTCGGTGAAGAGATGGTGATACAAGTGGTATATGGATGGTAGATAAATGTTTTTGTAATCTGAAAATATAAAAACAGCAAGGTAACTAATGATAAAAGTGAGCGTAAACGGTATTGCAATGTGCTGAAACAAGGCCTAGGGTTCATACTTTCGCTAGTGCAAGTTCCCTCAACAATAATAACATAATTGGATCACATAACTATCCCTCAACATGCAACAAAGAGTCACTCCAAAGTCACTAATAGCGGAGAACAAACGAAGAGATTATGGTAGGGTACGAAACCACCTCAAAGTTATTCTTTCCAATCAATCAGTTGGACTATTCCTATAAGTGTCACAAACATCCCTAGAGTTCATACTAGAATAACACCTTAAGATAAAAATCAACCAAAATCCTAATGTCACCTAGATACTCCAATGTCACCTCAGGTATCTGTGGGTATGATTATACGATATGCATCACACAATCTCAGATTCATCTATTCAACCAACACAAAGGACCTCAAAGAATGCCCCAAAGTTCTACCAGAGAATCACGACGAAAACGTGTGCCAACCCCTATGCATAGGTTCATGGGCGGAACCCGCAAGTTGATCACCAAAACATACATCAAGTGAATCACGTGGTATCCCATTGTCACCACAGATACGCACGACAAGACATACATCAAGTGTTCTCAAATCTTTAAAGACTCAATCCGATAAGATTACTTCAAAGGGAAAACTCAATTCATTAGAAGAGAGTAGGGGGGAGAAACATCATAGGATCCAAATATAATAACAAAGCTCGCGATACATCAAAATCGTATCACCTCAAGAACACGAGAGAGAGAGAGAGATCAAACACATAGCTACTGGTACATACCCTCAGCCCCAAGGGAGAACTACTCCCTCCTCGTCATGGAGAGCACCGAGATGATGAAGATGGCCACCGGAGAGGGATTTCCCCCTCCGGCAGGGTGCCGGAACGGGTCTAAATTGGCTTTCGGTGGCTACGGAGGTTTCTGGCGGCGGAACTCCCGATCTATTGTGCTCCTCGATCGTTTTAGGGTATATGGGTATATATAGGAGGAAGAAGTACGTCAGGGGAGCCACGAGGGGCCCACGAGGGTGGAGGGCGCGCCCAGGGGGGTGAGCGTGCCCCCCTGCCTCGTGGCTTCCTCGTTGCTTCCCTTACGTGGACTCCAAGTCTCCCGGGTTGCTTTCCTTCCAAAAGTAAGTTCCGTGAAGTTTCAGGTCCATTGGACTCCGTTTGATTTTCCTTTTCTGGGATACTCTAAAACAACGAAAAAACAGAAACTGGCACTGGGCTCTGGGTTAATAGGTTAGTCCCAAAAATAATATAAAAGTGTCTAATAAAGCCCATAAACATCCAAAACATATAATATAATAGCATGGAACAATCAAAAATTATAGATACGTTGGAGACGTATCAGATATCGAAATCTCTCGGTTGTTATGTTGACAATGAAAGTATACCACTCAAAATATTATTTCTCTCTATTTCGAAAATCAAGCTCTGGCACCTCTACAAATCCCTGCTTCCCTCTGCGAAGGGCCTATCTATTTATGTTTATGTTGAGTCATCATCCTCTTATTAAAAAGCACCAGTTGGAGATCACCGCTGTCATTTGCATGTATTACTATTAGTTTACATTGAGTATGATTGTGACTGGATCTCTTTTACCATGAATTACAATGTTTAGTCGGTCCTTGATCTTCAGAGGTGCTCTACATTTATGTTCCGCGGTCTCGGAAAGGGCTAGCGAGATACCATCTTGTTATATCATATTATGGTTGTTTTGAGGAAGTGTTGTCATCCAAGATTTACCATTATTGCTCGCTAGTTGATTATGCCATTGATATGAGTAAACATGAGACCTAAATGTTCTTGTGAATATGGTTAGTTCATAATCTTTGCTGCAAACTTGAATACTGGCTTTACATATTTACAGCAACAAGATCAAATAGAGTTTGTCAAAGTTTTTCTTTATCACTTTCAGTTTGTCAACTGAATTGCTTGAGGACAAGCAAAGGTTTAAGCTTGGGGGAGTTGATACGTCTCCATCGTATCTACTTTTCCAAACACTTTTGACCTTGTTTTGGACTCTAACTTGCATGATTTGAATGGAACTAACCCGGACTGACGCTGTTTTCAGAAGAATTGCCATGGTGTTATTTTTGTGCGGAAATAAAAGTTCTCGGAATGACCTAAAACTTCACGGAGAATATTGTTCGAATATATAAGAAATACTAGCGAAAGAATCAACACCAGGGGCCCACACCCTGTCCATGAGGGTGGGGGGCATCCCCCCCTATCTCGTGGGTCCCCTAAGGCTCCACCGACCTCAACTCCAACTCTATATATTCATGTTCAGGGAGAAAAAAATCAAAGAGAAGGATTCATCGCGTTTTACGATACAGAGCCGCCGCCAAGCCCTAATCTCTCTCGGGAGGGCTGATCCGGAGTCCGTTCGGGGCTCCGGAGAGTGGAATCCGTTGCCATCGTCATCACCAACCTTCCTCCATCACCAATTTCATGATGCTCATCACCGTGCGTGAGTAATTCCATTGTAGGCTTGCTGGACGGTGATGGGTTGGATGAGATTTATCATGTACTCGATTTAGTTTTGTTAGGGTTTGATCCCTAGTATCCATTATGTTCTGAGATTGATGTTGCTATGACTTTGCTATGCTTAATGCTTGTCACTAGGGCTCGAGTGCCATGATTTCCGATCTGAACCTATTATGTTTTCATGAATATATGTGAGTTATTGATCCTATTTTGCAAGTCAATAGTCACCTACTATGTGTTATGATCCGGTAACCCTGAAGGGACAATAATCGGGACCACTCCCGGTGATGACTATAGTTTGAGGAGTTCATGTATTCACTAAGTGCTAAGGCTTTGTTCCGGTACTCTATTAAAAGGAGGCCTTAATATCCCTTAGTTTCCAATAGGACCCCGCTGCCACGAGAGGGTAGGACAAAAGATGTCACGCAAGTTCTTTTCCATAAGCACGCATGACTATATTCGGAATATACGCCTACATTACATTGATAAACTGGAGCTAGTTTTGTGTCACCCTATGTTATAACTATTGTATGAGGAATCGCATCCGACATAATTATCCATCACTGATCCATTGCCTATGAGCTTTTCACATATTGATCTTTGCTTAGTTACTTTTCCGTTTCCACTGTTATAATCACTTCAAAACCAATACTATTACTTTTGCCACCGTTACCGCTACTTCCATATTACTTTGCTACTAAATACTTTGTTGCAGATATTAAGTCTTTCAGGTGCGGTTGAATTGAAAACTCAACTGTTAATACTTGAGAATATTCTTTGGCTCCCCTTGTGTCGAACCAATAAATTTGGGTTGAATACTCTACCCTCGAAAACTATTGCGATCCCCTATACTTGTGGGTTATCAATCACTTCACCATCACCGTCACCACGCCATCATGCTGACAAAACTCTCCCTCGACACTTTGATGGATCAAGAGTTTGAGGGACGTCATCGAGTTGAACATGTGCAGAACTCGGAGGTGTTGTACATTTGGTACTTGATTGGTCAGAACGAGAAGAAGTTCGACTACATCAACCGCGTTGTCAAAGGCTTCCGCTTTCGGTCTACAAGGGTACGTAGACACACTCTCCCCTTCTTGTTGCTATGCATCTCCTATATAGATCTTGCGTGAGCGTAGGCAATTTCTTGAAATTGCATGCTACGTCCCCCAAAAGTGGCATCAGAGCCAGGTCTATGCGTAGATGATATGCACGAGTAGAACACAAAGAGTTATGGGCGGTGATTGTCATACTGCTTACCACCAACGTCTAATTTTGATTCGGCGGTATTGTTGGATGAAGCGGCCCGGACCAACCTTACATGACCATGTTCATGAGACCGGGTCCACCGACAGACATGCAACTAGTTTTGCATAAAGGTGGCTAGCGGGTCTCTATTTCTCCAACTTTAGTTGAATCGAATTTGAGTGCGGTCGGTCCTTGTTGAAGGTTAAAACAGCAAACTTGATAAATCACCGTTGTGGTTATGATGCGTAGGTAAGAACGGTTCTTACTAGAAGCCCGTAGCAGCCACGTAAAACTTGCAACAACAAAGTAGATGACGTCTAACTTGTTTTGCGGGGCATGTTGTGATGTGGTATGGTCAATACATGATGTGATATACATTATTGTATGAGATGATGTAAGTGCATCTAGTGCCACCCCTAGTTGGTTTTGGAGTATTGACGACAAACCTAGTTGAGGGACTAATGTGTTTGTGAGAATTGCAGGATAACACAGGTAGAAGTCCCTCATTGATTCGGTTTAGCTACCAGAGATAACCCCTAAAAATGTATGAAGACATTGAAGACAATGGTACTTTATGAAGACATTCATGTCGAAGACAATGACATGTGAAGACTCCCCATGAAGCTTATGAAACTCGAAGACTTAGATCCTTCATAGTTTTACTTCATTCATGTTGTGTCATAGGAACCACCGTACTGTTAAGTGGGGTCCAAGAGAACCAGTCAGGATGACTGAAGTGATGCCTAATTCAAATCCTATGTCTTTGAGTGAAGACAATGAGAGAAAATCTTGTCCAGAGTCAGACAAGTCAGCTTTACTTGTAGCCCAAGTAAAGTTGCCGTGTGAGTTCGAAATTCGACCGTTGATACACGTGTCAGTTCCTTAGTGACCCAGGGTCATTTCGGACAAATCAGGTCGGGTTGCCAAGTGGCTATAAATAGTCCACCCCTACAACCATAAACGGTTGGCTGCTCAGATTTCAGTGCACGGCTTTTGTCGTTTGAGAGCAACCCACCTCGAAGCCTTTGAGAGAAAATCCCTAGCGAGGAGAAAAGCCCTAACCATCCAGAGCCAGAGTAATTGGGCATCACTTAAGTCTTCTAGTATGAGTGATCTGAAGACTTATTACACTTGAGGACTGTGCATCCTCCAGCCGATTAGGCGTCGCGTTCTGAGCATCCAAGAGAAATTGTGGATTGCCGATGAATGAAGTCTTTGAAGGTTTGGGAGTCTACCTTGAAGACTTACCAGAGTGATTGGGCGAGGTCTGTGTGACCTTAGCTCAAGGAGAAAACGGTGAGGACTGGGTGTCCTGAGTTGCGTGTTCAAGACTGGGTGTCCGGGACTGTGTGTCCTTTGGTTTAAATACCTAGCCGCTCCAACCAGACATACAGTTGTCACAGCAACTGGAACTGGTCCAACAAATCATTGTCTTCAGCGTGTCACTGGTTTCATCTTCACTTCCCTTTACTCACCAGTACACATTGTGAAGCCATTGCATGCTTGCTTTATCTTCTGTCTTCACAACTTGACTGTATGATTTGTTTGGCTTCATAACTTCTTCCTACCTAATCCTCATTACACTGAAGCTGTTTGTCACTGTGCTTTCACTATATTGTATACTTGACTATGGCTTGCGTTGTGTAATCTAACTTCCGCTGCATAGTGATAGGCTTGTCCACTCTGTTTGTCTTCATAACTTCAACGTTTTGAAGACTTTCATAAAAATCGCCTATTCACCCCCCCTCTAGTCAATATAACGCACTTTCAATTGGTATCAGAGCAAGGTGCTCCCTTGTTCTGTGTGATTCGGTTTAACCACCTAGAGTTTTAGCTATGTCGATTGCAGGGATAATTAAAGTCTCCGCTGCGTGCCCCGTTTTCGATGGAACTGAATATCCCTACTGGAAGAATAAGATGCGCATGCATCTTGAAGCCATTGATGTCGACCTATGGTATGTCGTCGAAAACGGCGTTCCCAAGGCTAGAGAAGGTGTCACTGCTGCTGATGTCAAGAAGTTCACTCAACTGGACTCTACTACCAAGAATATTATCTGTGGTCATCTGACCAAGGGACAGTATGGCCGTGTGAGTGCCTTGAAGACATCCAAGCTGGTTTGGGACTGGCTCTCCAAAGTCAATGAAGGCATCTCAACCCAGAGAGATCAGAGAATTAGTGTTCTTCGCAACCTCTTCAACCGCTTCAAGCGAAATGACAATGAGAATGTCCAGCACACATTTGACTGGCTCACTGACATCACAAATGAGCTTCAAGCCCTCGGCGCCACTGAGATCACCAAACATGAAATCGTCAAGATGCTGCTGAGATCACTTGACAGTTCGTTTGACATCCTAGCCCTGATGATTCAAGAACGTCCAGACTTCAAGACACTCGATCCATCTGACATACTTGAGAGGCTCAACACACATGAGTTTCAGCTTTCTGAGAAAAGAGATATCTACGGTCCAAACTATGGGCGAACTCGTGCCTTGAAGGCAAAAGCTGTGTCCTCATCTGAAGAAGAATCTGACAGCAGTTCTGATGATCCTGAAGACATTGGAAGGGAACTTGCAATGCTAGTGAAGAAGTTCCAGAAATTTACCAAGAAGAAAGGCTTCAGAAAGTCTTCACGATCAAGCTCAAGGAATGATGAAGCTTCTGCTCATGACTACAAGAAGAAAACATGTCACAAGTGCAAGAAAACTGGACACTTCATCTCTGAGTGTCCACAGTGGGACAATGAGAGCAGAAAGAAGAAGAGCAAGGAATATGACTCTGATGATAAGAAGATGAAGAAATACTCAAAGTCTTCTTCCAATTCTTCCTCAAAGTCTTCATCACACAAGAAGAGTTCATCTGGCAAGGCTCGTGCGTTTGTTGGCAAGGAAATGGATTCAGAGGAGGAGTCCGCTTCTGAGGAGGCAGGGGTGGAGTCTGAGGAGGAGTCTGATTCAGGCATTGCGAGTCTGGCTACAGCCTATGTCGTCAAGTCCATCTTCAACACTGAAGACAATGACTTCATCACCAACACCGATGCAAATGACAAGGACGACTTTACTCCTACCTACTGCTTCATGGCATGTGGTGCCAAGGTAAACACACGCACTACTCACTATCAAACATCCAGTGATGATGACTCTGATTGTGATTCAAAACCTAGCTACAAAACACTTGCTAAAATTCTAACTGAACAACAAAAGGCCATGGAACATATTCAAAAACTGCTAGACAGAAGCGATGATCTGTTGGGTGCTGAAATGACTCATTCTGAATCCTTAATTGAAGACATAAAAAATCTTCATGTTAAGTATCAGGAACTCGAAGATCGTCTTGAGACTCTCTCAACTACTCATGAAAAGCTTTCCTATGATTATCTTCAAAAGAAGCAAGATCTTGAGAAGTTGAGAGCGGATCATGATGATCTTCAAAAGGAAAACGAGTCACTTCGAGCCGAACAGATCAGTTCTGCTCAGGAAGGATTTGAACCACCATGCCTTAAATGCATTGAGCGTGATAATGCTACTTCTGTTGCTGAATGTTCCACTGTTACTGCTGTTGCAATATCTTCAACTGTTGAAGTGGTAACTAACCCCTCTGCTGAGGATACCACTGCTATTGCTGATGAGAATGCTAGGTTGAAGACATTGCTTGAAACAGGGATGTACAAAAGTCTCAAAGGACATCAGACATTATGTGATGTCCTCAAGAAGCAGATTCTGAGCCGAAACCCTAGGAAAGAGGGTGTTGGGTTCGTGAGGAAAATTAATGCAGATGGATCTTACTGGAAACCTGAGCAGTACCCCAAAACCACATGGGTTGCTGCAAAGGAATCCTCAGCAGATCCATCCAATCTGTCTGGCTTCACTTGTGTTGATCCTATTATCATTGATGAATCCTTTGACGCAAACTATAAACTGTTTAAAAATCAGAATGGTGAAGTATTTGCCAGGTACATTGGTACTAACTGCAGGAATGGACTGCCTATGAAGAAGATCTGGGTTCCAAAAACGTGTCTGGAGAATCTTCCTGTGAATGTCCTCATGACACCTCACATGAAGAAGACAAATCTCAGACCAAAGGCTTCATATGGTCCAAAGGCTTCATATAGGCAGAGGACTCACCTGAGTCGCACTAACACAAATGTTTTGCAGGGAAACCATGCTCAGGCATATGAGAGCGGTTCTTCAAACCGTCATGCTCATATGACCAAGAACTATTCTGCCTATTCTTATGAGTACTATTGCCCACCTGCTAGACTGTTTGCTAGGGCTCCAAAGCCAAAATTCTCAGATGCTGCACTTAGACTTATTGCTTCTAAGCCACCCTTGAAGATGTGGGTGGTTAAGAAAGCTTAACTCTCTTTTGCAGGGAAAGGTCTCTAGCAGAAAACCAAAATCTTCTGACGCTATTGCTGGGGACCTTAAAAATCTTGTGGGGCACAAGATCAAATGCCCGAATGGCATCACTATGTATTTCATACCTGAATCGCATGCTACTCTCCCTACTTGCCCTAACCTAGATTTAAGTTTTCATAACCCACTGGTTCGTCAAATGTTTTTGCTTCACAATACTCTTGGTGAAGCCTATCCCCCTAACTGCACTGTAGGGTACGACACCAGCGACTTCAGAGTCTTCAGAATGGATTATTGACAGTGGGTGTACAAATCACATGATTGGCAAAAGAAGTCTCTTTATGGACTCAACCTTACGTCCATCTGACAAGAGCCACATCACATTTGCTGACACTGGTAAAAGTAAGGTATTGGGTCTAGGTAGAGTTGCAATCTCAAAGGATCAACACATGGATAAAGTCATGTTTGTTGAATCCCTTGGCTTCAACTTAATGTCTGTCTCAATGCTTTGCGATTTGAACATGATTGTAATCTTTGGGAAATATCGTTGCCTGGTACTAATGGAATCTGACAAGTCTCTAGTGTTTGAAGGGTATCGGAAAGATGATTTGTATGTGGTAGATTTCTCAGCAGGACCACAGCTTGTAGTATGTCTTCTGGCAAAGGCTTCAGAATGCTGGCTTTGGCATCGGAGGCTTGGGCATGCTGGCATGAGAAACCTCCACACCCTTGCGAAGAAGAAGCATGTCATAGGCATCGAGGGCGTCAAGTTCAAGAAAGATCACTTATGCGGTGCCTGTGAAGCAGGGAAGATGACAAGGGCAAAACATCCTTCGAAGACAATCATGACCGCTACTCAACCCTTCGAACTGCTTCACATGGATCTCTTTGGTCCCACTCACTACTCAACTTTTTCCACTACTGCTTGCCTCTACGGCTTCATCATTGTTGATGATTACTCTAGATATACTTGGGTGCACATAATCCTTTACAAGACTGAAGTGCAGGATGTCTTCAGACGCTTCACAAATAAGGAACAATTATGGCGCCAAGATAAAGCACATCAGAAGTGATAATGGCACTGAATTCATGAACACTGGCCTTGAAACATATCTTGATACATTGGGCATCACTCATGAATTCTCAGCTCCGTACACGCCACAGCAGAATGGCATCGTCGAACGCAAGAACAGAACACTCATTGAGATGGCCAGAACAATGCTAGATGAGTACAAGACTCCAAGAAAATTCTGGACTGAAGCCATTGACACTGCATGCCATACAATCAACTGTGTCTATCTTCACAAGCTTCTGAACAAGACATCTTATGAACTTCTAACTGGCAAGAAGCCAAATGTCAGTTACTTCAGAGTATTTGGCTCAAGATGCTGGATCAAGGACCCTCACCACACCTCAAAATTTGCTCCAAAAGCACATGAGGGCTTTATGCTTGGATATGGAAAGGATTCGCACTCCTACAGAGTCTTCAATCTCTTCCACTACAAAGTGGTTGAAACAGTGGATGTGCGGTTCGATGAGACCAATGGGTCACAAAGAGAGCAACTACCAGATGTGCTAGATGAAGTTCCAGCCAGTGAATCAATCAAGCTAATGGGAACTGGAGAAATTGTACCTTCTGAAGCTCATCCAGAAGTAGAACTTATCATCTCAGCACCTGATCCACATGAAGACAATGCTCAGCCTGAAGATATTCCTCCCCACGACAACATAGATCAGCAAGAGCAAAGTCTTCGACCCATACATCCTCGTGTTGCCAATGAAGTGCAGATTGACAGAATAATTGATAGCATCAATGCACCTGGTCCACTGACTCGTTCAAGGGAAACTCAACTGGCAAATTTCTGCGGACACTTCGCATTCGTTTCAATCACAGAACCCAAGAAAGTTGATGAAGCTTTTATGGAACCTGAATGGATTCAAGCTATGCAAGAAGAGCTTCAACAGTTTGAGCTGAACAATGTATGGGAGTTGGTTAAGCGTCCTGATCCACGGAAGCATAACATAATAGGCACCAAATGGATATACCGCAACAAGCAAGATGAGCATGGCCAAGTCGTCGGAAACAAGGCTCGTCTTGTTGCTCAAGGATATACTCAAGTGGAAGGCATTGACTTCGATGAAACATTTGCTCCTGTTGCCAGACTTGAAGCCATCCGTATACTGCTGGCCTATGCAAATCATCACAACATAATTCTGTATCAAATGGATGTGAAGAGTGCTTTTCTCAATGGCAAAATTGAAGAAGAAGTGTATGTTGCACAACCGCCTGGGTTTGAAGATCCAAAACATCCTCACATGGTTTACAAGCTCAATAAGGCACTATATGGCCTCAAACAAGCCCCTCGGGCCTGGTATGATACACTCAAATACTTCCTGAAGAGCAAAGGCTTCATACCTGGTTCCCTAGATCCCACTCTCTTCACGAAGACATATGATGGTGAAATGTTTGTGTGCCAAATATATGTGAATGACATTATCTTCGGCTGCACCAATCAGAAGTACAGTGAGGAATTCGGATATATGATGCAAGAGCAATATCAGATGTCTATGATGGGGGAGCTGAAATTCTTCCTCGGTCTTCAGATACGGCAACAACGCAATGGCATCTTCATATCTCAAGAGAAGTATCTCAAAGATTGCCTGAAGAAGTTCGGTATGCAAGACTGCAAAGGTTTCACAACACCAATGCCAGCCAAACATCATCTGGGTCCTGACGACAATGGTAAAGAGTTCGATCAAAAGGTATACCGCTCCATGATTGGTTCTTTGCTTTATTTATGTGCATCTAGGCCAGATATTATGCTTAGTGTTTGCATGTGTGCTCGATTCCAAGCGGCACCAAAGGAGTCGCATCACTTAGCTGTGAAGCGAAATCTTCGATATTTGGCTCACACCCCAACTCTAGGGTTATGGTATCCAAAGGGCTCAGAGTTTGATCTGGTTGGATTTTCGGATGCTAATTACGCTGGTGACAAGGTTGATCGGAAGTCCACGTCAGGCACATGTCACTTTCTGGGCCGATCACTTGTATGTTGGTCTTCAAAGAAGCAGAACTGTGTATCTCTCTCCACAGCTGAATCTGAATACATTGCTGCTGGATCCTGCTGCGCTCAGCTTCTATGGATGAAGCAAACCCTCAAGGATTATGGCATTCATCTGAAGCAAGTGCCACTTTACTGCGACAACGAAAGTGCCATCAAGATCGCCAATAACCCAGTTCAGCACTCGAAGACAAAACACATTGAAATTCGTCATCATTTTCTCAGAGATCATGTTGCAAAGGAAGATATTGATATCATACACGTCAACACTGAAGAGCAATTGGCAGATATCTTCACCAAGCCCTTGGATGAGAAGAGATTTTGCAAGTTACGGTGTGAGCTAAATATCTTGGAATCCTCAAATGTCCTGTGATCAGGCACACATCCTAACACTTATGCATGTTGATGACTTAGATGTGCAACACACGAAGTAACGTATATCTTCAATCAATGAAGACATACATTCTAAGTGTGAATACATTAACATGGAATTTGACTTCGGAGCACCACGATAATTGTGCGCCGTGTCTGGGTCTAATACTTCCTATACGGTGGGTAACTCCACCACCAAATTTTCTGTTTGAAGTGTTCCACTCATGGCGTTACATTTGCTATGTCTTCACATTTGGTTTGGCCTCAATCTTAATTTGTCTTCATGATTATCTTCACTATATTGATTATATATATGTACTGGTGTTCTTTCCTCTACAGCATTCACTTATAGCTATGTCTTCTTGTTTGAATCTTCTGGACTAAGTGAATGTGATCGGACCCTAACCTCTCCATGCTTCCTACCTCAAACTCTATCTCTCCAAGTCATATGCATTCTATTGAAACTGTCGAATGTCTTCATTGCATCCTTGTTAGCTGAAGACACGGAGACAAATTTAAAACCGTTTTCAATGCTATTTCATCAACAAGAAATCCGGAGAAGTAGGAACGGCACCCGACAAACAAGGCGTGCGTGGGGTGTGGAACTGCCCCCACAATACCGCATGCTGGCCACGTACTGATCAGATGCGAATCGCCAGGGGCACCTGAGTAATAGCGCAGTGCCGCCCATATCCCTATAAATACATGATTCACTGCGGTCATTATCTCTTCTTCGACCCTCGCACGAACCCTAGCGCTACCGCTAACTTTCAACGACGCCGGCGACGAAGTGCTTCACTGCCGCAACCTCTCCGATGCCGTTTTCACGCCGACTGCGGACATCGGTCTCTCCGCCGTCGCCGTAGGTGTCTTCTGTCGCCAAGTTAGGGCACGGAGGATCGAACTGCTCGGCCTCAACTCTCACTTCGTCTAGCAGTTCCAAGTGTGGTAAATAAAACCTCTTTTTACAGCCTCTTTTGATCCTATAGCTCAGTCACTTTCTGCCATAAGAAGTTTCTATTCACACAAGTTTCATCTCTCTCTCATCTGCATCTCATAACTTGCCTAGTATATTCACTTGTTCTTCATGAAGTAGTTAGATTCCTCACTTGTACTGATCTATGGGTTCATACAAATCTGGAACCAACTTCTTTTCTATAAAGTGAATGTCTTCGCATGATAAGGTCAATATCTTCTAAACAGATTTATCTTCAAAATCTTCTGAGAATGCATATGACCTCTTCCCCTTCCCTCGCACCTTAATGCTGTCACAGGTACATGTCCGTGGGAGAATCTTTTGGTTCTCATAGTCTGCATTCATTTGCAGAGTTCTTACAGCGTCACATCAATTCTCCCGAAGCGAGTTCCTGTTGGTCAAGCAAAAGGAAGCCTTTGAAGACTTTGAATCTCTTGAAGCCTTCCAAGTTAAGCTTCATGGCAGCAGAAAAACTAGCAAGGAAGGGAGGCAGACAGAGACGTGGTGAAACGTCTAAAGATCTGCCTGAAGACTTGGCAAAAATGTACCAAACTGATCCTGAAGAGAGCTATGGTCAGCGCAAGACACGAATCCAATGGATTCAAAGATATTGGGCAGAGCAGTGGTTCCAATACTGCTTCGTCACTAAGGAATATACAGAAAAGTGCGCCATCAAGAGACCATGGGGAGATGTATTGTACAAAAATCTCGTACCCCGGTCCAGAGACGAAGCCATTGCTCAAGGCTTCTTTCCATGCATGGTCAGAGGACCACAGCCAGCTGACGCACATCCGTCATCACTTCTCTGGTGTCGTGATGACACTCTGTTCAAGCGCAACTTCCAATTTGCTCAGAACTCTGCGAAGCAGAACAAGAAGGAGTTTGGGTTGGACTTCAACCCTGGTCCCTCTAAACCAAGGGCAGATGGCACGCACGACGCAAATCCCAATATCATCGGGCCGTATGCCAATCTCGAAGGCCTCATCACTCGCATTCTAGTCCAAGGGACTGCTGTGAATGACCCTCCAACAGACACTGAGTCTGATGACGCTCCTGCTGCACCGGAGCCGAAGCAGACGAAGAAGAAGCCAAAAGCTTCAAAGCCAGCCACTTCTCCCAAAATCTCCAGAGCGAAGCCATTGGCAACTGCACCTCCTGAAGCAAGTGTGCAGTCTGAAGACTTATCACGAGTCTCCAAGCCCCAAGAAGCCTCAGCCACACACTGGCAAAGAGCTCACAGCTGCTGCCATTCTGCGTAGCGATGCCATTGATCTGTCCAGTGACGAAGATCTTGGCGATGACGCTCTTGAACAGCTCATCAAGAGCAAGGAGGAGGCTGAAATCTTCAACAATCTGCCTCTGTTTGATGCAGCAATCATCCACAACTTCATCGATGAGTGGTTTGATACACCCAATATCAGCTTTGATGACCTGCAGCTGCCCATTGGCCTCAGCGTCGCCTTCCAAGGCGCTATTGCTTCAGAACTTGCAATTGCCCAGCGCATTGTTGAACTGAAGCAAAAGATTGATTTTGAGAAGGCACAGTTCAAGCAGAATATGGCCAAGCTCAGCGTCCAAGAAGTTAAGGACTTCAAGGTCATGCTGCACGAGTTAAAGGAAAACTTTATGAAGAAACGTGCAGAAGCTCAGGGTTCGTGTGAGCGCATGAAGACTTTGGCTGACCTCAGTGTGCAGGCCTACAATGAGGCCGAGAAGCGCAAGGCACTTGGGCATCCCGGCATCGACCCCAGGATGGCCGCGAAGAAAAAGAAGAAGCCCGCTGTGGCCGAACAAGAGGCACCAAGGCAAGAGGCTGTTCCGATTGTCTTCCCCACTGCTAAGTCTGGCTCGAAGCCAAAGCACCGCTCAACCGCTTCAGAGCTCAAGAAGACACGGACAGCCGAAGCTGAAGCAAGGAAGAGGAAACACCCTGAAGCCTCTCCTTCTGACCCCACCATCAAGAAGCGCAAGACCAAGAAATCTCGGGCTGCTCCCACAGAGCCCCTGATAGTCGAACCCCTCTCCGTCCGCTATCCTGACGAAGATCGTCAGTTGACCGTGCATGAGCCTGCTTTCACAGAGGCTCCGCACGCTGAAGACATTCCAGCAGCCGACCCCAACGCTGCTGAAGACATTGGTCTCCAAGACAATGTACAAGGTGATGCAGCCCTTCCTCAGCTTGAAACAAGCGAAATGATCAGCATTGGTCGTCCATTGACGCCAATCACCCAAGATGCATCGTGGGCAGATCACCCGCAGGAGGAAGAGAATGAGCCCCAGCCCACTGCAACTCCACCAGCGTCGCCTGCATTCCGTAGGCTTCGCAAAGGGCCCAGGGCTCAGGCTGCTGATGACATTCCGGCTGCATCAGCCGAAGACCATGAAGAAGAACCTCAAGCTCCGTCTTCCCCGAACCAACAAGAAGAAGTTCTTAAGGAGAACGCACCTGAATCCGTCCCTCTCACTACACGTGTTGAGGCTGAAGCCATTGTGGAGCCCGACCAACCAACAGCTTCAAGAGACACTGAAGCTACTGCATCTGAACCTTCTGTGCATGAGTCTGCCGCCGGTCCACAGTTCAACTATCATGTTGCGCACAGGCCCCAGGTCCAGAAGCCAATCCCACGACTGCCAAGGTTCCCAGGTCCTGCATCCGCTCCTGGCTCCTTTAATGTCAATAGCTTCAGGGTAGATAACACCTTCTTCAACCGCTCCAAGAACCCTTATTCAAGGGAATGGATTGCATCAGATAGGTTCTGGAGCTTCCCACAGCGCAGCTATTATTCATGTATCCTATACAACCAAGGCCGTATCTTTCCTCACCAGCGCCTTGAGGTTGAAGCTGTTGCTGGTCTGCCCGGTCTAGAAGAAGCACTGGATTGCTTCAAGCAAGTTGGTCTGCTGCCGTTTATCACAGATGAAGAGCACTGGAATGAAGAGCTTCTGCTCCAGTTCTATGCCACATTGCATATCAAAGGCTACAACAGAGATCTGAAGACTTGGGTCCTGGAGTGGATGACCGGCAATGTCCATCATGAAGCCAATGCATTTGATATCATTGAGCTTACCAGCCTACCCACTCCTGGCGAACTCTTCGAAGAAGGCTGCCAACTCCATGCTGAAGCTATTGAGAGCATATTCCAGCGACCTGAGCTCAATATGAGTCAGATGCTCTCAATGATGAAGCCATTGCCTCTGGATGCACCTTATCCAACTGAGTTCTTCATTGAAGACTTAGAGTACCTGCCCAGAACTATCTATCACAATGTCAGGCGGACTCTATGGCCCATTAAGGGGCACTCTCCATATGCCAAGGTTGAAGGTGCCATGAAGACTCTCATCTTCTGTATCCTGCATGGCAAATGCTTCAACGCCCAGGATCTCTTTATACGCCAACTTGCAGCGTCTGGCTCAGATCTCTTTGGTTTGAAGATTTATGCTCCTTGGGTTATGAGGCTAATCAAGCTCCACTCTGCTATCTCCTATCAGCCCTCTGCCCGCAACCATAGAATCTTCTTACCTGATGTGGACACCTCTGCTGAAGCCATATATCCTGAGCCTGCCAAGCAACCATTAAGTCTTTAGAATGCAGAACACCAGAGCTTCACTCAGCATGATGAAGGTGTTGAAGCCATCTCCAGAGTATATCCCATGGCTGGCACCACACGTGCCCCTGCATCAACTGAAGCCACTGACAGCACAGCTGCACAGAGACCCAAGAAACGCGCTCGTACACTCAATGACCATGAACTTCTTGTGGCTCTACACCAAAAGCAAGATAGGCATCACGACTGGCTCAAAAGGCAGATGCGAAGTATCATGCAAGACGTCAATCGCATCAGAAATCTGGCCACCAAGAATGCCTTTGTCGCACATGAAACCTGTCGCCGCACTTGGAAAGGCCTCACCATGATGTGCACTGAAGCTGAACTTCAAGAGGATGGCTTCAAAGAGCGTTTCAAGTTTGACTCCACACCCCCCAGAAAAGTTGTGCTGCGCGGAACTCCGTCCCTTGAAGATTCAGAGTTCTCCTCCTCTGCTGCCACTGTGACTGGAAGAATCATTGAGGACGAAGACGACGCTACATCACCGCCACCCTCTTCAGCGCGCGTCGACCCTGCACCAAGCTCTTCAGCACCACCAAACGCCTCCACCGACCCTGCTGCACCTGGGAACGCGTAGAAAACTCTATGTCTTCAAACCTTTTTGGTCATCACTGACAAAAGGGGGAGAAGCATATGATGTTTATAGTCTTCAAGCGGGTCAATAATATGGGCGGGTGCTTTATATTTTGCATTTTGCTTCATGCTTACAACTCTCGTTTTGATACATTTGGTTCTTTGAGTTGTAACACTTAAACTTGATGGTCGTCTGCTACTTGTTTGCCACTATGTTTTTGCGAAGATAAATTCCGCATGTACGACGATAATTTCCGCACTTATATCATTTCACAGACGTCCATTTTTCATTATGCATGTCATTCTCTTCATATACCTTTACATGCATGGTGGATTGTCATCATAAGTTGAAGTGGATTCCCACAAGTATAACCTGCCATGTGCATTTGCGTTCCAGAAGAAAATTACTTATACGCACATCTTCAGGGGGAGCCCTTGAAGCTTATGAAGACAATTCCTTTACAATTTCACAAATTATATTCCCCGTTGAAAACTTCAACTAGTTTGTCATCAATCACCAAAAAGGGGGAGATTGTAAGTGCATCTAGTGCCACCCCTAGTTGGTTTTGGAGTATTGACGACAAACCTAGTTGAGGGACTAATGTGTTTGTGAGAATTGCAGGATAACACGGGTAGAAGTCCCTCATTGATTCGGTTTAGCTACCAGAGATGACCCCTAAAAATGTACGAAGACATTGAAGACAATGGTACTTTATGAAGACATTCATGTCGAAGACAATGACATGTGAAGACTCCCCATGAAGCTTATGAAACTCGAAGACTTAGATCCTTCGTAGTTTTACTTCATTCATGTTGTGTCATAGGAACCACCGTACTGTTAAGTGGGGTCCAAGAGAACCAGTCAGGATGACTGAAGTGATGCCTAATTCAAATCCTATGTCTTCGAGTGAGGACAATGAGAGAAAATCTTGTCCAGAGTCAGACAAGTCAGCTTTACTTGTAGCCCAAGTAAAGTTGCCGTGTGAGTTCGAAATTCGACCGTTGATACACGTGTCAGTTCCTTAGTGACCCAGGGTCATTTCGGACAAATCAGGTCGGGTTGCCAAGTGGCTATAAATAGTCCACCCCTACAACCATAAACGGTTGGCTGCTCAGATTTCAGTGCACGGCTTTTGTCGTTTGAGAGCAACCCACCTCGAAGCCTTTGAGAGAAAATCCCTAGCGAGGAGAAAATCCCTAACCACCCAGAGCCAGAGTAATTGGGCATCACTTAAGTCTTCTAGTCTGAGTGATCTGAAGACTTATTACACTTGAGGACTGTGCATCCTCCAGCCGGTTAGGCGTCGCGTTCTGAGCATCCAAGAGAAATTGTGGATTGCCGGTGAACGAAGTCTGTGAAGGTTTGGGAGTCTACCTTGAAGACTTACCAGAGTGATTGGGCGAGGTCTGTGTGACCTTAGCTCAAGGAGAATACGGTGAGGACTGGGTGTCCTGAGCTGCGTGTTCAGGACTGGGTGTCCGGGACTGTGTGTCCTTTGGTTTAAATACCTAGCCGCTCCAACCAGACGTACAGTTGTCACAGCAACTGGAACTGGTCCAACAAATCATTGTCTTCAGCGTGTCACTGGTTTCATCTTCACTTCCCTTTACTCACCAGTACACATTGTGAAGCCATTGCATGCTTGCTTTATCTTCTGTCTTCACAACTTGACTGTATGATTTGTTTGGCTTCATAACTTCTTCTTACTTGATCCTCATTACACTGAAGCTGTTTGTCACTGTGCTTTCACTATATTGTATACTTGACTATGGCTTGCATTGTGTAATCTAACTTCCGCTGCATAGTGATAGGCTTGTCCACTCTGTTTGTCTTCATAACTTCCACGTTTTGAAGACTTTCATAAAAATCGCCTATTCACCCCCCTCTAGTCGATATAACGCACTTTCAGATGATCATTCTTTGTAAAAGTTACCGGCAACTGGCGGGAGCCTTATGGTTGTCGCTTTATTGTATGAAATGCAAACACCATGTAATTGCTTTACTTTATCACTATGCGTTAGTGATAGTTGTAGAAGCAATAGTTGGCGAGACGACAACGACACTATGATGGAGATCAAGGTGTCAAGCCGGTGAAGATGGAAATCATGATGGTGCTTTGGAGATGGAGATCAAAGGCACAAGATGATGATGGCCATATCATGTCACATATTTTTATTGCTTGTGATGTTTATCTTTTATGCATCTTATTTTGCTTAGTACGGCGGTAGCATTATAATATGATCCCTTACTAAAATTTCAAGGTATAAGTGTTCTCCCTGAGTATGCACCGTTGCGACAATTCATCGTGCTGAGACACCACGTGATGATTGGGTGTGATAAGCTCTATGTTCACATACAACGGGTGCAAGACAGTTTTGCACATGCGGAATACTTGGGTTAAACTTGACGAGCCTAGCATCTACAAACATGGCCTCGGAACACTAGAGACCGAAAGGTCGAACGTGAATCATATAGTAGATATGATCAACATAGAGATGTTCACCATTTAAGACTACTCCATCTCATGTGATGATCGGACATGGTTTAGTTGATTTGGATCATGTAATCATTTAGATGACTCGAGGGATGTCTATCTAAGTGGGAGTTCTTAGGTAATATGATTAATTGAACTTTAATTTATCATGAACTTAGTCCCAATAGTATTTGCAAATTATGTTATAGATCAATAGCTCGCATTGTAGCTCCCCTATGTTTTTTGATATGTTCCTAGAGAAAAATAAGTTGAAACTTGATAGTAGCAATGATGCGGACTGGGTCCGTGATCTGAGGATTATCCTCATTGCTGCACAGAAGAATTATGTCCTCGATGCACCGCTAGGTGACAGACCTATTGCAGGAGCAGATGCAGACATTATGAACATTCGACAAGCTCGGTAGGATGACTACTTGATAGTTTAGTGCACCATGCTTTACGGCTTAGAACAGGGACTTCAAAAATGTTTTGAACGCCATGGAGCATATGCGATGTTCCAAGAGCTGAAAATGATATTTCAGACTCATGCCCGTGTTAAGAGGTATGAGACCTCTGACAAGTACGTTGCCTACAAGATGGAGGAGAATAGCTCAGCTAGTGAGCATATGCTCAGAATGTCTGGGTACTACAATCGCTTGAATCAAGTGGGAGTTAATCTTCCAGATAAGATAGTGATTGACAAAGTTCTCTAGTCACTATCACCAAGTTACTAGAACTTCGTGATGAATTATAATATGCAAGGGATAATGAAAACGATTCCCAAGCTCTTCGCGATGCTGAAATTGGTGAAGGTAGAAATCAAGAAATAGTATCAAATGTTGATGGTTAAACAAGAACACTAGTTTCAAGGAAAAGGGAAAGGGGAAGAAAGGGAACTTCAAGAAGAATGGCAAGCAAGTTGCCACTCCCGTGAAGAAGCCCAAAACTAGACCCAAACTTGAAACTGAGTGCTTCTACTGCAAAGGAAATTGTCACTCGAAGCGGAACTGCCCCAAAAACTTGGCGGATAAGAAGGATGGCAAAGTGAACATATTTGATATACATGTTATTGATGTGTACTTTACTAGTGTTCATAGTAGCCCCTGGGTATGTGATACCGGTTCAGTTGCAAACATTTATAACTCGAAATAGGAGTTGCAAAATGAACAGATACTAGTTGAGGGCGGGGTGACCATGTGTGTTGGAAGCGATTCCAAGGTTGATAAGATCACCATCGCACACTCCCTTTACCTTCAGGATAAGTGCTGAACCTAAAATAAATGTTATTTGGTGTTTGCGTTGAGCATGAATATGATTGGATCATGTTTATTACAATACGGTTATTCATTTAGGTCAAAGAATAATTGTTATTCGGTTTACATGAATAAAACCTTCTATGGTCATACACCCAAGGTGAATGGTTTATTGAATCTCGATCGTAGTGATACACATATTCATAATATTGATGCCAAAAGATGAAAAATTGATAATGATATTGCAACATACTAGTGGCACTGTCGTTTAGGTCATATTTGTATAAAGCGCATGAAGAAACTCCATGCGGATGGACTTTTGGAATAACTTGATTATGAATCATTTGATGCGTGTGAACCATGCCTCATGGGCAAGATGACTAAAACTCCATTCTCCGGAACAATGGAGCGAGCTAATGACTTGTTGGAAATAATACATATCGATGTATGCGGTCCAATGAGTGTTGAAGCACGCGGCAGGTATCGTTATTTTCTGACCTTCACAGATGATTTCAGCAGATATGGGTATATCTACTTAACGAAACACAAGTCTGAAACATTTTAAAAGTTCAAAGAGAGGAAGCTAATGATAATGATCATGAAACTTCAGATCAAGTTACTACCGAACCTCGTCGCTCAACCAAAGCATGTTCCGCACCAGAGTGGTACGATAATCCTGTTCTAGAAGTCATGTTACTAGACCATGACGAACCTACGAACTATGAGGAAGCGATGATGAGCCCAGAGTTTGATAAACGGCTTGAGGCCATGAAATCTGAGATAGGATTCATGTATGAGAACAAAGTCTGGACTTTGGTGGACTTGCCCAATGATCGGCAAGCCATTGAGAATAAATGGATCTTCAAGAGGAAGACGGACACTGATGGTAGTGTTACTATCTACAAATCTTGACTTGTCGCAAAAGGTTTTCGACAAGTTCAAGGTGTTGACTATGATGGAATTTTCTCACTCGTAGCAATGCTTAAGTCTGTCCGAATCATGTTAGCAATTGCCACATTTTATGAAATCTGGCAAACGGATGTCAAAACTGCATTCCTTAATGGATTTCTTAAAGAAGAGTTGTATATGATGCAACCAGAAGGTTTTGTCGATCCTAAAGGTGCTAACAAAGTGTGCAAACTCCAGCGATCCATCTATGGAATGGTGCAAGCATCTCGGAGTTGGAATATATGCTTTGATGAGGTGATCGAAGCATATGGTTTTATACAGACTTATGGTGAAGCATGTATTTACAAGAAAGTGAGTGGGAGCTCTGTAGCATTTCTGATATTATATGTGGATGACATATTGTTGATTGGAAATAATATAGAATTTCTGGATAGCGTAAAAGGATACTTGAATAAGAATTTTCAATGTAAGACCTCGGTGAAACTACTTATATATTGGGCATCAAGATCTATAGGGATAGATCAAGACACTTAATAGGACTTTCACAAAACACATACCTTGACAAGATTTTGAAGAAGTTCAAAATGGATCAGTCAAAGAAAGGGTTCTTGCCTGTGTTGCAAGGTGTGAAGTTGAGTAAGACTCAAAGCCCGACCACGACATAAGATAGAGAGAGAATGAAAGTCATTCCCTAGGCCTTAGCCATAGGTTCTATAAAGTATGGCATGCTGTGTACCAGACCTATTGTATACCTTACCATGAGTTTGGCAAGGGGCTACAATAGTGATCCAGGAGTAGATCACTGGACAACGGTCAAAATTATCCTTAGTTACCTTAAAGAGGACTAAGGAAATGGTTCTCAGTTATGGAGGTGATAAAGAGTTCGTCGTAAAGAGTTATGTCGATGCAAGCTTTAACACTGATCTAGATGACTCTAAGTCTCAATCTAAATACATAGTGAACGTGGGAGCAATTATCTAGAGTAGCTCCATACAGAGCATTGTAGACATAGAAATTTGCAAAATACATACATATCTAAATGTGGCAGACCCATTGACTAAAACTTCTCTCATAAGAAAAACATGATCACACCTTAGTACTCTTTGGGTGTTAATCACATGGCGATGTGAACTAGATTATTGACTCTAGTAAACCCTTTGGATATTGGTCACATGGCGATGTGAACTATAGGGTGTTAATCACATGATGATGTGAACTATTGGTGTTAACTCACATCGCAATGTGAAATAGATTATTGACTCTAGTGCAAGTGGGAGACTGAAGAAAATATGCCCTGGAGGCAATAATAAAGTTGTTATTTTATATTTCCTTATATCATGATAAATGTTTATTATCCATTCTATAATTGTATTAACCGAAAACTTCATACATGTGTGGATACATAGACAAAACACCGTGTCCCTAGTAAGCCTCTACTGGACTAGCTCGTTAATCAAAGATGGTTCAGTTTCCTAACCATAGACATGTGTTGTCATTTGATGAACGGCAACACATCATTGGGAGAATGATGTGATGGACAAGACCCATCCGTTAGCTGATACGTCTCCAACGTATCTATAATTTTTTATTGCTCCATGATATACTATCTTCTATTTTGGACATTATTGGGCTTTATTATTCACTTTTATATTATTTTTGTGACTAACCTATTAACCGGAGGCCCAGCCCAGAATTGTTGTTTTTTTGCCTATTTCAGAGTTTCACAGAAAAAGAATATCAAACAGAGTCCAAACGGAATGAAACCTTCGGGAAAGTGATTTTCGGAACGAACATGATCTAGGAGACTTGGACCCTACGTCAAGCAACCAACAGGGAAGCCACGAGGTAGGGGAGCGCCTACCCCCCCCCCCCCCCCCCCAGGCGCGCCCTCCACCCTCGTGGGGCCCCTGTTGCTCCACCGACGTACTCCTTCCTCCTATATATACCTATGTACCCCAAATGATCAGATGCGGAGCCAAAACCCTAATTCCACCGCCGTAACTTTCTGTATCCACGAGATCCCATCTTGGGGCCTGTTCCGGAGCTCCGCCGGAGAGGGCATCGATCACGGAGGGCCTCTACATCAACACCATAGCCTCTCCGATGATGTGTGAGTAGTTTACCTCAGGCCTTCGGGTCCATAGTTATTAGCTAGATGGCTTCTTCTCTCTTTTTGGATCTCAATACAATGGTCTCCCCCTCTCCGATGATTGGTTATCTTTGCAAGTCTTTGCGGTGGTGGATTTGTTTTATAGAAACTATTGATCTCTCATGCTTCACTTAGATTATTTTGAGAGTCTTAAATAGAATGGTAATTTGCTTAAATAATCCTAATATGCTAGGTATACAAGATTAGTAAAAAAATCTTATGAGTGTGTTGAATACTAAGAGAAGTTTAATGCTTGATGATTGTTTTGAGATATAAAGATGGTGATATTAGAGTCATGCTAGTTGAGTAGTTGTGAATTTGAGAGATACTTGTGTTAAAGTTTTTGATTCCCGTAGCATGCACGTATAGTGAACCATTATGTGATGAAGTCGAAGCATAATTTATTTATTGATTGTCTTCCTTATGAGTGGCGGTCGGGGACGAGCGATGGTATTTTTCTACCAATCTATACCCCTAGGAGCATGCGCATAATACTTTTATTTGATAACTTGT
Source organism: Triticum monococcum (assembly GCA_034509565.1). Classification (NCBI taxonomy): domain Eukaryota; kingdom Viridiplantae; phylum Streptophyta; class Magnoliopsida; order Poales; family Poaceae; genus Triticum; species Triticum monococcum. The sequence goes on along the minus strand of CM067842.1, from coordinate 74,344,479 downwards.
AGATTTTTGCAATAAGTATATGAGTTCTTTATGACTAATGTTGAGTCCATGGATTATACGCCCTTTTCTTCATTCCACCATTGCTAGCCTCTCTAATACCGTGCACATTTCGCCCATATCATACACCTACCATATACCTTCCTCAAAACAGCCACCATACCTACCTATCATGGCATTTCCATAGCCATTCCGAGATATATTGCCATGCAACTTACCACCGTTCCGATTATTATGACATGCTCCATCATTGTCATATTGCTTTGCATGATCATGTAGTTGACATCGTATTTGTGGCAAAGACACCGTTCATAATTATTTCATACATGTCACTCTTGATTCATTGCATATCCCGGTACACCGCCGGAAGCATTCACATAGAGTCATATTTTGTTCTAAGTCTTGAGTTGTAATTTTTGAGTTGTAAGTAAATAAAAGTGTGATGATCATCATTATTAGAGCATTGTCCCAAGTGAGGAAAGGATGATGGAGACTATGATTCCCCCACAAGTCGGGATGAGACTGCGGACTTAAAAAAGGAAAAAAAAAGAGGCCATAAAAAAGGGGGAGAAAAGGCCCAAATAAAAAAAGAGAGAAAAAGAGAGAAGGGACAATTCTACTATCCTTTTACCATACTTGTGCTTCAAAGTAGCACCATGATCTTCATGATAGAGAGTCTCCTATGATATCACTTTCATATACTAGTGGGAATTTTTCATTATAGAACTTGGCTTGCATATTCCAATGATGGGCTTCCTCAAAATGCCCTAGGTCTTCGTGAGCAAGCGAGTTGGATGCACACCCACCTAGTTTCTTTTGTTGAGCTTTCATATACTTATAGCTCTAGTGCATCCGTTGCATGGCAATCCCTACTCACTCACATTGATATCTATTGATGGGCATCTCCATAGCCCGTTGATACGCCTAGTTGATGTGAGACTATCTTCTCGCTTTTTGTCTTCTCCACAACCACCATTCTATTCCACATATAGTGCTATGTCCATGGCTCACACTCATGTATTGCGTGAAGATTGAAAAAGTTTGAGAATGTCAAATGTATGAAACAATTGCTTGGCTTGTCATCGGGGTTGTGCATGATTTAAATACTTTGTGTGGTGAAGATAGAGCATCGCCAGACTATGTGATTTTGTAGGGATAACTTTCTTTGGCCATGTTATTTTGAGAAGACATAATTGCTTAGTTAGTATGCTTGAAGTATTATTATTTTTATGTCAATATTAAACTTTTGTCTTGAATCTTTTGGATCTGAATATTCACACCACAATTAAGAAGAATTACATTGAAATTATGCCTAGTAGCATTCCGCATCAAAAATTTTGTTTTTATCATTTACCTACTCGAGGACGAGCAGGAATTAAGCTTGGGGATGCTTGATATGTCTCCAACGTATCTATAATTTTTGATTGCTCCATGCTATATTATCTTCTATTTTGGACATTATTGGGCTTTATTATTCACTTTTATATTATTTTTGGGACTAACCTATTAACCGGAGGCCCGACCCAAAATTGTTGTTTTTTGCCTATTTCAGAGTTTCGCAGAAAAAGAATATCAAACAGAGTCCAAACGGAATGAAACTTTCGGGAACGTGATGTTCGGATCGAACATGATGCAGGAGACTTGGACCCTATGTCAAGCAACCAACAGGGAAGCCACGAGGTAGGGGGCGCACTTACCCCCCCCCCCCCAGGCGCACCCTCCACCCTCATGGGCCCCCTGTTGCTCCACCGACGTACTCCTTCCTCCTATATATACCTACGTACCCCCAAATGATTAGATACGGAGCCAAAATCCTATTCCACCGCCGTAACTTTCTGTATCCACGAGATCCCATCTTGGGGCCTGTTCGGGAGCTCCACCGGAGGGGGCATCAATCACGGAGGGCTTCTACATCAACACCATAGCCTCTCCAATGATGTGTGAGTAGTTTACCTCAGACCTTCGGGTCCATAGTTATTAGCTAGATGGCTTCTTCTCTCTTTTTGGATCTCAATACAATGTTCTCCCCCTCTCCCGTGGAGATCTATTCGATGTAATCTTCTTTTGCGGTGTGTTTGTTGAGACCGATGAATTGTGGGTTTTATGATCAAGTTTATCTATGAACAATATTTGAATCTTTTCTGAATTCTATTATGTATGATTGGTTATCTTTGCAAGTCTCTTCGAATTATCAGTTTGGTTTGGCCTATTGGATTGATCTTTCTTGCAATGGGAGAAGTGCTTAGCTTTGGGTTCAATCTTGCGGTGTCCTTTCCCGGTGACAGTAGGGGCAGCAAGGCACGTATTGTATTGTTGCCATCGAGGATAACAAGATGGGGTTATCATATTGCATGAATTTATCCCTCTACATCATGTCATCTTGCTTAAAGCGTTACTCTGTTCTTATGAACTTAATACTCTAGATGCATGCTGGATAGCGGTCGATGTGTGGAGTAATAGTAGTAGATGCAGTCAGGAGTCGGTCTACTTGTCTCGGACGTGATGCCTATATACATGATCATACCTAGATGTTCTCATAACTATGCTCAATTCTGTCAACTGCTCAACAGCAATTTGTTCACCCACCGTAAAATACTTATGCTCTTGAGAGAAGCCACTAGTGAAACCTATGGCCCCCGGGTCTATCTTCCATCATATTAATCTTCCAACACTTAGCTATTTTTATTGCCTTTTATTTTACTTTGCATCTTTATCATAAAAATACCAAAAATATTATCTTATCATATCTATCAGATCTCACTCTCGTAAGTGACCGTGTAGGGATTGACAACCCCTTATCGCGTTGGTTGTAAGGATTTATTTGTTTTGTGTAGGTGCGAGGGACTCGCGCTTAGCCTCCTACTGGATTGATACCTTGATTCTCAAAAACTGAGGGAAATACTTACGCTAGTTTGCTGCATCACCCTTTCTTCTTCAAGGGAAAACCAACGCAGTGCTCAAGAGGTAGCATTAGCTTAGCATGTTGATCATTCAGTTTTATTGCTATTGCTTTCTTCATGTCAAATACATATTCCTTCGACTATGAGATTATGAAACTCTCGGATACCGGAGGAATACCTTGTGTGCTATCAAACGTCACAATGTAACTGGGTGATTATAAAGATGATCTAGAGGTATCTCCGAAGGTGTTTGTTGGGTTGGCATAGATCGAGATTAGGATTTGTCACTCCAAGTATCAGAGATGTATCTCTAGGCCCACTCAGTAATGCACATCATAATAAGCCTTGCAAGCAATGTGACTAATGAGTTAGTTGCGGGATGATGTATTACGGAACGAGTAAAGAGACTTGCCGATAATGAGATTGAACTAGGTATGAAGATGCCGACGATCGAATCTCGGGCAAGTAACATACCGATGATAAAGGGAATAACGTATGTTGTCATTACGGTACGACCGATAAAGATCTTCGTAGAATATGTGGGAACCAATATGAGCATCCAGGTTCCGATGTTGGTTATTAACCGAAGAGGTGTCTCGGTCATGTCTACATAGTTCTCGAACCCATAGGGTCCGCATGCTTAACATTCGATGACGATTTTGTATTATATGAGTTATGTGATTTGCTGACCGAATGTTGTTCAGAGTCTCGGATGAGATTATGGACATGATGAGGAGTGTGAAAATGGTCGAGAGGTAACTATTCATATATAGGACGATAGTATTCAGACACCGAAAGTGTTCTGGGGGTACCGGATACATATCAGGTCACTAGAAGGGGTTCCGGGCATCCCCCGGCAACTACATGGGCCTAATGGGCCAAGAAGGGGACAGACCAGCCCCTAGGGTGCTGGTGTGCCCCATGTAGGACAAAATAGGGGGAAGGGAAGAGGAGAAGAGGGAAAGGAAGGGGAGGGATTCGGCCTCCCCCTTCCCCCTCCGGATGAATATGGAAAGGGGGGAGGCCAAATTGGGAGGCGCCCAAGTAGGATTCCTCCTACTTGGGGCGTCCCCTTGGCTGCCTCTCCTCCCCTCCAACCTATATATATAAACACTATTCTGATCACGGGATCAGAATAATATTCTGATCACAATCTGACCTGCCCCGTTAGTAGTACGTTGAACTTCCCTCTGAACTAGGTTGAACTTCCGCCAACATTGCCCAAATGGGACTTGCGATATACCGTTGCAAAGCTATGTACACCCATATCATGCCCAACTTAAATTTTTGGTAAAATGTAAGCGGTTTAAGAGCGGTTTTGAAAACTGTTTTTTCTTCACACACAAAACGTGAATCGTATTTTCGATCGCATTTCTAAACCATTTATCGGAATGAGGCATATAATATGGCATTTGAAAGGTGCTGCAAAACCGCTCCTTCCACAAGTTGAAAGTTTTCTCTAATTCCCTATGGTTAAAGAGTAATTTGAAAAAAAAACGTAAACTTTCGTAAACCGAACAGCTGAGTTCGTATTTTCGATGTCATTTCTAAACGGCTAATCCAATTGAGGCATATGATAAGGCATTGGAAAGCTTATGAAAATGCGCTACTTTTTCATTTTGAAAGTTTTTTTCTAATTTTGAATGGTTTAAGAGTAATTTAGAAAACGGTACAAATCCTACCGAGTTCGTATTTTCAAGCTCATTTTTTAACCGTGTGTCCGAATGCAGCAAATGATATGGCATTGGAAAGCTTGAACAAATGCGAAACCTTTTGGTATGTATTGTTTCTCTCAATTCTTTACAGTTTTAAGTCAGTTTTGAAAATGGCGAAAAACGTATTTTTGCCGTTTTTTCTACAAACTTTAACGGAAAGACGCAAATAATATACCATTGAAAAGCTACGAAAAATGCGAAACCATTTCTTATTGATGCTTTCTCTGATTCCAAGCCGTTTTCAAGTAATTTATAAAATGGCGAGATCATTCGTTCTGCCTTTATCGCGAAACAGATTCTTCAAAAATGCACCACCTGAAGAACCTGAACTTCTCGGCATGTCTACTTGAACTTCACTCTAATTTTCACATGCTTTTTTTTGCCCGTAGCTCTCCATCCACTCACCGGAACACTCATCGGAATTGAGCAAGTAATATACCAGTGGAAAGCTGAAGTAAACACGCAATTTTCCATGTTGATCATTTTTTCATACTCGCGACGATTTTAAAAGCTTTTCATCTCAAATTCATTCATTATAGTAGTCGAACTTCCTGTTGTTTTCACGTTGAACTTCTATGATGTATTTTTCCTTTGTAATTTCCTCATCCATTTCGTCAGTGTTACACAAATGATCTTCTTTTTATACAAACCTCTCTCACAATATTTTTTTAACTTTCTCCGATCGAGGACTTGAACTTACACAAATAATATTCCTGTCGTTTTGAAGTATTAGAGAAATGACGAGGTCATGATTTCTGCCTTCATTCCGAATGGAAACGCACTGCATGAAGTAGTTGAACTTTTCGGGTATGTCTGTTTGAACCTCACTTTGTTTTGACGTGCTGTTTTTTGCACTACTTGAAGTAGTTGAACTTCTGGGGCATGTCTGTTTGAACTTCACTCTGTTCCACTTTATTCTTGTATGAAAGACACACCATGTAGTACGTGAATTTCTAGTTATTATCAGTTTGAACTTCTCTCTGGTTTGAGAGAATTATTTTAAAACCCAAAAAACAACATATTTTTTTACATATTTTGGACATCTAAATACACGGTGAACCTCTCTCACAAGAATTTTTTGAACTTTTCCTCACCGAGCACTTGAACTTCTAGCAACCATTTTTTTCGTTTATGAGTTGTTTTTAAAAGTGCAAAAAATGGCGTTGTGTTTTTTATTTTTTGAACAGGTAAATCATAGGTTTTAATAAACTCCGAACTTCTCTATTATTTCAATATGAACTTCACCTTTTTATATTTTTGAGTAAAGAATTGTATTTGATTTTTATACGGAAAAAATTGAACATAGAAATACAAGGTGAATCTCTCCCACAAGAATTTTTGAACTTCTCCGGACAGAGCACTTGAACTTTTTTCAACAAACCTTTTAAGCTTTTATTTTTCTATACTTTTATTTCTCACCTGAAAATGCATTCCTTGCAGTACTTGAACTTCTTGTTGTTTTCACTATGAACTTCTGTCACATTTTTTTGTATATTTCAAATTACACGCAATTGAAGGTCAGACATCATGTTTTGCCATTTTAAAACATGTAATTGGAGGTCGGACATCCTGCAATATAAATTTGAACTTCTCCATTTTTTTAAATGTAGAAACACCATTTTTTATAAATTTTCAAACTGCTCCATTTTTTATTTTTGAACTTATTGGTTTATTCCATAATAACGGGGAAAATCACAGGTTTGTAATAAACATCGAACCACCCTATTATTTAAATTTGAACTTCAATATATTTTATAGAAATGGTTAAACTTACAAAGCAAAATTATAGTTTTTTCCACTTTCTACGATTTGTTTTTTGTCTCGTGACATTTTTAGGCATTTTTTTGCTATCGGTGAAATGGCCTAGGCGTTCCTTTTTTAAAATTAATGTTTTTTTAGTATGTGGGTACACGTGAACTTAGGAATTTTTGAAACATGAACTTCGCATGCTATTGAAATTCAAGAAAATTACACACAACAATACACATACACTTTGTGTGCTACGTGAACAACCTATACATCATCAAGTGTAGCACACCAATACATCATCAAGCTGGGTACCAACATACAAAAATAGTGTCACAGGAAAAATCCTTGCGAAATTTTTTTGTACAGTCATTTTCTTTTCAAATTCATCGTCATTTTTAAGGGCTTTTTATAAAATGCCAAAACGACGTCATCCTTATTGTAACATGAAAAATCAGAATTTTTTATAGACATCAAATTGCTCTACTTTTAAAATTTTAAATTGTGTGTGTATTTTTTCATACAAAGGGAATAAGTGAGTTTTCATGCATAAACGCGGAGTTTTTTTAGTAAATGTCGAACTTCTTCGTTATTTCTAAATAAACTTCTTGGTTTATTCGTTAGTAACGGAAAAAATTCAAGTTTTTGTAATAAATATCAAACTGCCTCATTTTTTGAAATTGAACTTCTTGGTTTATTATTTAGTAACAAGGAAAATCTAGGTTTTTCATATACATTGAACTATTCCATTTTTTAAAATTAAGCTTCTTGGTTTTTTCAATTTGGACTCCTTGGTGTTATTCATTTGTAATGAAAGAAATACTAATTTTGTAATAAACATCGTAAGAGTTCTTGGTTATTTTGAACTTAATTTCTTGGTTTATTCATTGGTAACGGGAAAAATTAGAGTTTTTGTAATAAATATTAAACTGCTCCCTTTTTTCAATTGAACTTGTTGGTTTATTATTTAGTAACGAGGAAAATCTAGGTTTTTAACTTATGTTTTTTGTATGTATAAACTTCTGATTTATTTAAAAAAATAAAGGAAAAGCATACACATAGCACGAGCACACCGAACGCACCACACACACACAAACCACACGAACACACACACGACCATCTTATATAAAGAATTGGTTGGTGACACACTGTCGGCTTTCCTAGTTTGCTAAGTTGGTACCATTTATCTCAAAATGGTGTTCAGTGGTGATTTTCCTTCCCTGTTGATAGTAGCAGGACTTCACAAATCACCAAACATATTAGTTACTAGAGAGGAAAAAAAATCACGCGTGCGTAGGGAGCAGTGTGTGTGTGTGTGAGAGGCGCTACCGGATTGAATGCCACATTGCCGAGATTGGCCATACACAACTCGTACATTTTTGCTCGCTTTTACATCTTGCATGCATTCGAGAACAAAATTGCGTTGCAAACATATGTCATTTCTTCGGACACCATGGAGCCAGCTCTTTTGCAGAGGAGCTCGACGGTGGCCTACTCTGAATCCATTCTTTTCATACAACAGACACCATGTCATTTTTTCCTGCTAATCCACACTCCCATGGTAATACGAGGTGCAGTTCAGGTTCAGATGCCCGAATGGACCAATGTCCGATAGTGAGATAGAAATGAACTCTCGCCAGGAATCCACCTAAAGGACGAATGGGAGGGAGGAGCTCATTGTGGATGTGCCGTGCTGGGGGAGAAAACACGAGAGAAGGAGACTGGCTGCTAGTGGCCTGTGGGTCGTGCCACCAGCGGTGGTGGGTGGCGCACCGACCAGATCAGGTTGGACCTGCGCGCGCAGCTCCACTCTTCCGCCTCCACCCAGACGCGCGCGCGGCTCCACTCCGCCGTCAAGTGAGCATATCGGGCGGGAGCTCCTCTGCTCAGTTGAGGCTGCTCGGAGGTGGGGACAACACCGCCGCCCGCCTGGAACAACGACGACGACACGGCTACTCGAGGCGATGGCGGGATCTTCTTTCCATGGATGGGCATGGCGACGACATCCTGGGGACCTCGGCGGTGGTGGGAAACAGGGAGCACGGGCCGATGGACCTCCACGGCGGCGCCTGGTGGAGGTTCGCATGGGGGTAATAGGGATGGTATTCGTGAGGAGGTGTAGGGAAGCAGGTGCGGCGCGCTGGGGAAGGCGGACGGCGGCGCGCCAAGCAGCGGTGGGGATGGCGGCTGGCGGCGGGCTGAGTGGTTGCGGGGAGGGAGGCGATAGGGTGGGGGAGATCCGAGGATAGGGTGGGCCAGGCTTTTTCTTTTTTTTCCTATGGACTGGTTCGGGAGCATCCGCCTCGCGCGTACATATAGGCCACTTCATGATCCAAATAGTTATTTTAATACCATAATTAATAGTAAAACGCCCGTGCGTTGCTACGGGCTATATTGTATATAAATGAATCAGACAAGTTAATGATATTGAAACTTATTTCTCTCTCATACACCAACCTTAAGGTCGACGGCAGGTTCCCGTGATCTAGTGTAGCAACATAAAAACTCTACCCCATGACACACCCTTAGGCCAACTACACCGCGCGACCCCAAACGGACGTCCGTTTTTCTCCCTTTGGGTAGGGATTTGGGGTCGTGTCCGGGCCTGTCCTGGGATGCGGTGGCCGTGTGCCCAGCGCGCGGCCGCATCCTTTTGCCCCATCCTGTCCGTCAGGGCTAAAAAATGCCCAAATTTGCATCAAAACTAGTTTCGAACCCAAATATTTGTCTAAAAATTAAATTTTTTTTTACAACCCAATTGAAATTGTCTTTAATAAAATAGTTTTACAACCAAATCGAAATTGTCTTGACTAAACATAAAATGGACAAATACATCTATTGGTTGCCAATGTGATCCCGCACGTGCTCAACCAAGTCATTTTAAAGATTCACATGAGTATGCCAATCACGCATCTCACGGTGGAATTGGGCAAACTGTTCAAATGTGGCCGGGTCTTGGTGCAGGGGTTCAATATTTTCACCTAGATAATCAAATCCTTGGTCAAAGATACTCTCATCACGCTCGTCCTCGACGATCATGTTGTGCATGATCACACAAGCAGTCATCACCTCCCAAAGCTTCCTTTCATCCCATTACAGTGCAGGGTTTCGAACGATACCCCACCGGGATTGAAGCACACCAAAAGCACGTTCCACATCCTTTCTAACACTCTCTTGCATTTGGGCAAATCTCTTTCTCTTCTCAACTTGGGGTTTCAAGATTGTCTTCACAAAAGTTGACCACTGAGGATATATGCCATCTGCTAGATAGTATCCCTTGTTGTAATGGTGGCCGTTGATCTCAAAGTTGACAGGTGGGGAGTGGCCTTCTGCAAGCCTCGCGAAGACTGGAGAACGCTGCAGCACGTTGATATCATTGTGAGAACCTGCCATGCCGAAGAAAGAATGCCATATCCAAAGATCTTGTGATGCCACCGCTTCTAATATGACAGTGCACCCGTTAACATGCCCCTTGTACTGGCCATGCCAAGCAAATGGACAGTTCTTCCACTCCCAGTGCATACAATCTATGCTGCCAAGCATACCTGGAAAGCCTCTAGCTGCGTTGGTCGCCAACAATCTCTCTGTATCAGCGGCAGTTGGCTTCCTCAAGTACTCTGCGCCAAAGACCTCGATCACAGCCTGGCAAAACTTGTACATTGACATCAGACATGTTGTCTCACTCATACGCACAAACTCATCCACCAGATCACCTGGAATTCCATATGCAAGCATGCGGATGGCCGCGGTGCATTTCTGGTAGGAGGAGAATCCAAGCTTGCCAAGGGCATCCGTCTTGCACTCGAAGTATGGGTCATGAGAAACTACTCCCTCTCGAATACGATTGAACACATGCCTTGCCATATGAAAACAGCGATGAATTTTATCCGGCTTGAAGAGCGGGGTGTTGGCAAAGTAATCGGCATAGAGCAGGGCGTGGCCTCTCTCCCTGTTGTGGTTCAGGTTGGGAGCACGCCTAGGGACTGACCCTCTGTACCGAGGAAGCTGTCGTTGAATATGGTCGTGAACGACCAGTGCAGCCACCACAAGATCGTCATCATCCGACAACGAATCGTCCGATGAACAAAGGAAGTGATGGAAGAAAAACTCGTCTCCACTGTCCATACCTTTGTTGTCAAAAGGTTGAACACCTTGCGGTCGTGGTGGCGAAGAGGCCGCGATGATCACCTCGACGCAGCAGGGGTGGTTGCTGGCCGGCTACTGGCCGCTCTGGAGCTCTCGTCGAAATCTGCCTCGGCCGCCGTGGTACGTCGTCGGCAGTCGTGTCTCCTCTGCCACCGGCAAGGACGGTGACAGCCAAACCTCCTCCGATCGACGACCAAAACTACGGCGGAAGCGCGGGCGTGGTGGTGGCCATGTCGAGACGTGGTTTGGTATGGACGGCGGGGGGCTGCGCGATGAGGAGGCGACCGGAGAATAGCGGCGGCGCCGGCGGCGAGGCGGGGCGGGGAGAGAGGTTGAAGCGTTGGGAGCGGAGGGACTGCTAGTGTCCCCGACAGGCGGGCCATGGGGGGGACAAGGGCGTGCATCGAGGCCGTCCGCGCGCGTCCGTTTCACCCCAAACCGAGCGCAAGTTTGGGTCGGGGATGGGTCGAAAGCAGACGGAATCCGGACATTTGTCCGTTTGAGGCCGTGTGCTGGGCCGTCTCGTTTGTCCCTTTTACCCCAAACAGACGGGGGCAGACATGATAGGGTCGCGCGGTGGAGTTGGCCTTATGTTTTCCTGTCGGGCCCTCCCCTTTCGCTCAGTTTTCGCCGTAGTGAGACATTTCTCGCTAGAGCCCTCTCCTTTAAAATGGGATGACGCCCACCTCAGCTTCGCCATCGTGACCTCTCTCCTTCACACCATACTTCCCCACGGAGGGATTGCATTTAGATGTCGAAAAAATCGATGGCGGGGGAGTCATGGAGGAGGGGTAGAGAACGAACCGATGAAAGCCAAAAAAACCTGCGTACAATGTTTGCTCCGCCCGGGTCATAGGGGAGTCCCCCTGGTAGAGGAGTTTGGGGAGAAGAGGACAGCGACGCGAGGACACGTCAGGAGGATCGCAAGGAAGGCACGTTGGTAGAGGAGATTAGGGAGAAGAGGACGGCGGCGCGAGGACGTCGGGATTATCGCGAGGAGGGCAGGCGATGGGAGGATTGCGTTCACATACACGTTAATGGGCCAACCCAATGCTGTGATGTGATGATGTCAAAGGTGGGCGAAAGATAGGAGTGGTGGGATGAGGTGGAGTGAGGCGAGACTACCAACTAAGACATTAGTAGTAGAGATTACTGAGAGTTGGTATAACATACATAATCCTTATGGAAAATGTTAGGCTAAATCTTTGAGTAAGTGAATCTATCTTGTAAACTCCATTATAGACCATGCATACATATTATTCTCCAGAAGAACTGGTGCAGATTATTTCAAGGAGCTTGATATCCCATAGACCATAGTCCTCGTGTAGTCTTGCATTGAAAGATATAGGTATGTAAGATAGTTAGCTTGGAATAAAATAGATAATTAAATGGAAAAGAGAAGAACTGAAATGAGGTAGAACTTCCAGTAGGGTCACATTTCATTACTCAGACTAACCAAAAGTTTCAGAACCGAGTTCTTGGATCTCTTTGTCTTTGAGGTCATCATTCTTTATAATCTAAAACGTGAACATTTGGTTGGTAAAGAACATTACGTGTTAAATATGACATGTTATAGCAAGCCTAATATCAGGACCACCTCTCATGGGCACAATCAACTCCCTAAAGCCTCTTTTTATCAGATGCATAATGCACATCACTTACCGAGGAAGATTTTAGCCTCTTCAACATAACAATCGGCATCCCTTGTCAAAGCTCACACCAAAATAACTGCACGTGTAATCATTCTACCCTTTGATTGATAAACTGAAAATAAGTACACAAAAGATAGGAGTTACTCACATTCAAACTTCTACCACAAGCTCGTTGATGGTCATGCCCCTTCAACATGTTCACACATAGTGCGTCAAAAAATAATATTCCTCCAACCAGCCCATACAGAATGCCTCAAATTGGCATGATAAAACAAATCCAGACTGCATTATTCATTGAAATGATAAAAAATGAAAACATATCAAACCAATATGTATGTAGAACAGGAAATTATATCTTATGTATCAAAATGACTATACAACCTTCCAAAAAGCGAAGGAGGGCCATACATGATACAATACTCCTTTCCAGCGCTTTACGTTGCCCGCCTCCCAATGCATCCCTGGTCATCTCCATGGCCTACAGGAGGCGCTTCACCTACAGCAGAATTTTGAGATAGGAATCCCTTCTTCACCTACAGCAAAATTTCGAGATCCCAACACTATCAAGCTAATACAAAGATCCATGAGAAGTGTGAACGCACCAACGTCTCCGGGTATGCATGGACCGTACGGGTAACTGATTTGGGAAACGTAGGCGGCGATGCTGGCATGGCCGACGGCACATGATGCTTCTATAGTGAGACCGGCGGCGGCCAGCAGCACCGTGGGGGCCCAATTCGATAAGCCCGATGGTCGAGTACCTGGAAGGCCAGTAGCCCACGCCCACGACGTTGGCAAAGTAGCTCGGGATGGCAGCGGCGAATCGCTGGGTCACCCGTGTCAGTGACCTCAAGGCACCGTTGGCGCGAAGGGGAGCATGTTTCCACTGTCGTAGATCTCCCATGCGACATCAATGGTCGACAGCATCGGTCTCTCTCAATGGACTGGATCTTCCCTGTCGCGGTATTCGGGGGAGAGGGGGTAGGCCGTGCCAAACAGCGGAGGGAGAGGCTTGACCTGGCAGGTTCTTGAGCGGTTTGACAGTTCTTATTTTTCAAGGATAGCTGAATGCCCTTGCCTTGCTATGGGACATCCAAGATATATATATTGATCAATAACCAGAAGGTTATTAATTCTACTTCACAAACTTCGACAATGCATGCACATTTTAATTTTCGATCAAAAAACAAAGGTAACAAACTCCTATAACAGTGGATGAAATACAAGAAATCAGTCTAACTGAAAATACCACGTCTACCTTAGAAAGTCTATAATATCAATTAAGAAGTCTGCTACAAAACTTACTAACAGGTGGAAAAGGGGCAGCTAGTATCTCTCCAACAAACAAAATCATACCATACAAAATAGATTGCCTGCAGTCAATAAAACAGTAGTAGGGCATCTGAACAAAAAAAATACATAGGAAAATGGAACGTGTCGTTTCGAAGATTACATTAATCATGTCAATGTTAACCACAATACTGAAGATAGGCCATAATGGCCACATGACCATTTGCACTGTACTAATAACGGAACTGCGTGTCTTCATTACTATCATTATAAATTAACATATTTAATTGTTTCAGCACAAAGGTTCCATAATGTCAGGGTAAATTCAAGAATCTTCACACGCACTTAATAGACCATGTAATAGCATGTTGAAAACTACGCAGGAAAAGCATGGTTCCGAGATACTTAAGTCTTGAGGTCAGTCTAGTCTTACCACGAAAATGAAAAGACCATATGATGTCCGGTGCAGCTCCCTATTCATCAGTAGGGAATCCTTCAATTTATTTACACGAAGATTCTTATTGGGCATGGCTGCATCAATCCGAGTATATATATCTGGATGATTGATTCCACACATGTGGAGCAGATATTGGAGATTATTAAGATTCTAGCTTATTCCAAACTTTATTTATTTTTATCCCAGTTCTAGACTTCTAATGTCTGTGAAAGAAGAAAATCTTGACCGGAACACAAAATGGCAACAGTAAGAAAAAGTTATCACCGGAGCAATGCAGTTAAGAGTTTCGGATGTTGGAAATATGCCCTAGAGGCAATAACAAAATCATTATTATTATATTTCCTTGTTCATGGTAATTGTCTTTATTCATGCTATAATTGTGTTATCCGGAAATCGTAATACATGTGTGAATAACAGACATCAACATGTCCCTAGTAAGCCTCTAGTTGACTAGCCCGTTGATCAACAGATAGTCATGGTTTCCTGACTATGGACATTGGATGTCATTGATAACGAGATCGCATCATTAGGAGAATGATGTGATGGACAAGACCCAATCCTAAACATAGCATAAAGATCGTATGGTTCGTTTGCTAGAGTTTTGCAATGTCAAGTATCTTTTCCTTAGACCATGAGATCGTGTAACTCCCGGATACCGTAGGAGTGCTTTGGGTGTACCAAACGTCACAACATAACTGGGTGACTATAAAGGTAGACTACAGGTATCTCCAAAAGTGTCTGTTGGGTTGACACGGATCGAGACTGGGATTTGTCACTCCGTGTTACGGAGAGGTATCACTGGGCCCACTCGGTAATGCATCATCATAATGAGCTCAAAGTGATCAAGTGTCTGGTCACGGGATCATGCATTGCGGTACGAGTAAAGTGACTTGCCGGTAACGAGACTGAACGAGGTATTGGGATACCAACGATCGAGTCTCGGGCAAGTAACATACCGTCTGACAAAGGGAATAGAATACGGGGTTGCTTGAACCCTTGACATAGTGGTTCATCCGATGACAACATCGAGAAACATGTGGGAGCCAACATGGGTATCCAGATCCCGCTGTTGGTTATTGACCAAAGGTCGTCTCGGTCATGTCTACATGTCTCCCGAACCCGTAGGGTCTACACACTTAAGGTTCGGTGACGCTAGGGTTATTAGGAAGACAAGTATGTGATTACCGAATGTTGTTCGGAGTCCCGGATGAGATCCCGGACGTCACGAGGAGTTCCGGAATAGTTCGGAGGTAAAGATTTATATATGGAAAGTGGTTAAACGGACTCCGGAAAGTTTCGGGGGCATGCCGGTATTGTACCGGGGGCCACCGGGAGGGTTCCGGGGGTCCACCGGGAGGGGCTACCCCTCCCGGGGGGCCACATGGGCTAAGTGGGAGAGGGAGCCAGCCCCTAGTGGGCTGGGCGCGCCTCCCCACCTAGGCCCATGCGGCTAGGGTTTGGGGAGGGGAAACCCTAAAGGGGAGAAGGGGGCGCCCCCCTAGCTTGGGGGGCAAGCCACCCTTTCCTCCTCCCCTTTGGCCGCCGCCCCATCTAGGGTTTCCCCTAGGTGGCCGGCCCCCCCTTTGCCCTCTCCTCCTATATATAGAGGGGTGAGGGGAGGGCTGCAACACACAATTGAAGGCGCAGCCCCTCCCCTCCCCAACTCCTCTCTTTCTCCGTCCGAGCTTGGTGAAGCCCTGTCGGAGAACTGCTGTACCAATTGCACCACGCCGTTGTGCTACCATTGGAGTTGTCTTCCTCAACCTCTCCTTCATCCTTGCTGGATCAAGACGGAGGAGACGCCATCGTCCCGTACGTGTGTTGAACGCGGAGGTGCTGTTCTTTCAGCGCTTGGTCATCGGTGATCGGAATCACGTTGGGAACGACTCCATCATCACCACTCCCTCGAACGCTTCCGTACTCGATCTACAAGTGGTATGTAGATGCAAACTCACTCCCTTGACTCGTTGCTAGATGAACTCCTAGATGATCTTGGTGAAACGAGTAGGAAATTTTTTTGTTTTCTGCAACGTTCCCCAACAGTGGCATCATGAGCTAGGTCTATGCGTAGTTCTTCTTGCGCGAGTAGAACACAATTTATTGTGGGCGTGGATTTGTCAACTTTCTTTCCGCTACTAGTCTTTTCTTGCTTCAGCGGTATTGTGGGATGAAGCGGCCCGGACCAACCTTACACGTACGCTTACGTGAGACCGGTTCCACCGACTAACATGCACTAGTTGCATAAGGTGGCTGGCGGGTGTCTGTCTCTCCTACTTTAGTTGGAGCGGATTCGATGAACAGGGTCCTTATGAAGGGTAAATAGAAGTTGACAAATCACGTTGTGGCTTTCACGTAGGTAAGAAAACGTTCTTGCTAGAACCCTAATTCAGCCACGTAAAACTTGCAACAACAATTAGAGGACGTCTAACTTGTTTTTGCAGCAAGTGATTGTGATATGATATGGCCAAAGTTGTGATGAATGATGAATGATCTATATGTGATGTATGAGATGTTCATGCTATTGTAATAGGAATCACGACTTGCATGTCGATGAGTATGACAACCGGCAGGAGCCATAGGAGTTGTCTTTATTCTTTTATATGACCTGCGTGTCATTGAGAAACGCCATGTAAATTACTTTACTTTATTGCTAAACGCGTTAGCCGTGGTAGTAGAAGTAATAGTTGGCGAGCAACTTCATGGAGGCACGATGATGGAGATCATGATGATGGAGATCATGGTGTCATGCCGGTGACAGGATGATCATGGAGCCCCAAGATGGAGATCAAATGAGCTATATGATATTGGCCATATCATGTCACGTTTATTATTTGATTGCATGTGATGTTTATCATGTTTTGCATCTTGTTTACTTAGAACGACGGTAGTAAATAAGATGATCCCTCATATTAATTTCAAGAAGTGTTCCCCCTAACTGTGCACCGTTGCGACAGTTTGCTGTTTCAAAACACCACGTGATGATCGGGTGTTTTATTCAGACGTTCACATACAACGGGTGTAAGACAGATTTACACATGCAAACACTTAGGTTGACTTGACGAGCCTAGCATGTACAGACATGGCCTCGGAACACAGAAGACCGAAAGGTCGAGCGTGAGTCGTATGGAAGATATGATCAACATGAAGATGTTCACCGATGTTGACTAGTCCGTCTCACGTGATGATCGGAAACGGCCTAGTTAACTCGGATCATGTAATACTTAGATGACTAGAGGGATGTCCAATCTAAGTGGGAGTTCATAAATAATTTGATTTGATGAACTTAATTATCATGAACTTAGTCTAAAATATTTTACAATATGTCTTGTAGATCAAATGGCCCACGTAGTCCTCAACTTCAACGCGTTCCTAGAGAAAACCAAGCTGAAAGACGATGGTAGCAACTATACGGACTAGGTCCGGAACCTGAGGATCATCCTCATAGCTGCCAAGAAAGATTACGTCCTACAAGCACCGCTAGGTGAAGCTCCCGTCCCACAGAACCAAGACGTTATGAACGCTTGGCAGACACGTGTTGACGACTACTCCCTCGTTCAGTGCGGCATGCTTTACAGTTTAGAACCGGGGCTCCAAAAGCGTTTTGAGAGACATGGAGCATATGAGATGTTCGAAGAGCTGAAAATGGTTTTCCAAGCTCATGCCCGGATCAAGAGATATGAAGTCTCCGACAAGTTCTTCAGCTGTAAGATGGAGGAAAACAGTTCTGTCAGTGAGCACATACTCACTATGTCTGGATTACATAACCGCTTGACTCAGCTAGGAGTTAATCTCCCGGATGATGCGGTCATTGACAGAATCCTCCAGTCGCTTCCACCAAGCTACAAGAGCTTTGTGATGAACTTCAACATGCAGGGGATGCAAAAGACCATTCCTGAGTTGTTTGCAATGCTGAAATCAGCGGAGGTAGAAGTCAAGAAGGAACATCAAGTGTTGATGGTCAATAAAACCAATAAGTTCAAGAAGGGCAAGGGTAAGAAAGCCTTCAAGAAGGACGGCAAGGAAGTTGCCGCGCCCGGCAAGCAAGCTGCTGGGAAGAAGCCAAAGAATGGACCCAAGCCCGAGACTGAGTCTTTTATTGCAAGGGAAGCGGTCACTGGAAGCGGAACTGCCCTAAATACTTAGCAGACAAGAAGGCCGGCAAAACAAAAGGTATATGTGATATACATGTAATTGATGTGTACCTTACTAGTGTCCGTAGTAGCTCCTGGGTATTTGATACCGGTGCAGTTGCTCGCATTTGTAACTCAAAGCAGGGGCTGCAGAATAAGCGGAAACTGGCAAAGGACGAGGTGACGATGCGCGTCGGGAATGGTTCCAAGGTCAATGTGATCGCCGTCGGCACGCTACCTCTACATTTACCTTCGGGATTAGTTTTAAACCTCAATAATTGTTATTTAGTACCAGCTTTGAGCATGAACATTGTATCGGGATCTCGTTTAATTCGAGATGGCTACTCATTTAAATCGGAGAATAATGGTTGTTCTATTTATATGAGAGATATGTTTTATGGTCATGCTCCTATGGTGAATGGTTTATTCTTTATGAATCTCGAACGTAATACTACACACGTTCATAATGTGAGTGCCAAAAGATGCAAGGTTGATAATGATAGTCCCACATACTTGTGGCACTGCCGCCTTGGTCACATAGGTGTCAAACGCATGAAGAAGCTCCATGCAGATGGACTTTTAGAGTCTCTTGATTATGAATCATTTGACACGTGCGAACCATGCCTTATGGGTAAAATGACCAAGACTCCGTTCTCAGGAACAATGGAGCGAGCAACCAACTTGTTGGAAATCATACATACCGATGTGTGCGGTCCAATGAGTGTTGAGGCTCGCGGTGGCTATCGTTATGTTCTCACCCTCACTGATGATTTGAGTAGATATGGATATATTTACTTAATGAAGCACAAGTCTGAAACCTTTGAAAAGTTCAAGGAATTTCAGAGTGAGGTCGAGAATCAACGTGACAGGAAAATCAAGTTTCTACGATCAGATCGTGGAGGAGAATACTTGAGTCACGAGTTTGGCACACACTTAAGAAAATGTGGAATAGTTTCACAACTCACGCCGCCTGGAACACCTCAGCGAAACGGTGTGTCCGAACGTCGTAATCGCACTCTATTAGATATGGTGCGGTCTATGATGTCTCTTACCGATCTACCGCTATCTTTTTGGGGCTATGCTTTAGAGACTGCCGCATTCACTTTAAATAGGGCTCCGTCGAAATCCGTTGAGACGACACCGTATGAATTATGGTTTGGAAAGAAACCTAAGCTGTCGTTTCTAAAAGTTTGGGGATGCGATGCTTATGTCAAGAAACTTCAACCTGAAAAGCTCGAACCCAAGTCGGAAAAATGCGTCTTCATAGGATACCCAAAAGAAACTATTGGGTATACCTTCTACCTCAGATCCGAAGGCAAGATCTTTGTTGCCAAGAATGGATCCTTTCTAGAGAAAGAGTTTCTCTCGAAAGAAGTAAGTGGGAGGAAAGTAGAACTTGATGAAGTATTACCTCTTGAACCGGAAAATGGCGCAACTCAAGAAAATGTTCCTGAGGTGCCAGCACCGACTAGAGAGGAAGTTAATGATAATGATCAAGATACTTCTGATCAAGCTCCTACTGAAATTCGAAGGTCCACAAGGACACGTTCCGCACCAGAGTGGTACGGCAACCCTGTCTTGGAGATCATGTTGTTAGACAACGGTGAACCTTCGAACTATGAAGAAGCGATGGCAGGCCCGGATTCCGACAAATGGCTAGAAGCCATGAAATCCGAGATAGGATCCATGTATGAAAACGAAGTATGGACTTTGACTGACTTGCCCGTTGAAAGGCGAGCCATAGAAAATAAATGGATCTTTAAGAAGAAGACAGACGCGGATGGTAACGTGACCATCTATAAAGCTCGGCTTGTCGCTAAGGGTTATCGACAAGTTCAAGGGGTTGACTACGATGAGACTTTCTCACCGGTAGCGAAGCTAAAGTCCGTCCGAATCATGTTAGCAATTTCCGCGTTTTACGATTATGAAATATGGCAAATGGACGTCAAAACGGCATTCCTTAATGGTTTCCTTAAGGAAGAATTGTATATGATGCAGCCGGAAGGTTTTGTCGATCCTAAGAATGCTGACAAGGTGTGCAAGCTCCAACGCTTGATTTATGGGCTGGTGCAAGCATCTCGGAGTTGGAACATTCGCTTTGATGAGATGATCAAAGCGTTTGGGTTTATGCAGACTTATGGAGAAGCCTGTGTTTACAAGAAAGTGAGTGGGAGCTCTGTAGCATTTCTCATATTATATGTAGATGACATACTTTTGATGGGAAATGATATAGAACTCTTGGACAGCATTAAGGCCTACTTGAATAAGAGTTTTTCAATGAAGGACCTTGGAGAAGCTGCTTATATATTAGGCATCAAAATCTATAGAGATAGATCGAGACGCCTCATAGGTCTTTCACAAAGTACATACCTTGATAAGATATTGAAGAAGTTCAATATGGATCAATCAAAGAAGGGGTTCTTGCCTGTGTTACAAGGTATGAAATTGAGCTCGGCTCAAAGTCCGACCACGGCAGAAGAAATAGAAGAGATGAGTGTCATCCCCTATGCCTCAGCCATAGGTTCTATTATGTATGCCATGCTGTGTACCAGACCTGATGTAAACCTTGCCGTAAGTTTGGTAGGATGGTACCAAAGTAATCCCGGCAAGGAACACTGGACAGCGGTCAAGAATATCCTGAAGTACCTGAAAAGGACTAAGGAGATGTTTCTCGTTTATGGAGGTGACGAAGAGCTCATCGTAAAGGGTTACGTCGACGCTAGCTTCGACACAGATCTGGATGACTCAAAGTCACAAACCGGATACGTGTATATTTTGAATGGTGGGGCAGTAAGCTGGTGCAGTTGCAAGCAAAGCGTCGTGGCGGGATCTACATGTGAAGCGGAGTACATGGCAGCCTCGGAGGCAGCGCATGAAGCAATTTGGGTGAAGGAGTTCATCACCGACCTCGGAGTCATACCCAATGCGTCGGGGCCGATCAAGCTCTTCTGTGACAACACTGGAGCTATTGCACTTGCCAAGGAGCCCAGGTTTCACAAGAAGACAAGGCACATCAAGCGTCGCTTCAACTCCATTCGTGAAAATGTTCAGGATGGAGACATAGAAATTTGTAAAGTACATACGGACCTGAATGTAGCAGATCCATTGACTAAACCTCTCCCTAGGGCAAAACATGATCAACACCAGAATTCCATGGGTGTTCGATTCATCACAATGTAACTAGATTATTGACTCTAGTGCAAGTGGGAGACTGTTGGAAATATGCCCTAGAGGCAATAATAAAAGCATTATTATTATATTTCCTTGTTCATGGTAATTGTCTTTATTCATGCTATAATTGTGTTATCCGGAAATCGTAATACATGTGTGAATAACAGACATCAACATGTCCCTAGTAAGCCTCTAGTTGACTAGCCCGTTGATCAACAGATAGTCATGGTTTCCTGACTATGGACATTGGATGTCATTGATAACGAGATCGCATCATTAGGAGAATGATGTGATGGACAAGACCCAATCCTAAACATAGCATAAAGATCGTATGGTTCATTTGCTAGAGTTTTGCAATGTCAAGTATCTTTTCCTTAGACCATGAGATCGTGTAACTCCCGGATACCGTAGGAGTGCTTTGGGTGTACCAAACGTCACAACGTAACTGGGTGACTATAAAGGTAGACTACAGGTATCTCCGAAAGTGTCTGTTGGGTTGACACGGATCGAGACTGGGATTTGTCACTCCGTGTTACGGAGAGGTATCACTGGGCCCACTCGGTAATGCATCATCATAATGAGCTCAAAGTGATCAAGTGTCTGGTCACGGGATCATGCATTGCGGTACGAGTAAAGTGACTTGCCGGTAACGAGACTGAACGAGGTATTGGGATACCAACGATCGAGTCTCGGGCAAGTAACATACCGTCTGACAAAGGGAATAGAATACGGGGTTGCTTGAACCCTTGACATAGTGGTTCATCCGATGACAACATCGAGAAACATGTGGGAGCCAACATGGGTATCCAGATCCCGCTGTTGGTTATTGACCAGAGGTCGTCTCGGTCATGTCTACATGTCTCCCGAACCCGTAGGGTCTACACACTTAAGGTTCGGTGATGCTAGGGTTATTAGGAAGACAAGTATGTGATTACCGAATGTTGTTCGGAGTCCCGGATGAGATCCCGGACGTCACGAGGAGTTCCGGAATAGTTCGGAGGTAAAGATTTATATATGGAAAGTGGTTAAACGGACTCCGGAAAGTTTCGGGGGCATGCCGGTATTGTACCGGGGGCCACCGGGAGGGTTCCGGGGGTCCACCGGGAGGGGCTACCCCTCCCGGGGGGCCACATGGGCTAAGTGGGAGAGGGAGCCAGCCCCTAGTGGGCTGGGCGCGCCTCCCCACCTAGGCCCATGCGGCTAGGGTTTGGGGAGGGGAAACCCTAAAGGGGAGAAGGGGGCGCCCCCCTAGCTTGGGGGGCAAGCCACCCTTTCCTCCTCCCCTTTGGCCGCCGCCCCATCTAGGGTTTCCCCTAGGTGGCCGGCCCCCCCCTTTGCCCTCTCCTGCTATATATAGAGGGGTGAGGGGAGGGCTGCAACACACAATTGAAGGCGCAGCCCCTCCCCTCCCCAACTCCTCTCTTTCTCCGTCCGAGCTTGGTGAAGCCCTGTCGGAGAACTGCTGTACCAATTGCACCACGCCGTTGTGCTGCCATTGGAGTTGTCTTCCTCAACCTCTCCTTCATCCTTGCTGGATCAAGACGGAGGAGACGCCATCATCCCGTATGTGTGTTGAACGCGGAGGTGCTGTTCTTTCAGCGCTTGGTCATCGGTGATCGGAATCACGTTGGGAACGACTCCATCATCACCACTCCCTCGAACGCTTCCGTACTAGATCTACAAGTGGTATGTAGATGCAAACTCACTCCCTTGACTCGTTGCTAGATGAACTCCTAGATGATCTTGGTGAAACGAGTAGGAAAATTTTTTGTTTTCTGCAACGTTCCCCAACATCGGATACCTTTCAGAAAGAAGTGACATATATTAGCATATTTTATCAGAACAATTCAATCTGCAAATTAGCAAACATGGACATTCCAGTGCATAGTAGTACGAAAAAGGTGAAAAATAGGTGAACTGTGACACAATGTAATAGCTGAATCAACAAGGACATGTTAGAATGCGAACATATTGGGGATGAGAATTCCATTGACCTCTTGTTGGACTCTTCAAATCAGATCACTGATGGCGGTTCCAGCAGCGAGGCTTCCCCATGGCAAGGCATCTTTCTGGCTATTGTAGCTCTCGAGGATTATGCCATCAGTAGATAATCTACCAGGACCTAAGGCTTCTCCATTCGGCCACGGCTGCAGCCGCGTCCACATCGCCGTGGATGCTCCGCCATATCCGCCTGGATGAGCGCATGCTCTTTATCACCAACCTCTTGTTTAGCCACGATGCCACGGTGGCCGCCAGGCTGCTTATAGCCACAAACGACATGCTTAAGCACACATCGCGATGTTGGGGGCCACACCCGACAGTGACACCATGCAACGCGTCATGGCGGCGTTCATGGAGGCGTTGGCGCGATGCTAGCTCCCGACATGGGCTGGCCTGTGCAGGGCACTGCTCCTACCCCGTGCGGCGCCCACGCCACCATCGCACCCTATACCATGCAATCAAATTGGCAGATAGAGTGCAAAATAATGGAACAAAATTGATAGAAAGATGAACAATGTGCAAGTAGCAACCTCAAAATACGAGGACTACTCATTTTGAAGTTTCAGAAGAGTTGATCTCAGAAAACTTCAATTGAACGCAAGGCCGGGTAGCAATGTACCCGGATCAGCAACCTGATTTTTAGATGGTGTAGCTGGCAAATCTTCAAATCTAGTCCCCAAGAAGGAAATCAAGAGCAGATCATGAAGTTAATATACAGAGCTTCCAGAAATCACACATTCACCTACATCCAAAATGAAGCCTTCACCTGCCAAATGTCCCAAAGGCAGTATGTAAGGCAGCGGAATGGATGATCAAATCATAAGACACAATCTAGTATTTACCAGCGATTCAGTATCCTGCACGTCAGACTGGATCTCAGAGAGCCTCTACTTCATCTTGTCTGCTTGGATCTCACCATGTAAGACGAAACCAACAACAACAAATAGAAATAGGCACGGGAAGAGAGGGTGGCGATCTTGGCGAAGACCTCGCAGACGCAGAGTCGTAGTACTGGCGCTCGTAGCCCTGGAACACCTCGCTGCTTATGATTGCTCCTCTTGATCGCCTTTCATGGCATGTATTAAAGATAAATGGTAGCTAATCAGACCTGGCCGCTGCCACCGCCGAGAGGAGGTTGAGTAGTCAGCCGTTTGCGTAGGTGAAAGCTGCTATGTACGTCCTTAATCCATCGCCCGCCGTCCAGGATCGACCCATGCACTTGAGACAATACTGGGCGCGCATCGAAGCAGATTTCATGGCTATGTCCCGGATCCACCGCCCTCTGTCCTGCTTGACCAATCCATAGGAATCCACACCGGACGCACCGGCTTGTCGTCGATGCCGATGAGCTGCTTCATTGCGAGGTCAAGGGGGGTCCGTGGAAGGGCCGCACTGGTGCCTGTGCTACGCGCTACTCGCTAGCGGCGTCAACTGGGAAGGGACGGCTAGGGTTTGAACAGGGAGGAGGAGACACGGCTTGCGTGGATTTTTCGTTGTTTGCGTGTGTGGGTATGACGGTCTTGCTGGTTCTTTCGCCGGATCGCATGAGGGTGGGACCACGTAATTAAGAAGAACGAATCACGTTTGGGGTGGAACGTACGCAGGGAAAACCAACAGCGCACGGGAGGGAGGCTCGACGAAGGGTTCGACGACGTAAGACGGGAAACGGAACGATGCGTTTCTTTTAGGTATTATATTAATTATTAATTAATGAGAGAGATCCGTTGATTTGGCTAAGGTAGGAAAGAATCTATTATTTGTTTGCTAAAGCAAATTGCATTAATGTGAGAGATCCATTAATTTGGCTAAGGTAGGAAAGAATCTATTATTTGTTTCCTAAAGCAAATTACATTAATGAGAGAGATTCGTTGATTTGGCTAAGGTAGGAAAGAATCTATTATTTGTTTGCTAAAGCAAATTGCATTAATGGGAGAGATCCGTTGATTTGGCTAAGGTAGGAAAGAATCTATTATTTGTTTTCTAAAGCAAATTGCATTAATGAGAGAAATTCGTTGATTTGGCTAAGGTAGGAAAGTTAGATCCATGATCTTTTGTCATTAGGAAAGTGTTGAAAATAAACCGTATCGGACTACCAACTCCTCCATTAGGTTTTTTTTCGCTGGTTAATTCTCGTAGGTTTTTTTCGCCGGATTATCTTGGGTGCGATCGGAGGTTAGGCCCGGGAATGTATGAGGGCGGGTGGGGGCTTCGGTACGCGGTTTTTTTAGTTCGTGGCGGCTTAGTGTGAGGTGGGACGAGGTACCAAAAAAACCATAGGAGGTGGGACGAAAAAAAACCTGGAAGCGAGACTACCAACTGCTCCATTAGGAGTAGAGATAATAGTGTTGTCTATATGCTTGCGCTATTCGTCACCCTGGGTGAGGAATAGTTATTCTTCACCCCCCTCTATTTTACCATCAATGCACCGTAATTTTACGTTCCGTAAGTTTTGTCTTATTTCCGACGCAAAAAGAGACTGTAAAAAAATATATAATTGCTGTAAAAAATATTTTATGTTATGTAAAATTATAAATGTAAAAACAGTCTAAAATACACATAAACTGCAAATTTCTTGTCTTATGGCCTATATTTTTTATTTTCTTATGTCAAATTTTACGTAGTGAATCAATAAAAATGTAAATATTTGAATTCCAGACGTAATTTAATTATGAAATAATCGTAAGATTATCTCGAGTGAAGAATAACTTATTCTGCACCCTGAATGATGAATAGTAACACTATATATGATTTCCCTACTCCTATAAAATTCCTATCTTATGAACCAAAGAAGGCCCAAACCTGAACCAGTCAATGCCTTTCTTCCCCTTCAGCTGGGAAGCCACCGTCTTCACCTCCGGTGAGGTCATGGTGAGCCCTCATCGGAGATGCTGCAGCTGGCAGCTGCGCCCTTGGCTCGAGCTCGGATGCTATAATCCTAGCGGAAAGAAGAGAGAAAAAAACACCCACCTGCACCGCGAACCCTCTTCAACGCATGCAGCAGCGACGCGACGTCCCCATCACCGTCCCATCCGGCCGTGTCGCGACCTCCCGGACCTCGTGCTCCGCTTCTTCTCCAGAATTCAACTTTTTTTTTTTGCAACAAAAGCCCTCAAGGAGCTTATCTTCATCCCAAATAATGTACAGAAAGAAGTTTCCCCATAGGAAAGGAGATGGCTTCAAAAGCCATTTTAGAATTACATCTAGAGGCTTTGTTGCATAAGAAGGTGCAACTATAGGAAGATCCACGCAAGTAATCCTTTTTGGCTAGAGAATGAGCTAGGAGAATTTTGAGCCTAGGAATGTGCTTGATCCTGCAAGAGCCGAGGCTAAAAGTGAGGTTGAAGAAATCTGCTAGAACTGGTTTGAACCTCCAATGTCCTGGGTGTTTAAGTAAATTCTTGGCTTCAACAACTTCAACTAGTGTCATGCAATAGAAGAAGGAAATCAAGCTCCAATTCAAAGCCTTGGCAATTGCTGCCGCAAGAAGTAATCTGAAAAACCGGATGCACATTCATGGATGCCGCTTGTATGCAAATTGAATGACCAGTAAGCTCATTCCTTAGAAATACTCCAAGAGAAGCTTTGTCTGCTGCCACAGCAGGATTGAATGTCGCATCAACATAGGATGATAAACCTGTAGGCAGTTAGGCAAATTTGTACTTGGGGAAGATTTGGAGTAAGAGCCAGCAAGGAGCTTATCTTCATCCCAAAGTTTAGAATTGGGTTTTCAAAGATTGCTAATATGCTAGGATAGCTCCCTCCAAATTAGGCTTAAGATGACCATGAATATTTCCCCATCATTTGCACCAAGGACTAGTCCATATGCAAGTGTTGCCATTAACAATTGGAAGTTGACAAGATTTTAGAATAAGAGGAAGAATTTTAATAATAGAGGCCCAAAAAGTAGACCTGGGAGCACAAGAGTTAGGTTTCCAAATAGAAGAACTATAGAAAAATATGGCTCTAAGGATGTTGGCAATCAAGGAGGAAGGGTTATCGATAATTCTCCAAGCAGCCATAGTCACCAAAGATATATTCATAAGGGACAAATCTCTAATACCCCCCCCCCCCCCCCATGCGTAGGTTTAAAAATGTCCTCCCAAGCTCTAAAGGAAACAAGATTGGACTCACTTTCTAGATTTCAGCCCACCAAAATTCTCTTACAATTGAAGTAAGTTTTGCTATGGTACATTTGCTCAAGAGAATAGTTGACATGTAGTAAACATGCAAAGAAGCAAAAACTTATTTAATGAGGATGAGTCTACCTGCATGTGGTTTAGGTTTAAACTTGTTAATAATAAAGCCGTAGGTTGCAGCTCTATTCCTACTCGGGGGAATGAGATGGTGACCAAGGTGAATAGTACCAAGGTCCATATTTGGAGCAGGAAAAATATTTTAAATTAAATTCCTAACGGTATTATCCGCGTGTTTACTAAATAAGATGACATATTTATTCCAGTTAGGGGTTTGACCCAAGACAAAATTGAACTGATTAATTATGCGAGCAATAGGATTAGCATCATTGGTATTTGCCTTACCACAAACAATCAGATCATCGGCGAACATCAATGAGTGGATAGGGGGACAAGAGGGGCCCAACTGAATGCCACTGAAATGATTGACATTTAAAGGCTCCTGCATGGAAAGCGACAATTTGTTGGCAGTGAGAATAAAAAGGTACGAAAACAGAGACAACCTTGTCGGATACCTCGAGACCCCCTAAAGTTGTCGAACAATGTTAACTACAAAGGTGGCAGAGGATTTGCATTCAAATATCAGATGCGCAAAATGACCATGCAACCCTTTACATAGCAACACCCTCCTGATGAAGCTCCACTCTATCCTATCAAAGACTTTAGCAAGATCTATTGAAGCGTTAAGGCTTTGTGTTTCCAGGGAGGTAGCTGAAATGAGTGAGCGTTTTCCTGGGCAACAATAATATTATTGGCAAGTCTCCTACCTTGAATAAAAGCTTTGCTGAGGTTCATCATTCATGTATATATGTGATCAGGGAGGAGTACATTACAAATGCTAATGAGTCTAAACTCTTGAAGAGTTTTGGCATTATCTTTTTTTTTGGAATCAATGTAATATATGTTATTTTATCCGAGGGCGACTAATATACTCCCTCTGATCCATATTTTATCCGAGGGAATAGAAACCTCGTACCAACTTGGTTACAACATCATCAATCAATTTCCAAGCTGAGAGATAGAAAGCCACATTAAGGCCATCCGGTACTGAAGACGCATTATTCTTAGTTCCTTTGAGAACCTGTAGAATTTCTTCTTTGTCTGGCATGCCCTCAAGGTTATTGCCAAGGCGTGAAAGAACATAATGATAACATGTTAGAGAAAATTAGAGAAAAAAGACAATATCACCAGGATTGCAAAACATGTTATTGTTATGGTCAAGGTCTCAAGGATCACACTATTCTATTTTGCTAAAAAAGAAAAAGGATCACACTATTCTTTTTTCTCCTTTTGTGAGAACTAAAAATAAGTGGTGTTCCTACCCCCTTTGGTCGCCCAATGCCCGCCCTTTGACTGAACCTGCGAAATTCCAGGCGGATGAATATTACAGCAAACACACTAATATACGCCCCTACTCCATCAAAGTTCAAAACAAATTACTTGAATTCTACCGTTCGGGCACTCACCACCGCACAAACCCGCTAGAGAAAATGGGTCAGAACAGAACCCGCAAACGAAAGAGCTCGCCGGAAAATCTACCGTTCGGGCACTCACCACCGCACAAACCCGCTAGAGAAAATGGGTCAGAACAGAACCCGCAAACGAAAGAGCTCGCCGGAAAACCCCATCCCGTGCTCGCTCGTCGCTAATGCTAATCCCCGTTTCCCACAAACCCCCCGCCCCCCTCGCCGCGCCAACCCAGGCACTCCGACTCCGCCCCTTTCGAAGCTTCGAGAAGCTTCCAGGAGCCACGGTTTCCCGTGCCGATCGATGGCCGTCGCCGACGCGGTGCTTCCCTCGCTGCCCCCGCCGGCACGGACCGTCGTCGTGGTGCTGGCGCTCGTGCGCTTCGCCCTCGCTCCGATGCTGGCGCTGGGGCGCGTCCTCTGCGTCGCGGCGGGGGCCCTCCCCTACCTGTGGTTCGCGGCCGCGTGGGTCATCTCAGCGGCCTCGGCTGCGCAGGTCGTGGCGCGCCGCGCCTGGGGCGAGGGCTCCGCCCCCTTCCTCTTCCTCCAGGCCTTCACATCCGGCGCTTACAAGGTCTGCGCCTACAGCTTCCTTGTCTTGCTCGCGCTGGCCGCCCTGCTGCTGTGCGGCTTGTGCGTGGCATACGCGATTGCAGTTCTATCTGGATCCGGTTCAGCATTCAACAAGGTATATCATGTAAATCAACTCCGTCTGACATCTGTTCTGGCCGAATTAGAGCAGTATATATATATATAGTGTTACTATTCATCACCCAGGGTGCAGAATAAGTTATTCTTCACCCGAGGTAATATTACGATCATTTCATAATTAAATTACGTTTGGAATTCAAATAGTTACATTCCTATCGATTCACGACGTAAAATTTGACATAAGAAAATAAAAATATAGGTCATAAGACAAGAAAAATTAAGTTTATGTGTATTTTACACTATGTTTTTACATTTATAATTTTACATAACATAAAATGTTTTTTTTTAATGATTATATATTTTCTTACGGTCTCTTTTTACTTCAGAAATAAAGCAAAATTTACAGAACGTAAAATTACGGTCCATTGATGGTAAAATAGAGGGGGTGAAGAATAACTATTCCTCACGCAGGGTGACGAATAGTCAATCCCTATATATATATAGCAGTAGTGTTTCCATTTGAGTTCATCACTTTCATCTGCATCCTTCCATTTTCGAACCATTAATTCCATATATACTCATTCACATTCATGTGTTTTTGTTGAAATTGTTGTCCTTCTTAGCGCGCCGGGGAAATCGCGTGGGAGTCAGCTGCAAATCACTCGTTTAGGCTACCCTGTGCCGCGGTGCTTGGATTGATCACAGATGTGCCCTTCTTCCTGCTACTTGTGACTGGTCTTCTGTTGGCGATGATGTCACATGTGGAGGGATCAATATCTCAGGGAGAAATGGTTGGTTTAGTAGTCGCGGATGTGGGGATTTTTGGTATGCACGCGATATCTTGCATTCTCATCATTCCATGGAGGGAGGACCTGGCGGACAGGAAAGCACCATCACAGTTTTGTTGAGGTATATACATATATCTCTTCCCATTTGATTTGAAATATGCACATCAGTCATCAATTGAAAAGATCACATGACTCACAGATACATGGAATCATTTATCTTTTTCTTTTTTGTGAATGATGGAATCATTTATCTTAGTTTACTGCCTACTGGTGTTGATATTTGATAAGATGGAGTATTATTGTATATTATCCAACAAGGATTTTTCTATTTCCTCTAGTCATTGTATTAGCATTCATGATAAAATTGGGACCGTCATGGAACTTAAATTTGTGTGAGTAGACAACTGGTGCAGCTCCTACCATATGCTTTTGTTACGAAGTAATGATAATAAAATGATCAATTCCACGTATTAGAAAAGAGCAATAGTAATTGCTTACAGATTGCCATGCCTTGCTCTGTCCACTGGTCATCATAGTGTAATTCATGAGAATATGTGGGGCTTGTGAGCTCAAGATGGTTTCCATATGTGAAGTACCTACTGATTAGACAATCTTTTACCATCAGGTGTTCTGCAATTCAGTGGCTAGTTTTGAGCTAGCCACCATGTACATCGAATTTGCACCTTTGACTTTGAGGCACTCAGCCATCCAAATTAGGCTGTCATGCGGGCCAAGAAGAATTATGCCTCATATGCTGAGTTGCAATTGTTGCCCGTTCCCACTCTTGATCTAAATAATACCTCTCCCTGGTCTAGTTGCAGCGGCATTGTAGTGAGCCTTGCCATGTTGGTATACTACCACTACTACTACTGTACATAGATCAGTACATACAAATTTATAATTTAGTGTGCTTAATATTGATAGACATCTACACAACCGCATTCAAGTTCTAGTTTTCTGCAGCTTATCTGGTGGAACACTGGTTTCTTTATTAACAGACGTAACCCTGAATGGAATTACAAGAGCTGACTCTTTGCTGAAGTTTATGGCTGCTGATAAGTTCTGGGTTATACCTATAGTCATGACTGTAGATTGGTCCACTGGCCACTGCTAGTATCGCGTACTCCATGTGTTAGGAGCTCTGGTAATTCAACATTGTAGTGTTCTAGTGTTTACTTGCTGCTGGGAAGTCTGGAGTACGTGACCATATAATGTGTTGTATAGCACCCTGCGGAGGACAATGCTTTTCTAGTAGAATTCGCCATGTTTGCACTTATGTTGGATGGCTATCACTCTAATTTTTTGCAAGGCATTAGCCTTTGCGGCAGTCATCATAGAATGTTCCGTTTGCGGCGGATGTTAGGGCTTTGCAGTTTTGTGGAGTACCTTGTTTGTGTGTTGTGGGGGCGGCATGGCATGGGCCGAGCTCAAATGTTTGGTAGCTTAAACTCCAGAAAGGTAGGCGATGGTGGTATTAAATATATCACTACAAATGTTTAAACCGATGGGTTATCTGTGAGAAATGTTTTGATCTTGACTGTGATTCATGTGGAGTAAAATTTCCCTATATTGTTCTTCAGATTGTTGAAAGAGAACAAAAATTGGAGGAACTATGCATTAGAAAGAAAGACACTCAAATCTGAGCTATTAACTTGTTCGATGTTTCTGGTGTGTTTTTTCTGGAGATTCTGACATTTTTATATTCCAAGTTTCTTTTGTGGACGGCATCGTATATGCATGATAGACTATGGTCCATATTGTCAATTTTTCAGTTCGTTGCATTGAACTGCAGCAGCATCTTGAATCTACTTCTTGAAATTGCTGAGTTATCCCCAAAAGGAGGGTAGGGATGTAGGATCGAGCAGATCTGTCAGATGTTTCCTCAAAGAAAACAAAAAAGAAGTCAGTTGCTTTTGACAATAATTGTTTTCCTTTCCGGCTGGTTCTTCCTTAAAAATATACCTAATTGTGCAGCCATCATAGTTCGACCCTAGGCTCAAAATTCAGCTTTGCTAAAACTTTTTTCTCGCAAACAGGCGATCTTCTCTTCTATGCTCTAGCTTGGAACTTTTTTTTGAAACAAATGCAAAAGATTTGCCTCTTCAATTAAATAAGGGAGAGTAGAGTTTAGAGTATTTTACAACGCACTCACAAATGCGGCATGGCAATTATTCGTAAAGTATGATGTTCCCTAGTTTATGTGCGCTGGCGGTCACCCAAAGTTTCTAAAATGTTGATAAGAAGGATCGTCGGCGGCGCGCTTTTATGGCGGAAAACGCGGACATTTCTCTCGTTCCAAATGGCCCAAGAAATGAGCATGGTGAGGGAGGCCATTGTGTTTTGTTTAGGAATATTATCGTCGGTCCTTTTTGGCCACCACATGTTGACAACGGTTTTATCCAAGTGCCACTCGAAGGTGTCCATGTGTGCAAGTCCAAGCTTTTTTATGATCAATCTCCAAAGCCTAAGCGTGTAGCGACACTTGAAGAAGAGATGTGTCCATGTTTCTTGTTCCGTCTTGCAAAGCGGGCAAAGGCCACAGTTTGGCCAACCACGCTTCTCCAGACGATCGGATGTCCAAATCCTATCTTGAAAAGCCAACCAAACAAAGAATTTAACCTTTGGAGGTGCCCAAGCCTTTCAAACCATGCGGTCCATGGGGGAGAGGGTCAAACCTAGAAACTGAGCCTTGTAGGCGGAGCTCGCCGTGTATATCCCGTCGTTCGTATGCTTCCAAATGATATCATCTTCTGCTTGCATATCAAGGCGGAAGTCATGCACGAGCATCCAAAGGTTGAAGAATTCCGAGATGTGGTTGACAGATATAGTGGTGTCTTGCTTCATTTCGAAGATCCAAGCATTCCCCTTAAGAGCCTCACGCACCCTTCAATTCTTTTTTTAGGCCTAAAAAATTAGCGGTGCAATGTTCTTGGGTTTGCGACCAAGAAGTCAAGGGGAGTCCCAAAAAGGCATTTTGGCGCCATCCCAGATGGTGATAGTCGTAGATGCATAGAAGAACTCGTAGTCCTCTTCAATGCAGGGGTTGCCAAGACCAACCCAACATTTTCAGGACTCCTTCCATTCAAACCACAACCATCGCAACCGCAATGCCCTTGCGAACTTTTCGGTATTGAGCACCCCAAGGCCACCGTACTCCTTTGATCTACAAACCGCATTCCAGTTGACCTTACATTTGGCTTGCGTGGTCTTTTTCACACAAAGCCCTTTCAAACTTGTTGAGGCTATCCAGAGTGCTAGGGGGCACGATGAGAGATGTGATAAAAAACACCACTTGGAAGGAAATGACCGACTTGACAAGGGCGTTCGCAAAAGATAATACAAGGGAACTTTCAAAAGCTAATATAAGGGAACAGACTTACAATCAGGGGACTGGATTTTTCCCCGTAATGGTAGCTGGCGAGCATCCACTATATATAGAAGCGATGGCAATCGAATCATCTTTGCTGCCAGTTTTAATTGTAAAACAAGATCAAACGACGATAATATTTTGTCTTCTGAGAGAGTAACTGCAATGCCGCCTCAAGAAACTGCCCCCTCTCCCTCTCCCTCTCAACTAGAACTAGGCGAACATTCGCAAATGCCATTCCCCCTGGTGAACGTTCGCCAGTTATGGGCATCCTTTAAAAAAATACTTTCATTTGAATCATTCGAAGTCCAAAGGCTCTAGTTCATCTTCCATGTCCAACTCAAACCCTACACCCTCCAAAGTGGAGCCAGCACGCTGCACTGTCTCCGCCTCTCCGATGAGGTTATGGTGAGCCCTCGCCCACGATGCCTCTACCAGCCGCAGCATCGCTGACTTGAGCTCGGCGGCCATAAACCCTAACGACAATGAGAGCAAAAATAAACAAAACCACCCGCATCACCGAACCCTCTTCAAAGCCTGCGTCGGCGAGGCCTCGCCGGGACGCCGCAGCTGGCCACGTCGCTCCGCCTCGTTGTTCCGCTTCATCTTGAGGATTCAACCGAAGCTAAAAAAAAATCTACGGTCAAGCGCACTAATACAAATACTACTCCAAAGTTCAAGATAAAAAAACTTCAATTCTACTCCCTCCTTCCTACAATAATATAAGAGCATTTTTGACACTAAGTGTGTGAGCGTGCTTAGTGGTAAAAAACGCTCACACATTTAGTGTCAAAAACACTCTTTTATTATGTGGCACTTAGTGTAAAAAATGTTTTTATATTATAAGACTAAGGGAGTAACATTACACTCACCATTTCAGCATGCTCGATTAGAACCGCAAGAGCATCTCCAGCCGTTCAACCTCCCAGGGCACCGAAAAAGAGAGCCGCCTGGGGGCGAGCCGGCGCTAGATTGGCGCGTGGGGACGACTTTGTTCCCAGTCGTCGGCCCATAGGTCGCCCTGAGTTTGGCGATGTTCCGTATAAATATATGAAAACTCGATGATTTTGGCACGAACTCGACGAAACTTCATTAAAATTTGTACAAAAAAATATGAAAACATGCAAACTATGCCTAAACTACGCCTAGCCGCCACCGCGCGCCGTCGTCTTCTACATGCCGAGAAGCCTGTAGAAACGGTGTAGTCGCCGCCATCACCATCATCGTCGTTGTCGCGTGCCTCGCCTGTGCCGCCGTCGTCCCTACTGCAGCCCTAGCCAGGGTCGCCGACACGCGGTGGGGCGCTGGACGGCCCGGCCTCGTCCTCATCGCTGTCGAGGACGATGACGCCACCCTCCTCGCGCCTGCGGCGCCGGGCCTGGAGCTCAGCGTCGAGGGTGCGGCCTGGCACGCCCCACCATTCGCGCCGCCCGTCAGCGTTGAGGCGGCCTCGCGGGATGACACCGTTGGTGGAGGTGATCTGCTCCTCGCGGCGGCGTTGGAAGTACATGGTCCAGAGGGTGTGGCTGTCGGCGGCATAGCGCGGCTCGTTCCGCTGCTCCTTTGTCAGGGATGAGTGGATGCGGAGGGGTTGCTTTCTGCGCCGGAGAGAGGGGAAATGAGAGTTGTGGCGTTCATCGGCGGGGAGGTCGCCTTTTATAGCCGCAGTTGGGGCGGCGACGGGCTGCATGCCGGGCGACACGTAACGGGAGAGGGCGGGACGCGCGTCGCGGCGCGTTCACTGCGCCGCCCGTGAGGCATCAATGGAGGCTGACCGGCGCGGCAGCGCGGCAGTCTTCGCATTGATTCCCGCGGGAACCGAGGCAATGAGGGCGACAAAGCCTGTCTCGCTGGCTCGCGGACCAATCCTCTTTCGCGCCAAAAACGCTCGCCCCGGCGTCTTCGGGCGCCCCCAGCGTGCCGGGTTCGGTCTGGGTTCACCGACACCAGTTTCGGTCCAAGCTAATAAAAAACAGGCTTCTAAGGACGCGACTAGACCGATTTTTGGGTACAGGCCTATTGAGGACGCAGCGGAGATGCTGTAAGCATGCTCGGTTAGAACCGGAGTCCACTAGTAGAAACTGAACCCGGAAGCGGCACAGCTCACCGGAAACCCCCCCTCTAGAGTCCAGACTCCCGTGCTCGTCGCTAATCCCCATTTCCCACAAACCCGTCTGCCCCTCGCTGCGCAGCCCAACCACTCCGCCCCCATCGAGTGCGAGAAGCTTCGAGGAGCTAGGGTTTCCCGTACCGATCGATGGCCGTCGCCGACGCGGTGCTTCCCTCACCGCCGCCCCCGCCGGCGCGGATCGTCGTCGTGATGCTGCTGCTCTTGCGCTTCGCCCGCGTCCTCCGCGTCGCGGCGGGGGCCCTCACCTACGTGTGCTCGTCGGTCGCGTGTGTCTCCTCCGGGGCCGCGGCTGCGCTGCTCGTCGCGCACCGCGCCTGGGGCACGCGCTCCGGCCCCTTCCTGTTCCTCCAGGCGCTCATGTACGGGGGTCTCAAGGTCTGCGTCCTCAGCGTCCTTGCGTCGTTCTCGCTTGCCGTCCTGATGGTGTGCGTCCAGCGCGTGGCATACGAGATTGCAGTTCGAACTGGATCCACTTCGGAATACAATAAGGTGTCGTGCGAATTAACAAACTCCCTGTGATCTTTATTCCGGTCCAATTGCAGCAGTATATAGGCAAGTGTTATGATTATGATCTTCGGAGTAATTCAGTTGCCATATATATTGTTGTCAAATTAATTTCGTGCTTCAGGTTGTCCTGAACTCCTGATGAGCAGTAGTAGTTTTTTTCCATGTCTGTTCATCACTTCATTTGCATCCTACCATTTCCGAACCATTCAATATATACTACGTATGGTTTTGTTGAAATTGCTCTCCTCCTCAGAGCCGCTTCATATCAATCAAGCGGGAGCCGCTTTCACACTTGTTTAGGCTTCCGCGCACCGCGGTGCTTGGAGTGGCCGTGGATGCGGCTTTCTTCCTGCTAACGGTCGCTGGTCTTCTGGTAGCGACGATGTCGCCGCACGTGGAGGGTTCGAAATCTCATGGTCAAATGGCCGGTTCCTTGATCATGGATGTGGGGTTATTTGGTATGCTTGTGACAGCTTGCTTTGTTACCATCCCAGCGTTCATTCTGCATGCCTGGAGGAATGACCAGGTGGAATGGAAAGCACGGTCACAGTGCTGTTGAGGTATACCTCCCCCTTTGCTTTGCTGCCCTGTTTCTGTGAGCCATATGATCATTTCTATTACTATCTGCATATTTTGTTGTAACCTCCTAATAGCATGAAAACAGTCCTCCAGTGTTTTTAATTAATTACTGCCTACTGGTGTTGATATTTGTTAAGATGGAGAATCATTGTATATAAAACCAATAATGAGGTTTTTGCTATTTCCTTTGCTCATTGCATACTAAATTGGGATTGGCATTGATCTTAAATTGTGCAAGTAGCCAACGAATGCAGTTCTACCGTATGCATTTGTTATGAAGTGATGATAATAAAAATGATCAGTTGCACATATTAGAAAAAAGCAAATTAATTGCCTATGGTCCATCGTTCACTGTGATCGTTGTATCTTTGCAGCGAGTGAGATATAACAATGTTTGCATGCTTCCAAACTGTTTGCAAGCACCTTTCTTGAGTTTTCTTGTCATTGCTAATTTCTCCATTGAAACCAATGGAAAGACCCAAAGTTTTGAAGTTTTGGCTATGCATATGAGTCTACACTTCTTAGCTGCATTTGGCATTTATGACTTTGTACCATGTTCCCTCACTCTGGTTAAAAGAAGTGAACTATTTTTGTCTGGAGTACGCAAATTGCGTACCATAACTTTATAGAAGGCAGAGGTAAATGTAGAAGAAATATCCAAGCCACTCACACCACAAGGCGATGCAAGAGCAACGAGAAAACTCTTAACTCCTAAAACCATGCACTACTCCTCTGCCTTCTATAAACCATACCCACAAGGCGGTGCAAGAGCAATGAAACTCCTAAAATCTTTGAACAGATTCTTGAGTTTTCTTGTCATTGCTAATTTCTCCATTGAAACCAATGGAAAGACCCAAAGTTTTGAAGTTTTGGCTATGGCATACGAGTCTACTCTTCTTAGCTGCATTTGGTATTTATGACTTTGTGCCATGTTCCCTCACTCTGGTAAAAAAAGTGAACTGTTTTTTTTCAGGGGTATGCAAATTGCATACCATGGCTTTATAGAAGGCAAAGGTAAATGTACAAGAAATATCCAAGCCACTCTCAACACAAGCTAGTGCAAGAGCAAATAAACTCCTAAAACCATACACCACTCTTCACTAAAGTATTGAACTCCTCTAGCTCCGGCAAGAGCCCACACCTTGAGCTCTTGAAAGATTTTTGAAGCCAATACCCATTCAGATACCGTGTCATGCCTACCAAACACTCGTCCATTCCGTTGCTTCCAAGTACTCCAACACACAATAGTGATCATCGAATCAAACTCTTTCCTGTACCTTTTAGGAATGTGTTTGCGATTAGAGCTCCACCAAGATTAAAGACGATCCGTCACCGTCGGCAGCAGCGCCAAATCAATCCTCGCCCTCCTGAAGCAAAGATACCATACCTGGCGGGAGTAGACACGTTGCAGCAAAATATGGTCCACAGCATCTTCTTATTGATCGCATAGAAAGCACGATTAGCTCTGGTCCTGCAAACCGTGCCTCAATCTCCAATCCGAGGTCCACAGTCGATATTGCAGTGCAAGCCACATAAATATCTTACATGGCAGGGGAGCCCAACACTGCTAAACCGTCGATGCACATTGGAACCTGATGGCACCCTCCCACAGCATGTGATATGTAGAAGCTGAGGTGTACTGAACGTTCCACTTCCATATCGCAACATCTTCCTGATCAGGGGAGATTTGCATGGGCAGCAGAATCTCCCAGAGCTAGATGAATTGCACTACCCCATCGGTAGAGAGCTCTCCAATGTCAGATGCCCAGCTGCGAAGACACAGACCCTCTTTAACCGATCTGCGACTGATCACCTGGGTCCGGACGTGCACCACAACAATTGGCGTAATTTCCGCCAGCCTAGCACCATTAATCCAGCGGTCTCTCCTGAATAAAATTCGATTCCCGGTTCCCACCTGCCATCGCACCAAGCTGTCGAACGCCTCCTGGACCTGAGGATGAGGTGACATGTTCAATCCCTTCCAGGTTCTAGTATCGTCCGTGCGCTTCAACCATTCCCAACGTAGGTGCAATCCCTTGCCTCCTGAGATCAATCACTCCCAAGCCTCCGAGGCATTCTGGCCTACAAACACGGTGCCACGTCACCTGGCAATTCCCGCCATGGATTTCTTCTGTCCCAGCCCAAAAGAAGGCCCTGCAGCCCTTGTCAACACTCAACACGATCAGGCGCCCACTTCGGAGCGTCTGCCACAATCAGGTGATGCGTAGGACAGGTTCTGATAACATTGTTCACAAGGATCAGCCGTTCTGGCCTGGTGATCAAACCTCTCTGCCATCCTGGAAGTAATCACAGCACCGAATCAATTACTGGTTGCCACTCCGACCTCGTATGCTGTAGCCCCAAATATTTGCAGGCAAAAACTTCCATCTTCCACTGCATCGCCGCAGCCACCGCCTCCCTCTTCCACATGGATCATAATGACCGATGACTTGTTGAAGTTCGCTTGAAGACCCAAAGCAGCTCCATAAATGCGTAGAGATTCGTGGACACAACAGCAAATCGATCGCCCTACATCATCCGCATAAATAGAGTCTCTGGAGAGGTGAGCATCCTGCAATGCACTGAGCACTCCACACTCATGCTCTCGGGTGACCATGGAGGTCAAGGTGTCCATGGTGATCACAAAAAGGAGGGGTGAGAGCAGATCTCCCTGACGAAGCCCATGTGCGTGGATGAATTTCGCCCCACCCGAGCCATTTACCACCACTCGAGAGCTAGCTGTTGTGAGCAGGGTATCAACCGAGGCTCTCCAGATCTTTGAGAATCCTTTAGCTCGCAGCACCTCAAACTGGAAGGGCCATGACAGAGAGTCAAAAGTGCGAGATATGTCTAACTTAAGCAGCACACCCTTGGCCTTCCACTTGTGCAACTTCCTCGCTAACTGCTGGACAAGCATGAAATTATCATCTATATTTCTCCCTTTTATGAACGCTGATTGGTTCACCATTACCAGATCTTCCATATGTCAGCTGAGTCTCGTCGCGAGCAATTTAGCGCATATCTTCCGTACACTGTGAAACCAGCTAAACGGATGAAAGTCAGCGATCGTGCATGCATCCGGCTTTTTTCGAATCAGCGTGATCAGGGCTTAATTTAATCAGCCAAAACTGCGGCCGTTATCGAGAAACAACTTATGAATTGCTGCCATGACATCTCCTTTAATGATCACCCACACCTTCTGGTAGAACAAGCCAAAGAAACCACCGGGGCCAGGTGCGCAATCTGCCGGCATCTCCTTGATTACCGCCCAGACTTCCTCTTCAGAGAAAATCAGGTCTTGATCACTAAGATCCACCTGGGCAATGTCAAGGAAATCCAAATCAAGAGCATGCTCTCTTGCCTGTGCTGTTCCCAGGAGATTCTTGTAAGCAGCATGAGATAATTCCTCTTTTCTGCGTTGATCTGTAATGGTGTTAGGGTAATTGCCGGTATCATTTTTTTTGTTTTACTCCCATTGGCAATAAGATTGAAAAACTTCGTATTAGTATCTCCGTCACTCAGCCATGTAATACGCGAGCTCTGTCTCGTGATCATACGCTCAAGCGATGCAAAACCCAGCACTAGCTGCTTCAACGTGCGTCTCAACAACCTCTCCACGCAGAGAGATCTCCATTTCTGAGCACAATAGAGGCGCAAAATCACATAATTTGCGACGGCGATCTGCAACTTCACATTACCAATGCGCTTTTGTCCCCAAGCCGTGAGATAGCGTGCCGTGTTTCTCAATAGCAAATCCAAGCGCTTGAACGGGTCAGTAATGGTTGTGTCGCAGACCCACGCCTCTTTGTCTGCCTCCTATAAACCCTCAATTTTTGCCCAGGAAATCTCGAACATGAAGCGGTGCCTTGGTTGGATACGCTCACTCAGCGCCAAATGAAGGAGACAATGATCAGAGTACGCCGTGGATAGCGCCTGAAGGAAACAGTCTGAATGCTCCAATTCCCAATCCACTGAGACAAAAACTCTGTCAATCTTGGTAAGCGTGGGTGATTCCCGCTCGTTATTCCACGTGAACCTGTGCCCATGCAAGTACAGTTCTTTGAGGCCATTATCATCAACAAACCGCTTGAATCTTCCCATCACTCTTCAGTCCAGGTTAGCATTATTCTTGTCAGATGCGTGTAGAATCAGGTTAAAATCCCCTAACACCAACCATAGGCCAGGACAATGCTGGCGGTGAGCCGAGAGCTCCTCCAGGAACTGCATCTTCTCCTGATCCTCTTGGGGTCTGTAAACAACCGAAAGCCACCAAGGTGCACCCTCCGACGGCGAAACATAGCCCGTGATGAAGTTTGTATCATTCACAAAGTTAGAAATCTGTAGCATGGAGGAATTCCAGGTGATAAGAGCCCCTCCCTTAGTCTCGCACGCAAGAAGGTAAGCATAACCACATAAGACGACCCAACACATTCCATAATAGTGTACTGGTCGATCACCGCCAGTTTAGTCTCCTGGATACAGAAAATTGCAGCATGTAATGAGTCAGCAAACTCCCTTAGTCTGGCACGCAGGAAGGTAAGCATAACCATCGTAAGACAACCCAAAACATTCCATAATAGTGTACTGGTCGATCACCGCCAGTTCAGTCTCCTGGATACAGAAAATTGCAACATGTAATGAGTCAGCAAACTCCTTAAGCGCCTTCCTCTTTCCTGGACTGTTAAGCCCCCTATCATTGCAGCAAACAATCTCCACGTTAAGGCCTGACATAATGGAGAGCAGTGTCTCCACTGCCATCATCCAACAGCCTATGCTGACACTGCCAGTGTCAGATCTCCATCCACTCCAAGATCGATGGGGATAGCTTTCCCAAAGATAGAAAAGTAAACTGTTTGACCACTTTTGTTATGAAGTTATGATAATAAAAACGATCAGTTCCTTTTACATATTAGGAAAAAGCAATATTAATTGCCTACGCTCCATCGTCCCCTGTGATTTTTGTATCTTTGCAGCGAGTGAGATTATAACAATGTCTGCATGCTTCCAAACTGTTTGCAAGCACCTTTCTTGGGTTTTCTTGTCATTGCTAATTTCTCCATTTAAGCCAATGGGAAGACCCAAAGTTTTGAAGTTTGGCCATGGCATATGAGTCTACTCTTCTTAGCAGCATTTCGCATTTATACTTCGTACCGTGTTCCGTCACTCTGGTAAAAAGAAGTGAACTGTTTGACCATGTAAATAAATAACATGACGGTAAAATGACACACCTCTAGTCATTTTAACAATTATCAATTTCTATGTGGCGCTATGCCCACTACATTTTGGTAGAATTGCCATTGTGACTTTGTCTGCTGTTGACTCAGTTTAATGCTTTTATACTTCAGTAAAAATAAGTAAACTGTTTGATCATGTACATAAATAACATGACAGTAAATGTGTGCACATCTAGTATTTTAAGGTGGTGCTGTGCCACTACATTTTGGTAGATGTCCATTTGAGAACAGTTAATATCTAATGTTGCAAGTTCATATCATCAGTTGTGTGTTTGTTAGCACTACCAATTGAAAGGATGAGAAAGATACGAATTTTTCTATAATATCTCACAAGATAGAAGTTACTTCATTGCTGGAAAATGAGTGGCATGGGCTTTAGATTTACACGACTTAAAGTTGAAAATACTCCCTCCGTCTGGAAATAAGTGTCTCAACTTATGTACAACTTGCGACACTTATTTTGGGACAGAGGGAGTATACTATTGGATGCTTAATGTTGATTTGGCAATGTTCTTTTATGTGGTAATTTAATCAAATCTTGGGCCTGTTATTGGCAGATGAAGCTAAGAAGAGAGGGTGTCTGCAGAATTTGGCAAGGAGCTACAGTGCCCATTCTGCTGATGGTTGTGAGTGATCCCAACAGATGCAAGTTTTCAGAGGAAAAACAGCCTTTGAATACTTGCTTCTTTCTACTATTAGTAGATCCTAATCGTCATTAGCCATGGGAACTTTTGTAGACTTGCTTATTTCTGATATTACTAGACTGTAATCATCAATAGCCGTGAAGTTTGTGGGTCATTATGGATCTGGTGATGATGTTCGATGCTAGTCCAGGCTACTTGCTTACAAGTTTGCACTGGAGTATTGGTGTATAGATGTTGGTAGAATTTGTGTCCTGTTTGTAATACCCCGTTGGAAGAAAATGCTTCCATTCCATGAGACATTAATCTGGTGATGAATTGGTATGACTGCCGTCGGTTTGCATTCTTATGTTGTATGCATGGTAGTAACGTTCTGCAAGTGGGCTATGTCTGCGTTGCCATGCATTTCGACTATCCTCGTGGTTATGTTTATCTACTGCCATCGTGGTCGTTGGGTCCTCTGTTAGAATGTTAAACTCTACCTGCTGGCAGGCTTGTGTTGTCGTTTTCATCCTCGTATTGGTTGCTGAAATTCGTCTACATTTTTAACGTTATGATGATTAATACTATGACCAGAGATACAAATTCGCAATCAGTTTTGGATATTTGGTAAATAAATTTGCATTGATTATCTATGTTACACAAACGAGCTTAACCATTAAGAGGGCGCGCTAGATCGGTTTGTTCATTCATCAATTTGTTATTTGACAACAAAATGCATGTGTAAATTGAAGAAGCCCTCTAACTTTGATTATTTTCCGTTTTCTGTTAAATAAGTTAAGACAAATTCTTCGCACAAAATCTCTCAATGTAAGAATGAATTAGCCTAAAAAGCAATGGTCAAAAAATAGGTTAGACATTTTTTATCCAATTTTTGTTTGCAAGATTCGCTACTGTCAAAAAAGACGTGTGCCCTTTTTATTCCATTTTACTAAAATTCAGTCGATTGAATTTCCCTTTCGTTCTTGGTAGAATTCTCGATCCTTGAATCTCGTCGGCAATCGCAATGTGGGCTGCCCGTCATGGATGAGGTGTCTGCTTGCCTTGGTTTTGTGTCGTTGAAAACTGTCACATGCTT
This sequence comes from Triticum monococcum, assembly GCA_034509565.1. Taxonomy (NCBI): domain Eukaryota; kingdom Viridiplantae; phylum Streptophyta; class Magnoliopsida; order Poales; family Poaceae; genus Triticum; species Triticum monococcum. The sequence goes on along the minus strand of CM067842.1, from coordinate 74,300,639 downwards.
TACCCAATTTTCTTTTGTCGAACCGTAACATCTGAAGGCACTTCTCTGGTATATGCATGATGGACTGTGGTCCATAGCGTCAATTTTTCATTACACTGTATTGAACTGCAATTGTATTGTTTTTATCTAGTTACTGGGTGTGTTTTCTCTTTCAAACCGATTATCATCAAAATCTATTTCCAGGCGAAAGGATCTATCAGGACTTTCAGTTGCTTTTGACAATATAGTCCTTTCCTATCAAGCCGTTTTTCAATGAAAATTTACCTAATTATGCAATCATAATAATTTGACACTAGGTCTTGAAACTTCCAAAATACTTCAAACTAAATAAAGTGGGTGTTGACCATTTCCCTCAGAATTTTTCAACTTCAAATTGAGGATCCCGATTGAGAGTTTTTTTAATTCAAAAACCCTAACTGAAACTCAACTCAGTGTTATTTCGTTGGAAAGAAAATTTGGTAATAAATTTAGACATTTCGCCCGGTGGCTTGAACAAGAAATTCAGTAATTCTTGTAAAAAAAGAAATTATGTAATTGTGCAGGATCGCATCAGGCACTCACCATTTCCACGTACCCGGTTAGAGCATCTCTAGCAGACAATTTAAAACCGCGACCCTTATAACCGGGATAAGGGCTGAGAAAAGCGTGTTTTAAGGGCCGAAATCGGCTGCGGCCGAACATAGCCCGCAAACTAGAGATAACCGTAAACCACACAATGCAATTGACCGCGATTTTGACAAATAAACACAAATTTTGAGAATTCAAATACAGTTTTGGGGACATTTGAACATAGTTTTTGCGCCACAACCCAAAGGACATCGCATCCATCATCACTCCATCATCATCATCATCATCATCATCATCATCATCATCACAAGATGAAATCTTCACCACCACCATTGCCACCACCACTTGCCGAACCACCACCGAACCTTGGCACTGCATGGTCTCTTGTGGCTAGCCTTCTCCTCTCCAAGATCTCCAACCTTGCCATGTCATGCCATTCTTTGGTGACCATCCATCTATTTTCGATTCATCATCATGATCTTGTTCTCCTCTTGAAGGAGCTTGGCCATGGCTTTGTTCTCATGGCCATGGCTCTTCTCTCCTCAATGGTGGTCTTGCGCACGATCTCCTTGTTGAGTAGTTGTCACTTCTCTTGCTTCTCTTGAGCCTTCTTCTTGGCCAACTCCTTTTTTGCCTCCAATGTCTTGATCACCAATATCTCATTGGACTTAACCATATGATCTAACTTGTCCTGCAAGCTTGATGCCTCCGCTTCCTTCTTGGTTTTGTCGTCCTTGGCCTTTTTGTTTTCATCGGGCTTGTTCTTGGTGAGTGCACCTCTCTTCGGTGGGGATTCTTTGTCAATCACCTTCCACTTCTCGCTATCTTTAAGAAATTCCCAACAATGCTCTAGTTGAAATGCTTTTTTATCGGAAGTTTCCATGTCCTTGTACCTTTTCTTGTGCAATTTTGTCCTATAAAATGAAAACAGAGCCAAATTATGCAACCACTCCGACGGCTACAAAAGATTTGCACAACTTGGGACATGAAAACAAACTCACATAATCGGATTCAACGGTACCACTTGGAGGTGCATTGCGGACTTGCGTCAAACAAGCAACCCAACGGCTACAAATCAACTTGATCACGTCCCAACGACCTGGGAGAGACCGAAAGGTGCGTGGCGCCATGTTGGGATACTTTGCCATCATGCTCAGGGACTGATCCTCTATCCTTTGCCAATACCGCTTAGCGGTTTGGTCAGCGCTGGTGCACGCATCAAGAGACACCGATTCCCAAGCCTTGATCATGTTTTTTTTATCTTCCAATGGCGTGTAGTTCTTTGATCTTGCGCGTGATTTTGCTTGCGCTGCGTCGAACACCCCCTCGTCAACCTCCTCCACATCATCTTCTTCCTCACCATGACCGTGCACGCCACAATCCATCTCATTGTAACAGTAATCACCAATCGGAGCTTGATCGATGTCGACGGTGTTGTCGTTCAACATTTGCAAGAAGTCGGCAGTCGCATCATTCAAACCGGCGCTACAATTTCACTCAACAAGTCACGGACACGCGGAATGGAGAAAAGTGAAAGAAGTGCAAGAAACCGAAACGTCATACCTTGCGCCCATTCTGCCGAACACCTCGGGGGGGGGGGGGGGGGCAGCCTCGGGGTAGTTCTTGCCGGGGCAACCGGGGGAGGTGTTGGTGGGGCAAGTCTTCCGACGAGCTTCTTGCGTTTCGCACCGGAAGCCTTCCCCTTCTTCGCTGGCGGGTGCCGACTAAATTCACATCGGAGGCGGCGGGGCCAGCGGGCGTGCGTGCCTTCCTGGCAGGGGTTGCGGGAGCGCCGCCCTGGACGATGGCGTTGCCCTGCCGCTTGCGGGGTGGCGCAGTGCAGCCTTGAACGACAACGGGCGCGACATGACCAGCGACGAGATCTGCCGAAGGGGATGGTGTGTGGATGACATCCACGGTGACGTGACGACCGACGACTGGGAAGCTTCTATGGTGGTGGAGGGAAGCCAGGGAAGGTGCTCCGAAGCGGGCAGAGGGAGGTGGTTGGCTGCGGAGGGAAGGAGAAGCGGGAACAATCGCGCGAAAATGTCCCTCCCGCCAAATCTCGCGGCTGATAAGGGTCAAGCTTGGGTCGGCCTCCCATCCTGTGTATCTAAAGGTTGAGAGTGAAGATTTTCCGTGCCCCCCAAATTTTTTTTACAGGTCACAGGCCGATACAGTATCTGATCAGGCCATTTTTTTTCGTCCGAAACCATAAACGGATGGCTATTTTGCGGGTCAGCGCGTTTTAAGTGTCCGCTAGATATGCCCTTAGAACCCGAATCCGCATCCGCAGGCAGAGAGGAAATGGGTTAGAGCTGAACCCGGAAGGGAAGGGGGACAGCTCGCCGCAAAACCCCTGTCCCCTGTTCCTCATTAATTAATCCCCATTTCCCACAAACCACTGTCCCCTCGCTGTGCCGTCCAACCACCTCGCCCCCACCGAGTGCGATCGAGAAGCTTCGAGGAGCTAGGGTTTCCCGTACGACCGATGGCCATCGCCGACGCGGTGCCGCCCCCTCCCCCGCCCCCGCCGGCGCGGATCGTCGTCGTGGTGCTGGCGCTCGTGCACTTGGCCCTCGCCCCGATGCTGGCGCTGGGGCGCGTCCTCTGCGTCGCGGCGGGAGCCCTCCCCTACCTGGGCTTCGCGTTCGCGTGGGTCATCTCCGCGGCCACGGCTGGACAGATCGTGGCGAGCCGCGCCTGGGGCGAGAGCTCCGCCCCCTTCCTCTTCCTCCAGGCCCTCACGTACGGGGCTCTCAAGGTCCTCATCTACAGCATCCTTGCGTTGGTCGCGCTTCTCGTCCTGTTGGTGTGCGTGGCCTACGTGATTGCAGCTGTATCTGGATCCACTTCGGGATTCAAGAAGGTATCGCGCAAATTCACTCCCTGTGATCTTTATTGTAGTCGAATTACAGCAGTAATGCAGTACATACGCCAGTGGATGAGCCCTGTGTTATCATTATGTTCGAACTAAGTTGCCATATACAGTTCAGGTTGTCCTGATCAGTGGCACTAGTTTTTTCCATGTGTGTTCATGTTCATCACTTCATTTGCATCCTTCCATTTCCGAACCATTCTGTACATACTCATGTTCATTTCATACCTGTGGTTTTGTTGACATTTCTGTCCTCAGAGCGCCCTAGAAGCATTCACGCAGGAGCCGGTTGCAGACTCGTTCAGGCTTCCGCGCACCGCGGTGCTTGGATTGGTTGCGGATGTGGCCTTCTTCCTTCTAGTGGTCGCTGGTCTTCTGGTAGTGATGATGTCGCCGGACGTGGAGGGTTCGATGTCTCAGGGTGAAATGGTCGCCTCTGTAATCATGGATGTGGCACTATTTGGTATGCACGCGACAGCTTGCTTTGTTATCATCCCAGCGCTCATTCTTAGTGTGTGGAAGGGGGGCCAGGAGGACAGGAAAGCGCCATCGCAGTTTTGTTGAGGTATACTACCCCCTTTGCTTTGCCCCTGCATCAGCCATATGGTCTTTTCAATTATAATCTGTATATTTTGTGTATCCTCCTCATAGAATGAAAACAGTCCTCTAGTGTTGTTGATTACTGCTTACTGCTGTTGATATTTGTTAAGATGGAGCATTGCATATAAAACCAATGAGATTTTTGCTATTTCCTCTCGTCATTGCATATTAAATTGGGATTGACATCAATCTTAATTGTGCAAGTAGTCGAACTAGTGCAGTTCTACCGTATGTGTTTGTTATGAAGTGATGATAATAAAAGTGATCAGTTGCACGCATTAGAAAAAACAAATTAATTGCCTACAGTCCGTTCAATGTGACCGTTTCATCTTTGCAGCGAGTGAGATATAACAACGTTTGCATGCTAGCTTCCAAACTGTTTGCAAGCACCTTCCATGAGTTTTCTTGTCATTGCTAATTTCTCCATTGAAACCAATGGACAGACCCAAAGTTTTGAAGTTTTGGCTATGGCATACGAATCTACTCTTCTTAGCTGCATTTGGTATTTATGACTTTGTGCCATGTTCCCTCACTCTAGTAAAAGAAGTGAACTGTTTTCTTTTTCCAGGGGTATGCAAATTGCGTACCATAGCTTTATAGAAGGCAGAGGTAAATGTACAAGAAATATCCAAGCCACTCTCAACACAAGCCAGTGCAAGAGCAAAGAAACTCCTAAAACCATACACCACTCTTCACTAAAGTGTTGAACTCCTCTAGCTCCGGCAAGAGCCCACAACTTGAGCTCTTGAAAGATTTTTGAAGCCAATACCCATTCAGATACCGTGTCATGCCTACCAAACACTCTTCCATTCCATTGCTTCCAAATACTCCAACACACAATAGCGATCATCGAAACAAACCCTTTCCTTTCCTGTACCTATTAGGAATGTGTTTGCGATTAGAGCTCCACCAAGATTCAAGATGATCCGTCATCATCGGCAGCAGTGCCAAATCAATCCTCCCCTCCTGAAGCAGAGGTACCATACCTGACTAGACACATTGAAGCAAAATATGAACCACAATATCTTCTTGATCGCATAGAAAGCACGATGAGCTCTGATCCTGCAAACCGTGCCTCAATCTCCAATCTGAGGTCCACAGTCGATATTGCAGCGCAAGCCACATAAATATCTTACATGGCAGGGGAGCCCAAACTACTAAACTGCCGATGCACATTGGAAGTTTGGAACTTGATGGCACCCTCCCACAGCATGTGATTGGAGAAGCTGAGGTGTGCTGCCCTGAACGTTCCACATACATATCGCAACATCTTCCTGGTCAGGGGAGTTTTGCATGGGCAGTAGAATCTCCCATAGCCAGATGAATTGCACTAGCCCATCGGTAGAGAGCTCTCCCACAATGTCAGATGCCTAGCTGTGAAGATACAAGCCCTCTTTAACCTATCTGCGATTGATCACTTGGGTCCGGACGCGTAGCATAATTTCCGCCAGCCTAGCACCATTAATCCAACGGTCTCTCTAGAATAAAACTCAATCCCCAGCTCCCACTGCCAATGCACCAACCTGTCGAACGCCTCTTGGACCCGAGGATCAGGGGGCATGTTCAATCCCTTCCAGGGTCTAGTATCGTCCGTGTGCTTCAATCAACCATTCCCGATGTAGGCGCAGCGCAATACCTTGCCTCCTGAGATCAATCACTCCCAAGCCTCCGAGTCATTTTGGCCTACAAACACGCCACCAGGCCACGTGGCACTTCCCGCCATGGGTTTCTTCTGTCCCAGCCCAAAAGAAGGCCCTGCAGTCCTTGTCAACACAATCAAGCGCCCACTTTTGAGTGTCTGCCACAATCAGGTGATGTGTAGGACAGGCTCTGATAACATTTTTCACAAGGATCAGCCATCCCGGCCTGGTGATCAAACCTCTCTGCCATGTCGGAAGAAATCGCAGCACCGAATCAACTATCGGTTGCCACTCCGACCTCGTGAGCTGTTTGATGGAGAGCTGTAGCCTCAAATATTTGGAGGGAAAAACTCCCATCTTCCACGGCATCGCCGCAGCCACCATATCCTGATCTCCCTCTTCCGCACAGATCATAATGGCCGAAGACTTGTTGAAGTTCACTTGAAGACCCGAAGCAGCTCCAAAAATGCGTACAGATTCATGGACACATCAAATCGATTGCCATCTGCCTGATGAATAGTACCACATCGAGGTGACCATCCTGGCAATGCACTGAGCACTCCACATTCCTGTGCTCGGGTGACCGAGGTCAAGGTGTCCATGGCGATCACAAAAAGGAGGGGTGGAAGCAGATCTCCCTGACGAAGCCCACATGCAGTGCATGACTTTCGCCCAAGCCGAGCCATTTACCACCACTCAATTACTAGCCGTTGTGAGCAGTAGCAACCCAAGCTCTCCAGATCTTCGAGAATCCTTTAGCTCGTAGCACCTCAAACAGGAAGGGACACGAGTCCCTTGGCCTTCCACTTATGCAGCTTCCTCGCTAACTGCTGGACTAGCATGAAATTATCATGTATATTTCTCCCTTTTATGAAAGCCAATTGATTCACCATTATCAGATCTTTCACGTCGACTGTGTCTCGTCGCGAGCAATTTAGCACATAGCTTCAGTATACTGTGTACCCAGCTAATCGGACGAAACTCACCGATCATGCATGCATCCGACTTTTTTGAATGAGCATGATCAGGGCTTGATTTAATCTACCAAAACCGCGGCCGACATAGAGAAACAGCTTATGAATTGCTGCCATGACACCTCCTTTAATGATCGCCCACACCTTCTGGTAGAACAAGCAAAAAAAACATGGGGCCAGGCGCATGTTCTGCCGGCATCTCCTTGATTACCGCCCAGACTTCCTCTTAAAACAAAATCAGGTCTTGGTCACTAAGATCCACCTGGGCAATGTTAAGGAATTCCAAATCTTTTTTTGACGAAAAACAGCAGAGTTGCTGATTTCATTCATTAAGATAGGAGGAAACACCCCTGGAGAAACAAATGCTGATGTGCACAAAAGCATGAAATAACTCCTCGCCGTGTTTTTTTTAAACCGCCATCAAGGCATTATATTACTGAGTTGGCGGAACAACTTCTGATTGCACTTGGGCAATCAAGAAGGCAGGGATTACATCAAAAAAGGAGCTACAGCACTCCAAGCTCAGTGCTTCCTTTGCACACAGGTGAGCAGCAAAGTTCGCACTACGATTAGAAAACACTAAAGCAAATCCCTGAAATTGTGAGAGCTGCGTCTTCATCTCTCTGAAGATATGTCCGGCCTCGGAGCGATCATGTCCCGCTTCCCATGCCGTTGCAATCATCTGACAATCTATCTCCAGGATCACCTTCCGGTAACCCTTTTCCAAAGCTATCTCCAGGATCACCTTCCAGTAACCCTTTTCCAAAGCCATGCACACGCAATCTCGACAGGCTAACGATTCAATGATGAATGGGTCTGTTATAGCTTCGTACTTTAGTTGCCTGTGCTGCGACAAATGTACCTGATTGATCCCTCGCGATCGCCCCAGTCCCCGCACACTTTTGTGCACATCCGATTGCACCGTCAGTGTTAACTTTGATCCAGCCAGCGCCCGGAGGCTCCCACTTAGGCTGTGGTTTAGCGTGTAGCACCTCCACTGCCGGAATGTCCAGAGCTCTCACAAGCTCTTGTCTGTGCGGTTGATAGCCGATCTCCCTGTTTGTGTACTTGTTTCTGTTGTTCAAAATCGCCCACAAAACCGACACAGCCACCGTTGTATCCTTCTTACTCACGAAGTTGTGATCCAGTAAGTCTCTCGCCCACGCCACATGGTGTAACGTAGGAAGTTTTAACTCAAAAAAAAATCACTGGCTGCGTCCCAAAACAGCAGTGCATGATCGCAAACTATCAGCGCATGAAATAAGGATTCATTGCTTCCTCCGCGCATTGGGCAAATTGCATCCGATCTGATATGACGCCTGTATTATTCCCCATGTGCTGGTAACACATCCTTCAGTACTCTCCACACAAAGACACGAATTTTTGGTTGTACTTGTAGTTTCCATAGAGCCTTCCATGTTTCCTCTCCACCATCAGGAGATGAAGTCTGAACTTGCAAATTGAACTTCTTGTCCATTGCCATTCTATAAGCAGATCGGACCGTATACGACCCAGACTTCTCCCATGCCCAACCCCAAAAATCTGGGCATACAACTCTTGGTAGCGGCATGCTCAAGATTGCATCCGCGCCAGGGGCAATAATCATACTCCGAACCAAACTTGTGTTCCACTGCCCTGATTCATCAAGAAGATCAGCAACTATGTGTACTGGCTCATCAGATAGACGGCATATGGGTTTCATGGACACAGTTCCAGCTATCCACTTGTCATGCCATACTTCAGTCGTCCTTCCGTCGCCGACGCGCCTAATCAGGCCTTCCTTCAACATGCTTCTGCCAGCAATGATTGCTCTCCATGTAGGTGATGCACTCCTTGGGCAATCTGCACTCAAGAACTCACCATTAGGATAATACCTCCCTTTTAGTACATGTGCACACAAACTGTCAGGCCTCTCCAATAGCCTCCATGCCTGCTTTGCCAACATGGCATCGTTAGAAATCTCTGAATTCCACCCCCCCTCTAAATTTTGAGATGTACATTTTATCCCATGACTGCCAGTGCATTTCTCTTTTATCCAGTGATCACCCCCCACCAAGTACATGGACATCACTGTCATGACTTCTCTGCACACCCCCTTTGTGAGCTTGAAACAGGTCATAGCGTAGGTTGGTAAAGCCTGAACCACTGTCTTAAGAAGGACTTCCTTTGCTACACATGAAAGTTTTTTGTCACACCAGCCTTGCACCCTGCATCTTGAACACTCATGGATGTGCTCAAAGTGACGTTCTGTGAGCCTACCAGAGGGAGTTGGTAGCCCAAGATATTTTTCTGTGAGTGCTTCTCGCTGAATATGCATTTCGTACACCCACTCGAACAGAAGCTCCAGAATTCCCACTGAAAAAGATCGAGCTCTTCTGCTTATTTGCTCGCTGTCCCGAACCTTCACTATAAACACTCAGAATTTCAATCAACCGAGTTGCACTCCTAACATCGGTCTTCATGAACACAAGACAATTGACTGCAAATAAAAGATATGAGACCCACGGGGCCGTGAAGCCCACTCAAATTCCTCTGTCAATCCATCCCGCATCATAATTCTTGATCTGACATGATAATCCTTCCCCACACAACAAGAACAAATATGTGGATATGGGATCCCCTTGTGTAAACCCTCTTGTAGGTTCAAAAGAGAGAAGAAGCTCCCCATTCACCTTTACCTGAAAGCTGATTGAGGTAACACATTTCATAACTAGAGAAACCATACTTCTGCAAAACCAAGCTGTTGCATAACACCTTGTAAATATGGCCATTCGACTCGGTCATAAGCTTTCATCATATCGATTTTAACTGCATACCATCCATGTTTACCCTTCTTTCGCTTCATAGAGTGGGTGCACTCATAAGCTGTGAGTACATTGTCTGTGATCAGTCTCCCAGGTACAAATGCAATGTGTTCTTCTGCTATAATCTCATCAAGGATCTCACGAAGGCGGTTAACCAAAACTTTAGAACATAATTTGTAAATGACGTTGCATAAGGAGATCGGCCTATACCGGGTAGTATTCCTTGGATGTTTCACTTACGGTATAAGAACTATTGCCGTTTTGCTGATCATTTCCGACATATGATCATCATGTAGAAATCCGAGCACTGCCTGGGTTACATCCTCCTTAATGAGGTCCCAATGCCGCTGATAAAAGCTGGCATTAAATCCATCCACCCCCGGCGCCTTTGATGGTTTCATGGAGAAAAGTGCTGCACACACTTCCTCTGCTGTAAACGGCCTTAAAAGCATTTCGTTCATCTGGTCTGTAACCATTACTGGAACGTGATGTAAAACTGCCTCAATATCCAGCTCCTCCTGTGCTCTGTACAGGTTGGTATAGAAACCTTGAATTTCTGCCACAATTTCCTCCTTACTCTCGCGAAGAACACCTGCACCATCTTCAAGTGAGAGTGAGACAATGCGATTCTGGCTCTTCCTAGCAGCTGCTTTCGCGTGGAAGAATCCGGTGTTGCGATCACCCGTGTGTAACCAGTCCACCCTAGATCTTTGCTTTGCCATTACCTCTTCCCCGTATTGATCCGTAATGGTGTCACCCCCATGGGTAATTGCCGGTATGCTTTTTTTTCCCATTGGCAATAAAGATTGAAAAGCTTCGTAGTAGCATCTCTGTCTCTCAGCCATCTTATACGTGAGCATTGTCTCGCGATCATATGCTCAAGCGATGCAAGACCCAGCACTAGCTGCTTCGACGCGCGTCTCAACCACCTCCCCTCCGCCGAGAGAGATCTCCAATCCTGAGCACAATTGAGGCACAAAATCACATAATTTGCGACGGTGATCTGCAGCTTCACATTCCCACTGCTCTTTTGTCCCCAAGCCGTGAGATAACATGCTGTGTTTCTCAACAGCAAATATAAGCGCTTGAATGGGTCAGTAATGGCAGTGTCGCAGGCCCACACCTCCTTGACCGCCTCCTCAAAACCCTTAAGTTTTGCCCAGGAAATCTCAAACCTGAGGCGGCGCCTTGGTTGAATGTGCTCACTCAGCGTCAAATGAAGCGGACAATGATCAGAGTACGCCGTGGATAGCACCTGAAGGAAACAGTTCGGATGCTCCAATTCCCAATCCACTGAGACAAAAACTCTGTCAATCTTGGTAAGCGTGGGTGATTCCTGCTCGTTACTCCACGTAAACATGTGGCTGTGCCCATGCAAGTACAGATCTTTGAGGCCATTAACATCAATGAGCTGCTTGAATCTTCCCATCAGTCCAGGTTAGCATTATTCTTGTCAGATGCCTGTAGAATCAGGTTAAATTCCCCTAACACCAACCGTAGGCCAGGGCAATGCTGGCGGTGAGCTGAGATCTGCTCCTGATCCTCTTGTGGTCTGTAAACCACCGAAAGCCACCAAGGCGCACCCTCAGATGGCAAAACATAGCCCGTGATGAAGTTTGTATCATTCACAAAGTTAGAAATCTGTAGCATGGAGGAATTCCAGGCGATAACGACCCCTCCCTTAGTCTTGCACACAGGAAGGTAAGAAAAACCGTCGTAAGACGACCCAAACATTCCATAATAGTGTACTGGTCGATCACAGCCAGTTTAGTCTCATTGATACAGAAAATTGCAGCATGTAATGAGTCAGCAAACTCCCTAAGCGCCTTACTCTTTGCTGGACTATTAGGCCCCCTATCATTGCAGCAAACAATCTCCAGGTTAAGGCCTGACATAATGGAGAGCACGTCTCCATTGCACGCCAGCATCCAACAGCCTATGCTGACACTGCCAGTGTTACATCTCCATCCACTCCCAGATCGATGGAGATGGCTTTCCCAAAGATGGAAAGTGAACAGTTTGATCACTTTTGTTACGAAGTGATGTTAATAAAAACGACATTCCTTTTAAATATTAGAAAAATAAGCAATATTAATTGCTTACGCCCCATCGTCCCCTGTGATCGTTGTATCTTTGTAGCGAGTGAGATTATATAACAATGTTTGCATGCTTCCAAACTGTATGGAAGCACCTTTCTTGAGTTTTCTTGTCATTGCTAATTTCTCCATTGAAACCAATGGGAAGACCCAAAGTTTTGAAGTTTTGGCTATGGCATACGAGTCTACTCTTCTTAGCTGCATTTCGCATTTATGACTTTGTACCGAGTTCCGTCACTCCGGTAAAAAGAAGAGAACTGTTTGATCATCTCCTCCAGTCCTTTTAACAATTATCAACTTCTATGTAGCGCTATGTTCACTAAATTTTGGTAGAATTACCATTGGGCCTTTGTCTGCTGTTCTGTGACTCAGTTTAATGCGTTTATACTTCAGTAAAAATAAGTAATCTGTTTGATCATGTACATAAATAACATAATAGTAAATGTATGCACATCTAGTACTTACATAAATAACATGACAGTAAATGTATGCACATCTACTACTTACATAAATAACATGACAGTAAATGTATGCACATCTAGTACTGTAAGGTGGTGCTATGCCACTACATTTTGGCAGACGTCCGTTTGAGAACAGTTAATATCTGATGTTTCAAGTTCATATCACCAGTTGTGTGTTTGTTAGCACTACCAATTGCAAGGATGAGAAAGATTCGAATTCTATAATATCTCACAAGATAGAAGTTACTTCATTGCTGGAAAATGAGTGGCATGGGCTTTAGATTTATAGTACTTGAAAGTTGAAAATATACTATTGGATGCTTAATGTTGATATGACAATGTTCTTTTGTGAAGGTGTCCGGAGAATTTGGCAAGGAGCTACAGTGCCCATTCCGCTGATGGTTGTGAGTTATCTCAACAGATACAAGTTTTCAGAGGAAAAGGAGTCTTTGCAGACTTGCTTCTTCTACTATTAGTACATCCTGATCGTCATTAGCCATGGGAACTTTTGTAGACTTGCTTATTTCTGATATTACTAGACTGTAATCATCAATAGCCGTGAAGTTTGTTGGGTTATTATGGATCTGGTGGTGATGTTCGATGCTGCTCCGGGCTACTTGATTACAAGTTTGCACTGGAGTATTTGTCTATACATGATGGTAGAATTTGTGCCCTGTTTGTAATACCCTGTTGGAAGAAAATGCTTCCATTTCATGAGACATTAATCTGGTGATGAATTGGTATGACTGCCGTCGGTTTGCATTCTTATGTTGTATGCATGGTAGTAACGTTCTGCAAGTGGGCTATGTCTGCATTGCCATGCATTTCGACTATCCTCGTGGTTATGTTTATCAGGAGTGGTTATCTACTGCCTTCGTGGTCGTTGGGTCCTCTGTTAGAATGTTAACTCTACCTGGTGGTATGCTTGTATTGTCGTTTTCACCCTCATATTTGCTGCTGAACTTCGTCAGCATTTTGAACATTATGATGATTAATGCTATGACCAGGGATACGAATTCGCAATCAGTGTTAGATATTTGGTAAATAAATTTGAATTGAATATCTATGTTACAAAGACGAGCTGAACCATTAAGAGGCCGCACTAGACCGGTTTGTTCATCAATTTGTTATTCTGAATTTGACAACAAAATGCATGTATAAATTGAAGAAAGCCCGCTAACTTTGATTGTGTTGTGTTTTCTGTTGAATAAGTGAAGACAATTTTTTCTCACAAATCTTAATGTAAGAAAGAATTAGCCTAAAAAGCAACGGTCGAGAAATAGCTTAGACATTTTTATCCAATTTTTTGTTTACAAGATTTGCTAACCGTGAAAAAAAAGACATGTGCCCTTTTTCTTTCATTTTTACTAAAATTCAGTCGACTGAATTTCCATTTCAATCTCGGTAGAATTCTCGATCCTTGAATCTCATCGGCAATCGCAACGTGGGCTGTCTGTCGTGGATGAGGTGTCTGCTTGCCTTTGTTTTGTGTTGTTGAAAACTGTCACATACTTTACCCAATTTTTTTTGTCGACGGTAATATCTGAAGACACTTCTTAGATGTGCACGATGGATTGTGGTCCATAGCGTCATTTTTTCACGACACTGAACTGCAACTGTATTTTTTTAATCTAGTTATTGGGTGTGTTTTCCATTTCAAACAGGTTATTCATCAAAATCTATTTCCAGACGGAAGGATATATCATGACTTTCAGTTGCTTTTGACAATATTGTCTTTTCCTTTGAAGCCGGTTCTTCATGAAAATCTACCTAATTGTGCAATCATAATAGTTTGACACCAGTTTTGATACTTTCGAGGATCCCGATTGAGACTCAACTCTTATTATTATGTTTGGAAAAAAAACAGTACTCCCTCCGATCCATAATAATTAACGCAAGACTAGCGCCACTTAATATGGATCGGAGGGAGTAATAAATTTAAACGTTTTGCCATATCTTTTTCTTCTTTGCTCGGAGGGATTAACTGCCCTACTTTTCAGGGCTGAAAATGACGGGGACCTCGTGGGGGTCAAAGTTTGTCGTGATGCACCAGCAGTGTTAAAAAATTTTGTTTGCAGATGATTCACTTATTCTAATGAAGGCCAATGCTACCAGAGGTGGACATATGCTATGATTCTTTCCCTTCAGAGGCATTGGCTGTCAGATTTGGCTTGAATCTAGCCAGAACCATTGGATGCAATAAGATCATGATCAACTCAAATAGCATGGAGGTTGCAGAAGCTTTTTTTTCAAAAAAGGCTTTCGCCCCGCTTTATATATAAATTAATGATCAACAGCATCCGATACAAGAGCACACCCACGCACACACGCATCCAAGGCAGGATACATAAGCGCTGAGCGCAGCAACCGCAACCCAAGCACTACACGGAGAGGTGAAGCCGCATATGACGAACCGTGGGCTCCAAGGCGGCACCTTCAGGAAGGGAACGACACTAGGGCGCCGCCACCGTCCGATCCGAGGACCAGAGTTTCTCCTCGAGCACCACGATGGGCAATGAGAGCCGCGAAGACGCCTTCAAGAAGGGAACGAGTTTTGCCGCCGCTGGTCCGTCCAAAGATAGAGCAGGTTTTCACCCCGGCCACCACTCACCGCCACCGAACGCCACACCCCGGCTACCACGCCGCCCACACGGCCGTGGCGACCGGACATCACCAAGCCATGGGCTCTGCCCATGAGCACCGCGGAACCACCACCAGGGCTGCCGCTCCGGCATCCAAGACCTTGACACCACCTCACCCGAGATCTGCCGCTACCCCAACCAAAGCACATGGACGGCCCCCAGTGCCGAGACCCAATAGGCCGGCCAAACTTGGCCTTCATCGACCCGTTCTGCGACACCAGGCGCGAGACGAGCTCGATCCTGCTGGCGGGCGCGAGACGAGCATGGTCCTGCCGTCGGGCGCGAGATGAGCTCGGTCCTGCTGTCGGGCGCGAGACGAGGTCAGTCCTGCTATCGGGCGCGAGACGAGCTCGGTCTTGCTGCCAGGTGCGAGACGGGTGATGGACCACAGCAGGGGAGGGCCAGCCCTTTGACGAAGATAGCGGCCGGACATTGCGAAGATGGCTCGAAGGTCGAACCAGGCCGCCTACAAACGAACGGATGCCAGAAATCCAGCCGTCGCCGCCGCAGGCAACCCGCCGAGCCGCCGTGGTGCCGGCGCGACGAATGGAAGCCTCCACCAGAGGGCTGAGCCGCCTCGCCGCCACCGCCCACAGCCAGAGCAGCAGCCACGCCGGGCCAGTGCCCCAACCCGCGGCGCCCACCGGAAATCGCCAGATCCGACCGAAACACACCGCCACCACCGCCACCAAGCCGCTATTGCGCCGGTCTCCTCGCTGTCAGCAGCCGCCACCCGACGCCCAGGGCCGCTGGGCCGCGCCGCCGGCAGCCCTCGCCGCAGGAGCCCCGTCACGCCAGATCCACCGCCACAGCTGGGCCCCGCGCGACCACCACCAGTCGCGCCGTCGGCCACGCGGCCCCCACCCAGCGCCACAGCACGCCAGGCGACGCCGCGCCGCGCCCCCAGCCGAAGAGAAGGGCCCGCGCCACTCCTCTGTACGCGGGGGAACCAGAAGACCCCGCCGCCGCCGGCCCGGGCGAGCTTTGCCCGGCCAGGCCCTCTGGCGGCGGCGCGGGGGGGGGGGGGGGGGGGGGGGGGGGGGGGGGGGAAGGAGGAGGGAGAACTCGGGGGGCGGCCGTGCCGGAAGCCCTCCCCGCCGCCGCGCAGGGGTGGCGGGGGAAGGGCTAGGTCGGGAGGGGAAGGGGCATGTTTTTAACTGCTCTTCGGTGGCAAGTGCAATTATTGACGATTGCTATTTCATGTCGTCAGATTTTAATCATGTAATTTATGATCATTGTAATATAGAAAGAGTAATAAAGTAGCTCGCGAACTTGCTAAGATAGTTAATTTTTCTCTTCCTTCTATCTGAATGAATTCGGCACTGGATGTACTTCTTCCATCCATTACTTGTAAAGGATGCCACTATTTTGCTAAGTGAATAAAGGAGGAGAAGTTCTGTTAAAAAAATAAATTCGGCAGTTCTTATAAAAAAATGAAATTCTGTAATTGTGCAGGATCGAATCGGGCACTCACTATTTCCACGTACCCGGTTAGAACCCGAATGCGCTAGTCGAGAGGAAGTGGGTCAGATCTGAACCCGGAAGGCAAGAGGGACAGCTTGCCGCAAAACCCACTCCCGTGTTCCTCGCTAATCCCCATTTCCCACAAACCCCCGTCCCCTCCGACGGCGAGAAGCTTCCAGGAGCAGCTAGGGTTTCCCGTACCGATCGATGGCCGTCGCCGACGCGGTGCTGCCCTCGCCGCCGCTCCCGCCCCCGCCCCCGCCGGCGAGGATCGTCGTCGTGGTGCTGGCGCTCGTGCACTTGGCCCTCGCCCCGATGCTGGCGCTGGGGCGCGCCCTCTGCGTCGCGGCGGGAGCCTTCCCCTACCTGGGCTTCGGGGTCGCGTGGGTCATCTCCGCGGCCACGGCTGGACAGGTCGTGGCGAGCCGCGCCTGGGGCGAGAGCTCCGCCCAATTCCTGTTCCTGCAGGCCATCATGTACCGGGGCCTCAAGGTCCTCATCTACAGTATCCTTGTGCTGGTCGCGCTTCTCGTCCTGTTGATGTGCGTGGCCTACGTGATTGCACTTGTATCTGGATCCACTTCGGCATTCAAGAAGGTATCGCGCAAATTGACTCCCTGTGATCTTTATTGTGGTCGAATTACAGCAGTAATGCAGTACATATGCTAGTGGATGAGCCCATTGTTAGCATTATGTTCTAACTAAGTTTCCATATACAGTTCAGGTTGTCCTGATCAGTGGTACTACTAATTTTTTCCATGTGTGTTCATGTTCATCACTTCATTTGCATCCTTCCATTTCCGAACCATTCCATACATACTCATGCTCATCCCTGTGGTTTTGTTGAAATTGCTGTCCTCAGAGCGCATCAGGAGCATTCACACGGGAGTCAGTTGCAGACATGTTTAGGCTTCCGCGCACCGCGGTGCTTGGATATGTTGCGGATGTGGCCTTCTTCCTTCTAATGGTCGCTGGTCTTCTGGTGGCGATGCTGTCACCGCACGTGGAGGGTTCGATATCTCAGGGTGAAATGGTCGCCTCCGTAATCATAGATGTGGCACTATTTGGTATGCACGCGACAGCTTGCTTTGTTATCATCCCAGCGCTCGTTCTTAGTGTGTGGAGGGGTGGCCAGGCGGACAGGAAAGCGCCATCGCAGTTTTGTTGAGGTATACTACTCCCTTTGCTTTGCCCCCTGTATCGGTGAGCCATATGGTCTTTTCAATTATAATCTGCATATTTTGTGTATCCTCCTCATAGAATGAAAACAGTCCTCTTGTTGATTACTGCCTACTGCTGTTGATATTTGTTATTATGATGGAGCATCGTTGCATATCAAACCAATGAGGTTTTTGCTATTTCCTCTGGTCATTGCATAGTAAATTGGGATTGGCATCATTCTTAAATCGTGCAAGTAGCCAACTGATGCAGTTCTACCGTATGCTTTTGTTAGGAAGTGATGATAGCAAAAACGATCAGTTCTATGTATTAGAAAAAAAGCAAATCAAATTGCTTACGCTCCATCACTCACTGTGATCGTTGTATCTTTGCAGTGAGTGTGATTATAACAATGTTTGCATGCTTCCAAACTGTTTGCAAGCACCTTTCTTGAGTTTTCTTGTCATTACTAATTTCTCCATCGAAACCGATGGGAAGGCCCAAAGTTTTGAAGTTTTAGCTATGGCATACGAGTCTACTCTTCTTAGCTGCATTTGGCATTTATTACTTTATACCATGTTCCGTCACTCTGGTAAAAAGGAGTGAACTGTTTGATCTTGTAAATAAATAACATGACGGTAAAATGGCACACCTCTAGTCCTTTTAATAATTATCAATTTTTATGTGGCGCTATGCCCACTACATTTTGGTAGAATTGCCATTGTGCCTTTGTCCACTGTTCTGTGACTCGCTTTAATGCTTTTATACTTCAGTAAAAAGAAGTAAACTGTTTGATCATGTAATAAATAAATAACATGACAGTAAATGGATGCACATCTAGTTCTTTATGGTGGTGCTATGCCACTACATTTTGGTAGATGCCCCTTTGATAACAGTTAATATCTGATGTTGCAAGTTCATATCATCAGTTGTGTGTTTGTTAGCACTACGAATTGAATGGATGAGAAAGATTCAAATTCTGTAATATCTCACAAGATAGAAGTTACTTCATTGCTGGAAAATGAATGACATGGTCTTTAGATTTACAGTACTTGAAGTTACATTGTTGGATGGTTAATGTTGATATGACAATGTTCTTTTATGTGGTAATCTGATGAAATCTTGGGTTGGGTTATTGGCAGACGAAGCTAAGAAGAGAAGATATCCGGGGATTTTGGCAAGGCCTAATCGTCATTCCACTGATGGTTGTGAGTGATTCCAACAGATACAAGTTTTCAGAGGAAAAAGAGAGTTTACGCAGACTTGCTTCGTCCATTAGTAGTCATCCTAATCGGCATTACCATGGAAACTTTTTTAGACTTGCTTATTTGTGCTATTACTAGATCATAATCATCAATAGCTAGCCGTGAAGTTTGGTGGATCATTATGGGTCTGGTGACGATGTTCGATACTACTCCTCCGGGCTACTTGCTTACAAGTTTGCACTAGAGTATTGTGTATGTATGATGGTGGAATTCGTTTGTGGTCTCTTTGTGATACCCTATTGGAAGAAAACGTGTACATGTGACATTAATCTCGTGAATTCACTGCGGTCGATTTGGATTCTTATATGTTGTATGCATGGTAGTAACGTTTTGCAAGTGCCAATTGGGTTATGTATGCGTTGCCATTTCGACAAGAGTATTGCAGTTTCCATCCTCGTGTTGGCTGCTGAACTTCGTCACATTTTTTTTAACATTATGATGATCAATGGTACCACCAGAGATACAGATTTGCAACCGTGTCCAATATTTAGTTTTTTTTGGAAAAGGGGTGGTTCCCCGGCCTCTGCATCAGAAAGATGCATACTGTCACGCCCTCGATGCGGCTATATCTCCCACGTGTCGAGGCACGACTTAGAGGCATAACCGCATTGAAAGCAATGTCGCAAGTCGGGAAATCATCACACATCCCATGTACATAAATAACATAAAGGGGAAGAACATAGATGGCTTACACTCGCCACGTCACATCAAAGTACATAAATAACATTCATCATACAAATCACTCATGGCTCGACTACGGCGCCAAAATAGAAAAGACCCCCAACATGCGACAAGGCCCTGAATCTAACCCCGATTGGGCACCACTACTGATCATCAGGAAAAGACACATAGTAACGCTGAGAGTCCTCGTCGTACTCCCACTTGAGTTCGAGCGCGCCATCTGGAGCTGTATCATCTGTCCCTGCATCTGGTGTAATAGTGATCTGTGAGCCACAGGGACTCAGCAAGCTCGCACCCCCGCGATCAAGACTATTTAAGCTTAATAGGTAGGAAAGGGGTAATGTATAAGTGGAGTTGCAGCAAGCGACTAGCATATATGGTGGCTAACTTATTCGCAAAAGAGAGCGAGAAGAGGGGGCAAAGCACGAGCGAGAAACTAGAGAGTAACCTGCGCAAACATAATTCCAACACCGTGTCCGCTTCCCGGACTCCGCCGAGAAGAGGCCATCACGGCAACACACTCAGTTGATTCATTTTAATTAATTAAGGTTCAAATTATCTACAACCGGACATTAACAAATTCCCATCTGCCCATAACCGCGGGCACGGCTTTCGAAAGATCAATCCCTGCAGGGGGGTCCCAACTTAGCCCATAACAAGCTCTCATGGTCAACGAAGGAATAGACCTTCACCCAAGACACACCGATCAGACTCGGTATCTCGGTACAACAAGACGATTCGACAGGTTAAAACCAGACCAGCAACACCGCCCGAATGTGCCGACAAATCCCGATAGGAGCTGCACATATCTCTTTCTCAGGGCACACTCAGATGAGCGCTCCATACAACTAAAACCAAACCTCGAGTTTCCCCGAGGGGGCGCTGCACAGGACTCTAGTTCGGACCGACACTCAGAGGAGCACTGGCCCGGGGGGCTAAAATAAAGATGACCCTCGGGCTCCGGAAACCCAAGGGAAAAAGGGGTAGGTGGCAAATGGTAAAACCAATGTTGGGCATTGCTGGAAAAGCTTTAATCAAGGCGAACTATCAAGGGGTTCCCATTATAGCCCAACCGCGTAACGGACGCAACAATCCGTGAATATAACACCGATATGACAGAAACTAGGGCGGCAAGAGTGGAACAAAACACTAGGCGAGAGGCCGAGCCTTCCACCCTTTACCAAGTATATAGATGCATTAAGATAACATAACAATATAATGATATCCCAACAAGTAAATAAATGTTCCAACAAGGAACGGCTTCAATCTTCACCTGCAACTAACAACGCTATAAGAAGGGGCTGAGCAAAGCGGTAACATAGCCAATCAACGGTTTGCTAGGACAAAGGTGGGTTAGAGGCTCAATCATGGCAATTGGGAGGCTGACAAGCAAGTGGTAGGCATGGTAGCATAGGCATAGCAAAAGAGCGAGCAAACTAGTATAGCAAAGATAGTAGTGATTTCGAGGGTATGATCATCTTGCCTGCACAGTTGTCAGAGTTGACTGGATCCTCAAAAGCAAACTCAACGGGCTCCTCGTTAGCGAACTCGTCTCCCGGCTCTACCCAACAACACAAACAAGCAACAAGGGTACAATCAACCACGTGCAAGGGCAACCAATAATATGCAAAGATGGTATGCTATGCGGGATGCAAAATGCAAGACGTGATAGGAAAAGCATGAACCTGGCCTCAACTTGGATAACCAAGTGTGCCAATGGATAGAGGGGATGAAATCACCTGAAAACGATATAAAGATCATAGAAATCGGAGCTACGGTTTGGAAATGGCAAGCGTTTTACGAAACGAACCGATCTGCGATTTACAGCAAGTAGGCTCCTAAATGCAATGAAATGAACATGCTACAGCCACCAAACATGAAAACAAATTGCATGGCAGGGATGTACACAAGATGCTTAACAAATCACTAGGACTGAGCCATATGCAAATTCATCCATTAAGGGGTTCAAACAAGCATGGCAAAACTGAATAAGCAAAACAGATTTCAGACTTAGCGAAGTTAACGCTAGTCTGGAATTTCAGACCACAATGCTCTCTTCGGAGCAGCAAAACAACATGAAATATAACCTGAACATGGCAAGTAAGAGCATGGCATGGAGCTACTCAACAATCTTAACAAAACACACAAAGTGACCTGGGGCCAAAAGGGTTCACAAAATACTCTAACGAGCACACGAACATCGATGAAACACAATCAGTTTTCAGACTTAGTGAAAACTGAGACATGCTGAAATCATAACTCACGAAGGCATGTAAACGAGCTTGATGCACTCACTACGGTGCAAGTCATGGCAAGGCATGCATATATCCATAAAGAAGGCACAAAATGCTAGCTAGACATGGCAAGAACAATGGCATAGCATGCACGAGTCACTAACAATAGCACCGGCAAAATCGCAAAAGAGTTCACGATCTGCCCAAATTAACAACGATGCAAAAGTTGAGCTCGATTGACTCAACCTAGGGTGCTCCAACATAACAAGTAAAGACATGGATGTATAGAGCATAACAAGATTAAAAAATGTCCCTTACTGATCATGCTCAAAAGAGGCACGGATCACTAGGAAGCAAGCTGAACATATGGCACCATGAACTAAAATATCCCTAAAAACAGATTACTCAGGTGCCCCTCTTTGCAAGCTTGCACAAGTCACCACACACATCCTAAAAATGCATGGGTGGCACCTCTGGAAAGAAGACAAAATGCTTAACAATTCATCCCAAAGGGTCACAGGCATATCATGCACACAATAATCATGGCAAAAATGACAAAAGTCAATGATGAGCGAACGGATCTGCAATTTAACTCACGATGCCTCCTTCTAACAGCATTTTGGGCATCAAGATGAACTCAAATGCAAATGATGCAATGGAATGAAATGATGTACTCGTCGAGACAAAGATTTTGATATATCATATGTCGAAAACGGAGCTACGGATGCGGAGATATGAACAGTCAAAGTAGGCATGAAAAACTAGGGTTTCGGGGATAAAAGTCAACCGAGGAGAAGATATTTCCAGATCCGATCCGGCGCGGATTCCGAGGTTCAACGAGGTACTGCTCACGCCGGAGCCCCTATAGCTTGTCGGAGCTCGAAGAAGCGGCGGGGTCGCGTGGGTGAGGAGGCTCCGGCCGGATCCGAGGCCGGTGCGAGGAGGGGGCGTCGGGGCGCGGTCGCCGGCGCCGGGCGGCGAGGTGGCGGCGGCGAGGCGAGGAGGTCCGGGGCGGAGCTTGCCCTGGCCGGCAATGGCGCGGCGGCGGCGGGATCTGGCCGGGCTCGGGGGAGACGAAGGCGGCGCGGGTGGCGGGATCTGGCCCGGGGCGGCGAGGAGGCAGGCCCCGCGCGGGCCTGGGCGGGCTGGCGGGAGCGGCGGCGATGTGGGGCGCCCGCTGCCACGTGGCGCGCCCCGGTAGGTTGGCGGCGGCGGCGGACAACGTCCGGTCCGTCCGGACGTGTCCGGCGGCGATGTGGGATCTGATTTCTAGGGTTTGAGGAGGGGGATCCGCAAATTTTTGGAGGGGGGGGTGTATATATAGGCATAAGTGGAGCTAGGAGTGTCCAAATGAGGTGCGGTTTTCGGCCACGCGATCGTGATCGAACGCTTTAGGACATGGAGCAGAGTTTGGTGGGTTTTGGGCCAAAATGGAGGGGTGTTGGGCTGCAACACACACGAGGACTTTTCGGTCCCTCGGTTAACCGTTGGAGTATCAAACGAAGTCCAAATGACCCGAAACTTGACAGGCGGTCTACCGGTAGTAAACCAAGGCCGCATGGCAAGTCTCGGTCCAATCCGGAAATGTTTAATCCCCACACACGAAAGAAAGCTAGAAATGGCCACCGGAGGAGAACGAAGCGCCGGAATGCAAAACGGACAACGGGGAAAATGCTCGAATGCATGAGATGAACATGTATGCAAATGCAATGCACGTGATGACATGATATGAGATGCATGAAAATGAAAACAACACACGGAGACAAAGACCCAAACCCGAGGAATAAATATAACTTAATGACGGAAACGGCAAGAGTTGGAGTACAAATTGGGAAAGTAATATCTGGGGCGTTACAACACTCCACCACTACGAAAATATCTCGTCCCGAGATCTAGGACTGAAAGAACTCTGGGTACTCAGAACGGAGGTGATCCTCGCGTTCCCAGGTAGCTTCACGGTCGGAATGGTGTGACCACTTGACTTTGAGAAATTTGATTGACTTGTTGCGAGTCCTGCGTTCAGTCTCTTCAAGGATTGCAACTGGGTGCTCACGGTAGGAGAGATCTTCTTGGAGCTCAATGTCCTCGAAGTTGACAGTGCGCTCAGGCGTCTTGAAGCACTTTCGGAGTTGGGAGACATAGAACACATCATGAACATTAGCAAAGTTTGAAGGAAGCTCGAGTTGATAGGCGAGGTCGCCTCTCTTGCTGACAATCTTGAAAGGGCCGACGTATCTAGGGGCAAGCTTCCCTTTGATACCGAAGCGACGAGTCCCTTTCATAGGAGAGACGCGGAGGTAAACATGATCTCCGATCTCGAAAGCCAAATCACGGTGCTTACTATCATAGTAGCTCTTCTGTCGGGATTGGGCTGCTTTGAGGTTATCACGAATGACCTTGCACATTTCTTCTGCCTCTGTGATTAAGTCATTACCCAGCAGCTGACGTTCACCGGTTTCAGACCAGTTGAGAGGTGTACGGCATTTCCTACCATACAGAATTTCAAATGGGGCCTTGCCCGAACTTGCTTGAAAACTGTTGTTGTATGAGAATTCAGCATAAGGAAGACAATCCTCCCACTTCATGCTGAAGGAGATAACACAAGCCTTGAGCATATCTTCAAGAATCTGGTTGACACGCTCGACTTGACCGCTTGTTTGAGGATGGAAAGCAGTGCTGAAGCGGATGTTGGTGCCCATGGCCTTCTGAAAAGAATCCCAAAACTTGGAGGTAAAGATGCTGCCACGGTCTGAAGATATCACTTGAGGAATACCGTGCAGAGAGACAATTCGAGAGGTGTAGAGTTCCGCCAATTGAGCTGCAGTGATAGACTCTTTGATAGGCAGAAAGTGAGCCACTTTGGTGAGCTTGTCAATGACAACGAATATAGCATCATTGCCACGCTTGGACTTTGGAAACCCAGTCACGAAGTCCATTTCAATGTGGTCAAACTTCCATTCTGGAATGGCAAGAGGTTGGAGGAGACCTTCTGGCCTTTGGTGTTCTGCCTTCACTCTTCTGCAGACATCACATTCATTCATGAATTGAGCGATCTCGCGCTTCATTCGAGTCCACCAATAAGTTTGCTTCAGATCCTGATACATCTTCGTGCTCCCAGGGTGGATGGAGAGGAGAGAGTTGTGAGCCTCGTTCATGATCACTTTATGAAGTTCACCTTTGGGCACAACAATTCGATCCTCGAAGAAGAGAGTGTCCTTGTCATCAAGTCGGTAGCACTTGTACTTAGACTGACTCTTTGCGATACCAATCTTCACCTTTTTCACCATAGCATCAAGAAGTTGGGCTTGGCGAATTTGGTCTTTCAAGGTAGGAGAGACTTGAAGGTTGGCGAGGAAACCTTGAGGAACAATTTGCAGGTTAAGTTTGCGGAAAGCTTCACAAAGCTCGGGTTGATAAGGCTTGAGAATCAGACTGTTGCAATATGCTTTTCTGCTCAAAGCGTCAGCAATCACATTGGCCTTGCCTGGAGTATACTCGATACTCGGATTGTACTCTTGAATCATTTCGACCCATCGAGTTTGCCTGAGGTTGAGATTAGGCTGATTGAAGATGTACTTGAGACTCTTGTGATCAGTGAAAATATCCACTTTTCTTCCCAATAGAAGATGTCTCCAAGTCAACAAAGCGTGCACAACTGCCGCCAACTCGAGATCATGAGTGGGGTAGTTCTTCTCATTATGCTTCAACTGGCGAGAGGTATAAGCAACAATTTTCTTCTCTTGCATCAGTACAGCACCGAGACCTTGGAGAGAGGCATCACAAAAGACCTCGTACGGCTTGGTTTCATCAGGCGGAGTCAGAACTGGAGCAGTGATCAACTTCTCTTTCAAAGAGTTGACAGCAATATCACACTCCGGAGACCAAACGTACTTGACGTGCTTCTGGAGAAGATTTGAGAGAGGCTTCGTGATCTTGGAAAAGTTTTCAACGAATCTTCGGCAGTAGCTTGCGAGACCGAGGAAGCTACGGAGTTGCTTCACGTTCTCAGGAGGTTCCCAATTAACAATTGCAGACACCTTCTCAGGATCCACGGAAATGCCCTTGGAAGAGATGATATGGCCAAGATAAAGAACCTCATCGAGCCAAAATTCACACTTGGAGAACTTGGCGTAGAACTGATGTTCTCTGAGCTTGTCAAGAACCAAACGCAAGTGCTTGGCATGATCTTCCTTGTTCTTCGAGAAAACCAGAATGTCGTCGAGATAGACCAAAACGAAGTCATTGGTGTAGGGGTTGAAGATGAATTTCATCATGCGAGAGAACGTCGGAGGAGCATTGGCGAGGCCAAAAGACATGACAGTGTATTCATATGACCCATAGCTTGTTCTGAACGCCGTCTTGGGAATATCTTGCTCACTGAAAGATCGTGGATGTCGCCTAAGGGGGGGGGGTGAATAGGCGTTTTAAAATAATTACGGTTTAGGCTTGAACAAATGCGGAATAAACCTAGCGGTTAATTTGTCAAGCACAAAACCTAAAACAACTAGGCTCACCTATGTGCACCAACAACTTATGCTAAGCAAGATAAGCAACTATGTGATAGCAAGATATATGACAAGAAACAATATGGCTATCACAAAATAAAGTGCATAAGTAAAGGGGCTCGGGTAAGAGATAACCGAGGCACGCGGAGACGATGATGTATCCCGAAGTTCACACCCTTGCGGATGCTAATCTCCGTTTGGAGCGGTGTGGAGGCACAATGCTCCCCAAGAAGCCACTAGGGCCACCGTAATCTCCTCACGCCCTCGCACAATGCAAGATGCCGTGATTCCACTAAGGGACCCTTGAGGGCGGTCACCGAACCCGTATAAATGGCAACCCTTGGGGGCGGTCACCGAACCCGTACACTTTGGCAACCCTTGGGGGCGGTCACCGGTACCCGTCAAATTGCTCGGGGCGATCTCCACAACCTAATTGGAGACCCCGACGCTTGCCTGGAGCTTTGCACCACAATGATTGAGCTCCGAACACCAACAACCATCTAGGGCGCCCAAGCACCCAAGAGGAACAAGCTCAAGGGTACCAAGCACCCAAGAGTAATAAGCTTCTCAACTTGTAACTTCCACGTATCACGTGGAGAACTCAAACCGATGCACCAAATGCAATGGCAAGGGCACACGGAGTGCCCAAGTCCTTCTCTCTCAAATCCCACCGAAGCAACTAATGCTAGGGAGGAAAATGAGAGGAAGAACAAGAAAGAGAACACCAAGAACTCCAAGATCTAGATCCAAGGGGTTCCCCTCACATAGAGGAGAAAGTGATTGGTGAAAATGTGGATCTAGATCTCCTCTCTCTTTTCCCTCAAAAACTAGCAAGAATCCATGGAGGGATTGAGAGTTAGCAAGCTCGAAGAAGGTCAACAATGGGGGAAGAACACGAGCTCAAAAGATTGGGGTTCAACGGGGAAGAAGACCCCCTTTTATAGGAGGGGGAAAATCCAACCGTTAACCCCCACTCAGCCCCGCAGAGAGCGGTACTACCGCGGAGGCAGGGCGGTACTACAGCTCGTAAGCGGTACTACCGCTCCCCCTCAGCGGTACTGCCGCGCCAGAAGAAAAGGGCTGGGGCTGGGACCCAGAGTGGTACTACCGCGGAGGTAGGGCGGTACTACCGCTCACAAGCAGCACTACCGCCACTACTACCGCAGCAAGTACCGCAAAACCCGACACGAGAAAATGCGCACCCGAATCGAAGCGGAAGGAGCACGAAGCCACAGCGGTACTGCGGCTGAGCCCAGCAAGCGGTACTACCGCTCCGAGGAGCGGTACTACCGCTTAGTGGACTGCAGCCGTACTACCGCTCCAACCACTGTGTCGAGGCGGTAGGAGCACGGATCCGCAGAGGCACTGCTGCTGAGGCCACCAAGCGGTACTACCGCTCCGAGGAGCGGTACTGCCGCTTAGTGAGCCTCAGCGGTACTACCGCTGTGGCCCGCGGTACTACCGCTGGGTCCAGGAGAAAAACCACACTCCAGAAAACCAGAACTGCCATAACTTATGCATATGAACTCCGAATTGAGCAAACTCAAGCTTGTTGAAAACAAGACGACGAGTAGCATCAAAACAGCGAATAGAGGCAGGGGAGGTATGCCAACAAATAGAGGAGTGAAACCTCCAACCGAGAAGAACCGGCAAAACCTCCAACATCGAAAACATCATAGAAGATGCATGCGAACTCCGTTTTCGATGAACTCAAGCTTGTCATCAAGATGACCATAAGCTCTAAGACTCACAAAGAGAACCAAACAAGAACCAAGAAAGATGATGCAAGGATGCAAAGGTTTGAGCTCTCAACGAACGATACGATCAAGCTACTCATCGAGGGCCCCCCTTGATAGTACGGCAATCGATCCTATAACCCGGTCTCCCAACTACCATCATGAGACCGGTAAAATAGAAAACCTATCAAGGGCAAACCTTTGCCTTGCACATGGTCCACTTGAGCTAGATGATGACGATCTTGATTCCCTCAAGTTGGACCACCTTTCTTGATTGGGTTGACTCGATGAAGACTAGTTGATTGCTCCCCCATACTCCACTATGGGTGAGCCACTCTTCCGCACATCTTCACAAGTCCATTGTCACCACAAAGGATGGCAAGCTTCAAGCATTTGATCTCTTCGTGATACTCCACTTGAACTTGCACACCGCAACCTAACCCCACAAAGAACTCTCACGAAGACCATGGGTTAGTACATAAAGCGTAATTGACAATGCTTACCATACCATGGGATCACTTTATCCCTCTCGGTACATCTTCTACGCTTTGTGGGTTGATCAACTTGATTCACTCTTTAACTTAGTCTTGATCAACCTCTCACAAGACCAATCTTTAGGTAATTCCTTGAATAGCACCTTGGTCGACACAAACTCTCCTTGAAACCAACACATGTACTCCAAGAAAAGCCTATGGACAAAACCTTCAAATATAACTCAAGGCAACCATTAGTCCATAGAGATTGTCATGAATTACCAAAACCAAACATGGGGGCACCGCATGTTCTTTCACTCACGAATACGAATTTGATGATAACCCATACGAAGATCAAGCTTGGAGAATACTTGGGCATCC
Organism: Triticum monococcum; assembly: GCA_034509565.1. NCBI lineage: Eukaryota > Viridiplantae > Streptophyta > Magnoliopsida > Poales > Poaceae > Triticum > Triticum monococcum. The sequence continues at coordinate 74,272,080 of CM067842.1, read as the reverse complement.
TTGAGTTGTTTAAACAGCTCATTAATGTTGGGAAGTGGGTATTTGTTCTTGATGGTCTTCTTGTTCAATGGACGATAATCAACACAAAGTCGGTCCGTTCCATCCTTCTTCTTCACAAAAAGAACACCACAACCCCACGGAGAAGTACTAGGCCGAATGAGACCCATTCTTTCTTGAACATCGAGTTGTTTCTTCAACTCCTTCAACTCTTCGGGGCCGAGCTTGTAGGGACGTTTGCACACAGGTTCCGTACTGGGCTCAAGTTCAATAACAAATTCAACCGGCCGGTACGGAGGCATTCCTGGGAGTTCTTCTGGGAAGACGTCTTGATACTCACAAACAACCGGAATCTGCGAAATAGAATCCAATTCACCCTTCTCATTGAGAGAAAACAACCGGATTGTATTATCCCGAGCAGCAAAGACAATGACATCCTCAGACGAATGAGTCAGTTGAATCTGCCTGGCTGCACAATCGAGGTGAGCCTTGTGTTTAGAGAGCCAGTCCATCCCAAGAATAAGATCAATATCGGAATCGCCAAGAACAATTGGGGAAGAAAGGAACTTGTAGTCGCCCAAAGTGATAGTAACCTCCGGAACGCGGGTGTTAGCTGTCATCTGCTTGCCCGGTGACACAATTTGCAAGGCACTTTGCAGATACTGATAGTCACACTCATACTTTGATGCAAAAGGTTTGGAAATGAAACAATGCGATGCACCCGTGTCAAAAAGAACTTTTGCAGGAATATCATTAACAGGAAGGTTACCCATGATCACATCTGACGAATCCTCTGCCTGAGCTGCGTTCATCAAGTTGACCTTGGCGGACTTGGGGTTATGCTTGACCACTGCTGTACTTGCCGATCTGACAGGAGGAGGAGGAAGACGCCTCTGGTTGAAACACTTGTTGGCGTAGTGACCCTTCTGTTGGCACTTGTTGCACGTGACCTCAGAAAGCGGACGGTGGTACGAAGCACTCGATCTTGAAGCTTGAGACGAAGTCTTGTTCTGAAAGCCTGGGTTGGGTGGGTGGGAAGAACCACTGCCACCTTTGCTCTTCTGCTGATACGGCTGACGGAACGGAGGAGGAGGAAGCCAATACTTCTGCTGCTTGGCCACTTGAGTAGAGGAAGAAGGCGTAGTGTCTCTGACTCGCTTCTTGGAAGCATCACAGCTCAACTGAGCAGCCTCTTGCTTCAGTGCCATGTTGTAGAACTCATCGTATCTCAGCGGCTCGACGAGGACAAGAGCGAGCTGAATTTCTTCACGGAGACCACCCCTGAACTGATAGATCATGCTCTTCTCATCAGGAACATCCTGCTTGGCAAAACGGGCGAGCTTCTGGAACGACTTGTTGTAGTCATAGACAGACAAAGAGCCTTGCTTCAGATTGCGGAATTCCTCACGTTTGCTTTCAGTCACACTCTGAGGGATGTGATGAGCTCGGAAATCATGAAGGAAATCATCCCAAGTGATCAAACGTCCACCTCTGGAATCCTTGTACTGCTGGAACCACTCTGCGGCCTGATCTTTGAGCTGGAAAGAAGCGAACTTGACGAAATCTTCAGGCCTGACATTGCTGCATTCAAAATGCTTGCCCAGATCCACTAGCCAATCGTCAGCATCGGTAGCCTCAACACAATTGCTGAACGTCTTTGGACCATTTGCGAGGAACTGGTTCAGAGTAGCAAAATGGTTCTGATTGTTGCCTTGATTCCCTTGACTGCCTTGATTCCGCTCTTGGAGGATTTGCATGATCAACTATGTATTTGCATTAGTAGCGGCCATCACAGCTTGCCATGCTTCCGGAGGAGGCGGAGGAGGTGGCGGATCTTGATTCTGGTTCTGACTGGTGCTCTTAGCGAGAGCCATCCTGAAGAGGTTGGCCACCGTTAGCACATAGGCAGATAAATGAAGCTGAAACCAACGGAATGAAAATGGCAACATAAAGTCTTCACATCCGAACAAAATGAACGAATGCACTTCTCTTGAAGTGGTCACATATTCCTAAATTGCGAAGCCATGAAGAATCGGGTAGAAGAGGTAAATCAACGAGGGATGGAATCAACATATGACGTCGAAGCAACTTGAATACCACAACTCAAAAATAAAACCAAGGATTGGCTTGCGGAATAAGCCGGAACAAACATATGATAGAGATTTCGTCCGAAGTTTTCGTGGTGGGACCTACACGGGCTCGATCGTACATCACCATCATGTACAAGGCAGTGCACATGACATACGAAGCGTCCCCGAGTCAGCATAGCCAAGGACTCTTTAAGACACAACGAGACCACTGTAAAATCGACCGTGAATAGGCGAACCACTAGACGTCGAACCCCAATTTCATATCATACATTTGTTGGAAAGATATCCTAAGAGCTACTTGAATTCCCACCTATGAAACTCCCGAAATTTTCCGGTTATGCAATCAGGTGTTGGGATACAGGGGAAGCATAATATCTCACCCAAACTAACAAATCTTACATCCAGCTGTATCCATCCTTCAACACATAACCAAGAAACCTTCGGAAACCATCTACCTCAACCTTCGAAAAGCATCCGTTATACATGTTATGGTGATACTCCCGAACTCCCGCCCCAGTACTGGGTGGCGTCGAGGTTATCTCACCAACGAACTGCATAACGGAGATTTTCGATGTCGCGCACATATCTCAAGTATACCAGAATTGCAACGATAAAATTATGATGACAACACCTCAGAGCTCAACTCCCCGGGACACTTCCACTAAACCCCTGACAGGAGGCACCAAGACAGTGTTCTCATCATAAGCCATCGGAACAAATCCAAGATACTCGCGTGATCCTAAATTTTTTTTAGTGAAATTTGAGAAGAGAAGAGTCAAAAATCTACGTCAGGATGCCTTACCAGAGCGATGAGGAGACTGGGAAGTAAAAAGAATTCCTAAGCTCTCCGATATATAATTCCTAAAGGACTCAAAACATTTTTTCTAGACACAACTCGGCTGCTAAAACGATCAAGCAATGGGGGCTCCTAAGGTCGGGGAAGGCTCTGATACCAACTTGTCACGCCCTCGATGCGGCTATATCTCCCACGTGTCGAGGCACGACTTAGAGGCATAGCCGCATTGAAAGCAATGTCGCAAGTCAGGAAATCATCACACATCCCATGTACATAAATAACATAAAGGGGAAGAACATAGTTGGCTTACACTCGCCACGTCACATCAAAGTACATAAATAACATCCATCATACAAATCACTCATGGCCCGACTACGGCGCCAAAATAGAAAAGACCCCCAACATGCGACAAGGCCCTGAATCTAACCCCGATTGGGCACCACTACTGATCATCAGGAAAAGACACATAGTAACGCTGAGAGTCCTCGTCGTACTCCCACTTGAGCTCGAGCGCGCCATCTGGAGCTGTATCATCTGTCCCTGCATCTGGTGTAATAGTGATCTGTGAGCCACAGGGACTCAGCAATCTCGCACCCTCGCGATCAAGACTATTTAAGCTTAATAGGTAGGAAAGGGGTAATGTATAAGTGGAGCTGCAGCAAGCGACTAGCATATATAGTGGCTAACTTATTCGCAAAAGAGAGCGAGAAGAGGGGGCAAAGCACGAGCGAGAAACTAGAGAGTAACCTGCGCAAACATAACTCCAACACCGTGTCCGCTTCCCGGACTCCGCCGAGAAGAGGCCATCACGGCAACACACTCAGTTGATTCATTTTAATTAATTAAGGTTCAAATTATCTACAACCGGACATTAACAAATTCCCATCTGCCCATAACCGCGGGCACGGCTTTCGAAAGATCAATCCCTGCAGGGGGTCCCAACTTAGCCCATAACAAGCTCTCACGGTCAACGAAGGAATAACCTCCACCCAAGACACACCGATCAGACTCGGTATCTCGGTACAACAAGACGATTCGACAGGTTAAAACCAGACCAGCAACACCGCCCGAATGTGCCGACAAATCCCGATAGGAGCTGCACATATCTCTTTCTCAGGGCACACTCAGATGAGCGCTCCATACAACTAAAACCAAACCTCGAGTTTCCCCGAGGGGGCGCTGCACAGGACTCTAGTTCGGACCAACACTCAGAGGAGCACTGGCCCCGGGGGGGGGGGGGGGGGCTAAAATAAAGATGACCCCTGGGCTCCGGAAACCCAAGGGAAAAAGGGGTAGGTGGCAAATGGTAAAACCAATGTTGGGCATTGTTGGAAAAGCTTTAATCAAGGCAAACTATCAAGGGGTTCCCATTATAGCCCAACCGCGTAAGGGACGCAACAATCCGGGAACATAACACCGATATGACGGAAACTAGGGCGGCAAGAGTGGAACAAAACACTAGGCGAGAGGCCGAGCCTTCCACCCTTTACCAAGTATATAGATGCATTAAGATAACATAACAATATAATGATATCCCAACAAGTAAATAAATGTTCCAATAAGGAACGGCTCCAATCTTCACCTGCAACTAACAACGCTATAAGAAGGGGCTGAGCAAAGGGGTAACATAGCCAATCAACGGTTTGCTAGGACAAAGGTGGGTTAGAGGCTCAATCATGGCAATTGGGAGGCTGACAAGCAAGTGGTAGGCATCGTAGCATAGGCATAGCAAAAGAGCGAGCAAACTAGTATAGCAAAGATAGTAGTGATTTCGAGGGTATGATCATCTTGCCTGCACAGTTGTCAGAGTTGACTGGATCCTCAAAAGCAAACTCAACGGGCTCCTCGTTAGCGAACTCGTCTCCCGGCTCTACCCAACAACACAAACAAGCAACAAGGGTACAATCAACCACGTGCAAGGGCAACCAATAATATGCAAAGATGGTATGCTATGAGAGATGCGATGCGGTATGCAAAATGCAAGACGTGACAGGAAAAGCATGAACCTGGCCTCAACTTGGATAACCAAGTGTGCCAATGGATAGAGGGGATGCAATCACCTGAAAACGATATAAAGATCATAGGAATCGGAGCTACGGTTTGGAAATGGCAAGCGTTTTACGAAACGAACCGATCTGCGATTTACAGCAAGTAGGCTGCTAAATGCAATGAAATGAACATGCTACAGCCACCAAACATGAAAAACAATTGCATGGCAGGGATGTACACAAGATGCTTAACAAATCACTAGGACTGAGCCATATGAAAATTCATCCATTAAGGGGTTCAAACAAGCATGGCAAAACTGAATAAGCAAAACAGATTTCAGACTTAGCGAAGTTAATGCTAGTCTGGAATTTCATACCACGATGCTCTCTTCGGAGCAGCAAAACAACATGAAACATAACCTGAACATGGCAAGTAAGAGCATGGCATGGAGCTACTCAACAATCTTAACAAAACTCACAAAGTGACCTAGGGCCAAAAGGGTTCACAAAATACTCTAACAAGCACACGAACATCGATGAAACACAATCAGTTTTCAGACTTAGTGAAAACTGAGACATGCTGAAATCATAACTCACGAAGGCATGTAAACGAGCTCGATGCACTCACTACGGTGCAAGTCATGGCAAGGCAAGCATATATCCATAAAGAAGGCACAAAATTCTAGCTAGACATGGCAAGAACAATGGCATAGCATGCACGAGTCACTAACAATAGCACTGGCAAAATCGCAAAAGAGTTCACGATCTGCCCAAATTAACAACGATGCAAAAGTTGAGATCGATTGACTCAACCTAGGGTGCTCCAACATAACAAGTAAAGACATGCATGGATAGAGCATAACAAGATTAACAAATGTCCCTTACTGATCATGCTCAAAAGAGGCACGGATCACTAGGAAACAAGCTGAACATATGGCACCATGAACTAAAATATCCCAGACTTAGTGAAAATCACTAAGTCCCTAAAAACAGATTACTCAGGTGCCCCTCTTTGCAAGCTTGCACAAGTCACCACACACATCCTAAAAATGCATGGGTGGCACCTCTGGAAATAAGACAAAATGCTTAACAATTCATCCCAAAGGGTCACCGGCATATCATGCACACAATAATCATGGCCAAAATGACAAACGTCAATGATGAGCTAACGGATCTGCAATTTAACTCACGATGCCTCCTTCTAACAGCATTTTGGGCATCAAGATGAACTCAAATGCAAATGATGCAATGGTATGAAATGATGTACTCGTCGATACGAAGATTTTGATATATCATATGTCCAAAACAGAGCTACGGATGCAGAGATATGAACAGTCAAAGTAGGCATGAAAAACTAGGGTTTCGGGGACAAAAGTCAACCGAGGAGGAGATATTTCCAGATCCGATCCGGCGCGGATTCCGAGGTTCGACGGGGTACTGCTCACGCCGGAGCCCCTGTAGCTTGCCAGAGCTCGAAGAAGCGGCGGGGTCGCATGGGTGAGGAGGCTCCGGCCGGATCCAAGGCCGGTGCGAGGAGGGGGCGTCGGGGCGCGGTCGCCGGCGCCGGGCGGCGAGGTGGCGGCGGCGAGGCGAGGAGGTCCGGGGCGGAGCTTGCCCCGGCCGGCAATGGCGCAGCGGCGGCGGGATGTGGCCGGGCTCGGGGGAGACGAAGGCGGCGCGAGTGGCGGGATCTGGCCCGGGGCGGCGAGGAGGCGGGCCCCGCGCGGGCCTGGTCGGGCCGGCGGGAGCGGCGGCGGACAATGTCCGGTCCGTCCGGACGTGTCCGGCGGCGATGTGGGATCTGATTTCTAGGGTTTGAGGAGGGGGATCCGCGAATTTTTGGAGGGGGGGGGGGTGTATATATAGGCATAAGTTGAGCTAGGAGTGTCCAAATGAGGTGCGGTTTTCGGCCACGCGATCGTGATCGAACGCTCTAGGACATGGAGCAGACTTTGGTGGGTTTTGGGCCAAAATGGAGGGGTGTTGGGCTGCAACACACACGAGGCCTTTTCGGTCCCTCGGTTAACCGTTGGAGTATCAAACGAAGTCCAAATGATCCGAAACTTGACAGGCGGTCTACCGGTAGTAAACCAAGGCCATATGGCAAGTCTCGGTCCAATCGGAAATGTTTAATCCCCACACACGAAAGAAAGCTAGAAATGGCCACCGGAGGAGAACGAAGCGCCGGAATGCAAAACGGACAACGGGGAAAATGCTCGAATGCATGAGATGAACATGTATGCAAATGCAATGCACGTGATGACATGATATGAGATGCATGAAAACGAAAACAACACACGGAGACAAAGACCCGAACCCGAGGAATAAATATAACTTAATGCCGGAAACGGCAAGAGTTGGAGTACAAATTGGGAAAGTAATATCTGGGGCGTTACACATACGGCCCTCTTATTAACCAAAAAAAATAGTGTCAACATGGTTCCAAAAGTCTCCAAATAATAAGAAAGCACAGACAGCTCAGACAGAGCCAAAAAGGGGCTAGAAACACCAACTAGCCTCGAAAAGATGCCACAACCGGCTGGCTAAAAAAAGATAGGAAAACTAAGTGCCTATCCTATTATATGACCGCCATCCAAACCGGTTGAAAATATCTCGAGCTACCATCTCCCATCGGAAAGACCCAGTAACCAAATGCTCCCTGGCCTCCGTTTGGGTGAGTAGCGACCACGAACGGATCAGTGCTGTAGTTCGGAATATGACCTGCAAAAAAATGTATACATGATATCTTGTTAAAAACCAAATCATTTCTGCAAGTCCATATAGTCCACAGCAAAGCACAAACTCCAACCCGAATGTGTCTCGCTAAGTTAGGCTCAATCCCATTAAGCCATGTCCCAAATAACGCATAAACAGAATTCGGTGGATTGATACTTAAAGCAATGTGGACCGTCTGCCAAAGTACCTTGGCTAACGGGCAATCAAAAAAGAGATGTTTGATAGTCTCATCCCGATCACAGAAACTACACCTAGTAGGTCCTGTCCAATTACGCTTCATGAGGTTATCCTTAGTTAAAATAACTTGTTTATGGACAAACCACATAAACACTTTTATCTTCAAAGGAACTTTGACATCCCAAACATGCTTGGACGTAGGAATGGAGTTTGAGTTAATAACATCAATATACATTGATTTAACCGTAAATACTCCAGGTTTAGTCAGTTTCCAGTGTAATTCATCGGGTTGTTGTGAAAGCTGGACTTCCATCAGTCTCCTAACTAGATGGAGCCATTGTTCCCAACGATTGCCCGCTAGCGTTCGTCGGAACTGAATATTAAGGGGGATCGATTGAAAGACCGATGCAACGAACACCTCACATCGTTGCGCAATACGGTATAAAGACGGATATTGGATGGCCAAGGGTGTCTCGCCAAGCCAAGTATCCTCCCAAAAACGTGTACTCGTGCCGTTTCCAATAACAAACTTCGTCCTATTAAACAAAGATTGTTTGACTTTCATCAAGCCTTTCCAGAAAGGCGAATCGGTCGGCCTGACAGTGACCTGGGACAAAGTTTTTGTCTGGAGGTACTTGCTGCGAAGGATTTGAGCCCACATAGCGTCATTCTCCAATGAGAGCTTCCATAGCCACTTGCTAAGAAGGCATTTATTCTTAACTTCTAGATTCTCAATACCTAGACCCCCTTGGTATTTTGGTCTACAGATGATGTCCCATTTAGCAAGCCGATATTTTTTTAAGCTCATCACCCTGCCAAAAGAAGCGCGATCAATAGAAGTCCAGTCTCTTCCTAACCACAACTGGGACCTCAAAGAACGATAGGAGAAACATTGGCATACTCGTGAGCACCGAGTTAATCAGGATTAATCGGCCTCCGTATGACATGAGTTTACCCTTCCAACAACTCATTTTTTTCTCAAACCGATCCTCGATGCACTTCCACTCTCTGTTAGTCAGCCTACGATGGTGGATTGGAATCCCCAGGTAAGAGAAGGGCAACTCGCCCAACTCACACCCAAACAATTGCCTATAAGCCTCCTGTTCATCTTTGGCCCTACCAAAGCAGAACAGCTTGCTCTTATGAAAGTTAATCTTTAACCCGGTCAATTGTTCAAATAGGCATAGCACCAGCTTCATATTTCTCGCCTTGGCCAAGTCATGCTCCATAAAGAAGATTGTATCATCAGCGTACTGAAGGATGGATACACCTCCATCAATTAGATGAGGTACCAATCCGCCTACTTGACCATTTTCCTTAGCCCTTCCTATCAAAATTGCTAACATGTCCACCACAATGTTAAACAAGATAGGGGACATCGGATCTCCTTGTCTTAGGCCTTTATGTGTCTGAAAGTAATGACCTATGTCATCATTAACTTTAATTCCCACACTACCTTTTTGCGTAAATGATTCTACCTGTCGGCGCCAGGCTTCATCAAAACCTTTCATACGCAGTGACTGTTGGAGGAATGGCCATTTGACCTTATCGTACGCTTTCTCGAAATCCACCTTAAAAATTACTCTGTCTAATTTTTTGGAATGGATTTCATGGAGTGTTTCATGCAAGACAACCACCCCTTCAAGGATATTTCTATCCGGCATGAAAGCAGTTTGAGACTGCTGCACCACAGAATGCGCAATCTGTGTGAGCCTGTTTGTCCCGACCTTGGTGAAAATTTTGAAACTAACATTGAGGAGACAGATCGGCCTGAATTGCTCAATTCTCACCGCATCCGTCTTCTTGGGAAGCAGTGTAATAGTCCCAAAATTCAAGTGAAATAATTGAAGCTGGCCACAGAACAGATCATTGAACATAGGTAGTAAATCCCCCTTAATAATGTGCCACCACTTTTTATAGAACTATGCCGGGAATCCATCCGGTCCGGGAGCCTTATTGTTTTTCATCTGTGTAATAGCATCAAACACCTCCTTCTCTGAGAACGGGGCAACCAGAATATCGTTATCTGCAGCCGATAGCTGAGGCACATCCTCAGTCCTGGACTCATCGAGGGACACACAAGTATCCTTCGGAGGTCCAAACAACTGCTTATAATAGTCGGTAATATATGTTTTGAGGTTGTCCTGGCCTAAAATAGTACCCTCGTCTTGCTCAAGCTGAAAGATACGCTTCTTTCTGTGCTTGCCATTGGCTATCAAATGGAAGAACTGAGTATTCGCGTCCTCTTGGACTACTTTGCAAACTTTAGCACGCAAAGCCCACTTCAATTCTTCTTCGCGGAGCAGTTCTTTCAACCTCTTCTCCGCCTCATTTTTAGCCTGAAGCTCAGTTGGCGTTAGGAAAGTGGATTCGGCCTGTATGTCCAGGGCCTGTATAAGAGCAAGGAGTCTATCCTTTTCCATCTTATACACACCACTGAGGTTCTTAGCCCAGCCCCGTAAGAAGCTCCTTAAATGCCTAATTTTATTCTACCAACGCTCTAACGCAGTCTTGCCTCCAACACCTCTATCCCACTCCCGGGTGATCAAATCCAAAAACCCCTCCCGTTCAAACCATGACATCTCGAAGGAGAAGGTGTTCTTGTTACCCACATGGTTCGGCTCACCTGAGTCCACGAACAATGGGGTATGATCAGATATTCCCCTTGAAAGAGCTTGCACCGTCACCAGAGGGAACTTTTGTTCCCACTCCACGCTCGCAAGAACTCGATCAAGTTTTTCATAGGTTGGGTGCGGTAGAGCATTAGCCCAGGTAAACTTTCTACCAGAAAGCTCTATCTCTCTCAGATCCAAGCTTTCAATAATGGTATTGAACATGAATGACCATCTGCCGTCAAAGTTATCATTGTTCTTCTCCTCTCTCCTCCTGATGATATTGAAATCACCTCCCACTAAAATTGGAAGCTGTTCTGACCCACAGATACGAACCAGGTCCGCCAGAAACTCCGCTTTAAGCTCGGGCTGTGCGGCACCATACACCGCCACCAAAGCCCAGTTAAAACCACTCGAAACTTCACCGCGAAGTCGCCCATCACTACGCTTCGGACTTCAAGCGAATCGCATCTCACACCCAGTAAGATACCACCCGACCTTCCTCACGGAGGGTGGCAATGCCAATCAAAATCAATACCACCCACTAAAGAAGAGAGAAACTGGGGTGCAAAGTTATCTCTACCCGTCTCCGATAGAGCAACAAAATCTAACCTCTACTCTAAAGCTGCCTCAGCAAGGAATCTTCTTTTAGCCAAGTCCTTCAGACCTCTGCTATTCCAAAAAATTCCTCTCATAATTCATCATGGAACTTTTTAGTGGTTCGAATCCTAGCACTCCTACGAACTGCGGAATCGGGATAGATCTTCCGATTCCACTTACGCTTAGGTTTACTAGGTTCGGTCACCCGGTCCTCATAACCGGGTTCGCAAATATTACTATCATCAATCTCTAGGGGTACATCATCTTCGTCAGAGTCATTATTGGGTGGTTCTAAATCCGCACATAGATTATCTAGCACTCTGACCCCTAACGCATCAATCTCATCATCCTTCATTGGTTTAATGGCTGCCAGATTACGAATAGTCTCTAAGACACGTTCCGCCTCCAAATCTAATAAATCATTCACCGAATTGGAAATCTCACTATCCGTAGCACCTAGTGAAACTCCTAATTGGTTTGCATTATTTATAATCTCCTCATTAGAAAAATGCAATAAGGAATTAGATAGGTTGACGGACATACCGGAAGACAAAGCAGCCTCCTGAAGCTTGGCCGCCCTCATAGCGCACCGCTGCTGCATATCATCTACCTCGGGGATGTCGAGGATGCGAGCACTCATCCGTCTCCCCTCGGCGATAGGGTCCGGGATCCCGCCAAACGTGACTACCTCCTCCCTAGTAACACCTGGCAGCGAAGAGGGGATGACGGGGGCCGCCTGCCTGCGCCCTCCTCCGACCTCAGCCGCCGGCTCAGACGTATGAGCCATCGGCGAGGGAGAGACGGTCCTCCTGATCGTCGAGGGCGAAGGGGGAGCCAAGGCCTCCTGCCCCAGCACCCCCCAGCGCCGCTGCTGCCGCGGTGGTTACCGCCACCGTCGGGGAAGCAGGAGCCGAGGCCGCCTGCCTCGGGCTCCCGCTCCTCGCACCGGCCGACCCACACGGGGCCGGCGTGACCGACGCCACCGCGAGCATGGTGGGGTGGGGAGAAGGCGAGGCCACCTGCCCCGAAGCTCCTCCCCCACGACCCATCTTGCCCGTAGACTCCAACACCGGAGTCGCGTCCACATGGGGCACCAGGACAGGAGAAGCTCCCTCCGGACTCCTCTCCGTAGCTCTGACCATTGACCTGGCCGGCCGTCTAGCAAACAAACCAGCATCCCCCTCGAACTCCAACGGGGGGAGCGTGTGCTCAAGACAATCATCAGAATCTACCCGGTCACTCCATAGTCTGGGAGGTGCCGAGGCTGGCTCAAAGGACCCAAACCGCAAAGTAGTCATGGGCACCGCTGGGGAAGCTGCAGGCTCAACCCCGGTCTCATCCCCGGGCAACTGAGAGGAACCATTAGCCCCCTCGCGCGTGTGCTGATCTGACGGTGCCCCCTCGGCCCCGGCATTGCCATCACTGTCGTGCATGTGAACATCGTTACCATTAACCACCTCATCAAATAAAGCAGTGTCCTCAAACTCGATGTCTAGCGGGAACACCTCTCCCCTGTAGGTCCAGTTGACCTTATCGGGCACGAACTCAATATCCAGAACACTCACTAGTAGCCGGGCCATCCCATGGGCACGTGTGAAAGCCATATCCACTTTTTCTGTCTTCCCCACCATGATGCCCATACTAGCCACCACTCGAGCGTCCTGCAGAGGCTTAGATGGGGCCCCTGAAAACCGCAACCAGACCTGCGTAAGCGGCTTTCCCTTATGCTCAACTTGCTTCCACTCGTGGAAGTCCAGGATACACTTAGTACCGGATACTCTACACAAGCCAAAGCTCAACAATCTCTGCAAATCATCCACAGTTGGGAACTCAACCTTAAAAGATCTGTCCTCAATAAGCACCAATTCCCATCGAAAGTCCCCTGGAGCCAGGTCCTGAAGCCTCCTCACAATCTGTGCCTCAGTCACCTCGCCCTGGGTTGCTTTCACAATCCCGGTAGTCAAGCTGAGGGTATTCTCCGGGACCTCTCTCGCCGCCGGGGACTCAAAAAACATCAGCTCAGCACAATAGACTCCATACATATTCAGCGTCGGCGGCAGGTCACGTAATAATGGGCACTCCCCCGAGTCATGTGCAGGCTTGCCACACGACTCGCACAGCTGGGCCACACACTCAACAATGAAGTGGCCCTTCTCACCGCAGCGGTAACAAATCATCCTCTCCTTCTTACGAGCATATTTGGACGCCCTGTCGGCATCAGTCCTGATAGTAGCCTAATCCACCATCCCAGCCTCAGGGACCTCGACACTGGCCAAGGCGTTCACCACCTCCATCGCCTGGGAAGGAAGGTCAGTGGAAGTATGGTCAGACTCCACTGTAGGCGTCGCAGGATCAACTGCCCTGGGCGGGGGCGGTCGGCGAAATCTCCCACGGCCCCCACCCCGACCACCACGATGGCCACGAAAGCCTCCTCTCTGGCGGTTATCCGGGCCGGAGGCTCCCTCAACAAAACCACCTGTCGGGCCGAGAAACGGTCTCTCGGCCAAACCATCGCTTTGCCAGGCATATCCACGACCTCCTCCCGTAGAAGAAGATCCCCGGTGCTGTCCCTCACCATACGCATCATACCCATCATCCCCCCACTAGCCTCGGGGCGGAACAATAGACTCCTTGTTATGTGTCTGAGAAGGACCGGTTCGGTTTTGCGCCGGCCTCGCAACGTAATGGGGCGGAGGTGCAGCCCGAGGTTGAACACCCGAGGACGCCGGCAAGCCCCCAACAGGCCGAGGCCCTCCACCACGGCCAGCCGGAGCCACACCGGCCGCCCTCGGCGCAACAGGCCGCAGCCCTCCGCGACCCGCAGCCGGCAGAGCAGGAGTTGTAGCAGCCGGCGCCGGAGGCCTCAAGCCGCCCCGACCAGCGGCCGACTGGGCGGGCCCTTGCCCCTGGGGCCGCCCGCCCACGGGGCCAGCTCCACGCCCCGGGTAGCCCAGAGTAGCGCCCTCGCCCGCCGGCGGCCTCGGGGCCATCGGGACTCCTCGTCCAGCGGCGGAGCTGTCCCGCCCCGTCCCACAGGACCGGGAGCGGCCTTCTTGGCTGGCTGCGGCGCCGTCCCGCGACCGGCCATGTCAGGCAGCGGGCAGATCCTCCTAGCCCGATGCAGACCACAGGCAGGAAATCCTCTCGTGCCATGTCTATGAACCCTAGAGCGAAGCGGCGGCTGCGTACGATCGAGAAAACGATCACGCTCGTACGTGCATGGCAGCGTAATAGGTGGAGGAGAGTGGCCCGGTCTAGCATGGGCCTCATACCCATCTTTCTCCGGCCCAACATCTCGCGGTCCTGGTCCACACCGAACCGGCCCAACTCCATCTAGCAGCAGAGTCAATCGCTGTGATCTCGCGAGCGAGATCGTAGGCAGCGCCGCTGCCGTCACGGGCGCCGCCGTTGCCGGACTCCCGGCACGCCGCCTCGCGTTCTTCTTATTCTTAACAGGGATCCAAGAGTCCGGCCTGATCAAATCGAATAACCTGAGCTTCGGAAGACTCACCTTAGGGATCGGTCCCCTCCACGGTCTGAGCGCCGACGCTGCTGTCTTCCGAAGAACTACGCGTCGGACCATCTCATTCTTCTCGCCCTCGTGCAGACCGATACGCGCCGGATCGTCCGGTGGCAGCACCTGATCGATCGTCATGGCTACTTCATCTTCGCAATACCCTGCATGGAATAAATCGCAAACAAGATCGGAAGGTGTCGGTGAGGGCGGCGCCGCTGCCGGAGATGCATCCCCATCGTCGTCGGCGTCTTCTTCGTCGGACTCGGCCAGAGCCCAAAACCGCCCACCGACGCGCCGGCGATCACCGGCGGCGGACGGCGCCGTCGCGGTTGCCCACCCAGTCGCCTTCATCAGTCGCCTCTCTTATTGACTACCATTGTTAGAAACCACACAAGAAAAATCAAGAAAACTCTTAAAGTTTTAGGTATGTTACAGGGACGAGTCTAAAGTTTTAGGTTTGATGGTGGTCTTGGTAACATCGGCAGCAGTCTGCCGAGAGGAAACGGGGCTCTTCCGTAGAGCCTCCGCCACGGTGGTCGAAAGATTGATGTCACCCGAGTGTTTGGAGGCAGCGGCGATCAGTGAGGCCTTCTCCCTGTCGAGTGATCGAAATGCAACACATGCGGTGATAGTCTTGGACCACCACGAGTTAATCAAGAAGCCGAACAATCACAACAGATTCACGAGCTATGGTGCCATCTTGAAGGAGATAGAGAACAACAAGAAGAAATTGTGTATGGTCAGCTTCAGACGACCATGAACAACGAGAGTAAAGGGATGTTTGGTT
This sequence comes from Triticum monococcum, assembly GCA_034509565.1. Taxonomy (NCBI): domain Eukaryota; kingdom Viridiplantae; phylum Streptophyta; class Magnoliopsida; order Poales; family Poaceae; genus Triticum; species Triticum monococcum. The sequence goes on along the minus strand of CM067842.1, from coordinate 74,256,780 downwards.
GACGACCTGCGTAGCTTGCCTGACAAAAATGGCTGCCTGAGAGGAGCCGGAGGCATCAATGATTTTTGCCAGTCAGGCATGCTCGCATTGTAGTTGTTTGGTTCATGACTTCAGCCTGAGAAACGCAGTACAATAAATTATGTTGGTAGACCAATAGAAGGATATGATAGACATGGATTTAGTATATTATTTCATGTTTAGCCTGAGTCAGACTTAGGGATTTGGTGGCCTGAGCCAGGCTAAGAGCATCTCCAATAAAATATGTTAATTAGATGTAAAACAGGAGATGTTTACATTTAAAAAAGAGACAACTCCAATAGATAATATATATATTGGAGATGCAAAAAAGCGACTTTAATAGGTGATGCAAACCGGAGACGTAAAAGCCGGCCGCCTGTGTACAGCCTATGTACAGTCGCATTTGCACATTCAGATAACAATAAATTTTCATAATTCTACCAACGAAAGTGTATCATCAATCAAAGTTTGAAATCCTACAACCAAAAGTGCATCGTCTCAAATAGAGCTCTTGGTCCAAAAAATTAAAATGCACATAAACATCGGTCCAAAAAATTAAAATGCACATAAACATCACTCAATTTTCGACCTCTTGTCACTAGTAACATTGTGGATGGTGGTATGATCATCATCATCAATGGCTTCTTTGTCGATGTTTTCATCGTTGCCGTGAACTCCACCGGAAGCACCTTCATTGCCACCTCCCATATCGCTCATGTTTCCGCCGAAGCCATCTCCCATGCCGCTCATGTTGCCGCCGAAGCCACCTCCCATGCCGCTCATATTGCCATCAAAGCCACCTCCCATGCCGACCATGTTGCCACTAAAGCCACCACCCATGCCACCGAAGTCACCATCCATGTTGCCACCAAAGCCACCTCCCATGTTTTCATCAAATCCACCATTCATGGCACCTCCCATCATGTTCATGTAACCGCCCATTCCACCTCCCATTCGGCCGCCCATGGCACCTCCCATTCCTCCCATTCCTCCCAACATCATGCTTCTCATGAGCATTTGCTTCTTCATGAGCATTTCATCGTGACAAAGTTCGACATACGCCTTTGTCGTGGGATCAAGAGTAGATGTGTTCATGAACATAAACTTGAGCGCCTTCTCCTCGACCATCTTCATCTCCACGCCCCCCGCCTCTCTCTCCTCTAGTTCAACCTTTCTCTCCTCGGCCGCCACCAACCTCTCCTCAGTCGCCGCCCTCATCTCCTCGGCCGCTGCCCTCCACCGCTCGGCTTCACCCCCTCTCCTCCATTTCTTTGAGCTTCAACAATTTTTTTCTTCGACATACTCTTTCCTCGCCATGACAATGGCATCAAATCCTTCCTTGAGATCATTGCCTCCGTCCTTGGATCCCTTCACTTTCTTAGTTCCATCGGGCATATATGATTTAGTCGCTGAGTGAGGAGTTGGGCTCCTTCTCTCCTCACCCAGGCCATCTTCTTCGTCTTCCACCACCACACTCTTTTTCTTCGAAGCATCAAAAACTTCTCTAGTTTTCCACTTCTCCTCATCTTGAGCTCTTTGAAGCAATGATGGAAAGTGAAAGCTCTTCCTTTCTTCTTCCTCTTCTCTCCTTTGTTGTTCCTCTCTCTAAATAATCTTTGCGCAATCATTTTCTACAAGAAAACAACCAAGATGTCATCATCGAATTAGGGAATTCAATATTTGTGGAAAGTAGAGAAAGCACACATGAATAGCAAATGATTACCAAGTCACTATCACCGCAACCACTTGGGTTCATGCGATCAACATTTGCCAAGCAACCGGCCCACTTTCGACATTCGGCGTTGATGGTGCCCCAACGTTGACGAAGAGTCCCTTGATCGAAAGTGGGCGCTAGTGTTGTGCTCATCGAAGTACTCCTTAATGTGTTGCCAATACGTGTTCGTGGCTTGGTCGGTCCCAACGGTTGCATCTTGAGAGAATTTTTTCCATGCGATGCAAATCAACACATCTTCTGTGTTGGTATAATTTGCGGTTCTTCCCTTCATAACGAAGCCCTCTTTGTCCACGTCGAGATTATCATCATCATATTGCGTTTCATATTCTCGTGATGCATACTCATGCGAGAAATAATCATCATTTGTCACATTTGCCGCGCGCATGAAAGCTTCATCATCAAGACAAGAAATGGACGTACATGTAATCAAATTCACATTCTATTTGAATCGAAAATTGAAACAACAAACAAATGCACAAAAGAATGTAAAAGCACTTTTTTTTACTTGTGCGACATATCGTCGAACATGTTGGATGCGGTTGCCGTCGGCGTGACCACATCTTCCTTCATGGCCAGCGGTGGCGGCGGCGGGGATGGAGGAGGGGCTACTTTGCCGGAGGACGATGCCAAGGCCGCCGGCGGTACCAATCGGCCAACGCATCCACGTCCGGCTTCAAAATCTTGGTCGCCCGACCTTGGTTCTCCGCCAGGCTGCGGCCTTGCGCCGCCGGCTGCTTCACGCCTCTACCGCAGGGCTTGCCGGCCCGTTGCTTCTTTGCTGGCGGCTCAGCCGCGACGATGACCGACCGTGGTGGGGCAAAACCTGGACGCTAGCATGGCCGCGACATGGAGGCAGAGGCCAAATTGGGGAAGGTGGCTACGAAGGTGGAGGCTGCGGCGAGGTGGGTCAGACCACCGCGGCGGGGGCGGCAGAGGAGGCGGCGGGCGGGCGGGAGGCGGTCGCAGGGAAGCCAACTGAAGGCACTTGGGTGGTATGCGCGCGGCTGGCATTTTTACATCTCCAATAGGTGGAGATGCAAATTTGCATCGCAAGGTGTTATATTTTAATCTTTGAAAGACGGAGATGTAATTTTTTTTTACATCTGCATCATCTATTGAAGAAGAATTTTGAGTTTTCGAAGATGCAAAAATTAGTTATTTTTACATCTACATCTTTTATTGAAGATGCTCTAACGATAAAGCGGTTTGTCAGGGCAGGCTGCCTGTGGAAGCTCTAGGTCTCCAACCAAACAGCACTCAGGCATGCATCTACCAGGTAGACGCCCGGCCAGGTAAGTTTGTGTCAGGGTGGCAACTAAATAGCCCCTAAAACTCTCATTTTTCTATAAAAATATTCTACCATGGACCCCATATACACCTGACGTTCGATCTAGGGACCTACAGACCAGACGGAACTTTCTCTGTGGAGCTTTCCCATGAACGAATGACTTCTTTTTCATTTTTTTTTTGCGTCTAAAACATACTTGCTTTATTCAATAGAAACGTTCATAGGAATACAATTCAAAGATAGGGGGTTTATAAGCCACACATGCGCCCCAAAGCAGACCGACTTCTTTTTCAATACCATCCACCTTGCACTGCGGTCCCCTAACGCTAGCCAGGCCCTTCCTTTCTGGGCCTTCTGGCCCAAAACAATTCCCTTGGTAAAAAAACTAAAACACATTTGTCTCAAAAAACTAAAATAAACTAAATAAAAAATTACCCAAAACTATAATTATGTGCACCAAAGTAGAAAAATTAACAAATGGCATATGTAGCAAGTATTTGCCATGTAGTGTACAGAATTAATTGCCATCTTATATTTAAGAGCAAGCTACGGAGGAATACCCGTAACCCTACTAGCCATGAGGTTAGTTTCACGCGCACAATGCTAAATAGATGACCAAAGTTATTACAAATATCTGATCAATCATTAAGAATAAGGGATCACTATTAAATTAACAAACCTTCACTACATTTTATCCACAAGCTCCACACAATCAGAATGAACTAGATGGTTCTGAACGCCCTTCTTCATCGCCATAGCTCAGCCGTGCGAGCATCCATAGTTATTTGAATATACCTACAATCTCATTTCTCTTTTCTTTTAGTCGTACAATCTTATTTCTCTTGAAAGAAAATCTGCAACAAGAAAAGACCTTCGCCTTTCCTCCTCTTCCTGTCGGTGCTGTCGCCGGTTCGCCCCATCTCCGATGGCCTTTGGGCCATGGACGTGTATACTCATGTGATTTAGAGTATTTTGTTTTATGTAGCTCATCTTGTAGGGTTTGATGTACCCTGGCCTCATGATGCAGTATGCATGTTTATATGCACAACATGCATCGAGATGGATGGTCGCCTCGACTCTATGATGTATTTCGTTTTGTTATATATGTTAGTAGCCAAATGATTTCAAGATTCAGCAATCCCTTCCCACTTTTGCTGAAGGGCGAGATGAACTTTACCCATGTATTCCTCGATAGCGGTGATATGTATCTGACGTTTGTGGATGCCTTCAACCTTAAATGATATTGCATTTTGCTAGCCTTGGACATCTTTGGATGAGTTTGTCCTTAGCATATTATATAAGGTAAGATTGATTTTCCCCCAACCTCCTGGGGTAGAATCTTCATTCGCTTGCATAAAGTTATATATGGGAGTGTTGTAGATGAACTTCCCTCCCGCGCGCCATAGGGTACCCAGAACAAATTTCCATTTCGACGTCTCACAAGTCCTACATATTAGGAGGTGTTTGGAATGAATATTCTCCCAACATCTATGGAGAATATTTTTCTGAAGTCATGCTTAGTACTATAGGAGATTCAGGGTAAAACTTGCTCCTGCACTCTTTTGAATCTTCTCCCATAGACTTGCATATTTATTTACTTTCAGTGGAGTTGCATCCGCCTGGGGTTATTGAAAACTTTTTGAGCATGGTGGTGCTCTTTTATGACACCACCTTTTTGGCGCTAGTATCCCCTTTGGGCCCATCATGGAAGTAACCAACAATGCTCAAGCATAGAGATCATCATGGAGCACACATTCCTTCTTCAAAATTGATAGGAATGAGTTATTCTCATATTTGTGTTTCATTTTGTTTTGCCTTTTATTAAATAACATTTTACTTCGCGATGGGCAACTATGTCATTCTTTATGTTCGACCCTTTGTTATAACCATTAAAAATGATTTTTATGTCTTGAGTAGTTTAAGCATGGTCCGTACTTTCTTAGTGCACCACACCTTACACTCATCAACATAAATTTGCTCAAGTTGACCATAGTTAGCTCTTAAGGTATGTGAACCATCAGTTTATTTGTATTTGTAGTGCCATAGTTTAGGCTCATAAGTTTATTGGAGTATATGTTTTTTATTGGAGTATCACTTTATTCGGAGATTAGAGTATATGTTTTTCTGTAATTAATTGTTTTGTGCCCCAGTTTAGACTCCTAAGGGTATGGAGTAATATTTTTGGGAGCCCTAGTTTATACTTATGAGGGTATGGAGTAATATTTTTTTATCACAGTTTAGACTCGTAAGTTTATTGGAGTGTATTTTTTTCGGTGCCCCAGTTTAGACTCGTGAGCCTATGGAGTGATTGTTTTGTGAGCCCCATTTTATACTCATGAGGGTATGGAGTAATATTTTTTATCACAGTTTAGACTCGTAAGTTTATTGGAGTGTATTTTTTTGGGGTGCCCCAGTTTAGACTCGTGAGACTATGGAGTGATTGTTTTGTGAGCCCCATTTTATACTCATGAGGGTATGGAGTAATATTTTTTTATCACAGTTTAGACTCGTAAGTTTATTGGAGTGTATTTTTTTTGGGTGCCCCAGTTTAGACTCGTGAGGCTATGGAGTGATTTTTTTGTGAGCCCCATTTTACATGAGGGTATGGAGTATGTTTGATGATTTTTTTGCATCGCAGTTTATACTCGTAAGTTCTTGGAGTAATATACGTTTTATACCACAGTTTATACTCATGAGGTATTGGAGTATGTTTGATGATTTTTTTGCATCACAGTTTATACTCGTAAGTTCTTGGAGTAATATATGTTTTATACCACAATTTATACTTGTGAGGTATTGGAGTATGTTCCCTTTTTCTGCATCACAGTTTAGACTCATAAGTTGTTGGAGTAATATATGTTTTATACCACAGTTTATACTCGTGAGGTATTGGAGTATGTTCCCTTTTTCTGCATCACAGTTTAGACTCATAAGTTGTTGGAGTAATATATGTTTTATACCACAGTTTATACTCGTGAGGTATTGGAGTATGTTCCCTTTTTCTGCATCACAGTTTAGACTCATAAGTTGTTGGAGTAATATATGTTTTATACCACAGTTTATACTCGTGAGGTATTGGAGTATGTTCCCTTTTTCTGCATCACAGTTTAGACTCATAAGTTGTTGGAGTAATATATGTTTTATACCACAGTTTATACTCGTGAGGTATTGGAGTATGTTCCCTTTTTCTGCATCACAGTTTAGACTCATAAATTGTTGGAGTATTTTTTTGTGTGTGTGATTTTTTTAATTAGGTGCACATAATGAAGCAACATTTGTATTGCAGGCATTAATGCAAAATATATGTCATTTCCCTTCAGATTCACTTGTCTTCTATGAGAACAGAATTATGATGATACAACATTTTCTTCCCTGCATCATCATATTAAAAAATGCACCTAGTGAAATAGTCATAACCATAATATAAAGAAACAATGGTCATGTACATCCTTTTCGTTGATAAAGACTGAACAACCTTTTTCTTACATATTTCACCTAGGAACAAACATTCCAACATGCACTAAGATAACCGGTTACATATTTCACTCAGGAACAAACATTTCAGTGGGTCCTAAGATAACCAGTTATGTTGGAATGTCGCCTATAAACCTCGAAGCTCGCATAGGCATCTAGGCATGCATACTTGATCTGGTCATGGTCCAGGTTGGACTTTTCCCACTGACTAACAGTGATGCTTTTGTCCTTGTTAAGACTTATGTTTGCAACCTTCTTTGCTAGCTTCTCCAATGAAGCCAAATTGCCTGCTTTTTGGTTAGGAACCTTGATACCCAGTCCCTGCACATCAACAGATTTTCTGATACCCAAGTTATAGAACTTGAGTTTTTCTACATCATTGCCAATGGCCGCACCCACAAATTCGACTATGTCATTGTCAAGGAAGTTGCGCAGGAGTGGAGGGATAAAACTCCTGGCATGAGCCTGGTATAGCCGGTAAATTAGGCAATGCTTGCCCACACAAAGCTGCAAGACAGCAGCACATCGTGGCTCTTGATTAGAGAGAACAACTTGTTGCTCAAGTGGAACCTTCTTACGCTCTTTGCTGTGGACATATCTAGTGTATTCACAGTCAAGGCCAACAACACGCCAATTTGTGTGTGTTCAACCTCATTTATATGCGGAATGCAGGTTGATTTTGGCTAGGCATAGTTTTATCCTACATTTGGCACATAGGATATGGGTATGTATTTTCCTTTAGGATTTTTATATGACCTCTTTGGTTTTGGTGCTATGTATATATGTGACATGCCAATTTTAATAAGTTTTGCATCATCACATTACTACTATCACCGCGCGACACTGATGTGGTGCCCGCGTGTAGCGTAATGGACTGAAGCTTTCTGACACAATATTGATGCTTTTTATGGTGCATATGATATGTGCCATATTTTTGTTGACTCTGAGTCCGGACAATATCAAGCCTGACCAGAGTGCAATTTGCTTATGATATTTTTGTTTGTTTAAAGTCTATGTGGGCTACATGAAATATACCTTATCATGTATTTTGTATGAATTTTGTATGCATATGTGGATGTGGAGTGAATTTATATTTATTAAGCTCTGTTTTACTCATATTACTGCTAACATCGCGTAGCACTAAGATAATGCCCGCGTGCAGCGTAACCAAGCAAAGGTTTGTGGAGCAATTATGGTATTGCATGAGTCATCTGACATTTACCATTTTTGTTTATGTCTGTACCTTACATGGTATTAGCACTAACTCCACATAGTGTCACATCATTGACGCTCATGTGTAGCATAACCCAAGTAAAGTGAGTTTGTGATATCCATTTATGACGATGCTAATAGTTTAGGCTCTTATAGCATTGAAGCATTCCATGACATATTTTATTTTACTTTGGCCAGAATATGTGGCCTGAATATTTTGTTTAATTTTCTCTCACCTGTATTACTACTAACACCGCGTAGCATTAAGATAATGTCCGCGTGTAGCGTAACCAAGTAAGATTGATTTTTATGATCACTAGTAGAAAAGGGGGCTTTGGTCCAGGCCGGGTAAGCCCATTAGTCCCGGTTCAGTTCAGAACCGGGAAGCGGGACCAATGGGTGCATTTATCCTGGTTCGTGCGGCTAAGGCATTAGTCCCGGTTCACCTGCGCCCTTTAGTCCCGGTTCGTGCCACGAACCGGGACTAAAGGGTGCGATGCCCATTAGTACCGGGTCCATGCCATCAACCGGGACTAATGGGCTTTGAGGCATTAGTACCGGTTCATGGCACGAACCGGTACTAAAGGCCTCATTTTCAAACTCTCCCCCCTGGTGGACCGCCTTTTCAGTTTTAGAAAAAACCAAAAGAAAATGATGGAAATGTCAAAAAAATAAAATAAAATAAGTTTCCCATGTGATATGTGGTCTAGTTGTTGGAAAATTTACAAATATGAATTTTGACTTTATTTACAAAATCTCTCTGGAATTTGTAAAATGGACAATAACTTTTGCATACGAACTCGGATTAAAAAGTTTTTTATATGAAAAATCATCTACTCAAAAAGTTACATCCGAACCCCGTTGAAGATTTTCAGAATACCCCAAAACCTAATAGAACGAAAGATACAGGGCTTTTAAGATCTAGAGGGGTGTGTAACATGAACACATTTTTTAATTAAGTTTTGCCCTGCTTGTATTACTACTAACACCGAGTGGCATTAAGATAATGTCGACATGCAGCGTAACCAAGTGAGGGAATATATTTTTATGCTCTTGTTTGTATTGCAACTAGTGTGACACATAATGCCCGTAGCGCAACCAAACAAAAGGTTATCATGAGTTCAGTTTAGCGCGTTCGTAGTTTCATTCCAACTTAGTCATATCCATTTTTTATGATGACCAAATCAGTGCAATATTTTATGAGGTTTTCGCACTTATGACACTCTCTTGGTTTGTATCCACTTATAGAGACCAAACCAAGAAACGAGGCGTTCATCTTGGTTTGTATCGCTAAGGGGACCGAACCAAGACGGCGATCAATAGGACGAAGCGCACGGAACATTTAAAGGAACCGTGCTTACAAGAATTATGCATGCTCCTTGACTCGTACCGTGATGGCCGAACCAAAGGCAACAATTTGGTGTGTGTATATAACATATCCCTTGGTTTGTACCGCGATGGCCGAACCAAGGACAAAAATTTGAGATGGATTAAACATGCACCTTAGTCTGTACCGCGATGGCCGAACTAAGGACGAGAATTTTGGAGAGATGAAACATGCTCCTTGATTTGTACCACGATGGCCGAATCAGGGGCTAGAGCTTTGAGAGAGGAGGAAGAAGAAAGCTTGGCCAAATCAGGGGCTAGGGAAGAGCCATGAATCTCACCTTCAACCTTGCAGCAAGCACCACACCGGCCTCTTCTTTCTTTATGTGATTTTATATGATTTATGGTGTGTAGTAAAATATTGCTACTAGAGGAGGAAGAAGACCAAAAAACTCTACAGAAAAAAATAAATCCCTACCCTGTGTACGCCTGGGAGCCAGCTATTTATAGGGACGGAGCGTGCAGCGCTGCAGCGGCTGAAGGTGTGTGCGCCCACGTCCACGGATCGTGGGATCGTGGGATGGTGGGAGCGTGATGGCTCCTTTTTTCTATTTGTTTAATCACTAATTGACCGGCAACGTCCCTGACCTATTTACTTATGTACGTGATTGGCCGATGGATGTGGTTACACATGCACACGTATCGTAGACATTTTCAAAATGGGCTAGGCCTAATTAAGGCAAATTTTCTTAACGTGCATGAGACGGAGATATGAGAATATATTCTTTCATTGATAATTATACGATGGTGTGTGACACATTTTTATTCAAACATTGCACCAATATTTCATTAGATGTCGTAGAATGACATGCTCACATTTATCTTGTGGAATAATATTTGGCGACATTGGCGCCCGTCATGATAATTTGATTTTATGTTAACATTAGAATTCTATCATCGATGAAATTTCCTTAGGACAAAAATTTGATGAGTATTATTTGTTTTCTCATATTTATTTATTGTCCCTTTTCATTGTTAGCAATATCGGTATTTGCCAATAATTCAATAACTGTCTAACATTTTTTAATATGTTGTCACACAGGGCATTTTTCTTTTATATGTGTTTAATATTATTGATGATTCAGTATTTTGGCAATATCAACACTGCCTATCACAATTTAAATTTATTTGAGAATTAGAATTCCGCCGTCGGTAACGCGTGCGTACACGCCATGCATCCTCCATATTTTCTTATGACAAAACTAGATGATTTTCGTCCTATTGTATAATCATCGGCTTTTTTCAATGTTCGTAATATCAAAAATATATAGTATCATTATTTTTAAATTGTTCGCTTTCATTATTAAATGGGTTTTTTTACGCAATGATCAACCTCATGATTGGCTTCTCTATAAAATTATATTTCGTGTGCATCGGTTAAGATACAACAATATTCTTCTGATGGAGGAACATACTGCCTGATGCTTCGATAATATTGGCATCGTCCTTGATAGTGAAATTTTAGATCAGCATCCGTCAGCGACAATGCGCGTACATACAAAACAAATTTGTTTTGCCATATTTTGTAATTGTCGGTTTAAAGTGTGCATTATCAACGTTCGAATATATAATATGCCTATTTTTTTGGTCGTTGATTTGAGCGGTTGATTATATTTTTTAATTGATCATTTTCATTATAAAACAGATTTTTGCCGTTTTGCATTTACCTAACTTTTGGTACAGTATTTGCATGCTATTTTGGTTTGGTCAAAAACCATGTCAACAACGTGCGGAGGATCTTGGCCACCCGCCGATGGAAGGGACCCCACACTACTAGAGAAAACCTTATACACAGAGGTATAGCAGTAGCGCTGGTCAAAACTAAGCGCTACTGCTACTTAGTAGTAGCGCTTGTCATGAAAGCACGCTACAACTATATTTGTAGCAGTAGCGCATCTGCTCAAAAAAGTGCTACTACTAAAATTCTCACACTGTTGCTGGTAGGCTAGGAATAGTAGTAGCGAGCCTGTGTGAAACACGCTATTGCTAAGTGCGTTGTAGCAGCACGTTTCTGTGATAGAGCGCTACTCCTAAGAAAAAGAAAGTAAGTAGAAAAATAAATGAAAATGAAAGAAATAAGAAAAGAAAAAGAAAAATAGAGACGAAAGGCATAGCAATAGCGTTTGTTCTCACAAAGCTCTATAGCTATTTTAGCAGTAGCGCTTTTGTGGTCACGCGCTATAGCTAAGTTCTTAGATAAAAGGAAAAGAAAAAGAAAAATAAATAGCTACTTCCTGTAGCAGTAGCGTGTTTTAGTGGAAAACATTATAGCTAACTTAGCTATAGTGCGTTTTCCTTACCACCGCTACTGCTAGTTTGACTTAACCACGCGCGGGCTTAACATTTTGCTAAGTCCTTTTTTCCCTCTCCCCTTCTCCCCTCACTCAATCTGTTGCCGTCGTTGATCGCCCTGCGCCCGAGCCGCGCGCCTCCAGGGCCACCCTCATCCGCTCCTCGCCGCCCCTGCTCCCTCGTCGCCCTACCTCCGTCGCCGTCACCGGAGCCGCGCGCCATCGCCGCTATCGGAGCCGCGCGCCCCCGGAGCCACCCTCGTCCGCTCCTCGCCGCCCATGCCTCCCCGCAACTGTTCCCCCGAGCCACCCTCAACGCCCTCCTCTCTGTAAGCCCCACCCCTCCTCTCTAGATTAATTAACTTAGGTGAATTTAGTTATGAACCCTAGGAATTAGCAGTAGTGGTACTAGTAGATGTTAATTAGATTAACTTAGGTTAATTAGGTTAGGGCAGTAGAGCAGCAGCATATAACTTTCCTACGCTCATGCAAGATCTATTTAGGAGATACATAACAACGATAAGGGGAGAGTGTGTCCATGTATCCTCATAGACCGAAAACGGAAGCGTTTGACAACGCGGTTAATGTAGTCGAACTTCTTCTCGTTCTGACCGATCAAGTACTGAACGTACGAAACCTCCGAGTTCTGCACACATTCACCTCGATGACGTCCCTTGAACTCTTGATCCAGCAAAGTGTCAAGGGAGAGTTTCGTCAGCACAACGGTGATGGTGAAGTGATCCGTACAGGGCTTCGCCTAAGCACTACGACAATATAACCGGAGGCGTAAACTGTGAAGAAGGGTGCCGCACGCGGCTAGGAGTAAATGTTGTGTGTTCTAGCGGTGCCCTCCTAAAAGAGAGCTCTCTCTCCGATTTCCATTAAGAGATACAGCCGGGGCTGACTGGAGCATACTCCCTCCGTCCAGAAATACTTGTCATCAGAATAAATAAAAGAGGATGTATGTAGATGTATTTTAGTTCTAGATACACCCCTTTTTGTTTATTTTGATGACAAGTATTTTCGGACGGAGGAAGTAGAAGCGAAGATCAGCCCCTTATATTAGCTTCTGAAAGTTTCAAACTGGAGCATAGAAGCGAAGATCGCCTGTCACAGGAAAAAAGGTTTGACAGGCAACCATGCATTTTGGAGACTAGGATCGAACTATTATGACTGCACAATTAGGTAGATTTTGATTTTAAAAAAGCGGCCAATAAGAAATTAATTGTTGTCCAAAGCAAGTGACAGTTCTAATTGATCCTACCCTCCTTGGGGATAACGCAGTTTCAGAAAACAAGGTTCAAAATACAGCTGCAGTCCAAAGTGTACTGAAAAATTGATTATATGGACCACAGTCCATCATGCATGTATGACAATTGCCTTCATCGTTTGTCACCGTTGACAAAAGGAAACTTGGGACAACTGTGTAAAATTGCCAGTCATATGTAATCTGTAACAATGTTGATTGCAAAGTAGCGATATAGTAAAACGGAAAATATGTTAAATAAGGCGGATTTGTCAGTGGTGAGAAGGCCCTCACGTTGTACTCACGTCGATGCTCCTAGTCAGAAATTTCAGACAGACAAGAAATGTTGAACAACCTTTATAGCTAAGAGATGATGATGGGCCATTGACTTGCAAAGAAATACTCCCTCCGTCCTGAAATACTTGTCATCAAAATGGATAAAAGGGGATGTATCTAGTTGTATTTCAGTTCTAGATACATCTTTTTTTATCCATTTTGATGACAAGTATTTTTGGACGGAGGGAGTAGTAGTCATCCAGCGTAAGTGCAAACATGCCAAATTCTACACGCCTAGAAAAGCATTATCCTCCGGGAGGGTGTTATTTGTACTCGTTGTCTGGTCTCGTACTCCCGACCTCCCAGCAGCAAGTAAACACTAGTGGACCAATCTACAGTCATGACTACAGGTAACTATAACCCAGAACTCATCAGCGGCCATAAACTTCAGCAAAGAGTCAGCTCTTGTAATTTGCCTTGCCCATCTTCACACCTTCCATTCAGTGTTATGTCTGTTAATAAAGAAAACCAACGCTCAATTAGATTAGCAGCAGAAAACTATAACTTGAATGGGGTTGTGTAGGTGCCTATTGATATTAAGCACCCAAAATTATAAACTTGTATGTAGTGATATATGTACAGTAGTAGTGGTAGTATACTGACATGGCAAGGTTCACTACAATGCCGCTGCAGCTAGACCAGGTAGAGGTATTTTTTAGATCAAGAGTGGGAACGGAGAACAATTGTGACTCAGCATATAAAGCGTAATACTTCTTGGTCCGTATGACAGCCTAATTTGGAAAGGCTGAGTGCTTCAAAGGTGCAAATTTAATGTAAATGGTAGCTAGCTCAAACTAGCCACTGAATTGCACACCCGATGGTAAAAAATGGCCTAATCGATGGTTATTCCACATATGGAAACCATCTTGAGTTCACAAGCCCCGCATATTCTCATCAACTACACTATGAGGACTTCTCATGAACTACACTATGAGGACCACTGGACAGAGCAAAGCAGGGCAATCCACACTCCAGGGGGCACGAAAGAATGATATGCATAGGAAACTAGTTGGAGAAATTACTTTTCGGGGATAAGTAGCAGAATAAGAAAAATTCAATGGAACTAATGGCATCATGTAGCTTGTCTGAATGAAATATATTTGTCATTATGCAATCATCCCCACAATAGTAGTGTTCTTCAAGTTTTTTGCACAAGAAGCATCAATAAAATTAGAAATAAACATATGAAACTATCGACAATATTTCTTGAAAAATGCTTTTGCCAAATGAATCACTTTTTAGGAATAGCTGAAGGGACGCCGAAACCCCGTGAAAGGGGAGAATATTTCACTACAACGTCAGCATGTGTCCTCGAAAGGTACTTCTACAGAAATGACATGGAGTAATAACACCAGATGCAAGTAGAAAGTAGCTACAGGTTAAGGGAAGTGTCGACTACTCTACATATCACAAGCATGCTACCGACTTGAATAGTTGAACTGAGATTCTGTTTGCTATCTTCACTAAAACAAAGCACTAAGTTTACCCATAACATATAAAACAAGGCGGATAAATAACAAGATAATGCAATTAAGTAGAAGAAGATGCCCGACAACCCAGCCCTTTGAAATCTGAGACCTACCACTTATGGTGGATTTCAATGAATAAATTGCTACCCAATCACAATAATCCCAGTAATGACTGGACATGAAAAACGCATACTAGGTTTTCACCGGTGATCTATCAGTAGGCATCTGATTGGTCAATTGAAGACTTGAACCAAAGAAGATCAGTACTAAATTTAAATATCTAATATCATTTTGATGATCAGTTCACAACAAAGGTTCACGGTAGAACTGCGGCAGTTGGCCACTCAGCATAACTGAAGATTGAGGCTAACCCCAATGTTTGTCATCAATGCAAATATGCAACTACCAGAAGGAATAGGAAAACCCTCATTGGTTTAAGATATAACAGTACTCCATGTTAACAAACAACAATCAAGGTTCCTACAGCCAAGAAAAATGATTGTAAATTCACAGCGTCGGGGAACTGTTTTCATGTTATTAGGAGACCAATAATGTGCACAAGATATACAAATTAACTGAAAATAATATGGCTTCTGGATATAGGGAAAGGTTTATACCTCAACAGTCTGCAACGTGAGTCATGTTTTTCTTTGACATCTGGTCCTCCCTCCAGTTACTCAGTACTACAGCTGGAATGACCACAAAGCAAGGTATCGCACTGGAGCCAAATATCCCCACATCCACCATCACAGAACCAATCTTTTTCGACATCATGCATTGCACCAGAGAACCGGCTAAAATTAGCAGGATGAAGGGCGTAGAAGCGAACGTTCCAAGGACTGCGGTGGGGGGAGGAACGCCCCTAATCAACTCCTGGTTGAAAGCTCCATGGGCTCTCTGAGGGGGACATCAAATTCAGCAAAACCACAACGACGGACATGACTCATGAGTATGGAATCGGCCGAAAATTGAATGATGCAGATGAACTCACATGAAACACTACACTATATCCCATTCATATTTCCATCAGAACAACTTGATTAGAATGGTAGACGTGTGAATTTTGAGCTCAGCCACTAAGCTTGCTGCCTATCTACTGCCGCAATCCAATCGAAGGAAATGTTATTTCGACGATACCTTGTGGAACTCTGAACCGGATCCAGATACAGCTGCAACCACGTAGAGCAGGAACTGGCCGCACAGCATCACGGTGCCAAGCGCTTGCAGGACAAGGAAGCTGGCCTTGAGAGCCCCGTCCGCGAGCGCCTGGAGAAACACGGCGGAGGCGGAGCCCTCGTCCCAGGCGCGGCTCCCCACGACCCTGGTAGCAGCGGCCGCGGAGATGACCCACAGAGTCGCGAAGCCCAGGTAAGGGAGCGCTTCGGCCGCGACGAGGAGGACGCGGCCGAGCGCCAGCGTCAGGGCGAGGACGAAGCGCACGAGCGCGAGCACCACGACGACGGTCCCCGCCGGCACCGGCGGCGGCGAGGGCTTCACGGCGGCCATCGGGGTGGGAAGCCCTAGCTCCTCGAAGCTCCGACGCGGGCGGAATGCCGGAGTGGTTGGGGTTGGGGTTGGCGCAGCTAGGGGACTGGGGTTTGTGGGAAATGGCCAAATGGGGATTGGCGAGGAACAGGGGAGGGGGTTTTGCGGACAGCTGTCCCTCTTCCTTCCGGGTTCTCTTTCTGGCCCATTTCATCTAGTGGATTCGGGTTCCAAACGGGTATGGCGAAATGGTGACCGCCCGATACTTTAAAGCAAACTTTTACATGAACAATAGGCAAGTATTAACACTTGTACACTTTAAACACACATAAAGCACTAGAAAGTAGTGGTAAAATAAGCCAATTATATTAGTAACAGTATTAGTAATGAGCTTACGTTTTGTCTCGTCAGCAGAGATAGCATTAACACTTTGCTAATTAATACTTCAAACTTTGCACATAAAGTGTGTATCCATATTTTTTTTAAAGAACGACTTATCCTAAGGTGTCTTCTATTAGTAAAAGCATATCTTATACCGTATCCTTTCAGTCGGACTCGGGTTTGGATCACATTGTGTTTGGATGTCAAAATTATCTTACAGCACCCTATTAAAATGGATTCGGAATTTCAGTCGGAATTTATCCTGACCACTTTTAATAGAAATGATTGTATTTGTTGCATATCGGTCTGTAGTGTTGAAAATTAGATGATAAAACTTTGTCGCTGGCAAGAAAAGGGTTTTTCAAGTTAATGATGCCAATTTTTCTTAGATGGGTGAAATTATTATGATGCCACATAAACTGTTGTGCGGAAAAATGGCAACTGTGGTTGATTTTATTGCTAGTTGGAAAACAAGATTTGGAGGGCGCCCTACAATTTTTGTGGTCTAATCTACATACCCTCTTGTTGGGATAACACAACTTCACAAAATAAATTCACATCAGTGTTACAGTTCAATGTAATTTATACACAAAAAATAGTGCTATGAACATCGATCATGCATATTGGACAACTGCATTCACGATGCATATTGGACAACTGCATTCACGTGTTACCATCATATGGAAAAAAGAAAAAACCCTGGAAGAACCACATAACAATGCCTATAGGCCATGTTTGAGCACCACCCACACTAGGCCATGTTAAGTACTTCTGGGCTCTAATTTGAGTGCATTCTTTCGATGCAAGCAATCCGAAGAATACTGCTTGCCAACATGAATCAAAGGCAACATAAAAAAAATACTTACACAGGTAAACCCTTCAATTTAGATTCATGATCACCATCGCTTAAGATATAAGCTCTGCCTACGAAATATCCACAAGACAATACTCCACAAATCTGTAGATCGGTAACATCTGTGATCACTACAAACATAACATTCTACAGTAACTGCCACAGGGCGCTTGCAAAGAAATGGTAGTCATCGAACATAACACTACCAACACGGCAAATTCTATACGCCTACAAAAGCATTATCCTCTTGGAGGGTGGTATACCCCTCACCATCTAGTCATGTATTCCAAGCTTCCCAGCAGCAAGCCAGCAAGTAAACACTTCAACGCCACAATGTCAAATGAGAGCTCCTACCACATGGAGTACTCGATACTAGCAGTGGGTCAATCTACAGTCGTGAATACATGCAACTAACTAAATAAAATTCAGTACTTATCCGCGGCCATAAACTTCAGCAAAAAGTCGGCTCTTGTATTTGTCTTGTCCACCTCAACACCATCCATTCAGGGTTATGGCTGCTAATAAAAAAACCAAAATTTAATTAGATTAGCAGTATATACAAGTACTTGAATGAGGATATGGAGATGTTTCTCAATATTAAGCAACCAAAATTATGAACATGTGTGTATTGATATATGTAGAGTAGTATTATGCCAATATGTTAAGGGTTGCTACCATGCCACTGCAACTACTGGACCAGCCAGAGGAATTTTGAAGATGAAGAGTAGAGTGGTGTTGGATAATCAGCAACTAAGCTTTACTGAGAGCCAATGGCCAGTACATATATAGATGTGGTAAAGTGCAGAAAAGCCCCTTATACAATGGGGATGTACGCAAAGAACTATACACATCTAACACCCCCCCCCCCCTCAAACTCATGGTGGATCAACAACACTGAGTTTGGAGAGGAAAAACCCATGCTACGCTCGAGTCTGTGCCTTCGTAAAGAAGTCAGCCAACTGTAACTCGGAGGGCACATAGTGAAGAGTGAGAGTCTGATCCTGCACAGCAGCACGCACAAAGTGGGCATCCACACCGATGTGCTTGGTGAGCTCATGCTTCACCGGGTCACGCGCAATACTGATAGCACCGGTAATGTCGGACAGTAGAGGAGTTGAGGTAGTAGCAGACACACCAAAATCCTCAAGTAACCAATGTAACCAGATCACCTCAACCGTCAACATAGCCATGGCTCGCAACTCAGCCTCTGTACTCGAGCGAGAAATTGCAGTCTGCTTCTTTATCTTCCAGGCAATAAGAGAGCCACCAAGAAAGACACAGTAAGCAGACAGCGATTGTCGATCAGAGGGATCACTAGCCCAGGTAGCATCAGAGTAGGCCTGGAGCTCAAGAAAGCTGGAGCGGGGAAAGAAAAGGCGCTGAGAGATCGTGCCACGAAGATATCGTAGAACACGGAGGAGGTGACTATAGTGGACAGAGGTGGCGGCAGAAACAAACTGACTCAGGATGTGGACAGGATAGGAGATGTCAGGACGCGTAACAGCAAGATAGACAAGACTACCAATGATGTGGCAATAGCGAGTGGGATTAGGAAGAGGGTCACCATCAAAGGCACGAAGCTGAACGTTGAGCTCCATAGGAGTCACAACAGTGCGCTCATCACTGAGAGCAGCGCGAGTAAGAAGATCCTGAATATATTTTTCTTGGGAGATGTAAAAGCCATCAGAGGTCGGGGAGATCTCAATCCCAAGAAAATAGCGAAGTGGACCAAGATCAGTCATGAGAAACTGGTCGCGAAGGCGAGCCTTAACAAAGGCAATGTATACTCAGAGTCATCACCAGTGATGATCATGTCATCAACATAGAGAAGGAGAAGAGTCCGACCATGAGGAGACGTGTGAACAAACAACGCGGGATCATGATCACTGGGCAAGAAACCAGCTGCAGTCACCACAGAGGCAAAGTGCTCAAACCAGGCGCGAGGGGCCTGTTTAAGACCATAAAGGGAGCGCCGAAGTCTACAGACCATACCATCAGGGGCATAGTACCCCGGTGGTGGCTGCATATAAACCTCCTCACGCAACTCGCCATTGAGAAAGGCGTTCTGGACATCAAGTTGAGAGATAGACCACTGACGAACAAAAGCCACAGCAAGAAGAGTGCGGACAGTGGTCATGTGAGCCACAGGAGCGAATGTCTCATCATAATCGCGCCCCTGCTCCTGCTGGAAACCACGGGCCACAAGACGAGCTTTGTAGCGCTCAAGAGAACCATCAGAGCGAGTCTTAATCTTGTAGACCCACTTGCAGGTGATGGGACGAACACTGGAAGGGAGGGGAACCAGATCCCATGTGCCAGAGCGCTCAAGGGCAGCAAGCTCTTCGGCCATCGCAAGCTGCCATTCAGGCTGAGTCAGTGCAGTCCGATAGGAAGTGGGCTCGGCAATAGCAGAGAGACCGTACCGATCAGGGGAGTAGCGATCAGGCGGGGGGAGGCCGAGCATGGAGGTTGTGAACCGGGGGAGGCGTGAGGGGAGGTGCACCAGAGGTGGAAGGCTCGTCAAGGGAGGCATCCTCAGTACGAGGGCGACGAGTATAGTGGAGAGGGAACGGTGAGAGAGGGCGACGGAGTGGAGATGATGGTGGAGAGGGGGAGGAGGAGGATGGAGAAGATGGGGTCGGTGGTGAATGAGAAGGAATGAGAGGTGCCGGAGGAAGAGGTGACATATGAGGCACGTAGCAGGGTGTATCGGGAAGGAGAAGGAAAGAAAGATCGTCCATAGAGAAACTCGAGGAAGAAGGACGTGTGTAGTAAGAACGAGACTCGTCAAAAGTCACATCACGCGAGATGCGCAAGCGACTGCCCACAGGATCCCAACATCGATAGCCCTTGTGCTCATCACTGTAGCCAAGGAAAACACACTCAACCGACTGAGCAGTCAATTTGGTGCATTCTCGGGGGGCAAGAAGAACATAGCACACACATCCAAACATACGGAGAGCTGAGTAGTCAGGAGAGCGACCAGAGAGACACTCCATAGGAATACCACCCTGCAGAGCAGTCGATGGCTGAATATTGATGAGATAGGTGGATGCGGAAACAGCCTCAGCCCAAAAATGAGGTGGAAGGGAAGCAGCAATCATGAGCGCACGAGCCGTCCCAAGCAAATGACGATGCTTACGTTCGGCAACACCATTCTGAGCATGAGCACCAGGACATGAGAACTGGGCGAGAGTACCCTGTTCCGCAAGAAAACCATGCAACAGCTGAGAGATATACTCTCAAGCGGAGTCAGCACGAAAAGTATGAACGGGCGTGGAAAACTGGGTGTGAACCATGGCAGCAAATCGTTTGTATATAGGGAGAACCTCGCTACAAAATTTCATGAAGTAGAGCCAAGTGTAGCGAGAGAAATCATCAATAAACAAAACATAATAGCGATGACCACCTTTCGAATCAAAGGGAGCAGGACCCCAGACATCAGAATGAACTAAGTCAAAAGGACGCTGAGATACAGACTCACTAGTAGGATAAGGTAACTGAGTCTGTTTGCCAAGTCTGCAACCATTACAATGCAAGGAGACATCTCCAGATACAGACCCCAAGAGGCCCTGACAAACTAAAGAAGACAAACGAGAGCCACAGATGTGACCAAGGCGATGATGCCACTGCTGGAAGGACGCAGACGAAGAGGCAACAAGAGCATGAGAGCTGGCAGAAGTGGTGGCAGCGGAAGGAACACAAAGCCAGTCAACCTCCCAAAGACCCTCTGACTCACGGCTCTGGGGTCCAGCACCAACCAAAGCCTTGGTGCGACGATCCTGAATGGAGCAAGAGTCGGTATCAAGAATGACACGACAACCAGAATCAGTAAGTTGGGCAGCGGAAAAAAGATTCATGGTAAGGCGAGGAACATGTGAAACACTCGGAACAGAAAAAGATGGAGTGGAAAAAATACCACGACTAGCAACAGGAAGAGATGTGACATCGGCAGTAACAACATTAACAGGCGAATCAAGAGGTCGGAGAGAGGACAACGCGGAAGAATCAGAAGACATATGAAAGGAGCCTCCAGAATCCAAAACCCACGAAGATGTACCTAACTGTGTAGATGCCGGTGGTGGTGAGGAAGAGGATGCAGTCACAGCAGCAGCAGTCGACGAGGAGCATGAGGAAGCAAGAAGGCGCTTGAGGCGAACAATATCCTGGTCAGTGAGTGACGGAGTCGAGGAAGACACAGAAGTCCCACTTGAGGGGGGGGGGGGCTCTGATCTCGCTTCTTCTGGCGATAGTCAGACTCTGGGTGACCTGGCCGAGAGTAGTAACCACAGACGTTGTCACGGCGCGACAAGCCCTTCTCAGCATAAGGAGGACGGCTCACCCCCCTGAAGGAGTAGGCAGGAGCGGCAGAGCAGTGAGGCGAGCAGACGACACAGGAGCCCGGGCGGCCAATACTGACGGAACTAGAAGCAACCCAGCAGAGCGAAGGCGAGTCTCCTCAGCACGAAGCTCGGCAAGGATCTCTGAGATAGGAACACGACCACGAGCAAGCAAGTGAGCACGGCGAGGCTCAAACTCAGACCAGATACGAGATAAGAACTCATGGACCCGCTGAAACTCCAGATCAGACCAAGTAGTCTGACAGCAACGACAGGTTCCACAAACAACTGTCCGAAGAGAGTCAAGCTGGCGCCAGATGGTAGAGCACTGTGAATAGAACTCATCAACAGAAGAATCACCTTGTTGAAGTGCATGCTCCTGGCGCACCACAGATAGGTAGAGAGCATCACCAGAGGGCTGATAGCGCTGACAGAGATAAGACCACATCGCTGCAACTGTGCCAAGTCCCATGAACTCGGAAGCAAACTGAGGGAGGACACTCCCAGTGAGAACAGTAGCAGCGTGAGCATCATCATTGCACCACTGAGTGTAAGCAGACAGATCATCCCGGTACACAGAGAGAGCATCGGAATAAACGGATACCTACTGATCATAAGCATCAACCACAGCATCATCCAGAGCCTTGGCAGCATCCCGGTCAGCCTGAGAAGCATCCGCAGTAAGGACCGGCGGCACTGGTGGGATTGGGGCCACTGGCGCAACCGGGCATGGCGGACAGGGCACCTCGCCAGAGAGAACACCCCATAGAAGGAGTCCACGCATATGGATGCGCATGAAGCCCACAAATTCAGCATAGTTGGTCCCATCAAAGATGACCGAGCACCGAGGGACAGCGACATAGCCTGAAGAAGACATGAGGAAGCCTCTTTTTTTAGTCAACGGGAACAGTAAATCCCACGCACTGGGTCGAGGGGATCAGGCACTCACGCGCGGGATCGAGGGGATCAGGTACTCACGCGCCCGCTCGCGAGAGGGCGCAAGCTGAATCGAGGGGATCGAGCCCCCAGGCGCTAGAACGAGCACCTACTCACGAGCTCGCGGGACTCCCGCACGCCCACGCGCACGGCCGGGCGAGTAGAGGCCAGGGGCCGGCGGCAGCAGCAAGAAGCGAGTCCGGCGGGAAGGAGAGGAGCAGCCTGACCGGGCGGCGGCGGAGGCGCGAGGGAGCGGCCGGCCACCGGACGAGCTCGAGGTGAGCAGCCGGGCAGCGGGTTCCGGTGGGGCAGCTGGATAGAGCGGAACGAAGAGGAGGTAGCAGGTCCGTGACGAGGGATGGTCGGCCGACCGGGCAAGAGGCGGCAGCGACCTGGCCGGGGCAGCCGGATCCGCGACGGGAAGGACCGAAATCGGGAGAGAATCTAGCACGGAGTTGCAGCGTGCGGTGGAGAGGGGAACCTAACATCTGATACCATGTTGGATAATCAGCAACTAAGCTTTACCGAGGGCCAATGGTCAGTACATATACAGATGTGGTAAAGTGCAGAAAAGCCCCTTATACAATGGGGATGTACACAATGAACTATACACATCTAACAAGTGGGAAGGAAAGGGGAGCCTTGGCGCAGTGGTAAAAGTTGCTGCCTTGTGACTGTAAATAGACTCTTACAGAAATGTAGGGAAAGGCTGCGTACAATAGACCCAAAGTGGTCGGATCCTTCCCCAGACATTGTGCAAGTGGGGTCTACATGCACCGGGATGCTCCTTAAGAGTAGGGTGGGAAGGGCTGGTGTGGAACCTCAGACCTGATGGAGAATACAACTGAAACTCAACGTATATTGAGCGTAATTCTTCTTTCTCCATATAACGGCCTAATTTGGAAAGGCTGGGGGCCTCAAAGGTGCAAATTCAATGTACATGGTAGCTCGCTCAAAATGGACTCTGAATTTCAGCACAATCGATGGTAAAAGATGTCCTAATCAGTGATTATCCCATTTATGGAGACCATCTTGAGATCACTAACCCCATATATTCACATGCATTAGACTATGAAGAGTAGTGGACAGAACAAAGCATGTCAATCCACACTCCACAGGGCACAAAAGAATGGTATAAACAATGGGACTAGTGGCATTTGTCATTATGGAATCGACTCCCCAACAGTGGTATTCTTCCATTTTATTGCACAAGAAACATCAATATAATGGACGCAGTTGTTCTAGTCTCGAGCACACGTGAGCTCGTTATCTACGCTGCTGGTTCGATCTTTGGGATTCGGTGCATTAAATTCATGTGCCCTGTTGGAGTTCGCCCATAATTAAGTAAATCCCGAAATACAGGAGACATATGGGCTACGTGGGCCAGGACATGTGACGGGAAGAAGTCACCATGAGGCGCGGGATACTCAAGCCGTGGCTCAGGACGTCAATTCCATTGTGATTCGTGGATCAAAAACATGCTTTACGTCATCTGGCTCTGCTTAGTAGTAAATGCTGTAGGGACGTCCGGCTGCACAGCGAGTTGTTGCTCAAGAAATACTCAAACGGCGCAAGGAAATGGAGTTCTTGTTACAGCCGATTAAGAGGTGCTGATTTAGGCATGTGCAATCCATTGATTTACAGAGCCGTTTCTATCCAATCTTTCGCATCATACAAGATTTGGTGGAGCAGGACCACGGGGGTGGAGGTGCAACGACAACAACGCCGGCATGGAGGCACTACACTATACCCTGTGGTGCAGCCAACCGGAGATCTCCTGACGCCCATGGATGCAGTGAGTGCGGATGGCCAGATCTGTACCACAGAGGTGCCTGCCCAAGGAGTGAAACAGTCACAAGGATCTGAGGATTCTATTGATCTGATTGACCCAAAAACTCCTGCGTTGATGCCAAGGAATGAGCATTGATGCAAAGGAATGGTTAGTGCTACAGTTGTAGTATTGCAGTGTTCTGATGCTGGATTTCAGATTCATATCTATTGCAACCACTGGCAGCCGGTGTAGCTATATTTCAGATTCAGAGATATAAGATATATATTGATGGCGGAGTGTTACACCCTGAATGTTAAGTTACATGTGCTGCAAATGGAATTGGTTTTGGTAGCTATTGTTGTACTTCCTCCGTCCCAAAATAAGTGACTCGAGTTTGTACTAACTTTGTACTAAAGTTAGTACAAAGTAAGTCACTTATTTTGGAACGGAGGGAGTATGAAATGATGGTATAACCTATGCCACAAGACAAAAAACAGTGTTGAATGTCAATTGACAAAAAATTGCAGCAAAAAAAGGAACGAATATGGGACAAAATTTAGTTGTGGCAGGAATGATGTGTGTGCTCCGGTACCGTGGTAGAGAGATAGTTTGTAATCGGTTAAACGATGTGATCACTAGATTCTACTCCCTCCGTTCCCAAATATAAGTCTTTTTACAGATTCCAACAAGTGACTACATATGGAGCAAAATGAGTGAATCTACACTCTAAAATATGTTTACATACATCTGTATGTTGTAGTCTATTTGAAATGTCTAAAAAGACGTGTATTTAGGAACGGAGGGAGTAGGTAGTATGCTAGTTTGAGGATTTGCTCATGAGCGCTCTTCCATGCAGGGTGAGGATCAGGGCTGCTGCACCAGAGAGCACACCCTGTCCTGGCCACATCAGTGCATTAGAGAAAGCAATCTATGGTTTTGCAGAGAGCCCAGGCGAGAATGTGATAGTGCCCGCAATAGGGATAAGTTGTGATTCCCTGGGCCGTGGCTCATGACGTCTGTTGCTTACCTGATCCATGGATCAGCAAACACACTTTCCCTTCAGTGGGGGACAGAGATGGAGTAAATGGGAGAATGGTTGGTAGGTGCTAAAACAACAAAGGGATAATGGTTGGTAGTTGGGATCGTATCCTACCTTCGGCGGCTGCATTTTTCGAGTACCAATTGCGGGCGCGTTGTGGATTAGGTTCAGGCGGCAGGCGGAGAGGCACACTTACACCGAAGGTGGACATGGAGTTCCTGATGCAGCCGATTCAAAGGTTACTCACTTCATCTTTTTGGGCATGATGTATACTTGGTTGTTCTTATCGGTCCTAGTATCAATCCACCCATAACTCATATGGTTGTGCAGAGTGACGGTGCTGGAGGAGGTGAACAGCAGGGAAATTCTGATGGAGCGACTGCATTATCTAGGTGTCGCTGCAGTGGGCGTCCATCAACCGCTGCGAACGCCGGCATTAAGCATCAAGAGTCAGATATGTGCGCCGGACACCGTGATGAGTGCTGGAAGCCAAGAATCCCCACAAGTGTCCGAGCAATCGATAGACGATATAAACCTGCAGCTCCTGGGTGGACGGAAAGGTATGCCGATTGACAGGATCGATGTTAACCTGAATCATCTAGATGTTCCTATCTTATTTGCAGGGACTGGTGGTAATAACGATGAGGCCAATGGTGATACACATTCAGCTAATGAGTCCGACAATAGATTAGCAAGGCTGTTGCCATCAGCTAAGAGGAAAGAGATGGGGATGGCAACAACAAGCAGGGATAGGGCACCGTATGAAGGTTTAAGTAAACGTATCAGGTTCTGCAAAATATGTCAATGGCAAGTCCATAGGAGGACAACCTGCCCGGACCGAGGTGATGTGCAGGAACAGCCTCGCAGGACGGCTCGCCGCAGGAACTGCGACGTGGAGGGTCATCTAAGGAACAATTGCACAAGAGCTGCGGAACTTAGACTACATGATAGTTCTTAAACATTGTAGATGAGATTGAACAAGTCCGAATGAGTTTGCCTGACAAACTGTTGCGCATCTGTATGTGCTGCTGAAAATATTGTCTCTGTGATCATGTCTGCAGGACTATGATGTACCTGCTGTTATTTAGTGAACCCATGTTTAAGGCCATGTGTCTGCTGTGAGGGGAATATACTCTTTCTGAATGATAGTATTAATAACTCTGCTCCAGTTCATCGAACTATAATTGTAGAAAAATGATTTTGCAGATTCTTTGAGCAAATCGTTGTTGTTATACTCAAATTTGTTGATCCATCCGTCCATACTATGAGCTTGTTCCTTTATCTGGAATTCCGTAAATGTGAAATTTGGCACTGCAATTGCTTGCTGTATGGTGCAAAATATTTCATGCTGTTGGCACTGAAAGCAAGCTTGTTGACAAATGTAGCCAAATGTAGCAACAGGTCCAATACAAAGCAAGTTTGGAATTTGGACAACAAAGGCGGGAGCCTTCAGCGAGGTGTGTGCGCAAGAAGGTGGTTCAGAGGCCGCACTGAAGGCATAGTTTGTATAGCAGTCCTCTACACAACAGTGTAGTGGGGGCAAGATCAAAGTTTAGAGGAAGGAGAGGTTCAGTGCATGTGCATGGTGTTGGGGAACGTAGTAATTTCAAAATTTTCCTACGCACATGCAAGATCATGGTGATGCATAGCAACGAGAGGAGAGAGTGTGATCTACGTACCCTTGTAGATCGACAATGGAAGCGTTTGGTTGATGTAGTCGTATGTCTCCACGGCCCGACCGATCAAGCACCGAAACTACGGCACCTCCGAGTTCTAGCACACGTTCAGCTCGATGACGATCCCCGGACTCCGATCCAGCAAAGTGTCGGGGAAGAGTTCCGTCAACATGACGGCGTGGTGACGATCTTGATGTACTACTGTCGCAGGGCTTTGCCTAAGCATCGCTACAATATTATCGAGGACTATGGTGGCAGGGGGTGCCGCACACGGCTAAGAAGATGATCACGTGGATGAACTTGTGTCCTCTGGGGTGCCCCTGCCTCCGTATATAAAGGTTCAAGGGGGGAGGCCGGCCGGCCATCATAGGGCGCGCCAGGAGGAGTCCTACTCCCTCCGGGAGTAGGACTTCTCTCCCAATCCTAGTTGGAATAGGATTCGCGAGGTGGAAAAGAGAGAGAGAAAGGAGGGGGCGCCGGCCCCCTCTCTCCTTGTCCTATTCGGACTAGGGGGAGGGGCGCGCGGCCCAGCCCTGGCCGCCTCTCCTCTTCTTCCACTAAGGCCCACTAAGGCCCATATAGCTCCCGGGGGGTTCCGGTAACCTCCCGGTACTCCGGTAAAATCCCGATTTCACCCGGAACACTTCCGATATCCAAACATAGGCTTCCAATATATCAATCTTTATGTCTCGACCATTTCGAGACTCCTCGTCATGTCCGTGATCACATCCGGGACTCTGAACAACCTTCGGTACATCAAAACATATAAACTTATAATATAACTGTCATCGAAACCTTAAGCGTGCGGACCCTACGGGTTCGAGAACAATGTAGACATGACCGAGACATGTCTCCGGTCAATAACCAATAGCGGGACCTGGATGCCCATATTGGCTCCTACATATTCTACGAAGATCTTTATCGGTCAGACCGCATAACAACATACATTGTTCCCTTTGTCATCGGTATGTTACTTGCCCGAGATTCGATCGTCGGTATCCAATACCTAGTTCAATATCGTTACCGGCAAGTCTCTTTACTCGTTCCGTAATACATCATCTCGCAACTAACTCATTAGTTGCATTGCTTGCAAGGCTTAAGTGATGTGCATTACCGAGAGGGCCCAGAGATACCTCTCCGACGATCGGAGTGACAAATCCTAATCTCGAAATATGTCAACCCAACATGTACCTTTGGAGACACCTGTAGAGCACCTTTATAATCACCCAGTTATGTTGTGACGTTTGGTAGCACACAAAGTGTTCCTCCGGCACACGGGAGTTACATAATCTCATAGTCATAGGAACATGTATAAGTCATGAAGAAAGCAATAGCAACATACTAAACGATCGGGTGCTAAGCTAATGGAATGGGTCATGTCAATCAGATCATTCAACTAATGATGTGATCCCGTTTAATCAAATGACAACTCTTTGTCCATGGTTAGGAAACATGACCATCTTTGATTAACGAGTTAGTCAAGTAGAGGCATACTAGTGACACTCTGTTTGTCTATGTATTCACACACGTATTATGTTTCCGGTTAATACAATTCTAGCATGAATAATAAACCTTTATCATGATATAAGGAAATAAATAATAACTTTATTATTGCCTCTAGGGCATATTTCCTTCACATGGCTCCTTCGGAGTTCTCTTATGCCTCTTCTTCGATTATGGGGTCCGAGCGATACTCAGTTGTTGACAACGGATTAACATATGTAAGTTAATAGGTAAACAAGTTGATAGTATTAGCTTTGTGCGCATGTTCTGGTTTCCTATTTCCATAACTGAAGATGTCATGACGGTGCAGCATGGGGTTGCATCTGACTCTTCAGTGAATCAAGCTATACAGTACAATTCGTTGGAGTGGAAGGGGGCTGCGAAGTTTGATCAATGACAGAGATGAACACCTTATAGAAAGAGATAAGACGTGAATGGGAAAAGTAAGCAGGTCTAGCTGTGCGGGTGTCATAAATGGGACCCCGTGGACGTACATCGTTGGGAACAGAATAATTATGCAGACGGCTCATATCGTCAAACATGTCAGAGACGGGAGTCTAGTCGACAAACAGTGTCGCTACTGGCGATTGTCAGATGTGGGCCATGGGCCCAGGGAAATGAAGATATACAATAGCTATACATGGGCCTATACATTTTGGGCTGTCAATTTCGAGGCGGAAGGACGGGAACGATACCATGCGCACCTGTGCTCGTGCACAGAAGAGCACTTCCGCAATATAATTCCCAAATAACCATATAAACTATGAAAAATATTTGCTACAGATTGCACTTGCGAAACAAGTTACTTTGAGGAAAAAGAAAGAGACAAAATTCTTACTAGAACATCAACAGGTGTGAATGCACTTCGAAAAAAATGCCATGGCACAACACCACATGCAAGTATATATTAGCTGTGAATTAAATGAAGCTCTGTTCTATAATAATACCATCATAGTTTACTGGAATAATCCAATTAAATTCCTATTTGCTATCTTGACTAAAATAAGACAAAAAAATTCATATGAAACAGATAAAGAGGCAGATAAAATAAAACAATAAATTTATATGTAACAGATAAACATGCAGATAAATAACAAGATAATGCAATTAAATAAGAGATACCCCACAACCCAGCCCTTTCAAATTTGAGTCCTACCACTTACAGTGAGTTGTGGTTGGTTTTGAATGATAAGTTCAAAGCTTCCCGGTCATAATAATCATGGCAACGACTGAACATGGACAATGCATACTAGGTTTCCACTGATGGGAAGTTCAAAGCTTCCCGGTCATAATAATCATGGCAAAGTATAAATGATCGCGACACAAATAAAAAACTCGCAAGTTATCAGGAAATCAGGATTCATGAACTAGAAACAGCATGCTCATAACAAACATATAACGTGGCACCAATAGGTCAACAGAGAAGAGGGTGGGGTATATACCTCAACAATACAACCACATAACCCTCTACTTCATCTTCATCCTCCACTGCCTCAGTATCATAGTGGGTAAGGTGACGAAACAACATGTTGCAATACCACCCATTAACCCCACATCCCTCACTATTGAACCAATCCGTTCACTCTGAGATTCTTCCACATGCAACAGACCCACCACCCAATCGTAATTAACTGCGAACATCATGAAGGCCGCCGAAATGAGGCCTCCCATCAAGATAGGGTCCTTGAGCATCGGCAAAAAAGGAAAATCAGTACAAGATCATATTGTATGCTCTGAAGATAGACAGGCGCAGAGGCATTTACATATAAGGCAGCCATTTTTGAATTCAGGAAAACAATGGGTCTCAATATCTAATTTGGAATTGGCAACTTAATTTAAACACACACATGTAAAATAGGTCGGTTATTTATTTATTTTCGAAGCAAATCGGGTCATACATACATATTCGAAGGCGCAAGGGGAGTTTTTCCGTGATACCTTGTTGGCGTACGGGGAGCGCAAGGAGCGCGCGCCGACGAGGACGCCGCCTAGAGCGCGGGGGGAACCTCGAGCTTACCCAGCGCAAGACGCACGATGACCAAGGCGAGGTACACAACGCAGAGGACCCAGAGCAGCCCGCAATGCAGGAAGATGAGCGCGTCGAACCTGGCGAGGAACAAACGCCTGCGCTCCGACGCCGGCATCTCCGGCTCGGGGGCGGTCATGGGGGCGGAACCCTAGACGGCAGGCGGCGGTGGGTAGGTTGGGTTTAGCGGGAGTGAGGAGGAAGACGGGGATCGCTTTGGGGGGTTTCAGCAAGCTGGCCAAACGAGCCCGCGAGCACGCCGGCACGACACGGGCTAAATGGGTCGTGCCCGGCACGCGGCACGCCTGGGCCGGCATGGGTCGTTTATATATATAATACAGCCTAGTAGGCCTAATAGGCCTAAAAATATATATAATACAGCCTAATAGGCCTAAAAATCAGCGAAAATGTGCAGCCCAGCGTGTCAGCCCGTTTACTAACTAGGTTGTGCCTGGGATTGGAGATGCAGCACGTGGGCTGGCACGACACGGCCTGCTTAGTAAACATGCCCTCATGGGTCGTGTCGTGCATGGCACGATTAGCATAGGTCATAGCTGGCCAAACAGGCCGGCCCGGCCCGTCCGATTGTAATCGTGCCTGGCCCGGCCCGGCCTGCCTAGGCACGATTATTATGCGGGATGTGTCGTGCCAGCCCGCGTGTTGCGGCCTGCAGCCCAGGCACGGCCCGGCTGATAATCGGGCCGGTCCGCAGGCACACCAGGCACGCTAGTCTGGCTGCTATTTGGCGCACTGAGTGTTTTTAGCTTATTTTTACATGTTGAGCCATGTAGAGATATATAAAAAATAAAAAAAATCAGGCCATGTCGTGCCGGCCCGCGTGTTTAGCCTAGCAGCCCAAGCACGGCTCAGTGCGTGCCGCGTGCCGGTCCCAGCCCATTTAGCCCATGTCGTGCCTGGCCCATGGCGGTCCGTGCCGGCGTGCTCGCTAGTCGGCGCCGTCTGGCCCGACCCATTTGGCCAGCTATAGCATAGGTCGGGTCGTGCCATGCCGGGCTGGCCCGTTTGGCCAGGTTTGGCTGATCGGGTCCCAAATGGGTCGTTACGGTGTGAGTGTGTGATTGCGGCCCAGGTCAGCTTGATTTATTGGAAAACTTTCGAAAACACTCTAGTGATCTTTTCTTCCCGTTAACCGCCTCCTTGCATGCCACGTCCCCCCTCCCCCCCCCCCCCCCACACACACACACAACAAACTACTCCCTCAATCTTATCCTCTTACGAAGCTCTCTTCACACGTTTCTCTCTTCCCCCCTTTCATCTCATCACGCGTACCTAGAGGATAGGCTCACATGGGAGGGGCGTCACATGATGATCCTCTGCCTAAAAACACTGATGTTGCAATCAGAGGGACGACACAACCATTGCAACAACGCAAATGTTGCAAGGGATGGCGACTCCAACCATCGCGGCTGCAAGGTTCCCATGCGCCACCATCGCGTGTGTTGCAATCTGAGGCCTACCACTTACGGTGGATTTCATTGAATAAATTGCTACCAAATAACAATAATCGGAGAAAATGAGAGAACATGAACAACACATAGTAGGTTTTCGCTGGTGATCTATCAGTAGGCATCTGATTGGTCAACCGACGATTTGAACCAAGGGAGATCAGTACTGAATGTAAATATCTGACATCTATCAACAACTTAGAAAAGAATCTCTTTTATAGGACTAAATGGGATGCATGACAGGATGATTTGATATAAAGTTATAAACACCTTAAGTGTTGCTTACTTACATTTATAAATGATTGCAACACAAGAATGTATAGTTTATCAGGATTCATGAAACTGGAAACCTCATGCTTATTGTTGGGGAACGTAGTAATTTCAAAAAAAAATCCTAAGCACACGCAAGATCATGGTGATGCACAGCAACGAGAGGGAAGAGTGTTGTCTACGTACCCTCGTAGACCGGAAGCGGAAGCGTTATAACAACGCGGTTGATTTAGTCGTACGTCTTCACGGCCCGACCGATCAAGCACCGAAACTACGGCGCCTCCGAGTTTTTGCACACGTTCAGCTCGATGACGATCCCCGGACCGATCCAGCAAAGTGTCAGGGATGAGTTCCGTTAGCACGACGGCGTGGTAACGATCTTGATGTTCTACCATCGCAGGGCTTCGCCTAAGCACCGCTACAATATTATCGAGGATTATGGTGGAGGGGGGCACCGCACACGGCTAAGAGATCAATGATCAATTGTTGTGTCTCTGGGGTGCCCTCCTGCCCCCGTATATAAAGGAGTGGAGGAGGGGCCGGCCAAGGAGGGTGGTGCGCCCAAGGGGGGGAGTCCAACTCCCACCGGGAGTAGGACTCCCCCTTTTCCTATTAGGAGTAGGAGAGGGAAGGAAGAGGAAGGAGGGAGGAAGCAAAGGGGGGCGGCCCCCCTCCCAATTCGGGTTGGGCTTGGGGGGGGGGGGCGCCCCCTCCCTTGCTCCTTTCCCCTCCTTTCCACTAAGGCCCAATAAGGCCCATATACCTCCCGGGGGGTTCCGATAACCTCCCGGTGATCCGGTATTGTCCCAATCTCACCCGGAACCTTTCCGGTGTCCAAATATAGTTGTCCAATATATCGATCTTTATGTCTCGTCCATTTCGAGACTCCTCGTCAAGTCCGTGATCACATCGGGGACTCCGAACAACCTTCGGTACATCAAAATATATAAACTCATAATGAAACTGTCATCGTAACGTTAAGCGTGCGGACCCTACGGGTTCGAGAACAATGTAGACATGACTGAGACACGTCTTCGGTCAATAACCAATAGCAGAACCTGGATGCTCATATTGGCTCCTACATATTCTACAAAGATCTTTATCGGTCAGACCGCATAACAACATACGTTGTTCCCTTTGTCATCGGTATGTTACTTGCCCGAGATTCGATCGTCGGTATCTCAATACCTAGTTCAATCTCGTTACCGGCAAGTCTCTTTACTCGTTCCATAATACATCATCTTGCAATTAACTTATTAGTTGCATTGCTTGCAAGGCTTAAGTGATGTGCATTACCGAGAGGGCCCAGAGATACCTCTCCAACAATCGGAGCAACAAATCCTAATCTCGAAATACGCCAACCCAACATGTACCTTTGGAGACACCTGTAGAGCACCTTTATAATCACCAAGTTACGTTGTGACGTTTGGTAGCACACAAAGTGTTCCTCCAGTAAATGGGAGTTGCATAATCTCATAGTCATAGGAACATGTATAAGTCATGAAGAAAGCAATAGCAACATACTAAACGATCGGGTGCTAAGCTAATGGAATGGGTCATGTCAATCACATCATTATCCTAATGATGTGATCCCGTTTAATCAAATGACAACTCTTTATCCATGGTTAGGAAACATAACCATCTTTGATTAATGAGCTAGTCAAGTAGAGGCATACTAGTGACACTCTGTTTGTCTATGTATTCACACATGTATTATGTTTCCGGTTAATACAATTCTAGCATGAATAATAAACCTTTATCATGATATAAGGAAATAAATAGTAACTTTATTATTGCCTCTAGGGCATATTTCCTTCAGTCTCCCACTTGCACTAGAGTCAATAATCTAGATTTACATAGTAATGATTCTAACACCCATGGAGCTTTGGTGCTGATCATGTTTTGCTCATGGAAGAGGCTTAGTCAACGGGTCTGCTACATTCCGCTCCGTATGTATCTTGCAAATATCTATGTCTCCCACCTGGACTAGATCCCGGATGGAATTGAAGCGTCTCTTGATGTGTTTGGTTCTCTTGTGAAATCTGGATTCCTTTGCCAAGGCAATTGCACCAGTATTGTCACAAAAGATTTTCATTGGACCCGATGCACTAGGTATGACACCTAGATCGGATATGAACTCCTTCATCCAGACTCCTTCGTTTGCTGCTTCCGAAGCAGCTATGTACTCCGCTTCACATGTAGATCCCGCCACGACGCTTTGTTTAGAACTACACCAACTGACAGCTCCACCGTTTAATGTAAACACGTATCCGGTTTGCGATTTAGAATCGTCCGGATCAGTGTCAAAGCTTACATCAATGTAACCGTTTACGATGAGCTCTTTGTCACCTCCATATACGAGAAACATATCCTTAGTCCTTTTCAGGTATTTCAGGATGTTCTTGACCGCTGTCCAGTGATCCACTCCTGGATTACTTTGGTACCTCCCTGCTAGACTTATAGCAAGGCACACATCAGGTTTGGTACACAGCATTTCATACATGATAAAGCCTATGGCTGAAGCATAGGGAACATCTTTCATTTTCTGTCTATCTTCTGCAGTGGTCGGGCATTGAGTCTTACTCAACTTCACACCTTGTAACACAGGCAAGAATCCTTTCTTTGCTTGATCCATTTTAAACTTCTTCAAAACTTTGTCAAGGTATGTGCTTTGTGAAAGTCCAATTAAGCGTCTTGATCTATCTCTATAGATCTTAATGCCCAATATGTAAGCAGCTTCACCGAGGTCTTTCATTGAAAAACTCTTATTCAAGTATCCCTTTATGTTATCCAGAAATTCTATATCATTTCTGATTAGCAATATGTCATCCACATATAATATCAGAAATGCTACAGAGCTCCCACTCACTTTCTTGTAAATACATGTTTCTCCAAAAGTCTGTACAAAACCAAATGCTTTGATCACACTATCAAAGCATTTATTCCAACTCCGAGATGCTTGCACCAGTCCATAAATGGATCGCTGGAGCTTGCACACTTTGTTAGCTCCCTTTGGATCGACAAAACCTTCCGGCTGCATCATATACAACTCTTCTTCCAGAAATCCATTCAGGAATGCAGTTTTGACATCCATCTGCCAAATTTCATAATCATAAAATGCGGCAATTGCTAACATGATTCGGACAGACTTAAGCATCGCTACGGGTGAGAAGGTCTCATCGTAGTCAATCCCTTGAACTTGTTGAAAACCTTTTGCGACAAGTCGAGCTTTGTAGACAGTAACATTACCGTCAGCGTCAGTCTTCTTCTTGAAGATCCATTTATTTTCAATTGCTTGCTGATCATTGGGCAAGTCAACCAAAGTCCACACTTTGTTCTCATACATGGATCTCATCTCAGATTTCATGGCTTCAAGCCATTTTGCGGAATCTGGGCTCACCATTGCTTCTTCATAGTTCGTAGGTTCATCATGATCTATTAGCATGACTTCCAGAATAGGATTACCGTACCACTCTGGTGCGGATCTTACTCTGGTTGATCTACGAGGTTCAGTAGTAACTTGTTCTGAAGTTTCATGATCATCATCATTAGCTTCCTCACTAATTGGTGTAGGTGTCACACAAACCGGTCTCTGTGATGTACTACTTTCCAATAAGGGAGCAGGTACAGTTACCTCATCAAGTTCTACTTTCCTCCCACTCACTTCTTTCGAGAGAAACTCCTTCTCTAGAAAGGATCCATTCTTAGCAACAAATGTCTTGCCCTCGGATCTGTGATAGAAGGTGTACCCAACAGTCTCCTTCGGGTATCCTATAAAGACACATTTCTCTGATTTGGGTTCGAGCTTATCAGGTTGAAGTTTTTTTCACATAAGCATGGCAGCCCCAAACTTTCAGAAACGGCAACTTTGGTTTCTTGCCAAACCATAGTTCATAAGGCGTCGTCTCAACGGATTTTGATGGTGCCCTATTTAACGTGAATGCGGCCGTCTCTAAAGCATAACCCCAAAACGATAGCGGTAAATCTGTAAGAGACATCATAAATCGCACCATATCAAGTAAAGTACGATTACGA
Organism: Triticum monococcum; assembly: GCA_034509565.1. Classification (NCBI taxonomy): domain Eukaryota; kingdom Viridiplantae; phylum Streptophyta; class Magnoliopsida; order Poales; family Poaceae; genus Triticum; species Triticum monococcum. The sequence continues at coordinate 74,220,544 of CM067842.1, read as the reverse complement.
CGTGTGGACACACCATTACGTTGTGGTGTTCCGGGTGGCGTGAGTTGCGAAACTATTCCGCATTGTTTCAAATGTAAACCAAAACTCATAACTCAAATATTCTCTTCCACGATCAGATCGTAGAAACTTTATTTTCTTTTTACGATGATTTTCAACTTCACTCTGAAATTCTTTGAACTTTTCAAATGTTTAAGACTTATGTTTCATTAAGTAGATATACCCATATCTGCTTAAATCATCCGTGAAGGTGAGAAAATAACGATATCCGCCACGAGCTTCAACATTCATTGGACCACATACATCTGTATGTATGATTTCCAACAAATCTGTTGCTCTCTCCATAGTATCGGAGAACGGCGTTTTAGTCATCTTGCCCATGAGGCACGGTTCGCAAGTACCAAGTGATTCATAATCAAGTGGTTCCAAAAGTCCATCAGTATGGAGTTTCTTCATGCGCTTTACACCGATATGATCTAAACGGCAGTGCCACATATAAGTTGCACTATCATTATCAACTCTGCATCTTTTTCCTTAAACATTATGAATATGTGTATCACTACTATCGAGATTCATCAAAAATAGACCACTCTTCAAGGGTGCATAACCATAAAAGATATTACTCATATAAATAGAACAACCATTATTCTCTGATTTAAATGAATAACCGTCTCGCATCAAACAAGATCCAGATATAATGTTCATGCTCAATGCTGGCACCAAATAACAATTATTTAGGTCTAATACTAATCCTGATGGTAGATGTAGAGGTAGCGTGCCGACCGTGATCACATCGACTTTGGAACCATTTCCCACGTGCATCGTCATCTCGTCCTTCGCCAGTGTTCGCTTAATACATAGTCCCTGTTTCGAGTTGCAAATATTAGCAACAGAACCAGTATCAAATACCCAGGTGCTACTGTGAGCTCTAGTAAGGTACGCATCAATAACATGTATATCACATATACCTTTGTTCACCTTGCCATCCTTCTTATCCGCCAAATACTTGGGTGTTGGGGAACATAGTAATTTCAAAAAAATTCCTACGCACACGCAAGATCATGGTGATGCATAGCAACGAGGGGGAGAGTCTGATCTACGTACCCTTGTAGATCGCAACGGAAGCGTTGACACAACGTAGAGGAAGTAGTCGTACGTCTTCTTCCCGATCCGACCGATCCAAGTACCGTTACTCCGGCACCTCCGAGTTCTTAGCACACGTTCAGCTCGATGACGATTCTCAGGCTCCGATCCAGCAAACCGTCGAGGAAGAGTTCCGTCAGCACAACGGCGTGGTGACGATCTTGATGTACTACCGACGCAGGGCTTCGCCTAAGCACTACAACGGTATGACCGAGGTGGAATATGGTGGCAGGGGGCACCGCACACGGCTAAGGGACGATCTCAAGGATCAACTTGTGTGTCTATGGGGTGCCCCTTGCCTCAGTATATAAAGGATGGAGGAGGAGGAGGCCGGCCAAGGCCATTGGTGCGGCCAGGATGGGAATCCTACTAGGACTCCAAGTCCTAGTAGGAGTCCATCAAGAGGGGAGGAAGGGAGAAGGAAGTGGAGGAGTAGGAAAGGTGGCCGGCCCCCTTTTCCCTAGTTCAATTCGGACTAGAGGGGAGGGGGGGCGCAGCAGGCCTTTTCTCCTCTTCCCACTAAAGCCCATCAAGGCCCAATACTTCTCCCAGCGAATTCCCGTAACTCTCCGGTACTCCGAAAAATACCCGAATCACTCGGAACCTTTCCGAAGTCCGAATATAGTCGTCCAATATATCGATCTTTACGTCTCGGCCATTTCGAGACTCCTCGTCATGTCCCCGATCTCATCCGGGACTCCGAACTCCTTCGGTACATCAAAAATCATAAACTCATAATATAACTGTCATCGAAACCTTAAGCGTGCGGACCCTACGGTTCGAGAATAATGTTGACATGACCGAGACACGTCTCTGGTCAATAACCAATAGCGGGACCTGGATGCCCATATTGGCTCCTACATATTCTATGAAGATCTTTATCGGTCAGACCGCATAACAACATACGTTGTTCCCTTTGTCATCGGTATGTTACTTGCCCGAGATTCGATCGTCGGTATCCAATACCTAGTTCAATCTCGTTACCGGCAAGTCTCTTTACTCGTTCCGTAATATAACATCCCGCAACTAACTCATTAGTTGCAATGCTTGCAAGGCTTTAAGTGATGTGCATTACCGAGTGGGCCCAGAGATACCTCTCCGACAATCGGAGTGACAAATCCTAATCTCGAAATACGCCAACCCAACATCTACCTTTGGAGACACCTGTAATACTCCTTTATAATCACCCAGTTACGTTGTGACGTTTGGTAGTACCCAAAGTGTTCCTCCGGTAAACGGGAGTTGCATAATCTCATAGTCATAGGAACATGTATAAGTCATGAAGAAAGCAATAGCAACATACTAAACGATCGGGTGCTAAGCTAATGGAATGGGTCATGTCAATCAGATCATTCATCTAATGATGTGATCCCATTAATCAAATAACAACTCTTTGTCCATGGTTAGGAAACATAACCATCTTTGATTAACGAGCTAGTCAAGTAGAGGCATACTAGTGACACTCTGTTTGTCTATGTATTCACACATGTATTATGTTTCCGGTTAATACAATTCTAGCATGAATAATAAATATTTATCATGATATAAGGAAATAAAAAATAACTTTATTATTGCCTCTAGGGCATATTTCCTTCATTGGGGCAGTTCCGCTTCCAGTGACCAGTCTACTTGCAGTAGAAGCACTCAGTTTCAGGCTTAGGTCCAGACTTGGGTTTCTTCTCCTGAGCAGCAACTTGCTTGCTGTTCTTCTTGAAGTTCCCCTTCTTCTTCCCCTTGCCCTTTTTCTTGAAATTAGTGGTCTTGTTGACCATCAACACTTGATGCTCCTTCTTGATTTCTACCTCCGCAGCTTTTAGCATTGCGAAGAGCTCGGGAATTGTCTTATCCATCTCTTGCATATTATAGTTCATCACGAAGCTCTTGTAGCTAGGTGGAAGTGATTGGAGAATTCTGCCAATGACGCAATCATCCAGAAGATTAACTCCCAGTTGAATCAAGTGATTATTATACCTAGACATTTTGAGTATATGCTCACTGACAGAACTGTTCTCCTCCATCTTGCAGCTATAGAACTTATTGGTGACTTCATATCTCTCAATCCGGCCATTTGCTTGAAATATTAGCTTCAACTCCTGGAACATCTCATATGCTCCATGACGTTCAAAACATCGTTGAAGACCCGGTTATAAGCCGTAAAGCATGGCACATTGAACTATCGAGTAGTCATCAGCTTTGCTCTGCCAGACGTTCTTAACGTCGTAAGTTGCATCAGCAGCAGGCCTGGCACCCAACGGTGCTTCCAGGACGTAATTCTTCTGTGCAGCAATGAGGATAATCCTCAAGTTACGGACCCAGTCCGTATAATTGCTACCATCATCTTTAAACTTTGCTTTCTCAAGGAACGCATTAAAATTCAACAGAACAACAGCACGGGCCATCTATCTACAATCAAACATAAACAAGCAAGATACTATCAGGTACTAAGTTCATGATAAATTCAAGTTCAATTAATCATATTACTTAAGAACTCCCACTTAGAAAGATATCCCTCTAATCTTCTAAGTGATCACGTGATCCAAATCAACTAAACCATAACCGATCATCACATGAAATGGAGTAGTTTTCAATGGTGAACATCACTATGTTGATCATATCTACTATATGATTCATGCTCGACCTTTCGGTCTCAGTGTTCCAAGGCCATATCTGCATATGCTAGGCTCGTCAAGTTTAACCTGAGTATTCTGTGTGTGCAAAACTGGCTTGCACCCATTGTAGATGGACGTAGAGCTTATCACACCCGATCATCACGTGGTGTCTGGGCACGATGAACTTTGGCAATGATGCATACTCAGGGAGAACACTTTTATCTTGAAATTTAGTGAGAGATCATCTTATAATGCTACCATCAATCAAAGCAAGATAAGATGCATAAAAGATAAACATCACATGCAATCAATATAAGTGATATGATATGGCCATCATCATCTTGTGCTTGTGTTCTCCATCTCCGAAGCACCGTCATGATCACCATCGTCACCGGCGCGACACCTTGATCTCCATCATAGCATCATTGTCGTCACACCAATCTTATGCTTCTACGACTATCGCTACCGCTTAGTGATAAAGTAAAGCATTACAGGGTGATTGCATTGCATACAATAAAGCGACAACCGTATGGCTCCTGCCAGTTGCCGATAACTTGGTTACAAAACATGATCATCTCATACAATAAAATTTAGCATCATGCCTTGACCATATCACATCACAATATGCCCTGAAAAAACAAGTTAGACGTCATCTACTTTGTTTTTTGCAAGTTTTACGTGGCTGCTACGGGCTTAGCAAGAACCAATCTTACCTATGCATCAAAAACCACAACGATAGTTTGTCAAGTTGGTGTTGTTTTAACCTTCGCAAGGACCGGGCGTAGCCACACTCGGTTCAACTAAAGTTGGAGAAACTGACACCCGCCAGCCACCTGTGTGCAAAGCACGTCAGTAGAACCAGTCTCGTGTAAGCGTACGCGTAATGTCGGTCCGGGCCGCTTCATCCAACAATACCGCCGAACCAAAGTATGACATGCTGGTAAGCAGTATGACTTATATCGCCCACAACTCACTTGTGTTCTACTCGTGCATATAACATCAACAAATAAAACCTAGGCTCGGATGCCACTATTGGGGAACGTAGTAATTTCAAAAAAATTCCTACACACATGCAAGATCATGGTGATGCACAGCAACGAGAGGGGAGAGTGTTGTCTATGTACCCTCGTAGACCGGAAGCGGAAGCATTATAACAACGCGGTTGATGTAGTTGTACGTATTCACGACCTGACGGATCAAGCACCAAAACTACGGCGCCTCCGAGTTTTTGCACACGTTCAGCTCGGTGACGATCCCCGGACTCCGATCTAGCAAAGTGTCGGGGATGAGTTCCGTTAGCACGACAGCGTGGTAACGATCTTGATGTTCTACCATCGCAGGGCTTCGCCTAAGCACCTGTAACGCCCCATATGTAACTTCCCGATTTGTACTCCGACTCTTGCCGTTTCCGGCATTAAGTTATATTTAATTCTCGGGTTCGGGTCTTTGTCTCTGTGTGTTGTTTTGTTTTTCGTGCATCTCATATCATGTCATCACGTGCATTGCATTTGCATACATGTTCATCTCATGCATTCGAGCATTTTCCCCGTTGTCCGTTTTGCATTCCGGCGCTTCGTTCTCCTCCGGTGGCCATTTCTAGCTTTCTTTCGTGTGTGGGGATTAAACATTTCCGGATTGGACCGAGACTTGCCATGCGGCCTTGGTTTACTACCGGTAGACCGCCTGTCAAGTTTCGGGTCATTTGGACTTCGTTTGATGCTCCAACGGTTAACCGAGGGACCGAAAAGGCCTCGTGTGTGTGCAGCCCAAAACCCCTCCATTTTGGCCCAAAACCCACCAAACTTAGCTCCATCGTCTCGGTTGTTCAATCACGATCGTGTGGGCGAAAACCGCACCTCATTTGGACTCTCCTAGCTCCACTTATGCCTATAAATAGACCCCCCCATTCCAAATCTCGGATCCCCTCCCCGAAACCCTAGTTGTCTTCCACCTCCCGCCGCCGGACACGTCCGATTCGGGCCGGACGTGTCCGACTTGTCCCGCCACTGCCACGTGTCACCGCCTCGTTGGCGTGGCCGCCGTCCCCGCCGCCGCGGCCCGGAAGGCCCACACCGGGCCCCCGCGAGCCCGTCTGCTCCGCCGCCCCTTTCCCGCGTCCGGCGCCCGACGCCGCCGCGGCCTTTGCCGCTCCGCCGCGGAGGCTCCCCACCGGCGCGCCGCCCTCTCCTCGCCGGCGCTCGACGCCGACCGGCCGCCGCCGCCTCCACCTCGACGCCGCCTCGCCCGAGTCGCTCCAGTGGCCGCGCCGCCTTGGCCGCGCCGCCCGGCCGCCGACGCCCTGGCCCCGGGCGTTCTCCGGCTTCCTCCTCTCCACTCCGGTCGCCGCACCGGTGAACTCCGGCGAACTGCTACAGTGTCGTGAACAGTGCAGCCGGATCCGGATCTAGATCTGAGCAATTTCGGTTGACTTTCCCCCCTCTAACCCTAATTTTTCTTGCTACTTTGACCTGCCATATCTTTGCATCCGTAGCTCCGATTTGGGCATATGATATGTCAAAATCTTTGTCTCGACGAGTATATCATTTCATTCCATTGCATCATTTGCATTTGAGGTCATCTTGGTGCCCAAAATGCTGTTGGAAGAAGGCATCATGAGTTAAATTGCAGATCCGTTAGTTCAACATGCACTTTTGTCATTTTTGCCATGTTTAATCCGTGCATGATATGCCTGTGCCCCTTTGGGATGAATTGTTAAGCATGTTGTCTTCTTTCCAGGGGTGCCTCCCATGCATTTTTAGGATGTGTATGTTGTCTTGTGCAAGCTTGCGAAGAGGGCTACCTGAGTTACTGATTTCAGGGACTTAGTGAAAATCACTAAGTCTGGGATGTTTTAGTTCACGATGCTATATGTCCGGCTTGTTTCCTAGTGATCCGTGCCTCTTTTGAGGATGATCAGTAGGAGTGATTTATTATGCTTGTTGTGCTTAATCCATCCATGTCTTTACTTATTATGTTGGAGCCCCCTAGGTTGACTCAATCGAGCTCAACTTTTGGATAGTTGTTGTTTTGGGCAGATCGTGAACTCTTTTGCGATTTTGACGGAGTTATTGCTAGTGATCCATGCATGCTATGCCTTTGTTCTTGCCATGTATAGCTAGAATTTTGTGCCTTCTTAATGGATATATGCTTGCCTTGCCATGACTTGCACCGTAGTGAGAGCATCGAGCTCGTTTACATGCCTCCGTGAGTTATATTTCAGCTTGTCCCAGTTTTCACCAAGTCTGAAAACTGATTGTGTTTCATCGATGTTCGTGTGCTCGGTAGAGTATTTTGTGAACCCTTTTGGCCCCAGGTCATTTTGGGTGTTTTGTTAAGCTTGTTGAGTAGCTCCATGCCATGCTCTTACTTTTCATGTTCAGGTTTTGCTTCATGTTGTTTTGCTGCTCCGAAGAGAGCATCGTGGTCTGGAATTTCAGGCTAGCGTTAATTTCGCTAAGTCTGAAATCTGTTTTTCTTATTCAGTTTTGCCATGCTTGTTTGAAGCCCTTAATGGATGAATTTTCCTATGCCTCAGTCCTGGTGATTTGTTAAGCTTCTTGAGTACATCACTGCCATGCAATTTGTTTTCATGTTTGGTGGCTGTAGCATGTTCATTTTGTTGCATTTAGGAGCCTACGTGTTGTAAATCGCAGATCGGTTCGTTTAGTAAATCGCTTGCCATTTCTAAACCGTAGCTCCGATTGCCATGATCTTTATATCATTTTCAGGGGATTTCTTCCCCTCTATCCAGTGGCACATTTGGTTTTCCAAGTTGAGGCCACGTTCATGCATTTCCTGTATCATCTTGCATTTTGCATCCCGCATCGCATCCCGCATAGCATATCATCTTTGCATGTTATTGGTTGCCCTTGCACGTGGTTGATTGTATCCTTGTTGCTTGTTTGTGTTGTTGGGTAGAGCCGGGAGACGAGTTCGTTAACGAGGAGCCTGTTGAGTTTGCTTTTGAGGATCCAGTCAATTCTGACAACTGTGCAGGCAAGATGATCACACCCTTGAAATCACTACTATCTTTGCTATGCTAGTTTGCTCGCTCTTTTGCTTTGCCAATGCTACGATGCCTACCACTTGCTTGTCAGCCTCCCAATTGCCATGTTTGAGCCTCTAACCCACCTTTGTCCTAGCAAACCATTGATTGGCTATGTTACCGCTTTGCTCAGCCCTTCTTATAGCATTGTTAGTTGCAGGTGAAGATTGGAGCCGTTCCTTGCTGGAACATTTATTTACTTGTTGGGATATCATTATATTGCTATGTTATCTTTACTCATCTATATACTTGGTAAAGGGTGGAAGGCTCGGCCTCTCGCCTAGTGTTTTGTTCCACTCTTGCCGCCATAGTTTCCGTCATATCGGTGTTATGTTCCCGGATTGTTGCGTCCCTTACGCGGTTGGGCTATAATGGGAACCCCTTGATAGTTCGCCTTGATTAAAGCTTTTCCAGCAATGCCCAACATTGGTTTTACCATTTGCCTCCTACCTCCTTTTTCCCTTGGGTTTCCGGAGCCCGAGGGTCATCTTATTTTAGCCCCCCCGGGCCACTGCTCCTCTGAGTGTTGGTCCACCCTAGAGCACGTGCGGGGCCGTCCCTTGGCAACTGGGTTACGTTGGCTCCCGTACGCTTAGCTTATCCGGTGTGCCTTGAGAACGAGATATGTGCAGTTCCTATCGGGATTTGTCGGCACAGCGGGTGATGTTGCTGGACTAGTTTTGACCTGTCGAATCATCTTGTTGTACCGGGATACCGAGTCTGATCGGTGGGTCCTGGGTGGAGGTCTATTCCTTCGTTGACCGTGAGAGCTTGTTATGGGCTAAGTTGGGACCCCCCTGCAGGGATTGATCTTTCGAAAGCCGTGCCCGCGGTTATGGGCAGATGGGAATTTGTTAATGTCCGGTTGTAGATAACTTGAACCTTAAATAATTAAAATGAATCAACTGAGTGTGTTGCCGTGATGGCCTCTTCTCGGCGGAGTCCGGGAAGTGGACACGGCGTTGGAGTTATGTTTGCGTAGGCTGCTCTATATAGTTTCCGCTCGTGCTTTGCCTTCTCTTCTCGCTCTCCTTTGCGGATAAGTTAGCCACCATACATGCTAGTCGCTTGCTGCAGCTCCACTTACATTACCCCTTTCCTACCTATTAAGCTTAAATAGTCTTGATCGCGAGGGTGCGAGATTGCTGAGTCCCTTGTGGCTCACAGATTACTATTACACCAGATGCAGGGACCGATGATACTTCTCCGGATGGCGCGCTCGAGCTGAAGTGGGAGTACGACGAGGACTCTCAGCGATACTATGTGTCTTTTCCTGATGATCAGTAGTGGTGCCCATTCGGGGTTCGATTCAGGGTTTAGTCGCTTGTTGGGGGTCTTTTCTATTTTGGCGCCGTAGTCGGGCCATGAGTGATTGTATGATGGATGTTATTTATGTACTTTGATGTGACGTGGCGAGTGTAAGCCAACTATGTTATTATTCCCCTTTATATTATATATGTACATGGCTTGTGTAATGATTCCCGACTTGCGACATTGCTTTCAATGCGCCTATGTCTCTAAGTCGTGCCTCGACACGTGGGAGACATAGCCGCATCGAGGGCGTTACAAGTTGGTAATCAGAGCCTTCCCCGACCTTAGGAGCCCCATTGCTTGATCGTTTTTAGCAGCCGAGTTGTGTCTAGAAAAAATGTTTTGAGTCCTTAGGAATTATATATCGGAGAGCTTAGGAATTCTTTTTTACTTCCCAGTCTCCTCATCGCTCTGGTAAGGCATCCTGACGTAGAGTTTTGACTCTTCTCTTCTCAAATTTCACTAAAAAAATTTTTTAGGATCACGCGAGTATCTTAGTTTTGTTCCGATGGCTTATGATGAGAATACTGTCTTGGTGCCTCCTGTCAGGGGTTTAGTGGAAGTGTCCCGGGGAGTTGAGCTCTGAGGTGTTGTCATCATAATTCTATCGTTGCAATTCTGGCATACTTGAGATATGTGCGCGACATCGAAAATCTCCTTTATGCAGTTCGTTGGTGAGATAACCTCGACGCCACCCAGTACTGGGGCGGGAGTTCGGGAGTATCGCCATAACTTGTATAACTGATGCTTTTCGAAGGTTGAGATAGATGGTTTCCGAAGGTTTCTTGGTTATGTGTTGAAGGATGGATGCAGCTGGATGTAGGATTTGCTAGCTTGGGTGAGATATTATGCTTCCCCTGTATCCCCAACACCTGATTACATAACCGGAAAGTTTCGGGAGTTTCATAGGTGGGAATTCAAGTAGCCTTAGGATATCTTTCCAACAGATGTGTGATATGAAATTGGGGTTCGACGTCTAGTGGTTCGCCTATTCACGGTCGATTTTACAGTGGCCTTGTTGTGTCTTAAAGAGTCCTTTGCTATGCTGACTCGGGGACGCTTCGTATGTCATGTGCACTGCCTTGTACATGATGGTGCTGTACGGTCGAGCCCGTGTAGGTCCTACCACGAACACTTCGGGCGAAATTTCTATCATGTGTTTGTTCCGGCTTATTCCGCAAGCCAACCCTTGGTTTTATTTCGAGTTGTGGTATTCGTTCTTCTTCGACGTCATATGTTGATTCCATCCCTCGTTGATGTACCTCTTCTACCTGATTCTTCGTGGCTTCGCAATTTAGGAATATGTGACCACTTCAAGAGAAGTGCATTCGTTCATTTTGTTCGGGTGTGAAGACTTTATGTTGCAATTTTCATTCCGTTGGCTTCACCTTCAATATTTCTCTATTTGTGTGCTAATGGTGGTCAACCTCTTCAGGATGGCTCCCGCTAAGAGCACCAGTCAGAACCAGAATCAAGATCCTCCGCCACCTCCGCCTCCTCCAGAAGCATGGCAGGCTGTGATGGCTGCTACTAATGCAAATACTCAGCTGATCATGCAAATCATCCAAGAGCGGAATCAAAGCAGACAAGGAAGATCATGCCAAACACTTGCATTTGGTTCTTGACAAGCTAAGGGAACATCAATTCTATGCCAAGTTCTCCAAGTGTGAGTTTTGGCTCGATGAGGTTCTTTATCTTGGCCATATTATCTCTGCCAAGGGCATTTCCGTGGATCCTGAGAAGGTGTCTGCAATCGTTAATTGGGAACCTCCTCAGAATGTGAAGCAACTCCATAGCTTCCTCGGTCTTGCAAGTTATTGCCGAAGATTCGTTAAAAACTTCTCCAAGATCGCGAAGCCTCTCTCAAATCTTCTTCAGAAGCACGCCAAGTACGTTTGGTCTCCGGAGTGTGATATCGCTTTCAACGCTTTGAAAGAGAAATTGATCACTGCTCCAGTTCTGACTCCGCCTGATGAAGCCAAGCCGTACGAGGTCTTATGTGATGCCTCTCTCCAAGGTCTCGGTGCAGTACTGATGCAAGAGAAGAAAGTTGTTGCTTATACCTCTCGCCAGTTGAAGCCTAATGAGAAGAACTACCCCACTCATGACCTCAAGTTGGCGGCAGTTGTGCACGCATTGTTGACTTGGAGACATCTTCTCTTGGGAAGGAAAGTGGACATTTTCACTGATCACAAGAGTCTCAAGTACATCTTTACTCAGCCTAATCTCAACCTCAGGCAGACTCGATGGGTTGAGATGATTCAAGAGTACAATCCGAGTATCGAGTATACTCCAGGCAAGGCTAATGTGATTGCTGACGCTTTGAGCAGAAAAGCATATTGCAACAGTCTGATTCTCAAGCCTTATCAACCCGAGCTTTGTGAAGCCTTCCGCAAACTTAATCTGCAAGTTGTTCCTCAAGGTTTCCTCGCCAACCTTCAAGTTTCTCCTACCTTGGAAGACCAGATTCGCCAAGCCCAGCTTCTTGATGCTATGGTGAAAAAGGTGAAGATTGGTATTGCAAAGAGTCAGTCCAAGTACAAGTGCTACCGACTTGATGACAAGGACACTCTCTTCTTCGAGGATCGAATTGTTGTGCCCAAAGGTGAACTTCGTAAAGTGATCATGAATGAGGCTCACAACTCTCTCCTCTCCATCCACCCTGGGAGCACGAAGATGTATCAAGATCTGAAGCAAACTTATTGGTGGACTCGAATGAAGCGCGAGATCGCTCAATTCGTGAATGAATGTGATGTCTGCAGAAGAGTGAAAGCAGAACACCAAAGGCCAGCAGGTCTCCTCCAACCTCTCGCCATTCCAGAATGGAAGTTTGACCACATTGAAATGGACTTCGTGACTGGGTTTCCTAAGTCCAAGCGTGGCAATGATGCTATATTCGTGGTCATCGACAAGCTCACCAAAGTGGCTCATTTCCTGCCTATCAAAGAGTCAATCACTGCAGCTCAATTGGCGGAGCTCTACACCTCTCGAATTGTCTCTCTGCACGGTATTCCTCAAGTGATATCTTCAGACCGTGGCAGCATCTTTACCTCCAAGTTCTGGGATTCTTTTCAGAAGGCCATGGGCACTAACATTCGCTTCATTACTGCTTTCCACCCTCAAACAAGCGGTCAAGTCGAGTGTGTCAACCAGATTCTTGAAGATATGCTCAGGGCTTGTGTTATCTCCTTCGGTATGAAGTGGGAGGATTGACTTCCTTATGCTGAATTCTCGTACAACAACAGTTTTCAAGCAAGTTCCGGCAAGGCCCTGTTTGAAATTCTGTATGGTAGGAAGTGCCGTACACCTCTCAACTGGTCTGAAACCGGTGAACGTCAGCTGCTGGGTAATGACCTGATCACAGAGGCAGAAGAAATGTGCAAGGTCATTCGTGATAACCTCAAAGCAGCCCAATCTCGTCAGAAGAGCTACTATGACACCAAGCACCGTGATTTGGCCTTCGAGATCGGAGATCATGTCTACCTCCGCGTCTCTCCTATGAAAGGGACTCGTCGCTTCGGTATCAAAGGGAAGCTTGCCCCCAGATACGTCGGGCCTTTCAAGATCGTCAGCAAGAGAGGCGACCTCGCCTATCAACTCGAGCTTCCTGCAACCTTTGCCAATGTTCATGATGTGTTCCACGTCTCGCAACTCCGAAAATGCTTCAAGACACCTGAGCGCACCGTCAACTTCGAGGACATTGAGCTCCAAGAAGATCTCTCCTACCGTGAGCACCCAGTTGCAATCCTTGAAGAGACTGAACGCAAAACTCGCAACAAGTCAATCAAGTTTCTCAAAATCAAGTGGTCACACCATTCCGACCATGAAGCTACCTGGGAACGCGAGGATCACCTCCGTTCTGAGTACCCGGAGTTCTTTCAGTCCTAGATCTCGGGACGAGATCTTTTCGTAGTGGTGGAGTGTTGTAACGCCCCATATGTAACTTCACGATTTGTACTCCGACTCTTGCCGTTTCCGGCATTCAGTTATATTTAATTCTCGGGTTTGGGTCTTTGTCTCCGTGTGTTATTTTGTTTTTCGTGCATCTCATATCATGTCATCACGTGCATTGCATTTGCATACATGTTCATCCCATGCATTCGAGCATTTTCCCCGTTGTCCGTTTTGCATTCCGGCGCTTCGTTCTCCTCCGGTGGCCATTTCTAGCTTTCTTTCGTGTGTGGGGATTAAACATTTCCGGATTGGACCGAGACTTGCCATGCGGCCTTGGTTTACTACCGGTAGACCGCCTGTCAAGTTTCGGGTCATTTGGACTTCGTTTGATGCTCCAACGGTTAACCGAGGGACCGAAAAGGCCTCGTGTGTGTGCAGCCCAACACCCCTCCATTTTGGCCCAAACCCCACCAAACTCAGCTCCATCGTCTCGGTCATTCGATCACGATCGTGTGGGCGAAAACCGCACCTCATTTGGACTCTCCTAGCTCCACTTATGCCTATAAATAGACCCCCCATTCCAAATCTCGGATCCCCTCCCCGAAACCCTAGTTGTCTTCCACCACCCGCCGCCGGACACGTCCGATTCGGGCCGGACGTATCCGACTTGTCCCGCCACTGCCACGTGTCGCCGCCTCATTGGCGCGGCCGCCGTCCCCGCCGCCGCGGCCCGGAAGGCCCAAACCGGGCCCCCGCGAGCCCGTCTGCTCCGCCGCCCCTTCCCCGCGTCCGGCGCCCGACGCCGCCGCGGCCTTTGCCGCTCCGCCGCGGAGGCTCCCCGCCGGCGCACCGCCCTCTCCTCGCCGGCGCTCGACGCCGACCGGCCGCCGCCGCCTCCACTGATTGTGTTTCATCGATGTTCGTGTGCTCGGTAGAGTATTTTGTGAACCCTTTTGGCCCCAGGTCATTTTGGGTGTTTTGTTAAGCTTGTTGAGTAGCTCCATGCCATGCTCTTACTTTTCATATTCAGGTTTTGCTTCATGTTGTTTGGCTGCTCCGAAGAGAGCATCGTGGTCTGAAATTTCAGGCTAGCGTTAATTTCGCTAAGTCTGAAATCTGTTTTGCTTATTCAGTTTTGCCATGCTTGTTTGAAGCCCTTAATGGATGAATTTGCCTATGCCTCAGTCCTGGTGATTTGTTAAGCTTCTTGAGTACGTCACTGCCATGCAATTTGTTTTCATGTTTGGTGGCTGTAGCATGTTCATTTTGTTGCATTTAGGAGCCTACTTGCTGTAAATCGCAGATCGGTTCGTTTAGTAAATCGCTTGCCATTTCTAAACCGTAGCTCCGATTGCCATGATCTTTATATCGTTTTCAGGGGATTTCTTCCCCTCTATCCAGTGGCACACTTGGTTTTCCAAGTTGAGGCCAGGTTCATGCATTTCCTGTATCATCTTGCATTTTGCATCCCGCATCGCATCCCGCATAGCATATCATCTTTGCATGTTATTGGTTGCCCTTGCACGTGGTTGATTGTATCCTTGTTGCTTGTTTGTGTTGTTGGGTAGAGCCGGGAGACGAGTTTGCTAACGAGGAGCCCGTTGAGTTTGCTTTTGAGGATCCAGTCAATTCTGACAACTGTGCAGGCAAGATGATCACACCCTTGAAATCACTACTATCTTTGCTATGCTAGTTTGCTCGCTCTTTTGCTTTGCCAATGCTACGATGCCTACCACTTGCTTGTCAGCCTCCCAATTGCCATGTTTGAGCCTCTAACCCACCTTTGTCCTAGCAAACCATTGATTGGCTATGTTACCGCTTTGCTCAGCCCTTCTTATAGCATTGTTAGTTGCAGGTGAAGATTGGAGTTGTTCCTTGTTGGAACATTTATTTACTTGTTGGGATATCATTATACTACTATGTTATCTTTACTCATATATATACTTGGTAAAGGGTGGAAGGCTCGGCCTCTCGCCTAGTGTTTTGTTCCACTCTTGCCGCCATAGTTTCCGTCATATCGGTGTTATGTTCCCGGATTGTTGCGTCCCTTACGCGGTTGGGCTATAATGGGAACCCCTTGATAGTTCGCCTTGATTAAAGCTTTTCCAGCAATGCCCAACATTGGTTTTACCATTTGCCTCCTACCTCCTTTTTCCCTTGGGTTTCCGGAGCCCGAGGGTCATCTTATTTTAGCCCCCCCCCCCCCGGGCCAGTGCTCCTCTGAGTGTTGGTCCACCCTAGAGCACCGTGCGGGGCCGTCCCTTGGCAACTTGGGTTACGTTGGCTCCCGTACGCTTAGCTTATCCGGTGTGCCCTGAGAACGAGATATGTGCAGCTCCTATCGGGATTTGTCGGCACAGCGGGTGGTGTTGCTGGACTAGTTTTGACCTGTCGAATCATCTTGTTGTACCGGGATACCGAGTCTGATCGGTGGGTCCTGGGTGGAGGTCTATTCCTTCGTTGACCATGAGAGCTTGTTATGGGCTAAGTTGGGACCCCCCTGCAGGGATTGATCTTTCGAAAGCCGTGCCCGCGGTTATGGGCAGATGGGAATTTGTTAATGTCCGGTTGTAGATAACTTGAACCTTAAATAATTAAAATGAATCAACTGAGTGTGTTGCCGTGATGGCCTTTTCTCGGCGGAGTCCGGGAAGTGGACACGCGTTGGAGTTATGTTTGTGTAGGCTGCTCTATATAGTTTCCGCTCGTGCTTTTCCTTCTCTTCTCGCTCTCCTTTGCGGATAAGTTAGCCACCATACATGCTAGTCGCTTGCTGCAGCTCCACTTACATTACCCCTTTCCTACCTATTAAGCTTAAATAGTCTTGATCGCGAGGGTGCGAGATTGCTGAGTCCCTTGTGGCTCACAGATTACTATTACACCAGATGCAGGGACCGATGATACTTCTCCGGATGGCGCGCTCGAGCTGAAGTGGGAGTACGACGAGGACTCTCAGCGATACTATGTGTCTTTTCCTGATGATCAGTAGTGGTGCCCATTCGGGGTTCGATTCAGGGTTTAGTCGCTTGTTGGGGGTCTTTTCTATTTTGGCGCCGTAGTCGGGCCATGAGTGATTGTATGATGGATGTTATTTATGTACTTTGATGTGACGTGGCGAGTGTAAGCCAACTATGTTATTATTCCCCTTTATATTATATATGTACATGGGTTGTGTAATGATTCCCGACTTGCGATATTGCTTTCAATGCGCCTATGTCTCTAAGTCGTGCCTCGACACGTGGGAGACATAGCCGCATCGAGGGCGTTACAGCACCGCTACAATATTATTGAGGATTATGGTGGAGGGGGGTACCGCACACGGCTAAGAGATCAATGATCAATTGTTGTGTCTCTGGGGTGCCCCCTGCCCCCGTATATAAAGGAGTGGAGGACGGGGCTGGCCAAGGAGGGTGGCGCGCCCAAAGGGGGGAGTCCAACTCCCACTGGGAGTAGGACTCCCCCTTTTCCTATTAGGAGTAGGAGAGGGAAGGAAGAGGAAGGAGGGAGGAAGGAAAGGGGGGGGCCCCTCCCAATTCGGATTGGGCTTGGGGGGGGGGGGCCTCCCTTGCTCCTTTCCCCTCATTTCCACTAAGGCCCAATAAGGCCCATATACCTCCCGGGGGGTTCCGATAACCTCCCGGTGATCCGGTATTGTCCCAATTTCACCCGGAACCTTTCCGGTGTCCAAATATAGTCGTCCAATATATCGATCTTTATGTATTGACCATTTCGAGACTCCTCATCAAGTCCGTGATCACATCGGGGACTCCGAACAACCTTCGGTACATCAAAATATATAAACTCATAATGAAACTATCATCGTAACGTTAAGCGTGCGGACCCTACGGGTTCGAGAACAATGTAGACATGACCGAGACACGTCTCCGGTCAATAACCAATAGCGGAACCTGGATGCTCATATTGGCTCCTACATATTCTACGAAGATCTTTATCGGTCAGACCGCATAACAACATACGTTGTTCCCTTTGTCATCGGTATGTTACTTGCCCGAGATTTGATCGTCGGTATCTCAACACCTAGTTCAATCTCGTTACCGGCAAGTCTCTTTACTCGTTCCGTAATACATAATCTTGCAACTAACTTATTAGTTGCATTTCTTGCAAGGCTTAAGTGATGTGCATTACCGAGAGGGCCCAGAGATACCTCTCCGACAATCGGAGCGACAAATCATAATCTCGAAATACGCCAACCCAACATGTACCTTTGGAGACACCTGTAGAGCACCTTTATAATCACCCAGTTACGTTGTGACGTTTGGTAGCACACAAAGTGTTCCTCTGGTAAACGGGGGTTGCATAATCTCATAGTCATAGGAACATGTATAAGTCATGAAGAAAGCAATAGCAACATACTAAACGATCGGGTGCTAAGCTAATGGGATGGGTCATGTCAATCACATCATTCTCCTAATGATGTGATCCCGTTAATCAAATGACAACTCATGTCTATGGTTAGGAAACATAACCATCTTTGATTAACGAGCTAGTCAAGTAGAGGCATACTAGTGACACTTTGTTTGTCTATGTATTCACACAAGTATTACGTTTCCGGTTAATACAATTCTAGCATGAATAATAAACATTTATCATGATATAAGGAAATAAAAAATAACTTTATTATTGCCTCTAGGGCATATTTCCTTCACTTATAAGAAAGGTGCGTGCAAATAGTTTAGAAGAAGCAAACATCTTTTGTTTTAATCTCACTATCTGCACAGATAGAAACAATGCAACATAAAATTATTTTTGCCCCTCTCTAATAATGTCGATGATCATTTTGCAATAAAGGCATACATTAGAATTGCAGCAATTGGCCACTCAAAACAAATGAAGGTTGAGGCTAACCCCAATGTTTGTCATAAATGCATATATGCAGCTACCAGAGTGAATAGGAAAACACTCATTGCTTTAACATATAATAGTACTCATGTTAACAAACAACAACCAAGAATCCTACAGCTATGGAAAATGATTGAAAATTCACAACATTGGGGAACACTGGATTCATGTTATTAGGAGTCTGATAATGCACACAAAATATACACATGAGCTGAAAAAATATGGCTCCGAGCTATAGGGAAAGGTATATACCTCGACATTCTGCGACATGAGTCATGTTTTTCTTTGACATCTGGTCCTCCCTACAAAGCAAGGTACCGAAGCCAAATATCCCCAAGTCCACAATCATATAACCAATCTTTTACGGGTCGACGAGGATATAGCGGATCTGCTAGAGTTGCTCTAAATACTTTAAAGTAAAATTGCACAAAAACAGTACGGGAGTATTAATACTTCTACACTTTAAGCATACGTAAAGCACTAGAAAGTACTAAAATAAGCCAAATAAATTAGCAACAAACTTAGCGATAATCCACCTCTAAGCTCGGGCTCAGATGAGCCCGGTGAACAATAACACCGTAAAAAACAGAGAATATCCAAGAAAAAAATTTGCAAGTAAGATGCGCATGTGCGTGATGTTCGTGCAAAAGTTGATGAAGTTTTGACTGTTTGGCCCGACCCATTTGGCCAGCTATAGCATAGGTCGGGTCGTGCCATGCCGGGCTGGCCCGTTTGGCCAGGTTTGGTTGATCGGGTCCCAAATGGGTCGTTACGGTGTGAGTGTGTGATTGCGGCCCAGGTCAGCTTGATTTATTGGAAAACTCTCGAAAACACTCTAGTGATCTTTTCTTCCTGTTAACCGCCTCCTTGCACACCACGCCCCCCTCCCCCACACACACACAACAACAACAAACTGCTCCCTCAATCTTATCCTCTTACGAAGCTCTCTCCACACGCTTCTCTCTTCCCCCCTTTCATCTCATCACGCGTACCTAGAGGATAGGCTCACATGGGAGGGGCGTCCCATGATGATCCTCTACCTAAAAACATTGATGTTGCAATCAGAGAGACGACACAACCATTGCAACAATGCAAATGTTGCAAGGGATGGCGACTCCAACCATCGCGGCTGCAAGGTTCCCATGCGCCACCGTCGCGTGTGTTGCAATCTGAGGCCTACCACTTATGGTGGATTTCATTGAATAAATTGCTACCAAATAACAATAATCAGAGAAAATGAGAGAACATGAACAACACATACTAGGTTTTCGCTGGTGATCTATCAGTAGGCATCTGATTGGTCAACCGACGATTTGAACCAAGGGAGATCAGTACTGAATGTAAATATCTGACATCTATCAACAACTTAGAAAAAGAATCTCGTTTATAGGACTAAATGGGATGCATGACAGGATGATTTGATATAAAGTTATAAACACCTTAAGTGTTGCTCACTTACATTTATAAATGATTGCAACACAGGAATGTATATTTTATCAAGATTCATGAAACTGGAAACCTCATGCTTATAAGAAAGGTGCGTGCAAATAGTTTAGTGTTGGGGAACATAGTAATTTAAAAAAAATTCCTACGCACACGCAAGATCATGGTGATGCATAACAACGAGAGGGGAGAGTGTTGTCCACGTACCCTCGTAGATCGAAAGCGGAAGCATTAGCACAACGCGGTTGATGTAGTCGTACGTCTTCACGGCCCGACAGATCAAGCACCGAAACTATGGCACCTCCGAGTTCTAGCACACGTTCAGCTCGATGACGATCCCCGGACTCCGATCCAGCAGAATGTCGGGGAAGAGTTCCGTCAGCATGACGGCGTGGTGACGATCTTGATGTTCTATTGTCGCAGGGCTTCGCTTAAGCACCACTACAATATTATCGAGGACTATGGTGGAGGGGGGCCGCACACGGCTAAGAGATCAATGATCAACTGTTGTGTCTTTGGGGTGCCCCCTGCCCCGGTATATAAAGGAGTGGAGGAGGGGGAGGGCCGGCCCTCTCTATGGCGCGCCCTAGGGGAGTCCTACTCCCACCAGGAGTAGGATTCCCCCTTTCCTAGTAGAACTAGGAGCCCTTCCAAGTATTACGAGTAGGAGGGAAGGGAAGGGAAAAGGAGAAGGAAGGAAGGGGGTGCCCCCCCCCCCTTACTAGTCCAATTCGGACCAGCCCATGGGGAGGGGTGTGGCCACCCTTTGAGGCCTTTCTCTCCTTTCTCGTATGTCCCATTAAGGCCCAATACGAATTCCCGTAACTCCCCGGTACTCCCGAAAATACCCGAATCACTCGGACCATTTCCGATGTCCGAATATAGTCGTCCAATATATCGATCTTTACGTCTCGACGATTTCGAGACTCCTCGTCATGTCCCCGATCTCATTCGGGACTTCGAACTCCTTCGGTACATCAAAACACATAAATTCATAATATAACCGTCATCGAACTTTAAGCGTGCGGACCCTACGGGTTTGAGAACTATGTAGACATGACCGAGACACGTCTCCGGTCAATAACCAATAGCGGAACCTGGATGCTCATATTGGCTCCTACATATTCTACGAAGATCTTTATCGGTCAAACCGCATAACAACATACGTTGTTCCCTTTGTCATCGGTATGTTACTTGCCCAAGATTCGATCGTCGATATCTCAATACCTAGTTCAATCTCGTTACCGGCAAGTTTCTTTACTCGTTCCGTAACACATCATCCCGCAACTAACTCATTACTTGCAATGCTTGCAAGGCTTATAGTGATGTGCATTACCGAGTGGGCCCGGAGATACCTCTCCGACAATCGGAGTGACAAATCCTAATCTCGAAATACGCCAACCCAACAAGTACCTTCGAAGACACCCGTAGAGCACCTTTATAATCACCCAGTTACGTTGTGACGTTTGGTAGCACATAAAGTGTTCCTCTGGTAAACGGAAGTTGCATAATCTCATAGTCATAAGAACATGTATAAGTCATGAAGAAAGCAATAGCAACAAACTAAACGATCAAGTGTTAAGCTAACGGAATGGGTCAAGTCAATCACATCATTCTCCTAATGATGTGATCCCGTTAATCAAATGACAACTCATGTCTATGGTTAGGAAACATAACCATCTTTGATCAACGAGCTAGTCAAGTAGAGGCATACTAGTGACACTCTGTTTGTCTATGTATTCACACATGTATTATGTTTTCGATTAATACAATTCTAGCATGAATAATAAACATTTATCATGAAATAAGGAAATAAATAATAACTTTATTATTGCCTCTAGGGCATATTTCCTTCATTTAGAAGAAGCAAACATCTTTTGTTTTAATCTCACTATCTGCACAGATAGAAACAATGGAACATAAAATTATTTTTGCCCCTCTCTAATAATGTCGATGATCATTTCGCAATAAAGGCATACATTAGAATTGCAGTAGTTGGCCACTCAACACAAATGAAGGTTGAGGCTAACCCCAATGTTTGTCATAAATGCATATATGCAGCTACCAGAGGGAATAGGAAAACACTCATTGCTTTAACATATAACAGTACTCATGTTAACAAACAACAACCAAGAATCCTACAGCTATGGAAAATGATTGAAAATTCACAACATTGGGGAACACTGGATTCATGTTATTAGGAGCCTGATAATGCACACAAAATATACACATGAGCTGAAAAATATGGCTCCGAGCTATAGGGAAAGGTATATACCTCGACATTCTGCGACATGAGTCATGTTTTTCTTTGACATCTGGTCCTCCCTACAAAGCAAGGTACCGAAGCCAAATATCCCCAAGTCCACAATCACATAACCAATCTTTTACGGGCCGACGAGGATATAGCGGATCTGCTAGAGTTGCTCTAAATACTTTAAAGTAAAATTGCACAAAAACAGTATGGGAGTATTAATACTTCTACACTTTAAGCATACGTAAAGCACTAGAAAGTACTAAAATAAGCCAAATAAATTAGCAACAAACTTAGCGATAATCCACCTCTAAGCTCGGGCTCAGATGAGCCCGGTGAAGAATAACACAGTAAAAAACAGAGAATATCCAGGAAAAAATTGCAAGCATGATGCGCATGTGCGTGATGTTCGTGCAAAAGTTGATGAAGTTTTGACATTCTAGGAGCGCCCGGCAAAAAAAGACAAAATTGGACATGAACAGTGATGTTTTCAAATGCTCCACACAGACCTGAATTTTACTTTTTTTCGCCACGAGCTCCTCGAATGTCCAAACTTCATGAAATTTTGCACGAACGTTGGGCATTTGAGCATCATGCATCACTTCTTTTATTTTTCTTAAATTCCTATTTTCAACACCGATACTGTTCATGTCCAGGCTCATCTGAGCCCGGGCACCAAATCGCCGCTCTCCAAACTTAGTATTGCCTCGTAGCATTCACGATTTGCTAGTTAATACTTCGAACTTTACATATAAATCGTATATACATATTTAAATGGTTGGATTATCTAGATAGAAACGAATTATCCTACATTATTGTCTATTAGTTATACCGTATCCTATCAGTTGTGTTTAGATGTCAAAAAATATCTTACATTACCCTATTAAAATGGGTGTGAAAACAATTCCGGTCGGAAATTATCCTAAGAGAAAGGTGTGGCTGCTTCCGGGTGCAGGTGCACCCGCATGAACAGTACACGTGAAAAAATATATAAAACATGAAAGAAAAAATCTGAATTTTTTTGACATCAAACTAGATCAACAGATTTAGCTTTCTGCATAATTTCATGACCAAATAACATTTGAGGAGCCCTCAGCAAAAAAAACAAAATCACTCCTCAAAAGTGAACAAAACTTTGAACACAGATTTGTTTTTTTTTCGAGGGCTCCTCGAATGTTATTTGCTCATGAAATTTTGCAAGCAACTAAAACTTTTGATCTAGTTTGTTGTCCCAAAATTTCAGATTTTTTCCAATTTTGTTTTGTACCTTTTTCAAGTGTACTGTTCATGCGGGTGTAGGTGCACCCGGGAGTAGAAAGTCCACTCTCTAATCCCAACCACTTTGACGCTTACTTTCATAGTTGAGCGAACAGGTGAAATGTTTGTATTTGTTGCAGATCCCCTCCCCCCCCCCCCCCCTCCCAATTTTTTTTAACATTGCGACTTAGAATTTAAAAATTCCTGGCTATAACTCGGTTGTGAATTATCTTTGTAACAATCGCAGAAAGGATTCTGAAATCAAAATTGGAACTTTCAGAGAAAAACGTTGGTATTTGAATTGTATAATCCAACTAACATAGAAAGCCGAATTATTTAGTTCAAACAACTTATAACCTCGAATTATTTGTTCCAAATTGTACATTGGTTTATAGTGTTGAAAATTAGATGATAGAAGTTTGTTAGACAAGGGTTTTGCAAGTTAACAACATCGATTTTTAGACATGTCGAATCTATCAATTACACTATTAATTAGACCATGGTCCCTAGTTTTCAAGGTCTCATAGTCAATTGAAGTCTCCGGTTTAGAATTTGGTCACTCGATTTCTCAAGGAAATCCCATTCAATTCTTTTAACTTACCATGCTCACTTTTAAGCTCTCTTAATCGATTGAGGTATTCAATTTTGGAATTGGTCCACATTTTTACCGAGTCAAAGATTTTTCAAGTCAACCGGCAACAATATTAATCCCGGGCACCCTCTCATCACATAGAAAAAAACGTCAGCATGTGATATTGTAGTACTAATATAGTACATGCAACAAAAATCCCCCTCATAAATATGGGTTGATTAGTAGATAACACAGAATCACACCGCAAAAGACCCACCAAAACACCTCATTATAAATAACTAATCTTCCCTCGGTCACCAAACCAAATATTCCCTCGGTTGCAAAATATAAGGTGTATTAGCTTTTTGAAATGTCAATTTTCTTTAACTTCGACCAAGTTTAGAGAAAAAATATCATCATCCACAATACTAATCAAATAAAATATGAAAATGAAATAAAATATGAAAATTCATTTCATGATGAATGTAATGACACTAATTTGATATTATGGATATTGATATATTTCTGAACTAATCACCGTAAATTCACTAGTAGAAAACAGGGCTTTGGTCCAGGCCGGGTCAGCCCATTAGTCCCGGTTCAGTCAAGAACCGGGACTAATGTGAGCATTTATCCCGGTTCGTGCGGCTAAGGCATTAGTCCCGGTTCGTGCCACGAACCGGGACTAAAGGGTGCGATGCCCATTAGTCCCGGTTGGTGGCACCAACCGGTACTAAAGGTCTAACCTTTAGTACCAGTTGGTGCCACCAACCGGGACTAATGGGCTTTGAGGCATTAGTACCGGTTCATGGCACGAACCGGTACTAAAGGTCCCATTTTCAAACCCCCCCCCCCCCCCCCCCCCCCGTGGACCGTCTTTTCAGTTTTAGAAAAAACAAAAGAAAATGATGGAAATGTCAAAAAAAATAAAATAAAATAAGTTTCCCATGTGATATGTGGTCTAGTTGTTGGGAAAATTTATAAATATGAATTTCGACTTTATTTACAAAATCTCTCTGGAATTTGTAAAATGGGCATACCTTTTGCATACGAACTCGGATTAAAAAGTTTTTTATATGAAAAATCATCTACTCGAAAAGTTACATCTGATGGAGATCGCCTACGACCTGTTTGCAAATTTGTAGAATCCTCAAATTCCAAAAGGAAAAAAAAGTTATGCTCAAATTTTTGTTTTTTTAAATTTTCATTAAATCTGGTCAAACTATGGTCAAACTACTTATTCAAGAAGTATTAGTGTTACTAAATAATTATTCAAGAATATTAGTGTTATTAAATAATTATTTCAGTTTTTTGAATTTTGGTCAAATCTGGTCAAACTATGATCAAACTGTGATCAAACAATGGTCAAACTACTTATTCAAGAAATATTAGTGTTACTAAAAAATTATTGTTTTTTAGAACAATAGTTTCAAACTCAAACAGTGAAATGTGTGACTTCATGCTCAAGCTAAACTCCTGAGGGTTAATAGGATTGACATCTTACTATTGTCAGGAAAACAACGAGTGCATACTTGGAAACGAGGGAAAATAGAACCCGAAAGTTAAGCGTACTCAGGCTGGGGGAGTGGGAGGATGGGTGACCGTCCGGGAAGTTAGATGATTTGGAATGATGAGGGATGATTAGAGATTAGAGGTTAAAATAATTCAGAAATTTGAAAATAAAAAAAATTCAAAGTTTTTTTTGAAAAAAAATCAGAAAATTTCCTTTAGTACCGGTTGGTGCAACCGGGACTAAAGGTGGACCGGCCACGTGGAGGGCCTTTAGTCCCGGTTCTGGTTTGAACCGGGACTAAAAGGTCAAGGTATTAGTACCGACCCTTTAGTTCCGGTTCAGGAAACGGGACTAAAGGCCCTTACGAACCGGGAAGGGAAAACTAGATTATGTGAGGAGTTCCTTAGAACTTTTATTTGAGGCGCCCTACAACAAATTTGGTCTAATCTACCTATCCTTGTAGTGGAATAACGCAATTTCAAGAAATAAATTCACATCAGTGTTGCAGTTCAACATAATTTATACAAAAAGAAAGTGTTATGAACAATCGATCATGCATATTGGAGAATTGCATATTAGCATCATAGGGAAATAAGAAAAACCCTGGAAAACCCACATAACAATGCCTATAGGCCATGTTTGAGCAGCACCCACACGAGGCCATGTTCAAGTAGTTCTGGGCTCTAGTTTGAGTGCATTCTTTCCATGCAAGCAATCGGAAGAACAATACAGAGAACTGCTTGCCAACAGGAATCAAAGGCAAGATACAAATAGTACTCCCACCATAAAAAATATAAGAGCATCTAGATCATTAAAGTAGTTACCCCTAAGATATGAGGTCCACCTCTCGGTGATCACTTCATAACATTCTACAATAACTGTCATAGGCCAACCGCTTGTGAAGAAATGGTAACACTACCAACATGGCAAATTCTATATGCCTAGAAAAGCATTGTCTACGGAGAGGGTGCTACCCCTCACTGTCTGGTCATGATTTCCAGGTTTCCCAGCAGCAAGTAAACACTTCAACACCACAATGTCAAATTACGAGAGCTCCTGGCACATGGAGTATTCGATACCAGCAGTGGATCAATCTACAGTCGTGAATACATGTAACTAACTTACTATAATCCGGTACTTATACGCGACCACAAACTTCAGCAAAAAGTCGACTCTTGTATTTGTCTTGCCAATCTTAACACCATCCATTCAGGCTTATGTCTGTTAACAAAAAAAAATATAGATTAGTAGAATATACAAGCGTTTGAATGAGGATATGGAGATATTTCTCAATATTAAGCAACCAATATTATGAACATGCATGTATTGATATATGTAGAGTAGTATTATGCCAATATGTTAAGGGTCACTGCCATGCCACTGCAACTAGACCAGCGAGAGGGATTTTGAAGATGAAGAGTGGGAAGGGCTGTGTGGAACCTCGGACCTGATGGAGAATAGAACAATTGAAACTCAACAAATAAATCGTAATTCTTCTTACCCAGTCTAACAGCCTAACTTGAAACTCAACATTTGGAGCTATCTTAAGTGTTAAGCAGTTACATTTATAAATGACTGCCCAAATGGACTCTGAATTTCAGGACAATCGATGGTAAAAGATGACCTAATCAGTAATTATCCCATATATGGAGACCATCTTGAGATCACCAACCCATCCATTCGCTTGCATTAGACTATGAATACCGGTGGAAAGAACAAAGCATGACAATCCACACTCCACAGGGCACAAAAGAATGGTATGAACAGTGGAACTAATGGCATTTGTCATGATGGAATCGACTCCCTGAGAGTGGTATTCTTCAGTTTTATTGCACAAGAAGCACCAATATAATTCACAAATAATCATATAAACTATCAAAAAAAATTGCTACAGATTGCACTTGCGAAACAAGTTACTTTGAGTATAAAGGAAGGGACAAAAATCTTACTACAACATCAACATGTGTGAATGCACTTCAATAAAAATGCCATGGCACAACACCACATGTAAGTATATATTAGCTGTGAATTAAATGAAGGTTTGTTCTATAATAATACCATCATAGTTTACTGGAACAAGCCAATTAAATTTCTATTTGCTATCTTGACTAAAATAAGACAATAAGTTAAAATGAAACAGATAAACAGGCAGATAAAACAAGTCAATAAATTTATATGTAACAGATAAAATGATAAATAACAAGATAATGCAATTAAATAAGAGATACCCCACAGCCCTGCCCTTTGAAATTTGAGGTCTACCACTTACTGTGTGTTGTGGTGGGTTTTGAATGATAAATTCAAGCTTCCCGGTCATAATAATCATGACAATGACTGAACATGGACAATGCATACTAGGTTTCCACTGATGATCTCTGCGTATGGATCTGATTGGTCAAATGGCAACTTATTTTACCAAAGAAACTCAGTGTTAAATGCAAATCTCTACTCTTAATGGAGCAGTTGGTGAATAGTCCGCCGGTTATTTTTCGCTGGATTTATTTCGTCTACCCTCCCACCTTCGTCCGGCTTTTTTTCGTCCCTCCTCCCACCTCCCCATCAACGCTGGTTTCTTATTCACCGGTTTATTTACCCCTGAGCTCTTTCCTTGCAAATCAACACTTTCCAAACGTACACGCAATCACGGATCTAACTTTACTAACTTACCCAAATCAACCGATACCTTCCATTATTGCAAATTTCTTTAGGAAACAAATAATAGATTTGAAGGAAACAAATAAAAGATTTTAAAGACGCATCATACACCATCGAAAAAAATCTCATTATGAAAGCATTATGTATCTACTTAATTTGTTATGAAATATTATCTGAAGAGATCATGGGTCCCTCACGTACTACAATCGGTCACTATCCACTCTTTCCTTTCACAATTACAACTTTCCTAAGATATCTATTCATACCGTGGCAAGGATCAATCTATTCAATTATCAATTAAAAATAATTAAAGACGGCGAGCATCAATCAGTCCATATACAAAATCAATCATCAATGATTCCATATCCAAAATGAAGCATCCATGCCTTCAACCTCGCGAGCACAAAAGCCACAAACGGTCGTGTAGCAGCCACCAACACCCAAGACGGCGACCATGGAATCGGCCCCGAACCCTCTCCCTTATGAACAAATTGGAGGCGGCCGCGGCGGCTAGAATTTTGGACCAGCCACGGCTCAGGAGAACCAGCAAGCGACGGCGGCGGTGCTTTGATCTGTACAGGTACTCCCCATTTGACCTACATTTCATCCTTCCTCCTCGTCTTCCTTGCATCTACGTACATGTCTTTTGTTTGTGAGTATAGCTATTGGAGGCAGCAACGGCAGCTAGTGGGCAAGTCAGGTTTTCTCCCAAGTTGGTCTTCGGTAAGTATAGCTACCCCTTGCATCTACCTATATGTCTTTGTTCTATTCTTTCTGATTGATGGTATATGAGCTTAAAAATGTTGGTTCCTGTCTAGAGTAGTACTACCAATGGACTTCTCGGTCCATATAATTTGTTTACAAGATGTTATTTTCATTATCGTCTTTGGCTTTGTTCTATTGCAGATCGTGACCAAACTGGTGCATCATGGTATAAATGTGACCTTCTTACCCATGTACACACAAGAGGCTTAGAGAATGGTTGTGGATCAGGCCATCAGGGGATATGGAGCATGAGCGAGGGGAAGAGTAAATAATGTTGGGAGCACAAACTGATATTTTGAATCAAAATACCATCTAAATTTGTATTGTTTTCATGTCAGTTTACAATTTCTAAATGCTAATCGGGTAATTTGGTATGGATTTTTCTCAGATAACACCTAAATAAGTGTCTTTCTTTGTTCCTGTGAATACCTAATTTCAGTAAATATTCATAAATCATAACCAACTTCGTGGGACAAATATAAATTTGTTTACTCTTTCAGTTTTCTATCAGTTTTCTTAAATAGCAAGTGGTATGTTTTGCTATCAGCTTACTTTAAAGGCAATATAAATAATCCTTGAGTGTTAACTAATCTTGGTGTATAAATGATAATAAAATATCTAATTGTAAATAATACACTAAATAAAATATTTAGCAAGTTCTGATTTTTTTAGATCTTTACTACTGTACTTTATTGGCAGGTGTGCTTCTGGAGTTAAGCATTAATCAAAATTTGATAGCCTATCATGTTTGTATCTTCATTTTTTTCACGTTGGGGTAAAATAGTCATCAGATTATGTTCATAACTTTGCTACAAGAATGTATAAGGGAAAAAGGAAAGAGATGGGCCGCATACAGGAACATACCATGTAATTTGTCGTCCTATATATTGTGAACCTCCTCTGCCATCCCTTCTTCCCCCTCGTCCATCACAGATAACCAAGGAACATCAACAAGTGAATGAGCATCAAGGATAGTCAAGAACTAAAGCAAGTGGATCTAGGTATGAACATCTATGTATATTTATCTTATCTATAAATGTGTAATAATTATTAGATATGGAACAACAAAATTCATGGAACACAATGAGATCATGCCAACACTCTAGCTAAATTAATTTTATACTCATCCACTATTTCACATAAATCAATTGTGTCTGCCCAGCAGATTATTTGGCATTAGATGACTCTAAGGACTTGTAAGCACAATGCAAAATCCTGGCATGAATCCAGCAGTTCACCGCACACATGTACATATGTACAAAAAATTGAGTAGGCAAGCAGTAGACAAAAAGTTTTGAGGGCAATCAGTAGACAAACAGCTTTTAGGGCAAGCAATTAACAATATGAGTGTGTCTCAAGCCTCAACACAAATGGTAGATTTCAGCTCATAATCAACTTCTGGCTCATGCAGCAGCAGTTCAATTTTACAGAGAAATACCATGTACGACTTAGATTTCTTCATTGTGGTTTCTTGAGTAACAAAACACAGGCGAGAAGCTATGATAAAACTGCAGTATACACAATATCTTCAATATTAGCATGTGAACCACATTATCGGTCCTAAAAAAACTCATTAACAAACTCATCTTTTTTTGTAACTCATCTACTATTGATGTTGACACCGTGAACTCTGAACAGGTTAAACATTCTGAAGCAAAGATGCTAAGGAATGCATATGCATTTACCATAAGTGTGCTACAAAACCTACTAACAAAAAATATAGCAAAAATTGTGCCTATCCTTTCATTTTACCATGTTAGGTAGGGACAGGGATGGCACAATATCTTCAGTATTAGCATGTGAACTCTTAAAGCCAGTATCAGCAAGAGTGCATTATGCATAGTTTACCCCAAGTATGCTCTGAAACCTCATTATCAAACTCGTCTCCTACATATGTTGATACCAAAAACAACATCTGTTTCTTTAGATTTTCTGTGTGTGGTGGTGGTAACGATTGGTCGTGGCATTGTCACGGTCAATTATGGTGCTATGTTCTGCCGATTTGTTTGTTAGTTAGTCTGCTTCAACTTTCAATCACTGCTTCAACTTACTAGATTACTGTCGGTGACGACGGCTGCAGTTAAGTACCCACCGTGTAGTACGTACAAGATTACTGACATCACATGACCACTGCACTTTAGTACCTAGAGTATTACTGTCAGTACACGAATGCTGCACTTCAGCTTGCCATTTAGATCAAGCCGTCCCGTGCTCCCGTGGCTACATGCCTGCACCTTCTTCACTAAAAATTCAGACGGGTAAAGCTCTGTCATGAGGAGAAGACAGCAGGGGAGAGGACAATGGCAACAACAGCTGGCAGGAAGGCCAGCGGATTGGGGGATCGATGGTCTCACCAGAGATGGGAGGCGCGGCGGCGACGACGTCTGGCAGGTCGAAGTTGAGTCCCTGGCGGATGGTGGGCACCCTGCGCATGATCATCGCGAGGAAGGCGCCGGAGCTGCCACCGATGTCGACGAGCATGGCCACGCCCTCAAACCCTCCACCGGGGCAGTACCCGTCCAGCAGCACCTCCATGAACGGCTCCGACACGCCGGTCACGGCCCGGAGCATCACCTCGTTCGCCTCCCGGTCCTGGCCGTAGTAGGCGTAGGCGGGGAGGCCGGCGTGGGCGTGCGCGAAGGGCTCGACACCGGCGGGGTCGAGCACGGCCTCGTGGAGCCGCGGCCACGCCAGCACAAGCACGTACCGCCGTCGGCTGTGTGTTCGGAGAAGACGCTGCGGGAGGCGAGCAGGCGACGGACGGGTTCGGGTGGCCCGGCGGGAGCAGCTCCACGGCTGAGAGCGGCGTGTTGGCGCCGCCCGCCAACACCGCGGTCATCGCCAGTTGCAACGGGGCCAGATGTGGGCGGATCTGGTCGCTCGACCTGCCAATTTTCCTCTCCGATGAACCGGGGGAGGGGATGAGAAGGGGTGCATGGGAGGCGAGGTCGTCGATTTGTGGTGGCTGTGGGGGTGAGGGCGGAGGCCGGGGGCGACGCGGCGGGGAGATGAGTAGAGGGCGAGGAGCAGACTGGCTGTGGTGATAAGGTTAGGTGAAAACCTTTCAAAAAAAAGTTAGGTGAAAAGGAAAAAAATGTTTTTCTTTTTTACAAATTATGGAAACAGCTGTGTTATTTCTTTTATTTTTATCATATACTCCCTCCGTCCAAAAATACTTGTCATCAAAATGGATAAAAGAGGATGTATCTAGATGTATACAAGATACATCCTCTTTTATCCATTTTGATGACAAGTATTTCCGGACGGAGGGAGTAGTATACATTATTTATGTTTATATGATTGTAGTATAAACTATCATATATCTATTTTAAATCTTTCATTTTTGTTATATGATGCAGTACAAAATGAGTTCTGAGATCCGCACTGATGTAATGATGACAGACCGGACTG
The DNA here is from genome assembly GCA_034509565.1 of Triticum monococcum. Lineage (NCBI taxonomy): Eukaryota > Viridiplantae > Streptophyta > Magnoliopsida > Poales > Poaceae > Triticum > Triticum monococcum. The sequence continues at coordinate 74,188,819 of CM067842.1, read as the reverse complement.
AAACACCACGAGAAGATGTGCATATAGGTAATCGTTCTTTGTATGTATATTATACATGATAATACAAAAGGTGCATTTTTTCAAAATATCGGAGAGATAGATATTGTTTTTGGAGATGTTCAAAAAGAACCCATTTTTGAACCGACTTCGCTGAAAGGGGCCGAATAGTCATCGAGTGTTTTACAACATAATGAATCGATGATATCTCATAAAAAACAAAAAAGATGCCAATTTAAATGTTAGCGCACAAGGTTTTTTATCAATGTTATTATCGACTCTTACTTTGTCATATATTGCCTTTTATATTTAACAAACTTGGCTCATTAATAATATAAACAATATATAATATCGCATAACATAAATATATTCTAAACATAGAATTACAGGTGATAAAATGTTTACATATATTGCCTATTTTCTCACTAGCATGACCATCTACGAGACAAGGTGGGTGAAAAGGTACATATTATTAGCATGTGCGTATCTGGCCAGATAAAAGAAGGTAGGGAAAAAGACATAGACTCATCAAAATATCCTCACATCGTACAACATGTTAATTCTTATCTACAGCAAGATATGGTTAATTTTGCATCATTATCTTTTTGTTATCAATTTACATTGCAAGTGAAGTGGACTTCAATTATTAAGCAATTGTGTCTGTGTTATATTGTCTCTACGTGTGAAATTTAACATGCATTATCTCTACTCCTAATGGAGCAGTTGGTAGTCTCTGTTCCAGGTCTTTTTTGGTGTCACCTCGCTGGTTTTTTTGGTATCAAATTTCAAGGTTGGGGAGAATCATAATGGACTACTGTACGTAGATGGACCTTGCTTGTGGCAGCACTATAACTATATGTACATAAATTTGGTCCTAATATATTCATGCTAATTTCCTATAATTATTTCTGGGTGCATTTAGATGCAAGGAACCATTGGTGCGCATATGCTACTGCCACAAAATCAATTTCCCATCTATTCCTTATTTTGGTCACATGAATGGGTTCAATGCAAAGTAAGATTGCATTCCTCTTCCATTTATTATTTCCCAAATCATTTATCATAGTTCAGACGGGATACTCATCTTGCTTCCAGTTTCGCCGAATGGTCTCTCAATCCATGTACCAAATCATTAGATGGCACGCATGTGCGATGTATATACTTTGCCTTTACTCTGCATTTTTATTTGTCCTTTGTTTATGTTTTGGTGCCCATATTTCAGCAATTAGCAACTGCTTCAACATTGTAGGAAGTTCTTGTGGTCAGGAGTTGGAAGGTTCAATAAAAACAGTAATCAGTCACTTGCTTTCTTTCTGACAACAAATATGAAAGGAGGCATGTTTTACATATGTTTCGATGCTCATATTGCAGGGTCTAGTGACTGCTTCAACATTGTAGGAAGAAGTTCTTGTTTTCTGGAGTTTGAAACATCAGTAGTCCGCTTTTGAGATGCTCTTAGAACTTTTTTTTGACAAAGACATCAATGTAGCTACTCCATTGAATAACTTACCTTGTGTTGGTATTCATTGTTATAAATAACACCGAGTCTTGTTCATCATGAATCTGTATCAATATGTTTTGTGTTCTCTTTAAGAGAAGTGAACTCTTAAAACCCTCCTCATTCCAAACAATGAAAATTCTGAGGTCGAAAGTACAAACTTGATAAGAAAAAATTGATAGACTTGGAGAAAAAATTGAGTGTATTTGAACCAAGATGGTAACATAGGCAGATTTAGAATAGGGTGACGACGGAGCAACAATGGCCAAAAGAGTTTAAGTGGAAGGGCTTGTGGAAGAAGATATGGAATGACAACGATGCGACTTTGTTGTGTGATTGTTGTATATTGATGCTCTGTCGTCACCCTATTAGGTAAAGTGATGGAGACACATCTTAGGTGGAGATGGAAGAAGAACCCGGGGAAAATAGAGCATTATTCGTAGTTAGTTTGTTAATGAACATGTGGTGGGGAGAATGTTTCCATGTCCATATGCCCTCTTTTTCTTATTATTTGTACTAAGGTGAGGTGCATTACATCTCATCATTTGTTGGTGGTGTTCCACGTTACGCATGTAGTAGAGTGAGACAACAAAACACCGACATAGAAGTCACATGCTGAGAAGGGGCAATAGATTGAGAGGGTAATTTATGTTGGAACAGAGAGGAAGATACTTGTGTTTGTGTTGTGGTTGAACATTGCGTGCAATGTGCTTGTTCATGGGAGTAAAATGAGTATTGTTTATAAATTCATTTGTTGGCCCGTGGCAACGCACGGGCAGTCTACTAGTACTTTTAGGAAAGCTAACATCTATCAACAAGCCGAGTAACTAAAGTTTCTTGTGGGTCTAACTGGGATGTACGACAAAATTGTTTGGAATAAAGTTATCAACATCAAAAGTATCACTCGGTTACATGTACAAATGGTCACGACGCGAATAAAAACTCACGAGTTATCAGGATTCATGAAACTAGAAACAGCATGCTCATAAAAACATATAACGTGGCACCAATAGGTGGACAGAGAAGAAGGCGGGTATATACCTGAGCAACACAACCACATAGCCCTCTACTTCATCTTGATCCTCCATTGCCTCAGTAGCATAGTGGGTATGATGACGAAGCAGCATGTTGCACCAGCACCCATTATCCCAACACCCCTCGCCATTGAACCAATCCGTTCCCTCTGACATCCTTCCACACGCAACAGATCCAACACCAAATCGTATTTAGTTCCGAGCACCATGAAGGCCATCGAAACGAGGCATCCAATCCTGACAGGGTCCTTGAGCATCGACAAAAAAGAAAATTCAGTACGAGATCATATTATATGCTCTGAAGCTAGACAGCCCGGCGCAGAGGCATTTACATACAGGGAAGCCGCTTCTGAATTCAGGAAAACAACGGATCTCAATTTCTAATTTGGAATTGGCAACTTAATTTAAACCGCGCACATGTAAAACCCCATTTCAGCTGCTATAAAATCGGTCGGTTATTTATTTATTTATTTTTGAAGCAAATCGGATCAGACATATTCGAAGGCGCAAGGGGAGCTTTTCCGCGTACCTTGGCGTCGGGGCGCACGCCGGCGACGAACGCGGGAAAGGGGGTGAAGGTCAGAATGAAGATAACGGACATCCAGGACGCCGCCAGGACCACGGAGGAATCTCGGCCTGACCCAGGGCAAGGCGCGCGATGGCCGACGCGAGGCACACCGCGCAGAGGACCCCGTAAACCCCGCAATGCAGGAAGATGAGCCCGTCCCACCCGGCGAGGGGCGCGGACCTGCGCTACGACGCCGGCATCTCCAGCTCGGCGACCGTCATGGGGGGCGGAACCCTAGGCGCAGGTGGCGGTGGGCGGAGTTGGGTTTAGGCTAGTCATAGTGGGAGTAACTTAGCTAGTAACATAGCGCACTTCAAGAAAAATTTGCTTATATGGCAAAGAGTTAATGAGAAGTGGTAACATAATACGTTACTGTAACATAGCGCTTCTCAAGATAATATGAGTCTACAAGCTAATAAATGAAGCCATCTATGACACTAGTATTATGTTACTTTGCATTATGAAGGTGGTAACTTAGACTAATGTCATATGCATGACACTAGCATAAGTTACTCCCCACTATGACCAGCCTTAGCGGGAGAGAGGAGGAAGACGGGGGTCGCTTTGGGGGGCTTCGGGAAGTGACTGCGGACCCAAATCAGCTCAATTTGCTAGATGCACCTCGTGGAGATTTTGAAAAACTCTTTGAAACACCCGACCGATTTTTACTCCCCGTCAACTGCCTTCTTTGGGGCCCGCCAACCACTGTTCACCTCAGAAGTCCTAGCTCCTCATCCTGGGCTAATGGGGGAAGTAAATAGATGAGTAACTGAAGAAATGAACACACTCTTGGCTCCGTTCATAGCAGATGAAGTAAAGGCAGTACTCCAGCTGATTGCTCATATTTTTCACGATAGGATTTGTCCACTTAATGAAATTCATGTCATTGAAGCAATGAACTTGCTAGCCCAACATGCCAAAAAGGTTGTTGACTTTGGGTACATAGAGTAGTGGCGAGAAAAGGGCTTGCGCCTCAGCCGTTTTCACTTGATTCGAACCTTGTGATTCTAAGGCAAGGAACTAAACTAATGAACGAGGAGGAAGAGAATATATAAAAAATTACGACATTCAAGCATACTATAGATGTTCCAGAACTGCTAAAGGAAAGTTCTAGTAGAAAGGACAACTAAGCGAAAAGGCCTTCTTAGAAAGGCAAAGTGACAGGTAATGCCTTATATTCTAACAGTGAAATCTAAGATTAGACAAGAAAGATGATAAGGCTAGGCAAAGAAGACAATGGAGAAATCGTAGGTGAAAACGTTGGGTTACCAACTCTTGGGTGGGTTCTCACACCAAGGTTCCTTTGTTTCAGGCAAGCCCATTTACAAACAAAAGAGAAGGTCGGTCTCGTACTCAAATCAAATCAGAAGGGTGGTGCTCACTCGGATGGAAGAATCCCAGGTCGATCCCATACCCAAACAAAGGCTAGACCGAAGGTCCAAGAATAAGTACTTATCCCTCTATTACTTACGATGATTTTCGTTCTATTGAAATCCTGTGTCGAGCCGATGTTTCCCCAACCTTATCTCTTACGAAGCTCTCTCCTCCACACGCCCCCTTTCATCTCGCTCATCATCCTCGGCTAGAGGAGAGGTTCCCATGGCGAGCGCCACCCCCATAGCTGTGGAATCGGGAGGGCTCGCCATGTGATGATCAAAAAGACAAACCGGTCGTGCCATGCCAACCCGTGTTCCCAGACTAGCAGCCCAGACATAGCCCCCTGGCATGCCACAAGACGGGCACGCCTATTTAACCCGTGTTGTGCTGGCATGCTAACGGGTCGGCCCAACTAGCACGGCTAGATGGCCAGCTCTGGTTGGAACCCGGTCGACCACTTCTCTTTCCCCTCCCAAACCCTCGAACTGACCCCGTCCGCGGGAGCTCCTATTGGACGTTCGTTGCGTCCAATGACATGCCGATGTACAGGGGGCGCCGTGACTGAGCCGGCCCACTCCAGGGCACCGAAGCTAGCTAGTGCGAAAAAAGGAAATGAGATGGAGGAAGGAATTGAACTCGTGACCGCCAGATTGTCCATGAATGCTACTAGCCACTACAACCATCAGCTACTACTGACTTCTTTTTGCATCTCAAAATATTTAAGAAGTGAGTATAACTCGTGACAGCCAGATTCATAGTAGCACCTTGTTTGTTGTACCGGATAGATTTCTAAATTATTTAAAAATATTATGGAAACACATACAGTTTTATGAAGAAAGGAAATGGGAACAAAATTTCAAAATTCTAATACATCTTTCATAAAACCCCAAAGACTTTGGAAATCCCGAACATTTTCCGAAAAAGAGCTAAGTTTTAAAGGACGGAAATTTTCTGAAATACGAGCATTTTTTGGTAAAATGCGAACATTCTTTTAAAGTTCCCGGTACATATTTTGAATTTGTTAACAAAATTTTAAAACATGAACAAACTTAGAAAACAAGAACAATTTCTGAAATTACCAAATAGTTTTTGAATTTGTGATTTTATTTTCAAACTAGAACATTTTTTGAATTTGTGAGCAAAATTTTAAAAATGTGCACATTTTCTCATATGTTAAACAATTTTCAAAATTTTAAACTTTTCTGAAACTTACGAACACATTTTTGAAATAAGCAAACGATTTTTGAAGTTCTATTTTTTTTATTTTGAACATTTTTTATTTTTATGATTTTTTTTTTAAAAAAAGTACATTTCTTTATATTTGGAAAAAGTGTTGGAAAATGCATTTTTGAATTTCTGAACATTTTTGGGAAGAGAAAAAAAGTGAAAAGTTAAAAGAAAAACATTAAAAATTGAAAAGAAAAGAAAAGGAGAAACAGAGAAAGAAGCAGAAAAAAACCAAAAAAGAGAAACAAAAACCAAATTAAAACCAGAAAAGAAACAACACACGAAAACCCGGTTCAGGGAATGTTCTGGAAGGTACGCAAAACCGTGGCGAATAGGTTTTCCGTAATTCGCCGTCCCACAATTCGCGGCAGCAAAAATATTATTGGAAATAAAGGTAGAAGTGGGCCGGCCCTGTGAGAATCCCCCGTCCCACAATTCGCCGCAGCGAGCGGCGAATAGGTTTTCCGCCGTCCCCCTCCTCTCGCTCCCGCTAAACCCAACTTTACACTACCCAGGCTCCCGCATCTAAGAAAAAAAACTCTGCCACCTGCGCCTAGGGTTCCGCTCCCATGACCGTCGCCAGAGCCGGAGATGCCGGCGTCGGAGCGCAGGCTCGTGGCCCTCGCCAGGTGGGACGCGCTCATCTTCCTGTACTACGGGATCGTGTGGGTCGGCACCGCGGCGTCCCTCGCCAAGGTCATCGCGCGCGGCGCTCTGGGCGAGGTCGAGGGTTCCGCCATGCTCGCGGCGGCGTCCTGGCTCTCCCACCACTCCCTTATCTTCGCTGCCGTGTTCACCCCCGTTGCCTTGATTCTCGTCGGCGCCACCGGAGTGCGCTCCGCGTGCAACACCAGGAAGGTAATCGCGGAAAATGTTCCTCTGTTGCCTTTTTCAATAGATCCGATTTGCTTCAAACCGGACAGATTTTACAGCAGTTGAAATAGGATTTTGCAATGTATGCGGTTTAAATAAGTTGCCAATTCCCAATTGGAAATTAAGATCCATCATTTTCATGAATTCAAAACTGGCATTTACTTTATTTAAATGTCTCTGCATCCGTCTAGCTTAAGTGCATATAATAGGACCTCGTTCTGACCTTTTTTATGTCAATTCTTATCAAGGATATCAAAGAGCCCCCGAAAACTCTTCACCAGGTTGCGCAGATGATGCTCAAGGATCCTGTCATTGTTGGAGCGCTTGTTTTGCTGGTCTTCCTCCCGCTCATAAGTCATGAAGATTTGGTGGTCGGTCTGTTGCCTGTGAAAGAATCTCAGAGGGAACATGTTCGTTCAGTATTGAGGGATGTAGGGTCATTGGGTGTCAGCGCAGTATTTTGTTTCATCATGTTGCCCACTACGGTGCTGAGGCAGTGGAGGATGAAGTAGTAGAGGGTTATGTTGATGTGCTGTTGAGGTATATACCTGCCCTCTTCTCTGTTCTCCTATTGGCGTCACATTATATGTTTTTTGATAAGCCTACTGTTTCTAGTTTGGTGAATAATCCTGATAACTTGTGAGTTTTTCATTTGTGCTCCTATCATTTATAAATGTAAATGATTAACACTTATTGGTGTTGATAACTTTATACCAAAACATTTTGTGGTACATCCCAGTTAGACATACAAGAAAGTTTGGTTTCTTGGCTTGTTGATAGATGTTAGCTTTCTTAAAAGTATTTGTAGTTAACACTGATCTTGTTTGGTACACGTCGCTGTTTGACCAATCAAATCCATATGGAGAGATCATTAGTGGAAACCTAGTATGCATTCTCCATGTTCAGTCATTCCCATGCTTATTACGATCAGGCAGCTTTGAATTGTTATTTATCTGCCTTTATTTTCTGTTACATATAAACTTATTGCATTGCTTTAGTGAAGATACAAATAGAAATTCAATTGGACTACTCAAGTAATCCATGATGTTAATATTATAGAACACACCCTTCATTTAATCCACAGCTAATATATACTTGCATGTGGTGTTGTTCCATGACATTTTTGTCGAAGTGCATTCGAAAACACATGTCAATGTTGTAGTAAGATTTTCTTCTCTTTCATGGGTTATCAGTGCCTCTTTATTTCCCCAAAGTAACTTGAGCCCCTTTGTTTCCCCAAAAGCAACTTGTATCGCAAGAGCAATTTGCAACAAATATTTTTGATAGTTTATATGATTATTTGTTAATTATAGTGGTGCTTCTTGTGCAATAAAACTGAAAAATACCACTGTTGGGGAGTCAATTCAATAAAGACTAACGCTGAAATGCCACTTCATCGAAAAAACCCTATTCCTTTGTTTATACCATTCTTTTGTGCCCTGTGGAGCGTGGATTGCTGTTCTGTCCACCAGTCTTCACAGTGTAATGCATGTGAATATATAGGGTTCATGATCTCAAGATGGTTTCCATATACAGAAAAAGGCTTTGACCGTATCAACCATCATGCAACCCGATTCAAACACACGGCACCATAACACACCCACCCACCCAAGGGCGGATACACAGGCACTGAAATCAGCAACACCACCCCATACAACTCCAAGCAAACATCAGGTGGACAATAAGCATTACTATGGAGTTACTAGGGCCCACCAACGGTGAAGCCACATTATAGCTGCGGGGTCAGCTGACCCCACAGCTCTAGCCCCACAGGTTCTTGGCTGTCGATTGAACCCCAGCTATGAGTAGCTCCTCTGAACCCACAGGTCAAAGCAGCTGACCCCACTGTCATTCACTCATACGGTTGGCCATCTATCAAGAAAGCCATCCCATCTCACGTGCTCTATCTGTCCAAACCATCGAATCTCTAATCCCTCTTCCAGTGCAAGGCTCAATCCCCTTTTTTTATTCCCCAAATATTTAATCTCTGTCAAGCTAAGAAGACAAGGGGATGCTACTTCCAGGAGCCGAGTAGGCGGCTGCTGATTGCGTTGCCAGAGCCGTGGACATGGAGGCTACAACGAGCTTGGAGGAGAGGAGCCAGAGCTCGCTAACCGCTTCCCACCAAGTCAGGTCGCCTCGCTGGCCCAGCGCCCCTCCCGCCGCCGCCAAAGCAGCTGGCCTATGTGTCCACTGTAGCAAACATTGTAGCAAGAGGAGGGGAAAGGAGACCTTCACAAGTTAGTGTAAAGCTTTGACCCCACAGAGTATTTTTCCTGGCGCTGCCGTTGGGGCCCTCAACCCTGAACGAAAATGAGATGAAGCCGCACATGACGAACCGTGAACTCCAAGGCAGCGCCTTGAGGAAGGTCATGACACCGGAGCGCCGCCACCGCCCGATCCAATGATCAAGGTATCCCTCGGATCCAGATAACAAGTGACCGCAACAACACCTTCAAGAAGAGTATGATGCTGAAACGCCGCCATCGCTGTCCTGACCGAAGTCAGAACGGGTTTTCACCCCAGCCAGCACTCACCGCCACTGAAATGAGGTACAACCTGGCACACAACCACCACCGAACATCGCACCCCGGTAACCATGCTGCCCACACGACCATGGCCACCAGACAACACCTGAGTCACGAGCACCTCGACTCCCACCACAGGGGTCGCTGCTCCAGCATCCGAGACCGCCCCTCATTGACCGGTAAGGGGCAGAAGATCCTCTCCACACCCCCCCCCCCCCCCCCTCCCCAACCCCCCATCTGCCCAAAAAAGGCACCTTGGCAAGATTGGGGCCTCGCCGGCCAGATCTGGGCAAGGAAGCTCTGGCAGCCCCAAGCCATGTTGCAGTTGCCCATCACGCCTCCAGACCATGTCGACGTCGAGGACGGGGACCCCCCTGCCTCCTTCCCCAAAGAGCTCCTGCCACCTCCGGCCAGCCCCCACGAGCCGCGAGATGAGCCACCAGACCAGCCCATCGATCTGCCCCGGCCGCCGAGCCACGTACCTGCTGCACCAGCAAAGGAGAGGAAGGTTGAATCCACCACCACCGCCACAGCCAGCCCGCACCAATCGTATCCTGGATCGGGCCGGGCACCACCGACGCGCAGCCCATCTAGGCCATTTTGTACCATTGATTGTACTGAAATTCAGAGTTCATTTTGAGCTAGCTACCTTATACATTGAATTTGCACCTTTAGGTAGCCTTTCCAAATTAGGTTGTTTTACAAAGCAAGAAAAATTACGCTCTATATGCCGAGTTTCGATCGTTGTATTCTCCATCAGGTCTGAGGTTGCACATAACCCTTCCCACTCTTGATCCTCAAAATCTCTCTAGCTGGTGTACTTGCAGTTGCATGGTACTGACCCTTACCATATTAGCATAATACTACTCTACACATAACGATACAGACGAGTTCATAATACTGGTTGCTTCATTTTGATAAACATCTACATATTCGCATTCAAGTGCTTCTTCTTCATTTTGGCATTTTTATGGGTTACAGACATAACGCTGAACAGATGGTGTTAATATGGGCAAGACAAATAGAATAGTCGACTCTTTGCGAAGTTTGTGGCCGCTTATAAGTACTGGATTATAGTTAGTTTGATACATGTATTCATGACTGTTGATTGATCCGCTGCTAGTATCGAATACTCCATGTGCTAGGAGCTCTCGTAATTTGAGATTGTGGCGTTGAAGTGTTTATTTGAAATCCCTCTCGCTGGTCCAGTTGCGCGTGGCAAGGTAGTGACCCTTAACATATTGGCATAATACTACTCTACATATATCACTACATGCATATTCATAATATTGGTTGCTTAATATTGAGAAACATCTCCATATCCTCATTCAAGTGCTTGTATATTCTGCTAATCTTTTTTTTTGTTAACAGACATAACCATGAATGGATGGTATTAAGATGGGCAAGACAAATACAAGATCTGGCTCTTTGCTGAAGTTTGTGGCCGCGGATAAGTACCAGATTATAGTTAGTTAGTTAGTTACATGTAATCACGACTGCAATTTGACGGTAACACGACATGTATTCACTGCTAGTATCGAATACTCCATGTGCCAGGAGCTCTAGTAATTTGACATTGTGGTGTTGAAGTGTTTATTTGCTGCTGGGAAGCCTGGAATACATGACCAGACAAGTCAGGGTAGCACCCTCTCCGAGGACAGTGCTTTTTTAAGCATATGTTTTTTGCTATGTTGGCAGTGCTATGTTCCATGACAACCATTTCTTCGCAAGTGGTTGGCCCAGTGGCATGTTATATTTGTAGCGACCATGGATGTTACAGATCTACAGATTTGTGGAGTATGTTCTTTTTTTTGTCTTGTGGATATTTCGTAAGCGGAGCTCATATCTTAGGTGGCCTCTTTAAAATAAGCGATGGTGACCATGAGTCTATTACTACAGATGTTTAGATTGAAGGATTTACCTGTGTAAGTATTTTTTTTTATCTTGCCTTTGATTCATGTTGGGAAGCAGTTCTCTGTATCGTTCTTCGGATTGCTTGCATCGAAAGAATGCACTCAAATTAGAGCCTAGAAGTACTTGAACATGGCCTAGTGTGGGTGATGCTTCAACATGGCCTATAGGCAGGGCATTTTTATGTAGTTCTTCCAGGGTTTTTCTTCTTTCCAAACGATGGCAAAACGTGAATGTAGTTCTCCAATATACATGATTGGCTGTTCACATCACTAATGTTTTTTTAACAAATTACATTGAACCGTAACACTAATGTGAATTTATTTCTTGAGATTGTAGCCCACCAAGAGGGTAGGGTAGATTAGACCAAATGTGTTGTATGGCACCCTTTTGAAATAAAGATTTGTACAAAAATACTCAACCATAATTTGTCATTTTCCGCAGAAATATTTTGATCTACAACATCATAATAATTCTACCCGTCTAAAAAAATCGGTGTTGTTTACTTGAAAAACCCTTTTCTCGCTAACTACAAACTTCTATCATCTAAGTTTTAACTATATAAATTAGTATGTAGTTTGGAATAAACAATTTGAATTCCTACGTAGTTTGAACTAAATAATTCGAGTTATATGTTGTTTGAACTAAACAATTTGAATTCCAACCTTTTTTCTCTGAAAGTGTGATCTTCTAGAATCCCCATTGTGATTGTCATGAAGTTAATATATAACCTAGTTTATAGCTAGAGATTTCAAAATTCCAACAAGAGGTGGTGCTAGCCCCCATGGCTGCCGGGAACCGGCGGGTTCTCTGGGGATGGTGGGCATGGCGGCGGCCGTGGATCTGGATCCCACACAGATTCGTTGTCGGTTCTTCACGTGGATGGTCGGCGGCGCGATGAGGGGTCCGATGAGGGGATGGAGGATCTCGGCCGGAGTATTGGCGGACGCGTGTGGATGTAGGATGGTGGTATTGTCTGGCATCGTGGTGACATCGACGACAGTATGGCCTGGCGAGGTGGATACATTGATCACTCTTGAAGGTGGGACGATGGGAGATGGCGGTAGCTGATCCTAGAGCGTGCGCATGCGGTGCGTATAGAGGGTCTAGCTAGACCTGTTGGTTCTCTCGGCCTGCTAGCGGGTGGCTTGTTGAGGTCACCATAATAGATGTAGTGTGTTGATATGCGGTCAGGGCACGTCATCAAGATTATAGGTATAGCGACAGTAGTTGCCAGAAAGGTGGCTTCAGATTTTTTTTTGAATTGTGTGAAATAATATAATAAAATGACTGTATGCATCGCTTTGATGCAGAGGCCAGGATATTTCTTACTACAAAAAACATCTCATTTAACAAACCAGAGATATTCCCTCCTTCACCAGTGTAGTGTGGGAGTACCTTGAAGAGAATAGAATCGGGCACTCACCATTTCCGCATACCCGTTTAGGGCATCTCCAGCCGCGCCCCTAACAGGGCCTCCTCAGGCGATTTTGCCGCGTCGGCGCCAAAAAAAGGCCCCAGTCGCGCTCCCAGAAGGCCGTTTTTCGCCGGCTCGGGCCAAAACTAGTGCCGGCGGACCCAGGCCGAACCCGGCGCCCTGGGGGGCGCTTGGGGAGCCGGCGCAAGCGAAAAAGGCGCGTGGGCCCGCCCTGGAAGCGACCCGAGGTCATTTTCCCGCCGTTTGTTGACGCTTTTCCCTCGCATCTCTCCCGTTCGCTTGTCTTCCTCCCGCCATTCTCCCCCTTTCTCCCGCCAAACCCCCTCCCAGTCGCCTTCCAGTCGCCGCCATGCCGCCGAAGAAGTACACCATGCCGCGCGCGGCGGCAAACGCGACTGGCGCCGTGGTCCAGCCGAAGCAGAGAAAGCCAAGGGCGCCGCCATCGAAGCCGCCGGGCATGTCGAACGCCAAGTGGAGGGTGGAAGTCCAACGGCGCGAAGCAGTCACCGCCGACAGGCAGAACAGAGCCATCGCCAAGAAGGCCCGCGACAACGCGACGCGCTTGGCGGCGTCTTCCTCATCGGTTGACCACGCGGGGATGAATCCACCCGTCGTCAACCACGCCCAGTACGCGCCCTGGGGACAGCAAGGCGCCGGATCTCCATGGGGTTCATCGTCGCCCGGCTACGCCGACGGCGACGCGCACGGTAGGTTCAACCCGAACGTGACCTTCCCTCATGGCCACCTGCTACGCGCACGCCCTCGCCCGCCTTCGTCGGCGTGCAGTACCCTTCATACAACTACTCGCCGCCCGCCTCCTATGCGTCCACGCCGACGCCCCATCTCTACCGTGGACCTCCTCCCTTCTCGCACCTTGGCGACGCCGACGACACGGGGGCCGGCATGGACGACATCATCGCGACAGGATCGACCGCGGCCGCCGCCTCTCCCGGGTTCGCCACCCAGGACGAGGTAGTGGATCTCAGCGGCGACATGGAGGCCGAGCTCGACTACGTCTACGGCGAGGACGCGCAGGAACCCGAGGAGGAGGAGGAGGAGGATGAGCCGGCTCCTGTTCCGGCGAAGGGGCTCCAGAAGAAGAAGCGGGCGGCCAGGTCAGGCGAACCGCGCATCAAGTGAACGTCCAAGGAGGAGGAATGCCTCGCCGAAGCATGGAAAGCCGTCTGCCTCGACCCGACCACCGGCGCGAACCAGAGCTTGGAGACGTACTGGGACCGCATCAAGGCCGAGTTCGACGAACGGAAGCTCGTCGACCCCTACTTCAAAGGCGTCTACATGCAGCGCGGCTCCAAGGCGATGGCGAACCATTGGGGCCGTGTCCAGTTGGCGTGCAACAAATGGCATGGAATCGTCGAGGAGGTCGCGGCTCGCCCGGAGAGCGGCGCCAGCGTCGAGGATCAGCTGCTGCGTATGTTCGCCATGTATCGGGGCGACAACCAAGACGCCGACTTCAAGCACCTCCGCGTCTACAAGCGCATTGACAAGTGCGAGAAGTGGGCGGAAGTCCGGCGTGCCCTCGACAAGGCCAAGGAGACATACAAGCCGGACGCGCCGACTCCGGGCGCGTCAGAGGGGCGGCCGGACGGCCACAAGTTGGCGAAGAAAGGGAAAAACGCCGACGCGGCAACCGCGCGAGTGCAGGAGTCCATCGAGCATTGCCTCGCCGACGCGAAGGCCCGGGCCGTCCTGCGCGAAGAGAAGATCGAGGCGCGGTGGTCGTCGCTGATGAAGAACAACGCCATCAAACTCGACCTGCTCCGGACGAACGTCGCCGCGAAGAATAGGAACACCCACATGGATTTTCTGATGAGCGGGGCGGACATGCTCCAGAGCAACGACGAGAAGCTCAAGGCGTGGTACCTGGTGCAGCGCGGCCTCATCCTGAACGAGCTGCCGACGGCAACGCCGACGACGCCCACGACGCCCACGACCACCCGAACGCCAAGCCCAAACGACGCCTCTACGTCGCCGCCCAGCAGTGCCGAAGCCGCGCCGACACAGCCCAGCACCGAAGCAGCTCCGGCACCGCCGAGCCCGCGCACGCCGACTCCGCCAACGCCTGGAGCCGACCCCGCCGAGTGAATCATTGCGCACGCGAACTCTGTTTTTTGTAACGCTAGACTACATCCGATCGCCGGATTTGCGGCGTCTTTTGTGAGCGGGAACGACCAAGTTTAAAATTCCTGCATCCTGGGGCCAGCACGTGGGGGCGTGACTGGGCGCTAGGTCGCCCCCAGGAGCCGAACTAGCGCCGGCACGCCCCCAGGCCGCTCTATTTAGGCGTCCTGGGGGGCCAAACGGCTGGAGATGCCACCCGAATCCACTAGTAGAGGAAATGGGTTAGAGCAGAACCCGAAAACCGAACGGCTGGCCGCAAAACCCCCTCCCGTGTTCGTCGCTTATCCCCATTTCCCACAAACCCCCAACCCAACACTCCTACTCCGCCCCCTCGCTGCGCGACCCAACCACTCCGCTCCTTCAAGGACGAGGAGCTAGGGTTTCCCGTACCGATGGCCGTCGCCGACGCGGTGCTGCCCTCGCCGCCGCCGCCACCGCCGGCGGGGATCGTCGTCGTCGTGCGCTTCGCCCTCACCCCGATGCTGGCGCTCGGGCGCGTCCTCTGCGTCGCGGGGGGAGCCCTCGCCTGCCTGTGCTTCGCCGCTGCGTGGGTCACCTCCGTGGCCGCGGCTGCACAGATCGTGGCGCGCCGCTCCTGGGGCGAGGGCTCCACAGGGGCGGCGCCGGGGGTCTTCTTGGGTATTCGGTTGAATACCCAAGATTTTGACAAACCATTAAAATTTTATATAAAATAAGCGATTTTTTTTGCAAAACAGTGATGATTTAAGCAAAATGAATACCCCCCTTCAAAATGAATACCCATACTCTGGAACCTGGCGCCGCCAGTCTCATCTTGCTGACCTTCCAGGGCTCCGCCCCCTTCCTCTTCCTCCAGGCGCTCACGTACGGGGCTCTCAAGGTCTGCGTCTGCAGCTTCCTTGTGTTCGTCGCGCTTGCCGTCCTGTGGGCGTGCGTGGCCTGCGTGATTGCACTTGTATCTGGATCCACTCCGGGATTCAAGAAGGTATCGAGCAAATTAACTCCCTGTGACCATTATTCCGGTCGAATTGCAGCAGTACATAGGCCATTATGTTCTAATTAAGTTGCCATATATATTACGTTAGTATAGTAGTTACTCCCTCTATTCCAAAATATAGTGCGCCCGCGTTTTCCGAGGTCGAACTTTGACCATAAATTTAACGAACAAGACTGACTGCGGCGGGAGAAAAAGTTACATAATTAAAAACTTATTTCGAATATGAATGTTGAGTAAATAGGCAATTTCTCGATTAAATTAATCCATGAGTAAATCACTAGCATGACATTGACTAAGTTGATGACGTACTGACTCTGATCTAAACATGCACGTACTAAGCAAACAGTAGACAAATCTACACATACTGCTAGTACTGCTAATATGAAAATAATCAGGAGCGGGATAAACGAGTTATACCCTCCAGTAGGCCACGCAGAGGCCGCGGCTTTGGTGGCAGCAGCGGCGTCCTTCTTGTCGGCTTCGGCTTTCTCGGCGGCGGCACGTTCGGCGTCGGTGGACATGGTGATGATGAAGGCGACGCGGACGTAGAGGAAGTAGACGATTGGAAGCGAGCAGTCGCGTAATCGCTGCCCAAAAACCTATTCGCCCCTCACCCCGTACAGGAACCAGAAGGGCGTGGTTTCGGAGACCTGCTCTCCCGTCGACCGTGTACGCGGCGGACGGGATGGAGTCACCGGCGGCAGCAGCAGCGAAGGAACGACGGTGGGCGTGCGCGTGAGCAGATGTGATCTGTTCGTAGCGGCTAGGGTTAGGAGACACCGTATACTTATAGGCGCAGCCGCATGGAGAGACGTGGGCTCGATCCACGTCCGAGCTGTCAGAAAACTCTCCGTTAGTGACTGGCAAAAATAAGCGCGTAGGTGTGAGCTCGGCTCGGCTCAATCCCGCAACCCGCGGCGCGGCGCGGCGCGTCGTGACGAGGCGTGGCGTGGCGAGGCGGGCGGCGGAGGAGGAGTGCGCGAGGGCCTCTTCTCTTCTCAAGCTCCAATAGCATGTAGAAGAGAAACCCTTATAAACCACTCCAACTCTCCTTCCACTTCCGGGGTGGGACTAAACTTTCCACTACACCTAGTGCCATATAACCCACATGGGCCCTTAGAGATTTTTCAGAAATTGCAATATGGGCCTAGAGCCCATCTCAGATTTCAGCAATCCCCCACCAGATCTCGAGGGCCCATTGTGTCCTCTGTTCCAATTGCTGTTTCGATATACCAGTGTTTCAGTGAAGACCTGTTAAGGTTGAACTTCACCTAGAACAAGTGGCTACACTCCTTCACAACTGAACAATGGACTATGCCTTGAATTGTCAGTTTGGCGTAAAGAAGTTTCACTACATGTCTTACTAGTACTAGGCTGCCGAAGGCTGACCCCTCGGGTGGAGCATATAAGTCACACTCCTGGCCTATTCATGAGCTTACTAGAGATCACCCCAATCTCATAGACTGTGACCAGCAGTCGGGCTTATATAGGTGTGTTCCTCCAAAGATCGCTCTGTAGGATAGCATCTTGCTTTTATAAGCTTTGGAACACATTAAGACCGTAGTCATCCTACCATACAGTATCGAGAGTATTGCATCTCCAACGGAGTGGGTTAGTATAGTTACTCTCCTCAGTTCACCACTGGCTTGTTTTCCCAGGTCCTAGTTCACGGGATCTCCGATCACATAGGTTGGGTTACCACCATGGCAACTCATGTGGGTCTCATACCCATCTCCCTCGATGCATTATCTATCACAACACGTGATAGCCCTTTTGTAAAGGGATCTGCCAGATTCTTAGCCGTATGGACATAGTCCAACGCTATCACTCCGGAGTTTCTTAATTTTCTGACAGCTTTTAATCTCATTCTTATGTGTTTGGTGGACTTCATGTTGTCCTTTGAACTCTTCACCTTGGTGATGACAGTCTGATTGTCACAGTTCATAAGGATAGCAGGAACCGGTTTATCAACCAATGGCAAGTCTATCAAAAGATCTCGAAGCCATCTCGCTTCAACACTAGATGTGTCTAATGCCGTTAATTCTGCTTCCATTGTCGATCTCGTTAAGATCGTTTACTTGTAAGACTTCCAGGAAACAACGCCACCTCCAAGAGTAAACATATATCCAGTTATGGCCTTCATCTCATCAGCATCAGAGTTCCAATTCGCATCACTATACCCTTCAAGTACCGATGGGTATCCGGTATAGTGAAGTCCATAGTTCATAGTACCTTTCAGATAGCGCATAACTCTCTCAACAGCATGCCAATGTACATCACCCGGTTTGGAAACAAACCGGCTCAGTTTGCTCACAGCAAACGCGATGTCAGGCCTCGTTGCGCTCGCTAGGTACATTAGTGAACCAATGATTTGAGAGTATCTCAATTGATCTTTAGCCATGCCCTTGGACTTTCGAATCAATATGCTAGGATCACATGGTGTTTGAGATGGTGTGCAGTCCGAATATCCAAAACGACTCAACACCTTCTCAACGTAATGGGATTGCAGAAGTGTCATCCCACCCTCATTATCTCTCAGTAGCTTGATGTTCAAGATAACATCAGCCACACCAAGGTCTTTCATCTCAAAGTTCTGAGATAGAAACGATTTGACCTCCTCAATGACTTTGAGGTTTGTTCCGAATATCAGTATGTCATCAACATACAAGCACAGTATAACTCCTTCGCCCCCACCATGGCGATAGTATAAACATTTGTCAGCCTCATTAACAACGAAACCAACAGATGTCAGAGTTGTATTAAACTTATCATGCCATTGCTTAGGTGCTTGTTTCAGGCCATATAAAGATTTTATCAACCTACACACCTTTCTTTCCTGACCATCTATCACAAAGCCATCAGACTGTTGCATGTAGATTTTCTCCTTTAGCTCTCCATTTAGAAAAGCCGTCTTAACATCCATCTGATGGACGAGAAGACCATGTGAGGCCGCCAACGAGAGTAATACTCGAATGGTGGTCAGTCTAGCTACAGGTGAATAAGTATCAAAGAAATCTTCCTCTTCTTGCTGGTCATAGCCCTTGGCCACAAGCCTAGCCTTGTACTTTTCAATCGTACCATCGGGCCTAAGCTTCTTTTTGAACACCCACTTACATCCCAGTGGTTTGCAACCATAGGGACGGTCAGTGATCTCCCATGTCCCGTTAGCCATGATGGAATCCATCTCGCTACGGACCGCATCCTTCCAGTAGTCAGCTTCTGGAGAGGCATACGCTTCTGAAATAGAAGTGGGAGTATTATCCACGAGGTACACGAAGAAATCATCACCAAAGGTCTTTGCAGTCCTTTGTCTCTTGCCCCTACCAAGGGTTTCCTCGTCATCCTCAGGATTTTCATCATGTGTTTGTTCATAATATTCCATAGGGATGGCAGGTTCAGGAGTCTCCTCAGATTCCTGTCTAGAAGTGCTTTGCATATCTCTCATAGGAAAAATATCCTCAAAGAATGTAGCATCCTTAGACTCCATAATTGTACCAACCTTCTGGTCAGGTACCTCAGATTTCACTACTAGAAATCTATAGCCAACGCTGTTCTTAGCGTAGCCCAAATTAACGCAGTCCACAGTCTTGGGTCCAAGCTTACGCTTTTTGGGGATCGGCACGTTGACTTTCGCCAAACAGCCCCAAGTGCGCAAGTACGAGAGTGTCGTCCTTCTCTTTGCCCATTTCTCATAGGGAGTGATCTCATTATCCTTTGTCGGAACTTTATTCAGGACATGACATGCCGTCAATATAGCCTCCCCCCACCATGCCTTGGATAAACCCGATATATCTAACATGGCGTTAACCAAATCAGTTAGAGTACGGTTTTTCCGCTCGGCAACCCCGTTTGACTGGGGTGAATAGGGAGGCATCCTCTCATGAATAATGCCGTGTTCCGCACAGAAGGAATCAAACTCACTCGAGAAGTACTCTCCACCACGATCTGACCGAACTCGTTTAATTTTCTTTTCAAGTTGATTTTCAACTTCTGCCTTATAGATTTTAAAGTAGTGTAGAGCCTCATCTTTAGTATTTAACAGATACACATAGCAATATCTAGTGGAATCATCTATCAATGTCATGAAGTATCTCTTTCCACCTTTAGTCAACACACCATTCATCTCGCAAAGATCCGAATGTATGAGTTCTAATGGTGCCAGGTGATGAAGCCATGTACCTACGGTAGGGACACGGACCCGTCCTAAAGAGCCCTACCGTAGGACATCCCTAGAAGAAGTCACCTTTCAATCAACTTGAAGGTATCCCACTCGACGGGTTGAAGACACTCGACCAAGAAGCTATCACTCGACCATGAAGTCAACCACTCGACCGACCAAAAGACCTGAAGTCACTCCGCAGGCAAACGGTTGGCTATTAAGTAGTCTTTATGGTTATTATGACACTTTATTAGGGACGTTATCAGTAACGCCCCACCTTAAATGTACCTTAAACCCTGCATTACTGAGGGCAGGAGAGGGCTGGCGAACTCTATATAAGCCATCCCCCTCCTCAGTATCAAGGGTTCGCACCCCTGTCATTTACACACGCATAATTCAATCGACCGCCTCCGGGCACCGAGACGTAGGGCTGTTACTTCCTCCGAGAAGGGCCTGAACTCGTAAACCTTGCATGCTTACAACTTCCCAATAGCTAAGGTCTAGCCTCCTCATACACACCCCCCTACCTCACTGTCAGACTTAGAACCACGACAGTTGGCGCCCACCGTGGGGCATTAGTCTTAGCGCCCAATTGGAGAAGTTGCGATTTTTCCGATCCACTTGATCATGTTTTCCTGCAGAGCTTTGGCAGAGGGCCGCGAGATCCGTCTCGGCGCACTCACTTTCATTGCCGACGACTCCGCCTGGCTCCAGGAGGCGCCGCTCGACGTTGACGTGCTCCCCGTCCGCGGTGTGATGCACTTCCACGCGTGCGTCCATGGCGTCCTCCTGCGGCAGCCGTCGACCCCATATCGGTCGACTCCCGTGTCATCTCCCCGCCCCGTCTCCCGCCAGCGCAAGCGCTCAGGTCGGTCGAGACTCCAGCGGTGGGTGAAGTACGCCGCGGCCCGCCAGTCGGCGGTCCCGCAAGTCGCGGCAATCGAGCCCGACGAATCCCTCTGCGGCCTATTCGATCTGTCGACTGGCTCCGCGGAGACCGCATCCGAGTGCGATAGCAGCGACCCTTTGGCGGAGGTTCTGGCGGTCGAGGGGACACGCAGTCCTCCTGGATTCCATCGCGCTGATAGTGGTGCAGATAGAGGCGATCCGTCGCATCCCCACGACGAATACCTCCCCGAACCTCTTACGTCATTACAGCGAGAGGAGCTCCGTCGCCGGAACATGGACGCGCTCCACACTCCTATTGTTGGAGAAACCCCCGAGGCCCGGGCCTTGGAGGACGCGCGCTTGGCTAATCTGGCCGAGCGCACTCGACTGGAGAATCTACAGCGAGCACTCGACGAGCGAGCGCGTCAGTGGGCTCCCGAGTCCAATCGACGACAGCAAGCTCCCGAATCCAGTCGACGTCAGCTCTTCCCACCACCGCAGGTATACCGAACTCCAGTTCAGAATTTGGCTGCCGCGGCCCGCATAGCAGAGTCAATCCAGCCCTCTCAGTCAAAGGCTGGCAGAGGATTGTTGCAGATCAGAGCATTGCTCCGAGCGACGGGAAATCAGAATTCCACCGTCTCTCAGTCGCGGGACAGGATCCACAGTCGATCCGTTGCAACGGAAACAGTCCAGTCGGCTCACAGCCCGAGATCGCCCCCGAGGCGTGAGGGACGTGGAGACCGGCACGATCAGTACAGGAGGAATGAACAGTATGATCACCGACCCGACCGTGATGATAGACGTCGAGTGCCATCCCCTCCCCAGCAGGGCGTGGCTGAATCAGTTGGCACCCAGCAGCATTTACACTTGGGAGGACCTCGCCTGAGTGTTTATCACAACCTTCGAAGGAACGTGCAAGCGCCCTGCAGACCTTACAGAGTTGCGGTCTTGCGTGCAGAAGCCGAATGAAACATTGAGAGAATACATCCAGAGGTGGATCACACTACACCACTCGGTCGAGAACGTGCCAGACCATCAAGCAGTTTGCGCTTTCAAGGAAGGCGTCAAATACAGGGAGTTGAATCTGAAGTTTGGTCGAACTGGAGAGATGTCCCTAAATCGGATGATGGAGATTGCCACCAAGTACGCTAATGGTGAAGACGAGGACCGACTCCGAAGTGGCAAACTCAAATCAGTCACCCAAGAAACCGGAGGAAACTCCAGTCGGAAGCAGAAGCGGAAGGCCGAGCCAGCCGCCCCTGGGGAGGCCCTGGTTGTGGCCCAGGGAAACTTCAAGGGAAAACCCAAGGGCACATGGAAGCCCAAGAAGGTTAAGGATCAGGATGGGAATGATGTTTTGGACCTGCCATGTCACATCCACACCAAGAAAGATGAAGAGGGAAATTTTATTTTCCCGAAGCATACCACTCGACAGTGCCGGCTCCTGATTCAGCAGTTCCAGGGCAAGCAGCCCAAGGATAAGGAAAAAGAACCAGACAGAGTTGAGGACAAGGAGGATAGTGACGATGGATACCCTCAAGTCAATTCCACCTTGATGATTTTTGCTGATGTCGAAAGAAAAAGTCGACTGAAAGTCATTAACCGTGAGGTGAACATGGTTGCTCCGGCGACACCTAGTTACCTCAAATGGTCTCAGACCGCCATCACATTCGACCAATCTGATCACCCGACACACATTGCCACCCCAGGGAGGCAAGCTTTGGTGGTCGACCCGGTCATCGAAGGTACTCGACTGACCAAAGTCCTGATGAATGGCGGCAGTGGCCTGAACATACTGTATGCTGAAACTTTGAAAGGAATGGGCATTCCGATGTCCAGACTCAGCGCCAGCAACATGAGCTTCCACGGAGTCATTCCTGGGAAGAAAGCCGAGTCACTCGGCCCAGATTGCTCTCGATGTGGTTTTTGGTGATTCAAAGAATTACCGCAAGGAAAAGTTGACATTTAAAGTTGTGGACTTCCAGAGTGCTTATCACGCCATTTTGGGCAGGCCAGCTTACGCACGCTTCATGGCTCGACCATGTTACATGTATCTTAAATTAAAGATGCCTGGCCCCCAAAGGTGTGATCACTGTTACGGGCAACCGGAAGAAAGCAGAAGAATGTTTTCAGAAGGGATCAAAGATCGCCGATGCTCAGATGGCAGTGGTCGAGCTGAAAGAGTACCAAAAGACTGCCGACCCAAGTGAATTGCTGCGGGCTAAGAAGCCTGCCTCCGAGTCAGCTTTTCAGTCGGCTGGCGAAACAAAGACAGTCCACATTCACCCGACTGATCCCGACGCTGCTCTGACTCACATCTCGACGACGCTCAACTCCAAATAGGAAGAAGCGCTCATCCAGCTCCTCCGTGAGAACTGGGACATCTTCGCATGGAAACCCTCTGACATGCCTGGAGTTCCTAGGGGGCTAGCTGAGCACCGTCTGCAAGTCGACCCAAAGTTCAAGCCCGTGAAGGAACATCTTCGATGGTCCGCCGCCAACAAGAAACAAGCCATTGGCGAAGAAGTGGCTCGGCTCTTAGCAGCCGAGTTCATCCGAGAGATTTACCACTCCAAGTGGCTCGCCAATGTCATCATGGTCCCCAAGAAGGACAAGTCACTCCGTATGTGCATTGATTTCAAACATATCAATCGGGCCTGCCCGAAAGATCATTTTCCTCTCCCTCGCATCGACCAAATTGTCGACTCAACTGCGGGATGCGAGAGATTGTCTTTTCTAGATGCCTATTCCGGGTACCATCAGATCCGTCTATATGGGCTCGACGAAATCAAAACAGCTTTCATCACTCCATTCGGATGCTTCTGTTACGTCACCATGCCATTTGGCCTCAAGAACGCCGGAGCCACATTCATGAGAATGATCCAGAAGTGTTTACTCACTCAAATCAGTCGGAATGTGGAGGCGTACATGGATGACATCGTGGTCAAGTCCCGGAAAGGTTCCGACCTGCGGGCTGACCTTGCTGAAACCTTTGCCAACCTCAGGAGGTACGATATCAAGCTCAATCCATCAAAGTGCACTTTCGGGGTTCCAGGTGGAAAGCTACTCGGTTTTCTCGTTTCCGAACGGGGAATCGACGCCAATCCTGAAAAAAATGGCACCATACTCCGGATGAAGCGTCCTGTACGTGTGCATGATGTCCAAAAGCTTACAGGCTGCTTGGCCGCCTTAAGTCGATTCATTTCTCGACTCGGTGAAAAAGCATTGCCTCTTTACCGACTGATGAAGAAGTCTGACAAGTTCGAGTGGACTCCAGAAGCTGATGCAGCGTTTGCAGAGCTCAAAGCTCTGCTCTCCACCCAGCCGGTGCTAGCTGCCCCAATCAGCAAAGAGCCTCTACTGCTTTACATTGCAGCCACAGGACAAGTTGTCAGTACAGTACTTACGGTCGAGCGGGAAGAGGGAGGGAAGGCCTTCAAAGTTCAACGCCCTGTATTTTGACCCCTTCAAAACAAAGATACCCCCACTACCAGAAGCTTGTATATGGGATTTATATGACCATGAAGAAAGTTGCACATTATTTCTCTGACCACTCCATTACAGTCGTCAGCGACGCCCCGTTATCAGAGATCCTGCATAACAGGGACGCAACTGGTCAAGTGGCCAAGTGGGCGATTGAACTCCTTCCTTTAGATATCAAGTTTGAAGCAAAGAAGGCTATCAAGTCCCAAGCAATCGCGGATTTCATCGCTGAGTGGATTGAACAGCAACTTCCGACTCACGTTCACTCGGAGCACTGGACCATGTTCTTCGATGGATCCAAGATGCTGAATGGATCGGGCGCGGGAGTAGTCTTGGTCTCCCCCCGAGGGGATAAGCTCAGATATGTTCTCCAAATTCACTTCGATTCCTCCAATAATGAAGCAGAGTATGAGGCACTTTTGTATGGGTTGCGCATGGCCATTTCACTCGGCGTCCGTCGCCTCATGGTCTATGGCGACTCAGATTTGGTGGTTAATCAAGTGATGAAGGAGTGGGACGTCAGGAGTCCGGCAATGACTGGGTATTGCAATGCAGTGCGAAAGCTAGAAAAGAAGTTCGAGGGGTTAGAGCTCCACCACATCCCCTGACTGAAAAATCAGGCGGCTGACGACTTGGCAAAGATAGGCTCCAAGAGAGAAGCCATTCCAAGCAACGTGTTCTTGGAACACATTCACTCACCGTTAGTCCAAGAGGATCCTTTCACAGAAGAAGCCCCGCAGCCGAAAAGTGCCACAGATCCGACTGAAGTCGAAGTGCCTGCAGTGGTCGACCTAATCATGGAAGTCTTGGCAATCGCCCCTGACCGGACAATACCGTACATCGCATATATCCTAAGGAAAGAACTCCCGGAGGAGGAGGAGGAGGCTCGACAGATCGTCCGCCGATCCAAGGCCTTCACTGTCATAAGGGGACAGCTGTATAGAGAGAGCGCGACCGGAGTCGGCCAGAAATGCATAACAACAGAAGAGGGTCAGATAATCCTTAATGATATCCACTTGGGGACCTGCGATCACCATGCGTCCTCTCGGACTATTGTGGCTAAAGCATACCGAGCTGGATTTTACTGGCCAAGAGCAAATGAGATGGCAAAAGAGATAGTCGACAAGTGTGAAGGGTGCCAGTTCTACTCCAACATGTCGCACAAGCCCGCATCAGCCCTGAAGACCATTCTGCTCGTCTGGCCCTTTGCCGTCTGGGGATTGGACATGGTTGGTCCCCTAAGAACGGGCAGGAGTGGATTCACTCATGTACTTGTGGCAGTCGACAAATTTACCAAATGGATCGAAGCTAAGCCCATCAAGAACCTCGATGCTGGCACTGCTATCAGTTTCGTCAGAGGGTTAACATTCAGATATGGAGTCCCGCATAGCATCATCACTAATAACGGGTCAAACTTTGATTCGGACGAGTTCAGAGCATTTTGCGCTTCTCAAGGCACACGAGTCGACTACGCTTCGGTCGCTCATCCCCAGTCGAATGGACAGGCTGAGAGAGCAAATGGTCTGATTCTCAAAGGGCTAAAGCCTCGACTAATGCGCGATCTCAAGCACGCGGCAGGCGCTTGGGTCGACGAGCTTCCGTCAGTTCTGTGGGGATTAAGGACCACCCCTAACCGGTCGACTGGAAGGACTCCATTCTTTTTGGTTATGGAGCCGAAGCAGTCCTACCGAGTGATCTTCTTCATAATGCACCCCGAGTCGAACTTTATACCGAAGACGAAGCAGAGCAGGCCCGGCAAGACGCAGTCGACCTCTTAGAAGAAGAAAGGGAGATGGCCATGATCAGATCGACCATTTATCAGCAAGACTTGCGCCGTTTTCACGCCCGGAATGTGAAAAGTCGAGCCTTCCAAGAAGGGGATCTGGTCCTCCAAGTGGATCAACAGAAGCCACACAAACTTGCTCCTACTTGGGAAGGCCCCTTCATAGTCACCAGAGTCCTCCACAATGGAGCATACCACCTCTACAATGTCGATCGCCAGATCGACGAGCCACGAGCTTGGAACGCGGAACTGCTCCGCCCCTTTTACACCTGAGTTCTCCTTTAGATGAGATGTAATAAGAAAAATAATTTCTACAGTTCATTTTTATCAAAGACAAGAGTGTTCCAATAATGGCTGTCACTTTGTTTGCATACAAAACCCCCAGCGGGTGACTTGGCTGCGAATCCGTTTCGCCTAAGTTTGAAAAAATCCTACCGAGTGGAGAGCAATCCTCCCACTCGGGGGCTTAGCTGCAGTCCAGTACTCGCCTAAGTTCTCCCACTCGGAAACTTAGCTGCAGTCAAGCACTCGCCTAAGTTTGAAAAAACCCTACCGAGTGGAGAGCAATCCTCCCACTCGGGGGCTTAGCTGCAGTCCAGTACTCGCCTAAGTTCTCCCATTCGGAAACTTAGCTGCAGTCAAGCACTCGCCTAAGTTTGAAAAAACCCTACCGAGTGGAGAGCAATCCTCCCACTCGGGGGCTTAGCTGCAGTCCAGTACTCGCCTAAGTTCTCCCACTCGGAAACTTAGCTGCAGTCAAGCACTCGCCTAAGTTTGAAAAAACCCTACCGAGTGGAGAGCAATCCTCCCACTCGGGGGCTCAGTTGCAGTCCAGTACTCGCCTAAGTTCTCCCACTCGGAAACTTAGCTGCAGTCAAGCACTCGCCTAAGTTTGAAAAATCCTACCGAGTGGAGAGCGATCCTCCCACTCGGGGGCTTAGCTGCAGTCCAGTACTCGCCTAAGTTCTCCCACTCGGAAACTTAGCTGCAATCAAGCACTCGCCTAAGTTTGAAAAATCCTACCGAGTGGAGAGCGATCCTCCCACTCGGGGGCTTAGCTCCAGTCCAGTACTCGCCTAAGTTCTCCCACTCGGAAACTTAGCTGCAGTCAAGCATTCGCCTAAGTAAAAAAAACCTACCGGGTGGAGAGCGATCCTCCCACTCGGGGGCTTAGCTGCAGTCCAGTACTCGCCTAAGTTCTCCCACTCGGAAACTTAGCTGCAGTCAAGCACTCGCCTAAGTTTAAAAAATCCTACCGGGTGGAGAGCGATCCTCCCACTCAGGGGCTTAGCTGCAGTCCAGTACTCGCCTAAGTTCTCCCACTCGGAAACTTAGCTGCAGTCAAGCACTCGCCTAAGTTTGAAAAAATCCTACCGAGTGGAGAGCAATCCTCCCACTCGGGGACTTAGCCGCAGTCCAGCACTCGTCTGAATACAAGACCAAAGTCCTACACGACAGATCAAAACCACGAAGATATTCAGCAAGAAATTAAGTTCGGATAAAGCTTAAAAGGCCCCAGGCCCCGAATCAAAGTACTCGAGCCCTCGGCTCGGCAGAGTTTAAACGGTTACAAATCCACTCGGCATTCTGAGGCAAATTTAAGGAAAGGCATAAAAGTTTTTTTTTCATTCCTCAGGTGGAGGACTGGCAGGGCGACGAACTCATCCAGGTCGATTCCGTCCGCAATACGAGTGGCAGCAGCAATGAAGGTCTCCATGAAGTCTTGAAAGCTGTGCCTCTTGGTATTGGCGACTTGGATGGCGGCCAACTTCTCTTCTCGCGCCTCCTTGCAATGGACGCGGACTAAAGATAGAGCCACATCAGCGCCGCACCGGGCAGAAGACTTCTTCCACTCCTGCACTCGATCGGGGATTCTGTCAAGTCGAGTCATCAGAGACTTGAGATCATTCTGGAGCGTAGACTCTGGCCAAAGTGTCGGGTCGATCCGCGACATGGCAACCTTCAGCCGAGCCAAGTAATCCACGGCGCCATCGATACGGGATTCCAGTCGGAGCAGATTCATGGCGGCATCATCATTCACCGGAGAATTGATTGGGTCCAAACGCGTGTCAATTCGCCCGGTCTCCTCTTCAAAGTTCTGACAAAACTCTGCATACAAGACCCAAGGATAAGCCAACGATCGCAAACTGAGTCGACACAAAAGAAAACCAGTCGGAATTGAATGCGCACCTTCGAGCTTGGTGTACAACGTCTTGGCGAGACTCCTCAAGTAACTCTCCAGGTCGTCCCTCCTGCGAGCGACGCCTTCCATCTGCTCGCTCAGGGTAAGGTGCTTCTTCTTCCAATGCGAGCACTCCCTGTTGGCTTCATTCAGAGCGGTCTTCAGCTTGGTATTCTCGTCTTCTATCTGGCTGACCGAAGCCAGCTTCTGTTCAGCCAGAGCAATCTTGTCACCAGCCTCCTTGTGGGCAGCAGCCAAGTCCCGATCCTTCTTCGCCAGAGCCTCGCTCAGTTCTCCTGCAAAAGAAACGATGATTGGTTCAGAAACAGCAAAAGAGTACTCAAGCCTAAAAACAAAACCAGTCGACAGGGTCGTCTTACCAGCAACGCCATCTCTGACCTTCTGCAGCTCCGTTCTGGCCAGCTCCAGATCAAGGGTCAGTTGAATACGCTGCTTCTCCAACTCAGTATAGCGAGACGCAAGCTCACAAGATTTCTGCAAAAGGAAAAATCAGTCGACAGACATCCAAAATAAGCCGCTTCCAAGTAACTAAGGAAAAAAGGTGACGTTTCTAAGACCACAGCCGAATCAAAAACATTCGACAGTAGTCTCGGGGACTACACCCAGTGGGTGCACTCAGCGTGCCCCCACTGGTTTTTTTTTTAAAAAGTCGAGTGTCCGCAGTCGACCGGATACAGATCCATTCGACATGACTCGACCAGACCAAGAAAGGAATACAGATTCAGAAACGCAATGTAAAGACTACAGTCGACTGCCAGCAGTCCACCGTAGTCTCGGGGACTACACCCAATGGGTGCACTCAGCGTGCCCCCACTAGTCCAAGAAGGGGAAAACACACCCACTGGATGTACAGATACAAAGATCTTCAAAAAAAAGAGAGGGAGAAAGACTCTTCAAATAATCAAGTATCAAGTCGACTGACCTGGACATTGCTCTGAAGCGCCGAACTTGCGTCATAAGCTGCCTGGCTGGCCTCCCGAGCCTTCTTCACCTGTTCCATCATGACCCCCGCCTGGCATATAGCCTCCTTCGCAGCAGCCACTTCGTCCTCAGGGGCAAGGTATGCGACAAAAAGCGAAGTTGGATTTGCAGTCGACGCCGAAGGCTGCGCACTCGACAGGGGATTGGCAAAGGTCACAGAAGCCCGAGGGGCATCGCCACCATCCCGAGCCACGGTCTCAGGCGCCGGAGTAGGCTGGGGAGTCCTGTCAGCCGACGACCTCTTAGTCCTCCTCATCCTCAGCGGTTCGTTGTCGTCGTCATCCGGGAGGTCGATAACATGAGGAGGGGCTGCAAGGACGACTTTCAATCGACCAGAATTGCAAGAAACGACCAGTCGACTCAAAAACAGAACGTCAATAATCATACCAGGGTTGGAGGTAACAGCGTCCCCCATCTCTTGGTGGTCGTCTTTGGCAGAGACCTCGGAGGTAGCAGCACTGCAAATTTCGAAAAATCAGCCAGTTAGCTTAATGAGTCGACCAAGGATCCGTCCTCCATCGACGAAGGAAAACAAGCTTTATTACCCGGAAATAACAGGGACAGTTATCTTCATCTTGGGCAGAGTCTTGGGCGGCTTGGATAGCGTCGTGCGTGGTTGCTTGGGGACCTTCCCAGTCGGTGTTGGAGAAGAAGTCCGAGGGCGTTTTGACGATGGCCCAACCGAGGCAGTCGCCTGGCCACGTTCCTGCGTCGGGTCGTGTGCGAGCTTGGATCGCCTTTTCGGGCGGGGGGGGGGGGGGGGGGGTTCGGCCTCCTCCTCCTCCTCTTCGCTGGAGAAGACGTCATCGCCTCCCTCTCCTTCACCATCCGACTCCCACTCGCCCTAGTCATCCCCGCTCTCGCCTCCGCTCCCTTCTCCTTCCTCAGTCGACCCCTGTGCCCCATTGGGCGTCGAGTACATCTCAGTGGTCGCCTGAAAGACAGCAGACAAAACGAAAGTCAATTGACCTACTCAAAGGAAGACCAACGCAGAAAACGAAGATCTTAGTCGGGAGCATAAAAACGCACCTGGTTGACCTCATACGAACTGTCGAGTGGAATGACCCTCCTGGCTCCTCGGGGGTTGTCCTTGTTCCACGTGATGCTTGACAGCCACCCCTCCAACATCTCGTCGGTGACCTCCTCCGGGTGGATCCGAGTGGTGTCCTCGAGGCCAGAGTACAGCCACATCGGGTGGTCCCGAGCCTGGAGCGGTTGGATTTGCCTCTTGAGGAAGACTTCCAGCAGATCCATCCCCGTCACGCCCTCACGGACAAGTTCAACCACTCGACCCGCCAGTACTTTGACCTGGGCCTTTTCTTCAGGCGTCACCTTCAGAGAAGCAGGCTTTTCGGCTCGGTCGAGGGAGAAAGGTGGGAGCCCAGTCGACTGCCCTGGAGTCACCTGATCCTGGCAGTAGAACCAAGTCGCCTGCCAGCCTCGGACTGACTCCGGGAAAGTAATGGATGGGAAACAGCTCTTCTCCCTCGTCTGGATCGCCAAGCCCCCACACAGCTGGATCACTTGTGTCTTCTCATCACTCGACTTGGCCTTCTTGACCGACTGAGAGCGACAGGTGAAGATGTGCTTGAAAAGCCCCCAGTGTGGGCGGTAACCCAGGAACGCCTCACACATAGAAATGAAAGCGGCAAGATAGACTATGGAGTTTGGGGTAAAGTGATGGAGCTGCGCTCCAAAGAAGTTCAAGAAGTTGCGGAAGAAAGAATGGGGCGGCAGAGAAAACCCTCGGTCGATGTGAGTGGCCAGGAGCACGCACTCATCGTCGCGAGGTTGGGGTTCGATCTCTCCCCC
The DNA here is from genome assembly GCA_034509565.1 of Triticum monococcum. Taxonomy (NCBI): domain Eukaryota; kingdom Viridiplantae; phylum Streptophyta; class Magnoliopsida; order Poales; family Poaceae; genus Triticum; species Triticum monococcum. The sequence goes on along the minus strand of CM067842.1, from coordinate 74,157,941 downwards.
CGGAAGACGCGCAGCCTTGTGAGAAATGGCTCCCTCCTCAACCAGGTCATCAAGATCCTCCTGCCGGAGCATCGATGGCATCCAGTCGCCCTGGATCCAACCTTTGGGCAGGGCCATCCGAGAGGAAGATCCGCCGCGCGCAGACTTCTTCCCCTTCCCCGCCGCCGCCGCCTTCTTCGCGCGCTCCAGAGCAGTCGTCTTGCCCTTCACCATCGTCGCCGACGAGATCTCGAGCTGGTTTGCGATGGCTGGGCGAGAGCAGAGGAAGCGGGGGAGGTTGCGAAGAAAGAGAGGAAGAAGGAGAAGAGAAGAGCACGCGCACTGTTGGGGGACTCTGAGCCGGCAACTTATAAGGGGCCGCTTTCGAGCGGCTGACCAGTAGGCCCAAGCTATCCAGTCAAATCCCGTGATAGGCGCGCGCGCAGTACGTGGCGAAAAAGGCGGTGCGGAGATCGAGGAGCCTTCACATTGTCACTTCCGATTACTGCGGCCGCCCCCATTCCGCGCGCTTCTCAAAAATCCGAATCCCGCGATATCCGCTGGCTGCAGAACAACTTGTCAAAACAGAAATCCCGCGCGCACCGGCGCTCGATGCCTCACGGGTAAAGAAATCCATTTGACGAAAGACCTAGAACGGATCAAGGCGACTGAAAGAGGTTAATGACGTCATCCGTGACAGTCGACCCAGAACGAAGCACTCATATAACCTGGAGAGTCAGTCGGAAAGGTCCCTAACCCCTTTTCTCACTCTAGCCTCGATCCATTCGGGGGCTAATGATGAAGCCATGTACCTACGGTAGGGATACGGACCCGTCCTAAAGAGCCCTACCGTAGGACATCCCTAGAAGAAGTCACCTTTCAATCAAGTTGAAGGTATCCCACTCGTCGGGTTGAAGACACTCGACCAAGAAGCTATCACTCGACCATGAAGTCAACCACTCGACCGACCAAAAGACCTGAAGTCACTCCGCAGGCAAACGGTCGGCTATTAAGTAGTCTTTATGGTTATTATGACACTTTATTAGGGACGTTATCAGTAACGCCCCACCTTAAATGTACCTTAAACCCTGCATTACTGAGGGCAGGAGAGGGCTGGCGAACTCTATATAAGCCATCCCCCTCCTCAGTATCAAGGGTTCGCACCCCTGTCATTTACACACGCATAATTCAATCGACCGCCTCCGGGCACCGAGACGTAGGGCTGTTACTTCCTCCGAGAAGGGCTTGAACTCGTAAACCTTGCATGCTTACAACTTCCCAATAGCTAAGGTCTAGCCTCCTCATACACCCCCCTACCTCACTGTCAGACTTAGAACCACGACACCAGGTGTCTCTCCTCCGCGGCCTTATGAGGCTTGCGAGGTTGCTTAGCTTGCACACATGAAAGGCACTTAGAACCTTTGGCTAAAGTGAAACTCGGGATTAAATCCAACTTGTCTAGCCGCGTCATAACACCAAAACTAATGTGACAAAGACGTGAATGCCAAACTTCAGATTCATTAACATTCGAATGAATATGGTTCACGACTTTATTACAAAAATCTGCGAGGGAAAGGCGGAACATCACTCCGCTCTCATAACCTTTTCCAACAAAGAGTCCATATTTTGTAACAACTAATTTATTAGACTCGAAAACCAACTTAAACCCTTCTCTACATAGAAGGGAGCCACTAACGAGGTTTTTCTTGATGGCGGGGACATGCTGCACGTTCTTCAGCTGCACGATCCTTCCCGAACTAAACTTCAGATCGACCGTGCCAACACCATGAACAGAAGCACTCGCGCCATTCCCCATCAATACGGACCCGTGACCTATGACCTGGTAAGAAGTGAACAATGAAATGTCAGCACACACATGAACACCTGCACCTGTGTCCACCCACCAATCGTTGGGTTGAAGCACTGAAAAAACAGTAAATAAATTACCGTACCCAGATGCACCATTCTCATTGTTGCCCACAATCATGTTGACAGACTTGGAGTCCTGTCCTGACTTCTTGTACTTGTTTGGGCACTTGTTGGCCCAATGTTCAACCGAACCACAAGTAAAGGAGCCCTCGTCCTTCTTGCTCTTCTTGAGGGTCTTCTTACCCTTCTTCTTAAAGTCGGTATTGTGTTGGGCACCGTTCTTTCCCTTGGACTTGTGGGAGTTGAAGTTCTTCTGGTTCACCATGTTGGCAACAGAAGTCCCTTCGGCCCTTTTCCGTGCGAGTCTTTTGCCCTCGAATTCTGCTCAACACTCAGATGGCCAATGACATCCTCCATAGAGAATTCACGCCTCTGATGTTTCAGAGTGGTGGCAAAGTTCCTCCAGGAATTAGGGAGCTTAGCGATTATGCAGCCCGCGACAAACTTGCCCGGTAACTCGCACTTGAGAAGCTCAAGTTCCTTAACAATGCATATTATCTCATGAGCCTGCTCCAATACAGGACGGTTTTCAACCATCTTGTAATCGTGGAACTGCTCTATAATATACATCTCGCTCCCTGCATCGGCGGCCCCGAATTTAGATTCGAGCGCCTCCCACAAGTCCTTGGCGACATGCACATGTAAATATGTGTCGACCAGTTTATCTCCGATCACGCTAAGAACCGCTCCGAGAAACACAACGGTAGCCTCCTTGAACGCCTTCTCCTGTTCAGGAGCAATCGTTCTCGTGGAGACACCGGTGACCCAGAACACGTTCATAGCCGTGAGCCATAACGTGGTCTTAGTCTGCCAACGCTTGAAGTATGTACCGGTAAACTTATCCGGTTTCAGTGCAGCGGCAAAGCCACTTGCCGAGAAATTCCTACATATAATAGGTTTTTGGATTGTTGAGTAAATAGGCAATTTCTCGATTAAATTAATCCATGAGTAAATCACTAGCATGGCATTGACTAAGTTGATGACGTACTGACTCTGATCTAAACATGCACGTACTAAGCAAACAGTAGACAAATCTACACATACTGCTAGTACTGCTAATATGAAAATAATTAGGAGCGGGATAAACGAGTTATACCCTCGAGTAGGCCACGCAGAGGCCGCGGCTTTGGTGGCAGCAGCGGCGTCCTCGGCGGCCTTCTTGTCGGCTTCGGCTTTCTCGGCGGCGGCACGTTCGGCGTCGGTGGACATGGTGATGATGAAGGCGACGCGGACGTAGAGGAAGTAGACGATTGGAAGCGAGCAGTCGCGTAATCGCTGCCCAAAAACCTATTCGCCCCTCACCCCGTACAGGAACCAGAAGGGCGTGGTTTCGGAGACCTGCTCTCCCGTCGACCGTGTACGCGGCGGACGGGATGGAGTCACCGGCGGTAGCAGCAGCGAAGGAACGACGGTGGGCGTGCGCGTGAGCAGATGTGATCTGTTCGTGACTGGCAAAAATAAGCGCGTAGGTGTGAGCTCGGCTCAATCCCGCAACCCGCGGCGCGGCGCGGCGCGTCGTGACGAGGCGGGCGGCGGAGGAGGAGTGCGCGAGGGCCTCTTCTCTTCTCAAGCTCCAATAGCATGTAGAAGAGAAACCCTTATAAACCACTCCAACTCTCCTTCCACTTTCGGGGTGGGACTAAATTTCTCACTACACCTAGTGCCATATAACCCACATGGGCCCTTAGAGATTTTTCAGAAATTGCAATATGGGCCTAGAGCCCATCTCAGATTTCAGCAATGAACTCACTGATATAACTTTTGCTCCCGCCGCAATCGGTCTTGGTAGTTAAATTTACGGTCAAAATTGAAGCACGGGGATAGAGGAAGCACTACATTGTGGAGAGGGAGTAGTAATTTCGTAGTTCAGGTTGTCCTGATGTGTAGTAGCAGCAGCAGTAGTACTAGTTTACTTGCATGTGTGTTCATCACTTCATTTGCATCCTACTATTTCCGAACCATTCCATATATACTGTTCATCCGTATGGTCTTAATGAAATTGTTGTCCTCCTCAGAGCGCCTCCGGACCAATCACGCGGGAGTCGGTTGCAGGCTTGTTTAGGCTTCTGCGCCCTGCGGTGCTTGGATTGGTCGCGGATGTGGCCTTCTTCCTGCTAGCGCTCGCTGGTCTTCTGGTAGCAATGATGTCGCCACATGTGGAGGGATCGATATCTCAGGGGGAAATGGTTGGTTCTGTAATCGAGGATGTGGGGACATTTGGTATACACGCGAGACGCGACAGCTTGCGTTGTGATCCCAGCTCTCGTTCTTAGTCTCTGGAGGGAGTACCAGGCGGTCAGGAAAGCACCATCACAGTTCTGTTGAGGTATACCTCCTCCCCCTTTGCTTTGCTCCCCAGTTCTTTTTCAATTATATAATCTGCATATTTTCTGTAGTCTCTTAATAGCATGAAAACAGTCACCGTTGTTAGTTTGCCATCATTTATCTTAACTTAGTGACGGCTGGTGTTGATATTTGTTAAGATGGAGCATTGTTCTATATAAAACCAATAAAGATTTTGCTATTTCCTCTGGTCATTGCATATTAGCATTCATGATAAAATTGGGTTTGGCATCGATTTTAAATTGCGCAGGATGCCAACTGATGCAGTTCTACACTTCTACTGTATGTATGCCTTTGTTACCAAGTGATGCTCATTAAAATGATCGATTCAACGTATTAGAAAAAAGTAATATTAACTGTTTACGCTCCATGGTCCGCTGTGACTGTTGTATCTTTGCAGCGAGTGAGATTGTAACATTGTTTGAGAACTCTTGTCACTGATACTTGCCCCGTTGAAACCAATGGGAGGACCCAAAGTTTTCAAGTTTTGTCTATGGCATACGAGTCTACTCTTCTTAGCTGCATTTGGCAATTGTGACTTTGTGCCTTGTTTCGTGACTCTGGTAAAAATAAGTAAACTGTTTGATCATGTAAATAAGTAACATGACGGTAAAATGGCACACCTCTAGTTCTTTAACAGTTATCACTTTTATGTGGCGCTATGCCCAATACATTTTGGTAGGATTACCATTGTGGCTTTCCGCTGTTCTGTGACACAGTTTAATGCTTTTATACTTTATTAGTAAGAAGAAGTAAATTGTTTGATCATGTAAATAGATAACATGACAGTAAATGGACGCACATCTAGTACTTTAATGTGGTGCTATGCCACTACATGTTGGCAGACGTGCCTTTGAGAACAGTTGATTTCTGGAGTTGCATTTTCATATCCTTAGTTCTGTGTTTGTTAGCACTACCAATTGAAAGGACGAGAAAGATTCGAATTCTGTAATATCTCACAAGATAGAAGTTACTTCATTGCTGGAAAATGAGTGGCATTGCCTTTGGACTTATACTACTTGAAACTGTACTGTTGGAAATGTTGATATGACAATGTTCTTATATGTGGTAATCTGATCAAATTTTGGGTTGTGTTATTGGCAGACGAAGCTAAGAAGAGGTGTCCGGAGAATTCTGCAAGGAGCTACAACACTCATTCTGCTGATGGTTGTGAGTGATCCCAAGAGATGCAAGTTTTCAGAGGAAAAAGAAAGTTTCTGCAGACTTGCTTCTTTGTACCACTAGTAGACTAATTGTCATTAGCCATCAAAACTTTTGTAGACGTGCTTCTTTCTGCTATTAGTAGATCCTAATCGTCAATGGCGATGAAGTTTCTAGGGTTATTAATTATGAGTCTGTTGGTGATATTTGGTACGTACTCCTCACTAGGCTTGCACTAGAGTATTGGTGTATATATGATGGTGGAATTCGTTAGCGATCTCTTTGTACTACCCTATTGGAAGAAAATGATTCCACAAGACATTAATCTCGTGTATTCACTGCCGTCGGTTTGCGTACTTGTACTCCCTCCGTTCCTAAATATAAGTCTTTGTAGAGATTTCACTATAAACCACATACGGATGTATATAGATGCATTTTAAGTATAGATTCACTCATTTTGCTCCGTATGTGGTCCATAGTGAAATCACTCCAAAGACTTATATTTAGGAACGGAGGGAGTATGTTGTATGCATGGTAAGAACGTTCTGCAGGTGGGTTACGTATGCGTTGCCATTTCGAATATCCTTTATCAGGGGTGGTCATCTGCTTTGCCTCTACCTGCTGGCATGTCGTATTGCACTCCCTCCGTCCCTGGATTGTAGTTGTAGCCTTCAATTTAAGCATCCTACGCGGAATTCCACGTCCTTGTGGCGGGGTTAATAAGCTCATCACGCGATCAGTCGGGTTGGGGCAACGAGCACATATGGGCCTCTGCAAAAAATAACTCTACAATACCCGGCCAAACCTGAGACGTAGCATTGCCCAACTGCGCGTCCAGGAAGTCTCCATGGAAATCAGGGTCCTGAAGGACATTTTGCCTAGTCTCACGCATGCACTCCTCTCCTGGTTTGTAGGATCTCACGTATGCACTCCTCCCCTTCTCTCGCGCGCATATATGCTTGTAACCATGCACGCATTCAGTTTAACTCCCGCGTTCGTCGCTAATCCCATTTCCCACAAACCCCCCGCCCCCTCGCTGCGCAGCCCAACCACTCCGCCCCCATCGAGCCCAGGGCGAGGAGCTTCCAGGAGCTAGCGTTTCCCGTACCGATCGATGGCCGTCGCCGAAAATGTGCCGCCCTCGCCGTCGCCGCAGACGCCGCCGACGCCGCCGCCGCCGCCGCGGATCGTCGTCGCGGCGCTGGCGCTCATGCGCTCCGCCCTCGTGCCGATGCTGGCGGTCCGGCGCGCCCTCCGCGTCGCCGCCAGGGTCTTCCCCTACGTGGCATTCGCGCTCGCGTGGGCCATCTCCGCGGCCTCGGCTGCCAAGATCGTGGCGCGCCGCGCCTGGGGCGAGGGCTCCGCCCCCTTCCTCTTCCTCCGGGCGCTCACGTCCGCTGCCTGCAAGGTCTGCACCTACGGCTTCCTCGTCCTGCTCGTGCTCGCCGTCCTGCTGATGTGCGGCCTCTGCGTGGCGTACGTGATCGCACTTCTATCCGGACGCGGTACAGAATTCAAGAAGGTATCTCATGCAAATCAACTCCCTATGACATTTATTCTGGCCGAATTACAGCAGTATATAGGCTAGTTGATCCCACCCATGTGTTTTTGTTGAAATCGTTGTGCTCCTCAGCGTGCCCTGGGAGCGATCACGTGGGACTCGGTTGCGAACTCGTTTAGGCTTCCCCGCATGGCGGTGCTCGGATTCATCACAGTTGTGCCCTTCTTCGTGCTAGTTGTCGCCGGCCTTCTGTTGGCGATGATGTCGCATGTGGAGGGATCGGTGTCTCGGGGAGAAATGGTCGGTTTTGTAATCGTGGATGTGGGGTTTTTTGGAATGCACGCGACGTCTTGCATTCTTATCATCCCATCTCTAGCACTTGGCGCCTGGAGGTTCGACCAGGCTGACAGGAAAGCACAGTCGCAGTCTTGCTGAGGTACCTCTTCTTCCCATTTGCCTTGAAATATGCACGTCAGTTGGAAAGATCATTTGGCTGACAGATACATGGAGTCATTTATCTTAGTTTACTGGCTACTTGTGTTGATGTTTGTTAAGATGGAGTGTTGTTGTATATAAAACCGATCGATGAGGATTTTGCTATTCCTCGGTCGTTGCATATTAGCATTCATGATAAAATTTGGATTGTCATGGATCTTATATTTGTGAGAGTAGCCAGCTGATGTAGTTCTACCATATGCTTTTAATTTGTTACAAAGTAATGATAATATAAATGATCATTTCCATCTATTAGAAAAAAGTAATATCAATTTCTTACGCCCCATCGCCCCCTGTGATAGGTGTATCTTTGCACCGAGTGAGATTATAGCAATGTTTGCATGCCTCCAAATTGTTGCGAACACCTTTCTTGAGAGTTCTCGTCATTGATAATTACTCCATTGAAACCGTAATGGAAAGACCCAATGTTTTCAAGTTTTGCCTATGGCATATGAGTATACTCTACTTGGCTTCTTTTGGCAATTGTGACTTTGTGCCATGTTCTGTGAGTCCGGTAAACATAAGTGTACTGTTTGATCATGTAAATAGATAACGTGACAGTAAAATGGCACACCTCTAGTCCTTTTAACGACTATCAACTTCCATTTGGCGCTATGCCCACTACATTTTGGTTCAAGTGCCAATATGTCTCTGTCCCCTGTTCTATGACTCAGTTTAATGTTTTTTTACAGTTTAGTAAAACGAAGTAAACTGTTTGATCGTGTAAATAAATAACATGACAGTAAATGGACACACATCTAGTACTTCAAGGTGGTGCCATGCCACTACATTTTGGTAGACGTTCCTTTGAGAACTAATTTCTGGCGTTGCAAGTTCGTGTCATCAGTTGTGTGTTTTTAGCACTACCGACTGAAAGGACAAGAACAAATCAAATTCAATAACATTTCACAAGGTAGAAGTTACTTCATTGCTGGAAAATGAGTGGCATAACCTTAAGATTATAGTACTTGAAACTATACTATTGGATGCTTAATGTTGATATGTCAATGCTCTTTTATGTGGTATAATTTGATCAAATCTTTGGTTGGGTTATATATTGGCAGACGAAGCTAAGAAGAGAATATGCCCGGAGAATGTGCCAAGGAGCTACAGTGCCCATTCCGCTGATGGTTGTGACTGGTCCCAACAGACACAAGTTTTGAAAGGAAAAAGAGTCTTTGCAAACCTGCTTCTTTCTACTATTAGTAGATCCTAATCGTCATTAGCCATGAAACTTTTGCAGACTTGCTTATTTCTGCTATTACTACTCCCTCCGTTCCAAATTACTCGTCGTGGTTTTAGACGAGTAATTTGGAACAGAGGGAGTAGATCGTAACCGTCAATAGTCATGAAGTTTGTTGGGTCATTATGGGTCTGGTGATGATGGTTGATGCTATCCCGTGAAGTATTGGTGTAATGATTAGCTTTCAGTTTAAATAAAAAGAAAGAAGATATGATTAGCTTTTTGTAATTGTATTTAATATTTAGTCCCTCTGGATGGGAATATATGTTTGGTCATTATGGGCACGGGAACTTAGGTGGTCAATTTAACAAGTGGAACATATATAATATGCCAAAAGAAGTATGTTTAGAAACTTCACTCAACGATGAATGTAAAACTTTTTTTAATTTTTTATGACAAACCAATTTTTTGCTAATCGAAACAAAGACTTACACACTTGTGTCTAACTTGTTCACACCCAGAGGGAGTAAACAATTTGGCGTTGGATATACAAATGGGTATGTCACTTAGGTGAGTCGATGGAAACCAAAAACCTGAACCAGCGGTAAGCTCCGTCTAAGTCAAACCAAGCCACTTTCTTGAAGGACCCCGATCCAATTCCATCCGCTGTGCCTCCAAAACCCTAATCCAGAGGTAAGTAGTAGAATGAAGTACTGTTGACACGAGATAGGTAGTGGAATGAAATAGTGTTGATACGAGATGTGCTTTGGCCTTGATACAAGATGTGTTTTGGCGCGGGCTAAATCGGTTGGGCATGCACAATTAGATCTGTGGCGTTCCGTGTAACGTGACGCACCACCAATTTTGTTCGCGAATAGGCAGGCTATTGGGCCCACACGTTTGTGGTGTAGTCTCCTGCTTGCACGCCACCAGTAATGGGATAGTGGTGGCGTACGAAATATACCCATGCCATCATCATTTCAAAAATAGCAATGTTGTGGATAAAAAATGGCGCGCCACCAATTATGATTGTGTGTAAGTATTTCTGCACTAGTGTCAAAATCAGGTACAATTGGCCTCCTCATGTACTCTACTGTAGGTTCCTATCATAGTCTTGCATCGCCGTGTTCGTCCAGGTCACTGTACTGTCCCACAAGTTCTCATCCAATGGTGTGGGAGGGATGCATCAGATGCTATTTGGGAAGATTTGGATTCGTTGAGCGAACAAATTTCTCGATCAGTGGCATGGGGTCAAACCGGTACTCAAGAAGAGGGGGTTGTCAATGGCGCCAACTCTAATTGAAATATTGGGCCGGCGGCCCAGCCCAGACGCAAAGCTAAACTACCAGCCCGGCTTGCAGGCTGAGAATGGGTCCATTAAAGCCCGTAAAAACTCATTTCCTTATATACTAGTCTAGTCGTAGGGATCAACTTGGCGAAGAAGGAATTGGCCTTTCGGCCGGCTTGTAATACAACTAGTTCGTCTACATAGCCATGGATTCGAGCTTCTAGCCTAGTTTGATCCTCTAGATCGTGAGTACCATCGACATGTAGACATATGTATGCAGACGAATGAAGACCGAATCCAAACAGATCCACTGAAAACAAACACCGACAAATCTCTTGATATCTGCTGGAGACACACCTCCGCACGCCCTCCGATGATGCTAGGCGCACCACCGGGACGTGGCTAGGCAGGGAAAACCTCATTCCATCTCCAGGGAGCCATCGCCGCCTCGCCTTCCCGAGCAGGACACAAAGCCTAGACAAACAGAAAAAAAAACACCTAAAAGGAAGCAGGAGCCCTCCCCCGACGAGGATCGAGATCCACACGCTTCCATGGCCCTAAGGCCAAAAATATATGAGGCAGATCAGCTGTTGTACCGGTAGGAGGCGGAAACCCTAATTGGAGCCGCACGTGGGAAAAAGGGTTGAGACAGTTGGCTGGGAAACCTGCTACTACTGTGACTACTTGCTATGTAACCGAGAAGCATGATGTTGTCGACAACAACGAGTGGGGGTGCTCTTGTTCTGGTTATTATTTTTGAATAAGAAGAAACATTATCCAAATCTAGATGTCAAGAAAAAGAAATCCTACCATGTCCACATCTAAATAAAAAGCGTGGGAGAACACAAGCAGATTATACATTTGGCATTGCACTAATTGTGTTACTATAATCTTGCTTGTCTAAATACAAATTGTGTTATTTTGTTACCCAACTCTTCTACGCTTCATGCATATATATTTTCCATGATGGATTGTAAGCTCAATGCATCACTCGTCAACCACAACTATTCCTTTTTACATTCCGGTGGATAACAATAGAAGAAATCAGTGGAACATATTTCGGCTAGGACAAACTAGGCTGACACCTGCCTTCACTCCCCGTGGATGTGCCATTATTACTATGGCATAGACAAACATTACCAATTCACCATTAGGCATGTGTAATAGAATAATAATTAATTTATGTTTTAGGCATGTGTCCCCTGCGAGTATGGTTTCTGTCCTCCCGATGTGAGTTCCGATCTCCCATGTGAGACCTTGGTGGTGCTCCGGAGACCGAGACATTATGTGTTACGACTATGGTTTTGGTGTGTGACATGACCTCTGTGGCGGCGAGTTCCTCATCTAGAGGCAGGGGTAGCGGTAATCCGAAGAAGAAAGGATGATCATATCATTGGATATCTCAAGCTAATGAGATTGGAGGAACATTAATTGGATTACTTGTTTTTGAAGATGAGATTTTTGTGCCACATGGAGTCAAGTGGATGGCGGTGGTAGCGGGTTCATACCCATAACCACTTTACGGCCGAGGGTTTCATCATGAACATGAATATAGCTTGGAGTCCAGGTCATGAGGTGAAGATTAGAATGTGTGGAAAGTGTGGCCTGGAACATGTTTGTTATAATTTTCCTACCGTCTATTGGGGATAACCCAGTTTCAGGAACTATATTCAAATAGTGTTGCAGTTCAATACTTCAATGTAATGTACTCAAAAAATGATGATGTGAACAATAGTCGATTATGGACACATGAGAATTGCTTGACATTCTTACCGTTGGTACGAACAAAGAACTTGGGACAACTGTACCCCCTGAGGCCACGCAGAGACGCCACAGTTGGCCGTGTTACCCCACCTTGACCTCGCTGCTCTGCTTCTTCTCCAGCATTTAACCGAACCTGCAAAAAATTGAAACTATCCATCACAGCATACCCGGTTAGAACTTTTAGATAGGCGGGTGTATAATAGCAAACACCATCGTCGCATACCCGGTTAGAACCCGAACCCGAGGAAATGGGTTAGAGCATCTCTAATAGACCCCGCATAAGTGACTAAACCCGCAAAATAACTGTTTTTTGCAGTTTCAGCCAAGAAAAAACGAGCCCGAACAGACCTCGCAAAATCGTCCGACCCTTAAAACCCTTAAAAATTTTTAAGGGGTCCTGTAAACGCGAACGTGAAACCCTCATATATATACAGTTTTAAGAGCAACTTTGTCAGGGCTCTGTATACCGGTCAACGTTGGTGGTTGAGAAATCTTTGCTCCCGCCAACGCCATGAAGCTCACCAGGCCGCGGCCCCCGCCACGGCGCTCACCCGCCGGCTGTCCGATAGCTGGCCGTCCTCTGTCCCGGCCGCCGCGCTCGCCCGTGACTTTGCGGCTCTCGAACGGAGCTAGCTAGCTAGCTCAATCCGATGGCGCCGGCCATTCGATCCGTGCGCGTCGCGCTCGCCCCGGCCACCCTGACATCCGCCCGCGTCGCGCTCGTCTCTTGTTTTCCCTCGTCCGCCTGTCCATCGGATTGACGTGAGGAAGAGGACGACTAAAAAAAGAGCTAGCTCTGGGTCTGTTCGGTATATTCGGAGAATATTCCTTTTTACGGGCTGATTATACGGGGTCTGAGTCTATCCTCACCCGTGCCGGGCTACATATACCCTTTTCCGCAAACTGCAAAAGACTTATGCGGGTCGGGATTTTGCGGGGTGGGCTAGAGATGCTGTTAGAACTTAGAAAAGAACCCGCAAACGGAAGAGCTCGCGGAAAAAAAATTAAAAAAAATCCGAGCAAGTCGCGAGTCCCCGTTTCCTACAAACCCCCGGCCACCTCGCTGCGCCAACCCAACCACTCCCACTCCCACTCCACTGTCCACACCACAGTCCACTCCCACTCCGCCCCCATCGAAGGCCGGAAGCTTACAGGAGCTAAGCTAGGGTTTTCCGTACCGACCCATGGCCGTCGCCGACGCGGTGCTGCCCTCGCCGCCGCCGCCACGGCCGCCGCGGATCGTCGTCGCGGTGCTGGCGCTCGTGCGCTTCATCCTCGACCCGCTGCCGGCGCTCGGGCGCGCCCTCCCCGTCGTGGCGGGGGTCCTCCGCTACCTTTGCTTCACCGTTGCGTGGATTCTCTCCGCGGCCGAGGCTGCCAAGGTGGTGGCGCACCACGCCTGGGGCGAGGGCTCCGCCTCCTTCCTCTTCCTCAAGACGCTCACGGACTGGGCTTTCCTGGTCTTGGCCTGCAGCTCCCTTGTCTCGCTCGCGCTTGCCGCGCTGCTCTTGTGCGTCCTCTGCGTGGCGTACGCGATGGCAGTTCTCTCTGGATCCGGGTCAGAATTCAAGAAGGTATCATGCAAATTAACTCAATCTAGTAACATGTATTCTGGCCGAATTACAACACTAGTAGATCAGATGAGTAGCAGTAGTACTAGTGTTCCATTTGAGTTCATCACTTCATCTGCATGAATGCTCATGCCCATCCACGTGGCTTTGCTGAAATCGTCGTCCTTAGGGTGCCTTGGGAGCAATCAAGAGCGAGTTTGCCCCAGACTCGTACAGGCTACCCCGCGTTGTGGTGCTTGGATTGATCGCAGATGTGTCATTCTTCCTCCTATTTGGCGCCGGTCTTCTGTTAGCGACGCCTGCGTTGTCGCATGTGGAGGGATCGTTATCTCATGGAGAAATGGTCGTTTCTGTACTCAAGGATGTGGGGATAATTGGTTTCAACGCAATATCCTGCTTTTTTATCCTTCCAGCTCAAGCACTGGGTGCCTGGAGGGAGGACCGGGCGGACAGCAAAGCACCATCGCAGTTTTGTTGAGGTATATACATAGATCTCTTCCCCTTTGCTTTGAAATATGCATATCAATTCAAAAGATCATATGGCTCACATGTACATGGACTCATATATCTTAGTTTACTGCCTACTGGTGTTGATATTTGTTAACATGGAGTATTGTCGTATATTAAAGAGTGAATTCCACTTTTTACCTCATATTTGTACATTTGTGACACCAATTACCCCGTCGAGTGAAAATTCGTCTAGAATACCCCTTTTGAAAGCTTTGGACCCTTGTTTTCTGATGCGTGTCCATCAGGTAAGGTGTGAGTTGATGCCCCGGATCCAAAAATATGTGGGCGGCCACAAGGAACGGAACAGATAGACAAGAGAAGCTTGGACAAGATCGTCAATGATGCCCTCCGATCCTGACAGATTTTTTTACGAATCAATGACGCAACATGCCGATCCTATCGACCATAAACAAAGAAAATGTAAAACTGGGGTAAAACCGTGTTAAAAGTCTTCAAAATCTGATATTTCGATAAAAGTTCCGCTAAATGGGGTAATATGTGTCACAAATGTAAAACTACAAGGTAAAAAGTGGAATTCACTCTATATTAAACCAAAGAGGATTCTTCCATTTCCTCTAATCACTGCATATTAGCATTCATTATAAAATTGGGAGTGTTATTATGGATCTTAAATTTGTGAGTAGCCAACTGATGCATGCAGTTCTACCATATGCTTTTGTTACGAAGTAGTGATAACACAATTGGTCAATTCCACGTATTAGAATAAAATAATCTTAATTGCCTGTGCTCATCATCCCTTATGATCGACTGATCGTTATATCTTTGCAGCGAGTGAGATTATAACAATATTTGCATGCCTCCAAACGGTTTGCAAGCACCTTTTTTGAGAACTCCCGTCATCGATATTTACTCCATGGAAAGATCCAATGTTTTCAATTTTTGGCTATGACATATATGAGTCTACTGTACTTGCCTGCTTATGTCAATTGTGACATTGTGGCATTGTTCCGTTGCTGGTAAATAGAAGTAAACCGTTTGATCATGTAAATAAATAACATGGCAGTAAAATGGCTCACCTCCTTTAACAGTTATCAACTTCTATGTGGCGCTGTGCCACTGCATTTTGGTAGAAGTGCCATCGTGCCTCTGTTTCCTGTTCTGTGACTCGGTTTAATGCTTTTATACTTTAGTACAAAGAAGTAATATGTTTAATCATGTAAATAAATGACATGGCAGTACCTGGACCCTCATCTAGTACTTTAAGCCGGTGCTATGCCACTACATTTTGGTAGACGTGCCTTTGAGAACAGTTAAATTCCAACATTGCAAGTTCATGTCATCAGTTGTGTGTTTGTTAGCACTACCAATTGAAAGGAGAAGAAAGATTCATACTCATAAAAGAACAATCATATGGAAAATTGTTGGAGTTGTGTCGAATATAGTGTACAAGGTAGGTTACAGTTGGACTATGAGTTGTATTATGTTTAGATAGGATATGGAGTCGTGTCCTAATAGGAAACTTGTATCCTAGACCTCTCATATATAGCGGGGCTAGACACACGATGTAACCTATGCCAACATAATAGCACCGGAACGCAGGGGAAGCCGGCGGCATGTGCCGGTGTCCAGGGCGACCGGGTGCGGTATTGTAGCGGTGTCACGGGGAGGAGCGCCCGTAGTCATGCCCCGGGGATGTAGCCATATCGGTGAACCTCGTTAACAAATCTCGGTGTCGTGCTTGTGTGATTGCTTGGTTCTCGGATGATCAACAGAGTGTATCGGATTTATTCTAACAAATGGTATCATGAGCTAGGTTATTTGAAGGTCGAAGGTTGATCTAAGAGGAAGGAGCGGAAGAACTCGTTGGATCGAATTGATCGCGTGCGGCGATGGAGACAATTTGACGGTGTGGCGAAGATATCTGCTCAAGGTAGCAATCGGAAGCAGCAATAGTCACGCGGCGAACGGCAGCGACGCGTGCACGTGCAACAGGCAACCTAGCATACAGCGGCGGCAGGATCCAGATCGGATCGTGATGCGTTTCGGCGAGATTGAATCCAAACCGATGCAACAGCAGCTTGGGTGCGGCGGATCAAGCAGCGTGGCAAGCCGTTCGGAAGCTAGGAAGGGCGCTCGCCCAGGTGTCTGGCCAGCAGCCGTTAGGCGCACAGCACGCGGGAGCCGTGAGCGATCCAGACTCAAGAGGCGGAAGAGTTGCACGCAGGCTTGCAAGAGGCCTTGTCTCGTTCTGGAAAGGTATTGCTGCTACAGGAGGTTGCACAGGCGTGAAGACATGCGTGCGTATTGAAGCCAGGAAAGAGCAGTCGTGAGATTTGTTGGACAAAAAAAAGGCAATCTGTATGGTTTGGTATTGACCGTGGCATTGACAACAACACAATAAAGAAAGGACTATTTGAAGTTATGAGAGCAAAGTTTTGCGTTCATGGAGACTATCAGGAAAGTAAATTTCTTTTCGAGGTGTTGCTAATTGGACACGAGGTTTTACCATTATGATGGCAGATTGACGACGTACGTATAAGGCTCGAAGTAGGAGTCTGTAGCACGTCGTGGTAGGATCATGCATACACAGGGCGTTAAGCAATGTACGGAGATGTGCGGGACGGATACGACGCAGGGTGGAGCATGGTTGCAGTCGGTTAATTTCGGCTGGGTCGGACTGGACTGTCTGACGGATCGGCGGGGATGTCGGTCAAAGCAGAAGACGGTGGTGATTTCAGCGACGACGACATAGGAGCGTGATGCTGATGGTGGCCGACTTCTGGGGCGTGGAAACACGTGGTGTGGGCCCGAGGGCTTGTGCGGCTTCGACAAGACTATGGCGTAGGGTTGATTCAAGGCAGTGCACACATGAGAGCTTGAAGTCGACAGGGCGCGGGGTAGCATAGCGCAGCTACATGGAGTCATGTTGAAGGTGGAGCTGGAGTCTAGCGAAAGACTTCACTCTGTGCTGATGGAGGGGCTACGGCGTAAATGCATGGAGAGCCGAAGCCTATTTCAGCAGGAAAAAGCGAGTGACACGTAGTTCGGACTAGAGCCCAATGGTTTGATGGAAGCGTGAAATTCGTCATCGGTCGGTGATGATCGGTGGTACTCTGCAGTGGGGGTTGAGTGGTGTGGTTTCGCGACCCTTGAGACTCGACCGGGACAGCGGAGGCTCGACGCGGTAATAGCGGCGAGGTGTGCGGTGCGCACGGGACATGGAGACGGGCCAGGGCTCTGATGGTCATACATGTGGTGAGACAACTGCGAATTTGACTCGGGATGACTACAAGCAATGGTGAAATTCCTTCAAGTTTCAGACAGGCGGTCAAGAAAGGAGCGGTGATGTTGAGTTCAGGTAACTCTTATGTGTGACACCCAATATGTGAGTTGTTCACTTTCACGCAGGTCAGTGATCAGTGTGTGATGGCGTTGGACTGATACTCTGGAAGTTGGGAGCACAAACTAAAGTAACAAGGAACTTAATCTTGCTCGAGTGTTGACTATGGTCAAGAAAAAAAGAGACTACAAGTTGCAGGTGGAGTCATATGGAGTCTTTGGAGTAGCAGCGGTACTCATGGGATAAACTCAAGTCCAATGTACATGGAAGTTTGACGCATTGACGAATTCAAGGTGGTGGAGAATATTCGCCAAGGTGGAGTTTGTTGGAGTTGTGTCGAATATAGTGTACAAGGTAGGTTACAGTTGGACTATGAGTTGTATTATGTTTAGATAGGATATGGAGTCGTGTCCTAATAGGACACTTGTATCCTAGACCTCTCATATATAGCGGGGCTAGACACACGATGTAACCTATGCCAACATAATAGCACCGGAACGCAGGGGAAGCCGGCGGCATGTGCCGGTGTTCAGGGCGACCGGGTGCGGTATTGTAGCGGTGTCACGGGAAGGAGCGCCCGTAGTCATGCCCCGGGATGTAGCCATATCGGTGAACCTCGTTAACAAATCTCGGTGTCGTGCTTGTGTGATTGCTTGGTTTTCAGATGATCAACGAAGTGCCTCGGATTTATTCTAACAAAAATGAATGGCATGGTCTTTAGATTAGATTTACAGTACTTGAAACTATCCTATTGGATGCTTAACGTTGATATGAGAATGTGGCAATATGAATATATGATCAAATCTTGCGTTGGGTAATTTGCAGATGAAGCTAAGAAGAGAAGGTGTCCAGGGAATGTGGCAAGGAGCCACAGTTCCCATTCCGCTGATGGTTGTGACTTACGAGTGATCCCAACAGATGCAAGTTTTCAGAGGAAAAGGAATCTTTGCAGGCTTGCTCCTTTCTACTATTAGTAGACCCTAATCATCATTAGCCATGAACACGTTTGCAGACTTGCTTATTTCTGGTATTACTAGATCGTAATCGTCTATAGCTGTGAAGTTTGGTGGGTCATTATGGGTGTGGTGATGATGTTTTACTCCGGGCTACTTGCTTAGAAGTTTGCACCAGAGTATTGGTGTGTATATGATGGTAGAATTATTGCTCTCTGTTTGTAATAGCCATATCGGAAGACAATGATTCCACGAGACATTAATCTGGTGATGAATTGGTATGACTGCCGTCGGTTTGCACTATTCTTATGTTGAATAGTACTACTACAAGGTAGTAACAATTTGCAATGAAGTGTTGATACGAGATAGATGTGCTTTGGCCTGTAGACGCCGAGCGTATTCAAATTTTCCTTCTCCAAATCAATGAAAGAGTTCCTTGTTTGGCACCACTCCAAGACTAGAGTGTTGACAGTAAAGTAATATTATGTAGAGCGGAGCATCAATACGGACATAAGCTTCGTAGAATGGCCGACATCGAATCTACCCGTAATAATCATGTGTTGGTGGAACTTCCATGCTATATGCCTATATCCAAGGGGTAGATATTTGTTTGGAAGGCTTTGCATATGGCACTCTACCATGTCGTGCTATCCTAGCGAATTGACTTCTTAATAAAGTCGACACTCAATGGCTGGTATGCGGGCATGGAGTAGGGGATTTGTGATGTTCTAAACCTGTGATATCGAGCTACATCTATTTGGAAAGCCCTAGGACTGCAACCACTAATTAAGGAAGTGTTGCAAGTTGATACGGCATGGCAAGTGTCGCTGAAACATTTAATTTGTGATGCAAACCACAAATCGCCTGTTCTTGGCCATGAACAACTCAAACTATTGATTGTAGTTTGTACTTGGAACGTTTGGTGGGAAAGAAGGAAACGAGTGAACGGTGAGCGAGTTCAGTCCCCTGAGAGATCGACTATCTCAATTACAGAGCCCACAATTATTTTTGAGTCGGCTCTAATAAAGAAGAATACTGGGATTAGAAGACATGCCTAGGATCGGCCACTGAAGGACGTACATGGTGAGGTTGAATGTCAACACTTCCTTTGACGAGGCTACCTTAATCGGTCCCACAGGTGCCATTGTGTGAGACTCTAAGGCCTTGTACAATGGGAGATGCTTTGAGAGATGTTTAAAAAAATAAACCGGATTTTTCTGAAGCACCGATGACTATTTCTATAAGAGAGACGCTTAGTTAAGCGTCTACCCTGTATAAATAAATACCGGTGCTTAAAAAAAGTCTGGTTTATTTCTCTAAACACCTCTCCTAAACACCTCCCATTATACGAGGCCTAAAGGCTTCTTCATCGAAGCATAAAACCATCTAATTGTGCATCCACAAGCTGTAATTGATGCTATGAATCGAGAACTTATACTCTAGCCCGGTTGTGCACTACCAGAAAAACTTGCGATGCCGACGGGGGCCGTCGGCATAGATGGGCATATCCCGACGGCCCAGCTAAAGCCGTCGGCGTATATCAATCTATGCCGACGGCACTCGTCGGCATAGATCAGTCGTCGACGTCGCAAGAAATATGCCTACGACGGTCGTCGGCATAGGGCAGGCCGTCGTCATATCATGTGGGCCCGTCTACCCAGGCGACGACGGCTGTATGACGGCGTCAGGCTACGCCGACGGGCTAACGGTGGCCTTCGGCATAGCTATGCCAACGTCATCAATCCGTGGCACCCGCCACTTCATCGATCCGCGTCGCTCGCCGGTCCCGTGGGGTGGCATATCTATGCCGACGGCCTAGCCGTCGGCATAGGCCTGGCCCATGGATCTTGCCACGTCATCAATCCCCGCCCTACGCCACGTCATTGATCCAGGCCTCTACCGTTCCGTGGCCGTAGTTATGCCGACGGCTTTGCCGTACGTAGGCATAGATTTCTAATAATATTTTAATATTTTATTTATTTTCTCTTTTTATTTTTTATTTTTCCAAAACTGATTTCATTAACTTAAATGTGCCTTAAATGTACAGAAAAAATATATCGATTGCCCCCACACGGGCCTTGCTTCCGTCGTGTCACGGAGAGGTTAGACGGGACGGGGTACCTGTGGGGGGGGGGGGGTAGCAATGCCGCCAGGTGTTGCGGTGGGCCCTCCTACGGTTGTGGAAACGTGGTGGCAACGCAGGCACCCGGCACGCGGCTCCGGGGTGTGCCCGGCCGTCGCTGCCGCCATGTCCCGTAGGGGGGAAACGACCACGTCGGGACGACGCGGAGGGAATCTTGGGGTGGGTTATGTCGGGACTGTGTTGGGGGTGTAACTATGGCTGGGCTATGACAACCAGGTGAAAAGATCCACCAGTGAAACTCCGTCCGGTGAAAGTCAAAGGGCTTGACCCGACGGTCGTCTGTATCAGGGTTAGACGGGACGGGGTGCATGGGGGTAGCAATGCCGCCAGGTGTTGCGGTGGGCCCTCCTACGGTTTTGGAAGCATGGTGGCAGGCACAGGCACCCGGCACGCGGCTCCGGGGTGTGCCCCCACCCTCACGGGCGTCGCTGCCGCCGTGTCACGTAGGGGGAAACGGCCACGTCGGGCCGACATGTGCCTGTAGCATTTGACCACGGGATCTAGCCCTTTGACTTTGCATGGACGGGCTTTGACCAGTGGAACTCTCCACCCGGTTGTGTTAGGTCAGCCCATAGGAACACTTTGGAGCAACATCCGGGCCAAACCCACAGCAAGATCCCATCCGTGTAGACCCGACGCGTCCGTTTCTCCCTCCAGGTGCCGACGGTTGCGCCGTCCGTGAGGGGGGCTACACCCCGGAGACGCATGCCGCCTCTTTGGACATGCCACCACACCGTACGACATGTATGAGGGCCCGGTGCGACGCTCCAGTGGCATTACTACCCCCAGGGGCCCCGTCCCGCCTAACCCTGTAGCGTTTGACCACGGGATCTAGCCCTTTGACTTTGCACGGACGGGCTTTGACCAGTGGAACTCTCCACCCACTTGTGTTAGGTCAGCCCATAGGAACACTTTGGAGCAACATCCGGGCCAAACCCACAGCAAGATCCCATCCGTGTAGACCGAACGCGTTTGTTTCCCCCCTCCAGGTGCCGGCGACGGCGCCGTCCGTGAGAGGGGCCACACCTCGGAGACGCGTGCCGCCTCTTCGTACATGCCACCACACCGTACGGCATGTATGAGGGCCCGGTGGGACCCTCCGGTGGCATTGCTACCCCCAAGAGCCCCCGTCCCGCCTAACCCTGCAGCGTTTGACCAAGGGATTTAGCCCTTCGACTTTGCACGGACGGGCTTTGACCAGTGGAACTCTCCACCCGGTTGTGTTAGGTCAGCCCATAGGAACACTTGGAGAAACATCCGGGCCAAACCCACAGCAAGATCCCATCCGTGTAGACCCGACGCGTCCGCCCCTCCAGGTACCGGCGGTGGCGCCGTCCGTGAGGGGGGCCACACCCCGGAGACGCGTGCCACCTCTTCAGACGTGCCACCACACCATACGACATGTATCAGGGCCCGGTGCGACGCTCCGGTGGCATTTCTACCCTCCCCAGGGCCCCCGTCCCGCCTAACCCTATAGCATTTGACCATGGGATCTAGCCCTTTGACTTTGCACGGATTACCATGGGGCGAAACCTGCATAGTGCTCACACATCAACTCTTGCGTGCGTGCGTGTCATGCGTATTAGACCTGGCTAAATTGATCGGTGTGATATTGTCTAGCCTGTGTACGCGTGTGTTTGTTTGCAGCAAAAGAAGAATCAGTCGTAAAAGCAAAAAACCTAACACACAAATGCAAATAAATCTGAAATTCAGTTAACACAGAAATGCAAAAAAACTTCTGAAATTTAGAAAAAGTTAGACCTTTTTATTGTTGGGGAACGCAGTAATTTCAAAATTTTCCTACGCACACGCAAGATCATGGTGATGCATAGCAACGAGAGGGGAGAGTGTCGTCTACGTACCCTCGTAGACCGTAAGCGGAAGCGTTAACACAATGCGGTTGATGTAGTCGTACGTCTTCACGATCCGACCGATCCAAGTACCGAACGTACAGCACCTCTGAGTTCAGCACACGTTTAGCTCGATGATGTCCCGTGAACTCTGATCCAGCAGAGCTTCACGGGAGAGTTCCGTCAGCACGACGGCGTGATGACGGTGATGATGTTGCTACCGACGCAGGGCTTCGCCTAAGCACCGCTACGATATGACCGAGGTGGAATATGGTGGAGGGCGGCACCGCACACGGCTGAGAGCGATCAACTTGTGTGTCTATGGGGTGCCCCCTGGCCACGTATATAAAGGATGGAGGGAGGAGGAGGCCGCCCCTCATAGGGCGCGCCCAAGTGTGGAGTCCTACTAGGACTCCCTAGTCCTAGTAGGATTCCACCTCCCACATGGAATAGGAAAAAGGGAAGGGAGAAGGAGAAGGAAGGAAGGGGGCGCCCCCCTCCCTAGTCCAATTCGGACCAGTCCATGGGGAGGGATGCGGCCACCCTTTGAGGCCTTTTTCTCCTTTCATGTATGGCCCATTAAGGCCCAATACGAATTCCCGTAACTCTCCTATACTCCGAAAAATACCTGAATCACTCGGAACCTTTCCGATGTCCGAATATAGTCATCCAATATATCGATCTTTAAGTCTCGACCATTTTGAGACTCCTCGTTATGTCCCCGATCTCATCCGGGACTCCGAACTACCTTCGGTACATCAAATCACATAACTCATAATACAAATCGTCACATAACGTTAAGCGTGCGAACCCTATGGGTTCGAGAACTATGTAGACATGACCGAGACACGTCTCCGATCAATAACCAATAGCGGAACCTGGATGCTCATATTGGCTCCCACATATTCTACGAAGATCTTTATCGGTCAAACCTCATAACAACATACGTTGTTCCCTTTGTCATCGGTATGTTACTTGCCCGAGATTCGATCGTCGGTATCTCAATACCTAGTTCAATCTCGTTACGGGCAAGTCTATTTACTCGTTCCGTAATACATCATCCCACAACTAACTCATTAGTTGCATTGCTTGCAAGGCTTATTATGATGTGCATTGCCGCGAGGGCCCAGAGATACCTCTCCGACAATCGGAGTGACAAATCGTAATCTTGATCTATGCCAACTCAACAAGTACCTTCGGAGACACCTGTAGAGCACCTTTATAATCACTTAGTTACATTGTGATGTTTGGCAGCACACAAAGTGTTCCTCCGATATTCGGGAGTTGCATAATCTCATAGTCATAGGAACATGTATAAGTCATGAAGAAAGCAATAGCAACAAACTAAACGATCATCGTGCTAAGCTAACAGAATGGGTCAAGTCAATCACATCATTCTCCTAATAATGTGATCCCATTAATCAAATGACAACTCATGTCTATGGCTAGGAAACATAACCATCTTTGATGAACGAGCTAGTCAAGTAGAGGCATACTAGTGACACTCTGTTTGTCTATGTATTCATACATGTATCAAGTTTCCGGTTAATACAATTCTAGCATGAATAATAAACATTTATCATGAAATAAGGAAATAAATACTAACTTTATTATTGCCTCTAGGGCATATTTCCTTCAGTCTCCCACTTGCACTAGAGTCAATAATCTAGTTCACATCGCCATGTGATTTAACACTAATAGTTCACATCACCATGTGATTAACACCCATAGTTCACATCGTCGTGTGACCAACACCCAAAGGGTTTACTAGAGTCAATAATCTAGTTCATATCGCTATGAGATTAACACCCAGAGAGTACTAAGGTGTGATCATGTTTTGCTTGTGAGAGAAGTTTAGTCAACGGGTCTGCAACATTCAGATCCGTATGTATTTTGCAAATTTCTATGTCAACAATTCTCTGCACGGAGCTACTCTAGCTAATTGCTCCCACTTTCAATATGTATCTAGATTGATACTTAGAGTCATATGGATTAGTGTTAAAACTTGCATCGACGTAACCCTTTACGACGAACCTTTTGTCACCTCCATAATCGAGAAACATATCCATATTCCACTAAGGATAATTTTGACCGCTGTTCAGTGATCTACTCCTAGATCACTATTGTACTCCCTTGCCAAACTCAGGGAAGGGTATACAATAGGTCTGATACATAGCATGGCATACTTTATAGAACATATGGCTTAGGCATAGGGAATGACTTTCATTCTCTCTCTATCTTCTGCCGTGGTCGGGCTTTGAGTCTTACTCAACTTCACACCTTGTAACACAGGCAAGAACTCTTTCTTTGACTGTTCCATTTTGAACTACTTCAAAGTCTTGTCAAGGTATGTACTCATTGAAAAAACTAATCATGCATCTTGATCTATCTCTATAGATCTTAATGCTCAATATGTAAGCAGCTTCACCGAGGTCTTTCTTTGAAGAACTCCTTTCAAATAATCCTTTATGCTTTCCAGAAAATTCTACATTATTTCTGATCAACAATATGTCATTTACATATACTTATCAGAAAAGTTGTAGTGCTCTCACTCACTTTCTTGTAAATACAGGCTTCACCGCAAGTCTGTATCAAACTATAGGCTTTAATCAACTCATCAAAGCGTATATTCCAACTCCGAGATGCTTGCACCAGTCTACAGATGGATCGCTGGAGCTTGCACATTTTATTAGCACATTTAGGATTGACAAAACCTTCTGGTTGCATCATATACAACTCTTCTTTAATAAATCCATTAAGGATTACAGTTTTGTTATCCATTTGCTAGATTTCATAAAATGCGGCTATTGGTAACATGATTCGGACAGACTTTAAGCATCGATACGAGTGAGAAAATCTCATCGCAGTCAACACCTTGAACTTTGTCAAAACCATTTTCGACAAGTCTAGCTTTATATATAGTAACACTACTATCAGTGTCCGTCTTCCTCTTGAAGATCCATTTATTTTCTATGGCTTGCCGATCATCGGGCAAGTCAACCAAAGTCCACACTTTGTTCTCATACATGGATCCTATCTCAAATTTCATGGCCTCAAACCATTTCGCGGAATCTGGGCTCATCATCGCTTCCTTCATAGTTCGCAGGCTCATCATGGTCAAGTAACATGACCTCCAGAACAGGATTACCGTACCACTCTAGTGCGGATCTCACTCTGGTTTACCTACGAGGTTCGGTAGTAACTTGATCTGAAGTTTCATGATCATCATCATTAACTTCCTCACTAATTGGTGTAGGCATCACTGGAACAGATTTCTGTGATGAACTACTTTCCAATTCGGGAGAAGGTACAATTGCCTCATCAAGTTCTACTTTCCTCCCACTCACTTCTTTTGAGAAAAACTCCTTCTCTAGAAAGAATCCATTCTTAGCAACGAATGTCTTGCCTTCGGATCTGTGATAGAAGGTGTACCCAACAGTCTCCTTTAGGTATCCTATGAAGACACGTTTCTCTGATTTGGGTTTGAGCTTATCAGGGTGAAACTTTTTCACATAAGCATCGTAACCCCAAACTTTAAGAAACGACAACTTGGGTTTCTTGCCAAACCACAGTTCATAAGGTGTCGTCTCAACGGATTTAGATGGTGCCCTATTTAACGTGAATGTAGCTGTCTCTAATGCATAACCCCAAAACGATAGTGGTAAATCGGTAAGAGACATCATAGTTTGTACCATGTCTACTCCTAATGGACGAATTGGTTGAATAGTCCCCCCACTTTCAACCGGTTTATTTTCAACCGGTTTATTTTCAACCGGTTTTTTCCATCAAATTACCCCCACCCCCACGCCCACCCACCGAAACGCGCCCAGCGAACCCCGCCCACGCACGTAGCCAAAGAAACAAATCTCTACTCCTAATGGACGAATTGGTTGAATAGTCCCCCCACTTTCAACCGGTTTTTTCCATCAAATTACCCCCACCCCCACGCCCACCCACCGAAACGCGCCCAGTGAACCCCACCCACGCACGTAGCCAAAGAAACAAATAATAGATTCTTTCCTACCTTAGCCAAATCAACGGATCTCTCCCATTAATGCAATTTGCTTTAGGAAACAAATAATAGATTCTTTCCTACCTTAGCCAAATCAACGGATCTCTCTCATTAATGCAATTTTTCTTTAGGAAACAAATAATAGATTCTTTCCTATCTTAGCCAAATCAACGGATCTCTCCCATTAATGCAATTTGCTTTAGGAAACAAATAACAGACACGTCACAAACTTTCCTCTCAATAAATCTCTACTCCTAATGGACGAATTGGTTGAATAGTCCCCCCCACTTTTAAGCGGTTTATTTTCAACCGGTTTATTTTCAACCAGTTTTTTCCATCAAATTACCCCCACCCCCACGCCCACCCACTGAAACGCGCCCAGCGAACCCCACCCACGCACGTAGCCAAAGAAACAAATAATAGATTCTTTCCTACCTTAGCCAAATCAATGGATCTCTCCCATTAATGCAATTTGCTTTAGGAAACAAATAATAGATTCTTTCCTACCTTAGCCAAATCAACGGATCTCTCTCATTAATGCAATTTTTCTTTAGGAAACAAATAATAGATTCTTTCCTATCTTAGCCAAATCAACGGATCTCTCCCATTAATGCAATTTGCTTTAGGAAACAAATAACAGACACGTCATAAACTTTCCTCTCAATAAATAGTTTCTTAACATTTGCAAACTTTCCTAATCAGACACGTCACAAACGGGCAGGTACTGATATCACGTTACCAAACAATAAAACCCCATTTGCATAGAAATCAGTTCAAAATCCTAACTTTCCTAAATTTTTACCTTTCCTTGATAACAACCAATATTTCCTATGTTTTCCACCTATAGAAGGAAATCACCCCTCCATCGATATTAGCATTTTTTTGGAATGAGATCTCTAGCTTATGATTTTTTTGCGATTCTTTCCAATTGTGACCTCTCCTTCCGCTCCAGCTCTTTCTCGCATAAACACCTCCACCATAGCCAGCTGATGCCACCCCAGACCTCCTGCCTCTCCACACCTTCTCCGCCACCTCCTCCTCATACTCCATTGACAATCCCTTCGCCATGTTTGTCCACGGCGGTGTCGAGGACATGGCGCAGCAGCGTACCAGCGGTAGAGTAGCGCATAGCAGCAGGAAGCAGCACGCAGCAGGCGAGGCAAGCGGCCGGCGTGGCTGAGGGGGCAGCCGGCAGAAGATGGCTGTGACAGGAGGGGGCGCAAGGCAGGGGCGCGACTGCGGGGCGAGCGAAGGCATAGGCGGCAGCAGACGGGGTGAGCGCAGCTAGCGAGAGTGTGGCACGTGGCCAGGGTGTGCGTCGCGCGGGTCACAGTGGTGCGGTGGTTGCGGCGAGCGCGGCGGCAGTGGCGGGCGCGATCGACGCGGTGTGGCACAGGCGTCCATACATACTTTAAGGGTGTTGAGGTCATTATAGGAGTATTTAGATTGATCAGGTTTCTATCTGCTCTTTCTTCCTGTAAGGATTTCTCAAAATTCTCGATGAGTATTTAAATGATGAAGTTTCTATTTGGTATCACTTCCTGTGAGGATATCCCAAAATTACCAGATCTAATATTATTTTAGTATGACCTTTGGTAGTTCATGTGCACGTATTTTAGTGTATGGCCCAATCTCATATTTTCTTCAAATTTATAGTGAAATGATGTTTCAATCAAGGTTGTTCCATATTGAGCTACCTTGCGAAAAATATGCATAATGATTGTCTATGTTTCTGATGAGCTCGAGCAGATGCACGATTGTACATGTACCGAATAACTCATGATGCAGGACCGCTTGTGGTTGTTTTTAGGGCACATAGTGTTGGCGTGGGGACCTTTCGTATGTTCTATACTAAGAATTTTTCATCTTATGCTTTGTACTAAGTTGGTTTTATAACTTGTGTGCTTATTTCACTAATGCATGCAGGAGTATCAAACAGTGATGGTGTGTTCTGTATACGATTTTGTTTACTCCAATTCTATATATTCTCACGAGTAGATGAGGTGTAAGCATGTGTAATGTAGTTCCTTTTTCTACATATGGTGATTGATTTCTTCATTGGTAACCCAACTAACGGATGGTAATCAATCTTCAAATACCAAAACCAATGTCACTTGATATGTATGAGAATATTAAATGTAATATTAACATAACTGACATTGAACTCTTAAAGCTAATGTGGCCCCGTTGCAACGCACGGGCGTTCTTCTAGTATCTAATAAAGTACGGTTATGATGTTCGGACACACCATTACGCTGTGGTGTTCCAGGTGGCGTGAGTTGCGAAACTATTTCGCATTGTTTCAAATGAAGACCAAACTCGTAACTCAAATATTCTCCTCCACGATCAGATCGTAGAAACTTTATTTTCTTGTTACGATGATTTTCCACTTCACTCTGAAATTATATGAACTTTTCAAATGTTTCAGACTTATGTTTCATGAAGTAGATATACACATATCTGCTCAAATCATCTGTGAAAGTCAGAAAACAATGATACCCGCCGTGAGTCTCAACACTCATTGGACCGCATACATCAGTATGTATTATTTCCAATAAGTCAGTGGCTCGCTCCATTGTTCCGGAGAACGGAGTCTTAGTTATCTTGCCCATGAGGCATGGTTCGCAAGCATCAAAATGATTCATAATCAAGTGATTCCAAAAGCCCATCAGCATGGAGTTTCTTCATGCGCTTTACACCAATATGACCTAAACGGCAGTGCCACAAATAAGTTGCACTATCATTATTAACTTTGCATCTTTTGGCTTCAATATTATGAATATGTGTATCACTAGGATCGAGATTCAACGAATCATTTTCATTGGGTGTATGACCATAGAAGGTTTTATTCATGTAAATAAAACAACAATTATTCTCTAACTTAAATGAATAGCCGTATTGCAATAAACATGATCAAATCATATTCATGCTCAACACAAATACCAAATAATATTTATTTAGGTTTAACACTAATCCCGAAAGTATAGGGAGTGTGCGATGATGATCATATCAATCTTGGAACCACTTCCAACACACATCGTCACTTCACCCTTAACTAGTCTCTGTTCATTCTGCAACTTCCGTTTCGAGTTACTACTCTTAGCAATTGAACACGTATCAAATACCGAGGGGTTGCTATAAACACTAGCAAAGTACACATCAATAACATGTATATCAAATATAGCATTGTTCACTTTGCCATCATTCTTATCCGCCAAATACTTGGGGCAGTTCCGCTTCCAGTGACCAGTCCCTTTGCAGTAGAAATACTTAGTCTCAGGCTTAGGTCCAGACTTGGGCTTCTTCACTTGAGCAGCAACTTGCTTGACGTTCTTCTTGAAGTTCCCTTTCTTTCCCTTTGCCCTTTTCTTGAAACTAGTGATCTTGTTAATCATCAACACTTGATGCTCTTTCTTAATTTCTACCTTCATCGATTTCATCATCATGAAAAGCTCGGAAATCGTTTTCGTCATCCCTTGCATACTATAGTTCATCACGAAGTTCTACTAACTTGGTGATGGTGACTAGAGAATTCTGTCAATCACTATTTTATCTGGAAGATTAACTCCCACTTGATTCAAGCGATTGTACTACCCAGAAAATCTGAGCACATGCTCACTACTTGAGCTATTCTCCTCCATCTTTTAGCTATAGAAATTGTTGGAGACTTCATATCTCTCAACTCGGGTATTTGCTTGAAATATTAACTTTAACTCCTGGAACATCTCATATGATCCATGACGTTCAAAACGTCTTTGAAGTCCCGATTCTAAGCTGTTAAGCATGATGCACTAAACTATCAAGTAGTCATCATATTGAGCTAGCCAAACGTTCATAAAGTATGCATCTGCTCCTGCAATAGGTCTGTCACCTAGCGGTGCATCAAGGACATAATTCTTCTGTGCAGCAATGAGGATAATCCTCAGATCACGGATCCAATCCGCATCATTGCTACTAACATCTTTCAACTTAGTTTTCTCTAGGAACATATCAAAAATAAAACAGAGGAGCTAAACGTGAGCTATTGATCTACAACATAGATATGCTAATACTACCAGGACTAAGTTCATGATAAATTAAAGTTCAATTAATCATATTACTTAAGAACTCCCACTTAGATAGACATCCCTCTAATCATCTAAGTGATCACGTGATCCATATCAACTAAACCATGTCCGATCATCACGTGAGATGGAGCAGTTTTGAATGGTGAACATCACTATGTTGATCATATCTACTATATGATTCACGCTCGACCTTTCGGTCTCCAGTGTTCCGATGCCATATCTGCATATGCTAGGCTCGTCAAGTTTAACCCGAGTATTCTGCGTGTGCAAAACTGTCTTACACCTGTTGTAGATGAACGTTGATATTATCACACCCGATCATCACGTGGTGTCTCGGCACGACGAACTTTGGCAACGGTGCATACTCGGGGAGAACACTTATACCTTGATATTTTAGTAAGGGATCATCTTATAAAGCTACCGTCGAACTAAGCAAAATAACATTCATAAAAGATAAACATCACATGCAATCAAAATATGTGACAGGATATGGCCATCATTATCTTGTGCCTTTGATCTCCATCTCCAAAGCATCGTCATGATCTCCATCGTCACCGGCATGACATCATGATCTCCATCATCTTGATCTATATCAATGTGTCATCACATGGTCGTCTCGCCAACTATTGCTCTTGCAACTATTCCTATCGCATAGCGATAAAGTAAAGCAATTATTTGGCACTTGCATCTTATGCAATAAAGAGACAACCAGAAGGCTCCTGCCAGTTGCTGATAATTTTAACAAAACATGATCATCTCATACAACAATTTATATCTCATCACGTCTTGACCATATCACATCACAACATACCCTGCAAAAACAAGTTAGACATCCTCTAGTTTGTTGTTGCAAGTTTTACATGGCTGCTACGGGCTGAGCAAGAACCGTTCTTACCTACGCATCAAAACCACAACGATAGTTCGTCAAGTTAGTGTTGTTTTAACCTTCTCAAGGACCGGGCGTAGCCACACTCGGTTCAACTAAAGTTGGAGAAACTGATACCCGCCAGCCACCTGTGTGCAAAGCACGTCGGTAGAACCAGTCTCGCGTAAGCGTACGCGTAATGTCGGTCCGGGTTGCTTCATCCAACAATACCGCCGAACCAAAGTATGACATGCTGGTAAGCAATATGACTTGTATCGCCCACAACTCAATTGTGTTCTACTCATGCATATAACATCTACGCATAAACCTGGCTCGGATGCCACTGTTGGGGAACACAGTAATTTCAAAATTTTCCTACGCACACGCAAGATCATGGTGATGCATAGCAATGAGAGGGGAGAGTGTCGTCTACGTACCCTCGTAGACCGTAAGCGGAAGCGTTAGCACAACGCGGTTGATGTAGTCGTACGTCTTCACGATCCGACTGATCCAAGTATCGAACGTACGGCACCTCCGAGTTCAGCACACGTTTAGCTCGATGACGTCCCGCGAACTCCGATCCAGCAGAGCTTCACGGGAGAGTTCCGTCAGCACGATGGCGTGATGACGGTGATGATGTTGCTACCGACGCAGGGCTTCGCCTAAGCACCGCTACGATATGACCGAGGTGGAATATGGTGGAGGGGGGCACCGCACACGGCTGAGAGAGATCAACTTGTGTGTTTATGGGGTGCCCCCTGGCCACATATATAAAGGATGGAGGGAGGAGGAGGCCGGCCCTCATAGGGCGCGCCCAAGTGTGGAGTCCTACTAGGACTCCCTAGTCCTAGTAGGTTTCCACCTCCCACATGGAATAGGAAAAATGGAAGGGAGAAGGAGAAGGAAGGAAGGGGGCGGCCCCCTCCCTAGTCCAATTCGGACCAGTCCACGGGGAGGGGTGCGGCCACCCTTTGAGGCCTTTCTCTCCTTTCCCGTTTGGCCCATTAAGGCCCAATACAATTCCCGTAACTCTCCTGTACTCCGAAAAATACCCGAATCACTCGGAACCTTTCTGATGTCCGAATATAGTCGTCCAATATGTCGATCTTTACGTCTCGGCCATTTTGAGACTCCTTGTCATATTCCCGATCTCATCCGGGACTCCGAACTATCTTCGGTACATCAAATCACATAACTCATAATACAAATCGTCACAGAACGTTAAGCGTGTGGACCCTATGGGTTCGAGAACTATGTAGACATGACCGAGACACGTCTCCGACCAATAACCAATAGCGGAACCTGGATGCTTATATTGGCTCCCACATATTCTACGAAGATCTTTATCGGTCAAACCTCATAACAACATACGTTGTTCCCTTTGTCATCGGTATGTTACTTGTCCGAGATTCGATCGTCGGTATCTCAATACCTAGTTCAATCTCGTTACCGGCAAGTCTCTTTACTCGTTCCGGAATACATCATCCCGCAACTAAATCATTAGTTGCATTGCTTGCAAGGCTTATTATGATATGCATTACCGAGAGGGCCCAGAGATACCTCTCCGACAATCGGAGTGACAAATCGTAATCTTGATCTATGCCAACTCAACAAGTACCTTCGGAGACACCTGTAGAGCACCTTTATAATCACTCAGTTATGTTGTAACGTTTGGTAGCACATAAAGTGTTCCTCCGGTATTCGGGAGTTGCATAATCTCATAGTCATAGGAACGTGTATAAGTCATGAAGAAAGCAACAGTAACAAACTAAACGATCATCGTGCTAAGCTAACAGAATGGGTCAATTCAATCACATCATTCTCCTAATGATGTGATCCCATTAATCAAATGACAACTCATGTCTATGGCTAAGAAACATAACCATCTTTGATCAACGAGCTAGTCAAGTAGAGGCATACTAGTGACACTTTGTTTGTCTATGTATTCACACATGTATCAAGTTTCCAGTTAATACAATTCTAGCATGAATAATAAACATTTATCATGAAATAAGGAAATAAATAATAACTTTATTATTACCTTTAGGGCATATTTCCTTCATTTATGCACACTGTCTCATTGTCTTTGCTGCACGTCCCCTTTCTGTCCACTACTCCACTACCCGCTAGCACTGGCTGGGCTAGGCACTCAAGCACCTAGCTTTAGGCAGCGCGGATGCCAGCGACGGACTACGAACATGGCAGACGGGTGGACTGGCCATACGGCCGGAGGCAGACTCGGCACGAGAGTACTGCTGGGCACACGGCGGACAGATTGGCTACATGGCCGGTGACTGACTACGCACACGGCCGATGGGTGGACTGGACACAGTGTACGTGGTCCTCTGCCGGTACATCCCACGTGATCACATGTCTGGCCGGCATACGACGACACCAAAACGGCGAAGAGCTCCGTGTAGGCGAGCCAGACTGATCCTTGTGGTCGTCCTCTCCGTGTCGTTCTCCCTCTTCACATCAGCGTCATCGCACCTGATCTGCCGCAGCAACAACAAAATACAAATTGCCGATCGATCGATCGGTCAATCCGTGGCCCATGAATCGGCCAACTTGGAACAAGCATACCTGGCGTCGAGTGGAGGAGCTGCGCTCCGCTTGCTTCTAGTGGTGGTGGTGGTGCACTGCCTTCTTGGAGATGCCGCCGCTGGGCTTGCTTGACAACCCATAGGTACGGGCCTTCTGCTGCCGGAAGGACTTGATGTAAACGCTCATCGTGTCTCTCTCTTCAGCGAAGAGGATGCAGCCGTCGTGAGCTCGCCGTCTTGCAGTTCAAGAAGGGGCTGAGTGCCTCATCGCGTCGCTGCCGGCGGTAGCCTACCCGAGGCGACAGTACTCCATAGTTCCGCATGGTGACAACGCGGGTCAGACATGAGAAGTCCCAGCGGCCTGGGCAGGCGCAGCAATAGTTCCCATGGAGACGACACAGGACAGAGAAGGTGGATCACCGGCTGCCTGGGACGGCATGAGGAAGATGCTGCAAGCGCCAGGTCGAGTTACTGTGCCGACAACGTAGCCGCACACGCATCCCCTGCTCCATCGGCTCCACCTTCATCTCCTCACCTGCTCCACGCCATTGTTGACGTCGTTAGCGGCTGGGTTGATCTGTCGATACCACTGGACTCGCGCCCGAGCACCTCGGTGCACATCTCCATGTTCCCTTTCACACTGTGCTGGTACACTAGATTCTTCTTGGCATCGAGCCGTAGAACGGCCAACATAGAAGCTAGGTGCCAGCGACAGGGAGTCACGCCAGCGAGTCGAGCTCTCTTGGATACAAATCATGTAGATGAGGAGGAAGAGCAGGAGCAGGTTGGCAGCACTCAGCGGCTCGCAGCTCTGCGGCTGCCTGGCGATGCATGCCAACGAATGAAGCGAGGCTTCGAGCTTGCCATGAGCTAGGGCCCTACATGAGCGTAACCTTCTCGATCGCAGACTTCGTGTGCGCTCCCTTTTACGTCGTATCTGATGGCTTTGTGGAGAAGAGATGTGGGAAGAGGATGCACACAACGCGGGAGGTCTTTTATACGACCATGGGGCGGTGGATCGGTGGCAACACGAGGCTTCGAGAGAGAAGAAGCGAATCGAGGAAGAGATAGGATCGAACGAAATTGTTGGAAACCGGGCCACCTCGAGGGGTGGCGGCGGCTGCGTGCGTATCGCACGGGCTAGCCCCTCCCGGTTCCACACTTTACGTTAAGTGGGTACTTATTCCTTAACCGTTTACCCCTATATAAAGAGACGAGGAGCAATCATTATAACGATTGATCATTGATTAATAAAGATAGTCTTCTTCATACTTTCCTGTGTTCATCTACTTTTGTGTTTTCGACTACTTCGTTTACGACGCTCGCCCTCGCTCCGCAACCTTCGACCGGACTCGCCGGCGGAGTTGCGGAACATAAATATTTGGAAACCTGCATCCACATCCAACAGCCGGATAGATACACGCGCACGGAGAAGAAAATATCCGTGCAGCTAACATGCAGCCAATGGCCCACAATTCCAGTTATCTCAGCGCCCACGCATGCACACAACCGCACGCGATCAGGTCAACGCGACGGGGCGGCCCACACGTAGCACAAATCGCTAACCGCACCCACGAATTCAGCAAGCACACACAAAATTTTGGCAGTGAGCCTAGAGCCACCAGGCGATTTTTACCCCACACCGTACCAAAAAAATACACGTGCCATGTTCAAACTTACCCATAGGTCATTTTCATACAAATGGGTAAATCTTGGAGCGAAAACGCCCCCGGAAATAGAGGCTTGGGTATTGGGAGGGAAATCAAAAAATCAATTAGTTTGGAGGCGCAGACTGAAACCAGGATCAATGGATTTGGACTAAACCTGGTTTTTTCTACTACTATTAAACAAACAAACATTATTCTTTCTAAACATACCCTGTCAAGCGTACACGCAATAACACAGAGCAATTAGAGCCCCACGATCAGACCCATTTATTTAGATCTGACCGTCAACATACCTATTAATTCTCGCCTAAGTGCATTTAGCAATTTGAAAGGGCGGACGAAAACTTTGCCATCCCCGTCCGCTGATCCACTAATTGATCCGCTCCGCTAATCCCTCCATCGCTTCTTCCCCTTCCGCTCCGCTAATCCCTCCATCACTTTCTCCCCTACCAAAAATCCCTGCCGCTGGCGTCCCCATGGAGGCAGGCACGCAGCCTGTACACGCGTCATCGCCGTCACTCCTCCGGCCGTCCAGGCCCACGTCATGCCTTCTTCCCACGCGGCATCGCCTCCACCCGCCCTCCACGCCCCACTTCCCCTGCCGGAGGTCCCCCCATCTTCTCACTTCCTCGGTCGAGATGCCGCCGCCCAACCACCGCATCTCACCCGCGGGCCTCTTCGGCGCCCCTCACCCGCCGCCCTCCCAGTGCTCCTTCACATCGCTCCCTTCTCGGTGCCCACCAGCCGTCCTCCTGGCGCTCACCACTCCACCCCACGAAGACAAAGTCGAGACGGCAGCAGGCGCCCGCATCGCCGGCTCGCCGCACTTCGCTGGCCAACAACCGCCGCGGGCGTTCCCTGATCCCTTCGCGCAGCAACAACAACGGGCGCCCTAGTCCCCTCCATGAGTCCGTGCACTCCGCCTGGGAGTTGCTCTGTTGCTAGGTACGATGGTCCATGCCGGCAGCCGTGACACATGATGCTCTGTGGTTAGGAACGAATTACTTTGCATGAACTGCTTAGCTCGTGAGTTATGCATCAGCCGCTTAGAGCAAGTCAATGTGCATATTAATTCATCTCAAGCTATTGCGGATCGTTCTTCAGTAAAACAAATCTGTACTATATCTCACTTCAATTTCATTGGTGTGGCACAACTATTCATTTTAGGAGATTCAAGACTTCTGTTTCATAAGATATTCAATGGATATTTTGTGAAACTATTTCTACCTTGGTTATTGTCCAGAAGAAACAAACTCATGTGAGTGATATTCAATAGCCTTATAGTAGATATTTGTGAGTGAGTTGGCTTGCATCGCTAATGTTAATTGTGGCTTTCGCAGGTTCAGGAAGAGCTATTTTGTGCACATGAGTTGCTATTGGCAGTGGACAGATTGTCTATGCAGAGAGCTTAGAGAAAAAAGTGAGTCGTTCAATTTTATGTGATGGGAATGTTCACAAGGCATCTTAAATTTTGGAGAGAAATAAACCCATAAAGAATTCAGAAGTGTGCTTGTTCACAGATTTCTTGCAGTGATTAGTAGTAGATGTTCTGCAAAACAATTATATAGGTTAACTTGTCTATATATTGCTTCACATATGTGTGTTTTAAGGTGAATTCAATACAGATCATGGTAGCTAGAGCAGGTGAACGTTCATGAACAGCATTGCTGCTAGCCACAAGCATCAAGTAATTGTATCAAGATTGCTTTGGTGTTGTGGTCCCATAAACATCAAACGTTTGTATGCTGATTGGTAACAGGCCGATTTAGACTGGATAATCTACTGGTTTTGGGACTGACTTGAACAAGTAAAATTTTATGGGTAATCAAGGTAAATGCTCACCCAAAGGGCAAAAAATTGGTTGTCGTTTTTCTAGCAACCGGACAAAAGGTCCATTTTCAAAGCATTGTTTGAACTTCTCTGAATTCACAGTGGTAAGTTCTGTTCTCATTTCTCTAGCTGTAGAATTACTTAAGGTGGATTGAGACTTGTTCCTTTCTATTTTGCATGAATTTATATCTGTTGGTTCATTGAATATCTATGAACTGAAATGATTCCCTCTTGTTGATTGGAGGATGGCGCACAGAATGTAACCTCCCAAGTAGACTATCTCTAGTAGAGGAAAACTTCCACCGAATCGACACGAAGCTCCATATCCATGTGGGCGCTCCGGCGGTGGCGACAACTGCGCCAGTGCCAACACGCCATCCCTCAGCCCGCTTTGCTTGATGCCGGACTCGCCGTGCGCGTCGGAGAGGCAGCTGCAGGTCAGGATGCTCCGGGAGATCACCGCGCTTGGGCAAAATGAGCATCACATCCTGGTCCAGCAAGGAGGATAGGGCTGGAATTCGAGCCGAGCCGAGCCAGCTCGGCTCGACTCACTAGAGCTCGTTTCGTTAACGAGCTAGCTCGACTCGACTTGTTATTATTAACGAGCTCAGATCCAAGATTGGCTCGACTTGTATAACTCACGAGCTGGCTCGTTTAGCTTGTTAAGCTCGTTAAAGATATGAACATAAAACCCTCAAATATTATAAAAATATTATGTATATATTAAACATATATATCACTAAACAATAGTAATTTCCTTGTAACGCATGAGTCTCCTAGGCGGTTGGGCCTCCAACGTCTAGGCCTTGTGTTGTGCGCCTGAGACATAGGGTGCTGAGTGGATGATTTTTTATATATTGGGAGTGGCTGATCTTTTGTACCGAGTCTAACGAGTTACACGAGTACTCGTGAGATTGACTCATTTAACTTGGTCTATAAACGATCTTAAACTAAAGCTCGGCTCGACTCGTTAGTCTTCGAGTTCGAGTCAATTCGAGCCGACTCACGAGCTACTCGTTTAGCTCACGAGCTTCGAGCTTTTTTTCCAGCCCTAAAGGAGGATCATATGTGTATCAAAACCGGAGAAGAGCGCCGGCAAAGAAGACGAGGTGAAGGAGGAGTTCGAAGCTCGAGCTGTGGCATGGGCAGAGTCCAAGAAGTGTAAACTTGCATCAAGGCACGAACAAAATCTCCACATATTTTCTTCTGAATCTTATGTTGTTTTGGTCATGATGGATCAGATATCAAAGGAAGGAGGTGATGATACAAGAGTGGGAGAATTGCCAGAAATCTAAATTCGAAGCCAAGATGAATGCAGAGCTCAGCATCCATGAACTTGTTGCACTGTCCAGATAAGACTGAAACAAATCTCAGCTGGTTGTAATTGTGCAAATTTTATTTCAGGTGCAGGCCTAGAAGGCGCGGGCGAAGAACAGCTTCACCAAGAGGCTACCCACATTGAGGCACAAGTTGGAGGGGAAGCAAGCGAGAGTCGAGGCGGAACCAGCGGGCAGTCTGGGTGGCGTGATAGGTAGAGCGCATCCGGAAGACCGGACGCGTGCCGTCCCGGTTCCAGTGCTGTAACTGGTTCCTGTGCTGAAAACCAAACAAAATTCAGATTGCGTCTGAAATGCAATCTCACTGAAGAAGCTTGAAGGTCTCATTGCAAGCCTGTGGAACAAGATGCACATGAAATTATTTGAATCAGTGCGCTGTAGGTGTTGGTTTGCTGTGTAGTCTGTACAATGTGACCTGAGCTACAGTAGCATGTTACCATTGATAACATGAGGTAATGCTAATGGTCTACTGGCTAATGTAGTGAGAGGTTGAAATCATCTTTTCTTTAAACTTAGTGGTAATTGTAGAAAAATAAAAAATATGGCATTTTATCGAGGAAAGGTATATATTTGTTGCTCAGTTCCAGGATGGAATCTGGCTTGCTTGTTCCTTTGCCATAAGTCGTTTTTGTTTGCGACTGAATTTAGCTCATGCTAGCTCAAAATGAAAGAAAAAAGACTAGCTAACTTGCTGCTTTGCCATAAGCCGTCTTATATTGTGAAAAATATACTACTATTTTTTATCTTCACATTTATTGGCAACTATTTTTTGGTCTTATTATTTTATCTCACTACTTTCCGGTTGCTTTCAAGCTTTTCTTGAAGAAAAAATATTAAATTGTGAATTCATTTGAAACCCTGCCATCTTATAATGGAGAATCTATAAGAGAGTATTCAAGCATGTCTCTTTTCACACTTACATTGTAAGAGTCTTTGGAATTGTATATCTATTCTATCCGAGCGGAAATAGAGATGGATGTTGGTGATGTATTGAATCTCGGTACATTGCAGGACATCTCATCGAGATTTAATCTCGCAGAGTTTATTGAATGTATAGGAATCATTGCATATGTTGATTGAAAAATTTATACTTTAACATATTCAAATTTTGAACTCTAATAAGACGTGCATTGCACGTGCATGCTTACTAGTGTGAAGAAGCTTCCCAGAGACCTAGACCACTTTTGGGAAGCTTCCGAAGCTTCCAAACCTGATTTTTTTTCTTGGTTTTCTAGACTGTTTTTTCTTGTTTTATTTCTATTTTCTTTCCTTTTCATTTTTCTTTTCGTTTTTTCCTTCTTCCTTTTTATTTTTTCTATTCTATTTTTTATATGTGCAAAGATTTT
The DNA here is from genome assembly GCA_034509565.1 of Triticum monococcum. Lineage (NCBI taxonomy): Eukaryota > Viridiplantae > Streptophyta > Magnoliopsida > Poales > Poaceae > Triticum > Triticum monococcum. Next base: position 74,118,303 of record CM067842.1, on the reverse strand, counting down.
TCAAATTTGTGATTTTTTCTTCATATAAATAAGCATTTTTCAAAACACATAATTGTTTTTCTAATTAGTAATTTTTTAAATCGACAACCTTTTTTAAAATTCTTGATTTTTTTTCAAAATAAGTGATATTTTTCTAAATTCATGATTTTTATTTAAAATGTACAAACTTTTTCATACCCATGGACTGTTTTTTCCAATCTGTGATATTGTTTTCCAAATTTTTTGTTTTTTAAAATTCATGAAGTTTTTTAAGAATTCATGAATTTTTGTTAGAAAATCCGTGAACATTTTTTCCAAATTGATGAACTTTTTCTAAATTGGCAAATTTTAAAAAATGGATGAACTTTTTTTAAATTGGTGAACTTTTTTTTCAAAATCCCAAACTTTGTTTGAATTTGGTGAATTTTTTGTTTTTTGTCAACATTATTCTTTTTTATCATTTTTTCTTGAAAGTCGAGAGTCAACTGCAACCACAAACCTAGAAAACCAATGACTCCCTAAACCAGCTACCGCCTCCTTTTATTGGGCCAATCCATGAGGCATGAGGGGTGGAGCGTGGGCGCCAGCTACTCTTCCCAGCGCTTAAGGCGCTAGGGAGGAGCTCTCGTGCAGCTGACAGGAAAGATCCCCTAGCACGAACACCCTCCCCCAGAGCTCTACTGGCCCTTTTAAACGGGCCTCACCTCTCCCCAACCCAAACAAGCTCTATGTCGCCCATCTGAACACCCAGCCCTTCCGCCTCTACCTTTGTTTTTTCTGTTTTTGTTTTTATGTGTTTTCGATTTAGAATTTTATTCTTCTTTATTAGTTTTTTTCAAACAATCTGATTATTTTTGTGCCGACGAGCAACGTGCGCAAGAGTGTAATCGTGTGGCGAAGCGAGTGTAACTCAAATGATTAGGTTCCTTGTGATGGAACCAATCCATCAGGAACCAATCCATCAGGGTTCAAGTCCTAAACTTGACACTAATGATCGCATTTTTGTAGATTTATTTCAGTCTTTCTGCCGATGTTCGTTCAGTGGAAGAAGAAATTCACATCGACTATGTGGCGCCCCTGATGACTTCGTGGATAACAAACATCACCAATTCACCATCATCAAACGTGGGCACAGGCATCCCAGTCCCAATGACATACACACGATCTGCGGGTAACAAAAGAAGGAAGAGTAACTGAACCATAGCGCAAAAAAAAATGCACACCTGAACCATAACGCCAAAAAAAAACCATATCGCAGCTCGCACAGTCACATCACGTTGAGACGGCGAGTACGTGGTGCCGTGATGGCACGTACGACCAGAGGACAAGCTGCCATGGCGACGCCGTCCCTAGCTCCCTCGCACCCACGCTACGTAGGGCACAGAACGAACGTCGTCGTCCACGGAGACCAAGGGTACGTCGTCGGTCCTCGAAATTTACTGGCTCGATTTGGCGAAGCGGCCGTTGATCCTCACCCTGCCGTCGGCGCGGGCCTTGCGCGACTCGTACCGGATCTGCTTCCCGAACCTGCAGCAAATCAGATCCACCCAGTAATCAGCACTACGAGCTAAAGAGAATCTCTGGTGGTGTTGCGGCGTTGGTCTCTGATTATATCTCACGTACATCCTGTTCTTCCTCTTCTCCTTGTAGCGCGAGATCACCTTGCCGCGGTCGGGGTAGACCACGTCGTAGCCGCCGACGTTCTTGGTCCCCGGAGCTGCTTGCACCGGCGCCGCCGCAACGGGTGCCGCTGCCGGCGACAGGTGATCGTGGCCGCCGTTGGCCATGTCGTCGACGCTGCTGCTGCCGCTGCGGCTGAGGCCGGGGCAGACCTCCGACACCTCCACGAACGACGACAGGCTCGGCTCCGCCGACGAGCTCGCCGAGACTTGCTCGGGAAGTTCGTTGCAACTCGTCGCGATCCACGCCTCCTGGTTCTGCTGTGTGACAAGACCAGAATGAATCATCATATATTCACATGGCTGGCAGGCTGGCAGCTCGATCGAATGTTCCTGGAAAACATCTACTGTTGCTGACTGAAACATGCAATGCATGGTACTGAAACATGAACTAGGTGCCTCGTACGTTTGGCTTTGTACCGAAAGGGATTTCGGTTGGTGGTGCCGAAGAAATATCAAGATCCTATTAATGGCACTATCAAATACTATATATCAACAGATATCAATGTCATAATGATGGCTGTGAGCCTGTGACTAGTACTACTACAGGAGTATATATACTAGGCGGTTGCAACCGGAAAATCACCGTGTCATTGTCGATCTGATGCCTTTTATGTGATGGTGTACAAGTTGTGAACGTTTTCCTTCACTAGATGGATGGCTACGGTCCGCAACTTGGACAGAAATGGAGATGTTAGGTTGGGATTACTAGTCTAATCATGCCTTGCCATCCCATATTCATATGAGTTAGAACTAACAATGGTGGTAATTTTTCTGGATGCATGGCTCCCGTGAGGGAGGGACGATGACGGCGGCTTGCCTCCATCTTGTTTTAGTGCTTGTAGTCGTTGTTAGGTGGTATATGGATCTGGATGTAATTTTTATTTCTTATGTTTTTTATATTACCTTGACATTTGATAAATAGATTGAAAGTTTTTCCCGCAAAAAGAAAAAGAAAAGGAAATGGCTTGCGAGTTCTCGATGGATCGGTCTGGTTCACAAATTCAGACTTCAGTCTACGGTTGCACTTTTTTGGGGTTAATTCATATAATTTTGCAGGGACAAGGCAACTTTGTAAAACTGCATATGTTCTTACTGCATTCTGTAAATCTGATGGTATGTATCAACAAACTACGCAAATATAGCTAGTCAGGAAGAGAGATCAGCGTACAATATCGATTCAAAGTTCCAAACCTGAGAAGGAGGTACGTGCAGGATTGCTGCCGCGCAGATGGCCTCGGCTCCAAGAGCCCCAAGATCACCGTGCCTGATAGCAGCGTAATCTGAAGATCCCCATGGCGGAGGCAGCTGATCAACGCCGGCCGGCTCTGTCGCCGCCTCCTCCGACTTGGCGAGCTCCCCCAGCTGCCGGAGAACCTCGTCGTCCAGCTCCCCGCAGGGCGGGCTCCGGTTCTTGCACACATCATACGTAAACAACATCAGAGAACGAACTTTCTTTTCCTTTTCGTTTTGCCGGACGGTGAACAGTAGCAGCATGCTACGGCGCCAGCAAGTCAGTAACCAACCTTGGGGGAGGACGACGAGGTGAGGAGGGGCTGGAGGCCATGGCAGGCGGTGGTCGGCACGATGACGTCGTGGTAGCTGAGCACCTGGGGCTCCTCCCAGGCAGGCCACCACGCCTCAGCCGCTTTGTCGGCGACGACGACGCCGAGGATCGCCGCGAGCTCGCCCACCGAGGGGCACCCGGTGTAGCCTTCAACCGTGCCACGATCGTGCAGCAGCAGCGGCTGCACAACCTCCCCCTCCCTGTGCTGCTGCTCCTCGAAGTCGCAGTTGGAGCAGAGGAACCGGGCGGCGCCGCGGCGGACGGTGGCCGCGGCAGCTCGGCAGACCGCGCAGAGCGGGGCGCGGGCGTGGCGGCAGGAGACCGTGTTGGCGCCGTGGACGTGGCGGTCGCACGGCAGGCAGAGCCCCGCGGCGTCCGCCCGGCAGTACACCACCGCCGGAGACCGGTCGCAGAAGTAACACTCCCCCGTGGGCACCGCCGCGTCGGCAACAGCCCCGGGCACCGCGCCGTAGCCGGTCATGGCTCTCTCCGCCCCTCCTCCTTCGACCTTCTTCTGCTTCTTCTTCTTGGCGCGGACGCAGCGTCTTCTTGGTAAGTACTAGTAGTAGGATGCGCTATGCAGCGGGCGCAGAAGAGACAAGCAACTAAGCAAGGGGGCGGTGGCACCGTCGGTACGGGTAGGGGAGAGGTGGGAGCACGTCGCCATGAATGACCCAGGACGAGGAGGAGGAGGACAAGTGCGACGAGCGGGGAATTGATGGGCTCGAAAGCGAGACGAGGGAGGCAGAGGACAAGTTCCTACTTGCTCCCAAGACCCTCGCGCGATTCGATCCCTCGCCATGTGTGCTAAAGCCAAGTGGGCGGGCTAGTCGACAGCGGAGAGGACGCTTGGCTCACTCACTCTTCACATGCACACTGGCTGACCCATGGGATCATTGCCCGCCAAAATTTTCTGGCGTTTCGTTGTGCTGTGATCACAAGGATGACGGGCAGCTTGATTACGCCGTGTAATCACACGCGCTACACACGTGAAGCAAGCACATCTCCTAATCGCCACCGGTCACTGCTCGGTCGTCTGGCTTCTCCCCCATGCGAGTCGTCCCAGTTGGCATTTGGAAAAGGGTCTCAATCAACTGCCATAGTACTCCCTCTATAAAAAAATATATGAGCGCATAGATCACTACTTTAGTAATCTAAACACTTTTATATTTATTTACGGAGGAAGTGCATAAGAAAGAAAAGAAAAGAAATAACTAAAAAGAACATTTTGCATGGATCTCCATGCAACTAGAGCATGGACCGAGACATAATCAAGTCTCATTCGACTGAGATTTAGCAACACTGTTTTGAAAAACGAAGACGGGGAGATGCGGATAGTAGTGCTAATAGTCTACCTTTAGACGCTGGTTGCACCGGCACGTACAAGTGCCAGAAGAGGACACGCCAGCAGGCACCTCCTCCTTCTCCGAGCTTGCCCTGCCTCGTTTCGGATCATGGTCCAAATCAGGGACGTGGTGTTGTTGTTGTCGCTCGGAGCAAGTGCTGCTCAAAGACAATGAATGTGGTTTCAAATAAATGGAATTGAAGGGCATGCTCTCTTTTCGGAAAAGAAAGAAAAGATGATGTTGGTGTTATGTTGTGCTATCTGGAGCAACACAATGCCAGGACCCTTTTTTTGCTAATATAGTGTCAGCACCTGCTGACAGGAAACTCAGCTTGGAGCATGTTCGCTGCATTCATCAAGATGATCGTTGGCAACAGAACATCTGCCCTCTTCTCTGAGGACCAGTGGCTCGCTGTAAATCGCGCACCAAGAGGGACACTCATGGACATCTTCTAGACCACTAACATTAGGGTGACCCTCGGACTGCTAGCCCTGTGGTGTACATCTGGTTTTGGGTGAGGGTGCATCGGGTGTAGCTCATCATAGTGTCAGTCGTGTTGGTTGGGCATTGGACCCTTGGTCTCAGTGCTTTGGCAATTTTTGGTACATCACCCTTTTCCTGGGGCGTTGTTTCAAGATCTTCGCTCTTGGGCATCTTCAAGTGTGAAGTTCTTAGTTTGGCTTGCTTCCCAGTGCAGGACTGCAGAGTGTCTCGCTATAAGAGGCATGCAACTAAGTGTGCATCTGTGTTGCGACCAATCGGAGGATACCATGGCCCACCTCCTCACTACTCGCTCTTCTCGTGTGCCCCGTGGCATGGCGTGAGTTCATATCTTGGGTTCGATCCACCATTACGCCTCTAGTTGCGAGTGAGGACTTGGTAGATTGGTGTTTGCGGACCACCCCTTTCACCCCGGCCACGATGCACAAGGGGCACCTCCTAGGCGATTATGCTCGTGACTTTGCTGGATTTGAAAGCATGGCAATGTTGTCTCTTCGACAACATGCGACCTAGCATCGATGTTTTGATCGACACAATCAAGTTTGAGGAACAGCTGCAGGCGAGAGAATGGCGATGGGTCTTGCCTCGATCCTCCCAGTGGTTTTCGGTGCGAAGATGCGCAATGTTGTACTACCTCCGTTTTATTTACTGTGCATACTATGTTTGTCTAAAGTCAAACATTATAAACATTTATCAACTTTGTAGAGAGTATATTAATATATACACCAGCAAATCAATATCATTAATTAGATTCATCGTTGACTATACTTTCACATCATAGATATTTGTTATTGTAAATGTTCATATTGACTTTAGCCAAAGCCAATATGCAAGGGAGTACAATCCTTCATCTTACGTATCAATGCATAAAAATGCAAACCTTTATATTTTCTCGGAAAAGTAAAAGAACACGATGATCGCGAGTTTTTTTTTCATCCGATCCAGAAAATAGACCGGGTTCCACTATCATAAAGATAACAGAAGAAAACCGAAAAAAAATTATCCTTGCGCAACAACAACGTAAACGTGGTTTCAGCTGCCGTGTGTACCGCTAACAGGAAAAGAGGAAAAGTCTAGTGCTGAAAGCTTGGCCAAACTGGACTAACTGAAGCAATGTTAAATGGGGGAAAGACCACATCCCAATCAGCCAAAAACACACACTACCACATATTTTCAGAAAGCCCGTCAGATTGTTCGTAAAGTGATATCGTTTTCAAACTTCATTTTTCTTTTGCGACTGCGACGACGCCGGAGTATCAGACACGCGACGAATGCGCTAGCTACGTCGCACCGGCGTTCATCCACGGGAGCACGCCTCGTGTGGTTGATCACACATGCTACGGACGACGTAGGCAGTCCGTGCGTTTTGTATGGGTTAGGGAAATCCTCCGTCAGAATACCCACCATCCACGATGGAAGGTGGTCGGCTAAATTTCATGTTTTAACCCTTTTTTCAAACCTATTCGAGATCTGACTTTAGTTTGAAAAAATTTCAAGATCTGACCTTTTTGCTACCGTCAGGGACCATGGCGGTAGGGTATAACAGCCTACCGTCAAGGACTCTGGCGGTAGGGTTGCATGCCCTACCGCCAAAACCCGCCTAAGTACTGAACACAGTCCGTGCTCGTGCCTACCGCCAAGCACCTTGGCGGTAGAGTTGTGCAGGCTATCGCCAGCCCGTTTGGCGATAGAAATGTTTCCTACCGCCAAAGTCCCCAAAGTCCTTGGCGGTAGGCTGTTAGACCCTACCGCCATGGACTCTGGCGGTAGCAAAAGGGTCAGATCTCGAAAAATGTTCAACTTAGGGTCAAATCTCAAATAGATTTCGGAAAAGGGTCAAAACATGAAATTTTGCCGAGGTGGTCACGGTGGTTTTGCTCGTCTGGCTTCGCCCAGTTGTAGAGCATCTTTAGCAGACCCTGCAAAATCCCAATCCGGTAAGTGTTTTGCAGTTTGCAGAAAAGTGCATATGCAGGCCGGCGCGGGCGAGATCAGACTTAGACCCCGCAAAATGGACCCGTAAAAAGGATATTTGACGAATATGTTTTTTTACGGGTCGGCTACGCGGAGTCTGCTCAGGCACCGCCGCGTCGACCCACAAACTGAATACACCCAATTCACGAATTTGACATCGGTTCCGACAAATAAGTTCAAATTCAAACAATAGAACACAATTCACGCGCAAATAAAATCTTAAGTTTTTAGGACAAACGTAAAAAAGGGTCTTGCAAAAGTGACGACCACGTCCGGCATCATCTTGGTCGGTCTTCAATCCGCGCCATCGAGTCCATGGAATTCATCAGAACCACCGAATCCACCTCCGGCGCTTGTTCCAACTCCCGCACCGAAATCATCGACATTGATTTCAAACCCCGCTGAGAAAACCTCTCCGGCACTGTAACACGCACTGGCCGACGCAACCATTCTCCTCTTCAAAATTTCTTTTCTTGCCATATCATGCCATTCTTTGGTGAGGTCGTCCATGTCATTGCGGTTCATTGTCATGATCTTATTCTCTTCGGCGAGCAATTTGGGACATGGCTTTGTTTTCAGTGGCACGCGCTCTTCTCTCCTCAATGGCCGCTTTGCGCAGCCCCTCTTCCTTGAGCAACTGCCATTTTTCTTGCTTCTCCCTAGCCTTCTTCTCGGCCAACTCTTTCTTGATCTCCAACGAATTCAATAACATCAACTCATTTGATTGCACCATGACATCAATCTTCTCCCTCAAACTCGACGCTTCATGCTCTCTCTTCATCTTCTCCTTAGTCTTCTTGTCGCCATCGGGCTTGTTCAAGTTTCTTGGGCCATCATCATCCTCATCTTCATCCATGTTTGTAAGTGAACCTCTCTTCGATGGGGATTCTTTGTCAATCAACGTCCACTTCTCGCACTCTTTGAGCAAGTCCCAACAATACTCTAGTTTGAAGAATTTTCCTTTCGAAGCTTCCATGTCTTTGTATCTATGTTGGGCAATTTTGTCCTACACAATTTGAAAAAAAGCAAATGATGCAATCGTTTCATATGATGCAATATGATGTGCACAACTTGAACAAAGTCAAAACAAACTCGCATAGTTGGATTCCACAGTTCCACTTGGAGGTGCATTGCGTACTTGCTCTAAGCAAGCAGCCCAACAGCTGCAAATTGGCTTGATCACATCCCAACGCCCTTGAAACGACCGAAAGGTGCGCGGAGTCCTATTGGGATATTTTGCCATCATGCGGAAGTATTGATCTTCGATCCTTTGCCAATACCTCCTGGCGGTTTGAGAAGTTCCCGTGCATGCATCAAGAGACACCGCACTCCATGCCCTGATCAAGATTTGATCTTCTAAGATCGTGTAGTTCTTCGATCTTTGGCTTTTTCCACTTTTTGTTTGTGGTTGCTCATATGCCCCCTCATCGATCTCCTCCATTTCTTCCTCACCACCGTGATCATCCACGATGCCCTCCGTTTCATTGTAATCGAATGCGGCGAACGGGGCTTGATCGATGTCAATGGTGTTGGTGTCCAACAATTCCGGGGCGGAGGGAGTGGATGAAGGAGTCGGCTTCTTTGTAGCCGGAATCCTCTTCCTCTTTACGCCGGAGGCCTTGGCGACCTTCTCCGCCGTCGGCCGAGATCACGCAGCGGCGTTGGCGCCCGGAACATGGGCCTTCGCGGCGGGGGCAGCCGGATTCCCGCCCTGCACGACCACGTTGCCTTGCCGCTTGCGGGCAGGCACAGTGGTACCTTGGGCGACGGCGGGGCCAACATGGCCGACGACGAGATCCCCCCGAGGGGATTGAGCGTGCGCGACCTCGACGGTGACGGGGACAACAGGGAGTCATCCGTGGCGGCGAAGGACTGTCGGGGAAGATGCACCGGAGTGGGAGGTGGCGGAGCAATGGTGGAGGAGGGTGGGGGGAGCGGGAACGGCCACGCGGAAATGTTCCTCTCGCCAAATATCGCTGCGGATAGGGGCCGAGCTCGGGTCGTCCTCCCATCCTGTGAATTTAGAGGTCGGGGGAGATCTTTTGCCGGGCCTTGCAAAAAAAAAATTACGGGTCGGTCACGAATGCGGTGTCTGATCGGGCAGGTTTTCCCACCCCGACCCGTATTTTGGCGGTTATTTTGCTGGTTAGGGCGGGATGCGGGGTCTGCTAGAGATGCTCTTAGTATGCCCACGTGACCATCGTCCCCATGACATCCGACGCTTGACGGAGACCCGAGATCCGTAACAAATCCTCCAAAAAGTCACCGACCACCGTTCATCGATCGTTGGTGGTTTTAAATCAGATGTATATACACATACACGTTTTAATGTGTTTATTCACTTATTTCAATTTGTATGTAGTTCTAGCAATAGGCAACTCGTGCGGCTTCACTAGGTCGGCGACCCATGGCAACCTTCCTTGGCCTCTTCCCTCACAGCTCGGTGGTAGCAGGGCCTTCCTTTTTCGATGTGCAGCGACAATGCTGGTGTTAGAGCTGTTAGATGCTCTTGTGGCGTGCACAAACACCAACAATGAGAGGGCGGTGTGGCAGTTACTGAAAACATGTTAGCTGCATCCACCAAGATGGTCGTTGGCAACAGAACATCCGGTCTCTTCTCTGAGGGCCAGTGACTCTGTATAAGTCACGCACCAAGCGGGACACACTCGTGGACATCTGCTAGACCACTGACATTAGGGTGACCCTCAGACCGCTAGCCCTATGGTAATACATCTGGGTGAGGGTGCATCATGTGTAGCTCATGACAGTGCCGGCCGTGGTGGTTTGGCATTGGATCACTAACGCCCAGTACTTCGGCAAATTTTGGTACATCACCCTTTTCATGGGCGCGTTGTTTCAAGATCTTGGACAGCTGAGAGTCTCGCTACAAGAGGCCTGCAACACCACCGTAAGTGTGAACCTGGTTTGTAACCAATCAGAGGAGACCATGACCTACTTCCTCACTGGTCGCTCTTCTCCCATGCCACGTGGGCGTGGCGCGAGCTCGTATATTAGATTCGATTCACCATTGCCCTTCTGGTTGCTAGTGAGGACTTGGTAGTTTGGTGGTAGCGGAGCACCTAGTTCACCACGGCCACAATGTACAAGGGGGCACCTCCTTGGCGATCATGCTCGTGCCTTTGTTGTATTCGAAAGCATTGCAACTGCGGGCAAGGGTAGGGGCGATGGGTCTTGCCTCGATCCTCCCAGTGGTTTCCGTTGTGAAGCTCTGCAACGTTGTACTTGGGGTGTTTGCCCGTCTAGGTTTGTGGTGTACTACTTCTGTTCTTGTTTACTCTGCATATTATGTTCATCTAAAGTCAAACTTTATAAACATTTATCAAGTTTGTAGGAATATATATTAATATATACATCACCAAATCAATATCATTAGACTCAACATTGAATATATTTTCACATCATATAGATTTTTTATGGTAAATGTTCATATCAACTTCAGCCAAAGCTAACATGTGGGGTAAATAAAAACAAAGGGATTACTACCCTTTATCTTATGTATCAATGCATCGAAATGCAAACCTTTATCTTTTCTCGGAAAAGTTGAAAAAGGGATAGTAAGAAGAACAACGCGATGATCACTAGTTTTTTTTTCATATGATCCAAAAAATGGATTGGGTTCCACTATCATAGAGGTAACAGAACAGAAACAAAAAAAAGCATCCTTCTGCAACAACAACGCAAACACGTGTACCGCTAACAGCAAAAGAGTAAAAGTCTAGTGCTAAAAGGCTAACTGAAGCAATATTACACGGAAATTCCAGGGCCACGTAAGTGCGGGGCACATACCTGGCAAGCCCTGCCGCCCGCTCGATTTGCCTCGCGATTCATGAAGTAATTGAATCCCGCACGAGGGCGTGATAAAAAACAAAATCCCTGAAAAAGCTTTAAGTTTCAACGATGAAATTTACGGTTAAATGCAAAGTTTTAACAAGTTTCAGACATATAATTTTAAGCATTTTTTTGTAGGTAATAGACACAAAATAATTGATTTTTATGGGTCGCTGGTACTAAGTTTCAACATTTTAAACTTAACATTTTTTTGAAGTCATCAAAATACATTCAAAATTGATCTTGTTTCAAAGCGTTGGTCACGAACACGAATAGAAAAACAGAACTTTATTTGGATTTTTCGTTTAAAATATACAAAACTTTAAAATCGGAAAGCAAAATAAAAAACTGGTGCAAGGGACCTAAGTGCCTCCGCATTTGCGTGCCGCAAATCGACATTACAATATTAGTACATGGGAAAGACCACATCCCCAATCGGCCGAAAACACACACACTACCATATGTTTTCAAAAATGCACATGGTGAGCAAGGTGAACCGGTTCAAGACCAATAGACGACCACTGTGAGTGGCAACCAAGGACGGTGAGTCATGCCAGTATGCTCCACACACACAAATGGACAAAAGACAAAGCCGTACCCCCCCCCCCCCCCCCCCCCCCAGAAATAAAGCTGTAATGGCCGTAGACTGGACACGCCGCCAGCATCTCGTTCCAAATTTGCCCGGTGTTGTGCCGTACTTTGAACATCAGCGTCGGTGCTCACTGAACCTGCCGACGATCATCAAAACTACGCACACGTGGGGAAAACAACGAGAGGAGGGGCGTTTGCGGGGATGAGCCGCTCGCTCTCCGCTCTCGTCCCTCTCACACAAAACCACACGGAAGGAAGCTTAGCACACCACACGTCGCCGTGGCGAGAGGAACACACACAGAGAGGTGAATGGACTGAATACTGTTTCTCCCGTCAGATTGTTCATAAAGTGGTCTGATTTTCAAGCTTCTTTCTTTGCGACTACGACGACGCCAGAGTGTCATACACGCGAGGAACGCATGCGCTAGCTCCGTCACACGGGCGCTCATCCACGCCAGCACGGCTTCTGTGGTTGATCGCACACGCTACGGTCGACTTAGGCAGTCCGTGAGTGTTGTAGGGCATGGCCAACGCGCCACTGTGGACGGCTGCCCTGACGTCACTCTAATCGTCCCTGTGACATGACATCCGATGCTTGACAGAGACCCGATATCCATAGCAAATCCTTCAAAAAGCACGTCGGCCTCCGCCTCCTCCTCTGGCCACTCCGCATCGGCCTCCGCCTCCACCTCTGCATCGAGTTTGGCAAAAAGGTGTGTCGGTCGCCGCTCGTTGCTACCGGATGAACTGCCGGTTGGCCTTGACATAGGCCGCTTGGGCAACCGCGAACTCCGCCTCCGCGTCCTTCATGCTCAAGCCCGCAGCCGGCGCCAGCTCCCCCTCCGGTTGCTCCGTCTCGTCTTGTTCCGGATCCGCCACCTCCATCGAAAACCGGCTACTGCTCCTCTTCCTCCTCCTCATCTGGCTACGGCTTCGGCGAGTCTGGAAGTAGGCCTGCTATGATGTGGGCGGCAAGCCTCGCCCGGATCTCCTCCTCGATCAGGAAGTTGCGCTTCGGCGTTAGCATAGCATAGGTAGTCTTCTTCTGCCGGGCCATGTCGGATGGCGAGGGAAGAGGAAGGCGGAGACGGAGAGAAATATGCTCGGGTTGCCGGCGCGAAGAAGGTGGAAAAGGCTGTGGCTAGGGTTGAGGCCGCCGGATGGCTTAAATAGCCGGATTTTGGCCTCGGGCGACGAGACAGAGCGGCGCCACGGCGGCGTTCACACCCTCACCAAAGGAGACGCCCGTCGGACTGTTGGGTTTTCGGGGGATTCTATGTGAGGCAGGCCATCAGTTCGACATGGCAAATGCGCCCGATCGTGCTCCGGCTTACCCATATCCGTCTCATATTTGACCTGGATATGAGAGGTGCCAGTCAATCCGTACGTTTGAGGCGCCCGTTTGGGTAGGTTGTTTTTTTCAACCGATCACTGACCGGGCCGTCTGCCCGGACATACGAGGGGGGTTAGGATGCCCGGTTGTAGATGCTTTAAGTTGGGTGGTTAACATGTGAGACCAATTTGACAATTGGTTACTATCATCCCACTTGACAATTGGAAAACACAAAGTCGGGGAGATATAAATGCTCCATTTCAAATTCTCGATAGTACGAAGTACGAACGGTCTCTTTTGGCGGAGGTTTCACAGGGCATGTACGTCCGCAATACGACAAATGGACAAGCCGCGGATGAGACCTCTGGGGCGTGGACCAAATCGGGGGAGGGTGTGATGTTGTTGTCGTCCAGAGAAAGCACCATTGGAGATTTGCAGGAATTCAAGGTCAAAAATCCCCAGAGCTGTTGCTGATGCTGCCTGTGTTCTGGAGTACTATTACTTGAGTATGTAACACAGTTTCAAACTTTTGATATGAACCGAGATAACTCACTTTGCCCTCAACAAAAACAGAAGGAAAAAGTTGATACTTTTACTACCTAGCAAAAATTATTACCAGTATTGCAAAGCGAGTGTCATTTATGAAACACTCCCTCCGTTATTTACTCTGCCTATTTGTTTTGACCTAAATCAAATCTAACATTCTTAAGAAGTTGCTTCCCACTTCTACCTATTCTTTCAGCATGCACACTGTCCACATCAGCTTTGTGCCACATCAGCAATCATTTTTTTAAATCAGCCAATCAGCCTTATTCCTCCTACGGTCAGCGGTCGACTGTGTGCAAAGCAATCACGTTAGCGTTCACTTACCACCAGGAGAAGGACCCACCGTAGGCTAACCACGGGCTCCCTCATAGGCCGACCCTCGCAAATTCTCGGTGGCTCAGATCTACAGCCGAAGGTCTTCCTTCCTTGTCTTCCTCCCAATAACTCCATCGATTGATTTTCCAACGTTTATGTTGTCCTATCGTCTCTCCAATTAACTTCCCCATGATTGGTTTCCCATTACCCTCGACAAATGATCTTCATCTTCACTAAGATAAGGGAACCGACACCTCGTGAGCGAGGTCATCGGCGCCATCGAGGGAAAGGTGCTCCCGGACGACAGCATGGTGGGGGGTGGGGGGGGGGGGTGTCAACGTTTGGAGGTACCGTCCCTGCCGGCTACGGCCCCGCCGGGAGTCCCGCGGGCCGACGATGGGGGGTGTCGTCGCTGCGGCCGTGGGGGCTCCGATCGTGCTCACACTATTTTGATGAAGGCCGTCAATGTTGCTAGCTTCTGGCCAGACCGATGGATTGGCGGCGACGGTGCTCCGGAACACTTCGCTATACTTGTGGATGAATATGGTGCTAGCCATCCGTTCAGGTTCTAGCTTGTGAAGGGCCACGCAGTCAAGTACCACATGATGACCAATTGACCATCTAATCCATTGTGCACAACCTTAACCTCAAGTTGCAGATTGGCTACTGACTATTCCATTTTTCTCTAGTGTATTCTGTCAATCGTGTAACTTAAGGTAAGTCTAGTCCCTCAGTTTTGTTACCAGGATTACACTGATTTTCTTGAAGACATGTGAAATTAGCTTACAATCTTCTTTCATGGTATGGCTCCCATAATCTTTTTTGTCATTCATCGCATCATCTATTGTGATTACTAATGTATTCTGCATGTGTCTCTACATAATTAAATTAGTGTTTGCAGGTTATTTTTGTTGTTAATTTCTTTTTAATGATGGGCAATTCTAACCTGCTAGCCACGTTATGGTGATACACATCTCCTTTGATGCATGGTATGGCTTCTGCACACCTCCTTTGTCGTTCAACACGTAATCTGCTAACGTGTGAAGAAATTAGCTTGCACAAATCTCCTCTGATGGTATGGCTTCCATAATATTATTTGTCGTTCAACAAATCATCTATTTATGATTACTGATGTATGCTGGATGTATCTCTAGATAATCAAAATATCATGTGTTCGCAGGTTACTTTTTTGGGGGTCAAAATTCTGATCAATGATGGGCAATTCTAACCCTAGACACGGAATACATTTTTATTTTTCAAGCGAGTTGTGCATGAAATGGTTTTACTTTAGCTGGGAGACATCATGCTTAACAGGTGTTTCAAATTATTTATATTTTCTTTGTCTAATATATTCAATTTTTCGGCTACAATTTCCGCAGCAACGCACGGAGTATCACCTAGTTTATGAAGTTTATAAGAAAAATGTTAACATCTACAATACCAAATGAATATGATTAGATTCATAATCTATTTTTACATCATACATATTCTTTATTGTAAATGTTTATATTCTTCTTTTATCAAACTTTCTAAGTTTAACTTAGGATAAGACAAATGTGCATAGTAAATAAAAATAGAGAAACAATAATGGACATAAGAAGAAATAAAGCTATACTCGTTTGTCCTCATTGTTTGTTTCTAAGTTGGTTTCCCTGCCTCAAGCCGGCGCCGCCGCCGCTCTGCCTCGTCTCCTATGGTCCTTGAACCATGGAGGCGCGGTGGATCCCCGCCCTTACCGGCGGGAGGGCTCCGTTTTTAGGTGTTTTTCTGATTTTTGTTAGGGTTTGTGCCATGATCAAGAAAATGAGGCGGCGGCGGCTTCTTGAAGATGAAACAAGGTTCTCCCCGCCTAACCCACATCCCAGTGATGCTTCAAGCGTCGATGGAGGACGTGTGAAGGTGTGTCTTCGACGGATCTCGTGAGATCCAGTCGGTGTTTGTCTTTGGTGGATCCTTCTGGATCCGGTCTTCGTTTGTCTACGTCTATGTGTCTGCAGGTTGGATTCTTTCTATCTATGCTTCCCTTCAACAGCGGCTGTTGCTGTTCTGATGTGCTGGTCCTATGGGACCTTAGCACGACGACTTCCGGACTGTCTACTACAAGAATGTTTGCCCGGCTTCGACGAGAGAGGGGCGAAGACGGTGGTGCGCCTTCGTCTCAATCAAGTGCTTGTAGTCGTCGCTAGATGGTTTACAGACCTAGATATATATTTTACTTCTGGTGTTTTATACTACCTTGATAGTTGATGAATAGATCGGAAGTTTTCTCGAAAAAAGAAGAAGAAACAAAGCTGTAAGTTGATAGGCCAAAGATGGCCATATGTCAGCATCCCAAGTGACCCACTACTGAAAACCAAGCAAAACCATGACTAATGGTGGAAAACGGTTTATGCACCGAAGCTGAAGATGGTGATGGATTCTCTCGGAATGAATAAAGTAGTTTTCAGGCCCGGAACAACCTGATAGTAGGTGATATACTATATGATCTTTGTATTTATGCCACAGGATCCATAATACTCATATCGCAACCTTCCTCGGCTTCTCCGTTCGCCGCTAACGACGAACGCTGTCAGGTAAAACCCACCCGTCGTCGTAGTGCCAGGGTCTTCTTTTTTTCCCCGGTGCAACGTTGGTCCGGCGAGCGAAGCGGAGGCTACGCTGACCATTGCGGTCGACCGTGCATCTGGTGGTGAAAGTTGCTAGGTGTTGATGCAGCGCACAACCACCAGTGAGAAGAGAGGGTGGTGCAATAAGTACCGGAAGCAGCGCCATGCCGTCTTCTCTTCTGATGAATCCTCCTTTCATGCGAATTCATGTCAGAAGCCGGCTAGTTCTGTGTGAGCAGGCCGATAGAGAGGTAGATGGCGACAACGACGGTTGTGCTTGACGCTTTGTTTTCTCCGGGTGAAAACCAATGGTTTACCCTTCAAACTAGATCATTCAGCGTTTTCATCCACACGTCATTTGCTTGTTGAGAAGTGTTGGCTCGAAGTTCAGCTTCTAGGGTGATAGCTCTAGGTTTGACTTTGTTGATGATGTGCACGAGCATGGTTTCTTCTTGAAGTTGTTTTTTTTTTTGCAAAGCAAGGTTATATAACTTAACGGTGTACGGGCAAGTTGCTTGAGACACAAACAATCACGGCGGGTGGTATATTAGTGTTTCAGCCGATGCTATCATTCAGCAAACATAAACGACCAATCTTGGCTAGTTCATGTGCTTATAGTGTTTCCACTACGACCATTGTTTAGGAAACCACATTTTTAAGTGAAGTTTGGTATCTTGAAGTTGTTACCTTGAAGTCTTGCACCCGTAGTTAGGTCGCATATCACTTGACCAACGGATTATGATCTATGACAATAGGGCTTGCAATAGGATATTTCGAAAATGCCAATTGGACACAATCATCCCACTTACATTTTTTTTAATCTAAAACACCTTGCATTTCAATTACGAGGGATCGACCAAATCGGCGGTCACAACACGGATTACATCAGTCGGGAACTCGGACAGCCATACTTGCTGTCCATCTGAGCTAACCCGACACCCAGAACTAGCTAGCACATGTGCAGGGACATTGGAAAACAAGGCGGCGAGATGTAAACAGTACAGGAGCAAATAGCCCGAGCCCCATTTCAAATACCATCCGATACTACAAACGGTCTCTGTCGATGCAGGTTATTGCACCGGCACAAACGTCCACAGTACGACAGAAGGACAGGCCGCGGGGGAGACCTCCCTCCTTGAAGACTGCCTGCCTTTCCTGGACCGATTCGGATGAATGAGGACGCGTTGTTGTTGCTGTGGTCCAGAGGAAGCACCGTCCGAGATTTGCCATGAATTCAGGGTCAGCATTTCACAACGCCCAGCAACACCTGCCGCTGTTCTACTAGAGTACTATTACCTGAGTAACACAGCTTCTGAGATAACTTATTTTGCCCTTATCAACAAAATGTTAAAAAAAGCAGGACAAAACAATGGATTTTCACACAGCAAAAATCGCCAGAGAGATCGGACGGACAACGTAATGTCATGGGCAGGCACACGAAGGTCGAACACCGTGGATTCATTTATGAAATATCATGGATACAAGAGGGCAGCACTAGCCCCACGAAGCAGGAATTAAACGAGCTGCAACTTGATAGGCCGAAGATGGATGGACCAGTCAGGTCAGCTGTCAGCATCTCAAGAAACCCCCAGCTAGAAAATCAGGCAGAACCCATGACCAGCGATCGAAAAGGCATATGCTGATACGCTGTGCCGAAAACGGCCGTGGATTCTCTTGGAATCAAGAGGGTCGTTTTCAGGCTCGCAACGACCCGGTGGCTGGTGAGATACCACAAGATCTCTGTATTTATATATAATCAGACAAAGGATCCAGATTTCAGAATGAATGGACTCCACTCCAGTGGCACCAAACAGTGTGCTCTTTACACCAGGTAAATAAATAAACATCTCCACAGCACTTACTCCAGCAACTTGGGATTTTTGGCACTACGGACGGTCTTCGCTGACGACGGAGATAAAACCGGGTCCAAATGCACATTTAGTGTCAGGCACAGAGACACTCATACAAAACACTGACATGGCATGTATGACAAAAATCGCACAAGGAAACATGGATACCAGGAGGCACATAACATCAGAACATATAGAATAAGATCATGCCAGTTAATAAGTTGTAGATGTGCAACACTAGTTGTAATAGAACAATGATTGGCCTGCACTCCACATCACCATCAATAAAACGTAATAAGTGCTAATAAACATGAGTGATCACCGGCACCAACAACTAGGACAAAATGTAATGCAACCGCATGCTACGAATTGGTCTTACAGCAAGCAGGCACACAATCCTAATTTTGCCAAGGCAGGAAGCATCAGATATGTTCATCCTCAGTCACCACAAAAAGAGATATTACTGTTCGAGGATATGACCCAAGGTGGATAATGGATAACAAATATTGATGCTCATAGGCATCTAACTATTCACCAAGATACTACAGCATAACAAAGTGTATTTCAAAACTCATTGATCAGATAGCCAAATCGTTAAATACAGAGTTATCATTGTCACAAACCTTGCGTGATAATTGCTGCTAGACCATTGTAGGAAGCTGTTGGGCTAAAAATGAGTAACATATCAGTTTGACCTCAGCTACTCGAAAAAAACTTCCAGACATTACTAAGATTACAGTACCGCTGATAATTGCTGGTAAGTAAAGCTAAAGAATTCAACAACCACTCACCAAAATGTTATGGGACTCTGGCACAATGGTACCTCCCCGTAATGATTTTTGTGCACATTCTTCAACTGGGAACTGAGCAAACATTGATCCCAGTCCAATGTCAAAACTCATTAGCGTACAGCGCATCATGGCTTGCTTTTTTGCTTCGTGCATAAAAAATTGCAACTAATGGTAAATGTAGGATCATTGGGCATCACTAAACATCATCATAGATAAATCTTAAATACTACTCCCTCCGTCCGGAAATACTTGTCATCAAAATGAATAAAAGGGGATGTATCTAGATGTATTTTAGTTCTAGATACATCCTTTTCTATCCATTTTGATGACAAGTATTTTCGGACAGAGGGAGTACTAACATAGATGGGTTGTCTTAGATGCCACGTAAAATTAAAGTGTATTTCAACGGCATATGTATGAATGGTCTTGTGGCAAGCAGGGAAACAAAGATGACTGGCAGACAAGTGATACTCCCTCTGTTCCAGAATATAAGGTGCATCAGTTTTCCTAAAATATCAACATCTACAATACAAAAGAAGTAAAATATGAAAATACTATTCCTGATGGATCTAATGATACAAATTTGGTACTGTGGATATTGATACTTTTTTCTAAAAACTTGGTCCAACATGCACATGATTGACTTTTGGAAATGCTAATACACCTTATATTTTGGAACGGAGAGAGTATATCCTAATTTTGACGAGCTAGGAAGGAAGAAAGCTGAACAGATATGTCCATTCTTAGCCACTACACAAGCTTAACTTGGTGGATTCTTTTGGAATCAAGAAACCCATTTTCAGGTTCGCAATAACTTGGTGGCTGGTGGTGGGATACTAAAAGATCTCTGCATTTATAATCAGAGAAATGATTCATAATCAATGATGGACTCCCCTAGCCCACTGGGACTAAATGTTTGCTGCTTAGAGTACATAAAACAGTTTTGGCCTCACTCAGGCTTTTTGGCACTACATGTCATTGCTAACAGCACAGATAAAGCATTATAACCAGTCACCAAACACTGTCATTATACTTATAGACTGGCATGCCATTTATGAAATCACACCGAAATTCTACACGAGAAAACATGGATACCAGGATGTAGATGACATCATAACATACAGAATAAGATCATGCTGATTAAAAAATAATGTGCAATAAAAATGGTAATTGAAGAATAATTGGGCTTCACTCCACATCATCATAAACAAATCAAAGTACTAATGAAGATGAGTGGTCACCAGCACTAACAACAAAGACAAAATGTAATGCAACCGCATAGATATGAGTGTTCTTATGGCAAGCATGTGCACAAATATAAATGACGGACAAGTGATACAATCCTAATTTTGACAAGGCAGGAAGCAAAGCTGAAAATCAGATATGTTCATTTTTAGTCACCACATAAAAGAGATAGTACCACTGCCAAGGTGGATAATGAATGAATAATAAATATAGATGCATAGGCATCAAACGATTTACCAAGATACTCCTACTATAGCATAACAAAGTGTATTTACCCGCAAAAATAATAATAACAAAGTGTATTCCAGAACTCATCGGCAGGCCTTTCACTAAATTCAGAGTTACCCTTGTCACAGACCTTACGTGGCAATTGCCGCTTGATGGTTGTAGCCTTGTAGGAAGCTGTTGGGCTACAAAATGTATAGCATATCTGTTTGACCTCAACCACCGAAAAAACCTTCTAGCCATTACTAAGATTATAGTACAGCCAAATTGGTGGTAACAAAAGCTAAAGGCTTCAACAACCAGTCACAAAAATGTAATGGGACTCCAGCAGAATGGTACCTTCCCATCATCAATTTTGTGCACATTCTTCAACTCAGAGCTGAGTAAACATTGATTCCAGTCCAAAGTCAAAACTCATTAGCGTACAGGGCATGGCTTGATTTTTTTTTCTTCATACATCCAAAATTGCAACTAATGGTCACACAAGGATCATTGGGTATCACCCACATCATCATAAATAAATCATAAATACTGACAAAGATGGGTTTTCTTAGGTACCAATAAAAATGTATTGCAGCCGCATATGTATGAATGGTCTTGTGGCAAGCAGGCAAACAAAGATAATTGGTAGACAGTTGACACTACCCTAATTTTGACAAGCAATGCAGGAAGCCAGCTGAACAGATATGCTCACTCTCAGTCACCCAGAAAGAGATAGTACCAATTCATGATAACGACAGTTCCAAGGTGGATAATGGAGAATAAATATAGATGTACAGATCAAACTATTCACCAAGATACCATAGAATAACAAAGTGTATTTCAGAACACATTGATCAGATAAGCCTGTCATTAAGTACAGAAACAGGATAACAGGGTTATCCTTTGTTACAATTTACTAAACCTTGTGTGGTGATACAATTACTGCTTGACTATTGTAGGAAGCTGTTGGGCTAAACAATGTATAACATATCAGTTTGACCTCAACTACCGAAAAATACTCCCAGATATTACTAAGATTACAGTACACTGATAAATGGTGGTAACTAAAGCTAAAGACTTCAACAACTCACCAAAATGTAATGGGACTCCAGCGCAATGGTACCTTCTAATCAGGAATTTTGTTCACATGATTCAACTCAGAGCTGGGCGAACACTGGTTTCAGTCCAAAGCCAAAACTCATTACCGTACAGAGCATGACATGTATTTTGCTTCACACATCCAAAATTGCAAAAACAGAAACCAACTTGTCTATCTTCCTGTGCCGTCAAGATCTAAACTTTTGGCCTCCGAAATTCAAACCATATCTCATAATGGTTAAACAACAAGCTGTCATGAGTGTGCTTCCCAACATATTCCAGCCCCAATTCCGTAAGTCGGCGTGTGCACTCATCTCCACCCAACCTTGTGCAAAACTTAATGTTATGCGACACAAAAATCCTGCCTGTCTTTGGCCTCAGCTTGCCTGCAAGCCTCTCAAGCCCAGTCCAAACAAGGTCACGTGGAATGTGGAGGAACGCGGCACTAGAATAAATCAGGTCATACATAACAGTATCCCCAAACTTGCTGAAATCCATATCCCCCCCTCTCACAATCATCGGTCGCTTGTACAACAGCCCCTGCGACGGCAGTTCGTACCGAAGCGCAGCCATGAGGGACAGCTCATCCTGCTCCAGGCAATGGAATCTCCCAGCATCGAGGAACCGGATGAAATGCAGACCGACACGGAGTGTCCCGCACCCAATTTCAAGAACCTGATCTCTGGGCGCGAGGGCGGAGGCGTTGGCCAGGAACTCAAACACATCCCGGCCACCGGCCCATGGCTCGCCGTAGTTACTGTGGTGCTCCTCGACGAGGAGCTCCCCGGGGCAGGGCAGTGCGGTGTGGTTGGTCGCCTCTTCGTCTGGATAATGAGAGATCCCATGGTGCCTGCAGCGTAGAGAGGGGCAACATTGAGATGCCAATTCCACTTTCTGAAGCCCTAGAATAAGCAATGTACTACTAGGAATTACTAATAACTCGATCGCAGCAGAACCTGGTAAATCTAATCCTACTTTACGGCAAGGGGAAGCATGGAAATCTAAGATGGCGTGGATTGGGTAGATGGGGGTGCAGTATTATTACCTGTTGAGGTCGAAGAGCTGGCGCTCGCGGGTGCGGGGGTTGATGCCCTTGCGGAGCTCGTGCCAGGCGTCGGCGGAGGCGAGGAGGGCGAGGGAGTTGGAGCCGAGCTGCGCCTTGAGCCAGGCGACGTCGTCGGGGGAGGTGGCGATGGGGGCCGGGGCGGCGGTGCTGGTGGTGGTGGTGACGCTGGTGGTGGTGTGGGTGGTGACGGGGTCGGAGCAGGCGCAGAGGTGGGCCCCGGAGGAGGCGGAGGGGGACGGGAGGAGGAGGAAGACGAGGAGCGCCGCGCAGGAGAGCAGGAGGAGCAGCGCCGGCACGGTGAGCAGCCGCGCCGTGGAGCCGCCGCCCGACGCCGACGGGAGCGCCATCGATCGCCGCGGGGGTGGATCGGGATGGTGGGGACGGTGGCGCGTGCTGCTGCCGGTGGAGTGCGTGGGTCGGTCGGGTTTGGTCTCGTCTCGTCCGTGCCGGGTCCGAGGCGACGGTTGTCGCCCCGCTACCTGGCCTGGTTCGACCGCTTCGCACGACGCACATGGGCCCATGTGCAGGCTGCAGCTGACATTTATTCCTTAGCTACACCTATTAGCTAAATACCCGTGCATTGCTACGGGAGCTAATATGTCACAACCAAAATTATAATGAAAAAACATGATGCGCTGAGATCATCAAAACATCTATTTGATCTTAATTAGAAACATTATATTTTGAGCAACATTAAGATAAATAAGCATCAATTTCATATATCAGTGTCAAAGCAAGCATGAATCAAGGGTAGTAAACACAAAATTCAAACTAAAGGAAGCAAATTCACATTATGATAGCCAAGTTTACCACAATTCCTATTTCAAATTATTTCCTATGATGTGGCTACAATACCCCCATATACTTTTTTTGAGCATCAGTACAGACACAAGCGCTCATATACACGCGCCTCGTCGTCGACGGGAACGTCTGCTCCCACTGAAAGCGTATCGCCGGAAGTCCTGAAATAAATCCAGAAATAATGCGAGCACCAGGATTTGAACCCTGATGGGTTGGGGATACCACTGTCCACCTAACCAACTCAACCACAAGTTGATTCGCATACCCCCATATACTTGCAGGAATCATAAACCATAGGGGATTCCTGTCGCCGTACGTCATTGATTCCCGTCATATGTCATATAGGGGATTCCTCCATAATGTGCGTTCATTCCATGGATGAGTCAAATATATATACTCCCTCCGTCCCATAATATAAGATGTTTTTGCAAGCTAAACAGCTTGCAAAAATGTTTTATATTGTGGGACGGAGGGAGTAAATATCTAAGTTCTGTATTAAAATGTTTTCTCACAACGACAAACAGATTGTAGCAGTTCAAATTAAAATGGCAACTTTTTGTCCTCTTTAACCAATCCATTCTCCCATATAAACATGAAGGAAGTAATAATGCATTATGATCACACTACTTCTTGTCCATTTAGAAAGAAAGTCAATACTTCCTCCACAACAAACTCAAGATAGTAGGATGAAGAAAACAGTACTGGATTCCTAAACCAGTGTGTCAAATTCTCAGACAAATTACTTGGTGTTTAGATGTTTATTTTCTCAATCCATACTTCAAACCTTACATATGCTCCGGCTCCTGCAGAGTACCGGCTCACCTCGTCGTTCTCGTGTTCTTTGTCTACTGAGGTGGCATCAGCTCTATGATGCCCTCCTCCAAGCTCCCTTTCTCATCACAGTCAGCCTAAGATTTTTTTGAAAAGAACCTTGTTGTTTATAGATGACAAGAACATCAACAATATTTAGAGACACATGACCAACACTAAAGAACTTCGTAAGAGCTACTTGTTTTATGTGTGTATATAAGCTCCCACATTTTTCTACAAGTTAGAAAAAAAAAGATACTCCGTCCGATTTATAATAATTGTTGTACTAAAGCAGCGTCAATTATTATGGACCGGAGGGAGTGGTTAGTTTCTTTTTTCGGTTTGCAAGACATAAGATTATATAAAACCCGTTATTATCACTACTTTGTTTTTCTCTCTGAGCAAGAATACATAGATGGAAGAAAATATATCTGCGTATTATAATTAAATTTATTTTATGTCCCAAAAAGAATATGCATAAATGTGAAAGGAATATAGCTTACAGTAATATGTGTGATCCTTGTTCCATCTACATAGTTAAGAGGAGAAACAATGAATACACCTATAAATTTGATCGCATAATAATTCTGCAGTGCAAGATAATCAAAGAGGATAATACACAGTGAGACTGACAATCATGATATTGAAAAGAATTACCTATAAATACACAGTGAGACTGACAATCATAGTATTTGATTGAGCCATGAAACATCAACCTTTTTATTTGATTCTACATCAAATAAGAAATATTTGAACTCATGTGCTGCACAATAGGCAAAAGACTTCCTGGAAATACAAACAGAGTGGAAGAACAATAGACCAATCCTTCGTTCCCAATAAAGAACTGTAGTCTGCAGGTAATTAAGCTATAAGTTAATCGTTTCAGGATTCAATAAGCGACATGTGGTGAAATTACCCGTGTTGTGCCTTGTGGAGATGTACAGAATACTACGAACACGATTCAAACGATGGACATCAGCGTTCTTGGGGAACGTAGTAATTTCAAAATTTTCCTACGCACACGCAAGATCATGGTGATGCATAGCAACGAGAGGGGAGAGTGTTGTTTACGTACCAACGCAGACCGACTGCGGAAGCGATCACACAACGTAGAGGAAGTAGTCGTACGTCTTCTTCCCGATCCGACCGATCCAAGCACCGTTACTCCGGCACCTCCGAGTTCTTAGCACACGTACAGCTCGATGACGATCCCCGGGCTCCGATCCAGCAAAGCTTCAGGGAGGAGTTCCGTCAGCACGACGGCATGATGACGATCTTGATGTACTACCGACGCAGGGCTTCGCCTAAGCACTACAACGGTATGATCGAAGTGGAATTTGGTGGCAGGGGGCACCGCACACGGCTAAGGAACGATCTCAAGGATCAACTTGTGTGTCTATGGGGTGCCCCCTGCCCCCGTATATAAAGGAGCAAGGGGAGGAGGCGGCCGGCCAAGGTGTGGCGCGCCAAGGGGAGTCCTACTCCCACCGGGAGTAGGACTCCTAGTTGGACTAGGAGAGAAGGGGGAGAATAGGAGGAAGAGAGGAAGGAAAGGGGGGGCGCCGGCCCCCTTCCCTTGTCCTATTCGGACTAGGAAGGGGAGGGGCGCGCGGCCACCTCTTGCCTCCTCTCCTCTTCTCCCTTAAGACCCATGTTGGCCCAATAACCCCCCGGGGGGTTCCGGTAACCCCCCCGGTACTCCGGTAAAATGCCGATTTCACCCGAAACAATTCCGATGTCCAAATATAGGCTTTCAATATATCAATCTTTATGTCTCGACCATTTCGAGACTCCTTGTCATGTCCGTGATCACATCCGGGACTCCGAACTAACTTCGGTACATCAAAATGCATAAACTCATAATTACTATCATCGTAACGTTAAGCGTGCGGACCCTACGGTTCGAGAACAATGCAGACATGACCGAGACACGTCTCCGGTCAATAACCAATAGCGGGACCTGGATGCCCATATTGGCTCCTACATATTCTACGAAGATCTTTATCGGTCAGACCGCATAACAACATACGTTGTTCCCTTTGTCATCGGTATGTTACTTGCCCGAGATTCGATCGTCGGTATCCAATACCTAGTTTAATCTCGTTAGTGGCAAGTCTCTTTACTCGTTCCGTAATACATCATCTAACAACTAACATATTAGTTGCAGTGCTTGCAAGGCTTATGTGATGTGCATTACCGAGAGGGCCCAGAGATACCTCTCCGACACTCGGAGTGACAAACCCTAATCTCGAAATACGCCAACCCAACATCTACCATTGGAGACACCTGTAGTACTCCTTTATAATCACCCAGTTACGTTGTGACGTTTGGTAGTACCCAAAGTGTTCCTCCGGTAAACGGGAGTTGCATAATCTCATAGTTATAGGAACATGTATAAGTCATGAAGAAAGCAATAGCAACATACTAAACGATCGGGTGCTAAGCTAATGGAATGGGTCATGTCAATCAGATCATTCAACTAATGATGTGACCTCGTTAATCAAATAACAACTCTTTGTTCATGGTTAGGAAACATAACCATCTTTGATTAACGAGCTAGTCTAGTAGAGGCATACTAGTGACACTCTGTTTTATCTATGTATTCACACATGTATTATGTTTCCGGTTAATACAATTCTAGCATGAATAATAAACATTTATCATGATATAAGGAAATAAATAATAACTTTATTATTGCCTCTAGGGCATATTTCCTTCAGTCTCCCACTTGCACTAGAGTCAATAATCTAGATCACATCACCATGTGATTAACATCGATAGTTCACATCATCATGTGATTAACACCCATAGTTCACATCGCCATGTGACCAACACCCAAAGGGTTTACTAGATTCAGTAATCTAGTTCACATCGCTATGTGATTAACAACCAAAGAGTACTAAGGTGTGATCATGTTTTGCTTGTGAGATAATTTTAGTCAACGGGTCTGTCACATTCAGATCCGTAAGTATTTTGCAAAATTCTATGTCTATAATGCTCTGCACGGAGCTACTCTAGCTAATTGCTCCCACTTTCAATATGTATCCAGATTGAGACTTTAGATTCATCTGGATCAGTGTCAAAAACTTGCATCGACGTAACCCTTTACGACGAACCTTTTTGTCACGTCCATAATCGAGCAACACATCCTTATTTCACTAAGGATAATTCTGACCGCTGTCCAGTGATCTACTCCTAGATCACTATTGTACTCCCTTGCCAAATCAGTGCAGGGTATACAATAGATCTGGTACACAGCATGGCATACTTTATAGAACCTATGAATGAGGCATAGGGAATGACTTTCATTCTCTTTCTATCTTCTACCGTGGTCGGGCTTTGAGTCTTTACTAAACTTCACACCTTGTAACACAGGCAAGAAACTTTTTCTTTGACTGTTCCATTTTGAACTACTTCAAAATCTTGTCAATGTATGTACTTATTGAAAAACTTATCAAGCGTCTTGATCTATCTCTATAGATCTTGAAGCTCAATATGTAAGCAGCTTTACTGAAGTCTTTCTTTGAAAAACTCCTTTCAAACACTCCTTTATGCTTTACAGAATAATTCTACATTATTTCCGATCAACAATATGTCATTCACATATACTTATCAGAAATGTTGTAGTGCTCCCACTCACTTTCTTGTAAATACAGACTTCACCGCAAGTCTGTATAAAACTATATGCTTTGATCAACTCATCAAAGCGTATATTCCAAATCCGAGATTCTTGCACCAGTCCACAGATGGATCGCTGGAGCTCGCACATTTTGTTAGCACCTTTCGGATTGGCAAAACCTTCTGGTTGCATCATATACAACTCTTCTTTAATAAATCCATTAAGGAATGCAGTTTTGTTTATCCGTTTGCCAGATTTCATAAAATGCGGCAATTACTAACATGATTCGGACAGACTCAAGCATAGATACGAGTGAGAAGCTCTCATCGTAGTCAACACCTTGAACTTGTCGAAAACCTTTTGCGACAATTCTAGCTTTGTAGATAGTAACACTACTATCAGCGTCTGTCTTCCTCTTGAAGATCCATTTATTCTCAATTGCTTGCCGATCATCGGGCAAGTCAACCAAAGTCCAAACTTTGTTCTCATACATGGATCATATCTCAGATTTCATGGCTTCAAACCATTTCGCGGAATCTGGGCTCATCATCGCTTCCTCATAGTTCACAAGTTCGTCATGGTCTAGTAACATGACTTCCAGAACAGGATTACCGTACCACTCTGATGCGGATCTCACTCTGGTTTACCTACGAGATTCGGTAGTAACTTGATCTGAAGTTTCATGATCATCATCATTAGCTTCCTCACTAATTGGTGTAGTAGTCACAAGAACAGATTTTTGTGATGAACTACTTTCCAATAAGGTAGAAGGTACAATTACCTTATCAAGTTTTCTACTTTCCTCCCACTCACTTCTTTCAAGAGAAACTCCTTCTCTAGAAAGGATCCATTATAAGCAACGAATGTCTTACCTTAGGATCTGTGATAGAAGGTGTACCCAACAGTCTCCTTTGGGTATCCTATGAAGACATATTTCTCCGATTTGGGTTTGAGCTTATCAGGATGAAACTTTTTCTCATAAGCATCGCAACCCCAAATTTCAAGAAACGACAACTTTGGTTTCTTGCCAAACCATAGTTCATAAGGCGTCGTCTCGACGGATATAGATGGTGCCCCTTTTTTAACGTGAATGCAGCTGTCTCTAATGCATGACCCCAAAAACGATAGTGGCAAAATCGGTAAGAAACATCATAGATTTGCACTATATCTAATAAAGTACGGCTATGACGTTCGGACACACCATTATGCTGTGGTGTTCCGGGTGGCGTGAGTAGTGAAACTATTTCACATTGTTTTAACTGAAGACCAAACTCGTAACTCAAATACTCTTTTCTACGATCAGATCATAGAAACTTTATTTTCTTGTTATGATGATTTTTCACTTCACTCTGAAATTCTTTGAACTTTTCAAATGTTTCGGACTTATGTTTCATCAAGTAGATATACTCATATCTGCTCAAATCATCTGTGAAGATCAGAAAATAATGATACCTGTCGCGAGCCTCAATATTCATCGGACCACATACATCAGTATGTATGATTTCCAACAAATCTGTTGCTCGCTCCATTGTTCCGAAGAACAGAGTCTTAGTCATCTTGCCCATGAGGCATGGTTCGCAAGCATCAACTGATTCATAATCAAGTGATTCCAAAAGCCCATCAGCATGGAGTTTCTTCATGCGCTTTACACCAATATGACCTAAACGGCAGTGCTACAAATAAGTTGCACTATCATTATTAACTTTGCATCTTTTGGTTTCAATATTATGATTATGTGTATCACTACGATCGAGATCCAACGAACTATTTTCATTGGGTGTGTAACCATATAAGGTTTTATTCATGTAAACAGAACAACAATTTATTCTCTTACTTAAATGAATAACCGTATTGCAATAAACATGATCAAATCATATTCATGCTCAACGCAAACACCAAATAACACTTATTTAGGTTCAACACTAATCCCAAAATTATAGGGAGTGTGCGATGATGATCAAATCAATCTTGGAACCACTTCCAACACACATCGTCACTTCACCCTTAACTAGTCTCTGTTTATTCTGCAACTCCCGTTTCGAGTTACTAATCTTAGCAACTGAACTAGTATCAAATACTGAGGGTTTGCTATAAACACTAGTAAAGTACACATCAATAACATGTATATCAAATATACTTATGTTCACTTTGCCATCCTTCTTATCCGCCAATTACTTGGGGTAGTTCCGCTTCCAGTGAACAGTCCCTTTGCAGTAGAAGCACTCAGTCTCAGGCTTAGGTCCAGACTTGGGCTTCTTCACTTGAGCATCAACTTGCTTGCTGTTCTTTTTGAAGTTCCCCTTCTTCCCTTTGCCCTTTTCTTGAAACTTGTCAACCATCAACACTTGATGTTTTTCTTGATTTCTACCTTCGTTGATTTCAGCATCACGAAGAGCTTGGGAGTTGTTTCCGTTATCCCTTGCATATTATAGTTCATCATGAAGTTCTGCTAACTTGGTGATGGTGACTAGAGAATTCTGTCAATCACTATCTTATCTGGAAGATTAACTCCCACTTGATTCAAGCGATTGTAGTACCCAGACAATCTGAGCACATGCTCACTAGTTGAGCGATTCTCCTCCATCTTTTAGCTATAGAACTTGTTGGAGACTTCATATCTCTCAACTCGGGTATTTGCTTGAAATATTAACTTCAACTCCTGGAACATCTCATATGGTCCATGACGTTCAAAACATCTTTTAAGTCCCGATTCTAAGCCATTAAGCATGGTGCACTAAACTATCAAGTAGTCATCATATTGAGCCAGCCAAACGTTCATAACGTCTGCATCTGCTCCTGCAATAGGTCTGTCACCTAGCGGTGCATCAAGGACATAATTCTTCTGTGCAGCAATGAGGATAAACCTCAGATCACGGATCCAATCCGCATCATTGCTACTAACATCTTTCAACATAATTTTTTCTAGGAACATATCAAAATAAACACAGGGAAGCAACAACGCGAGCTATTGATCTATAACATAATTTGCAAAATACTACCAGGACTAAGTTCATGATAAATTTAAGTTCAATTAATCATATTACTTAAGAACTCCCACTTAGATAGATATCCCTCTAATCCTCTAAGTGATCACCTGATCCAAATCAACTAAACCATAACCGATCATCACGTGAGATGGAGTAGTTTTCAATGGTGAACATCGTTATGTTGATCATATATACTATATGATTCATGCTTGACCTTTCGGTCTCCGTGTTCCGAGGCCATATCTGTATATGCTTGGCTCGTCAAGTATAACCTGAGTATTCTGCGTGTGCAACTGTTTTGCACCCGTTGTATTTGGACATAGAGCTTATCACACCCGATCATCACGTGGTGTCTGGGCACGACGAACTTTGGCAACGGTGCATACTCAGGGAGAACACTTCTTGATAATTTAGTGAGAGATCATCTTATAATGCTACCGTCAATCAAAGCAAGATAAGATGCATAAAAGATAAACATCACATGCAATCAATATAAGTGATATGATATGGTCATCATCATCTTGTGCTTTTGATCTCCATCTCCGAAGCACCGTCATGATCACCATCGTCACCGGCGCGACACCTTGATCTCCATTGTAGCATCGTTGTCGTCTCGCCAATCTTATGCTTCCACGACTACCACTACCGCTTAGTAATAAAGTTAAGCATTACATCGCGATTGCATTGCATACAATAAAGCGACAACCATATGGCTCCTGCCAGTTGCCGATAACTTGGTTACAAAACATGATCATCTCATACAATAAAATCAGCATCATGCCTTGACCATATCACATCACAACATGCCCTGCAAAAACAAGTTAGACGTCCTCTACTTTGTTGTTGCAAATTTTACGTGGCTGCTACGGGCTTAAGCAAGAACCAATCTCACCTACGCATCAAAACCACAACGATAGTTTGTCAAATAGACTCCGTTTTAACCTTCGCAAGGACCGGGCGTAGCCACACTCGGTTCAACTAAAGTTTGGAGAAACAGTCACCCGCAAGTCACCTATGTGCAAAGCACGTCGGGGAAACCGGTCTCGCGTAAGCGTACGCGTAATGTCGGTCCGGGCCGCTTCATCCAACAATACCGCCGAACCAAAGTATGACATGCTGGTAGGCAGTATGACTTATATCGTCCACAACTCACTTGTGTTCTACTCGTGCATATAACATCAAACCATAAAACCTAGGCTCGGATGCCACTATTGGGGAACGTAGTAATTTCAAAATTTTCCTACGCACACGCAAGATCATGGTGATGCATAGCAACGAAAGGGGAGAGTGTTGTCTACGTACCAACGCAGACCGACTGCGGTAGCGATCACACAACGCAGAGGAAGTAGTCGTACGTCTTCTTCCCGATCTGACCGATCCAAGCACCGTTACTCCGGCACCTCCGAGTTCTTAGCACACGTACAGCTCGATGACGATCCCCGGGCTCCGATCCAGCAAAGCTTCAGGGAGGAGTTCCGTCAGCACGACGGCGTGGTGACGATCTTGATGTACTACCGACGCAGGGCTTCGCCTAAGCACTACAACGGTATGATCGAGGTGGAATTTAGTGGCAGGGGGCACCGCACACGGCTAAGGAACGATCTCAAGGATCAACTTGTGTGTCTATGGGGTGCCCCCTGCCCCCGTATATAAAGGAGCAAGGGGAGGAGGCGGCCGGCCAAGGTGTGGCGCGCCAAGGGGAGTCCTACTCCCACCGGGAGTAGGACTCCTAGTTGGACTAGGAGAGAAGGGGGAGAATAGGAGGAAGAGAGGAAGGAAAGGGGGGGCGCCGGCCCCCTTCCCTTGTCCTATTCGGACTAGGAAGGGGAGGGGCGCGCGGCCACCTCTTGCCTCCTCTCCTCTTCTCCCTTAAGGCCCATGTTGGCCCAATAACCCCCCGGGGGGTTCCGGTAACCCCCCCGGTACTCCGGTAAAATGCCGATTTCATCCGGAACAATTCCGATGTCCAAATATAGGCTTCCAATATATCAATCTTTATGTCTCGACCATTTCGAGACTCCTCGTCATGTCCGTGATCACATCCTGGACTCCGAACTAACTTCGGTACATCAAAATGTATAAACTCATAATTACTGTCATCGTAACGTTAAGCGTGCGGACCCTACGGTTCGAGAACAATGCAGACATGACCGAGACACGTCTCCGGTCAATAACCAATAGCGGGACCTGGATGCCCATATTGGCTCCTACATATTCTACGAAGATCTTTATCGGTCAGACCGCATAACAACATACGTTGTTCCCTTTGTCATCGGTATGTTACTTGCCCGAGATTCGATCGTCGGTATCCAATACCTAGTTCAATCTCGTTACTGGCAAGTCTCTTTACTCGTTCCGTAATACATCATCTAACAACTAACATATTAGTTGCAGTGCTTGCAAGGCTTATGTGATGTGCATTACCGAGAGGGCCCAGAGATACCTCTCCGACACTCGGAGTGACAAACCCTAATCTCGAAATACGCCAACCCAACATCTACAATTGGAGACACCTGTAGTACTCCTTTATAATCACCCAGTTACGTTGTGATGTTTGGTAGTACCCAAAGTGTTCCTCCGGTAAACGGGAGTTGCATAATCTCATAGTTATAGGAACATGTATAAGTCATGAAGAAAGCAATAGCAACATACTAAACGATCGGGTGCTAAGCTAATGGAATGGGTCATGTCAATCAGATCATTCAACTAATGATGTGACCTCGTTAATCAAATAACAACTCTTTGTTCATGGTTAGGAAACATAACCATCTTTGATTAACGAGCTAGTCTAGTAGAGGCATACTAGTGACACTCTGTTTTGTCTATGTATTCACACATGTATTATGTTTCCGGTTAATACAATTCTAGCATGAATAATAAACATTTATCATGATATAAGGAAATAAATAATAACTTTATTATTGCCTCTAGGGCATATTTCCTTCAAGCGTGATGTGGCTTTGTGCTTTTGAAGACAGGCCACAACTCTGAAGATTGGAGAAAAGGAATCAGAAGGGGTGTGGCCTCCATGCAGTTCCGGTGACGGCGTGCTTGCAGTTGCAAGCTATAGACTGAATGTAGCTTAGAGTTTACCATGGCCGTGACGAACGTCACTCAGCTGACTCCGATCTGCCCCTCCGACCCCGCCACAACAATTGACGGCTTGCTCCTCCCTCCAAGAACCCCATGTACCAGCTCCCCGCCTCACCATGCGTTTGCTACCCCATCCTCAGCTACGACAGAGGACAGAGTTGGCTGCTCGTGGCCACCACCAATTTTGGGGTTCAGGGACGAGCAGATCCGGCAGGATTGCCCGGCGTTGGGGGCGGGGAGCATGCGTCCAGTACGACATCATAAGGGAGAGGAGCGCGACTCCAGCATGGCGATGTCTGCTGGGAAGCACGACCAGATCGACGAAAGGCTCCGCGCAGGGTAGGGATGATGGTCGTCTAGCCAAGCCGCTGTATGCAAGTCTCGTGGATCACCAGTCTTGGTTCCCACCGATGGCTCCGATGAGAGGTCAAGTGGAGCTGGGCCATGGGCCTCGATGAGGGCGCCGTTGTGGGGTTGGCGAGTTCCCTGACCGCCGTGGAAGCTGTCTCCAAGCAAGGGGATAGAGGGCGGAGGGGGGGCAGGGGCGCCGGTAGGTGCTCGTCGCCTTTGCCAAGTCGAGCGATGAAGCAGAGAAGGCCGCCGGTGGCGATTTCTCTCGCGAGAGGATTGGGGACGAGGGATTGTGGGGTTAGTGGGAGATGAGGTGTGCGGTCGTGGGCTGTTTCCTTTCTTTTCCTTTTTTCTCTTTTTATCGAGCGGCGAGGCATCGCGGCTTTCCTCATATTTCTGCAAGAAAAAAAAAATCTGCATGCATGCGATGGGAGGGGGATCGAGCGAAGTCGAACCATCACGACGTTCGATCCCCCTTTAATAGTAGAGATGGACAGCAAGCAGAACCACAAAAAAAAAGCGAGCAACCCCACAAAGTCTCTCTATCTCAAAAACAAAAAAGCGTCAGCGAAGACCTTTTGGATAAAAGGAACTATAGAAAAAAAAATGCGAAAATAGATGGAATGTTTCTACGTATTTTAATGATTTCATAGAATAGGAACTTCAAATTTATAAGAATACATGCATGAGAGTTTAAGGCCACGAAAAATATTCTTTTGATAGCTCTGATAAATCTCGTGTATATTTCTCTCTATTCTCTCATGAACGAGTACGACCAGTCATCCGTTTTCGTCTCTGTCACGTCGATGCAGCCTGCCAAGCTGGTATTGGGCCTGTAAGAAAGAAGTTTGGCTCTTTCATTTGCGACTCTTCTAGCGGGCACTCGCTACGAATTGAACCGCCGACTTCATTCGTGAAACTTCGTTCGTACAACCACCGTGCTACAGAGCAGGGTCTATTAAGTTTCGACTCTTCCTTGGTTTTATTCCGGCCTTCTATGTTTTATTTTTTCTTTTTCCTCTTTTCCATTTTCGTTTTCTGTTTCCTTTTTCTTTTCTTCTTCCAGGTTTCCTCCCTCATCAATTACATGTCTTTTATTTTTATTTTCTTAAATGCGTGAACTTTTTCCAACTCAATGATGTCTTTTTAATATTTGATGAAATTATGTTTTCAAAATCAATTGAATTTTTTAGTGAACCTTTTTAACATTAGATTTTTTTAAATTCAATGAACTTTGTTTTTTCAAATTTGATGAACTTTTTTTTACAATTGATGATTTTTTTCAAATTCAATGAACATATTTCAATGGACTTTTCCTGAAATTCAAAGAATTTTTTTAAAAATCGGTGGAGTTATTTTCAAATTTGTGAACTTTTTTTTTCAAGTTGGTGAACTTTTTTTCAAATTCGGTGATCTTTCTTGAAAATTGGTGAACTTATTTATTGCTTCGGTGAACTTTTTTTAAAAACCGATGAACTTTTTCAAATTCGGTGAACTTTTTTTCAAATTTGATGTAGTTTTTTCAAATTTGAAGAACTTTTTTCTCATTTGATGAACTTTTTTTCAAATTCTATTACCTTTTTTTCCAAAATAGATGAACTTCTTTCATATTTTGTGAACTTTTTTCAAAATCGGTGATTTTTTTCTAATAGATGGACTTTTGTTATCAAATTGGATTAACTTTTTTCAGAAACGATGAACTTTTTCAATTTGTGAACTTTGATAAACTTTTTTTCATAAAAATATTAAAATGTAAGTTCTATTGCGTAATAAATAACGCGGCTGCAATAGTTCTTCAAGTATGCGTGTTGCTTTTAGTCACAGTGGTCTAGGGGCTGTAGTGGTTAGCTGAACCATCTTTCGAAGTAGCGACGCGAGTTCAAGTCCTCGTACTTGTAGGTTTTCCGGCCCACTTGGCGTTTGCTGTAGGCGCTGGTTGACTTCTGCGGCGCTTAAAGCGTTCAACAGGAGCTTTCGAAGGTACACCCTTAGGTACAGGGCCGGCCTTGAGCAGGTGCAGTCGGTGCGGTGGCACAGAGCTTCAAGCTGTTAGGCGCCAATACTATTTTATCGCATTAAGTGATGGCGCACAAGATGTATCGTTGAAGTAGTCTGTTAATTGAGCTGGCCCACTCGCCGGCAGACAGTGAAGAAAAAAAGGGAAGGGCGGTTCTTGTTAACTCAAAACAAGCTGGGTTTGTGACAAAAGAGAAAGGTGGTTCTTGTTAACTCAAAACAAGCTGGGTTTTTCACTAGTTATTCTTTGGGTTTTTTTCAAGTTTTTTTTGCTTTTTCTTCGTTTTTCTCTCTTTTCTCCATTTTTTATTTTTTTCTTATGTTTGTTTTTGTTTTCACTCTACATTTTCATATATGCCAATAACATTTTTTTAATAAATGATCAATATTTTTTGTATACACGTTCAACATTGTCCGAACGCGTATTCAACATTTTTCAAAAAATGTGTTCATCATTTTAATACTTATGCCACATTTTCAAAAACCTATTCAACATTTTCATATACTTTCCCAACATTTTCTAATACCTATTCAACATTTTTTCAAATACTTGTTCAACATTTTCAATACTTATTCAACATTTTCCAAATACTAGTTCAACATTCTAAAATTATTGTTCAACATTTTCTAATACCTATCCAACATTTTTTTAAATACTTGTTCGACATTTTTAATACTTATTCAACATTTTTCAAATACTAGTTCAACATTTTCAAGTACTTATTCAACATTATTCATATGCTAGTTCAACATTTGTTAATACCTATTCAACATTTTTCAAATACTTGTTCAACCTTTTCAATACTTATTATATTTTTCAAATGCTAGTTCAACATTTTCAAGTACTTATTCAACATTATTCGTATGCTAGTTCAACATTTTTTAATACCTATTCAACATTTTTCTAATACTTGTTCAACATTTTCAATACTTATTCAATATTTTTCAAATACTTGCTCAACATTTTTCAAATTCTTATTCAAAATTTTTCAAATGTGTTTAGGTGAGTGTTTTGTAATATATGTACTTAGAATATTTTAAAATATAAACAAAAGTAAAAAAGAAAGCAAAAAACGAGACAGAAAATAGGTAGTTGCTTACCTGCGCACGTGGGCCGTCCATAGCGAGTCGAGCGTTTTGACTCGCCGAACGCGACAAATAGGACTGCCCGCTGCTAGGGTACGTACATGCAGGCCTATTATTAACTTACAGAAAAACTATAAACCGAGTCAGCCCAATTACTAGCAGCTTTACGCAGGCAATAGGATCCGGCTTGCCTGCTCCCTTTTCATGCTTCCATCTGTGCTCTCACTTCATTCTACGGCTGTCTTTTTTTTCTAATCTAATCATCTCCTCCCTGATTTTAAGGGGGTAGGGCCGGGTCTTATTTTGTTCCAATCAAATCAAGCCATGTATGTGGGAGCATGGATGGGTGCACGCGCGGGGAGCAGGCAAGCCTCGTCCCTGGCAACACACACGCACAAGGTAACTATCGCTAGAGAGAGAAATCACCAAGCATTGCGCATCGAGTCCAGGTCGCCTCCATCGTCGCATCGTCTTCTCTTGCCTCCTCGTTCTTCCCCATTCCCTAATCACCGCCAACAATGGGGCGCCACTCTTCTCTTAAGATTTTCTAGCCATTTTGAAGCAATTAGTGGAGGATGAGATCCTAATTTATTGAATCCCTCCTTGATCTTCTAGAATCCCGTCCTATATATCCCCCTTAGGTTAGTCTTTTCTTGTTCATCTGATTCGATTTGATTCATTCCTGCAGTTCCTTATGCGATGTTTCGAGAATCCTTTATGCTTACTGCCCTGCATTTCCTTGCCGCATGAATACCCCTACGGGTATTTACTCGCGCTTACTGAGTATCCGTTCATCCATAGTTGTTCATGGGTTTCACAAGGTACTTTGAAGTACTAACCGATCTTCCGATAATCCTCTCCAACTATTGCTCTACAAATACTTATCTGCTTGCATTATGGTTACTTCCATATGTCTAGCAATACTCATTAGCATCCTTTGTCATCGTAATTTTGAGCATTTGATTCGATTTGTTTGTGAATGATCGCGATCATCAATCCTATCTAAAATTCCTCCCTTGGTTCAGACGTCACTTTGGACATGAGCTGGTGTTCGGTGAATCAAGCCTTGATTGATTGTCATTATGAGTCAATTCAACTTATCCATCCTTAATCAAAGTGTTTTCTTCTGATCCATTGATTTGGAAATCATAATTCCTTTGCATTTGAGCTTGAATTAGTCAGGTGTTTCTATAGTCTGATCTTCTTGCATTCTTTCTTCTTCTAGTTGAGTACCGATGCTCACATCAGATCCCTTGTGGACCACCAGATCCTTTGTTGGGTTTTATCCGACAATGTCCTTCATATTCAATAACCTTGTGAGCCTTTCCTCGGATACATAATTCCTTTGATAAGTTGTACCCTCTGCTTCCTCAACCATGCTCTACTTCTGAGCTAGTGTTAATTATGTTGGAAATATGCCCTAGAGGCAATAATAAATTGATTATTATTATATTTCCTTGTTCATGATAATCGTTTATTATCCATGCTAGAATTGTATTGATAGGAAACTCAGATACATGTGTGGATACATAGACAACACCATGTCCCTAGTAAGCCTCTAGTTGACTAGCTCGTTGATCAATAGATGGTTACGGTTTCCTGACCATGGACATTGGATGTCATTGATAACGGGATCACATCATTAGGAGAATGATGTGATGGACAAGACCCAATCCTAAGCATAGCACCAGATCGTGTAGTTCGCATGCTAAAGCTTTTCTAATGTCAAGTATCATTTCCTTAGACCATGAGATTGTGCAACTCCCGGATACCTTAGGAGTGCTTTGGGTGTGCCAAACGTCACAATGTAACTGGGTGTCTATAAAGGTACACTACAGGTATCTCCGAAAGTTTCTGTTGGGTTGGCACGAATCGAGACTGGGATTTGTCACTTCGTGTAAACGGAGAGGTATCTCTGGGCCCACTCGGTAGGACATCATCATAATGTGCACAATGTGATCAAGGAGTTGATCACGGGATGATGTGTTACGGAACGAGTAAAGAGACTTGTCGGTAACGAGATTGAACAAGGTATCGGGATACCGACGATCGAATCTCGGGCAAGTATCGTACCGATAGACAAAGGGAATTGTATACGGGATTGATTAAGTCCTTGACATCGTGGTTCATCCGATGAGATCATCGTGGAGCATGTGGGAACCAACATGGGTATCCAGATCCCGCTGTTGGTTATTGACCGGAGAACGTCTCGGTCATGTCTGCATGGTTCCCGAACCCGTAGGGTCTACACACTTAAGGTTCGATGACGCTAGGGTTATAAAGGAAGTTTGTATGTGGTTACCGAATGTTGTTCGGAGTCCCGGATGAGATCCCGGACGTCACGAGGAGTTCCGGAATGGTCCGGAGGTAAAGATTTATATATGGGAAGTCCTGTTTTGGTCACCGGAAAAGTTTCGGGTTTTATCGGTAACGTACCGGGACCACCGGGAGGGTCCCGGGGGTCCACCAAGTGGGGCCACAAGCCCCGGAGGGCTGCATGGGCCAAGTGTGGGAGGGAACCAGCCCCAGGTGGGCTGGTGCGCCCCCCACAAGGGCCCAAGGCGCCTAAGGGGAGGAAGGGGGGCAAACCCTAAGGGCAGATGGGCCTTAGGGCCCATGCCTGGTGCGCCTCCCTCTCTCCTCTCCTTGGCCGCCCCACTAGATGAGATCTGGGCTGGCCGTCGCCCCTAGGGTGGAACCCTAGGTGGGGTGCACCCCCTCCCTCTCCCCTATATATACTTGAGCACTTGGGGGCTGCCTACACATGAGTTCTTAACCTCTCCCTGGCGCAGCCCTACCTCTCTTTCTCCTCATATCTCGCGGTGCTTGGCGAAGCCCTGCTGGATCACCACGCTCCTCCACCACCACCACGCCGTTGTGCTTCTGCTGGATGGAGTCTTCCTCAACCTCTCCCTCTCTCCTTGCTGGATCAAGGCATGGGAGACGTCGCCGGGCTGTACGTGTGTTGAACGCGGAGGTGCCGTTCGTTCGGCACTAGGATCTCCGGTGATTTGGATCACAATGAGTACGACTCCTTCAACCCCGTTCTCTTGAACGCTTCTGCTTAGCGATCTACAAGGGTATGTAGATGCACTCTCCTTCCCCTCGTTGTTGGTTTCTCCATAGATTGATCTTGGTGACACATAGGAAAATTTTGAATTTCTGCTACGTTCCCCAACAGTGGCATCATGAGCTAGGTCTATTGCGTAGATTCTATGCACGAGTAGAACACAAAGTAGTTGTGGGCGTTGATTTTGTCAATTTACTTGCCGTTACTAGTCTTATCTTGATTCGGCGGCATCGTGGGATGAAGCGGCCCGGACCGACCTTACACGTACTCTTACGTGAGACTGGTTCCACCGACTGACATGCACTAGTTGCATAAGGTGGCTAGCGGGTGTCTGTCTCTCCCACTTTAGTCGAATCGGATTTGATGAAAAGGGTCCTTATGAAGGGTAAATAGCAACTGGCATATCACATTGTGGTTTTGCGTAGGTAAGAAACGTTCTTGCTAGAAACCCATAGCAGCCACGTAAAACATGCAAACAACAATTAGAGGACGTCTAACTTGTTTTTGCAGGGTATGCTATGTGATGTGATATGGCCAAGAAGAATGTGATGAATGATATGTGATGTATGAGATTGATCATGTTCTTGTAATAGGAATCATGACTTGCATGTCGATGAGTATGACAACCGGTAGGAGCCATAGGAGTTGTCTTTATTTATTATATGACCTGCATGTCATTGAACAATGCCATGTAATTACTTTACTTTATTGCTAACCGTTAGCTGTAGTAGTAGAAGTAATAGTTGGCGAGACAACTTCATGAAGATACGATGATGGAGATCATGGTGTCATGCCGGTGACGATGATGATCATGGAGCCCCGAAGATGGAGATCAAAAGGAGCAAAGTGATGATGGCCATATCATGTCACCTTTTTGATTGCATGTGATGTTTATCATATTTTTGCATCTTATTTGCTTAGAACGACGGTAGTAAATAAGATGATCCCTCATTAAAATTTCAAGAAAGTGTTCCCCCTAACTGTGCACCGTTGCGAAAGTTCGTTGTTTCGAAGCACCACGTGATGATAGGGTGTGATAGATTCTAACGTTCACATACAACGGGTGTAAGACAGATTTACACACGCCAAACACTTTGGTTGACTTGACGAGCCTAGCATATACAGACATGGCCTCGGAACACAAGAGACTGAAAGGTCGAGCATGAGTCGTATAGAAGATACGATCAACATGAAGATGTTCACCGATGTTGACTAGTCCGTCTCACGTGATGATCGGACACGGCCTAGTTGACTCGGATCATGTAATCACTTAGATGACTAGAGGGATGTCTATCTGAGTGGGAGTTCATAAGATGAACTTAATTATCCTGAACATAGTCAAAAGGTCTTCGCAAATTATGTCGTAACCCCATGTCAGTTCTACTGTTTAGATATGTTCCTAGAGAAAATTTAGTTGAATGTTGATAGTAGCAATTATGCGGACTAGGTCCATAAACTGAGGATTGTCCTCATTGCTTCATAGAAGGCTTATGTCCTTAATGCACCGCTCAGTGTGCTGAACCTCGAACGTCGTCTGTGGATGTTGTGAACATCTGACATATACATTTTGATAACTACGTGATAGTTCAGTTAAACGATTTAGAGTTGAGGCACCGAAGACGTTTTGAAACATCGCGAAACATATGAGATGTTTCGAGGGCGGAAATTGGGATTTCAGGCTCGTGCCCACGTCAAGAGGTATAAGACCTCCGACGATTTTCTTAGCCTGCAAACTAAGGGAGAAAATCTCAATTGTTGAGCTTGTGCTCAGATTGTCTGAGTACAACAATCATTTGAATCGAGTGGAAGTTGATCTTCCAGATGAGAAAGTGATGTTTCTCCGAAGTCATTACCACCAAGCTGCTAGAGCTTCGTGATGAACTATAATATATCAGGGACATATATGATGATCCTTGAGATATTCGCGATGTTTGACACCACAAAAGTAGAAATCAAGAAGGAGCATCAATTGTTGATGGTTGGTGAAACTACTAGTTTCAAGAAGGGCAAGGGAAAGAAGGGATACTTCATGAAACGGCAAACCAGCTGCTGCTCTAGTGAAGAAACCCAAGGTTGAACCCAAACCCGAGACTAAGTGCTTCTGTAATAAGAGGAACAGCCACTGGAGCAGAATTACCATAGATACTTGGTAGATGAGAAGACTGGCAAGGTCGATAGAAGTATATTGGATATACATTGTGTTAATGTGTACTTTATTAGTACTCCTAGTAGCACCATGGTATTAGATACCGGTTCGGTTGCTAAGTGTTAGTAAACTCGAAATAAAAGGCTGCGGAGTAAACGGAGACTAGCTAAAGGTGAGCTGGCGATATGTGTTGGAAGTTTTTCCAAGCTTGATGTGATCAAGCATCGCACACTCCCTCTACCATCGAGATTGGTGTTTGCGTTGAGCATAGACATGATTGGATTATGTCTATCTCAATACGGTTATTCATTTAAGGAGAATAATGGTTACTCTATTTATTTGAATAATACCTTCAATGGTCTTGCACCTAAAATGAATGGTTTATTGAATCTCGATCGTAGTGATACACATGTTCATGTCAAAAGATATAAGATAGTAATGATAGTACCACCTACTTGTGGCACTACCACGTAAGTCATATCGGTATAAAACGCATGAAGAAGCTCCATGTTGATGGATCTTGGGCTCACTCGTTTTTTAAAAGTTTGAGACATGCGAACCATGTCTATTGGTGTATATGCATGAAGAAACTCCATGCAAATGGACCGTTTGGACTCACTCGATTTTGAATCACTTGAGACATGCAAATCATACCACATGGGCAAGATGACTGAAAGCCTCGTTTTCAGTAAAATGGAACTAGAAAGCAACTTGTTGGAAGTAATACATTTTGATGTGTGCAGTCTAATGAGTGCTGAGGCGTGTAGTGGATATCGTTATGTTCTTACTTCACAGATGATTTGAGTAGATGTTGAGTATATTTACTTGATGAATCACGAGTCTGAATTATTGAAAGGTTCAAGTAATTTCAGGGTGAAGTTGAAAGATCGTCGTGACAAGAGGATAAAATATCTATGATATGATCATAGAGATGAATATCTGAATTACGAGTTTGGCACAGAATTAAGACATTGTGAAAATTGTTTCACAACTAATACAGCCTGGAACAACATAGTGTGATGGTGTGTCCGAACATCATTGGATATGATGCATACCATGATGTCTCCTATCGAATTACCACGATAGCTTATGGGTTAGGCATTAGAGACAACCACATTCACTTTAAATAGGGCACCACGTAATTCCGATGAGATGACACCGTATGAACTATGGTTTAGAGAAACTAAGCTGTCATTTCTTAAAAGTTTGGGGCAGCGACGCTTATGTGGAAAAGTTTCAGGCTGATAAGCTCGAACACAAAGCGGATAAATGCATCTTCATAGGACACCCAAAACAGTTGGGTATACCTCCTGTCTCAGATCCGAAAGCAATAAGGGATTGTTTCTAGAATCGGGTCCTTTCTTGAGAAAAAGTTTCTCTCGAAAGAATTGAGTGGGAGGATGGTGGAGACTTGATGAGGTTATTGAACCATCTCTTCAACTAGTGTGTGGCAGGGCACAGGGAGTTTTTCCTGTGGCACCTACACCAATTGAAGTGGAACCTTATGATAGTGATCATGAAACTTCAGATCAAGTCACTACCAAACCTCGTGGGATGACAAGGATGCGTACTACTTCAGAGTGGTACGTAATCCTGTCTTGGAAGTCATGTTTCTAGACAACAATGAACCTACGAGCTATGGAGAAGCGATGGTGGGCCTGGATTCCAAAATGGCTCGAGGCCATATAATCCGAGAGAGGATCCATATATGAAAACAAAGTGTAGACTTTGGCAGAACGGCTCAATGGTCGTAAGGCTGTTGAGTACAGATGGATTTTTAAAGGAAGACGGACAATGATGGCAAGTATCACCATTAAGAAAGCTCGACTTGTCGTTAAGATGTTTTCCGACAAGTTCAAGGAGTTGACTACGATGAGACTTTCTCACTCGTAGCGATGCTAAGAGTCTGTTGGAATTATATTAGCAATTACTGCATTATTTATGAAATCTTGCAGATAGGATGTCAAAACATTGTTTCCTCGATGATTTTCTTGAGGAAAGGTTGTATGTGATACAACCGGAAGGTTT
Organism: Triticum monococcum; assembly: GCA_034509565.1. Lineage (NCBI taxonomy): Eukaryota > Viridiplantae > Streptophyta > Magnoliopsida > Poales > Poaceae > Triticum > Triticum monococcum. Next base: position 74,073,753 of record CM067842.1, on the reverse strand, counting down.
TGTCAATCCTGAAAGATGCTAACAAGTATGCAAAGCTCCAGCAATCCTTCTAAGGACTGGAGTAAGCATCTCAGAGTTGGAATGTATGCTTTGATGAGATGATCAAAGATTTTGGGCGTATACAAAGTTTATGAGAAACTTGTATTTCCAAAGAAGTGAGTGGGAGCACTATATAATTTCTGATGAGTATATGTTGTTGACATATTGTTGATCAGAAATGACGTAGAATTTCTGGAAAACATATAGGGTTATTTGGAAAGTGTTTTTCAATGGAAAGCCTGGATTAAGCTACTTGAACATTGAGCATCAAGATCTATAAGTATAGATCAAAACGCTTAATGGTACTTTCAAATGAGCACATACCTTGACATGATCTTGAAGGTGTTCAAGATGGATCAGTCAAAGAAGGAGTTCTTGCCTGAGTTGTAAGGTATGAAGTTAAGACTTAAAGCTCGACCACGGGAGAAGAAAGAGGAAGGACGAAGGTCGTCCCCTATGCTTTTGTCATAGGCTCTCTACAGTATGCTATGCTGTGTGCCGCACCTGAAGTGTGCCTTGCCATGAGTCAGTCAAGGGGTACAAGAGTGATCCAAGAATGGATCACAGGACAGCGGTTAAAGTAATCCTGAGTAACTAGTGGACTAAGGAATTTTCTCGATTATGGAGGTGGTAAAAGAGTTTGTCGTAAAGGGTTACGCCGATGCAAACTTTGACACTAATCCAGATTATTCTGAGTAGTAAACTGGATTCGTATAGTAGAACAGTTATTTGGAATAGCTCCAAATAGAACGTGGTAGCTGCATCTAGGAGATGACATAGAGATTTGTAAAGCACACACGGATCTGAAAGATTCAGACCCGTTGACTATAACATCTCTCACAAGCATAACATGATCAAACCCAGAACTCATCGAGTGTTAATCACATGGTAATGTGAACTAGATTATTGACTCTAGTAAACTCTTTGGGTGTTAGTCACATGGGGATGTGACCTTGAGTGTTAATCACATATCGATGTGAACTAGATTATTGACTCTAGTGCAAGTGGGAGACTGTTGGAAATATGCCCTAGAGGCAATAATAAATTGATTATTATTATATTTCCTTGTTCATGATAATCGTTTATTATCCATGCTAGAATTGTATTGATAGGAAACTCAGATACATGTGTGGATACATAGACAACACCATGTCCCTAGTAAGCCTCTAGTTGACTAGCTCGTAGATCAATAGATGGTTACGGTTTCCTGACCATGGACATTGGATGTCATTGATAACGGGATCACATCATTAGGAGAATGATGTGATGGACAAGACCCAATCCTAAGCATAGCACCGGATCGTGTAGTTCGCATGCTAAAGCTTTTCTAATGTCAAGTATCATTTCCTTAGACCATGAGATTGTGCAACTCCCGGATACCTTAGGAGTGCTTTGGGTGTGCCAAACGTCACAACGTAACTGGGTGGCTATAAAGGTACACTACAGGTATCTCCGAAAGTGTGTGTTGGGTTGGCACGAATCGAGACTGGGATTTGTCACTCCGTGTAAACGGAGAGGTATCTCTGGGCCCACTCGGTAGGACATCATCATAATGTGCACAATGTGATCAAGGAGTTGATCACGGGATGATGTGTTACGGAACGAGTAAAGAGACTTGCCGGTAACGAGATTGAACAAGGTATCGGGATACCGACGATCGAATCTCGGGCAAGTATCGTACCGATAGACAAAGGGAATTGTATACGGGATTGATTAAGTCCTTGACATCGTGGTTCATCCTATGAGATCATCGTGGAGCATGTGGGAACCAACATGGGTATCCAGATCCCGCTGTTGGTTATTGACCGGAGAACGGCTCGGTCATGTCTGCATGGTTCCCGAACCCGTAGGGTCTACACACTTAAGGTTCGATGACGCTAGGGTTATAAAGGAAGTTTGTATGTGGTTACCGAATGTTGTTCGGAGTCCCGGATGAGATCCCGGACGTCACGAGGAGTTCCGGAATGGTCCGGAGGTAAAGATTTATATATGGGAAGTCTTGTTTTGGTCACCGGAAAAGTTTCGGGTTTTATCGGTAACGTACCGGGACCACCGGGAGGGTCCCGGGGGTCCACCAAGTGGGGCCACAAGCCCCGGAGGGCTGCATGGGCCAAGTGTGGGAGGGAACCAGCCCCAGGTGTGCTGGTGCGCCCCCACAAGGGCCCAAGGTGCCTAAGGGGAGGAAGGGGGGCAAGCCCTAAGGGCAGATGGGCCTTAGGGCCCATGCCTGGTGCGCCTCCCTCTCCCCTCCCCTTGGCCGCCCCACCAGATGAGATCTGGGCTGGTTGCCGCCCCTAGGGTGGAACCCTAGGTGGGGCGCACCCCCTCCCTCTCCCCTATATATACTTGAGCACTTGGGGGGCTGCCTACACATGAGTTCTTAACCTCTCCCTGGCGCAGCCCTACCTCTATTTCTCCTCATATCTCGCGGTGCTTGGCGAAGCCCTGCTGGATCACCACGCTCCTCCACCACCACCACGCTGTTGTGCTGCTGCTGGATGGAGTCTTCCTCAACCTCTCCCTCTCTCCTTGCTGGATCAAGGCATGGGAGACGTCACCGGGCTGTACGTGTGTTGAACGCGGAGGTGCCGTCCGTTCGGCACTAGGATCTCCGGTGATTTGGATCACGATGAGTACGACTCCTTCAACCCCGTTCTCTTGAACGCTTCCGCTTAGTGATCTACAAGGGTATGTAGATGCACTCTCCTTCCCCTCGTTGCTAGTTTCTCCATAGATTGATCTTGGTGACACGTAGGAAAATTTTGAATTTCTGCTACGTTCCCCAACAAATTACTCCTGAAGATTGCAGTATATATATTCCTAAGATACCCTAATGGGTTGAACCTATGCCTTCCATAATCTATGTGACCCCGGAAACTTCTACGGGTCATACTCTACTAGTGTTATGCCAGTTAAAATCTCAACACTACGGCGTCGTCGAAAATGAGAAGTGGATGAAAGGTTATGCATTGGAGAAGTGGGAGTCGACCTTGAAGTTTGTGTTCATGCCCATGGACACGATGTGAAACTTATCATGGAAGCTTCTTGTAATAATAATCCCCTTGTGATAAGTTCATCTTGTATCTACGTTTGGTCCTTTGCAACCGTGGTTCCGACCATATTGTTCTTTGATCCCATTTCTCGCACAAGTTGAAGTACTTGTCTTTGCAAATCATTTCACCTGTCCAACCTCTATTCCGCTCTACCCTTGAGTACTATCCTCTAGTATCTCGAGAATATCACGGAAGTACATAACTTATTATGAGTTTGATAACCCACAAGTATAGGGGATCGCAACAATTTTCGAGGGTAGAGTATTTGACCCAAATGTATAGATTCGACACAAGGGGAGCCAAAGAATATTCGAAGGTATTAACAGCTGAGTTGTCAATTCAACCACACCTGGAGATTAATTATCTGCAGCAAAGTGATCAGTAGCAAAGTAGTTTGATAGTTTTGATAGTAGTGACAACAACAATAGTAACAGTAATAGTGATAGCAGTAATTTTGTAGGAAGTGTAACAGTGATGATATCAGTAGTAACTTAGCAGAAACAATATAGGATAAATTCGTAGGCACTGGATCCGTGACTTGTTGGATTATATTCATCATGTGACAGTTATAACCTAGGGCGATACGACACTAGCCCTAGTTCATCGATATAATGTAGGCATGTATTCTGTAAATAGTCATATGTGCTTTATTAAAAGAACTTGCATGACATCTTTTGTCCTACCCTCCCATGGCAGTGGGGTCCATATCGGAAACTAAGGGATATTAAGGCCTCCTTTTAATAGAGAACCGGAACAAAGCATTAACACGTAGTGAATACATGAACTCCTCAAACTACGGTCATCACAGGGAGTGGGCCCGGTTGTCGTTACTCCGGGGTTGCCGGATCATAACACGTAGTAGGTGACTATAACTTGCAAGATCGGATCTAACACATGGATATAATGGTGAATTCATAAACGGTTCAGATCTGAGTTTATGGCACCTGGGCCCAAAGTGACAAGCATTAAGCATAGCAAAGTCATAGCAACATCAACCTAAGAACATAGTGGATACTAGGGATCATGCCCTAACAAAACTAACTCAATTACATGATGAATTTCATCCAACTCCTCACCGACCAGCGAGCCTACGAAGAAATTACTCACTCCCGGTGGGGAGCATCATGGAATTGGCGATGGAGAAGGGTTGGTGATGATGAAGAACGAAGACCCCCCTCTCCGGAGCCCCAAACGGACTCCAAATCTGCCCTCCCGAGGAAGAACGGGGCTTGGCGGTGGCTCCGTCTCGTGGACTGTGATAATTCTTTCTCCTTGATTTTTTTTTCTGGAAATATGTGATTTTATAGTGTCAGGGTTGAGGTATGCGGGGCCACCAGGTTGGTACAACCCACCTGGGCGCGCTAGGAGAGGGGGCGCGCCCTGGTGGGTTGTTCCCACCTAGGGACCCCTCTACGATGGGTCTTGGCTCCAGTAATTCTTATTATTGATATAAAAAATTCTCGCAAAGTTTCGTTCCATTTCGAGAATTTTTATTTCTGCACAAAAACAACACCATGGTTGTTCTGCTGAAAACAACGCCAGTCCGGGGTTTGTTTCATTCAAATCATGCAAATTAGAGTCCAAAACAAGAGGAAAAGCGTGAGAAAAAGTAGATACGTTGGAGACGTATCAACTCCCCCAAGTTTAAACCTTTGCTTGTCCTCGAGCAATTTGCTACCTCTTGAGCACTGCGTTGGTTTTCCCTTGAAGAGGAAAGGGTGATACAGTAAAGTAGCGTAAGTATTTCCCTCACTTTTTGAGAACCAAGGTATCAATCCAGTAGGAGATCATGCTCAAGTCCCACGCACCTACACAAACAAATAAGAACCTCACAACCAACGCGATAAAGGGGTTGTCAATCCCTTCACGGTCACTTACGAGAGTGAGATCTGATAGATATGATAAGATAATATTTTTGGTATTTTTATGATAAAGAGGAATAAATATGCAAAGTAAAATAAATGGCAATAGAAATAACTAAGTATTGGAAGATTAATATGATAAAATATAGACCCGGGGGCCATAGGTTTCACTAGTGGCTTCTCTCAAGAGCATAAGTATTATGGTGGGTAAACGAATTACTGTCGAGCAATTGATAGAATTGAGCATAGTTATGAGAATATCTAGGTATGATCATGCATATAGGCATCACGTCCGAGACAAGTAGACCGAAACGATACTGCATCTACTACTATTACTCCACACATCGACCGCTATCCAGCATGCATCTAGAGTATTAAGTTCATAAGAACAGAGTAATGCTTTAAGGAAGATGACATGATGTAGAGGGATAAACTCATGCAATATGATATAAACCCCATCTTTTTATCCTCAATGGCAACAATACAATACGTGTCGGTTCCCTTTCTGTCACTGGGATCGAGCACCGCAAGATTGAACCCAAAGCTAAGCACTTCTCCCATTGCAAGAAAGATCAATCTAGTAGGCCAAACCAAACTGATAATCCAAAGAGACTTGCAAAGATAAACCAATCATACATAAAAGAATTCAGTGGAGAATCAAATGTTGTTCATAGATAATCTAGATCATAAACCCAGAATTCATCGGATCTCGACAAACACACCACAAAAGAAGATTACATCGAATATATCTCCAAGAAGATCGAGGAGAACTTTGTATTGAGATCCAAAGAGAGAGAAGAAGCCATCTAGCTAATAACTATGGACCCGTAGGTCTGAAGTAAACTACTCACACATCACCGGAGAGGCCATGGAGTTGATGTAGAGGCCTCCGTGATCGATGCCCCCTCCGGTGGAGCTCCGAAAAAGGCCCCAAGATGGGATCTCTCAGGTACAGAAGGTTGCGGTGGTGGAATTAGGTTGTCGTGGTGCTCCTGGATGTTTGGGGGTACGTGGATATATATAGGAGGAATAAGTACGTCGATGGAGCAACGGAGGGTCCATGAGGGTGGAGGGTGCGCCGAGGGGGGTAGGTGCGCCCCCTGCCTCGTGCCTTCCTCCGTTGTTTCTTGACGCACACTCCAAGTCTCCTGGATCATGTTTGTTGAGAAAATCACGTTCCCGAAGGTTTCATTCCGTTTGGACTCCGTTTGATATTCCTTTTCTTCGAAACCCTAAAATAGGCAAAAAAACAACAATTTGGGTTGGGCCTCCGATTAGTAGGATAGTCCCAAAAATGATATAGAAGTGTAAAATAAAGCCCATTGACACCCAAAACAGATAATATAATAGCATGGAGCAATCAAAAATTATAGATACGTTGGAGATGTATCAAGCATCCCCAAGCTTAATTCCTGCTCGTCCTCGAGTAGGTAAATGATAAAAGAAAGAATTTTTGATCTGGAATGCTTCCTAACATATTTCTCAATGTAATTTTTCTTTATTGTGGCATGAATGTTCAGACCCATAAGATTCAAGATAAAAGTTTAATATTGACATAAAAATAATAATACTTCAAGCATACTAACTAAGCAATCATGTCTTCTCAAAATAACATGGCCAAAGAAAGTTATCCCTACAAAATCATATAGTTTGGCTATGCTCTATCTTCACCACACAAAATATTTAAATCATGCACAACCCCGATGGCAAGCCAAACAATTGTTTCATACTTTTGATGTTCTCAAACTTTTTCAATCTTCACGCAATATATGAGCGTGAGCCATGGATATAGCACTATATGGTGGAATAGAATGGTGGTTGTGGAGAAGAAAAAAAAGGAGAAGATAGTCTCACATCAAATAGGCATATCAACGGGCTATGGAGATGCCCATTAATATATACCAATGTGAGTGAGTAGGGATTGCCATGCAACGGATGCACTAGAGCTATAAGTGTATGAAAGCTCAACAAAAGAAACTAAGTGGGGGTGCATCTAACTTGCTTGCTCATGAAGACCTAGGGCAATTTGAGGAAGCCCATCATTGGAATATACAAGCCAAGTTCTATAATGAAAAATTCCCACTAGTATATGAAAGTGATATCATAGGCGACTCTCTATCATGAAGATCATGGCGCTACTTTGAAGCACAAGTGTGGAAAAAGGATAGTAACATTGCCCCTTCTCTATTTTTCTCTCATTTTCGTTTTTCTTCTTTTTTGGGCCTTTTTTTCTTTTTGGCCTCTTTTCTCTTTTTTTCTTTTTTTGTTTTTCGTCCGGAATCTCATCCCGACTTGTGGGGGAATCATAGTCTCCATCATCCTTTCCTCACTAGGACAATGCTCTAATAATGATGATCATCACACTTTATTTACTTACAACTCGATACTGAGAACAAAATATGACTCTATGTGAATGCCTCTGGCGGTGTACCGGGATGTGCAATGATGCATGAGTGACATGTATGAAAATTATGAACGATGGCTTTGCCACAAATACGATGTCAACTACATGATCATGCAAGCAATATGACAATGATGAAGCGTGTCATAATAACGGAACGATGGAAAGTTGCATGGCAATATATATCGAAATGGCTATGGAAATGCCATAATAGGTAGGTATGGTGGCTATTTTGAGGAAGGTATATGGTGGGTTTATGGTACCGGCGAAAGTTGCACGATACTAGAGAGGCTAGCAATGGTGGAAGGGTGAGAGTGTGTATAATCCATGGACTCAACATTAGTCATAAGGAACTCACATACTTATTGCAAAAATCTACAAGTTATCAAAACAAAGTATTACGCGCATGCTCCTAGGGGGATAGATTGGTAGGAAAAGACCATCGCTCGTCCCTGACCGCCACTCATAAGTAAGATAATCGATAAATAAATCATGCTCCGACTTCATCACATAACGGTTCACCATACGTGCATGCTACGGGAATCACAAACTTCAACACAAGTATTTCTCAAATTCAGAACTACTCAACTAGCATGACTCTAATATCACCATCTCCATATCTCAAAACAATTATCAAGTATCAAACTTCTCATAGTATTCAATGCACTTGTATGCAAGTTTTTATTATTGCCATGTTGTTCTAAAGGACTCTCAAAATAATATAAGTGAAGCATGAGAGATCAAGTATTTCTATAAAATAAAACCACCACTGTGCTCTAAAATATATAAGTGAAGAACTAGAGCAAAAACTATATAGCTCAAAAGATATAAGTGAAGCACATAGAGTATTCTAATAAATTCCCAATCATGTGAGTCTCTCTCAAAAGGTGTGTACAGCAAGGATGATTGTGGTAAACTAAAAATCAAAGACTCAAATCATACAAGACGCTCCAAGCAAAAACACATATCATGTGGTGAATAAAAATGTAGCTCCAAGTAAAGTTACCGATAGACGAAGACGAAAGAGGGGATGCCTTTCGGGGCATCCCCAAGCTTAGGCTTTTTGGTGTCCCTTAATTTTACCTTGGGGTGCCATGGGCATCCCCAAGCTTAGGCTCTTGCCACTCCTTGTTCCATAATACATCAAATCTTTACCCAAAACTTGAGAACTTCACAACACAAAACTCAAAATAGAAAATCTCGTGAGCTCGGTTAGCGAAAGAAAACAAAACACCACTTCAAGGTACTGTAATGAACTCATTCTTGATTTATATTGGTGTTAAACCTACTGTATTCCAACTTCTATATGGTTTATAAACTCTTTTACTAGCCATAGATTCATCAAAATAAGCAAACAACACACGAAAAACAGAATCTGTCAAAAACAGAATAGTCTGTAGTAATCTGTAGCTAACACAAACTTCTGGAACCCCAAAAATTCTAAAATAAATTTATTGACGTGAGGAATTTATATATTAATCATATTCAAAAATAATTAACTAAATATCACTTTACAAATAAAAATGGCAGCAATTCTCGTGAGCGCTAAACTTTCTGTTTTTACAGCAAGATCAAAAAGACTTTCCCCAAGTCTTCCCAATGGTTCTACTTGGCACAAACACTAACTAAACACAAAAACACAACCAAAACAGAGGCTAGATAAATTATTTATTACTAAACAGGAGCAAAAATAAGGAATAAAAATAAAATTGGGTTGCCTCCCAACAAGCGCTATCGTTTAACGCCCCTAGCTAGGCATAAAAGCGAAGATAGATCTAGGTATTGTCATCTTTGGTAGGCAATCCATAAGTTGCTCTCATAATAGATTCATATGGTAATTTAATTTTCTTTCTAGGGAAGTGTTCCATACCTTTCCTTAACGGAAATTAGAATCTAATATTCCCTTCCTTCATATCAATAATTGCACCAATCGTTCTAAGGAAAGGTCTACCAAGAATAATAGGACATAAAGGATTGCAATCTATATCAAGAACAATGGAATCTATGGGCACATAGTTCCTATTTGCAACAATAAGAACATCATTAATTCTTCCCATAGGTTTCTTAATAGTGGAACCCGCAAGGTGCAAGTTTAAAGAACAATCATCAAAATCATGGAAACCTAACAAATCACACAAAGTTTTTGGAATCGTGGAAACACTAGCACCCAAATCACACAAAGCATAACACTCATGATCTTTAATTTTAATTTTTATTGTAGGTTCCCACTCATCATAAAGTTTTGTAGGGATAGAAACTTCCAACTCAAGTTTTTTTCATAAGATTGCATCAAAGCATCAATGATATGTTTAGTAAAAGCTTTATTTTGACTATAAGCATGATGAGAATTTAGCACGGATTGAAACAAGGAAATACAATATATCAAATAGCAATTATTATAATTAAATTCCTTGAAATCCAAGATAGTGGGTTCATTGCTATTTAAAGTTTTAATCTCTTCAGTCCCACTTTTAACATTTTTTGCATCAAGATCTAAAGACTCCGAATTTTTAGAATGCCTTATAGGTAAAGGTGGCTCATCTTCGGCCCCATCATTATAAATATTCATATTGCAAAAAAAAGATTTAATAGGGGACACATCAATTACTTTTAGATCTTCATCCTTATTATCATGAAAACTAGAAGAACACGATTTAATAAAGCAATCTTTCTTAGCACGCATCCTAGCGGTTATTTCTTTGCACTCATCAATGGAAATTCTCATGGCTTCGAGAGACTCATTGATATCATGCTTAGGTGGAATAGATCTAAGTTTCAAAGAGTCAACATCAAGAGAAATTCTATCAACGTTCCTAGCCAACTCATCAATCTTAAGCAATTTTTCTTCAATCAAAGCATTGAAACTCTTTTGCTAAGTAATAATTTTTTTAATATTAGATTCAAAATCAGAGGGCATATTATTATAATTTCCATAAGAATTGTTGTAGGAATTACCATAATTATTAGAGGAATTACTAGGAAGCGGCCTAGAATTAAAATTACCTCTATACGCATTATTACCAAAATTGTTCCTACCAACAAAATTCACACCCATAGATTCATTATTATTCTAAATCAAAGTAGACAAAGGCATATCATTAGGATCGGTAGGAGCACTCTTATTAGCAAACAATTTCATAAGTTCATCCATCTTTCGACTCAAAACATTAATTTCTTCTATCGCATGCACCTTTTTACTAGTAGATCTTTCGGTGTGCCATTGAGAATAATTAACCATAATATTATCTAGGAGTTTGGTAGCATCTCCTAAAGTGATTTCCATAAAAGTGCCTCCCGCGGCCGAATCTAAAAGATATCTAGAAGCAAAATTCAATCCAACATAAAGATTATGTATAATCATTCAAAGATTCAAACCATGTGATGGGCAATTACGTATCATTGATTTCATCCTCTCCAAGATTGTGCAACATGTTCATGATCAAGTTTCTTAAATTCATAATATCGTTTCTAAGAGAGATGATCTTGGCGGGAGGAAAGTACTTAGAGATAAAAACATCTTTGCACTTATTCCATGAATCAATACTATTTTTAGGCAAAGACGAAAACCAAACTTTAGCACGATCTCTAAGCAAAAACGGAAATAGCTTTAGTTTAATAATATCATTATCCACATCTTTCTTCTTTTGCATATCACACAAATCAACAAAGTTGTTTAGATGAGTAGCGGCATCTTCACTAGGAAGGCCAGAAAACGGATCTTTCATGACAAGATTCAGCAAAGCAGTATTAATTTCACAAGATTCAGCATCAGTAAGAGGAGCAATCGGAGTGCTAATAAAATCATTATTGTTGGTATTGCAAAGTCACATAATTTAGTATTATCTTGAGCCATCATGACAAGCAAGCAATCCAACACACAAGCAAACGAGAAACATGCGAGAAGGCAAATAGAAAAAGAGAAGGGGAACGGAAAGAGAGGGAGAGAGGAAAAGAGGGCGAATAAAACGGCAAGGGTGAAGTGGGGGAGAGGAAAACGAGAGGCAAATGGTAAATAATGTAATGCGAGGGATAAGAGTTTGTGATGGGTACTTGGTATGTCTTGACTTGTGCTTGAATCTCCCCGGCAATGGCGCCAGAAATCCTTCTTGCTACCTCTTGAGCACTCCGTTGGTTTTTCCTTTAAGAGGAAAGGGTGATGCAGTAAAGTAGCGTAAGTATTTCCCTCAGTTTTTGAGAACCAAGGCATAAATCCAGTAGGAGATCACGCTCAAGTCCCACACACCTACACAAACAAATAAGAACCTCGCAACCAACGCGATAAAGGGGTTGTCAATCCCTTCACGGTCACTTACGAGAGTGAGATCTGATAGATATGATAAGATAATATTTTTGGTATTTTTATGATAAAGAGAAATAAATATGCAATGTAAAATAAATGGAAATAGAATAACTAAGTATTGGAAGATTAATATGATAAAATATAGACCCGAGGGCCATAGGTTTCACTAGTGGCTTCTCTCAAGAGCATAAGTATTACAGTGGTTAAACGAATTACTGTCGAGCAATTGATAGAATTGAGCATAGTTATGAGAATATCTAGGTATGATCATGCATATAGGCATCACGTCCGAGACAAGTATACCGAAACGATTCTGCATCTACTACTATTACTCCACACATCGACCGCTATCCAGCATGCATCTAGAGTATTAAGTTCATAAGAACAGAGTAATGCTTTAAGGAAGATGACATGATGTAGAGGGATAAACTCATGCAATATGATATAAACCCTATCTTTTAATCCTCGATGGCAACAATACAATACGTGTCGGTTCCCTTTCTGTCACCGGGATCGAGCACCGCAAGATTGAACCCAAAGCTAAGCACTTCTCCCATTGCAAGAAAGATCAATCTAGTAGGCCAAACCAAACTGATAATTCAAAGAGACTTGCAAAGATAAACCAATCATACATAAACGAATTCAGAGGAGAATCAAAAATTGTTCATAGATAATCTGAATCATAAACCCACAATTCATCGGATCTCGACCAACACACCGCAAAAGAAGATTACATCGAATAGATCTCCAAGAAGGTCGAGGAGAACTTTGTATTGAGATCCAAAGATAGAGAAGAAGCCATCTAGCTAATAAATATGGACCCGTAGGTCTGAAGTAAACTACTCACACATCACCGGAAAAGCCATGGAGTTGATGTAGAGGCCCTCCGTGATCGATGCCCCCTCCGGTGGAGCTCCGAAAAAGGCCCCAAGATGGGATCTCTCGGGTACAGAAGGTTGCGGCGGTGGAATTAGGTTTTCGTGGTGCTCCTGGATGTTTGGGGGGTAGGTGGATATATATAGGAGGAAGAAGTACGTCGGTGGAGCAACAGAGGGCCCACGAGGGTGGAGGGCGCGCCCAGGGGGGGTAGGCGCGCCCCCTGCCTCGTGCCTTCCTCCGTTGTTTATTGATGCACACTCCAAGTCACCTGGATCATGTTTGTTGAGAAAATTACGTTCCCGGAGGTTTCATTCCGTTTGGACTCCCTTTGATATTCCTTTTCTTCGAAACCCTAAAATAGGCAAAAAACAACAATTTGGGTCGGGCCTCCTATTAGTAGGTTAGTCCCAAAAATGATACTATAAAAGTGTAAAATAAAGCCCATTGACATCCAAAATAGATAATATAATAGCATGGAGCAATCAAAAATTATAGATACGTTGGAGACGTATTACAATTCAGTTGATAAACTGAAAGTGAGAAAGAAAAACTTTTATGAACTCTTTTGCTCTTGTTTGCATAAATAAGCTTAAATAGCACCCAGATTTTCAGCCAACATTATAACTAACCATGTCAACAATAACTCTTAAAGATTATAATGACTCATATCAATGACATAATCATCTAGCAAGCAATAATAAGATATCTCAAACAGCAACACGTTGTCAAAACAACCATGATATAATATGACAATAGTGGTATCTCGCTAGCCCTTTCTGAGACTGCAAAACATAAATTCAGAGCACCTCCAAAGATCAAGCAGCGACTAAACATTGTAATTCATGGTAGAAAAGATCCAGTCATAATGCACCCAACATTAGCTACACACAATGCATAAATCATGACAGATGTGCTCTGCTCAGTTTCTGGCGCTTGTTTTTAGAAGGTGGTGACACAACATAAAAGTAAATAGATAGTCCCTTCGTTGAGGGAAGCAGTGATTTGCAGACGTGCCAGAGCTCAATTTTTAAAACAGAGGTAAATGATTATTTTGAGGCATGCACCCTTCTTATTCACTTCACGACCATCAGTTATCAACATCTTCCATGCTAAGCACGCTAGTGGCGGTTCCCAAGCGATAAGAGTAAAGGTTTTGACTCCATTGGGAGTTTTTGTTTGATTATTTCAGAGATGAACTCTTTTTCATGTTTGCAGTTTGGGACTGGGCATCCCTATTACCGCCCTTTTCTCGTGCGATGGTGAGTGAATAAACACTCGACCTGAGAATAACCCGCTTAGCATGGAAGATACCGACCACCTCCTGTCGTTCCATGAATGATCCAGGCACACAAAAGGATAATTTTTAGAAGTTTTTAGAGGTGGCACATGCAAATTTAATTAGGACGGCAGGGTAATACCGTATATAGGTAGGTATGGTGGACTCATCTGGAATAACTTTGGGTTCAAGGTTTTTGATGTACAAGCAGAATTCCCACTTAGTACAGGCGAAGGCTAGCAATTTAGATTGAGAAACGGCCAGCTAGAGAGCAACAATGATCATAACCATGCATTATGCACAAGTAACATTGGACACTAGCATGAGTAGGATATGATCACCATGAACATAAATATCATAGAGGCTTGATGGCAGCTAGAACTACGTCGGTATTTCCCCAGAGAGGGAGGGATGATGTAACATAGCGACGGTAGAGTATTTCCCTCAGTTACGAAACCAAGGTATTGAACCAGTAGGAGGACCAAGCAACACAACGTAAACAACACCTGCACACAAATAACAACACCTCGCAACCCGACGAGTTAAAGGGGTTGTCAATCCCTTTCGGGTAACGGCGCCAGAAATTGGCAAGCGGATGTGAGATAAATTGTAATAGGTTGAAATAATGGATCACAAATAAATAAAGTGCAGCAAGGTATTTTTGTATTTTTGGTTTAATAGATCTGAATAAAAATGCAAAGGAAAAGTAGATCGCAACGGCAAATATATGAGAAATAAGACCCGGGGGCCGTAGGTTTCACTAGTGGCTTCTCTCGAGAAAATAGGAAACGGTGGGTGAACAAATTACTGTTGGGCAATTGATAGAACTTCAAATACTCATGACGATATCTAGGGAATGATCATTACATATGCATCACGTCCAAGATTAGTAGACCGACTCCTGCCTGCATCTACTACTATTACTCCACACATCGACCGCTATCCAGCATGCATCTAGTGTATTAAGTTCATGGAAAAACGGCGTAATGCAATAAGAACGATGACATGATGTAGACAAGATCCGTTTATCTATATGGCGGTAGATATAGATCTCGTCTTTTTGTCCTTAGTAGCAATGATACATACGTGTCGGTTCCCCTTCTGTCACTGGGATCAAGCACCATAAGATCGAACCCACTACTGGGCACCTCTTCCCATTGCAAGATAAATAGATCGAGTTGGCCAGACAGAACCCAAATATCAAAGAAGAAATACGAGGCTATAAGATATCATGCATAAAAGAGATAAAAAAACTCAAATACTTCCATGGATATAAAAACATAGATCTGATTATAAACTCAAAGTTCATCGATCCCAACAAACACACCGCAAAAGAGTTACATCATATGGATCTCCAAGAGACCATTGTATTGAGAATCCAGTGAGAGAGGGAGGAAGCCATCTAGCTACTAACTACGGACCTGGAGGTCTACAAAGAACTACTCATGCATCATCGGAGAGGCATCAATGGAAGTGGTGAACCCCTCTGTGATGGTGTCTAGATTGGATCTAGTGTTTTTGAACTCTGCGGCGGCTGGATGAATATTTCGACGCTTGTTCTAGGGTTTCTGGAATATTGTGGTATTTATAGAGCAAAGAGGCGGTCCGGGGGGCACCCGAGGTGGGCACAACCCACCAAGGCGCGCTTGGGCCCCCTGGTGCGCCCTGGTGGGTTGTGCCCCCTCGAGGCACCCCCAGGTGCAACCAGGGCCCATTTGCCTTTCTTCTGGCCCATAAAAACCATCGTAATGTTTTGTGCCATTTGGACTCCGCTTGATATTGATTTCCTATGATGTAAACAAATGGAAAAAACAGGAACTGTCACTGGGCACTATGTCAATAGGTTAGTACCAAAAATGATATAAAATGATTATAAAACATCCCAGATTGATAATAAAACAACATGAAACAATAAAAAATTATAGATACATTTGAGACGTATCAGCATCCCCAAGCTTAGCTCCTACTCGTCCTCGAGTAGGTAAGTGATAAAAACAGAATTTTTGATGTGGAGTTTTGTTCATCAAGTCATATCATATTCTTTTCTTTATAGCATGGACAATTAGACTTTTATATGATTCAAAACAATAGTCTAGTTTTGACATAATAATTTAGATACTCAAGTATATCAACAAGCAACCTCGTCTTTCAAAATACCAATGCTAAAACAAGTTATCCCTAGCCCATCATGCTCAAACATTGATCCATTCATGAATCACACTCGAATATTAACTACACCCAATACTTGAGCACGATCATATTGCCTCCTAGTTGGTGCTTTTTATAAGAGAAGATGGAGACTCAAAATAAAAATCGCATAAAGTAAAAGAAAGGCCCTTTGTGGAGGGAAGTAGGGATTTGCAGAGGTGCCAGAGCTCAAAGCGATTTTTTAGATAAAAACATTTTGGGAGGTGTATCCATCCCACCAACGAAAACGACTTAGAGTTCCGAACACTTTCCATGCTAGATATGCCATAGGCGGTTCTCAAACAGAAAATAAAGTTTATTCCTTTTTCCACCATAACTTTCACTTTCCATGGCTAGCCGTATCCACGGGTGCCCTCTGCTACCTCTTGAGCACTGCGTTGGTTTTCCCCAAAGAGGAAGGGATGATGCAGCAAAGTAGCGTAAGTATTTCCCTCGGTTTTGGAGAACCAAGGTATCAATCCAGTAGGAGGCTACGCGCGAGTCCCTCGTACCTGCACAAAACAAATAAATCCTTGCAACCAACGCGAATAGGGGTTGTCAATCCCTACATGGCCACTTACGAGAGTGAGATCTGATATATATGATAAGATAATATTTTTGGTGTTTTTGTGATAAAGATGCAAAGTAAAAAAGCAAAGGAAATAACTAAGTAGTAGGAGATTAATATGATAAAGATAGACCCGGGGGCCATAGGTTTCACTAGTGGCTTCTCTCGAGAGCATAAGTATTCTACGGTGGGTGAACAAATTACTGTTGAGCAACTGACAGAATTGAGCATAGTTATGAGAATATCTAGGTATGATCATGTATATAGGCATCACGTCCGAGACAAGTAGACCGACTCCTGCCTGCATCTACTACTATTACTCCACTCATCGACCGCTATCCAGCATGCATCTAGAGTATTAAGTTAAAAACAGAGTAACGCCTTAAGCAAGATGACATGATGTAGAGGGATAAACTCATGCAATATGATGAAAACCCCATCTTGTTATCCTCGATGGCAACAATACAATACGTGCCTTGTTGCCCCTACCATCACTGGGAAAGGACATCGCAAGATTGAACCCAAAGCTAAGCACTTTTCCCATTGCAAGAAAGATCAATCTAGTAGGCCAAACCAAACTGATAATTCGAAGAGACTTGCAAAGATAACCAATCATACATAAAAGAATTAAGCGAAGATTCAAATATTATTCATAGATAGACTTGATCATAAACCCACAATTCATCGGTCTCAACAAACACACCGCAAAAAGAAGATTACATCGAATAGTTCTCCACAAGAGAGGGGGAGAACATTGTATTGAGATCCAAAAAGAGAGAAGAAGCCATCTAGCTAATAACTATGGACCCGTAGGTCTGAGGTAAACTACTCACACTTCATCGGAGGGGCTATGGTGTTGATGTAGAAGCTCTCCGTGATCGATGCCCCCTCCGGCGGAGCTCCGGAACAGGCCCCAAGATGGGATCTCGTGGATACAGAAAGTTGCGGCGGTGGAATTAGGTTTTTGGCTCCGTATGTGATCGTTTGGGGGTATGTAGGTATATATAGGAGGAAGGAGTACGTCGGTGGAGCAACAGGGGACCCACGAGGGTGGAGGGCGCGCCTGGGGGGGGGGGGGGGGTCGGCGCGCCCCCTACCTCGTGGCCTCCTCTTTTGTGTCTTGACGTAGGGTCCAAGTCTCCTGGGTCTTGTTCATTGAGAAAATCACGTTCCCGAAGGTTTCATTCCGTTTGGACTCTGTTTGATATTCCTTTTCTTCGAAACCCTAAAACAGGCAAAAAACATCAATTTTGGGCTGGGCCTCCGGTTAATAGGTTAGTCCCAAAAATAATATAAAAGTGGAAAATAAAGCCCAGTAATGTCCAAAATAGTAGATAATATAGCATGAAGCAATCAAAAATTATAGATACATTGGAGACGTGTCAAGCATCCCCAAGCTTAATTCCTGCTCGTCCTCGAGTAGGTAAATGATAAAAACAGAATTTTTGATGCGGAGTGCTACTTGGCATAATTTTAATGTAATTCTTCTTAACTGTGGTATGAATATTCAGATCCGAAAGATTCAAGACAAAAGTTTAATATTGACATAAAAATAATAATACTTCAAGCATACTAACAAAGCAATTATGTCTTCTCAAAATAGCATGGCCAAAGAAAGTTATCCCTACAAAATCATATAGTCTGGCTATGCTCCATCTTCACCACACAAAATATTTAAATCATGCACATCCCCGATGACAAGCCAAGCAATTGTTTCATACTTTCGGTGTTCTCTAACTTTTTCAATCTTCACGCAATACATGAGCGTGAGCCATGGACATAGCACCTATAGGTGGAATAGAATGGTGGTTGTGGAGAAGACAAAAAGGGAGAAGATAGTCTCACATCAACTAGGCGTATCAACGGGCTATGGAGATGCCCATCAATAGATATCAATGTGAGTGAGTAGGGATTGCCATGCAACGGACGCACTAAAGCTATAAGTATATGAAAGCTCAACAAAAGAAACTAAGTGGGTGTGCATCCAACTTGCTTGCTCATGAAGACCTAGGGCATTTTGAGGAAGCCCATCATTGGAATATACAAGCCAGGTTCTATGATGAAAAATTCCCACTAGTATATGAAAGTGACAACATAGGAGACTCTCTATCATGAAGATCATGGTGCTACTTTGAAGCACAAGTGTGGTAAAGTATAGTAGCATTGCCCCTTCTCTCTTTTCTCTCATTTTTATTTGTGCCTTTTCTCTTTTTTATGGCCTCTTTTCTTTTTTTATTTGGGCTTCTTTGGCCTCTTTTATTTATTTATTTATTTATTTTCGTCTGGAGTCTCATCCCGACTTGTGGGGGAATCATAGTCTCCATTATCCTTTCCTCACTGGGGCAATGCACTAATAGTGATGATCATCACACTTTTATTTTTCTTACAACTCAACAATTACAACTCGATACTTAGAACAAAATATGACTCTATATGAATGCCTCTGGCGGTGTACCGGGATATGCAATGACTCATGAGTGACAAGTATGAAAGAATTATAAACGGTGGCTTTTACACAAATACGATGTCGACTACATGATCATGCTAAGGAATATGACAATGATGGAGTGTGTCATAACAAATGGAACGATGGAAAGTTGCATGGCAATATTTCTCGGAATGGCTATGGAAATGCCATAATAGGTAGGTATGGTGGCTGTTTTGAGGAAGGTATATGGTGGGTGCATGATACCGGCGAAAGGCACACGGTATTAGAGAGGCTAGCAATGATGGAAGGGTGAGAGTGTGTATAATCCATGGACTCAACATTATTCATAAAGAACTCATATACTTATTGCAAAATCTACAAGTTATCAAAGGAAAGTATTACGCACATGCTCCTAGGGGGATAGATTGGTAGGAAAAGACCATCGCTCGTCCCCGACCGCCACTCATAAGGAAGACAATCAAAAAATAAGTCATGCTCCGACTTCATCACATAACGGTTCACCATACGTGCATGCTACAGGAATCGCCAACTTTAACACAAGTATTATTCAAATTCACAACTACTCAACTAGCACAACTTTAATATCACCATCTTCATATCTCAAAACAATTATCAAGCATCAAACTTCTCATAGTATTCAACACACTCATACGAAAGTTTTATTATTAATCTTGTATACCAAGCAAATTACCATGCTATTTAAGACTCTCAAAAATAATCTAAGTGAAGCATGAGATATCAATAGTTTCTATAAAACAAATCCACCACCATGCTCTAAAAGATATAAGTGAAGTACTGGAGCAAAACTACATAACTCAAAAGATATAAGCGAAGCACATAGAGTATTCTAACAAATTCCAAATCATGTATGGCTCTCTCAAAAGGTGTGTACAGCAAGGATGACTGTGGTAAACTAAAAAGTAAAGACTCAAATCATACAAGACGCTCCAAGCAAAACACATATCATGTGGCGAATAAAAATATAGCTCCAAGTAAAGTTACCGATAGAAGTAGACGAAAGAGGGGATGCCTTCCGGGGCATCCCCAAGCTTTGGATTTTAGGTGTCCTTAGATTATATTGGGGGTGCCATGGGCAACCCCAAGCTTAGGCTCTTGCCACTCCTTGTCCCATAATCCATCAAATCTTTACCCAAAACTTGAAAACTTCACCACATAAAACTTAAAGTAGAAAATCTCGTGAGCTCCGTTAGCGAAAGAAAACAAAAGACCACTTCAAGGTACTGTAATTATCTCATTCTTTATTTATATTGGTGTTAAACCTACTGTATTATAACTTCTCTATGGTTTATAAACTATTTTACTAGCCATAGATTCATCAAAATAAGCAAACAACATACGAAAAACAGAATCTGTCAAAAACAGAACAGTCCGTAGTAATTTGTAGCTAGCGCAAGATCTGGAACCCCAAAAATTCTAAAATAAATTGCTGGACGTGAGTAATTTATCTATTAATCATCTTCAAAAGAATTAACTAAATATCAGTTTCCAAATAAAAATGGCAGTAGTTCTTGTGAGTGCTAAAGTTTCTGTTTTTTACAGCAAGTGTAATAAGACTTTCCCCAAGTCTTCCCAACGGTTCTACTTGGCACAAACACTAACTGAACAGAAAAAACACAACCAGAATAGAGGCTAGATAAATTATTTATTACTAAACAGGAGCAAAAATCAAGGAATAAAAATAAAATTGGGTTGCCTCCCAACAAGCGCTATCGTTTAACGCCCCTAGCTAGGCATAACAAGCAAGGATAGATCTAGGTATTGCCATCTTTGGTAGGCAATTCTTCAATGAGGCATCTGCCATTTTTAGGAATTTCTTTATTTTTATTGATTACCAAACTTTTAGGCACAAGATTGAAAAATTCATTTGTAACAAATGGCTCCTTAATGATAAAAAGATTGGGATGAATACTTATAGATTTTAGATCCGCAGTTTCCTTACTAGAGGATTCACCCTTATTTTTAGGAACATACATAAGCTTGGAAATTTTAGTAGGAGGACTTGGAGTGTTCTTTACGGAAGAAAAAGTGGTTCCCAAGTTGGTAATAATATCCTCAAGTTTATCAATTCTAGTGAAATCGTGATTTATTTTCTCATTAACTATGGGTTCCTTCTCTTTAATATTTTTCAAAGTGACTCCTACTTTAGATCCATATTGAGAGATTCGGTTGTGAATCTTTTTTATCCAAATTTTCAATTAACTCTACGGTAGCAACCTTATTTTCAACAATTTCAAGCCTTTGCATTACATGCTCCAAAGTTAATACAGTTCCATTAACCAAAACAGGGGGTGAGCCAAACAAATCTATCATAGCATTATAAGAATCAAAAGTGTGGCTACCCAAGAAATTCCCTCCGGTAATGGTATCAAGGACATATCTATACCAAGGAGCAACACCTACATAAAATTGCGAAGAAGAACAGAAGTAGATTGCTTCCTGGTAGATCTATTTTGAGCATTGCAAATTCTATACCAAGCATTTTTTTAGATTTTCTCCCTCCCTTTGCTTAAAATTTAGAACTTCGTTCTCGGGAGACAACGAAGAAGATAAGGGACTAGCCATAATGACAAGCAAATGGAAAAGAGGCGAATAGAGAAAGAGACAGAGCATAGAGAGAGAGGGTGAATAAAACAGCAAGGGTGAAGTGGGGGAGAGGAAAATGAGAGGAAAATGGCAAATAATGTAATGCGGGAGATAAGGGTATGTGATGGGTACTTGGTATGTTGACTTTTGCGTAGACCTCCCTGGCAACGGCGCCAGAAATCCTTCTTGCTACCTCTTGAGCACTGCGTTGGTTTTCCTCGAAGAGGAAGGGATGATGCAGCAAAGTAGCGTAAGTATTTCCCTCAGTTTTTGAAAACCAAGGTATCAATCCAGTAGGAGGCTACGCGCGAGTCCCTCGTACCTGCACAAAACAAATAAATGTTCGCAACCAACGCGAATAGGGGTTGTCAATCCCTACACAGCCACTTACGAGAGTGAGATCTGATAGATATGATAAGATAATATTTTTGGTATTTTTGTGATAAAGATGCAAAGTAAAATAAAGGCAAAGTAAAAAAGCAAAGGAAATAACTAAGTAGTAGGATACTAATATCATAAAGATAGACCCCGGGGTCATAGGTTTCACTAGTGGCTTCTCTCGAGAGCATAAGTATTCTACGGTGGGTGAACAAATTACTGTTGAGCAATTGACAGAATTGAGCATAGTTATGAGAATATCTAGGTATGATCACGTATATAGGCATCACGTCCGAGACGAGTAGACCGACTCCTGCCTGCATCTACTTCCATTACTCCACTCATCGATCGCTATCCAGCATGCATCTACGGTATTAAGTTAAAAACAGAGTAACACCTTAAGCAAGATCACATGATGTAGAGGGATAAACTCATACAATATGATGAAAACCCCATCTTGTTATCCTCGATGGCAACAATACAATACGTGCCTTGCTGCCCCTACTGTCACTGGGATAGGACACCGCAAGATTGAACCCAAAGTTAAGCACTTCTCCCATTGCAAGAAAGATCATGTTGGAAATATGCCCTAGAGGCAATAGTAAATTAGTTATTATTATATCATATTTCATTGTTCATGATAATAGTTTATTATCCAAGCTAGAATTGTATTGATAGGAAACTCAGATACATGTGTGGATACATAGACAACACCATGTCCCTAGTAAGCCTCTAGTTGACTAGCTCGTTGATCAATAGATGGTTACGGTTTCCTAACCATGGACATTGGATGTCGTTGATAACGGGATCACATCATTAGGAGAATGATGTGATGGACAAGACCCAATCCTAAGCCTAGCACAAAGACCGTGTAGTTCGTATGCTAAAGCTTTTCTAATGTCAAGTATCATTTCCTTAGACCATGAGATTGTGCAACTCCCGGATACCGTAGGAGTGCTTTGGGTGTGCCAAACGTCACAACGTAACTGGGTGGCTATAAAGGTACACTACAGGTATCTCCGAAAGTGTGTGTTGGGTTGGCACGAATCGAGACTGGGATTTGTCACTCCGTGTAAACGGAGAGGTATGTCTGGGCCCACTCGGTAGGACATCATCATAATGTGCACAATGTGACAAAGGAGTTGATCACGGGATTATGTGTTATAGAACGAGTAAAGAGACTTGCCGATAACGAGATTGAACAAGGTATCGGGATACCGACGATCGAATCTCGGGCAAGTACTATACCGCTAGACAAAGGGAATTGTATACGGGATTGATTAAATCCTTGACATCGTGGTTCATCCGATGAGATCATCGTGGAGC
Source organism: Triticum monococcum (assembly GCA_034509565.1). Classification (NCBI taxonomy): domain Eukaryota; kingdom Viridiplantae; phylum Streptophyta; class Magnoliopsida; order Poales; family Poaceae; genus Triticum; species Triticum monococcum. Next base: position 74,050,431 of record CM067842.1, on the reverse strand, counting down.
ATGTGGGAGGCAACATGGGTATCCAGATCCCGCTGTTGGTTATTGACCAAAGAGTTGTCTCGGCCATGTCTGCATGACTCCCGAACCCGTAGGGTCTACACACTTAAGGTTCGATGACGCTAGGGTTATAGGGAAAGTATGTACGCGGTTACCGAATGTTGTTCGGAGTCCCGGATGAGATCCTGGACGTCACGAGGAGTTTTGGAATGGTCCGGAGGTAAAGATTAATATATAGGAAGTATGGTTTTGGCCACCGGAAGTGTTCCGGGCATCACCGGTAGTGTACCGGGACCACCGGAGGGGTCCGGGGGTCCACCGGGAGGGGCCACCAGCCCCGGAGGCCTACATGGGCCAATAGTGGGAAGGGACCAGCCCCTAGGTGGGCTGGGGCGCCTCCCACCAAGGCCCAAGGCGCCTCCAAGAGGGGAGGGGGGCAAGCCCTAGGGCAGATGGGCCCTAAGGCCCACCCAGGTGCGCCTCCCCCTCTCCCCCTTGTGGCCGCCACCCTAGATAGGATCTAGGGCTGCCGCACCCCTTGGGGTGGGAACCCTAGGTGGGGGCGCAGCCCTCCCTCTCCCCCTATATATAGTGGAGGCAAAGGGGCAGCCCAACACACGATTCGATCTCCCTGTTGGCGCAACTCTACCCCTCTCCCTCCTCGTCTCTCGTAGTGCTTGGCGAAGCCCTGCTGGAGTTCCACGCTCCTCCACCACCACCACGCCGTCGTGTGCTGCTGCTGGACAGAGTCTTCCCCAACCTCTCCTTCTCCCCTTGCTGGATCAAGGCGTAGGAGACGTCACCGGGCTGCACGTGTGTTGAACGCGGAGGCGCCGTGGTTCGGCGCTTAGATCGGAATCAACCGCGATCTGAATCGCTACGAGTACGACTCCTTCATTCGCATTCTTGCAATGCTTTCACTTAGTGATATACAAGGGTATGTAGATGCACTCCCCTTCCCCTCGTTGCTAGATTACTCCATAGATTGATCTTGGTGATGCGTAGAAAATTTTAAATTTCTGCTACGATCCCCAACAGTGGCATCATGAGCTAGGTCTATGCGTAGTTTCTATGCACGAGTACAACACAAAGCAGTTGTGGGTGTCGATTTTGTCAATTTACTTGCCGTTACTAGTCTTATCTTGATTCGGCGGCATCGTGGGATGAAGCGGCCCGGACCGACCTTACACGTACTCTTACGTGAGACTGGTTCCACCGACTGACATGCACTAGTTGCATAAGGTGGCTAGCGGGTGTCTGTCTCTCCCACTTTAGTCGGATCGGATTCGATGAAAAGGGTCCTTATGAAGGGTAAATAGAAATTGGCATATCACTTTGTGGTTTTCGCGTAGGTAAGAAACGTTCTTGCTAGAAACCTATAGCAGCCACGTAAAAAACTTGCAACAACAATTAGAGGACGTCTAACTTGTTTTTGCAGCATATGCCTTGTGATGTGATATGGCCAAAAGGATGTGATGAATGATATATGTGATGTATGAGATTGATCATGTTCTTGTAATAGGAATCATGACTTGCATGTCGATGAGTATGACAACAGGCAGGAGCCATAGGAGTTGTCTTAATTTATTTATGACCTGCGTGTCAACATAAACGTCATGTAATTACTTTAATTTATTGCTAAAGCATTAGCCATAGTAGTAGAAGTAATAGATGACGAGACAACTTCAAGAACACACGATGATGGAGATCATGGTGTCATGCCGGTGACAACGATGATCATGGAGCCCCGAAGATGGAGATCAAAAGGAGCAAAATGATATTGGCCATATCATGTCACTATTTGATTGCATGTGATGTTTATCATGTTTTACATCTTATTTGCTTAGAACAACGGTAGCTTAAATAAGATGATCCCTCACAAAAATTTCAAGAAAAGTGTTCCCCCTAACTGTGCATCGTTGCGAAGGTTCGTTGTTTCGAAGCACCACGTGATGATCGGGTGTGATAGATTCTAACGTTCGAATACAACGGGTGTTGACCAGCCTAGCATGTACAGACATGGCCTCGTGACACATGCGAAACACTTAGGTTGACTTGACGAGCCTAGCATGTATAGACATGGCCTCGGAACACGGAAGACCGAAAGGTCGAACATGAGTCGTATAGAAGATACGATCAACATGAGATGTCCACCGTTGATGACTAGTCCGTCTCACGTGATGATCAGACACGGCCTAGTCGATTCGGATCATGTTTCACTTAGATGACTAGAGGGATGTCTATCTGAGTGGGAGTTCATTAAATAATTTGATTAGATGAACTCAATTATCATGAACATAGTCTAAATTGTCTTTGCAAATATGTTGTAGATAAATAGCTCACGTTGTAGCTCCTTGTTTCAATACGTTCCTAGAGAAAGATTAAGTTGAAAGTTATTGTAAGCAATGATGCGGACTAGGTCCGTAGTCCGAGGAGTGTCCTCACTGCTACACAGAAGGCTTACGTCTTTGATGCACCGCTCGATGTGCAAACCCCTACACCGTCTTTGAACACCTGACAGACACATCCTGATGACTACTTGATAGTTTAGTGCACCATACTTTACGACTTAGAATCGGGATTCCAATGACGTTTTGAACGCCATAGAACATATGAGATGTTCCAAGAGCTGAAATTGGGATTTCAGGCTCATGCCCGTGTTGAGAGGTGTGAGACCTCTGACAAGTTCTTTTACCAACAAGACGGAGGAGAATAGCTCAGCTAGTGAGCATGTGCTCAGAATGTCTGGGTGCTACAATCACTTAAAGCAGTGGGAGTTAAACTTCCAGATTAGATAGTGATTGATAGAGTTCTCTAGCCACTATCACTAAGCTACTAGATCTTCATGATGAACTATGACATGCAAGGGATGGAGTTGATCCCGGAGCTGTTCGCGGTGCTTAAGACCGCAAAAGGTAGAAATCAAGAAGGAGCATCAAGTGTTGATGGTTTAAGAAGACCACTGGTTTCAAAAAGGGCAAGGGCTAGAAGGGAAACTTCATGGATGGCAAACCAGTTGCCGCTCCAGTGAAGGAACCCAAGGTTGAACCCAAACCCGAGACTAAGTGCTTCTATTGTAAGGGGAACGGTCACTGGTAGCGGAATTACCCCAAATGCATGGTAGATAAAAAGGCTGGCAACTTCAAAGTATATACGTGTTATTAATGTGTACCTCACTAGTACTCCTGGTAGCACCTGGGTATTGGATACCGGTTCAGTTACTATTGTTGGTGACTTGAAGCAAAAGCTACGGACTAAACCGAGACTGGCTAAGGGCGAGGTGACGATGTGTGTTGGAAGTGTTTCCAAAGTCGATGAGATCACCATCACATGCTCCATCTGCCTTCGGGATTAGTATTGAACCTAGATAAATGTTATCTGGTGTCTACGTTGAGCATGAATATGATTAGATCATGTTCATTGCAATACGATTATTCATTTAAGTTAGAGAATACTGGTTATTCTGTTTACATGAATAATACCTTTCGTGGTCATGCACCCTATGTGAATGGTTCATTGAATCTCGGTTGTGGTAATACACATGTTCACGCCAAAAGATGTAGAGTTAATAATGATAGTACCACTTTGTTGTGGCACTGCCGCTTAGGTCATATTGGCGTAAGATGCATGAAGAAACTCCATATCGATGGATGTTTGGAGTCACTTGATTTCGAATCGCTTGACACATGCGAGCCATGCCTCATGGGCAGGATGACTAAGACCCCGTTTTCAGGTACAATGAAACGGGCAAGTGACTTGTTGGAAATCATGCATGTTGATGCGTGTGATCCAATGAGAATTGAAGCGTGCAGTGGATATCGCTATTTTCTCATCTTCACTGACGATTTGGGTAGATATAGGTATGTTTACTTAATGAAGCACAAGTATGAAACGTTTGAAAAGTTCAAGCGATTTCAAAGTGAAGTTAAGAATCATCATAACAAGAAGATCATGTTCCCATGATCTGATCAAAAGGGGATTTTCTGAGTTATGTGTTTGGCAATCACTTAAGACATTGTGGAATTGTTTCACAATTGAAGCCACCTAGAACACCACAGATAAATGGTGTGTCCGAACGTCGTAATCGTACCTTATGAGATATGGTGCGATCTATGATGTCTCTTACCGATCTACCGTTTTTCATTTTGAGGATATGCGTTAGAGACAACTGCATTCACTTTAGATAGGACACCATCTAAGTCCGTTGATATGGCGTCGTGTGAACATTGGTTTGGCAAGAAACCAAAGTTGTTGTTTCTTAATGTTTGGGGCTGCGATGCTTAAGGCTTCAGCCGAAGAAGCTCGAACCCAAAGCGGACAAACACATCTTCATAGGATACCCAAAGGTGACAGTTGGTTACACCTTCTATCTCAGATCCGAGGGCAAATTGTTTGTCACTAAGAACGGGTCCTTTCTCGAGAAGGAATTTCTCTCGAAAGAATTGAGTGGGAGGAAGATAGAACTTGATGAGGTCGTCGAACCTTTACTTCAACCAGAGAGTGATGCAACACAGAAAGATGTTTTCTGTGGTGCCTACATCTGTTGAAGAAGTTAATGATAGTGATCATGAAGCTTCGGATCAAGTTGCTATCGAACCTCGTAGGTCGACAAGGATATGTACTACTCCTGAGTGGTACGGTAATCCTGTCTTAGATATCATGTTGTTAGACAACAATGAACCTACAAGCTATGGAGAAGCGACGGTGGGCCCGTATTCTGATAAATGGTTAGAAGCCATGAAATCCGAGATAGGATCCATGTATCAGAACAAAGTATGGACTTTGGTGGACTTGCCCGATGATCGGCAAGCCATTGGGATAAATGGATCTTTAAGAAGAAGACGGATGTGGGCGGTAATGTTACCGTCTATGAAGCTCGACTTGTGGGAAAGAGTCTTTTCACAAGTTCAAGGAGTTGACTACGATGAGAATTTCTCACCCGTAGCGATACTTAAGTCCGTCGGAATCATGTTAGCATTAGCTGTATTTTTCGATTATGAAATCTGACAGATGGATGTCAAAATGAGTTTTCTTACCAGTTTTTGTAAGAAAGAGTTGTATGTGATACAATCAAAGTTTTGTCGATCCTAAGGATGCTAAAAGGTATGCTAGCTCCAGCGATCCTTCTATGGACTAGAGCAAGCATCTCGGAGTCAGAATATATGCTTTGATGGAGTGATCAAAGCTTTTAGGTTTATACAATGTTTTCTAGAAACTTGTATTTACAAGAAAGTGAGTGGGAAGACTACAACATTTCTGATAAGTATATGTGGAGGACATATTGTTGATCCGAAATAATGTAGAATTTCTGGAAAGCATAAACGGTTGTCTGAAGAGTGTTTTTCAAAGGAATACCTGGATAAAGCTGCTTACATATTGGGCATCAAGATCTATAGAGATAGATCAAGACGCCTGATGGTACTTTCAAAGAACACACACCCTGGCATGTTTTTGAAGGAGTTCAAAATAGATCAGTCAAAGAAGGGGTTCTTGCCTGAGTTGTTAGGTGTGAAGTTGAGTAAGACTCAAAGATTGACCACGGCAGAAGAAAGAGGAAGGACGAAGGTCGTCCCCTATGATTTTGTCATAGGCTCTATACGGTATGCCATGCTGAGTACCGCACCAGATGTGTGCCTTGCCACATGTCTGGCAAGAGGGTACAAAGGTGATCTAGGATTGGATCACCAGATAGCGGTCAAAATTATCCTTAGAGGAATAAGGAAATGTTTCTCGGTTATGGAGGTGATAAAGAGTTCGACGTAAAGTGTTACATTGATGCAAGCTTAACACCTATCCGGATAGCTCTAAGTAGAGATATTGGATACGGATAATGGAGCAACAATTTGGAATAGCTCCAAGTGGAACGTGGTAGCAGCATCTACGATATGACATAAAGTTTTGCGAAATACATAGGGATCTGAATATGGCAAGCCCCGTTGACTACAACCTCTCTCACAAGCATAACATGATCAAACCTAGAACTCATTGAGTATTAATCACATAGTGATGTGAACTAGATTAGTGACTCTAGTAAACTCTTTGGATGTTGGTCACATGGCGATGTGACCTGTGAGTGTTAATCACATGGCGATGTGAACTAGATTATTGACTCTAGTGCAAGTGGGAGACTGTTGGAAATATGCCCTAGAGGCAATAATAAATTAGTTATTATTATATCATATTTCATTATTCATGATAATCGTTTATTATCCATGCTAGAATTGTATTGATAGGAAACTCAGATACATGTGTGGATACATAGACAACACCATGTCCCTAGTAAGCCTCTAGTTGACTAGCTCGTTGATCAATAGATGGTTACGGTTTCCTAACCATGGACATTGGATGTTGTTGATAACGGGATCACATCATTAGGAGAATGATGTAATGGACAAGACCCAATCCTAAGCCTAGCACAAAGACCGTGTAGTTCGTATGCTAAAGCTTTTCTAATGTCAAGTATCATTTCCTTAGACCATGAGATTGTGCAACTCCCGGATACCGTAGGAGTGCTTTGGGTGTGCCAAACGTCACAACGTAACTGGGTGGCTATAAAGGTACACTACAGGTATCTCCGAAAGTGTTTGTTGGGTTGGCACGAATCGAGACTGGGATTTGTCACTTCGTGTAAACGGAGAGGTATCTCTGGGCCCACTCGGTAGGACATCATCATAATGTGCACAATGTGACCAAGGAGTTGATCACGGGATGATGTGTTACGGAACAAGTAAAGAGACTTGCCGGTAACGAGATTGAACAAGGTATCGGGATACCGACGATTGAATCTCGGGCAAGTACTATACCGCTAGACAAAGGGAATTGTATACGGGATTGCTTAAATCCTTGACATCGTGGTTCATCCGATGAGATCATCGTGGAGCATGTGGGAGCCAACATGGGTATCCAGATCCCGCTGTTGGTTATTGACCGGAGAGTTGTCTCAGCCATGTCTGCATGACTCCCGAACCCTAAGGGTCTACACACTTAAGGTTCGATGACGCTAGGGTTATAGGGAAAGTATGTACGCGGTTACCGAATGTTGTTCGGAGTCCCGGATGAGATCCCGGACGTCACGAGGAGTTCCGGAATGGTCCAAAAGTAAACATTAATATATATGAAGTATGGTTTTGGCCACCGGAAGTGTTCTGGGCATCACCGGTAGTGTACCGGGACCACCGGAGGGGTCCAGGGGTCCACGGGAGGGGCCACCAGCCCCGGAGGCCTATATGGGCCAATAGTGGGAAGGGACCAGCCCCTAGGTGGGCTGGGGCGCTTCCCACCAAGGCCCAAGGCGCCTCCAAGAGGGAAGGGGGGCAAACCCTAGGGCGGATGGGCCCTAAGGCCCACCCCAGGTGCGCCTCCCCCTCTCCCCCTTGTGGCCGCCACCCTAGATAGGATCTAGGGCTGCCGCACCCCTTGGGGTGGGAACCCTAGGTGGGGGCGCAGCCCTCCCTCTCCCCATATATATAGTGGAGGCAAAGGGGCAGCCCAACACACGATTCGATCTCCCTGTTGGCGCAGCCCTACCCCTCTCCCTCCTCGTCTCTCGTAGTGCTTGGCGAAGCCCTGCTGGAGTTCCGCACTCCTCCTCCACCACCACGCCGTCGTGCTGCTGCTGGACGGAGTCTTCCCCAACCTCTCCTTCTCCCCTTGCTGGATCAAGGCGTAGGAGACGTCACCGGGCTGCACGTGTGTTGAACGCGGAGGCGCCGTGGTTCGGCGCTTAGATCGGAATCAACCGCGATCTGAATCGCTACGAGTACGACTCCTTCATCCGCGTTCTTGCAACGCTTCCGCTTAGCGATCTACAAGGGTATGTAGATGCACTCCCCTTCCCCTCGTTGCTAGATTACTCCATAGATTGATCTTGGTGATGCGTAGAAAATTTTAAATTTCTGCTACGATCCCCAACAGATCAATCTAGTAGGCCAAACCAAACTGATAATTTGAAGAGACATGCAAAGATAACCAATCATACATAAAAGAATTAAGAGAAGATTCAAATATTATTCATAGATAGACTTGATCATAAACCCACAATTCATCGGTCTCAACAAACACACGCAAAAAGAGGATTACATCGAATAGTTCTCCACAAGAGAGGGGGAGAACATTGTATTGAGATCCAAAAAGAGAGAAGAAGCCATCTAGCTAATAACTATGGACCCGTAGGTCTGAGGTAAACTACTCACACTTCATCGGAGGGGCTATGGTGTTGATGTAGAAGCCCTCCGTGATCGATGCCCCCTCCGGCGGAGCTACGGAAGAGGCCCCAAGATGGGATCTCGTGGATACAGAAAGTTGCGGCGGTGGAATTAGGTTTTTGGCTCCGTATCTGATCGTTTGGGGGTACACAGGTATATATAGGAGGAAGGAGTACATCAGTGGAGCAACAGGGGGCCCACGACGATGGAGGGCGCGCCTGGGGGGCGGGTAGGCGCGCCCCCTACCTCGTGGCCTCCTCTTTTGTGTCTTGACGTAGGGTCCAAGTCTCTTGGGTCTTGTTCGTTGAGGAAATCACGTTCCCGAAGGTTTCATTACGTTTGGACTCCGTTTGATATTCCTTTTCTTCGAAACCCTAAAACAGGCAAAAAACAGCAATTCTGGGCTGGACCTCTGGTTAATAGGTTAGTCCCAAAAATAATATAAAAGTGGAAAATAAACCCCAATAATGTCCAAAACAGTAGATAATATAGCATGAAGCAATCAAAAATTATAGATACGTTGGAGACGTATCAAGCATCCCCAAGCTTAATTCCTGCTCGTCCTCGAGTAGGTCAATGATAAAAACAGAATTTTTGATGTGGAGTGCTACTTGGCATAATTTTAATGCAATTCTTCTTAACTGTGGTATGAATATTCAGATCCGAAAGATTCAAGACAAAAGTTTACTATTGACATAAAAATAATAATAGTTCAAGCATACTAACAAAGCAATTATGTGTTCTCAAAATAGCATGGCTAAAGAAAGTTATCCCTACAAAATCATATAGTCTCGCTATGCTCCATCTTCACCACACAAAATATTTAAATCATGCACAACCCTGATGATAAGCCAAGCAATTGTTTCATACTTTTGGTGTTCTCTAACTTTTTCAATCTTCACGCAATACATGAGCGTGAGCCATGGACATAGCACTTATAGGTGGAATAGAATGGTGGTTGTGGAGAATACAAAAAGGGAGAAGATAGTCTCACATCAACTAGGCGTATCAACGGGCTATGGAGATGCCCATCAATAGATATCAATGTGAGTGAGTAGGGATTGCCATGCAACGGACGCACTAGAGCTATAAGTATATGAAAGCTCAACAAAAGAAACTAAGTGGGTGTGCATCGAACTTGCTTGCTCATGAAGACCTAGGGCATTTTGAGGAAGCCCATCATTGGAATATACAAGCCAAGTTCTATAATGAAAAATTCCCACTAGTATATGAAAGTGACAACATAGGAGACTCTCTATCATGAAGATCATGGTGCTACTTTGAAGCACAATTGTGGTAAAAGGATAGTAGAATTGCCCCTTCTCTCTTTTATCTCATTTTTTTATTTGGGCCTTTTCTCTTTTTTTATGGCCTCTTTTCTTTTTTATTTGGGCTTCTTGGCCTCTTTTATTTACTTATTTTCGTCCGGAGTCTCATCCCGACTTGTGGGGGAATCATAGTCTCCATCATCCTTTCCTCACTGGGACAAAGCTCTAATAATGATGATCATCACACTTTTATTTTTCTTACAACTCAACAATTACAACTCGATACTTAGAACAAAACATTACTCTATATGAATGCCTCCGGCGGTGTACCGGGATATGCAATGACTCATGAGTGACATGTATGAAAGAATTATGAACGGTGGCTTTGCCACAAATACGATGTCGACTACATGATCATGCTAAGGAATATGACAATGATGGAGTGTGTCATAATAAATGGAATGGTGGAAAGTTTCATGGCAATATTTCTCGGAATGGCTATGGAAATGCCATAATAGGTAGGTATGGTGGCTATTTTGAGGAAGGTATGTGGTGGGTGTATGATACCGGCGAAAGGTGCGCGGTATTAGAGAGGCTAGCAATGATGGAAGGGTGAGAGTGCGTATAATCCATGCACTCAACATTAGTCATAAAGAACTCATATACTTATTGCAAAAATCTACAAGTTATCAAAGCAAAGTATTACGCGCATGCTCCTAGGGGGATAGATTGGTAGGAAAAGACCATCGCTTGTCCCTGACAGCCACTCATAAGGAAGACAATCAAAAAATAAATCATGCTCCGACTTCATCACATAATGGTTCACCATACGTGCATGCTACGGGAATCACAAACTTTAACACAAGTATTCTTCAAATTCACAACTACTCAACTAGCACAACTTTAATATCACCATCTTCATATCTCAAAACAATTATCAAGCATCAAACTTCTCATAGTATTCAACACACTCATACGAAAGTTTTATTATTAATCTTGTATACCAAGCATATTAGGATTTTAAGAAAATTACCATGCTATTTAAGACTCTCAAAAATAATCTAAGTGAAGCATGAGAGATCAATAGTTTCTACAAAACAAATCCACCACCGTGCTCTAAAAGATATAAGTGAAGTACTGGAGCAAAACTACATAACTCAAAAGATATAAGCGAAGCACATAGAGTATTCTAACAAATTCCAAATCATGTATGGCTCTCTCAAAAGGTGTGCACAGCAAGGATGATTGTGGTAAACTAGAAATTAAAGACTCAATTCATACAAGACGCTCCAAGCAAAACACATACCATGTGGCGAATGAAAATATAGCTCCAAGTAAAGTTACCGATAGAAGTAGACGAAAGAGGGGATGCCTTCCGAGGCATCCCCAAGCTTTGGCTTATAGGTGTCCTTAGATTATCTTGGGGGTGCCATGGGCATCCCCATTCTTAGGCTCTTGCCAATCCTTGTTCCATAATCCATCAAATCTTTACCCAAAACTTGAAAACTTCACAACATAAAACTTAAAGTAGAAAATCTCATGAGCTCCGTTAGCGAAAGCAAACAAAAGACCACTTCAAGGTACTGTAATTAACTCATTATTTATTTATATTGGTGTTAAACCTACTGTATTACAACTTCTCTATGGTTTATAAACTATTTTACTAGCCATAGATTCATCAAAATAAGCAAACAACACACGAAAAACAGAATCTGTCAAAAACAGAACAGTCTGTAGTAATCTGTAGCTAGCGCAAGATCTGGAACCCCAAAAATTCTAAAATAAATTTATGGACGTGAGGAATTTATCTATTAATCATTTTCAAAAAGAATTAACTAAATATCACTTTCCAAATAAACATGGCAGTAGTTCTCGTGAGCGCTAAAATTTCTGTTTTTTACCGCAAGTGTAATAAGACTTTCCCCAAGTCTTCCCAACGGTTCTACTTGGCACAAACACTAATTGAACACAAAAAACACAACCAAAACAGAGGATAGCTAAATTATTTATTACTAAACAGGAGCAAAAATCAAGGAATAAAAATAAAATTGGGTTGCCTCCCAACAAGAGCTATCGTTTAACGCCCCTAGCTAGGCATAACAAGCAAGTATAGATCTAGGTATTGCCATATTTGGTAGGCAATTCTTCAATGAGGCATCTACCATTTTTAGGAATTTCTATCTTTTTATTTATTAGCAAACATTTAGGCACAAGATTGAAAAATTCATTTGTAACAAATGGCTCCTTAATGATAAAAAGATTGGGATGAATACTTATAGATTTTAGATCCGCAGTTTCCTTACTAGAGGATTCACCCTTATTTTTAGGAGCATACATAAGTTTGGCAATTTTAGTAGGAGGACTTGGAGTGTTCTTTATGGAAGAAAAAGCGGTTTCCAAGTTGGTAATAATATCATAAAGTTTATCAATTCTAGTGGAACTGTGATTTATTTTCTCATTAACTATGGGTTCCTTCAATTTAATATTTTTCAAAGTGACTCCTACTTTAGATCCATATTGAGAGATTCGGTTGTGAATCTTTTTATCCAAATTTTCAATTAACTCTACGGTAGCAACCTTATTTTCAATAATTTCCAGCCTTTGCATTACATGCTCCGAAGTTAATACAGTTCCATTAACCAAAAGAGGGGGGGGGGGGGTGAGCCAAACAAATCTATCATAGCATTATAAGAATCAAAAGTGTGGCTACCCAAGAAATTCCCTCCCGTAATGGTATCAAGGACATATCTATACCAAGGAGCAATGCCTACATAAACATTGCAAAGAAGAACGGAAGTAGATTGCTTCCTGGTAGATCTATTTTGAGCATTGCAAATTCTATACCAAGCGTTTTTTAGATTTTCTCCCTTCCATTGCTTAAAATTTAGAACTTCGTTCTCGGAAGACAACGGAGAAGATAAGGGACTAGCCATAATGACAAGCAAATGGAAAAGAGGCGAATAGAGAAAGAGAGGGAGGATAGAGAGAGAGGGCAAATAAAATGGCAAGGGTGAAGTGGGGGAGAGGAAAATGCGAGGAAAATGACAAATAATGTAATGCGGTAGATAATGGTATGTGATGGGTACTTGGTATGTTGACTTTTGCGTAGACCTCCCCGGCAACGGCGCCAGAAATCCTTCTTGCTACCTCTTGAGCATTGCGTTGGTTTTCCCCGAAGAGGAAGGGATGATGCAACAAAGTAGCATAAGTATTTCCCTCAGTTTTTGAGAACCAAGGTATCAATCCAGTAGGAGGCTACGTGCGAGTCCCTCGTACCTGCACGAAACAAATAAATCCTCGTATCGAACGCGAATAGGGGTTGTTAATCCCTACATGGCCACTTACGAGAGTGAGATCTGATAGATATGATAAGATAATATTTTTGGTAGTTTTGTGATAAAGATGCAAAGTAAAATAAAGGCAAAGTAAAAAGCAAAGGAAATAACTAAGTAGTAGGAGACTAATATGATAAAGATAGACCCCGGGGCCATATGTTTTACTAGTGGCTTCTCTCGAGACCATAATTATTCTACGGTGGGTGAACAAATTACTGTTGAGCAATTGACAGAATTGAGCATAGTTATGAGAATATCTAGGTATGATCATGTATATAGGCATCACGTCCGAGAGAAGTAGACCGACTCGTGCCTGCATCTACTACTATTACTCCAGTCATCGACCGCTATCCAGCATGCATCTAGAGTATTAAGTTAAAACAGAGTAATGCCTTAAGCAAGATGACATGATGTAGAGGGATAAACTCATGCAATATGATGAAAACCCCATCTTGTTATCCTCGATGGCAACAATACAATACGTGCCTTGCTTCCCCTACTGTCACTGGGAAAGGACACTGCAAGATTGAACCCAAAGTTAAGCACTTCTCCCATTGCAAGAAAGATCAATCTAGTAGGCCAAACCAAACTGATAATTCGAAGAGACTTGCAAAGATAACCAATCATACATAAAAGAATTAAGAGAAGATTCAAATATTATTCGTAGATAAACTTGATCATAAACCCACAATTCATCGGTCTCAACAAACACACCGCAAAAAGAAGATTACATCGAATAGTTCTCCACAAGAGAGGGGGCGAACATTGTACTGAGATCCAAAAAGAGAGAAGAAGCCATCTAGCTAATAACTATGGACCCGTAGGTCTGAGGTAAACTACTCACACTTCATCGGAGGGGCAAGCCCTCCGTGATCGATGCCCCCACCAGCGGAGCTCCAGAACAGGCCCTAAGATGGGATCTCGTGGATACAGAAAGTTGCGGCGGTGGAATTAGGTTTTTGGCTCCGTATATGATCGTTTGGGGGTACATAGGTATATATAGGAGGAAGGAGTATGTTGGTGGAGTAACAGGGGGCCCATGAGGGTGGAGGGCGCGCCTGGGGGGTGGGGGGTAGGCGCGCCCTGTCGTGGTTCTAAGTCTGACAGTAGAATGGGGGGTAGGAATGTAGAGGCAAGATCCTAGCTATGGAGGAGTTGTACACACGAGTTTTACGAGTTCAGGCCCTTCTCGGAGGAAGTAACAACCCTACGTCTCGGAGCCCGAAGGCGGTCGACTGGATTATATGCGTGTGTGTGTTACAGGGGGTGCGAACCCTTGTCCCCGAGGAGGGGGGGGTGGCTTATATAGAGTTCGCCAGACCCCTCCCGCCCTCAGTTACAAAAGGTTTAAGGTACATAAAGATGGAGGCGTTACTGGTAATGCCTGTAATAGAAGTACATAATGACCATTAAGGCTATGACTTAAATCCCGACCGTTGCAGAGTGGAGTGGCTCTAGATCTTTTGGTAGTCGAGTGGTTGTCTGTTCGGTCGAGTGTCTTCAAGACTGTCGAGTGGTACATGGCTTCATGGTCGAGTGGATGATGATTTTTCTTCGACTGCTTCTGGTTCTTTTAGAGATGTCCTTGGGGAGGGTATCTTGGACAGATCTATGACCCTACCCTAGGTACATGGCTTCATCATTAGCCCCCGAATGGATTAGGGTTTGAGTGAGGAAGGAGTTGAGAATGCTTCCGACTCATTTTTCGTTGTTATGAATATATCTTGTTTGAGATCAATGAACTGAGGTGATGACACCAACTTCTTTTTCAGTCGCCTTGATCCATTCTTAGTTTTTTGTCGAGTGAACTTTTACTGAAAAGCTTCGAGTGGTGATGCATAGGATGTCTTCCGTCTGACAAGTGATTCTGCTGTCTGTGGATTTCGCGGGATTCGAATTTTGGGAAGCGCGCCGAGCAGGGGAGGCCGTGGTAATCGGGATGGATTAGGCAGGTCACCTCGATCCCCACGCCACCTTTTTAGCCACGTATAGCGCGCGTGACTGTTGCGGGATTTGATTAGATCGTCCGGGCCTACAAGTCAGTCACTCGGAAGTATCCTTATAAAAGGCACCGGACCGGTCCTTTGAATAGTGCGCCCTCATTCTCCTTCTTCTTCCTCAGATTTCCTCGCTACCTCTTCTTCCGCTCTCGGCGTCGTAGCTCCGCTCGGACTCGATTCGCTGCCATGGGGAAGGAGAAAACAGTGGCGCTGGAGCGCGCAAAGAAGGCGACGGCGAAGGCAAAAGGGAAGCGGACCAGCCGAGGTGTATCCTCGTTGAGGTCCGGCCTGCCGCCGGGCTGGATCTAGGGCGATTAGATCTGCTCGACGATTAGCCAGGACGACCTCGACGATCTGGTGGAGGGAGGGCTGATCCCCCACGAGTCGGCGCAGCTCCCGGGGAACGAGACCGAGCCGCGGCCGCGGGAGGTTGAGTGCGTTCTCCTCGCCACTCACGTCGACCGCTGGTTTTCTTTGCCTCCCCACCCTTTCTTTTGTGGTTTTTTGAATTTCTTCAGGGCTCAACTCCACCACTTTACTCCAAACACTATCGTGTACCTTGCTGCCTTCGTGTCGATGTGCGAAAATTTCTTGGGTTGTCGACCGCACTGGGGTCTCTTCAAGCACATATTCACCTGCCGCTCCCAGTCGGTCAAGAAGGCCAACCCGAGTGATGAGAGGACGCACGTGATTCAGATGTGCGGGGGCCTTGGAATACAAATGAGAATAAGAGCACCTTCCCAGCTATGATCCTCCTTGACTCGGTCCGGGGCTGGCAATCGACCTGGTTTTACTGTAAGGACCAGCCGACCCCGGGTCAGTTGACTGGACTTCCCCCCTTTTCCTTGGCTCGAGTGGATAAGACTTCCTCCTTGAGGGTGGTCCCAGAAGAGAAGACGCAGGTGAAGGCGTTGGTCGAGAGGGTCATCCAACTTGTCTGTGACGGGGTGACTGGAATGGACCCGCTGGAGGTCTTTCTCAATCGACGCATCCAACCGCTTCAAGCCCGTGATCATCCGATGTGGATGTACTCGGGACTCGAGGACTCCACTCGGATCCACCCGGAGGACGTTAGTGAAGACACGATGGAAAAGTGGCTGAAAGGAATCACCAGCAACAAAGATAATCCCCGGGGGTCTAGGAGGGTGATTCCATTCGACCATTCACGCCAGCCGGAATAGGTATGATTCTGCTTTGTCAAGTATCTTCTTGATTCACTGTGTAACACCTTGTTGATGGTCGACTCTATTTCTTTCGTTCATTGTCTTTTCAGGCTCTTATTGATATGTACTCGATGCCCAAAGGAGTGCAGGAGCAAGACGTCGAGGAAGGGGCAAGCGGGGGCGAGAGTGGTGAGTGGCACTCGGATGCGAAAGAGGACGAGGAAAGTGACGACTCGAGTGACGACGAGGAGGTCGACTCGCCTCCTCGCAGAGAGAGAAGATCCAAGCACGCTCAAGACCCGGCGAGCACCCCAGTCCTGGCGGCTGCACCGACTGGGCCATCTTCGAAGCTCCCTCGGACGTCTTCGCCAGCGCCGACTGAGAAGATATCGAAACAACCCAAGATTGTGCCACCTCCTGCTCCAAAAGCATCGAAGTCCACCTCCTCTAAACCACCGAAGGCTTTGCCCCGAATCAAAGTGACCGTCCCCACCATCTCCGGGTAATCATCTCATCTGTTCTTTTGGCTGACTCGAGCAACAGAACATAACCGACTGAATGTTGACATTTGCAGTGCTGCCACATCTGGAACTTCTTCCTACCAATATCGAGATGAGGAGATGGAAGACGCGGTTACCTCCAACCCAGGTAAAAACTCTTATGATCTTGTTCTTGATTACTTGGTCGATTAAATTCTAGCGATTCACTTGGGGTCGACTGATTTCTCTGTAGCTCCACCCAACGTCATCGATCTTCCAGATGATGATGAAGACGTGGCTCCTAGACCCAGGAAGAACAAAAAAGTAGCAGCTGGCAAGACATCTCAGCAGGGACCGACGACCACACCAACCGCCCGGCAAACTGAAGACGCAGGCGGGGCCTCTGTAACTTTTGATGTACCATTGTCAAGTGAGCGCCCTACACCGTCGATTGAACCGGTGTTCCCTTCAGTCATCCAGCCTCACGCTTCGGAGCTCCAAGCTACCGCACCTGGGTCGTCTGCCCCCTTCTTCACCAACTACCATGTTCCGGAAAACCAGTCGGACGCGGCTGCGGAAGCCATCCGTCAAGCTAACGTGATGATGGAGCGGATGAAGGCGGTGCACGAGCATAGCCAGGCTGCTTATGACGCCAGCGCTGCTCTCCGGGCCAATGTCCAGGTAAGTAAACTTCCGACTGACCTTGTTCTATTAGGATATGCTACCCGAAATATTTTCTTCCATACAATATCTTATTGTTTGCATCGAATCTGTACGCCCACTTGGTGTTTTGTTGTCTTTGGTATTTGCGCTCTTCCACTCAGTCTGGGCGAGTAGGATCTAAACCGGTGGGGGCACTCTAAGTGCGCCCACTGGGCGTAGTCCCCGAGACCACAGTCGACTGCCCGCAGTTGGCCGGTAGAATGATATCTTTTTTCTTTCTTTTCTTCCACTCGACCCGGGCGGACCGGTAGAATGAGATCTGAACTAGTGGGGGCACGTCAAGTGCACCCACTGGGTGTAGTCCCCGAGACCGCGGTCGACAGCTGGCAGTTGGCCGGGGTTTAAATAATTCTTTTCTCTTCTTTTTTTACTCAACCCAGGCGGACCGGTCGAGTTGGGTCTAAATCAGTGGGGGCACGCCAAGTGCACCCACTGGGTGTAGTCCCCGAGACCACAGTCGACTGCGGGCAGTCGGCTGGGGTCTGAGTAAATAACCTTTGATCTTGTCGATTGACACGTCTTTTACCTCCTGCAAAAATCTTGTACTCCCATTTCCAAGTTTGCTGAACTTGAGGAGAAGCAGAGGCAACCCAACCTCGACTTGGAGCTGGCCCAACAGAATTTGAAGAACGGATTTGCTATTTTACACTCAAGTGTTTTTCAATTGGCTGACGTTCAAATTTGTGGCCGCCCGATCGCCCGCCGTGATTCGCGCTGATAGTTGTTGTTCTCGGGCGGGTTTTCTTTGTTGCGGGTGCGGTTTTCTTTTCCCGACCCAGGTTTTTATGGGGATGCCCGTTACCGGCGCCCGTTTGTCTGCTTTCGTTTTCCTTTTTTGATTTTTTTTTCATTTCATTTGGGCGGTACTGTTTTCAAAGGGCAGAGGGGCAGAGCGGGAGCCATGGGAGGAGGCGCTCGAGCGGCGGAGGAGACGAGGTGATTTCCGTCGGGTTCATGGTGTTTGCGAGATCCCTCTATCCTCGAGCTTGGGTTTTCTCTTCGATTCACTGCTTGTCAGGTTACTTGTCGTCGTTGCTCTCCCTTTCCATGCGCAAACCAATTAGGCTCATAGCTTCCAGATCTAGGTCTCATGGTTTTGTTGGTGCGAGTTGTTGTTGTAGGTGCTGTTGCTGTTTGATAATTTTAGCGGTTGGTTAGTGCGATTTTGTTGTTAGCCGATGCTCATTTGTGCAGTTCGCCGCAGATCCCCTCTTCTCCGCGGATCCCCTCTGGTCGCGCCAGTTCATCATGGAGAACGTCTGCTCCAGTGTTAGGTTTTATATTTGATCTCCTCATTGTGGGCACTGTTAGGTTGGGCGTTGATGTGTTTGTCTTCCGGTGGGGTTTGGTTTTGTGTTTTTTTCTTGTGTGTAGGCGTGTCTCTGTGTGTGATTCAGAGCTTTTGCAGTTGAAGTTCAGTCATCTAGTGGTTGTTTAGTGTTTGATTGCTACTGATCTGTTTTGATTGCTACTGACACTTTGCAGTTTGAAGTTCAGTCATCTGGTAGTTGTTTAGTGATTGATTACCAGTATAGAAACAGGGGAAGAGTTATGAATTTATCTGGTATGGTAGTATAGGGGTTCCCCTTTCTTGTTGATTGCTTGGTCCAGTTTGGGCTAGCTATGAATTATACTGTAATACCCTGAGATTTAAACTGCTATGCTTCTCTGATTTACACTATATTTGTAGCTCTTATTTTACATTTGTAATCCCTGTAGTTTTACTTCTGTAAGATTTTCTCTGTAATGTGTCTCTGAACCCCAGTTTTTATGATGTGAAGTTTTTCTGAATTTCTTTGTATTGTATCTCTGAAGTACACTGTAAGACGCTGTAATTGCACTGTAACTTCATGTGGTTTTTGCAATGCAATCCTCTAGATTACCCCCCACTGTAATTCTTGTGCTTTTGGACTGTAACCCCCTAGAGTTACACTGTAGTGCCCATTTAGCCCTATTTTACACTGTACTTTCTTCAGACTTTTCACTGTAATTCTTGCCTTGCTTATTATGTAAATTGCATCAGCATTACATTGTAATTCCCACCCTTGATTACTATATACTTTGCATCAGTATTATAGTGTAATTTCCCTAGTTTTTTTACTGTAATTTGGATCATTTATTACACTTTATTTCCTGCCTTGATTACACTGTAATTCCTGCCTTGATTTTCAGTGGAATGCCTCTCCGGGTTACTATATAATTCTGAGTATTTACATTATATTTTCTTAAGACTTTTCACTGTAATTCTTGCCTTGCTTACTATGTAAATTGCATCAGCATTACAGTGTAATTTCCATAATTTTTTTTACTGTAATTTGCATCAGTTATTACACTGTAATTCCTGCCTTGATTACACTGTAATTCTTGCCTTGATTACACTGTAATTCATGCCTTGATTTACAGTGAAAAGCCCCTCCAGGTTACTATATAATTCTAAGTATTTTTACAGTGTTAGTTTGCTTAGTTTTTTGTATTTTATTGCTTCAGTTTACACTGTAAGCTGGATCAGTATTACTGTGTAATTACTGTCTTGTTTACTCTGTATTTTTATCAGTATTACAGTGTAGTGTAATTTTGTTTCCTGCATTGATTTTATGGTGTAGTTTGAATAAGTTTCACCGTGTAATTTCCCTAGTTTTATTTTTTGTGTAATTCCTGCCTTGATTTTACTATTTTGGATCAGCATTAATAGTTACTTCTCTGTAGTTTTCAGCTTCATTATCTATGGGGAGGCTACGGAAAGTCTCTCACAAGGATGTTCCGAAAGCATCTTCTATTGAGGTGCAGATCCTTTGCAAGACCCCTTCGTGTCTAATGACTTTGCGGAAGATGGTTCTAATTGTTGTAGGGCTTATACTGTAATTTACCAGAGTTTTACACTGTAATTGTTGTAGGGCTTACAGTATTTGTCAGATACATTACAGTGGATTTTACCTTTGAATTGTGGGGCTTACACTGTAATATACTACAGATTTACACTGTAATTTGAATACTTCAGCACTGTAATTGTTGTAGGGCTTATAGAGTACTTTTCAGATAGATCACAGTGGATTTTACGTCTAATTTTACGGTGTATTTATGAGTGTTGATACCTGGGAATAACAGTGTAATTCCAGGGGATTTACAGTGTAATTCGTGGGCACTTTGACTGTAATTCGTGGGTGTTTACTGTGTAACTTCATCAATTATTCGAGTGTAAATCCTTGGGAACTTGCAGTGTCATTTCCTTTGTATTTACAGTGTAAATCCACTATATGCTTTTTCAGAGTTTGCACTTTAATTTTCAGCTGTCAGGATTTGCAGTGTAATTTCTGTTGTTTTGCTATTGTAATTTTTGGCATTAGACTGCAAAATTTCTGTAATTCCAGAGTTTTATAATTGCTAGCGATCAAACAATCCACAGTTTCATGTTGTCTCTGGAATTTCTTTGTAACTAGTTTCTCTGATGTTTCTAGGTGAAGCGGGGTGAAGGGGATGAAGATTTTGTGAAGCTGGTGAAGGGAGTCAAGAAATTGGAGTAGAATTTACGAGTGTTCCTGACCTGTAGATTGTCAAGTGATCTCCGCCAATTTTTTGGCTGTTGTTCCTCGACCGGGTCGTGGTCCAGGTTTAGTTGATTCAGGTTTATTTCCTGACCCATTTTATTTGAAATACAGCGACAGATAGTGCCTGTGAGGGTTGGTTTTGGACTTACACAAAGCATACCATCAAATTTGTATGTGAAAGAAGATTTCAATGATATAAGTTTCACATTATGCATGTCATGTACTATTAATCTTGTCAATAGTCAAAGGCGGCCTTGAAAAAAGCATTAGGCCCTATATAGATGGGAGGAGGGAGTAGTCAGGATATTTGAATGTTTTCCAATTGTAAAACAGTCAAATGCTAAATAGACAGTCCCTTGAAGAATGCTCAAGATGAAGTTGCTGGTATGGAAGGTAACTGCCTGTCGACTATTCATATCGATCGTCTTTTAAGATATTTCTTCGATCTCTTGTTTGATCCGATTGCTTCTTTTGCAGAGAAAATGAAGTTGGTCCTGGAGAAGAAGGACTTGGACCTTGCAGCTGCGCAGAAGGAAGCCCAAGATAAGACTGCCCTTGCAGACCAGAAGCTGGCTTCAGTCGGAGCGTTGGAAGGGGAGGTGAACAAGCTGAAGTCCTGTCTCAATGAGTCTAACCAAGAAGTGAGTCGTCTGAAGAAGGATAAAATTACCCTAAATGAGAAGTTGGAGTCTGCGGTCCGCAAGAGAAATGACACGGAAGCCTATCCGAGAACTCTTGCTAAGAAGCTCTATCTTATGCTGGAAGGTACTCCTTTTACACCGACTGTTTTGCTGCTTGTAAGTTAATCCTGTCCAGTCGACTGACTAACTCTTTGACTACAGAATTCTGCCAAAACTTTGATGAGGAAACCGAAAGGATCGAGACGGGTCTGGACCCTATCGCTTCTCTAGTTTGCGACGAAACTACCATGAACGTGCTCCGACTGGAGTCCCGTGTCGCCAGCGTCACAAGTTACCTCGCGCGTCTGAAGGTGGCAGTTTCACGAATCGACCCATTACTCTGGCCAAGGGAGATGCTTCAAAATGACCTGGAATCTCTGATGGGTCGGCTCGACAAGATCCCTGGTCGAGTGCAAGAATGGAAGAAGTCCTCTGCCCGGTGTGGTGCTGACGTGGCGTTGCCCTTGGTAAGAGTCCACTGCAAGGAAGCTCGAGAAGACAAGCTGGCGGTGATCAAGATCGCCAACACCAAAAGGCTCGACTTCCAGTCCTTTATGGAGACTTTCATCGCTGCTGCCACTCGGATCGCGGATGGAATCGACTTGGATGAATTCGTCGAACCCGCCAGCCCTCCTCCTGCCGAGTGAACAAACTATGAGATTTGACCTTGTCTTAAATTTGCCTCGGAATGCCGAGTGATTGCTATAACCATTAAACTCCTTCGGGCTTGATGCTCGAATACTTTTGATTTGTTGCTTGGAACTTTAGGATTTATCCAAATTGCTTTTGAGTATGCTTGTGATTGCTTTTGGGATCTGCTCCATTGTATATGTGGCGTAGCTCGGAGAAGTAGGTTGCAGTCGACCTGCGCCTCGCCGTCCTTGCGGACAAGGATGCACTACTAGGAAAAGGGCTACTAATGACGCACCAGTTTTGCCTACTAATGGCGCATCACTGGTGCGCCATTAGTATCACGCCACTAGAATTTTTTACTAATGGCGCACCACTGGTGCGCCATTAGTATCTGGTATACTAATGGCGCACCAGGCAGTGCGCCATTAGTTTTGCCCACGGTGCGCCACTAGTGTCTGCTATACTAATGGCGCACCACATGGTAATGCGCCATTAGTAATAATTTTTTATTTATTTTTCTTAATCTCAGGTCACTATTTCACCTATGAGATATCCAACACACACACACACACACACACACACACACACACACACACATATATATATATATATATATATATATATATATATACAACAAGCATCCATATAACAATCATAGCCAACACACAAGTTCCATCATATATACATACATAGCCAACACATAGTTCCATCGTTACATATTACAAAAGTTTCACATTGTTCATCCAACAGCGTTATCCATCAATTCACAAAAGTTTCACATTGATACAAAATAAAAACACAAATGGAAAAGAAGCACTCCATCCATGCAAGCTTCCATGAATTAAATCAAATCTGCAAAATGATAAACAAGAAGTTAGAAGAAGAAAAAGAAGAAGACTAGAAGAAGAAGAACACTAGAAGAAGAATAAGAAGAATTTTGGAAAAGAAATAAGAATAAGACTATAAGCTTATTATGTAAACTTGATCATTTTGTGCTAACATAAGTTATTTTGGAGCTAACCTATAGGAAACTAAGCATATAAGCTCTAAGTTAGTATATTAGAGCCAACTTAGGTAAAATGAAGCTAACCTATGTTATTTTGGAAAAGAAGAAGAATAAGAAAAAGACTATAAGCTTATTATGTAAACTTGATCATTTTGTGCTAACATAAGTTATTTTGGAGCTAACCTATAGGAAACTAAGCATATAAGCTCTAAGTTAGCATATTAGAGCCAACTTAGGTAAAATGAAGCTAACCTATAGGAAACTAAGCATATTAGAGATAACATAGGTAACTAAGTATATATATATATATATATATATATATATATATATATATATAATTTTGGAGATCTGACATACCTGACAAAGTTCAGTTCTCATGCATTGTTCTTCTCCTTCTCCTTCCTCAGCCTGATGCGCCAAGAGCGGCGAGGCGGTGGAGGCGGTGGAGGCAGTGGGATGTAGTCTTCTACCTCAATTGGCGTGGTCATGTCGCCCAGCTGTGGGATCGCCGGCGTCACCACCGGTGCGTGGTCATTGTCAGGCACCACCACCATCGCGAGGCCACCTTCAGGCACGACCATTGCTAGGTCATCCTCAGCCACCTCCATCTCTTGCCCATGGTCAGCCACCACCATCTCTTGCCCTTGGTCAGCCACCACCATCTCTTGCCCTTGGTCAGCCACCACCAGCGCTAGGTCATCCTCAGCCTGATGCCCATCGTCATCCTACAGCTCCTCATCCTCACTCTGCTCCTCTTCTGCCGCACTCCAGTCCGGATCATCCTTCTCGTTGTCTATGCTGCTGCCAGAATCGCTGCTGCTTTCGCTACAGCCAGAATCGCCGCTGCTTTCGCTACAGCCATGGTCGCTGCTGCTTTTGCTACAGCCATGGTCGCTGTTGCTTTCGCTACAGCCATTGTCGCTGCTGCTGCTCCCATTACCTGTCCAAATGCAACAATGACCATTAACAATTGATGTGAGACAAAGCCAAATGTAGAGGAATAAGAAGAGGCAGAACGTACCGGCATCATAATCTTCAGCGTAGCGCATGCGACACATAGTCGCGTTGAACACCTTCATGATGAGCATGGTGGCGTCGTTGTCGTACCTGAAGAGAAGGAAGTACCCCGGCCGCAGGTCGTAGGCATGGTAGAACTTATCCCACCCACGAGACAAGTACATGTGGCCCTCCTTGATCACCAACTCCACATCCCACAGCCTGCAAAACCCGTTGCCGGCCTGTCGCACCTTCATATTATTTGGTGGATCTTCACCCATCAGCATGTTCTTAAAACTGTCAGGCAGCCTCTGCAGTTTGGGACAATGAGTGATGTAGGCAAACAACAGATATCATAATGAGATGGGTGAAGCTAGGGGAGATCTCTCATTTTATATACCTGCATCATGGATGATACTGAAGTCCCAAGTATGATAGTGAAGAACTCGGAAGCATCCAACTCGTACTGCGGTGTCGCAGAGCGGCGGTGGCTGCTTCCCGCCATCTCTGATAAGCAGCAGAAGAGACCAATTAGTACCCTTACAACCAAACAAGGCAAGGCAAGGTATTAAGACAGATGTGAACACATGAGATAAAATCTAGAGACGTGAACACAGAAGATAATAAGAACTACTCGTCATCATCACCAATATTGTGACCAGTGTGATCTTCATCATCACTACCATATTGCATCATAGTTTCATCGTGGTCATCCTCCAATAATTCAATATGTTGTTTGACAAGTTTTGCTGCTACAACAGGACAAATTACATGCCTCCTAGGAGGTGGTTTTCAGTTTATGTTACAATGGTCTTAGTGGACACCCAGGTGATTGGGATCACCAATAAAGGGCAGCCTCTGCTTTGATATTCTCCGTTAGCTGGTGAATGGATGGTCGATCCCCATCGAAAATTGATTGTATGATATGTCGTGGTTCTAACTCTGACAGTGATGTAGGGGGGTATGTATGGAGAGGCTAGATCTCAGCTATGGAGAAGTTGTAAACACACCAGGATGTACGAGTTCAGGCCCTTCGCGGAGGAAGTAACAGCCCTACGTCTCGGTGCCCGGAGGCGGTCGATTGGATTATGTGTGCATGAATTCCAGGGGTGCGAACCCCTGCTACTGAGGAGGGGGGTGGCTTATATAGAGTTCGCCAGACCCCTCCGGCCCTCAGTAATGCAGGGTTAAAATACATTAAGACTGGGTGTTACTGGTAACGTCCCTAATAAAGTGCTATGATGACCATAAAGACTACTTAATGGCCGACCGTTTGCTTGTGGAGTGACTTTAGATCTCCTGTCAGTCGAGTGGTTGGCTTCGTGGTCGAGTGGTAGCTTCCTGGTCGAGTGTCTTGAATCCGTCGAGTGGGATACCTTCAAGTCGATTAAAAGGTGACTTCTTCCAGGGATGTCCTTGGGTAGGGTTCTTAGGACAGGTCTGTGCCCCTACCCTAGGTACATAGCTTCATCATTAGCCCCCGAATGGATCGAGGTTCGAGTGGGGAAGGAGTTGGGGGTCCTCCCGACTGGTTCTTAGTGTTATACGAGTGTCTTGTACTGGATCAATTGTCACGGATGACGTTGTCAACTTCTTTCGGTCACCTTGATCCATTCTTGGTCTCTCGTCGAGTGAATTTCCTTACTTGTGGAATACCGAGTGCCATCACGAGCGGGCTCTTCGGTTTGATGAGTTGTTCTGCAGCCCACGGATTTTGCGGGTTTTGAATTTCGGGAAGCGAGCAGGACGGGGGCGGCCGAAGTAATCGGATGTGATAGGATGGAAGCTCCTCGATCTCCGTGCCACCTTTTTCACCACGTGCCGCGCGCGCGCCTGTTGCGGGATTTGACGGGATCGCCTGGGCCTACCAGTCAGCCACTCGGAAGCGGCTCCTTATAAGTTGCCGGCTCGGGGGTCTCCAACAGTATGCTCTCGCCTTTCGTCCTCCCCCCGCAAGGTCCTCTGCCACCTCCGCTCTCACCCTAGCGCCGTAGGTCCGTTCGAGCCTCGCCGGTGACGATGGTGAAGGACAAGACGTCGGCTTTGGAGCGCGCGAAGAAGGCGGTGGTGCAGGGGAAGGGGAAGAAGTCAGCTCGGGGCGGATCTTCCTAGAGGACTGCTCTGCCCAGGGATTGGATCCAGGGTGACTGGATGCCCTTGGTGATTCGGCAGGAAGATCTTGACGACATGGTCGAGGGGGGAGTCATTCCCCATGAAGCTGCGTGTCTCCCGGGGAGAGAAGTCGAACCCCAACCTTGTGACGGTGAGTGCGTCCTCCTCGCCACCCATATCGATCGCGGATTTTCTCTACCTCCTCATCCTTTTTTCTGGAGCTTTTTGAACTTCTTCGGAGCGCAGCTCCACCATTTCACTCCCAATTCCATCGTGTATCTTGCGGCTTTCGTTTCCTTGTGCGAAAGCTTCTTGGGTTGCCGCCCTCATTGGGGACTCTTTAAACACATCTTCACTTGCCCTTCCCAATCGGTAAAGAAAGCCAAGTCGAGTGATGAACGGACGCAAGTGATCCAGCTGTGCGGGGGCCTAGCGATCCAGATGAGGGGTAAAAGTTCTTTTCCGTCTATCACTTTTCCCGAGTCGGTCCATGGTTGGCAGTCAACCTGGTTTTATTGCCAAGACCAGGTGACCCCAGGGCAGTCGACTGGTCTTCCCCCTTTCTCTCTGGACCGAGCTCAAAAGCCTGCCTCTCTGAAAGTGCTGCCGGAGGAAAAGGCGCAAGTCAAGGTGCTGGTCGATCGAGTGGTCCAGCTTGTCCGAGAGGGCGTGACCGGCATGGACTTGCTGGAGGTCTTCCTTCGGAGGCGCATCCAACCGCTTCAGGCTCGTGACCACCCTATGTGGCTGTACTCGGGTCTCGATGACACCACTCGGGTTCATCCAGAGGAGGTCACTGACGAGATGCTGGAAGGGTGGCTGTCGAGCATCACAGGGAACAAAGACAACCCCCGAGGAGCCAGGAGCGTTCCCCCGCTTGACAGTACATATGACGTGGACCAGGTCTGACCTTGTGTTCCTGACTGAAATCTTGCTTTCTTCATTTGCTCTCTTTGGATCGGTCGACTAACTTTCGACTTGTCTGCTGTTCTCCAGGCAACTACAGAGATGTACTCGACACCCAACGGAGCACAGGGGCAGGCCGAGGAAGGGGAGGCGAGCGGAGGTGAAAGCGGAGACGAACAGGGGGAGTGGGAATCTGACGGTGACGGAGAGGGAGACGACGACATCGACTCCAGCGAAGAGGAGGAGGAGGAGGAAGCTGAACCTCCCCGTTCGGAAAGGCGATCCAAGCTTACACACGACCCTGTGCGGGAACGTGGTAAGGCGATTGCTCCCGTTGGGCAGTCGTCGAAGCGCCCTCGGACCTCTTCTCCTGCACCGACTGAAAAAGCTCCCAAGCACCCCCGCGCGGCGCCGTCCAAGCCACCCAAGGTTCTGCCCAAGATGAGGATGACTGTCCCCACCATTTCTGGGTAATGATAGAACTTGTTCTCCTTTGTCGACCGTGGACGGATCCTTGGTCGATCCACTGAGCCGACTGACTGCCTTTCAAAATTTGCAGTGCTGCTACTTCTGAGATCTCCGCCAAGGACGATGATCAAGAGATGGAAGATGCTGCTACTTCCAACCCTGGTACGATTACTGATGTTCTGCCTTGAGTCGACTGACGATTTCTTATAACTCTGGTCGATTGAATTTTTCTCGTAGCTCCTCCTCATGTTATTAACCTTCCTGACGACAAAGACGAAGGGCCGCTGAGAGTGAGGCGGAACCGGAAAGCGTCGGCTGGTGAGACCCCACAATCCACTCCGGCGCCTGAGGCCGTAGCTCGAGACGGTGGTGATACCACTCGGGCTTCTGTGACTTTCGCCAATCCTCTGACGAGTGTGCGGCCTTCGTTGTCGACCGCCAATCCGCCTTCGCTCTACGCCACACACCACGTCCCCGAGGACCAAGTGGGTGCAGCTAAGGAAGCTATAAGCCAGGCAGGGATCATGATGGAGCAGGTCAAGGTGGTTCGAGAAGCCAACCAAGCAGCTTACGACGCGAGTTCAGCTCTTCAGAGTAACGTCCAGGTCAGTTGATTCACTGCTTGTTCTGTTAGGGTATGATGTCTGAAGAATCTCTTTTCTGAAGATCTTTAAATCTGTACACCCGCTGGGTGTGTCTGTTAAGTCTTGGACGAGTGGGGGCACGCTTAGTGCACCCACTGGGTGTAGTCCCTGAGACTACGGTGGACTGCTGGCAGTCGACTGTAGTCTTTATATTGTGTTGCTGTAGTTCTTCTTCACTCGGTCTGGTCGGGCCATGTAGAATGAAACTGTATCTGGTCGACTGCGGGCAGTCAATTTTAAAAAAAAACCAGTGGGGGCACGCTGAGTGCACCCACTGGGTGTAGTCCCCGAGACTACTGTTGAATGTTTTTCATTCAGCTGTAGTCTTAGAAACGCCATCATTGTCTCTTGGTTACTTGGAAGCAACTTATCTTGGACCTCTGTTGACTGACTTTGCAGAAATCCTGTGAACTTGTGGCTCTCTACACTAAGTTGGAGAACAAACAGATCCAGCTCAACCATGACTTGAAGCTCGCTCAACAGAACCTGCAGAAGGCGCGATACGAAGCAAAAGGTATGGCTGGTGAGGTTTCTCATTCTTGACGAGTGACTTTCCTTTCTTGCCCGTTCTTGATGTTGAGTTCACTCGATGTTCTGTAGATAAACTGGAGGAAGCTCTGAAGAAGAAGGATCAAGATCTTGCCGAAGCACAGAAGGAGGCCTTGAGCAAAACGAAGCTTGCAGAAGAGAAACTGGCTTTGGTCGGAACTCTTGAACAGGAGAACTCCAGACTGAAAACTGCTCTCGAGACAGCTAATCAAGAGGTCAGCCGACTGAAGAACGACAAGATGGTTCTGCACGACCAGGCGGGTGAGCTGGCGGGGAAGGTAAACGATCTGGAGGCTTATCTCGGTGGACTCGCCAAGAAGCTGTTCGTCATGCTCGAAGGTAATTACTCCGACCCGGCTGTCTTGCAGTTAGCAAGCCCGCGTAAGGCCACTATCTTATTCTTGAATCGTGTTTGCAGAATTCTGCCAGAGCTTTGAAGAGGAAACCAGTCGAGTGGAGCCAGGCTTGGATCCCGCCAATTCTCTCATGAAGGACGAGGCTGCTATGAACGTGCTCCGACCGGAGTCTCGTGTTACCAGCATTGTTGACTATCTTG
This sequence comes from Triticum monococcum, assembly GCA_034509565.1. Taxonomy (NCBI): domain Eukaryota; kingdom Viridiplantae; phylum Streptophyta; class Magnoliopsida; order Poales; family Poaceae; genus Triticum; species Triticum monococcum. The sequence continues at coordinate 74,021,167 of CM067842.1, read as the reverse complement.
CTCGGCTGAAGGTTGCGATGTCGTGGAGCGACACATCACTCTGGCCTGGAACGACGCTTCAGAACGACCTCGAGTCCCTGATGGTTCGACTGGATGAAGTCCCGGGTCGAGTGGCGGAATGGAAGAAATCTTCTGCTAGATGTGGTGCTGATGTCGCTCTGTCTCTGGTCCGCGTCCATTGCAAGGAGGCGCGAGAAGAAAAGCTGGCCACCATCCAAGTTGCCAATACCAGGAAGCACAACTTTCAAGACTTCATGGAGACTTTCATTACTGCTGCTACTCGTATTGCAGACGGGATCGACTTGGACGAGTTCGTCGCCCCTTCCAGTACTCCGCCTGAGGAATGAAAAACTTTTATGCTTCACTTTAAATTTGCCTCGGAATGCCGAGTGGATTTTGTAACCATTAAACTCTGTCGAGCCGAGGGCTCGAGTACTTTGATCTGAGGCCTGGGGCCTTTGGGTCTTATCTGAACTTGATTTATCATTGAATATCTGCGTGGTTGATCCGTCGAGTGGAACTAGATCTTCACTTGAAATAACCTTGTATTTGTGGTGCAGCTCCGAAGGAGAAGGTAGCAGTCGATTTGCGCCTCGTCGTCCTTGCGGGTTGGGTTGTGTTCCGTACTTAGGCGAGCGCTGGGCTGCAGCTAAGCCCCCGAGTGGGAGGTTTGATCTCCACTCGGTAAGATTTTTCAAACTTAGGCGAGTACTTGGACTACAGCTAAGCCCCCGAGTGGGAGGTTTGCTCTCCACTCGGTAAGATTTTTAAAACTCATAGGCGAGCACTGGGCTGCAGCTAAGCCCCCGAGTGGAAGTCTGGCTCGCCACTCGGTAGGATTTTTCAATCTTAGGCGAGCACTGGGCTGCAGCTAAGCCCCCGAGTGGGAGGTTTGCTCTCCACTCGGTAGGATTTTTAAACACTTAGGCGAGCACTGGGCTGCAGCTAAGCCCCCGAGTGGGAGGTTTGCTCTCCACTCGGTAGGATTTTTTAAACACTTAGGCGAGCACTGGGCTGCAGCTAAACCTCCCAGTGGGAGTCTGGCTCACCACTCGGTAGGATTTAAAAACTCTTAGGTGAGCACTGGGCTGCAGCTAAGCCCCCGAGTGGGAGGTTTGCTCTCCACTCGGTAGGATTTTTAAACACTTAGGCGAGCACTGGGCTGCAGCTAAGCCTCCGAGTGGGAGGCTTGCTCTCCACTCGGTAGGATTTTTAAACACTTAGGCGAGCACTGGGCTGCAGCTAAGCCCCCGAGTGGGAGGTTTGCTCTCCACTCGGTAGGATTTTTAAACACTTGGGCGAGCACTGGGCTGCAGCTAAACCCCTGAGTGGGAGGTTTGCTCTCCACTCGGTAGGATTTTTAAACACTTAGATGAGCACTGGGCTGCAGCTAAGCCCCCGAGTGGGAGGTTTGCTCTCCACTCGGTAGGATTTTTAAACACTTAGGCGAGCACTGGGCTACAGCTAAGCCCCCGAGTGGGAGGTTTGCTCTCCACTCGGTAGGACTTTTAAATACTTAGGCAAGCACTGGGCTGCAGTTAAGCCCCCGAGTGGGAGGCTGGCTCGCCACTCGGTAGGATTTTAAAACTCTTAGGCGAGCACTGGGCTGCAGCTAAGCCCCCGAGTGGGAGGTTTGCTCTCCACTCGGTAGGATTTTTTTTACAAACTTAGGCGAAACGGATTCGCAGCTAAGTCATCCACTGGGGGATTTCGTACGCAAACAAAAGTGACAGCAATTATTGGAACACTCTTGTCTTTGATAAAAATAAACTGCAGAAGTTTTTCTTATTACATCTTATCCGAGAGAGAAGTCAAGTGTAAAAGGGGCGGAGCAGTTCCGCATTCCAAGCTCGCGGCTCGTCGATCTGGCGATCAACATTGTAGAGGTGATACGCTCCATTGTGGAGGACTCTGGTGACGATGAAGGGGCCTTCCCAAGTAGGAGCAAGCTTGTGTGGTTTCTGTTGATCCACTCAGAGGACCAAATCTCCTTCTTGGAAGGCTCGACTCTTCACATTCCTGGCGTGGAATCGACGCAAGTCTTGTTGATAAATGGTCGACCTAATCATGGCCATTTCCCTCTTCTCTTCTAAGAGGTCGATTGCGTCTTGCCGGGCTTGTTCTGCTTCATCTTCGGTGTAAAGCTCGACTCGTGGCGCATTGTGAAGTAGATCGCTCGGCAGGACTGCTTCGGCTCCGTAAACCAGAAAGAACGGAGTTCTTCCAGTCGACCGATTTGGGGTGGTCCTCAATCCCCACAGAACCGACGGAAGCTCGTTGACCCATGCACCCGCTGCGTGCTTGAGATCACGCATCAGCCGGGGCTTTAGTCCTTTGAGAATCAGACCATTTGCCCTTTCAGCTTGTCCGTTCGAGTGGGGATGGGCGGCCGATGCGTAGTCGACTCGTGTGCCCTGAGAGGCGCAAAAAGCTCTGAACTTGTCCGAATCAAAGTTTGACCCATTGTCAGTGATGATGCTATGCGGGACTCCATATCTGAATGTTAACCCCCTGACGAAACTGATAGCAGTGCAAGCATCAAGATTCTTGATAGGTTTAGCTTCAATCCATTTGGTAAACTTGTCGACTGCCACAAGCACATGTGTGAAACCGCTCCTGCCTGTTCTCAGTGGACCAACCATGTCCAGTCCCCAAACCGCAAAGGGCCAGACGAGTGGAATGGTCTTCAGGGCTGATGCAGGCTTGTGTGACATGTTGGAGTAGAACTGGCACCCTCCACACTTGTCGACTATCTCCTTCGCCATTTCATTTGCTCTTGGCCAGTAAAATCCCGCTCGGTATGCTTTAGCCACAATGGTCCGAGAAGACGCATGGTGACCACAGGTCCCCGAGTGGATATCATCAAGGATTATCTGACCTTCTTCTGGTGTTATGTACTTCTGACCGATTCCAGTCGCGCTTTCTCTATACAACTGTCCCTTTATGACTGTGAAGGCCTTGGATCGACGGACAATCTGTCGAGCCTCTTCCTCGTCCTCCGGGAGTTCTTTCCTCAAGATATACGTGATGTACGGTATCGTCCAGTCAGGAGTGATTGCCAAGACTTCCATGATTAGGTCGACCACAGCAGGAACTTCGACTTCAGTCAGATCTGTGGCACTTTTCGGCTGCGGGGCTTCTTCTGTAAAAGGATCTTCTTGGACTGACGGTGAGTGGATGTGCTCCAGGAACACGTTGCTGGGAATGGCTTCTCTCTTGGAGCCTATCTTTGCCAAATCATCAGCCGCTTGATTTTTCAGTCGGGGGATGTGATGAAGCTCTAACCCCTCGAATTTCTTTTCTAACTTTCTTACTGCATTGCAATAACCACTCATTGTCGGACTTCTAACGTCCCACTCCTTCATCACCTGATTAACCACCAAATCTGAGTCGCCATAGACCATGAGGCGACGGACGCCAAGTGAAATGGCCATGTGCAACCCATATAAAAGTGCTTCATATTCTGCTTCATTATTGGAGGAATCGAAGTGAATCTGGAGAACGTATCTGAGCTTATCTCCTCGGGGGGAGACTAATACTACCCCAGCACCGGAACCATTTAGCATCTTAGATCCATCGAAGAACATGGTCCAGTGCTCCGAGTGAATTTGAGTCGGAAGTTGCTGTTCAATCCACTCGGCGATGAAATCTGCGATTGCTTGGGATTTGATAGCCTTATTTGCTTCAAACTTGATATCCAGGGGAAGGAGTTCAATCGCCCACTTTGCCACTCGACCAGTTGCATCTCTATTGTGCAGAATCTCTGACAGTGGGGCGTCGCTAACGACTGTAATGCAGTGGTCAGAGAAGTAATGAGCAACCTTCTTCGTGGTCATATAAATCCCATATACAAGCTTCTGGCAATGAGGATATCTTTGTTTTGAAGGGGTCAGAACTTCAGACACATAATATACTAGGCGCAATGTAAGTACCGTACTGACAACTTGTCCCGTGGCCGCAATGTAAAGCAGCAGAGGCTCTTTACTGATTGGGGCAGTAAGCACTGGCTGGGTGGAGAGCAGAGCTTTGAGCTCTGCAAATGCTGCATCGGCTTCTGGAGTCCACCCGAACTTGCTGACTCCAGTCGCCAACCTGAAGTTGGGAGGAATCACTGCGGCTCTGATGGCTCGACTGAAACACTCTAGCCCTGAAACATGTACTCTGCTGCTGGCAGGCGCATCTCTGTCGTGGCCTTCTCGATGAGCTCGGTTCCTGTCAACCAGACCCTAAACGAGGATGGATCTCGCATCAAAGCCTGGGTCTCTGGGGTCGACTGGAACCCTCCTCCCAACACTGTGAGGGCGTCTGTCATCCCGCTGCCGAGGCGCATATGACCCACTCCTCGGGGAAGGGGTTGGCACTCGACGCCGGTCATCACGATCGAATCGGTGATCATACCGCTCATTTCTTATGTACTGATCGTGCCGGTCTCCGCATCCCTCACGCCTCTGGGGTGATCTTGGGCTGTGAGCCGACTGGACTGTATCCGTTGCAACGGATCGACTATGGATCCTATTCCGCGACTGAGAAACAGCGGAATTCTGGTTTCCCGCTGCCCGGAGCAACGCTCTGATTTGCAACAAGCCCCTGCCAGCCTCCGACTGGGAAGGCTGAATCGATTCTGCTATACGGGCCGCGGCTGCCAAATTCTAAACTGGGGTTCGATATACCTGCGTAGGTGGGAAGAGCTGACGTCGACTGGACTCAGGAGCTCGCTGACGCGCTTGCTCGTCGAGTATTCGCTGGCAATTCTCCAGTCAAGTGCGATCGGCCAAGTTAGCCAAGCGCGCGTCCTCCAAGGCCCGAGCCTCGGGGGTTTCTCCGACGATAGGAGTGTGGAGTGCATCCATGTTCCGGCGGCGAAGCTCCTCTCGTTGCAATGACGTGAGAGGTTCGGGAAGATACTCATCATGGGGATGCGACGGATCGCCCCGCCCGCGCCTCCATCGGCGCGAGGGAAACCGGGAGGACTGTGTGTTCCATCGACCGCCAGAACCTCAGCCGCTGGGTCGCTGCTGTCGCACTCGGATGCGGTCTCCGTGGAGCCAGTCGACAGGTCGAACAGGCCGTAAAGGGATTCATCGGGCTTGATTGCCGCGACTTGTGGGGCTGCCGACTGGCGAGCCACGGCATGCCTCACCCACCTCTGAAGTCTCAACCGACCGGAGCGCTTGCGCCAGGGGGAGACAGGGCGGGAAGATGACATGGGAGCCGGCCAATACTGGGTCGACGGCTGCCGCAGGAGGACGCCACGAACACATGCGCGGAAGTGCGTCGCACCGCGGATGGGGAGCGCGTCGATGTCGAGTGGAGCCTCCTGAAGCCAAGCGGAGTTATCGGCGATGAACGTGAGCGCGCTGAGACAGATCTCGCGGCCCTCCACCAAATCTCCGCACGAAAACATGATCAAAGGGATCGGAAAAATCGCAACTTCTCCAACTAGGCGCTAAGACTCCTGCCCCAAGGTGGGCGCCAACTGTCGTGGTTCTAACTCTGACAGTGATGTAGGGGGGTATGTATGGAGAGGCTAGATCTCAGCTATGGAGAAGTTGTAAACACACCAGGATGTATGAGTTCAGGCCCTTCGCGGAGGAAGTAACAGCCCTACGTCTCGGTGCCCGGAGGCGGTCGATTGGATTATGTGTGTATGAATTCCAGGGGTGCGAACCCCTGCTACTGAGGAGGGGGGTGGCTTATATAGAGTTCGCCAGACCCCTCCGGCCCTCAGTAATGCAGGGTTAAAATACATTAAGACTGGGCGTTACTGATAACGTCCCTAATAAAGTGCTATGATGACCATAAAGACTACTTAATGGCCGACCGTTTGCTTGCGGAGTGACTTTAGATCTCCTGTCAGTCGAGTGGTTGGCTTCATGGTCGAGTGGTAGCTTCCTGGTCGAGTGTCTTGAATCCGTCGAGTGGGATACCTTCAAGTCGATTAAAAGGTGACTTCTTCCAGGGATGTCCTTGGGTAGGGTTCTTAGGACAGGTCCATGCCCCTACCCTAGGTACATAGCTTCATCATGATAAGATAGCAGAGAGATACATTCCAAACTGTGAATGTGGTATGGCAATGGACTTGTAATCATATCGTTGTTCATAGCTAAAATAACACCTTGTATATAAGAAGAAATCACGATCTGGCAGACATATAGATTTACCAGCAAACTTGTGTGCCTAACTATCTATATCTAGGAAATCAAAGTTATTTCAACTTTGATGTTTGGAATGTACCTAGAGAAACATGATTTATTTATTTTACTTCGCACTCACAACTAAACAGCACTGAGGCACAGCTTATTGATGATCACTTTAATTTTATGAAGCGAATTTACTCACTAGTAAAAGATGTAATACAACTGTATTGCAGAAAGAACTAAAAGCTTGAGCAAAAAGGACTCAATAAAAGGTATCACTATGCATAATTATTTGTAGCTACAACAATACATGTAATGAGCTAGAAAAGCCACCTTACCATCATTAACAGTACTCATAAGTCATAACCCACTTTCCAAATTTAATTGGGAACCCTTTCATAACCATCACCTTTTCTAAAAATCCTAGTTAATTTTGTCCTTTCTTAAAATCAAGCTTGAAATTAACAGCACTTCTTTTCTTAACTCTAATCTCATGAATTATCTCACGCAACAATAGCACACCATCTAAAATAAACATATTTCTCACAAAAGCCGTCTGCACAGGGGATATAATCTTATCAACTACAACAACGGCTCTACTTTGACCACAGTAAAAGTCATAAAAGGAACATTTAGCAAACATATAGGCCTATATCTTTGGATCATCATTCCCTTTAGGCAACAAAGTAATAATGCCATAGTTAAGTCTTCCTACATCCAACTTTCCATTAAAAAATCATGAAAGAGAGGGATCAAATCATCACAACTCAAGTCCCAGAAATGCTGGAAAAACTCTAGGAAACCCATCAGGACCTGGGGATTTATTATGTTTCATCTGGAAAACATCATGTTTTACTTCCTCAACTGTAAAAGGTTTGATCAGCAACTGCTTATCTATATCATCAAGCACACATTGTGAAGGAACATCTAAAGAGACATTAATAACACTAGCCTCTGGACCAAAGAGCTCTGTAGGGTATTTAATGGCATACTTAAGTAGTATGTTATCATCCCCTACAATCAAACCCTCCTCTTGTTGTAGAGATAATAAAATCTTATGTTTCTTCCGTTTTCTACCACTAGCTTTAGCCACAAAATATTTAGTAAGAGAATTTCCCTGGAGCAGGTCAGTGTCTTTTGACCTCTGATACCACTTCACCAGCTCCTCCTTTCTAATATGTTGTTACTTCACATCTAGAACTTTTCTAGTGTTATACTTGTCTATAGATAAAGCATAATTTCACTCTCTTTGTCTATATCATCGATAGTAGTTTCCAAAATTTTCTTCTATTTTCTATAAAAACTTTCATAGTTAATGTTCCATCCTTTCAACTTTTTTCTCACTACTCTAACTCTATTTTGCCACTTATCTAACTTAGTTGTATCAAAATGAAATGCATTCCAAACTTTGCTGGCCACCTCACTTAGATGCTCTCTAAGAAACCAGAAATGGAACTGTACCTGGGGCGGCCTGGTAGCGGACGTCGGGGTGGGGGGCAGGGGGGTGGACGGGGTCCTGGCCCCGCAGGTGTGGCGGCTCCGACGGCGGGAGCGGGCCGGAGGAGGAGGAGTGGGCCATCTTCTTCTCGCCGCCGTTGCCGGCGCCAGCCTCCAGGTCCTGGCCGGCTCCCATGGTCGATGGACGGAGATCGGTGGGGATGGGGCAGCGGCGGCAGGGGCGGAGGGGGCGTGGGGGACTGGGGGTCGGGGGTTGGGGCGGCGGCGGCAGGGGGCGGAGGGGATGGAGGGGGCGTGGGGGCGCGGGAGCGGGGGTCGGGGCGGCGGCGGCAGGGGACGGAGGGGACAGAGGGGGCGTGGGGGCGGGGGTCGGGGCGGCGGCGGCAGGGGACGGAGGGGGCGGAGGGGGCATGCAGGCGCGGCGGCGGCGTACGGCTGGGGCGGAGGGGGCGTACTGAGTGGGGAGGAAGGGAGGGAGGGGAATAGGTGGAGTGGGGGGGGGGGAAGCGTACTAATGGCGCACCGAGCGGCGGTGCGCCATTAGAAAGTTTTTTTTGCCAAAAAGTAAAAAAAAAATTACTGGCGCACTCTGTCGCCAGTGCGCCATTAGTAGTTCTAACTACTAATGGCGCACTTTCCCGGATGCGCCATTAGAATGTTTGAAAAAAATGAAAAAAATTGTTTTACTAGTGGCGCACCTTCTGCCTCGTGCGCCATTAGTATATAGTAGTGGGGCACCACGTCTCTGGTGCGCTATTAGTGTCAATCCTATCTTTAGCCCTTTTCCTAGTAGTGATGGAGCGCAAGTTGTACCTGTGGCGTAGCTCAGAGGAGAAGGTTGCAGTCGACATGCACTTCGTCGTCCTTGCAGACAAGGATGGAGCATACGTTGTATTTGTGGCGTAGCTCGGAGGAGAAGGCTGCAGTCGACCTGCGCTTCGTCGTCCTTGCGGACAAGGATGGAGCGTGTGTTGTATTTGTGGCGTAGCTCGAAGGAGAAGGCTGCAGTCGACCTGCGCTTCGTCGTCCTTGCGGACAAGGATGGAGCGTACGTTGTATTTCTGGCGTAGCTCGGAGGAGAAGGTTGCAGTCGACCTGCGCTTCGTCATCCTTGTGGACAAGGATGGAGCGTACGTTGTATTTGTGGCGTAGCTCTTAGGGAAAGGATTTTATAAACTTAGGCGAGTACTGGACTGCAGCTAAGCCTCCGAGTGGGAGGATTGCTCACCACTCGGTAGGATTTTACAAACTTAGGCGAGTACTGGACTGCAGCTAAGCCCCCGAGTGGGAGGACTGCTCACCACTCGGTAGGATTTTACAAACTTAGGCAGTACTGGACTGCAGCTAAGCCCCCGAGTAAGAGGATTGCTCACCACTCGGTAGGATTTTACAAACTTAGGCGAGTACTGGACTACAGCAAAGCCCCCGAGTGGGAGGATTTCTCATCACTCGGTAGGATTTTACAAACTTAGGCAAGTACTGGACTGCAGCTAAGCCTCCGAGTGGGAGGATTGCTCGCCACTCGGTAGGATTTTAAAAACTTAGGCGAGTATTGGACTGCAGCTAAGCCCCCGAGTGAGAGGATTGCTCGCCACTCGGTAGGATTTTTTAAACTTAGGCGAGTACTTGACTGCAGCTAAGCCCTCGAGTGGGGGGATTGCTCACCACTCGGTAGGATTTTTTAAACTTAGGCGAGTACTGGACTGCAGTTAAGCCCCCGAGTGGGAGGATTTCTCACCACTTGGTAGGATTTTTTAAACTTAGGCGAGTATTGGACTGTAGCTAAGCCCCCGAGTGGGAGGATTGCTCACCACTCGGTAGGATTTTTTCAACTTAGGCGAGTAATGGACTGCAGCTAATCCCCCGAGTGGGAGGATTGCTCACCACTCGGTAGGATTTTTTAAACTTAGGCGAGTACTGGACTGTAGCTAAGCCCCCGAGTGGGAGGATTGCTCACTACTCGGTAGGATTTTTTAAACTTAGGCGAGTACTTGACTGTAGCTAAGCTCCCGAGTGGGAGGCTTGCTCACCACTCGGTAGGATTTTCTTTTGAACTTAGGCGAAACGGATTCGCGGCTAAGCCCCCCGAGTGAGAGGCTTGCTCATCACTCGGTAGGATTTTCTTTCGAACTTAGGCGAAACGGATTCACGGCTAAGCCCCCCGAGTGAGAGGCTTGCTCATCACTCGGTAGGATTTTCTTTCGAACTTAGGCGAAACGGATTCGCGGCTAAGCCCACCACTGGGGGATTTCAGATGTAAATAAAAACAACAACAAATTATAAAGGTACTTCTTATTACACTTTATTCGAATGAGTACTTAAGTATAAAAGGGGTGGAGAAGCATTGGGATCCGTCGGGTGAATGTGAATCGACTTTATTTCGCCAGCCGACTGGAATGCTAAATCCGTGGTAGGCTTCTTGGCTCGCAACAAATCACTCGGATCTGCATTTTTTGATATTCCTGCAATTCTACTACGACCATCTATGCATCGGCGATCTTTGAGCCCTTCTGGAAGCACTCTTCTGCCTTCTTCCGACTACCAGTGATAGTGATCCCCCTTTGGGACCAGGCATCTTCAATTTGAGGTACACATAACATGGTCGAGCCATAAAACGTGCATAAGCTGGCCTGCCCAGAATAGCATGATAGGCACTCTGGAAATCCACAACTTCAAATGTCAACTTTTCTTTGTGGTAATTCTTGGAATCACCGAAAACCACGTCTGGGGCAATCTGGCCGAGTGATGCAGCCTTCTTGCCGGGAATGACCCCATGGAAACTCATATTGCTTTCATTGAGTCTGGACATCGGAATGCCCATTCCTTTCAACGTCTCTGCATACAATATATTCAGGCCACTGCCACCATCCATCAGAAGCTTAGTCAGTGGGGTGCCTTCGACTACTGGGTCGACCACCAACGCTTGCCTCCCAGGGGTGGCTATGTGCGCAGGGTGATCGGACTGGTCGAATGTAATGGCAGTCTGGGACCACTTCAAATAACTGGGCGTCACCGGAGCGACCATGTTCACTTCTCTGTTGATGACTTTCAATCGACTTTTACTCTCAACGTCAGCGAAAATCATCAGAGTGGAATTCACGTGGGGATAACCATCATCATCCTCTTCCTCGTCCTCAACCGTGTCTGCTTCTTTCTCCTTTTCCTTGGGCTGTTTCTCTTGGAATTGCTGGATTAGGAGTCGACACTGTCGAGTGGTATGCTTCGGGTAAATGAAATTACCCTCTTCATCTTTTTGGTGTGAATGTGGCATGGTAAATCCAACACATCATTTCCATCTTGATCTTTTACTTTCTTGGGGTTCCATGACCCTTTGGGCTTCCCCTTGAACTTTCCTTGAGTCACGGCTAAGGCTTCACTAGGAGCGGCTGACTCGGCTTTGCGCTTCTGCTTCCGACTGGAGTTTCCTCCTCCGGTTTCGTGGGCGACTGTTTTGTGCTTGCCACTCCGGAGTCAGTCTTCTTCTTCACCGTTGGCGTACTTGGTGGCAATTTCCATCATCCGAGTCAGAGTCATATCTCCTGTCCGACCGAATTTCATATTCAACTCCCGATATTTGACGCCTTCTTTAAAGGCACAAATTGCCTGATGATCAGACACATTCTCCATCGTGTGGTGCAATGTGATCCATCTCTGGATATAATCTCGCAAAGTTTCATTCGGTTTCTGAACGCAACATTGTAATTCTGTCAGCCCTGCCAGCCGTTTGCAAGTACCTTCAAATGTTCTGACAAATACTTGGGAAAGATCTTCCCAAGTATAAATACTACCAGGTGCTAACTGATTCAACCACGCTCTGGCTGAGCCCTCCAACATCAAAGGAAGGTGTTTCATGGCCACCTCATCATTGCCACCACCGATCTGAACAACCACTCGGTAATCTTCAAGCCAAGTATCAGGCTTGGACTCACCAGTGAACTTACTAACTCCAGTCGCCAACCTGAAGTTGGGAGGAATCACCGCAGCCCTGATGGCTCTGCTGAAGCACTCTAGACCTAAGACACGCGCTCTGCTGCTGGTTGGAAAATCTCTGTCGGGACCTTCTCTGTGAGCTCTGTTTCTGTCGACCAGATCCTGAACGAGAATAGATCTCACGTCAAAGCCCGGTTCCCTGGGGTCGATTGGAATCCTTCGCCCACCACTGTGAGGGCGTCTGTCATCCTATTGCCGAGGCACGTACGATCCACTCCTTGGGGGTGGCGTGGGCACTCGGCGATGATCATCGTGATCGAGTCGGTGATCATACTGCTCGCGGCTTCTGTACTGTTCTCGTCGATCTCCACGTCCCTCACGCCTCGGGGGCGATCTTGGGCTGTGAGCCGACTGGACTGTGTCTGCAACCATGGATCTGCTGTGAGTCCTATTCCACGACTGAGATACAACTGTGTTCTGCTCACCCGCAGCTCGTAGCAAGGCCCAGATCTGCACCAAACCCTGACCAGCTTTTGACTGGGAAGGTTGAATTGACTCTGCTATTCGGGCCGCAGCTGCGAGATTCTGGATTGGAGTTCGGTATACCTGAGTCGGAGGAGGAAAATTTTTACGTCGACTGGATTCAGGAGCATGCTGCCTAGCACGCTCGTCGAGTGCGCACTGGAGGTTCTCCAGTCGAGTGCGCTCAGCCAAGTTGGCCAGGCGCGCCTCCTCCAAGGCCTGGGCCTCAGGGGTTTCTCCAACGATAGGAGTGTGAAGTGCATCCATGTTCCGGCGGCGAAGTTCTTCTCTCCGATGCGAAGAGAGGGGTTCGAGGCGGTACTCTTCATGAACACGCGACGGACCACCGCCTCCATCGCCTCCGTCTTCACGGGTGAAGCTAGGAGGACTGCATGGTCCATTGACCATCAAAACTTCCACCGCAGGGTCGCTGCTGTCGCACTCGGATGCAGTCTCTACGGAGCTAGTCAACAGATCGAACAGGCCGTAGAGGGTTTCATCGGCCTCGATTGCCATGACTTGGGGGGTGGCCGACTGGTGAGCCACCGCATGCTTCACCCACCGCTGAAGCCTCGATTGACCGGAACGTTTGCTCCGGCGGGCCACAGGGAGGGGGGGAAGCTACAGGAGCCGACCGATACTGGGTCGACGGCTGCCACAGGAGGACGCCGTGGACGCACGCGCGAAAGTGCGTTGCCCCGCGGACGGGGAGTGCGTCGACGTCGAGTGGAGCCTCCTGAAGCCAAGCGGAGTCGTCGGTGATAAACACGAGCGCGCCGAGATGGATCTCGCGGCCCTCAGCCAAACCTCCGTCTGAAAGCATGATGAAGGGGATCGGAAAAATTGCAACTTCTCCAAAAAGTCGCTAAGACACCTGCCCCACGGTGGGCGCCAACTGTCGTGGTTCTAAGTCTGACAGTAGAATGGGGGGTAGGAATGTAGAGGCAAGATCCTAGCTATGGAGGAGTTGTACACACGAGTTTTATGAGTTCAGGCCCGTCTCGGAGGAACTAACAACCCTACGTCTCGGAGCCCGGAGGCGGTCGACTGGATTATATGCTTGTGTGTGTTACAGGTGGTGCGAACCCTTGTCCCTTAGGAGGGGGTGGCTTATATAGAGTTTGCCAGACCCCTCCCACCCTCAGTCACAAAAGGTTTAAGGTACATAAAGATGGAGACGTTACTGGTAACACCTGTAATAAAAGTACATAATGACCATTAAGGCTATGACTTAAATCCCGACCGTTGCAGAGTGGAGTGGCTCTAGATCTTCTCGTAGTCGAGTGGTTGTCCGTTCGGTCGAGTGTCTTCAAGACTGTCGAGTGGAACATGGCTTCATGGTCGAGTGGATGATGAATTTTCTTCGACTGCTTCTGGTTCTTTTAGAGATGTCCTTGGGGAGGGTATCTTGGACAAATCTATGACCCTACCCTAGGTACATGGCTTCATCACGCCCCCTACCTCGTGGCCTCCTCTTTTGTGTCTTGACGTAGGGTCCAAGTCTCCTGGGTCTTGTTCGTTGAGAAAATCACGTTCCCGAAGATTTCATTCCGTTTGGACTCCGTTTGATATTCCTTTTCTTCGAAACCCTAAAACAGGCAAAAAACAGCAATTCTGGGGTGGGCCTCTCGTTAATAGGTTAGTCCCAAAAATAATATAAAAGTAGAAAATAAAGCCCAATAATGTCCAAAACAGTAGATAATATAGCATGAAGCAATCAAAAATTATAGATACGTTGGAGACGTATCACCCTCCATACAACACTTTCCAAGGATTTATTATTTGACAACATAAAGTAAATTCATTTTTGTTTTTGCATTTCGGGACTGGGCATCACTAATATGTTTGCCTTACTCTCATGCAATGACAAGTGAATAAACACTCATCTTGAGAATAACACATCTATCATGGAAAATATTAGCCACCCATTACCATTCCACGAGCGAAACAAACACACAAAAGAGAAGTTTATTTTGAAAATTAGAGATGGCACATGCAAATTTGCTTAGAACGGCAAAAGAATACAACATATAGGTAGATATAATGGACTCATGTGGCAAAACTAGTTTAAATGATTTTGGATGCACAAGTAGAGGTCATACTTAGTGCAAAATGAAGGCTAGCAAAAGATTGGGAAGCGACCAACCAAGAAACGAATAATCTCATAAGCAAGCACTAAGAATAATTAATACCGAATAATGTACCACAAGTAGGATATAATTTTCATTGCATGATTATTGACTTTCGTGCATGCATAGGGAATCACAAACCTTAACACCAATATTCTTACTAGAACACAATTACTCATCAACATAACTCACATATCACATCATCATATCTCAAAACTATTACTAAGAATCAAGTTTATTTTGTCCAATGATCTTCATGACATTTTTATTTATTTTATCCTTCTTGGATATCTATCACTTTGGCACTAATTTTCATGAGTTACTTTTCATAAGTTCAACCAAATATAAGTGAAGATCATGAGCATAACAAATTTTCTTTCTCTCAAAATAATTTAAGTGAAGCAATAGAGAATTTCTTCAAAAATTTACTAACTCTCAAATAAATCTAAGTGAAGCAAGAGAGCATTTTCTTCAAAAATACTAAGCACACCGTGCTAAAAAATATATAAGTGAAGCACTAGAGCAAGTCCTAGCTCATAAAAGATTGAAGTGAAGCATAAAGAGCAATTCCAACAAGTCATGACATAATTTTGGCTCTCTCAAAAAGGTGTGTCCAGCAAGGATTGATAACTTAAAACACAAAATAAAACAAGCAAAGACATATATCATACAAGATGCTCCAAGAAAAACACATATCATGTGATGAATAAAAATATTGTCTCAAGTAAAATACCGATAGGTGTTGGAAGAAAGCGGGGATGCCACTCGGGGGCATCCCCAAGCTTAGTTGGTTGCTCATTCTTGGATAATAGCTTGGGATGCTGGGGCATCCCCAAACTTCGGCTCTTACATCCTTCCTTCATCCATCGCAAGATAACCCAAAACTTGAAAACTTCAATCACACAAAACTCAACAAAAACCTTCGTGAGATCCGTTAGTATAAGAATAATAAACCACTACTATAAGTGTTGTATTAAACCAATTCTTATTTTGTTCTTGTATTATATCTACTGTATTCCAACTTTTTCATGGCAAAAACTCATTAAAGAAAACCATAGAGCCATCAAAATAAGCACACAACACAAAGAAAACAGAATCTGTCAAAACAGAGCAGTCTTAAGCAATCTGACTATTTTGAATACTTTAGCAACTCGAAAAATTCTGAAAAATTAGGACGGCCCGAAAAATTTGTATATTGATCTAATGCAATTGGAATTGGTATTTTATCGCTCTCTGGTAAAAAATGAAAATTAATTTTGTGAGCGCAAACTTTCTATTTTTTCAGCAAGATCAAACAACTATTGCCCAAGAAGATCCTAAAGGCTTTATTTGGCACAAACACTAATTAAAACATAAAAAACACAATCTTCATAAGAGTAGCATAATTGTGCTAACACATAAGAACAGGAAGCAAAAGGCAAAAATAAATTTATTCATTGGGTTGGCTCCCAACAAGCGCTATAGTTTTACGCCCTTAGCTAGGCATAAAGCAAGGATCTAAGTTTTGTCATCTTTGGTTCGAGATCCGTAAGATGCCCTCATGATTGATTCATAAGGTGGATTAATTCAAGTTCTAGAAAAGTGTTCCACACCCTTCTTCAAGGGAAATTGGAACTTAATATTGCCTTCTTTCATATCAATCACGACACCGATAGTGCGTAAAAACGGTATACCAAGAATAATAGGACAAGACAGATTGCAATCAATATCAAGAACAATAAAATCTATGGCACATAATTCCTATTTGCAAGAATAAGAACATCATTAATCCTTCCCATAGGCTTTTTAATAGTGGAATCCGCCAAGTGAAAATTCAAAGAACATTCATCACATAAAGATTTCGGAATTGTGGAAACACTAGCACCCAAGTCACACAAAGCAAAACACTCATAATTTTTAATCTTGACTTTGATAGTATGTTCCCACTCATCGTACAATTTTCTAGGAATTGAAACTTCGAATTCCAAATTTTCTTCAAAAGCTTTCATCATAGCATCAACAATATGTTTAGTAAAAGCTTTATTTTGTTCATAAGCATGGGGTGAATTGATCATGGATTGCAACAAAGAAATACAATCAATCAAAGAGCAACTATCATAATTAAAGTCTTTGTAATGCAAAATAGTGGGTGCATCACTAGCTAAAGTTTTGACCTCTCCAAACCAACTTCCATCAATTTTCTCAACAAGATTTTCACCCTCTGAAATATTGGGACGCCTTCTACCTAAAGTTGACTCTTCTCCAGTCCCTTTTTCATCATTCTTAACTTTACTAAACAAGGAATCAATAGAATAAACACCAATCATTTTAAGATCTTCATTACTATTGCAAGAATAATCACTAGAAAAAGCTTTTTCTAAAAGTTCTCTTTTAGCTTTAAGCATAGCAGTTCTTTTCTTACTTTCATCCATAGACACATAGAGAGCTTTAATTGACTCATCTATGATACATCTCCAACGTATCTATAATTTTTTATTGTTCCATGCTATTATATTATCTGTTTTGGATGTTTAATGGGCTTTAATATGCACCTTTATATTATTTTTGGGACTAACCTATAAACCGAAGGCCCCGTGCAAATTGCAGTTTTTTTGCCTATTTCAGTGTTTCGTAGAATAGGAATATCAAACGGAATCCAAACGGAACGAAACCTTCACGAGGATCTTTCTTGGAACAAACGTCATCCAGGAGACTTGGAGTGGAAGTCAGAGACGCAACGAGGCGTCCACGAGGCAGGAGGGCGCGCCTAGGGGGGTAGGCACGCCCCCACCCTCGTGGGCCCCTCGTAGCTCCACCGACCTACTTCTTTCGCCTATATATACCCTTATACCCTGAAAACATCCAGGGGAGCCACGGAACCACTTTTCCACCGCCACAACCTTCTGTACCCGTTGGATCCCATCTTGGGGCCTTTTCCGGCGATCCGCCGGAGGGGGATTCGATCACGGAGGGCTTCTACATCAAGACCATAGCCTCTCCGATGATGTGTGAGTAGTTCACCACAGACCTTCGGGTCCATAGTTATTATCTAGATGGCTTCTTCTCTCTCTTTGGTTCTCAATACAAAGTTCTCCTCGATGTTCTTGGAGATCTATTCGATGTAATACTTTTTGCGGTGTGTTTGTCGAGATCCGATGAATTGTGGGTTTATGATCAAGATTATCTATGAACAATATTTGGATCTTCTCTGAATTCTTATATGCATGATTTGATATCTTTGGAAGTCTCTTCGAATTATCGGTTTAGTTTGGCCTACTAGATTGATCTTTCTTGCAATGGGAGAAGTGCTTAGCTTTGGGTTCAATCTTGCGGTGTCCTTTCCCAGTGACAGCAGGGGCAGCAAGGCACGTATTGTATTGTTTCCATCAAGGATAAAAAGATGGGGTTTATATCATATTGCTTGAGTTTATCCCTCTACATCATGTCATCTTGCCTAAAGTGTTACTCTGTTCTTATGAACTTAATACTCTAGATGCATGTTGGATAGCGGTCGATGTGTGGAGTAATAGTAGTAGATGCCGAATCGTTTCGGTCTACTTGACACGGACGTGATGCCTATGTTCATGATCATGCCTAGATATTCTCATAACTATGCACTTTTCTATCAATTGCTCGGCAGTAATTTATTCACCCACCGTAATATATGGTATCATGAGAGATGCCACTAGTGAAACCTATGGCCCCTGGGTCTATTTTACATCATATTAGTTTCCTGTCAACTTGCCACCATTTATTTTGCAATCTTTACTTTCCAATCTATACAACAAAAATACCAAAAATATTTATCTTATTATCTCTATCAGATCTCACTTTTGCAAGTGGCTGTGAAGGGATTGACAACCCCTTTATCGCGTTGGTTGCAAGGTTCTTGATTGTTTGTGTGGGTACTAGGCGATTTGCGTGTAGTCTCCTACTGGATTGATACCTTGGTTCTCAAAAATTGAGGGAAATACTTATGCTACTTTGCCGCATCACCCTTTCCTCTTCAAGGGAAAACCAACGCATGCTTAAGAGGTAGCAAGAAGGATT
This sequence comes from Triticum monococcum, assembly GCA_034509565.1. Taxonomy (NCBI): domain Eukaryota; kingdom Viridiplantae; phylum Streptophyta; class Magnoliopsida; order Poales; family Poaceae; genus Triticum; species Triticum monococcum. The sequence continues at coordinate 74,002,962 of CM067842.1, read as the reverse complement.
TCTAGCGCTGTTGCCGGGGAGATCTATGCTCAAGTAAGGACATACCAAGTACCCATCACAAAATCTTCTCCCTCGCATAACATTATTTTCCATTTGCCTCTCGTTTTCCTCTCCCCCACTTCACAACCTTTGCCTTTTCTTCACCTTTCTTTTGTTCGATCTTTTGTTTGCTTGTGTTACCATGTACCTTCTTTTTGCTTGCATCTTCGCTTGCTAAAAGTTTATGGATCCTCATCCACTTGCTAATGTTTTTAAGAGATCGATTTATGATGAACCTATTGCTAGTGAGTTGAGTGCACTAGATTATCTTTATGAGGTTTTGCTTGAAATTCGTGAATCTGTAAAGTGTGATGAATTACTTTATGAAGCGATTCACGATAGATCTTTGAATAAAAAGCATGTCTGAAATGATTTTATTATAAATTCTATTGATTTAAATTGTTCTAATAATATGCAAAACCCTAAGCTTGGGGATGCTAGTTTTGCTATGTCCCCTACTTGTTGCAATGGTCATGATTGGGGTGATAGTGCTTCTTATGATCTTGAAAATTTATTTAAGCTCCATGATGAATATGAGATTGATAATAATGTTTGCAATAATATTGAAAGTGGGTTTGGAAGAGTGTCAAATTTAGATCCCACATATTTGGAGAATGTTCAATCTTATGAAGTTTTTGATAAAAGTGGCTTTGGAGAGTTCATGACTTTAGTTAATGTTAATCCCACTATTTTGGAAGAGTGTCAACTTTGCATGCATGCGGATTGTGTTGAAAATATTTTATGTGATAGCTATTTTGTTGAATTTTCTTATGACCCCACATGTAATTATTATGAGAGAGGAAAATATGATTGTAGAAATTTTCATGTTACTAAATTACCTCTCGTTATGTTGAGATTGCTATTGTTTCTTTCCGCTTCCTTGCATATGCTAGTTTTGCTTGCTATGATAATTTGTTTGCCTATAAGATGCCTATGCATAGGAAGTATGTTAGACTTAGATGTGTTTGTCACTTGTTTCATGATTCTCTCTTTGTGCTTCAATTCTTGTCTTTCATGTGAGCATCATTGAAATTATCAATGCCTAGCTAGGGGCGTTAAACGATAGCGCTTGTTGAGAGGCAACCCAATTTTATTTTTGTTCTTCAAATTTTGTTCCTGTTTAGTAATAAATAATTTATCTAGCCTCTGTTATGATTGTGTTTTATTTTTTAATTAGTGTTTGTGCCAAGTAAAGCCTTTAGGATCTTCTTGGGTGATTGTTGTTTGATATTGCGGAAAAAACAGAAAGTATGCGCTCACAAGAATACTTTTCATTTTTTTACCAAAGAGCTATAAAATACCAATTCCAACTGCAGTAGATCAATATAAAAATTATTTAGGTCGTCCTAATTTTTCAATTTTTTTGGAGTTACAAAAGTATTTGAAACCTCCAGATTTCTACAGACAATTCTGTTTTGACAGATTTTGTTTTTTGTGTGTTGTTTGCTTATTTTGATGAATCTATGGCTAGTATCGGGGGGGGGGGGGTATGAACCATAGAGAAGTTGGAATACAGTAGGTTTAACACCAATATAAATAAAGAATGAGTTAATTACAGTACATTAAAGTGGTGGTTTGTTTTCGTATACTAACGGAGCTCATGAGATTTTCTGTTGAGTTTTGTGTTGTGAAGTTTTCAAGTTTTTGGGTAAAGATTAGATGGATTTTGGAACAAGGAGTGGCAAGAGCCTAAGCTTGGTGATGCCGAAGGCACCCTAAGGTAAAATTCAAGGATAACCAAAAGCCTAAGCTTGGGGATGGCCCCGGAAGTCATCCCCTCTTTCGTCTTTGTCTATCGGTAACTTTACTTGAGGCTATATTTTTATTCACCACATGATATGTGTTTTGCTTGGAGCGTCTTGTATGATTTGAGTCTTTGCTTTTTAGTTTACCACAATCATCCTTTCTGTACACACCTTTTGGAGAGACACACATGAATCAGAATTTATTAGAATACTGTATGTGCTTTACTTATATCTTTTGAGCTAGATAATTTTGCTATAGTGCTTCACTTATATCTTTTAGAGCACGGTGGTGGTTTTATTTTATAGAAATTATTGATATCTCATGCTTCACTTATATTATTTTGAGAGTCTTTTAGAACAGCATGGTAATTTGCTTTGGCTATAAAATTAGTCCTAATATGATAGGCATCCAAGATGGGTATAATAAAAACTTTCATATAGAGTGCATTAAATACTATGAGAAGTTGGATAGTTGATAATTGTTTTGAGATATAAAGACGGTAATATTAGAGTCGTGCTAGTTGAGTAACTGTGAAATTGAGAAATACTTGTGTTGAGGTTTGCAAGTCCCGTAGCATGCACGTATGGTAACTGTTGTGTGACAAATTTGAAGCATGAGGTGTTCTTTGATTGCTTTCCTTATGAGTGGCGGTCGAGGACGAGCAATGGTCTTTTCCTACCAATCTATCCCCCTAGGAGCATGCGCGTAGTGCTTTGGGTTTGATGACTTGTAGATTTTTGCAATAAGTATGTGAGTTCTTTATGACTAATGTTGAGTCCATGGATTATACGCACTCTCACCCTTCAATCATTGCTAGCCTCTTCAGTACCATGCATTGCCCTTTTCACCTCGAGAGTTGGTGCAAACTTCGCCGGTGCATCCAAACCCCGTGATATGATACGCTATATCACACATAAGCCTCCTTATATATTCTTCAAAATAGCCACCATACCTACCTATTATGGCATTTCCATAGCCATTCCGAGATATATTGCCATGCAACTTTCCACCGTTCCGTTTATTATGACACGCTCCATCATTGTCATATTGCCTTGCATGATCATGTAGTTGACATCGTATTTGTGGCAAGGCCACCATTCATTTTTCATACATGTCACTCTTGATTCATTGCATATCCCGGTACACCGCCGGAGGCATTCACATAGAGTCATATTTTGTTCTAAGTATCGAGTTGTAATCCTTGAGTTGTAAGTAAATAAAAGTGTGATGATCTTCATTATTAGAGCATTGTCCCATGTGAGGAAAGGATGATGGAGACTATGATTCCCCCATAAGTCGGGATGAGACTCCGGACGAAAAAAATAAAAGAGGCCAAAGAATCCCCCCAAAAAAGAGGCCAAAGAAGCCCACCAAAAAATGAGAGAAAAAGAGAGAAGGGACAATGTTACTATCCTTTTTCCACACTTGTGCTTCAAAGTAGCACCATGATCTTCATAATAGAGAGTCTCCTATTTTGTCACTTTCATATATTAGTGGGAATTTTTCATTATAGAACTTGGCTTGTATATTCCAATAACGGGCTTCCTCAAAATGCCCTAGGTCTTCGTGAGCAAGCGAGTTGGATGCACACCCACTTAGTTCTTTTGTTGAGCTTTCATACATTTATAGCTCTAGTGCATCCGTTGCATGGCAATTCCTACTCCTTGCATTGACATCAATTGATGGGCATCTCCATAGCCTGTTGATTAGCCGCGTCAATGTGAGACTTTCTCCTTTTTTGTCTTCTCCACACACCTCCATCATCATATTCTATTCCACCCATAATGCTATGTCCATGGCTCGCGCTCATATATTGCATAAAAGTTGAAAAAGTTTGAGAATACTAAAGTATGAAACAATTGCTTGGCTTGTCATCGGGGTTGTGCATGATGAGAGCATTTCGTGTGACGGAAATGAAGCATGGCCAAACTATATGATTTTGTAGGGATGAGCTTTCTTTCGCTATGTTATTTTGAGAAGACATAATTGCTTGGTTAGTATGCTTGAAGTATTATTATTTTTATGTCAACATTAAAATTTTGTCTTGAATCTTTCGGATCTAAACATTCATGCCACAATAAAGAAAATTACATTGAAAATTATGTTAGGTAGCATTCTACATCAAAAATTCTGCTTTTAATCATTTACCTACTCGAGGACGAGCAGAAATTAAGCTTGGGGATGCTGATACGTCTCCAATGTATCTATAATTTTTGATTGTTCCATGCTATTATATTATCTGTTTTGGATGTTTAATGGGCTTTAATATGCACTTCTATATTATTTTTGGGACTAACCTATTAACCGAAGGCCCAATGCAACTTGCTGTTTTTTTTTCCTATTTCAGTGTTTCAAAAAAAAGGAATATCAAACGGAATCCAAACGGAACGAAACCTTCGTGAGGATCTTTCTTGGAACAAACGTCACCCAAGAGACTTGGAGTGGAAGGTAGAGACGCAACTCGAGGCGGCCATGAGGTAGGAGGGTGCACCCCCACCCTCGTGAGCCCCTCATAGCTCCACCGACCTACTACTTTCGCCTATATATACTCTTATACCCTAAAAAAATCTAGGGGAGCCACGAAACCACTTTTCCACCGCCACAATCTTCTATACCCGTGAGATCCCATCCTGGGGCCTTTTTCGGCGATCCGCTGGAGGGGGATTCGATCACGGAGGGCTTTTACATCAACATCATAGCCTCTTCGATGATGTGTGAGTAGTTTACCATAGACCTTCGGGTCCATAGTTATTAGCTAGATGGCTTCTTCTCTCTCTTTGGTTCTCAATACAAAGTTCTCCTCGATGTTCTTGGAGATCTATTCGATGTAATACTTTTTGCGGTGTGTTTGCCGAGATCCGATGAATTGTAGGTTTACGATCAAGATTATATATGAACAATATTTGGTTCTTCTCTGAATTCTTATATGCATGATTTGATATCTTTGCAAGTCTCTTTGAATTATCGGTTTAGTTTGGCCTACTAGATTGATCTTTCTTGCAATGGGAGAAGTGCTTAGCTTCGGGTTCAATCTTTCAGTGTCCTTTCCCAGTGACAGCAGGGGCAGTAAGGCACATATTGTATTGTTGCCATCGAGGATAAAAAGATGGGGTTTATATCATATTGCTTGAGTTTATCCCTCTACATCATGTCATCTTGCCTAAAGCGTTACTCTGTTCTTATGAACTTAATACTCTAGATGCATGCTGGATAGCGGTCGATGTGTGGAGTAATAGTAGTAGATGCAGAATCGTTTTGGTCTACTTGACACAGATGTGATGCCTATGTTCATGGTCATGCCTAGATATTCTCATAACTATGCGCTTTTCTATCAATTGCTCGGCAGTAATTTGTTCACCCACCGTAATATACGGTATCATGAGAGAAGCCACTAGTGAAACCTATGGCCCTCGGGTCTATTTTACATCATATTAGTTTCCCGTCAACTTGCCCCCTTTTGTTTTGCAATCTTTACTTTCCAATCTATACAACAAAAATACCAAAAATATTTATCTTATTATCTCTATCAGATCTCACTTTTGCAAGTGGCCGTGAAGGGATTGACAACCCCTTTATCGCGTTGGTTGCAAGGTTCTTGATTGTTTGTGCAGGTACTAGGCGATTTGCGTGTAGTCTTCTGCTGGATTGATACCTTGGTTCTCAAAAACTGAGGGAAATACTTCGCTACTTTGCTGCATCACCCTTTCCTCTTCAACGGAAAACCAACGCATAATTCCACGAAGGTATTAAAATGGGACGCGACATCCTCATTAGGAGTATCGGAAAATTGGTCTTTCATAACAAGATTCAGCAAAGTGGTATTAATATCACAACTCTCCGCACTAGTGGCGGGAGGAGCAAGCGGAGTGCCAATAAAATCATTGTTGTTGGTATTTGAGAAATCACATAACTTGGTCTTCTCTTGAGTCATGATGACCACACAACAAGATTGCACTCAAAAACAGATCTGGCAAGAAAACGACGAACAAAAAAAGATAGGCGAATAAAACGACAAATTTTTGTGAAGTGGGGGAGAGGAAAACGGGAGGCAAATGGCAAATAATATAAATTGCAAGGAGATGAGATTTGTGATTAGGAACCTGGTTATTTGAAGATCTTCCCTGACAACGGCGCCAGAAATCCTCCTTGATGGCAGCTAGAACTACGTAGGGATTTCCTCGGAGAGGGAGGGATGATGTAGCACATCGATGGTAGAGTATTTCCCTCAGTTATGAAACCAAGGTATCCAACCAGTAGGAGGACCAAGCAACACAACGTAAACAACATATGCACACAAATAACAACACCTCGCAACCCGACGAGTTAAAGGGGTTGTCAAATCCATTTCGGGTAACGGCGCCATAAATTGGCAAGCGGACATGAGATAAATTGTAAGAGGTTGAAATAATGCATCGCAATAAATAAAGTGCAGCAAGGTATTTTTGTATTTTTGTTTTAATAGATCTGAATAAAAATGCAAAGGAAAAGTAGATCGCAAAGGCAAATATATGAGAAATAAGACCCGAGGGCTGTAGGTTTCACTAGTGGCTTCTCTCGAGAAAATAGCAAACGATGGGTCAACAAATTATTGTTGGGCAATTGATAGAACTTCAAATACTCATGACGATATCCAGGCAATGATCATTACATAGGCATCACGTCCAACATTAGTAGACCGACTCCTGCCTGCATCTACTACTATTACTCCACACATCGACCGCTATCCAACATGCCTCTAGTGCATTAAGTTCATGGAAAAACAGAGTAATGCAATAAGAACGATGACATGATGTATACAAGATCCGTTTATCTATATGGCGGTAGATATATATCTTGTCTTTTTATCCTTAGTAGCAACGGTACATACGTGTCGGTTCCCCTTCTGTCACTGGGATCAAGCACCATAAGATCGAGCCCACTTCCGGACACCTCTTCCCATTGCAAGATAAATAGATCGAGTTGGCCAGACAAAACCCAAATATCGGAGAAGAAATACGAGGCTATAAGAGATCATGCATAAAAGAGATCAAATAAACTCAAATACTTTCATGGATATAAAAACATAGGTCTGATCATAAACTCAAAGTTCATCAATCCCAACAAACACACCACAAAAGAGTTACATCATATGGATCTCCAAGAGACCATTATATTGAGAATCCAGCGAGAGAGAGAGAGAGAGGAATCCATCTAGCTACTAACTACGGACCCGAATGTCTACAAATAACTACTCACGCATCATCGAAGAGGCACCAATGGAAGTGGTGAACCCCTCCGTGATGGTGTCTTGATTGGAGCTGGTGGTTCTGGACTCTGCGGCGGCTTGATGGATATTTCGACGCTTGTTCTAGGGTTTCTAGAATATTGTGGTATTTGTAGAGCAAAGAGGCGGTCCGGGGGGCACCCGAGGTGGGCACAACCCACCAGGGCGCGCCTGGCCCCCCTGGCGCACCTTGGTGGGTTGTGCCCCCCTCGGGGCACCCCCAGGTGCAACCAGGTCCCATTGCCTTTCTTCTGGCCCATAAAAAATCATTATAATGTTTTGTGCCATTTGGACTCCGTTTGATATTGATTTCCCGCGATGTAAAAAATATGGAAAAAACAGGAACTGGCACTAGGCACTATGTCAATAGGTTAGTACCAAAAAATGATATAAAATGACTATTAAATGATTATAAAACCTCCAAGATTGATAATAAAATAGCATGGAACAATAAAAAATTATAGATACGTTGGAGACGTATCAAGGCTATGTTGGTTTTGATTCAACTACATGCATGAACATGTACCAAGTCAAGCCACTCGAACATTCATAGGAGGACACCATATCATCATACTACATCACAATCATTTTAACGCTATGTTGATATCCAAGATAAATCATTATCAACTCCCAGCTACTTATGCATGGCATGAGAAACTATAATCTCGAATTGTCATTGCAAACATGTTTAATCATAATGGGCTAAAGCATGGATACTAGGTTAAACATATTTCCACAAACAGAACAAGTCGAGTTCATACCAGTTTCTTTCTGCCACGGCCAGTTCATCGAATGTCGTCATTACTGCCTTTCACTTGCACGACCGAATGATATCAAAATAAAATAGTGCAAGAATGCCATGGACTAAGCTGGAATCTGCAAAACATTTTATTCAACATGAGAAGACAAGGTAAAATGTGCCCTTTATTAGTTCAACAATTATTCATATGAGAGCCACTCAACATTTGCATCGTGGTCTTCTCCTTGGTACAACTCGAATAAAAAGAAAAAGAAATTCAGAGAAACACACTGAAATATTTTTAGAGTTTTTGGTTTTTTTCAACAAGCAAATAAAAAGCAAAAACGAGAAAAACTATTTACATGGGAAATCTCCCAACAAGCCAAAGAAGAACAAGGAAATCTTTTTGGGTTTTCTTTTTTAGTACTACTAAGCATGCATAGAAAGTAAATTACCACAACTAATTTTTTGGTTTTTCTAAAGTTTTTCAAACACACAAGAAGAAAGAAGAAAATAAATCTAAGCATGGGTGATACAATGAAAAAGTGTGAACACGGAAAAATAGAATGATATGTAGACATAAATGTAATGTCGGTGAGAACATGTACTCCCAAAGCTTAGGCTTTTGGCCTAAGTTGGTAGTCGATCAGTGCCCTAGAGGATAGTAGTCGGCATGGTAGCTCACGGAGGCTCTTGGTGTGGACGCCTCAGCCTGCCGTGCTGCTACCACTGCTGCGTTATGAGCTTGGGCCTTGCTCTCAAGAACAAAATATCTCCCCTTGCCGTGATAATCAAAAAGAGCAGGCGCATGCAAATATGTGTCCACAACAGATTTTTGCTTAAACATTAGATTGTAAGTGAAATTATCAACCTTTCCCTTAAGGATCTTATGTTCTTTTAAAGTGCCAAAATCTAAATACCGCGTGGGTAGGATAGGATCAAAGGGCAAAGGTGAAACACTCAGCTCTCGTGCTAACTGCATGGCATAAATTCCACCATAGAACCAGCCACCATTAGCATTATATGCTGAAGTCTACGTGCAACAATCGCTCCAAGGTTATAATTCCTTTCACCAGTGAGAGCGGTGCGAATGAGGCTCAGGTCTGGCGCACAAAGTATGCTGCAGTCTTGCTTGACTACTATGCATTTCCCATTAAATAAGGCAAAATACTGAATTGCGGGAAAGTGAATGCCCTTTATTCTTCCTTGTCTCACTCCCCTATTTTCACCGTAACAAAGCCTAGTTAAGAAGGACTCGAACTCAGCCGTGGGTGGCTCATCAAGAGAGCCCCAAAATAGAAGTTTGCAATGCAAAGCAAAATTCTCCAGTGGGATATTAAATGGTTTATCATAAAGCATAAAAGACACCGTAGACTCACGAGGGAATTTTTTTAATCCTTTGACAAATGATTTAGTGAGAAGTTGGCGTTCTTCACACTTATCTGAAGGTAGTGACTGATAACCCACAAGTATAGGGGATCACAGCAATTTTCAATAAGTAAGAGTATCGAACCCAATGAGGAGCTAAAGGCAGAGCAAATATTCCCTCAAGTTCTATCGACCACCGATACAACTCTACGAACGCTTGATGTTCGCTTTACCTAGAACAAATATGAAACTAGAAGTACTTTGTAGGTGTTATTGGATAGGTTTGCAAGATAATAAAGATTACGTAAATAAAAAGTAGGGGATGTTGTAAGTAAAGAAGCAATAAAGTAAATATACCGAGTGTGGAAAAGTGGTGGTAGGAGTTGCGAAATTGTCCCTAAGCAATTGACTACTTTACTAGATCGATAGCAAGTATTATGGGGGAGAGGCCACTGCTAGCATGTCATCACTGACTTGGAATCCTATGCACTTATGATTGGAACTGTTAGCAAGCATCCGCAACTACTAACGTTCATTAAGGTAAAACCCAACCATAGCATTAAGATATATTGGTCCCCCTTCAATCCCGTATGCATCAATTTCTATGCTAGGTTGAAGCTTCTGTCACCCTTGCCCTCCAATACATAGTCCTATCAACATACAACTAACCCTATGGTGTGATCCACGCGCGCGCTCATATGATGGGCACCAAAGGACAGCAACATAACCACAAGCAAATTAAACCAATCATAGCAATTCATCAACCACCGATAGGACAACGAAAATCTACTCAGACATCATAGGATGGCAACACATCATTGGATAATAATATGAAGCATAAAGCACCATGTTCAAGTAGAGGGTACAACGGGTTGTGGGAGAGTGGACCGCTGTAGATAGAGGGGGAAGGTGATGGAGATGTTGGTGAAGATGGTGGAGGTGTTGGTGTAGATCGCGGTGATGATGATGATGGCCATGGCAGCGTTCCGGCGCCCCCGGAAGAGAAGGGGAGATGGGGCCCTTCGTCTTCTTCTTCCTTGGCCTCCTCCCTAGATGGGAGAAGGGTTTCCCCTCCGGTCCTTGGCCTCCATGGAATGGGAGGGGTGAGAGCCCCTCCGAGATTGGATCTGTCTCTCTCTGTTTCTGCGTTCTGTTCTATTGCCCTTTCACCGTTTCGTATATATATGGAGATCCGTAACTCCAATTGGACCGAAACCTTCGCCGTGTTTTTTTCTTCCAAAAATTAGCTTTCTTGCGGCCGAAGAAGGGCATCAACCGCCTTACGGGTGGCCCATGAGGGTCAGGGGCGCCCCCCCTTGCCTCGTGGCCACCTCGGACACCGTCTCACGTTGATTTTCTTCAGGAATTTTCCAAATATTTCAAAAATAAGCTCCGTTCATTTTTATCCCATTTGGATTCCGTTTGATATGGATATTCTGCGAAACCAAAAACATGCAACAGACAGGAACTGGCACTAGGCACTGGATCAATATGTTAGTCCCAAAAATAGTATAAAAAGTTGCCAAAAGTATATGAAAGTTGAATAATATTGGCATGGAACAATAAAAAATTATAGATACGACGGAGACGTATCAACATCCCCAAGCTTAATTCCTAGTCGTCCTCGAGTAGGTAAATGATAAAAAAGCTAATTTTTGATGTGGAATGCTACCTAGCATAATCTTGATCACATATCTAATCATGGCATGAATATTAAGACACGAGTGATTCAAAGCAATGGTCTATCATTTGACATAAAAACAATAATACTTCAAGCCTACTAATAAAGCAATCATGTCTTTTCAAAATAACATGGCCAAATAAAGTTATCCCTACAAAATCATATAGTCTGGCTATGCTCCATCTTCACCGCACAAAATATTCACATCATGCACAACCCCGATGACAAGCCGAGAAATTGGTTCATACTTTTTAACGCACTTCAGCATTTTCAGCCCTCACGCAATACATGAGCGTGAGCCATGGATATAGCACTATAGGTGGAATAGAATGGTGGTTGTGGAGAAGACAAAAAAAGGAGAAGATAGTCTCACATCAACTAGGCGTATCAACGGGCTATGGAGATGCCATCAATAGATATCAATGTGAGTGAGTAGGGATTGCCATGCAACGGATGCACTAGAGCTATAAGTATATGAAAGCTCAAACTGAAACTAAGTGGGTGTGCATCCAACTTGCTTGCTCATGAAGACCTAGGGCATTTGAGGAATCCCATCATTGGAATATACAAGCCAAGTTCTATAATGAAAATTCCCACTAGTATATGAAAGTGATAACTTAAGAGACTCTCTATATGAAGAACATGGTGCTACTTTGAAGCACAAGTGTGGTAAAAGGATAGTAACATTGCCCCTTCTCTCTTTTTCTCTTATTTTTTTGTTTTTGGTGGGCTTCTTTGGCCTCTTTTTTATTTGGGCTTCTTTGGCCTCTTTATTTTTTGTAAAGTCCGGAGTCTCATCCCAACTTATGGGGGAATCATAGTCTCCATCATCCTTTCCTCACTGAGGCAATGCTCTAATAATGATGATCATCACACTTTTATTTACTTACAACTCAATATTACAACTCGATACTAGAACAAAGATATGACTCTATATGAATGCCTCCGGTGGTGTACCGGGATGTGCAATGATCTAGCGTAGCAATGACATCAAAAAACGGACAAACCATGAAAATATTTATCTTATTAGTTTCCCGTCAACTTGCCGCCGTTTATTTTGCAATCTTTTCTTTCCAATCTATACAACAAAAATACCAAAAATATTTATCTTATTATCTCTATCAGATCTCACTTTTGCAAGTGGCAGTGAAGGGATTGACAACCCCTTTATCGCGTTGGTTGCAAGGTTCTTGATTGTTTGTGTAGGTACTAGGCGATTTGCGTGTAGTCTCCTACTGGATTGATACCTTGGTTCTCAAAAACCTAGGGAAATACTTATGCTACTTTGCTGCATCACCCTTTCCTCTTCAAGGGAAAACCAATGCATGCTCAAGAGGTAGCATGTAGGCATGTATTCCGTAAATAGTCGTACGTGCTTTATTAAAAGAACTTGCATGCCATCTTTTGTCCTACCCTCCCGTGGCAGCGGGGTCCATATTGCAAACTAAGGGATATTAAGGCCTCCTTTTAATAGAGAACCGGAACAAAGCATTAACACATAGTGAATACATGAAGTCCTCAAACTACGGTCATCACCGGGAGTGGGCCCGGTTGTTGTCACTCCAGGGTTGCCGGATCATAACGCGTAGTAGGTGACTATAACTTGCAAGATCGGATCGAACACATGGATATAATGATGAATTCATAAACGGTTCAGATCTGAGTTCATGGCACCTGGGCCCAAATTGACAAGCATTAAGCATAGCAAAGTCGTAGCAACATCAATCTAAGAACATAGTGGATACTAGGGACCAGGCCCTAACAAATCTAACTCGATTACATGATGAATCTCATCCAACTCCTCGCCGACCAGCGAGCCTACGAAGGAATTACTCACTCCCGGTGGGGAGCATTATGGAATTGGCGATGGAGAAGGGTTGGTGATGACGAAGAACGAAGATCCCCCCCTCTGGAGCCCCAAACAAACTCCAAATCTGCCCTCCCGAGGAAGAACAGGGCTTGGCGGCGGCTCCGTCTTGTGGATCATGATAATTCTTTCTCCCTAATTTTTTCTGAAAATATGTGATTTTATAGTGTCAGGGTTGAGGTTTGCGGGGCCACCATGCAGGTGGGTACAACCCACCTGGGCGCGCCAGGAGAGGAGGCGTGCCCTGGTGGCTTGTGCCCACCCAGGGACCCCTCTCTAGTGGGTCTTGGCTCCAGTAATTCTTATTATTGATATAAAAATCCTCGCAAAGTTCCGTTCCATCCCGAGAACTTTTATTTCTGCACAAAAACAACACCATGGTGGTTCTGCTGAAAACAACGTCAGTCCGGGGTTAGTTTCTTTCAAATCATGCAAATTAGAGTCCAAAACAAGAGGAAAAGCGTGAGAAAAAGTAGATACGTTGGAGACACATCAGATTTCTTCATCAACTATTATTTCTCCATGATTCAAATTTTCCACAGGTTTTGAGTTGTTAGACACTCAAGAACACTGATAACTGATTCAAGTCTACACTTTCCTTTCCATTGTTTTGTTTAACCTTTCTTGTGATTAAATTGATCTAAGAAGTAACATTAATATGCTTATGTAAACACCTCGGTGTACAACCTAGTCAGTAAGACCCTGTTACTATTGTTCATGACATTTTGGTTAACCACCGATGGACGAGAACTTTGCCTATCGGTCTGCGTCGTTCAAGGAGCGGGAAAAATAGTTCTCTTTGTCCCTCACCCTTGGTACCGACGTTGTTGCCGACATAACTGACAGGATATTCTCTGACCTGCCTTGCTATCATGATCGTGCAAAATGTTAGCACCCTTCTCGCTTTTAACCCGCATGGTGGGCCCATAACCCACAGTTACATAGGATCGAAACCTTACTCATGTACAACCTTGGTTCTGAAACATTCTTTGCACTTGGCTTCGTATGTAATTCACGAGCTAACTTCCTCACCATGTTTCATTCTGGTATCAGAGGCAACATTTTTCTTCATTGCTGTGAACCCCATCATCACTTGTTTTAGGCATCCGCTGGATGCCTACCTGGTTGAAACTTGTTGAACCTCCTTATAGCACTCTCGATACATTTCCTGGTGCTTCTAAAATCTCCTTCCTTGAGATAACTATCGGATGCCGATCCTTTCAGACATCCGTTATTATAGCTCCCCCCTTATTCCACCCCTTAAATCTTGGGACGAGATTTCTTGTAGTGGAGGAGAATTGTGACGCCCAGAAAATTAAGCTACAGTAATCCTCCATTAAAGATGCCATGTCATCACATTACTATTGCTAATCCTTGCTTGATCCAAATCTTTGTTCAAACTCAAATTCAAATTAAAGCCCAAAATTCTAATTTCTCAAACATGGAAAATAAAATGTTTAAAGTGTGGCAAATAATCCCTTGATATATGTCATGTTGGAACCAACCTCTTTTGGATTCCCAAAGTGCCATTGGAAATTTATTTAGTGGTCCAGCAACATTTGAAATTGGCCTTTTCAATTTCTAAAAATAGTTGGACACTCCCAAATGCTTTGGATCTTTTTGTAGCAACCCAGAATGTTGCACTGTATTTTTGTGCCAAGTTTTGTATTAAACAAAACTCATTTAGTAGCTCAAATAAAATTCAAAGTAGGAAGCAAATAATTAATACAAAAAAGGTAAAAGACCTAAACTACTGGTGAACTGGGCTCTAGGTCAATAGTGGGAGCCCAGCCCACCTCACCACCTCCTCCTTCCTACTGCTCACCAGGAGCGCCGTGGACGCATGAGCCCCGTCCATGGCCGTGGATGGCCACACGGCGTCCATCCCGTGGCTCCCCGACGCATATAAGGTCTTCCCTGATCCCTGGGCAAACCCTAGCCACTTCCCCCTTCATTCCTCGCGACGCTTCTTCTTCCCCTGTGAGAGACCGAGCCACCATCGCCATGGTTCGGGCGTAGCCACACCCACCTTCGTCCACGCGTCGCGCCTCCCTATTCATTCCCCTCGCGGGCATCTTCTTCACCGTCTATGCCAAGCGCTTGGAGCCGGGGAGCACGACAGCGCTCACTCCACCGTCGTCTTCCACCGTCGGACGCATCGAAGCTTGTCGTCGACCTGTGCCGCCCCGAGCACCTCGAGTCGCCCCCGGGATTTCTCTGCAATGACCGTGAGCTCACCTCTGATTCCCCCTCTACTTGACCCCTAGTTCGTCCCAAGCTAGCTCCCCCACCATAGCCGCCGTGCCTGTGCGCGAGGCCGTCGGAGCTTGTGCTCTTGCACGCCTCTGGTTGCGTCCCCCCGCCAGCGCGTGCCCCACTCCATCCGTGTGCGTGCCCCGCCATGCCCGTCTAGGCCCGCCGTTGCCTGTCGCCGCTCGCTGCCGTCTGCTGCTCGTGCTATGCTGCTGCTGCGAGCTACGCTGTTGACTGCTACTTCTGATGCTTTGCTCTACTGCTATGCTGCTGCTGCCCCCTATGCCAGCTCGCGCCCCACCTCTCCCCCGCGACCGCATGCCCGCTGGAGCTCTGCCGCACGGGCCACCCCCTGCAACCGGCTGCACCTCCTAGCATCGCGCTACCCTGCCCTGCAGTCCCGCCGCCGCACCGCGCCACGCGTGGCCGCTGGCCTACGCATCCCTGGCCGCGCTGACCGCCCTATCCAGCCACGCCTCGCCGGCCGTCTGGGCCTCCGCTTGCGCCTCGGGTTCGCTCATACGGGCGCCTGCACCCAGTGCCTGGTACCCGCCTCGGCTGGCCCCCCAAGGCACTACCAACAGGGCCCCACGCCCCTGTGTAAAAAACTAGGTTTAAAAAGGTATAATAAAAATATAATTAATTAATTAGATAATTAATTAACTTAATTAAATAGGATTAATTAGCCTAATTTCATGATTATTTGAAATCGGGATTAATTAGCTAAACCTAGTGTATGATAGGGGTCCCCACCCCCATATTGACCAGTCAACGTTGACTGGTCAACTAGGACCCCCTAGACCCACATGTCAGCCGATGCGTACACTTCTATGGATACAAAGGTGTGTACCCATAGAAATTTACTAATTACTTTCGAATTAAACTAAATTCAAAAATTGTTTAAATATTTGAAAAATCATAGAAAATAATCCGTAACTCGGATGGAAAAGTTTTATACATGAAAGTTGCTCCGAAAAATATGACGAATCCGAATACGCAGTCCGTTCATCTGCCACACGTCCCTAGCATAGTGAACCTGCAACTTTCCCCCTCCATTTCATCTGTCCGAAAATGCCAAACTTCGGGAAAACATTCCCGGATGTTTTTCCCCTTTGCCGGTATTGTGTAGCACTGCGTTAGAACACCCCTAGCACCGCGTTTCATCATGTCATGCATAGTATTGCACTTGTTTGCTCTGTATTTATTGTTTCTTCCCCCTCTTCTCTCCAGTAGACCTCAAGACCGCTGCTGATGCTGCCCCTGTGATCGACTACGTCGACGACGACCCTTCTTCCCTTTCATCGGAGCTTCCAGGCAAGCCCCCCCCCTTTGATCATCCTGAAATAGCACATTCCATTCTATCATGCTTGCATTAGATTTTGCTACTGTAATTGATTGCTCCTATTCTGATGCATAGCCTGCTTTTGTAACCTGCTTATTGTTACCTACCTGCTTATCCTAAACCGCTTAGTATAGGTTGGTTAGTGATCCATCAGTGACCCCCACCTTGTCCTTGTTGCCCCTGCTTCATCATTGATGACTCGATCAACATGATCGACAACCAGAGCCCGACACCTCACATCACATCACGCCCCCTTTTGTTGCTCGACTCTATAGAGCTACTATCGAGTGCCGAGGGTGATACCTCACAACGCACTCCTGATGATAACTCTGTAGTGTAGCTATTCGGTCGTGGTCATCAAGCGTGGTTCCTCCTTCACCATTTCCGATACGGCTCTGTCGTGCAACACCTCAAGTGTGAACCTCGAGGGTGGTTCCTCATATGTTCACCTTGATGATTACATCGAGTGGAATCCACCGAGGGTGATCCCTTGAGACCATTGTTGAAGTCGTGTCGGCCCTGAGGGGTACCCGCGAGTTGATGTGAAATTCGTGCGGGCCCATAGAGCACCCGTGAGTTTCCTACGTGGCACGGTCGGGCATTCGGGGCCCTTGCCGTAAGTCCACGAGACAGGGCGATCGGGTCATATTATCATGAGTCTCTACTCGTCTTCACGAGCCCCCAATGCACTAACAGGTTTGGGTATTTGTTCTGAGTTGGCCTCTAGGCTTTACGCACTAACCACCACACGAGAATAGTTATGGGCCTCGACGTCGCAGTATCAGCCAAAGCTTTGTTAGACGTCTAGTTCAGCGTGGCAGCATGGTCAGATCGCGTCGACCATCCGAGGTGGCGCTGGTATTCACCCTGCATGCAACGACCCGGAGTGCAACGGGCGATGGACCCAAGACCCCGGAGCGCTTAGGATGTAGACCGGCGGGGACCTCTCAGCTGAGCCTAGGTATGGCCGCGGCATGTTGATCTTCCGAGGTCGGGCATGACCTAGGAAAGTGTGTCTGGCCAGCGTGATTGAGCGTGTTGGGTAACGTGGTGCACCCCTGCAGGGAAGTTATATATTTGAATACCGTGTCCACGGTAATGGACATTCAAACTTGTATCCTAATCTTGTATAACTAGAAATGGATACTTGAGACATGTGATGGATATGTGGCTCCGAGATTGCTTTCTCACAGGGAGTTGAGGAAGGATATCTGGGCGTTAATACTACAACATGTTTGTTAAATGTAAACTGCTATTCTATACTCTTCTGAATGCTGCAAGATGCTTGGAGCCGCTTGAAGATGCTAGTCTTCAATAGGCTAGGCCTTCCCCTCTATTCTGGCATTCCGTAGTTCAGTCCACAGATACAACCCTTCCATTTGATACCAATGCATACTTAGTATAGATCTGATGCTTGCGAGTACTTTGGATGAGTACCCACGGTTGCTTTGCTACCCCCATTTCCCCCTTTCTTCCTTCTTTCCGGTTGTTGCAACCAGTTGGTGGATCCCGGGAGCCAGATGCCAGCGCCGACGGATACTACTACATGGAGGCTGCCGAAGACCAGGAATAGTTAGGAGATCCCAGGCAGGAGGCCTTGCCTCTTCGATCGTTGTTGCTTTTGTGTTTGCCTTCTTAAGGCATCCTTGTCTAACTTTATGTCTGTACTAAGATATTGTTGCTTCCGCTGACTCTTGTGTATCGAGCTTGTATTCGAGCTCTCGAGGCCCCTGGCTTGTAATATAAAGCTTGCATTATTTTAATTTGTGTCTAGAGTTGTGTTGTGATATCTTCCCGTGAGTCCCTGATCTTGGTCGTACACATTTGTGTGCATGATTAGTGTACGGTCAAATCGGGGACGTCACAGTGTTGACAAAGGTGAAAAAAGATATTTCATGACTCTAATTGATTACTCTACTAGATATTGCATGCTATATCTATTGAAAACAAAAGGTGAGGCTTTGCACTACTTTAAAATCTATAAAGCCAAAGTGGAGAATCAACTCGAGATGAAAGATCAAAAGGCTTAGGTCAGATCAAGGTTGAGAGTATTTGTCCAACGATTTCAGTTTATTTTATGAGGAACATGGTATAATCCATGAGAGAAAGCCTCCATATTCTCCCTAGTCAAACGAGGTTGCCAAAAGAAAAAACCGCACTCTAACTGATTTGTTTGACGCCATGTTAGACACAATGGGACTTTCCATGGAATGGGGGGGGGGGGCTTTGATGGTTGCAAGTCATGTCCTAAACAGAGTTCCCAGAAAGAATAGAGATATTACCCCATATGAGGAATGTGAAAGGAAAATGTTTAAACTCTCCTACTTACGAACTTGGGGTTGTTTGGCTAAAGTCAATGTGCCAATTACCAAGAAGCGTAAGCTTGAACCAAAAACAATTGATTGTGTTTTTCTGGGATATGCTTTCCATAGCATTGGCTATAGATTTCTAATGGTAAAATCTGAGCTACTTGACATGAATGTTGGTACAATCATGGAGTCGAATGATGCGACTTTCTTTGAGGATATTTTTTCTATGAAAGATATGCCTACCTCATCTAGTCAGTGGTTAGATATAGCTCCTGAACCTTTTGTTCCATTGGAACATTCCGAGCAGAAACACAATAAGATTCGCGGGGAGGATAACAATGAAGCTCCTAGAAGGGGCAAAAGACATAGGGTCGCAAATTCATTTAGTGAAGATTTCATTGGGTACCTCGTGAATGATACTCCTACTTCTATTTCAGAAGCTTATGCATCTCCTGATGCAAACTATTGGAAAGAAGTTGTGCGTAGTGAGATAGATTCCATCATGACTAACGGGACATGGGAGATCACTGATCATCCTTATGGGTGTAAACCTGTAGGATGTAAGTAGGTGTTTAAGATAAAGCTTAGGCCTGATGGTACAATTGAAAAGTACAAGGCGCAACTTGTAGCAAAGGGATATACCTAAAAAGAAGGTGAGGATTTCTTTGATACTTATGCACATGTGGCCAGATTGACCACCATTCGAGTACTACTCTCGTTGGCTTCTTCACACAATCTTCTCGTTCATCAAATGGACGTTAAGATAGCTTTCCTAAATGGAGAGTTGAGGAGAAAATTTACATGGAACAGCCTAATCTTAGCCGATGGTCATGAAGGAAAAGTGTATTTGAAAAACTAGTAACAACAAGGCATACCATAGGTCTACTACTTCGCTCTCTTTTACCTTTTGAGAGAAGGCGGCAATTTTCATCCTTCGTGAACGACCACGTGGCAGCGGTTTCCGCCCCTCCATTTGTTGCTCTGGCAGCGGGAGGGGGGCAATCTCCCATTTATTTCCCAGTTTGTTCATAGGGGTAAGCTTTTGTCTTCATCCAATAGCACCAATGCAATGAGGATGGCGTTGCTCGAATAAGGTGGCTTAGGTCTCTCCCTCATCATACGGTGCGGCGGAGAGCCCATGATCTCGTCTACCCGCCGTTCACTAAGGTGGCTTCAGTCTCTCCCTCATCATGGCGGTGCGGCGGAGAGCCGATGATCTCGTCTGCCCGCCGTTCGCTTGGGGCGGCAAGATTAAGGTCCCGTATGGTATGGTGGTTGCTGATTATACGTGTGAAGATGGTGCTCCTAGCACATGGTTGGAGGTCCGTCGCTGGCCAATTTGGCGTTGGTCACCGGCTCTCAACACCTTTTTGTCTATGACGTTGGCATAGATCATGGGATGATGATGCAGATTTGTTGCCTATTCCGGCGAGCGTCACGACGCTACCAGTGGTCGACGTGGTTTCTAGTTTGGTTATGTGCATTGATACATGACACAATTGTAATAGTCTTTTTCTTGAAGTTCTTTGTACAAATTTTCCATACTCCACATTTGCATGCCCCTCTGGAAGATTTCACATTTGTGGGTAAATGTCATCTGCACAATGTGCAGTGTAAGACTGCGGTTTCTCTAGAAGGTAAGTCAGAATATTATCGTATTTACAAAATTATTGGTGTCTATAGCATGAGTTGGAAAATACTACTTTCTCTGTCTTAAAATATAAAATGTTCTTTGATGCTATCAGTACATGTGATGCATGTCCTGGTGTACTCTATAAAACTCGGAGCTTCTTGAGCTTAGGGGCTGTTTGGTTTAAGACTAAGTTTGTCTAAGGTTGCCACACCTAAGGTTAGACAAGTTTGACCAACTTGAATGGGTGTTTGGTTCAAGCCACACCTTAGACAAGCCACATTAAGATCCCACATCACATACACTTAAAAAATATGGCAAAATTTCCTTAGTCTTGCCAACTTATGGCTCTTGGCAATATTGTATGGCAAAATGTAGCATGGTTAGACTTAAAACCAAACAGCCCCTTAGTAGAGGTAGCAAATTGCACCACTTGGCTGTCAACGTAACTTCGTAAATAGTCAAATGGACAGTCTTGTGGCAAGGGGCCTTGAAGTGGATTATATTATTTAGACCAATGAAGCGAGCAAGCCTTCTGAAAAGCTGAATCAAGCCACCAGCTTCTGCCAGGATAAAATAAAATGGATGATCTGACCACAGCCCATCGTTGAACGGAGAGAGGGAGTAGCCGACTACTGATAAGACAAACGATGTGGTGCCATCAGACGATGCCACAACGAGCAACAATGCGACCAGAACGCCGCCAGCAGACCTGCTGTAGGCTATTGTGCTGCCACACAGCAACAACCACCTTCCCGCTGCAAGTCGCTGCAGACCCGCTCCAAAGGCCCGCCGACCCGAAGAAAACGAGGCCGCCACGACCTTGGAATCAGTGAATCACCACCACCGGTCCCTCCATCCAAAACATACTCCAAAAACGATGCCCTCAAAAGGGGACTCCGGCTCAGAAGCATCGCCATCGCTTGATCCCGATGAGATCAGGGGTTTTCCCCGGAGTTGCCGCGACCAATAGACCGGGCCTTGCCTATACAGATCGCCGGCCGGACAAGATCAACGCAAAGGACGCACAACCATCGGAGGTAGCCTGCCGTCGCCATCATAGCTGATCCTGCTGCCGGATTGGCCGCCATCCGCGCGCGTGCACCTGCGTCGCAGTCACCACGCCTCCTCCATGGATATGGGCAGAATCCCATGAAAAGTCAGATATGTGTACCTCGGTTTTGGTTGTGTTTCATGCTATGTCAATTTGGCAAAGCTCCAATGATGTAGTATTATACATGCGGGCTTCAAGTACATTTCTTTCCAGTTAAGTTGCCAAATTAGCAGTATGACCTATATGGAAGTTTGTTGTTGACTTGAAGCATGTAAAAAATCCTGCATAATCTATGAGGAACAAAGTGGACTGAAGCATGTAACTAGAACTTCCACGCGCATATATAGAGAAGGAAAACAATTGCCAATTGAGTTCTAGCAGTCAAATATTCTGTATGCCAGCTTTGCGTTTGGTATCATGTGGGGTGGGAGGTAACAAGAATTTCCACGTGCACTGCTTGGCACCAACTGCCGCGGGTGTCCGTCCAGGCATGTATATTTCACGTACCATTTTCAGTCGTGTGAAGGCCCAGATACAACTGGGTCGGTGACCTGATTTCATCGGCTTGGCATTGACTGAAGCAGTGTTCCCTGATCTTGCGGCTGGACATGAAGATGACGAGTTCCCATCCCTGAAGAAGAGGGGTTGTGGTGAAGCACATGGGCGCACAACCGCAACCACCGCCGCCCTCCCACCACCAGCGGGCCTAGCAACGCGGGCAGAGGAGCGCCGCGCCGTCCATCCATCGCTCGAGCCTCCCGTCCGAGGACGAGCCACACCAGGGCGCTACGGGCCGGCCCCGCCGCCGCCGGATCTGCATGGGCTTAGCCCGGCCGAGTCCAAAGGGCGGCGGCGAGGGGAAGGGAGGGTGCGAGGGGGACCTGGCTGGAGTAGATCTCGCCACCGCCTTCTATTTTCTAAGTGCAAAATAATATTCGGATCAGAATATCCTTAATGTCGGCGCCAAAAAAGGTTCTTTTTTTACATGGCAAATCATTGTAGCAGGAATACAAATGTTCAAACGGGGATGTGTGTCGCGTGTGGGCTCAGGCGCGCAAATCAATATTTGGCATGATTCCCGGGTTCCATTGTGTGAATCTCGGAAAGTCATTACACCAAAGGGAATGACGACGTTAAAAAAAGCTAAAGAGCTGATTGATCCGCACACTGGCAATAGGATGAGGGCCTGTTATGGTCTGTTTTCTCTCCTGTAGATACCCATAAAATCCTCCAAATTCCATTACGAGTGGAAGTGATCGAAGACTTCGTCATAGCATGGCATCGCAACAGTTGAGGCACATTCTCAGTAAGGTCAGCATATAATGTGGAATTTGAACATCAATTTGAGCATCACTGAATCGAACCAACGGGCAGGGAAGTCAAGTACAAGATAGTTGAAAGTATGCTTGGGCTTTACACATTCCGCGAAAAGTGAAACGCTTTATATGGAACATTATGAGGGGAGTGCTTCCATGCTTTGATACTTTAGTCCGAAGGCATGTTCCCATATCGGGTCAATGCCCGATCTGCCACATAGGGTTTGAAGATATCCAACATTTCCTATTTACCTGCAGTCAAGCTTTGGAGGTTTGGGCTGAACTTGGTCTCAAAGTAGAGATCCAAAAAGCAACGGTAGAAGACTGCTAGGGCTCAGTCATATTGGACGCTCTTATGAGACAACAAAACTGTATAAGTGCGCTACCAATGGCCAAACTTATTGCAGTTGGTAGCTGGTTAATCTGTCCGTCAACTAGATCGAACGGCTATGTCCATCAAAGTTCTAGCAACAAAGTTTGTCTGTGCTGCAACTCCTGACCGACCAGTAATGAAACGTGATCACATGTGGCAAAAACCAAAGAGAGGAATAGTTAAATTCAATGTGGATGCATCCTTTTGTGCGAAAAATATGACGGGATGTACAGGTGCAGTAGCTCGCGATAACCATGGCGAGTTTGTCGTGGCAGCCTCATGCTTTATACCAGATGTCCCTTCTGTGGATATGGTGGAAATAATGGCCATTCCCAACGGCTACTACGGAGAGCTAAGATTGGGTGCAGCTCACTAATCATCGAATCTGATAATTTGGTCGTTGTCGAGGCACTAAATCAGGAAGAGTATTTAGGAGTGGAAGTGGTTGTGGTTTTGGAATGCAAAGTACTAGTGCTCGATTTGTCCATGTCTGAAGTTATAAAATGTTCTAGGGGAGGTAATGGAGTAGCGGATAGCATTGCAAAATTTTCCCATAGTAGTAGATCTTCTAAAGTTTGGGATAGCATTCAATCCCGGATTTTATTTCTCACCTTATTGAAAATACCTTTCTATTATTTGAGAAATAAAGTCCTTTTCCTGTGAAAACAAAAAAAGAAGGCCCGGCGCCTCACTCTCTAGACAGCGCGCAAGGTAAACTGAGTGTAAGCTCGCAATTCATCCTGCTATTTCCTATGCCATATGTGTGCAGCTCTACTCGTCATCCGATCAATCCCCGGCTATGGCTGCTTGCTTAGCCAACCGTCGTCGATGAAGCTCATGTTCACGAACTTCTCAACCTCCGCCTCGCTCAGATGCTTCTCCCACGGCACTCTCCTGGCCATGTCTGACCCCGGCCCGGTGCACCCAACCTCTGCGAACACGACGTCGTTAGTCTCGTTGCCGGCGTGCCACGGAGCACATCCCTGCGGTACGACGACGCTGGACATGTTCACGTGGTAGTAGACGACGGTGGCGTACTTGTTCCACGCGCGTCCGAGATACTGGCGCCCGGTGCCTCGGAGCTCCCCGCCCTTGAACACAAAACCTCCGGGGTCGCCGGCGTGTTGCCTGGCGTGCGCCGTCACCCACCCGGCATGGCGGCGGCCGTACCGCCGGGGTATGCTGGACACGAGGGTGCAGCCGTCGTAGATGGACCGGGCGTAGCCGAAGATGAAGTCGACGCCGCCCTTGATGACGCATTCACGGAAGTAGTGCTTGCCGGTGTTGTCGCAGAGCGTGTCCTCGAAGCCGTTGAAGGCACAGCGGTGGAAGGCGATCCGGTCACCGTCGACCAGCGCCGCGAGCGCTTGGGTGACGCGGCTCTTGTTGACGCTGTTGTGCGTGTTCGTGAAGGCGATGTCCCGGGCAACGAAGTCGTTGGCGTAGACACTGAAGGTGGCGGTCTCGTACGTCTTCATCGCGTCGGCGCCGCGGCGCATCAGGCCGGCGGTGCTGCCGTGGGCGTGGTCGTCGAAGTAGATCTCCGTGCTCGAGTGGCCCTCCCCTTCGAGCAAGATGTAGCCTTTCTCCTTTGGGATGGTCACCTTCTCCCTGCATGCACCACATGTACCATCATAACCATACTTGCTTACCACATGTTGAGACAATGCCGAACTACCTAGTACTCCCTTCGTTTCTTTATATAAGGTGTATTTGTTTTTTGATAAAATTTCACAATACAAGATGCATTTCTTTTATTTCCTCGTAATTCCGTCTTTAGCCCTCCAGAAAAAGGAAAGAATCTCTCCCCCGGTTGCATGTATCTCTCGTTATAAAGAAGGAAAAGGAAAGTATCCCTTCCCTGATTGCATGTATTTCTCATTATAGAGAAGAAAAAAAAAATCTCTCCCCTGATTGCATGCATCTCTTCCTTTCCAAGCCTAAATGATTTATTTGTCACTAATCAATGATTTAGTCAAGGTTAATTTCGTCCTAAATTGTGTAAAATTATGTACGATTGATCACCATGCCCAAAAAGTATGTAGAAGACGAACCTGTACCGCCCTGCCTGGACGTGGATCCTGACCCACTCGCGGTTGCCATTCGGGACGAGGTTCACCGCCGACTGAATGCTCCTGAAATCCCCTCGCCCTTCACTGTCCACGGTGATGGTCCTCGACACCGGCGCCCACGCAGAGCTCGACGCCGGCCACCGGAGCAGCAGCACGACCACGAGCACGACCAAACTAACAGTACGATGGCACTCCATGTTTTTCCTCCTCACGTATCTTGGTCGTTTTGCTATGTGGAGGACAGGAATCGATCCCACCAGGCACATACGAGTCCCGTACCTATTAACACAGCCCCTTACATTTGGCTGGTGATTATATACGACTTTGTTGGAAGTAAACCCAACGTCAGAACCAGATTACATGCCAGTATATGTATCCAACTAGTACCTGAATTTGTTATCATGTAGGATTAGTGTTACAGTTTTGTTAAAACACATCTAGATGAGAAATAACTATATCACATCTAAGTCCTTCACCACACATCTAATTGCTATAAGATTTGTGCCAATTTATCCCTTGCCCACGTAGTCTCACACGCACATACGTACGAGTTGTTTTCTGTTTTGCCATTGTGCGGCCGTGTTGTCTCCTTTTCCTTGTGGGCTGCGTTGTGTCGTTTCCGAGTGTGGGCCGTGGGTTGCAGGTTACGGGCTTTTGTTTGTTTGTTTGATTTCTTGGCTAAATTTTTTTTTTGTTTTTTTTTCATATTTACAAAAACACATTGAGATTGAAAATAGCAATGTCAAATTTGACTCTCCACACAATTAAACGATGCAAGATATGTATCGGTAAATTTTAAATATTTTTTGTTGTATCGATAGGCATGTGTTCATGCACCCCCGTGTGTTTTATTTGTTTGTTGCCTTTTTTGGGGCTGGCAGGTCATGTGCCATATCTAGTGAGTTTTCGCCTTGTTATTGTTTTTTTACGGTTGCGGACCTGATGTTGTGTATGGGCTGCGCAATGACTATTTTTGCTTTTTTTGTTGTGATTTTTTGTTTCTATAAGAGATGGCAGGCAATGACGATGTAGTGAGTGTTTTGTCTCCTCATCATATTTTCATCGGTTGCAAGTCCAGCGTCGACATGCAATTGGGGTTGTCCATTATTTGGTCTCAGTTGTAGATTCACCGTTGACATGCAACTAGGGGACAAACTATTTTTGTCCCAGTTGCAAGTCCATCCCCGATATGCAATTGGATGCGCCTTTTGTTCTAGGTGCAAGTCGATTCTTGATAAGCAACTAGGCATGACTCATTATGTTGTTTCAGTTGCAAGTCCACCCTCAATATGCAACTTCAGGGGTCAACCATTTTTTGTTTTAGTTACATGTCCACCCCGACATGCAACTGGGCCGACTCATTTTTTGTCCTAGTTGCAAGTCCACTCTCGACATGCAACCCGGAGGCCAACTCATCTTGTCCCAGTTGCAAGTCCATCCCCAACATGCAAATGGACATGTCTCATTTTTTGTCCTAGTTGCAAGTCCACACTTTGATACACAATCATGTCTAGCCCCATTTTTTGTTCCAGTTGCAAGCCTAGCCTTGACACGCAACTGGGATAGGGATCCCTTTTGTCCTGGTTGCAAGTCCAACCCCGACAAGCAATTGGGCCCGCCTGTTTTTTCCTAGTTGCAAGTCGATCCTTGATACACAACTTGGACTGGCCCATTGTTTTGTTCTAGTTGCAGGTCCACCCTTGAGATGCAACTTTAGGGGTCAGCCATTTTTTGTCCTAGTTACATGACCACCCCCGAAATGCAACACAGTTGACACATTTTTTTGTCTCAGTTGCAAGTCTACTCTCGACATGCAATTTGGGAGGCTGACCCATATTATCCCAGTTGCGCAAAAGGGCCCGCCTGTTTTTTGTCCTAATTGCAAGTCCAACATTTGATACGCAAACTGTGCCTGGTGAGGGAGTCCTGGACTAAGGGGTCCTCGGGTGTCCGATATATTGGATATGGGCCGGACTGATGGGACGTAAGGGATACAAAGACCGAAGACTCCACCCGTGTCCGGATAGGACTCTCCTTGGCGTGGAAGGCAAGTTTGGTGACCAACTATGAAGATTCCTTTCTTTGTAACCGACCTTGTGTAACCCTAGATCCCTCCCGTGTCTATATAAACCGGAGGGCTAGGTCCATAGATAGGCCGAATCCTCATAATCATAGCCAGACTAGACCTTTTAGGGTTTAGTCATTACGATATCGTGGTAGATCAACTCTTGTAATACTCATATTCATGAAGATCAATCAAGCAGGACATAGGGTATTACCTCCATAGAGAGAACCCGAACCTAGGTAAAACATTGTGTCCCCCGTCTCCTGTTACCATCAATCCTAGACGCACAGTTTGGGACCCCCTACCCGAGATCCACCGGTTTTGACACCGACATTGGTGCTTTCATTGAGAGTTCCACTGTGTCGTCCCCAAAAGGTTTGATGGCCCCTTCAATCGTCAACAATGATTTTGTCCAAGGTGAGACCTTTCTCCCTGGACAAATCTTCATGTTTGGCAGCTTCCCACTGCGGGCCAACTCGCTTGGCCATCTGGAGCAGATCGATAGCTACGCCCTTGGCCACCAGGTCAGATTTGGGATCTTGAACTACGTTGCGGACATCCGTGGAGACTTGATCTTTGCCGGATTCGAGACCGCGGCAGCCACTCCTGGTCATCCCGATGAACATGACCTAAATCTGTCATCGGACCGCATCCAGGAGATAGCTCCTGTAACCACCCTGGCCTTAGATCCGGAGCATACTGCGCCATCCAAGGACCGGAGGCTCAACCCCACCACGGAGGCCACAGATCCCCCGGCGTTGGAGCAACACATGGACTTAACCTCACACGATATCTGTGTCACTGGAACTCCGGACTAGTCTTCGGCAATAAGTTCCGAACCGCGTGAGTTCGCGGACGCCTAATACGTCTCCAACATATCTATAATTTATGAAGTATTCATGCCAAGTTTACAATATTTTTATATGATTTTGGTATGATTTGATTAGAACTAACCCAGACTGACGCTGTTTTCAGCAGAACTACCGTGGTGTTGTTTTTGTGCAGAAATAAAAGTTCTCGGAATGCGATGAAAATCAATGAAGATTTTTCTGGAAAATATGAAAAATACTGGAACAAAAATCTACTGAAGGGGAGTCACGGGGGCTCCACGAGGGTGGGGGGGGGGGGGGCGCCCCCTGCCTCGTGGACTCCCCGAGGCCCCCCCCCCCCATGACGTGAAATCAATGCCAACTTCTCCTATAAATACAGAAACCTCCGAAAATTAACCTAGATTGGAAGTTCCGCCGCCGCAAGCCTCTATAGCCACGAGAAATCAATCTAGGCCCTCTCTGGCACCCTGCCGGAGGGGGCCATCATCACCGGAGGGCATGGAGGAGGATCCCGGAGGGGACATCATCACCATGAAGGCCAAGGAC
Source organism: Triticum monococcum (assembly GCA_034509565.1). Taxonomy (NCBI): domain Eukaryota; kingdom Viridiplantae; phylum Streptophyta; class Magnoliopsida; order Poales; family Poaceae; genus Triticum; species Triticum monococcum. The sequence goes on along the minus strand of CM067842.1, from coordinate 73,974,469 downwards.
CAGAGGGGGAACCTCTCCCCATCCAGGGGAGGCCATGGAGGAGGAAGCACAAGGGGGAGAACCTCTCCTCTTCTCTCTTGGTGGCACCGGAGTGTCATCGAAAGGGGAATCATCGCCGTAGTGATCGTCTACATCAACATCACCATCCTCATCTCTTTTACGCGGTCCACTCAACCGCACCCCACTGTAATCCCTACTTGAACATGGTGCTTTATGCCACATATTTATGATCCAATAATGTGTTGCCATCCTATGATGTTTTGAGTAGATATCTTTTGTCTTTGGGTTGATTGACGATCTAGATTGGTACGAGTTGTATGTTTTATTTTGGTGCTGTCCTATTGTTCCCTCTGTGTCGCGCAAGTGTGAGGGATTCCTGCTGTAGGGTGTTGCAATACGTTCGGGATTCGCTTATAGTGGGTTGCGTGAGTGACAGAAGCATAAACCCGAGTAAGGGGATTGTTGCGTATGGGATAAAGGGGACCTGATGCTTTAATGCTATGGTTGGGTTTTACCATAATGATCTTTAGTAGTTGCGGATGCTTGCTAGAGTTCCAATCATAAGTGCATATGATCCAAAAAGAGAAAGTATGTTAGCTTATGCCTTTCCACTACAAAAAAAGACACATCCGTGACATTTTGGGTCAAACGAATTTTTTTTCTGTCATACATATGACACTTCTATGATGATAATTGTGACAAAACCCGGTATCATCATAGATGTGGTGGGCTCCTACTTCTATGAAAAAAAATCATGACAGAGAATGGGCTTTTCATCCTGGGTGGGCCGGAGACGCAGCTACATGACATTCTTTGGGCCGTCCATGACGAAAAAACCGTGGTAGAAGTGAGGGGGAGGAAAATTTCGGGGAGTTTCCGGTTACGGTGGGAGGTCAGGGGCCGAGCGATGCGTGTTCTCTCGTACATGTACACGCGTGTGTGCGAGGCGTTGGCTCTAACTGAACCTGAGCGAAGCGTTGGGCTCTAACTGAATCCGAGCGATTGCACTGCAGCCTACGCGTTACTGAACCCGAGCGATCTATCGATGGCTGTTAACTGAACCTGTCGTGGAATTGTCACGGAAGATGTCCTAGAGCAAGGACTTAGTCGTAGGGCCATCGCACTAGGAAGCTTAAAGGGGTTAATCGGGACAAAGGACACGAGAGAGTTTTTATACTAGTTCGGCCCCTTACGATGAAGGTAAAATCCTACGTCTAGTTGGGTTTGGTATTGCTAGGGTTTCGATCTCCAAGAGGCTCAACTCGCCGGCTTGGTTATCGATCTGTTTTCTCCTTCCCTAAGCCGCCACCGGGTCGTCCCCTTATATACATGGGTCGACGCCTGGTGGCCTATAGATTCCCGGCCGGCTCATAATCGTGTCTGGCTCGGTGACTTTCTTTACATGCCTTTCTTTACAAATCTTTCCTTACATATGGTGGTTCATAATATCAGGCCTTAAACCGCCTTCAGGCCCTTGGGCCTTCTATAATACTTAATAAACTACAATCTTGGATGTTTACTGGGCTTCTTGCGTAAACCGCCATTGGGGCTGACCCGGCCCCTCCTGGGCGGGTCTCCGCTGATAGTAATATCCCCAAAATTAGGCCCTAGGTTGACTTTGAACTTTGTTCTTTGTCAATCTTTCATACTTAGCCAAAAAATCCATCTTCTTATCTTTACTGAAATTCCCTTGTAATCCGTCGTGACGTCATCTCTTGAAAACGCAAAAGAGTTTCATGACGTCATCTTCCAATGGATCTTTTATCTTTAATTCTTCCTGAGAATCGAGGCGCCTATATAGTTGGATAACCATTATTCGGTTCTCCCTTGATTTTTACGCCCGTCTGTTCGTATCTTTCCTTATAAATAGGCTCGCCTTGGCCTTTCTCATTCTTCTCTCTCTCCCTGTCTTCTTCCTCTCGCGACCCTACTACTGCTCAAGCTTCGCCGCTGCCGCGCCTTATCTCCGTTGTCGACTCTGGCCGCTGCATCGACCTGAACCGATCCAGAGAACCCGCGGCGACCTCCGTAGTAGACCTGCAACCATAAGCTTTCTTTCCTTCATGCTTTAGATCTTCATTAGGGTTTCCAAGCTCCTGCATGTTCTTCGTAGTTCATCATAGTTCTTCTATTGCCTCCTCTTTCTGATCCAAAAGAGATGTATGTTCATGCAATAGCTATTTGGTGCCTCCTTTTGATATTAGCAGACTCCTTTTTCTGGTACAAGAGCTATGTTTAGATCTGATGAACTCATCTGGACTGTATTTTTAGGTCTAGAATTTTTTCAGTTTGAACATCCATTTGATCTAAAATAATATCAACCATTTTGGGAAACTTGTTTGTCCCAATACTTAGCTGAATCCACTTTCTGAAAGAATCTATAGTCATGGCGGCTTACCGCACCGGCTTTCTTTTCCTTATATGTCATTAGCCCTTAGTTAAGACGCCATTACTAGTTTTGCATCTTCACGCCTTAACTATTAATCTCATCGTTAAACTGAACCGGCATGTTGCTTTTTTCAGTTCCTTGCACATCATGCCATCCAAAACGCCAACCATCTGTAATTGGGTTCCCTCAACCATAACAGAGGAACGTTTAAAAGAGTTCTTCATCATAGGATTTCTGCCATCAAAAGCTGTCATGTCTTACCGTGCCCCTAACCTGGAAGAAGAACGACCCAATCCAAGAGACGGCGAAGTGATTGTTTTTACTGACCACATGAACCATGGCTTCTCACTGCCTAGCTCAAAGTTCTTCAGAGAGGTCCTCCACTTTTTCAAACTCCATCCTCAGGACATCAGGCCCAATTCCATATCTAATATTTGTAACTTCCAAGTGCTCTGTGAGGTGTATCTTTAGCAAGAGCCGACCGTAGAGCTGTTTAGAGAATACTTTTATCTGAACCGGCAGAACGAGTGCACCAACGGCCTTAGCTTAGAGCTTGGAGGCATCTCAATTCAGCGCCGGCAGGGTGCTGTCTTCCCTCTCATAGTCTTACCAAGTCACCCAAAGGACTGGAACCAAACTTGGTTCTACTGTCAGGACATCTCACCAGCAAACAAGAAGCCACTGCCTGGTTACCGCCCCGATCTTATGGACTCCAAGTTCGCGCTTCCAGATAAACTCACTGTTGCTGAACGCAAGAGATTGATGCCATCCATCAAAAAGATCAATGCTCTATTAGGGAACGAGTTGACTAGAGTTGATCTGACCCGTTGCGGGATCTCATGGCGGGTTATTCCTTTGAGCCGTCGGTCAAAGTTGATGTATGAATATGGTGGAGGCCCGGACGACTCTCTTCGTCATAACCCGGTTCAACTAACCAAAGAAGACAGTGTCTCAATGTCAAACCTTTTGGTGAATGGGAAATATGAAGACTGTAGTATTGTTGGGTTAAATCCCTTCTGTAAGCATAACCCGGTGCTAGAAGTAAGGATATTCTGATCTCTTTTCCTTTGTATTTTGCCCAGCCGTATTATTAGCACTGACCTTTCATCTTGTCTTTGCCTATCTGCAGGCCAACTCTGACTTTTGGAAAGTAAAATATGACCACGAGGCTGCCAAGAAGGCAAAAGCCGTTGCCATGAATGCCAAGAAAACGACGCGGAAGTCGAAGAAGAAAAAGAAGAACACTGCTGAAGATTTGATGAAGCTTGATGGCGCGTCTGATTCGGAGGTAGCCCTTGATTCCCTTGGCTAATTTTTTAAAAATCTTATTGACACTGATCATTACCAGGATGACACTTGGGCCAGTCAGGCCGGGGAAGCAGAGGTAACTATCATTTCCTTCGACTCAGAGCCCTTACCAAGACACAAAGTTTGACGAGTGATCCGTAAAGTATGGTTTTCTAACCCTTTAGTTCACTTGGATCCCAACTTTCGTTTGAAAAAGCAGCAACATGAAAGCCGCCGTCAAGCTGGGATTGAAGATGAACCGGCTGCCGTTCTTCAACAAACTCCTCGGAAACGTTCGAATGAGGTTTACTTATTTCTGTCTTTAACTCTGTTTAATGGTTCCTTCTCCTTGTATTTCTTTTAATTCTTTTTTATCCTTTCAGGAGGTGTCTCGCTCTTCTGGCGACTCATCGCAAACGCAATTCCCGGCTTTCAAGACTGCTCCCAGTAATTAGAAATCCTCCTTTCTTTCGGTTTGTTCAATTGTACCTTTATACTGACAATCCTGCAACCTTTTTTCTTAGTGGTCAAGCTAAATCCAAAAAAGCGAAGGCAGCTAAGCCGGCGGAAGACCCGCCGGTGCTGGCATCTGACCCGGCTAGGCCGCCTTCTCCATTAGCTGACGCTCCAGAAGACCCGCCTGTTGACACCGAAGCAAATCCTCCTGAGCTGTCATTTGACGAAACCACTGTGAACCCTTCTACAACCAGACCATCAAGCTCAGCCAACCCGCCGTCTCCGCCTACACAAGATGTTCAAATTACCGGGAGCCGCTTTATTGAGCCGGGGAACCCAACCGTGCTGGCTTGGTGTACAACAAAACAAGAGGCATTGGAGAGGCAAAAAGTTCGCTTTGACGTTGCCAACTATGACCGTCTCAATGCGAATGATATTTTGTCCGGCTATCATAATCATGTTCACTCCAGCCACGATTCTGAGATTGAGATGGTCAAGTAGCTACAGTTAAAATGCGAGGTATGTTTTTCTGGCTTATCTGTATTCCTTCAGCCCCCAAGTCTTCAGATTATGAGAGAACCGGAATAACCTGTAGACTTTAAAATATAGGCCGAGACCTTTACCTTTGAATTTTTTCTTGACTTTATTAGAACAAAGCCTCACCTGTAATCCCCAAGGACCGGCTCATTTTGATCATAAATGAACCGGTACTTTAAATTATTTTGAGACTGTCTTCAAAGTACTTAATACTCCGGCTTAACCTTGCTGAACTGCATTCATTAGCCCCCAAGTGCCAAGTATTGTTACTTTGTAAGGTACTTGGGACTTAAATATGTGTGTAGAGTCGTAGAAATTTGATTTGGCATACATCAGCCACCAAGTGTCAAGTGGTTATTGTAAAGTACTTGAGACTTGAATCTTGATTTTTGAACTTTGAAACCAAATCTTGACTCATCTGAATGTTTTGCAGAATGCCTTATCTGAATTGAACTCTCAATTGACTAATGCGAAGACCCGGCTAGCGAATCAGGAAACAGAAATCAAATCCGCAAACTCCAAACTGAAAATAAGTCTCTCTACAACGGAAAATTTAAAGACCAGCTTTGCTTCCAAGGAGAAAACTTGGGCAGAGGAAAAAACGCTTTTGACCCAACGTGCTGAGACGGCCGAAACAGCTCTGAAAGAGATTTCAACAGAGTTGAATGGGTTAAAAGGCCGGGTGTCTCAAATGGTAGCTGCTATCTTTGGTAAGCCGTCTGACTTTAACTTTTGTGTGCTTTTTGCCGATCAGGAGTATAATCCGCCAACTGACTTTGCGTGTAAAATTCATGCAGGCCCTCGAAGCAAAAATATGAGCCAAGACCCGTTGATTAAACTGAAGGCAGTATATACTTTGGTTGAACAATTGTATATTGCCGCACAGCGGGCTCTGGCCGCCATCTCTCCTGCTAATCAAGGACCCAACCGGCTCAGCGACGTCCTGAAGAAAATGTCCATCCTTCCTGCCAGGTTTCAAGAAGTAAAACGCTCCTGCGTGCGAGCCGGAGCTTTGACTGCCCTGAGCCGCTCCAAGGCTTGGGTGCCAGACCTAGACCCGGCGGACGTGGCAAGAGGTTATCCCATCGTGAAGGAAGACAGGTCTCCTTTTGATCAGGATGACTTCATGGCTTGCGTGCGCGGAGTCCGGCCTCAGGCAACTACCCTTGGAGATGACACCAATGTTGATAAATACCGGCCGGGTTTTGATAGTGAGAATAAGAAGATGGCCACTCCCTCATACAAGGTAACACATTTGATCCCACCAGTGAGAGAAGACACATTTGCCCCGGAATTTGACCCGGTCGGCCTGATCGACGACGAAGCCGAATTTGTCGCCGTGAATGGTTTTGATTGGTCAAAACCCAACTTCCAGCCAACAGAAGGTGGTGAACCGGCGAGGGAGGAACAATGATCATCTTCATGGGTTTATAAAGCCTTGTAATAACTTAGTTGTGAAAACACTGTATGTTCTGCTTATGCCATCACGCATAAAATACTTTTATGTGACTTCTTTGTTTCCTGATGCCAATGTATGCATCGTATTTAATGTTTGTCTCTGCAATGTTTGAATTCTGTTCCTATAAATAGAAAGGAAAGACTGGCTTGGCGGCTTAGAACCAAATGGGTTAAAACACCCAATTTATAGCCAATACGTTTGCCACAATAGGAAACAGAGACAGATATAAATAAAGGGCAAGGGCTGAAACTAACTCTATAGTTAATGCAGCAGGTAAGTGCGTATAAGTAATAACCATATACCTTGTCCCTTTTGATCCTTAGATCGCCGGTATAAATAACCCGGGTGATGAATTTGATAATTTAATCTTTATGAGAAGCCAATGCTTTTTTGAATACCAATGACTACTATACCTTGGTAGGTTGCGCCTTTTAATCCGTAAGCCACTGGTGTGAATGACCCGGGTGGCTGTGTTGTCAAATAGCCGAGCTGGTGAAGAAGACTAGGCTAATTATTTGTAATATTGAAACAACAAAAAACTAAAAGGCAAGCATAATTTAATCCTGTATTCAAAAGATGGGGGTTTCTGATTCGAATACGATCAGTAAACCGGACCAAAGGGGTTAAGCTAAGGTTCGAATACGACCATATAGCCCTAGTGGCTTTAGCGTTGCGCCGATTAAGAGGGTACCGACAGCTATGTTCTCTTTGGTTCGAATACGACCTATGTTTGAACAGGAAGCCCCCAAATGACCATGAGAGGTTTTTAACGACCCTGATTCGAATACGATCCAAGTCGGACTCAAAAGGGGTTAAGCTATGATTCGGATACGATCAAGAAGCCCCCAAGTGAGTTTGGGCTTGATCCAATCAAGAGGGTTACGACAGTTATGTTCTCTTTGGTTCGAATACGACCTATGTTTGAATAGGAAGCCCCCAAGTGACCATGAGATTTGCAGCTAGATTCGGATACGATCATAAGCTGGACCAAGAAGGTTAAACTTGATTCAAATATGACCAGCTCCTTAATAGTCTTTTGAAAATAAGAAATAACAAAGATGCATAGTCTTTGAAAAGAAAAGAGACCGATGGTCTTACTTTATTGCTTAACATGGGGTATACAATGTTAAAGTATGTACATGATGAGAGCCGGTAGCTCAGGTGTAATATGGCCAAAGTTGAGCAATGTTCCACGGCCGGCGGGTCTCTTCCTCTGACTTACGTGAGTCTGTGTACTCTCGAACGTCAATGTGGTAATATGACCCGTTGTTTAAGTTCTTACTGACCACAAAGGGCCCTTCCCAAGGTGGGGATAACCTGTGTGCATCTGATAGATCCTAGATGAGCCAGAGCACCAAATCGCCTTCCTGAAAAGTATGGGACTTAACCCGGCGGCTGTGATATCAGCGAAGGTCCTGTTGATAAATTGCTGACCGGGCCGCTGCTAAGTCTCTTTCTTCATCCAACAAGTCAAGTGCATCCTATCTTGCTTGCTCATTATTAGCTTCAACATAAGCTGCCACACGGGGAGAGTCATGACGGATGTCACTAGGCAACACTGCTTCTGCTCCATAAACCATGAAGAAAGGTGTGTAACCTGTTGATCTGTTAGGTGTGGTGTTGATACTCCATAACACCGAGGGTAATTCCTCTACCCAACAACCCGGCGTTCGCTGTAAGGGAACCATAAGCCAGGGTCTTATACCTTTCAAAATTTCCTGATTGGCTCTCTCAGCTTGACCATTGGATTGAGGATGAGCTACAGAAGAAACATCAAGCCAGATGTGTTCACGTTGACAAAACTCCTCCATAGCTCCTTGGGATAGATTAGTGCCATTGTCAGTGATAATGTTGTGTGGAAAACCAAAACGAAAGATCACCTTTTTCATGAACTGAACCGCCGTGGCTGCGTCACACTTACTCATTGGTTCCGCCTCAACCCACTTAGTGAATTTATCAACTGCCACCAAGAGATGTGTCTTTTTATCCTTGGACCTTTTGAAAGGCCCCACCATGTCAAGCCCCCAGACCGCAAACAGCCAAGTGATTGGGATCATCCGGAGCTCCTGAGTCGGCACATGCACCCGTCGTGCAAACTTTTGACATCCATCACATCTACTGACCAGATCTTCTGCATCAGCGTGAGCCGTCAACCAGTAAAAGCCATGACGAAAAGCCTTGGCCACCAGAGATTTTGACCCGGCGTGATGACCACAATCACCTTCATGGATCTCGCGAAGTATTTCTTGACCTTCTTCAGGGGAAATGCACCGCTGATACGCTCCAGAGACACTACGATGGTATAATTCTCCATCTAAAATCGACATTGACTTAGACCGCCGGGTTATCTGTCGAGCCAGAGTCTCATCTGCTGGCAACTCTCCCCGGGTCATATAAGCCAAAAACGGTACTGTCCAATCTGGGATGACATGAAGAGCCGCCACCAACTGCGCCTCCGGGTCAGGAACAGCTAAATCTTCTTTTGTGGGCAACTTGACAGAGGGATTATGCAAAACATCCAAAAAGGTGTTAGGTGGCACCGGCTTACGCTGAGACCCCAACCGGCTTAAGGCATCAGCCGCCTCGTTCTTTCACCGATCAATGTGCTCCACCTGATAACCTTTAAAATGTCCTGCAACGGCATCAACCTCCCGACGATAAGCCGCCATGAGAGGGTCCTTGGAATCCCACTTGCCAAATACCTGTTGAGCCACTAGATCTGAGTCGCCAAGACATCTGACCCGGCTCAAACTCATCTCTTTCGCCACTCGAAGACCATGGAGCAAGGCTTCATATTGTGCTGCGTCGTTAGTGAAAGGAAACATCAACCGTAACACATAACAAAAATTTTCACCTCGCGGAGAAGTTAACACAACTCCAGCCCCCGAGCCTTCCAACTGTCTGGACCCATCAAAATGAATAGTCCAATACGTGTTGTCTGGTTTCTCTTCTGGCATCTGCATCTCTGTCCATTGATGAAATCAACTAGTGCTTGAGATTTGATCGCAGTACACGGCACATACTTCAACCCATGAGACCCAAGCTCAATTGCCCACTTGGCGACTCGCCCAGTGGCTTCTCTGTTTTGAATGATGTCTCCCAAAGGAGCAGAGCTGACCACAGTGATTGGGTGACCCTGGAAATAATGTTTAAGCTTCTGGCTTGCCATGAATACCCCATATACGAGTTTATGCCAATGCGGATATCGTTGCTTGGACACCCGGCATGTCTGAAGGTTTCCATGCAAAGATCTCCCGGTTCTCACGGATGAACTCGATGAGCGCGCTTTCCTATTTCAGATCCAAGTTTGCACTGATGATGAACTGCTTGGATGAGTCGCCAGGCACAAAGTCGACCATCTTAGTGTCATCAGCTGATTTGAACTTCAACTCCGGCTCATGCTCTGTTGTTGGTTTCTTTAATGACGTCATGTCTGCCGGGTCAATATGATACTTGTAAAATTTTAACTCCTCTGTTGCATAAACAGATTCAGCATAGGCAGCATCACCTTCTTCACACTCCAAAGCTATCTTCCCGCTCCCATGTACTATAATGGTGCCTTTATGACCCGGCATCTTGAGCTGCAAATACATGTAACATGGCCGAGCCATGAACTTGGCATAAGCCGGCCGCCCAAATAGAGCATGATATGGGCTCTTGATCTTAACCACCTCAAAGGTTAATTTTTCCACTCTGGAGTCATACTCATCCCCAAAGGCTACTTTCAGCTCAATCTTACCAACTGGGTATGCCGACTTACTAGGTACCACACCGTGAAAAACAGTGTTGGATTGTTTAAGATTTTTATTAGTCAATCCCATCTGGCGGAACGTCTCATAGTAGAGCATGTTGATGCTGCTGTCTCCATCCATGAGTACCTCAGTAAACTTGTATCCACCAACCTGAGGTGCCACTACCAAAGCCAAGTGACTCGGATTATCAACCCGGGGCGGGTGATAATCTCTGCTCCACAAAATAGGCTGCTCTGACCAACGTAGATTTGACGCCCCCGATTTGACCATACACTAATCATGCACGCAAATGTGTACGATCAAGATCAAGGACTCACAGGTAGATATCACAACACAACTCTACAAATAAAATAAGTCATACAAGCATCATATTACAAGCCAGGGGCCTCAAGGGCTCGAATACAAGAGCTCGATCATAGACAAGTCAGCGGAAGCAACAATATCTGAGTACAGACATAAGTTAAACAAGTTTGCCTTAAGGAGGCTAGCACAAACTAAGATACAGATCGAAAGAGGTGCATGCCTCCTGCCTGGGATCCTCCTAACTACTCCTGGTCGTTAACATCGGGCAGCATGTAGTAGTAGGCACCTCCGGTGTAGTAGGAGTCGTCGTCGACGGTGGCGTCTGGCTCCTGGGTTCCAACATCTGGTTACGACAACCAGGTAGAAGGGATAGAGGGAAAAGAGGGAGAAAGCAACCGTGAGTACTCATCCAAAGTACTCGCAAGCAAGGAGCTGTACTACATATGCATGGGTATCAAATGGAATAAGGGTATCATATGTGGACTGAACTGCAGAATGCCAGAATAAGAGGGGGATAACTAATCCTGTCGAAGTCTACGCTTCTGGCAGCCTCCGTCTTGCAGCATGTAGAAGAGAGTAGACTGAAGTCCTCCAAGTAGCATCGCATAGCGTAATCCTAACCGATGATCCTCCCCTCGTCGCCTTGTGAGAGAGCGATCACCGGTTGTATCTGGCACTTGGAAGGGTGTGTTTTATTAAGTATCCGGTTCTAGTTGTCATAAGGTCAAAGTATAACTCCGGGTCGTCCTTTTACCGAGGGACACGGCTATTCGAATAGATAAACTTCCCTGCAGGGGTGCACCACATACCCCAACACGCTCGATCCCATTTGGCCGGACACACTTTCCTGGGTCATGCCCGGCCTCGGAAGATCAACACGTCGCAGCCCTACCTAGGACCAACAGAGAGGTCAGCACGCCGGTCTAAATCCTATGGCGCAGGGGTCTGGGCCCATCGCCCTTTGCACACCTGCACGTTGCGAACGCGGCCAGAAGCAGAACTAGCCCCCTTAATACAAGAGCAGGCTTACGGTCCAATCCGGCGCGCGCCACTCAGTCGCTGACGTCACGAAGGCTTCGGCTGATACCACGACGCCGGGATACCCATAACTACTCCCGCGTAGATGGTTAGTGCGTATAGACCAAATGGCCAGACTCAGATCAAATACCTAGATCTTGTTAAGCGTGTTAAGTATCCGCGAACGCCGACCAGGGCCAGGCCCACCTCTCTCCTAGGTGGTCGGAACCTGCCCTGTCGCTCTGCCACAAAGTAATAGTCGGGGGCCGTCGGGAACCCAGGCCCACCTCTACCTGGATGGAACCACCTGCCCCTTCAGCCCCCATCTCCGAACAGTACCACATGTAAAGTAACAGTGTAAAGTATATAGCATATGCCCGTGATCACCTCCTGAAGTGATCATGGCCCAGTAGTATAGCATGGCAGACGGATAAGAATGTAGGGCCACTGATGATAAACTAGCATCCTATACTAAGCAGTAGGATAGCAGGTAAAGGTAACAACAGTAGTAGCAAGGATAGGCTATGCAGCAATATAGGATTAACGGAAAGCAGTAACATGCTACACTACTCTAATGCAAGCAGTATAGAGGAGAGTAGGCGATATCTGGTGATCAAAGGGGGGGCTTGCCTGGTTGCTCTGGCAAGAGAGAGGGGTCGTCAACACCGTAGTCGTACTGGGTAGCAGCGGCGTCGGTCTCGGTGTCTAGCGAGAGCAGAGGGGGAAGAAACAATAAATATAATGCAAACAAATGCATAACAATGCATGACATGACAAATTGTGGTGCTAGGTGTGCCCTAACGCGGTACAAGGTGGTACCGGTGAAGGGGGAAAACATCCGGGACAGTATCCCCGGTGTTTCGCGTTTTCGGGTAGATGAACCGGAGGGGGAAAGTTGCGTGTTCGATAGGTTAGAGGGGTGTGGCGGACGAACGGGTTGCGTATCCGGAATCATCACGTCGTTCTGAGCAACTTCCATGTACAAAGTTTTTCGATCCGAGCTACGGTTTATTTTATATTAATTTTAAAAGATTTAATGATTTTCTAGAATTACTTTAATTCAAAATAAACTGAAAATACTATTTATACATAGCAGTAGCCAGCCCCTGTGTATGACAGGTGGGGGCAGGGTCAAGGTCAACAGTCCAGTCAGCAGTTGACTGGTCAACGTTGACTAGTCAAACTGGCTGCTGGGACCTAGCTGTCATAGAGACTGTGTAAATTAATAGTTTAATTAATCTTAACAGATTAGGTGGGGGGCCACATGTCATTGACTTAGACTAACTTAACAGGTTTAATTAATTTAGTTAATTGATTAGGTTATTTAATCACAATTAATTAAGTTAATTAATTAATAATTTTATTTTTAATACTTTTTTTTGAAACGTTTTGGGGGTGGGTCCCCCTTGTCATAAGGCCACCGGGTCTTAGCGGGTGCGGGCAGGGGGCACAGCCCGAACGGCGAAAGGGAAATGGGTGACGAGCGGGCGCCCGTTAACGGGCGAACCCGGATGGCGGCAGGGCCGATGCGAGGCGAGCGGCTTGCGTCGCAAGCGGCAGTAGTGGCAGTGAGGCCACGCCCGGGCGCATGCGCGTGAGGGCGCCGGCAGGGGCGCGTCGGGTGGGGCGCGGCTAGCCGCCAGCTGTAGCCGCAACAGGCCGCAACGGGCGTGCAGGGCAGGCGCGTGGCTGCGGGCGCGGCGGACAGTGCGAGGGCGCGGTCCACGGCAGGCGCAGGTGCGGTGCTGGACTCGGTCGTCGCCGGCGACCAAAGGGGGAAGGGGAAGAACGGGGTCCTCACCCCACGTGCGAGCTTGATGAAGACAGCTTGGGGAAGGAGACGGGGAGGTCCGGCGATGGCGAGGCGTGGAGAAGCCGGCGAGCAAAGCGGTCGGGGTCGGCCGGCGGGGAGGAGATGAGGAGGTCGAGGACGGAGCGATCTGGCCTGGAGGCGGTCCAACGAGGTGGTGGGCGATCCGGTGGTTGCGGCGTCGAGTAGCAATGGGTGGGGGCGCCGAGCGCTGGGCGCCATTTGGGAGGAGGTGAGGACGGGGCGGCGCTGGTGTGGCGGTGGAGCGCCGGTGTGAGGCGGGGCGGTTCGGCAATGAATCGAGGGCGAGCGTAGCTGCGAGAGAGACGAGAGAGAGTGGGGGTTCGTGCGTGGGGCTCTCCCCTGGCGGCGCTGGAGGGAGAGGGTGGGGATCGAGCGACATGGGGGGGGGAGTGGGGCGCACTGGGGTTAGGGTTCGGGGTAGTGGGGGTTAAGGGGGAGCGAGCTGGGCTGTGGGCCGGCCTTGGTGGTGGCCTGGTGGGCTGAGGCCCATGAGTGAGAGGGGGGTGACCTTTATTTTTATTTTAGTTTTTGTTTTCTATTTTACTTATTTTCTTCTCTATTTTATTTATTGTTCAATTCATTTTTGTTTTGTAAAATACACAATTGGCACCTAAATTAGTGTTGTAATATAAGCCCCTGCAATAACAAGTTTGACTACTAAATGAAATAGTGTAGTATTTCAAAATAATAAAAGGCGTTTAACTAAACATTTAAATCAATGTATTATTAATTTTGGAACATGCAAACACATTATAAAAATGTGGTATCTCCTCCAATATTTATTATGGATTATGTGCCACCTCTAGAACATTTTAGTTTTAATGTTTTAAAACTTTATCGGTTGACTTTAATTTAAAGTTGAATTTGGATCGGTTGTGAACTAACGCGAGATTAGCAACAGTAATCAAGGTGACGTGGCATCATTAGCAGAGGGTTACTGTAGCGTAACTATCCGGGCGTCACAATTCTCCTCCACTACAAGAAATCTCGTCCCGAGATTTAAGAGGGGAGTAAGGGGGGAGTTCTGGTTACGAAATTCTAACGATTCTTCTCGATCATAGTTGCTCTTCTCGAAGAGGTCGATCCATTACATTGATGTCTTCATTTCTCTGTTTCAGGTCATCATGATGAAGTTGTCATCCTTCCTTCAGGAACTCCACCGTACTTACGTAAAAGGATAATGGGTAACTCGGAAGAACGGAATTCTGCATGGTTGCTTATCCGGTAGATAATCATTAGGGAACGTGGCGAAAAGTAACTCTCGAATTGGAATTTACGAAAATATCGAGAGCAAGGTAAGGAGGTAACATGGGAAGTTTCGAGCGGGCATGCAATCGCTTGATGCCTGAAACAGGGCGTGAAATGGGGTCCAAAGCAATGGGAATAAGTATTGTGTCCGATACCAGAATTGATGATTTCTCGGAAGGTGGCTCGTGAATCACAAATGAGGCCAAGTGCGCGGAATTAAATTTGGAAACCGGGGGTGTATAGGAGGGTCAGGTTTCGATCCTGTGTAACTGTGGGTTATGGGCCCACCATGTGGTTAAAAGTAGGAAAAGCGTTGATATCTTGCACGGTCGTGATAGCAAGACATGTCAGAGGGTAGCCTATCATTTATGTTGGCAACAATGTCGGTACCAGGGGCGAGGGACGAAGAGAACCATTTTCCTGCTCGTTGAACGAGGCGAGCCATTAGGCAAAGTTCTCGTCCATCGGTGGCTACCAGAATGTCATCAACAATAGTAACAGGGTCATGCTAACAGAATTGTACACCACGGTGTTTACATAAATAGGAGAATATTTCTGCTTGGATCATATAGATCACAAGAAAGGTTAAACAAAACAATGGAAAGGAAAAATGTGATTCTTAGATTAAACAGAAGAATGGAAAGGAAAATGTGATTAAACACATATTTCAGGGGTATATCCTTCCCAAGAACAAGCAGAGTATGATATCCAAGACCGGATAGAAGGTAGAAAACTCTTTTAGGTAGGAGAGACAAATTTCATGACATTACCCATACAACGGTGTTTGAATAATTGATAAAGGAAAGTTAGCATGGCGCTTCAAATGTTCTTATCGATGATCAGAGTACCACAAACATGATTCAAGAAGCATTGACATGGTATTCAAGCAAAGGTCAGACTTTGGAAACACAAAGGATCCATCAGGAATAACTTGTGAAATAAGTCTTACAATTTCCTCACGGAAGAATGGCTAAACTTGCTAAAAAGGATACTACAACAATAGGTCCTCCGGCCAGGTGTGCTAGGCATGACATAACCTTACCGGGTCATATATAAAGACCAACATTATAACTCTTGGAAATAAGTTCCAACCATCATATCTAACCGAGATTCAGATCTGATTGGTGTCACGATACCTCAGACTTAGGATGCCTGAGAAGAAAAGGTGCGGCACAATTTGACGAGATGACATTGTAAGATTCTCGGGAAAAGAACTATGGAAGCGAGTTCCGAAACAAGAGTTCATCAGTAAACCAAGGAGAGGATGAGGAGGTGGCTGATAGGCTCAGCAACAAATCATCGAGATTTCCAAAGGATTGATTTCCACAATTATGTGAACAAGGAAATATCATTTGTCGGATCAAATGTCATAATGATGTATGCTCAAGGGAAACATACACTACTGAACAATGATAGAAGGGTGCACCCAGGAATCTGGACTAGGTAGCACGATCAATGTTTGAATGATGATTCAATAATCAATAGACTTAGAATGAAACTGTAGACCAATAACTTCAAGCAATAGGGTTGCTAGAAGTTTAGAATTTACACATCACAAACCATTTATCGGTATTCCGGTTAGAATCCACACGGAGACCAAGAAATGAACGCAAAAGGTGAGAGATATTACTATATCAAGAATTCTCAAGAGGTGGTAAAATTACCATGACATTCTTGACATAAAAGGTGGTAACATTCCAAGGTAAAGAAGAACAAATGCTGGATAGCAAGGATATCAAGGTATAACTCAAAACACGAATAAGTTTGTGTTGAACGGAAGGCAATAAAGTGGTCGGTGATAACACAAACTATTGAGGGGCGGTGATGGTATTTCTCATCAAGAATTCAATATATATCTTGGAAGAGCTCAGGATGTTGATGATGACCACGACACATTGTCGAGAAATTTCATGAAGATGAAATCGGTTGGCGATGACATCAAGTCAAATGATGACGCATCGAAAGTCAAATAATACTTAAAGAAGAACTCATAAGAAGTTATGCAGTTCCGTGATAAACTCAAGATACCAGAGGGGGTAATACTCGACGATGGATCAAAGTAGAGGTTGGACTGGGGTATTGCTCTACAGAAGTCAAGCGCTTAAACTTGCACGTGAAATGGTATTTAAAAGAGATCATGGTCGGAACCTTGATTGCAAAAGGCCAGATCCCAGATATAAGATGAACTTATACCAAAGGAATAATTTAATTTAAGAGAAGCTTTAACGATAAGATCTACATCGTGTCCATGGGCATGAACACAAGTTCAAGGTCGACTCCCACTTCTCCAATGCATAACCTTTCATTCACTTCTCACTTTCGAAGAAGTTGTAGTGTTGAAATTTTATTTGGCAAAATACCAGAAGTGTATGGCTCGTGAAAACTTTCGAGTTCACACAGTTTAGAGAAGGCATAGGTTCAACCCATCAGGGCATCTTAGGAGTATATACCACAAATTTCAAGAATAAATAACACAAGCTCGATAGTAGAGCATGTTTGAGAAAGTAGAGGATACAATTTACCAAAGGTATTATGTATCCGAGGAAAGGCTCACAGACTTATTGAATATGAAGGACGCTGTCGGATAAAATCCAGCAAATGATCTGGTGGTCCTCAAGGGATCTGGTGCGAGCATCGGTACTCAACCAGAGGGAGAAACAATGCAAGGAGATCAGACTTTAGGAACAACTGACTAATTCAAGGCTCAAATGCAAAGGAATTATCAATTCCAAGACAAGGGATCAGAAGCAATGCTTTGATCAGGGATGGATAAGTTGAATAGCCTTAAGGGTACAATCGACAGCAATTTGATTGGTCGAGATCCAGCTCATGTTTTAAAATAACGTCTGAGCCGGAAAGATAATTTAAAAGGATCAACTGATGATTGCGTGCATTCGCACTCATGTTGGATCAATAGCATCAAAAATACGATGCCTAAGGATACTAAAGAATATTGCCAGACATATGGAAAGCATCCATAATGCAAGCAGACAAGTATTGCAGAGCAATAAGCTACTAAGGATTTTTGGAGGATCGAATAGTATTTCGAAGACCATTGTGAAACACATGTATCCACTTGGGATGAGCGGATACTTAATAAGTGCGAGAAATTATTCGAAGGGTTACCCAGGTTGCAAAGAACTGCAAGGGCAGTGGGCACATGGTATTATCGGAATAAGAGAGAGAATTTTCGGGGTATCTTGTAATAACAAGATTAACTGTGAATAAAAGTAAGGGTGACAGGTGTAAGTATCTATCCATAAGGATTTATCGGTGATCGGGAATTGCAAAAGTGGTGGGCACAAGTCTCGAGGGAATATTAAAGAGTATCTTCGGAATCTTCTGGTGCAGTAGACGATCATCCTAATAAGGTGCTCTCCAGGTGGAAGTAGTAACAGGATCCTAGAGTCAGAGTTAGTTAATTCATTTTTAACCCGAATAGAAGAGAGATCAGAGTCCCAGAGTATAGATCAAGGAATAAAAGATCCTAATAACACCCTATGGCGATGTGGGTCCAGGGGCCGCACAGCCAAGTTAGTAAAACAATTTTCATTGACTAGACTCAACTTCGGCCAAGGAGTGTGGAAGGGGGATTCCTACGGGCAGTCGGCTCTGATACCAACTTGTGACGCCCCCGATTTGACCGTACACTAATCATGCACGCAAATGTGTATGATCAAGATCAAGGACTCACGGGTAGATATCACAAAACAACTCTACAAATAAAATAAGTCATACAAGCATCATATTACAAGCCAGGGGCCTCGAGGGCTCGAATACAAGAGCTCGATCATAGACAAGTCAGCGGAAGCAACAATATCTGAGTACAGACATAAGTTAAACAAGTTTGCCTTAAGAAGGCTAGCACAAACTGAGATACAGATCGAAAGAGGCGCAGGCCTCCTGCCTGGGATCCTCCTAACTACTCCTGGTCGTCATCATCGGGCAGCACGTAGTAGTAGGCACCTCCGGTGTAGTAGGAGTCGTCGTCGACGGTGGCGTCTGGCTCCTGGGCTCCAACATCTGGTTACGACAACCAGGTAGAAGGGATAGAGGGAAAAGAGGGAGAAAGCAACCGTGAGTACTCATCCAAAGTACTCGCAAGCAAGGAGCTATACTACATATGCATGGGTATCAAATGGAATAAGGGTATCATATGTGGACTGAACTGCAGAATGCCAGAATAAGAGGGGGATAACTAATCCTGTCAAAGTCTACGCTTCTGGCAGCCTCCGTCTTGCAGCATGTAGAAGAGAGTAGACTGAAGTCCTCCAAGTAGCATCGCATAGCGTAATCCTAACCGATGATCCTCCCCTCATCGCCCTGTGAGAGAGCGATCACCGGTTGTATCTGGCACTTGGAACGGTGTGTTTTATTAAGTATCCGGTTCTAGTTGTCATAAGGTCAAAGTACAACTCCGGGTCGTCCTTTTACCGAGGGACACGGCTATTCGAATAGATAAACTTCCCTGCAGGGGTGCACCACATACCCCAACACGCTCGATCCCATTTGGCCGGACACACTTTCCTGGGTCATGGCCGGCCTCGGAAGATCAACACGTCGCAGCCCTACCTAGGCCCAACAGAGAGGTCAGCACGCCGGTCTAAATCCTATGGCGCAGGGGTCTGGGCCCATCGCCCTTTGCACACCTGCACGTTGCGAACGCAGCCGGAAGCAGAACTAGCCCCCTTAATACAAGAGCAGGCTTACGGTCCAATCCGGCGCGCGCCACTCAGTCGCTGACGTCACGAAGGCTTCGGCTGATACCACGATGCCGGGATACCCATAACTACTCCCGCGTAGATGGTTAGTGCGTATAGACCAAATGGCCAGACTCAGATCAAATAACCAGATCTCGTTAAGCGTGTTAAGTATCCGCGAACACCGACCAGGGCCAGGCCACCTCTCTCCTAGGTGGTCGGAACCTGCCCTGTCGCTCCGCCACAAAGTAATAGTCGGGGGTTGTCGAGAACCCAGGCCCACCTCTACCTGGATGGAACCACCTGCCCCTTCAGCCCCCATCTCCGAACAGTACCACATGTAAAGTAACAGTGTAAAGTATATAGCATATGCCCGTGATCACCCCCCGAAGTGATCACGGCCCAGTAGTATAGCATGGCAGACGGACAAGAATGTAGGGCCACTGATGATAAACTAGCATCCTATACTAAGCAGTAGGATAGCAGGTAAAGGTAACAACAGTAGTAGCAAGGATAGGCTATGCAGCAGTATAGGATTAACGGAAAGTAGTAACATGCTACACTACTCTAATGCAAGCAGTATAGAGGAGAGTAGGCGATATCTGGTGATCAAAGGGGGGGCTTGCCTGGTTGCTCTGGCAAGAGGGAGGGGTCGTCAACACCGTAGTCGTACTGGGTAGCAGCGGCATCGGTCTCGGTCTCTAGCGAGAGCAGAGGGGGAAGAAACAATAAATATAATGCAAACAAATGCATAACGATGCATGACATGACAAATTGTGGTGCTAGGTGTGCCCTAACGCGGTACAAGGTGGTACCGGTGAAGGGGGAAAACATCCGGGACAGTATCCCCGGTGTTTCGCGTTTTCGAGTAGATGAACCGGAGGGGGAAAGTTGCGTGTTCGATAGGTTAGAGGGGTGTGGTGGAGGAACGGGTTGCGTATCCGGAATCGTCACGTCGTTCTGAGCAACTTTCATATACAAAGTTTTTCGATCCGAGCTACGGTTTATTTTATATTAATTTTAAAAGATTTAATGATTTTCTAGAATTACTTTAATTCAAAATAAACTGAAAATACTATTTATACATAGCAGTAGCCAGCCCCTGTGTATGACAGGTGGGGGCAGGGTCAAGGTCAATAGTCCAGTCAGCAGTTGACTGGTCAACGTTGACTAGTCAAACTGGCTGGTGGGACCTAGCTATCATAGAGACTGTGTAAATTAATAGTTTAATTAATCTTAACAGATTAGGTTGGGGGCCACATGTCATTGACTTAGACTAACTTAACAGGTTTAATTAATTTAGTTAATTTATTACGTTATTTAATCGCAATTAATTAAGTTAATTAATTAATTAATAATTTTATTTTTAATACTTTTTTTGAAATGTTTTGGGGGTGGGTCCCCCTTGTCATAAGGCCACTGGGCCTTAGCGGGTGCGGGCAGGGGGCACAGCCCGAACGGCGAAAGGGAAATGGGTGACGAGCGGGCGCCCGTTACGGGCGAACCCGGATGGCGGTTGCGGCGGTGCGAGGCGAGCGGCTTGCGTAGCAAGCGGCAGCAGTGGCAGTGAGGCCACGCCCGGGCGCATGCGCGTGAGGGCGCCGGCAGGGGCGCGTCGGGCGGGGCGCGGCTAGCCGCTAGCTGTAGCCGCAACAGGCCGCAACGGGCGTGCAGGGCAGGCACGTGGCTGCGGGCGCGGCGGATAGTGCGAGGGCGCGGTCCACGGCAGGCGCAGGTGCGGTGCTGGACTCGGTCGTCGCCGGCGACCGAAGGGGGAAGGGGAAGAACGGGGTCCTCACCCCACGTTGTAGATGTATGCCGGCGAGCTTGATGAAGACGGCTTGGGGAAGGAGACGGGGAGGTCCGGCGATGGCGAGGCGTGGAGAAGCCGGCGAGCAGAGCGGTCGGGGTCGGCCGGCGGGGAGGAGATGAGGAGGTCGAGGACGGAGCGATCCGGCCTGGAGGCGGTCCGACGAGGTGGTGGGCGATCCGGTGGCGGCGGCGTCGAGTAGCGACGGGTGGGGGCGCCGAGCGCTGGGCGCCATTCGGGAGGAGGTGAGGACGGGGCGGCGCTGGTGTGGCGGTGGAGCGCCGGTGTGAGGCGGGGCGGTTCGGCAATGAATCGAGGGCGAGCGTAGCTGCGAGAGAGACGAGAGAGAGTGGGGGTTCGTGCGTGGGGCTCTCCCCTGGCGGCGCTGGAGGGAGAGGGTGGGGATCGAGCGACGTGGGGGGGGGGAGTGGGGCGCACTGGGGTTAGGGTTCGGGGTAGTGGGGGTTAAGGGGGAGCGAGCTGGGCTGTGGGCCGGCCTTGGCGGTGGCCTGGTGGGCTGAGGCCCATGAGTGAGAGGGGGGTGACCTTTATTTTTATTTTAGTTTTAGTTTTCTGTTTTACTTATTTTCTTCTCTATTTTATTTATTGTTCAATTCATTTTTGTTTTGTAAAATACACAATTGGCACCTAAATTAGTGTTGTAATATAAGCCCCTGCAATAACAAGTTTGACTACTAAATGAAATAGTTTAGTATTTCAAAATAATAAAAAGGCATTTAACTAAACATTTAAATCAATGTCTTATTAATTTTGGAACATGCAAACACATTATAAAAATGTGGTATCTCCTCCAATATTTATTATGGATTATGTGCCACCTCTAGAACACTTTAGTTTTAATATTTGAAAACTTTATCGGTTGACTTCAATTTAAAGTTGAATTTGGATCGGTTGTGAACTAACGCGAGATTAGCAACAGTAATCGAGGTGACGTGGCATCATTAGCAGAGGGTTACTATAGCGTAACTATCTGGGCGTCACAGTAGATAACATGGAATCGCCGGCTCAACGGCATTGACAGCCCTCTTGTGAAGTTTCTGGTCCCTCTTACATAAACTGGTGGTAAATACATGATATTGCCCACTACTCAGCTGCTTCGGGTTGCTCTGATAACCGGATTGCTGCTCCTGATTACCTTGGCCGGGTTGTTGAATATCCTTGGTGACCAGGATAACCTTGACCGTGAAAACCTCCTCCGCCTGAACCGGCGCCCGGGCCGTGAAAACCACCTCCTCGTGAACCGCCACCTGGGCTGTGACCTCCATCAAACGTGTTTGAATTTTTAAACGCTTTCATGATCGTACAATCTTTCCACAGGTGGGTGGCTGGTTTCTCCTGGGTGCCGTGCTTTGGACAAGGTTCATTTAACAATTGCTCAAGGGTGGGACCTGACCTGCCCGACCGAGGGGGCTGTCTGCCCTTGCGCCGTTGATTTCCAGCATGTGCATTAGTATTAGCAACAAACTCATTAGCCTTACATTTATTACCTCCCTGATTTGCCGGGTTATGCTGGTGACCCTTGCCGTTGCCATTCTTCTTTCCCTTAGTTGCCTTTTCTTCGTCAGACACCGGGTCCTTGGTAGTATCAGAATCAGCATACTTGACGAGAGCCGCCATCAACGTTCCCATGTCATTACAGTCACGCTTGAGCCGCCCCAGCTTCTGCTTCAGAGGTTCAAAACGGCAATTTTTCTCCAACATTAAAACTGTTGAGTCGGCATCCATCTTATTAGATGAATGTATTATCTCCTTGACCCAGCGCACCCAATGAGTTGTGGATTCACCATCCTCTTACTTGCAATTGGTCAGGTCCACAATCGACATAGGCTGCTTACATGTGTCCTTAAAGTTCTGGATGAATCGGGCCTTCAACTCCGCCCATGAGCTGATGGAATTGGGTGGCAACCCCTTCAAGCAGATACGAGTTGTTTCATCTAACATCATGGTGAAATACTTGGCCATTGCAGCATCGCTGACCTCCAAAAATTCCATAGCCATCTCGTAACTCTCAATCCAAGCCCCCAGCTGTAGGCTAGCCATGTAATTAGGCACTTTACGAGGCCCCTTGAAGTCCTTTGGCAAATGCTCATTGCGTATGGCCGGCACCAAGAAAGGCACGCCTCCGGTTGTTGTGGCCACTCTTGCCTCAATCGAGGTTGCTGGATAAGCCGAAAAGGTTTGATGAGCCGCCTAATCTGCTGCCATTTGAGCTGCTCGTTCCACCTCTTGACGAATCCTCTTTTGATCCGCCAAGTTAAGGGCTCCAGCCCGCACCGGCTCATGCATGTATGGCCGGTTCTGGCATATAGCATTGCTTGACATATCTGCGGACTCCATATGCCTACTGTAACTCGGGCTCCGGCTTGGGCAAGGAGTTGAGTGGATCCTGTCTCGACTGTAGGAGTACGCATCCTGCTGCGCCAGGGCCGTTTGAAGAAGTTCTCTTACCCTCCGTGTTTCAATTGCTGCTGGTGAGTCGCCTTCCATTAGGAGAGCCGCCAAACGAGCCGACACTGCGATGAGGTTTTCCAAAGCGTTGGAGAAGTGACCTGGCGGTGTTGGCACGTAATGAGGTGGAGCGGTAATTATACGAGGTGGCTCTGTGGCATGTGGCTGAACCGGTGCGCCGGGTGTCGTGATCTGGTTTGCCTCCGGCGGGTTGCTCCCCCTGGCCCCGGGTGTATGGAACAGGTTCCTCGGATCAAGTGTCAGAGGCAGACGTGATTGAGTTTTCTGATGCCTCCTCCTCATGACCCTGTTTGACGCATTAAGGTTCACTGAGAGCCAGAAAGTCTCCGCTTGAAGTTGTTGAGGACGAGCATCCAAAGCCGCTCGTTCTATTGCCATCCGGGTTTCCTCTGCGGCTAGATTTTCCTTAGCTTGCACCATCTCCTCACGCACGTGTGCCACCTCTGCGTCGTGCTGGGCTTTATCCGCCGGCTCTACAACAGCGGTTAACAGAGTTGTCAGTTTATCCATGAGGTCCATTAGAATCTGAGCCGGGGGCACGCGGGGTCTCCTGACCCGGCTGCAGCCGACCCGGTAGCCGCCGCTGCTGCTGTGGTAGAGTTCTGCCTAGGTTGTGTCCCTGCCATGAAGACTCCGGCCCAATTCGGTGGCTCAAGGGGGTCCGGAATACTGCTGCCATCGGAATAACCCCCGAGCATGCCATCTTGTAGCTGTACAAAGAGTCCGTCTCGCCCGTTGATGATGCAGTGTCAGAATAGACGGCCGTCTCACCGCCCTCCACCGATCCTTCCGAGTATGCACCGTCGTGGATGCGGCCTACGAAGGCATGCTTCATGACAAATTGAACACGGGCGGTCCTTGCACGCCGAGCCGTTTCAATGAGGTTGGTGTGGACGTCCGGCTCAGGGCCCGACTCGCCGATCCGGCCGATGAGAACTTGAATTCCGCTGAAGGGGACCCGGTACCCATACTCAATTGAGCCGGCCTCGGGGCCCCAGCCTTCGTCGTCGATGTAGAGCTTGCCGCGACGACTCTTGGTCATCCGGCCCACAGTGTATCCCTTGAGCCCTTCGAAGCTGCCCTTCAAGAACTCAAATCCACCGTGCGCTGGCCCCATGGTGGGCGCCAACTGTCGTGGAATTGTCATGGCAGATGTCCTAGAGCAAGAACTTAGTCGTAGGGCCATCACACTAGGAAGCTTAAAGGGGTTAATCGGGACAAAGGACACGAGAGAGTTTTTATACTAGTTCAGCCCCTTACAATGAAGGTAAAAGCCTACGTCTAGTTGGGTTTGGTATTGCTAGGGTTTCGATCTCCAAGAGGCTCAACTCGCCGGCTTGGTTATCGATCTGTTTTCTCCTTCCCTAAGCCGCCACCGGGTCGTCCCCTTATATACATGGGTCGACGCCAGGTGGCCTACAGAGTCCCGGCCGGCTCATAATCGTGTCCGGCTCGGTGACTTTCTTTACATGCCTTTCTTTACAAATCTTTCCTTACATATGGAGGTTCATAATATCAGGCCTTAAACCGCCTTCAGGCCCATGGGCCTTCTATAATCCTTAATAAACTACAATCTTGGATGTTTACTGGGCTTCTTGCATAACCCGCCATTGGGGCTGACCTGGCCCCTCCTCGGCGGGTTTCAGCTGATAGTAATATCCCCAATAGAACCTGATCGAGCGACTCCTTCGCTACTGCTGCTAACTGAAGCCAATCGATGCTGCCTCTGGGATGAACAGTGAGCGTTGGGGGGGGGGGGGTTGGATGAACAGTGAGCGGTGGCATTGCCTCTGGATGAACAGGACCCCGTGGTGTGGTGGAGGGCTGGATGAACAGTAGATGGTGGAGGGGTTCCCGTGGAGGGGTGGTTGAACAGGTCCCCGTGGTGTGGAGGGCTGGATGAACAGTAGACGGTGGAGGGGTGGTTGAACAGTAGCCGGTGGAGTAGCGCGCGGTGGAGGCTGGATGAGCAGGAGCCCGTGGAGGCTGGAGGAGGTCGACGGTGGAGATGAACAGTATCCCGCGGAGTCCCGTTTTGCGGTACGCCACACCCCTCCCAATGAACAGGACCCCTGTTTCGAACGTAGGAGGTCCGTTTTGTCCATTTTGCGGTACGCCACACCCCTCTCGATCAACAGGACCCCCGTTTCGACCGTAGGAGGTCCATTTCCTCCGTTTTGCGGTACACCACACCCCTCCCGATCAACAGGACCCCCGTTTCGACCATAGGAGGTCCACTTCCTCCATTTTGCGATACACCACACCCCTCCCAATCAACAGGATCCCGTTTCGAACGTGGCTGGTCGAACACAAGGCCGTTTCCTCTGTTTTGCGGTACGCCAGGCCACGTTTCCTTCACCTGCTCCGTCCAAGCCCTCCCAATGAACATGACCACGCATTCCGTTCCGACCCAGCCGGTTGGCTCCCACGCGTTTCATTGCCTCCCGATGAACACTACGCATTCCGTTGCCTCCCCATGAACATGACGCATTCCGTTGCCTCCCCACGAACACGACGCATTTCGTTGCCTCCCCATCAACATGAGGATGACGCTGTTTCTCCGTTCCAACCCAGCCATGTACACGAGCCCTGGCCGTACGTATGCGCGAGTAGGCGTTCGAGACCCCCCCGTATGTACACATATATGACCGTATTTTCTTTCTTGCACCCTGGCCACTGTATGTACGTGTACATGCTACGTGCGCGCCTCTACTACGACACGTACGCGCCTCTACTACGACACGTGCGCGCCTCTACATCCACCAGTATATATGTACGTACATGTTCGCAACCAGAATGACAACGCTACGTACGCTTCGACCAGGTGGGTCCCGACTGCCAGGCACTTCCTTGCGTGCGAAGATGTAGCTGGTGGGTCCCAACAGTCAGGGGCGAATCGTTTTTTTTGCCCGGACGCACTTCCTTGCGTGCGAAGTTGTAGCTGGTGGGTCCCAGCAGTCAGGGGGGCGAATCGTTTTTTTGCCCGGACGCACTTCCTTGCGTGCGAAGATGTAGCTGGTGGGTCCCAACAGTTAGGGGAAACGTTTTTTTTTCACGAAATACGGTGGCCCGTCCAGTGGGTCCCCCCTGTCAGGTGGAGGAAACATTATTTTGCGTGTAATAAGGAGGCACTTCCTTGCTGCGGCCATGGACCCAGTTGTCAGCCTCTCCACGTACAGTCCACGTCCAATGGAAGTCGTTCCTTGACCACGTTGACCACGCCACGCCGAGAGCACCATGGCGGTGGACGACGGCGTGGACTAGGAAGGGGATGACTCTGAGCCGGGGAAGACGCAGCAGTGGATGTCCACGCGAAGAGGAGTACGGGGGTTCACTGGTTCGGCTGCGGTGTGAGGCTGCTATCGCCGCAAAATAACAGGGGGTGTGGGTGAGTAGAGGGATGGCCTGGCCAGCGGTGGGAGTAGTAGGGGGCGGTGAGGCCTCCGCGGCATCACAGCCGGCCACGGGAGGCAGGAGCACACGTCACTGGTTTGGGCGGCTGGAGCAAGAAGACTAGAGGTTGAAGAAGCACTACGGCCGTTGGATGAACATCGTTGGTAATAGGAGCTAGAATCGTTCATATTGACTAAGTTGACAAAGCCCTCCGTCCCTGTCAACTTGGTAGGCCCACAAGTCAGCCTCCCACTAGCATGGGGAATATTGATTTTTTTGTGCGTAATAAGGAGGCACTTCCTTGCGTGCGAAGATAGCTGGTGGGTCTGACATGTCAGCGGGGGGCACGTTATTTTCGCGAAATACAGAGGCCCTTCCGGTGGGTCCCAGATGTCAGGTGGAGGAATCATTATTTTGCACGTAATAAGGAGGCATTTCCTTGTGTGCGGCCGTGGACCTAGCTGTCAGCCTCTCCACGCACAGTCTACTTCCGATGGTGTCGTTCATTGACCATGTTGACCACGCCGCGCCGAGCGCATCCAAGGTGGTGGACGACGGCGAGGCCCCGGACATCAATGAGCCGGAGGTGGGAAGACGCGGGAGTAGAGTCGCAGACGGAGAGGTGTACGAGGGTTAACTGGTTCTAGTGTGGTGTGGTTCGGCAGTCGGTGGAGAAGAACAGGAGGTGTGGAGAGGTGGAGGGATGGCCTGGCCAACGGTGGAGTAGCGCTTCATAGCGAAGCATGCTAAGCAGAGCTGCTAGCAGCAGGAGGCGGGAGGTGGTCCCGGCGGCGCTGGAGGAAGAAGACAAGAGATTGAAGATGGATGCCGGTCGTTGGATGTAAATCCAACGGCTAACATGTCAGAATCATTTGTTGACTAAATTGACAATGACTTGCGTTGGTTTCAACCTATTGGCCCACATTTCAGCCTCCAAAAATGTGGCACGTATTCAACCCATTTTTTCAGAATTTACAGTCTTTTTTGCGCGGTAGAATTTATAGTCAATTTGATCTTTTTTTTTGAATTACAGCCATTAGCTAGGCTAGGTGAACAAATAATGTAGCGTCCATGCGGCCCATTTATTTTATTTCCTAAAAAATTACAGGCCATTTGCACTTTCTCAAAATACACGATTTTGCTGGGCTGATTTTAATTATAATGTTGGGTTGGGTCAGCAATGTTATCAAAAAATAAAAAGGGGCTGAGCATTTTGTTATAAATATATTTTAATAATAAGTGATATTATTACATTCATCTTTAAATCTTACCAAGCTTTTGTACACAATCACTAAGATTTTCGTGCCAAAACAATCCAGGAGTTTATTTGTTAAGAAATTATTTTTATAAGTTAATAAGATGTGGGATATTGTTTTCTTACATATGTAAGTATCTGTTAAATATATGATGACAATAAAAATAATATATAATAAAATATAAAATATATATTTTTAGAAAAACAGGGAGCATCTGCCCGGTTCCATTGCTGAGAACGAAACCACAACATAGTCTGATACAGCAGCTCAAAGAGCAGTTCGAAAGCAAAGGTAGAAAGGCTACAAACTAGGGGGTGGATGAACAAGTTCTCTGAATAACACAAATCACCCGAGCGGTGCCAAAGGCAGAGCAGATAGAGCACTCAAATGACACAAGGAGGGTCCAGCGAAGCCTTCATGGTCTTAGGCCGAGGGGCCGTGTCAGCCTGCGGCGACCGGTAAGCAAGCAGAGACACCGGGCTGGAAGGCGTAGCATGGTGGATGTCCCTCTTTTTCGGCGCCAGGTGCCCATCATCTTCATCAGAGATCTTGAGACGAGCCCACGTGTCCAGCCCCAGAGCAGGTCGAGCCTTATTCAGCCACAAGTGATCGCCAATGGTTTCTGGAGGGATCTTGTTAGGATTTCCACGAAGCTCATCAACTTGCACTTGTCCGATCCGGAGGAGAGAATCGCCCAGTTCCTCACCATGTTCCTGATCAACCTCAAAACCTTCGGAATGGG
This sequence comes from Triticum monococcum, assembly GCA_034509565.1. Taxonomy (NCBI): domain Eukaryota; kingdom Viridiplantae; phylum Streptophyta; class Magnoliopsida; order Poales; family Poaceae; genus Triticum; species Triticum monococcum. The sequence continues at coordinate 73,945,796 of CM067842.1, read as the reverse complement.
AATCCAAGAGGTGTTACTGAAAATCATAGCATTTCTATATTTCCAAAGGCACCAAAGGACAGCTGAGCTAACAGTATTTAAAATTGAGCACTTTTTGGTAGCAATCCAGAATCTGGCGACAGATTCGAAGGATGAGCCAATCTGACTAGAGAAATATTCCTCAATGTGGGCCTAGAGATGTTTAGCAATTGTACTTTCAAAAAATAGGTGAGAACAAGACTCTTGTTCCAAGCAGTATACACAATCAAGAAGTTTGATGATGTGTCTCTTCCTAAGGTTATCCCTAGTCATCCATTTGTTTTTGGAGAGAAGCCAGAGAAATACATGAATTTTAGGGGGAACTCTCAATTTCTAGACAGCAGGGATAAACACGGGTTGAACCCCTCTAAAGTTTATAACATGATAGAGGGAGCTGGAGGAATACTTCCCCTTATTGTCCAGCTGCCAAATCAGGGCATCCGACTCGGCACTAAAGGTAATGCTTTTGGCAATTTCCTCCAACTGGAACCATTGTTCCATGAGACTATCACTAAAGTTCCTTCTAAAAGAGAGTTTTAGGCATTGACCGTCCCAAACTTCATTGACACTTTTGTTAAGCTCATTGCAGACAGAGTAAATAGGCCAAAATTGGACTGCTGGGGGGGATGTGCCAAACCAAGTATCTTCCCAGAACCTGGTTCTACTCCCATCCCCTATGTTCCATCTATAGCCAAATTTCATAGCATGCATAATAGATTTTAATCCTTTCCAGAATCTAGAGGTCTTAGGGTTGGAGGAAGGGACACAAATATTATGTTTATTTCCTAGGTATTTATGGGCAATAAGAAGCTTGTAGGGTTTCAGGTCTTCCTCATAGAATCTTTTAATCCAAGACCCTAGAAGACAGATGTTAATTTTTTGGAGGTTAGGTATGCCTAGGCATCCAAAATCTTTTTTCATAGAGACTGGGGCCCAATTAGTAAGGTGTAGCTTCCTATTTCCCTCAAAATCATTCCACAAGCAATGACACATCTGAGAATTGATGAGGTTCACTGCCCATTTAGGGAACTTGAAGAAGGAGAGGAGATACACTGGAATGCTAGCCAAACAAGCTTGTATGAGGATCAATCTACCTCTGTAAGAGAGAAGTTTGCCCCTCCACCCAGCAATCCTTTTAATGATTTTATCCAAAAGGGGTTGGATATCCTCTCTCTTTAGTTTATCATAGTGGAGAGGGATACCTAGCTACTTAATGGGGAAGTTACCTTTATTACATACTAGAATAGAGAGGGAGTCAGCTAACTCCTGATTATCCATGTTGATAGGGATGAGTTCAATTTTAGAGTAGTTGATTCTCATGCCTGAGACATGTTCAAAACAAGGTAGAACAGTTTTCAGATTGCTAGCATGTGTGGAGTCATTGTCTAAGAAAAGGATGGTATCATCTATATATTGAAGGCAGATGATGCCACCAGGGCAGACCTCAGGCAGAGCCCTACAATCAGACTATGATCAGCAACTTTGCTCAGCATTTTAGTAAGAACGACCACTACTAAATTAAACAAAAGCGGGGAGATGGGTTCACCTTGCCTAAGGCCTTACCAGCAAGAAAAAAATCACTTTCACAGTTATTTAACTTGACCCCAACAGACCCCCCATGAGTAAGTTGCTGGATCCAACTAGTCCATTTACACCCAAAACCTCTAAGCTCTAGGAGTTTCCTAAGGAAATCAAGGTCAACTTTATCGAAGGCAGTCTAAACTAGAACTACCATCTAGAGAAAAATTCTCACAAACAGAGCCTTCAGATCTGTTTTGGTGAGGGTAAATAAAGGAAGAGCATTCAATGCCATCATTAAGAGAAGTAACATCTACACCATTCTTAGCAGCAATGGCATTGAAGGAAGGATCATTAAAGTTGGAGAAGGAAGTGTGTTTCATACCCTGGGGTTTTTGCACTTCCAGGTTCTGAACCTCTTTGAGCTATTGAGCCTTTTCAATAATGGTTCTCTTGTCACCAGCTACCCTGGCACTGGTTCTGGTGGCTTGAACAGGACCCCATTTGGGAAGGTGCTTCTCCTTAGGAAGGGCAGGGAAGTCAGAGTTGTATTTTGAGTCCAAATTGTCTGGGAGTTTAGTTGTTTCAACAAGTGCCTCTTGATCCTCTTGTAGATCTACAGAACCTTCTAATTCCATCAGATTATCATATTCCAGGAGCTCCTTTTCCCTGAGGAGGTTGAATCCATTAGTTTCATCAAGCACAGAATTCAAGATCTTCTCCTGGATGCTGAGTTGAGGAGTGTATGGAGAATCAGGGAGGTGTGTCTTGAGGACTGAAGTGGGTGTAGTTTCTCCAAGCATCTGATTGTGGCCAAAAGATTGTCCTCTGATGTTAGGGGCCCAGAATTGGCAACATGCCCTTTATCTGATTTAGATCAAGAGCTCCTGTTGGATTCAGCATCTTCAGTAAGATTGGTACCAGTTTCAACTGCAGAGACATGTGTACCAGCAGAGAGGTTGGTGGAGGTGCCAGTTTCAGTGGAGGTTAAGGACTCCACCTCAATGAGTAGCCTGTAGATTTTGTTCCCAACTCCAAAAAGCCTTTCAGCAGGGATTTCGGAGGGATTTTTACATAAGATTTTGACCCTAACAGTTTCATAGAATGACTTGAAATTATGCTTCCAATCCACATCCAGTAAGACCCCCAGAGTGGAAGTGATTTGATCCAGCATAGTCCAGTCACACCACTCACTACAAGAAATCTGTTAATCCATGACAAATTTCTAATGACGTCTTCAAAAACGTCATCGACGGTCCAGTACAACCCCACAAGCCCACTCGAGCCCGCCCAAAGCCCACTTGTGCCCGCCCAAACCATTCAAGTGTAAAACCTAACCCTAAAGCTCCCTTTTCCCCAGTCTCTTTCTCCCCCACCGCCACCCCCTCGTCTTATCCCTCACCATCGATCCCCTTATCCCTCCTCCGCACCCTCACCGTCCCGGCGATCCCTCGTTCCTCCACCTCCCCACCTGCGCCCTTTCTCTTACCCGGAAATCCGGAATCTCCTCAACCTCGTCCACTACCACTTTAATGGCACCTCTCCCTCGTCTCCTACAAGCTGCAATCGCAGTGGCATCTTGGGCGCGCGCAGATCTGACGTGGAACTCAACCCCGATGTCGGCCTTGTGGAAGTGGAGCGGCCATGCTGTGGAAGGCGGTCTACTGCGACGGCTGGAAGCACCAGCGAACCCTAGTCGCCACTGGTTACCAGCGCGGCTCCCACCTCTCCCATTGGCTTCCTCAACATCGTGGCCTTGTGCTGCCACGCGACCCCCTTCCAAGTTCTTTTGCCGCCTCCGGCTGACGTTGTGGTCGTGGATTCCTACAGAGGAAAGGTCGCTCGGTTCCCTCTCTCTAGTTTACGGACGCCCTTACAATGCATAGGTAGTCTTTTGAATACACTACTGCTATTTCATAATCAAATTCTGATCTCCTTTCATCTGTTGTAGAGATTTGGAGCTTACTTAGCATGCAGCAGATTGGTTTCCCTTTTCCTTACTTTTGGCTAGGATTACGATTTCTGCTCCTTGTGTATAAACAGATTTATTATTACTGCTATATATAAATATATTATGATTTAGTTGGGCTGAATCCTTCTTATATTCACAAAGATATTTGGCGGCTTGGCAGATGTGCCTGATTTCCATCGTGAGGCATCGCAGCCCCACCCCAAGGTCCCTGCACCGAAGGAGAGATCCTGTAGAAGCCATGCCACATCTGGCTTGATGCGCAGGAACAAGGTTGACGCGTCTACCTGCCGCCGGCTGGACGTGTTGTGCACCCATCATCACCCATCGTCTGATACACAGTATGACCTGATGCATGTACAACCTTTTGCTGAATCTGGTATTCTTTGATTATTATAGTCCTGATGCTAAAGGGTGCATGGCTATGTGTGTTTCGAGCGCAATGCTAATATACATGAGGAGATGAAAAAGTAAAATGTTGATTTGACCAGGCTCTCCGTGAATGGTGCGCTGATTTGATTGGTTGACATTGACAACGAAACACTGAAACCATTCATTCTACAAATTGCACATCATGATTTCAGTTACACTGTACTGCTCGATTCATGCAAGTAAAGGTTAGGTATGATCCATGCATATCAATCTTTAAAACTCACATGTCTGCTTCATGTAACAGTACTGGCCCATGATAGCATAGTGGACTGTAACTCTCCAGGATGATTTACATGTCAGATCCTCAGAGTTGGTTTATGCTAGAAGCTTTCACTTTGTTGGAATTGATGACATCAAGAGAAATTGGGAATCTGCTAGTAAGGAAACATTCTTTTTATCTTTCACTAGACAACACCGCAAACGAGTACACTTTTTAGATATCTACCTTTTCTTGTTATCCAGCAATTAAGGATATAATCCAAGAAAAAATTGAACCAATGGAATGACAACTGCATATGCACTCATCACCTAAATCTGACTGTGATAGGCTAAGATCCTAACGGATCTAGACTAGATAGTCGCGGTACCTCTTTAAGTACAAAACCATATTTGTGTAGTCTCTGAACACACGTAAAAATATTTCTCAATGCAGTAGTGTGCTAACTAAAAGATTTTTTGGAAAGGGCTATTTTGGATTTTTGTTGTGTGTCTAGAATAGCAGTTCCGATGTGCTTTGTACACATATTTGCCTCATTTATTAATACACCCAGATATTTTTTTTATGATCTTAGAAAAATTATCAGGACAAATGTAGTAGAAAAATTACAGTATGAAGGTGGCCTCACATCATGTAAGCTAACATTGAGAATAAGTATCTTATTTAGCATTATTGTTTGATCCTTTGTGGATTATGAGATCTCAACTACCACTTGAAAGTATATTTGGTATCAATATTGCTTTTTTTAGACTTGTGATGTTAATCAGTCTCGTGTCGTTAAGATTTGTAAGCAATTGTCAAATAAGAAGGAACAATAAATGCCTACACATATCACCTTGCTACCAAACATATGAAAAGGAATACAAAATATCCATTTGGTTGTTTGTCTCATGTGTTAGTTTTTTTTCCTCCATAAAATTGGTCGTCAAACATGTGTGTGTCAATTCAACAAATATATGAATTTGTGGAACCATAATATTAATAAAATATGTTGCTGCACATCAAAATGTCTGAATCTGTTGAGTAATTGAGGGTTGAAGAGAGGAAAGGAGAAGGAGAGGGGGAAGTTTACGTGACACAATCAAAAATGATAGACATGCATTGTCAAGATAAGCACATTATGAAATATGCCAGCTGGATGGTTATGTGTTTTAAATTCAAAGTGTGTTTGAATGGGCGAGGGAAGGGAACTGATAACATGGATCTATATGAATGAGATAGTGTGTGGAGAGGAAGATTTTTTTTTACAATTCGGCCTAATGTGCATCAGGGTCCTAAAAATATATGTTAGACAAGATTGGTATTGAACAACTGAAAGATGTATGAACAACTAGAATATGTATATTCCCGTTGCAACGCAGAGGCAATTAAATAGTGTATACAAAAAATAATTATGGTCCTCCCAACGTCCACCACTGAATATCTCTGCACATTTCTGAACTTTGATTTTATATAAAACAGTCCAATTTATCTTCTCTCTCATGTCCTTGATTTCACTATGACTTGACTCTCTTTCTATGATTTCTTGTTCCTAGTGTTGTCCTGTATACATGTATATTGGTTCCTTCATTATTGCTTCCTGTTATAAATAACAGTACTATGCTGGTCAAGTGGGTAGATGAGAGCAATTGGGTGTTGCAAGGTGATCCAGTTCATAATAACACTTGCTGTTGGTGTTCATGTTTTATGATTTAGCCTGTACCTTAATAACCATGCAGTAATTTGTAAGCCATGTAATAAATTATATTTGTAGTTCTTGTCACCTTCTATACAAATATACTGGTTTGTTTTATTTCATTATTTTTCCTATTATAAGTAATAGTACTCTCAATGCTGGCCAAGTGGACATGTAATACATTTTTACACTTGTTGTAATACTCTTGTCTCTAGAATCTATGAATCTGCAAAAATCTAATGTTCTTTTAAATATGCTAGGTATGATTGGGTAGCGGGCTACATAGTGCTACCCACCATAATCCTCGCCATGACATGATAGTTGCCATCAGGAGAGTCGATGAAGAACCTGAACATCAGCCTCAAAAGTCTGTATGTTTTGTTGATGTAAACTGGATTGTAGTGCTTCTTAACCTTCTTGAGTGATATATTTAGTGAATCTATGTTGTAAGTTATCATTACATGAAGGATTTTTAAACTGCTATGTTGTATATACAAACAGATTTTTTGAGAATATATATAAATACAGATGGCCGCATATTGTGTAAATGGTTTGAAATTACTTTCTCTTTGAGCCAAAATTGGCTAAAAAATATACGGTGTCAAAATTGGGCAGAAAGAAATTGGATGGACCATATTTAAATTGTTCCTATATTCGTGACGATTTCTGTGACAAAATATAGTATCCACGTAGGCAGCCACATCATTCCAATTGACGAACCAAAAATCCAACGTGGCATCAGGCTATGACGGCTTGGTTCCCTCACAATAGTTTGGGCCTGAGCGGGCTTGGGGTAGATCCATGACGGTCAAGAACCGTCAAGGAAAGCACGATGTGAAATTATGACGCGATATACATGACGGACATCAAGTCCGTCATGCATTGGCACCCATGACAGTTTTCCACTCATTTGTGACAGACATGTACCGTCACGTATTAACAGATTTCTTGTAGTGACTTGCGGGTTCAATTTCCTGATCTTGATCCAAGTTTCTTGGAGGTCCTCTTCAGCCTCAATCCTGCCTTTCCAGACTTCAACATTGACTACAACATTGTCTTTTTGAGACCAAAACAGGGGTATCTAGCAACTTGAACTACATCTATTTCAGGAGGGAGTTTAACCTAGAATGTCCACTCATCTAGGGCATTGATTGGCCAGGGCCAGTTGGTTTTGTAAATGTCTGCAAACTCAATGGCAAGTTCCTGCTTGGTCACTTCACCAGCTTCTACCAGAACAATCCCCACATTCTTCAGGGAGCCATGATACTGAGCATTTTCATCAGGTGGGTCTACGTGGTAGAACCCTAATCCTGGAGCAGCACTTCCAACATATCTAGCAGAACTGTGGGTTTTCCTTCTGGCAGGGCAATTCTCAACTTTATGGGTAACCATTTTGCAGATAAAACAACTCTTGGGCTTGACACATTTATCCAAATGATGCCCTGGTTCCCCATAGTTGTAGCAGATCACCTCAGAGTATGCCATAAGGCCCGAAGCAGGGGCGGGAGCAGTTTTCTAGATGTCCTGTCTCTTCTTTTGCTGATTCTTGCCTTGAGATTTCCCACTGATCTGAGAATCAGAACCACCAGCAGATTGATCTTGGGAAATTACAGGAGCCTGCCCAGATTGTGCCCCCATTTGGGGCGGAGGTGGGCCGTACCATTGCCCAACCGGCGCTCCCCCCCCCCATTGTGATAGGGGAAATTCATCGGAGTTCCTGGTTCCTTCTCATCCTCCAGCCAGATGTTGTCTCTCAGGAAGCAGAAATAACCACTAGACAGCTCAATTGAAGCAGATTGCAAGCCTAATTTCAATCTTCTGCGGGTTTGGGGGAGAGGTAAGGTAGGGGATCCACCTGCTCCGGCTCCGGTGGCGTGCTGGTGGGCATGAGTTCAGTGAAGCATTCCCATCTCGCAGCATGACATGGATCTCCTGAATTCACTTCTCCTTTCTCCCATCGAACGAACGAATCGGTGGCTCCTTGGGTGGGGCATCCTGTGCTTCTCCGAGAAATCTCTTTCGAAGTAGATCCACAGGGCTAGATTCAGCAGCTCCCAATCCACATGATCCTTGCACATCCGAGCATACCTTCACGAGTGAGAGAACGGATTCGGTCCCTCATCGGCTTCCTCCCTTGCAGCTTCCTCCTCTGCTTCCCTCCATTCGCGCATGCACTGGGTCCAGGAGAGAGCGTCATCGCGGATCCGCATCGCCCGCTCCCTCCATCTCCTCCCTCGAGTCTCCCGCAGCACCGCCGGCGCGACGGAGTTGAGCGGCTGGAGCATCCGCGGGAAGGCTTTGTAGACATGTGGGAGATGCATCTTGTAGATCTGCCTGTCTTCCAGCCATTCCCCCGTGGATATGGCCGGCGACTCCATGGGGCACGCGAGCGGACTTGCTGAGGGGGGCAGGCGCGCCCGCAGTCAGGAGGAGGGGGGTGGTGGCGAGATCTATGGCGGCGGCAAGGGTGTAGGTAGTGGCGGGGGCGGCGGTGAGGGTGGAGGTGGTGGCGGGGGTGAAGGGGATCGCGGGAGCGGTCATCTATTTTCCAATTATATGAACTAAACAGTCAACATATAAAATAATTTAAATATATATAATATAGTTAGAAGGGAAACATAAGTTGGACCTGGCGTTCCTATTCTTATATAGAAAAATAGAACAAACCTCTACGTTTTCTTCAAAAAATACATAAATTGGGCTGCCAAAAATAAAATCTTGGATGGGAGGTCCATAGGCCAGTCGATACATGACGGCCCTAAGAAAATACAAACAGGCCTATGGACCTCCCATCCGAGGTCGTGGGCTGCGCATGTTAAAAATGAAAGCCTAGACGGGGCAGCCCAAAACCACGTCCAACACTTGCCAAAACTTCGTCCCTCGTTTTGTGTGTGTTTTGCACACTCGACATTATGTGTGCATTTTGACTGTGCATCATATGAAGATGTGCTATGCATGAATGTTGATCAACATGATGTTAACTGGCTGGTAGTTCCATTTTCGACCATGAATAAAACTTCCAACATGATGTGAACCTTGTTTGAAAAGGCCGTGTTAATATAAATGCTCTGCCTCTGAAAGTTGCAGCTTCTTATGTGAAACTGAACTTGCAGTTTCTTATCTGAAACTGAAACTTGCAGTTTCTTCTCTAAGAATCACATTGTCATCACTTTTGTACTCAAATGAAACTACATTTTTTTAAGTGCTAAAAATAGATATCTAGAATTCATAAAATAATTCATATGCTCAATATTTTAAATCTGAAATTCAAAAGACATTCATAACTGAAAGTACTCTCAAAATACACAACACAAAACACAATTCACAACCTGCAAATACTGACAACCCTAAGCTCCTCCTGACAATTCACAACCTACCTGACTATTGGGCTGGGGGGGCGGGGGCAGCCCCCTCCTATTCCTCGGCGGTAGACAGCCGCCCTGTGAGACAATGTGAGCGGTGAGGGAGACGATGGCAGGGAAGCGTTGTCGGGCCAACTGCTTTTCTCCTCTTGCGGTTGGGTTCGGTCGACGAAGACTCCACCGGCTCGCTCTGGTAGGACACCCTCACAAACGACACCCTGTAGTTGCTCGATCCTTCAATCTCTAGTGGATGCTGCATCTGGGATCGATACTCCCCCCACCGCTCCCTCACGATCGGATTCGGTGAATCTGTTTGCTCCATGGCCCAGAGGAGCAGCTCTATGTACTCCGGCGCGACTCCCTCCGGGAGTATCGCCGCCTTTTCGCTCTGTTGCAGATATTTGGCCATGGATGTCGTCGTCGCCACTAGTTGGTCCTTGTTGTCAAACCAAGACTGTATCTCTAACATCCTAGCTAGCTTCACAGGGTCGCCGTCTGCGATCCTCACGTATCGGTTGTACTCCTCCATCAATCTACTTCTCCACAGCACCTTCACTCGTCGGCGGTGGTTTTTGAATGGAAGAGGAGAGGAGCAACGCTGGTTTTGGATTAGAACAGGAGAGGAGCGACACTGGTTTTGGACTGGAACAGGAGAGGATGGGCAGTGGTTTTGAAATGGAAGAGGAGAGGAGCGGTGCTGCATTTAGATTGGAACAGGAGAGGAGCGGCGGTGGTATAAGAGGAGAAGAGCGGAAGAGCGGCGCTGGTCTTGGAAGTATTTTTTTTGTTGTTTTGCGTATTTTGGGTCAAAGTTTGACCACGTACCGTATTTGACAAGCAAAATGTGAATGCATGTAACCAAAAATTGTATCGTTTGGTTCGTATCTGAATGTACTTTCAAATTATATTATTTTTGCAATGTATAACATATATTTTATGTGCGAAAATCATGGTTAATTCTGACCCAGAATAAAAGGGAGACTAGTTAATGTGGGGTCGCTTTCTTAATTGATGGGTAAATTGATTTTGATTTTGATCCAGTCACAGCGCGCTGGCCCTCTCATCCAATCCTAAATCGCTGCCACACGCTCCTCTCCCTCTTCTCCATTGCAAAACCACCTCCTCTCATCTCCATCATCTCCATTCCAAAACCACCGTCTCGCCTCTCCCTCTTCTGATCTTCTCCATTGCAAAACCACCTCCTCTCCTCTCTATCATCTCCATTCCAAAACCACCGTCTCGCCTCTCCCTCTTCTCTATTGCAAGACCACCGTCTCTTCTCCGTTTTCTAGACGCTTTCCTCCATGGCGCGGGCGCAATCCATGGATACAAAATTAGTATAATGTATACTATTTAAAAGTCGAGGGCGGGGCTTTTCCAGCGCCGTAGGTGGTGGGGCAGTTCCACCTAGTCGGTTCGACAAAGACGCGAGCAGACGAGGGAGTAGGCTGCTACAAACGTAGGGTTGTGTGATTTGACAGCGAGTTACTGCTGGACAGGTGGGGCCCCGTGATTTGACTTGCCATTATCATTTTAACTGCGGCGCTATGACCGGCGTGAGTCTCCCGATTCCTGACCACCTCCATACAGGTGCCTCTCCTAATGCTCTACCATGTAGTACAGGCCGGCTCTTGCATGAGAGCCCACTTCTCCACTTTTTCCTTGCCTCTCTTTCCTCCACATATGCAAAAATGCCATGTAAAGCACACTATTGTACTTACTTTTACTTGCTCTTATAGGTGCTTAAGCTTGCCACATAGGCATAAAGTCTGATGTGGAAAGTTAATCAAGAAGAGAGAGACTAGTTTGGTGACCCAAGGAAGAAATGGTGTTAAGCGTGTGTACCTAGGTGAAAAGACAATTTTGAGTCTATAGCTAATTAAATGAAGCAAACTTAGCAACACCATTTCATTGGAAGAGGTCACTCCTTGGCAAATGCAATAAATACTAGTACTCCCTGTGTCCCATTATATAAGAACATTTTTGGCACTACACTAGTGTCAAAAACATTCTTATATTATGGGACGGAGGGAGTACGAAGAAAGAGATAGAGAGGAGTAAAACAAATACACTTATAACCAACCTTATAGCCAACCTTGTTGTAGTATGACTGACTAAGTGATGACTATGTATGACATGCCAACATCAGATAGCCTAACGCACCGTGTTAAATCTCCAAGGGTGTGATCGCGTGAGCGACACGACGGTCATGGTAGGCGCGACCATGATACGGGCTGCTGGCAGCCCTTGGATCTGAGATCAAACGGTCGCATGCTAAGTTGCTAAAAATTTGCAGAATAACCCTCCAGGATAGCATATTCACCCATAGGTCTAGAATCACGCCATGCAACCGTTCGATCTCAGAGCCAAGGGCTCTCGGAAGCCCGTATCATGCGAGAATGGAAAGCCACTACCCTCCCATTCGCATGCTGGCAGTTCGCTCCTACTCGTCCCCGCACATCCTTCAATACTACGGCGATTCGCTCCTAGTCGTCCCGTCCATTCACATTACAGCAGTTCCACTAATCCTAACCCTCCTCCCAAATCCATGGCGTCCCAAATCTCCATGATCGGCGATGAGTACAAGGTTAGAACCATCACTTGCAATGAGTTCGACGTCATCTACACCCGTTCTTCCGCGACGGTGAAAGGATGCCTTTCTTGCTTCAGACGCATGTTCGAAAACTCAGATGATGAGTGGTTCGCTAGGCTAGATGTTGAGTACACCACAGTCCTGGGACCAGAGAAGGATCTAAAGGACGAAGAGAGGAAGAAGCCCACCGTTATCCAGGTTTGCATGCATGACTTATGCTTGGTCTACCACGTATGCCATGCTGACGTTGAGTGCCAAGATTTTAAGGACTTCCTCGAGAGCAACCTAGTCAAATTCATTACTGTAGACTTTAAGAACGATAGGGATGTCCTGCATCGGATAGGTCTCGTTGTAGGCAACCCCTTCGACCTCCAGAAGAATCGGCTGGTGTCCTCTTGTCAGCCTTCAATGCTGACCCTGGCAGGAGCCATGGTTCATCCTTCGTACGGTAAACTGGAGAAACCTCCAGACACATTTCATCGTCATGCATGGCAGCGGAATGTACTAGATATAGACCACATCCACTACGCTGCAATGGATGGCTACCTTTGCTTCAATATCTACAAGGGTTGGATGAAGAGCAATAGCCAAGTGTGTGGTTCAAGCAAAGAAGTATCGGCCAAGAGGAAGAGGGACAAGGACGAAGTCCAGGACGTGGACGAGGACTCCGAGTAAGGTGGCAGTGTCGTTGCTCATGGTGGTTCTAATGTTGTGTCTACCGAAATAGTTGCAAAGTTTAATTTCAGGTGTGCTTAATTTAATTTGAGTGGTGTGTTGTGCTGAGCCCCAAGCAGAACTAGCTATGTTATGTTTCTTCTCGTTACTTTAACTCTTCAGTACGTACATACTAGTATTTCTTACATTTCATCTTTTAGTTGGTATAGTACTACCACTCGTTTCTTCACATTATATACGTACAATATATATGGCCAACATCATATAGCAAGCAATTTAGTTGTCAAAGAATTTCAGGGTGCTTAGTTTTGTCAAAGAATTCCAGGATGCTTAGAGGGTGCTTGGATCCAAGGGACTTATTTTAGTCCGACTAAAAATAGTCTCTTTAAGAGGCTAAAGTTCCAAGCACCCCTGACTAAATATGGGCTAAAACTAGTCTTGAGACTAAATTTTTTTAGTCAGGGGTAACCCTACTAAAATGTGGATTAGTCCTCTTTCTACTCATTTAACTCCTCTCCTTTAACACAGGCGAGTTCTGGATTGGAGGGTTTGGAGGATAATAAATGCTCATTAACTTGATTTTAGCCTTTTTAGTATTTGGATCCAAGCATGGGTGAGGCTATCATGTTTTAGTCCAAGCATGGAGGGTCATGGGACTAAAACGTATCCAAGCACCCTCTTAGTTTTATTTGAGGGGTGGGTTGTGCTGGACACCATTATTGTGACTAGCCTTTTTAATGGTACTATATGCATAATTTGGCGACGAGCGCTCTCTATATGTACCACCTTTTTTAATTTCAAGTTTTGCTCCATGGCGCAATCCATCGATACTATTGCTGTACAAAAGTATACATTTTTTAAAAGGCTAGAGGGCGGGGCAGTCTAGCTTGGTCAGTTTCACGAGAGGCGAGTGCCTTTGTGATTTGACGGCTCATTACTACTGGAAGGCGGGGCCTTGTGATTTGACTGCTCGTATAAATGCGCTGACGACCTGATCGAGGAGGAGCAAAGAACCGTGCGGTATACTCAAGTTTTCCGTTGGAGTAGTACTTCGACGGAGGAGCACGAAACATGGCAGCCCAGTGCCATATGGCATTAAAAAGTGATTTAATTTGCTAGTCATCTCATTGTTAGCATTGTTTTATTCATTCCCTAAAAAAACCATTGTTCTATTCATGCCTCGGAGAGCACGTGACACGTGCGGCGAAACACCCGAAGCAAAAGATGAAACACAGGAGCAAAAGAAGAAGGAAGATTATCACCCCAAATGATCTAATTCACCGCGGAGTCGTAACTGCTTCTTCATCTCCTCCACGACCTCCATCTCCTTGCGCGTCTCCTCCGCCATCTTCTTCATTCTGTCCATGACGCGGGATTTCTCGATGCGAGCCTTCATCATCTGTTCCACGGCCGCATTACGTACCTTGACAGCAACTGGGTGCTCGATGCAGAGCTTCGCCAACTCCTCCTTCTGTTCCATGATGAGGGCCTGCAACATCTTCATGGAGGAACTACTATTCTCATGCAGCTTCTTCCAGCCGGCGTTCTTCTCCTTCAACAGGTCGATCTCGTGGCAGAGCTTCGCCTTGTCCTCCTGAAGTCGCAGGATTTCGCCGGTCGCCTTCTTCTCCGGTCACCAAGCCGGCGGTCAACTCCCCCTGCTGATTGAGCTCAGCGGGCATGTCGTCGAGGCTCTCCTTCAGCAACTCCATCAAGCCTTGGATGAACTCCTTCTACTTATTGAGGTGCTTATTGAGCTGATCGGGCATGCCGTCGAGGGATAACGACTCCAGCTCCGCCGGCTCGGCATGTTCGCCTCCGTGGCTAGGGCGCTCCTAGGAGCCATCGCCTGCCCATGAGAGATCTTTCGAGGTCTCTGTGTGGCGGCGAGCCCTCTTTTTTTCTGCAGCCTTGGATGCCGCTCCCTTGTTACGAGTAGTTCTTGACCTAGAGCTCTACTCACCGGCCATGGCAACGATGGACGAAGAAAAAGCACTTATGAGGAGGAAAGGTAGAGTAATTTTATTTTAGGTAGTTCCCCTTTTTATAACCTAAGTCCTAGCACTAGTACTAATACCTGCATAGTGGGAACACGTTCAGGTTTGGTACGTACTAGTAGGTGTGAGCAGGCTTTCGAATGTGATGGGAACAATGATTAATTGATGGTTTTGGTTTCGAGGCCCGAAACGGCTCCCGATGAGTTTAGCGGAACATAAATTTCAAGTACTACATTGCTCAAGTGTGTAAATATTATGTTTGTAACATCCCAAATTTTCAATTTGGAATGTTATACACTAGATCATCATGCATATCATATTTTCTTGCATTTTTGTCGATCCTAGAAATTTCACGCAACTCAAGGACCTTCGGAGAGAGTTGGAGATTTCGTCATTTTCATATTTGAGTTCTTCTCAAATTTTGAAGAAAGGATCATTGGATTTTGTCGGAGTTTATTTGCCTTTTATTTGGATAGGGAAAAATGCGTGTTTTCAAAAATTGCATTCTAGGTCCCGAGAAAAGTTCATTTTGTTCGACTCATTTTTAGGAGTCGGGGAAAATTTACTTTAGAAGTTTTGGAGTTCGTTTAGTTCTCTTTTCTTTTGTTTTTTCTGCGCGCGTAACCGTTTAAAAAAAATTAGCAGCGCCCTGGGCCAAGGCCCAGCCAGCAGGCCAGCCGGCCAGGCCAGGCAGCCGCGCCGCGCCAGCGCCTAGCGCGCAGGAGGCAAGCCGCCGCCGCCCTAGGAGTCCTAGTAGGACTCCGTTTGCTTTTTTTAGGACTCCCTCTCCTTCTCTTTTTCTTGCCCCCTCCCCCAAGAAATCTCTCCCCCTCACCTACATAAATACCAACACCCCCCCTCTAAACCCACATCAAACCAAGCCCCAAGCCCTCCACCGCGCCCCTCACCCCGCGCCCTAAGCCGCCGCCCATGCCGCCCTTAGCGCCGCGCCGCCGCTGCCCTTTGCCCGCGCCGTCGCCACCCCTTGCCCACGCCGCCGCCGCCCTTGCTCGCCGCCGCCGCCGCCCAACGCCGCCGCCGGAGCCCCGTTCACCGGAGGTAGCCCCGCGCCGCGTCTCTCTTTTTCCCGTCGGTTCAGTTTTTCTTATAAACCGTTCCGGTTCTTTTCTTCTCTTCTGATTCGTTTTCTTTTCGGGTTTTTTCTAAACCGTTCCGGTTTTCTAGATCGGTTTTTCGTTTCGGTTTTCTTTTCCGAAACCCTAGATCGGTTTCGTCTTCTTTTCCGGTTTAGTTGCCTAGAGACCGTTCGCCGGACCATTCGTCTTAACGAACGTGATCACCGGATTATTCCCCGGTTAACGAACGTCCATTCGTTCAACCGTTCTTCTTTTTCTTCTCGTCAGATTTATTCCGCGATCGCGATCTCAGATCCGATCTTCGTTCTAGTTTTTCTCCTCGCTCATTTATCGGAATCAGGTGATTCAAGCGCCTGGAGTTTCGTTACAAAACCGCCGTTCCGACTAATCAACTTAAACAAGTTTTTGCTACGGTAAAATTTGACCTAGTTTCAACTTGCTAGAACCGAGTTGTTTTCTTTCGCCATTTGTTTTCGGTTTCTTTGTTCGGTTCTTTCTTTCTTTGTAACCGGAGTTCTTAAGTTGAACTATCTGGTTTGATCTCTTGTTCGAGTTTTACCTGTGTATTAGATGAGTACTTATTGTATGCTTGTTGTTTGTCTGCGATAGATTACCCGAATTGAGCCGCCTGTTACTTCTAATCCCTAGGACTCGCGGATCATCAGCAAGGCAAGTAACACTTTGATCATACCTTTTCTACAACCCAGTTTTATTGCATTAGATCCATCCTCACACATTGCATGATTAGGATCTAATTAAATTGTGGGATGGGAAGTAGATGAGGTAGTACCTATTACCTGTTTATTATGAAACCTTTGGGAGTTACTTCTACATTTGCTTATTATGCCATGCTATGCTAGTAGACGTGGATTGGGTGAGTGATATCCATGACAGATGTGAGATTGATAATGTTAACGGTTTATCTAAGGTGGCAACTTAAACACACATCTGGGTGGATTGAGGCACCTGATGTCTACCAGGACTTGCCTGTTTTATTTTGGACCGCCTCCCAGGCTCAAAGGGATCATAAGATCTTTCATGCTAAATACTTACGTGTGCAGCCACAAGCCAATATGGGCTCTGGCATAGTTGACTAAGTCGTGCGAACTCTTACAGGGTAGACTAGCAGATGTAGGGGAAAGTAGGTGTACCGGTCTATCCATCGTAAGGTGCTAGCGCTTCTGAAAGCCTGTGTCTCGGTCATCCGTTTCTCAAACACCGGTAGTGCGAGAAATCCAACGGAGGCGATCGAGTCTTGTGGGGAGAAGTGCGCAAACCTCTGCAGAGTGTAATAAACTAATCATGATTAGCCGTGTCCCCGGTTATGGACATCTTGAGTATCTACTACTTGAATATCATGTGAATCTCATCATGTTACTTCTAAGTTAATATTGTTGGGTTATTGATGACTACTTTTAATTGGGATTGAGAATGCTGTCAACCATTCTCAATGTTTAACAACCACCATGATAGTTAAATAAATTTATTCCTTTGTAGTAGGGAAAAACTGGCTTTACGCAAAATAGTAACCATAGAGCTTTCCACCAGCCAAATATGCATATAGTATAGCTGTTTCATTCCATTACTCTCTATGTGTTACATTGCCAGCATATTCCATGTGCTGACCCGTTTCGGGCTGCAACGTTAATGTTACAAACTTTTCAGATGATGATTAAGGTGCTTTTAGGTCATGATTCTATACTCAGTGATGCCGTTGGAGTTGATGGACCCATTTACCTTCCAAGTCTTCCGATGTTATCGTTATTAGATGGCCTTAAGCCATATTTATTGTAATAAGTTCTCTTTTGAGACATCGTTGTAATAAGTGTGTGATTGCCACTCTGCTATAAATCCTTCGAAGTACTGTGTAGTGTCAGCATTACTGATCTAGGGATGACACCAGAGCACAGTAGACTTGATCCATTCGGGTCGAGTCGCTACAGAGATGGTATCAGAGCACACGCTGACTGTAGGACACGACCACTAAGTTAAAGCCATAGATCACTATTCTACCCTCATTTTCTAACTCCTCATCTTTTCTACTCTTTAGGATGAAGGACGCGAAGATTAAGTACGCTTAACCGGATGAAGGCACACCTTTTGGATTTCACTTGAAGGAAGTCACCAAGTACCTGAGTGGTACCAATGGAAGTACTACTAGCAACCCATGATTTAACTACTCGCATGCGCAATGGAGCAATAATGTCTTTCTTCCGCCCTCACGTCCACTCAATTTGCATGCGCTGTATTAATTGACCATCAATGAAGTGAACGACTTTACACGCGTCAAATTATCACATGGGGTGGATCTTGGTACAAAATTGCGTCCGCCCGTGTACCCGCGTGTGCGTGCGAGGGAATGAGTGCGTGCGTGGCGTGCGTGCACATCTTCGCTTCGTGCATGTACCGCCAGTATGGCTCAGGGAGGACGAGTACATTCTTCTGGAACCAGCAGCACATCACTGTGATTAATCCACGCAAGAAGGTCGCGACAACGCCTCCACATGTGCCACGTGGCTTCATGAACTGTAAGAGAGACACTGTGTAGCGTGCCATTGGTATTCTAATTTACGTGTTTTGCACATACTCAAAGTACTAGTAAGGTACACGTGCATTGCACGCATCAGATTTTGCAACCAAATTATGAATAAATACCACACTATAGCATGTAAGCTTTGAGTCATATATGCCTGATGTAGCCCTTTGTTTAATTCTTATATTTCATCTCATTCAAAATCAATTAGTTTTTATAAAAAAGCTAAGAATGCGGGAATAGGAAAAACATGGGATTATAGTGGAATGTCATCTTGAATCCTACAGGATTGTATGAGTGTTTGATTGTGCATAGAAAAAACGCAGAATTCTTTCAAAGAGGTTTGAGTGGATGGGATGTTTCCTATGAAATCTAGTGCAAATGAATCATATGGAAAAAATTCCTATGGTTTACAATCCTACGAATCAAACAACCAAGATAGGAAAAATTCCTAATGATTAGAATCCTCCAAAATTCCTTTGTGAACCCTTTGAATCAAAGAAGCCCTTAATCTATTTTATGATTCATGGAATTGTGCGTTGTAAAGCATAAAGTAAAAAAATAATGGCAATTCAACTAGAAAAAAAGTTTGGGCAGTTATGATACGGAAGATTCTAGAACAAAAGAGAACCATTGTTGTTTTGAGGTTTGTGCATTATGCTTAAGTTCAACCATGGAGTCTGCTAGATTGTACATGTGGCAAAATCCGGTGGGGGCTAGAAGATGGTGCGAGGGGCTGAGTGGAGGGAGACTATGAAGGAATGCACAAGTGCGAGATCGATATTTAGAGAGAGAGGGGGCGAACACGTGCGCTGTTGCGCGCAGTGGCGGAGCCATGAAAAATAAATGAGCTAGGGGGCCAAGCATTGCTAATCCTTTACGAGGAGGGTCAATTCATGAACTTAAACCATTTTTAGCAGCAATTGTCTAATGATCACATTCATATTAGCCTCGATATATAGTGATGTTAGGGGGGAGGGGGCAGGGCCCTTACTGCCCCTGTCTTCGCCATTGTGCTCGTGTCTGAGAGATGAAGCGGAAGGCATGGATGATGAGAGGGGGACGTTGGATATATAATTAATGTGTGTGTATTAGCTATATATGTTAATCCTATATAGAGAGGTATAGATTGATCGATGTGGACGTGGGAAAGAGGGTGAGACCTCACTGGATATATCGATTGATCGGTTTTGTGTGGAAAACTATGAAAGACCTAGCTATATGCACAAATACATAGAGGAACATCAATCGTTGCGCATGCACGCGTGAGAGATAAAAAATGCCTGATGTGATGGAGAGGGGGATGTGTGTGGGTGTGTGCCTTCATGGGAGACCGACATGAAGAAAAAGATTGCATGCGTGTGATGGATAATGCCGACTGGTAGTGTGTGTGCATGCATGCATGAGAGAAAGTTAGTGGTACAATTATAAAGAGAAGACTACTGTGTGGGTGTAAAAGAATAGGTGAGGTCATAATCAATGTAAAGTTGAATTCAAATATTTGAATAAGAGATCCTGATGTTTGAAACCCATGCGTGCATGAATATAACGAAGATCTGTGCGGTGTGGTTTGGAAACGAGCATGTTGTAATGTATACACATTGAACAAGGCCAGACTGATTTGAATTTGAGATACCGATGGTAGACATCATTTGGCCACGTCGCATCCGTGCATGGACACACTATTCTAGTTGGAGATGATGGGCGGCTTTCACATCACCTATCTATATCAATACGCCTATATATATATATTATTTTTTATATTTTTTTATATTGTGTGCGGGTAACTTTAACTTTGAAAGATGGTCGTTGGATGAGACGAATCTGATGGTCCAAAGATGGCAAATTTGAGCACTACTGGCCGTTGGATATCATCTAGATTCCACCAGATTTCGCCACATGTATAATCTAGAAGACTCCATGGTTGAACTTAAGCATAATGCACAAACATCAAAACACAAGCACTTCTTATTTGTTCTAGAATCTTCCGTATCAGAATTGCCCAAATGTTTTTCTACATGATTTGCCATTATTTGTTTTTACTTTATGTCTTACGACGCACAATTCCATGAATCTTAAAATAGATTAGCTTTCTTATAAAAACTAGATGATTTTGAATGAAATGAACTATAAGAATGAAACGAACATCTACATCATGCATATATGACTCAAAGCTTGCATGCTATAATGTGGTATTTATTCATAATTTGGTTGCGAAATCTCATGCGTGCAATGCACGTGTACCTTACTCTAGTCTAAATGGTGTTTGTGTGTGTGTGTTGCACGTGTTGAGGTGCAAATTGTCTTTTTTGGGGTACACGTTAAGCCTGTTCTTCCAAAATTTCAAGCCGTGCCTTGTTATGCCTAAAATTCAAGCTAGCGTCTCTGTCTATCGTGCTGCGGAAGTCCCGCCTCTTCAACCTGCGCCTTGTTAGCCCGAAATATTTAAGATATATCTTTGTCTCGTTGTGCTCCGACAACTCCCTCCATCTCAACCCACGCCTTGCTATTCTGAAATTACAACGCGCGCGGAAACTCCCACCTCCTGTGAAATCCCAACACGCGAAAAGCCCGTGGTACCCCTGAACCGAAAGAACCGCCTCAAATCGGTGGGGGTACTTTCGTAACTTAGCCCACATTTCGGACAAGCACGTCTCTAAGCCATGGTGCCCCACTGCCATCCCATCCGCCCACCCATTCATACACCGAGGCCGCGAAAACCCGCGATGAAACCCCACACCCTGCTCCGTCCGCCACCCAGCCAGAGCCTCTTCCCCGACGACATCGTCCACAGCAACACCTCGACGTCCCTCATCCACCGTATCGGATGAGGATCCGTCGTCGATCTCATCGTCCTGCTGGTCCAGCCACCCCGTCCTCCACCTCCAAGGAGCTGCCCCGATGTTCCCCTCGTCTTTCGCGCCACCTCCATTCTCACACTATCGTCTTCACCTGCACCACCAGAAGAGCATCATCATCACCGTTTCCTCGGATGAAGCTGCAGCCTAATCGGCACCACTAATTGCCACATTTTCTTCTTGATTCGATCTCACGGTGCTGCCGGCGCTGGGTCCCGAGTCGACACGGCGCGACTCCATCCACGGCGGCGTCGCCGGCCACTTCCTCCACGGCGTCGCTCCCTCGGCGGTGACATCCACATCAGTAGGAGCTGCTGCTACTTTAGCTCTCGCTCGCGCTGCTGGTCTGCTCTTGCTCTCGGTCCCCTGCCTGGTCTGCTCTTGCTATTGCCCTTTCTCGCGCTGCTCCTCTCACTCTTGCTCTTGCTTGCGATGCTGCTCCAATTTAGCTACACTTTAGTCGACTGAATCGACTTTTGGGTCAGTCAATTTTCAGGGGGTGGGGGGGGCTCGCCGGGGTGAAGGAAGAACCAGCCGCAGCGGGGAGGGGGGCGGTGGTCACCGGCGGTGAAGGAAGAACCAACCGTAGCGGGAAGAGTTACCCCTCTATCTATCTTAGGGTTCAGGATGGGGGCGGTGCTCGCTAGCGGTAGCGGGGCGTTGGCGGGGCGGTGGCGTGGGGATCGCCGGAGAAAAAGCTCGGCACGAGGGGGGCTAGAGAGATGGCCGGGGCGGCGGCGGACTGGCGGTGGGGAGTGTTTTCGGGGCGGGCGGGGCGGCGCACCGCCGGCCGCGGGCGGCGGGGGGCTACTGTTTGGCCGGTGGTGGTGGGCGGCTCAGGGGGGTGGAGGTTGAAGATGAACCGCAGGCCCTTGATTTCGTATCCAATGGCTGCAAAATCGACTGACCAGAGATGAAAAAGTTAGTCGACCGACGTGTAGCCTCACCTTGCTAGTGCGTTCAGTTTCGACAACAAAATTCAGTTTCGACAGCAAAATTCAGATTTGATAGTTAAGTTCAGTTTCAACAGTTAAGTTCAGTTTCGACAGTTAAATTCAGTTTCAACAGTTAAGTTCAGAGATGAGCGGCTGATGTATTTTACATCTAGCACTTTGTGGTTATGTATTTTACGTCATGTATTGGAGATTCTATTAGAATTCCACTCAGGTTAATGTTGTTCGTTGTCTCTCTTGTCCTGCTTCAGCCTCGGCATCGTACAAGTCATCGGAGCTGCTCCAAGGACGAAACCCTCCATCACAGCGGTGCAGTACCTCAGGCTCCATCTCCAGATGCCTACGATCTTCTTCCCCTCCTCTGACAGCCATGTCAGCCGGAGGATCCTCACCGACCAACCCAATCACACTGAGATCTACATGGCTTCGCCAAAGAGGTTGTACACTTGTTGCATCTCTTTTTTTACTCTACATGTTATATATATTGTCCACTGAGCACTTGTAGTAACGGGAAATACGATTATTTTATCCTACTATATGACAAGCAGTGAGGTACCAGGCAACTTAGCTATCCGTGATGGACTCTCTTGAACGCCATCATTATTTATCCTGCGCGTTTGAGCTGTGCATTTGTCGATGGGCCTGGGAGTTGAGCTAGTATGGAAGTGGCCTGGGTCCAAAGTAATAGACGTAGCACAAAAACATTTTTTTAGTGTAGGATTTTCCTTGCTCAAGCCTGCCTACTAGAATCGCCAGTGCTTGAAAGGAAAAGTGAATGAAAAACATCGGAATTGGAAAGTTTCCTATGGTACTACTTTTCATGAATTTTGTGCAAAGGAATGGAGCAAAGGAAAACTGTAGGATTTGTTCCTTTAGTGTCTCCTTGAAACAAAAACCGTAGGAATTCTAATTTCCACTTCTCCTCCTTTTCATATTCCAATTCATAAACCACAAGACTAAGAGATAGTAGCATAATAGCATTATAACCGTACATTTTCTTGTGGTTTGACTTAATCTCACCATGCTTTTTTGCATCATGTGATCTTCCAATTGTGAATCAAACACCCAGATTGGCAGAAATCCTGTGTTTTTAAATTCTCTGTTTTGCACGTGCATTCCTATCCTATTCCTGTCTATTTCCTATACCTGCATTGTTAGAATCCTCAAATTCAAACAAGCCCTTACTCAATTACTTCTGTTACAGATATGTGTCAAAGAAAACCTTGTGTGGTTTGTCCTGCTCCTGCGGCGCTGTGTTCCACCCCAGCTCAGCTGCTCCAGCGACAGAAGGGTTCACCACAGCAGGGATCCGCTCTCCAGACTGTCTTTCGCTGCCTCAGATCTTCTTCCCCGCCGCCGGCAGCCACGGCAACTGCATTACCATCATCAACTGAGCAGATGACCTTAAGGACTACACGGGTCCGCAAGAGAGGTCGCACTCTTCCGTGTATGCTTACGTTATGCGTCGCTTAATATGATGACATGCTACATTATCGTCGTGTTCACCTATTAGACTCCGAGTCAGGTCCAAACTAATGCTGAAACTTGAGTTTTTAAATGGTTGTGGGGTACATATTGGGGCAGCAATCAGTACTTTCTGTCTACTATCTGGTTAATCTCCGGTGTCTACTATGAGTTTCATGTTGGGTGCAAACAAACATTAAAGGAGCCATTATCTGTATTTTTTAACTAGAGCTATTATATGCCTGCTATCATTGGTTTAGGGTCTATCCACAGTTTGCTACCATCACTATGGATTTGTGCATGCACTCCTTACATAACCTCACTATGTTTTATTCCTATGCATGCCAGTTATTATACACAATGGAACAGATCATGTAGAGCAAAAGAGACGAGCCTTGCGTGTCAATAAAATTTCATGCAAACGTCGTTCCATGGTGGGCGCAAAGGCAGCCCCCCCTCCACCCATTTCGGATCGTAATCAAGAGGAAGATAACTGTTCCGAGGGGGATTCAGAAGGAGAAGACCACTCCTATTTACCCCATGAGGTCTTCGCTCTAACTTGGCATGCTGATGTTGGTAATATCATGCATATAGTGCCTTGCATTGCTTACTATATACATTAAATATGTCATCTGCTTAGTTTAGACATGCTTTGTGTCAATGCCATCTGTTTAGTTTCTTTATCGTATATGTGAATCATGCAATGCCATCTTGTCTAGCCAGGCATCATATATGTGAATTTTGCAATGCCACCCTGGTTAGCCAGTCATCTTATATGTGAATTATATCATGCCATCATTTTTATTACATGTTAAATTTGTCAACAATTTTAGTACATTCAATTACTCTTCCTGTGCATCAGCCATTCGGCACGGTCATGGAAAATCTGGAGTGGAAACAAGGTCTTCAGAGCGGACAATGCTATCTGACGATAGCTCCTCAGAGGAGGATTCAGAGACAGATGACCAGTCATATTTCCCCCCGAGGTGCATGCCCTAACTTGGCAGGGTTATGTTGCTCATATCGTGTGTATGGTATCTTGCATTGCTATGTCATTTGCTTAGTTTAGACATGCTTTCTGTGAATGCCACCTGTTTAGTGTCTAATTACCATATATGTGAATTATGCAATGCCATCTTGTTGCAAGACATTATATATGTGAATTATGCAATGTTATCTTGTTGCAAGGAACTATGTATGTGAATTATGCAATGCCATGCTGTTTAGGCAAGCGTCATATATGTGAATTATATCATGCCGTCCTTTTTTTGTATTTGTCATTGCTTTTGTCGACCATGTTTGTATATTCAACTGCTCTTCCTGTGCATCAGCCATTTGAATTGGTGATGGAGAAATTTGGAGTGAAAACAAGGTCTTCAGAGCAGACAATGCTACCTGCTGAAGCAGATATCTTGCTGGTTACAGATAGCTCTTCAGAGGAGGATTCAGAGGCAGATGACCAGTCCTATTACCCCCCTGAGGTGTATGCTCAAACTTGGCAAGGTTATATTACTCATATAATGCATATGTTGTATTGCAATGCTTAGTTTTTACATCATATACACAATATTGAATGCCATCTCCTTAGTTGACACATCATATATGCGATTGCCCTCTGCTCACTTCCTTAGTATATAAATCATCTATTTGAATTATGTCATGCCATGATGTTTACATAGACAGCATGTATCTGAATAATGGCATGCCAAGCCATTTTCTAAAGACATAATATAGTTATATCATCTCATCCTGTTTACATAGTCATCATATTTTAAATTATGTCATTCTATCCGTGAATTATATCATGCCATCATGTTTCCATCGACGTCATGTTTGTGATTTATGGCATGCCAACCACTTTAATAGACACATCGTATAGTTATATCATGTCATCCTGTTTACATAGTCATCATATTTTGAAGTATGTCATTCTATCCTGTTTAGTTAGCCATCATACATGTGAAATTGTGTCATGCTATCCTGTTTAATTAGACGTCATATATGTGAAATTATGTCCTGCTATTCTGTTTGCTTACACATGATAAATGTGAATTATTTCATGCCCTGTTTTCTTCCCTACTATCCATTGCACCCGTCTATCTTACAATGTCTATACATTCAATTACTTTTCTTGTTTATCATCCATTTCAATTGGAGGGAGTGATGGCAGTATCTGTGGGAGTAAAAACACTGTCTTCAGAAAAGATCGTGCTACCTGTCGATGCAGATAGAACCACGGTTGTACTTGCCCAAGAACCAGCCCCACCACACATAACCCACACTCATGCAGATTGTACCCCTACCTAGTTGGACAGAGAACCAACCACCCCCTTCTAACCCCAACCCCAGCAGATAGACACCCAGTTCCCGTTGACACAGCACCGTCTCCACCACAGAGCACCCAAACACGAGCAGTTAGTAAGGCAACTGCAGTGCCCAAATCACGAGGACCACCACTCCGAACCCGAAGTCAACGCTTAAAGCAGAAGAATTGTTCTCAGGTCAGGTTCCGTAGCTATGGTTCATACTACTTCGCTCTTGCATCAATGTATTTACTGATAGCAACTAATTTCGAATTTGAAGGATGCAATTGAAACTCCAATGGCGCAACAGGTATGTTTTAAACCTGTTTCTTCAACGTGTTTGGCTGTTTGCTGTTGTAACTTGCTCTATGTTGATTTCAGTTTCAATTGAATAAACAGTTATGTTCTCATGCCATGCACATTACAAGTGTTCTTATTGCCGTGTAGTTTCCCACACTTATATTCTGTCTATGCTGCTTTGTCTTAAATAGATATGATTCGAACTGTATCTATCTTGATTTGGCAACATAAACTCGAATGATATAGACCAAACAGTGACCATACTACATAGATATATGTTTGTTTCATGCTGTTATCCTGTCCACCTTACTACTGAACTGGTTTACCAAAATGAGTTTCATATACTACATTGTAAACCTGAGATGTGTTTGTTTGTTTCTCTTTTAGAACGCGGATAAAATATTGGAGAAGAGTACCCTATTATGCAATGGTAAAGGAATTAATGCAGATAAGGTTCAAGATAGTGAGACATCCCTGTTGGTCTCCAAGAAAGCTGATAAAAACTATATTGACGACACTGAGACAACCCCAAAGTCCTATCTTGATGTAGTGTTCGAGTTACTGGCTACCACTGCTGGCACCAGCTCTTCAAACTCGTTGCCTGAATCAGTTCGGCTTCTTGAGTCTCGACTTCAAGTTGAAAGACATCGATCAGATGTTATGCGACAGGAAGCCGAAGGACTGAGGAAGTCCCTGCAGAATTCAGATGCATACTTTCTGGTGCAACAGCAAGCGCTGGATGACTTAAGCGCCAAACAAGAGAAAGTTAATAAGCTTGCTAAGCATCTTACCAGCATTATGGGTACCCAGGATATTGTTTCTTGAGCTCTTCTGAAGTGGTTTCAGTTTTGGACTTGTTTTTCTGTGGCGTTTATATGCTGCTGTGTTCCCTATATTTGCACTGGTGGCGAACTTTGATGCCTAGTGGATGTAATATGTGTAATAGCCGTGATAGCCTAGTGTAAGTTTCTTGCTTATTTATTTCCTTATTGTCTTGTTTATTTGTTTGCTTGTAGTCAGTGCAGTTCTTTTTTTGCGGTTTGCTAGTGGCTACAATAACCTATTTTTTAAAACTAGGCCACAATAACCATGGACTAATATTTACTGTAGTGACACTGGGCCTCCTATGGGCCGTAGAAATAGTGGGCCTTCTACGGGCCGTAGAAACAGTGGGCCTTCTACGGGCTGTAGAAATGATGGGCCTTCTACGGGCCGTAGAAACAATGGGCCTTCTACGGGCCGTATCATCAATGGGCCTTATACGGGCCGTATGATCGATTGGCCAAACATGGGCCAAACAGCCCGCATTCTGGCCGTAAACGGGCTAGAGTTGGAATCGTCTGTTCATGGGCCGACGATAATGAGCCATCGTTAATAGGCCGTATTTGATGACGCTATGAAAACGGCCCAACGTATTAACGGACCATAAACGGGCCGACTTTAACCACGGGCTAAATTTGGCCCACAAGTAGAAAATGACAGTAACGGGCCATAAGTAAAAGAATGCTGGAAAATAGCCCAAGAATAAATGGGCTCTGAGAAGGCTAAAAGATAACATGGGCTGGAAACGGCCCAACGGAATAACGGGCCATTAATGGGTATAAAGTGATACACTGTTCTTTACGGGCCAGTTTCACCACAGGCCATTAATGGGTGTAAAGTGATACAATGTTCATTACGGGCCAGTTTCACCAACGGCCATTAATAGGCCAAGAGTTACATAGGGCCTCATATGGGCCGAAAGACGTCATGAGCCATACATGGGCCAAAAGTGAAAACGGGCTGGAATCATATTGGATGGCCTAGATGACGCTACTGGGCCTAATTCAAATAGGGCGTAACGGGCCTTGGGTTAGCGGGTTGTAAATGGGCTATATGCGAACAAGCCGTTAACAGGCTTTCCATGGGCCGGCCCGCCACCTTTTGACCAAGTCAAACGGGTCGGCCTTTTCATAGGAATGGGCCTCTATTGGGCAGTGCCATGTGTCGACGTATCATAGGCGCCTTTTGTCCAATGAGTGGATGACATCTCTCCCAGCGATGAGCCGACACGTGTTTCCTCCAGCCAATGATTATTTTACACGTGGAAAATCCCCATTGGTCGGGGCTGTTAACGGGTTATCGGATCCAAAACCCGACCCGATAGCTTAACGGCGTTCCGTTACGGTGGATGCCACATGTCGGTCACCCTTGACGAAAGCACTTCTGTGACGCGCGATTTATCGTCATGGAAGTGGACACTTCCGTGATGATAATTTTGGTAATGTCATGGAACACTTCTACGACAGCATAGGTATGACTATCTTGATTCTGTCATAAATTTGTCATGGATGTACATGCATGACAGAAAACGTGACCTACTGTGACAAACAGGTATCATCACGGAAGTGTATTTTTTTGTAGTGAGCTCCCTCATATGAAATTGCAATGACGACTATCGGTCTTGTTAACAATTTCCTAGGACAATTTTGCACACCGATCCACCATTATTCCACACTCGCTATTTATAATATTTAGTAATATATTCTAAGTTTATGATAACAACACCTACTTTCATATGTTAGCTCTCTGATATCATGCAAAGTTATCCACTTCATACCCACAACATAGTTTTATTTCTCGTTGCTAGTTGGAAGCAAACGTTCGGTGTACGTAGAGTCGTATCAGTGGCACATAGGACTTGACAGAATATTGATCTTACCTTTAGCTCCTTGTAGGTTCGACACTCCATACTTATCACTTCCACCATTGGGAATTGCTACGATGATTCCATGCACTTGGGGATTATCAAGCTCTTTTCTAGCGCCATTGCCAGGGAGCAATAGCGTGGGGTTGATATTCTCGTGTATGCTTGTTTGCTTTCTTCACTAAGTAGATTTTGTTTTTCCTTTTTGTTTCTATTTAGTTATGGGTGAAACATACAATTTTTTTAAAGAATGAAAATACCAAAAAAAAATTACTTGCCTCTCATGCCTAAAAAGTTTTTCAAAAAGAGAAGTGATTGGAAAGTTATGCATTGAAGAAGTGAGGATCGACCTTGAGCACTTGTGTTCATGCTCAAGGAAACAATGTAGAATTTTTCATGGAAGTTTCTCTGTAAATAATTATCCCCTTATATATATCCATTGTATTATAAAAATAATGTGCCAAGCTTTGGTTTTAGGATGATTAGATTACTTGTTTACTATGTGAAGAACAAAAACAGAAACTTTGGCTGTAGCGCGTGATTTTGCATTTTTTTTTAATGGAACGTCAAATGGGTCTGAAACACTTTTCACATTACTTCTCCACAAATTGTTCAAATTTTCAAATTTATTTCATAATTTTTGGAGTTTCAGAAGTTTAATAAACCTCCAGATTACTACAGACTATCCTGTTTTAGACACATTCTGTTTTTCGTGTGTTGTTTGCTTATTTTGATGCATCTATGGCTAGTATCAAAGGGTATGAAACATAGAGAAGTTGGAATACAGTAGATATAGTTCAAATATGAAATTGGAATGAGTTTGAAATAGTACATAAAAGTAGTGATTTGCTTTATTATACTTACAAATCTCACAAAGTTTTTGTTAAAGTTTTCTAGAATGAAGTGTTCGAAGAAAGAGGAGCTATCAATATGAGAAGAATAAAGAGAGGCAAGATTTCAAGCTTGGGGATTCCCAAGGCACCCCAAGTAAATATTTCAGAGGATACTGAAGCATCTAAGCTTGGGGATGCCCCGGTTGGCATCCCATCTTTCTTCTTTAACAAATATCGGTATACCTTGGTTTTTGTTTTGTTCACATGATTTGCGTCCTTTGTGTTTTTCTTTTTCTTTAAGAATCATGCTAGTATGATAATGTCCCTTCATCAATTTATAGAATACTTCGTGTGCTTCACTTATATCTTTTAAGTATGATCTTATAGAATTGCTCTTTGAGCTTCACTTAAATCTTTTGAGTATGGTTTTATAGAATGCTTCGTGTGCTTCACTTATACATTTTGAGCTTGGATATTGGTTAGTTTATATTCATTGTAGAATGCTCCATGAACTTCACTTATATCTTTTGGAGTATGAATAATACTATCATATAAAGCGAGTTTGGAAGACAGTCAACTTTAGGAACTAGTGATCCCTCTATTCCGAATGAGAAGAATTTTGCTTATGTGGAGAGTAGAAAAATTTCTATGCTTGTAGATCATGAAAAGAATGCTTTATGTGATGGTTATGTTTTTGAATTCATTCATGATGCTACTGAAAATTATTATGAGGGAGGAATATATGCTTGTAGGAGTTGCAATAATATCAAGTTTCCTCTCTATGTGCTTAAAGTTTTGAAGTTATACTTGGTTTGCCTTCCGATGCTAGTTGATTCTTGTTCCTATAAATTATGTGCTCACAAAATCCCTAGGCATAGGAAGTGGGTTAGATTTAAATATGCTAGTCATATTGTTCATGATGCTCTCTTTATGTTTCAATTCTTATCTTTTATGTGAGCATCATTGAAATCATCATGCCAAGCTAAAAAACATTAAAGAAAAGCGCTTGTTGAGAGACAACCCAATATTTAACATTACTGTTTTTATGTGTTCTCATGATTAAGCTACTTTATTAATCATGTATTATAACTTTTGTTTCAATAAAGTGCCAAGTAAGACCTTTGGGAAGACTTGGGTGAAAGTTAATGCGATCTTGCTGTAAAAAATAGAAACTTTGCGCTCATGAGATTAGCTGCCATTTTTACAGAAGAGTGAGATTGAGTTGACTCTTTTTTCAGAAGATTAATAGACAAATACCTCACATCCAGCAATTTATTTCAGAATCTTTGGAGTAGCAGAAGTATGGTTGGTGTTCAGATCATTACAGACTGTTCTGTTTCTGACAGATTCTGTTTTCATTGCATAGTTTGCTTGTTTTCTAGTTTCTATGGCTTATATTTCTCAATATAAATTGTAGAAATGATATGGTACAGTAGGCATTGTGTGATAACAATTATGAACCTTGTGTTTGACAGTACCAAAGTGAATTGTTTGCTCTTTATCATACTAACCTATCTCACGAAGTTCCGTTAAGTTTTGTGTGATTGAAGTTTTCAAGCTTTGGGTGAGATATCAATATGAGAAGAATAAGGAGTGGAAAGACCATAAGCTTGGGGATGCCCAAGGCACCCCAAGGTAATATTCAAGGAAGACTCAAGTTCCTAAGCTTGGGGATGCCCCGGAAGGCATCCCCTCTTTCATCTTCAAAACTATCGGTATACCTTACTCGGAATTATATTTTTATGCACACATGGTATGTGTTTTGCTTGGAGCGTATTTTCAATTTCATTGATGTTTGAATAAAATCATTGGATATGAATTATTAAATGAAAAAGAATCCTCCCATGGCTAGTTAATTATTTGACTACTCAGTGTCCTTCACTATTATCTTTTGGAGTAGTTTGTCATTTACTCACGTGCTTCACGTATATCCTATGAGTAAATGGTTGAATAATTGAATATCATAAATCTGAATTTATATATGTTTCATATGCTTATACCATGGGGAGTAATCACTTCACATAGAATAAGTATAGGTAGTAAACTTATTGAAAGTTAGCAAACGTAGAATTGGGCACTTGAACAATTCATGAAAGAATATTGAAGGAAGAGAGATTTCACATATAAATACACTATCTTGGACATATTTTGTAATTGTGAGCACTCATTAAAATATGACATGCTAAAAGGTTGACGTCGGACAAGGAAGACAACATAATGGGTTATGTTTTCTTATATCCGAAATAAAGTGTATTTTCTTGGATCATCCAACATGTTGAGCTTGCTTTCCCCCCTCATGCTAGCCAAATTCTTTGCACCAAGTAGAGATACTACTTGTGCTTCCAAAAATTCCTTAAACCAGTTTTGCCATGAGAGTCCACCATACCTAGCTATGGATTGAGTAAGATCCTTCAAGTAAGTTGTCATCGGTGCATGCAGTAAAAATTGCCCTGTAAATATGTATGATCTATTAATGTGGTGAAAATAAGCTTTATACGATCTTGTGATGTGGAAGAAATAAAAGCGACGGACTACATAATAAAGGTCCATATCACAAGTGGAAATATAAAGTGACGTTCTTTTGCATTAAGATTTTGTGCATCCAACCCTAAAAGCGCATGACAACCTCTGCTCCCCTGTGCGAAGGGCCTATCTTTTACTTTTATCTTCTACCCTTATGCAAGAGTCATGGTGATCTTCACCTTTCCTTTTTACATTTTGTCCTTTGGAAAACACATTATGTTGGAAAGATGTCATGCCATGTTTATATATCCAATTGGAAAACACATTATATATCCAATTGGATGCAAGTTATCATGAACTATTATTGTTGACATTACCCTTGAGGTAAAAAGTTGGGAGGCGAATCTATAAGCCCCTATCTTTCTCTATGTCCGATTAAAACTTTGAACCCATAAATATCACGTGAGTGTTAGCAATTGTGAAAGATTAAATGATAGTTGAGTATGTGGAGTTTGCTAAATCAAAGCTCTAACATAGACCCTTCCTAAAAATAAGATGAATTGCAATTGTTTGATGACTGAGAATATAGTTCGTTAGTTTCAAGAAAATTTATGATCTATACTTTAACATGCGAATAGCTTGTTACTTGATCATGAAAAGTTTTACGAGATGAGCTACTGTTATGACATATAATGATGCTACAAAAGGTGATTAAAATTATCATTGATCAAACTTATGAACCTGCTAGCATGCACACTTCATAAATTATTTCTTTTATCATTTACCTACTCGAGGACGAGCAGGAATTAAGATTGGGGATGCTGATCTATAATTTATGAAGTATTCATGCCATGTTTACAATATTTTTATATGATTTTGGTATGATTTGATTAGAACTAACCCGGACTGACGCTGTTTTCAGTAGAACTACCGTGGTGTTGTTTTTGTGCAGAAATAAAAGTTGTCGGAACGCAATGAAAATCAACGGCGATTTTTTCTGGAAAATATGAAAAATACTAGAACAAAAATCTACCGGAGGGGAGTCACGGGGGCCCCACGAGGGTGGGGGGCGCGCCCCTGCCTCGTGAACTCCCAGAGGGCCCCCTAACGTGAAATCAACGCCAACTTCTCCTATAAAGACAGAAACCTCTAAAAATTAACCTAGATCGGAAGTTCCGCCACCGCAAGCCTCTGTAGCCATGAGAAATCAATCTAGGCCCTCTCTGGCACCCTGCCGGAGGGGGCCATCATGACCGGAGGGCATGGAGGAGGATCCTGGAGGGGCCATCATCACCATGAAGGCCAAGGACCAGAGCGGGAACCTCTCCCCATCCAAGGGGAGACCATGGAGGAGGAAGCACAAGGGGGAGAACCTCTCCTCCTCTCTCTTGGTGGCACCAGAGTGCCATCAAGAGGGGAATCATCGCCGCGGTGATCGTCTTCATCAACATCACCATCCTCATCTCTTTTACATGGTCCACTCTCCGCACCCCGCTGTAATCCCTACTTGAACATGGTGCTTCATGCCACATATTATGATCCAATGATGTGTTGCCATCCTATGATGTTTTGAGTAGATATCTTTTGTCTTTGGGTTGATTGATGATCTAGATTGGTACGAGTTGTATGTTTTATTTTGGTGCTGTCCTATTGTGCCCTCCGTGTCGCGCAAGCGTGAGGGATTCCCGTTGTAGGGTGTTGCAATACGTTCATGATTCGCTTATAGTGGGTTGCGTGAGTGACAGAAGCATAAACCCAAGTAAGGGGATTGTTGCGTATGGGATAAAGGGGACCTGATGCTTTAATGCTATGGTTGGGTTTTACCTTATTGATCTTTAGTAGTTGCGGATGCTTGATAGAGTTCCAATCATAAGTGCATATGATCCAAGAAGAAAAAGTGTGTTAGCTTATGCCTCTCCCTCATATGAAATTGCAATGACGACTATCGGTCTTGTTAACAATTGCCTAGGACAATTCTGCACACCGATCCACCATTATTCCACACTCGCTATTTATAATATTTAGTAATATATTCTAACTTTATGATAACAGCACCTACTTTCATATTTTAGCTCTCCGATATCATGCAAAGTTATCCACCTCATACCCACAACATAGTTTTATTTCTCGTTGCTAGTTGGAAGCAAACGTTCGGTGTACGTAGAGTCGTATCAGTGGCACATAGGACTTGAGAGAATATTGATCTTACCTTTAGCTCCTTGTAGGTTCGACACTCCATACTTATCACTTCCACCATTGGGAATTGCTATGATGATTCCCTGCACTTGGGGATTATCAACGCCGAACTTGATCGTTTATCGATCTTCGAATTCAGCGCCGCAGACATCTTCCAGCACTCGCCTTTGGGCGACATGCTAAACTCATTAAAGAACCTGTCCTTGGCGGGGGACTCACAGCCGAACTATATCCAGTTTGAACTAGTAGCTGTGACAGGGAATTTCGCTCCCCACCCTCCACCCACTTCATAGCCTCGGTCGAGGATTTAACCGACACGCTTGAATACGACTCCGAAGACATCGACGGTATGGATGACGATGCTGATGAGGAGCAAAACAAAAATCCACCTTTCGCCGGACACTGGACGACCACTTCCTCGTATGATGTATACATGGTGGATGCACCTAAGGAGAACAGCGGCGATGAAAAAGAAGATCCAGTTGAGGATAAACCTCCTGAGATACAATCGGAACGCCGGTGTCAGCGGCGCCGCTCTAAGTCACGCCGCAGTAAAGATAGCAACACTATCATAGGAGAAGATAACACCCCGGAAGGTGCCGAAGACAAAGAAGACCCTGTTGACGCAGCTACCGAACAGGATGGACAAGAAGATGGGAAGGTTTAGCCTAACAGGCCACGCACAAGGACTCGGAGGACAGTAATTATCTTCTGCTCTCCGAGGATGAGGCGAGGCTCGGCACCGAGGATTTCATCGTGCCGGAGGAACCTCTGGAGCAGGAGCGCTTCAAGCGCCAGCTAATAGCCACTGCAAGGAGCCTGAAAAAGAAGCAGCGGCACCTTCAAGCTGACCAAGATCTGCTCAATGATAAATGGACTGACGTCCTAGCAGCCTAAGAATACGGCCTCAAGGCCCGGCCAAAAGCTACCCGAAGCGCAAATTACTACCTCAGTTCGACGACGAGGCGCTGGAACACATACCACCATCGCGCAATGCGGCTGACCGACAACCAAGTGGTCGGGACAAATCGGCAACTCAAGCCGAACACCAGCCTGCCCCGCCTCATCGCAAAGGCAGAGGTAAATCAGCTCACGGTCATACATATGACCTTCGCCATAACCTGAACAATAAAGCAGGACATACCAGATCGATCTACGGATCGCGAGGACGTGCCCCGACACGTGACGACGGCCATCTGTTCGGACGTGACAAACCTAGTCATGCACGGACTAAAAGCCGCAGACAGACCCCATTAGAGGTACGTCGCGATACGCCCCGATACAGAGGCACTGCACACCCTCATTGCTTCACTGATGAAGTCATGGAACATGAATTCCCAGAAGAATTCAAACCCGTGAATATAGAATCATGTGATGGCACCACAGACACCGCGGTATGGATCGAAGACTTCATTCTCCACATTCATATGGCCCGCGGCAATGACCTTAATTCCATTAAATACCTCCCCCTGAAACTCAAAGGACCAGCACGGCATTGGTTGAACAGCCTGCCCGAAAACTCCATGTGCAGCTGGGAGGGCTTGGAAGAAGCCTTCCTTGATAACTTCCAAGGTACATACGTTCGACCTCCGGACCCCGATGACTTAAGCCATATAGTTTAACATCCCGGAGAGTCCGCCAGGAAATTTTGGACCAGGTTCCTAACTAAAAAGAACCAGATAGTCGACTATCCGGATGCCGAAGCCCTAGTGGCCTTTAAACACAGCATCCGCGACAAATGGCTCGCCCGCCACCTTGGCCAAGAGAAGCCAAAGTCCACGTGGGCCCTCATGGCACTGATGACCCGCTTTTGTGCGTGCGAGGATAGTTGGCTGGCCCGTAGCAAAAACAATGCAAACGACGCCGGCACCCCTGAAGCTAAAATAGCAACGACAAGCCTCAACACAACAGGTACAAACATCGAAATAACAATGACAACACCGAGGATACAACAGTCAATGCCGGATTCAGTGGCTCTAAGCCTGTTTAGCGGAAGAAGCCATTCAAAAAGAATAATTCGGGCCCATCTAGCCTGGACCGCATACTTGATCGTCCGTGCCAGATTCATGGCACCCCAGACAAACCACCCAATCACCAATAGAGATTGTTGGGTTTTTAAACAGGTTGGCAAGTTAAATGCCGAAAACAAGGATAAGGGATCACAAAGCGAAGACGACGACGAGGAGCCCTGGCCGCAGAACACAGGGGGGACAGAAGAAGTTCCCTCCTCAGGTCAAAACGGTAAACATGATATACGCCACCCACATCCCCAAATGGGAGCGCAAACGCGCGCTCAGGGACATCTACTAGTACGTCCATTTTGCATCATTCTTTTATATCGATATTTATTGCATTATGGGCTGTTATTACACATTATGTCACAATACTTATGCCTATTCTATCTTATTTTACAAGGTTTACATAAAGAGGGAGAATGTCGGCAGCTGGGATTCTGGGCTGGAAAAGGAGCAAATATTAGAGACCTATTCTGCACAACTCCAAAAGTCATGAAACTTCACGGAAGTCAATTTCAGAATATATAAAAAATACTAAGTGCAAGAAGTTCACCAGGGGGGGCACACCCTGCCCACGAGGGTGTGGGCGTGCCCTACCCCCCTAGGCGCGCCCCCTACCTCATGGGCCCCCTAGTGGCCCTCCGATGGCCATCTTTTGCTATATGGAGTCTTTCGATGAGGAAAAAATCATAAGCCATCTTCTCTGACGAAACTCCGCCGCCACGAGGCGGAACCTTGGCGGAACCAATCTAGGGCTCTGGTGGAGTTGTTCTATCGGGGAAACTTCCCTCCGGGAGGGGGAAATCATCGCCATCGTGATCACCAACTCTCCTCTCATCGGGAGAGGGCAATCTCCATCAACATCTTCACCAGCACCATCTCCTCTCAAAACCCTAGTTCATCTCTTGTATCCAATTCTTGTCTCTAAGCCTGGGATTGGTACCTGTGGGTTGCTAGTAGTGTTAATTACTCCTAGTAGTTTATGCTAGTTGGTTTATTTCGTGGAAGATCATATGTTTAGATCCTATATGCATATTAATACCCCTCTGATTATGAACATGAATATGCTTTGTGAGCAGTTACGTTTGTTCCTGAGGGCATGGGAGAAGTCTTGCTATTAGTAGTCATGTGGATTTGGTACTCGTTTGATATTTTGATGAGATGTATGTTATCTCTCCTCTAGTGGTGTTATGTGAACGTCGACTACATAACACTTCACCATCATTTGGGCCTAGAGGAAGGCATTGGGAAGTAATAAGTAGATGATGGGTTGCTAGAGTGACAGAAGCTTAAACCCTAGTTTATGCGTTGCTTCGTAAGGGGCTGATTTGGATCCATATGTTTCATGCTATGGTTAGGTTTACCTTAATACTTTTGTTGTAGTTGCGGATGATTGCAATAGAGGTTAATCTTAAGTGGGATGCTTGTCCAAGTAAAGACAGTACCGAAGCACCGTCCACCCACATACCAAATTATCAAAGTACCGAACGTGAATCATATGAACGTGATGAAATCTAGCTTGACGATATTCCCATGTGTCCTCGGGAGCGCTTTTCTGTATATAAGAGTTTGTCTAGGCTTGTCCTTTCCTACAAAAAGGATTGGGCCACCTTGCTGCACTTTATTTGCTTTTGTTACTTGTTGCTCGTTACAAATTATCCTATCACAAAACTATCTGTTACCACTTATTTCAGTAATTACAGAGAATACTTTGCTGGAAACCGCTTATCATTTCCTTCTGCTCCTCGTTGGGTTCAACACTCTTACTTATCAAAAGTATTACGATAGATCCCCTATACTTGTGGGTCATCAAGACTCTTTTCTGGCGTCGTTGCCGGGGAGTGAAGCGCCTTTGGTAGGTGGAATTTAGTAAGGAAAATTTATATAGTGTGCTGAAATTTACTGTCACTTGTTACTATGGAAAGTAATCCTCTGAGGGGCTTGTTCGGGGTATCTTCACCCCGACCAGTAGAGCAAAGAGTTGCTCCTCAACCTACTGAACCTACTAAAAATGAAAATGGAAATGAAAATGTCTGCTTTGAAATTCCTTCGGGTATGATAGAAAAACTGCTAGCTAATCCTGTTGCAGGAGATGGAACAATGCATCCTGATGAGCACCTAATATATGTTGATGAAGTTTGTGGATTGTTTAAGCTTGCAGGTGTACCCAGAGATGTTGTTAAGAAGAAGGTCTTCCCTTTATCTTTGAAGGAAGATGCATTGACATGGTATAGACTATGTGATGATACGGGGTCATGGAACTACAAATGATTAAAATTGGAATTTCATCAGAAGTTTTATCCTATGCATCTTGTTCATCGTGATTGCAATTATATATATAATTTTTGGCCTCACGAAGGAGAAAGCATTTCTCAAGCTTGGGGGAGGCTTAAATCAATGTTATATTCATGCCCCAATCATGAGCTCTCAGGAGAAATGATTATTCCAAATTTATATGCTCGGCTTTCTGATAACAATCACACCATGCTCGATACTTCTTGTGCTGGCTCTTTTATGACGAAGACTATTGAATTCAAATGGGATTTATTGGAAAGAATTAAACACAACTCTGAAGATTGGCACCTTGACGAAGGTAAGGAGTCAGGTATGACACCTAAGATTGATTGTGTTAAATCTTTTATGGATACCGATGTTTTTCATAAATTTAGCACTAAATATGGACTTGACTCTGAGATAGTAGCTTCTTTCTGTAAATCTTTTGCTACTTATGTTGATCTCCCCAAGGAGAAGTGGTTTAAATATCATCCTCCCATAGAAGTAAAAGTAGTTGCACCTATTAAAGTTGAAGAAAATACTACCACTTATAATGATCCTATCGTTCCTACTGCTTATGTTGAGAAACCACCTTTCCCTGTTAGGATAAAGGATCATGCTAAAGCTTCAACTGTGGTTCGTAAAAGCAATATTAAAACTTATACACCTCCTGAGCAAATTAAAGTTGAACCTGATATTGCTATTGTTAAAGATCTCTTATCTGATAATATTGATGGGCATGTTATTCATTTCCTTGATGAGACTGCTAGAATTGCTAAACCTTGTGCTAAAGATAAAAACAGACCTGTGGTAGGCATGCCTGCTATTTCTATTAAAATAGGAGATCATTGTTATCATGGCTTATGTGATATGGGTGCTAGTGCAAGTGCAATACCTTACGACTTATACAAAGAAATTATGCATGATATTGCACCTGTTGAGACAGAAGATATTGATGTCACAATTAAACTTGCCAATAGAGATACTATTTCACCAATGGGAATTGTTAGAGATGTTGAAGTCTTGTGTGGGAAAACTAAATATCCTACTGATTTTCTTGTTCTTGGTTCCCCACAAGATAGCTTTTGTCCCATTATATTTGGTAGACCCTTCTTAAACACTGTTAATGCTAAGATAGATTGCAAAAAGGATGTTGTTATTATCGCTTTAGATGATATGTCTCATGAATTTAATTTCTCTAAATTTAGTAGATAACACCGTGAATAAGAATTACCTAGTAAGGATGAAATTATTGGTCTTGCTTCTATTGCCGTACCTCCTAGTGATCCTTTAGAACAATATTTGCTAGACCATGAAAATGATATGTTTATGAATGAAAGAAGGGAAATAGATGAGGTATTCTTTAAACAGGAACCTATTCTGAAACACAATTTGCCTGTTGAAATCCTAGGGGATCCTCCTCCACCCAAGGGTGATCCTGTGTTTCAGCTTAAACTGTTGCCTGATACTCTTAAATATGCTTATCTTGATGAGAAAAAGATATATCATATTATTATTAGTGCTAACCTTTCAGAGCATGAGGAAGAGAGACTATTGAAAACTCTGAAGAAGCACCATGCTGCTATTGGATATACTCTTGATGATCTTAAGGGCATTAGTCCCACTCTATGTCGACATAAAATAAATTTGGAAGAAGATGCTAAACTAGTTTGTGATCATCAACGACGGCTGAATCCTAAAATGAAAGAAGTGGTAAGAAAGGAAATACTAAAGCTTCTTGAGGCAGGTATAATCTATCCCGTTGCTGACAGTCAGTGGGTTAGTCATGTCCATTGTGTCCCTAAGAAGGGAGGTATTACTGTCGTTCCTAACAATAAAGATGAATTGATTCCTCAAAGAATTATTACAGGTTATAGGATGGTAATTGATTTCCGCAAATTAAATAAGGCCACTAAAAAGGATGATTACCCCTTACCTTTTATTGATCAAATGCTAGAAAGATTATCCAAACATACACATTTTTGCTTTCTAGATGGTTATTATGGTTTCTCTCAAATACCTGTATCAGCCAAGGATCAATCAAAGACTACTTTTACTTGCCCTTTTGGTACTTTTGCTTATAGACGTATGCCTTTTGGTTTATGTAATGCACCTACTACATTTCAAAGATGCATGATGGCTATATTCTCTGACTTTTGTGAAAAGATTTGTGAGGTTTTCATGGACGATTTTTCCGTCTATGGATCTTCTTTTGATGATTGCTTGAGCAACCTTGATCGAGTTTTGCAGAGATGTGAAGAAACTAATCTTGTCTTGAATTGGGAAAAGTGCCACTTTTTGGTTAATTAAGGTATTGTCTTGGGGCATAAAGTTTCTGAAAGAGGTATTGAAGTTGATAAATCCAAGGTTGATGCTATTGAAAAGATTCCATGCCCCAAGGACATCAAAGGTATAAGAAGTTTCCTTGGTCACGCTGGATTTTATAGGAGGTTTATTAAGGACTTCTCAAAAATTTCTCGGCCTCTGACTAATTTATTACAAAAAGATATACCATTTGTCTTTGATGATGATTGTGTAGAAGCATTTGAAATACTTAAGAAAGCATTGATCTGTACACCTATTGTTCAGCCACCTAATTGGAATTTACCCCTTGAAATTATGTGTGATGCTAGTGATTATGTTGTAGGTGTTGTTCTAGGGCAAAGAGTTGATAAGAAATTAAACGTTATTCAATATGCTAGTAAAACCCTAGACAATGCTCAAAGAAATTATGCTACTACTGAAAAAGAATTCTTAGCAGTTGTATTTGATTGTGATAAGTTCAGACCTTATATTGTTGATTCAAAAGTAACTATTCACACTTATCATGCTACTATTAAATATCTTATGGAACAGAAAGATGCTAAACCTAGACTTATTAGATGGGTTCTCTTGCTACAAGAATTTGATTTACATATTGTTTATAGAAAGGGAGCTGAGAACCCCGTTGCAAACAACTTGTCTAGGTTAGAAAATGTGATTGATGACACACTACCTATTGATGATAGCTTTCCTGATGAGCAATTAAATGTCATAAATGCTTCTCATACTGCTCCATGGTATGCTGATTATGCTAATTACATTGTTGCCAAATTCATACCACCTTGTTTCACATACCAGCAAAAGAAAAAGTTCTTCTATGATTTGAGACATTACTTTTGGGATGACCCACATCTTTATAAAGAAGGAGTAGATTGTGTTATTAGACGTTGTGTACCTGAGCATGAACAGGAACAGATCCTACGCAAGTGTCACTCGGAAGCTTATGGAGGACACCATGTTGGAGATAGAACTGCACATAAGGTATTGCAATCTGGTTTTTATTGGCCTACTCTCTTCAAGGATGCCCGTAAGTTTTTCTTATGTTGTGATGAATGTCAAAGAATTGGTAATATTAGTAGACGTGAAGAAATGCCTATGAACTATTCACTCGTTATTGAACCATTTGATGTTTGGCGCTTTGACTATATGGGACCTTTTCCTGCCTCTAATGGATATACACATATTTTAGTTGCTGTTGATTACGTTACTAAGTGGGTAGAAGCTATTCCAACATGTAGTGCGGATCATAACACTTCTATTAAAATGCTTAAAGAAGTTATTTTTCCGAGGTTTGGAGTCCCTAGATATTCAATGACTGATGGTGGTTCACATTTTATTCATGGTGCTTTCCGTAAAATGCTTGCTAAGTATGATGTTAATCATAGAATTGCATCCCCTTAGCACCCTCAGTCTAGTGGTCAAGTAGAATTGAGTAATAGAGAGCTCAAATTAATTTTGCAAAAGACTGTCAATAGGTCTAGAAATAATTGCTCCAAGAAACTTGATGATGCATTATGGGCCTATAGAACTGCATATAAAAATCCCATGGGTATGTCTCCGTATAAAATGGTTTATGGGAAAGCATGTCACTTACCTCTCGAACTAGAACATAAGGCATATTGGGCTATTAAAGAGATCAATTATGATTTCAAACTTGCCGGTGAGAAGAGTTTATTTGATATTAGCTCACTTGATAAATGGAGAACCCAAGCCTACGAGAATGCCAAATTATTTAAAGAAAAAGTTAAAAGATGGTATGACAAAAGAATACAAAGCGCGAGTTTAATGTAGGTGATTATGTATTGCTATATAGCTCTCATTTAAGATTTTTTGCAGGAAAACTTCTCTCCAAATGGGAAGGTCCTTACGTTATCGAGGAGGTCTATCGTTTCGGTGCCATAAAAATCAACAACTTCAAAGGCACAAATCCGAAGGTGGTGAACGGACAAAGAATCAAACATTATATCTCAGGTAATCCCATAAATGTTGAAACCAATGTTATTGAAACCGTAACCCCGGAGGAATACATAAGGGACACTTTTCGGAACGTTTCAGATTCCGAAAAGGAATAGGTATGTGGTACGGTAAGTAAACCGACTCCAAATTAGTTTTAAGGCAATATTTCTCCGTTTTGGAATATTTAGAAAAATAGAAAAATAAGAAGCAGTCCGGGAAGGACGCGAGGTCTCCACAAAGGTGGAGGGCGCGCCCTACCCTACTGGGCGTGCCCCCCTACATCGTGGGCACCTCGTGCGCTTTTCGGACTCCGTTTTCTTACACGACAT
Source organism: Triticum monococcum (assembly GCA_034509565.1). NCBI lineage: Eukaryota > Viridiplantae > Streptophyta > Magnoliopsida > Poales > Poaceae > Triticum > Triticum monococcum. Next base: position 73,902,758 of record CM067842.1, on the reverse strand, counting down.
GTATTTTGGTCGGTAAAAATTCATTATATAATCTCCGGGGGTTTTGACTCCCATATCACGCAATTATCCTCTGTTTGCGTTTCGAGCTGTTTTTCTGACAGATCCAGGACGTCATGTTGTCTTCAAGTGCCCCCAAAGACCAGTTCTTCGAGAAGGTCATCAACCCCTACCTCGCGGAGGTGCTGCAACACCCTCAACCCATTGAGATGCGTGAGGGGTTGTTGCACACCCGCGATGTTGAGGGACCAAGGAAGACCGGAAGCACGGATGCAAGGTTCGAGGCATTGGAGAAAGACGTTTTCAGGTGTCAGGAGATGGTGGAGCGTGGACTCGATTCCAATCACATTATGATCACGGAGTTCACCAACAACCACAAGCTGGACGTCAAGGACATTGGGGAGGCCATCTTCAAGCTTCATGAGAAAATCGAGCACCTCCAAGCCCAGATCTATGACCTGCAAAATCAAAACTGTGAGTATGAATATAGATTCAAGCGGATGAGTTTGGCTACAGATTTGAGGTTTCAGGAGACTCGATCATCCTGCTATGATGGTGAGCCTATGCCTTGGAAGAATGACGACAAGCCTATGCCATCAACAAAACCATCACCTTCTCCACCAACAAAGAAGAATTGAGTATCTGGTATGGGCACTCCCCTTGGCAACTGCCAAGCTTGGGGGAGTGCCCCGGTATCGTATCACCATTACTTTTATCTTTACCGTTTTTCTTAGTTCGATCCTTTTGGTAATATCTTGATCTAGTAGAATAAAGTTTTTAGTATGATCTAGTGGTGAGTTTTGCTTTATGATCCCTCTATGTAACCGAGTCCGTGAGCTATATATAATAAAGATTAGTGTGGAGTCAAGGGCTTGATTATTTTGCCATGATCCTAAGTGAATAAAAGAAAAGAGAAATAAATAAAAAAGGAAACAAAGAGATCATATGGATCTTATGGAGAGTAATGAGCTCACATAGAAAAAGTATGATGAATAAAAGTTGTTGAGAGTTGACAAACATAGTTTTGGTCATCGTTGCAATTAATAGGAAGTAATAAAGAAAGAGAGGTCTTCACATATAAATATACTATCTTGGACATCTTTTATGATTGTGGGCACTCATTAAAATATGACATGCTAAAAAGTTGATGTTGGACAAGGAAGACAACGTAATGGGTTATGTTTTCTTACATCTGAGATAAATTATATTGTCATGGATCATCCAACATGGTTGAGCTTGCCTTTCCCCCTCATGCTAGCCAAATTCATCGCACCAAGTAGAGATATTACTTGTGCTTCCAAATACCCTTAAACCAGTTTTGCCATCAGTGTCCACCATACCTACCTATGGATTGAGTAAGATCCTCCAAGTAAGTTGCCATCGGCGCAAGCAATAAAAATTGCTCTCTAAATATGTATGACTTATTAGTGTGGGCGAAAATAATCTTTATACGATCGTGTGACATGGAAGAAATAAAAGCGATGGACTGCATAATAAAGGTCCATATCACAAGTGGCAATATAAAGTGACGTTCTTTCGCATTAAGATTTTGTGCATCCAACCATAAAAGAGCATGACAACCTCTGCTTCCCTCTGCGAAGGGCCTATCTTTTACTTTTATCTCCTACCTTGCATAAGAGTCATGGTGATCTTCACCCTTCCTTTTTACATTTTATCCTTTCGCAAGCACAGTATGTTGGAAAGATCCTGGTATATATGGCTAATTGGATGTGAGTTTTCATGAACTATTATTGTTGACATTACCCTTGAGCTAAAACGTTGGGAGGCAAAACTATAGGCCCCTATCTTTCTCTGTGTCCGATTAAAACTCCATACCCATAAGTATTGCGTGAGTGTCAGCAATTGTGAAAGACTATATGATAGTTGAGTATGTGGACTTGCTGAAAAGCTCTTATATATTGACTCTTCCCTATGTTATGATAAATTGCAATTGCTCCAATGACTGAGATTATAGTTTGTTAGTTGTCAATGAAGTTGACGATCCATACTTGAAATTGTGATTGAACTATTACTCTAGCATAAGAGATCATATGAAAAGAATTATATAAGTTGTTGTTCTAAGAATGATCATGATGCCCTCATGTCCGTATTTTATTTTTATCAACACCTCTATCTCTAAACATGTGGACATATTTTTCGATTTCGGCTTTCGCTTGAGGACAAGCGAGGTCTAAGCTTGGGGGAGTTGATACTTCCATTTTGCATCATGCTTTTATATCGATATTTATTGCATTATGGGCTGTTATTACATATTATGTCACAATACTTATGCCTATTCTCTCTTATTTTACAAGGTTTACATAAAGAGGGAGAATGCCAGCAGCTGGGATTCTGGGCTGGAAAAGGAGCAAATATTAGAGACCTATTCTGCACAGCTCCAGAAGTCCTGAAACTTCACGGAAGTCAATTTCAGAATATATAAAAAATACTGAGCGCAAGAAGTTCACCAGGGGGGCCACACCCTGCCCACGAGGGTGGGGGGCGATCCCTACCCCCCTGGGTGCGCCCCCTACCTCATGGGCCCCCTGGTGGCCCTCCAATGGCCATCTTCTGCTATATGGAGTCTTTCGATGGGGAAAATATCATAAGCCATCTTCTCAGACGAAACTTCGCTGCCACGAGGCGGAACCTTGGTGGAACCAATCTATGGCTCTGGCGGAGCTGTTCTGCCAAGGAAACTTCCCTCCGAAAGGGGGAAATCATCGCCATCGTCATCACCAACGCTCCTCTCATCGGGAGAGGGCAATCTCCATCAACATCTTCACCGGCACCATCTCCTCTCAAAACCCTAGTTCATCTCTTGTATCCAATTCTTGTCTCTAAGCCCGGGATTGGTACATGTGGGTTGCTATTAGTGTTAATTACTCCTAGTAGGTGATGCTAGTTGGTTTATTTGGTGGAAGATCATATGTTCAGATTCTATATGCATATTAATACCCCTCTGATTATGAACATGAATAAGCTTTGTGAGTAGTTACGTTTGTTCCTGAGGACGTGGGAGAAGTCTTGCTATTAGTAGTCCTGTGAATTTGGTATTCGTTCAATATTTTGATGAGATGTATGTTGTCTCTCCTCTAGTGGTGTTATGTGAACGTCGACTACATAACACTTCACCATTATTTGGGCCTAGAGGAAGGCATTGGGAAGTAATAAGTAGATGATGGGTTGCTAGAGTGACAGAAGCTTAAACCCTAGTTTATGCGTTGGTTCGTAAGGGGCTGATTTGGATCCACATGTTTCATGCTATGGTTAGGTTTACCTTAATACTTTTGTTGTAGTTGCGGATGCTTGCAATAGAGGTTAATCATAAGTGGGATGCTTGTCAAAGTAAGGAAAGTACCCAGGCACCGGTCCACCCACATACCTATTTATCAAAGTACCGAACGCGAATCATATGAACATGATGAAATCTAGCTTGACGATATTCCCAGGTGTCCTCGGGAGTGCTTTTCTCTATATAAGAGTTTGTCCAAGCTTGTCCATTGCTACAAAGAGGATTGGGACACCTTGCTGCACTTTATTTACTTTTGTTAGTTGTTGCTCGTTACAAATTATCCTATCACAAAACTATCTGTTACCACTTATTTCAGTAATTGCAGAGAATACCTTGCTGGAAACCGCTTATCATTTCCTTGTGCTCCTTGTTGGGTTCGACCCTCTTACTTATCAAAAGGATTACGATAGATCCCCTATACTTGTGGGTCATCATCTACGCGATAGAACTAGTCGCCCCAAAATTTAATCCATGGTCGTCATGCCCGATCACTTTTGATCACTGGGATCATCCGACCAGTATCCGTCATGGCGGTTCAGCTGCACTGGTCCTGGACCCAATAATTGATGGGTTCCACCTGACGTGAGTCCTGATGGACGGTGGAAGTAGCCTCAACTTGCTCTATCATAATACCATGCGCAAAATGGGCATTAACCCATCGCGGATAAAGCCCACAAAGACTACCTTTAAAGGAGTCATACCGGGCATCGAGGCCCGCTGCACGGGCTCAATCACACTAGAGGTCGTCTTCGGATCTCCGAACAACTTCCGAAGTGAGGAGTTAATCTTCGATATTGTCCCCTTCCGCAGCGGCTACCACGCACTGCTCGGACGAACCGCATTTGCTCGGTTCAATGCGGTGCCACACTACGCTTATCTCAAGCTCAAGATGTCTGGACCACGCAGCGTCATAATAGTCAATGGAAATACAGAACGCTCCCTCCGCACCGAGGAGCACACCGCTTCCTTAGCGGCAGAGGTACAGGGCGGCCTTGTCAAGCAGAACTTCAATTCGGTAGCCGATCCCTCGGACACTGTCAAGAGAGTCCGAACCACTCCACAGAAGGACAGCCTGGCTCATCAGGAGCTCGACTAGCAATTCGGCCTCCGTCCCCGTCCTGACCAAGTGGCGGCCATCGTACCGCGCGTACATAATTACGCACTAAAAATACCATGGACCCGGATGGAGGCATAATCAGCTTGTGATCCGCAATACGGCTTGACCGCCCCGGACACTCATACTTTCACTATTTCCCTTTTTTTCTTTTGTTTTCCTTTTTTTATAGGCCTTTCCTGGCGGCTTGACCATCGATTCTTTTCGAAGGATAAAAACACCAAGACAACAAGAAGCATGGATGTACTGGGAAACTCTCAGGTGGTCTCTTTAACGATCCCTTTACCTATCTTCAGGACCCACATGCAGCTCTCTCTTGGTGAAGGCATAGTAAATAGCCTTTCCGCTTATTGCATTACTTGTATAAATGCGCTTTAATGCACCAATGAAATTATAATAGAAACAATTTGCGGCCCAAATTTTCATGGCTCTAGCTTACCACTAGTTCTTCCTTTTTCTTTCTTTTTGCCTTTTCCTTTCTGGTAATTCTATCAGATACCACCTGTACACTCGGGTGCGTTTCAATTTTCCAGGCGCTTCCTAACGCCCCACAACATGGCAACAAAAGTTCGAACACTTTTACAGTATAGTTCGGCACCCTGAATTTAGCACTACATGCATTGGCTGCGAATCATGTATTTGGTCAATAGTTGGGTTGCCCGGATCCTATGCTTGCTACCTTACATTCCATTATATCGGTTAGGGTAGTAAACGGAGAACTACTGCGATTGTGCCTTGGTTTACCCAAGGAGCACCTCAGTAGAGAAAGCCGAAAACTGACTGTCATGATGCGGCGAGAGCCGGTCAGCTCTTCGGAGGTCTCAAATCCTTAGAGATTTTTTTCCACATTACGCGAGGGATTGGTACTTACCCGATCAACTGTTTACAGCATCCTACTCCGGATACTAGGGGTTGCGTATATATTTTTATTGTAGAACTCCTATGGCTAAGTGAGAGTGCTAAAGCCGCATAGTCTGATTGCCTGGTTCGTCACGCTAAACACCTCCTTCAAGGACCAAACAATTGCATTAAGAGTGTTTAGATTACATCCCGAACACCCCCCGTATTTCCTACGTGGGGGCAGGAGCCGACGACTGTCCAACTCTCAGATTTCACATAACACGGCCGCATAGGAGGATACTTTTTTTAGAAGCATTATATTACATAAAAGTTTTGTTCCATCATATAAGGCAAAGACAACATGAATGTATTCATTCGAAAATAATGTCTTGCCCACACTGCGTTGCTACAATGCGAGACCCCTCTAGGACATCTGCAAAATAGTGCTCGGGTGTGCGGTGCTCCTTGCCCTCTGGCGGCCCCTTGGTCAGCTCGACGACGTCCATCTTAGCCCACCACATCTTGCAGCGGGCGAAGGCCATGCGTGCACCTTCAATGCAGGCTGATCGCTTGACGACGTCCAGCCGAGGACATGTGTTCACCAGCCGCTTCATGAGTCTGAAGTAGCTGTCGGGCATAGCTTCGGCTGGCCACAGCCGAATTATCAAATCCTTCATGGCTACTTCGGCCACCCTATGCAGCTCCATCAGCTATTTCAGCTGATCGATGAAGGGCACGGGATGCTCTGGCGCAAGATACTGCGACCAGAACAATTTCTCCGTGGAGCTCCCTTCTTTTGCCCGGAAGAACTCCGTGGAGTCGGACACACTGTGCGGTAGATCTGCGACGGCTCCTGGAGAACTCCGAATCCGGGTTAGTAAGAAATACTTCTTCATATATTTGCTTTGCATACTAAATGCCTTACCCGCTGCGATCTTCCTGGCCTCCTGGATCTCCTGGAGGGCACCCTGGGCTTCAACCCAGGCCGCTTCCATGCTTTGACGAGCCTTGGAGAGTTCGGTCTCTTGAGCCGAAACATCGCCCTCCAGGGTCTCGTACTTCCTCACCGCATCTTGGAGCTCTTGCTGGACCTCGTTCAGCCGGGCCTTCAGCTTCTTGCGAGCGGCCTGCTCCTTGACAACTTTCCCCTTGGCTTCGGCCAGGGCCTTTTTCAGGGCCTCGACCTCGGTCATCGTCCCTACACATATAATGACAGTACAGTCAGTATACATCATTTACTCTTTCCGCATATATAGCGAGCCATTGCATACCTTGCTGGTCTTCCAGCTGCTTCCTCGCCTAGCCGAGCTCTTCTTCGGCCCGCTCCAGTTTCTGCTTTAGTCCGGAGACTTTGGTAGTGTGAGAAGTCGCGGCCAGCAGCAACGCCTGCTTATTCACATCAGACACAGTTTGGTTAGTTTCCTACAAAATTTAATTGATCATCTGTCCGGCTTTTCTTTCCGAACACCAGACAATGTCTTAGGGGCTACTGTCTATGTGGGAATTTTCTCGGTTAAACGCCGCTTACCTCAAAACCTGTCTGCAGGCTACTGCGGGCTTCGGTGAGTCTGCTTTTAACGGACTGAACCTTCTCAATCACCGTACCCATAAGGATACGGTGTTCTTCCACAATGGAAGTGCCTCGTAGCGCTTCCAATAGATTATTCGACGCCTCTGGTTGGACAGAGGTCGCCGGCGGGATGGGCACGCCTCCTTCTCTTGAAGGAAGCTTCTTGTCGGACTCCATGGCCATATGGGTCTCCGGATCCGTGCTCATATGGGGGCCGAATTGAGAACGGCCCCCATCATCAGTCTCCATGGGGGTCTGCTCCCCCATGTGTTCGGCGGCCGAGGTATTGCCCTCCGGTGCCGCCTTGACGGCTTCCTGAACCTTCCCTTGGCCTGGGAAGGTCCTTTGCGAGAGCACCTCGTCGTCTCCCTTGGCCTTGGGAGAGTATGCGGACGGGGGTGTCTTGCTGGCCATCTCCTTTGAGTCCAACGAGCCTCTTGATGAGGATCGCTGGGAGCTGTCGTGGGCCGGACTGCAATAGCATAATTAATGGTGTCAATAGAACAACGAGGAGAGGTTAGATTTATGGGCATGTATGAGTCTTAGCGCTTACGATGCAGCCCGAGGCTTAGTGCGGGGGCGTCGCTCCGGACAGCTGTCGATGTCCCATGCGGAGCTGCCCACAAGCGGGCCTTTCCCCTTCTTGGGCGCCTCCGCCTCCAGAATTGTGGAGGCCACCCTCTTCTTCCTGCCCCCATCAGGGGGAGAATCGCTTTCCTCCTCGTCGTCGTCGTCGTCTTCAACGACGGAGGAGCGGGTCTTGTGTTCGGACGTTGCGTCCGAAGCGCCCTTGCGGCGGGGGCCACTCCAGACCCCCTTGGCCTTCCCCGTGGCCTTCTTCGCCGGCGCCGTATAGGGCGCCGGCACTAGCATCTTCGCTAAACGCGGGATGACTGGTTCTTCAGGCAGCGGAGCCGGACGCTGGATCCGCTTCGCCCTCTCCATCCAGTCCTGCAGAAGCAATGATAATAAAAGCTTAGATATCATCCTTGAAACAAGCAAGTATGGGATGCGTTAAAAATAACATAGCTCATTGGCGAGGTGGTTAATGTAGTGCCCATGGTCCGAATCTGTGGCCGGTGGTGTCTCGTTGCCCTTGAAGAGCAACTTCCAGGCGTCTTCGTGAGTGGTTTCAAGGAGCCTCTTCAGGGTATGGTGCTTCTTCGGATTGAACTCCCATAGAGGGAGGCTTCGGCTTTGGCACGGGAGAATCCGGTGAACTAGCATCACCTGGATTATGTCGACAAGTTTGACATCCTTGTCCACCATGCTTTGAATGCGAGTCTGCGGTGCTATTAGCTCATCTAGTGATCACCAGATCGGGCTCTTCTTGACCCAGGAGGTGAGTCGCATGGGAGCGCCAGAGTTGAATTCGGCAACTGCGGCCCAGGTGACGTCGTGGGGTTCTGTGATGTAGAACCACTGTTTCTACCACTCCTTACAGTCTCCACGAAAGTGCCTTTCGGTCAGGAGACATTGGTCAGCTTACTCACCATGGCTCCTCTGCACTCCGCGTGCTGGCCATCCACCACCTTCGGCTTCACGTTGAAGACCTTGAGCCACAACCCGAAGTGGGGTTGGATGCGAAGGAAGGCCTCACACACGACGATGAATGCCGAGATGTTGAGAAAAGAGCTCGGGGATAGATCATGGAAGTCTATCCCGTAATAGTACATCAGCCCGCGGACGAAAGGGTGGAGTGGAAACCCTAGCCCGCGGAGGAGATGAGGGATGAATACCACCCTCTCATTGGGCTTCGGCGTGGGGATGACTTTCCCCTAGGCTGGAAGATGGTGGGCGATTTCCTTCGCCAAGTACCCGGCTACCCGAAGCTCAATGATGTCCTTCTCCTTGACGGAGGAGACCATCCACTTGCCTTGGCCTCTGGATCCGGACATGGTTGAGTGCTAGCTTGAGTGGGAAGAAGATGAGAACTTGGGCGCTAGAGCTCAAGAGTGGAAGGGCAGAGGAAGAGAGAAGGCATGGGAGAAGAAGGGGGAATCCTTATCCCCTTATAAAGGTAGTGAATATCGAACACCTCCCCACTCGCCCTAAAACTCGCCTATTCCCAAGGGTTGTGTAAGCGACACGGTTGGGTTACCTATGCCCGCATTGATGAAAATCCCGCAATAAGGGGACACGATCTCTGCTTTGACAAGACGTGCCAATGGAAACCACATCTCGAAACACGGAACGACGGATAAAAACGGTTCGATATAGTGACAGAACAGATGTGATGTCATCTTGCAAAAAGTTGTCAGCAGATGGGACTCGTGAAATACTATATTCCTTGCGGTTGTGTGTGGTACTTGTGTTGCAGATCTGGACACCTTCATTTCATCTGAAGACTATCCTGGAGTATTCGTAAAGTAGAACCCGCGTTGCAATGCCGAAGACAATCTGCGCGCCAGACACATCATCATTGAAGCCTGGTTCAGGGGCTACCGAGGGAGTCCTGGACTAAGGGGTCCTCGGGTGTCCGATCTATTGGATATGGGCCGGACTGATGGGTCGTAAGGGATACAAAGACCGAAGACTCCATCCGTGTCCGGATAGGACTCTCCTTGGCGTGGAGGGCAAGCTTGGCGACCAACTATGAAGATTCATTTCTTTGTAACCGACCTTATGTAGCCCTAGATCCCTCCTGTGTCTATATAAACTGGAGGGCTAGGTCCGTCGATAGGCCGAATACTCATAATCATAGCCAGAATAGACCTTTAGGGTTTAGTCATTACGATCTCGTGGTAGATCAACTCTTGTAATACTCATATTCATCAAGATCAATCAAGAAGGATGTACGGTATTACCTCCATAGAGAGGGCCCAAACCTGGGTAAAACATTGTGTCCCCCGTCTCTTGTTATCATCGATCCTAGACGCACAGTTCGGGACCCCCTACCCGAGATCCTCCGGTTTTGACACCGACACATGGCCTCATGTTTTTGTCTTAGTAACAAGTCTACTATTGACACACAACTAGGGTAGATACCCCTTTTATCCCAGTTGCAAGTTCACCTCCAACACGCAACTAGGGAGGGACTTTTTCTCGTAATTGCAAGTCCACCACGACATGCAACTGGGGTGCCCGACCCATTTTTCGTCCCTGTTGCAAGTCCACCCCCGACACGCAACTAGGAAGGGGAGCTTTTTCTCATAGTTGCAAGTCCACCCACGGTTTGCAACTGGGGTGCTCGGCCCATTTTTTGTCCCGGTTGCAAGTCCACCCTCGAAACACAACTAGGAAGGGGGTTTTTTCTCGTAGTTGCAGGTCCACCCACGGTTTGCAACTGGGGTGCCCGACCCATTTTTCGTCCCGGTTGCAAGTCCACCCCTGACATGCAATTGGGAGGGCTCACTTTTTTTCTTGTCCTATTTGCAAGTCCACCCTCAATACGCAATTATAGTCCAACCATTTTTTGTCCGAGTTGCAAGTCCAACAACACTCCTCACATGCATTTGGGGGCCCACATTTTTATCACAATTGCAAATCCACCCTTGATACGCAATTGGGGCCCGGCCAAAGTATAAATATGGGATATTTAATTAAGAAAAACCACAACAATATGGTGAGACATTGGTGGTTTTGATTTATCGCGAAGCAGCTCCATTTCAAAAAGAAAGTTTCAAAGAGAAAAAAAATCAAGGTACCACTTCCTGGGTAGATATGCGAAAGAACCGACCGGCACTCGATGCGGGAGGAGGAAGACGAGTGTTTCTGGTTTCAATGGGAAACCGAACGGCCAGAGCTAAGCTGCAAACGACTGCGGGTTGCCTGAAAAAACGAACTCACTTGTTGTGCTGCAAACGCTTCCGACCCGACCGAGCCACGTCAATAAATGTTGACGGCCGTTAGCGGCGCGCTATCCCCTGCTGTCGGCCAGAAAACGATCTGCCACGTCAAAACCGTATCATTTTTGTGTTCAGTGTTTTTTGCCAATGTCAATTCTTCGCCGCGGTGCAAAGTGTCACGTTTTGTAAAGTGATAGTTTTCTAAGAGCTATGACGCTGATGTGGTGGTTCTGTGCATTTTACTATCGACACGCTACGGCTTCCTGGCTTTCCATTGTTCAGACTTTGTTCATGAGCTGATGTCTTATCACATGACCGTGGTCCATTGGAGCTCGTGGTTCATGGGACCGAAGAATGTGTCACATAGCGGGAGATTTAAATTTGGATGAAATTTTGGTCAAATTTTGCAATATTTATGAATCTGGACAGTGAGAGAAATATTACAGTATCGGCACAAATTTTCGTCGATTTTCAATAAATTGTGAGTTATGTTTGAGTACAACTTGAAGCTACAAATATACTTTGATTTGTATAAACACTCAATGTACACATTGACCTGTTGGTAAAATTATTTTTGCCAAATTGTTTTAAAAGCTATATTTTAATTCGAGAACATTTTGTCAAACACATTGTTTCAGCTGACGGATCCGACAAACCGACCAACCACAAAAGGCGTCAGTCGCACACTCATCCGACAAAAAACAACCACACTAGGAACGCCACTATTGATTTGACCGCATCACCACCTCATCCACTTTTTATTTCCTCCCAAACACCGTCAACCATTCGTTTTCCCCCGATCCGCCCCTTATTGTCGCTCTCTGTCTAAGCCATGGCTAAAAGTACCCGATTTAGTTTGCTACTTCCTCTGCTTTGCGGAAACCGAAACCTGTTGGGGAACTTAGTAATTTAAAATTTTCCTACGCACACGTAAGATCATGGTGATGCATAGCAACGAAAGGGGAGAGTGTTGTCTACGTACCCTCGTAGACCATTCGCGTAAGCATTATATCAACACGGTTGATGTAGTCGTACGTCTTCACAATCCGACCGATCCAAGTACCGAAAGCACGGCACCTCCGAGTTCTGCACACGTTCGGCTCGGTGACCTCCTCGCCTTCTCGATCTAGCAAGAGGGGCAAAGTAGTACATGAGTTCCGACAGCACGACGTCGTGGTGACAGTGTTGGTGAAGAACAATCTCCATAGGGCTTCGCCTAAGCACTACGAAAACTATGATGGAGGATAAACTAGAGGGGACGGGGTTGCCGGCACACGGCTTGGTGTTTCTTGATGTGTCTTGATTGCTAGCCCCACCCCTCTATTTATATGTTGAGTCTTGGGGTCGAAACTTGGAGTAAAAGCCTGCACAAAGTCGGTTTCACCCGAAAGGCAAGAGTCCTTCTTGGACTCTAAGGCCAGACGCCAGGGTTCCCAGCGTCTGGCCCCAGACGCCAGGGACCCTGGCGTCTGGCCCCCGGACTCCGCAAAACTTCCTTTTGCGCTTTCCAAAAACCTTGTGGGCTTTCCCCTTTGGCCCAAATAAAGTGTTCTCGTACCCAAACATTTCGGGAAACATCCGGAACCCCTTCCGGTGAATTCCAGAACCCTTCCGGTGACCAAACACTATTATCCCATATATCAAACTTTATCTCCGGACCATTCCGGAGTTCCTCGTCATGTTCGTGATCTCATCCCGGACTGCGAACAACATTTGGTCACCAACATACATAACTCATATAGTACTATATCAGCAACGAACGTTAAGCGTGCGGACCCTACATGTTCGAGAACTATGTAGACATGACCGAAACACCTCTCTGGTCAATAACCAATAGCGGGACCTGAATGCCCATATTGGCTCCTACATATACTATGAAGATCTTTATCGGTTAGACCGCTCAGACCGCATAACAACATACGTTGTTCCCTTTGTCATCGGTATGTTACTTGCCCGAGATTCGATCGTCGGTATCTCAATACCTAGTTCAATCTCGTTACCGGTAAGTCTCTTTCCTTGTTCTGTAATACATCATCCCACAACTAACTCATTAGTTGCAATGCTTGCAAGGCTTATAGTGATGTGCATTACCGAGTGGGCCCAGAGATTCCTCTCCGACAACCGGAGTGACAAATCCTAATCTCGAAATACGTCAACCCAACAAGTACCTTCGGAGACACCTGTAGAGCACCTTTATAATCACCCAGTTACGTTGTGACGTTTGGTTGCACACAAAGTGTTCCTCCGGTAAACGGGAGTTGCATAATCTCATAGTCATAGGAACATGTATAAGTCATGAAGAAAGCAATAGCAACAAACTAAACGATCAAGTGCTAAGCTAACGGAATGGGTCAAGTCAATCACATCATTCTCCTAATGATGTGATCTCATTAATCAAATGACAACTCATGTCTATGGTTAGGAAACATAACCATCTTTGATCAACGAGCTAGTGAAGTAGAGGCATACTAGTGACACTCTGTTTGTCTATGTATTCACACATGTATTATGTTTCCGATTAATACAATTCTAGCATGAATAATAAACATTTATCATGATATAAGGAAATAAATAATAACTTTATTATTGCCTCTAGGGCATATTTTCTTCAGTCTCCCACTTGCACTAGAGTCAATAATCTAGTCACTACAGGAAACTGCTGGTTTGCCGTCTGTGGATAACAGACGGCAAAGACATAAATCCAGACGGCAAAGAGTTTGCCGTCAGGAAGTAGACGGCAAAGAATATTTGTCAAAGAATACTTTGCCGTCTACTAATTTTTCTGCTTGACGGCAAAGACTTTGCCATCAGTCTATACCTTCTGCCGTCAGCGGGTAAAACCAGACGGCAAAATATTGCAGCAGACAGAACGGATGGACTGACGGACGGCGTCAAGTGTTTTGCCGTCCACCGGCCATCCAGGCAGATGGCAAAGTCTATTAACTTTGCCGTCAACTGTCGCGGTAGGCAGACGGGAAAAACTTATACTTTGCCGTCTGTCGTTCTTCGGCCAGTGGGCAAAATAGCTGGACTTTGCCGTCTGTGGATCGTTCCCAGTGGGCAAAGATGCATACTTTGCCGTTTGGTAGGGCTATCCCAGACGGCAAATAGTCACCTCTTTGCCGTCAACCGTCCTGTTGGCCAGACGGCAACATTCCAGCAAAAGCACAGGCTAGCAACATGTGGCAGTTTTGCCGTCTGTCCCTAGACGGCAAGGCTTTTTTTAATAATCTCAAATTTTAATACACAATTAAACAGTTTAATACACAATATAGTAATTGCCTTGATACATAACCAAAGATCCTCACAGCACAGAACCATAACAGGACGGCATAGTTCCATAGCAAATATAAGCAACAATGAACAAAGTTCCATAGCATATAGTCCCAGGACAAAGTTCCATAGCATACAAGATTGAATGGTGACTGTCACGTTTTGGCACAAGAACAAATAACGTGCTTGAAATCATCAATATGCCAAACAGACAAAAGAACCACCAACCATACTCGATCTCATACATTCGGAGAACCACCAAGGTTGTTGTCGCTTGGGCCTCGTGCATGTGAAGATCCATCAGTATTAGATCCATGGCCTGATTGATGAGGCATCGGCATAGCGGGCATACCATTCTGGGCACAATAAGCCTGCAAATTATGTTTGAGTGAAGATTAAGTACTGGTGGTAGAAGAGTTCATGTATGTCTTTGGCAATTAAGGAACTAACCACAAACATTGCAAAGCATTGACTAGTTTGTGCCAACACCGCCTGCTGCACCGCTTGCTGCGTCCTCTCATCAGCCAGTCGCCTCTCCTCCACTGCCACTCGCCTCAACTCCGCCAATCGGGCCTGCAAAATATGGCATGGCAATCGCATCTTCAATCCAACAGTAAGTAAGAAACAAACATATATATAAGGACTTGTATAGAATACCTCCATCTCAACCATAGCTGGAGTCGAGCGTTTACATGTAGAAGATTTTGAGATACCTAACCGAGCTTTGTATTCAGGGAGAGAGCTACGGGAGGAACTAGGGAACATGCCTCCTGCAATTGCTTCCTTGCCATGTTTCCTGCCTTCTCCAGAGATCATGACCAATGCGTGGTCAAGAGGCTCTGTTGTCACATCATACTCGGGCCCTTTCAACTCTTTTGCCATCCCTTTAAATTTCTCCATCCGATCGTAGGCGGTCTTGCTGGAGTACGCGGACGCTGTGTCATTCTCATTGTAAGGCGTGGCTGTTCTGTACGGTGCCTTATGGACCAAAGCATACGAGACGAAAAGGTTGGGCAGTGGAGCATTATGGTGAGACGCCTGCAACCAAAGCAACATGATTAAGATTTCATCACAAGGATTGGCAACATGTATGACAAGAAAAAGCTTATGAAGAACTCCATAAGATATACCCAACGTTCACCGAACTCCATAACGTTCAAGTTGCCTTGATGATGTGGTGGATCCAGCATTCCGGCTCGCCGATTTCTATAATCTTTGTTTGTCGCCCTGTACTCTTTGGAACACCAATAGTCCACGATCCGCTCCCAACACTCCCCCTTATCGACGCACCATCTCGGAGTAACCTAATTGATCAATTGCATCTCATATATGTCAAAAAGAAATTGAGTGCCAGCCTGTTGAGGAAATAACAAGCATGAATATGCTTTACCTCCATGTACTTGTCCTTCTCAAGACGGAGTCTCCTACCGGCTTTCTTATCAAGACTCTTATAGGCTTGAGTTGCCATATATTTGCGGACGGCTAAAGGGCGCGCCTCATGCATCAGATTATGCACAAGCTTCGGGCAATGTTTGTTGATAACTGCTCGTGCCTCCTCCAACTTTCCATCCTCGCATCTATAGAAATCCTGCAAATATAGAGAAAATTAGTTTGGTGCAGTAATTTTCAAACCTTTAAGTCTGAGGTTTCTTATAAAATCTAAATAAAGTAAAATCTGCTAGTAGTACGTGTACTGGTTATGGAAACTGAATTTGTTTGGTGCAGTGTAGTACGTGTACTGCTAACATATTAGCTATATGATCTAGTACATGTGAGGATGGATGTGATTTGTGCAGAATGCATCTGAAGGAAGATAGTGTCAACTGACGAAAAAACTACATGTCAAGCGATCAACATGTGGATTCAGGTTGCAGCGTCAGTGAGCTCCAAGCACTATGTACTCTGTACACAGCCATTCACCCAAGCACTCTGTACAGCCACAAATCGCAGAAATATTTTCAACCCAGCTTCAAGCGATCAACATATTTTCAACCCAGCTTTACTACACAAAAGTACTCTGTACAGCCACAAATCGCAGAAATTATATCCTGTGAAAAAAATTGTGCCCAGCCATTCACCCAAGCACTATGGCCCAGAGATGGGCTCCTTTAAACATTGTTGCTCAGAAATTTCATTCAATACAGATGATCAGATGCACATATTTCTTTGAATTGACAGGTCCAAAAATCAGGTATATATATATATATATATATATATATATATATATATATATATATATATATGCACCCAGGTTCTAGAAATATACTCTAGATACAAATAACACAATTAAGAAATACAGTACGCACTAGTTTTCCAACATAGGGAGCTCCAGTACTGAATATGTACTCTTTCTAGGAATTCATATATTAATAACTAGAGGTCGAACCAAGATTTACAGCAAAGTATCCACGTCACAGATTTTTATTCAAGTTAGATATCTGCAGGTTAATCAGCAGAGCTCAAAGAATGCCTCATGTGGTATACACACACATTTATAAATAAACTAGGCTGTCCATCCGTCCATGGTGGGCGCCTCCTCGCCTTTGTGGCTACAGGAATATTAAATCTATGTTTTCTAGATAGTTTTGCTACTGCAACATTATAGTCTGCTAGCATTCTGTTAAGAAAAATAAAGTAAAATCTAAATCTAAGTTTTCTAGATAGTTTTGCTACTGCAGTATTATAGTCTGCTAGCATTCTGTTAAGAAAAATAAAGTAAAATCTAAATCTAAGTTTTCTCATGGGTGGAATATTTAATTCTCGAGTGCAGCATATATATCAACGGCTAGAAGTTTTGCTACTACAAGACGGTGGAGATGCAGTGTGTGAAGGAAACTTAATGATTACCCAAAGTTCGGCAAAGACCCGCTCGGCTTTGTTGTGAAACTCGATGTTGTTGGCTACACCAAGATCCTCATAGGCTTTGTAGTGGTCCCAGGTACATGCTGGCTCCGGAACTTTGCCCTCCCCAGGCAAAGTAACCATGCCAGGGTAATGCTCCTTAATGAGGCTCCCAAGGACGCCGTTCACGTGTCGGTACTTTCCCCTGCTAGCTCCAGCTTTCTTCCAACCGCTACATAATGAGAAGCCAAAGTTATTAGCAATTGTTGCATACATTGAAGGTAGAAAATGGGAAGCCAAAGTTAGTTACATTTCTCCACATGGAGCAATACATGGCCTCTGCTCCACAGGAAGCCCTCGTTCCGGGAGCCTTGAGGAACCACGTAGGTACATGGACCGACCCTCCTCAACTTGGATGAAACCAGCATGCTCCTCGTCAGAGGTCGAGGCATCCTTGTCATCCATGGCATCAACAGGGCAAACACATGATATTATTTGTCGACGTTGCAAGGGTGGAGGTCATTATGCGAGAGAATGCCCATCTAAGCGTGTGATGATTGTTACTGAGATGGTGGGTATGAGTCCGCTAGTGACTATGATGAGGAGACTTTGGTTCTTATTACACGTGACGAACATGGTGGAGACGATTCTGATCATGAGACGCAATACATGGCTCCTGAAGATGCTGACAGGTATGAATGTTTAGTTTCTCGACGTGTTTTCAGTGTGCAGGTTACACAAGCTGAGCAAAATCAGAGGCATAATTTGTTCCATACAAAGGGAGTTGTGAAGGAACGTTCTGTTCGCGTGATCATAGATGGAGGGAGTTGAAACAACTTGGCTAGCATGGAGATGGTGGAGAAGCTATCTCTCACCACAAGACCACATCCACATCCTTACTACATCCAATGGTTCAACAACAGCGGCAAGGTTATGGTAACACGTACTGTTCGTGTGCATTTTAGTATCTCTACATATGCTGATTATATTGATTGTGATGTGGTACCTATGCAAGCATGTTCCTTATTACTTGGTAGACCATGGCAATTTGATAAAAATTCTGTTCACCATGGTAGAAACAATCAGTATACTCTTGTTCATAAGGATAAGAACATTACTTTGCTTCCTATGACTCCTGATTCCATTTTGAAAGATGATATTAATAGAGCTAATAAAACAAAACAGGAGAAAAATAAGAGTGAAAATCAGATTGTGGCAAAAGAATTTGAGCAACAAATGCATCATAATAATAATAAACAATCTAGTGTTGCTTCTGAAATTAAATTGAAAAGTGCATGTTTACTTGCCACCAAATCTGATATTGATGATCTAGATTTTAGCAAATCTGTTTGCTATGCTTTTGTGTGCAAAGAGGCATTATTTTCATTCGAGGACGTGCCTTCCTCTTTGCCTCCTGCTGTCACTAACATTTTGCAGGAGTTCGCTGACGTCTTTCCACAAGACGTGCCACCGGGATTACCACCTATTCGAGGGATTGAGCATCAAATTGACTTAATTCCCAATGCATCATTACCCAACCGTGCACCATACCGTACCAATCTAGAGGAGACGAAGGAGATTATGCATCAAGTACAAGAACTGCTCGACAAAGGTTATATACGCGAATCCCTTAGTCCTTGTGCTGTTCCTATCATTTTAGTGCCGAAAAAGGATGGTACGTCGCGTATGTGCGTTGATTGTAGAGGCATTAATAACATTACTATTTGTTATCGTCATCCTATTCCTAGGCTAGATGATATGCTTGATGAATTGAGTGGCTCTACAATATTCTCCAAAATTGATTTGCGTAGTGGATACCATCAAATTCGTATGAAATTGGGAGATGAATGGAAAACGGCATTTAAAACTAAGTTTGGATTATATGAGTGGTTAGTCATGCCTTTTGGGTTAACTAATGCACCTAGTACTTTCATGAGGTTAATGAACGAAGTTTTACGTGCTTTCATTGGACGATTTGTGGTAGTTTACTTTGATGACATATTGATTTATAGCAAATCTTTGGAGGAACATTTGGAACATTTACGTGCTGTTTTTATTGCTCTACGTGATGCACGTTTGTTTGGTAACCTTGGAAGTGCACCATTTGCACCGACCGAGTATCTTTTCTTGGCTATGTTGTTACTCCACAGGGAATTGAAGTTGATAAAGCCAAGATTGAAGCTATTGGGAGTTGGCCGCAGCCCAAAACGGTCACACAAGTGAGGAGTTTCCTTGGCTTCGCTGGTTTCTATAGGCGTTTTGTGAGAGATTTCAGCACCATTGCTGCACCTCTCAACGAGCTTACAAAGAAGGATGTGCCTTTTGTTTGGGGTACCGCACAGGAAGAAGCCTTCACGGCATTGAAAGATAAGTTGACACATGCTCCTTTACTCCAACTTCCTAATTTCAATAAGACTTTTGAGCTTGAATGTGATGCTAGTGAAATTGGATTAGGAGGTGTGTTATTACAAGATGGAAAACCTGTTGCATACTTTTCTGAAAAATTGAGTGGGCCTAGTCTGAACTATTCTACTTATGATAAAGAATTATATGCTCTTGTTCGGACCTTAGAAACATGGCAACATTATTTATGGCCCAAGGAATTTGTTATACATTCTGATCATGAATCTTTGAAACACATTAAAAGTCAAGCAAAACTGAACCGTAGACATGCCAAATGGGTTGAATTCATTGAGACTTTCCCTTATGTCATTAAACACAAGAAGGGTAAAGAAAATGTTATTGCTGATGCCTTGTCTCGTCGTTATACTATGCTTTCACAACTTGACTTTAAAATATTTGGTTTGGAGACCATCAAAGATCAATATGTTCATGATGCTGAATTTAAAGATGTATTGCAGAATTGTAAGGAAGGGAGAACTTGGAACAAGTTCGTTCTGAACGATGGATTTGTGTTTCGTGCTAACAAGCTATGCATTCCAGCTAGCTCCGTTCGTCTTTTGTTGTTGCAGGAGGCGCATGGAGGAGGATTAATGGGACACTTTGGCGTCAAGAAGACGGAGGATATACTTGCTACACATTTCTTTTGGCCAAAGATGAGACGGGATGTTGAGCGTTTTGTTGCTCGCTGCACTACATGTCAAAGAGCTAAGTCACGAGTCAATCCTCATGGTTTATATATGCCTTTACCTGTACCTAGTGTTCCTTGGGAGGATATATCTATGGACTTTGTTTTAGGTTTACCTCGAACAAAGAAGGGGAGGGATAGCATATTTGTTGTCATGGATAGGTTCTCGAAAATGGCACACTTTATACCATGTCATAAAAGCGATGATGCTGTTAATGTTGCTGATTTGTTCTTTCGTGAAATTATTCGCTTACATGGTGTGCCAAATACTATTGTTTCAGATCGTGATACTAAATTTCTTAGCCACTTTTGGAGATGTTTATGGGCTAAGTTGGGGACTAAGCTGCTTTTTAGTACTACTTGTCACCCCCAAACTGATGGACAAACTGAAGTAGTCAATAGAACATTGTCTACTATGCTTAGGGCTGTTTTGAAGAATAACAAGAAAATGTGGGAAGAATGCTTGCCTCATATTGAATTTGCTTATAATCGTTCATTGCATTCTACTACTAAGATGTGCCCTTTTGAAATTGTGTATGGTTTCCTACCTCATGCACCTATTGATTTGTTGCCTCTTCCATCTTCGGAGAAGGTTAATTTTGATGCTAAAGAACGTTCTGAATTGATTTTAAAAATGCATGAGTTAACTAAGGAAAACATTGAGCGTATGAATGCTAAATATAAACTTGCTGGAGATAAGGGTAGAAAACATGTTGTGTTTGCACCTGGAGATCTTGTTTGGTTACATTTGCGTAAAGATAGATTTCCTAATCTGCGCAAATCAAAGCTAATGCCACGTGCTGATGGTCCTTTTAAGGTGTTAGAGAAAATAAATGATAATGCATATAAACTTGAGCTACCTGCAGATTTTGGGGTTAGTCCCACTTTTAACATTGCAGATTTGAAGCCTTATTTGGGTGAGGAAGATGAGCTTCCGTCGAGGCCGACTTCATTTCAAGAAGGGGAGGATGATGAGGACATCAATACCATTGTTACACCCACAACCCCTACTGTTACATATACTGGACCAATTACTAGAGCTCGCGCACGCCAATTAAATTACCAGGTACTTTCGTTTCTTGGTAATGATTCTAATGTTCATGAGATTATGATGCTACCTAAATTGGATACATTTGTTTTGCTTACAAATGAAGGGCCTAGCTTGGAGAAGGATGAACATTGGAGCAAGAACACGCATGGAGTTGATGGCATGCGCAAGGGGATCAACAACGGAGTTACAAGTGATGATTTCAGGACTTTGAAGCCGCCATAAGGAGTGCATGAAGCCTTGGATGAAATATACGAGATGCCACTTCATAATATTCGTCCATAGGCTATTCTAGGTGCTGCGTCACCTTATTAATGGGCCAGGCCCATGTAATTTCGAAATACTTAAGTATAGGCTATTTTTAGAGTTCGTATGTGTGGGGAAACAAGAGTTAGGGTTGGTTTCGGACCCCACCCTCAAGGGCCACGAAATTCCCCCCCTCTTCCTCCATATATACAGCCCTTAGGGCGTCGTTTAGACTTTGGGGTTTTGTTTAGATTAAAAGTTCGCCATAGCTGCAACTTCGCGTACTTCGTTTGTGTCCAACGACCAGACCAAGACGTCACAGAACTCCACCTTGATCAATAAAGCTTTCATCTTATATTCGCAATATCCAGATTGCAATCTCAGTTTCTTGCTTGTTCTTCGTTTGCTTGCAGGAAATAGACCCTCGTGGTCAGGTTGATCGTGCTCCTGCGTGGTCAATAACCCTCGGAAGTTGGTTTAGCGATTGCTAAGGCGCTACGTCTTGCACGTTCGTAGTCGGATCGTCATGGTCGACTCCCACGGAAAACGATAGCCACCATCTCATCGAAACATCGGGACACCTTTGCCTCTATCACAATGCTCCTCGAGGTGAAGAGAAAATCCCTGCACATGAAAAGCACCGGCACAACCAACATAAGCACTCGTGAAACAATCTGATAAAAACATTATCAACATCATCTCACAGTTGACAACTATATATATGTGTAGCAAGACTAGACTCTCTGGCTTGTCTTCTCCAATCTAAGCATGTTGCAAAAAACTGAGCATTTAATTTCCTATGAGCATTAATCAAAAGTTGAAATTTTGCCTTGCAGAACAACCATCAGCAAATAATCCATACATCCATCAGCAAATCATCCATACATCCATCAGCAAATCAGCATGGACAAGCACAAGGCTGCCTTATACTAAAAAATTTAGGCAGAAGAAAATGGAAAGGGATACATCCATCAGCAAATCATCCATACATCCATCAGCAAATCATCCATACATCCATCAGCAAATCAGCATGGACAAGCACAAGGCTGCCTTATACTAAAAAATTTAGGCAGAAGAAAATGGAAAGGGATAAATCCATCAGCCAATCATCCATACATCCATCTACGCATCCATCCTTGCATACATCTATAAATTCATCCACATATACTGCAATCCATACATCTATCCATCTAAAAGAATATGAACAGAGATGGGAGCGGTGCTCACCGTGGGGTGGGGCAGAGGGGGAGGTGGTGCCCCGCTTCGGTGGTGACCAGCGGCGGCGGATGCGTAGGAGGGAGCCGGCGGCGGTGCTGCCCACGGTAGCCGTGCCGCTAGGGCAGGGGAGGACGGCCCGGTGGCAGTCGCGCCATTGGAGGAGGACGGGTGGGGGCGCAGTGGACAAGGGTCCCGACGGCGGCGCGCTGGAGGCGGGGACCAGCTGCGGCGGCGCGGTGGAGGTGGAGACGGGCGGCGGCGGCGCGGTGGAGCCGGGGACGGGCGGTGGCGGCGGCGCGGTGGAGCCAGGGACGGGCGGGGATAACCTAGCGCGCGCGGTCGAGACAGAGCAATCGGGGAGATGCGGTCGGGTGGGGGATTTTCTTTTCTTAATTTCCATTATTTTGCCATCAGTGGGACCAAAAGGAGATGGCAAAGCAAGGTTCGGTGCCAGGTTTTTTTTCTATTAGTTCGCCGTCAATAGGACAGCAGGCAGATGAAAAAGCAACTAACTTTGCCGTCGGTGGATGACAAACACAGACGGCAAAATTGGGGCACCATTACCTACCATCAAACTAGACACGTGTCCATCCTTTGCCGTCACTCAATGAAACAACAGACGGCGAAGAGCCAGTTTGCCGTCTTGGTTTCTTTGCCGTCATCCTTTCTCTAGGTTTGCCGTCAGCCAGTGCGCTCACAGACGGCAAAGAGCAGATTTGCCGTTAGTCATACTTTGCCGTAAGCCCATGACAGCAAAAGTTTCTTTGCTGTCTACCCCGACGAAATGCTGACGACAAAGCCGCTCACTGACGGCAAACTAGCAGTTTCCTGTAGTGACTTCACATCGCCATGTGATTTAATACCAATAGTTCACATCACCATGTGATTAACACCCATAGTTCACATGGACATGTGACCAACATCCAAAGGGTTTACTAGAGTCAATAATCTAGTTCGCATCGCTATGTGATTAACACCCAAAGAGTACTAAGGTGTGATCATGTTTTGCTTGTGAGAGAAGTTTAGTCAACGGGTCTGCCACATTCAGATCCGTAAGTATTTTGCAAATTTCTATGTCAACAATGCTCTGCACGGAGCTACTCTAGCTAATTGCTCCCACTTTCAATATGTATCCAGATTGAGATTTAGAGTCATCTGGATCAGTGTCAAAATTTGCATCGACGTAACCCTTTACGACGAACCTTTTTCTCACCTCCATAATCGAGAAACATATCCTTATTCCACTAAGGATAATTTTGACCGATGTCCAGTGATCTACTCCTAGATCACTATTGTACCCCCTTGCCAAAATCAGTGTAGGGTATACAATAGATTTGGTACACAACATGGCTTATTTTATAGAACCTATGGCCAAGGCATAGTGAATGACTTTCATTCTCTTTCTATCTTCTGCCGTGGTCGGGCTTTGAGTCTTACTCAGTTTCACACCTTGTAACACAGGCATGAACTCTTTCTTTGACTGTTCCATTTTGAACTAGTTCAAAATCTTGTCAAGGTATGTACTCATTGAAAAAACTTATCAAGCGTCTTGATCTATCTCTATAAATCTTGATGCTCAATATGTAAGCAGCTTCACTGAGGTCTTTCTTTGAAAAACTCATTTCAAACACTCCATTATGCTTTGCAGAATAATTCTACATTATTTCCGATCAACAATATGTCATTCACATATACTTATCAGAAATGTTGTAGTGCTTGATGAAGCTATGTACTTAGGGTAGGGCATGGATCTGTCCAACATACCCTCCCCAAGGGCATCTCTACAAAGAATCAGAAGCAGTCGAAGAGAAACCATCATCCACTCGACTGTGAAGATGTGCTCACTCGACCACCTTGAAGACACTCGACCACCAGAAGATGAGAAACCCTCCACTCTGCAACGGTAAGGACTTAAACCATAGCTTGATGGGCATTTACAACACTTTACTGCAGACGTTACTAGCAACGCCCCTCCTTTATGAGCATTGAACCTTGTGTAACGGAGGGGAGCTGGGGTCCTGGCATACTCTATATAAGCCACCCCCCTCCTCTGGGACAGGGCTTCACACTTTCTGTAATTCACACGCATATATTCAGTCGACCGCCTCCGGGCTCCGAGACGTAGGGCTGTTACTTCCTCCGAGAAGGGCCTGAACACGTAAAACTCGTGTGTACAACTCCTCCATAGCTAGGATCTTGCCTCTACATTCCTACCCCCCTATTCTAATGTCAGTCTTAGAACCATGACAGTTGGCGCCCACCGTGGGGCGGGTGTCTTAGCGACTTGTTGGAGAAGTTGCAATTTTCCCGATCCCCTTCATCATGGTTCCAGGTGAAGGTTTGGCTGAGGGCCGCGAGATCCGTCTCGGCGCACTCGTGTTTGTCGCCGACGACTCCGCTTGGCTTCAGGAGGCACCACTCGACGCCGACACGCTCCCCGCCCGTGGGGCGACGCACTTTCGCATGTGCCTTTGCGGCGTCCTCCTGCGGCAACCGTCTACCCAGTATCAGTCGACTCCAGCAGCTTTCCCCCTCCCTGCAGCCCGCCGGAGCAAATGCTCCGGTTGGTCGAGGCTTCAGCGGTGGGTGAAGCATGCGGTGGCCCGCCAGTCGGCCACCCCTCAAGTCACGGTGATCGAGCCCGACGAAACTCTCCACGACATGTTCGATCTATCGACTGGCTCCGTAGAGACCGCATCTGAGTGCGACAGCAGCGACCCGGTGGCGGAAGTCTTGATGGTCAATGGACCACGCAGCCCTCCTGGCTTCAACCGTGAAGACGGAGGCAACGGGAACGGTGATCCATCGCGTGTTCATGAGGAGTACCGCCCCGAACCCCTCTCCTCGCAGTAGAGGGAGGAACTTCGCTGCCGGAACATGGATGCATTGCATACTCCTATAGTTGGAGAAACCCCTGAGGCCCAAGCCTTGGAGCAGGCGTGCTTGGCCAACCTGGCTGAGCGCACTCGACTGGAGAACCTCCAGCGTGAACTCGATGATCGCACTTGACAACGTGCTCCTGAGTCCAGTAAACGCCATCGTTTTCCACCTCTGACTCAGGTATACCGAACACCGATCCAGAATCTAGTAGCTGCTGTTCGGATAGCAGAGTCGATCCAACCTTCCCAATCAGAAGCCGGCCGAGGTCTGGTGCAGATCAGAGCCTTGCTCCGGGCAGCGGGAGAGCAGAATACGGTCGTATCTCAGTCGCGGAATAGGATCCATAGCAGATCCGTGGTCGCAGACACAGTTCAGTCGGCCCATAGCCCAAGATCGCCCCCGAGGCGTGAGGGACGTGGAGATCGGCGTGATCAGTACAGAAACCGAGAGTAGTATGATCCCCGTGCCGATCGCGATGATCGCCGTCGATTGCCCACGCCTCCTCCAAGGAGTGGGTCATACATGCCTCGGCCACATGAAGACAGATGCCCTCATAGTGTCGGACGAGGTATTCCAGTCGACCCCAGGGAGCCAGGATTTGATGCGAGATCTATTCTCGTGCAGGGCTTGGTCGACAGAAACAGAGCTCACTGAGAGGGCCACGACAGAGATCCACAAACGAGCATCAGGGTGCATGTCTCTGGTCCAGATTCCTTCATCAAAGCTATCAGAGCTGCGGTGATTCCCCCAACTTCAGGTTGGCGTCTGGAGTCAGTAAGTTCACCGGAGAGTCCAAGCCTGACACTTGGCTTGAAGACTACCGAGTGGCTGTCCAAATTGGTGGCGGCAATGATGAAGTGGCCATGAAACACCTTCCTCTGATGTTGGAGGGCTCGGCTAGAGCATGGCTGAATCAGTTAGCGCCTGGCAGCATCTATACTTGGGAAGATCTCGCCCGAGTGTTTGTCATAACATTCGAGGGCACTTGCAAACGGCCGGTAGGTTTGACAGAATTACAGTGTTGTGTTCAGAAACCGAATGGAACTTTGAGGTATTATATCCAGAGATGGATCACCCTACACCACACGGTAGAAGATGTGTCGGATCATCAGACAATTTGTGCCTTTAAGGAAGGCGTCGGGTATCGGGAGTTGAATATGAAATTCGGCCGGATAGGAAATATGACTCTAGCTCGGATGATGGAAATTGCCACCAAGTATGGCAATGGTGAAGTAGAAGAGCGACTCCGGAGTGGCAAGCACAAAGCAGTCACCCACGAAGCCGGAGGAGGAAACTCCGGTCGGAAACAGAAGTGCAAGGCCGAGCCAGCTGCTCCGGGTGAAGCCTTGGCTGTGGTTCAAGGAAAGTTCAAGGGGAAGCCCAAAGGGCCGTGGAACCCCAAGAAAGTAAAAGATCAAGATGGAAATGACGTGTTGGATCTGCCGTGCCATATCCACACAAAAAAGATGAAGAAGGTAATTTCATTTACCCGAAGCACACCACTCAGCAATGTCGGCTCCTAATCCAGCAGTTCCGAGAGAAACAGCCCATAAAGCAGACAAGGCTGAGGATGAGGGAGAGGATGATGATGGTTATCCCCACGTGAATTCCACTCTGATGATTTTTGCTGACGTTGAGAGCAAAAGTCGACTGAAAGTCATCAACAGGGAAGTGAACATGGTCGCTCCGGTGACACCTAGTTACTTGAAGTGGTCACAGACTGCCATTACATTCGACCAGTCTGACCATCCAGCGCACATCGCCACCCATGGGAGGCAAGCAATGGTGGTCGACCCGGTGGTCGAAGGCACTCGATTGACAAAGGTCCTGATGGACGGTGGCAGTGGCCTGAACATACTTTATGCAGAGACGTTGAAGGGAATGGGCATTCCGATGTCCAGACTCAATGAAAGCCATATGAGTTTCCATGGGGTCATTCCAGGCAAGAAGGCTGCATCCCTCAGTCAGATTGCGCTCGACGTGGTTTTCGGTGATTCCAAAAATTACCGCAAAGAAAAGTTGATGTTTGAAGTTGTGGATTTCCAGAGTGCTTATCATGCAATTCTGGGCAGGCCAGCTTATGCACAATTTATGGCTCGACCATGTTACGTGTACCTCAAACTGAAGATGCCTGGTCCTAGAGGAGTGATCACTATCTCTGGTAATCAGAAGAAGGCAGAAGAGTGCTTCCAGAAGGGCTCAAAGATCGCCGATGCCTAGATGGCCGTGGTAGAATTGCAAGAATACCAGAAAAATGCAGATCCGAGTGACTTGCTGCGAGCCAAGAAGCCAGCCACAGATTCAGCATTCCAGTCGTCTGGTGAAACGAAGTCGATTCACATTCACCTGACAGATCCCAATGCTGCTCCGACTCACATTTCAACCACACTCGACTCCAAATAGGAAGAAGCGCTCATCCAGTTCCTCCGTGAGAACTAGGACATCTTTGCATGGAAGCCTTCTGACATGCCGGGTGTTCCCAAGTGACTGGCTGAGCATCGTTTGCGAGTCGACTTGAAGGTGAAACCAGTCAAAGAGCATCTTCGACGGTCCGCCGTCCAGAAAAGAAAGGCAATCGGTGAAGAGGTGGCTCGGCTTTTGGCAGCTGAGTTTATCTGAGAGATTTACCACTCCGAGTGGTTAGCTAATGTTGTCATGGTCCCAAAGAAAGACGACTCACTTCGCATGTGCATTGATTTCAAGCATATCAATCGGGCCTGCCCGAAAGATCACTTTCCTCTCCCTCGCATCGATCGGATAGTCGACTCGACTGCAGGATGCGAGCGTTTGTCCTTTTTGGATGCCTATTCCGGGTACCACCAGATCCGTCTGTATGGACCCGACGAGATAAAGACAGCTTTTATCACCCCGTTTGGGTGCTTCTGTTATGTCACAATGCCATTCGGTTTGAAGAATGCCGGAGCCACATTCATGCGGATGATTCAGAAGTGCCTGCTCACTCAGATTAGTTGGAATGTGGAAGCATACATGGATGACACTATGGTCAAGTCATGTAAAGGTTCCGACCTACTGACTGACCTTGCTGAAACTTTTGCCAACATCAGAAGGTATGATATCAAGCTCAATCCATCAAAGTGCACGTTTGGAGTTCCAGGCGGAAAGTTACTCGGTTTCCTTGTTTCCGAACGAGGAATCGATGCTAACCCAGAGAAAGTAGGCGCTATACTCCGAATGAAACGCCCTGTGCGTGTGCATGATGTCCAGAAGCTTACTGGTTGCTTGGCCGCCCTAAGTCGATTCATTTCTCGCCTCGCTGAAAAGGTGCTACCTCTTTACCTACTGATGAAGAAATCAGATAAGTTCGAGTGGACCCCAGAAGCTGATGCAACGTTTTCAGAGCTAAAAGCCCTGCTTTCCACCCAGCCGGTGCTTGCTACTCCAATCAGCAAAGAGCCTCTACTGCTTTATATAGCAGCCACTGGACAAGTCGTCAGTACAGTACTTATGGTCGAGCGGGAAGAAGAAGGAAAAGCTTATAAAGTTCAACGCCCAGTTTATTATATTTCTGAAGTCCTGACCCCGCCAAAGCAGAGATATCCTCATTATCAGAAGCTTTCTATGGGATTTACATGACCACGAAGAAGGTTGCACACTATTTCTCGGGTCACTCTGTTATAGTCGTCAGCGAAGCTCCATTGTCAAAGATTCTGCACAACAAAGATGCAACTAGTCGAGTGGCAAAATAGGTGATTGAACTCCTTCCCTCGGATATCAAGTTTGAGGCAAACAAAGCTATCAAGTCCCAAGCAATAGTAGATTTCCTCACCGAGTGGATCGAACAACAACTACCGACTCAAGTTCATTCTGAGCACCAGACCATGTTCTTTGACGGATCCAAAATGCTGAATGGTTCTGGTGCCGGGGTAGTTCTGCTTTCCCCCCGAGGAGATAGGCTCAGATAGGTCCTCCAGATTCACTTTGATTCCTCCAACAATGAAGCAGAATATGAAGCACTCTTGTATGGGTTGCGCATGGCCATCTCACTTAGCGTCCCTCGCCTCATGGTCTATGGCGACTCAGATTTGGTAGTTAATCAAGTGATGAAGGAGTGGGACGTCAGAAGCCCAACCGTGACTGGTTACTGCAACGCGGTGAGAAAGCTTGAGAAGAAGTTTGAGGGGTAAGAACTCCACCACATAGCCCGACTGAAAAATCAAGCAGCCGATGACTTGGCAAAAATAGGTTCTAAGAGAGAAGCCATTCCCAGCAATGTGTTTTTGGAGCATATTCACTCGCCGACAGTTCAGGAAGATCCTTTTACTGAAGAGCCCCCGCAACCTAAGAGCGCCACAGATCCGACTGAAGTCAAGGTCCCAGCCGTGGTCGACCTGATCATGGAGGTTCTGGCCATTACTCCTGACTGGACAGTGCCCTACATTGCGTACATCCTCAGGAAAGAACTCCTAGAGGATGAAGAAGAGGCTCGACATATCGTCCGTCGATCCAAGGCCTTTACTGTGATAAGAGGACAACTGTTCAGGGAAAGCGTGACTGGAGTCGGTCCAAAATGCATAACACCAGAAGAAGGCCGAATGATCCTCAATGACATCCACTCGGGGACCTGTGGTCATCATGCGTCCTCTCGGGCCATCGTGGCTAAAGCATACCGAGCTGGATTCTATTGGCCACGAGCAAATGAAATGGCGAAAGATATAGTCGACAGATGTGAAGGATGCCGGTTTTACTCCAACATGTCTCACAAGCCAGCGTCAGCCCTGAAGACCACCCCCCTCATCTGGCCCTTTGCTGTTTGGGGACAGGATATGGTTGGACCGCTGAGAACCGGCAGGAGCGGCTTCACTCATGTGCTCATTGCAGTCGACAAGTTTACCAAATGGATCGAAGCTAAACCTATCAAGAACCTTGATGCTAGCACCGCTGTCAGTTTAATCAGAGAATTGACATTTAGATATGGAGTCCCACACAGCACCATCACGGACAACGGGTCGAACTTTGATTCCGATGAGTTCAGAGCTTTCTGCGCCTCTCAGGGCACTCAAGTCGACTATGCTTCAGTCGCTCACCCGTAGTTAAACGGACAAGCAGAAAGAGCCAATGGCCTAATTCTCAAAGGACTGAAACCCCGACTGATGCATGATCTCAAACACGCAGCAGGTGATTGGGTTGATGAACTTTAGTCAATTCTGTGGCGTTTAAGGACAACTCCTAATCAGTCGACCAGACGAACTCCCTTCTTCTTAGTCTATGGAGCCGAAGTTGTTCTGCCAAGTGACCTGCTCCACAATGCACCCCGAGTCGAGCTCTTCTCCGAAGAGGAAGCAGAGCAGGCCCGGCAAGATTCAGTTGATATCTTAGAGGAGGAAAGAGAGATGGCCTTGATCCGGTCGACCATTTATCAGCAAGACTTGCGTCGATTCCACGCCAGAAATGTGAGGGGTCGAGCCTTTCAAGAAGGAGACCTGGTTCTTCGAGTGGATCAACAGAAACCACACAAGCTTGCCCCGACTTGGGAGGGCCCCTTCATCATCACCAAAGTTCTCCACAATG
This sequence comes from Triticum monococcum, assembly GCA_034509565.1. Lineage (NCBI taxonomy): Eukaryota > Viridiplantae > Streptophyta > Magnoliopsida > Poales > Poaceae > Triticum > Triticum monococcum. Next base: position 73,872,031 of record CM067842.1, on the reverse strand, counting down.
GAGCATACCATCTTTACAGTATTGAGCATCAGAAAGACGAGCCACGGGCTTGGAACGCGGAGCTGCTCCGCCCCTTTTATACTTAAGCACTCGTTTGAATAAAATGTAATAAGGAACACCTTTGTAATTTGTTTATCAAAGACAAGAGCTTATGGTCCTATCATTCGATTGTTGTGTTCTTATTTACTTCTGAAATCCCCCAGTGGGTGGGCTTAGTCGCGAATCCGTTTTGCCTAAGTTCGAAAGAAAATCCTATCAAGTGGTGAACAATCCTCCCACTCGAGGACTTAGCTGTAGTCCAGTACTAGCCTAAGTTCTCCCACTAGGAGGCTTAGCTGCAGTCCAGTACTCGGCTAAGTTCGAAAGAAAATCCTACCGAGTGGAGAGCAATCCTCCCACTCGGGGGCTTAGCTGCAGTCTAGTACTCGCCTAAGTCCTCCCACTGGGAGGCTTAGCTGCAGTCCAGTACTCGCCTAAGTTTGAAAAAATCCTACCGAGTAGAGAGCAATCCTCCCACTCGGGGGCTTAGCTGCCGTCTAGTACTCGCCTAAGTTCTCTCACTAAGAGACTTAGCTGCAGTCCAGTACTCACCTAAGTTGGAAAAAAACCCTACCGAGTGGAGAGTAATCCTCCCACTTGGGGGCTTAGCTGCAGTCCAGTACTCGCCTAAGTTCTCTCACTAAGAGACTTAGCTACAGTCCAGTACTTGTCTAAGTTGGAAAAAATCCTACCAAGTGGAGAGCAATCCTCCCACTCGGAGGCTTAGCTGCCGTCCAGCACTTGCCTAAGTCCTCCCACTGGGAGGCTTAGCTGCAGTCCAGTACTCGCCTAAGTTTGAAAAAATCCTACCGAGTAGAGAGCAATCCTCCCACTCGGGGGCTTAGCTGCAGTCCCGTACTCGCCTAAGTTCTCTCACTAAGAGACTTAGCTGCAGTCCAGTACTCGCCTAAGTTGGAAAAAATCCTACCAAGTGGAGAGCAATCCTCCCACTCGGGGGCTTAGCTGTAGTCCAGTACTCGCCTAAGTTCTCTCACTAGGAGACTTAGCTGCAGTCCAGTACTCGCCTAGGTTTGAAAAAATCCTACCGAGTGGAGAGCAATCCTCCCACTCGGGGGCTTAGCTGCAGTCCAGTACTCGCCCAAGTTCTCCCACTAGGATACTTAGCTGCAATCCAGTACTCGCCTAAGTTTGAAAAAATCCTACCGAGTGGAGAACAATCCTCCCACTCGGGGGTCTCAGCTGCAGTCCAGTACTCGCCTAAGTCCGAAACATACCACGACGAAGTGCAGGTCGACTGCAACCTTCTCCTTAGGAGCTACGACACAAGTAAAACGTATGCTCCATCCCTATCTGCAAGGGAAACAAGGTGCGGATCGACTGCAACCTTCTCCTTTGGAGCTATGGCACAAGTACAACATACGCTCCACCCCTATCCGCAAGGACGATGAGGTGCAGGTCGACTGCAACCTTCTCCTTTGGAGCTACGACACAAGTACAACGTACGCTCCATCCCTATCCGCAGGGACGATGAGGTGCAGGTCGACTGCAACCTTCTCCTTCGGAGCTACGGCACAAGTACAACGTCCGCTCCATCCCTGTCCGCGAGGATGACGAAGCGTTCTGAGCAGTGAGCAAAGTCCATTCAAAGGCAAATGCAAGCACATTCGGAGATAAACCAAATACAAATAAATCCTAAAAGTTCCAAGCAACAAATCAAAAGTACTCGGGCACCAAGCCCGAAGGAGTTCAACGGTTACAGCAATCACTCGGCATTCCGAGGCAAATTTAAAGCAGATTCAAGTTTCATAAGTTCGTTCACTCGGCCGGAGGAGGGCTGGCAGGCTCCACGAATGAGTCCAGATCTATCCCATCAGCGATCCGAGTGGCGGCAGCAATGAAAGTCTCCATGAAGGACTGTAAGTCATGCTTTTTGGTGTTAGCGACTTTGATTGCAGCCAGCTTGTCTTCACGAGCCTCCTTGCAATGGACTCGCACCAAGGACAACACCACGTCAGCACCACACCGGGCAGAGGATTTCTTCCATTCTTGCACTCAGTCAGGGATCTCGTTCAGTCGAGTCACCAGGGATTCCAGGTCATTTTGGAACGTCGCCCTCGGCCAAAGCGGTGAGTCCATTTGGGAGACTACCTCCTTCAGGCGCACGAGGTAGCTTGTGGCGCTGGCGATACGGGACTCCAGTCGGAGCACGTTCATTGCAGTTTCGTTGCAGACTGGAGAAGTGATAGGGTCCAGACCCGTCTCGACCCTTCCAGTTTCCTCGTTGAAGTCTTGGCAGAATTCTGCAGCCAAAAGTTAGTGAATCGACCTAGCAAGATCCGATCGCAAGCATCAACACAGTCGCTTTAGAAGAAATACCTTCCAGTGTGAGATAGAGCTTCTTGGCAAGAGTCCTTAGATAAGCTTCCGTGTCATTCCTCTTGTGGATCAAAGACTCCAACTTTTCATTCAGGACGACCTTGTCCTTCTTCAGACTGGTCACTTCGCGGTTAGCTTCATTAAGACAAGATTTCAGTTTATTCACCTCCCCTTCCAGCGTTCCGATTGAATCAAGCTTCTGGTCTGCGAGAGCAGTTTTATCTTGGGCTGCTTTTTGTGCGGCGGCGAGGTCTGAGTCCTTCTTCTCTAGAGCCAACTTCATTTTGTCTGCAAAAGAAACAATCGAATCAAAGAAGAGATCAAAGAAATATATTGAAAGTCGGTCGACAGTCAGTTACCTTTCATACCAGCGGCTTTGCCTTGAGCTTTCTTCAGATTCTGCTGGGCCAATTCCAAGTCGAGGTTGAGTTGCCTCTGCTTCTCCTCAAGTTCAGCAAACTTAGAAATAAGAGTACAAGACTTCTGCAGAAGGCAAAAGACGGATCAGTCGATAAGATCAAAGGTTGTTTACTTCCAAGTGAATAAAACCTAAAGAAGTTCGCTTAGACCCCAGCCGACTGCACACAATCGACTGCGGTCTCAGGGGCTACACCCAGCGGGTGCACTTAGCGTGCCCCGCTGACTAAGACTCAGCTCGTCCGGTCCGCCCGGACCAAGTCACAAAAAGAAGTTGTTCAGACCATAGCCGACTGCCAGCAGTCGACTGCGGTCTCGGGGACTACACCCAGTGGGTGCACTTGGCGTGTCCCCACCAATTCGGATCCTACTCGACTGATCCGCCTGAGTCGAGTGTAAGGAGTGAAAAAGAAAGGAAAGTAGAACTCAGACCCCAGTCAACTGCCAGTAGTCGACCGCGGTCTTGGGGACTACACCCAGTGGGTGCACTTAGCGTGCCCCCACCGGTTCAGATCCTAGAGTAACATTTCCTCATAGAGCAAAAACAGTCGGAAAGTCTACTCACCTGGACATTGGCCCGAAGAGCAGCACTGGTGTCGTAGGCAGCTTGGCTATTCTCGTGCACCGTCTTCACCCGCTCCATCATCATGTCAGCCTGTCGAATGGCTTCCGCAGCCACTTCCGACTGGTTGTCCGAGACGGGATAACTGGTGAAAAAGTGAGCAGATGACCCAGGTGCGGCGGCTTGGAGCTCCGTGGCGTGGAGTTGGACGACTGAAGGAATCACAGGCGCAGTCAGCGGTGTGGAGTGCTCACTCGAACGGGGTGCAGCGAAGGTCACAGAGGCCCTGCCCGCGTTATCAGGCTGACAGACGGGAGGTATCGTAGTTGGTCCTTTCGGAGAAATCCTACCAGCTGCTACCTTCTTGCTCTTCTTGGGCTTAAGAGCCACATCTGCATCATCATCTGGAAGATCGATGACGTTGGGTGGAGCTGCAAGGCAGATCATTCGACCCCAAGTGAACCACTAGAACGCAATCGACCAAAGAATCAAGAACGAAATTGCAAGAGTTTATACCTGGGTTGGAGGTTACCGCATCTTCCATCTCCTCGTCCCGGTACTGGAGAGAAGAGGTTCCTGACGTAGCGGCACTGCAAAGACCCACATTCAATCGGTTACGTCCGGTTAATCGAGTCGATGAAAAGGACAAGTCAGATGATTACTCGGAGATAGTAGGGACGGTCACTTTGATCATGGGCAAAGCTTTTGGCAGTTTGGAGGAGGTGGCTTTCGGTGCTTTCAGCGCTGGAGGCGGCACAACTTTGGACTGCTTTGGAGCCTTCTCAGTCGGCGTTGGGGAAGACGTCCTGGGATGCTTCGAAGACTGTCCAATCGGCATGGGGACCAAGTCCGGAGCGCTCGCCGGGGCATGAGCGTGTTTGGATCTCCTCTCCCTGCGAGGAGGCGAGTCGACTTCTTCGTCATTAGTCGATTCGTCACTCTCCTCATCCTCCTCGGCATCCGAGTGCCCCTCGCCGCTCTCGCCCCGCTCGCTTATTCCTCGACATCTTGTTCCTGCACTACGTTGGGCATTGAGTACATGTCAATGAGGGCCTGAAAGGACAACGATCAAAGGAAATTCAGTCAACAATAAACAAGATGTCACACGGTGAATCGGAAAGATACTTGATAAAACAGAATTATACCTGCTCCGGCTGGTGCGAGTTGTCGAATGGAATCACTCTCCTAGACCTCGAGGGTTGTCTTTGTTGCTGGTGATCCCCATCAACCACTTCTCCAAGGTATCCTCGCTGACATCCTCCGGGTGGATCCGAGTGGAATCTTTGAGCCCAGAGTACATCCACATCGGATGATCACGCACCTCAAGCGGTTGGATGCGTCGACCGAGAAAGACCTCCAGCAGGTCCATTCCGGTCACCCCGTCGCGGACAAGTTGGAAGACCCGCTCGACTAGCACCTTGACCTGCGCCTTCTCTTCTGGAACTACCTTCAGGGGGGTGGGCTTCTCCACTCGAGCCAAGGAAAAGGGAGGAAGTCCAGTCAACTGAACCGGGGTCGGCCGATCCTTGCAATAGAACCAAGTCGACTGCCAGCCCTGGACTGAGTCGGGAAGGATCATGGCTGGGAAGGTACTCTTGCTCCTCATCTGGATCCCCAAACCCCCGCACATCTGGATCAGTTGTGTCCTCTCGTCACTCGGATTGGCCTTTTTGACCGACTGGGAGCGGCAGGTGAAGATGTGTTTGAAAAGACCCCAGTGCGGTCGACAACCTAAGAAATTTTCACACATCGACACGAAAGCAGCCAGATAGAGTATGGTGTTTGGAGTGAAATGGTGAAGTTGAGCCCCAAAGAAATTCGAAAAACCCCGGAAGAAAGGATGGGGAGGCAGTGAGAATCCACGATCTACATGGGTGGCGAGGAGAACACACTCACCCTCCCTTGGCTGCGGCTCGGTTTCGTTCTCGGGAGCGGTGCCGACTTGTGGGGGATCAGTCCCCCCTCCACCAGGTCGTCGAGGTTGTCCTAGGTGATTGTCGAGCGGATCCAGTCGCCCTGGATCCAGCCCGGCGGCAGGCCGGATCTCGACAAGGATCCGCCCCGGCTGGTCCCCTTGCCCTTTGCCTTCGCGGTCGCATTCTTCGCGCGCTCCAGTGCCACCGTCTTCTCTTTCCCCATGGTGACGGGTCGAGCTCGAGCGAGAGTCCGGCGATGAGGGCGGAAGCGAGCGTGGCAGAGAGATCAGGAGAAGAAGTACAGAGAATGGGAGCGCATGGGGCAGAGGCCTGGTCCGGGGCCTTTTATAAGATCGTCCCCCCGAGTGACTGACTGGTGGACCCAGACGATCTAAACAAATCCCGCAACAGTCGCGCGCCGAGTATGTGGCGAAAAAGGTGGCGTGGGGATCGAGGAGACTTTCCTAATCCATCCCGATAACCTCGGTTCCGTCCGTCTGGCGCACTTCCCAAAATTTGAATCCCGCGAAATCCGCGGAGAGCAGAGCAACCTGTCAGACTGAAGACAAACATCCTCTAAATCATCATTCGGAATTCTACCGTGAAAATTCACTCGACAAAAACCAAGAATTGACCAAGGCGACTGTGAAAGGAGTCAATGTCGTCACCTCAACTCATTGTTCTAGAACAAGATATACTCATAGCACAAAGAATGGGTTGGAAGTGTTCCCAACTCCTTCCTCACTCAAACCCTGATCCATTCGGGGGCTAATGATGAAGCTATGTACTTAGGGTAGGGTCATGGATCTGTCCAACATACCCTCCCCAAGGGCATCTCTACAAAGAATCAAAAGCAGTCGAAGAGAAACCATCATCCACTCGACTGTGAAGATGTGCTCACTCGACCACCTTGAAGACACTCGACCACCAGAAGATGATAAACCCTCCACTCTGCAACGGTCGGGACTTAAACCATAGCTTTATGGGCATTTACAACACTTTACTGCAGACGTTACCAGTAACGCCCCTCCTTTATGAGCATTGAACCTTGTGTAACGGAGGGGAGCTGGGGTCCTGGCGTACTCTATATAAGCCACCCCCCTCCTCTGGGACAGGGGTTCGCACTTTCTGTAATTCACACGCATATATTCAGTCGACCGCCTCCGGGCTCCGAGACGTTGGGCTGTTACTTCCTCCGAGAAGGGCCTGAACTCGTAAAACTCGTGTGTATAACTCCTCCATAGCTAGGATCTTGCCTCTACATTCCTACCCCCTATTCTACTGTCAGTCTTAGAACCACGACAGTGCTCCCACTCACTTTCTTGTAACTACGGGCTTCACCGCAAGTCTGTATAAAACTATATGCTTTGATCAACTTATCAAAGCGTATATTCCAACTCCGAGATGCTTGCACCTGTCCATAGATGGATCGTTGGAGCTTGCATATTTTGTTAGCACCTTTAGGATTGACAAAAATTTCTTGTTGGATCATATACAACTCTTCTTTAATAAATCCATTAAGGAATGTAGTTTTGTTTATCCATTTGCCAGATTTCATAAAATGTGGCAATTGCTAACATGATTCGGACAGTCTTAAGCATAGATACGAGTGAGAAACTCTCATCGTAGTCAACACCTTGAACTTGTTGAAAACCTTTTGCGACAATTCTAGCTTTGTGGATAGTAACACTACTATTAGCGTCTGTCTTCCTCTTGAAGATCCATTTAATCTGAATGGCTCGCCGATCTATGGGCAAGTCAATCAAAGTCCATACTTTGTTCTTATACATGGATCTCATCTCAGATTTCATGGCCTCATGCCATTTCACGGAATCTGGGCTCATCGTCGCTTCCTCATAGTTCGTAGGTTTGTCATGGTCAAGTAACATGACCTCCAGAACAGGATTACCGTACCACTCTGGTGCGGATCTCACTCTGGTTTACCTATGAGGTTCGGTAGTAACTTGATCTGAAGTTACATGATCATCATCATTAGCTTCCTCACTAATTGGTGTAGTAGTCACAGGAACAGATTTCTGTGATGAACTACTTTCCAATAAGGGAGCAGGTACAATTACCTCATCAAGTTCTACTTTCCTCCCACTCACTTCTTTTGAGAGAAACTCCTTCTGTAGAAAGGATCCATTCTTAGCAACATATCTTGCCTTCGGATCTGTGATAGAAGGTGTACCCAACAGTTACTTTTGGGTATCCTATGAAGACGCACTTCTCCGACTTGGTTTGAGCTTATCAAGATGAAACTTTTTCACATAAGCATCGCAACCTCAAACTTTAAGAAACGACAGCTTAGGTTTCTTGCCAAACCATAGTTCATATGGTGTCGTCTCAACATATTTAGATGGTGCCCTATTTAACGTGAATGTAGCTGTCTCTAATGCATAACCCCAAAACGATAGTGGTAAATTGGTAAGTGACATCATAGATCGCACCATATCTAATAAAGTACGGTTACAACGTTCGGACACACCATTACATTATGGTGTTCCAGGTGGCGTGAGTTGTGAAACTATTTCACATTGTTTTAACTGAAGGCCAAACTTTTAACTCAAATATTTTACTTCTGCGATCATATCGTAGAAACTTTTATTTTTGTTACAATGATTCTCTACTTCACTCTAAAATTCTTTGAACTTTTCAAATGTTTCAGACTTGTGTTTCATTAAGTAGATACACTCATATCAGCTCAAATCATCTGTGAAGATCAGAAAATAATGATACCTGCCGCGAGCCTCAATATTCATCGGACCACATACATCAGTATGTGTGATTTCCAACAAATCTGTTGCTCGCTCCATTGTTCCGGAGAACAGAGTCTTAGTCATCTTGCCCATGAGGTATGGTTTGCAAGCATCAACTGATTCATAATCAAGTGATTCCAAAAGCCCATCAGCATGGATTTTCATCATGCGCTTTACACCAATATGACCTAAACGGCAGTGCCACAAATAAGTTGCACTATCATTATTAACTTTGCATCTTTTGGCTTCAATATTGTGAAAATGTGTATCACCACGATCGAGATTCAACAAACCATTTTTATTGGGTGTATGACCATAGAAGGTTTTATTCATGTAAACAGAACAACAATTATTCTCTAACTTACATGAATAACCGTATTGCAATAAACATGATCCAATCATATGTTGGAAATATGCCCTAGAGGCAATAATAAAATGGTTATTATTATATTTCATTGTTCATGATAATTGTCTATTGTTCATGCTATAATTGTGTTATCCGAAAATCGTAATACATGTGTGAATACATAGACCACAACACGTCCCTAGTGAGCCTCTAGTTGACTAGCTCGTTGATCAAAAGATAGTCATGGTTTCCTGACTATGGACATTGGATGTCATTGATAATGGGATCACATCATTAGGAGAATGATGTGATGGACAAGACCCAATCCTAAGCTTAGCTCAAAGATCGTGTAGTTCGTTTGCTGTAGCTTTTCTGAATGTCAAGTATCATTTCCTTAGACCATGAGATTGTGCAACTCCCGGATACCGTAGGAGTGCCTTGGGTGTGCCAAACGTCACAATGTAACTTGGTGACTATAAAGGTACATTACAGGTATCTCCGAAAGTGTTTGTTGGGTTGGCATGAATCGAGACTGGGATTTGTCACTCCGTATGACTGAGAGGTATCTATGGGCCCACTCGGTAATGCATCATCATAATGAGCTCAATGTGACCAAGTGGTTGATCACGGGATCATGCATTACGGCACTAGTAAAGTGACTTGTCGGTAACGAGACTGAACAAGGTATTGGGATACCGACGATCGAGTCTTGGGCAAGTAACGTACCGATTGACAAAGGGAATTGTATACGGATTGATTGAATCCTCGACATCGTGGTTCATCCGATGAGATCATCATGGAGCATGTGGGAGCCAACATGGGTATCCAGATCCCGCTGTTGGTTATTGCCCGGAGAGTCGTCTCGGCCATGTCTGCATGTCTCCCGAACCCGTAGGGTCTACACACTTAAGGTTCGGTGACGCTAGGGTTGTTAGGAAGACTTGTATGTGATTACCGAATGTTGTTCGGAGTCCCGGTTGAGATCCCGGACGTCACGAGGAGTTCCGGAATGGTCCGGAGGTAAAGATTTATATATGGGAAATTGTCATATGGTCGCCGGAAAGTTTCGGGGGCATATCGGTATTGTACCGGGGCCACCGGAGGGGTTCCAGGGGTCCACCGGGAGGGTCCACCTCTTCCGGAGGGCCTTATGGGCTGTATGGAGAAGGGAACCAGCCCAAGTGGGCTGGGGAGCCACACCCCGCTAGGGCCCATGCGCCTAGGGTTGGGGGAAACCCTAAGGGGGGCGCCCCCTTGCTTGGGGGCAAGCCCCCCTCCCCTTGGCCACCCCCCCTCTAGATCTCATCTAGAGGGGGCCGACCCCCTTCCCCTTTCCCCTATAAATAGAGGGGTGAGGGGAGGGCTGCACACAACATCAAAGGCGCAGCCCCTCCCCTCCCCAACACCTCTCCTCCTCCATAAGAGCTTGGCGAAGCCCTGCCGGAGTACTGCAGCTTCATCACCACCACGCCGTCGTGCTGCTGTTGGAGCCCTCTTCCTCAACCTCTCCCTCCTCCTTGCCGAATCAAGGCGCGGGAGACGTCCTCGCTCCGTACGTGTGTTGAACGCGGAGGTGCCGTCCGTTCGGCACTAGGATCTTCGGTGATTTGGATCACGTCGAGTATGACTCCATCAACCCCGTTCTCTTGAACGCTTCCGCTCGTGATCTACAAGGGTATGTAGATGCACTCCTCTCTCCCTCGTTGCTAGATGACTCCATAGATTGATCTTGGTGATGCGTAGAAAATTTTAAAATTCTGCTACGTTCCCCAACAGTGGCATCTTGAGCTAGCTCTATGCGTAGTTACTATGCACGAGTAGAACACGAAGTAGTTGTGGGCGTCGATATTGTGATTTTGCTTGCCGTTACTAGTCTTATCTTTATCCGGTGGCATCGTGGGATGAAGCGGCCCGGACCAACCTTACACGTACGCTTACGTGAGACCGGTTCCATCGACTGACATGCACTAGTTGCATAAGGTGGCTGGCGGGTGTATGTCTCTCCCACTTTAGTCGGATCGGATTCGATGAACAGGGTCCTTATGAAGGGTAAATAGAAATTGGCAATTCACATTGTGGTTTTGGCGTAGGTAAGAAATGTTCTTACTAGAAACCTACAGCAGCCACGTAAAAACTTGCAACAACAATTAGAGGACGTCTAACTTGTTTTTGCAGCAAGTGTTTTGTGATGTGATATGGCTAAAGGTTGTGATGAATGATGAATGATATATGTGATGTATGAGATCAGTGGCGGACGTACAGGGTGGCCAGGGTGGGCCGCGGCCCACCCTGGAATTTTTACACAGCCTATATACCTATTCATTTTAAGTGGGCTAAAAACATATGGCCCAGTAAACTCCAGCGCAGACGCCGAGTGCCCCAAGTCCCCGACCCAAGCGGCCGTCGTCCCTACCGAATCCTCGTCAGTTCCTCGTCCCGACGCCCTAGCCCTACCCCCTATAGTGCCCGACCCCCAGTTGCAGCCGCCGGTCGCGCCCTTACCACCGGCCTGCCGCCCAGGAACTCTGCTCCTCCAGCCTCCAGGCTCTGGCCGCGTCTCCACTTCCCGGATTGGCGCCCCTGCCCCCGCCCCTGCCCTGCCTGCGCGCGGCTACGCTGCTGCCGCCGGTCGGCTGTCGGGCGCCCCTGCCGGCCTGCTCTCGTGGTCTTGCTTGTTCACCCATCTGCAGAAAGTAGAATACCCTGATTTAAGGTATCAAAATTCCCAAATTTCTGATTTAGGGTTTGCTTTTTTGCACCATGATATCCACTAGATGAACAGATAGCAAAATACCTAATTAGCTTTATTGAATATTGATAGAAAGTAGTTTTCTTGCAGATTTGTTGAGAAATAAGATGGGTGATGGTCTTTTGGACGATTGCCTAGTTACATACATTGAGAGGGATGCTTTCTCCGAGGTGAATGAAGATGACATAATTGATACCTTCATGACAATGCAAAAACGTAGGCCAGAAACATAGTCTTTTTGAACTTCTCAAGGCATGTACTATGGTCAGTGTTTCTATTTGATACCTTCATGGCAGCCATGTACTCTTTACTATGTAGGCTTTTTTATGCAAAACTGAGATTGGATTGTGAATTTTAATGTGTTCGTAAGACCATATTGATCTATTTCTTTGTCCTATTGATAATTAGTTAGAATGTTCACATGCCATATTAGTTATCAAAAAAAATTAGGGGCGGACCACCCTGTCGTCAAAAGCTAGCTCCACCACTGTATGAGATTGATCATGTTCTTGTAATAGGAATCACGACTTGCATGTCAATGAGTATGACAACCGGCAGGAGCCATAGGAGTTGTCTTAATTTATTTATGACCTGCGTGTCAACATAAACGTCATGTAATTATTTTACTTTATTGCTAAACCGTTAGCCATAGTAGTACAAGTAATAGTTGACATGACAACTTCAAGAAGACACGATGATGGAGATAATGATGATGGAGATCATGGTGTCATGCCGGTGACAACGATGATCATGGAGCCCCGAAGATGGAGATCAAAGGAGCAAATGATATTGGCCATATCATGTCACTATTTGATTGCATGTGATGTTTATCATGTTTTACACCTTATTTGCTTAGAACGACGGTAGCTTAAATAAGATGATCCCTCGTAATAATTTCAAGAAATTGTTCCCCCTAACTGTGCACCGTTGCGAAGGTTCGTTGTTTTGAAGCACCACATGATGATCGGGTGTGATAGATTCAAACGTTCGAATACAACGGGTGTAAGCCAGATTTACACACGCAATACACTTAGGTTGACTTGACAAGCCTAGCATGTACAGACATGGCCTCGAAACACAGAAGACCGAAAGGTCGAGTATGAGTCGTATAGAAGATACGATCAACATGAAGATGTTCACCGATGTTGACTAGTCCGTCTCACGTGATGATCAGACACGGCCTAGTTAACTCAGATCATGTTATACTTAGATGACTGGAAGGATGTCTATCTGAGTGGGAGTTCATTGATTAATTTGATTAGATGAACTTAATTATCATGAACTTAGTCTAAAATCTTTACAATATGTCTTGTAGATCAAATGGCCCACGTTGTCCTCAACTTCAACGCGTTCCTAGAGAAAACCAAGCTGAAAGACGATGGCAGCAACTATACGGACTGGGTCCAGAACCTGAGGATCATCCTCATAGCTGCCAAGAAAGATTATGTCCTAGAAGCACCGCTAGGTGAGGCACCCGTCCCACAGAACCAAGACGTTATCAACGCTTGGCAGACACGTGCTGATGATTACTCCCTCGTTCAGTGCGGCATGCTTTACAGCTAAGAACCAGGACTCCAAAAGCGTTTTGAGAGACACAGAGCATATGAGATGTTCGAAGAGCTGAAAATGGTTTTTCAAGCTCATGCCCGGGTCGAGAGATATGAAGTCTCTGACAAGTTCTTCAGCTGTAAGATGGAGGGAAATAGTTCTGTCAGTGAGCACATACTCACAATGTCTGGGTTACATAACCGCTTGACTCAGCTGGGAGTTAATCTCCCGGATGACGCGGTCATTGACAGAATCCTTCAGTCGCTTCCACCAAGCTACAAGAGCTTTGTGATGAACTTCAATATGCAAGGGATGGAAAAGACCATTCCCGAGGTATATTCAATGCTGAAATCAGCGGAGGTAGAAGTCAAAAAGGAACATCAAGTGTTGATGGTGAATAAAACCACTAAGTTCAAGAAAGGCAAGGGTAAGAAGAACTTCAAGAAGGGCGGCAAGGGAGTTGCCGCGCCCGGTAAGCAAGCTGCCGGGAAGAAGCCAAAGAATGGACCCAAGCCCGAGACTGAGCGCTTTTATTGCAAGGGAAGTGGTCACTGGAAGCGGAACTGCCCCAAATACTTAGCAGACAAAAAGGCCGGCAACACTAAAGGTATATGTGATATACATGTAATTGATGTGTACCTTACCAGTACTCGTAGTAGCTCCTGGGTATTTGATACCGGTGCGGTTGCTCACATTTGTAACTCAAAATAAGAGCTGCGGAATAAACGGAGACTGGCGAAGGACGAGGTGACGATGCGCGTCGGGAATGGTTCCAAGGTTGATGTGATCGCCGTCGGCACGCTACCTCTACATTTACCTACGGGATTAGTTTTAAACCTCAATAATTGTTATTTAGTGCCAGCTTTGAGCATGAATATTGTATCAGGATCTCATTTAATTCGAGATGGCTACTCATTTAAATCCAAGAATAATGGTTGTTCTATTTATATGAGAGATATGTTTTATGGTCATGCTCCGATGGTGAATGGTTTATTCTTAATGAATCTCGAGCGTAATGCTACACATATTCATAGTGTGAATACCAAAAGATGTAAGGTTGATAATGATAGTCCCACATACTTGTGGCACTGCCGCCTTGGTCACATAGGTGTCAAACGCATGAAGAAACTCCATGCAGATGGACTTTTAAAGTCTCTTGATTACGAATCATTTGACACGTGCGAACCATGCCTCATGGGTAAAATGACCAAGACTCCGTTCTCAGGAACAATGGAGCGAGCAACCAACTTATTGGAAATCATACATACTGATGTGTGCGGTCCAATGAGTGTTGAGGCTCGCGGTGGCTATCGTTATGTTCTCACCCTCACTGATGACTTGAGTAGATATGGGTATGTCTACTTAATGAAACACAAGTCTGAGACCTTTGAAAAGTTCAAGGAATTTCAGAGTGAGGTTGAGAATCAACGTGACAGGAAAATCAAGTTCTTGCGATCAGATCGTGGGGGAGAATACTTGAGTCATGAATTTGGCACACACTTAAGAAAATGTGGAATAGTTTCACAACTAACGCCGCCTGGAACACCTCAGCATAATGGTGTGTCCGAACGTCGTAATCGCACTCTATTAGATATGGTGCGATCTATGATGCCTCTTACCGATTTACCGCTATCATTTTGGGGCTATGCTTTAGAGACTGCCGCATTCACTTTAAATAGGGCTCCGTCGAAATCCGTTGAGACGACACCGTATGAATTATGGTTTGGGAAGAAACCTAAGCTATCATTTCTAAAAGTTTGGGGATGCGATGCTTATGTCAAGAAACTTCAACCTGAAAAGCTCGAACCCAAATCGGAAAAATGCGTCTTGATAGGATGCCCTAAAGAAACTGTTGGGTATACCTTCTACCTCAGATCCGAAGGCAAGATCTTTGTTGCCAAGAATGGGTCCTTTCTAGAGAAAGAGTTTCTCTCGAAAGAAATAAGTGGGAGGAAGGTAGAACTTGATGAAGTATTACCTCTTGAACCGGTAAGTGGCGCAGCTCAAGAAAATGTTCCTGAGGTGCCTGCACCGCCTAGAGAGGAAGTTGATGATGATGATCACGAAACTTCAGATCAAGTTGCTACTGAACTTCGTAGGTCCACAAGGACACGTTCCGCACCAGAGTGGTACGGCAACCCTGTCTTGGAAATCATGTTGTTAGACAACGGTGAACCTTCGAACTATGAAGAAGCGATGGCGGGCCCGGATTTCGACAAATGGCTGGAAGCCATGAAATCCGAGATAGGATCCATGTATGAAAATGAAGTATGGACTTTGACTGACTTGCCCGTTGATTGGCGAGCCATAGAAAATAAATGGATCTTTAAGAAGAAGACAGACGCGGATGGTAATGTGACCATCTATAAAGCTCGGCTTGTCGCTAAGGGTTATCGACAAGTTCAAGGGGTTGACTACGATGAGACTTTCTCACCCGTAGTGAAGCTGAAGTCCGTCCGAATCATCTTAGCAATTGCCGCATTCTATGATTATGAGATATGGCAAATGGACATCAAAACGGCATTCCTTAATGGTTTCCTTAAGGAAGAATTGTATATGATGCAACCGGAAGGTTTTGTCGATCCTAAGAATGCTGACAAGGTGTGCAAGCTCCAACGCTCGATTTATGGGCTAGTGCAAGCATCTCGGAGTTGGAACATTCGTTTTGATGAGATGATCAAAGCGTTTGGATTTATGCAGACTTATGGAGAAGCCTGCATTTACAAGAAAGTGAGTGCGAGCTCTGTAGCATTTCTCATATTGTATGTGGATGACATATTGTTGATGGGAAATGATATAGAATTCTTGGAAAGCATAAAGGCCTACTTGAACAAGTGTTTTTCAATGAAGGACCTTGGAGAAGCTGCTTATATATTAGGCATCAAGATCTATAGAGATAGATCGAGACGCCTCATTGGTCTTCCACAGAGTACGTACCTTGACAAGATATTGAAGAAGTTCAAAATGGATCAGTCAAAGAAGGGGTTCCTGCCTGTATTGCAAGGTACGAGATTGAGCACGGCTCAATGCCCGACCACGGCAGAAGATAGAGAAAAGATGAGTGTCGTCCCCTATGCCTCGGCCATAGGGTCTATCATGTATGCTATGCTATGTACCAGACCTGATGTAAACCTTGCCGTAAGTTTGATAGGAAGGTACCAAAGTAATCCCGGCATGGAACACTGGACAGCGGCCAAGAATATCCTGAAGTACCTGAAAAGGACAAAGGAAATGTTTCTCGTTTATGGAGGTGATGAAGAGCTCGTCGTAAAGTGTTACGTTGATGCTAGCTTCGACACAGATCTGGATGACTCTAAGTCACAAACCGGATACGTGTATATTTTGAATGGTGGGGCAATAAGCTGGTGCAGTTGCAAGCAAAGCATTGTGGCGGGATCTACATGTGAAGCGGAGTACATGGCAGCCTCGGAGGCAGCACAAGAAGCAGTCTGGGTGAAGGAGTTCATTACTGACCTAGGAGTCATACCCAATGCGTCGGGCCCGATGACTCTCTTCTGTGACAACACTGGAGCTATTGCCCTTGCCAAGGAGCCTAGGTTTCACAGGAAGACCAGGCATATCAAGCGTCAATTCAACTCCATTCGTGAAAGTGTTCAAAATGGAGACATAGAGATTTGTAAAGTACATACGGACCTGAATGTAGCAGATCCGTTGACTAAACCTCTCCCTAGAGCAAAACATGATCAACACCAGAACTGCATGGGTGTTCGATTCATCACAATGTAACTAGAATATTGACTCTAGTGCAAGTGGGAGACTGTTGGAAATATGCCCTAGAGGCAATAATAAAATGGTTATTATTATATTTCATTGTTCATGATAATTGTCTATTTTTCATGCTATAATTGTGTTATCCGGAAATCGTAATACATGTGTGAATACATAGACCACAACACGTCCCTAGTGAGCCTCTAGTTGACTAGCTCGTTGATCAAAAGATAGTCATGGTTTCCTGACTATCGACATTGGATGTCATTGATAACGGGATCACATCATTAGGAGAATGATGTGATGGACAAGACCCAATCCTAAGCTTAGCTCAAAGATCGTGTAGTTCGTTTGCTGTAGCTTTTCTGAATGTAAAGTATCATTTCCATAGACCATGAGATTGTGCAACTCCCGTATACCGTAGGAGTGCCTTGGGTGTGCCAAACGTCACAATGTAACTGGGTGACTATGAAGGTACATTACAGGTATCTCCGAAAGTGTCTGTTGGGTTGGCACGAATCAAGACTGGGATTTGTCACTCCGTCTGACGGAGAGGTATATCTGGGCCCACTCGGTAATGCATCATCATAATGAGCTCAATGTGACCAAGTGGTTGATCACGGGTTCATGCATTACGGCATGAGTGAAGTGACTTGCCGGTAATGAGACTGAACAAGGTATTGGGATATCGACGATCGAGTCTCGGGCAAGTAACGTACCGATTGACAAAGGGAATTGTATACGGATTGATTGAATCCTCGACATCGTGGTTCATCCGATGAGATCAACGTGGAGCATGTGGGAGCCAACATGGGTATCCAGATCCCATTGTTGGTTATTGACCGGAGAGTCGTCTCGGTCATGTCTGCATGTCTCCCGAACCCGTAGGGTCTACACACTTAAGGTTCGGTGACGCTAGGGTTGTTAGGAAGACTTGTATGTGATTACCGAATGTTGTTCGGAGTCCCGGATGAGATCCCGGACGTCACGAGGATTTCCGAAATGGTCCGGAGGTAAAGATTTATATATGGGAAATTTTCATATGGTCGCCGGAAAGTTTCGGGGGCATACCGGTATTGTACCGGGGCCACCGGAGGGGTTCCGGGGGTCCACCTCTTCTAGAGGGCCTTATGGGATGTATGGATAAGGGAACCAGCCCAAGTGGGCTGGGGCGCAACACACCCCTAGGGCCCATGCGCCTAGGGTTGGGGGAAACCCTAAGGGGGGGCGCCCCCTTTCTTGGGGGGCAAGCCCCCCTCCCCTTGGCCGCCCCCCCTCTAGATCTCATCTAGAGGGGGTCGGCCCCCTTCCCCTTTCCCCTATAAATAGAGGGGTGAGGGGAGGGCTGCACACAACATCAAAGGCGCAGCCCCTCCCCTCCCCAACACCTCTCCTCCTCCATAAGAGCTTGGTGAAGCCCTGCCGGAGTACTGCAGCTTCATCACCACCACGCCGTCGTGCTGCTGTTGGAGCCCTCTTCCTCAACCTCTCCCTCCTCCTTGCTGGATCAAGGCGCGGGAGACGTCCTCGCTCCGTACGTGTGTTGAACACGGAGGTGCCATCCGTTCGGCACTAGGATCTTCGGTGATTTGGATCACGTCGAGTACGACTCCATCAACCCCCTTCTCTTGAACGCTTCCGCTCGTGATCTACAAGGATATGTAGATGCACTCCTCTCTCCCTCGTTGCTAGATGACTCCATAGATTGATCTTGGTGATGCGTAGAAAATTTTAAAATTCTGCTACGTTCCCCAACATCATATTCATGCTCAACGCAAACACTAAATAACATTTATTTTAGGTTTAACACTAATCCCGAAAGTATAGGGAGTGTGCGATGATGATCATATCAATCTTGGAACCATTTCCAATACACATCGTCACTTCACCCTTAACTAGTCTCTGTTCATTCTGCAACTCCCGTTTCGAGTTACTATTCTTAGCAACTGAACTAGTATCAAATACTAAGGGTTTGCTATAAACACTAGTAAAGTACGTACACATCAATAACATGTATATCAAATATACCTATGTTCACTTTGCCATCCTTCTTATCCGCCAATTACTTGGGGTAGTTCCGCTTCCAGTGACCAGTCCCTTTGAAGTAGAAGCACTCAGTTTCAGGCTTAGGTCCAGACTTGGGTTTTTTCACTTGAGCAGCAACTTGCTTGCCGTTCTTCTTGAAGTTCCCCTTTCTTCACTTTGTCCCTTTACTTGAAACTAGTGGTTTTGTTTACCATCAACACTTGATGCTTTTCTTGATTTCTACCTTCGTCGATTTCAGCATCACGAAGAGCTTGGGAATCGTTTCCGTTATCCCTTGCATATTATAGTTCATCACGAAGTTCTACTAACTTGGTGATGGTGACTAGAGAATTCTGTCAATCACTATTTTATCTGGAAGATTAACTCCCACTTGATTCAAGCGATTGTAGTACCTAGACAATCTGAGCACATGCTCACTACTTAAGCTATTCTCCTCCATCTTTTAGATATAGAACTTGTTGGAGACTTCATATCTCTCAACTCAGGTATTTGCTTGAAATGTTAACTTCAACTCCTGGAACATCTCATATGGTCAATGATGTTCAAAACGTCTTTGAAGTCCCGATTCTAAGCCGTTTAAGCATGGTGCACTAAACTATCAAGTAGTCATCATATTGAGCTAGCCAAACGTTCATAACATCTGCATCATCTCCTGCAATAGGTTTGTCACCTAGCGGTGCATCAAGGACATAATTCTTCTGTGCAGCAATGAGGATAAACCTCAGATCACAGATCCAATCCTCATCATTGCTAGTAACATCTTTCAACTTAGTTTATCTAGGAACATATCAAAAATAAAATAGGGGAGCTAAACGCGAGCTATTGATCTACACCATAGATATGTTAATACTACCAGGACTAAGTTCATGATAAATTTAAGTTCAAATAATCATATTACTTAAGAACTCCCACTTAGATAGACATCCCTCTAATCCTCTAAGTGATCACGTGATCCATATCAACTAAACCATGTCCGATCATCACGTGAGATGGAGTAGTTTCAATGGTGAACATCACTATGTTGATCAAAT
This sequence comes from Triticum monococcum, assembly GCA_034509565.1. Taxonomy (NCBI): domain Eukaryota; kingdom Viridiplantae; phylum Streptophyta; class Magnoliopsida; order Poales; family Poaceae; genus Triticum; species Triticum monococcum. The sequence continues at coordinate 73,852,552 of CM067842.1, read as the reverse complement.
CTACTATATGATTCACGCTCGACCTTTCGGTCTCAGTGTTCCGAGGCCATATCTGTTATATGCTAGGCGCGTCAAGTTTAACCTGAGTATTCCGCGTGTGCAACTGTTCTGCACCCGTTGTATTTGAACGTATAGCCTATCACACCCGATCATCACGTGGTGTCTCAGCACGAAGAACTTTCACAACGGTGCATACTCAGGGAGAACACTTGTACCTTGATAATTAGTGATAGATCATCTTATAAAGCTACCATCGAACTAAAAGCAAAATAAGATGTATAAAAGATAAACATCACATGCAATCAAAATATGTGACATGATATGGCCATCATCATCTTGTGCCTTTGATCTCCATCTCCAAAGCATCGTCATGATTTCCATCGTCACCGGCATGACACCATGATCTCCATCATCTTGATCTATATCAATGTGTCGTCACATGGTCGTCTCGCCAACTATTGCTCTTGCAACTATTGCTATCGCATAGCGATAAAGTAAAGCAATTATTTGGCGCTTGCATCTTATGCAATAAAGAGACAACCATAAGGCTTCTGCCAGTTGCCGATAACTTCAACAAAACATGATCATCTTATACAACAACTTATATCTCATCACGTCTTGACCATATCACATCACAACATGCCCTGCAAAAACAAGTTAGACATCCTCTACTTTGTTCTTGCAAATTTTACGTGGCTAGTACGGGCTTAGCAAGAACCGTTCTTACCTACGCATCAAAACCACAATGATGGTTTGTCAAGTTGGTGTTGTTTTAACCTTTGCAAGGATCGGGCGTAGCCACACTCGGTTCAACTAAAGTTGGAGAAACTGACACCCGCCAGCCACCTGTGTGCAAAGCATATCGGTAGAACCAGTCTCGCGTAAGCGTACGCGTAATGTCGGTCCGGGCCGCTTCATCCAACAATACTGCCGAACCAATGTATAACATGCTGGTAAGCAGTATGACTTATATCGCCCACAACTCACTTGTGTTCTACTCGTGCATATGACATCTACGCATAAAACCTGGCTCGGATGCCACTGTTGGGGAACGTAGTAATTTCAAAATTTCCTACGCACACGCGAGATCATGGTGATGCATAGCAACGAGAGGGGAGAGTGTTGTCTACGTACCCTCGTAGACCATTCGCGGAAGTGTTATATCAACGCGGTTGATGTAGTCGTACGTCTTCACGATCCGACCGATCCAAGTACCGAAAGCATGGAACCTCCGAGTTCTACACATGTTCGGCTCGGTGACGTCCTCGCCTTCTCGATCCAGCAAGAGGGGCGAAGTAGTAGATGAGTTCCGGCAGCACGACGGCGTGGTGACGGTGTTGGTGAAGAACAATCTCCGCAGGGCTTTGCCTAAGCACTACGAAAACTATGACAAAGGATAAACTAGAGGGGACGGGGTTGCCGGCACACGGCTTGGTGTTTCTTGATGTGTCTTGGGTGCTAGCCCCACCCCTCTATTTAAATGTTGAGCCTTGGGGTCGAAACTTGGAGTAAAAGCCTCCACAAAGTCGGTTTCACCCGAAAGGCAAGAGTCCTTCTCGGACTCCAGGGCCAGACGCCAGGGTTCCCGGCGCCTGGACCCAGACGCTAGGGACCCTGGCGTCTGGCCCCTGGACTCCGCAAAACTTCCTTTTGCGCTTTCCAAAAACCTTGTGGGCTTTCCCCTTTGGCCCAAATAAAGTGTTCTCGTACCCAAACATTTCGGGTAACATCCGGAACCCCTTCCGGTGAATTCCGGAACCCTTCGGATGACCAAACACTATTATCACATATATCAAACTTTATCTCCGGACCATTCCGGAGTTCCTCGTCATGTCCGTGATCTCATCCCGGACTCCGAACAACATTCGGTCACCAACATACATAACTCATATAGTACTATATCGTCAACAAACGTTAAGCGTGCGGACCCTATGGGTTCGAGAACTATGTAGACATGACCGAGACACCTCTCTGGTCAATAACCAATAGCGGGACCTGGATGCCCATATTGGCTCCTACATATTCTACGAAGACCTTTATCGGTCAGACCGCATAACAACATACGTTGTTCCCTTTGTCATCGGTATGTTACTTGTCCGAGATTCGATCGTCGGTATCTCAATACCTAGTTCAATCTCGTTACCGGCAAGTCTCTTTACTCGTTCTGTAATACATCATCCCGCAAATAACTCATTAGTTGCAATGCTTGCAAGGCTTATAGTGATGTGCATTACCGAGTGGGCCCAGAGATACATCTCCGACAATCGGAGTGACAAATCCTAATCTTGAAATACGCCAACCCAACAAGTACCTTCAGAGACACCTGTAGAGCACCTTTATAATCACCTAGTTACGTTGTGACGCTTGGTTGCACACAAATTGTTCCTCCGGTAAACGGGAGTTGCATAATCTCATAGTCATAGGAACATGTAGTCATGAAGAAAGCAATAGCAACAAACTAAACGATCAAGTGTTAAGCTAACGGAATGGGTCAAGTCAATCACATCATTCTCCTAATGATGTGATCCCGTTAATCAAATGACAACTCATGTCTATGGTTAGGAAACATAACCATCTTTGATCAACGAGCTAGTCAAGTAGAGGCATACTAGTGACACTCTGTTTGTCTATGTATTCACACATGTATTATGTTTCCGATTAATACAATTCTAGCATGAATAATAAACATTTATCTTTTTTTTTTGAAAAATCACCGGGGGGAGCTCCCCACCTGAATATATTTCTCAAGATTGTAACCCATCGTCAGACTGATTACAAAGGGGAATTACATAAGCACGTGTAGTCGTGATAAGAGGTAGGAACGCCAGGAGGAGGCGGCCTGCTTGTGCACCGGTTTCTTCATCTGGTGCGTCCATAGCATGAGATCATCCACGATTCGCCTGAGGGTGAGGATACTGTGGTGATTTTGTTGCTTGAAGGTCATAGCGTTTCTGGAATCCCAAATCTTCCATAGGATGATGAGGAGGACGGAGTGCCAGATTACCGCATCTACCTGTGTAGGTAGGCGGCAGTCCCAAAGTCCATCAATGGTACTCGAAGGAGAGAGGCCGATCCGTTGCCAAATACGTTGTGAAAGCGGACAGTCTAGGAATATGTGTGAGCTGGTTTCACCATCATATCCGCAGTGCGGGCATAGTGAGTCGGTGATGATATGCTTGCGCTGAAGGTTAGTTTTTGAGTTGAGTCGATCCCAAAACAGGAGCCATGCAAAGATCTTCACACGATTTGGAACGCGTGAAGACCAGATGGCAACGGCATGCATGTCGTCGTCATCGTGGGAGCCCCTGGTTAGCGCGTATGCTGCCCTCGTGGAGAAGCACATGCCACCGTTGAGGTAGCGCTCGTCCAGTCCTGTCGACAACCGAAAATCTTGCAAGAGAGACAACAAAGCGCAAAACTCGGTAGTAGCATCAGATGTTAGGCGGTTCCGTAGGATTGTTTCCAAACCGTGATTCAGGACAGCAGCCACACGAGCTAGTGGTATAGTGGTGTGTGAATATAGGCAGGGGAATAAAGTAGCCAGGGGGTTGGTTGTGTATCCAAGTATCAAGCCAGAAGTACGTATTAGTGCCAGAGTTTGTGAGTACAAAAGAGATGGCATGGAGTGCTGGCAGCTGTTGATTTATTGTTCAGCAAATAAAGGAGTGGCTATTTTGTGGAGCAATGAGGGCATTTGGGTGTTGTAAGGCGATCCAGTCTAACCAAGGTGTTGTGTCTGGTAAGAGAGCTTTTACAGTAAATTTCATAAGTAGGCATTTGTTTTGCTGATGAAGATTTTTTAGGCCTAGACCACCACAGTTCTTTGGTTTACACACATTTTTCCAAGCAACTAAGCATTGAGCACCAGTGCAAGTTTCCTCCGCAGCCCAAAAGAAGGCTCGTCGAATAGAGTCTAGGGTTTTTAGAACAGTCTTGGGAATGGGGAAGACTGACATGAAGTAGACTAGAAGGGAGTCGAGGACAGCCGATAATAGGATGAGCCTATCCCCTTTGGAGAGGATTTTTACGCGCCAACCCGTCAAGAATTTACGGCAACGTTCGATGATCGGTAGGAAGGCATTTGTAGGTAGTCATGTGGGTGTTAGGGGAAGGCCTAGGTAGATCTGCGGAAAGCTTGAGGTTGGGCATTGCAAGGTGGAGGCAATGGAGTCTCCCATGGCAATGCTGACGTGCATGGGTATGAATGTTGTTTTTGTGAAGTTGATAGTGAGGCCAGTGGCCATGGCGAAATCGTGAAGGATGTTTTTTAACTGCTGAGCAGCGGGATTGGATGCCTTGGCGATGATGAGGGTGTCGTCAGCATATTGTAAGACGGTTGGCGGGAGATGTGAGAACAGGGGGTGACTGAGGTGAGCTAGGTCGCAGTCTTACTGGATCATTTGTTGTAGGAGATCAGCAACGATGATGAAGAGGTAGGGCGAGATAGGGTCACCCTAGCTGAGCCCATTTTTGCAATTTATCTAGTTTCCGGGGATCCCATTCAACATCACGGCAGTTTTCCCGGTTGCTAGGAGGTCATGAACCCATGTTGAGAATTTTGGCGGGAAGCCGCGGCAGCGTAAGATGGAAGCAAGAGAGTCCCAAGAGAGGGAGTCGAAGGCTTTGCTAAAGTCCAATTTAATGACCATGGTTGGGGCTTTTCTGGTATGGCATGCGCCTATGAGGTCTGCAGTGAAGATAAAGTTTTCAGCTATGCTATGCCCTGGGATGAAACCGGTTTGGTTGCCATGGACAAGCAGTGGTATTATTGGTTTTAGTCTGTTGGTAAGCACTTTTTCAACGGCTTTGATGGGACAATTTTGGAGGGAGATCGGGCGGTATGCGTCCGGAGTGTTGGCATGATCTTTTTTGGGTAGTAAAATGAGGTGAGCTCTGTTAAGGCTTTCAGTTTGAGCGTTGAGGTTTTGGAAGTCCGTCATGAAGGAGTGGATGTGAGCTTTAACCAGGTTCCAGTATTTTCTGTAGAACAGCGGGCCGAACCCATCCGGTCCTGGGCTAGCTAGGGGGTTCATTTGGAGGAACGCATTTTTAATTTCATCTAGTGTGAAGGGGGAGTCCAGCAAGTTAAGCTGTGGTAACGTTTGGGGGTAGTAATTTTTAGGATCGAAGGGCCAAGAGGTGTGTGGTGCTGAACCTATAATTGCTGTGAAATTATCTTTGAGAATGGTCGCTTTTTGAGCATGAGAGTGGAATTCAGTTCCGTCAGTTAGTAGGAAAGTTATAGTATTCTTGCGGAGACGCTGTGACGCAGCAGCGTGAAAATATTGTGTGTTTTCCTCTCCATCAATTGCAGCACGTACTTTACCTCTTTGTTTCCAGAAGGCTATTTTTTCAGCAATAGCTGAGTGCAGCGTATGGGAGACAACAAAACGTAGTCTTTTTTCGGCGTTGGAGAGAGTTCGAGCCTCCTCCTTTAGATCGATGAGATTAATGATTTGTTTTGCAGCCGCCTCGCGAAGGTGTGCTGGCGATCTCTTGGAGGCCCAATTTTTAGGTCAAATCTTGTTCTTTTTAGAGCTTTTGCAAGGGCAGCGGCGGATGTTAGTTGTTGGGTCGAGCGGTGGTTTGGGGCCCAACATTTTTGTATTATTTGCTGGCAAGCAGTGGATAGAGTCCAAGCTGATTCGAATCTAAAGTGGCGTGGCTTTGGGACAGTTGTTTGGATATTTAGAATTAGGGGAACGTGATCAGATGTAATTCGTGGCAAAGATGACATAGTTGTATTGGGGAAGACATTGTTCCAAGCCAGATTGAAAAAAGCTCGGTCTAGTCGTTCAAGGGTTGGTGAAGCTTGTTTGTTGGACCAGGTAAAGCGTCTGTCTAGTAGGGGTAGTTCGATTAGTGCTAGTGCGTTGATCGTGGAGTTGAAGGCGTCAGCTTCCCGTTGGCGGAAGCTGCGTTTATTTTTTTCGTGGGAGAAGCGGACAAGGTTGAAATCTCCTACAATTAGCCAAGGAGTTTGGTCATCCTCCTTAATTAGGTTGAGCTCATCTAGGAATGCCTGTTTGACGTTGCGATTGGAGGGGGCATAAATGTTTGTGATGACAAAGGGGAGGGGGTGAGCGAGCGACGTGAGTTTGATGGATGTGGCGTACGTATGATGGGAGTAAGAGATTAGGGAGAAAAAGTTTTTATTAAAGGCGGAAATCATTCTGCCGGCCGAACCATTCGCAGGTAAGAAATTTCTTTGGTCAAGAGATCGTGGCAGGAAGGAGTTGAATTTTTGGTCGTTAATTTCATTTAACTTAGACTCTTGTAAGAGTGCACAGTGGGGGTTGATACTGATTAGTTCGGAAAGGATATTACCGCACTTAGATTCGTCGCCTAGGCCTCTTACATTCCACGAGCAGATAGATAGAGTTGTACTACTCATGAGGAAACAGACGGACATCTAGACTTAACATGGTACAAGTAGCTAGGGGATACATTTGGGATACTAGCAGATACTTGAAGCAAAACAGGCGATTGCTCCGTGCACACTGGTGGTGGAATAAATAGGCCCTTGATGTAGGGTCGTGATATGGACGACCGGCCGCCGTCGGGACGCCGCATGGGCAGGCATGGTTTCTTGGGCACATCATGGCAGAACGTCAGCAGCACCATTGCCCATGATATCGGCACATGCAATGGAGTCTGCGGCCGCGTCATCAGCAGCGCAAAGCCTGGCGATGTCCGCCAGGGCTGCAGCAGGGGCTGGCGGAGCGTCGGGGATGTCGAGCTGAGCGTCGCGAATGGCGTCTTTGAGCGCCTTAGCGACGTCAGTGGCAGTGAGGCATTTAGCTTTGGCGCGGACGGCCTTAGTGGTCATGTCGGTGAAGACTCGCGGCTCCTTGGCAGCAAGGCGAGAGCTTCGGCGCAAGCTCATGGACTTGTCCGCCGAGCGCTTGGCGCTGCGGCGCAGCTTGCGAAGCACGGATTCATGGAGGTGAGAGTCTGCAGTTTTTGTTGCGGGGGTGAGCATGGTGAGGCTGTGATCAGGTTTGTATATAGGGGATGGAGTGCGACACGGCTGTTCAGGGGCCATACCAGAGGATGACGCTCCAGCGGAGAAGGCAATGGTGGAGGCGTCGATGTGAAGGCCTGGGGAGTTGGAGTTGTCATACGGGTTGAATGCCGATGGCAGCTGCACGACATTGGGTGGAGGAAGATCGTCGAGGTTGTCTTGGTTGTAGCCGTCCGGAGAGGGTGGTAGAGTGGTTAGGCTGAACCCACCGACAGCAGCGGCGGGTCGCGGCGAGGGGCGACAGATGGTGACCGGCGTGGTGGAGGATCCGATGACAGTTGAGGCAGAGAACGCCGTGGGAGGTGACGCCCTCTGTGATGGAGGGGCTGAGTCGCTGTCGGAGGAGATGTTGATGACGGGATGGGCGCAGTCATCTGGTCCGTCGTCACCAGACGAGACGTGGAGTGGCATGCCGGCAGAGGCGCCAACATGCATGGGAGTGGTGGTCATGGCGTCGAAGGCTGGGGACGGCGGGGGGCCGCGAGGCATGTCGTCGGTGGCGTGGTGGGTGTTGAATGGGCCGCGGCTATGGTGACCGCGGCGGCCGTTCGAGTCCGAGTCGGAGTCGGAGGAGAACGGGGACGCGTCAAGCGGCCCCATCCGGTCAAGGACCGTGGCGAGCCTGGCGATCTTTACGACCTTGATGTCATTAGATGGGGGGAGCTGAATGGGCAGGGAGTCCGGGAGCCACCATCGTCGGTCGACCATGATGAGGGCGCACACGACCGTGTAGTCGCGGCCATCGACGCAGTAGTGGTCGATCGAGCAGACATCACCAAGGTGGCTTAGCGCCCACCTGATGCCCGCGTGGTGCCAAAGCTCATGAGGGAACTCCGAGGCTTTGACCTCGATGAGCTGGTCGAAGACAGGCGACGCGCGGTCAGCCAGCTCAACCGGCTCGAAGGAGATGTGGTTGCCTCGGAAGTCGATGGAGCCAAGGACGACAAGGTAGTCCCGCACACTTGCGGACTCGAATGTGATGCAGCCCGCACCGCGCCACGAGCCAGCAACGCTGAAGCTTGGGTTGTCGGCGTGCGCGAGGATCACGTCATGAATGAGCGTTGCCGGGTTGTGGACGAGGTAGCGTAGGTGGGCGAACGCGATATGGCTGACATTGTTGACGAGGCATGTGGACGCGACGATGGTAGGCGCGAGCTCGATGGGCAAACCGAAACGGCGCCCATGGCGAGCACTCCCAGCGTTCGGAGGAGACGGGCCGAACGCTGCGGCAGCCCGAGCCTCATTGAGGCTAGCACGTAGCACCTCGAGGTCAACAGGTTGGGAGAGTGGTGATGGAGCGGGAGTAGGATAGGCCGTGGTGTGAGTTGTGGCGGAGAGCGGGATGACGCGAGCGACTGGGATGCCGAGGAGTGGTGCTGATGGCCCGTTTCTGATACGGGGCCAAGGGTTGGTGGCAGCGGCGAGGTCGGCTGGGGTAGGCGCAGTTGAGTTAGCCATGGCAGGAGTCGGCGGTGGGGTGTGTTGAAGAGAGAAAGCTGGGTTGGCGGCTGGAGTTGGTGGAAGGCGAGCGAAGAAAGGGAGGAGGCGGACTGCCCGGCACCGGCTAGCTTTGTGGCCGGAGCACCAACAGCGAGCACACCGGATAGGATCCCGACAGAGCTGCACTTGGTGATCCAGTGCAAGGCAGCGAAAGCAACGACGCTTGGAGAGGATAGGTGAGCGAGGGCGTTGGTGTGGAGTGTGATGGAATGCGTTGCATGCGGTATTTATAGGAGTGTCGGAGTGGGGTGGGGGTGCATGTTGGAGCGGGGAGAGAAGAGCGTCCCGATAGGACATGGGTGGCAGAGAACCATCTATGTGTGGCGTCATGCATGCGGTCAAAGGGCTGGCCGGGTCACTGTTGTCGAATGGAGAGAGCAGGTGTTGCAGTTGGGCAGGGCATGGATGAGGCGTGGTTGACGCAAGCCTTGGAGGGATTCGATTCTGCCTAGATTCTTGGGGCTCCAGTGGCGCATGCATGCATGGAGGCGGGGGCGGGCGGTCCACTCTGGTCGCGTGGTTCGTGGGGGGAGGGCCCAGCGCAGAGAGGCGCGGTGCATAGGCCGGCTCCATCGAGACCAAAGCGGAGGGCAGTTGAGAGCGGTGATGGGCATGCACGTCAAGTGTCACAGGCTCTAGAGAAGGGGTGGATGGGTCGAATTTGTCTGTATGTAGATCGTGCGAAAGGCTCCGTCCCTCGGTTTCAGCGTTGGTAAAAAGCAAAGCGGCCGAGGGAGTGCATGTACTAGATGTAGGGCGGTGGCAGGTAGCTGTTGGAGACGTGTTCGAGGTGAGTGTGCAGGCTTGGATTGAGCCATTGTGTACTTGGGTGTGTTCTTGTTTATTTGATTTGTTTGGAAGAGAGCGTTGCATGCATAGTGTGGAGGGGTGTGGGCCGAGGATGGAGATAGGCATGCTATGTTTTTCTGCGAGGTTTGGCTCAATCGTGGGCGGTCCGCGTGTCTGGAGAAGGAGCTGCTCATGAGCAGTGGCTATGGAAAGTTGGTCAAAGAAGTAGAGAGAGAAGCATTTGAAAATCAACGGCGAGCTCTTGAGGATTTCAAATCTGACCTCTTTTGTTATAACCGAGGAGCGGAACACAAATTATGACAGCTTAGCTACCTGGAAAACTGGTTTTACCGAGAAGTAGTGGTCTAGAGCATTTGTTATGAGCATAATATTTGGGTTAGCACTATTTGAATGGCAAAGGATCCAGAAAGAGACCGTTGGTGCATGACGAGGTGTGAAAATATGACGTGTGATCTCGGTGTGGTACATGTTTAGAATCCGGTTAAAGAAATTGAATCCATGACGGGAAGGCCTAACCTCTTTCGGCGCGTCGAGCGGTGTTGTTGTCGGCTCCGGCAGGGTTCCCGAGTCTGGAAGGAACGCGGGCGGAGCAAACACCTCCGTAGGTGTTTGATGACTGATGACGCGCGAGCGTCAGGGCGAGGCAGGGCTCAGTGTAGCATTGGCGGTGGCGGCAGATGAGTTGACGACGATGACCGTTGCGAAGAAGAAAGGTGTCGAGACAGGAGAGCAAGCGGTAATGGAGGCCTGCGCAGCCGTCGAGGCGACACAGAAGGAGAACGCTGAAGTGGATAACCTTTGGACATCGAAGTTTTTTGCCCTACCCCCAAACCTACTTTGTAGCAGAGCAGCGACAAGGAAGCAGTCGAGGGGGAGGCGGCAGTTGTGGAAGAATATGATGGTATTATGGGGTTTTGTGGAAACATGGCGTGGCGGTGAGACCATGGAGCGATTTGCCTGCCAGAGGTTAGCCTGAAAAGAGAGACCAACCGCGGACTCGAGGCAGAGTGTTTGTGAGATGAATCGAAAGGCGTGTTGCAGGCAATCGCCGATGTCCAACGTGAGTGGGGCGGCGAGTATGGGAGTGAGCGGTTGCCGTGGCAATGGTGGGGGAGGCGAGGGTAGAAGGCGAGGGACAATGGAGGCTGGCGAGTCTCTCGCACCATCTGCAGGAGGGCAAACGAAGAAGGAGATGTGGATGCGGGGCGATGTGATTTCCTTCTCCCGGAGGATAGCCAGGGCGACCGGGATCGAGGAGACGGTGAAGCGGAATTCCGAGGGCGAGAGTTGAAGAACCATGAACATGTCGGTCTGACCTCCCAGGCAGCCTTGGAGGAAGCATGCAAGCATGAGGCAATCGATCTCCATGGCGGCACGCTCGATTTTGGCAGCAAGGAGGATGCCTGAGCTTTTGTGGCGAAAAGGAGTGATGGGCTGCAAGATGGCAGACCAAACCTGATCCTGAAAATCCGCACCCATGGCGTTTCCAACGCCAAGCGCGACGCGAACGGCAGCCTGGGTCGGAGAGTCATCCAGCCAGATGTCCGGCGGGAGCGGGGGCGAGGTGAAGGTGGCTACGGGGAGGCTAGACGGAGTTGGGATCAGAGGTGGCCGGAGTTGGGGCAGCAGTGGTGGAGGCGGAGGGACGGCAGGAGGTGGGAGCGGGGGCGGAGCGAGAGCCATCCAGTGCTCACTCAAGCATGTAACCATGAGGAACACTGCATATGGACAACGTCCATTTTAATTCCCCTGAATCGGAGTGTCACCATCCACCTTCTAATAAACATTTATCATGATATAAGGAAATAAATAATAACTTTATTATTGCCTCTAGGGTATATTTCCTTCAAAACCACCATTGAAACCCCCACACGACCAATGCAACACAAGTGCACCATTACCACAAGATGGGCATTGATGTTGCAGGACGATGGTTGCCCACGTGCTGCTCCATGCTCAGTCGCGAGCTGCTACAAGGGAAGACCCCCTTGCTTCAAGCCGCTAGGCTGCTGCGAGCCTCATCGTCTGGCGGCGCTGCAAGCCAATTACTCAATGTTGTTGTAGCCTGACCACTTGTTGTTGCAAGGGGAAGAAACACCAATGTTGTGAGGGGTAGCGACATCAGTGGCTAGTCGAATTCCAACCCCAAACCAGACACACCACACAACAGAAAAAAGGAAGCACAAATCTTGAAGCAATGAGCAACGGTCGGAAAAATCGACGGACCCAAAATTCATTTCCAGGCAACTTACATATGGCTGAAGTGTAAATTTAATTCTTGTAAGAAACTTTTCATAGATGTTACATTATGATATCTACTGCCGGATTAGGCAAATTTAACCCCTCAAATGTGCATGAACGCGTCGGTCAGTGTCTGGACATCTCCTTTTTGACTCCCTATTTGCCCGTCCACGTAGCCATATCCCTCTTTTTTTTCCTTGTATGTCCGGTCGCATGCATGTGATTGATGAAGAAAGAGAGAGACGAAGAAAAGAAATAATAAAGAAAGAAAAAAGATGCTCCGTGGTGGGCTTAATCCTATCTAATGGATGTAAGATTATTGACCGGACATGCCGGAACACTACTCATACTCGTCTCATATATAAGGGCAATATGTGAAGTGCCGGATAACCCGGACATTTAAGGTGGCTTTGAGGGATTTGATTGGGTCAACTCTCTCTTTCTCTCCTGTCCTATCATCGGTCTTGCGTCCGTACATTCAATTGGAGGAATCCGACGGAATGATCTTAGTGGTTGCAGTAGCGGCGCCAAGGGCCGCGTAACGATCGACAAATAAGCGACGAGTAATCAGCGACCGGATTTGATGAATATACACATACTTGGCCCCCCTTAACTCCAACGGAGAGTATATAAAATCTAAAAAGAAAAAGGCCCATTAGAGAGCCCACACATGGTCACGGCCTGCCTCCTTCCGCTCTCCAACCCGCTAGCCCCTCTGTCGTTCCTCAAAAAATGCCTCGACGTGATTAACGTGTGACTTGAGGCCATTAACGCTGCCTGCGGCCGCCGCCTCTTGCACTTCTAACTCACGAGGTCGATTAAATCAGGGGAGATCCTCAAAAAAAGAAGAATATTAAATCAAGGGGCACCCAACAGGCAAATCGTCCTACAGATACAACCTGTCAATTCTCTAGTGGTTCAGCTCCAAGGTTAGCACTATCAAGCTGTCTACTAAGCCCTCTGAATTCTCGTTTAATATGATTTGAAATTGCACATTCAATTTTAATTATTTTGATGATGTGATTTACAATGCTAATTCATTTGTAATTTCCTTTGATTGTCTGATCTACGATGTGGTAATGAAGAGTAAAACACGGCTACACACTATAAAAAATAATTCAATTTTAAGTATGTTATTTCGAGATCTCAATATATTGAAATTGTTAACAAGGCTAACATAGAAGTTACCCATGCAAGTGCAATGGGAGATAATTTGGTTCAAAATTACATGATAATATACATTGATAGAGAATTACCTAGCAACTAGGTTATCTTCTGATGAAATTATTTATATTTCGATCTTATTGGCAATTGTAAAGGCAAATTTGAATTAATATCAATTTAGCTATGTTTTAGTAGTGTTGACACAAAACAGTACTATGCCTAGCCCCTGGACACCGTGCGGCGGTCTGCAGAGATCCCTTCCGATGCTGTCGTTGCTTGCAGAACGGTCATAGTCCCCGCGACTGCCACAACCCATGGCGTCCTCTCAGCTCGCTGGCATGTCTTACCGCCCCGCCCGTCTCTCGCCTCGACACCCAGCATCGTCAACCTCCTGCTCCAAGAGAGGGCCGAATGAAATCCACGCTCCCTTCCATTGCGATTCGTCGTGGATCTTGGGCGTCTATGGTTTCTGCTTCCGCTAGCCCGACATCCCCATCCAATGTGGTGCTTCAGACCGCTCTGGCTGACCAGACCGAGTTGCTTCAAGGTTGGCAGGCACGAATTGAGAGCTTCCTAGTGCGAGCGGAGGCTGCTTTGAGTAGGCTCTCTCTTGTGCCGACTACATTGTTGGCCACGCATACGCCACAACCTCTTGGTGTGGCCATTGTTGACTCCACGGAGGACGGAGAGGCAGAGCCCTATGGTTGTTTCTCCCCTCGTGTTCCGGAAAATTCATCGTCGATGTCTGCACCGTCAATTGTGGTGCCTACTGCTGTGGGTGACTCCATCGTCATGCTTGCGGCTCCGGTGCTGCGGCTCATGCCCGAGCTTCGGGATATATGTTCGAGCCCTGCTTCACCTCTGTCATTGAAGCGGTTGGAGGTGGACTCATCGGTGACTTTGTATGAGGGACATGTTTCGCCTCTGTCATGTGAGCAACTGGAGGCGCCGAAGTCCATTGTGTCTATGGTTCCTGTGGTGGAGGATGTCGTGTTGGGGGTTCCTCGGGTCGACAATGTCGATGCGGATGGTTTGTTGGTGCCTGCCCCTAGGAGCCCCTTGGTTGACGACGATTACATCAAGAAGTACAATGAATTCTACGACTTTCTTGATAAATGGGTGGCTGATCAGTCTGGATCTGGCAACACAAATGAATGCCTCCTCAAGAAGAAACCCAATAGGGAGAAAGCAAAGAGAAACAAAAGCAAGAAGGGCGGCGTTATCTGGAAGGCGCCCGCGATTTCATGATGGAGAGTGCTTCGTTTTTATTGTCGTCGGTGTTCTTGCGTGAAGCTCCGTTGTGTTGTACAAGTGTCGAGGGTTGCGGTTGTGGTGCATTGGAAGGGCCACATGTGCGGTCACGGTGTTTCTTGTTGTGTGAAGCGGTTGTGGTGCATTGAGAGGGCCACATGTGCGGTCACGGTGTTTCTTATTGTGTGAATAGTACGCCTTTGCGTTGTTTGTAACGGTTTTCACCCGGTTTTCCAAAAATTAACTGGGCAATTCTCTTCTTCTTAATTAATCGATGATGCAAATCTTTTGCCTCTGTTTAAAAAAAAATAGTACTATAGTATAGGGGAATCTTTTTTTTTTGCATTGCACGATTTGTTTTTGCCAACTTGGCTTGGCCCTCCCTATACCTAAATCCTGGCTACGCCCCTGACTGGTTGAAACATGGAATCGTTAGCTATTCGTTTGTCTTATCAGTAGTCGGGTACACCCTTTCTCCATTCAATGATGGGGCTGTGGTAAGAACATCCATTTTATTTTATCTGGGAGGAGCTGGTGGCTTGATTCAGCTTTTCAGCAGGCTTGCTCACCTTATTGGTCTAAGTAATTATAATCCACTTCAAGGCCCCTTGCCACAAGACTATTCATTTGACTATTTTCGAAGTTGCGTTGACAGCCAAGTGGTGCAATTTGCCTCTTTGTTTTTACAATCAAGTAGTGCAATTTGCTACCTCCACTAAGCGCAAGGAAGCTCTGAGAGACTGTTTGGTTTCCAGTCACAGTTTGCCAAGCCAAAATTTGGCAGCCACAGTTTAGTTGACATATGTTTGGTTTTTGCCACACTTTATTGTCCATATGGTCCATTTGTCATAGAGACAATTTTTTTGCGACTTGTGTGGCTAGCCACACTTTGGCTTGGCCACACTAGTATCCAACCAAACAGACCCTGAGTTTTATAGAGTACACCAGGACATGCATCACATTTACTGATAGTGTCAAAAAAAGTTTTACATTTTGAAAGAGAGAAAGTAGTATTTTCCAACTCACGCAATAGCCACTAATTTTCTAAATATGATAATATTCCGACTTATGTTTAGAGAAACCAAACTCTTACACTGCACATTAAGCAAATGATATTTACACAAAAATGTGAAATCTTCCAGAGGGGCAGGGATATACAAATGTGGATTATGGAAATTTTGTACAAAAAACACAAGAAAAAGACTATTACAATTGAGTCCTTAGGGGATGAATGCACAAAACCAAACCAGAAGCCGCGTCAACTACTGGTGGCGCCGTGACGCTGGCCGGAAGAGGCAACAGATCTCCATCATCATTCCATGATCGAAAATTCTACACTTACGGGCTGAAACGCACGGAATACTCCCTACGGACTGACTTGTCCATCACCTCGCCAATCCTTTCCTATCTGGTTTTTAATTGCGGGTCCACTGTTTCCAATTAATATATGGCACATTAGCCTGTAACTCTTGGTCCGTAAGTCTTGTCCGTAGCTCTAGCAAAGCTCTTCCATGATCTAGGCCAACGTCAAAGACAAAAAGGCGTTGAGAGCCGGTGACCAACACCAGATTGGCCGCTAACGGACCTTCAACCCTGTGCCAAGAGCACCGCGTCTTCACACGTACTCCCTCTGTAAAAGCGTTTAAATCACTACCAACCATATGGGACCTCCGCCGCGCCGCCGTGTTGAAGGACTGATGCCACCTTATTCGAGCAGCGCCATCCTCATCGCACTGGTGCTACTGGATGAAGACAAAACCTTGCCCCTATGAAAAAACTTTGAAAGAAATGGGCCGCCCCCCTCCCGCCGCCAGAGCAACGGATGGAGGGAGCGGAAAATACCACCAAGCCGGCGTTCAGGAAGGATGAAATATCGTCTCACTTATGGCATCCCTTGCTGTTAGTTTCAGAAAACATAATGACCGCTAGTTTTTCAAATACACTGAGTATTCAAGTATAAGAACCTTATATCTACCAAAAATAGTACTCAAGTAGGACGTTTCGGTGCCCAGACTCATCTGCACCTGGTTAGAAAAAAATTCATAAAATATTCAAAAAATTCCAAAAAAAATTGCGATAGAAAATTTGATGCGTGAGGCCCGCTCCAAATTTCAAGTCATTTGGACATCCAAACAGCTCTCAGCAAAAAAGACAAATCGGGCAAAAACAGTACATGAACAGTAAACATTTTTACAGACCCCCAATTTGTCTTTTTGGCTGAGAGATGTTCATATGTTCAAATGACTTGAAGTTTGAAGTGGGCCTCACGCATCAAATATTCTACAGCAAAAAATGATTTTTTTTTAATTTTTCTACTATTTGTTTTGATTTTTTTCATCAGCGCGGGTACATATAAACTCGGGTATAGAGATGGATTTTGATACTCCCACGTGCCTTTTTTATTACTTTGAACTTGTACTCTCCCACATGTCTACGCACGTCACTACACACGCACAGTAAGACACACCCACGCTCCACTGGTGCTGCATGCGGGCTATAAACCATGCATATCCCCTTCGCATGCATGCGGTCAACGGTTTTGGAAGGGTTGAAGCATTCAAACATACAATGAACAGTTGAATACACCATGAAATGAATTTAACAAGTGCAGGACTGCAGGTTGAAGAAGTCTTAGCTACCTAGGTTCCACTGCAGGTGGACCATATCAGCTTGAGCTTATATAAAGGTCGATGCAGTGGCAGTGGCACAAGCAGACTCACAGTCACCGGAGCCTTCCTCCTATCCGTGCTCACAGCCGCCATCGGCAGTCGATCTCTGTCCTCCTATCTGTGCTCGCAAAAAAACCCACAAAAAGCTATAGCGCAGTCGTAGGAATAAATGGCGTTGTCCGTCGAAATGGTAGAGTCCAACGACAGCCACTCGCCGGCCGGCAGCAGCAGCAGCATACATGAGCCGTCGTGGGAGTACTATCTGCGGAAGTATCTCATGCTGCTGGCCGGGCTGGTGGCGACAGCGACGTACGAGGCGAGTTTCAGCACGCCCGGAGTGTCGCCGCCGGAGGAGAGCGAAAGCGGGCGCATGATCCTCAGTCTCACGCCCCGGTACATCACATTCGTCTACTTCAACGCCACCGCCTTCACGGCCTCGATTGGGGTCATCCTCCTCCTCCTCGTCCTCAACGAGAAGAGACCCGTCTGGCTCGCCGTGCTCCGGTTCGTCATGGTGCTGGACCTTCTCGCCCTCATGGGTGCCTACGCCAGCGGGAGCTGCTTCGACGTCCCGTCCACGGTGTACACCTGGGTGCTGGTGGTCGCTCTCGCCGCCTACGTCGGCGTCCACATCCTACTGGCTTCCTACACGTCGTCGGAGTCGGAAGTGGTGCTAGGACTGCCCGAGGAGCAGAGCCCCGAGGAGTCTCTCAAGCTGAGAGAACAACGCAAGGTACTCATGTTGCTTGCGACGTTCGCGGTCGGAATTTCGTACGCCGCTGGCTTGAGCCCGCCCGGCGGCGACAGCGAGGAAGTGCACGGCCGCCAGCACCTCCACCGGATGACCTTTTTCTACTGCAACACCACGGCGTTCGTGGCGTCGCTCCTCATCATCGTGCTGCTCCTGGTCCGGAGGCTGCAGAGCCGGTGCTGCGCCATGGTGCAGCTGTGCGCGCTCATCCTGGTCGTGCTGCTCGGCCTCCTGGGGGCCTACGTCGCCGGGAGCTGCGGGAATGCGGGCTCCTCTGCCTACGTCATCGCGCTGATCGACCTGGTTCTCGTCTACATCTTCCTCGTGATGATGGTGTTGGTGGTTGTCTCGAATCCTCTCAAGAACACCAACTGGCTACCACATCAATTTGTGTGTGCCTACTCTTCATGTTCAAGTTGGCTGCAAAAAAGAGGCTTTGGAGAAGGACCATTGCAAGCAGATAGACCAACATCAGATGGCAGCCGCCAAGGGCAAGGCAGCAACATGGTCATGGTAATGGATGAGGCGAATGCAGGCAATGACAAACCTGCAAGCATGGAGAAGGTGAAGTCTCTCCTTCTGCTGCTTGCGACTCTCGTGGCAACCATCACCTACCACGCGGGGCTCGACCCACCGGGTGGCGTCTGGTCACGGGACGGCCAGCGCCAGCAGAACCGCTACAAGGCCGGCGACCCGATACT
The DNA here is from genome assembly GCA_034509565.1 of Triticum monococcum. Classification (NCBI taxonomy): domain Eukaryota; kingdom Viridiplantae; phylum Streptophyta; class Magnoliopsida; order Poales; family Poaceae; genus Triticum; species Triticum monococcum. Next base: position 73,834,441 of record CM067842.1, on the reverse strand, counting down.
GTCAGTGATGAACCCTAGCCGGTACATGGTGTTCTTCTACTGCAACTCGACCGCGTTCGTGGCGTCCTTGGTTGTCATCCTCATGGTCCGGGCGAGGGGCCTGATCCGACGGCACACGCTCGAGGTGGCGATGCTACTGTGCTTGCTCGGCCTCATCGGCGCATACGCGGCCGGGAGCTGCCGGGACATGATCACCACCGTCAAGCTCATAGCCTTGCCGGCCGCTACGTTGGTGTACGTGGTAATTCACGTCGTCTTCTTCACGCTGGACCACAAGGAAATGAGCTACGAGGACAACAGGAAGCTGGAGAAGAGGCGCAAGCGGCTCCTGCTTCTCGCCATCCTGGTGGCTACCATCACCTACCAAGCTGGACTGACACCGCAGGGGGGCTTCTGGACGGAGGGGCATCGTGCGGGAGACCCCATCATGGCCGACACATACGGGATGAGGTACGAAGCGTTCTTCTACTGCAACTCGACGAGCTTCATGGTGTCCATCACGCTCATCATCCTGCTCGTGAACCCGAACCTGTACAAGCCGGGCATACGGTGCTACGCGCTGTACGTGTGCATGGTGATCGCCCTGTTCGGCCTGATGGGCGCCTACCTCAGCGGGACTATCCCGGATCCACAGACGTCCATGTACGTCTTCGTCCTGGTCGCCGTCGTAATCACGCTGATTGCCATCACGGCCATGGCGCTGCTGGTCCTGCTCATATTCGGCGAAGCCAATGGAGAAGACGACAGCAACTCATCACGGCCAGGTCCGGCCGGCGACAGGGCAATGAGGCGGCAACACAAGAGCGGCAATAGTGCCAGGCGGAAGTACATGATGGTGCTGGCGATCCTGGCAGCGAGCGTGACCTACCAGGCCGCCATGAAGCCGCCGGGCGGCGACCAGGCGGGGAATGCCGTGATGCGGCTCAACAACCCGGCCCGGTACAGCGCGTTTTTCTACTGCAACTCGACCTCGTTCGTGGCGTCGGTCGTCGTCATCGTCCTGCTGCTGCAGGAGTCTCTGCAGAACAACGTCTTGCTGCTCTATGCCATGAACACGGCGATCGTGCTGGACCTGCTCGGCCTCCTCGGGGCGTACGCGGTCGGCAGCAGCCGGGACTGGAAGGCGACGGGGTACGTCATCGCGCTGCTCGCCGCCGTGCTCGCCTACATCGCCATCCACCTCGTGCTTTGGTTCCTGGGCAGGAGAGCCCGGGACAAAGTAAATAATAGTCCTGCCTGTGAACCGGAGGCTCAGACAAAGAGCTCAACCAATTGTTAGTAGTGACACTGATGATCTGTAGGAACTAGCTAGACTGACAGTTAGCGAATCTCTTCACACTAGTAACGTTGTGTGGTGCCGACGAGCTTCCTATCTCTCTTCACAACGGCTGGTAATATAACTAGTAACGTAGATGCCACATAAACAAAAATAATGAAATGGCAAGTAGTTACGATCAGTTTGGACGATGACCTGGCCCTCGTACCTGCAAGTTTTCGGCTGCCTGGCGTGGACGTCAAACGTGATTTTTTTCCTGCCTGACCAGGCTAGTGTGGCAACCAAGCGTTTGGTTTGGTCCCTCGCCTGGTAAAAACATCAACGTCCCATCAGAGAGTCTATGAATCAATTTTTTATAGTCAAAAGTCCCATCCAGGCTGCTATTTAGCTCGTGGCCACAGGCCCAGGCGTCCGAACTAGATCGCCTGGCCCAGGCTAATTAGAGTGCCTAGAGTTCTGCCCAGGCTAATTACAAATTTACAATACAAGGAGTCTATGCCAGGCAAGTTTCCTATTTCACAGGGCAGCAACCAAACAACCACTAGTAGAATCCTAGGACATTGTAGGCCAGGCAATACATGACGAGGATGCCAACCAAACTGACCCTTAATGACACTAGTAGAAAGCAGGGTTTTGGTCACAACTCAATGTACACATTAGTCCTGGTTGCATTATGAACCGGAACTAATGTGAGCATTAGTCCCGGTTCGAACGGTTAGACCGTCGGGAAGGCATTAGTCCCGGTTGAAATGGGACCTTTAGTCCCGGTTCAAGACACGAACTGGGACTAAAGGGTGCGATGCCCTTTAGTCCCGGTTCGTATCTTAAACCAGGACTAAAGATTAGACCTTTCGCACCCTTTAGTACCGGTTCATGTCTCAAACCGGGACTAAAGGGGTTCGTGTCTCAAAAAAAGAAAATGATAAAAATCTCAAAAAATAAAATCCTTCGAGATGTAATTATATTACTACATCTACTAGTTAGTAAAATTAAAAAACTTAAATTTGGACATGTTTTGCAAAAAAGTGTTATGAAAAATTAAAATGGTTATAACTTTTGCATACTATGTCGGAAAAAATCTATAATATATCAAAATGTTCAGCACGAAAATCCGCATCCAATTTTGATGGCCATAGGCCATTTTGCAAATTTTTAAAATCCTCAAATTCTAAAAGGAAAAAAGTTATGCTCAAATTTCAGTTTTTTCTGAATTTTGGTTAAATCTGGTCAAACTGTGGTCAAACTACTTATTCAAGAAATATTAGTGTTACTAAATAATTATTGAAGAATATTAGTGTTACTAAATAAATATTTCAGTTTTTTTTTTAATTTTGGTCAAATCTGATCAAACTGCGGTCAAACTACTTATTCAGGAAATATTAGTGTTACTAAATAATTATTGTTTTTAGAATTATAGTTTCAAACTCAAACAGTGAAACTGTGACTTCATGCTCAAGCTAAACTTCTGAGGGTTAATAGGATTGACATCTTACTGTTGTCAGAAAAATAACAAGTGCAGACTTGGAAACTAGGGGGAATAGAACTCGGAAGTTAAGTGTGCTCGGGCTGGAGTAGTAACATGATGGGTGACCGGCCGGGAAATTAGACGATTTAGTATAATGAGGGGTGATTAGAGAATAAAGATTATAGATTAAATTGAGCAGTGATGATGTGTGATTAGAGATTAAATTGTAAAATAATTCGGAAATTTGAAAATCGGGAAAAAATTCAAAAAAAATTAAAAAAATTCAAAAATATAAAGAGAGAGGCAAATAGAGTAATATAATATGTTATCATCACATAGTGTTTCCCGATGCAAAATGAGTCTATAAAGTAATAAATGAACACATCTATATTATCACATATAGTAGTAGAATGCCCGTGCGTTGCCACATGCTTTCTAATCTTTTGTGCTTATTGCATATATATACCTGTATATTGTATATAACTTGGTAATTTTTTGGTCCCTTTCAACAACATAGCATCGATACCCTTATCGACAGATTCTTTTTGGACATCAGCATAATACATCTCCATCTCTCTCATACTCTGCAAAAATAACATATAAATATATATATATATATATATTTTGTATTATCATGTGCAAAAAATATATAAAGAAGAACAATTATTTGTATGCATCTCTTTCAATTGTATAAGACTTGATGATTTTTCAGTCCATCTATCATAAAGCTTTTTCAATCGATATTTTCAAAGCATCATCCAAAGCCATAAGTTTATCTATATTCTATAAAATGAATATATATGTATAAACACATATTAAGAAAGATAAGCCCATATTATATATTCATTGTCCCTAAAAAAATTCATTGGACGGGTGCTCGCTTCGAGCAGGTGACGGTTTTTTTACGAAGTGAGTGGCATCGTGCTTTTTAATACAGCAAGCCGCATCCCAATTTTAGTAAACCATACACTCACCTGTAAATTATTTGTTGGTAATTATGCTTTCGAAATTACTTGCTAGAGTAGATGATATTTTTTGCTATATAACCGCTTTTTTAAAAAAATAGCAGACAACCGTTCCTTTTTTTCTCATCTTAAAAAAGCAGTTCACTCTCTGACTCTCACCAGATGACACAACGCTCGCACTCACATTTCATTACCGGGCCTGCTTTCCTCGCCACATCGTCGTTGGTGCCATCTCCCCCCTCCATGGCATGTCACTGCCACCTCCCTACGACGCCACACCATTAAGACCGCACATTCGTTTCACCGTTATCTCTTCTTCCCTCCATGGCATCGCCCCTCCACTACTAAGAAAAGGGCTAAAGATAGGATTGACATTAATGGCGCACCAGAAAAGTGGTGCGTCACTACTATATTCTAATGGCGCACCAGGTAGAGATACACCATTAGTGTGGAAGACACTAATGGCGCACGAGGAAAAAGATGCGCCACTAGTAAAACAATTTTTTTTCATTTTTTCAAACATACTAATGGCGCATCCTGGCAAAGTGCGCCATTAGTAGTTAGAACTACTAATGGCGCACCGGCAACAGAGTGCGCCAGTAAATTATTATTTTTAACTTTTTGGCAAAAAAACATTCTAATGGCGCACCGCTGCTGGGTGCGCCATTAGTAAGCTTCCCCCCCCACTCCACCTATTCCCCTCCCTCCCTTCCTCCCCATTCGACCTAACAGTACGCCCCCTCCGCCCCAACCGTACGTCGCCGCCGCTCTTGCACGCCCCCTCCGCCCCCTCCGTCCCCTTCGTCCCCTGTCGCCGCCGCCCCAACCCCCGCCCCCGCGCCCCTCCGCCCCCTCCGTCCCCTCCATCCCCTGCCGCCGCCACCCCGACCCCCGCGCCCCCACGCCCCCACCACTGTAGCTCCCCCGCGCCGCTGCCCCCACGCCCCCGCGCCCCCCACCACTGCAGCTCCCCCGCGCCGCCGCCCCCACGCCCCCGCACCCCCACCACTGCAGCTCCCCCGCGCCGTGTCTCATGTCTGCCTCTCCAACGCCACCACCGGCCGGCCCTTCATATCGACCCTCGAGCTCTGGCCGCTCAACGGGTCGCTGTACCGCACCGACGCGGAGGCCCGCGCCTTCCTCGCCCTCGCCGCCCGCATCAACTTCGGCGCCCCCACGCCAGATCCAGTCAGGTATGCCTCTTCTTTATTTTCCTCCATTTCTTTCTTCTTCTTCTTCTGTTGATTTGAACATGTAATCATTCAGTTACTGGATTCATACAGTATACGTCCATACCAAATGGTGAATTATTTTTTTAACCCGAATTTTGTCACCTCCAGCAAATTTAACCCGAATCAAGATAAGATTAATAGCCTACTCGTACTTAAGATTTGGAATGCCTAGGCCACCAGAATCCTTGCTCTTACAAACCATGCCCCAATTTGTCAAGTGATGTTTTTGGTTTACCATCCACACCCCCCCCCAAAATAAATATGACAAACATCACTTTTAACCACTGTATTCCCTCAGACACTGCAGTTTTAACCACTGTAAACTCCCTGTGGCATGAATTTCCCTAGCAGCGAGTTTCATAACAGACAGCAAGGAACAAGGGATTGAAAAACTGCTAGCCTGAAAAAGAACTCATATTTCTCATCTTTTCCTCAGAGAAAGGTTCCCTTTTAACCACTGTGACAACACACACTAGTAGAAAAAGGGGCTATGGTCCAGGCCACCTCAGCCCATTAGTCCCGGTTCAGTCTTGAACCGGGACCAATGTGGGCATTGGTCCCGGTTCGTGAGCCCAGGGGGCCGGCCGGGCCACGTGGGCCATTGGTCCCGGTTCGTCTGGACCTTTTGGTCCCGGTTGGTGGGACGAACCGGGACCAAAGGGCCTCCCTCCTGGCCCACCACCATTGGTCCCGGTTGGTGGCTTGAACCGGGACCAAAGGCTCCCCTTTAGTCCCGGTTCATGCCACGAACCGGGACCAATGAATTGCCTATATATACCCCCTCGCGCAAGAGCAGAGCACAGTGCTCTGTTTTTTCTGGCCGAGGGGGAGAGGCCTTTGTGGTACTCTAGCTCACCTCCTATGCAGATGAGGTGTTCGATGGAATGCCCGAGCCACACTACTTAAGCTTTCTCCTCTCGAAGCTCGACCTCCAAGCTCCATTTTCCTCGAGATTTGTCTAGATTTAGCGGTCCGTCACGCCCCGTCCCCGTCTTCACCGCCGTCGATCACCCGCGCGGATCTCATCACCGACACCACCGTGGTGAGCCTCTTATTCTTATCTTCTTTCTGAAAGGAAAAATATTCTTACTTGTATGTTTAGATAGATACTTGTATCATTTTCTTACATTTATTATTGCATCTTATATAGTGCGATGGTTTTGGTATCCGCCCCCGCCGGCCCTCGTCCTGTCTATGATTCGGATTTGGTATGTATATTATCTTTATAACTATTGGTTCATTTATTGTTTATGAAAATTATGCCGACCAACGTGACATAGATTTTATTTATCTAGGATGTATGTGAATCGGAAATGCCAACCGACCTTGTCGAGAGGTTAAATTTAGTTGAAGAAGAAAACAATTTGTTGAAGGAAAAAATAAAAAAAATTGAGGAGGAGAAGATGATATTGGAGTTGCATGTTGGGGATGTCGTCGATGATCACAAGATCAAGATGGATGCAATGCGCTTGAAGATTAGAAAGATTAGAAAATATGCCATTCATACCGAGGCTTGGTATCATTATGCCGTTGGATCAATTGTTACCTTGGTTGCGATTATGATCGCATTTGTTTTCGCATTGAAATGTTTTACATAGTTTCAATGTATGGTTTAATTAATTAGATGCTCTGGAGAGCTATATGTTGTTAGATGAGAACTATGTATGTACTTTGGTTTTAATGTGATGATGAACTTCTATTAATATGGACACTTAATTATATATAATGCACGCAGATGAACCGGCAATGGATGTACGGTGACAGACACACCCGCGAGTACATTAAGGGCGTGCATGAGTTTCTCGATGCGGCTGAGGCAAACAAGCAGAATGGTTTTATGTGTTGTCCATGCACTGAATGTGGGAATACGAGGTCTTACTCTAACCGGAAAATCCTTCACTCCCACCTGCTTTACAAGGGTTTCATGCCACACTATAATGTTTGGACGAGGCACGGAGAAATAGGGGTTATGATGGAAGACGGCGAAGAAGAAGAGTACGATGACAACTATGTGCCCCCTGAATACGGTGATGCTGCAACGGGGGGAGCTGGTGAAGATCAAGAGGAACCAGACGATGTGCCCAATGATGCTGCCACGGGTGAAGCTGCTGAAGATCAAGAGGAACCAGACGATGTGCCCGATGATGATGATCTCCGCCGGGTCATTGTCGATGCAAGGACGCAATGCATTAGTCAAAAGGAGAAGCTGAAGTTCGATCGCATGTTAGAGGATCACAAAAAAGGGTTATACCCCAATTGCGAAGATGGCAACACAAAGCTCGGTACCGTACTGGAATTGCTGCAGTGGAAGGCAGAGAATGCTGTGGCTGACAAAGGATTTGAGAAGCTACTGAAAATATTGAAGAAGAAGCTTCCAAAGGATAACGAATTGCCCGACAGTACATACGCAGCAAGGAAGGTCGTATGCCCTCTAGGATTGGAGGTGGAGAAGATACATGCATGCCCTAATGACTGCATCCTCTACCGCGGTGCATACAAGGATCTGAACGCATGCCCGGTATGCGGTGCGCTGCGGTATAAGATCAGACGAGATGACCCCGGTGATGTTGACGGCGAGCCCCTCAGGAAGAGGGTCCCTGCAAAGGTGATGTGGTATGCTCCTATAATACCACGGTTGACGGCTCCAGTGACCGAACCGAGTCCGGCCAGGTATATATATTAGTTAAGCCTATGCTGACTAGCTGATTGATGCATTCATTGTTTTGGTATGTACACATATTAATTAAGTCTTTGTTCTTTTTTCTAGCCCTCCGGATCGAGCACAACTTCGGTAAAGAGACGAGGCCCGAAGAAAAAGTTGAGCTCGGATGAAAAGCTTGAGATCACAGCAATCGCGCCCGGCGGCCAACCTATTGAACCCCTCCGGACAAAGAGGGCATTTGTTGCTCAGTGCGGGGTTCTGGTTAGGGACAAGATCCCGATAAGCATCCAGCAATGGTTTAAGCCGGCTAAAGAAGACCCTGAGGTGTCTTATGTCAATGATATGCAGAAAAATGATCTTTGGACTGAGCTGAAGTCAAATTTCACCCTACCGCCAGAGGATAATCCAGAGAACCCAATTAAAGAGAAATTAATCAATTCTTTTGCTCTGAAGAGGATGGCAGATCTATTCAGGAGGTGGAAGAAAGAGCTCAATAGGTTTGTCGATAAAAAAGAGACACCAGAATTTAAGGGCAGATATGAGAAGATCAGAGATCACTGGCCCGCATTTGTGGCCTACAAGACATCGGAAAAGAGTAAGAAGATGTCGGTGACAAACAAGCAGAATGCCGCGAAGAAGAAGCTTCACCATCGCACGGGGTCAGGTGGCTACCTCGTAGCCCGGCCTAAGTGGTCCAAGGTTGAGAATGATCTACTTCATAAAGGGATCAGACCAGAGACATATAACTGGCCAGACCGTTGCCAGACTTGGTTCTTCGGGGCTGGCAGAACCTTGGACCCTGAAACAGGGGGATGCATTTGGACGAATGAACAAATGGACATACCAGTCAGTAGGCTTAAGCACTATATCGACGCAGCGCAGGAAGGGACGTTCTTTCCAGACAGAGAGCACGACGAGCTCACAATGGCCCTCGGGAATCCTGAGCACCCTGGACGGACACGAGGCACGCCAGGCTCCGTTCCATGGAATGTTGGGTTTCCGGACGCAGGCGGTTACAAATCCCATGAGAGGAGGAAAAAAGTGTAACAGACCGAACTGCAGGCGCTGCACGCAAGGGTACAAGCGATAGAGGAACGAGAAGCAAATCGCAGCAAATGTACGGCCGAAGCCTCCCCCGAAGCTACCCCGCCATCTCAGCGCAGAAGCAGCGTGGCTTCCACCGAGCAGCTTCAGCTGCAGCATGCCTTGACGGCTCCTGCCAGCTATCCTGTGGATGCTATAACGGAGCCTCAAAATTGCCACCTTATGACGCAATGGATGAATTTGAAGGTCAAGGCGGCTGTTGGCTCTGTTTATCCTACTGAACCCGGCGCAACTTTTCACTGCATGCCGATCCCAGAAGGATATGCTAGGGTGATGGTGGATGAGATAACGGAGGGATTTGAGGACCTCCAGCTTGACCACCCTACCGGTGAAGGGGAGACTCGGCTGGGGTCTGCTTTGAAGACTCCATGCCTATGGTGGAAGGACCTCATCAACCTTCCGAACTGGACGCCTCCGCCTCCTCCTCCTCCTCCGGCGAGTCAGGGCACTCCGCCTCCTCCACCGCCTCCTCCTCCGGCGAGTGACGATCAGGGCCCTCGGCCGGCTCCTTCTCCGGCGTGTGGCGGCACTCCGCCTCCGTCTCCGCCTGCGCCGACGCGCCCGAGCAGCCAACCTCCTCCTTCTCCGCCTCGTCAGCAAGGGCAGAAGAGACCTGCCGCTGCTCCAGCTGCTCCGGCGGGTCGTAGTCCTTCTCCTCCGCCTCTTAAGCAAGTAAAGAAGACAACCGCTTCGTCTGCTCGGTCGGCGTCTAGCAGTACAACCAGAGGCGGGAGGACATACAGATTCAGTCCTTCTCTGAAGACTCCAGAGAAGTTACCATACGAGAGGACCCAGGAGGAGAACGCCGAGATCGCGCGAGAAGAAGTGAGGAAATTCTTTGAAGGGGTGAAAGCAAAGAAACATCCACCTCCGGAGGAGAAGGTAGATGGGGTGAAAGTGAAGCACACTCTGGCTGCCCTGACAAAACCACCAAAGTCTGATCCGCCGAAAGGAAACTATGACCGCATTATTGGAAAGGAATTTGCCGAAGCGGAGCGGTCGGGAACTACTGTCAGTGATGAAAGGCTGAAAAAACGACGAGCTAGGAAACAAATTGCCCAGCTCGGCAAACAAGCGAAGCAATCATGCCCCCCCCGCTCAAGGTGCCTAGCCACAACATCGCTAATGATCCGAGGATGGTGCCCGGTTATAATAATCTTGCAGATTACCTGCCCGACGAAGTACATTATGAACCCATGGACATGCGGATGCAAAGATACGAGTACGGGAAGCCTCTCGTCAAAGATGAAAGATCTCTATCAACGATGATGCGAAGATTGCATGATTGGTACTTGAAAATCTGCAGAGACTCTGGGGGGAGGAGTACTTTGTATGTGAGAGTTAAAAAGGAGCATGACCTCGTTGGAATTGATCTGTTGCCTGTTCCATTTGAGGAGTTCTATCAGTCTTTCAATCAATTGGCCCTCGATAAAACAATGATCGCCTGCTACTGTCTGTAAGTAGTACTACTTCTGTCATTAAGTTTCTCTATATAGCTTAGCTCTTTCATTGCATGTATTTATAATCATCCTCACTATATTATGCAGATTGAAGATCGTCGAATTGAAGAAAAGACAAGTCGGTGATATTGGGTTCATTAACACATATCTCATAGATGCAACTGAGGTTAAACTTCATGCCGCAGCTACCGAGGCCAACTTGCTACAATCGTTCGTAATAAATCAAAACAAAGATATAATACTCTTTCCTTACAACTTCAAGTGAGTGTTACTGTCTTGTGCGTATTCGGTTTCCCTTATATATTACTCAAGGTTATAGTAATGTAATTCATGAGTTATGCATGCGTGTGCAGTTTCCACTATATTCTCCTAGAGATTAAGCTTGAGCAGGGACTAGTAACCGTCTTAGACTCAAAACGAAAAGATCCCCAGGACTATGCAGACATGACTGAAATCCTCAAGAAGTAAGTTAAATCGATCATTATCCACCATATCAGCAACTTTGTTCATTTCCTGATATCAAGTAATTGTTTTCTTTGTCCGGCAGGGTTTGGAGAAAATTCACCAAAAAAGTTCCGGGACTGCCGAAGAGCTGGAATTTAGACACCCGAAAGTAAGTACTATATATAGTAGCATGTTCCGCGCATCTCCTAGTGATTCAAGCGCTAGTTTCATCAATACCATTTAGCATTCTTGCTTATCAGTTTGATTGACCTCTATTTCTTGTAAAGTGGTTGTGGCAGGAACAAGGGAATGATTTCTGTGGATACTACATCTGCGAGTCCATCCGCCACACGACGTGTGAGCGGGGCGGATACTCTAACGAACAATATGAAGTACGTAAATAACAATATTCACAATTTTATTTTATTACCATCATTTGTGTTGAGTTTCATTCATTCATATATATATATATATGCATTGACCCCCTTCTTCAAATTAGATGTTTCGGAAGCGGGATGAACTCCTAGCACCAGCTCGCATGCGAGCAATTCAAGAGGAATTGGCGGCATTCTTTCTTGACCACGTGATCCCTGAAGACGGAGAATTCTATGTTAAACCTGAGTCCGTATGATTATATTTGTAAGAGATAATTACTGTATATATGTAGCCGGTACTGTCCGATAGATATACGAGAACTTGTTGTTGGACCAATCTCTCGGAGAAGGAGAGGTGGTCGATATCACTTCTCTCTGTATGCATATATGTTCATGACGATCTTCTGTTTCCTTCGTTTGCTTTACTAGCTAGCCAGCGTGTCTAGTCCTCTCTATACGTATGTATAGTACGTAGCGTCGACCAAGCACGGACATAAGAGAGGACACTTCTCTATATTAATTATAGCTAGCTAACACAATATATGAAACACCTAAATTAACCCCCCAAAACCCCCAACCCCCCCCCCCCCTTTCAAAAAAAACAAAAACCCTAGCCACAGAAATGCTGACGCGTGGATGCCTATTGGTCCCGGTTGGTGCCACCAACCGGGACCAAAGGGTCTCCTGACTGGGCTCTGCAAACTGCCCACGTGGATGGGCTTTAGTCCCGGTTCTGGATTGAACCGGGACTAAAGGTGGGAGGTATTAGTACCGACACTTTAGTCCCGGTTCAGGAACCGGGACTAAAGGCCCTTACGAACCGGGACTATAGGCCCTTTTTCTACCAGTGACAGAATTCACCATTTTTACTCCAAAAGATAGCCTGCAGAAGAATTCTTCTCTGGATCAGAGAGCAGATAGAGTTTGTTTCTAAAAGGTTGAACCAAGATGGATGTTGATCTTTCTTAGGGTCATAACCAAACAAACTCACCCATTTTCCCTTTTAACCACTTTATAATTTATGTCGAGAAACCGGTAAGGGTTCAAACTTTTCCTTGTTCAACCCCAACCAAGGTTCCACCATCAGAATCTGTTTTTCCAAATCCTCTTAACACTCCAACTACACTGGAGGGATTTGATTTCTATGTAGCAAGTCACAAGTCTTTCTGTTTGTAATTATACGTATCCAGTTACCATCAGGCAGTTGGCTGGGATTCATCCATAACAGAAACATCAATATTGCCAGGCAAGGAAATGTCAGGGTGTTCATTACCAAAAGCAGCACCGTCTAGTTCACGTGCACCAAAACATCTTTTATTTTCATTTTTATGTTTCAAAGAATATAATTTTCTTCTTGTTGTTGTTTTGGTCATAATCAATTACAGTTCTTAGAGTAAACACGTGTTGTAAATATGCCCTAGAGGCAATAATAAATAAGTTATTATTATATTTCCTTGTTCCTGATAATCGTTTATTATCCATGCTATAATTGTATTGATAGGAAACTCAGATACATGTGTGGATACATAGACAACACCATGTCCCTAGTAAGCCTCTAGTTGACTAGCTCATTGATCAATAGATGGTTATGGTTTCCTGACCATGGACATTGGATGTGGTTGATAACGGGATCACATCATTAGGAGAATGATGTGATGGACAAGACCCAATCCTAAGCATAGCACTAGATCATGTAGTTCGTATGCTACAGCTTTTCTAATGTCAAGTATCATTTCCTTAGACCATGAGTTTGTGCAACTCCCGGATACCGTAGGAGTGCTTTGGGTGTGCCAAACGTCACAACATAACTGGGTGGCTATAAAGGTACACTACAGGTATCTCCAAAAGTGTCTGTTGGGTTGGCACGAATCAAGACTGGGATTTGTCGCTCCGTGTGACAAAGAGGTATCTCTGGGCCCACTCGGTAGGACATCATCATAATGTGCACAATGTGGTCAAGGAGTTGATCACGGGATGATGTGTTACGGAACGAGTAAAGAGACTTGCCGGTAACGAGATTGAATAAGGTATCGGGATACCGACGATCGAATCTCAGGCAAGTATCGTACCGATAGACAAAGGGAATTGAATACGAGATTGATTAAGTCCTTGACATCGTGGTTCATCCGATGAGATCATCGTGGAACATGTGGGAACCAAAATGGGTATCCAGATCCCGCTGTTGGTTATTGACCGGAGAACGTCTCGGTCATGCCTACATGGTTCCCGAACCCGTAGGGTCTACACACTTAAGGTTTGATGACGCTAAGGTTATAAAGGAAGTTTGTATGTGGTTACCGAATGTTGTTCAGAGTCCCGGATGAGATCCCGGACGTCACGAGGAGTTCCGGAATGGTCCGGAGGTAAAGATTTATATATGGTAAGTCCTGTTTTGGTCACCGGAAAAGTTTCGGGGTTTATCGGTAACGTACCGGGACCATCGAGAGGGTCCCGGGGGTCCACCAAGTGGGGCCACCAGTCCCGGAGGCTTGCGTGGGCAAAGAGTGGTGAGAGACCAGCCCCTGAGTGGGCTGGTGCGCCTCCCACAAGGCCCAAGGCGCAGCAAAGGAGGAGAAGGGGAAACCCTAGGCTTAGATGGGCCCTAAGGCCCACCCTAGGGGGCGCCCCCCCTCTCCCCCTCTTGGCCGCCTCCCCTTTCCCATCTAGGGCTGCCCCCCCTAGGGGTGGGAACCCTAGAGGGGGCGCACCCTCCTCCCTCTCCCCTATATATAGTGAGGCCTAGGGGCTGCCCATAACACGCGATTTTGATCTCTCTCGTTGGTGCAGCCCTCCCTCTCTTTCTCCTCATATTCCATGGTGCTTGGCGAAGCCCTGCTGGATTGCCACGCTCCTCCACCACCACCACGCCATTGTGCTGCTGCTGGATGGAGTCTTCCTCAACCTCTCCCTCTCTCCTTGCTGGATCAAGGCGTGGGAGACGTCACCGGGCTGTACATGTGTTGAACGCGGAGGTGCCGTCCGTTCGGCACTAGGATCTTCGGTGATTTGAATCACGACGAGTACGACTCCATCAACCCCGTTCACTTGAACGCTCCCGCTTAGCGATCTACAAGGGTATGTAGATGCACTCTCCTTCCCCTCGTTGCTGGTCTCTCCATAGATAGATCTTGGTGACACGTAGGAAAATTTTGAATTTCTGCTACGTTCCCCAACAGTGGCATCAGGAGCTAGGTCTATTGCGTAGATTCTATGCACGAGTAGAACACAAAGTAGTTGTGGGCATTGATTTTGTTCAATATGCTTACCGTTACTAGTCCAATCTTGATTCGGCGGCATTGTGGGATGAAGCGGCCCGGACCAACCTTACACGTACGCTTACGTGAGACCGGTTCCACCGACAAACATGCACTAGTTGCATAAGGTGGCTGGCGAGTGTCTGTCTCTCCCACTTTAGTCGGATCGGATTCGATGAACAGGATCCTTATGAAGGGTAAATAGCAATTGGCATATCACGTTGTGGTTTTGCGTAGGTAAGAAACGTTCTTGCTAGAAACCCATAGCAGCCACGTAAAACATGCAAACAACAATTAGAGGACGTCTAACTTGTTTTTGCAGGGTATGCCATGTGATGTGATATGGCCAAAAGGATGTGATGAATGATATATGTGATGTATGAGATTGATCATGTTCTTGTAATAGGAATCACGACTTGCATGTCGATGAGTATGACAACCAGCAGGAGCCATAGGAGTTGTCTTTATTTATTATATGACCTGTGTGTCATTTAACAACGTCATGCAATTACTTTACTTTATTGCTAACCGGTAGCCATAGTAGTAGAAGTAATAGTTGGCGAGCAACTTCATGGAGGCACGATGATGGAGATCATGGTGTCATGCCGGTGACAAGATGATCATGGAGCCCCAAGATGGAGATCAAAGGAGCTATATGATATTGGCCATATCATGTCACCATTATTTGATTGCATGTGATGTTTATCATGTTTTTGCATCTTGTTTACTTAGAACGACGGTAGTAAATAAGATGATCCCTCATAATAATTTCAAGAAAGTGTTCCCCCTAACTGTGCACCGTTGCGAAGTTCGTTGTTTCAAAGCACCACGTGATGATCGGGTGTTTGATTCAGACGTTCACATACAACGGGTGTAAGCCAGATTTACACACGCGAAACACTTAGGTTGACTTGACGAGCCTAGCATGTACAGACATGGCCTCGGAACACAGAAGACCGAAAGGTCAAGCATGAGTCGTATGGTAGATACGATCAACATGAAGATGTTCACCGATGTTGACTAGTCCGTCTCACGTGATGATCAGACACGGCCTAGTTGACTCGGATCATGTAATCACTTAGATGACTAGAGGGATGTCTATCTGAGTGGGAGTTCATAAGATGAACTTAATTATCCTGAACATAGTCAAAAGGATTTTGCAAATTATGTCGTAGCTCGCGCTTCAGTTCTACTGTTTAGATATGTTCCTAGAGAAAATTTAGTTGAAAGTTGATAGTAGAAATTATGCGGACTAGGTCCGTAAACTAAGGATTGTCCTCATTGCTTCACAGAAGGCTTATGTCCTTAATGCACCGCTCAGTGTGCTAAACCTCGAACGTCGTCTGTGGATGTTGCGAACATCTGACATACACATTTTGATAACTACGTGATAGTTCAGTTAAACGGTTTAGAGTTGAGGCACCGAAGATGTTTTGAAACATCGCGAAACATATGAGATGTTTCAAGGGCTGGAATTGGGATTTCAGGCTTGTGCCCACGTCAAGAGGTATAAGACCTCCGACGATTTTCTTAACATGCAAACTAAGGAGAAAAGCTCAATTGTTGAGCTTGTGCTCAGATTGTCTGAGTGCAAACAATCATTTGAATCAAGTGGGAGTTGATCTTCCAGATGAGATAGTGATGTTTCTCCGAAGTCTTTGCCACCAAGCTGCTAGAGCTTCGTGATGAACTATAATATATCAGGGACATATATGATGATCCTTGAGATATTCGCGATGTTTGACACCACAAAAGTAGAAATCAAGAAGGAGCATCAATTGTTGATGGTTGGTGAAACCACTAGTTTCAAGAAGGGCAAGGGCAAGAAGGGATACTTCATGAAACGGCAATTCAGCTGCTGCTCTAGTGAAGAAACCCAAGGTTGAACCCAAACCCGAGACTAAGTGCTTTTGTAATAAGGGGAACAGCCACTGGAGCAGAATTACCCTAGATACTTGGTAGATGAGAAGGCTGGCAAGGTCGATAGAAGTATATTGGATATACATTGTGTTGATGAGTACTTTACTAGTACTCCTAGTAGCACCAGGGTATTAGATACCGATTCGGTTGCTAAGTGTTAGTAACTCGAAATAAAAGCTACGGAATAAACGGAGACTAGCTAAAAGTGAGCTGACGATATGTGTTGGAAGTCTTTCCAATGTTGATATGATCAAGCATCGCACGCTCCCTCTACCATTGAGATTGGTGTTAAACCTAAATAATTGTTATTTGGTGTTTGCGTTGAGCATAGACATGATTGGATTATGTCTATCGCAATACGGTTATTCATTTAAGGAGAATAATGGTTACTCTGTTTATTTGAATAATACCTTTAATGGTGTTGCACCTAAAATGAATGGTTTATTGAATCTCGATCATAGTGATACACATGTTCATGCCAAAAGATATAAGATAGTAATGATAGTACCACCTACTTGTGGCACTGCCACGTAAGTCATATCGGTATAAAACGCATGAAGAAGCTCCATGTTGATGGATCTTAAGACTCACTCATTTTTGAAAAGTTTGAGACATGCGAACCATGTCTATTGGTATATATGCATGAAGAAACTCCATGCAAATGGACCATTTTGACTCACTTGATTTTGAATCACTTAAGACATGCAAATCATACCACATGGGCAAGATGACTGAAAGCCTCATTTTCAGTAAAAATGGAACTAGAAAGCAACTTGTTGGAAGTAATACATTTTGATGTGTGCAGTCCAATGAGTGCTGAGGCGTGTAGTGGATATCGTTATGGTCTTACTTCACAGATGATTTGAGTAGATGTTGAGTATATTTACTTGATGAATCACGAGTCTAAATTATTGAAAGGTTCAAGTAATTTCAAGGTGAAGTTGAAAGATCGTCGTGACAAGAGGATAAAATATCTATGATATGATCATAGAGATGAATATCTGAATTACGAGTTTGGCACAGAATTAAGACATTGTGGAAATTGTTTCACAACTAATATAGCCTGGAACACCATAGTGTGATGGTGTGTCCGAACATCATAACTGCACCCTATTGGATATGATGCATATGTTGGGGAACGTAGCAGAAATTCAAAATTTTCCTACGTGTCACCAAGATCTATCTATGGAGAGACTAGCAACGAGGGAAAGGAGAGTGCATCTACATACCCTTGTAGATCGCTAAGAGGAAGCGTTCAAGTGAACGGGGTTGATGGACTCGTACTCGTCGTGATCCAAATCACCGATGACCAAGTGCCGAACGGACGGCACCTCCGCGTTCAACACACGTATAGCCCGGTGACGTCTCCCACGCCTTGATCCAACAAGGAGAGAGGGAGAGGTTGAGGAAGACTCCATCCAGCAGCAGCACAACGGCGTGGTGGTGGTGGAGGAGCATGGCAATCCTGCAGGGCTTCGCCAAGCACCACGGGATATGAGGAGAAAGAGAGGGAGGGCTGCACCAACGAGAGAGATCAAATCATGTATCATGGGCAGACCCTAGGCCTCACTATATATAGGGGAGAGGGAGGAGCGTGCGCCCCCTCTAGGGTTCCCACCCCTAGGGGGGCGGCAGCCCTAGATGGGAAAGGGGAGGCGGCCAAGAGGGGAAGAGGGGGGCGCCCCCTAGGGTTGGCCTTAGGGCCCATCTAAGCCTAGGGTTTGCCCCCTCTCCTCTTCCCTTGCGCCTTGGGCCTTGTGGGAGGGTGCACTAGCCCACCTGGGGCTGGTCCCCTTCCACACTTGGCCCATGAAGCCCTCCGGGCTGGTGGCCCCACTTGGTGGACCCCCGGGACCCTCCCGGTGGTCCCGGTACGTTACCGATAACCCCGAAACATTTCCGGTGACCAAAACGGGACTTCCCATATATAAATCTTTACCTCCGGACCATTCCGGAACTCCTCGTGACGTCTGGGATCTGATCCGGGACTCCGAACAACATTCGGTAACCACATACAAACTTCCTTAGTAACCCTAGCGTCATCGAACCTTAAGTGTGTAGACCCTAAGGGTTCGGGAGACATGCAGACATGACCGAGACATTCTCCGGTCAATAACCAACAACGGGATCTGGATACCCATGTTGGCTCCCACATGTTGCACAATGATCTCATCGGATGAACCACGATGTCAAGGACTTAATCAATCCCGTATACAATTCCCTTTGTCTAGCGGTACGATACTTGCCCGAGATTCGATCATCGGTATCCCGATACCTTGTTCAATCTCGTTACCGGCAAGTCTCTTTACTCGTTCCGTAACACATCATCCCGTGATCAACTCCTTGACCACATTGTGAACATTATGATGATGTCCTACCGAGTGGGCCCAGAGATACCTCTCCGTCACACAGAGTGACAAATCCCAGTCTCGATTCATGCCAACCCAACAGACACTTTCGGAGATACCCCTAGTGTACCTTTATAGCCACCCAGTTACGTTGTGACATTTGGCACACCCAAAGCATTCCTACGGTATCCGGGAGTTGCACAATCTCATGGTCTAAGGAAATGATACTTGACATTAGAAAAGCTGTAGCATACGAACTACACGATCTAGTGCTATGCTTAGGATTGGGTCTTGTCCATCACATCATTCTCCTAATGATGTGATCCCGTTATCAACGACATCCAATGTCCATGGTCAGGAAACCGTAACCATCTATTGATCAACGAGCTAGTCAACTAAAGGCTTACTAGGGACATGGTGTTGTCTATGTATCCACACATGTATCTGAGTTTCCTATCAATACAATTCTAGCATGGATAATAAACGATTATCATGAACAAGGAAATATAATAATAACCAATTTATTATTGCCTCTAGGGCATATTTCCAACAGTCTCCCACTTGCACTAGAGTCAATAATCTAGTTCACATCGCCATGTGATTAACACTCATAGATCACATCGCCATGTAACCAACATCCAAAGAGTTTACTAGAGTCAATAATCTAGTTCACACCACTATGTGATTAGCACTCAATGAGTTCTGGGTTTGATCATGTTGCTTGTGAGAGAGGTTTTAATCAATGGGTCTGAACCTTTCAGATCCATGTGTGCTTTACAAATCTCTATGTCATCTCCTAGATGCAGCTACCACGCTCTATTTGGAGCTATTCCAAATAACTGTTCTACTTGGAGCTATTCCAAATTGTTGCTCCATTATACGTATTCGGCATCTCTAATTAGAGCTATCCGGATAGGTGTTAAGCTTGCATCGACGTAACTCTTTACGTCGAACTCTTTATCACCTCCATAATCGAGAAAATTCCTTAGTTGACTAGTTACTAAGGATAACTTTGACCGTTGTCATGTGATCGATTCTTGGATCACTCTTGTACCCCTTGACTGACTCATGGCAAGGCACACTTCAGGTGCGGTACACAGCATAGCATACTGTAGAGCCTACGTCTTAAGCATAGGGGACGACCTTCGTCCTTTCTCTCTATTCTGCCGTGGTCGAGATTTAAGTCTTCACTTCATACCTTACAACTCAAGCAAGAACTCCTTCTTTGACTGGTCCATCTTGAACACCTTCAAGATCAGTTAAAGGTATGTGCTCATTTGAAAGTAGCATTAAGCGTTTTGATCTATCCTTATAGATCTTGATGCTCAATGTTCAAGTGGCTTAATCCAGGCTTTCCATTGAAAAACACTTTTCAAATAACCCTATATGCTTTCTAGAAATTCTACGTCATTTCTGATCAACAATATGTTAACAACATATACTTATCAGAAATTCTATAGTGCTCCCACTCACTTCTTTGGAAATACAAGTTTCTCATAAACTTTGTATACACCAAAATCTTTGATCATCTCATCAAAGCATACATTCCAACTCCGAGATGCTTACTCCAGTCCTTAGAAGGATTGCTGGAGCTTTGCATACTTATTAGCATCTTTCAGGATTGACAAAACCTTCTGGTTGTATCACATACAACCTTTCCTCAAGAAAATCGTCGAGGAAACAATGTTTTGACATCCTATCTGCAAGATTTCATAAATAATGCAGTAATCGCTAATATAATTCCAATAGACTCTTAGCATCGCTACGAGTGAGAAAGTCTCATCGTAGTCAACTCCTTGAACTTGTCGGAAAACATCTTAACAACAAGTCGAGCTTTCTTAATGGTGATACTTACCATCATTGTCCGTCTTCCTTTTAAAATCCATATGTACCTAACAGCCTTACGACCATCAAGTAGTTCTTCCAAAGTCTACACTTTGTTTTCATACATGGATCCTCTCTCGGATTATATGGCCTCGAGCCATTTATCGGAATCCAGGCCCACCACCGCTTCTCCATAGCTCGTAGGTTCATTGTTGTCTAGCAACATGACTTCCAAGACAGGATTACGTACCACTCTAAAGTAGTACGCATCCTTGTCATCCTACGAGGTTTGCGAGTGACTTGATCCAAAGTTTCATGATCAATATCATAAGCTTCCACTTCAATTGGTGTAGGTGCCACAGGAACAACTCTTTGTGCCCTGCTGTACACTAGTTGAAGTGACGGTTCAATAACCTCATCAAGTCTCCACCATCCTCCCACTCAATTCTTTCGAGAAAAACTTTTCCTCGAGAAAGGACCCGATTCTAGAAACAATCCCTTATTGCTTTCGGATCTGAGACAGGAGGTATACCCAACTGTTTTTGGGTGTCCTATGAAGATGCATTTATCCGCTTTGGGTTCGAGCTTATCAGCCTGAAACTTTTTCACATAAGCGTCACAGCCCCAAACTTTTAACAAATGACAGCTTAGGTTTCTCTAAACCATAGTTCATATGGTGTCATCTCATCGGAATTACGTGGTGCCCTATTTAAAGTGAATGTGGTTGTCTCTAATGCCTAACCCATAAACTATTGTGGTAATTCGATAAGAGACATCATGGTATGCATCATATCCAATAGGGTGCAGTTATGATGTTCGGACACACCATCACCCTATGGTGTTCCAGGCTGTATCAGTTGTGAAACAATTTCCACAATGTCTTAATTCTGTGCCAAACTTGTAATTCAGATATTCATCTCTATGATCATATCATAGACATTATATCCTCTTGTCACGACGATGTTCAACTTCACTCTGAAATTACTTGAACCTTTCAATAATTCAGACTCGTGATTCATCAAGTAAATTTACTCAACATCTACTCAAATCATCTGTGAAGTAAGAACATAACGATATCCACTACATGCCTCAGCACTCATTGGACTGCACACATCAAAATGTATTACTTCCAACAAGTTGCTTTCTAGTTCCATTTTACTGAAAACGAGGCTTTCAGTCATCTTGCCCATGTGGTATGATTTGCATGTCTCAAGTGATTCAAAAACCAAGTGAGTCCAAACGGTCCATTTGCATGGAGTTTCTTCATGCATATACACCAATAGACATGGTTCGCATGTCTCAAACTTTTCAAAAAACGAGTGAGCCCAAAGATCCATCAACATGGAGCTTCTTCATGCGTTTTATACCGATATGACTTAAATGGCAGTGCCACAAGTAGGTGGTACTATCATTACTATCCTATATCTTTTGGCATGAACATGTGTATCACTACGATCGAGATTCAATAAACCATTCATTTTAGGTGCAAGACCATTGAAGGTATTATTCAAATAAACAGAGTAACCATTATTCTCCTTAAATGAATAACCGTATTGCGATAGACATAATCCAATCACGTCTATGCTCAACGCAAACACCAAATAACAATTATTTAGGTTTAACACCAATCTCGATGGTAGAGGGAGCATGTGATGCTTGATCATATCAACATTGGAAACACTTCCAACACATATTGTCAGCTCACCTTTAGCTAGTCTCCGTTTAATCCGTAGCTTTTATTTCGAGTTACTAACACTTAGCAACCGAACCGATATCTAATACCCTGGTGCTACTAGGAGTACTAGTAAAGTACACATCAACACAATGTATATCCAATATACTTCTATCGACCTTGCCAGCCTTCTAATCTACCAAGTATCTAGGGTAATTCTGCTCCAGTGGTTGTTCCCCTTATTACAGAAGCACTTAGTCTCGCGTTTGGGTTCAACCTTGGGTCTCTTCACTAGAGCAGCAGCTGAATTGCCGTTTCATGAAGTATCCCTTCTTTCCCTTGCCCTTCTTGAAACTAGTGGTTTTACCAACCATCAACAATTGATGCTCCTTCTTGATTTCTACTTTGGTGTCAAACATCGCGAATATCTCAAGGATCATCATATATGTCCCTGATATATTATAGTTCATCACGAAGCTCTAGCAGCTTGGTGGTAATGACTTTGGATAAAACATCACTATCTCATCTGGAAGATCAACTCCCACTCGATTCAAATGATTGTTGTACTCAGACAATCTGAGCACAAGCTCAACAATTGAGCTTTTCTCCTTAGTTGGTAGGCTAAGAAAATCGTCGGAGGTCTTATACCTCTTGACGTGGGCACGAGCCTGAAACTCAAATTTCAGCCCTTGAAACATCTCATATGTTTCGTGACGTTTCAAAACCGTCTTCGGTGCCTCAACTCTAAACCGTTTAACTGAACTATCACGTAGTTATCAAAACGTGTATGTCGGATGTTCGCAACATCCACAGACCACGTTCGAGGTTCAGCACACTGAGCGGTGCATTAAGGACATAAGCCTTCTATGAAGCAATGAGGACAATCCTCAGTTTACGGACCTCGTCTGCATAATTGCTACTCTCAACTTTCAACTAATTTTCTCTAGGAACATATCTAAACAGT
Organism: Triticum monococcum; assembly: GCA_034509565.1. Classification (NCBI taxonomy): domain Eukaryota; kingdom Viridiplantae; phylum Streptophyta; class Magnoliopsida; order Poales; family Poaceae; genus Triticum; species Triticum monococcum. The sequence continues at coordinate 73,811,477 of CM067842.1, read as the reverse complement.
AGAACTGAAGCGCGAGCTACGACATAATTTGCAAAATCCTTTTGACTATGTTCTGGATAATTAAGTTCATCTTATGAACTCCCACTCAGATAGACATCCCTCTAGTCATCTAAGTGATTACATGATCCGAGTCAACTAGGCCGTGTCCGATCATCACGTGAGACGGACTAGTCAACATCGGTGAACATCTTCATGCTGATCGTATCTACCATACGACTCATGCTCGACCTTTCGGTCTTCTGTGTTCCGAGGCCATGTCTGTACACATGCTAGGCTCGTCAAGTCAACCTAAGTGTTTCGCGTGTGTAAATCTGTCTTACACCCGTTGTATGTGAATGTTAGGATCAAACACCCGATCATCACGTGGTGCTTTGAAACAACGAACTGTCGCAACGGTGCACAGTTAGGGGGAACACTTTCTTGAAATTTTAATGAGGGATCATCATATTTACTACCGTCGTTCTAAGCAAATAAGATGTATAAACATGATAAACATCACATGCAATCAAATAGTGACATGATATGGCCAATATCATAGTGCTCCTTTTGATCTCCATCTTCGGGGCTCCATGATCATCATCGTCACCGGCATGACACCATGATCTCCATCATCATGATCTCCATCATCGTGTCTTCATGAAGTTGTCTCGCCAACTATTACTTCTACTACTACAGCTAACGGTTAGCAATAAAGTAAAGTAATTACATGACGTTTATGTTGACACGCAGGTCATAAATTAAGACAACTCCTATGGCTCCTGCCGGTTGTCATACTCATCGACATGCAAGTCGTGATTCCTATTACAAGAACATGATCAATCTCATACATCACATATATCATTCATCACATCCTTTTGGCCATATCACATCACATGGCATACCCTGCAAAAACAAGTTAGATGTCCTCTAATTGTTGTTTGCATGTTTTACGTGGCTGCTATGGGTTTCTAGCAAGAACGTTTCTTACCTACGCAAAACCACAACGTGATATGCCAATTGCTATTTACCCTTCATAAGGACCCTGTTCATCGAATCTGATCCGACTAAAGTGGGAGAGACAGACACTCGCCAGCCACCTTATGCAACTAGTGCATGTTTGTCGATGGAACCGGTCTCACGTAAGCGTACGTGTAAGGTTGGTCCGGGCCGCTTCATCCCACAATGCCGCCGAATCAAGATTGGACTAGTAACGGTAAGCATATTGAACAAAATCAATGCCCACAACTACTTTGTGTTCTACTCGTGCATAGAATCTACGCAATAGACCTAGCTCCTGATGCCACTGTTGGGGAACGTAGCAGAAATTCAAAATTTTCCTACGTGTCACCAAGATCTATCTATGGAGAGACTAGCAATGAGGGAAAGGAGAGTGCATCTACATACCCTTGTAGATCGCTAAGCGGAAGGATTCAAGTGAACGCGGTTGATGGAGTCGTACTCGTCGTGATCCAAATCACCGATGACCAAGTGCCGAACGGACGGCACCTCCGCGTTCAACACATGTACAGCCCGGTGACGTCTCCCACGCCTTGATCCAGCAAGGAGAGAGGGAGAGGTTGAGGAAACCTCCATCCAGCAGCAGCACAACGGCGTGGTGGTGGTGGAGGAGCATGGCAATCCTGCAGGGCTTCGCCCAGCACCACGGGATATGAGGAGAAAGAGAGGGAGGGCTGCACCAACGAGAGAGATCAAATCATGTATCATGGGCAGACCCTAGGCCTCACTATATATAGGGGAGAGGGAGGAGGGTGCGCCCCCTCTAGGGTTCCCACCCCTAGGGGGGCGGCAGCCCTAGATGGGAAAGGGGAGGCGGCCAAGAGGGGAAGAGGGGGGCGCCCCCTAGGGTGGGCCTTAGGGCCCATCTAAGCCTAGGGTTTGCCCCCTCTCCTCTTCCCTTGCGCCTTGGACCTTGTGGGAGGGTGCACCAGCCCACCTGGGGCTGGTCCCCTTCCACACTTGGCCCATGAAGCCCTCCGGGGCTGGTGGCCCCACTTGATGGACCCCCGGGACCCTCCCAGTGGTCCCGGTACGTTACCGATAACCCCGAAACTTTTCCGGTGACCAAAATAGGACTTCCCATATATAAATCTTTACCTCCGAACCATTCCGGAACTCCACGTGACGTCCGGGATCTCATCTGGGACTCCGAACAACATTCGGTAACCACATACAAACTTCCTTAATAACCCTAGCGTCATCGAACCTTAAGTGTGTAGACCCTATGGGTTCGGGAGACATGCAGACATGACCGAGACATTCTCCGGTCAATAACCAACAGCGGGATCTGGATACCCATGTTGGCTCCCACATGTTCCACGATGATCTCATCGGATGAACCACGATGTCAAGGACTTAATCAATCCCGTATACAATTCCCTTTGTCTAGCGGTACGATACTTGCCCGAGATTCGATCGTCGGTATCCCGATACCTTGTTCAATCTCGTTACCGGCAAGTCTCTTTACTCGTTCCGTAACACATCATCCCGTGATCAACTCCTTGACCACATTGTGCACATTATGATGATGTCCTATCGAGTGGGCCCAGAGATACCTCTCCGTCACACGGAGTGACAAATCCCAATCTCGATTCGTGCTAACCCAACAGACACTTTCGGAGATACCCCTATTGTACCTTTATAGCCACCCAGTTACATTGTGACGTTTGGCACACCCAAAGCATTCCTACGGTATCCGGGAGTTGCACAATCTCATGGTCTAAGGAAATGATACTTGACATTAGAAAAGCTTTAGCATAGGAACTACACGATCTAGTGCTATGCTTAGGATTGGGTCTTGTCCATCACATCATTCTCCTAATGATATGATCCCGTTATCAACGACGTCCAATGTCCATGGTCAGGAAACCGTAACCATCTATTGATCAACGAGCTAGTCAACTAGAGGCTTACTAGGGACATGGTGTTGTCTATGTATCCACACATGTATCTGAGTTTCCTATCAATACAATTCTAGCATGGATAATAAACGATTATCATGAACAAGGAAATATAATAATAACCAATTTATTATTGCCTCTAGGGCATATTTCCAACAACATACCATGATGTCTCTTATCGAATTACCACGATAGTTTATGGGTTAGGCATTAGAGACAACCACATTCACTTTAAATAGGGCACCACGTAATTCCGATGAGATGACACTGTATGAACTATGGTTTAGAGAAACCTAAGCTGTCATTTCTTAAAAGTTTGGGGCAGCGACGCTTATGTGAAAGAGTTTCAGGCTGATAAGCTCGAACCCAAAGCGGATAAATGCATCTTCATAGGAAACCCAAAACAGTTGGGTATACCTCGTGTCTCAGATCCGAAAGCAATAAGGGATTGTTTCTAGAATCGGGTCCTTTCTCGAGGAAAAGTTTCTCTCGAAAGAATTGAGTGGGAGGATGGTGGAGACTTGATGAGGTTATTGAACCGTCTCTTCAACTAGTGCGTGGCAGGGCACAGGAAGTTGTTCCTGTGGCACCTACACCAATTGAAATGGAAGCTTATGATAGTGATCATGAAAGTTCACATCAAGTCACTACCAAACCTCGTGGGATGACAAGGATGCGTGCTACTTCAGAGTGGCACGTAATCCTGTCTTGGAAGTCATGTTGCTAGACAACAATGAACCTACGAGCTATGGAGAAGCGATGGTGGGCCCGGATTCCGATAAATGGCTCGAGGGCATGTAATCCGAGAGAGGATCCATATATGAAAACAAAGTGTAGACTTTGGAAGAACTACTTGATGGTCGTAAGGCTGTTAGGTAAATATGGATTTTAAAAGGAAGACGAACAATGATGGTAAGTATCACCATTAAGAAAGATCGGCTTGTCGTTAAGATGTTTTCTGACAAGTTCAAGGAGTTGACTACGGTGAGACTTTCTCACTCGTAGCGATGCTAAGAGTCTGTTGGAATTATATTAGCGATTACTGCATTATTTATGAAATCTTGCAGATAGGATGTCAAAACATTGCTTCCTCGACGATTTTCTTGAGGAAAGGTTGTATGTGATACAAACGAAAGATTTTGTCAATCCTGAAAAATGCTAACAAGTATGCAAAGCTCCAGCAATCCTTCTAAGGACTGGAGTAAGCATCTCGGAGTTGGAATGTATGCTTTGATGAGACGATCAAAGATTTTGGGTGTATACAAAGTTTATGAGAAACTTGTATTTCCAAAGAAGTGAGTGGGAGCACTATAGAATTTCTGATGAGTATATGTTGTTGACATATTGTTGATCGGAAATGACGTAGAATTTCTGGAAAGCATATAGGGTTATTTGGAAAGTGTTTTTCAATGGAAAGCCTGGATTAAGCTACTTGAGCATTGAGCATCAAGATCTATAAGGATAGATCAAAACGCTTAATGGTACTTTCAAATGAGCACATACCTTGACATGATCTTGAAGGTGTTCAAGATGGATTAGTCAAAGAAGGAGGTCTTGCCTGAGTTGTGAGGTATGAAGTTAAGACTTAAAGCTCGACCATGGCAGAACAGAGAGAAAGGACGAAGGTCGTCCCCTATGCTTAGACATAGGCTCCATAGTATGTTGTGCTGTGTACCGCACCTGAAGTGTGCCTTGCCATGAGTCTGGCAAGGGGGTACAAAGGTGATCTAGGAGTAGATCACCAGATAGCGGTCAAAATTATCCTTAGAGGAATAAGGATATGTTTCTCGGTTATGGAGGTGATAAAGAGTTCGACGTAAAGAGTTACGTCGATGCAAGCTTAACACCTATCCGGATAGCTCTGAGTAGAGATACCGGATACATATAATGGAGCAACGATTTGGAATAGCTCCAAGTAGAACAGTTATTTGGAATAGCTCCAAATAGAACGTGGTAGCTGCATCTAGGAGATGACATAGAGATTTGCGAAGTACATACGGATCTGAATGTTGCAGACCCGTTGACTAAAACCTCTCTCACAAGCAACATGATCAAACCCAGAACTCATTGAGTGCTAATCACATAGTGATGTGAACTAGATTATTGACTCTAGTAAACTCTTTGGATATTGGTTACATGGCGATGTGATCTGTGAGTGTTAATCACATGGCGATGTGAACTAGATTATTGACTCTAGTGCAAGTGGGAGACTTTTGGAAATATGCCCTAGAGGCAATAGTAAATAAGTTATTATTATATTTCCTTGTTCATGATAATCGTTTATTATCCATGCTATAATTGTATTGATAGGAAACTCAGATACATGTGTGGATACATAGACAACACCATGTCCCTAGTAAGCCTCTAGTTGACTAGCTCGTTGATCAATAGATGGTTACGGTTTCCTGACCATGGACATTGGATGTCGTTGATAACGGGATCACATCATTAGGAGAATGATGTGATGGACAAGACCCAATCCTAAGCATAGCACTAGATCGTGTAGTTCGTATGCTACAGCTTTTCTAATGTCAAGTATCATTTCCTTAGACCATGAGATTGTGCAACTCCCGGATACCGTAGGAGTGCTTTGGGTGTGCCAAACGTCACAACGTAACAGGGTGGCTATAAAGGTACACTACAGGTATCTCCGAAAGTGTCTGTTGGGTTGGCACGAATCGAGACTGGGATTTGTCACTCTGTGTGATAGAGAGGTATCTCTGGGCCCACTCGGTAGGACATCATCATAACGTGCACAATGTGGTCAAGGAGTTGATCACGGGATGATGTGTTACGGAACGATTAAAGAGACTTGCCGGTAACGAGATTGAACAAGGTATCGGGATACCGACGATCGAATCTCGGGCAAGTATCGTACCGATAGACAAAGGGAATTGTATACGGGATTGATTAAGTCCTTGACATCGTGGTTCATCCAATGAGATCATCGTGGAACATGTGGGAACCAACATGGGTATCCAGATCCCGCTGTTGGTTATTGACCGGAGAACATCTCGGTCATGTCTGCATGGTTCCCGAACCCGTAGGGTCTACACACTTAAGGTTCGATGATGCTAAGGTTATAAAGGAAGTTTGTATGTGGTTACCGAATGTTGTTCGAAGTCCCAGATGAGATCCCGGACGTCACGAGGAGTTCCGGAATGGTCCGGAGGTAAAGATTTATATATGGGAAGTCATGTTTTGGTCACCGGAAAAGTTTCGGGGTTTATCGGTAACGTACCGGGACCACCGGGAGGGTCCCAGGGGTCCACCAAGTGGGGCCACCAGTCCCGGAGGCTTGCGTGGGCCAAGAGTGGTTAGGGACCAGCCCCTGAGTGGGATGGTGCGCCTCCCACAAGGCCCAAGGCGCAGCAAAGGAGGAGGGGAAACCCTAGGCTTAGATGGGCCCTAAGGCCCACCCTAGGGGGCGCCCCCCTCTCCCCCTCTTGGCCGCCTCCCCTTTCCCATCTAGGGTTGCCGCCCCCCTAGGGGTGGGAACCCTAGAGGGGGCGCACCCTCCTCCCTGTCCCCTATATATAGTGAGGCCTAGGGGCTGCCCATAACACGCGATTTTGATCTCTCTCATTGGTGCAGCCCTCCCTCTCTTTCTCCTCATATTCCGTGGTGCTTGGCGAAGCCCTGCTGGATTGCCATGCTCCTCCACCACCACCACGCCGTTGTGCTGCTGCTGGATGGAGTCTTCCTCAACCTCTCCCTCTCTCCTTGCTGGATCAAGGCGTGGGAGACGTCACCGGGCTGTACGTGTGTTGAACGCGGAGGTGCCGTCCGTTCGGCACTAGGATCTTCGGTGATTTGGATCACGACGAGTACGACTCCATCAAACCCGTTCACTTGAACGCTTCCGCTTAGCGATCTACAAGGGTATGTAGATGCACTCTCCTTCCCCTCGTTGCTGGTCTCTCCATAGATATATCTTGGTGACACGTAGGAAAATTTTGAATTTCTGCTACGTTCCCCATCAACACGTCCATACCAAATGGTGATTTTTTACTTAAATTATGGTCCATCAATTTAACCCAATTTTTTCACCTCCAGCAAAGCATCATTTTTTTGTTCTTGGAAAGCATCAGGCTAAGATTAATATCCTCCTTAAGATTTGGAATGCCTAGGTACTCTACTACTCTGCCGCCGCTTCTTTGGTTGATGGAATCGCCTCGTTTGTTATGTTTGAGATCGATGCACAACTGCTTAGCTACGTAGTGCAGGAATGTTGTACTATTCGTTATTGCAGTATGACTGGTATGATGAGCTCAAGTGCATGCATAATTTCCATGCCATTTACATTGGGGAATATATATATATATATATATATATATATATATATATATATATATATATGTTGCCATGTTGAAGAAATCAGCTGCTTTGGTGGTTACTGCTGTCAACAACGTTTGCCCTCGACTTTTTTGGTGAATGATGTGCTTCTTCTGTTCATGCCAATGCAGATGCCCTGTTATGCCCTGTCAATGATTTGCTTCCCTCAACGCTGCGAGTTATTAGTTCTCATGCCCCAATGAATTCTCTTCACTATGCTCTAGGCAGTCAACTGTGGTAGATGCTAGAGTATTGTAACTGCATTTCACATGCCAAAGTAAATGTAGCCTATTAGAGGGTGATGATGTCATGTCTCTACCGTAGATTAAGATAAATGGAAGTTTAAAAATATGAGAGAAGTTGTCTTGACTAATTACATGTTTATGTAAAAAAGAATAGCAGGGATATTTTACAACTCCTGTGTGTGTAGTTGCTAGTTTTTCTGGTAGTTGTGGCTGCTTTCTTCTTGTATCATAAAAATATCTCTTCTGCTGCTTATCAGAGATGGCGAGAAGCAGCCACCGCCGCTCTGTGACACCGTAGTACGAGTTGGATGCTTCCGAGTTCTTCACTATCATACTTGGGACTTCAGTATCATCCATGACGCAGGTATATAAAACAAGAGATCTCCCCTTCACCCATCTCATTATGATATCTGTTGTTTGCCTGCATCACTCATTGTCCCAAACTGCAGAGGCTGCCTGACAGTTTTAAGAACATGCTGATGGGTGAAGATCCGCCAAATAATGTGAAGGTGCGACAGGCCGGCAGCGGGTTTCGCAGGCTGTGGGATGTGGAGTTAGTGATCAAGGAGGGCCACATGTACTTGTCTCGTGGGTGGGAGAAGTTCTACCGTGCCTACGACCTGCGGCTGGGGTACTTCCTTCTCTTCAGGTACGACGACGACGCCACCATGCTCATCGTGAAGGTGTTCAACGCGACTATGTGTCGCATGCGCTACGCTGAAGATTATGATGCCGGTACGTTCTGCCTCTTCTTATTCCTCTACATTTGGCTTTGTCTCACATCGATTGTTAACGGTCATTGTTGCATTTGGACAGGTAATGGGAGCAGCAACAGCGACAATGGCTACAGCCAAAGCAGCAGCGACCATGGCTGTAGCGAAAGCAGCAGCGATTCTGGCTGTAGCGAAAGCAGCATCGATTATGGATGTAGCGAAAGAAGCAGCGATTCTGGCAGCAGCATAGACAACAAGAAGGATGATCCACGGAGTGCGGGAGAAGAGGAGCAGAGTGGGGATGAGGAGCTGCAGGATGACGATGGGCATCAGGCTGAGGATGACCTAGCGCTGGTGGTGGCTGACCAAGGGCAAGAGATGGTGGTGGCTGACCATGGGCAAGAGATGGAGGTGGTTGAGGATGACCTAGCGATGGTCGTGCCTGAAGGTGGCCTCGCGATGGTGGTGGTGCCTGACAATGACCACGCACCGGTGGTGGCGCCGGCGATCCCACAGCTGGGCGACATGACCACGCCAATTGATGTAGAAGACTACATCCCACTGCCTCCACCGCCTCCACCGCCTCGCCGCTCTTGGCGCATCAGGCTGAGGAAGGAGAAGGAGAAGAACAATCCATGAGAACTGAACTTTGTCAGGTATGTCAGATCTCCAAAATTATATATATATACTTAGTTACCTATGTTATCTCTAATAGGCTTAGTTTCCTATAGGTTAGCTTCATTTTACTTAAGTTGGCTCTAATATGCTAACTTAGAGCTTATATGCTTAGTTTCCTATAGGTTAGCTCCAAAATAACTTATGTTAGCACAAAATGATCAAGTTTACATAATAAGCTTATAGTCTTTTTCTTATTCTTCTTCTTTTCCAAAATGACATAGGTTAGCTTCATTTTACCTAAGTTGGCTCTAATATGCTAACTTAGAGCTTATATGCTTAGTTTCCTATAGGTTAGCTCCAAAATAACTTATGTTAGCACAAAATGATCAAGTTTACATAATAAGCTAATAGTATTTTTCTTATTCTTCTTCTTTTCCAAAATGACATAGGTTAGCTTCATTTTACCTAAGTTGGCTCTAATATGCTAACTTGGAGCTTATATGCTTAGTTTCCTATAGGTTAGCTCCAAAATAACTTATGTTAGCACAAAATGATCAAGTTTACATAATAAGCTTATAGTCTTTTTCTTATTCTTCCTCTTTTCCAAAATGACATAGGTTAGCTTCATTTTACCTAAGTTGGCTCTAATATACTAACTTAGAGCTTATATGCTTAGTTTCCTATAGGTTAGCTCCAAAATAACTTATGTTAGCACAAAATGATCAAGTTTACATAATAAGCTTATAGTCTTCTTCTTATTTCTTTTCCAAAATTCTTCTTATTCTTCTTCTAGTGTTATTCTTCTTCTAGTATTCTTCTTTTTCTTCTTCTAACTTCTTGTTTATCATTTTGTAGATTTGATTTAATTCACGGAAGCTTGCATGGATGGAGTGCTTCTTTTCCATTTGTGTTTTTATTTTGTATCAATGTGAAACTTTTGTGAATTGATGGATAACGGTGTTGGATGAACAATGTGAAACTTTTGTAATATGTAACGATGGAACTATGTGTTAGCTATGTATGTATATATGATGGAACTTGTGTGTTGGCTATGTATGTATATATGATGGAACTTGTGTGTTGGCTATGATTGTTATATGGATGCTTGTTGTATATATATATGTGTTGGATATCTCATAGGTGAAATAGTGACCTGAGATTAAGAAAAAAATTAAAAAAAAATTGTTACTAATGGCGCACTACCGTGTGGTGCGCCATTAGTATAGCAGATACTAGTGGCGCACCGTGGGCAAAACTAATGGCGCACTACCTGGTGCGCCATTAGTATACCAGATACTAATGGCGCACCACTGGTGCGCCATTAGTAAAAAATTCTAGTGGCGTGATACTTAATGGCGCACCAGTGATGCGCTATTAGTAGGCAAAACTGGTGCGCCATTAGTAGCCCTTTTCCTAGTAGTGCTCTCCTCTTTTCAGCATCCCAGGCCGATTCCCAGTGCAAGGAATGCGCATTGTCGTAACCGAGGGCGTTCACCACAATGTGCTTTTAGCTGCCATAACATACGAAATGATATTATATCATGCGATTTTTCACGTCTTTTTTCTTTAGAAAACTATTGACAAGATATGTGCCCATGAGTTGCTACGAGGCCAAACTTTACCGAGACAAATCCTCAAGAGAATCAATAACCGGTGCCCCGAGCCGCTACAGTACGGTGGCAACCTGCTACAGTACGTCTTCAGCTCCACCCCCACTCATGATCAGCCTGCTACCATCAATGTAGTTGTACACTATCTCTTGAAACGTGATGTGAATAAATCAGAAGGCGACAACAAGTATTAGCTTAGATTCTGGATCATAGGAAAAAAAAGTTATAAAGTGGTATAAAATGCTAATACAATCATATATATAGTATAGCCTAATTTCCAACTATTCTATGTAGCATACTGCAGTACAAGGAGGCACTGTATAACCATCCCATAGTCACACATCAATTGACACAACCAGAGGCTCAAGCCCGAGCCCAAAGTAGAAAGGCATGTAGTTATGCATCTCCAACCACTACGCAGGTCTCCAAAAAAAACATTCCCTGATGTTGTGCAAGCACCAATTGGTCATAGTCAGGTGCATCCTGATGGATACACTCTTCTACAACCATATAATAGTGATGTTTCAGTATCCACATATGTATCAAGAGCAACATTTTGAGTCAACATCTCGTGTAATCTACCATAGAACCATTTGATAATATCAATTTATTACATTACCATATCGAGTGAAAAAGGAACCACGTTTTCGTACATATACAATAGATGAGATGGTCTAGACCATGTTCTCAGGCCAAAGCAAACCGGATTTTTTGGGGGTTATTTGTAGAGAAATTCGAACAGCTAAGCATCCTCTGTTTTTTGGAAATGGAGACGTACCCCTGCCTCTGCATCATAATGATGCGTGCAACCATTTTATTAAGAAGTCGCAAAGTACCACAAAGTCGTCAAAGTATTACAACTCGCAAGAGAAGCGAAAAATAAAAGTAAAGCAAAGTTCATGCTAACAATCACAGCCGGAATGGCAATAAAAAGGATAAGCTTCCTAGACTCCTATCCTATTATGCGAGCGTCATCCGAACCGGTTGACTATAGCACGTAAGACCATCTCCCATTGGTTGCACCCAGCAACCAAAGGCTCCCTGGATTTCATAGGAGTGAGTGAGGACCACGTACGGATCCAAGCGGTAGCTCTGAAGATGACCTGCAAGGAAGTTAAATTGTGTTGTCCGTTAATAGGATTGACATCTTACTATTGTCAGGAAAACAACAAGTGCAGACTTGGAAACTAGGGGGAATAGAACTCGGAAGTTAAGCGTGCTCGGGCTGGAGTAGTAACAGGATGGGTGACCGGCCGGGAAGTTAGACGATTTAAAATGATGAGGGGTGATTAGAGAATAAAGATTATAGATTAAATTGAGCAGTGACGAGGGGTGATTAGAGATTAAATTGTAAAATAATTCAGAAATTTGAAAATCGGGGAAAAATTCAAAAACAAAATTAAAAAAATCAAAAAATTATAAGGAGAGAGGCAAATAGAGTAATATAATATGTTATCATCACATAGCGTTTCCCGATGCAAAATGAGTCTATAAAGTAATAAATGAACACATCTATGTTACCAGATATACTAGTAGAATGGCCGCACGTTGCCACAGGCTTTCTAATCTTTTGTGATTTTTGTGCTGATTGCATATATATACCTGTATATTGTATAGAACTTGGTAAATTTTTGGTCCCTTCCAACAACATCGCATCGACATCCTTATCGACAGATTCTTTTTGGACATCGGCATAATACATATCCATCTCTCTCATACTCTGCAAAAATAACATATAAATATATATATTTTTTGTATTATCATGTGCAAAAAAAAATATAAAGAAGAACAATTATTTGTTTGCATCTCTTCCGATTGTATAAGACTTGATGATTTTTTAGTCCATCCTTCATAAAGCTTTTTCAATTGATATTTTCAAAGCATCATCCAAAGCCATCAGTTTATATATATATATATATATATATATATATATATATATATATATATATATATATATATATATATATAGGCGTCATATCAAGTGCATCCGTGATGGGTCGTGCATCCCTGTATCCCGCGGCTCCTCAGCCAGCCGATCAAGATCTCACGCATGGGATCAAAAGCAACGCAGATTTACATAAACACGCCCGCAACTGCTCTTGCTAATTTGCTAATGACCCCTCAGACAAAGCAGACTTGCCAAAATATCAGTTTCTCGATCTGGATCCTCTCCAATCGCTCCATGGCGGCGGCCCCGTCGAATCCTTCGACGGCAGCCTCGATTAGCCGACCTCCCCGTTGTTCTGCCTCAAATGGCTCCACGGCCCGGTGATCTTTTCAACGGTGGCCGCGCTTGGCCGGCCTCTCTGGTCGCCCGCCTCAAACGGCTCCACGGCTCCTTTCGACGGCTGCAGCGAGATTCACATCCACCACGTTTGGCCTACCTCCGCGCCCACCCACCTTCTTGCTGGTCCCCGACGCCGAGTTCCCCGTGGCCGCAACCTACACACCATCTACTGCTCCCTCTCATCCAGCGGTTGCTCCTTGCCTGACGACGTCCGCCTGCTACAACTGACTTGTGTGGGCAGCGAGCACGACCTAGCAACCCCTTGTAGCAACAAGGGTCACGTCTCTGGTTGTTTTTGTTCCAGCTTAATGTATCTAGCACCTGCAGATTGTAGTAGCTTGTGAGCTTATCCATTGCAATTACTCTTTATTGAATGTGTGTGTTGTTTTAGAGTATAGACTGTAAACTGTACTTGTTCATCGTTGGTTAGTATTGATCAGAACTTAGAATGTGAATGTATCTAGTACTTACAGATTGTAAGCTTGTCAGGTCAGACAAGTGAATGTAGCTTGTTTTGAATGAAAATTTCAGAAATAAACAAATTTATTAGTGCCTAGTCCTGGTGGTTTGAGGTATTCTGCAGTACATGATGTAATACAGCTGAACTAGGGCATAATATCAGCTGCTGCTTCTGCATTTCTACTTTTCATTCACATATTCTCAAACAAGAACATGCTGCTTTTGCTACAAGCTTCCAAACCATTGTTGTTGGTGACTGCAAAATTCTGAACAAAACCATTGTTTAATTTCTTTTGGCGAATGCTATTGTCGAGGTTGTTGTTGGTTTGGAAACTGAGTGATTCCTATGCTACTGGCAAACTTTTACAACTGATACATACGTACAAATTAAGCAACTAACAGTCAAAATAATTGATGAATCAATTATACTGATGAAAGGGACGAGCACTCTTAGGCTGACAAAGTTTCTTGTGCTTGTATTTCTCCTGGGTAATAGTTGTTTATCATTTGTATGAGAAAAACAGAGCATGCTTCAGGTTTATGTGAACATAATGCAACATGGTGCTATTGCTGCTTGCTACACTCCATTCAATACACATACATCAGGGAAAATAAGAGGAAGACAGTTCGACAAAATAAATTATTCCACCTGTTACAAGAATCCAGTGCACCAAAGAAATCAACATAAGTAACTCATATAAATTCATGTATTTTAACAGACCGAGGGCCGGGCCATCATGGAACACCATTAGGCTTCTTCTGTTGTACAATCTCGGCCTCTTTTCTTTTAACCTTTTTGCTAGGACAAATGTGACTATCATGAAATACTATTTGTTTGCACGTCTTGCACATGTGTGCCTTTACCTTGGCTTCCTTTTTTTTTCTGCTCCTCATTTGTTTCCTTTCCTCTCTTTATTCTTTTGCATCTCCCCACTGTACCGAACTCAGTTGGTGGGTGTATATGTCAATTTCTGTAGGAATGTTGCAACCAATAAAAGCCTCACACTCCTCTTGTCTAGTCTGCTTCACACCTGAAGTCGGAACCATTTCATCCAAAGGCGCATCTCCGCATAAAAGATGAGCACTAACAAATAAATAATGAATCATAATAATCATCAGTAGGCATAACTCTCTGGACTGAAAAGCCACGTGGTCAAGAAAAATCTATTAAACTCGTGAATAGAGAAATATTGGCTTTCTTTTTTGGTGCAGCAAATTTTCCCTCATTCATTTGAGTTTGCAAGCTTTTGCCAGATTCTCTAGCTGCACATTCATCTACATGATTAATCGTCGAGACAACAAGTATGCATGTACAACATACACAAATATTAGTTCTTTTTGATGTGTTACCTGAAGCTCCATGCACCATAATGCAGTTCAGTTCATATTCTGCAACAGTAGCATTTTCTACAGCCGCGTCAGGGCAAGTCAGATGGGCGTTCTGATGGCCAGATGGGGAGGCATACTCTGGGTCACCACTTGAATTATGGAGAAAGAAGGCCACGCAAGATCCATCCATCACTGTTGATGCATGTTCAACATCCATAACAACAGGAGCCGCCGTGATGATCGGCTGCAGCGTATCACGCGGTGAGGATGTGTCCACCATGCTCAGGGTAGTTCAGGGATGCATTCCATTGTGGCCGTCCTGAAGATTGTCCTTGCAAACACATGCAGCCGCGGTCGTGGCTGTCATTGCAATGCATGCTACGGCCTTGATTAGGGCTTGGGAGGAAGAAGATGGAGAGCAGGAAATTAGGAGAGCTGGTTCCCCCAAGGGGTTATTAGCAAATTACCACACGTAACCTAGTGCTGGTGCGGGCGTGTTTTTGCAGTTTCTATTGTTTTTTTATCCGGTGCGTGAGATCTTGATCGGCTGGCCAAGGAGCCGCGGATACAGGGATGCACGACCGACCCCGGATATTCGCGCTATTCGTCATCCTGGGTGAGGAATAGTTATTCTTCACCCTCTTTTATTTTACCATCAATGCACCGTAATTTTACGTTCCGTAAGTTCTGTTTTATTTCCGACGCAAAAAGAGACCGTAAGAAAATATATAATCGCCGTAAAAAATATTTTATGTTACGTAAAATTACAAACGTAAAAACATAGTCTAAAATACACATAAACTGCAAATTATCTTGTCTTATGATCTATATTTTTATTTTTTTATGTCAAATTTTACGTGCTAAATCAATAGAAATGTAACTATTTGAATTCCAAACGTAATTTAATTATGAAATGATCGTAAGATTATCTCGGATGAAGAATAACTTATTCTGCACCCTGGGTGATGAATAGTAACAACCTGGTCAGTCGGCCGCGTACTCTCTGGTTCAACCCAGCACAAACCCATGTAAAATTATAGCCAAAAATTTATCGTGCTGTCGTAATTTTACGTTGACGCTGGATGGTCGTGGGGATTAGGAGCTAGCCCATTTTTCAATTAGAAGATGGGAGCGGTTCCCGTCTGAACGCCGACTAGCGGGCGGTGATTGGCGGCGGGCTCGACGGCGAGGTCCTTGGCGGAGAATTCTCATCGGATGATTTCCTCCCCCTGTCCATCTCTCCCACCCCCCGTCGTCCTCTCGTGCGACTGGGAGGCCGACAGCAGCGGCGGGGACGGAGCGTACAACGATTCTGCGCCGGCCACCAATCCCAAATCACCGAACCAGATTTTCCATGTCCTCGACAGCTGGTTCCGGGCTTCCGGCACAGGTTCTCCACGTTTCTCACAATCCTTCCCTCTTCCTCTCGCTGCTTCCCTTCCATCCCCTGAACACCCTTCTAGATCTGAATGGTTGCCTTGCAGGGATGAAGATCATGGTCGGTGCCGTACGTCCAGAAGCAATGCCATGGCCGCCTACAATTCCACCCAGGCTGGCTAATTGCAGGCCTGTTTGATTTCTGATCTCTTCCCAATCTGACCTGTTCACACCATTTTATACAGCCATATTTTAGCTAGGCTCTGAGTGCACCATCGATTTGTTTATCCTCTATACATACATACTACAAGAAGCACCTCTTTAATTACCAATTTGCTGGTAGAATCATCAATCTGTTATTACTTGACATGAAGTAGCTTTTACAAATGCTATAGGTAATTGCGTGGAAATTGATCTGAGAAATTGTTGTCGAGATAGGATTAAATACTTTAGAATAGTCGCTCTTTAAGATTTCTTGAGCTTTACTCTGGGTGCTCAAGTGAAGCAATTACTTCTCACTGAATGGTCTGTTCTTTCTTGGACGGGTGTCATGCTTGTTCCTATTTTCTCTTCTTTTCAGATGTACCTTAGATTTCTAAATCAGAAAGAGTGATGCTCAACAAGATTCAGGACGTGCTAAGACATCAACAATCTATGCCGACAAGCCTCCACTATCTACTGCAGAAATGAAGAACCGTGTTGATTGCTTATCCCAAACATGATTTTGGGCGAATAGGACCTGACTAGCTTCTAAATCTGCTGAACTGTTCTGATCATGGTGTGAAACTAATTTTTCTTTTGCTCTTCTAAAGGCCATCTCACCTTCACAATGATTCATATTTTGCCTGAGGAGATGGCTCAGTTGGAAATTATTGTCAGTTTCTTGATTTTTTATGCTAATTCTCTCTCCGTTTGTAAGACGGCTGGTGATGTTCAGAATAATAAGGGAAGTGCCTTGCACCTGAATATCAAATGAAAAGTTGAGCTGCACGTTGTGGTCTGTATCCTTGCCCTGGTGGCTCGTTGCTGATACAGGCTTTTATATTTGAATGCTCGCTACTCTCGTCTCTCCCACATATATACATCTTTCCACATAGATGCAAATTTGGAGCTGCTTAAATTTGCTTGCCTGTTGTTTTACTTTGCAATCTGCAGAAAAAGAAAAGAATCATAGATTGTTTGGCCATAAAGATCGACATAATTAGTAGTTTGTGTGTGGCCTTAGAAGTCTATATGTTCATTAAATTCTGAATTACTTGTGCTCGCGTACTTAATGAGATGGTTGCTTTGCCTTACGATCAAATTTTCAATTGGTAATGGTGACTACAGTAGACTGTTTAAGCAACTCAAGTCCCATGGTGACTACAAATCATGAGTGGCCGCTGCACTAGTCTCGTATATTATTCTATTTTCAATTGAAGCATTCAATCATTTTTTTTCTCACAGCAGTTCATATACCTCTCCATCGACCATTCAGGTTTAAAAATATGGATTTTCACTTTTGCAAGGTTGGGTTTTCTTTTCCCAATGCATGGTACATTTGTAGCTGTGCCATATCTATGAAAGCACTGCATACACCTGCTGTACACTAACCTTTCTCAGTTTTGCTTCTCACATTTTACGTTGTGCTTAAGGCGAATGAAGGATGATGAATGGATTTTTATGGTACGCTAGATATCTTACGTGGGTGGTTGGAAACCTTATATTGGTGATAGTGACCCCCACCCAGGCTGTAAATATCTGCGGAAGCTGCAAATTGGAGTTTGTTTTATTTCAATTGCCATGAGGTGGACGCTGACCCTCCTCCAGCCTGTCAATCTTCGTAGATTTTTTTGTTTAACCCGTCCTCAATCCAGAAGTAATCTCGTATAACAGGAAAATGTGATTGTTCATTCAGGTTATTTCTTGTTTCATTTTTGTAGCATAAACCAGATGGCAATTCTTTTTTTTTTTGTGAGTAATCATGTCATTCTAGCTAGGCTCCACCAATTTCATGTATTCCATAGCCATGGATAGTGTAAAGAAGATCCACACCAATTTTTGCTTGAAATTCTTATATATTGTAATAATCTGTTGATTTTGTTCACACTAAACTATTTTCCTATGTTGTAGAGCTATCCATTCAAATATGGTTTATTTCTTATTTTTCGTATATTTTTACCACTGTACTACTAGATTTGATATCCATTCATTGAGTTTCATTTCATATTGATTTGATGATGTGTATCTGATGAATTATGGGCAGTATCTCTTTCACACCATTGTTCATTGTGAACCAACCTAGTAGTTTCGTGAATTTCAATTGCTTTTCAGGTTTTTACTTGCGAGTTACGAAATGATTTACCTCAAATTGTTTTCTCCTCTTTTTTTTTTATCACATGGCGATGAAGTTTAGTAGCAAAACTTCCGGAAGTATTAAAAAAAGGGGAAGTAGTGGCTGCACCCAAGTTCAGTGCACCCACACAATGAACAGTAAAATCAAAATCAATATGAAGCGACTTAAGATGCTTGTATGTTTCATTTTTTATGACACTCTCAGGTGCCAGACTAGTTAGACTTAGACAATGTCGTAAATAGTTACAAGACATAGACTAGTTCAATATGATGACACACCTACCAATGTACATGGCACAATTTGATAAAAGACACGGTTTAGTGTGCATCGAAACAATAGTTACAGAGTTTTGTCTTTTTGTTTTGTTTTTTGTGTACTTTTGATTCATATCTGCAGCATCGTGTCATTGGTTCATGTGATTCTGATGAATTTGGTACATGCAAAATCCCTCTGAGATATCTTTGATTTCGTCATTGTTACCAGTTTTGGATAGTGAAATCCCGTTAATTCTAAAGTGTTATCTGTGCTTGTGTCTTGTGTCCTCTACATGTTTGTTCTTTTACTTATGAGAACTGCAAGTATTCTATTTTTCAGGTATCTTTGTCAAGTGGCTGATGGCCAATGTACGAGGGATAAAGAGTAGCATCTTTGTATTTATGGTAGGTATGTGTAATTTTAAATTGTAATTTTTGAACATCTTTTACAAACAAGTAGCAAAATTCAGGTTCTGGTGAGAAGAAAAGTGAACCTAAATGCTACAGTACAATGAATAGGATACTATGTTGCTTCAAGCCCATGTATAAGAATGTTTTAGTCACAGGGGTCCTAGAGAGATTGGTGAACAGATGAAGTTGATGGGAGATCTCTGGTCACCTACAAGTTAAGCTAATTTAAGATCAAGTTCGGCAGTACTGCAGTACTCAGTATTCAAGTTCAGCAATACTCAATTTTGTAATAGTGACTTTTGAAATTTCATGCTGCTGGTTACTTAGGGCATCTCCAGCCGCGCCCCCAACAGGCCCTCCCCAGACGATTTTGCCGCGCCGACGCCAAAAAAAGGCCCCAGTCGCGCCCCTAGAAGGCCTTTTTTTCGCCGGCTCGGGCCAAAACTGGTGCCGGTGGATCCAGGCCGAACCCGGCGCCCTGGGGGCGCTTGGGGAGCCGGCGCAAGCGAAAAAGGCGCGTGGGCCCGCCCTGGAGGCGACCCGAGGGCCTTTTCCCGCCGTTTGTCGACGCTTTTCCCTCGCATCTCTCCCACTCGCTCGCATTCCTTCCGCCATTCTCCCCTTTCTCCCGCCAAACCCCCTCCCGCTCGCCTTCCAGTCGCCGCCATGCCGTCGAAGAAGTACGCCATGCCGCGCGCGGCGGCAAACGCGACTGGCGCCGTGGTCCAGCTGAAGCAGAGGAAGCCGAGGGCGCCGCCATCGAAGCCGCCGGGCCTGTCGAACGCCGAGTGGAGGGTGGAAGTTCAGCGGCGGGAAGCGGTCACCGCCGACAGGCGGAACAGGGCCATCGCCAAGAAGGCCCGCGACAACGCGGCGCGCACGGCGGCGTCTTCCTCATCGGTTGACCAGGCGGGGATGAATCCACCCGTCGTCAGGCACGCCGACGACGCCGACGACGCCCACGACGCCCACGACCACACGGACGCCAAGCCCAAACGACGCCTCTACGTCGCCGCCCAGCAGTGCCGAAGCCGCGCCGACACAGCCCAACACCGAAGCAGCTCCGACACCGCCGAGCCCGCGCACGCCGACTCCGCCAACGCCTGAAGCCGACCCCGCCGAGTGAATCATTGCGCACGTGAACTCTGTTTTTCTAACGCCAGACTACGTCCGATCGCCGGATTTGCGGCGTCTTTTGTGAGCGGGAACGACCAAGTTTAAATTTCCTGCATCCTGGGGCCGGCGCGTGGGGGCGCGACTGGGCGCTAGGTCGCCCCAGGGGCCGAACTAGCGCCGGCACGCCCCCAGGCCGCTCTATTTAGGCGTTCTGGGGGGCCGAACGGCTGGAGATGCCCTTAGTGCTTAGTGGCATTCAATTGTGCCAAGATGAATTTTATTTGTAATCGTAAGGGTGGAATTTGTTTAATGAGATATTTCCTGAAACCACTACATGGAATCTATTTATGACACCACTTTGTTATTTCGTGGTTACTAAAAATGCCTCGTGTACACAATGAATTAGTGGCCTATGTTTCTTATCTTTACTGAAAATGCCTCGTACAAAATTGAGACAGTGCTAGTGCTGGCCTATGTTAGTTAAATCAACTAGGAGTATCAGATTTCAGTACCACAGCCGCTGTACTCAGTCCAATTGAAATAGTAGTAGATCAGATGTAAAATACCTGGAATAGATGAATACAGCCATATATCTAAACAAATCAGGAACATGGCGGTACTCATTGCTGTAAGATTACAGCAAGATGGGCCAGATTAATTCCTCGACTCAAAACTCATTCCGTAATCTTGCGGCAACATCAGTTGATTTTCTATACATGCACGACGTAAAGTAACGGCATGCAGGAGGTAAGATTACGGCGCTACTTTTGCTTTACAGAACAGAGACCGATCCCTTTTTCAAACAGTAATTTTACCTCACATGTTGTTTCTTATGTTTTGAATAATGGACGTGGAAGATAGGCTAGGGTGAGCAATAAGAATTCCTCACCCAGGATGACGAATAGCGCGACCCTAAAAAAATAAGCCCGTATTATATATTCATTGTCTCTAAAAAAATTCATTGGACGGGTGCTCGCTTCAAGCAGGTGACCCTTTTTTTTACGAAGTGAGTGGCATTGTGCTTTTTAATACATCGAGTCGCATCCCAATTTAGTAAACTATATACTCACCTGTAAATCTGTTGTTGGTAATTATGCTTCCCAAATTACTTGCTAGAGTATGTGATATTTTTCGCTATATAACCGCTTTTACAAAAAAAAAGAGCAAACAAGCGTTCCTTTTCTTCCCATCTCAAAAAAGCAGTTCACTCTCTGACTCTCACCAGATGGCACAACGCTCGCACTCACATTTCATTACCCCGGCCTGCTTTCCTCGCCACATCGTCGTTGGTGCCATCTCTCTCCTCCACGGCATGTCACTGTTGGGGAACGTTGCAGAAAACAAAAAATTTCCTACGGTTTCACCAAGATCCATCTATGAGTTCATCTAGCAACGATTGATCGGATGCATCTACATACCTTTGTAGATCGCGAACGGAAGCGTTCAAAGAACGGGGATGAGGGAGTCGTACTCGACGTGATCCAAATCACCGGAGATCCTAGCGCCGAACGGACGACACCTCCGCGTTCAACACACGTACGGTCAGCGTGACGTCTCCTTCTTCTTGATCCAGCAAAGGGGAAGGAGAGGTTGAGGAAGATGGCTCCAGCAGCAGCACGGCGGCGTGGTGGTGATGGAGCTGCAGTACTCCGGCAGGGCTTCGCCAAGCTCTATGGAGGAGGAGGAGGTGTTGGAGAGGGAGAGGGAGGCACCAAAGGCAAAGGTAAGAGGTCCTCCATCCCCCCCCACTATATATAGGGGGAGCCTAGGGGGAGCGCCGGCCCCCCAAGCAAGGGGCGCCCCCCCTTTAGGGTTTCCCCCACCCTAGGCGCATGGGCCCTAGGGGAAGTGGCGCCCCAGCCCACTTTGGGCTGGATCCCTTCCCACTTCAGCCCATGGGGCCCTCGAAGATAGGTGGCCCCACCCGGTGGACCCCCGGGACCCTTCCGGTGGTCCCGGTACAATACCGGTGACCCCGAAACTTGTCCCGATGGCCGAAATAGCACTTCCTATATATAATTCTTTAACTCCGGACCATTCCGGAACTCCTTGTGACGTCTGGGATCTCATCCGGGACTCCGAACAACATTCGGGTTACTGCATATACATATCCCTACAACCCTAGCGTCACCGAACCTTAAGTGTGTAGACCCTACGGGTTCAGGAGACATGTAGACATGACCGAGATTGCTCTCCGGTCAATAACCAACAGCGGGATCTGGATACCCATGTTGGCTCCCACATGCTCCTCGATGATCTCATCGGATGAACCACGATGTCGAGGATTCAAGCAACCCCGTATACAATTCCCTTTGTCAATCGGCATGTTACTTGCCCGAGATTCGATCGTCGGTATCCCAATACCTTGTTCAATCTCGTTACCGGCAAGTCACTTTACTCGTACCGTAATGCATGATCCCGTGACCAAACACTTGGTCACTTTGAGCTCATAATGATGATGCATTACCGAGTGGGCCCAGTGATACCTCTCCGTCATACGGAGTGACAAATCCCAGTCTTGATCCGTGTCAACCCAACAGACACTTTCGGAGACACCCGTAGTATACCTTTATAGTCACCCAGTTACGTTGTGACGTTTGGTATACTCAAAGTACTCCTACGGTATCCGGGAGTTACACGATCTCATGGTCTAAGGAAAGGATACTTGACATTGGAAAAACTCTAGCAAACGAACTATACGATCTTATGCTATGTTTAGGATTGGATCTTGTCCATCACATCATTCTCCTAATGATGTGATCTCGTTATCAATGACATCCAATGTCCATAGTCAGGAAACCATGACTATCTGTTGATCAACGAGCTAGTCAACTAGAGGCTTACTAGGGACATGTTGGTGTCTATTATTCACACATGTATTACGATTTCCGGATAACACAATTATAGCATGAATAAAGACAATTATCATGAACAAGGAAATATAATAATAATGCTTTTATTATAGCCTCTAGGGCATATTTCCAACAGTCTCCCACTTGCACTAGAGTCAATAATCTAGTTACATTGTGATGAATCAAACACCCATGGAATTCTGGTGTTGATCATGTTTTGCTCTAGGGAGAGGTTTAGTCAACGGATCTGCTACATTCAGGTCCGTATGTACTTTACAAATATCTATGTCTCCATCTTGAACATTTTCACGAATAGAGTTGAAGCGACGCTTGATGTGCCTGGTCTTCTTGTGAAACCTGGGCTCCTTGGCAAGTGCAATAGCTCCAGTGTTGTCACAGAAGAGTTTGATTGGCCCCGACGCATTGGGTATGACTCCTAGGTCGGTGATGAACTCCTTCACCCAAATTGCTTCATGCGCTGCCTCCGAGGCTGCCATGTACTCTGCTTCACATGTAGATCCCGCCACGACGCTCTGCTTGCAACTGCACCAGCTTACTGCCCCACCATTCAAAATATACACGTATCGGTTTGTGACTTGGAGTCATCCAGATCTGTGTCGAAGCTAGCGTTGACGTAACCCTTTACGACGAGCTCTTCGTCACCTCCATAAACGAGAAACATTTCCTTAGTCCTTTTCAGGTACTTCAGGATATTCTTGACCGCTGTCCAGTGTTCCTTGCCGGGATTACTTTGGTACCTTCCTACCAAACTTACGGCAAGGTTTACATCAGGTCTGGTACACAACATGGCATACATAATAGAACCTATGGCTGGGGCATAGGGGATGACACTCATCTCTTCTATATCTTCTGCCGTGGTCGGACATTGAGCTGAGCTCACTTTCACACCTTGTAACACAGGCAAGAACCCCTTCTTAGACTGATCCATATTGAATTTCTTCAATATCTTATTAAGGTATGTGCTTTGTGAAAGACCTATGAGGCGTCTTGATCTATCTCTATAGATCTTGATGCCTAATATATATGCAGCTTCTCCAAGGTCCTTCATTGAAAAACTCTTATTCAAGTAGGCCTTAATGCTGTCCAAGAGTTCTATATCATTTCCCATCAAAAGTATGTCATCTACATATAATATGAGAAATGCTACAGAGCTCCCACTCACTTTCTTGTAAACACAGGCTTCTCCATAAGTCTGCGTAAACCCAAACGCTTTGATCATCTCATCAAAGCGAATGTTCCAACTCCGAGATGCTTGCACCAGCCCATAAATCAAGCGTTGGAGCTTGCACACCTTGTCAGCATTCTTAGGATCGACAAAACCTTCCGGCTGCATCATATGCAATTCTTCCTTAAGGAAACCATCAAGGAATGCCGTTTTGACGTCCATTTGCCATATCTCATAATCATAGAATGCGGCAATTGCTAACATGATTTGGACGGACTTTAGCTTCGCTACCGATGAGAAAGTCTCATCGTAGTCAACCACTTGAACTTGTCGATAACCCTTAGCGACAAGCTGAGCTTTATAGATGGTCACATTACCATCCACGTCTGTCTTCTTCTTAAAGATCCATTTATTTTCTATGGCTCGCCGCTCAACAAGCAAGTCAGTCAAAGTCCATACTTCGTTTTCATACATGGATCCTATCTCGGATTTCATGGCTTCTAGCCATTTGTCGGAATCCGGGCCCGCCATTGCTTCTTCATAGTTCGAAGGTTCATCGTTGTCTAACAACATGATTTCCAAGACAGGGTTGCCGTACCACTCTGGTGCGGAACGTGTCCTTGTGGACCTACGAAGTTCAGTAGCAACTTGATCTGAAGTTTCATGATCATCATCATTAACTTCCTCTCTAGTCGGTGCAGGCACCTCAGGAACATTTTCTTGAGTTGCGCCATTTTCCGGTTCAAGAGGTAATACTTCATTAAGTTCTACTTTCCTCCCACTTACTTCTTTCGAGAGAAACTCTTTCTCTAGAAAGGATCCATTCTTGGCAACAAAGATCTTGCCTTCGGATCTGAGGTAGAAGGTATACCCAATAGTTTCTTTAGGGTATCCTATGAAGACGCATTTTTCCGACTTCGGTTCGAGCTTTTCAGGTTGAAGTTTCTTGACATAAGCATCGCATCCCCAAACTTTTAGAAACGACAGCTTAGGTTTCTTCCCAAACCATAATTCATACGGTGTCATCTCAACTGATTTCGACGGAGCCCTATTTAAAGTGAATGCGGCAGTCTCTAAAGCATAGCCCCAAAAAGATAGCGGTAAATCGGTAAGAGACATCATAGATCGCACCATATCTAATAGAGTGCGATTACGACGTTCGGACACACATTACGCTGAGGTGTTCCAGGCGGCATGAGTTATGAAACCATTCCATATTTTCTTAAGTGTGTGCCAAATTTGTGACTCAAGTATTCTCCTCCACGATCTGATCGCAAAAACTTGATTTTTCTGTCACGTTGATTCTCAACCTCACTCTGAAATTCTTTGAACTTTTCAAAGGTTTCAGACTTGTGTTTCATTAAGTAGACATACCCATATCTACTCAAGTCATCAGTGAGGGTGAGAACATAACGATAGGCACCGCGAGCCTCAACGCTCATTGGACCGCACACATCAGTATGTATGATTTCCAATAAGTTGGTTGCTCGCTCCATTGTTCCTGAGAACGGAGTCTTGGTCATTTTACCCATGAGGCATGGTTCGCACGTGTCAAATGATTCATAATCAAGAGACTCTAAATGTCCATCTGCATGGAGCTTCTTCATGCGTTTGACACCTATGTGACCAAGGCGGCAGTGCCACAAGTATGTGGGACTATCATTATCAACCTTACATCTTTTTGTATTCACACTATAAACATGTGTAGCAATACGCTCGAGATTCATTAAGAATAAACCATTCACCATCGGAGCATGACCATAAAACATATCTCTCATATAAATAGAACAACCATTATTCTCGGATTTAAATGAATAGCCATCTCGAATTAAACAAGATCCCGATACAATGTTCATGCTCAAAGCTGGCACTAAATAACAATTATTGAGGTTTAAAACTAATCCCGTATGTAAATGTAGAGGTAGCGTGCCGACGGCGATCACATCGACCTTGGAACCATTCCCGACGCGCATCGTCACCTCGTCCTTCGCTAGTCTCCGCTTATTCCGCAGCTCCTGCTTTGAGTTACAAATGTGAGCAACCGCACCGGTATCAAATACCCAGGAGCTACTACGAGTACTGGTAAGGTACACATCAATTACATGTATATCACATATACCTTTCGTGATGCCGGCCTTCTTGTCCGCTAAGTATTTGGGGCAGTTCCGCTTCCAGTGACCACTTCCCTTGCAATAATAACACTCAGTCTCGGGCTTGGGTCCATTCTTTGGCTTCTTCCCGGTAGCTTGCTTACCGGGCGCGGCAACTCCCTTGCCGTCCTTCTTGAAGTTCTTACCCTTGCCTTTCTTGAACTTAGTGGTTTTATTCACCATCAACACTTGATGTTCCTTTTTGACTTCTACCGCTGCTGATTTCAGCATTGCAAATAATTCAGGAATGGTCGTTTCCATCCCCTGCATATTGAAGTTCATCACAAAGCTCTTGTAGCTTGGTGGAAGCGACTGAAGGATTCTGTCAATGACTGCATCATCCGGGAGATTAACTCCCAGCTGAGTCAAGCGGTTATGTAACCCAGACATTGTGAGTATGTGCTCACTGACAGAATTATTTTCCTCCATCTTACAGCTGACAAACTTGTCGGAGACTTCATATCTCTCGACCCGACCATGAGCTTGGAAAACCATTTTCAGCTCCTCAAACATCTCATATGCTCCGTGTCGCTCAAAACGCTTTTGGAGCCCCGGTTCTAAGCTGTAAAGCATGCCGCACTAAACGACGGAGTAATCATCAGCACGTGTCTGCCAAGCGTTCATAACGTCTTGGTTCTGTGGGACGGGTGCGTCACCTAGCGGTGCTTGTAGGACATAATCTTTCTTCGCAGCTATGAGGATGATCCTCAGGTTCCGGACCCAGTCCGTATAGTTGCTGCCATCGTCTTTCAGCTTGGTTTTCTCTAGGAACGTATTGAAGTTGAGGACAACATTGGCCATTTGATCTACAAGACATATTATAAAGATTTTAGACTAAGTTCATGATAATTAAGTTCATCTAATCAAATTATTAAATGAACTCCCACTCAGATAGACATCCCTCCAGTCATCTAAGTATAACATGATCCGAGTTAACTAGGCCGTGTCCGATCATCACGTGAGACGAACTAGTCAACGTCGGTGAACATCTTCATGTTGATCGTATCTTCTATACGACTCATGCTCGACCTTTCGGTCTTCTGTGTTCCGAGGCCATGTCTGTACATGCTAGGCTCGTCAAGTCAACCTAAGTGTTTGCATGTGTAAATCTGTCTTACACCCATTGTATGTGAACGTTGGAATCTATCACACCCGATCATCACGTGGTGCTTCGAAACAACGAACTGTCGCAACGGTGCACAGTTAGGAGGAACACTTTCTTGAAATTATTATGAGGGATCATCTTATTTACTACCGTTGTTCTAAGTAAACAAGATGTACAAAACATGATAAACATCACATGCAATCAAATAATAATAGTGACATGATATGGCCAATATCACATAGCTCCTTTGATCTCCATCTTGGGGCTCCATGATCATCTTGTCACCGGCATGACAAGATGATCTCCATCATCATGATCTCCATCATCATGATCTCCATCATCGTGTCTCCATGAAGTTGCTCGCCAACTATTACTTCTACTACTATGGCTAACACGTTTAGCAATAAAGTAAAGTAATTTACATGGCGTTTCTCAATGACACGCAGGTCATACAAAAAATAAAGACAACTCCTATGGCTCCTGCCGGTTGTCATACTCATCGACATGCAAGTCGTGATTCCTATTACAAGAACATGATCTCATACATCACATATATATCATTCATCATTCATCACAACTTTGGCCATATCACATCACAGAACACTTGCTGCAAAAACAAGTTAGACGTCCTCTAATTGTTGCAAGTTTTACGTGGCTGCAATAGGGTTCAGCAAGAACGTTTTCTTACCTACGTGAAAGCCACAACGTGATTTGTCAACTTCTATTTACCCTTCATAAGGACTCTTTTCATCGAATCCTCTCCAACTAAAGTGGGAGAGACAGACACCCGCCAACCACCTTATGCAACTAGTGCATGTTAGTCGGTGGAACCGGTCTCACATAAGCGTACGTGTAAGGTTGGTCCGGGCCGCTTCATCCCACAATACCACCGAAGCAAGATAAGACTAGTAGCGGCAAGAAAGTTGACAACATCTACGCCCACAACAAATTGTGTTCTACTCGTGCAAAGAGAACTACACATAGACCTAGCTCATGATGCCACTGTTGGGGAACGTTGCAGAAAACAAAAATTTTCCTACGGTTTCACCAAGATCCATCTATAAGTTCATCTAGTAACGAGTGATCGGATGCATCTACATACCTTTGTAGATCGCAAGCGAAAGCGTTCAAAGAACGGGGATGAGGGAGTCGTACTCGACGTGATCCAAATCACCGGAGATCCTAGCGCCGAACGGACGGCACCTCCGCGTTCAACACACGTACGGTCAGCGTGACGTCTCCTTCTTCTTGATCCAGCAAGGGGGAAGGAGAGGTTGAGGAAATGGCTCCAGCAGCAGCACGGCGGCGTGGTGGTGATGGAGCTGCAGTACTCCGGCAGAGCTTCGCCAAGCACTATGGAGGAGGAGGAGGTGTTGGAGAGGGAGAGGGAGGCACCAAAGGCAAAGGTAAGAGGTCCTCCATCCCCCCACTAAATATAGGGGGGGCCTAGGGGGGGCGGCGGCCCTAGGAGATGCAATCTCCTAGGGGGGCGGCGGCCAAGGGGTGGGGCGCTTGCCCCCCAAGCAAGGGGGCGCCCCCCCTTTAGGGTTTCCCCCACCCTAGGCGCATGGGCCCTAGGGGAAGTGGCGCCCCAGCCCACTTTGGGATGGATCCCTTCCCACTTCAGCCCATGGGGCCCTCCAAGATAGGTGGCCCCACCCGGTGGACCCCCGGGACCCTTCCGATGGTCCCGGTACAATACCGGTGACACTGAAACTTGTCCCGATGGCCGAAATAGCACTTCCTATATATAATTCTTTACCTCCGTATCATTCCGGAACTCCTTGTGACGTCTGGGATCTCATCCGGGACTCCGAACAACATTCGGGTTACTGCATATACATATCCCTACAACCCTAGTGTCACCAAACCTTAAGTGTGTAGACCCTACGGGTTCGGGAGACATGTAGACATGACCGAGATTGCTCTCCAGTCAATAACCAACAGCGGGATCTGGATACCCATGTTGGCTCCCACATGCTCCTCGATGATCTCATCGGATGAACCACGATGTCGAGGATTCAAGCAACCCCGTATACAATTCCCTTTGTCAATCGGTATGTTACTTGCCCTAGATTCGATCGTCGGTATCCCAATACCTTGTTCAATCTCGTTACCGGCAATTCCTTTACTCGTACCGTAATGCATGATCCCGTGACCAGACACTTGGTCACTTTGAGCTCATAATGATGATGCATTACTGAGTGGGCCCAGTGATACCTCTCCGTCATACGGAGTGACAAATCCCAGTCTTGATCCGTGTCAACCCAACAAACACTTTCGGAGATACCCGTAGTATACCTTTATAGTCACCCAGTTACGTTGTGACGTTTGGTATACCCAAAGTACTCCTACAGTATCCGAGAGTTACACGATCTCATGGTCTAAGGAAAGGATACTTGACATTGGAAAAACTCTAGCAAACGAACTATACGATCTTATGCTATGTTTAGGATTGGGTCTTGTCCATCACATCATTCTCCTAATGATGTGATCTCGTTATCAATGACATCCAATGTCCATAGTCAGGAAACCATGACTATCTATTGATCAACGAGCTAGTCAACTAGAGGCTTACTAGGGACATGTTGGTGTCTATTATTCACACATGTATTACGATTTCCGCATAACACAATTATAGCATGAATAAAGACAATTATCATGAACAAGGAAATATAATAATAATGCTTTTATTATTGCCTCTAGGGCATATTTCCAACAGTCACTGCCACCTCCCTACGACGCCACGCCATTAAGACCGCACCTTTGTTTCACGGCCATCTCTTCTTCCCTCCACGGCATCGCCCCTCTCCTCTCTTCAGCATCCTAGTGCAAGGAATGCGCATTGTCATAACTGAGGGCGTCCACCACAATGTGCTTTTAGCTGCCATAACATACGAAATGATATTATATCATGCGATTTTTCACGTCTTTTTTTCTTTAGAAAACTATTGACAAGATATGTGCCCATGAATTGCTACGAGGCCAAACTTTATTGGGACAAATCCTCAAGAGAATCAATAACCGGTGCCCGGAGCCGCTACAGTACGGTGACAACCTGCTACAGTGCGTCTTCAGCTCCACCCCCACTCATGATTAGCCTTATACCATCAATGGAGTTGTACACTATCTCTTCAAACGTGATGAGAATAAATCAGAAGGCGACAACAAGTATTAGCTTAGATTCTGGATCATAGGAGAAGAAAGTTGTAAAGTGGTATAAAATGCTAATACAATCATGTATATAGTTTAGCCTAATTTCTAACTATTCTATGTAGCATACTGCATTACGAGGAGGCACTGTATAACCATCCCATAGTCACACATCGATTGACACAACCAGAGGCTCAAGCCCGAGCCCAAAGTAGAAAGGCATGTAGTTATGCATCTCCAACCACTACGCAGGACTCCAAAAAAACATTCCCTGATGTTATGCAAGCATCAATTGGTCATAGTCAGGTGCATCCTGTTGGATACACTCTTCCACAACCATATAATAGTGATGTTTCAGTATCCACATATGTACCAAGAGCAACATTTTGAGTCAACAGCTCGTGTAATATACCATAGAACCATTTGATAAATATCAATTTATTACATTACCATATAGAGTGAAAAAGGAACCATGTTTTCTTACATATACAATAGATGAGATGGTCTAGACCATGTTCTCAGGCCAAAGCAAACAGGCATTTTTTTTGGTTATTTGTAGAGAAATTCGAACAGCTAAGCATCCTCTGTTTTTTTGATAATGATGCATGCAGCCATTTTATTAAGAAGTCACGAAATATCACAAAGTCGTCAAAGTATTACAGCTCGCAAGAGAAACGAAAAATAAAAGTAAAGAAAATTTCATGCTAACAATCACAACCGGAATGGCAATAAAAAGGATAAGCTCCCTAGACTCCTATCCTATTATGCGAACGTCATCCGAACCGGTTGACTATAGCCCGTGCGACCATCTTCCGCTGGTTGCACCCAGTAACCAAAGGCTCCCTGAATTCCATAGGAGTGAGTAAGGACCACGTACAGATCCAAGCGGTAGCTCTGAAAATGACCTGCAAGAAAGTTAAATTGTGTTGTATGTTAATAGGATTGACATCTTACTATTGTCAGGAAAACAATAGGTGCAAACTTGGAAACTAGGGGGAATAGAACTCGGAAGTTAAGTGTGCTCGGGCTAGAGTAGTAACAGGATGGGTGACCGGCCGGGAAGTTAGACGATTTAGTATAATGAGGGGTGATTAGATAATAAAGATTATAGATTAAATTGAGCAGTGATGAGGTGTGATTAGAGATTAAATTATAAAATAATTCAGAAATTTGAAAATCGGGAAACAATTCAAATAAACAAAAAATTATAAGGAGAGAGGCAAATAGAGTAATATAATATGTTATCATCACATAGCGTTTCCCGATGCAAAATGAGTCTATAAAGTAATAAATGAACACATCTATGTTACCACATATACTAGTAGAATGCCTGTGCGTTGCCACAGGCTTTCTCATCTTTTGTGCTGATTACATATATATACCTGTATATTGTATATAACTTGGTAAATTTTTGGTCCTTTCCAACAACATAGGATCGACACCCTTATCGACAGATTCTTTTTCGACATCGGCATAATACATCTCCATCTCTCTCATACTCCGCAAAACTAACATATAAATATATATATTTTTTGTATTATCATGTGCAAAAAATATGTAAAGAAGAACAATTATTTGTATGCATCTCTTCCAATTGTATAAGACTTTATGATTTTTCAGTCCATCTATCATAAAGCTTTTTCAATCGATATTTTTAAAGCATCATCCAAAGCCATCAGTTTCTATCTATATTCTATAAAATGAATAAATATGTATAAACACATATTAAGAAAGATAAGCCTGTATTATATATTCATTGTCCCTTAAAAAATTCATTGGACGGGTGCTCGCTTCAAGCAGGTGACGGTTTTTTTTACGAAGTGAGTGGCATTGTGCTTTTTAATACAACGAGTCACATCCTAATTTTAGTAAACTATATACTCACCTGTAAATCACTTGTCGGTGATTATACTTCCGAAATTACTTGCTAGAGTAGGTGATATTTTTCGCTATATAATCGCTTTTCCTAAAAAATAGCAAGTAATCGCTGCTTTTCTTCTCATCTTAAAAAAGCAGTTCACTCTCTGACTCTCACCAGATGGCATAATGCTCGCACTCATATTTCATTACCCCGGCCCGCTAATTTCCTCGCCACATCGTCGTTGGTGGCATCTCCCCCCTCCATGGCATGTCACTCCCACCTCCCTACGCGCCACACCATTAAGACCGCAGCTTTGTTTCACCGCTGTCTCTTCTTCCCTCCACGGCATCGCCCCTCTCCTCTCTTCAGCATCCCAGGCCAATTCCCAGTGCAAGAAATGCGCACGGTCGTAACCGAGGGCGTCCACCACAATGTGCTTTTAGCTGCAATAACATACGAAATGATACTATATCATGCGATTTTTCGCGTCTTTTTTCTTTAGAAAACTATTGACAAGATATGTGCCCATGAGTTGCTACGAGGCCAAATTTTACTGGGACAAATCCTCAAGAGAATCAATAACCGGTGCCCCGAATCGCTACAGTATGGTGACAACCTGCTACAGTACGTCTTCAGCTCCACCCCCACTCACGATTAGCCTTATACCATCAATGGAGTTGTACACTATCTCTTGAAACGTGATGTGAATAAATCAGAAGGCGGCAACAAGTATTAGCTTAGATTCTGGATCATAGGAGAAGAAAGTTTAAAGTGGTATAAAATGCTAATACAATCATGTATATAGTTTAGCCTAATTTCTAACTATTCTAAGTAGCACACTGCAGTACGAGGATGCACTGTATAACCACCCCATAGTCACACATCGATTGACACAACCAGAGGCTCAAGCCCGAGCCCAAAGTAGAAAGGCATGTAGTTATGCATCTCCAACCACTACGCAGGTCTCCAAAAAAACATTCCCTGATGTTATGCAAGCACCAATTGGTCATAGTCAGGTGCATCCTGTTGGATACACTCTTCCACAACCATATAATAGTGATGTTTCAGTATCCACATATGTATCAAGAGCAACATTTTGAGTCAACAGCTCGTGTAATCTACCATAGAAACATTTGATAATATCAATTTATTACATTACCATAGAGAGTGAAAAAGGAACCACGTTTTCGTACATATACAATAGATGAGATGGTCTAGACCATGTTCTCAGGCCAAAGCAAACATGATTTTTTTGGGGTTATTTGTGGAGAAATTCGAACAGCTAAGCATCCTCTATTTTTTTGGAAATGAAGGCGTACCCCCTGCCTCTGCATCATAATGATGCATGCAGCCATTTTATTAAGAAGTCCCAAAGTATCACAAAGTCGTCAAAGTATTACAGCTCGCAAGAGAAGCGAAAAATAAAAGTAAAGCAAAGTTCATGCTAACAATCACAGCCGGTATGGCAATAAAAAGGATAAGCTCCGTAGACTCCTACCCTATTATGCGACCGACATCCGAACCGGTTGACTATAACACGTAAGACCATCTTCCACTGGTTGCACCCAGCAACCAAAGGCTCCCTGTATCCCAGAGGAGTGAGTAAGGACCACATACGGATACAAGTGGTAGCTCTGACGATGACCTGCAAGGAAGTTAAATTGTGTTGTCCGTTAATAGGATTGACATCTTACTATTGTCAGGAAAACAACAAATGCAGACTTGGAAACTAGGAGGAATAGAACTCGAAAGTTAAGCGTGCTCAGGCTGGAGTAGTAACAGGATGGGTGACCGGCCGTGAAGTTAGACGATTTAGAATGATGAGGGGTGATTAGAGAATAAAGATTATAGATTTAGTTGAGCAGTGATGAGGGGTGATTAGAGATTAAATTGTAAAATAATTCTGAAATGTGAAAATAGGGGAAAAATTCAAAAACAAAATTAAAAAAATCAAGAAAGTATAAGGAGAGAGGCACATAGAGTAATATAATATGTTATCATCACGTAGAGTTTCCCGATGCAAAATGAGTCTATAAAGTAATAAATGAACACATCTATGTTACCAGATATACTAGTAGAATGTCCGTGCGTTGCCACAGGCTTTCTAATCTTTTGTGCTTTTTGTGCTGATTGCATATATATACGTGTATATTGTATATAACTTGGTAAATTTTTGGTCCCTTCCAATAACATCGCATCGACACCCTTATTGACAGATTATTTTTGGACATCGGCATAATACATATCCATCTCTCTCATACTCTGCAAAAATAACATATAAATATATATATTTTTTGTATTATCATGTGCAAAAAAATATAAAGAAGAGCAATTATTTGTATGCATCTCTTCCAATTGTATAAGACTTGAGGATTTTTCAGTCCATCCATCATAAAGCTTTTTCAATCGATATTTTCAAAGCATCATCCAAAGCCATCAGTTTTTATCTATATTCTAGAAAATGAATATATATATATATATATATATATACGTTTAAACACATATTAAGAAAGATAAGCCCGTATTATATATTCATTCTCCCTAAAAAAATTCATTGGACGGGTGCTTGCTTCAAGCAGGTGACGGTTTTTTTATGAATTGAGTGGCATTGTGCTTTTTAATACATCGAGTCGCATCCCAATTTTAGTAAACTATATACTCGCCTGTAAATCTGTTGTTGGTAATTATGCTTCCCAACTTACTTGGTAGAGTATGTGATATTTTTCGCTATATAACTGCTTTTTCAAAAAGAAAGCAAACAAACGCTCCTTTTCTTCTCATCTTCAAAAAGCAGTTTATTCTCCGACTCTCACCAAATGGCACAATGCTCACACTCACATTTCATTACCCCGACCTGCTTTCATCGCCACATCATCGTTGGTGCCATCTCTCCCCTCCACGGCATGTCACTGCCACCTCCCTACGACGCCACGCCATTAAGACCGCACCTTTGTTTCACCGCCATCTCTTCTTCCCTCCGCAGCATCGCCCCTCTCCTCTCTTCAGCATCCTAGTGCAAGGAATGCGCACTGTTGTAACTGAGGGCGTCCACCACAATGTGCTTTTAGCTGCCATAACATACGAAATGATATTATATCATGCGATTTTTCACGTCTTTTTTCTTTAGAAAACTATTAACAAGATATGTGCCCATGAGTTGCTACGAGGCCAAACTTTATTGGGACAAATCCTCAAGAGAATCAATAACCGGTGCCCGGAGCCGCTACAGTACGGTGACAACCTGCTACAGTACGTCTTCAGCTCCACCCCCACTCATGATTAGCCTTATACCATCAATGGAGTTGTACACTATCTCTTGAAACGTGATGTGAATAAATTAGAAGGCGACAACAAGTATTAGCTTAGATTCTGGATCATAGGAGAAGAAAGTTGTAAAGTGGTATAAAATGCTAATACAATCATGTATATAGTTTAGCCTAATTTCTAACTATTCTATGTAGCATGCTGCAGTACGAGGAGGCACTGTATAACCATCCCATAGTCACACATCGATTGACACAACCAGAGGCTCAAGCCCGAGCCCAAAGTAGAAAGGCATGTAGTTATGCATCTCCAACCACTACGCAGGTCTCCAAAAAAACATTCCCTGATGTTATGCAAGCACCAATTGGTCATAGTCAGGTGCGTCCTGTTGGATACACTCTTCCACAGCCATATAATAGTGATGTTTCAGTATCCACATATGTATCAAGAGCAACATTTTGAGTCAACAGCTCGTGTAATCTACCATATAACCATTTGATAAATATCAATTTATTACATTACCATATAGAGTGAAAAAGGAACCATGTTTTCGTACATATACAATAGATGAGATGGTCTAGACCATGTTCTCAGGCCAATGCAAACAGGATTTTTTTGGGTTATTTGTCGAGAAATTCGAACAGCTAAGCATCCTCTGTTTTTTTGGAAATGGAGGCGTACCCCCGGCCTCTGCATCATAATGATGCATGCAGCCATTTTATTAAGAAGTCGCAAAGTGTCACAAAGTCGTCAAAGTATTACAGCTCGCAAGAGAAGCGAAAAATAAAAGTAAAGCAAATTTCATGCTAACAATCACAACCGGAATGGCAATAAAAAGGATAAGCTCACTAGACTCATATCCTATTATGCGAGCATCATCCGAACCGGTTGACTATAGCCCGTGCGACCATGTCCCGCTGGTTGCACCCAGTAACCAAAGGCTCCCTGGATTCCATAGGAGTGAGTAAGGACCACGTACAGATCCAAGCAGTAGCTCTGAAAATGACCTGCAAGAAAGTTAAATTGTGTTGTATGTTAATAGAATTGACATCTTACTATTGTCAGGAAAACAACAGGTGCAGACTTGGAAACTCGGGGGAATAGAACTCGGAAATTAAGTGTGCTCGGGCTGGAGTAGTAACAGGATGGGTGACCGGCCGGGAAGTTAGACGATTTAGTATAATGAGGGGTGATTAGAGAATAAATATTATAGATTAAATTGAGCAATGATGAGGTGTGATTAGAGATTAAATTGTAAAATAATTCAGAAATTTGAAAATCGGGAAAAAATTCAAATAAACAAAAAATTATAAGAAGAGAGGCAAATAGAGTAATATAATATGTTATCATCACATAGCGTTTCCCGATGCAAAATGCGTCTATAAAGTAATAACTGAATACATCTATGTTACCACATATACTAGTAGAATGCCCGTGCGTTGCCACAGGCTTTTTAATCTTTTGTGCTGATTGCATATATATACCTGTATATTGTATATAACTTGGTAAATTTTTGGTCCTTTCCAACAACATAGCATCGACACCCTTATCGACAGATTATTTTTGGACATCGGCATAATACATCTCCATCTCTCTCATACTCTGCAAAAATAACATATAAATATATATATTTTTTGTATTATCATGTGCAAAAAATATGTAAAGAAGAACAATTATTTGTATGCATGTCTTCCAATTGTATAAGACTTTATGATTTTTCAGTCCATCTATCATAAAGCTTTTTCAATCGATATTTTCAAAGCATCATCCAAAGCCATCAGTTTTTATCTATATTCTATAAAATGAATAAATATGTATAAACACATATTAAGAAACATAAGCCTGTATTATATATTCATTGTCCCTTAAAAAATTCATTGGACGGGTGCTCGCTTCAAGCAGGTGACGGTTTTTGTACGAAGTGAGTGGCATTGTGCTTTTTAATACAGCGAGTCGCATCCCAATTTTAGTAAACTATATACTCACCCGTAAATCACTTGTTGGTGATTATACTTCCGAAATTACTTGCTAGAGTAGGTGATATTTTTCGCTATATAACCGCTTTTCCTAAAAAATAGCAAGCAACCGCTCCTTTTCTTCTCATCTTAAAAAAGCAGTTCACTCTCTGACTCTCACTAGATGGCACAACGCTTGCACTCATATTTCATTACCCCGGCCTGCTTTCCTCGCCACATCGTCGGTGGTGGCATGTCCCCCCTCCATGGCATGTCACTGCCACCTCCCTATGACGCCACACCATTAAGACCGCAGCTTTGTTTCACCGCTGTCTCTTCTTCCCTCCACGGCATCGCCCCTCTCCTCTCTTCAGCATCCCAGGCCGATTCCCAGTGCAAGGAATGCGCACTGTCGTAACCGAGGGCGTCCACCACAATGTGCTTTTAGCTGCAATAATATACGAAATGATATTATATCATGCGATGTTTCGCGTCTTTTTTCTTTAGAAAACTATTGACAAGATATGTGCCCATGAGTTGCTACGAGGCCAAACTTTACTGGGACAAATCCTCAAGAGAATCAATAACCGGTGCCCCGAACTGCTACAGTATGGTGACAACCTGCTACAGTACGTCTTCAGCTCCACCCCCACTCATGATCAGCCTGCTACCATCAATGGAGTTGTACACTATCTCTTGAAACGTGATGTGAATAAATCAGAAGGCGACAACATGTATTAGATTAGATTCTGGATCATAGGAGAGGAAAGTTGTAAAGTGGTATAAAATGCTAATACAATAATGTATATAGTATAGCCTAATTTCCAACTATTCTATGTAGCATTCTGCAGTACGAGAAGGCACTGTATAACCATCCCATAGTCACACATCGATTGACACAACCAGAGGCTCAAGCCCGAGCCTAAAGTAGAAAGGCATGTAGTTATGCATCTCCAACCACTACGCAAGTCTCCAAAAACACATTCCCTGATGTTATGCAAGCACCAATTGGTCATAGTCAGGTGCATCCTGTTGGATACACTCTTCCACAACCATATAATAGTGATGTTTCAGTATCCACATATGTATCAAGAGCAACATTTTGAGTCAGCAGCTCGTGTAATCTACCATAGAAACATTTGATAATATCAATTTATTACATTACCATAGAGAGTGAAAAAGGAACCACGTTTTCGTACATATACAATAGATGATATGGTCTAGACCATGTTCTCAGGCCAAAGCAAACAAGATTTTTTTTGGGTTATTTGTAGAGAAATTCGAACAGCTAAGCATCCTCTGTTTTTTTGGAAATGAAGGCATACCCTCTGCCTCTGCATCATAATGATGCATGCAACCATTTTATTAAGAAGTCGCAAAGTATCACAAAGTCATCAAAGTATTACAGCTCGGAAGAGAAGCGAAAAATAAAAGTAAAGCAAAGTTCATGCTAACAATCATAGCCGGAATGGCAATAAAAAGGATAAGCTCCCTAGACTCCTATCCTATTATGCGACCATCATCCGAACCGGTTGACTATAGCACGTAAGACCATCTTCCACTAGTTGCACCCAGCAACCAAAGGCTCCCTTTATCCCATAGGAGTGAGTAAGGACCACATACGGATCCAAGTGGTAGCTCTGAAGATGACCTGCAAGGAAGTTAAATTGTGTTGTCCGTTAATAGGATTAACATCTTACTATTGTCAGGGAAACAACAAGTGCAGACTTGGAAACTAGGGGGAATAGAACTCGGAAGTTAAGCGTGCTCGGGCTGGAGTAGTAACAGGATGGGTGACCGGCCGGTAAGTTAGATGATTTAGAATGATGAGGGGTGATTAGAGAATAAAGATTATAGATTTAATTGAGCAATGATGAGGGGTTATTAGAGATTAAATTGTAAAATAATTCAGAAATTTTAAAATCGGGGGAAAATTCAAAAAAAAATCAAGAAATTATAAGGAGAGAGGC
This sequence comes from Triticum monococcum, assembly GCA_034509565.1. NCBI lineage: Eukaryota > Viridiplantae > Streptophyta > Magnoliopsida > Poales > Poaceae > Triticum > Triticum monococcum. The sequence continues at coordinate 73,771,995 of CM067842.1, read as the reverse complement.
AAATAGAGTAATATAATATGTTATCATCACATAGAGTTTCCCGATTCAAAATGAGTCTATAAAATAATAAATGAACACATCTATGTTACCAGATATACTAGTAGAATGCCCGTGCGTTGCCACAGGCTTTCTAATCTTTTGTGCTTTTTGTGCTGATTGCATATATATGTTGGGGAACGTAGTAATTTCAAAAAATTTCCTACGCACACGCAAGATCATGGTGATGCATAGCAACGAGGGGGAGAGTATGATCTACGTACCCTTGTAGATCGACAACGGAAGCGTTAGGTTGATGTAGTCGTACGTCTTCACGGCCCGACCGATCAAGCACCGAAACTACGGCACCTCCGAGTTCTAGAACACGTTCAGCTTGATGACGATCCCCGGACTTCGATCCAGCAAAGCGTCGGGGAAGAGTTCCGTCAGCACGACGGCGTGGTGACGATCTTGATGTACTAATGTCGCAGGGCTTCGCCTAAGCACTGCTACAATATTATCGAGGACTATGGTGGAAGGGGGCACCGCACACAGCTAAGAATATGATCACGTGGATCAACTTGTGTCTCTAGGGGTTGCCCCTGCCTCCGTATATAAAGGCTCAAACGGGGGGGGGGGGGGGGGTGCGGCCGGCCAGGAGAGGCGCGCCAGCAGGAGTCCTACTCCCAGAGGGAGTAGGACTCCCCATTTCCTAGTTGGAATAGGATTCGCGGAGGGGGGGGGGGAAAGAGGAAGGGGGGCCGGCCCCCTCTCCTTATCCTATTCGGACCCAGGGAGGGGAGGGGCGCGCTGTTGGGGAACGTAGTAATTTCAAAAAAATTCCTACGCACACGCAAGATCATGGTGATGCACAGCAACGAGAGGGGAGAGTGTTGTCTACGTACCCACGCAGACCGACTGCGGAAGCATTGACACAACGTAGAGGAAGTAGTCGTACGTCTTCCCGATCCGACCGATCCAAGCACCGTTACTCCGGCACCTCCGAGTTCTTAGCACACGTACAGCTCGATGACGATCCCCGGGCTCCGATCCAGCAAAGCATCATGGAGGAGTTCCGTCAGCACGACGGCGTGATGACGATCTTGATGTACTGCCGCCGCAGGGCTTCGCCTAAGCACTGCTACAATATAATCAAGGTGGAATATGGTGGCAGGGGGCACCGCACACGACTAAGGAACGATCTCAATGATCAACTTCTGTGTCTAGATGTGCCCCCTTGCCCCCGTATATAAAGGAGCAAGGGGAGGAGGCTGGCCGGCCAGGTGTGGCGCGCCAAGGAGGAGTCCTCCTCCTAGTAGGAGTAGGACTCCTACTAGGAGGTGGAAAGAGGTGGAGTGGGAGAAGGAAAGGGGGCGCCGCCCCCCTCTCCTAGTCCAATTCGGACCAGGGAGGAGGTGGCGCGCGGCCCACCTCTTGCAGCCCCTCTCTCTCTCCACTAAGGCCCATATGGCCCAATACTTCTCCCGGTAGGGTTCCGGTAACCCTCCGGCTCTCGGGTTTTCTCCGAAATCACCCGAAACACTTCCGGTGTCCGAATATAGCCGTCCAATATATCAATCTTTATGTCTCGAACATTTCGAGACTCCTCGTCATGTCCGTGATCACATCCGGGACTCCGAACTAACTTCGGTACATCAAAATGTATAAACTCATAATAACTGTCATCGTAACGTTAAGCGTGCGGACCCTACGGTTCGAGAACAATGTAGACATGACTGAGACAGATCTCCGGTCAATAACCAATAGCGGGACCTGGATGCCCATATTGGCTCCTACATATTCTACGAAGATCTTTATCGGTCAGACCGCATAACAACATACGTTGTTCCTTTGTCATCGGTATATTACTTGCCCGAGATTCGATCGTCGGTATCCAATACCTAGTTCAATCTCGTTACCGGCAAGTCTCTTTACTCGTTCTGTAATACATCATTCCACAACTAACTCATTAGTTGCAATGCTTGCAAGGCTTATGTGATGTGCATTACCGAGAGGGCCTAGAGATACCTCTCCGACAATCGGAGTGACAAATCCTAATCTCGAAATACGCCAACCCAACATCTACCCTTGGAGACACCTGTAGAGCTCCTTTATAATCACCCAGTTATGTTGTGACATTTGGTAGCACAAAAAGTGTTCCTCCGGTAAACAGGAGTTGCATAATCTCATAGTCATAGGAACATGTATAAGTCATGAAGAAAGCAATAGCAACATACTAAACGATCGGGTGCTAAGCTAATGGGTCATGTCAATCAGATCATTCAACTAATGATGTGACCTCGTTAATCAAATAACAACACCTTGTTCATGGTTAGGAAACATAACCATCTTTGATTAACGAGCTAGTCAAGTAGAGGCATACTAGTGACACTAAGTTTGTCTATGTATTCACACATGTATTATGTTTCCGGTTAATACAATTCTAGCATGAATAATAAACATTTATCATGATATAAGGAAATAAATAATAACTTTATTATTGCCTCTAGGGCATATTTCCTTCAGTCTCCCACTTTCACTAGAGTCAATAATCTAGATTACACAGTAATGATTCTAACACCCATGGAGCCTTGGTGCTGATCATGTTTTGCTCGTGGAAGAGGCTTAGTCAACGGGTCTGCAACATTCAGATCCGTATGTATCTTGCAAATATCTATGTCTCCCACCTGGACTAGATCCCGGATGGAATTGAAGCATCTCTTGATGTGCTTGGTCCTCTTGTGAAATCTGGATTCCTTTGCCAAGGCAATTGCACCAGTATTGTCACAAAAGATTTTCATTGGACCCGATGCACTAGGTATAACACCTAGATCGGATATGAACTCCTTCATCCAGACTCCTTCGTTCGCTACTTCCGAAGCAGCTATGTACTCCGCTTCACATGTAGATCCCGCTACGACGCTTTGTTTAGAACTGCACCAACTGACAGCTCCACCGTTTAATGTAAACACGTATCCGGTTTGCGATTTAGAATCGTCCGGATTAGTGTCAAAGCTTGCATCAACGTAACCTCTTACGGTGAGCTCTTTGTCACCTCCATATATGAGAAACATATCCTTAGTCCTTTTCAGGTATTTCAGGATGTTCTTGACCGCTGTCCAGTGATCCACTCCTGGATTACTTTGGTACCTCCCTGCTAAACTTATAGCAAGGCACACATCAGGTCTGGTACACAGCATTGCATACATGATAGAGCCTATGGCTGAAGCATACGGAACATCTTTCATTTTCTCTCTATCTTCTGCAGTGGTTGGGCATTGAGTCTGACTCAACTTCACACCTTGCAACACAGGCAAGAACCCTTTCTTTGCTTGATCCATTTTGAACTTCTTCAAAATCTTGTCAAGGTATGTGCTTTGTGAAAGTCCAATTAAGCGTCTTGATGTATCTCTATAGATCTTTATGCCTAATATGTAAGCAGCTTCACCGAGGTCTTTCATTAAAAAACTCTTATTCAAGTATCCCTTTATGCTATCCAGAAATTCTATATCATTTCCAATCAGCAATATGTCATCCACATATAATATCAGAAATGCTACAGAGCTCCCACTCATTTTCTTGTAAATATAGGCTTCTCCGAAAGTCTGTATAAAACCAAATGCTTTGATCACACTATCAAAGCGTTTATTCCAACTCCGAGAGGCTTGCACTAGTCCATAAATGGATCGCTGGAGCTTGCACACTTTGTTAGCTCCCTTTGGATCGACAAAACCCTCTGGTTGCATCATATACAACCCTTCTTCCAGAAATCCATTCAGGAATGCAGTTTTGACATCCATCTGCCAAATTTTATAATCATAAAATGCGGCAATTGCTAACATGATTCGGACAGACTTAAGCATCGCTACGAGTGAGAAGGTCTCATCGTAGTCAACCCCTTGAACTTGTCAAAAACCTTTTGCGACAAGTCGAGCTTTGTAGACAGTAACATTACCATCAGCGTCAGTCTTCTTCTTGAAGATCCATTTATTCTCAATTGCTTGCTGATCATTGGGCAAGTCAACCAAAGTCCATACTTTGTTCTCATACATGGATCCCATCTCAGATTTCATGGCTTCAAGCCACTTAGCGGAATCTGGGCTCACCATCGCTTCTTCATAGTTCGTAGGTTCATCATGATCTAGCAGCATGATTTCCAGAACAGGATTACCGTACCACTCTGGTGCGGATCTCATTCTGGTTGATCTACGAGGTTCAGTAGTATCTTGTTCTGAAGTTTCATGATCATCATCATTAGCTTCCTCACTAATTGGTATAGGTGTCGCAGAAACAATTTTCTGTGATGTACTACTTTCCAATAAGGGAGCAGGTACAGTTACCTCGTCAAGTTCTACTTTCCTCCCACTCACTTCTTTCGAGAGAAACTCCTTCTCTAGAAAGGATCCATTCTTAGCAACGAATGTCTTGCCTTCGGATCTGTGATAGAAGGTGTACCCAACAGTCTCCTTTGGGTATCCTATGAAGACACATTTCTCCGATTTGGGTTCGAGCTTATCAGGTTGAAGCTTTTTCACATAAGCATCGCAACCCCAAACTTTAAGAAACGACAACTTTGGTTTCTTGCCAAACCATAGTTGGCATCGTCTCAACGGATTTTGATGGTGCCCTATTAACGTGAATGCGGCCGTCTCTAAAGCATAACCCCAAAATGATAGCGGTAAATTAGTAAGAAACATCATAGATCGCACCATATCTAGTAAAGTACGATTACGATGTTCGGACACACCATTACGCTGTGGTGTTCCGGGTGGCGTGAGTTGCGAAACTATTCCACAATTTTTCAAATGTACACCAAACTCGTAACTCAAATATTCTCCTCCACGATCATATCGTAGAAACTTTATTTTCTTGTTACGATGATTTTCAACTTCACTCTGAAATTCTTTGAACTTTTCAAATGTTTCAGACTTATGTTTCATTAAGTAGATATACCCATATCTGCTTAAGTCATCTGTGAAGGTGAGAAAATAACGATATCCGCCACGAGCCTCAATATTCATCGGACCACATACATCGGTATGTATGATTTCCAACAAATCTGTTGCTCTCTCCATAGTACCGGAGAACGGTGTTTTAGTTATCTTGCCCATGAGGCACGGTTCGCAAGTACCAAGTGATTCATAATCAAGTGGTTCCAAAAGTCCATCAGTATGGAGTTTCTTCATGCGCTTTATACCGATATGACCTAAACGGCAGTGCCACAAATAAGTTGCACTGGCATTATCAACTCTGCATCTTTTGGCTTCAACATTATGAATATGTGTGTTACTACTATCGAGATTCATCAAAAATAGACCACTCCTCAAAGGTGCATGACCATAAAAGATATTACTCATATAAATAGAACAACCATTATTCTCTGATTTAAATAAATAACCGTCTCGCATCAAACAAGATCCAGATATAATGTTCATGCTCAACGCTGGCACCAAATAACAATTATTTAGGTCTAATATTAATCCCGAAGGTAGATGTAGAGGTAGCGTGCCGACTGCGATCACATCGACTTTGGAACCGTTTCCCACGCGCATCATCACCTCGTCCTTCGCCAGTGTTCGCTTAATCCGTAGTCCCTGTTTCGAGTTCCAAATATTAGCAACAGAACCAGTATCAAATACCCAGGTGCTACTACGAGCTCTAGTAAGGTACACATCAATAACATGTATATCACATATACCTTTGTTCACCTTGCCGTCCTTCTTATCCGCCAAATACTTGGGGCAGTTCCGCTTCCAGTGACCAGTCTGCTTGCAGTAGAAGCACTCAGTTTCAGGCTTAGGTCCAGACTTGGGTTTCTTCTCTTGAGCAGCAACTTGCTTGCTGCTCTTCTTGAAGTTCCCCTTCTTCTTCCCTTTGCCCTTTTTCTTGAAACTAGTGGTCTTGCTGACCATCAACACTTGATGCTCCTTTTTGATTTCTACCTCCGCGGCTTTTAGCATTGCGAAGAGCTCGGGAATAGTCTTGTTCATCCCTTGCATATTATAGTTCATCACGAAGCTCTTGTAGCTTGGTGGCTGTGATTGGAGAATTCTGTCAATGACGCAATCATCTAGAAGATTAACTCCCATCTGAAACAAGTGATTGTTATACCCAGACATTTTGAGTATATGCTCACTGACAGAACTGTTCTCCTCCATCTTGCAGCTATAGAACTTATTAGAGACTTCATATCTCTCAATCCAGGCATTTGCTTGAAATATTAACTTCAACTCCTGGAACATCTCATATGCTCCATGACGTTCAAAACGTCGTTGAAGTCCCGATTCTAAGCCGTAAAGCATGGCACACTGAACTATCGAGTAGTCATCAGCTTTGCTCTGCCAGACGTTCATAACATCTGGTGTTGCTCCAGCAGCAGGCCTGGCACCCAGCGGTGCTTCCAGGACGTAATTCTTCTGAGCAGCAATGAGGATAATCCTCAAGTTACGGACCCAGTCCGTGTAATTGCTACCATCATCTTTCAACTTCGCTTTCTCAAGGAACGCATTAAAATTCAATGGAACAACAGCACGAGCCATCTATCTACAATCAACATAAACAAGCAAGATACTATCAGGTACTAAGTTCATGATAAGTTTAAGTTCAATTAATCAAATTGCTTAAGAACTCCCACTTAGATAGACATCCCTCTAATCCTCTAAGTGATCACGTGATCCAAATCAACTAAACCATAACCGATCATCACGTGAGATGGAGTAGTTTTCAATGGTGAACATCGCTATGTTGATCATATCTACTATATGATTCACGCTCGACCTTTCGGTCTCCGTGTTCCGAGGCCATATCTGCATATGCTAGGCTCGTCAAGTTTAACCTGAGTATTCTGCGTGTGCAAAACTAGCTTGCACCCGTTGTAGATGGACGTAGAGCTTATCACACCCGATCATCACGTGGTGTCTGGGCACGACGAACTTTGGCAACGATGCATACTCAGGGAGAACACTTCTTGATAATTTAGTGAGAGATCATCTTATAATGCTACCGTCAATCAAAGCAAGATAAGATGCATAAAAAGATAAACATCACATGCAATCAATATAAGTGATATGATATGGCCATCATCATCTTGTGCTTGTGATCTCCATCTCCGAAGCACCGTCATGATCATCATCGTCACCGGCGCGACACCTTCATCTCCATCATAGCATCATTGTCGTCTCGCCAATCTTATGCTTCCACGACTATCGCTACCGCTTAGTGATAAAGTAAAGCATTACATCACGATTGCATTGCATACAATAAAGCGACAACCATATGGCTCCTGCCAGTTGCCGATAACTCGGTTACAAAACATGATCATCTCATACAATAAATTCAGCATCATGTCTTGACCATATCACATCACAACATGCCCTGCAAAAACAAGTTAGACGTCCTCTACTTTGTTGTTGCAAGTTTTACGTGGCTGCTGCGGGCTTAAGCAAGAACCAATCTCACCTACGCATCAAAACCACAACGATAGTTTGTCAAATAGACTCCGTTTTAACCTTCTCAAGGACCGGGCGTAGCCACACTCGGTTCAACTAAAGTTGGAGAGACAGTCGCCCGCAAGCCACCTATGTGCAAAGCATGTCGGGGGAACCAGTCTCGCATAAGCGTACGCGTAATGTTGGTCCGGGTCGTCTCGTCCAACAATACCGCCGAACCAAAGTATGACATGCTGGTAGGCAGTATGACTTATATCGCCCACAACTCACTTGTGTTCTACTCGTGCATATAACATCAAACCATAAAACCTAGGCTCGGATGCCACTATTGGGGAACGTAGTAATTTCAAAAAATTTCCTACGCACACGCAAGATCATGGTGATGCACAGCAATGAGAGGGGAGAGTGTTGTCTACATACCCACGCAGACCGACTGCGGAAGCGTTGACACAACATAGAGGAAGTAGTCGTACGTCTTCCCGATCCGACCGATCCAAGCACCATTACTCCGGCACCTCCGAGTTCTTAGCACACATAGAGCTCGATGACGATCCCCGGGCTCCGATCCAGCAAAGCATCGGGGAGGAGTTCCGTCAGCACGACGGCGTGATGACGATCTTGATGTACTAACGTCGCAGGGCTTCGCCTAAGCACTGCTACAGTATAATTGAGGTGGAATATGGTGGCAGGGAGCACCGCACACGGCTAAGGAACGATCTCAATGATCAACTTGTGTGTCTAGAGGTGCCCCCTTGCCCCCGTATATAAAGGAGCAAGGGGAGGAGGCCGGCCGGCCAGGTGTGGCGTGCCAAGGAGGAGTCCTCCTCCTACTAGGAGTAGGAATCCTACTAGGAGTAGGACTCCTACTAGGAGTAGGAGTAGGACTCCTACTAGGAGGGGGAAAGAGGTGGAGTGGGAGAAGGAAAGGGGGGGGGGGCGCCGCCCCCCTCTCCTAGTCCAATTAGGACCAGGGAGGAGGTGGCGCGCAGCCCACCTCTTGCAGCCCCTCTCTCTCTCCACTAAGGCCCATATGGCCCAATACTTCTCCCGGTAGGGTTCCGGTAACCCTCCGGCTCTCCGGTTTTCTCCGAAATCACCCGAAACACTTCCGGTGTCTGAATATAGCCGTCCAATATATCAATCTTTATGTCTCGACCATTTCGAGACTCCTCGTCATGTCCGTGATCACATCCGGGACTCCGAACTAACTTCGGTACATCAAAATGCATAAACTCATAATAACTGTCATCGTAACGTTAAGCGTGCGGACCCTATGGTTCGAGAACAATGTAGACATGACTGAGACAGATCTCCGGTTAATAACCAATAGCGGGACCTGGATGCCCATATTGGCTCCTACATATTCTACGAAGATCATTATCGGTCAGACCGCATAACAACATACATTGTTCCTTTGTCATCGGTATATTACTTGCCCGAGATTCGATCGTCGGTATCCAATACCTAGTTCAATCTCGTTACCGGCAAGTCTCTTTACTCGTTTTGTAATACATCATTCCGCAACTAAATCATTAGTTGCAATGCTTGCAAGGCTTATGTGATGTGCATTACCGAGAGGGCCCAGAGATACCTCTCCGGCAATCGGAGTGACAAATCCTAATCTTGAAATATGCCAACCCAACATCTACCCTTGGAGACACATGTAGAGCTCATTTATAATCACCCAGTTACGTTGTGACGTATGGTAGCACACAAAGTGTTCCTTCGGTAGACGGGAGTTGCATAATCTCATAGTCATAGGAACATGTATAAGTCATGAAGAAAGCAATAGCAACATACTAAACGATCGGGTGCTAAGCTAATGGGTCATGTCAATCAGATCATTCAACTAATGATGTGACCTCGTTAATCAAATAACAACACCTTGTTCATGGTTAGGAAACATAACCATCTTTGATTAACGAGCTAGTCAAGTAGAGGCATACTAGTGACACTAAGTTTGTCTATGTATTCACACATGTATTATGTTTCCGGTTAATACAATTCTAGCATGAATAATAAACATTTATCATGATATAAGGAAATAAATAATAACTTTATTATTGCCTCTAGGGCATATTTCCTTCACGCGCGACCCATCTCTGGCTACCTCTCCTCTCTTCCACTAAGGCCCACTAAGGCCCATATATCTCCCGGGGGGTTTCGGCAACCTTCTCGGTACTCCGGTAAAATCCCGATTTCACCCGGAACACTTCCGATATCCAAATATAGGCTTCCAATATATCATTCTTTATGTCTCGACCATTTCGAGACTCCTCGTCATGTCCGTGATCATATCCGGGACTTCGAATAACCTTAGGTACATCAAAATGCATAAACTCATAATATAACTGTCATCGAAACCTTAAGCGTGCGGACCCTACGGGTTTGAGAACAATGTAGACATGATCGAGACATGTCTCCGGTCAATAACCAATAGCGGGACCTGGATGCCCATATTGGTTCCTACATATTCTACGAAGATCTTTTATCGGTCAGACCGCATAACAACATATGTTGTTCCCTTTGTCATCGGTATGTTACTTGCCCGAGATTCGATCGTCGGTATCCAATACCTAGTTCAATCTCGTTACCGGCAAGTCTCTTTACTCGTTCCATAATACATCATCCCGCAACTAACTCATTAGTTGCAATGCTTGCAAGGCTTAAGTGATGTGCATTACCGAGAGGGCCCAGAGATACCTCTCCGACGATCGGAGTGACAAATCCTAATCTCAAAATACGCCAACCCAACATGTACCTTTGGAGACACCTGTAGAGAACCTTTATAATCACCCAGTTACATTGTGACGTTTGGTAGCACACAAAGTGTTCCTCCGGCACACGGGAGTTTCATAATCTCATAGTCATAGGAACATGTATAAGTCATGAAGAAAGCAATAGGAACATACTAAACGATCAGGTGCTAAGCTAATGAAATGGGTCATGTCAATCAGATCATTCATCTAATGATGTGATCCCATTAATCAAATAACAACTCTTTGTCTATGGTTAGGAAACATAACCATCTTTGATTAATGAGCTAGTCAAGTAGAGGCATACTAGTGACACTCTGTTTGTCTATGTATTCACACATGTATTGTGTTTCTGGTTAATACAATTCTAGCATGAATAATAAACATTTATCATGAAATAAGGAAATAAATAATAACTTTATTATTGCCTCTAGGGCATATTTCCTTCAGTCTCCCACTTGCACTAGAGTCAATAATCTAGTTCACATCGCCATGTGATTTAACAGCAATAGTTCACATCACCATGTGATTAACACCCATAGTTCACATCGTCATGTGACCAACACTCAAAGGGTTTACTAGAGTCAATAATCTAGTTCGCATCGCTATGTGATTAACACCCAAAGAGTACTAAGGTGTGATCATATTTTGCTTGTGAGATAATTTTAGTCAACGGGTCTGTCACATTCAGATACGTAAGTATTTTGCAAGTTCTATGTCTACAATGCTCTACACGGAACTACTCTAGCTAATTGCTCCCACTTTCAATATGTATCTAGATTGAGACTTAGAGTCATCTAGATTAGTGTCAAAACTTGCATCGACGTAACCTTTTACGACGAACCTTTTGTCACCTCCATAATCGAGAAACATATCCTTATTCCACTAAGGATAATTTTGACCGCTGTCCAGTGATCTACTCCTAGATCACTATTGTATTCTCTTGCCAAAATCAGTGTAGGGTATACAATAGATCTGGTACACAACATGGCATACTTTATAGAACCTATGGCCAAGGCATAGGGAATGACTTTCATTCTCTTTATATCTTTTGCCGTGGTCGGGTTTTGAGTCTTACTCAACTTCACACCTTGTAACACTAGCAAGAACTCTTTCTTTGACTGTTCCATTTTGAACTACTTCAAAATCTTGTCAAGGTATGTACTCATTGAAAAAAAACTTATCAAGCGTCTTGATCTATCTCTATAGATCTTGATGCTCAATATGTAAGCAGCTTCACCGAGGTTTTCTTGAAAAACATCCTTTCAAACACTCCTTTATGCTTTGCAAAATAATTATACATTATTTCCGATCAACAATATGTCATACACATATACTTATCAGAAATGCTGTAGTGCTCCCACCCACTTTCTTGTAAATACAGGCTTCACCGCAAGTCTGTATAAAACTATATGCTTTGATCAACTTATCAAAGCGTATATTCCAACTCCGAGATGCTTGCACCAGTCCATTGATGGATCGCTGGAGCTTGCATATTTTGTTAACACCTTTAGGATTGACAAAACCTTCTAGTTGCATCGTATACAACTCTTCTTTAATAAATCCATTAAGGAATGCAGTTTTGTTTATCCATTTGCCGGATTTCATAAAATGCGGCAATTGCTAACATGATTCGGACAGACTTAAGCATCGCTACGGGTGAGAAGGTCTCATTGTAGTCAATCCCTTGAACTTGCCGAAACCCTTTTGCGACAAGTCGAGCTTTGTAGACAGTAATATTACCGTCAGCGTCAGTCTTCTTCTTGAATATCCATTTATTCTCAATCGCTTGCCGATCATCGGGCAAGTCAACCAAAGTCCACACTTTGTTCTCATACATGGATCCCATCTCAGATTTCATGGCTTCAAGCCATTTTGCGGAATCTGGGCTCACCATCGCTTCTTCATAGTTCGTAGGTTCATCATGATCTAGTAGCATGACTTCTAGAACAGGATTACTGTACCACTCTAGTGTGGATCTCACTCTGGTTGATCTACGAGGTTCAGTAGTATCTTGTTCTGAAGTTTCATGATCATTATCATTAGCTTCCTCACTTATTGGTGTAGGTGTCACAGAAACATGTTTCTGTGATGCATTACTCTCCAACAAGGGAGCAGGTACAGTTACCTCGTCAAGTTCTACTTTCCTCCCACTCACTTCTTTCGAGAGAAACTCCTTCTCCAGAAAGTTTCCGAACTTAGCAACAAAAGTCTTGCCTTCGGATCTGTGATAGAAGGTGTATCCAATAGTCTCCTTTGGATATCCTATGAAGACACATTTCTCCGATTTGGGTTCGACCTTATCAGGTTAAAGCTTTTTCACATAAGCATCGCAGCCCCAAACTTTTAGAAACGACAACTTTGGTTTCTTGCCAAACCATAGTTCATAAGGCGTCGTCTCAACGGATTTTGATGGTGCCGTATTTAACGTGAATGCGGCCGTCGCTAAAGCATAATCCCAAAACGATAGTGGTAAATCAGTAAGAGACATCATAGATTGCACCATATCTAGTAAAGTACGATTACGATGTTCGGACACACCATTACGCTGTGGTGTTCCGGGTGGCGTGAGTTGCAAAACTATTCCGCATTGTTTCAAATGTACACCAAACTCGTAACTCAAATATTCTCCTGCACGATCAGATCGTAGAAACTTTATTTTCTTGTTACGATGATTTTCAACTTCACTCTGAAATTCTTTGAACTTTTCAAATGTTTCAGACTTCTGTTTCATTAAGTAGATATACCCATATCTGCTTAAGTCATCTGTGAAGGTGAGAAAATAACGATATCCGCCACGAGCCTAAAAAAATTCATTTGACAGGTGCTCCCTTCAAGCAGGTGACGGTTTTTTTACGAACTGAGTGGCATTGCGCTTTTTAATACATCGAGTTGCATCCCAATTTAGTAAACTATATACTCACCTGTAAATCTGCTGTTGGTAATTATGCTTCCCAACTTACTTGCTAGAGTATGTGATATTTTTCGCTATATAACCGCTTTTTCAAAAAGAAAGCAAACAAACACTCCTTTTCTTCTCATCTTAAAAAGCAGTTCACTCTCTGACTCTCACCAGATGGCACAATGCTCGCACTCACATTTCATTACCCCGGCCTGCTTTCCTCGCCACATCGTCGTTGGTGCCATCTCTCCCCTCCACGGCATATCACTGCCACCTCCCTACGACGCCACGCCATTAAGACCGCACCTTTGTTTCACCGCCATCTCTTCTTCCCTCCACGACATCGCCCCTCTCCTCTCTTCAGCATCCTAGTGCAAGGAATGCGCACTGTCGTAACTGAGGGCGTCCACCACAATGTGCTTTTAGCTGCCATAACATACAAAATGATATTATATCATGCGATTTTTCGCGTCTTTTTTTCTTTACAAAACTATTGATAAGATATGTGCCCATGAGTTGCTACGAGGCCAAACTTTATTGGGACAAATCCTCAAGAGAATCAATAACCGGTGCCCGGAGCTGCTACAGTATGGTGACAACCTGCTACAGTACGTCTTCAGCTCCACCCCCACTCATGATTAGCCTTATACCATCAATGGAGTTGTACACTATCTCTTGAAACGTGATGTGAATAAATCAGAAGGCGACAACAAGTATTAGCTTAGATTTCGGATCATAGGAGAAGCAAGTTGTAAAGTGGTATAAAATGCTAATACAATCATGTATATAGTATAGCCTAATTTCTAACTATTCTATGTAGCATACCGCAGTACAAGGAGGCACTGTATAACCATCCCATAGTCACACATTGATTGACACAACCAGAGGCTCAAGCCCGAGCCCAAAGTAGAAAGGCATGTAGTTATGCATCTCCAACCACTACGCAGGTCTCCAAAAAGACATTCCCTGATGTTTTGCAAGCACCAATTGGTCGTAGTCAGGTACACTCTTCCACAACCATATAATAGTGATGTTTCAGTATCCACATATGTATCAAGAGCAACATTTTGAGTCAACAGCTCGTGTAATCTACCATAGAACCATTAGATAAATATCAAGTTATTACATTACCATATAGAGTGAAAAAGGAACCATGTTTTCTTACATATACAATAGATGAGATGGTCTAGACCATGTTCTCAAGCCAAAACAAACATGATTTTTTGGGTTATTTGTAGAGAAATTCGAACATCTAAGCATCCTCTATTTTTTTGGAAATGGAGGCGTACCCCTGGCCTCTGCATCATAATGATGCATGCAGCCATTTTATTAAGAAGTCACAAAGTATCACAAAGTCGTCAAAGTATTACAGCTCGCAAGAGAAGCGAAAAATAAAAGGTAAAGCAAATTTCATGCTAACAATCACAACAGGAACGGCAATAAAAAGGATAAGCTCCCTAGAATCCTATCCTATTATGCGACCGTCATCCGAACCTGTTGACTATGGCCCGCGCGACCATCTCCCGCTGGTTGCACCCAGTAACGAAAGGCTCCCTGGATTCCATAGGAGTGAGTAAGGACCACGTACAGATCCAAGCGGTAGCTCTGAAAATGACCTGCAAGAAAGTTAAATTGTGTTGTATGTTAATAGGATTGACATCTTACTATTGTCAGGAAAACAACAAGTGCAGACTTAGAAACTAGGGGGAATAGAACTCGAAAGTTAAGTGTGCACGGGCTGGAGTAGTAACAGGATGGGTGACCGGCCGGGAAGTTAGACGATTTAGTATAATGAGGGGTGATTAGAGAATAAGATTATAGATTAAATTGAGCAGTGATGAGGTGTGATTAGAGATTAAATTGTAAAATAATTCAGAAATTTAAAAAATCGGGGAAAAATTCAAAAAACAAAACAAAAAATTATAAGGAGAGAGGCAAATAGAGTAATATAATATGTTATCATCACATAGCGTTTCCCGATGCAAAATGAGTCTATAAAGTAATAAATGAACACATCTATGTTACCACATATACTAGTAGAATGTCCGTGCGTTACCACAGGCTTTCTAATCTTTTGTGCTGATTGCATATATATACATGTATATTGTATATAACTTGGTAAATTTTTGGTCCTTTCTAACAACATAGCATCGACACCCTTATCGACAGATTCTTTTTGGACATCGGCATAATACATCTCCATCTCTCTCATACTCTGCAAAAATAACATATAAATATATATTTTTTTGTATTATCATGTGCAAAAAATATATAAAGAAGAACAATTATTTCTATGCATCTCTTCCAATTGTATAAGACTTGATCATTTTTCAGTCCATCTATCGTAAAGCTTTTCCAATCGATATTTTCAATGCAGCATACAAAGCCATCAGTTTTTATCTATATTCTATAAAATGAATAAATATGTATAAACACATATTAAGAAAGATAAGCCCGTATTATATATTCATTGTCCCTAAAAAAATTCATTGGACGGGTGCTCGCTTCAAGCAGGTGACGGTTTTTTTACGAAGTGAGTGGCATCGTGCTTTTTAATACATCGAGTCGTATCCCAATTTTAGTAAACTATATACTCACCTGCAAATCTGTTGTTGGTAATTATGCTTCCCAAATTACTTGCTAGAGTATGTGATATTTTTTGCTATATTACCGCATTTCTAAAAAAAAGCAAACAAATGCTCCTTTTTCTTCTCATCTTAAAAAAGCAGTTCGCTCTCTGACTCTCGCCAGATGGCACAACGCTCGCACTCACATTTCATTACCGCGGCCTGCTTTCCTCGCCACATCGTCATTGGTGCCATCTCTCCCCTCCACGGCATGTCACTGCCACCTCCCTACGACGCCACGCCATTAAGACAGCACCTTTGTTTCATCGCTGTCTCTTCTTCCCTCCACGGCATCGCCCCTCTCCTCCCTTCAGCATCCTAGTGCAAGGAATGCACACTATCGTAACTGAGGGCGTCCACCACAATGTGCTTTTAGCTGCCATAACATACGAAATGATATTATATCATGCGATTTTCCGCGTCTTTTTTCTTTGGAAAACTATTGACATGATATGTGTCCATGAGTTGCTACGAGGACAAACTTTATTGGGACAAATCTTCAAGAGAATCAATAACCGGTGCCCGAACCGCTATAGTACGGTGACAACCTGCTACAGTACGTCTTCAGCTCCACCGCCACTCATGATCAGCCTGCTACCATCAATGGAGTTGTACACTATCTCTTGAAACGTGAATGCACAATACAAGTATGCTAATAAGTATGCAAAGCTCCAGCAATCCTTCTAAGGACTGGAGTAAGCATCTCGGAGTTGGAATGTATGCTTTGATGAGATGATCAAAGATTTTGGTGTATACAAAGTTTATGAGATACTTGTATTTCCAAAGAAGTGAGTGGGAGCACTATAGAATTTCTGATGAGTATATGTTGTTAACATATTGTTGATCGGAAATGATGTAGAATTTCTGGAAAGCATATAGGGTTATTTGGAAAGTGTTTTTCAATGGAAAGCCTGGATTAAGCTACTTGAGCATTGAGCATCAAGATCTATAAGGATAGATCATAACGCTTAAATGGTACTTTCAAATGAGCACATACCTTGACATGATCTTGAAGGTGTTCAAGATGGATCAGTCAAAGAAGGAGTTCTTGCCTGAGTTCTAAGGTATGAAGTTAAGACTTAAAGCTCGACCATGGCAGAATAGAGAGAAAGGAACGAAGGTCGTCCCCTATGCTTAAGACATAGGCTCTACAGTATGCTATGCTGTGTACCGCACCTGAAGTGTGCCTTGCCATGAGTCAGTCAAGGGGTACAAGAGTGATCCAAGAATGGATCACAGGACAGCGGTCAAAGTAATCCTTAGTAACTAGAGGACTAAGGAATTTTCTCGATTATGGAGGTGGTAAAAGAGTTCGTCGTAAAGGGTTACGTCGATGCAAGCTTAACACCTATCCGGATAGCTCTGAGTAGGGATACCGGATACGTATAATGGAGCAACAATTTAGAATAGCTCCAAGTAGAACAGTTATTTGGAATAGCTCCAAATAGAACGTGGTAGCTACATCTAGGAGATGACATAGAGATTTGTAAAGCACACACGGATCTGAAAGGTTTAGACCCGTTGACTAAAACCTCTCTCACAAACAACATGATCAAACACAGAACTCATTGAGTGCTAATCACATAGTGATGTGAACTAGACTCTTGGATGTTGGTTACATAGCGATGTGACCTGTGAATGTTAATCACATATCGATGTGAACTAGATTATTGACTCTAGTGCAAGTGGGAGACTGTTGGAAATATGCCCTAGAGGCAATAATAAATTGATTATTATATTTCCTTGTTCATGATAATCGTTTATTATCCATGCTAGAATTGTATTGATAGGAAACTCAGATACATGTGTGGATACATAGACAACACCATGTCCCTAGTAAGCCTCTAGTTGACTAGCTTGTTGATCAATAGATGGTTACGGTTTCCTGACCATGGACATTGGATGTCGTTGATAACGGGATCACATCGTTAGGAGAATGATGTGATGGACAAGACCCAATCCTAAGCATAGCACTAGATCGTGTAGTTCGTATGCTAAAGCTTTGCTAATGTCAAGTATCATTTCCTTAGACCATGAGATTGTGCAACTCCCGGATACCGTAGGAATACTTTGGGTGTGCCAAACGTCACAACGTAACTGGGTGGCTATAAAGGTACACTACGGGTATCTCCGAAAGTGTCTGTTGGGTTGGCACGAATCGAGACTGGGATTTGTCACTCCGTGTGAACGGAGAGGTATCTCTGGGCCCACTCGGTAGGACATCATCATAATGTGCACAATGTGATCAAGGAGTTGATCACGGGATGATGTGTTACGGAACGAGTAAAGAGACTTGCCGGTAACGAGATTGAACAAGGTATCGAGATACCGACGATCGAATCTCGGGCAAGTACAATAACGTGAGACAAAGGGGATTGTATACGGGATTGATTAAGTCCTTAAAATCGTGGTTCATCTGATGAGATCATCGTGGAACATGTGGGAGCCAACATGGGTATCCAGATCCCGCTGTTGGTTATTGACTGGAGAACGTCTCGGTCATGTCTGCATGTCTCCCGAACCCGTAGGGTCTACACACTTAAGGTTCGATGACGCTAGGGTTATAAAGGAAGTTAGTATGTGGTTACCGAATGTTGTTCGGAGTCCCGGATGAGATCCCGGACGTCACGAGGAGTACCGGAATGGTCCGGAGGTAAAGATTTATATATGGGAAGTCCTGTTTTGGACACCGGAAGAGTTTCGGGGTTTATCGGTAATGTACCGGGACCACCGGGAGGGTCCCGGGGTCCACCAAGTGGGGCCACCAACCCCAGAAGGTTGCGTGGGCCAAGAGTGGTGAGGGACCAGCCCCTTAGTGGGCTGGTGCGCCTCCCACCAAGGCCCAAGGCGCAGGGGAAGTGGGAGGAGGCAAACCCTAGGTCCAGATGGGCCTTAAGGCCCACCCTAGGGGCGCCTCCCCCTTCTCCCCTCCCTTGGCCGCCACCCCTTGGCCCCATCTAGGGCTGCCGCCCCCCCTAGGGGTGGGAAACCCTAGAGGGGGCGCAGCCCTCCCCTTCCCCTATATATATGAGGCCTAGGGCTGCCCCAAAACACACGCGATTCAATCTTGTTGGTGCAGCCCTGCGTCTCTTCTTCCTCCTCTTCTGTGGTGCTTGGCGAAGCCCTGCAGGATAGCCACGCTCCTCCATCACCACGACGCCATTGTGCTGCTGTTGGATGAAGTCTTCCTCAACCTCTCCCTCTCCCCTTGCTGGATCAAGGCGTGGGAGACGTCACCGGGCTGTACGTGTGTTGAACGCGGAGGTGCCGTACGTTCGGCACTTGGTCATCGGTGATTTGAATCACGACGAGTACGACTCCATCAACCCCGTTCACTTGAACGCTTCCGCTTAGCGATCTACAAGGGTATGTAGATGCAACTCTCTTTCTACTCGTTGCTAGTCTCTCCATAGATAGATCTTGGTGATACGTAGGAAAATTTTGAATTTATGCTACGTTCCCCAACAGTGGCATCATGAGCTAGGTCTATTGCGTAGATTCTATGCACGAGTAGAACACAAAGTAGTTGTGGGCATTGATTTTTTTCAATATGCTTGCCGTTACTAGTCTTATCTTGATTCGGCGGCATCGTGGGATGAAGCGGCCCGGACCGACCTTACACGTACTCTTACGTGAGATTGGTTCCACCGACTGACATGCACTAGTTGCATAAGGTGGCTAGCGGGTGTCTGTCTCTCCCACTTTAGTCGGATCGGATTCGATGAACAGGGTCCTTATGAAGGGTAAATAGCAATTGGCATATCACGTTGTGGTCTTTGCGTAGGTAAGAAACGTTCTTGCTAGAAACCCATAGCAGCCACGTAAAACATGCGAACAACAATTAGAGGACGTCTAACTTGTTTTTGCAGGGTATGCTATGTGATGTGATATGGCCAAAGGATGTGATGAATGATATATGTGATGTATGAGATTGATCATGTTCTTGTAATAGGAATCACGACTTGCATGTCGATGAGTATGACAACCGGCAGGAGCCATAGGAGTTGTCTTTATTTATTTATGACCTGCGTGTCAACTTAAACGTCATGTAATTACTTTACTTTATTGCTAACCGTTAGCCATAGTAGTAGAAGTAATAGTTGGCGAGGCAACTTCATGAAGACACGATGATGGAGATCATGATGATGGAGATCATGGTGTCATGCCGGTGACGATGATGATCATGGAGCCCCGAAGATGGAGATCAAAAGGAGCAATATGATATTGGCCATATCATGTCACTATTTGATTGCATGTGATGTTTATCATGTTTATACATCTTATTTGCTTAGAACGACGGTAGTAAATAAGATGATCCCTCATAAAAATTTCAAGAAGTGTTCTCCCCTAACTATGCACCGTTGCGACAGTTCGTGTTTCGAAACACCACGTGATGATCGGGTGTTAGATTCTAACGTTCACATACAACGGGTGTAAGACAGATTTACACACGCAAAACACTTAGGGTTAACTTGACGAGCCTGGCATGTACAGACATGGCCTCGGAACACAGAAGACCGAAAGGTCGAGCATGAGTCGTATAGAAGATACGATCAACATGAAGATGTTCACCGACATTGACTAGTCCGTCTCACGTGATGATCGGACACGGGCTAGTTGACTCGGATCATGTAATCACTTAGATAACTAGAGGGATGTCTATCTGAGTGGGAGTTCATAAGATGAACTTAATTATCCTGAACATAGTCAAAAGGATTTTGCAAATTATGTCGTAGCTCACGCTATAGTTCTACTATTTAGATATGTTCCTAGAGAAAAATTAGTTGAAAGTTGATAGTAGCAATTATGCAGACAGTAAAAGGCTTATGTCCTTAATGCACCGCTCAGTGTGCTGAACCTCGAACGTCGTCTGTAGATGTTGCGAACATCTGACATACACGTTTTGATAACTACATGATAGTTCAGTTAAAACGGTTTAGAGTTGAGGCACCAAAGACATTTTTGAAACGTCGCGAAACATATGAGATGTTTCGAGGGCTGAAATTGGGATTTCAGGCTCGTGCCCACGTCAAGAGGTATAAGACCTCCGACGATTCTCTTAGCCTACATACTAAGGGAGAAAAGCTCAATTGTTGAGCTTGTGCTCAGATTGTGTGAGTACAACAATCATTTGAATCGAGTGGGAGTTGATCTTCCAGATATGATAATGATATTTCTCCGAAGTCATTACCACCAAGCTGCTAGAGCTTCGTGATGAACTATAATATATCAGGGACATATATGATGATCCTTGAGATATTCGCGATGTTTGACACCACAAAAGTAGAAATCAAGAAGGAGCATCAATTGTTGATGGTTGGTGAAACCACTAGTTTCAAGAAGGGCAAGGGCAAGAAGGGATACTTCATGAAACGGCAATTCAGCTGCTGCTCTAGTGAAGAGACCCAAGGTTGAACCCAAACCCGAGACTAAGTGCTTCTGTAATAAGGGGAACAGCCACTGGAGCAGAATTACCCTAGATACTTGGTAGATAAGAAGGCTGGCAAGGTCGATAGAAGTATATTGGATATACGTCGTGTTGATGTGTACTTTACTAGTACTCCGAGTAGCACCAGGGTATTAGATACCGGTTCGGTTGCTGAGTGTTAGTAACTTGAAATAAAAGCTACGGAATAAACGGAGACTAGCTAAAGGTGAGCTGACGATATGTGTTGGAAGTGTTTCCAATGTTGATATGATCAAGCATCGCACGCTCCCTCTACCATCGAGATTTGTGTTAAACTTAAATAATTGTTATTTGGTGTTTGCGTTGAGCATAGGCATGATTGGATTATGTCTATCGCAATACGGTTATTCATTTAAGGAGAATAATGGTTACTCTGTTTATTTGAATAATACCTTCAATGGTCTTACACCTAAAATGAATGGTTTATTGAATCTCGATCATAGTGATACACATGTTCATGCCAAAAGATAGTAATGATAGTACCACCTACTTGTGGCACAGCCACGTAAGTCATATCGGTATAAAACGCATGAAGAAGCTCCATGTTGATGGATCTTTGGACTCACTCATTTTTGAAAGGTTTGAGACATGCGAACCATGTCTGTTGGTGTATATGCATGAAGAAACTCCATGCAAATGGATCGTTTGAACTCACTTGATTTTGAATCACTTGAGGCATGCAAATCATACCACATGGGCGAGATGACTGAAAGCCTCGGTTTCAGTAAAATGGAACTAGAAAGCAAATTGTTGGAAGTAATACATTTTGATGTGTGCAGTCCAATGAGTGCTGAGGCATGTAGTGGATATCGTTATGTTTTAACTTCACAGATGATTTGAGTAAATGTTGAGTATATTTACTTGATGAATCACGAGTCTGAATTATTGAAAGGTTAAATTTCAAGGTGAAGTTGAAAGATCGTCGTGACAAGAGGATAAAATATCTATGATATGATCATAGAGATAAATATCTAAATTACGAGTTTGGCACAGAATTAAGACATTGTGGAAATTGTTTCACAACTAATACATCCGGGAACACCATAGTGTGATGGTGTGTCCGAACATCATGACTGCACCCTATTGGATATGATGCATACCATGATGTCTCTTATCGAATTACCGCAATGGTTTATGGGTTAGGCATTAGAGACAACCACATTCACTTTAAATAGGGCACCACGTAATTCCGATGAGATGACACCGTATGAACTATGGTTTAGAGAAACCTAAGCTGTCATTTCTTAAAAGTTTGGGGCTGCGACGCTATGTGAAAAAGTTTCAGGTTGATAAGCTCGAACCCAAAGCGGATAAATGCATCTTCATAGGACAACCCAAAAACAGTTGGGTATACCTCCTGTCTCAGTTTCGAAAGCAATAAGGGATTGTTTCTAGAATCGGGTCCTTTCTCGAGGAAAAGTTTCTCTCGAAAGAATTGAGTGGGAGGATGGTGGAAACTTGATGAGGT
Organism: Triticum monococcum; assembly: GCA_034509565.1. Taxonomy (NCBI): domain Eukaryota; kingdom Viridiplantae; phylum Streptophyta; class Magnoliopsida; order Poales; family Poaceae; genus Triticum; species Triticum monococcum. Next base: position 73,749,351 of record CM067842.1, on the reverse strand, counting down.
TATTGAACCGTCTCTTCAACTAGTGTATAGCAGGGCACAAAGAGTTGTTCCTGTGGCACCTACACCAATTGAAGTGGAAGCTTATGATATTGATCATGAAACTTCGGATCAAGTCACTCCCAAACCTCGTAGGATGACAAGGATGCATGCTACTTCAGAGTGGTACATAATCCTGTCTTGGAAGTCATGTTGCTAGACAACAATGAACCTACGAGCTATGGAGAAGCGATGGTGGGCCCAGATTCCGATAAATGGCTCGAGGCCATATAATCCGAGAGAGGATCCATGTATGAAAACAAAGTGTAGACTTTGGAAGAACTACTTGATGGTCGTAAGGCTGTTGAGTACAGATGGATTTTAAAAGGAAGACAGATAATGATGGTAAATGTCACCATTAAGAAAGCTCGACTTGTCGTTAAGATGTTTTCTGACAAGTTCAAGGAGTTGACTATGGTGAGACTTTCTCACTCGTAGCGATGCTAAAAGTCTGTTGGAATTGTATTAGCAGTTACTCCACTATTTATGAAATCTTGCAGATAGGATGTCAAAACATTGTTTCCTTGACGATTTATGAGGAAAGGTTGTATGTGATACAACCGGAAGGTTTTGTCAATCCTGAAGTATGCTAATAAGTATGCAAAGCTCCAGCAATCCTTCTAAGGACTGGAGTAAGCATCTCGGAGTTGGAATGTATGCTTTGATGAGATGATCAAAGATTTTGGTGTATACAAAGTTTATGAGATACTTGTATTTCCAAAGAAGTGAGTGGGAGCACTATAGAATTTCTGATGAGTATATGTTGTTAACATATTGTTGATCGGAAATGATGTAGAATTTCTGGAAAGCATATAGGGTTATTTGGAAAGTGTTTTTCAATGGAAAGCCTGGATTAAGCTACTTGAGCATTGAGCATCAAGATCTATAAGGATAGATCATAACGCTTAAATGGTACTTTCAAATGAGCACATACCTTGACATGATCTTGAAGGTGTTCAAGATGGATCAGTCAAAGAAGGAGTTCTTGCCTGAGTTCTAAGGTATGAAGTTAAGACTTAAAGCTCGACCATGGCAGAATAGAGAGAAAGGAACGAAGGTCGTCCCCTATGCTTAAGACATAGGCTCTACAGTATGCTATGCTATGTACCGCACCTGAAGTGTGCCTTGCCATGAGTCAGTCAAGGGGTACAAGAGTGATCCAAGAATGGATCACAGGATAGCGGTCAAAGTAATCCTTAGTAACTAGAGGACTAAGGAATTTTCTCGATTATGGAGGTGGTAAAAGAGTTCGTCGTAAAGGGTTACGTCGATGCAAGCTTAACACCTATCCGGATAGCTCTGAGTAGGGATACCGGATACGTATAATGGAGCAACAATTTAGAATAGCTCCAAGTAGAACAGTTATTTGGAATAGCTCCAAATAGAACGTGGTAGCTACATCTAGGAGATGACATAGAGATTTGTAAAGCACACACGGATCTGAAAGGTTTAGACCCGTTGACTAAAACCTCTCTCACAAACAACATGATCAAACACAGAACTCATTGAGTGCTAATCACATAGTGATGTGAACTAGACTCTTGGATGTTGGTTACATAGCGATGTGACCTGTGAATGTTAATCACATATCGATGTGAACTAGATTATTGACTCTAGTGCAAGTGGGAGACTGTTGGAAATATGCCCTAGAGGCAATAATAAATTGATTATTATATTTCCTTGTTCATGATAATCGTTTATTATCCATGCTAGAATTGTATTGATAGGAAACTCAGATACATGTGTGGATACATAGACAACACCATGTCCCTAGTAAGCCTCTAGTTGACTAGCTCGTTGATCAATAGATGGTTACGGTTTCCTGACCATGGACATTGGATGTCGTTGATAACGGGATCACATCGTTAGGAGAATGATGTGATGGACAAGACCCAATCCTAAGCATAGCACTAGATCGTGTAGTTCGTATGCTAAAGCTTTGCTAATGTCAAGTATCATTTCCTTAGACCATGAGATTGTGCAACTCCCGGATACCGTAGGAATACTTTGGGTGTGCCAAACGTCACAACGTAACTGGGTGGCTATAAAGGTACACTACGGGTATCTCCGAAAGTGTCTGTTGGGTTGGCACGAATCGAGACTGGGATTTGTCACTCCGTGTGAACGGAGAGGTATCTCTGGGCCCACTCGGTAGGACATCATCATAATGTGCACAATGTGATCAAGGAGTTGATCACGGGATGATGTGTTACGGAACGAGTAAAGAGACTTGCCGGTAACGAGATTGAACAAGGTATCGAGATACCGACGATCGAATCTCGGGCAAGTACAATACCGCGAGACAAAGGGAATTGTATACGGGATTGATTAAGTCCTTGACATCGTGGTTCATCTGATGAGATCATCGTGGAACATGTGGGAGCCAACATGGGTATCCAGATCCCGCTGTTGGTTATTGACTGGAGAACGTCTCGGTCATGTCTGCATGTCTCCCGAACCCGTAGGGTCTACACACTTAAGGTTCGATGATGCTAGGGTTATAAAGGAAGTTAGTATGTGGTTACCGAATGTTGTTCGGAGTCCCGGATGAGATCCCGGACGTCACGAGGAGTACCGGAATGGTCCGGAGGTAAAGATTTATATATGGGAAGTCCTGTTTTGGACACCGGAAGAGTTTCGGGGTTTATCGGTAATGTACCGGGACCACCGGGAGGGTCCCGGGGTCCACCAAGTGGGGCCACCAACCCCAGAAGGTTGCGTGGGCCAAGAGTGGTGAGGGACCAGCCCCTTAGTGGGCTGGTGCGCCTCCCACCAAGGCCCAAGGCGCAGGGGAAGTGGGAGGAGGCAAACCCTAGGTCCAGATGGGCCTTAAGGCCCACCCTAGGGGCGCCTCCCCCTTCTCCCCTCCCTTGGCCGCCACCCCTTGGCCCCATCTAGGGCTGCCGCCCCCCCTAGGGGTGGGAAACCCTAGAGGGGGCGCAGCCCTCCCCTTCCCCTATATATATGAGGCCTAGGGCTGCCCCAAAACACACGCGATTCAATCTTGTTGGTGCAGCCCTGCGTCTCTTCTTCCTCCTCTTCTGTGGTGCTTGGCGAAGCCCTGCAGGATAGCCACGCTCCTCCATCACCACGACGCCATTGTGCTGCTGTTGGATGAAGTCTTCCTCAACCTCTCCCTCTCTCCTTGCTGGATCAAGGCGTGGGAGACGTCACCGGGCTGTACGTGTGTTGAACGCGGAGGTGCCGTACGTTCGGCACTTGGTCATCGGTGATTTGAATCACGACGAGTACGACTCCATCAACCCCGTTCACTTGAACGCTTCCGCTTAGCGATCTACAAGGGTATGTAGATGCAACTCTCTTTCTACTCGTTGCTAGTCTCTCCATAGATAGATCTTGGTGATACGTAGGAAAATTTTGAATTTATGCTACGTTCCCCAACAACATAATCGTCCTTCCATTGCACAATGTTATACAGGGTAGGATATTGTACGGCCAGAGGCGTCTCTCCTAACCACGTATCCTCCCAAAACCTTGTTGACATCTGATTGCCTACCAGGAATTTGACCCTCTGAAAGAACAGGTACTTTACTCGCATAAGCCCTTTCCAGAATGGCGAGTCTGTTGGTCTCATGGTAACCTAAGCGAGTGTATTGGACTGAAGGTATTTATTACGCAAAATCTGTGCCCACATGCCCTCCGGCTCTATCTCTAACCTGTAGAGCCATTTGCTCATGAGGCACTTGTTCTTGATTTCTAAGTTCTCAATACCTAGACCACCCTGGTCTTTTGGTCTACAAAGAATGTCCCATCACACGAGACGGTATTTCCTCTTGGCCTCATCTGACTGCCAGAAGCACCGAGATCTGAAGAAATCAAGTCGTTTCCGTACCCCTTTCAGAATTTCGAAGAACGATAGTAGGATCATCAACATACTAGTCAGTACTGAGTTAATCAACACTAGCCGACCTCCTAAGACATTAACTTACCCTTCCAACAACTAAGCTTTTTTCTATTCGATCTTCGATGCATTTCCATTCTTTATTGGACAACTTACGGTGATGAATCAAAATACCCAAATAAGTGAATGGTAAAGAACCCAATTCATACCCAAACAATTGTCTATATGTGTCTTGTTCGTCTTTGGCCTTCCCAAACACTATATTAAACATGAGAGTAGACATGGAATCTCCTTGTCTCAACCCCTTGTATGTCTGAAAATAATGACCGATATCATCATTAACCTTGATTCCGACACTACCCTTCTGGACATGAGAACCCACTTGGTTCCGCCAGACGCCACTAAATCCTTTCATGCGCATTGCCTGTTGTAGGAAAGGCCACTTAACTTTATCATATGCCTTCTCAAAATCCACTTTGAAGGTAACCCCATCTAGCTTCTTCGAATGAATTTCATACATCATTTCATGCAAAACGACCACCCCTTCAAGTATATGTCGTCCTGGCATGAACGCTGTTTGGCTCGGTTATACCACTGAATGCGCGATTTGTGTCAGTCTATTAGTTCCCACTTTTGTGAAGATTTTGAAACTCACATTGAGAAGACAGATTGGTCTGAATTGTTCAATTCGAACTGCCTCTTCTTTCTTTGGCAATAGCGTAATCATACCAAAGTTAAGATGAAACAACTCTAAATGACCGCTAAAGAAATCATGAAACATAGGCATAAGATCATCCTTAATATTATGCCAACATTTCTTTTAGAATTCAGCTGGAAACCTATCTGGTCCCGATGCTTTATTAGATTTCATTTGTGAGATTGCATCTAGAACCTCTTTCTCAGTAAACCGTGCAGCCAAAATATCGTTCTCTCTACTTGTAGCTGCGGAATATCACCAATTACCGACTCGTCTAGGGACACCGTACTTGGTTCCGGATGGCCAAAGAGTTGTTTATAGTAATTAGAAATATACGCCTTCAGGATCTCATGCCCTATAATTGTCCCCTTGTCCTGTTCAAGCTGAATAATTTTCTTCTTCCTATGTTTGCTATTCGCAATCATATGGAAAAATTGTGTATTGTCATCCCCTTGGACAACCTTAAGCACTTTGGCATGCAGTGCCCACTTGAGCTCCTCTTCTCTAAGAAGCGCACGAAGGCTTAGCTCAGCTTCAGACTTGGAACTTTGCTCATTTACCATAAGCAGGGTACTTTCTGCTTTTAAATATAAAGCTTCAATTAAACGAGTAAGTCTCTCTTTTTTTTGTTTGTAAAGCCCACTTTTGTTTCTGGCCCAACCTCGCAAAAACTGTCTCAAATGACGGATCTTATTTTGCCATCTCTCAAGACTAGTGCTTCCACTAACCGGAATTGCCCATTCACATGCGATGATCTTCAAGAAGTTTTCTTTCTCGAACCAACTAAGTTCAAAAGAGAAAGCATTCTTATTCACAACGTGAGTGGCCTCGCCCAAGTCTACAAGCAATGGTGTATGATCTGAGATCGCTCTTTGCATCACATGAACCGACACCAAAGGATATTTTTGTTCCCATTTCACACTAGCAAGTACCATATCCAACTTCTCATAAGTTGGAGTGGACAACGAGTTGGCCCAAGTATACTGTCTATCGGTGAGTTCAATTTCTCTCAAATTAAGACTCTCGATAATCATATTAAACATCATAGCCCACTGACCATCAAAATTGTCATTGTTCTTTTCATCTCTCCTCCGAATTATATTGAAGTCACCACCGACAAGGATCGGTAGAGTCTCATCTCCACAAATCCGCAGCATGTTGGCTAAGAAATCTGGTTTAAGTTCAGGTTGTGCTGCACCATACACAACCATGAGAGACCATCGGAACCCATCCAATTTTGATCTCACCCGAAACTTAACCGCAAAATCACCCCGAACCACGTTAAGGACCTCAAGTGTTTCACATCGAATTCCTTGTAAGATCCCACCAGATCTTCCTCTAGGAGGTAAGATGTGCCAGTCAAAATCAATTCCTCCGGAAAGAGTTGCAAGGAATTGTGAGGTAAAATTATCCCATCGTGTTTCTAAAAGTGCAACAAAATGTAAATGTTGCTCCACTGTTGTTTCTCCCAAGAACCTTCGTTTAGCCAAGTCAGCTAGACCTCTGCTATTCCAAAAGATTCCTTTCATATGTCATCATGGAATTTTTTCTTAAGCTTAACTCTAGCACTTCTACGAACTGCGGAGGTAGGATAAATCTTTCGTTTCCAGGGTCGCTTAGGCTTCTCCCCAGTACCCTCCGTACACGTATGTTTAACATAACGGAAAACAGTGCCCTCCGTGACTAGAGGCTCTACTGTGTCCATACTCTCCGACCCCTCCTCATCCTCGGCGTCATCATTAGGCAAAAGATTATTGCAAATGTTTTCTAGGGCTACAATTCCTAAATTGTTCATGTCATCCTCATTCATGGGTTTAACTGATGCAAGGTTCCTAATTATTTCAGAGGCCCGTTCTGCTTCTAAATCCAGAAGATCTTTAATAGATTTCGCTACCTCTTTTTCATTTGAACCCAAAGTAATTCCTAAGTTGTTTGCCTTATCAATAATTTCATGCTCTGAAAAATGCATAATTGAACAACTTCTATCAAAAGGCATACCGGTAGTTGCCTTGACATCTCAAAGCATGGCCGCCCTCTTGGCGCGCGCTAACTGCAGGTCCTCAGCATCAGGCTGTTCCTGGATCCGGTTGTGGACACGCCTGCCAGACGTAACCGGATCCGGGATCCCACCGAAGGTGACGAGCTCCTCCAAAGTCCTCTCCGAAGGTGAGTGCTCCCCACTCGGCCGCCCCTCCCTAATTGCCGGTGAAGAAGGGATCGGCGCAGCCGAGCAAGCAACCCCAGCCGCAATGGTGGGAGCCGGTGACCGTGGAGCCACCTGCTCCACAGTCCCGCTCCCCCTCACTCCGGCATCGTGGCGCGGAGACAACGTCGACGAGTTGCGGGCCTCCTGCCCGCACCCCGCTCCAAGCTATCTAGGGCTGCCCCGCGGTGACAGAGCAGGGCGGGGCTCCTGCCCGCGCCCCTCCCCCAACTGGCGAGGTATAAGTCGAAATTGGGCTGGGGATGTGAGCCTCCTGACCATCACCCCCCAATCGTCATCGGTAAATCGGTGCCCTGCGGGACCTGAACCTCGGAATCCACCCTCTGGGACAAAAGCACATTAGGCGAACCAACAGAAGGGAGCAGCACCGGTGGTAACTCGAGCTCCTCTGTAACATCCCAAAATTTCAATTTGGAATGTTATACATGAGATCATCAATGCATGTCATATTTTATTTCTGTACTTTGGTTGATCCTACAAATTCTACGCAACTCAAGGACCCACGGAGAGAGTTGGGGATTTCGTTATTTCCATATTTGAGTTCTCTCAAATTTTGAGAATAGGATCATTTGATTTTATTTATTTTATCATCAATTATTTCTATTACAAAAATATGAGAGAGGGAAGAAAATAACTTTCCCAAAATAAAGAAATATTGAGGATTTAATAATAAAATCAAATAAGATTTTATTTCGGAGTTTTTCGTTATTTTATTTGAATTTGAGAAAAAGTGCGTTTTTCAAAATTGCATTTAGGTCCTAAATAAATGTTCACCTTGTGCGGCTTGATTTTAGAAGCCCGTGAAAATTTGTTTCGGAATTTTTGGAGTCCGTTTAGTATTTCTTTTTATTTTTCTTCCGAGCGGAATAATTTTTTTAAAAAAACGAACCGACCTACGGGCCGTGTCCGACTAGGACTCCGGCCCGAGGGGGGCCTTTATAAGCCGAGGCCCAGCCCCGGGGGAAACCCTAGCCAGCCCCAGCCCCAAGCCGCCGCCGCCGCCGCCGCGCCGCCGTCGCCGGACGCCGCCGCCGCCGAGGTTCGCCGCCGCCTCGACTTCCGTGCCGTCGTTTAAAAAAAACCGATCAGTTTTTCGTTGGTTTTCATCGGTTTATTAGATTCGGTTTTTTTAAATAGATCGGTTTCTCTGGTTTAGTTATTTTAGCGAGCGTTCGTCGTTTTTCTTTTTCTCGACTTAAATCCGCGATTTTTCTGAGCGCGATTCCTGATCCAATTTTCATTTTAGTATAACTTTTCGCTCGTTTATCGGAATCAGGCGATTCAAGCGCCTAGAGTTTCGTCTCGAAACCCTCTATCCATTTAACCAACTTAAACAAGATTTTGCTACTGTAAAATTTGCCCTAGATCTAGATTAGTAGAACGAAGTTGTTTTCTTTCGTCGTTTGACTTTCGTTGTTTTGTTCGATTTGATTCTTTTTGCCAACCGGAGTTCTTAAGTTGAACCTTCTGGTTAGATCTCTTATTTGAGTTTTAGCTGTGCATTAGATGAGTACTTATTGTTTGCTTGTTGTTTGTCTGCGATAGAATACCCGGAGTGCGCCGCCTGTTACTTCGAATCTCTAGGTTTCGCGGATCATCAGCAAGGCAAGTAACACTTTGATCATACCTTTCCTACTACCCAGTTTTATTACATTAGATCAACCCTCACACATTTCATGACTAGGATCTAATTAAATTGTGGGATGGGAAGTAGATGAGGTAGTACCTATTACCTATTCATTATCAAACCTTTGGGAGTTACTTCTACGTTTGCTTATTATGCCATGCTATGCTAGTAGACGTGGATTGGGTGAGTGATTTCCATGACAGATGTGAGTTTGTTAATTAATGGCTTATCTAAGGTGGCAACTTAAACACACATCTGGGTGGATTGAGGCACCTGGGTATTCCAGGACTTGCCTGTTTTCTTTTGGACCGCCACCCAGGCTCAAAGGGATCATGAGACTATTCATACTAGAAACTTCCGTGTGCAACCACAAGCTATTATGGGCTCTAGCATAGTTGATTAAGTCGTGCGAACTCTTACAGTGGTAGACTAGCAGATGTAGGGGATGTAGGTGGTACGGTCTACCCGATCGTAAGGTGCTAGTGCTTCTGAAAGACTATGTCTCGGTCATCCGTCTTCTCAAACACCATGTAGTGCGAGAAACCAAACGGAGGCGATCGAGTATTGTGGGGAAAAGTGTGCAAACCTCTGCATAGTGTATAAACTAATCATGGTTAGCCGTGTCCCCGCTTATGGACATCTTGAGTATCTAGTACTTGGATTATCATGTGAATCTCAACATGTTACTCTAAATTAATTTTGTTGGGTTATGTTTAATGATGATGCTTAATTGGGATTGAGAATGCTGTCAACCATTCCCAATGTTTAACAACTACCTTGATAGTTAAATAAAATTTATTCCTTTGAAGTAGGGAAAAATTGGCTTTATGCAAAACTGTAACCATAGAGCTTTCCACCAGCCAAATATGCATATAGTATAGCTGTTTCATTCCATTACTCTCTATGTGTTACCTTGCCAGCATATTCCATGTGCTGACCCGTTTTCGGGCTGCAACGTTAATGTTGCAGACTTGACGATGATTAAGGAGTTTTTAGGTCGTGGTTCTATACTCAGTGATGCCGTTGGAGTTGATGGACTCACTTATCTTCCAAGCCTTCTGCTGTTATCGTTATTAGATGGCCTTAAGCCATATTTATTTGTAACAAGTTCTCTCTTGAGACACTCGATGTAATAAGTGTGTGATTGCTACTCTGCTACAAATCCTCCGAGTACTGTGTGGTGTCAGCATTACTGATCCAGGGATGACACCGGAGCATAGAGATCAGACTGTTTGAGGTCTGGTCGCTACAGAGATGGTATCAGAGCACACACTGACTGTAGGACACGACCACTAAGATAAAGACCTAGATCACTATTCACTCTCTTCTCTTCTAACTTCTCATCTTTTCTACTCTTTAGGATGGCGGATGCAAGGAACAAGTTCACGCAACCGGATGAAGATACACCCTTTGGACGTCACTTGAAGGAAGTCACTAGATACCTGAACATAGGAGTACCAAGCTTCACAGGAACCTACAACGCCACTTTACCTGAAGAAGAGCGCTGGATGATTCAAGTTCAAGTTCCAGGAAGGACGTTCATGCCAGTCACTGAGCCTATTGAGTTTTCTTTTGATGCACCAACTTGGAGTCTAGGAAAGGGCATGGCAGCTCACATCACCATGGGACGCATTGGAGAAGTCTACCGCAATGATCTCAAGGATACTATCTACCAGATTTGTGGGCGCCAAGATGAGCACTGGGAGATGATCAGCACTAGGAAGGATAGATCAATTGCAGCTTTTATCCAGGAGTTAAACCAGCACATTCGACGACAGGAAACCAGATGTGCACCGACATGATATATCTGAAGAATGCAAGGACAAGAATCAAGGAACTGGAGGAAGAACTCAAGACTACACGTGAAGATTATGAAGAGGAAATTGATGTATTGGTGGAGAAGAATGACGACCTGATCAAGAAGATTGGAATATTTATGGGAGGCCCTACGCCAGTAGATGAAGACGAAGAACCTCAGGAGATTAGTCTGGAAGACTACATCATCATCGACGGCACCGACTCGGAACCAGATAGTAGCGATGATGATTATGTTGATGAAGCTGGAGCAGATATCATGGAGTCTGCAACCGAAGAATATTTCTAGTAGACCACCTCATCAGTAGTAGTAGTCCACCATGTAAATATAGTAGTCCGAGCACTTTTCGAGAGATAGATCGATTTTATGCCCTTGTTTGATTGAATGAAGTGAATTGTTTGCTTTTGCCTCATGTGCATATGTGTAGTGTTTTCTCTTTAGACCCCCTCTATTCTTATATCTCATCTTTTCTAAACCCTTAGATGCCTCCGAGACGTGACCCCGGATTTGCCTTTCCACCGGAGCTCACCTAGTTGATCCAGCAGTAGAACACATTGATGCAGTTGCTAGTCCAGAATCAGAATCAGGGGAACAACAACAACAACCCACCACCACCACCACCTGTTGACCACTTAGCCCGTTTTCTTAGGCTGAATCCGCCGGTGTTTTCCAGTAGCACCGAGCCGATAGTAGCAGATGATTGGCTCCGCAAGACAGCTAGGGAGTTGACCACAGCAGGATGCACAGATGCGGAGAAAGTGAAGTTTGCCGCACATCAGCTTGAAGGATCCGTAGCATCATGGTGGGAGAATTTCACCGCCACATTCCTTGTAGACACTGTCATGTGGGACCAGTTTCAGCAGACTTTCCGTACTGCACATGTTTCAGCAGGAGCTATGGCCATGAAGAAGCGTGAGTTTCGCAACTTACGCTAAGGAGGACGGACATTTGGCCAGTACGTGGAGGAATTTAGTAAGTTAGCATGTTATGCACCAGATGACGTTGCTATGGATGCAGCTAAGCAGGAGAAGCTTCTGGAAGGACTGAATGATGAGTTGAGCATGCAGTTGATGGTAGCCACCTTCAACAACTACCAGGAGTTGGTAGATCGTGATCTTATGATTGAAGGGAAGTAGCAGCAAATTGAGAATCGCAAGAGGAAGTATGGACAAGGAAAGTACAATTCAGGAGCTCAGCAGAAGCCACGTTTTACCCCTAGACCAGGAGGACATTTTCAGCATACCCATGGAGGAGGTAGCTCGCACAATCACAATGGTATCAAGAATGGAAATGGCAATGGAGGAAGTAACGGCCAGAATCGCACCAACCCATCAACCCCAGCCAAGAAGGACCTGAGCCAAGTCACTTGCTTTAAGTGTCAGAAGACCGGACATTATGCCAATAAATGTCCTGAAGGCCAAAATGGCAATGGAAGTTCTGGTAAGAAGCCGAACCCTTTCAACAGGGGACAGGTGAACCACGTTAGCGTGGAGGAGCTTGAAGCTCAGCCTAATGCAGTAATAGGTAAGTTTTTGGTTAAGTCATTTACTGCACTCGTTCTTTTTGATACTAGTGCATCGCATTCATACATCTCAAGGGAATTTGTGGATAAGTATAACCTAGCAACCCAAGCCCTTAGGTCACCCATGTTAGTAACCTCGCCTGGAGCAGAGTATGTGGCTAGTTGAAAGTGCGTTATATCGACTAGAGGGGGGGTGAATAGGCAATTTTTATGAAAGCCTTCAAAACATGAAAGTTATGAAGACAAACAGTGTGGACAAGCCTATCACTATGCAGCAGAAGTTAGATTACACAATGCAAGCCATAGTCAAGTATATAATATAGTGAAAGCACAGTGACAAACAGCTTCAGTGTAATGAGGATCAGGTAGGAAGAAGTCATGAAGCCAAACAGATCATACAGTCAAGTTGTGAAGACAGAAGACAAGGCAGGCATGCAATAGCTTCACAAAGTGTACTGGTAAGTAAAGGGAGGTGAAGATGAAACCAGTGACACGTTGAAGACAATGATATGTTGGACCAGTTCCAGTTGCTGTGACAACTGTACGTCTGGTTGGAGCGGCTAGGTATTTAAACCAAAGGACACACAGTCCCGGACACCCAGTCCTGAACACGCAGCTCAGGACACCCAGTCCTCACCGTTTTCTCCTTGAGCTAAGGTCACACAAACCTCGCCCAATCACTCTGGTAAGTCTTCAAGGTAGACTCCCAAACCTTCACAGACTTCGTTCACCGGCAATCCACAATTTCTCTTGGATGCTCAGAACGCGACGCCTAACCGTCTGGAGGATGCACAGTACTCAAGTGTAATAAGTCTTCAGATCACTCAGACAAGAAGACTTAAGTGATGCCCAATTACTCTGGCTCTGGGTGGTTAGGGCTTTTCTCCTTGCTAGGGATTTTCTCTCAAAGGCTTCGAGGTGGGTTGCTCTCAAACGACAAAACCCGTGCACTGAAATCTGAGCAGCCAACCGTTTATGGTTGTAGGGGTGGACTATTTATAGCCACTTGGCAACCCGACCTGATTTGTCCGATATGACCCTGGGTCACTAAGGAACTGACACGTGTACTAACGGTCGGATTTCGAACTCTCACGGCAACTTTACTTGGGCTGCAAGTAAAGCTGACTTGTCTGACTCTGGACAAGATTTTCTCTCATTGTCTTCACTCGAAGACAATGGATTTGAATTAGGCATCACTTCAGTCATCCTGACTGGTTCTCTTGGACCCCACTTAACAGTACGGTGGTTCCTATGACACAACATGAATGAAGTAAAACTACGAAGGATCTAAGTCTTCGAGTTCCATAGGCTTCATGGGGAGTCTTCATATGTCATTGTCTTCGACATGAATGTCTTCATGAACCACCATTGTCTTCAATGTCTTCGTACATTTTTAGGGGTCATGTCTGGTAGCTAAACCGAATCAATGAGGGACTTCTACCTATGTTATCCTGCAATTCTCACAAACACATTAGTCCCTCAGCTAGGTTTGTCGTCAATACTCCAAAACCAACTAGGGGTGGCACTAGATGCACTTACAATCTCCCCCTTTTTGGTGATTGATGACAAACTAGTTGAAGTTTTCAACGGGGAATATAATTTGTGAAATTGTAAAGGAATTGTCTTCATAAGCTGCAAGGGCTCCCCTTGAAGATGTGCATATAAGTGATTTGCTTCTGGAACGCAAATGAACATAGCAGGTTGTATTTTTGGGAATCCACTTCAACTTATGATGACCATCCACCATGCATGTAAAGATATATGAAGATAATGACACGCATAATGAAAAATGGACGTCTGCGAAATGATATAAGTGCGGAAATTATCGTCGTACATGCGGAATTTATCTTCGCAAAAACACAGTGGCAAACATAGTAGCAGACGACCATCAAGTTTAAGTGTTACAACTCAAAGAACCAAATGTAGCAAAACGAGAGTTCTAAGCATGAAGCAAAATGCAAAATATAAAGCACCCGCCCATATTATTAACCCGCTTGAAGACTATAAACATCATATGCTTCTCCCCCTTTTGTCAGTGATGACCAAAAAGGTTTGAAGACATAGAGTTTTCTACGCGTTCCCAGGCGCAGCAGGGTCGGTGGAGGCATTTGGTGGTGCTGGCGAGCTTGGTGCAGTGACGACGTGCGCTGAAGAAGGTGGTGGTGATGTAGCGTCGTCTTCTTCCTCAATGATTTTTCCAGTCACTGTGGCAGCAGAGGAAGAGAACTCTGATTCTTCAAGCGACGGAGTGCCACGCAACACAGCTCTTCTGGGGGGTGTGGAGTCAAACTTGAATCTCTCTTTGAAGCCATCCTCTTGCAGTTCAGCTTCAGTGCACATCATGGTGAGGCCTTTCCAAGTGCGGCGACAGGTTTCATGTGCGACAAAGGCATTCTTGGTGGCCAGATTCCTGATGCGATTGACGTCTTGCATGATACTGTGCATCTGCCTTTTGAGCCAGTCGTGATGCCTATCTTGCTTTTGGTGCAGAGCCACAAGAAGTTCACGGTTAGTGAGTGTACGAGCGCGTTTCTTGGGTCTCTGTGTAGCTATGCTGTCAGTGGCTTCAGTTGATGCAGGGGCACGTGTGGTGCCAGCCATTGGATAGACTCTGGAAATGGCTTCAACACCTTCATCATGCTGAGTGAAGCTCTGGTTTTCTGCATTCTGAAGACTTAATGGCTGCTTGGCAGGCTCAGGATAAATCGCTTCAGCAGAGGTGTCCACATCAGGTAAGAAGATTCTGTGGTTGCGGGCAGAGGGTTGATAGGATATAGCAGAGTAGAGCTTGATGAGCCTCATAACCCATGGAGCATAAATCTTCAGACCAAAGAGATCTGAGCCAGACGCCGCAAGTTGGCGTATAAAGAGATCCTGGGCATTGAAGCATTTGCCATGCAGGATGCAGAAGATGAGAGTCTTCATGGCACCTTCAACCTTGGCATATCGAGAGTGCCCCTTAATGGGCCATAGAGTCCGCCTGACGATGTGATAGATAGTTCTGGGCAGGTACTCTAAGTCTTCAACGAAGAACTCGGTTGGGTAAGGTGCATCAGGAAGCAATGGCTTCATCATTGAGAGCATCTGACTCATATTTGGCTCAGGTCGCTGAAATATGCTCTCAACTGCTTCAGCATGGAGTTGGCAGCCTTCTTCGAAGAGTTCGCCAGGAGTGGGTAGGCCGGTGAGCTCAATGATATCGAATGCATTGGCTTCATGATGGACATTGTCGGTCATCCACTCCAGGACCCAAGTCTTCAGATCTCTGTTGTAGCCTTTGATGTGCAGTGTGGCATAGAACTGGAGCAGAAGCTCTTCATTCCAATGCTCTTCATCTGTGATAAACGGCAGCAGGCCAACTTGCTTGAAGCAGTCCAGTGCTTCTTCTAGACCAGGCAGACCAGCAATAGCTTCAACCTCAAGGCGCTGGTGTGGAAAAATACGGCCTTGGTTGTAGAGGACGCAGGAGTAGTAGTTGCACTGTGGGTAGCTCCAGAACCTATCTGATACAATCCGTTCCCTTGAATAAGGGTTCTTGGAGCGGTTGAAGAAAGTGTTGTCTGCCTTGAAGCTATTGACATTAAAGGTGCCAGGAGCTGTTGCAGGACCTGGGAACCTTGGCAGTCGTGGGATTGGCTTCTGGACCTGGGGCCTGTGCGCAATATGATAGTTGAACTGTGGACCGGCAGCAGACTCAGGCAGAGGAGGTTCAGAGGCAGTAGCTTCAGTATCTCTTGAAGCTGTTGGTTGGTCGGGCTCCACAAATGCTTCAGTATTGGGTGTGACAGCCGCAATGGTGTCAGCCTCATCACGTGTAGTGAGAGGGATGGATTCAGGTATGTTCTCCTTGAGAACTTCTTCTTGTTGGTGCGGGGGAGATGGAGCTTGAGGTTCTTCATGCTCTTCTTCATGTTCTTCGGCTGATGTAGCCAGAATGTCGTCAGCAGTCTGAGCGGAATGCAGGCGACGCCGGTGGAGGTGCAGTGGGCTGGGGCTCATCCTCTTCCTCCTGCGGGCGATCTGCCCACGATGCATCTTGGGTGATTGGCGTCAAGGGACGACCAATGCTGATCATTTCGCTCGTTTCGAGCTGAGGAAGGACTGCATCACCTTGCACATTGTCTTGGAGACCAATGTCTTCAGCAGCGTTGGGGTCGGCTGCTGGAATGTCTTCAGCGTGCGGAGCCTCTGTGAAAGCAGGCTCATGCACGGTCAGCTGACGATCTTAGTGAGGAAAGCAAATGGAGAGGGGTTCGACTATCAAGGGCTCTGTGGGAGCAGCCCGAGATTTCTTGGTCTTGCGTTTCTTGATGGTGGGGTCTGAAGGAGAGGCTTCAGGGTGTTTCCTCTTCCTTGCTTCAGCTTCGGCTGTCCTTGTCTTCTTAAGCTCTGAAGCGGTTAAGCTGTGCTTTGGCTTCGAGCCAGTCTTGGCAGTGGGGAAGACAATCGGAACAGCTTCTTGCCTTGGGGCCTCTTGTTCAGCCACAGTGGGCTTCTTCTTTTTCTTCGCGGCCATCCTGGGGTCGATGCCGGGACGCCCAAGTGCCTTTCGCTTCTCGGCCTCATTGTAGGCATGCACACAGAGATCAGCCAAATTCTTCATGCGCTCACGCGAACCCTGAGCCTCTGCACGTTTCTGCATAAAGTTTTCCTTCAACTCGTGCAGCATGACTTTGAAGTCTTTGACTTCTTCGACGCTGAGCGTGGCCATGTTCTGCTTGAACTGAGCCTTTTCAAAATCTATCTTCTGCTTCAGTTCCACTATGCGCTGGGCAATTGCGAGTTCTGAAGCAATAGCTCCTTGGAAGGCTACACTGAGGCCAATGGGCAGCTGCAGATCATCGAAGCTGATGTTGGGTGTATCAAACCACTCATCAATGAAGTTGTGGATGATTGCTGCATCGAACAGAGGCAGATTGTTGAAGATTTCAGCCTCCTCCTTGCTCTTGATTAGCTGCTCAAGAGCGTCATCGGCAAGATCTTCGTCACTTGACAGATCAATGGCCTCGCAGCGCAGAATGGCAGCGACAGTGAGCTCTTTGCCAGTGTGTGGCTGAGGCTTCTTGGCTTCTTGGGGTTTGGAGACTCGTGATAAGTCTTCAGACTGCACACTTGCTTCAGGAGGTGCAGTGGCCAATGGCTTCGCTCTGGAGATCTTGGGAGAGGTGGCTAGCTTTGAAGCTTCTGGCTTTTTCTTCGTGTGCTTCAGCTCCGGGGCAGCAGGAGCGTCATCAGACTCAGTGTCTGCTGGAGGGTCATTCACGGCAGTCCCTTGGACTAGAATGCGAGTGATGAGGCCTTCAAGATTGGCATACGGCCCGATGATATTGGGATTTGCGTCGCGTGTGCCATCTGCCCTTGGTTTAGAGGGACCAGGGTTGAAGTCCAATCCAAACTCCTTCTTGTTTTGCTTCGCAGAGTTCTGAGCAAATTGGAAGTTGCGCTTGAATAGATTATCATCACGACACCAGAGAAGGGATGACGGATGTGCTTCAGCTGGCTGTGGTCCTCTGACCATGCATGGATAGAAGCCTTGAGCAATGGCTTCGTCTCTGGACCGGGGTACGAGATTTTTGTACAATACATCTCCCCATGGTCTCTTGATGGCGCACTTCTCTGCATATTCCTTTGTGACGAAGCGGTATTGGAACCACTGCTTTGCCCAATATCTTCGAATCCATTGGATTCGTGTCTTGCCCTGACCATAGCTCTCTTTAGGATCAGTTTGGTACATTTCTGCCAAGTCTTCAGGCAGATCCTTAGACGTTTCACCACGTCTGTGTCTGCCTCCCTTTCTTGCTGGTTTTTCTGTTGCCATGAAGCTTAACTTGGAAGGCTTTAAGAGATTCAAAGTCTTCAAGGGCTTCCTTTTGCTTGACCAACAGGAACTTGCTTTGGGTGAATTGATGTGACGCTGTAGGAACTCTGCAAATGAATGCTGACTATGAGAACCAAAAGATTCTCCCACGGACATGTACCTGTGACAACATTAAGGTGCGAGGGAAG
This sequence comes from Triticum monococcum, assembly GCA_034509565.1. Taxonomy (NCBI): domain Eukaryota; kingdom Viridiplantae; phylum Streptophyta; class Magnoliopsida; order Poales; family Poaceae; genus Triticum; species Triticum monococcum. The sequence continues at coordinate 73,731,561 of CM067842.1, read as the reverse complement.
GGGAAGAGGTCATATGCATTCTCAGAAGATTTTGAAGACAAATCAGTTTAGAAGATATTGACCTCATCATGCGAAGACATTCACTTTATAGAAAAGAAGTTGGTTCCAGATTTGTACTAACCTATAGATCAGTACAAGTGAGGAATCTAACTACTTCATGAAGAACAAATGACTATACTAGGCAAGTTATGAGTTGCAGATGAGAGAGATGAAACTTGTGTGAATGGAAACCTCTTTTGGCAGAAAGTGATGGAGCTATAGGATCAAAAGAGGCTGTAAAAAGAGGTTTTATTTACCACACTTGGAATTGCTGGACGAGGTGAGAGTTGAGGCCGAGCAGTTCGATCCTCCATGCCCTAACTTGGCGATGGAAGACACCTACAGTGACGACGGAGAGACCGGTGTCCACAGTCGGCGTGAAAACGGCGTCGGAGAGGTTGTGGCAGTGAAGCACTTCGTCGCCGGCGTCGTTGAGAGTTAGCGGTGGCGCTAGGGTTCGTGCGAGGGTGGAAGAAGAGATAATGACCGCAGTGAATCGTGTATTTATAGGGATATGGGCGGCACTGCGCTATTACTCAGGTGCCCCTGGCGATTCGCATCTGATCAGTACGTGGCCAGCATGCGGAATTGTGGGGGCAGTTTCACCCCACGCACGCCTTGTTTGTCAGGAGCCGTTCCTATTTCTCCAGATTTCTTGTTGATGGAATAACATTGAAAGCTGTTTTAAAGTTTGTCTCTGTGTCTTCATCTGACAAGGATGCAGTGAAGACATTTGACAATTTCAATAGAATGCATATGACTTGGAGAGATAGAGTTTGAGGTAGGAAGCATGGAGAGGTTAGGGTCCGATCACATTCACTTAGTTCAAAAGATTCAAACAAGAAGACATAGCTATAAGTGAATGTTGTAGAGGACAGAACACCAGTACATATATAGTCAACATAGTGAAGATAATCATGAAGACATGTTGAGATTGAAGCCAAACCAAATGTGAAGACATAGCAAATGTAATGCCATGAGTGAAACACTTCAAGCAGAAAATTTGGTGGTGGCGTTACCCACCGTATAGGAAGTATTAGACCCAGACACGGCGCACAATTATCGTGGCGCTCCGAAGTGAAATTCCACGTTAATGTATTCACACTTAGAATGTATGTCTTCATTGATTGAAGATATACGTTACTTCGTGTGTTGCACATCTAAGTCATCAACATGCATAAGTGTTAGGATGTGTGCCTGATCACAGGACATTTGAGGATTCCAAGATATTTAGCTCACACTGTAACTTGCAAAATCTCTTCTCATCCAAGGGCTTGGTGAAGATATCTGCCAATTGCTCTTCAGTGTTGACGTGTATGATATCAATGTCTTCCTTTGCAACATGATCTCTGAGAAAATGATGACGAATTTCAATGTGCTTTGTCTTCGAGTGCTGAACTGGGTTGTTGGCGATCTTGATGGCGCTTTCGTTGTCGCAGTAAAGTGGCACTTGCTTCAGATGATTGCCATAATCCTTGAGGGTTTGCTTCATCCATAGAAGCTGAGCGCAGCAGGATCCATCAGCAATGTATTCAGATTCAGCAGTGGAGAGAGATACACAGTTCTGCTTCTTTGAAGACCAACAGACAAGTGATCGGCCCAGAAAGTGACATGTGCCTGATGTGGACTTCCGATCAACCTTGTCACCAGCGTAATCAGCATCCGAAAATCCAACCAGATCAAACTCTGAGCCCTTTGGATACCATAACCCTAGAGTTGGGGTGTGAGCCAAATATCGAAGAATTCGCTTCACAGCTAAGTGATGCGACTCCTTTGGTGCTGCTTGGAACCGAGCACACATGCAAACACTAAGCATAATATCTGGCCTAGATGCACATAAATAAAGCAAAGAACCAATCATGGTGCGGTATACCTTTTGATCGAACTCTTTACCATTGTCGTCAGGACCCAGATGATGTTTGGCTGGCATTGGTGAAGCCTTTGCAGTCTTGCATACCGAACTTCTTCAGGCAATCTTTGAGATATTTCTCTTGAGATATGAAGATGCCATTGCGTTGTTGCCGTATCTGAAGACCGAGGAAGAATTTCAGCTCCCCCATCATAGACATCTGATATTGCTCTTGCATCATATATCCGAACTCCTCACTGTACTTCTGATTGGTGCAGCCGAAGATAATGTCATCCACATATATTTGGCACACAAACAGTTCACCATTATATGTCTTCGTGAAGAGAGTGGGATCTAGGGAACCAGGTATGAAGCCTTTGCTCTTCAGGAAGTATTTGAGTGTATCATACCAGGCCCGAGGGGCTTGTTTGAGGCCATATAGTGCCTTATTGAGCTTGTAAACCATGTCAGGATGTTTTGGATCTTCAAACCCAGGTGGTTGTGCAACATACACTTCTTCTTCAATTTTGCCATTGAGGAAGGCACTCTTTACATCCATTTGATACAGAATTATGTTGTGATGATTTGCATAGGCCAGCAGTATACGGATGGCTTCAAGTCTGGCAACAAGAGCAAATGTTTCATCGAAGTCAATGCCTTCCACTTGAGTATATCCTTGAGCAACGAGACGAGCCTTGTTTCGGACGACTTGTCCATGTTCATCTTGCTTGTTGCGGTATATCCATTTGGTGCCTATTATGTTATGCTTCCGTGGATCAGGACGCTTAACCAACTCCCGTACATTGTTCAGCTCAAACTGTTGAAGCTCTTCTTGCATAGCTTGAATCCATTCAGGTTCCATAAAAGCTTCATCAATTTTCTTGGGTTCAGTGATTGAAACGAATGCGAAGTGTCCGCAGAAATTTTCCAGTTGAGTTGCCCTTGAACGAGTCAGTGGACCTGGTGCATTGATGCTATCAATGATTCTGTCAATCTGCACTTCATTGGCAACACGAGGATGTAGGGGTCGAAGACTTTGCTCTTGCTGATCTACGTTGTCATGGGGAGGAATGTCTTCAGGCTGAGCATTGTCTTCATGTGGATCCGGTGCTGAGATGACAAGTTCTTCTTCAGGATGAGCTTCAGAAGGTATAATTTCTCCAGTTCCCATTAGCTTGATTGATTCATTGGCTGGAACTTCATCTAGCACACTTGGCAGTTGCTCTCTTTGTGATCCATTGGTCTCATCGAACTGCACATCCACTGTTTCAACCACTTTGTAGTGAAAGAGATTGAAGACTCTGTAGGAGTGCGAATCCTTTCCATATCCAAGCATAAATCCATCATGTGCTTTTGGAGCAAATTTTGAGGTGTGGTGAGGGTCCTTGATCCAGCATCTTGATCCAAATACTCTGAAGTAACTGACATTTGGCTTCTTGCCAGTTAGAAGTTCATAAGATGTCTTGTTCAGAAGCTTGTGAAGATATACCCGGTTGATAGTATGGCATGCAGTGTCAATGGCTTTAGTCCAGAATTTTCTTGGAGTCTTGTACTCATCTAACATTGTTCTGGCCATCTCAATGAGTGTTCTGTTCTTGCGTTCGACGATGCCATTCTGTTGTGGCGTGTACGGAGCTGAGAATTCATGAGTGATGCCCAATGTATCAAGATATGTGTCAAGGCCAGTGTTCTTGAATTCAGTGCCATTGTCACTTCTGATGTGCTTTATCTTGGTGCCAAAATTGTTCATAGCCCGATTTGCGAAGCGTCTAAAGACATCCTGCACTTCAGTCTTGTAAAGGATTATGTGCACCCAAGTATATCTAGAGTAATCATCAACAATGACGAAGCCATAGAGGCAAGCAGTAGTGGAAAAAGTCGAGTAGTGAGTGGGACCAAAGAGATCCATGTGAAGCAGTTCGAAGGGTTGAGTAGTGGTCATGATTGTCTTCGAAGGATGTTTTGCCTTGGTCATCTTCCCTGCTTCACAGGCACCGCATAAGTGATCTTTCTTGAACTTGACGCCCTCGATGCCTATGACATGCTTCTTCTTCGCAAGGGTGTGGAGGTTCCTCATGCCAGCATGCCCGAGCCTTCGATGCCAAAGCCAGCATTCTGAAGCCTTTGCGAGAAGACATACTTCAAGCTGTGGCCCTGCTGAGAAATCTACCACGTACAAATCATCTTTCCGATACCCTTCAAACACTAGAGACTTGTCAGATTCCATTAGTACCAGGCAATGATATTTTCCAAAGATTACAATCATGTTCAAATCGCAAAGCATTGAGACAGACATTAAGTTGAAGCCAAGGGATTCAACAAACATGACTTTATCCATGTGTTGATCCTTTGAGATTGCAACTCTACCTAGACCCAATACCTTACTTTTACCAGTGTCAGCAAATGTGATGTGGCTCTTGTCAGATGGACGTAAGGTTGAGTCCATAAAGAGACTTCTTTTGCCAGTCATGTGATTTGTACACCCACTGTCAATAATCCATTCTGAAGTCTCTGAAGTCGCTGGTGTCGTACCCTACAGTGCAGTTAGGGGGATAGGCTTCACCAAGAGTATTGTGAAGCAAAAACATTTGGCGAACCAGTGGGTTATGAAAACTTAAATCCAGGTTAGGGTAAGTAGGGAGAGTAGCATGCGATTCAGGTATGAAATACATAGTGATGCCATTCGGGCATTTGATCTTGCGCCCCACAAGATTTTTAAGGTCCCCAGCAATAGCGTCAGAAGATTTTGGTTTTCTGCTGGAGACCTTTCCCTGCAAAGGAGAGTTAAGCTTTCTTAACCACCCACATCTTCAAGGGTGGCTTAGAAGCAATAAGTCTAAGTGCAGCATCTGAGAATTTTGGCTTTGGAGCCCTAGCAAACAGTCTAGCAGGTGGGCAATAGTACTCATAAGAATAGGCAGAATAGTTCTTGGTCATATGAGAATGACGGTTTAAAGAACCGCTCTCATATGTGTGAGCATGGTTTTCCTGCAAAACATTTGCGTTAGTGCGACTCAGGTGAGTCCTCTGCCTGTATGAAGCCTTTGGTCTGAGGTTTGTCTTCTTCATGTGAGGTGTCATGAGGACATTCACAGGAAGATTCTCCAGACACGTTTTTGGAACCCAGATCTTCTTCATAGGCGGTCCATTCCTGCAGTTAGTACCAATGTACCTGGCAAATACTTCACCATTCTGATTCTTAAACAGTTTATAGTTTGCATCAAAGGATTCATCAATGATAATAGGCTTAGCACAAGTGAAGCCAGATAGATTGGATGGATCTGCTGAGGATTCCTTTGCAGCAACCCATGTGATTTTGGGGTACTGCTCAGGTTTCCAGTAAGAGCCATCTGCATTAATTTTCCTCACGAACCCAACACCCTCTTTCCTAGGGTTTCGGTTCAGAATCTGCTTCTTGAGGACATCACATAATGTCTGATGTCCTTTGAGACTTTTGTACATCCCTGTTTCAAGCAATGTCTTCAACCTAGCATTCTCATCAGCAATAGCAGTGGTATCCTCAGCAGAGGGGTTAGTTACCACTTCAACAGTTGAAGATATTGCAACAGCAGTAGCAGTGGAACATTCAGCAACAGAAGTAGCATTATCACGCTCAATGCATTTAAGGCATGGTGGTTCAAATCCTTCCTGAGCAGAACTAATCTGTTCGGCTCGAAGTGACTCGTTTTCCTTTTGAAGATCTTCATGATCCACTCTCAACTTCTCAAGATCTTGCTTCTTTTGAAGATAATCATAGGAAAGCTTTTCATGAGTAGTTGAGAGAGTCTCAAGACGATCTTCGAGTTCCTGATACTTAACATGAAGATTTTTTATGTCTTCAATTAAGGATTCAGAACGAGTCATTTCAGCACCCAACAGATCATCGCTTCTGTCTAATAGTTTTTGAATATGTTCCATGGCCTTTTGTTGTTCAGTTGCAATTTTAGCAAGTGTTTTGTAGCTGGGCTTTGAATCACAATCAGAGTCATCATCACTGGATGTTTGATAGTGAGTGGTGCGTGTGTTTACCTTGGCACCACGTGCCATGAAGCAGTAGGTAGGAGTAGAGTCGTCCTTGTCATTTGCATCGGTGTTGGTGATGAAGTCATTGTCTTCAGTGTTGAAGATGGACTTGGCGACGTAGGCTGTAGCCAGACTCGCAATGCCTGAATCAGACTCCTCCTCAGACTCCACCTCTGCCTCCTCAGAAGCGGAGTCCTCCTCTGAATCCATTTCCTTGCCAACAAACGCACGAGCCTTGCCAGATGAACTCTTCTTGTGTGATGAAGACTTTGAGGAAGACTTGGACGAAGACTTTGAGTATTTCTTCGTCTTCTTATCGTCAGAGTCATATTCCTTGCTCTTCTTCTTCTTCTTCTTTCTGTTCTCATTGTCCCACTGTGGACACTCAGAGATGAAGTGTCCAGTTTTCTTGCACTTGTGACATGTTTTCTTCTTGTAGTCATGAGCAGAAGCTTCATCATTCCTTGAGCTTGACCGTGAAGACTTTCTGAAGCCTTTCTTCTTGGTGAATTTCTGGAACTTCTTCACTAGCATTGCAAGTTCCCTTCCAATGTCTTCAGGATCATTAGAACTACTGTCAGATTCTTCTTCAGATGAGGACACAGCTTTTGCCTTCAAGGCACGAGTTCGCCCATAGTTTGGACCGTAGATATCTCTTTTCTCAGAAAGCTGAAACTCATGTGTGTTGAGCCTCTCAAGTATGTCAGACGGATCGAGTGTCTTGAAGTCTGGACGTTCTTGAATCATCAGGGCTAGGATGTCAAATGAACTGTCAAGTGATCTCAGCAGCGTCTTGACAATTTCATGTTTGGTGATCCCAGTGGCGCCGAGGGCTTGAAGCTCATTTGTGATGTCAGTGAGCCGGTCAAATGTGTGCTGGACATTCTCATTGTCATTTCGTTTGAAGCGGTTGAAGAGGTTGCGAAGAACACTGATTCTCTGATCTCTCTGGGTTGAGATGTCTTCATTGACCTTGGAGAGCCAGTCCCAAACCAGCTTGGATGTCTTCAAGGCACTCACACGGCCATACTGTCCCTTGGTCAGATGACCACAGATAATATTCTTGGTAGTGGAGTCCAGTTGAGTGAACTTCTTGACATCAGCAGCAGTGACACCTTCTCCAGCCTTGGGAACGCCGTTTTCGACGACATACCATAGGTCAACGTCAATGGCTTCAAGATGCATGCGCATCTTATTCTTCCAGTAGGGATATTCAGTTCCATCGAAGACGGGGCACGCAGCGGAGACTTTAATTATCCCTGCAGTCGACATAGCTAAAACTCCAGGTGGTTAAACCGAATCACACAGAACAAGGGAGCACCTTGCTCTGATACCAATTGAAAGTGCGTTATATCGACTAGAGGGGGGGTGAATAGGCGATTTTTATGAAAGTCTTCAAAACATGAAAGTTATGAAGACAAACAGTGTGGACAAGCCTATCACTATGCAGCGGAAGTTAGATTACACAACGCAAGCCATAGTCAAGTATACAATATAGTGAAAGCACAGTGACAAACAGCTTCAGTGTAATGAGGATCAGGTAGGAAGAAGTTATGAAGCCAAACAGATCATACAGTCAAGTTGTGAAGACAGAAGACAAGGCAGGCATGCAATAGCTTCACAAAGTGTACTGGTAAGTAAAGGGAGGTGAAGATGAAACCAGTGACACATTGAAGACAATGATATGTTGGACCAGTTCCAGTTGCTGTGACAACTGTACGTCTGGTTGGAGCGGCTAGGTATTTAAACCAAAGAACACACAGTCCCGGACACCCAGTCCTGAACACGCAGCTCAGGACACCCAGTCCTCACCGTTTTCTCCTTGAGCTAAGGTCACACAGACCTCGCCCAATCACTCTGGTAAGTCTTCAAGGTAGACTCCCAAACCTTCACAGACTTCGTTCACCGGCAATCCACAATTTCTCTTGGATGCTCAGAACGCGACGCCTAACCGTCTGGAGGATGCACGGTCCTCAAGTGTAATAAGTCTTCAGATCACTCAGACAAGAAGACTTAAGTGATGCCCAATTACTCTGGCTCTGGGTGGTTAGGGCTTTTCTCCTCGCTAGGGATTTTCTCTCAAAGGCTTTGAGGTGGGTTGCTCTCAAACGACAAAAGCCGTGCACTGAAATCTGAGCAACCAACCATTTATGGTTGTAGGGGTGGACTATTTATAGCCACTTGGCAACCCGACCTGATTTGTCCGAAATGACCCTGGGTCACTAAGGAACTGACACGTGTACTAACAGTCGGATTTCGAACTCTCACGGCAACTTTACTTGGGCTGCAAGTAAAGCTGACTTGTCTGACTCTGGACAAGATTTTCTCTCATTGTCTTCACTTGAAGACATAGGATTTGAATTAGGCATCACTTCAGTCATCCTGACTGGTTCTCTTGGACCCCACTTAACAGTACGGTGGTTCCTATGACACAACATGAATGAAGTAAAACTACGAAGGATCTAAGTCTTCGAGTTCCATAGGCTTCATGGGGAGTCTTCATATGTCATTGTCTTCGACATGAATGTCTTCATGAACCACCATTGTCTTCAATGTCCTCGTACATTTTTAGGGGTCATGTCTGGTAGCTAAACCGAATCAATGAGGGACTTCTACCCGTGTTATCCTGCAATTCTCACAAACACATTAGTCCCTCAGCTAGGTTTGTCGTCAATACTCCAAAACCAACTAGGGGTGGCACTAGATGCACTTACACTAGTCTATGGTGTGATCGGTTACCATTAAGGATTGGTAACTATGTTTTTCCCTCAGACCTAATAGTATTGGAATCTGAAGGATTGGATGTGATATTAGGAATGGATTGGTTATCAAAGTATGAAGGGAATATTGAATGTGCTAGTAAGTCAATTCTGCTTACCACACCTGAAGGGAGAAGGATCAAGTATTTATCCCGGCATGTGCCAAAGAGGACTCATGTAAATTGCCTAACAGGAGTTGTGCAGGAGGAAGTACCAGTGGTAAGGGATTTTCCTGAAGTATTTCCAGAAGAGTTGCCCGGCATGCCACCGGATAGAGATATTGAGTTCTTGATTGAGCTATTGCCAGGCACATGACCAATATCAAAGAGACCATATAGGATGCCAGCAAAGGATTTGGTGGAAATTAAGAAGCAGACTAAGGAGTTACTGGATAAAGGATATATTCTCCCAAGTTCTTTGCCTTGGGGATCGCCAGTACTACTAGTGGAGAAGAAAGATGTATCGTTAAGGATGGTTGTTGATTATCGAGGATTGAATGAAGTTACGATCAAGAACAAGTACCCACTACCTATGATCAATGATCTGTTTGATCGATTGCAAGGAGCTAAGGTATTTTCCAAGATCGATCTGCGATCAGGATACCACCAGTTGAAGATTTGAGAACATGATATTCCGAAGACAGCTTTTACCACGAGGTATGGACTGTACGAGTATACCGTTATGTCATTTGGTCTGACTAACGCACCTGCCTATTTTATGAACATGATGAACAAAGTGTTTATGGAGTTCTTGGATAAGTTCATCATAGTGTTCATTGATGATATCCTGGTTTATTCGAAGAATGAAGAGGAGCATAAGGAGCATTTACGTTTGGTACATGGAAAGCTCAGAGAACATCAATTATATGCCAAGTTCAGCAAATTTGAGTTTTGGTTGAAGGAAGTAGGATTCCTCGGACACATTATATCTGGAGAAGGTATAGCAGTTGACTCCACTAAAGTTGAAACCGTGATCAAGTGGGAAGCCCCAGCAACAGTTGGAGTGATCCGGAGTTTTCTTGGACTCGCAGGATACTACCGGAGATTTATTGAGAATTTCTCAAAGATTGCGAAGCCTATGAAAGAGTTGTTGAAGAAAGATACCAAGTTCATATGGACGGAGGAATGTGAGGCTAGTTTCCAAGAGTTGAAGAAACGTTTGGTTACCTCACCAGTGTTGATTTTGCCCGACCAGACCAAGGATTATGAGGTGTATTGCGACGCTTCACGTCGAGGACTTGGAGCTGTACTTATGCAGGAAGGGAGAGTTGTTTCATATGCCTCAAGACAACTGAAACCTCATGAGTTGAATTATGCCACGCATGATTTGGAATTAGCAGCCGTAGTGCATGCATTGAAAACATGGAGACATTTCCTCATTGGAAATCATTGTGAGGTGTACATGGACCATAAGAGTTTGAAGTACATTTTCACACAGAAGGAGTTGAACCTCATACAAAGGAGATGGTTGGAGCTTATCAAGGATTATGATATGAAATTGCATTATCATCCCAGAAAGGCTAATGTGGTAGCTGACGCATTAAGCCGTAAGAGCCATGTCAATACATTAATGACGGGAGAAATACCCAAGGTGTTAGCAGAAAATCTTCGTGAACTATGTTTGGAAATAGTTCCGAGAGGCTATGTAGCAGCATTAGAGATTCAGTCAACTTTGATGGATAGAATCAGGGAAGCTCAGAAAACTGACAAAGAGATTGCTGCAATTAAGGAGAAACTGAGCAAAGGAAAAGCGAAAGGATTTCGTGAGGACGAGCACGACACCCTATGGTTTGAAGATCGTGTTTACGTGCCCAATGACCCGGAGATCAGGAAGTTGATTTTGCAAGAGGCACACGATTCACCATATTCGATTCACCCAGGAAATACCAAGATGTATTTGGATCTGAAGGATATTTTCTGGTGGACCGGAATGAAGAAGGATATTGCGGAGTATGTAGCAGTTTGTGATGTATGCCAGAGAGTAAAGGCAGAGCATCAGCAGCCAGCAGGATTGTTACAACCATTGCCGATACCTGAATGGAAGTGGGATAAGCTAGGCATGGATTTTATCACGAGATTACCCAGGACTTGTTTAGGCTATGACTCGATTTGGGTTGTAGTCGATCGATTGACGAAAGTAGCTCATTTCATCCAAGTAAAGACCACTTACACCAGTGCTAAGTTGGCAAAGATATACATGACCAGGATCGTATGTCTGCATGGGGTTCCAAGGAGTATCATATCAGATAGAGGAACCCAGTTTACCTCAAAGTTCTGGAAGCAGCTGCATGAAACTTTGGGAACCAGGCTAGAATTCAGTACAGCTTTCCATCCACAGACAGATGGATAGACCGAGAGAGTCAATCAGATTTTGGAGGATATGCTGAGAGCTTGTGCGCTAGATTACGGATCTAGTTGGGACGATAATCTGCCATACGCAAAGTTCTCTTACAACAACAGTTACCAAACCAGTTTAAACATGGCCCCTTTTGAAGCCTTGTATGGAAGGAGGTGCAGGACACCGTTGTCTTGGGACAAAGTTGGAGACCGCCGGTTGTTTGGACCTGACTTGATTAAGGAGTCTGAACAGAAGGTGAAGCTGATTCGCGATAGGCTCAAGGTAGCCCAGTCCAGACAGAAAAGTTATGCAGATTCTAAACGCAAGGAGACAGTTTACGAAGTCGGAGATAGAGCTTATCTTCGAGTATCTCCACTTCGAGGAACAAAGCGTTTCGGAGTAAAAGGGAAGTTAGTGCCACGATTTGTAGGGCCATATTGAGTTTTGGAGCGTATGGGAGAAGTGGCCTACAAGTTGGAATTGCCCGAAGGATTGTCAGGAGTTCATGATGTGCTCCACGTTTCCCAGTTGAAGAATGTCACGCGTAGATGGCTGACACACCGTTGAGAGACACAGTACCTTTGGAAACTATTCAGTTGGATAACGATTTGACCTACGAGGAGAAACCAATTAAGATCCTCGAGTTTGCCAGTCGAGTTACCCGCAACAAGGTTATCAAGTTTTGCAAAGTTCAGTAGAGCCACCACACAGAGGATGAAGCCACCTGGGAGCGAGAGGAAGATTTGCTCAAGGACCACCCTCACCTATTTTCTAGCCAACGCGAATCTCGAGGGCGAGATTCATCTTAAGGGGGGTAGGTTTGTAACATCCCAAATTTTCAATTTGGAATGTTATATATTAGATCATCAATGCATGTCATATTTTACTTTTGCATTTGATTGATCCTAGAAATTCTACGCAACTCAAGGACCCACGGAGAGAGTTGGGGATTTTGTTATTTTCATATTTGAGTTCTCTCAAATTTTGAGAATAGGATCATTTGATTTTATTTATTCTATCATCAATTATTTCTATTACAATAATATGAGAGAGGGAATGAAATGACTTTCCCAAAATAAAGAAATATTGAGAATTTAATAATAAAATCAAATAAGATTTTATTTCGGAGTTTTTTGTTATTTTATTTGAATTTAGGAAAAAAATGTGTTTTTCAAAGTTGCATTTAGGTCCTAAATAAATGTTCACGTTGTGCGGCTTGATTTTAGAAACCCGTGAAAATTTGTTTCGGAATTTTTGGAGTCCGTTTAGTATTTCTTTTTATTTTTTTTTCGAGTGGAATAATTAAAAAAAAACGAACCGACCTACGGGCCGTGTCCGACTAGGACTCCGGCCCGAGGGGGGCCTTTATAAGCCGAGGCCCAGCCCCGGATGAAACCCTAGCCAGCCCCAGCCCCAAGCCGCCGCTGCCCGCCACCGTGCCGCCCGTGCCGCCGTTGCCGGACGCCGCCGCCGCTGAGGTTCGCCGCCGCCTCGACTTCCGTGCCGTCGTTTAAAAAAAACCGAATGGTTTTTCGTCGGTTTTCATCGGTTTATTAGATTTGGTTTTTTAAATAGATCGGTTTTTTTGGTTTATTTATTTTAGCGAGCGTTCGTCGTTTTTCTTTTTCTCGGATTAAATCCGCGATTTTTCTGATCGCGATTCCTTATCCGATTTTCGTTTTAGTATAACTTTTTGCTCGTTTATCGGAATCAGGCGATTCAAGCGCCTAGAGTTTCGTCTCGAAACCCTCTATCCGTTTAACCAACTTAAACAAGATTTTGCTACTGTAAGATTTGCCCTAGATCCAGATTAGTAGAATGAAGTTGTTTTCTTTCGCCGTTTGACTTTCGTTGTTTCGTTCGATTTCATTCTTTTTGCCAACCGGAGTTCTTAAGTTGAACCTTCTGGTTAGATCTCTTATTTGAGTTTTACCTGTGCATTAGATGAGTACAGATTGTATGCTTGTTGTTTGTCTGCGATAGAATATCCAGAGTGCACCGCTTGTTACTTCGAATCTGTAGGTTTCGCGGATCATCAACAAGGCAATTAACACTTTGATCATACCTTTCCTACTACCCAGTTTTATTGCATTAGATCAACCCTCACACATTGCATGACTAGGATCTAATTAAATTGTGGGATGGGAAATAGATGAGGTAGTACCTATTACCTGTTCATTATCAAACCTTTGGGAGTTACTTCTACGTTTGCTTGTTATGCCATACTATGCTAGTAGACGTGGATTGGGTGAGTGATTTCCATGACAGATGTGAGTGTGTTAATTAATGGTTTATCTAAGGTGGCAACTTAAACACACATCTGGGTGGATTGAGGCACCTGGGTATTCCAGGACTTGCCTGTTTTCTTTTGGACCGCCACCCAGGCTCAAAGGGATCATGAGACTATTCATACTAGAAATTTCCGTGTGCAGCCACAAGCTATTATGGGCTCTAGCATAGTTGATTAAGTCGTGCGAACTTTTACAGTGTTAGACTAGCAGATGTTGGGGATGTAGGTGGTACGGTCTACCCGATCGTAAGGTGCTAGCGCTTCTGAAAGACTATGCCTCGGTCATCCGTCTTCTCAAACACCATGTAGTGCGAGAAACCAAACGGAGGCGATCGAGTCTTGTGGGCAAAAGTGCGCAAACCTTTGCAGAGTATATAAACTAATCATGGTTAGCCGTGCCCCCGGTTATGGACATCTCGAGTATCTAGTACTTGGATTATCATGTGAATCTCAACATGTTACTCTAAATTAATTTTGTTGGGTTATGTTTAATGATGATGCTTAATTGGGATTGAGAATGCTGTCAACCATTCCCAATGTTTAACAACTACCTTGATAGTTAAATAAAATTTATTCCTTTGAAGTAGGGAAAAATTGGCTTTAGGCAAAACTGTAACCATAGAGCTTTCCACCAGCTAAATATGCATATAGTATAGCTGTTTCATTCCATTACTCTCTATGTGTTACCTTGCCAGCATATTCCATGTGCTGACCCGTTTTCGGGCTGCAATGTTAATGTTGCAGACATTTCAGACGATGATTAAGGAGTTTTTAGGTCGTGGTTCTATACTCAGTGATGCCGTTGGAGTTGATGGACTCACTTATCTTCCAAGCCTTCCGCTGTTATCGTTATTAGATGGCCTTAAGCCATATTTATTTGTAATAAGTTCTCTCTTGAGACACTCAATGTGATAAGTGTGTGATTGCTACTCTGCTATAAATCCTCCGAGTACTGTGTGGTGTCAGCATTACTGATCCAGGGATGACACCGGAGCACAGAGATCAGACTGTTTGAGGTCTGGTCGCTACATCCTCAGGGTCATCCGCCTCCACTCGGTTGCTCCATAACTGACTAGGTGCAGACCGAGCTCCAAAAGAACCAAACCTAAGCGTGTTAATCGGTGTCGTGGAAGATGACACTCCCTTGACTGTAGCCGCCTTATCTGTCTGCGACTCCACTAGTAGAAAACCGGGCAATAGCACCGGTTCGTAAGACCCTTTAGTGCCGGTTTAGGAACCGGCACTATTATTTCGGCACTAAAGGCCCCCCCTTTAGTACCGGTTCAGCACGAACCGGTGCTAAAGGGAAACCACGTGGCACGAGCCAGCTCCGGGGGCTGGGAGCCCTTTAGTACCGGTTGGTAACACCAACCGGTACTAAAATGTTTGGGGGGTTTTTGCTTTTATGATTTTTTTTGCATTTAATTTTGTGTTTTCTATTTTAATTCTTTTTCGTTTGCTGATATTTTACGGTACTACACATTGTACATGTTATGCACATATATATATATAGAATTTCTAGTAGAACCAATCATATATATATATCATCAATCATGTCTCACAAACCACCATATTAATTCACACATACACACATGTATAGCTATATACAATTTCTCCTACATATGCATATGTTGCCTTCGGAGCCAGTGGCATTAGCCTGATTGGTGCCTTCGGAGCACGATGACAATTGGAAGTGGTTCATGACTTGGTCGATGGGGGCGGTAGCGGGTAATAGTATTCTCCCTTCGGATTTATGACCTGGTCGAGCAAAAAATCCCGCTATTTCCTCTTGAAGTGCTTGTACGCGCTCCGTTGGTAGGAGCTTGTCCCGCACCTCTTTGAACTGTTAAGAAGGAGATCAATATGCATGTGTATTAGTTGTGTGACTAGATATCGATAATGGTGTAAAAATTGTGAATAGTGTTCTGACAAGCGTACCCATTCCTGTCTTTGAGATCTGCTCCTTTCGGACGCCATCATGCGAATGTTCTCGCAATCACTGTATGCACATAGATCAGTCCCCTGCGCCTGCGTTAGGGCCTTTATTACGAGAATGGAATTTAATTTGATCAGATAATAATTAATCAAGCATGATAATTAAAGAGATGGCAGCTAGCTAGCTAGCTAGTACTACTTAATTACTTACCTAGGATCGAAACCATTTCAGCTGTGGTTTCCGTTCGCCTTCCGTGACGCTGATGAACCTTGCCCAAGTCCTTCCCGCCGACAAAGAAAATGAATAAAGGGGTTATTAAATAGTTCATATCATGAAATGACGAACTAAATAGGCCGAGATATGTAGTTATAAATAATGATTGAAATTACCTGTTGACTATCCCATACAAGATGTTGTAGTCACCTTTTGTTGTGAGTAGCGAGTCCAGTATTTCAACTGTTCCGGCGTCAACTTTAATGATACACAAGATCCGAGTGAAATCTGCATGCACACACGTTTGCATGTCTTAATTAAGCGGGCATATGTAAGCAAAAACATGTAGCTAGCTAGTAGGCAAAAACAGAGAATTTGTAGTACAAGAAAGTGTGACTCACTCGAAGTTGTAAGGAAGTAGTATATCTTCATTGTATTTGAGGCGCTTGAAGAACTCTAGCATGCTGTCCTCTACCTCTTTTTCATAATATGCATCTAATTTCCATGTGTATTCATTAACGGTGTTTGGGTCAATGAACCCAATGACATAGCGTCCACCTTTTCTCATTTCATACATCTTCATCCTGCATAATACCACAGAAAAGAATATAGTGAGGATAATTACACGTAATGATTGATCAAAA
The DNA here is from genome assembly GCA_034509565.1 of Triticum monococcum. Lineage (NCBI taxonomy): Eukaryota > Viridiplantae > Streptophyta > Magnoliopsida > Poales > Poaceae > Triticum > Triticum monococcum. The sequence goes on along the minus strand of CM067842.1, from coordinate 73,715,471 downwards.
GGATCACTATAGCTAGCTTGAGACTTAAATTACAGAAAGAAATCACTTACAGACAATAGCAACTGACGATAGATTTGTCGAGTGCGTCTTGATTGTATAACTGAAACAGTTCAGAATACTCAACGGCCACAGCTTTCTCATGGTAGTAATCATCCTTCTTGACATACACCATGAGGGACTCTCGATCAGATCTCTTGCTAATGTCCATGTACCATTGATGCAATTCATACATTCTCGTTGGGAGCTTCTTGACATCTTCTAGCTCGACCGAAGGTTGGCCCCGGACAAATTTCCGTTTTATTTCCTCCTCTCTAATCGGAGGCATGTCCTCGATCTCGAGGAGTTGTCCAACAGTGATCTTGAGTTCTTCAGCCTGCATTATATGCTCCTGGGTTATTACCACATCGCCCACCTCGGGAACGTAAACTGTTTGGCCACAATAATATTGGGCGCGCGTACTGTCATGTGTTGTTGGCGGCACAACAAGCGGGGGGATCGATTGCGCCGCCTGTTTTCCTAGCTGGGCAACGGTTTTCCTGCATTTTTTGACAGCTGCTTGTTGTTTGCTCGAGCTCAAGCTCGCCTCCCTTTGTAGACGTTGTCGATGTAACTTCCTGATGTGGCGCTCATAGTCTGAGTCAACAGGCTTAGGAGCTGGTGGTTGAGCCATACGAATGAAGTGGTCAACTACTTCCACAGGCACTTTCTCCCTTGGCGGCGGTGGCGGTTTCGGTCCAAAATGGGCGTCGACTTCTGCCCGCACTATGGCATTGGTTTGCTCCTCGGTCCTGTCGTAAGCCCTCACAGGAAGAGGAGTACTGAGGTTTGGACCATATTTATATCGCTTGCCTCCGCCTGTACTTCCTGTACTATGACCTCGACTCGTACCGCTACGCACCATAGCTGTAGGGTGTCTATTCTGCAATTTCTGAGGTGGCGGAGACGGCTGACGGGGCTGAGTTGGACGAGGAGGAGTGGCCTGAAGCTGTGCGGACTTGGAGGAGGAGTGGCCTGAGGTTGTGCCGGACTTGGAGGAGGAGTGGACGTCTGACGCTGTGTCGGACTTGGAGGAGGAGTGGCCTGACACTTTGCCGGACTTGGAGGAGGAGGAGTGGCCTCACACGTTGGTGGACTTGGAGGAGCGGGAGTCTGCTGACTCGGTGGCGGACTTCGACGAGGAGTCGGGTGACGCGGTGTCAGTGGCCTTCGAAAAATGATGCAGTCCTTTCTCCATAGGATGATACGATGTTTGGCATCTCCGAGTGTGTGCTCCTCGTCACCTCCAGGAATGTCAAGCTCTAGCCCCGAATATTGGTCCGCCACCTCATCAACCAAGACACGAGCATAGCCCGCTGGAATCGGGTTGCAATGGAAGGTTGCCTCGGGGGAATTTGAAAAAGCAACGGCGTCCGCCACCTTCATGGATATGTTCTTCATTTTGAAGTGTAGCTCGCAGTTAGTGTTCTCCGTGATGTCATCCACGGGGTATCTATCCAGCACTGCTGCGTCGCCCGGGGCGGAACCCACGCTGCTTCTCGGCATGGATGGGGCGGTGGTATCCAATGCTGGATCATCCGCTAGCTGCTGCAGCTGCTGAGACCCCCTTTGCTGGCTAAGTGAGTCGATCTGCTCCTGCTGCCGCTGGAATTTAGCTGCCAATTCCGCTTGACTTGCTTCTAGGCCTTGAAGGCGTTCATAGTCCCGCTTCCTCTGCTCCTCCTCCATCTTCCTCTTCTTGTCCTCCGCAATCTTCTTTCTCGCACGGGTTCTGTAGTCGGCGTTCCAGTCCGAAAACCCCTCATACCACGGAATAGCGCCCTTGCCTCGTGTTCTTCCCGGGTGTTCAGGATTTCCCAGGGCACGCGTAAGCTCGTCGTTCTCTCTGTTGGGCTGGAACACCCCCGATCGAGCCTCTTCTATTGCAACAAGTAGCGCATCGTCGGCTCCGTTCAGAGATGCCTTCGTCGAAACATTGCCTGTCTTCGGGTCCAACTCCCCCCCATGCGCATAGAACCAAGTCTTGCACCTGGGGGGCCAGCTCTTAGTAACCGGAGTGACACTTGCATCCTCCATCTCTTTCTCAGACTTATCCCACTTAGGCATTGCCACCGCGTAGCCACCTGGCCCCAGCTTATGGAACTTATCCTTTTTTCCGGCATTGGCCTTTTTATTCTCGACCGTTCCTTAGCTAATTCTGAATCCTTGAATTTCACGAAATCGTCCCAATGAGCACTTTGATTCTCTAGTATCCCCTCGAATACTGGAGTCTTCCTTCCTCCCTTGACGTACTTCTCCCACGTCATTCTCTTGTGGTTCTTGAATGCAACCGCCATCTTCCTAAAAGCAGCGTCCTTGACTTTCCGCACATCTGCTTCTGTGATATTATCTGGTAGGGTGAAATGTTCCATGAGAGTATCCCAAAGCAGTTTTTTTGATTCTCATCGACAAAAGTAACATCTGGACGTGGCTTTGCTGGCTTTCTCCATTCTTGAAGGGAGATCGGGAGTAGGTCCTTCACAAGAACTCCGCACTGACGAACGAACTTGTCCGCAATCTTCTTAGGCGCTAATGGTTCGCCATTAGGTTTGAATGCCTCGATATTGTACTTTACGCCCTCCTTCAACTTTTTGTTCGGGCCTCGTTTCGTCCTTTTTCCTGAAGATTTTCTCGATCCGGATGGCTGAAAGAAGAAAGATCGATTCGTTAATATATCTTCAACTCATTAAAAACATGCGATGATCACCAGATTCCTGCTTATATAAGTATATATACCTCGCCGGTGTTTGTTGTTTCAGGATCAACATGTTCTTCATCATAGTTCATGACTTCATCTTCTCGGTCGTCGCGATCGAATATCATATCACCCTCTCCGGTGTTGTTTAGAAATTCGGAGCCGTCAAAATCTTCTTCATTCTGATCATCATCTGGCCCGCGTATGATATCGAACATGGTCTGTTCTCTCTCTCTGTCGGTATTGTCCGCCATAGCTTTTATTTAACTATGCCAAAAGAAATATAAAACAATTTAGTATAATCTCGAATAATAGATATAATCTCGAATACATCGTCTCGAATAATAGATATAATCTCGAATACATCGTCTCGAATAATAGATTTAATCTCAAATACGTCGTCTCGAATAATAGATATAATCTCGTCGAATACATCATCTCAAATAATATATATAATCTCGAATAAATCATCTCGAATATTATATATCGAATACATCACTAGCTAGCTAGCTAGCTAATAAAGAACGAATACTACAGAGTAATCTAGGCCACTCGCGGTTCCTGAGGTGCGGGCGGTGGACACCCAAAGAGAAGGAACCATCACTGGATCATAGCTCGGGTGATCTCCCCAAAGAACCTGCCAGGTATTGGAGAACCTGACGTCCATAGCAGCCATGTAGCGATGGACGTGCTCGTCCTCCTCCCTGACACGGCGACGTACCACCTCCGGCGGGGCCGGCTCCCTCCGCACCGAAAGTGGCCCACGCGAATGCCACCAAAGAAGATGAGGGTCGACGACGGGACCGGGGGCCGGGTTCCTCACCAAGCGTCGCGCCCCTGAAGGTAGCACCTCCCAGTGCCAGCCCGGCGGAGCCCAGTCCCGAACATGGGTCCTCTGAAGCAGGACGTCGTCGCGGACGTGTCGACGGCGAGGATGCGGGCCGGGCATCGTCGACAACAAAATACTATATGCCGCAAAAGTAAAGTAACATTTTTTAAATGATGGATTGTGACGATTTCATATATGCAAATTCTAAATTTTATAACTAAAAATATAAGAAACTAAAAAAACATCGATCATCGTCTAACAATTTGAAATTAATCTAATTCATCTAGCTAGCTAAAACTAACATTTCCAAAATTTCTAACATTTCTATATAACTAACATTTCTATAACATTTGACATTATATATATTATAACTAACATTTCTACATACTATTTGACATTAATCTAATCTAATTAATTAATTCATCTAAAACTTTGTATGAAAAACAGAAAAACAGAAAAAACTAAAAGCTAAAAACAGAAAAATTGTGTGTGTGTGCGCGTCTAGTGTGTGTGTAGTGTGTGTGTGTGTGTGTGTGTGTGTGTGCATGTAGTGTGTGTGTGCGCGCGCGCGTGTGGGTGCGCTACGGTCGGCGCCGGCGCCGGTGTGCGCTACGATCGATTGGAGGGAGGAGAGGGGCCGGGGGAGGGGCTCACAGCGAAGGCGAGGCGAGGTCGAGGCGACGGCGACGGCGAAGCGAGGGGATCGGCGACCGGGACAGCGACGGGGCGGCGATGGGGACGAGGGCGGCGACGACGACGGGGGCGGCGACGGGGACGAGGGCGGCGACGGCGACGGGGGCGGCGACGGGGGCGAGGGCGCGACGGGGACGGCGTAGGACGGGTGCGGCGTCGATCGGGAAGAAACAGAGTGGGAGAATGAAATTTTTCGAAGTGTTGTATATATAGAAGGCACCTTTAGTACCGGTTGGAGCCACCAACCGGTACTAAAGGTCTATTTTGGCTAGCCCAAGCGGCGGGAAGCAACCCCCTTTAGTACCGGGTGGTGGCTCCAACCGGTACTAAAGGCCCCCCTTTAGTACCGGTTGGTGCCACGAACCGGTACTAAAGGGGGGTGCGCTGCCAGGCGAGGGGCGCAGAAGTTTAGTCCCACCTCGCTAGCCGAAGGGCGCTTACACCTGCTTATAAGCCCCTCCGCCACTGCTGTCTCGAGCTCCTCTCTAAAGCAGGCCTTCTGGGCCTACCTCTGCAACTCTACCCTGTGGGGCCTATTGGGCTTGCGGGCCTGCATCCTGGCCCAATAACAGGTTGGGTTTCTAGTCGTATGCAGGCCGCTGTGGCCCGGTAGGTGGGCTTTTTTCATTTAGTTTTTTCTTTTCTGCTTTATTTATTTTTAGTTGTTTTTTGCTGTATTTAGAGTTTCTTTGTGAATATTTTTGATAGTTTTTAGAAACTTTCAGTTAGTGCCGGTAGTTTTTAAATTTGAATAGTTTAAATTTTGAATTATTTGAAATTTGTGTGAATCACTAGTTTGTGAATAAATTAACTTTAAAAATACATTTTCCAGTGATTCTTCTTTCTTATGTTTAATATTAGTGTTTTTTATCATTATATTCAATTTGGTAATGCTTAAGTTATTTAAAAAATGAAATGACTTTGTAACGGATGAGTTTTCGTCCGAAACCCTGATACTTCGAAACAGATTGTCCATTTTGTACACGAAGTGCATTCAGTTTTTGCGGTAACCCTCTCTACTTTTTTGCACATGCTATGTGGGTGAAATTATGATGCCATGCCAACTTTCATCCTTTTCTGAGTTCATTTGAAATGATTTTCAACTTCAGGGTCATTTAGCTGAAAAAATCAGTAAATGCATGAAAGAATTTGCTTGCACATAAAATTTCTTCGTGTTTCAAATGCCAAAACACATAACTAGCTACCCTAACTATTACAGAGATTCCCTCCTGGGTGTGAAACACAGAAGAAAGTGATGATAGTTAAGCCGATCACATCCCAGATCTTTGGGTGTCAAACTTTTTCTTCGCGTGTGTCCCTTTGCGTCGTAGCCATGGAAAATCTTCATCATTTAACGGGATGCTTAGGTCAATATTCACTGTGAATGGAGCAATTTCATCAAACTTTTCATAATCTTCTGACTTGTCTGTCTTGTCATCCACTCCCATGATGTTTCTCTTCCCAGAAAGAACTATGTGCCGCTTTGGCTCATCGTACGATGCATTAGCTTCCATATCTTTTCTTTTTCTTGGCTTGGTAGACATGTCCTTCACATAGAAAACCTGTGCCACATCATTGGCTAGGACGAATGGTTCGTCTGCATACGCAAGATTGTTGAGATCCACTGTTGTCATTCCGTACTGCGGGTCTTCCGTTACCCCGCCTCGTGTCATATTGACCCATTTGCACCGAAACAAAGGGACCTTGAAACCACGTCGATAGTCAAGTTCCCATATGTCCTGTATATAACCATAATATGTTTCCTTTCCCGTCTTGGTTTCTGCATCAAAGCGGACACCACTGTTTTGGTTGGTGCTCTTCTTATCTTGGGCGATCGTGTAAAATGTATTACCATTTATCTCGTTGTAACACCCTCGATGCGAATATATCTCCCACGTGTCGAGGCACGACTTAGAGGCATAATCGCATTGAAGGCATATGTCACAAGTGAGGCAATCTTCACACAACCCATGTACATATATAATATAAAGGGGGAATAATAATAATAGTTGGCTTACACTCGCCACGTCACATCAAAGTACATAAATAGCATCCATCATACGAACACTCATGGCCCGACTACGGCGCCAAAATAGAAAAGACCCCCAACAAGCGACTAATCCCTGAATCGAACCCCGAATAGGCACCACTACTGATCATCCGGAAAAGAAACATAGTATCGCTGAGAGTCCTTGTCGTACTCCCACTTTAGCTCGAGCGCGCCATCCGGAGGAGTATCATCAGTCCCTGCATCTGGTGTAATAGTAATCTGTGAGCCACAAGGACTCAGCAATCTCGCACCCTCGCGATCAAGACTATTTAAGCTAAATAGGTAAGGAAGGGGTAATGTGAGTGGAGCTGCAGCAAGCGACTAGCATATATGGTGGCTAACTTATTCGCAAAAGAGAGCGAGAAGAGAAGGCAAAGCACGAGCGGAAACTAAATAGGGCAGACTACGCAGACATAACTCCAACGCCGTGTCGACTTCCCGGACTCCGCCGAGAAGAGGCCATCACGGCAACACACGCAGTTGATTCATTTTAATTAATTAAGTTCAAGTTATCTACAACCGGACATTAACAAATTCCCATTTGCCCATAACCGCGGGCACGGCTTTCGAAAGATCAATCCCTGCAGGGGGGTCCCAAATTAGCCCATAACAAGCTCTCACGGTCAACGAAGGAATAGACCTCCACCCAGGACCCACCGATCAGACTCGGTATCCCGGTACAACAAGATCATTCGACAGGTCAAAACTAGTCCAGCAACACCGCCCGAATGCGCCGACAAATCCCGATAGGAGCTGCACATATCTCTTTCTCAGGGCACACTCAGATTGTCTTAGGTACGGGTAGGCCAGCCCAGAGTTGCCCCTGGTGGCCACCGGCAGCTGACAGTTGGACCAACACTCAGAGGAGCACTGGCCCGGGGGGGTTTAAAATAAGATGACCCTCGGGCTCCGGAAACCCAAGGGAAAGAAAAGGGTAGGTGGCAAATGATAAAACCAATGTTGGGCATTGCTGGAAAAGCTTTAAACAAGGCAAACTATCAAGGGGTTCCCATTATAACCCAACCGCGTAAGGGACGCAACAATCCGGGAACATAACTCCGATATGACGGAAACTAGGGCGGCAAGAGTGGAACAAAACACTAGGCGAGAGGCCGAGCCTTCCACCCTTTACCAAGTATATAGATGAGTAAAGATAACATAGCAATATAATGATATCCCAACAAGTAAATAAATGTTCCAACAAGGAACGGCTCCAACCTTCACCTGCAACTAACAACGCTATAAGAAGGGCTGAGCAAAGCGGTAACATAGCCAATCAATGGTTTGCTAGGACAAAGGTGGGTTAGAGGCTCAATCATGGCAATTGGGAGGCTGACAAGCAAGTGGTAGGCATCGTAGCATTGGCAAAGCAAAAGAGCGAGCAAACTAGCATAGCAAAGATAGTAGTGATTTCAAGGGTGTGATCATCTTGCCTGCACAGTTGTCAGAATTGACTGGATCCTCAAAAGCAAACTCAACGGACTCCTCGTTAGCGAACTCGTCTCCCGGCTCTACCCAACAACACAAACAAGCAACAAGGATACAATCAACCACGTGCAAAGGCCACCAATAAGATGCAAAGATGATATGCTATGCGGGATGCGATGCGGGATGCAAGAATGCAACATGTAACAGGAAATGCATGAACCTGGCCTCAAATTGGAAAACCAAGTGTGCCACTGGATAGAGGGGAAGAAATCCCCTGAAAACGATATAAAGATCATGGCAATCGGAGCTACGGTTTAGAAATGGCAAGCGTTTTACTAAACGAACCGATATGCGATTTACAGCAAGTAGGCTCCTAAATGCAACAAAATGAACATGCTACAGCCACCCAACATGAAAACAAATTGCATGGCAGTGATGTACTCATCAAGCTTAACAAATCATCATGACTGAGGCATAGGCAAATTCATCCATTAAGGGCTTCAAACAAGCATGGAAAAACTGAATAAGAAAAACAGATTTCAGACTTAGCGAAATTAACGCTAGTCTGAAATTTCAGACCACGATGCTCTCTTCCGAGCAGCAAAACAACATGAAGGAAAACCTGAACATGGCAAGTAAGAGTATGACATGGAGCTACTCAACAAGCTTAACAAAACACCCAAAATGAACTGGGGCCAAAAGGGTTCACAAAATACTCTACCGAGCACACGAACATCGATGAAACACAATCAGTTTTCAGACTTAGTGAAAACTGGGACATGCTGAAATAATAACTCACGGAGGCATGTAAACCAGCTCGATGCTCTCACTACGGTGCAAGTCATGGCAAGGCAAGGATATATCCATTAAGAAGGAACAAAATGCTAGCTAGACATGGCAAGAACAATGGCATAGCATGCATGGATCACTAGCAATCACTCCGGCAAAATCGTAAAAGAGTTTACGATCTGCCCAAAACAGCAACTATCCAAAAGTTGAGCTCGATTGAGTCAACCTAGGTTGCTCCAACATAACAAGTAAAGACATGGATGGATTAAGCACAACAAGCATAACAAAACACTCTTACTGATCATCCTCAAAAGAGGCACGGATCACTAGGAAACAAGCCGGACATATAGCATCGTGAACTAAAACGGCTCAGACTTAGTGATTTTCACTAAGTCCCTGAAATCGATAATCTCAGGTAGCCCTCTTCGCAAGCTTGCACAAGACAACACACACATCCTAAAAATACATGGAAGACTCCTCTGGAAAGAAGACAACATGCTTAACAATTCATCCCAAAGGGGCACAGGCATATCATGCACGGATTAAATATGGCAAAAATGACAAAAGTGCATGTTGAACTAACGGATCTGCAATTTATCTCAACATGCCTCCTTCCAACAGCATTTTGGGAAACAAGATGACCTCAAATGCAAATGATGCAATGGAATGAAATGATGTACTCGTCGAGGCGAAGATTTTGGCATATCATACGCCCAAAACGGAGCTACAGATGAGGAGATATGATCGGTCAAAGTAGCAAGAAAAATTAGGGTTTCGAGATAAAAGTCAACCGAGACGGGATCTCAGATCCAGATCCAGGGCACGCTTCCCGAGGTGGCACTGTAGCAGCTCGTCGCCGGCGGAGCTCGCCGGAGCCTGAGGAAGGAGAGGAGGTCGGCGGCGCCGGCGGGGGCGGCGCCCCGCGGCGGCGCGGCGAGGAGGCGGCGGGGCCGGCGGTGTCTCGGGCGGCGGGGCGGCCGGGCGCGCTGCGGTGGCCGGCGGAGGTCGTCGGGCCGCCGGACGGGGAGCTCGCCGGCGTGGAGGAGCGCGGCGGCCGCCGGTGAGGGACGCGGTGGCGCCGAGCGGAGGAGGTGAGGGCGCGGGGCGGCGAGGCGCGCGGGCCGGGAGGGCCTCCCGCTGGCTCTCCGGGCCGGCGCGGTAGGTGGAGGCGGCGGCGAATGGGAGGGCGACAAGTGGCGGCGGCGGCTGGATCCGGACGCGTCCGGCTCGACGCGGACGTGTCCGTCGGCGGAAGGAGGTTTTTAGGGTTTCGGAGGTAGGGGAAGATCCGAAAAACTGGGGGTGTTTAAATAGGCATAGAGGGAGCTAGGAGAGTCCAAATGAGGTGCGGTTTTCGCCCACACGATCGTGATCGAACGACCGAGACGATGGAGCTGAGTTTGGTGGGTTTTGGGCCAAAATGGAGGGGTGTTGGGCTGCACACACACGAGGCCTTTTCGGTCCCTCAGTTAACCGTTGGAGTATCAAACGAATTCCAAATGACCCGAAACTTGACAGGCGGTCTACCGGTAGTAAACCAAGGCTGCATGGCAAGTCTCGGCCCAATCCGGAAATGTTTAATCCCCACACCCGAAAGAAAGCTAGAAATGGCCACCGGAGGAGAACGAAGCGCCGGAATGCAAAACGGACAACGGGGAAAATGCTCGAATGCATGAGACGAACATGTATGCAAATGCAATGCACGTGACGACACGGTATGAGATGCACGAAAAAAACAAAACAACACACGAAGACAAAGACCCGAACCCGAGAATTAAATATAACTTAATGCCGGAAATGGCAAGAGTTGGAGTGCAATTGGGGAAGGTTACATGTGGGGCGTTACAACACTCCACCACTACGAAAAGATCTCGTCCCGAGATCTAAGACTGAAAGAACTCCGGGTACTCAGAACGGAGGTGATCCTCGCGTTCCCAGGTAGCTTCACGGTCGGAATGGTGTGACCACTTAATTTTGAGAAACTTGATTGACTTGTTGCGAGTTTTGCGTTTAGTCTCTTCAAGGATTGCAACTGGGTGCTCACGGTAGGAGAGATCTTCTTGGAGCTCAATGTCCTCGAAGTTGACGGTGCGCTCAGGCGTCTTGAAGCACTTTCGGAGTTGCGAGACGTGGAACACATCATGAACATTGGCAAAGGTTGCAGGAAGCTCGAGTTGATAGGCGAGGTCGCCTCTCTTGCTGACGATCTTGAAAGGCCCGACGTATCTTGGGGCAAGCTTCCCTTTGATACCGAAGCGACGAGTCCCTTTCATTGGAGAGACGCGGAGGTAGACATGATCTCCGATCTCGAAGGCCAAATCACGGTGCTTGCTGTCGTAGTAGCTCTTCTGACGAGATTGGGCTGCTTTGAGGTTATCACGAATGACCTTGCACATTTCTTCTGCCTCTGTGATCAGGTCATTACCCAGCAGCTGACGTTCACCGGTTTCAGACCAGTTGAGAGGTGTACGGCACTTCCTACCATACAGAATTTCAAACGGGGCCTTGCCGGAACTTGCTTGGAAACTGTTGTTGTACGAGAATTCAGCATAAGGAAGGCAATCCTCCCACTTCATGCCGAAGGAGATAACACAAGCCCTGAGCATATCTTCAAGAATCTGGTTGACACGCTCGACTTGACCTCTTGTTTGAGGATGGAAAGCCGTGCTGAAGCGAATGCTGGTGCCCATGGCCTTCTGGAAAGAATCCCAGAACTTGGAGGTAAAGATGCTGCCACGGTCTGGAGATATCACTTGAGGAATACCGTGCAGAGAGACAATGCGAGAGGTGTAGAGCTCCGCCAATTGAGCTGCAGTGATTGACTCTTTGATAGGCAAGAAATGAGCCACTTTGGTCAGCTTGTCGATGACAACGAATATAGCATCATTGCCACGCTTGGACTTAGGAAACCCAGTCACGAAGTCCATTTCAATGTGGTCAAACTTCCATTCTGGAATGGCGAGAGGTTGGAGGAGACCTGCTGGCCTTTGGTGTTCTGCTTTCACTCTTCTGCAGACATCACATTCATTCACGGATTGAGCGATCTCGCGCTTCATTCGAGTCCACCAATAAGTTTGCTTCAGGTCTTGATACATCTTCGTGCTCCCAGGGTGGATGGAGAGGAGAGAGTTGTGAGCCTCATTCATGATCACTTTACGAAGTTCACCTTTGGGCACAACGATTCGATCCTCGAAGAAGAGAGTGTCCTTGTCATCAAGTCGGTAGCACTTGTACTTGGACTGACTCTTTGCAATACCAATCTTCACCTTTTTCACCATAGCATCAAGAAGCTGGGCTTGGCGAATCTGGTCTTCCAAGGTAGGAGAAACTTGAAGGTTGGCAAGGAAACCTTGAGGAACAACTTGCAGGTTAAGTTTGCGGAAGGCTTCACAAAGCTCGGGTTGATAAGGCTTGAGAATCAGACTGTTGCAATATGCTTTTCTGCTCAAAGCGTCAGCAATCACATTAGCCTTGCCTGGAGTATACTCGATACTCGGATTGTACTCTTGAATCATTTTGACCCATCGAGTCTGCCTGAGGTTGAGATTAGGCTGAGTGAAGATGTACTTGAGACTCTTGTGATCAGTGAAGATGTCCACTTTCCTTCCCAAGAGAAGATGTCTCCAAGTCAACAATGCGTGCACAACTGCCACCAACTCAAGATCATGAGTGGGGTAGTTCTTCTCATTTGGCTTCAACTGGTGAGAGGTATAAGCAACAACTTTCTTCTCTTGCATCAGTACTGCACCGAGACCTTGGAGAGAGGCATCACAAAAGACCTCGTACGGCTTGGTTTCATCAGGCGGAGTTAGAACTGGAGCAGTGATCAATTTCTCTTTCAAAGCGTTGAAAGCAACATCACACTCCGGAGACCAAACGTACTTGACGTGCTTCTGAAGAAGATTTGAGAGAGGCTTCGCGATCTTGGAGAAGTTTTCAACGAATCTTCGGCAATAACTTGCAAGACCGAGGAAGCTTCGGAGTTGCTTCACATTCTGAGGAGGTTCCCAATTAACGATTGCAGACACCTTCTCAGGATCCACGGAAATGCCCTTGGCAGAGATAATATGCCCAAGATAAAGAACTTCATCGAGCCAAAACTCACACTTGGAGAACTTGGCATAGAATTGATGTTCCCTTAGCTTGTCAAGAACCAAACGCAAGTGTTTGGCATGATCTTCCTTGTTCTTCGAGAAAACCAGGATGTCGTCGAGATAGACCAAAACAAAGTCGTTGGTGTAGGGGTTGAAGATGAAGTTCATCATGCGAGAGAACGTCGGAGGAGCATTAGCGAGGCCAAAAGACATAACTGTGTATTCATATGACCCATAGCTTGTTCTGAACGCCGTCTTTGGAATATCTTTTTCACGAATGCGAATTTGATGATAACCCATACGGAGATCAAGCTTGGAGAATACTTGGGCACCCTTGAGTTGTTCGAACAGCTCATTAATGTTGGGAAGTGGATATTTGTTCTTGATGGTCTTCTTGTTCAATGGACGGTAATCAACACAAAGTCGGTCCGTTCCATCCTTCTTCTTCACAAAAAGAACACCACAACCCCACGGAGAAGTACTAGGCTGAATGAGACCCATTCTTTCTTGCACATCGAGCTGTTTCTTCAACTCCTTCAACTCTTCGGGGCCGAGCTTGTAAGGCCGTTTGCACACTGGTTCCGTACCGGGCTCAAGTTCAATAACGAATTCAACAGGCCGGTTTGGAGGCATGCCTGGGAGTTCTTCAGGGAAGACATCTTGATACTCACAAACAACCGGAATCTGCGAAATAGCATCCAATTCACCCATTTCATTGAGAGAGAATAACCGGATGGTATTATCCCGAGCAGCAAAGACAATCACTTCCTCAGACGAATGAGTCAGTTGAATCTGCTTGGCTGGGCAATCCAGCTGAGCTCTATGTTTAGAGAGCCAGTCCATCCCAAGAATGAGGTCGATATCAGAATTGCCAAGAACCGTTGGAGAAGCCAAGAACTTGAAGTCACCCAACTTGATAGAAATATCCGGAGCAATGGAGTTAGCCTGCATGCGTTTACCAGGAGAGACGACTGCTAATGGACTAGGCAGAATTTGCTGAGCCAAACCATGCCAAGATGTAAAAGGCCGTGAAATGAAACAATGCGATGCACCTGTGTCAAAAAGAACTTTTGCAGGAATATCATTAACAGGAAGGTTACCCATGATCACATCTGACGAATCCTCTGCCTGGGCTGCGTTCATCAAGTTGACCTTGGCGGACTTGGGGTTATGCTTGACCATAGCTGTACTTGCCGATCTGACAGGAGGAGGAGGAGGAAGACGCCTCTGGTTGAAACACTTGTTGGCGTAGTGACCCTTCTGTTGGCACTTGTTGCACGTGACCTCTGAGAGCGGACGGTGATACGGAGCACTTGATCTTGGAGCTTGAGACGAAGTCTTGTTCTGAAAGCCTGGGTTGGGTGGGTGGGAAGAACCATTGTCACCTTTGCTCTTCTGCTGATACGACTGACGAAACGGAGGAGGAGGAAGCCAATACTTCTGCTGCTTGGTCACTTGAGTAGAGGACGAAGACGTAGTGTCTCTGACTCGCTTCCTGGAAGCATCACACCTGAGCTGAGCAGCCTCTTGCTTCAGTGCCATGTTGTAGAACTCATCGTATCTCAGCGGCTCGAAGAGGACAAGAGCGAGCTGAATTTCTTCACGAAGACCACCCCTGAACTGATAGATCATGCTCTTCTCATCAGGAACATCCTGCTTGGCAAAACGGGCGAGCTTCTAGAACAACTTGTTGTAGTCATAGACAGACAAAGAGCCTTGCTTCAGATTGCGGAATTCTTCACGTTTGCTTTCAGTCACACTTTGAGGAATGTGATGAGCTCGAAAATCATGACGGAAATCATCCCAAGTGATCAAACGTCCACCTCTGGAATCCCGGTACTGCTGAAACCACTCTACGGCCTGATCCTTGAGCTGGAAAGTCGCGAACTTGACGAAATCTTCAGGTCTGACGTTGCTACATTCAAAATGCTTGCCCAGATCGACTAACCAATCATCAGCATCGGTAGCCTCAACGCAGTTGCTGAACGTCTTAGGACCATTTGCGAGGAACTGATTCAGAGTTGCAAATTGGTTCTGGTTGCTGCCTTGATTCGCTTGACTGCTTTGATTCCGCTCTTGGATGATTTGCATGATCAGCTGAGTATTTGCATTAGTAGCAGCCATCACAGCCTGCCATGCTTCCGGAGGAGGCGGAGGTGGCGGAGGATCTTGATTCTGGTTCTGACTGGTGCTCTTAGCGGGAGCCATCCTGAAGAGGTTGACCACCATTAGCACACAAATAGAGAAATATAGAAGGTGAATCCAACGAAATGAAAATTGCAACATAAAGTCTTCACATCCGAACAAAATGAACGAATGCACTTCTCTTGAAGTGGTCACATATTCCTAAATTGCGAAGCCACGAAGAATCAGGTAGAAGAGGTACATCAACGAGGGATGGAATCAACATATGACGTCGAAGAAGAACGAATACCACAACTCGAAATAAAACCAAGGGTTGGCTTGCGGAATAAGCTGGAACAAACACATGATAGAAATTTCGTCCGAAGTGTTCGTGGTAGGACCTACACGGGCTTGACCGTACAGCACCATCATGTACAAGGCAGTGCACATGACATACGAAGCGTCCCCGAGTCAGCATAGCCAAGGACTCTTTAAGACACAACGAGGCCACTGTAAAATCGACCGTGAATAGGCGAACCACTAGACGTCGAACCCCAATTTCATATCACACGTCTGTTGGAAAGATATCCTAAGGCTACTTGAATTCCCACCTATGAAACTCCCGAAACTTTCCGGTTATGCAATCAGGTGTTGAGGATATAGGGGAAGCATAATATCTCACCCAAGCTAGCAACTCCTACATCCAGCTGCATCCATCCTTCAACACATAACCAAGAAACCTTCGGAAACCATCTATCTCAACCTTCGAAAAGCATCCGTTATACAAGTTATGGCGATACTCCCGAACTCCCGCCCCAGTACTGGGTGGCGTCGAGGTTATCTCACCAACGAACTGCATAAAGGAGATTTTCGATGTCGCGCACATATCTCAAGTATGCCAGAATTGCAACGATAGAATTATGATGACAACACCTCAGAGCTCAACTCCCCGGGACACTTCCACTAAACCCCTGACAGGAGGCACCAAGACAGTATTCTCATCATAAGCCATCGGAACAAAACCAAGATACTCGCGTGATCCTAAAATTTTTTTAGTGAAATTTGAGAAGAGAAGAGTCAAAACTCTACGTCAGGATGCCTTACCAGAGCGATGAGGAGACTGGGAAGTAAAAAGAATTCCTAAGCTCTCCGATATATAATTCCTAAGGACTCAAAACATTTTTCTAGACACAACTCGGCTGCTAGAAACGATCAAGCAATGGGGCTCCTAAGGTCGGGGAAGGCTCTGATTACCAACTTGTAACACCCTCGATGCGACTATATCTCCCACGTGTCGAGGCACGACTTAGAGGCATAATCGCATTGAAGGCATATGTCGCAAGTGAGGCAATCTTCACACAACCCATGTACATATATAATATAAAGGGGGAATAATAATAATAGTTGGCTTACACTCGCCACGTCACATCAAAGTACATAAATAGCATCCATCATACAAACACTCATGGCCCGACTACGGCGCCAAAATAGAAAAGACCCCCAACAAGCGACTAATCCCTGAATCGAACCCCGAATAGGCACCACTACTGATCATCCGGAAAAGAAACATAGTATCGCTGAGAGTCCTCGTCGTACTCCCACTTCAGCTCGAGCGCACCATCCGGAGGAGTATCATCGGTCCCTGCATCTGGTGTAATAGTAATCTGTGAGCCACAAGGACTCAGCAATCTCGCACCCTCGCGATCAAGACTATTTAAGCTAAATAGGTAAGGAAGGGGTAATGTGAGTGGAGCTGCAGCAAGCGACTAGCATATATGGTGGCTAACTTATTCGCAAAAGAGAGCGAGAAGAGAAGGCAAAGCACGAGCAGAAACTAAATAGGGCAGACTACGCAGACATAACTCCAACGCCGTGTCGACTTCCCGGACTCCACCGAGAAGAGGCCATCACGGCAACACACGCAGTTGATTCATTTTAATTAATTAAGTTCAAGTTATCTACAACCGGACATTAACAAATTCCCATCTGCCCATAACTACGGGCACGGCTTTCGAAAGATCAATCCCTGCAGGGGGGGTCCCAAATTAGCCCATAACAAGCTCTCACGGTCAACGAAGGAATAGACCTCCACCCAGGACCCACTGATCAGACTCGGTATTCCGGTACAACAAGATGATTCAACAGGTCAAAACTAGTCCAGCAACACCGCCCGAATGCACCGACAAATCCCGATAGGAGCTGCACATATCTCTTTCTCAGGGCACACTCAGATTGTCTTAGGTACGGGTAGGCCAGCCCAGAGTTGCCCCTGGTGGCCACCGGCAGCTGACAGTTGGACCAACACTCAGAGGAGCACTGGTCCGGGGGGGTTTAAAATAAGATGACCCTCGGGCTCCGGAAACCCAAGGGAAAGAAAAGGGTAGGTGGCAAATGTTAAAACCAATGTTGGGCATTGCTGGAAAAGCTTTAAACAAGGCGAACTATCAAGGGGTTCCCATTATAGCCCAACCGCGTAAGGGACGCAACAATCCGGGAACATAACTCCGATATGACGGAAACTAGGGCGGCAAGAGTGGAACAAAACACTAGGCGAGAGGCCGAGCCTTCCACCCTTTACCAAGTATATAGATGAGTAAAGATAACATAGCAATATAATGATATCCCAACAAGTAAATAAATGTTCCAACAAGGAACGGCTCCAACCTTCACCTCCAACTAACAACGCTATAAGAAGGGCTGAGTAAAGCGGTAACATAGCCAATCAATGGTTTGCTAGGACAAATGTGGGTTAGAGGCTCAATCATGGCAATTGGGAGGCTTACAAGCAAGTGGTAGGCATCGTAGCATTGGCAAAGCAAAAGAGCGAGCAAACTAGCATAGCAAAGATAGTAGTGATTTCAAGGGTGTGATCATCTTGCCTGCACAGTTGTCAGAATTGACTGGATCCTCAAAAGCAAACTCAACGGGCTCCTCGTTAGCGAACTCGTCTCCCGGCTCTACCCAACAACACAAACAAGCAACAAGGATACAATCAACCACGTGCAAAGGCCACCAATAAGATGCAAAGATGATATGCTATGCGGGATGCGATGCGGGATGCAAGAATGCAACATGTAACAGGAAATGCATGAACCTGGCCTCAAATTGGAAAACCAAGTGTACCACTGGATAGAGGGGAAGAAATCCCCTGAAAACGATATAAAGATCATGGCAATCGGAGCTACGGTTTAGAAATGGCAAGCGTTTTACTAAACGAACCGATCTGCGATTTACAGCAAGTAGGCTCCTAAATGCAACAAAATGAACATACTACAGCCACCCAACATTAAAAAAAATTGCATGGCAGTGATGTACTCATCAAGCTTAACAAATCATCATGACTGAGGCATAGGCAAATTCATCCATTAAGGGCTTCAAACAAGCATGGCAAAACTGAATAAGCAAAACAGATTTCAGACTTAGCGAAATTAACGCTAGTATGAAATTTCAGACCACGATGCTCTCTTCGGAGAAGCAAAACAACATGAAGGAAAACCTGAACATGGCAAGTAAGAGCATGGCATGGAGCTACTCAACAAGCTACACAAAACACCCAAAATGACCTGGGACCAAAAGGGTTCACAAAATACTCTACCGAGCACACGAACATCGATGAAACACAATCAGTTTTCAAACTTAGTGAAAACTGGGACATGCTGAAATAATAACTGACGGAGGCATGTAAACCAGCTCGATGCTCTCACTACGGTGCAAGTCATGGCAAGGCAAGGATATATCCATTAAGAAGGCACAAAATGCTAGCTAGACATGGCAAGAACAATGGCATAGCATGCATGGATCACTAGCAATCACTCCGGCAAAATCGCAAAAGAGTTTACGATCTGCCCAAAACAGCAACTATCCAAAAGTTGAGCTCGATTGAGTCAACCTAGGGTGCTCCAACATAACAAGTAAAGACATGGATGGATTAAGCACAACAAGCATAACAAATCACTCTTACTGATCATCCTCAAAAGAGGCACGGATCACTAGGAAACAAGCCGGACATATAGCATCGTGAACTAAAACGGCTCAGACTTAGTGATTTTCACTAAGTCCCTGAAATCGATAATCTCAGGTAGCCCTCTTCGCAAGCTTGCACAAGACAACACACACATCCTAAAAATACATGGAAGGCTCCTCTGGAAAGAAGACAACATGCTTAACAATTCATCCCAAAGGGGCACAGGCATATCATGCATGGATTAAATATGGCAAAAATGACAAAAGTGCATGTTGAACTAACGGATCTGCAATTTATCTCAACATGCCTCCTTCCAACAGCATTTTGGGCAACAAGATGACCTCAAATGCAAATGATACAATGGAATGAAATTATGTACTCGTCGAGACAAAGATTTTGACATATCATACGCCCAAAACGGAGCTACGGATGAGGAGATATGATTGGTCAAAGTAGCAAGAAAAATTAGGGTTTCGAGATAAAACTCAACCGAGACGGGATCTCAGATCCAGATCCAGGGCACGCTTCCCGAGGTGGCACTGTAGCAGCTCGTCGCCAGCGGAGCTCGCCGGAGCCTGAGGAAGGAGAGGAGGCCGGCGGCAGTGGCGGTCGGCGGCGCCGGCGGGGGCGGCGCCCCGCGGCGGCGCGGCGAGGAGGCGGCGGGGCCGGCGGCGTCTCGGGCGGCGGGGCGGCCGGGCGCGCTGCGGTGGCCGGCGGAGGTCGTCGGGCCGCCGGACGGGGAGCTCGCCGGCGTGGAGGAGCGCGGCGGCCGCCGGCGAGGGACGCGGTGGCGCCGAGCGGAGGAGGTGAGGGCGCGGGGCGGCGAGGCGCGCGGGCCGGGAGGGCCTCCCGCGGGCTCTCCGGGCCGGCGCGGTAGGTGGAGGCGGCGGCGAATGGGAGGGCGACAAGTGGCGGCGGCGGCTGGATCCGGACGCGTCCGGTTCGACGCGGACGTGTCTGTCGGCGGAAGGAGGTTTTTAGGGTTTCGGAGGTAGGGGAAGATCCGAAAAACGGGGGGTGTTTAAATAGGCATAGAGGGAGCTAGGAGAGTCCAAATGAGGTGCGGTTTTCGCCCACACGATCATGATCGAACGACCGAGACGATGGAGCTGAGTTTGGTGGGTTTTGGGCCAAAATGGAGGGGTGTTGGGCTGCACACACACGAGGCCTTTTCGGTCCCTCGGTTAACCGTTGGAGTATCAAACGAATTCCAAATGACCCGAAACTTGACAGGCGGTCTACCGGTAGTAAACCAAGGCCGCATGGCAAGTCTCGGCCCAATCCGGAAATGTTTAATCCCCACACCCGAAAGAAAGCTAGAAATGGCCACCGGAGGAGAACGAAGCGCCGGAATGCAAAACGGACAACGGGGAAAATGCTCGAATGCATGAGACGAACATGTATGCAAATGCAATGCACGTGACGACACGATATAAGATGCACGAAAAAAACAAAACAACACACGAAGACAAAGACCCGAACCCGAGAATTAAATATAACTTAATGCCGGAAACGGCAAGAGTTGGAGTACAATTGGGGAAGGTTACATGTGGGGCGTTACACTCGTACCCTTTGAAAGTCATTATATTCGAAGATGGTAACTGGGACAGCAAGTACATGTCATCTTCAATAGAGGTGTCATGCATGGTACGTGCTTGCAACCAGTTGGCGAAACTCCTGGTTTGTTCACGTGTAATCCAGTCATCAGACCGCTCCGGGTGTTTGGAGCGTAGCAAATTCTTGTGTTCATCCATATACGGAGCCACCAAGGCGGAATTCTGTAGAACCGTGTAGTGTGCTTCAGTGAGAGAATGTCCGTCCATACATATTATTTGTTCGCCTCCTAGCGTGCCTTTTCCATCCAGTCTGCCCTTATGCCGCGATTTAGGAACACCAATCGGCTTAAGGTCAGGAATAAAGTCAATACAAAACTCAATGACCTCCTCATTTTGACGGCCCCTGGAGATGCTTCCTTCTGGCCTAGCATGGTTATGAACATATTTCTTTAAGACTCCCATGAACCTCTCAAAGGGGAACATATTGTGTAGAAATACAGGACCCAAAATGTTAATCTCTTTGCATAGGTGAACTAGGACGTGCGTCATGATGTTGAAGAAGGATGGTGGGAACACCAACTCAAAACTGACAAGACATTGCACCAAATCATCCTGTAACCTTGGTATGATTTCTGGATCGATTACCATCTGAGAGATTGCATTGAGAAATGCACATAGCTTCACAATGGCTAATCGAACGTTTTCTGGTAGAAGCCCCCTCAATGCAACCGGAAGCAGTTGCATCAAAATCACGTGGCAGTCATGAGACTTTAGGTTCTGGAACTTTTTCTCTTCCATGTTTATTATTCCCTTTATATTCGACGAGAAGCCAGGCGGTACCTTAATACTGAGCAGGCATTCAAAGAAGATTTCCTTCTCTTCTTTGGTAAGAGCGTAGCTTGCATGACCCTGATGTATGCCGTCTTTTCCGTGCATACGTTGCTGGTCCTCCCGTGCCCCGGGTGTATCTTTTGTCTTCCCATACACGCCCAAGACGCCAAGAAGGGTCACACAAAGATTCTTCGTCACGTGCATCACATCGATTGTAGAGCGGACCTCGAGGTCTTTCCAATAGGGCAGGTCCCAAAATATAGATTTCTTCTTCCACATGGGTGAGCGTCCGTCAGCGTCATTCGGAACAGGTTGTCCACCAGGACCCTTTCCAAAGACCACCTTCAAATCCTTGACCATATCATGTACATCAGCACCAGTACGGTGGCGAGGCTTCGTCCGGTGATCCGCCTCACCTTTGAAATGCTTGCCTTTCTTTCTTACGGGATGCCTGCTCGGAAGAAATCGACGATGTCCCAGGTACACATTTTTATTAGCCAAATATATACTGTCAGTATCGTCCAAACAGTGCGTGCATGCGCGGTATCCCTTGTTTGTCTGTCCTGAAAGGTTACTGAGAGCAGGCCAATCATTGATGGTCACGAACAGCAATGCCTTTAGGTCAAATTCTTCCCCCATGTGCTCATCCCACGCACGTACACCTGTTCCATTCCACAGTTGTAAGAGTTCTTCAACTAATGGCCTTAGGTACACATCAATGTCGTTGCCGGGTTGCTTAGGGCCTTGGATGAGCACTGGCATCATAATGAACTTCCGCTTCATGCACAACCAAGGAGGAAGGTTATACAAATATAGAGTCACAGGCCAGGTGCTATGGTTGCTGCTCTGCTCCCCAAAAGGATTAATGCCATCTGCGCTTAGACCAAACCATATGCTCCTTGCGCCATCTGCAAACTCCTTCCCGTACTTTCTTTCGATTTTTCTCCACTGCGACCCGTCAGCAGGTACTCTCAACTTTCCGTCTTTCTTACGGTCTTCTCTGTGCCATCGCATCGCCTTGGCATGCTCTTTGTTTTGGAACAAACGTTTCAACCGTGGTATTATAGGAGCATACCACATCACCTTGGCAGGAATCTTCTTCCTGGGGCGCCGGCCCTCGACATCACCAGGGTCATTGCGGCAGATCTTATAGCGCAATGCACCACATACCGGGCAAGCGTTCAAATCCTCGTACTCACCGCGGTAGAGGATGCAATCATTAGGGCATGCATGTATCTTCTGCACCTCTAACCCTAGAGGGCAGACAGCCTTCTTTGCTTCGTATGTACTCTCGGGCAATTCGTTGTCCTTTGGAAGCATATCCTCTATCATTACCAGCAACTTTCCAAATCCCTTGTCAGATACACCATTCTCTGCCTTCCATTGCAGCAAATCCAGTGTGGTGCCCAGCTTTTTCTTGTCACCTATGCAATTCGGGTACAACAATTTTTTGTGATCCTCTAACATGCGCTGCAACTTCTTCTTCTCCAAATCACTTGCGCAGTTTCTCTTTGCATCGGCAATGGCCCGACCTAGATCATCAACGGGCTCATCTGATGCCTCTTTTTCAGCTTCTTCCCGCATTGCCGGCTCAGCTTCTTCCTGCATTACCGGCTCAGCTTCTTCCCCCATTGTTGTATCATCGTATTCAGGGAACCCATGGCCAGGATAGCTGTCGTCGTCCTCTTTTTCTTCATTGTCTTCCATCATAACCCCTCTTTCTCCGTGCTTGGTCCAAACATTATAATGGGGCATGAAACCGGAATTAAACAGATGGACGTGAATGGTTCTTGACGTAGAGTAATTGTGACCATTCTTACAGCGAGCACATGGACAAGGCATAAAACCATCCGCCCGCTTGTTTGCCTCAGCCGCAAGCAGAAAAGTATGCACGCCCTCAACGAACTGGGGAGAGCATCGGTCATCGTACATCCATTGCCGGCTCATCTTCATTACACAACACCGAATAGACCAAATTAATACAAGTTCATACAATTAATACAAGTTCATACATAAAGTTCATACAACACTTAAATCCAACAAACAAATAACTCTCTAGCTAAAGCATTTAAATGCAACAACAAATATGATCAAGATCGCAACTAAGGTAAAATGGATCCAACAGCATAATGATACCAAGCCTCACTATCGATGGCATATTTTCTAATCTTTCTAATCTTCAAGCGCATTTTCTCCATCTTGATCTTGTGATCATCGACGACATCGGCAACATGCAACTCCAATTCCATCTTCTCCCCCTCAATTCTTTTCAATTTTTCTTTCAAGTACTCGTTTTCTCTTTCAACTAATTTTAACCTCTCGGCAATAGGGTCGGTTGGAATTTCCGGTTCACATACCTCCTAGAAAAAATTTCTATGTCAACTTGATGGGCATAATTTGTCATAAACACGAAATGCAACTAGTTTTAAAAGAGAATATACATACCACATCCGAATCATAACAAGGACTAGGGCCGACGGGGACGGATATCAAAACCATGGCACTATATGTATAACAAACAACGTACGGGTAAGATAATTATACGAGTAACTATATATCCAAATCACACAAACATCAATTTTTATATAAAATTTCATGAACAAGAGGCTCACCACAAGGTGGTGCCGGCAACGGGACGGTGCGGGCGATCGACGGTGGCTACGATGGAGATTTAGAAGGCACTAAGTAAACCACACCTACATATGCAAACTAAGTGTTATTTTTGACCTCAAATTGCATATAAATCAAATACTAGCACATATATATATCCTCCCAAATTACTAAACTCACAAATTAATCACTCTATAAACCAATGCAAGAGCTAATCTAGCAATGAGAGATGAAAGGACAAAGTTGCTAACCTTTGTGATCATTTGAATGGATGAGGGCCTTCAAATCTTGACAAATTTTGGGCAAATTTTGTGATGAACTCGAGAGGAAGAAGGGAAGAACAGAGGAGAGGGAGAGGGGAAAGGGGGAAGAACAGAGTGCTGGTGGACGAAGGGTCTATGCAGGATGACCTTTAGTACCGGTTCGTGCCAAGAACCGGTACTAAAGGGGCTGGAGGGGCCCCATTCTGACAACATCCTGCCACCACTCTCATTAGTACCGGTTCGTGGCACGAACTGGTGCTAAAGGTTCGCCACGAACCGGTACTAATGAAAGCGGCCCGGCTAGTCGTTGGAATCGGCACTAATGTATACATTAGTGCCGGCTCAAATACAAACCGGCACTAATGTGCTTCACGTTTGACCCTTTTCTACTAGTGCTCCGGCCTCTTAGCCAACTCGCGTGGATTACTCTCTGGCCCCTTTTCCTGATTCCCGGGGCTCCATCTCCCTCAGTCGTATCCATGTCCTGAAGATCGTAACCCCGACATGTGCCCACTTGACCACATCTGGCACATGCTGCAAACTGAGCACGCTCACAAGTAATCTCGCAGCTCTGTGAGATCGAGTAAACGGCATGTCAACCTGCTCCGTCTTACCAATGAGTGAGTCCAAGCTCCAAGCAACCAGAAAATGATTAATATATTTGCGCGGCGCCCCAAAGAATCGAACCCACACCTTCTCAAACGGTGTACCCTCGGGTTCCTTCTCTGTCCACTCATCAAATGCAATGACAATATTCGTGCTCTGAACTCTGCACAAGCCATACTTGAGAACATGCAAGTGGTCCTTGCTACCTCTTGAGCACTGCGTTGGTTTTCCCTTGAAGAGGAAAGGGTGATGCAGCAAAGTAGCGTTAGTATTTTCCTCAGTTTTTAAGAACCAAGGTATCAATCCAGTAGGAGATCACGCTCAAGTCTCACGCACACCTACACAAACAAATAAGAACCTCGCAACCTCGCAACCCCCCCCCCCCCCCGGCCTGCCATTGCTACCACGCCGAGCGCTGGAAGGATCGCTGCCGGTGGAGACACACGCGCCGCTCGTCCCGATCCCAGCTTTGGGAATCCCAGTTTAGCGATCACGGGATCCCTAGCGCCGCGTCGTACGTGACTCAACCCCGCTCGCAGGCGAAAACCACGTACTGCATGCGTCAAACTAATGGCCTCGATGGCTTGGGTCGCTACCTGGGCCACTTTCCCTGGTTTTGTTGCGCACAAGCCCACATCTCTCAAAACAGGCCCAACTTGGCCCAAGAGATAATTCAAACGCACCTCCCTGGCCGCCGTCTGCCGTTTCTTCTTCCGGCGACCTTCGACGACCTTCCAAGATCCCACAAAGTCATCGAGAGTAAGAATAGGGAGATGTACCTTAGGTAACGGCCCCTTCCATGGCCTGATCGCCGTCGCCGCCGTTCTCCGGTGAACGACTCGCCGGACCATCTCGTTCTTCTGCCCCGCATGTAAACCGATCCTTGCCGGATCATCGAGGGATAGCACCTTGTCAACAGTCGATGCCACCTCGTCCTCATCATAACCTGAATGGAAAAACTCGCAAATCAAATCAGAAGGCGTCGGCGATGGAAGACACTCCGGCGAAGCCGCGTCCTTCTTCCCATCTGATTCGTCCTCGTCGTCGTCCGCTAGCACCCAGAAGCGGCCACGGACTCGCCGCCGCAAGCCGAGGTCAGGAGATCGGGCGTAGGCGGCGGAGGCCCCCTGAGTCGCCATCCCCGTGCTAAGCATCCTCTGTAATCTACAGAAAAGTAGAATAACATACAAATTAGTACAAGAGTATAAGAAAGGGTACATTTTTAGTTATTAATATTATTGAGCATCAAATCAAGTAAATGGTTCATTTTGAAATGCATTTTACTATATAAATATTATACATAGGCATGCTTTTTTGTGAGAAAAATACATATACATGTTGGACAGGTAAGTACCAGATCATGATAGAATAACCAAAATAAGCAAGTACCTAGGAAGAAAAGAAAAAAGGCATCCTATAGAGCTACTTGAGCAAGCACGGCCTGGATTATACAGAGTAAAAAAGTAGCGTCGAGATTAGTTATGCCTATGTAAATTGATCAGCACATCCTGCTATATGTGTACTGCGTTTACTCGTGTAATCATGGGAAAATCATCTATTATAAGATGCTGGATGTCCTCACTTCCAAGTATTACATGCTCAGGCCTACCTTCAGCACCTCTAGAGCACATATTATAGGCACTCCCTACAATAACCATGAATGCTCGCCCTAATTTCTTTTGGTTACAAAATTCAAATTTCAGTAGCACTACAGATATATTAGCAAATTTCATCAGGAACGGTGGCTTGATGAACCAAGTAAATCTCAGGCATCATTTTCAGATGAGAAGAGATTGGCTGCAAGGACTTCGCTGCAATTGTTTATGTTTACTTAAGCAAATATCTAAAGTTTAACGTAGTCCAACTTCGCTCCTGAATCTTGTTTAGCAATAACAAAATTATTTGTTACTCTTGTTCTTTCAATAACAAAACACATACAGACTATTTACCTGTATCTCAATAATTTAGAGACCGAGCTTTCATAGGCCAGAAAACAAAAACCGTCCTTCCTGCAGATTTGCGTAGATCATCCATGGATAAAATGTCCGACGGCGCAGCTAGATAGATTCGTTCATTGATAAATAATGCATATAAATGCCCGTGCGTTGCAACGAGGAACACTCAGATATATGTATATAAGTGATATTTTTATGTACTGCTATCAATATGTCTACTCAACAAAAAACTTCACTCAGTTTCTCCTCTCCTTTTATTACGGTATTGCACATGCACAATGCATGTATTTGTTTAAATAAGTGAGTGCTACAACATCCATATTGCAAAAAATACTAAAAATTCACACTGCCGGAGAAACCTCTTGCCAAATGCTTACCTGCCTTTTTTTTCAAGTCTGACATGTATTCTAGTAAATCCTCACCGAAAGCTTTCTCCACTGTCACCTTGATGTTTTCTGATAAAAGATAAGTGAGGAAATAATAAAATTACAATTAAAAGACCGGCCTCAAATTCACAAACCTCTATCTTTGGATTCAGTCATTTACCCTAGCTAGAAGGGAGTGAAGAAGAACGGCTGAGAGAGGCGTAAGCGGAACCTGTGGAACTGAGCAGAAGAGGCACAGAAGGAGAGAGAGGAAGACGAGCTGACGGGGTGCTCTCTCCCGTCTCTTCAACGGCCGAACCTATTTCATAATCCATGTTTGAAATCCACAGGATCGGCCTAATATTGGGAGACCGTAAATTAAACTTGTTTAGAGACCGTAAATTTAAGCAGAATATAATTGCTTGTAGATGTAGATAGTACTCTCTTGGAGTCCAGACACTTCAGATACGTAAGTATCATATACACAGATCAATTTTTAGATTGACACCAATAGTATAGATGGAAAAAATATACATTGCACTGAGGATGCGCAACCATGTTGCAGGTGTGCGCAGAGCTGCAGGTGCTGTGGCGGCAGGTGACGTTGGAGGCGACGTTCCTGCGCTTCTGAAGCATGATCCTAGCATGATATTCAAACATAATCTTAAAATAAAAGGAATGAATGAATGATCTAACTAAAAAAAATGAATGGCTACAATAGAACTATTTGTTTCTTTCTACTGGTTATTTTTTACACTGAACATGGGCACAGGGACTAAAGTATGCTAATTTGGAGCAGTGCCATCAGCCGCGGATAAGGATTGGTGATGGCTGCTGATTGCGTCACCAAGGGCTAGCCAAACAAAAACCTGATTAAGCAATACCACAAGCACCTCATATGCATAAAACCGAATTATAAGGATCATAATTCTCTGTCCTAAGATTATAAGAATCAGCAAATACAATTATGGTCAATGACAATACCATTGTTTTCTTGGGATCAAATGGAGGAGCGCCTCACATTGATACAACATCTGGGCAATCGAACGAGAAGGAGAGACAGAGAAGAATTCATACTGTTCTCGTCAAGCTCCCATGACCTAACCACCGCCGTCCCATCATCTACAGGCCCATACCCAGCAGGCGTCTTGACTGTGACCTCAGGTCTTAAATGTTAGGTTTGGCTGCGAGGTTTGTTTGGTAGTAGGCCCAGACTATCAGCATCCCTTCATTACATGGATAGGAGTAGCGACGCTTTTGTTGTCTAGACGGTGGCTTCAGTCTCTGTTATATGACTTTGTAAGGTCTTGTGTGAATAATTAATAAAGTGCCTACATGCATCGTCCAGATGCAAAGGCCGGGGTCCTCCTCCATTTTTTTAAAAAAATATATCATCTACAGGCCACCGCTGCCTCTCCTGATACGCCACCACCCATGCTCGTTGTCGGCAGCCGCCCATGCTCGTCCTTGGCCCCAGCGGGGCCACTGGCCGCCAAGCCATGCTGAACCGCCGCTGCGACGGTGAGGCAGAGGAAGTAGCGTCGCTCCTCCATCACCCTCGGCTTCTCCTTCCAGTCAGCAGCCAGCGCTAACCTTGCGCGCCGCCATAGCGTGGCCCCGCGGTTCTCTGGATCAGGGCCCGAACCACCATTGGCATGCGGCGTTAGATTGGGGATTGATAGGAGAGGGGGCGGCACGCTCGATGGGCGACGAGGACCGGGACGTGGGGCTCCCGACTAATAGGAGGCAACCCTCAGATCTGGACATAGAAGACCGTCACCACAAGCCCAAATCCTAGAAAAATCCCATGGCCAGCGTAGAATTTGGCATGGCTCGATGGCCATGGCATGGATACAAAAGAGCACAAGAGAGGAGGAAGTGGTTTACTTACACCGGCAGAAAAGGCATGGTCGCGGCTAGGACTGGACGCTCGAGCGAGCTTTTCGGCTCGGCCCGAAACTCGCTCCAGCTCGGCCTAACAAGAAAATAGGCCAAGCCGAGCTAGCAAATCTAGGCTCGTCCGATGACCGAGCCGAGCCGATTTCCACTCGGTCCAGCTCGGTGGCTCGTTTCGCAGCCCATTTATTTATTTTAGATAATTTTCGGCACATTGGCTAGACATAGCAGCCTACACGAGCAGCCCAAGCCCACTAAAAGCACCCTGACTCACATGTGCCTCCCCTAGCGAGCGAATATAGCCGCCGCTGCTTAGGGCGCCTTGCCGCGCCGCCGCCGTCCAGCCAGTGGCCACCACCCGACGTCGTCCTTGTCTCCGCGCATGACGTTGGATGGCTCGTCGTCGACACCGACGGCGTACATGCCTGTTCGCCGTTGCGCCGGACGCTGCCGTTCGTCGGTCCCGTGATTCCTCGCTAGCAAAAGCAGGTATGACCTCCAGTCCATGCCCTCCTCTCCTAACGATGACCCTGTCAGCCGGCCACGCGGAGCAGACTTTGCAAGCACACACGCGCCCACACTTCACCGGCGTCGCCCGACGGCGCACACGCACACACCGGCCGCTCCCATGCACATCGGCACTCACTCACACGAGCCGCTCGGGCTAGACCGAGCAGGAGGCAAGACGAGCCGAGCCACTAAAAGTAGGCTCGTTCACCAACCGAGCCGAGCCAGCTCGCTCACGGGCGAGCCAAAGCCTAGCTCGGATCAAACTCGGCTCGACTCGGCTCGTGTCCAGCCCTAGTCGCGGTGAAACACGACCGAGGAAGTGATTCTGGATAAGGTGGGGGCTTGGTCTTCGGCGGCGGTGGCGGCCATCTCGAGCCCCTTCCTTCATGGCAGATTCGGGAGCCGCCTCCTCGACGAGCACGCACGCGTCACGGATGTGATGCTCGGCCGTCTAACCTTGACGATCTGCAAGCAGATCCAGCGATGGGGAGAGGCAAGGCGCCCGGTTTTTTTGGGTGGCTGCGTGGGATGGGGGCTGGGGGAGACAAATTAAAACCAGCGAAAAAAAACGGTTGAAAGTGGTGGGACAAAAATAAACTATGATACTATTCAACCAACTCAGACATTAGAAATAGAGATATGACACTAACCACTATAAAGATAGTAACATAGACTAGTAACATATGCATATTAAAAGTCTATGAACTCTTACTTTCCACTATGACCAGCCTTATGAGACGATAAAACTGTATAAGTGAGTTACCAATGGCTGAACTTATTGCAGTTGGTAGCTGATTTATTTGGTGGCAGTGATGACAGTTTATCAAAGGTGAAACATTCCGTCAATCAGATCAAACGGCAATGTCCATCAAAGTTCTAGCAAGAAACTTTGTCCGTGTTGCAACTCATAACCGACCAATGATGATGTGTGATCACATGTGGTAAATACAAAAGAGAGAAATAGTTAAATTCAATGAGGATGCATCTTTTTGCGCAGAAAATATGACGCGAGGTACAGGTTGAGTAGCTCGCCATGACTATGGCGAGTTTGTCATGGCAGCCTCATGCTTTATACCGCATGCCCCTTCTGTGGATATGGCGGAAATAATGGCTATTCGCAATGGCTACTACATGGCAGCGAAGATTTGGTGCAGCTCACTAATCATCGAATCTGATAGTTTGGTTGCTGCCGATGCACTAAATCAGGAAGAGTATTTTGTAACGGAAGTGGCGTGGTTTTGGAATGCAAAGAACTGGTGCTAAACTTGTCCGTGTCTGAAGTTATTCTCGTGAGGGTAATGGAGCAGCGGATAGCATTGTAAAAAATTTCCATAGTAGTAGATCTTCTAAAGTTGGGGATTGTTCAATCCCGGATTTTATTTCTCACCTTACTGTAAATGACCTTTCTATTGTTTGAGAAATAAAGTCATTTTCCTGTGAAAAAAAAGAAGGCCCGGCCCCTTCCTCTCTAGACCGCGCGCAAGGTGAAATGAGTGTAAGCTCGCAATTCATCCTTTCTATTTCCTATGCTATATGTGTGCAGCCAGCTACTCGTGATCCAATCGATCCCCGGCTATGGCTGCTTGCTTAGCCAACCGTCGTCGATGAAGCTCATGTCCACGAACTTCTCCACCTCTGCCTTGCTGAGATGCTTCTCCCATGGCACTCTTCCGGCAATGTCTGACCCGGGGCCGGTGCACCCAACCTCTGCGAACAGGACATCGTTAGTATTGTTGCCGGCGTACCACGGAGCCCACCCCTGCGGGACGACGACGCTGGACATGTTCACGTGGTAGTAAACAACCGTGGCGTATTTGTTCCACGCGCGTCCGAGGTACTGGCGCCCGGTGCCTCGGAGCTCCCCGCCCTTGAACACAAAACCGCCGGGGTCACCGGCGTGGAGCCTGGCGTGCGCTGTCACCCACCCGGCATGGCGGCCGGACCGCAAGGGTATGTTGGACACGACGGTGCAGCCGTCGTAGATGGACCGAGCGTAGCCGAAGATGAAGTCGACGCCGCCCTTGATGAAGCATTCACGGAAGTAGTGCCGGCCAGTGTTGTCGCACAGCGTGTCCTGAAAGCCGTTGAAGGCGCAGCGGTGGAAGGTGATCCGGTCACCGTCGACCAGCGCTGCCAGTGCCTGGGTGGCGTTGCTCTTGTTGACGCCGTTGTGCGTGTTGGTGAAGGCGATGTCCCGGGCAACGAAGTCGTTGGCGTAGACTCTGAAGGTGGCGGTCTCGAGCGTCCCCATCGCGTTGGCGCCTTGGCGCATCAGGTCGTCGGTTCTGCCATGGACGTATCATCGAAGAAGATGACCGTGTTCGAGGGGCTGTCCCCTTCCAGCAAGATGTAGCCTTTCTCCTTTGGGATGGTCACCTTCTCCCTGCATGCACCACGTATACCATCATAAGTTCATAACATACTTGCTTGCCACGTCTTGAAGTAATACCGAACTGTGTAGCAAGACGAACCTGTAGCCCCCTGCCCGGACGTGGATCCTGACTCACTCGCAGTTGCCGTCCGGGACGAGGTTCACCGCCGACTGAATGCTCCTGAAATCTCCTACCCCTTTACTG
The DNA here is from genome assembly GCA_034509565.1 of Triticum monococcum. Lineage (NCBI taxonomy): Eukaryota > Viridiplantae > Streptophyta > Magnoliopsida > Poales > Poaceae > Triticum > Triticum monococcum. Next base: position 73,683,601 of record CM067842.1, on the reverse strand, counting down.
TCCACGGTGATGGTCCTCGACACCGGCACCGACGCAGAACTCCACGCCGGCCACCGGAGCAGCAGCACGAGCACGAGCACGACCGAACTAACAGTACGGTGGCACTCCATTGTTCCTACTCACCTATCTTGGTCGTTTTGCTATGTGGAGGACAGTAATCGATCCCACCAGGCGCATACGAGTCCCATACGTATTAATACAGCCCTTTTTTCACCGTTTGGCTGGTGATTATATACGCCTTAATGTACTACCTCTAAATGAGTAGTATGAAAGGAAAACTCCATGCAAAAAAATATATGAAGGGAAACATTACCGTATAGTTTTCTGCGCTGGCAGGTATTAAATTCTTTTTAGTACAAGATATTAATTTATTTTTACCATATGGGAATATATCTATTGATTACTGTATAAAGTATAAACATGGCGGTATTTTATTCAGTTTTGCTAAAGCACATCTAGATGTGCCATAAGTATTGCACATCTAAGTCCTATGTCATTGATCTTACGTTGAGATTCGTGTGGATATTTTCTTTTTCTTTTTCCTTTTCCTCTTTATGCATGATTCACTCACTTAGATATGTAATAACTAGAGCACATCTAGATGTGCCCTAGACACACTCTTATTTTATTAAAAAAATGCATGGCAGTATGGTTAGAAATGGGTGGTTTTGATTGATCTCGAAGCTGCTCCATTTAGAAATGAAGATTTCGAAGAAAATCAAGCTACCACTTGCTGGATGGATATTTTTTCTTTTTCCATACTACCTCCGAATGTAGATATACATAATATTACTTGTCTTGATAATGCCTCATGGTGCAGCATGACATTGTAGTAGGAGCTCAATCTGATGGCTTGGGGTTTTCCAACATAGGAATGGGTCCTGAAGGACCCAGCAACTGGATTGAGTAACAAATGGGACAACTATAATACGGACACCGAATAAATAAAGATTTACTAGCTAGGCCCTTCATTTTACAAAAAGGACACCGTATGAGAAATAGATTTACTAACTAGCCTATTCATTCTCGAGCCATTTCCGATCTGGTCGAACATGCAGATTCACCGTCAAACTTGCACATTGTCTTCATGCCCAGAAGCACTTGTCACGGTGTAGCTACTTGTCTTCATCTTGCGAAACAAGGGGAGTGGGGCATCACTAACTTGTAAATCCAAACCGAGGCACAAGGGATACGCATTACGCGACTAGCAAACTAGTGTCCTACGATCAACCCAGAGCAATCTCGAAGCTTGTTGGATACATAAAATGATTGGATCTCCAATGACCCCAACCTTAGAGGGTTGCAACAAAATATTATTCTTGGGGGAGGGGGGGGGAGGATGGCACATGTTTGGATATGTATCGAGAATGACAAACTGTGTAAGGTAGGTGGTAATTAAGACACAACAAGTGTCGTACTACTGTCAAGACATCAACTACAGTGACGAAGCATGACGAGACAAAGGGGGTTGAACGCATGTTTGCGATCACGGGGAGAACATATATATGACGGTGACGATAACTATGGATCTAAAGTGGAAGGAGGAGGATGAGAAGTGGGAGGAGAATATGAAATTGCATGTTTTAAGAATGAAAAATGCATGGTTACCGGCAGGATGCATTTTTGGTTGTTCACTGAGAGGATGCGTTTTGGTTGAAGGGACTAGATCTGTTGCATGATAGTGTTATGTCAGTCCCACATGAGACACAACACAAATAATGTGGTGCTTAGACCTGGACATGTCATTTTTTCACACGAGGGCTATCTTTCTCTAGTATGTTTTGGTCCTATCATCCCTTATTATTGCTTCATATATGCAGATGTTGTTTTTCATATGGGGTACATCTTTCTCTAGTTTGTCTGATCTCATCATGCCTTTTGTTTTCTTCTAGCACTGAGTTCCATGTTCTCCCTTTTTTTGCGAATAGTTCCATGCTCTGCCTTGATTCCAACCATCTTTGGCCACTAGAGCTTCTCCTATCTGTCAGCCACCACAGTCCCACGCTCTCTGGTATTATGGCCATGCTATGAACTAACACTAGCCTTCCCTTGGTGTGAACTCGTTAAAGTGAGACGATAAAGTTCCAGCGATAAGATCAGGTTGACGTGATTAAGCTATAGTAAGACAAGTTTGTAGTTGAGGAATGCACATCTTATATGGCGAGTGACGTGACCAAGTCTGAGTAACACGTTGCACGTCTCGATGACCGAGACAGGCCTATAAAAAGCATCTCAAATACTAAAATATATGTACATGTTCTAAATTTGTTTAGAGTGTCACCAAAATTATGTGGTTTCAAGTGCACCATCTCACTCTAAACAACACAATCAAGTTGGGAAACAAACCTCCTAGTATTAAAAATATATAATCAATTGTCTTTGTAAGATAAGAACAAACAACCTCCAATAGTGACCACTACAAGAAATATATTAATCCATGATGGATTTTCAGTTATGTTCTTCAGTAAAAACTATAAACTAACATAGTCTTTTAAATAATCTTATCTTTCCTAAACTATAAAAAGTTCTATTTAGATTCACAAAAATATGAATATACGAACATGTCTGTTATAATTTAAAGACTATGCCAGATCTGAAGAAACTTGACTTAAATCAAAGAAGGGAGGGCACCCAGTTTTCCCTCTTTTCACACTTTTTGTGCCATTTGCACACACAAGTGAGCAGGGAACAAGAAGACACGGACCTCTCTAGGCCTGATAAATGTGGATGGTGCGGTGTCCAGGGTTAGTTGTTTTGGCGCATTTGGGGCAGTGTGCCGTGATTAGAGTGGCACCTTCTTGGCAGCATCAACTCTGTTGTGTTCATTAGCATTGAAGATCCTACAACACTCGAGACTTTGGCAGTGAGAGAAGCTTTTGCGCTTGCAGATGATCTCTATATTCAGAGGAGATTTGTAGCATCGGGTTGCAAGGTGGTTGTTGAAGCCATCAAAGAGGGAAGCTGTGAACATTTTGGTGCTTGCGCACAAAATTATAGATCATTCTACACTTTTTATTTCTTGTAGTTTTAATCATGAGTTTCGAATCCCGAATATCCGACATATTATCTTGCAAAACATGCTTTGGCTTTAGGGGTTGGGGGTTAGGACAACCCAGTGATCTTCTATTTGTCCTGTAAATATTGTGAAAACATAATAAAGCTTGCATGTTTTCCTAAGAAAAATGTTTGCAACTACTGTTGATCCGATCCCCGGCTATGGCTGCTTGGCTAGCCAACCGTCATCGATGAAGCTGATGTCCACGAACCTCTTCACCTCCGCCTCGGTCATATGCTTCCCCCACGACACTCTCATGGCCATGTCTGACCCCAGCCCGGTGCTACCAACCTCCGCAAACATTGTTTCGGGGCCAGCGTTCTTCGAGTGATCCCATCCTTGCGGGATAACGACTGTCGGTGTCAAAATCAGCGGATCTCGGGTAGGGGGTCCCGGACTGTGCGTCTAAGGCAGATGGTAACATGAGGCAGGGAACATGATGTTTTACCCAGGTTTGGGCCCTCTTGATGGAGGTAAAACCCTACGTCCTGCTTGATTAATATTGATGATATGGGTAGTACAAGAGTAGATCTACCACGAGATTAGAGAGGCTAAACCCTAGAAGCTAGCCTATGGTATGATTGTCTGTTATTGTTCTGTCGTACGGACTAAAACCCTCCGGTTTATATAGACACCGGAGAGGGTTAGGGTTACACAAGGTCGGTTACAAAGGAGGAGATATCCATATCTGTACTGCCTAGCTTGCCTTCCACGCCAAGTAGAGTCCCATCCGGACACGAGACGAAGTCTTCAATCTTGTATCTTCATAGTCCAACAGTCCTGCCAAAGGATATAATTCGGCGGTCCGGAGACCCCCTAATGCAGGACTCCCTCAGTAGCCCCTGAACCAGGCTTTCAATGACGATGAGTCCGGCGCACGGTATTGTCTTCGGCATTGCAAGGCGGGTTCCTCCTCCGAACACATCACAGAAGAATTTGAATACAAGGATAGTGTCCGGCCCTGCAAAATAAGTTCCACATACCACCGTAGAGAGAATAATATTTCCACAAATCTTAATCTGCTGACACGTTTTTGGCAACATGACATCATGCCATGGCTCGGTGATTATTCGAACCGTTTTTCTTCAACCAGCTCCACACATAACGCGAGGCAGTTTCTTGACACGTCTTGTCAAAGCAGAGATCGTGTTCCCCTAATTACGGGATTCTCATCAATACGGTCGTGGGTAACCCAACTGTGTCTAGGACTCCTAGATTATAGGCAAGTCCCAAACGGCTACGGAGAGGACGCTTGATATTCACCCTCTTTATAAAGGGACAAGGCTTTTACTTTTTTCCCTCCCGTGCTCAATCGAATCTTTCCCCCGCCTCGAGTTCTAACACCCAAAGCCCAGGTCAGGTGCTTCGGACCTTCAATCATGTCCAGATCTAGCCTTCAAGGGCGGTGGACGCCCTCCTCCGTTACGGAAGAGGATATCAAGAAATTGAGGGAGGCCAGATACCTGACCGCCGAGGTTTCGCATCGGCTGCCTGCCCGAGGGCAGGTCGTCCCTACTCCCGAACCCAACGAGAACGTTGTGTTCATCTCCCACTTCCTCAGAGGCATATGCCTCACCCTGGATCCCTTTGTTAGGGGTTTGATGTTCTATCACGGGCTAGATTTCCACTATCTAGCCCCGGACTCCTTTCTCCACATCTCAGCATTTATTGTCGTATGTGTGGCCTTCCTCCGCATTACCCCTCACTTCGTCCTGTGGCTCAAGACCTTTGACGTGAAGCCGAAGATGGTCGAGGGGCAGCACGTAGCGTGCGGAGGCGCAGTAATAAGTAAAATCGCTGGAGCTCCATGGCCAAAGGGTTCCTTTCTAGAGGTGTCCGGATTATGCCAGCGGGAGTGGTTTTACATCACAACTCCCAAAAGTGCCAAGTGGGTGGCCGCCCCTGCTTTCCGCTCGGGCCCTCCACCACAACTGATGTCATGGATTAGCAGAGGGCTAAGCTGGGGTCCAGCCAAGGACGTTCCTATACTGCAAAACCACATTCAAGATCTCTTCAACGGAGATTTCAGTATGGTTACGGTGGTGCAAGTCATGCTGGTTCATCAAGTCCAGCCTTACAAACGCCGGCCCCTCTGCATGTGGGAGTTCAACCCCAAATAGAGTGTCCGGATACTACCGAGGACGTGGGCCTGAGAAGCAACCGTACCGCCGACCAAGTAAGTAAACCTTTAGCCGAACACACCGTCTTTCATTAACCATGATGTCATTATGAGAAATCGCTCTTTGACCAGGACTGGCTAACAAGGGCGAAGATGATTCGGTGTTCGGCCCCCCTTCCTAAGGGTTTGGAGAATCCGGTACTGGAAAAGATGCTCGAGGTAGCACCTTGCCCGGAGCCCTCAAAGGAAGATAAAGGGGGGAATAATGAGGTCGAAAGCGGGCCCCCATCGCTACCAATTCCAACCGAGGGAATGAGCGCCTCCGTGAAGGAGGATAACCAAGGGAAAGAATCTAACCTTCTCTCGCTTCGGGGAAGGAAGAGGACTGCCTCTGAAGATCCGGAAACGAAGGCTTCCAAACGGGAGAAGGAGTCTCCACCAGAGGGTCCTGCCTTGGAGGGTGCTCTTGCCGCACAAAGTCCACGTGAGGATCAGTCCTCCAACAAGATGTAAGTAAAAAAGTACTTTAATAGTGGAGATATACTACCTTACCTCTGAGGAAAATAACCGAAGTGTTTATCTTGCAGTTCGGATCTTAGCCCTTCTCAGCAGAGCTCGTCTTCGGGGGATCTTCTTCCGGAGATGATGGAGAGCGAAATGCCTCCCCCGGACTCCCCTTCTCAAGAAGCGGCGACCTTGAAGTGTCGTCACGGAGGGCCTCTCCGGATCCGATGAGGCCAGAAGATAATCCTATAGTCACCTGAAGTCCCCAGCGTCCGGCTCTTGAAGAGAGCAAACAAAAGCGTCCGACACTGTCTGGTATGCAGTCGGACGTACTGAGGGAGCTGTTGGAGCGAGCGGCCATCTCAGAAGAACACCATACGTTGATGGGTACAGTGATGAAAAGAATTTCGTCCGCCGAAAGAGGATTGCATGAAGCCTTTATGAGTCTACTGACAGGCTTTGAGGTACGTGAAATGATATACTTTTTGATAGTACCGCACATTTTTAGGTGTGCCTTGTGTAGATAGTAGCCCCTGAGACTCTGGTTGTCGTCGAGAACGGCGGCGAACAGAGGATCGTAGTCCCAGGTAATAACCATACCGCTTTATGTGCAAGTGATGGGAGCTCTGGTGGCTGGCCGGACTAATGAGTTTGCCAAACTTAAGCGGCACCTGGATGCGGCGGATGCCGACATCGAGCTTGTTAACAAGCGGCTTGATGAGGCACAGGGTAAGTAATGTTTTCTGGTGAATGTCACATAGTAAGAGCAGCGTGATGCCAGTATCTTTAATATGTTGTGACTGCAGATGGAGCTGCCACCGTGGAGACCCTTCGGGCGGAACTTGCCCGAGCCAAAGAACAAGCAAGGAGTAGTAATGCGGCTGCTTTGAAGGCAGCCGAAGAGTTAAGAGCCGAGAAGGCCGCGCATTGCGAGAGCAAGGAGAAGATAGCCAAGATGGCTGTAAAGTTAAAAGACACTGCCGACCGTTGCCAGTTCCTTGAAGGAGAAAACCGAGTGAAGGCAACGGACCTTGAAAAGGCCACGATGGTGACGAAAGACACCCGCTCTGCTATGAGGGCGAAGAAGGAGGAGCTGCGTGAAGCCGGGGATATTGCGGCTGGGAAGCCCTTCATACTGTGGAGGAAGTTCAGAGATCCGCGGTATGCCCCTCTGGATCGGCTGTGGAGTTCGGCAGGCGCATATATGGACTTGGCGGCGATCGCTGTCGATGCGGCCGAATACTTCCGGGATCAAACAGATCGTGAAGTGGACAAGCTGTTCTGGTCGCAGTTTAACGTTCCAGAGCGTCTGCTTCCATTGACTAATCAGCTAGCCGAATGGGCCGAACTCAATAGGTTGTCCGGACTCGCCATGAGGTCCGTCATAGATCATCTGTGGCCGGACAAACCGAAGCCAAACATCTATTTCACCTTAGTGCAGCGGTTCCTTGGTGTGGTGCCGCGCATCAATGCGATGAAGAGGTCGGCATGTATAGAAGGCTCGCGGATGGCCCTTGCCCATGTCAAAGCATACTGGGCGGAGATGGATGCTACCACTGTTGCAGCGCCGGGTTCGGCCATAGGCCGAGTGGCTGCCGAGCACTATTTCGAAGAGTTCTCGAGGGTGCTCGTTTGATAGAGGCCCAGTGCTCGAAGAATATTATGTTTGAGTGACTTGTATTCCCATTGTAAAAACAATGTTTTTATGAATTTTATCAAGGCTGTATTTATACTTTTGCCTGAAAGTAATATGATGCCTCCTGTGCGGCCGTTTATGTATACATGTGTATAACCTAAAAGGTTGCAGTCGTCGGCTTCAGCCCCCACGCATATAATGCGGGGGTGTTTGCAGAAGACGCGTATTCACACTTAATCCAACGTCTTGGTCCTAATAAGGAGGTGATGAAGGAAATATGCCCTAGAGGCAATATTAAAGTTATTATTTATTTCCATTTATCATGATAAATGTTTATTATTCATGCTAGAATTGTATTAACCGGAAACATAATACATGTGTGAATACATAGACAAACAGAGTGTCACTAGTATGCCTCTACTTGACTAGCTCGTTAATCAAAGATGGTTATGTTTCCTAACCATGAACAAAGAGTTGTTATTGATTAACGAGGTCACATCATTAGTTGAATGATCTAATTGACATGACCCATTCCATTAGCTTAGCACCCGATCGTTTAGTATGTTGCTATTGCTTTCTTCATGACTTATACATATTCCTATGACTATGAGATTATGCAACTCCCATTTGCCGGAGGAACACTTTGGGTGCTACCAAACGTCACAATGTAACTGGGTGATTATAATGGAGTACTACAGGTGTTTCCAATGGTAGATGTTGGGTTGGCATATTTCGAGAATAGGATTTGTCACTCCGATTGTCGGAGAGGTATCTCTGGGCCCTCTCGGTAATACACATCACATAAGCCTTGCAAGCATTATAACTAAGATGTTAGTTGTGAAATGATGTATTACAGAACGAGTAAAGAGACTTGCCGGTAACGAGATTGAACTAGGTATTGATACCGATGATCGAATCTCGGGCAAGTAACATACCGATGACAAAGGGAACAACGTATGTTGTTATGCGGTCTGACCGATAAAGATCTTCGTAGAATATGTAGGAGCCAATATGGGCATCCAGGTCCCGCTATTGGTTATTGACCGGAGACGTGTATCGGTCATGTCTACATCGTTCTCGAACCGTAGGGTCCGCACGCTTAACGTTATGATGACAGTTATTATGAGTTTATGCATTTTGATGTACTGAAGGTTGTTCGGAGTCCCGGATGTGATCACGGACATGACGAGGAGTCTCGAAATGGTCGAGACATAAAGATTGATATATTGGAAGCCTATATTTGGATATCGGAAGTGTTCCGGGTGAAATCGGGATTTTACCGGATTACCGGGAGGTTACCGGAACCCCCCGGGAGCCATATGGGCCTTCATGGGCCTTAGTGGAAAGGAGAAAAGGGGCAGCCCATAGGTGGCCGCGCGCCCCCCTTCCCTTAGTCCTATTAGGACTAGGAGAAGGGGCCGGGCCCCCCTCTCTCTCTTTCCCCCCTTGGGAATCCTAGTTGGAATAGGATTGAGGGGGGGAGTCATACTCCCGGTAGGAGTAGGACCCCTCCTGCGCCCTCTCCCTGGCCGGCGCACCCCTCCCCCTTGGATCCTTTATATACGGGGGCAGGGGGCACCTCTAGACACACAAGTTGATCCTTGGTGATCGTTCCTTACCCGTGTGCGGTGCCCCTGCCACCAAATTCCACCTCGATCATATTGTTGCAGTGCTTAGGCGAAGTCCTGCGTCGGTAGTACATCAAGATCGTCACCACCCCGTCGTGCTGACGGAACTCTTCCTCGACGCTTTGCTGGATCGGAGCCCGAGGATCGTCATCGAGCTGAACGTGTGCTAAGAACTCGGAGGTGCCGGAGTAACGGTGCTTGGATCGGTCGGATTGGGAAGACGTACGACTACTTCCTCTACGTTGTGTGATCGCTTCCGCAGTCGGTCTGCGTTGGTACGTAGACAACACTCTCCCCTCTCGTTGCTATGCATCACCATGATCTTGCGTGTGCGTAGGATTTTTTTTGAAATTACTACGTTCCCCAACAGTGGTATCAGAGCCTAGGTTTTATGGTTTGATGTTATTTGCACGAGTAGAACACAAGTGAGTTGTGGGCGATACAAGTCATACTGCCAACCAGCATGTCACACTTTGGTTCGGCGGTATTGTTGGACGAGATGACCCGGACCAACCTTACGCGTACGCTTACGCGAGACTGGTTCCCTTGACGTGCTTTGCACATAGATGGCTTGCGGGCGACTGTCTCTCCAACTTTAGTTGAACCAAGTGTGGCTACGCCCGGTCCTTGAGAAGGTTAAAACGGAGTCTATTTGACAAACTATCGTTGTGGTTTTGATGCGTAGGTGAGATGAGTTCTTGCTTAAGCCCGTAGCAGCCACGTAAAACTTGCAACAACAAAGTAGAGGACGTCTAACTTGTTTTTGCAGGGCATGTTGTATGGTCATCTCATACAATAAAATTTAGCAGCCATGTGATATGGTCAAGGCATGATGCTAAATTTTATTGTATGAGATGATCATGTTTTGTAACCAAGTTATAGGCAACTGGCAGGAGCCATATGGTTGTCGCTTTATTGTATGCAATGCAATCGCGATGTAATGCTTTAGTTTATTACTAAGCGGTAGTGATAGTCGTGGAAGCATAAGATTGGCGAGACGACAACGATGCTACGATGGAGATCAAGGTGTCGCGCCGGTGACGATGGTGATCATGACGGTGCTTCGGAGATGGAGATCACAAGCACAAGATGATGATGGCCATATCATATCACTTATATTGATTGCATGTGATGTTTATCCTTTTATACATCTTATCTTGCTTTGATTGACGGTAGCATTATAAGATGATCTCTCACTAAATTATCAAGAAGTGTTCTCCCTGAGTATGCACCGTTGCCAAAGTTCGTCGTGCCCAGACACCACGTGATGATCGGGTGTGATAAGCTCTACGTCCATCTACAACGGGTGCAAGCCAGTTTTGCACACGCAGAATACTCAGGTTAAACTTGACGAGCCTAGCATATGCAGATATGGCCTCGGAACACAAAGACCGAAAGGTCGAGCGTGAATCATATAGTAGATATGATCAACATAACGATGTTCACCATTGAAAACTACTCCATCTCACGTGATGATCGGTTATGGTTTAGTTGATTTGGATCACGTGATCACTTAGAGGATTAGAGGGATGTCTATCTAAGTGGGATTTCTTAAGTAATTTGATTAACTGAACTTAAACTTATCATGAACTTAGTACCTGATAGTATCTTGCTTGTTTATGTTGATTGTAGATAGATGGCTCGTGCTGTTGTTCCGTTGAATTTTAATGCGTTCCTTGAGAAAGCAAAGTTGAAAGTTGATGGTAGCAATTACACGGACTGGGTCCGTAACTTGAGGATTATCCTCAATGCTACACAGAAGAATTACGTCCTGGAAGCACCGCTGGGTGCCAGGCCTGCTGCTGGAGCAACACCAGATGTTATGAACGTCTGGCAGAGCAAAGCTGATGACTACTCGATAGTTCAGTGTGCCATGCTTTACGGCTTAGAATCGGGACTTCAACGACGTTTTGAACATCATGGAGCATATGAGATGTTCCAGGACTTGAAGTTAATATTTCAAGCAAATGCCCGGATTGAGAGATATGAAGTCTCCAATAAGTTCTATAGCTGCAAGATGGAGGAGAACAGTTCTGTCAGTGAGCATATACTCAAGATGTCTGGGTATAATAATCACTTGATTCAATTGGGAGTTAATCTTCCAGATGATTGCGTCATTGACAGAATTCTCCAATCACTGCCACCAAGCTACAAGAGCTTCGTGATGAACTATAATATGCAAGGGATGAACAAGACTATTCCCGAGCTCTTTGCAATGCTGAAAGCTACGGAGGTAGAAATCAAGAAGGAGCATCAAGTGTTGATGGTCAATAAGACCACTAGTTTCAAGAAAAAGGGCAAAGGGAAGAAGAAGGGGAACTTCAAGAAGAACAGCAAGCAAGTTGCTGCTCAGGAGAAGAAACCCAAGTCTGGACCTAAGCCTGAAACTGAGTGCTTCTACTGCAAGCAGACTGGTCACTTGAAGCGGAACTGCCCCAAGTATTTGGCGGATAAGAAGGATGGCAAGGTGAACAAAGGTATATGTGATATACATGTTATTGATGTGTACCTTACTAGAGCTCGCAGTAGCACCTGGGTATTTGATACTGGTTCTATTGCTAATATTTGCAACTCGAAACAGGGACTACGGAATAAGCGGACACTAGCAAAGGACGAGGTGACGATGCGCGTGGGAAACGGTTCCAAAGTCGATGTGATCACGGTCGGCACGCTACCTCTACATCTACCTTCGGGATTAATATTAGACCTAAATAATTGTTATTTGGTGCCAGCGTTGAGCATGAACATTATATCTGGATCTTGTTTAATGCGAGACGGTTATTCATTTAAATCGGAGAATAATGGTTGTTCTATTTATATGAGTAATATCTTTTATGGTCATGCACCTTTGAAGAGTGGTCTATTTTTGATGAATCTCGATAGTAGTGATACGCATATTCATAATGTTGAAACCAAAAGATGCAGAGTTGATAATGATAGTGCAACTTATTTGTGGCACTGCCGTTTAGGTCATATCGGTGTAAAGCGCATGAAGAAACTCCATACTGATGGGCTTTTGGAACCACTTGATTATGAATCACTTGGTACTTGCGAACCGTGCCTCATGGGCAAGATGACTAAAACACCGTTCTCCGGTACTATGGAGAGAGCAACAGATTTGTTGGGAATCATACATACCGATGTATGTGGTCCGATGAATATTGAGGCTCGTGGCGGATGTCATTATTTTCTCACTTTCACAGATGATTTAAGCAGATATGGATATATCTACTTAATGAAACATAAGTCTGAAACATTTGAAAAGTTCAAAGAATTTCAGAGTGAAGTTGAAAATCATCGTAACAAGAAAATAAAATTTCTACGATCTGATCGTGGAGGAGAATATTTGAGTTACGAGTTTGGTGTACATTTAAAAAATTGTGGAATAGTTTCGCAACTCACGCCACCCGGAACACCACAGCGTAATGGTGTGTCCGAACGTCGTAATCGTACTTTACTAGATATGGTACGATCTATGATGTATCTTACTGATTTACCGCTATCGTTTTGGGGATACGCTTTAGAGACGGCCGCATTCACGTTAAATAGGGCACCATCAAAATCCGTTGAGACGACGCCTTATGAACTGTGGTTTGGCAAGAAACCAAAGTTGTCGTTTCTTAAAGTTTGGGGCTGCGATGCTTATGTGAAAAAGCTTCAACCTGATAAGCTCGAACCCAAATCGGAGAAATGTGTCTTTATAGGATACCCAAAGGATACTGTTGGGTACACCTTCTATCACAGATCCGAAGGCAAGACATTCGTTGCTAAGAATGGATCCTTTCTAGAGAAGGAGTTTCTCTCGAAAGAAGTGAGTGGGAGGAAAGTAGAACTTGACGAGGTAACTGTACCTGCTCCCTTATTGGAAAGTAGTACATCACATAAAACCGTTTCTGCGACACCTACACCAATAAGTGAGGAAGCTAATGATGATGATCATGAAACTTCAGAACAAGATACTACTGAACCTCGTAGATCAACCAGAGCAAGATCCGCGCCAGAGTGGTACGGTAATCCTGTTTTGGAAATCATGCTACTAGATCATGATGAACCTACGAACTATGAAGAAGCGATGGTGAGCCCAGATTCCGCAAAGTGGCTTGAAGCCATGAAATCTGAGATGGGATCCATGTATGAAAACAAAGTATGGGCTTTGGTTGACTTGCCTGTTGATCGGCAAGCAATTGAGAATAAATGGATCTTCAAGAAGAAGACTGACGCTGATGGTAATGTTATTGTCTATAAAGCTCGACTTGTCGCAAAAGGTTTTCGACAAGTTCAAGGGGTTGACTATGATGAGACCTTCTCACCCGTAGCGATGCTTAAGTCTGCCAGAATCATGTTAGCAATTGCCGCATTTTATGATTATGAAATTTGGCAGATGGATGTCAAAACTGCATTCCTGAATGGATTTCTGGAAGAAGACTTGTATATGATGCAACCAGAAGGTTTTGTCGATCCAAAGGGAGCTAACAAAGTGTGCAAGCTCCAGCGATCCATTTATGGATTCGTGCAAGCCTCTCGGAGTTGGAATAAACGCTTTGATAGTGTGATCAAAGCATTTGGTTTTATACAGACTTTTGGAGAAGCTTGTATTTACAAGAAAGTGAGTGGGAGCTCTGTAGCATTTCTGATATTATATGTGGATGACATATTGCTGATTGGAAATGATATAGAATTTCTGGATAGCATAAAGGGATACTTGAATAAAAGTTTTTCGATGAAAGACCTCGGGGAAGCTGCTTACATATTAGGCATAAAGATCTATAGAGATAGATCAAGACGCTTGATTGGACTTTCACAAAGCACATACCTTGACAAGATTTTGAAGAAGTTCAAAATGGATCAAGCAAAGAAAGGGTTCTTGCCTGTGTTACAAGGTGTGAAGTTGAGTCAGACTCAATGCCCGACCACTGCAGAAGATAGAGAAAAAATGAAAGATGTTCCCTATGCTTTAGCCATAGGCTCTATCATGTATGCAATGCTGGGTACCAAACCTGATGTGTGCCTTGCTATAAGTTTAGCAGGGAGGTACCAAAGTAATCCAGGAGTGGATCACTAGACAGCGGTCAAGAACATCCTGAAATACCTGAAAAGGACTAAGGATATGTTTCTCGTATATGGAGGTGACAAAGAGCTCACCGTAAGAGGTTACATTGATGCAAGCTTTGACACTGATCCGGACGATTCTAAATCGCAAACCGGATACGTATTTACTTTAAACGGTGGAGCTGTCAGTTGGTGCAGTTCTAAACAAAGTGTCGTAGCGGGATCTACATGTGAAGCGGAGTACATAGCTGCTTCGGAAGCAGCGAACGAAGGAGTCTGGATGAAGGAGTTCATATCCGATCTAGGTGTCATACCTAGTGCATCGGGTCCAATGAAAATCTTTTGTGACAATACTGGTGCAATTGCCTTAGCAAAGGAATCCAGATTTCACAAAAGGACCAAACACATCAAGAGACGCTTCAACTCCATCTGGGATCTAGTCCAGGTGGGAGACATAGAGATTTGCAAGATACATACGGATCTGAATGTTGCAGACCCGTTGACTAAGCCTCTTCCACGAGCAAAACATGATCAGCACCAAGGCTCCATGGGTGTTAGAATCATTACTGTGTAATCTAGATTATTAACTCTAGTGCAAGTGGGAGACTGAAGGAAATATGCCCTAGAGGCAATAATAAAGTTATTATTTATTTCCTTATATCATGATAAATGTTTATTATTCATGCTAGAATTGTATTAACCGGAAACATAATACATGTGTGAATACATAGACAAACAGAGTGTCACTAGTATGCCTCTACTTGACTAGCTCGTTAATCAAAGATGGTTATGTTTCCTAACCATGAACAAAGAGTTGTTATTTGATTAACAAGGTCACATCATTAGTTGAATGATCTGATTGACATGACCCATTCCATTAGCTTAGCACCCGATCGTTTAGTATGTTGCTATTGCTTTCTTCATGACTTATACATGTTCCTATGACAATGAGATTGTGCAACTCCCGTTTGCCGGAGGAACACTTTGGGTGCTACCAAACGTCACAACGTAACTAGGTGATTATAAAGGAGTACTACAAGTGTTTCCAATGGTAGATGTTGGGTTGGCGTATTTCGAGAATAGGATTTGCCACTCCGATTGTCGGAGAGGTATCTCTGGGCCCTCTCGGTAATACACATCACATAAGCATTGCAAGAATTATAACTAAGATGTTAGTTGTGAAATGATGTATTACAGAACGAGTAAAGAGACTTGCCGGTAACGAGATTGAACTAGGTATTGGATACCGACGATCGAATCTCGGGCAAGAAACATACCGATGACAAAGGGAACAACGTAAGTTGTTATGCGGTCTGACCGATAAAGATCTTCGTAGAATATGTAGGAGCCAATATGGGCATCCAGGTCCCGCTATTGGTTATTGACCGGAGACGTGTCTCGGTCATGTCTACATCGTTCTCGAACAGTAGGGTCCGCACGCTTAACGTTACGATGACAGTTATTACGAGTTCATGCATTTTGATGTACCGAAGGTTGTTCGGAGTCCCGGATGTGATCACGGACATGACGAGGAGTCTCGAAATGGTCGAGACATAAAGATTGATATATTGGAAGCCTATATTTGGATATCGGAAGTGTTCCGGGTGAAATCGGGATTTTGCCGGATTACCGGGAGGTTACCGGAACCCCCCCGGGAGCCATATGGGCCTTCATGGGCCTTAGTGGAAAGGAGAAAAGGGGCAGCCCATAGGTGGCCGCGCCCCCCTTCCCTTAGTCCTATTAGGACTGGGAGAAGGGGCCGGCCCCCCTCTCTCTCTTTCCCCCCTTGGGAATCCTAGTTGGAATAGGATTGAGGGGGGGGGAGTCCTACTCCCGGTAGGAGTAGGACTCCTCCTGCGCCCTCTCCCTGGCCGGCGCACCCCTCCCCCTTGGATCCTTTATATACGGGGGCAGGGGGCACCTCTAGACACACAAGTTGATCCTTGGTGATCGTTCCTTAGCCGTGTGCGGTGCCCCTGCCACCAAATTCCACCTTGATCATATTGTTGCAGTGCTTAGGCGAAGCCCTGCATCGGTAGTACATCAAGATCGTCACTATGCCGTCGTGCTGACGGAACTCTTCCTCAACGCTTTGCTGGATTGGAGCCCGAGGATCGTCATCGAGCTGAACGTGTGCTAAGAACTCGGAGGTGCCGGAGTAACGGTGCTTGGATCGGTCGGATCGGGAAGACGTACAACTACTTCCTCTACGTTGTGTGATCGCTTCCGCCGTCGGTCTGTGTTGGTACGTAGACAACACTCTCCCCTCTCGTTGCTATGCATCACCATGATCTTGCGTGTGCGTAGGAATTTTTTTGAAATTACTACGTTCCCCAACAGGTGATGGCGCAGCGAACTAGGAAACCGGACTATAATGCTTTAACACTTTCACTTAGCCATAGGAGTTTGACAGTGGGGCTACTATATAGCCCCTGGTGGCTCCGCACTCATACGAATTCGGGGTGTGTACATGCCTGGCCGGGAAACGACCCTTCATTAAGGCGGAGGAATTCTAACATTCACTACAAGAAATATGTCAACTTATGACCTTCTGTCAGTGACCCTCGAAGAATTGGTCATAAATTTATGACCATTTTAGACCAATTGGTCAAAAGCTGTTCAGGGGGCTCCAAACCCTAAACCACTGCGACCATTTTGGTCAAAAAGGTCGTAATTTCCTTACACGAAATGGTCACAAAGCAAACAGTGCTAGTCCACTGCCTTATTTCTAGTTGTTAATGATCAATATAGATGGTCATAGCTTTGTAGATTATGGTGGGTTGTGATGACTAGGCGCCATCTCATCAGTTTTTCCTATGTGTCATGTCCATGTGGCAGTTTTTGCCCTAGGTTGTGAAGCAACCTATATTTCTATCATTCCCAAAATTCTCAAAAAAATCTCATAAATTCTTTGGGGCATATCTTCATCAAATATGTTAAAATCCTTCCTTGCCTAGTTCAAAACTAATTCAACAATATTCATTTTCCTATTCTCTTCACAACAACACTTTATGAAGGAAGTGCTATTTATATATTCTTGTTTGCCCTCGGAATTTTTGGGCACTCTTTCCTATCCAAATTATTACCGCATGACAAAATTCAGCTCCATTTGCCTAGCAAATCTTCCTCGGCAAATTTCCAAAGTTTTTGTCCACCTAGAAGCATTGTGAAGGAAGCACCTTTTTTATATCTCTAAATAGCATGAAATTTTTTATATCAACCTCCTCCAAATTGCAGCTCAGTAAAATCATCTATGTGAGCCCAGGTTCAATTTATATTTTATGGCCAAATTGGCACATTGCAAAACAAGTGTTATATAGACCCCTCCTATTACCCTCAAACTTTTCGGGCACTCTTCCATACCCAAATCATTGCCACATGATAATATTCGGCTCAATTTTCCTAGTAAATCTTTCTCGGAAAATTTCCAAAGTTTCTACCTCGAGAGAAGCTTTGTGAAGTAAGTACTAGCTCGGCTTACCCAAATGATCTGAAAATTTACTAGCGCATGACCATACCTAAGTAACTTACCTACACCAATTTTGAGATCATTTCATTCATCCAATCTCTCTCACTAGTTTTCCCAAGTTTCTATCCATAGAAGCACATTGTGAAGGAAGTACTTCTTTGGCATGTCCAAATGGTATCAATTTTCTACAATGCTTTCCTATGCCCAAATAACCATCCTCCACAAAATTTCAGCTCACTCCATTCATTATTTTGAGCCCAGCTTCAACATTCATATTTTTGTCCAGCGTGGTACTTTGCAAAGCAAGTACCACCTAGGATCCTCCTTTTGAGCTAAAAATTTGTGAAGACATTCTCCTTAGTAGATGATCATCCTCAGCCAAAACTCACGCCCATTGGCCATGTGCATTTCCCGTACCGCTAATCAAACACTTGGCTGCTAATTCATGTTTGAGCATCGATCGGTCTCCTCGTGAGAATCTTATGTTGTAATTTTCTTCCTAGAACCAACCTGGGGAGTGCCCAAGCCACTAGACATGCCTAGGCTGCCCAGAACACATGGCAACATTACGGTCACGCGGTGGTCACGCGACGGGCATGTGAGTTTACGCGCTCTAGAGTGGGGGCCCTCGGCCACCGCCCAAACCTCGATGTATCGCCACCAAACCATGTATTTATGATTAAATAGGTCCTTATGTAACTAGAAATGATTTTTTGAAAAAATAAATAGCAAACTATGAGGTAGCTGCGGTTCAAATTTGACCCGCTTCCAACTGAATCGGCGTAAATTTGTCTTTTTCACGAGACGTGGATCAAAAATTTTTACACCCAACCATTTTTTCAATTGTGCATTAAATATGGCCTAGTATTTTATAAAAATGATTTGGTCCAATTTTGCAACAATTATTTGGTAGTTCCTTCACAAAAAATCCTCCTTTCGGGCACTCGAAAAATGGAAAATGGTTTTTTCGTCCAACGAAAATGAAAAATTCCTTAGGAAACATTGCTTGCCATTCCAATATGCACCCTTGTGCACAATATGAGATCATTTGAAAAAACTATGCCATGGATGTGGCCATAAGATTGATCATTTGGCTTGAAAGCTATTGATCTCCACACGTGATAGCTCGTTTCTGAGAACACTTTTTTAAAATAATTGTTGTATTACAAGTTTATTATTTTTCCTAGGAACTTGGCCACATATAATGACACAATGCGAAGGTTTCCCAAATTTTTGATTTTTTTGAATTTTTTATGCCCGTTTCAAAATGAGGGCAAAACGGCGGGAATGACCGTTCCTAGCTAGTGGTTGAATCTTGAATTTTTTTGGTGTTTCTCTGATTAAATAGATACTTATGTACCTAGAAATGATTTTTGGAAAAGATAAAGAGCAAACTACGAGGTAGCTACAGTTCAAATTTGACCTACTTCCTACTAAATCGGCAGGAATTTATCTTTTTCACGAGAGGTGGATCAAAACTTTTGACACCCAAACATTTGGTCAATTGTGCATTAAGTATGTCCTAATATTTTATAAAATTGATTTGGTGCGATTTTGCAACAATTATTTGGGAGGTCCTTCACAAAAAAACCTCCTTTTGGGCACTCGAAGAATGGAAAATGTTTTTTTCGCCCAAAGAAAATGGAAACTTCCTTAGGCAACATTGTTTGCCATTCCAATATGCACCCTTATGCACAATATGAGATCATTTGAACAAACTATGTCATGAATGTGGCCATAAGATTGATCATTTGGTTTGAAAACCATGAATCTTCACGCATGATAGCTCATTTCTGAGAACACTTTTTTAAAATAGTTGCCGTATTACAAGTTTATTATTTTTCCTAGAAACTTGGTCACATATAATGACACAATGAGAAGGTTTCCCAATTTTTTGATTTTTTTTGAATTGTTTATGCCCGTTTCAAAATGCGGTCAAAACGACGGGCATGACCGTTCCTAGCTAGTGGTTGAATCTTGGAATTTTTTGTGTTTCTCTAATTAAATAGATACATATGTACCTAGAAATGATTTTTGGAAAAAATAAATAGCAAACTATGAGTCAGCTGCAGTTCAAATTTGACCCGCTTCCTACTGAATCGGCGGGAATTTGTCTTTTTCACCAGAGGTGGATCAAAACATTTGACACCCAACCATTTTGTCAATTGTGCATTAAATATGTCCTAGTATTTTAGAAAATTGATTTGGTCCAATTTTGCAACAATTATTTGGGAGGTCCTTCACAAAAAAACCTCCTTTTGGGCACTGGAAAAATGGAAAATGGGTTTTTCGTCCAAAGAAAATGAAAACTTCCTTAGGCAACATTGTTTGCCATTCCAATATGCACCCTTGTGCACAATATGAGATCATTTCAACAAACTATGCCATGAATGTGGCCATAAGATTGATCATTTGGCTTGAAGGCCATTGATGTCGACACGTGATAGCTCGCTTCTGAGAACACTTTTTAAAAATAATCGTCGTATTATAAGTTTGTTATTTTTCCTGGGAACTTGGCCACATATAATGACACAATGTGAAGGTTTCCAAATTTTTTGATTTTTTTTGAATTTTTTATGCCCGTTTCAAAATGCGGTCGAAACGGCGGGAATGACCGTTCCTAGCTAGTGATTGAATCTTGGAATTTTTTTGGTGTTTCTCTGATTAAATAGGTACTTATGTACCTAAAAATGATTTTTGGGAAAAATAAAGAGCAAACTATAAGGCACATGCAGTTCA
Organism: Triticum monococcum; assembly: GCA_034509565.1. Classification (NCBI taxonomy): domain Eukaryota; kingdom Viridiplantae; phylum Streptophyta; class Magnoliopsida; order Poales; family Poaceae; genus Triticum; species Triticum monococcum. Next base: position 73,663,402 of record CM067842.1, on the reverse strand, counting down.
AATTTGACCCGTTTCCAGCTGAATCGGCGGAAATTTGTCTTTTTCACCAGAGGTGGATCAAAACTTTTTACACCCAACCATTTTGTCAATTGTGCATTAAATATGTCCTAGTATTTTAGAAAATTTATTAGATACAATTTTGCAACAAATATATTGTAGGTCCTTCACAAAAAAACTTATTTTGGCCACTTGAAAAATGGAAAATTGATTTTTTGTTATTCAAGGAATAGCACTACTAAATATTTGAAAACTTAACAAACATTGTCATAAAAAGAGAAGGAAACTTACCATCGGGCGTCGTGGTGCTGCATTGGAGCTCACACTGCTATGGAGTTTCTCCGGGCGATGTGGTGCTGTGTTGGTAGCGCCTATTGTTAATCAATTACGACAATTTTAGATGGCCATAAGCCCACACTTCGTTCTGATTGGTCTATGGGCATGTCACGCAGATCAAGCATTACAGACCGTCAGATACTCCGAGATCCAACAGCCCACACCCTCATCCTCTCCCCACCCACACCCACCGAAAGCAGCTCCCCTCACCTACACCACATGTCGTTGAGGACACTGACATGTGGGCCTAATTCCTCGCAGGCCCACCTATCAGTGGCCGAATGCCACCACTCACCACCGCACACCACTCACCCACCGCACACCACTCCTCACCCTCTCCCCGTCTCCCCCGCACACCACTTCTCCCCCACGATCCGCAGCCCAAACCCTAACCCCTCTCCCCTCTCCCTCCATTGGACCGTCGCCGCCACCTACGGCCGCCAATCCGCCACGACCTCCCCTCCCACCTCAAGCCGCTCCTCCTCGCCTTTGTGGACGACCACCTGCTCCCGCCGTTCGCACCCGCGCGCCTGCTCGTCATCGCCTCGCTCCTCGACCGCGGATCATAGAGCATCTCATGGCGTCCCCGGCGCGGCCAGCCTCCGTCTCCGGCCCCTTCGGCTCCGCCGTCGACCTCGCCATCTTCTCCACTCCAACCACGACGCGGCGGGCGGATCCAGGCCGTGCGAACGAGACGGCGGCCAGATCCTCGATGGCGAGGACACGCAGCAGTCCCCGCCGTCCAAATCAGGTCCGTCTCCTCCTACAGCTGAGTCGTTTTACTGGCGACCTCTGACCCCTTCTCGTTGATTTCTCGGGCGGCCGCCTCTCCCACCATCGATGACACGTGCTCAACGCCGACATCCGCCGCGCCAAGGCCAAGCTCCTCGAGGAGGATCCACCCAAGCTACACGCCGGCCACAGCCCCCCACGCAGTAGTCGCCGCCACCGTGTACCTCGACAGATCTGCCGCCCTCGACTCCATCAGACGAAGGTGGGGCCTCTGCTACTGCAGGCACAGTCGCCTCTGCCGCTGCGGTCCTCAACCGACCCTGCCACCCTCGTCCGAGGCATCCTCATTTGCAACTTGCCACAAAGTAGACGACATTCAACTTCAGGACCAAGGCTCGAGCTCTTCCCTGCTCGCGCCCACAGTAGGTATCGAGCAGTGTCTCCTTTGCATTGCAGATCTGCAACTATGGCTGGCTGCGGTTGTCTTTGGACTGATCCGGCCTATTGATTCGATTTGTGTTCGGATTGGTTAGGTTCTCGAGGGGTCTGAAGGGGAAGCCGATGGCGCTCGTCAAGAAGCTATGCAAGGCGGTGATTGTTGGTTCTCTTTTTACTTATTTGTAGTTGAGTGCCATGGTGAACTTCTTATCTTTGAATAGATCTAATATTTCCTGCTCTGTTCTTGATTTTTAACATCACTATAGTTTTCAGAATTGTGCTTGAGTTGAGCTATTTAGTTCCTTCTGGAAATTAGTTATGCTCCTCACGTGATATCAGTTCCTTGTTAGATCACAGTGGCATGCGACGTGCTACCATTACTTGTCACAAAAGGCCTACGCCATTTAGTTTTGTTTGTTGAATTAATCATAAATGGTAGATTTTTTGTAATTCAAAGCTGTTGAACGATGTAGTTAGGTTTGTTTTATTACTGCATTAGAATTACAACAATCGTCCTAGTCTTGTTTTGTTGTAGACATGGCATTGTTAGAACTTCGGATGCAGATTTTCATCAACTGTTTCTGTGATTTTCCACTAGAAAATGTATATGCATCGCTTGATTCTGTTGACACTAGCATGCTCTGTTTGTTTTGGAGCCCAACCATGGACTGTATGTTCTAAGCTAGCTCAAGCACACACACAGCCAACTTGATTTGCCTTGCTCTGCTATTACATTATATTACTTGGGTTACTGCAACGCCGATAACTAAGCACGCAATGCTTGTATGTACCGTGTTTTTACTGCCTAGTAGTGAGCACACCTAGCCCAGTCACCTACTTCAATCAAAGAAACTAAGAATGTTCATAGTAATTTGAAAAGTATCTCATGCTTGATGCTTATACACTTGCATACACATCCCTCCTCCTCCTCTTCCTCCTCTCGTCTCCCACAATCTGATTTGTGTGTGCATTTATTTTTCCAGGTTCGTGAAGAGGCCAATCTGGTGTTGTGAAAGAAGGGGGTTGGGCTAGAGAAAAAATAAAGTTGCATGTGATTTCTAGGTACTAGTAGTCTAAAATGTTGGCCTATCTAGTGTACTGTAGGAACCTGTTGTAATCCGTTCATATATACTGCATGCTGTTGTTGTTGTTGTTTTTTACTGAAACCGAATAAATTATCTACATGAAACAGAGCTTAAAATTTGTGACGAAGATCACCATACTAGTATGAGGTGCCTTTTGCATTTCTCTGTTTGTGCTACTATTACTATGGCATGCATTGTCAGTGTTTAAATTTTGTTTGCTGCTTCAGATCACTAAGGATTTTTGGTACGTTTTTATGTCTTGTGTACTAGCGCTACAATCTTACAGCAAAATACATCTTTCTTTTGAATAATAGTATATGAGATTAGCAAGAAATTATATGGTTTGAATTTTGGCACTGACCTTGTTCTCAATTTTTTTGTAGACTGCTTTCAATGGGGGAAGAAGCTTAGAGAACTTCAACTAAATAGAAGAATTATCCATGATTTCATTGCTGTGAAGGTGATTGAGTTGGTGTTCTATACCAGTTCCTTATTTACTTTGATGGTTCTTGATACGTGAACTGTTTCATAGGGCATAGTTATCCATGTTGCATTCTAATTCCTTATTTGAGTAGATGCTTCCTGATTATCCATGTTGCATGTGAATGGGTTGAGTAGATAGAATTGGAGTGAGCAGATCACTATAGGACTAAGGAAAAATCAAAAAGTTTGTGTAGGAAAATATCATCGTTCTTGCTCACTTTGCAAAAATGACGAGTACTAGAAATTGTCCCGTTTCACTAATATTTGCTATTTGCTGATGGTTATACGTCTTTTGCTTGATCTATTATGATTCATGCACACAGGTTGGCTAGAAATAGCCCTGGTTATAGATATTTTTATTATTTTATACAGGTATGCTGTTATTATTTGTATGTGTGATGCTTTCAGCTTGTTTTACTGTTTCCTCCTCGATTGATCTATTCATGTAATGTTCTGTTATATGTATCCGGCCATACCATCTTTTCGTTCTACGCACAGTTTATTCCAGCTAACTAGTGCCTGCAGCTTGATTAGCTTGAATTTCTCATTATGTGATTTAACCCGTTGAGTTTGTATCTATAAGTTTATTTGATATGTTAAGCTTGACAACTACCCTTAGTTCTGTGTTTCTTGTCTTCTAACACTTGTTTACTTTGATCTTGCGGTTTCAGCCATGGGCAAGGGACAAGACTTGCATCGACATTGTGGTCATTGGCGATGTCGACCACCACTAGCCATCTGATCTACAAGCTTGGAGGTAGAGCGGTCTATTTGTAGATCCCAATATTTATGATTGTGTGGATCTGGGTGAAGTTTGAAGTTCCTGGGTATGCAAGATTCGATGGTTAAACTGGTTAATGTGATGTGAATGAGTGTATGGAAACTGGTTGTTGTGATGTGTGAGTGTATGCAGTTTCACGTGTTCTGTTGTTTATATCATATTGTAATAAAATTATTTTAGCTGTTATTTGAAGATTTTCATATGCTTTCTCTCTTCTGTCTGTTTGATATATTGCTTATTAATAAGCTGTGAAAAATCTGACATTTGGGACCCATCTGTAAACTGGAGCTGGGAAAAAAAAGCTGGAAATAAAAAATAAATGGACTGCAAAATGTTGTGCGCTAGAAAATAAAAAGGCCAAATTGTAGGCCAGGCCCATGTAGCTAACCGAAATTAACATAAAATACATATATTAAAAGGGCTTGCCTAAAAAATAATACATGGGCCAAATTACTGGGTCAAACCCATGTAGCTAATAAAAGCACAGGAAAAAAATACATTAAAAAGGCCGAATTGTTGGGCTAGGCCCATGTAGAAAATCGAATTGGACTGGGTTGAATCTTGTGCCACATCAGCTTGCCACGCTTGATGCCTACGTGACCTGCGGAGGTTGCTAGTGACCAAAATGCCATAGTGGACATATTTTGGTCATAAACGTTTGCGACCATTCCAGAAGAAAGGTCGCTATAATCAGTTTATGACGGCCAGCTTTTGACCTTATGTTTTTGGTCACAAAAAGGTCACAAATGGAAATTTGTGACCATTCAGTGACCAATAGTGGTGGTCACAAGTTGACATATTTCTTGTAGTGATTCCGATGGGTCATCGAGTGGTTGACCAGTCTCGTAATATATTATGACAGTCAGTTTTCGACTTTCTCTACTGAGGTGCTCGTCCGGATGAACCGGGGCACAATCGCAGTAGTTCTCCTGGTGCCACCTTAGCCGATAGAGCGGAACGTAAGGCAGCAAAACACAGGAGCCGGGCAAACCCAACATTTGACCAAAGACATGATTCAGAGCTGATGCATATAAGGCCAAACTCGCGACGCCGAACACTCCCTAAGGTATTCGGTCTTTATGGTATAAACTGGGCCTAAATAGTGCTCTTTATAAGAAGCCCCTGGTGTCCAGGTACGTGCATTATTCTGACGTGGCCACATGCCAAGACGCCAGCATCCTTCTCAATTGTACTAAGAATCTGAGGGATGTGTATCAACAAGAGACAGTAAAAAAGGTTTACGCAGGGTCTTAATCTAAAAAGAATCCTTGGAATGGGTCTCTGCTGCACGTCCGCGCCTGTGTCTCCGTTGTGCCGTATCCTGGATGGGTGTAGCACGATGGTCATCTGTAAAAGAGAGAAACTTAGGTGAAAAGTTGTCGTGCAAAAAGGTAGGTTTAAAGAAACCATGTACAATTTAAGCTGAGTAAAAATTGCCACTTGTCTGCGCGCGTTGAGCCCCTTGTATTTGTAATAGGGGTGTGGCCATCAAATGTGTATGAATTACATATAGCCGCGCCAGACTCGTCTAACCGTGTCCGTGGTCTTGACGACCTATCAAATGCTTTAGTTGGCGAGGCCGTTTTTAGTGTGCGGCTGCCAAGGCAGTCACACTCTCTTCGGCGCGCAAGGATCGCTCAATATTTCCATTCACTATAATGATGCCACGTGGACCGAGCATCTTAAGCGTGAGGGAAGCGTAATGCGGAAATGCATTAAAGCGAGCGAAAGCTTCGCGTCCAAGTAGTGCTTGATAGACACTTTGGAACGGAGCAATGTGGAATGTTAAATTTTCACTACGGAAGTTATCGGGGAGGCCGAATATAACCTCTAGTAGCAGGGAGCCCGTGCAATGAGCCCCTAGGCCTGGCGTTACTCCTTTAAAGGTAGTATTGCTGTGGCAAATTTCCGTTGGGTATATCCCCATTTTGCGGATTGTGTCCTGATGTATCAGGTTTAGACTGCTGCCACCGTCCATCAGGACTCGTGTGAAATGGTATCCGTCAATTATTGGGTCTAATACCAAGGCAGCCTGTCTTGCACGCCAGATACTTGCTGAGTAATCCCGATGGTCGAAAGTGATCGGTTGAGATGACCAGTGGCAGGACTTCGCGGTGATAGGCCCTTGGGCATGTTTCTCCGCTTGATCACATGTAACACGTTCACTGTTTTGACTTCTGGTGGAAATTTCTTTTGTTCCCAGTGTCTTGCTTGAGAGGCTCATCCTCGTCTTTGCTTGGTGTATCCTCCCCCTTGCGTATGGCGTTGAGCTTGCCGGACTGCTTGAAGACCCAACATTCTCTGTGGGTATGATTTGCAGGTTTATCGGGCGTGCTATGGATCTGACATATTTGGTCCAGAATTTTGTTTAGGCTAGACAATTCATCTCTGGCGCCTTTAGAGTGCGCCTTTTGCCAACCTGGCCGAGAACTTCTGAATCCGGCGTTTACTGCCGTGCTCTTCGGGCTATCTTCTTTATTCCGGCGCTTATTATTTTTGCTGCGCCATGATTTCCCATTTCCATCTCTAACTTCGGATGTACTGGGGTCGCTGGTGCTGCATCTGGCTAGCCAGCTATCCTCACCCGCGCAAAAGCGGGTCATGAGGCTTGTCAATGCTGCCATTGTTCTCGGCTTTTCTTGGCCGAGGTGTCTGGCAAGCCATTTGTCGCGGATGCTATGCTTGAAAGCTGCCAAGGCTTCGGTGTCCGGACAGTCAGCTATTTGGTTCTTTTTAGTAAGAAACCTGTTCCAAAGCTTTCGGGCTGACTCTCCGGGCTGTTGAGTTATATGACTCAAATCGTCCGCGTCCGGAGGTCAGACATAAGTCCCTTTAAAATTTGCCCGAAAAGCGTCTTCGAGCTCTTCCCAGCTTCCAATGGAGCTTTCGGGGAGGCTTTTAAGCCAGTGCCAAGCTGGCCCTTTGAGTTTGAGGGGTAAATACTTAATGGCGTGGAGATCATCTCCTCGAGCCACATGGATATGGAGGATATAGTCCTCAATCCAGACCCCAGGGTCTGTTGTTCCGTCCTATGCCTCTATGTTTACGGGTTTGAATCCCTCTGGAAATTCATGGTCCAGCACCTCATCGGTGAAACATAGGGGGTGTGCGGCACCCCTGTATCTGGGTGTACCGTGTTGTTCGGATGTTTGTTGTGTTGCATCGTATGGTGGAGCGCGCTTGCGTGGTCCATAGATGGATCTGGTTGCGCCGTCCTTTTGATGCGAGCCCTCGCGTGGATCGCGTATTGGCTTATGTGCGGCGTTGTTTGCCGCTCTATGTTGGCCGTCAGGTCGTTTATCCGGCCAGATGGCCGTTTTAATTTTCGGTTGCAGGGGATCTAAGGCCTCCTCATCGAATTCGGGTAGCAACTTCTGCTTCGGTTGCTCTTGGTGGGGCGATTACCGCTGTACTTCGCGGCTGAGTTGAGTACTTTACTCCATCTGATTCGGAGTGTGTCTTGCGCAACCTTGAGCCTTTGCTTCTACTTTTTTAGACTCCTCGCGGTGGCAACAAGCCTTTGACGAGCATTATGTTGCTCCGGGTGTCTATCTGGTGTGATGTCGTCGGACTATTATCTTTGACAGAGTCGGGTTGTTCGGTTTGATTCTCCGTGTTACCGTGGTCCTGCGATGGTTCACCCTGCTCTAACGCTGGGTCTATATGATCATTGTTTCTGTCGAGGCATGATTTGGAGTGGCACTTACGCCACCGCTTTGACTACTCTCAAGGGGACAACCCTTCGTTGCATCCTTCCGTTCCTCGTCGTCGTCGTCGTCTTTTAGTGTGTCCACCATGTATACGTCATGTGGTGAAGTGGCCGTCCAGTGCCCTGTGGGCAGTGGTTCCTGTTCGTCTCCTACATCGTCGTCCATACCGTCGATGTCTTCGGAGTCGGAGTCGAGCATGTCGGTTAAGTCATCGACAATGGCTACTAAGTGGGTGGTGGGTGGGCGGCGAATTTCTTTGTCATCCGCATCCCAATCCTGCCGGACATAGTTCGGCCAGGACTATCCTGACAAGGAGAGAGACTTTAATGAGTTCAGTATGTCGCCGAAGGGCGAGTGCTGAAAGATATCCACGGAGGTAAACTCCATGATCGGCGCCCAACCGGATTCGATAGGAACGGGCGCAGGCGGTTCGGAGTCCGTGGCCGGAGAAGTATCCGACAGTTTAACAACACGCCTCTCGTGAAGGGTAAGATCGATATTCGTCTCGATCGCCGTTGGGGATGCGGCCTCTGTGGTGGGGTATATCCACCCGTCCATGGGAGGCGCAACTGGCTCCGAATTAAAGGTCGGAGCGGCTGTCGATGTGATTTCTTGAACACTGTCCGATGGCAGAGCTAAATCGTACTCATCGTGACCGCGTGGAGCACAAGGCAGAGGCTCGAATCCGTCGAAGATCAAGTCTCCGCGGATATCGGCCGTGTAGTTTAAGCTTCCAAATCTGACCTGGTGGCCAGGGGCGTAACTTTCGATCTGCTCCAGATGGCCAAGCGAGTTGGCCTGCAGTGCGAAGCCGCCGAACACGAAGATCTGTCCGCGGAGAAAAGTCTCACCCTGTACTGCATCGCTATCGATGATTGTAGGAGCCATCAAGCCTAACGGCGATGACACAGAGGAACTCTCAATGAAAGAACCAATGTCGGTGTCAAAACCGGCGGATCTTGGGTAGGGGGTCCCGGACTGTGCGTCTAAGGTGGATGGTAACAGGAGGCAGGGAACACGATGTTTTACCTAGGTTCGGGTCCTCTTGATGGAGGTAAAACCCTACGTCCTGCTTGATTAATATTGATGATATGGGTAGTACAAGAGTAGATCTACCATGAGATCAGAGAGGCTAAACCCTAGAAGCTACCTTATGGTATGATTGTCTGTTATTCTTCTGTCCTACGGACTAAAATCCTCCGGTTTATATAGACACCGGAGAGGGTTAGGGTTACACAAGGTCGGTTACAAAGGAGGAGATATCCATATCCGTACTGCCTAGCTTGCCTTCCACGCCAAGAAGAGTCCCATCCGGACACGAGACGAAGTCTTCAATCTTGTATCTTCATAGTCCAACAGTCCGGCCAAAGGATATAATCTGGCTGTCCGGAGACCCCCTAATCCAGGACTTCGTCAACGACGCTGGACATGTTCACGTGGTAAAAGATGACGGTGGCATACTTGTTCCACGCGCAGCCAAGGTACTGGCGGACAGTCCCCCCGATCTCACCGCCCTTGAACACCAGCCCGCTGTGGCTGCCTGCGCCGAGCCTGGCATGTGCCATCACCCACCCTGGCTGCCAGCTGTGCGACATGGGCACGTAGGACACAACGGTGCAGCCGTCGTAGATGGATTGGTCGAAACCGAAGATGAAGTCGAGAGCGCCCTTAATGAAGCAGTCGTGGAAGTAGTGCCGGCCGGTGTAGTCGAACAACATATCCTGGAAGCCGGTGAAGGCACAACAGTTTTTCTAGAACGAAGACGCTAGGTGCGTCCGACTTTAAATTAATAAAGCCCACAACAAAGGTAGTGTACCAAAAGATCCAAACCTTACACACACGCAAGCGGCCTCAGACCACGCACGAGGGAAGTCATAGGTTCAAGGCCAAAAGACCGCGAGCAAGAGTTACATGGCACAAAGGCCAAATACTAGGCACGCAGGCTCGCAGTCTAACAAAAGGGCCACTCCTTTAAGAAGTGGCAACTGGCTCCCTAGCCATCACGTACACCTGACGGAGACGGTCTTGAGCATGCTGCATCCTCTCAGCATCCATGCGCCTCGCCAACGGACTCCACCACTGCAAAAATAGATTGCATTTGTAGATAACATTAGCCGGGTGGGTCGGGAAGATCCCCTTAATAGCTAGTTTGCTCCTACTCAACCAAAGCGCCTAGAACAGTGCCCTAACACAGCTCCACAAAACACTTTTTCCGCTCCCCTGGACCAAGTCTAGAATGGCCACTAGATCGCCAGTGGATCGCGGGTCCCATTGCACCCCCGGTGCGGTTCGAACAGCGCTCCAAGCAAACCTAGCCAGCGGGCATAAAAAATACGTGGTTTACGTCCTCGTTTACACCGCATGTGCCTGTAGTCGGCCCTGCCGTTTTGCCACATTTTCAGACATGGGCAATCTATTGCGAAACAGTTGCCACATAAACACTTTGATTTTGAGTGGGAGACACGCCTTCCAATGTCCCTTAACCACCGGCTAGGCCAACCCTCGGCAAAGCTTGTGGTAAAGCAATTTGACCATAAACTTGCCAGACGCGGTGAGCGCCCAGGCCACCGAGTCGGCTACTGCAGATAGCGAGGTCGAGCTAATAAGATCAAGCATCGCCGCAAAATTCGCCCGCTCTTGGTCATTGAGCTTGCGACGGAGGTGGACTGCTGGGGGGGACGAGGCGAAAGCCGAGGCCACAATCATGTTTGGGTCTACAATGATAGCGTACAGGTCCTCGTATTCCGACTAAAGGAAATATGCCCTAGAGGCAATAATAAAGTTGTTATTTTATATTTCCTTATTCATGATAAATGTTTATTATTCATGCTAGAATTGTATTGACCGGAAACCTTAATACATGTGTGAATACATAGACGAAACACTGAGTCCCTAGTGAGCCTCTACTTGACTAGCCCATTGATCTAAGATGGTTAAGGTTTCCTAACCATGGACATGAGTTGTCATTTGATGACATGATCACATCATTAGGAGAATAATGTGATGGGCATGACCCATCCGTTAGCTTAGCATATTGATCGTTTAGTTTTATTGCTATTGCTTTCTTCATGTCAAATACATATTCCTTTAACTATGAGATTATGCAACTCCCGGATACAGGAGGAATGCCTTGTGTGCTATCAAACGTCACAACGTAACTGAGTGATTATAAAGAGATGCTCTACAAGTATCTCCGAAGGTGTTTGTTGGGTTGGCATAGATCGAGATTAGGATTTGGCACTCCGAGTATCGGAGTGGTATCTCTGGGCCCTCTCGGTAATGCACATCATAAGAAGCCTTGCAAGCAAAGTGACTAATAAGTTATTTACAAGATGATGTATTACAGAATGAGTAAAGAGACTTGCCGGTAACGATATTGAACTAGGTATGAAGATACCGACGATCGAATCTCGGGCAAGTAACATACCGATGACAAAGGGAATAACATATGTTGTCATTACAGTTCGACCGATAAAGATCTTCGTAGAATATGTAGGAACCAATATGAGCATCCAGGTTCCACTATTGGTTATTGACCGGAGAGGTGTCTCGGTCATGTCTACATAGTTCCCAAACCCGTAGGGTTCGCACGCTTAATGTTCGATGACGATTTAGTATTATATGAGTTATGTGGTTTTGTGACCGAATGTTGTTCAGAGTCTTGGATGAGATCACGGACATGATGAGGAGTCTCGAAATGGTCGATAGGTAAAGATTGATATATAGGACGACAGTATTCGGACACCAAAAGTGTTCTGGAGTGTATCAGATATTTATCGGAGTACCGGAAGGGTTACCGGACACCCCGGGAGGTTAATGGGCCACATGGGACAAAGGGGAAGGGGCACACCAACCCACAAGGGGCTGGCGCACCCCTCCTAGGCCGCCAGATAAGTGGGAGAAGGAAAGATGGGGAGTCAGCCTCCCCCTTCCTTTCCTCTCCCCTCTCTTACTTTTCCCCTTCGGCAAATATGGTAGGGGGCGAATTGGAATAGGCCCCCAAGTAGGATTCCTCCTACTTGGGGCGCCCCAAGGCAGTTCCCGTCCCCCTCCCACCTATATATATGTGGGGAGGGTGCACCTAGAACACACAACAACAATTGTTAGCCGTGTGTGGCGCCCTCCTCCACAGTTTACACCCTTGGTCATAGTTTTGCGTTGCTTAGGCGAAGCCGTGAGAGAATCACTTCACCATCATCATCACCATGCCGTCGTGCTGACGGAACTCATCTACTTCATCGACACCTTGATGGATCAAGAAGGCAAGGAACGTCATCGAGCTGAACGTGTGCAGAACTCGGAGGTGCCGTACGTTCGGTGCTTGATCGGTCGGAGCTAGAAGAAGTTCAACTACATCAACCGCGTTGTCAAATGCTTCCGCTTTCGGTCTACGAGGGTACATAGACACAGTCTCCCCTCTCGTTGCTATGCATCTCCTAGATAGATCTTGCGTGAGTGTAGGATTTTTTTTGAAATTGCATGCTATGTTTCCCAACACCGACCAGAGCGATTGGGCACCAACCCAAAAGTCTAGCCAGAACCTGGCCGATCGGCCATCTCCAATGGCATATTTTGCCCCCATGGCAAAGGGCGGTTTAACGGTTTGGATGTCATTCCAGAAAGGTGAGCCCCTTGCTACACCTTCGAAAAAATTACCATTCGGGAAGTACTTTGCATGGAGGAGAGCCACCCACAAGCCCGTCGCCTCTTGTGATATCTTCCAAATCCACTTGCACATGAGTGCAATGTTTAGAATTCTGGTGTTGGTGATCCCGAGGTCCCCAAGGCCGGCAGATTGCCGCCCACTTAACCATGTGGTACTTGCGCTTCGGGCCCGTACATTCCCAAAAGAAATGCGGCCGTGGTGTGTCCATTTTGGCGTGGAATCCTTCAACCATAAGAAAGAGGCCCATCGCAAACATAGGCAGGGAGGACATGCTCGAGTTCGTGAGCACAAGCCTAGCTACGGAGGAGAGGAATTTGCCACACCAAGGGCACACCTTTCCCCCAATCTTGACGCAGAGTGGACCCCAATCATCGATCGTTAGGCGTTTAGTATCTAAAAGTAGGCCTAAATACGTGAAGGGGAACTTGCCAACTTTATAGTTGAGCAAGTCGGCGATGCACCTGCCCTCCTTCGAGTCCAATCCCATGGACAAAACTTCACACTTGTGGAAGTTGATCTTCAGCCCGGACATGAGCTCGAAGCTAAGGAGGAGGGCTTTGACTGTGGCCACGCAGTCGACATCCGGCTAGAACAGCTGTAACGTGTCGTCGGCGTACTGAAGGTGGGAGATCCGCCCTGGGATGAGGTGACTCACCACACCTTCGATGTGGCCAGCCTCGGTGGCTTTTGGCAGCATAGCCGCCAGTGCGTCGACCACGAAGTTGAATAGGATCGGGGACATTGGGTCGCCCTGACGGAGTCCGCACCTGTTCCGGAAGAAGTGCCCTATTTATCGTTGATCGAGATTGCTCACTACGAAAACCCTATTAATCTATGACAGATTTCTGATGACAGTATTGAAAATCGTCTTGAATGTCCTGATACAGCCCGACAAGCATACTGAAGCCCGCCCTGAAGCCCGGCAAAATCCCTAAATCTTTCCCCATATAAAAACTAACCCTAAGACCCTCCTGCCCAATCTCAATCTCCATCCGCCGCCGCCACGCCTTGCCTTTCCTCGGCCTTGTCCTCCGCCTCAACCTCCCTGCCTCCAAGCCATGACGACGGCCCGAGATCCATGGTGACGGCGGCTGGAGTGGCCTGATGGAAGCGGCGGCCATCCCTAGCCGTTGTCGCGTGCTTCTGCTACTCACATTGGCCATGGATCTGCAGCAGGGGCCTCCCTCTTCCGTTTCCCAGTGCCCGCAGCTGATTCGCCATCCAGAGATTCGGAGCAACAAGCGCCAGACGAGGAGAGGGCGAGGAACGTGACCTGCTGGAGGCCCAAGCGCGACCCCGTCAACGGTGAGGACGCCCCGCACAAGGTTCATCCCTGCTCCCCCCTCGTCTCCTCTCCTTTATTACTTTCTCTCCCATCCCCAATCACAATTTCTTGCTTCGATTCAGATCAGTAGGATCTCTCTACCTCTCCAATTCCATGGACGGCGACGACCGGGACCCCACGCTCAAACCCGACGAGCTGGAACGGCGAGGTCATCCGAGCCGACCATCATGATTCGCCACAGAATAATAAGGTTGACTCTCTCGTTTTGTTTTTTCTTTTCTTTCAAGTGCCTGCTGCTCTTCTCTGGCATAGTTCTCTATGGGCTCACCAATTTTCTTGAACTGAACCTGATGTAGAAAACGTGTTCACTTCGTTTCCTGATACTCGCAAGCTACAGCCAAGTTACAGCGAACGACAGACTAGCACTGCTAGCTATTTCCTTTTTCTTCTCTCACCATGCGAGCATTAGCAGTGTCGAATTTGTGTTAAATAACTATTAGTTAGACAAGCTATGTGGTGGTTCACATCTAGTTCCTAATTAGGCCATGCCAGTAATGAATAAAGCATATTAGTGTTCTTCTCCTTCCTATTGTTATTAGTCTGGTATATCTCTATATATTTATATTGTCTTTACTCCCTGGCATAGTTGCAAACTAATAATTAGCGATGTGCAGAGCTTGCCTAAGTTAGATGTACTCAGTGGAGGAGCTACAACAAATAAGTTGGGCGGGCCAATTTTTTTTCTAAACCATAAAGTCCAGTAGGCATGTGTTAGTGAAATTTCAGGTTGCCTGTATAGGGAAACTGGTAACAGGATGATGTTGTCAAGTAAAATTTGGACAAATAAATGAAATTTCTTGTGCGCTAACTGCCTGCTGGTTCTATGGTCTTGTGCTCGTCACCTGGGTAGTTCATCGGTGGCTAGCCGCTGGCAGCCGCCTGGCCACGCCCGTTGTGGCATAGGGATGGGTCACCATAGGGGTTGCTACATGCGGCGCCCGACTGCCTGGCTATTGGACCTCTCCATCTTTGAGTGGCTTGCTCAGTGCTGAATCGGGGCAGAGAGCTCATAGCTGGATGCGAGGGAGACATGCTATTGGATTAAGCTGTCACGTGTACAAAAGTGTTTTATTTGTTTGTGGAGCTGGGCGGGCCACGGCCTTGTTTTGCCCTCATGAAGCTTCGCTAGTGGATGTACTCATCTTTCTTGCTGTTAGGATCAAATATGAATGCTAGTTGAGTCATACTACCTCCATCTTGAAATATAAGTCGTTTTTATAGGCTAAACTAGCCTACAAAAATGTCTTATATTTTGAGACAGAGTTAGTACTTGTTAGTTCTCACCATGCCTAGCTTAAGGACTCATCAGTATTCTTGATAAGAAAATCCTGCATATGTACGTACATGTTCCTATCTGAATTGATATTGGATGTTTCTTGGTGTGTGCATGTGACAGTCAAGGCACATTTTCACAATATATGTTGGTATATGGTGTTGTGAAGCTTCTATGATTGAACATACCACGACAAGATTTAGAAGTAACTTTCTTCCATCTACAAAAGTTGAGAGGCAGAGGGAGAGGCACACAGTTTTACCACTGAATAAGCTACTCCCTAAGCTAGAGGGAGGGGCACAAGATTTACCACTGAATAAGCTGTTACATTCTACATGATTGAGGCTCTAAAATGAAATGATGAAATAGTGTCACTATCTATAGCTTTAGAGATTTAGAGGCACACATGGATAATGAAATAGTGTAACAATCTTCAGGTTTGAAAAGCTTGGTGTTCTTATTTGATCTTGGTTTGCAGCAAATAATAATATTGGTGTTGTCATTGCACTTTGGGCACCAATGAAATTCTTGTATGTCTCAATTCTCTGTCAAAAGTTGTTTTAATAGTGTGCTAAGTTTTGTCGGATGCTTTGCCTAGGTCTATCTCATGGACACCCAGATTTTGTATGCAATTTTCTCAACACCCAGATTGGAGCCTAAGGTTGGACATTTTGATGGAACTGCGGATCTTCGGATGTTGGTGCTGAGATTGATGTGGTTCTAGCTACATGTAAGCGAAGCTTATGATGTTGATCCTCCAGGCTGCACTGCCATCGTGTTACCTCACAAACTGCTGGTGGTAATTTTGCATCACCACTTATTAATTTATTTATTATTGTTCCTGTCAAATGCTTCTTGTCAAATAGTAATTCTTCAGCTGTATGTTGATGATCTCTTATGGTTGCAAGAGAAATGTATCCTTGGGAAAAATGTCCACATTCTTAGATAGGTCTATTAATGTCTCCTTCATAGCCTTTTGGTTTTATTTTCACTATATATCTTTTTTGGTCAACTGTCAAGTGTCAATAATATGTGGATATTTTTCTTTAGGGTATATCCAATTTCTTAATGCTATATATAATAGGGTAGGTTCTGGAGTTGGGTAACCTATTTTTTGCAAATTGGTGGTACCCAAAGGTGCTGTTCCGCCAAATATTGACAAGTCGATTCGTGCCTACTTACAAGGATGGAAAAATAATATACTACTGGACACAACTGTAGAAGTATGTAGTTGTTTGTTTTCTCAACGCATAACTATCTCTTCTTGTATATTAATAACTTATCATCAAGGATGACTGGACATATGATAATTGAATGAATCTTTTGCACTACAGTATATACTATCCCCCAGTGTTTTTGTTTTTCTTGTTTGGATGATATGCACAAGTACTTGACATTTCATTTTTTTACCCATAACTTGGTTGTTTTAATTAATATGGATCTACATGAAACATGTATGTAGTAGATACTATTTTATTCTCACTTGTAGCAGTGCAAGATTTAAGAATTTTGGACAGCATGAGTTATTCATTTTTTATATTTGTTTCAGTTCTCTTATTTTTACAATCTATTCATATCTACAAATATCTAATGGTGTTGTAAATATGCTAGGTATGATTGCGTACCGGGCTACTTGGTGCTGCCCCATCACAATTTGCAGTGACATGATAATTTCCATCAAGAGGGCCGACAGCAAGAACTTGAATAGCAACTTCAATAGTTTAAATGTTCTGTTTGTGTGGACTGGATTGTACTGTTTTCTAACTTTCCCAACTGCTGTATTTTGTCAATCTATGTTGTAAACTATCATTTCATGGAGGATTTTATAAGCTGCTATGTTGTAGATACTTGTGGATTACTGCATTTTGATTCATATGCGCATGTGAGACAGTTTTGAAATACCTGTCTCGCCAAAATTGGCATTACGATGTGTGTATGCATTCTGCTTAAAAATGTAGTTGGCGAAAAATGGCCTGAATGAAATAGGCTAATGGGCTACCCCATGTAGGATATCCGTGACGATTTCTGTGATGAAAACTAGTGTCCACGTAGGTTGCCACATCATTCCAGTTGGTTAATTGAAAAGTCTACATGTCATTGGTCCATGACAGCTTGCTCCGTCACAAAGGTTTGGGCCCTGGGCAGGCCTGCAATAGATCCTTGACAGCCAAGGACGTATTTTGCCTCGCCTGTGACGGATTAGAATCGTCATGTATTAACAGATTTCTTGTAGTGGCTGTCTGGCCCCCCGAGACCAGTTGCATCACTCGATGATCCCAAACAGCCAAAAAGCTACGACTAAGGAGAACTTGATGCAGAAAATCCCAATTAACCCGGTCGTATGCCTTCTCGACGTCCAGTTTTAGTAAGATGGCTGGTTCATTCGTACGTTTGAGCTCGTGAATAATTTCTTGTAGACCCAAAGGGCCCTCCAGGATGTGACGGCCACGAATGAAAGAAGATTGCGAATGACTAATCATGCGTTGAGCGATCAGGACGAGGCGCGTCGTGCATGCTTTGGCATAGATCTCGAAAGGCACATTAATAAGCGTGATGGGTCTATACTGGCGAATGTTGTCCACCCCCGCCACTGATATGTCTCCAACGTATCTATAATTTTTGATTGTTCCATGCTATTATATTATCTGTTTTGGATGTTTAGTGGGCTTTAATATGCTCTTTTATATTATTTTTGGGACTAACCTACTAACCGGAGGCCCAGTGCTAGTTTGTGTTTTTTTGCCTATTTTAGAGTGCTGCAGAAAAGGAATACCAAACGGAGTCCAAACGGAATGAAACCTTCGCGATGATCTTTCTTGGACCGAAAGCAATCCAAAAGACTTGGAGTCGAAGTATGTAACTCCATGAGGAAGCCACAAGGCAGGAGGGCGCGCCCCCCACCCTTGTGGGCCCCTCATAGCTCCACCGACGTACTTCTTCCGCCTATATATACTCTTATACCCTAGAAACATCAGGGAGAGCCACGAAACCACTTTTCCACCGCCGCAACCTTCTGTACCCATGAGATCTCATCTTGGGGCCTTTTCTGGCAATCTGCCGGAGGGGGAATCGATCACGAAGGGCTTCTACATCAACACCATTGCCTCTCTGATGAAGTGTGAGTAGTTTACCACAGACCTTCGGGTCCATAGTTATTACTTAGATGGCTTCTTCTCTCTCTTTGATTCTCAATACAAAGTTCTCCTCAAAGTTCTTGGAGATCTATTCGATGTAATACTATTTTGCGGTGAGTTTGTCGAGATCCAATGAATTGTGGATTTATGAACAAGATTATCTATGAATATTATTTGGTTCTTCTCTAAATTCTTATATGCATGATTTGATATCTTTGCAAGTCTCTTCGAATTATCGGTTTAGTTTGGCCTACTAGATTGATCTTTCTTGCAATTGGAGAAATACTTAGCTTTGGGTCCTTTCCCAGTGACAGTAGGGGCAGCAAGGCACATATTGTATTGTTGCCATCGAGGATAAAAGGATGGGGTTTATATCATATTGCTTGACTTTATCCCTCTACATCATGTCATCTTGCTTAAAGCATTACTGCATGTTGGATAGCGGTCGATGTGTGGAGTAATAGTAGTAGATGCAGAATCATTTCGGTCTACTTGACACGGACGTTATGCCTATATTCATGATCATTGCCTTAGATATCTTCATAACTATGCGCTTTTCTATCAATTGCTCGGCAGTAATTTTTTCACCCACTGTAATACATGCTATCTTGAGAGAAGCCACTAGTGAAACCTATGGCCCCCGGGTCTCTTTCCTATTATATTACATCTCTTTTATTTACATCGCATCTCATTTATTATTTTGCAATCTTTACTTTCCAATCTATACAACAAAAATACCAAAAATATTTACTTTACTATCTCTATTAGATATCACTTTTGCGAGTGACCATGAAGGGATTGACAACCCCCTTATCATGTTGGTTGCAAGGTTCTTGATTGTTTGTGCAGGTACAAGGTGACTTGTGCATTGTCTCCTACTGGATTGATATCTTGGTTCTCAAAACCGAGGGAAATACTTATGCTACTTTGCTGCATCACCCTTTCCTTTTCAAGGGAAAACCAACGCATGCTCAAGAGGTAGCAACAAGGATTTCTGGCGCCGTTGCCGGGAAATCTACGCCAAGTCAAGACATACCAAGTACCCACCATAAACTCTTCTCCCTCGCATTACATTATTTGCCATTCACCTATCGTTTTCCTCTCCCCCACTTCTAATATGATTTTCGGAAACATTTGCCGTTTTATTTGCCCTCTTTTTCGTTCGCCGTTTTCTCGTCAGATCTCTTCTTTGCTTGTGTTCCATGTGTCTTCTATTTGCTTGCATCTTCGCTTGCTAAAAATCTATTGATATGGATCCCCATCCACTTGCTAATATTTTTAAAAGATCCAATCATGATGAACCAATCACTAGTGAGTTGAGTGCACTAGACTATCTTTATGAAGTTTTGCTTGAGATTCATGAATCTGAAAATTATGATGAAGAAATTTATGAAGTGATTCATGATAGCTCCTTAGAAGAAAAGCATGATTGTAATGATGTTATTATAAATTCTACTAATGTCAATTGTGCTAATAATATGCAAAACCCAAGCTTGGGGATGCTAATTTTGCTATGTCCACTACTTATTCCTATGGTCATGATTGGGGTCATTCTTCTTATGATCCCGAAAATTTGTTTATGCCTCATGATGAATATGTCGTTGATAATAATGTTTGCAATAGCATTGAAAGTGGGTTTGGAAGAGAGTCAACTTTAGGTAAAAATAATCTCACATATTCAGAGAGTGTTCAATCTTATGAAATTTTTCATAAATGTGGGTTTGGAGAGGTCATGACTTTAGTTGATGTTAATCCCACTATTTTGGAAGATTATAAGACTTTTGTGCACGTGGATCATGAACAACAAATTTTATATGATAGCTATATTGTTGAATTTGAATATGATCCTACATGTAACTATTATGAGAGAGGAAAATATGGTCATAGAAATTTTCATGTTACTAAATTACCTCTCGTGATGTATTGTTTCTTTCTTCTTCCTTGCATATGCTAGTTTTCGCTTGTCTTGATAATTTGTTTGCTTACAAAATGCATATTCATAGGAAGTATTTTAGGCTTAAACTTATTTGTCTCAAGTTTTATGATGCTCTCTTCATGTTTCAATTATTATCTTTTGTGTGAGCATCGTTGAAATATTATGCCTAGCTAAGGGCGTGAAACTATAGCGCTTGTTGGGAGGCAACCCAATGAATAAAATTTGTTATTTGCTTTTTTGCTTCCTGCTTCTATGTGTTAACACAATTATGCTACGGTTATGATTGTGTTTTTATATTTTAATTAGTGTTTGTGCCAAGTAAAGCCTTTAGGATCTTCTTGGGTGATAATTGTTTGATCTTGCTGAAAAACAGAAACTTTTACGCTCACAAAATTAATTTTCATTTTGTACCAGAGAGCGATAAAATACCTACTCCACTTGTAGTAGATCAATATACAAATTTCTCAGGCCGTCCTAATTTTTCAGAATTTTTGGAGTTACAGAAGTATTTGAAAGTTACAGATTGCTACAGACTGTTCTGTTTTTGACAGATTCTGTTTTTCGTGTGTTGTTTGCTTATTTTGATGAATCTATGAGTAGTATCGGGGAGTATGAACCATAGAGAAGTTGGAATGCAGTAGGCTTAACAGCAATATAAATAAAGAATGAGTTCATTACAATACCTTAAAGTGGTGGATTATTTTCTTATACTAACGGAGCTCATGACATTTTCTGTTGAAGTTTTGTGTTGTGAAGTTTTCAAGTTTTTGGGTAAAGATTTAATGGATTTTGGAATAAGGAGTGTAAAGAGCCTAAGCTTGGGGATGCCCAAGGCGCCCCAAGGTAAAATTCAAGGACAGCTGATACGTCTCCAACGTATCTATAATTTTTGATTGTTCCATTCTATTATATTATCAACCTTGGATGTTTTATATGCATTTATATGCTATTTTATATGATTTTTGGGACTAACCTATTAACCTAAAGCCCAGTGCCAGTTTCTGTTTTTTTCCTTGTTTTAGAGTATCGCAGAAAAGGAAAATCAAACGGAGTCCAATTGACCTGAAACTTCATGGAACTTATTTTTGGACCAGAAGAAGCCCACGGGGTATCGGAGTTAGACCAGGAGAGTCCCGGGCTGCCCACGAGGGTGGGGGACGCGCCCACCCCCCCTGGGCGCTCCCCCTGCCTTGTGGACATCCCGGAGGTCCACCGACGTACTTCTTCCTCCCATATATACCCATATACCCTAAAAACTTCAGGGAGCACAATTGATCGGGAGTTCTGCCTCCAGAAGCCTCCGTAGCCACCGAAAACTAATCAAGACTCGTTCCGGCACCCTGTCGGAGGGGGGAATCCCTCTCCGGTGGCCATCTTCATCATCCCGGTGCTCTCCATGATGAGGAGTAGTTCTCTCTCGGGGCTGAAGGTATGTACCATAGCTATGTGTTTGATCTCTCTCTCTCTCTCATGTTCTTGAGGTGGTACGATCTTGATGTATCGCGAGCTTTGCTATTATTGTTGGATCTTATGATGTTTCTCCCCCTCTACTCTCTTGTAATGGATTGAGTTTTCCCTTTGAAGTTATCTTATCGGATTGAGTCTTTAAGGATTTGAGAACACTTGATGTATGTCTTGCGTGGGATACCCATGGTGACAATGGGGTATTCTATAGATCCACTTGATGTATGTTTTGCAGATCAACTTGCGGGTTCCGCCCATGAACCTATGCATAGGGGTTGGCACACGTTTTCGTCTTGACTCTCTGGTAGAAACTTTGGGGCACTCTTTGAAGTACTTTGTGTTGGTTTGAATAGATGAATCAGATTGTGTGATGCATATCGTATAATCATACCCGCAGATACTTGAGGTGACATTAGGGTTTTGATTGATTTGGGTCTTAAGGTGTTATTCTAGTACGAACTCTAGGATAGATTGAACGGAAAGAATAGCTTCATGTTATTTTACTACGGACTCTTGAATAGATCGATCAGAAAGAATAACTTTGAGGTGGTTTCATACCCTACCATAATCTCTTCGTTTGTTCTCCGCTATTAGTGACTTTGGAGTGACTCTTTGTTGCATGTTGAGGGATATTTATGTGATCCAATTATGTTATTATTGTTGAGAGAACTTGCACTAGTGAAAGTATGAACCCTAGGCCTTGTTTCAACGCATTGCAATACCGTATGTGCTCACTTTTGTCATTAGTTACCTTGCTGTTTTTATATTTTCATATTACAAAAACCTTTATCTACCATCCATATACCACTTGTATCACCATCTCTTCGCCGAACTAGTGCACCTATATAATTTACCATTGTATTGGGTGTGTTGGGGACACAAGAGACTCTTTGTTATTTGGTTGCAGGGTTGTTTGAGAGAGACCATCTTCATCCTACGCCTCCCATGGATTGATAAACCTTAGGTCATCCACTTGAGGGAAATTTGCTACTGTCCTACAAACCTCTACACTTGGAGGCCCAACAATGTCTACAAGAAGAAGGTTGTGTAGTAGACATCAAGCTCTTTTCTGGCGCTGTTGCCAGGGAGGTTAGCGCTTGAAGGTATATCTTTAGATCTTGCAATCAAATCTTTTAGTTTCTTGTTTTATCACTAGTTTAGTTATAAAAGAAAACTAAAAAATGGAATTAAGGATGCCTCATATGCTTCATCTTTTTAATATCTTTCATGAGAATAAGGATTCCGATAATTGTGGTCAAGTGCTAGAAGAAGAATGCATTAGAATGTATGGCACTAAATGTCGGTGTACTAAAGTAGGGGTACCTTAGTATCCCGAACTTGTGCACGGGCAGTCGCAGCACCCCGCGGCAAGGCTTGCCGGGCGACCGCCAAGACCCTCCGTGGTTCCTTTGGGGCCATTCAAGAACAAAGTATCCAAAAGCAAAACAAGGCCCCGACAAGAGGAGCTTGCAGGGAAGGAGACAAGACCCCGGCAAGAGGAGCTTTCCGGGAAAGAGACGAGGCCCCGGCAAGAGGAGCTTACCCAGAAGACAACCAAAGCATCTCAAGAAGCTCGCTGCGGCGCACTGCGCGTCCCGACAAGACCCGGTGAGCGGCAAGCTCCCGGACGCGACAAGGCAACATCTGCGGCAAGGCGCTTGCCGCGGCAAGCTACTACTCCGCTGTCACACCCTAGCTAGGTTATGCATTAGAGTGTGCATCATGCTTACCTTCATCAGAAAATTGAAATGGGGAAAGCAGAACCCCCAGCACCCCCCCTGAAATCAACTAGGGTTTACTAAAAATAAATTCAATGAACCTGAAATGCCCTTCAAATATGTTCACCCTCTTTGCCTTGGGTTAGAACCCTTGGGAAAAATGGTGCATATAATTTTAGGTCAACCAAAGGGGCATTGACTTAATTCATAAATATTTGAATTTGGGCATTTAAATACTATTAAATAATTCAAATGCTCAAATAATGTTGGAATTATTTTTGGGCCACTGAAATATTTCAGAAAGTGTCCATAAATATTTTCAGGATTTTATAAAATGATTTAGTATTTAAACTAAATCAAAACAGAATAACATAAATAGAAAAAACAGAATAAATTAGAGAGAGAGAGAGAGAGTACTTACCTGGCGGCCCAGCTGTGGCCCAGCACTGTTGGCTCAGCCCACCTCCTTCCTTGTCTTCTTCCAGCTGCTGCCAGGAGGACGAAGGGCGTGTGCCCGCGGTGCGCCGGCACGCGCGCGGCCACCGACGGCCAGCTCCTGCTTGCCGCACCCCCCCTCGACGCCTGGACGCCCCTAGGAGACGCCACGCAGCCCACTGATCCCTCTCGCTTACTCCCTCGACCTCATCCCCTCCCCTGTCTCGATCTCCCACACACACCCGAACGCGCCGTCGCCGCCGTTCGCTGCCACCGCGGCCACCAGCACCCCCACACCGGCCAGCGCCCCCATGAGCTTCGCCTCGACGCCGTAGAGCCGCACACCAAGGCACGTGACCCCGGGAGGCCAGCAACATCGCCATCGCCGTCGTCTTCCACCTCGGGCTCCGGCCACCATCATCATCGATTCGCCGCACGCAGGACGCCCCCGAGCCTGCTAACCATCCCTACGGCACCGCTGTGAGCTCCGCAACCGTTTCCCCCTCTTCTCCTCTCCGATTGATTGCCGTAGCTGTCACCCCCTTGATGACCGAAGTGCGCTGCCGCCTGAGCTCGCTGTCGACGATGCTCCGATGACCAAATGGTCACCCTGGAGTGTCGAACCTACTCCCCGCGATGCGTAGCGCCCTCCTAGCCCCCTTGCCCCGCTCTTCTACGCACTGAAACACGATCCCGCGCGCAACCGAACTCCGGCGGCCGCCAAAGAGCTCGCCGCCGTCAGCTCCGGCCACCCCAGCTGCTGCCGCTTGTCTCTCTGGATGCGCCTCACTCCCAGGAACCCGTAGGAGAAAACCGCGCATCAAATGGTGGCCTGTAGGCGAAACCCGAGCAACTCCGGTGAAACCCCGCCGCGTATTTGGTCGCCGCCGGCCAAGCTCCGGCGAGCTGACGTGGCGCTGGCTTAATTAGTGCTAATGACCCTGCTAAAACTCCCTAGAGCCACTGCCATGTGGGCCCAGTGCATATTTAGTTTAACTTAATATTCTGTTTAGATTAGTTATTAACCCAGCTGGCCCCACACGTCAGTTTGACTTTCTGACGTGGCCTTTGACTGGCCCCACCTGTCTGTGACTCGAGCCAGCACTGTGAGACTGACCAGTGGGACCCACTGGTTAGGTTTGACCTGGAGGCAGCTCAGTTGACCAGCTGACGTCACCCTGACGTCGGGCTGACGCAGTAAATCATTTTCTAGTTTAAAAATAATTCAGGAAATTCCAGAAAATACCCAAAACTTCAAAAATTCATAGAAATTCAACCATAACTCCAAATGAGACAAATTATATATGAAAAATTATCAGAAAAATTCAAGGAATCCATCTGTACCATTTCCATGCATGTTTGGACAATGCTTGTCCTCTGTTTTGGACAAAACAAATAAAGGGCATTTAAATAATCATATATGGGGTTGGAATTTGAATCTTGTACTCAAACCAACTTCATTTAAATCATAGCTAGTTGCATTAGCTCAAGACACATCCATATTGCCATGTCATAGCATGCATCATATTGTTGCATATCGTCATGTGTTGATTGTGCTCGGTTGTGTTCTTCGTGGTAGGTTCTGCCTCCGAGGATATTCACGAGTATCCAACTGAAGGGCAGTATCCCATTACCACTCCATCAGGCAAGCAACCATTGATCATTCCGATACAACCCATGTTCTCGCTCCTGCTCTTGTTTACTGCATTAAGACAACACGATTCAAACTGCTGTGTGCTACGGTAGCTGAACCCTTATCCTCTGCATGACCTGTCATTGCCACAGTAACTAGATGAAACCCACTAGCATGTGTAGGAGTTGATTGAGCCATGTTTTGTGATTCCTACCTTGCTATGCCTGCTATGCTTAGAGTTGTGTCAGGTCTGGTTCATCTGGGTGATGGGCTAGAGTGAAATGCTTGTGCCAGTAATATGAGGGATGTGTTGAACATGTCTTGGTAAAGGTATCGATGAGAGGCCATGTAGGAGTACATGGTGGGTTGTTTCATTGAGGCCGTCCATAAGAACTGAGATCTGTATGTGTGATTTAAGATGCAGTTACTACCGTACATTGGGCCCGAAACAAATGGACCCTCTCGGCTTCTTGGCCACCCTAGTACTCTGTCCAGGAGTTGCAAATAGTTTCTGGTGTTTGTAGGATATGTGTTGGCGGCCGTGCGTAGCGCTGACCCTAGGGGTGGGCTATGTTGCGGTAGATACACCGTGGCACGGTGTACCGAGTCACCCGTTTGGTGTCTCGGGAACCCTGTTCACATCGTTCGGGGCCGTATGTGGAAACCTCGGCCGGACTCCCTGCGGATGGAACCTGGATAGGCGATAACCTGGACTAGGGGCTTAGGTGTTTAGGTAGGCCGTGGCCGACACCCTCGCTGGGCTTCCGCTTGAAGGTTGCCTAGTACATGTCGTGTAGACGGCAGTAAGCGGTGAAAGCGTGTATGACGAAGTACACCCCTGCAGGGTATAAAACTATTCGAATAGCCGCGTCCGCGGTAAAGGACTACTTGGTTGCCTATACAGTTCATAGACAAGTTAATGGATACTACTAAAAGACTCAAGATAAGTGTGAGTACCGAGGATGGCCCCCTCGCAGGATACGAGGGAGGATCCACGGTGGAGTATTGTGATGGTGAGTAGTGGACTCGTGTGCGAAAACTATTTTGCTAAAAGATTCCGTAGGATAGCTTAGCCAAGAGTCAAAGCTGGCTTGCTGCATAAACCCCACCACCTTCCTGAGAATGAGCATGTATAGTAGGTTCTGATGTAAGACTTGCTGAGTACCTTTGTACTCATGTTTGCTTATTTATTGTTTTCAGACGACAACACTGCCCCCTCCGATGGGTTTTACGTAGACCTTGACGTCGACGAGTGACTAGCCACCCAGGTGGTGATCCAGGCCATGGAGGGCCCTATGTAGATAGACATGCTTCGAGAAGCCTTCTTTCTTTCTAGAGTCTGTACTCAGACTAGTTGCTTCCGCATGTGCTTGTATGACTGTATGACTTGAGTGTCGGGTCATGTGACCCCTACCTGTATGGATATGTTATGTATGGCTCCCTGGAGCCTTTAAATAAAGTACCTGAGTTGTAGAGTTTTGTTGTGATGCCATGTTGTATGTACTCATATCGAGCATATTGTATGTATGATTGAAATGCTTGGTATGGGTGGGATCCGACAATCTAGTTGTTTGTCCTTCACAGCCTTTCTTATGGGGAAATGTAGTCTAGTGCTCCTCGAGCCATAGTAGTCCGCTACAGCCCGGTTCACCGGAGTCCTGCTAGCCCAGCACTACTGTTCAGGACACTTGACTGGCCGGCATGTGTTTCACTTCGTCCCTATGTCTGTCCCTTCGGGGAAATGTCACGCGGTGGTCTCCGGAGTCCTGTCTAGCCTGCTACAGCCCGGGATCCCCCGGAGTCCTGTTAGCCCAGTGCTACAGCCCGGAATCACTCGTTGATGACCGACATGTTCGTTGTGATTCATGTATGCCTGTCTCCATAGGTCTGTGCCGCTTTGGGTTTACGACTAGCCATGTCGGCCCGGGTTCTCGGTCATATGGATGCTAGCGACATTGTCATATACGCGAGCCAAAAGGCGCAAACGGTCCCGGTTCATGGTAAGGCGACACCCGTGGGATACCGTGCGTGAGGCCGCAAAGTGATATGAGGTGTTACCGGCTAGATCGATGTGGCTTAGAATCGGGGTCCTGACAGCGTTGGCATCAGAGCCGGACTGCCTGTAGGTTCGTTCAGCCAAACTGGTCGATGTCGAGTCTAGAAATGCTTTAGTTATATGTAAGGGAATTGATTGTGGGAGGGAACGTAAGGTTCTTTTACTCCTTTACCTATGGTTCTAATCGGAGTCATTTTCTTCTCAATCAACGTGGGTTAAGGACTAGGCTCTCTTCTTCTATCAGGTTCACGTGTTACTAATCTGTAGTAGCTCATAGGATTATTGCTACGAGTTTCAGTCCAGTTTATACTATTTTAGTACGTTGCTATTTGAATCAGAACCTTGATATGATGCTGTTGAGCGGTATTCTGAACTGTTGTGGATGTCTCAAATCTTTTTCTGAGCATTTACAGCCGTTATGCTGCCCAATTTTCCCTAGGAATTCTGATGTCTTTGTCTTGTGGTTGTGCTTTCAGATGGCCAACCAGCCTCAAAATCAAGTGGTTCGCCTGACCAGGTGCCTCGACGTGCCCGGTCATACTGCTATGTTGGTCCGGGTCATGATCGAGACAGGATACCGTTGGTATCCCGAATACACTGTTGAAGAGCAGTTCCGCGACTTTAATCAAAGCCAGTATTTATGCACCGTCAGGATATTTCCTTCCTATCCTGGATCTACCGAGCCCCTTCACTGTTCCTATGGACTCGGAGTTACCATTGAGATGGCTGTGCAGGATGCTGCCTATTCCATGATGACCATCTTGCGAGTCCGGACTGGCCTGCTTCGGAACACTGACTTCCGTTACATGCCAGCTTCACTTCCGGGAGCGCAGGGGTATCTTCAGGCTATCTATGCTGACTCCACTCAGGAGGACTCATTAACTCGTACCACCGCTGAGATGCTCGAAGATAAGGACCGAGAGAATCGGGCCTTGAGGCTGGAGCTCTTTAATACCCGTGCTGATCATTGGGCCACATTGACTCGGTTTGCACCCGCGGTGCAAGCGGGATGTATGGATACCAGGGATCTGTATCCTGTGAGAGCAGCTCTGCCAGACATGGTGGATTGGCGTGATGTGGGAGGCATCACCCCACCCCTTGGTCCCCGCAGGCCACCGTTTGTTGGTCCAAGACCTTATCCTAGCCCCTATGGTCCACAGGCTCCTCAGGACCGTCTGTTTCCGGATGATCACGTTGAACTTCCAGGCTATGGAGGTGACTTCTATGAGGACTACTACGGAGCTATCTGAGTTAGTATTAGTACCACTAGTATTGTAGTAGTTGTATCTCCACTGTCCTGTGTGACTTGTGGAATACGACTTGGTGTGTAATCGATTCCGGAGGTGTAGACAAATAATGTATAGGGACTCGGAATGCCTCCGATGAGATGTAACGTCTACCTTCATAGTTGTACTGTAGCATGGGCTTGTACTAAACTATGTATGACGAGTATGACCGTTGGTGTATATATGGCAGTTTTATATTACCATGGCATACGAATGACCATCTCTGCATTCCGTAATATCCTTTACATTCTGCACTTCCCTGTTAAGTTTGAGACATCCTTGTCTAAACCGTTGTCTTGTTTCCTTCTAGGATGGTCAACACCCGCGGAAACCCTGCTGCCCCGGAGCAAGGGGAAGCCAATGCAGCTAGAGGTGAAAATTTGCCTCATCCGCCTTCCTTGGCTGAAGTGATGCTGGAGGCGGAAAGGAACAAGCATGAGACCAACCGCCTGTTGGAGCGGATTGAGCAAAACACTGCACGCCACCCACGAAATGACCTGGTGTCAATCAACGACTTTATCAAGCTGTACCCACCAAAGTTTAACCATTCCGTCGAGCCCCTCGACGCGGATGATTGGCTTCGCAGCATCACCCACAAGCTACGTTCTGCCAACGTAGCTGAAGCCGACAAGGTTACCTATGCTGCTTATCATCTTGAGGGCCCCGCTAGCCATTGGTGGGAAAACTACGAAGCTATGCGCCCGGTCGGCCAAATCACTACCTGGGCTGAGTTCAGCGAGGCTTTCCGTGAGCATCACATTCCGGAAGGTCTCATGGATCGCAAGAGGGAGGAGTTCTGCAACTTCACCCAAGGAAGGCTGACTGTGGATGCATATAGCCGAGAATTTGGGAACCTGGCACGCTATGCTCCTGAAGAGGTTTCTACTGACGCCAAGAAGCAGGCAAGGTTCTGTAAGGGACTTAGCCCTGAGCTTCGCCGCGATCTCCGTCTGCACGAGTGCACATCCTTCCAGAAGCTGGTCAATAAAGCTATCAGTGCTGAGACAGGCCAGACTGATTATGACGCTTCACGCAAGCACTCTCGTGATTTTGGGTCTTCATCCGGCTCTGGAGCTCAGAAGCGCCGGGTGTGGATTCCAAGCACCGCACTGCCACCCAGATTCACCCCGAGGCCATCCTTTGAGGCGCCTCGTCCCAACCAGCAATTTGCACCATCCAAGCCCTATGGTGGCCCCACTGCTAATGTTGCTCCACGCCCCACTGTGGTAACATGCTTCAAGTGTGGAGAACCGGGTCACTATAGTCGAGAGTGTCCCCAGAACAACCCCAATCAAGCTGGAAAGTCCGTTGGCCGTGGTAAGCCCGCGGGAAAGACTTTCTACGCCAAGCCGGCCACTACTGCACGTGGCCATGTCAACTATGTTTCAGCCGAAGAGGCTCATGAGGATCCCAACGTCGTCCTTGGTACGCTCCTTGTTAACTGCCATCCGGCATCTGTTCTTTTCGATACTGGAGCATCTCATTCATTCATATCCGAGAATTATGCTCGGTTGCATAACACGACATTCTGTGACATGCCCACTTCCATGGTAATTCAAACTCCGGGTTCCAAATGGCAAACTTCTAAGGTAAGCCATGGGAACGAAATTCTTGTCGATAGGCTTGTTTTCCTCGCATCTTTAATAGCTCTCAAGTCCTCCGACATAAACATCATCTTGGGTATGGACTGGATGTCGGCTCATTATGCCAAGATCGATTGTGCCACTAGAACCGTTCAACTTACTCATCCCTCGGGCAAGACAGTTAATGTCTTAACTCGAGTGGCCAAGCGCCAACTTTACTCTCTCAATGCCAACCCTCTTCCAGACCTTGAGGACGTTCCGGTAGTCCGAGACTTCCCGGATGTGTTTCCGGAAGAACTGCCAGGTGTTCCACCTGACCGGGATGTCGAGTTTGTGATAGACCTTGTTCCAGGAACCATTCCAATTGCTAGAAGACCCTACAAGATGGCACCCTTAGAACTAGCCGAGCTTAAGAACCAACTCGATGAGTCCTTGAACAAAGGGTTCATCCGTCCTAGCTCCTCCCCTTGGGCTTGCCCCGTCCTCTTCGTCAAGAAGAAGGATGGAACGGATCGAATGGTTGTGGATTACCGACCTGTCAATCTGGTCACCATCAAGAACAAATACCCGCTTCCCAGGATCAACGACCTGTATGATCAGCTCGCTGGATCCTCAGTCTTCTCCAAGATGGATTTGAGGCTGGGCTACCATCAAATCAAAATCCGAAACGGGGACATTCCCAAAATGGCCTTTGTTACTCGTTATGGCCAATACGAGTACACCGTCATGTCCTTCGGTTTAACCAATGCCCCGGCCACTTTCTCCCGGTTAATGAACTCGGTTTTCATGGAGTACTTGGGCAAATTCGTCGTAGTATACCTCGATGACATACTCATCTACTCCAAGAATGAAGAGGAACATGCCGAACATCTAAGGCTGGTATTGATGAAACTTCGAGAGCATCGCCTTTATGCCAAATTCTCCAAGTGTGAATTTTGGTTGTCAGAAGTGACCTATCTAGGCCATGTAATCTCTGGTAAGGGTATTGCTGTCAATCCCGAGCGAGTTCAAGCCGTCCTTGATTGGACTCCACCTAAAACGGTCAAGCAAGTTCGGAGTTTCCTTGGCCTAGCGAGCTATTGCCGCCGCTTCGTCGAGAATTTCTCCAAGGTTGCTAAACCTCTAACTGAACTCCTCAAGAAAGATAAAAAGTTCGAGTGGACTCCGCAGTGCGAGTTCAGTTTTCGGGAACTGAAAAGACGCCTGACATCTGCTCCCGTACTGGTACCACCAGATTTCTCCAAGGACTTTATTATCTATTGCGACGCCTCGCGACAAGGACTAGGTTGCATACTCATGCAAGATCGTCAGGTAATTGCCTATGCTTCACGGCAATTACACCCACATGAGGAAAATTATCCCACACATGATCTAGAGCTTGCAGCTGTAGTCCATGCACTCAAAACCTGGCGACATTACCTCCTCGGTAATCGTTGCGAGATCTTCACCGATCACCAAAGCTTGAAATATATCTTCACCCAACCAGATTTGAATCTCAGGCAAAGACGTTGGGTCGAGTTGATCTCGGATTATGACTTAGGAATAACTTACACCCCTGGCAAGGCCAATGTCATGGCCGATGCATTAAGTCGTAAGTCCTACTGTAACAACCAGATGTTACAACAAAGTCAACCACTTCTCCATGAGGAATTTCGCAAGCTTAATCTTCACATTGTTCCTCAAGGATTCCTATCCACCCTGGTAGCGGAACCTACCCTTACGGATCAGGTCATCAAGGCGCAGAAGATAGATCCGGGAATTTCCCGTATCAAGAGAAACGTTAAGAAAGGAGTCGTGGATTGTTTCTCCATTGATGATCAAGGTGTTGTATACTTTGGGAATCGCCTAGTGGTTCCGAAGGCGCGAAGCCTGAGGCGACTGATCCTTAAGGAAGCTCATGAATCCCCTCTCACCATTCATCCCGGTGGTACCAAAATGTATCAAGACCTACGCCAGAGGTTTTGGTGGACTAGGATGAAGAGAGAAATCGCTCAATACGTTGCTAATTGCGACGTTTGTCGTCGTGTTAAAGCAGAGCATCAACGGCCTGCTGGCTACCTTCAACCTTTGTCTATTCCTGAATGGAAATGGGACAAAATCAGTATGGATTTCATCACTGGGTTTCCCAGGACCAAGAGGGGGAATAATGCCATCTTCGTCGTG
This sequence comes from Triticum monococcum, assembly GCA_034509565.1. Taxonomy (NCBI): domain Eukaryota; kingdom Viridiplantae; phylum Streptophyta; class Magnoliopsida; order Poales; family Poaceae; genus Triticum; species Triticum monococcum. The sequence goes on along the minus strand of CM067842.1, from coordinate 73,631,148 downwards.
ATCGACCGTCTTTCCAAAGTAGCCCATTTTTTACCTGTTCGTGAGAGTATCACCGCTAGCCAGCTAGCTGACCTATACATCTCCCGAATAGTGTCTCTTAATGGTGTCCCATTGGAAATTAACTCAGACCGTGGAAGTCTCTTCACCTCTCGATTTTGGGAAAGTTTCCAAAATGCTATGGGAACTCATCTCTCCTTTAGCACCGCCTTCCATCCTCAATCAAGTGGTCAAGTAGAGCGAGTAAATCAAATTCTGGAAGATATGCTCCGAGTTTCTGTTATCTCGTTCGAAATGAGTTGGGAAAAATGCCTTCCATTCACGGAGTTTGCTTATAACAATAGCTATCAAGCTAGTTTGGGCAAGGCTCCCTTCAAAGTTCTCTATGGACGAAAATGTCGAACGCCTCTTAACTGGTCAGAAACCGGGGAAAGACAACTCTTTGGCCCGGATATGATTCAGGAAGCAGAAGAGCAGGTTCGCGTTATTCGTGAGAAATTGAAAACGGCCCAATCTCGCCAAAAGAGTCAATACGATCGTAAGCATAAGCTATGACATTTGAAATTGACGAGAAAGCTTACCTTCGGGTTACCCCGTTAAAGGGAACCCATCGCTTCGGTATCAAAGGCAAATTGGCTCCTCGTTACATTGGACCCTTTCGCATTCTTGCCAAACGAGGAGAAGTTGCCTACCAATTGGAACTACCTCCGCATCTTTCCAGAGTTCACGATGTCTTCCACGTTTCGCAACTCAGGCGTTGCTTCGCAGATCCTATCCGTGGAGTGGACCACGAAACGCTTGACTTACAAGATAACCTTTCTTATCGGGAATACCCCGTTCGTATCCTTGATCAAGCCGAGCGTACCACTCGACGTCATAATATCAAGTTTCTCAAGGTTCAATGGTCACACCATTCCGAGGAAGAAGCCACTTGGGAAAGGGAGGATCGTCTTCGACTCGAGTACCCCGCCTTCTTCCCAGATGATCCTAAATCTCGGGACGAGATTCTGTTGAGTGGGGGTGAGTTGTCACACCCTAGCTAGGTTATGCATTAGAGTGTGCATCATGCTTACCTTCATCAGAAAATTGAAATGGGGAAAGCAGAACCCCCAGCACCCCCCCCCTGAAATCAACTAGGGTTTACTAAAAATAAATTCAATGAACCTGAAATGCCCTTCAAATATGTTCACCCTCTTTGCCTTGGGTTAGAACCCTTGGGAAAAATGGTGCATATAATTTTAGGTCAACAAAAGGGGAATTGACTTAATTCATAAATATTTGAATTTGGGCATTTAAATACTATTAAATAATTCAAATGCTCAAATAATGTTGGAATTATTTTTGGGCCACTGAAATATTTCAGAAAGTGTCCATAAATATTTTCAGGATTTTATAAAATGATTTAGTATTTAAACTAAATCAAAACAGAATAACAGAAATAGAAAAAACAGAATAAATTAGAGAGAGAGAGAGTGTACTCACCTGGCGGCCCAGCTGTGGCCCAGCACTGTTGGCCCAGCCCACCTCCTTCCTTGTCTTCTTCCAGCTGCTGCCAGGAGGACGAAGGGCGTGTGCCCGCGGTGCGCCGGCACGCGCGCGGCCACCGACGGCCAGCACCTGCTTGCCGCACCCCCCCTCGACGCCTGGACGCCCCTGGGAGACGCCACGCAGCCCACTGATCCCTCTCGCTTACTCCCTCGACCTCATCCCCTCCCCTGTCTCGATCTCCCACACACACCCGAACGCGCCGTCGCCGCCGTTCGCTACCACCGCGGCCACCAGCACCCCCATGCCGGCCAGCTCCCCCATGAGCTTCGCCTCGACGCCGTAGAGCCGCACGCCAAGGCACGTGACCCCGAGAGGCCAGCAACATCGCCATCGCCGTCGTCTTCCACCTCGGGCTCCGGCCACCATCATCATCGATTCGCCGCACGCAGGACGCCCCCGAGCCCGCTAACCATCCCTACGGCACCGCTGTGAGCTCCGCAACCATTTCCCCCTCTTCTCCTCTCCGATTGATTGCCGTAGCCGTCACCCCCTTGATGACCGAAGTGCGCCGCCGCCTGAGCTCGCTGTCGACGATGCTCCGGTGACCAAATGGTCACCCTGGAGTGTCGAACCTACTCCCCGCGATGCGTAGCGCCCTCCTAGCCCCCTTGCCCCGCTCTTCTATGCACTGAAACACGATCCCGCGCGCAACCGAACTCCGGCGGCCGCCAAAGAGCTCGCCGCCGTCAGCTCCGGCCACCCCAGCTGCTGCCGCTTGTCTCTCTGGATGCGCCTCACTCCCAGGAACCCGTAGGAGAAAACCGCGCATCAAATGGTGGCCTGTAGGCGAAACCCGAGCAACTCCGGTGAAACCCCGCCGCGTATTTGGTCGCCGCCGGCCAAGCTCCGGCGAGCTGACGTGGCGCTGGCTTAATTAGTGCTAATGACCCTGCTAAAACTCCCTAGAGCCACTGCCATGTGGGCCCAGTGCATATTTAGTTTAACTTAATATTCTGTTTAGATTAGTTATTAACCCAGCTGGCCCCACACGTCAGTTTGACTTTCTGACGTGGCCTTTGACTGGCCCCACCTATCTGTGACTCGAGCCAGCACTGTGAGACTGACCAGTGGGACCCACTGGTCAGGTTTGACCTGGAGGCAGCTCAGTTGACCAGCTGACGTCACCCTGACATCGGGCTGACGCAGTAAATCATTTTCTAGTTTAAAAATAATTTAGGAAATTCCAAAAAATACCCAAAACTTCAAAAATTCATAGAAATTCAACCATAACTCCAAATGAGACAAATTATATATGAAAAATTATCAGAAAAATTCAAGGAATCCATCTGTACCATTTCCATGCATGTTTGGACAATGCTTGTCCTCTGTTTTGGACAAAACAAATAAAGGGCATTTAAATAATCATATATGGGGTTGGAATTTGAATCTTGTACTCAAACCAACTTCATTTAAATCATAGCTAGTTGCATTAGCTCAAGACACATCCATATTGCCATGTCATAGCATGCATCATATTGTTGCATATCGTCATGTGTTGATTGTGCTCGGTTGTGTTCTTCGTGGTAGGTTCTGCCTCCGAGGATATTCACGAGTATCCAACTGAAGGGCAGTATCCCATTACCACTCCATCAGGCAAGCAACCATTGATCATTCCGATACAACCCATGTTCTCGCTCCTGCTCTTGTTTACTGCATTAAGACAACACGATTCAAACTGCTGTGTGCTATGGTAGCTGAACCCTTATCCTCTGCATGACCTGTCATTGCCACAGTAACTAGATGAAACCCACTAGCATGTGTAGGAGTTGATTGAGCCATGTTTTGTGATTCCTACCTTGCTATGCCTGCTATGCTTAGAGTTGTGTCAGGTCTGGTTCATCTGGGTGATGGGCTAGAGTGAAATGCTTGTGCCAGTAATATGAGGGATGTGTTGAACATGTCTTGGTAAAGGTATCGATGAGAGGCCATGTAGGAGTACATGGTGGGTTGTTTCATTGAGGCCGTCCATAAGAACTGAGATCTGTATGTGTGATTTAAGATGCAGTTACTACCGTACATTGGGCCCGAAACAAATGGACCCTCTCGGCTTCTTGGCCACCCTAGTACTCTGTCCAGGAGTTGCAAATAGTTTCTGGTGTTTGTAGGATATGTGTTGGCGGCCGTGCGTAGCGCTGACCCTAGGGGTGGGCTATGTTGCGGTAGATACACCGTGGCATGGTGTACCGAGTCACCCGTTTGGTGTCTCGGGAACCCTGTTCACATCGTTCGGGGCCGTATGTGGAAACCTCGGCCGGACTCCCTGCGGATGGAACCTGGATAGGCGATAACCTGGACTAGGGGCTTAGGTGTTTAGGTAGGCCGTGGCCGACACCCTCGCTGGGCTTCCGCTTGAAGGTTGCCGAGTACATGTCGTGTAGACGGCGGTAAGCGGTGAAAGCGTGTATGACGAAGTACACCCCTGCAGGGTATAAAACTATTCGAATCGCCGCGTACGCGGTAAAGGACTACTTGGTTGCCTATACAGTTCATAGACAAGTTAATGGATACTACTAAAAGACTCAAGATAAGTGTGAGTACCGAGGATGGCCCCCTCGCAGGATACGAGGGAGGATCCACGGTGGAGTATTGTGATGGTGAGTAGTGGACTCGTGTGCGAAAACTATTTTGCTAAAAGATTCCGTAGGATAGCTTAGCCAAGAGTCAAAGCTGGCTTGCTGCATAAACCCCACCACCTTCCTGAGAATGAGCATGTATAGTAGGTTCTGATGTAAGACTTGCTGAGTACCTTTGTACTCATGTTTGCTTATTTATTGTTTTCAGACGACAACACTGCCCCCTCCGATGGGTTTTACGTAGACCTTGACGTCGACGAGTGACTAGCCACCCAGGTGGTGATCCAGGCCATGGAGGGCCCTATGTAGATAGACAGGCTTCGAGAAGCCTTCTTTCTTTCTAGAGTCTGTACTCAGACTAGTTGCTTCCGCATGTGCTTGTATGACTGTATGACTTGAGTGTCAGGTCATGTGACCCCTACCTGTATGGATATGTTATGTATGGCTCCCTGGAGCCTTTAAATAAAGTACCTGAGTTGTAGAGTTTTGTTGTGATGCCATGTTGTATGTACTCATATCGAGCATATTGTATGTATGATTGAAATGCTTGGTATGGGTGGGATCCGACAATCTAGTTGTTTGTCCTTCGCAGCCTTTCTTATGGGGAAATGTAGTCTAGTGCTCCTCGAGCCATAGTAGTCCGCTACAGCCCGGTTCACCGGAGTCCTGCTAGCCCAGCACTACTGTTCAGGACACTTGACTGGCCGGCATGTGTTTCACTTCGTCCCTATGTCTGTCCCTTCGGGGAAATGTCACGCGGTGGTCTCCGGAGTCCTGTCTAGCCTGCTACAGCCCGGGATCCCCCGGTGTCCTGTTAGCCCAGTGCTACAGCCCGGAATCACTCGTTGATGACCGACATGTTCGTTGTGATTCATGTATGCCTGTCTCCATAGGTCTGTGCCGCTTTGGGTTCACGACTAGCCATGTCGACCCGGGTTCTCGGTCATATGGATGCTAGCGACATTGTCATATACGTGAGCCAAAAGGCGCAAACGGTCCCGGTTCATGGTAAGGCGACACCCGTGGGATACCGTGCGTGAGGCCGTAAAGTGATATGAGGTGTTACCGGCTAGATCGATGTGGCTTAGAATCGGGGTCCTGACATCCGCAGCCCGCGCTCCAGCTCACCCACCAACGTGTCGCTCTGGGACCGCTCCTGGCGTACGTGGCGGGAGGCTGGGCAGCCGGGGGCATGCGGTGGCAAGCAAGCGCTGACAAGATAGCCATCGTGGCAAACGGTGGCGTTCCTAGCGGTCCCTCTCTGTACCATCTATGTGACACAGACAGGCATTTAATGCCCTTGTCCCCTGCCATCAGGGTTAGGTATGATACGACTGTTGTAGGCGGTGGAGCCAACTACCACCTCTTTTACGTTTTTACCCCCACCTCTGTTGCCACCTGTCGGTGACTCCTTAGACATATAAAAGGAGGCCCATGCGCAACAGAGGGGGGGGGGGGAGGGGGGACGGCCATTCTCACGCTCGGTCTCGCCAGCTGCTTGAGTGTACTGTAGCACTCATCGCTCCCGAGGAAGAACTCAATACAACCACCAAAGCAGGAGTAGGGCTTTACGCATCCGTGCGGCCCAAACCTGGGTAAACCGACCGCGTCGCTCGTGCATTCGCCTCGATCTGATCTTTGTGCATCCACCGCCCCCTGCCGAACCGAAAGGGGCTCGGTCCGCCGATCCCCATAGGTGTACGTGGGATCAGCAACCCCCGACATCTTTGGTGCGCCAGGTAGGGGGTGTGTCGAGGTTGTGCGAACCTGATCCGGCGTTCGCACGAGCCAAATCTTCATCCTCTTCATCAACATGCCGCTGAAGAAGAAGGCTTCGGAGGTAGCCGCTCCGTCTGCGCCGATCCCACCATCGCCAGAGCGAACGGCTGGTGGGGTAGGCGCCGGCGGAAGAACGGGCGCCGACGAGGAGGCTCATGGTGCTGCCAGGTCCAAGGACAAGGCTGCGCCGCATGTCGGTGGCGCGGTCGCCTCCCACAACGACCGAGCGCACTCCAAGACCTCGGCGTCCGTACACGCACCACGCCCGTCCCAGGAGGCGCAGGACCGGCAGTGTCATGGTACTCATGGTACCATACGCTTGTTGGGCCGAGATCAAGCTGGTGGGTCTCGGAGCGCTCAAGACCAGCATGCACGCTAACATGCCGACACGAGCGTGGCACGGTCGCTTGGATGAGGTACTGCTCCTTCTAACACAGTTAGAAGTCCAAGCATATCTCGCTCCTTGCACCGTTCGCCGCCGCCGCCCGCCACACCCTTCGCTCCAATCTATGGAGCGGAGGCAGTTATCCCCACGGAACTCGTATACGGGTCACCTCGAGTGCTCGCTTATGATGAGCTCAAGCAAGAGCAGCTGTGGCAAGATGACGTGCTGCTCCTCGAGGGAGACCGTCTTCAGGCTGCTATGCGAGCCGCTCGCTACCAGCAAGCTTTGCGCCGCTACCATAGCCGCAAAGTTAAAGCCAGAAGCTTCGAGGAAGGTGACCTTGTTATTCGGCGCATTCAGTCCGCCAAGAATTCCAACAAGTTGACGCTGAAGTGGGAACGCCCTTACCCAGTGAAACGAGTCGCCAGGCCTGGTGCTGTCCGCCTGGAGACCGAAGATGGCATCCCAGTGAGCAACTCCTGGAATATTGAGCATCTTCGTAAGTTTTACCCGTAAGGCATGGTTGTCGGACCCTGTCCGGCAACCACCCTTTTGTACAAAGTCTTGCCGCTGTTGCATGTAAACCTTTGTACAAAGCCGGGCGCAGATCCCGTGCATAAAGGTTATGTGCTCGGCACATCTTGTCTATTTCATGCTTTTTAGATTTTGCATGTATTATCTGACATTTTGTGCAGCACTTACTCCCGGTAAACAATAACGAGCCATAAGGCTCCATACTGTTACCTCGTCTTCTTTCTTTTTCGCAAGGAAAAGGAGGTTCCCTCGCGCACAAGTTTGCCGGAGGGGAAGGGGAGAAGATACGGTATGGACCAGGCGTTGTTCAGGAAGGTTTTGCCTCGCCGGGAGCAAATAACAGAAAAGATAAGTTGCCAAAGTCTGAGCAATCAAATTTCCTTTAGATTTTGAAGTTATTTTCCTTGAACGACCGTGCTTTGTATGGGAAACCTGGGCGCGGAGGAACCGACTCGTAGCTGGTTGCGCCCTTACTGTTGTTTTGAGTCCGCTCAACAACTTAAGTGAGCTGCAACTAGCTCCGCGACAAGGTTTCTTGTCGGCCGCAGCACCGCCCGCAGATCGCTGACGTTCCGCACTCAGCACTCCCGGCAAGCGTGCCCGCGCCGGCAAGTTCCCTATATGCGCAGGGTAAAAACCATACAAAGGAAGGAGTCAAGTAAAGGAAATAACATAGCAATTAAATTTATAGAGTTATCTTCCTTGAACGATCGTCCCTTGTATGGAAAACCTGTGCGCAGAGGGACCAACTCGTATCTAGTTGCGCCCTTACTGTTATTTCGAGTCCGCTCAACAACTTAAGTGAGCTGCGACTAGCTCTGCGACAAGGTTTCTTGTCGGCTGCCGCACCGCCAGCAGGGAACCAACTCGTAGCTCGTGCGCCCTTACTGTTGTTTCGAGTCCGCTCAACAACTTAAGTAAGCAGCGACTAGCTCCGCGACGAGGTTTCCTGTCGGTTGCAGCACCGCTGGCAGGCTGCTGATGTTCCGCTGCTGATGTTCCGCACTCAGCGCTCGTGGCAAAGGTGCCCGCACCGGCAAGTTCCCTAAAAGCGTAGGGTAAAAACACACAAGGGGAGGAAGCAAGTAAATGAAATAACATAGCAATTACTAACCAAGGATAGAGTATATTACAGAATAGCTTGTCGCAGCTCTAACAGATTGTTTTTCATAACATGATTGACAGCGACAAGGAAAGAAGAAGATAAATGGCCTAGTCTACACGATCGCCTTCGACCCTCCTGATTCCGTTCACCTTGTCCACAATAGGTGCGACAATGGCCTTGAGCTCCTCCAGATCAGCATCTGGCGGCAGGCTTCGGAGGACGTTGTTGAGGCAGAGGCCTGGGTTGCGGAAGACCACCTTCATCAGCACCTTCTGGAGAGCTCCCGCGCAGATCTTGCGCGACTCATCGGCAAGCTGCTTTGGGAATTGCTCCCGGAGTCGCTGGAGCACCGTCGCCACACCCTTGAAGAACAGAGTAAGCTTGGCGCTGGGTTGGAGGTTCTCGTCGGAGGAGTACCCGAGATCCACCATCCCCAACTGCGCCAGCTCCTTGTCGACATCCGCGGCGACGTCCACCAGACCCTCCGTCCAGTGTTCCACATTCTCTGACAAAGTCTTCCGTGCGGCGGCGGCCTTCGCCAGCAGCACCTTGCCGGCCTTGACCTCATCCTTCAGGGCCGTCTCCTTCTCGTTGGCGCCGTCCAGAGATTTGGTCAGGGCCGCCAGCTTCCCTTCGAGATCGGCGTTGGAGTTCTTGGCAAAAAGGGCCTGCAGCTCCGAATAGCTGTTGGCGTCCCTCTCACGCTCGAGCTTGAGTGCGGCAAGCTCGTCGCCGCTCGCCTTGAGGTCCGCCTCCAGCTGCATCACCTTCAGCTCCAGCTCAGCCTTGGCGGCCTCGGCAGCTGCGACGGCGTCTTCGGCCTGCTTGACGGCTCCAACAACTGCTCGCTCGCATGCGACAAGTTCCTCCTCGTGGCTGTCGAGGTGGACCTTCCGCTGCATCAAGTCACCCTCCTGCGAAGATAGCTTCTCCGCGGCAAGCCGTTGGCGCTCTTCGATGTCGGCCTTCTCGAGGAGGAAGGCCTGCTGCACTTCGGCAAGTTGCTCCCGCTCCTTTGCCAGGGAGCAGAGAGCTTCCTGATTGGCGCCTCGGAGCTCTTCTGCGCGCTTCTCGATATCAGCGCCAGCCTTCGCCACGAGTGCTTCGCGGGACTCCAGCTTGGCCTGTCGGGTGCGGTAGAGCGCCACTAGCTTCTGCAGCAGGCGCTCCTCTTCAGGATGACCGCTGCTGCTGCTTGGCGCGTCAACCAGCTTCAGCCTGGCAGAGGCAAGCACCTCTCCGTCCAGCATCTCCCCCTCGATCGGCGCCCTGGAGCTGTACGCCCAGGGGAGGCTGATGAAGATGTTCTCGCCGGCCTTTAGGTAGATGCCAGGCTGGGGCTCTTCGGAGCCTGCCGCAGCGGCAGCGGCGGAGGAGTCGGTGGTCGGAGCAGCGCCAGGCGCTCCTGTGGCCTCCGGGTCGTCAGTACGACCGCCAGACTCCCCGCCCGCCTCCGTGGCGGCAGCCCTGGCGGCCTCCTCGCCGGCGCCGGCTGCTTCCTCGGCGGCGGCCTCCGTCTCCATCGGCTCTGCAGCAAATGGATCTGATGGCCGGAAGAGGGGAGAAGATTCAAGCAAAATTCGAGCAAAATCCAAGAAGGAAGATCAAGAAGCCGAAGAAGCCAAGGGGAGTTTGGAAGCAAGGAAGTTACCTGTGCCAGGGCCTGCCGCTGTGGTCTCCGTCGCCGGGGGATCGCTGGCGCGGTCCCTTGCCGGAGATCCTTGCCGTGCCGGGGGCTCCTCCCTTGCCGGAGTCTCCTCCCTCGCCGGGGGCTCCTCCCTTGCCGGAGACCTCTCCCCCGCCGGAGGACTCTCCCTTGGCGCTTCGGGAGCGGTCTCCAGGCTCTCCTGGTGAGGCTGCTCTGCTCCTGCACAAGTCAACAAACAATTATCAGCACAGCAAGGATCTTCGTGCACGCCCAACAGCAGGATGTAAACAAGACGCTTACACTGGGGGCTGCTCTGAAGATCAGCCGCCGGGTCCGCCGGGTTCGTCTCAGGCACGTCCCCTGTTGACGCAGTGGGTTCGTCCTCGATGATGATCACCGGCACCTTGGCTCTCTTTGCTGCTCTCTGCACCAGAGTCCTAAAAAGGAACAGATATAGAGGAAGGCAAGTGAGAAACAAGACAAGACGAAAAACAGCAAAGAACAAAGAATTGCAAGTCGAATAAGAAGAACTTACTCCTCTTCCTCTTCCTCGTCGGAGCTAAACGCGGAGAAGTCAAAATCCGGCCCGCGTCTGGCGCGGGAAGGAGGAGGGGTAGGCTCCCTTGGCCGCTTGGCGGGAGCAGATGCGGCAGTCCGGGAAGACCCCGCTCCAGTCGAAGCGGTAGCATGGGCGCTCCCGCGGCAACGGTGCTTGCCGCAGTAGAGCGCGTCGTGCGGCGAGGCAACTGCCGGCCCGCTTGCCGCATTGCCGCATCCCCGGCCTTGCGGAGACGCCTTCTTGGTGGAGACGGAGACGCTGCTGGCGGCGTGCTGGCGGAGGACGAAGAGGAGGAATCGATCTCCAAAGAGCCGCTCGCATCATCAGCAGGCTCGCTCGGTTCGGCGTCGTGCCCGACAACTTGGCTCGGCCCGGCATCGCGCCCGGCAACCTCTTTCTTGCCGGAAAAATCCTTCTTGCCGGCAAGAGCTTCCCGCTCGACACGGTTTGCCGCCTCTGCCGCCGCAGCCTCCTCCAAGGTGAAGCCAAACTCGCCCGCCGTGGCAACTGCTGCCGCCTCTTCCAACCTGGTGGCGATGTACGCCAGTTCCACCTCGGTGGTGTCGCGGGTGAGGCCGTCCTTCTCGTCGGCGCGGATTGGCACCTCCACCAAGTCGTCGAAGAATTGCTGCACAACCTCGTCCTCTGGCTCTTGCCAAGTTGGCACGATTCCGTGCGAATCGCACAGTGGCATCATCGCCCTGATGCGGTCGAGCGCCGAATTGTTGCACAGAGGAACGACGCCCCGCGGCAATCTGAAGACCTCGGGGTGATCTGAATCGTACTTGAAGAGCTCCTGCAGTACTCCGTTGAGCTCAAGCACGGTGAAATTGTAGTTGAGGCCTGGGCGCAGCCTCATGACGTCTGCCGCGTTTTTGAACTCCCAAGCAGGCCTCCCCCGTTCCTGTAGGGGAGCGATGCGGCGACGAAGAAAGTCTGCGCCGACGGCCCTAAAGTGAGTCCGGCAAGCCTAAGGCGCTGGATCCTGGTGACGGCAATCTGCAGCCTGCCGTCCTCCGGGGCCACGTCGCTCCAGTCACTGCCGCGCACTGCTGCTACTTGACGCTGGACGGTGAATGGCTGCGGGCTCTCCTCGACAATCCAACACCAATCCGCTCTCCACTCCTCCCACTTGCCGCAGAACTCCCCCTCCAGATAAGATTCCTTCTTGCCGGCCCTAGTGACACAGGCAATTCCGCCAGATAGGGGTTCTCCTCTCTCTACCCGGGGAATGAAGAAGTGGCGAAAAAGGGCTACGCTGGGGTGGACTCCGACAAAGTTCTCGCAAAGATGTGCGAAAACTGCCATGGTGAGGACGGCGTTGGGAGTGAAGTCAAGGAGATAGAGATTGTATGTGTTCATGATATCGCAGAAAAACTCGGAAAAAGGCGGGCAGAGCCCGCAGTAGAAGAAGACGGCAAAGAAAGGGTACCCGTCCGGAGCCGTCGCGTGAGCAGCACCCGGGAGCACCCTGGTCCGCGGGTGAGCTCGCGTCTCCGTCGCCCAAAAGAGATAATAGTACTCCCGCAGCCCCTTCGCGTCAAGCTTGGGGGGGGGGGGGAAGATGGCTCGCTCCCTCCGCATCACCGCGAGCCGCTGTGCCTCGGATGACTTCACGGCCTTCCCCTTGTCGCCCTTCGGAGCCATGGCGGAAGTAGTGGACGAGGTCGACGGCGTGGTGGTGCTGGTGGCAATGCAGTGGGGAGGGCGCTGCGCTCTGTGTGCTTTGGGAAGACGGAGGCGGGGCGGAGTTTTTCAAGATTGGAGCAGAATGGGGGCGAGTGGGCGCGCTACCCCTGCTTCCCTTTGCTTATAAAGGGGGGAGGTGGTGGACGTTCCGCCTTTCCTAAATAAAAAAACCACCCATGATCTCTCCCACGACGTGACACATGCGCGCAGGGCTTAGCCCCGCGCACGCCGCCCACGTCATGCACGATGCCGCGTTCGACGCGTGCCGCTTGGGGAGGGCGCGGTGGATGCAGAGTGAGTTATGGCGCAACCTAGGCCGCGCGTGCCCGTGCACTGTTTTGGGCCTGGCCCAACAGCGCTCTGCATCGTGTATGGCCCAGACCCGGGGGCACCTGTCGGTGTACTAAAATAGGGGTACCTTAGTATCCCGAACTTGTGGATGGGCAGTCGCAGCACCATGCGTCAAGGCTTGCCGAGTGACCGCCAAGACCCTCCGTGGTTCCTTTGGGGCCATTCAAGAACAAAGTATCCAAAAGCAAAACAAGGCCCCGGCAAGAGGAGCTTGCCGGGAAGGAGACAAGACCCCGGCAAGAGGAGCTTGCCGGGAAAGAGACGAGGCCCCGGCAAGAGGAGCTTGCCGGGAAGACAACCAAAGCATCTCAAGAAGCTCGCTGCGGTGCACTGCGCGTCCCGACAAGACCCGGTGAGCGGCAAGCTCCCGGACGCGACAAGGCAACATCCGCGGCAAGGCGCTTGTCGATGCAAGCTACTACTCCGCAGCCCGCGCTCCAGCTCACCCACCAACGTGTCGCTCTGGGACCGCTCCTGGCGTACGTGGCGAGAGGCTGGGCAGCCGGGGGCATGCGGTGGCAAGCAAGCGCTGACAAGATAGCCATCGTGGCAAACGGTGGCGTTCCTAGCGGTCCCTCTCTGTACCGTCTAGGTGACACAGACAGGCATTTAATGCCCTTGTCCCCTGCAGTCAGGGTTAGGTATGATACGACTGTTGTAGGCGGTGGAGCCAACTACCACCTCTTTTACGTTTTTACCCCCACCTCTGTTGCCACCTGTCAGTGACCCCTTAGACATATAAAAGGAGGCCCATGCACAACAGAGAGGGGGGGGGGGCATTCTCACGCTCGGTCTCGCCAGCTGCTTGAGTGTACTGTAGCACTCATCGCTCCCGAGCAAGAACTCAATACAACCACCAAAGCAGGAGTAGGGTTTTACGCATCCATGCGGCCCGAACCTGGGTAAACCGACCGCGTCGCTCGTGCGTTCGCCTCGATCTGCTCTTTGTGCATCCACTGCCCCCTGCCGAACCAAAAGGGGCTCGGTCCGCCGATCCCCATAGGTGTACGTGGGATCAGCAACCCCCGACACTAAATATTTGAATGATGAGCATGATTGCAATGTGGTTAGTATGAATTCCTTGAATATCCATGATACTAATGATATGCAAAGCGACAAGCTTGGGGACGCTATGTTTGATGAAGATGATATTTTTTGTCCCCCAAGTTTTGATGAGCAAATTTATTATGATGAAAGAATGCCTCCTATTTATGATGATTATATTGATGAAATTGGGTTTGGAGAGGTCATGACTTCATTTTGTGATGAATCCACTATTCCGGAAGAGGTTCCAATTGATTATGAGAACAAAGTTTCTATCTATGATGATTATTGTGATGACTTGTATGCTATAAATAATAATGATATCCATGAAACTTGTCATCATGATTTTAGTTTTCAATTGAATTATGCCTCACATGATAATTATTTTGTTGAGGTTGCTCCCACTATTATTCATGAGAAGAATTTTGCTCGTGTGGAGAGTAGTAAAATTTCTATGCTTGTAGATCATGAAAAGATTGCTTTAGGTGCTGGTTATATTGTTGAATTCATTCATGATGCTACTGAAAATTATTACGAGGGACGAATATATGCTTGTAGGAATTGCATTAATATCAAGTTTCCTCTCTGTATGCTTAAAGTTTTGAAGTTATGCTTGTTTTACTAATGACCCACAAGTATAGGGGATCTATCGTAGTCCTTTCGATAAGTAAGAGTGTCGAACCCAACGAGGAGCAGAAGGAAATGATAAGCGGTTTTCAGCAAGGTATTGTCTGCAAGTACTGAAATAAGTGGTAACAGATAGTTTTGTGATAAGATAGGTTATAACTAGCAACAAGTAACAAAAGTAAATAAAGTGCAACAAGATGGCCCAATCCTTTTGTAGCAAAGGACAAGCCGGAACAAACTCTTATAATAAGAAAGCGGTCCCGAGGACATATGGGAATATCGTCAAGCTAGTTTTCATCATGTTCATATGATTCGCGTTCGATACTTTGATAATTTGATATGTGGGTGGACCGGTGCTTGTGTGCCGTTCTTACTTGAACAAGCATCCCACTTATGATTAACCTCTATTGCAAGCATCCACAACTACAACAAAAGTATTAAGGTAAACCTAACCATAGCATGAAACATATGGATCCAAATCAGGCCCTTACGAAGCAACACATAAACTAGGGTTTAAGATTCTGTCACTGTAGCAACCCATCATCTACTTATTACTTCCCAATGCCTTCCTCTAGGCCCAAATAATGGTGAAGTGTTATGTAGTCGATGTTCACATAACACCACTAGAGGCTAGACAACATACATCTTATCAAAATATCAAACGAATACCAAATTCACATGAATACTCACAGCAAGACTTCTCCCTTGTCCTCAGGAACGAACGTAATTACTCACAAAGCATATTCATGTTCATAATCAGAGGGGTAATAATATGCATATAGGATCTGAACATATGATCTTCCACCAATTAAACCAACTAGCATCAACTAGAAGGTGTAATCAACACTACTAGCAACCTACTAGCACCAATCCCGGACTTTGAGACAAGAATTGGATACAAGAGATGAACTAGGGTTTGGAGATGAGATGGTGTTGGTGAAGATGTTGATGGAGATTGCCCTCTCCCGATGAGAGGAGCGTTGGTGATGACGATGGTGATGATTTCCCCATCCCAGAGGGAAGTATCACCGGCAGAACAGCTCAGCCGGAGCTCTAGATTGGATCCGCCAAGATTCCGCCTCGTGGCGGCTGAGTCTCGTCCCGAAAAGTTCCTCTCTATTTTTTTCTCATCGAAAGACCTCATATAAGAGAAGATGGGCATCGGAGAGCCACCAGGGGGCCCACGAGGTAGGGGGCGCGCCCACCCTCGTGAGAAGGGTGTGGGCCCCTTGGCCTTCATCTTTGGCGTGGATTTTTCTTTATTTCTTTTAAGACGTTCCGTGGAGTTTTAGGACTTTTGGAGTTGCGCAGAATAGGTCCCTAATATTTGCTCCTTTTCCAGACCAGAATTCCAGCTGCCGGCATTCTCCCTCTTTATGTAAACCTTGTAAAATAAGAGAAAATAGCCATAAGTATTGTGACATAAAGTGAAATAATAGTCCATAATGCAATAAATATCGATATAAAAGCATGATGCAAAATGGACGTATCAACTCCCCCAATCTTAGACCTCGCTTGTCCTCAAGAAAAAAACCGAAAACAATAAAAATGTCCTCATGTTTAGAGGTAGAGGCATCGATAAAAATAAAATACGGACATGAGGGCATCATGATTAATCTCATAACAGCAACATATATACATTTTGTCAGATGATTACTTATGTTCAAGTGATGATCTATTCACAATGCAAAACCATAAATCATAAACCTTTTTGGGCTCCGACAAACTATAATCTCAGTCATTGGAGCAATTGCAATTTATCATAACGTCGGAAAGAGTTTATGTCAGAGCTAAAAAGCAAGTCCACATACTCAACTATCATTTAGTCCTCCATAATTGCTAACATTCACGTGATACTTGTGGTTATGGAGTTTTAGTCGGACACAGGGAAAGATAGGGGCTTATTGTTTTGCCCCACAACCTTTTACCTCAAAGGTAATGTCAACAATAATGGTTCATGCTCCCCTACATCAAATTATATATGTATATATATCATGTTCTTTCCAACATGCTGAGCTTGCCAAAGGATAAAATAAAAAGAAAAGGTGAAGATCACCATGACTATTGCATAAGGTAGAAGAGAATAATAAAGGATAGGCCCTTCGCAGAGGGAAGCAGAGGTTGCCTTGCGCTTTTAGGGTTGGATATATAAAATCTCAATGCGAAAGAACGTCACTTTATATTGCCCCTTGTGATATGAACCTTTATTATGCAGTCCGTCGCTTTTATTACTTCCACATCACAAGATCATATAAAGCTTATTTCTCCCACACCATTCAATCATACATATTTAGAGCAATTTTTATTGCTTTGCACCGATGACAACTTACTTGAAGGATCTTACTCAATCCATAGGTAGATATGGTGGACTCTCATGGCAAAACTGGTTTAAGGGTATTTGGAAGCACAAGTAGTATTTCTACTTGGTGCTGAGAATTTGGCTAGCATGAGGGGGAAAGGCAAGCTCAACAAGTTAGAGGATCCATGACAACATACTTTATCTCAGATATAAGAGTGACATGACTCATTACATCGTCTTCCTTGTCCAACATCAACTCTTTAGCATGTCATATTTTAATGAGTGCTTCCAATCATAAAAGATGTCAATGATAATATATCCATATGTGAAACCTCTCTTTCCTTATTACTTCCTATTAATTGCAACAATGACCAAAGCTATGTCTGCCAACTCCCAACAACTTTTAATCATCATACTCTTTCTATGTGAAGTCATTACTCTCAATAAAATCAATATGAACTTTTTGTTTGTTTTTATTTTATTTTCTCTTTTCTTTTATTCATCCAAGATCATGGCAAAATAATCAAGCCCTTGACTCAACACTAATCTTTATTATATATAACTCACGGACTCGATTACATAGAGAGATCATAAAGCAAAACTCAAAACTAGATCATGCCATAAACTTTATTCTACTAGACCAAGATACTACTAATAGGCTCGAACTAAGAAAAACGGTAAAGATAAGAGTTGTGATTTTGACACGATACCGGGGCACCTCCCCCAAGCTTGGCAGTTGCCAAGGGGAGTGCCCATACCCATGTGATCATGTCTCCTTCTTTGTTGTTGGTGTAATATTCTTGGCGATTATTCCTCTCAGGATACGGTTCTCCTCCTCGAGCTTATTGACTTGCTGCTTGAGGTCCATTATTTCCTTACGAAGCTTTCCTGTGACAGCTAAAGCTCCTTGCACCCAAGGGTGTTACATAGCTGCGGGAGAAGAAGTGACACCCCTCTTCATATTTTCATAAGTAAGAAATCTAACATTAGAAGGGATAACCGAGTTTGGAATAGCTGAGCTTTGTAGTTCCCCCATTGTGAACCCAGCTCGGAGGCGAGAGGTGACTTCTTGATCCTCCATAGCATCTACTCTCATCGAGTCAGCCTACATCTCCTCCTCCGTTGTTGGCCCAAAGTGGTCAGCATCGCTATTTGCCCTTGGTTCCGGGGCCGGATTAGATACCCGGCTCTCCCCGATTGACTCTTGAGAAGACATCTTGCTCTAATCTGCAGCAACAACAGCTCGAAAACAAAAACAGAGGAAATTTGCGTGATACGGGAGTCAAAACCTTCGGGAGGTTATATAATGAATTTTTACCAACCAAAATACGTAATGTGCAAGAAAACGGAGTCCAGAAAGCACACGAGGTGCTCACGAGGTAGGGGGCGCGCCCAGGGGGGTAGGGCGCGCCCACCACCCTCGTGGGGCCCTCGTGTCTTTCCCGGACTGTTACTTATTTTTCTATTTTTCTAAATATTCCATAACGGAGAAATATTGCCTTAAAAATTGTTTTGGAGTCGGTTTACTTACCGTACCACATACCTATTCCTTTTTGGAGTCTGAAACGTTCCGGAAAGTGTCTCTTATGTATTCCTCCGGGGTTATGGTTTCAATAATATTGGTTTCAACATTTATGGGATTACCTGAGATATAATGTTTGATTCTTTGACCGTTTACCACTTTCGGATTTGTGCCCTCAAAGTTGTTGATTTTTATGGCACCGGAACGATAGACCTCTTCGATAACATAGGGGCCTTCCCATTTAGAGAGAAGTTTTCCTGCAAAAATCTTAAACGAGAGTTGTATAGCAATACATAATCACCTACATTAAACTCACACTTTTGTATCCTTTTGTCATGCCATCTTTTAACTTTTTCTTTAAACAACTTGGCATTTTAATAAGCTTGGGTTCTCCATTCATCAAGTGAGCTAATATCAAATAACCTCTCTTCACCGGCAAGTTTAAAATCGTAGTTAAGCTCTTTAATAGCCCAATATGCCTTATGTTCTAGTTCAAGAGGTAAGTGACATGCTTTTCCATAAACCATTTTATACGGAGACATACCCATAGGATTTTTATATGCAGTTCTATAAGCCCATAATGCATCATTAAGTTTCTTAGACCAATTCTTTCTAGACCTATTAACAGTATTTTGCAAAATTAATATGAGCTCTCTATTGCTCAACTCTACTTGACCACTAGACTGTGGGTGATAAGGAGATGCAATTCTATGATTAACATCATATTTAGCAAGCATTTTACGGAATGCACCATGAATAAAGTGTGAACCACCATCAGTCATTAAATATCTAGGGACTCCAAACCTTGGGAAAATAACTTCTTTAAGCATTTTAATAGAAGTGTTATGATCAGCACTACTAGTTGGAATAGCTTCTACCCACTTAGTAATGTAATCAACAACAACTAGAATATGTGTGTATCCATTAGAGGCAGGAAAAGGTCCCATATAATCAAAGCCCCAAACATCAAATTGTTCAATTACAAGAGAATAATTCATAGGCATTTCTTGACGTCTAATAATATTACCAATTCTTTAACATTCATCACAAGACAAGACAAACTTACGAGCATCCTTGAAGAGAGTAGGCCAATAAAAACCAGATTGCAATACCTTATGTGCAGTTCCATTTCCAGCGCGGTGTCCTCCATAAGACTCAGAGTGACACTTGCGTAGGATCTGTTCCTATTCATGCTCAGGTACACAATGTCTAATAACACCATCTACTCCTTCTTTATAAAGATGTGGGTCATCCCAAAAGTAATGTCTTAAATCATAGAAACACCTTTTCTTTTGCTGGTATGTGAAGCTAGGTGGTATGAATTTAGCAACAATATAATTAGCATAATCAGCATACCATGGAGTACTACGAGAAGTACTTATAACATTTAATTGTTCATTAGGAAAGCTATCATTAATAGGTAGTGGGTCATCAAGAATATTTTCTAACCTAGACAAGTTGTCTGCAACGGGGTTCTCAGCTCCCTTTCTATCAACAATATGCAAGTCAAATTCTTGTAGCAAGAGAACCCATCTAATAAGTCTAGGTTTAGCATCTTTCTTTTCCATAAGATATTTAATAGCAGCATGATCAGTTTGAATAGTTACTTTAGAATCAACAATATAAGATCTGAACTTATCACAAGCAAATACAACTACTAAGAGTTCTTTTTCAGTAGCAGCATAATTTATTTGAGAATTGTCTAGAGTCTTACTAGCATAATGAATAACATTTAATTTCTTCTCAACTCTTTGCCCTAGAACAGCACCTACGGCATAATCACTAGCATCACACATAATTTCAAAGGGTAAATTCCAATCCGGTGGCTGAACAATAGGTGCAGAGACTAATGCTTTCTTAAGTATTTCAAATGCTTCTACATAATCATTATTAAAGACAAATGGTATATCTTTTTGCAATAAATTAGTCAGAGGCCGAGGAATTTTTGAGAAGGCCTTAATGAACCTCCTATAAAATCCAGCGTGACCAAGGAAACTTCTTATACCTTTGATGTCCTTGGGACATGGCATCTTTTCAATAGCATCAACCTTGGCTTTATCAACTTCAGTACCTCTTTCAGAAACTTTGTGCCCCAAGACAATACCTTCATTAACCATAAAGTGGCACTTTTCCCAATTCAAGACAAGATTAGTTTCTTCACATCTCTGCAAAACTCAATCAAGATTGCTCAAGCAATCATCAAAAGAGGAACCATAGACAGAAAAGTCGTCCATGAAAACCTCACAAATCTTTTCACAAAAGTCAGAGAATATAGCCATCATGCATCTTTTAAAGGTAGCAGGTGCATTACATAAACCAAAAGGCATATGTCTATAAGCAAAAGTACCAAAAGGGCATGCAAAAGTAGTCTTTGATTGATCTCTAGCCGACACAGGTATTTGAGAGAAACCAGAATAACCATCTAGAAAGCAATAGTGTGTATGTTTGCATAATCTTTCTAGCATTTGATCAATAAAAGGTAGGGGTAACGATCTTTCTTAGTAGCTTTATTTAATTTGCGGAAGTCAATTACCATCCTATAACCTGTGATAATTCTTTGTGGAATCAATTCATCTTTATCATTAGGAACAACAGTAATAACTCCCTTCTTAGGGACACAATGGACAGGACTTACCCACTCACTATCAGCAACGGGATAGATTATACCTGCCTCCAGAAGCTTTAGTATTTCTTTTCTTACCACTTCTTTCATTTTAGGATTCATGCATCGTTGAGGATCACGAACTGGTTTGGCATCTGCTTCCAAATTTATTTTATGTTGACATAGAGTGGGACTAATGCCCTTAAGATCATCAAGAGTATATCCAATAGCGGCGCGGTGCTTCTTGAGAGTTTTCAATAATATTTCTCCTTCATGCTCTGAAAGGTTAGCAGTAATAATAACAAGATATATCTTCTTTTCATCAAGATAAGCATATTTAAGATTATCAGGCAAGGGTTTGAGCTCAAACACAGGATCACCCTTGGGCGGAGGAGGATCCCCTAAAATCTCAACAGGCAAGTTGTGATGCAGAATAGGTTCCTGTTTAAAGAATACTTCATCTATTTCCCTTCTCTCATTCATGAACATATCATTTTCATGGTCTAGCAAATAATGTTCTAAAGGATCACTAGGAGGTACGACAATAGAACCAAGACCAATAATTTCATCCTTACTAGGTAATTCTTCCTCATGATGTTGTTTACTAAATCTAGAGAAATTAAACTCATGAACCATATCATCCAAACCAACAGTAACAATATTCTTAGTGCAGTCTATGGTAGCATTGGCAGTATTTAAGAAGGGTCTACCAAATATAATTGGACAAAAGCTATCTTGCGGAGAAGTAAGAACAATAAAATCAGCAGGATATTTAGTTTTCCCACACAAGACTTCAACATCTCTAACAATTCCAATTGGTGCAATAGTATCTCTACTAGCAAGTTTAATAGTAGCATCAATATCTTCTAACTCAACAGGTGCAATTTCATTCTTAATTTCTTCGTATAAAGCATGCGGTATAACACTAGCACTAGCACCCATATCACATAAGCCATGATAACAATGATCTCCTATTTTAACAGAAATAACAGGCACACCTACCACAGGTCTATGTTTATCCTTATCACAAGGTTTAGCAATTCTAGCAGTTTCACCTTCGAACTGAATAACATGCCCATCAATATTATCAGACAAGAGATCTTTAACAATAGCAATATTTGGTTCTACTTTAACTTGCTCAGGAGGTGTATAAGCTCTAATATTGCTTTTACGAACAACAGTTGAAGCTTTAGCATGATCCTTTATTCTAACAGGGAAAGGTGGTTTCTCAATGTAAGAAGTAGGAACAATAGGATCATTATAAGTGACAGTCTTTTGTTCAACTTTAATAGGTGCAGCTACTTTTACTTCTATGGGAGGTTGATATTTAAACCACTTCTCCTTAGGGAGATCAACATAAGTAGCAAAAGATTCACAGAAAGAGGCTACTATCTCAGAGTCAAGTCCATAATTAGTGCTAAACTTACGGAAAATATCGGTGTCCATAAAAGATTTAACACAATCAAACTTAGGTGTCATACCTGACTCCTTACCTTCGTCGAAGTCCCAATCTTCAGAGTTGCGTTTAATTCTATCCAATAAATTCCATCTGAATTCAATAGTCTTCATCATAAAAGAGCCAGCACAAGAAGTATCGAGCACGGTGCGATTGTTTTCAGAAAGCCGAGCATAAAAACTTTGCATAATTATTTCTCTCGAGAGCTCATGATTGGGGCATGAATATAACATTGATTTAAGCCTCCCCCAAGCTTGAGCGATGCTTTCTCCTTCGCGAGGCCAGAAATTATATATATAATTGCGATCACGATGTACAAGATGCATAGGGTAATACTTTTGATGAAATTCCACCTTCAATCTTTTATAGTCCCATGATCTCATATCATCACATAGCCTATACCATATCAATGAGCATCCCTTCAAAGATAAAGGGAAGACCTTCTTCTTAGCAACATCATCGGGTATACCTGCAATCTTAAATAATCCACAAACTTCATCCACATATACTAAGTGCTCATCAGGATGCTTTGTTCCATCTCCTATAAAAGGATTAGCTAGTGGTTTTTTATCATACCCGAAGGATACTCATAAGGAATTTCATTTTCAATAGGTTCAGTAGGTTGAGGAGCAACTCTTTGCTCTACTGGACGGGGTGAAGATACCCCGAAAAAGCCCCTCAAAGAATTACTTTCCATAGTAACAAGTGACAGTAAAATTTCAGCACACTATATAAATTTTTCCTTACCAAATTCCACCTAGCAAAGGCGCTACACTCCCCGGCAATGGCGCCAGAAAGGAGTCTTGATGACCCACAAGTATAGGGGATCTATCATAGTCATTTCGATAAGTAAGAGTGTCGAACCCAACAAGGAGCAGAAGGAAATGATAAGCGGTTTTCAGCATGGTATTCTCTGCAAGTACTGAAATAAGTGGTAACAGATAGTTTTGTGATAAGATAGGTTGTAACTAGCAACAAGTAACAAAAGTAAATAAAGTGCAGCAAGATGGCCCAGTCCTTTTGTAGCAAAGGACAAGCCGGAACAAACTCTTATAATAGGAAAAGCGCTCCTGAGGACACATGGGAATGTCGTCAAGCTAGTTTTCATCACGTTCATATGATTCGCGTTCGATACTTTGATAATTTGATATGTGGGTGGACCGGTGCTTTGGTGCTGTTCTTACTTGAACAAGCATCCCACTTATGATTAACCTCTATTGCAAGCATCCGCAACTACAACAAAAGTATTAAGGTAACCCTAACCATAGCATGAAACATATGGATCCAAATCAGCCCCTTACGAAGCAACGCATAAACTAGGGTTTAAGCTTCTGTCACTCTAGCAACTCATCATCTACTTATTACTTCCCAATGCCTTCCTCCAGGCCCAAATAATGGTGAAGTGTTATGTAGTCGACGTTCACATAACACCACTAGAGGCTAGACAACATACATCTTATCAAAATATCAAACGAATACCAAATTTACATGACTACACATAGCAAGACTTCTCCCTTGTCCTCTGGAACGAACGTAATTACTCACAAAGCATATTCATGTTCATAATCAGAGGGGTAATAATATGCATATAGGAGCTGAACATATGATCTTCCACCAATTAAACCAACTAGCATCAACTACGAGGAGTAATCAACACTACTAGTAACCTACTAGCACCAAACCCGGACTTTGAGACAAGAATTGGATACAAGAGATGAACTAGGGTTTGGAGATGAGATGGTGCTGGTGAAGATGTTGATGGAGATTGCTCTCTCCCGATGAGAGTAGCGTTGGTGATGACGATGGTGATGATTTCCCCCTCCCGGAGGGAAGTATCCCCGATAGAACAGCTCTGCCGGAGCTCTAGATTGGATCTGCCAAGGTTCCGCCTCGTGGCGGCTGAGTCTCATCCCGAAAAGTTCCTCTCTATTTTTTTCTCATCAAAAGACCTCATATAGGAGAAGATGGGCGTCGGAGAGCAACCAGGGGGCCCACGAGGTAGGGGGCGCGCCCTAGGGGGGGGGGCGCCCCCACCCTCGTGAGAAGGGTGTGGGCCCCCTGGCCTTCATCTTTGGCGTGGATTTTTCTTTATTTCTTTTAAGACGTTCCGTGGAGTTTCATGACTTTTGGAGTTGCGCATAATAGGTCTCTAATATTTGCTAATTTTCCAGACCAGAATTCCAGCTGCCGGATTCTCCCTCTTCATGTAAACCTTGTAAAATAAGAGAAAATAGCCATAAGTATTGTGACATAAAGTTAAATAACAGTCGATAATGTGATAAATATCGATATAAAAGCATGATGCAAAATGGACGTATCATTTACCTTCCTATGCAAGTTGATTCTTGTTACCATAAATTGTTTGCTAACAAAAATCCCTATGCATAAGAAGTGGGTTAGACTTAAATGTGCTAGCCATATTCTTCATGATGCTCTCTTTATGTTTCAATTCTTATCCTTTATGTAAGCATCATTGAAATCAGCATGCCTAGCTAGGGGCGTTAAACGTTAGCGCTTGTTGGGAGGCAACCCAACTTTATTTTTGTTCCTTGCTTTTTGTTCCTGTTTAGTAATAAATAATTTATCTAGCCTCTGTTATGATTGAGTTTTTATGTTTTAGTTAGTGTTTGTGCCAAGTAGAACTTTTGGGAAGACTTGGGGAAAGTCTTTGCGATCATGCTGTAAAAAACAGAAACTTTAGCGCTCATGAGAATTGCTGCCAGTTTTTATTGGAGAGTGCTATTGAGTTAATTCTTTTTGCAGATGATAAATAGACAAATTACGCAGGTCCACCAATTTATTTGATAATTTTATGTGTTCCAGAAGTATACGTTTGATACATATTACTACAGACTGTTCTGTTTTTGACAGATTCTGTTTTCTATGTGTTGTTTGCTTATTTTGATGAATCTATGAGTAGTATCGGAGGGTATGAACCATAGATAAGTTGGAATACAGTAGATATTACACCAAAATGAATTTAGAATGAGTTCACAACAGTACCTAAGGGGTGATTTATTTTCTTATACTAACGGAGCTTACGAGTTTTCTGTTAAGTTTTGTGTTGTGAAGTTTTCAAGTTTTTGGTGAAGATTCGATGGACTATGGAATAAGGAGTGGAAAGAGACTAAGCTTGGGGATGCCCAAGGCACCCCAAGGTAATATTCAAGGACAACCAAAAGCCTAAGCTTGGGGATGCCCCGGAAGGCATCCCCTCTTTCGTCTTCGTTCATCGGTAACTTTACTTGGAGCTATATTTTTATTTACCACATGATATGTGTTTTGCTTGGAGCATCATTTTATTTTATTTAGTTTTGCTTGCTGCTTGAATAAAATACCAAGATCTGAAATTCTTAAATGTTATAGAGTCTTCATATAGTTGCATAATTATTCGACTACTCATTAATCTTCACTTATATATTTCGGAGTAGTTTGTTGTTGCTCTAGTGCTTCACTTATATCTTTTTAGAGCACGGTGGTGGTTTTATTTTATAGAAATAGATGAACCCTCATGCATCACTTATATTATTTTGAGAGTCCTAAACAGAATGGTAATTTGCTTTGATTATGAATTTTTTCCTAAATTACAGGCATCCAAGTGGGATATAATAAAAACTTTCATATAAAGTGCATTGAATACTATGAGAAGTTTGATTCCTTATGATTGTTTTGAGATATGGAGATGGTGATATTAGAGTCATGCTAGTTGATTAGTTGTGGATTTGTGAGATACTTGTGTTAAAGTTTGTGATTCCCGTAGCATGCACGTATGGTGAACCGTTATGTGATGAAGTCGGAGCATGATTTATTTATTGATTGTCTTCCTTATGAGTGGCGGTCGGGGACGAGCGATGGTCTTCTCCTACCAATTTATCCCCCTAGGAGCATGCGTATAGTACTTTTTTCGATAACTAATAGATTTTTGCAATAAGTATGTGAGTTCTTTATGACTAATGTTGAGTCCATGGATTATATGCACTCTCACCCTTCCACCATTGCTAACCTATCTAGTACCGCACAACTTTCGCTGGTACCATAAAACCACCATATACCTTCCTCAAAACAGCCACCATACTGTTGGGTAACGTAGTAATTTCAAAAAAATTCCTAAGCACACGCAAGATCATGGTGATGCACAGCAACGAGAGGGGAGAGTGTTGTCCACGTACCCTCGTAGACCGAAAGCAGAAGTGTTAGCACAACGCGGTTGATGTAGTCGTACGTCTTCACGATCCGACCGATCAAGTACCGAACGCACGACACCTCCGGGTTCTGCACACGTTCAATTCGATGATGTCCCTTGAACTCCGATCCAGCCGAGTGTTGAGGGAGAGTTTCGTCAGCACGACGGCGTGGTGACGATGATGATGTTCTACCGATGCAGGGCTTCGCCTAAGCACCGCTACGATATGACCGAGGTGGATTATGGTGGAGGGGGACACCGCACATGGCTAAGAGATCAAGAGATCAATTGTTGTGTCCATGGGGTGCCCCCTGCCCCCGTATATAAAGGAGCAAGGGGGGAGGCGGCCGACCTAGGAGGAGGGCGCACCAAGGGGGGGGGGAGTAGGACTCCTCCTTTCCTTGTTGGAGTAGGAGAGAAGGAAAGAGGAGGAGAGGAAGAAGGAAAAGGGGCTGCACCCCTTGTCCAATTCAGACCAGAGGGGGGCCGCGCGACTCCTTCCTTTTGGCCTCTCTCCTCTATTCCCGTATTGCCCAATTAGGCCCATATACTCCCCGGCGAATTCCCGTAACTCTCCGGTACTCCGATAAATACCCGAACCACTCGGAACCTTTCCGATGTCCGAATATAGTCGTCCCATATATCGATCTTTACGTCTCGACCATTTTGAGACTCCTCGTCATGTCCCCGATCTCATCCGGGACTCCAAACTCCTTCGGTACATCAAAACTCATAAACTCATAATATAACGGTCATCGAAACTTTAAGCGTGCGGACCCTACGGGTTCGAGAACAATGTAGACATGACCGAGACACGTCTCCGGTCAATAACCAATAGCGGAACCTGGATGCTCATATTGGCTCCCACATATTCTACGAATATCTTTATCGGTCAAACCGCACAACAACATACGTTGTTCCCTTTGTCATCGGTATGTTACTTGCCTGAGATTCGATCGTCAATATCTTAATACCTAGTTCAATCTCTGTGACGCCCGGATAATCATGCTACAGTAATCCCACGCTAATCATGCCACGTCACCTCGGTTACTGTTGCTAATCTATCGTTAGGTCAAAACCTGTCCAAAATTCAAATTCAAAGTTTGGTAAATAATGACAGTAATCCCGACACCGGCGCCCGTTCCTAGCGCCGCCCCGCCGCCGCTGTGGCTCACGGCCTCGACGCATCGGGCCTCGTCACCGTCATCTCCCCGCCTCGCCCCCGACGGCCGCGGCGCTCCGAGGCCGACATCGTCACCCATCGCCACTCGCCGTCGCCTCGTCCTCGCCCCGCCGTCGTCGGACCACCCCAAGCTGCCGCGAGCCCACTGCCCCCTCCCTACAGCTATGCGGTGAGTCGCCGCGCCAGTTGCGCCTCCCCCGGCCTCCTCTTCCCTCCTCTCTGCTCGTCCGCGCGCCCGCTGTCCGGCCACCGCGCCGCTGGACCTCACCCCGATGCTGGACCACACCCCGCTGGCCCGCTCACGCTTGTGACCCCGCTGCCACGCTCGCGCTCTCCCGCTCGCACCCGGCCCTCCCCCTTGCCGCTCCTTACTGCTTCTGCTTGTGGCCTCGTCCACGGCGCGCCCTGTGCGGCCCTGCCCACTGCCGCATAGCCCCGCGCTCGTCGGAGCTCCGCCTGCTGCCTTCCTTCGCCACCGCCACCACGC
Organism: Triticum monococcum; assembly: GCA_034509565.1. Lineage (NCBI taxonomy): Eukaryota > Viridiplantae > Streptophyta > Magnoliopsida > Poales > Poaceae > Triticum > Triticum monococcum. The sequence goes on along the minus strand of CM067842.1, from coordinate 73,603,577 downwards.
TCGCTGGCCCCGCCGCTCACCGGCCGCCCCGTGCTGGCCTCGTCCACGCTGGCCTGGCGACCTGCCAGGTCCGCCGCCCACGCCCGCATGACCCTGGGCGTGCGCCCGAACGGGGCGCGCCCGTTACCCGTCGCCCGCGCCCTCTAGGCCCCGATGGGCCCCAGACATGTGGGGCCCGACCCCCCAGAATGTTTTAATAAAAAAAAGAATAATAAATAAAATGAAAATTAATAATAATTAAAATAAAATAAATTTAATTAATTAATTAACTAAATTAATTAAGTCAATTAACCTTAATTAATTAACTAATTAACCTATTAGCTTAATTAAACAGTAATTAGTTTAACTAAACCCTAATTAACCTAACAGAGTATGACAGGTGGGTCCCACTGGACCCACGCGTCAGTTTGACCCAGTCAACCCCTGTTGACTGCTGATGTCAGCATGACATCATGCTGATGTCATAATTCCATTTTCGAATTAATTAAATAATTAATTAAATTTCAGAAATTAAAAAAATCTTTAGAAAATCATATCTTTTAATCCGTAACTTGGATTAAATTATTTTCAACATGAAAGTTGCTCAGAACGACGAGACGAATCCGGATACGCAGCCCATTCGTCTGCCACGCGTCCCTAGCATAGTGAACCTGCAACATTTCACCTCTGGTTCATCTGTCCAGAAACACGGAACACCGGGGATACTTTCCCGGAAGTTTTCCCCCTTCACCAGTATCACCTCATACCGCGTTAGAACACGTCTAGCTCTGCTTGTTGTCCTGTTATGCACTTGCTTGCTATGTATTTACTGTTTCTTCCCCCTCTTCTCTCCGGTAGACCCAGTGATGATGCTGACGCCCCTGTGGTTGACTACATCACGGACGACCCCTCCTTGTCTGAGCAACCAGGCAAGCCCCCCCTTTGATCACCAAATATCGCCTACTCTTCTCTCTACTTCTTGCATTAGAGTAGTGTAGCATGTTACTGCTTTCCGTTAATCCTATACTACTGCATAGCCTGTCCTTGCTACTATTGTTGTTACCTTTACCTGCAATCCTAAATGCTTAGTATAGGATGCTAGTGTTCCATCAGTGGCCCTACACTCTTGTCCGTCTGCCATGCTATACTACTGGGCCGTGATCACTTCGGGAGGTGGTCACGGCATATACTATATATACTATACACTGTTACATTACCTGTGATACTGTTCGGAGATGGGGGCTGAAGGGGCAGGTGGCTCCATCCCGGTAGAGGTGGGCCTGGGTTCCCGACGGCCCCCCGACTGTTACTTTGTGGCGGAGCGACAGGGCAGGTTCCGACCACCTAGGAGAGAGGTGGGCCTGGCCCTGGTCGGTGTTCGCGGATACTTAACACGCTTAACGAGATCTGGGTATTTGATCTGAGTCTGGCCATTTGGTCTATATGCACTAACCATCTACGCGGGAGTAGTTATGGGTATCCCTGTGTTGTGGTATCAGCCGAAGCCTTCGTGACGTCAGCGACTGAGTGGCGTGCGCCGGATTGGACTGGAAAGCCACTAGGCTAGGTCTGCTTCCGGCCGCGTACGCAACGTGCAGGTGTGCAAAGGGCGATGGGCCCAGACCCCTGCGCCATAGGATTTAGACCGGCGTGCTGACCTCTCTGTTGTGCCTAGGTAGGGCTTTGACGTGTTGATCTTCCGAGGCCGGGCATGACCCAGAAAAGTGTGTCCGGCCAAATGGGATCGAGCGTGTTGGGGTATGTGGTGCACCCCTGCAGGGAAGTTTATCTATTTGAATAGCCGTGTCCCTCGGTAAAAGCACGACCCGGAGTTGTACCTTGACCTTATGACAACTAGAACCGGATACTTAATAAAACACACCCTTCCTAGTGCCAGATACAACCGGTGATCGCTCTCTCACAGGGCGACGAGGGGAGGATCATCGGTTAGGATTATGCTATGCGATGCTACTTGGAGGACTTCAGTCTACTCTCTTGTACATGCTGCAAGACGGAGGCTGCCAGAAGCATAGTCTTCGACAGGATTAGTTATCCCCCTCTTATTCTGGCATTCCACAGTTCAGTCCACATATGATAACCTTATTCCATTTGATACCCATGAATATGTAGTATAGCCCCTTGCTTGCGAGTACTTTGGATGAGTACTCACGGTTGCTTTCTCCCCCTTTTTTCCCCCTTTCCTTTCTTTCTGGTTGTCATAACCAGATGCTGGAGTCCAGGAGCCAGACGCCACCTTCGACGACGATTCCTACTACACCGGAGGTGCCTGCTACTACGTGATGCCCACTTACGACGACTAGGAGTAGTTTAGGCGGATCCCAGGCAGGAGGCCTGCGCCTCTTTCGATCTGTATCCCAGTTTGTGCTAGCCTTCTTAAGGCAAACTTGTTTAACTTATGTCTGTACTCAGATATTGTTGCTTTCGCTGACTCGTCTATGATCGAGCTCTTGTATTCGAGCCCTCGAGGCCCCTGGCTTGTAATATGATGCTTGTATGACTTATTTTATTTGTAGAGTTGTGTTGTGATATCTTCCCGTGAGTCCCTGATCTTGATCGTACACGTTTGCGTGTATGATTAGTGTACGATTAAATCAGGGGCGTCACAAGTTGGTATCAGAGCCGACTGCCTGTAGGAATCCCCCTTCCACACTCCTTGGCCGAAGTTGAGTCTAGTCAATGAAAATTGTTTTACTAACTTGGCTGTGCCGCCCTTGGGCCCACGTCGCCATCGGGTGGTAATTAGGATCTTTTACTCCTCGATCCTTACTCTGGGACTCTGATCTCTCTTCTATTTGGGTTAAAATGAATTAACTAACTCTGACTCTAGGATCTCGTTACTACTTCCACCTGGAGAGCACCTTATTAGGATGATCGTCTACTGCACCAGAAGATTCCGAAGATACTCTTTAATATTCCCTCGAGACTTGTGCCCACCACTTTTGCAATTCCTGACCACCGATAAATCCTTATGGATAAATACTTACACCTGTCACCCTTACTTTTATTCCTAGTTAATCTTGTTATTACAAGATACCCCGAAAATTCTCTCTCTTGTTCCGATAATACCCTGTGCCCACTACCCTTGCAGTTCTTTGCAACCTGGGTAACCCTTCGAATAATTTCTCGCACTTATTAAGTATCCGCTCATCCCAAGTGGATACATGTGTTTCACAATGGTCTTCGAAATACTATTCGATCCTCCAAAAATCCTTAGTTGCTTATTGCTCTGCAATACTTGCCTGCTTGCATTATGGATGCTTTCCATATGTCTCGCAATATTCGTTAGTATCCTTAGGCATCGTCTTTTTGATCCCATTGATTCAACATGAGTGCGAATGCACGCAATCATCAGTTGATCCTTTTAAATTATCTTTCCGGCTCAAACGTTATTTTAAAACATGAGCTGGATCTCGACCAATCAAATTGCTGTCGATTGTACCCTTAAGGCTATTCAACTTATCCATCCCTGATCAGAGCATTGCTTCTGATCCCTTGTCTTGGAATTGATAATTCCTTTGCATTTGAGCCTTGAATTAGTCAGTTGTTTCTAAAGTCTGATCTCCTTGCATTGTTTCTCCCTCTGGTTGAGTACCGATGCTCGCACCAGATCCCTTGAGAACCACCAGATCATTTGCTGGATTTTATCCGACAGCATCCTTCATATTCAATAAGTCTGTGAGCCTTTCCTCGGATACATAATACATTTGGTAAATTGTATCCTCTGCTTTCTCAAACATGCTCTACTATCGAGCTTGTGTTATTTATTCTTGAAATTTGTGGTATATACTCCTAAGATGCCCTGATGGGTTGAACCTATGCCTTCTCTAAACTGTGTGAACTCGAAAGTTTTCGCGAGCCATACACTTCTGGTATTTTGCCAAATAAAATTTCAACACTACAACTTCTTCGAAAGCGAGAAGTGAATGAAAGGTTATGCATTGGAGAAGTGGGAGTCGACCTTGAACTTTGTGTTCATGCCCATGGACACGATGTAGTTCTTATCATTAAAGCTTCTCTTAAATTAATTTCTCCTTTGGTATAAGTTCATCTTATATCTGGGATCTGGCCTTTTGCAATCGTGGTTCCGACCATGTTCTCCTGTAAATACCATTTCTCTTGCAAGTTTAAGCACTTGTCTTCTGCAGGGTAATACCCCAGTCCAACCTCTATTTTGATTTGTCGTCGAGTATTACCCCCTCTGGTATCTCGAGATTATCACGGATCTGCATAACTTCTTATGTGTTCTTCTTCAAGTATTATTTGACTTTTGCTGCATCATCATTTGACTTGATGCCATCGCCGACCGATTACGTCTTCATGAAATCTCTCGACAAATGTGTCGTGGTCATCAGCAACATCCTGAGCTCTTCTAAGATTTATATCGAATTCATGATGAGAAATACCATCCTTGCCCTTGATGATTTGTCTTATCATCTACCACTTTATTGCCTTCCGTTCGACACAACTTGTTCGTGTTTTGTGTTATACCTTGAGTTCCTTGCTACCCAGCCTTGTTCTTCTTTACCTTGGATATTGCACCTTTCATGTCAAGAATGTTGTGGGGATTTCACCGCCTCTTATGCATTCTTGGTACAAGTGATACTTCTTACCATATCCGTTCATTCTTAGACTATTGATTATTGGATCACCATTCTAACATTGGTCATGCAACCCAACCCACAATTCGGGCGCACCTTTCAACCAATGTTTAATTGTGTATGTTTTCCTCGAGCATACATCAGTATATTATTTGACTTGACAAATGTTATCTCCTTGTTCACATGGTTGTGGAAATTCATCTTTTTTGGAAATCTCGATGGATTGTCCCTGAGCCCGTCAGCCACCTCATCCTCTCCTTGGTTTAAATGAACTCTTAGGTCGGAACTCGCTCCCACATTTCATTTCCCGAGAATCTTACATTGTCATCTCGTCAATTTGTGTTGCACCTTTTCTTCTCAGGCATCCTGAGTCTGAGGTATCCTGACATTAATGAGATCTGAATCTCGGTTAGATATGATGGTTGGAACCTTTTCCAAGAGTCATAACATTGGTCTTTATATAACCTAGTAAGGTGATGTCATGCCTAGCACCCCTGGCCGGAGAAATTATTGTTATAGTTTCTAATTTAGCAAGGTTAACCATTCTTCCATGAGTAAGTCGTAAGACTTATTCTATATGTTGTTCCTGATGAATCCTTTGTGTATCCAAATTCCGATCTTTGCTTGAAGACCTTGTCAATGCTATCTCAAAGCATGTCTGTCATGCTCCGATTTTCAACAAGAACATTTGAAGCCCAATGCTAAATGTTTTCTGCTCAATTATCCAAACACCGTTGTATGGGTAATGTCATGAAATTTCTCTCCCCTTACCTAAAGAGTTTTCTACATTATATCCTGTCATGGATATCATGTTTTGCTTGTCCTTGGGAAGGATATACCCCTGAAATATGTGTTTAATCACATTTTCCTTTCCATTGTTCAGTTTAATCTGATAATCACATTTTCCTTTCCATTGTTCTGTTTAAACTTCTTAAGGTTTTTATGATCTAAGCAGTAATACGTCACTGCTTATATAAGCACCTTGGTGTACAACCGTGTCAGTAAGACCCTGTTGCATTTGTCGATAGCATTCCGCTAACCACGATGGACGAGAACTTTGCCTATTGGTCCGCCTCGTTTCAACGACCAGGAGAATGGTTCTCTTCGTCCCTCGCCCTTGGTACCGATGTTGTTGCCGACATAACTGACAGGCTATCCTCTGGCATGCCTTGCTTACATGATCGTGCAAATCGTCACCGCCTCCCTACTTTTAACCCACATGGTGGGCCCATAACCCACAGTTCCACAGGATCGAAACCTGACTCTCCTGTACCCCCCTGTTTCCAAAATTATTCCTCCCGCGTGGACTCGTATGTAATTCATGAGCCACCTTCCGATGAGATCATCAATTCTGGCATCGGACACAATAATTATCCCGTTGCTTTGAAACCACTTTCACCTTCTGACTAGGCATTGAACAATTTCCTGGCTGCTTGAAACTTCTTATTGTACCTTCCAACTTTACTCTCGATGTGTTTTAATTGTTCAACTCGAGAGGTACTCATATGCTCATTCATGGGTTAATCCCAGATTATTACACTTATAACATCCTGTCGTTGCCGACCTGCCCCGTTACCTATTCGTAAATGCGATGAAGATCCCGAAGAAAGGATGCCGACTTCATCATGATGACCTGATGTAGAGAAATGAACACAACAACGCTATGGATCAACCTCTTCAAGAAGGGCAACCAAGACCGAGAAGACATGTTAGAATTTCGTAACCAGAACTTCCCCCTACTCCCCTCTTAAATCTCGGGACGAGATTTCTTGTAGTAGAGGAGAATTGTGACGCCCGGATAATCATGCTACAGTAATCCCACGCTAATCATGCCACGTCACCTCAGTTACTGTTGCTAATCTATCGTTAGGTCAAAACCGGTCCAAAAATCAAATTCAAAGTTTGGTAAATAATGACGGTTTTCAAAAATTAAAATAAAATGTTCGGTTTGTACTAAATATCGCATATGTAATTATGATGTAGTAAACACATTTTTATAAAATGCCTAAATAATTTAAAATGAAATAAAAACAGAAAAGGAAAATAAATAAAAGAAAGAAACTAACAAAAAAAAGAAGAGGGAACCCCCTCCCACGGCCTACTGGCCTAGTTGGCCGGCCCATTCGGGCGCAGGCCCAACCGGCCCCCCTCCCCATATACACCCCCCCGAAACCCTAGCCACTAACCCCACCACTCCCCCCAATCCCCCCACTCTCTCCTCGCGCCCCCTCCTCTCGGACCCGATCTGGATCGGGGGCAGGAGACCCCCATCGCCGAGCCCTCCGCCGCTCCGAGCCCTCCGCCGCTCGGCCCCGACACCGGCGCCCGTTCCCAGCGCCGCCCCGCCGCCGCTGTGGCTCACGGCCTCGACGCTTCGGGCCTCGTCACCGTCATCTCCCCGCCTCGCCCCCGACGGCCGCGGCGCTCCGAGGCCGACATCGTCACCCATCGCCACTCGCCGTCGCCTCGTCCTCGCCCCGCCGTCGTCGGACCACCCCAAGCTGCCGCGAGCCCACTGCCCCCTCCCTACAGCTACGCGGTGAGCCGCCACGCCGGTTGCGCCTCCCCCGGCCTCCTCTTCCCTCCTCTCTGCTCGTCCGCGCGCCCGTTGTCCGGCCACCGCGCCGTTGGACCTCACCCCCATGCTGGACCACACCCCGCTGGCCCGCTCACGCTCGTGACCCCGCTGCCACGCTCGCGCTCTCCCGCTCGCACCCGGCCCTCCCCCTTGCCGCTCCTTACTGCTGCTGCTTGCGGCCTCGTCCAGGGCGCGCCCTGTGCGGCCCTGCCCACTGCCGCATAGCCCCGCGCTCGTCGGAGCTCCGCCTGTTGCCTTCCTTCGCCGCCGCCACCACGCTCGCTGGCCCCGCCGCTCACCGGCCGCCCCGTGCTGGCCTCGTCCACGCCGGCCTGGCGACCTGCCAGGTCCGCCGCCCACGCCCGCATGTCCCTGGGCGTGCGCCCGAACGGGGCGCGCCCGTTACCCGTCGCCCGCGCCCTCTAGGCCCCGATGGGCCACAGACATGTGGGGCCCGACCCCCCCCAGAATGTTTTAATAAAAAAGAATAAAAATAATAATAATAAATAAAATGAAAATTAATAATAATTAAAATAAAATAAATTTAATTAATTAATTAACTAAATTAATTAAGTTAATTAACCTTAATTAATTAACTAATTAACCTATTAGCTTAATTAAACAGTAATTAGTTTAACTAAACCCTACTTAAACTAACAGAGTATGATAGGTGGGTCCCACTGGACCCATGCGTCAGTTTGACCCAGTCAACCCCTGTTGATTGCTGATGTTAGCGTGACATCATGCTGATGAAATAATTCCATTTTCTAATTAATTAAATAATTAATTAAATTTCAGAAATTAATAAAATCTTTAGAAAATCATATCTTTTAATCCGTAACTCGGATTAAATTATTTTCAACATGAAAGTTGCTCAGAACGACGAGACGAATCCGGATACGCAGCCCGTTCGTCTGCCACGCGTCCCTAGCATAGTGAACCTGCAACATTTCACCTCTGGTTCATCTGTCCAGAAACACGGAACACCGGGGATACATTCCCGGAAGTTTTCCCCCTTCACCAGTATCACCTCATACCGCGTTAGAACACGTCTAGCTCTGCTTGTTGTCCTGTTATGCACTTGCTTGCTATGTATTTACTGTTTCTTCCCCCTCTTCTCTCCGGTAGACCCAGTGATGATGCTGACGCCCCTGTGGTTGACTACATCACGGACGACCCCTCCTTGTCTGAGCAACCAGGCAAGCCCCCCCTTTGATCACCAGATATCGCCTACTCTTCTCTCTACTTCTTGCATTAGAGTAGTGTAGCATGTTACTGCTTTCCGTTAATCCTATACTGCTGCATAGCCTGTCCTTGCTTCTATTGTTGTTACCTTTACCTGCAATCCTAAATGCTTAGTATAGGATGCTAGTGTTCCATCAGTGGCCCTACACTCTTGTCCGTCTGCCATGCTATACTACTGGGCCGTGATCACTTCGGGAGGTGGTCACGGCATATACTATATATACTATACACTGTTACATTACCTGTGATACTGTTCGGAGATGGGGGCTGAAGGGGCAGGTGGCTCCATCCCGGTAGAGGTGGGCCTGGGTTCCCGACGGCCCCCCGACTGTTACTTTGTGGCGGAGCGACAGGGCAGGTTCCGACCACCTAGGAGAGAGGTGGGCCTGGCCCTGGTCGGCGTTCGCGGATACTTAGCACGCTTAACGAGATCTGGGTATTTGATCTGAGTCTGGCCATTTGGTCTATACGCACTAACCATCTACGCGGGAGTAGTTATGGGTATCCTGGCGTCGTGGTATCAGCCGAAGCCTTCGTGACGTCAGCGACTGAGTGGCGCGCGCCGGATTGGACTGGAAAGCCACTAGGCTAGGTCTGCTTCCGGCCGCGTACGCAACGTGCAGGTGTGCAAAGGGCGATGGGCCCAGACCCCTGAGCCATAGGATTTAGACTGGCGTGCTGACCTCTCTGTTGTGCCTAGGTAGGGCTGCGACGTGTTGATCTTCTGAGGCCGGGCATGACCCAGAAAAGTGTGTCCGGCCAAATGGGATCGAGCGTGTTGGGGTATGTGGTGCACCCCTGCAGGGAAGTTTATCTATTCGAATAGCCGTGTCCCTCGGTAAAAGGACGACCCGGAGTTGTACCTTGACCTTATGACAACTAGAACCGGATACTTAATAAAACACACCCTTCCTAGTGCCAGATACAACCGGTGATCGCTCTCTCACAGGGCGACGAGGGGAGGATCATTGGTTAGGATTATGCTATGCGATGCTACTTGGAGGACTTAAGTCTACTCTCTTCTACATGCTGCAAGACGGAGGCTGCCAGAAGCGTAGTCTTCGACAGGATTAGTTATCCCCCTCTTATTCTGGCATTCCGGGGTTCAGTCCACATATGATACCCTTATTCCATTTGATACCCATGAATATGTAGTATAGCTCCTTGCTTGCGAGTACTTTGGATGAGTACTCACGGTTGCTTTCTCCCCCCTTTTTCCCCCTTTCCTTTCTTTCTGGTTGTCGCAACCAGATGCTGGAGTCCAGGAGCCAGACGCCACCTTCGACGATGATTCCTACTACACCGGAGGTGCCTGCTACTACGTGATGCCCGCTGACGACGACTAGGAGTAGTTTAGGAGGAACCCAGGCAGGAGGGCTGCGCCTCTTTCGATCTGTATCCCAGTTTGTGCTAGCCTTCTTAAGGCAAACTTGTTTAACTTATGTCTGTACTCAGATATAGTTGCTTCCGCTGACTCGTCTATGATCGAGCTCTTGTATTCGAGCCCTCGAGGCCCCTGGCTTGTAATATGATGCTTGTATGACTTATTTTATTTGTAGAGTTGTGTTGTGATATCTTCCCGTGAGTCCCTGATCTTGATCGTACACATTTGCGTGTATGATTAGTGTACGATTAAATCGGGGGCATCACAATCTCGTTACTGGCAAATCTCTTTACTCGTTCCGTAATACATCATCTCGCAACTAACTCATTAGTTGCATTGCTTGCAAGGCTTAAGTGATGTGCGTTACCGAGAGGGCCCAGAGATACCTCTCCGACAATCGGAGTGACAAATCCTAATCTCGAAATACGCCAACCCAACATGTACCTTTGGAGACACCTGTAGAGCACCTTTATAATCACCCAATTACGTTGTGACGTTTGGTAGCACACAACGTGTTCCTCCGGTAAAAGGGAGTTGCATGATCTCATAGTCATAGGAACATGTATGAGTCATGAAGAAAGCAATAGCAACATACTAAACGATCGAGTGCTAAGCTAACGGAATGGGTCAAGTCAATCACATCATTCTCCTAATGATATGATCCTGTTAATCAAACACTAGTAGAAAACAGGGCTTTGGTCCAGGCCGAGTCAGCGCATTAGTCCCGGTTCAGTCCAGAACCGGGACTAATGTGGGCATTGGTCCCGGTTCGTGAGCCCAGGGGGCCGGCCGGGCCACGTGGGCCATTGGTCCCGGTTCATCTGGACCTTTGGTCCCGGTTGGTGGGATGAACCGGGACCAATGGGCCTCGCTCCTGGCCCACCACCATTGGTCCCAGTTGGTGGCTTGAACCGGGACCAAAGGCTCCCCTTTAGTCCCGGCTCATGCCACCAACCGGGACCAATGAGGTGCCTATATATACCCCTCGTTCGCGAGCAGAGCACCCCAGTGCTCTGTTTTTCTCTGGCCGAGGGGGAGAGGGCTTGGTGGTGCTCTAGCTCACCTCCTATGCACACAAGGTGTTCGATGGAATGCCCGAGCCACACTACTTAAGCTTTCTCCTCTCCAAGCTCCATTTTCCATAATATTTGTCTAGGTTTAGCGGTCCGTCACGCCCCGTCCCCGTCTTCACCGCCGTTGATCACCCGCCCCAAGCTCATCGCCAGCACCACCGTGGTGAGCCTCTTATTTTATCTTCTTTCTGAAAGGAAAAATATTCTTACTTGTATGTTTACATAGATACTTGTATTATTTTCTTACTTTTATTATTGCATATTATATAGTGCGATGGTTTTGGTATCCGCCCCCGTCGGCCCTCGTCCTGTCTATGATTCGGATGTGGTATATATATTATCTTTATAACTATTGGTTCATTTATTGTTTATGAAAATTATGCCGACCAACGTGACATAGATTTTATTTATGTATGATGTATGTGAATCGGAAATGCCAACCGACCCTATTGTCGAGAGGTTAAATTTAGTTGAAGAAGAAAACAATTTGTTGAAGGAAAAAAATAAAGAAAATTGAGGAGGAGAAGATGATATTGGAGTTGCATGTTGCGGATGTCGTCGATGATCACAAGATCAAGATGGATGCAATGCGCTTGAAGATTAGAAAGATTAGAAAATATGCCATTCATACCGAGGCTTGGTATCATTATGCCATTGGATCAATTGTTACCTTGGTTGCGATTATGATCGCATTTGTTTTTGCATTGAAATGTTTTACATAGTTTCAATGTATGGTTTAATTAATTAGATGCTCTGGAGAGCTATATGTTGTTAGATGAGAACTATGTATGCACTTTGGTTTTAATGTGATGATGAACTTCTATTAATTTGGACACTTAATTATATATAATGCACGCAGATGAACCGGCAATGGATGTACGGTGACAGACACACCCGCGAGTACATTAAGGGCGTGCATGAGTTTCTCGATGCGGCTGAGGAAAACAAGCAGAATGGTTTTATGTGTTATCCATGCACTGAATGTGGGAATACGAGGTCTTACTCTAACCGGAAAATCCTTCACTCCCACCTACTTTAGAAGGGTTTCATGCCACACTATAATGTTTGGACGAGGCACGGAGAAATAGGGGTTATGATGGAAGACGACGAAGAAGAAGAGTACGATGACAACTATGTGCCCCCTGAATACGGTGATGCTGCAACGGGGGGAGCTGGTGAAGATCAAGAGGAACCAGACGATGTGCCCAATGATGCTGCAATGGGTGAAGCTGCTGAAGATCAAGAGGAACCAGACGATGTGCCCAATGATGATGATCTCTGCTGGATCATTGTCGATGCAAGGACGCAATGCGAAAGTCAAAAGGAGAAGCTGAAGTTCGATCGCATGTTAGATGATCACAAAAAAGGGTTATACCCCAATTGCGAAGATGGCAACACAAAGCTCGATACCGTACTGGAATTGCTGTAGTGGAAGGCAGAGAATGCTGTGGCTGACAAAGGATTTGAGAAGCTACTGAAAATATTGAAGAAGAAGCTTCCAAAGGATAACGAATTTCCCGACAGTACATACGCATCAAAGAAGGTCGTATGCCCTCTAGGAATGGAGGTGGAGAAGATACATGCATGCCCTAATGACTGCATCCTCTACCGCGGTGCATACAAGGATCTGAACACATGCCCGATATGCGGTGCATTGCGGTAAAAGATTAGACGAGATGACCCTGGTGATGTTGACGGCGAGCCCCCCAGGAAGAGGGTTCCTGCGAAGGTGATGTGGTATGCTCCTATAATACCACGGTTGAAACATCTGTTCAGAAACGAAGAGCATGCCAAGTTGATGCGATGGCACAGTGAGAACCGAAAGAAAGATGGGAAGTTGAGAGCACCCGCTGATGGGTCGCAGTGGAGAAAAATCAAAAGAAAGTACTGGGATGAGTTTGCAAAGGACCCAAGGAATGTATGGTTTGCTTTTAGCGCGGATGGCATTAATCCTTTCGGGGAGCAGAGCAGCAATCGCAGCACCTGGCCCGTGACTCTATGTATGTATAACCTTCCTCCTTGGATGTGCATGAAGCAGAAGTTCATTATGATGCCAGTTCTCATCCAAGGCCCTAAGCAACCCGACAACGAAATTGATGTGTACCTAAGGCCATTAGTTGAAGAACTTTTACAGCTGTGGGATGGAAACAGTGTACGTACGTGGGATGAGCACAGACAGGAGGAATTTAACCTTAAGGCGTTGCTGTTCATGACCATCAACGATTGGCCCGCTCTCAGTAACCTTTCAGGACAGACAAACAAAGGATACCACGCATGCACGCACTATTTAGATGACACTGAAAGTATATACCTGGACAAATGCAGGAAGAATGTGTACCTGGGCCATCGTCGATTTCTTTTGACCAACCATCAATGTCGAAAGAAAGGCAAGCATTTCAAAGGCGAGGCAGATCACCGGAAGAAGCCCGCCATGCGCACTGGTGATCACGTGCTTGCTATGGTCAATGATTTACACTACGTATTCTTTGGAAAGGGTCCCGGTGGACTAGCTGTTCTGAATGACACTGAGGGACACGCACCCATGTGGAAGAAGAAATCTATATTTTGGGACCTACCCTACTTGAAAGACCTAGAGGTCCGCTCCTCAATCGACGTGATGCACGTGACGAAGAACCTTTGCATGAACCTGCTAGGCTTCTTTGGCGTGTATGGGAAGACAAAAGATACACCTGAGGCACGGGAGGACCTGCAACATTTGCACGAAAAAGAGGGCATGCCTCGGAAGCAGTATAAAGGTCCTGCCAGCTACGCTCTTACGAAAGAAGAGAAAAAATCTTCTTTGAATGGCTGCTCAGTATGAAGGTCACGACTGGCTTCTCGTCGAATATAAAGGGAATAATAAATATGCCAGAGAAAAAGTTTCAGAACCTAAAGTCTCATGACTGCCACGTGATTATGACGCAACTGCTTCCGGTTGCATTGAGGGGGCTTCTACCGAAAAACCTCCGATTAGCCATTGTGAAGCTATGTGCATCCCTCAATGCAATCTCTCAGAAGGTGGTCGATCCAGAAATCGTACCAAGGCTAAGGAGTGATGTGGCACAATGTCTTGTCAGTTTTGAGCTGGTGTTCCCACCATCCTTCTTCAATATCATGACGCACGTCCTAGTTCATCTAGTCGATGAGATTGTCATCCTGGGGCCCGTATTTCTACACAATATGTTCCCCTTTGAGAGGTTCATGGGAGTCCTAAAGAAATATGTCTGTAACCGTGCTAGGCCAGAAGGAAGCATCTCCATGGGCCATCAAATAGAGGATGTTATCGGGTTTTGTGTTGACTTCATTCCTGGCCTTAAGAAGATAGGTCTCCCTAAATCGCGGTATGAGGGGAGACTAACTGGAAAAGGCACTCTTGTTAGAGACTCAATAATATGCAGGGACGGATATTCTTGGTCTCAAGCACAATACACAGCTCTACAGAACTCTACCTTGGTGACCCCGTATGTCGATGAACACAAGAACAGTCTGCGCTCCAAACACCCGGAGCAGTGCGACGACTGGATTACATGTGAACACATCAGGACTTTCAGCAGTTGGTTGGAAACACGTCTCAGAGGTGACAACACTGTTTGTGATGAGTTGTACTTGTTGTCCAGGGGACCATCTTTGACTGTATTGACTTACAAAGGATACGAGATAAATGGGAATACATTTTACACGATCGCCCAAGATCAAAAGAGCACCAACCAAAACAGCAGTGTCCGCTTTGATGCAGCAATCGAGAGCGGAAAGGACACATGTTATGGTTACATAGTGGACATATGGGAACTTGACTACGGACCTGATTTTAAGGTCCCTTTGTTTAAGTGCAAATGGGTCAATCTGTTAGGCGGCGGGGTACAGGTAGACCCACAGTACGGAATGACAACAATGGATCTGAAAAATCTTGGGTACACTAATGAACCATTCGTCCTAGCTAATGATGTGGCACAGGTTATCTATGTGAAGGAGATGTCTACCAAACCAAGAAAAAGAAAAGATAAGGAAGCGAATACATCATACGATGAGCCAAAGCGCCACATAGTTCTTTCAGGAAAAAGGGACATCCTGGGAGTGGACGGCAAGACAGACATGTCTGAAGATTATGAAAAGTTTCATGAAATTCCTCCCTTCGATGTCAAGGCTGACCCAAGCATCCTGATAAACAATGAAGATTATCCATGGTTACGGCGCAATAAGCAAATGACACAAGCGAAGAAAAAGTGAAGACTTTCCCCCGCAACTATTATGATGATACCATGCAAACTTTGTAACACACAAACATGCTACCATTGTCCGTTTTGTACATGCACATGCTATGTGGGTGAAATTATGATACCATCCCAACTTTCAACTTCTTCAGAGTTCATTTGAAATGCTTTCATGTCTTATGGTTCGCCCTTGGCCCATGACCATTAGTCCCGGTTTGTGCCACAAACCGGGACTAAAGGGTTGGTCCTCGTTGCGGGCAGAGTTTAGTCCCACCTCGCCAACTGAAGGGGCTCACACCGGTTTATAAGCCCTTCCCTCTCTGCCTTGTTGAGCTCCTCTCGAAGTGAAAATAGATGCCCTAATAGAGAAAAGTTTAACCTAAATTCATAGTGAACTTCTCTGAAATTCAGAGAAATTTACTAGGAATTTAGGTTGAATTTTCTCAATAAGCGCATCTATTCTCATTTTTTAGTAAGTTAATCACAAACTTGTGATTCAAACAATTTTCAAAGAATTCAAATTTTAACTATTCAAATTTGAAAACTAATGGCACTAACAGAAAGTTTATAATTTTTCTAAAACTAATGGCACTAACAGAAAGTTTATAATTTTGCTAACCTAAAAGCAAACAGAATTAAAAATTAAAGCAAAAAACAAAAGAAAATAAATAATCAAAAAAACAAATCAAAAAAACAGGAAAAACTATTTTTATACTAAAGTTAATCACAAAATAAAATAAATAAAGCAACAAAGAAAACTAAAAAACTAAAAAAGTGTTTTCAAATTTGAAAACTAATGGCACTAAGAGAAAGTTTATAATTTTTCTAAAACTAATGGCACTAACAGAAAGTTTATAATTTTGCTAACCTAAAAGCAAACAGAATTAAAAATTAAAGCATAAAACAAAAGAAAATAAATAATGCAAAAAACAAATCAAAAAACAGGAAAAACTATTTTTATAGTAAAGGTAATCACAAAATAAAATAAATAAAGCAACAAAGTAAACAAAAAAACTAAAAAAGTGTTTTCAAATTTGAAAACTAATGGCATTAACAAAAAGTTCATAATTTTTCTAAAACTAAAAGCATAAAGAATTAAAAGATAAAGCAAAAAACAAAAGAAAATAAAGAAAGCAACAAAAAAACAAAAAAATGCCACCTACTGGGCCACCACGGCCTGAATACGACTAGAAACCCTACCATGGGCCAGGATTCAGGCTCGCAGTAGGCCCAGTAGGCCCACATGCATTGCAGTGACAGATTAGGCCCGAAAGCCTGCAGTTGAGAGGAGCTCGGGAGGGTGGGCACAACAGCGCTTATAAACCACTCCCGAGCCGTCTCAACTAGCGAGGTGGGACTAAACTTTTGGTCGCGGGGCAGCACAAGGCCATTCGTCCCGGTTGGTGGCACCAACCGTGACAAATGCCCCCCTTTAGTCCCGGTTGGTGCCACCAACCGGGACCAAAGGCAGCCGCTTCCCGCCCTTTGGGCTGGCGAACTCAGGCCTTTGGTCCCGGTTGGTGGCACCAACCGGGACTAAAGGGGGGCATTGGTCACGGTTGGTGCCATGAACCGGGACCAATACTCTGTGTATATAAGCAGGACTTAGGAAATTTTCAGTTTCTCATCAACCATTTGCCCCCGACGCCGCCAGGCTGTGTGTGCTTGCCGTCGCCGTCGCCCCGCGCCCCTGCCCCATGCTCGCCATCACCGCCCGCTCCTCTTCGCCGTCGCCCTGCCCCTGCCCCGCCCGCCCCCGCGCGCCGGCGCCCTCGCTGCCCCCGCCATCGCCTCGAGCTCCCCTGCTCGCGCGCGCCGCCCCGCGCCCCGAGCCCCTGCCTCGGACTCGGCGTCGCCGCCCGCCCCTGCCCCGACATGCGCCGCCCCGGCCCGCCCCCGTCGCTGTCGCCCGCGCCCCTGCCCCGACGTGCGCCGCCTCGGCCCGCCCTCGCCGTCGCCTGCGCCCCTGCCCGCCTCCTCAGCTTGGTCCGGCTGCCGGCGCCCTCCCTTTGCAAGTTTTTTTAATATATATGCTTGTTTTATATATATATATATGCTTGTTTTTTTATATATATATTCTTGTTATATATATATATATGTAATGATTTTTTTATAGAATATGATGTTTTTTTCATAGATGATCATATTTATGATGTATGCACGAATGTGGATGAAATATGATGTTTTTTGTTCATAGAACATGATGTTTTTTTAATTCACATATTTTTTTTGTTCATGAGAGAGGCGGGGACGTTGAGGGATCATAGATGTATTTTTTCAGAATTTTCTATGGTGCATAGACAGCTTTTAGACCACGGGAGCACCCCCTCTCTATCGTTGCAAAATTTGCTAAGTGATATTAAGAAGGAAGGAAAAGAAGTATAGGAAAGAAAGAAAATAAGAAGAGGAAAGAAAGAAGAAGAGGAGAGGAAGAAGAGGAGAAATAAATAAGAAGAAGAAAAAAGAAGAAAAAGAAGAGGAGAAGAAGAAAGGAATAGTGGAGAAGAAGAAAAAATAGAATATTCTATTTTCTCTTCTTCTCCACTATTCCTTTCTTCTTCTCCTCTTTTTTTCTTCTTTTTTTTCTTCGATCTTCTCCTCTAGCTATTCCTTTCTTCTTCTCCTCTTTTTCTTCTTCTTCTTCTTCTTCTTCTTCTTCTTCTTCTTCTTCTTCTTCTTCTTCTTCTTCTTCTTAATTTTTATCGGGAAAGAGGGTGTTGAGGATAGCCGAGGGGTCGAGGGTCGGGAACTAGGGTAGAGGGTCAAGGGTCGTTAAGGGGTAAAGGGTCGAGGGTTTCAGGGTCGAGGGTTTGAGGGTTCTATAGGGTCGAGGGATCGAGGGTCGAGGGTTCCAGGGTCGTCTAGGGGTCGAGGGTTCCAGGGTCATCGAGGGTTTGAGGGGTCGAGGATCGCCGAGGGGTCGAGAGAGGTTTCCTAGTGTCAAAGTATTGAAGAAATCCATGGCTTCATCATTAGCCGGAAGTAACCAGGGCATGACGAAGTCCTCCAAAGTTATTTTGGAATGGTGTCCCGGATAGGATAATTTGCCTTTTTGTATGAATTTCAGCAAAGGCCTTCCAAATAACGATATTTGGAAGGTTCTTGCTGAACTTTGTACCAAAAAGCAAATTATCCTATCTAGGACTCCGTTCCAAAATAACTTTGGAGAGCTCCGTACCATCATGCACCTGTTACTTTCGCCTAATGATGAAGACATGTTTTTGTTGAATCCTTTGACACTAGGCAACCTCCTAACCCCTCGGCGATCCTCTCAAACATGAGAGGAAGAAGAGGATCTCCGAGGGGTCGAGGGTTCCAGGGTCGTTGAGGGTTCGAGGGGTCGAGGATCGCCGAGGGGTCGAGAGAGAGATTTCCTAGTGTCAAAGTATTGAAGAAATCCATGGCTTCATCATTAGCTAGAAGTAACCAGGGCATGACGAAGTCCTCCAAAGTTATTTTGGAATGGTGTCCCGGATAGGATAATTTGCCTTTTTGTATGAATTTCAGCAAAGGCATTCCAAATAACAATATTAGGAACATGTATGAGTCATGAAGAAAGCAATAGCAACATACTAAACGATCGAGTTGTAAGCTAACGGAATGGGTCAAGTCAATCACATCATTCTCCTAATGATGTGATCCCGTTAATCAAATGACAACTCATGTCTATGGCTAGGAAACATAACCATCTTTGATCAACGAGCTAGTCAAGTAGAGGCATACTAGTGACACTCTATTTGTCTATGTAGTCACACATGTATCATGTTTCCGGTTAATACAATTCTAGCATGAATAATAAACATTTAGCATGAAATAAGGAAATAAATAATAACTTTATTATTGCCTCTAGGGCATATTTCTTTCAGTCTCCCACTTGCACTAGAGTCAATAATCTAGTTCACATCGCCATGTGATTTAACATCAATAGTTCACATCTTTATGTGGTTAACACTCATAGTTCACATCGACATGTAACCAACACCCAAAGGGTTTACTAGAGTCATTAATCTAGTTCACATCGCTATGTGATTAACACCCAAAGAGTACTAAGGTGTGATCATGTTTTGCTTGTGAGATAATTTTAGTCAACGGGTCTGTCACATTCAGATCCGTAAGTATTTTGCAAATTTCTATGTCTATAATGCTCTGCACGGAGCTACTCTAGCTAATTGCTCCCACTTTCAATATGTATCCAGATTGAGACTTAGAGTCATCTGGATTAGTGTCAAAATTTGCATCGACATAACCCTTTACGACAAACCTTTTTGTCACCTCCATAATCGAGAAAAATATCCTTATTCCACTAAGGATAATTTTGACCGCTGTATAGTGATCTACTCCTAGATCACTATTGTACTCCCTTGCCAAAATCAGTGTAGGGTATACAATAGATCTGGTACACAGCATGGCATACTTTATAGAACCTACGGCTGAGGCATAGGGAATGACTTTCACTCTCTTTCTATCTTCTGCCGTGGTCGGGTTTGAGTCTTACTCAATTTCACACCTTATTACACATGCAATAACTCTTTCTTTGGCTGTTCCATTTTGAACTACTTCAAAATTTTGTCAAGGTATGTACTCATTGAAAAAACTTATCAAGCGTCTTGATCTATCTCTATAGATCTTGATGCTCAATTTGTAAGCAGCTTCACCAAGGTCTTTTTTTTTGAAAAACTCCTTTCAAACACTCCTTTATGCTTTGCATAATAATTCTACATTATTTCCGATCAACAATATGTCATTCACATATACTTATCAGAAATGTTGTAGTGCTCCCACTCACTTTCTTGTAAATACAGGCTCCACCGCAGGTCTATATAAAACTATATGCTTTGATCAACTCATCAAAGCGTACATTCCAACTCCGAGATGCTTGCACCAGTCCACAGATGGATCGCTGGAGCTTGCACATTTTGTTAGCGCCTTTAGGATTGACAAAACCTTCTGGTTACATCATATATAACTCTTCTTTAATAAATCCATTAAGGCTAACATGATTCGGACAGACTTAAGCATAGATATGAGTGATAAACTCTCATCGTAGTCAACACCTTGAACTTGTCGAAAACCTTTTGCGACAATTCTAGCTTTGTAGATAGTAACACTACTATCAGCGTCCGTCTTACTCTTGAAGATCCATTTAATCTCAATGGCTCGCCGATCATTGGGCAAGTCAATCAAAGTCCATACTTTGTTTTCATCCATGGATCTCATCTCAGATTTCATGGCCTCAAGCCATTTTCCGAAATCTGGGCTCACCATCGCTTCTTCAAAGCTCATAGGTTCATCATGGTCAAGTAACATGACCTCCAGAACAGGATTATCGTACCACTATGGTGCGGATCTCACTCTGGTTTACCTACGAGGTTCGGTTGTAACTTGATCTAAAGTTACATGATCATCATCATTAGCTTCCTCACTAATTGGTGTAGTAGTCACAGGAACAGATTTCTGTGATGAACTACTTTCCAATAAGGGAGCAGGTACAGTTACCTCATCAAGTTCTACTTTCCTCCCACTCACTTCTTTCGAGAGAAACTCCTTCTCTAGAAAGGATCCATTGTTAGCAACGAATGTCTTGCCTTTGGATCTGTGATAGAAGGTCTACCCAATTGTCTCCTTTGGGTATCCTGTGAAGACGCACTTCTCCGATTTGGGTTTGAGCTTATCAGGTTGAAACTTTTTCACATAAGCATTTCAACCTCAAACTTTAAGAAACGACAGCTTAGGTGTAACGCCCCATATGTAACCTTCCCCAATTGTACTCCAACTCTTGCCGTTTCCGGCATTAAGTTATATTTAATTCTAGGGTTCGGGTCTTTGTCTCCATGTGTTGTTTTGTTTTTCGTGCATCTCATATCATGTCATCACGTGCATTGCATTTGCATACATGTTCATCTCATGCATTCGAGCATTTCCCCGTTGTCCGTTTTGCATTCCGGTGCTTCGTTCTCCTCCGGTGGCCATTTCTAGATTTCTTTCGTGTGTGGGGATTAAACATTTCCGGATTGGGCCGAGACTTGCCATGCGGCCTTGGTTTACTACCGGTAGACCGCCTGTCAAGTTTCGGGTCATTTGGACTTCGTTTGATACTCCAACGGTTAACCGAGGGACCGACAAGGCCTCGTGTGTGTGCAGCCCAACACCCCTCCATTTTGGCCCAAAACCCACCAAACTCAGCTCCATCGTCTCGGTCGTTCAATCACGATAGTGTGGGCGAAAACCGCACCTCATTTGGACTCTCCTAGCTCCCTCTATGCCTATATATACACCCCCCCGTTTTCAGATCTCTCTTCCTCCCCGAAACCCTAAAAAATCACCTCGCGCGCCGCCGGACATGTCCAGATCCGCGCCAGACAGATCCCCACCGCCAACCGCTGCCTGACACCTGTACCGCGCGGGATCCCCGCCGCCGCGGACCATTGGGGAGAGCCGCCGCCCCGTGCCATCTTCCTCCCGGCTCCGCCGCGCGCCGCCGCGCCGGAGGCCGCGCGCCACTACGCCCGCCATTGCCGGCCACCGCGGCTCGCCGGCCGCCCGAGCCGCTCAGATCCGCCGCCCGCGCCGCCCCGCGGTCTCCTCGGCGTCCGTGCCGCCGGCGCCGCACGCCGCCCCCGGCCGCCGCTCCCTCGCCGGCCGCTCCTCGCCTCCCCGGCCGCCACCGCCATTGTCGCCGGCGTCAACCCCGCTGGGATCCGCCGCCGCACCGGATCCGGATCGGGTCGCGCTACAGTAAACCCTAGCGCCCCCCCCGTTGACTTCTCCTCCGTTTTCAGATTTTTGTGCATACTTTGACCGCTCATATCTCCGCATCCGTAGCTCCGTTTTGGGCGTATGATATGTAAAAATCTTCGTCTCGACGAGTACATCATTTCATTCCATTGCATCATTTGCATTTGAGGTCATCTTGTTGCCCAAAATGCTGTTGGAAGGAGGCATGATGAGTTAAATTGCAGATCCGTTAGTTCAACATGCACTTTTGTCATATTTGCCATGTTTAATCCGTGCATGATATGCTTGTGCCCCTTTGGGATGAATTGTTAAGCATGTTGTCTTCTTTCCAGAGGTGCCTTGCATGCATTTTTAGGATGTGTGTGTTGTCTTGTGCAAGCTTGCGAAGAGGGCTGCCTGAGATTACCGATTTCAGGGACTTTTAGTTCACGATGCTATATGTCCGGCTTGTTTCCTAGTGATCCGTGCCTCTTTTGGGGATGATCAGTAAGAGTGATTTTTTATGTTTGTTGTGATTAATCCATCCATGTCTTTACTTGTTATGTTGGAGCACCATAGGTTGACTCAATCGAGCTCAACTTTTGGATAGTTGCTGTTTTGGGCAGATCGTGAACTCTTGCGATTTTGCCGGAGTGATTGCTAGTGTTCCATGCATGCTATGCCATTGTTCTTGCCATGTCTAGCTAGCATTTTGTGCCTTCTTAATGGATATATGCTTGCCTTGCCATGACTTCCACCGTAGTGAGAGCATCGAGCTCGTTTACATGCCTCCGTGAGTTATTATTTCAGCATGTCCCAGTTTTCACTAAGTCTGAAAACTGATTGCGTTTCATCGATGTTCGTGTGCTCGGTAGAGTATTTTGTGAACCCTTTTGGCCCCAGGTCATTTTGGGTGTTTTTATAAGCTTGTTGAGTAGCTCCATGCCATGCTCTTACTTGCCATGTTCAGGTTTTCCTTCATGTTGTTTTGCTGCTCCGAAGAGAGCATCGTGGTCTGAAATTTCAGACTAGCGTTAATTTCGCTAAGTCTGAAATCTGTTTTGCTTATTCAGTTTTGCCATGCTAGTTTGAAGCCCTTAATGGATGAATTTGCCTATGCCTCAGTCCTGATGATTTGTTAAGCTTGATGAGTACATCACTGCCATGCAATTGCTTTTCATGTTGGGTGGCTGTAGCATGTTCATTTTGTTGCATTTAGGAGCCTACTTGCTGTAAATCGCAGATCGGTTCGTTTAGTAAAACGCTTGCCATTTCTAAACCGTAGCTCGGATTGCGATGATCTTTATATCGTTTTCAGGGGATTTCTTTCCCTCTATCCCGCATTTCCTGTTACATCTTGCATTTTGCATCCCGCATCGCATCCCGCATAGCATATCATCTTTGCATCTTATTGGTTGCCTTTGCACATGGTTGATTGTATCCTTGTTGCTTGTTTGTGTTGTTGGGTAGAGCCGGGAGACGAGTTCGCTAACGAGGAGCCCGTTGAGTTTGCTTTTGAGGATCCAGTCAATTCTGACAACTGTGCAGGCAAGATGATCACACCCTTGAAATCACTACTATCTTTGCTATGCTAGTTTGCTCGCTCTTTTGCTTTGCCAATGCTACGATGCCTACCACTTGCTTGTCAGCCTCCCAATTGCCATGATTTAGCCTCTAACCCACCTTTGTCCTAGCAAACCATTGATTGGCTATGTTACCGCTTTGCTCAGCCCTTCTTATAGCGTTGATAGTTGCAGGTGAAGATTGGAGCCATTCCTTGTTGGAACATTTATTTAGTTGTTGGGATATCATTATATTGCTATGTTATCTTTATTCATCTATATACTTGGTAAAGGGTGGAAGGCTCGGCCTCTCGCCTAGTGTTTTGTTCCACTCTTGCCGCCCTAGTTTCCGTCATATCGGTGTTATGTTCCCGGATTGTTGCGTCCCTTACGCGGTTGGGCTATAATGGGAACCCCTTGATAGTTCGCCTTGATTAAAGCTTTTCCAGCAATGCCCAACATTGGTTTTACCATTTGTCACCTACCCCCTTTTTCCCTTGGGTTTCCGGAGCCCGAGGGTCATCTTTATTTTAGCCCCCCACGGGCCAGTGCTCCTCTGAGTGTTCGTCCGGAACGTCAGCCGCTGGTGGCCACCAGGGGCAACTCTGGGCTGGCCTACCGGAAGTTTGGACAATCTGAGTGTGCCCTGAGAAAGAGATATGTGCAGCTCCTATCGGGATTTGTCGGCGCATTCGGGCGGTGTTGCTGGACTAGTTTTGACCTGTCGAATCATCTTGTTGTACCGGGATACCGAGTCTGATCGGTGGGTCCTGGGTGGAGGTCTATTCCTTCGTTGACCATGAGAGCTTGTTATGGGCTAAGTTGGGACCCCCCCTGCAGGGATTGATCTTTCGAAAGCCGTGCCCGCGGTTATGGGCAGATGGGAATTTGTTAATGTCCGGTTGTAGATAACTTGAACCTAATTAATTAAAAATGAATCAACTGCGTGTGTTGCCGTGATGGCCTCTTCTCGGCGGAGTCCGGGAAGTGGACACGGTGTTGGAGTTATGTTTTGCGTAGTTTGCTCTATGTAGTTTCCGCTCGTGCTTTGCCTTCTCTTCTCGCTCTCCTTTGCGAATAAGTTAGCCACCATATATGCTAGTCGCTTGCTGCAGCTCCACCTACATTACCCCTTTCCTACCTAATTAGCTTAAATAGTCTTGATCGCGAGGGTGCGAGATTGCTGAGTCCTTTGTGGCTCACATATTACTATTACACCAGATGCAGGGACTGATGATACTCCTCCGGATGGCGCGTTCGAGCTGAAGTGGGAGTATGACGAGGACTCTCAGCGATACTATGTTTCTTTTCCTGATGATCAGTAGTGGTGCCTATTCGGGGTTCGATTCAGGGTTTAGTCGCTTGTTGGGGGTCTTTTCTATTTTGGCGCCGTAGTCGGGCCATGAGTGTTTGTATGATGGATGTTATTTATGTACTTTGATGTGACGTGGCGAGTGTAAGCCAACTATTATTATTTTATCCCCCCTTTATATTATATATGTACTTGGGTTGTGTAATGATTCCCGACTTGCGACATTGCTTTCAATGCGCCTATGTCTCTAAGTCGTGCCTCGACACGTGGGAGACATAGCCGCATCGTGGGCGTTACATTAGGTTTCTTGCCAAACCATAGTTCATACGGTGTCGTCTCAACGGATTTAGATGGTGCCCTATTTAACGTGAATGCAGCTATCTCTAATGCATAACCCCAAAACGATAGTGGTAGATCGGTAAGAGACATCATAGATCGCACCATATCTAATAAAGTACGGTTATGACGTTCGGACACACCATTATGCTGTGGTGTTCCAGGTGGCATGAATTTGTGAAACTATTCCACATTGTTTTAATTGAAGACCAAACTCGTAACTCAAATATTCGTCTCCGCGATCAGATCATAGAAACCTTATTTTCTTGTCACGATGATTTTCCACTTCACTCTGAAATTCTTTGAACTGTTCAAATGTTTCAGATTTATGTTTCATCAAGTAGATATACCCGCCGCGAGCCTTAACACTCATCGGAACGCATACATCAATATGTATTATTTCCAATAAGCCAGTTGCTTGCTCCATTGTTCCAGAGAATGGAGTTTTAGTCATCTTGCCCATAAGGCATGGTTCGCAAGCATCAAATGATTCATAATCAAGTGATTCCAAAATCCCATCAGCATGGAGTTTCTTCATGCGATTTACACCAATATGACCTAAACGGCAGTGCCACAAACAAGTTGCACTATCATTATTAACTTTTCATCTTTTGGCTTCAATATTATGAATATGTGTATCACTACAATCGAGATCCAACAAACAATTTTCGTTGGTGTGCATGACCATAGAAGGTTTTATTCATGTAAACAGAACAACAATTGTTCTCTAACTTAAATGAATAATCGTATTGCAATAAACATGATCAAATCATATTCATGCTCAACACGAACACCAAATAACACTTATTTAGGTTCAACACTAATCCTGAAAGTATAGGGAGTCTGCGATGATGATCATATCAATCTTGGAACCACTTCCAACACACATCGTCACTTCACCCTTAACTAGTCTCTGTTTATTCTGCAACTCCCGTTTTGAGTTACTAATCATAGTAACGGAACTAGTATCAAATACTTAGGGGTTGCTATAAACACTAGTAAAGTATACATCAATAACATGTATATCAAATATACCTTTGTTCACTTTGCCATCCTTCTTATCCGCCAAATATTTGGGGCAGTTCCGTTTCCAGTGACCAGTTCCTTTGCTGTAGAAGCACTCAGTCTCAGGCTTAGGTCCAGACTTGGGCTTCTTCACTTGAGCAGCAACTCGCTTGCCGTTCTTCTTGAAGTTCCCCTTCTTCCATTGTCCCTTTTCTTGAAACTAGTGGTCTTGTTAACTATCAACACTTGATGGTTTTCTTTGATTTCCACCTTCGTCGATTTCAGCATCACGAAGAGCTTGGGAATCGTTTCCGTTATCCCTTGCATATTATAGTTCATCACGAAGTTCAACTAACTTGGTGATGGTGACTAGAGAATTCTGTCAATCACTATCTTATCTGGAAGATTAACTCCCACTTGATTCAAGCGATCGTAGTACCTAGACAATCTGAGCACATGCTCACTGCTTGAGCTATTCTCCTCCATCTTTTAGCTATAGAACTTGTTGGAGATTTCATATCTCTCAAGTCAGGTATTTGCTTGAAATATTAACTTCAACTCCTGGAACATCTCATATGGTCCATGATGTTCAAAACGTCTTTGAAGTCCCGATTCTAAGCCGTTAAGCATGGTGCACTAAATTATCAAGTAGTCATCATACTGAGCTAGCTAAACGTTCATAACATTTGCATCTGCTCCTGCCATATATAGGTCTGTCACCTAGCGGTGCATCAAGGACATAATTCTTCTGTGCAGCAATGAGGATAAATCTCAGATCACGGATCTAATCCGCATCATTGCTACTAACATCTTTCAACTTAGTTTTTCCCTAGGAACATATCAAAATAAACATAGGGAAGCAACAACATGAGCTATTGATCTACATCATAGATATGCTAATACCACTAGGACTAAGTTCATGATAAATTTAAGTTCAATTAATCATATTACTTAAGAACTCCCACTTAGAAAGACATCCCTCTAATCTTCTAAGTGATCACGTGATCCAAATCAACTAAACCATAACCGATCATCACGTGAAATGGAGTAGCTTTCAATGGTGAACATCAATATGTTGATCATATCTACTATATGATTCACGCTCGACCTTTCGGTCTCAGTGTTCCGAGGCCATATCTGCATATGCTAGGCTCCTCAAGTTTAACCTGAGTATTCTGCGTGTGCAAAACTGGCTTGCACCCGTTGTAGATGGATGTAGAGCTTATCACACCCGATCATCACGTGGTGTCTGGGCACGACGAACTTTGGCAATGGTGCATACTCAGGGAGAACACTTTTATCTTGAAATTTAGTGAGAGATCATCTTATAATGCTACCATCAATCAAAGTAAGATAATATGCATAAAAGATAAACATCACATGCAATCAATATAAGTGATATGATATGGCCATCATCATCTTGTGCTTATGATCTCCATCTCCGAAGCACCGTCATGATCACCATCGTCACCGGTGCGACACCTTGATCACCATCATAGCATCGTTGTCATCTCGCCAATCTTATGCTTCCACGACTATCGCTACCGCTTAGTGATAAAGTAAAGCATCACAGCGCAATTGCATTGCATACAATAAAGCGACAACCATATGGCTCCTGCCAGTTGCTGATAACTCGGTTACAAAACATAATCATCTCATACAATAAAATTTAGCATCATGTCTTGACCATATCACATCACAACATGCCCTGCAAAAACAAGTTAGATGTCCTCTACTTTGTCATCGCAAGTTTTACGTGGTTGCTACGGGCTTAGCAAGAACCGTTCTTACCTACGCATCAAAACCACAACGATAGTTTGTCAAGTTGGTGCTGTTTTAACCTTCGCAAGGACCGGTCATAGCCACACTTGGTTCAACTAAAGTTGGAGAAACTGACACCCGCCAGCTCACCTTTGTGCAAAGCACGTCGGTAGAACCAGTCTCGCGTAAGTGTACGCGTAATGTCGGTCCGGGCCGCTTCATCCAACAATACCGCCGAACCAAAGTATGACATGCTGGTAAGCAGTATGACTTATATTGCCCACAACTCAGTTGTGTTCTACTCGTGCACAACATCAATGCATAAAATCTAGGCTCAGATGCCACTGTTGGGTAACATAGTAATTTCAAAAAAATTCCTACGCACACGCAATATCATGGTGATGCGTAGCAACGAGAGGGGAGAGTGTTGTCCACGTACCCTCGTAGACCAAAAGCGGAAGCGTTAGCACAACGCGGTTGATGTAGTCGTACGTCTTCACGATCCGACCGATCAAGTGCCGAATGCACGGCACCTCCGAGTTCTGCACACGTTCAACTCAATGACGTCCCTCGAATTCCGATCTAGCCGAGTGTTGAGGGAGAGTTTCGCTAGCACGACGGCGTGGTGACGATGATGATGTTCTACCGACGCAGGGCTTCGCCTAAGCACCGCTACGATATGACCGAGGTGGATTATGGTGGAGGGGGACAACGCACACGGCTAAGAGATCAAGAGATCAATTGTTGTGTCGATGGGGTGCCCCCTGCCCCCGTATATAAAGGATCAAGGGGGGAGGCGGCCGGCATAGGAGGAGGGCGCACCAAGGGGGGAGTCCTACTCCCACCGGGAGTAGGACTCCTCCTTTCCTTGTTGGAGTAGGAGAGAAGGAAAGAGGAGGAGGGGAAGAAGGAAAAGGGGGCTGCACCCCTTGTCCAATTAGGACCAGAGGGGGGCCGCGCGCCTCCTTCCTTTTGGCCTCTCTCCTCTATTCCCGTATGGCCCAATAAGGCCCATATACTCCCCGGCGAATTCCCGTAACTCTCCGGTACTCCGATAAATACCCGAATCACTCGGAACCTTTCCGATGTCCGAATATAGTCGTCCCATATATCGATCTTTACGCCTTGACCATTTCGAGACTTATCGTCATGTCCCCGATCTCATCCGGGACTCCGAACTCCTTCGGTACATCGAAACTCATAAACTCATAATATAACTGTCATCGAATCTTTAAGCGTGTGGACCCTATGGGTTCGAGAAAAATGTAGACATGACTGAGACACATCTCCGGTCAATAACCAATAGCGGAACCTGGATGCTCATATTGGCTCCCACATATTCTACGAAGATCTTTATCGGTCAAACCGCACAACAACATACGTTGTTCCCTTTGTCATCGGTATGTTACTTGCCCGAGATTCGATCGTCGGTATCTTAATATCTAGTTCAATGTCATTACCGGCAAGTCTCTTTACTCGTTCCATAATACATCATCTCGCAACTAACTCATTAGTTGCATTGCTTGCAAGGCTTAAGTGATGTGCATCACCGAGAGGGCCCAGAGATACCTCTCCGACAATTGGAGTGACAAAAATCCTAATCTCGAAATACGGCAACCCAACATGTACCTTTGGAGACACCTGTAGAGCACCTTTATAATCACCCAGTTACGTTGTGACATTTGGTAGCACACAAAGTGTTCCTCCGGTAAACGGGAGTTGTATAATCTCATAGTCATAGGAACATGTATGAGTCATGAAGAAAGCAATAGCAACATACTAAACGATCGAGTGCTAAGCTAACGGAATGGGTCAAGTCAATCACATCATTCTCCTAATGATGTGATCCCGTTAATCAAATGACAACTCATGTCTATGGCTAGGAAACATAACCATCTTTGATCAACGATCTAATCAAGTAGAGGCATACTAGTGACACTCTGTTTGTCTATGTATTCACACATGTATCATGCTTCCGGTTATTACAATTCTAGCATGAATAATAAACATTTATCATGAAATAAGGAAATAAATAATAACTTTATTATTGCCTCTAGGGCATATTTCCTTCACATACCTACCTATTATGGCATTTCCATAGCCATTCCGAGATATATTGCCATGCAACTTTCCACCGTTCCGCTTATTATGACGCGCTCCATCATTGTCATATTGCTTTGCATGATCATGTAGTTGACATCGTATTTGTGGCAACGCCACCATTCATAATTCTTTCATACATGTCACTCATGAATCATTGCACATCCCGGTACACCGCCGGAGGCATTCATATAGAGTCATATCTTGTCCTAAGTATCGAGTTGTAATTCTTGAGTTGTAATAAAATAAAAGTGTTATTAGAGCATTGTCCCAGTGAGGAAAGGATGATGGAGACTATGATTCCCCCACAAGTCGGGATGAGACTCCGGACGAAAGAAAAGAGGCCAAAGAAGCCCAAATAAAAAAAGAGGCCATAAAAGGGAGAAGGCCCAAATAAAAAAATGAGAGAAAAAGAGAGAAGGGACAATGCTACTATCCTTTTACCAGACTTGTGCTTCAAAGTAGCACCATAATCTTCATGATAGAGAGTCTCCTATGTTGTCACTTTCATATACTGGTGGGAATCTTTCATTATAGAACTTGGCTTGTATATTCCAATGATGGGCTTCCTCAAAATGCCCTAGGTCTTCGTGAGCAAGCAAGTTGGATGCACACCCACGTAGTTTCTTTTTGAGCTTTCTTACACTTATAGCTATAGTGCATCCGTTGCATGGCAATCCCTACTCACTCACATTGATATCTATTGATGGGCATCTCCATAGGCCGTTGATACGCCTAGTTGATGTGAGACTATCTTCTCCTTTTTGTCTTCTCCACAACCACCATTCTATTCCACCTATAGTGCTATGTCCACGGCTCACGCTCATGTATTGCATGAAGATTGAAAAAGTCTGAGAACATCAAAATTATGAAACAATTGCTTGGCTTGTCATCAGTTTTGTGCATGATTTAAATATTTTGTGTGGTGAAGATAGAGCATAGCCAGACTATATGATTTTGTAGGGATAGCTTTCTTTGGCCATGTTATTTTGAGAAGACATGATTACTTGGTTAGTATGCTGGAAGTATTATAATTTTTATGTCAATATTAAACTTTTATCTTGAATCTTATGGGTCTAAACATTCATGCCAAAATGAAGAGAATTACTTAGAGAAATATGTTAGGTAGCATTCCACATCAAAAATTCTGTTTTTATCAGTTACCTACTCAAGGAAAAGTAGGAATTAAGGTTGGGGATGCTGATACGTCTCCAACATATCTATAATTTTGGATTGTTCCATGCTATTATATTATCAACCTTGGATGTTTTATATGCTATTTTATATGATTTTTGGGACTAACCTATTAACCCAGAGCCTAGTGCCAGTTTCTGTTTTTTCCTTGTTTTAGAGTATCACAGAAAAGGATAATCAAACGGAGTCCAATTGACCTGAAACTTGACGGAACTTATTTTTGGACCAGAAGAAGCCTACGGAGTATCGGAGTTGGACCAAGAGAGTCCCGGGCTGCCCGCAAGGGTGGGGGGCGCGCCCACCCCCCTGGGCACGCGCCTGCCTCGTGAACAACCCGGAGGCCCACCGACGCACTTCTTCCTCCCATATATACCCATATACCCTAAAAACTTCAAGGAGCGGAATAGATCGGAAGTTCCGCTGCCAGAAGCCTCCGTAGCCACCGAAAACCAATCTAGACCCGTTCCGGCACCCTGCCAGAGGGGGAATCCCTCTCCGGTGGCCATCTTCATCATCCCGGTGCTCTCCATGACGAGGAGGGAGTATTTCTCCCTCGGGGCTGAGGGTATGTACCAGTAGCTATGTGTTTGATCTCTCTCTCGTGTTCTTGAGGTGGTACGATCTTGATGTATCGCGAGCTTTGCTATTATAGTTGGAGCTTATGATGTTTCTCCCCCTCTACTCTCTTGTAATGGATTGAGTTTTCCGTTTGAAGTTATCTTATCGGATTGAGAATTTAAGGATTTGAGAACACTTGATGTATGTCTTGCGTGGGATACACGTGGTGACAATGGGGTATTCTATTGGTCCACTTGATGTTTGTTTTGGTGATCAACTTGCAGGTTCCGCCGATGAACCTATGCATAGGGGTTGGCACACGTTTTCATCTTGACTCTATGGTAGAAACTTTGGGGCACTCTTTGAAGTACTTTGTGTTGGTTTGAATAGATGAATCTGAGATTGTGTGATGCATATTGTATAATCATACCCGTGAATACTTGAGGTGACATTGGAGTATCTAGGTGACATAAGGGTTTTGATTGATTTGTGTCTCAAGGTGTTATTCTAGTATGAACTCTAGGATAGATTGAACATAAAGAATAGCTTCATGTTATTTTACTATGAACTCTTGAATAGATCGATCAGAAAGAATAACTTTGAGGTGGTTTCGTACCCTACCATAATCTCTTCGTTTGTTCTCCGCTATTAGTGACTTTGGAGTGACTCTTTGTTGCATGTTGAGGGATAGTTATATGATCCAATTATGTTTTTATTGTTGAGATAACTTGCACTAGTGAAAGTATGAACCCCAGGCCTTTTTTCAACGCATTGCAATACCGTTTGTGCTCACTTGTATCATTAGTTACCTTGCTGTTTTTATATTTTCAGATTACAAAAACCTTTATCTACCGTCCATATACCACTTGTATCACCATCTCTTCGCCGAACTAGTGCACCTATACAATTTACCATTGTATTGGGTGTGTTGGGGACACAAGAGACTCTTTGTTATTTGGTTGCAGGGTTGTTTGAGAGAGACCATCTTCATCCTACACCTCCCACGGATTGATAAACCTTAGGTCATCCACTTGAGGGAAATTTACTACTGTCCTACAAACCTCTGTACTTGGAGGCCCAACAACGTCTACAAGAAGAAGGTTGTGTAGTAGACATCAATAGCCGAAAGCCTAAGCTTGGGGATGCCCCGGAAGGCATCCCCTCTTTTGTCTTTATCTATCGGTAACTTTACTTGAGGCTATATTTTTATTCACCACATGATATGTGTTTTCCTTGGAGCGTCTTTTATGATTTGAGTCTTTTCTTTTTAGTTTAACACAATCATCCTTGCTGTACACACCTTTTGGGACAGTCACACATGAATCAGAATTTATTAGAGTACTCTATGTGCTTCACTTATATGTTTTGAGCTAGATAATTTTGCTCTAGTACTTCACTTATATCTTTTTAGGGCACAGTGGTGGTTTTATTTTATAGAAATTATTGATCTCTCATGCTTCACTTATATTATTTTGAGAGTCTTTTAGAGAAGCATGGTAATTTTCTTTGACTATAAAACTAGTCCTAATATGATGGACATCCAAGATCGGTGTAATAAAAACTTTCATATAAAGTGCGTTGAACACTATGAGAAGTTTGATTCTTTATGATTGTTTTGAGATATGAAGATGGTGATATTAGAGTCATGCTAGTACAGTAGTTGTGAATTTGAGAGATACTTGTGTTAAAGTTTGTTATTCCCATAGCATGCACGTATGGTGAACCGTTATGTGATGAAGTTGGAGCATGATCTATTTATTGATTGTCTTCTTTATGAGTGGCGGTCGGGGAAAAGCGATGGTCTTTTCCTACTAATCTACCCTCCCTAGGAGCATGCGCGTAGTACTTCATTTTGATAACTAATAGATTTTTGTAATAAGTATGTGAGTTCTTTATTGACTAATGTTGAGTCTGTGGATTATACACACTCTCACCCTTCCACCATTGCTAGCCTCTCTAGTATCGCGCAACTTTCGCCGGTACCATAAGCCCACCATTTACCTTCCTCAAAACAGCCACCATACCTACCTATTATGGCATTTCCATAGCCATTCCGAGATATATTACCATGCAACATTCCAGCGTTCCATTTATTATGACACGCTCCATCATTGTCATATTGCCTTGCGCGATCATGTAGTTGACATCATATTTGTGGCAAAGCTATCATTCATAATTCTTTCATACATGTTACTCTGGATTCATTGCACATCCCGGTACACCGCCATAGGCATTCACATAGAGTCTTATTTTGTTCTAAGTATCAAGTTGTAATTCTTGAGTTGTAAGTAAATAAAAGTGTGATGATCATTATTATTAGAGCATTGTCCCAGTGAGGACAGGATGATAGAGACTATGATTCCCCCACAAGTCGGGATGAGACTCCGGACGAAAAAGATATGAAAAAATAGGCCAAAAAAAGAGAGAGCCCCAAAAAAACAAAAAACAAAAAAATGAGAGAAAAAGAGAGAAGGGACAATGCTACTGTAACACCCACGATGCGGCTATATCTCCCACGTGTCGACGCACGACTTAGAGGCATAACCACATTGTAGGCATGTTGCAAGAGGGGTAATCTTTACACATCCCATGTACAGAATATGAAAGGGATAAAGGATTGGCTTACAATCGCCACTTCACACAATACATAAATATAGCATTACATCATACAGATACAATCATGGTCCGACTACGGAACCCAAAATAAAAGAAGACCACCCCTAATCCTATATCCCGGATCGCCCCGACTGGGCTCCACTACTGATCAACTGGAAACGAAACAACACAACAAACATGATCTTCATCGAGCTCCTCCTTGAACTCGGTTGTGTCACCTGCACGGTTATCATTGGCACCTACAACTGTTTAATCTGTGAGTCACGGGGACTCAACAATCTCACACCCTCGCGATCAAGACTATTTAAGCTTATGGGTAGGAAAAGGTAGTGAGGTGGAGCTGCAACAAGCACTAGCATATATGGTGGCTAACTTACGCAAATGAGAGCGAGAAGAGAAGCAAAGCACGGACGTGAACTAGAAGTGAGCAAGAAGTGATCCTGAAACTACTTACGTTCAAGCATAACTCCAACACCGTGTTCACTTCCCCGACCCCGCCGAGAAGATACCATCACGGCTACACACGCGGTTGATGCATTTTAATTAAGTTAAGTGTCAAGTTTTCCACAACCGGACATTAACAAATTCCCATCTTCCCATAACCACGGGCACGGCTTTTGAAAGTTCAAAACCCTGCAGGGGTGTCCCAACTTAGCCCATCACAAGCTCTCACGGTCAACGAAGGATATTCCTTCTCCCAGGAAGACCCAATCAGACTCGGAATCCCGGTTACAAGACATTTCGACAATGGTAAAACAAGACCAGCAAAGCCACTCGATGCGCCGACAATCCCGATAGGAGCTGCACATATCTCGTTCTCAGGGAAACACCGGATAGGTCAAGCTACGAGTAAAACCAACCCTCAAGTTTCCTCGAGTTGGCTCCGCAGGCTGCCCGTTTCGGACCAACACTTAGAGAAGCACTGGCCCGGGGGGGTGGGGGGGGGTTAAAATAAAGATGACCCTTGAGTCTGCAGAACCCAAGGGAAGGTGATAGGTTGTTAGTGCAAATGGTAAAACCAAGGTTGGGCTTTGCTAGAGGAGTTTTATTCAAGGCGAACTGTCAAGGGGTTCCCATTATAACCCGACCACATAAGGAACGCAAAATCAAGGAACATAACACCGGTATGACGGAAACTAGGGCTGCAAGAGTGGAACAAAACACCAGGCATAAGGCCGAGCCTTCCACCCTTTACCAAGTGTATAGATGCATTAATTAAAATAAGAGATATTGTGATATCCCAACAGTAATCATGTATGGAACAAACTCCAATCATCACCTGCAACTAGCAACGCTATAAGAGGGGCTGAGCAAAGCAGTAACATAGCCAGACAATGGTTTGCTAGGAAAGGTGGGTTAGAGGCTTGACATGGCAATATGGGAGGCATGATAAAGCATGTGGTAGGTATGGAGGCATAGGCATAGCAATAGAGCGAGCAACTAGGAAGCAAAGATAGAAGTGATTTCGAGGGTATGGTCATCTTGCCTACAAAGTTCTCCGAGTTGACGAAAGCTTGATCCTCATAAACGTACTCAATGGGTACCTCGATCACGAACTCGTCTCCCGGCTCTACCCAAAGCAAGAACACAAGCAAAGGAAACCACAATCAACCACGGTGCAATGCGCAAGCAACATGATGCAAAACATGGAATGATATGCGGGATGTGATATGCAATGCATATGCGAGCTCCGGAAGGAAAAGGTTGAACCAGGCCTCAACTTGGCAAACCAAGAGTGCCGCTGGAAAGATGAGTTGATTTCGGTCGAAATCAATATAAAGATCACCGGAATCGGATGCACGGTTTGCAAATGGCAAGCAAAACAAGAATGACACAATTATGCGATTAACAATACGATGCCATCTAAAATGCCACAAGAAACTAAGCTACTGCACTCCAACATAGCAACATAGCACATGGCAGTTATTTACTCAAGATGCTTGACAAAAGATGAACACTGAGCTACGGCTAAATCACACAATAGCAGGTTCAAACAAGCATGGCAAAAGTAAAGATACTAGGTTCACAAACTTGGTGAAAATAACATGTCAGGATTTAACATCAGGAAGCAATGTTTAGAGCAAGATAACAACATGCTACAGGAACATATCATGGCAAAACAAGGCATGCCATGAATCTACTCAAAGCATATAACAAAAGTCCCTTACTGACCATAAGTCAAAAAGGATCAGAAGATATGATGGCACCCATGTAAACATAGCAAGTTTTGTTAACAGATTGAGACTTAGCAGAAATCTGGGCATGGTATCAACAGAATTATGAAGGCATGTTTGCGAGCTCGATGCACTCAACACAAGGCATTGCATGACATACCAAGCATACTACCAGCAAGAAGACATGATTGTGAAGCTAACCATGGCAAGAACAATCTCATAGCATGCATGGATCAACTACAACAACCTTGGCAAAATTGATTAACACGTAAACAATCTGCCAAGAACATTTTATAGCAAAAGTAGAGCAAGATTGAGTCATGCTAGGGTACTCCATAAATGCAAACAAAGACATGGATGGATATAACATAACAATATCTCAAAATCCTCCTTACTGGACATGCTCAAAAGAGGCATGGATCACTCTGTAGCAACATGAATACATGGCATAAAAATAACATCAGGGAAATGACTTAGAAGAATTCTAAGTCCCTGAAATCTGCAACATCACGAGAGCTACTTTGCATGCTTGTGCTAGTCACCAAATTGATCACAAAAATACAAGGCATACACCCCTGTAAAGATGGCATGGCATATAACAAAACACATGTAGAGCTCATGCTCATAGGAGGCACACATTAATCATGGCAAAAATGACAAATGCCCATAATCTGATAAGAAACAACACATAACATTATGAAGCACTCTTGCAACAGTCATTAGGGCATCAAGATGGACTCAAACAAGCATGGTGCAATGGAACAAAATGAAGAGGGCATCATGATGAACATTTTGATAACTCATACATGCAAAACGGAGCAACGGTGATGAAGTTATGATGCGATGAACATGGCCTGAAAATATCACAGATCTGAGACTTAGTGAAAAAGTGGACCTCCAGATCTGAGATAGGGTTGACTTGGCATGCAATCCGAGGTGGCGGCGGATCTTGCCGGATCCTCGCCGGAGAACGCCGGGTTCGTCGGATCCGGCCGGAGAGCTCGCCAGAGTTGCTCGGGACCGGCCGGCGATGGAGGAGGCGGGCGGCACCGAAGTTTGTCGCAGGGGCATGGGGCGGCCAAGGCGCGCAGCGGTGGCGGTTGCCGGAAGGCGAGGCGGCAAGCAGCGGCGTGGAGGCGGCTGCTGGGCACGGGCCGCGCGGCATGCGGGCGTGGGGTGGCGGCTGAGGCGCGGAAGGGCGCGGGCGGCGGCGGCGGGGAGGAGAGAGGAGGGCGGAGGGGACAGGTGGCGAGGTGGGATTGGCCCGGCGTGGCGGCATGGACATGTCCGTCGGGGGAAGAAGTGTCCGGCGGCGGCGAGGAGAGGGAGAGTTAGGGTTCATCCGCGAAATTTCGGAGGGAGACACATATTTATAGGTAGAGGGAGCTAGGAGAGTCCAAATGAGGTGCAGTTTTCGTCCACGCGATCGTGATCGAACGACCGAGAGGATGGAGGGGTTTTGGATGGGTTTTGGGCCACTTTGGAGGGGTGTTGGGCTGCAACACACACGAGGCCTTTACGGTTCCTCGGTTAACCGTTGGAGTATCATACGAACTCCAAATGGCACGAAACTTGACAGGCGGTCTACCGGTAGTAAACCAAGGCTGCTTGGCAAATCTCTGTCCATTCCAAGAATGTTTAACACCCGCATGCAAAAAGAGGCAAAAGGGATCGCCGGATGACATAGGAGTGCCGGATTGAGAAACGGACAACGGGGAAAATGCTCGGATGCATGAGATGCACACGTATGCAAATGATATGCACAAGATGACATGATATGAAATGCATGACACGCAAACAAATGAAAGGCAACAACAATGAATAACTAGAAGACACCTACCGCAGCGGTCTCGGGGCGTTACAACACTCCACCACTATGAGAGGATCTCGTCCCGAGATCTAGAATGGCACTAGAGGGAAAAGGAAGAGGAAGATAAGAGGTAAAGCTAAGTTGCTTCTTTGACAAACGAGTGAAAACATGAACCTTTCGAGGTTAAAACATTTCTAGAAAACAATACAACGGAGATGAACGAAGTTGAAAACACTCCGTTAGGAAAGCGGAACAAGGAAGAACAAATTCGGGCAGCACTCTGGTTGAAAAGATATGCAATACTTGATAAGATGAAAAGAACTTGAGTATAGGGCACCACACTCCGGTTAAATGGATAAGAAAAATAAAGAAACATGATCTTGACAAAACAAGATGATGGGTCGAAGAGAGCAACATCACAATGCCTCCAGAAGAAATGAGAGAATGGAAAGGAATGAACGGAGGAGAAAACAACATCTTCTACCTCAAATGAGCTTGGAAAGCATCTTTAGGACAAGGGTCGAATGGAGTTGTTGGAACACCAACAACGAAAGGATAAGCTTGATATGGTGTTATGGAATACATCTCAAATTATGAGGTGACAACCTCCCACTCACGGGGAAAAAATTGGATTGATATGAACAAGGAGACGAGAAACTTATTTCACCGGGAGGATAAATGAAGAACTTGGGTCATTTATGAGCACCATCAATAGCAACGATCGTTATGGAAAACTTTAGGTGAAATATAACCCAAGATAACTCGAATGAAGAGATTGATGGGTTTAAATATCTCATTCCTGACAACTTTTGAATCATTAAACATGAAGGGAAATTATCAAGAATGACATAACACCACCTCAAAAGATAAAATAGGAAGAATTGCACTTCGGAATGCAATATTAAGAATACTTGAGCTCCTCTGAAAAGAATCTTAATGAACACTTCAAGAAGGAATTAAATCCTTTATGAACCATCATGTAGAACCTTCATGAAGAACTTCGGTAACAAAAGGATGATCACACGAAAGGAAAGAGAAGTTGAAAACACAAGGTGAATCCTTGCAGTGATTTAAATGGATCTCCGTGGTGATATAATTGCGAGATCTTGGAACTCTTGGGAAAGAAAAGATAAAGCATCTCGAACCGAGAATGTGATATGATGAACCTCTGGAATAAGGAATTGAATTCACTCGATGAAACAAGAATAAGAATTACATTATGCTTAATCTTCACCAATTAAATTGATGACAAACAATGGATTTAGCACACTACTTATTATCGTAGAAAGGATTAAGAGAGATATAGCGCAAACTTGGGAAGGTTTTCAACGAACCACCGGTAGAATTAGGAAAGTAGGAATGCATTGATATGAACACAAAGGAAGAGAAATCTTGAACAAACCACCGTAGAATTGAAAAAGAACGTAGCAAAGGCACAATTCCGCCGGGAAGACTTGGAAAATGAATGAAGATACTTGAGGGGATTTGATATAAGAGAATGGAGAGATCATGAACTAATTAGAGGATATTTGATCGATGCACTGGTAATATTTGGAGAAACGAGAGCTAAAAGCTGGAATGAATTATTCCTAGATGATGTGCTCCGTAGAAACAAACTGAAAAGACTCCTGAATTGCTCTGGAAGGGTGAAAAGAACTGTCACAATCGAAAACAATTATGAGAGGATGGCATCAAGCTAGAACCATGAATCTTTGAGAGAACGGATAAAATTTGGAGAAAAACTCTTCTTCGGTTTTCAAAAACCGAGAATGACGATGAGAAACACCACCATGAATTGTTGAGATACTCTGGGATGACGAATAGAAAGGTTGAATCAACGATGAAAAGAATTTGAAAGATGTTGGAGGAAGACATATGACTGATGATAATTCATTCTTATGTCAACTTTGAAAAGAATTTGAGAATAACTTTGGAAAAATTAGAAGAGTCAGGTAAGATCCTGGGAAAAGACCTGTGGGTTAGGGCCCACTCAAAAGAAACACCGTTGAACGATTTAAAAGAGAGATTGCGCCGGTTGAATTAAATGGCTTGAATGAGATAACAACCTCGAAATAGGTTGAGCGTATCTTGAATGGAAAGACGAACCTTCTGAGATATCTTCAACACTCCAGAACAAATGAATGGCGAGAAGTGGATGATTACGAGGCGCACTGGCATGAGAAGGCATTTGATCCAAGGAAAGGACATGATCGACAAAGCTTGAATTAAATCCATTGGAGAAGAAAAAGAACGAAGAATGATGAACTTGTAGAGCATCTTCATGAGAACCACCGGGTAAGAAAATTGATTGAAAAGAAAGAAGAGACCTCACATGAATAAAGTGGATACTTGATTAAGACATTGTAGCGACCAGACCTCAAACGGTCCAATCTCTATGCTCCGGTGTCATCCCTGGATCATTAATGCTGACACCACACAATACTTGAAGGATTTATAACAGAGTACTAATCACACACTTATTACATTGAGTGTCTCAAGAGAGAACTTATTACAATAAATATGGCTTAAGGCCATCTAATAACGATAACAACGGAAGACTTGGAAGATAAGTGAGTCCATCAACTCCAACGGCATCACTGAGTATAGAACCACGACCTAAAGGCACCTTACTCGTCGTCTTGAAAGTCTGCAACATGAACGTTGCAGCCCGAAACGGGTCAGCACATGGAATATGCTGGCAATATAACACATAGAAAGCAATGAAAGAATGAGGCTATACTACATGCATAATTTGGCTGGTGGAAAGCTCTATGGTTACAGTTTTGCGTAAAGCCAATTTTTCCCTACTGCAAAGGAATAAATTTTATTTAACTACCATGGTGGTTGTTAAACATTAAGAGTGTAGACACCCTCTCAATCCCAATTAAGCATCATCATTAAAACCCAACAAATTAATTAGAGTAACATGATGAGATTCACATGATAATCCAGGTACTAGATACTCAAGTTGTCCATAACCGGGGACAGAGCTAACCATGATTAGTTTATACACTCTATAGAGGTTTGCGCACTTTTCCCCACAAGACTCGATCTCCTCCGTTGGGATCCTCGCACTACATGGTGTTTGAGAAACGGATGACCGAGACAGTCTTTCAGAAGCGCTAGCACCGTACGATCGGGTAGATCGTACCAACCTACATCCCCTGCATCTGCTAGTCTACCACTGTAAGAGTTCGCACGACTTAGTCAACTATGCTAGAGCCCATAGTAGCTTGTGGCTGCACACAGAAGTTTCTAGTATGAATAATCTCATGATCCCTTTGAGCCTGGGTGGCGGTCCAAAAGAAAAACAGGCAATCGCTGGAATACCCAGGTGCCTCAATCCACCCAGATGTGTTTTTAAGTTGCCACCTTAGATAAACCAGTAATTTAACAAACTCACATCTGTCATGGATAGACTCACGCAATCCACGTCTACTAGCATAGCATGGCATAATAAGCAAACATAGAAGTAACTCCCAAAGGTTTGATAATAACAGGTAATAGGTACTACGTCAACTACTTCCCAAACCCACAATTTAATTAGATCCTAATCATGCAATGTGTGAGGATTGATCTAATGCAATAAAAACTGGGTAAAAGGAAGTATGATCAAAGTGTTACTTGCCTTGCTGATGATCCGCAAAACCTAGAGATTCGAAGTAGCAAGCGGCGCACTCCGGGTACTCTATCGCAAACAAACAAGCATACAATAACTACTCAACTAATGCACAGGTAAAACTCAAATAAGAGATCTAACCAGAAAGTTCAACTTAAGAACTCCGGTTGGCAAAAAAGAATCAAATCGAACGAAGCAATGAAAGACAAACGGCAAAAGAATCAAGCTTCGTTTACTATTCTAGATCTAGGTCAAATTTTACAGAGGCAAAAACTTGTTTGAGTTGGTTAAACCGAAAGAGGGTTTTGAGACGAAACTCCAGGCGCTTGAATCGCCTGATTCCCATAAACGAGCGAAAAGTTATGAAACGAAAATCGGATAAGGAATCGCGATCAGAAAAATCGCGGATTTAATCCGAGAAAATGAAAAACGACGAACAGATTAACGAAAAACATTCGTTATCTAGATCTAAACAATGAACGCATTCGTTAAAACGAACGAACGAGCGAACGCTCGCTAAATTAGTAAACCGGAAAAAATGATCTAACGAAAAAAACGGATCTAAAAAAACCCAAAAAAACCGACGGAAAAGTAAATGGTTTTTGCTAAAAAAACGGCGGCGGCGGCCAACCTCGTCGGCGGCGAACTCCGACGACGGCGAGCAGCGGCGGCGGCAGCGCTTAGGATTTGGGGCGGCGGGGCGCTTAGGGTTTGGGGCGGCTCGACGCAGCTTGGGCTGCCTTGGCCCGGGGCGCGGCTATATAAAGCGCCGGCCAGGCGGAGTCCGGGCCGGTCACGGCCCAAGGTCGGTTCAAACTTTTTTTAAATAATTACGATCAGAAAAAACAAAAGGAATACTAAACGAACTCCAAAAATCCCGGAATAAATTTTCCCCTGCTTCTAAAATCAAGCCGCATATGATGAACATTTATTTGGGGCCTAAATGCAATTTTGAAAAACGTGCATTTCTCCTAAATTCAAATAAAATAGCAAATAAAACCAAAATAAAATCGTATTTGATTTTATAATTAAATCCTCAATATTTCTTTATTTTGGTAAATTTTATTCCCTCTCTCATATTTTTGTGATAGAAATAATTGAAGACAAAATAAATAAAATCAAATGATCCTATTTTCAAAATTTGAGAAAACTCAAATATGAAAATTACGAAACCCCCAACTCTCTTCGAGGGTCCTTGAGTTGCGTGAAATTTCTAGGATCAACTCAAAATGCAGTAAAATATGATATGTAATGATGATCTATTGTATAACATTCCAAATTGAAAATTTGGGATGTTACAAACCTACCC
Source organism: Triticum monococcum (assembly GCA_034509565.1). Classification (NCBI taxonomy): domain Eukaryota; kingdom Viridiplantae; phylum Streptophyta; class Magnoliopsida; order Poales; family Poaceae; genus Triticum; species Triticum monococcum. Next base: position 73,560,418 of record CM067842.1, on the reverse strand, counting down.
CCCTTAAGATGAATCTCGCCCTCGAGATTCGGGTTGGCTAGAAAATAGGTGAGGGTGGTCCTTCAACAGATCTTCCTCTCGTTCCCAGGTGGCTTCATCCTCCGTGTGGTGGCTCCACTGAACTTTGCAAAACTTGATAACCTTGTTGCGGGTGACCCGGCTGGCATACTCAAGAATCTTAACTAGTTTCTCCTCATAGGTCAAATCACTGTCCAACTGAATCGCTTCCAGCGGCACTGTGTCTCTCAGCGGTATATCAGCCATCTCTGCGTGGCACTTCTTCAACTGGGAAACGTGGAACACGTCGTGAACTCCTGACAATCCTTCGGGCAATCACAACTTGTAGGCTACTTCTCCCATACGCTCCAAAACTTTGTATGGTCCTACAAAACGTGGTGCTAACTTTCCCTTAACTCCAAAACGCTTAACTCCTCGAAGTGGAGATACTCGAAGATAAATTCGGTCTCCGACTTCGTAAACTATCTCCCTGCGTTTAGAATCTGCGTAGCTCTTCTGTCTGGACTGGGCTACCTTGAGTCTATCGCGAATCAATTTTACTTTCTGTTCAAACTCCTTAATCAGATCCGGTCCAAACAACTGGCGGTCTCCAACTTCATCCCACAACAATGGGGTCCTGCACCTCCTTCCGTACAAGGCTTCGAAAGGGGCCATCTTCAAACTGGATTGATAACTATTATTATAAGAAAATTCTGCGTATGGCAAATTCTCGTCCCAACTAGATCCGTAATCTAGCGCACAAGCTCTCAGCATATCCTCCAAAATCTGATTGACTCTCTCGGTCTGTCCATCTGTCTGCGGATGGAAAGCTGTACTGAACTATAGCCTGGTACCCAAGGTTTCATGCAACTGATTCCAGAATTTTGAGGTAAACTGGGTTCCTCTATCTGATACAATGCCTCTTGGAACTCCGTGTAGACATACGATCCTGGTCATGTATATCTTTGCTAACTTGGCAATGGTATAGGTAGTCTTCACTGGGATGAAATGAGCTACCTTTGTCAAACGATCGACTACAACCCAAATCGAGTCATAGCCTGAACGAGTTCTGGGCAATCCTGTAATAAAATCCATGCCTAACTTATCCCACTTCCATTCGGGTATCGGCAATGGCTGTAGCAATCCTGCTAGCTTCTCATGCTCTGCCTTTACTCTCTGACATACATCACAAACTGCTACATACTCCGGAATATCCTTCATTCCGGTCCACCAGAAAATATCCTTCAAATCCAAATACATCTTGGTATTTCCTGGGTGAATCGAATATGGTGAATCATGGGCCTCCTGTAGAATTAACTTCCTGATCTCCGAGTCATTAGGCACATAAACATGGTCTTCAAACCATAAGTTATCGTGCTCATCCTCACGAAATCCTTTAGCTTTTCCTTTGCTCATTTTCTCCTTAATAGAAGCAATCTCCTTGTCAGTCCTTTGAGCTTCTCTGATCTTATCCATCAAAGTAGACTGAATCTCCAAGGCTGCTACATAGCCTCTCGGGACTATCTCCAAACATAGCTCATGAAGATTTTCGGCTAACTCCCTTGGTAATTCTCCCGTCATTAGGGTGTTGATATGGCTTTTACGACTCAGCGCATCGGCTACTACGTTAGCCTTTCCGGGGTGATAATGCAATCTCATATCATAGTCCTTGATGAGCTCCAACCATCTCCTTTGCCTGAGATTTAACTCTTTCTGCATGAAAATGTACTTCAGACTCTTGTGATCCGTGTACACCTCGCAATGATTTCCAATGAGAAAATGTCTCCAAGTCTTCAACGCATGCACTACTGCTGCTAACTACAAATCATGCGTAGCATAATTCAACTCATGAGGCTTAAGCTATCGTGAGACATATGAAACAACTCTTCCTTCCTGCATAAGCACTGCTCCAAGTCCTCGACGTGACACGTCGCAATACATCTCATAATCCTTGGTCTGATATGGCAAAATCAACACTGGTGATGTAAGCAAATGTTTCTTCAACTCCTGGAAACTGGCCTCACATTCCTCGGTCCATTTGAACTTGGTATCCTTCTTCAACAACTCCGTCATAGGCTTTGCAATCTTTGAGAAATTTTCAATGAATCTCCGGTAGTATCCTGCGAGTCCAAGAAAACTCCAGATCTCTCCAACTGTTGTTGGCGGTTTCCAATTTGTCACAGTGTCAACCTTGGTGGGATCTACTGCTATACCATCTCCGGATATAACGTGTCTGGGAAATCCAACTTCCTTCAACCAAAACTCACATTTGCTAAACATGGCATATAACTGATGTTCTCTGAGTTTACCAAGTACCAAACGCAAATGCTCCTTATGGTCTTCTTCATTCTTCGAGTAAACCAGGATATCATCAATGAACACTACGACGAACTTATCCAAAAACTCCATAAACACTTTGTTCATCATGTTCATAAAATAAGCAGGTGCGTTAGTCAGACCAAATGACATAACGGTATACTCGTACAGCCAATACCTGGTGGTAAAAGCCGTCTTGGGTATATCCTATTCTTGAATCTTCAACTGATGGTATCCTGATCGCAGATTGATCTTGGAAAATACCTTAGCTCCTTGCAATCGATCAAACAGATCATTAATCATTGGTAGTGGGTACTTGTTCTTGATGGTTACTTCATTCAATCCTCGATAGTCAACAACCATCCTTAACGATCCATCCTTCTTCTCCACTAGAAGTACTGGCGATCCCCAAGGCGAAGAACTTGGGCGAATATAACCTTTATCCAGTAACTCCTTAATCTTCTTCTTAATCTCTTCCAAATACTTTGCGGGCATCCTGTATGGTCTTTTAGATATTGGCCCTGTGCCTGGCAAAAGCTCAATCAAAAACTCAATGTCTCTATCCGGTGGCATGCCTGGCAACTCCTCTAGAAATACATCCAGGAAATCCTTCACTACTGGTACTTCCTCCTGCACAACTCCTGTTAAGCAATTTACTGGAGTCCTTTTTGGCTCATCCCGGGATACATACTTGATCCTTCTCCCTTCTGGGGTGGTAAGCAAAATTGACTTGCCGGCACATTCAATATTCCCTTCATACTTCGATAACCAATCCATGCCTAATATCACATCCAATCCTTGAGATTCCAATACTATTAGGTCTGAGGGAAATACGTAGTTACCAATCCTCAATGGTAATCGATCACACCATATACTAGCCATGTATTCTGCTCCAGGCGAGGTTACTAACATGGGTGTCCTAAGGGCTTGGGTTGGCAGTTCATACTTATCCACAAATCCCCTTGATATGTATGAATGCGATGCACCAGTATCAAAAAGAACGATTGCAGTAAAAGACTTAACCAAGAACTTACCTATTACTGCATCGGGCTGGGCTTCAACCTCCTCCACATTTACGTGGTTCACCTTTCCCCTGTTGAAAGGGTTCGGCTTCTTCCCAGAGCTTCCATTGCCATTTCCATTCTGGGATCCTGGACATTTATTGGCATAATGTCCGGTCTTCTGGCACTTAAAGCAAGTGACTTGGCTCAGGTCTCTCTTGGCTGGGGTTGATGGGTTGGTACGGTTCTGGCCGTTGGTTCCTCCATTCCCATTACCATTTTCGGTACCATCATGATTGTGCGAGCTACCACCTCCATGGGTATGCTGAAAATGTCCTCCCGGTCTAGGGGTAAAACGTGGCTTCTGCTGAGCTCCAGAATTGTACTTCCCTTGTCCATACTTCCTCTTACGGTTCTCAATTTGCTGCTGCTTCCCTTCAATCATAAGAGCACGATCTACCAACTCCTGGTAGTTGTTGAAGGTTGCTACCATCATCTGCATGCTCAACTTATCATTCAGTCCTTCCAGAAACTTCTCCTGCTTAGCTGCATCCGTAGCAACGTCATCTGGAGCATAACATGCTAGCTTACTAAAGTCCTCCACGTACTGGCCAACTGTCCGTCCTCCTTGGCGCAAGTTGCGAAACTCTCGCTTCTTCATGGCCATAGCTCCTGCTGAAACATGGGCAGTACGGAAAGCCTACTGGAACTGGTCCCATGTGACAGTGTCGATAGGGAAAGTGGCGGTGAAATTCTCCCACATGATGTTGCAGGTCCTTCAAGCTGATGTGCGGCAAACTTCACCTTTTCCGCATATGTGCATCCTGCTGTGGTCAACTCCCTTGTTGTCTTGCAGAGCCAATCATCTACTACTATCGGCTCGGTGCTACTGGAGAACACCGGTGGGTTTAGCCTAAGAAAATGGGCTAAGTGGTCAACAGGTGGTGGCGGTGGTGGTGGGTTGTTGTTGTTCCCCTGATTCTGATTCTAGACAAGCAACTGCATCAATGTGTTCTGCTGCAAGATCAACTGGGTGAGCTCCGGTGGGAAGGTAAATCCGGGGTCATGTCTCAGAGGCATCTGAGGGTTTAGAAAATATGGGATTAAGAATAGAGAGGGGTTTAGAGAGAAAACACTACCTATATGCACATGAGGCAAAGCAAACAATTCACTTTATTCAATCAAACAAGGCCATACAATCGATCTAACTATCGCAAAAGTGCTTGGACTACTATATTTACATGGTGGACTACTACTACTAATGGGGTGGTCTACTAGAAATATTCTTCGGTTGCAGACTCCATGATATCTGCTCCTGCTTCACCAACATAGGCATCATCCTATCATCTGGATCTGAGCGGGTGTCGTCCATGATGATGTAGTCTTCCGGGCGAATCTCCTTGGGTTCTTCGTCTTCTTCTACTGGTGTAGGGTCTCCCATAACTATTCCAATCTTCTTGATCAGATCGTCATTCTTCTCCACTAATACTTTGATTTCCTCTTCATAATCTTCACGTGTAGCCTTGAGTTCTTCCTCCAGTTCCTTGATTCTAGTCCTTGCCTTCTTTAGATCTATCACGTTGGTGCACATCTGGTTCTCCTAACGTCGAATGTGCTGGTTTAACTCCTGGATAAAAGCTGCAATTGATCTATCCTTCTTGGTGCTGATCATCTCCCAGTGCTCATCTCGGCGCCCACAAATCTGGTAGATAGTAATCCTTGAGATCATTGCGGTAAACTTCTCCAATGCGTCCCATGGAGATGTGAGCTGCCATGCTCTTTCCTAGACTCCAGGTTGGTGCATCAAACGAAAACTCTATGGGCTCAGTGACTGGCATGAACGTCCTTCCTGGAACTTGAACTTGAATCATCCAGCGTTCTTCTTCAGGTAAAGTGGTGTTGTAGGTTCCTGTGAAGCTTGGTACTCCTATGTTCAGATACTTAGTGACTTCCTTCATGTGACGTCCAAAGGGTGTATCTTCATCCGGTTAAGTGAACTTGTTCCTTGCATCTGCCATCCTAAAAGATTTGAAAAGATGAGGAGTCAGAATGAGAAGAGTGAGTAGTGATCTAGGGCTTTAGCTTAGTGGTCGTGTCCTACAGTCTGCGTGTGCTCTAATACCATCTTGTAGCGACTAGACCTCAAACGGTCCAATCTTTGTGCTCCGGTGTCATCCCTGAATCAGTAATGCTGACACCACACAGTACTTGAAGGATTTATAATAGAGTAGCAATCACACACTTATTACATCGAGTGTCTGACGAGAGAACTTATTACAATAAATATGGCTTAAGGCCATCTAATAACGATAACAGCGGAAGGCTTGGAAGATAAGTGAGTCCATCACCTCCAACGGCATCACTGAGTATAGAACCACGACCTAAAAACGCCTTACTCGTCGTCTGAAAAGTCTGCAACATGAACGTTGCAGCCCGAAACGGGTCAGCACATGGAGTATGCTGGCAATATAACACATAGAGAGCAATGAAAGAATGAGGCTATACTACATGCATATTTGGCTAGTGGAAAGCTCTATGGTTACAGTTTTGCGTAAAGCCAATTTTTCCCTACTTCAAAGGAATAAATTTTATTTAACTAACATGGTGGTTGTTAAACATTGAGAGTGTAGACACCCTCTCAATCCCAATTAAGCATCATCATTAAAACCCAACAAATTAATTAGAGTAACATGATGAGATTCACATGATAATCCAGGTACTAGATACTCAAGTTGTCCATAACCCGGGACACGGCTAACCATGATTAGTTTATACACTCTACAGAGGTTTGCACACTTTTCCCCACAAGACTCGATCTCCTCTGTTGGGATTCTCGCACTACATGGTGTTTGAGAAACAAATGACCGAGACATAGTCTATCAGAAGCGCTAGCACCTTATGATCGGGTAGACCGTACCAACCTACATCCCCTACATCTGCTAGTCTACCACTGTAAGAGTTCACATGACTTAGTCAACTATGCTAGCGCCCATAGTAGCTTGTGGCTGCACACGGAAGTTTCTAGTATGAATAATCTCATGATCCCTTTGAGCCTGGGTGGCGGTCCAAAACAAAAACAGGCAATTGCTGGAATACCCAGGTGCCTCAATCCACCCAGATGTGTGTTTAAGTTGCCACCTTAGATAAACCAGTAATTTAACAAACTCGCATCTGTCATGGATACACTCACCCAATCCACGTCTACTAGCATAACATGTGATAATAAGAAAACGTAGAAGTAACTCCCAAAGGTTTGATAATAACAGGTAATAGGTACTACCTCAACTACTTCCCAAACCCACAATTTAATTAGATCCTAATCATGCAATGTGTGATCCTAATAACAGGTAATAGGTAAAATGAAGTATGATCAAAGTGTTACTTGCCTTGCTGATGATCCGCAAAACCTAGAGATTCGAAGTAGCAAGCGGCGCACTCCGGGTACTCTATCACAAAAAAACAAGCATACAGTAAGTAATCAACTAATGCACAGGTAAAACTCAAATAAGAGATATAACTAGAAAGTTCAACTTAAGAACTCCGGTTGGCAAAAAGAATCAAATCGGACGAAGCAACGAAAGACAGACGACAAAAGAATCAAGGTTCGTTTACTATTCTGTTTCTAGGTCAAATTTTATAGAGGCAAAAACTTGTTTGAGTTCGTTAAACGGAAAGATGGTTTCGAGACGAAACTCCAGGCGCTTGAATCGCCTGATTTCGATAAACGAGCGAAAAGTTATACTAAAATGAAGATCGGATCAGGAATCGCGATGAGAAAAATCGCGGATTTAATCCGAGAAAAAGAAAAACGAATGAACGAACGTTCGTTATTTGGATCTACCCGATGAACGCGTTCGTTAAAACGAACGAACGAGCGAACGCTCGCTAAATAAGTAAACCGGAAAAAACTGATCTAACGAAAAAAACGGATATAAAAAAACCCAAAAAAACCGACGGAAAACCGAACGGTTTTTCCTAAAAAAAAGGAGGCGGCGGCCAACCTCGTCGGCGGCGAACTCCGGCGGCGGCGAGCAGCGGCGGCGGCGGCGGGCATCGGTGGCGAGCAGCGGCGGCGGCGGCCCTTAGGGTTTGGGGCGGCGGGGCGCTTAGGGTTTCGGGCGGCTCGGCGCAGCTTGGGCTGCCTCGGCCCGGGGCGCGGCTATATAAAGCCCCAGCCAGGCGGAGTCCTGGCTGGTCACGGCCCAAGGTCGGTTCAGACTTTTTTTTTCTAAAAATAATTACGCTGAGAAAAAAACAAAAGGAATACTAAACAGACTCCAAAAATTCCGAAATAAATTTTCCCCGGCTTCTAAAGTCAAGCCGCGCAGGATGAACATTTATTTGGGGCCAAAATGCAATTTTGAAAAATGCGCATTTTTCCTAAATTCAAATAAAATAGCAAATAAAACCAAAATAAAATCTTATTCGATTTTATAATTAAATCCTCAATATTTCTTTATTTTGGAAAAGTCATTTTATTCCCTCTCTCATATTTTTGTGATAGAAATAATTAAAGATAAAATAAATAAAATCAAATGATCCTATTTTCAAAATTTGAGAAAACTCAAATATGAAAATAACGAAATCCCGAACTCTCTCTGAGGGTCCTTGAGTTTCGGGAAATTTCTAAGATCAACTCAAAATGCAATAAAATAAGATATGCAATGATGATCTATTGTATAACATTCGAAATTGAAAATTTGGGATGTTACAAACATCTGATTCCTCGAAGGAAAAGGGTGGGTGGGCGGGAAAATCAAATACAACTTGGAGACGGATGAAACAAACACCGTTGACGAAAATTGAGAGGTGATCTTGCGAATGTTGAATTGACCGGATCCCCTTGAAGAGAAGCACGCCGATTGAAAAAGAATTAACATGACAACCTCGATGATCAAGAAGGATTAGTACTCACATAGAAATATGAGAACACCGCTTAGGGAAGGTATGGAATCAACACTTGACATTGAAGCAACTCGAATACCACAGCTTAAAGCAAAACAAAGGTTTGGCTTGCAAAATAAGCCGGAACAAACATATGATAGAGATTTCGTCCGAAGTTTTTGTGGTGGGGCCCACACAGGCTCGATCGTAGAACACCATCATATACAAGGCAGTGCACATGACATACGAAGCGTCCCCGAGTCAGCATAGCCAAGGACTCTTTAAGACACAAGGAGACCACTGTAAAACCAACCGTGGATAGGCAGACCACTAGACGTCGAACCCCAATTTCATATCATAAATCTGTCGGAAAGATATTCTAGGAGCTACTTGAATTCCCACTTATAAACTCCCGAAACTTTCTAGTTATGCAATCAGGTGTTGGGGATACAGGGGAAGCATAACATCTCACCAAAAACTAGCAAATCCTGCATCCAGCTGTATCCATCCTTCAACACATAACCAAGAAACCTTCGGAAATCGTTTACCTCAACCTTTGAAAAGCATCAGTTATACGAGTTATGGCAATACTGCCAAACTCCTGCCCCAGTACTGGGTGGCGTCCAGGTTATCTCACCAACAACTACATAAAAGAGATTTTCGATGTCGGCGAAACTCTGGTATTACAGAACTGCAACGACAAAATTGTGATGAAAACACCTCGGAGCTCAACTCCCCGGGACACTGCAACAACCCCTAAATGTCAGGAGGCACCAAGAACAATGTTCTCATCACAAAACCATCGGAACGATTCCAAGATACCCGCGTGATCCTAAACTTTTTTTCGTGAAATTTGAGAAGAGAAGAGTCAAAACACTACGTCAGGAGGCCTCACCAGAGCGATGAAGGGACTGAGGAGTAAAAAGAATCCTACTCTCCGATATATATAATCCTATAAGACTCAAAACATTTTTCTAGACTCAACAACGCCAGCGATTCGATCAAGCAGGGGGCTCCTAAGTCGGGTAAGGCTCTGATACCAACTTGTAAAACCCACGATGCGGTATATCTCCCACGTGTCGGAGCATGACTTAGAGGCATAACTGGATTGTAGGCATATCGCAAGAGGGGTAATCTTTACACATCCCATGTACTGAATATGAAAGGGATAAAGGTTAGCTTACAATCGCCACTTCACACAATACATAAATATAGCATTATATCATCCAGATACAATCAAGGTCTGACTACGGAACCCAAAATAAAAGAAGACCACCCGTAATGCTAGATCCCTGATTGCCCCAACTGGGCTCCACTACTGATCAACTGGAAACGAAACAACACAACGAACAGGATCTTCATCGAGCTCCTCCTTGGGCTCGGTTGTGTCACCTGCACGGTTATCATCGACACCTGCAACTGTTTGAAGTAATCTGTGAGTCACGGGGACTCAGCAATCTCACACCCTCACGATCAAGACTATTTAAGCTTATGGGTAGGAAAAGGTAGTGAGGTGGAGCTGCAACAAGCACTAGCATATATGGTGGCTAACTTACGCAAATGAGAGCGAGAAGAGAAGCAAAGCACGGGCGTGAAGTAGAAGTGATCAAGAAGTGATCCTGAAACTACTTACGTTCAAGCATAACTCCAACACCGTGTTCACTTACCGGACCCCACCGAGAAGAGACCATCACGGCTACACACACGGTTGATGCATTTTAATTAACTTAAGTGTCAAGTTTTCTACAACCGGACATTAACGAATTCCCATCTGCCCATAACCGCGGGCACAACTATCAAAAGTTCAATACCCTGCAGGGGTGTCCCAACTTAGCCCATCACAAGCTCTCACGGTCAACAAAGGATATTCCTTCTCCCAGGAAGACCTGATCATACTTGGAATCCCGGTTACAAGACATTTCAACAATGGTAAAACAAGACCAGCAAAGCCGCCCGATGCGCCGACAATCCCGATAGGAGCTGCACATATCTCGTTCTCAGGGCAACACCGGATAGGTCAAGCTATGACTAAAACCAACCCTCAAGTTTCCTGGAGGTGGCCTCGTAGGCTGCCCATTTCGGACCAACACTTAGAGAAGCACTGGCCCGAGGGGGGGGGGTTAAAATAAAGATGCCCTTGAGTCTGCAGAACCCAAGGGAAGGTGATAGGTTGTTAGTGAAAATGGTAAAACCTAGGTTGGGCATTGCTGGAGGAGTTTTATTCAAGGCGAACTGTCAAGGGTTCCCATTATAACCCGACCGCCTAAGGAACGCAAAATCAAGGAACATAACACCGGTATGACGGAAACTAGGGCGGCAAGAGTGGAACAAAACACCAGGCATAAGGCCGAGCCTTCCACCCTTTACCAAGTGTATAGATGCATTAATTAAAATAAGAGATATTGTGATATCCCAACAATAATCATGTTCCAACACGGAACAAACTCCAATCATCACCTGCAACTAGGAACACTATAAGAGGGGCTGAGCAAAGCGGTAACATAGCCAAACAACGGTTTGCTAGGAAAGTGGGTTAGAGGCTTGACATGGCAATATGGGAGGCATGATAAAGCATGTGGTAGGGATCGAGGCATAGGCATAGCAATAGAGCGAGCAACTAGCAAGCAAAGATAGAAGTGATTTCGAGGGTATGGTCATCTTGCCTGCAAAGTTCTCCGAGTTGACGAAAGCTTGTTCCTCGTAAACGTACTCAACGGGTACCTCGATCACGAACTCGTCTCCCAGCTCTACCCAAAGCAATAACACAAGCAAAGGAAACAACAATCAACCACGGTGCAATGCGCAAGCAACATGATGCAAAACATGGCATGATATGCGGTATGTGATATGCAATGCATATGCGAGCTCCGGAAGGAAAAGATTAAACCAGGCCTCAACTTGGCAAACCAAGTGTGCCGCTGGAAATATGAGTTGATTTCGGTCAAAATAGATATAAAGATCACCGGAATCGGATGCACGGTTTGCAAATGGCAAGCAAAACAAGAATGACAGAATTCTGCGATTAACAGCACGATGCCATCTAAAATGCCACAAGAAACTAAGCTAGTCACTCCAACATAGCAACAAAGCACATGGCAGTGATTTACTCAAGATGCTTGACAAAATATGAACACTGAGCTACGGCTAAATCACACAATAGCAACATGTTCACAGACTTAGTGAAAATAACATGTCAGGATTTAACATCAGGAAGCAATGTTTAGAGCAAGATAACAACATACTACAGGAACATATCGTGGCAAAACAAGTCATGGCATGAATATACTCAAAGCATATAACAAAAGTCCCTTACTGACCATAAGTCAAAAAGGATTAGAAGATATGATGGCACCCATGTAAACATAGCAAGTTTCGTTAACAGATTTAGACTTAGCAGAAATCTGGGCATGGCATCAACAGAATTATGAAGGCATGTTTGTGAGCTCGATGCACTCAACACAAGGCATTGCATGACAAACCAAGCATACTACAAGCAAGAAGACATGATTATGAAGCTAACCATGGCAAGAACAATCTCATAGCATGCATGGATCAACTACAACAACCTTGGCAAAATTGATTAACACGTAAACAATCTGCCAGGAACATTTTATAGCAAAAGTAGGGTATGATTGTGTCATGCTAGGGTGCTCCATAAATGCTAACAAAGACATGGATGGATATAACATAACAATATCTCAAAATCCTCCTTACTGGACATGCTCAAAAGAGGCATGGATCACTCTATAGCAACATGAATACATGGCATAAAAATAACATCAGGGAAATGACTTAGAAGAATTCTAAGTCCCTGAAATCAGGAACATCACGAGAGCTACTTTGCATGCTTGTGCTAGTCACCACATTGATCACAAAATACATGGCATACACCCCTGTAAAGATGGCATGGCATATAACAAAACACATGTAGAGCTCATGCTCATAGGAGGCACACATTAATCATGGCAAAAATGACAAATGCCCATAATCTGATAAGAAACAGCACATAACATTATGAAGCACTCTTGCAACAGTCATTAGGGCATCAAGATGGAGTCAAACAAGCATGGTGCAATGGAACAAAATGAAGAGGGCATCATGATGAACATATTGATAAATCATACATGCAAAACGGAGAAACAGTGATGAAGTTATGATGTGATGAACATGGCCTGAAAATATCACAGATCTTGGACTTAGTGAAAAAATGGACCTCCAGATCTGAGATAGGGTTGACTTGGCACGCAATCCGAGGTGGTGGTGGATCTCGTCGGGTCCTCGCTGGAGAACGCCGGGGTTCGTCGGATCCGTCCGGAGAGCTCACCGGAGTTGCTCGGGACCGGCCGGCGATGGAGGAGGTGGGCGGCACCGGAGTTTGTCGGAGGGGCGCGGGGCGGCGAAGGCGCGCAGCGGTGGCGGTTGCCGGACGGCGAGGCAGGAAGCAGCGGCATGGAGGCGGCCGCCGGGCGCGGGGGGCGCGGCTCACGGGCGCGGGCTTGGCGGCTGAGGCGTGGAAGGTCGCGAGCGGCGGCGGCGGGGACAGGTGACGAGGTGGGATTGGCCCGGCGCGGCGGCGCGGACATGTTCGTCGGTGGAATAAGTGTCCGGCAGCGGCGAGGAGAGGGAGAGTTAGGTTTCATCCGTGAAATTTCAGAGGGAGACACATATTTATAGGTAGAGGGAGTGAGGAGAGTCCAAATGAGTTGCGGTTTTTGGCCACGCGATTGTGATCGAACGACCGAGAGGATGGAGGGGGTTTGGATGGGTTTTGGGCCACTTTGGAGGGGTGTTGGGCTGCAACACACATGAGGCCTTTACGGTTCCTCGGTTAACCGTTGGAGTATCAAAAAAACTCCAAATGGCACTAAACTTGGCAGGCGGTCTACCGGTAGTAAACCAAGGCCGCTTGGCAAATCTCGGTCCATTTCGAGAATGTTTATCACCCGCACACGAAAAGGGGCAAAAGGGATCGCCAGATGAAAATGCTCGGATGCATGAGACGCACACGTATGCAAATGAGATGCACAAGATGACATGATATGAAATGCATGACACGCAAACAAATGACAAGGCAACAACAGCGAATAATTGGAAGACACCTGGCGCAGCGGTCTCGGGGCATTACAATATCCTTTTCCCACACTTGTGCTTCAAAGTAGCACCATGATCTGCATGTCAGAGAGTCTCTTATTTTGTCACTTTCATATACTAGTGGGAATTTTTCATTATAGAACCTGGCTTGTATATTCCAATAATGGGCTTCCTCAAATGCCCTAGGTCTTTGTGAGCAAGAAAGTTGGATGCATACCCACTTAGTTTCTTTTGTTGAGCTTTCATACATTATAGCTCTAGTGCATTTATTGCATGGCAATCCCTACTCACTCACATTGATATCTATTGATGGGCATCTCCATAGCCCGTTGAAATGCCTAGTTGATGTGAGACTATCTTCTCCATTTTGTCTTCTCCACAACCACCATTCTATTCAACCTATAGTGCTATGTCCATGGATCACGCTCATGTATTGCGTGAAGATTGAAAAGGTTTGAGAACATCAAAAGTATGAAACAATTGCTTGGCTTGTCATCGGGGTTGTGCATGATTAAATATTTTGTGTGATGAAGATAGAGCATAGCTAGACTATATGATTTTGTAGGGATAACTTTCTTTGGCCATGTTATTTTAAGAAGACATGATTTCTTTGTTATTATGCTTGAAGTATTATTGTTTTTTTGTCAATATTAAAAAAATTTCATGAATCTTTTGGATCTGAATATTCATGCCACAATAAGGAAAATTACATTGATAATTATGTTAGGTAGCATTCCACATGAAAAATTCTGTTTTTATCATTTACCTAGTCAAGGACGAGCAGGAATTAAGCTTGGGGATGCTTGATACGTCTCCAACATATCTATAATGTTTGATTGTTCCATGCTATTATATTATCTGCTTTGGATGTTTAATGGGCTTTAATATGCTCTTTTATATTATTTTTGGGACTAACCTATTAACTGGAGGCCCAGTGCCAGTTTATGTTTTTGCCTATTTTAGAGTTTTGCAGAAAAGGAATACCAAACGGAGTCCAAACAGAATGAAACCTTCACGATGATCTTTCTTGGACCGAAAGCAATCCAGAAGACTTGGAGTCGAAGTCTGGAACTCCACGAGGAAGCCGCGAGGCAGGAGGGCGCCCAGGGGGTAGGCACGCCCCCACCCTCGTGGGCCCCTCGTTGCTCCACCGACGTACTTCTTTCGCCTATGTACACTCTTATACCATAGATACATAAGGGAGAGCCATGAAACCACTTCTCCGCCGCCTCAACCTTTTGTAGCCGTGAGATCCCATCTTGAGGCCTTTTCCGGCGATATGCCGGAGGGGGAATCGACCACGGAGGGCTTCTACATCAACACCATTGCCTCTCCGATGAAGCGTGAATAGTTTACCACGAACCTTCAGGTCCAAAGTTATTAGCTTGATGGCTTATTCTCTCTCTTTGATTCTCAATACAAAGTTCTCGTCGATGTTCTTGGAGATCTATTCGATGTAATACTCTTTTGTGGTGTGTTTGTCGAGATCGGATGAATTGTGGATTTATGAACAAGATTATCTATGGATATTATTTGGTTCTTCTCTTAATTCTTATATGCATGATTTGATATCTTTGCAAGTCTCTTCAAATTATCAGTTTAGTTCGGCCTACTAGATTGATCTTTCTTGCAGTGGGACAAGTGCTTAGCTTTGGGTTCAATCTTGCGTTGTCCTTTCCCAGTAATAGTAGGGGCAGCAAGGCACGTATTGTATTTTTGCCATCGAGGATAAAAATATGGGGTTTATATCATATTGCTTGAGTTTATCCCTCTACATCATGTCATCTTGCTTAAAGCGTTACTCTGTTCTTATGAACTTAATACTCTAGATGCATGCTGGGTAGCGGTCGATGTGTGGAGTAATAGTAGTAGATGCAGAATCATTTCGGTCTACTTGACACGGACGTGATGCCTATATTTCATGATCATTGCCTTTGATATCTTCATAACTATGCACCTTTCTATCAATTGCTCGACAGTAATTTGTTCACCCACCGTAATACATGCTATCTTGAGAGAAACCACTAGTGAAACCTATGGCCCCTAGGTCTCTTTCCTATTATATTACATCTCTTTTATTTACATCGCATCTAGTTTACTACTTTGCAATCTTTACTTTCCAATCTATACAACAAAAATACCAAAAATATTTACTTTACTATCTCTATTAGATCTCACTTTTGCTAGTGACCATGAAGGGATTGACAACCACTTTATCGCGTTGGTTGCAAGGTTCTTGATTCTTTGTGCAGGTACTAGGTGACTTGTGTGTTGTCTCCTTCTTGATTGATACCTTGGTTCTCAAAACTAAGGGAAATACTTATGCTACTTTGCTGCATCACCCTTTCCTCTTCGAGGGAAAACCAATGCATGCTCAAGAGGTAGCAAGAAGGATTTGTGGGTTGCCGGGAAGATCTACGCCAAGTCAAGACATACCAAGTACCCACCATAAACTCTTCTCCCTCACATTACATTATTTGCCATTCGCCCTGAGTAACTTGTCATCTCGCCCTTGGTTCACGCCCCAACCCTTGAGGCTCGAACGGAGGCGGCCCCTACCGCGTTCCAGAACTCTATAGGACCACAGTGTGGGCCTATTTGTTGCACTCTTTGCAGCCATTTTCCTAAAAATGGTTTCAAATTCTGGTATCTCAGACTAGGCCGTCTCAAAAAAGAAACGAGGGCTACTCCAGATCCGGTCCTCCCCCGAGGACAAGATCAAGGGTACGTGATCCGACCCTATACGCGTTTCCGCGATGAGTGAGCAGAGCGGATAATGCACCTCCCAGTCGGGTGAGACAAACACCTGATCCAACACTAAACGCACCGGGGCGAGTTGCTTGTTTGTTGTTACCTCTTGAGCTTTCATTGGTTTTCCCTTGAAGAGGAAAGGGTGATGCCGCACAGTAGCGTAAGTATTTCCCTCATTTTTTGAGAACCAAGGTATCAATCAGTAGGAGACTACACTCAAGTCCCTCGTACCTGCACAAACAAATAAGAACCTCGCAACCAACGCGATAAAGGGATTGTCAATCCCTTCACGGTCACTTACGAGAGTGAGATCTGATAAAGATAATAAGATAAATATTTTTGGTATTTTTATGATATAGATTGGAAAGTAAAGATTCCAAAATAAACGGCGACATAAATGGCTAGTTGACGGGAAACTAATATGATGTAAAGTAGACCTGGGGGGCATAGGTTTCACTAGTGGCTTCTCTCAAGATAGCAAGTATTACGGTGGGTGAACAAATTACTGCCGAGCAATTGATAGAAAAGCGCATAGTTATGGTGATATCTAGCCGGCGGCTGAGACATGCCCGCATACTCTAGCCTGCTGCTTGAGTACCTGCCACTAGTAATGGTTTTCAGCTTCCTCGGCGACGTTGGGCAAAGAGACCGCGATACACCTCTTTTGGGCCAGACGCTCCTCGAATTCCACGGGAAGCATAGTCGGGCTTAGACTGCGACGCTCTCGAGTAGGGGATGGGGATGGCGATGGGGATCTGTCGGAAAGGGGATGTTTTGCAGGCATCATCTAAGAAACTCAGGGAAACCTGGGTATGGAGATCGATGGGTAAGCTGCACGAGCAAACCGATAGATGTTGGCAATGATGGCCTTGCGGTGGCGGCGGGGACCTTACTAGCGTTTCGAGCGAGGGACGGTGTGTGTGTGTGTGTGCATGCGCGCACGCCCGAGGAGGTTTTGGTGTGTGTGTGTTTGTGTGGTGGGGGGAGGGGCTGTTTGAGGAAATGACGCGGGTACTGAAAATTTTACTACGCGGGAGTCAAACGCGGGAGTGAAATGCCAGGGCTATTGAAAATTTTGATGATGCACAGGGTCCATAGATAACAACCGTGTGTTATGAAATAGCAAAAACCTCAAGGCGGGCAGGTATTTTCTAGGGAAGCAGGCGGGATTGGGAACAAGAAACATCGCACATGGTCCAGAGATAACAACCGTGTGTTATGAAAATGAAAAACCCTCAAGCTCGGCATATATTTTTGAGAGGAGGTGTCTCGTGGAGCCCAATGTACTATGCGGATGTGTGCGTGACAGGGGCACCGTCGTGGCAGACGGTTAGTTTGAGTGAACCGTGTCTGTTGCGTCATTCGACTTGTCTAATGTTCATAAATTTTGCGAAAATGATGCGGGAGAGGGTCAGAACACGAACACACTTGCATGTGGACCAAATTTATGTATGAAAAGTGTGGTTTGATTTTCAAATACCAAATGTAACTTCGATGTGCCACCTATCTCCCAAAGTGCACGGTATTGCTTGCCCCCCGTCGTATCGGCACGAAGGAAATCCTAAGCTATGAATGCATGCCCCTCCTCCCAACCGAGGTTGACCTAGCAAAGTGCGAAGTAGCTAGCAGCCCCCCACCTCCCTCGTGTCAGCACGAAGGGAATCCTAAGCTATGAAGGCTTGCCCCCCAACCGAGGTTCACCTAGCAAAGTGCGAAGTAGCTAGTAGCCCCCCTCCCTCGTGTCAGCACGAAGGGAATACTAAGCTATGAATGCATGCCCCCCAACCGAGGTTCACCTAGAAAATTGCGAAGTAGCTGGCAGCCCCCTCCCCCGTGTCGGCACAAAGGGAATCCTAAGCTATGAATGCATGCCCCCAACCAAGATTCACCCTAGCAAAGTGCGAATAGCTAGCAGCCCCCCTCCCGCGTGTCGGCACGAAGGGAATCTTACGCTATGAATGCATGCCCCCCAACCGAGGTTCACCTCGCAAAGTGCGAAGTACCTAGCAGCCCCCCTCCCTCATGTGGACATGAAGGGAATCCTAAGCTATGAATGCATGCCCCCCAACCAAGGTTCACCTAGCAAAGTGCGAAGTAGCTAGCAGCTCCCCTCGTGTCGCCATGAAGGGAATCCTAAGATATGAATGCATGCCCCCCAACCGAGTTTCACCTAGCAAAGTGCGAAGTAGCAACCTTGCCCCCCCCCCCAACACACACTTTCAGTTGGCGGGCAAGGGAGGCATATCTCACCAAGATAGATCGTAAAATAGACCAAGAATAATCCACCTTGGTCGTACAACCTCTCTCTTGTTATTGGTCAAAGTGATGGCCGTCCATGCGACCCCGGAGATTGGCTAGCTCGCCAAAAATCACGCAAGTAGCTAGTCCCCGAAGACAACCACTACATGCGTGTGGCCCGAACGTATGTATGGACAGGTGTGTTTTTGAGTAACAATGGGACAACTTTGATGTGGCACCGTGATTTCGAACTAGAAATCCCCACGATGAGTGAGGGTTAGGTTGACGATGCATATGTATGTTACACCACACTTCAAGCCAGCAACGAGGATTCATGCATGCATGCGTGCATAGTATATGCGCTCAAACTTAAGGTCTGAACCTCACAATGACCTATACTATGATAACACGAACCAAATGAAGAATCCTCCATCATGATCTATCTTGTTGTTGGTCAATGTGACAATGGATGTCCACATGGGCCCACGAATATATAGGCTTGTCGCTGATAACCACGCGAGGGAGTGTACCATTCGAAGGAAACCACTACATGCATACGTATGGAGGTGATGCTTGCATGCATGTTTGAATACCATTTCACAACATTGATGTGGCGCGTGCACCAAAAATCTTACACTATCTCCCAACATAGAGCGAGATCGGTTCATGACGTGTCGTTGTACTAGCCACTTCGACTCAATGGGAGGGATTCATGCGTACACATGCATGTGTGTGTGTTCAAACTGTATTATGGATGTCATCCCAGAGCATGACCTATATATATCGTATTACAAGAAAAAATAATAATCCCCTCCTAAGTCAAATTAACCTCTCTTGTTGCCAGGCAAAAAGTAGTGATGGACCAAGCGGGCCCACAGATGGAAAGCATCGATATCGCTGATAACCGCTTAAGTGGGTGCGAGAGGAAAACCACCACCACTTTGCATGTGGGCTAAACATATATATGTTGAATATCCAAAATGCACAACTTTGATATTACACATGCCTCAAAAACTGTAAAACGACGCACCCACATAGAGCGAGGTTCATGAAGCGTACTACATATGATGGTCACCTTCCCCCCTCTTCACCGCATACTATATGCTCCTGCCATAATATGTACAACCCTAAAGAATCCTCATCGATGGTGAAATTAATTAACCTCTCCCGATGTAGGTCAAAGTGATGCATGCATGCATCGACAATGGCCTCGTGGGCCCATAGATGGAAGCGTCACACGTGAGTGTCCTAGCTAGGATAACCACCGTGTGCATGCATGTGGCCAAAAGAGGTGTTGTGTGTTGTTTGAATAGCCAATTTCACAATTTTGATGTGGCACGTGCCTCGGAAACCAAAAAGTCCCAAACACAGAGTGAGGTGTACTTGTTCACGGACGCGTACTCTTTGACGCATACTATCACTACAAAAAAATACAGTTCTATGATGATACGTGTTTGTCACAGTAGGTTGCGTTTTTTGTCATGCATGTACATCCATGACGATTTTATGACAGAATCAAGATAGTCATACCTGTGCTGTCATAGAAGTGTTCCATGACATTACCAAAATTATCATCACGGAAGTGTGCACTTCCATGACGATAAGTCGCGCGTCATAGAAGTGCTTTCGTCAAGGGTGACTGACATGTGGCATCAACCATAACGGAACACCGTTAAGCTATCGGGTCGGGTTTCGGATCCGATAACCCGTTAACAGCCCCGACCAATGGGGATTTTCCACATGTAAAATCATCATTGGCTGGAGGAAACACATGTCGGCTCATCGTTGGGATAGATGTCATCCACTCATTGGACATAAGGCACCTATGATGCATCGACACGTGGCACGACCCAACAGAGGCCCATTCCTGTGAAAAGGCCGGCCCGTTTGACTTGGTCAAAAGGTGGCGGGCCGGCCCATGGAAAGCCTGTTAACGGCCTGTTCGCATATAGTCCATTTACAGCCTGCTAACCCAATGCCCGTTACGCCCTATCCGAATTAGGCCCAGTAGCGTCATCTGGGACATTCAATATGATTCCAGCCCGTTTTCACTTCTGGCCCATGTATGGCCCATGACGGCTTTCGGCCCATATGAGGCCCTATGTAACTCTTGGCCTATTAACGACCCATGGTGAAACTGGCCCGTAATGAACAGTGTATCACTTTACACCCATTAACGGCCCATGGTGAAACTGGCCCATAATGAATAGTGTATCACTTTATACCCATTAACGGCCCGTTATTCCGTTGGGCCGTTTCCAGCCCATGTTATCGTTTGGCCTTCTCAGAGCCCATTTATTCTTGGGCTCATTTCCAGCATTTGTTTACTTACGGCCCGTTACTGTCATTTTCTGCTTGTGGACCAAATTCAGCCTGATGTTACAGTCGGCCCGTTTGTGGTGCGTTAATATGTTGGGTTGTTTTCATAGCGTCATCAAATACGACCTATTAATGATGGCCCGTTATGATCGGCCCATGAACGGATGATTCCAACTCTAGCCCGTTTACGGCCATAATGCGGCCTGTTATTGGCCCATGTTTGGCCAATCGATCATACGGCCCGTATAAGGCCCATTGATGATACGGCCTGTAGAAGGCCCATTGTTTCTACGGCCCATAGAAGGCCCATTATTTCTATGGCCCATAGAAGGCCTACTGTTTCTACGGCCCGTAGGAGGCCCACTGTTTCTACGGCCCGTAGGAGGCCCAGTGTCACTATAGTAAATATTAGCCCATGGTTATTGTGGCCTAGTTTTAAAAAATAGGTTATTGCAGCCGCTAGCAAACCGCGGAAAAATAACTGCACTGACTACAAGCAAACAAATAAAAAAGACAACAAGGAAATAAATAAGCAAGCAACTTATGCTAGGCTATCACGGCTATTACACATATTACAGCCACTAGGCATCAAAGTTCGCCACCAGTGCAAATATAGGGAACAAAGCAGCATAAAAACGCTGCAGCAAAACAAGTCCAGAACTGAAACCACTTCAGAAGAGTTCAAGAAACAATATCCTGGGTACCCATAATGCTAGCAAGATGCTTAGCATGCTTATTAACTTTCTCTTGTTTGGCGCTTAAATCCTCCAGCGCTTGCTGTTGCATAAGAAAGTATGCATCTGAATTCTGCAGGGACTTCCTCAGTCCTCCGGCTTCTTTCCACAGCACAACTGAGTGATGCATTTCAGCTTGTAGCTGACACTGAAGAAGCTGAAGTGATACATGCAGCGAGTTCGAAGAGCTTGCGCCAGCGGTATTGGCCAGTAACTCGAACACTACATCAACGTAGGACTATGGGGTTTTCTCACTGTCTACAAGATCGTTTTTATCACCTTTCTTAGAGACCAACAGGGTTGTCTCATTATCTTGAACCTTATTTGCATTACTTTCTCTACCATTGCATAGTGGGGTGCTCTTCTCCAATATTCTGTTTGGATACTACAAGAGAAACAAGCAGACACATCACAGGTTTAGCTTGTAGTATACGAAACTCATTTTGGTAAACCGGTTCAGTAGTAAGGTTGACGGGATAACATTATGAAACAAACATATATCTATGTACTATGGTCACTGTATTGTCCATATCATCCTAGTTTATGTTCCCTAATCAAGATAGAGACACAGTTCAACTCATATATTTTTAAGACACAACAGCATAGACAGAATATAAGTGTGAGAAACTACATGACATTGGCAGCACTTGTAATGTGCATCGCATGAGAACATAACTGTTTATACAACTTAAACTGAAATCAACATAGAGCAAGAAGTTAGAACAACAATCCAGTTAAAGAAATAGGTTTAAAACATACATGTTGCGCCATTAGAGTTTCAGTTGGATCCTTCAAATTCGAAAGTAGTTGGTATGAGTAAATACAATGATGCAACAACAAAGGAGTATGGACCATAGCTACGGAATCTGACCTGAGAATAGTTGCTCTTTTGCTTTAAGCGTGGAGTTTGGGTTAGCTGTGGTGGTCTTCGTGCATTGGGCACTGCAGTAGCTTTACAAACTACTCGTGTGGGGGTACTCTGTGGTGGATATGGTGCTTTGTCAACTATAAGTGGGTTACTATCCGCTGGGGTTGCGGTTAGATGGGTTGTAGCTGGTTCTCTGCCCAACGGTGTAAGTGTGCAATCTGGAAGAGTCTTGATTATGTGTGGTGGGGCTAGTTTGTGGGCCAGTACAACCATGGTTCTATCTACATCGATGGGTAGCACTGTCTTTTGTGAAGAACTAGTTTTTGCTCCCTTAGATACTGCCATCACCCCCTCTAATTCAAATGGCTGATAAACAAGAAAAGAAATTGAATGTACAGACATTATATGATAGAAAGATGTGGTAATTCACATATATGTTGTCTAACCAAACAAGATAGCATGACACAATTTCACATGTATGATGCCTAACTAAACAGGATAGCATGACACAATTTCAGATATATGATGGATAACTTAACAGGATATAATGGCATAATTCAACATATGATGAGTACCTAAACAGGATGACATGACAAAACTATATGATGTCTTTCTAAAATAGGTTCGGATGAAATAATTCACATACATGTTGTCTAAGTATACAGGATGGCATGATATAATTGACATAATTGATTCATATACTAAGCAGCTGGCACTCGCATGTATGATCTCTAAACTAAGCAGATAGAATTCAATATTGTGCATACGATGTCTAAACTAAGCAATGCAAGACACCATATGCATCATATGAGAAATATAAACATTGCAACTTAGAGCATACACCTCAGGTGAGATATAGGACTGGCCATCTGTCTCTGAATTCTCCTATGAGGATCTCCCTGTAACCATCGAGATATATGCTTCAACAGGTACCATTGCCTGCTCTTAAGACCTTGTTTTCACTCCAGATTTTTCCATAACCGGCTCAAATGGCTGATACACATGAAGAGTTGTTCAATATACACATATTGTCGACAAATGGAATACGTAATGAAAAAAAGATTGCATGAGATAATTCACATATATGATGCCTGGCTCCATGTCGGTGCATAATTTACATATATGATAACTGGCTGAAAAACATGGCATTGCATAATTCACATATCTGATATAGAAAGCAAACAGGAGGTATTCACACAAAGCATGTCTAATCTAAGCAGATGGCATGGTAATGCAATACACCATATGCATGATATGAGCAATATAACCCAGCCAAGTTAGAGCATGCACCTCAGGGGGGAATACGACTAGTCATCTCTCTCTGAATCCTCCTCCGAGGAGCTACCTGTATCCAACAAGAAATCTGCATCGACAGGTAGCACTGACTGCTCAGAAGACCTTGTTTTCACTCCAGATTTTCCCATGACCGACTCAAATGGCCGATGCACAGGAATAGTAGATGAATGTATAAACATTGTTGACAAATGGAATACATTATGGAAAAAAATATGGGACGATACAATTCACACATACGATGACTGGCTAAATAGGATGGCATTGCATGATTCACGTATATGATGCCTGGCTAAAGAAGATGGCATTCCATAATTCCCATAGACTCCCTTCGTTCCTAAATATTTGTGTTCTTAGAGATTTCAAATGGACTACCACATACGGATGTATATAGACATATTTTAGAGTGTAGATTCACTCATTTTTTTCCGTATGTAGTCACTTGTTGAAATCTCTAAAAATACAAATATTTAGGAATGGTGGGAGTATGATATAGAAACCAAACAGGTGTCATTCACACAAAGCAAATCGAAACTAAGCTGATGACATATAAGATGTATAATGTAAGCAATGCAAGGCGCCATATGCATGATATGACCAACATCAGCATGCCAGGTTAGAGCAAACACCTCAGGTGGTAAACAGGTGTGGTCGGCTCCTTCTGAATCTCCATCTGAACAGTTATCTTCCTCTAGAATACAATCTGGAAATGCAGGAGGGGGGGCACTTCGCCCACCATGGAGCGGCGCCTGCATGACGTTATATTCGCACACAACGGTCTTCTCTTTTTCTCTACATGTTCAGTATGATTGTGTACAATATCTGACATGCATAATAAAAAATAGTTAGATTTTGTAAGGCCTAAGGGGTGCATGCAAAAATCGAGACTGATGGTAGCAAACAAGTGGATGGATCCAAAACTAATGATAGCAGGTAGATTATAGCTTCAGTTTAAAAAGATAGACAATGGATCATCTATTGTTGTTGCCCACCCAACATGAACCACATAGAAGACCCTAGATGAACCAGATAGTAGATAGATACTATTCATTGCTGGCTCGATATGAGACCCATGGCCAATTAAAAACTCAAGATTGGATGATAAAGTAGCAGGTAATAATAACCGATGTATATCGTAAGCAAACACGAAAGACTGCGATCTCTCTTCTGGAACTGTGTAGTCCTCAGGTTCATCTGCTTATTCGATGATGGTAATGCAGTTGGCGTGGCTACTGGCAATGGGGAAGATGATCTGAGGAGGCGAAAGGAAGTCTGCAAGGGGGATCTCTGCTGCAGTGAACGCTTCTGTCGATGGTGCACCTCAGGTGGGGTGGATGACTGCATGGCATGAGCAGGACATAACACACAAAGTTTTCTTTGACGCCTATCTGAAAATGAAGTAAATCTGTAAGGGCTCCTTAGAATTGGAGGATTCTATAAACGCAGGGACAGGAAAAACACAGGAATAGGAAAGGAATGCACGTGCAAAACAGAGCATTTGGAAACATAGGATTTCAGTCAACCTGGGTGTTTGGCTCACATGAATTGGAAGAACAGAGGAATGGAGAAACAAAGTGATGCGACGAGTGTACAACCTCTTTGGCATAGCCTTGTTGACCTCAGCATCATTGGGTTGGACGTGGAGGATGCTGATGATGCTGGTGTGAATGTCGGAGGCGGGGAAGAAGATCCGAGGCCTCTGGAAACGTTGACGAGGGTACTGCTCCGCTGTGATGGACGGTTCCTTCATTGGAGCAGCTCCGCTAAGGTGTATTGCGACGAGGCTGAAGCATGACAAGACAGACAACGTTAATCTGAAGTGGGACCCTAATATCATCTGCAATAGATGATGTAAAATACATCACTGAGGGAGTCCTGGATTAGGGGGTCTCCGGACAGCCGGACTCTATCCTTCGGCCGGACTATTGGACTATGAAGATACTAAATTGAAGACTTCGTCTCGTGTCCGGTTGGGACTCTAATTGGCGTGGAAGGAAAGCTAGGCAATACGGATATGGATATTTCCTCCTTTGCAACGGACCTTGTGTAACCCTAACCCTCACTGGTGTCTATATAAACCGGAGGGTTTTAGTCCGTAGGACAACATACAATCATACCATAGGCTAGCTTCTAGGGTTTAGCCTCTCCGATCTCGTGGTAGATCAACTCTTGTAATACTCATACCATCAAGAATAAATCGAGCAGGACGTAGGGTTTTACCTCCATCAAGAGGGCCCGAACCTGGGTAAAACATCGTGTCCCTTGCCTCCTATTACCATCCGCCTTAGATGCACAGTTCGGGACCCCCTACCCGAGATCCGCCGGTTTTGACACCGACATTGGTCCTTTCATTGAGAGTTCCTCTGTGTCGTCGCCGTTAGGCTTGATGGCTCCTTCTATCAACGATAGCGATACAGTCCAAGGTGAGACTTTTCTCCCCAGACAGATCTTTGTGTTCGGCGGCTTCGCACTACGAGCCAACTCGCTTGGCCATCTGGAGCAGATCGAAAGCTACGCCCCTGGCCATCAGGTCAGATTTGGAAGCTTAAATTACACGGCCGATATCCGCGGAGACTTGATCTTCGACGGATTCGAGCCCCTGCCTTGTGCGCCACGCGGTCACGATGAGTACGATTTAGCTCTACCATCGGACCATATTTAGGAGATCGCACCGGCAGCTGCTCCGAGCCTCAATTCGGAGCCAGTTGCGGCATCCACGGACGGGTGGATAGACCCTGTCACAGAGGCCGTATCCTCAGCGGCGATTGAGCCGAATATCGACCTTACCCTTCGCGAGAGCCGTGTTGCCAAACTGCCGGATCCTTCCCCGGCCACGGACTCCGAACCGCCTGCGCCCGTGCCTATCAAATCCGACTGGGTGCCAATCATGGAGTTCACCTCTACGGATATATTTCAGCACTCGCCCTTCGGCGACATACTGAATTCATTAAAGTCTCTCTCCTT
This sequence comes from Triticum monococcum, assembly GCA_034509565.1. NCBI lineage: Eukaryota > Viridiplantae > Streptophyta > Magnoliopsida > Poales > Poaceae > Triticum > Triticum monococcum. The sequence goes on along the minus strand of CM067842.1, from coordinate 73,533,962 downwards.
GTCAGGAGAGTCCTGGACGAACTATGTCCGGCACGATTGGGATGTGGATGAGGAAGAAATTCGCCGCCCACCCACCACCCACTTAGTAGCCACTGTCGATGACTTAACCCACATGCTCGACTTCGACTCCGAAGACATCGACGGTATGGACGACGATACAGGAGACGAACAGGAACCGCTGCCCACAGGGCACTGGACGCCCACTTCATCACATGACGTATACATGGTGGACACACCAAAAGAAAACGACGACGAGGAATGGAAGGACACAACAAAGGGTTGCCCCTCGAGAAGCAGTCAAAGCGGCGGCGTAAGCGCCGCTCCAAATGCCGCCTCGGCAGAAACAACGATCATATAGACCCAGCGTTAGAGCAGGGTGAACCATCGCCGGACCACGACAACACGGAGAATCAAACCGAACAACCCGACTCTGTCAAAGATAATAGTCCGGACGACATCACACCGGACAGACACCCTGAGCAACAGAATGCCCGTCAAAGGCTTGTTGCCACCGCGAGGAGTCTAAATCAGCAAAAGCAAAGACTCAAGGCTGCGCAAGACATACTCAGAATCAGATGGAGTAAAGTACTCAACACAGCAGCGAAGTACGGCGGTAATCGCCCCACCAAGAGCTACCCGAAGTGGAAGTTGCTACCTGAATTCGATGAGGAGGCCTTAGATCCCCCGCAACCAAAAATTAAAACGGCCAGCTGGCCGGATAGACGACCTCACAACCAACATAGAGCGGCAAACAACACCGCACATAAGCCAATACGCGATCCACGCGAGGGCTCGCATCAAAAGGACGGCGCAACCAGATCCATCTATGGACCACGCAAGCGCGCTCCAGCATACGATGCAACACAACAAACATCCGAACAACGTGGTACACCCAGATACAGGGGTGTCGCACACCCCCTATGTTTCACCGACGAGGTGCTGGACTATGAATTCCCAGAGGGATTCAAACCCGTAAACATAGAGGCATACGACGGAACAATAGACCCTGGGGTCTGGATTGAGGACTATATCCTCCATATCCATATGGCTCAAGGAGATGATCTAGACGCCATTAAGTATTTACCCCTCAAACTCAAAGGGCCAGCTTGACACTGGCTTAAAAGCCTCCACGAAAGCTCCGTTGGAAGCTGGGAAGAGCTCGAAGATGCTTTTCGGGCAAATTTCCAAGGGACTTATGTCCGACCTCCGGATGCGGACGATTTAAGTCATATAACTCAACAGCCCAGAGAGTCAGCCCGAAAGCTTTGGAACAGGTTTCTTACTAAAAGGAACCAAATAGTCGACTATCCGGACGCCGAAGCCTTGGCAGCTTTTAAACACAGCGTCCGAGACGAATGGCTTGCCAGACACCTCGGCCAAGAAAAGCCGAGAACAATGGCAGCATTAACAAGCCTCATTAGTCGCTTTTGCGCGGGCGAGGACAGCTGGCTAGCCTGATGCAGCACCAGCGACCCAAGTACATCCGAAGTTAGAGAAGGAAACGGGAAATCACGGCGCAGCAGAAATAATAAGCGCTGGAATAAAGAAGACAGCCCGAAGAGCACAGCGGTAAACGCCGGATTTAGAAGCTCTTGGCCAGGTCAGCAATAGCCGCCCTCTAAAGGCGCCAGAGATGAACTGTCCAGCCTAAACAAAATTCTGGACCAAATATGTCAGATCCATAGCACCCCCGATAAACCTGCAAATCATACCCATAGAGAATGTTGGGTCTTCAAGCAGTCCGGCAAGCTCAACGCCGAACATAAGGGGCAGGATACACCAAGCGAAGACGAGGATGAGCCTAGCAAGCAAAGCACTGGGGAACAGAAGAAATGTCCACCAGAAGTGAAAACAGTAAACGTGTTACATGTGATAAAGGGGAGAAACAAAGCGGCACTCCCAAATAAATTTTCCCAAGGGCCTATCACTGTGGAGTTCTACCACTGGTCGTCTCAACCGATCACCTTCGACCATCAGGATTACTAGGCAAGTATCCGGCGCGCAGGATGGGCTGCCTTGGTATTAGATCCAATAATTGACGGATACCACTTCACACGAGGCCTGATGGACGGTGGAAGCAGTCTAAACCTGATATATCAGGACACAATCCGCAAAATGGGGATAGACCCAACGAAATTTCCCATAGCAATACTACCTTTAAAGGAGTAACGCCAGGCCCAGGGGCTCATTGCACGGGCTCCCAGCTACTAGAGGTTATATTCGGCTTCACCGATAACTTCCGTAGTGAAAATTTAACCTTCCACATTGCTCCGTTCCAAAGTGGCTATCAAGCACTACTTGGACGCGAAGCTTTCGCTCGCTTTAATGCAATACTGCATTACGCTTCCCTCACGCTTAAGATGCCTGGTCCACGTGGCATCATTATAGTAAATGGAAATATTGAGCGATCCCTACGCGCCGAAGAAATTGCGGCTGCCTTGGCAGCTGCACACTAAAACGGCCTCACCAACTAAAGCATTCGATAGGTCGTCAAGACTACGGACACGGTTAGACGAGTCCGATGCAGCTATATGTAATTCATACAAGTTTGATGGCCACACCCCGATTACAAATACAAGGGGCTCAATGCGCGCAGACAAGTGGCAATTTGTACTCATCTTGAATTGTACGTGGTTCTTTAAACCTACCTTTTTGCACGACAACTTTTCACCTAAGTTCCTCTCTTTTACAGATGACCATCATGCTACAGCCGTCCAGGATACGGCACAACGGAGACACAGGTGCAAACGTGCAGCAGGGACCCGTTCAAAGGATTCTCTTTAGATTAAGACCCTGCGTCAACCTTTTTTACTGTCTCTTGTTGATACACATCCCCTCGGATGCTCAGTACAATTGAGAAGGATGCTGATGTCTTGGCATGTGGCCATGCCAGAACAATGCACATACCTGGACACCAGGGGCTTCTTACAAAGGGCACTGTTTAGGCCCGGTTTACACCATAAAGACCGAATACCTTATGGAGTGTTCGGCGTCGCGAGTTTGGCCTTATATGCATTAGCTCCGAATCATGTCTTTGGTCAACTGTTTGATTTGCCCGGCTCCAGTGTTTTGCTGCCTTACGTTCCGCTCTAACGGCTAAGGCGGCACCAGGAGAACTACTGCGATTGTGCCCTGGTTAATCCGGACGAGCACCTCAGTAGAGAAAGCCGAAAACTGACTGTCATGATATAGCGTGAGACTGGTCAACCACTCGATGACCTATCGGTATCTTAGAATTCCTCTACCTTAATGAAGGGACATTTCCCGGCCAGGCATGTACGCACCCCGAATTCGGGTGAGTGCGGAGCCACCAGGGGCTATATAGTAGCCCCACTGTCAAACTCCTCTGGCTAAGTGAAAGTGTTAAAGCATTATAGTCCGGTTGCCTAGTTCGCTGCGCTATCACCTCCTTAATAGGAGCAAGACGTTGGATTAAGTGTGAACACGCGTCTTCTGTGAACACCCCCGCATTATATGCGTGGGGGCTGAAGCCGACGACTGCAATCTTTCAGGATATACATACATAAATGGCCACACAGAAGGCATCATATTACTTTCGGGCAAAAGTATAAATACAGCCTTGATAAATTTACTAAAACATTGTTTTTACAATGGGAATACATGTCACTCAAACATAATATTGTTCGAGCACTGGGCCTCTATCAAACGAGCACCCTCAAGAACTTCTTCAAAATAGTGCTCGGCAGCCACTCGGCCTATGGCCGAACCCTACGCCGTAACAGTGGTAGCATCCATCTCCGCCCAGTATGCTTTGACACGGGGAAGGGCCATCCGCGAGCCTTCTATGCATGTCGACCTCTTCATCGCATTGATGCGTGGCACCGCACCAAGGAACTGCTGCACCAGGCTAAAATAGCTGTTCAGCTTTGGCCTTTCCGGCCACAGCTGATCCACGACAGACCTCATGGCGAGTCCGGACAACCTATTGAGTTCGGCCCATTCGGCTAGCTGATCAGTCAATGGAAGCAGGCACTCTGGAACGTGAAACTGCGACCAGAACAGCTTGTCCACTTCACGATCTGTTTGATCTCGGAAGTATTCGGCCGCATCGACCGCGCTCGCCGCCAAGTCCAGATATGCGTCTGCCGAACTCCACAGCCGATCTAGAGGGGCATACCAAGGATCTCCGAACTTCCTTCGCATCATAAAGGGCTTCCCAGCCACAATATCCCTGGCTTCATGCAGCTCCTCCTTCTTCGCTCTCATAGCAGAGCGGGTGTCTTTGGTCGCCATCATGGCCTTTTCAAGGTCCGTCGCCTTCGCTCGGTTTTATTCTTCAAGGAACTGGCAATGGTCGGCAGTGTCTTTTAACTTTACATCCATCTTGGCCATTTTCTCTTTGCTCTCGCAATGCGCGGCCTTCTCGGCTCTCAACTATTCGGCCGCCTTCAAAGCAGCCACATTACTACTCCTTGCTTGTTCTTTGGCTCGGGCAAGTTCCGCCCGAAGGGTCTCCATGGTGGCAGCTCCATCTGCAGTCACAACATATTAAAGATACTGGCATCACGCTTGTCTTCCTATGTGACATTCACCAGAAAACATCACTTACCCTGTGCCTCGTCAAGCCGCTTGTTAACAAGCTTGATGTCGGCATCTGCCGCATCCAGTTGCCGCTTTAGTTCGGCAAACTCGTTAGTCCGGCTAGCCACCGGAGCTTCCACCACCTGCACATAAAAGAAGTATGGTTATTACCTGGGACTACGATCCTCTGTTTGCCGCTATTCTCGGCGACAACCAGAGTCTTAGGGGCTACTACCTACACAGGGCACACCTAAAAATGTGCGGTACTATCACAAATGTATATCATTTTAGGTACCTCAAAGCCCGTTAGTAGACTCATAAAGGCGTCATGCATGCAACCCGCTTTCGGCAGACGAAATCCTTTCCATCACCGTGCCCATCAACATACGATGTTCTTCCGAGATGGTCGCTCGCTTCAGCAGATCCCTCCGTGCGTCCTACCGCATACCAGACGACGCCGGACTCTTTTGTTTGCCCTCTTCAAGGGCCGGATACTGGGGACTTTGGGTGACCATAGGATTATCTTCTGGCCTCACCGGACCCGGGGAGGCCCTCCGTGACGACACCTCAAGGTCACCCGCTTCTTGAGCGGGGGAGTCCAGGGGAGGTGTTTCGCTCTCCATCATCTCCGGAAGAAGATCCCCTGAAGACGAGCTTTATTGAGAAGGGCTAAGATCCGAACTGCAAGATAAACGCTTCGGTTATTTTCCTCGGAAGTAGGGTATAATATCTTTACTATTAAGAATTTTTATCACTTATGGCTCGTTAGAGGGCTGATCCCCGCGCGGACTCTGTGCAGCAAGAGCACCCTCCGAGGCAGGACCCTTTGGTGGAGACTTCTTGTCCCGTTTGGAAGCCTTGGTTTCCGGCTCTTCAGAGGCAGTCCTCTTCCTTCCCCAGAGCGAGAGAATGTCAGATTGTTCCCCTTGGTTATCCTCCTTCATGGAGGCACTTATTCCCTTGGTTGGAATTTGTAGCGGTGGGGGCCCACTTTCGCCCTCATTACTCCCCCTTCATCTTCCTTTGAGGGCGCCGGGCAGGGCGCTAGCTTGAGCATATTTTCCAGTACCGGATTGTCCAAACCCTCAGGAAGGGGGGCGAACACCGAATCAGCTTTGCCTTTGTTAGCCAGTTCGGGTCAAAGAGCGATTTCTTGGAATGACGTCATGATAAATGAAAGACGGTGTGTTCGGCTAGAGGACTACTTACTTGGTCGGCGGTGCGGTTGCTGCTTAGGCCCACGTCCTCGGTAGTATCCGGACACTCTATTTGGGTTCCGAAGAATGATTAATACATCTCCTCGTGCGTCAGGCCGAGAAAATTCTGAATAGTGCGCGGTCCTTCTGGGTTGAACTCCCACATGCGGAGGGCCCGGCGTTTGCAAGGCTAGACTCGACGAACCAGCATGACTTGCATCATCATAACCAGATTGAAATGTCCTTCAAAGAGATCTTGAATGCGGCTCTGCAGTATGGGCACGCCTTTGGATGGACCCCAGCTCAGCCCTCTGCTAATCCATGACATCAGTTGTGGTGGAGGGCCCAAGCGGAAAGCAGGGGCAGCCACCCACTTGGCACTTCTGGGAGCTATGATGTAAAACCACTCCCGTTGCCATAATCCGGACACCTCTGGAAAGGAACCCTTTATCCATGGAGCTCTAGCGATCTTGCTTAATTATGCGCCTCCGCACGCTACATGCTGCCCCTCGACCATCTTCGGCTTCACGTCAAAGATCTTGAGCCACAGGCCGAAGTGAGGGGTAATGCGGAGGAAGGCCTCACATACGACAATAAATGCCGAGATGTGGAGAAAGGTGTCTGGGCTATATCGTGTAAATCTAGCCCGTAATAGAACATCAAACCCCTAATGAAGGGATCCAGAGTGAGGCCTAGACCTCGGAGGAAGTGGGATACGAACACAACATTCTCATTGGGTTCGGGAGTAGGGACGACCTGCCCTCGGGTAGGCAGCCGATGCGAAACCTCGGCGGTCAGGTATCTGGCCTCCCTCAACTTCTTGATATCCTCTTCCATAACGGAGGAGGGCATCCACCGGCCTTGAAGGCTAGATCCAGACATGATTGAAGGTCCGAAGCACCTGACCTGGGCTTTGGGTGTTAGAACTCGAGGCGGGGGAAGGATTCGATTGAGCACAGGAGGGAAAAAAAAGTAAAATCCTTGTCCCTTTTATAAAGAGGGTGAATATCAAGCGTCCTCCTAGTGGCCGTTTGGGACTTTCCTAAAATCTAGGAGTCCTAGGCATGGTTGGGTTACCCATGATCGTATTGATGAGAATCCCGTAATTAGGGGAACACGATCTCTGCTTTGACAAGACGTGTCAAGAAACCTCCTCGCGTTATGTGTGGAACTGGTTGATGAAAAACGGTTAGAATAAATCACCGAGCCATGGCCTGATGTCATGTTGCCAAAGCGTGTCAGCAGATTATGATTTGTGGAAATATTATTCTCTCTACGGTGGTATGTGGAATTTATTTTGCAGGGTCGGGCACTATCCTGGTATTCAGACTCTTCTGTGATGTGTTCGCAGGAGGAACCCGCCTTGCAATGCCGAAGACAACACTGCACGCCGGACTCAGCGTCATTGAAGCCTGGTTCAGGGGCTATTGAGGGAGTCCCTGATTAGGGGGTCTCCAGACAGCCGGACTCTATCCTTCGGCCGGACTATTGGACTATGAAGATACTAAATTGAAGACTTCGTCTCGTGTTCGGATGGGACTCTAATTGGCGTGGAAGGCAAGCTAGGCAATACGGATATGGATATTTCCTCCTTTGTAACCGACCTTGTGTAACCCTAACCCTCTCTGGTGTCTATATAAACCGGAGGGTTTTAGTCCGTAGGACAACATACAATCATACCATAGCCTAGCTTCTAGGGTTTAGCCTCTCCGATCTTGTGGTAGATCACCTCTTGTAATACTCATATCATCGAGAATAAATCAAGCAAGACGTACGGTTTTACCTCCATCAAGAGGGCCCGAAGCTGGGTAAAACATCGTGTCCCCTGCCTCCTATTACCACCCGCCTTACACACACAGTTCGGGACCCCCTACCCGAGATCCGCCTGTTTTGACACCGACAATCACCAAAAAGTGCTAGATGTAAAACACATCAGCCGCGCCACGGCCGCTCTGACAGATGCTGTAAGCACTGTTCACTCTGAACTTAACTGAAGAAAATGAACTTCATAGTCGAAACTGAATTTTACTGTCGAAACTGATTGAACTAGTAACAGAGCATTGCAATAGATGTTTATGGCGTTCGAGCACTAGTAGCAGGGAAGCAGTGATCTAAATCAGCAGATGCTCGAGCAGGGAACGCACTAGCTGAGAGCAAGTCGTGCAGTAGCACCGTGAGCGAGTGCTAAAGCAGGAACTCCAATAGCTACCGGAGGTCGTGCAGCAGCAGCAGCAGCGCAAGCGAGAGCAAGAGTAGAGCAACAGCACGAACGAAAGCAGGAGCAGTGCAGCAGCGCGACCGACAACAAGAACAGAGCCGTAGCGCGAGCGAGAGCCGAAGCAGCTGCAGCTAGTGCCGTTGTGGAAGTCGTCGCCAAGGAAGCAACGAAATGGGGGAGAGAGGTCGTGGATGATGTGGCCGGCGATGGTGCTGTCGATGGAGACACGCCATGTCTGCTCGGTATCGAGCACCGGCAACCCCGTGAGATCGAATAAAAGATAAAATGCAGCGGTGAGTGCAGAACCTCCTTGTTGGCGCCGAGTTGGCCTCGGCTTCATCGGATGAATTGGTGAGGGTGCTGCGGTTCCGGTGGGGCAGGTCAAGACGGCGCTGTGGGGATTGAGGTGGCGCGATAGACAAGGCGAACGTTGGGGCAGCTCCTTGGAGGTGGAGGATGGGGCGGTTGATCCAGTAGGACGACGAGATCGACAAAGGATCCTCATCCTGTGCGGTGGATGAGGTACGGCGAACTGTTGCGGTGTACGACGTAGTCGGGGAAGACTCTCCGGCTGGGCGGTGGGTCGGGAGGCCGACGGAGGAGCGTGGGGTTTCGCGGGTTTTGGCGGCCTCGATGTATGAATGGGGGGGCGAAGGGGGAGGGGGAGCCAAGCTTAGGGACGCGCTTGTCTGAAATATAGGGTAAGTTACCAGCCTACCCCCACCGATTTTGACACCGCGACGTGGAGCTTCATTTCCAGTTGAGGGGTAGAAGGGGGATTTCGCGTGTCTGGGCTGCGGGAGTGATTTTGGATGAGGAGGGAGTTCTCATGTGCGTCCAAATTTCGGGATAACAAGGCGCGGTGCGGGTTGAAGAAGCAGGAGTTTCAAAGCAGGTGAGACAAAAGATACTCGAGCTTGAAAGTTTCTGGATAACAAGGTGCGGATTCCTTGTTCGGCAGAACAAACTTAACGTGTAAAAAAACAACTCATACAAGATACAAGAGAGTCATGTCCCCTTTTACTATATTGCTATAGATGCCATTGAAAAAAGTACAAGAAAAATGTAAAAAAAATGGGGAGAACAAGATTACCCTGCACAGTACCAAATCGATTCGCACTTCCCTCAACAACAACAAAAATCAAATCAATTCCCACCAAAGAAAGAGTAATGTCCCTTTTTATATGATTATAGATGCTATGATCTCGAATTTCAATTTTTGAATCCACGTTATGTTGAATTCGAATATATCATTAGGTGACCTTGCGGTTTAAAATTGATGTAGTCGTACATTTTGATCTTCCATCATATATGAACATTTTACTCCACCATGTGAACATATATATTGTCGTCTACCATATGGACTAAATTTGAATCAATTTTCCTTATTTGAATACGATTGTTGTCAAGTTATACAATAATTTAAATATTATCTTGATAACAAAAAACATACATATAGCAGTAATCATATTTCACTATGAACTCCATGTACCATACGCTCTCCAATTCAAATATTTGTATCCATTTTATGTTGAATTCAAATCATAGTACATTATTGGTCTACGTAGCGAGATGTTTGGGATAATCTAAACCTTGTTTTCATACGTATAATTTTTGGCTGAATTGGGACAAGTTTTGGTATAAGCCTCTTGCAAAACCCGAAATTCTCTCAACAAGCCTCGTGGTTCCGAGAGGGAGCGTGTCACCTTTGTGTGCGAAACGATATACGCTGCCTCCCCCTGATTTTATTTATAGAGGCAACATAGAACTATATGAGTGCCCTGTTAAATTTTGGAATTATTTCGGGTTCATTTGGCCTTTTTATACATTAATTGAGTTTCTAGACTTTTAATGTGCATAATCTAAATATGAATTGCATGCACATGCTCCGTTGTACCAAAGTGGGTTGAAAAATCACATGGGTGCCCTTGGTTGAATTTCTAGGTCGCATGGAAGAAATTGGAATGAAATTCAAACATCTGGGCGTCATGACTTGGCCGAGAACATCGAGAAACTTTTATTTTAAATTCATGTAAATCCAAAACTCGCTTGGAAATCATGAAACTTGGCATGGTGTCATGTCATGGCACTAACATGTTGTGGTAGAAAAATGGGCCGATTTGGAAGCTCGTGGTTCTAAGAGGGAACGTGCCACCTTTGAGTGTGAAACGATATACGCTGCTCCGCCCTTGAGTTTCTTAACAAAGGCAACATAGAACTACATTAGTGCCCTGTTAAGTTTTGAAATTATTGCTGGTTCGTTTGCCGTTTTTGATACATTAATTGAGTTTCTAGTCATTTTATGTGCATAAGTCAAATTTGAACTACAAACACATGCTCTCGTGCACCAAAGTTGGTTGAAAAATCACATTTGTGTCCTCGGGTGAATTTTTAGGTCCCATGCAAGAAATGAGAATAAAATTAAAACATCAGGGCATCATGGCTCGGCCGAGAACATTGAGAAACTTGGTTTTAGAATTCTTGTAAATCAAAAACACATCTGAAAATCATGAAACTTGGCATGGATGTCATGTCATGGTACTACCATGTTGTGGTAAAAAAATTGGCCGAATAGGAATAGATTTTGGTATAAGCTTCTTGCAAACCGAAGCTTCTCTCAAGAAGGCTCGTGGTTCTGAGAGGGAACGTGCCACCTTTGAGTGCGAAACGATATACGTTGTCCCCCTTGAGTTTATTTACAAAGGCAACATAGAACTACATGAGTGCACTGTTAAATTTTGGAATTATTCCGCTTCGTTTGACCTTATTTACACATTAATTGAGTTTTTGGTCATTTAGTGTGCATAATTCAACTTTGAACTACAAGCACATGCTCCCGTGCATCAAAGTTGGTTGAAAAATCACATTTGTGTCCTCGGGTGAATTTCTACTCCCTCCTTCCACCTATATAGGTCCTAATGCGTTTTTCGAGGCTAACTTTGACCAAACGTTAAAGCAATAATATATGACATGCAACTTACACAAAGCATACCTTCAAATTTGTATGTCAAAGGAGCTTCCAATAATATAATTTTCATAGTGTACATCTCATGTGCTATTAATTTTGTCAATAGTCAAAGGTTGTCTTGAAAAACACATTAGGCCCTATATAGATGGAAGGAGGGAGTTGGTCCCATGCAAAAAATGAGAATAAAATTCAAACATCTGGGCATAGTGGCTCGGTCGAGAACATTGAGAAACTTGGTTTTAAAATCATGAAACTTGGCATGGTGTCATGTCATGGTAGTACCATGCCGTGGTAAAAAAGTTGGCCAAATAGGAACAAATTTTGGTATAAGCTTCTTGCAAATCGGAGCTTCTCTCAAGAAGGCTCGTGGTTCTGGGAGGGAACATGTCACCTTTGTGTGCATAATTCAAATTTGAAATACAAGCACATGTTCCAGTGCACCAAAGTTGGTTGAAAAATCACATGTGTGTCCTCGGGTAAATTTCTAGGTTCCATGCAAGAAATGGGAATGAAATTCAAAATTCTGGGCATCGTGGCTGGGTTGGAAACATTGAGAAACTTAGTTTTTTAATCCCTGTAAATCCAAAACACGCATGAAAATTATGAAACTTGGCTTGGTGCCATGACATGGCACCAACATGCTATGGCAAATTTGCAGTCCGATTTGCGAAGGCGCACACATTAACAATCAACAAAGTCATCTTGGAACAAGTGTTGTCACGTTACAATCGGAAACACAAGTATTATTGAAACCATGGGTGTTCTACTTACTAGTACCATTTACGTGCCGCCACGTGTCCCCATTTTTATTAGCTAGGAGGCGCCATGCAGGGTAGCTATTTGAGTACGAGAGGCGTGTGATCAGACCACTGTGCGTGCTTATCGGGAGGAGAGCCCTTTGACCTCCATCCGCCGTCCACCTCTCTCCCAAGGTCTCCATTAGTGGTGCCCGAGCCTCTGTTTAATTGCGTGGCTATGTATCACTCGACTGAGATTTAAGAGAGAAAAAATAAATTCTGAAAGCACGGATCTTGATGTAAGATCCGACGGACCTATATAGCATCTACTATAACTTATAGCAAGACTGATGAATATATAAGGACGATTAATTTTTTTTGATCAAAGAAGGGCTTGCCCCTTCCGATTTTCATTACTGAAAACCACCACAATTCTCAAGAAGTTCAGCACAACTCCAGCCTAACACGAAGGACTAAAAGCTACCAGATTGAAATCGCAACATCCCAAGAGGCCAACAAAGGCCAAACATCCGCCCTAGAACCCAACATTTCACAACCGACGACACAATCCACATCCTAAACCGATTATTACATCAAAATAAACCAGGAAACTGAAGGAAGCCCAATAGCAACTAGAAGAACAGCAACGCTAGGGTCGCCACAGCAAGAGTTTTCTTCATTCCAGCCTTGCCACATTGATCTTCCACAGAAAGATAAGGACGATTAATTGTCTTACATAATTAGAAAGATAATTAAAAAATCCACATGCAGCTACGCCCGAAATACACAAGGGCAAAAGAAGAAGGAAGACAAGGATCTGTCTTGCTGATCTCTACTTTCTTGATGCGTTGCTGCAGGCCGCGGGAACTAGTCTCCGCGGCGAGCGGCGATGAGCTCTTTCGTGTCCTCAAAACGCTGCTTGACAACATCCACGGATTCCTCCACCAGCCTTTGGTGCTCGTTGAGGAGCATGTCATTCTCGTCCATAAGTTTCTTGACGATAATGCGGGTCCTCTTCAACAAGGCACTGGTCTCCTCCTGCTGATCTGCACTTCGGACGATCTTCTCCCTCAGCGGGTCGCGCTCGGCCCAGAGCCTCTCATTGCCATCCCTTAGTTGCTGGATGACACCGGTAGCTTGTTCAAACAAGGCTTTCATGTCGTCCAGCAACCTCACCCAGTCGGAGATCCGATCCATCTGGCTATGGACGATCGCTTGCATGCGCCTGTAACAGTCATCGCCTGCCCGCGAAAAATTTTCCCAGGCCGCCGCGGCGCGGCTAGACAGCTCCGCTGCATTCGTGGCATGGCGGGACATCTCTGCTGCTTCCGCGGTGCGGTTGGACCAGTCTGCTACATCGATGATGCGGCGGGACCTCCATGCTACTTCAGCGGCGCGGCGGGACCTCTGTGCTGCTACTTCCGTGCGGCGGGACATGTCGGCTGCTCTCGCAGCGAGGCGGGATATCTCTCGTGCTTCCGCTTCCATGCTCGCCTCTCCCTGGTGGCAATCTCTCGACCCAGAACTCACGCTAGCCATGGCAGACGCAAGGGAAGGATGCTGAATGACTTCTTTGTTTTTGTGGATGAGGAGTTGAGGAGGAATGTGCAGTCATCTTGGCATACTAGTATTTATAACCGAGTACTAATACGCTCCTAAGTGGGAAACCGTTTAGGTTGTGATCGGTGTGAACAGGTTAGCAATTCAATATAGCGTGGAGTAATTTGGAATGTGACGAGACGCAATCTCAAAATTTATTGACGGTTCTAGTTTCGAAGTGCGACACTATTCCCGGATGGAGTACTTCTTTTTCTACTCCCTCCTTTCCGGTTTTATAGGGCTTATCTCAAAATTTTAGTTTTTCCATTTTATAAGGCTCAATTTGGTTGTTCCCCAACAAATTTTCAGATTCCAAGGTGCATTAAATCATTGCATGCAAGTATTAAGAGAAAATTGACCAATGCATGTACTTTATGCATGCATGCATTGCAATTAATGCATTGATAAACATATTTTTGAGAAAAACAAGAGCATTAATTAGGTGATTTTGCAAACTACAAAAAATATTCCACCACTCACCATCTTGGTTGGTGAGATTTTTTAATTAAGCCCTATAAACCGGAAAGGAGGGAGTACTACTGTGTACGTGCAATAATGGGCACCCTCGTATACATATCTTACGGTTAATGGGGCGTTCGACAGGAATAGCCGCGTGGCGAGCTCTAGGGTAGTCTTTATTTCAGACGCATTAAACCTATCTCTCGGGACTTCTCGCACGCATCATCATGCCACCCACAAAAACTTGTACTCTGAGTTTAGTAGTACGTTATGCAGGAAGAGAAGAGGTGCACGCACGCACTCTCCTCTCTCACACGCGTCTGTTTTTTCTCGAAAAGGAGGATGATGACCCCCGGCCTCTGCATCTGGGAGTCACACACGCATCTGTAGCTACGAATTGTAGTGTTCTCAACCATCCGATTGGCTCTATCATGGATGTACCTATATACTAAAACATGTCTAGATACATCTATATTTTGACAAATGGAAGGCATGTATGGTGGAACGGAGGGAGTGCTTGTCATCAAAATGGATAAAAAGGGACGTATCCAGAACTAAAATACGTCTACATACATCTCCTTTTATCCATTTTGATGACAAGTAGTATTTCTTACCCAAAGGAACTTTATATCCAACAGACACAAAATATCCGTTCGACTGTTGGAAATTACTGATCTAATGTCGAAGTAATTGCTGCATCACCACCAAAACCCACCATTTCTTAAGCTAAAGTAGACCAAGGTAATCCCTATATTAGCATATTACTAAGATAAACAGAAGGCAATGTAGAAACATTTAGGACGTGAGCTTGTCAATCTGAATGTGGAGGAACACAAGCTTAGCCCCGGCCAGCAGCTTGGGTGGAACTGTCAAGAAGGTCAGCTCCTGCACGTCGACGTTGCTGGGATCCTTGCTGCTTGTCACCTCCATTTCCAACTTGACGGCGTCCGTCATGCCTTTGGGCTCCCCTCGCGGGCCGTTCGCCCATGGCTTGGCCACGTAGTGCGGTAGTGGGGACGCCCCCGCTCTGAAGCAGACGACCGACACGGTGATAGGCGCGCCGATGTGGAGCATGCCGCCGACCAAGAAAAACGCACGGCGGTCCTCCTCCGTGAACAGCAAGAGCCGTGGCTTCGATAGTGGCACTTGCACCTGGAGCACCCTGCCGTACTGGATCCTGTGCACGTGCATGGCATGCGCGGTGCTAATGTGGTGGTAGAGCACCGTCGGCGGGCCTTCGTAGCCGCATACGGGCATGGGGCATTTGCAGGGCGCGAGTGGACACACGCTCTGGTGATTCGCGAGCTTGTGGTAAGTGACATAGAGCCCACAACCTTCGTGCAGGCACTCCACCCTCACCGACAAAAGGACGGAGTCCACCGCCGTGTTCCGCACGTCGAAGCCATCGTCGCACTCGCACTACTGGCACTGCCGCTAGTTCCCGGGGCGCTCGACGTGGCAGTCCGCGCAGGCCAGGTGCCCTCCCTTGCACTATAGAAATCAATCGAACAACACATCAATCAAGAAACCTTCACCTTCCTGAATCAGCCGAACGGACGAGGTGTATTCGAACCTCATACACTGGAGGCGTCAAGGGGCGGAGGCACAAGGGGCAGTGGACCACAGTGAGGTCCATCGAGCACTTAGAGAGCTCCATCGTCGGGTCCTGTTCGGTCTGCATGATCTCGCCCTCCTCGTGCACAACCATCTCTCGACTTGGGCCGAGGTATTACAAAGCTTTACCGTCACATATTTTATACTACTTCAAGGTGCATTAAATCAACACATGCAAGTATCAAAAGGAGAGTCACGACATGCATGCATGCGTTGTAATTAATGCATTGGTAAATGCAAATTATTGAAATATATCAAGTGTGGTGCTTTGATGTGTCGCGTCAACTCGTACATCAACGAGAAGTTTGATTATACTCTCCCTCACGGACTTAACTGCACCTGCCTTTGGCTATCTGACAGGTTGGCCACACACCTGTCGGGTCCACCTGTCATACACACAAAGGCAGGACCGTCCCTCCCTTGCCCATGAGCGTGGTGGCTGGCAAGACTAGGAAAAGCTTTCGCTACACGCTCTCCCTCCCGCACGCGGTGGACATGCAACGGTTCAATCGGTGTCAGATGTCTAGAAGAATACCATAGTACTCCTCCAGTGCAGTAGTACTCCATCATTGTTCGACTTCCCGAAGAGGCAAAGAGCCAAGCGCAGCCCGGACGCTCGTGTGGCAGTTTCATGTGTAGAGTAGTCTAGGATAGCGTGTACCGTGCCTGTAAGCTTAAAATCGTTGGGGTCGGCTCCATGCTATGTGGCCGTCTCGAAGTTTAAAAAAAATTAAAATAGTCTTCTGGCCCTACCTGACAACCTGGTGATTGTAGTTTGCACACTCATCTGGTCCAGACAGGAATATATATTTTAATTTGTTTTTTTTAAAGGGGGGACTCCCCGGCCTCTGCATCAGAACGATGCATACGGCCACATATATTTTAATTTGTGGTGGGTAAATGTTAGAGTTTGCAGCAAATATATTGTACACTGCGAGTCTTTCAACTAAGTTTAGAGGCAAGCATGTGGGGCGAGTGCTATGATGTGTCGCATCAACTCGTACAACGAGGAGAAGCTTGATTTTACTACACGCCTTCTCCCTCACCCATGCACGCGGTTGCTCGCAAACGAGGACATGCTTTTGCTTAGTAGTACTTCTACAACAAGCTATCCGTCCCGCTCGCGGTGGACGGATATGCAGCACTGGATTCAACACTGTAGAAGCAGTAGTAGTAACATCATTGTTCGTCTTCTCAAAGTGACAAAGAGCCAAGCGCAAACCATACGTTGCAGTTGCGAACATTGGAGCACGCATATAGCCAGGCTCTTGGATGAGACAAAATTGCTATGTGAGCCCACTACTGTACTAGTACGTACAACTACTTGCTAGTATAGCCCTGTAAACCAGAAAGGAGTATTTTCCCTTCTAAAGATTTCGACAAGTGACTAGACTACACCGAGACGGACTACATATGGAGCAAAATGAGTGAATCTGCATCGTAAATAAATACGTACTAGTTCTATCGTTTTCCTCTCCGAAGTGCACAATATTGAGTATATTGACTAGTCTCTTTTTGACACGCATTTACGTTTTTTTACACAGTACAGACGCAAGCGCTCATATACACGCGCATACACTCACCCCTATGAACGCACACACGCACGACACTATCATCTTGAAATTTACGAAGTCACCATAGGCACCTCGTCATCGACGGGTCCATAGGTGCTTGAATGCCAAGGAGGGAGAGGGTAGCGGTTCCCGAGACGTTAAACGATCAATGATGCATCCTCAATTACATGCAGAGGGAATTAATTGGAGAAGCAGAATAGAGCCAGCACGATGTGAATGCAACAGAGTTTGGACTCTCATATAATAAAGGCGCCCCACCACTCCAATCCATCTACTCCCAAGTCTCAGCGCAACACTGCTCACTCCAATCCATGACCAAGTGACCAGAAGCCACAAGCACCAATGGAGGCGATGGACGCGAGCGGCAGTCGGCTGTGCCAAGTCATCCAAGGCGCCGACCTGCGGGCCCGCACTGCGAAGCGTTTCTAGACGGTGCTGGCGACCGCAGGCATCCTTCACGCGGTCATTGCTGCCGAGGGAGGAAACCCACAGTTGCCGAACGGGCCCGATCCTCTGCCCATGCCGTTCTCTCTGACACAGCTCCGGCTCGGGAGGTCCTCTGACCCTTCTTCCTCCCTGCCGTATTGTCCGCAGATCCGACCTGCCGTCGCCGTCATCCCGGCGACCCTCAGGTATAAGTTCTTCAAAAGCGGCCTTGCTCTACTGCCCCAGCTCCCCACGTGTCTGCATCTGCATCTTTTTCTACTCCCATCAGCTCTTCTAAAGACACCTAAATTTTTAGTATTATTAGAGGTAAAGCTACTTCATGCATTCGAATCTAGGGCTTTGTTCAAACAACGAAGAAAGGGGGGAAAGTTGTAGCATGAATCTAGGACTTGATTCAAAGTGGAAATAATATGGTGAAAGTAGTAGAGACCGGATACCTAATCGGTCTCTTGGTTGAAAAGGGAAATAATGGGAAAACGCAGTACAAACTGGATAAGGAACATATCAATTATTGGTTGAAAAAAGGATAGAAAGTGGCCGTTGGTGGACAAGTCAATAGAGTATGTCTAGGATTAGATTAGCTGCCATCACATAGTAAAAGGTCTCCATGATTATATTTGCTGCCCTCACATAGTAAAAGGTCTCAAGGTTAGATTTGCTGCCCTCACATAGTAAAAGGTCTCAGGATTAGATTTCCTGCCCTCACATAGTAAAAGGTCTCCAGGATTAGATTTGCTGCCCACACGTAGTAAAAGGTCTCCAGGATTAGATTTGCTGCCCTCACATAGTACAAGGTCTCCAGGATTAGGTTTGCTGCCCTCACATAGCATGAACAAACTCGGCATCACCACTTTATGCCTCCTTGTAGGTACATTGTGCTGATGCATCCACTATCGTATGTCCTTATACCATCCTTTTGTTGTTGTTAATGTAAGGGCGCATGTAAAATGAAGAGATTACACTGTTACCTTAGGGACATGTCTAACCAGTGTTATTGTTAATCTAATGCCCCCAGTGATAAGATGCAATTAAACTATGTTACAAATGGCACTCCTGCTATTTTCCCTAGTATGATAAGTAAGTTGCTCCTTTACACTGCTGAGTGTCCTGGTGTCCCCACGGTCCCATGCCCTTAAACCAACTCTTTAGCTGTTGTTGATTTACTGTGTCTGGTAAACAAGCAATGCCACCATTAAAGTAATCCCATATTTGAGGAATCTAATTGTTGATCGTAATGCTTCTGGTAACATGAAGCATTGCTGACGTTTTAAAATTTCTACTGTCCTTGCGTGATTGCCATGAACATAATTAAGATGCTTCTTTTCATTTTGTATATGTTTCGTATATTCTTATTGACCAGCAACGGTTTACTTTCTATCTTTTTGTGCAGATAGGGATATCCATTTGACCTTGTTGCTATTGTGGCCTTTTGGTGAACTGCACAAAACACTTTTTTGGAATGAGTGTCTTGTGCAGTTCAACTAAAATGTCACGTGGGCAACATCTCTCAATCTTGGTGGAACTGCATAAAATGGTGATTGGAGTTTCCAAAATCTCCGTCAAGTTCTGCTGGTAATCTTGTGCAACATTTTACTAGCCTTTGGAAGATGGAGCCGTCACTGTCACGACAATGCCACTTTATTTTAGTGGAACTGCACAAAAGGATGAGAAAATTATAGTTGCACCTTACATGAGCCGGACAGCCAACCTTCCTCAATTTTAGTGCAACTACTAAAGAAGAACCTGCCAGATCACAAGAGCAAGTACTTCTTGCTAGCTGAATGATGCAATCGTTGCTTCATTTCAGGTGAACTGCAAAAAAGGCGCATGAATTGAATCATGGAACTCCAGGCAGACCTCATCCAAGTTGAGCTGGAGGTTGAGTTCAAGGAGGCCGCTTTTAAAGCGAAATCATGCTCTCCTGTCTCCTTGTTTGTGCTGTGCAAACATGCTGTGCAAACAGGAATACTCAACTACAGATGTTGTGACGGTCAAGAGCATTCGCCAAGTTCTTCGATTGTATGAAATGGCTAGCCAAGATGGATTTAATCCCAATATTCATTTTATCAAAAGGCTCTAATGGGTTGGTTCTGAATCTTGCAAGCTGGGAATCAGTGAGATGTGTAGGCATCTTTGTTGTACTTATTATTTGAATCTTATTTATTGGTTCTGAATCTTGCAAGCTGGGAATCAATGAGATGTGTAGGCATCTTTGTTGTACTTATTATTTGGATCTTATTTGTTGGTTCTGAACCTTGCAAGCTGGGAATCAATGAGATGTGTTGGCATCTTTGTTGTACTTATTATTTGGATCTTATTTGTTGGTTCTGAATCTTGCAAGCTGGGAATCACATCATGATGATGCAGAGTACAACAACCATAACAAACAGTTCAAACTTGGTAGTATTATCTTTGTGAAAGTGCGACAAATGTGTTGATCGTGTGCGCCCTGAGAATAATAATTCTAATTGTTGTGCATGTTGATCCTATGGCACTGATAGAACGAGCGAATGCATTGCTTGTTTTAAGTATAAATTTCTATAAAGCTAATTAAATTTAAGTAAAGTGACCACTAACTACTGTTATTACAGTACCAATATAGACCCGCTCGTGAACCGACGTGTGGCCGAGGGTGCATCTTCTGCCGGGCGTGCAGCGGACGAGGGAGGGGTAGTAACTGTTGTCACCTGTACACACTCAGCTTACTATTGAATCCTGTTCCCCAAGAGCTGAAAACAAACTACTGCCACCGCCTAGACACTCGTTCACTCGAAGAGACTCCAATGGCGATCTGAGGGGTTAGCCTCCTGGATATGGACTTCAGCAAGGAGTTCCCCTTTGAGTTCGCCGTTCAATCCTATGGCTGCACCAAGTTGAATGTGATGTACACCAATGATACGGACTCGGTGAAGCTCTGGCTCGCCTCAGTCCTATGCCTGCACCAGGTTCTGGAGCATTCGCCCGTTTCATCGGCAGCGCCGACTGCACCTTCGCTGCGGTGGAGAGAAGGAAGAACACGATGATTCGGCCATCTAGTGCAACAAGCTTGTCGACATCCAGAAGAAATACAAGATCATCAGCAACGGGCAGGAGAAGGACTCCGTGGTTGACCTCGCTGAGACCATCATCGACCCCTGATACGGCAACATGAAAGAAGACGACCTGAACACGTGGGAGGTACCTCTGAATCTAGCCTACATAACCTATGCGGCCAAGGACGCATACGCATGCTACGACATGTACAGGAAGATCTTGGACATGAGGGCGTGTCTACTTCTCGTAACCGACGAGTACACGGACAGCCGCAGCGTCATGATCAAGCATGCCAGGAAGGTCTAGATGTTGTACTTTATCTGTTTATAAGCACCTTTATCATCTGAGTGTTTCATGCATTAGCCTATGTGTCGTAATTATCTGTTTTGTCCGAAATATTTCTTTTAAGAACCCATTAACCTGATTGCTTTTTTAGTAGCTATTTGCTTATGTATGTAAACTACTTCACTTGTCCGTAAAAAAACTAGTTCACTTGGCTGCCGTGCTTTGAATCTCCTTCCTCCCAACATATTCTCCTCCTCAGGTGGACCCAGCAGGTCTCTGAATTTTCTCCCACTTTCTTTTTCGATATAAACTCGGTTTTCTCCCAGTACTTTCCCCTAGAACCAACTCAACTGTCCCACGTCTAGCCTAAAAAATAATAATACCCCACGTACTATTAACTCATCAAATCAAAATGATATTTTATTTCGTAAGTTGAAAGTTCTTACAAAATAATAATAATAATTGTTTATATATAACTTGGCAAGTTAACTCCTAGTGATTGCGTACATAAGCTTGCAAAGATTTTACTGACGTGCAATCATGTGTTTATGTTTTTATAAAATTTCTCCGTCTAGCCCAACATGATATTTTCACCCAGCCCAGCAAGTCCGCGTATTTCGAGAAAAATGCAAATGAGATTTAAACAGGCTGCATAGATGCTACATCATTGTTTCACCCAGCCCAACAAACGGACTGGCTGACATGTGGGCCAGTAGGTCGAAGCCTTGGATTTACATCCAACGTCCGGCATTCTTCTTCAATCACTCGTCTTCTTCCCCTAGCGCTGCCGGAACCGCCTGCTCCAGCCTTCGGCATCAGGCGGCGTTGTTTTGCGCTCCTCAGCGAAACGCTACCCCGCCGACGGCCAGGCCAGCCCTCCACTCCCTACCACCTATTATTCTCTGCCGAGTGTAGGCCCACCTCGCACCCGAACCAGTCAAGTTCCCCACTCCTCTCCGTTTGCGACTCCACTGCCGCGTCTTCCCCATCTCCAGGTCATTCCAGTCAGGGGCCTCGCCGTCGTCCACCGCCTTGGTGCGCTCTGCGCGGCATGGTCAACATACGAGAGTCATCGGAAGAGGACTGTACGTGGAGAGCCTGACGGCTAGGACCCACGAGGTCCATGGTCGCACGCAAGGAAAGTACCTCCTTATTACGCACTGTACGTGCACTGTACGTGGGAAGGGCTTCTGTATTTCACGAAAAAAACGTTCCCCCCACTGACAGGTCGGACCCACCAGCTATATCTTCGCACGCAAGGAAGTGCCTCCTTATTACGCACCAAAAAATGAATAACCCCCGCTAGCTGGGACCCACCATAGTGTCTGGCTGACTTGTAGGCCTACTAAGTTGACGAGGATGGAGGGCTTTGTCAACTTAGTCAATGTGAACGATTCTAGCTCTAGTGATCGTACGATGTCCATCCAACGGCCATAGTGCTTCTTCAACCTCTGGTCTTCTTGCTCCAGCCGCCCAAAGCTGCGCCGGTCGTGCCGCATGCTCCTGCGTCTCGTGGCCGGCTGTGATGCCGCGGAGGCCTCACCGCCCCCTACTACTCCCACCGCTGGCCCAGGGTATCCCTCTACTCACCCACACCCCATGTTATTCTGCGGCGACAGCAGCCTCACGCCGCAGCCGAACCACTGAACCCTCATACTCCTCTCCGCGTGGGCATCCACTGCCGTGTCTTCCCCGGCTCCACATCGTCCCCTTCCTAGGCCTTGCCGTCGTCCACCGCCTTGGTGCTCTCGGCACGGCGTGGTCAATGTGGTCAACGACCGACTTCCATCGGAAGAGTACTGTACGTTGAGAGGCTGACAGCTGGGTCCATGGCCACAGCATAGTTTTTTTGTGATTTGCCAAGTAAGTCGCTTTGTCAGGCCTGTTGGGCTGTAAAGCTTTCAAGACGAGGAGAGCTTCATTCGGCTGGCCGAGAAAATGGCCTATCAGTAATGAGAAATGGGTTGTACATTTTTAAAACACATCAAACCGGCAATTAGTTTCAAATAACATTTTTTCATTTCAAGATTTTAAATTACATTAATTTTTATGCGTGGAGAATTTGTTGGAATTTATATTGATATACATTTATTTTTTAAATCAGTTTGAATGTGAGTCAAAATTTCGGGATTAAAAACAGTTCGGACCGCACCGAAATATGCAAAATTTCGTACAATTTTTTAACCGTGCCACAATTTGGACTGTAATGCTAACAAATAGAATATGGGCTCCAAAAAAATCATTGGAATTAGCAAATGGGTTGTAAATTATTAGAAATAATGGCAGATGGGTTGTATGTTGTTTTCCATAGATTTGAGGCTTTCCTAAAAAAAGGTTGACGCACAAGTAGTGACTGTTGGATGTCCATCGAACGGCTGTCGTGCTTCTTCAATCTCTGCTCTTCCTGCTCCAACCGCTCAAGCAAGCGTCAGTGGGACTTCCTGCTCCCTCCTCCCCGCAGCCGACTGTGCTGCCGGGCAGGCCTCACCGCCCCACCGTACTCCCATCGCTGGCCTAGTCATCCCACTACTCACCCACACCTGCTGTTATTCTGCGGTGACGGCAGACAAACTAGTAAACCCTCGTACAGTGGTACTCCCCTCTGCGAGGGAAACAACTGCCGAGCCTTCCCTGGCTCCGTGTAGTTCCCTTCCTAGGCTTCACCGTCGTCCACCGCCCTGGTGCTCTCGGTGCGGCCTGGTCAACGTGGTCAACGACCGACATGCATCTGAAGTGGACTGTACGTGGAGAGGCCGACAGCTGGGTCCACGGCCGCACGCAAGGAAATGCCTCCTTATTACACGCAAAATAATGATTCCTCCACCTGACATCAGGGACCCACCAAAAGGGCCTCTGTATTTCGCGAAAAAAACGTTACCACTGCTGACATCTCGGACCCACCGGCTATATCTTCGCACGCAAGGAAGTGCCTCCTTATTATGCACAAAAAAATGAATACTCCCCCTGTTAGCTGGGACCCAGTATAGTGGCAGGCTGACTTGTGGGCCTACTAAGATGATGGGGACAGAGGGCTTTGTCAACTTAGTCAATATGCATGATTCCAGCTCCAGTGACCGTACGATGTCCATCCCTCGGCCGTAGTGCTTCTTCAACCTCTGGTCTTCTTGCTCCAGCCGCCCAAACCAGCGCTGGTCATGCCTCGTGCTCCTGCCTCTCGTGGCCGGCTGCGATGCGGCGGAGGCCTCACCGCCCCCTACTACTCTCATCGCTGGCCAGGCCATCCCTCTAATCACCCACACCCCATGTTACTCTGCGGCAACGACAGCCTCACACCGCAGTGAACCAGTGAACCCTCGTACTCCTCTACGCGTGGGCATCCACTGCCACGCCTTCCCTGGCTCCGTGTCGTCCCCTTCCTACGCCTCGCCTCGTCCACCGCCCTGGTGCTCTTGGCGCGGCGTGATCAAGGAACGGCTTCCATCGGACGTGGACTGTACGTGGAGAGGCTGGCAGCTGGGTCCACAGCCGCAGCAAGGAAGTGCCTCCTTATTACGTGCAAAATAATTATTCCTCCACCTGACAGCGGGGACCCATCGGACGGGCCACCGTATTTTGTGAAAAAAATGTTTGCCCCTGACTGTGGGACCCAGCAGCTACATCTCCGCACGCAAGGAAGTGCGTCTAGGAAATATTGATTCGCCCCCCTAACTGATGGGACCCACCAGCTACATCTTCGCAGGCAAGGAAGTGCCTGACAATCGGCACCCACCTAGTCGAAGCGTACGTAGCGTTGTCATTCTGGTCGCGAACGTGTACATACATATATACTTATGGATGTAGAGGCGTGTACGTGTCATACTAGAGGTGCGCACGTAGCATGTACATGTACGTACAGCGGCCAGGGTGCAAGAAAGAAAATACGGCCACGTATCTGTACATACGGGCGGCGTCTCGAACGCCTACTCACGCATACGTACGACCAGGGCTCGTTTACATGGCTGGGTTAGAACGGAGAAACAGCGTCGTCGTCGTGTTCATGGGGAAGCAACGGAATGTGTCGTGTTCATGGGGAGGCAACGGAATGCGTCATGTTCATCGGGAGGCAATAGAACACGTGGGAGCCAACCGCCTGGGTTGGAACGGAATGCGTGGTCATGTTCATTGGGAGGGCTTGGATGGAACAGGCGATGGAAACGAGGGCTGGCGTACTGGACAACGGAGGAAATGAACCTTCTACATTCGGAACGGGGTCCTGTTGATCGGGAGGGGTCTGGCGTACCGCAAAACGGAGGAAACGGTCCTCCTACGGTCCAAACGGGGGTCCTGTTGATTGGGAGGGGTGTGGCGTATCGCAAAACGGATGAAACAGACCTCCTACGGCTGAAACGGGGGTCCTGTTGATCGGGAGGGATGTGGCGTACCGCAAAACAGACAAAATAGACTTGTGTTGGAGCGCTACGGTCGAAACGGGGGTCCTGTTCACCGGGAGGGGTATGGCATAGCGCAAAACGGGACTCCATGGGATACTGTTCATCTCCACCGTCGACCTCCTCTAGCGTCCACGGGGTACCGTCGACCTCCTCCAGCCTCCACAGGCTCCTATTCATCCAGCCTCCACCGCGCGCTACTCCACCGGCTACTATTCAACCACCCCTCCACGGGCACCCCTCCACCGTCTACTGCTCATCCAGCCCTCCACACGACGGGGTCCTGTTCAACCGCCCCTCCACAAGCACCCCTCCATCATCTACTGTTCATCCAGCGCTCCACCACACCACGGGGTCCTGTTTATCCAGAGGCAACGCCACCGCTCACTGTTCATCCAACCCCCCCCCCCCCCCCGCAACGCTAACTTTTCATCCCAGAGGCAGCATCGATCGGCTTCAGTTAGCAGCAATAGCGAAGGAATCGCTCGATCGGGTTCAGTTAACAGCCATCGATCGATCGCTCGGGTTCAGTAACGCGTAGGCCGCAATGCAATCACTCCGGTTCAGTTAGAGCCCAACACCTCGCAGGGTTCAGTTAGAGCCAATGCCTCGCACACACGCGCGTACGTGTACGAGAGAAACATGCATCGCTCGGCCCCGGACCTCCCATCCTAACCGGGAACTCCCCGGAATTTTCCTCGCCCTCGCTTCTACCATGGTTTTTTCTGTCATGGACGGCCGAAAGAATGTCATGCATCTGCGTCTCCAGCCCGCCCAGGACGAAAAGCCCATTTTCTGTCATGATTTTTTGTCATAGAAGTAGGAGCCCACCACATCTATGATGATACCGCGTTTTGTCGCAATTATCGTCATAGAAGTGTCGTATGTTTGACAGAAAAAAAATTCGTTTGGCCCAAAATGTCACGGATGTGTCTTTTTTTTTGTAGTGTATATACCACCACAACACAAACAAAAAAGATTCTACCTTCCTGGTCAAACTAACCTCACTGCCGGCTGTTCGTCAAAGTGATGGACGACGACCTTGCGGACCCACAAAAAGCGTCACAAGCGAGTATCGAGTGTCGTTTATGATAACCATCGACGACATGTGGCCAAAACATGTATGTATGAAAGGTTGTGCAATGGTTTAAATAATGATTTCACGACTTTGATGTGGCATCGGCCTGCCTAACAAAACAGCCAACCCACATGGTGGATCACAACTCATAGTGTACTGCCCACCTCCAGACGCACACACCCGTACACACACCGGGAACCCACCGCAGTGTGATGCATCTTAAATTAATTATCCAGCGGTGAACATATGTTACCAAAGGAGGGACGTTTTAATTTCAAAGAAATCACAGAGATCATTAAGACGTTTTACTACATTAATTGATTGATTTTGTACGGGTATAATGTGTAAAATCAAATTTGAGCTACATGCACACATGACAGTGCACCTAAATGGATTGCAAACACACATGTGTCTCACTAGGTGCATGTTTACTCCCCGTGCAACAAATTTCAAATATTCAGAATCTTGATTTTTAAATTCTAGTGCATCCAAAACTTATTTGAAGTTCATGAAACTTATCGTGTTGTCATATGGACACTAATACAAAGTGGCATTGTACTTTTTTGTCAAATTTGAGACCAGTTTTGATGTAATCTTTATTTAATTACAAATAGGAGATTATTAATAATTGGGAACCAATATCCAAAACGGATTACTTATTCGAAACGTGAGCGTTAGACCAACAATGGATACGTGATATGCTTCGGTTAAGCAATAAAGCGGCGTCATTAATCACCGAAATAGAAAAACAATATACGTGCCACCGCGCGATCCATGTGCCGTGCGAGCATGCGTGAGTTGAAGGGATGCACGTGAGCAGTCCGCCGCGCAGGCAGACGGGGAGGCGTGCATGCGGGTGTGTGAATTGACGGAGGCGTGCTCGCTGCGCAATGTCATTGGGAGGCATGTGAGTAGTTGTGTGAAACTTTGGTAGGCATGCCAGCAATCTGGTGCGCAGGCTCACCGGGGAGGTGAGCCATCGGTTTGACCGCCGCCCGCCTCTCTCCCACAACTCCCACTACTCCATATTAATGGTGCGTCCGAGCGGCCGCACCCCCATCCTCGCCACACACACACAATCCTCTCTCTCTCTCTGCTTGTATCCTCAACGCCGCTCTCAGTCCTCAAAGCCGTCAGTGTATGAGGATACCGCCGAAGCGCCCCATCGGAGGGAGTGGCGACGCTAGGGCTGCTAAAGCACCGGAGCACGGCGTGGAGATGGAGATGGAGGTTGCCGTCACCGCCGGTGAGTTAGCGCTGCAGCCTGACGTCATCCTGCTTCCACAACCGGAGGCGGAGTTCCACAGCGACTCTGGTGACGACCCCAGCGACGATTCCGACGACAACTCCGGCGATGACTCCGACGACCACTCCGGCGACGACTCCGATGACGACGGGCAGCTGGTTATTCATCAATACCCATTTACGTGTCAAATAGATCATAGGGTTTCTCTGGTTACTCCTTCCCCTCCCCTTTTTGGAATAGAAATCTTATGGTTATGTTCTCCCAATCCATGAAATCTGAGTAAGTTTCATTAGATCCGTGTAGTGTATTGATTGTTTGAATGGTACAAGTGATAAGTGGTTAGTTGTTTCATCAGTGCAAATGATTTCTGCTAGTAATCCGACTAGGGTTAGTGTTCGTGCTAATAATTCCTAACCAGGACTTGACAATTGATCTTGAATGACCTACATATGTTTGTGCCATTATTTTCTTCAAGATTGGTCTGTACATAGATGATTGTGCTTAAAAATCAAACCATAATCTATGGATATGTATAAATAAATAGCCCTTAATTCCTAATCCTACTTCACGGCATGTAATCATTGATTTGATGCCAAATTTGTTTTACTATTTGTATAAGTGCTGTCTAACGATGTGTACAGTGAGGATGAAGATGTCCAGAGGAGGTACAAGAGGAAAATCCTGAGGGAACTTTATGCGGGAATGCATAACAGGCGTATTAGGACCTGGAATGGCAACTATCGATGGCCATTTTGCAATCATAATCTTTAGGACGTGTATCTAAGTGTTCTGGCGCATGCAAGAGGACGGGCCATTGGCTCCTTCAAGTAGAAGTATTCTCGTAGGGTGACGCACAACGCGTATGCCGAGTACCTGGAGAAGCTTCGGGATCGTGCCAGCATGTGAGATGAGATGTGGGATGGATCGAACTATGTACGCTTGAGTATGCTTAATGATGGTTGAACTATGTACTTATGGTTGAACTATGCTTATGTACGTGTATGCTTATTATCTATGTCTGAGTATGTTTAATCTATGTTTACTTATGTCTAACCGTGGGATATGGATGCAACCAGTTCGGTTGATGGAATCTACCCCGGTCTTGGTTTATTAGTCCCCTTTGTAATTTGTGTTAAATTTTGACCAAAGGTTTAACTGACAAAAGGTTAGTGCAGGTCAGCAAAAATTATATTGTTGGATGGGTATTTGAGCATAGTGTTCAATGATATAATTTTTGGTGACATGCATAAACATTTCTTAGTTAAATATTTGGTCAAAATTTGGTAAACATTACAAAGGGGACCCAATAAACCAGGACGGAGGTAGTACGTCAATCACACATGGTTCCAAAAATTGGAACCGTGTGCAATGACTTTCATTTTTCCTGTTGCGTCAATCACACATGGTTTTCTCTAGCAAACCGTCACCTCCAAAATTCTTTGTAGGACAGAAAACCCTCACCACCCAATTCAAAAAAGAAAAATGAAAACTCTCACCATCCCCACATCACAAAAACCGTCACCCGGCCCGCCACCCCCTCTGGCCCCCATTCACACCTGCACAAGCTCCTCCACGTATATGCCATGGCACTTCCTATTGCGGCGGTAAACGCTTAGCTCCACGCCTGCCGCCGCCGCCGGGCTTTCGGCAAAGCCCACTGCATTTCGCCACTTCCGCTTGCCGCCGCCTATTGCCATCGACTTTATCGACGCTGCTCGTGATCGACCCAGCTCCGCTTGGTTGGGGAATCTGCCGTATTGAGAGCTCTTTCTCATGGACGACAAGGTAACTAATTTAATGAGATATTATCTCATCTCTTATCCTAGTTCATCTACCTTCTTTAATCACCCGGCAGAAATCACCGTGAATTCATCTTTATTTGAGCTGTTTTGAGGGTTTTCTTTCATTAGAATGTACAGTGCGCCGACACATCAGGACTTTGCGACCTCTGCTAGATATTTCATCTCACCATACGAGATAACTTGAGGATGCGTGCGATATGCTCAATCTCACCCTAAATCGGTTGGCATGGCCTACTTTCCAGAACATATTCTAAATATTGCTACATTTGGATAAAAGGTGCCACATGCACCATATAGTCAAAGGGGATTTTCCCCCTCTTCTTTCTATATTAGGCAAATTAATGATGTATTGTTCTTTCGATAACTCTCATATTTCCATGAAATTACGTTTACCCTATCTGTTTAATTATAGATTTTTGTCCTTCGATTTCAACTGTTGTATAGTTCATTCAATTTGGGCCCATATTTGCATGTTACCATATTTTCTTTAACAATCCTACCATTTTCTGCAGTGCAGCCCTTGCTATGCAACAGATTATGTAGTGCACAATCTTTCCCTTTACATAGATCAAGACTGCGTGAATGTCATACTGCACACAAACCATGGATTTACAATCGTTGCTACTGTATGACTTGATGAATGTGGTGAACCATATTTTAGCACTGGCTTTTGGAAAGAAATTTCTAAGTTTTATGTACTAAAAGCTGGCACTAAAATTGCACTGCACATAAAAGGGCCTGGTCATGAGATATATGCTAACTTCCCTGAGAAAATCATCCGTCCAGACTTTGTGCGAAGTCAGTTTTCTTTTCAACTATCTGCATGTTGACTTACCGAGAAATGTCAAATGAATTGTGTAATATTTTAGCAACCAACTGTTATTCCCTTTTCTTACTATATTCCTACCTAATAACTTCTAGTTACCAATACACTTTTATATTGCCCTGTTTTAACTAAATATTCTCCGTACTCCCATTTCTATCGGAAAGTGCCACTGACAAGGAGACTCCGGAGGTGGAGAACGGGGCTGCCAACAAGCGGAGGCGGGGTGTGCTAGAACCGCAAGCGACTCCAGCAGGCCTAGACTTCATCGGCATCCTCCCCGATGATATGTTGACAGTCATCATCTCCCTCCTCCCAATCAAATATTGGGCGCGGACAACCATCCTTTCCCGATGGTGGCGCCCCCTGTGGAAGTCCAGCCCTCTCTACCTCATCGACACCCAAGATCTCTGCCATGGCTATCGCAAAAGCTTGGATGCGTTCTCCAAGATCCTCGGCAGTCACCTTGGCCTAACCAGAGGCCTTGGAATGGGCAAGTTCCGTTCCAACGGTAAGGACCGAGCCAAGCTTGACGACCGGTTCCGATCCCTCGCCCTAGATCAGCTTGATGAGCTCACTTTTGATGATGGGCATATGCGGTCGCTGCCAACGTCCGCACTCCGCCTCGCGCCCACGCTGCGCGACGCCAAGTTCAGAAACTGCCATTTGATACGTCTCCAACCTATCTATAATTTATGATGTATTCATGCTGTTATTTTATCAACTCGAGTGTTTTACAATCATTTATAGCAACTTTATATCATTTTTGGGACTAAACTATTGACCCAGTGCCTAGTGCCTGTTGCTGTTTTTTGCTTGTTTTTACATCGCAAAAAATCAATATTAAACGGAATCCAAACACCGCGAAACTTTTTGTGGATTTTTATGGGCTAGAAGACTCTCGATGGGCCAGAGCAGCACCTGGGGGTGCCTGGGGGGGGGGGGGCACAACCCACCAGTGCGCGCCAGGGCCCCTGGCGCACCCAGGTGGGTTCTGCCCACTTCGGTGGCCTCCCGTACCTCTTCTTTGCACTATAAATTCCCAAATGTCCCAAAACCCTTCGCGGTTGACCTAGATCAGAAGTTCCACCGCTGTAGTGCTCCGTAGCCATCGAAAACCAATCTAGACCCATTGCAGCACCCTGACAAAGGGGGGAATCATCTCCGGTGGCCTTCTTCATCATCCCGGCGGCCACCACGATGAGGAGGGAGTAGTCCACCCTCGGGGCTGAGGGTTTGTACCAGTAGCTATGTGTTTAATCTCTCTCTCTCTCTCTCATGTTCTTGAGATGTTACCATCTTGTTGTATTGCGGGCTTTGTTAATATAGTCGGATCATATGGTGTTTTCCCCTCTCTATCTTGTTGTGATGAATTGTGTTTTCCCCTTTGAGATTTCGTGGTTATCGGATTGAATACTTTTATGGATTTGAGAACACTTGATATATGTCTTGCAATTGAATACTCGTGGTGACAATAGGGTATCGTATTGATTCACTTGATATATGTTTTGGAACTCAACTTGCGGATTCCCCCGGTGACATTGGGGTAATCTATGCATAGGGGTTGATGCACGTTCTTGTCCTTGTTTCTCCGGTAGAAATCTTGGGGCACTCTTGTAGTTCTTTGTGTGGATTGAGTATTATGAATATGAATATGCTTTGGTGTTATTCTAGTACGAACTCTCCGATAGATCGAATGGGAAAAATAGCTTTGCGTTATTTTAGTACGAACTCTTGAATAGATCGAACGGAAATAATAGCTTTGAGATGGTTAAGTACCCGATAAACAATTCCTATCATTTGCTCTCCACTAATAGGAATTCGGGAGTGATTCTTCATTACACTTTGAGGGATAATCATATGATCCAACTATGTTAGCATTGTTGAGAGATTGCACTAGTGAAAGTAGGGACCCTAGGCCTTGTTTTTAAGCATTGCAATACCATTTTGTGTGCCCGTTTACTATTTGATACCTTACTGTTTTTATTTATTCACATTATAAAAGTACATTTCTACCATCTGTATTACACTCACCATCTCTTCGCCGAACTAGTGCACCTATACAATTTGCCATTGTATTGGGTGTTTTGGGGACACAAGAGATTTCTTGTATTTGGTTGCAGGGTCGTTTGTGAGAGGCCATCTTCATCCTACACCTCTCAAGGATTGATAAACCTTAGGTCATCCACTTGTGGGAAAATTGCTGCTGTCCTACAAAACTCTACGCTTGGAGGCCCAACACATGTCCACAAGAATAAAGTTGCGTAGCTAGTAGACATCACCATCCCCCCTTAATGACGCGCCCACTATTATTCTACCACGACTGAAGCACCTCGAGCTCGTCATCGTCTGCCTCTCAAACGGTGACATGGAGCGCCTACTCCGCGGTTGTACTGCACTCGAGTACCTTTGTCTTCAGGCGATCAATGGGTTGAGTACCTTCCACATCACCTCCATGACTCTTCGGACTATTTATGTGTGTTGCTAGTGCGGCAGGAAGACATCACAAGATGTGTACAACGGTATGGTCATTGAGGACACACCTGCACTTGAGAGATCACTTGTAGTTGATCAAAAAGGTCCAACAAGAATCAATGTCATTTCCGCGCCAAAATTAACATTGGTGGGCTACTTGTCTGACAAATACTCCGAACTTGTCATTGGATCCACACCCGTTCAGGTACAATAGACGCCTTCTACCTCTCCTTCTACAAATTAACATTATTTCTAATTTTGAAGACGCTTGTTCGTCTATCATTCAGAAAATGATTCCGACAAGGTTGACCCCGAAACTGCGCACAGTGAAGGTCTTGGCACTAGAATCTATCGGCCCCAACCTGGAGCAACTTGTCAGTTTCCTGAGATGCTTTCCATGCCTGGAGAAGCTATATATCGAGGTGATGTTCCTTTCCTATTAAATGTTTACCATAAGGGATTTCAATTTGTGACACCTTTTTCCAAGTTAACAATGACAATGTACTATGATTTCGGAAGGATTATTTTGGAGGATTTTTGTACATACATGTTCCACCCCCCCCCCATATGGTTACAATCAATAAGCATTTCTCCTTTGGATTCATCTGTACTAGTTTTCTTAGGGAACTTTCCATCCACTCCAACCTCTTGTGAAGAAGGATACATTTTTCTAGAATGTAATCAAATGCCCATGTTAATCATGTTAGATCGAAGATGGCATGTTAGTGCATTTTACAAATCCTGCAAACCAAATAGGCCTATAGTAATGTTCAAAACTACATGTAGGCATTAACACGTTTTCTTATTTTGTAGATAAGATTAGGCCCAGTGGTGGATAATATGATACAATATAACAATCACGTCGAATACCTAGCCTAGATCTGCATCTCTCAGAAATTACTTTGAACTCCTACCGAGGGACCTTACCGGAGATTATATTCGCCAGGTTCTTTGTTCTCAAAGCAAGGGTGCTGAAGCAAATGAGGTTTGCCCTACATTTATTTTGCAAAAATGAATGGTTTGTTGTCAGCGTCGGCACCTGCGGCAGAACGGAATAGGCTCCAAAAATGTTGAATTTCATTTTGGAACTTCAGATGATAGAGTAATCGGAAGTCATCGGGTCAACCACATACATGACTTCTCAGTGGCTGACCCCTTTGCAAAAATTGTGAGGTTTAGAAACCAGACTTAGAAGTGGTAATATTAGTTTGAACCTCTCTAATATCCATGTTCAGCGGATCAGCGCGAGCATTTGCACCTGATGAGCTGAATTTCATTTCTAATATCAGTTTGAACCTTGTAATCTTCGAATTTGAGACATATAACTCTGGAATTTGAACCTTGTAATATTTTGAGCTTTTGTGGTACAACCGTTGAAATGGCATTGTATGAGACTCGTATATTGGTAGCACTATTTTGACCTTAATATGCAATGGTCTTAGATTTTAGGAACCATTCTCGAATCTGTTTACCTTGTCGATCTCACAGCACATGATCTATATAGCTAACTCGACTGCGATCTTCGACGTTATTGCACATTGTTGGTTTTTTCCATCGTGTGCCCTATAGAGCGCATAAATAATTATTGCACTCAAGTGTCTTATCACCCACGGGTAAACTTATGACCGAAGTCATTCCACACACTTCGTTTTTACAAAGCTTTTTGCCAATAAACGCCCATGATTTGTCCCTCTTCCAGCCGATGCGTGGCCAAACTAGCCAGGCGGGAACCTTGCTTGGTAAAATGCACGGTAGCGTGGGAACAGGCTCACCGATGATACATTTGGTGCCTCTTCGAGCCCGCGCATGCGGTGCGGTGTTGTCAAGCGTGCACTGGAATCCTCCGCTATTAACGTTGTGACAATACATGATGATTACAGGCCGGCCGGCCCGCATTTATTACAGCGGCCAACCTTTCAATCGCGCCCCACCATTGCAAAGCACACCCACCACGAGAAATTCTTAGAGGGTATCCTGCTCGGCTCTAATGGTTCACCATGTGTGTCGTGGTGGACACCTATAGAAGGTTCATGGACCTCTCGGTGGTGTACACCAACGACCCGGTCTGGGTGGAGCACCCCATCCACATCATGGAGCTGTTGCTTGCCGAGGAGAAGTACAAGGTGGTCGGGTTCGACCTCGAGTACACCGTGCTACCTCTTGAGCACTACGTTGGATTTCCCCGAAGAGGAAGGGATGATGCAGCAGAGTAGCGTAAGTATTTCCCTCAGTTTTTGAGAACCAAGGTATCAATCTAGTAGGAGTCTACGCTCGAGTCCCTCATACCTACACAAAAACAATATCTCAATGCAACCAACGCGCTTAGGGGTTGTCAATCCCTTCACGGTCACTTACGAAAGTGAGATCTGATAGAGATGATAAATAATATTTTTGGTATTTTTGGTATAAAGATGTAAAGTAAATAAAGTAAAAGCAAAGCAATAATAAAGTGATGGAGATTGATATGATGAGAAAGAGACCCGGGGGTCATAGGTTTCACTAGTGGCTTCTCTCAAGAGCATTGGTATTTTACGGTGAGTGAACGAATTACTGTTGAGCAATTGATAGAATTTAGCATAGTTATGAGAATATATAGGTATGATCATGTATATAGGCATCACGTCCAAGACAAGTAGACCGACTCCTGCCTGCATCTACTACTATTACTCCACTCATCGAGCGCTGTCCAGCATGCATCTAGAGTATTAAATTAAAAACAAAGTAACGCCTTATGCAAGATGACATGATGTAGAGGGATAATTTCATGCAATATGATAAAAACCCCATCTTGTTATCCTCGATGGCAACAATACAATACGTGCCTTGCTGCCCCTTCTGTCACTGGGAAAGGACACCGCAAGATTGAACCCAAAGCTAAGCACTTCTCCCATGGCAAGAACAACCAATCTAGTAGGCCAAACCAAACTTATAATTGGAAGAAACTTGCAAATATAACCAATCATACATAAAAGAATTCAGAGAAGATTCAAGTATTATTCATAGATACACTGGATCATAAACCCACAATTCATCGGTCTCAACAAACACACAAAAAGAAGATTACATCGAATAGATCTCCACAAGAGAGGGGGAGAACATTGTATTGAGATCCAAAAAGAGAGAAGAAGCCATCTAGCAACTAGCTATGGACCCGTAGGTCTGAAGTAAACTACTCACACTTCATCGGAGGGGCTTGGATGATGATGTAGAAGCCCTCCGTGATCGATGCCCCCTCCGGCGGAGCTCCGGAATAGGCCCCAAGATGGGATCTCGTGGATACAGAAAGTTGCGGTGGTGGAATTAGGTTTTTGGATACGTGGATATATATAGGAGGAAGAAGTACGTGGTGGAGCTTCAAGGGGCCCACGAGGTAGGGGGGCGCCCCAGGGGGGGCACCCCCTACCCTCGTGACCACCTCGTGGCTTTCTTGACGGAGGGTCCAAGTCTCCTGGATCTTCTCTGATGAGAAAATCACGTTTCCGATGGTTTCATTCCGTTTGGACTCCGTTTGATATTCCTTTTCTTTGAAACCCTAAAACAGGCAAAAAACAACAATTCTAGGCTGGGCCTCCTGTTAATAGGTTAGTCCCAAAAATAATATAAAAGTGGAAAATAAAGCCCAATAATGTCTAAAACTCTAGATAATATAGCAATCAAAAATTATAGATACGTTGGAGACGTATCAAGCATCCCCAAGCTTAATTCTTGCCCGTCCTCGAGTAGGTAAATGATAAAAATAGAATTTTTTATGCGGAGTGCTACTTGGCATAATTTTAAGGTAATTCTTCTTAATTGTGGTATGAATATTGTCGGGGGAACTAATCCACGAACACTTATGGGACCGGCGGACCGAGCCCCTTTCGGTTCGGCAGGGGGGCGGAGATCGCACGAAGAGCAGATCGAGGCGAAACACACGAGCAGTTTTACCCAGGTTCGGGCCGCACAGATGCGTAAAACCCTACTCCTGCTTTGTGGTTTGTATTGAGTTCTTGCTCGGGAGCGCCGAGTGCTATAGTACACACCAGCAGCTAACGAGACCGAGCCTGAGTGTTCTCCCCCCACTCTACGTTGTGCATGGGCCTCCTTTTATATGCTCAAGGGGTCACCGACAGGTGGCAACATAGACAAGGGTAAAAATGGAAAGGTGTTGCGGTTGGTACAGCTACCTGCTACAGTGTATCATACCTAACCCTGACGGCAGGGGACAAGGGCATTAAATGCCCGTCTGCGTCGCCCAAATAGTGCAAAAGGAACCGTCAGGGGCGCCACCGCTCGCCATGATGGCAATCTTGTCAGCGCCGCTTGCCACCGCGCACCGCTGGCTGCACAGCCTCCCGCCACGTACGCCTGGAAGGGTCCCAGAGCGACACGTTGGTGGATGTGCTGGAGCGCGGGTACAGAGTGGTGGCTTGCCGCGGCAAGCTCCTTGCCGCGGTCGTTGTCTTGTCGCGTCCGGGAGCTTGTCGCTCACCGGGCCTTGCCGGGACGCGTGGTGCATCGCGGCAAGTTCCTTGAGATGCCTTGGTTGGCCTTCCTGGCAAGCTCCTCTTGCCGGGGTCTTGTCTCCTTGGCTTGGATACTTTGTTCTTGAATGGTTCCAAAGGAACCATGGGGGACCTTGGCGGTCACACGGCAAGCCCTGCCGCGGGATGCTGTGACTGCTTGTGCACAAGTTCGGGATACTAGGGTACCCCTACTCTAGTACACTGACAGGAGCCCAGGGCCTGGGCCATACACGGTGCCGAGCGCTGTTGGGCTAGGCCCAAAAACAGGGCACGGGCACGCGCGGCCTGGGTTACGCCGTATCTCTCCCCGAATCCACCGCGCCCTCCCCGAACGGCATGCGTTGAATGCGGCATCGTGGGAGAGATCGTGTGTGGTTTCTTTATTCGGAAAGGCGGAACGTCCGCCCCCTCCCTCTTTATAAGCAGGGGAAACATGGGTGGTTCGCCCATTCGCCGGTTGCTATTCCAATCTCGGAAACCTCCGCCGCTCCTCCGTCTTCCCAAAGCTGAAAGAGAGCAGCGCTCTGCCCCCCATCGCCACCAGCACCACCAACGCCGTCGACCTCCTCCACCACTTCCGCCATGGCTCCGAAAGCCGACAAGGGGAAGGTTGTGAAGTCGACCGAGGCGCAGCGGCTTGCGGCGCTGCGAAAGGAGCGGACAATCTTCCCCCCAAGCTCGCCGCGAGGGAGCTGAGGGAGTATTACTACCTCTTCTGGTCGACGGAGACGCGAGCGCATCCGTGCACGAAGGTACTTCCAGCCGCCGCTTGGAAAATGGCTCCAAATGGATATCCTTTCTTCGCCGTGTTCTTCTACTGCGGGCTCTGCCCGCCTTTCTCTGAGTTTTTCTGCGATATTATGAACACCTACGGGTTCTGCCTCCTTGATTTCACCCCCAATGTTGTTCTGACCATGGCAGTTTTCGCGCATCTCTGCGAAAACTTTGTCGGAGTCTATCCAAATGTAGCCCTTTTTCGCCACTTCTTTATGCCCTGAGTAGAGAGAGGAGAGCCTTTATCTGGTGGAATCACCTGGATCTCGAGGGCCGGCAAGAAGGACGCTTATCTGGAGGGAGAGTTCCACGGCAAGTGGGAGGAATGGAGAGCAGACTGGTGCTGGATTGTCGAGGAGAACCCGCAGCCGTTTACCGCCCGGCGCCAAGCCCCAGCAGCATGCGGCAGCGATTGGAGCAACGTGGCCCCGGAAGACGATAGGCTGAAGATTGCCGTCATCCGGATCCAACGCCTCAGGCTTGCCGGGCTCACTGTAGGCGCCGTTGGCGCAGATTTTCTTCAACGCCGCAT
This sequence comes from Triticum monococcum, assembly GCA_034509565.1. NCBI lineage: Eukaryota > Viridiplantae > Streptophyta > Magnoliopsida > Poales > Poaceae > Triticum > Triticum monococcum. Next base: position 73,495,667 of record CM067842.1, on the reverse strand, counting down.
CGCCCCCCTGTAGGAACGGAGGAGGCCCGCCTGGGAATTCAAGAATGCAGCGGATATCATGAGGCTGCGTCCGGCCCTCAACTTCAACTTCACTGTTCTAGAGCGTAACACGATGCTCCAGGAGCAGTTCAAGTATGACCCTGAACATCCCGAAGTGTTCAGGTTGCCGAAGGGTGTCGTTCCGCTATGCAACAACTCCGCGCTCGACCGCATCCGTGCAATGATGCCGCTGTGCGATTCGCATGGAATTGTCCCAACTTGGCAAGAGCCTGCAGACGACGTCGTGCAGGAGTTCTTTAACGGCTTGGTAGAAGTGCCGGTCTACTCCGATGAAAAGAAAGGCCTCACTCGCGACACCACCGATGCGGAGATGAAACGCATCGCCACAAGGCTGGAAGAGGCGGCGGCAGCCGCAGCTGCGGGCGAGTTTGGATTCACCATGGAGGAGGCAGAGGCAGAAGAGGCGGGAAGCCGTACCGAGCGAGAGGAGCTTGCCGGCGAGGAAGAGCTTGCCGGGCGTGACGTCGAGTCGAGCGAGCCTGCCGAGGATACGAGCGGCTCATTGGAGATCAACTCCTCTTCCTCCTCATCATCAGACGGCTCGCCGCAAGCAGAGCCCCCGGCTCCACCAAGAAGGCGTCTCCGCAAGGCCGGGGACGTAGCGAGGCGGCGGGCGAGTCGACAGTCGTCGCGCCGCGCGACACGCTCCACCGCGGCAAGCACTGTTGCCGCGAGAGCACCTCACGCTGCTGCGGCAACTGGTGCGGGGTCCACCCGGACCACCGCTTCTGCTCCTGCCGCTTCTCACGCCGCGGCGGCAGCCGGAGCGGGGTCATCTCAGACCACCGCCACTATTCCCGCCAAGCGGCCAAGGGAACCTACTCCTCCGCCTCCTCGCGCCGGACGTGAGCCGGACTTTGACTTCTTCGCGTTCAGCTCCGACGAGGAAGAAGAAGAGTAAGATTCTCTAGTTGTACTTGTAGTTCTTCAATTCTTGCTGTTTTGTCTTGCATCTCATTTGCTTTACTCTGAACTTATTCCTTCTTAGGACCCTGGCCTAGAGAGCAGCGAAGAGAGCCAAGGTCCCGGTGATTATCATCGAGGACGAACCCACTGTGACGGCAGGGGGTGCGTCCGAGACAACCTTGCCGGACCCGGCAACTGTTCTCCAGAGCAGCCCCCAGCGTAAGTATATGGTTCGCTTTCCGCTGTTGGGCGCGCATGGATACTCTTTCTTTGCTGACACCTGACTGTTGGTTTGTGTAGGAGCAGAGCAGCCCCACCAGGAGCACCCAGAGGCCGCCCCCGAAATGCCAAGGGAGAGTCCTCCAGCAAGGGAGAGGTCTCCGGCAAGGGAGAGTTCTCCGGCAAGGGACAGCACCAGCGGCCCCCCGGCGGCGGAGACCACGACTGCAGAACCCGGTATAGGTAATCCTCTCGCTTCAAAACTTCCCCTGGGTTCTTCTTCTTTTGATCTTCTTTTTTGGATATTTGCTTGACTCTTCTCCCTTTTCCGGCCGTCAGACCCATCTGCTGTGGAACCGATGGAGACCGAGGTTGCCGCCGACGACGCCGCTGCCATCGAAGAAGCAGCCGGCGCTGACGATCCTGCCGGCGCAGAGGCCGCCGGAGCTGCCGCCGCAAAAGCAAGCAGGGGGTCTGGCGATCGCACTGACAGCCCTGAGGCCGCAGGAGCGCCAGGCGCTACGCCGACCGCCGATCCCTCCGCCGCTGCCGCAGCATCAGGCTCCGAAGAGCCCCAGCCAGGCGTCTACTTGAAGGCCGTCGATGGTGTTGGAAATATGCCCTAGAGGCAATAATAAATTGATTATTATATTTCCTTGTTCATGATAATCGTTTATTATCCATGCTAGAATTGTATTGATAGGAAACTCAGATACATGTGTGGATACATAGACAAGACCATGTCCCTAGTAAGCCTCTAGTTGACTAGCTCGTTGATCAATAGATGGTTACGGTTTCCTGACCATGGACATTGGATGTCGTTGATAACGGGATCACATCGTTAGGAGAATGATGTGATGGACAAGACCCAATCCTAAGCATAGCACTAGATCGTGTAGTTCGTATGCTAAAGCTTTGCTAATGTCAAGTATCATTTCCTTAGACCATGAGATTGCGCAACTCCCGGATACCGTAGGAATACTTTGGGTGTGCCAAACATCACAACGTAACTGGGTGGCTATAAAGGTACACTACGGGTATCTCCGAAAGTGTCTGTTGGGTTGGCACGAATCGAGACTGGGATTTGTCACTCCGTGTGAACGGAGAGGTATCTCTGGGCCCACTCGGTAGGACATCATCATAATGTGCACAATGTGATCAAGGAGTTGATCACGGGATGATGTGTTACGGAACGAGTAAAGAGACTTGCCGGTAACGAGATTGAACAAGGTATCGAGATACCGACGATCGAATCTCGGGCAAGTACAATACCGCGAGACAAAGGGAATTGTATACGAGATTGATTAAGTCCTTGACATCGTGGTTCATCTGATGAGATCATCGTGGAACATGTGGGAGCCAACATGGGTATCCAGATCCCGCTGTTGGTTATTGACTGGAGAACGTCTCGGTCATGTCTGCATGTCTCCCGAACCCGTAGGGTCTACACACTTAAGGTTCGATGACGCTAGGGTTATAAAGGAAGTTAGTATGTGGTTACCGAATGTTGTTCGGAGTCCCGGATGAGATCCCGGACGTCACGAGGAGTACCAGAATGGTCCGGAGGTAAAGATTTATATATGGGAAGTCCTGTTTTGGACACCGGAAGAGTTTCGGGGTTTATCGGTAATGTACCGGGACCACCGGGAGGGTCCCGAGGTCCACCAAGTGGGGCCACCAACCCCAGAAGGTTGCGTGGGCCAAGAGTGGTGAGGGACCAGCCCCTTAGTGGGCTGGTGTGCCTCCCACCAAGGTCCAAGGCGCAGGGGAAGTGGGAGGAGGCAAACCCTAGGTCCAGATGGGCCTTAAGGCCCACCCTAGGGGCGCCTCCCCCTTCTCCCCTCCCTTGGCCGCCACCCCTTGGCCCCATCTAGGGCTGCCTCCCCCCCTAGGGGTGGGAAACCCTAGAGGGGGCGCAGCCCTCCCCTTCCCCTATATATATGAGGCCTAGGGCTGCCCCAAAGCACACGCGATTCAATCTTGTTGGTGCAGCCCTGCATCTCTTCTTCCTCCTCTTCTGTGGTGCTTGGCGAAGCCCTGCAGGATAGCCACGCTCCTCCATCACCACGACGCCATTGTGCTGCTGTTGGATGAAGTCTTCCTCAACCTCTCCCTCTCTCCTTGCTGGATCAAGGCGTGGGAGATGTCACCGGGCTGTACGTGTGTTGAACGCGGAGGTGCCGTACGTTCGGCACTTGGTCATCGGTGATTTGAATCACGACGAGTACGACTCCATCAACCCCGTTCACTTGAACGCTTCCGCTTAGCGATCTACAGGGGTATGTAGATGCAACTCTCTTTCTACTCGTTGCTAGTCTCTCCATAGATAGATCTTGGTGATACGTAGGAAAATTTTGAATTGATGCTACGTTCCCCAACAGTGGCATCATGAGCTAGGTCTATTGCATAGATTCTATGCACGAGTAGAACACAAAGTAGTTGTGGGCGTTGATTTTGTTCAATATGCTTGCCGTTACTAGTCTTATCTTGATTCGGCGGCATCGTGGGATGAAGCGGCCCGGACCGACCTTACACGTACTCTTACGTGAGACTGGTTCCACCGACTGACATGCACTAGTTGCATAAGGTGGCTAGCGGGTGTCTGTCTCTCCCACTTTAGTCGGATCGGATTCGATGAACAGGGTCCTTATGAAGGGTAAATAGCAATTGGCATATCACGTTGTGGTCTTTGCGTAGGTAAGAAACGTTCTTGCTAGAAACCCATAGCAGCCACGTAAAACATGCGAACAACAATTAGAGGACGTCTAACTTGTTTTTGCAGGGTATGCTATGTGATGTGATATGGCCAAAGGATGTGATGAATGAAATATGTGATGTATGAGATTGATCATGTTCTTGTAATAGGAATCACGACTTGCATGTCGATGAGTATGACAACCGGCAGGAGCCATAGGAGTTGTCTTTATTTATTTATGACCTGCGTGTCAACTTAAACGTCATGTAATTACTTTACTTTATTGCTAACCATTAGCCATAGTAGTAGAAGTAATAGTTGGCGAGGCAACTTCATGAAGACACGATGATGGAGATCATGATGATGGAGATCATGGTATCATGCCAGTGACGATGATGATCATGGAGCCCCGAAGATGGAGATCAAAAGGAGCAATATGATATTGGCCATATCATGTCACTATTTGATTGCATGTGATGTTTATCATGTTTATACATCTTATTTGCTTAGAACGACGGTAGTAAATAAGATGATCCCTCATAAAAATTTCAAGAAGTGTTCTCCCCTAACTGTGCACCGTTGCGACAGTTCGTGTTTCGAAACACCACGTGATGATCGGGTGTTAGATTCTAACGTTCACATACAACGGGTGTAAGACAGATTTACACACGCAAAACACTTAGGGTTAACTTGACGAGCCTAGCATGTACAGACATGGCCTCGGAACACAGAAGACCGAAAGGTCGAGCATGAGTCGTATAGAAGATACGATCAACATGAAGATGTTCACCGACATTGACTAGTCCGTCTCACGTGATGATCGGACACGGGCTAGTTGACTCGGATCATGTAATCACTTAGATAACTAGAGGGATGTCTATCTGAGTGGGAGTTCATAAGATGAACTTAATTATCCTGAACATAGTCAAAAGGATTTTGCAAATTATGTCGTAGCTCACGCTATAGTTCTACTGTTTAGATATGTTCCTAGAGAAAAATTAGTTGAAAGTTGATAGTAGCAATTATGCAGACAGTAAAAGGCTTATGTCCTTAATGCACCGCTCAGTGTGCTGAACCTCGAACGTCGTCTGTAGATGTTGCGAACATCTGACATACACGTTTTGATAACTACATGATAGTTCAGTTAAAACGGTTTAGAGTTGAGGCACCAAAGACATTTTTGAAACGTCGCGAAACATATGAGATGTTTCGAGGGCTGAAATTGGGATTTCAGGCTCGTGCCCACGTCAAGAAGTATAAGACCTCCGACGATTCTCTTAGCCTACATACTAAGGGAGAAAAGCTCAATTGTTGAGCTTGTGCTCAGATTGTGTGAGTACAACAATCATTTGAATCGAGTGGGAGTTGATCTTCCAGATATGATAATGATATTTCTCCGAAGTCATTACCACCAAGCTGCTAGAGCTTCGTGATGAACTATAATATATCAGGGACATATATGATGATCCTTGAGATATTCGCGATGTTTGACACCACAAAAGTAGAAATCAAGAAGGAGCATCAATTGTTGATTGTTGGTGAAACCACTAGTTTCAAGAAGGGCAAGGGCAAGAAGGGATACTTCATGAAACGGCAATTCAGCTGCTGCTCTAGTGAAGAGACCCAAGGTTGAACCCAAACCCGAGACTAAGTGCTTCTGTAATAAGGGGAACAGCCACTGGAGCAGAATTACCCTAGATACTTGGTAGATAAGAAGGCTGGCAAGGTCGATAGAAGTATATTGGATATACGTCGTGTTGATGTGTACTTTACTAGTACTCCGAGTAGCACCAGGGTATTAGATACCGGTTCGGTTGCTGAGTGTTAGTAACTCGAAATAAAAGCTACGGAATAAACGGAGACTAGCTAAAGGTGAGCTGACGATATGTGTTGGAAGTGTTTCCAATGTTGACATGATCAAGCATCGCATGCTCCCTCTACCATCGAGATTTGTGTTAAACTTAAATAATTGTTATTTGGTGTTTGCGTTGAGCATAGGCATGATTGGATTATGTCTATCACAATACGGTTATTCATTTAAGGAGAATAATGGTTACTCTGTTTATTTGAATAATACCTTCAATGGTCTTACACCTAAAATGAATGGTTTATTGAATCTCGATCATAGTGATACACATGTTCATGCCAAAAGATAGTAATGATAGTACCACCTACTTGTGGCACATCCACGTAAGTCATATCGGTATAAAACGCATGAAGAAGCTCCATGTTGATGGATCTTTGGACTCACTCATTTTTGAAAGGTTTGAGACATGCGAACCATGTCTGTTGGTGTATATGCATGAAGAAACTCCATGCAAATGGACCGTTTGAACTCACTTGATTTTGAATCACTTGAGGCATGCAAATCATACCACATGGGCGAGATGACTGAAAGCCTCGGTTTCAGTAAAATGGAACTAGAAAGCAAATTGTTGGAAGTAATACATTTTGATGTGTGCAGTCCAATGAGTGCTGAGGCATGTAGTGGATATCGTTATGTTTTAACTTCACAGATGATTTGAGTAAATGTTGAGTATATTTACTTGATGAATCACGAGTCTGAATTATTGAAAGGTTAAATTTCAAGGTGAAGTTGAAAGATCGTCGTGACAAGAGGATAAAATATATATGATATGATCATAGAGATAAATATCTAAATTACGAGTTTGGCACAGAATTAAGACATTGTGGAAATTGTTTCACAACTAATACAGCCGGGAACACCATAGTGTGATGGTGTGTCCGAACATCATGACTGAACCCTATTGGATATGATGCATACCATGATGTCTCTTATCGAATTACCGCAATGGTTTATGGGTTAGGCATTAGAGACAACCACATTCACTTTAAATAGGGCACCACATAATTCCGATGAGATGACACCGTATGAACTATGGTTTAGAGAAACCTAAGCTGTCATTTCTTAAAAGTTTGGGGCTGCGACGCTATGTGAAAAAGTTTCAGGCTGATAAGCTCGAACCCAAAGCGGATAAATGCATCTTCATAGGACAACCCAAAAACAGTTGGGTATACCTCCTGTCTCAGATTCGAAAGCAATAAGGGATTGTTTCTAGAATCGGGTCCTTTCTCGAGGAAAAGTTTCTCTCGAAAGAATTGAGTGGTAGGATGGTGGAAACTTGATGAGGTTATTGAACCGTCTCTTCAACTAGTGTATAGCAGGGCACAAAGAGTTGTTCCCGTGGCACCTACACCAATTGAAGTGGAAGCTTATGATATTGATCATGAAACTTCGGATCAAGTCACTCCCAAACCTCGTAGGATGACAAGGATGCATGCTACTTCAGAGTGGTACATAATCCTGTCTTGGAAGTCATGTTGCTAGACAACAATGAACCTACGAGCTATGGAGAAGCGATGGTGGGCCCAGATTCCGATAAATGGCTCGAGGCCATATAATCCGAGAGAGGATCCATGTATGAAAACAAAGTGTAGACTTTGGAAGAACTACTTGATGGTCGTAAGGCTGTTGAGTACAGATGGATTTTAAAAGGAAGACAGATAATGATGGTAAATGCCACCATTAAGAAAGCTCGACTTGTCGTTAAGATGTTTTCTGACAAGTTCAAGGAGTTGACTATGGTGAGACTTTCTCACTCGTAGCGATGCTAAAAGTCTGTTGGAATTGTATTAGCAGTTACTCCACTATTTATGAAATCTTGCAGATAGGATGTCAAAACATTGTTTCCTCGATGATTTATGAGGAAAGGTTGTATGTGATACAACCAGAAGGTTTTGTCAATCCTGAAGTATGCTAATAAGTATGTAAAGCTCCAGCAATCCTTCTAAGGACTGGAGTAAGCATCTCGGAGTTGGAATGTATGCTTTGATGAGATGATCAAAGATTTTGGTGTATACAAAGTTTATGAGATACTTGTATTTCCAAAGAAGTGAGTGGGAGCACTATAGAATTTCTGATGAGTATATGTTGTTAACATATTGTTGATCGGAAATGATGTAGAATTTCTGGAAAGCATATAGGGTTATTTGGAAAGTGTTTTTCAATGGAAAGCCTGGATTAAGCTACTTGAGCATTGAGCATCAAGATCTATAAGGATAGATCATAACGCTTAAATGGTACTTTCAAATGAGCACATACCTTGACATGATCTTGAAGGTGTTCAAGATGGATCAGTCAAGAAGGAGTTCTTGCCTGAGTTCTAAGGTATGAAGTTAAGACTTAAAGCTCGACCATGGCAGAATAGAGAGAAAGGAACGAAGGTCGTCCCCTATGCTTAAGACATAGGCTCTACAGTATGCTATGCTGTGTACCGCACCTGAAGTGTGCCTTGCCATGAGTCAGTCAAGGGGTACAAGAGTGATCCAAGAATGGATCACAGGACAGCGGTCAAAGTAATCCTTAGTAACTAGAGGACTAAGGAATTTTCTCGATTATGGAGGTGGTAAAAGAGTTCGTCGTAAAGGGTTACGTCAATGCAAGCTTAACACCTATCCGGATAGCTCTGAGTAGGGATACCGGATACGTATAATGGAGCAACAATTTAGAATAGCTCCAAGTAGAACAGTTATTTGGAATAGCTCCAAATAGAACGTGGTAGCTACATCTAGGAGTTGACATAGAGATTTGTAAAGCACACACGGATCTGAAAGGTTTAGACCCGTTGACTAAATCTTCTCTCACAAACAACATGATCAAACACAGAACTCATTGAGTGCTAATCACATAGTGATGTGAACTAGACTCTTGGATGTTGGTTACATAGCGATGTGACCTGTGAATGTTAATCACATATCGATGTGAACTAGATTATTGACTCAAGTGCAAGTGGGAGACTGTTGGAAATATGCCCTAGAGACAATAATAAATTGATTATTATATTTCCTTGTTCATGATAATCGTTTATTATCCATGCTAGAATTGTATTGATAGGAAACTCAGATACATGTGTGGATACATAGACAACACCATGTCCCTAGTAAGCCTCTAGTTGACTAGCTCGTTGATCAATAGATGGTTACGGTTTCCTGACCATGGACATTGGATGTCGTTGATAACGGGATCACATCGTTAGGAGAATGATGTGATGGACAAGACCCAATCCTAAGCATAGCACTAGATCGTGTAGTTCGTATGCTAAAGCTTTGCTAATGTCAAGTATCATTTCCTTAGACCATGAGATTGCGCAACTCCCGGATACCGTAGGAATACTTTGGGTGTGCCAAACATCACAACGTAACTGGGTGGCTATAAAGGTACACTACGGGTATCTCCGAAAGTGTCTGTTGGGTTGGCACGAATCGAGACTGGGATTTGTCACTCCGTGTGAACGGAGAGGTATCTCTGGGCCCACTCGGTAGGACATCATCATAATGTGCACAATGTGATCAAGGAGTTGATCACGGGATGATGTGTTACGGAACGAGTAAAGAGACTTGCCGGTAACGAGATTGAACAAGGTATCGAGATACCGACGATCGAATCTCGGGCAAGTACAATACCGCGAGACAAAGGGAATTGTATACGGGATTGATTAAGTCCTTGACATCGTGGTTCATCTGATGAGATCATCGTGGAACATGTGGGAGCCAACATGGGCATCCAGATCCCGCTGTTGGTTATTGACTGGAGAACGTCTCGGTCATGTCTGCATGTCTCCCGAACCCGTAGGGTCTACACACTTAAGGTTCGATGACGCTAGGGTTATAAAGGAAGTTAGTATGTGGTTACCGAATGTTGTTCGGAGTACCGGATGAGATCCCAGACGTCACGAGGAGTACCGGAATGGTCCGGAGGTAAAGATTTATATATGGGAAGTCCTGTTTTGGACACCGGAAGAGTTTCGGGGTTTATCGGTAATGTACCGGGACCACCGGGAGGGTCCCGAGGTCCACCAAGTGGGGCCACCAACCCCAGAAGGTTGCGTGGGCCAAGAGTGGTGAGGGACCAGCCCCTTAGTGGGCTGGTGCGCCTCCCACCAAGGCCCAAGGCGCAGGGGAAGTGGGAGGAGGCAAACCCTAGGTCCAGATGGGCCTTAAGGCCCACCCTAGGGGCGCCTCCCCCTTCTCCCCTCCCTTGGCCGCCACCCCTTGGCCCCATCTAGGGCTGCCGCCCCCCCTAGGGGTGGGAAACCCTAGAGGGGACGCAGCCCTCCCCTTCCCCTATATATATGAGGCCTAGGGCTGCCCCAAAGCACACGCGATTCAATCTTGTTGGTGCAGCCCTGCATCTCTTCTTCCTCCTCTTCTGTGGTGCTTGGCGAAGCCCTGCAGGATAGCCACGCTCCTCCATCACCACGACGCCATTGTGCTGCTGTTGGATGAAGTCTTCCTCAACCTCTCCCTCTCTCCTTGCTGGATCAAGGCGTGGGAGACGTCACCGGGCTGTACGTGTGTTGAACGCGGAGGTGCCGTACGTTCGGCACTTGGTCATCGGTGATTTGAATCACGACGAGTACGACTCCATCAACCCCGTTCACTTGAACGCTTCCGCTTAGCGATCTACAAGGGTATGTAGATGCAACTCTCTTTCTACTCGTTGCTAGTCTCTCCATAGATAGATCTTGGTGATACGTAGGAAAATTTTGAATTTATGCTACGTTCCCCAACAGTGGCATCATGAGCTAGGTCTATTGCGTAGATTCTATGCACGAGTAGAACACAAAGTAGTTGTGGGCGTTGATTTTGTTCAATATGCTTGCCGTTACTAGTCTTATCTTGATTCGGCGGCATCGTGGGATGAAGCGGCCCGGACCGACCTTACACGTACTCTTACGTGAGACTGGTTCCACCGACTGACATGCACTAGTTGCATAAGGTGGCTAGCGGGTGTCTGTCTCTCCCACTTTAGTCGGATCGGATTCGATGAACAGGGTCCTTATGAAGGGTAAATAGCAATTGGCATATCACGTTGTGGTCTTTGCGTAGGTAAGAAATGTTCTTGCTAGAAACCCATAGCAGCCACGTAAAACATGCGAACAACAATTAGAGGACGTCTAACTTGTTTTTGCAGGGTATGCTATGTGATGTGATATGGCCAAAGGATGTGATGAATGATATATGTGATGTATGAGATTGATCATGTTCTTGTAATAGGAATCACGACTTGCATGTCGATGAGTATGACAACCGGCAGGAGCCATAGGAGTTGTCTTTATTTATTCATGACCTGCGTGTCAACTTAAACGTCATGTAATTACTTTACTTTATTGCTAACCGTTAGCCATAGTAGTAGAAGTAATAGTTGGCGAGGCAACTTCATGAAGACACGATGATGGAGATCATGATGATGGAGATCATGGTGTCATGCCGGTGACATGATGATCATGGAGCCCCGAAGATGGAGATCAAAAGGAGCAATATGATATTGGCCATATCATGTCACTATTTGATTGCATGTGATGTTTATCATGTTTATACATCTTATTTGCTTAGAACGACGGTAGTAAATAAGATGATCCCTCATAAAAATTTCAAGAAGTGTTCTCCCCTAACTGTGCACCGTTGCGACAGTTCGTGTTTCAAAACACCACGTGATGATCGGGTGTTAGATTCTAACGTTCACATACAACGGGTGTAAGACAGATTTACACACGCAAAACACTTAGGGTTAACTTGACGAGCCTAGCATGTACAGACATGGCCTCGGAACACAGAAGACCGAAAGGTCGAGCATGAGTCGTATAGAAGATACGATCAACATGAAGATGTTCACCGACATTGACTAGTCCGTCTCACGTGATGATCGGACACGGGCTAGTTGACTCGGATCATGTAATCACTTAGATAACTAGAGGGATGTCTATCTGAGTGGGAGTTCATAAGATGAACTTAATTATCCTGAACATAGTCAAAAGGATTTTGCAAATTATGTCGTAGCTCACGCTATAGTTCTACTGTTTAGATATGTTCCTAGAGAAAAATTAGTTGAAAGTTGATAGTAGCAATTATGCAGACAGTAAAAGGCTTATGTCCTTAATGCACCACTCAGTGTGCTGAACCTCGAACGTCGTCTGTAGATGTTGCGAACATCTGACATACACGTTTTGATAACTACATGATAGTTCAGTTAAAACGGTTTAGAGTTGAGGCACCAAAGACATTTTTGAAACGTCGCGAAACATATGAGATGTTTCGAGGGCTGAAATTGGGATTTCAGGCTCGTGCCCACGTCAAGAGGTACAAGACCTCCGACGATTCTCTTAGCCTACATACTAAGGGAGAAAAGCTCAATTGTTGAGCTTGTGCTCAGATTGTGTGAGTACAACAATCATTTGAATCGAGTGGGAGTTGATCTTCCAGATATGATAATGATATTTCTCCGAAGTCATTACCACCAAGCTGCTAGAGCTTCCTGATGAACTATAATATATCAGGGACATATATGATGATCCTTGAGATATTCGCGATGTTTGACACCACAAAAGTAGAAATCAAGAAGGAGCATCAATTGTTGATGGTTGGTGAAACCACTAGTTTCAAGAAGGGCAAGGGCAAGAAGGGATACTTCATGAAACGGCAATTCAGCTGCTACCCAAACCCGAGACTAAGTGCTTCTGTAATAAGGGGAAGAGCCACTGGAGCAGAATTACCCTAGATACTTGGTAGATAAGAAGGCTGGCAAGGTCGATAGAAGTATATTGGATATACGTCGTGTTGATGTGTACTTTACTAGTACTCCGAGTAGCACCAGGGTATTAGATACCGGTTCGGTTGCTGAGTGTTAGTAACTCGAAATAAAAGCTACAGAATAAACGGAGACTAGCTAAAGGTGAGCTGACGATATGTGTTGGAAGTGTTTCCAATGTTGATATGATCAAGCATCGCACGCTCCCTCTACCATTGAGATTTGTGTTAAACTTAAATAATTGTTATTTGGTGTTTGCGTTGAGCATAGGCATGATTGGATTATGTCTATCGCAATACGGTTATTCATTTAAGGAGAATAATGGTTACTCTGTTTATTTGAATAATACCTTCAATGGTCTTACACCTAAAATGAATGGTTTATTGAATCTCGATCATAGTGATACACATGTTCATGCCAAAAGATAGTAATGATAGTACCACCTACTTGTGGCACAGCCACGTAAGTCATATCGGTATAAAACGCATGAAGAAGCTCCATGTTGATGGATCTTTGGACTCACTCATTTTTGAAAGGTTTGAGACATGCGAACCATGTCTGTTGGTGTATATGCATGAAGAAACTCCATGCAAATGGACCGTTTGAACTCACTTGATTTTGAATCACTTGAGGCATGCAAATCATACCACATGGGCGAGATGACTGAAAGCCTCGGTTTCAGTAAAATGGAACTAGAAAGCAAATTGTTGGAAGTAATACATTTTGATGTGTGCAGTCCAATGAGTGCTGAGGCATGTAGTGGATATCGTTATGTTTTAACTTCACAGATGATTTGAGTAAATGTTGAGTATATTTACTTGATGAATCACGAGTCTGAATTATTGAAAGGTTAAATTTCAAGGTGAAGTTGAAAGATCGTCGTGACAAGAGGATAAAATATCTATGATATGATCATAGAGATAAATATCTAAATTACGAGTTTGGCACAGAATTAAGACATTGTGGAAATTGTTTCACAACTAATACAGCCGGGAACACCATAGTGTGATGGTGTGTCCGAACATCATGACTGCACCCTATTGGATATGATGCATACCATGATGTCTCTTATCGAATTACCGCAATGGTTTATGGGTTAGGCATTAGAGACAACCACATTCACTTTAAATAGGGCACCACGTAATTCCGATGAGATCACACCGTCTGAACTATGGTTTAGAGAAACCTAAGCTGTCATTTCTTAAAAGTTTGGGGCTGCGACGCTATGTGAAAAAGTTTCAGGCTGATAAGCTCGAACCCAAAGCGGATAAATGCATCTCCATAGGACAACCCAAAAACAGTTGTGTATACCTCCTGTCTCAGATTCGAAAGCAATAAGGGATTGTTTCTAGAATCGGGTCCTTTCTCGAGGAAAAGTTTCTCTCGAAAGAATTGAGTGGGAGGATGGTGGAAACTTGATGAGGTTATTGAACCGTCTCTTCAACTAGTGTATAGCAGGGCACAAAGAGTTGTTCCTGTGGCACCTACACCAATTGAAGTGGAAGCTTATGATATTGATCATGAAACTTCGGATCAAGTCACTCCCAAACCTCGTAGGATGACAAGGATGCATGCTACTTCAGAGTGGTACATAATCCTGTCTTGGAAGTCATGTTGCTAGACAACAATGAACCTACGAGCTATGGAGAAGCGATGGCGGGCCCAGATTCCGATAAATGGCTCGAGGCCATATAATCCGAGAGAGGATCCATGTATGAAAACAAAGTGTAGACTTTGGAAGAACTACTTGATGGTCGTAAGGCTGTTGAGTACAGATGGATTTTAAAAGGAAGACAGATAATGATGGTAAATGTCACCATTAAGAAAGCTCGACTTGTCGTTAAGATGTTTTCTGACAAGTTCAAGGAGTTGACTACGGTGAGACTTTCTCACTCGTAGCGATGCTAAAAGTCTGTTGGAATTGTATTAGCAGTTACTCCACTATTTATGAAATCTTGCAGATAGGATGTCAAAACATTGTTTCCTCGACGATTTATGAGGAAAGGTTGTATGTGATACAACCGGAAGGTTTTGTCAATCCTGAAGTATGCTAATAAGTATGCAAAGCTCCAGCAATCCTTCTAAGGACTGGAGTAAGCATCTCGGAGTTGGAATGTATGCTTTGATGAGATGATCAAAGATTTTGGTGTATACAAAGTTTATGAGATACTTTTATTTCCAAAGAAGTGAGTGGGAGCACTATAGAATTTCTGATGAGTATATGTTGTTAACATATTGTTGATCGGAAATGATGTAGAATTTCTGGAAAGCATATAGGGTTATTTGGAAAGTGTTTTTCAATGGAAAGCCTGGATTAAGCTACTTGAGCATTGAGCATCAAGATCTATAAGGATAGATCATAACGCTTAAATGGTACTTTCAAATGAGCACATACCTTGACATGATCTTGAAGGTGTTCAAGATGGATCAGTCAAAGAAGGAGTTCTTGCCTGAGTTCTAAGGTATGAAGTTAAGACTTAAAGCTCAACCATGGCAGAATAGAGAGAAAGGAACGAAGGTCGTCCCCTATGCTTAAGACATAGGCTCTACAGTATGCTATGCTGTGTACCGCACCTGAAGTGTGCCTTGCCATGAGTCAGTCAAGGGGTACAAGAGTGATCCAAGAATGGATCACAGGACAGCGGTCAAAGTAATCCTTAGTAACTAGAGGACTAAGGAGTTTTCTCGATTATGGAGGTGGTAAAAGAGTTCGTCGTAAAGGGTTACGTCGATGCAAGCTTAACACCTATCCGGATAGCTCTGAGTAGGGATACCGGATACGTATAATGGAGCAACAATTTAGAATAGCTCCAAGTAGAACAGTTATTTGGAATAGCTCCAAATAGAACGTGGTAGCTACATCTACGAGATGACATAGAGATTTGTAAAGCACACACGGATCTGAAAGGTTTAGACCCGTTGACTAAAACCTCTCTCACAAACAACATGATCAAACACAGAACTCATTGAGTGCTAATCACATAGTGATGTGAACTAGACTCTTGGATGTTGGTTACATAGCGATGTGACCTGTGAATGTTAATCACATATCGATGTGAACTAGATTATTGACTCTAGTGCAAGTGGGAGACTGTTGGAAATATGCCCTAGAGGCAATAATAAATTGATTATTTTATTTCCTTGTTCATGATAATCGTTTATTATCCATGCTAGAATTGTATTGATAGGAAACTCAGATACATGTGTGGATACATAGACAACACCATGTCCCTAGTAAGCCTCTAGTTGACTAGCTCGTTGATCAATAGATGGTTACGGTTTCCTGACCATGGACATTGGATGTCGTTGATAACGGGATCACATCGTTAGGAGAATGATGTGATGGACAAGACCCAATCCTAAGCATAGCACTAGATCGTGTAGTTCGTATGCTAAAGCTTTGCTAATGTCAAGTATCATTTCCTTAGACCATGAGATTGTGCAACTCCCGGATACCGTAGGAATACTTTGGGTGTGCCAAACGTCACAACGTAACTGGGTGGCTATAAAGGTACACTACGGGTATCTCTGAAAGTGTCTGTTGGGTTGGCACGAATCGAGACTGGGATTTGTCACTCCGTGTGAATGGAGAGGTATCTCTGGGCCCACTCGGTAGGACATCATCATAATGTGCACAATGTGATCAAGGAGTTGATCACGGGATGATGTGTTATGGAACGAGTAAAGAGACTTGCCGGTAACGAGATTGAACAAGGTATCGAGATACCGACGATCGAATCTCGGGCAAGTACAATACCGCGAGACAAAGGGAATTGTATACGGGATTGATTAAGTCCTTGACATCGTGGTTCATCTGATGAGATCATCGTGGAACATGTGGGAGCCAACATGGGTATCCAGATCCCGCTGTTGGTTATTGACTGGAGAACTTCTCGGTCATGTCTGCATGTCTCCCGAACCCGTAGGGTCTACACACTTAAGGTTCGATGACGCTAGGGTTATAAAGGAAGTTATTATGTGGTTACCGAATGTTGTTCGGAGTCCCGGATGAGATCCCGGACGTCACGAGGAGTACCGGAATGGTCCGGAGGTAAAGATTTATATATGGGAAGTCCTGTTTTGGACACCGGAAGAGTTTCGGGGTTTATCGGTAATGTACCGGGACCACCGGGAGGGTCCCGGGGTCCACCAAGTGGGGCCACCAACCCCAGAAGGTTGCGTGGGCCAAGAGTGGTGAGGGACCAGCCCCTTAGTGGGCTGGTGCGCCTCCCACCAAGGCCCAAGGCGCAGGGGAAGTGGGAGGAGGCAAACCCTAGGTCCAGATGGGCCTTAAGGCCCACCCTAGGGGCGCCTCCCCCTTCTCCCCTCCCTTGGCCGCCACCCCTTGGCCCCATCTAGGGCTGCCGCCCCCCCTAGGGGTGGGAAACCCTAGAGGGGGCGCAGCCCTCCCCTTCCCCTATATATATGAGGCCTAGGGCTGCCCCAAAACACACGCGATTCAATCTTGTTGGTGCAGCCCTGCGTCTCTTCTTCCTCCTCTTCTGTGGTGCTTGGCGAAGCCCTGCAGGATAGCCACGCTCCTCCATCACCACGACGCCATTGTGCTGCTGTTGGATGAAGTCTTCCTCAACCTCTCCCTCTCTCCTTGCTGGATCAAGGCGTGGGAGACGTCACCGGGCTGTACGTGTGTTGAACGCGGAGGTGCCGTACGTTCGGCACTTGGTCATCGGTGATTTGAATCATGACGAGTACGACTCCATCAACCCCGTTCACTTGAACGCTTCCGCTTAGCGATCTACAAGGGTATGTAGATGCAACTCTCTTTCTACTCGTTGCTAGTCTCTCCATAGATAGATCTTGGTGATACGTAGGAAAATTTTGAATTTATGCTACGTTCCCCAACAGTGCCATCATGAGCTAGGTCTATTGCGTAGATTCTATGCACGAGTAGAACACAAAGTAGTTGTGGGCGTTGATTTTGTTCAATATGCTTGCCGTTACTAGTCTTATCTTGATTCGGCGGCATCGTGGGATGAAGCGGCCCGGACCGACCTTACACGTACTCTTACGTGAGACTGGTTCCACCGACTGACATGCACTAGTTGCATAAGGTGGCTAGCGGGTGTCTGTCTCTCCCACTTTAGTCAGATCGGATTCGATGAACAGGGTCCTTATGAAGGGTAAATAGCAATTGGCATATCACGTTGTGGTCTTTGCGTAGGTAAGAAACGTTCTTGCTAGAAACCCATAGCAGCCACGTAAAACATGCGAACAACAATTAGAGGACGTCTAACTTGTTTTTGCAGGGTATGCTGTGTGATGTGATATGGCCAAAGGATGTGATGAATGAAATATGTGATATATGAGATTGATCATGTTCTTGTAATAGGAATCACGACTTGCATGTCGATGAGTATGACAACCGGCAGGAGCCATAGGAGTTGTCTTTATTTATTTATGACCTGCGTGTCAACTTAAACGTCATGTAATTACTTTACTTTATTGCTAACCGTTAGCCATAGTAGTAGAAGTAATAGTTGGCGAGGCAACTTCATGAAGACACGATGATGGAGATCATGATGATGGAGATCATGGTGTCATGCCGGTGACGATGATGATCATGGAGCCCCGAAGATGGAGATCAAAAGGAGCAATATGATATTGGCCATATCATGTCACTATTTGATTGCATGTGATGTTTATCATGTTTATACATCTTATTTGCTTAGAACGACGGTAGTAAATAAGATGATCCCTCATAAAAATTTCAAGAAGTGTTCTCCCCTAACTGTGCACCATTGCGACAGTTCGTGTTTCGAAACACCACGTGATGATCGGGTGTTAGATTCTAACGTTCACATACAACGGGTGTAAGACAGATTACACACGCAAAACACTTAGGGTTAACTTGACGAGCCTAGCATGTACAGACATGGCCTCGGAACACAGAAGACCGAAAGGTCGAGCATGAGTCGTATAGAAGATACGATCAACATGAAGATGTTCACCGACATTGACTAGTCCGTCTCACGTGATGATCGGACACGGGCTAGTTGACTCGGATCATGTAATCACTTAGATAACTAGAGGGATGTCTATCTGAGTGGGAGTTCATAAGATGAACTTAATTATCCTGAACATAGTCAAAAGGATTTTGCAAATTATGTCGTAGCTCACGCTATAGTTCTACTGTTTAGATATGTTCCTAGAGAAAAATTAGTTGAAAGTTGATAGTAGCAATTATGCAGACAGTAAAAGGCTTATGTCCTTAATGCACCGCTCAGTGTGCTGAACCTCGAACGTCGTCTGTAGATGTTGCGAACATCTGACATACACGTTTTGATAACTACATGATAGTTCAGTTAAAACGGTTTAGAGTTGAGGCACCAAAGACATTTTTGAAACGTCGCGAAACATATGAGATGTTTCGAGGGCTGAAATTGGGATTTCAGGCTCGTGCCCACGTCAAGAGGTATAAGACCTCCGACGATTCTCTTAGCCTACATACTAAGGGAGAAAAGCTCAATTGTTGAGCTTGTGCTCAGATTGTGTGAGTACAACAATCATTTGAATCGAGTGGGAGTTGATCTTCCAGATATGATAATGATATTTCTCCGAAGTCATTACCACCAAGCTGCTAGACCTTCGTGATGAACTATAATATATCAGGGACATATATGATGATCCTTGAGATATTCGCGATGTTTGACACCACAAAAGTAGAAATCAAGAAGGAGCATCAATTGTTGATGGTTGGTGAAACCACTAGTTTCAAGAAGGGCAAGGGCAAGAAGGGATACTTCATGAAACGGCAATTCAGCTGCTGCTCTAGTGAAGAGACCCAAGGTTGAACCCAAACCCGAGACTAAGTGCTTCTGTAATAAGGGGAACAGCCACTGGAGCAGAATTACCCTAGATACTTGGTAGATAAGAAGGCTGGCAAGGTCGATAGAAGTATATTGGATATACGTCGTGTTGATGTGTACTTTACTAGTACTCCGAGTAGCACCAGGGTATTAGATACCGGTTCGGTTGCTGAGTGTTAGTAACTCGAAATAAAAGCTACGGAATAAACGGAGACTAGCTAAAGGTGAGCTGACGATATGTGTTGGAAGTGTTTCCAATGTTGATATGATCAAGCATCGCACGCTCCCTCTACCATCGAGATTTGTGTTAAACTTAAATAATTGTTATTTGGTGTTTGCGTTGAGCATAGGCATGATTGGATTATGTCTATCGCAATACGGTTATTCATTTAAGGAGAATAATGGTTACTCTGTTTATTTGAATAATACCTTCAATGGTCTTACACCTAAAATGAATGGTTTATTGAATCTCGATCATAGTGATACACATGTTCATGCCAAAAGATAGTAATGATAGTACCACCTACTTGTGGCACAGCCACGTAAGTCATATCGGTATAAAACGCATGAAGAAGCTCCATGTTGATGGATCTTTGGACTCACTCATTTTTGAAAGGTTTGAGACATGCGAACCATGTCTGTTGGTGTATATGCATGAAGAAACTCCATGCAAATGGACCGTTTGAACTCACTTGATTTTGAATCACTTGAGGCATGCAAATCATACCACATGGGCGAGATGACTGAAAGCCTCGGTTTCAGTAAAATGGAACTAGAAAGCAAATTGTTGGAAGTAATACATTTTGATGTGTGCAGTCCAATGAGTGCTGAGGCATGTAGTGGATATCGTTATGTTTTAACTTCACAGATGATTTGAGTAAATGTTGAGTATATTTACTTGATGAATCACGAGTCTGAATTATTGAAAGGTTAAATTTCAAGGTGAAGTTGAAAGATCGTCGTGACAAGAGGATAAAATATCTATGATATGATCATAGAGATAAATATCTAAATTACGAGTTTGGCACAGAATTAAGACATTGTGGAAATTGTTTCACAACTAATACAGCCGGGAACACCATAGTGTGATGGTGTGTCCGAACATCATGACTGCACCCTATTGGATATGATGCATACCATGATGTCTCTTATCGAATTACCGCAATGGTTTATGGGTTAGGCATTAGAGACAACCACATTCACTTTAAATAGGGCACCACGTAATTCCGATGAGATCACACCGTCTGAACTATGGTTTAGAGAAACCTAAGCTGTCATTTCTTAAAAGTTTGGGGCTGCGACGCTATGTGAAAAAGTTTCAGGCTGATAAGCTCGAACCCAAAGCGGATAAATGCATCTTCATAGGACAACCCAAAAACAGTTGGGTATACCTCCTGTCTCAGATTCGAAAGCAATAAGGGATTGTTTCTAGAATCGGGTCCTTTCTCGAGGAAAAGTTTCTCTCGAAAGAATTGAGTGGGAGGATGGTGGAAACTTGATGAGGTTATTGAACCGTCTCTTCAACTAGTGTATAGCAGGGCACAAAGAGTTGTTCCTGTGGCACCTACACCAATTGAAGTGGAAGCTTATGATATTGATCATGAAACTTCGGATCAAGTCACTCCCAAACCTCGTAGGATGACAAGGATGCATGCTACTTCAGAGTGGTACATAATCCTGTCTTGGAAGTCATGTTGCTAGACAACAATGAACCTACGAGCTATGGAGAAGCGATGGTGGGCCCAGATTCCGATAAATGGCTCGAGGCCATATAATCCGAGAGAGGATCCTTGTATGAAAACAAAGTGTAGACTTTGGAAGAACTACTTGATGGTCGTAAGTATGTTGAGTACAGATGGATTTTAAAAGGAAGACAGATAATGATGGTAAATGTCACCATTAAGAAAGCTCGACTTGTCGTTAAGATGTTTTCTGACAAGTTCAAGGAGTTGACTACGGTGAGACTTTCTCACTCGTAGCGATGCTAAAAGTCTGTTGGAATTGTATTAGCAGTTACTCCACTATTTATGAAATCTTGCAGATAGGATGTCAAAACATTGTTTCCTCGACGATTTATGAGGAAAGGTTGTATGTGATACAACCGGAAGGTTTTGTCAATCCTGAAGTATGCTAATAAGTATGCAAAGCTCCAGCAATCCTTCTAAGGACTGGAGTAAGCATCTCGGAGTTGGAATGTATGCTTTGATGAGATGATCAAAGATTTTGGTGTATACAAAGTTTATGAGATACTTGTATTTCCAAAGAAGTGAGTGGGAGCACTATAGAATTTCTGATGAGTATATGTTGTTAACATATTGTTGATCGGAAATGATGTAGAATTTCTGGAAAGCATATAGGGTTATTTGGAAAGTGTTTTTCAATGGAAAGCCTGGATTAAGCTACTTGAGCATTGAGCATCAAGATCTATAAGGATAGATCATAACGCTTAAATGGTACTTTCAAATGAGCACATACCTTGACATGATCTTGAAGGTGTTCAAGATGGATCAGTCAAAGAAGGAGTTCTTGCCTGAGTTCTAAGGTATGAAGTTAAGACTTAAAGCTCGACGATGGCAGATTAGAGAGAAAGGAACGAAGGTCGTCCCCTATGCTTAAGACATAGGCTCTACAGTATGCTATGCTGTGTACCGCACCTGAAGTGTGCCTTGCCATGAGTCAGTCAAGGGGTACAAGAGTGATCCAAGAATGTATCACAGGACAACGGTCAAAGTAATCCTTAGTAACTAGAGGACTAAGGAATTTTCTCGATTATGGAGGTGGTAAAAGAGTTCGTCGTAAAGGGTTACGTCGATGCAAGCTTAACACCTATCCGGATAGCTCTGAGTAGGGATACCGGATACGTATAATGGAGCAACAATTTAGAATAGCTCCAAGTAGAACAGTTATTTGGAATAGCTCCAAATAGAACGTGGTAGCTACATCTAGGAGATGACATAGAGATTTGTAAAGCACACATGGATCTGAAAGGTTTAGACCCGTTGACTAAAACCTCTCTCACAAACAACATGATCAAACACAGAACTCATTGAGTGCTAATCACATAGTGATGTGAACTAGACTCTTGGATGTTGGTTACATAGCGATGTGACCTGTGAATGTTAATCACATATCGATGTGAACTAGATTATTAACTCTAGTGCAAGTGGGATACTGTTGGAAATATGCCCTAGAGGCAATAATAAATTGATTATTATATTTCCTTGTTCATGATAATCGTTTATTATCCATGCTAGAATTGTATTGATAGGAAACTCAGATACATGTGTGGATACATAGACAACACCATGTCCCTAGTAAGCCTCTAGTTGACTAGCTCGTTGATCAATAGATGGTTACGGTTTCCTGACCATGGACATTGGATGTCATTGATAACGGGATCACATCATTAGGAGAATGATGTGATGGACAAGACCCAATCCTAAGCATAGCACTAGATCGTGTAGTTCGTATGCTAAAGCTTTGCTAATGTCAAGTATCATTTCCTTAGACCATGAGATTGTGCAACTCCCGGATACCGTAGGAATACTTTGGGTGTGCCAAACGTCACAACGTAACTGGGTGGCTATAAAGGTACACTACGGGTATCTCCGAAAGTGTCTGTTGGGTTGGCACGAATCGAGACTGGGATTTGTCACTCCGTGTGAACGGAGAGGTATCTCTGGGCCCACTCGGTAGGACATCATCATAATGTGCACAATGTGATCAAGGAGTTGATCACGGGATGATGTGTTACGGAACGAGTAAAGAGACTTGCCGGTAACGAGATTGAACAAGGTATCGAGATAACGACGATCGAATCTCAGGCAAGTACAATACCGCGAGACAAAGGGAATTGTATACGGGATTGATTAAGTCCTTGACATCGTGGTTCATCTGATGAGATCATCGTGGAACATGTGGGAGCCAACATGGGTATCCAGATCCCGCTGTTGGTTATTGACTGGAGAACGTCTCGGTCATGTCTGCATGTTTGCCGAACCCGTAGGGTCTACACACTTAAGGTTCGATGACGCTAGGGTTATAAAGGAAGTTAGTATGTGGTTACCGAATGTTGTTCGGAGTCCCGGATGAGATCCCGGATGTCACGAGGAGTACCGGAATGGTCCGGAGGTAAAGATTTATATATGGGAAGTCCTGTTTTGGACACCGGAAGAGTTTCGGGGTTTATCGGTAATGTACCGGGACCACCGGGAGGGTCCCGGGGTCCACCAAGTGGGGCCACCAACCCCAGAAGGTTGTGTGGGCCAAGAGTGGTGAGGGACCAGCCCCTTAGTGGGCTGGTGCGCCTCCCACCAAGGCCCAAGGCACAGGGGAAGTGGGAGGAGGCAAACCCTAGGTCCAGATTGGCCTTAAGGCCCACCCTAGGGGCGCCTCCCCCTTCTCCCCTCCCTTGGCCGCCACCCCTTGGCCCCATCTAGGGCTGCCGCCCCCCCTAGGGGTGGGAAACCCTAGAGGGGGCGCAGCCCTCCCCTTCCCCTATATATATGAGGCCTAGGGCTGCCCCAAAACACACGCGATTCAATCTTGTTGGTGCAGCCCTGCGTCTCTTCTTCCTCCTCTTCTGTGGTGCTTGGCGAAGCCCTGCAGTATAGCCACGCTCCTCCATCACCACGACGCCATTGTTCTGCTGTTGGATGAAGTCTTCCTCAACCTCTCCCTCTCTCCTTGCTGGATCAAGGCGTGGGAGACGTCACCGGGCTGTACGTGTGTTGAACGCGGAGGTGCTGTACGTTCGGCACTTGGTCATCGGTGATTTGAATCACGACGAGTACGACTCCATCAACCCCGTTCACTTGAACGCTTCCGCTTAGCGATCTACAAGGGTATGTAGATGCAACTCTCTTTCTACTCGTTGCTAGTCTCTCCATAGATAGATCTTGGTGATATGTAGGAAAATTTTGAATTTATGCTACGTTCCCCAACAGATGGCGCCTTCATCAACCTCCCCTGGGCGTCAAACTCCAGGGCGCCGGTCGAAGGAGACAGCTTCGACAGAGAGGTGCTCGCCTCCGCTCGACTGGCGCTGGTTGACGCGCCAAGCAGCAGCAGCGAGCCTGAGGAGGAGCGGCTGCTGCGGAAGCTGGTGTCGCTCTAGCGTGCTCGGCAAGCCAAGCTGGAATCCCGCGAGGCGCTTGTTGCGAAGGCGGGAGTGGACATCGAAAAGCACGCGGAGGAGCTCCGGGGTCTCAACCAAGAAGCTCTCCGGTCCCTGGCAGAGGAGCGAGCGCAACTCGCCGAGGAGCAGAAGGCCTTCCTCCTCGAGAGGGCCGAAGTCGAAGAGCAACAGCGGTTTGCCGCTGAAAAGCTGTCTGCGCAGGAGGGCGAGCTGGTGCAGCGGAAGGTCAACCTTGACAGCCATGAGGAGGAGCTTGCCGTGCGCAAGCGAACATTCGGCGGAGCCCTCAAGCAAGCAGGGGATGTTGCCGCAGCTGCCGAGGACGCCAAGAAGGAGCTGGAGACGAAGGTGGCGCAGCTGGTGGTCGATCTCAAGGCGAGCGGTGAAGAGCTTGCCGCGCTCAAGCATGAGCGGGAGAAGGACGCCTACAGCCACTCAGAGCTGCAGGCTCGTCTCGCCGAGAAGGGCAAGGAGCTTAGCGCCGCCAAGGACTCCAATGCAGATCTTGAGTTGAAGCTGACTACTTTGACCAAGACGCTGGACGGCGCCAGGGAGCAGGAGGCGGCCTTGAAGGAGGAGATCAAGGCCGACAAGGCGCTGCTGGCGAGTGTCGTTGCTGCCCAGAACACTTTTAGGGAGAATGTGGAGCACTGGACGGAGGGTCTCGTGAATGTTGCCGCAGACATTGACAGGGAGCTAGCGCAGCTGGGGATGGAGGATCTTGGGTATCCCTCCCTCGAGAACCTTCAACCCAGCGCCAAGCTCGCATTGTTCTTCAAAGGCGCGGCGACGGCCCTCCAGCGACTCCGGGAGAGGATCCCAAAGCAGCTGGCCGACAAGTCGCGCAAGATCTGCGCGGGAGCTCTTCAAAAGGTGTTGGTGAAGGTGGCCTTCCGCAACCCGGGGCTCAACGTCACCGACGTCCTCAAGACCCTGCCGCCGGATGTTGATCTGGAGGCGCTCAAGACCCTTGTCGCACCCATTGTGGACAAGGTGAGCGGGGTCAAGAGGATTGAGGGCGATCGCGTAGACTAGGCTGCCCGTTTTCTTCTTTTCTTGTCGCTGCTGGTCATGTTATGAGAACAATCTGTTAGAGCCGCGACAAGCTACTTTGTAATATAACTCTATTCCGGGTAATGATTGCAATGTTATTTCCTTTACTTGATTCCTTCCTTTGTATGTTTTTGCCCTACGCTTTTAGGGAACTTGCCGGCGCAGGCACCTTAGCCGCGAGCACTGAGTGCGGGACGTCAGTAGCCTGCTGGCGGTGGCGCTACCGACAGGAAACCTTGTCACAACTAGTCGCAGCTCACTTAAGTTGTTGAGCGGACTCGAAACAAAGTAAGGGCGCAACTAGCTACGAGTTGGTTCCTCCGCGCACAGGTTTTCCATACAAAGCACGGTCGTTCAAGGAAGATAACTTAAAATTTTAAAAAATTTGATTGCTCAAACTTTGGCAACTTAGCTTTTCTGTTGTTTTGCTTCCCGGTAAGGTGAAACTTTCTTGAACGACGCCTGGTCCATACCATTACCTTCTCCTTTCCCCCCCAACAAACTTGTGGGCGAGGGAACCTTCCTTTCCTTGAGAAAAAAGAAAAAGGAAAAAATAAAGATATGGATCCTTATGGCTCGTTGTTGCTTACCGGGGGTAGGTACTGCACAAAGTGTCAGATAACACATGCAAAAAATAGAAATCACGAAATTGACAAAATGTGCGGAGCACATGAGCTTTATGCACGGGGTCTGCACCCGGCTTTGTACAAAGGATTACATGCAACAACGGCAAGACTTGTACAAAAGGTGGTTGCTGGAACGGGTTCCTACAACCGCGCCTTATGGGTAAAACTTACGAAGATGCTCAATGTTCCAGGAGTTGCTCACTGGAATGCCATCTTCGGTCTCAAGGCGGACAGCGCCAGGCCTAGTGACTCGTTTCACCCGGTAAGGGCCTTCCCACTTCGGCGTCAACTTGTTGGAATTCTTGGTGGACAAAACACGCCGAAGAACAAGGTCGCCTTCCTCGAGACTTCTGGCGTTAACTTTGCGGCTATGGTAGCGGCGCAAAGCTTGCTGGTAGCGAGCAGCTCATACAGCAGCCTGAAGACGGTCTTCCTCAAGGAGCAGCGCGTCATTTTGCCGCAGCTGCTCTTGCTCAGGCTCATCATAAACGAGCACTCGAGGTGACCCGTATACGAGTTCCGTGGGGAGAACTGCCTCTGCTCCATAGACTAGAGAGAAAGGTGTCTGGCCAGTGGCTCGATTTGGCGTCGTCCTGATCGACCAAAGAACCACCGGCAGCTCCTCAATCTAGTTTCTTCCACACTTGTGCAGCCTGTCGAAAGTCCTGGTCTTGAGCCCACGCAGCACTTCAGCATTTGCCCTCTCCGCTTGACCATTGCTTCTCGGGTGAGCAACAGAAGTGATGCAGACCTTGGCGCCAAGATCTTGGACGTACTGCATGAAGGTGCGGCTCGTGAATTGCGTACCGTTGTTGGTGATTATCCTGTTAGGGATCCCGAAGAAGCAAACAATCGACCTGAAGAACTTGACTGCTGACTGTGCTGTCACCTTCCTCACTGCTTCCACTTCGGGCCACTTTGTGAACTTGTCGATTGCAACGTACAAGTACTCAAAGCCCCCGACTGCTCATGGAAAGGGGCCAAGGATGTCGAGCTCCCAGACCGAGAATGGCCAGGATAAAGGGATCGTCTGGAGAGCTTGAGCTGGCTGGTGTATCTGCTTGGAATGGAACTAGCACGCTTCACACTTGGTTACTTGTGCAGTTGCATCCTGGAGGGCTGTCGGCCAAAAGAAACCTTGCCTGAATGCTTTGCCGGCAAGTTCTCTTGCGCCAATGTGGTGGCCACATATGCCTCCATGTATCTCTGCCAATAGCTTTTGTCCATCTTCCCGGTGAATACACTTCAATTTCACACCGTTGAGTCTTCTTCTCTACAGTGTGTTGTCGACAAACTGGTACATACTTGACTGCCGGGCTACTCTTTCTGATTCTTCTTGCTCTTCAGGAAGTTCTCCTGTCTGAAGGAAACGGACAATCTGCTGTGCTCATGCTGGAGCTTGGGCTCGACAACAAGGACTAAAGGCACATCTGCTGCTGCGGGAACATCCGCTTCTACAGCAAGAACCTGCGGCTCAGCCGGAGCTTGACGTTCCCCGGCAAGCTTGCCGGAGCAAAACTTGTCGGGAGCCTCTGCTTCAACGGAACAAACCCTAGGGCTTGCCGGAGCAGACTGCTCCTCAGCACTCTTGGTGTTGATCTTGGGGACCTTCTTGGCGGCGGCTTCGGGAAGCTCTGCCGGAAAATAGTCACCAGAAATCAACTTCCTCTTCTTGCCCTGTCCAGTTGATGGCGTTACGGACGGTCGAGTCAGCTTGAGCACAAAGATCCCTGGTTCCGCAGGTAACTTAACTGCGGCGCACTTTGACAGGCCATCGGCAATGTCGTTCTGAGCTCTTGGAACATGCTCCATCTATAGGCCGTCAAAGTGCTCTTCTAGCTTTCTCACTTCATCAACGTGGGCTTCCATCAACGGACTCTGATAACTCTTGTTCACTTGGCGGACGACAAGCTGTGAGTCACCCCTGACAATGAGCTTCTTGATCCCAAGGTCTGCCGCGATCCTGAGACCGGCAAGCAAGCCTTCATACTCTGCAGTATTGTTTGTTGCTTGCTCCTTGGGAAAGTGCATCTAGACTACGTAGTTGAGGTGCTCTCCGGTGGGTGCGACAAGCAGCACGCCAGCGCCGGTGCCTTGCAGCAAGAAGGCACCATCAAAGTATATCAGCCACTCTTTGCTTGCTTCCTCGACGGGGATGCTCGTTTCTAGAATTTCTTCATCTGGTGTTGGCGTCCTCTCTGCTATGAATTCTGCCAATGCTCTTCTTTGGATAGTTGAAGTACTCTCAAACTTGAGGCCAAAGCTTGACAGTTCCAGTGCCCACTCAACAATCCTGCCTGTTGCTTCTGGATTCTGTAGTATCCTTTTCAGCGGAAAACGAGTGACAACTGTGATCTCATGTGCTTCGAAATAATGGCACAGCTTTCTCGAGGCCATGAGAAGGCCGAAAAGCAATTTCTGCACACCAGAGTACCTCGACCTAGCCCCTGCAGAAGGGAACTGACAAAGTAAACTAGGCGCTGTACCATTCTTTTCTGCATCTCCTCGCGCGCCTGCGCAGATCCATCTTTGTCAGGACCAGAGCTTGTCGGGGAAGCCTCCTTCTTGTCGTTGGATGTGCCTGCCGTGGTTGCCGGCTCGTCATATGCCTCCCTCTCTACTACTAACGCACCACTGGCCACTTGATTGGTTGCCGCTATATACAGCAGCAACTTCTCTTGTGGCTTAGGTGCGACAAGTGTTGGAGTGGAGGACAGGTATCTCTTCAAGTCTTGCAGCGCAGCCTCCGCTTCCGGAGTCCATTTCATTGGACCTGCCTTTTTCAATATTTTGAAAAACGGCAGGGCGCGCTCAGCAGACCTAGAGATAAACCTGCTGAGAGCAGCCACGCAACCGGCAAGTCTTCGTACATCCTTGACGCGCTTTGGTGCTTCAATCTGCTCAATGGCCTTGATCTTGTCGGGATTGGCTTCAATTCCTCGCTGAGACACGAAGAACCCGAGAAGCTTGCCGGAGGGGACTCCAAACACACACTTCTCGGGGTTGAGCTTGAGGTTTATCTTGCGCAGATTTGTAAAGGTCTCGTCTAAATCTTGAATCAGAGTTGCCTTGTCCTTGCTCTTGACCACTATGTCATCCATGTAGGCTTCCACATTTCTGTGTATTTGTGGCTCAAGAGAGACATGGACTACCCTTGCAAATGTTGAACCAGCATTATTTAAACCGAAAGGCATCCATATGAAATAGTATGTGCCACATGGAGTGATGAATGCGGTCTTCTCCTCATCTTCTTCTGCCATGAAGATTTGATGGTATCCTGAGTATGCGTCAAGAAATGAAAGCAAGTCACATCCGGCCGTGGAGTCAACAATCTGGTCAATGCGCGGCAAGGGAAATGGGTCTTTGGGACAAGCTTTATTAACATCGGTAAAGTCAATGCAAAGCCTCCATTTCCCATTTTCCTTGCGCACGACTACAGGATTGGCCAACCACGTAGGACGGAGCACTCCTCTGACAAGGTCTACTGCTTCCAATTTCTTGATCTCTTCTGCGATGAATTCTTGGCGCTCCACTGCTTGCTTCCCGACCTTCTGCTTGACGGGCCGCGCATGAGGAAAAATGGCAAGATGGTGCTCAATTACTTTCCTGGGAACACCGGGGATGTCACACGGTTGGCACGCAAACACGTCGACGTTCGCCCGCAGGAAAGCAACGAGCGCTCTTTCCTATTTAGGGTCAAGAGTGGCACTGATGGTGAAGGTACCACCAGTGCCATCCTCCTTGGCGGACACCTTCTTGGTCTCTGGCGGAGCTGCCATTGTCTTCTTACACTTGCCGGTGGAGCTTGATGGTGCGTCCTCGACAGTAGTGCAGCACTTTGAAGAGGTGCACTTGCCGGAGTGGGCATCAGAACTCTTGCCGGACTTGGTCTTCTTCTTCCCCCCGGGAGTTTAACGGCAGGTGACTTGCGATCTGTTGCGGCTGCCGCTTCCCGATAGATCTTGTCGGTGCATATAAGAGCATCCTTCTTGTCGCCAGGGACAGAGATGACGCTTATCGGTCCTGGCATCTTCAGCATGTTGTATGCGTAGTGAGAGGCTGCCATGAACTTGGCGAGTGCTGGACGGCCGAGTATCCCATTGTAAGGCAATGGAAAATCGGCAACGTCAAAAGTGACCCTCTCAGTCGTGAAGTTCAACTCGCTACCAAATGTTACTGGCAACGTGACCTTCCCCTTCGGCTTGCTCCTTCCCGGGTTGATTCCTTGGAATGTGCCGGTCTCTTCAAGCTCGCTGTCAGGGATCTGGAGTTTCTGGAGTACAGCGGACGAGATCAGGTTCAAGCCGGCCCCGCCGTCAACTAGCATCTGAGTGACCTTGAGGTTGCGGATAGTTGGTGAAACCAACATCGGGAAGCACCCGACCGCAGTTGTGCGATCAGGGTGGTCCTCAATATCAGAGATGATAGGCGTGCTGGACCATTTCAGAAGCTTGCGTGACTCGACAGGTGGTTCCGCCGCATTGACTTCCCGCACCCACTGCTTGAGTTGGTGGTGTGAAGTATGCAGAGAAGCACCGCCGTCAACGCACAAGACCTCTGTGGCTTTCTGGAACTCCTGCTCACTGGTCTCGACATCATCCATGTCTTCGTCGTCGTCGTCATCTTCATCCTTGTCGCGGCCGCGGGGAGGTCTGTCTCCTTGCCGCGGCGTCCTCCCCGGCCGGCGCGCTTCTTGCCGGATTATCCAGCGCCTCCTTGGGCCCTCTCCTTGTCGCGTCGCTCGTATTCAGCCTTTTGCTGCTGGACAAGCTGCTCGACCTTCTTGCAGCTCTGGAGGTCATGGCCCTTGGTGCGGTGGATCTTGCAGTACTGCTTGTCAGTGTCGTCCTGCTTGTCGGTGACCTCCACAGCCTGGCAGTTGGTGCATGCGGCAATCTCCTTGCCGGAACTACCAGCTTTGGCTTTCTTGGCGCCACCTTCGTTGCCGGACTGCTCAATGACTAGCACATCTTTTCCTTTCTTCTTCCTGTTGTTCCGCCGCCGGTTTTTCTTTGCCGGGGCAGCATCCTCGCTGTCAAATCCTCCTGCTCCTGTATTCTCTCCGGGGAGTTTCCTCCCTTCCTCAGCACATGCACACTTGTCGGCCAGGGCATACAGCTCACTGACATCTCTGATCTTGCACATCGCCATCTCCCCCCACATCCTGCGGTTATGCACGTTCTGATGGAACGCGCTGATGACCGCGGCAGGGTGGACATCTGGGATGCTGTGCTGTACACGGCTGAATCTCTGAATGTACTTGCGCAGGGGCTCTCCTTCCTTCTGGGCGAGCAGGTGAAGGTCACTCTCTGGGCCATGAGGTTTGTGGCCGCCTGTAAAGGCGCCGACAAACTGATGGCATAGGTCTGCCCAGGAGGATATGGAGTTGTCCGGCAAATGCATGAGCCAGGACCTGACGTTGGGCTTGAGCACCAGTGGGAAGTAGTTGGCAAGGATCTTGTCGTCCCGCCCCCCGGCAGCTTGCACCGCGATAGTGTAGATGCTGAGGAACTCCGATGGATGCGACTTGCCGTCGTACTTCTCTGGTATGTCTGGCTTGAAATTCTTCTTGCTGGGCCACTAGACTTGCCGCAGCTCACGAGTAAACGCAGGGAAACCTACCGCGTACGGCAAGTCGCCTGGTTCCCCTGGCGCATGCATGTCGAAAGAGGGCCCAGCGCGCTGGCCTGATTGATGCCGCGCTTCTCTTCGGCGCTCGATGCGAGTACGAGCGTCTTCTTGCTATCGTTCATGAAGAACTTGGCGCTGATCGCGACGAGCTCATGGATCTGATGACGCGGTGGAGTCGCTGTTGAGGTGGATCCGGCGAGTCAGCGATCTTGGCCTTCGGGGCGGAGAGTGCACGGTGGTTGCACCCCCACCGGTCTTGTCGCCACCGGCTCGCGCCTGGCTGACTTGTTGCAGCTGCGATGTACTCGGCTGCCGTGGAGTGTCGCCGTTGGCGAAGACTATGAGACTCTGAATGGTGGCCCTCCAGTCGTCGATCTTGTCTGCCGCTGGAGGGTAGTCTAGGAGCAGTTGAGCTCGCGCCAAAGCTTCTGCTCAAGTGGCAGGTGGCGGCGGCGGACGGTGTGAGGAGCGGGATATGCTCGGACTTCTAACTATGTTCGAAGGAGCAGTATCTCGTCCAGGCGACCGTGCCCCGCTCGTGCCAGCATGTTGGGGTGCATGCTGGTCTTGAGCACTCCGAGATCCACCAGCTCGATCTTGGTCCAGCAAATGTATGGTACTATGAGTACCATGACGCTGTCGGTCCCACGCCTCCTGGGATGGGCGCGGTGCATGTACGGACGCCGAGGTCTTGGAGTGCGCCCGGTCGTTGTGGGAGCCGACTGCGCCGCCGATTGGCAGCGCAGCCTTGTCCTTGGACCTGGCAGCACCGTGAGCTCCCTCGTCGACGCCCGTTCTTCCGCCGGCGTCTACCGCACCAGCCATTTGTTCCGGCGGTGGTGGGTTCGGCGCGGACGGAGCAGCCGCCTCCGAAGCCTTCTTCTTTGGCGGCATGTCGATGAAGATGATGAAGATTTAGCTCATGTGAACGCCGGATCAGGTTCACACAACCTCGACGCACCCCCTTCCTGGCACGCCAAAGATGTCGGGGGAACTAATCCACGAACACCTATGGGACCGGCGGACCGAGCCCCTTTCGGTTCGGCAGGGGGGCGGAGATCGCACGAAGAGCAGGTCGAGGCGAAACACACGAGCAGTTTTACCCAAGTTCGAGCCGCACGGATGCGTAAAACCCTACTCCTGCTTTGTGGTTTGTATTGAGTTCTTGCTCGGGAGCGCCGAGTGCTACAGTACACACTGGCAGCTAATGAGACCGAGCCTGAGTGTTCTCCCCCCACTCTACGTTGCGCATGGGCCTCCTTTTATATGCTCAAGGGGTCACCGACAGGTGGCAACATAGACAAGGGTAAAAATGGAAAGGTGTTGCGGTTGGTACAGCTACCTGCTACAGTGTATCATACCTAACCCTGATGGCAGGGGACAAGGGCATTAAATGCCCGTCTGCGTCGCCCAAATAGTGCAAAAGGGACCGTCAGGGGCGCCACCGCTCGCCACGATGGCAATCTTGTCAGCGCCGCTTGCCACCGCGCACCGCTGGCTGCACAGCCTCCCGCCACGTACGCCTGGAAGGGTCCCAAAGCGACACGTTGGTGGATGTGCTGGAGCGCGGGCACAGAGTGGTGGCTTGCCGCGGCAAGCTCCTTGCCGCGGTCGTTGTCTTGTCGCGTCCGGGAGCTTGTCGCTCACCGGGCCTTGCCGGGACGCGTGGTGCGTCACGACAAGTTCCTTGAGATGCCTTGGTTGGCCTTCCCGGCAAGCTCCTCTTGCCGGGGTCTTGTCTCCTTGGCTTGGATACTTTGTTCTTGAATGGTTCCAAAGGAACCATGGGGGACCTTGGCGGTCACCTGGCAAGCCCTGCCGCGGGATGCTGTGACTGCCCGTGCACAAGTTCGGGATACTAGGGTACCCCTACTCTAGTACACCGATAGGAAAGATGTCGGGGGAACTAATCCATGAACACCTATGGGACCGGCGGACCGAGCCCCTTTCGGTTCGGCAGGGGGGCGGAGATCGCACGAAGAGCAGATCGAGGCGAAACACACGAGCAGTTTTACCCAGGTTCGGGCTGCACGGATGCGTAAAACCCTACTCCTGCTTTGTGGTTTGTATTGAGTTCTTGCTCGGGAGCGCCGAGTGCTACAGTACACACCAATAGCTAACGAGACCGAGCCTGAGTGTTCTCCCCCCACTCTACGTTGTGCATGGGCCTCCTTTTATATGCTCAAGGGGTCACCGACAGGTGGCAACATAGACAAGGGTAAAAATGGAAAGGTGTTGCGATTGGTATAGCTACCTGCTATAGTGTATCATACCTAACCCTGACAGCAGGGGACAAGGGCATTAAATGCCCGTCTGCGTCACCCAAATAGTGCAAAAGGGACTGTCAGGGGCGCCACCGCTCGCCACGATGGCAATCTTGTCAGCGCCGCTTGCCACCGTGTACCGCTGGCTGCACAGCCTCCCGCCACGTACGCCTGGAAGGGTCCCAGAGCGACACGTTGGTGGATGTGCTGGAGCGCGGGTACAGAGTGGTGGCTTGCCGCGGTCGTTGTCTTGTCGCGTCTGGGAGCTTATCACTCACCGGGCCTTGCCGGGACGCATGGTGCGTCGCGGGAAGTTCCTTGAGATGCCTTCGTTGGCCTTCCCGGCAAGCTCCTCTTGCCGGGGTCTTGTCTCCTTGGCTTGGATACTTTGTTCTTGAATGGTTCCAAAGGAACCACGGGGGACCTTGGCGGTCACCCGGCAAGCCCTGCCGCTGGATGCTGCGACTGCCCATGCACAAGTTCGGGATACTAGGGTACCCCTACTCTAGTACACCGACAAATATTCAGATCCGAAAGATTCAAGACAAAAGTTCATATTGACATAAAAATGATAATACTTCAAGCATACTAACTAAGCAATTATGTCTTCTCAAAATAACATGGCCAAAGAAAGTTCATCCCCACAAAATCATATAGTTAATCATGTTTCATTTTCGTCACACAAGAATGCTGTCATCATGCACAACCCCGATGACAAGCCAAGCAATTGTTTCATAATTTAGTAATCTCAAACCTATAAACTTTCACGCAATATATTAGCGCGAGCCATGGACATAGCACTATGGGTGGAATCGAATATAATGAGGGGGGTTATGTGGGGAAGACAAAAAAGGAGAAAGTCTCACATCAATGAGGCAGATCAATGGGCTATGGAGATGCCCACCGATTGATGTTAATGCAAGGAGTAGGGATTGCCATGCAATGGATGCACTAGAGCTATAAATGTATGAAAGCTCAACAAAAGAAACTAGTGGGTGTGCATCCAAATTGCTTGCTCACGAAGACCAAGGGCACTTGAGGATGCCCATTGTTGGAATATACAAGCCAAATTCTATAATGAAAAATTCCCACTAGTATATGAAAGTGATAACATGGGAGACTTTCTAATATGAAGATCATGGTGCTACTTTGAAGCACAAGTGTGGTAAAAGGATAGTAACATTGTCCCTTCTCTCTTTTTCTCTCATTTTTTGGGCCTTCTCTTTTTTTATGGCCTTTCTCTTTTTTTGGGCCTTCTCTTTTTTTAATGGCCTTTCTTTTATTATTATTTATTCCTCACTTGGTACAATGCTCTAATAATGATGATCATCACACTTCTATTTATTTACAACTCAATGATTACAACTCGATACTAGAACAAAGATGACTCTATGTGAATGCCTCCGGCGGTGTACCGGGATATGCAATGAAACAAAAGTGACATGTATGAAAGAATTATGAACGCTGGCTTTGCCACAAATACTATGTCAACTACATGATCATGCTAAGCAATATGACAATGATGAATGTGTCATGATGAACGGAATGATGGAAAGTTGCATGGCAATATATCTCGGAATGGCTATGGAAATGCCATAATAGGTAGGTACGGGGGCTGTTTTGAGGAAGGTATAAGGAGGTTTATGTGTGAAAGAGCGTATCATATCACGGGGTTTGGATGCATCGGCGAAGTTTGCACCAACTCTCAATGTGAGAAAGGGCAATGCACGGTACCGAAGAGGCTAGCAAGGATGGAAGGGAGAGAGTGCGTATGATCCATGGACTCAAAATTAGTCATAAATAACTCACATACTTATTGCAAAAATCTACAAGTCATCAAAAACCTCGGCACTACACGCATGCTCCTAGGGGGATAGATTGGTAGGAAAAGACCATCGCTCATCCCCGACCGCCACTCATAAGGAAGATAATCAAATAACACCTCATGTTTCAAATTTGTTGCATAATGTTTACCACACATGCATGCTAAGGTACTTGCAAACCTCAACACAAGTATTTCTCAATTTCACACCTACTCAACTAGCACGACTTCGATATTATTACCTCCATATCACAAAACAATCATCAAGCATCAAACTTTTCTTAGTATTCAACACACTCATAAGAAAGTTTTATTATTAATCTTGCATACCAAGCATATTAGGATTTTAAGCAAATTACCATGCTATTAAGACTCTCAAAATAATCTAAGTGAAGCATGAGAGATCAATAGTTTCTATAAAACAAATCCACCACCATGCTCTAAAAGATATAAGTGAAGCACTAGAGCAAAACTATAAAGCTAAAAAGATATAAGTGAAGCACATAGAGTATTCTATCAAATTCCAAATCATGTATGGCTCTCTAAAAAGGTGTGTACAGCAAGGATGATTGTGCTAGACTAGAAAGCAAAGACTCAAATCATAAAAGACGCTCCAAGCAAAACACATATCATGTGGTGAATAAAAATATAGCTCCAAGTAAAGTTACCGATAGAAGTAGACGAAAGAGGGGATGCCTTCCGGGGCATCCCCAAGCTTTGGCTTTTAGGTATCCTTAGATTATCTTGGAGGTGCCACGGGCATCCCCAAGATTAGCTTCTTGCCACTTCTTGTTCCATAATCCATCAAATCTTTACCCAAAACTTGAAAACTTCACAACACAAAACTTAAAGTAGAAAATCTCGTGAGCTCCGTTAGCGAAAGAAAACAAAAGACCACTTCAAGTTACTGTAATTAACTCATTATTTATTTATATTGGTGTTATACCTACTGTATTCCAACTTCTCTATGGATTATAAACAATTTTACTATCCATAGATTCATCAAAATAAGCAAACAACACACGAAAAACAGAATCTGTCAAAAACAGAACAGTCTGTAGTAATCTATAGCTAGCGCAAGATCTGGAACCCCAAAAATTCTAAAATAAATTGCGGGACGTGAGGAATTTATCTATTAATCATCTGCAAAAACAATTAACTAAATGACAGCAGTTCTCGTGAGCGCTAAAGTTTCTGTTTTTTACAGCAAGTTCAACCAAAAATTCTAAAATAAATTGCGGGACGTGAGGAATTTATCTATTAATCATCTGCAAAAACAATTAACTAAATATCACTTTTCAACTAAATGACAGTAGTTCTCGTGAGCGCTAAAGTTTCTGTTTTTTACAGCAAGTTCAATCAAGACTTTCCCCAAGTCTTCCCAACAGTTCTACTTGGCACAAACACTAATTAAACACAAAAAACACAACCAAAACAGAGGCTAAATAATTTATTTATTGCTAAACAGGAGCAAAAAGCAAGGAATAAAAATAAAATTGGGTTGCCTCCCAACAAGCGCTATCATTAACGCCGCTAGCTAGGCATAACAAGCAAGAATAGATCTAGGTATTGCCATCTTTGGTAGGCAATCCATAAGTGGCTCTCATGATAGATTCATATGGTAATTTTATTTTCTCTCTAGGAAAGTGTTTCGTGCCCTTTTTAATGGAAATTGAAATCTAATATTCCCCTCCTTCATATCAATAATTGCACCAACCGTTCTGAGGAAAGGTCTACCAAGAATAAGAGGGCAAGAAGGATTGGAACCTATATCAAGAACGATAAAATCTACGGGCACATAATTCCTATTTGCAACAATAAGAACATCATTAATTCTTCCCATAGCTAGGTTTCTTAATAGTGGAATCCGCAAGATGCAAGTTTAGAGAGCAATCATCAAAATCCCGGAAATCTAGTAAATCACACAAAGTTTTGGGAATAGTAGAGACACTAGCACCCAAATCACACAAAGCATAAAACTCATAATTTTTAATTTTAATCTTAATAGTTGGTTCCCACTCATCATAAAGTTTTCTAGGGATAGAAACTTCAAATGCAAGTTTTTCTTCATAAGATTGCATCAAGGCATCAACGATATGTTTAGTAAATGCTTTATTTTGACTATAAGCGTGAGGAGATTTTAGCACGGATTGCCACAAGGAAATACAATCAATCAAAGAGCAATTTTCATAGTTAAATTCCTTGAAATCCATAATAGTGGGTTTAGCAACATCTAGGGTTTTAATTTCTTCAATCGCACTTTTATCAAATTTAGGATCAAGATCAACAAATTCCAAATTCTTAGAATGCCTTCTAGGTAAAGGTGGATCATATTCTGTCCCATCATTATCAAGATTCATATTGCAAAACAAAGATTTAATAGGGGACACATCAATAAGTTTTAGATCTTCATCATTATTTTCATAGGAACTAGAAGAACACGCTTTTATAAAGGCATCTTTCTTAGCACACATCCTATCAGTTCTTTCTTTGCACTCGTCATTGGAAATTATCATGGCTTTGAGAGACTCCTTGATATCAAGCTTAGGTGGAATAGATCTAAGTTTCAAAGAATCAACATCAAGAGCAATTCTATCAATGTTCCTAGCCAAATCATCAATCTTAAGCATTTTTTATTCAATCATAGCATTATAATTCTTTTGCGAAGAAATAAATTCTTTAATATTAGATTCAAAATCAGAGGGCATCTTATTATAATTTCCATCAGAATTGTTGTAGGAATTACCATAATTATTAAGGGATTACTAGGAT
The DNA here is from genome assembly GCA_034509565.1 of Triticum monococcum. Lineage (NCBI taxonomy): Eukaryota > Viridiplantae > Streptophyta > Magnoliopsida > Poales > Poaceae > Triticum > Triticum monococcum. The sequence continues at coordinate 73,457,047 of CM067842.1, read as the reverse complement.
AAGGCTTGGGATTGAAATTTCCTCTATACACATTGTTACAAAAATTGTTCCTACCAAGAAAATTCACATCCATAGATTCATTATTATTCTCAATCAAAGTAGACAAGGGCACATCATTAGGATCAGAAGAAACACTCTTATTAGTAAATAATTTCATAAGTTCATCCATCTTTCCACACAAAATATTAATTTCTTCTATCACATGCACCTTTTTAGTAGATCTTTCAGTGTGCCATTGAGAATAATTAACCATAATATTATCTAGGAGTTTGGTAGCTTCTTCTAAAGTGATTTCCATAAAAGTGCCTCCCGCGGCCGAATCTTAAAGATTTCTAGAAGCAAAATTCAATCCGGCATAAAAATTCTGAACAATCATCCACAAATTTAAACCATGAGTAGGGCAATTATGTATTATTAATTTCATTCTCTCCGAAGCTTGTGCAACATGTTCATGATCAAGTTATTTAAAATTCATAATATCGTTTCTAAGAAAGATGATCTTAGCGGGAGGAAAATATTTAGAGACAAAATCATCTTTGCACTTGTTCCATGAATCAATACTATTTTTAGGCAAAGACGAAAACCAAGCTTTAGCATGATCTCTAAGCGAAAAAGGAAATAACTTCAATTTAACAATATCATTATCGACATCTTTCTTCTTTTGCATGTCACACAAATCAACGAAGCTATTAAGATGGGTAGCGGCATCTTCACTAGGAAGGCCGGAGAACGGATCTTTCATGACAAGATTCAACAAAGCAGTATTAATTTCACAAGATTCAGCATCGGTAAGAGGAGCAATCAGAGTGCTAAGGAAATCATTATTATTGGTATTGGTGCATTCACACAATTTAGTATTATCTTGAGCCATCGCAACAAACAAGCAAACTAACACACAGGCAAACAAAAAGCAAACGGGCAAAAAGGCAAACGGAGAAAGAGAGGGAGGATAGAGAGATAGAGAGAGAGGGTGAATAAAACGACAAGGGTGAATTGGGGGGATAGGAAAATGAGAGGCAAATGGCAAATAATGTAATGCGGGAGATAGGGATTGTGAAAGGTACTTGATATGTTGACTTTTGCACAGACTCCCCGGCAACGGCGCCAGAAATTCTTCTTGCTACCTCTTGAGCACTGCGTTGGATTTCCCCAAAGAGGAAGGGATGATGCAGCAAACACTACTAGGAAAAGGCCTACTAATGGCGCACCTAATTTGGCCATTAATGGAGCATTAGTGGTGCGCCATTAGTGCCACGCCATTAGTATATTTTACTAATGGCGCACCACTGGTGCGCTATTAGTATCTGGTATACTAATGGCGCACCTCAGATGCGCCATTAGTATATAAAACAGTGCGCCATTAGTATGCCTCCCAGGGGGCCATGTATACCCAGGTGCTTCGGCATACTAATGGCGCACAACAACAGGATGCGCGATTAGTAACTTTGGCATACTAATGGCGCACTGTTTAATGATGCGCCATTAGTATCCTTTGGCATACTAATGGCGCACTATGATGTGATGCGCCATTAGTATGAATATTAGGTTTTTTTATTTTTTAATTTTCTGTTTTTTGCACAGGTTACAAAATGTATAATTGGACAAAATATAGACAGCACACATCAAGAACAGATTCATCGTATACAATAGAAGATTAGTCTCTGAATACAATTCATCATTTTAGTCTCCGAATACAATTCATCATATTAGTCTCCGATTTGAAAAGACCGAACAAAGATAGAACATTATATTACAAGTCTCGAGACCGCGAGTTTGTCTTCACATTACAAGTCGATATCGATCATCTAAACTACCATCATATAGAAGAGAGCTACGGTCATCACGATGAGCATCATCACGATGAAACTCTTCTTCATCCGGTTCCTCCAACGCTCCCTCCCCTCTCCCGCTAGATAGCGGGCGTATCTAGATTCGACCTCGGCCCTAGTGGTGTACCCTTTGTAACTGTTACCGCTGAATCGGTGAACCTGTCTCCGACACTCCTCCCAGTCGTTGTAGAATCCGGGAACCTTACCCTTGTACACGACATACCACGGCATCGCTATGCAGTAGCCAAATGAAACGTTAGTACCAATTCACAGACAATACATAAGCAATATATAAGTATGCAACAGAACGATCGGAAGAGAAAAGCAAGACATTAATAGCATTGATTACATCTAAGTTGAACGACTCTCGAAACCAAAGAGACATACTACAAGTTCATTAAAGTTTAATTACAACATGAGCCAATCGATGTTTCAGAACTAGACACAGCATCACTGCTTTCGACTCGACTCAAGGGACCGGAGCGTGGATGAAGCCGCCGTCTATCATGGGAGTCATGAAACAACGGGCGTTGTCAGCCTGCATTTGTAGGATTGTGTCGATGTCACTGTTGGACGGTTGATTTCTGAGGTAGAACTGCCCCGAGGTACGAAGGACATCTTGATGGATGATTTCCGCAAACTCCGACTGGATGCGAAAGAATTCTTGTTTGATGTCCGCGTCCTAGATTGCCGACACGCTCACGGCCCAATCTTTGAGTCTACTCAGTAGCAGAAGTTGATGATGGTCCCGTACGATCGCCCGCATGTGATGGATGGCGTAGTAGGCACCCTTCTGACCGCCAGGCGGCTGCTTGATGCAGCAGAACGTCATATTGTGGGAGAACACGTGCTTGCCGTACTTACGAATAGGCTTGGTGAAGGTGCCTCCAGATTTTACGTAGCCGGGGAGAACATTATCAAGAACTTTCTTGACATTTGTGTAGTCTACGTTCGACTGACGGTCCGGGTCGAAATACGTGGCCATGGAATATTTGGGGCTTAGGAGGATGAGCGTGCAACGTGTGTCACTGCAGAAAACACGGAATGTTAAAAGAAAAACGCTCGAAATCTAAGAATTCATATCTTACGGGGCGGTTGAGGGGAGGACTTCCTTGGGAAAGTAAGGCACGAGGAAGTTATCCTTATCTTGGTTTGCCAGAATGATGCCTTCGAGGTAAGAACTCGTGACTTGCCGGTCCCCAGCGCTGCCCAAGATCTTGGCACGCATGTAGAAGGGGTCGACTATCACGATGTCCGGGGTCTTGTCGTGAATGATCCGCATCTCCATACTCAGCGAAAATAGCCGAACGAAGGTGTAGTGCAGCGGATGAAGGTTCAACATAGCGTGGATGTCATCAAACCGCAGGACGATCGTACCCCCGATGGAGTTATCCACGAAGCCCTTGCCCTCTGGCACCTTGGCCACGAAAACCAGGTATGCCAAATCCTTCTCTCCGAGACGCCGCTTCTCCAAAGAAAGAACACTGTCATGCAGACTCCGCATAGCACCGGTTGCAGCATCGAGCATATTTCTCGGTAGCATCGGCCTACCCGCCACATGCACCCTCCTCGAGATATCCTCAGGTGAAGGTGGCCCGTGCTGAGCACGGATCGTACTCGGTGCCGGCTGGCCCGTACCCTTGTTAGTCTTTCTTTTGCATGCCTTCTTCTTCTCCTGTAATGGGACCGAGTTCTGCTCACAGACCGCCTTCTTGAGTGTGTTGGGGCTGATAATATTTCGCACCTCGCCTATCTGAGGCTCAGTGAAGTCGGCAACTGGAGGCGTCTCCTGAGAGCTGAATGGCAGACGACGCCTGTTGCAACTTGGCTTCTCCGTGGTACCAGCTAGATCGCGCACGTCTTTTGTTCGGTTGGGTTCTTGATAAGGAGGCCCCATGAAGTCGCCACCGTACCCATGATCGGCAAAGTACTGATCGACGTTGGCAGATGTATCGTCGTCGTCGTTGTTCTGATCCTGTGCCATATGCATGTTTGGATCCAATGGCATAGGGATGTCTGGCACCGTTGCGGCGGTCTTGCCATGGGGCCGACTTGGCGCCGGCACGACTGGCGGTGTTGTCTTTGGGTTGGTGTCCCCCGCCCCCAAACGAATCTGGCCCTTCGGCCAAAGCAGGGGCCAGCTCAGGCAGGCGCTGAGGGTCATCACGTCATCATCGTCGGCCCTGACGGGTCGAATCCGAGGTAACAACTCGTCGCAGCCTGGCAGCAACCGAACCAGTTGAACCCTAAACAAGTTGGGTGGCATCTGGGTACCGTGGAACAAGGGGTTGCCCGGTTGAACGATTTTGCCCTTAGCGACATCGACCAACTCGTTGTTCACGAAGCGCAGGAGAGTGCACGGAACGTCGGCGGCGCCCTGCGAAAACATGTAGGGCGTCAGGGATGCCCATTCAAGGCAAGGAGATGAAGTCCTTGACCGAGAGAGGCTTAATTAGTTACCGTGATGATGGCGTCGAGCTCGTCTAATGTCGAGGCACCGCCAACGGCGGGCGTGTAGTTGACGGAGGGGCCGCTTGCTGCAGAGGTGGCGGCCGGCGTACACCCGGGTGCATTAAGCTCCCGTGCTGGCGTCGAAGACACCAATGCCGCCTCCGCCGAAGACACCAATGGCCCCGACATCGCGTTCTGCGAGTTGCTGGCCGTGCAGCTAGGAGTCGGGGGCGGCCCCTGTTGGCCGCCCACAATCCACGCACTAATCCCCTGGATCAAGGTAGGCACAATGGCGGTGATCGTCTTTCCGAGTTGTTGCTCCACTTGCTCTTGGACAATCTCTGGAATCCGCGCCACATGTGCCCTGAGTTCTTGAACCTCGCGCGCCTGGCTTTCCGAGCTGATCTTTTTCTCCTTTCGCCCACCAGTGTTATAGTATGACAACCATTTTTTCGACAAGCCTTTGCCGGCCACATGACCAGCTGACGTCGGCTTACTGAGCTTATCCTTGTTCTTCATTACATTCAACGCCATATTTAGAGTGGTGTCCCAACGGTTGCTCTTAGTCGACCCCGCGCTACTGCTTTCAGTCGCCTGCAGAAGGAATGTGAACCATTTAGAAATTTGGCTTCATTAATTAGAATGCAACCATATGGAGCTAATTACGCGGGGGTGTATTCCTTACCGGAACATGCTCAAGCGCCCGGGTCTTTGGATCCGTGGTAAGCTCCTTTGTTTTTGGGTCCTTCTTGTACCAGGCCCTGAGAAAGTTCCTGGTCTTCTTGTCACCGTATTTATCGAAGAGGGGCGGTAGGCCTTGCTCGGCATGGTCCGCCTCCTCCTTGTCCCATATAGGCTCCGCCACTCTGTAACCGCCGGGACCGAGTGTGTGTTCCCCTAAGTTCAGCTCCCGCATTTCTTTCCCCCACTTACTTGATTCGGAGTTTGCGGTGCTCGAGCAATTGATCTTGAAGTCGTTGTAGTCATCTTCGGTGATCGAAGGATTTTTCTCCTTGATCGTCTCATAACTCTCACCTTTCTCGATCATTCTCTTCACATTGCTTTTCCAAGTAGACAGGGCCGTGCTCATCTTCGTGAGGGCAGCACTGTTCACTTTATTCCCTTTGAGGCTTGTGTTTTCAAATTCAGCGGGGAACTTGTAACATTCGTGCAGCTTCGTGAAGAGGAGGTTGCGCAAATTCCCTCGGTCAGGATGCCTGAGGTTCTCGGTGTTGATCGAGACGGTGCTCCGGAGAATGCACCCGAGCTGAAGCGAGTACCCCTTGACTATTCGTTCGGGCGCCGTTGGATTCCCGTTGGAGTCCACTTCAGTAACTTCCTCCTTGAGGGTGCGGAGCACGGTCGGGCGCCGGTCCTTCCGTTGCCTCTTCGGTTGGCTGCCATCTGTGCGTGCGCCGCCATCATCAGTGGTGGCATCCTCGGCGGCACCAGCAATGGTGGCATTAGTGGGGTCATCCTCGGTGGTACCATCAGTGGTCTCAGGATCGGTGGGGAAGGCGGCGTCCTCATACAAGTGAGGTTGTTCCTCCATCTCCTGGGACAGCTCCCAGAATGCCTTGACGCCCGAACCCCCGGCCTCAACGTTGTTGGCCATGTTTCTCTCTAAATAGGAACAAAGCTTGGTCAAAAAGTTGGTTATTGTCAAGGAACAAGATCAAGATCATGGTAAACAACTTCTCTAAGTTCTCAAGCTAACCTAGTTCTCGAGGGATGTGTCCAGAAAGTTGGTTTCTCTCAAGATCCAAGGCTATGAGTTTGGTCAAATTTCCTAGGAAGTTTTGGATGGAACCTGTTATTGTGTTGTAGCAAAGCCACAACTCCTCCAAGTTCTCAAGATAACCTAGTTGTCGAGGGATGTGTCCAGAAAGTTGGTTGATGTCAACATACATGTTGATTAATATTTGTTTCGGTTGAGGATCAGGCACCTTCTAGGTCAAGAAAATTGGGCATGACCTTTGCTAATTTTCTTGACCTAGGAGTGCCCCATTCTCAACCGAAATGGAAATTAATCAACATTTCAGGAGAAAGGGATCATTTCACATCAGGAGAAATAGATCATTTCATCTAGCTCATGCCAGGTAATCAACCAAACCAAATATGTACAGGAAAGGTTCATCAACATCAGTCAATTAAGATACTACACCATAAGCTTCATCTAGCACATGCCATGCAACCTAGCAAATCATCACTTCTGAATCAAAACACCATGCTGGTGTAGCCATAGGCCCACATTAGTCTAAAATCATGCTTTATTTTTCACAACAGAAAGGTCAAAACAACAATAAAAAGGAACAGTGAGGTATGGACATCCATGTGCAGCGCAACATTCTAACATTTGGTAATGATAGCAACCCCACAGTTCACAGAGTATTTTCACAAGTCTTGATGGATTCAGCTAGAATCAAAAAACGGTGAAGTGCTGAAGAAGAGCAATCTGGTCTAATTGATCCTTGGAAATTATAGAAAGTTCATCTATGCATGGAAAAACAACAATTAGGATAGGGAAATTACTATGCAGCTAATAGTCTTTAAGCATTGAAACACAGCTAAGGTTACAACCCAGAAGTGATGGTTAACACTTCTAATAAACATGTCAATTTTAAATTATGACACACAATGCCATAATTAATCAAGAGAAAAAGGGGTTGGACTCTCTCTGCTCCTTTTTCCACTAGTTGGCACTCTGACCAATGCCTAACAATTCAACATGGCTACTCCTATCCCACCACACCAGCCTAACGACTACTACTAAAGTATGGCTGCTAATCAGAAACAAGATCTCATCTACTTACTAATCCACACCACCAGCATATACTACTCATGCATACCTTTGAATAGCAACATTACCCTACCCAAAGGTCCTCCTCTATGGGGGAACTAACCCAACATTAGGAACAATTAAATATTACAAATAATATGGGCTCAACAACCAGATGCTGCTAAATTTAACTAGGAGACAATGTCATGAATCAGAGTGTATCTGCAAAAGATCTTTCTTCCCTAATGTCATATCATCATCCATGGCTTACAGCAGACTCATCTTCTCTTTTCTCGTTAAACTTAAAAAACACAACCATGTCTCCCTTTCACTCCATCCAACACAATATATACAAAGGGCAAAGCAGCCCAGGAGACTAAACAAGCACTAACAAACAAATGCAGGGATCTGATCTGCCCCTCACTAACCAGGATCACAGAAACCATTTACAGACACCACCTCTTCCTCTACCCATAACCCTGGCCTTCTCTCAAAAATTCAGCCACTACAGCCCCATGTCCCTCTACTCATGCTCATCTTCTTTACTATGGCAACACTAATGTGTATGTAGTACATCAAAACCATAGTGCGGTGACAAGGAGGGGATCGACAGAGGAGCTCACCGTGACCTGCAGGTGAGCAAAGCGGTCTCGGGGGAGAGCTCGCCGGAGCGAATTGTCGATGGAGTCTGCCGGGCCGAAGAGGAAGCCGGTGGCGGGGAAGGTGTCGCGGGGGCGTCCGGAGTCCTGCGGCTTGTCCGGGGAGATGTAGTCGAGGGAGGTGGAGTGCTTGGGCACGTCAGTGTGGCATGAGGTCGACGGTTGCCATGGTGGTGCGAGGTGGCCGGCGACGGGCGCGTCGCGCGCGGGTTGCCGATGCGGATCTGGGGGAGAGGAGAAGGTGAGAGGGCGAGGGGAAGGGCCAGGGGAAGCGCGAGGGGGCAAGTGGGGAGGGGGCGAGGAGGCAGGGCGCAGTGGGTCGGGGCAGCGGTGGCGGCGGCGCGGTGGAGGGAGGGACGAGGGAAGGAGCGGCGCGGTGGATCGAGGGAGAGGGAACTGGCGAGGGGGAGAGGGAAGGGGGGATCGGGCGAAGGGGGAGAGGGAAGGGGGGATCGGGCACAATACTAATGGCACACCACCCCTCGATGCGCCATAAGTACATCCATACTAATGGCGCACCTCATCGTGGTGCGCCATTAGTAGTTTTTTTTCTTATAGCAATGGCACAATACTAATGGCGCACCACCCCTCGGTGCGCCATAAGTAGATCCATACTAATGGCGCACCTCACCGTGGTGCACCATTACTATTTTTTTTATGCATTTAAAATGCTATTTGATACTTATTTGTGTTTAAATATGTTCAAACTTGTTTAAATCATAACAGTAATATTTTTTTTATAAGACAGTAATAATTTTTCAAAAATATCATCAAACAGTAATGCCGATGGAGCGGGGGAGGGTGCGCGGGGTGCGGGGGTTCGGCGGTGGCGGTTGAGTAGGGGAAGGGTGCGGGGGGTCGGCGGCGGCGGTTGAGTAGGGGAATCGAGGGTGCGGGGGGGGGGGGGGGGGCGGCGGCGGCCGGTGGACCGGGGGGTGCTTGGCGGCGAGGGGGACCGGATTTAAAAATATTCATGATAGTTCAAAAAGTGCCCATGAAATACAATCGAGAAATGAAGGCTACGATTTAAATACAATTGATCTTAGCTAGCTATATGTTCACAATCTTCTTGCCCTTCTTTTTCGCAAATGGAGTTCTTCTGTGGAACGGACGTCCTTTAGGTAGGGTGGTCCTGCTTCTTCTTGTGGTGTATGCTGCTACTTCATCATCGTCATCATGTTCGATCCTCGGGTCGCCGTACTTGTCGAAGTCTTGCTCATTGGCTACTCCATCCATCCAGATGATCTTCCTTTTGCCTCTCCTCACGACAACATGACTGGGCTTTGACGGTTCGGTAATGAAGAAGCATTGGTCCACTTGGGAAGCCAGTACCCATGGCTCATTTTTCGCGGTGACGTTTGCGCCCGTGGTCTTGGATTTGGCTTCGGGTATAACCATGGTGGTGAAATACCGGTCTTCTTTTAGGACGCTCTTGGCCCATCTGAAACGGAACATCGGGACCTTCTCTCCAGCGTAGCTCAGCTCCCAGATCTCCTCGATCCTTTCGTAGTATCTGTCCTTGTCCTTACCGGTGTAGGATTCCATTGTTACCCCGGAGTTCTGATAACCATCGCTCTTCATGTCCTTGGCCTCGGTGTAGAATGTGTAGCCGTTGATATCGTACGCCTCATAGGTCATCAGGTTATGCTCGGCGCCCTGTGACAAGGCGAATATGAGTTGTCCTTCCATGGAAGAATCCTCATGTAAAGGGTACGACAGAAGCTTCTGCTTGAACCAACGCATGAAACATGAGTTGTGCTCTTCGAGTATATCTTCGTCCGTCCTCTGTTGGCCTCGGTCATTGTACGTGTTCTTAATAAAGGTTTTGTGCTGTACCACCCAAGGATCGACCACGTCTATGTGTTGTAGCGCGACTAGGTTTGCTCTTTCAAAGTCGGCGAGTCGACCCTCGAAGTCGACATGCATTTCACGACGACCCTCACGGTGACCCCATCCAGCAAGCCTGCCGAGGTGCCTATTGACGGGCAGACCAACGGGGTTCTCGGTGCCTATATAATTTGTGCAGTAGGAGATGCACTCTTCGGTCAGAAAGCCCCTGGCTATGCTTCCCTCTGGACGTGACATGTTGCGAACGTATCCTTTGATGACACCATTTTTCCTTTTGAATGGCATCATGCTGTGCAGGAACGTCGCCCCGAGTTGGATGATATCGTCCATGATATGGACCAGTAGATGCACCATAACGTCGAAGAATGCGGGCGGGAAGTACATCTCAAGCTCGCATAGTATCACCACGATCTCTTCCTGTAGCCTTCTGAGTTGCCTCACGCCAACAGACTTCCGAGAGATGATGTCGAAAAAGTTGCATAGGCCAAATAGGGTTTCACGGACGTGCGCGTCCATGATCCCACGGATTGCAACTGGAAGTATCTGCGTTATCAGCACATGACAGTCATGAGACTTCATCTCGCTGAACTTCAGCTTCGCTGGGTCTAGGTATCTGCTTATCTTCCCCGCGTAACCATAAGGAAGTTTTACTCCTACGAGGCAGGTGAAAAACTGCTCGATCTCCTCCTGACTTAGAGTGAAGCACACGGGAGGGTAGTCATTTCCGGTCTTCTTGGCCTTTTTGCCTTTGCGAAGACTTTCCGTGTCCTGCTTCGCCTCATCATCATCATCATCATCATCATCATCATCATCATCATCATCATATATAGCGTGAAGGTCCTGCCTGATGCCCATTGATTTCAAGTATGCCCTTGCTTTTGGCCCATCTTTGGTCCTCTCTGGCATGTTGAGCAGGGTACCAAGCAGACTCTCGCACACGTTCTTCGTGATATGCATGACATCAAGGCTATGAGGCACACGATGGATCTTCCAGTACGGCAAGTCCCAGAAAACAGACCTCGTTTTCCATACCTTCAGCAGCAGCTCTGGCGCCTTTCGCTTCTTTCCCGGCTCTGGCGCCTTTTGCTTCTTTCCCGGCAGTGGGCAGTCTTTCCAATTTTCAACAGCTCGTCTATTTCCTCGCCGCTCCTTGTACGCGGGCGTCCTCGGGGTTCAGTTTCACCATCGAATGGATCCTTGCGTTTTCTCCACGGGTCATCGTCGCGAAGCCACCTTCGATGTCCCATGAACATGGTTTTCGTTGACCCGGGATCTCTATCTAGCTGGCGATACGTTGTGTCATCCATGCACCTGACGCATCCAGAAAATCTGTGGACCACCTGCCTCGCGACCTATTCGTAACCGAGATAGTCGTGCACCGTCGTGTGCAGCGCGGCTCTCATAGGGAAATATTCTTTCTCTGCGGCGTCCCACGTATTGGCTGGCGTTTTCCACAGCGTGTCAAGATCCTCTTTCAGCTGCCCCAGATACATGTGAATGTATTTCCTCTTCATGCACAACCAGGGGGGAAGGTTGTACAGCCACACAAACACAGGCCAGGTGCTATGTGTGCTTCTCTGGCTGCCAAACGGATTGACTCCATCGGTGCTCGCGCCCAGCATGATGTTCCTTGGATCGTTCCCAAATTCTGGGTCTTCGAAGTTCAACGCTTGCCACTGGCTCGCATCCTTAGGGTGACTCAGCATCTTGTCTTTTTTATCTACCTCCGGATCATTTGCGTCATCTTCTCGCTTCTTCTCCTCCCTATCCGCGTGCCAACGCAGGAGCTTTGCTACCTTAGGGTCCGCGAAATACCGCTGCAGACGAGGAGTGATCGGAAAGTACCACACCACTTTTCGAGGAGCTTTCTTCCTCTTCTTGTATCGAGTGACGCTGCACACCGGACATATGGTAGACTCCGCATGCTCGTCCCGATAAATGATGCAATTGTTCATGCACACATGGTATTTCACGTGCGGTAAATCCAGAGGACACACGATTTTCTTCGCCTCCTCCAAACTGGTCGGGCACTTGTTCCCCTTGGGAAGACATTCGTGCCAGAATGACATGTTCTTGTTGAAGTATGCGTCGGTCATTTTGTGTTTTACCTTCATCTCCAGAGCCATGAGCGTTACTTTCAGGCGGGTATCCTCGGGCCTGCATCCTTCATACAATGGAGTAACCGCGTCTAACTCAAGTTGATCCATCTTGGCTTTCTCTCGGGCGGCAGCTCTTGCGTTATCTGTCTGCTTGAGAAGCAGCTCTTGAGTATGAGGGTCCTGCACCCAGCCCATCGATGGTCCAGCGTCATCTGCTCCGCCGGCATCATCATCTTCATGATCATGCCCGTCGTCTGCTCCGGCATCTTCCTCATCATCATGTCCTGCATCTTCTACATGATGACTGTGTACAGCATCACTGTCGTGATCGTCTCCTGGGGATTCTTCGTCTTCTCGCCCGCCCGAGCCGCGGTGGTTGTCTTGCTGCCCTTCCTCATTTCTTGCCCGGCCCCCATGGACGACTTCATAGTCATCTTCATCACCTTGCCACCGATAGCCATCCATGAAACCACGCAAGAGCAGGTGGTCCCGCACCTGCTCGGATTCCGGGTCCGCAATAAGGATCTTCAGCTTGCATCTTCGACACGGACATCTTATCTCCGTCTCGTTCTTTTGAAGCATCTCGGCCTTCGCGGACCTCAAAAACCTATTCACGATGCCTTAGGTCATCATGCGGACCATGGTCGCCTGCGGGGTAGAGCAAAACGATATTTTAGAACCAAGAAAAAATTTGGCATGACTTTCCCTAAAAATAGGACCAAAAAGAATGCTTAATGCCAAAATTCTCGCCGAAACGGAAATGAATCAACATTCCGGCAAAATATTGGCAACTATCGCATTTCAAATACCGGTACACCTCCAAACACAAACACATATGCAACACCACAAACATATGCAACACCACGAACATACATAGATCTAGCTAGGCCATAAAAAGTGCATGTGCACATTGTTGTAGGGAGAACAACTTAAATATAGCTTCCCCCCTTACTTACCTATCAAAAAAAGGTAATTTAACCACTTAAATTGAATGAATCTATGGTGGAAATGAGGTGAAAAAGAGGAGGCACCCAAGACAAGGAGGAGGTGGAGAGAATGAAGTGGGGAGAAAGTGAGTGTGGGTAGGAGAGGCTGTCCAAAATATCTTGTTGCTGCCCACTTACTAATGGCGCACCAACTCTAAATGCGCCATTAGTAACCCAGGTTACTAATGGCGCACCTTCTGGTGGTGCGCCATTAGTAGTTTTGCAAGCAAAAAAAAGCATACTAATGGCGCGCTGTTCCACAGTGCGCCATTACTAGTTTAAACTAGTAATGGCGCACGGTGGAACAGTGCGCCATTAGTAGTTTTGCAAAAAAAGGAATAAAAAATGTAATAAAAAAACATACTAATGGCGCACTTTTCAATAGTGCGCCATTACTAGTTTAAACTAGTAATGGCGCACGGTGGAACAGTGCGCCATTAGTAGTTTTGCAAAAAAAGGAATAAAAAATATTATAAAAAAACAACATTAGTGGCGCACTTTCCGACCGGTGCGCCATTACTAGTTAACTAGTAATGGCGCACTGTGTCTAGATGCGCCATTAGTATGTTTGGACAGGCGCACTAGTTCAAAAAAAATTTGATACTAATGGCGCACCCTGGGCCAGGTGCGCCATTAGTAGTTTCAACTCTAATGGCGTATCAGAAGGTGGTGCGCCATTAGTAGTTTCTAACCTGGGTCTGGTGCGCCATTAGTGTCAATCCCATCTATAGCCCTTTTTCTAGTAGTGAAAGTAGCGTAAGTATTTCCCTTAGTTTTTGAGAACCAAGGTATCAATCCAGTAGGAGGCTACGCTCGAGTCCCTCGTACCTACACAAAAACAATAGCTCAACGAGACCAACACGCTTAGGGGTTGTCAATCCCTTCACGGTCACTTACGAAAGTGAGATCTGATAGAGATGATAAATAATATTTTTGGTATTTTTTGTATAAAGATGCAAAGTAAATAAAGTAAAAGAAAAGTAAAAGCAAAGCAATAATAAAGTGATGGAGACTGATATGATGAGAAGGAGACCCGAGTGCCATAGGTTTCACTAGTGGCTTCTCTCAACAGCATATGTGTTTTACGGTGGGTGAACGAATTACTGTTGAGCAATTGACAGAATTGAGCATAGTTATGAGAATATATAGGTATGATCATGTATATAGGCATCACGTCCAAGACAAGTAGACCGACTCCTGCCTGCATCTACTACTATTACTCCACTCATCGACCGCTATCTAGCATGGATCTAGAGTATTAAGTTAAAAACAGAGTAACTCCTTAAGCAAGATGACATGATGTAGAGGGATAACTTCATGCAATATGATAAAAAACCCCATCTTGTTATCCTCGATGGCAACAATACAATACATGCCTTGCTGCCCCTTCTGTCACTGGGAAAGGACACCGCAAGATTGAACCCAAAGCTAAGCATTTCTGCCATGGCAAGAACAACCAATCTAGTAGGCCAAACCAAACTGATAATTTGAAGAGACTTGCAAAGATAACCAATCATACATAAAAGAATTCAGAGAAGATTCAAATATTATTCCTAGATAGACTGGATCATAAACCCACAATTCATCGGTCTCAACAAACACACCGCAAAAAGAAGATTACATCGAATAGATCTCCACAAGAGAGGGGGAGAACATTGTATTGAGATCCAAAAAGAGAGAAGAAGCCATCTAGTTACTAGCTATGGACCCCTAGGTCTGAAGTAAACTACTCACACTTCATCAGAGGGGCTTGGATGATGATGTAGAAGCCATCCATGATCGATGCCCCCTCCGGCGGAGCTTCGGAACAGGCCCCAAGATGGGATCTCGTGGATACAGAAAGTTGCAGCGGTGGAATTAGGTTTTTGGCTCCGTCCCCGATCGTTTGGGGGTACGTGGATATATATAGGAGGAAGAAGTATGTCGGTGGATCTTTGAGGGGCACACGAGGCAGGGGGGCGCGCCCTAGGGGGGGTGCGCCCCTACCCTTGTGACCACCTCGTGGATTTCTTGATGGAGGGTCCAAGTCTCCTGGATCTTATCTGATGAGAAAATCATGTTTCCGAAGGTTTATTCCGTTTGGACTCCGTTTTATATTCCTTTTCTTCAAAACGCTAAAACGGGCAAAAACAGCAATTCTGGGCTGGGCCTCCGGTTAATAGGTTAGTCCCAAAAATAATATAAAAGTGGAAAATAAAGCCGAATAATGTCTAAAACAGTAGATAATATAGCATTGAGCAATCAAAAATTATAGATACGTTGGAGACGTATCACACCCGCGCTCGTGCCGGGTCTTGTCCCAAGGTCGCCGTCGCCCAGATGTGCGGGCGCCACCACGTCCTCGTTTACCACTACTACCTGGCCACAAGGCCTTGCGAGCATTTCGCTAGGTTTTTCAACAGCCCCCACTACATGTTCGCTACAGTGGGCATCACCAATGATGTAAAGGCGCTCGAGAATTCGGGCATCGCCTGCCAGAATCTTGTCGACATCCGAGGCCAATATAAGATCTGGGGCAACAAGGAGCATGAGCAGGACTCACTGGTTCACCTCACCGAGGCCATCATCGACCC
Source organism: Triticum monococcum (assembly GCA_034509565.1). Classification (NCBI taxonomy): domain Eukaryota; kingdom Viridiplantae; phylum Streptophyta; class Magnoliopsida; order Poales; family Poaceae; genus Triticum; species Triticum monococcum. The sequence continues at coordinate 73,441,823 of CM067842.1, read as the reverse complement.
CTACTATAGAGACATGAAGGATTCGTTCAACAAGGACAAGCATGCCTGGCACTCGACCTGGATGGAGAAACTCAACAAAGCTCACGTCGTGTATGTGGCCAAGGAGGCGTACACGAGCTACGACATGTATAGGAGGATCGTTCACAGGAGGAAGTGCCTCCTTCCCCAAAACGGCCAGGGATCCAGCCGGAAGCAGAGCAATGGCAAGCATCGTCGCAACAATAAGTAGATGATTAGATCCTTGTTTCTCTTACTTTAGTATGCATGTAATTACTTACTTTGGTGTGTGGAAATGTTATGTGTGTACTCACTTGTGTAATTGTATGCTTAATTTGGTTATGCAATGTTGTATTTTTAAGTATATATGTTGATGCTCTGTAGACAGAGTGTAGATGTTGTGCAGACAAAGAAAATCACATCGCACATGGACTAAACAATGGAGCCTGTAAGTGATGTTTTCATCAATCAAACGCAATTCTATACCAGCAATCGTTTGCTCACAACACACAGGGCTTGTTAGCAGTAATTTTCTGTGTTGTTATTTTTCTTCGCACACGTTTTCGATTACAGACCTATTTGCCGCGTATCACACACATCTTGTTAAGTTGAACCATTTATGTTCTCATGTCTCAATGCAAACAGTTCATCTGAGTGAACCGCATGCCGTATATTGCACAAACCTTGATCTGGCTGACCATTTCTTTTGTGTTGTCTAATCACAAATAGTTCATCCGATTGAACCGTATGATGTATATCGCGATGTATATCGCACACACCTTCATCTGGCTGCCCATTTCTTTTGTTCCTCCGCATCGCAAACAGTTAATTGAGCTGAACCGTATGCCCTACATCACACATGCAACTAAAATCTGAACCGTGTTTGATGCATCCTCCATCTCAAACATTTTGCACCTTTTTGACGGTTTTTTACACCACCGTTTGCGATTATGGCATCGCACACAGTTTCGTCGAAGGGTCTCTGATCGTACTGTGAGAAAATACGCATCATACTTTTCACATGTCAGCATCCTGCAGTAGTGAAACTCATGCACCCTATAATTTCCATTAAACTTGTAGGGAAATGATCCGAACACATCAATGGATGAAGAATTGAGATGTGTTTCCATGCGTATTGACCCTGCCGTCATGACATGCAAAAAGTATGATGTGAACTGGTATTGCTTCCATATAGAGGAGCACCAGAACAGTCGGCCTGATCCCAAAACTATAAATACCGGAGTCTTCACCGAAGGAGATAATAAAGCAGATTACTACGGAAGGGTAGGAAAAATATAAGAGGCCCAGCCCATCCCAAAACTATAAAAACTGGAGTCTTCACCAGAACAGCCGGCCTGATCCCAAAAATATAACGTATCTATAATTTTCGGTTGCTCCATGCTATATTATCTACTGTTTTGGACATTATTGGGCTTTATTATACACTTTTATATTATTTTTGGGACTAACCTATTAACCAGAGGCCCAGCTCAGAATTCCTGTTTTTTTGCCTATTTTAGGGTTTCGAAGAAAAGGAATATCAAATGGAGTCCAAATGGAATGAAACCTTCGGGAACGTGATTTTCTCACCGAACATGATCCAGGAGACTTGGACCCTACGTCAAGCAACCAATAGGGAGGCCACGAGGTAGGGGGCGCACCTACCCCCCCCCCCCCCCAGGCGCGCCCTCCACCCTCGTGGGCCCTTGTTGCTCCACCGACGTACTTCTTCCTCCTATATATACCTACGTACCGCCAATAGATCAGATACGGAGCCAAAACCCTAATTCCACCGCCGTAACTTTCTGTATCCACGAGATCCCATCTTGGGGCCTGTTCCGGAGCTCCGCCGGAGGGGGCATCGATCACGGAGGGCTTCTACATCAAAACCATAGCCTCTCCGCTGAAGTGTGAGTAGTTTACCGCAGACCTTCGGGTCCATAGTTAATAGCTAGATGGCTTATTCTCTCTTTTTGGATCTAAATAGAAAGTTCTCCCCCTCTCTTGTGGAGATCTATTTGATGTAATCTTCTTCTGCGGTGTGTTTGTTGAGACCGATGAATTGTGGGTTTATGATCAAGTTTATCTATGAACAATATTTGAATCTTCTCTGAATTCTTTTATGTATGATTGGTTATCTTTGCAAGTCTCTTCGAATTATCAGTTTGGTTTGGCATACTAGATTGATATTTCTTGCAATGGGAGAAGTGCTTAGCTTTGGGTTCAATCTTGCGGTGTCCTTTCCCAGTGACAGTAGGGGCAGCAAGGCACGTATTGTTTTGTTGCCATCGAGGATAACAAGATGGGGTTTTTATCATATTGCATGAATTTATCCCTCTACATCATGTCATCTTGCTTAAGGCGTTACTCTGTTCCTATGAACTTAATACTCTAGATGCATGCTGGATAGCGGTCGATGCGTGGAGTAATAGTAGTAGATGCAGGTAGGAGTCGGTCTACTTGTCTTGGACGTGATGCCTATATACATGATCATACCTAGATGTTCTCATAATTATGCTCACTTCTGTCAATTGCTCAATAGTAATTCGTTCACCCACCGTAAAATACATATGCTCTTGAGAGAAGCCACCAGTGAAACCTATGGCCCCCGGGTATATGTTTTCATTGCATTTATTTTACTTTGCATCTTCATCATAAAAATACCAAAAATATTATTTTATCATATCTATCAGATCTCACTCTCGTAAGTGACCGTGTAGGGATTTACAACCGCTTATTGTGTTGGTTGCGAGGATTTTTTTGTTTTGTGTAGGTGCGAGGGACTCGCGTGTAGCCTCCTACTGGATTGATACCTTGGTTCTCAAAAACTGAGGGAAATACTTACGCTACTTTGCTGCACCACCCTTTCCTCTTCAAGGGAAAACCAACGTAAGTGCTCAAGAGGTAGCAAGAAGGATTTCTGGCGCCGTTGCCGGGGAGGTCTATGCAAAAGTCAACATACCAAGTCCCCATCACAAACCCCTATCTCCCGCATTACATTATTTGCCATTTGCCTCTCGTTTTCCTCTCCCCCACTTCACCCTTGCCATTTATTCGCCCTCTCTCTCTCTATCCTCCCTCTCTTTCTCTATTTACCTCTTTTTGCCCGTTTCTTGTTTGCTTGTGTGTTGGATTGCTTGTTTGTCACGATTGCTCAAGATAACACTAAATTGTGTGACTTTACCAATACCAACAACAATGAGTTTATTAGCACTCCGATTCCTCCTTGTGAATTTAGTGCTGCCTTGCTGAATCTTGTGAATTTAGTGCTGCCTTGCTGAATCTTGTGAATTTAGTGCTGCCTTGCTGAATCTTGTCATGAAAGATCCATTTTCCGGCCTTCCTAGTGAAGATGCCACTACCCATCTAAATAGCTTCGTTGATTTGTGTGATATGCAAAAGAAGAAAGATGTGGACAATGATATTGTTAAATTGAAGCTATTTCCTTTTTCTCTTAGAGATCGTGCTAAAGCTTGGTTTTCGTCTTTGCCTAAAAATAGTATTGACTCTTGGAATAAGTGCAAAGATGCTTTTATCTCTAAGTATTTTCCTCCCGCTAAGATCATCTCTCTTAGAAAAGATATTATGAATTTTAAGCAACTTGATCATGAACATGTTGCACAAGCTTGGGAAAAGATGAAATTAAAGATACGTAATTGCCCTACTCATGGTTTGAATTTGTGGATGATTATACAAATTTTTTATGCCGGATTGAATTTTGCTTCTAGAAACCTTTTAGATTCGGCCGCGGGAGGCACTTTTATGGAAATCACTTTAGGAGAAGCTACTACACTCCTAGATAATATTATGGTTAATTATTCTCAGTGGCACACTGAAAGATCTACTAATAAGAAAGTGCATGCGATAGAAGAAAATAATGTTTTGAGTGGAAAGTTGGATGAAATTGTGAAATCATTTGCTAATAAAAGTGTTTCTTCTGATCCTAATGATATGCCTTTGTCTACTTTGATTGAGAATAATAATGAATCTTTGGATGTGAATTTTGCTGGTAGGAATAATTGTGGTAACAACGTGTATAGAGGAAACTTTAATCATAGGCCTTATCCTAGTAATTCCTCTAATAATTATGGTAATTTCTACAATAGTTCTTATGGAAATTATAATAATATGCCCTCTGATTTTGAATCTAATATTAAAGAATTTATTACTTCACAAAGAATTTCAATGCTTTGATTGAAGAAAAATTGCTTAAGATTGATAAGTTGGCTAGGAACATTGATAGTATTTCTCTTGATGTTGATTCTTTGAAACTTAGATCTATTCCACCTAAGCATGACATCAATGAGTATCTCAAAGCCATGAGAATTTCCATTGATGAGTGCAAAGAAAGAACCGCTAGGATACGTGCTAAGAAAGATTCCTTTATAAGAGCGTGTTCTTCTAGTTTCAATGATAATAAAGATGAAGATCTAAAAGTTATTGATGTGTCTCCTATTAAATCTTTGTTTTGCAATATGAATCTTGATAATGATGGGACTGAATATGATCCACCTTTACATAGAAGGCATTCCAAAAATTCTGAATTTTTAGATCTTGATGCTAAAATTGTTAAAAGTGGAATTGAAGAGATCAAAACTTTAAATATTCATGAACCCACTATTTTGGATTTCAAGTAATTTAATTATGATAATTTCTCTTTGATAGATTGTATTTTCTTGTTGCAATTCGTGCTAAAGTCTCCTCATGCTTATAGCCAACATAAAGCTTTTACTAAACATATCGTTGATGCTTCGATGCAATCTTATGAAGAAAAACTTTATGATGAGTGGGAACCAACTATTAAAATTAAAATTAAACATCATGAATGCTATTCTTTGTGTGATTTGGGTGCTAGTGTTTCCACGATTCCAAAGACTTTGTGTGATTTGTTAGGTTTCCGTGATTTTGATGATTGCTCTCTAAACTTGCACCTTGCGGATTCCACTATTAAGAAACCTATGGGAAGAATTAATGATGTTCTTATTGTTGCAAATAGGAATTATGTGCCCGTAGATTTTATCGTTCTTGATATAGATTGCAATCTTCATGTCCTATTATTCTTGGTAGACCTTTCCTTAGAACGATTGGTGCGATTATTGATATGAAGGAAGGAAATATTAGATTCCAATTTCCGTTAAGTAAAGGCATGGAAAACTTCCCTAGAAATAAAATTAAATTACCTTATGAATCTATTATGAGAGCCACTTATGGATTGCCTACCAAAGATGGCAATACCTAGATCTATCCTGACTTTTTATGCCTAGCTAGCGGCGTTAAACGATAGCGCTTGTTGGGAGGCAACCCAATTTTATTTTTATTCTTGGTTTTTTCTCCTGTTTAGTTATAAATAAATTATCAAGCCTCTATTTTGGAAGTGTTTTTTGTGTTTAATTAGTGTTTGTGCCAAGTAGAACCGTTGGGAACACTTGGGGAGAGTCTTGTTATTCTTGCTGTAAAAACAGAAACCTTAGCGCTCACGAGAACTGCTTCCATTTTTTATTTGGAAAGTGATATTAAGTTAATTCTTTTTGAAGATGATTAATAGATAAATTCCTCACGTCCAGAAATTTATTTTAGAATTTTTGGGGTTCCAGATCTTGCGCTAGCTACAGATTAGTAAAGACTGTTCTGTTTTTGACAGATTCTGTTTTTCGTGTGTTGTTCGCTTATTTTGATGAATCTATGGGTAGTAAAATAGTTTATAAACCATAGAGAAGTTGGAATACAGTAGGTTTAACACCAATATAAATAAAGAATGATTTCATTACAGTACCTTGAAGTGGTCTTTTGTTTTCTTTCGCTAACGGAGCTCACGAGATTTTCTACTTTAAGTTTTGTGTTGTGAAGTTTTCATGTTTTGGGTAAAGATTTGATGGATTATGGAACAAGGAGTGGCAAGAGAAACTAACTTTGGGGATGCCCATGGTACCCCCAAGATAATCTAAGGACACCTAAAAGCCAAAGCTTTGGGATGTCCCGGAAGGCATCCCCTCTTTCGTCTACTTCTATTGGTAACTTTACATGGAGCTATATTTTTATTCACCACATGATATGTGTTTTGCTTGGAGAGTCTTGTATGATTTGAGTATTTTTTGTTAGTTTACCACAATCATCTTTGCTGTACACACCTTTTGAGAGAGACACACATGATTCAGAAATTATGAGAATACTCTATGTGCTTCACTTATATCTTTTGAGTTATATAGTTTTGCTCTAGTACTTCACTTATATCTTTTAGAGCACGGTGGTGGATTTGTTTTATAGAAACTATTGATCTCTCATGCTTCACTTAGATTATTTTGAGAGTCTTAATAGCATGGTAATTTGCTTAAAATCCTAATATGCTTGGTATGCAAGATTAATAATAAAACTTTCTTATGAGTGTGTTGAATACTAAGAAAAGTTTGATGGTTGATGATTGTTTTGAGATATGGAGGTAATAATATCAAAGTCATGCTAGTTGAGTAGTTGTGAAATTGAGAAATACTTGTGTTCAGGTTTGCAAGTACCTTAGCATGCACGTGTGGTAAACGTTATGCAACAAATTTGAAACATGAGGTGTTATTTGATTGTCTTCCTTATGAGTGGCGGTCGGGGACGAGCGATGGTCTTAAGTAGCATGGTAATTTGCTTAAATAATCCTTATATGCTAGGTATACAAGATTAATAATAAAATTATCTTATGAGTGTGTTGAATACTATGAGAAGTTTGAAACTTGATAATTGTTTTGAGATATGGAGATGGTGATGTTAGAGTCATGCTAGTTGAGTAGTTGTGAATTTGAGAAATACTTGTGTTAAAGTTTATGATTCCCGTAGCATGGACGTATGATGAACCGTTATGTGATGAAGTCAGAGCATGATTTATTTATTGATTGTCTTCCTTATGAGTGGCGGTCGGGGACGAGCGATGGTCTTTTACTATCAATCTATCCCCCTAGGAGCATGCACGTAATACTTTGCTTTGATAACTTGTATATTTTTTCAATAAGTATATGAGTTCTTTATGACTAATGTTGAGTCCATGGATTATACGCACTCTCACTCTTCCATCATTGCTAGCCTCTCTAATACAATGCACCTTTCGCCGGTATCATACACACACCATATACCTTCCTCAAAACAGCCACCATACCTACCTATCATGGCATTTCCATAGCCATTCCGAGATATATTGCCATGCAACTTTCCACCGTTCCGTTTACTATGACACGCTTCATCATTGTCATATTGCTTTGCATGATCATGTAGTTGACATCGTATTTGTGGCAAAGCCACCGTTCATAATTCTTTCGTACATGTCACTCATGAGTCATTGCATATCCCGGTACAACGCCGGAGGCATTCACATAGAGTCATATTTTGTTCTAAGTATCGAGTTGTAATTCTTGAGTTATAAGAAAATAAAAGTGTGATGATCATCATTATTAGAGCATTGTCTGAAGTGAGGAAAGGATGATGGAGACTATGATTCACCCACAAGTCGGGATGAGACTCCAGACGAAAAATAAAAAAAGAAGAAGAAAGAGGCCATAAAAAAGAGAAAAGGCCCAAAAAAGAGAGAAAAAGAGAGAAGGGACAATGCTACTATCCTTTTACCACACTTGTGCTTCAAAGTAGCACCATGATCTTCATAGTAGAGAATCTCCTTTGTTATCACTTTCATATACTAATGGGAAATTTTCATTATAGAACTTGGCTTGTATATTTCAATGACAGGCTTCTTCGTGAGCAAGCAAGTTAGATGCACACCCATTTAGTTTCTTTTTGAGCTTTCATATACTTATAGCTCTAGTGTATCCATTGTATGGCAATCCCTACTCACTCACATTGATATCTATTGATGGCCATCTCCATAGCCCATTGATACGCCTAGTTGATGTGAGACTATCTTCTCCTTTTTTGTCTCCTCCACAACCACCATTCTATTCCACCTAAAGTGCTATGTCCATGGCTCACGCTCATGTATTGCGTGAAGATTAAAAAAGTTTTGAGAATGTCAAAAGTATGAAACAATTGCTTGGCTTGTCATCGGGGTTGTGCATGATTTAAATACTTTGTGTGGTGAAGATAGAGCATAGCCAGACTATATGATTTGTAGGGATAACTTTCGTTGGCCATGTTATTTTGAAGATACATAATTGCTTAGTTAGTATGCCTGAAGTATTATTATTTCTATGTCAATATTAAACTTTTATCTTGAATCTATCGGATCTGAATATTCATGCCACAATTAAGAAGATTTACATTGAAATTATGCCAAGTAGCATTCCACGTCAAAAATTCTATTTTTATCATTTACCTACTCGAGGACGAGCAGGAATTAAGCTTGGGGATGCTTGATACATCTCCAACGTATCTATAACTTTTGATTGCTCCATGCTATATTCTCTATTGTTTTGGACATTATTGGGCTTTATTATACACTTTTATATTATTTTGGCACTAACCTATTAACTAGAGCCCAGAATTGCTGTTTTTTTGCCTATTTTAGGGTTTTGAAGAAAAGGAATATCAAACGGAGTCCAAACGGAATGAAACCTTCGGGGCCGTGATTTTCTCACCGAACATGATCCAGGAGACTTGGACCCTACGTCAAGCAACCAACAAGGAGGCCACGAGGTAGGGGCGCGCCTACCCCCCCCCCCCCCCAAGGTGCACCCTGCACCCTCGTGGGCCCCCTGTTGCTCCACCGACGTACTTCTTCCTCCTATATATACCTACGTACCCCCAAACGATCAGATACGGAGCCAAAACTCTAATTCCCCCGCCGTAACTTTCTGTATCCACGACATCGCATCTTGGGGCCTGTTCTAGAGCTCCGTCGGAGGGGGCATCGATCACGGAGGGCTTCTACATCAACACCATAGCCTCTCCGATGAAGTGTGACTAGTTTACCACAGACCTTTGGGTCCATAGTTATTAGCTAGATGGCTTCTTCTCTCTTTTTGGATCTCAATACAAACTTCTCCCCCTCTCTTGTGGAGATCTATTCGATGTAATCTTCTTTTGTGGTGTGTTTGTTGAGACCGATGAATTGTGGGTTTATGATCATGTTTATCTATGAACAATATTTGAATCTTCTCTGAATTCTTTTATGTATGATTGGTTATCTTTCCAAGTCTCTTCGAATTATCAGTTTGGTTTGGCATACTAGATTGATCTTTCTTGCAATGGGAGAAGTGCTTAGCTTTGGGTTCAATCTTGCGGTGTCCTTTCCCAGTGACAGTAGGGGCAGCAAGGCACGTATTGTATTGTTGCCATCGAGGATAACAAGATGGGGTTTTTATCATATTGCATGAATTTATCCCTCTACATCATGTCATCTTGCTTAAGGCGTTACTCTATTCTTATGAACTTAATACTCTAGATGCATGCTGGATAGCGGTCGATGTGTGGAGTAATAGTAGTAGATATTCTCATAACTATGCTCAATTCTGTCAATTACTCAACAGTAATTCGTTCACCCACCGTAAAATACCTATGCTCTTGAGAGAAGCCACTAGTGAAACCTATGGCCCCAGGTCTATCTTCATCATATTAAATCTTCCAATACTTAGTTATTTTCATTGCTTTTATTTTATTTGCATATTCATCATAAAAATACCAAAAATATTATCTTACCATATCTATCAGATTTCACTCTCGTATATGACCGTGTTGGGATTGATAACCCCTTATCGCGTTGGTTGCAAGGATTTATTTGTTTTTTGTAGGTGCGAGGGGCTCACGCGTAGACTTCTACTGGATTGATACCTTGGTTCTAAAAAATGGAGGGAAATACTTACGCTACTTTGCTGCACCACCCTTTCCTCTTCAAGGGAAAACCAACGCAAGTGCTCAAGAGGTAGCAGAGAGGCACCCGGGTCAAAAAACTTCGGGCCGTGTCCGAAATACTGAGGCACCTTCTTAGTCTGAGGAGGAGGAGTATGTTCCTGATAGTGAGGAGGAGGAGGGCGCGGAGGAGGAGTGTGAGGAGGAGGAGGAGGAGGAGGGCGAGGAGGGTGGTGGAGGGGAGGTTAACCCCGAGTTGTGGGGTGACTTGCCGTCAGGTGCTCCTGAAGGAAATATGCCCTAGAGGCAATAATAAAGTTATTATTTATTTCCTTATATCATGATAAATGTTTATTATTCATGCTAGAATTGTATTAACCGGAAACAAAATACATGTGTGAGTAGATAGACAAACAGAGTGTCACTAGTATGCGTCTACTTGACTAGCTCGTTGAATCAAAGATGGTTAAGTTTCCTAGCCATAGACATGAGTTGTCATTTGATTAACGGGATCACATCATTAGGAGAATGATGTGATTGACATGACCCATTCCGTTAGCTTAGCACACGATCGTTTAGTATGTTGTTATTGCTTTCTTCATGACTTATACATGTTCCTATGACTATGAGATTATGCATCTCCCGTTTACCGGTGGAACACTTTGTGTGCTACCAAACGTCACAACGTAACTGGGTGATTATAAAGGTGCTCTACAGGTGTCTCCAAAGGTACTTGTTGGGTTGGCGTATTTCGAGATTAGGATTTGTCACTCCGATTGTCGGAGAGGTATCTCTGGGCCCTCTCGATAATGCACATCACTTAAGCCTTGCAAGCATTGCAACTAATGAGTTATTTGCGGGATGATGTATTACGGAACGAGTAAAGAGACTTGCCGTAATAAGGTTGAACTAGGTGTTGAGATACCGACATACGATAGAATCTCGGGCAAGTAACATACCGATGACAAAGGGAACAACGTATGTTTTTATGCGGTTTGACCGATAAAGATCTTCGTAGAATATGTAGGAGCCAATATGAGCATCCAGGTTCCGCTATTGGTTATTGACCGGAGACGTGTCTCGGTCATGCCTACATAGTTCTCGAACCCATAGGGTCCGCACGCTTAACGTTACGATGACAGTTTTATTATGAGTTTATGTGTTTTGATGTACGGAAGGTTGTTCGGAGTCTCGGATGTTATCACGGACATGACGAGGAGTCTCGAAATGGTTGGAAGCCTATGTTTGGATATCAGAAGTGTTCCAGGTGAAATAGTGATTTTACCGGAGTACTGGAGGGGTTACCGGAACCTCCCAGAGGCTATTGGGCCTTATAGGCCCAAGTGGAGGAAGAGGAGAGGCGGCCAAGGGGCGGCCACGCGCCCCTCCCCCCCCCCCCCCCCCAAGTCCGAATTGGACAAGGAGGGGGGGGGCGGCGCCCCCCCCCCTTTCCTTTCCCCTCTCTCCTCCTCCCCCCAAGTCCTAATCCAACTAGGAAAAAGGAGGGAGTCCTACTCCCGGTGGGAGTAGGAATCCTCCGGCGCACCTCCTCCTATGGCCGGCCGCACCCCCTCCCATTGCTCCTTTATATACGGGGGCAGGGGGCACCCCATAGACACAACAATTGATCATCTCTTAGCCGTGTGCGGCGCCCCCTCCACCATAGTCCACCTCGATTATACTGTAGCGGTGCTTAGGCGAAGCCCTGCGTCGGTAGAACATCAACATCGTCACCACGTCGTCATGCTGACGAAACTCTCCCTCAACACTCGGCTGGATCGAAGTTTGAGGGACGTCATCGGGCTGAACGTGTGCTGAACTCGGAGGTGTCGTACATTCGGTATTTGATCGGTTTGATCGTGAAGACTTACGACTACATCAATCGCGTTGTGCTAACGCTTCCGCTTTCGGTCTATGAGGTTACGTGGACAACACTCTTCCCTCTCGTTGCTATGCATCACCATGATCTTGCGTGTGCGTAGGAATTTTTTTGAAATTACTACGTTCCCCAACAGTGGCATCCGAGCCAGGTTTTATGCGTTGATGTAATATGCACGAGTACAACACAAGTGAGTTGTGGGCGATATAAGTCATACTGCTTACCAGCGTGTAACAATTTGGTTCGGCGGTATTGTTCGATGATGGAGCCCGGACCGACATTATGTGTACGCTTACGCGAGACTGGTTTTACCGCCGTGCTATGCACACAAGAGACTAGCGGGTGTCAGTTTCCCCAACTTTAATTGAACCAAGTGTGGCTACACCCGGTCCTTGCGAAGGTTAAAACAGCACCAACTTGACAAACTATCGTTGTGGTTTTTGATGCGTGGGTAAGAACGGTTCTTGCTAAGGCCGTAGCAGCTACGTAAAACTTGCAACAACAAAGTAGAGGACGTCTAACTTGTTTTTGCAGGGCATGTTGTCATGTGATATGGTCAAGACATGATGCTAAATTTTATTGTATGAGATGATCATGTTTTGTAACTGAGTTATCGGCAACTGGCAGGAGCCATATGGTTGTCACTTTATTTTATGCAATGCAATCGCCCTATAATGCTTCACTTTATCACTAAACGGTAGTGATAGTTGTAGAAGCATAAGATTGGCGAGACGACAACGATGCTGCGATGGAGATCAAGATGTCGCGCCGGTGACGATGGTGATCATGATGGTGCTTCGGAGATGGAGATCACAAGCACAAGATGATCATGGCCATATCATATCACTTATATTGATTGCATGTGATGTTTATCTTTTATGCATCTTATCTTGCTTTGATTGACAGTAGCATTTTAAGATAATCTCTCACTAAATTTCAAGATAAAAGTGTTCGCCCTGAGTATGCACCGTTGCCAAAGTTCGTCGTGCCCAGACACCACGTGATGATCGGGTGTGATAAGCTCTACGTCCGTCTACAAAGGGTGCAAGCCAGTTTTGCACACGCAGAATACTCATGTTAAACTTGACGAGCCTAGCATATGCAGATATGCCCTCAGAACACTGAGACCGAAAGGTCGAGCGTGAATCATATAGTAGATATGATCAACATAGTGATGTTCACCATTGAAAACTACTCCATTTCACGTGATGATTGGTTATGGTTTAGTTGATTTGGATCACGTGATCACTTAGAAGATTAGAGGGATGTCTTTCTAAGTGGGAGTTCTTAAGTAATATGATTAATTGAACTTAATTTTTCCTGAACTTAGTCCTGGTAGTATTAGCATATCTATGTTGTAGATCAATAGCTCGTGTTTATCTCCCATGTTTTATTTTTTTCATATGTTCCTAGAGAAAACTAAGTTGAAAGATGTTAGTAGCAATGATGCGGACTGGATCCGTGATCTGAGGTTTATCCTCATTGCTGCACAGAAGAATTATGTCATTGACGCACCGCTAGGTGACAAACCTATTACAGGAGGAGATGCAGATGTTATGAACGTTTGGCTAGCTCAATATGATGACTACTTGATAGTTTAGTGCACCATGCATGAATGGCTTAGAATCGGGACTTCAAAGACATATTGAACGTCATGGACCATATGAGATGTTCCAGGAGTTGAAGTTAATATTTGAAGCAAATACCCAAGTTGAGAGATATGAAGTCTCCAACAAGTTCTATAGCTAAAAGATGGATGAGAATAGCTCAAGCAGTGAGCATGTGCTCAGATTGTCTGGGTAATACAATCGCTTGAATCAAGTGGGAGTTAATCTTCCAGATAAAATAGTGATTGACAGAATTCTCTAGTCACTGTCACCAAGTTAGTAGAACTTCGTGATGAACTATAATATGCAAGGGATAACAGAAACGATTCCCAAGCTCTTCGTGATGCTGAAATCGACGAAGGTAGAAATCAAGAAAAACATCAAGTGTTGATGGTAAACAAAATCACTAGTTTGAAGTAAAGGGACAAAGGGAAGAAAGGGGAACTTCAAAAAGAACGGCAAGCAAATTGATGCTCAAGTGAAAAAACCCAAGTCTAGACCTAAGCCTGAAACTGAGTGCTTCTACTGCAAAGGGACTGGTCACTTGAACCAGAACTACCCCAAGTAATTGGCGGATAAGAAGGATGGCAAAGTGAACATAGGTATATTTTATATACATGTTATTGATGTGTACTTTACTAGTGTTTATAGCAACCCCTCAGTATTTGATACTAGTTCAGTTGCTAAGAATAGTAACTCGAAACGGGAGTTGCAGAATGAGCATAGACTAGTTAAGGGTGAAGTGACGATGTGTATTGGAAATGGTTCCAAGATTGATATGATCATCATCGCACACTCCCTATACTTTCGGGATTAGTGTTAAACCTAAAATAAATGTTATTTAGTGTTTGCGTTGAGCATGAATATGATTGGATCATGTTTATTGCAATACGGTTATTATGTAAGTTAGAGAATAATTGTTGTTCTGTTTACATGAATAAAACCTTCTATGGTCATACACCCAATGAAAATGGTTTGTTGGATCTCGACCGTGGTGATACACATTTTATAATATTGAAGCCAAAAGATGCAAAGTTAATAATGATAGTGCAACTTATTTGTGGCATTGCTGTTTAGGTCATATTGGTGTAAAGCACATGAAGAAAATCCATGCTGATGGGCTTTTGGAATCACTTGATTATGAATCAGTTGATGCTTGTGAACCATGCCTCATGGGCAAGATGACTAAGACTCTGTTCTCCGGAACAATGAAGCGAGCAACAGATTCGTTGGAAATCATACATACTGATGTATGTGGTCCGATGAATATTGACGCTCACGGCAGGTATCATTATTTTCTGATCTTCATAGATGATTTGAGCAGATATGATTATATATATACTTGATGAAACACAAGTCTGAAACATTTGAAAAGTTCAAAGAATTTCAGAGTGAAGTGGAGAATCATCGTAACAAAAATAAAAGTTTCTACGATATGATCGCAGAAGTAAAATATTTGAGTTACGAGTTTGGGCTTCTGTTAAAACAATGTCAAATAGTTTCACTACTCACGCCACCTGGAACACCACAGTGTAATTGTGTGTACTAATGCCGTAGCCGTACTTTATTAGATATGGTGCGATATATGATGTCTCTTAACGATTTACCACTATCGTTTTGGGGTTATGCATTAGAGACAGCTACATTCACATTAAATAGGGCACCATCTAAATCCGTTGAGATGACACGGTATGAACTATGGTTTGGCAAGAAACCTAAGATGTCATTTCTTAAAGTTTGAGGTTGCAATACTTATGTGGAAAAGTTTCAACCTGATAAGCTCAAACCCAAATTGGAGAAGTGCATCTTCATAGGATACCCAAAAGAAAATGTTGGTTACACCTTCTATCACATATCCGAAGGAAAGCTATTCATTGCTGAGAATGGATCCTTTCTAGAGAAGGATTTTCTCTCGAAAGAAGTGAGTGCGAGGAAAGTAGAACTTGATGAGGTAACTGTACCTGCTCCCTTATTGGAAAGTAGTTCATCATAGAAATCTGTTCCTGTGACTACTACACCAATTAGTGAGGAAGCTAATGATGATGATCATGTAACTTCAGATTAACTTACTACCGAACCTCGTAGGTAAACCAGAGTGAGATCCGCACCAGAGTGGTACAGTAATCCTGTTCTGGAGGTCATGTTACTTGACCATGACGAGCCTACAAACTATGAGGAAGCGATGATGAGCCCAGATTCCGTGAAATGGCTTGAGGCCATGAAATCTGAGATGAGATCCATGTATGAGAACAAAGTATGGACTTTGATTGACTTGCCCATTGATCGGCGAGACATTGAGATTAAATGGATCTTCAAGAGGAAGATGGACGCTGATAGTAGTGTTACTATCTACATAGCTAGAATTGTTGCAAAAGGTTTTCGACAAGTTCAAGGTGTTGACTACGATGAGAGTTTCTCACTCATATCTATGCTTAAGTCTGTCTAAATCATGCTAGCAATTGCCACATTTTATGAAATCTGGCAAATGGATAAACAAAACTACATTCCTTAATGGATTTATTAAAGAAGAGTTGTATATGATGCAACAGGAAAGTTTTGTCAATCCTAAAGGTGCTAACAAAATATGCAAGCTCCAGCGATCCATCTATGGATTGGTGCAAGCATCTTGGAGTTGGAATATACGCTTTGATAAGTTGATCAAATCATATAGTTTTATATAGACTTGCGGTGAAGCATGTATTTACAAAAAAAGTGAGTGGGAGCACTACAAGATTTCTGATAAGTATATGTGAATGACATATTGTTGATCGGAGATAATATAGAATTATTCTGCAAAGCATAAAGGAGTGTTTGAAAGGAGCTTTTCGAAGAAAGACCTCAGTGAAACTGCTTACATATTGAGCATCAAGATCTATAGAGATAGATCAAGACGCTTGATAAGTATGTCAATGAGTACATACCTTGACAAGATTTTGAAGTAGTTCAAAATGGAACAGTCAAAGAAAGAGTTCTTGCCTTTCTTACAAGGTGTGAAACTGAGTAAGACTCAAAGTCCGACCATAGCAGAAGATAGAAAGAGAATGAAAGTCACTCCCTATGCCTTGGCCATATGTTCTATAAAATATGCCATGCTGTGTACTAGATATATTGTATACCTTACACTGTTTTTGGCAAGGGGCACAATAGTGATCTAGGAGTAGATCACTGGACAGTGGTCAAAATTATCCTTAGTCGAATAAGGATATGTTTCTCGATTATGGAGGTGACAAACAGCTTCGTCGTAAAGTGTTACGTCGATGCAAATTTTGACACTAATCCAGATGAATCTAAATCTCAATCTGGATACATATTGAAAGTGGGAGCAATTAGCTAGAGTAGCTCAGTATAGAGCATTGTTGACATAGAAATTTGCAAAATACTTACGGATCTGAATGTAGCAGACCCAATGAGTAAACTTCTCTCACAAGACAAACATGATCACACCTTAGTACTCTTTGGGTGTTAATCACATAGAGATGTGAACTAGATTATTGACTCTAGTAAACCCTTTGGGTGTTGGTCACATGTCGATGTGAACTATGGGTGTTAATCACATGGTGATGTGAATTATTTGTATTAAATCACATGGCGATTTGAACTAGATTATTGACTCTAGTGCAAGTGGGAGACTGAAGGAAATATGTCCTAGAGGCAATAATAAAGTTATTATTTATTTCCTTATATCATGATAAATGTTTATTATTCATGCTAAAATTGTATTAACCGGAAACATAATACATGTGTGAATACATAGACAAACAGAGTGTCACTAGTATGCCTCTACTTGACTAGCTCGTTGAATCAAAGATGGTTAAGTTTCCTAGCCATAGACATGAGTTGTCATTTGATTAATGGGATCACATCATTAGGAGAATGATGTGATTGACATGACCCATTACGTTAGCTTAGCACACGATCGTTTAGTATGTTGCTATTGCTTTCTTCATGATTATACATGTTCCTATGACTATGAGATTATGCAACTCCCGTTTACCGGAGGAACACTTTGTGTGCTACCAAACGTCACAACGTAACTGGGTGATTATAAAGGTGGTCTACATGTGTCACCAAAGGTACTTTTTGGGTTGGCGTATTTCGACATTAGGATTGGTCACTCCGATTGTCAGAGAGGTATCTCTGGGCCCTCTCGGTAATGCACATCACTTAAGCCTTGCAAGCGTTGCAACTAATGAGTTATTTGCGGGATGATGTATTACGGAACGAGTAAAGAGACTTGCTGGTAATGACATTGAACTAGGTACTGACATACCGACGATCCAATCTCGGGCAAGTAACATACCGATGACAACGGAATCAACATATGTTGTTATGCGGTTTGACCGATAAAGATCTTCGTAGAATATGTAGGAGCCAATATGAGCATCAAGGTTCCGCTATTGGTTATTGACCGGAGACGTGTCTCAGTCATGTCTACATAGTTCTCGAACCAGTAGGGTCCGCACGCTTAATGTTACGATGACAGTTTTATTATGAGTTTACGTGTTTTGATGTATCGAAGGTTGTTCAGAGTCCTGGATGTGATCATGGACATGACGAGGAGTCTCGAAATGGTCGAGACATGAAGATTGATATATTGGAAGCCTATGTTTGGATATCGGAAGTGTTCTGGGTGAAATAGTGATTTTACCAAAGTACCGGAGGGGTTACCGGAAACTCCCGGAGGCTATTGGGACTTATAGGCCCATGTGGAGGAAAAGGAGAGGCGGCCAAGGGGCAGCCGCGCGCCCCTCCCCCCCCCCAAGTCCGAACTAGAGAAGGAGGGGGGCAGCGCCCCCCTTTCCTTTCCCCTCCCTCCTCCTCCCCCAAGTCCTAATCCAACTAGGAAAAAGGAGGTCCTACTCCTGGTGGGAGTAGGACTCCTCCGGCGTGCCTCCTCCTATGGCCGGCCGCACCCCCCTTGCTCCTTTATATATGGGGGCAGGGGCACCCCATAGACACAACAATTGATCATTGATCTCTTAGCCATGTGCGGTGCCCCCTCCACCATAGTCCACCTCGATAATACTGTAGCGGTGCTTAGGCAAAGCCCTGCATCGGTAGAACGTCAACATCGTCACCACGCCGTCGTGCTGACGAAACTCTCCCTCAACACTCGGCTGGATCGAAGTTCGAGGAACGTCATCGGGCTGAACGTGTGCTGAACTCGGAGGTGCCGTACGTTTGGTATTTGATCGGTTGGATCGTGAAGACGTACGACTACGTCAACCGCTTTCGGTCTACGAGGGTACGTGGACAACACTCTCCCCTCTCATTGCTATGCATCACCATGATCTTGCGTGTGTGTAGGAATTTTTTTGAAATTACTACGTTCCCCAACAGTGGCATCCGAGCCAGGTTTTATGCGTTGATGTAATATGGACGAGTAGAACAAAAGTGAGTTGTGGGCGATATAAATCATACAGCTTACCAGCATGTCACACTTTGGTTCGGCGGTATTGTTGGATGAAGCAGCCCGGACCGACATTACGCGTACGCTTACGCGAGACTGGTTTTATCGCCGTGCTATGCACACATGTGACTAGCGGGTGTCAGTTTCTCCAACTTTAGTTGAATTGAGTGTGGCTACGCCCGGTCCTTTCGAAGGTTAAAACATCACCAACTTGACAAACTATCGTTGTGGTTTTTGATGCATGGGTAAGAACGGTTCTTGCTAAGCCCATAGCAGCCACGTAAAACTTGCAACAACAAACTAGAGGACGTCTAACTTGCTTTTGCAGGGCATGTTTTCATGTGATATGGTCAAGACATGATGCTAAATTTTATTGTACGAGATGATCATGTTTTGTAACCGAGTTATCGACAACTAGCAGGAGCCATATGGTTGTTGCTTTATTGTATGCAATGCAATCGCCCTGTAATGATTCACTTTATCACTAAGCGGTAGTGATAGTCGTAGAAGCATAAAATTGGCGAGACGACAACGATGCTACGATGGAGATCAAGGTGTCGCGCCAATGACGATGGTGATCATGATGGTGCTTCGGAGATGGCGATCACAAGCGCAAGATAATGATGGCCATATCATATCACTTATATTGATTGCATGTGATGTTTATCTTCTATGCATCTTATCTTGCTTTGATTGACGGTAGCATTATAAGATGATCTCTCACTAAATTTCAAGATAAAAGTGTTCTGCGTGAGTATGCACCATTGCCAAAGTCCGTCGTGCCCAGACACCACGTGATGATCGGGTGTGATAAGCTCTACGTCCATCTATAATGGGTGCAAGCCAGTTTTGCACACGCAGAATACTCAGGTTAAAGTTGACGAGCCTAGCATATGCAGATATGGCCTCGGAATACTGAGACCGAAAGGTCAAGCGTGAATCATATAGTAGATATGATCAACATAGTGATGTTCGCCATTGAAAACTACTCTATTTCACGTGATGATCGGTTATGGTTTAGTTGATTTGGATCACCTGATCACTTGAAGATTAGAGGGATGTCTTTCTAAGTGGGAGTTGTTAAGTAATATGATTAATTGAACTTAAATTTATCATGAACTTAGTCCTGGTAGTATTAGCATATCTATGTTGTAGATCAATAGCTCACGTTTAGCTCCCATGTTTTATTTTTGATATGTTCCTAGAGAAAACTAAGTTGAAAGATGTTAGTAGCAATGATGCGGATTGGATCTGTGATCTGAGGTTTATTCTCATTGCTACACAGAAGAATTATGTCATTGATGCACCGCTAGGTGACAAACCTATTGCAGGAGGAGATGCAGATGTTATGAACGTTTGGCTAGCTCAATATGATGACTACTTGATAGTTTAGTGCACCATGCTTAAACGGCTTGGAATCGGGACTTCAAAGACGTTTTGAACATCATGGACCATATGAGATGTTCCAGGAGTTGAAGTTAATATTTCAAGCAAATAACCGAGTTGAGAGATATGAAGTCTCCAACAAGTTCTATAGCTAAAAGATGGAGGAGAATAGCTCAAGCAGTGAGCATGTGCTCAGATTGTCTGGGTACTACAATCGCTTGAATCAAGTGGGAGTTAATCTTCTAGATAAAATAGTGATTGACAGAATTCTCTAGTCACCATCACCAAGTTAGTAGAACTTCGTGATGAACTATAATATGCAAGGGATAACGGAAACGATTCCCAAGCTCTTCGTGATGCTTAAATCGACGAAGGTAGAAATCAAGAAAAGCATCAAGTGTTGATGGTAAAAAAACCACTAGTTTCAAGTAAAGGGACAAAGGGAAGAAAGGGGAACTTCAAGAAGAACGGCAAGCAAGTTGCTGCTCAAGTGAAAAAACACAAGTCCGGACCTGAGCCTGAAACTGAGTGCTTCTACTACAAAGGGACTGGTCACTGGATGCGGAACTACCCCAAGTAATTGGCGGATAAGAAGGATGGCAAAGTGAACGTAGGTATATTTGATATACATGTTATTGATGCGTACTTTACTAGTGTTTATAGCAACCCCTCGGTATTTGATACTAGTTCAGTTGCTAAGAATAGTAACTCGAAACGGGAGTTGCAGAATGAACATAGACTAGTTAAGGGTGAAGTGACGATGTGTATTGGAAATGGTTCCAAGATTGATATGATCATCATCGCACACTCCCTATA
This sequence comes from Triticum monococcum, assembly GCA_034509565.1. Classification (NCBI taxonomy): domain Eukaryota; kingdom Viridiplantae; phylum Streptophyta; class Magnoliopsida; order Poales; family Poaceae; genus Triticum; species Triticum monococcum. The sequence continues at coordinate 73,420,954 of CM067842.1, read as the reverse complement.
CTTTCAAGATTAGTGTTAAACCTAAAATAAATGTTATTTAGTGTTTGCGTTGAGCATGAATATGATTGGATCATGTTTATTGCAATACGGTCATTCATGTAAGCTAGAGAATAATTGTTGTTTTGTTTACATGAATAAAACCTTCTATGGTCATACACCCAATGAAAATGGTTTGTTGGATCTCGATCGTGGTGATACACATTTTATAATATTGAAGCCAAAAGATGCAACGTGAATAATGATAGTGCAACTTATTTGTGGCACTGCCGTTTAGGTCATATTGGTGTAAAGTGCATGAAGAAAATCCATGCTAATGGGCTTTTGGAATTACTTGATTATGAATCAGTTGATGCTTGCGAACCATGCCTCATGGGTAAGATGACTAAGACTCCATTCTCCGGAACAATGGAGCGAGCAACAGATTCGTTGGAAATCATACATACTGATGTATCTGGTCCGATGAATATTGAGGCTCGTGGCAGGTATCATTATTTTCTGATCTTCATAGATGATTTGAGTAGATATGAGTAAATCTACTTGATGAAACACAAGTCTGAAACATTTGAAAAGTTCAAAGAATTTCATAGTGAAGTGGAGAATTATCGTATCAAAAATAAAAGTTTCTACGATATGATCGCAGAAGTAAAATATTTGAGTTTCGAGTTTGGGCTTCAGTTAAAACAATGTGAAATAGTTTCACTACTCACGCCACTTGGAACACCATAGTGTAATGGTGTGTCCGAACGTCCTAGCCATACTTTATTAGATATGGTGCGATCTATGATGTCTCTTACTGATTTACCACTATTGTTTTGGGGTTATGTATTAGAGACAGCTACATTCACATTAAATAGGGCACCATCTAAATCCGTTGAGACGACACCGTATGAACTATGGTTTGGCAAGAAACCTAAGATGTCATTTATTAAAGTTTAAGTCCTAATCCAACTAGGAAAGAGGAGGGGAGTCCTACTCCCGGTGGGAGTAGGACTCCTCCGGCGCGCCTCCTCCTATGGCCAGCCGCAGCCCCTTGCTCCTTTATATACGGGGGCAGGGGGCACCCCATAGACACAACAATTGATCATTGATCTCTTAGCCATGTGTGGTGCCCCCCTCCACCATAGTCCACCTTGGTAATACTGTAGCGGTGCTTAGGCGAAGCCCTGCGTCGGTAGAACATCAACATCGTCACCATGCCGTTGTGCTGACGAAACTCTCCCTCAACACTTAGCTGGATCGGAGTTTGAGGGACGTCATCTGGCTAAACGTGTGCTGAACTCGGAGGTGTCGTACATTCGGTATTTGATCGGTTGGATCGTGAAGACGTACGACTACATCAACCGCGTTGTGCTAACGCTTCGGCTTTCGGTCTACGAGGGTACGTGGACAACACTCCCCCCTCTCGTTGCTATGCATCACTATGATCTTGCGTGTGCGTAGGAAATTTTTTGAAATTACTATGTTCCCCAACAGCTCCGAAGGGGTGGCTGCGTGGTATTGCCAGAGTACCTACACCACCTTCTATCAAGGCACACAAGTGGCTCATTCAACCTGCGGGGATAGAGTAAGTGCCACTCAATCAAATTTTCAACACATGACAACATTTTTTTATTGTACACATGCCAATTCTTTGATTCTTTTGCAGGAACTGGATCCTTCACGGAAAGGGTAGTAAATCAAACGGCCTTATCACTGTTTTGTTGAAGGAGCTTTGGTCGGCCTATTCTACCCGCGGCCAGACAGGGACCCGGAGCTGCGGGTTTTCGCCATGAGATGAGCCCACTACGAGGCTTCCAGCCACACAGAGTACGGGACGGTCGCTAAAGTCGTGATCACCAAATTTTGGGTAAGTTCTCTTCTGAATCACTTGTCTTCAGTTTTGTTCATAGTTTATCATTGAATCACTCAACTAAAGCCATGTTTGCTTCTGGTTTTATGCATGATTGCAACAACTCTATAGAGTTCTTGACGAGCACATGGCCAGAGCCGGCGTGATCTTGCCGGCGGCTACAAAGAATAAAGCTCGTCAGTTGCAGTACGAGGTGCGCTAGGTTGCCGTCTCGCAGTACTACCACACCTACCTTCATTAAAAGATGAGCAAAATTGAAGCACAGAAGCAATGACTTACCTTGAACAGGGAGCAGTTCGTGAGGGTAACTATTACTAAATTTTCATTCCAACATATGAGAAGTCAATTTAATTGTTTCGTGCTCACATGTCATGCTTCCATTATTTAGGTTATTCCTCGTTGGTGCTGTGGAAAGGATGACGGATGGGAGAGTTTAGTGGATAGGTGGCTCGGCAACGATAAAAAGTTTGCTGCCAAGAGCAGCAAGGCCCGGCCTAACCGTGGAAAGGATGGGACACACGGCCAAGGAAACAGGAACCAGTTGGGCTTCAATGCCATGAAGGTATATCTATATGCATGATGCATTTTGTTCTTATTTTTACCGTCATGTTCTTATGTATGGCTAACTTATGTTTGACGTTGCAAGAGCACAAGTTGAAGAGGCCGCTCTCAGACATGGAGTCGTGGAAGATGGTCGATGAGCGGAGTGATCGCAATACCGGTGAGAGCCAATACTATGGCAAGACCGAGGAGCACCCGGAGTCTTACACTCAGCAGTTTCAGAGGTTGTATCCGCCTGGTTCGGATGCTCCTGACGTCATTCAGTCTCAGATCGACGACACAGCGGTGGTGGCCATCCAGTCGACGTCCCATGGCCGGCACCTGTGTTTCGATGGCTTGATCACTCCTTCGGTCTCGTACACACGGCTTCGGGCTACCAACCCAAGCCCGTTAGAGAGTACGGGGCATTCGCAGCCTCCCTTAGCCCGCCAGCATGCTGTAAGTACTTCCCCTTATCTTCTTTCTCTCTAACTTTCTCAGTTTATTTTCAGCATTGCCCACTTAGAAACAACCTAAATTTTGTAGGCATATAAGGCCTTTGTCGAGCATAGGAATCTTGAGGTGCGGGAGTACTTGCAACGAGTGAAGTCAAACGATGATTACAACTGTCAAATGATGGCGGTTAGTTTTGTCCTCTTGAAACCAAGCTAAAATTTGCACTTTCATTCCTTCTAACCTTCTAGTTTGCTTGTTTAACTAACATCCAGTCAATGTTGGCGTCTTGGACTAACCGCACGGATCCACCACAAATGGGACTCCCACCACCACCTGCTGGAGAACCCCCACACGTGCCCACGTTTGATGAATGGGTGGCACTAGGCAGTGAGACTCCGATTTGTACATTTTCCCTTACAATCTCTTCATTCAACACTATTATATCATATTTACCATTACAATCTCTTCTCAAACATGTAGGGGACCGGCGGCTCGACTCTAGTCACTATGATCTGGCAAGGAGGTGGCGGTCTTGGCGGTGGTGGTCTTGCTTGATGTCGATTATGATACCCGTGCCTGTGGCCGTCGTGCCATATTTTTCATGTTCCTACTTCTTAGTTTCTTTAGATGATGATGTTCCATGTCTTGCAATACTTATGTTCATGAAGTTTCGATGATGATGATCTTTAGATGATGAACTTGAGTACTTTAGATGATTATGATGATCTTGAGTATCTTTAGATGATGAACTTGATGATGATCTGTCATATTTCTGTGTATATATGGATACTGTCATATTTTGTGTCTTTGAATGCTGTCAAATTGAATGAAAAGAGAGAAAACAGAGAAATTAAAAAAACAGAACAGAACTACGCTGACGGCCTCGCCGTCGGCATAGCCTTGGCCAGGAGAAACCAGGAGCTGCCACATGGCACTAGTATACCGACGACCAGGCCGTCGGCATACCCTGCTGCCAGGAGCGCCCAGCGACTGCCGTGTGTCACTCGTATGCCGATGGCCTGGCCGTTGTCATAGATTTGATCTATGCCGATGGCCAGTGCCACGCGGCAGCCCGTGGTTGGCCAGCGTGTTTGACGGCGCCGTCTGGTGAAAATCTGCGCCGACGGTGTTTGTATGCCGATGGCCGTACGGACGCCGTCGGCATATACACCTATGCCGACGGTCTGACACAAGTACGCTGACCTTATCTACGCCGACGGGGATATGCCGACGGTGGTCGTTGGCATAGACCTAGGCCGAGGCGATGGGCCTAAGCCGACAGCCGACAGCCGTCGGCATAGTGTGTTAGTCCGGTAGTGCGGGTTCCATTGAATGGATCTCGGAAAGTCATTACACAAAATGGAACCACGATGTTAAGAAAAGTTGAAGAGCTGGTTGATCCGCACACTGGCAATGGGATGAGGGCATGTTGCGGTCCATTTTCCTTCTTGTAGATGTCCATAGAATCCTCCAATTTCCATTGCGAGTGGAAGTGGTCGAAGACATCATAGCATGGCATTACAATCGTTTAGGCACATGTCGGTAATGGTGGCATATCATTTGGAATTTGAACATCAATTTGAGCATGATTGGAACCGAACCAATGGGAAGGGAAGCCAAGTACATGACAGCTGGAAGTATGTTTGGGCTTTCCGCGTTCCGGGAAAAGTAAAACACTTTATATGATAAGTTCGGAGGGGAGTGCTGCAATGCTTTGGTACCTTAGTTGGAAGGCATGTTCCTGTGACGTGTCAATTCCTGATCTGGCACATAGGGTTTGAAGATATCCAACATTGCCTATTTACCTGCAGTCGAGCATTGGAGTTTTGGGTTGAACTTGGTCTGAAAGAAGAGATCCAAAAAGCAGTGGTAGAAGACCGCTGGGGTTTAGTCAAATTGGACGCTCTTATGATTCGACAAAACTATATAAGTGAGCTACCAATGGCCGAACTTATTGCAGTTGGTAGCTGGTTTATCTGTTGGTAGCGATGACAATTTGTCAAAGGCAAAACAATCCGTCAACCAGATTGAATGGCATTGTCCATCAAAGTTCTAGCAACAAACTTTGTCCGTGCTGCAACTCATAACCGACCAGTGATGACACGTGATCACATGTGGCTAGGGCTGGACGTGAGCCGAGCCGAGCCGAGTTTGGTCCGAGCCTGGATTTGGCTCGCGATGAACGAGCCATGCTCGGCTCGGCTCGCTAGTTGAACGAGCCCGCATCTGGAGGCTCGGCTCGTCTTGCCTATGGCTCGGTCCAGCCCGAGCAGCTCGTTTTGCCTCTAGAGGCTAGGTGCGTGGACGTACGGGCGCCTCAGGCGAGGTTGGCTTGACGGCGTTGAGGGGAGCACGACGGAGACATGCCGGCGTGGCGAGGTCGGGCGTCTGGTGCGTCGAACGTAGGTGGCTAGTCTCCGTAGCAGTTGATCTTGCTTCCTCTCGTACGTGTGTATCCAGCCAACTCCAGGATTCAATCAACGTGCTTCAAGTTTTGTACTTGTGTCCAAGAATCAATCAACAGGCTGGTGATGCGTGCGTGTGCTGCGGCCGCTGGATGCACTCGTGCGTGCCAACGCCGGCGGCAGGATGCGTCGTGGTGGCATGCAGGAAATAGCTTGGCGAGAAGCGTGGGGCGGCGGCGGCGAACCCTCACTGGTAGAAAAAGGGCCTTTAGTCCCGGTTCGTAAGGGCCTTTAGTCCCGGTTCCGGAACCGGGACTAAAGTGTCGGTACTAATGCCCTGACCCTTTAGTCCCGGTTCAATCCAGCACCGGGACTAAAGGCCCTCCACGTGGCCGGTCCACCTTTAGTCCCGGTTGGTAACACCAACCGGTACTAAAGGAAATTTCCTGATTTTTTTTGAATTTTTTTTGAATTTTTTTGAATTTTTTTATTTTCAAATTTCTGAATTATTTTAACCTCTAATCTCTAATCACCCCTCATCACTGCTCAATTTAATCTCTAATCACCCCTCATCATTTCAAATCATCTCACTTCCCGAACGGTCACCCATCCTCTCACTACTCCAGCCTGAGCACGCTTAACATCCGGGTTCTATTCTCCCTCGTTTCCAAGTCTGCACTTGTTGTTTTCCTGACAATAGTAAGATGTCAATCCTATTAACCCTCAGGAATTTAACTTGAGCATGAAGTCACATATTTCACTGTTTGAGTTTAAAACTATTGTTCTAAAAAACAATAATTTTTTAGTAACACTAATATTTTTGAATAAGTAGTTTGACCATTGTTTGACCAAGTTTGACCATAGTTTGACCAAATTTGACCAAAATTCAAAAAAGGTGAAATAATTATTAAATAACACTAATATTCTGGAATATTTATTTAGTAACACTAATACTTCTTGAATAAGTATTTAAAAAAACTGAAATTTTAAAAAAACTGAAATTTGAGCATAACTTTTTTTCCTTTTCGAATTTGAGGATTCTAGAAATTTGCAAACAGGCCGAAGACGGTCTCCATCGGATGTAACTTTTCGAGTAGATGATTTTTCATATAAAAAACTTTTTCATCCGAATTCGTATGTAAAAGTTATGCGCATTTTACAAATTCCAGAGAGATTTTGTAAATAAAGTCGAAATTCATATTTGTAAATTTTCCCAACAACTAGACCACATATCACATGTGAAACTTATTTTCTTTTTTTTTGACATTTCCATAATTTTCTTTTATTTTTTTAAAAACTGAAAAGGCGATCCACGGGGGGGGGGGGGGGGGGGGTAGTTTGAAAATGGGACCTTTAGTACCGGTTCGTGGCACGAACCGGGACTAAAGGTCTCATCCCCATTAGTCCCGGTTCGTGCCTCAAACCGGGACTAAAGGTCTAATCTTTAGTCCCGGTTTGTGGCACTAACCGGGACCAATAGTTGTGGGCCAGGAGCGAGGCCCATTGGTCTCGGTTCATCCCACCAACCGGGACCAAAAGGTCTAGATGAACCGGGACTAATGCCTTAGCCGCACGAACCGGGACCAATGCTCACATTAGTCCCGGTTCTAGACTGAACCGGGACTAATGGGCTGAGCCGGCCTGGACCATAGCCCTGTTTTCTACTAGTGCCTAGCGGGAGGAGACAGTGGAGACGACGCGACTCGCTGGGTTGGGCTGGTTGCGCTCCTCTGCTGGGCTGCGTGATTGCGTCGCGTTCTGGGCTTCGGCTTCGGACGAGCCACCGAGCTGGACCGGGCCAAAACAGGCTCGGCTCGGTCAGCCAACGGGCCCATTTCACGTGGCTCGGCTCGGCCTATTTAGCTCTCGGGCCGAGCTGAGTCGGGCCGAGCTGGAGCGAGCTCCGAGCCGAGCCCATTAGCCCGTTCGGACGTCCAGCCCTACATGTGGCCAATACCAAAGAGAGGAATAGTTAAATTCAATGTGGATGCATCCTTTTGTGTCGAAAATATGACCGAAGGTACAGGTTCCGTAGCTCGCAATGACCATGGCGAGTTTGTCATGGCAGCCTCATGCTTTATACCGCATGTCCCTTCTGTGGATATCGCGGAAATAATGGCTATTCACAATGGCTACTACATGGCAGCGAAGATTGGGTGCAGCTCACTAATCATCGAATCTAATAGTTTGGTTGCTGCCGATCCACTAAATCAGGAAGAGTATTTTGTAGCGGAAAGTGGCTGTGCTTTTGGAATGCAAAGAACTGGTGCTCAACTTGTCCGTGTTTGAAGTTATAAAATTTTCTCGTGAAGGTAATGGAGTAGCGGATAGCATTGCAAATTTTCTCCATAGTAGTAGATGTTCTAACGTTGGGGATTGTTCAATCCCGGATTTTACTTCTCACCTTACTGTGAATGACCTTTCTATTGTTTGAGAAATAAAGTCCTTTTCCTGTGAAAACAAAAAGAAGGCCCGGCCCCTTCCTCTCTAGACCGCGCGCAAGGTGAAATGAGTGTAAGCTCGCAATTCATCCTGCTATTTCCTATGCTCGTGATCCGATCGATCCCCGGCTATGGCTGCTTGCTTAGCCAACCGTCGTCGATGAAGCTCATGTCCACGAACTTCTTCACCTCTGCCTCGCTGAGATGCTTCTCCCATGACACTCTCCCGGCAATGTCTGACCCGGGGCCGGTGCACCCAACCTCTGCGAACAGGACATCGTTAGTATCGTTGCCGGCGTACCAGGGAGCCCACCCCTGCGGGACGACGATGTTGGACATGTTCACGTGGTAGTAGACGACCGTGGCGTATTTGTTCCACGCGCGTCCGAGGTACTGGCGCCCGGTGCCTCGGAGCTCCCCGCCCTTGAACACAAAACCGCCGGGGTCACCGGCGTGGAGCCTGGCGTGCGCTGTCACCCACCCGGTATGGCGGCCGGACCGCAAGGGTATGTTGGACACGACGGTGCAGCCGTCGTAGATGGACCGAGCGTAGCCGAAGATGAAGTCGACGCCGCCCTTGATGAAGCATTCACGGAAGTAGTGCCGGCCGGTGTTGTCGCAGAGCGTGTCCTGAAAGCCGTTGAATGCGCAGCGGTGGAAGGCGATCCGGTCACCGTCGACCAGCGCGGCCAGCGCCTGGGTGGCGTTGCTTTTGTTGACGCCGTTGTGCGTGTTGGTGAAGGCGATGTCCCTGGCAACGAAGTCGTCGGCGTAGACACTGAAGGTGGCGGTCTGGTACGTCCCCATCGCGTCGGCGCCGCGGCGCATCAGATCGTCGGTGCTGCCGTGGGCGTAGTCGTCGAAGTAGACGACCGTGTTCCAGGGGCTGTCCCCTTCCAGCAAGATGTAGCCTTTCTCCCTTGGGATGGTCACCTTCTCCCTGCATGCACCACGTATACCATCATAACCATACTTGCTTACCACATCATGAAGCAATACCGAACTGTGTAGCAAGACGAACCTGTAGCCCCCTGCCCGGACGTGGATCCTGACCCACTCGCGGTTGCCGTCCGGGACGAGGTTCACCGCCGACTGAATGCTCCTGAAATCTCCTCCCCCTTCACTGTCCACGGTGATGGTCCTCGACACCAGCACCGGCGCAGAGCTCCACGCCGGCCACCGGAGCAGGAGCACGAGCACGAGCACGAGTGCACGACCGAACTAACAGTACGGTGGCACTCCATTGTTCCAACTCACCTACCTTGGTCGTTTTGCTATCTGGAGGAGAGTAATCGATCCCATCACCGTTTGGCTGGTGATTATATACGCCTTAATGTACTACCTCTAAATGAGTAGTATGAAAGGAAAAATCCATGCAAAAAAAATGAAGGGAAACATTACTGTATAATTTTCTGCGCTGGCAGGTATTAAATTTTTTTAGTACAAGGTATTAATTTATTTTTACCATATGGGAATATATCTATTGATTACTGTACAAAGTATAAACATGGCGGTATTTTATTAAGAAAATGTATGGCAATATGGTGAGAAATGGGTGGTTTCGATTGATCTTGAAGCAGCTCCATTTAGAAATGAAGATTTCGAAGAAAATCAAGCTACCACTTGCTGGATGGATTTCCATACTACCTCCGAATGTAGATATACATAATATAACTTGTCTTGGTAATGCCTCATGGTGCAGCATGACATTGTAGTAGGAGCTCAATCTGGTGGCTTGGGGTTTTCCAACATAGGAATGGGTCCTGAAGGACCCAGCAACTGGATTGAATAACAAATGTTATTATGGGACATCTAGCTATAATACGGACCCCGAATAAATAAAGATTTACTAGCTAGGCCCTTCATTTTACAAAAAGGACACCGTATGAGAAATATATTTACTAACTAGCCCATTCATTCTCGGGCCATTTCCGATCTCGTCGAACATGGCGGATTCACCGTCAAACTTGCACATTGTCTTCATGCCCATACGCACTTGTCACCGTGTAGCTACTTGTCTTCATCTTGGGGAACAAGGGGAGTGGGGCATCACTAACTTGTAAATCAAGACCGAGGCACAAGGGATACGTGACTAGCAAACCAGTGTCTTGCGATCAACCCAGAGCAATCTCGAAGCTTGTTGGAGAGATAAAATGATTGGATCTCCAATACGCCAACCTTAGAGGGTCGCAAAAAATATATTATTCTTTGGGGCGGGGGGGGGGGGGGGGTGGAACATTTTTGGTTACGTATCGAGAATGACAAACTGTGTAAGGTAGGTGGTATTAATACACAACAAGTGTCGTACTACTGTCATGACATCAATTGCAGTGACGAAGCATGACGAGACAAAGGGGGTTGAACGCATGTTTGTGATCACCGGGAGAACATATATATGATGGTGACGGTAACTATGGATCTAAAGTGGAAGGAGGAGGATGAGAAGTGGGAGGCGAATATGAAATTGCATGTTTTAAGAATGAAAATGCATGGTTACCAGCAGGATGCATTTGTGGTTCTTCACTGAGAGGATGTGTTTTGGTTGAAGGGACTAGATCTGTTGTATGATAGTGTTTTATCAGTCCCACATGAGACACAACACAAATAATGTGGTGCTTAGACCTGGACATGTCATTTTTTCACAGGAGGGCCATCTTTCTCTAGTATGTTCTGGTCCTATCATCCCTTATTATTGCTTCATATATGCAGATTTTGTTTTCCATATGGGGTACATCTTTCCCTAGTTTGTCTGATCTCATCATGCCTTTTGTTTTCTTCTAGCGTTGAGTTCCATGTTCTCCCTTTTTTGTGAATAGTTCCATGCTCTGCCTTGATTCCAACCATCTTTTGCCACTATAGCTTCTCCTATCTGTCAGCCAACACAGTCCTGTGCTCTCTGGTATTTATGGCCATGCTATCAACTAACACTAGCCTTCCCTTGGTGTGAACTCGTTAAAGTGAGACGAGAAAGTTCTAGCGATGAGATCAAGTTGACGTGATTAAGCAATAGTAAGACAAGTTTGTAGTTGAGGAATGCACATCTTATATGGCGAGTGACGTGACCAAGTCTGAGTAACACGTTGCACGTCTCGATGACCAAGACATGCCTATAAAAAGCATCTGAAATACTAAAATATATGTACATGTTCTAAATTTGTTTAGAGTGTCACCAAAATTATGTGGTTTCAAGTGCACCATCTCACTCTAAACAACTCAATCAAGAGCCGATTGGGAAACAAACCTCCTAGTATTAAAAATATATAATCAATTGTCTTTGTAAGATAAGAACAAACAACCTCTAATAGTGACCACTACAAGAAATATATTAATCCATGATGGATTTTTAGTTATTTTCTCAGACATTGTCATAAATTGGCCTAAATTTGTGAAGGTTTTTAGATTTCCATCTCACACATATCAAATGTGGAGTCAGGGGGGGCATTTGTGTAATGATTTTTATCAAGAAATTGTCGTAGAATACCACCAGACAGGCCATGGCATGATAAAGCAACTAAGGCCAGCCTAATAAAGATTTGTTTTTTCCTTTTTCTATTTCTCGCTTTTAGTAAAAACTATAAACTAACATAGTCTTGTAAATAATCTTATCTTTCCAAAAGTATAAAAAGTTATGTTTAGACTCACAAAAAATATGAACAATATATGAACATGTCTATTAAAATTTAAAGACTATGCCAGACCTAAAGAAATTTGACTTAAATCAAAAAAGGGAGGGCACACAGTTTTCCCTCTTTTCACAGTTTTTGTGCCATTTGCACACACAAGTGAGCAGCGAACAAGAAGACACGAACCTCTCTAGGCCTGATTAATGTTGATGTTGCGGTGTCAAGGGTCAGGTGTTTTGGCGCATTTGGCGCAGTGTGCCGTGATCAGAGTGGCACCTTCTTGGCAGCATTGGCAGTTGTGTTCAGTGGCATTGAAGATCCTACAAAAATTGAGACTTTGGCAGTGAGATAAGCTTTTGCACTTGCAGATTGCAAGGTGGTTGTTGAAGCCATCCTACAAAAATTTAAAGACTATGCCAGATCCTACAAAAATCTCTATATTCAGATTAAAATTGAGGCTTGCAGATTAAAATTTAAAAACTATGCCAGATACTACAAAAATCTCTATATTCAGAGGAGATTTGTAGCATCGGGCTGCAAGGTGGTTGTTGAAGCCATCAAGAACTACAAAAAAAAGACACTTCCGTGATGATACATGTTTGTCACAGTAGGTCACGTTTTTTGTCATGCATGTACATCCATGACAATTTTATGACAGAATCAAGATAGTCGTACCTGTGCTGTCGTAGAAGTGTTCCATGACATTACCAAAATTATCATCACGGAAGTGTCAACTTCCATGATGATAAATCGCGCATCATAGAAGTGCTTTTGTCAAGGGTGACCGACACGTGGCATCCACCGTAACGGGTCGCCGTTATGCTATCGGGTCCGGTTTTGGAACCCATAACCCGTTAACTGCCCGGACCAATGTGGATTTTCCACGTGTAAAATTGTCATTGGCCGGAGGAAACACGTGTTGGCTCACCGCTGGGACAGATGTCATCCATTCATTGGACAGAAGGCGCCTATGATACGTCGATATGTGGCACGGCCCAACAAAGGCCCATATAGGTTAAAAAGGCCGGCCCAGTCAAAGGCCCGTAGTACTTACTCGGGTACTAGTGGGCCAGCCCAATAACGGCCTATTTAATAAGGCCCATTTACGCCCCGAAGGCAGATCTGGCCCGTTAATTGTTCGCCGAATATTTGGAACCAATTACGGCCCAATGACTTTCAGCCTATTAGAGGCCCGATGTAGACATGGGTCCATTTGAGCCCAGTGTGTCTTTCAGCCTGGGAATGGCCCATGCTGCCCATGGGCCATATATGGTCCGTCGCTACATCCGGCTCACTAACAGCCCGTGATAAAGGTGGCAACAGTTCAGCCCAACGTGACTTTGGGCCTGTTAAAGGCCTATCGTATAATTCGGCCCATTGATGCATGTACTAAGCTTTCAGCCTCTTAAAGGCCCATGATATCAGTGGGTTAACTCAGGCCCGAAATATGTTTCGGCCTGGTAATGACCCGCCATATAACGGGGCATAAAAAGGCCCGGTCTACCTTTCTGCCTACTGAAGGCCCGTCGACGACTAGTGAAAATTGAGGCCCAACATGAATTTTGGCCTGCTAAAGGCCCACGGTTTCTTCTAGGCCGTAACAGGCCACCAGAATATTCAGCCTGTTAATGGCCAAACGCTACATGGGCCAAACTAAGCGTTGGATCCACAAAAGGCCCAACTAAAATTTGGGCCGAATATAGGCCGGAGTAAGTTGTGGGCCTGGCGCAAAGTGTGAAGGCCCCAATGGCCATTCGGGCCCAAGAAAGTTGCAGGCCGGCCCAATTGTGGCCTGGTAAAAACTAGGACCATTAGAGGCGAATGCTACGGTCTGATCGACTACATCAGATATTTTTCACATAGCGAATGATGGCAGTAACTAGTAGGAATTAAGAACAAACCTACTCTATACAATAAAGAAATTACGACATAGTAACTTAGAATAAACCTACACTATATAATAAAATATTTATGATATATTACATCCACTGGGCATCAAAGTTTGCCACGAGTGATCATAAAGTGCAACTAATACATCTCCAACGTATCTATAATTTTTGATTGCTCCATGCTATATTATCTACTGTTTTGAATGTTTATGGGCTTTATTATACACATTTACATCATTTTTGGGACTAACCTATTAACCCAGAGCCCAGTGCCAGTTTTTGTTTTTACCCTGTTTTAGGGTTTCGAAGAAAAGGAAAATCAAACGGAGTCCAATTGACCTGAAACACTACAAGAAATATGTCAACTTGTGACCACCACTATTGGTCACTGAATGGTCACAAATTTCCATTTGTGACCTTTTTGTGACCAAAAACATAAGGCAAAAGCTGGCCGGCGTAAAATGACTATAGCGACCTTTCTTCTGGAATGGTCATAGACGTTTATGACCAAAATACGTCTACTGTGGCGTTTTGGTCACTAGCAACCTCCCCAGGCCACATAGGCATCCAGCGTGGAAATCTGACGTGGCCCAAGATTCAGCTCGGTCCAATTCGATTTTTTACATGGGCCTAGCCCAACAATTCGGCCTTTTTACTGTATTTTTTTCTTGTTAATTTTTGCTAGCTACATGGGCTTGGGCCATTAATTCGGCATTTTTTTCTAAGATGCAGCCTTTTACAGTCTATTGATATTTTATTTTCGTCCTTTTTTTTTGCCACTGGTCCCACCAATCAGATTGGTTCCACTTGTCATGCTTATCACAAAATTGATTCCACACATCAAAAATTTCAAAATCTGTCAAACAACTATTATAACTTGGACCCCCTTGTCAGGTTCCATTTGACAGGTATTCAATACACAATCATTATTTCGAACAATCCAAATAGCAAATGAAATTCGTCCAAAACAACACGGCATTAGTCTATTACAAACATTACAGTATACTACAGCCCAGATAAGCCTACTACTGCCTACATTTACAACACATAATATGCTAGTCTTTGTTGATATGCTTCACAGCTTCGAACTTGGATTTGCACTTCACCTGTGCAAAAAACAAGAATGAACATATAAGAATAAGAAGCTGTACAGAACATCAAACAGTAGCCAATGAGGGATCCAATAACTTATAAGCAAGAATTGACAGCAAACATGTATTGATACCTAGTGTTGACTGTATCTGCATCTAAACTGAATGTTGATCCAAAGTGTTGACTAAATCTGCATCTAAACTGAATACTCTTAACTGAACATAGACAAGTGATATGCTAATCAGGTGTCAGAATGATATCTGATTCAACAAGGTTAACCAAATTTCCCACATAGTTTTGGGGAAATTCTATTTATCTACAGTGATTGGTAGCTATTGATGGCAATGTGACACTACAGACGGACTTGTGGCTGCTCATTTGTATTCAGGTAACTATGGCAGTGACGCAAATAGACTTGTGGCTGCTCATTCACTAGCTATGGCAATGATGCAAACAGACTTGTGGCTACTCATTCACATTCACAGCAACACTTCATCATTCATCTACAAGCAACTATTGACCATCATATCAGACGGGATAGGAAGGGTCACCTGACATATTGAACTCGATGCTGCAGAAGGCCGATGATGTGGTGGTACAGAGCAGGCCCTTTGTGACTGGCTAGATGCGCCCCTCCTCCTCCTGCTCCTCGAGCAGGACAAGGACGGCGGCCGCTAGGCTCATTGAGATCGGGATGCTGGGGGAGGCGAGCACGCCGTGAGGTACTCCATGGCGTCGGGCGCATCATGTGCGGCAGGATGCCGATCGCCAAGTTGACCGCGATCACGAACAGCAGCGTCACCAGCACCGCCACCTGCACGCATTCCAGCCATGTTGACAGTGTCAGAAACTCGACGGATTTTCAAAACAAAGTACTGCTGGTGCTGCTACCGCTGCAGAATTGGTTGGAGATGCACCCACCTTGTTGGTGTAGATGGTCCAGTTGGTGAAGGGCTCTGACAGCATGGCTCCGAGCTGCCCAAAGAGCGCACGGAGGCGCCCACGGAGATGTTGTCTCTGATGAACAGGGTACGTTGAGATTGCAAAGCAGTCACCCCCTCTTGTCACAGACACTGCAAGACATCACATCTTTTAAAAAAATTAACCATTCTCAAGTTAAGTTGTGCAGTAAAAGTTACCCTACACCTACAAAAGACAACCATGCATGTACATGCACTATACGTACACAGCAAGACATATCAACATAGACCATAAATGTTCAAGGTCATGCATGATGGATGTTGAGCACTTCTGTTGCTTATTCAGAGTAAAAAAGGGTACCCTAGAAAATTTAAACATATTCTACTACACGGAACCATGAGCTACCCATTTAGCAAGAACGGTACAGGAACAAACCATGAGCTATCTATCCAGCATATTATGCGCACGCGTGAGAATACTCGGGTATACTTAACTTGGGTTTAGTACCCAGGTACAGTTTAAAAGCATATCAGATTAGGTATACAATCATGCACCTGGGTTTAACTTGTCAGGTTTCTTCACTTTCAATTTACACAGCAGAGCAGCTAAATTGATTACCCAAAACATGCATGCTAGTGGTCTACTGGAAGCATCACAAAGTTAATGTTTTGCTTACCACACTGCTATCAAGAACCTCCCTACTTCAAAAAGAAAAAGAACAGACACTTCCAGTTTGTATAATCTGAAATTGAACACTGAAATTTCAGAATGAAAAGATAATTGAACACTGTAAGAGGTTAGCAAGTTAATTGTTGGTTTCATCACAAGTACCAGGACAGGTGTTGCAACAGCCAACAGAATTAAAAAATCCATAGACATGCACATACCACAACACATTTACCAACATTGATGGACGAGCCTAACACATTTACCAAGTCTGGATTTGCATGAACAAGATGACCAGTTTCACATAGGATTTGCATGAACATGTAAAACGTAGCAAGTATTTGCATGAACAAGATAATGATGTCCATCCAACAGAGACAATAAACCAGCTTAACACAAGCATGATGCTGGACTCCATTGCCGGAATCTACAGCTAGGCACTCAAGCTTAAGGGGATCCTCATGTGGATCGAGCCTGCATGTTAATCTTTACACTAGCAGGGCCATTTCTGCAGGGACAACAAAGCAGAAGTGAAAGCAATTAGAAACAATTAAAGAGAGAAAATAATAAGGTAACATCACCAATAAACTGCAGATTTTGAAAGCAACTATAGTTATTCAGAAAACATGTTTGCTGCAACTTTAAGCCAAGCAATACACATTCATGTCAAATATACATGTGTAAGATACTAGAAGCATTTCATTGCATATCTAAGTGTACTGCTATAATTTTACGCCAAGCAGTGCACTAGTACATCAATTACACTAAGCCACAGCCCACTATTTAAAATAGTATTTTATCATCATTCTTCAATAGCTTGAATTTCAGAACAGCCACTATTTGTATTTTAATGAAAAACACCCCAAGCAAATAACAACAGATGGGCATTAAGACAAAAAAAATGGCAATCACAGCATCATGTTTCAGCAGCAATGCAGCTACAGACAACAATATGCATCGGATGGCAACAATAACATCAACAAGTAGAAATAGCAGCATGTCAATCACTGTATAATCAATCAGTAAGCACAAATAGCAGCAGCAAGCATTCTCTCAATCACAAACTACACTAATCAGCACCCCTCTCTCTCAATCTAAATAGCAGCAGCGAGCACGGCAGGAGAGCGAGTTGGTTATCCAACGGGAAGTCAGTCCAATATGACATGGAAAGGAATCATCCACAACACTCATATAGCACTACTGAAATGTATAGTATTTAACTAGAAGACCAAAGTTGTAAGGCATCCATTCATTCATTTAGCAAGTGTATTCAGAAAGTAGCAGCTTGTGTTCATCGAGTGCCGTGAGAGGGGGAGGGGGAGGGAGGTGCTACCTGCAGGGAAGCGAGCCATCCATTGGCGGAATGCAGGAATCAGGGAGCTTGTGTCTTGGTCATCCTCGCCTGCCTGCTACTGCTTTGAATCGAGCAGATTGACGGGGCTTGGGAAATAGCACCGGTCTGGAGGTGGATGAAGCAGAGGAGCACCGCCGCGCTCGGTCCCGGCCGGGTTAGGCGGCCTCCACCTCATGCCTGCTTTGTCGCCATGGCGCAGAGACGCACGCGGTTCCCTCTCGATTCGAGTCGAGTCGAGAAGAAGCGCACCTTATATAGTCGTACTGGCCTGCGTGCGGTTGGTGAGCAGATGGGAGGAGTGGAGGTAGGGAAGGTTGGACGGCCAGGTGGTGGCGGGAGGAGGCTCCTCCTCCTCTGCCGGCGGATCTGGGCGCGGCCTATGTGTGTCGAGTCAATCCAGCGGATTTTGCTGGAGAGAAGGGGAGGGGAGATGCAGATGGTGGGGGTCGCCGGCGTTGGGGTAGAGGGCGGAGGTCGCGAGGGGTCCGGCGATGGATAGTGGGCGGAGTCGCTGGCGTTGGGGCGGAGGTGCTCGGCGGCGGGGCTGGATTTGGGGGAGAAGAGCAGCAGGCAGAGATGGATCTGGATCGGGGAGAGGGGCGGCGGGGGAGGGGTCTGGATCGGGGAGAGGGAGACAGCAGCGCTTGACCTAGCGTTTCTCGGGAAGGAGGGGGTCGAGGGAGGAAGGGAGGGAAGCTGGACCAGTAGGAGGCGGACGGCTCAGATCGAATACAGTGGGGTGATCCGTGTGCTGCGTCTTGATTGGTTCGAAAATGAGCTATTAAAATTTCCTCTTCTTAGTGTTAAAAACAAGGGAGGTTTGTGAGGCAGCTGCCAAAAATATTTTGCAAAATGGCATCACTAAAATTTTCACTTAAGTTAGACCACCTTTCATCGATGATCATCAATTTGATTGCATTTCCTATCTTTCTAGGTATTTTGAGAAACAGCCAATTCAGCAAGAAACGAGTCAAATTTGAACTACAGGTATCTTATAGTATGCTATTTATTTTCTAAAAAAATCATTTTTAGATACAAAAGTAGCTATTTCATCATAGACAAACCAATAGTTTTGCATTATTAACCACCTAACTAAGAAGGGTCATGCGGGCAAATTTGATCACATTTTGAAATCGGCATACGAAATTCACAAAAAAAAAGAAAAACCTTCGCATTGTGTGAATATACATCTACAAGGATGCTTCTTCGAATGGCAAACAATGTTGCCTAAGGAAGTTTTCATTTTCTTTGGAGGAAAAAACTATTTTCCATTTTTCGAGTGCCCAAAAGGTGGTTTTTTTGCGAAGGACCTCCCAAATAATTGTTGCAAAATTGGACCAAATCATTTTTCTAAAATACCAGGCCATACTTAATGCACAATTGACCAAATGGTTGGGTGTAAAAAGTTTTGATCCACCTCTCGTGAAAAAGACAAATTTCCGCCGATTCAGCTGGAAGCGGGCCAAATTTGAACTGCAGCTGTCTCATAGTTTGCTATTTATTTTTTCCAAAAATCATTTCTAGGTACATAAGTACCTATTTAATCATAAAAACACCAAAAAAATTCCAAGATTCAACAACTAGCTAGGAACGGTCATTCCCGCCGTTTTGACCAGATTTTGAAACGGGCATAAAAAATTAAAAAAAACAAAAAATTGGGAAACCTTTGCATTGTGTTATTATATGTGGCCAAGTTCCCAAGAAAAATAACAAACTTGTAATACGGCAATTATTTTAAAAAATTGTTCCCAGAAACGAGCTATCACATGTGGAGATCAATGGCTTTCAAGCCAAATGATCAATCTTATGGCCACATACATGGCATAGTTTGTTCAAATGATCTCATATTGTGCACAAGGGTGCATATTGGAATGACAAACAATGTTGCTTACGGAAGTTTTCATTTTCTTTGGACGAAAAATTCATTTTCCATTTTTCGAGTGCCCGAAAAGAGATTTTTTTGTGAAGGGCCTACCATATATTAGTTGCAAAATTGTACCAAGTCAATTTTGTAAAATACTAGGACATATTTAATGCACAATTGACCAAATGGTTGGGTGTCAGAAGTTTTGATCCACCTCTCGTGAAAAAGACAAATTTCCGCCGATTGAGTTGGAAGCGGGTCAAATTTGAACTGCAGCTGCTTCATAGTTTGCTATTTATTTTTTCCAAAAAACATTTCTAGGTACATAAGTATCTATTTAATCAGAGAAACACCAAAAAATTTCCAAGATTCAACCACTAGCTAGGAACGGTCATTCCCGCCGTTTTGATCGAATTTTGAAACGGGCATAAAAAATTCAAAAAAATCAAAAAATTGGGAAACCTTCGCATTGTTTCATCATATGTGGCCAAGTTCCTAGGAAAAATAACAAACTTGTAATATGGCAACTATTTTAAAAAATGTTGTCAGAAACGAGCTATCATGTGTGCAGATCAATGGCTTTCAAGCCAAATGATCAATATTATGGCCACATTCATGGCATAGTTTGTTCAAATGATCTCATATTGTGCACAAGGGTGCATATTGGAATGGAAAACAATGTTGCCTAAGGAAGTTTTCATTTTCGTTGGACGAAAAAACCATTTTCCATTTTTCGAGTGCCCGAAAGGAGGTTTTTTTGTGAAGGAACTACCAAATAATTGTTGCAAAATTGGATCAAATCATTTTTATAAAATACTAGGCCATATTTAATGCACAATTGACAAAATGGTTGGGTGTAAAAAATTTTGATCCACCTCTCGTGAAAAAGACAAATTTCCGCCGATTCAGTTGGAAGCGGGTCAAATTTGAACTGCAGCTGCCTCATAGTTTGCTATTTATTTTTTCCAAAAATCATTTCTAGTTACATAAGGACCTACTATATCATAAATACATGGTTTGGTGGCGATACGTCGAGGTTTGGGCGGTGGCCGAGGGCCCCAACTCTAGAGCGCGTAAACTCGCATGGCCGTCGCGTGGTCACCGCATGACCGTAATGTTGCCATGTGTTCTGGGCGGCTTAGGCATGTATAGTGGGTTGTTCACTCCCCAGGTTGGTGCTAGGAAGAAAATTACAACATAAGATTCTCACGAGAAGACCGATCGATGCTCAAACATGAATTAGCAGCCAAGTGTTTGATTAGCGGTACGGGAAATGCACATGGCCAATAGGCGTGAGTTTTGGCTGAGGATGATCATCTACTAAGGAGAATCTCTTCACAAATTTTTAGCTCAAAAGGAGGATCCTAGGTGGTACTTGCTTTGCAAGGTACCACGCTGGACAAAAATATGAATGTTGAAGCTGGGCTCAAAATAATGAATGGATTGAGCTGAAATTTTGTGGAGGATGGTTATTTGGGCATAGGAAAGCATTGTAGAAAACTGATACCATTTGGACATGCCAAAGTAGTACTTCCTACACAATGCTCTTCTATGGACTGAAACTTGGGAAAACTAGTGAGAGAGATTGGATGAATGAAATGAGTTCAAAATTGGTGTAGGTAAGTTACTTAGGTATGGTCATGCGCTGGTCAATTTTCAGATCATTTGGGTAAGCCTAGCTAGTACTTACTTCACAAAGCTTCTCTCGAGGTAGAAACTTTGGAAATTTCCCAAGAAAGATTTACTAGGAAAATTGAGCTGAATATTATCATGTGGCAATGATTTGGGTAGGAAAGAGTGCCCGAAGAGTTTGAGGGTAATAGGAGGGGTCTATATAACACTTGCTTTGCAACGTGCCAATTGGCCATAAAATATAAATTGAACCTAGGCTCACATAGATGATTTGACTAAGCTGCAATTTGGAGGAGGGCGATAATTTGGGCATATGAAGAAACTGTAAAAATTTCAAGTCATTTAGAGATATAAAAAAGGTACTTCCTTCACAATGCTTCTAGGTGGACAAAAACTTTGGAAATTTGCCGAGGAAGATTTGCTAGGCAAATGGATCTGAAGTTTGTCATGCGGTAATGATTTGGATAGTAAAGAGTGCCCAAAAATTGCTAGGGCAATCAAGAATATATAAATAGCACTTCCTTCATAAAGTGTTGTTGTGAACATAATAGGAAAATGAATATTGTTGAATTAGTTTTGAACTAGGCAAGGAAGGATTTTTACATATTTGATGAAGATATGACCCAAAGAATTTATGAGATTTTTTTGGGAATTTTGGGAATGATAGAAATATAGATTGCTTCACAACCTAGGGCAAGAACTGCCACATGGACATGACACATAGGCAAAACTGATGAGATGGCGCCTAGTCATCACAACCCACCACAATCTACAAGGCTATGACCATCTATATTGGTCATTAACAACTAGAAATAAGGCAGCGAACTAGCACTGTTTGCTTTGTGACCATTTCATGTAAGGAAATTACGACCTTTCTGACCAAAATGGTCGCAATGGTTTAGGGTTTAAAGCCCCCTGAACAGCTTTTGACCAATTGGTCTAAAATGGTCATAAATGTATGACCAATTCTTCGAGGGTCACTGACAGAAGGTCATAAGTTGACATATTTCTTGTAGTGTAACTTCACGGAACTCATTTTTGGAAGGAAAGAAGCCCAGAAGACTTGGAGTGCACGTCGGGGGATCTACGAGGAGGTCACGAGGCAGGGGGCGCGTCCACCCCCCTGGGCGCGCCCTCCACCCTCATGGGCCCTCGTGGCCCCCCTCATGTACTTCTTCCGCCTATATATCTCCATATACCCTAAAAAGCATCCGGGCGCACAATAGATCGGTAGTTCTGCCGCCAGAAGCCTCCATAGCCATCGAAAGCCAATCTAGACCTGTTCCGCACCCTGCCGGAGGGGGAATCCTTCTCTAGTGGCCATCTTCATCATCCCGATGCTCTCCATGACGAGGAGGGAGTAGTTCTTCATCGAGGCTCAAGGTATGTACCAGTAGCTATGTGTTTGATCTCTCTCTCTCTCTCTCGTGTTCTTGATTTGGCACGATCTTGATGTATCGCGAGCTTTGCTATTATAGTTGGATCTTATGTTTATCCTCCCCTCTTCTCCCTTGTAATGAATCGAGTTTCCCCTTTGAAGTAATCTTATCAGATTGAGTCTTTAAAGATTTGAGAACACTTGATGTATGTCTTGCCGTGGATATCTGTGGTGACAATGGGATATCACATGATTCACTTGATGTATGTTTTGGTGATCAACTTGCGGGTTCCACCCATGAATCTATGCATAGGGGTTGGCACACGTTTTCGTCGTGATTCTCCGGTAGAAACTTTGGAGCACTCTTTGAGGTCCTTTGTGTTGGTTGAATAGATGAATCTGAGATTGTGTGATGCATATCGTATAATCATGCCCACGGATACTTGAGGTGACATTGGAGTATCTAGGTGACATTAGGGTTTTGGTTGATTTGCATCTTAAGGTGTTATTCTAGTACGAACTCTAGGGCTGTTTGTGACACTTATAGGAATAGCCCACCGGATTATTGGAAAGAATAACTTTGAGGTGGTTTCGTACCCTACCATAATCTCTTTGTTCGTTCTCCGCTATTAGTGACTTTGGAGTGACTCTTTGTTGCATGTTGAGGGATAGTTATGTGATCCAATTATGTTAGTATTGGTGAGGGAACTTACACTTGCGAAAGTATGAACCCTAGGCCTTGTTTCGACGCATTGCAATACCGTTTACGCTCACTTTTATCATTAGTTACCTTGCTCTTCTTATATTTTCAGATTACAAAAACCATTGTATTGGGTGTGTTGGGGACACAAGAGACTCTTTGTTATTTGGTTGCAGGGTTGCTTGAGAGAGACCATCTTCATCCTACGCCTCCTATGGATTGATAAACCTTAGGTCATCCACTTGAGGGAAATTTGCTACTGTCCTACAAACCTCTGCACTTGGAGGCACAACAACGTCTACAAGAAGAAGGTTGTGTAGTAGACATTAAGCCCTTTTCTGGCGCCGTTCCGGGGAGGTGAGTGCTTGAAGGTATATCTTTAATCTTGCAATCGAGCCTTTTAGTTTCTTGTTTTATCACTAGTTTAGTTTATAAAAGAAAATTAAAAATGGAATTAATTTGTCTCATATGCTTCACCTTTTTAATATCTTTCGTGAGTATGATGGAAAGGATAATTGTGCTCAAGTGCTAGAAGAAAAATTATATAAAATGTTTGGCACTAAATCTTTGAATGATGTGCATGATTGCAATGTTGTTAGTACGAATTCTTTGAATATCCATGATGCTAATGATATGCAAAGCCACAAGCTTGGGTAAGCTATGTTTGATGAAGATGATATTTTTTGTCCCCCAAGTTTTGATGAGCAAATTTACTATGATGAAAGCATGCCTCCTATCTATGATGATTATTGTGATGACACGTATGCTTTAAAGCATAATAATAACAATGAAACTTGTCATCTTGATTTCAATTTTCAATCCCATGATAGTTACTCTGTTGAGTTTGCTCCCACTATTCCGATTGAGAAGAATTTTGCTTATGTGGAGAGTAGAAAATTTTCTATGCTTGTAGATCATGAAAAGAATGCTTTAGGTGATGGTTATATTTTTGAATTCATTTATGATGCTACTGAAAATTATTATGAGGGAGGAATATATGCTTGTAGGAATTGCAATAATACCAAGTTTCCTCTCTATGTGCTTAAAGTTTTGAAGTTATCCTTGTTTTACCTTCCTATGCAAGTTGATTCTTGTTCCCACAAGTTGTTTGCTCACAAAATACCTATGCATAGGAAGTACGTTAGACTTAAATGTGCTAGTCATATTCTTCATGATGCTCTCTTTATGTTACGATTCTTATCCTTCATGTGAGCATCATTGAAATTATCATGCCTAGCTAGGGGCATTAAACGATAGCGCTTGTTGGGAGGCAAGCCAACTTTATTTTTGTTCCTTGATTTTTGTTCCTGTTTAGTAATAAATAATTCATCCAGCCTATGTTTAGATGTGCTTTTATGTTTTTAATTAGTGTTTGTGCCAAGTAGAACCTTTGGGAAGACTTGGGGAAAGTCTTGTTGATCATGCTGTAAAAAACAGAAACTTTAGCACTCACGAGAATTGCTGCCATTTTTATTTGGAAAGTGATATTTAGTTAATTCTTTTTGCAGATGATTAAGAGATAAAATACTCAAGTCCAGAAATTTATTTGAGAATTTTATGAGGTACATAAGTATACGTTTGATCCAGATTACTACAGACTGTTCTGTTTTTGACAGATTCTGTTTTCGATGTGTTGTTTGCTTATTTTGATGAATCGATGGCTAGTAAAAGAGTTTATAAACCATAGGGAAGTTTGAATACAGTAGGTTTCACACCAATATAAATAAAGAATGAGTTCATTACAGTACCTTATGATGGTGATTTGCTTTCTTATACTAACGGAGCTTACGAGTTTTCTGTTAAGTTTTGTGTTGTGAAGTTTTCATGTTTTGGGTAAGGATTCGATGGACTATGGAATAAGGAGTGGAAAGAGCCTAAGCTTGGGGATGTCCAAGGCACCCCAAGGTAATATTCAAGGATATCCAAGAGCCTAAGCTTGGGGATGCCCCGGAAGGCATCCCCTCTTTCGTCTTCGTGCATCGGTAACTTTACTTGGAGCTATATTTTTATTCACCACATGATATGTGTTTTGCTTGGAGTGTCAATTTATTTCGTTAGGATTTGCTTGCGGTTATTTAGAACAATGTTTTGCATCTTTTATTCCAATAAAAGTG
The DNA here is from genome assembly GCA_034509565.1 of Triticum monococcum. NCBI lineage: Eukaryota > Viridiplantae > Streptophyta > Magnoliopsida > Poales > Poaceae > Triticum > Triticum monococcum. The sequence goes on along the minus strand of CM067842.1, from coordinate 73,396,030 downwards.
GCATTGATAGCCTTTACTATGCCTATTTTAGAAGTCCACATGTTGCTGTTTGAAAACAGAAAGTTTACCGCTGTCGCAATAATTCCCTAGAAAAGTTAGGATGTGATAAAATGTTGAAACCTTTTGCATATTAAGCTCTGACAAATTTAGTACAGTCGGAATTTTCTTTCATAATTTTTGGAGCTAGGGAAGTATGGATGTTGCAGCATTCTTTACAGACTATCCTGTTTAGGCAGATTGCTCTTATGTTTGCATATGTTTGCTTCTTTAATGATTCTATTTGAGGATAGGACTATTAAATATGCAGAGGCATTTAGTATGCAGTGTTGAATAATAATTTTAGTGATTTGCTACAGTAGAGTATGATAAGGTTTTTGCAATGGTTTATACTAACTTATCTCACGAGTCCTTGTTGAGTTTTGTGTGGATGAAGCTTCTGAGATTTAGGGAGACCGTGATATGAGAGGAATTAAGGTGACATAAAATCTCAAGCTTGGGGATGACCAAGGCATCCCAAGATAATATTTGAAGAAGTCTCAAGCATCTAAGCTTGGGGATGCCCCGGTTGGCATCCCACCTTTCTTCTTCAACAACTATCGGTTAGTTTCGGTTGATCCTAAGTTTTTGCCTCTTCACATGATGTTTGCCATTCTTAGAATGTCATTTTATTTTTCTTTGCTTGCTGTATGAATAGAATACCAAGATCTGAAATTATTAAATGTTAGAGAGTCTTCACATGGTTGCATAATTATTCAACTATTCATTGATCTTCACCTATATCTTTCGGAGTAGTTTGTCGATGCTCTAGTGCTTCACTTATATATTGTAGAGCATGGTGGTAGTTTTATTTTCAAGAAATAGATGAACTCTCATTCTTCACTTAGATTATTTTGAGAGTCTTAAATAGCATGGTAATTTGCTTTAAATCCTAATATGCTAGGCATCCAAGATGGATATAATAAAACTTTATTATGAGTGTATTGAATACTAAGAGAAGTTTCATGCTTGATGATTGTTTTGAGATATGGGGGTAATAATATCAAAGTCATGCTAGTTGAGTAGTTGTGAAATTGAGAAATGCTTGTGTTGAAGTTTGCAAGTCCCGTAGCATGCACGTATGGTAAACATTGTGTAACAAATTTGAAACATGAGGTGTTATTTGATTGTCCTCCTTATGAGTGGCGGTCGGGGACGAGCGATGGTCTTTTCCTACCAATCTATCCCCCTAGGAGCATGCGTGTAGTGCTGAGGTTTTTGATGTCTTGTAGATTTTTGCAATATGTATGTGAGTTCTTTATGACTAATGTTGAGTCCATGGATTATACGCACTCTCACCCTTCCATCCTTGCTAGCCTCTTCGGTACCGTGCATTACCCTTTCTCACATCGAGAGTTGGCGCAAACTTCGCCGGTGCATCCAAACCCCGTGATATGATACGCTCTTTCACACATAAACCTCCTTATATCTTCCTCAAAACAGCCACCATACCTACATATTATGGCATTTCCATAGCCATTCTGAGATATATTGCCATGCACCTTTCCACCATCCAGTTTATCATGACACATTCATCATTGTCATATTGGAAGCATGATCATGTAGTTGACATAGTATTTGTGGCAAAGCCACCGTTCATAATTCTTTCATACTTGTCACTCTTGATTCATTGCATATCTCGGTACACCGTCGGAGGCATCCATATAGAGTCATACTTTGTTCTAGTATCGAGTTGTAATCATTGAGTTGTAAATAAATAGAAGTGTGATTATCATATTTCAATAGAGCATTGTCCCAAAAAATGAGAAAGAGAAAGGCCAAAGAAAAAAGGGCCCAAAAAAAGAAAATAAATAAAAAGGGGCAATGCTACTATCCTTTTTCCCACACTTGTGCTTCAAAATCTTCATGATAGAGAGTCTCGTGTTTTGTCACTTTCATATACTAGTGGGAATTTTTCATTATAGAACTTGGCTTGTATATTCCAAAAATGGGCCTCCTCAAGTGCCCTAGGTCTTCATGAGCAAGCAAGTTGGATGCACACCCACTTAGTTTCTTTTGTTGAGCTTTCATACATTTATAGCTCTAGTGCATCCGTTGCATGGCAATCCCTACTCCTTGCATTAACATCAATCGATGGGCATCTCCATAGCCCATTGATTAGCCTCGTTGATGTGAGACTTTCTCCTTTTTGTATTCTCCACATAACCACCATCATTATATTCTATTCCACCCATAGTGCTATATCCACGGCTCAGGCTCATGTATTGTGTGAAAGTTTATGAGTTTGAGATTACTAAAGTATGAAACAATTGCTTGGCTTGTCATCGAGGTTGTGCATGATGAGAGCATTCTTATGTGACGAAAATGAAACATGACTAAACTATATGATCTTGTAGGGATGAACTTTCTTTGGCCATGTTATTTTGAGAAGACATAATTGCTTAGTTAGTATGCTTGAAGTATTATCATTTTTATGTCAATATGAACTTTTGTCTTGAATCTTATGGATCTGAATATTCACGCCACAATTAAGAAGAATTGCATTGAAATTATGCCAAGTAGCACTCCACCTCAAAAATTTTGTTTTTAATCATTTACCTACTCAAGGACGAGCAGAATTAAGCTTGGGGATGCTGATACGTCTCCAACGTATCTATAATTTTTGATTGCTCCATGCTATATTATCTACTGTTTTGAATGTTTATGGGCTTTATTATACACTTTTATATCATTTTTGGGACTAACCTATTAACCCAGAGCCCAGTGCTAGTTTTTGTTTTTACCTAGTTTTAGGGTTTCGAAGAAAAGGAAAATCAAACCGAGTCCAATTGACCTGAAACTTCATGGAACTCATTTTTGGAAGGAAAGAAGCCCAAAAGACTTGGAGTGCACGTCGGGGGATCTGCGAGGAGGTCACAAGGCAGGGGGCGCGCCCACCCCCCTGGGTGCGCCCTCCACCCTCGTGAGCCCCTCGTGGCCCCCCTGATGTACTTCTTCCGCCTATATATCTCCATATACCCTAAAAACATCCGGGCGCACAATAGATCGGGAGTTCCGCCGCCAGAAGCCTCCGTAGCCACCAAAAGCCAATCTAGACCCGTTCTGGCACCCTGCCTGAGGGGGAATCCTTCTCCGGTGGCCATCTTCATCATCCCGGTGCTCTCCATGACGAGGAGGGAGTTGTTCTCCCTCGAGGCTGAGGGTATGTACCAGTAGCTATGTGTTTGATCTCTCTCTCTCTCATGTTCTTGATTTGGCACGATCTTGATGTATCGCATGCTTTGCTATTATAGTTGGATCTTATGTTTCTCCTCCCCCTCTTCTCTCTTATAATGAATCGAGTTTCCCCTTTGAAGTAATCTTATCGGATTGAGTCTTTAAAAATTTGAGAACACTTGATGTATGTCTTGCCATGGATATCTGTGGTGACAATGGGATATCACGTGATTCACTTGATGTATGTTTTGGTGATCAACTTGCGGGTTCCGCCCATGAACCCATGCATAGGGGTTGGCACACGTTTTCGTCGTGATTCTCCGGTAGAAACTTTATGGCACTCTTTGAGGTCCTTTGTGTTGGTTGAATAGATGAATCTGAGATTGTCTGATGCATATCGTATAATCATGCCCACGGATACTTGAGGTGACATTGGAGTATCTAGGTGACATTAGGGTTTTGGTTGATTTGTGTCTTAAGGTGTTATTCTAGTACGCACTCTAGGGCTGTTTGTGGCATTTATAGGAATAGCCCACCGGATTGATTGGAAAGAATAACTTTGAGGTGGTTTCGTACCCTACCATAATCTCTTCGTTTGTTCTCCGCTATTAGTGACTTTGAAGTGACTCTTTGTTGCATGTTGAGGGATAGTTATGTGATCCAAATATGTTAGTATTGTTGAGGGAACTTGCACTAGTGAAAGTGTGAACCCTAGGCCTTATTTCGACGCATTGCAATACCATTTACGCTCACTTTTATCATTAGTTACCTTGCTGTTTTTATATTTTCAGATTACAAAAACCATTATCTACTATCTATATACCACTTGTATCACCATCTCTTCGCCAAACTAGTACACCTATACAATTTACCATTGTATTGGGTGTGTTGGGGACACAAGAGACTCTTTGTTACTTGGTTTCAGGGTTGCTTGAGAGAGACCATCTTCATCCTACGCCTCCTACGGATTGATAAACCTTAGGTCATCCACTTGAGGGAAAATTGCTACTGTCCTACAAACCTCTGCACTTGGAGGCCCAACAATGTCTACAAGAAGAAGGTTGTGTAGTAGACATCAGCAACGAAGATGAAGATTACAAATACTAGGCACCATTGCAGCGTAACAAAATAATACTGAATCGAGACCTCTTCCAAGACAGTTTAAAGGTTAGCCTTGCGCAGGAACTGCTACGCAAGCTGCTGAGCAAGGCTATGAGACCGGCCTAGCATGTCGGTCATAGCTTCTAGGTGTAGCTGTTTAGCAATGAGGTTCTCATTGGTGTTCTCTACAATCTTTCTTAGAGATAGGATTCAAGTCGAAGTTGAGTTGCAGAATTCCTTTCTGCTAGAACTTGGGACTGAAGAAGTTGAACTGATTCAGACAGCGAATTCTGTGAGCTTGTCTGACCGCTAGTCTCAAGTAACTTGAACACTACATCGAGACAAGACTTTGGGGTTGTCTTGCTATCTTCAATATGTTTTGCCTTCTTTGCTGCAACATATGTTGGGTTTGTGTCACAGCCTTCAGCAGACTTGTGCATGCCATCAGGCATATCACCCTGAAACAAGCAGAGAGATGACAGGTTTTGCACGTGCGTAAACAAAGATGATAATTGTGCTATCAATTCCATCCAATTTCAAATTAGAAAATAAAGATTAAGTTCAAAATATCAATAGCATAATTTGGCATTGTTCATAATGCGGGGAGCTTCACCACACTACTGGATTACCATGTCAACATAACAAGCATAGATGAAGGGCAAAGACAATCATTGTATCTATTTTGGTTCATGTGCATGGCATGTTGTTCATATCATCAGCCACATCAGTAAGACAAAACAGGAGATGACAAGGTGCAAACGTGGGCTGCTTCACCACACAATGGATTATAGATCCACAAAGACAAGCATACACATAGGGAGTATTGAGTAATGTGCATGGTATGAATAAGGAATTTGGTTTTACATGTAAAACTTGGAACTTACGGTTGTTGCGAACATGCATTTTGATAGAAACAACAAACTAAACAGCATTAAACGATAGGGAGTATGAGCAAATTAAATAGCAGTTGAGGACAAAGGCTTTAGAAGGACTGACTTACATTAACAATTAACACGGGCTTTATAATGCCCTTCTCCATGTCAAGGGAAGGATAACTCAAGAATTTCAGCACAGAATCTTCTTCATAAGCATCGCATGTACTCTACATTTTGTAGAGAGTAATTATAGATATGATAATACTGGAAGGGATAGAGGATAATGAAGGTAAGATGCAGATTGATGCTACATAATCAACTACCAATCCCTGGAAGTACAAGCGTTACAGGACAGAATGTACTGACAAGAGCAGTGGGCTACACTTTTGCACTGGCATTGTCTATGTATTCAACTTTTTGGTAAGATTAAATATAGATTTGATATTTTTTAGTAAATGGTGGGTGAGGGAGATAAGATGCAGAATGCTACACAATGAACCAATCCCTCTTCCCATAATACAAGAGTGTTTTGAACACTGGTGTACTGTACAAAATGTTCATATATTATGGGACGGAGGGAGTAGCTGTTAATGTAAGTACAGTGATAGACGACGTTCGGTCCTTACAAGAGGACTGCAGTGCTAAACCTCTTCAAAAGCATTCGGTTGATTCTAAATTATTGTAAGAGTCCATACAGATCTTATAATGTCCACCAAATGGATGATAGCGAGGCTAACATGTGCAGTGATGCTACATAATCAAACATCTATGAATGTAAGTATGGTCATATAGGGCAAGAGGTACTCACAAGAGCAATTCAGTGTGCAATATAGTTGCGAGATTATGTGGTCCCTTGAGAATGAATGTTCTTCTGCTAACAGTTTTCATACAAGTGGGACGTTAAGGCAAATGCAGAAATGTAGTTCAAATTGTGATGTGATATCATAGACAATACCTTACACTGCAGACGAGACCAATGTGGAACAAGATTATTCCAGTCACTGTATGATAAATGTAGCACTACAGACTTTACAGAAATTTCGTTTAGAGGCTTGCCATCGAAGTGCGCTTGCCTCAAGTAGGAACGATACTTCATCAATGAGTGCTTGAAAAGTGCAACCAACCCTTGCTCGTCTTGACAATCCAGTTTGGTCCTCACCTATTTGAAAGAATGAAATCTTGTATCTTCTGTCAGCAGAAACATATGCAGTAATTACCATGAATAACATTAGTATATTACTTACGTGTAAGTTGCGAACGAAGACTGGAAATTGTTCTGTGTCTGTGGTATAATCTTTCCATGAAGGAAATATGCGCACAAAGTTCTAGACAACAATATAAGCTTCATCTTCTAAACAGGGAAGAAATGGAACAAGGGTCCTATTTGCTGCAATTGGGGCTCTCTCTGGTTCGAAAAGGGATTTGGCAACTGGATTTGGTGTACTCTTTGTTGGAATGGGGGTTTTGCATCGTAGAGCTGGTGCTATGTCAACTGGCATCATCATATTATTTGCTGCAGTTGGGGTCTGCTGAGTTGGGGCATCAGAAATGACCAGTGTAGTAGGGCTAGACTCTGGTAGAGTTGGGGTGTTTTGTGGGTCAGGTGATATTGCAACTACACCTAATGGGATATTTGATTTATCAAGTGTCACTACCTTTTCCAAATACTTTGCTCGTGCTCCTCCGCGATCAGCAATTGCCTTCTTCCTTTTGAACGTCAGATACACAAGAACAACATTTGAATGGATAAATATGGTATGATGACAGATGGAATATATACTGAAAATGGATAGGCAGGGCGTATTCACATACACGATGTGTAAACTAAGCAAATGGCAGTGCAACAAAGTAGAAACAATGCAAAGCATCGGTTGCAAGATATGTGCGACCAATATAACCTTGGAAAGTTAGAGCAAGCACCTTGATGGGTGAATAAGTTAGGGCATCTGCCTATGACTCCTCCACTAGGGAGGTACATTGACTTAGGTCTCCCTCTAGCTCTAAATCACTATTAGGATCATATTCTGAGCATGAATCTATAGGTGGAGAGCGTTTGGATTGCATTGCATCCAAACTTGATTTCAGTCCCTTAATGCCAAGTTTGACAGCCATGGCATTGTTTTGCTTTATTCTTTTCATGCGCGCAAGCTCATAGTCATTATGAAGCTGTTCAGAATCTGAGATTCATGAAAACATAAAAAGTAGTCAGATTATCTATGGAATGCATTGCGGATTCAACTCAAAGAGTTTCTCCCTATAAACCCCTGCATATGCAAAGTTCACCCCCAACCGTGCTGACCAGACCACACACAGAAATACAAACCTCTTTATGTCTCTATAACAGGTAGACACACATTTCAAAACTGAAGTAGGAACATTAGAATCATATCAAATTCGTATATGAACAAATAATCTAAGGAATTATCAGTGGCATAATGTTTATCTTCAAAGGGTGGACTGCTGGTAGTGCGACACAAAGCAAGTAGGCAGATTGTATTCCATGTAATCGATCGTAGTCTATGTAAAAGCTAGAAAGGACACTTTCTTTCTATACAATGCAATGCTCGTTGCCCACACATGATGGAAGACATCACGTAGAGAAATAGTATTCACTCATGTATATGGTTCCAATATTTTGAAACAGGGTGGTCCACCCTAAAATAATATTGACAACAGATATGACAAGGCAAGCATAGATGTAGTGAATCAATCATTTACTCGTGAGCTTACTAGGATAGTATCCAGAATTGTAACTACAGTAAGAGACCGTCCAAAATATGAATCAAGAAGTTTGTCTAGGACTTATTTTTTGCAACTAATCGACGTGAATAATTGGATATCATATCGAATGAGTAAGAAAGACAAGTAAAATTGTTAACAAACCTGGCTTGCAGTAGTAATATGGGTCAATGTCACTACGACCAACAATCCAAAATGACTAGTGTCTGTTCCTAGGGCCGGAATTTTGAAACCCTGTGAACTTTACAGGTACTAAAGATTACTGAAATACATCTAAACCATTAAGTGTAGGTAGCACTCAGCACACAACAAACCCTATTGACAGTCCTGCCTAATGACTAATGAATCAATTAGAAAATGGGTGATGAGGAGTGGCTGCTGACTGTTGAGGACGTACGTCAGGATAAATCAGGTTGGCTTAGTGGGTGATGTACTCCTGAGCCTTGAATGGACTGGGAAGGTAGGCACGGCGGCGCGCCCGGGCAGCATTGACGCTGTTGGGCAGGCGTCTCCTCCTAGAGTCATGCCGTCTGTGTACGGCAAGTCGCTAGCGAGGCAGGCGGCTAGGGGCGAGTAGAGATCGGAAGCGCGCATCAGAACAGAGGGGAATCAGGGCCTGGGCCGACCCAAAATCCCAGGGTGGGCCGCGGCCCACCGTGGGCACCCTGTACAGATACACACCCGAGCGGTGAACATGCATTTTCAAAACTAAATTAGGAACATTTAGCTGACCAATTAAACGACTCTATTTTAATAATATCATATTCATATTTGAACAACTAAGCTTGTTTAGCTTGATGGGTGGAGCAGTGCTCCTATGACACGTATAGTGATCATAAAAGGGGGAAACCGTAGGCATTTCTTTTAGCAAAAGAGGGTTTCCCCTCCGATTTCTATTAAAGAAACCACCACGGAACAAACATGATCAATTAAACCCTAAGCATGATCAACTAAACCCTATTACGACTGTGCCATGGCGGATTTAAAGTTGTAAACTGGGGAAATGCTATTTAGCATCCATTGTTTGCTTCGAACTAAGAACTAAATTCTAAGAGATGAAAAGAAAGTACAATAACCAAGTTAAGATCTATTTTTGGTCGAGATCAAAATGTTGTGGAGATATGAAGTACCACCTCTCTTGCGGCGCCGCGTAGGCATCGGGGTGCGATGGCTATCGGTGGCGTTGATGCAGATCTACGGTGGTAGATGGGTGCATCGGAGGATAAGTCTCGTTGCGGTGGAAGAGGTCATGTGCGGCCCCGGCAAAGAGGACGACGACGCCGATGAAGCGAGAGGACGCGATGCAAGGCTCTTGGTGCGTCGCCGTGGATGAGAAACGTCCATCTCTAGCAGTGGACGACGTGGTCTTGGTAGGCACTCCGGCATGTTGGAGGACGGTGGTGATGGATGGGGTGGAGTATGGCGGCGATGCATGGGGTGGAGGACGACGGCGATAGATGGGGTGGCAGACGGAGGAGGCTGGTGTGGGGATGGTGTTCTAGAGCGGACGGTGTATGAATGGAAAAATGGAGGGAGGCGTACGGGGAACCATGTTTTTGGGACACGCCTGTCTGAAATATGGGAAAGGTACGAACTTAGCCCCCGTTTAAAATTTGGACATGTCGTCGGTTGGGGATAGGATGATAATCTCACATCTCGCAAATATTTGCCCAGAGCGATTTCGGGCGAGGAGAGGGTGTTTTGTCACCCATGTTTGGCGCCCACGGTGTATGAACGGGGCTGACCGGTAGGGCGGTTGTGTCACGTTTGAGTGAAGTTACAAACTGATACGTCTCCAACATATCTATAATTTTTGATTGTTCCATGCTATTATATTATCCATATAGGATGTTTTATATGCATCTATATGCTATTTAATATGAATTTTGGGATTAACCTATTAACCTAGAGCCCAGTGCCAGTTTTTGTTTTTTCCTTGTTTTTGAGTATCGCAGAAAAGGAAAACCAAACGGAATCCAATTGACCTGAAACTTGATGGAGATTATTTTTGGACTAGAAGAAGGCCGTGGAGTAAAAGAGTTGGGCAAGAAGAGTCCCGGGCTGCCCACGAGGGTGGGGGGTGCGCCCACCCCCTGGGCGCGCCTCCTTGCCTCGTGGATAGCCCGGAGACCCCCCTGCCTTGTTCCCAACTCCACACCTCTTATATAACCCAAAACTAAAGGAAATATGCCCTAGAGGCAATAATAAAGTTATTATTTATTTCCTTATTTCATGATAAATGTTTATTATTCATGCTAGAATTGTATTAACCGGAAACATAATACATGTGTGAATACATAGACAAACAGAGTGTCACTAGTATGCCTCTACTTGACTAGCTCGTTAATCAACGATGGTTATGTTTCCTAACCATGGACAAAGAGTTGTTATTTGATTAACGGGATCACATCATTAGATGAATGATCTGATTGACATGACCCATTCCGTTAGCTTAGCACTTGATCGTTTAGTATGTTGCTATTGCTTTCTTCATGACTTATACATGTTCCTCTGACTATGAGATTATGCAACTCCCGTTTACCGGAGGAACACTTTGTGTGCTACCAAACGTCACAACATAACTGGGTGATTATAAAGGAGCTCTACAGGTGTCTCCGAAGGTACATGTTGGGTTGGCGTATTTCGAGATTAGGATTTGTCACTCCGATCGTTGGAGAGGTATCTCTGGGCCCTCTCGGTAATGCACATCACTTAAGCCTTGCAAGCATTGCAACTAAGTATTGGATACAAGTAAAGAGACTTGCCGGTAACGAGATTGAACTAGGTATTGGATACCGACGATCGAATCTCGGGCAAGTAACATACCGATGACAAAGGGAACAACGTATGTTGTTATGCGGTCTGACCGATAAAGATCTTAGTAGAATATGTAGGAGCCAATATGAGCATCCAGGTTCCGCTATTGGTTATTGACCGGAGACGAGTCTCGGTCATGTCTACATTGTTCTCAAACCCGTAGGGTCCGCACGCTTAAGGTTTCGATGACAGTTATATTATGAGTTTATGATTTTTGATGTACCGAAGGAGTTCGGAGTCCCGGATGAGATCGGGGACATGACGAGGAGTCTCAAAATGGTCGAGACGTAAAGATCAATACATTGGACGACTATATTCGGACTTCAGAAAGGTTCCGAGTGATTCGGGTATTTTTCGGAGTACGGGAGAGTTACGGGAATTCGCCGGGAGAAGTATTGGGCCTTATTGGGCCATACGGGAAAGAGAGAGGGGCTGCCTAGGGCAGGCCGCGCCCCCCCCCCCCAAAGCCTAGTCCCAATTGGACTAGGGGGAGGGGCCGCGCCCCCTCCTTCTTTCCCTTCCCCCTTCCCTTTCCTTGTGCCCTACTCCTAATACTTGGAAGGACTCCTAGTTGGACTAGGAAAAAGGGGAATCCTAGTCCCGGTGGGAGTAGGACTCCCCTAGGGCGCGCCATAGAGAGGGCCGGCCATCCCCTCCTCCACTCCTTTATATACGGGGGCAGGGGGCACCCCATGGACACACAGGTTGATCTTCGTGATTGTTCCTCAGCCGTGTGCGGTGCCCCCTCCACGATATTACACCTTGGTCATATTGTAGCGGTGCTTAGGCGAAGCCCTGCGATGGTAGTACATCAAGATCGTCACCACGCCGTCGTGCTGACGGAACTCTTCCCCGACACTTTGCTAGATCGAAGTCCGGGGATCGTCATCGAGCTGAACATGTGCTAGAACTCGGAGGTGCCGTAGTTTCGGTGCTTGATCGGTTGGGCCGTGGAGACGTACGACTACATCAACCAAACGCTTCCGTTGTCGATCTACAAGGGTACGTAGATCATACTCTCCCCTCTCGTTGCTATGCATCACCATGATCTTGCATGTGCGTAGGAATTTTTTTGAAATTACTACGTTCCCCAATAGTGGTATCAGAGCCTAGGTTTTTATTGTTTGATGTTATATGCATGAGTAGAACACAAGTGAGTTGTGGGCGATATAAGTCATACTGCTTACCAGCATGTCATACTTTGGTATGGCGGTATTGTTGGATGAAGCGGCCCGGACCGACATTACGCGTACGCTTATGCGAGACTGGTTCTACCGCCGTGCTTTGCACACAGGTGGCTGGCGGGTGTCAGTTTCTCCAACTTTATTTGAACCGAGTGTGGCTACGCCCGGTCCTTGCGAAGGTTAAAACAGCACCAACTTGACAAACTATCGTTGTGGTTTTGATGCGTAGGTAAGATTGGTTCTTGCTTAAGCCCATAGCAGCCACGTAAAACTTGCAACAAACAAAGTAGAGGACGTCTAACTTGTTTTTGCAGGGCATGTTGTGATGTGATATGGTCAAGACGTGGTGAGATGTAAGTTGTTGTATGAGATGATCATGTTTTGTGGAAGTTATCGGCCACTGGCAAACGCCTTATGGTCGTCTCTCTATTGCATAAGATGCAAGCGCCAAACAATTGCTTTACTTTATCGCTATGCGATAGCAATAGTTGCAAGAGCAATAGTTGGCGAGACATCCATGTGACGACACATTGATATAGATCAAGATGATGGAGATCATGGTGTCATGCCGGTGACGATAGAGATCATGACGGTACTTTGGAGATGGAGATCAAAGGCACAAGATGATCATGGCCATATCATGTCACATATTTTGATTGCATGTGATGTTTATCTTGTATACATCTTATTTTGCTTATTTCGACGGTAGCTTTATAAGATGATTTCTCACTAAATTTCAAGATAAAAGTGTTCTCCCTGAGTATGCACCGTTGCCAAAGTTCGTCGTGCCCAGACACCACGTGATGATCGGGTGTGATAAGCTCTACGTCCATCTACAACGGGTGCAAGAAAGTTTTGCACACGCGGAATACTCAGGTTAAACTTGACGAGCCTAGCATATGCAGATATGGCCTCGGAACACTGGAGACCGAAAGGTCGAGCGTGAATCATATAGTAGATATGATCAACATAGTGATGTTCACCATTGAAAACTACTCCATCTCATGTGATGATCGGACATGGTTTAGTTGATTTGGATCACGTGATCACTTAGAGGATTAGAGAGATGTCTATCTAAGTGGGAGTTCTTAAGTAATATGATTAATTGAACTTTAATTTATCATGAACTTAGTCCTGGTAGTATTAGCACATCTATGTTGTAGATCAATAGCTCGCGTTGTTGCTTTCATATGTTTATTTTGATATGTTCCTAGAGAAAATTGTGTTGAAAGATGTTAGTAGCAAGGATGCGGATTGGATCCGTGATCTGAGGTTTATCCTCATTGCTGCACAGAAGAATTATGTCCTTAATGCACCGCTAGGTGACAGACCTATTGCAGGAGCAGATGCAGACGTTATGAACATTTGGCTAGCTCAACATGATGACTACTTGATAGTTTAGTGCACCATGCTTAACGGCTTAGAATCGGGACTTCAAATACGTTTTGAACGTCATGGACCATATGAGATGTTCCAGGATTTGAAGTTAATATTTCAAGCAAATATACGAGTTGAGAGATATGAAGTCTCCAACAAGTTCTATAGCTAAAAGATGGAGGAGAATCGCTCAACTAGTGAGCATGTGCTCAGATTGTCTGGGTACTACAATCGCTTGAATCAAGTGGGAGTTAATCTTCCAGATAAAATAGTGATTGACAGAATTCTCTAGTCACCATCACCAAGTTAGTAGAACTTCATGATGAACTATCATGTGCAAGGGATAACGGAAATGATTCCCAAGCTCTTCGTGATGCTAAAATCGACGAAGGTAGAAATCAAGAAAAACATCAAGTGTTGATGGTAGACAAGACCACTAGTTTCAAGAAAAGGGCAAAGGAAAAAAGGGAACTTCAAGAAGAACAACAAGCAAGTTGCTGCTCAAAGTGAAGAAGCCCAAGTCTGGTCCTAAGCCTGAGACTAAGTGCTTCTACTGCAAAGGGACTGGTCACTGGAAGTGGAACTGCCCCAAGTATTTGGCAGATAAGAAGGATGGAAAAGTGAACAAAATTATATTTGATATACAGATTATTGATGTGTATTTTATTAGTGTTCATAGCAACCCCTCGGTATTTGGTACTGGTTCAGTTGCTAAGAGTAGTAACTCGAAATGGGAGTTGCAGAATGAACAGAGACTAGTTAAGGGTGAAGTCACGATGAGAGTTGGAAGTGGTTCCAAGATTGATATGATCATCATCGCACACTCCCTATACTTTCGGGATTAAGGTGGAACCTAAATAAGTGTTATTTGGTGTTGAGCATGAATATGATTTGATCATGTTTATTACAATACAGTTATTCATTTAAGTAAGAGAATAAATTGTTGTTCTGTTTACATGAATAAAACCTTATATGGTTACACACCCAATGAAAATGGTTCGTTGGATCTCGATCGTAGTGATACACATATTCATAATATTGAAACCAAAAGATGCAAAGTTAATAATGATAGTGCAACTTATTTGTGGCACTGCCGTTTAGGTCATATTGGTGTAAAGTGCATGAAAAAACTCCATACTGACGGGCTTTTGAAATCACTTGATTATGAATCACTTGATGCTTGCGAACCATGCCTCATGGGCAAGATGACTAAAACTCCGTTCTTCGGAACAATGGAGCGAGCAACTGACTTATTGGAAATAATACATACTAATGTATGCGATCCGATGAGTGTTAAGGCTTGCGGCGGGTATCGTTATTTTCTGACCTTCACAAATGATTTGAGCAGATATGGGTATATCTACTTGATGAAACATAAGTCTGAAACATTTGAAAAGATCAAAGAATTTCAGAGTGAAGTGGAAAATCATCGTGACAAGAAAATAAGGTTTCTACGATCTGATCGCGGAGACAAATATTTGAGTTACGAGTTTGGTCATCATTTGAAACAATGTGGAATAGTTTCACAAAATCATGCCACCTGGAACACCACAGCATAATGGTGTGTCCGAACATCATAACCGTACTTTATTGGATATAGTACAATCTATGATGTTTCTTACCGATTTACCAATATCGTTTTGGGATCATGTATTAGAGAGAGCTGCATTCACATTAAAAAGGGGCACCATCTATGTCCGTTGAGATGACACAATATGAACTATGGTTTGGCAAGAAACCAAAGTTGTCATTTCTTAAAGTTTGGGGTTGCGATGCTTAGAAGAAAAAGTTTCATCATGATAAGCTCAAACCCAAATCGGAGAAATGTGTCTTCATAGGATACCCAAAGGAGACAGTTGGGTACACCTTCGATCATAGATCCGAAGGCAAGACATTTGTTGCTGAGAATGGATACTTTCTAGAGAAGAAGTTTCTCTCGAAAGAAGTGAGTGGGAGGAAAGTAGAACTTGATAAGGTAATTGTACCTTCTCCCGAATTGGAAAGTAGTTCATCACAGAAATCAGTTCCAGTGATGCCTACACCGATTAGTGAGGAAGTTAATGATGATGATCATGAAACTTTGGATCAAGTTACTACTGAACCTCGTAGGTCAACCATAATAAGATCTGCACCAGAGTGGTATGGTAATCCTGTTTTGGAGGTTATGTTACTAGACCATGACGAACCTACGAACTATGAAGACGCGATGGTGAGCCCAGATTCTGCGAAATGGCTTGAGGCCATGAAATCTGAGATGAGATCCATGTATGAGAACAAAGTATGAACTTTGATTGACTTGCCCGATGATCGGCAAGTAAATGGATCTTCAGGAGGAAGACGGACGTTGATAGTAGTGTTACTATCCACAAAGCTAGACTTGTCAAAAAAGGTTTTTGACAAAGTTCAAGGTGTTGACTACGATGAGAGTTTCTCACTCGTATCTATGCTTGAATCTGTCCGAATCATGTTATCAATTGCCGCATTTTATGAAATCCGGCAAATGGATAAACAAAAGTGCATTCCTTAATGGATTTATTAAAGAAGAGTTGTATACAATGCAACTAGAAGGTTTTGTCAATCCTAAAGGTGTTAACAAAATATGCAAGCTCCAGCGATCCATCAATGGACTGGTGCAAGCATCTCGGAGTTGGAATATACGCTTTGATAAGTTAATCGAAGCATATAGTTTTATACAGACTTGCGATGAAGCCCGTATTTACAAGAAAGTGAGTGGGAGCACTACAGCATTTCTGATAAGTATATGTAAATGACATATTGTTGATCGGAAATAATGTAGAATTATTCTGCAAAGCATAAAGGAGTATTTGAAAGGAGTTTTTCGAAGAAGGACCTCGGTGAAGCTGCTTACATATTGAGCATCAAGATCTATAGAGATAGATCAAAACGCTTGATAGGTTTTTTCAATGAGTACATACCTTGACAAGATTTTGAAGTAGTTCAAAATGTAACAGTCAAAGAAAGAGTTCTTGCCTGTGTAACAAGGTGTGAAGTTGAGTAAGACTCAAAAACCCGACCACGGCAGAAGATAGAAAGAGAATGAAAGTCATTCCCTATGCCTTGGCCATAGGTTCTATAAAGTATGCCATGCTGTGTACCAGATCTATTGTATACCCTACACTGATTTTGGCAAGGGAATACAATAGTGATCTAGGAGTAGATCACTGGACAGCGGTCAAAATTATCCTTAGTGGAATAAGGATATGTTTCTCGATTATGGAGGTGACAAAAAGGTTCACCGTAAAGGGTTACGTCGATGCATGTTTTGACACTGATCTGGATGACTCTAAGTCTCGATCTAGATACATAATGAAAGTGGGAGCAATTAGCTAGAGTAGCTCCGTGCAGAGCATTGTAGACATAGAAAATTGCAAAATACATAACGGATCTGAATGTGAAAGATCCGTTGACTAACATTCTCTCACAGGCAAAAGATGATCACACCTTAGTACTCTTTGGGTGTTAATCACATAGCGATGTGAACTAGATTACTGAATCCAGTAAACCCTTTGGGTGTTGGTGACATGGCGATGTGAACTATGGGTGTTAATCACATGGTGATGTGAACTATTGCTGTTAAATCACATGACGATGTGAACTAGATTATTGACTCTAGTGCAAGTGGGAGACTGAAGGAAATATGCCCTAGAGGCAATAATAAAGTTATTATTTATTTCCTTATTTCATGATAAATGTTTATTATTCATGCTAGAATTGTATTAACCGGAAACATAATACATGTGTGAATACATAGACAAACAGAGTGTCACTAGTATGCCTCTACTTGACTAGCTCGTTAATCAATGAGCGTTATGTTTCCTAAGCATGGACAAAGAGTTGTTATTTGATTAACGGGATCACATCATTAGATGAATGATCTGATTGACATGACCCATTCCGTTAGCTTAGCACTTGATCGTTTAGTATGTTGCTATTGCTTTCTTCATGACTTATATAGGTTCCTCTGACTATGAGATTATGCAACTCCCGTTTACCGGAGGAACACTTTGTGTGCTACCAAACGTCACAACGTAACTGGGTGATTATAAAGGAGCTCTACAGGTGTCTTCGAAGGTACATGTTGGGTTGGCGTATTTTGAGATTAGGATTTGTCACTCCGATCGTCGGAGAGGTACCTCTGGGCCCTCTCGGTAATGCACATCACTTAAGCCTTGCAAGCATTGCAACTAATGAGTTAGTTACGTGATGATGTATTGCGGAACGAGTAAAGAGACTTGCCGGTAACGAGATTGAACTAGGTATTGGATACCGACGATCGAATCTCGGGCAAGTAACATACCGATGACAAAGGGAACAACGTATGTTGTTATGCGGTCTGACCGATACAGATCTTCGTAGAATATGTAGGAGCCAATATGAGCATCCAGGTTCCTCTATTGGTTATTGACCGGAGATGAGTTTTGAAACCCCGAGGGTATGATACATTGTTCTGGAACCCGTAGGGTCCGCACGCTCAAGGTTTCGATGACAGTTATATTATGAGTTTATGAGTTTTGATGTACCGAAGGAGTTCGGAGTCCTGGATTAGATCGGGGACATGACGAGGAGTCTCGAAATGGTCAAGACGTAAAGATCGATATATTGGACGACTATATTCGAACTTCGGAAAGGTTCCGAGTGATTCAGGTATTTTTCGGAGTACAGGAGAGTTACGGGAATTCGCCGGGAGAAGTATTGGGCCTTATTG
This sequence comes from Triticum monococcum, assembly GCA_034509565.1. NCBI lineage: Eukaryota > Viridiplantae > Streptophyta > Magnoliopsida > Poales > Poaceae > Triticum > Triticum monococcum. The sequence goes on along the minus strand of CM067842.1, from coordinate 73,377,998 downwards.
GGCCATACCGGAAAGAGAGAGGGGCTGCCTAGGGCAGGCCGCGCGCCCCCCCAAAGCCTAGTCCGAATTGGACTAGGGGGAGGGGCCGCGCCCCCTCCTTCTTTCCATTCTCCCTTCCCTTTCCTTGTCTCCTACTCCTAATACTTGGAAGGACTCCTAATTGGACTAGGAAAAAGGGGAATCCTACTCCCTGTGGGAGTAGGACTCCCCTAGGGCGCGCCATAGAGAGGGCCGGCCCTCCCCTCCTCCTCTCCTTTATATACGGGGGCAGGGAGCACCCCATAGACACAAAAGTTGATCTTCGTGATCGTTCCTTAGCCGTGTGCGGTGCCCCCTCCATGATATTACACCTCGGTCATATTGTAGCGGTGCTTAGGTGAAGCCCTGCGACGGTTGAACATCAAGATCGTCACCACGCCGTCGTGCTGACAGAACTCCTCCCCGAAGGCCTAGTCCGAATTGGACTAGGGGGAGGGGCTGCGCCCCTCCTTCCTTCCCTTCTCCCTTCCCCTTCCTTGTCTCCTACTCCTACTACATGGAAGGACTCCTAGTTGGACTAGGAAAGGGGGAATCCTACTCCCAGTGGGAGTAGGACTCCCCTAGGGCGCGCCATAGAGAGGGACGGCCCTCCCCTCCTCCACTGCTTCATATACGGGGGCAGGGAGCACCCCATAGACACACAAGTTGATCTTCGTGATCGTTCCTTAGCCGTGTGCGGTGCCCCCCTCCACGATATTACACCTCGGTCATATTGTAGCGGTGCTTAGGCCTGCGACGGTAGTACATCAAGATCGTCACCACGCCATCGTGCTGACGGAACTCTTGCCCGACACTTTGCCGGATCGGAGTCCGGGGATCGTCATCGAGCTGAACGTGTGCTAGAACTCGGAGGTGCCGTAGTTTCGGTGCTTGATCGGTCGGGCCGTGGAGACGTACAACTACATCAACCAAACGCTTCCGTTGTCGATCTACAAGGGTATGTAGATCATACTCTCCCCTCTCATTGCTATGAATCACCATGATCTTGCATGTGCATAGGAAATTTTTTGAAATTACTACGTTCCCCAACAAAAACTTCCAGAAAGAAACCTAGATCGGGAGTTCCGCCGCCGCAAGCCTCCGTAGCCATCGAAAACCAATCTAGACCCGTTCCGGCACTCTACCGGAAGGGGGAATCCCGGCGCTCTCCATGACGAGGAGGGAGTAGTTCACCCTCGTGGCTGAGGGTATGCACCAGTAGCTATGTGTTTGATCTCTCTCTCTCTCTCTATCTCTCGTGTTCTTGATTCAGAACGATCCTGATGTATCGCAAGCTTTGCTATTATAGTTGGATCTTATGATGTTTCTCCCCCTCTATTGTAGCGACCAGACCTCAAACAGTCTGATCTCTGTTCTCCGGTGTCATCCCTGGATCAGAAATGCTGACACCACACAGTACTTCGAAGGATTTATAGCAGAGTGGCAATCACACACTTATTACAACGATGTCTCAAAAGAGAACTTATTACATAAATATGGCTTAAGGCCATCTAATAACGATAACAGCGGAAGACTTGGAAGGTAAATGGGTCCATCAACTCCAACGGCATCACTGAGTATAGAACCACGACCTAAAAGCACCTCAATCGTCGTCTGAAAAGTCTGCAACATTAACGTTGCAGCCCGAAACGGGTCAGCACATGGAATATGCTGGCAAGGTAACACATAGAGAGTAATGGAATGAAACAATACTATATGCAAATTTGGCTGGTGGAAAGCTCTATGGTTACTGTTTTGCGTAAAGCCAGTTTTTCCGTACTACAAAGGTATAAATTTATTTAATTATCATGGTGGTTGTTAAACATTGAGAATGGTTGACAGCATTCTCAATCCCAATTAAAAGTGAACAATTAAAACCCAGCAATATTAATTAGAAGTAACATGATGAGATTCACATGATATTCAAGTACTAGATACTCAAGATTGTCCATAGGGGACACGGCTAATCATGATTAGTTTCTTACACTCTGCAAAGGTTTGCGCACTTTTCCCCACAAGACTCGATCGCCTCCGTTGGATTTCTCGCACTACCCGTGTTTGAGAAACGGATGACCGAGACACAGTCTTTCAGAAGCGCTAGCACCTTACGATGGATAGACCGGTACACCTACTTTCCCCTACATCTGCTAGTCTACCCTATAAGAGTTCGCACGACTTAGTCAACTATGCCAAAGCCCATAATGGCTTGTGGCTGCACACGTAAGTAATTAGCATGAAAGATCTTATGATCCCTTTGAGCCTGGGTGGCGGTCCAAAATAAAAACAGGCAAGTCCTGATAGACATCAGGTGCCTCAATCCACCCAGATGTGCGTTTAAGTTGCCACCTTAGATAAACCATTAAAATTATCAATCTCACATCTGTCATGGATATCACTCACCCAATCCACGTCTACTAGCATAGCATGGCATAATAAGCAAACGTAGAAGTAACTCCCAAAGGTTTCATAATAAACAGGTAATAGGTACTACCTCATCTACTTCCCATACCACAATTTAATTATATCCTATTCATGCAATGTGTGAGGATGGATCTAATGCGATCAAACTGGGTTGTAGAAAAGGTATGATCAAAGTGTTACTTGCCTTGCTGATGATCCGCGAGTCCTAGAGATTCGAAGTAACAGGCGGCGCAATCCGGGTAATCTATCGCAGACAAACAACAAGCATACAATAAGTACTCATCTAATGCACAGGTAAAACTCGAACAAGAGATCGAACCAGATAGTTCAACTTAAGAACTCCGCTTGCAAAGAGAGAAAGAACAGAACAAAGAAAACCGAAAACAAACGGCGGAAGAAAACAACTCGGTTCTAGCAAGTTGAAACTAGGTCAAATTTTACCGTAGCAAAACTTAGTTAAAGTTGATTAGACGGAACGGCGGTTTCGAGATGAAACCCCAGGCGCTTGAATCACCTGATTCCGATAAACGAGCGAGAAGATAAACTAGAACGAAGATCGGATCTGAGATCGCGATCGCGGAATAAATCCGACGAAAAGAAAAAGAAGAACGGTTGAACGAACGGACGTGCGTTAACCTAGAAGAAATCCGGTGATCACGTTCGTTAGGATGAATGGTCCAGCGAACAATCTTGAGGCAACTAAATCGGAAAAGAAAACGAATCCGATCTAGGGTTTCGGAGAAGAAAACCAATTGAAAAACCGATCTAGAAAACCGGAACGGTTTCGCGAAAAACCGGAGAGAAAACGAATCGGAAAAGAAGAATCAGAACGATTAGAAGAAAACGATCTGATGAAAAGAAGAGATGCGGCGCGGGGCTACCTCCGGCAAGGTCTTCGGCGAGGAACTCTGGCGGCGTGGGCGTGGGACGGCGGCGGCAAGGTGTGGCGGCGGCGCGGGCACAGGGCGGCGCGGGCGGCAGCATAGGGCGGCGCGCGGGTGTGGGGTGGTGCGGCGCGGGGTGTGGTGGAGCTCTAGGCTTTGGGTTTGATGATGATTTAGAGGGGGTGTGGGAGTATTTATATTGGTGAGGGGGCTGGGATTTACTTGGGGTAGGGGACAAGGAATTAGACTAGGGCTAGGAAAGAAAAGAGGGAAGGAAAAGATCTAGAAAAAGAAAGGGAATATACGGAAGTAGGACTAAAGTCCTACTAGGAAACAAAAGAGGCAACGGTGGCGGCCTCCCTGGCGCCTTGCGCCTGGGCGCGCCTGGCGTGGCTCGCGGGCGATGGCCCTTGGCCTGGCCGGCCGGCTTGCTTGGGCCTTTGGCCCAAGTCGCTGGAAATTTTTTTAAACGGTTCTGCGCTTGGAAAAAAACAGAAAGAGATCTAAACGAACTCCAAAACTAATAAAGTAAATTTTCCCCGTCTCCTAAAAATGAGTCGAACAAAATAAACTTTTCTCCGGGCCTACAATGCAAATTTTGAAAACGCGTATTTTTCCCTATCCAAAAAAAGGCAAATGAAACTCCGACAAATCCAATGATCCTTTTTTTCAAAATTTCAGAGGACTCAAATATGAAAATAACGAAATCTCCAACTCTCTCCGAGGGTCCTTGAGTTGCGTGAAATTTCTAGGATCGGCAAAATGCAAGAAAATATGATATGCATGATGATCTAATGTATGACATTCCAAATTGAAAATTTGGGATGTTACAAACCTACCCCCCTTAAGATGAATCTCGCCCTCGAGATTCGGGTTGGCTAGAAAATAGGTGAGGGTGGTCCTTGAGCAAATCTTCTTCTCTCTCCCAGGTGGCTTCATCCTCTGAGTGGTGGTTCCACTGAACTTTGCAAAACATGATAACCTTGCTACGGGTAACTCTACTGGCATAATCGAGAATCTTGACTGGTTTCTCTTCATACGTTAAGTCGTCCTGCAACTGAATTGCTTCAAGCGGTACTGTGTCTCTTAATGGTACCTCCGCCATCTCGGCGTGACATTTCTTCAGCTGAGAAACATGGAATACGTCATGAACTCCTGACAGTCCCTCTGGTAATTCTAACCTATACGCGACTTCTCTTGTACGTTGCAAGATCTTATATGGTCCAACGAAACGCGGTGCTAACTTTCCCTTAACTCCAAAGCGCTTAACTCCTCGTAGTGGGGATACTCGGAGATAAACTCTGTCTCCGGTTTCATAAACTGTCTCCTTGCGTTTAGAATCTGCGTAGCTCTTCTGCCTGGACTGGGCTACCTTGAGCCTATCGCGAATCAACTTAACTTTCCGTTCAGATTCCTTAATCAAATCGGGTCCAAAGAATTGACGGTCTCCAACTTCGTCCCATGACAACGGTGTCCTGCACCTCCTTCCGTACAAAGCTTCGAAAGGTGCCATCTTCAAACTGGTTTGGTAACTGTTGTTATACGAAAACTCCGCATACGGAAAATTATCGTCCCAACTAGATCCATAATCTAGTGCACAAGCTCTCAGCATATCTTCCAAAATCGGATTGACTCTCGCAGTGTGTCCATCTGTCTGCGGATGAAAAGCGGTGCTGAACTCTAGCCTGGTTCCCAAAGTTTCATGTAACTGATTCCAAAACTTTGAGGTAAATTGGGTTCCTCTATCTGATACAATACTCCTTGGAACTCCATGCAAACAAATGATCCTAGTCATGTATATCTTTGCCAACTTAGCACTAGTGTAAGTGGTCTTAACTGGGATGAAATGTGCTACCTTCGTCAAACGATCAACTACTACCCATATCAAGTCATATCCTGCTTTCGTCCTGGGTAGTCCTGTGATAAAATCCATGCCTATCTTATCCCACTTCCATTCGGGTATCGGCAATTGTTCTAACAATCCGGCTGGCTTCAGATGTTCTGCCTTTACTCTATGACATACGTCACAAACTGCTACATATGCTGCAATATCCTTCTTCATTCCGGTCCACCAGAATGTCTCCTTTAAATCCAAATACAACTTGGTATTTCCTGGGTGAATCGAATAGGGTGAATCATGTGCCTCTTGTAAAATCAACTTCCTGATCTCCGGGTCATTTGGCACATAAACACGATCCTCAAACCATAGGGTATCGTGCTCATCCTCACGAAATCCCTTTGCTTTTCCTTTGCTTAGTTTCTCCTTTATCAAAGCAATCTCCTTGTCAAATTTCTGAGCCTCTCTGATTTTATCCATCAATGTTGACTGAATCTCCAATGCTGCCACATAGCCTTTCGGAACTATCTGTAAACTTAGTTCACGAAGGTTTTATGCTAACTCCTTGGGTATTTCTCTCGTCATTATCGTATTGACATGGCTCTTACGGCTCAATGCGTCAGCTACAACATTAGCTTTACCGGGATGGTAATGCAATCTCATATCATAATCCTTGATGAGCTCCAACCATCTCCTTTGTCTGAGATTCAACTCCTTCTGCGTGAAAATGTACTTCAAACTCTTGTGATCCGTGTACACCTCACAATGATTTCCAATGAGAAAATGTCTCCACGTCTTCAATGCATGCACTACGGCTGCTAACTCCAAATCATGTGTGGCGTAATTAAACTCATGAGGTTTCAGTTGTCGTGAAGCATACGAAAGAACTCTACCTTCCTGCATAAGCACTGCTCCAAGTGCTCGACGTGAAGCGTCGCAATATACCTCATAATCCTTGGTCTGATCTGGCAAAATCAACACTGGTGAGGTAACCAAACGTTTCTTCAACTCCTGGAAACTAGCCTCACACTCCTCAGTCCAATTGAACTTAGTATCCTTTTTCAACAACTCCATCATAGGCTTCGCAATCTTTGAAAAATTCTCAATGAATCTCCGGTAGTATCCTGCGAGTCCAAGAAAACTCCGGATCTCTCCAACCGTCGTTGGTGCTTCCCATTTGGTTACGGTCTCAACCTTTGCGGGGTCAACTGCTATCCCTTCTCCGGATATAACGTGTCCGAGAAATCCTACTTCCTTCAACCAAAACTCACATTTGCTAAATTTGGCATATAACTGATGTTCCCTTAGCTTCTCCAAAACCAAACGCAAATGTTCCTTATGCTCTTCTTCATTCTTCGAATAAACCAGGATATCATCAATGAACACTACGACGAACTTATCCAAAAACTCCATAAACACCTTGTTCATCATGTTCATAAAATAGGCAGGCGCGTTAGTCAATCCAAATGACATAATGGTATACTCATACAATCCATATCTTGTAGTGAATGCTGTTTTAGGAATATCCTGCTCTTGAATCTTCAACTGGTGGTACCCTGATCGCAAATCGATCTTGGAGAACACTTTAGCTCCTTGCAAACGATCAAATAGATCATTAATCATTGGCAGTGGGTACTTGTTCTTGATGGTTACTTCATTCAATCCACGATAATCAACAACCATTCTTAATGATCCATCCTTCTTCTCCACTAGAAGTACGGGTGATCCCCAAGGCGAAGAACTTGGGCGAATGTAACCTTTCTCCAATAACTCCTTAATCTGATTCTTAATTTCTACCAAATCCTTTGCTGGCATCCGGTATGGTCTCTTTGATATTGGGCCTGTACCTAGCAACAACGCAATCAAAAACTCAATGTCTCTATCTTGTGGCATGCCTGGCAACTCTTCAGGAAATACATCAGGAAAATCCTTTACCACTTGTACTTCTTCCTGCATGACTCCTGTCAGGCAATTTACTTGTGTCCCATTTGGCACATGCCGGGATACATACTTGATCCTTCTTCCTTCCGGCGTGGTAAGCAAAATTGACTTACTAGCATAATCGATGTTTCCTCCATACATCGACAACCAATCCATACCGAGGATTACATCCAATCCTTCAGATTCCAGAATAATCAAATCCATTGGGAAAACATGCCTTCCTATACTTAATGGCACTTGAAAACATCCTTCACTGGCCATGTATTATATTCCTGGCGAACTTACTAGCATAGGTGTTTTAAGAATCCTAGTGGGCAGACTATATTTTTAAACAAATCCCCTTGATATGTATGAATGCGATGCACCAGTATCGAAAAGAACGAGTGCGGTAAATGACTTAACCAAAAACTTACCGATCACTGCATCAGGCTGATCTTCAACCTCCTCCATGTTAACGTGGTTCACCTGTCCCCTATTGAAAGGGTTCGGCTTCTTCCCTGAGCTTCCATTGCCATTTCCATTCTGGCCTTCAGGACATTCATTGGCATAATGTCCGGTCTTGGAACACTTGAAACAGGTGACTTGGCTCAGGTCTCTTTTGGCTGGGGTTGATGGGGTGGTCCGGTTCTGGCCGTTGCTTCCTCCATTCCCATTACCATTCTTGTGGCCATTGTGGTTGTGCATACTACTTCCTCCATGGGTATGCTGAAACTGAAATCCCGATTTAGGGGTAAAACAGGGCTTCTGCTGGGCTCCAGAGTTATACTTCCCCTGTCCATACTTCCTCTTGCGGTTCTCAATCTACTGCTGCTTCCCTTCAATCATGATGGCACGATCTACCAACTCCTGGTAGTTTCTGAAACTTGCTACCATCAACTGCATACTCAAGTCATCATTCGGTCCATCCAGAAACTTCTCCTGCTTGGTTGCATCCGTAGCAACGTCATCTGGGGCATAACGTGCTAGCTTGCTGAAGTCGTCAACGTACTGGCCAACTGTCCTTCCTCCTTGGTGTAAGTTGCGAAACTCACGCTTCTTCATGGCCATAGCTCCTGTTGAAACATGTGCAGCGCGGAAAGCTTGCTGGAACTGATCCCATGTGACAATGTCAACTGGGAAAGTGGCTGTGAAATTCTCCCACCATGCTCCCGCGGGTCCTTCCAACTGATGTGCGACAAACTTCACTTTCTCACCATCCGTGCATCCTGCAGTGGTCAACTCCCTTCCTATCTTGCGGAGCCAATCGTCTGCTACTATCGGCTCGGTGCTACTAGAAAACACCGGCGGATTTAGCCTAAGGAAGCGGGCTAAGTGGTCAACAGGTGGTGGTGGTGGTGGTGGGTTGTTGTTGTTGTTCTGCTGATTCTGGACTAACATCTGCATCAATTGATTCTGCTGCTGGATCAACTGAGTGAGTTCCGGTGGAAATACAGTGTCACGTCTCGGAGGCATCTGAGGGTTTAGAAAAGAAGAGATATAAGAATAGAATGAGGTCTAAAGAGAAAACACTACCCTAATGCACATGAGCAAATTCACACAAAATCACTTCATTCAATCAAACAAGGGCTTACAATCGATCTAACTATCACAAAAGTGCTCGAACTATAGTGTTTACATGGGGGAAAATACTACTAATATTTGGTGGTCATCTAGAAATTTGAACCGACGGAAGACTCCATGATGTCCGCTCCAGCTTCGTCGTCAAAGTCGGGTTCACTTGGATACGAATCGGTGTCGTCGATGATGATGTAGTTATCCGGGCATGCGACGTACTCGTCTTCCTCCTTGGATGCTAACTTCCTCTTGAGTTCTTCAATCTCTTGCTTAAGATCGACGTTGTGTCTTGCTAGAGCTACGATCTCGTCCATGTAGTCCTTGCGTGTAGCCTTCAGTTCTCCTTCTAGCTCGATGATCCTTGTCTTCGCATTCTTCAACTCCATCATATCATTGCACAACTGGTTCTCGTGGCGTCGAATGTGCTGGTTTAACTCCTGGATGAATGCCGCAATGGATCTATCCTTCTTGGTGCTGACTAACTCCCATTGTTCATCTTGGCGTCCGCAAATCTGGTAGATAGTGTCCTTGAGGTCCTCTTGATAAACTTCTCCAATGCGTCCTATGGTGATATGGGCGGCCATGCTCTTTCCTAGACTCCAAGTTGGTGCATTGAAAACACTATCTATGGGCTTCGTGATTGGCGCGAATGTCCTTCCCGGCACGTGAGCTTGAATCTTCCAGCGCTCTTCTTCAGGCAGAGTGGCGTTGAAGGTTCCCGTAAAACTTGGTAATCCAATATTCAGGTACTTGGTGACTTTCTTCAAGTGAAATCCAAAAGGTGTGCCTTCATCCGGTTGAGCATACTTAATCTTTGCGTCCTTCATCCTAAAGAGTAGAAACGATGAGGAGTTAGAAAATGAGGAGAGAATAATGATCTATGGCTTTAACTTAGTGGTCGTGTCCTACAGTCAGCGTGTGCTCTGATACCATCTCTGTAGCGACCAGACCTCAAACAGTCTGATCTCTGTGCTCCGGTGTCATCCCTGGATCAGTAATGCTGACACCACACAGTACTTCGAAGGATTTATAGCAGAGTGGCAATCACACACTTATTACAACAATGTCTCAAAAGAGAACTTATTACATAAATATGGCTTAAGGCCATCTAATAACGATAACAGCGGAAGACTTGGAAGGTAAATGGTTCCATCAACTCCAACGGCATCACTGAGTATAGAACCACGACCTAAAAGCACCTCAATCGTCGTCTGAAAAGTCTGCAACATTAATGTTGCAGCCCGAAACGGGTCAGCACGTGGAATATGCTGGCAAGGTAACACATCGAGAGTAATGGAATGAAACAACTATACTATATGCAAATTCGGCTGGTGGAAAGCTCTATGGTTACTATTTTGCGTAAAGCCAGTTTTTCCCTACTGCAAAGGAATAAATTTATTTAACTATCATGGTGGTTGTTAAACATTGAGAATGGTTGACAGCATTCTCAATCCCAATTAAAAGTGAACAATTAAAACCCAACAATATTAATTAGAAGTAACATGATGAGATTCACATGATATTCAAGTACTAGATACTCAAGATTGTCCATAACCAGGGACACGACTAGTCATGATTAGTTTATTACACTCTGCAAAGGTTTGCGCACTTTTCCCCACAAGACTCGATCGCCTCCGTTGGATTTCTCGCACTACCCGTGTTTGAGAAACGGATGACCGAGACACAGTCTTTCAGAAGCGCTAGCACCTTACGATGGATAGACCGGTACACCTACTTTCCCCTACATCTGCTAGTCTACCCTGTAAGAGTTCGCACGACTTAGTCAACTATGCCAGAGCCCATAATGGCTTGTGGCTGCACACGTAAGTATTTAGCATGAAAGATCTTATGATCCCTTTGAGCCTGGGTGGCGGTCCGAAATAAAAACAGGCAAGTCCTGATAGACATCAGGTGCCTCAATCCACCCAGATGTGTGTTTAAGTTGCCACCTTAGATAAACCACTAAAATTATCAATCTCACATCTGTCATGGATATCACTCACCCAATCCACGTCTACTAGCATAGCATGGCATAATAATCAAACGTAGAAGTAATTCCCTAAGGTTTCATAATAAACAGGTAATAGGTACTACCTCATCTACTTCCCATCCCACAATTTAATTAGATCCTAATCATGCAATGTGTGAGGATGGATCTAATGCAATAAAACTGGGTTGTAGAAAAGGTATGATCAAAGTGTTACTTGCCTTGCTGATGATCCGCGAGTCCTAGAGATTCGAAGTAACAGGCGGCGCAATCCGGGTAATCTATCGCAGACAAACAACAAGCATACAATAAGTACTCATCTAATGCACAGGTAAAACTCGAACAAGAGATCGAACCACATAGTTCAACTTAAGAACTCCGGTTGCAAAGAGAGAAAGAACCGAACAAAGAAAACCGAAAACAAACGGCGGAAGAAAACAACTCGGTTCTAGCAAGTTGAAACTAGGTCAAATTTTACCGTAGCAAAACTTAGTTAAAGTTGATTAGACGGAACGGCGGTTTCGAGACGAAACTCCAGGCGCTTGAATCACCTGATTCCGATAAACGAGCGAGAAGATAAACTAGAACGAAGATCAGATCTGAGATCGCGATCGCGGAATAAATCCGACGAAAAGAAAAAGAAGAACGGTTGAACAAACGGACGTGCGTTAACCTAGAAGAAATCCGGTGATCACATTCGTTAGGACGAACGGTCCGGCGAACGATCTTGAGGCAACTAAATCGGAAAAGAAACGAATCCGATCTAGGGTTTCGGAGAAGAAAACCGATTGAAAAACCGATCTAGAAAACCGGAACGGTTTCGCGAAAAACCGGAGAGAAAACGAATTGGAAAAGAAGAATCGGAACGATTAGAAGAAGACGATCCGATGAAAAGAAGAGATGCGGCGCGAGGCTACCTCCGGCGAGGTCTCCGGCGAGGAACTCCGGCGGCGTGGGCGTGGGACGGCGGCGGCAAGGTGCGGCGGCGGCGCGGGCACAGGGCGGCGCGGGCGGCGGCTTACGGCGGCGCGCGGGTGTGGGGTGGTGCGGCGCGGGGTGTGGTGGAGCTCTAGGCTTTGGGTTTGATGATGATTTAGAGGGGGTGTGGGAGTATTTATATTGGTGAGTGGGGGGATTTACTTGGGGTAGGGGACAAGGAATTAGACTAGGACTAGGAAAGAAAAGAGGGAAGGAAAAGATCTAGAAAAAGAAAAGGAATATACGGAAGTAGGACTAAAGTCCTACTAGGAAACAAAAGAGGCAACGGTGGCGGCCTCCCTGGCGCCTTGCGCCTGGGCGCGCCTGGCGTGGCTCGCGGGCGATGGCCCTTGGCCTGGCCGGCCGGCTGGCTTGGGCCTTTGTCCCAAGTCGTTGGAAATTAAAAGAAAAACGGTTCCGCGCTCGGAAAAAAAATAGAAAGAGATCTAAACGAACTCCAAAACTAATAAAGTAAATTTTCCCCGTCTCCTAAAAATGAGTCGAACAGAATGAACTTCTCTCCGGGCCTACAATGCAAATTTTGAAAACGCGCATTTTTCCCTATCCAAAAAAAGGCAAATGAAACTCCGACAAATCCAATGATCCTTTTTTTCAAAATTTGAGAGGACTCAAATATGAAAATAACGAAATCTCCAACTCTCTCCGAGGGTCCTTGAGTTGCGTGAAATTTCTAGGATCGACAAAATGCAAGAAAATATGATATGCATGATGATCTAATGTATAACATTCCAAATTGAAAATTTGGGATGTTACATCTACTTTCTTGCGATGAATTGAGTTTTCCCTTTGAAGCTATCTTATCAGATTGAGTCCTTAAGGATTTGAGAACACTTGATGTATGTATTGCATGTGCTTATCTGTGGTGAAAATGGGATATCACGTGATCCACTTGATGTATGTTTTGGTGATCAACTTGCGAGTTCCGTGACCTTGTGAACTTATGCATAGGGGTTGGCACACGTTTTCGTCTTGACTCACCGGTAGAAACTTTAGTGCACTCTTTGAAGTTCTTTGTGTTGGTTGAATAGATGAATCTGAGATTGTGTGATGCATATCGTATAATCATACCCACAGATACTTGAGATGACATTGGAGTATCTAGGTGACATTAGGGTTTTGTTTGATTTGTGTCTTAAGGTGTTATTCTAGTACGAGCTCTTGAATAGATCGATCAGAAAGAATAATTTTGAGGTGGTTTCGTACCCTACAATAATATCTTCGTTTGTTCTCCGCTATTACTGACTTTGGAGTGACTCTTTTTTGCATGTTGAGGGAAAGTTATATGATCCAACTATGTTATTATTGTTGAGAGGACTTGCGCTAGTGAAAGTATGAACCCTAGGCCTTGTTTCCTAGCATTGCAATACCGTTTATGCTCACTTTTACCACTTTCTACCTTGCTGTTTTATATTTTCAGATTACAAAAACCTATATCTACCATCCATATTGCACTATCACCATCTCTTAGCCGAACTAGTGCACCTATACAATTTACCATTGTATTGGGTGTGTTGGGGACACAAGAGACTCTTTGTTATTTGGACCATCTTCATCCTATGCCTCCCACGGATTGATAAACCTTAGGTCATCCACTTGAGGGAAATTTGCTACTGTCCTCCAAACCTCTGTACTTGGAGGCCCAACAACGTGTACAATAAGAAGGTTGTGTAGTAGACATCAAGCTCTTTTCCGGTTCCGTTGCTGGGGAGGCAAGGAAAGCTGCATTAACACCCCATCGACTAAGCTCTTTTCTGGCGCCATTGCCGGGGAGGTTAGCGCTTGAAGGTTTATCTTTAGATCTTGCAATCGAATCTTTTTGTTTCTTGCTTTATCACTAGTCTAGTTTATAAAAGAAAATTAAAAAAAATGGAATTGAGGGACCACATATGCTTCATCCTTTTAATATCTTTCGTGAAAATAGGGATTCCGATAATTGTGCCAAAATGCTAGAAGAAGAATGTATTAAAATGTTTAGCACTAAATCTTTGGATAATGAGCATGATCGCAATGTTGTTAGTCTGAATTCTTTGAATATCCATGATGCTAACGGTATGCAAATCCACAAGCTTGGGGATGCTATGTTTGATGAAGATGATATTTTTTTGCCCCCGAGTTTTGATGAGCAAATTTATTTTGATGATAACATGCCTCCTATTTATGATGATTATATTGATGAAAGTGGGTTTGGAAGAGTCTCAACTTTATGAAGTAATAATCCCACTATTTTTGAGGGTGTTGAATCTTATTGTGATAATTAAGAAAGTGGGTTTGGAGAGGTCATGACTTTATTTAATGTTAATCACACTATTTTGGAAGAATGTCAACTCTTCATACATGTGGATTGTGTTAAGAATATGTTTTGTGATAGCTATATTGTTTAATTTCCTTATGAGCCTACATGTAATTATGAGGGAGGAATATATGCTTGTAGGAGTTGCAATAATATCAAGTTTCCTCTCTATGTGTTGAAAATCTTGAAGATTTGCTTGTTTTACCATCCTATGCAAGTTGATTCTTGTTCCCACAAGTTGTTTGCTCACAAAATCCCTATGCATAGGAAGTGGGTTAGACTTAAATGTGCTAGTCATATTCTTCATGATGCTCTCTTTATGTTTCAATTCTTATCTTTTATGTGAGCATCATTGAAATCATCATGCCTAGCTAGGGGCGTCAAACGATAGTGCTTGTTGGGAGGCAACCCAACTTTATTTTTGTTCTTTGCTTTTTGTTCCTGTTTAGTAATAATTAATTCATCTAGCCTCTGTTTAGATGTGGTTTTATGTTTTAGTTAGTGTTTGTGACAAGTAGAACCTTTGGGAAGACTTGGGTGAAGTCTTTGTGATCTTAAAGTAAAAAATAGAAACTTTAGCGCTCACGAGATTAGCTACCATTTTTACTGGATAGTGAAATTAAGTTGATATTTCTGAAGATGATTAATAGAAAAATTCCTCATGTCCACCAATTTATTTCAGAATTTTTTGAATTCTAGAAGTATACGTTTGATACAGATTACTACAGATTGTTCTGTTTTTCACAAATTCTGTTTTCTATGTGTTGTTTGCTTATTTTGATGAATCTATGAGTAGGATCGGAGGTTATGAACCATAGGGAAGTTGGAATACAGTAGATGTAACAGCAATATGAATTTAGAATGAGTTCACAACTGTACCTAAGTGGTGATATATTTTTTCTTATACTAACGGAGCTTACAAGTTTTCTGTTAAGTTTTGTGTTGTGAAGTTTTCAAGTTTTGGGTAAAGATTCGATGAACTATGGAATAAGGAGTGGAAAGAGCATAATCTTGGGTATTCTTAAGGCACCCCAAGGTAATATTCAAGGACAACCAAGAGTCTATGCTTGGGGATTCCCCGGATGGCATCCCCTCTTTCGTCTTCATTCATCGGTAACTTTACTTGGAGCTACATTTTTATTCACCACATGATATGTGTTTTGCTTGGAACATCATTTTATTTTATTTTCTTTTGCTTTCTGTTTGAATAAAATACCAACATCTGAAATTCTTAAATGTTAGAGAGTCTTCACATAGTTACATAATTATTCCACTACTCATTGATCTTCAGTTATATCTTTCAGAGTAGTTTGTCATTTGCTCTAGTGCTTCACTTATACTCCATATTTTTAGAGCACGGTGGTAGTTTTATTTTATAGAAATTATTGATATCTCATGCTTCACTTATATTATTTTGAGAGTCCTTTAGAACAGCATGGTAATTTTCCTTGGTTATAAAATAGTCCTAATATGATAGGCATCCAAGATGGGTATAATAAAACTATCATATACAGTGCATTGAATACTATTAGAAGTTTGATACTTGATAATTGTTTTGAGATATGAAGCTAGTAATATTTGAGTTGTGCTAGTTGAGTAGTTGTGAAATTGAGAAATACTTTTGTTGAGGTTGGCATGTCCCGTAGCATGCACGTATGGTAAACGTTGTGTGACAAATTTGAAGCATGGGGCGTTCTTTGATTTCTTTCCTTACGAGTGTCGGTCGGGGACGAGCGATGGTCTTTTCCTACCAATCTATCCCCCTAGGGGCATGCATAGCAGTACTTTGCTTCGAGGGCTAATAAACTTTTGCAATAAGTATATGAGTTCTTTATGACTAATGTGAGTCCATGGATATTACACACTCTCACTCTTCCATCATTGCTAGCCTCTTCGGTACCGTGCATTGCCCTTTCTCACCTCGAGAGTTGGTGCAAACTTCGTCAGTGCATCCAAACCCCGTGATATGATATGCTCTATCACACATAAGCCTCCTTATATCTTCCTCAAAACAGCCACCATACCTACCTATTACGGCATTTCCATAGCCATTCCGAGATATATTGCCATGCAACTTTCCATCGTTCCGTTTATTATGACATGCTTCATCATTGTCATATTGTCTTGCATGATCATGTAGTTGACATCGTATTTGTGCCAAAGCCACCATGCTAATTTTTCATACATGGCACTCTTGATTCATTGCATATCCCGGTACACCGCCAGAGGCATTCACACAGAGTCATATTTTGTTCTATGTATCGAGTTGTAATTCTTGAGTTTGTAAGTAAATAAAAGTGTGATGATCATCACTAGAGCATTGTCCCGTGTGAGGAAAGGATGATGGAGACTATGATTCCCCCACAAGTCGGGATGAGACTCCGAATGAATAAAAAGAGAAAGAAAAAAAGAGACCAAGAAAAAAAGAGAAGGCCCAAATAAAAAAAATAAAAAATTGAGAGAAAAAGAGAGAAGGGACAATGTTACTATCCTTTTTCCACACTTGTGCTTCGAACTAGCACCATGATCTTCATGGTAGAGAGTCTCTTATGTTGTCACTTTCATATACTAGTGGGAATTTTTAATTATAGAACTTGGCTTGTATATTCCAATGATGGGCTTCCTCAAAATGCCCTAGGTCTTCGTGAGCAAGCAAGTTGGATGCACACCTACTTAGTTTCTTTTGATGAGCTTTCATATATCTATAGCTCTAGTGCATGCATTGCATGGCAATCCTTACTCCTCGCATTGACATCAATTGATGGGCATTTCCATAGCCCATTGATTAGCCGTGTCAATGTGAGACTTTCTTCTTTTTTGTCTTCTCACATAACCCCTATCATCATACTCTATTCCACCCATAGTGCTATGTCCATGGCTTGCGCTCATGTATTGCATGAGGGTTGAAAAGGCTGAAGCGCGTTAAAAAGTATGAACCAATTGCTCGGCTTGTCATTGGGGTTGTGCATGATGGGAGCATTTTGCGTGACGAAAATGAAGCATGGCCAAACTATATGATTTGGTAGGGATAAGCTTTCTTTGGCTATGTTATTTTGATAAGACATAATTGCTTGGTTAGTATGCTTGAAGTATTATTATTTTTATGTCAATATTAAACTTTTGTCTTGAATCTTTCAGATCTGAATAGTCTTGCCACAATAAAGAGAATTACATTGATAATTTTGTTAAGTAGCATTCCACATCAAAAATTCTGTTTTATCATTTACCTACTCGAGGACGAGCAGGAATTAAGCTTGGGGATGCTTGATATGTCTCCAACGTATCTATAATTTTTGATTGTTCCATGCTATTATATTATCCATTTAGGATGCTTTATATGCATATATATGCTATTTAATATGATTTTTGGGACTAACCTATTAACCTTGAGCCTAGTGCCAGTTTCTATTTTTTCCTTGTTTTTGAGTATCGCAGAAAAGGAAAACCAAACGGAGTCCAATTGGCCTAAAACTTGACGGAGCTTATTTTTGGACCAGAAGAATGTCGTGGAGTAAAAGAGTTGGGCCAGAAGAGTCCCGGGCTGCCCACGAGGGTGGGGGGCGCGCCCACCCCCTGGGCGTGCCTCCCTGCCTCGTGGACAGCCCGGAGACCGCCCTGCCTTGTTCCCGACTCCAACACCTCTTATATAACTCAAAACTTCTAGAAAGAAACCTAGATCGGGAGTTCCGCCGCCGCAAGCCTATGTAGCCACCGAAAACCAATCTAGACCCGTTTCGGCACCCTGCCAGAGGGGGGAATCCCTCTCTGGTGGCCATCTTCATCATACTGGAGCTCTCCATGACGAAGAGGGAGTAGTTCACCCTCGGGGCTGAGGGTATGTACCAGTAGCTATGTGTTTGTTCTCTCTCTCTCTCGTGTTCTTCATTCGGAACGATCTTGATGTATCGCGAGCTTTGCTATTATAGTTGGATCTTATGATATTTCTCCCCATCTACTTTCCTGTGATGAATTGAGGTTTCCCTTTGAAGTTATCTTATCGGATTGAGTCTCTAAGGATTTGGGAACACTTGATGTATGTCTTGCATGTGCTTATCTGTGGTGACAATGGGATATCACGTGATCCACTTGATGTATGTTTTGGTGGTCAACTTGCGAGTTTCGTGACCTTGTGAACTTATGCATAGGGGTTGGCACACGTTGGGGCACTCTTTGAAGTTCTTTGTCTTGGTTGAATAGATGAATACGAGATTGTGTGATGCATATCGTATAATCATACCCACGGATACTTGAGGTGACATTGGAGTATCTAGGTGACATTAGGGTTTTGGTTGGTTTGTGTCTTAAGGTGTTATTCTAAAACGAACTCTTGGATAGATCGATCAGAAAGAATAACTTTGAGGTGGTTTTGTACCCTACAATAATCTCTTCGTTTGTTCTCCGCTATTAGTGACTTTGGAGTGACTCTTTGTTGCATGTTGAGGGATAGTTATATGATCCAACTATGTTATTATTGTCGAGAGGACTTGCGTTAGTGAAAGTATGAACACCAGGCCTTGTTTCCTAGCATTGCAATACCATTTGCGCTCACTTTTACCACTTGCTACCTTGATGTTTTTATATTTTCATATTACAAAAACCTATATCTACCATCCATATTGCACTTGTATCACCATCTCTTTGCCGAACTAGTGCACCTAGAAAATTTACCATTGTATTGGGTGTGTTGGGGACACAAGAGACTCTTTGTTATTTGGTTGCAGGGTTGCTTGAGAGAGACCATCTTCATCCTACGCCTCCCACGGATTGATAAACCTTAGGTCATCCACTTGAGGGAAATTTGCTACTGTCCTGCAAACCTCTGCACTTGGAGTCCCAACAATGTCTACAAGAAGAAGGTTGTGTAGTAGACATCATAAACCTGCCCGTATTGAAAATATTTGCCTACATCGATTTCGGCTGAGTTGAGTTTGTTTTGCCGCCCACTGTGTATGAATGGGGAAATGGATGGAGAAACAGAGGTCTTGCGGACGAGCTTGAATCAAATGTGTTTTGCCACCTATGTTTGGCGCCCACCATCTCGGAATGGGCTCAGAGGCGGTCGTGTCACGTCTAATTCAAGTAACTAACCTACCCCTATTGAGAGCAGTGGAAATCAGGCCGATGGATTGTCCGTGAAAGGGGTAGACAGTAATTTCCATATCCCAAACACTTGGCTTCGGGCAGGCGATCTGGGAGTGGACATTTTGCCACTTCTTTCGAATTTTGGGACAATAATCATCCACATTTACCCTGACAACTAAATTCAAATCCATTTTGTATTCCTATACAGATCTTTATAAATAATTCTATGTGTTTTTATATATCTTAAAAAGCATGACAAAGATGTATTCCACTGCCATAAATGAATATCATTTACAAATGCCGATACTCGAATTCAGAAGGTAGAATCCAGTTTAAGGTGAATTCGAATATTTGGAACACTTTATGTCCAACTCAAATGTCACACGCAGCATAATGTGTACTCCCATTTAGATATGTACACAAGCATTGTATCAAGATTCAAATACCGAGTCAATCAACCAATAATGTACAAAACTAACAGACATATAAATAGTTATAGAGTATATGGATCAATAATATCGACTAACATACATAAGCGAGGCCGTTGTACTTTTTTTTGCTCGAAGAGCATCCTTTTTTAGCGAAGCTAGTACAACATCTTGGCCCTTTCCGATGCGTGCCACTTATGGTCCATCTATCCTACTATTATTGCTGAATGCACATTCAGCCCGATTGGCATATTGGTAGGTCTGACATATCAATCAAAATGAAATGTCTCCGAGTCTTATCAGTTAATACAGACTTGTGATCAAATAAAATTAAAAAACAAAAAACAATTATTACATGATATCTAAAACAAATGGTTTGATCGATTACATGAACAAACAACACCAAGGTTATTCAACGATGGAAAGAACAGTTCACCTATGATTTACCAAGTGGGTATTTAATTTCCTTTTTTCCTTCAGGACCTCAAAATACGGTCAGTCTTAGCTTGCTTCGTTTTGAAATCCACCAAATATTTAATGGTTGGCTTGAGTATTGCTTGTGATTGTGTCGTTTGCTTCCTCAACATGTCAACTTCATCTCTAAGTGCAGAAGCAGAATCTCTTTCTACCACTAGCTAGTTTAGCCTCTAGAGGATGAGCAGTTGGCAATTCATGATGAACGATTGTGCCAGTGCCACTGCTGTGGGATGATGCAACATCCATGGGGACCTCAATCTTTGATCTTGGGCTAACCTGTTTTGCCATTAAAGTTCCGATTGGATTCTGAAAATTTGAAGTTAGCAAAACATCTAAACTAGGAGTTATAACATCAAACTAGTTAAACTAACAAGGAAATATAGAGTTTCAGTTGGATGTTGAAAAGTAGTTATTAACATCATTGAAACCGGTTGTTGCACCAGCAAAGCAGTTAATCAAACAAGTTTTGCAAAAGGTACCTGTTGTGGCATTGGAGTTTCTCTTGGATCCTGAAAAGTTGAGTAGCCAGTAACGTGATTAGAGCAACCAGTTGCAGCAGCAAAGCAGTTAAACAAACAAGTTTTGCAAAAGGAACCTGTTGTGGCATTGGAGTTTCTCTTGGATCCTGAAAAGTTGAGTAGTCAGTAACTTGATTAGAGCAACAAGTTACAACAGCAAACCTGTTACACAAATATATTTTTGAAAATGTACCTGCAGTGCAATTGGACTTCTAATTGGTTCCTGAAAACTTGAAGTTGGTAGACGATTACAGCAACAAGTTACAGCAGCAAACCAGGTAAACAAGGAAGTTTCTGAAAACATACCTATGGTGCTAACGGAGTTTCAGTTGTATCCTACCAACTTGAATGTTAGCAATCAATAAATAAAGTTTTGCAAGAGCCATAAGAAACTAACATCAAACTAGTAAAACTAACCAGTTTGGCAACGTATTACAAGTAAAACTAACAAGTTCTTGGCAATGTATTAAAGTAACAAGTCGGTACCGTTTACCAACAACACAGACATCTGTAAATTTCTTTGATGTAAGCAAAATGATTCCAAAACAGATATAAGTTAAAAAGACGGTGTCCCTCATATAAACCTGACAGTTGCCTATCTATGAACATGCAAACATTACTAGTGCTACAAGTGATAACAGCAAACCATTTAAACAAACAGGGTATCAGAGCGTAAATTACACGTGAATTCTGCTGCACCCTAGAAGTACATATGACCAGCTATCTACGTGCTTAAGTATATATTTAAGTTTAGGCAAACAGGTAATTCTTAATAGTAAGTATCAAACACATAGATAGGCGCAGTCTATAATAGGATTAACATGCTATGACATTATGTAATCAGTAGCAAACTAAATTAAGCCAAGCAACATAATTGAACAATTTTGCAATAAGTGGCTAACTAAAATTCCGAGAAGCTGGTAACTGAACTTACGCTAGCTCTTTGTACAGGCACACTGCAATTTCTTTTTTGCTTACAAGGTTCTACGGAGAAGTCCATGGCATCAATTGCTTGGATACGCAGTCCCAATACTTCTTTCTTTCCACACTGCATTCATAAGTCGAATGGTTAATCTGGTAAGATGGTGCGTCCTTGATATGTTATATGATGACGTGTAGTCAGACTAGTTGTAGCCACACACATCACACTGGCTTATTGTATATTTCATGCGATTACATTTGGCATACCGAGATCTAAGCAATCTACAATAGGATGAAAGACTGGCATCCTTCACATTATTGGCGAACTCAGTTCATAGAAACAAGCAATTTAACTATTATGTCGGTAAATCAAAAGGGCCACTGGAATATTTTTCACTACCCCAATCATACACACAAAAAGGGGCGACGCCACCGTAGGGGCTGGTATGGGCGGCCACCTCGGGTGGCTGGAAAGTGCGCACCTAGTTTGAGTCGTCTAGGTTAGCCCAGGCTAGTTATGTTCGTCCCAACGCACGAGCAGGCAATGTAAAAAATGAAGAAAACATTTCAATTTGGATGGGCCAATAACGTAAGTTCAAGGCAGGCCCTATAGCAGGCTCGCGGCCCAAACCAGCACCTCCCATATCAATCGCAGCAGGAAAAATCCCAATTCGTTCCCTCGGGCCTCCAGTCTGGTTCGCTCCTAACCTAGCCGCCGCTGGATAGACCAACACAACACTTGCTTGCGCCCTCGTTGGAGGGTGGTCGCCGGGCTTCAAGCGAATGGAAGGACAAGAAGATGAAGATCCAGCCCTGGGTGTAGCCTGCGTGGGAGGCAGCGGCGGCAGCACGAGCATGGCATCGAGCTTGCGCAAACGGACAGTCGCAGCTTGCAAGAGAAGCATGCGCAACGAGCAGGTACATCACATCTGTGATTATATCTAATTCAACTGTTCAATTTCTGGCCAATAGTTAAACCTGACGGTGTTGTGAAACTGCTTGGATGTAGGGAATCTATGAGAAAATGAAACCACTTTCTTCTTATTTTATAACTCTCCCAATGAATACCGAATCGCCATGCGATAGCAATAGTTTTGAAGGAAATAGTTGGCGAGATGACCATGTGACAACACATTAATACATATCGAGATGATGGAGATCATGGTGTCATGCCGGTGACGATGGAGATCATGATGGTACTTTGGAGATGGAGATCAAAGGCACAAGATGATGATGGCCATATCATGTCACATATTTGGATTGCATGTCATGTTTATCTTTTATGCATCTTATTTTGCTTAGTTCGACGGTAGCATTATGAGATGATCCCTTATTAAAATTTCAAGGTATAAGTGTTCTCCCTAAGTATTCACCGTTGCGATAGTTCTTCGACCTGAGAAACCACATGATGATCAGGTGTGATAAGCTCTAGTTCACATACAACGGGCGCAAGCCAGTTTTGCACATGTAGAATACTCGGGTTAAACTTGATTTGATGCCAAATTTTTTTTACTATTTGTATAAGTGCTGTCTAACGATGTGTACAGTGAGGATGAAGATGTCCAAAGGAGGTACAAGAGGAAAATCCTGAGGGAACTTTATGCGGGAACGCATAACAGGCGTATTAGGACCTGGAACGGCAACTATCGATGGCCATTTTGCAACCATAATCTTCATGACGTGTATCTAAGTGTTCTGGCGCATGCAAGAGGACGGGCCATTGGCTCCTTCAAGTAGAAGTATTCTCGCAGGGTGACGCACAACGCGTATGCCGAGTACCTGGAGAAGCTTCAGGATCGTGCCGGCATGTGAGATGAGATGTGGGATGGATCGAACTATGTACGCTTGAGTATGCTTAATGATGGTTGAACTATGTACTTATGGTTGAACTATGCTTATGTACGTGTATGCTTATTATCTATGTTTGAGTATGTTTAATCTATGTTTACTTATGTCTAACCGTGGGATATGGATGCAACCAGTTCGGTTGATGGAATCTACCCCGGTCTTGGTTTATTGGTCCCCTTTGTAATTTGTGTTAGATTTTTACCAAAGGTTTAACTGACAAAATGTTAGTGCAGGTCAGCAAAAATTATATCGTTGGATGGGTATTTGAGCATAGTGTTCAATGATATAATTTTTGGTGACATGCATAAACATTTCTTAGTTAAATATTTGGTCAAAATTTGGTAAACATTACAAAGGGGGCCCAATAAACCAGGACGGAGGTAGTACGTTAATCACACATGGTTCCCAAAATTGGAACCGTGTGCAATGACTTTCATTTTGCATGTTGCGTCAATCACACACGGTTTGCTCTAGCAAACCGTTTCCTCCAAAATTCTTTGTAGGACAGAAAACCCTCACCACCCAATTCAAAAAAGAAAAATGAAAACTCTCACCATCCCCACATCACAAAAACCGTCACCCGGCCCGCCACCCCCTCTGGCCCCCATTCACACCTGCACAAGCTCCTCCACATATATGCCATGGCACTTCCTATTGCGGCGGTAAACGCTTAGCTCGATGCCTGCCGCCGCCACCAGGCTTTCGGCAAAGCCCATTGCATTTCGCCACTTCCGCTTGCCGCCGCCTATCGCCATCGACTTTCTCGACGCTGCTCGTGATCGACCCAGCTCCGCTCGGTTGGGGAATCTGCCGTATTGAGAGCTCTCTCTCATGGACGACAAGGTAACTAATTTAATGAGATATTATCTCATCTCTTATCCCAGTTGATCTGCCTTCTTTAATCACCCGGCAGAAATCGCCGTGAATTCATCTTTATTTGAGCTGTTTTGAGGGTTTCCTTTCATTCATAGAATGTACAGTGCGCCAACACATCAGGACTTTGCGACCTCCGCTAGATATTTCATCTCACTGTACGAGATAACTTGAGGACGCGTGCGATATGTTCAATCTCACCCTAAATCGGTTGGCATGGCCTACTTTCCAGAACATATTCTAAATATTGCTACATTTTGATAAAAGGTGCCACATGCACCATATAGTCAAAGGGGATTTTCCCCCTCTTCTTTTTATATTAGGCAAATTAATGATGTATTGTTCTTTCGATAACTCTCATATTTCCATGAAATCACGTTTACGCTATCTGTTTAATTATAGATTTTTGTCCTTCTATTTCAACTGATGTATAGTTCATTCAATTTGGGCCCATATTTGCATGTTACCATATTTTCTTTAACAATCCTACCATTTTCTGCAGTGCATCCCTTGCTATGCAACATATTATGTAGTGCACAATCTTTCCCTTTACATAGATCAAGACTGCACGAATGTCATACTGCACACAAACCATGGATTTACAATCGTTGCTACTGTATGACTTCATGAATGTGGTGACCCATATTTTAGCACTGGCTTTTGGAAAGAAATTTCTAAGTTTTATGTACTGAAAGCTGGCACTAAAATTGCACTACACATAAAAGGGCCTGGTCATGAGATATATGCTAACTTCCCCGAGAAAATCATCCGTCCAGACTTTGTACGAAGTCAGTTTTCTTTTCAACTATCTGCATGTTGACTTACCGAGCAATGTCAAATGAATTGTGTAATATTTAAGAAACCAATTGTTATTCCCTTTTCTTAATATATTCCTACCTAATAACTTCTAGTTACCAATACACTTTTATATTGCCCTGTTTTAACTAAATATTCTCCGTACTCCCATTTCTATCGGAAAGTGCCACTGACAAGGAGACTCCGGAGGTGGAGAACGGGGCTGCCAACAAGCGGAGGCAGGGTGTGCTAGAACCGCAAGCGACTCCAGCAGGCCTAGACTTCATCGGCAGCCTCCCCGATGATATGTTGACATTCATCATCTCCCTCCTCCCAATGAAATATGGGGCGCGGACAACCATCCTTTCCCGGTGGTGGCGCCCCCAATGGAAGTCCAGCCCTCTCTACCTCATCGACACCCACGATCTCTGCCATGGCTGTCGCAAAAGCTTGGATGCGTTATCCAAGATCCTCGGTAGTCACCTTGGCCTAACCAAAGGCCTTTGAATGGGCAAGTTCCGTTCCAACGGTAAGGAACGAGCCAAGCTTGACGACCGGTTCCGATCCCTCGCCCTAGATCAGCTCGATGAGCTCACTTTTGATGATGGGCATATGCGGTTGCTGCCAACGTCCGCACTCCGCCTCGCGCCCACACTGCGCGACGCCAAGTTCAGAAACTGCCATTTGATATGTCTCCAACTTATCTATAATTTATGAAGTATTCATGTTGTTATTTTATCATCTTGAGTGTTTTACAATCATTTTATAGCAACTTTATATCATTTTTGGGACTAAACTATTGACCCAGTGCCCAGTGCCAGTTGCTGTTTTTTGCTTGTTTTTACATCGCAAAAAATCAATATTAAACGGAGTCCAAACACCGCAAAACTTTTTGTGGATTTTTATGGGCTAGAAGACTCCCGATGGGCCAGAGCAGCACCTGGGGGTGCCTGGGGGGGCACAACCCACCAGGGCGCGCCAGGGCCCCTGGCGCACCCAGGTGGGCTCTGCCCACCTCGATGGCCTCCCGTACCTCTTCTTTGCACTATAAATTCCCAAATATCCCAAAACCCCTCGCGGTTGATCTAGATCAGAAGTTCCACCGCTGTAGTGCTCCGTAGCCATCGAAAACCAATCTAGACCCATTGCAGCACCCTGACAGAGGGGGGAATCATCTCCGGTGGCCATCTTCATCATCCCGGCGGCCACCACGATGAGGAGGGAGTAGTCCACCCTCGGGGCTGAGGGTTTGTACCAGTAGCTATGTGTTTAATCTCTTTCTCTCTCTCATGTTCTTAAGACGCTACCATCTTGATGTATTGCGGGCTTTGTTAATATAGTCGGATCATATGGTGTTTTCCCCTCTCTATCTTGTTGTGATGAATTGTGTTTTCCCCTTTGAGATTTCGTGGTTATCGGATTGAATACTTTTATGGATTTGAGAACACTTGATATATGTCTTGCAATTGAATACTCGTGGTGACAATAGGGTATCGTATTGATTCACTTGATATATGTTTTGGCACTCAACTTGCGGATTCCCCCGGTGACATTGGGGTAATCTATGCATAGGGGTTGATGCACGTTCTTGTCCTTGTCTCTTCGGTAGAAATCTTGGGGCACTCTTGTAGTTCTTTGTGTGGATTGAGTATTATGAATATGAATATTCTTTGGTGTTATTCTAGTACAAACTCTCGGATAGATCGAATGGAAAAAATAGCTTTGCGTTATTTTAGTACGAACTCTTGAATAGATCGAACGGAAATAATAGCTTTGAGATGGTTAAGTACCCTATAAACAATTCCTATCTTTTGCTCTCCACTAATAGGAATTCGGGAGTGATTCTTTGTTACACTTTGAGGGATAATCATATGATCCAACTATGTTAGCATTGTTGAGAGATTGCACTAGTGAAAGTAGGGACCCTAGGCCTTGTTTTCAAGTATTGCAATACCATTTTTTGTGCCTGTTTACTATTTGCTACCTTACTGTTTTTATTTATTCACATTATAAAAGTACATTTCTACCATATGTATTACACTCACCATCTCTTCGCCGAACTAGTGCACCTATACAATTTGCCATTGTATTTGGTGTTTTGGGGACACAAGAGATTTCTTGTATTTGGTTGCAGGGTCGTTTGTGAGAGACCATCTTCATCCTACACCTCTCAAGGATTGATAAACCTTAGGTCATCCACTTGAGGGAAAATTGCTACTGTCCTACAAAACTCTACGCTTGGAGGCCCAACACGTGTCCACAAGAATAAAGTTGCGTAGCTAGTAGACATCACCATCCCCCCCTTAATGACGCGCCCACTCTTATTCTACGACGACTGAAGCACCTCGAGCTCGTCGTCGTCTTCCTCTCAAACGGTGACATGGAGCGCGTACTCCGTGGCTGTACTGCACTCGAGTACCTTTGTCTTCAGGTGATCAATGGGTTGAGTACCTTCCACATCACCCCCATGACTCTTCGGACTATTTATGTGTGTTGCTGGTGCGGCAGGAAGACATCACAAGATGTGTACAACTGTATGGTCATTGAGGACACACCTGCACTTGAGAGATTACTTGTAGTTGATCAAAAAGGTCCAAAAAGAATCAATGTCATTTCCGCGCCGAAATTAACATTGGTGGGCTACTTGTCTGACAAATACTCCAAACTTGTCATTGGATCCACACCCGTTCAGGTACAATAGCTGCCTTCTACCTCTCCTTCTACAAATTAACATTATTTCTAATTTTGAAGACACTTGTTCGTCTATCATTCAGAAGATGATTCCGACAAGCTTGACCCCGAAACTGCGCACAGTGAAGGTCTTGGCACTAGAATCTATCGGCCCCAACCTGGAGCAAGTTGTCAGTTTCCTAAGATTCTTTCCGTGCCTGGAGAAGCTATATATCGAGGTAATGTTCCTTTCCTGTTAAATGTTTACCATAAGGGATTTCAATTTGTGACACCTTTTTCCATGTTAACAATGACAATGTATTACGATTTCTGAAGGATTATTTTGGAGGATTTATGTACATACATGTTCCACCCCCCCATATGGTTACAATCAATAAGCATTTCTCCTTTGGATTCATCTGTACTAGTTTTCTTAGGGAACTTTTCATCCACTCCAACCTCTTGTGAAGAAGGATACATTTTTCTAGAATGTAATCAAATGCCCATGTTAATCATGTTAGATCGAAGATGGCATGTTAGTGCATTTTACAAATCCTGCAAACCAAATAGGCCTATAGTAATGTTCAAAACTACATGTAGGCATTAACACGTTTTCTTCTTATGTAGATAAGATTAGGCCCAGTGGTGGATAATATGATACAATATAACAATCACGTCGAATACCTAGATCTGCATCTCTCAGAAATTACTTTGAACTCCTACCGAGGGACCTTACCGGAGATTATATTCGCCAGGTTCTTTGTTCTCAAAGCAAGGGTGCTGAAGCAAATGAGGTTTGCCCTGCATTTATTTTGCAAAAATCAATGGTTTGTTATCAGCGTCGGCACCTGCGGCAGAATGGAATAGGCTCCAAAAATGTTGAATTTCATTTTGGAACTTCAGATGATAGAGTAATCGGAAGTCATCATGTCAACCCCATACATGACTTCTCAGTGGCTGACCCCTTTGCAAAAATTGTGAGGTTTCGAAACCAGACTTAGAAGTGGTAATATTAGTTTGAACCTCTCTGATATCCATGTTCAGCGGATCAGCGCGAGCGTTTTGCACCTGATGAGCTGAATTTCATTTCTAATATCAGTTTGAACCTTGTAATCTTCGAATTTGAGACATATAACTCTGGAATTTGAACCTTGTAATATTTTGAGCTTTTGTGGTACAACCATTGAAATGGCATCGTATGAGACTCGTATATTGGTAGCACTATTGTGACCTTAATATGCAATGGTCTTAGATTTTATGAACCATTCTCGAATCTGTTTACCTTGTCGATCTCACAGCACACGATTTGTATAGCTAACTCGACTGCGATCTTCGACGTTATTGCACATAGTTGGTTTTTTCCATTGTGTGCCCTATAGAGCGCATAAATAATTATCGCACTCAAGTGTCTTATGACCGTAGTCATTCCACACACTTCGTTTTTACAAAGCTTTTTGCCAATAAACGCCCACGATTTGTCCCTCTTCCAGCTGATGCATGGCCAAACTAGCCAGGTGGGAACCTTGCTCGGTAAAATGCGTGGTAGCGTGGGAACAGGCTCACCGACGATACATTTGGTGCCTCTTTGAGCCCACGCGTGCGGTGCGGTGTTGTCAAGCGTGCACTGGAATCCTCCGCTATTAACGTCGTGACAATACATGACAATTACAGGCCGGCCGGCCCCCATTTATTACAGCGGCCAACCCTTCAATCGCGCCCCACCATTGCAAAGCACACCCACCACGAGAAATTCTTAGAGGGTATCCTGCGCGGCTCCAATGGTTCACCATGCGTGTCGTGGTGGACACGCATAGAAGGTTCATGGACCTCTCAGTGGTGTACACCAACGACCCGGTCTGGGTGGAGCACCCCATCCACATCATGGAGCTCTTGCTTGCCGAGGAGAAGTACAAGGTGGTCGGGTTCGACCTCGAGTACACCCTGCTACCTCTTGAGCACTTCGTTGGATTTCCCCGAAGAGGAAGGGATGATGCAGCAGAGTAGCGTAAGTATTTCCCTCAGTTTTTGAGAACCAAGGTATCAATCCAGTAGGAGGCTACGCTCGAGTCCCTCGTACCTACACAAAAACAATATCTCAATGCAACCAACGCGCTTAGGGTTGTCAATCCCTTCACGGTCACATACGAAAGTGAGATCTGATAGAGATGATAAATAATATTTTTGGTATTTTTGGTATAAAGATGCAAAGTAAATAAAGTAAAAGCAAAGCAATAATAAAGTGATGGAGATTGATATGATGAGAAAGAGACCCGGGGGCCATAGGTTTCACTAGTGGCTTCTCTCAAGAGCATAGGTATTTTACGGTGGGTGAACGAATTACTGTTGAGCAATTGACAGAATTGAGCATAGTTATGAGAATATATAGGTATGATCATGTATATAGGCATCACCTCCAAGATAAGTAGACCGACTCCTGTCTGCATCTACTACTATTACTCCACTCATCGACCGCTATCCAGCATGCATCTAGAGTATTATATTAAAAACAGAGTAACGCCTTAAGCAAGATGAAATGATGTAGAGGGATAATTTCATGCAATATGATAAAAACCCCATCTTGTTATCCTCGATGGCAACAATACAATACGTGCCTTGCTGCCCCTTCTGTCACTGGGAAAGGACACCGCAAGATTGAACCCAAAGCTAAGCACTTCTCCCATGGCAAGAACAACCAATCTAGTATGCCAAACAAAACTTATAATTCGAAGAGACTTGCAAAGATAACCAATCATACATAAAAGAATTCAGAGAAGATTCAAATATTATTCATAGATACACTGGATCATAAAGCCACAATTCATTGGTCTCAACAAACACACAAAAAGAAGATTACATCGAATAGATATCCAAAAAGAGAGAAGAAGCCATTTAGATACTAGCTATGGACCCGTAGGTCTGAAGTAAACTACTCACACTTCATCGGAGGGGCTTGGATGATGATGTAGAAGCCCTCCGTGATCGATGCCCCCTCCGGCGGAGCTCCGGAACAGGCCCCAAGATGGGATCTCGTGTATACAGAAAGGTAAGGTGGTGGAATTAGGCTTTTCCTCTGTCCCCGATCATTTGGGGATACGTGGATATATATAGGAGGAAGAAGTACGTCGGTGGAGCTTCAAGGGGCCCACGAGGTAGGGGGCACGCCCTAGGGGGGGCACCCCCTACCCTCGTGAGCACCTCGTGGCTTTCTTGACGTAGGGTCCAAGTCTCCTGGATCTTCTCTGATGAGAAAATCACGTTTCCGAAGGTTTCATTCCGTTTGGACTCCGTTTGATATTCCTTTTCTTCGAAACCCTAAAACAGGCAAAAAACAGCAATTCTAGGCTAGGCCTCCGGTTAATAGGTTAGTCCCAAAAATAATATAAAAGTGGAAAATAAAGCCCAATAATGTCTAAAACAGTAGATAATATAGCAATCAAAAATTATAGATACGTTGGAGACGTATCAAGCATCCCCAACCTTAATTGCTGCCCGTCCTCGAGTAGGTAAATGATAAAAATAGAATTTTTTATGTGGAGTGCTACTTGGCATAATTTTAATGTAATTCTTCTTAATTGTGGTATGAATATTCAGATCCGAAAGATTCAAGACAAAAGTTCATATTGACATAAAAAAGATAATACTTCAAGCATACTAACTAAGCAATTATGTCTTCTCAAAATAACATGGCCAAAGAAAGTTCATCCCTACAAAATCATATAGTTTAGTCATGTTTCATTTTCGTCACACAAGAATGCTATCATCATGCACAACCCCGATGACAAGCCAAGCAATTGTTTCATACTTTAGTAATCTCAAACCTATAAACTTTCACGCAATATATGAGCGCGAGCCATGGACATAGCACTATGGGTGGAATCGAATATAATGAGGGGGGTTATGTGGAGAAGACAAAAAAAAGGTGAAAGTCTCACATCAATAAGGCTGATCGTTGGGCTATGGAGATTCCCACCGATTGATGTTAATGCAAGGAGTAGGGATTGCCATGCAACGGATGCACTAGAGCTATAAATGTATGAAAGCTCAACAAAAGAAACTAGTGGGTGTGCATCCAACTTGCTTGCTCACGAAGACCAAGGGCACTTGAGGAGGCCCATTGTTGGAATATACAAGATAAATTCTATAATGAAAAATTCCCACTAGTATATGAAAGTGATAACATGGGAGACTTTCTAATATGAAGATCATGGTGCTACTTTGAAGCACAAGTGTGGTAAAAGGATAGTAACATTGTCGCTTCTCTCTTTTTCCTCATTTTTTGGGCCTTCTCTTTTTTATGGCCTTTCTCTTTTTTTGGGCCTTCTCTTTTTTAATGGACTTTCTTTTTTATTATTTATTCCTCACTTGGGACAATGCTCTAATAATGATGATCATCACACTTCTATTTATTTACAACTCAATGATTACAACTCGATACTAGAACAAAGATGACTCTATGTGAATGCCTCCGGTGGTTTACCGGGATATGCAATGAACCAAGAGTGACATGTATGAAAGAATTATGAAAGCTGGCTTTGCCACAAATACTATGTCAACTACATGATCATGCTAAGCAATATGACAATGATGAATGTGTCATGATGAACGGAATGATGGAAAGTTGCATGGCAATATATCTCGGAATGGCTATGGAAATGCCATAATAGGTTGGTATGGGGGCTGTTTTGAGGAAGGTATAAGGAGGTTTATGTAACACCCCGGATATGATTTTCCCAATTTGTAATCCAACTCTTGCCGTTTTCGGCTTTAAGTTAATATATTTTCTCGGGTTCGGGTCTTTGTCTCCGTGTGTTGTTATCATTGTCATGCATCTCATATCATGTCATCATGTGCATCGCATCTGCATACGTGTTCTTCTCATGCATTCGAGCATTTTCCCCGTTGTCCGTTTTGCATTCCGGTGCTTCGTTCTCCTCCGGTGGTCATTTCTAGCCTTCTTTCGTGTGTGGCGATTAAACATTTCCGGATTGGACCGAGACTTGCCAAGCGGCCTTGGTTTACTACCGGTAGACCGCCTGTCAAGTTTTGTATCATTTGGACATCGTTTGATGCTCCAACGGTTAACCGAGGAACCGAAAAGGCCTCGTCTGTGTTGCAGCCCAACACCCCTCCAATTTGGCCCAAAACCCACCTAACTCTGCTCCATCATCTAGAGTGTTCGATCAGGATCACGTGGCCGAAAACCGCACCTCATTTGGACTCTCCTAGCTCCCTCTACCTATAAAGCTAGCCCCTCCTCCAAAAATCCGGATTCCCCCTTGTCCGAAACCCTAATCTCTCCATCCGCGCCGGCCGGACACGTCCGTCCGGGCCGGACGAAGCCGCCGCAGCCACCCACCGACCGCCACGTGGCCGCGGGACCGCATCGCCGCGCCGCCACTTCCGCCGAGGCCAGCTCGGGCCCAAGGCGGGCCCGCCCCACGCGCGCTCGAGCCCCGTCTCCTCTCCCGTTGGCCGCCGCCCGTGCCGCCTTTCTCCGCCCAGCCGCGCCGCCTCAAAGCCGGCCGCCACTGCCCTCCAACGCCACCGCACCATCGCCGCCCCGCTGCCGCAGTTCACCGCTGCCACCGCCGCCTCTTCCCGCACCCGCGCGTCGCCACCGCGCTCGGCTTCCGCGCCTGCTCGCCGCCCCCTCGCCGCCCTCGTCGCCGGCAAGGCCGCGCCGGCCACCCGCGTCCTCTCCGGCAAGCTTGATCCGGTCATCCTCGGGCCGCGTGCCGCGTTCCAGATCTGATCTGGTTGCTACAGTAAACCCTAGAGGTTGATTTTTTTTGCCTAAGTCCCAGAGTTTACAGATCCATATGCTTATGTTCGTCATGCTATATTTCCGCATCCGTAGCTCCGCTTCATGCATATAGCATATCAAAATGTTCGTCTCAGAGAGTACATCATTTCATTCCATTGCATCATTTTAATTTGAGTTCATCTTGATGCCCGAAATGCTGTTAGAAGAGGGCTACTTGAGTTAATTGCCAGATCTGCTACTCCATCTTAGACATTTGTCATTTTTGCCTTGATTGTTGTGTGCATGATATGCCCATGAGTTCTGCATATGTTTTGTTAAGGGTTTTGTCTTCTTTCTAGAGGTGCAACCCATGTATTTTTGTGATGTGTGTGGTGACTAGTGCAAGCTTGCAAAGTGAGGCACTTGGTAATTCTGTTTTCAGGGACTTAGTATTTTCACAAAGTCCTGGGATTGTTTATCTCATGATGCCATATGTTCATGTTGTTTCCTAGTGATCCGTGCCTCTTTTGAGGATGATCAGTAAAGGAGTTTTGTTAATATTGTAGTGATCTATCCATCCATGCCTTTGTTTGCAATTATGGAGCACCCTAGCTAGAGCCAATTGAGCTCTACTTTTGCATCGTTGTGAATCTGGGCAGATCGTCAACTTGTTTGCGATTTTGCCGATGTTATTGTAGTTGATCCGTGCATGCTATGCCATTGTTCTTGCCATGTATAGCTTGCATTTTGTGCCTTCTTAATGGATGTACGCTTGTCTTGCCATGACTTGCAACGTGGTGAGTGCATCGAGCTCGTAAACATGCCTACTTCAGTTATGATTTCAGCATGTCCCAGTTTTTCACTAAGTCAGAAACTGATTATGTTTTTGCTATGTTCACATGCTTGCAATTGTATTTTGTGATCCCTTTTGGCTCAAGGTCACTAACGGACTTTTGTTAAGCTCTTTGAGTAGCTGCATGCCATGTATTACTTTGCCATGTCCAGGTCCTGTAGCATATAGTTTTGTTGCTCCGAAGAGGGCTACCTGATCTGAAATTTCAGACAAGTGTTAATTTCACCAAGTCTGAGATATGTTTACCATTTGCGCTTTTGCCATGCTTGTTTGAACCTGTTAATGGATGAATTGGTCGTAGCTCAGTGCGAGACTTTTGTTAAGCATCTTGAATGCATCCCTGCCATGTTTGAGTGCTGTAGCATGTTCATCTCATTGCATTTAGATGCCTACTTGCTGTAAATCGCAGACCGATGTCATATTTGAATCGCTTGCCATTTCAAAACTGTAACTCCGATTCCGGTGATCTTTATATTATTTTCAAGCGATTTCATCTCATCTTTCCAGTGGCACACTTGGTTTTCCAAGTTGAGGCCAGGTTCATGCATTTCTTGTCATATCTTGCATATGCATCCCGCATAGCATACCATGTTTGCATCTTCTTGTTTGATCCTTGCACGTGGTTGATTGTGTTCCTGTTGCTTGTTTTTCTTGTTTGGGTAGAGCCAGGAGACGAGTTCGCTAACGAGGAGCTCGTTGAGTTTGCTTTCGAGGATCCAGTCAACTCTGACAACTTTGCAGGCAAGATGATAATACCCTCGAAATCACTACTATCTTTGCTATGCTAGTTTGCTCGCTCATTTGCTATGCCAATGCTACGATGCCTACCACTTGCTTTCAAGCCTCCCAAATTGCCATGTTCAGCCTTTCC
This sequence comes from Triticum monococcum, assembly GCA_034509565.1. Classification (NCBI taxonomy): domain Eukaryota; kingdom Viridiplantae; phylum Streptophyta; class Magnoliopsida; order Poales; family Poaceae; genus Triticum; species Triticum monococcum. Next base: position 73,342,988 of record CM067842.1, on the reverse strand, counting down.
CGCGGGATTTGAACTTTCGAAAGCCGTGCCCGCGGTTATGGGCAGATGGGAATTTGTTAATGTCCGGTTGTAGATAACTTGAACCTTAATTTAATTAAAATGAATCAACCGTGTGTGTTACCATGATGGCCTCTTCTCGGTGGAGTGTGGGAAGTGGACACGGTGTTGGAGTAATGCTTGCGCAGGTTGTCCTCTAGTTTCTCGCTCGCGCTTTGCCTCTTCTTCTCACTCTCTTTTGCGAATAAGTTAGCCACCATACATGCTAGTCGCTTGCTGCAGCTCCACATATATTTACCTTACCCTACCTATAAGCTTAAATAGTCTTGATCGCGAGGGTGCGAGATTGCTGAGTCCTTGTGGCTCACAAATTACTATTACACCAGATGTAGGGCCAGATGATACAGCTCCAGATGGCGCGCTTGAGCTCAAGTGGGAGTACGACGAGGACTCTCAGTGATACTATGTTTCTTTTCCCGATGATCAGTAGTGGTGCCCAGTTGGGGTGATCGGAACCATGTCGCTTGTTGGGTTATCTTTTATTTTGGCGCCGTAGTCGGGCCATGAGTGCTTGGATGATGTATGTTATTTATGTACTTGATCGACGTGGCGAGTGTAAGCCAACTATGTTACCCCTTTTATTTATCTATATTACATGGGATGTTTGTGATGATTGCCTAACTTGCGACATATGCCTTCAATGTGATTATGCCTCTAAGTCGTGCCTCGACACGTGGGAGATATAGTCGCAGCCGAGTTGTATCTAGAAAAATGTTTTGAATCAATTAGGAATTATATATCGGAGAGTATAGGAATTCTTTTTTCTTCCCAGTCTCCTCATCGCTCTGGTAAGGCATCCTGACGTAGAGTTTTGACTCTTCTCTTCTCAAATTTCACTAAAAAATATTTAGGATCACGCGGGTATCTTGGAATCGTTCTGATAGTGTTATGATGAGAACATTGTCTTGGTGCCTCATGTCAGGGGTTTAGTGGAAGTGTCCCGGGGAGTTGAGCTCTGAGGTGTTGTCATCATAATTTTATCGTTGCAGTTCTGGAATACCTGAGTTTAGTACGCCAACATCGAAAATCTCTTTTATGCAGTTCGTTGGTGAGATAACCTCGACGCCACCCAGTACTGGGGCGGGAGTTCGGGAGTATCGCCATAACTTGTATAACGGATGCTTTTCGAAGGTTGAGGTAGATGGTTTCCGAAGGTTTCTTGGTTATGTGTTGAAGGATGGATACAGCTGGATGTAGGATTTGCTAGTTTGGGTGAGATATTATGCTTCCCCTGTATCCCCAAGACCTGATTGCATAACCGGAAAGGTTCGGGAGTTTCATAGGTGGGAATTCTTGTAGCTCTAGTTCTTCTTCCATGAATATTGGTTTGAGATTGGGATTTCTTACCGATTATTCATTCTTGATCCGTACCTTGTTGATTTACTTCTTCTACATAATTCTACATGGCTTCTCAATTTATGGATATGTGACCACTTCAAGAGGAATGCATTCGTTCATTTTGTTCGGATGTGAAGACTTTATGTTGCAATTTTCATTCCATTGGATTCAGCTTCAATATTTTGTCTATCAATGTGCTAATGGTGGTCAACCTCTTCAGGATGGCTCCTCCAACGCGCACGACTCCGAATCCTGACCCGCCACCACCTCCTCCTCCTCCGGAGGCATGGCAAGCTGTGATGGCCGCAACCAATGCAAACACACAGTTGATCATGCAAATTATCCAAGAGCGCAATCAAGGCAATCAAGGGAATCAAGGCAACAATCAGAACCACTTTGCTACACTGAACCAGTTCCTTGCAAATGGGCCAAAGACGTTCAGCAATTGTGTTGAGGCAACCGATGCTGACGATTGGCTTGTGGATCTGTGTAAGCATTTTGAGTGCAGCAACGTCAGGCCTGAAGATTTCGTCAAGTTCGCTTCCTTCCATCTCAAAGATCAAGCTGCCAAATGGTTCCAACAGTACAAGGATTCCAGAGGTGGATGTCTGATCACTTGGGATGAATTTCGTCAAGATTTCTGAGCTCATCACATCCCTCAGATTGTGACTGAAGGTAAGCGTGAGGAATTCCGCAATTGAAGCAAGGCTCTTTGTCTGTCTATGACTACAACAAGTTGTTTCAGAAGCTCGCCCGCTTTGCCAAGCAGGATATACCAGTTCAGGGGTGGTCTCAGAGAAGAAATTCAGCTCGCTCTTATTCTCTTTGAGCCCTTGAGGTACGATGAGTTCTACAACATGGCACTGAAGAAAGAGGCCACTCTGTTGAGGTGAGATGCTTCCAAGAAGCGAGTCAAAGATGTTACTCCTTCTTCCTCTACTCAAGTGGCCAAGCAGCAGAAGTATTGGCTTCCTCCTCCTCCGTTCCGTCAGCCGTATCAGAAGAGCAAAGGTGGCAGTGGTTCTTCCCACCCACCCAACCCTGGCTTTCATAACAAGACTTCGTCTCAAGCTCCAAGATTGAGTGCTCCGTACCACCGTCCGCTTTCAGAGGTCACGTGCAACAAGTGCCAACAGAAGGGTCACTATGCGAACAAGTGTTTCAACCAGAGGCGTCTTCCTCCTCCTCCTCCTGTCAGATCAGCAAGTATAGCTGTGGTCAAACATAACCCCAAGCACGCCAAGGTCAATTTGATGAATGCAGCTCAGGCAGAGGATTCGTCAGATGTCATCATGGGTAACCTTCCTGTTAATGATATTCTGCAAGAGTTCTTTTTGACACGGGTGCATCGCATTGTTTCATGTCAAAGCCATTTTTTACCAAGCATGAGTTCGTTTCTTCTCATTTGGGTAAACAAATGGATATCGTTTCTCCTGGCAAACGTTTGAGTGCAAGTCTGGAGGTGCCAGATGTTACTATCACGTTGGGCGACTACAAGTTCCTTTCTTCCCCAATGGTTCTTGGTAACTCGGATATTGATCTTATTCTCGGAATGGATTGGCTTACTAAGCACAAGGCACATCTTGATTGTGCAGCCAGGCAGATTCAATTGACTCATTCGTCTGAGGATGTAATTGTCTTTGCCGCTTGTGACAATACCATCCATCTGTTTTCTCTCAATGAGAAGGGTGAACTAGATGCTATCTCGCAAATTCCAATCGTTTGTGAATATCAAGACGTCTTTCCAGAAGAGCTCCCAGGAATGCCTCCGCACCGGCTAGTTGAATTCGTTATTGATCTTGAGCCCGGCACGGAACCTGTGTGCAAGCATCCTTACAAGTTCGGACCTGAAGAGTTGAAGGAGCTGAAGAAGCAACTCGATGTTCAAGAAAGAATGGGTCTCATTCAGCCTAGTTCTTCTCCGTGGGGTTGTGGTGTTCTTTTTGTGAAGAAGAAGGATGGAACGGACCGACTTTGTGTTGATTACCGTCCATTGAACAAGAAGACCATCAAGAACAAATACCCACTTCCCAACATCAACGAGCTATTTGAACAACTCAAGGGTGCCCAAGTATTCTCCAAGCTTGATCTCCATATGGGTTATCATCAGATTCGAATTCATGAGCAAGATATTCCCAAGACGGCTTTTAGGACAAGCTATGGTTCATATGAATACACTATAATGTCTTTTGGCCTCGTCAACTCTCCTCCGAGGTTCTCTTGCATGATGAACTTCATCTTCAACGCCTACACCAATGACTTCGTGTTGGTCTATCTCGACGACATTCTGGTTTTCTCAAAGAACAAGGAAGATCATGCCAGGCACTTGCGTTTGGTTCTTGATAAGCTGAGGGAACACCAGTTCTATGCCAAGTTCTCCAAGTGTGAATTTTGGCTCGATGAGGTTCTTTATCTTGGTCATATCATCTCTGCCAAGGGCATTGCCGTGAATCCTAAGAATGTGTCTGCAATTGTGAATTGGGAACCTCCTCAGAACGTGAAGCAACTCCGTAGCTTCATCGGTCTCGCAAGCTACTGTCGAAGATTCATTGAAAACTTTTCTAAGATCGCGAAGCCTCTGTCAAATCTTCTCCAGAAGCACGTCAAGTACGTTTGGTCTCCGGAGTTTGATATTGCTTTCAACACTTTGAAAGAGAAATTGATCACTGCTCCAGTTCTGACGCCGCCTGATGAATCCAAACCGTACGAGGTCTTTTGTGATGCCTCTCTCCAAGGTCTTGGTGCAGTGTTGATGCAAGAGAAGAAAGTTGTTTCTTATACCTCTCGCCAGTTGAAGCCTAATGAGAGGAACAACCCCACTCATGATCTCGAGTTGGCGGCAGTTGTGCATGCTCTTTTGACTTGGAGACATCTTCTATTGGGAAGAAAAGTGGACATTTTCACTGATCACAAGAGTCTCAAGTACATCTTCACTCAGCCTAATCTGAACCTCAGGCAAACTCGATGGGTAGAAATGATTCAAGAGTATAATCCGAGTATCGAGTATACTCCAGGCAAAGCCAATGTGATTGCTGATGCTTTGAGCAGTAAAGCGTATTGCAACAGTCTGATTCTCAAGCCTTATCAACCCGAGCTTTGTGAAGCATTCCGCAAACTTAATCTGCAAGTTGTTCCTCAAGATTTCCTCGCCAACCTTCAAGTCTCTCCTACCTTGGAAGACCAGATTCGCCAAGCCCAGCTCCTTGATGCTATGGTGAAAAAGGTGAAGATTGGGATTGCCAAGAGTCAACCCAAGTACAAGTGCTACCGCCTTGATGACAAGGACAGTCTCTTCTTCGAGGATCGAATTGGTGTACCCAAAGGGGATCTCCGTAAAGTGATCATGAGCGAGGCTCACAATTCTCTCCTCTCCATCCATCCTGGGAGCATGAAGATGTATCAGGACCTTAAGCAGGCTTATTGGTGGACTCGAATGAAGCGAGAGATTGCTCTATTCGTGAATGGATGTGATGTCTGCAGAAGAGTGAAGGCAGAACACCAAAGGCCAGCAGGTCTCCTCCAACCTCTTGCCATTCCAGAATGGAAGTTTGCCCACATTGAGATGGACTTCGTGACTGGGTTTCCAAAGTCCAAGCGTGGCAATGATGCTATATTCGTTGTCATTGACAAACTCACCAAAGTGGCTCACTTTCTGCCTATCAAAGAGTTGATCACTGCAGCTCAATTGGTGGAACTCTATACCTCTCGAATTGTCTCTCTGCACGGTATCCCTCAAGTGATATCTTCAGACCGTGGCAGCATCTTTACCTCCAAGTTTTGGGATTCTTTTCAGAAAGCCATGGGCACCAACATCCGCTTCAGCACAACTTTCCACCCTCAAACAAGCGGTCAAGTCGAGCGTGTCAACCAGTTTCTTGAAGATATGCTTAGGGCTTGTGTGATCTCCTTCGGCATGAAGTGGGAGGATTTTCTTCCCTATGCTGAATTCTCCTACAACTGTCGGTGTTCTGGGAATGGGGGTCCCCAGACTTGCCTGCCTGCGGCCTGCGGCGTGGCTCAAAGGAGGCCCAGCATGGCCCATCTTCATCAACACAAGACTCAAGACCCTCGCGAGGGGCCAAGCCTCGTGGGGCGGACGACACGACACATCCTCAGGCGCAGCCTCCTAAGGCTGGCTCCTGAGGATGCGGAGAAATCAAGGCGGGGTACCTCGCGAGGTGCCCATGACGCAAGCCATGACGACTCAGGGTGCCGGGCGGGCGCCAGCGCGCGCAGTGTCCTTCTTTCCTCTTTGGTGCAAAGGGGGCAAGCGCCGTCGTGGAGTACCGAGGCGTCAGGCAAAGGTTGCCATTTCGGTGCAACGAGACCAAGACCAGGCGGACTACGAGACGGAGGTCACCATGGAGCCCAGGACGGCGTCATCACCAGAGCCTTTGCGTAGGCCAAGACTACTTTTGTCAGGATAGTTGATGCTTGTTGTCCCCCTTCAAATTAGCCCGCCATTGTTGGCTCCCTTCCTGCTCAATATTTGGGAAGAGGACCAGGGCCTCTATAAATAGGACCGGCCACCCACGTATCAAGGGGTTCGGTTCGGTTGGGTCGGTTCGGTTAGTCCGGCTAGCAAGCAGAGAGAGTGAGTGAGAGAGAGATGAAGGGTGACTGAAGTCCTCTTAGGAGTTCATCGCCCCAGCCAAGAACAGACCCTCGCAAGGTTGTTCTTCCTTGTATTATTCATCATCATCAGCCCCAAGAGGCAATCCACCCACCACACACTGGAGTAGGGTATTACACCACAACGGTGGCCCGAACTAGTATAAACCTTGTGTCTCTTGTGCAGTTCTTTTAGTAGTTTAGATCTTTGTGAGACGGGGAGGTAGAAGGCGTGATCTCCGCACGCACCCCAGTGTTCGAACCTTAAGGGTCTGCCGGAACCCGTGAATCCGACATTTGGCGCGCCAGGTAGGGGTGCGCCGGAATCTGCCTTCCTACCGCTCCGCCTCCCGTCGCATCGTCATCACCATGTCCGGCGACCAGGCGGGCAACCAAGGTCCATGGGCGGCGCGGCCCACCTGCGCGGAGCCGCCCACCTCGGGCGGCCCCGCGCCCCAGGCAGCTCACGGTCCGCAGGGCGCTACGGGCCGCGAGCGACGCGGACAGGCCTCCGCAACCCTCACACGGCGGCAAGCGCGGTCGGCGACAAGGGCCTTCAAGGGAGCAGGCGACTTCAAGGGCTGCGCTCACGGTGGCCCGGGAGCTGCTGCGGTGCAGACTGCTGGAGGGTGGCCACGACATGCTGCTGGAGCAAGTGGCGGACCTCCTAGGCTTTGCCGCCTCGGGGGCTCACCCCTTCTCCACCCAGCTCCCGTCTCAAGCCCAGGGCGACCCGCGCGGGGGCTACGCACGCGCCCGCGGACTCCCAGGCTACTCCGACGCCAGCGAAGCTGTCAGCACCAGACCGGCGACGGTGCTGCCCCTGCCCCCGGCCCGCGAAGAAGAAGGACTCGACGCGGCCCGCGGCCTCGGAGGGTGGCCGCGCTGCCACCCCGCAGTAGGTATGACAGGAGGGACCGCGTGGCATGCGGGGCATCACGGCGTGGCATTCGGGATGACGGCAACGGAGGAATACGTGACCCTCATGATGGACCAAGGACACCCTCACGAGAGCGGACAAGGCTTGCCCCTCGGCCCAAGCTGGGGGGATGAGGCAGTGGAAGCTGAGCCCTTCCAGGAGCCCAGGGACGAACCCGTCGGCCACGCCGGAGGCAACAATTATCGGGCACCGCTAACTCTTCACGGGCAGGTATATGCTAACCATGGATCGCAGGAGGTGCAGGTCGCAGCAGCAAGGCATTCTCAGGAGGTAGGCCCTCTGCTGGGGAGGTGCCTCAGGGCCTGCCCCTGGCAGAGGACCCGTGGTCATCGGGGGAACCACTGGCGACCGCTCTACCCCATCGAGCGGCGTCCTGGGTTCTGGTCGTTGCTGATGGCACTAGAGTGTGGCGCAAGGTGGGGCCCTCGTCTGGCGATATGAAGCAAGGCTAGTACCTGTGAAGAAGGCCCAGTGCCTATGAAGCTCGCTGCCCCGTGACACTCTCACGTAATAATGAGTGGGGCTGTACACGCCCCGGAGTCTCAGGGGTGCCGGCCTCAGGCCCTGGGGCTCCCTCCCACGCCCAGTGGACAGCACTTAGCTCCGCGCTGGTGAGAAGACGTCCAATACTAGATTAGGTGCCGGACGCGGCCTTTTGTTTGCTTTTCGTTGCCTTTCCCTTTGGCTGTTGCTTTCCCCCGCTGGATTTAAGTTGGATTCGAATTTGAGATTTGCGTGTGTTCGGGGAAGGGGTTCTTATTCTCGCTCGAGCCATTTCTCGCGTTCTGGTTACCGCTTCGTCATAGCTACCTCCCCTCGTGGGCCCCTCGCGAGTCAGATTAGGCCAGGCTCGTGCGCAACCTAGACTGGCGCTGTTGCTCCCTCTCAGGAGGATTTTCGGGTGCCTGCGGAGGTTGTCCTGTTTAAAAAGGCCCAGAGCCTGTGAAGCAAGGTGAGTGCCTGTGAAGCCCTCACGTTCTAGAAAAGGCCCGAAGCCTGTGAAGCAAGGCGAGTGCCTATGAAGCCCTCGCGTTCTGGAAAAGGCCCGGAGCCTATGAAGCAAGGCGAGTGCCTGTGAAGCCCTCGCGTTCTAGAAAAGGCCCGGAGCCTGTGAAGCAAGGCGAGTGCCTGTGAAGCCCTCGCGTTCTGGAAAAGGCCCGGAGCCTGTGAAGCAAGGCGAGTGCCTGTGAAGCTATCGCGTTCTGGAAAAGGCCCAGAGCCTGTGAAGCAAGGTGAGTGCCTGTGAAGTCACTGCGTTAGGGAAAGGCCCAGAGCCTGTGAAGAAGGCGAATGCCTGTGAAGTCATTACGCTCAGGAGAAGGCCCAGAGCCTGTGAAGAAGGCCAACGCGTGTGAAGTTTTTCATCAGCAACGATCTCACATCCTGAGGACCCAACTAGAGAGCACCCAAGGCGTCGCGCCCTCCTGTAGGCCGCCTCAGGGCCAGCATGGGGCAAAGGTAAACCAGCCCACCATCAGGCACGCACGCAATTTGACTACTACTGATATGCTTGACACAAGTTTTTATATGAGGGGCTTCCCCTCCCAAAATGCTCTCACGACCGTCAGGCCAAACACCTGAGTTCTATTCATGCAGGGTAAAAGACAGGAGAAGTACATGGTCAGTCTGACAAATCCCCCAACACATCCTCGGGGGCGCCTCCCGAGCTGTCGTTGGCATCACTGAATTCGCCCTCGTCGTCTGCGCCACCACCAGCGGCGTCGGGGCCATCCACCACACCGCCTTCGTCGGCAGCCATGACCACGTCATCGTCGTCCGAAGTGAAGGCTCGGACGAGAGCATCCACGTTGTTCTCCACCCAATCCGCCAGGTCGCCTCGGACGGCCTAGGGAACTGGGGTGATGGCAGCGTCAAAGTCGAAGTGGGGATCCATGTTCCGGAGATGGCTGAAGACACGGGAAAAGGCACGCCCGAGCAGGGCGCGGCTCCTCTCCTCCACCAACCTATCGGCCCTGACCGACCGAGCCTCCAGCTGCGTTACCACAGCGGTGAAGAACTGCAGGTTGTCAGCATAGTTAATCGTGTGCGGCTCGCTGACGGTTGCCCCACAGATGTTGCCCAAGGCCGCGTTAGCCCTCACCCTGAGCGTGGTGTGCATGGGGCCGTGCGCGTGCTCCAGGACTCGCCGCTGCGGTATTTCGTCGGCATTCTGACGCTCAACGGCCTCAGGCTCTTCCGTCCGGTGGCGAAGAAGGAGCACCTCGGCCTGGGAGGCGGCCAGCTCCTTTTGCGCTGCCTCAAGGGCGGCCCGGGAAGCGTCGACCAGCCGCGTCGCCTCATCCCGTTGGGCCCTCAGGGCTGCGGTTCTGCCCTCGGCTTCGACCTGGATCATCCCTAGGTTCCCCTTGAACTCACGCTCGAGGCCTTGGCGCGCCGTCGCCACCCGACAACAAACCTCCTCCAGGACACACGCTTCCCGCGCAGCGACATCGTCTTCCGCCTGCGTCACTAGGCGCTCCCTCATCTCCAGCCGCTCGTACTCGCGAGTGCGTTCAGCGGCTTCCAGCGTCAACGCTTCTTCGCGCCTCTGGAGCTCGGCTGGGTCGCCAGAGGCCACCCGCGTCGACGCAAGGGCCAGCTCACGCAGCTCCACTTGGTCCTCCAGTGAGTGGCACCGGGCCAGGAGCTCGCGAGCCCGCTCCTCGGCTACCTCTCGCCATCGGTCAGCTCTCCGGGCCTCCTCGGTGGCCTGGGATCGGGCCACTCGAGAGGCTTCCAGCGACGCCCTCGCCTCTTCATCATCGAGGTCACGCTGACGACGCGCGAGGGCGATGGCGGCCTCCAGCTCGCGCCTCCCTACGGCCAGGCGCAGGCCCTCGGCCTCCAGGCGAGCGTCTTCATTGACAAGCTCCTCCCCAAGCAAGTCCACCGCGTCGGCCGCTCTTCGAAGGAACCCTTGGCGGCGAGCGCGGCGCTCCCGGGCGCGCTCAAGCACATCTTCCACACCATCATCCGCCTCAAGCAAGCGCTAGTGGCCGCGAATCATCGTTCCTCCTCCGAGTAGGGGGCTGTGGGCTGGCGCCCTCGCGATGGCCGGGCGCGTCGCACCAGAAGCCCGGCCTAGGGCTAGCCCGTCTCCAGATGAAGGGCGCAGGAGGCGCCTCAACCAGTCGCAGTCCCCGACCAGACGAGAAGCCCACGGCAGACTGGCTATTCCCCAAGAAGGCCCGCGAAGGAAAATCACGGGGAATGAAGGGCCGCGGTGCACGTCGGAATGGTCTACCCCTTCAGACGCCCTCACCACAAGGGCAGAGCTGCTCGGAGTATTTGAGGACGGCAGAGGGGGCAAAGCCATGGGAGGCGGCACCTCTATAACCTTCGCGAGCTCGGCCGGAAGAGGCCTGCGGAGCAAGGATCAGTAAAAACAACAAGAGGTTCAGGAGCCAAAGAGGAAGAAGACTTACTCGTCAGTGGCGAAGTACTTCCTGTGCTTCAGCATGCGACAAGGGAAGTCGTCACCCAGGGCCTCCCTTTTCCTCTGGAGGGCCTCAAAGTCCACGCGGAAGCGGCCCAAGAGAAGAACGCAAGGATCAACCTGCCGCGAGGACGGAGCATCAGAGGGGTCAGCGTCAGGGGCGCCTGCCTAGCGCGTGCCATCCATCACCTAGCCAGAAGATGCGGCTGGGGCCTCCAAGGCCTCAGCCCCAGGCGCCGGGAGCGGCTGCTTGCCACCTTCAGCCACAGCGGCACGGGCCTCAAGAGCTGTCCCCTCGCGAGTGTCACCCGGCGCTGCCACCTCATCAGGGGCCCCCTCGGCCTCAGGCGCCTCCTGCCTCCCTGCTCCGCCACTCGAGGAGGAGTCGCCTTGGCCAATTGGGAGGACAGTCACCACCATTGGATTCTCACGAGGTCCTTGGAGGCCGGCAGGGCGCAGCCCCCACTCATCAAAGACGGGCATCTGCTTCACGAAGTCGGCCCTGCTTTGGCAGAGATACAGCAAGGCCCCTCCCTGCCGGACATTGCCGGGGTTGGGGTCCCTAGCCAAAGTCAAGAGCGTCGACTTCAGCACCACAGGAGCCAGGTCTTCTTCCTGGAGCCTCATGTTATCCCCGCGCCCACGGAAGGCCCACATCCGGCGAGAGTGGCGCTGCAGGGGAGCGACGCGGCACACCAGAAACTCCTTCACCACTTTGGGAGCTGTCACGCCGAGCTTCCTCGGGAGCATGAAGCGGGTCCAGACGAAGACGAGCCCGGGGCTCTTGAGCGTCTGCTGGCCCCAACCCGAATTGGGGACAGCAGGCGAGGTCGGCTCCGATAGCAGGGGGCTGGGCACCCTTGCGTCCACGTACAACCACCGCTCGCGGAACCCAAACGCGGGCTGGGGGAGTTTGAAGTCAATTCCAGAGGCCTCGGTCTCAAGCTCGGCAGCAAAGCTCGCGCACGCCCAGCGTTGGGAGGGGTCGACAAGACGCAGCGAGAAGAAGTGGTGCAGCAAGGCAACCGAAGGAGGGATGACCACCGTGGCTTCGCAAACGAAGGCGAAGACCGAAAGGAGGGTGATGGACTCAGGACTTAGATGCATCAAGTGGATCTGATAATGGGAGAGCACGGCATTGAAGAAAACGGAGAAGGGGGGAACCAGACCCGCCCACAAGGCGTCGGTGAAACATGGGACCACGGTTGCTATCTTGTTGATGGAGAAGTGAGACGCGGGCCAGGCCGTCGTCCTCCCGCACTCATTGAAGACGGTGGCCAGGGCCAAGCTGTCCCTGCCCAGGCACTCTTGATTGAGTAGGGTCGACTGGACGACGGCGGGGGCCACCGATGGCGGCGCACAAGACGGAGGCGTGGATTTCTCCCCTCTCTCCTCCCTTGTTGGAGTCATGGCGATGGGAAGGAGGGGGAAGATTCGAGATTGGATTGGAGGCGGGAGTAGGCGTTCGAAGGAAGGAAGAACATGAGACGCTCAAGCAACAAGAAGGGGAGCGGCTGTGTGCAACCACAAGTCCGCCTGACAGGGCGCAGAATAAGGGGGCGTGGGGGGAACAGTGCCGCCCACGTCCCATCAACCGCCACGCGGCGCCCAAGGCCACATGCTGTTAGGGCCCGCGGCGCTTCGCCCTTGCCCTTTCACCTCACAGCATGGCCAAGTCCATGCGCGCCTTGGGCCCGGGGGCTACTATCGGCGTTCTGGGAACGGGGGTCCCCAGACTTGCCTGCCTGCCGCCTGCGGCGTGGCTCAAAGGAGGCCCAGCATGGCCCATCTTCATCAACACAAGACTCAAGACCCCCGCGAGGGGCCAAGCCTCGCGGGGAGGACGATACGGCGCATCCTCAGGCGCAGCCTCCTCAGGCTGGCTCGCGAGGAGGCGGAGAAATCAAGGCGGGGTACCTCGCGAGGTGCCCATGACGCAAGCCATGACGACTCAGGGTGCCAGGCGGGCGCCAGCGCGCGCAGCGTCCTTCTTTCCTCTTTGGTGCAAAGGGGGCAAGCGCAGCTACGGAGTACCGAGGCGTCAGGCAAAGGTTGCCATTTCGGTGCAACGAGACCAAGACCAGGCGGACGACGAGACGGAGGTCACCATGGAGCCCAGGACGGCGTCATCACCAGAGCCTTTGCGCAGGCGAATACTACTTTTGTCAGGATAGTTCATGCTTGCTGTCCCCCTTCAAATTAGCCCACCATTGTTGGCTCCCTTAGCGCTCAATATTTGGGAAGAGGACCAGGGCCTCTATAAATAGGACCGGCCACCCACGTAGCAAGGGGTTCGGTTGGGTCGGTTCGGTTAGTCTGACTAGCAAGCAGAGAGTGAGAGTGAGAGAGAAGGGTGACTGAACTCCTCCTAGCAGTTCATCACCCCAGCCAAGAACAGACCCTCGTGAGGCTGTTCTTCCTTGTATTGTTCATCATCATCAGCCCCAAGAGGCAATCCACTCACCACACACTGGAGTAGGGTATTACACCGCAATGGTGGCCCGAACCAGTATAAACCTTGTGTCTCTCATGCAGTTCTTTTAGTAGTTTAGATCTTTGTGAGACGGGGAGGTAGAAGGCGTGATCTCCGCGCGCACCCTAGTGTTCGAACCTTAAGGGTCTGCCAGAACCCGTGAATCCGACAACAACAACAGTTTCCAAGCAAGTTCGGGCAAGGCCCCATTTGAAATTCTGTATGGCAGGAAGTGCCGTACCCCTCTCAACTGGTCTGAAACCGGTGAACGTCAGCTTTTGGGAAATGACTTAATCACAGAGGCAGAAGAAATGCGCAAAGTCATTCATGATAACCTCAAAGCAGCCCAATCCTGCCAGAAGAGCTACTATGATAGTAAGCACCGTGATTTGGCTTTCGAGATCGGAGATCATGTTTACCTCCGCGTCTCTCCTATGAAAGGTACTCGTCGCTTCGGTATCAAAGGGAAGCTTGCCCCTAGATACGTGGGACCTTTCAAGATTGTCAGCAAGAGAGGCAACCTCGCCTATCAACTCAAGCTTCCTTCAAACTTTGCAAATGTTCATGATGTGTTCCATGTCTCTCAGCTTTGAAAGTGCTTCAAGACGCCTGACCGCACCGTCAACTTCGAGGACATTGAGCTCCAAGAAGATCTCTCCTATCGTGAGCACCCAGTTGCTATCCTTGAAGAGACTGAACGCAAGACTCGCAACAAGTCAATCAAATTTCTCAAAGTCAACTGGTCACACCATTCCGACCGTTAAGCTACCTGGGAACGCGAGGATCACCTCCGTTCTGAGTACCCGGCGTTCTTTCAGTCCTAGATCTCGGGACGAGATCTTTTTGTAGTGGTGGAGTGTTGTAACACCCCAGATATGATTTTCCCAATTTGTAATCCAACTATTGCCATTTCCGGCTTTAAGTTAATTTATTTTCTCGGGTTTGGGTCTTTGTCTCCGTGTGTTGTTATCATTGACATGCATCTCATATCATCTCATCATGTGCATCGCATTTGCATACGTGTTCTTCTCATGCATTCGAGCATTTTCTCCGTTGTCCGTTTTGCATTCCGGCGCTTCGTTCTCCTCCGGTGGTCATTTCTAGCCTTCATTCGTGTGTGGGGATTAAACATTTCCGGATTGGACCGAGACTTGCCAAGCGGCCTTGGTTTACTACCGGTAGACTTCCTGTCAAGTTTTGTATCATTTGGACTTCGTTTGATGCTCCAACGGTTAACCGAGGGACCGAAAAGGCCTCGTGTGTGTTGCAGCCCAACACCCCTCCAATTTGGCCCAAAACCCACCTAACTCAGCTCCATCATCTAGAGCGTTCGATCATGATCGCGTGGCCGAAAACCGCACCTCATTTGGACTCTCCTAGCTCCCTCTACCTATAAAACTAGCCCTCCTCCAAAAATCCGGATTCCCCCTCGTCCGAAACCCTAATCTCTCCATCCGCGCCGGCCGGACACGTCTGTCCGGGCCGGAAGAAGCCGCCGCAGCCACCCACCGACCGCCACATGGCTGCGGGACCGCATCGCCACGCCGCCACTTCCGCCGAGGCCCGCTCGGGCCCAAGGCCGGCCCGCCCCGCGCACGCCCGAGCCCCGTCTCCTCTCCCGTTGGCCGCCGCCCGCGCCACCTTTCTCCGCCCGGCCGCGCCGCCTCGAAGCCGGCCGCCGCCGCCCTCTAACGCCGCCGAACCATCACCGCCCCGCTGCCGCAATTTGCCGCCGCCGCCGCCTCTTCCCGCACCCGCGCGCCGCCACCGCGCTCGGCTTCCGCGCCGCCTCGCCGCCCTCGTCGCCGGCAAGGTCGCGCCGGCCACCGGCGTCCTCTCCGGCAAGCTCGATCCGGTCATCCTTGGGCCACGTGCCGCGTTCCAGATCTGATCCGGTTGCTACAGTAAACCCTAGAGGTTGATTATTTTGCCTAAGTCCTAGAGTTTACAGATCCATATGCTTATGTTCGTCATGCTATATCTCCGCATCCGTAGCTCCGATTCATGCATATAGCGTATAAAAATGTTGGTCTCAGAGAGTACATCATTTCATTCCATTGCATCATTTTCATTTGAGTTCATCTTAATGCCCGAAATGCTGTTAGAAGAGGGCTACTTGAGTTAATTGTTAGATCTGCTACTCCATCTTAGACATTTGTCATTTTTGCCATGATTGTTGTGTGCATGATATGCCCATGAGTTCTGCATATGTTTTGTTAAGGGTTTTGTCATCTGTCCAGAGGTGCAACCCATGTATTTTTGTGATGTGTGCGGTGACTAGTGCAACCTTGCAAAGTGAGGCACTTGGTAATTCTATTTTCAGGGACTTAGTATTTTCACTAAGTCCTCGGATTGTTTATCTCATGATGCCATATGTTCATGTTGTTTCATATTGATCCGTGCCTCTTTTGAGGATGATAAATAAAGGAGTTTTGTTAATATTATAGTGCTATATCCATCCATGCCTTTGTTTGCAATTATGGAGCACCCTAGCTTGAGTCAACCGAGCTCTACTTTTGCTTCGTTGTGAATTTGGGCAGATCGTCAACTTGTTTGCGATTTTGCCGATGTTATTGTAGTTGATCCATGCATGCTATGCCATTGTTCTTGCCATGTCTAGCTTGCATTTTGTGCCTTCTTAATGGATGTATGCTTGTCTTGCCATGACTTGCACCGTGGTGAGTGCATCGAGCTCGTAAACATGCCTACTTGAGTTATGATTTCAGCATGTCCCAGTTTTTCGCCAAGTCTGAAACTGATTATATTTTTGCTATGTTCACATGCTTGCAATTGTATTTTGTGATCCCTTTTGGCTCAAGGTCACTAAGGGACTTTTGTTAAGATCTTTGAGTAGCTCCATGCCATGTCTTACGTTTCCATGTTCAGGTCCTGTAGCATATAGTTTTGTTGCTCCGAAGAGGGCTACCTGATCTGAAATTTCAGACAAGTGTTAATTTCACTAAGTCTGAGATCTGTTTACCATTTGCGTTTTTGCCATGCTTGTTTGAACCTGTTAATGGATGAATTGGCCGTAGTTCAGTGCTAGACTTTTGTTAAGCATCTTGAATGCATCCCTGCCATGTATTTTGTTGCCATGTTTGAGTGCTGTAGCATGTTCATCTCATTGCATTTAGATGCCTACTTGCTGTAAATCGCAGACCGGTGTCATATTTGAATCGCTTGCCATTTCAAAACTGTAACTCCGATTCCGGTGATCTTTATATCATTTTCAAGCGATTTCATCTCATATTTCCAGCGGCACACTTGGTTTTCCAAGTTGAGGCCAGGTTCATGCATTTCCTGTCATATCTTGCATATGCATCCCGCATCGCATCCCGCATAGCATAGCATGTTTGCATCTTCTTGTTTGATCCTTGCACGTGGTTGATTGTGTTCCTGTTGCTTGTTTGTCTTGTTTGGGTAGAGCCAGGAGACGAGTTCGCTAACAAGGATCCCGTTGAGTTTGCTTTCGAGGATCCAGTCAACTCTGACAACTTTGCAGGCAAGATGATCATACCCTCGAAATCACTACTATCTTTGCTATGCTAGTTTGCTCGCTCATTTGCTATGCCAATGCTACGATGCCTACCACTTGCTTTCAGGCCTCCCAAATTGCCATGTTCAGCCTCTAACCCACCATTGTCCTAGCAAATCGTTGATTGGCTATGTTACCGCTTTGCTCAGCCCCTCTTATAGCGTTGCTAGTTGCAGGTGAAGATTGAAGACCGTTCCTTGCTAGAACATTTATTTACTTGTTGGGATATCATTATATTGCCATGTTATCTTAATGCATCTATACACTTGGTAAAGGGTGGAAGGCTTGGCCTCTCGCCTAGTGTTTTGTTCCATTCTTGCCGCCCTAGTTTCCGTCATATCGGTGTTATGTTCCCGGATTTTGCGTTCCTTACGCGGTTGGGTTATAATGGGAACCCCTTGATAGTTCGTCTTGATTAAAGCTTTTCCAGCAATGTCCAACCTTGGTTTTACCATTTTCCACCTAGCCTCTTTTTCCCTTGGGTTTCCGGAGCCCGAGGGTCATCTTATTTTAAACCCCCCCGGGCCAGTGCTCCTTTGAGTGTTGGTCCGAACCGGGCAGCCTGCGGGGCCACCTCGGGGGAACTCGAGGGTTGGTTTTACTCGTAGCTTCACCTATCTGAGTGTGCCATGAGAACGAGATATGTGCAGCTCCTATCGGGATTTGTCAGCACATTCGGGCGGTGTTGCTGGTCTTGTTTTAACCTGTCGAAATGTCTTGAAGAACCGAGGTACCGAGTCTGATCGGAACGTCTCGGGAGGAGGTCTATTCCTTCGTTGACCGTTAGAGCTTGTCATAGGCTAAGTTGGGACTCCCCTGCAGGGATTTGAACTTTCGAAAGCCGTGCCCGCGGTTATGGGCAGATGGGAATTTGTTAATGTCCGGTTGTAGATAACTTGAACCTTAATTTAATTAAAATGAATCAACCGTGTGTGTTAGAGTGATGGCCTCTTCTCGGCGGAGTCCGGGAAGTGGACACGGTGTTGGAGTAATGCTTGTGCAGGTTGTCCTCTAGTTTCTCGCTCGCGCTTTGCCTCCTCTTCTCGCTCTCTTTTGCGAATAAGTTAGCCACCATACATGCTAGTCGCTTGCTGCAGCTCCACATATATTTACCTTACCCTACCTATAAGCTTAAATAGTCTTGATCGTGAGGGTGCGAGATTGCTGAGTCCCTGTGGCTCATAGATTACTATTACACCAGATGCAAGGCCAGATGATACAGCTCCAGATGGCGCGCTTGAGCTCAAGTGGCAGTACGACGAGGACTCTCAACGATACTATGTTTCTTTTCCTGATGATCAGTAGTGGTGCCCAGTTGGGGTGATCGGGACCATGTCGCTTGTTGGGTTATCTTTTATTTTGGCACCATTGTCGGGCCATGAGTGTTTGGATGATGTATGTTATTTCTGTACATGATTGACGTGGCGAGTGTAAGCCAACTATGTTACCCCTTTTATTTATCTATATTACATGGGATGTTTGTGATGATTGCCTAACTTGCGACATATGCCTTCAATGCGATTATGCCTCTAAGTCGTGCCTCGACACGTGGGAGATATAGTCGCATCGAGGCTGTTATAGTTTATGTGTGAAAGGGCGTATCATATCATGGGGTTTGGATGCATCGGCGAAGTTTGCGCCAACTCTCAATGTGAGAAAGGGGAATGCACGGTACCGAAGAGGCTAGCAAGGATGGAAGGGTGAGAGTGCGTATGATCCATGGACTCAAAATTAGTCATAAATAACTCACATACTTATTGCAAAAATCTACAAGTCATCAAAAACCTCGGCACTACATGCATGCTCCTAGGGGGATAGATTGGTAGGAAAAGACCATCGCTCGTCCCCGACCGCCATTCATAAGGAAGACAATCAAATAACACCTCATGTTTCAAATTTGTTGCATAATGTTTACCACACGTGCATGCTAAGGTACTTGCAAACCTGAACACAAGTATTTCTCAATTTCACAACTACTCAGCTAGCATGACTTTGATATTATTACCTCCATATCTCAAAACAATCATCAACCATCAAACTTTTCTTAGTATTCAACACACTCATAAGAAAGTTTTATTATTAATCTTGCATACCAAGCATATTAGGATTTTAAGCAAATTACCATGCTATTAAGACTATCAAAATAATCTAAGTGAAGCATGAGAGATCAATAGTTTCTATAAAACAAATCCACCACCGTGCTCTAAAAGATATAAGTGAAGCACTAGAGCAAAACTATAAAGCTAGAAAGATATAAGTGAAGCACATAGAGTATTCCATCAAATTCCAAATCATGTATGGATCTCTCAAAAGGTGTGTATAGCAAGGATGATTGTCTAGACTAAAAAGAAAAGACTCAAATCATAAAAGACGCTCCAAGCAAAACACATATCATGTGGTGAATAAAAATATAGCTCCAAGTAAAGTTACCGATAGAAGTAGACGAAAGAGGGGATGCCTTCCGGGGCATCCCCAAGCTTTGGCTTTTAGGTGTCCTTAGATTATCTTGGAGGTGCCATGGGCATCCCCAAGATTAGCTTCTTGCCACTTGTTGTTCCATAATCCATCAAATCTTTACCCAAAACTTGAAAACTTCACAACACAAAACTTAAAGTAGAAAATCTCGTGAGCTCCGTTAGCGAAAGAAAACAAAAGACCACTTCAGGGTACTGTAATTAACTCATTATTTATTTATATTCGTGTTATACCTACTGTATTCCAACTTCTCTATGGATTATAAACTATTTTACAATCCATAGATTCATCAAAATAAGCAAACAACACACGAAGAATAGAATCTGTCAAAAACAGAACAATCTATAGTAATCTGTAGCTAGCGCAAGATCTGGAACCCCAAAAATTCTAAAATAAATTGCAGGACGTGAGGAATTTATCTATTAATCATCTGCAAAAATAATTAACTAAATATCACTTTTCAACTAAATGACAGCAGTTCTCGTGAGCGCTAAAGTTTCTGTTTTTTACAGCAAGTTCAATCAAGACTTTCCCCAAGTCTTCCCAACGGTTCTACTTGGCACAAACACTAATTAAACACAAAAAACACAACCAAAACACAGGCTAAATAATTTATTTATTACTAAACAGGAGCAAAAAGCAAGGAATAAAAATAAAATTGGGTTGCCTCCCAACAAGCGCTATCGTTTAACGCCCCTAGCTAGGCATAACAAGCAAGAATAGATCTAGGTATTGCCATCTTTGGTAGGCAATCCATAAGTGGCTCTCGTGATAGATTCATATGGTAATTTTATTTTCTCTCTAGGAAAGTGTTTCATGCCCTTTTTAATGGAAATTGAAATTTAATATTCCCTTCCTTCATATCAATAATTGCACCAACCGTTGTAAGGAAAGGTCTACCAAGAATAATAGGGCAAGAAGGATTGTAATCTATATCAAGAACGATAAAATCTACGGGCACATAATTCCTATTTGCAACAATAATAACATCATTAATTCTTCCCATAGGTTTCTTAATAGTGGAATCCGCAAGATGCAAGTTTAGAGAGCAATAATCAAAATCACGGAAATCTAGTAAATTACACAAAGTTTTGGGAATAGTAGAGGCACTAGCACCCAAATCACACAAAGCATAAAACTCATAATTTTTAATTTTAATCTTAATAGTTGGTTCCCACTCATCATAAAGTTTTCTAGGGATAGAAACTTCAAATTCAAGTTTTTCTTCATAAGATTGCATCAAGGCATCAACGATATGTTTAGTAAATGCTTTATTTTGACTATAAGCATGAGGAGATTTTAGCACGGATTGCAACAAGGAAGTACAATCAATAAAAGAGCAATTTTAATAGTTAAATTCCTTGAAATCCACAATAGTGGGTTTAGCAACATCTAGGGTTTTAATTTGTTCAATCCCACTTTTATCAAATTTAGCATCAAGATCAACAAATTCTGAATTCTTAGAACGCCTTCTAGGTAAAGGTGGATCATATTCAGTCCCGTCATTATCAAGATTCATATTGCAGAACAAAGATTTAATAGGGGACACATAAATAAGTTTTAGATCTTCATCATTATTTTCATAGGAACTAGAAGAACACGCTTTTATAAAGGCATCTTTCTTAGCACGCATCCTAGCAGTTCTTTCTTTGCACTCGTCATTGGAAATTATCATGGCTTTGAGAGACTCCTTGATATCATGCTTATGCGGAATAGATCTAAGTTTCAAAGAATCAACATCAAGAGCAATTCTATCAACGTTCCTAGCCAAATCATCAATCTTAAGCAATTTTTCTTCAATCATAGCATTATAATTCTTTTGCGAAGAAATAAATTCTTTAATATTAGATTCAAAATCAGAGGGCATCTTATTATAATTTCCATAAGAATTGTTGTAGGAATTACCATAATTATTAGAGGGATTACTAGGGTAAGGCCTGGGATTGAAATTTCCTCTATACACGTTGTTACCAAAATTGTTCCTACCAACAAAATTCACATCCATAGATTCATTATTATTCTCAATCAAAGTAGACAAGGGCACATCATTAGGATCAGAAGAAACACTCTTATTAGTAAATAATTTCATAAGTTCATCCATCTTTCCACTCAAAATATTAATTTCTTCTATCGCATGCACCTTTTTAGTAGATCTTTCAGTGTGCCATTGAGAATAATTAACCATAATATTATCTAGGAGTTTAGTAGCTTCTTCTAAAGTTATTTCCATAAAAGTGCCTCCCGCGGCCGAATCTAAAAGATTTCTAGAAGCAAAATTCAATCCAGCATAAAAATTCTGAACAATCATCCACAAATTTAAACCATGAGTAGGGCAATTATGTATCATTAATTTCATTCTCTCCGAAGCTTGTGCAACATGTTCATGATCAAGTTGTTTAAAATTCAGAATATCGTTTCTCAGAGAGATGATCTTAGAGGAAGGAAAATATTTAGAGATAAAAGCATCTTTGCACTTGTTCCATGAATCAATACTATTTTTAGGCAAAGACGAAAACCAAGCTTTAGCATGATCTCTAAGCGAAAAAGGAAATAGCTTCAATTTAACAATATCATTATCGACATCTTTCTTCTTTTGCATGTCACACAAATCAACGAAGCTATTAAGATGGGTAGCGGCATCTTCACTAGGAAGGCCGGAGAACGAATCTTTCATGACAAGATTCAACAAAGCAGTATTAATTTCACAAGATTCAGCATCGGTAAGAGGAGCAATCAGAGTGCTAAGGAAATCATTATTATTGGTATTGGTGAATTCACACAATTTAGTATTATCTTGAGCCATCGCAACAAACAAGAAAACTAACACACGAGCAAACAAAAAGCAAACGGGCAAAAAGGCAAACGGAGAAAGAGAGGGAAGATAGAGAGAGAGAGGGCGAATAAAATGGCAAGGGTGAATTGGGGGAGAGGAAAACGAGAGGCAAATGGCAAATAATGTAATGCGGGAGATAGGGATTGTGAAGGGTACTTGGTATGTTGACTTTTGCACAGACTCCCTGGCAACGGCGCCAGAAATTCTTCTTGCTACCTCTTGAGCACTGCGTTGGATTTCCCCAAAGAGGAAGGGATGATGCAGCAAAGTAGCATAAGTATTTCCCTTAGTTTTTGAGAACCAAGGTATCAATCTAGTAGGAGGCTACGCTCGAGTCCCTCATACCTACACAAAAACAATAGCTCAACGCAACCAACATGCTTAGGGGTTGCCAATCCCTTCACGGTCACTTACGAAAGTGAGATCTGATAGAGATGATAAATAGTATTTTTGGTATTTTTGGTATAAAGATGCAAAGTAAATAAAGTAAAAGCAAAATAAAAGCAAAGCAATGATAAAGTGATGGAGATTGATATGATGAGAAGGAGACCCAGGTGCCATAGGTTTCACTAGTGGCTTCTCTCAAGAGCATAGGTGTTTTACGGTGGGTGAACGAATTACTGTTGAGTAATTGACAGAATTGTGCATAGTTATGAGAATATATAGGTATGATCATGTATATAGGCATCACGTCCAAGACAAGTAGACCGACTCCTGCCTGCATCTACTACTATTACTCCACTCAGTGACCGCTGTCCAGCATGCATCTAGAGTATTAAGTTAAAAACAGAGTAACGCCTTAAGCAAGATGACATGATGTAGAGGGATAACTTCATGCAATATGATAAAAAAACCCATCTTGTTATCCTCGATGGCAACAATACAATACATGCCTTGCTGCCCCTTCTGTCACTAGGAAACGACACCGCAAGATTGAACCCAAAGCTAAGCATTTCTCCCATGGCAAGAACAACCAATCTAGTAGGCCAAACCAAACTGATAATTTGAAGAGACTTGCAAAGATAACCAATCATACATAAAAGAATTCAGAGAAGATTCAAATATTATTCCTAGATAGACTGGATCATAAACCCACAATTCATCGGTCTCAACAAACACACCACAAAAAGAAGATTACATCGAATAGATCTCCACAAGAGAGGGGGAGAACATTGTATTGAGATCCAAAAAGAGAGAAGAAGCCATCTAGTTACTACCTATGGACCCGTAGGTCTGAAGTAAACTACTCACACTTCATCGGAGGGGCTTGGATGATGATGTAGAAGCCCTCCATGATCGATGCCCCCTTCGGCGGAGCTTCGGAAAAGGCCCCAAGATGGGATCTCGTGGATACGAAAAGTTGCGGCGGTGGAATTAGGTTTTTGGCTCCGTCCTCGATCGTTTGGGGGTGCGTGGATATATATAGGAGGAAGAAGTACGTCGGTGGAGCTTCGAGGGGCACACGAGGCAGGGGCCGCGCCCTAGGGGGGGTGCGCCCCCTACCCTCGTGCTCACCTCGTGGACTTCTTGATGGAGGGTCCAAGTCTCCTGGATCTTATCTGATGAGAAAATCATGTTTCCGAAGATTTATTCCGTTTGGACTCCGTTTGATATTCCTTTTCATCGAAACCCTAAAACTGAAAAAAAACAACAATTCTGGGCTGGGCCTCCGATTAATAGGTTAGTCCCAAAAATAATATAAAAGTGGAAAATAAAGCCCAATAATGTCTAAAACAGTAGATAATATAGCATGGAGCAATCAAAAATTATAGATACGTTGGAGACGTATCACACCCGCGCTCATGCCGGGTCTTGTCCCAAGGTCGCTGTCGCCCAGATGTGCGGGCGCCACCACGTCCTTGTTTACCACTACTGCCTGGCCACAAGGCCTTGCGAGCGTTTCGTTAGGTTTTTCAACAGCCCCCACTACATGTTCGCTACGGTGGGCATCACCAACGATGTAAAGGCACTCGAGAATTCGGGCATCGCCTGCTAGACTCTTGTCGACATCCAAGGGGCAACAAGGAGCATGAGAAGGACTCACTGGTTCACCTCACCGAGGCCATCATCGACCCCTACTATAGAGACATGAAGGATTCGTTCAACAAGGACAAGCATGCCTGGCAGTCGACCTGGATGGAGAAACTCAACAAAGCTCACGTCGTGTATGTGGCCAAGGAGGCGTACACGAGCTACGACATGTACAGGAGGATCGTTCATAGGAGGAAGTGCCTCCTTCCCCAAAACGGCCAGGGATCCGGCCGGAAGCAGAGCAATGGCAAGCATCGTCGCAACAATAAGTAGATGATTAGATCCTCGTTTCTCTTACTTTAGTATGCATGTAATTGCTTACTTTGGTGTGTGGAAATGTTATGTGTGTAGTCACTTGTGTAATTGTATGCTTAATTTGGTTATACAATGTTGTATTTTTAAGTATATATGTTGATGCTCTGTAGACAGAGTGTAGATGTTGTGCAGACAAAGAAAATCACATCGCACATGGACTAAACAATGGAGCCCGTCAGTGATGTTTTTATCAATCAATCACAATTCTATACCAGCAATCGTTTGCTCACAACACACATGGCTTGTTAGCAGTAATTGTCTGTGTTGTTATCTGTCTTCGCACATGTTTTCGATTACAGACCTATTTACCGCGTATCACACACATCTTGTTAAGTTGAACCATTTATGTTCTCATGTCTCAATGCAAACAGTTCATCTGAGTGAACCGCATGCCGTATATTGCACACACCTTGATCTGGCTGACCATTTCTTTTGTGTTGCCTAATCACAAATAGTTCATCCGATTGAACCGTATGATGTATATCACACACACCTTCATCTGGCTGCCCGTTTCTTTTGTTCCTCCGCATCGCAAACAGTTAATTGAGCTGAACCATATGCCCTGCATCGCACACGCAACTAAAATCTGAACCGTGTTTGATGCATCCTCCATCGCAAACATTTTGCATCTTTTTGACGGTTTTTTACACCACCGTTTGCTATTATGGCATCGCACACAGTTTCGTCGAAGGGTCTCTGATCGTACTGTCGCGTTAGCAGCATATTGCAGTAGTGAAACTCATGCACCCTATAATTTCAATTAAACTTGTAGGGAAATGATCCGAACACATCAATGGATGAAGAATTGAGATGTGTTTCCATGCGTATTGACCCTGCCGTCATGACATGCGAAAAGTATGATGTGAACTGGTATTGCTTCCATATAGAGGAGCACCAGAACAGTCGGCCTGATCCCAAAACTATATATACCGGAGTCTTCACCGAAGGAGATAATAAAGCAAATTACTACAGAAGGGTAGGAAAAATATAAGAGGCCCAGCCCATCCCAAAACTATAAAAACCGGAGTCTTCACCAGAACAGTCGGCCTGATCCCAAAAATATAACGTATCTATAATTTTTGGTTGCTCCATGCTATATTATCTACTGTTTTGGACATTATTTGGCTTTATTATTCACTTTTATATTATTTTTGGGACTAACCTATTAACCGGAGGCCGAGCCCAGAATTCCTGTTTTTTTGCCTATTTTAGGGTTTCGAAGAAAAGGAATATCAAATGGAGTCCAAACGGAATGAAACCTTCGGGAACATGATTTTCTCACCGAACATGATCCAGGAGACTTGGACCCTACGTCAAGCAACGAATAGGGAGGCCACGAGGTAGGGGCGCACCTACCCCCCCCCCCCCAAGCGCGCCCTCCAACCTAATGGGCCCCCTGTTGCTCCACCGACGTACTTCTTCCTCCTATATATACGTACATACCCCCAAACGATCAGATACGGAGCCAAAACCCTAATTCCACCGCCGTAACTTTATGTATCCACGAGATCCCATCTTGGGGCCTCTTCCGGAGCTCCGCCGGAGGGGGCATCGATCACGGAGGGCTTCTACATCAAAACCATAGCCTCTCTGATGAAGTGTGAGTAGTTTACCGCAGACCTTCGGGTCCATAGTTAATAGCTAGATGGCTTATTCTCTCTTTTTGGATCTAAATACAAAGTTCTCCCCCTCTCTTGTGGAGATCTATTCGATGTAATCTTCTTCTGCGGTGTGTTTGTTGAGACCGATGAATTGTGGGTTTATGATCAAGTTTATCTATGAACAATATTTGAATCTTCTCTGAATTCTTTTATGTACGATTGGTTATCTTTGCAAGTCTCTTCGAATTATCAGTTTGGTTTGGCATACTAGATTGATCTTTCTTGCAATGGGAGAAGTGCTTAGCTTTGGGTTCAATCTTGCGGTGTCCTTTCCCAGTGACAGTAGGGGCAGCAAGGCACGTATTGTATTGTTGCCATCGAAGATAACAAGATGGGGTTTTTATCATATTGCATGAATTTATCCCTCTACATCATGTCATCTTGCTTAAGGCATTACTCTGTTCTTATGAACTTAATACTCTAGATGCATGCTGGATAGCGGTCGATGCGTGGAGTAATAGTAGTAGATGCAGGCAGGAGTCGGTCTACTTGTCTTGGACGTGATGCCTATATACATGATCATACCTAGATATTCTCATAACTATGCTCAATTCTGTCAATTGCTCAATAGTAATTCGTTCACCCACCGTAAAATACCTATGCTCTTGAGAGAAGCCACTAGTGAAACCTATGGCCCCCGGGTATAGGTTTTCATTGCATTTATTTTACTTTGCATCTTCATCATAAAAATACCAAAAATATTATTTTATCATATCTATCAGATCTCACTCTCGTAAGTGACCGTGTAGGGATTGACAACCCCTTATCGCGTTGGTTGCGAGGATTTATTTGTTTGGTGTAGGTGCGAGGGACTCGCGCGTAGCCTCCTACTGGATTGATACCTTGGTTCTCAAAAACTGAGGGAATACTTACGCTACTTTGCTGCACCACCCTTTCCTCTTCAAGGGAAAACCAACCCAAGTGCTCAAGAGGTAGCAAGAAGGATTTCTAGCGCCGTTGCCGGCGAGGTCTATGCAAAAGTCAACATACCAAGTACCCATCACAAACCCTTATCTCCCGCATTACATTATTTGCCATTTGCCTCTCGTTTTCCGCTCCCCCACTTCACCCTTGCCGTTTATTCGCCCTCTATCTCTCTATCCTCCCTCTCTTTCTCTATTTGCCTCTTTTTGCCTGTTTCTTGTTTGCTTGCATGGTGGATTGCTTGTTTGTCACGATTGCTCAAGATAACACTAAATTGTGTGACTTTACCAATACCAACAACAATGAGTTTATTAGCACTCCGATTCCTCCTCTTACCGATGCTGAATCTTGTGAATTTAATGCCGCCTTGCTAAATCTTGTCATGAAAGATCCATTTTCCGGCCTTCCTAGTGAAGATGCCACTACCCATCTAAATAGCTTCGTTGATTTGTGTGATATGCAAAATAAGAAAGATGTGGACAATGATATTGTTAAATTGATGCTATTTCCTTTTTCTCTTAGAGATCGTGCTAAAGCTTGGTTTTCGTCTTTGCCTAAAAATAGTATTGACTCTTGGAAATAAGTGCAAAGATGCTTTTATCTCTAAGTATTTTCCTCCTGCTAAGATCATCTCTCTTAGAAAAGATATTATGAATTTTAAGCAACTTGATCATGAACATTTTGCACAAGCTTGGGAAAGGATGAAATTAATAATACGTAATTGCCCTACTCATGGTTTGAATTTGTGGTTGATTATACAATTTTTTTATGCCGGATTGAATTTTGCTTCTAGAAACCTTTTAGATTCGGCCGCGGGAGGCACTTTTATGGAAATCACTTTAGGAGAAGCTACTACACTCCTAGATAATATTATGGTTAATTATTCTCAGTGGCACACTGAAAGATCTACTAATAAGAAAGTGCATGCGATAGAGGAAATTAATGTTTTGAGTGGAAAGATGGATGAACTTATGAAATCATTTGCTAATAAAAGTGTTTCTTCTGATCATAATGATATGCCTTTGTCTACTTTGATTGAGAATAATAATGAATCTTTGGATGTGAATTTTGCTGGTAGGAATAATTGTGGTAACAACGCGTATAGAGGAAACTTTAATCATAGGCCTTATCCTAGTAATTCCTCTAATAATTATGGTAATTTCTACAACAGTTCTTATGGAAATTATAATAATATGCCCTCTGATTTTGAATCTAATATTAAAGAATTTATTACTTCGCAAAAGAATTTCAATGCTTTGATTGAAGAAAAATTGCTTAAGATTGATAAGTTGGCTAGGAACATTGATAGTATTTCTCTTGATGTTGATTCTTTGAAACTTAGATCTATTCCACCTAAGCATGTATCAATGAGTCTCTCAAAGCCATGAGAATTTCCATTGATGAGTGCAAAGGAAGAACCGCTAGGATACGTGTTAAGAAAGATTCCTTTATAAGAGCGTGTTATTCTAGTTTCAATGATAATAAAGATGAAGATCTAAAAGTTATTGATGTTTCTCCTATTAAATCTTTGTTTTGCAATATGAATCTTGATAATGATGGGACTGAATATGATCCACCTTTACATAGAAGGCATTCAAAAAATTCGGAGTTTTTAGATCTTGATGCTAAAATTGTTAAAAGTGGAATTGAAGAGATCAAAACTTTAAATATTCATGAACCCACTATTTTGGATTTCAAGTAATTTAATTATGATAATTGCTCTTTGATAGATTGTATTTTCTTGTTGCAATTCGTGCTAAAGTCTCCTCATGCTTATAGCCAACATAAAACTTTTACTAAACATATCATTGATGCTTCGATGCAATCTTATGAAGAAAAACATCATGATGAGTGGGAACCAACTATTAAAATTAAAATTAAAGATCATGAATGCTATTCTTTGTGTGATTTCGGTGCTAGTGTTTCCACGATTCCAAAGACTTTGTGTGATTTGTTAGGTTTCCGTGATTTTGATGATTGCTCTCTAAACTTGCACCTTGCGGATTCCACTATTAAGAAACCTACGGGAAGAATTAATGATGTTCTTATTGTTGCAAATAGGAATTATGTGCCCGTAGATTTTATCATTCTTGATATAGATTGCAATCCTTCATGTCCTATTATTCTTGGTAGACCTTTCCTTAGAACGATTGGTGCGATTATTGATATGAAGGAAGGAAATATTAGATTCCAATTTCCGTTAAGTAAAGGCATGGAAAACTTTCCTAGAAAGAAAATTAAATTACCTTATGAATCTATTATGAGAGCCACTTATGGATTGCCTACCAAAGATGGCAACACCTAGATCCATCCTTACTTTTTATGCCTAGCTAGGGGTGTTAAACGATAGCGCTTGTTGGGAGGCAACCCAATTTTATTTTTATTCCTTGCTTTTTTTTCTCATGTTTAGTAATAAATAAATTATCTATCCTCTGTTTTGGTTGTGTTTTTTGTGTTTAATTAGTGTTTGTGCCAAGTAGAACAGTTGGGAACACTTGGGGAAAGTCTTGTTGTTCTTGCTGTAAAAAACAGAAACCTTAGCGCTCACGAGAACTGCTTCCATTTTTATTTGGAAAGTGATATTAAGATAATTCTTTTTGAAGATGATTACTAGATAAATTCCTCACGTCCAGAAATTTATTTTAGAATTTTTGGGGTTCCAGATCTTGCGCTAGCTACAGATTACGAAAGACTATTCTGTTTTTGACAGATTCTGTTTTTCGTGTGTTCTTCGCTTATTTGATGAATCTATGGCTAGTAAAATAGTTTATAAACCATAGAGAAGTTGTAATACAGTAGGTTTAACACCAATATAAATAAATAATGATTTCATTACAGTACCTTGAAGTGGTATTTTGTTTTCTTTCGCTAACGGAGCTCACGAGATCTTCTACTTTAAGTTTTGTGTTGTGAAGTTTTCATGTTTTGGGTAAAGATTTGATGGGTTATGGAACAAGGAGAGGCAAGAGAAACTAACTTTGGGGATGCCCATGGCACCCCCAAGATAATCTAAGGACACCTAAAAGCCAAAGCTTTGGGATGTCCCGGAAGGCATCCCCTCTTTTGTCTACTTATATCGTTAACTTTACATGGAGCTATATTTTTATTCACCACATGATATGTGTTTTGCTTGGAGAGTCTTGTATGATTTGAGTATTTTTTTGTTAGTTTACCACAATCATCTTTGCTATACACACATTTTGAGAGAGACACACATGATTCGGAAATTATTAGAATACTCTATGTGCTTCACTTATATCTTTTGAGTTATATAGTTTTGCTCTAGTACTTCACTTATATCTTTTAGAGCACGGTGGTGGATTTGTTTTATAGAAACTATTCATCTCTTGTGCTTCACTTAGATTATTTTGAGAGTCTTAAATAGCATGGTACTTTTCTTAAATAATCCTTATATGCTAGGTATACAAGATTAATAATAAAATTCTCTTATGAGTGTGTTGAATACTATGAGAAGTTTGAAACTTGATAATTGTTTTGAGATATGGACATGGTGATGTTAGAGTCATGCTATTTGAGTAGTTGTGAATTTTAGAAATACTTGTGTTAAAGTTTGTGATTCCCGTAGCATGCACGTATGGTGAACCGTTATGTGATGAAGTCAGAGCATGATTTATTTATTGATTGTCTTCCTTATGAGTGGCGGTCGGGGACGAGCGATGGTCTTTTACTATCAATCTATCCCCCTAGGAGCATGCACGTAATACTTTGCTTTGATAACTTGTATATATTTTCAATAAGTATATGAGTTCTTTATGACTAATGTTGAGTCCATGGATTATACGCACTCTCACCCTTCCATCATTGCTAGCCTCTCTAATACCGCGCACCTTACGCCGGTATCATACAGACACCATATACCTTCCTCAAAACAGCCACCATACCTACCTATCATGGCATTTCCATAGCCATTCCGAGATATATTGCCATGCAACTTTCCACCGTTCCATTTACTATGACACGCTTCATCATTGTCATATTGCTTTGCATGATCATGTAGTTGACATCGTATTTGTGGCAAAGCCACCGTTCATAATACTTTCATACATGTCACTCATGAGTCATTGCATATCCCGGTACACCGCCGGAGGCATTCACATAGAGTCATATTTTGTTCTAAGTATCGAGTTGTAATTCTTGAGTTATAAGAAAATAAAAGTGTGATGATCATCATTATTAGAGCATTGTCTGAAGTGAGGAAAGGATGATGGATACTATGATTCCCCCACAAGTCGGGATGAGACTCCGGACAAAAAATTAAAAAAAGAAGAAGAAAGAGGCCATAAAAAAAGAGAAAAGGCCCAAATAAATAAAGAGAGAAGGGACAATGCTACTATCCTTTTACCACACTTGTGCTTCAAAGTAGCACCATGATCTTCATAGTAGAGAATCTCCTTTGTTATCACTTTCATATAATAGTGAGAAATTTTCATTATAGAACTTGGCTTGTATATTTCAATGATGGGCTTCCTCAAAATGCCCTAGGTCTTCGTGAGCAAGCATGTTAGATGCACACCAATTTAGTTTCTTTTTGAGCTTTCATATACTTATAGCTCTAGTGTATCCGTTGTATGGCAATCCCTACTCACTCACATTGATATCTATTGATGGCCATCTCCATAGCCCATTGATATGCCTAGTTGATGTGAGACTATCTTCTCCTTTTTTGTCTCCTCCACAACCACCATTCCATTCCACCTAAAGTGCTATGTCCATGGCTCACGCTCATGTATTGCGTGAAGATTGAAAAAGTTTTGATAATGTCAAAAGTATGAAACAATTCCTTGGCTTGTCATCGGGGTTTTGCATGATTTAAATACTTTGTGTGGTGAAGATAGAGCATAGCCAGACTATATGATTTGTAGGGATAACTTTCTTTGGCCATGTTATTTTGAAGATACATAATTGCATAGTTAGTATGCCAGAAGTATTATTATTTCTATGTCAATATTAAACTTTTATCTTGAATCTATCGGATCTGAATATTCATGCCACAATTAAGAAGAATTACATTGAAATTATGCCAAGTAGCATTCCACAAAAAAATTCTATTTTTATCATTTACCTACTTGAGGACGAGCAGGAATTAAGCTTGGGGATGCTTGATACGTCTCCAACGTATCTATAACTTTTGATTGCTCCATGCTATATTCTCTATTGTTTTGGACATTATTGGGCATTATTATACACTTTTATATTATTTTGGGACTAACCTATTAACGGGAGGCCCAGCCCAGAATTGCTATTTTTTTGCCTATTTTAGGGTTTCGAAGAAAAGGAATATCAAACGGAGTCCAAACGGAATGAAACCTTCGGGAACGTGATTTTCTCACCGAACATGATCCAGGAGACTTGGACCCTACGTCAAGTAACCAACAGGGAAGCCACGAGGTAGGGGCGCGCCTACCCTCCACCCCCCCCCCCCCCAAGGTGCACCCTGCACCCTCGTGGGCCCCCTATTGCTCCACCGACGTACTTCTTCGTCCTATACATACCTACGTACCCCCAAATGATCAGATACGGAGCCAATACCCTAATTCCACCGCCGTAACTTTCTGTGTCCACGACATCGCATCTTGGGGCCTGTTCTGGAGCCCCGTCGGAGGGGGCATCGATCACGGAGGGCTTCTACATCAACACCATAGCCTCTCCGATGAAGTGTGAGTAGTTTACCACAGACCTTTGGGTCCATAGTTATTAGCTAGATGGCTTCTTCTCTATTTTTGGATCTCAATACAAAGTTCTCCCCCTCTCTTGTGGAGATCTATTCGATGTAATCTTCTTTTGCGGTGTGTTTGTTGAGACCGATGAATTGTGGGTTTATGATCAGGTTTATCTATGAACAATATTTGAATCTTCTCTGCATTCTTTTATGTATGATTGGTTATCTTTCCAAGTCTCTTCGAATTATCAGTTTGGTTTGGCCTACTAGATTGATCTTTCTTGCAATGGGAGAAGTGCTTAGCTTTGGGTTCAATCTTGCGGTGTCCTTTCCCAGTGACAGTAAGGGCAGCAAGGCACGTATTGTATTGTTGCCATCGAGGATAACAAGATGGGGGTTTTATCATATTGCATGAATTTATCCCTCTACATCATGTCATCTTGCTTAAGGCGTTACTCTGTTCTTATGAACTTAATACTCTAGATGCATGCTGGATAGCGGTCGGTGTGTGGAGTAATAGTAGTAGATGCAGGCAGGAGTCGGTCTACTTGTCTTGGACGTGATGCCTATATACATGATCATACCTAGATATTCTCATAACTATGCTCAATTCTGTCAATTACTCAACAGTAATTCGTTCACCCACCGTAAAATACCTATGCTCTTAAGAGAAGCCACTAGTGAAACCTATGGCCCCCGGGTCTATCTTTGTCATATTAAATCTTCCAATACTTAGTTGTTTTCATTGCTTTTATTTTATTTGCATCTTCATCACAAAAATACAAAAAATATTATCTTATCATATCTATCAGATCTCACTCTCGTATGTGACCGTGTTGGGATTGATAACCCCTTATCGCGTTGGTTGCGAGGATTTATTTGTTTTTTGTAGGTGCGAGGGGCTCGTGCGTAGCCTTCTACTGGATTGATACCTTGGTTCTCAAAAATGGAGGGAAATACTTACGCTACTTTGCTGCACCACCCTTTCCTCTTCAAGGGAAAACCAACGCAAGTGCTCAAGAGGTAGCATAGTGGCACCCGGGTCAAAAAACTTCGGGCCGTGTCCGACATACTGAGGCACCTTCTTAGTCTTAGGAGGAGGAGTATGTTCCTGATAGTGAGGAGGAGGAGGGCGAGGAGGAGGAGTGTGAGGAGGGTGAGGAGGAGGAGGGCGAGGAGGGTGGTGGAGGGGAGGTTAACCCCGAGTTGTGGGGTGACTTGCCGTCGGGTGCTCCTGAAGGAAATATGCCCTAGAGGCAATAATAAAGTTATTATTTATTTCCTTATATCATGATAAATGTTTATTATTCATGCTAGAATTGTATTAATTGGAAACATAATACATGTGTGAATACATAGACAAACAGAGTGTCACTAGTATGCCTCTACTTGACTAGCTCGTTGAATCAAAGATGGTTAAGTTTCCTAGCCATAGACATGAGTTGTCATTTGATTAACGGGATCACATCATTAGGAGAATGATGCGATTGACATGACCCATTCCGTTAGCTTAGCACACGATCGTTTAGTATGTTGTTATTGCTTTCTTCATGACTTATAGATGTTCCTATGACTATGAGATTATGCAAATCCCGTTTACCGGAGGAACACTTTGTGTGCTACCAAACGTCCCAACGTAACTGGGTGATTATAAAGGTGCTCTACAGGTGTCTCCAAAGGTACTTGTTGGGTTGGCGTATTTCGAGATTAGGATTTGTCACTCCGATTGTTGGAGAGGTATCTCTGGGCCCTCTCGGTAATGCACATCACTTAAGCCTTGCAAGCATTGCAACTAATGAGTTATTTGTGGGATGATGTATTACGGAACGAGTAAAGAGACTTGCCGGAATGAGATTGAACTAGGTGTTGAGATACCGACGATCAAATCTCGGGCAAGTAACATACCGATGACAAAGGGAACAACATATGTTGTTATGCGGTTTGACCGATAAAGATCTTCGTAGAATATGTAGGAGCCAATATGAGCATCCAGGTTCCACTATTGGTTATTGACCAGAGACGTGTCTCGGTCATGTCTACATAGTTCTCAAACCTAGGGTCCGCACGCTTAACGTTATGATGATAGTTTTATTATGAGTTTATGTGTTTTGATGTACCGAAGGTTGTTCGGAGTCCCGGATGTTATCACGGACATGACGAGGAGTCTCGAAATGGTTGAGACATGAAGATTGATATATTGGGAGCCTATGTTGGGATATCGGAAGTGTTCCGGGTGAAATAGTGATTTTACCGGAGTACTGGAGGGGTTACCGGAACCTCCCGGAGGCTATTGGGCCTTATGGGCCCAAGTGGAGGAAGAGGAGCGGCGGCCAAGGGGCAGCCACGCGCCCCTCCCCCCCCCAAGTCTGAATTGGACAAGGAGGGGGGGGCAGCGCCCCCCCCCTTTCCTTTCCCCTCTCTCATCCTTCCGCCCCCCCCCCAAGTCCTAATCCAACTAGGAAGAAGGAGGGAGTCCTATTCCCGGTGGGAGTAGGACTCCTCCGGCGCGCCTCTTCCTATGGCCGGCCACACCCCCCCACCTTGCTCCTTTATATACGGGGGCAGGGGCACCCCATAGACACAACAATTGATCATTGATCTCTTTGCTGTGTGCTGTGCCCCCTCCACCATAGTCCACCTTGATAATACTGTAGCGGGGCTTAGGCCAAGCCCTGCGTTGGTAGAACATCAACATCGTCACCACGCCGTCGTGCTGACGAAACTCTCCCTCAACACTCGGCTGGATCGGAGTTCGAGGGACGTCATCGGGCTGAACGTGTGCTGAACTCGGAGGTGTCGTACGTTCGTTATTTGATCGGTTGGATCGTGAAGACGTACGACTACATCAATCGTGTTGTGCTAACGCTTCCACTTTCGGTCTACGAGGGTACGTGGACAACACTCTCCCCTCTCGTTGCTATGCATCACCATGATCTTGCGTGTGCGTAGGAAATTTTTTGAAATTACTACGTTCCCCAAAAGTGGCATCCGAGCCAGGTTTTATGCGTTGATGTAATATGCACGAGTAGAACACAAGTGAGTTGTGGGCGATATAAGTCATACTGCTTACCAGCATGTCACAATTTGGTTCGGCGGTATTGTTGGATGAAGCGGCCCGGACCGACATTACATGTACGCTTACGCGAGACTGGTTTTACCGCCGTGCTATGCACACAGGAGACTAGCGGGTGTCAGTTTCCCCAACTTTAATTGAACCGAGTGTGGCTACAGCCGGTCCTTGCGAAGGCTAAGACAACACCAACTTGACAAACTATCGTTGTGGTTTTTGATG
Source organism: Triticum monococcum (assembly GCA_034509565.1). Taxonomy (NCBI): domain Eukaryota; kingdom Viridiplantae; phylum Streptophyta; class Magnoliopsida; order Poales; family Poaceae; genus Triticum; species Triticum monococcum. Next base: position 73,307,387 of record CM067842.1, on the reverse strand, counting down.
CGTGGGTAAGAACGATTCTTGCTGGTAAGCAGTATGACTTATATCGGAAGGCATGTAAAACTACTTGGTAAGCAGTATGACTTATATAAGAACGGTTCTTGCATGTCACAATAAGCCCGTAGCAGCCACGTAAAACTTGCAACAACAAAGTAGAGGACGTCTAACTTGGTTTTGTAGGGCATGTTGTCATGTGATATGGTCAAGACATGATGCTAAATTTTATTGTATGAGATGATCATGTTTTGTAACCGAGTTATTGGCAACTGGCAGGAGCCATATGGTTGTCGCTTTATTTTATGCAATGCAATCGCCCTGTAATGCTTCACTTTATCACTAAGCGGTAGTGAATGTTGTAGAAGCATAAGATTGGCGAGACGACAACGATGCTCCGATGGAGATCAAGGTGTCGCGACGGTGATGATGGTGATCATTATGGTGCTTCGGAGATGGAGATCACAAGCACAAGATGATGATGGCCATATCATATCACTTATATTGATTGCATCTGATGTTTATATTTTATGCATCTTAACTTGCTTTGATTGACGGTAGCATTATAAGATGATCTCTCACTAAATTTCAAGATAAAGGTGTTCTCCCCGAGTATGCACCGTTGCCAAAGTTCGTCGTGCCCAGACACCACATGATGATCGGGTGTGATAAGCTCTACGTCCATCTACAACGGGTGCAAGCCAGTTTTGCACACGCAGAATACTCAGGTTAAACTTGACAAACCTAGCATATGCAGATATGGCCTCAGAACACTGAGACTGAAAGGTCGAGCGTGAATCATATAGTAGATATGATCAACATAGTGATGTTCACCATTGAAAACTACTCCATTTCACGTGATGATTGGTTATGGTTTAGTTGATTTGGATCACGTGATCACTTAGAAGATTAGAGGGATGTCTTTCCAAGTGGTAGTTCTTAAGTAATATGATTAATTGAACTTAAATTTATCCTGAACTTAGTCCTGTTAGTATTGGCATATCTATGTTGTAGATCAATCGCTCATGTTTATCTCCCATGTTTTATTTTTGTCATATGTTCCTAGAGAAAACTAAGTTGAAAGATGTTAGTAGCAATGATGCGGACTGGATCCGTGATCTGAGGTTTATCCTTATTGCTGCACAGAGGAATTATGTTGTTGATGCACCACTAGGTGACAAACCTATTGCAGGAGGAGATGCAGATGTTATGAACGTTTGGCTAGCTCAATATGATGACTACTTGATAGTTTAGTGCACCATGCTTAAACGGCTTAGAATCGGGACTTCAAAGACGCTTTAAACGTCATGGACCATATGAGATCTTCTAGGAGTTGAAGTTAATATTTGAAGCAAATACTCGAGTTGAGAGATATGAAGTCTCCAACAAGTTCTATAGCTAAAAGATGGAGGAGAATAGCTCAAGCAGTGAGCATGTGCTCAGATTGTCTGGGTAATACAATCGCTTGAATCAAGTGGGAGTTAATCTTCCAGAGAAAATAGTGATTGACAGAATTCTCTAGTCACCATCACCAAGTTAGTAGAACTTCGCGATGAACTATAATATGCAAGAGATAAAAGAAACGATTCCCAAGCTCTTCGTGATGCTGAAATCGACGAAGGTAGAAATCAAGAAAAGCATCAAGTGTTGATGGTAAACAAAACCACTAGTTTCAAGTAAAGGGACAAAGGGAAGAAAGGGGAACTTCAAAAAGAATGGCAAGCAAGTTGCTGCTCAAGTGAAAAAACCCAAGTCTAGACCTAAGCCTGAAACCGAGTGCTTCTACATCAAAGGGACTGATCACTGGAAGCAGAACTACCCCAACTAATTGGCGGATAAGAAGGATGGCAAAGTGAACATAGGTATATTTGATATACATGTTATTGATGTGTACTTTACTAGTGTTTATAGCAACCCCTCAGTATTTGATACTAGTTCAGTTGCTAAGAATAGTAACTCGAAACGGGAGTTGCAGAATGAGCATAGACTAGTTAAGGGTGAAGTGATGATGTGTATTGGAAATGGTTCCAATATTGATATGATCATCATCGCACACTCCCTATACTTTCGGGATTAGTGTTAAACCTAAAATAAATGTTATTTGTGTTTGCGTTGAGCATGAATATGATTGGATCATGTTTATTGCAACACGGTTATTCATGTAAGTTAGAGAATAATGGTTGTTCTGTTTACATGAATAAAACCTTCTATGGTCATACACCCAATGAAAATGGTTTGTTGGATCTCGACCGTGGTGATACACATTTTATAGTATTGAAGCCAAAAGATGCAAAGTGAATAATCATAGTGCAACTTATTTGTGGCACTGCCATTTAGGTCATATTGGTGTAAAGTGCATGAAGAAAATCCATTCTGATGGGCTTTTGGAATCACTTGATTATGAATCAGTTGATGCTTGGGAACCATGCCTCATGGGCAAGATGACTAAGACTCTGTTCTCCGGAACAATGGAGCAAGCAACAGATTCGTTGGAAATCATACATACTGATGTATGTGGTCCGGTGAATATTGAGGCTCACGGCAGGTATCATTATTTTCTCATCTTCATAGATGATTTGAGCAGATATGATTATATCTACTTGATGAAACACAAGTCTGAAACATTTGAAAAGTTCAAAGAATTTCAGACTGAAGTGGAGAATCATCGTAACAAAAATAAAAGTTTCTACGATATGATCGCAGAAGTAAAATATTTGAGTTACGAGTTTGGGCTTCAGTTAAAACAATGTGAAATAGTTTCACTACTCACGCCACCTGGAACACCACAGTGTAATGGTGTGTACGAATGGCGTAGCCGTACTTTGTTAGATATGGTGCGATCTATGATGTCTCTTAACGATTTACCACTATCGTTTTGGGGTTATGCATTAGAGACAGCTACATTCACATTAAATAGGGCACCATCTAAATCCGTTGAGACGACACCGTATGAACTATGGTTTGGCAAGAAACCTAAGATGTCATTTCTTAAAGTTTGAGGTTGCAATACTTATGTGAAAAAGTTTCAACCTGATAAGCTCAAACCCAAATTGGAGAAGTGCATCTTCATAGGATACCCAAAAGAAAATGTTGGTTACACCTTCTATCACATATCCGAAGGAAAGCTATTCATTGCTGAGAATGGATCCTTTCTAGAGAAGGATTTTCTCTCGAAAGAAGTGAGTGGGAGGAAAGTAGAACTTGATGAGGTAACTGTACCTTCTCCCTTATTGGAAAGTAGTTCATCACAGAAATCTGTTCCTGTGACTACTACACCAATTAGTGAGGAAGCTAATGATGATGATCATGTAACTTCAGATTAAGTTACTACCGAACCTCGTAGGTAAACCAGAGTGAGATCCGCACCAGAGTGGTACGGTAATCCTGTTCTGGAGGTCATGTTACTTGACCATGATGAGCCTACAAACTATGAGGGAGCGATGATGAGCCCAGATTCCGCGAAATGGCTTGAGGCCATGAAATCTGAGATGAAATCCATGTATGAGAACAAAGTATGGACTTTGATTGACTTGCCCATTGATCGGCGAGACATTGAGACTAAATGGATCTTCAAGAGGAAGACGGACGCTGATAGTAGTGTTACTATCTACAAAGCTAGAATTGTTGCAAAAGGTTTTTGACAAGTTCAAGGTGTTGACTATGATGAGAGTTTCTCACTCGTATCTATGCTTAAGTCTGTCTAAATCATGTTAGCAATTGCCACATTTTATGAAATCTGGCAAATGGATAAACAAAACTACATTCCTTAATGGATTTATTAAAGAAGAGTTGTATATGATGCAACAAGAAAGTTTTGTCAATCCTAAAGGTGCTAACAAAATATGCAAGCTCTAGCGATCCATCTATGGATTGGTGCAAGCATCTTGGAGTTGGAATATACGCTTTGATAAGTTGATCAAATCATATAGTTTTATATAGACTTGCGGTGAAGCCTGTATTTACAAAAAAAGTGAGTGGGAGCACTACAGCATTTCTGATAAGTATATGTGAATGACATATTGTTGATCGGAGATAATATAGAATTATTCTGCAAAGCATAAAGGAGTGTTTGAAAGGACCTTTTCAAAGAAAGACCTCGGTGAAACTGCTTACATATTGAGCATCAAGATCTATAGAGATAGATCAAGACGCTTGATAAGTATTTCAATGAGTAAATACCTTGACAAGATTTTGAAATAGTTCAAAATGGAACAGTCAAAGAAAGAGTTCTTGCCTGTCTTACAAGGTGTGAAACTGAGTAAGACTCAAAGTCCGACAACAGCAGAAGATAGAAAGAGAATGAAAGTCATTCCCTATGCCTTGGCCATATGTTCTATAAAATATGCCTTGCTGTGTACTAGATCTATTGTATACCCTACACTGTTTTTGGCAAGGGGCACAATAGTGATCTAGGAGTAGATCACTGGATATCGGTCAAAATTATCCTTAGGGGAATAAGGATATGTTTCTCGATTATGGAGGTGACAAAAAGGTTCGTCGTAAAGGGTTACATCGATGCAAATTTTGACACTAATCCAGATGACTCTAAATCTCAATCTGGATACATATTGAAAGTGGGAGCAATTAGCTAGAGTAGCTCCGTGCAGAGCATTGTTGACATAGAAATTTGCAAAATACTTACGGATCTGAATGTAGCAGACCCAATGAGTAAACTTCTCTCACAAGCAAAACATGATCACACCTTAGTACTCTTTGGGTGTTAATCACATAGAGATGTGAACTAGATTATTGACTCTAGTAAACCCTTTGGGTGTTGGTCACATGTCGATGTGAACTATGGGTGTTAATCACATGGTGATGTGAACTATTGGTATTAAATCACATGGTGATTTGAACTAGATTATTGACTCTAGTGCAAGTTGGAGACTGAAGGAAATATCTCCTAGAGGCAATAATAAAGTTATTATTTGTCTCCTTATATCATGATAAATGTTTATTATTCATGCTAAAATTGTATTAACCGGAAACATAATACATGTGTGAATACATAGACAAACAGAGTGTCACTAGTATGCCTCTACCTGAATAGCTCGTTGAATCAAAGATGGTTAAGTTTCCTAGCCATAGACATGAGTTGTCATTTGATTAACGGGATCACATCATTAGGAGAATGATGTGATTGACATGACCCATTCCGTTAGCTTAGCACACGACCGTTTAGTATGTTGCTATTGCTTTCTTCATGACTTATACATGTTCCTATGACTATGAGATTATGCAACTCCCGTTTACCGGAGGAACACTTTGTGTGCTACCAAACGTCACAACTTAACTGGGTGACTATAAAGGTGCTCTACAGGTGTCTCCAAAGGTACTTGTTGGGTTGGCGTATTTCGACATTAGGATTTGTCACTCCGATTGTTAGAGAGGTATCTCTTGGCCCTCTCGGTAATGCACATCACTTAAGCCTTGCAAGCATTGCAACTAATGAGTTATTTGCGGGATGATGTATTACGGAACGAGTAAAGAGACTTGCCGGTAATGAGATTGAACTAGGTATTGACATACCGACGATCCAATCTCGGGCAAGTAACATACCGATGACAAAGGGAACAACATATGTTGTTATGCGGTTTGACAGATAAAGATCTTCGTAGAATATGTAGGAGCCAATATGAACATCAAGGTTCCGCTATTGGTTATTGACCGGAGACGTGTCTCGGTCATGTCTACATAGTTCTCGAACCCGTAGGGTCCGCACGCTTAACATTATGATGACAGTTTTATTATGAGTTTATGTGTTTTGATGTATCGAAGGTTGTTCGAAGTCCTCGATGTGATCATGGACATGACGAGGAGTCTCTACGTGGTCGAGACATGAAGATTGATATATTGGAAGCCTATGTTTGGATATCGGAAGTGTTCTGGGTGAAATAGTGATTTTACCAGAGTACCGAAGGGGTTACTGGAAACTCTCGCAGGCTATTGGGAGTTATAGGCCCAAGTGGAGGAAGAGGAGAGGCGGCCAAGGGGCAGCGGCGCCCCCCCCCCCCCCAAGTCCGAACTGGAGAAGGCGGGGGGCCAGCGCCCCCCTTTCCTTTCCCATCTCTCCTCCCCCCCCAAGTCCTAATCCAACTAGGAAAAAGTAGGGGAGTCCTACTCCTGGTGGGAGTAGGACTCCTCCGGCGTGCCTCCTCCTATGGCCGGCCACACCCCCCCTTGCTCCTTTATATACGGGGGCAGGGGGCACCCCAGAGACACAACAATTGATCATTGATCTCTTAGCCGTGTGCGGTGCCCCCTCCACCATAGTCCACCTCGATAATACTATAGCGGTGCATAGGCGAAGCCCTGCTTCGGTAGAACATCAACATCATCACCACACCATCGTGCTGACGAAACTCTCCCTCAACACTCGGCTGGATCGGAGTTCGAGGAACGTCATCGGGCTGAACGTGTGCTGAACTCGGAGGTGCCGTACGTTCGGTATTTGATCGCTTGGATCGTGAAGACGTACGACTACGTCAACCGCGTTGTGCTAACGCTTCCGCTTTCGGTCTACGAGGGTATGTGGACAACACTCTCCCCTCTCATTGCTATGCATCAGCATGATCTTGCGTGTGCGTAGGATTTTTTTTGAAATTACTACGTTCCCCAACAGTGGCATCCGAGCCAGGTTTTATGCGTTGATGTAATATGCACGAGTAGAACACAAGTGAGTTGTGGGCGATATAAATCATACTGCTTACCAGCATGTCACACTTTGGTTCGGTGGTATTGCTGGATGAAGCAGCCCGAACCGACATTACGCGTACGCTTACGCGAGACTGGTTTTACCGCCGTGCTATGCACACATGTGACTAGCGGGTGTCAGTTTCTCCAACTTTAGTTGAACTGAGTGTGGCTACGCCCGGTCCTATCGAAGTTTAAAACATCACCAACTTGACAAACTAGCGTTGAGGTTTTTGATGCATGGGTAAGAACGGTTCTTGCTAAGCCCGTTCAGCGCGATGACAAACTATTCGTAGCAGCCACGTAAAACTTGCAACAACAAAGTAGAGGACGTCTAACTTGTTTTTGCAGGGCATGTTGTCATGTGATATGGTCAAGACATGATGCTAAATTTTATTGTATGAGATGATCATGTTTTGTAACCGAGTTATCAACAACTGGCAGGAGCCATATGGTTGTCACTTTATTGTATGAAATGCAATCGCCCTGTAATGCTTCACTCTATCACTAAGCGGTAGTGATAGTCGTAGAAGCATAAGATTGGCAAGACGACAACGATGCTACGATGGAGATCAAGGTGTCGCGCCGGTGACGATGGTGATCATGATGGTGCTTCGGAGATGGAGATCACAAGCACAAGATGATGATGGCCATATCATATCACTTATGTTGATTGCATGTGATGTTTATCTTTTATGCATCTTATCTTGCTTTGATTGACGGTAGCATTATAAGATAATTTGTCACTAAATTTCAAGATAAAAGTGTTCTCCCTGAGTAGGAACCATTGCCAAAGTTCGTCGTGCCCAGACACCACGTGATGATCGGGTGTGATAAGCTCTACGTCCATCTACAATGGGTGCAAGCCAGTTTTGCACACGTAGAATACTCAGGTTAAACTTGACAAGCCTAGCATATGCAGATAGTGCCTCAGAACACTGAGACCGAAAGGTCGAGCGTGAATCATATAGTAGATATGATCAACATAGTGATGTTCACCATTGAAAACTACTCTATTTCACATGATGATCGATTATGGTTTAGTTGATTTGGATCACGTGATCACTTAGAAGATTAGAGGGATGTCTTTCTAAGTGGGAGTTCTTAAGTAATATGATTAATTGAACTTAAATTTATCATGAACTTAGTCCTAGTAGTATTAGCATATCTATGTTGTAGATCAATAGCTCACGTTTAGCTCCCATGTTTTATTTTTTGATATGTTCCTAGAGAAAACTAAGTTGAAAGATGTTAGTAGCAATGATGCGGATTGGATCTGTGATCTGAGGTTTATTCTCATTGCTGCACAGAAGAATTATGTCATTGATGCACCGCTAGGTGACAAACCTATTGCAGGAGGAGATGCAGATGTTATGAATGTTTGGCTAGCTCAATATGATGACTACTTGATAGTTTAGTGCACCATGCTTAAACGGCTTAGAATCGGGACTTCAAAGACGCTTTGAACATGATGGACCATATGAGATGTTCCAGGAGTTGAAGTTAATATTTCAAGCAAATAACCGAGTTGAGAGATATGAAGTCTCCAACAAGTTCTATAGCTAAAAGATGGAGGAGAATAGCTCAAGCAGTGAGCATGTGCTCAGATTGTCTGGGTACTACAATCGCTCGAATCAAGTGGGAGTTAATCTTCCAGATAAAATAGTGATTGACAGAATTCTCTAGTCACCATCACCAAGTTAGTAGAACTTCGTGATGAACTATAATATGCAAGGGATAATGGAAACGATTCCCAAGCTCTTCGTGATGCTCAAATCGACGAAGGTAGAAATCAAGAAAGCATCAAGTGTTGATGGTAAACAAAACCACTAGTTTCAAGTAAAGGGACAAAGGGAAGAAAGGGGAACTTCAAGAAGAACGGCAAGCAAGTTGCTGCTCAAGTGAAAAAACACAAGTCTGGACCTCAGCCTGAAACTGAGTGCTTCTACTACAAAGGGACTGGTCACTGGAAGCGGAACTACCCCAGGTAATTGGCGGATAAGAAGGATGGCAAAGTGAACATAGCTATATTTGATATACATGTTATTGATGCGTACTTTACTAGTGTTTATAGAAACCCCTCGGAATTTGATACTAGTTCAGTTGCTAAGAATAGTAACTCGAAACGGGAGTTGCAGAATGAACATAGACTAGTTAAGGGTGAAGTGACGATGTGTATTGGAAATGGTTCCAAGATTGATATGTTCATCATCGCACACTCCCTATACTTTTAGGATTAGTGTTAAACCTAAAATAAATGTTATTTAGTGTTTGCGTTGAGCATGAATATGATTGGATCATGTTTATTGCAATACGGTTATTCATGTAAGTTAGAGAATAATTGTTGTTCTATTTACATGAATAAAACCTTCTATGGTCATATACCCAATGAAAATGGTTTGTTGGATCTCGATCATGGTGATACACATTTTATAATATTGAAGCCAAAAGAGGCAAAGTGAATAATGATAGTGCAACTTATTTGTGGCACTGCCGTTTAGGTCATATTGGTGTAAAGCGCATGAAGAAAATCCATGCTGATGGGCTTTTGGAATCACTTGATTATGAATCAGTTGATTCTTGCGAACCATGCCTCATGGGCAAGATGACTAAGACTCCGTTCTCCGGAACAATGGAGCGAGCAACAGATTCGTTGGAAATCATACATACTGATGTATCTGGTCCGATGAATATTGAGGCTCGCGGCAGGTATCATTATTTTCTGATCTTCATAGATGATTTGAGCAGATATGAGTATATCTACTTGATGAAACACAAGTCTGAAACATTTGAAAAGTTCAAAGAATTTCATAGTGAAGTGGAGAATCATCGTAACAAAAATAAAAGTTTCTACGATATGATCGCAGAAGTAAAATATTTGAGTTACGAGTTTGGGCTTCAGTTAAAACAATGTGAAATAGTTTCACTACTCACGCCACCTAGAACACCATAGTGTAATGGTGTGTCCGAACGTCGTAGCCGTACTTTGTTAGATATTGTGCGATCTATGATGTCTCTTCCTGATTTACCACTATTGTTTTGGGGTTATGTATTAGAGACAGCTACATTCACATTAAATAGGGCACCATCTAAATCCGTTGAGACGACACCGTATGAACTATGGTTTGGCAAGAAACCTAAGATGTCATTTATTAAAGGTGGGAGTAGGACTCCTCTGGTGCGCCTCCTCCTATGGCTGGCCGCACCCCCTTGCTCCTTTATATACGGGGCAGGGGGGCACCCCATAGACACAACAATTGATCATTGATATCTTAGCCATGTGCGGTGCCCCCCTCCACCATAGTCCACCTCGAAAATACTGTAGCGGTGCTTAGGCGAAGCCCTGCGTCGGTAGAACATCAACATCGTCAGCACGCCGTCGTGCTGACGAAACTCTCCCTCAACACTTAGCTGGATCGGAGTTCGAGGGACGTCATCTGGCTGAACGTGTGCTGAACTCGGAGGTGTCATGCGTTCGGTATTTGATCGGTTGGATCGTGAAGACGTATGACTACATCTACCGCGTTGTGCTAACGCTTCCGCTTTCGGTCTACGAGGGTACGTGGACAACACTCTCCCCTCTCGTTGGTATGCATCACCATGATCTTGCGTGTGCGTAGGAATTTTTTTGAAATTACTATGTTCCCCAACAGCTCCGAAGGGGTGGCTGCGTGGTATTGCCAGAGTACGTACACCACCTTCTATCAAGGCACACAAGTGGCTCACTGAACCTGCAGGGATAGAGTAAGTGCCACTCAATCATATTTTCAACACATGACAACATTTTTTTATTGTACACATGCCAATTCTTTGATTCTTTTGCAGGAACTGGATCCTTCACGGAAAGGGTAGTAAATCGAACGGCCTTATCACTGTTTTGTTGAAGGAGTTTTGGCCGGCCTATTCTACCCGCGGCCAGACAGGGACCCGGAGCTGCGGGTTTTGGCCATGAGATGAGCCCACTATGAGGCTTCCAGCCACACGGAGTACGGGACGGTCGTTAAGGTCGTGATCACCAAATTTTGGGTAAGTTCTCTTCTGAATCACTTTTCTTCAGTTTTGTTCATAGTTTATCATTGAATCACTCAACTCAAGCCTTGTTTGCTTCTGGTTTTGTGCATGATTGCAACAACTCTATAGAGTTCTTGACGAGCACATGGCCAGAGCCGGCGTGATCTTGCCGGCGGCTATGAAGAAGAAAGCTCGTCAGTTGCAGTACGAGGTGCGCTAGGTTTCCGTATCGCACTACTACCACACCTACCTTCATTAAAAGATGAGCAAAATTGAAGCACAGAAGCAATGGCTTACCTTGAACAGGGAGCAGTTCGTGAGGGTAACTATTACTAACTTTTCATTCCAACATATAAGAAGTCAATTTAATTGTTTCGTGCTCACATGTCATGCTTCCATTATTTAGGTTATTCCTCGTTGGTGCTATGGAAAGGATGACGGATGGGAGAGTTTAGTGGATAGGTGGCTCGGCAACGATAAAGAGTTTGCTGCCAAGAGCAGCAAGGCCCGGCCTAACCGTGGAAAGGATGGGACACAGGGCCAAGGAAACAGGAACCAGTGGGGCTTCAAGGCCATGAAGGTATATCTATATGCATGATGCATTTTGTTCTTATTTTTACCGTCATGTTCTTATGTATGGCTAACTTCTGTTTGACGTTGCAAGAGCACAAGTTGAAGAGGCAGCTCTCAGACATGGAGTCATGGAAGATGGTCCATGAGCGGAGTGATCACAATACCGGTGAGAGCCAGTACCATGGCAAGACCAAGGAGCACCTGGAGTCTAACACTCAGCAGTTTTAGAGGTTGTATCCGCCTGGTTCGGATGCTCCTGACGTCATTCAGTCTCAGATCGACGATCAGCGGTGGTGGCCATCCAGTCGACGTCCCATGGCCGGCATCTGTATTTCCATGGCTTGATCACTCCTTCGGTGTCATACACACGGCTTCGGGCTACCAACCCAAGCCTGTTAGAGAGTACGGGGCACTCGCAGCCTCCCATAGCCCGCCAGCATGCTGTAAGTACTTCCCCCTTATCTTCTTTCTCTCTAACTTTCTCAGTTTATTTTCAGCATTGCCTACTTAGAAACAACCTAAATTTTGTAGGCATATAAGGCCTTTGTCGAGCATAGGAATCTTGAGGTGCGGGAGTACTTGCAACGAGTGAAGTCAAACGATGATTACAACTGTCAAATGATGGCGGTTAGTTTTATCCTCTTGAAACCAAGCTAAAATTTGCACTTTCATTCCTTCTGTCCTTCTAGTTTGCTTGTTTAACTAACATCCAAGCAATGTTGGCGTCTTGGATAACCGCACGGATCCACCACAAATGGGACTCCCACCACCAGCTGCTGGAGAACCCCCACACGTGCCCACGTTGATGAATGGGTGGCACTAGGCAGTGAGACTCCGATTTGTACATTTTCCCTTACAATCTCTTCATTCAACACTATTATATCATATTTACCATTACAATCTCTTCTCAAACATGTAGGGGACCGGCGGCTCGACTCTAGTCACTATGATCTGGCAAGGAGGTGGAGGTCTTGGCGGTGGTGGTCTTGCTTGATGTCGATTATGATACCCATGCCTGTGGCCGTCGTGCCATATTTTTCTTGTTCCTACTTCTTAGTTTCTTTAGATGATGATGTTCCATGTCTTGCAATACTTATGTTCATGAAGTTTCGATGATGATGATCTTTAGATGATGAACTTGAGTACTTTAGATGATTATGATGATCTTGAGTATCTTTAGATGATGAACTTGATGATGATCTGTCATATTTCTGTGTATATATGGATACTGTCATATTTTGTGTCTTTGAATGCTGTCAAATTGAATGAAAAGAGAGAAAACAGAGAAATTAAAAAAACAGAACAGAACTACGCTGACGGCCTCGCTGTCGGCATAGCCTTGGCCAGGAGAAACCAGGAGCTGCCACATGGCACTGGTATGCCGACGACCAGGCCGTCGGCATACCCTGCTGCCAGGAGCGCCCAGCGACTGCCGTGTGTCACTGGTATGCCGATGGCCTGGCCGTTGTCATAGATTTGATCTATGCCGATGGCCAGTGCCACGCGGCAGCCCGTGGTTGGCCAGCGTGTTTGACGGCGCCGTCTGGTGAAAATCTGCGCCGACGGTGTTTGTATGCCGATGGCCGTACGGACGCCGTCGGCATAAACCCCTACGCCGACGGTCTGACACAAGTACGCTGACATTATCTACGCCGACGGGGATATGCCGACGGTGGTCGTCGGCATAGACCTAGGCCGAGGCGATGGGCCTAAGCCGACAGCCGACAGCCGTCGGCATATTGTGTTAGTCCATTAGTGCGGGTTCCATTGAATGGATCTCGGAAAGTCATTACACAAAAGGGAACCACGATGTTAAGAAAAGTTGAAGAGCTGGTTGATCCGCACACTGGCAATGTGATGAGGGCATGTTGCGGTCCATTTTCCTTCCTGTAGATGTCCATAGAATCCTCCAATTTCCATTGCGAGTGGAAGTGGTCGAAGACTTCATAGCATGGCATTACAATCGTTTAGGCACATCTCGGTAAGGGTGGCATGTCATTTGGAATTTGAACATCAATTTGAGCATCATTGGAACCGAACCAATGGGAAGGGAAGCCAAGTACATGACAGTTGGAAGTATGTTTGGGCTTTCCGCATTCCGGGAAAAGTAAAACACTTTATATGATAAGTTCGGAGGGGAGTGCTGCAATGCTTTGGTACCTTAGTTGGAAGGCACGTTCCTGTGTCCTGTCAATTCCTGATCTGGCACATAGGGTTTGAAGATATCCAACATTGCCTACTTACCTGCAGTCGAGCATTGGAGGTTTGGGTTGAACTTGGTCTGAAAGAAGAGATCCAAAAAGCAGTGGTAGAAGACCGCTGGGGTTCAGTCAAATTGGACGCTCTTATGATTCGACAAAACTATATAAGTGAGCTACCAATGGCCGAACTTATTGCAGTTGGTAGCTGGTTTATCTGTTGGTAGCAATGACAATTTGTCAAAGGCAAAACAATCCGTCAACCAGATTGAATGGCATTGTCCATCAAAGTTCTAGCAACAAACTTTGTCCGTGCTGCAACTCATAACCGACCAGCGATGACACGTGATCACATGTGGCCAATACCAAAGAGAGGAATAGTTAAATTCAATGTGGATGCATCCTTTTGTGTGGAAAATATGACCGAAGGTACAGGTTCCGTAGCTCGCAATGACCATGGCGAGTTTGTCATGGCAGCCTCATGCTTTATACCGCATGTCCCTTCTGTGGATATCGCGGAAATAATGGCTATTCACAATGGCTACTACATGGCAGCGAAGATTCGGTGCAGCTCACTAATCATCGAATCTAATAGTCTGGTTGCTGCCGATCCACTAAATCAGGAAGAGTATTTTGTAGCGGAAAGTGGCTGTGCTTTTGGAATGCAAAGAACTGGTGCTCAACTTGTCCGTGTTTGAAGTTATAAAATTTTCTCGTGAAGGTAATGGAGTAGCGGATAGCATTGCAAATTTTTTCCATAGTAGTAGATGTTCTAACGTTGGGGATTGTTCAATCCCGGATTTTACTTCTCACCTTACTGTGAATGACCTTTCTATTGTTTGAGAAATAAAGTCCTTTTCCTGTGAAAACAAAAAGAAGGCCCGGCCCCTTCCTCTCTAGACCGCGCGCAAGGTGAAATGAGTGTAAGCTCGCAATTCATCCTGCTATTTCCTATGCTCGTGATCCGATCGATCCCCGGCTATGGCTGCTTGCTTAGCCAACCGTCGTCGATGAAGCTCATGTCCACGAACTTCTTCACCTCTGCCTCGCTGAGATGCTTCTCCCATGACACTCTCCCGGCCATGTCTGACCCGGGGCCGGTGCACCCAACCTCTGCGAACAGGACATCGTTAGTATCGTTGCCGGCGTACCAGGGAGCCCACCCCTGCGGGACGACGATGTTGGACATGTTCACGTGGTAGTAGACGACCGTGGCGTATTTGTTCCACGCGCGTCCGAGGTACTGGCGCCCGGTGCCTCGGAGCTCCCCGCCCTTGAACACAAAACCGCCGGGGTCACCGGCGTGGAGCCTGGCGTGCGCTGTCACCCACCCGGCATGGCGGCCGGACCGCAAGGGTATGTTGGACACGACGGTGCAGCCGTCGTAGATGGACCGAGCGTAGCCGAAGATGAAGTCGACGCCGCCCTTGATGAAGCATTCACGGAAGTAGTGCCGGCCGGTGTTGTCGCAGAGCGTGTCCTGAAAGCCGTTGAATGCGCAGCGGTGGAAGGCGATCCGGCCACCGTCGACCAGCGCGGCCAGCGCCTGGGTGGCGTTGCTTTTGTTGACGCCGTTGTGCGTGTTGGTGAAGGCGATGTCCCTGGCAACGAAGTCGTCGGCGTAGACACTGAAGGTGGCGGTCTGGTACGTCCCCATCGCGTCGGCGCCGCGGCGCATCAGATCGTCGGTGCTGCCGTGGGCGTAGTCGTCGAAGTAGACGACCGTGTTCCAGGGGCTGTCCCCTTCCAGCAAGATGTAGCCTTTCTCCCTTGGGATGGTCACCTTCTCCCTGCATGCACCGCGTATACCATCATAACCATACTTGCTTACCACATCATGAAGCAATACCGAACTGTGTAGCAAGACGAACCTGTAGCCCCCTGCCCGGACGTGGATCCTGACCCACTCGCGGTTGCCGTCCGGGACGAGGTTCACCGCCGACTGAATGCTGCGGAAATCTCCTCCCCCTTCACTGTCCACGGTGATGGTCCTCGACACCGGCACCGGCGCAGAGCTCCACGCCGGCCACCGGAGCAGGAGCACGAGCACGAGCACGACCAAACTAACAGTACGGTGGCACTCCATTGTTCCTACTCACCTACCTTGGTCGTTTTGCTATCTGGAGGACAGTAATCGATCCCATCACCGTTTGGCTGGTGATTATATACGCCTTAATGTACTACCTCTAAATGAGTAGTATGAAAGGAAAAATCCATGCAAAAAACATGAAGGGAAACATTACTGTATAATTTTCTGCGCTGGCAGGTATTAAATTTTTTAGTACAAGGTATTAATTTATTTTTACCATTTGGGAATATATCTATTGATTACTGTACAAAGTAAAAACATGGCGGTATTTTATTAAGAAAATGTATGGCAATATGGTGAGAAATGGGTGGTTTCGATTGATCTTGAAGCAGCTCCATTTAGAAATGAAGATTTCGAAGAAAATCAAGCTACCACTTGCTGGATGGATTTTTTTTCTTCTTCCATACTACCTCCGAATGTAGATATACATAATATAACTTGTCTTGGTAATGCCTCATGGTGCAGCATGACATTGTAGTAGGAGCTCAATCTGGTTGCTTGGGGTTTTCCAACATAGGAATGGGTCCCGAAGGACCCAGCAACTGGATTGAATAACAAATGTTATTATGGGACATCTATAATACGGACCCCGAATAAATAAAGATTTACTAGCTAGGCCCTTCATTTTACAAAAAGGACACCGTATGAGAAATATATTTACTAACTAGCCCATTCATTCTCGGGCCATTTCCGATCTCGTCGAACATGGCGGATTCACCGTCAAACTTGCACATTGTCTTCATGCCCATACGCACTTGTCACCGTGTAGCTACTTGTCTTCATCTTGGGGAACAAGGGGAGTGGGGCATCAATAACTTGTAAATCAAGACCGAGGCACAAGGGATACGTGACTAGCAAACCAGTGTCTTGCGATCAACCCAGAGCAATCTTGAAGCTTGTTGGAGAGATAAAATGATGGGATCTCCAATGACCCCAACCTTAGAGGGTCGCAAAAATTATATTATTCTTTGGGTCGCGCGGGGGGGGGGGGTGGTGGAACATTTTTGGTTACGTATCGAGAATGACAAACTGTGTAAGGTAGGTGGTATTAATACACAACAAGTGTCGTACTACTGTCATGACATCAATTGCAGTGACGAAGCATGACGAGACAAAGGGGGTTGAACGCATGTTTGTGATCACCGGGAGAACATATATATGATGGTGACGGTAACTATGGATCTAAAGTGGGAGGCGAATATGAAATTGCATGTTTTAAGAATGAAAATGCATGGTTACCAGCAGGATGCATTTCTGGTTCTTCACTGAGACGATGTGTTTTGGTTGAAGGGACTAGATCTGTTGTATGATAGTGTTTTATCAGTCCCACATGAGACACAACACAAATAATGTGGTGCTTAGACCTGGACATGTCATTTTTTCACAGGAGGGCCATCTTTCTCTAGTATGTTCTAGTCCTATCATCCCTAATTATTGCTTCATATATGCAGATTTTGTTTTCCATATGGGGTACATCTTTCCCTAATTTGTGTGATCTCATCATGCCTTTTGTTTTCTTCTAGCATTGAGTTCCATGTTCTCCCTTTTTTTGTGAATAGTTCCATGCTCTGCCTTGATTCCAACCATCTTTTGCCACTATAGCTTCCCCTATCTGTCAGCCACCACAGTCCTGTGCTCTCTGGTATTTATGGCCATGCTATCAACTAACACTAGCCTTCCCTTGGTGTGAACTCGTTAAAGTGAGACGAGAAAGTTCTAGCGATGAGATCAAGTTGACGTGATTAAGCAATAGTAAGAAAAGTTTGTAGTTGAGGAATGCACATCTTATATGGCGAGTGACGTGACCAAGTCTGAGTAACACGTTGCACGTCTCGATGACCAAGACATGCCTATAAAAAGCATCTGAAATACTAAAATATATGTACATGTTCTAAATTTGTTTAGAGTGTCACCAAAATTATGTGGTTTCAAGTGCACCATCTCACTCTAAACAACTCAATCAAGAGCCGACTGGGAAACAAACCTCCTAGTATTAAAAATATATAATCAATTGTCTTTCTAAGATCAGAACAAACAACCTCTAATAGTGACCACTACAAGAAATATATTAATCCATGACTGATTTTTAGTTATTTTCTCAGACACTGTCATAAATTGGCCTAAATTTGTGAAGGTTTTTAGATTTCCATCTCACACATATCAAACGTGGAGTCAGGGGGGCCATTTGTGTAATGATTTTTATCAAGAAATTGTCGCACAATACCACCAGACAGGCCATGGCATGATAAAGCAACTAAGGCCAGCCTAATAAAGATTTGTTTTTTACTTTTTCTATTTCTCGCTTTTAGTAAAAACTATAAACTAACATAGACTTGTAAATAATCTTATCTTTCCAAAACTATAAAAAGTTATGTTTAGACTCACAAAAAATATGAATAATATATGAACATGTCTATTAAAATTTAAAGACTATGCCAGACCTGAAGGAATTTGACTTAAATCAAAAAAGGGAGGGCACACAGTTTTCCCTCTTTTCACACTTTTTGTGCCATTTGCACACACAAGTGAGCAGGGAACAAGAAGACACGAACCTCTCTAGGCCTGATTAATGTTGATGTTGCGGTGTCAAGGGTCAGGTGTTTTGGCGCATTTGGCGCAATGTGCCATGATCAGAGTGGCACCTTCTTGGCAGCATTGGCAGTTGTGTTCAGTGGCATTGAAGATCCTACAAAAATTGAGACTTTGGCAATGAGATAAGCTTTTGCGCTTGCAGATTGCAAGGTGGTTGTTGAAGCCATCCTACAAAAATTTAAAGACTATGCCAGATCCTACAAAAATCTCTATATTCAGAGGAGATTTGTAGCATCGGGTTGCAAGGTGGTTGTTGAAGCCATCAAGAACTACAAAAAAAGACACTTCCGTGATGATACATGTTTGTCACAGTAGGTTACGTTTTCTGTCATGCATGTACATCCATGACAATTTTATGACAGAATCAAGATAGTCATACCTGTGCTGTCGTAGAAGTGTTCCATGACATTACCAAAATTATCATCACGGAAGTGTCAACTTCCATGACGATAAATCGCGCATCATAGAAGTGCTTTCGTCAAGGGTGACCGACACGTGGCATCCACCGTAACGGGTCGCCGTTATGCTATCGAGTCCGGTTTTGGAACCGATAACCCGTTAACTGCCTGGACCAATGTGGATTTTCCACGTGTAAAATTGTCATTGGCCGGAGGAAACACGTGTTGGCTCACCGCTGGGACAGATGCCATCCATTCATTGGACAGGAGGCGCCTATGATACGTCGACACGTGGCACGGTCCAACAAAGGCCCATATAGGTTAAAAAGGCCGGCCCAGTCAAAGGCCCGTAGTACTTACTCGGGTACTAGTGGGCTAGCCCAATAACGGCCTATTTAATAAGGCCCATTTACGCCCCGAAGGCAGATCTGGCCCATTAATTGTTCGCCGAATATTTGGGCCCAATTACGGCCCAATGACTTTCGGCCTATGAGAGGCCCGATGTAGACATGGGTCCATTTCAGCCCGGTGTGTCTTTCGGCCTCGGAATGGCCCATGCTGCCCATGGGCCATATATGGTCCGACGCTACATCCGGCTCACTGACAGTCCGTGATAAAGGTGGCAACAGTTCAGCCCAACGTGACTTTGGGCCTGTTAAAGGCCTATCGTATAATTCGGTCCATTGATGCATGTACTAAGCTTTCAGCCTCATAAAGGCCCATGATATCAGTGGGCTAACTCAGGCCCGAAATATGTTTCGGCCTGGTAATGACCCGCCATATAACTGGGCCTAAAAAGGCCCGGTCTACCTTTCAGCCTGCTGAAGGCCCATCAACGACTAGTGAAAATTGAGGCCCAACATGAATTTTGGCCTGCTAAAGGCCCATGGTTTCTTCTAGGCCGTAACAGGCCACCAGAATATTCAGCCTGTTAATGGCTAAACGCTACATGGGCCAAACTAATCGCTGGATCCACAAAAGGCCCAACTAAAATTTGGGTCGAATATAGGCCAGAGTAAGTTGCAGGCCGGCCCAATTGTGGCCCGTTAAAAACCAGGACCATTAGAGGCGAATTTTCGGTCTGATCGACTACATCAAATTTTTTTCACATAGTGAATGATGGCAGTAACTACTAGGAATTAAGAACAAACCTACTCTATACAATAAAGAAATTACGACATAGTAACTTAGAATAAACCTACGATATACAATAAAATATTTATGGTATATTACATCCACTAGGCATCAAAGTTTGCCACCAGTGGTCATAAAGCGCAACTGATACGTCTCCAACGTATCTATAATTTTTGATTGCTCCATGCTATATTATCTACTATTTTGAATGTTTATGGGATTTATTATACACATTTATATCATTTTTGGGACTAACCTATTAACCCAGAGCCTAGTGCCAGTTTCTGTTTTTACCCTGTTTTAGGGTTTCGAAGAAAAGGAAAATCAAACGGAGTCCAATTGACCTGAAACTTCGCGGAACTCATTTTTGGAAGGAAAGAAGCCCAGAAGACTTGGAGTGCACGTCGGGGGATCTGCGAGGAGTTCACGAGGCAGGGGGGCGCGCCCACCCCCCTGGGCGCCCTCCACCCTCATGAGCCCTCGTGGCCCCCCTGATGTACTTCTTCCGCCTATATATCTCCATATACCCTAAAAACATCCGGGCGCAGATCGGTAGTTCTACCGCCAGAAGCCTCCATAGCCACCGAAAGCCAATCTAGACCCGTTCTGGCACCCTGCCGGAGGGGGAATCCTTCTCTGGTGGCCATCTTCATCATCCCGGTGCTCTCCATGACGAGGAGGGAGTAGTTCTCCCTCGAGGCTCAGGGTATGTACCCGTAGCTATGTGTTTGATCTCTCTCTCTCTCTCGTGTTCTTGATTTGGCACGATCTTGATGTATCGCGAGCTTTGCTATTATAGTTGGATCTTATGTTTATCCTCCCCCTCTTCTCTCTTGTAATGAATCGAGTTTCCCCTTTGAAGTAATCTTATCCGATTGAGTCTTTAATGATTTGAGAAAACTTGATGTATGTCTTGCCACGGATATCTGTGGTGACAATGGGATATCACATGATTCACTTGATGTATGTTTTGGTGATCAACTTGCGGGTTCCGCCCATGAACCTATGCATAGGGGTTGGCACACGTTTTTGTCGTGATTCTCCGGTAGAAACTTTGGAGCAATCTTTGAGGTCCTTTGTGTTGGTTGAATAGATGAATCTGAGATTGTGTGATGCATATCGTATAATCATGCCCACGGATACTTGAGGTGACATTGGAGTATCTAGGTGACATTAGGGTTTTGGTTGATTTGTGTCTTAAGGTGTTATTCTAGTATGAACTCTAGGGCTGTTTGTGACACTTATAGGAATAGCCCACCGGATTGATTGGAAAGAATAACTTTGAGGTGGTTTCGTACCCTACCATAATCTCTTCGTTCGTTCTCCGCTATTAGTGACTTTGAAGTGACTCTTTGTTGCATGTTTTTGTGATCAACTTGCGGGTTCCACCCATGAATCTATGCATAGGGGTTGGCACACGTTTTCGTCGTGATTCTCTGGTAGAAACTTTGGAGCACTCTTTGAGGTCCTTTGTGTTGGTTGAATAGATGAATCTGAGATTGTGTGATGCATATCGTATAATCATGCCCACGGATACTTGAGGTGACATTGGAGTATCTAGGTGACATTAGGGTTTTGGTTGATTTGTGTCTTAAGGTGTTATTCTAGTACGAACTCTAGGGCTGTTTGTGACACTTATAGGAATAGCCCACCAGATTGATTGGAAAGAATAACTTTGAGGTGGTTTCGTACCCTACCATAATCTATTTGTTCGTTCTCCGCTATTAGTGACTTTGGAGTGACTCTTTGTTGCATGTTGAGGGATAATTATGTGATCCAATTATGTTAGTATTGTTGAGGGAACTTGCACTTGGGAAAGTATAAACCCTAGGCCTTGTTTCGACACATTGCAATACCGTTTACGCTCACTTTTATCATTAGTTGCCTTGCTCTTTTTATATTTTCAGATTACAAAAACCATTGTATTGGGTGTGTTGGGGACACAAGAGACTCTTTGTTATTTGGTTGCAGGGCTGCTTGAGAGAGACCATCTTCATCCTACTCCTACGGATTGATAAACCTTAGGTCATCCACTTGAGGGAAATTTGCTACTGTCCTACAAACCTCTGCACTTGGAGGCCCAACAACGTCTACAAGAAGAAGGTTGTGTAGTAGACATCAAGCTCTTTTCTGGCGCCGTTGCCGGGGAGGTGAGTGCTTGAAGGTATATCTTTAATCATGCAATCGAGTCTTTTAGTTTCTTGTTTTATCACTAGTTTAGTTTATAAAAGAAAATTAAAAAAATGGAATTAATTTTGTCTCATACGCTTCACCTTTTTAATATCTTTCATGAGGATGATGGAAAGGATAATTGTGCTCAAGTGCTAGAAGAAGAATTATATAAAATGTTTGGCACTAAATCTTTGAATGATGAGCATGATTGCAATGTTGTTAGTACGAATTCTTTGAATATCCATGATGCTAATGATATGCAAAGCCACAAGCTTGGGTAAGCTATGTTTGATAAAGATGATATTTTTTGTCCCCCAAGTTTTGATGAGCAAATTTACTATGATGAAAGCATGCCTCCTATCTATGATGATTATTGTGATGACATGTATGCTTTAAAGAATAATAGTAACAATGAAACTTGTCATCTTGATTTCAATTTTCAATCCCATGATAGTTACTCTGTTGAGTTTGCTCCCACTATTCCGATTGAGAAGAATTTTTCTTATGTGGAGAGTAGCAAATTTTCTATGCTTGTAGATCATGAAAAGAATGCTTTAGGTGATGGTTATATTGTTGAATTCATTTATGATGCTACTGAAAATTATTATGAGGGAGGAATATATGCTTGTAGGAATTGCAATAATACCAAGTTTCCTCTCTATGTGTTTAAAGTTTTGAAGTTATCCTTGTTTTACCTTCCTATGCAAGTTGATTCTTGTTCCCACAAGTTGTTTGCTCACAAAATCCCCATGCATAGGAAGTACGCTAGACTTAAATGTGCTACTCATATTCTTCATGATTCTCTCTTTATGTTACGATTCTTATCCTTCATGTGAGCATCATTGAAATTATCATGCCTAGCTAGGGGCATTAAACGATAGCGCTTGTTGGGAGGCAACCCAACTTTATTTTTGTTCCTTGCTTTTTGTTCCTGTTTAGTAATAAATAATTCATCTAGCCTCTGTTTATATGTGGTTTTATGTTTTTAATTAGTGTTTGTGCCAAGTAGAACCTTTGGGAAGACATGGGGAAAGTCTTGTTGATCATGCTGTAAAAAACAGAAACTTTAGCGCTCACGAGAATTGCTGCCATTTTTATTTGGAAATTGATATTTAGTTAATTATTTTTGCATATGATTAATAGATAAAATACTCAAGTCCAGCAATTTATTTGTGAATTTTATGAGTTCCATAAGTATACGTTTGATCCAGATTACTACAGACTGTTCTGTTTTTGACAGATTCTGTTTTTGATGTGTTGTTTTTTTATTTTGATGAATCTATGGCTAGTAAAAGAGTTTATAAACCATAGAGAAGTTTGAATACAGTAGGTTTAACACCAATATAAATAAATAATGAGTTCATTACAGTACCTTATGATGGTGATTTGCTTTTTTATACTAACGGAGCTTGCGAGTTTTCTGTTAAGTTTTATGTTGTGAAGTTTTCAAGTTTTGGGTAAGGATTCGATGGACTATGGAATAAGGAGTGGCAAGAGCCTAAGCTTGGGGATGTACAAGGCACCCCAAGGTAATATTCAAGGATATCCAAGATCCTAAGCTTGGGGATGCCCCGGAAGGCATCCCCTCTTTCGTCTTCGTGCATCAGTAACTTTACTTGGAGCTATATTTTTATTCGCCACATGATATGTGTTTTGCTTGGAGTGTCAATTTATTTCGTTAGGATTTGCTTGCTCTTATTTAGAACAATGTTTTGCATCTTTTATTCCAATAAAAGTGGCATTGATAGCCTTTACTATGCCTATTTTAGAAGTCCACATGTTGCTGTTTGAAAACAGAAAGTTTATAGCTGTTGCAATAATTCCCTAGAAAAGTTAGGATGTGATAAAATGTTTTAACCTTTTGCATATTAAGCTCTGACAAATTTAGTACAGTCGGAATTTTCTTTCATAATTTTTGGAGCTAGGGAAGTATGGATGTTGCAGCATTCTTTACAGACTATCCTGTTTAGGCAGATTGTTGTTATGTTTGCATATGTTTGCTTCTTTAATGATTCTATTTGAGGATAGGACTATTAAATATGCAGAGGCATTTAGTATGAAATGTTGAATAATAATTTTAGTGATTTGCTACAGTACAGTATGATAAGGTTTTTGCAATGGTTTATACTAACTTATCTCACGAGTCCTTGTTGAGTTTTGTGTGGATGAAGCTTCTAAGATTTAGGGAGACCGTGATATGAGAGGAATTAAGGAGACACAAAATCTCAAGCTTGGGGATGACCAAGGCATCCCAAGATAATATTTGAAGAAGTCTCAAGCATCTAAGCTTGGGGATGCCCCGGTTGGCATCCCACATTTCTTCTTCAACAACTATCGGTTAGTTTCGGTTGATCCTAAGTTTTTGCCTCTTGACATGATGTTTGCCATTCTTAGAATGTCATTTTATTTTGCTTTGCTTGCTGTTTGAATAGAATACCAAGATCTGAAATTATTAAATGTTAGAGAGTCTTCACATGGTTGGATAATTATTCAACTACTCATTAATCTTCACCTATATCTTTCGGAGTAGTTTGTCGATGCTCTAGTGCTTCACTTATATCTTTTAGAGCACGGTGGTAGTTTTATTTTCAAGAAATAGATGAACTCTCATGCTTCACTTAGATTATTTTGAGAGTCTTAAATATCATGGTAATTTGCTTTAAATCCTAATATGCTAGGCATCCAAGATGGATATAATAAAACTTTCTTATGAGTGTATTGAATACTAAGAGAAGTTTGATGCTTGATATTGTTTTGAGATATGGGGGTAATAATGTCAAAGTCATGCTAGTTGAGTAGTTATGAAATTTAGAAATGCTTGTGTTGAAGTTTGCAAGTCCCGTAGCATGCACATATGGTAAACGTTGTGTAACAAATTTGAAACATGAGGTGTTATTTGATTGTCCTCCTTATGAATGGCGGTCGGGGACGAGCGATGGTCTTTTCCTACCAATCTATCCCCCTAGGAGCATGCATGTAGTGCCGAGGTTTTTGATGACTTGTAGATTTTTGCAATAAGTATGTGAGTTCTTTATGACTAATGTCGAGTCCATGGATTATACGCACTCTCACCCTTCCATCCTTGCTAGCCTCTTCGGTACCGTGCATTGCCCTTTCTCACATCGAGAGTTGGCGCAAACTTCGCCGGTGCATCCAAACCCCGTGATATGATACGTTCTTTCACACATAAAACTCCTTATATCTTCCTCAAAACAGCCACCATACCTACATATTATGGCATTTCCATGGCCATTCCGAGATATATTGCCATGCAACTTTCCACCATCCAGTTTATCATGACACATTCATCATTGTCATCTTGCTAGCATGATCATGTAGTTGACATAGTATTTGTGGCAAAGCCACCTTCATAATTCTTTCATACTTGTCACTCTTGATTCATTGCATATCTCGATACACCGCCGGAGGCATCCATATAGAGTCATACTTTGTTCTAGTATCGAGTTGTAATCATTGAGTTGTAAATAAATAGAAGTGTGATGATCATCATTCAATAGAGCATTGTCCCAAAAAAAGAGAAAGAGAAAGGCCAAAGAAAATAAATAAAAAGGGGCAATGCTACTATCCTTTTTCCCACACTTGTGCTTCAAAATCTTCATGATAGAGAGTCTCGTGTTTTCTCACTTTCATATACTAGTGGGAATTTTTCATTATAGAACTTGGCTTGTATATTGCAACAATAGGCCTCCTCAAGTGCCCTAGGTCTTCATGAGCAAGCAAGTTGGATGCACACCCACTTAGTTTCTTTTGTTGAGCTTTCATACATTTATAGCTCTAGTGCATCCGTTGCATGGCAATCCCTACTCCTTGCATTAACATCAATCGATCGGCATCTCCATAGCCCATTGATTAGCCTCGTTGATGTGAGACTTTCTCCTTTTTGTCTTCTCCACATAACCCCCATCATTATATTCTATTCCACCCATAGTGCTATATCCATGGCTCACGCTCATGTATTGCGTGAAAGTATATGAGTTTGAGATTACTAAAGTATGAAACAATTGCTTGGCTTGTCATCTGGGTTGTGCATGATGAGAGCATTCTTGTGTGATGAAAATGAAACATGACTAAACTATATGATCTTGTAGGGATGAACTTTCTTTGGCCATGTTATTTTGAGAAGACATAATTGCTTAGTTAGTATGCTTGAAGTATTATCATTTTTATGTCAATATGAACTTTTGTCTTGAATCTTATGGATCTGAATATTCATGCCACAATTAAGAAGAATTACATTGAAATTATGCCAAGTAGCACTCCACATCAAAAATTTTGTTTTTAATCACTTACCTACTCGAGGACGAGCAGAATTAAGCTTGGGGATGCTGATACGTCTCCAACGTATCTATAATTTTTGATTGCTCCATGCTATATTATCTACTATTTTGAATGTTTATGGGCTTTATTATACACTTTTATATCATTTTTGGGACTAACCTATTAACCCAGAGCCCAGTGCCAGTTTTTGTTTTTACCCTGTTTTAGGGTTTTGAAGAAAAGGAAAATCAAACCGAGTCCAATTAACCTGAAACTTCACGGAACTCATTTTTGGAAGGAAAGAAGCCCAGAAGACTTGGAGTGCATGTCGGGGGATCTGCGAGGAGGTCACGAGGCAGGGGGCGCGCGCCCACCCCCCTGGGTGCCCCCTCCACCCTCGTGAGCCCCTCGTGGCCCCCCTGATGTACTTCTTCCGCCTATATATCTCCATATACCCTAAAAACATCCGGGCGCACAATAGATCGGGAGTTCCGCCGCCAGAAGCCTCCGTAGCCACCGAAAGCCAATCTAGACCCGTTCCGGCACCCTGTCGGAAGGGGAATCCTTCTCCGGTGGCCATCTTCATCATCCCGGTGCTCTCCATGACGAGGAGGGAGTTGTTCTCCCTCGAGGCTGAGGGTATGTACCAGTGGCTATGTGTTTGATCTCTCTCTCTCTCATGTTCTTGATTTGGCACGATCTTGATGTATCGCGTGCTTTGCTATTATAGTTGGATCTTATGTTTCTCCTCCCCCTCTTCTCTCTTGTAATGAATCGAGTTTCCCCTTTGAAGTAATCTTATCGGATTGAGTCTTTAAAGATTTGAGAACACTCGATGTATGTGTTGCCATGGATATCTGTGGTGACAATGGGATATCACGTGATTCACTTGATGTATGTTTTGGTGATCAATTGCGAGTTCCGCCCATGAACCCATGCATAGGGGTTGGCACACGTTTTCATCGTGATTTTCCGGTAGAAACTTTGGGGCACTCTTTGAGGTCCTTTGTGTTGGTTGAATAGATGAATCTGAGATTGTGTGATGCATATCGTATAATCATGCCCACGGATACTTGAGGTGACATTGGAGTATCTAGGTGACATTAGGGTTTAGGTTGATTTGTGTCTTAAGGTGTTATTCTAGTATGAACTCTAGGGCTGTTTGTGACACTTATAGGAATAGCCCACCGGATTGATTGGAAAGAATAACTTTGAGGTGGTTTCGTACCCTACCATAATCTCTTCGTTCGTTCTCCGCTATTAGTGACTTTGAAGTGACTCTTTGTTGCATGTTGAGGGATAGTTATGTGATCCAAATATGTTAGTATTGTTGAGGGAACTTGCACTAGCGAAAGTATGAACCCTAGGCCTTGTTTCGACGCATTGCAATACCATTTACTCTCACTTTTATCATTAGTTACCTTGCTGTTTTTATATTTTCAGATTACAAAAGCCATTATCTACTATCCATATACCACTTGTATCACCATCTCTTCGCCAAACTAGTACACCTATACAATTTACCATTGTATTGGGTGTGTTAGGGACACAAGAGACTCTTTGTTACTTGGTTTCAGGGTTGCTTGAGAGAGACCATCTTCATCCTACGCCTCCTACGGATTGATAAACCTTAGTTCATCCACTTGAGTGAAAATTGCTACAGTCCTACAAACCTCTGCACTTGGTGGCCCAACAACGTCTACAAGAAGAAGGTTGTGTAGTAGACATCAGCAACGAAGATGAAGATTACAAATACTGGGCACCATTGCAGCGTAACAAAATAATACTGAACCGAGACCTCTTCCAAGACAGTTTAAAGGTTAGCCTTGCGCAGGAACTGCTACGCAAGCTGCTGAGCAAGGCTGTGAGACCGGCCTAGCATGTCGGTCATAGCTTCCAGGTGTAGCTGTTTAGCAATGAGGTTCTCATTGGTGTTCTCTGCAATCTTTCTTAGAGATAGGACTTCAAGTCGAAGTTGAGTTGCAGAATTCCTTTCTGCTAGAACTTGGGACTGAAGAAGTTGAACTGATTCAGACAGCAAATTCTGTGAGCTTGTCTGACTGCTAGTCTCAAGTAACTTGAACACTGCATCCAGACAAGACTTTGGGGTTGTCTTGCTATCTTCAATATGTTTTGCCTTCTTTGCTGCAATATATGTTGGGTTTGTGTCACAGCCTTCTGCAGACTTGTGCATGCCATCAGGCATATCACCCTGAAACAAGCAGAGAGATGACAGGTTTTGCACGTGTGTAAACAAAGATGATAATTGTGCTATCAATTCCATCCAATTT
The DNA here is from genome assembly GCA_034509565.1 of Triticum monococcum. NCBI lineage: Eukaryota > Viridiplantae > Streptophyta > Magnoliopsida > Poales > Poaceae > Triticum > Triticum monococcum. The sequence goes on along the minus strand of CM067842.1, from coordinate 73,278,967 downwards.
CAAATTAGAAAATAAAGATTAAGTTCAAAATATCAATAGCATAATTTGGCATTGTTCATAATGCGGGGAGCTTCACCACACTACTGGATTACCATGTCAACATAACAAGCATAGATGAAGGGCAAAGACAATCATTGTATCTATTTTGGTTCATGTGCATGGCATGTTATTCATATCATCAGCCACATCAGTAAGACAAAACAAGAGATGACATGGTGCAAACGTGGGCTGCTTCACCACACAATGGATTATAGATCCACAAAAACAAGCATACACATAGGGAGTATTGAGTAATGTGCATGGTATGACTAAGGAATTTGGTTTTACATGTAAAACTTGGAACTTACGGTTGTTGCGAATATGCATTTTGATGGAAACAACAAACTAAACAGGCAGTAAACGATAGGGAGTATGAGCAAATTAAACAGCAGTTGAGGACAAAGGCTTTAGAAGGACTGACTTACATTAACAATTAACACGGGCTTTATAATGCCCTTCTCCATGTCAAGGGAAGGATAACTCAAGAATTTCAGCACAGAATCTTCTTCATAAGCATTGCATGTACTCTACATTTTGTAGAGAGTAATTATAGATATGATAATACTGGAAGGATAGAGGATAATGAAGGTAAGATGCAGATTGATGCTACATAATCAACTACCAATCCCTGGAAGTACAAGCGTTACAGGACAGAATGTACTGACAATAGCAATGGGCTACACTTCTGCACTGGCATTGTCTATGTATTCAACTTTTTGGTAAGATTAAAAATAGATTTGATATTTTTTAATAAATGATGGGTGAGGGAGATAAGATGCAGAATGCTACACAATGAACCAATCCCTCTTCCCATAATACAAGACTGTTTTGAACACTGGTGTACTGTACAAAACGTTCATATATTATGGGACGGAGGGAGTAGCTGTTAATGTAAGTACAGTGATAGACGACGTTCGGTCCTTACAAGAGGACTACAGTGCTAAACCTCTTCAAAAGCATTCCGTTGATTCTAAATTATTGTAAGAGTCCATACAGATCTTATAATGTCCACCAAATGGAAGATAACGAGGCTAACATGTGCAGTGATGCTACATAATCAAACATCTATGAAAGTAAGTATGGTCATATAGGGCAAGAGGTACTCACAAGAGCCATTCAGTGTGCAATATAGTTGCGAGATTATGTGGTCCCTTGAGAATGAGTGTTCTTCTGCTAACAGTTTTCATACAGGTGGGACATTAAGGCAAATGCAGAAATGTAGTTCAAATTGTGATGTGATATCATAGACAATACCTTACACTGCAGACGAGACCAATGTGTAACAAGATTATTCCAGTCACTGTATGATAAATGTAGCACTACAGACTTTACAGAAATTTCGTTTATAGGCTTGCCATCGAAGTGCGCTTGCCTTAGGTAGGAATGATACTTCGTCAACGAGTGCTTGAAAAGTGCAACCAACCCTTGCTCGTCTTGACAATCCAGTTTGGTCCTCACCTATTTGAAAGAATAAAATCTTGTATCTTCTATCAGCAGAAACATATGCAGTAATTACCATGAATAACATTAGTACATTACTTACGTGTAAGTCGCGGACAAAGACTGGAAATTGTCCTGTGTCTGCGGTATAATCTTTCCATGAAGGAAATGTGCACACAAAGTTCTTGACAACAATATAAGCTTCATCTTCTAAACAGGGAAGAAATGGAACAAGGGTCCTATTTGCTGCAATTGGGGATCTCTCTGGTTCAAAAAGGGATTTGGCAACTGGATTTGTTGTACTCTTTGTTGGAATGGGGGTTTTGCGTCGTAGAGCTGGTGCTATGTCAACTAGCATCATCATATTATTTGCTGCAGTTGGGGTCTGCTGAGTTGGGGCATCAGAAATGACCAGTGTAGTAGGGCTAGAGTCTGGTAGAGTTGGGGTGTTTTGTGGGTCAGGTGATATTGCAACTACACCTAATGGGATATTTTATTTATCAAGTGTCACTACCTTTTCCAAATACTTTGCTCGTGCTCCTCCGCAATCAGCAATTGCCCTCTTCCTTTTGAATGTCTGATACACAAGAACAACATTTGAATGGATAAATATGGTATGATGACAGATGGAATATATATTGAAAATGGATAGGCAGGGCGTATTCACATACACAATGTGTAAACTAAGCAAATGGCAGTGCAACAAAGTAGAAACAATGCAAAGCATCAGTTGCAAGATATGTGCGACCAATATAACCTTGGAAAGTTAGAGCAAGCACCTTGATGGGTGAATAAGTTAGGGCATCTGCCTCTGACTCCTCCACTAGGGAGCTACATTGAATTAGGTCTCCCTCTAGCTCAGAATCACTGTTAGGATCATATTCTGAGCATGAATCTGTAGGTGGAGAGCGTTTGGATTGCATTGCATCCAAACTTGATTTCAGTCCCTTAATGCCAAGTCTGACATCCATGGCATTGTTTTGCTTTATTCTTTTCATGCGCGCAAGCTCATAGTCATTATGAAGCTATTCAGAATCTGAGATTCATGAAAACATAAAAAGTAGTCAGATTACCTATGGAATGCATTGCGGATTCAACTCGAAGAGTTTCTCCCTATAAACCCCTGCATATGCAAAGTTCACCCCAACCGTGTTGACCAGACCACACACTTAAATACAAACCTCTTTATGTCTCTATAATAGGCAGACACGCATTTCAAAACTGAAGTAGGAACATTAGAATCATATCAAATTCGTATTTGAACAAATAATCTAAGGAATTATCAGTGGCATAATGTTTATCTTCAAAGGGTGGAGTGCTGGTAGTGCGACACAAAGCAAGTAGGAAGATTGTATTCCATGTAATCGATCGTAGTCTATGTAAAAGCTGGAAAGGACACTTTCTTTCTATACAATGCAATGCTCGTTGCCCACACATGATGGAAGACATCACGTAGAGAAATAGTATTCATTCGTGTCTATGGTTCCAATATTTTGAAACAGGGTGGTCCACCCTAAAATAATATTGACAAAAAATATGACAAGGCAAGCATAGATGTAGTGAATCAATCATTTACTCGTGAGCTTACTAGGATAGTATCCAGAATTTTAACTGCAGTAAGAGACCGTCCAAAATCTGAATCAAGAAGTTTGTCTAGCACTTATTGTTTGCAACTAATCGACGTGAATAATTGGATATCATATCGAATGTGTAAGAAAGACAAGCAAAATTGTTAACAAACCTGGCTTGCAGTAGTAATATGGGTCAATGTCACTATGACCAACAATCCAAAATGACTAGTGTCTGTTCCTGGGGCCGGAATTTGAAACCCTGTGAACTTTACAGGTACTAAAGATTACTGAAATACATCTGAACCATTAAGTGAAGGTAGCACTCAGCAAACAACAAACCCTAATGACAGTCCTACCTAATGAGTAACGAATCAATTAGAAAATGGGTGATGAGGAGTGGCTGCTGACTGTTGAGGACGTACCTCAGGATAAATCGGGTTGGCTTAGTGGGTGATGCACGCCTGAGTCCTGAATGGACTGGGAAGGTAGGCACGGCGGCGCGCCCAGGCAGCGTTGACGCTGTTCGGCGAGCGGCTCCTGACCTCCTGTTAGTCCAGCGTCTCCTCCTAGAGTCATGCCGTCCAGGTACGGCCAGTCACTAGCGAGGCAGGCGGCTAGGGGCGAGTAGAGATCGGAAGCGCGCATTAGAACAGAGGGGAATCAGGGCCTGGGCCGACCCAAAATCCCAGGGTGGGCCACGGCCCACCATGGGCACCCTGTAGAGATACACACCCGAGCGGCGAACATGCATTTTTGAAACTAAATTAGGAACATTTAGCTGACCAATGAAACGACTCTATTTTAATAATATCATATTCGTATTTGAACAACTAAGCTTGTTTAGCTTGATGGGTGGAGCAGTGCTACTATGACACGTATAGGGATCATAAAAGGGGGAAACTGTAGGCATTTCTTTTAGCAAAAGAGGGTTTCCCCTCCGATTTCTATTAAAGAAACCACCACGGAACCAACATGATCAATTAAACCCTAAGCATGATCAATTAAACCCTATTACGACTGTGCCATGGCGGATTTAAAGTTGTAAACTGGGGAAATGCTATTTAGCATCCATTGTTTGCTTCGAACTAAGAACTAAATTCTAAGAGCTGAAAAGAAAGTACGATGACCAAGTTACGATCTATTTTTTGGTCGAGATCAAAAAGTTGTGGAGATATGAAGTACCACCTCTCTTGCGGCGCCGTGTAGGCATCGGTGGTGCGATGGCTATTGGTGGCGTTGATGCAGATCTGCGACGGTAGACGGGTGCATCGGAGGATAAGTCTCATTGCGGTGGAAGTGGTCATGTGAGCGGCCCCGGCAAAGAGGACGACGGCGCCGATGAAGCGAGAGGACGCGATGCAAGGCTCTTGGTGCGTCGCCGTGGATGAGAAACGTCCATCTCTAGCAGTGGATGACGTGGTCTTGGTAGGCAGTCCGGCATGTTGGAGGACGGTGGTGATGGATGGGGTGGAGTACGGCGGCGATGCATGGGGTGGAGGTCGACGGCGATAGATGGGGTGGCGGACGGAGGAGGCTGGTGTGGGGATGGTGTTCTAGAGCGGACGGTGTATGAATGGAAAAATGGAGGGAGACGTACGGGGAACCATGTTTTTGGGACGCGCCTGTCTGAAATATGGGAAAGGTACAAACTTAGCCCCCGTTTAAAATTTGGACATGTCGTCGGTTGGGGATAGGATGATAATCTCACATCTCGCAAATATTTACCCAGAGCGATTTCGGGCGAGGAGAGGGTGTTTTGGCGCCCATGGTTGGCGCCCATGGTGTATGAACGGGGCTGACCAGTAGGGCGGTTGTGTCATGTTTGAGTGAAGTTACAAACTGATACGTCTCCAACGTATCTATAATTTTCGATTGTTCCATGCTATTATATTATCCATTTAGGATGTTTTATATGCATCTGTATGCTATTTAATATGAATTTTGGGATTAACCTATTAACCTAGAGCCCAGTGCCAGTTTTTGTTTTTTCCTTGTTTTTGAGTATCGCAGAAAAGGAAAACCAAACGGAATCCAATTGACCTGAAACTTGATGGAGATTATTTTTGGACTAGAAGAAGGCCGTGGAGTAAAAGAGTTGGGCCAGAAGAGTCCCGGGCTGCTCACGAGGGTGGGGGGCGTGCCCACCCCCTGGGCGCGCCTCCTTGCCTCATGGACAGCCCGGAGACCCCCCTGCCTTGTTCCCGACTCCACACCTCTTATATAACCCAAAACTTCCAGAAAGAAACCTAGATCGGGAGTTCCGCCCCCGCAAGCCTCCGTAGCCATCGAAAACCAATCTAGACCCGTTCCGGCACCCTACCGGAGGGGGGAATCCCTCTTCGGTGGCCATCTTCATAATCCCGACGCTCCCCATGACGAGGAGGGAGTAGTTCACCCTCGGGGCTGAGGGTATGCACCAGTAGCTATGTGTTTGATATCTCTCTCTCTCTCTCCCTATCTCTCGTGTTCTTGATTCAGAACGATCTTGATGCATCGCGAGCTTTGCTATTATAGTTGGATCTTATGATGTTTCTCCCCCTCTACTTTCTTGCAATGAATTGAGTTTTCCCTTTGAAGTTATCTTATCGGATTGAGTCCTTACGGATTTGAGAACACTTGATGTATGTATTGCATGTGCTTATCTGTGGTGACAATGGGATATCACGTGATCCACTTGATGTATGTTTTGGTGATCAACTCGCGAGTTCCGTGACCTTGTGAACTTATGCATAGGGGTTGGCACACGTTTTCGTCTTGACTCTCCGATAGAAACTTTAGTGCACTCTTTGAAGTTCTTTGTGTTGGTTGAATAGATAAATCTGAGATTATGTGCTGCATATCATATAATCATACCCATGGATACTTGAGGTGACATTGGAGTATCTAGGTGACATTAGGTTTTTGTTTGATTTGTGTCTTAAGGTGTTATATATTCTAGTACGAGCTCTTGAATAGATCGATCAGAAAGAATAATTTGGGGTGGTTTCGTACCCTACAATAATATCTTCGTGTGTTCTCCGCTATTAGTGACTTTGGAGTGACTCTTTGTTGCATGTTGAGGGATAGTTATATGATCCAACTATGTTATTATTGTTGAGAGGACTTGCGCTAGTGAAAGTATGAACCCTAGGCCTTGTTTCCTAGCATTGCAATACCGTTTACGCTCACTTTTACCACTTTCTACGTTGTTGTTTTTATATTTTCAGATTACAAAAACCTATATCTACCATCCATATTGCACTATCACCATCTCTTAGCCGAACTAGTGCACCTATACAATTTACCATTGTATTGGGTGTGTTGGGGACACAAGAGAGTCTTTGTTATTGGGTTGCAGGGTTGCTTGAGAGAGACCATCTTCATCCTATGCCTCCCACGGATTGATAAACCTTAGGTCATCCGCTTGAGGGAAATTTGCTACTGTCCTCCAAACCTCTGTAGTTGGAGGCCGAACAACGTGTACAATAAGAAGGTTGTGTAGTAGACATCAAGCTCTTTTCTCGTTCCGTTGCTGGGGAGGCAAGGAAAGCTGCATTAACACCCCGTCGACTAAGCTCTTTTCTGGCGCCATTGCCGGGGAGGTTAGCGGTTGAAGGTATATCTTTAGATATTGCAATCGAATCTATTTGTTTCTTGCTTTATCACTAGTCTAGTTTATAAAAGAAAATTACAAAAAAATGGAATTGAGGGACCACACATGCTTCATCCTTTTAATATCTTTCGTGAAAATAAGGATTCCGATAATTGTGCCAAAATGCTAGTAGAAGAACGTATTAAAATGTTTAGCACTAAATCTTTGGATACTGAGCATGATCGCAATGTTTTTAGTATGGATTCTTTGAATATCCATGATGCTAACGGTATGCAAAGCCACAAGCTTGGGGATGCTATGTTTGATGAGGATGATATTTTTTTGCCCCCAAGTTTTGATGAGCAAATTTATTTTGATGATAACATGCCTCCTATTTATGATGATTATATTGATGAAAGTGGGTTTGGAAGAGTCTCAACTTTATGAAGTAATAATCCCACTATTTTTGAGGGTGTTGAATCTTATTGTGATAATTAAGAAAGTGGGTTTGGAGAGGTCATGATTTTATTTAATGTTAATCACACTATTTTGGAAGAATGTCAACTCTGCATACATGTGGATCGTTTTAAGAATATGTTTTGTGATAGCTATATTGTTTAATTTCCTTATGAGCCTACATGTAATTATGAGGGAGGAATATATGCTTGTATGAGTTGCAATAATATCAAGTTTCCTCTCTATGTGTTGAAAATCTTGAAGATTTGCTTGCTTTACCATCCTATGCAAGTTGATTCTTGTTCCCACAAGTTGTTTGCTAACAAAATCCCTATGCATAGGAAGTGGGTTAGACTTAAATGTTCTAGTCATATTCTTCATGATGCTCTCTTTATGTTTCAATTCTTATCTTTTATGTGAGCATCATTGAAATCATCATGCCTAGCTAGGGGCGTCAAACGATAGCGCTTGTTGGGAGGCAACCCAACTTTATTTTTGTTCTTCGCTTTTTGTTCCTGTTTAGTAATAATTAATTCATCTAGCCTCTGTTTAGATGTGGTTTTATGTTTTAGTTAGTGTTTGTGACAAGTAGAACCTTTGGGAAGACTTGGGTGAAGTCTTTGTGATCTTGCTGTAAAAAATAGAAACTTTAGCGCTCACGAGATTAGCTACCATTTTTACTGGATAGTGCAATTAAGTTGATCTTTCTGAAGATGATTAATAGAAAAATTCCTCACATCCACCAATTTATTTCAGAATTTTTTGAGTTCCAGAAGTATATGTTTGATACAGATTACTACAGATTGTTCTGTTTTTCACAGATTCTGTTTTCTATGTGTTGTTTGCTTATTTTGATGAGTCTATGAGTAGGATCGGAGGGTATGAACCATAGGGAAGTTTGAATACAGTAGATATAACACCAATATGAATTTAGAATGAGTTCACAACAGTACCTACGTGGTGATTTATTTTTTCTTATAATAACGGAGCTTACAAGTTTTCTGTTAAGTTTTGTGTTGTGAAGTTTTCAAGTTTTGGGTAAAGATTCGATGAACTATGGAATAAGGAGTGGAAAGAGCGTAAGCTTGGGTATTCCTAAGGCACCCCAAGGTAATATTCAAGGACAACCAAGAGTCTAAGCTTGGGGATTCCCCGGATGGCATCCCCTCTTTCATCTTCATTCATCGGTAACTTTACTTGGAGCTACATTTTTATTCACAACATGATATGTGTTTTGCTTGGAACATCATTTTATTTTATTTTCTTTTGCTTTATGTTTGAATAAAATACCAACATCTGAAATTCTTAAATGTTAGAGAGTCTTCACATAGTTACATAATTATTCCACTACTCATTGATCTTCACTTATATCTTTCAGAGTAGTTTGTCATTTGCTCTAGTGCTTCACTTATACTCCATCTTTTTAGAGCATGGTGGTAGTTTTATTTTATAGAAATTATTGATATATCATGCTTCACTTATATTATTTTGAGAGTCCTTTAGAACATCATGGTAATTTTCCTTGGTTATAAAATAGTCCTAATATGATAGCCATCCAAGATGGGTATAATAAAACTATCATATACACTGCACTGAATACTATGAGAAGTTTGATACTTGATAATTGTTTTGAGATATGAAGCTGGTAATATTTGAGTTGTGCTAGTTGAGTAGTTGTGAAATTGAGAAATACTTTTGTTTAGGTTGGCATGTCCCGTAGCATGCACATATGGTAAACGTTGTGTGAAAAATTTGAAGCATGTGGTGTTCTTTGATTGCTTTCCTTACGAGTGGAGGTCGGGGACGAGCGATGGTCTTTTCCTACCAATCTATCCCCCTAGGGGCATGCATAGAAGTACTTTGCTTCGAGGGCTAATAAACTTTTGCAATAAGTATATGAATTCTTTATGACTAATGTGAGTCCATGGATATTACACACTCTCACTCTTCCATCATTGTTAGCCTCTTCGGTACTGTGCATTGCCCTTTCTCACCTTGAGAGTTGGTGCAAACTTCGTCGGTGCATCCAAACCCCGTGATATGATATGCTCTATCACACATAAGCCTCCTTATATCTTCCTCAAAACAACCACCATACCTACCTATTACGGCATTTCCATAGCCATTCCGAGATATATTGCCATGCAACTTTCCACCATTCCGTTTATTATGACACGCTTCATCATTGTCATATTGTCTTGCATGATCATGTAGTTGACATCGTATTTGTGCCAAAGCCACCATGCTAATTTTTCATACATGTCACTCTTGATTCATTGCATATCCCGGTACACCGCCAGAGGCATTCACACAGAGTCATATTTTGTTCTAAGTATCGAGTTGTAATTCTTGAGTTTGTAAGTAAATAAAAGTGTGATGATCATCACTAGAGCATTGTCCCGTGTGAGGAAAGGGTGATGGAGTCTATGATTCCCCCACAAGTCGGGATGAGACTCCAAATGAATAAAAAGAGAAAGAAAAAAAAGAGACCAAGAAAAAAAGATAAGGCCCAAATAAAAAAATAAAAAAATGAGAGAAAAAGAGAGAAGGGACAATGTTACTATCCTTTTTTCACACTTGTGCTTCAAAGTAGCACCATGATCTTCATGATAGAGAGTCTCTTATGTTGCAATTTCATATACTAGTGGGAATTTTTTATTATAGGACTTGGCTTGTATATTCCAATGATGGGCTTCCTCAAAATGCCCTAGGTCTTCGTGAGCAAGCAAGTTGGATGCACACCTACTTAGTTTATTTTGATGAGCTTTCATATATCTATAGCTCTAGTGCATCCATTGCATGGCAATCCTTACTCCTCGCATTGACATCAATTGATGGGCATTTCCATAGCCCATTGATTAGCCATGTCAATGTGAGACTTTCTTCTTTTTTGTCTTCTCACATAACCCCTATCATCATACTCTATTCCACCCATAGTGCCATGTCCATGGCTTGCGCTCATGTATTGCGTGAGGGTTGAAAAGGCTGAAGCGTGTTAAAAAGTATGAACCAATTGCTCGGCTTGTCATCGGGGTTGTGCATGATGGGAGCATTTTGCGTGACGAAAATGAAGCATGGCCAAACTATATGATTTGGTAGGGATAAGCTTTCTTTGGCTATGTTATTTTGATAAGACATAATTGCTTGGTTAGTATGCTTGAAGTATTATTATTTTTATGTCAATATTAAACTTTTGTCTTGAATCTTTCAGATCTGAATATTCTTTCCACAATAAAGAGAATTACATTGATAATTATGTTAAGTAGTATTCCACATCAAAAATTCTGTTTTATCATTTACCTACTTGAGGACGAGCAGGAATTAAGGTTGGGGATGCTTGATACGGTCTCCAACGTATCTATAATTTTTGATTGTTCCATGCTATTATATTATCCATTTAGGATGCTTTATATGCATATATATGCTATTTAATATGATTTTTGGGACTAACCTATTAACCTAGAACCCAGTGCCAGTTTCTATTTTTTCCTTGTTTTTGAGTATCGCAGAATAGGAAAACCAAACGGAGTCCAATTGACCTAAGACTTGACGGAGCTTATTTTTGGACCAGAAGAATGCCATGGAGTAAAAGAGTTGGGCCAGAAGAGTCCTGGGCTGCCCATGAGGGTGGGGGGCGCGCCCACCCCCTGGGCGCGCCTCCCTGCCTCGTGGACAGCCCAGAGACCGCCCTGCCTTGTTCCCGACTCCAACACCTCTTATATAACTCAAAACTTCTAGAAAGAAACCTAGATCGGGAGTTCCGCCGCCGCAAGCCTCTGTAGCCACCGAAAACCAATCTAGACCCGTTCCGGCACCCTGCCGGAGGAGGGAATCCCTCTCTGGTGGCCATCTTCATCATACCAGAGCTCTCCATGACGAGGAGGGAGTAGTTCACCCTCGGGGCTGAGGGTATGTACTAGTAGCTATGTGTTTGATCTCTCTCTCTCTCTCGTGTTCTTCATTCGGAACGATCTTGATGTATCGCGAGCTTTGCTATTATAGTTGGATCTTATGATATTTCTCCCCCTCTACTTTCCTGTGATGAATTGAGGTTTCCCTTTGAAGTTATCTTATCGGATTGAGTCTCTAAGGATTTGGGAACACTTGATGTATGTCTTGCATGTGCTTATCTGTGGTGACAATGGGATATCACGTGATCCACTTGATGTATGTTTTGGTGATCAACTTGTGAGTTCCGTGACCTTGTGAACTTATGCATAGGGGTTGCCACACATTTTAGTCTTGACTCTCCGATAGAAACTTTGGGGCACTCTTTGAAGTTCTTTGTCTTGGTTGAATAGATGAATTCGAGATTGTGTGATGCATATCGTATAATCATACCCACGGATACTTGAGGTGACATTGGAGTATCTAGGTGACATTAGGGTTTTGGTTGGTTTGTGTCTTAAGGTGTTATTCTAAAACGAACTCTTGAATAGATCGATCACAAAGAATAACTTTGAGGTGGTTTCGTACTCTACAATAATCTCTTCGTTTGTTCTCCGCTATTAGTGACTTTGGAGTGACTCTTTGTTGCATGTTGAGGGATAGTTATATGATCCAACTATGTTATTACTGTCGAGAGTACTTGCGCTAGTGAAAGTATGAACACCAGGCCTTGTTTCCTAGCATTGCAATACCGTTTGCGCTCACTTTTACCACTTGCTACCTTGATGTTTTTATATTTTAAGATTACAAAAACCTATATCTACCATCCATATTGCATTTGTATCACCATCTCTTTGCCGAACTAGTGCACCTAGACAATTTACCATTGTATTGGGTGTGTTGGGGACACAAGAGACTCTTTGTTATTTGGTTGCACGATTGCTTGAGAGAGACCATCTTCATCCTATGCCTCCCACGGATTGATAAACCTTAGGTCATCCACTTGAGGGAAATTTGCTACTGTCCTGCAAGCCTCTGCACTTGGAGTCCCAACAATGTCTACAAGAAGAAGGTTGTGTAGTAGACATCATAAACCTGCCCGTATTGAAAATATTTGCCTACATCGATTTCGGCTGAGTTGAGTTTGTTTTGCCGCCCACTATGTATGAAGGGGAAATGGATGGAGAAACAGAGGTCTTGCGGACGAGCTTGAATCAAATGTGTTTTTCCACCTATGTTTGGCGCCCACCATCTCGGAATGGGCTCAAAGGCGGTCGTGTCACGTCTAATTCAAGTTAGTAACCTACCCCTATTGAGAGCAGTGGAAATCAGGCCGATGGATTGTCCGTGAAAGGGGTAAACAGTAATTTCCATATCCCAAACACTTGGCTTCGGGCAGGCGATGTGGGAGTGGACATTTTGCCACTTCTTTCGAATTTTGGGACAATAATCATCCACGTTTACCCTGACAACTAAATTCAAATCCATTTTGTATTCCTATACAAATCTTTATAAATAATTCTATGTGTTTTTATATATCTTAAAAAGCATAACAAAGATGTATTCCACTGTCATAAATGAATATCATTTACAAATGCCGATACTCGAATTCAGAAGGTAGAATCCAGTTTAAGGTGAATTTGAATATTTGGAACACTTTATGTCCAACTCAAATGTCACACGCAGCATAATGTGTACTCCCATTTAGATATGTACACAAGCGTTGTATCAAGATTCAAATACCGAGTCAATCAACCAATAATGTACAAAACTAACAGACATATAAACAGTTATAGAGTATATGGATCTATAATATCTACTAACATACATAAGCGAGGCCGTTGTACTTTTTTTTGCTCGAAGAGCATCCTTTTTTAGCGAAGCTAGTACAACATCTTGGCCCTTTCCGATGCGTGCCACTTATGGTCCATCTATCCTACTATTATTGTTGAATGCACATTCAGCCCGATTGGCATATTGGTAGGTCTGACACATCAATCAAAATGAAATGTCTCCGAGTCTTATCAGTTAATACAGACTTGTGATCAAATAAAATTAAAAACCAAAAAACAAAAAACAATTATTACATGATATCTAAAACAAATAGTTTGATCGTTTACATGAACAAACAACACCAAGGTTATTCAACGATGGAAAGAACATTTCACCTATGATTTACCAAGTGAGTATTTAATTTCCTTTTTTCCTTCAGGTCCTCAACAATATGGTCAGCCTCAGCTTGCTTCATTTTGAAATCCACCAAATATTTAATGGTTGGCTTGAGTATTGCTTGTGATTGTGTTGTTTGCTTCCTCAACATGTCAACTTCATCTCTAAGTGCAGAAGCAGAATCTCTTTCTACCACTAGCTAGTTTAGCCTCTAGAGCATGAGCAGTTGGCAATTCATGATGCACGATTGTGCCGGTGCCACTGCTGTGGGATGATGCAACGTCCATGGGGACCTCGCTCTTTGATCTTGGGCTAACCTGTTTTGCCATTAAAGTTCCGATTGGATTCTGAAAAGTTGAAGTTAGCAAAACATCTAAACTGGGAGTTATAACAGCAAACTAGTTAAAAAAACAAGGAAATATAGAGTTTCAGTTGGATGTTGAAAAGTAGTTATTAACATCATTCAAACCGGTTGTGGCATTGGAGTTTCTCTTGGATCTTGAAAAGTTGAGTAGCCAGTAACGTGATTAGAGCAACCGGTTGCAGCAGCAAAGCAGTTAAACAAACAAGTGTTGCAAAAGGAACCTGTTGTGGCATTGGAGTTTCTCTTGGATCCTGAAAAGTTGAGTAGTCAGTAACTTGATTAGAGCAACAAGTTACAACAGCAAACCTGTTACACAAATATATTTTTGAAAATGTACCTGCAGTGCAATTGGACTTCTAATTGGTTCCTGAAAACTTGAAGTTGGTAAGATGATTACAGCAACAAGTTACAACAGCAAACCAGGTAAACAAGGAAGTTTCTGAAAACATACCTGTGGTGCTAACGGAGTTTCAGTTGTATCCTTCCAACTTGAATGTTAGCAATCAATAAATAATGTTTTGCAAGAGCCATAAGAAACTAACATCAAACTAGTAAAACTAACCAGTTTGGCAACGTATTACAAGTAAAACTAACAAGTGCTTGGCAATGTATTAAAGTAACAAGTCGGTACCGTTTACCAACAACATAGACATCTATAAATTTCTTTGATGTAGGCAAAATGATTCCAAAACAGATATAAGTTAAAAAGACGGTGTCCCTCATATAAACCTGACAGTTGTCTATCTATGAACATGCAAACATTACTAGTGCTACAAGTGATATCAGCAAACCATTTAAACAAACAGGGTATCCGAACATAAATTACACGTGAATTCTGCTGCACCCTATAAGTACATATGACCAGCTATCTACGTGCTTAAGTATATATTTAAGTTTAGGCAAACAGGTAATTCTTAATAGTAAGTATCAAACACATAGATAGGTGCAGTCTATAATAGGATTAACATGCTATGACATTATGTAATCAATAGCAAACTAAATTAAGCCAAGCAACATAATTGAACAATTTTGCAATATGTGCCTAACTAAAATTTCGAGAAGCTGGTAACTGAACTTACGCTAGCTCTTTGTACAGCCACACTGCAATTTCTTTTTCGCTTACAAGGTTCTACGGAGAAGTCCATGGCATCAATTGCTTGGATACACAGTCCCAATACTTCTTTCTTTCCACACTACATTCATAAGTCGAATGGTTAATCTGGTAAGATGGTGCGTCCTTGATATGTTATATGATGACGTGTAGTCAGACTAGTTGTAGCCACACACATCACACTGTCTTATTGTATATTTCATGCGATTACATTTGGCATACCGAGATCTAAGCAATCTACAATAGGATGAAAGACTGGCATCCTTCACATTATTGGCGAACTCAGTTCATAGAAACAAGCAATTTAACTATTATGTCGGTAAATCAAAAGGGCCACTGGAATATTTTTCACTACCCCAATCATACACACAAAAAGGGGCGACGCCACCGTAGGGGCTGGTATGGGCGGCCGCCTCGGGTGGCTAGAAAGTGTGCACCTAGTTTGAGTCGTCTAGGATGGCCCAGGCTAGTTATGTTCGTCCCAACGCACGAGTAGGCAATGTAAAAATGAAGAAAACATTTCAATTTGGATGGGCCAATAACGTAAGTTCAAGGCAGGCCCTATAGCAGGCTCGCGGCCCAAACCAGCGCCTCCCATATCGATCGCAGCAGGTAAAATCCCAATTCGTTCCCTCGAGCCTCCAGTCTAGTTCGCTCCTAACCTAGCCGCCGCTGGATAGACCAACACAACACTTCCTTGCGCCCTTGTTGGAGGGCGGTCGCCGGGCTTCAAGCGAATGGAAGGACAAGAAGATGAAGATCCAACCCTGGGTGTAGCCTGCGTGGGAGGCAGCGGCGGCAGCACGAGCATGGCATCGAGCTTGCGCAAACGGACAGTCGCGGCTTGCAAGAGAAGCATGCGCAACGAGCAGGTACATCACATCTGTGATTATATCTAATTCAACTGTTCAATTTCTGGCCAATAGTTAAACCTGACGGTGTTGTGAAACTGCTTCGATGTAGGGAATCTATGAGAAAATGAAACCAATTTCTGCTTATTTTATAACTCTCCCAATGAATACTGAATTGACTGAATCTGATGTATCTAATCAAGTTTCGGGTGCAAACATACAAGCTCGTGTTGTTCTTGAGCCTAAAGTGTCTAATGAACAGACTAATAATGAAGGATTTGATGCAAACATTTTACATGCTCCTGGTGATGAACATATAGTGTCTAATGAGGGATCTAATGCAAGCATTTTGCGAGATCCCATTGAAGGATTTAGTGTCTAATAATGATCTACTATGTTGGGAGAGACATAGAGATTTGTAGGCACTGATGACAAGCAAATCATACTACATTTTCTTGGCTTCAGGAAACATTGAGGCCATCTACCAGAAAGTCCCATATTATGACAACATAGCATAAATACTTTTCTAATCTGTTGTTTGAAACTATTGGCATACTTGTGCAGGATAGATATATTGATATGCAGTTTGCGCACTGGTTATAGGTGCAATTACACTTCGATATATTTTCATCCAGAGAATGAATAATTCAACCAGGTACGTACCATGTTAGTTGTCCTTGTACACCATGTTGTATTTTGTGTTTTTTGGTGCTTGCATCATTTAGTGTTTTATAATCTGAACTACTTTGGATCATTAGCTGGTTTTCAAAGTGCATGTACCTTCACATTTCTCAAGTTATGTTGATTTTTGGTGTGCAAGTGCCTTCGTATTTTTTAAGTTAAATATTTGCCCCTGGTAACTTGAATTCGTGGATCCGCCATTGCATACAAGTCATACATGCAGGCCAGTATGAATTAAATGAAATGCAGGGACTTACACTAGCTCGTTGTACAGGCTCACTTCAGCTCTGCTTGCACTTGGTATGATCCATGTAAAATTCCATGTTACCACTTGCTTGGCTGTGCAGGCCTTGTGCTCCTTGCATCCCCCTCTGCAGTTTTGACAAGGCGAATGGTTGATCAAATAAGAGGAATCGACCTTGTTGTTGTACCAGAGGACAGATACTTACAAGGTTATACAGGTGTGTAGGATGTATACCAGATGCCGTAGCGCCGTCATGCTTCGATAAAACATGGTTTTGCTTGTTTCAAATGATATCTCCAGAAGAAACAAGAGTTAAAGTCAGAGTTGCATATGCATGTAAGCTAAGAGAGCAGTGAAAGGATATCCAAACATTGTCGGAATAGTGCACAAGGGAGTGATGTGTGGATACCTAGTTCAGGTCGGCATTTGGGCATGCTCGCCTAGCTAGAGTGCGGGTCACTTCAGAGCCGTTGAAGGTGATGCGCTAGCGTTGGTTGGCCGCGCACGGATGCAAATCTAGAGTGGTAGCGGAGCACTACGATGCGGTGGTCAAGACCATTGGAGAAACCCCAACGGCCTTGGGGGGCGGAGGTGCGACGATGTGCTCGGAGAAGTAGCCCCGGTGAGGTGGGAGACGGCGTCGGTGAAGCGCACCTGATGCGGTGGAAGTCGGTGTCTGTGAGGCACATCGGTTGCAGCGGCCGACGTTGTCGGTGGACCACCCGGTGCGGTGGACGCAGGCGTAGATTGAAGGAAATATGCCCTAGAGGTAATAATAAAGTTGTTATTTATATTTCCTTATATCATGATAATTGTTTATTAGTCATGCTAGAATTGTATTACCCGGAAACTTAGTACATGTGTGAATACATAGACAAACAGAGTGTCCCTAGTATGCCTCTACTTGACTAGCTTGTTTATCAAAAATGGATATGTTTCCTGACCATAGACATGTGTTGTCATCTGATGAACGGGATCACATCATTACAGAATGATGTGATGGACAAGACCCATCCGTTAGCTTAGCGCTATGATCATTTAGTTTATTGCTATTGCATTCTTCATGACTTATACATGTTCCTCGGACTATGAGATTATGCAACTCCCGAATACCGGAGGAACACCTTTTGTGCTATGAAACGTCACAACGTAGCTGGGTGATTATAAAGATGCTCTACAGGTGTCTCCGATGGTGTTTGTTGAGTTGGCATAGATCGAGATTAGGATTTGTCACTCCGTGTATCGGAGAGGTATCTCTGGGCCCTCTCGGTAATGCACATTACTATAAGCCTTGCAAACAATGTGACTAATGAGTTAGTTGCGGGATGATACATTCCGGAATGAGTAAAGAGACTTGTCGGTAACGGGATTGAACTAGGTATGAGGATACTAACGATGGAATCTCGGGCAAGTAACATACCGATGACAAAGGGAACAACGTATGTTGTTATGTGGTTTGACCGATAAAGATCTTCATAGAATATGTAGGAGCCAATATGAGCATCCAGGTTCCTCTATTGGTTATTGACCGGAGATATGTCTCGGTCATGTCTACAAAGTTCTCGAAGCCGTAGGGTCCGCACGCTTAACGTTCCATGACGATTCATATTATGAGTTATGTGATTTGATGACCGAAGTTTGTTCGGAGTCCCGGATGAGATCACGGACATGATGAGTCTCAAAATGGTCGAGACGTAAAGAGGTTCTGAGTGGTTCGGGTATTTTTCAGAGTACCGGAGAGTTACGGGAATTCGTCGGGGGAAGTATTGGGCCTTCATGAGCCTTAATGGAAAGGAGATAAGGGCCACAAGGGAGCCCCCCCCCCATGAGCTGGTCCGGATTGGACTAGGGAGGGGGCGGCGCCCCCCTCTTTTCTTCTTCCTCTCCTCTCCTTCCTTCTTCTCCTCCTTGGACTAGGAAAGGGGGAAACCTACTCCTACCAGGAGTAGGAATGCCCCCTTTGGGCACTCCCCTTGTGGCCGGCCCTCCTCCTCCTCCCCTCCGTTATATACGGGGGAGGGGGCACCCCATAGACACACAAGTTGATCTTTAGCCGTGTGTGGTGCCCTCCTCCACACTTTTCCACCTCGGTCATATTGTCGTAGTGCTTAGGTGAAGCCCTACGTCGGTAACTTCATCATCACTGTCATCATGCCGTTGTGCTGGCGAAACTCTCCCTCGACCTCAACTAGATGTAGAGTTCGAGGGACGTCACCGAGCTAAACGTGTGCAGATCGCGGAGGTGCCATGTGTTCGGTACTTGATCAGTTGGATCGCGAAGACGTTCGACTACATCAGCCGCGTTACTTAAGCTCTTCCACTTTCGGTCTACGAGGGTACGTAGACACACTCTCCCCTCTCATTGCTATGCATCTTCTAGATAGATCTTGCATGATCGTAGGAATTTTTTTGAAATGCTGCGTTCCCCAACAGTGGTATCTAAGCCAGGTGTATGCGTAGATGTTATATGCACGAGTATAACACAAAGGAGTTGTGGGCCTGGGTATATACACATTGCTTTCCATCACTAGTTGTTTCTTGATTCGGCGGTATTGTTGGATGAAGCGGCCCGGACCGACATTACATGACCGCGTTCATGAGACTGGTTCTATCGACGTGCTTTGCACACAGGTGGCTTGTGGGTGTCTGTATCTCCAACTTTAGTTGAATCGGATTCAATGAATAGGGTTCTTTCTAAATATCAAAAAGCAATCACTATACCACATTGTGATTTTTATGCCATATGTAAGAACGGTTCTTGCTAAGCCCATAGCAGCTACGTAAAACTTGCAACAACAAAGTAGAGGACGTCTAACTTGTTTTTGCAGGGCATGTTGTGATGTGATATGGTCAAGATGTGATGAGATATAAATTGTTGTATAAGATGATCATGTTTTGTAAAAGTTATCGACAACTGGCAGGACCCTTATGGTTGTCTATTTATTGCATAAGATGCAAGTGCCATATAATTGATTTACTTTATCGCCATGCGATAGCAATAGTTTCAAAAGCAATAGCTGGCGAGATGACCATGTGACGACACATTGATAAATATCGAGATGATGGAGATCATGGTGCCATGCCGGTCATGATGGAGATCATGAGGGTACTTTGGAGATGGAGATCAAAGGCACAAGATGATGATCGCCATATCATGTCACATATTTGGATTGCATGTGATGTTTATCTTTTATGCATCTTATTTTGCTTAGTTCGACGGTAGCATTATGAGATGATCCCTTACTAAACTTTCAAGGTATAAGTGTTCTCCCTGAGTATTCACTGTTTCGATAGTTCTTCGAGCTGAGAAACCACATGATGATCAGGTGTGATAAGCTCTAGTTCACATATAACGGGTGCAAGCCAGTTTTGCACATGTAGAATACTCGGGTTAAACTTGACGAGCCTAGCATACGTAGATATGGCCTCGGAACACTGAAACTGAAAGATCGTTCATGAATCATATAATAGATATGATCAACAGTGATGTTCACAATTGAAAACTACTCCATCTCACGTGATGATCGGACATGGTTTAGTTTATATGGATCACGTGATCATTTAGATGATTAAAGGGATGTCTATCTAAGTGGGAGTTCTTAAGTAATATGATTAATTGAACTTAAATTTATCATGAACTTAGTCCTGATAGTATTTGTGTCGATAGAAACGACACCTATGGAATCACTGGGATCCCTTCTATGGTTGGTGGGCACGAGGTTGTGCAAAGCGCGGGTCTTGCGGTCAGCACAAGGATTGTTTACCCAGGTTCGGGCCACGGAGACGGGTAATACCCTAGTCCTGCTTTGATGTATATTTGAGTGTTCTTGAGTTCTTGAACTAGATACGGTGTGTGTCTAGTTCCAAAGATGCGAATCACTCTCCAGTACGCCTCGGGCCTCCTTTTATAGCCAAAAGGGGTCGCCACCGTGGCACACATGAGGTGGAAAGGGGTATAGTGGATGAGTCTATCCTATGGCTCCGTCGGACAAACACATTTAATGCGCTACCGACGTGCCCCTCTTGCTTTATCGGGGACGGCAAGGAAGCTTGTCCCAACTGTCGCCGCCTCGCCTGGCCCCGACGCGCGCCCTAGCTGAGGAGGCGTTGTAGCACCACGTTGGCTGGCTACTAGGCTGGCATGGTGGCGGAGTCTTCATGAAGATCTGCATGTCACCACGCAGGTGCTTGCTGAGTCGGTGTGGAGGCCGCACGCTGCCACGCAGATGCCTGCCCAGCTGGTTGAGCTAGCAGCTGCATGGGAGCGGTGGTGGAGTCTTGGCAGACGTGGGGCCTGGCTGCGGCCCCGCAGATGTCCTCGGCAAGGGTCTTGTTGGGGGCCTGGCAAGGGTCTTGCCGTGGCAGCGCGGTCGTCGTCGGCAAGGATCTTGCCGGGGGTCTCGTGGATTTCCTTGGCAAGGACCTTGCCAAGGATCGTCGTCTTCTAGTCCTCATCTGATCTTGTGTATTTATGATCTCCACAAAGATTTTCATGCCACCATGGAGGTGCCTCCCGAGCATTGGTTCCGATGTGGGTGATTGCATTGGAACCCCTTGGCTCAAGGGCGGCGCGTTCTACCGGGATTGGGCAAGTTGCCCCGACAAGGCTCTTGCCGGGGCTGCGGAGGCTGCCCCGACAAGGATCTTGCCGGGGGAGTCCACCTCGCCCTCTTTCTCTCTGTGCCACTGGCCTTGCCGTTGCTTCGGTTGTCTCGTGCTCCGGCATCCCTCCACTGCCCTGCTCAGTGCGGCCGCGGGCACGGCTCTGACTGCCCGTGCACAAGTAAAGGGGTACAAAGGAGAGCCCCGACTTCTATACACCGACAGGAGCCCCGGGCCTGGGCCACACATAAGCGTGACATGTGGTTGGGCTAGGCCCAGAATGGTGCGTGGGCATGTGGGGCAGATTTTTACTTGTAGTAACTCCTTCGCTCGCTGCGCTTCCCCACGACCCGCATTGAACGCGTGACGTGGAGGGTCATGCGTGACGTCGGGGTCATGTGTGGGGCGGTTTCCGCACGCATGCATCATGACGGCCCACGCCTTCCACATAAAAAGAGGAAAACACAGAGGCGTGGCTCATTTACTGAGTGGACTCGGGTCGTGGTCTTCAAGGCGCCCGCGCCCCATGATCACAGGGTGGAGAGCGGTCGCTGTCGGTGTCAAAACCGGCGGATCACGGGTAGGGGGTCCTGAACTATGCGTCTAGGATCGATGGTAACAGGAGACGAGGGACACGATGTTTACCCAGGTTCGGGCCCTCTCTATGGAGGTAATACCCGACGTCCTGCTTGATTGATCTTGATGAATATGAGTTTTACAAGAGTTGATCTACCATGAGATCATAATGGCTAAACCCTAGAAGCCTAACCAGTATGACTATGGTAATGAATATCCTTTCCGGACTAACCCCTCCAGTTTATATAGACACCGGGGGGATCTAGGGTTTACATCACTACAAAAAAATACACTTCCGTGATGATACGTGTTTGTCACAGTAGGTCGCTTTTTTGTCATGCATGTACATCCATGACAAATTTATGACAGAATCAAGATAGTCATACCTGTGCTGCCGTAGAAGTGTTCCATGACATTACCAAAATTATCATCACGGAAGTGTCCACTTCCATGACGATAAATCGCGTGTCACATAAGTGCTTTCGTCAAGGGTGACCGACACGT
Organism: Triticum monococcum; assembly: GCA_034509565.1. Taxonomy (NCBI): domain Eukaryota; kingdom Viridiplantae; phylum Streptophyta; class Magnoliopsida; order Poales; family Poaceae; genus Triticum; species Triticum monococcum. Next base: position 73,256,900 of record CM067842.1, on the reverse strand, counting down.
GGCATCCATCGTAACGGAACACCGTTAAGCTATCGGGTCGGGTTTTGGATCCGATAATCCGTTAACAGCCCCGACCAATGGGAATTTCCACGTGTAAAATCATCATTGGCTGGAGGAAACACGTGTCGGCTCATCGTTGGGACAGATGTCATCCACTCATTGGACAGAAGGCGCCTATGATACGTCGACACGTGGCACAGCCCAACACAGGCCCATTCCTGTGAAAAGGCCGGCCCGTTTGACTTGGTCAAAAGGTGGCAGGCCGGCCCATGGAAAGCTTGTTAACGGCCTGTTCGCATATATCCCATTTACAGCCCGTTACGCCCTATCCGAATTAGGCACAGTAGCTTCATCTGGGCCATCCAATATGATTCGAGCCCGTTTTCACTTCTGGCCCATGTATGGCCCATGACGTCTTTCAGCCCATATGAGGCCCTATGTAACTCTTGGCCTATTAACGACCCGTGGTGAAACTGGCCCGTAATGAACAATGTATCACTTTACACCCATTAACGGCCCTTGGTGAAACTGGACCGTAATGAACAGTGTATCACTTTATACCCATTAACGGCTCGTTATTCCGTTCAGCCGTTTGCAGCCCATGTTATCTTTCGGCCTTCTCAGAGCCCATTTATTCTTGGGCTCATTTCCAGCATTCGTTTACTTACGGCATGTTACTGTCATTTTCTGCTTGTGGACCAAATTCAGCCCGTTTGTGGTCCGTTAATACGTTGGGCCATTTTCATAGCGTCATCAAATATGGCCTATTAACGATGGCCCGTTTACGAACATAATGCGGCCTATTATTGGCCCATGTTTGGCCAATCGATCATACGTCCTATATAAGTCCCATTGATGATACGACCCGTAGAAGGCCCATTGTTTCTACGGCCTGTAGAAGGCCTACTGTTTCTATGGCCCGTAGAAGGCCCACTGTTTTTACGGCCCGTAGGAGGCCAGTGTCACTACATTAAATATTAGCCCATGGTTATTGTGGCCTAGTTTTAAAAAATAGGTTATTGCAGCCACTAGCAAACCGCAAAAAAAAAACTGCACTGACTACAAGCAAACAAATAAACAAGACAACAAGGAAATAAATAAGCAAGCAACTTATGCTAGGCTATCAGGGCTATTACACATATTACATCCATTGGGCATCAAAGTTCGCCACTAGTGCAAATATAGGGAACAAAGCAGCATATAAAAGCCGCGGCAAAACAAGTCCAGAACTGAAACCACTTCAGAAGAGTTCAAGAAACAATATCCTGGGTACCCATAATGCTGGCAAGATGCTTAGCAAGCTTATTAGCTTTCTCTTGCTTGGCGCTTAAATCCTCCAGCGCTTGCTGTTGCACAAGAAAGGACTGGTGTCTATTAGCCACAGTGACTTGCTGTTCGAATTACTGGCCAGTACCGCTGGCACAAGCGCTTATAGCTGGCCAGTACCGCTGTCCTGTTCAAGAACCCCCTCCAATTCAAATAGCTGATAAACAAGAAAAGAAGTTGAACGCACAGACATTGTATGATAGACAGATGTGGTAATTCACATATATGTTGTCTAACCAAACAGGACAGTATGACACAGTTTCACATATATGATGCCTAACTAAACAGGATAGCATGACACAGTTTCAGATATATGATGGATAACTTAACAAGATATAATGGCATAATTCAACATATTATGAGTACCTAAACAGGATGACATGACACAACTATATGATGTCTTTCTAAAATAGGTTGGGATGAAATAATTCACATACATGTTGTCTAAGTATACAGGATGGCATGATATAATTGACATAATTGATTCATATACGAAGCAGCTGGCACTCGCATGTATGATCTCTAAACTAAGCAGATAGAATTCAATATTGTGCATATGATGTCTAAACTAAGCAATACAAGACACCATATGCATCATATGAGCAATATAAACATTGCAACTTAGAGCATACACCTCAGGTGGGATATAGGACTGGTCATCTGTCTCTGAATCCTCCTCTGAGGAGCTCCCTATAACCATCGAGATATATGCTTCAACAGGTACCATTGCCTGCTCTGAAGAACTTGTTTTCACTCCAGATTTTTCCATAACCGGCTCAAATGGCTGATACACATGAAGTGTAGTTCAATATACACAGATTGTCGACAAATGGAATACGTAATGAAAAAAAAGATGGCATGAGATAATTCACATATATGATGCCTGGCTCCATGGCGGTGCATAATCCACATATATGATAACTGGCTGAAAAACATGGCATTGCATAATTCACATATTTGATATAGAAAGCAAACAGGAGGCATTCACACAAAGCATGTCTAATCTAAGCAGATGGCATGGCAATGCAAGACACCATATGCATGATATGAGCAATATAACCCAGCTAAGTTAGAGCATGCACCTCGGGGAGGGGGAATACGACTAGTCATCTCTCTCTGAATCCTCCATTAAGGAGCTATCTGTAACCAGCAAGAAATTTGCATCGACAGGTAGCACTGACTGCTCAGATGACCTTGTTTTCAATCCAGATTTTCACATGACCGACTCAAATGGCTGATGCACAGGAAGAGTAGATGGATGTATAAACATTGTTGACAAATGGAATACATTATGGAAAAAATATGGCATGATACAATTCACATATACGATGACTGGCTAAACAGGATGGCATTGCATGATTAACGTTATGATGCCTAGCTAAAGAAGATGGCATTGCATAATTCCCATATACTCCCTCCGTTCCTAAATATTTGTCTTTTTAGAGATTTCAAATGGACTACCACATACGGATGTATATAGACACATTTTAGAGTGTAGATTCACTCATTTTGTTCCATATGTAGTCACTTGTTGAAATCTCTAAAAAGATAAATATTTTGGAATGGTGGGAGTATGATATAGAAACCAAACAGGTGGCATTCACACAAAGCAAATCTAAACTAAGCTGATGACATATAAGATGTATAATGTAAGCAATGCAAGGTCCCATATGCATGATATGACCAACATCAGCATGCCAGGTTAGAGCAAACACCTCAGGTGGTAAACAGGCGTGGTCGGCTCCTTCTGAATCTCCATCTGAACAGTTATCTTCCTCTGGAATACAATCTGGAAATGCCGGAGGGGGGGCACTTCGCCCATTGTCGTGGTTTTGTCATAGCAGATGTCCTAGAGAAAGGACTTAGTCGTGGAGCCATCGCGATGGGTTAGCTTGAAGGGGTTAAAGCGGACACAGGGACGCAAGAGAGTTTATACTAGTTCAGCCCCTTCGATGAAGGTAAAAGCCTACGTCTAGTTGTGATGGAATTGATCGGGTTTCGATGACTAGGGAGCAAACAAGCTTTGCCTATGTCTCGAGTTGTTGTCTGTTGTCCTTGAACCATCGCCGGGTCGTCCCCTTATATACACGGGTGACGCCCGTCGGTTCACAAAGTCCCAACACCAGTCCATATTCGTATCCGGGTTGGTCTCTCCTTATTCCTAACTTACAATACAAGTTTATATACAAATACCGGTTTACAGCTACAAGTCTTAAACCGACTACGGGCCTTAGGCCCTCATCTGTCTTCTTGGGCTTTAGCACTCTTGAACTACTGATGAAGTTGACTCGGCCCAGATAGGCCGGTTTACGCCCAGCAGTAATATCCCCAACATTAGGCCCCAGATTGATTTGAACGGGCTCATGTCAATCCTTTAACAAAAACTTCATCTTCAACATCTTCTCATAAATTGGTAAACCGCCATGATGTCATCTTCTCTGATTGCTATAAACCGGAGTGACATCACCTGTCATAACGAAGCTATCCATTATGCTTCCTTGTTTAATAGATCTGCGGAAATCGAGGCGACAACTCCGTTTCGTGTCCCCTTGAATGTCATGCCTGACACATGTCCCTTTGCCTTATAAATAGGACCAAAGGGTCATTTATTTTCTCCCCTTCGTGCCTTTCTTCTTCGTGTTCCTCGCGTCGCCAGCCTCAGAGCTCCGCCGCCACCGTCAACTTCTGCACCGCGGCAACCTTCCGCGTCTTCCTCAACTCTGGTAAGCCTTCTGCTCTTCTCAACACAGATCTATTCTAGGGTTTCGTGTTCTTGCAGTGTTCATCACCTCTTCGTGTTCATATACTAGCTCCTAGATGCATCTATGAACCCCTGCTCTATGTAGCGGTAGCTTTTAGTATCCGCCTTTAGTTTCATGCCCAAGACCATAGATCTCACATATATTTCTGCCCATTGATTCAATACTATTCTGCTTTGAGCCTTTGAATATTTTTCTTATTTTTTGAAGTTGCTTCAGACCCAACGCTGTAGAGAAATCTTGTGAAATCTGTTTCAATGCTTAGATCAGACGGTTTAACCTTGTTGAAAAAATTGCCAAACCAGTATATACCATTAGTCCCCTTGTTGAACCACCAGATGTTGTTGCTTCATAAAACTCTAGTTTAGATAGATCTGTCTCCGGTTTAACATTGCACATACCAATGTACCTTAATCAATGCATTTTTGAACCGGGATCTTCTACCTTGTAGATTTCCTCATGGCCAAGCAAGTATATGAGTGCAATTGGGTTCCTTCTCACGTCATAGAGGCTCAACTGGACGATTTAGTCCTGATTGGCGCTTTAGGCAGCAAAGATACCATCCATTGGAGGGCTCCTGGCAAAGAATGCCCTCCCACACCTCAAGAAGGAGAGGTCGTTGTTTTCGTAGATCACTTAGCCCGGGGCTTTAAGCCGCCTGGTTCTAAATTTTACCTGGATGTTTTAGCTGATTTCCAGCTCCATCCACAAGACACTGGCCCCAACTCTGTTACAAATATGTGTCACTTCCAAGTGCTCTGTGAGGCGTTCTTTCAAGAGGAGCCCACAGTGGAATTGTTCAGAGACCTTTTCCATCTAAACCGCCGTACTGAGTTTACTGACGGCTCCAATACGGAGTTGGGTGGCGTGGCGATTCAGAAAAGGAAACAGGTCAGATACCCTCATGCCAAACTGCACAACCACCCCAAAGAGTGGAATCAGACATGGTTCTATTGCAAAGACACCTCCCCTGCTGGTGAGAATCCCTTGCCTGGCTTTCGTCCGGAGCAGCTCAGCAATACACACCCCTTTCCGCAAAGGTTGAGTGCCCAGGAGAGAAGAAAATATGCTCCTCAACTGTCGAAGCTCAGAGCCTTTATGGCCAACAGTTTAACAGGGGTTGATCTCGCTCGCTGTTGGATATCATGGAGCATACTGCCTCTGAGTCAGCGCTGCGGTTTGATGTGCGAGTATACTGGCAGTGCTGATGACCCACTGCGACATTCCAACATCCAGCTCACCGATGAAGAAATCACAGAGGCGGTGAATAAGATGCTGAATGAACCGGAACACATCTGTGCTAAAAACGGCCTGCTTCCCTTTTGTGCCACCAACAAACCGCCAGCTGTAAGACTTTGATTTTTCTTTTTGCTGAATCTGTTATTGATATATCCGGTGATTGTTTAATATCAGTGTCTGTGTAACCAGGGCATTGATCCGTTTTGGAGCAAGAAACTGCCGCAGGGGAAACCAGAAAAACCAGACAAATCGGAAAGAGCAATCCGGCAAAAGACTAAAGCTGTGAAGAAGACCGCCCACAGGAAAAGAACCACTGCATCCTCTAATCCGGCCCATGATGATGATGTGGATAATCCGGACCTTGAGGTAGGGCTTGACTCACTTGGCTTATTTTTCATGCGTCTTATTGCTGATGATATTTGTCAGGATGATGCCGAAGCCAGCCACGCTGATGCTGCAGAGGTAATTATTCTCTCTTCCGATTCAGAACCTTTGCCTTCACTAAAAATCCGTCAGGCAAACCGGAAAGTTAAATTTTCTCATCCTCTTGCTTATTTGGATCCCAAAATTCTTATGAAGACCCAACAGCACGAAGCTCGTCGCACCACTCGGCACAGCGGCCAGGTAGTTACCTCTGTCGGTTTATCGAACAGTCCGGTTCGGAAACGCCGCTCAGAGGTCTCTAGTTTGCTTGTTAGTGCTTATCCTAAAGCGGGCTGCTTTTGTCAACCTCTTAATCCATCTGACTCCGATTACCAGGTTACTTCCCACTCATCCTCTGGCGAGTCATTGGCTACTCAGCTGCCACCGCTCAAAACGGTGCTTGGGTAAGCTATACTTATCATAATATTTGCAGCACATCGCCTTGGAACATATGCTGTATTTGATTTTGTTATTCCTTTCAGGGCCAAACCTAGGCCAAGCAAGAAGGCTCGCCTAGACAAAGCGGCCGAAGAAGATGCCGTCCCTGAACCGGGCAAGACACCAGATCTTGAAGCGGCTATTCCTGAGGATATACCCAATGATCCACCGCAGCAAGACGGCGATCTTATTGCTGAAGAGAGACCTATTGATGCCTCAAGTCCTATCAATCAGCCCACTAGCTCCATCCGGATTGAGAAATCCACCGTTCCAGCAAACCCACTGATAAGCCAACAGCCCTAGTGCAAACCGGTGATACCAAGGATGATGAGGTTGTCACTATTGGCATTGGCCATACAGAGCCAAGCAATCCTGTCGCTTTGTCCAAACATTCTGCCAAGGAAGAATTTGCTGCCTTTGGCAAAGGCAAGTGGAATGCTGATCTGGCGACTTACGCTGCTCTAAACACCCAAGATATCCATTCCGGCTACCTGAACCGACTGTATACCAGGCGTGACTATGAAGCCGGTCTGGTTAACATGATGAAAGATAAATATGAGGTAACTTCCACATGCTCTTTCCTGCTTGTATGCTTCAATTTTGCTAATTCTCCTAGCCCCCAAGGGCCGGTTTGTAACCTTCTTTCAAACCGGGACTTACTAATATAAATCTTAATGCTTTGAAATTCGCTGATGTAGCCCCCAAGGGCCGGTTCAACTTAGCGTAGTTAAACCGATACTTTAAGTAATTGAGATTGCCGCATCAGAATATATACGAGCAAATAGCCATTAGCCCCCAAGTGCCAAGTTGAATACTTGTATTGATCTTGGGACTTTGTAAGCAATTGAAAGATGAAGATCGAATATGCATTAGCCCCCAAGTGCCAAGTGCATAACTTGTTATGTGGTTGGTACTTCAATCCTTGCACCGTTTTGCTGAATCATATAACTGTCTGCCTGCAGGCTGAGCTGAAGACGAAAGAAAGCCAGGTCGCCGATCTCGAAGATAATCTGAAATCCCAACAAGCTGAAACCTCCAAAGCAAAAGAGGAATTAACCAGTGCTTTAAGCCCCATGGAACAGCTTAAGGAGAACTTCAAGAAGAAGCGGGCGGATTGGGCCACTGAAAAATCCGCTTTAATCAAACGAGTAGAAGATGCCGAGGCTGCACTAAAACCGGTGGCGGATGAACTGACCAGCATAAAGCGGCACGTGCATGCCATGACCACTGCTATCTTTAGTAAGCCGGTTTAACTTCTGAACTGATTCTGCTGTCTTACAGAGCTGCTGGTTTGTTAACCCTTTATGATATTTCAGGGACACGCATTGGTCACTTAGGGTCAGATGTGCGGAAGAAATTGAAAGCCACCTATACGTTGATCGAACAACTGTGCACTCGTGCACATCGTATCATCTGTACGGCATCCCACAACAAACCGGCGCCCACTTTGATTCAAGACACTCTGATGAAACTGTTGGTGTTTCCTGCCCGGGTTGAAGAACTGAAGAAATTTGTTGCTCGAACTGGTACGATCAATGCCTTAATCCGGACAAAAGCTTGGGTGCCGGATTTTGATCCTATTGAAGCGGCTCAGGGCTATTCCAGCTTGAAGGAAGACGGGTCAAAGTTTGGTGAAGCGGATCTGCGAGCAATAAACCGGGAGGTGCTTCCGCTAGCTTGTCAATTGGCTGAAGAAGCAGACTTGTCTCATTATCAAGCCCAATATGACCATCAGAACAAGCGAATAGCTACACCAATTCATGAGTCGAAAAATCTTATCCCTCCAATCCGTAAGCATACTTACGCTCCCGATATTGACTCGTCATTGCTGATCCATGATGAAGCTGTCTTTCAAGCATTAATGGGAATCGACTGGACAACTGTTGATTTCCCACCGCTGGGTAGAGAAACTAAAGCTGAAGCAGCGCGGGATGACCCACAACCATTAGGCCAGGCTGGTGGCCAAGCTTGAACCGGAAGCCGGTTTAAAACTGCTTCTCCCTTGCGAAAAACAATGATCATATTGTTGACACCGCATTGCCTTGTAATAGGCTAGCTAATACTTTTGATGTTGATATGCCTTCGTGCATAATTACTGCCACTTGCTCTTCCTTTGGGTGATGAACTTTCCAAAGTACTTTCTGCAATAAAATAATCTTCAAGTGCCACCGCGGTTGTACCGTCAGGCGGAATATGATGTCTGCATACATGAAATCAAAACATCCGATTTTTTGTAAGTATATGACCAAATTTTTGAGATACATAATACCTGCCATCATTGAGCATGAAGTTGGCTTGGCCAATCTTGAAGCGGAGTTTTATAAACCCACACTGTTGGAGGAGATAGCAGCTCCCATATATATATGATGCTGGTTTACCATGTAAACCGTGCCGGGTTATAATAAACATTATGTTACTCCATAAGAGTATGTTAACAAAAAAAAGATCAAACCGGGCAAATAGTCTCTGGATTGAAATGAACCGTGTTTCGTCAATTGACAGTGTGAACCGGTTGAAAACTTTGTCGATTTAAAAAACGCAATAAAAAGAAAGAAATACCTTTCAAAGAAAAGTGTGAAGCAAATGCAATGACAAAACCGTTTGCAAAAAAAGGTTTATTTGAGCTGATCAGATGGTGTTACCATGGCCGAACACGACCAAGCTCCCGATAGGTGTAACTATGGTTCTAGTCAGCCACGTCCCCAAATGAAACCGTGGCATTTATGCCGATCAAGTGGCATGGCAATGGTTCGGGTTCGACCAAGCCCCCAAGTGATTCTGTGGCCTTAGGCCGATCAAGAGGCATGACTGGTTCAGACGTGACCAAGTCCCCAAGTGATCTGGTGGCTCTCGCCTATCAAGAGGTATTGTATTGGATTGGACACGACCAAACCCCCAAGTGATATAACATGATGCTTTTAAAAAGCTAACTCAAGGGGTAAACCGGAGGCCTCTTTAGAACAACTCTGTGTAACCACACATGATGTAAAAGAATAGATACCCTGCTTTAGCTGAGGTTCCGTTTTATTATATTTAATCATAATATATACATCGTCGTAATATGTACATAAGTAGAGCCAATGGCTCAGGTATAGTAAGGCCGAAGATGCGCTATGTTCCACGGCATGTTGGTCTCCTCCTCTGATATACGTGAGTCCTTATGCTCTCCAATATCGATCAGATAGTATGACCCGTTGTGCAGATTCTTGCTGACCACGAAAGGCCCCTCCCAAGGTGGGGATAGCTTATGCATATCAGTCTGATCTTGGATGAGCCAAAGCACCAAATCTCCTTCCTGAAAGGTTCTGGTTCTGACTCGGCAACTGTGATAACGACGAAGATCCTGTTGGTAAATCACCGAGCGGGCAGCTGCTAAGTCACGTTCTTCATCCAACAGGTCCAAAGCATCTTGCCGTGCTGTCTCATTGTCCGCTTCAACATAAGCCGCCACACGGGGTGAATCATGGCGGATATCACTGGGGAGAAGGGCCTCCGCTCCGTAAACCATGAAGAACGGTGTGTATCCTGTTGATCTGTTGGGTGTAGTATTGATGCTCCATAACACAGATGGTTACTCTTCTACCCAACAACCCGGTGTTCTCTACAAAGGAACCATAAGCCGGGGCTTGATGCCTCTCAAGATCTCTTGATTAGCCCTTTCTGCTTGACCATTCGACTGTGGATGTGCCATCGATGAAACGTCGAGCCGGATGTGCTCCCGTTCGCAGAACTCCTTCATGGCACCTTTGGACAATTGGCACCATTATCTGTGATGATACTGTGTGGAAAGCCAAATCGGAAAATCACTTTTTTGATGAACTGAACCGCCGTGGCCGCATCACACTTGCTAATAGGTTCTGCCTCCACCCACTTTGTAAACTTGTCAACCGCCACCAGGAGGTGGGTCTTCTTATCTTTGGACCTTTTGAAAGGCCCAACCATATCCAGTCCCCAAGTTGCAAATGGACAAGTAATTGGAATCATTCTCAACTCTTGAGCCGGCACATGAGCACGTCTTGAAAACCTTTGGCAACCATCGCATTGTCTAACCAGATCCTCCGCATCAGCATGGGCAGTCAACCAATAGAAGCCATGATGAAACGCTTTAGCCACCAGAGATTTTGAACCGGCGTGGTGACCACAATCTCCTTCGTGGATCTCACGCAGAATTTCACGGCCTTCTTCAGGAGACACACAGCGTTGAAACGCTCCTGAGACACTGCAATGATGCAACTCGCCGTTGATAATAGTCATGGACTTGGATCGCCGGATTATCTATTGGGCCAGAGTCTCATCCTCTGGTAACTCGCCCCGGTTCTTGTACGCCAGGTAAGGAAGCGTCCAATCCGGAATAACATGAAGAGCTGCCACCAATTGAGCCTCCAGATCAGGAATAGCCAAATCTGCTTCACCAGGGATCTTGACCGACGGGTTGTGCAGCACATCCAGAAAAACATTGGGCGGGACCGGTTTGCGCTGAGAGCCCAGCCGGCTTAAGGCGTCCGCCGCTTCATTTTTCCGCCGGTCCACGTGGTCCACCTGATAGCCTTTAAAATGACTTGCAACAATATCCACCTCACGACGATATGCTGCCATGAGTGGGTCCTTGGAGCCCCAAGTGCCAGACACTTGCTGAGCCACGAGGTCCGATTCACCGAAGCACTTAACTCGACTTAGATTCATCTCCATAGCCATCCAAAGACCATGGAGCAAGGCTTCATACTCAGCTGCATTGTTAGTACAAGGGAACAATAAGCGGAGAACATAACAAAATTTATCACCTCATGGGGAAGTTAATACAACTCCAGCCCCCGAGCCTTCCAATTGCCTGGATCCGTCAAAATGGATGGTCCAATATGTGCGGTCCGGCTTTTCTTCAAGTGCTTGCATTTCCGTCCAATCATTGATGAAATCAACAAGTGATTGAGACTTAACCGCCGTCCGAGGCACATACTTCAAACCGTGCGGCCCAAGCTCTATATCCCACTTGGCAATCCGGCCAGTTGCTTCCCGATTCTGGATGATATCTCCCAAAGGAGCAGAACTGACCACCGTTATTGGGTGCCCTTGGAAGTATTGTTTAAGCTTCCGTCTTGCCATAAAAACTCCATACACCAGCTTCTATCAATGCGGATACCTTTGCTTGGACTCAATGAGTACCTCGCTGATATAATAGACCGGACGTTGAACCGGATGCTCCTTACCTGCCTCCTTTCGCTCCACCACAATAGCCACGCTGACCGCCCGAGCATTAGCAGCAACATATAGCAGTAACGGCTGCTTGTCAATGGGAGCGGCGAGCACAGGTGGATTGGCCAATTGCCGCTTTAAGTCCTCAAATGCTTCATCAGCAGCAGAACTCCAGACAAACTGATCCGTCTTCTTCAACGTCTGATATAAAGGGATTGCCTTCTCACCAAGACGACTGATAAACCGACTTAACGCGGCAATCCGGCCTGCCAGGCATTGAACATCATTGATACACTTCGGTTTAGCCAGGGAGGTGATGGCTGTGATCTTCTCCGGATTAGCCTCAATTCCCCTATTGGACACCAAAAGCCCAATAACTTGCCTGCCGCTACACCAAAGACGCACTTGTCCGGATTAAGCATCATCTTGTATGTCCTCAGGTTATCAAAGGTTTCCTTCAAATCACCAATCAGAGTCTCCTTCTCCCTGGATTTAACCACGATATCATCCACGTAAGCATGTACATTATGGCCAATCTGTTTGTGAAGACAATTTTGCACACAACGTTGATAAGTTGCCCGGGCACTCTTGAGCCCAAAGGGCATAGACACATAGCAGAAGGCTCCAAAGGGAGTTATGAATGTCGTCTTCTCCTGGTCCTTAACTGCCATTTTGATCTGATGATAGCCAGAATATGCATCCAAAAACCTTAAATGCTCACAACCCGCCATAGCATCAATAATTTGATCAATACAAGGGAGGGCAAAAGGATCTACTGGACAAGCTTTATTAAGATCTGTGTAATCCACACACATGTGCCAGGTGCCATTTTTCTTAAGGACCAGCACCGGATTGGCAAGCCACTCAGGGTGAAAAACTTCAACAATAAAGCCAGCTGGTAAGAGCCTGGCTACCTCTTCTCCAATCGCCTTGCGTCTTTCTTCATTAAACCGGCGGAGGAACTGTTTCACCGGTTTGTATTTAGGATCCACATTAAGGGTGTGCTCAGCGAGTTGCCTCGGTACACCTGGCTTGTCAGAGGGCTTCCATGCAAAAATGTCCCGATTCTCACGGATGAACTCGATGAGCGCGCCTTCCTATTTTGGATCCAAGTTGGCACTGATGCTGAACTGCTTGGACGAATCGCCAGGTACAAAGTCAACAAGCTTTATTTCTGCCGCCGATTTGAACTTCAAGGCCGGGTCATGCTCCGTAGTTGGCTTTTTTAATGGAGTCATGTCCGCCGGATCAACATTGTCCTTATAATACTTCAGCTCCTTGGTGGCACAAACCAACTCTGCATAGGCCACATCTCCTTCCTCGCACTCCAAAGTGATTTTGCGGCTTCCGTGAACCGTTATTGTCCCCTTGTGACCTGGCATCTTGAGCTGCAAATACACATAACAGGGTCGTGCCATAAACTTGGCGTAGGCCGGTCGCCCAAACAGGGCGTGATATGGACTTTGGATTTTCACCACTTCAAACGTCAATGTCTCCGACCGAGAGTCGACCATCCCCAAAGGCCACTTCTAGAGCTATCTTACCAACAGGATAGGCTAATCTGCCAGGTACTACACCATGGAACACCGTATTAGACGGTTTGAGATTTTTACCTGTTAGTCCCATACGACGGAAGGTCTCATAGTACAAGATATTAATGCTGCTACCTCCATCCATGAGCACCTTGGTGAACTTGTAACCTCCCACCTGAGGTGCCACCACCAGAGCCAACTGACCCAGAATATCAACCTGGGGAGGGTGATCCTCTCTGATCCATATGATTGGCTGTTCAGACCAGCGTAGATACGGGGTATGGCCGGTTCAACAGAGTTGACCGCCCGCCGATGAACCTTCCGGTCTCACTTGTCCAAGCTAGTGGTGAAGACATGGTACTGCCCACTACTCAACTGCTTTGGGTTGCTCTGGTAACCTGGCTGTTGCTGCTGTTGGTTGTAACCACCCTGGTTGTTCTGCCTATTTTTACCATTATGTCCGCCCGGATTACCATTAAATCCTGAACTGGAATTTCCTCCACCGTAACCCGGCCCGGACCCTGAGCCACGCCCGGAGCCGTGATCATACCGGAAAGCATTAGAATTCTTGAACTCCTGCATAATGAAGCAATCCTTCCGAAGGTGGTTTGCTGGCGCCTCCTTCGTCCCATGTCTTGGACAGGGCTGGCTTAGTAGATAGTTTAGGCAGTTCGGGTTAGGGCTGGGCGCCCCATTGCGATTTTTCGGTTTACCCTTGCGTCGCTGGCCATTGTCCTACGTGTTGGTATTAGCCACAAAGTCCATGTTACCATCTACTTTACGCTTGCCTCCACCACCATTGCCTGCCTAGTGATGCTGCTGACCTTTGGAGTTGTTGTTGCTCTTTACCTTCCCTGCCTTGTCATCATCAGATTCGGGATCCTTGGTACTATCAGAATCAGCATACTTTACCAAAGCAGCCATGAGGGTTCCCATGTCAGTGCAATGACGCTTCATCCATCCCAACTTCAGCTTTAGGGGCCCAAACCGGCAGTTGCCTTCTAGGGTTAATACAGCGGTGTCAGCATTGATGCGGTCTGATGAATGCAACACTTGTGAAACCTGGCACACCCAATGAATCATCGATTCTCCTTCCTCCTGGACGTAGGCACCTAAGTCCACTATCGACATAGGCTGTTTACATGTATCCTTAAAATTGCTGATAAACCGGGCTTGTAATTGGGCCCATGAACTGATAGAATTAGCCGGCAAGCTTTTTAACCAAGTACGGGCCATTCCTTCAAGCATCATGGTGAAGTATTTCGCACACGCCACGTCATCCACATCAAGCATCTCCATGGCCATCTCATATGTCAGGACCCCGATCCTAGGTTACACCGATCTAGCATGTAACACATCATATCACTTTGTGGCCTCACGCACGGTATTCCCACGGGTGCCACCTTACCTGGCCCGGGACCGTTTGCGCCTTTTGGCTCACGTATATGATAGTGTCGCTAGCATCCATATGACAAAGAACCCGGGCCGACATGGCTAGTCGTGAACCCAAAGCGGCACTAACCCATGGGGACAGGCATACATGAATCAACCTCGAGCATGTCGGTCAACAGCGTGTGAATCCAGGCTGTAGCACTGGGCCAACAGGACTCCAGTAACCCGGGCTGTAGCAGGCTAGACAGGACTCCGGATGTCACCGCGTGACATTTCCCCGAAGGGACAGACACAGGAACGAAGTGAAACACATGCCGGCCAGTCAAGTGTCCTGAACAGTAGTGCTGGGCTAGCAGGACTCCGGTGAACCGAGCTGTAGCGGACTACTATGGCTCGAGGAACACTAGACTACATTTCCCCATAAGAAAAGGCTGCGAAGGATAAACAACTAGGTTGTCGGATCCTACACATACCAAGCATTTCAATCATACACACAATATGCTCGATATGTGTAAATACAACATGGCATCACAACAAGACTCTACGACTCAAGTATTAACTCATTAGGCTCCGAAGAGCCAGATATTACAAGCATGGGTCTCATGACCCAACAATCATAGCATACAATGCAAAGCACATGCGGAAGCTTAACATGTCTGAGTACAGACATCTATAAATGAAAAAGGCTAAGAAGCCTGACTATCTACCAGATCCTGTCGAGGGCACAAGATCGTAGCTGAGGTATCAAGCTAAACATCGAAGTCCAGCGGAACTACTAGCGAGACTGGAGTCTCTCTGCAAAACATAAATTAAGCAAACGTGAGTACAAATGTACCCAGCAAGACTTACATCAGAACTAACTACATATGCATCGGTATCAACAAAGGGGGTGGTGGAGTTTAACTGCAGCAAGCCAGCTTTGACTCAGTGGCTAACCTGAACTACGACTGCAAGTAACTCTTTTGAGGTGGCGCACACGAGTCCACAAATTCACCATACCAATACACCACTATGGATCTGCTCCCGTCTCCCTACGAGAACACCATCCATAGCACTCACGCTTATCTTGCGCATTTTAGAGTATCCACTTTCACTTGTCTATGAACTATGCAAGGGGTCCAAGTTTCCATATCCGAGGAATCCGGCTATTCGAATAGATAATGATAACCCTGCAGGGGTGTACTTCTTCACACACGCTCTCGCCACTTATAGCCCTGTACACGTCATGTACCTCGGCAACCTTCAAGCGGAAGCCGGGCGAGGGAGTCGGCCACGACCTGACTAACCAACAAGTCTCTCGTCCAGGTTTATCACCTATTCGGGTTCCATCCGCAAGGAGATCCGGCCGGGGTGTCGCTCACGGCCCCAAACGATTTGTGCAGGGTTCCCAAGCCCACCATCCGGGTGCCACTTGGTACACCGTGCCACGGTCCTAGTCTGTCCCAAGCCACCTGTACCGGGTGCCACTTGGTAGACTACTAACACTACCTACAAACACCAGAAACTAGTTGCAACTCCTGGACAGAGATCGAGTTGATTAATAAGCCGAGAGGGGCCGAGTTATCGGAACCCAATGTGTGGTAGTAACTGTTCATGGATCACAAACACAGAACTCAGTTCCTGAGGACGGCTGCAATGAGACAACCCACCATGTACTCCTACATGGCCTCTCACCGCTACCTTTACCAAATCGTGTTCACACACTTAGCTCTCAACAGTAGGACATTATTACACACCTCCAATTCATCCCCAATGAATCAGGCCTGACCCAACTCTAAGCAGTAGCAGGCATGACAAACAAACATGAATGAGTAGGCACATCAGGGCTCAAACAACTCCTACTCATACTAGTGGGTTTCATCTATTTACTGTGGCAATGACAGGTCATGCAGAGGAAAGGGGTTCAACTACCGCAGCATGTAACAGTTGAATCGATGTTGCCCTAATGCAGTAAAAGATAGCAGGAGCGAGAGAGTGGGATTGCATCAGAATGAACAAGGGGGTTTTGCTTGCCTGGAACTTCTGAAGATATCATTGGGTCTTCATCAGTGTCAACGATCACAGCGTCGGTACCACGTCTATCGAGAGGGGACAAATACCGGCAACAGCGAAAGAAATACAATCAATGCAATGCACAGTATGATGCATGATCATGACATGTCAATATGCTGTGGTTTGAGCTAATGCAACTAGCTATGATTTAAATGAAGTTGGTTTGAGTACAAGATTCAAATTCCAACTCCATATATGATTATTTAAATGCCCTTTATTTTTTTGTCCAAAACAGAGGACAATCATTGTTCAAACATGCATTAAAATGGTACAGATGGATTCCTTGAATTTTTCTGATAATTTTTCATATATAAATTATTTCGCTTGGAGTTACGCTTGATTTCCTGTGAATTTTAGAAGTTTTGGGCATTTTCTGGAATTTCCTGTAAAAGAATAAATCCAGTAAATGAATTATTGCATCAGCATAGCGTCAGGGTGACGTCAGCAGGTCAACGGGGCACCTCCAGGTCAAACCTGACCAGTGGGACCCACTGGTCAGTGACTAACTAACTAACTTAAGTTAATTAGAGCCTGGGCCCGCATGTCTGTGTCTAATTTACTTAACTAAGTTAATTAGGACTAACTAAATCTAACACTAATTAAAAAGGGGCCTGGCCCACACGTCAGTCAACCAGGGGAGGTCAAACCCCTGGTCAACGGGTTCAAACCCGCTGGACTTGGTCCACGGCTCGACACCGGCAACGGAAGATGCGGCGGAGGGCTTCGGGAATCACCCACAGGCGACCATTTGCACGGCGGAGAGGCTCTACATGACGAGGGGACTCGTCCGTGTCCAGTGGTGCTCACGGCAGCAGCTCTAGTGGCCTAAAACGACGGCGGCGGCAACTTGCGCGGCGGCCGGAGTGCGGGAGTTGAGCGGATCGGTGTTGTAGGGAACGGCAGGAGTCGCGGGTGGTTGCGGTCGACTCCTGGGAACGTGCTGAGCACGATGGCGCGCTCGGTTGCGAGCTTGCATGGCTGTGGTCACGGTGGCGGCATGGCCGGCGGAGCCAATCTCTTGGGCTCGACGGGAATGGGTGCTACGATGAGCTAGTGGGCATGGAAGTAGGGGGAATCGGTAGAGGAGTTCACCGCGAGTGTAGGGGGCATCGAAATGGGCTCGGGGAAGCACGGACGATGTCGGGGCATTGCCGGCGATCTCGGAGGCCGGAGTTGAAGATGACGGTGGTGGCATCCTTCCCGGGCACCTGGCATTGCGTGACTCGGTGGAGGGAACGAGGACATCGTCGTGGATCTCAGGGGCACGTCTAGGGGCGTAGGGGAGGTCGGTGGCTATGCGAGCGGTGGACGGCGGTGACGGCGGTTCTCGGTCTCGCTTGGGGCCGAGAGATAGAGGAGGGGAGGAGCTCCAGGGAGAGAGGGGAAAGTGACTGGGGACCGAGGAGGGTCGCGTGCCGATGCTAGAAGGCCCGTGGCGTCGCGGTGGAAGCAGGAGGTGGCCGGGCGTACGCCGGCGCACGGTGGCCACGCGCCTCTGTCCTTCTGTCAAAGGAGGAAGAAGATCAGAGCGCCCCTCGTGGGCTGGGCTGGCCAACTGGGCCGGCCAGGTGGCTTTGGTGGGCGCCAGGTAAGTGGCCCAGGTGGGTTTTCTGCTCTGTTTTAGTTTTTGTTCTGTTTTCCTATTTATTTAATCATTTTGCCACTGATTCAAATTCAAAAGAATTTCAAAACAGTGACAAAACCCTTTGAATAATTTTATGTTTCTAGATGGACTTTTCCAACAGCACATAAAACATTTCAAAGTTATTTGAAAATATATCCCATATATCATGAATATAATTCCAAATTCAAATACAATAATGATTTAAATTCAGTGCCAAAATAATTCCTTCAAAATGTTCCAGAATTTTGGTTTGATATATAACTCTTGCCAAAATTCACAAAACTATTTTTAGGGCATTTTGGATTCACGGAATGCTATTTAAAGGGTACTTGCCCTTATTTTAAACAGTTTTCTGAGGTTTGAACAATCCTCAATTCAAGTTTCAGAAATTTAAACATGATGCATAGATGATCTCAGATGCAACTAAATACAAGCAGTTCTAGGATTGTGACATCATAGCTCTCCACCCATGTCTCTGGAGGTTGATCCGTCGTGTAATTTGGTACTTTGCGCGGGCCTTTGAAATCTTTGGGCAGGCGCACATTGCGTAAAGCGGGGACAAGGCAAGGCACCCCCAAAGAACTAGAACTAACACCCGGTTCGATCAAGATAGTTGGACGAACCGGCGTGAGCTGCCGAGCCTGATGCTGTGCGGCTAACTCGGCCGCCCTGCGCGCTCGGGCCCGGTCCACCACTTCCTGAGCGTTATCACCACCACCCGCCGGGTTGTTGCCATGGGGTGCTCCACGTCGTTCATTACTTGACACTGCCAGTTCATCCATATGTCTGCTATAGCTCCGGCTTGGACGGGGGGTCGAGTGGATCCGGTCACGGCTGTACGAGTATGCTTCTTGTTGGACCAAGGCTGTCCTCAGAAGCTCCTCGACCCGTCACGTTTGTACTGCCTGTGGCTAGTCACCTTCAATTGGAATGGCCTCCAGCCGTGCAGCAGCGGCGACGAGATTGTCCATTGGGTTGGAGTAATTACCCGGAGGTGTTAAAACAGCCTGAGGTATCACGGTGTTTTGACGAGGCGGGTCCATCTGACGAGGCTGAACCAGTGCACCGGTCCGAGGAGCTTCCACCCGGTTTCCCTCCAGCGGATTGCTGGTTCCTGCTCCTGGAGTGTTGAAAAGCTCTCTGGCCTCGAAAACCGGAGGCAAACGGGATCGGTACTTCCTCCTCATGACTTCCTGTGACGCGCTCTGGTCCAACATGAGCCTGTAGGCTTGTGCGTCTAAAGCGGCCCGCTTTGTGGCCATCCTGGTGTCCTCTGCTGCCAGATCCGCCTTGGCCTGGGTGATCTGTTACTTTAACTTTGCAATCTCTGCATTGTGGACGTCCTGATCCACCGGATTAGCTTCCGCCATAGGCACAGCCAATGCATCAAATAGCTCTGATAGAACTTGAGCCGGCGGGCGCACAGGGCCTCCTGCCCCGGCAGCCGTCGCCGCTGCTGAACCGGAGGTTGTTGCCGCAGCGGTCAAAGAATGAAGCGCTGCTTGTGTGCCGGCCATGAATATTCCAACCCGGTTGGGCAGATCAGAGGGGTCCGGAATACTGTCGCCATCGGAACTGCCCCCAATCCGGCCGTCTTGTAGCTGATAAAGAGATTCGGTTTCTCCGGTCGATGACTCGTCATCGGAACAAACGACGGTCCCGCCGTGAGATTCCGATCCATCCTCATAACTTCCTCCATGGATGACTCCCACGAAGGCATGCTCCATGGCCGGTTTAACCCGGGCGGATCGCGCACACTGAGCCATCTCGACGAGGTCGGTGCAGATGTCCGGCTTAGGGCCCGTTTCACCGATCTTGCCAATGAAAACATGAATGCCACCAAAGGGGACCCGGTACCCGTACTCAACTGAGCCGGCCTCGGGGCCCGAGCCTGCGTCGTCGATGTAGAGCTTGCCGCGACGACTCTTAGTCATCCGGCCTACAGCATAGCCCTCGAGTCCTTCAAAGCGGCCCTCCAAGAACCTGAAACCATCGTGCAATAGCCCCACGGTCGGCGCCAACTGTCGTGGTTTTGTCACGGCAGATGTCCTAGAGAAAGGACTTAGCCGTGGAGCCATCGCGACGGGTTAGCTTGAA
This sequence comes from Triticum monococcum, assembly GCA_034509565.1. Classification (NCBI taxonomy): domain Eukaryota; kingdom Viridiplantae; phylum Streptophyta; class Magnoliopsida; order Poales; family Poaceae; genus Triticum; species Triticum monococcum. Next base: position 73,236,828 of record CM067842.1, on the reverse strand, counting down.
GGGGTTAAAGCGGACACAGGGATGCAAGAGAGTTTATACTAGTTCGGCCCCTTCGATGAAGGTAAAAGCCTACGTCTAGTTGTGATGGAATTGATGGGGTTTCGATGACTAGGGAGCAAACAAGCGTCGCCTATGTCTCGAGTTGTTGTCTGTTGTCCTTGAACCGCCGTCGGGTCGTCCCCTTATATACAAAGGTGACGCCCGTCGGTTCACAAAGTCCCAACACTGGTCCATATTCGTATCCGGGTTGGTCTCTCCTTATTCCTAACTTACAATACATGTTTATATACAAATACCGGTTTACAGCTACAAGTCTTAAACCGACTACGGGCATTAGGCCCTCATCTGTCTTCTTGGGATTTAGAACTCTTGAACTACTGATGAAGTTGACCCAGCCCAAATAGGCCGGTTTACGCCCAGCAGTAATATCCCCAACACCCACCATGGAGCGGCGTCTGCATGATATTATATTCACACCCAACAGTCTTCTCTTTTTCTCTACATGTTCAGTACGATTGTGTACAATATCTGACATGCATAATAAAAAAATAGTTAGATTTTGTAAGGCCTAAGGGGTGCATTCAAAATCAAGACTGATGGTAGCAAACGAGTGGATGGATCCAAAACTAATGATAGCAGGTAGATTATAGCTTCAGTTTAAAAAGATAGACAATGGATCATCTATTGTTTGTTGCCCACCCAACATGAACCACATAGAAGACCCAGATGAACTAGATAGTAGACAGATACTATTCATTGCTGGCTCGATATGAGACCCATGGGCAATTCAAAACTAAAGATTGAACGATAAAGTAGCAGGTAATAATAACCGATGTATGACGTAAGCAAACACGAAAGGCTGCGACCTCTCTTCCAGAACTGTGTAGTCCTCAGGTTCATCTGCTCAAGTCGATGATGGTAATGCAGTTGGCGTGGCTGCTGGCAACGGGGAAGATGATCTGAGGCGGTGAAAGGAAGTCTATAGGGGGGATCTCTGCTGCAGTGAACGCTTCTGTCGATGGTGCACCTCAGGTGGGGTGGATGACCGCATGGCAGGAGCAGGACATAACACACAGAGTTTTCTTTGACGCCTATCTGAAAATGAAGTAAATCTGTAAAGCCTCCTTAGAATTGGAGGATTCGATAAACGCAAGGATAGGAAAAACACAGGAATAGGATTGGAATGCACGTGCAAAACAGAGCATTTGGAAACATAGGATTTCAGTCAACCTGGGTGTTTGGCTCACACGAATTGGAAGAACAGAGGAATGGAGAAACAAAGTGATGCGGCGAGTGTACAACCTCTTTGGCATAGCCTTGTGGACCTCAACATCATTGGGTTGGACGTGGAGGATGGTGATGATGATGGTGTGACAGTCAGAGGCGGGGAAGAAGATCTGAGGCCTCTGGAAACAGCGCCGAGGGTACTGCTCCGCTGTGATGGACGGTTTCGTCGTTGGAGCAGCTCCGCTAAGGTGTACGGCAACGAGGCTGAATCATGACAAGACAGACAATGTTAATCTGATGTGGGACCCTAATATCATGTGCAATAGATGATGTAAAATACATCACCAAAAAGTGCTAGATGTAAAACGCATCAGCCGCGCCACGGCTGCTCTGATAGATGCTGTAAGTACTGTTCACTCTGAACTTAACTGAAGAAAATGAACTTCATAGTCGAAACTGAATTTTACTATCAAAACTGATTGAACTAGTAACAGAGCATTGCAATAGATGTTTAGGGCGTTCCGGCACTAGTAGCAGAGAAGCAGTGATCTAAATCAGCAGACGCTCGAGCAGGGAACACACTAGCAGAGAGCAAGTCATGCAGTAGCACCGCGAGCGAGTGCTAAAGCAGCAACTCCTGTAGCTGCCAGAGGTCGTGCAGCAGCAGCAGCGCAAGCGAGAGCAAGAGCAGAGCAACAACACGAACGAAAGCAGGAGCAGTGCAGCAGCGCGACCGACAACAAGAACAGAGCCGTAGCGCGAGCGAGAGTTGGAGCAGCTGCAGCTAGTGCCATTGTGCAAGTCCCCGCCGAGAGACGCCATGGATGATGTGGCCGGCGACGGCGCCGTCGATGGAGACACGCCATGTCTGCTCGGTATCGAGCACTAGCAGCCCCATGAGATCGAATAAAACATAAAATGCAGCGGTGAGTGCAGAACCTCCTTGGTGGCGCCGAGTTGGCCTCGGCTTCATCGGAGGAATTGGTGAGGGCGTTGCGGTTCCAGTGGGGCAGGTCAAGACGGTGCTATGAGGATTGAGGTGGCGCGATAGACGAGGCGAACGTCAGGGCAACTCCTTGGAGGTGGAGGATGGGGCGACTGATCCGGCGGGACGACGAGATCGACAACGGATCCTCATCCGATGCGGTGGATGGGGGACGGCGAGCTGTTGCGGTGGATGACGTAGTCGGGGAACAGTCTCCGGCTGGGTGGCGGTCGGGAGGCCGATGGAGGAGCATGGGGTTTTGCGGGTTTTGGCGGCCTCGGTGTATGAATGGGGGGGGCGAAGGGGGAGGGTGAGCCTGTTGGGGAACATAGTAATTTCAAAAAAAATCCTACGCACACACAAGATCATGGTGATGCATAGCAACGAGAGGGGAGAGTGTTGTCTACGTACCCTCGTAGACCGGAAACGGAAGTGTTGACACAACGTAGAGGAAGTAGTCATACGTCTTCCCGATCCGACCGATCCAAGTACCAAACGTACGGCACCTCCGACTTCTAGCACACGTTCAGCTCGATGACGATCCCCGGACTCCGATCCAGCAAAGTGTCGGGGAAGAGTTCCTTCAGCACGACGGCGTGGTGGCGATCTTGATGCTCAACTGTCGCAGGGCTTCGCCTAAGCACCACTACAATATTATCGAGGATTATGGTGGAAGGGGCACCGCACACGGCTAAGAAAACGATCACGTGGATCAACTTGTGTGTTTAGGGGTGCCGCCTGCCCCCCGTATATAAAGGAGCAAGGGGAGGAGGCCGGCCGGCCCTATGGCGCGCCAAGGAGGAGTCCTCCTCCTAGTAGGAGTAGGACTCCTACTAGGAGGGGGAAGGAAGTGGGGAGGGAGAAGGGAAGGGGGTCTCTAGAGCATAGCAACGATTTAACGTGAATGCGGCCGTCTCTAGAGCATAACCCCAAAATGATAGCGGTAAATCTGTAAGAGACATCATAGATCGCACCACATCAAGTAAAGTACAATTACGATGTTCGGACACACCATTACGCTGTGGTGTTCCGGGTGGCGTGAGTTGCGAAACTATTCCGCATTGTTTCAAATGTACACCAAACTCGTAACTCAAATATTCTACTCCACGATCAGATCGTAGGAATTTTATTTTCTTGTTACGATGATTTTCCACTTCACTCTGAAGTTCTTTGAACTTTTCAAACATTTTAGACTTATGTTTCATTAAGTAGATATACCCATATCTGCTTAAATCATCTGTGAAGGTGAGAAAATAACGATATCCGCCACGAGCCTCAACATTCATTGGACCACATACATCTGTATGTATGATTTCCAACAAATCTGTTGCTCTCTCCATAGTACCGGAGAACGGTGTTTTTGTCATCTTACCCATAAGGCACGGTTTGCAAGTACCAAGCGATTCATAATCAAGTGGTTCCAAAAGTCCATCAGTATGGAGTTTCTTCATGCGCTTTACACCGATATGACCCAAACGGCAGTGCCACAAATAAGTTGCACTATCATTATCAACTCTGCATCTTTTGGCTTCAACATTATGAATATGTGTATCACTACTATCGAGATGTAATAAGAATAGACCACTCTTTAAGGGTGCATGACCATAAAAGATATTACTCATATAAATAGAACAACCATTATTCTCTGATTTAAATGAATAACCGTCTCGCATCAAACAATATCTAGATATAATGTTCATGCTTAACGCTGGCACCAAATAACAATTATTTATGTCTAATACTAATCCCGAAGGTAGATGTAGAGGTAGCGTGCCGACCGCGATCACATCGACTTTGGAACCATTTCCCACGCGCATCGTCACCTCGTCTTTAGCCAATCTTCGCTTAATCTGTAGTCCCTGTTTCGAGTTGCAAATGTTAGCAACAGAACCAGTATCAAATACCCAGGAGCTACTACGAGCATTAGTAAGGTACACATCAATAACATGTATATCACATATACCTTTGTTCACCTTGCCATCCTTCTTATCCGCCAAATACTTGGGGCAGTTCCGCTTCCAGTGACCAGTCTGCTTGCAGTAGAAGCACTTAGTTTCAGGCTCAGGTCCAGGTTTGGGTTTCTTCTCTTGAGTAGCAAATTGCTTGCTGTTCTTTGTGAAGTTCCCCTTCTTCTTCCCTTTGCCCTTTTTCTTGAAACTAGTGGTCTTGTTGACCATCAACACTTGATGCTCCTTCTTGATTTCTACCTCTGCAGCTTTCAGCATTGCGAAGAGCTCGGGAATAGTCTTATTCATCCCTTGCATATTCTAGTTCATCATGAAGCTCTTGTAGCTTGGTGGTATTGATTGGATAATTCTATCAATGATGCAATCATCTGGAAGATTAACTCCCAATTGAATCAAGTGATTATTGTACCCAGACATTTTGAGTATATGCTCACTGACAGAACTGTTCTCCTCCATCTTGCAGCTATAGAATTTATTGGAGACTTCATATCTCTCAATCCGGGCATTTGCTTGAAATATTAACTTCAACTCCTGGAACATCTCATATGCCCCATGACGTTCAAAACGTCGTTGAAGTCCCGATTCTAAGCCATAAAGCATGGCACACTGAACTATCGAGTAGTCATCAGCTTTGCTCTGCAAGACGTTCATAACATCTGGTGTTGCTCCAGCAGTAGGCCTGGCACCCAGCGGTGCTTCCAGGATGTAATTCTTCTATGCAGCAATGAGGATAATCCTCAAGTTACGGACCCAATCCGTGTAATTGCTACCATCATCTTTCAACTTTGCTTTCTCAAGGAACGCATTAAAATTCAATGGAACAACAGCACGGGCCATCTATCTACAATCAAACATAAACAAGCAAGATACTATCATGTACTAAGTTCATGATAAATTTAGGTTCAATTAATCATATTACTAAAGAACTCCCACTTAGATAGACATCCCTCTAGTCTTCTAAGTGATTACGTGATCCAAATCAACTAAACCATGTCCGATCATCACGTGAGATGGAGTAGTTTCATTGGTGAACATCACTATGTTGATCATATCTACTATATGATTCACGCTCGACCTTTCGGTCTCCGTGTTCCGAGGCCATATCTGTATATGCTTGGCTCGTCAAGTATAACCTGAATATTCTGCGTGTGCAACTGTTTTGCACCTGTTGTATTTGAACGTAGAGCCTATCACACCCGATCATCACGTGGTGTCTCAGCACGAAGAACTTTCGCAACGGTGCATACTTAGGGAGAACACTTCTTGATAATTAGTGAGAGCTCATCTTACAATGCTACCGTCAATCAAAGCAAGATAAGATGCATAAAAGATAAACATCACATGCAATCAATATAAGTGATATGATATGGCGATCATCATCTTGTGCTTGTGATCTCCATCTTCGAAGCACCGTCATGATCACCATCGTCACCGGCGCGACACCTTGCTCACCATCGTAGCATCGTTGTTGTCTCGCCAATCTTATGCTTCCACGACTATCGCTACCGCTTAGTGATAAAGTAAATCATTACAGCGCAATTGCATTTCATACAATAAAGCGACAACCATTTGGCTCCTGCCAGTTGCCGATAACTTGGTTACAAAACATGATCATCTCATACAAATTTTAGCATCATGTCTTGACCATATCACATCACAACATGCCCTGCAAAAACAAGTTAGACGTCCTCTACTTTGTTGTTGCATGTTTTACGTGGCTGCTAAGGGCTTAAGCAAGAACCAATCTTACCTACGCATCAAAACCACAACGATAGTTTGTCAAGTTGGTGCTGTTTTAACCTTCGCACGGACCGGGTGTAGAGCCACTCGGTTCAACTAAAGTTGGAGAAACTGACACCCGCTAGCCACCTTTGTGCAAAGCAGGTCGGGAGAACCGGTCTCGCGTAAGCGTACTCTTAATGTCGGTCCGGGCCGCTTCGTCCAACAATATCGCCGAACCAAAGTATGACATGCTGGTAAGTAGTATGACTTATATCGCCCACAACTCACTTGTGTTCTACTCGTGCATATAACATCAACACATAAAACCTAGGCTCGGATGCCACTTTTGGGGAACGTAGTAATTTCAAAAAATTTCCTATGCACACACAAGATGATGGTGATGCATAGCAACGAGAGGGGAGAGTGTTGTCTACGTACCCTTGTAGACCGGCAATGGAAGTGTTGACACAACGTAGAGGAAGTAGTCGTACGTCTTCCCGATCCGACCGATCCAAGTACCGAACGTACGACACCTCCGAGTTCTAGCACACGTTCAGCTCGATGACGATCCCCGGACTCCGATCCAGCAAAGTGTTGGGGAAGAGTTCCTTCGGCATGACGGCGTGGTGACGATCTTGATGCTCAACTGTCGAAGGGCTTCGCCTAAGAACCACTACAATATTATCGAGGATTATGGTGGAAGGGGGCACCGCACACGGCTAAGAAAACGATCACATGGATCAACTTTTGTGTCTAGGGGTGCCCCCCGCCCCCGTATATAAAGGAGCAAGGGGAGGAGGCCAGCCGGCCCTTTGGCGCGCCAAGGAGTCCTCCTCCTAGTAGGAGTAGGACTCCTACTAGGAGGGGGAAGCAAGTGAGGAGGGAGAAGGAAAGGGGGGCGTCGCCCCCCTCTCCTAGTCCAATTCGAAACATGGGGGAGGAGGCGCGTGGCCCACCCTGGCTGCCCTTCTCTCTCTCCACTTAGGCCCATATGGCCCATTACTTCTCCCGGGGGGGGGGGGGGGTTCCGGTAACCCTCCGGCTCTTCGGTTTTCTCCGAAATCACCCTGAACACTTCTGGTGTCCGAATATAGCCGTCCAATATATCAATCTTTATGTCTCAACCATTTCGAGACTCCTCGTCATGTCCGTGATTGCATCCGGGACTCCGACCAAACTTCGGTACATCAAAACTCATAAACTCATAATATAACTGTCATCGAAACCTTAAGCGTGCGGACCCTATGGGTTCGAGAACAATGTAGACATGACCAAGACACGTCTCCGGTCAATAACCAATAGCGGAACCTAGATGCTCATATTGGCTCCTACAGATTCTACGAAGATCTTTATCGGTCAGACCGCATAACAACATACGTTGTTCCCTTTGTCATCGGTATGTTACTTGCCCGAGATTTGATCGTCGGTATCTCAATACCTATTTCAATCTCATTACCGGCAAGTCTCTTTACTCGTTCTGTAATACATCATTTCGCAACTAACTCATTAGTTGCAATGCTTGCAAGGCTTATTTGATGTGTATTATCGAGAGGGCCCAGAGATACTTCTCCGACAATCAGAGTGACAAATCCTAATCTCGAAATATGCCAACCCAACATGTACCTTTGGAGACACCTCTAGAGCTCCTTTATAATCACCCAGTTACGTTGTGACGTTTGGTAGCACACAAAGTGTTCCTCCGGCAAACGGGAATTGCATAATCTCATAGTCATAGGAACATGTATAAGTCATGAAGAAAGCAATAGCAACATACTAAATGATCGGGTGCTAAGCTAATGGAATGGGTCAGGTCAATCACATCATTCTCCTAATAATGTGATCCCGATAATCAAATGACAACACATGTCTATGGTTAGGAAACATAACCATCTTTGATTAACGAGCTAGTCAAGTAGAGGCATACTAGTGATGTCTAGTTTGTCTATGTATTCACACAAGTATTATGCTTCCGGATAATACAATTCTAGCATGAATAATAAACATTTATCATGATATAAAGAAATAAAATAATAACATTATTATTGCCTCTAGGGCATGTTTCCTTCAGAGCCAAGCTTAGGGACGCGCTTGTCTGAAATGTACGGTAAGTTACTAGCGTACCCCCACCGGTTTTGACACTGCGACGTGGAACTTCATTTCCGGTTGAGGGGTAGAAGGGGGATTTCACGTGTCTGGGCTGCAGGAGCGATTTCGGATGAGGAGGGAGTTCTCGCGCACGTCCAAATTTCGGGATAACAAGGCGCGACGCGGGTTGAAGAAGCGGGAGTTTCAAAGCAGGAGAGACAAAAGATACTCGAGCTTGAAAATTTCGGGATAACAAGGTACGAATTCCTTGTTCGGCAGAACAAACTTAACGTGTAAAAAAACAATTCATACAAGACACAAGAGAGTCATGTCCCCTTTTACTATATTGCTATAGATGCCATTTAAAAAACTACAAGAAAAATGTAAAAGAAAAATTGGGAGAACAAGATTACCCTCCACAGTACCGAATCGATTCGCACTTCCCTCAACAACCACAACAAAAAACAAATCAATTCCCACCAAAGAAAGAGTAATGTCCCTTTTTATATGATTAAAGATGCCATGATCTTGAATTTCAATTTTTGAATCCACGTTATGTTAAATTCGAATATATCGTTAGGTGACCTTGCGGTTTATAAGTGATGTAGTCGTACATTTTGATCTTCCATCATGTATGAACATTTTACTCCACCATGTGAACATATATATTGTCGTCTACCATATGGACTAAATTTGAATCAATTTTCCTTACTTGAATACGATTGTTGTCAAGTTATACAATAATTTAAATATTATCTTGATAACAAAAAACATACATATAGCAGTAATCATATTTCACTATGAACTACATGTACCATACGCTCTCCAATTCAAATATTTGTATCCATTTTATGTTGAATTCAAATCATAGTACATTGTTGGTCTAGGTAGCGAGATGTTTGGGATAATCTAAACCCTGTTTTCATACATATAATTTTTGACTGAATTGGGACAAGTTTTGGTATAAGCCTCTTGCAAATCCAGAGATTCTCTCAACAAGCCTCGTGGTTCCAAGAGGGAACGTGTCACTTTTGTGTGCGAAACGATATACGCTGCCTCCGCCCTGATTTTATTTACAGAGGCAACATAGAACTATATGAGTGCCTTGTTAAATTTTGGAATTATTTCGGGCTCATTTGGCCTTTTTATACATTAATTGAGTTTTTGGACTTTTAATGTGCATAATCTAAATATGAATTGCATGCACAAGCTCCGGTGCACCAAAGTGGGTTGAAAAATCACATGTGTGTCCCTGGTTGAATTTCTAGGTCCCATGGAAGAAATGAGAATGAAATTCAAACATCTGGCCGTCATGACTCGACCCAGAACATCGAGAAACTTTGATTTTAAACTCATGTAAATGAAACTCGCCTGGAAATCATGAAACTTGGCATGGTATCATGTCATGGCACTAACATGTTGTGGTAAAAAAAATTGGGCCGATTTAGAAGCTCGTGGTTCTAAGTGGGAACGTGCCACCTTTGAGTGTGAAACGATATATGCTGCCCCCCCCCATGAGTTTCTTAACAAAGGCAACATAGAACTACATCAGTGCCTTGTTAAATTTTGGAATTATTCTGGGTTCGTTTGTCATTTTTTATACATTAATTGAGTTTATGGTCATTTAATGTGCATAAGTCAAATTTGAACTACAAGCACATGCTCTCATGCACCAAAGTTGCTTGAAAATCACATTTGTGTCCTTGGGTGAATTTCTAGGTCCCATGCAAGAAATGAGAAAAAAATTAAAACATCTGGGCATCGTGGCTCGGCCGAGAACATTGAGAAACTTGGTTTTAAAATTCTTGTAAATCCAAAACACGTCTGAAAATCATGAAACTTGGCATGGATGTCATGTCATGGTACTACCATGTGGTGGTAAAAAAATTGGCCGAATAGGAACAGATTTTGGTATAAGATTTTGCAAACCGAACTTATCTCAAGAAGGCTCGTGGTTTTGAGAGGGAACGTGCCACCTTTGAGTGCGAAACGATATACATTGTCCCCCTTGAGCTTATTTACAAAGGCAACATAGAACTACATGAGTGCCCTGTTAAATTTTGGAATTATTTCGGCTTCGTTTGTCCTTATTTACACATTAATTGAGTTTTTTGGTCATTTAATGTGCATAATTCAAATTTGAACTACAAGCACATGCTCCCGTGCACCAAAGTTGGTTGAAGAATCACATTTGTGTCCTCAGGCGAATTTCTACTCCCTCCTTCCATCTATATAGGTCCTAATGCGTTTTTTGAGGCTAACTTTGACCAAACATTAGAGCAATAATATATGACATGCAACTTACACAAAGCATACCTTCAATTTTGTATGTCAAAAGAGCTTCCAATAATATAATTTTCATAGTATACAAAACACATTAGGCCCTATATAGATGGAAGGAGGGAGTAGGTCCCATGCAAAAAATGAGAATAAAATTCAAACATCTGGGCATCGTGGCTCGGTCGAGAACATTGAGAAACTTGGTTTTAAAATCATGAAACTTGGCACGGTGTCATGTCATGGTAGTACCATGCCGTGGTAAAAAAATGGGCCGAGTAGGAACAAATTTTGGTATAAGCTTCTTGCAAATCGGAGCTTCTCTCAAGAAGGCTCATGGTTCTGGGAGGGAACGTGTCACCTTTGTGTGCATAATTCAAATTTGAAATACAAGCACATGTTCCAGTGCACGAAAGTTGGTTGAAAAATCACATGTGTGTCCTCGGGTAAATTTCTAGGTTCCATGCAAGAAATGGGAATGGCATTCAAAATTCTGGGCGTCGTGGCTGGGTTGGAAACATTGAGAAACTTATTTTTTAATTCCTGTAAATCCAAAACACGCATTAAAATAATGAAACTTGGCTTGGTGCCATGACATGGCACCAACATGCTGTGGTAAATATGCAGTCCGATTTGCGAAGGCGCACACATTAACAATCAACAAAGTCATTTTGGAACAAGTGCTGTCACGTTACAATCGGAAACACAAGTATTATTGAAACCGTCGGCGTTCTACTTACTAGTACCATTTACGTGCCGCCACGCATCCCCATTTTTTATTAGCTAGGAGGCGCCGTGCATGGTAGCTATTTGAGTACGAGAGGCGTGCGATCAGACCCCTGCGCGTGCTTATCGGGAAGAGAGCCTTTTGACCTCCATCTGCCGTCCACCTCTCTCCCAAGGTCTCCATTAATGGCGCCCGAGCCTCTGGTTAATGTCATGGCTGCTATGTCTCACTCGACTGAGATTTAAGAGAGAAAAAGGAAAATCTGAAAGCACGGATCTTGATGTAAGATCTGACGAGCCTATATAGCATCTACTGCGACTTATAGCAAGACTGATGAATATATAAGGAAGATTAATTTTTTATCAAAGAAGGGCTTGCCCCTTTCGATTTTCATTACTAAAAACCACCACAATTCACAAGAAGTTCAGCACAACTCCAGCCTAACACGAAGGACTAAAAGCTACCAGATTGTGATCGCAACATCCCAAGAGGCCAACAAAGGCCAAACATCCGCGCTAGAACCCAACATTTCACAACCGACGACACAATCCACATCCTAAACCGATTATTACATCAAAAGAAACCAGGAAACTAGTCTCCGCGGCGAGCAGCGATGAGCTCTTTCGTGTCCTCAAGACGCTGCTTGAGAGCATCCATGGATTCCTCGACCAGCCTTTGGTGCTCATTGCGGAGCATGTCATTCTTGTCCATAAGTTTCTTCAACAAGGTACTGGTCTCCTCCTGCAAGTCTGCACTTCGGACGATCTTCTCCCTCAGCAGGTCGCGCTCGGCCCGGAGCCTCTCATTGCCCTCCCTTAGTTGCCGGATGATGCTGGTAGCCTGTTCAAACGAGGCTAACATGTCGTCCTGCAACCTCGCCAACCCGAAGATCTGATCCATCTGGCTATGGACGATCCCGTGATAAATTTTCCCAGGCCGCTGTGGTGCGGCGGGACATCTCTGCTGCATTCGTGGCACGGCGGGACATCTCTGCTGCTTCCGCGGCGCGGCCGGACTAGTCTGCTGCATCGACGCCACGGCGGGACCTCCGTGCTGCTTCAGCGGCGCGGCGGGACCTCTGTGCTGCTACTTCCGCGCGGTGGGACATGTCGGCTGCTCTCGCAGCGAGGCGAGACATCTCTCGTGCTTCCGCTTCAATGCTCGCCTCTCCCTGGTGGCAATCTCTCGACCCAGAACTCACGCTGGCCATGGCAGACGCAAGGGAAGGATGCTGAATGACTTGTTTGTTTTTGTGGATGAGGAGTTGAGGAGGAATGTGCAGTCATCTTGGCATACTAGTATTTATAACCGAGTACTAATACGCTCCTAAGTAGGAAACTATTTAGGTTGTGATCGGTGTGAACATGTTTGCAATTCAGTATAGCGTGGAGTAATTTGGAATGTGACGAGACGCAAGCTCAAAATTTATTGACGGTTCTAGTTTCGAAGTGCGGCACTATTCCCCGATGGAGTACTTCTTTTTCTACTCCCTCCTTTCCGGTTTTATAGGGCTTATCTCAAAATTTTAGTTTTTCCATTTTATGAGGCTCAATTTGGTTGTCCCCAACACATGTTCAGATTCCAAGGTGCATTAAATCATTGCATGCAAGTATTAAGAGAAAATTGACCAATGCATGTACTTTATGCATGCATGCATTGCAATTAATGCATTAAACCTATCTCTCAGGACTTCTCGCACACACCATCGTGCCACCCACAATAACTTGTACTCTGAGTTTAGTACTATGTTATACAGGAAGAGAAGAGGTGCATGCACGCACTCGTCCTCTCACACACGCGTCTGTTTTTTCTCAAAAAGGAGGATGATGACCCCCGGCCTCTGCATCTGGGAGTCACACACGCAAATTATTGAAATATATCGAGTGCAATGCTTTGATGTGTCACGTCAACTCATACATCAACGAGAAGTTTGATTATCCTCTCCCTCGCGGACTTAACTGCACCTGCCTTTGGCTGTATGACAGGTTGGCCACACACCTGTAGGGCCCACCTGTCATACACGCAAAGGCAGGAGCGTCCCTCCCTCGCCCATGAGCGTGGTGGCTGGCAAGACCAGGAGAATCTTTCACTACACGCACTCCCTCCCGCACGCGGTGGACATGCTGCAGTTCAATCGGTGTCAGATGGCCAGAAGTGTACTGTAGTACTCCTCCAGTGCAGTAGTATTCCATCATTGTTTGACTTTCTGAAGAGGCGAAGAGCCAAGCGCAGCCCGGACGCTCGTGTGGCAGTTTATGTGTATAGTAGTCTAGGATAGCATGTACCGTGCGTGTAAGCTTAAAATCTTTGTGGTCGGTTCCATGCTATGTGGCCGTCTCGAAGTTTAAAAAAAATAAAATAGTCTTCTAGCCCTACCCGAAAACTGCCACGCGTACTTCCTGGGAAAAGCCCCGCCCTCAACTGTTAACTACGCAAAAATAGTTCGAGCTTGTTCGTTCTATATAAATACAGTACTTACTGTATGTTTATTCACCCGTGGGGTTGTTCAATCAATGGAGGGGCGGGGAGCACAAGTGAACAATACTGTAGTACTACTAGTAGTAAGTAGGAGTCGTACAGTAGTCACCTTAAATAGAGAGTTTCTTTTCTTTAATGCCACGTACACAAATTGAAACGCTTGTTGTGGAGAGAAAAAAGATAATCGCTCCACTATATATGGACGCAGGGGCCTGAGCGCTTGCTTTACTAGGGTTGCTCTCTTCGTTCTCTCATCCTCTCCAGATATAAACAAGACAGCGGTAGTGACATTTTCTCTCTGCTCACCGCTGGTCACAGATCCGGCTGGATCCCTTCGCTCGGTGTGTGTAGAGGACTAAAAGGTGCATCATTCACGCGGTCATCGCGGCCGAGGGAGGAAACCCAGAGCTGCCGGAGGGGCCCGATCCTCTGCCCATGCCGTTCTCTCTGACACATGGCCGACTCGGGAGGTCCTCGGACCCTTCTTCCTCCCTGCCGTATTGTCCGCAAATCCAACCTGCCGCCGCCGACATCCCGGCGACCCTCAGGTATAAGTTCTTAGAAAGCAGCCTTGCTCTACTGCCTCAGCTCCCCACGTGTCTGCATGTGCATCTTTTTCTACTCCGATCAGCTCTTCCAAAGCCACCTAAATTTTTAGTATTATTAGAGCCAAAGCTACTGCATGCATTCGAATCTAGGGCTTTGTTCAAACAACGAAGAAAGGGGGGAAAGTTCTAGCATGAATCTAGGACTTGATTCAAAGAGGAAATAATATGGTGAAAGTAGTAGAGACCGGATACCCAACCGGTCTCTTGGATGAAACGGGAAATAATGGGAAAACGCAGTACAAACTGGATAAGGAATAGATCTATTATTGGTTGAAAAAAGGATAGAAAATGGCGGCTGGTGGACAAGTCAACAGAGTATGTCCAGGATTAGATTTGCTGCCATCACATAGTAAAAGGTCTCCAAGATTAGATTTGCTGCCCTCGCATAGTAAAAGGTCTCAGGATTATATTTGCTGCCCTCACATAGTAAAGGGTCTCCAGGATTAGATTTGCTGCCCTCACATAGTAAAAAGGTCTCCAGGATTAGATTTGCTGCCCTCACATAGTAAAACGTCTCCAAGATTAGATTTGCTGCCCTCACATAGTACAATGGCACTCCTGCTGTTTTCCCCAGTATGATTAGTAAGTACTCCTTTACACTGCCGAGTGTCCTGGTGTCCCCATGGTCCCATGCCCTTAAACCAACTCTTTAGCCTCTGTTGATTTACTGTGTCTGGTAACCAAGCAATGCCACCATTAAAGTAATCCCATATGTTAGGAACCTCATTATTGATCGTAATGCTTCTGGTAACATGAAGCATTGCTGACGTTTTAAAATTTCTACTGTCCTTGCGTGATTGCCATGAACATAATTAAGATGCTTCTTTTCATTTTGTATATGTTTCGTATATTCTTATTGACCAACAACTGTTTAGTTTCTATCTTTTTGTGCAGATAGGGATATCCATTTCACCTTGTTGCTATTGTGACCTTTTGGTGAACTGCAGAAAACACCTTTTTTTGGAATGAGTGTCTTGTGCAGTTCAACTAAAATGTCACGTGGGCAACATCTCTCAATTTTGGTGGAACTCCACAAAATGATGATTGGAGTTTCCAAAATCTACGTCAAGTTCTACTGGTAATCTCGTGCAACATTTTATTAGCCTTTGCAAGATGGAGCCATCACTGCCACCACAATGGCACTTTATTTTAGTGGAACTGCACAAAAGGATAAGAAAATTATAGTTGCACCTTACATGAGCCGGACAGCCAACCTTAATGTTCCTCAATTTTAGTGCAACTACTAAAGAGGAATCTGCCAGCTCACAAGAGCAAGTACTTCTTGCTAGCTGAATGATGCAATCTTTGCTTCATTTCAGGTGAACTGCGGAGAAAGGCGCATGAATTGAATCATGGAACTCCAGGCAGATCTCATCCAAGTAGAGCTGGAGGTTGAGTTCAAGGAGGTCGCTATTAAAGCAAAATCATGCTCTCCTGTCTCCTTGTTTGTGTTGTGCAAACAGGAATACTCAGCTACAGATGTTGTGACGGTTAAGAGCATTCACCAAGTTCTTTGATTGTATGACATGGCTAGCCAAGATGGATTTAATCCCAATATTCACTTTATCAAAAGGCTCTAATGGGTTGGTTCTAAATCTTGCAAGCCGGGAATCAGTGAGATGTGTAGGCATCTTTGTTGTACTTATTATTTGGATCTTATTTGTTGGTTCTGAATCTTGCAAGGTGGGAATCAATGAGATGTGTAGGCATCTTTGTTGTACTTATTATTTGGATCTTATTTGTTGGTTCTAAATCTTGCAAGCTGGGAAACACGGCATGATGATGCAGAGGACAACAACATAACAAACAATTCAAACTTGGTATTATTATCTTTGTGAAAGTGTGACAAATGTGCTGATTGTGTGCGTCCTGAGAATAATAATTCTAATTGTTGTGCATGTTGATCCTGTGGCACTGATAGAACGAGCGAATGCATTGCTTCTTTTAAGTACAAATTTCTGTTAAAGCTAATTAAATTTAAGTAAAGTGACCACTAAATCCTGTTATTACAGTACCAATACAGACCCGCTCGTGAACCGACGTGTGGCTGAGGGTGCATCTTCTGCCGGGCTGCTGCCGCCTGTACACACTGAACTTACTGTTGATGAGGGAGGGTAGTAACTGTTGTCGCCTGTACACAGTCAGCTTACTGTTGAATACAGTTCCCCAAGAGCTGAAAAACGAACTGCTGCCGCCGCCTACACACTCGTTCACTCGAAGAGACTCCAATGGCGATCTAAGGGGTGAGCCTACTGGATATGGTCTTCAGCAAGGAGTTCCCCTTTGAGTTCGCCATTCAGTCCTATGGCTGCACCAAGTTGAATGTGATGTACACCAACGATACAGACTCGGTGAAGCTCTGCCTCGCCTCAGTCCTATGGCTGCACCAGGTTCTGGAGCATTTGCCCGTTTCATCGGCAGCGCCGACTGCACCTTCGCTATGGTGGAGAGAAGGAAGAACGCGATGATTTGGCCATTTGGTGCAACAAGCTTGTAGACATCCAGAAGCAATACAAGATCATCAGCAACGGGCAGGAGAAGGACTCTGTGGTTGACCTCGCTGAGACCATCATCGACCCCTGATACGCCAACATGAAATAAGACGACCTGAACATGTGGGACGTACCTCTAAATCTAGCCTACATAACCTACACGGCCAAGGACGCATACGCATGCTATGACATGTACAGGCAGATCTTGGGCATGAGGGCGTGTCTGCTTCCCCTAACCGACGAGTACATGGACAGCCGCAGCGTCATGATCAAGCGTGCCGGGAAGGTCTAGATGTTGTACTTTATCTGTTTATAAGCACCTTTATCATCTGAGTGTTTCATGCATTAGCCTATGTGTCATAATTATCTGTTTTGTCCAAAATATTTCTTTTAAGAACCCATTAACCTGATTTCTTTTTAGTGGCTATTTGCTTATGTATCTAAACTAGTTCACTTATCCATAAAAAAACTAGTTCACTCGGCTGCCGTGCTTTGAATCTCCTTCCTCCCAACATATTCCCCTCCTTAGGTGGACCCAGCAGGTCTCTGAATTTTCTCCCACTTTCATTTTCGATGTAAATTGAGGTTTCTCCCAGTACTTCCCCCTAGAACCAACTCAACTATCCCACGTCTAGCCTAAAAAATAATAATACCCCATGTGCTATTAACTCATCAAATTAAAATGATATTTTATTTCGTAAGTTGAAAGTTCTTACAAAATAATAGTAATAATTGTTTATATATAACTTGGCAAGTTAACTCCTAGTGATTGCGTACATAAGCTTGCAAAGATTTTACTGACGTGCAATCATGTGTTTATGTTTTTATAACATTTCTCCGTCTAGCCCAACATGATATTTTCACCCAGCCCAGCAAGTCCGCGGATTTCGAGAAAAATGCAAATTGGATTTAAATGGGCTGCATAAATGCTACATCATTGTTTCACCCAGCCCACCAAATAGACTAAAAAACAAATGGACTGACAGCTAGGTCCACGGCCACAGCCTAGTTTTTTTGTGATTGGCCAAGTAAGTCGCTTTGTTAGGCCTGTTGGGATGCAAATCTTTCAAGACGAGGAGAGCTTTCATTCGGCTGGCCGAGAAAATGGCCCATCAGTAATTAGAAATGGGCTGTACATTTTAAAACACATCAAACCGGCAATTAGTTTCAAATATCTTTTTTTTTCATTTCGAGATTTTAAATTACAATAATTTTTATGCATGGAGAATTTGTTGGATTTTATATTGATATACATTTATTTTTAAAATCAGTTTGAATGCCAGTCGAAATTTCAGGATTAAAAACAGTTCGGACCGCACCGAAATATGCAAAATTTCGTATAATTTTTTAACCGTGGCCATGATATGGGCTGTAATGCTAACAAAAAGAATATGGGCTCCAAAAAACCTTAAGAATTAGCAAATGGGTTGTATGCTGTTTTCCACAGATTTGAGGCTTTCCTAAAAAAGGTTGATGCACAAGCAGTGACTGTTGGATGTCCATCGAACGACCGTCGTGCTTCTACATCTCTGCTCTTCCTGCTCCAACCGCTCAAACAAGCGCCGGTGGGAGGATTGCCTGCTCCCTCCTCCCCGCGGCCTGCTGTGCTACTGCGCAGGCCTCACCGCCCCACCGTACTCCCATCGCTGGCCTAGCCATCCCTCTACTCACCCACACCTACTGTTATTCTCTGGCGACGGTAGACGAACCAGTAAACCCTCACACAGTTGTACTCCCTCCGCGTGGGAAACATCTGCCGAGTCTTCCCTGCCTCTGTGTCGTTCCCTTCCTAGGCCTCACCGTCGTCCACTGCCCTGGTGCTCTCGGCGCGGCCTGGTCAATGTGGTCAACGACCGACATGCATCTGAAGTGGACTGTACTTGGAGAGGCCGACAGCTGGGTCCACGGCCGCACGCAAGGAAATATCTCCTTATTACACGGAAAATAATGATTCCTCCACCTGACATCAGGCACCCACCGAAAGGGCCTCTGTATTTCGCGAAAAAAACGTTACCACTGCTGACAGCTCGGACTCACCAGCTATATCTTCGCACGCAAGAAAGTGCCTCCTTATTACGCACAAAAAATGAATACTCCCCCTGTTAGCTGGGACCCAGTATAGTGGCAGGCTGACTTGTGGGCCTACTAAGTTGACGGGGACGGAGTGCTTTGTCAAGTTAGTCAATATATGCACGATTCTAGCTCCAGTGACCGTATGATGTCCATCCAACAGCCGTAGTGCTTCTTCAACCTCTGGTCTTCTTGCTCCAGCCGCCCAAACCAGCGCCAGTCGTGCCTCGTGCTCCTGCCTCCCGTGGCCGTATGCGATGCGGCAGAGGCCTCATCGCCCCCTACTACTCCCACCGCTGTCCAGGCCATCCCTCTACTCACCCACACCCCCTATTATTCTACGGTGACGGCAGCCTCACACCGCAGTGAACCAGTGAACCCTCGTACTCCTCTACGCGTGGGCATCCACTGCCCCGTCTTCCCCGGCTCCGTGTCGTCCCCTTCCTAGGCCTCGCCGTCGTCCACCGCCCTGGTGCTCTCGGCACGACGTGGTCAACGTGGTCAAGGAACGGCTTCCATCGGACGTGGAATTTACGTGAAAAGGCTGACAGCTGGGTCCAAGGCCGCAGCAAGGAAGTGCCTCCTTATTACGTGCAAAATAATTATTCCTCCACGTGACAGCGGGGACCCACTGGATGGGCCACCGTATTTCGCGAAAAAAACGTTTCCCCTGACTGCTGGGTCCCACCAACTACACCTTCGCACCCAAGGAAGTGCGTCCGGGCAAAAAAACAAAACGATTCGCCCCCTGACTGCTGGGACCCACCAGCTACATCTTCGCACGCAAGGAAGTGCCTGATAGTCGGGGCCCACCTGGTCGAAGCGTACGTAGCGTTGTCATTCTGGTCGCGAACGTGTACGTACATATATACTGGTCAATGTAGAGGCGCGCACGTGTCGTAGTAGAGGCGCGCACGTAGCATGTACATGTATGTACAGCGGCCAGCGTGCAAGAAAGAAAATACGGCCACGTACGTACATACGGGCAGGGTCTCGAATGCCTACTCATGCATATGTACGGCCAGGGCTCGTGTACATGGCTAGGTCGGAACGGAGAAACAACGTCGTCATCGTGTTCATGGGGAGGCAGCGTCGTCATGGTGTTCATGGGGAGGCAACGGAATGTGTCGTGTTCATTGGGAGGCAACAGAATGCGTCGCATTCATCGGGAGGCAACGGAACGCGTGGGAGCCAACCGGCTAGGTCAGAACGGAATGCGTGGTCGTGTTCATCGGGAGGGCTTGGACGGAACAGGCGATGGAAACGAGGCCTGACCGGGGTCCTGTTGATCGGGAGGGGTCTGGCGTATCGCAAAACGGAGGAAACGGACCTCCTACGGTCGAAATGGGGGTCCTGTTGATCGATAGGGGTGTGGCGTACCGCAAAACGGATGAAACGGACTTCCTACAGTCGAAACGGGGGTCCTGTTGATCGGGAGAGGTGTCCCGTACCGCAAAACGGACGAAACGGACATCCTACGGTCGAAACGGGGGTCCTGTTCATCAGGAGGGGTGTGGCGTACCGTAAAATGGGACTCCACGGGATACTGTTCATCTCCACCGTCGACCTCCTCCAGCCTCCACGCGCTGCTGTTCATCCAGCCTCCACTGTGCGCTACTCCACCGGCTACTGTTCAACCACCGCTCAACCGTCTATTGTTCATCCAGCCCTCCATACCACGGGGTCATGTTCAACCACCCCTCAACGGGCACCCCTCCACGGTCTACTGTTCATCCAGCCCTCCACCACACCATGGGGTCTTGTTCATCCAGAGGCAACGCCACCGCTCACTGTTCATCCAACCCTCCCCCCCCCCCGTCGCAACGCTCACTGTTCATCCCAGAGGCTGCATCGATCAGCTTCAGTTAGCAGCAGTAGTGAAGGAATCGCTTGATTGGGTTCAGTTAACATCCATCGATCGATCGCTCGGGTTCCGTAGCGCGTAGCCTATAGTGCAATCGCTCGGGTTCAGTTAGAGCCCAACGGCTCGCTCGGGTTTAGTTAGAGCCAACGCCTCGCACACACGCGCGTACATGTACGAGAGAAACGTGCATCGCTCGGCCTCGACCTCCCACCGTAACCGGGAACTCCTCGAAATTTTCCTCCCCCTCAGTTCTACCACAGTTTTTTCCGTCATGGACGGCCCAAAGAATGTCATGCAGTTGCGTCTCCGGCCCGCCCAGGACGAAAAGCCCATTTTCTGTCATAGAAGTAGGAGCCCACCACATCTATGATGATACCGGGTTTTGTCACAATTATCTTCATAGAAGTATCATATGTATGACAGAAAAAAAATTCGTTCGGCCCAAAATGTCATGGATGTGTCTTTTTTTGTAGTGCATAGAGTCAGTTACATAAGAAGGAATCTTCATAGTGGGTCGCCAAGCTTGCCTTCCACGCCAAGGAGAGTCCAATCCGGACACAGGTACGGTCTTCGACCTTCATGTCTTCGCAACCCATGAACCTTCCACGCTCGAGGACCCCTTAGTCCAGGACTCCCTCCGTATCCCATGAACCTTGCTTCAATGACGAGGAGTCTGGTGCGCAGATTGTCTTCGGCATTGCAAGGTGGGTTCCCTTCTATCCGAACTTCAAGATAGTCTTCGGATGCGATGATAGTATCCGGACCTGTCACACACACACACACACACCATACATAACCGCGGAGAGAATATATTTTTACACGAGTCTAATCTGCTGACAGCTTTTTACAACATGACATCACGTCTTCCCAGTCACAATTCCAAACCGCTTTCATATTTCGACGCCCCACGCCCCGAGACGCGGTTGCCATTGGTACATCTTGTCAAAGCAGAGATCGTGGCCCCTTATCGTGGGATTCTCATCAATGCGGGCATGGCTAACCCAACCATGCCGTTTATACAGCCCTTGGGAATAGGCGAATCTTAAGGCGAGTGAGGAGGTGTTTAATATTCGTTGCCTTTATAAGGGGATAATGATTCCCTCTTCCTCTCTCGCGCCCTCTCTCTGTCTCCGCCTTTCCAATCTCCAGCTACAGCGCTCAACTTCTCATCTCCTTTCCACTCAAGCAACCATGTTTGGGTCTGGAGGTCGAGGCAAGTGGATGGTCTCCTCCGTCATGGAGGAGGACATTACTGAGCTTCTGGCAGCCGCATACTTGGTGAAGGAGATTACTCACCGCCTGCCGACCGAGGGACAAGTCATCCCCACGCCGAAGCCCATCAAGAGGGTAGTGTTCGTCCCCTATTTCTTTCGCGAGCTAGGGTTTCCACTCCACCCTTTCGTCCGCGGGATCATGTATTATTACGAGATAGATTTCCATGATCCATCCCCGAATTCCTTCCTCAACATCTCAACATTTATCGTCGTGTGTGAGGCCTTCCTCCGCATCCAACCCCACTTTAGGCTGTGGCTCAAAGTCTTTAATGTGAAGCCGAAGGTGGTGGATGGCCAGCACGCGGAGTGCGAAGGAGCCATGGTGAGCAAGCTGTCCAATGTCTCCTGGCCCAAAGGTACTTTTGTGGACACGGTAAAGGAGTGGCAGAAGCAGTGGTTCTACATCACAGAACCTCCCGGCACCACCTGGGCCGCAGCTGCCGAATTCCGCTCCGGCGCTCCCATGCGACTCACCTCCAGGGTCGAGAAGAGTCCGGACGGGGGTTCCCCTGACGAGCTGATAGCGCTGCAGACACGTGTTCAAATCATGGTAACCAAGAACGTCAAGCTCGTTGATGTGTTCCAGGTGATGCTAGTTCGCCGAATCCTTCCGTGCCAGCGCCGAAGCCATCCTCTGTGGGAGTTCAACCCGAAGAAGCACCAGACCCTGGTGAGGCTCTTCGAGACTACTCATGAAGGTGCATGGAAGTTGCTCTTTAAGGGCAACGAGAAACTACCGGCCGCAGATTCAGATCACGGGCATAGTGCTAAACACCTCGCTAGCGGGGTATGTCTCTTTTGATGCATTCTCCACTTGTTTGTTTCAAGGATGATGCCTGAGCTTTTATTGTTGCTTTTTCAGGACTGGATGGAGAGGGCGAAGCGGATCCAGTGTCCGGCTCTGCTACCTGAAGAGCCGGTCATCCCGCGTCTACCGAAGATGCTGGTGCCGGTGCCTTATTAGGCACCAGAGAAGAAGGACAAGAAGAAGGCCAAGGGGGCCAAGAGTGGCCCCCGTCGCAAGGGCACTTCGGACATGATGTCCAAAGACGATGAAGCTCATTCCTTGGTCCCAGAGGACGATGGCGAGGAAGAGGATGAGGAGGAAAACAACCCTCCCCCTAAGGAGAGGAAGAAGAAGAAGAGGGTGGCTTCGGCGCATCCCGAGGCGGAAACACCCAAGAAGGGGAAGCTTGTCCCAGCAGTCTACACTGCGTGGCATGTTGTTAGCAGTCCAGAACGACGCCCCCACACTAAGCCCCATGCCGCGTCATCAGTGACATGGCTTGCTCATACGTGCATCCAGCCCTTTCTCTTTGTTATCTTGACATGGTTAATTGTACTATTGCAGTCCAGCCCGCGACCTTATCCAGCGATCCTCATATGGAGGTTCGTTGGCTCCGCCGGAGATGTTGAGCATGTCGCCACCGCCTGCTTATTCCCTCGGGGCCAGGGATGACACCGAAGTGTTATCCTGGAGGACCGCTCCAAACTAGGGAGGAGCCCAAGACGCTGTCCGGGAGGCGCCACAAGGTGAGACCTCCACTGCCGGACACATGGGGGAGCCGATCCCCATGGATACTAGCGACGAGGGCCGCATCCAGTTTGGCCCTCAGCCGAATACGATTCCGGAAGCCCATATGGCTCCGAAGTCGGGCGAGCAGCCCCCTTTGAAGGAGGGGTGTGCGCTGCTTCCATCGGTGGCCCCTGTCCATCCAGGGGTGCCGGATAACCTGATGGAGGTGCTTCGAGGTGCCTCCATCGTGGACGAGCACCGTGTCCTTATGGGTGCGGTGATCGAGAAGATTCAGTCTTCCAAAAGTGGACTGAATGAAGCTTGCAGCAGCCTGTTGACAGGTTTCGAGGTAAGAAAGAGAAAAAAACCCGTGTAGATAGTAGCCCCTGAGACACTGTCCGGTGTTCGGCAAGAACAACCGGACAAAGGATCAATCTTTTGTTATAGGAGACTAACGTAATATGTATGAATAAGCAGGCGTCGCTGTTGGCCGCAACCTCGCATGCTGCCGAAGTCTCTGAACTGAGGCAGAGGCTGGAGCGGACCGAGAATGAGCTCGGCGAGGTTAAGGTTCGGCTCCAGGAGAAGCAAGGTGAGTGATGACTTGCTGTGTGTTCGGAAAGGATAGGCGCTGCATATTGACCGTAGTGTCGTGATATGTGTAGGAGCCGCGACCGAGGTCGAGGCCCTAAGGAAGGCCCTGGGTGAGGCCGAGGAGAAGGTTGTCCAGTAGCAAGTTGCCCGTAAGAAGCTCAAGGCCCGGGTCAAAGAAGTCCAGCAGGAGCTCCAGGATGCGGTCAAGAAATGCGATGCCTTGGAGCATGATGCATCGGTTCAAAGGACCGAACTCGCCAAGGCTCGTCAGAGCACGGAGACCACATGTGACCGTAATGAGGCCGAGGCCGCCCTCCAGGAGATCTAGGAGACCAAGAAGATCATGGTGGGTAAGGCATTTAAGATGCAAAGCAAGTATGCGGAGAAGCAGTACCTTTTACTAACCCGGGTTCAGAGTTCCCCAGGGGCTTTTGCGGATTTACCACACAGTGTATCAGACGTCGCGGAGGTCTATCGAGCTGAAGGAGGGGGTTCTATGGAGAAGCTATTCTGGTCGCAGTATGTGGCGCCAGAGCATCCCGTGCCCTTCACCGATCAGCTGAAATAGCTGGTGGAGCTGCATAGGGTGGCTGAACTAGCCATTTGGGATTTGATAACCCGGCTATGGCCAGCCGAAGCTATGCCAGGCAGCTACTTCGGACTCGTGAGGCAGGTGATGGACGCCTGTCCTCGGCTGGACGTCGTCAAGCGCTGGCCTGCATTGAAGGTGCGCGCATGGCCTTCGCCCATTGCAATATGTGGTGGGTGAAGATGGACGCCGTCGAGGTGACCAGAGGGCCACCGGAGGGCAAGGAGCACCGTACACCCGAACGGTATTTTGCCGATGTCCTGGAGGGGTCTCGCCTTGCGACAGTACAATGTTCGCAAGACGTTGTATTTGAATAAATGTATTCATGTTGCCTTTTCCATGTATTAAAAAAACAAAGCCTGTTTTGTGATTGTCACAGCCCTAGATTTGCTTGTAGCTATTTACCTGAGTGAGCAACATGCATCATGTCTAAATAATGAAAGTTGAATTGAGGTTAGTTGAAACCCTCATAAATCACTTCAAAAATAATCAACATTAAAATCTTTTCAAAGAAGTCCAAGAAAATGTTCCTCTTAGTCTCTGAAAATATTGGCAAGAGGTAAAACTTAAAACAATATTTTTGGAATCTCAGAGATATTTATTTTGGGCCTTTGATTTAATCCAATAGATATTTGAATTGGATCTATATTTATTATATAATAAATATATGTTCAATAATTCTGAAAATTGTTGTGTGGATTTGGATAAATCCATTTAGTTCACACAATTATTTTTATGAATTTTGAAAATGGTTTGGTCTTGAACTAAATCAAAACAAAATAGCAAAAACAGAAAACAAACAGGAAATTAGGAAAAGAACAGAGGCTCACCTGGACCTTACCTGGCCCACCTGTAGCCCACCCACCTGGCCCAGCGCCAGGCCACCAGCGGCCCAGCTCACCAGCACCTCGCCCGTCGTCTTCCTCCCCTCGCCCCGAAGCAGCTGCGTGCCAGCAGCAGCGCACACCGGAGGTATCCACCTCCTGCTTCGCGGTGGCAGCCCCCCTGGCCTCCTAGCCGCGCCACGGAGACGCCCGCGGCCCCCTCGACCCTCTCTGGCTCTCCCTGGACCTCTCTCCCTCCTCTGCTCTCTCCCTACGTCGCCACCGAACGCGCCCGTCTCCACCGACGCCGTTCACCGCGGCCACGGCCACCGCCTCGCCTCCCCGACGCCTCCCAAAGCTCCGCCTCGACCCACCCTTCCTCCTCACCGCTCCAAGCGACGTCGGGAGCCCTGCAGTGACGCAATTGCCGTCGTCTTCACCGACGGGCACCAAAGATCGCCAGCCCCGATTCTCCGTCTCCAGGTCGTCCCCGAGCCCGCTGAGTCCTCCCTCGAGATCGCTGTGAGCTCCTGCGCCTTCCCCCTTGCTCGCCCCCTCCGTTCTCATCCGTTAGCCGCCGCCCCATGAAACCGAGCTCCGGCCGCCGCTCCGCCCGTCGCCGCCGCCGCTACACTGCACCCCGGCACCTGCCGCCGCCTCCTTTAGATGCGCCTCACCTCCAGCTCGCCGTAGCGGCAAACCGCGTCGCAAACGGCCGTCTGTAGCTCCATCCCGAGCATCTCCGGCGAGCCACCGCCGTGCTTTTGGTCGCCGGCGTCGACCGCTGACGTGGTCGCTTAATTGCGACTAATCACCCCCTTAACCAACCCCCTGTGTCACTGGCACATGGGCCCCACTGCCTAATTAAATCGGGTTTTATTTTTGTTTAGATTAAACTAACTGCCATGGGCCCCACATGTTAGTTGACCATGCCACGTCATCATTGACCCGGACCCACTAGTCAGCCTCTCTCCCTGCCCTGTTACACTGACCAGTGGACCCCACTGGTCAGGTTTGACCTGGAGACAGCTCAGTTGACCAGCTAACGTCACCCTGACGTCGGGCTGACGCAGTAAATCATTTTCTAGATTAAAAACAATTCTGGAAATTTCAGAAAATACCCAAAACTTCTAAAAATCATAGAAATTCAACTGTAACTCCAAATAAGATAAATTATATATGTAAAATTATCAGAAAAATTCAAGGAATCCATCTGTACCATTTTCATGCATGTTTGAACAATGTTTGTCCTCTGTTTTGGACAAAACAAATAAAGGGCATTTAAATAATCATATATGGGGTTGGAATTTGAATCTTGCACTCAAACCAACTTCATTTAAATCATAGCTAGTTGCATTAGCTCAAACCACAGCATATTGACATGTCATGATCATGCATCATATTGTGCATTGCATTGATTGTGTTCTTTCTCCTGTTGCCGGTATTTGTCCCCTCTCGATAGACGTTGTACGGACGATGTGATCGTTGACACTGATGAATACCCAATGATATCTTCAGAAGTGCCAGGCAAGCAAAACCCCCTTGTTCATTCCGATACAATCCCCCCTCTCTCGCTCCTGCTCTCTTTTACTGCATTAGGACAACAACGATTCATCTGTTACTTGTTGCGGTAGTTGAACCCCATATCCTCTGCATGACCTGTCATTTCCACAGTAAATAGATGAAACCCACTAGCATGAGTAGGAATTGTTTGAGCCCTGATGTGCCTACTCATTCATGCTTGTTTGTCATGCCTGCTACTGCTTAGAGTTGAGTCAGGTCTGATTCATCGGGGATGGATCGGAGGTGTGTAAACATGTCCTACTGTGTGTGAGCTAAGTGTGTGAACATGATTTGGTAAAGGTAGCGGTGAGAGGCCAAGCAGGAGTACATGGTGGGTTGTCTCATTGCAGCCGTCCTCAGGAACTGAGTTCTTTGTATGTGATCCATGAACAGTTACTACCGCGCATTGGGCCCGAAACCAATGGACCCTCTCGGCTTCTTAATCACCCTAGTACTCTGTCCAGGAGTTGCAACTAGTTTCTGGTGTTTGTAGGATATGTGTTGGCGGCCGTGCGTAGCGCTGACCCTAGGGGTGGGCTATGTTGCGGTAGATACACTGTGGCACGGTGTACCGGGCGCCCGTTTGGTGTCTCGGGAACCCTGCACACATCGTTTGGGGCTGTGAGCGAAACTCCGTCCGGATATCCTCGCGGATGGAACCCGAATAGGCGATAAACCTGGACTAGAGACTTAAGTGTTTAGGTAGGCCGTGGCCGACACCCTCGCCCGGCTTCCGCTTGAAGGTTGCCGAGGTACATGACGTGTACAGGGCTATAAGTGGTGAGAGCGTTTGTGAAGAAGTACACCCCTGCAGGGTTATCAATATCTATTCGAATAGCCGAATTCCTCGGATATGGAAACTTGGACCCCTTGCATAGTTCATAGACAAGTGAAAGTGGATACCCTAAAACTCGCAAGATAAGCGTGAGTGCTATGGATGGCCTTCTCGTAGGGACACGGGAGCGGATCCATAGTGGTGTATTGAATGGTGAATGTGTGGACTTGTGTGCGCCACCTCAAAAGAGTTGCTTGCAATCGTAGTTCAGGTTAGCCACTGAGTCAAAGCTGGCTTGCTGCAGTTAAACTCCACCACCCCCCTTGTTGATACCGATGCATATGTAGTTAGTTCTGATGTAAGACTTGCTGAGTACCTTTGTACTCACGTTTGCTTAATTTATGTTTTGCAGAGAGACTTCAGTCTCGCTAGTAGTTCCGCGTGGACTTCGACGTTTAGCTTGATACCTCAGCTACGATCTTGTGCCCTCGGCAGGATTTGGTAGATAGTCAGGCTTCTTAGCCTTTTTCATTTATAGATGTCTGTACTCAGACATGTTAAGCTTCCGCATGTGCTTTGCATTGTATGCTATGATTGTTGGGTCATGAGACCCATGTTTGTAATATCTCGCTCCTCGGAGCCTAATGAATTAATACTTGAGTTGTAGAGTTATGTTGTGATGCCATGTTGTATTTACACATATCGAGCATATTGTGTGCATGATTGAAATGCTTGGTATGTGTGGGATCCGACTATCTAGTTGTTTATCCTTCGCAGCCTTTCTTATGGGGAAATGTAGTCTAGTGTTCCTCGAGCCATAGTAGTCCGCTACAGCCCGGTTCACCGGAGTCCTGCTAGCCCAGCACTACTGTTCGGGACACTTGACTGGCCGGCATGTGTTTCACTTCGTCCCTATGTCTGTCCCTTCGGGGAAATGTCACGCGGTGATTTCCGGAGTCCTGCCTAGCCTGCTACAGCCCGGGATCCTCGGAGTCCTGTTAGCCCAGTGCTACAGCCCGGAATCACTCGTTGATGACCGACATGTTCGATGTGATCCATGTATGCCTGTCTCCATAGGTCTGTGCCGCTTTGGGTTCACGACTAGCCATGTTGGCCCGGGTTCTTTGTCATATGGATGCTAGCGACACTATCATATACGTGAGCCAAAAGGCGCAAACGGTCCCGGGCCAGGTAAGGTGGCACCCGTGGGAATACCGTGCGTGAGGCCGCAAAGTGATATGATGTGTTACCGGCTAGATCGATGTGGCCTAGGATCGGGGTCCCGACAGCGTTGGTATCAGAGACTGACTGCCTGTAGGATTACCAAGCCAAACTGGTCGAAGTTGAGTCTAGAAATGCTTTAGTTATGTAAGGGATTTGATTGTGGAAGGGAACGTAAGGCTCTTTTTACTCCTTTACCCTATGCCCTTCTGATCTGAGTCAACCTCTTCTTTCTACGGGGATTAAGAATTAGGCCTTCTTATCTATCTATCAGGATGACGTGTTACTAATCCATAGACTTGTAGGATTGTTGGATTCAAGTCTCAGTTCAATTACTTCTGTATATTCATAACTGGCCTCGGAACCTTGATTTTATGATTCTGAGTGGTTATGCCACCATTTTTGCAGGATGTCTCAAATCTTTTCGAGCATTTACAGCCGTTATGCTGTCCGAGTCATCCCAGGTTTCTAAATAATTTGATGCATTTGCAAATCCTTTCCCCTGTTCCTGATGTCCTTTTGGGCCAAATTAATCACACTAATCGGTGAGTTGAGGTACTCCGTTGCCTCGGCATTTATGTTGGAGCTATTACTATGACCCTAGGTGTTTTAGGGAGTCACCTAGTGATCTAGCCATGTTTTGTATTCCCAGTGTGTGATTTTGGCCATTATTCTCGAAAGCATCCCGTGATGTTATTAGTTATTAGGCATTCTATTCCTGGGTTTTGAACCCGAGATTCACCCTACTTACTTCATGTTGATAGTGTTTGCTCGTTCCTTTAGGATATTAGTAACCTTTGCGATAGTCCTCGAGGTTCGTGGTACATCCTTCTTCCAATTATCATGAACCACTTATGGCAGAAGTTCTTGAACCATAGGATCACAACCAGAGTGCTCTTGATGAGTTCTCCATTCTATATTGTGGCTCTGCTAGTTCTACCCTTCTGCATGGGTTATCTGGAAGAAATATGTTGAGCTTTGCTCGACATACTAATCTATGCCTCCACAGCTCAGAAAATTATATGTTCCTTGAGTTGTTCCTCTTTAGTTGTTTTCTGACCTTCATCTATCAATTGATAGTCAGGAATAGTTGTGCATTTGTGTTCATTGGTGCCTTTTATTCTTGTGGTCCGTCGAGCCGTTCTATTTTAGAATGACTAGGAGAAACAAACTCCAGTACCTCATCCATTTCTCGGATCGGGTCAAAGTGGTTGTATTCCGCAGATCAAAATGCCAATCCAGCTTTTGGTTCTGTTCTACCCTGAAGTATTACCCACTTTATGTCAAAAGCGTCGTGAGAATTGCACATCTCTCATGAATTCTTGACGCAGTGATACTTCTTACCATCATTGTTCATTCCTCGGTTCCCGTGTTATTGTAACCGGAATGCCGGCATGTGAGTCATGATGTGTGAAATCAATACTCCTAGCAACTGTGTTGCTTGGTAGTTAATGGACAATATTCTCATCCTTAGCGTGTTGGTTATTGAATTATCATTCTAAGACTGATCGTGCTACCTAGTCCATATTTCTGGTGCACACTTCGATCAATGGGTTAGGGTTGTGCCAATCCCTCACTCTTTGATCATATCATCTTGCCCCGAAAAGCAAGGTTGTTCTCGAGCTTAGTAACATACCGGTGGTTCGTGATTTTCCGACTATCTTCTCGGAAGTGTTACCAGGTTGTCACCTGACCGTTATGTTGAGTTCGTGATCAAGTTGGTTTTTCAATAAACCATTTTTCTCCAAGAATCTGTGTTGGATACCCCTGAGCTAGTTGGTTAAGCTTAACAACAACTTGGAGAGTTGGAAGATGAAAACTTGTCCGACTTAGCTCATCTCTAAGGGATATCCTTGTGTGTGTGTGTGTGTGTGTTGAAGAAAGATGATATCTTCACCAATTGGTCCTCGTGATCAGTTTTTGGATCTATTATCTTGTCCAAACCTTGATTTGAGTGTGGGTTATCGTCAAATCAAATCAGAACCAACGATGTTCGTAATGTGTCTTACTTGCGGTTGTCCCTCGAGCATACACCATTATATCTTTGGTCTGACCAATACTATCACATTGTTCAATAGTGGTGGAAGTCCAGTGATATGGAAATTCCGATGAGTTGCTGTTGAGCCCATCAGCGGCATTTTGTCTCCTCCATGATTGTATTGAACATCCAGCTAGTGTTGGAAACTTTATAAGCATTGTCCTCATGTCCCGATCATGAAGCATATGTCCGGTTGAAATATGTGACTTCCTCTAATTCATGTGCATCTGATGTAAGTTGCCACCGTGAATTCAAGAAAGTTTGTTTTTGCTTCCTCTAGAATCATCCCAAGTCAGTCATGCATGTGCGAAGTATCCTATGGTCTGATAGACTGATCATCTACATTCTATACGTATCCCTAGCACACCAAGCCACTGATTGATTTGTTCAAGGAGAAGAAGTTCTTCTTAAGGGTTAGACCTACGCAAGGACTTCGATATCCTCGTTGATGGTTCCCCCTGAACTCGGTAGTGTTTCATTTTAAGACTACCAGGTGACCATGCTTGTCTAGGACAACGTGTTCACATGCTTGTAGCAGAACCGGCTCATGTTTTGGAGCTTACTACCGTAGTTCATTCCCGAGAATCTCGCAATGTCATCTCGTCGATTTGTGTTGCAAACTTTCATTTTGTTTCTAGACTCGATGAGTCTGGAATATCCTGTCACCAACCAGATCTGAATCTCAGGCAGATATGATGGTTGGAGCATTTTCCAAGAACCATAATATTGGTCTCTTGATAAACGGTAAAGTGGATGTCGTGGCCAACACCTCCAGCCGGAAGACCTATTATTGTAGTATCTCGATTGGAGACAGTTGGCCACCTTCCCATATGGATTTCGTAGGATTTAATCCAGAAGTTGTTCCTTATGGATCTGTTGTATTCCGAAGTCCGACCACTACTTGGTGGCTATGCCGATGCTTAAAGCATGACCGTGGTAACCAGTACATCAAGAGAACATTAGAAGCGGAGTGCTAAATCTCTCTCGGTCGATCATCCAGATTTTGTTTCCTTGGCTTCGCTAAGGTGAAATCTGAGAAAGTGTTATCTTCCTTTGCATCTGCATCTTCCACCATTATTCATCATGGTAGCATGTTGTGTTGCCAGGATCCTTGACACGGATATTGGCAGAACCTTGATGAGTATGGAAATGCTCAAGTTCTTGAGAGCACGCTCAGGCACTAGGTTCTGATGTTGTCATTAACTGGAATGTGCCTCCGTCCTCGCAGTTGTTGATAGCCATCCAATTGGTGGAATCACCTTTGCCGGTGAACCTTCTCCCCATTTACTAGAATTATTCCCAACATTTGCATTTTGTTCCCAGCTTGCACCTCAGTAGTTTTGTTCAGGATCATCTTCAAAAGTGGACCTACCATGGATCCCATCCACTTCCGATGATAAGCAAAAATCATCCATTGAGTTGTCTTCAACAAGGTAGTCCACATCATCCATCCTAGTCCAAGTATGCCATCTCTTCAAGCTGTCTCAAACGATCAATTGTAAATTGCCTTAGGCTGGTATAAAGAGTTTCAATGATCTTTGTATCAAAAGTAATTCTTTCTGCCACTTAAGGGAATAGCTCTACAGGTCACTTTCACTAAGGTGCCTCGTTATGGTATCATGGCAATTATCTCCTCGCTACTTTGAATCATGCATCATCCTACTCCAGCGTGGGTTTGTTGCGTACCAAATTGAACCTTGTCATCTGCTTCTTCTCGTTGATTCTGATGTGTGCCTTGTGTCTCAACTCAAGAGGTGTTCTTACGTCTCATTCCGTGGAGTTGATCTTGTATCCACTCTTGGGAGGTTATCTTGCTCTCTTGTTGCCATGTTGGATGAAGCTCTCGAAGCAAAGATGTCAAGATCGACATGATGCAATGAATCAACATCTTCGAGAAGGGCAATCGGATCGTGAAGATTCTTTATTGGTGTTCCTTCTGTCTTCTTACCTCACGTCTTGAATCTCCGGACGAGATTCTTGTTTAGTGGGGGTGAGTTGTCACAGCCCTAGATTTGCTTGTAGCTATTTACCTGAGTGAGCAACATGCATCATGTCTAAATAATGAAAGTTGAATTGAGGTTAGTTGAAACCCTCATAAATCACTTCAAAAATAATCAACATTAAAATCTTTTCAAAGAAGTCCAAGAAAATGTTCCTCTTAGTCTCTGAAAATATTGGCAAGAGGTAAAACTTAAAACAATATTTTTGGAATCTCAGAGATATTTATTTTGGGCCTTTGATTTAATCCAATAGATATTTGAATTGGATCTATATTTATTATATAATAAATATATGTTCAATAATTCTGAAAATTGTTGTGTGGATTTGGATAAATCCATTTAGTTCACACAATTATTTTTATGAATTTTGAAAATGGTTTGGTCTTGAACTAAATCAAAACAAAATAGCAAAAACAGAAAACAAACAGGAAATTAGGAAAAGAACAGAGGCTCACCTGGACCTTACCTGGACCACCTGTAGCCCACCCACCTGGCCCAGCGCCAGGCCACCAGCGGCCCCGCCCACCAGCACCTCGCCCGTCGTCTTCCTCCCCTCGCCCCGAAGCAGCTGCGTGCCAGCAGCAGCGCACACCGGAGATCTCCACCTCCTGCTTCGCGGTGGCAGCCCCCCTGGCCTCCTAGCCGCGCCACGGAGACGCCCGCGGCCCCCTCGACCCTCTCTGGCTCTCCCTGGACCTCTCTCCCTCCTCTGCTCTCTCCCTACGACGCCACCGAACGCGCCCGTCGCCACCGACGCCGTTCACCGCGGCCACGGCCACCGCCTCGCCTCCCCGACGCCTCCCAAAGCTCCGCCTCGACCCACCCTTCCTCCTCACCGCTCCAAGCGACGCCGGGAGCCCGCAGTGACGCAATTGCCGTCGTCTTCACCGACGGGCACCAAAGATCGCCGGCCCCGATTCTCCATCTCCAGGTCGTCCCCGAGCCCGCTGAGTCCTCCCTCGAGATCGCTGTGAGCTCCTGCGCCTTCCCCCTTGCTCGCCCCCTCCGTTCTCGTCCGTTAGCCGCCGCCCCACGAAACCGAGCTCCGGCCGCCGCTCCGCTCGTCGCCGCCGCCGCTACACTGCACCCCGGCACCTGCCGCCTCCTCCTTTAGATGCGCCTCACCTCCAGCTCGCCATAGCGGCAAACCGTGTCGCAAACGGCCGTCTGTAGCTCCATCCCGAGCATCTCCGGCGAGCCACCGCCGTGCTTTTGGTCGCCGGCGTCGACCGCTGACGTGGTCGCTTAATTGCGACTAATCACCCCCTTAACCAACCCCCTGTGTCACTGGCACATGGGCCCCACTGCCTAATTAAATCGGGTTTTATTTTTGTTTAGATTAAACTAACCGCCATGGGCCCCACATGTCAGTTGACCATGCCACGTCATCATTGACCCGGACCCACTAGTCAGCCTCTCTCCCTGCCCTGTTACACTGACCAGTGGACCCCACTGGTCAGGTTTGACCTGGAGACAGCTCAGTTGACCAGCTGACGTCACCCTGACGTCGGGCTAACGCAGTAAATCATTTTCTAGATTAAAAACAATTCAGGAAATTTCAGAAAATACCCAAAACTTCTAAAAATCATAGAAATTCAACTGTAACTCCAAATAAGATAAATTATATATGTAAAATTATCAGAAAAATTCAAGGAATCTATCTGTACCATTTTCATGCATGTTTGAACAATGTTTGTCCTCTGTTTTGGACAAAACAAATAAAGGGCATTTAAATAATCATATATGGGGTTGGAATTTGAATCTTGCACTCAAACCAACTTCATTTAAATCATAGCTAGTTGCATTAGCTCAAACCACAGCATATTGACATGTCATGATCATGCATCATATTGTGCATTGCATTGATTGTGTTCTTTCTCCTGTTGCCGGTATTTGTCCCCTCTCGATAGACGTTGTACCGACGATGTGATCGTTGACATTGATGAAGACCCAATGATATCTTTAGAAGTGCCAGGCAAGCAAAACCCCCTTGTTCATTCCGATACAATCCCCCCTCTCTCGCTCCTGCTCTCTTTTACTGCATTAGGACAACAACGATTCATCTGTTACTTGTTGCGGTAGTTGAACCCCATATCCTCTGCATGACCTGTCATTTCCACAGTAAATAGATGAAACCCACTAGCATGAGTAGGAATTGTTTGAGCCCTGATGTGCCTACTCATTCATGCTTGTTTGTCATGCCTGCTACTGCTTAGAGTTGAGTCAGGTCTGATTCATCGGGGATGGATCGGAGGTGTGTAAACATGTCCTACTGTGTGTGAGCTAAGTGTGTGAACATGATTTGGTAAAGGTAGCGGTGAGAGGCCAAGCAGGAGTACATGGTGGGTTGTCTCATTGCAGCCGTCCTCAGGAACTGAGTTCTTTGTCTGTGATCCATGAACAGTTACTACCGCGCATTGGGCCCGAAACCAATGGACCCTCTCGGCTTCTTAATCACCCTAGTACTCTGTCCAGGAGTTGCAACTAGTTTCTGGTGTTTGTAGGATATGTGTTGGCGGCCGTGCGTAGCGCTGACCCTAGGGGTGGGCTATGTTGCGGTAGATACACTGTGGCACGGTGTACCGGGCGCCCGTTTGGTGTCTCGGGAACCCTGCACACATCGTTTGGGGCTGTGAGCGAAACTCCGGCCGGATCTCCTCGCGGATGGAACCCGAATAGGCGATAAACCTGGACTAGAGACTTAAGTGTTTAGGTAGGCCGTGGCCGACACCCTCGCCCGGCTTCCGCTTGAAGGTTGCCGAGGTACATGACGTGTAGAGGGCTATAAGTGGTGAGAGCATGTGTGAAGAAGTACACCCCTGCAGGGTTATCAATATCTATTGGAATAGCCGAATTCCTCGGATATGGAAACTTGGACCCCTTGCATAGTTCATAGACAAGTGAAAGTGGATACCCTAAAACTCGCAAGATAAGCGTGAGTGGTACGGATGGCCTTCTCGTAGGGAGACGGGAGCGGATCCATAATGGTGTATTGAATGGTGAATGTGTGGACTCGTGTGCGCCTCCTCAAAAGAGTTTCTTGCAATCGTAGTTCAGGTTAGCCAC
The DNA here is from genome assembly GCA_034509565.1 of Triticum monococcum. Taxonomy (NCBI): domain Eukaryota; kingdom Viridiplantae; phylum Streptophyta; class Magnoliopsida; order Poales; family Poaceae; genus Triticum; species Triticum monococcum. Next base: position 73,200,866 of record CM067842.1, on the reverse strand, counting down.
TGAGTCAAAGCTGGCTTGCTGCAGTTAAACTCCACCACCCCCCCTTGTTGATACCGATGCATATGTAGTTAGTTCTGATGTAAGACTTTTTGAGTACCTTTGTACTCACATTTGCTTAATTTATGTTTTGCAGAGAGACTTCAGTCTCGCTAGTAGTTCCGCGTGGACTTCGACGTTTAGCTTGATACCTCAGCTACGATCTTGTGCCCTCGGCAGGATTTGGTAGATAGTCAGGCTTCTTAGCCTTTTTCATTTATAGATGTCTGTACTCAGACATGTTAAGCTTCCGCATGTGCTTTGCATTGTATGCTATGATTGTTGGGTCATGAGACCCATGTTTGTAATATCTCGCTCCTCGGAGCCCAATGAATTAATACTTGAGTTGTAGAGTTATGTTGTGATGCCATGTTGTATTTACACATATCGAGCATATTGTGTGCATGATTGAAATGCTTGGTATGTATGGGATCCGACTATCTAGTTGTTTATCCTTCGCAGCCTTTCTTATGGGGAAATGTAGTCTAGTGTTCCTCGAGCCATAGTAGTCCGCTACAGCCCGGTTCACCGGAGTCCTGCTAGCCCAGCACTGCTGTTCGGGACACTTGACTGGCCGGCATGTGTTTCACTTTGTCCCTATGTCTGTCCCTTCGGGGAAATGTCACGCGGTGATTTCCGGAGTCCTGCCTAGCCTGCTACAGCCCGGGATCCCCGGAGTCCTGTTAGCCCAGTGCTACAGCCCGGAATCACTCGTTGATGACCGACATGTTCGATGTGATCCATGTATGCCTGTCTCCATAGGTCTGTGCCGCTTTGGGTTCACGACTAGCCATGTCGGCCCGGGTTCTTTGTCATATGGATGCTAGCGACACTATCATATACGTGAGCCAAAAGGCGCAAACGGTCCCGGGCCAGGTAAGGTGGCACCCGTGGGAATACCGTGCGTGAGGCCGCAAAGTGATATGATGTGTTACCGGCTAGATCGATGTGGCCTAGGATCGGGGTCCCGACAGTGATGTAATTTTGTTGTGCTTTAATTGTTTCCTCCTGTGCGGCCGTGTTGTATGTAATCTGAGGGTTGGCTAGTCGTCGGCTTCTGCCCTCACTTAGGTAGTACCGAGGTGTTCGGGATGGAATCTAAACAATCTTGATCCAATTATATGGTCCTTGAAGGAGTTCTTTTAGCACAACGGACAAGGCAATCAGACTATACGGCTTAAACGCCCTCACTTAGCCATAGAATTTTTATAATAAAGTATGGGCACAACCCCTGGTTCAAGCCAGGGTGCTGTCAGCATGTGATCGGGAAGTGCTGATCTTTCGCATAATGCGGAAAAAATCTCCAACGATTTGTAACCCTCGAACAGCTGACCGGCTCTCGCTGTATCATGACAGTCAGTTTTCGGCTTTCACTACTGTGTTGCTCATCTGGTCAAGGCCAGGGCACAATTGCAGTAGTTCTCCTTTACTACCCTAGCCGATTTAGCGGAACATAGGGTAGCAAGCACAGGAGCCGGGCAACCCAACTATTGACCAAAGACATGATTTGGAGCCAATGCATATAATGCTAAGTTCGGGCTGCCGAACTTATCTTTAAGGATTGTTCGGACTTTGTTGCCGTATCGTGGGGCGATGGGGAGCCCCTGGCAAATATGAAACATACCAGAGTGTACAATTGCTAGGAAATAAGTAATTTAAAGGAAAACAAAGGGAGAACAGAGATAGGATCAGGGGCCCTTGAACTTGGATGATGAGCTGTTTCCATTATAGTTGGGTTAATGCGTCCAAGCACATTGGTACAAACTAATGCAATAAGCAACCGGCTATTTGACATGTTGCGACCAAAGGCGAGCTGCGTGTGGGTCCTGAAAACGGATAGAGTATTATAGTTAGCCTCTAGGGCTTCCCATGTACGCCTGTGCTCCGTGTCAATCCAGTGTGTTTATCCTTTGACAGGACCATTAATCAGGCCGTCGAAGGAGGCCCGCATAAGAGAAACCTAAAAAAAAGGGAAAAGGAGATAGTAAAGTTATATGTGCGTCCGGGATCAGTCTAACCGAACTGTACATCCCGGGCTGGCTTGTGCTTCCGTCTAAGTCCATGGAATTTTGAGTGCGTAATTATGTACGCGTGGTACGAATGCCACTACTTCATCGGGACTGGGACGGAGGAAGAATTGCTAATCGAGCTCCTGATGAGCCGCGCTGTCCTGTTGCAATGTAGTCCAGAATCTCTTAATGGTGTCCAGGGGCTCGGCAGCCGTACTATGGTGCTGCTTGAGAAGGCCGCTCTGTACCTCTGCTGCTAGGGTGGCGGTGTGCTCCTCTGTTCAAAGGGACCGTTCAGTATTACCATTGACGGTTATGACGCCGTGTGGACCGGGCATCTTGAGCTTGAGATAAGCATAGTGTGGTACTGCGTTGAACTTAGCAAACGCGGTTCGCCCGAGCAGTGCATGGTAGCCGCTGTGGAAGGGGACGATATCGAAGATTAACTCTTCGCTTTGAAAGTTGTTCGGAGAACCGAAGACCTCCTCCAACGTGATTGAGCCCGTACAGCGGTCCTCTACGCCTGGTATGACTCCTTGAAAGGTAGTCTTTGTTGGTTTGATTCGTGGGGGGGTTAATGCCCATCTTCCGCATTGTGTCCTAATAAAGCAAGTTGAGGCTGTTACCACCATTCATCAGGACACGTGTTAGGTGAAACCCGTCGATAATTGGGTCGAGGACTAGTGCGGCTGAACCGCCATGGCGGATACTAGTTGGGTGATCTCGACGATCGAAGGTGATCGGGAATGACGGCCATGGATTGGATTTTGGAGCGACTGGCTCTACCGCGTAGACGTCCCTAAGTGCTTGCTTGCGCTCCCTTTTGGGGATGTGTGTAGCATATACCATGTTCACCGTTTTGACTTTAGGGGGGAATTTCTTCTACCCCCCGGTGTTCGGCTGCCTGGGCTCTTCGTCCTCGTCCTCACTTGGTGATCCCGTTTCTTTGTTTTCGGCATTTAACTTGCCAGCCTGTTTGAAAACCCAACAGTCTCTGTTGGTGTGATTGGCTTGTTTATCTAGGGTACATGTATTTGGCACGGACGATCGAGTATGCGGTCCAGGATGGATGGTGCCTCACTGTTCCTTTTGTAGGGCTTCTTTCGCTGGCCAAACTTGGAGCCGCTGAATCCGGTGTTAACGGTGGTGTCATCGGTGTTGTTGCCATTGCCTCGGGGTTTATGTCTATTGCGCTGGAGCTTGCCAGAGCTGTTCTTGGCCTCAGAGGGGCCTGGCTCGCTGGCTATGTTTTTGCTACGAGCCAGCCAGTTGTCCTCACCCACGCAAAAGCAGGTCATGAGTGTCGTAAGGCCTGCCATGGACTTCAGCTTTTCTTGGCCAAGGTGGTGTGCTAGCCATTCGTCACGGATGCTATGTTTAAAGGCCGCTAGGGCTTCGGCATCCGGACAATCAATGATCTGGTTGTTTTTGGTGAGGAACCTAGTACAGAATTTTCTAGCTGATTCTCCAGGTTATTGAACTATGTGGCGTAAGTCATCGGCATCGGGTGGGCGGACATATGTACCTTGGAAGTTGTCGAGGAAGGCATCTTCCAAGTCCTCCTAGCTGCCGATGGAATTCTCGAGCAGACTATTTAGCCAGTGTCGAGTTGGCCCTTTGAGTTTTAGTGGGAGCTATTTGATGGCATGGAGGTCATCTCCACGGGCCATGTGGATGTGCAGAATAAAGTCCTCAATCCATACTGCGGGATCGGTTGTTCTGTCGTATGTTTCAATATTCACGGGCCTGAACCCCTCGGGGAATTCGTGATCCAGCCCCTCATCTGTGAAGTAGAGAGGGTGTACGGCGCCTCTATATCGGGCCGCGTCACCGCGCACCTCCGATGAATTCCGTCTGCGGTTATCGGCCCGGGTGTGAGTAGGTTTGTCAGATCCAAATAGGTAGCCGTCGTCCCGAGTCGGGAAGCGTCCTCGCGATCCGTAGATTGATCTGGTGTGTCCTGCTTTACTATCCAGCTCCCGCCGAAGGTCGTATGTATGGTCCCGAGCTGTTCTGTCCCTGTTTTTGCAAGGTGGTGCGGCGGGCTGTTGTTCGGCCTGAGTTGCCATTTTATCCCGACTGCGGGGTGGTCGGTCTGCCGCACTATCCTGACCACGCGGTGGTTGGTCCACATTGCGTGAGGGAGGTATGGGATCTGGTGCTTCCTCATCGAACTGAGGTAGCAGTCTGCGCTTTGGATAACTCTTGGATGGGCGCTCGAGGCCGTATTCTTCGGCTGCCAGGACATCAGTCCATCTGTCAATGAGCAGGTCTTGCTCAGCTTGGAGCTGCTGTTGCTTCTTCTTCAGGCTTCGTGAAGTGGCTATTAGCTGGAGCTTGAAGTGCTCCTGCTCGAGGGGTGCCTCAGACATGATGAAGTCCTCATTGCCGAGGCTCTCATCATCCTCGGAGACTGGACGATAATTATCATCATCTGGGTCATTAGGCATGGCCTGTTTATCAGGGTTATGTTGCCCGTTGTCTTGTTCCTCCTGTTCGGATGCAGCCCCGACAGGGTCTTCATTGTTTTCAGCATCGCCCGAAGTACTATTTTCTCCAGTGCCAGTGTCGTCATCTTTTGAATGATGAGGCTTAGAGCGGCGCTTGGACTGTGTCTCAGAAGGTTTATTCGCAACTTGATCTCATTTGTCATCGTCGCTGGCTTTTTTAGGTGTGACGACCATGTACACATCGTACGAAGAGGTGGTCGTCCAACGTCCAATAAATGGCAGGTCTTGGCCTTGCTCCTGGTAGGCATCGTCGTCCATACCGTCGATGTCTTCAGAGCCACAATCAAGCACGTTGGTTAAGTCATCGACAATGACTATGAAGTGGGTGGCTGGTGGGAAGCAAAATTTCCCATCATCAGCCTCTGGCTCGAACCGAACATAGTTCGACTGTGAGTCCTTCTCCAAGGACAAGTTCTTTAAAGAGTTCAGCACATCACCCAAAGGTGAGTGCTGGAAGATGTCTGCAGCGCTAAATACAAAAATCGATAGCCGATCCAGCTCGGTGTCCACAGGCGTACACGGTCCGGGACTTATAGCCGGAGACGAGTCTGGAGTTTCATTGACGCAAATATTGCAGGGTGCTGAGTCCGTGTGCGGCTCCAATGCCGCGGACTCTATGGCCTCGGATGGCACAATCTGCTCCGGTTTCTAAGGCCGTTGCAGCAACAGGGACCATCTCCTGGATGTGATATGATGACAGATTTAAGTCATGTTCATCGGGGCGAGGGGGAGCGATCGCTGCGGTCTCAAATCCATTGAAGATCAAGTCCACACGGATATCCGCGATGTAGTTCAAGCTTCCAAATCTGACATGGTGGCCAGGGGCATAGCTATCTATCTGCTACAGATGGCCAAGCGAGTTGGCCCGCAGTACGAAGCCGCCAAACACGAAAATCTGTCCGAGAAGGAAGGTTTCTCCTTGGACAACGTCTCTATGGACGATTGGAGGGTCCATCAAACCTTTCGTTGATGGCACATTGGAACTATCAATGAAAGCACCAATGTGGGTGTCAAAACCGGCGGATCTCGGGTAGGGGGTCCCGAACTGTGCATCTAGGATCGATGGTAACAGGAGACGGGGGACACGATGTTTACCCAGGTTCGGGCCCTCTCTATGGAGGTAATACCCTACATGTTGCTTGATTGATCTTGATGAATATGAGTGTTACAAGAGTTGATCTACCACGAGATCATAATGGCTAAACCCTAGAAGCCTAACCCGTATGACTATGGTAATGAATATCCTTTCCGGACTAGCCGCTCCAGTTTATATAGACACCGGGGGGATCTAGGATTTACATAGAGTCGGTTACATAAGAAGGAATCTTCATAGTGGGTCGTCAAGCTTGCCTTCCACGCCAAGGAGAGTCCAATCCGGACACAAGTACGGTCTTCGACCTTCATGTCTTCACAACCCATCAATCCAGCCCATGGATAACAGGCCAGACGCCCGAGGACCCCTTAGTCCAGGACTCCCTCAGTCGGCTCACCCGTCCCCTTGATTTCTTCTTGCTCGCCACGTGGCAGGCGGTGGACGCGGGGGGGGGGGGGCACAGGCCCTAAATAACGAGGCGAGAAACCGGAACGTCGCTGATTGGAGCAGCGGGTCGGTCTCGATTCCCTGCGCCCCTAATGGCCGGATTGGCTGAGTGGGGCGGCCGAGCCCCTACCCCGCCCCTTTATAAGAAGGGGGAGGGGGACGACCTCCCACAATCTTTCACCATCCCTCTCCTTCCACCTCGGCTCCGTTCTTTCATCTGCCATGGCGAGAGGGGGTGCTGGCCCTTCGACGGTGGCAGCGAGGGTCTCTGCTCGACAGCGCGTCCCTCCTTCCCAAGAGCTTGCGGCGGCGGACCCGGTCATGAGAGGAAGGGGGAGGGGGAGAGGCCAAGGTCGGCCTGCCGCTCGGGGAAGAGGGGGACGAGGCGGCGCACCGGCCTTGCCTCTCTTGGCACTAAATCTTTGAATTATGAGCATGATTGCAATGTTGTTAGTATGAACTCCTTGAATATCCATAGTACTAATGATAATTGCACTAGTTATGATGAAAATGTCTCCTATAAACATGTCAATTTTTGTGGGGTGCATTGGGTTTGCATGTACACATCAAATAGGGAAGATAGATATTGCAAGAGGCATAAGTACTTAGAAACTGAATGGTTGCAAGAAAGGCTAGATGTTTGTGCTGAAAATTTAAATTTTCTTAGCCATACTTGTGAACTTTGCAATGAACGTGATCATTTCAGTACCCAATGCAAGTTGTTTCATGATCGTATCATGTCCAAAAATTATGATGACTTGATTTCTCTTGCACATCATAATGAACTTAGTTTGCTCTTGGGTTATGAAGAAATGAAACGTATAATTAAGGTTATTCCAGAATTTGCCCTTTATAGAGTTCTTAGTTTTGATCTAGAAGAAATTTATATATATTATGCGATGAATTGTATCTAAAATCCTTCTATTACCAAATACATAAAGAAAAGAAAACAAATAAAGGATGAAGAGAATACTAATAAAAGGAAAGAGAGTTCCCAATATCATCCTATTTTAATACATTATAACTGTGCAGCTTAGGACCTCTCTCAAACCATTAGCATTCACAGCCGCTAGATCTACAGGTTTGGAATATTTGGCCGTTCGATAAAACTCTCGCACAACACTTCTCGCAATCTGAGCTGGGCAGCTGCTCCCGTGGCAAAATTGGAGCTGTGTGGTTGATCGGGCTGGTATTGGGCTGTCTGACCCATTTTTCCTATCCCCTTCCCCTTTGCTCTCTTAGCCCTCGAGAAACCTAACGAAGCTGGCGGCTGAGGAGACGACTCGACTGGTGCTCTGCGGGGCCGCTCCAAAGGCGACGTCCACCCCGTCGGCCGCTATCTCCCTTGCCGCCACTCCTCCCCACTGATTTTGCTGCCTCTGTGACGCCTCCCTCCCTCCAAGGCGATTGCATCATCCGAGGCGGGGTCACGGCACCTTCCCATATGCGGCGGAGGCACCACATCCCATGGCGACGGCGGCCTGGAGCTCCTACCACTCTCCTTCGTCCCCACGTTGATGCAGGCCATCTGCAGTGAGATCCTGCCGAGGTGCGCGGTCTTCTTGGTGGATCCAGCTAAGGCGTGTGACGGGATCCCGCGCGAGGGAATCGACGCGGTCCAGAGGCGCGTGTTCATCTCGGTGGATCCAGCCGAAGTGCACGAGGGAATCAACCTAGGGGATGGAATTGGTGACTGAGGAGGAGGCGGCGCCGGCGAGGGTGAACAAGCCGTGCACGAGGCCATGATGACTCCACAAAGACTGTTGCACTCTCCATGACCCTCGATCGCTTGCTCTCCGACCTCGACTCTCTCCTCATCATTGACGGGTGAAGAAAATTTCTTCTAGCGGTGAGGCAGTGGAAAATAATTTTGATGCAACAGCGAAAGTGATACAGATCCTAGCCTCCTCCCCTTGTGTATGTTCTAGCAGAGACAGATAGGAGATTTAGATAGGAGCGATGGACAAATTTTGTCTCCTCTATGTTAAATTTCGTTGATCTCTTCTCTCCTATACGTTGTCCGATTTTCTTGATTGTTGGCCATATATTTGTGTACTCAAAATGATGCTGCCCAATGTATATCTTCAGTATATGCTGATGTCTAATGCTTATACAGTGGAGGGGATGTTCCCGAGGAGCTGACCCAAATGGCTCTGTCTACGCAGGTGCCATACACTTTCCTGCCCAATGCAGTAATCACCTCACTCTCCCCAGGTACTCCATGCTAATTTCTCCTCTTTTCGCCAGCAGCCATGGATTGGATGCACAATTGTTCCACTTTGCAAACAAGAACTATGTCAGGAAGCCATGATCTGGAGTGGTCATCGCTCAACAAACGTGAGGCATCCTTCCTCATTCACCCCCGTGGTTTGTAAAGCGTTGATTGTTCAACCGCCTCTATGTAGAAGCTAGCTAGACTGTTGATTACTACTAAATTTGTAATTTTATTAATCTCAAGATGGATGCAGCAAAACCCCATTGAAGAAACGTGCTAGAAGCCAGTTCCACGTTCGGCTAACCTGGTCGTTCATCGCTACCTAGGTATGGCTATCAAGTTTCCTTTAGTAATGTATATGCATCATGTTCAGACATGCCTGCAAGGCTCCATCTAGGTAGATATTACGTACTATAGCTTCCCACCACTAATTTCATTTAGTTTCTTGATTGTAAGTTGAACAAACTGAATCTACGTGTATATGCAAAAATATTTCACTATGCAAGCTACAATATTTGGTCTGCACTTGCAATAGTTTTACTGCACTTGGAATACTATGTCGTGAAGAAAATTATTGTGTTTGCCACAACCTTAGCCTGACATACACATATTCTGAAATGGTTGGCGTTCAAACAGAACAAAGATTAGCATCCTTGTTCGCTCACCACCGTTTTAGAATGGCTTCATTGAATTTGTGGTGCGATGTCTAGCTAGCAATTGGAAAAACCAATTAGTTAATGAATTGAAGCGGTCTTTTTTTGCTGGTGAATTGAAGCAGTGTTGTTTGCAAGTGTACCACTTGTTGTGTTCTTAAAGAAAAGGACTTGGCTTCTCTAGCTTCGCAAGTCTTTAATAAACATCATAATACAGAGACTAGGCTCATCGCTTTATTGACATGTATGTCATCATTTGTGAGAAGTCATTTTCAGTACCATTGATATTACAAACATGTTGACCAGGCGCCAACTGAAGCAGATCCATCGAAGATGCTCAAAATGGTTGTCTTTTTGTGCTATTGTGTTCTATATTCTTGAACAACCCAGCCCTCACATTTGTAGTATAGGCCTAGAATAGGTGTTTACTTCATTACTAACTCCATTTATTTTGACTTTCTCATCGACAGTAAGTTGTAGTAAAATACTGAATCTACCGACATGCATTCTAGAATGGTCATCTTCAAACAAAGGTGAGACTCATTTACTCCCCTGGTTCGTTTGTGATTGTTCAATTACTTTCCATTTATCTGTAGCCTGGGTTCGCTGCTAGACTACCTTTTACTGTTCCAGTTCCAAAATATATCTCTCAACGGAATATACTAACCAAGAAGGTTGAAAAAACCCGACGAGAAGACGACATGCTAGCGGCCAGCTCTACCTTTTGCCAACATGTGAATCAAGGCTGCATCGATCGGCTAACTAATGAGATCAATGAGTTTCTTCATTAGGACCTCAGATTGAATTCCAAGTTTTCTCATAGCTAGCAACTCCTCCATCCGGGTTTATTAGGCCGACCAATAAATTTAAGTATGTCATAAAAATTATATCATCAGAAAGCTCTTTCAAATACAAATCCAACTATGTACTTTTTGTATCATATATTTTATATTTTACTGGGAATATGGATGGTTAAAGTTTGGCTCAAAATAGTGGGGGCCTAATAAACCTGGACGGAGGTACTAGCTAGCAAGTCTAATTAGTGAGTAATATATTCAGACATGCAGTCTCCATCTTAATTAGTTTATTACTTAACAATGCCCTCAACACTTGCACAGAAAACAAGGTCTGATCCGTGGAACACATGATACTAGCAAAAATGTCTCTTATAGATACTAGCAAAAATGTTCTATAGGTAATGTTGTTATTATTGTTTCTTTCATCAACATACACCATGTTATGTACGGAGCAATTATAACTGTTGTGCACTTCTCCTTGGCACACTACTTATGTAGTTATTTCCTCAATTGATTTTCCTTGCTAACAAGTATTTTGTTTGTACTTCAGTGTAAGCAATTGTAAGTTGGTTAAGATGCAACACAACTTGTGAGCCATTGTTTCACAACAACCCACTGGCATTTGATATTGAGTTTCAGAATTTCTATTATTATTGTAGATCAGATGGAATTCTACAACCAAAACTTAGAGCAAGTACACATTCAGTCATCTATCCTGATGCAATGTAGAATATTTGTCCCTTAGACCACAATGTATACTTGTATTACTGGCCAGAACGCATTGAGATTTTTTATGATAATAAATATCGCCCCGAAGTTCTGAAATATTTGTACTGCCTTTTCTCTCTCTCTCATGTCTTTGCTCGATATCTTTTTTAGTTATCATGATTTGAGTCTTTGCGGGAGTCTTTTTAGGAGGCAAAAGGAGGTCATGTTCCATATCAATCATAATTTATATCTCTGCGCTTAATACCACAACTCAAACATTAGACCTAAGGAGAAAACTCAAAATACTACTCCCTCCATCCAAAAATAAGTGTCTCAACTATGTACTAACTTTAGTACAAAGTTCTACTAAAGTTGAGACACTTATTTTGAGACAGAGTGAGTACTTTTTTGCAGATTAATCGGACTGGATTTCTCTTGAGTTACATAGCATTATATTCTTGATTTCTCTCTTTAGTTACATCGCATCATATTCAATAAAATGGAGAGACATATACAATATATAAAAGCATTGCAAAGAAATGTATACACGGTACTTCATATCTCTAACAACTCTTTTAAGTCAAAATAGACGGGTGCAGCAACACGCACCATCAACAATCTAGTTATTTCTTATGATGAATCAGGTAACGAGGAGAAGCCTTATATTCAACCAATATCATTAATAAGGAGCTCCAAAAAGAGGATTGAACCCACACATGATGTCGTGAAGAAGAAGAAAAGAAAAAGGAAGAGAGGTAAAAAGATATCTCTCCCAAATAATGCTGCTCCTATTACTATTGTGCCTCATGGAAATATAATTGTGGAAGATGATGCACTTGATGATGATCTCGTTATGCCTATTTCTTGTTGTGATGATTATGATTGGGAATATAATGATACTTCTTATGATCTTGAAAATCTTTTTGGCACTTGCTTGAAAGAATATGATAATTGCTATACTATTGGTGCTATCCATACTATTAATGATGAGAGTGATTATGCTTATGATATGAAAAGGCCCAAGCTTGGGGATGCTATTTTTTATGAAGATGATGTTTTTGAGAATATATTTTCTGCAATTAATGTTTGTCCCAAGCTTGGGGATGCTACATTTAATGAAGATGATATTTTTAGTCTCCCATGTTTTGATAGGCAAATTTATAATGATGATAGCATGCCTCCTACTTATGATGATTATTGTGATGATACTTATGCTATAAAAAGTAGTGATTATATTTATAAAACTTGTCATGATTATGGTTACCCCTTTTCTGAACATTACTCTTTTAATGTGGAAACAATTTATAGTATTCGAGTTTCTTATGATACTCCCACTATTCCGAATGAGAGGAATTTTTCTTATGTGGAGATTAATAAAATTTCTCACAATGTGCTTAAAATTTTGAAGTTATGCTTGTTTTACCTTCCTATGCAAGTTGATTCTTGTTCCCATAAGTTGTTTGCTCACAAAATCCCTATGCATAGGAACTGGGTTAGACTTAAATGTGCTATTCATATTCTTCATGATGCTCTCTTTATGTTGCAATTCTTATCTTTTATGTGAGCATCATTGAAATCATCATGCCTAGCTAGGGGCGTTAAACGATAGCGCTTGTTGGGAGGCAACCCAATATTATTTTAGCTCCTTGCTTTTTGTTCATGTTTAGTAATAAATAATTCATATAGCCTCTGTTTATATGTGGTTTTATACTTTTAATTAGTGTTTGTGCCAAGTAGAACCTTTGAGAAGACTTGGGGAAAGTCTTGTTGATCTTGCTGTAAAAAAACAGAAACTTTAGCGCTCACGAGATTTGTTGCCATTTTTTATTGGAAAGTGATATTTAGTTAATTATTTTTGAAGATGATTAATGGATAAATACCTCACGTTCAGAAATTTATTTTAGAATTTTTGGGGTTCCAGAAGTATACGTTTTGTCCTGATTACTACAGACTGTTCTGTTTTTGACAGATTCTGTTTTCCGTGTGTTGTTTGCTTATTTTGAGGAATCTATGGCTAGTAAAAGAGTTTATAAACCATAGATAAGTTGAAATACATTATATATTACACCAATATGAATTTATAATGAGTTCACAAAAGTACCTAAGTGGTGATTTATTTTCTTATACTAATGGAGCTTACGAGTTTTCTGTTAAGTTTTGTGTTGTGAAATTTTCAAGTTTTGGGTAAAGATTCGATGGACTATGGAATAAGGAGTGGAAAGAGCCTAAGCTTGGGGCTGCCCAAGGAACCCCAAGGTAATATTCAATGACAACCAAAATCCTAAGCTTGGGGATGCCCCGGAAGGCATCCCCTCTTTTGTCTTCGTTCATCGGTAACTTTACTTGGAGCTATATTTTTATTCACCACATGATATGTGTTTTGCTTCGAGCGTCATTTTATTTTATTTTGTTTTGCTTGCTGTTTGAATAAAATAACAAGATCTTAAATTCTTAAATGTTAGATAGTCTTCACATCGTTGCATGATTATTCGACTACTCATTGATCTTCACTTATATCTTTCGGAGTAGTTTGTCGTTTGCTCTAGTGCTTCACTTATATCTTTTTAGAGCACGGTGGTGGTTTTATTTTATAGAAATTAATGAACTCTAATGCTTCACTTATATCACTTTTATAGAAATTAATGAGCATGGTAATTTGCTTTGGTTATGAAACTAGTCCTAATATGATGGGCATCCAAGAGGGATATAATTAAAACTTTCATATAAAGTGAATTGAATACCATGAGAAGTTTGATAATTGATGATTGTTTTGAGATATGAGGATAGTAATATTAGAGTCATGCTTTTTGAGTAGTTTTGAATTTGAGAAATACTTGTGTTGAAGTTTGTGGTTCCCGTAGCATGCACGTATGGTGAACCGTTATGTGATGAAGTCGGAGCATGATTTCTTTATTGATTGCCTTCCTTGTGAGTGGCGGTCGAGGAGGAGCGATGGTCTTTTCCTACCAATCTATCCCCCTAGGAGCATGCGTGTAGTACTTTGTTTTGATAACTAATAGATTTTTGCAATAAGTATATGAGTTCTTTATGACTAATGTTGAGTGCATGGATTATACGCACTCTCACCCTTTCACCATTGCTAGCCTCTCTAGTACCGCGCAGCTTTCGCCGGTATCATACACCCACCATATACCTTCCTCAATACAGCCACCATACCTACCTATTATGGCATTTCCATAGCCATTCTGAGATATATTTCCATGCAACTTTCCACCGTTCCGTTATTATGACACGCCTCATCATTGTCATATTGGTTTGCATGATCATGTAGTTGACATCGTATTTGTGGCAAAGCCACCGTTCATAATTCTTCCATACATGTCACTCATGAGTCATTGCACATCCCGGTACACCGCCGGAGGCATTCATATAGAGTCATATCTTGTTCTAAGAATCGAGTTGTAATTCTTGAGTTGTAAGTAAATAAAAGTGTGATGATCATCATTATTAGAGCATTGTCCCATTGAGGAAAGGATGATGAAGACTATGATTCCCCCACAAGTCGAGATGAGACTCCGGACAAAAAATAAATAAAAGAGGCCATAAAAAAGAGAGAAAGGCCCAAATAAAAATAATAAAAAATGAGAGAAAAAGAGAGAAGGGACAATGTTACTATCCTTTTACCACACTTGTGCTTCGAAGTAGCACCATGATCTTCATGATAGAGAGTCTCTTATGTTTTCACTTTCATATACTAGTGGGAAATTTTCATTATAGAACTTGGCTTGTATATTCCAATGATGGGCTTCCTCAAAATGCCCTAGGTCTTCGTGAGCAAGCGAGTTGGATGCACACCCACTTAGTTTCTTTTTGAGCTTTCATAGACTTATAGCTCTAGTGCATCCGTTGCATGGCAATCCCTACTCACTCACATTGATATCTATTGATGGGCATCTCCATATCCCATTGATACGCCTAGTTGATGTGAGACTATCTTCTCCCTTTTTCTTCTCCACAACCACCCTTATATTCCATATATAGTGCTATATCCATGTCTCACGCTCATATATTGCGTGAAGATTGAAAAAGTTTGAGAACATCAAAAGTATGAAACAATTGCTTGGCTTGTCATCGGGGTTGTGCATGATTTAAATACGTTGTGTGGTGAAGATGGAGCATAGCCAGACTATATGATTTTGTAGGGATAGCTTTCTTTGGCCATGTTATTTTGACAAGACATGATTACTTGGTTAGTATGCTCGAAGTATTATTATTTTTATGTCAATATTAAACTTTTGTCTTGAATCTTATGCATCTGAATATTCTTGCCACAATAAAGAGAAATACATGATGAATATGCAAGGTAGCATTCCACATCAAAAATTCTGTTTTTATCATTTACCTACTCAAGGACGAGCATGAATTAAGCTTGGCGATGCTGATACGTCTCCAATGTATCTATAATTTTGGATTGTTCCATGCTATTATATTATCAACCTTGGATGTTTTATATGCATTTATATACTATTTTATATGATTTTTGGGACTAACCTATTAACTCAGAGCCCAGTGCCAATTTCTGTTTTTTCCTTGTTTTAGAGTCGCAGAAAAGGAAAATCATACAGAGTCCAATTGACCTGAAACTTGACGGAACTTATTTTTGGACCAGAAGAAGCCGACGGAGTATCGGAGTTGGACCAGGAGAGTCCCGTGCTGCCCACGAGGGTGGGGCGCGCGCCCACCCCCCTGGGTGCGCCCCCTGCCTCGTGGACAGCCCGGAGGTCCACCGACATACTTCTTCCTCCCATATATACCCATATACCCTAAAAACTTTGAGGAGTATAATAGATCGGGAGTTCCGCCGCCAGAAGCCTCCGTAGCCACCGAAAACCAATCTAGACCTATTCCGGCACCCTACCGGAGGGGGGAATCCCTCTCCGGTGGCCATCTTCACCATCCCGGTGTTCTCCATGATGAGGAGGGAGTAGTTCTCCCTCGGGGCTGAGGGTATGTGACAGTAGCTGTGTGTTTGATCTCTCTCTCTCTCTCTCGTGTTCTTGAGGTGGTATGATCTTGATGTATCGCGAGCTTTGCTATTATAGTTGGATCTTATGATGTTTCTCCCCCTCTACTCTCTTGTAATGGATTGACTTTTCCCTTTAAAGTTATCTTATCGGATTGAGTCTTTAAGGATTTGAGAACACTTGATGTATGTCTTGCATGGGATAACTGTGGTGACAATGGGTTATTCTATTGATTCACTTGATGTATGTTTTGGTGATCAACTTGCGGGTTCCGCCCATGAATCTATGCATAGGGGTTGGCACACGTTTTCATCTTGACTCTCTGGTTGAAACTTTGGGTCACTCTTTGAAGTTCTATGTGTTGGTTGAATAGAAGAATCGGAGATTGTGTGATGCATATCGTATAATCATACCAACGGATACTTGAGGTGACATTGGAGTATCTAGGTGACATTAGGGTTTTGGTTGATTTGTGTCTTAAGGTGTTATTCTAGTACGAACTCTAGGGCTGTTTGTGACACTTATAGGAATAGCCCAACGGATTGATTGGAAAGAATAACTTTGAGGTGGTTTCGTACCCTACCATAATCTCTTCGTTTGTTCTCCGCTATTAGTGACTTTGGAGTGACTCTTTGTTGTATGTTGAGGGATAGTTATGTGATCCAATTATGTTATTATTGTTGAGAGAACTTGCACTAGTGAAAGTATGAACCCGAGGCCTTGTTTCCTAGCATTGCAATACCGTTTGTGCTAACTTTTATCATTAGTTACCTTGTTGTTTTTATATTTTCAGATTACAAAAACCTTTATCTACCATCCATATACCACTTGTATCACCATCTCTTCGCTGAACTAGTGCACCTATACAATTTACCATTGTATTGGGTGTGTTGGAGACACAAGAGACTCTTTGTTATTTGGTTGCAGGGTTGTTTGAGAGAGACCATCTTCATCCTACGCCTCCTACGGATTGATAAACCTTAGGTCATCCACCTGAGGGAAATTTGCTACTGTCCTACAAACCTCTGCACTTGGAGGCCCAACAACGTCTACAAGAAGAAGGTTGTGTAGTAGACATCAACACACTTCTTCTCCGTGGAGGACGCACTCGCGCACAATTCCCCACTGCATGGCGGCATGCATAGAAGGACGCACTCGCGCACACCCAACACACAACACACACCAGCACACGTGTACACCGGCGTCGCCGCTAGTTGAGATGGACGGCGAGGCAGCCAACAAGTGGAGGCGGCTCGAGCCAAGACCGCATTCGGTGAGCCTGGACTTCATCAACAGCCTCCCCGACGACATGCTGCTCGTCATCATCAGTAGCATGGACTTCATTTGCATATGCTAGGCTCGTCAAGTTTAACCCGAGTATTCCGCGTGTCCAAAACTGGCTTGCACCCGTTGTATGTGAACGTATAGCTTATCACACCCGATCATCACTTGGTGGCTCGGCATGACGAACTTTCGCAACGGTGCATACTCAGGGAGAACACTTATACCTTGAAATTTAGTGAGAGATCATCTTATAATGCTACCATCGAACTAATCAAAATATGATGCATAAAGGATAAACATCACATGCAATCAATATAAGTGATATGATATGGCCATCATCATCTCGTGCCTTTGATCTCCATCTCCAAAGCACCGTCATGATCACCATCGTCACCGGCGCGACACCTTGATCTCCATCATAGCATCGCTGTCTTCTCGCCAACTATTGCTTCTATGACTATCGCTACCGCTTAGTGATAAAGTAAAGCAATTACATGGCGATTGCATTTCATACAATAAAGCGACAACCATATGGCTCCTGCCAGTTGCCGATTACTCCGTTACAAAACATGATCATCTCATACAATAAAATTTAGCATCATGTCTTGACCATATCACATCACAAAATACCCTGCAAAAAGAAGTTAGACATACTCGACTTTGTTGTTGCAAGTTTTTGTGGCTGTTACGGGCTGAGCAAGAACCATTCTTACCTACGCATCAAAACCACAATGATTTTTCATCAATTATGTGATGTTTTAACCTTCAATAAGGACCGGGCGTAGCCACACTCAATTCAACTAAAGTTGGAGAAACTGACACCCACTAGCCACTTGTGTGTGAAGCACGTCGGTAGAACCAGTCTCGCGTAATCATACACGTAATGTCGGTCTGGGCGGCTTCATCCAACAATACCGCCGAATCAAAGTATGACATGGTGGTAAGTAGTATGACTATTATCGCCTACAACTCACTTTGGTTCTACTCGTGCATATAACATCTACGCATAAACCTGGCTCGGATGCCACTGTTGGGGAACGCAGTAATTTGAAAAAAAAAATACTACACACACGCAAGACCATGGTGATGCATAGCAATGAGAGGGAGACTGTTGTCTACATACCCTCGTAGACCGTAAGCGGAAACGTTATGACAACACGGTTGATGCAGTCGTACGTCTTCACGATCGACCGATCCTAGCACCGAAAGTACGGCACATTCATGATTTGCACACGTTCATCTCGATGATGTCCCACGAACTCACGATCCAGCAGAGTGTCGAGGGAGAGCTTTGTCAGCATGATGGCGTGATGACGGTGATGGTGAAGCTACCGGCGTAGTGGCTTCGCCTAAGCACTATGATGATATGAACGAGGTGGATTATGGTGGAGGGGGGCACCACACACGGTTAAGAGATCAATGATCAACTTGTGTGTCAATGGGGTGCCCCCTGGCCATGTATATAAAGGATGGAAGGAGGAGGAGGCCGGCCCTCATAGGGCGCGCCCAAAGTGTGGAGTCCTAGTAGGATTCCACCTCCCACATGGAATAGGAAAAAGGCAAGGGGGAAGGAGAAGGAAGGAAGGGGGCGCCCCCTTTCCCTAGTCCAATTGGGACCAGTCCATGGGGAAGGGGCGCGGCCACCCTTGAGGCCTTTCTCCCCTTTCCCGTATGGCCCATTAAGGCCCAATACGAATTCCCGCAACTCTCCGGTACTCTGAAAAAAATACCCGAATCACTCGGAACCATTCTGATGTCCGAATATAGCCTCGCAGTATATCGATCTTTACGTCCCGATCATTTTGAGACTCCTCATCATGTCCCCGATCTCATCTGGGACTCCGAACAAACTTCGGTCATCTCACATAACTCATAATACAAATCGTCACAGAACGTTAAGCGTGCGGACCCTACAGGTTCGAGAACGATGTAGACATGATTGAGACTCATCTCCAGTCAATAACCAATAACGAAACATGGATGCTCATATTGGTTCCGACATATTCTACGAAGATCTCTATCGGTCAAATCGGATAACAACATACGTTGTTCTCTTTGTCATCGGTATGTTACTTGCCCGAGATTCGATCGTCGGTATCTCAATACCTAGTTCAATCTCGTTACTGGCAAGTCTCTTTACTCGTTCTGTAATGCATCATCCCGCAACTAACTTATTAGTCACATTGCTTGCAAGGCTTATAGTGATGTGCATTACCGAGAGGGCCCAGAGATACCTCTCTGACAATCGGAGTGGCAAATCATAATCTCGATCTATGCCAACTCAACAAGTACCATCGGAGACACCTATAGAGCACCTTTATAATCACCCAGTTACGTTGTGACGTTTGGTAGCACACAAAGTGTTCCTCCGGTATCCGGGAGTTGCATAATCTCATAGTCATAGGAACATGTATAAGTCATGAAGAAAGCAATAGCAATATACTAAATGATCAAGTGCTAAGATAACGAAATGGGTCAAGTCAATCACATCATTCTCTAATGATATGATCCCATTAATCAAATGACAACTCATGTCTATGGCTAGGAAACTTAACCATCTTTGATTCAACGAGCTAGTTAAGTAGAGGCATACTAGACACTCTGTTTGTCTATGTATCCACACATGTACTAAGTTTCCGGTTAATACAATTCTAGAATGAATAATAAACATTTATCATGAAATAAGGAAATAAATAATAACTTTATTATTGCCTCTAGGTCATATTTCCTTCATCAACATGGTCAACAAACAAGAGGAATCGACAGAGGACTGTACGTGGAGAGGATGACAGTAGGGGCCCACCATGTCCATGGTCGGACGCAAGGAAGTTCCTCATTTTTTGTTTTATATATATACTCCATTGTTAGCGTATGGAAAAAGAAAATGCTTCCTGCTAGTGGTTTCCTGACATCTGGGACCCACGACATTGTCAGCATATATAGTCAATAGACAAGAGAACAACGCAAGATCGACTGACACCTGGGATGTAGATATATACTCGAGCAGTCTTTTTTTGTTATTATTGAGACGGAGCAGGGATTCAACTGGGCTATGTCCCGTCTAGCCCAGGCTTATATTTTATGTTCACCACATGACCAGCCATCTATTTTTTGTTTGTGAAAATGAGCCCAGTTTATTTTTTCTGAAAAATACTCAATCCAGGCCTACTTATTTTTCTACGCCCTAATGGGCTGCAACTCCTTCAAGACGCCTGCAAATCTTGAAAGTAATATGAAATGGGATGTAAATATAAAAAACAGATGACAAATTGGCAATTACTTTATAATTTCTGATTTTTTTTCACATTTTCAGATTCTAATTTCACTGGGCTTTAACCTAATTCAAATATATATTCAAAGTACATTAAATCAGGATCGACATTTCATTATTAAAAATAGTTTGGAACCCACAGAAATATGTGAAATTTCATTTAAATTTTTAACCCTGACCCTGGCCAACAAAAAAACGGACTGCAATAAACTGCATAAGAAGTTGCAATGAGCTATATATAAATTATTAAAAAAAATAGGGAATGGTCTGACTTGTGGGCCTATTAAGTTGACGCCTATGCAAAATTTGTTTACTTATTATACATGACAAAAAACGATTCTAGGAGACGTAACCATTGTATGTCAATCCAACGGCCGTCGTCTTTCTTCAATATCTGATCTTGTTGCTCCAGCCACCAAATCCAGCGCCGGCGGGACCACCTTCTCTCCCGCCTCCCGTGGCCGGCTGTGCTGCCTCGTAGGCCTCACCGCACCCTACTACTCCCACCGCTGGCCAGGCAATCCCTCTACTCACCCACATCCCTCCACTATTGTGGCTTCGCCACCTCCGGGTCATTCCCTTCCTGGGTCTCGCCGTTGTCCATCGCGCTGGAGAGGGATGCACATGGAGAGGCTGACAGTTGGGACCCACATGGTCCATGGCCGCACGCAAACAAGTACCCCTTATTACGCTAAAAATAATGAATACTCCCACTGACAGCTCGGACCCACCAGCTATATCTTCACACGCAAGGAAGTGCCTCCTTATTACGCACAAAAAATGAATACTCCCCTGCTAGCTGGGACCCACCATAGTGGGAGGCTACCTTGTGGACCTACTAAGTTGACGTGGACGGAGGGCTTTGTCAACTTAGTCAACAAACGATTATATCACCAGTGACCGTTGGATTGTTAACATCCAATGGTCGTCCTACTTCTTCAACCTCTGATTTTCCTGCTCCAGCCGTCCAAACCACCGCGTGCTCTTTCCTCCCGTTGCCGGCTGTGCTGTCGTAGAGGCCTCACCACCCCCTACTACTCCCACCGCTGACCAGGCCCTGCAGCGACGGCAGCCTCACACCACAGCCGAACCAGTGAACCCTTGTACTCCTCTCCGCGTGGGCATCCACTGCCGCGTCTTCCCCGGCTCCGTGTCTTTCCCTTCCTAGGCATCGCCGTCGTCCACCACCTTGGTGCTCTCGACGCGGCGTGGTCAATGTGGTCAACGAATGACTTCCATCGGAAAAGTACTGTACATTGAGAGGCCGACAGCTGGGTCCACGGCCACAGCATGGAAGTGCCTCTTTATTACGCGCAAAATAATTATTCCTCCACCTGACAGCAAGGACCCACCGGACGGGCCATCGTATTTCGCGAAAAAACCTTCCCCCCTGACTGCTGGGACCCACCAGCTACATCTTTGCACGCAAGGAAGTGCGTCCATATTACAGTCAAAAAAATGATTCACCCCCCTGACTACTGGGACCCACCAGCTACATCTTCGTACAGAAGGATGTGCCTGACAGTCGGGACCCACCCGATCGAAGTGTACGTTGTGTGGTCATTCTGGTCGCGGACGTGTACGTACATACTGGTAGATGTCGAGGCGCGGACCTGTGGTAGTAGAGGCGCGCATGTGTCGTAACAGAGGCATGCACGTAGCATGTACACATACGTACAGCGGCCAGGGTGCAAGAAAGTAAATACGGCCACATACGTACATACGGACAGGGTCTCGAAAGCCTACTAGTGCATACATATGGCCAAGGCTCGTGTACATGGCTGTGGCTGGGACGGAATGGAGAAACTGCGTTGTCGTCGTGTTCATGGGGAGGCAACGGAATGCGTCGTGTTCATCGGGAGGCAACAGAACGCGTGTTGTTCATCGGGAGCCAACCGACTTGGATGGAATAACCGATGGAAACGAGGCCTGACATATCGCGGAACAGAGGAAACGGGATCCTGTTCATCAAGAGGGGTCTGGTGTACCGCAAAATGGAGGAAACAGACCTCCTACGGTGGAAACGGGGTCTTGTTGATCGAGAGGGGTGTGGCGTAACGCAAAACGGAGGAAACGGGCTTGTGTTGGAGCGCTATGGTCGAAACGGGGGTCCTGTTCATCGGGACGGGTGTGGCGTACCACAAAACGGGACTCCATGAGATACTGTTCAACTCCACCGTCGACCTGCTCTAGCCTCCACGGGCTACTGTTCATCCACCATTGACCTCCTCCAGCCTCCACCGGCGACTGTTCATCCATGGGCTCCTGTTCATCCAGCCTCCACCGCGCGCTCCTCCACCGGCTACTGTTCAACCAGCCCTCTCCACGGGGTCCTGTTCAACCACCCCTCCATGGACTACTGTTCATCCAGCCCTCCACCGGCTACTACTCAACCAGCCCTCCACCGGCTACTGTTCATCCAGCCCTCCACGGGGTCATGTTCATCCACCAGCTGTAACATCCCAAATTTTCAATTTGGAATGTTATACACTAGATCATCATTGCATATCATATTTATTGCATTTTGGATGATCCTAGAAATTTTACGCAACTCAAGGACCCTCGGAGAGAGTTGGGGATTTCGTTATTTTCATATTTGAGTTGTCTCAAATTTTGAAAATAGGATCTTTTGATTTTATTTATTTTATCTTCAATCATTTCTATTACAAAAATATGAGAGAGGGAATAAAATGACTTTGCCAAAATAAAGAAATATTGAGGATTTAATAAAACAATCAATTAAGATTTTATTTTGGTTTTATTTGCTATTTTATTTGAATTTAGGAAAAATGCGCATTTTTAAAAATTGCATTTAGGCCCAAAATAAATGTTCATCCTGTGCGGCTTGATTTTAGAAGCCCGGGAAAATTTATTTCGGGATTTCTGGGAGTCCGTTTAGTATTCCTTTTGTTTTTTTTCTGAGCGTAACTATTTAGAAAAACACAACCGACCTACGGGCCGTGTCCAACCCGGACACTAGGCCCGCCCGGCTTTATAAGCCAGGGAGGCCTAGCCGGACTCCCCCAAACCCTAGCAGCCCTAGCCCCGCGCCGCCGCTGCCTTTGCAGCCGCCGCCCCTCGCCGCTGCGACCCGCGCCGCCCCACCGCCGCCGCGCCCGCGCCGCCCCACGCCGCCCCGGCACCGCCGCGCCGCCGTCCGCCAGACCGCCAGAGGTAGTATTTTTTTCTTTTCGCCCCGGTCTTTCTCGAAAAACCGTTCAGTTTTCCAACGGTTTTGTTCGTTTTTTGAGTTTTGGTTTTTTTAATAGATCAGTTTTTCCGGTTTATTTAAATAGCGAGCGTTCGTCCGTTCGTTCGTTTTAACGAACGTTCGCCGTTTTTCTTTTTCTCGGATTAAATCCACGATTTTTCTGATCGTGATTTCTAATCCGATTTTCGCTTTAGTCTAACTTTTCGCTCGTTTATCGGAATCAGGCGATTCAAGCGCCTGGAGTTTCGACTCGAAACCCTTTTTCTGTTTAACCAACTTAAACAAGTTTTTTCCCACTGTAAAAATTTCCCTAGATCTAGAATAGTAAACAAAGCCTGTTTTCTTTTGCCGTTTGTCTTTCGTTGCTTCTTTACTTTTGATTCTTTTGCCAATCGGAGTTCTTAAGTTGAACTTTCTGGTTAGATCTCTTATTTGAGTTTTACCCGTGCATTAGCGAGTACTTATTGTATGCTTGTTTGTTTGCGATAGAGTACCCGGAGTGCGCCGCTTGCTACTTCAAATCGCTAGGTTTCCCGGATCATTAGCAAGGCAAGTAACACTTTGATCATGCTTTCCCACTACCAAGTTTTATTGCATTAGATCAATCGTTACACATTGCAGGATTAGGATCTAATTAAATTGTGGGTTTGGGAACTAGTTGAGGTAGTACCTATTACCTGTTTATTATCAAACCTTTGGGAGTTACTTCTACGCTTGCTCATTATGCCATGCTATGCTAGTAGACGTGGATTGAGTGAGTGTATCCATGACAGATGTGAGATTGTTAACTAATGGTTTATTTAAGGTGGCAACTTAAACACACATCTGGGTGGATTGAGGTACCTGGGTATTCCAGGATTGCCTGTTTTCTTTTGGACCGCCACCCAGGCTCAAAGGGATCATGAGATTATTCATGCTAGAAACTTCTGTGTGTAGCCACAAGCTATTATGGACTCTAGCATAGTTGATTAAGTTGTGCGAACTCTTACAGTGGTAGACTAGCAGATGTAGGGGAAAGTAGGTGTAACGGTCTACCCTTCGTAAGGTGCTAGCGCTTCTGAAAGACTATGTCTCGGTCATCCGTTTCTCGAACACCATGTAGTGCGGGAAACCAAACGGAGGCGATCGAGTCTTGTGGGGAAAAGTGCGCAAACCTCTGGAGAATGTATAAACTAATCATGATTAGTCGTGTCCCCGGTTATGGACATCTTGAGTATCTAGTACCTGGATTATCATGTGAATCTCAACATGTTACTCTAAAATTTAATTTTGTTGGGTTTGTTTAAAGATGATGCTTAATTGGGATTGAGAATGCTGTCAACCATTCTCAATGTTTAACAACCACCATGATAGTTAAATAAATTTATTCCTTTGCAGTAGGGAAAAATTGGCTTTATTCAATATTGTAACCATAGAGCTTTCCACCAGCCAAATATGCATATAGAATAGCTGTTTCATTCCATTACCCTCTATGTGTTACATTGCCAGCATATTCCATGTGCTTACCCGTTTCGGGCTGCAACGTTAATGTTGCAGATTTTTCAGACGATGATTAAGGTGTTTTTAGGTCGTGGTTCTATACTCAGTGATGCCATTGGAGTTGATGGACTCACTTATCTTCCAAGCCTTCCGCTGTTATCGTTATTAGATGGCCTTAAGCCATATTTATTGTAATAAGTTCTCTTTTGAGACACTCGATGTAATAAGTGTGTGATTGCTACTCTGTTATAAATCCTTCAAGTACTATGTGGTGTCAGCATTACTGATCCAGGGATGACACCGGAGCATAGAAATTGGACCATTTGAGGTCTGGTCGCTACAAGATGGTATCAGAGCACACGCTGACTGTAGGACACGACCACTAAGTTAAAGACCTAGATCACTACTCACTCTCTTCTCTTTTCTGACTCCTCATCTTTTCTACTCTTTTAGTATGGCGGATGCAATGAACAAGTTCACGCAACCGGATGAAGAAACACCCTTTGGGCGTCACTTGAAGGAAGTCACTAGATACTTGAATATAGGAGTACCAAGCTTCACCGGCACCTACAACGCCACTTTCCCTGAAGAAGAGCGCTGGATGATTCAAGTTCAAGTTCCAGGAAGGACGTTCATGCCAGTCACTGAGCCCATAGAGTTTTCTTTTGATGCACCAACTTGGAGTCTAGGAAAGAGCATGTCAGCTCACATCGCCATGGGACGCATTGGAGAAGTCTACCGCAATGATCTTAAGGATACTATCTACCAGATTTGTGGGCACCGAGATGAGCACTGGGAGATGATCAGTACCAGGAAGGATAGATCAGTCACAACATTTATCCAGGAGTTAAACCAGCACATTCGACGTCAGGAGAACCAGATGTGCGCTGACATGATAGACCTGAAGAAGGCAAAGACAAGAATCAAGGAACTGGAGGAAGAACTCAAGGCTACACGTGAAAATTATGAAGAGAAAATTGAAGTGTTAGTGGAGAAGAATGACGATCTCATCAAGAAGATCAGAATATTTATGGGAGGCCCTACACCGGTAGAAGAAGACAAAGAACCTAAGGAGATTCGCCCGGAAGACTACATCATCATTGACGACACCGACTCGGATCCAGATGATAGCGATGATGACTACTTTGATGAAGCTGGAGCAGATATCATGGAGTCTGCAACCGAAGAATATTTCTAGTAGACCACCTCATCAGTACTAGTAGTCCACCATGTAAATATAGTAGTCCGAGCACTTTTGCGAGAGTTAGATCGATTGTATGCCCTTGTTTGATTGATTGAATGAAGTGAATTGTTTGCTTTTGCCTCATGTGCATATGGGTAGTGTTTTCTCTTTAGACCCCCTCTATTCTTAAATCTCATCTTTTCTAAACCCTCACATGCCTCCGAGACGTGACCCTGGATTTACTTTCCCATCGGAATTCACCCAGTTGATCCAGCAGCAATACACATTGATGCAGTTGCTAGTCCAGAATCAGAATCAAGGGAACAACAACAACCCACCACCACCACCACCACCACCACCTGTTGATCACTTAGCCCATTTTCTTAGGCTGAATCCGCCGGTGTTTTCCAGTAGCACTGAGCCGATAGTAGCAGATGATTGGCTCCGCAAGACAGCTAGAGAGTTGACCACAACAGGACGCACGGATGCGGAGAAGGTGAAGTTTGCCACACATCAGCTTGAAGGACCCGCAGCATCATGGTGGGAGAATTTCACAGCGACTTTCCCTGTCGATACTGTCACATGGGACCAGTTTCAGCGGGCTTTTCGAACTGCCCATGTTTCTGCAGGAGCTATGGCCATGAAGAAGCGAGATTTTTGCAACTTGCGCCAAGGAGGATGGACAGTTGGCCAGTATGTGGAAGACTTTAGTAAATTAGCTCGTTATGCCCCAGATGACGTTGCTACAGATGCAGCTAAGCAGGAGAAGTTTCTGGAAGGACTGAATGATGAGTTGAGCATGCAGTTGATGGTAGCCACCTTCAACAACTACCAGGAGTTGGTAGATCGTGCTCTTATGATTGAAGGGAAGCAGCAGCAAATTGAGAATCGCAAGAGGTAGTACGGACAAGGGAAGCACACTTCAGGAGCTCAGCAGAAGCCACGTTTTACCCCTAGACCGGGAGGACATTTTCAGCATACCCATGGAGGAGGTTGCTCGCACAATCATATTGGCCCCAAGAATGGTAATGGGAATGGAGGAAGCAACGGCCAGAGCCGCACCAACCCATCGACCCCAGCCAAGAGAGACCTAAGCCAAGTCACTTGTTTTAAGTGCCAGAAGACCGGACATTATGCCAATGGATGTCCTGAATCCCAGAATGGAAATGGAAATGGAAGCTCTGGGAAGAAGCCGAACCCTTTCAACAAGGGACAGGTGAACCACATTAACGTGGAGGAGGTTGAAGAGCAGCCGGATGCAGTAATCGGTAAGTTTTTGGTTAAGTCATTTACTGCACTCGTTCTTTTTGATACTGGTGCATCGCATTCATACATATGAAAGGGATTTGTGGATAAGTATAACCTGCCCACCAAAGTTCTTAGAACACCTATGCTAGTAAGCTCACCAGGAGCGGAGTATATGGCTAGCCAAGGATGTTTTCAAGTGCCATTAAGTATAGGTAGGCATGTGTTTCCCTCAGATTTGATAATATTGGAATCACAAGGTTTGGATGTAATTCTGGGTATGGATTGGTTGTCGATGTATGGAGGAAACATCGATTGCGCTAGTAAGTCAATCTTGCTTACCATCCCTGAAGGGAGAAGGATCAAGTATGTATCCCGGCATGTGCCGAAGAGGACTCAAGTAAATTGTTTAACAGGAGTTCTGCAAGAGGAAGTACCAGTAGTGAAGGAGTTCCCCGAAGTATTCCCAGAAGAATTGTCAGGCATGCCACCGGATAGAGATATTGAGTTTTTGATTGAGCTTTTGCCAAGCACAGGGCCAATATCAAAGAGACCATATAGGATACCCGCAAAGGATTTGGTGGAAATTAAGAAGCAGATTAAGTAGTTACTGGATAAAGGATATATTCGCCCAAGCTCATCACCTTGGGGATCGCCCGTACTTCTAGTGGAGAAGAAGGATGGATCGTTAAGGATGGTTGTCGATTATCAAGGATTGAATTAAGTAACCATCAAGAACAAATACCCACATCCGATGATCAATGATCTGTTTGATCGATTGCAAGGAGCTAAGGTATTTTCCAAGATCTATCTGCAATCTGGAAACCACCAGTTGAAGATTCGAGAACAGGATATACCTAAGACGGCTTTTACCACCAGGTATGGGTTGTACGAGTATACCATTATGTCATTTGGTCTTACTAATGCACCTGCATATTTTATGAACATGATGAGCAAAGTGTTTATGGAGTTCTTGGATAAGTTCGCCGTAGTGTTCATTGATGATATCCTGGTTTACTCGAAGAATGAAGAGGAGCCTAAGGAGCATTTGCGTTTGGTTCTTGGAAAGCTCAGAGAACATCAATTATATGCCAAGTTTAGCAAATGTGAGTTTTGGTTGAAAGAAGTTGGATTTCTCGGACACGTTATATCCGGAGAAGGTATAGCAGTAGATCCCACTAAAGTTGATACTGTGACCAAGTGGGAAACACCAACCACAGTTGGATAGATCCGGAGGTTTCTTGGACTCGCAGGATACTACCGGAGGTTTATTGAGAATTTCTCAAAGATTGTGAAGCCTATGACGGAGTTGTTGAAGAAGGATACCAAGTTCATATGGACTGAGGAATGTGAGGCTAGTTTTCAGGAGTTGAAGAAACGTTTGGTTACCTCACCAGTGTTGATTTTACCGGATCAGACCAAGGATTATGAGGTGTATTGTGACGCTTCACGACGAGAACTTGGAGCAGTGCTTATGCAGGAAGGACGAGTTGTTTCATATGCCTCACGACAGCTTAAGCCTCATAAGTTGAATTATGCTACGCATGATTTGGAGTTAGCAGCCGTAGTGCATGCCCTGAAGAGTTGGAGACATTTTCTGATTGGAAACCATTGAGAGGTGTACACGGATCATAAGAGTTTGAAGTATATTTTCACACAGAAGGAGTTGAATCTCAGACAAAAGAGATGGTTGGAGCTCATCAAGGATTATGATATGAAATTGCATTATCACCCTGGAAAGGCTAACGTTGTACCTGACGCATTGAGCCGTAAGAGCCATGTCAACCCCTTAATGACGGGAGATTTACCAAGGGAGTTAGTCGAAAATCTTCGAGAGCTTTCTTTGGAAATAGTCCCGAGAGGCTATGTAGCAGCATTGGAGATTCAATCTACTTTGATGGCTAAGATCAGAGAAGCTCAAAGGACTGACAAGGAGATTGCTTCTATTAAGGAGAAAATGAGCAAAGGAAAAGCTAAGGGATTTCGTGAGGATGAGCATGATACCTTATGGTTTGAAGACCGTGTTTATGTGCCAAATGATTTGGAGACCAGGAAGTTAATTTTACAAGAGGCCCATGATTCACCATATTCGATTCACCCAGGAAATACCAAGATGTATTTGGATTTGAAGGATATTTTCTGGTGGACCGGAATGAAGAATGATATTGCGGAGTATGTAGTAGTTTGTGATGTATATCAGAGAGTAAAGGCACAGCATCAGTACCCAGCCGGATTGCTACGACCATTGCCGATACCCAAATGGAAGTGGGATAAGCTAGGCATGGATTTTATTACAGGATTGCCCAGAACACGTTCAGGCTATGACTCGATATGGGTTGTAGTCGATCGTTTGACAAAGGTAGCTCATTTCATTCTAGTGAAGACTACCTACACCAGTGCAAAGTTGGCAAAGATATACATGACCAGGATTGTATGTCTGCATGGAGTTCCAAGGTGCATTGTATCAGATAGAGGAACCCAGTTTACCTCAAAGTTCTGGAATCAGTTACATGAGACTTTGGGAACCAGACTGGATTTTAGCACAACTTTTCACCCGTAGACAGATGGACAGACTGAGAGAGTCAATCAGATTTCCGAGGATATGCTAAGAGCTTGTGCGCTAGACTACGGATCTAGCTAGGACGAGAATTTGCCGTATGAAGAGTTCTCTTACAACAATAGTTATCAATCCAGTTTGAAGATGGCCCCTTTCAAAGCATTGTACGGAAGGAGGTCCAGGACCCCATTGTCCTGGGATGAAGTTGGAGACCGCCAGTTGTTTGGACCGGATCTGATAAAGGAATCTGAACAGAAAGTGAAATTAATTCGCGACAGGCTGAAGGTAGCTCAATCTAGGCAGAAGAGTTATGCAGATTCTAAACGCAAGGAGACAATTTACGAAGTCGAAGACTGAGTTTATCTTCGAGTATCACCACTTCGAGGAGTTAAGCGCTTTGGAGTTAAGGGAAAATTAGCGCCACGTTTTGTAGGCCCATACAAAGTTTTGGAGCGTATGGGAGAAGTAGCCTACAAGTTGAAATTGCCCGAAGGATTGTCGGGAGTTCACGACGTGTTCCATGTATCCCAGTTGAAGAAGTGCCACGCAGAGATGGCCGACATACCGCTGAGAGAGACGGTACCACTAGAAGCGATTCAGTTGGATAGTGATTTGACCTATGAGGAGAAACTAGTTAAGATTCTAGAGTATGCCAGTCGAGTCACCCACAGCAAGGTTATCACGTTTTGCAAGGTTCAGTGGAGCCACCACACGGAGGATGAAGCCACCTGGGAACGAGAGGAAGATTTGCTGAAGGACCACCCTCACCTATTTTCTAGCCAACCCGAATCTCGAGGGCGAGATTCATCTTAAGGGGGGTAGGTTTGTAACATCCCAAATTTTCAATTTGGAATGTTATACACTAGATCATCATTGCATATCATATTTATTGCATTTTGGTTGATCCTAGAAATTTTACACAACTCAAGGACCCTCGGAGAGAGTTGGGGATTTCGTTATTTTCATATTTGAGTTGTCTCAAATTTTGAAAATAGGATCTTTTGATTTTATTTATTTTATCTTCAATCATTTCTATTACAAAAATATGAGAGAGGGAATAAAATGACTTTCCCACAATAAAGAAATATTGAGGATTTAATAAAAAAATCAATTAAGATTTTAATTTGGTTTTATTTGCTATTTTATTTGAATTTAGGAAAAATGCGTGTTTTTCAAATTTGCATTTAGGCCCCAAATAAAAGTTCATCCTGTGCGGCTTGATTTTAGAAGCCAGGGAAAATTTATTTCGGTATATTTCGGAGTCCGTTTAGTATTCCTTTTGT
This sequence comes from Triticum monococcum, assembly GCA_034509565.1. NCBI lineage: Eukaryota > Viridiplantae > Streptophyta > Magnoliopsida > Poales > Poaceae > Triticum > Triticum monococcum. Next base: position 73,169,900 of record CM067842.1, on the reverse strand, counting down.
TTTTTTTCGGAGCGTAACTATTTAAAAAAACGCAACCGACCTACGGGCCGTGTCCGACCCGGACACTAGGCCCGTCCGGCTTTATACGCCGGGGAGGCCCAGCCGGACCCCCCAAACCCTAGCCGCCCTAGCCCCGCGCCGCCGCCGCCTTTGCCGCTGCCGCGCTGCGCCGTCGCCCCTCGCCGCTACGCCCCGCGTCGCTGTTCTCCGGACCGGTAGTTTTTTTTCTTTCCGCCCCGGTCTTTGTCGAAAAACCGTTCGGTTTTCCAACGGTTTTGTTCGTTTTTTTTTAGTTTTGGTTTTTTTAAATAGATCGGTTTTTCCAGTTTATTTAAATAGCGAGCATTCATCCGTTCATTAGTTTTAACGAACGTTCGTCGTTTTTCTTTTTCTCTGATTAAATCCGCGATTTTTCTGATCGCGATTTCCGATCTAATTTTTGTTTTAGTCTAACTTTTCGCTCGTTTATCAGAATCAGGCGATTCAAGCGCCTGGAGTTTCGTCTCGAAACCCTTTTTCCATTTAACCAACTCAAACAAGTTTTTTCCACTATAAAAATTGCCCTAGATCCAGAATATTAAACGAAGCCTATTTTCTTTTGCCGTTTGTCTTTCATTGCTTCATTCGTTTTGATTCTTTTGCCAAACGGAGTTCTTAAGTTGAACTTTCTGGTTAGAACTCTTATTTGAGTTTTACCCGTGCATTAGTGAGTACTTATTGTATGCTTGTTTGTTTGCGATAGAGTACCCGGAGTGCGCCGCTTGCTACTTGGAATCGCTAGGTTTCTCGGATCATCAGCAAGGCAAGTAACACTTTGATCATGCTTTCCCACTACCCAGTTTTATTGCATTAGATCAATCCTTACACATTGCATGATTAGGATCTAATTGAATTGTGGGTTTGGGAAGTAGTTGAGGTAGTACCTATTACCTGTTTATTATCAAACCTTTGGGAGTTACTTCTACGTTTGCCCATTATGCCATGCTATGCTAGTAGACGTGGATTGGGTGAGTGTATCCATGACAGATGTGAGATTGTTAATTAATGGTTTATTTAAGGTGGCAACTTAAACACACATCTGGGTGGATTGAGGTACCTGGGTATTCCAGGATTCCCTGTTTTCTTTCGGACCGCCACCCAGGCTCAAAGGGATCATGAGATTATTCATGCTAGAAACTTCCGTGTGCAGCCACAAGCTATTATGGGCTCTAGCATAGTTGATTAAGTTATGCGAACTCTTACAGTGGTAGACTAGCAGATGTAGGGGAAAGTAGCTGTAACGGTCTACCCATCATAAGGTGCGAGCGCTTCTGAAAGACTATGTCTCGGTCATCCGTTTCTCAAACACCATGTAGTGCGGGAAACCAAACGGAGGCGATTGAGTCTTGTTGGGAAAAGTGTGCAAACCTCTGTAGAGTGTATAAACTAATCATGATCAGCCGTGTCCCCGTTTATGGACATCTTGAGTATCTAGTACCTAGATTATCATGTGAATCTCAACATGTTACTCTAAAATTTAATTTTATTGGGTTTGTTTAAAGATGATGCTTAATTGGGATTGAGAATGCTGTCAACCATTCTCAATGTTTAACAACCACCATGATAGTTAAATAAATTTATTCCTTTGTAGTAGGGAAAAATTGGCTTTACACAAAACTGTAACCATAGAGCTTTCCACCAGCCAAATATGCATATAGACTAGGTGTTTCATTTCATTACTCTCTATGTGTTACATTGCCAGCATATTCCATGTGCTGACCCGTTTCAGGCTGCAACGTAAATGTTGTAGATTTTTCAGACGACGATTAAGGTGTTTTTAGGTCGTGGTTCTATACTCAGTGATGCCGTTGGAGTTGATGGACTCACTTATCTTCCAAGCCTTCCATTGTTATCGTTATTAGATGGTCTTAAGCCATATTTATTGTAATAAGTTCTCTTTTGAGACACTCAGTGTAATAAGTGTGTGATTGCTACTCTGTTATAAATCCTTCAAGTACTGTGTGGTGTCAGCATTACTGATCCAGGGATGACACCGGAGCACAGAGATTGGACCATTTGAGGTCTGGTCGCTACACTAGATCGATCGATCATGGCCCTGTTCATCCAGCGGAAATGGCCTCTACTACCACGGGGTCCTTTTCAACCAACCCCGTACCGGGAATTGTTCATCCAAACCTCCCAACAACGCTCACTATTCATCAAGAGGCAGTATCGATCGGCTTCAGTTGGCAGCAGTAGCACATGAATCACTCAGGTTCAGTTAACAGCAAGGGATCGATCGATCGCTCGGGTTCAGTAACGTGTAGCCTGTAGTGCAATCTCTTGGGTTCAGTTAGAGCACAACGCCTCGCACACACGCATGTACGTACGAGAGAAACGCGCATCGCTCGGCACCCGACCACCCGCCATAACCGGGAACTCCCCCAATATGTTCCTCGCCCTCGCTTCTACCACGGTTTTCTCCATCATGGACGGCCCAAAGAATGTCATGCAGCTGCATCTCAGGCCCGCCCAAGATGAAAAGCCCATTTTTTGTCATGATTTTTTGTCATAGAAGTAGGACCCCACCACATCTATGATGATACCGGGTTTTGTCACAATTATGGTCATAGAAGTGTCATAAGCATGACAGAAAAATTTAGTTCGACCCAAAATGTCACGGATGTGTCTTTTTTTGTAGTGAAGGAAGGAAGCTATGAACATTTTGGTGCTTGCGCACGAAATTATATATCATTCTACTATTTTTATTTCTTGTAGTTTTAATCATGAGTTTCGAATCCCGAATGTCGTGGCAGATTATCTTGAAAAACATGCTTTGGCTTTAAGGGATGGGTGTTAGGACAACCCAGTGATCTTATCTTTGTCCTGTAAATATTGTGAAAACATAATAAAGCTTGCATGTTTGCCTAAGAACAATGTTTGCAACTACTGTTGATCCGATCCCTGGCTACGGATGCTTGGCTAGCTAGCAAACCCTCATCAATGAAGCTGATGTCCACGAACCTCTTCACCTCCGCATCGGTCAGATGCTTCTCCCATGGCACTCTCATGGCCATGTCTGGCCCCGGCCCAGTGCTACCAACCTCCGCAAACATTGTGTCAGGGCCGACGTTCTTCGAGCGATCCCATCCTTGCGGGATAACAATGCTGGACATGTTCACATGGTAAAAGACGATGGTGGCATACTTGTTACACGCGCGGCTGAGGTACTGGTGGCCAGTCCCCCCGATCTCGCCGCCCTGGAACACCAGCCCGCCGGGGCTGCCGACGCCGAGCCAGGCATGTGCCGTCACCCACCCTGGTTGCCGGCTGTGTGACATGGGCACGTTGGACACAACGTTGCAGCCGTTGTAGATGGACTGGCCGAAGCCGAAGATGAAGTCGAGAGCGCCCTTGATGATGCAGCCGGTGAAGGCACAACCTTTTTTGTATAATGAAGATGCTAGGTCCATCCGGCTTCTAATTAATAAATCCCACAACAAAGGCAGCGTACCAAAAGATCCAAACCTTACACACACGCAAATGGCCTCAGGCCACGCATAGTGGAAGTCATAGGGTTTAAAGGCCAAAGTACCACAAGGAAGAGTTACATGGCACGAAGGCAAAATACTAGGCACGCAGGCTCACAATCGAACAAAAGGGCCACTCCTTTAAGAAGTGGCAACTGGCTCCCTAGCCATCATGTACACCTGACGGAGATGGTCTTGAGCATGCTGCATCCTCTCAGCATCCTTGCGCCTCGTCAACTGACTACACTGTTGTAGAAACAGATTGCATTTCTAGATAACATTAGCCGGGTGAGTCGGGAAGATCCCCTCAATAGTTAGTTTGTTCCTAGTCAACCAGTGCACCTAGAACAGTGCCCCAACACAGCTCCACATAATGCATTTTCCGCTCCTCTAGACCGAGTCTAGAATGGCCACTAGATCGATGGTGGATCGCGGGTCCCATTGGACTACCTCCGTGGTTCTAACAGCGCTCCAAGCGAACCTAGCCAGCGGGCATAAAAAAGACGTGGTTTGCGTCCTCGTTTACAACGCATGTGCCTGTAGTCGGCCCCTGCTGTTTTGCCACATTTTCAGACGTGGGCAATCTGTTGCGAAACAGTTGCCACATAAAGACTTTGATTTTGAGTGGGAGACGCGCCTTCCAAAGGCCCTTAACCATCGGCTAGGCCGACCCTCAGCAAAGCTTGTGGTAAAGCGATTTGACCGTAAACTTGCCAGACGCGGTGAGCACCCAGGTCACCGAGTCGGCTTCTGTAGATGCCGAGGTCGAGCTAATAAGATCAAGCATCACCGCGAAATTCGCCCTCTCTTTGTCATTGAGCTCACGACGGAAGTGGACCGTCGGGGGGGGGGGGGCGAGGCTAAAGCCGAGGCCACAATCTTGTTAGGGTCTACAGTGATAGCGTACAGGTCCTGATATTCGGACTGGAGGAAATACGCCCTAGAGGCAATAATAAAGTTGTTACTTTATATTTCCTTATTCATGATAAATGTTTATTATTCATGCTAGAATTGTATTGACCGGAAACCTTAATACATGTGTGAATACAAAGACAAAACACTGAGTCCCTAGTGAGCCTCTACTTGACTAGCTCGTTGATCAAAGATGGTTAAGGTTTCCTAACCATGGACATGAGTTGTCATTTGATGATGGGATCACATCATCAGGAGAATGATGTGATGGACATGACCCATCCGTTAGCTTAGCATATTAATCATTCAGTTTTATTGCAATTGATTTCTTCATGTCAAATACATATTCCATTGACTATGAGATTATGCAACTCTCGGATACCAGAGGAATGCCTTGTGTGCTATCAAATGTCAAAACGTAACTGGGTGATTATAAAGATTCTCTACAGGTATCTCCGAAGGTGTTTGTTAGGTTGGCATAGATCGAGATTAGGATTTTTCACTCCGAGTATCGGAGAGGTATCTCTGGGCCCTCTCAGTAATGCACATCATAAGCCTTGCAAGCAAAGTGACTAATGAGTTAGTTACAAGCTGATCTATTACGGAGTGAGTAAGGAGACTTGATGGTAATGATATTGAACTAGGTATGAAGATAGCGACGATCGAATCTCGGGCAAGTAACGTACCAATGACAAAGAGAATAATATATGTTGTCATTATGGTTCGACTGATAAAGATCTTTATAGAATATGTAGGAACCAATATGAGCATCTAGGTTCCGCTACTGGTTATTGATCAGAGAGGTATATCGGTCATGTCTACATAGTTCTCGAACCCGTAGGGTCCGCACGCTTAACGTTCAATGACTATTTAGTATTATATGAGTTATGTGATTTGGTGACCGAATGTTGTTTGGAGTCCTGGGTGACATCACAAATATGACGAGGAGTCTCTAAATGGTCGAGAGGTAAATATTGATATATAGGACGATAGTATTTGGACACTGAAAGTGTTCTGGAGTGTATCGGATATTTATCGGAGTAACGGGGGGGGGGGGGGGGGTTACCGGACACCCCGGGAGGTTAATGGGCCACATGGGCCAAAGGGGAAGGGGCACACCAGCCCACAAGGGGCAGGCGTACCCCTCCTAGGCCACCGGCCAAGTGGGAGAAGGAAAGGGGGGAGTCGGTGACGGTGTCCTGGACTAGGGGGTACTCACCACGTCATCTCCCGATCTGTTAGATTGGGCCGAGGACCCCCATGGCCGTATACTCATGGACCAGTTTAGACAGCTACCGCATACAAGGAAGATTCCACAAGACTTGGCGATCAAGACAAGGACTTCTCTCCACCGGCGTATTCGGCTAGGACTCTTGTTATCCTAGGCCTCTGGTGCATTATATGAACTGAGGCCAGGCTAGTCGATAAACATATACATACAATCATACCATAGGCTAGCTTTTAGGGTTTAGCCTCTCCGATCTCGTGGTAGATCAACTCTTGTAACACCCATATCATCAATATTAATCAAGCAGGACGTAGGGTTTTACCTCCATCAAGAGGGCCCGAACCTGGGTAAAACATCGTGTCCCCTGCCTCCTGTTACCATCCGGCCTAGACGCACAGTTTGGGACCCCCTACCCGAGATCCGCTGGTTTTGACACCGACAGTCGGCCTCCCCCTTACTTTCCTCTCCCCTCTCTTCCTTTTCCCTTCCGCCAAATATGGTAGGGGGGCGAATTGTAATAATCCCCCAAGTAGGATTCCTCATACTTGGGGTGCCCCAAGGCTGTTCCCCTCCCCCTCTCACCTATATATATGTGGGGAGGGGGCACCTAGAACACACAACAACAATTGTTAGTTGTGTGTGGCGCACTCCTCCATAGTTTACACCCTCGGTCATAGTTTTGCAGTGCTTAGACGAAGTCCTGCGAGAATCACTTCACCATCACCGTCACCACGCCGTCGTGTTGACGGAACTCATCTACTTCCTCGACACCTTGCTGGATCGAGAAGGCGAGGGACGTCATCGAGCTAAATGTGTGCATAACTCGGAGGTGCCGTACGTTTGGTGCTTGATCGGTCAGAGCTAGAAGAAGTTCGACTACATCAACCGCGTTGTCAAATGCTTCCACTTTTGGTCTACAAGGGTACATGGACACACTCTCCCCCTCTCACTGCTATGCATCTCCTAGATAGATCTTGCATGAGCGTAGGAAATATTTTGAAATTGCATGCTACGTTTCCCAACACCGACCAGAGCGGTTGGGAGCCAACCCAAAAGTCTAGCCAGAACCTGGCCGATCGGCCATCTCCAATGGAATATTTTTCCCCCATGGTAAAGGCCGGTTTAACGGTTTCGATGTCACTACAAAAAGGTGAGGCCCTTGCTACACCTTCGAAAACATTCCCATTCGGGAAGTACTTTGCACGGAGGAGATTGATGTCGGCTAGGCCTACGTTGGTATTTCCCCAAAGTGGAAGGGATGATGCAGCACAACGACAATAGGTATTTCCCTTAGTGATGAAACCAAGGTTATCGAACCAGTAGGCGAACCAAGCAACCCAACGTAAACAGCCCCTGCACACAAATAACAACCACTCGCAACCCGACGTGTTAAAGGGGTTGTCAATCCCTTTCGGGTAACGACGCCAGAAATTGGTGCACGGATGGGATAAATTTGTAATAGGTTGAATAAATAGATCGCAAATAAAATAAAGTTCAGCAAAGTAATATTATACTTTTGGATTAACAGATCTGAAAATAAAAGGCAAATAAAAGTAGATCACGAAGGCAAATATATGAGAAAGAGAACCGGGGGCCGTAGGTTTCACTAGTGGCTTCTCTCGAGAAAAATAGCAAACGATGGGTGAACAAATTACTGTTGGGTAATTGATAGAACTTCAAATAATCATGATGATGTCTAGGCAATGATCATTATACAGGCATCATGTACAAGATTAGCGACCGACTCCTCCTGCATCTACTACTATTACTGCAAACATCGACCGCTATCCAGCATGTGTCTAGTGTATTAAGTTCATGGAGAAATGAAGTAATGCAATAAGAACGATGACATGATGTAGACAATATCTATCAATGTAGAGATAGACCCCATCGTTTTATCCTTAGTAGCAACGATACATATGTGTCGGTTCCCCTTATGTCACTTGGATCAAGCACTGTAAGATCGAACCCACTAAAAGCAGCTCTTCCCATTGCAAGATAAATAGATCAAGTTGGCCAAACACAACCCAAAAGAAACTCAAATACTTTTATGGATATAAAAAGATAGATCTGATCATAAACTCAAAGTTCATCAGATCCAAACAAACACACCGCAAAAGGAGTTACATCATATGGATATACAAGAGACCATTGTATTGAGAATTCAACGAGAGAGAGGAAGCCATCTAGCTACTAACTACGGACTTGAAGGTCTACAAAGAACTACTCACGCTTCATCGGAGAGGCACCAATGGAGGTGGTGAACCCCATCCGAGATGGTGTCTAGATTTGATCTGGTGGTTCTGGATTCTGCGGCGGCTGGATCAGTATTTTGTCGACTCCCCTAGGGTTTTGGGAATATTGTGGTATTTATAGAGCAAAGAGGCGGTCAGGGGGCACCCAAGGTGGGCACAACCCACCAGGGCGCGCCTGGGCCTCCTGGCGCGCCCTGGTGGGTTGTGCTCTCCTCGGAGCACCCCCAGGCGCAGCCTTGGCCCATTAGGTGTCTTTTGGTCCATAAAAAATCTCCGTAAAGTTTCGTGACACTTGGAATCTATTTGGCATTGATTTTCTGTGATGTAAAAAACATGCAGAAATAGCAACTGGCACTTGGCACTATGTCAATAGGTTAGTATCAAAGAATGATATAAATTGACTATAAAATGATTATAATTAAAACACCCTAGATTTATAATATAGCAGCATGGAACAATCAAAAATTATAGATACATTGGAGACGTATCAGCATCCCCAAGCTTAACTCCTACTCGTCCTCGAGTAGGTGAGTGATAAAAACAGAATTTTTGATGTGGAATGTTCCCTATCATGTCATATCATATTCTTTTCTTTATAGCATGGACATTTGTACTTTTCTAGTGTTGAAAGCAATAGTATAGTTTTGCCATGATAACTTAAATACTCAAGCATATCAACAAGCAACCATGTCTTTCAAAACATCAACGCTAAAATAAGCTATCCCTAGCCCATCATGCTCAATCATTGATCCATTCATGAAACACACTCGCATATTAACTACACCCAATGCTCAAGTACGATCATAGTGCCTCCTAGTTTGTGCTTTTATAAGATAAGATGGAGACTCAAATTCAAAATAAAAATGGCATAAAGTAAAATAAAGGCCCTTCGCAGAGGGAAGTAGGGATTTGTATAGGTGTCAGAGCTCAAAGCGAAAAACTTGGAGATAAAAACATTTTGGGAGGTGTATCCTTCCCACCAACGAAAATGACTTAGAGTTCCAAACACTTTCCATGCTAGATATATCATAGGCGGTTCCCAAACAGAAAATAAATTTTATTCCTTTTTTACCATACTATCACTTTCCATGGCTAGCCGTATCCACGGTTGCCCTCCATACCAACACTTCCCAAGGAATTTATTATTTGATAACGTAAAGTATATTCATTTTTCATTTCGGGACTGGGCATCCCTAATACCTTTGCCTTACCTCGTGCAATCACTACTAGGGAAAACCCTAGCAGTAGCGTAGGTATTTTGCCTATCAGTAGCGCGGGAGGACACACTACTAACAAGGCGCTACAGCTATTCCTTAGCAGTAGCGCGTGCTACGCGCGCTATTGCTAAGACATATAGCAGCAACGTTTGTTCACTCCAGCGCTACTGCTAATATAGCTAGTTGTAGCGTGTTTACTCTCCATCGCTACCGGTATTCTTTTTCTCATTATTTTATTTTTTAGTGTATTTATACGCCGTTATAAAAATTTTGGTACAATACCAATTATGAGGTTGTTATATCAATATGTCCATAATAATGTGTCAAATGAAGGTGGATTAGGTTTAAGTGGAGGGAACATGTGTGGCATGTCAAAAGTATACTACTAATCCAAACTTGATCTAGTTTGGACTAGTAGTACTTTCGATGTGCACCACATGTTGCCTCCACTTGAATTTAATCCGCCAACACAAGCTATTTAATCATCATCATAGTCATTACCACCAACAGTAGCTCTTTAATCATCATAGTCATAGTGTAGCACACATCATCATCTTCGAACTCATTCTAGTTAGCTAATCACCATGAACACTAGCTGTTGTAGCTATCTAATCACCACCAACACTAGCTAATAATAATCATCATAGTCATTACCACCAACACTAGCTATTTAATCATCATAACTCATTTCTAGCCAGCTAATCACTCATGCTGCTCTCTCTCAACTAAAATAACATAAAACATGTCTAGCACTCCTGCTTCATCAAGTTGGAGCGTGCAGATGAACCTGTCTCCTAATCGTGGGCTGCGCTTCTGATTGCTGCCTCCTAGTACTTCTCTGCGATTGTTCACAATTTTGCTCCATTCTTTCACTATTAAGCATTAGTCGCTATTAGAAATCATGAATGCACAAAAGTGCATTGTAGGAAATCTTGACCACAAGCTAACAATTCTCATGCCACCTTTAGTCTCGATCCAATGAGGCACAACATTCATCGGGAGTCCCTGTTGAAGAACATTTGTATAGTAACATACTTAGCAATGACGTTTAGCTTAAACAATAATATATGCAAAAGATGCACTGATGACAAATAGTAAAAGTTATTGTCCAGACTACTAGGAAAACGGCTATAGATGAAATGGACACTAATGGCGCACCACGTGTGTGGTACGTCATTAGAATATAGCAATGGCGCACCACATACAGGTACGCCATTAGTAATATATTACTAATGCCGCACCTGGTGCGCGGTGCGCCGCTAGAAGTTTTGAAAAAAAACAAAATTTGTTACTAATGGCGCACCGTGGGTGTGGTGCGCCATTACTAGTTGACATAGTAATGGCGCACCACACCCACGGTGCACCATTAGAAGTTTTGAAAATAAAAGTAAAAAAAATAAAAAAATTTGTTAGTAATGGCGCACCAGTGGACAGTGCGCCATTACTAGTTTTTAACTAGTAATGGCGCACTGTCCACTGGTGCGCCATTTGTCCACTGGTGCGCCATTACTAAGTTTTTTCAAAAAAAAATAAAAAAATTTCAAATTTTTTATATTTTTTTTCAAAACTAGTAATGGCGCACCGTGGGTGTGGTGCGCCATTACTAGTTTAACTACTAATGGCGCACCACCCCACGGTGCGCCATTACTAGTTTGCCCGGCTTCCACCGAATGCACCCCCCCCCCCGGTGGACCGCCTTTTCAGTTTTAAAAACATAAAAAATTGATAAAAATGTCAAAAAAATAAAAGAAAATAAGTTTGCCATGTGATATGTGGTCTAGTTGTTGGGAAAATTTACAAATATAAATTTCTTGTTATTTGCAAAATCTCTCTGGAAATTTGTAAAATGGGCATAACCTTTGCATACGAACTCGGATTAAAAAGTTTTATATATGAAAAATCATCTACTCGAAAAGTTACATCCGAATTATTTTTTAAAATCCTCAAAAAACCTAACACAAAAAAAGTTTTATAATGGGAACCCCGTTAAACATTTTCAAAATACCCAAAAACCTAACACAAAAGTTACGGGGCTTTTAAGATCTAGAGGCAAAAAAAAATCAAAAAAAAGGTTTTTAAATTTTTTTAAATTTTTTTTTTCAAAAAATGATACGTAATATGACCGGGAAGTTTGATATATTTTTCAAAATTTCATCATAGTCATGAACATGAACAAAGTCCTAGACATCAACAAGGTATAATAGGATTGATATGCTAGATATATCAACAAGTGCCTGTGAAGTGAGCTGTTGCTGGGGTTGGATAGAACTCTGAAGTTAAGCGTGCCTGAGATTAAGCATATTGACCCGAGATTAAGACATAATGACCTGAGATTAAGAAAAAAACGAATAAAAATTTGAAAACTTTTGAAAAAAATTTAAAAAAAATCTGAAAATTTTTTTTTTGAAAAAAAATTGTTACTAATGGCGCACTTCTATGTGGTGCGCCATTAGTATACCAGATACTAATGGCGCACCGTGGGCCATAGTAATGGCACACCAGCGGTGCGCCATTAGAATACCAGATTCTAATGGCGCACCATAGGTGCGCCATTAGAAAAAAATTCTAATGGCGTGATGCTAGTGGCGCACCAGTAGTGCGACATTAGTAGCGAAAATAGGTGCGCCACTAGCAGCCCTTTTTCTAGTAGTGCCAGTTTGATGCTGAAGCGCCTATCATCATCTAGGAAGATTCTGTCGCGCTCGTCTTGCAATATTCGCAAATACCAAAATCCTTTTCGTCGTCAGATATTTCCTATGTTCATAGTTGAAACATTAATTGAAAATCGATCGAAGGCAACTATCAGGATACTCAACACACAAATCCGGGGCACTCGATATTTCCTACATATTCTGGCACAAGTCATGGCAAAATTCATGGAAAACTCCGGCATGACCTTTGCTAAAATAGGACATATCGAGCGCCTAAAATTTACCGGAACGGAAATGAATCAACACTCCAGTAAAACATAGTCCACTCGAAGGTGTAACCTGCAAACAAGGCCGGCCACTTGGGCAAGCATATATCCTATTTGAGCAACACAAGCTATACATTTCAAAATACTTATAGGACTCATATTGACATGAGCATTCAATAAGAAAAACCAAATTGTGAAATAAATAAGTATTCAAATTAGCATGCATTCAATAAGCAAAAGTAAATCATCTCATGCGTCCGTACATCGTTGAATATTATCACTAATACATCCTGAATAGTATCATACATATAACATCACTAATACAACTAAAACCCTAGCGCACGACGGGTATCGGCGCGGGCGGTGGACACCCACAAAGAAGGAACCATCATAGGATCATAGCTCCGATGAGATCCCTGGAGAACCTGCCAGGTATTGGAGAACATGTGCTCCAACGCAAACAAGTAGCGACGGGCGTGCGCGTCCCCCTCACTGACACGGTGACGCACCCCCTCCGCGGGGTCCTCGAGCCTCTGGACCGTCACTAGCCCACGCGACCGCCACCAAAGAAGGTTCGGGTCAACGACGGGCTGACTCCTCACCAACCTGCGCCCTCCAGTAGGTAGCGCCTCCAGTCCATGACCCATCTGGTGAGGCAGGTGTCCTCCGCTGACTCGACGACAAGGATGCGGGATAGGCATTGTCGATGTCGATGCGGGAATAATTGCTTTAACTAAAAAAGTAAACTAGTTCTATTAATTTTCATACTAAATATAAAATAGTTGTATTAACTCAACTAGTTCAATTAAGCACTTACTATAAATAAAAATAAACTATTTTTTACTAAAAATAAACTAGTTCAACTAGTTATATTAATTTTCTTACTAATTCTATTAAACACTTACTAAAACAATAAAAAACTAGTTAGATGAAGTCTAAAATTTAACCCTAACTAATTTGATGAACTCTAAAATTTAATGAACCCTAACTAATTTGATGAACTCTAAAATTTAACACTAACTAATTTGATGAAGTCTAAAATTTAACCCTAACTAATTTGATGAACTTTAAAAGTAATTCTATTTAACAACTACTGCCATAATTAGCATCTAATTTGATGAACCCTAACTAATTAGATGAACTCTGAAATTTAACCCTAAGAACCCTAGGTAGGAAGAGGTAGGGGAGGAGGAGGAGGATGGTGTGCTCACCTCGAGCGCCAGCGGAGTTAGGGAGAGGGTCACGCGGCGTCGATGTCGGGGACGGGGTCCGGGTCAGAGCGGCGGGCGCATGGCGGGGGGCGGGGATGTAGGGGGGCATCGAGGTCGGGGTCGGGGCGTCAAGGTCGAGGTCAGGTGCGGCGTCGACGGCGTGCGAACGACGACGGGAGAGCGCGCGACGGCCGGGCGATGACGGCGGCGACAACAGACGCACGCGTGTTGGATTTGGGGGAAGTGGGCGTTGGGGAAGAAGAAAATGGTTAAGTGGAAAGTAGCAGCAGCGCGTTCCACGGAAAGCACTACTGCTACATTAGCTATAACCCTTGTCCATAAAGCCTACTGCTGCTATGCATTTCTCCTTTATTTTTCTTTTTCATTTATTTTCATTCACATTTTCTTTTTTTCTTCCCCTTTTTCTACTTCTTTCATTTTTTCCTTTACTTTTCTATATGTTTTTCATTTTATTTTCCTTTCCTTAGCAATAGCGCTTGTTGCACGAAACACGCTGCTACAACAATCTTAGCAGCAGTGCACTTCCCTTAGGCACGCTACTACTATAGGTACCCTGGCGAGAATAGTAAGGAGAATTCTAGTAGTAGCGCGTCTACAGTTAGACGCGCTACTGCTATCATCTTTGCTGCAGCGCGTTTGGATAACATGCGCTAGTGGTAAATTGTAGTAACGCTTCTTTTGGTCCCGCGCTACTGTTAAGTTTCTTTTGGTCAGGACATAATTTTTCCTCTCTCAAATAGGTGTGTCCAGCAAGGAATCAAGACTGAAAACACAAAATAAAGCAAGCAAAGATTCATATCATACAAGATGCTCGAAGCAAACACTACAAGAAATATGTTAATCCATGACAGATATACGGTGACAATTTCAGAAACTGTCATGGACGGTCTGCTATAGCCCCGCAAGCACGTCTAAATCCCACTAAAGCCCACCCAATCGTTCCGTATATAAAACACTAACCCTAACACACTCCTCCTCGGCCCCCTCTTCTCATCCTCCTACACAACCCCCTCCTGATTCCCCTTTGCCGCCACCCACCACCTCTTCCCATCCGTCTTCCCATAGCTCATCCTCGGCCCTCCCCCGCCCCTGCTCTCAACTCGCAGCTCTGGCACATGTCAGATCCTTCGCATCCCCCACCCATCCACCCCTCTTGCAACCTAACTCTCTCTCTCTCATTCGACCCTCGTGCCGCGACCAACGCCCGTCGATTCCGGCGACGTCCGCCACGGCACATCACACCGACGGGCTAGTCTCCGAAGCCTCCCTCCTCCAGGCTAGCTGGATCTGCCACTACCCATCTCCGGCGCTCGCCCATGACCCCTAGACCGTGGCTAGGGTTTTGATTGCGGCATCACGTCCATCGCCGGCGCGTCTCCGGTGGCTCCACACCATCGGGGAGCGCGCCTGTAACGCACCGGATACAACTCTCCATATTTGTAACTCTGACTCTTGCCTTTTGCGGAGATGCGATACGATATTCCCTTCATGGTTGGGTTTTGTATTTGTTTTGCATTTTTTCATGTCATGCATTTCATATCATGTCATCGTGCGCATCGCATTTGCATATGTGTTCATCTCATGCATCCGAGCATTTTCCACGTTGTCCGTTTCGCAATCCCGGCACTCCCACATGCACCGGCGCACCGCTCTTGTCTCTTTTCGTGAGCGGGTGTTGAGCGTTCTTGGAATGGACTGAGATTTTCCAAGTGGCCTTGGTACATCACCGGTAGACCGCCTGTCAAATTTCGTTCCATTTGGAGTCCGTTTGATGCTCCAACGGTTAACCGGGTAACCGCAAAAGCCTCTTGTGTGTTGTAGCCCAACACCCCTCCAAACGAGCCCAATAACCCATCTAAGCCATCTCCATGTTCTCCGCCGTCGGATCAAGATCATGTGGGCGAAAACTACACCTCATTTGGACACTCCAAACTCCCTCTACCTATAAAAATGTGATCCCCTCCGAATTTCCACGGATGAAACCCTAGCGTTCTTCCTCCTCGCGTCGCCGGACGCATCCCTCCGTGTTGGAGATGTCCGCCGGCCACCTTGCCCCGACAAACCACAAGCCACCATGTCGCCTCCGTCGCCGCTCTCCTCCAACCACGCGCCACCACGCGCCCCTGCCAGATCGCCACCGTATCGTGGCCCGCGTAGCCCATTGCGGGCCCGCACGGGCCCGAACCGCCGCCGCTGAAGCCCGGATGGGCCCCCGCGCTCTGCCGCCCGGATCTCCCCTGCGCTGCCGCCTCATGCCTTCACCGCCTCTCTGTTCGCCGCCGGCCGCCGCCCTAGCGCCGCCGCCGCCACTGCGCCGTCGCTCGCCACCGGCCCCGCCCGACCACGAAACGCGCCTCCACCTTGCGCCACCGCCGCCTTCGCCCTGCTCGCGGCCACCAACCACCTCCCTCCGACGCACGCCATGGCACGCCGCCGCTCGCCAGGAGCTCTCCCGTGCGTGCTGCCCGAGGCCGCCGCACCTTCGTCGTCTCGACCCCGACGCCGCCGCCTGTCTCCGCTCCCGCCAGTCGCTGGCCCCGTCCTCTGCGGCAAACCCGAGCTCCTCCGCCATTTTTCCCTTGCCGGTGAGCTTCTCCAGTGATTACTTCGACGTGCCTCGAAAACCGTCCCAAGCTAACCCTAGATCCAGAGGGTGAGAAATTCCTCTAAGTTATTTTTTGAAATATTTTATGCCCCTGTTCATCGCCTCATATCTCGGGGCCCGTAACTCCGATTCATGCATATGATATGTCAAATTGTTCATCTCGTTGAGCTCTTCACGTTAGAAGCATGTTACTATCTAATATCATGCCATTTTCATTGATGCAAGAGTGCTATAAAATGTTAACTGCTGGTACTTATCAGATCGTGAGGTTTTGTCATTTTTGTTGCATTTGTTGTGTGCATCGTTTGAGCATGAGGCCTACATGAGTTTTGAACTACAACATGCCATCTTTATAGAGGTGCTTATCTTGTATTTTTGTGATCTATGTGCTGACTATCACAAACATGCAAACTAGGCTTCGTGATGTTGCTATTTTCAGGGACTTAGGATTTTGCCAAGTCCTTTTCCTGATGTTATTTTGATGCCATGTAAACTTGATGCTACAGTGATATACATGCTTATTTTGGGATACTTCAGTAAGGATGTGTTGAACATGTGGTTATGCTCTATCCATCCATGCCCCTGTTTGCAATTATGGAGTTGTCTAGCATGGCTTGTTCTTGCTGTACTTTTTCTGTAAAATGCAGTGCTTTGTGGTGAGTGGCATGAGCTCGCAAAGTTGCCTTCCTAAATCTGTTTATGCCATGCTCTATTTTTCTGCTAAGTCTGGAACTATTAATAAAACTTATTATGTTTACATGGGTGCCATCATATCTTTTGTGCCTTTTTGGCTCATGTCCAGCATGGGACTTATGATATATGCTTTTAGTAGAATCACTCCATGCCTTTGTTTGCTATGATATGTTCCTATAGCATGTTGTTTGCTTGCTCTAAACATTGCTTCCGGATGCTGTTTTGCCATGTTAGTATTTTTCACTAAGTCTGTGACGCTGATATCTTTTGCACTTTTGCCATGCTTGTTTGAACATGTTCTATTGTGATTTAGCCGTAGCTCAGTGTTCATGTTTTGTCAAACATCTCTTGTACATCACTGCCATATGCTTTGGTGCTATGTTGGAGTGCATTAGCTTAGTTTCCTATTGCATTCTAAGTGGCATAGTGCTGTTAGTCGCAGTTTTGCGTCATTCTTGTGATGCTTGCCATTTGCAAACCGTGCATCCGTTTCCTGTGATCTTTATATCGATTTCAACCGAAATCATCTCATCTTTCCAGCGGCATACTTGGTTTGCCAAGTTAATGCCTTGATCATTATTTTCCTTCTGGAGCACGCATATGCATTGCATATCATGTCTTGCATATCATGCCATGTTTTGCATCATGTTGCTTGTGCATTGGACCGTGGTTGATTGTTGTTCCTTTGCTTGTGTTCTTGCTTTGGGTTGAGCCGGGAGACGAGTACGTGAACTAGGAACCTGTCTAGTACGCTTTCAAGGATCAAGCTTTCCTTCCGGAGCACGCATATGCATTGCATATTAGGTGAAGATGAAGCTTGTTCCATGTTGTAACATGGATACTGTTGGGATATCATTATTTATCTCTGATTTAATTTAATGCATCTATATACTTGGTAAAGGGTGGAAGGCTCAGCCTTATGCCTGGTGTTTCGTTCCACTCTTGCTGCTCTAGTTTCTGTCATACCGGTGTTATGTTCCTTGATTTTGCGTTTCTTTCGTGGTTGGGTGTTATGAGAACCCCTTGACAGTTCGCCTTGAATAAAACTCCTCCAGCAAGGCCCAATCTTGGTTTTACCATTTGCATACCTGCCACCATATACCTTCCCTTGGGTTCTACAGACTCAAGGGTCATCTTTATTTTAACCCCCTGGGCTAGTGCTCCTCTGAGTGTTGGTCCGAACTAGAGTACATTGCAGCGCCACCTCGGGGAAACTCGAGGGTTTGTTTTAGTTGTACGGAGTGCTCATCCCGTGTGCCCTGAGAACGAGATACGTGTGACTCCAATCGGGATTTGTCGGCACATCGGGTGGCTTTGCTGGTCTTGTTTTGCCATTGTCGAAATGTTTTGTAACCGGGATTCCGAGACTGATCGGATCTTCCTGGGAGAAGGAATATCCTTCGTTGACCGTGAGAGCTTGTGATGGGCTAAGTTGGGACATCACTGCAGGGTATAAACTTTCGAGAGCCGTGCCCGCGTTTATGTGGCAGATGGGAATTTGTTAATATCCAGTTGTAGAGAACCTGACACTCAACTTAATTAAAATGAATCAACTGCGTGTGTAGCCGTGATGGTCTCTTTTCGACGGAGTCCGAGAAGAGACCACGGTCTTGTGTCATGCTTGAACGTAAGTAGCTTCAGGATCACTTCTTGATCACTTCTAGCTTCTCGACCGTTCGCCGCTTCTGTTCTCGCTCTTATTTGCGTATGTTAGCCACCATATATGCTTTGTGCTTGCTACAGCTCCTCCTCACTACCCCTTTCCTACCCTTAAGCTTAAATAGTCTTGATCTCGCGGGTGTGAGATTGCTGAGTCCTCATGACTCATGGATACTTCCAAACAGTTGCAGGTGCCGAGGATACCAGTGCAAGCGATGCTACCAAACTCAAGTCAGAGTTCGCCGAGGATTCGGGCCATTACTATGTTTCTTTTTCGAATGATCAGTAGTGGAGCCCAGTTGGGATGATCGGGGATCTAGCATTTGGGGTTGTCTTCTTTTATTTTGGTTCCTTAGTCGGACCTTGGATTGTACTTTGGATGATTTATGGATTATTTATGTATTTTGTGAGGTGGCAATTGTAAGCCAACTCTTTAACCCTTTATCATTCAGTACATGGGATGTGTGAAGATTACCCCTCTTGCGATAAGCCTACCATGCGGCTATGCCTCTAAGTCATGCCCCGACACATGGGAGATATAGCCGCATTGTGGGTGTTACAAGTTGGTAATCAGAGCCATCCCCGACTTAGGAGCCCCCTGCTTGATCGAATTGCTGGCGTTGTTGAGTCTAGAACAAAACGTTTTGAGTCTTTGGATTATATATATCGGAGAGTAGGATTCTTTTACTCCTCAGTACCTTCGTCGCTCTGGTGAGGCCTCCTGACGTAGATGTTTTGACTCTCCTCTCCTCAAATTTCACGAAAAAAATTAGGATCACGCGGGTATCTTGGAATCGTTTCGATAGTCTTGTGACGAGAACATTGTTCTTGGTGCCTCCTAACATTTAGGGGTTGTGGCAGTGTCCCGGGGAGTTGAGCTCCGAGGTGTTGTCGTCACAATTTTATCGTTGCAGTTCTGGAATACTAGAGTTCGCCGACATCGAAAATCCCTTTTATGTAGTTGTTAGTGAGATAACCTCGACGCAACCTAGTACTGGGCGGGAGTTCAGGAGTATTGCCATAACTCGTATAACGGATGCTTTTCGAAGGTTGAGGTACATGGAACTGTGAATAAAACTTGCTATGTTTACATGGGTGCCATCATATCTTCTGTGCCTTTTTGGCTCATGTTCAGTAAGGGACTTTAGATATATGCTTTTAGTAGAATCACTCCATGCCTTTGTTTGCTATGATATGTTCCTGTACCATGTTGTTTGCTTGCTCTAAACATTGCTTCCGGATGCTATTTTGCCATGTTAGTATTTTTCACTAAGTCTGTGATGCTGATATCTTGTGCACTTTTGCCATGCTTGTTTGAACCTGTTCTATTGTGATTTAGCCGTAGCTCAGTGTTCATGTTTTGTCAAACGTCTCTTGTACATCACTGCCATATGCTTTGGTGCTATGTTGGAGTGCATTAGCTTAGTTTATTGTTGCATTCTAAGTGGCATAGTGTTGTTAATCGCAGTTTTGGGTCATTTTTGTGACTTGCCATTTGCAAACCGTGCATCCATTTCCGGTGATCTTTATATCAATTTCAACCGAAATCATCTCATCTTTCCAGCGGAATACTTGGTTTGCCAATTTGATGCCTTGATTATTATTTTCCTTCCGGAGCACGCATATGAATTGCATATCATGTCTTGCATATCATGCCATGTTTTGCATCATGTTGCTTGTGCATTGCACCGTGGTTGATTGTTGTTCCTTTGCTTGTGTTCTTGATTTGGGTAGAGCCGGGAGACGAGTACGTGAACGAGGAACCTGTCGAGTATGCTTTCAAGGATCAAGCTTTCGACAACTCAGAGAACTTTGCAGGCAAGATGACCACACCCTCGAAATCACTTCTATCTTTGCTTGCTAGGTGTTCGCTCTATTGCTATGTCGTGCTACCTACCACTTTCTATATCATGCCTCCCATGTTTCCATGTCAACCCTCTAACCCACCTTTCCTAGCAAACCGTTGCTTAGCTATGTTACCGCTTTTGCCTAGTGCTTCTTATAGCGTTGCTAGTTGGAGGTGAACATGAAGGGTGTTCCATGTTGGAACATGGATATTGTTGGGATATCATTATTTATATCTTATTTAATTTAATGCATATATATACTTGGTAAAGGGTGGAAGGCTCGCCCTTATGACTGGTGTTTTGTTCCACTCTTGCCGCCCTAGTTTCTGTCATACCGGTGTTATGGTCGTTAATTTTGCGTTCCTTACGCGGTTGGGTGTTATGGAAACCCCTTGACAGTTTGCCTTGAATAAAAAACTCCTCCAGCAAGGCCCAACCTTGGTTTTACCATTTGCCTACCTACCACCATATCTCTTGGGTTCTGCAGACACAAGGGTCATCTTTATTTTAACCCCCCCCCCCCCCCCCCCCGGGGCCAATGCTCCTTTGAGTGTTGGTCCGAACTAGAGTCCTTTGCAGCTCCACCTCGGGGAAACTGGAGGGTTGGCATTGCTGGTCTTGTTTTACCATTGTCGAAATTTCTTGTAACCGGGATTCCAAGACTGATCGGGTCTTCCTGGGAGACACTAGTAGAAAACCGGGCAATAGCACCGGTTCATAAGGCCCTTTAGTGCCGGTTTAGGAACCGGCACTATTATTTCGGCACTAAAGCCCCCCCTTTAGTACTGGTTCAGCATGAACCGGTGCTAAAGGGGTACCACGTGGCACGAGCCAGCTCCGGGGGCCGGGAGCCCTTTAGTACCGGTTGGTAAAACCAACCGGTACTAAATGGTTTGGGGGGTTTTTGGTTTTATGATTTTTTTTCATTTAATTTTGTGTTTTCCATTTTAATTCTTTTTCGTTTGCTGATATTTTACGGTACTACACATTGTACATGTTATGCATATATATATATATATATAGAATTTCTAGTAGAACCAATCATATATATATCATCAATCATGTCTCACAAACCACCATATTAATTCACACATACACACATGTATAGCTATATACAATTTCTCCTACATATGCATATGTTGCCTTCGGAGCCAGTGGCATTAGCCTGATTGGTGCCTTCGGAGCACGATGAAAATTGGAAGTGGTTCATGACTTGGTCGAGCAAAAATCCCGCTATTTCCTCTTGAAGTGCTTGTACGCGCTCCGTTGGTAGGAGCTTGTCCCGCACCTCATTGAACTGTTAAGAAGGAGATCAATATGCATGTGTATTAGTTGTGTGACTAGATATCGATAATGGTGTAAAAATTGTGAATAGTGTTCTGACAAGCGTACCCATTCCTGTCTTTGAGATCTGCTCCTTTCGGACGCCATCATGCGAATGTTCTCGCAAACACAGTATGCACACAGATCAGTCCCCTGCGCCTGCTTCAGGGCCTTTATTACGAGAATGGAATTTAATTTGATCAGATAATAATTCATCAAGCATGATAATTAAAGAGATGGCAGCTAGCTAGCTAGCTAGTACTACTTAATTACTTACCTTGGATCGAAACCATTTCAGCTGTGGTTTCCATTCGCCTTCCGTGATGCTGATGAACCTTGCCCAAGCCCTGCCTGCCGACAAAGAAAATGAATAAAGGGGTTATTAAATAGTTCATATCATGAAATGATGAACTAAATAGGCCGAGATATGTAGTTATAAATAATGATTTAAATTACCTGTTGACTATCCCATACAATATGTTGTAGTCACCTTTTGCTGTGAGTAGCGAGTCCAGTATTTCAACTGTTCCGGCGTCAACTTTAATGATACACAAGATCCAGTGAAATCTGCATACACACACGTTTGCATGTCTTAATTAAGCGGGCATATGTAAGCAAAAACATGTAGCTAGCTAGTAGGCAAAAACAGAGAATTTGTAGTACAAGAAAGTGTGACTCACTCGAAGTTGTAAGGAAGTAGTATATCTTCATTGTATTTGAGGCGCTTCAAGAACTCTAGCATGCTGTCCTCTACCTCTTTTTCATAATATGCATCTAATTTCCATGTGTATTCATTAACGGTGTTTGGTTCAATGAACCCAATGCCATAGCGTCCACCTTTTCTCATTTCATACATCTTCATCCTGCATAATACCACAGAAAAGAATATAGTGAGGATAATTACACGTAATGATTGATCAAAAGGATCACTACAGCTAGCTTGAGACTTAAATTACAGAAAGAAATCACTTACAGACAATAGCAACCGACGATAGATTTATCGAGTGCGTCTTGATTGTATAACAGAAACAGTTCAGAATACTCAACGGCCACAGCTTTCTCATGGTAGTAATCATCCTTCTTGACATACACCATGAGGGACTCTCGATCGGATCTCTTGCTAATGTCGATGTACCATTGATGCAATTCATACATTCTCGTTGGGAGCTTCTTGACATCTTCTGGCTCGACCAAAGGTTGCCCCGGACAAATTTCCGTTTTATTTCCTCCTCTCTAATCGGAGGCATGTCCTCGATCTCGAGGAGTTGTCCAACAATGATCTTGAGTTCTTCAGCCTGCACTATATGCTCCTAGGTTATTACCACATCGCCCACCTCGGGAACGTAAACTGTTTGGCCACAATAATATTGGGCGCGCGTACTGTCACGTGTTGTTGGCGGCACAACAAGCGGGGGGATCGATTGCGCCGCCTGTTTTCCCAGCTGGGCAACGGTTTTCCCGCATTTTTTGACAGCTGCTTGTTGTTTGCTCGAGCTCGAGCTCGCCTCCTTCTGTAGACGTTGTCGATGTAATTTCCTGATGTGGCGCTCATAGTCTGAGTCAACAGGCTTAGGAGCTGGTGGTTGAGCCATACGAATGAAGTGGTCAACTACTTCCACAGGCACTTTCTCCCTTGGCGGCGGTGGCGGTTTCGGTCCAAAATGGGCGTCGACTTCTGCCCGCACTATGGCATTGGTTTGCTCCTCGGTCCTATCGTAAGCCCTCACAGGAAGAGGAGTACTGAGGTTTGGACCATATTTATATCGCTTGCCTCCGCCTGTACTTCCTGTACTATGACCTCGACTCGTACCGCTACGCACCATAGCTACGGGGTGTCTCTTCTGCGATTGCTGAGGCGGCGGAGACGGCTGACGGGGCTGAGTTGGACGAGGAGGAGTGTCCTGAAGCTGTGCCGGACTTGGAGGAGGAGTGGACGTCTGACGCTGTGTCAGACTTGGAGGAGGAGTGGCCTGACACTTTGCCGGACTTGGAGGAGGAGGAGTGGCCTCACGCGTTGGTTGACTTGGAGGAGCGGGAGTCTGCTGACTCGGTGACGGACTTCGACGAGGAGTCGGGTGACGCGGTGTCGGTGGCCTTCGAAAAATGATGCAATCCTTTCTCCATAGGATGATATGATGTTTGGCATCTCCGAGTTTGTGCTCCTCATCACCTCCAGGAATGTCAAGCTCTAGCCCCGAATATTGGTCCGCCACCTCATCAACCAAGACACGAGCATAGCCCACTGGAATCTGGTTGCAATGGAAGGTTGCCTCGAGGGAATTTGAAAAAGCAACGGCGTCCGCCACCTTCATGGATATGTTCTTCATTTTGAAGTGTAGCTCACAGTTAGTGTTCTCCGTGATGTCATCCACGGGGTATCTATCCAGCACTACTGCGTCGCCCGGGGCGGAACCCACGCTGCTTCTCCGCATGGATGGGGCGGTGGTATCCAAGGCTGGATCATCCGCTAGCTGCTGCAGCTGCTGAGACCCCCTTTGCTGGCTAAGTGAGTCGATCTGCTCCTGCTGCCGCTGGAATTTAGCTGCCAATTCCGCTTGACTTGCTTCTAGGCCTTGAAGGCGTTCATAGTCCCGCTTCCTCTGCTCCTCTACCATCTTCCTCTTCTTGTCCTCCGCAATCTTCTTTCTCGCACGGGTTCTGTAGTCCGCGTTCCAGTCCAAAAAACCCTCATACCACGGAATAGCGCCCTTGCCTCGTGTTCTTCCCGGGTGTTCAGGATTTCCCAGGGCACGCGTAAGCTTGTCGTTCTCTTTGTTGGGCTGGAACACCCCCGATCGAGCCTCTTCTATTGCAACAAGTAGCGCATCGTCGGCTCCGTTCAGACATGCCTTCGTCGAAACATTGCCTGTCTTCAGGTCCAACTCCCCCCCATGCGCATAGAACCAAGTCCTGCACCTGGGGGGCCAGTTCTTAGTAACCGGAGTGACACTTGCATCCTCCATCTATTTCTCAGACTTATCCCACTTAGGCATTGCCACCGCGTAGCCACCTGGCCCCAGCTTATGGAACTTATCCTTTTTTCCGGCATTGGCCTTGTTTATTCTCGACCGTTCCTTAGCTAATTCTGAATCCTTGAATTTCATGAAATCGTCCCAATGAGCACTTTGATTCTCTAGTATCCCCTCGAATACTGGAGTCTTCCTTCCTCCCTTGACGTACTTCTCCCACGTCATTCTCTTGTGGTTCTTGAATGCAACCGCCATCTTCCTAAAAGCAGCGTCCTTGACTTTCTGCACATCTGCTTCTGTGATATTATCTGGTAGGGTGAAATGTTCCATGAGAGTATCCCAAAGCAGTTTTTTTTTATTCTCGTCGACAAAAGTAACATCTGGACATGGCTTTGCTGGCTTTCTCCATTCTTGAAGGGAGATCGGGAGTAGGTCCTTCACAAGAACTCTGCACTGACGAACGAACTTGTCCGCAATCTTCTTAGGCGCTAATGGTTCGCCATTAGGTTTGAATGCCTCGATGTTGTACTTTACGCCCTCCTTCAACTTTTTGTTCGGGCCTCGTTTTGTCCTTTTGCCTGAAGATTTTCTCGATCTGGATGGCTGAAAGAAGAAAGATCGATTCGTTAATATATCTTCAACTCATTTAAAACATGCGATGATCACCAGATTCCTGCTTATATAAATATATATACCTCGCCGGTGTTTGTTGTTTCAGGATCAACATGTTCTTCGTCGTAGTTCATGACTTCATCTTCTCGGTCGTCGCGATCGAATATCATATCACCCTCTCCGGTGTTGTTTAGAAATTCGGAGCCGTCAAAATCTTCTTCATTCTGATCATCATCTGGCCCGCGTATGATATCGAACATGGTCTGTTCTCTCTCTCTGTCGGTATTGTCTGCCATAACTTTTATTTAACTATGCCAAAAGAAATATAAAACAATTTAGTATAATCTCGAATAATAGATATAATCTTGAATACATCATCTCGAATAATAGATATAATATCGAATACATCGTCTCGAATAATAGATTTAATCTCAAATACGTCGTCTCGAATAATAGATATAATCATCTCAAATATTATATATCGAATACATCACTAGCTAGCTAGCTAATAAAGATCCAATAATACAGAGTAATCTAGGCCACTCGCGGTTCCTGAGGTGTGGGCGGTGGACACCCAAAGAGAAGGAACCATCACTGGATCATAGCTCGGGTAATCTCCCCAAAGAACATGCCAGGTATTGGAGAACCTGACGTCCATAGCAGTCATGTAGCGATGGACGTGCTCGTCCTCCTCCCTGACACAGCGACGTACCACCTCCGGCGGGGCCGGCTCCCTCCGCACCGAAAGTGGCCCACGCGAATGCCACCAAAGAAGATGAGGGTCGACGACGGGACCGGGGGCCGGGTTCCTCACCAAGCATCGCGCCCCTGAAGGTAGCACCTCCCAGTGCCAGCACGGTGGAGCCCAGTCCCGGACATGGGTCCTCTGAAGCAGGACGTCGTTGCGGACATGTCGACGGCGAGGATGCGGGCCGGGCATCGTCGACAATAAAATACTATATGCCGCAAAAGTAAAGTAACATTTTTTAAATGATGGATTGTGATGATTTCGTATATGCAAATTCTAAATTTTATAACTAAAAATATGAGAAACTAAAAAAACATCGATCATCGTCTAACAATTTGAAATTAATCTAATTCATCTAGCTAGCTAAAACTAACATTTCCAAAATTTCTAACATTTCTATATAACTAACATTTCTATAACATTTGACATTATATATATTATAACTAACATTTCTACATACTATTTGACATTAATCTAATCTAATTAATTAATTCATCTAAAACTTTTTATGAAAAACAGAAAAACAGAAAAAACTAAAAGCTAAAAACAGAAAAATTGTGTGTGTGTGCGCGTCTAGTGTGTGTGTGTAGTGTGTGTGTGTGTGTGTGTGTGCATGTAATGTGTCTGTGTGCGCGCGCGCGTGTGGGTGCGCTACGGTCGGCGCCGGCGCCGGCGCCGGTGTGCGCTATGATCGATTGGAGGGAGGAGAGGGGCCGGGGGAGGGGCTCACAGCGACGGCGAGGCGAGGTCGAGGCGACGGCGACGGCAACGGCGACGGCGAAGCGAGGGGATCGGCGACCGGGATGGCGACGGGGACGAGGGCGGCGACGGCGACGGGGGCGGCGACGGGGACGAGGGCGGCGACGGCGATGGGGACGAGGGCGCGACGGGGACGGCGTAGGACGGGTGCGGCGTCGATCGGGAAGAAACAGAGTGGGAGAATGAAATTTTTCGAAGTGTTGTATATATAGAAGGCACCTTTAGTACCGGTTGGAGCCACCAACCGGTACTAAAGGTCTGTTTTGGCTAGCCCAAGCGGCGGGAAACGACCCCCTTTAGTAACGGTTGGCGGCTCCAACCGGTACTAAAGGCCCCCCCTTTAGTACCGGTTAATGCCACGAACTGGTACTAAAGGGGGGTGCGCTGCCAGGCGAGGGGCGCAGAAGTTTAGTCCCACCTCGCTAGCCGAAGGGCGCTTACACCTGCTTATAAGCCCCGCCGCCGCTGCTGTCTCGAGCTCCTCTCTAAAGCAGGCCTTCTGGGCCTACCTCTGCTACTCTGCCCTGTGGGGCCTATTGGCCTTGCGGGCCACATCCTGGCCCAATAACAGGTTGGGTTTCTAGTCGTATGCAGGCCGCTGTGGCCCGGTAGGTGGGCTTTTTTCATTTAGTTTTTTCTTTTCTGCTTTATTTATTTTGTTTTATTTATTTTTAGTTGTTTTTTGCTGTATTTAGAGTTTCTTTGTGAATATTTTTGATAGTTTTTAGAAACTTTCAGTTAGTGCCGGTAGTTTTTAAATTTGAATAGTTTAAATTTTGAATTATTTGAAATTTGTGTGAATCACTAGTTTGTGAATAACTTAACTTTAAAAATACATTTTCCAGTGATTCTTTTTTCTTATGTTTAATAATAGCGTGTTTTATCATTATATTCAATTTGGTAGTGCTTAAGTTATTTAAAAAATGAAATGACTTTGTAACGGATGAGTTTTTGTCCGAAACCCTGATACTTCGAAACAAATTGTCCATTTTATACACGAAGTGCATTCAGTTTTTGCGGTAACCCTCTCTACTTTTTTGCACATGCTATGTGGGTGAAATTATGATGCCATGCCAACTTTCATCCTTTTCTGAGTTCATTTGAAATGCTTTTCAACTTCAGGGTCATTTAGCTGAAAAAATCAGTAAATGCATGAAAGAATTTGCTTGCATCCCAGATCACATCCCAGATCTTTGGGTGTGAAACTTTTTCTTCGCGTGTGTCCCTTTGCGTCGTAGCCATGGAAAATCTTCATCATTTAACGGGATGCTCGGGTCAATATTCACTGTGAATGGAGCAATTTCATCAAACTTTTCATAATCTTCTGACTTGTCTGTCTTGTCATCCACTCCCATGATGTTTCTCTTCCCAGAAAGAACTATGTGCCGCTTTGGCTCATCGTACGATGCATTCGCTTCCTTATCTTTTCTTTTTCTTGGCTTGGTAGACATGTCCTTCACATAGAAAACCTGTGCCACATCATTGGCTAGGACGAAGGGTTCCTCTGTATACGCAAGATTGTTGAGGTCCACTGTTGTCATTCCGTACTGCGGGTCTTCCGTTACCCCGCCTCATGTCATATTGACCCATTTGCACCGAAACAAAGGGACCTTCAAACCACGTCGATAGTCAAGTTCCCATATGTCCTGTATATAACCATAATATGTTTCCTTTCCCGTCTTGGTTTCTGCATCAAAGCGGACACCACTGTTTTGGTTGGTGCTCTTCTTATCTTGGGCGATCGTGTAAAATGTATTACCATTTATCTCGTACCCTTTAAAAGTCATTATATTCGAAGATGGTAACTGGGACAGCAAGTACAGGTCATCTTCAATAGAGGTGTCATGCATGGTACCTGCTTGCAACAAGCTGGCGAAACTCCTGGTTTGTTCATGTGTAATCCAGTCATCAGACCGCTCCGGGTGTTTGGAGCGTAGCAAATTCTTGTGTTCATCCATATACGGAGCCACCAAGGCGGAATTCTGTAGAACTGTGTAGTGTGCTTCTGTGAGAGAATGTCCGTCCATACATATTATTTGTTCCCCTCCTAGTGTGCCTTTTCCATCCAGTCTGCCCTTATGCCGCGATTCAGGAACACCAATCGGCTTAAGGTCAGGAATAAAGTCAATACAAAACTCAATGACCTCCTCATTTTGACAGCCCTTGGAGATGCTTCCTTCTGGCCTAGCACGGTTATGAACATATTTCTTTAAGACTCCCATGAACCTCTCAAAGGGGAACATATTGTGTAGAAATACAGGACCCAAAACGTTAATCTCTTCGCATAGGTGAACTAGGACGTGCGTCATGATGTTGAAGAAGGATGGTGGGAACACCAAATCGAAACTGACAAGACATTGCACCAAATCATTCTGTAACATTGGTATGATTTCTGGATCGATTACCTTCTGAGAGATTGCATTGAGAAATGCACATAGCTTCACAATGGCTAATCGAACGTTTTCCGGTAGAAGCCCCCTCAATGCAACCGGAAGCAGTTGCGTCATAATCACGTGGCAGTCATGAGACTTTAGGTTCTGGAACTTTTTCTCTGCCATGTTTATTATTCCCTTTATATTCGACGAGAAGCCAGACGGTACCTTAATACTGAGCAGGCATTCAAAGAAGATTTCCTTCTCTTCTTTGGTAAGAGCGTAGCTTGCATGACCCTGATGTATGCCGTCTTTTCCGTGCATACGTTGCTGGTCCTCCCGTGCCTCAGGTATATCTTTTGTCTTCCCATACACGCCCAAGAAGCCAAGCAGGGTCACACAAAGATTCTTCGTCACGTGCATCACATCGATTGCGGAGCGGACCTCGAGGTCTTTCCAATAGGGCAGGTCCCAAAATATAGATTTCTTCTTCCACATGGGTGAGCGTCCGTCAGCGTCATTCGGAACAGGTTGTCCACCAGGACCCTTTCCAAAGACCACCTTCAAATCCTTGACCATATCATGTACATCAGCACCAGTACGGTGGCGAGGCTTCGTCCGGTGATCCGCCTCACCTTTGAAATGCTTGCCTTTCTTTCTTACGGGATGCCTGCTCGGATGAAATCGACGATGTCCCAGGTACACATTCTTATTAGCCAAATATATACTGTCGGTATCGTCCAAACAGTGCGTGCATGCGCGGTATCCCTTGTTTGTCTGTCCTGAAAGGTTACTGAGAGCAGGCCAATCATTGATGGTCACGAACAGCAATGCCTTTAGGTCAAATTCTTCCCCCATGTGCTCATCCCATGCACGTACACCTGTTCCATTCCACAGTTGTAAGAGTTCTTCAACTAATGGCCTTAGGTACACATCAATGTCGTTGCCAGGTTGCTTAGGGCCTTGGATGAGCACTGGCATCATAATGAACTTCCGCTTCATGCACAACCAAGGTGGAAGGTTATATAAACATAGAGTCACAGGCCAGGTGCTATGGTTGCTGCTCTGCTCCCCAAAAGGATTAATGTCATCTGCGCTTAGACCAAACCATATGCTCCTTGCGTCATCTGCAAACTCCTTCCCGTACTTTCTTTCGATTTTTCTCCACTGTGACCCGTCAGCGGGTACTCTCAACTTTCCGTCTTTCTTACGGTCTTCTCTGTGCCATCGCATCGCCTTGGCATGCTCTTTGTTTTGGAACAAACGTTTCAACCGTGGTATTATAGGAGCATACCACATCACCTTGGCAGGAATCTTCTTCCTGGGGCGCCGGCCCTCGACATCACCAGGGTCATCGCGGCAGATCTTATAGCTCAATGCACCACATACCGGGCAAGCGTTCAAATCCTCGTACTCACCGCGGTAGAGGATGCAATCATTAGGGCATGCATGTATCTTCTGCACCTCTAACCCTAGAGGGCAGACAGCCTTCTTTGCTTCGTATGTACTCTCGGGCAATTCGTTGTCCTTTGGAAGCATATCCTTTATCATTACCAGCAACTTTCCAAATCCCTTGTCAGATACACCATTCTCTGCCTTCCATTGCAGCAAATCCAGTGTGGTGCCCAGCTTTTTCTTGTCACCTACGCAATTCGGGTACAACAATTTTTTGTGTTCCTCTAACATGTGCTGCAACTTCTTCTTCTCCAAATCACTTGCGCAGTTTCTCTTTGCATCGGCAATGGCCCGACCTAGATCATCAACGGGCTCATCTGATGCCTCTTCTTCAGCTTCTTCCCGCATTGCCGGCTCAGCTTCTTCCCGCATTACTGGCTCAGCTTCTTCCGCCATTGTTGTATCATCGTATTCAGGGAACCCATGGCCAGGATAGCTGTCGTCGTCCTCTTCTTCTTCATTGCCTTCCATCATAACCCCTCTTTCTCCGTGCTTGGTCCAAACATTATAATGGGGCATGAAACCGGACTTAAACAGGTGGACGTGAATGGTTCTTGACGTAGAGTAATTGTGACCATTCTTACAACGAGCACATGGACAAGGCATAAAACCATCCGCCTGCTTGTTTGCCTCAGCCGCAAGAAGAAAAGTATGCACGCCCTCAACGAACTGGGGAGAGCATCGGTCATCGTACATCCATTGCCGGCTCATCTTCATTACACAACACCGAATAGACCAAATTAATACAAGTTCATACAATTAATACAAGTTCATACATAAAGTTCATACAACACTTAAATCCAACAAACAAATAACTCTCTAGCTAAAGCATTTAAATGCAACAACAAATATGATCAAGATCGCAACTAAGGTAACAATGGATCCAACAGCATAATGATACCAAGCCTCACTATCGATGGCATATTTTCTAATCTTTCTAATCTTCAAGCGCATTTTCTCCATCTTGATCTTGTGATCATCGACGACATCGGCAACATGCAACTCCAATTCCATCTTCTCCCCCTCAATTCTTTTCAATTTTTCTTTCAAGTACTCGTTTTCTCTTTCAACTAAATTTAACCTCTCGGCAATAGGGTCGGTTGGAATTTCCGGTTCACATACCTCCTAGAAAAAATTTCTATGTCAACTTGATGGGCATAATTTGTCATGAACATGAAATGCAACTAGTTTTAAAAGAGAATATACATACCACATCCGAATCATAACAAGGACTAGGGCTGACGGGGACGGATATCAAAACCACGGCACTATATGTATAACAAACAACGTATGGGTAAGATAATTATACAAGTAACTATATATCCAAATCACACAAACATCAATTTTTATATAAAATTTCATGAACAAGAGGCTCACCACAAGGTGGTGCCGGCAACGGGATGGTGCGGGCGATCGACGGTGGCTACGATGGAGATTTAGAAGGCACTAAGTAAACCACACCTACATATGCAAACTAAGTGTTATTTTTGACCTCAAATTGCATATAAATCAAATACTAGCACATATATATATCCTCCCAAATTAGTAAACTCACAAATTAATCACTATATAAACCAATGCAAGAGCTAATCTAGCAATGAGAGATGAAAGGAAAAAGTTGCTAACCTTTGTGATCATTTGAATGGATGAGGGCCTTCAATTCTTGACAAATTTTGGGCAAATTTTGTGATGAACTCGAGAGGAAGAAGGGAAGAACAGAGGAGAGGGAGAGGGGAAAGGGGGAAGAACAGAGTGCTGGTGGACGAAGGGTCTATGTAGGACGACCTTTAGTACCGGTTCGTGCCAAGAACCGGTACTAAAGGGGCTGGAGGGGCCCCATTCTGACAACATCCTGCCACCACTCTCATTAGTACCGGTTCGTGGCACGAACCGGTGCTAAAGGTTCGCCACGAACCGGTACTAATGAAAGCGGCCCGGCTAGCCGTTGGAACCGGCACTAATGTATACATTAGTGCCGGCTCAAATACAAACCGGCACTAATGTGCTTCACGTTTGACCCTTTTTCTACTAGTGAGAAGGAATATCCTTCGTTGACCGTGAGAGCTTGTGATGGGCTAAGTTGGGATACCCCTACAGGGTATAAACTTTCGAGAGCCGTGGCCGAGGTTATGTGGCAGATGGGAAATTTTTAACATCCGGTTGTAGAGAACTTGACACTCAACTTAATTAAAATGAATCAACCGCGTGTGTAACCGTGATGGTCTCTTTTCGGTGGAGTCCGGGAAGAGAACACGGGCTTGTGTTATGCTTGAACATAAGTAGCTTCAGGATCACTTCTAGCTTCTCGACCGTGCGCCGCTTCTCTTCTCGCTCTTATTTGCGTATGTTATCCACCATATATGCTTAGTGCTTGTTGCAGCTCCACCTCACTACCCCTTTCCTACCCTTAAGCTTAAATAATATTGATCTCGCGGGTGTGAGATTGCTGAGTCCTCGTGACTCACGGATACTTCTAAATAGTTGCAGGTGCCGAGGATACCAGTGCAAGCGATGCTACCGAACTCAAGTGGGAGTTCGACGAGGATTCGGACCGTTACTATGTTTCTTTTCTGGATGATCAGTAGTGGAGCCCAGTTGGGACGATCGGGGATCTAGCATTTGGGGTTGTATTCTTTTATTTTGGTTCTGTAGTCGGACCTTTGATTGTACTTTGGATGATGTATGGATTATTTATGTATTGTGTGAAGTGGAGATTGTAAGCCCACTCTTTATCCCTTTCTTATTCAGTACATGGGATGTGTGAAGATTACCCGTCTTGCGACAACCCTGCCATGCGGTTATGCCTCTAAGTCATGCCCCGACACGTGGGAGATATAGCTGCATTGTGGGTGTTACAGCGCCCCATCGCACCTCTCCACCTCCTAGCTGGCGTCCCCGAGCTCGGTGCGCTCGTGCGGGTTGGGCTGGACAAAGGCGACCCGACCTCCTCTGCCGCCTATCCGACGTGGCTGTGCATCCTGTGGTGACTTACTCTCTTGCACGATGGTGGTGGCCGACCTACACTACGACCACTACATCATCATTGAACCTCTTAAGTGAGCACTTGTACCTTTGCCTTCCTCCTCTATGGCATCCTCTGCTTATTTTATTTCATCCACTATTCATTAGTGACAGGTCACTTTTGATTCCTAATCTATATTCAGCATAGGTTATGGCTTGCATTTTCACTTAGATTGCATAGAGAATGTTGACAAATATATATCACACAAATGTAATGAACGAGACCATGTCATGCTTGAACTAAGTATGTGTAATTTAGTTGGCTGAACTTATGAACTTCTGCTATGTGTACAAGTCTTCTTGCATTGTAATGTAATGAACCAGACCATGAGCTGCATTTGAACGAAGTAGGTGCAAGTTAGTTCGCTGTACTTGAACTTATTGTGTGTGCAAGTCTTCTTGCTTTGTAATGTAATGTACCAGACCCTGTCCTGCATTTAAAAATGTTGAACACACTATATCTTTCTTTTTGTTTTCAAAATGGAACTTTGCATCTTAGATCTAAGTATCTCACTGAATGTACGTGTACTTGATAATTTCAGTTTGTTCAGAGAGAGAGACGAGTTCAGGATCCAGGCTGAGAAGTGTGTGGTTGTCTTTTCTTTAGTTCTAGTTTGTTATTTAGCTGAGGATTCTAGTTTCTGTAATGGCTTGTAGTTCCTAGCTCTGAGCTTTATGGTGTTGCATTTGTAATAGCTATATTATCCCTCTATTTTATTTTAGCTTTTCTCTTCACTAGAGTCTATAAAACCCGGAGTCAGTTCTGTATAACTTTGGCTTCCTTGCCTTGCAATGGAACTGGGGCTAGGCCCTTTTTCTCTAAAAAAAGAGACAAGTTCAGTTAAGTTTGTCTACATGTATGCATTAGAAATGGTGAATGAAAAAAACATTTTTAAGTTATGGAATTCTCCCTCTATTTTATTTTAGCTTTTCCATTCACTAGAGTCTCTAAAACCTGGAGTCGGTTCTGTATAACTTTGGTCTCCTTGCTTTGCAATGGAATCGGGGCTAGGCCCTTTTCCTCTAAAAAAGGAGACAAGTTTAGTTAAGTTTGTCTATATGCATGCATTAGAAAAGGGTGAATGAAAAAAACAGTTTTAAGTTATGAAAGGACTAGTGCATAAACTACAATTATATATATATATATATATATTTGAAACTTGATGGGGACCAAGTGCGTAAACCTGATGGAGCATCTTATTCAGTGGTAAATCTGGTGGCTCTCCCTCTCGGAGCAGCTTTTTCAGTGGTTAACTTGTGTGCTTCTCCTTCTCCCTCTCAGCTTTTTTAGATGGAAGAAAGCTAAGCATACAATTTTATCACTTAATAAGCTGCTCCTTGAGTGAGAGGGAGAGGTACAAGATTTACCACCGAATAAGCTACTCCATTAGACATGCTTGAAGCTCTACAATAAAATAATGAAATATTGTAACAATATGCATCTTTGGGATTTAGATGTACACACAGATAATGTAGTTTTAATTTTTCTGCGCCAAATGACAGATGTTCCAAACATCATCTCTTACTTGTTGGAGAACTAATTCCTAATTTCCAGTGGTATCAGCTTTTCCCTAGTGGTATTCCTGGTGAAATTTAAAGTCTTCCTTTTTGTAACCTTTTATGCTGAAAATTTGCTATTCTTATTCTAGTCTGGATGTAATCCTTCTCCTATGGACAGCAGTGTCCTAGTTGTTCAAAAACATGTCACCTCACCGCTGTTGGTAACTTTGCATCTCCATTTGTCAATATATTATTGTGCTTGTCAAATACTAATTCTTCAGTTGTATGCTTGATAACTGTTGATATCTCTTATGGTTGCAGAATAAACGGTGAGCTTGATACCCTTCCATTCTTCCGATTGTCTTGTCCTGGAGTAGAACATGGTATTGTTTGTACTGTATTTGTTGGAGCTTTGAGATGAACTTGCAGCATAAACATCGAGTTAGATGAAAAATCCTTCAGTGGCGATTTTGATTTAAAAATTGAGTTAATATAGTCCATAACATTACATATTTTTATTTGAACTTGGCCCATGTTTATGCCCAGTTTGTGTTAATTATCTTGAAGTTAGTCTCTGTTACATGTTTCTCTCTCATTCTTGTTTGTTAAGGAATGGTATGGTATAGTGTATATGCTGGCAGAGTTTTCTTTACATAATTTTCAGCTGATTGCTTGTACAGAATCTTTAAGTTTTGAATTAATATGGTTGCAAACCACGCTGATGCAAGTACATCTTCATCCTGATGTACTCATTGTTTCTCTAGCAACTAGCATGCTAATCTTTGTCTAATTGCTTCTGATTTATTCAAATAGGTGACTTCTTAATATATTTGTATAAATAATCCTTGTGTTTCAAGGATTACCTTGAAATGAACTTCGTTACTGCCTTCATGTCTAATTCAATGATTACCTGACTTCTTCATATATTTGTAAAAATATCCTTTTATTTTCCCTTCTTCTTTGGGTTTGCAAAACTGTTTAATTGATGTTGAGTTTTTTCGCTTATTACAACAGAGGTGAATCATTTTGTACTACTGTATTTCCGGAAATGCGATGGAAGTGAAGATTTCACGCTTTTATTTAAGATTACTAATAGTAAATGGTATATTGTTTTTGCTTCAAATTTAGGAGTGTTCGATGGGGTCCATAGTGCATTTGTTCAGTCCAAACTTTCTGTGTTATTACTAGCATATTATCTAATTCTCGGTATTATTCAACATCTGCTATGTCTCAATTCTTTATATTTAATTGTCAAAAATTGTCTTGCCTTTGAGTGTTCTTATTTTACGTTACATGCAAAAAGAAGTTTATTGACAGATATTATCTTTAATTGATGAAGAAAGTATGCCTACAGTATTACTTTTTCATGTTTTATTAATGATGAACTACATTGTATTGTATGGAATTATCCATGTTGATATACATGCCCTGTCACATGGATATAATCTTGTTTTTGTTGTTGTACTTGATGAATATGAAATGATTTGTCCGTCCTTTGTTTTAAAATGAAATTAACCTTTCTACGTTTCGATGATAAAATGCCACATTTATAGAACAATTTTATGAACTTGTAACTATTCTGATTATCTTCACGTGTGGTGTGCACATTTATGTGGTACCTTCATATAGTAGCAGTGTCTCCACATATCATTGCTTGGAAAATCAACTAGTATTATTACTTTCTGGATTCATTTTGGGAGCTGGCTTTCTAACTTATTATAATTTTGTATGTGTTTTTATTCTATTGAGGTTTGTTAGAGTTAATCCCTCTTACTGGAGGTTGAAGTTTTTTAGGAGGAGTTATTTGTGTATGGACAGCTCCGTGAAGGGGTGGTGTGGTGTTGGAGATTAAATCAGCTAGTAGTGAATTTTCTTTGAAGTCATGTTACTAGATTTTTTTTAAAAATTCTTATAGCGCCTTCTAGATATGCTTGTCATCTTACTCGATTGTTGGAACTCTGTATTGTCGTGTGAACAATTGCTATTTTTTGAATGAATGTAATTTGGTTGTCCAATTGTAAATTGAGTTGCATTGAGAAAACAGGCTGGACAAAAAAGGGGCTAATTGGTTGGACTAAAAAAACTGGTAGGCTAATCTGTTGGACTGTCCACCGAAAATATTGGGCCAAATTCCTAATTGGGCTGGTTACAACATGGGCCATTTTATCCTCCATGTCAGATCCACATAGATGTTGTGTTATAGCCTCGTCATGTAAATCGGTGACGGATTGATCCGTCACAGCCTAGTTTGGGGTTGGCGGGCCTAGGGCAGATCCATGATGGCCAAGAACCGTCATGGAAGGTACGATGACAAATTATGACGCGATATACATGACGGATTTCAGATCTGCCATTGATGGTGATGCATGACAGTTTTGGCTGATCTGTGACGGACTAGGAACATGATGTATTAGCAACTTTCTTGTAGTGAAAACACATAGTATGTGACGAATAAAAATATAGCTTCGAGTAAAATACTGATGGTCGTTAGAAGAAAGAGGGGATGCCACTAGGGGGCATCCCCAAGCTTAGTTGCCTGCTCTCTTATTGGATAATAGCAGGGGATGCTGGGGCATCCCCAAGCTTAGGATCTTCTTACTCCTTATTCCTTCATCCATCGTAAGATAACCCAAAACTTGAAAACTTCAATCACACAGAACACAACAAAACCTTCGTGAGATCCGTTAGTATAAGAAAATAATCACTACTATAAGTATTGTATTGAACCAATTCATATTTTGTTCTTGCATTATATCTACTATATTCCAACTTCTCTATGGCAAAAACTCATCAAAGAAAACCATAGAACCATCAAAATAAGCACACAACGCAAAGAAAACAGAATCTGTCAAAATAGAACAGTCTGTAGTAATCTGGGTGTTTCGAATACGTCTGTAACTCCAAAAATTATGAAAATTTGGACGACCTCTGCAATTTCTATATTGATCTACTTCAAGAGGAATGGGTATTTTAACCCTCTCTGGTAAACAATGAGAATTATTTTCATGAGCGTAAAAGTTTCTGTTTTTTCAGCAATATCAAACAACTATCACCCGAGAAGATCCTAAAGGCTTTACTTGGGACAAACACTAATTAAAACATGAAAAAGACAATCATAATAGTATCATAATTGTGCAAACACTCAAGAACAGAAAGCAAAAAGAAAATAATATTTTTTATTCATTGGGTTGCCTCCCAACAACTGCTATTGTTTTACGCACTTAGCTAGGCATAAAGCAAGGATCTAACTTTTGTCATCCTTCTTGTTAACTTTCTTACAGGTGTTTTCATCATGGGGTTATGTAAACACAACTTAAAACATATTATCCATAGAAACCTTAGCATTCCTAAGTTGGTGTTCATCATAACCTTTTTGATTCCCCGCAACAATCCAAGAGTAATGTTGATTAACATTATTGAGAACATGTTGGATTATATCTAAAACGGGGACTTCCTTTTTAAGATTCTCATCAAAGATTTTATTATCCCCAAGAAAATGTCTTAAAGCATAGTCACTATTATAAAGAATTTCATCTATCACATGTTTTTCATGATACATACCATAAAAATCAAAGATTCCCCTAGCTTCCCGTATTATGTAATCAAATTCATTCATAAGGACAAGGGTGGCCAACTTTTTAGCACTAGGATTCTTTATAACGGGAAGCTCAAAAAACAATCTTTGCAAAGTAGGACGGGTACAAATAAATTTACTTTCAAGTTTCAGAACTAGTGCTGAAATAGCATCCGCATAAGATCCAGTAGTTTTAAGTATAGGAGCATCATCAAGACTTAGATTCCCAACACAATTGAAAAATTCTTGGATACGTTCTTTTCTCATAACGTTCCCTTGCCCTAAGATAAAAGTTTTAGCATTCAGATTGCCCGTACGTTCAATCTTAGGAGTTAGTCCATCATCCATTGGTGACATACCGAAATCACTCATGATTGCAAGCAAATGATAGACCAGACAAGAAAACGGCAAACAGAAAAAGAGGGGCGAATAAAACGACAATTTTTTGTTAAGTCGGGGAGAGGAAAACGAGAGGCAAATGGCAAATAATGTAAATTGCGAGGAGATGAGATTTTTGATTAGGAACCCGGTATATGTTAAAGATCTTCCCCGGCAATGGCGCTAGAAATTCCTTTTGATGCCGGATAGGACTACGTATGTCAGCATTTGCACAAAGAGGAAGGGATGATGCAACACATCGACGGTGTATTTCCCTCAATGA
The DNA here is from genome assembly GCA_034509565.1 of Triticum monococcum. Lineage (NCBI taxonomy): Eukaryota > Viridiplantae > Streptophyta > Magnoliopsida > Poales > Poaceae > Triticum > Triticum monococcum. The sequence continues at coordinate 73,130,832 of CM067842.1, read as the reverse complement.
TGAAACCAAGGTTATTAAACCAGTAGGAGAACCAAGGAACACAACCTAAACAGCCCCTGCACACAAATAACAACCACTCACAACCCAACGTGTTAAAGGGGTTGTCAATCCCTTTCGGGTAACAGCACCAGAAATTGGTGCACGGATGGGATAAAGTTGTAATAGATTGAATAAGTAGATCGCAAATAAAATAAAGTGCAGCAAAGTATTTTTATATTTTTGGATTAATAGATCCGAAAATAAAAGGCAAATAAAAGTAGATCGCAAAGGCAAATATATGAGAGACACCCGGGGCCGTAAGTTTCGCTAGTGGCTTCTCTCGAGAAAAATAGCAAACGGTGGGTGAGCAAATTACTGTTGGGTAATTGATATTACATCAAATAATCATGACTGTAACATCCCAAAATTCTAAATTTTGGAATGTTATAATAAATAGATAGATTTGATTGATTGTTTGATTGATTGTCTGAAAGTGAGTGAATTCAAAATGTTTCTGAAAGTTAAATAAGAGGGAATAAAAGGACTTTCCCAAACTCTCATTTTGCATTTATGATCTTCGTGAATTCAAATTCTTTTCAAATACAAAACCCTAGAGAGAAGATGACATGACTTCTTCCATTTAAATTAAATGAAAGGGGTATTTGAAAATATTTGAATTTCATTTGGAAATATTTAAATTCATAAACTTCATGCAACTCAAAGATTTTCATGAGAGAAGATAAAATGACTTCTTCAAATTATATGAAATATGAGTTGGGAGTTTCAAAGAATTAAATTCAAAGTTCTTTTGAATTATTCTTCAATTTGGGTTATTTGAGTTTTATTCAAATTATTTTCCTCCAAAAATAAAATATATGGAAATTAGGGTAACATGATTCCCTACAACAGAAAATTGGAGAAAAATTAATTTGGAATCATTTTGGTATTTTTAAAATGATTTTTGTTGGATTTTAATAGATCAGTAGCACTCTTTGAATTATCTGAATTTGTGTGAATTTTATTTAAAGCTAGTAAAATGTTCATGTCGCAGAAAATCTTTTTCTGAAGATTTTGATATATAATATGCCTATATAAATTTTTTATATTTTTGTTATTCAGTTTTCCTTCTGTTTTTATTTAAAAAAAATGTACGTGACGGCCCATATTTATTTATCGCCTAGATGCACAGTATAGTAGCTTCTGTCGCCCCATTGCTTTTTTTTCTCTCTTAAATGGGCCAGTCCCAGCCAGCCTTTTTCTTTTCTTTCTTAGGCCGATTTTGTTTTAAAAAAATAAAAAAAATAAACTGTCGCGCCAGTGTACGCGTGCGGCCGGGCCGAACTTTAGCCCATGTGATCCTTTTTCAAATTTTATCTGCGTATGTATAGATTTAGTCCCACATTGCCTAGCCTTTGACCTCTAGGCCTCTTTTTCACCAATAAATATAGACCCATGGAGTCTCAAAAAAATCATCTGATTCGGGTTAAATCAATATTTTGGTTTGACTAGATTATTTAAAGAAAAATATTTTTCTCCTCTCCGGCGCGATTTCTGAAAATTGTCTCTTCTCTTCAAAGTCTTCTTTTCTCTGCCTTATAACGGTATCTATCTTTATACTTCCGTAGTTTATTATTTCTAGACTAATACGATAGAATAATTAGATTATCAATTAATCTATGTATTTATACATTAGACCCTAGCCCGTAGCTATTTTTTTCTTCCGTAAAACAATTTGGCCCTGATTTTTCAAATAGCCATAACTTTTTACTCGTTTGTCCAAATCCAACGAAACCAACACGCACTTCTTCGTTATGATCTCCTCTATCCAGTAATCCAACTCAAACATGTTTTTGAAAAGTTTAAAATTTGAATTAGACCAGATTTGAATTCAAACTTCGTTTGATCATAACTTGAGTTTCGTAGCTCCGTTTGAGTTGATTCTTTTTGCAAATCGAAGCTCTTGACCTAAACTTTCTGATAAGGCCAAATTCATATAATTTTGGTACTGTTAGAAATCGTTTTATGTTGCAAGAGTTATTTGCTTGATTTTGATGTTTTCCGAATTGTCTTCCTCGATCTTTCTGATCTTTTGAGTGATTGCTTATGTGTGGTTAATATTGTTTGCTTACGATAGATTGACCGGAGTGTGACGAGTAGAACTATCAAGAGTTTTGAGTGCGAATCATCTTCATCAACATTGCAGGCAAGTTCACACTTTGATCATATCCCCCTTCATACCCAGTTTTTATGCATTAGTTTCACCCTCAAACATTGCATGACTAGGATTGATAACATGTGGGTATTGGGAAGTAGTTGATGAGGTAGGAATCTATTGTCCTGCATTCAAACCTTGGGAGTTACTATTACATTATGCTTATATTGCCATGCTACGCTCGTAGACGTGGATTGGGCTTGAGAGTATTTCATGACAGATGTGAGATTGTTAATTAATGGTTTACTTAAAGTGGCAACTTTAACACACATCTGGGTGGATTGAGGCACCTGGGTATTCCAGTGATTGCCTGTCTAGGCACCTGGGTATTCCAGGATTGCCTTTTTTTATGGACCGCCACCCAGGCTCAAAGGGATCATGAGATTATTCATACTAGAAACTTTCGTGTGCAGCCACAAGCTATTATGGGCTCTAGCATAGTTGACTAAGTCGTGTGAACTCTTACAGTGGTAGACTAGCAGATGTAGGGGATGTAGGTGGTACGGTCTACCCATCGTAAGGTGCTAGCGCTTCTGAAAGACTATGTCTCGGTCATCCGTTTCTCAAACACCATGTAGTGCGAGAAATCCAACGGAGGAGATCGAGTCTTGTGGGGAAAAGTGCGCAAAGCTCTGCAAAGTGTATAAACTAATCATGATTAGCCGTGTCCCCGGTTATGGACGTCTTGGGGAAAAATTGGCTTTTCGGAAAAACCTTATAACCATAGAGCTTTTCCACCAGCCATATATGCATGTAGTGATAGCCATTGTTCATCATTTCTCTCTATGGTGTGAATTTGCCAGTACATTCAATGTACTAACCCTTTGTGGCTGCAACGTCTCATGTTGCAGGTTTATCTTACGACAAGTAAGTGATACGTTAGGGTTACGATTTCTACACTCAACTTTGTCGTTGGTGTTGATGGGAATCCACAACCTTGTTACTTCCGCTATTTTGGATTGAGGTAATAGTATTTTACGTTACTTATACATGTGATTTACCTCTGTTATAAATCCTCGAGTACTGTGTGTGTCAGCATACCAATCCAGGGATGACACTTAAGCATAGAGACTTGATCCATTTGGGTCGGGTCGCTACAAGATGGTATCAGAGCACATGTTGACTGTAGGACGTGACCCTAGAAATTGACAAGCCATAGGAAAGATTTTTCTCTAAAACTTTACTTTTCAAAAATATCTTTTACCTCTCTTCTCTTTTGGGCTTATTCAAATAATCCCTTTAGTGAGACTATACCCCTTTCCCCCTTTGACCACATGAAGATTCGACTGATGAGACCACTCCAAGAAGTACAAGATATCGGACAACTGAGACCATTCGGAATGAAGAGGATTTTACCATACCTATAATAATGGAAACTGCAATGGTTGAAGACTCCGAAGACTAGGAGAATTTGAAGGCTCTGAAGAATCCCTAGATTTGTATGACCTAGGGAGGCTACCCTTATGGAACTTGACAGATTATGGAAGTTGTCAATGCCCAAGATCAAGGTGTATCGGAGAAAGATCGGAACAAGGAGCATGATAACTCGACGTTTTGTCAAAGAAAACCCTAAGGCAGGAGATATCAACTATGGAATGATAGCTCATGGGAATGACAAGAGAAGAAACACAGTTATCCGTGATGTCATCACTCGTTGATGCTATTGTCACCGTGCTGAGTTAAGCATGCATATGCATGGAAGGATTGGATGGTAGAAGGCCGATGGAGCATCTATCGGTAAGAGGTGAAGTTAACCTTAGCTAGTGTATCACCAGGATCTGCAGTAGTACATCAAGAAGTTTAAGGTGGATCTCCATGAAGCCGTATTAGACAAGGCAGCATTTCGTGAAGAACTCAGGAACCAAAAACTGAAAATAGCCAAGCTGGAGGAGCTACAACCTCGAGATACCGGATATTTGTCAGGAACTGAAGGACAGTAGGACCATGGTTCATGTGAAGGATGTTGAAACCAGAAGTTTGGAACGCAACTCCAGAATATTAAAGGATGTCACGAGAGACTTCGCGTCAACAGAGTTGATCTAGCAAGAGAACTTGAGAAAGACAAGCATGACCGGAAGAAGCCATTGGAGACATGAACAAGGCTTGAAGAGTTTGGAGACGTTGAAGATTTATTGACCTTTAGAAGACCAAACCCCTATTATATACCTACGTTAGATGCGACGTTTGTGAGTTGTCATTTGTTTGATGTTTTCCGACAGCCACAATAAAATCTATCCTTTCAAAACTTTTGTTTTTATTGTGTGTATCCCTATCTATCTATCTTATCTCACCCCAAACTCGCATGGACCAAATAGAGGATGAATAAAGATGAGCTTATATTTTCTGGACCGATGAGTCAATTGGAGATGGACCAATGGATTCAGAACATGGAGGATCACATGAAGAATAACCCTATAGTTGGAAAGGATATGACCCAGCATCCTCCTCAGTGCTTTGAAAGAGGTGCTGCTACTTGGTGGAGGATATACCAAACCATGAATGGATGGCAAGGAGTAACCACTTGGAGAGAATTTAAGTTGACTTTGCCAAAGTCTCGGCTTGTTTCCCAGAAGTTGAAGCCTTATGGAAAGGACATGACGAAACCTTGTGCACGCAAGATTTGGGGAGAAATCGGACACACCCATAAAGAACACAAGGATGAATGCCCTAATTGTGAAGGAATTCACCCAGTTGAAGAATGCCCAACTAGGCAGATTACTTGTTTCTTATGTGAAGGGATTAACCACTATCCTACTCAGTGTCACATTTACCCCATGGTACGAAGAACCGTACAGCAGAAGAAAGAAGTAATGAAAGGAGCCCTCATGGAAATTTTAGAAGAAGTTGTGATGGAGGACACACCTAAAGAAGACCCGAGTAAACCCTGCACTAAGTCTTGCTATTAATGTGGAGAAGAGGGACACATCTCCCATAATTGTATGAATGGGGATCTAGTAGAATTCCCAACAGAGGAAGTAGAATATGGCTCACAGGAAATAGAAGCCCTGATTGTAATGGAAAAGTCCAGGAAGAGAAACCGGATGGAGCCTAGGAGGGACCTGAGTCATATCACCTGTTACAGGTGTAAGGAGTCAGGGCACTACCTCAAAAATTGCCCAAAAAGGAAACCTCGATACTTGTTAGAAGTAATATGTTTTAGTTGTAATGGAGCAGGGCACTTTGCCAGAGAATGCCCCAAGGAGAAGGAAACATGTGCTAGATAGTTGAGTTTGCAACAAAAGAAATGGAGTTGTAGAAGAGAGAACATTTTCTTTTATATTGAGGTGTTGAGTTGAGGCATGTAATGGAAAAGCAAGAGATTGTAATCATTGGAGAATCAATAAAGTTAGCATCATTGGTAAAGATTTGGGTTTTATGAGTTGTTACTCTATGAAGAAGAATTTTGGCCATTCTGAGGATATGAGAAATATGGTCTATGGAAGATTTGTGCATTTTAAGGGTGGTAGTACCCTGTAAGAACCGTTGACCCCTCGATAAGATAAGGATACTCCACTGAGTGGATTTCAGACAAAATAAATACGAGTTTTGTCTCGATATGTGTGATACCCCAAGAGTGTGCAGGATGAAGTTGGAGACCGTCAGTTGTTTGGACCAAATGTGATCAAGGAGTCAGAGGAGAATGTTAGGTTGATTCGAGATAGACTGAAGGTAGCTCAGTCCAGGCAGAAGAGTTATGCAGACTTAGAAACGCAAGGAGGTAGTCTATGAAATTGGAGATAGAGCATGTCTTCATGTGTCCCCTCTGCGAGGAGTTAAACGATTTGGAGTTAAGGGAAAATTAGCCCCGAGATTTGTAGGACATACCGAGTTTTGGAGCATATGAGAGAAGTGGCCAACAAGTTGGAGTCACCCGAAGGACTGTCAGGAGTTCATGATGTGTTTCATGGTTCCCGGTTGAAGAAGTGCCATGCAGAGATGACCAATATTACCCTGTAAGGACGCTTGACCCTGGAAAGGATAATGATGTTCCACGAAGATTATGGACTTCATAAGTATAAGTTTTTATCTCGGTATGTGGGATAACCCACGAGGATGAGGAGATAAATTACTATTGGATATAAAGGAGGTATGATGTCTGAAATATGGATTAATGGAAACTCCATGATGAGTCTGAGTAATCATCTCCTAGTTTGGTGCCAATAGAAAGAAGGAAGACAGTACAATTGGATGGATTTAAGAATACTAGGAAGTTGGAAATTGGAATAATGATCAGTTGCCCGATGATAAGTTCAAGGACTACAAGTGATGAGATGGGCCATAACCCACAGGCTCCAGGACCTGCCAAGAAGCAAGCACACTCTTGCTGAAGGAAAAACCCTGGAAGAGGAAATGCCCTTATCGATAGACGATCTTATATGAGTAACGCAAAATCTGAGAGTTGTGAAGGAACGATAGATGTTTGTTGGCTTGCAGAATCTATGGATATATCTGAACCCAGTTCGTCAACAAGAGAAATTCTGCAATGCTTGTGAGGATGACCGAGTGTTAGAATGCGAGATTCACTAAACCGTATACATGGTAATGATCTGGGTGCGGGATGGATTGATCACCATACCGACTTACTCTTATTGTTCGCCTTGCTATATGGGATGGTAAATCTGAGTGACTTTACCTATAGTAGAGAGACGACGATATTAAACCTTGTTAAACCTTAGAATGGTATAAGAATTTTTCCCTTGTACACGGCAGCTTTTTGCCAACCGTAGGTTATACGGTGAGGTTCAACCCAGACCCATTTCCTGCAGGAGAAACCATACATTGTTGAGCACCATGAGATATCGATAGTTGTTTAGCATTGGCTCCAGACCCGTCAGCTAAGAAGACCCAATCTCGGAATAACCTCACCAAGAGAAAAGGACAGAGGAATTGAGGAAAAAGGTTATGCAACTACCGGAAGAGCCCAGAGAAGGAATTATCCGGAAGATCTAAGAAGACCGACATTGTTAACAATATGGATGAAGTATATGAGTTTTGAGGGAACCGTAACCATGCTTCTAAGGATGGTAGCACCCGAGACCCCGGAGACGATCGATGGATTTTGAGGAGACCCCAAACCCTAACCTATTTCTTTCTAGCCTCTCCGAATCTCGAGGACGAGATTCCTTTTAAGGGTGGTAGGTTTGTAACATCCCAAAATTCTAAATTTTGGAATGTTATAATAAATAGATAGATTTGATTGATTGTCTGAAAGTGAGTGAATTCGAAACGTTTTTGAAAGTTAAATGAGAGGGAATAAAAGGACTTTCCCAAACTTTCATTTTGCATTTATGATCTTCGTGAATTCAAATTCTTTTCAAATACAAAACCCTAGAGAGAAGATGACATGACTTCTTCCATTTAAATTAAATGAAAGGGGTATTTGAAAATATTTGAATTTCATTTGGAAATATTTCAATTCATAAACTTCATGCAACTCAATGATTTTCATGAGAGAAGATAAAATGACTTCTTCAAATTATATGAAATATGAGTTGGGAGTTTCAAAAAATTAAATTCAAAGTTCTTTTGAATTATTTTTCAATTTGGGTTATTTGAGTTTTATTCTAATTATTTTTCTCCAAAAATAAAATATATGGAAATTAGGGTAACATGATTCCCTACAACAAAAAATTGGAGAAAAATTAATTTGGAATCATTTTGGTATTTTTAAAATGATTTTTGTTGGATTTTAATAGACCAGTAGCACTCTTTGAATTATCTGAATTTGTGTGAATTTTATTTAATGCTAGGAAAATGTTCATGTCGTAGAAAATCTTTTTCTGAAAATTTTGATATATAATATGCCTATATAAAATTTTTATTATATTTTTTTATTAAGTTTTCCTTCTGTTTCTCTTTAAAAAAACTGTACGTGCGGCCCATATTTATTTATCGCCTAGATGCACAGTATAGTAGCTTTTGGCACCCCATTGCTTTTTTTCTCTCTTAAATGGGCCAGGCCCAGCCAGCCTTTTTTTTCTTTCTTAGGACGATTTTGTTTTAAAAAAATTAAAAAATAAACTGCCGCTCCAGTGTACGCGTGCGGCCGGGTCGAACTTTAGCCCATGTGATCCTTTTTCAAATTTCATGTGCCTATGTATATATTTAGTCCTACATTGTCTAGCCTTTGACCACTAGACTTCTTTTCCACCAATAAATATAGATCCATAGAGTCTCAAAAAAATCATCCGATTCGTATTAAATCAATATTTTGGTTTGACTAGATTCTTTAAAGAAAAAATATTTTTCTCCTCTCCGACGCGACCTCTGGAAATTGTCTCTTCTCTCCAAAGTCTTCTTTTCTCTACCTTATAAAGGTATCTATCTTTATACTTTCGTAGTTTATTATTTCTAGACTAATACGATAGAATAATTAGATTATCAATTAATCTATGTATTTATACATTAGACCCTAGCCCGTAGCTATTTTTTTCTTCCGTAAAACAGCTTCGCCCTGATTTTTCAAATAGCCATAACGTTTTACTCGTTTGTCCAAATCCAACGAAACCAACGCCCACTTCTTCGTTATGATCTCCTCTATCCAGTAATGCAACTCAAACATGTTTTTGAAAATTTTAAAATTTGAATTAGACCAGATTTGAATTCAAACTTCGTTTGATCATAACTTGAGTTTCGTAGCTCCGTTTGAGTTGATTCTTTTTCAAATCGAAGCTCTTGACCTAAACTTTCTGATAAGGCCAAATTCATATAATTTTGGTATTGTTAGAAATCGTTTTATGTTGCAAAATTTATTTGCTTGATTTTGATGTTTTCGGAATTGTCTTCCTCGATCTTTCTGATCTTTTGAGTGATTGCTTGTGTGTGGTTACTATTGTTTGCTTACGATAGATTGACCGGAGTGTGACGAGTAGAACTATCAAGAGTTTTGAGTGCGAATCATCTTCATCAACATTGCAGGCAAGTTCACACTTTGATCATATCCCCCTTCATACCCAGTTTTTATGCATTAGTTTCACCCTTAAACTATGCATGAGTAGGATTGATAACATGTGGGTATTGGGAAGTAGTTGATGAGGTAGGAACCTATTGCCCTGCATTCAAACCTTGGGAGTTACTATTACATTATGCTTATATTGCCATGCTATGCTCGTAGACGTGGATTGGGCTTGAGAGTATTTCATGACAGATGTGAGATTGTTAATTAATGGTTTACTTAAGGTGGCAACTTTAACACACATCTGGGTGGATTGAGGCACCTGGGTATTCCAGCGATTGACTGTCTAGGCACCTGGGTATTCCAGGATTGCCTGTTTTTTTATGGACCGCCACCCAGGCTCAAAGGGGTCATGAGATTATTCATACTAGAAAGTTCTGTGTGCAGCCACAAGCTATTATGGGCTCTAGCATAGTTGACTAAGTCGTGCGAACTCTTACAGTGGTAGACTAGCAGATGTAGGGGATGTAGGTGGTACGGTCTACCCATCGTAAGGTGCTAGCGCTTCTGAAAGACTATGTCTCGGTCATCCGTTTCTCAAACACCATGTAGTGCGAGAAATCCAACGGAGGAGATCGAGTCTTGTGGGGAAAAGTGCGCAAACCTCTGCAGAGTGTATAAAATAATCATGATTAGCCATGTCCCCGGTTATGGACGTCTTGAGTATCTAGTACTTGGATTATCATGTGAATCTCATCACGTTACTTTAAATTCATTGTGTTGGGTTTAATGATGTTAGTTAATTGGGATTGAGAATGCTTTCAACCATTCTCAATGTTCAACAACCACTATGATAGTTAATTAAAATATATTCCGTTGCAGTAGGGAAAAATTGGCTTTTCGCAAAAACCTTATAACCATAGAGCTTTTCCACCAGCCATATATGCATGTAGTGATAGCCATTGTTCATCCTTTCTCTCTATGGTGTGAATTTGCCAGTACATTCAATGTACTGACCCTTTGTGGCTGCAACGTCTCATGTTGCAGGTTTATCTTATGACGAGTAAGTGAAATGTTAGGGTTACAATTTCTACACTCAACTTTGCCGTTGGTGTTGATGGGAATCCACAACCTTGTTACTTCGTTTATTTTGGATTGAGGTAATAGTATTTTACGTTACTTATACATGTGATTTACCTCTGTTATAAATCCTCGAGTACTGTGTGTGTCAGCATACCGATCCAGGGATGACACTTAAGCATAGAGACTTGATCCATTTGGGTTGGGTCGCTACAATGACAATATCCACTCAATGATCATTATATAGGCATCACGTCCAAGATTAGTAGGCCGACTCCTGCCTGCATCTACTAGTATTACTTCACACGTCGACCGCTATCCAGTATGCATCTAGTTTATTAAGTTCATCGAGAAACGGAGTAATGCAATAATAACGCTGACATGATCTAGACAAGATCTATCTATGTAGAGATATAGACCCCATCGTTTTATCCTTAGCAGCAATATTGCATACATGTCGGTTCCCTTCTATCACTCGGATCAAGCACCGTAAGATAGAACCCACTACAAAGCACCTCTTCCCATTGCAAGATAAATAGATCAAGTTGGCCAAACAAAACCCGAATATCGGAGAAGAAATACGAGGCTATAAGAGATCATGCATAAAAGAGATCAAAGAAACTCAAATACTTTCGTGGATATAAAAAGATAGATGTTATCATAAACTCAAAGTTCATCAGATCCCAACAAACATACCGCAAAAAGAGTTACATCATATGGATCTCCAAGATACCATTGTATTGAGAATTCAATGAGAGAGAGGAAGCCGTCTAGCTACTAACTACGGACTCGAAGGTCTACAAAGAACTACTCATGCATCATCGGAGAGGCACCAATGGAGGTGGTGAACCCCATCTGAGATGGTGTCTAGGTTGGATCTGGTGGTTCTGGACTCTACGGCGGCTAGTTCAATATTTTGTCGACTCCCCTAGGGTTTTGGGAATATTGGGTTATTAATAGAACAAAGAGGCGGTCCGGGGGCACTCGAGGTGGGCACAACCCACAAGGGCACGCCTGGACCTCCTAGCGCGCCCTGGTGGGTTGTGCTCTCCTCGGAGCACCCCTAGGCGCAACCTTGGCCCATTAGGTGTCTTGTGGTCCATAAAAAATCTCTGTAAATTTTCATGGCATTTGGACTCCATTTGGCATTGATTTTCTGCGAAGTAAAAAGTATGCAAAAAACATCAACTGGCACTTGGCACTATGTCAATTAGTTATTACCAAAAAATGGTATAAAATGACTATAAAACATCCAAGATTGATAATATAGCAGAACGAACAATCAAAAATTATAGATACGTTGGAGACGTACCAGAGATTTGTAACATCCCAATATTCCAATTTCGAATGTTATACATAGGTCATCATATGCATATCATATTTTATTTGCATTTTGGCTTTATGATCCCAAAATCATAAGCATCTCGAGGACCCACGGAGAGAGTTGGGGATTTATTGTTTTCATATTTGAATTTTCTCATATATTGAAAAGTGTATCATTTTGGTTTTAATTATTTTTCTTTCCCAAAAATATTTCAAAATTAAAATATATGAGAGGAGATAATATGACTTCTCCAAAATAAATGTAATATTGAAGTAAAAATATTAAAATAAAATAAATATTTTATTTGGATTTTTATTGCCATTTTAGTTGAATTTGAAAATTATGCATTTTTCAGAATTGCATTTTTAGGCCAAGAAAATGTTCACTTTGTTCTAAATATTTTATTTAGACGGTGGAAATTTGTTTTGGCTTTTTTAGATTTTTATTTTATTTTATTTAAGATTTTCTCGGCGGAATCTATTAAAAAAATGAACCAACCTATCGGGTCGTGCCCGAGCGGGACTCCGTCCAAGTTCAGGCTTTATAAGCCAGCCCGAGCCCCCCCCCCCAAACCCTAACCCACGCACGCACCGCCGCCTGCGGCGCCACCCGCGTCGAGCCGCCGCCCGCCTGCTGTCGCCGCCCGCGCCACCTCGTCGGAGTTCGTCGCCGCCGGTTTTTTGCCGGGTTTTGTCGGTTTTATTTTCAGTAAAAACATAGGTCGGTTTTTTTAGATTGCGTTTTATTTCGGTTTTATTCGGTTTAGTTTATTTAATGAACGTTCGTTCGTTTAGATCTGTTAGTGACCGATTTTCGTTAGATTGGTCCTGTTCGCGAACGTTTGCGCCGTAGTTTTTTCTTTTTATTTTCTTTTTCGGCCAGGGACCTATCCGCGATTATTTTTATCGTAGATTAGCCCCTGATCTTCAAACCCTCGCCGTTTCTTAACCGTTTGTATAAATCCAGTCAAACCAATGCCAAAATCTTCGTTTCGAAACCCTGTTTCTGTTTAATCAACTTGAACAATGTTTTGAAAAATTTAAAATTTGGTTTCAATCAGATTTGTCTACGAAGTTCTTTTGACCATAGTTTCAGTCCCGTATCTCCGTTTTGATCGATTCTTTTCCAAATTGAACCTCTTTAGTTGAAATTTCAGTTTGGATCTTTTTTTTGAAGTTTTCCCCTTGCATCTTTGCTTGGGTGCTTATGTATGCTATTTTTTGTTTGCGCTAGAATTCCTGGAGTGCGCATCGTGCTACTATGAGTCACTAGGTTTTGGGGATCATCAGCAAGGCAAGTAACACATTGATCATACCCCTTTATTACCTAGTTTTTATGCATTAGCTCAACCCTCAAACATTGCATGAGTAGGATCTCTTAACATGGGGTTTTTGGGAAGTAGATGATGAGGTAGAACCTAGTACCATTTTTATTATCAAACCCCTAGGAGTTACTACTACCTTATGCTATTTATTGTCATGCTATGCTGGTAGACGTGGATTGGGTTTGAGTGCATCCATGAAAGATGTGAGATTATTAATTAATGGTTTATTTAAGGTGGCTACTTAAACACACATCTGGGTGGATTGGTTGCGGGCACCTAGGTATATACCAGTGCTGTCCTTTTTGGTTCACCACCCAGGCTCAAAGGGATGATAAGAGTATTCATGCTGGAAGCTTCCGTGTGCAGCCACAAGCCATTATGGGCTCTGGCATAGTTGAGTAAGTTTTGGGAAACCTTTCCATGATGGGCTAGCAGATGTAGGGGATTGTAGGTGTACTGGCCTATCTATCGGTTAAGAAGACCTCTTCGGAAAGACTGTGTCTCGGTCATCCATTTCTCAAACACCATGCAGTGCAAGAAATACAACTGAGGAGATCGAGTCTTGTGGGGAAAAGTGCGCATAACCTCTGCGGAGTGTACAAACTGATCATGGTTACTCGTGTCCCCGATTATGGACATTTTGAGTATCTGGATCTTGGATTATCATGTGGATCTCATCACCCTAAATTAATTTGTTGGCATGCTAACTACTTTTAATTGGGATTGAGATGGGGTCTTACCATTCTCAATGTTTTACAACTACCATGATAGTTAAATAAAATATATTCCTTTGTTGTAGGGAAAAATTGGCTTTTCGCAAAAACATTATAACCATAGAGCCTCCACCAGCCATATATTCATGTAGTGATAGCATTTACTTGTTCTTTGCTCTATTGTGTTTTCTTGCCAGCATATTCCATGTGCTGACCCGTTTCGGGATGCAACCTATCATGTTGCAGACTTTTCAGACGAAGAGTAAGGTGCGCTAGGTCGTTGTCGTGCACTCAGCTATGCCATTGGAGTTGATGGACTCACTTTATCTTCCAAGACTTCCGTTGTTATCTTATTTAGATGGGCTTAAGCCATATTATTGTATTAAGTTCTCTCTTGAGACTATCGATGTAATAAGTGTGTGATTGCTACTCTGTTATAAATCCTTTGAAGGACTATGTGTGTCAGCATTACCGATCCAGGGATGACACTTATGCACAGAGATTTGACCGCCTGAGGTCGGATCGCTACAAGATGGTAACAGAGCACACGCTGAATGTAGGACACGGCAACTAAGAAGAGCCATAGGTCACTCTTCTCTACTCATTTCTAACTTCTCTCCATTTTCTACTCTATAGGATGGCGGACACGAGGAACAGGTTTGCACAACCGGATGAAGACACACCCTTTGGGCGACACTTGAAAGAAGTCACTAGGTACCTGAACATTGGAATACAAAGCTTCACCGGGACCTACACCACCACTTTACCAGAAGAGGAGCATTGGATGATTCGAGTTCAAGTTCCAGGAAGGACATTCACGCCAGTAACTGAGCCCATAGAGTTTTCCTTTGATGCACCAACCTGGAGTCTAGGAAAGAGCATGGCAGCCCACATCACCATAGGATGCATCGGCGAAGTTTATCACAAGGATCTTAAGGACACGATTTACCCGATATGTGGGCGCCGAGTGAGCAATGGGAGATGATCAACACCAGGAAGGACAGGTTCATTGCAGCTTACATCCAGGAGTTAAACCAGCACATTCATTGCTAGAAGAACCAAATGTGCGCAAGCATGATAGATCTGAAGAAGTTGATGACTAGTAACTGCGAGGTGGAAGAATAACTCAAGTCTACACACGACGGATACAAGCAGGAAATCACCGTACTAGTGGAGATGAATGACGACCTGACAAGGAAGGTAGGAGTATTCATGGGAGACCCTACGCCAGGAGGAGATGACGACCACCCCAAGGACTACGTCCTCATCGATGGCACCAACCCCGACCCCAGTGATGATGATTATGAAGACGAAGCTGGAGCAGATATCATGGAGTCATCTACGGATCAAAAAATTTAGTAGACCACCATACTATTAGTGGTCTTTTCCCCATGTATATATTAGTAGTCCGAGCACTGTAACGATAGTTAGACCGATTGTATGCCCTTGTTTGATATTGTTTTGGAGTGATATTGATTGTGTTTGTCTCATGTGTATATGGGTAGTGCTTTCTCACTAGACCTCATTGTATTCTAATTTCTCCCCTCTAAACCCATCAGATGCCTCCAAGATGTGTCCCCGGATTTGTCTTCTGACCAAGCTCACTCGGTTGATCCAGCAGTAGAATACACTGATGCAGTTGCTAGTTCAGAATCAAGGAAACAACACCAACAACAATAAAAACAACCCACCACCACCTCTAGTTGACAACTTAGCCCGTTTTCTGAGGTTACAACCGCCGGTGTTTTCTAGTAGCACCGCCCATAGTTGCGGATGACTGGCTACCCAGGATTAGAAGGGAGTTGACCAAGTAGGTTGCACAGATGCTGAGAAGGTGCGTATTGCCGCACACTAATTGGAAGGACCTGCAACCTCATGGTGGGAGAATTACATGGCCACCGTCCCCATAACCACTGTTACTTGGGAGAAGTTTCAGCAAGCATTCCGCACTTCTCATGTCTCAACTGGAGCTATGAGCATGAAGAAGCGTGAGTTTCACAACTTACGCCAGGGCAACCGTACTTTGGGCAGTACATGGAGGAGTTTAGCAAGTTAGCTCGCTATGCCCCGGATGATGTGGCCACAGATGCCGCGAAGCAAGAGAAGTTTATGGAAGGGCTGAATGACAAAATGAGTGTGGAGTTGATGGTGGCAACATTTAACAACTACCACGAGTTGGTAGATAAGGCTCTTATGATTGAACGGAAGCAACAACAGATTGAGAGTCGCGAGAGAAAGTATGGACAAGGAAAGTACAATTCAGGAGCTCAGCAGAAGCCTCGTTTCACCCCGAACTCGTGAGGATTTACCCATAACCATGGAGGCCATACCCACAATGGAGGAAGTTCGCATAACCATAATGGCTATAGGAATGGAAATGGGAGGGGAGCAAGCAGTCAGAACCGCCCTAACCCAAGCACGCCCGCTGCTACCTCTTGAGCACTTGCGTTGGTTTTCCCTTGAAGAGGTAAGGGTGATGCAGCAAAGTAGCGTAAGTATTTCCCTCAGTTTTTGAGAACCAAGGTATCAATCCAGTAGCAGGCCAAGCGCACAAGTCCCTTGCACCTACACAAACAAATAAATCCTCGCAACCAACACGATAAGGGGTTGTCAATCCCTACAGGTCACTTACGAGACTGAGATCTAATAGATATGATAAGATAATATTTTTGGAATTTTTATGATAAAGAGAAATAAAAGATGCAAAGAAAAATAAATGGCAAAGGAAATAACTAAGTATTTGAAGATTAATATGATGGAAGATAGACCCGGGGGCCATAGGTTTCACTAGTGGATTCTCTCAAGAGCATAAGTATTTACGGTGGGTGAACAAATTACTGTTGAGCAATTGACAGAACTGAGCATAGTTATGAGAATATCTAGGTATGATCATGTATATAGGCATCACGTCTGAGACAAGTAGACCGACTCCTGCCTGCATCTACTACTATTACTCCACACATCGACCGCTATCCAGCATGCATCTAGAGTATTAAGTTCAAGTGAACAGAGTAACGCTTTAAGCAAGATGGCATGATGTAGAGTGATAAACTCATGCAATATGATATAAACCCCATCTTGTTATTCTCGATGGCAACAATACAATACGTGCCTTCCTGCCCCTACTATCACTGGGAAAGGACACCGCAAGATTGAACCCAAAGCTAAGCACTTCTCCCATTGCAAGAAAGATCAATCTAGTAGGCCAAACCAAACTGATAATTCGAAGATACTTGCAAAGATAACCAATCATACAAAAAAGAATTCAGATAAGATTCAACTATTGTTCATAGATAAACTTGATCATAAACCCACAATTCATGAGTCTCAACAAACGCACCACAAAAGAAGATTACATCGAATAAATCTCCGCAAGAGAGGGGGAGAAATTTGTATTGAGATCCAAAAAGAGAGAATACGCCATCTAGCTAATAACTATGGACCCGTAGGTTTGAAGTAAACTACTCACACTTCATCGGAAGAGCTATGGTGTTGATGTAGAAGCCCTGCGTGATCGATGCCCCCTCCGGCGGAGCTCCGGAAAAGGCCCAAGATGGGATCTCATGGATAAAGAAAGTTACGGTAGTGGAATTAGGGTTTTGGCTCCGTATCTGGTAGTTTGGGGGTACGTAGGTATATATAGGAGGAAGGAGTACGTCGGTGGAGCAACAGGGGGCCCACGAGGGTGGAGGGCGTGCTTGGGGGGCTTGACGTGGGGTCCAAGTCCTCCGGATCATGTCCGTTCCGAAAATCACGTTCCCGAAGATTTCATTTTGTTTGGACTCCGTTTGATATTCTTTTTCTGCGAAACCCTAAAATAGGCAAAAAAACAACAATTCTGGGCTGGGCCTCTGATTAATAGGTTAGTCCCAAAAATAATATAACAGTGTATAATAAAGCCCAATAATGTCCAAAACAAAATATAATATAGCATGGAACAATAAAAAATTGTAGATACGTTGGAGACGTATCAAGCATCCCCAAGCTTAGTTCCTGCTCATCCTCGAGTAGGTAAATGATAAAAACAAATTTTTTGATGTGGAATGCTACTTGGCATAATTTCAATGTAATTCTTCTTAATTGTGGTATGAATATTCAGATCCGAAAGATTCAAGATAAAAGTTCAATATTGACATAGAAATAATAATACTTCAAGCATACTAACTAAGCAATTATGTCTCTTCAAAATGACATGGCCAAAGAAAGTTATCCCTAGAAAATCATATAGTCTGGCAATGCTCTATCTTCAGCACACAAAGTATTTAAATCATGCACAAGCCCGATGACAAGCCAAGCAATTGTTTCAAACTTTGGGTGTTCTAAAACGTTTTCAATCTTCACGCAATACATGAGTGTGAACCATGGACATAGCACTTTAGGTGGAATAGAATGGTGGTTGTGGAGGAGACAAAAAGTGGAAGATAGTCTCACATCAACTAGGCGTATCAACGGGCTATGGAGATGCCCATCAATAGATATCGATGTGAGTGAGTAGGGATTGCCATGCAACGGATGCACTAGAGCTATAAGTATATGAAAGCTCAACAAAAGGAACTAAGTGGGTGTGCATCCAACTTGCTTGCTCACGAAGACCTAGGGCATTTTGAGGAAGCCCATCATTGTAATATACAAGCCAAGTTCTATAATGAAAAATTCCCAGCAGTATATGAAAGTGATAACATAGGAGACTCTCTATTACGAAGATCATGGTGCTACTTTGACGCACAAGTGTGGTAAAAGGATAGTAGCATTGTCCCTTCTCTCTTTTTCTCTCATTTTTTTGTCCGGAGTCTCATCCCGACTTGTGGGGGAATCATAGTATACATCGTCATTTCCTCACTTGGGACAATGCTCTAAAAATGATGATCATCACACTTTTATTTACTTACAACTCAACAATTACAACTCAATACTTAGAACAAAATATGACTCCATGTGAATGCCTCCGGCGGTGTACCGGGATATGCAATGAATCAAGAGTGACATGTATGAAAGAATTGTGAATGGTGGCTTTGCCACAAATACAATGTCAACTACATGATCATGCAAAGGAATATGACAATGATGGAGCGTGTCATAGTAAATGGAACGGTGGAAAGTTGCATGGCAATATATCTCGGAATGGCTATTGAAATGCCATGTTAGGTAGGTATGGTGGCTGTTTTGAGGGAGGTATATGATGGGTGTATGATACCGCTGAAAGGTGCGTGGTATTAGACAGGCTAGCAATGGTGGACGGAAGAAAAGTGCGTATGATCCATGGACTCAACCCTAGTCATAAATAACTCATATACTTGTTGCAAAAATCTACAAGTTATCAAAGCAAAGTATTACGCGCATGCTCCTAGGGGGATAGATTGGTAGGAAAATACCATCGCTCGTCCCCTACTGCCACTCGTAAGGAAGACAATCAATAAATAAATCAAGCTCCGACTTCATCACATAACGGTTCACCATACGTGCATGCTACGTGAATCACAAACTTGAAAACAAGTATTTCTCAAATTCACAACTACTCGACTAGCATGACTCTAATACTACCATCTCCATATCTCAAAACAATTATCAAGTATCGAACTTCTCATAGTATTCAACACACTCATAAGAAATTTTTTATTAATCTTGAATGCCTAACATAATTAAAGCAAATTAACATGCTGTTTTGCAGGACTCTCAAAATAATCTAAGTGAAGCATGAGAGAACAATAGTTTCTATAAAAAATATCCACTGACATGCTCTAAAAGATATAAGTGAAGCACTAGAGCAAAAACTATATAACTCCAAAGATATAAGTGAAGCACATAGAGTATTCTAACAATTTCCGAATCATGTGTGTCTCTCTCAAAAGGTGTGTGCAGCAAGGATGATTGTGGAAAACTAACAAATTAAGACTCAAATAATGCAAGATGCTCCATGCAAAACACATAACATGTGGTAAATAAAAATATAGCTCCAAGTAAAGTTACCGATGGATGTAGACGAAAGAGGGGATGCCTTCCGGGGCATCCCCAAGCTTTGTCTTTTAGGTGTCCTTAGATTAACTTGGGGTTCCATGGGCATCCCCAAGCTTAGGCTCTTTCCACTCCGTGTTCCATAATCCATTAAATCTTTTACCCAAAACTTGAAAACTTCACAACACAAAACTTAAAATACAAAATCTCATGAGCTCCGTTAGCGAAAGAAAACAAAACACCACTTCAAGGTACTGTAATGAACTCATTATTTATTTATATTGGTATTAAACCTACTGTATTCCAACTTCTCTATGGTTTATAAACTATTTTACTAGCCATAGATTCATCAAAATAAGCAAACAACACACGAAAAACAGAATCTGTCAAAAAAAGAACAGTCTGTACTAATCTGTAGCTAACGCAAGATATAAACCCCAAAAATTCTAAAATAAATTGCTGGACGTGAGGAATTTATCTATTAATAATCTGCAAAAAGAATTAACTAAATAACACTTTCCAAATAAAAATGGCAGCAATTCTCGTGAGCGCTAAAGTTTCTGTTTTTTTTACAGCAAGATTAAAAAGACTTTCGCCAAGTCTTCCCAACGGTTCTACTTGGCACAAACACTAATTAAACACAAAAAGAACAACCAAAACAGAGGCTAGATAAATTATTTATTACTAAAAAGGAGCAAAAAGCAAGGAATAAAAAAAAATTGGGTTGCCTCCCAACAAGCGCTATCGTTGAACGCCCCTAGCTAGGCATAAAAGCAAGGATAGATCTAGGTATTGCCATATTTGGTTTTAGGGAAGAAAAGAGCAAACTTGCTATCTATGGAATTAATCTTTCTATTTTGATAAAGCACATGGCTATTAATGGTAGAAGAAATATTAAGTATGTTACGTATATTTGTATCTAAGCTAGCCTTCATCTCTTTGATAGATTCGTTTTGACACGAGAGCAAAAGAGATGTAGATTCAACTTTCTTATTCATGGGGTGCCCAAATATGGTTTTCATCTGTTCATAAGTGTCTACGGCAGCCCCTTCAAGAAAACCTTCTTCAAATATAGAATCTAGGCCATGCTTAAAAGAAGAAGGTAGGGCAACATAAAAGCTTTTTAAGTAAATTTCAATTTGGTGTTGAGGCACATAGGTAGCCCTGATCCTTAATAGTCTATCCCAAGCATCTTCCAAAGATTCATCAAGTATATAACGAAAAATTCCGAAATCATCTTCATCAAAATTATTAAGATTCTCATTGATAACCCTGGTAGGTCTTTCCATAGCATCATTATTTATGAGTTTAGAGAGAATAGAAGGATTGTCCAAAGTACTAAAAATCGAGAGAGAACTCCCAACCACTACTAGGAAAAGGGCTATAGATAGGATTGATACTAATGGCGCACCATGGAAGCAGTGCGCCACTACTATATACTAATGGTGCACCGGTTGGTGATGCGCCATTAGTGTGAAAGACACTAATGGCGCACCAGAAATAGGGTGCGCCACTAGTATTAAATTATTTTTTACATTCTTCCATACATACTAATGGCGCATCAGGACGAAGTGCGCCATTACTAGTTCTAAGTAGTAATGGCGCACCAAGCAGACAGTGCGCCATTACTATAAAAAAATTTATTCTTTTTTTTGCAAAACTACTAATGGCGCATCGTTTCACAGTGCGCCATTACTAGTTTAAACTAGTAATGGCGCACTATTACCCGGTGCGCCGTTAGTATATATATATATATATATATATATATTGCAAAACTACTAACGGCGCACCACCAGCAAATGCGCCATTAGTAACCAGGTGCGCCATTAGTAACCAGGGACCCCAACAAGATATTTTGGACAGCCCCACACCTACCCACTCACTTTCCCCACTTCATTCCCTCCACCTCCTTCTCCAAGCTTTCGGCCATCTCCTCCTCCTCACCTCATTTCCACCATAGATTCATCAAAATTAAGTGGTGAAATTACCTTTTTTTTGATAGGTAAGTAAGGGGAAAGCTATCTTCATGATGTAGATCTACTTTTTTTCTCCCTAGCTCGCTCCAACAACGTGCACATGCACTTTTTGTGGCCTAGCTAGATCTATGTATGTTTGTGGTGTTGCATGTATTTGTGGTGTTGCATATATGTTTGTGTTTTAAGGTACCGGTATTTGAAATGCGATAGTTGCCAATATTTTGCCGTAATGTTTTGATTCATTTCCGTTTCGGCGAGAATTTTGGCACTATGCATTCTTTTTGGTCCTATTTTTAGGGAAGGTCATGCCAAATTTTTTCTTGTTTCTAAAATATCGTTTTGCTCTACCCCACAGGCGACCATGGTCCGCACGATGACTGAAGGCATCGTTAAAAGGTTTTTGAGCTCCGCGAAGGCCGAGATGCTTCAAAAGAATGAGACGGAGATAAGATGTCCGTGTCGAAGATGCAAGCTGAAGAGCCTTATTGCGGACCCGGATTCCGGGCAGGTGCGGGACCACCTGCTCTTGCATGGTTTCATGGATGGCTATCGGTGGCAAGGTGATGAAGATGACTATCAAAACGTCCATGGGGGCCAGGCAAGAAATGAGGAAGGGCAACAAGACAAGTACCACCGCGGCGAGGGCGGGCGAGAAGACGAAGAATCTCCACGACATGATCACGACGGTGATGCTGTACACAGTCTGTAACATCCCAAATTTTCAATTTGGAATGTTATACATTAGATCATCATGCATATCATATTTTCTTGCATTTTGCCGATCCTCGAAATTTCACGCAACTCAAGGACCCTCGGAGAGAGTTGGAGATTTCGTTATTTTCATATTTGAGTCCTCTCAAATTTTGAAAAAAAGGATCATTGGATTTGTCGGAGTTTCATTTGCCTTTTTTTGGATAGGGAAAAATGCGCGTTTTCAAAATTTGCATTGTAGGCCCGGAGAAAGGTTCATTTTGTTCGACTCGTTTTTAGGAGTCGGGGAAAATTTACTTTATTAGTTTTGGAGTTCGTTTAGATCTCTTTCTGTTTTTTTTCCGAGCGCGGAACCGTTTTAAAAAAAAATTCCAGCGACTTAGGCCAAAGGCCCAAGCCAGCCAGCCGGCCAGGCCAAGGGCCATCGCCCGCGAGCCACGCCAGGCGCGCCCAGGCGCAAGGCGCCAGGGAGGCCACGGCCGTTGCTTCTTTTGTTTCCTAGTAGGACTTTAGTCCTACTTCCGTATATTCCTTTTCTTTTTCTAGATCTTTTCCTTCCCTCTTTTCTTTCCTAGTCCTAGTCTAATTCCTTGTCCCCTACCCCAAGTAAATCCCCCCCCTCACCAATATAAATACTCCCACACCCCGCGCCGCACCACCACACACCCGCGCGCCGCCCTAAGCCGCCGCCCGCGCCGTCCCTTTGCCCTAGCGCCGCCGCCGCACCTTGCCACCGCCGCCCCACGCCCACGCCGCCGGAGCCCTCGCCGGAGGTAGCCCCGCGCCGCATCTCTTCTTTACATCGGATTGTTTTCTTCTAATCGTTCCGATTCTTCTTTTCCGATTCGTTTTCTCTCCGATTTTTCGCGAAACCGTTCCGGTTTTCTAGATCGGTTTTTCAATCGGTTTTCTTCTCCGAAACCCTAAATCGGATTCATTTTCTTTTCCGATTTAGTTGCCTCAAGATCGTTTGCCGGACCGTTCGTCCTAAGGAACGTGATCACCGGATTTCTTCTAGGTTAACGCGCGTCCGTTCGTTCAACCGTTCTTCTTTTTCTTTTCGTCGGATTTATTCCGCGATCGCGATCTCAGATCCGATCTTCGTTCTAGTTTATCTTCTTGCTCGTTTATCGGAATCAGGTGATTCAAGCGCCTGGAGTTTCGTCTCGAAACCGCTGTTCCGTCTAATCAACTTTAACTAAGTTTTGCTATGGTAAAATTTGACCTAGTTTCAACTTACTAGAACCGAGTTGTTTTCGTCCGCCATTTGTTTTCGGTTTTCTTTGTTCGGTTCTTACTCTCTTTGCAACCGGAGTTCTTAAGTTGAACTATCTGGTTCGATCTCTTGTTCGAGTTTTACCTGTGCATTAGATGAGTACTTATTGTATGCATGTTGTTTGTCTGCGATAGATTACCCAGATTGCGCCGCCTGTTACTTCAAATCCCTAGGACTCGCGGATCATCAGCAAGGCAAGTAACACTTTGATCATACCTTTTCTACAACCTAGTTTTATTGCATTAGATCCATCCTCAAACATTGCATGATTAGGATCTAATTAAATTGTGGGATGGGACGTAGATGAGGTAGTACCCATTACCTGTTTATTATGAAACCTTTGGGAGTTACTTCTACGTTTGCTTATTATGCCATGCTATGCTAGTAGACGTGGATTGGGTGAGTGATATCCATGACAGATGTGAGATTGATAATTTTAATGGTTTATCTAAGGTGGCAACTTAAACACACATCTGGGTGGATTGAGGCACCTGATGTCTATCAGGACTTGCCTGTTTTTATTTTGGACCGCCACCCAGGCTCAAAGGGATCATAAGATCTTTCATGCTAAATACTTACGTGTGCAGCCACAAGCCATTATGGGCTCTGGCATAGTTGACTAAGTCGTGCGAACTCTTACAGGGTAGACTAGCAGATGTAGGGGAAAGTAGGTGTACCGGTCTATCTATCGTAAGGTGCTAGCGCTTCTGACAGACTGTGTCTCGGTCATCCGTTTCTCAAACACCAGTAGTGCGAGAAAACCAACGGAGGTGATCGAGTCTTTTGGGGAAAAGTGCGCAAACCTCTGCAGAGTGTAACAAACTAATCATGATTAGCCATGTCCCCGGTTATGGACAATCTTGAGTATCTAGTACTTGAATATCATGTGAATCTCATCATGTTACTTCTAATTAATATTGTTGGGTTTTAATGATTACTTTTAATTGGGATTGAGAATGCTGTCAACCATTCTCAATGTTTAACAACCACCATGATAGTTAAATAAATTTATTCCTTTGCAGTAGGGAAAAACTGGCTTTACGTAAAACTGTAACCATAGAGCTTTCCACCAGCCAAATATGCATATATATAGTATAGCTGTTTCATTCCATTACTCTCTATGTGTTACCTTGCCAGCATATTCCATGTGCTGACCCGTTTCGGGCTGCAACGTTAATGTTGCAGACTTTTCAGACGACAACTGAGGTGTTTTTAGGTCGTGGTTCTATACTCAGTGATGCCATTGGAGTTGATGGACCCATTTATCTTCCAAGTCTTCCGCTGTTATCGACACTAGATGGCCTTAAGCCATATTTATGTAATAAGTTCTCTTTTGAGACATCATTGTAATAAGTGTGTGATTGCCACTCTGCTATAAATCCTTCGAAGTACTGTGTGGTGTCAGCATTACTGATCCAGGGATGACACCGGAGCATAGAGATCAGACTGTTTGAGGTCTGGTCGCTACAGAGATGGTATCAGAGCACACGCTGACTGTAGGACACGACCACTAAGTTAAAGCCATAGATCACTATTCTCTCCTCATTTTCTAACTCCTCATCTTTTCTACTCTTTAGGATGAAGGACACGAAGATTAAGTACACTCAACCGGATGAAGGCACACCTTTTGGATTCCACTTGAAGGAAGTCACCAAGTACCTGAACATTGGATTACCAAGTTTCACGGGAACCTTTAACGCCACTTTGCCTGAAGAGGAGCGCTGGAAGATTCAAGCTCACATTCCGGGAAGGACATTCGCGCCAATCATGAAGCCCATAGATAGTCTTTTCAATGCACCAACTTGGAGTCGAGGAAGGAGCATGGCAGCCCATATCACCATAGGATGCATTGGAGAAGTTTATCAAGAAGACCTCAAGGCCATATCTACCAGATTTGCGGATGCCGAGATGAACAATGGGAGTTAGTCACCACCAAGAAGGATAGATCCATTGCAGCATTCATCCAGGAGTTAAACCAGCACATTCGACGCCACGAGAACCAGATGTGCAATGATATGATGGAGTTGAAGATTGCGAAGACAAGGATCATCGAGCTAGAAGGAGAACTGAAGGCTACACGCAAGGACTACATGGACGAGATCGTAGCTCTAGCAAGGAACACCATCGATCTTAAGCAAGAGATTGAAGAACTCAAGAGGAAGTTAGCATCCAAGGAGGAAGACGAGTACGTCGCATGCCCAGACAACTACATCATCATCGATGACACCGATTCGGATCCAAGTGAACCCGACTTTGACGACGAAGCTGGAGCGGACATCATGGAATCTTCCGTCGGTTCAAATTTCTAGATGGCCACCAGATATTAGTAGTATTCCCCCCTTGTAAACACTATAGTTCGAGCACTTTTGTGATAGTTAGATCGATTGTAAGCCCTTGTTTGAATTGAATGAAGTGATTTTGTGTGATTTGCTCATGTGCATTGGGGTAGTGTTTTCTCTTTAGACCTCTTTCTATTCTTATATCTCTTCTTTTCTAAACCCTCAGATGCCTCCGAGACGTGACCCCGGGTTACCATTAAGGATTGGTAATTATGTTTTTGCCTCAGACCTAATAGTATTGGAATCTCAAGGATTGGATGTAATCCTTGGTATGGATTGGTTGTCAATGTATGGAGGAAACATCGACTGTGCTAGTAAGTCAATTTTGCTTACAACGCTAGAAGGAAGAAGGATCAAGTATGTATCCCGGCATGTGCCAAATAGGACCCAAGTAAATTGCCTGACAGGAGTCGTGCAGGAGGAAGTACCAGTGGTAAAGGATTTTCCTGATGTATTTCCGGAAGAGTTGTCAGGCATGCCACCGGATAGAGACATTGAGTTTTTGATTGAGTTATTGCCAGGGACTGGACCAATATCAAAGAGACCATACCGGATGCCAGCAAAGGATTTGGTAGAAATCAAGAACCAGATTAAGGAGTTATTGGAGAAAGGTTACATTCGCCCAAGTTCTTTGCCTTGGGGATCACCCGTACTTCTAGTGGAGAAGAAGGATGGATCATTAAGGATGGTTGTTGATTATCGTGGATTGAATGAAGTAACCATCAAGAACAAGTACCCACTGCCAATGATCAATGATCTGTTTGATCGTTTGCAAGGAGCTAAAGTGTTTTCCAAGATCGATTTGCGATCAGGGTACCACCAGTTGAAGATCCGAGAGCAGGACATACCTAAGACAGCTTTCACCACAAGATATGGACTGTATGAGTATACCGTTATGTCATTTGGATTGACTAACACGCCTGCCTATTTTATGAACATGATGAACAAAGTATTTATGGAGTTTTTGGATAAGTTCATCATAGTGTTCATTGATGATATCCTAGTTTATTCGTAGAATGAAGAAGAGCATAAGGAACATTTGCGTTTGGTATTGCAGAAACTAAGGGAACATCAGTTATATGCCAAATTTAGCAAATGTGAGTTTTGGTTGAAGGAAGTTGGATTCCTCGGACACGTTATATCCGGAGAAGGGATAGCAGTTGACCCCACAAAGGTTGAGACTGGAACCAAATGGGAAGCACCAACGACAGTTGGAGAGATCCGGAGTTTTCTTGGACTCACAGGATACTACCGGAGATTCATTGAGAACTTCTCAAAGATTGCGAAGCCTATGACGGAGTTGTTGAAGAAGGATACTAAGTTCAATTGGACTGAGGAGTGTGAGGCTAGTTTTCAGGAGTTGAAGAAACGTTTGGTTACCTCACCAGTGTTGATTTTGCCAGATCAGACCAAGGATTATGAGGTGTATTGCGACGCTTCACGTCGAGGACTTGGAGCAGTGCTTATGCAGGAAGGAAGAGTTGTTTCGTATGCTTCACGACAACTGAAGCCTCATGAGTTGAATTATGCCACGCATGATTTGGAGTTAGTAGCCGTAATGCATGCATTGAAGACATGGAGACATTTCCTCATTGGAAATCATTGTGAGGTGTACACGGATCACAAGAGTTTGAAGTACATTTTCACGCAGAAGGAGTTCAATCTCAGACAAAGGAGATGGTTGGAGCTCATCAAGGATTATGATATGAGATTGCATTACCATCCCGGTAAAGCTAATGTAGTAGCTGACGCATTGAGCCGCAAGAGACATGTCAATACGTTGATGATAGGAAGTATACCCAAGGAGTTAGCAGAAAACCTTCGTGAACTAAGTTTAGATATAGTTCCGAAAGGCTATGTAGCAGCACTGGAGATTCCGTCAACATTGATGGATAAAATCAGAGAAGCACAGAAATCTGACAAGGAGATTGCTGCTATAAAGGAGAAACTAAGCAAAGGAAAAGCAAAGGGATTTCGTGAGGATGAGCACGATGCCCTATGGTTTGAGGACCGTGTTTATGTGCCAAATGACCCGGAGATCAGGAAGTTGATTTTACAAGAGGCACATGATTCACCCTATTCGATTCACCTAGGAAATACCAAGATGTATTTGGATTTAAAGGAGACATTCTGGTGGACCGGAATGAAGAAGGATATTGCAGCATATGTAGCAGTAGGTGACGTATGTCATAGAGTAAAGGCAGAACATCAGAAGCCAGCCGGATTGTTACAACCATTGCCGATACCTGAATGGAAGTGGGATAAGATAGGCATGGATTTTATCACAAGACTGCCCAGGACGAAAGCAGGATATGACTCGATATGGGTAGTAGTTGATCATTTGATGAAGGTAGCACATTTCATCCCAGTTAAGACCACTTACACCAGTGCTAAGTTGGCAAAGATATACATGACTAGGATCATTTGTTTGCATGGAGTTCCAAGGAGTATTGTATCAGACAGAGGAACCCAACTTACCTCAAAGTTTTGGAATCAGTTGCATGAAACCTTAGGAACCAGGCTAGAGTTCAGCACCGCTTTTCATCCGCAGACAGATGGACAGGCCGAGAGAGTCAATCAGATTTTGGAAGATATGCTGAGAGCTTGTGCACTAGATTATGGATCTAGTTGGGACGATAACTTGCCGTATGCGGAGTTTTCGTATAACAACAGTTACCAAACCAGTTTGAAGATGGCACCTTTCGAAGCTTTATATGGAAGGAGGTGCAGGACACCGTTGTCATGGGACGAAGTTGGAGACCATCAATTCTTTGGACCAGATTTGATTAAGGAGTCTGAACAGAAGGTGAAATTGTTTCGCGATAGGCTCAAGGTAGCCCAGTCGAGGCAGAAGAGCTACGCAGATTCTAAACGCAAGGAGACAATTTACGAAACGGGAGACAGGGTGTATCTCCGAGTATCCCCGCTTCGAGGAGTTAAGCGCTTTGGAGTTAAGGGAAAGTTAGCACCGCGTTTCGTTGGACCATATAAGATCTTGCAACGTATGGGAGAAGTCACGTATAAGTTGGAATTACCAGAGGGACTGTCAGGAGTTCATGACGTATTCCATGTTTCTCAGCTGAAGAAATGTCACGCCGAGATGGCGGAGGTACCGTTAAGAGATACAGTACCGCTTGAAGCAATTCAGTTGCAGGACGACTTAACGTATGAAGAGAAACCAGTCAAGATTCTCGATTATGCCAGTAGAGTTACCCGCAGCAAGGTTATCAAGTTTTGCAAAGTTCAGTGGAGCCACCACTCAGAGGATGAAGCCACCTGGGAGAGAGAAGAAGATTTGCTCAAGGACCACCCTCACCTATTTTCTAGCCAACCCGAATCTCGAAGGCGAGATTCATCTTAAGGGGGGTAGGTTTGTAACATCCCAAATTTTCAATTTGGAATGTTATACATTAGATCATCATGCATATCATATTTTCTTGCATTTTGCCGATCTTAGAAATTTCACGCAACTCAAGGACCCTCGGAGAGAGTTGGAGATTTCGTTATTTTCATATTTGAGTCCTCTCAAATTTTGAAAAAAAGGATCATCGGATTTGTCGGAGTTTCATTTGCCTTTTTTTGGATAGGGAAAAATGCGTGTTTTCAAAATTTGCATTGTAGGCCCGGAGAAAAGTTCATTTTGTTCGACTCATTTTTAGGAGTCGGGGAAAATTTACTTTATTAGTTGTGGAGTTCGTTTAGATCTCTTTCTGTTTTTTTTTCCGAGCGCGGAACCGTTTTTTTGAAAAAAAAATTTCCAGCGACTTGGAGCAAAGGCCTAAGCCAGCCGGCCGGCCAGGCCAAGGGCCATCGCCCGCGAGCCACGCCAGGCGCGCCCAGGCGCAAGGCGCCAGGGAGGCCGCCGCCGTTGCCTCTTTTGTTTCGTAGTAGGACTTTAGTCCTACTTCCGTATATTCCTTTTCTTTTTCTAGATCTTTTCCTTCCCTCTTTTCTTTCCTAGTCCTAGTCTAATTCCTTGTCCCCTACCCAAAGTAAATCCCCCCCTCACCAATATAAATACTCCCACACCCCGCGCCGCACCACCCCACACCCGCGCGCCGCCCTAAGCCGCCGCCCGCGCTGTCCCTTTGCCCTAGCACCGCCGCCGAACCTTGCCACCGCCGCCCCACGCCCACGCCGCCGGAGCCCTCGCCGGAGGTAGCCCCGTGCCGCATCTCTTCTTTACATCGGATCGTTTTCTTCTAATCGTTCCAATTCTTCTTTTCCGATTCGTTTTCTCTCTGGTTTTTCGTGAAACCGTTTTGGTTTTCTAGATCGGTTTTTCAATCGGTTTTCTTCTCCCAAACCCTAGATCGGATTCGTTTTCTTTTCCGATTTAGTTGCCTCAAGATCGTTCGCCGGACCGTTCGTCCTAACGAATGTGATCACCGGATTTCTTCTAGGTTAACGCACGTCCGTTCGTTCAACCGTTCTTCTTTTTCTTTTCGTCGGATTTATTCCGCGATCGCGATCTTAGATCCGATCTTCGTTCTAGTTTATCTTCTCGCTCGTTTATCGGAATCAGGTGATTCAAGCGCCTAGAGTTTCTTCTCGAAACCGCCGTTCCGTCTAATCAACTTTAACTAAGTTTTGCTACGGTAAAATTTGACCTAGTTTCAACTTGCTAGAACCGAGTTGTTTTCTTCCACCATTTGTTTTCGGTTTTCTTTGTTCGGTTCTTTATCTCTTTGCAACCGGAGTTCTGAAGTTGAACTATCTGGTTTGATCTCTTGTTCTAGTTTTACATGTGCATTAGATGAGTACTTATTGTATGCTTGTTATTTGTCTGCGATAGATTACCCGGATTGCGCCGCCTGATACTTCGAATCCCTAGGACTCGCGGATCATCAGCAAGGCAAGTAACACTTTGATCATACCTTTTCTACAACCCAGTTTTATTGCATTAGATCCATCCTCACACATTGCATGATTAGGATCTAATTAAATTGTGGGATGGGACGTAGATGAGGTAGTACCTATTACCTGTTTATTATGAAACCTTTGGGAGTTACTTCTAGGTTTGCTTATTATGCCATGCTATGCTAGTAGACGTGGATTGAGGCACCTGATGTCTATTAGGACTTGCCTGTTTTTATTTTGGACCGCCATCCAGGCTCAAAGGGATCATAAGATCTTTCATGCTAAATACTTATGTGTGCAGCCACAAGCCATTATGGGCTCTGGCATAGTTGACTAAGTCGTGTGAACTCTTACAGGGTAGACTAGCAGAGGTAGGGGAGAGTAGGTGTACCGGTCTATCCATCGTAAGGTGCTAGCGCTTCTGAAAGACTGTGTCTCAGTCATCCGTTTCTCAAACACCAGTAGTGCGAGAAAAATAACGGAGGCGATCGAGTCTTGTGGGGAAAAGTGCGCAAACCTCTGCAGAGTGTAACAAACTAATCATGATTAGCCGTGTCCCCGGTTATGGACAATCTTGAGTATCTAGTACTTGAATATCATGTGAATCTCATCATGTTACTTCTAATTAATATTGTTGGGTTTTAATGATTACTTTTAATTGGGATTGAGAATGCTGTCAACCATTCTCAATGTTTAACAACCACCATGATAGTTAAATAAATTTATTCCTTTGAAGTAGGGAAAAACTGGCTTTACGCAAAACTGTAACCATAGAGCTTTCCACCAGACAAATATGCATATAGTATAGCTGTTTCATTCCATTACTCTCTATGTGTTACCTTGCCAGCATATTCCATGTGCTGACCCATTTCGGGCTGCAACGTTAATGTTGCAGACTTTTCAGACGACGATTGAGGTGTTTTTAGGTCGTGGTTCTATACTCAGTGATGCCGTTGGAGTTGATGGACCCATTTATCTTCCATGTCTTCCATTGTTATCGACACTAGATGGCCTTAAGCCATATTTATGTCATAAGTTCTCTTTTGAGACATCGTTGTAATAAGTGTGTGATTTCCACTCTGCTATAAATCCTTCGAAGTACTGTGTGGTGTCAGCATTACTGATCCAGGGATGACACCGGAGCATAGAGATCAGACTGTTTGAGGTCTGGTCGCTACATAGTCTGTTGGAAATATGCCCTAGAGGCAATAATAAAAGCATTATTATTATATTTCCTTGTTCATGATAATTGTCTTTATTCATGCTATAATTGTGTTATCCGGAAATCGTAATACATGTGTGAATAACAGACACCAACACGTCCCTAGTAAGCCTCAAGTTGACTAGCTCGTTGATCAACAGATAGTCATGGTTTCCTAACTATGGACATTGAATGTCATTGATAACGAGATCACATCATTAGGAGAATGATGTGATGGACAAGTACCAATCCTAAACATAGCATAAAGGTCGTATAGTTCGTTTGCTAGAGTTTTCCAATGTCAAGTATCTTTTCCTTATACCATGAGATCGTGTAACTCCCGGATACCGTAGGAGTGCTTTGGGTATACCAAACGTCACAATGTAACTGGGTGACCATAAAGGTAGACTACGGGTATCTCCGAAAGTATCTGTTGGGTTGACACGGATCAAGACTGGGATTTGTCACTCCGTATGACGGAGAGGTATCACTGGGCCCACTCGGTAATGCATCATCATAATGAGCTCAAAGTGACCAAGTGTCTGGTCACGGGATCATGCATTACGGTACGAGTAAAGTGACTTGCCGGTAACGAGATTGAATGAGGTATTGGGATACCGATGATCGAATCTCGGGCAAGTAACATACCGACTGGCAAAGGGAATTGTATACGGGGTCGCTTGAATCCTCGACATCGTGGTTCATCCGATGAGATCAACGTGGAGTATGTGGGAGCCAACATGGGTATCCAGATCCCGCTGTTGGTTATTGACCGGAGAGTCGTCTCGGTCATCTCTACATGTCTCCCGAACCCGTAGGGTCTACACACTTAAGGTTCGGTGACGCTAGGGTTGTAGGGATATGTATATGCAGTAACCCGAATGTTGTTCGGAGTCCCGGATGAGATCCCGGACGTCACGAGGAGTTCCAGAATGGTCCGGAGGTAAAGAATTTTATATAGGAAGTACCGTTTTGGCCATCGGGACAAGTTTCGGGGTCACCGGTATTGTACCGAGACCACCGGAAGGGTCCCGGGGGTCCACCGGGTGGGGCCACCTACCCCGGGGGGCCACATGGGCTGTAGGGGGTGCGCCTTGGCCTACATGGGCCAAGGGCACCAGCCCCAATAGGCCCATGCGCCTAGGGTTTCAAGAGGGAAGAGTCCCACAAGGGGAAGGCACCCCCTAGGTGCCTTGGGGGGGGGGAGGGAAACCTCCCTTGGCCACCGCCCCCCTAGGAGATTGGATATCCTAGGGCCGGTGCCCCCCCTTGGCCCTCCTATATATAGTGGGGGAGATGGAGGACTTCATACCTCAGCCTTTGGCGCCTCCCTCTCCCTCTCCAACACCTCCTCCTCCTCCATAGAGCTTGGCGAAGCCCTGCCAGAGTACTGCAGCTCCATCACCACCACGCCGTCGTGCTGCTACTGGAGCCATCTTCCTCAACCTCTCCTTCTTCCCTTGCTGGATCAAGAAGGAGGAGACGTCATCCGCTCCGTACGTGTGTTGAACACGGAGGTGCCGTCCGTTCGGCGCTTGGACATCGGTGATTTGGATCACGTCGTGTACGACTACCTCATCCCCGTTCTTTGAATGCTTCCGCTCGCGATCTACAAAGGTATGTAGACGCATCCGATCACTCGTTGCTAGATGAACTCATAGATGGATCTTGGTGAAACCGTAGGAAAATTTTTGTTTTCTGCAATGTTCCCCAACACAGTCATCATGTAGAAGATGTCGTACATGATGATGAGGAAGATCAAGACGAAGGGCATGATCATGAAGATGAAGATGCCGGAGCAGACGACAATGGAGGATGGGTGCAGGACCCTCATATTCAAGAGCTGCTTCTCAAGCAGACGGATAACGCAAGAGCTATCGCCCGAGAGAAAGCCAAGCTGGATCAACTGGAGATAGACATGGTTACTCCATTGTATGAAGGATGCAGGCCCGAGGATACCCGCCTGAAAGTAACGCTCATGGTTCTGGAGATGAAGGTAAAGCACAAAATGACTGACGCATGCTTCGAGAAGAACATGTCATTCTGGCACGAACGTCTTCCCAAGGGGAACAAGTGCCCGACCAGTTTCGAGGAGGCGAAGAAAATCGTGTGTCCTCTGGATTTACCGCATGTGAAATACCATGTGTGCATGAACAATTGTATCATTTATCGGGAGGAGCACGCGGAGTCTACCATATGTCCGGTGTGCGGTGTCACTCGATACAAGAAGAGGAAGAAAGCTCCTTGAAAATTGGTGTGGAACTCTCCGATCACTCCTCGTCTGCAGCGGTATTTCACGGATCCTAAGGTAGCAAAGCTCCTGCGTTGGCACGCGGATAGGGAGGATAAGAAGCGGGAAGATGACAGAAATGATCTGGAGATAAATAAAAAAGACAACATGCTGAGTCACCCTAAGGATGTGAGCCAGTGGCAAGCGTTGAACTTCGAATACCCAGAATTTGGGAAGGATCCAAGGAACATCGTGCTGGGCGCGAGCACCGATGGAGTCAATCCGTTTGGCAGCTAGAGAAGCACACATAGCACCTGGCCTATGTTTGTGTGGATGTACAACCTTCCCCCCTGGTTGTGCATGAAGAGGAAGTACATTCACATGAGTATGCTAATTGAAGGGCCGAAACAACCAGGGAACGACATCAATCTGTATCTGGGGCTGCTGTAGGAGGAGCTAGACATGCTGTGGAAAACGCCAGCCAATACGTGGGACCCCACAGGGAAAGAATATTTCCCTATGAGAGCCGCACTGCTCACGATGGTGCATGACTATCTCGGTTACGGATATCTCGCGGGGCAGGTAGTCCACGGATTTTCTGGATGCGTAAGGTGCATGGATGACACAATGTATTGCCAGCTAGATAGAGATCCCGGGTCTTCGAAAACCGTGTTCACGGGACATCGAACGTGGCTTCGCGACGATGACCCATGGAGGAAATGCAAGGATCTGTTCGATGGTGAAACCGAACCCCGAAAATGCCAATGTACGAGGAGCGGCAAGGAAATAGATGAGCTGTTGAAAAATTGGAAAGACTGCCCATTGTCGGGAAAGAAGGAAAAGGCGCCAAAGCCGGGAAAGAAGCGAAAGGCGCCAGAGCCGCTGCTGAAGGTATGGAAAACCAGGTCTGTTTTCTGGGACTTGCCGTAGTGGAAGATCCACCGTGTGCCTCACAGCCTTGATGTCATGCATATCACGAAGAACGTGTGCGAGAGTCTGCTTGGTACCCTGCTCAACATGCCAGAGAGGACCAAAGATGGGCCAAAAGCAAGGGCAGACTTGAAATCAATGGGCATCAGGCAGGAGCTTCACGCTAATGATGATGACGATCATGATGATGATGATGATGATGAGGCGAAGCAGGACACAGAAAGTCGTCGCAAAGGCAAAAAGGCCAAGAAGACCGGAAATGACTACCCTCCCGCGTGCTTCACTCTAAGTCAGGAGGAGATCGAGCAGTTTTTCACCTGCCTCCTAGGAGTAAAACTTCCTTACAGTTACGCGGGGAAGATAAGCAGACACCTAGACCCAGCGAAGCAGAAGTTCAGCGGGATGAAGTCTCACGACTGTCATGTGCTGATGACGCAGATACTTCCAGTTGCAATCCGTGGGATCATGGACGCGCACGTCCGTGAAACGCTATTTGGCCTATGCAACTTTTTCGACGTCATCTCTCGGAAGTCGATTGGCGTGAGGCAACTCAGAAGGCTACAGGAAGAGATCGTGGTGATACTATGTAACGCCCCAGATATAACTTTCCCAATTTGTACTCCAACTCTTGCCGTTTCCGGCGTTAAGTTATATTTATTTGTCGGGTTCGGGCTATGTCTCCGTGTGTTGTTTTCGTTTTCATGCATCTCACATCATGTCATCATGTGCATTGCATTTGCATACGTGTTCATCTCATGCATTCGAGCATTTTCCCCGTTGTCCGTTTTGCATTCCGGCGCTTCGTTCTCCTCCGGTGGTCAATTCTAGCTTTCTTTCATGTGTGGGGATTAAACATTTCCGGATTGGACCGAGACTTGTCATGCGGTCTTGGTTTACTACCGGTAGACCGCCTGTCAAGTTTCGTACCATTTGGACTTCGTTCGATACTCCAACGGTTAACCGAGGGACCAAAAAGGCCTCGTATATGTTGCAGCCAAACACCCCTCCATTTTGGCCCAAAACCCACCAAACTCTGCTCCATGTCCTAGAGCGTTCGATCACAATCGCGTGGCCGAAAACCGCACCTCATTTCGACTCTCCTAGCTCCACTTATGCCTATATATAGCCCCCTCCATTTTCAGATTCATCTCCTCCCCCGAAACCCTAAAAATCCCAGATCCGCCGCCGCCGGACACGTCCGGACGGCGCCGGACACGTCCGTCCAGCCCCGCTGCCGCTACGTGGCACGCTGTCATTCGCCGCCGCCCGGTCCCCAAATCGTCGCGCCGCCCGGGCCCAGAAGCCCATCACCGGCCCCCGCGTCCCATCGTCCTCGCGCCACCGCCCGAGACCGCCTGCCTCCTCGCCCCATTAGCCGGCAGCAGCCGCCATTCGCCGGAACCTCGCCGCCCGGAAGCTCCGCCGGCCGCCCCCGTGCCGGAGCCGTCCGTCACCGCCCGGAGCTCTGATCCGCGCCGCCGTGGTCGGCTCACGACCGCCGCCGCCTCCAAGCTCCCTCGCCGCCCTCGGGTGCCCGGAGAACGCCACCACCCGCCGCCTCTTCTCCGTTCCGGCGAGCTCGCGCTGCCGCCCTCGGTTCTCGAGCGCCGGTTGCTATAGTAACGGCAAGATCTGGATCTCAGATCCAAAACCTAGGGTTGACTTTTTCCCCTCCTCCTTATTTTTTTGTGCTAACTTTGACAAGTGATATCCCTGCATCCGTGGCTCCGTTTTGGACATATAGTATATCAAAATGTTCGTATCGACATGTACATCATTTCATTCCATAGCCTCATTTTCATTTGAGTTCTTTTTGATGCCCGAATTGCTGCTAGAAGGAGGCTTCATGAGATAATTGTCAGATCTGCTAGTTCATCTTAGACTTTTGTCATTTTTGCCATGATTATTGTGTGCATGCTATGCCTGTGAGTCCTTTAGGTGATTTGTTAAGCATTTTGTCTTCTTTCCATAGGTGCAACCCATGCATTTTTAGGATGTGTGTGGTGACTTGTGCAAGCTTGCAAAGTGAGGCACTTGGTAGATCTGTTTTCAGGGACTTAGTGGATTTCACTAAGTCTAGGATTATTTAGTTCGTGATGCCATATGTTCAGCTTGTTTCCTAGTGATCCGTGCCTCTTTTGAGGATGATCAGTAACGGAGTTTTGTTAATCATGTTTTGCTATATCCATCCATGTCTTTGTTTGCACATGTGGGGTACTCTAGCTTGAGTCAATTGAGCTCTACTTTTGCTTCGTGGTAAATCTGGGCAGATCGTCAACTTGTTTGCGATTTTGCCGATGCTATTGTTATTGATCCGTGCATGGTATGCCATTGTTCTTGCCTTGCCTAGCTAAAATTTTGTGTCTTCTTAATGGATATATGCTTGCCTTGCCATGACTTGCACCGTAGTGAGTGCATCGAGCTCGTTTACATGCCTTCGTAAGTTAAATTTCATCATGTCTCAGTTTTCACTAAGTCTGAAAACTGATTGTGCGTGAGCTATGTTCGTGTGCTTGTTAGTATATTTTGTGATCCCTTTTGGCCCCAGGTCACTTTGGGACTTTTGATAATCTTGTTGAGTAGCTCCATGCCATGTTTTTACTTTTCATAATCAGGTCATGTATCATGTTTTTTTGCTGCTCCGAGTAGAGCTTCGTGATCTGAAATTTTAGACTAGTGTTAATTTCACTAAGTCTGAAATCTGTTTTGCATTTGTGTTTTTGCCATGCTTGTTTGAACCTCATAATGGATGAATTTGGCCATGGCTCAGTGCTAGTGTTTTGTTAAGCATCTTGTGGGCATCACTGCCATATACTCCCAGTCGTTTGTGAGTATCAATACGTCTTCCCAGAAGAGCTCCCAGGAATGCCTCCGCACCGGCCCGTTGAATTTGTTACTGAACTTGAGCCCGGTACGGAACCTGTGTGCAAGCGTCCTTACAAGCTCGGACCAGAAGAGTTGAAGGAGCTGAAGAAACAACTCGATATTCAAGAAAGAATGGGTCTCATCCGGCCTAGTTCTTCTCCGTGGGGTTGTGGTGTTCTTTTTATGAAGAAGAAGGATGGAGCGGACCGACTTTGTGTTGATTACCGTCCATTGAATAAGAAGACCATCAAGAACAAATACCCACTTCCCAACATCAATGAGCTGTTCGAACAACTCAAGGGTGCCCAAGTATTCTCCAAGCTTGATCTCCGTATGGGTTATCATCAGATTCGAATCCGTGAGCAAGATATTCCCAAGACGGCTTTCAGGACAAGCTATGGGTCATATGAATACACTGTCATGTCTTTTGGCCTCGCCAACGCTCCTCCAACATTCTCTCGCATGATGAACTTCATCTTCAACCCCTACACCAATGACTTCGTTTTGGTCTATCTCGATGACATTCTGGTTTTCTCCAAGAACAAGGAAGATCATGCCAAGCACTTGCGTTTGGTTCTTGACAAGCTCAGGGAACATCAGTTCTACGCCAAGTTCTCCAAGTGTGAATTTTGGCTCGATGAGGTGCTTTATCTTGGTCATATCATCTCTGCCAAGGGCATTGCCGTGAATCCTGAGAAGGTGTCTGCAATTGTTAATTGGGAACCTCCTCAGAACGTGAAGCAACTCTGTAGCTTCCTCGGTCTCGCAAGCTACTGCCGAAGATTCGTTGAAAACTTTTCTAAGATCGTGAAGCCCCTCTCAAATCTTCTTCAGAAGCACGTCAAGTACGTTTGGTCTCCGGAGTGTGATATTGCTTTCAACACTTTGAAAGAGAAGTTGATCACTGCTCCAGTTTTGACTCCGCCCGATGAATCCAAGCCGTACGAGTTCTTTTGTGATGCCTCTCTCCAAGGTCTCGGTGTTGTACTAATGCAAGAGAAGAAAGTTGTTGCTTATACCTCTCGCCAGTTGAAGCCTAATGAGAAGAACTACCCCACTCATGATCTCGAGTTGGCGGCAGTTGTGCATGCTCTTTTGACTTGGAGACATCTTCTATTGGGAAGAAAAGCGGACATTTTCAGTGATCACAAGAGTCTCAAGTACATCTTCACTCAGCCTAATCTCAACCTCAGGCAAACTCAATGGGTCGAAATGATTCAAGAGTAAAATCCGAGTATCGAGTATACTCCAAGCAAGGCCAATGTGATTGCTGAAGCTTTGAGCAGGGAAGCATATTGCAACAGTCTGATTCTCAAGCCTTATCAACCCGAGATTTGTGAAGCTTTCCGCAAACTTAATCTGCAAATTGTTCCTCAAGGTTTCCTCGCCAACCTTCAAGTCTCTCCTACCTTGGAAGACCAGATTCGCCAAGCCCAGCTTCTTGATGCTATGGTGAAAAAGGTGAAGATTGGGATTGCCAAGAGTCAGTCCAAGTACAAGTGCTACCGCCTTGATGACAAGGCCACTCTCTTCTTTGAGGATCGAATTGTTGTACCCAAAGGTGAACTTCGTAAAGTGATCATGAACGAGGCTCACAATTCCCTCCTCTCCATCCACCCTGGGAGCACGAAGATGTATCAGGATCTTAAGCAAACTTATTGGTGGACTCGAATGAAGCGCGAGATCGCTCAATTCGTGAATGAATGTGATGTCTGCAGAAGAGTGAAGGCAGAACACCAAAGGCCAGCAGGTCTCCTCCAACCACTTGCCATTCTAGAATGGAAGTTTGACCACATTGAAATGGACTTCATGACTGGGTTTCCAAAGTCCAAGCGTGGCAATGATGCTATATTCGTTGTCATCGACAAGCTCACCAAAGTGGCTCATTTTCTGCCTATCAAAGAGTCAATCACTGCATCTCAATTGGCAGAACTCTATACCTCTCGAATTGTCTCTCTGCACGGTATTCCTCAAGTGATATCTTCAGACTGTGGCAGCATCTTTACCTCCAAGTTTTGGGATTCTTTTCAGAAGGCCATGGGCACCAACATCCGCTTCAGCACTGCTTTCCATCCTCAAACAAGCGGTCAAGTTGAGCGTGTCAACCAGATTCTTGAAGATATGCTCAGGGCTTGTGTTATCTCCTTTGGCATGAAGTGGGAGGATTGTCTTCCTTATGCTGAATTCTCATACAACAACAGTTTTCAAGCAAGTTCGGGCAAGGCCCCATTTGAAATTCTGTATGGTAGGAAATGCCGTAACCCTCTCAACTGGTCTGAAACCGGTGAATGTCAGC
Source organism: Triticum monococcum (assembly GCA_034509565.1). Classification (NCBI taxonomy): domain Eukaryota; kingdom Viridiplantae; phylum Streptophyta; class Magnoliopsida; order Poales; family Poaceae; genus Triticum; species Triticum monococcum. Next base: position 73,090,669 of record CM067842.1, on the reverse strand, counting down.
TGCTGGGTAATGACTTAATCACAGAGGCAGAAGAAATGTGCAAGGTCATTCGTGATAACCTCAAAGCAGCCCAATCCCGCCAGAAGAGCTACTATGATAGTAAGCACCGCGATTTGGCTTTCGAGATCGGAGATCATGTGTACCTCCGCGTCTCTCCTATGAAAGGGACTCGTCACTTCGGTATCAAAGGGAAGCTTGCCCCTAGATACGTGGGACCTTTCAAGATTGTCAGCAAGAGAGGTGACCTCGCCTATCAACTCGAGCTTCTGTCAAACTTTCCAAATATTCCTGATGTGTTCCATGTCTCTCAACTCCTAAAGTGCTTCAAGACGCCTGAACGCACCGTCAACTTCGAGGACATTGAGCTCCAAGAAGATCTATCCTATCGTGAGCACCCAGTTGCAATCCTTGAAGAGACTGAACGCAGGACTCGCAACAAGTCAATCAAATTTCTCAAAGTCAAGTGGTCACACCATTCCGACCGTGAAGCTACCTGGGAACGCGAGGATCACCTCCGTTCTGAGTACCCGGAGTTCTTTCAGTCCTAGATCTCGGGACGAGATCTTTTCGTAGTGGTGGAGTGTTGTAACGCCCCAGATATAACTTTCCCAATTTGTACTCCAACTCTTGCCTTTTCCAGCGTTAAGTTATATTTATTTCTCGGCTTCGTGTCTTTGTCTCCGTGTGTTGTTTTCATTTTCATGCATCTCACATCATGTCATCATGAGCATCGCATTTGCATACTTGTTCATCTAATGCATTCGAGCATTTTCCCCGTTGTCTGTTTTGCATTCCGGCGCTTCGTTCTTGTCTGGTGGTCAATTCTAGCTTTCTTTCGTGTGTGGGGATTAAACATTTCCGGATTGGACCGAGACTTGTCATGCGGCCTTGGTTTACTACCGGTAGACCGCCAGTCAAGTTTCGTACCATTTGGACTTCGTTCGATGCTCCAACGGTTAACCGAGGGACCTAAAAGGCCTCGTGTGTGTTGCAGCCCAACACCCCTCCATTTTGGCCCAAAACCCACAAAACTCTGCTCCATGTCCTAGAGCGTTCGATCATGATCACGTGGACGAAAACCGCACCTCATTTGGACTCTCCTAGCTCCACTTATGCCTATATATAGCCCCCTCCATTTTCGGATTCATCTCCTCCCCTGAAACCCTAAAAATCCCAGATCCGCCGCCGCCGGACACGTCTGTCCAGCCCCGCCGCCGCCATGTGGCACGCTGTCATTCGCCGCCGCCCGGTCCCCAGATCGCCGCGCCGCCCGGGCCCGGAAGCCCATCACCGGCCCCCGCGGCCCATCTTCCTCGTGCCGCCGCCCGAAGCCACCTGCTTCCTCGCCCCGTTCGCCGGCAGCCGCCGCCATTAGCCGGAACCTCGCTGCCCAGAAGCTCCGCCGGCCACCCCCGTGCCGGAGCCGCCCGTCACCGCCCGGAGCTCCGATCCCGCCGCCGTGGTCGTGCGCCGACGACCGCCGCCGCCTGCAAGCTCCCTCGCCGCACTTGGGTGCCCGGAGAACGCCACCACCCGCCGCCTCTTCTCCGTTCTGGCGAGCTCGCGCTGCCGCCCTCGCTTCTCGTGTGCCGGTTGCTACAGTAACGGTGAGATCTGGATCTCAGATCCAAAACCTAGGGTTGACTTTTTCCCCTCCTCCTTATTTTTTTGTGCTATCTTTGACCACTGATATCTCCGCATCCGTAGCTCTGTTTTGGACATATAGTATATCAAACTGTTCGTCTCGACATGTACATCATTTCATTCCATAGCATCATTTTCATTTGAGTTCATCTTGATGCCCGAATTGCTGCTAGAAGGAGGCTTCGTGAGATAATTGTCAGATCTGCTAGTTCATCTTAGACTTTTGTCATTTTTGCCATGATTATTGTGTGCATGCTATGCCTGTGAGTCCTTTAGGTGATTTGTTAAGCATTTTGTCTTCTTTCTAGAGGTGCAACCCATGCATTTTTAGGATGTGTGTTGTGACTTGTGCAAGCTTGCAAAGTGAGGCACTTGGTAGATCTGTTTTCAGGGACTTAGTGGATTTCACTAAGTCTGGGATTATTTAGTTCGTGATGCCATATGTTCAGCTTGTTTCCTAGTGATCCGTGCCTCTTTTGAGGATGATCAGTAACGGAGTTTTGTTAATCATGTTTTGCTATATCCATCCATGTCTTTGTTTGCACATGTGGGGTACTCTAGCTTGAGTCAATTGAGCTCTACTTTTGCTTCGTGGTAAATCTGGGCAGATCGTCAACTTGTTTGCGATTTTGCCGATGCTATTGTTATTGATCCGTGCATGCTATGCCATTGTTCTTGCCTTGTCTAGCTAACATTTTGTGTCTTCTTAATGGATATATGCTTGCCTTGCCATGACTTCCACCGTAGTGAGTGCATCGAGCTCGTTTAGATGCCTTGGTGAGTTAAATTTCATCATGTCTCAGTTTTCACTAAGTCTGAAAACTGATTATGCGTGAGCTATGTTCATGTGCTTGTTAGTATATTTTGTGATCCCTTTTGGCCCCAGGTCACTTTGGGACTTTTGATAATCTTGTTGAGTAGCTCCATGCCATGTTTTTACTTTTCATAACCAGGTCATGTATCATGTTTTTTTGCTGCTCCGAGTAGAGCTTCGTGATCTGAAGTTTCAGACTAGGGTTAATTTCACTAAGTCTGAAATCTGTTTTGCATTTGTGTTTTTGCCATGCTTGTTTGAACCTCATAATGGATGAATTTGGCCATGGCTCAGTGCTAGTGTTTTGTTAAGCATCTTGTGGGCATCACTGCCATGTATTTTATTGTCATGTTTGGTGGCTGTAGCATGTTCATTTCATTGCATTTAGGTGCCTACTTGCTGTAAATCGCAGACCGGTGTCATATCTTAAAACGCTTGCCATTTCCAAACCGTAACTCCGATTCCAATGATGTTTATATCGTTTTCAAGCGATTTCATCCCCTCTATCCAGTGGCACACTTGGTTTTCCAAGTTGAGGCCAGGTTCATGCATTTCCTGTCACGTCTTGCATTTTGCATCCCGCATCGCATCCCGCATAGCATATCATCTTTGCATCTTGTTGTTTGAGTTTGCACGTGGTTGATTGTATCCTTGTTGCTTGTTTGTGTTGTTTGGGTAGAGCCGGGAGACGAGTTCGCTAACGAGGAGCCCGTTGAGTTTGCTTTTGAGGATCCAGTCAACTCTGACAACTGTGCAGGCAAGATGATCATACCCTCGAAATTACTACTATCTTTGCTATGCTAGTTTGCTCGCTCTTTTGCTATGCCAATTCTACGATGCCTACCACTTGCTTGTCAGCCTCCCAATTGCCATGTTGAACCTCTAACCCACCATTGTCCTAGCAAACCGTTGATTGGCTAAGTTACCGCTTTGCTCAGCCCCTCTTATAGCGTTGTTAGTTGCAGGTGAAGATTGGAGCCGTTCCTTGTTGGGACATTTATTTACTTGTTGGGATATCATTATATCGCTATGTTATCTTAATACATCTATATACTTGGTAAAGGGTGGAAGGCTCGGCCTCTCGCCTAGTGTTTTGTTCCACTCTTGCCGCCCTAGTTTCCGTCATATCGGTGTTATGTTCCCGGATTGTTGCGTCCCCTTGATAGTTCGCCTTGATTAAAGCTTTTCCAGCAATGCCCAACATTGGTTTTACCATTTGCCACCTAGCCTCTTTTTCCCTTGGGTTTCCGGAGCCCGAGGGTCATCTTATTTTAACCCCCCGGGCCAGTGCTCCTCTGAGTGTTGGTCCAAACCGTCAGCCGCCGGTGGCTACCAGGGGCAACGCTGGGCTGGCCTACCGGAAGTTTGGACAATCTGAGTGTGCCCTGAGAAAGAGATATGTGCAGCTCCTATCGGGATTTGTCGGCACATTCGGGCGGTGTTGCTGGACTTGTTTTAACCTGTCGAATCGTCTTGTTGTACCGAGATACCGAGTCTGATCGGTGTGTCTTGGGTGGAGGTCTATTCCTTCGTTGGCCGTGAGAGCTTGTTATGGGCTAAGTTGGGACCCCCCTGCAGGGATTGATCTTTCGAAAGCCGTGCCCGCGGTTATGGGCAGATGGGAATTTGTTAATGTCTGGTTGTAGATAACTTGAACCTTAATTAATTAAAATGAATCAACTGAGTGTGTTGCCGTGATGGCCTCTTCTCGGCGTAGTCCGGGAAGCGGACACGGTGTTGGAGTTATGTCTGCGCAGGTTGCTCTCTAGTTTCTCGCTCGCGCCTTGCCTCCTCTTCTTGCTCTCTTTTGCGAATAAGTTAGCCACCATACATGCTAGTCGCTTGCATCTCCACTCATACATTTACCCCCTTCCTACCTATTAAGCTTAAATAGTCTTGATCGCGAGGGTGCGAGATTGCTGAGTCCCTGTGGCTCACAGATTACTATTACACCAGATGCAGGGACCGATGATACAGCTCCAGATGGCGCGCTTGAGCTCAAGTGGGAGTACGACGAGGATTCCCAACATTACTATGTGTCTTTTCCTGATGATCGGTAGTGGTGCCCAGTTGGGGTGATCGGGACCTATGTCGCTTGTTGGGTTGTCTTTTATTTTGGCGCCGTAGTCGGGCCATGAGTGTTTGGATGATGTATGTTATTTATGTACTCTGATGTGACGTGGCGAGTGTAAGACAACTATTGTATCTCCCCTTTTATCATATATATTACATGGGATGTTGTGATGATTGCCTAACTTGCGACATTGCTTTCAATGCGGTTATGTCTCTAAGTCGTGCCTCGACACGTGGGAGCTATAGCCGCATCGAGGGCGTTACAAGTTGGTATCAGAGCCTTCCCCGACCTTAGGAGCCCCATTGCTTGATCGTTTTTAGCAGCCGAGTTGTGTCTAGAAAAATGTTTTGACTCATTTAGGAATTATATATCGGAGAGCTTAGGAATTCTTTTTACTTCACAGTCTCCTCATCGCTCTGGTAAGGCATCCTGACGTAGAGTTTTGCTCTTCTCTTCTCAAATTTCACTAAAGTTTTTTTTAGGATCACGCGAGTATCTTGGAATCGTTCCGATGGCTTATGATGAGAATACTGTCTTGGTGCCTCCTGTCAGGGGTTTAGTGGAAGTGTCCCGGGGAGTTGAGCTCTGAGGTGTTTTCATCATAATTTTATCGTTGCAATTCTGGAATACTTGAGATATGTTCGCCGACATCGAAAATCTCCTTTATGCAGTTTGTTGGTGAGATAACCTCGACGCCACCCAGTACTGGGGCGGGAGTTCAGGAGTATCGCCATAACTTGTATAACGGATGCTTTTCGAAGGTTGAGGTAGATGGTTTCCGAAGGTTTATTGGTTATGTATTGAAGGATGGATACAGCTGGATGTAGGATTTGCTAGTTTGGGTGAGATATTATGCTTCCCCTGTATCCCCAACACCTGATTGCATAACCGGAAAGTTTCGGGAGTTTCATAGGTGGGAATTCAAGTAGCTCATAGGATATCTTTTTCCGACAGATGTATGATATGAAATTGGGGTTCGACGTCTAGTGGTTCGCCTATTCACGGTCGATTTTACAGTGGTCTCGTTGCGTCTTAAAGAGTCCTTGGCTATGCTGACTCGGGGACGCTTCGTATGTCATGTGCACTGCCTTGTACATGATGGTGATGTACGATCGAGCCCGTGTAGGTCCCACCACGAAAACTTCGGACGAAATCTCTATCATATGTTTCTTCCGGCTTATTCCACAAGCCAATCCTTTGTTTTTATTTTGAGTTGTGGTATTCGAGTTGCTTCGAAGTCATATGTTGATTCCATCCCTTGTTGTTTTACTTCGTCTACCTTCATTCTACGTGGCTTCGCAATTTAGGGATATGTGACCACTTCAAGAGAAGTGCATTCGTTCATTTTGTTCGGATGTGAAGACTTTATGTTGCAATTTTCATTTCGTTGGAATAAGCTTCAATATTTGTCTATCTATGTGCTAATGGTGGTCAACCTCTTCAGGATGGCTCCTCCAACACGCACGACTCCGAATCCCGATCCGCCACCACCTCCACCTCCTCCGGAGGCTTGGCAAGCTGTGATGGCCGCAACCAATGCAAACACACAGTTGATCATGCAAATCCTCCAAGAGTGAAATCAAGGCAGTCAAGGGAATCAAGGCAACAATCAGAACCATTTTGCTACACTGAACCAGTTCCTTGCAAATGGTCCAAAGACGTTCAGCAATTGTGTTGAGGCTTCCGATGCTGACGATTGGCTAGTGGATCTGGGCAAGCATTTTGAATGCAGTAACGTCAGGCCTGAAGATTTCGTCAAGTTCGCTTCCTTCCAACTCAAAGATCAGGCTGCAGAGTGGTTCCAGCAGTACAAGGATTCCAGAGATGGACGTTTGATCACTTGGGATGATTTCCGTCAAGATTTCCGAGCTCATCACATCCCTCAGAGTGTGACTGAAAGCAAATGTGAGGAATTCCGCAATCTGAAGCAAGGCTCTTTGTCTGTCTATGACTACAACAAGTTGTTCCAGAAGCTCACCCGCTTTGCCAAGCAGGACGTACCTAATGAGAAGAGCATGATATGCCAGTTCAGGGGTGGTATCAGAGAAGAAATTCAGCTCGCTCTTGTCCTCTTTGAGCCGTTGAGGTACGATGAGTTCTACAACATGGCACTGAAGCAAGGGGCTGCTCAGTTGAGGTGTGATGCTTCCAGGAAGCGAGTCAGAGACACTACGCCTTCTTCCTCTACTCAATTGGCCAAGCAGCAGAAGTATTGGCTTCCTCCTCCTCCATTCCGTCAGCCGTATCAGCAGAAGAGCAAAGGTGGCAGTGGTTCTTCCCACCCACCCAACCCAGGCTTTCAGAACAAGACTTCGTCTCAAGCTCCAAGATCGAGTGCTCCGTACCACCGTCCGCTTTCAAAGGTCGCGTGCAACAAGTGCCAACAGAAGTGTCACTACGCCAACAAGTGTTTCAACCAGAGGCGTCTTCCTCCTCCTCCTCCCGTGAGATCGGCAAGTACAGCAGTGGTCAAGCATAACCCCAAGTCCACCAAGGTCAACTTGATGAACGCAGCTCAGGCAGAGGATTCGTCATATGTCATCATGGGTAACCTTCCTGTTAACGATGTTCCCGCTAAAGTACTTTTTGATACTGGTGCATCACATTGTTTCATCTCGAAGCCTTTTGCATCTAAGCATGAGTTGATTTCCCAAGCTATGCATAGTCCGTTAGCAGTGGTCTCACCTGGTAAATGTTTGCTCGCCAACCACGAGATTCCGGATATTTCCATCATGATGGGTGATTTCAAGTTTCTGGCTTCTCCAATGGTTCTTGGTAATTAAGATATCGATCTTATTCTCGGGATGGACTGGCTCTCTAAGCACAAGGCTCAGCTCGATTGTGCAGCCAGGCAGATTCAATTGACTCATTCATCTGCGGATGTAATTGTCTTTGCTGCTCGGGATAATACAATCCGTTTGTTTTCTCTCAATGAGAAGGGTGAATTGGATGCTATTTCGCAGATCCCAGTCGTTTGTGAGTATCAATACGTCTTCCCAGAAGAGCTCCCAGGAATGCCTCCGCACCGGCCCGTTGAATTTGTTACTGAACTTGAGCCCGGTACGGAACCTGTGTGCAAGCGTCCTTACAAGCTCGGACCAGAAGAGTTGAAGGAGCTGAAGAAACAACTCGATATTCAAGAAAGAATGGGTCTCATCCGGCCTAGTTCTTCTCCGTGGGGTTGTGGTGTTCTTTTTATGAAGAAGAAGGATGGAGCGGACCGACTTTGTGTTGATTACCGTCCATTGAATAAGAAGACCATCAAGAACAAATACCCACTTCCCAACATCAATGAGCTGTTCGAACAACTCAAGGGTGCCCAAGTATTCTCCAAGCTTGATCTCCGTATGGGTTATCATCAGATTCGAATCCGTGAGCAAGATATTCCCAAGACGGCTTTCAGGACAAGCTATGGGTCATATGAATACACTGTCATGTCTTTTGGCCTCGCCAACGCTCCTCCAACGTTCTCTCGCATGATGAACTTCATCTTCAACCCCTACACCAATGACTTCGTTTTGGTCTATCTCGATGACATTCTGGTTTTCTCCAAGAACAAGGAAGATCATGCCAAGCACTTGCGTTTGGTTCTTGACAAGCTCAGGGAACATCAGTTCTACGCCAAGTTCTCCAAGTGTGAATTTTGGCTCGATGAGGTGCTTTATCTTGGTCATATCATCTCTGCCAAGGGCATTGCCGTGAATCCTGAGAAGGTGTCTGCAATTGTTAATTGGGAACCTCCTCAGAACGTGAAGCAACTCCGTAGCTTCCTCGGTCTCGCAAGCTACTGCCGAAGATTCGTTGAAAACTTTTCTAAGATCGTGAAGCCCCTCTCAAATCTTCTTCAGAAGCACGTCAAGTACGTTTGGTCTCCGGAGTGTGATATTGCTTTCAACACTTTGAAAGAGAAGTTGATCACTGCTCCAGTTTTGACTCCGCCCGATGAATCCAAGCCGTACGAGTTCTTTTGTGATGCCTCTCTCCAAGGTCTCGGTGTTGTACTAATGCAAGAGAAGAAAGTTGTTTCTTATACCTCTCGCCAGTTGAAGCCTAATGAGAAGAACTACCCCACTCATGATCTCGAGTTGGCGGCAGTTGTGCATGCTCTTTTGACTTGGAGACATCTTCTATTGGGAAGAAAAGCGGACATTTTCACTGATCACAAGAGTCTCAAGTACATCTTCACTCAGCCTAATCTCAACCTCAGGCAAACTCAATGGGTCGAAATGATTCAAGAGTAAAATCCGAGTATCGAGTATACTCCAAGCAAGGCCAATGTGATTGCTGAAGCTTTGAGCAGGGAAGCATATTGCAACAGTCTGATTCTCAAGCCTTATCAACCCGAGATTTGTGAAGCTTTCCGCAAACTTAATCTGCAAATTGTTCCTCAAGGTTTCCTCGCCAACCTTCAAGTCTCTCCTACCTTGGAAGACCAGATTCGCCAAGCCCAGCTTCTTGATGCTATGGTGAAAAAGGTGAAGATTGGGATTGCCAAGAGTCAGTCCAAGTACAAGTGCTACCGCCTTGATGACAAGGCCACTCTCTTCTTTGAGGATCGAATTGTTGTACCCAAAGGTGAACTTCGTAAAGTGATCATGAACGAGGCTCACAATTCCCTCCTCTCCATCCACCCTGGGAGCACGAAGATGTATCAGGATCTTAAGCAAACTTATTGGTGGACTCGAATGAAGCGCGAGATCGCTCAATTCGTGAATGAATGTGATGTCTGCAGAAGAGTGAAGGCAGAACACCAAAGGCCAGCAGGTCTCCTCCAACCACTTGCCATTCTAGAATGGAAGTTTGACCACATTGAAATGGACTTCATGACTGGGTTTCCAAAGTCCAAGCGTGGCAATGATGCTATATTCGTTGTCATCGACAAGCTCACCAAAGTGGCTCATTTTCTGCCTATCAAAGAGTCAATCACTGCATCTCAATTGGCAGAACTCTATACCTCTCGAATTGTCTCTCTGCACGGTATTCCTCAAGTGATATCTTCAGACTGTGGCAGCATCTTTACCTCCAAGTTTTGGGATTCTTTTCAGAAGGCCATGGGCACCAACATCCGCTTCAGCACTGCTTTCCATCCTCAAACAAGCGGTCAAGTTGAGCGTGTCAACCAGATTCTTGAAGATATGCTCAGGGCTTGTGTTATCTCCTTTGGCATGAAGTGGGAGGATTGTCTTCCTTATGCTGAATTCTCATACAACAACAGTTTTCAAGCAAGTTCGGGCAAGGCCCCATTTGAAATTCTGTATGGTAGGAAATGCCGTAACCCTCTCAACTGGTCTGAAACCGGTGAATGTCAGCTGCTGGGTAATGACTTAATCACAGAGGCAGAAGAAATGTGCAAGGTCATTCGTGATAACCTCAAAGCAGCCCAATCCCGCCAGAAGAGCTACTATGATAGTAAGCACCGCGATTTGGCTTTCGAGATCGGAGATCATGTGTACCTCCGCGTCTCTCCTATGAAAGGGACTCGTCACTTCGGTATCAAAGGGAAGCTTGCCCCTAGATACGTGGGACCTTTCAAGATTGTCAGCAAGAGAGGTGACCTCGCCTATCAACTCGAGCTTCTGTCAAACTTTCCAAATATTCCTGATGTGTTCCATGTCTCTCAACTCCTAAAGTGCTTCAAGACGCCTGAACGCACCGTCAACTTCGAGGACATTGAGCTCCAAGAAGATCTATCCTATCGTGAGCACCCAGTTGCAATCCTTGAAGAGACTGAACGCAGGACTCGCAACAAGTCAATCAAATTTCTCAAAGTCAAGTGGTCACACCATTCCGACCGTGAAGCTACCTGGGAACGCGAGGATCACCTCCGTTCTGAGTACCCGGAGTTCTTTCAGTCCTAGATCTCGGGACGAGATCTTTTCGTAGTGGTGGAGTGTTGTAACGCCCCAGATATAACTTTCCCAATTTGTACTCCAACTCTTGCCTTTTCCAGCGTTAAGTTATATTTATTTCTCGGCTTCGTGTCTTTGTCTCCGTGTGTTGTTTTCATTTTCATGCATCTCACATCATGTCATCATGAGCATCGCATTTGCATACTTGTTCATCTAATGCATTCGAGCATTTTCCCCGTTGTCTGTTTTGCATTCCGGCGCTTCGTTCTCGTCTGGTGGTCAATTCTAGCTTTCTTTCGTGTGTGGGGATTAAACATTTCCGGATTGGACCGAGACTTGTCATGCGGCCTTGGTTTACTACCGGTAGACCGCCAGTCAAGTTTCGTACCATTTGGACTTCGTTCGATGCTCCAACGGTTAACCGAGGGACCTAAAAGGCCTCGTGTGTGTTGCAGCCCAACACCCCTCCATTTTGGCCCAAAACCCACAAAACTCTGCTCCATGTCCTAGAGCGTTCGATCATGATCACGTGGACGAAAACCGCACCTCATTTGGACTCTCCTAGCTCCACTTATGCCTATATATAGCCCCCTCCATTTTCGGATTCATCTCCTCCCCCGAAACCCTAAAAATCCCAGATCCGCCACCGCCGGACACGTCTGTCCAGCCCCGCCGCCGCCATGTGGCACGCTGTCATTCGCCGCCGCCCGGTCCCCAGATCGCCGCGCCGCCCGGGCCCGGAAGCCCATCACCGGCCCCCGCGGCCCATCTTCCTCGTGCCGCCGCCCGAAGCCACCTGCTTCCTCGCCCCGTTCGCCGGCAGCCGCCGCCATTAGCCGGAACCTCGCTGCCCAGAAGCTCCGCCGGCCACCCCCGTGCCGGAGCCGCCCGTCACCGCCCGGAGCTCCGATCCCGCCGCCGTGGTCGTGCGCCGACGACCGCCGCCGCCTGCAAGCTCCCTCGCCGCACTTGGGTGCCCGGAGAACGCCACCACCCGCCGCCTCTTCTCCGTTCTGGCGAGCTCGCGCTGCCGCCCTCGATTCTCGTGTGCCGGTTGCTACAGTAACGGTGAGATCTGGATCTCAGATCCAAAACCTAGGGTTGACTTTTTCCCCTCCTCCTTATTTTTTTGTGCTATCTTTGACCACTGATATCTCCGCATCCGTAGCTCTGTTTTGGACATATAGTATATCAAACTGTTCGTCTCGACATGTACATCATTTCATTCCATAGCATCATTTTCATTTGAGTTCATCTTGATGCCCGAATTGCTGCTAGAAGGAGGCTTCGTGAGATAATTGTCAGATCTGCTAGTTCATCTTAGACTTTTGTCATTTTTGCCATGATTATTGTGTGCATGCTATGCCTGTGAGTCCTTTAGGTGATTTGTTAAGCATTTTGTCTTCTTTCTAGAGGTGCAACCCATGCATTTTTAGGATGTGTGTTGTGACTTGTGCAAGCTTGCAAAGTGAGGCACTTGGTAGATCTGTTTTCAGGGACTTAGTGGATTTCACTAAGTCTGGGATTATTTAGTTCGTGATGCCATATGTTCAGCTTGTTTCCTAGTGATCCGTGCCTCTTTTGAGGATGATCAGTAACGGAGTTTTGTTAATCATGTTTTGCTATATCCATCCATGTCTTTGTTTGCACATGTGGGGTACTCTAGCTTGAGTCAATTGAGCTCTACTTTTGCTTCGTGGTAAATCTGGGCAGATCGTCAACTTGTTTGCGATTTTGCCGATGCTATTGTTATTGATCCGTGCATGGTATGCCATTGTTCTTGCCTTGCCTAGCTAAAATTTTGTGTCTTCTTAATGGATATATGCTTGCCTTGCCATGACTTGCACCGTAGTGAGTGCATCGAGCTCGTTTACATGCCTTCGTAAGTTAAATTTCATCATGTCTCAGTTTTCACTAAGTCTGAAAACTGATTGTGCGTGAGCTATGTTCGTGTGCTTGTTAGTATATTTTGTGATCCCTTTTGGCCCCAGGTCACTTTGGGACTTTTGATAATCTTGTTGAGTAGCTCCATGCCATGTTTTTACTTTTCATAATCAGGTCATGTATCATGTTTTTTTGCTGCTCCGAGTAGAGCTTCGTGATCTGAAATTTTAGACTAGTGTTAATTTCACTAAGTCTGAAATCTGTTTTGCATTTGTGTTTTTGCCATGCTTGTTTGAACCTCATAATCGATGAATTTGGCCGTGGCTCAGTGCTAGTGTTTTGTTAAGAATCTTGTGGGCAACCCTGCCATGTATTTTATTGTCATGTTTGGTGGCTGTAGCATGTTCATTTCATTGCATTTAGGTGCCTACTTGCTGTAAATCGCAGACCGGTGTCATATCTTAAAACGCTTGCCATTTCCGAACCGTAACTCCGATTCCAATGATGTTTATATCGTTTTCAAGCGATTTCATCCCCTCTATCCAGTGGCACACTTGGTTTTCCAAGTTGAGGCCAGGTTCATGCATTTCCTGTCACGTCTTGCATTTTGCATCCCGCATCGCGTCCCGCATAGCATATCATCTTTGCATCTTGTTGTTTGAGTTTGCACGTGGTTGATTGTATCCTTGTTGCTTGTTTGTGTTGTTTGGGTAGAGCCGGGAGACGAGTTCGCTAACGAGGAGCCCGTTGAGTTTGCTTTTGAGGATCCAGTCAACTCTGACAACTGTGCAGGCAAGATGATCATACCCTCGAAATTACTACTATCTTTGCTATGCTAGTTTGCTCGCTCTTTTGCTATGCCAATGCTACGATGCCTACCACTTTCTTGTCAGCCTCCCAATTGCCATGTTGAACCTCTAACCCACCATTGTCCTAGCAAACCGTTAATTGGCTAAGTTACCGCTTTGCTCAGCCCCTCTTATAGCGTTGTTAGTTGCAGGTGAAGATTGGAGCCGTTCCTTGTTGGGACATTTATTTACTTGTTGGGATATCATTATATCGCTATGTTATCTTAATACATCTATATACTTGGTAAAGGGTGGAAGGCTCGGCCTCTCGCCTAGTGTTTTGTTCCACTCTCGCCGCCCTAGTTTCCATCATATCGGTGTTATGTTCCCGGATTGTTGCGTCCCTTACGCGGTTGGGCTATAATGGGAACCCCTTGATAGTTCGCCTTGATTAAAGCTTTTCCAGCAATGCCCACCATTGGTTTTACCATTTGCCACCTAGTGTCTTTTTCCCTTGGGTTTCCGGAGCCCGAGGGTCATCTTATTTTAACCCCTCGGGCCAGTGCTCCTCTGAGTGTTGGTCCAAACCGTCAGCTGCCGGTGGCTACCAGGGGCAACTCTGGGCTGGCCTACCGGAAGTTTGGACAATCTGAGTGTGCCCTGAGAAAGAGATATGTGCAGCTCCTATCGGGATTTGTCGGCACATTCGGGCGGTGTTGCTGGACTTGTTTTAACCTGTCGAATCGTCTTGTTGTACCGAGATACCGAGTCTGATCGGTGTGTCTTGGGTGGAGGTCTATTCCTTCGTTGACCGTGAGAGCTTGTTATGGGCTAAGTTGGGACCCCCCTACAGGGATTGATCTTTCGAAAGCCGTGCCCGCGGTTATGGGCAAATGGGAATTTGTTAATGTCCGGTTGTAGATAACTTGATCCTTAATTAATTAAAATGAATCAACTGAGTGTGTTGCCGTGATGGCCTCTTCTCGGCGGAGTCCGGGAAGCGGACACGGTTTTGGAGTTATGTCCGCGCAGGTTGCTCTCTAGTTTCTCGCTCGCGCCTTGCCTCCTCTTCTCGCTCTCTTTTGCGAAAAAGTTAGCCACCATACATGCTAGTCGCTTGCTGCAGCTCCACTCATACATTTACCCCCTTCCTACCTATTAAGCTTAAAGAGTCTTGATCGCGAGGGTGCGAGATTGCTGAGTACCTGTGGCTCACAGATTACTATTACACCAGATGCAGGGACCGATGATACAGCTCCAGATGGCGCGCTTGAGCTCAAGTGGGAGTACGACGAGGATTCCCAGCGTTACTATGTGTCTTTTCCTGATGATCAGTAGTGGTGCCCAGTTGGGGTGATCGGGACCTATGTCGCTTGTTGGGTTGTCTTTTATTTTGGCGCCGTAGTCGGGCCATGAGTGTTTGGATGATGTATGTTATTTATGTACTTTGATGTGACGTGGCGAGTGTAAGCCAACTATTGTATCTCCCCTTTTATCATATATATTACATGGGATGTTGTGATGATTGCCTAACTTGCGACATTGCTTTCAATGCGGTTATGTCTCTAAGTCGTGCCTCGACACGTGGGAGCTATAGCCGCATCGAGGGCGTTACATACTATGCGAGCTTGAGATGTACTTCCCACCTGCAGTCTTCGATGTTATGGTGCATCTGTTGGTCCATATCGTGGAGGATATCATCCAACTCGGGCCAACGTTCCTGCACATCATGATGCCGTTCGAAAGGATGAATGGTGTCATCAAAGGATACGTTCGCAACATGTCACGTCCAGAGGGAAGTATAGCCAGGGGCTTTTTGACCGAAGAGTGCATCTCCTACTGCACGAATTATCTAGGCATCGAGAACCCCATTGGTCTGCCCGTCAACAGGCACCTCGGCAAGCTCGTTGGATGGGGTCACCGTGAGGGTCGCCGCAAAATGCATGTAGACTTTGAGGGTCGACTCGCCGACTTTGAGAGAGCAAACCTAGTGGCGCTACAACACATAGACGTGGTCGATCCTTGGGTGGTAGAGCACAAAACCTTTATTGAGAAGACGTACAATGACCGAGGCCAACAGAGGATGGACGGAGATATACTCAAAGAGCACAACTCATATTTCACGCGTTGGTTCAAGCAGAAGCTTCTGTCGTACCCTTTACATGAAGATTCTTCCGCGGAAGAACAACTCATATTTGCCTTGTCACAGGGCGCCGAGCACAACCTGATGACCTATGAGGCGTACGATATCAACGGCTACACATTCTACACCGAGGACAAGGACATGAAGAGCGATGGTTATCAGAACTCCGGGGTAACGATGGAATCCTACACCGGTAACGACAAGGACATATACTACGGAAGGATCGAGGAGATCTGGGACCTGAGCTATGCTGGAGAGAAGGTCCCGATGTTCCGTGTCAGATGGGCCAAGAGCGTCCTAAAAGAAGACCGGTATTTCACCACCATGGTTATACCCGAAGCCAAATCCAAGACCGCGGGCGCAAACGTCACCGCGAAAAATGAGCCATGTGTACTGGCTTCCAAAGTGGACCAATGCTTCTTCATTACCGACCCGTCAAAGCCCAGTCGTGTTGTCATGAGGAGAGGCAAAAGGAAGATCATCGGAATGGATGGAGTAGCCAATGAGCAAGACTTCGACAAGTACGGCGACCCGAAGATCGAACATGACGACGACGATGAAGTAGCAGCACACACCACAAGAAGAAGCAGGACCACCCTACCTAAAGGACGTCCATTCCTCAGAAGAACTCCATTTGCGAAAAAGAAGGGCAAGAAGATTGTGAACAGATAGCTAGCTAAGATCGATTGTATTTAAATCGTAGTCTTCATTTCTCGATTGTATTTCATGGGCACTTTTTGATATCATGAATATTTTCAAATTTCATGGGCACTTTTTGAATTCATGAGGACACTTGATCTCGATCCCCCTCCATCTCGATCTCGATTCGCCCTCCATCTCGATCTCGATCCCCCTCCATCTCGATCCCACCTGCACCCTCTCCCGCTAGCTCCACCGCCGCCGATGACCCACCGCAACCCTCCCCCGCTCCACCGCCGCCGACGAACACCTGGCCCCCCGCACCCTCCCCCGCTCCACCGCCGCCAACGGGCACCCCCCGCACCCTCCCCCGCCGCTGATGATATTTTCAAGTAAAAAATTTGAACATATTTTTTAAAAAATTATTACTGTTTTTATAAAAAAAGTATTACTGTTATGATTTAAACAAGTTTGAACATATTTAAACACAAATAAATATCAAAAACAACATTTAAAATGCATAAAAAAATATTGGGGAGCCTGGGAATCGAACCCAGGACCTCCTGGTTTGTGTGCTGCGTGCTGACCAGTCGGGCTAGTGGGCGGGTTCTGTTGTAGATAGGGTTAGGCTGTAGATATGGTTAGTGGCCTAGATTAAAACAAAATTCTAATGGCGCACCGAGGGGAGGTGCGCCATTAGAATAGTCATACTTATGGCGCACGGCTGGGTGGTGCGCCATTAGAACCCTCCCCCTAGCTATCCTCCGTCTCCCTCGCCAGATCCCCTTCGACCCTCTCTCCCTCGCCACTAGATCCACCCGCGTGCTGCCCCGACCCACGACGCCGCCGCCCCGACCCTCACCGGACTCCACCCCCGCCGCCCCCGCGCCCCCGCGCCCCGCCGCCCCGACCCTCGCCGGACTCCTCCTCGCCGTCTGCGCCTTCTTCCACCTCCGGCCACCGCGGCCTCACCATCTGTGGAGGTATCTGCTCGACGGACGCGCTCCTCGACGGCGGCGTGAGCCTCCCCGCGCGGCTGCTGCTCATCAACGACGGTTAGTCTCTGTCCCTCCCTCCCTCTCCCCCGCTCATCCCCATGCCCCCATGGGGCGGCGACCTAGGGTTAGGAGTAGGAGCTCGCTACCGCCGCCCCGTCGTGCCGTTGCTGCTGCTTCTTGCGGCCGCCTTTCCCGCGCGCTCATGCGCGAACGCCGGGCCCCACGTGCTCGTGCGTTGTCGTCGCCGCCGTCACGCGGCTGCTGCTTCTTGTTGTCAGTTTGCTGCCATACCTTCAATTCCTGCCATGCTTATCTTCAATTAACCATAGGGTTCCTAAGGTTTCTCAGATAGAGATATAAGTAATGGCCATTATAGATAGATGCGTGCTAATCACATGTTGTTAAGATTTCCATACATGTAGCTACCATTTGGTCATACAAATTGGTGCTCCTGCATATTGTTTTTGGTCCTTATAAATTGTTCAGTAGTGTTCCTGGAGGATGACTAAGGAATTAGTGCTCTGTTATGATTTCTTGATAGAATTGTCGAACTACTGTCCTATGTATTAGTACTGATTATTTGGGTCCTTATCCTTGCTTCAAAGGATGCTGGTAGGTAAATCGGTGGCCTTATTAACCATGCTATGCCATTGTTAGCTGTATTAGTACTGATTATTTGGTTAGCTGTAGTAAGAGAGCGCCTGCTGATAAGTGTTTATTTACTTTTCTTGGTGCTTAATTGGTTATTTGTCCGAAGTAGTGTTAGTTCTGATCATGATTTTTGTGCTTATGGCTTTAGAAAATGATAAACTGTTTGAATCTGATAGGCAGGTGTCCTTTTAGATTTTGTTGGTAAATCTGTTTTATTCAATGGTTATTGACAGTAGATTATCATTCCTATTTTAGGAAGGTCTATTCCTGCAATATCATTGTTACCTTTTATTTTGACTACTACTGCTAGGACTTGCTCCAGATTTTATGATTTCTTTTCTTTTAGGATTTATTTTCTTCTAGGACTAGGTTTTTATTATTTTTCTGTTGTGATTGTTTTTTGAGCTCTTTCTTTTTCATTTCCTACTATCCTTATCCTAATTATCTTAAATTGTTATGATGTGTGTAACAGGATTAGATCTTGGATTTGCTAGTGGACTTTGGGAGTTTCTTAGCCAGCTTGGTGACTCCATATTTTCCACTATTTCAGCAAGTCTTTTGTAAGCATTAAACTTTCAGCACTACATTTCTATCTTATATGTACATCTGTTTGCTTCCAATTGCTATATATGTATTGTTGTTACTAAAAATGATGAAGCTCCTGTCAATTGCTATACATATATATGTGTATGATGATCCTCCTTTCCTGCAGTAGTATAACTAGGATATAAAGCACATTGAACTAACAATCTTGTATGGTGCCTAAACTACAATGACTCAGGAACATCAGATGACTCGAGGGTTGCAGTACATGGAATGCATTTGCAAATGCAGCCAAAACCTGATATATACCAAAAAAGATTGTTATATTCCTCCCTGGTACAATAAATAATAAACTAAAATAGTTCCTGGTACAAAAAGAATAAACTATACATAGTTAATTTCTTCTCTTCAGGATCTTTCTGAATGACCCTAATTGTCACTGACAATATCTGGACAGATTGAAAACAATTTAACTTCAGTACTTCAAGTAATTTGCATGAAAGATTTTTGAAGTCCAACTTCTGAATCTAGAATTTGATTAGTTCCATAAATTTGTATGAACAAATATATATTTCAGATTTGTATAGTTTCAGAGATTTGTATGACCAAAGATACAGTTCAGATTTGAATTGTTTCAGAAATTGGTGTGACCAAAGATGCTATTGTATATAAATGGGCTGCTGTAGAACTGTTCTTCATCTTTACAGTGTTGTTGTATAGAAATATGCTGAATTTTCTGCTCTGATTGTTGCTCAAAGAAATTTAGCAAAAAAAATGGGGTACTGGGAGACGCCGCTGCTGCTTGAGGCCCTTGGGAGCACCTTTGTGTCGTGATGATTTTGCAGGTACCCCGAGGGGCCCTTGAGTTTGCCGGAATGTCGATTAACTTCCGTTCCGGCGAATTCGGGTACTCCATATGTCCTATTTCAGCAAAGGTCATGCTGAAATTTTTCGTGAATTTTAGCATGACTTTGCTAAAAATCATACATATGAGGTACTTGCTACTAATGCATGGGCCGGGGTATCTTAGTACTTAATTAAGTAGGATCAACTGCCCCTTTATTCTTGCTGTATTAAACCTTAGGTGACAATAGAGCCAAGTGATTAGGCCCAACCTAGGGTGCCTCGGCATCGACAAACCCTAAATGATGAAAACTTAACTTGGCTGCCCCAGATGCCTCGGTGTCGATGAGAACCTAAATGATGTACGCTTAGGCTTTTGGGGTGCCTCGGCGTCGACAAACCCTAAATGATGAAAGCTTAGGCTTTTAGGGTGCCTCGGTGTCGACAAACCCTGAATGATGAGAGCATGATCTTGTTCCTTGATAATAACCAACTTTTTGACCAAACTTTTTTCCTATTTAGAGCGAAACATGGCCCACAATGATGAGGCCGGTGGTTCGGGCGACAAGCAATTCTGGGAGCTGTCCCAGGAGATGGAGGAACAACCTCACCGCTATGAGGACGCCGCGGGAGACACCGATCCTGATTACACAACCCCTAGTGGCGTCGGGGATGACACCACTGATGGTGCCGCCGAGGATGCCACCACTGATGATGGCGGCGCACACACAGATGGCAGCCAACCAAAGAAGCAAAGGAAGGACCGGCGCCCGAATGCGCTCTGCACCGTCAAGGAGGAATTCACTCAAGTGGACTCCGACGGGAATCCAACGGAGCCCAAACATATAGTCAAGGGGTACTCAGTTCAGCTCGGGTGCATTCTCCAGAGCACCGTCTCGATCAACACCGAGAACCTTAGGCATAAGGACCGAGGGAATTTGTGCAACCTCCTCTTCACGAAGCTGCACGAACGATACAAGTTCCCCGCCGGATTTGAAAACACACGCCTCTCAGGGAATAAAGTGAACAATGCCGTCCTCACGAAGATGAGCACGGCCCTGTCTACTTGGGAAAGCGCAGTGAAGACAATGATTGATAAAGGTGATAGTTATGAGAAGATCAAGGCGAAATATCCTTTGATGAGCGAAGATGAGTACAAGGAGTTCAAGATCAAGTGCGAGAGCAGTGCAACCTCCGAATCAAGTCAGTGGGGGAAAGAAATGCGGGAGTTGAACTTAGGGGAACACAAACTCGGTCCCGGCGGTTACAGAGTGGCGGAGCCTATATGGGACAAGGAGGATGCGGAGCGTGCCGAGCAAGGCCTACCGCCCCACTTCGAGAAATACAGCGGTGACAAGCAGACCAGGAACTATGTCAGGGCCCGGTACAAGGAGGACCCGATAACAAAGGAGCTTACAACGGAACCGAAGACCAGGGCGCTTGAGCTTCTTCTGGTAAGGAATACACCCCCGCGTAATTAGCTCCATATGGTTGCACTCTAATTAATCCCCAATATTTCTAAATGGTTCACGTTCCATTCGCAGGACACTAAAAGCAGTAGCGAGGGGTCGTCTAAGAGCTCCCCTTTCGACACCCCTTTAAATAGGGCGTTGAACGTAATGAAAAACAAGGATAAGCTCACTAAGCCGACGTCAGCTGGTCGTGTGGCCGGCAAAAGCTTGTCCACAAAATGGGGGTCATACTTTACCGCTGGTGTGCGGAAGGAGAAAAAGACCAGCTCGGAAAGCCATACGCGCGAGGCTGAAGAACTCAAGGCACAAGTGGCGCGGATTCCGGAGCTTGTGCAAGAGCAAGTGCAACAACAACTTGGAACGATGCTCAACACCATGGTGCCTACATTGATTCATGGGCTGACGACGTGGATTGCGGGCGGCCAACAGGGGCCTCCCCTGGTTCCCAGCTTCACAGCCAGCCACTCGCACAGCGCACAGGCGGCTCCATTGGTGTCTCCGGCGGCGCAATTGGTGTCTCCGGTGGCGGCGCCATTGGTGTCTCCGGCAGAGGCGGTATTCGTGTCTCCGGCGCTGGCACGGGCATTGGAGCTTAATGCACCCGGGTGTACGCCGGCCGGCACCTCGCCAGCAAGCGCCCCCTCCGTCAGTTGCACGCCCGCCGTTGGCGGTGCCTCGACATTAGCCGAGCTCGACGGCATCATGGTAACTAAGCCTCTCGGCCGATGACTTCATCTCCTTGCCTTTGACTGGGCATCCCTGACGCCCTGTACATGTTTTCGCAGGGCACCGCCGACGTTCCTTGCACTCTTCTGCACTTCGTGGGCGCCGAGTTGGTCGATGTTGCCAAGGGAAGAATCGTTCAACCGGGCGACCCCATGTTCCATGGTAATCCGATGCCACCCACAATGTATAGGGTTGAAGTGGTTCGGGTGCTGCCAGGCTGCGACGAGCTCTTACCTCCGATTCGACCCGTTGGGGCCGACGAAGAAGATGAGATGACCCTCAGCACCTGCGTAAACTGGCCCCTGCTTTGGCCGAAGAGCCAGATTCATTTGGGGGCGGGGGACACCACCCCACAGACAAGACCGCCAGTCGTGCCGGCGCCAAGCCATGGCAAGAACGCCACAATGCTACCGGACCTGCCGGACATCCCTATGGCACAGGATCCGGACATCCCTATGGCACAGGATCTGGACGGCGACGACAACGACGACGGTACAATTACCAAAGTTGATAAGTACTTTGCCGACATGGGTATGCTGACGAGTTCTGCGGGCCTCTTTCTCAAGAACCCAACCAAGACGACCGCGATCTAGCTAGTACGGCGGAGAAATCCAATTGCAACAGGCGTCGTCTGGCGTTCAGTTCTCAGGACACTCCTCCAGCTCCCGCCTTCACCGAGCCTCAGATAGCCGAGGTGCGAAATATTATCAGCCCCAACACGCTCAAGAAGGCGGTCTGTGAGCAGAACTCGGTCCCATTACAGGAGATCAAGAAGAAGGGACGGAAACGAAAGACTAACAAGGGCACCGGTGCGAGCCAGCCGGCACCGAGTTCGATCCGTGCTCAGGACGAGCCACCTTCACCTAAGGAAATCTCGAGGAGGGTGCATGTGGCGGGTAGGGCGATGCTACCGCCAAATATGCTGAATGCTGCAACCGGTGCTATGCGGAGTCTGCACGACAATTTTCTTTCTTTGGAGAAGCGGCGTCTCAGAGAGAAGGATGTGGCATACCCAGTTTTCGTGGCCAAGGTGCCAGAGGGCAAGGGCTTTGTGGATGGCGACATCGGGGGTACGATCATCCTGCGGTTTGATGGCATCTTTGCTATGTTTAACCTTCATCCGCTGCACTACACCTTCGTTCGGCTGTTTTCGCTGAGTATGGAGATGCGGATCATTAGAGACAAGACCCCGGACATCGTGATAGTCGACCCCTTCTACATGCGTGCCAAGCACTTGAGCAGCGCTGGGGACCGCCAAGTTGCGAGTTCACACCTCGAAGGCGTCATTCTGGCAAACCCAGATAAGGATAACTTCCTTGTGGCTTACTTTCCCGAGTAAGTCATCCCTTAACCGCCCCGTAACATATGATTTCTTAGATTTCGATCATTCTTTTTCTTTTCTAACATTTCGTGTTCTGTGCAGTGACACACATTGCACACTCATCCTCTTAAGCCCGAAATATTCCATGGACACGTATTTAGACCCGAACCGTAACTCCAAGATAGACTACAGAAATGTCAAGAAAGTTCTTGATGATGTTCTCCCCGCCTACGCCAAATCTGGAGGCACCTTCACCAGGGCAGTTTGTAAGTACGCCAAGCACATGTTCTCACACAATACGAAGTTCTGCTGCGTCAAGCAGCCGCCTTGCAATCAGAAGGATGCCTACTACGCCCTCCATCACATGCGGGCGATCGTAAGGGACCATCATCAACTTCTGCTACCAGATAATCTCAAAGATTGGGCCGCGAGCTTGTCGGCAGTCCAGGACACGGACCTCAAACAAGAATTCTTTTGCATTTAGTCGGAGTTTGCGGACATCATCCATCAAGATGTCCTTCATACCTCGGGGCAGTTCTTCCTCAGATATCAACCGACCAACAGTGAGATAGATGAAATGCTACAAATGCAGGGTGACAACGACCGCGATTTCATGACCATCACGATAGACGGCGGCTTCATCCACGTTCCTGTCCGATGAGTCGAGTCGAAAGTAGTGATGTGTAGTTCTGAAACATTGATTGGCTCATGTTGTAATTATACTTTAATGAATTCGTATGTCTCTTTGGTTTGGACAGTCATTCAACTTAGATGTAATCGATGCTATTTATTAGTAGGACCATGAATCGTGCTATTAATGTCTTGCTTTTCTCTTCGGATCCTTTTGTTGCATACTTACATATTGCTTATGTATTGTCTGTTGTTTGGCTTGTGCATAGAGATGCGGTCGTATGTCGTGTACAAGGGTAAGGTTCCCAGAGTCTACGACGACTGGGAGGAGTGTCGGAGACAGGTTCACCGTTTCAGCGGTAATAGTTACAAAGGGTACACCACTAGGGCGGAGGCCGAATGTAGATACGCCCGCTATCTAGAGGGAGAGAGGAGGGATCGTTGGAGGAACCGGATGAAGACCAGTTTGATCGTGATGATGCTCATCGTGATGACCACAGCTCTCTTCTATGTGATGGTAGTTTAGATGATCGATATCGACTTGTAATGTGAAGGCAAACTCGATACTCGCGGTCTTGAGACTTGTAATGTTTTATCTTTGTTCGATCTTTTGAATTCGGAGACTAATATGATGAATTGTATTCAGAGACTAATCTTCTATTGTATTCGATGAATCTGATGTTGCCGTGTGCTGCTGTCTATATTCTGTCCAATAATATATTTTCTAACCTGTGCAAAAATCAGAAAAGCAAAAAAAACCTAATATTCATACTAATGGCGCACCACACAAGACACTAATGGCGCACTGTGATCATCACACTAATGGCGCATTAACTGCTGGTGCGCCATTAGAATGCCAAATCACATGGGTACATATGGCCCCCTGGGAGGCATTCTAATGGCGCACTGCAGGCTATACTAATGTCGCACTACGTGGTGCGCCATTAGAACACTAGATACTAATGGCGCACCGGTGGTGCGCCATTAGAATTTAATTCTAATGGCGTGATGCCAGTGGCACACCGGTAGTGCACCATTAGAAGGCAAATTCGGTGCGCCACTAGCATGCCTTTTCCTAGTAGTGAACCCTTTTTGATTCTGACATAGCGGAAGAAAGGTGAGTGGAAAAGAGAAGGTGAATAGAGAAAGAGAGGGAGTATGGAGAGAGAGGGCGAATAAAACGGCAAAGGTGAAGTGGGGGAGAGGAAAACGAGAGGCAAATGGCAAATAATGTAATGCGGGAGATAAGGGTTCGTGATTGGTACTTGGTATGTCTTGACTTGCAACAGCGCCACAAGTGACTCGTTGTCGGGAGTCAAATCTTGACTTGTCTTGCGCGAACCTCCCCGGCAACGGCGCCAGAAATCCTTCTTGCTACCTCTTGAGCACTTGCGTTGGTTTTCCCTCGAAGAGGAAATGGTGATGCAGCAAAGTAGCGTAAGTATTTCCCTCAGTTTTTGAGAACCAAAGTATCAATCCAGTAGGAGGCCACGCACAAGTCCCTCGCACCTACACAAACAAATAAATCCTCGCAACCAACGCGATAAGGGGTTGTCAATCCCTACACGGTCACTTACGAGAGTGAGATCTGATAGATATGATAAGGTAATATCTTTGGTATTTTTATGATAAAGAGAAATAAAATATGCAAAGCAAGATAAATGGCAAAGGAAATAACTAAGTATTGGAAGATTAATATGATGGAGGATAGACCCGGGGGGCATAGGTTTCACTAGTGGCTTCTCTCAAGAGCATAAGTATTTACGGTGGGTGAACAAATTACTGTTGAGCAATTGACATAATTGAGCATAGTTATGAGAATATCTAGGTATGATCATGTATATAGGAATCACGGCCGAGACAAGTAGACCGACTCTTGCATGCATCTACTACTATTACTCCACACATCGACCGCTATCCAGCATGCATCTAGAGTATTAAGTTCAAGAGAACAGAGTAGCGCTTTAAGCAAGATGACATGATGTAGAGGGATAAAGTCATGCAATATGATAGAAACCCCATCTTGTTATCCTCGATGGCAACAATACAATACGTGCCTTGCTGCCCCTACTGTCACTAGGAAAGGACACCGCAAGATTGAACCCAAAGCTAAGAACTTCTCCCATTGCAAGAAAGATCAATCTAGTAGGCCCAACCAAACTGATAATTCGAAGAGACTTGCAAACATAACCAATCATACATAAAAGAATTCAGAGAAGATTCAAATATTGTTCATAGATAAACTTGATCATAAACCCACAATTCATCGGTCTCAACAAACACATCGCAAAAGAAGATTACATCGAATAGATCTCCATAAGAGAGGGGAGAACATTGTATTGAGATCCAAAAAGAGAGAAGAAGCCATCTAGCTAATAACTATGGACCCGTAGGTCTGAAGTAAACTACTCACACTTCATCAGAAGAGCTATGGGTGTTGATGTAGAAGCCCTCCGTGATCGATGCCCCCTCCGGCGGAGCTCCGGAAAAGGCCCCAAGATGGGATCTTGTGGATACAGAAAGTTACGGCGGTGGAATTAGGGTTTTGGCTTCGTATCTGGTAGTTTGGGGGTACATAGGTATATATAGGAGGAAGGAGTACGTCGGTAGAGCAACAGGGGGCCCACAAGGGTGGAGGGCGTGCCTGGGGGGGTAGGCGCGCCCCTTACCTCGTGCCCTCCTAGTTGACTGCTTGATGTAGGGTCCAAGTCCTCTGGATCATGTTCATTCCAAAAATCATGTTCCCGAAGGTTTCATTCCGTTTGGACTCCGTTTGATATTCTTTTTCTGCGAAACCCTAAAATACGCAAAAAAACTGTAATTTTGGACTGGGCCTCTGGTTAATAGGTTAGTCGCAAAAATAATATAAAAGTGTATAATAAAGCCCAATAATGTCCAAAACAGAATATTATATAGCATGGAACAATCAAAAATTATAGATACGTGGAGACGTATCACACGCCAAGGAGGACCAAAGTCACGTTACTTGTTTCAAGAGCGGGAAGACTGAACACTATGCCAATGAGTGTCCTGAACTCAAGAATGGAAATGGCAATGGAAGCTCTCGGAAGGATCCCAACCCTTTCAACAAGAGACAAGTGAACCACATGAAGGTGGAGGAGGTTGAGCAGCAGCCAGATGCAGTTATCAGTAAGTTTTGGTTAAGTCATTTACTGCAGTAGTTCTTTTGGATACTGGTGCATCGCATTCATACATATGAAGGGGATTTGTGGATAAGTATAAGTTGCCCACCAAAGTTCTTAAGACACCTATGTTAGTAAGCTCACTTGGAGCGGAATATATGGGAAGCAGTGGATGTTTTCAGATGCCATTGACCATAGGTAGGCATGTTTTCCCCTCGGACTTAATAATTTTGGAACCACAAGGATTGGATGTGATACTCAGTATGGATTGGCTATCAAAGTATGGAGGAAACATTGACTGCGCCAGTAGGTCAATTCTGCTCACCACACCGAAGGGAAAAAGGATTAAGTATGTATCTAGGCATACACCAAAGAGGACTCATGTAAATTCCCTCACTGGAGTTGTTCAGGAGGAAGTGCCTGTAGTGAAGGATTACCCGGATGTATTCTCCATAGGAACTACCAGGCATGCCGCCGGATCGAGACATTGAGTTTTTGATAGATCTGTTGCCAGGCACCGGATCAATATCGAAGAGACCATACCGGATGCCCGCTAATGATCTGGAGGATATTAAGAAACAGATTAATGAGTTATTGGAGAAAGGTTACATTCGCCGAAGTTTGTCACCATGGGGAGCCCTAGTGCTCTTGGTTTAGAAGAAGGATAAATCTCTGAGAATGGTTGTTGATTATCATGCATTGAATGAATTGACGATCAAGAACAAGTAGCCACCGCCGATGATCAATGATTTGTTTGACCAGCTCCAAGGAGATAAAGTATTTTCCAAGATCGATCTTCAATCAGGATAACACCAGCTGAAGATCCGAGAATAGGATATACCTAAGACAACCTTAACCACAAGGTACGGGCTATATGAGTACATGGTTATGTCATTTGGATTGATTAACGCCCCTGCCTATTTCATGAGTATGATGAACAATGTGTTCATGGAGTTCTTGGATAAATTTGTTGTGGTGTTCATTGATGACATTTTGGTATACTTGAAGAATGAAGAAGAGCGTAAGGAGCATTTGCGTTTAGTTCTCGAGAAGCTCAGGGAACATTAGTTGTATGCTAAGTTCAGCAAATGTGAGTTTTGGTTGAAGGAAGTTGGATTCGTTGGACATGTTATATCAGGAGAAGGTATAGCAGTAGACCCTACTAAGGTTCAGTCAGTCACTGAGTGGTTGGCACCCACCTCAGTTGGAGAGATCAGCGGTTTTCTTTGACTCACGGGATATTATCGGAGATTCATTGAGAATTTCTCTAAGATAGCGAAGCTTATGAAGGAATTGTTGAAGAAATACACCGAGTTCAAGTTGACAGATGAATGTGAGGCAAGATTTTAGGAGCTGAAGAAACGTTTGGTTATAGCCCCAGTGCTGATTCTGCCGGATATACGCAAGGATTTCCAAGTGTATTGCGATGCTTCTCTCCTAGGACTTGGAGGCGTACTTATGCAAGACGGAAGAGTGGTTTCATATGCCTCATGACAACTTTGACCGCATGAGTTGAATTATGCCACGCATGATTTGGAGTTAGAAGCTATAGTGCATGCACTCAAGACCTGGGGAAATTTCCTTATTGGAAATCATTGTGATGTGTACACGGATCATAAGAGTTTGAAGTACATTTTCACAAAAAAGGAGTTGAATCTCAGGCAAAGCAGATGGTTGGAGCTTATAATGGATTATGATATGAAGTTGCATTATCACCCAGGGAAGGCCAATGTCGTAGCAGACGCTTTGAGCCGGAAGAGTTATGCCAATACCCTTGTAAGTGGAGGATTGCCAAAGGAGTTAGCCGAAGATCTCAGGGAGCTTCGTTTGGAGATAGTCCCTAGAAGTTTTGTCGCAGCAATGGAGGTTCAGTCAACATTATTGGGAAAAATTCGAGAAGCTCAGAAGGATGATAAGGAGATTGCTGAGATAAAGGAGAAGATGAGCAAAGGAAAAGCCAAGGGTTTTCGTGAGGATGAGAACGACACCTTGTGGTTTGAGGACCATGTTTATGTACCCAATAATGTAGAGATCAGGAAGTTGATACTTCAGGAAGCTCATGACTCGCCATACTCGATACACCCCGGAAACACCAAGATGTATTTGGATTTTAAGGAGCTTTTATGGTGGACGGGTATGAAGAAGGATATTGCCGAGTATGTAGCCGTATGTGATGTATGTATGAGAGTGAAGGCAGAACATCAAAAGACATCAGGATTACTACAGCCTATACTGATACCCGAATGGAAGTCGGACAAGCTTGTCATGGATTTCATCACCGGATTACCAAGGACCCGATCAGGATACGATTCTATCTAGGTAGTAGTGGATCGTTTGACCAAAGTGGCTCACTTTATCCCAGTGAAAACCACCTATACAAGTGCAAAGTTGGCCAAGATATATATGACAGGATCGTATGTCTCCATGGAGTTCCGAGGACTATCATATCAGATAGGGGAACACAGTTTACTTCAAAGTTTTGGCACCAGCTGCAGCAGACTTTGGACACCAGGCTAGAGTTCAGTACAACTTTTCATCCGCAGACAGATGGACAGACCGAGAGAGTCAATCACATTCTGGAGGACATGTTGAGGGCTTGTGCGCTCGATTATCGATCTAGTTGGGATGATAATTTTCCCTACGCAGAGTTCTCATACAACAACAGTTACCAAGCCAGTCTGAAGATGGCACCTTTCGAAGCTTTGTATGGAAGAAGGTGCAGGACACCGTTGATGTGGGATGAAGTTGGAGACCGCCAGTTATTTGGACGGAATTTGATCAAAGAGTCCGAAGAGAAGGTTAACTTGATTCGAGGCAGACTGAAGGTAGCTCAGTCCAGGCAGAAGAGTTATGCAGACTCAAAAGGCAAGGAGGTAGTCTATGAAATCGGAGACAGAGCATATCTTCGGGTGTCACCCGTGCGAGGAGTTAAACATTTTAGAGTTAAAGGAAAGTTAGACCCAAGATTTGTAGGACCGTACCGAGTCTTGGAACGTATGGTAGAGGTTGCCTACAAGCTGGAGTTACCCGAAGGACTGTAAGGAGTTCATGATGTGTTTCACGTTTCCTAGTTGAAGAAGTACCATGCTGAGATGGCCGATATCCCTCTGAGAGATACAGTGCGCCTGGAAGCAATTCAGTTGGATAGTGATCTGACCTATGAGGAGAAACTAGTGAAGATTCTCGAGTTTGCCAGCCGAGTCATGTGCAGTAAGGTTATCAAGTTTTGCAAAGTTCAGTGGAGCCACCATACCAAGGATGAAGCCACCTAGGAACGAGAGGATGATATACGGAAAGACCACCCACACCTATTTTCTAGCCAACCCGAAACTCAAGGGCGAGATTCACATTAAGGGGGTAGGTTTGTAACATACCAAATTTCCAATTTGGAATGTTATACATAGGTCATCATATGCATATCATATTTTATTTGCATTTTGGCTTTGTGATCCCCAAATCCTAAGCAACTTGAGGACCCACGAAGAGAGTTGGGGATTTATTGTTTTCGTATTTGAATTTTCTAAAATATTGAAAAGTGGATAATTTCGGTTTTAATTATTTTTCTCTCCCAAAAATAATTCAAAATTAAAATATATGACTTCTCCAAAATAAATGAAACATTGGAGGAAAAATATTAAAATCAAATACATGTTTTATTTGGATTTTTATTGCTATTTTATTTGAATTAGAAAAATATGCATTTTTCAAAATTGCATTTTAGGCCAAGAAAATGTTCACTTTGTACTAAATATTTTATTTAGACGACAAAAATTTGCTTTGGCATTTTTAGTTTTTTATTTTATTTTATTTAGGATTTTCTCGCCGGAATCAGTTAAAAAACAAACCGACCTAACGGGCCATGCCCAAGCCGGACTCCGTCCGAGCTCAGGCTTTATAAGCCAGCCCGAGGCCCCCCCCCCCCGAGGCCCAAGTCGCCAGCGCCCCGAAACCCTAACCCTAGCTGCCACCGAACCCGTGCACATGCCGCCACCCGCCGGGCCGCTTGCCCACGCCGCCGTCGCTCGCTTGCGGCTGCCCGTGCCGCCTCGCCCGAGTTCGTCGCCGCTGGTTTTTCGCCGGTTTTTGTTAGTTTTATTTTCGGTAAAAACCTAGATCGATTTTTTTAGATTTCGTTCTATTTTAGTTTTATTCGGTTTAGTTTATTTAACAAACGTTCATTCGTTTAGATCTGTTAGTGAACGATTTTTGTTAGATTGGTTATGTTAGCGAACGTCCACACCGTAGTTTTTTCTTTTTATTTTCTTTTTCGGCCAGGGACCAACCATGATTATTTTTATCGCAGATTAGCCCCTGATCTTCAAACCCTCGCCGTTTCTTAACCGTTTGTCCAAATCCAGGAAAACCAATGCCAAACTCTTGGTTTCAAAACCCTCTTTATGTTTAATCAACTTGAACAGTGTTTTTGACAAATTTCAAATTTGTTTTCAGGCAGATTTGTCTATGAAGTTCTTTTGACCGTAGTTTCAGTTCCGTATCTCCGTTTTGATCGATTCTTTTTGCAATCGAACCTCTTGAGTTGAACTTTCAGTTTGGATCTTCTTATTTTAAGTTTTCCCCTTGCATCTTTGCTTGAGTGCTTATGTATGCTATTGTTTGTTTGCGCTAGAATTCCCGAAGTGCGCAGCGTGCTACTACGAGTCACTAGGTTTTGTGGATCGTCAGCAAGGCAAGTAACACATTGATCATACCCCTTTATTACCCAATTTTTATGCATTAGGTCAACCCTCAAACATTGCATGAGTAGGATCTCTTAACATGTGGGTTTTGGGAAGTAGATGATGAGGTAGAACCTATTACACTTTTTATAATCAAACCCCTGTGAGTTACTTCTACGTTATGCTATTTACTGACATGCTATGCTCGTAGACGTGGATTGGGTTTGAGTATATCCATGACATATGTGAGATTATTAATTAATGGTTTACTTAAGGTGGCTACTTAAACACACATCTGGGTGGATTGGTTGCGGGCACCTGGGGATATACCAGTGCTGTCCTTTTTGGTTCGCCACCCAGGCTCAAAGGGATCATAAGATTATTCATGCTGGAAACTTCCGTGTGTAGCCACAAGCCATTATGGGCTCTGGCATAGTTGAGTAAGTTGTGGTAAATGTTTTCATGATGGGCTAGCAGATGTAGGGGATTGTAGGGGTACCGGCCTATCTATCGGTTAAGAGGACCTCTTCGGAAAGACTGTGTCTCGGCCATCCGTTTCTCAAACACCATGCAGTGCGAGAAATACAACGGAGGAGATCAAGTCTTGTGGGGAAAGTGTGCAAACCTCTGCAGAGTGTACAAACTAATCATTGTTAGCCGTGTCCCCGGTTATGGACATTTTGAGTATCTGGTTCTTGGATTATCATGTGGATCTCATCACCCCAAATTAATTTATTGGGATGTTAATTAATTTTAATTGGGATTGAGATGGGATTTTACCATTCTCAATGTTTTACAACTACCATGATAGTTAAATAAAAAATATTCCTTTGTTGTAGGGGAAAATTGGCTTTTCGCAAAAACATTATGACCATAGAGCCTCCACCAGCCATATATGCATGTAGTGATAGCATTTACATGTTCTTTGCTCTATTGTGTTATCTTGCCAGCATATTCCATGTGCTGACCCGTTTCGGGTTGCAACATATCATGTTGTAGACTTTTCAGTCGAAGAGTAAGGTGTGCTAGGTCGTTGTCGTGCACTCAGCTATGTCGTTGGAGTTGATGCACCCACTTTATCTTCCAAGCCTTTCGCTGCTATCTTATTTAGATGGCCTTAAGCAATATTATTGTATTAAGTTCTCTCTTGAGACTATCGATGTAATAAGTGTGTGATTGCTACTCTATTATAAATCCTTCGAAGTATTGTGTGTGTCAGCATTACCGATCCAGGGATGACACTTATGCACAGTGATTTGACCGCCTGAGGTCGGATCGCTACAAGATCCAACCACAAGCCCGCCGCCCCTTGTGATATCTTCCAAATCCACTTGCACATGAGCGCAATGTTTAGAATTCTCGTGTTGGTGATCCCGAGCCCCCCAAGGCCTTTGGCCGGCAGACTGCCTCCTACTTAACCATGTGGTACTTGCGCTTCGGGCCAGTACCTTCCCAAAAGAAACGCGACCGTGGTGTGTCCATTTTGGCATGGACTCCTTCAACCAGAAGAAAGAGGCCCATCACAAACATAGGCAGGGAGGACATGCTCGAGTTCATGAGCACAAGCCTAGCTATGGAGGAGAGGAATTTTCCACACAATGGGCACACCTTTCCCCCAATCTTGTCGCAAAGCAGAGCCCAATCACCGATCGTTAGGCGTTTAGTTTCTAAAGGTAGGCCTAAATACGTGAAGGGGAACTTGCCAACTTTACAGTTGAGCAAGTCCATGATGCACCTGCCCTCCTTCGAGTCTAATCCCATGGACAAAACTTCACACTTGTGGAAGTTGATCTTCAGCCCGGACATGAGCTCGAAGCTAAAGAGGACGGCTTTGACCGTGGCCACGCAGTGGAGGTCCGGTTGGAACAACAGTAACATGTCATCGGCATACTGAAGGTGGGAGATCCCCCCTGGGATGAGGTGACTAACCACACCTTTGATGTGGCCGGCCTCGGTGTCTTTCCGCAGCATAGCCTCCAGTGCATCGACCACGAAGTTGAACAGGATCAGGGACATCGGGTTGCGCTAACGGAGTCTGCGCCTGTTCCGAAAGAAGTGCCCTATGTCTCCGTTGATCGAGATTGCTGTTTGGCCCCCCGAGACCAGCTGCATCACTCAATGAACCCAAACGGCCGAAAAGCCACGATTAAGGAGAACTTGATGTATAAAATCCCAATTAACCCAGTCGTATGCCTTTTTGAAGTCCAGTTTTAGTAAGATGGCTGGTTCATTCATACATTTGAGCTCGTGAATAATTTCTTGTAGAGCCAAAGGGCGCTCTAGGATGTGATGGCCACGAATGAAAGCAGATTGCGACCGACTAATCGTGTGTTGAGCGATCAGGACGAGGCGCGTCGTGCACGCTATGGCATAGATCTTGAAAGGTACATTAATAAGAACGATGGGTCTATACTGGCGAACATTGTCCACCCCGACACTTTGGGGATAAGCGATAGAATGCCGTAGTTGAGCCTAGCGATGTCTACTGTTCCACGCATAAAGCCATAACGCACCTCAAAATGGGTCCGCGAAGCAGTGGCCAAAAATGTTTGAACATTGCAACCGGCCACCCGTCCGGTCCCGGTGCCATGTCCAACTTCATGCTCATTAGCGCGTCATGGATCTCCTTGGGGAGAAACACAAGTCCCAGCTCCGCGTTCTTGCTGTCAAGGACTAACTGAGAGGGCATCCAGACGTCCGTGCACAGACCAGCCCTCTGGTCCTTGCTTGCCCCATCAGTTGGATATAGAACTCGTAAACGTGGTTCATTATATCCGGTTGGCGCAACAGCAACCCCTATTCTGATTGCAGCCTCAGGATTGCACATTTCCGATGTCTTCCATCGGCATAGGCATGGAAGTACTTGGTGTTTGCGTCCCCTTTAAGAGTCCAATTGAGGCGGCCCCGACGCCTCCAGTATTCCACCTCAAAATGAAGTAGCGCTTAGACTTGTCCTTCTAGGGCATAGCAGTGCGCCCATTTTTCCTCTGAGAAGGACCTCTCATTGTCCTGGGCGTCGAGCCGCGCGATTTCGTCGACTAAACTCACCCTGAGTAACTTGTCGTCTCGCCCTTGGTTCGCGCCCAACCCTTGAGGCTCGAACGGAGGTGGCCCCCTGCCACGTTCCAGAACTCCATAGGACCACATTGTGGGCCTATTTGTTGCACGATTCACGGCCATTTTTGCCTAAAAATGGTTTCAAATTTTGGTATCTCAAACCAGGCCGTCTAAAAAAATGAGGGCTACTCCAGATCTGGTCCTCCCCCGAGGACAAGATCAAGGGTACGCGATCGGATCCTATGCGTGTTTCCGCAATGAGCGAGCAGAGAGGATAAAGCACCTCCCAGTCGGGTGACATAAACACCCGATCCAACACTGAACGCAATGGGGCGAGTTTCTTGTTCGTCCAGGTCTATCTAGCGTCGGTCCTAGCCACTTCCCGAAGATCCATGGATGCAATTGTGTTGTTGAACATAGGCACCCGAGGCCAGTTGATGATATTGTTGTTTCTGTCCACTCGCGAGCAAATCAAATTGAAGTCATCCCCTACCATCACAGGGACGAGGGCTGCGGAGACCGCGAGCACCTTGGCTTGGAGTTCTCCCAAGAACTCCACCGAGCGGGAGTGGTCCGCAGGTCTGTAGACTTGGATGACCACTAGCTCCCTCAAGGAAGCACTAACGCAAATATTCGCAACGATGAAGAAGGAACCAACATCCCAGGCAAGCACCTCGTAAATGGATAAGTTAAAACCTAAATGCATGCCACCCGAATGCCCTATCACAGGAACGTGGTTCCATGCGAAACGTTCCAGAGGGTCAACAGAGAGTAAATCATGGTGTCAAAATTCTACTTTGACCGTTTCCTGTAGCCCTACAATATCAACGTCATCTTTCCTGATGTACTCCTTGAGTTGGGTGCATCGCCCCACGTGACCGACGCCATGTATATTCCAGAACATAGCACACATTTAGATTATACAATTTCGTAAACGAACACCTCGGGAGGTGATCGCCTTGGCCACGCTTCACACCCTGGCATGGCAAGGCGAGGGAGGAGAAGCAGCCTGTGTTGCCATTTCCTCATCGGACCGGACCACGAGCGCACCCGAGGCCCCTGCCTCGGTTGCCAACGGGTCTGCGTGTTTCGTAGCCGCTGCTGCCAGCTCTGCCTGCGTAATTCATTGGCACGGATCAACGAGATTAACTCGCTAGCCCCTCCCGCTCCCAACGGGTCCACTTCACTGTCCCCCAAAACCTCGGTTAAGTGATCATCAGAAAAGGAATCAAGAACCGTGAAGCGGGGGAGGGGGATTACCTAAGATCTCCATATTCTTCTTGGCTTGGAGTAGTTGAGCACACTGGAGATATGGCATGTTCCCCTTGGCTCCCTTGTAACAGGAGCTGGTCCTCACCGGTGCCGCTGGCACGGCCTTGGAGCACCTGGCCTTGGAGATAGGCGTCGTCTTTGTGGCCTCCTGAAGGAGCGGGTCGACGAGGGGGGCCATCGGGGGCTCGGGGCCGCCAACGCCATGACCATCTAGCGAGGAGTGGCTGGTGCACCCAGTGGCTCCACAAGCCGAACCGCCTCCGCACTCACCTTGCACACCGTCGCCTTCTTGGCTTGCCTCACCATGCTTGGCTCTCGGCAGATGACATCTTTGCCGAGAACCCATGATTTGGCTCTTAGCGTATCCCAAAAGACTTGGCGTAGAAGTTTAGTTTCTTCTAGTAGTGATGTGGGCGGCGGATTGCTTTACATGATAACCTGTTCTCTTTAACACTATCTCCCCCTTATTTTGACTGCGGGCCTCCTGATTTTGATTGTGAGCCATGCCATCTCTCCTTAAATTTAATTCTCGTGTAAGAAACTTTTCATAGGTGTTGCATTACTGGTCGATATGATTGAGCCTCTGTGTGACTAACAATGCTCATGGGTACACTAGCTAGAGTGCAACTGTGCTAGAATGAAACATGTCAGTCGTAGGAAAATGCATTGGAGCACCCAGATACCACGCACCCCTATATGAAAATAGCATTAAAATGGGTTTTTATCATTTATGCAATCAGTTGTTTCCCACTACTCAGTTTTGCCAGTAGGATTTTCAACTGCTCAAAAGTGTCATCGCTTCATTAGACAATGCTAAAAAATGTCACTGGACACCATTATAGTGATCTCAAATCTCTTTTGCCATGTTATAATGACATAAATACCTATGGACCAACATGCCAGCTCTCCCTCTATCTCACTACAATCAAGTGAGGGGCCCACTTGATCCCAACAACGTTCTTATTTTTCTGTAAAACTATTCGCTTGCTTACTCCTGACAAGTGGGGCCACAGTTATCATTATGAGATAGAGAGAACTGAGATGTGGGTCTAGACTTATTTTTTTATATAACATGGTCAACGGGTTCGACGTGAAAATAATAATGTCTAATGGCATTTTGAGCAAACATCTAACGAAATGGTGGCATTTTTTAGATATCTAATTGCATTTTTGAGCAAGCATCTCACGGATCGATGGCAATTTTGAGTAGTTAAATCTTCTAATGGCAAAACTCAGTTGTGGGACACAACTGGTGGCATAAATAATAAAAAACCATAAAAAATATTCGTAAATTTCAAAATATATATGAAATTTTGGGATATGAAACCTGGGTGCCCATTGCACACCTGTGTTCGTTTTCATGGGAAACGGGTGCCCGTGGTATCCGCGGCGCATGAATCATTGTCCGATATATATTACACCCGGTTTGTTTCTTCACACACTATTTTTTTTGTCTTTTTACTGATATTATGACAGACACTCATTCCACACGAAACTGAACACATGTGTACAGCAGACACCTAGGTTTCATATACTAAAATAAAAAAAACTGAAATTTTCTAATATATTTAATTGTTATATTCATATACAGGTGTGTGGCACCCGAGAGCCACAAATCCTCCTCCTTGAGTCATGACTATTCGTTTTTCTTATCAGTAGTCGGCTAATCCCTCTTTACATTGAACAATGGGGCTTTGGTTAAATCATCCATTTTATTTTATCGTGGGAGGAGCTGGTGGCTTGATTCAGCTTTTTAGAAGGCTTGCTCGTTCATTGGTCTAAGTAATTATAATACATTTCAAGGCCCCTTGCCAATTGCCACAAGACTATCCATTTGAGTATTTACGAAGTTGCGTTGACAGCCAAGTGGTGGAATTTGCTACCTCCACTAAGCTAAGGAAGGTACAAGTTTTAGAGCATGGTTAATAATACAACCAACACTCAGCTATAAAGATATCTAATTTTATTATTAATCTTGAATGCCTAACATAATTAAAGAAAATTACCATGTTGTTTTGTAGGACTCTCAAAATAATCTTAGGGAAGCATGAGAGAACAATAGTTTCTATAAAACAAATCCACTGACGTGCTCTAAAAGATATAAGTGAAGCACTAGAGCAAAAACTATATAACTCAAAAGATATAAGTGAAGCACATAGAGTATTCTAACAATTTCCGAATCATGTGTGTCTCTCAAAAGGTGTGTACAGCAAGGATGATTGTGGAAAACTAACAAATAAAGACTCAAATAATACAAGACACTCCAAGCAAAACACATATCATGTTGTAAATAAAAATATAGTTCCAACTAAAGTTACCGATGGATGTAGACGAAAGAGGGGATGCCTTCCGATGCATCCCCAAGCTTTGGCTTTTAGGTGTCCTTAGATTATATTGGGGTGCCATGGGCATCCCTAAGATTAGGCTCTTGCCACTCCTTGTTCCATAATCCATCAAATCTTTCACCCAAAACATGAAAACTTCACAACACAAAACTTAAAGTAGAAAATCTCGTGAGCTCCGTTAGCGAAAGAAAACAAAACACCACTTCAAGGTACTGTAATGAACTCATTCTTTATTCATATTGGTGTTAAACCTACTGTATTCTATCTTCTCTATGGTTTATAAACTATTTTACTAGCCATAGATTCATCAAAATAAGCACAC
Organism: Triticum monococcum; assembly: GCA_034509565.1. Lineage (NCBI taxonomy): Eukaryota > Viridiplantae > Streptophyta > Magnoliopsida > Poales > Poaceae > Triticum > Triticum monococcum. Next base: position 73,052,835 of record CM067842.1, on the reverse strand, counting down.
AACACACGAAAAACAAAATCTGTCAAAAACAGGACAGCCTATAGTAATATGTAGCTAACGCAAGATATGGAACCCAAAAAATTATAAAATAAATTTCTGTACGTGAGGAATTTATCTATTAATCATCTGCACAAAAGAATTAACTAAATATCACTTTCCAAATAATAATGGCAGCAGTTCTCGTGAGCGCTAAAGTTTCTGTTTTTTACAGCAAGATTAAAAAGACTTCCCCCAAGTCTTCCCAACGGTTCTACTTGGAACAAACACTAATTAAACACAAAAAACACAACCAAAACAGAGGCTACATAAATTATTTATTACTAAACAGGAGCAAAAATCATGGAATAAAAACAAAATTGGGTTGCCACCCAACAAGCGCTATCGTTTAACGCCCCTAGCTAAGCATAAAAAGCAAGGATAGATCTAGGTGTTGCCATCTTTGGTAGGCAATCCATAAGTGGCTCTCCTAATAGATTCATAAGGTAATTTAATTTTCTTTATAGGAAAGTGTTCCATGCCTTTCCTTAACGGAAATTGGAATCTAATATTTCCTTCCTCCATATCAATAATTGCACCAATCGTTGTAAGGAAAGGTCTACCAAGAATAATAGGACGTGAAGGATTGCAATCAATATCAAGAACAATAAAATCTACGGGCACATAGTTCCTATTTTCCACAATAAGAACATCATTAATTCTTCCCATAGGTTTCTTAATGGTGGAATCCGCAAGATGCAAGTTTAAAGAGCAATCATCAAAATCACGGAAACCTAATAAATCACACAAAGTCATTGGAATCGTGGAAACACTAGCACCCAAATCACACAAAGCATAAAATTCATGATCTTTAATTTTAAATTTAATAGTAGGTTCCCACTCATCATAAAGTTTTCTAGGATAGAAACTTCCAACTCAAATTTTTCTTCATAAGATTGCATCAAAGTATCAACGATATGTTTAGTAAAAGCTTTATTTTGGCTATAAGCATGAGGAGAATTTAGCACGGATTGCAACAAGGAAATACAATCTATCAAAGAGAAATTATCATAATTAAATTCCTTGAAATCCAAAATAGTGGGTTCATTAATATTTAAAGTTTTGACTTCTTCAATCCCACTTTTAACAATTTTAGCATTAAGATCTAAAGACTCCGAATTCTTGGAACACCGTCTAGGTAAAGGTGGATCATATTAAGTCCCATCATTATCAAGATTCATATTGCAAAAGAAAGATTTAATAGGGGACACATCAATAACTATTAGATCTTCATCTTTATTATCATGGAAACTAGAAGAACACGCTTTTATAAAGCAATCTTTCTTAGCACGCATCCTAGCGGTTCTTTCTTTGCACTCATCAATGGAAATTCTCATGGCTTTGAGAGACTTATTGATATAATGCTTAGGTGGAATAGATCTAAGTTTCAAAGAATCAACATCAAGAGAAATTCTATCAATGTTCCTAGGCAACTCATCAATCTTAAGCAATTTTTCTTCAATCAAAGCATTGAAATTCTTTTGTGAAGTAATAAATTCTTTAATATTACATTCAAAATCAGAGGGCATATTATTATAATTTCCATAAGAATTGTTGTACGAATTACAATAATTATTAGAGGAATTACTAGGATACGACCTAGGATTAAAGTTTCCTCTATACGCGTTGTTACCAAAATTATTCCTACCAACAAAATTCACAGACATAGATTCGTTATTATTCTCAATCAAAGTAGACAAAGGCATATCATTAGGATCATAAGAAACACTTTTATTAGCAAATAATTTCATAAGTTCATCCATCTTTCCACTCAAAACATTAATTTCTTCTATCGCATGCACTTTCTTATTAGTAGATCTTTCAGTGTACCATTGAGAATAAATAACCATAATATTATCTAGGAGTTTAGTAGCTTCTCCTGAAGTAATTTCCATAAAAGTGCCTCCCGCGGCCGAATCTAAAAGATTTCTAGAAGCAAAATTCAATCCGGCATAAATTTTTTGTATAATCACCCACAAATTCAAACCATGTGTAGGGCAATTTCCGAATCATGTTTGTCTCTCAAAAGGTGTGTACAGCAAGGATGATTGTGGAAAACTAACAAATAAAGATTCAAATAATACAAGACACTCCAAGCAAAACACATATCATGTTGTAAATAAAAATATAGTTCCAACTAAAGTTACCGATGGATGTAGACAAAAGAGGGGATGCCTTCCGATGCATCCCCAAGCTTTGGCTTTTAGGTGTCCTTAGATTATATTGGGGTGCCATGGGCATCCCTAAGATTAGGCTCTTGCCACTCCTTGTTCCATAATCCATCAAATCTTTCACCCAAAACATGAAAACTTCACAACACAAAACTTAAAGTAGAAAATCTCGTGAGCTCCGTTAGCGAAAGAAAACAAAACACCACTTCAAGGTACTGTAATGAACTCATTATTTATTCATATTGGTGTTAAACCTACTGTATTCCAACTTCTCTATGGTTTATAAACTATTTTACTAGCCATAGATTCATCAAAATAAGCACACAACACACGACAAACAAAATCTGTCAAAAACAGGACAGCCTATGGTAATATGTAGCTAACGCAAGATATGGAACCCAAAAAATTATAAAATAAATTTCTGTACGTGAGGAATTTATCTATTAATCATCTGCAAAAAATAATTAACTAAATATCACTTTCCAAATAAAAATGGCAGCAGTTCTCGTGAGCGCTAAAGTTTCTGTTTTTTACAGCAAGATTAAAAAGACTTCCCCCAAGTCTTCCCAGCGGTTCTACTTGGTACAAACACTAATTAAACACAAAAAACACAACCAAAACAGAGGCTAAATAAATTATTTATTACTAAACAGGAGCAAAAAGCATGGAATGAAAATAAAATTGGGTTGCCACCCAACAAGCGCTATCGTTTAACGCCCCTAGCTAGGCATAAAAAGCAAGGATAGATCTAGGTGTTGCCATCTTTGGTAGGCAATCCAAAAGTGGCTCTCATAATAGATTCATAAGGTAATTTAATTTTCTTTATAGGAAAGAGTACCATGCCTTTCCTTAACGGAAATTGGAATCTAATATTTCCTTCCTTCATATCAATAATTGCACCAATCGTTCTAAGGAAAGGTCTACCAAGAATAATAGGACGTGAAGGATTGCAATTGATATCAAGAACAATAAAATCTACAGGCACATAGTTCCTATTTTCCACAATAAGAACATCATTAATTCTTCCCATAGGTTTCTTAATGGTGGAATCCGCAAGATGCAAGTTTAAAGAGCAATCATCAAAATCACGGAAACCTAATAAATCACACAAAGTCATTGGAATCGTGGAAACACTAGCACCCAAATCACACAAAGCATAAAATTCATGATCTTTAATTTTAAATTTAATAGTAGGTTCCCACTCATCATAAAGTTTTCTAGGATAGAAACTTCCAACTCAAATTTTTCTTCATAAGATTGCATCAAAGTATCAACAATATGTTTAGTAAAAGCTTTATTTTGGCCATAAGCATGAGGAGAATTTAGCACGGATTGCAACAAGGAAATACAATCTATCAAAGAGCAATTATCATAATTAAATTCCTTGAAATCCAAAATAGTGGGTTCATTAATATTTAAAGTTTTGACTTCTTCAATCCCACTTTTAACAATTTTAGCATTAAGATCTAAAGACTCCGAATTCTTGGAACACCGTCTAGGTAAAGGTGGATCATATTAAGTCCCATCATTATCAAGATTCATATTGCAAAAGAAAGATTTAATACTTGACACATCAATAACTATTAGATCTTCATCTTTATTATCATGGAAACTAGAAGAACATGCTTTTATAAAGCAATCTTTCTTAGCACGCATCCTAGCGGTTCTTTCTTTGCACTCATCAATGGAAATTCTCATGGCTTTGAGAGACTTATTGATATAATGCTTAGGTGGAATAGATCTAAGTTTCAAAGAATCAACATCAAGAGAAATTCTATCAACGTTCCTAGGCAACTCATCAATCTAAAGCAATTTTTCTTCAATCAAAGCATTGAAATTCTTTTGCGAAGTAATAAATTCTTTAATATTACATTCAAAATCAGAGGGCATATTATTATAATTTCCATAAGAATTGTTGTATGAATTACCATAATTATTAGAGGAATTACTAGGATACGACCTAGGATTAAAGTTTCCTCTATACGCGTTGTTACCAAAATTATTCCTACCAACAAAATTCACATCCATAGATTCGTTATTATTCTCAATCAAAGTAGACAAAGGCATATCATTAGGATCATAAGAAACACTTTTATTAGCAAATAATTTCATAAGTTCATCCATCTTTCCACTCAAAACATTAATTTCTTCTATCGCATGCACTTTCTTATTAGTAGATCTTCCAGTGTGCCATTGAGAATAAATAACCATAATATTATCTAGGAGTTTAGTAGCTTCTCCTGAAGTGATTTCCATAAAAGTGCCTCCCGCGGCCGAATCTAAAAGATTTCAAGAAGCAAAATTCAATCCGGCATAAATTTTTTGTATAATCACCCACAAATTCAAACCATGTGTAGGGCAATTACGTATCATTAATTTCATCCTCTCCCAAGCTTGCGCAACATGTTCATGATCAAGTTGCTTAAAATTCATAATATCGTTTCTAACAGAGATGATCTTAGCGGGAGGAAAATACTTAGAGATAAAAGCATCTTTGCACTTATTCCATGAATCAATACTATTTTTAGGGAAAGACGAAAACCAAGCTTTAGCAAGATCTCTAAGCGAAAAAGGGAATAGCTTCAATTTAACAATATAATTGTGCACATCTTTGTTCTTTTGCATATCACACAAATCAATGAAGCTATTTAGATGGGTAGCGGCATCTTCACTAGGAAGGACGGAAAACGGATCTTTCATGACAAGATTTAGCAAAGCAGCATTAATTTCAAAAGATTCAGCATCGGTAAGAGGAGCAATCAGAGTGCTAATAAAATCATTGTTGTTGGTATTGGTAAAGTCACAAAATTTAGTATTATCTTGAGCCATCGTGACAAGCAAGCAATCCAACGCACAAGCAAACGAGAGACGGGGAAAAAGAGGCAAATAGAGAAAGAGAGGGAGGATGGAGAGAGAGAGGGCGAATAAAACGGCAAGTGTGAAGTGGGGGAGAGGAAAACGAGAGGCAAATGGCAAATAATGTAATGCGGAAGATAAGGGTTTGTGATGGGTACTTGGTGTGTTGACTTTTGCGCGAACCTCCCCGGCAACGGCGCCAGAAATCCTTCTTGCTCCCTCTTGAGCACTTGCGTTGGTTTTCCCTTGAAGAGGAAAGGGTGATGCAGCAAAGTAGCATAAGTATTTCCCTCAGTTTTTGAGAACCAAGGTACCAATCCAGAAGGAGGCCATGCACAAGTCCCTCGCACCTACACAAACAAATAAATCCTCGCAACCAATGCGATAAGGGGTTGTCAATCCCAACACGGTCACTTATGATAGTGAGATCTAATAGATATGATTAGATAATATTTTTGGTATTTTTATGATAAAGATGCAACGTAAAATAAAAGGAAAAGGAAATAACTAAGTACTGGAAGATTAATATGATGGAAGATAGACCCGGAGGCCATAGGTTTCACTAGTGGCTTCTCTCAAGAGCATAGGTATTCACGGTGGGTAAACAAATTACTATTGAGCAATTGACAGAATTGAGCATAATTATGAGAATATCTAGGTATGATCATGTATATAGGCATCATGTCCGAGACAAGTAGACCGACTCCTACCTGCATCTACTACTATTACTCCACACATCGACCACTATCCAGCATGCATCTAGAGTATTAAGTTCAAGAGAACAGAGTAACGCTTTAAGCAAGATGACATGATGTAGAGGGATAAACTCATGCAATATGATGTAAACCCCATCTTGTTATCCTCGATGGCAACAATACAATACGTGGCTTGTTGCCCCTACTGTCACTGGGAAAGGACACCGCAAGATTGAACCCAAAGCTAAGCACTTCTCCCATTGCAGGAAAGATCAATCTAGTAGGCCAAACCAAACTTATAATTCGAAGAGACTTGCAAAGATAACCAATCATACATAAAAGAATTCAGAGAAGATTCAAATATTGTTCATAGATAAACTTGATCATAAACCCACAATTCATCGGTCTCAACAAACACATCGCAAAAGAAGATTACATCGAATAGATCTCCACAAGAGAGGGGGAGAACTTTGTATTGAGATCCAAAAAGAGAGAAGAAGCCATCTAGCTAATAACTATGGACCCGTAGGTCTGAGGTAAACTACTCACACTTCATCAGAGAGGCTATGGTGTTGATGTTGAAGCCCTCCATGATCAATGCCCGCTCCGGCGGAGCTCCGAAAAAGGCCCCAAGACTGGATCTCGTGGATACAGAAAGTTACGGCGGTGGAATTAGGGTTTTGGCTCTGTATCTGGTAGTTTGGGGGTACGTAGGTATATATAGGAGGAAGGAGTACGTCGGTGGAGCAACAGGGGGCCCATGAGGGTGGAGGGCGCGCCTGGGGGGGCGGGGGTAGGTGCGCCCCTACCTCGTGGCCTCATGGTTGATGTCTTGACGTAGGGTCTAAGTCCTCTGGATCATGTTCGTTCCGAAAATCACGTTCCCAAAGGTTTCATTCCGGTTGGACTCCGTTTGATATTCTTTTTCTGCGAAACCCTTAAATAGGCACAAAAAACAACAATTCTAGGCTCAGCCTCCGTTTAATAGATTAGTCCCAAAAATAATATAAAAGTGTATAATAAAGCCGAAGAATGTCCAAAACAGAATATAATATAGCATGGAACAATAAAAAATTATGGATACATTGGAGACGTATCAGGGGCACACCTCGGAGACGCGTGCCGCCTCTTCGTACATGCCACCACACCATACAGCATGTATGAGGGCCCGGTGCAATGCTCCGGTGGAATTGCTACCCCCAGGGTCCCCATCTCGCCTAACCCTGTAGCATTTGACCACGGGTTCTACCCCTTTGACTTTGCACGAGCGGCCTTTGACCAGTGGAACGGCTAAGCCTGGCGAGCCCAAGCACTACGGCAAGAAGACCACACAGAGGAAGAAGGCCTACTCCGATGGGTATCTGAAGTTATATCCTGACACACCCGACCCCATTGCGGCGGATCTGGAGGATAGGGTGGTGGTGGGCATGGGGCCCAAGGAGCACGGTCGGGAGGCGATTATCGATGTTGTGATCACTCCTACTATCTCCTACACACAGCTCCGCTGGATCGACCCGAGCCTGAGCCAGCACACGAGCACGCCAATGACCAGTGCACAGTCACAGTCCCTCTTTCAGGAGCGGCAAACTGTAAGTATTTTCCCTCTTATCTTCATTGCTCACTATATTTTCCGCATTTAGTAGTTTTATGAGTTCCATCATGTCATACCGTAGGCCTACATGGACTACACACGCTAGGAGACCATGGTGTGGCACGAGAGCCTTTATGCATACCATGTGCAGAGGGATCGCCAGATGCAGCACGCATTTTAGGAAATGGCGGCCGGCAAGTGACCTCAATTGCAACCAGCACAATGTCCTCCTGCACAACCAAGGCTGCTGACCTTTGAGGAGTTTGTGGCACAGAACGCTGGCCCCTCCCCGGTTAGTTCATCCCCAATCTATTCACCCAAATCATATCATGCCTTTCAACATAGTCATATATCCCATTAATATGTCTTTTCAACATCCAGGGAACCGATGGATCAACCGTTGGCAGTGGTCTTCATAGCACTCCCGAGTCACGGTGCCCGGCCACTCCGATCCGCGGAGGCGGAGGTGGAGGCGGTCTTGGTGGTAGCACTGCCGCTAGCAGTGACGACCTGGGCTTTGGCGGTCTTGGTAGTGATGACCTCCGCGGTGCTCGACATCCTGGCGCTTAAGCCTTTCGGTTACTTGTGTGCTTATGCCTATGTTTCTTTAGATGACTTGTGTGTGGTGATGATGATCCTTCAGATGACTTGTATGTGGTGATGATGATCTTTTCGGTTACTTTTGATGGTCCTTTAGATGACTTGTGTGATTTCTTTATATGCTTATGTTGATTGTGATGATGCTTATGCATATATTGTTGTGACAGTGCCAGATGATACTTAGATTTGTTCCATATGTTTATTTCCATCATATATATTTGCTGTATATTTGAATTGAATTGATCTGAAAACAATCAGGCAAAAGAAAAAAAATCAAATACAAACTATGCCAACGGCTAGGCCGTCGGCATAGTGCTCGCGTGAGCGCCCAGTTGCTGACACGTGGCATCTGTGTCGATGACCTAGCCGTCGGCATCGTTTTCAACTAAGCTGACGGCTAAGCCGATGGCTAGGCCATCGGCATAGCCCTGTCCCAGGAACGCCCAGTTGCCGACACGTGGCATCTATGGCCGTCGGCTTAGTTGCACCACGTGGCGAGCAGAGGTTGGTCGTCACTTGACGGCGGCCGCTGTTAGATGGGAACGTTGCCGACGGCCAGGGCCGTCGGCATAGTTGTACGGACACCGTCGGGATAGGTCCTATGCCGACGGACTTTCTATGTCGACGACCTCCCGGGCTACGCCGACGTATATGTTGCCGACGGACCTATGCCGACGGGGGCCGTCGGCATAGGCCTGTCCCCACGACATAGCAGGGCTATGCCGACGGCCAGGGCCGTCGGCATAGGGTGCGATTCCGGTAGTGACGGTCGCCAGCATCTCCACCGGACGACCTTCTTCTACAGCAACACCACGGGGTTCATGGTGTCGCTGCTCATCATCGTGCTGCTCCTGGTCCGGAGGCTGCAGAGCCGGTGCTCTGCGCCATGCTGCAGCTGTGCGAGCTCATCCTGGTTGTGCTGCTCGGCCTCCTGGGGCCCTACGTCGCCGAGAGCTGCGGGAATGCGGGCTCCTCTGCCAACGTGATCGCGCTGATCGACCTGGTTCTCGTCTACATCTTCCTCATGATAATGGTGTCTCGAATCCTCTCGTGGTGGTGATGCTACTGTGCTTGCTCAGCCTCATCGGCGCGTACACGACCGGGAGCTGCCGGGACATGGTCAGCACCGTTAAGCTCATAGCCTTGCCGGCTGCTACTTTGGTGTACGTGGTAATTCACGTGGTCTTCTTCACGCTGGAACACAAGGAAATGAGCAACAAGGACAACAGGAAGCTGGAGAAGAGGCACAAGCAGCTGCTGCTTCTCGCCATCCTGGTGGCTACCATCACCTACCAAGCTGGACTGACACTGCAGGAGGGCTTCTGGACGGAGGGGCACCGTGCGGGAGACCCCATCATGGCCGACACATACGGGACGAGGTACCAAGCGTTCTTCTACTGCAACTCGACGAGTTTCATGGTGTCCATCACGCTCATCATCCTGCTTGTGAACCCGAACTTGTATAAGCCGGTCATACGGTGCTACGCGCTATATGTGTGCAACTGTGCATGGTGAATTGGTGATCGCCCTATTCGGCCTGATGGGCGCCTACCTCAGCAGCATCATGTACGTCTTCGTCCTAGTCGCCGCGGCAATCGCGCTGATTGCCATCACGGTCATGGCGCTGCTGGTCCTGCTCATATTCGGCGATTCCAATGGAGAAGAAGACCGCAACTCATAACAGCCAAGTCCAGCCGGCGATAGGGTAATGAGGCGACAACACTAGAGAGGGAATAGTGCCTGGCGGAAGTACGTGGTGGTGCTGTGATCCTGGCGGCGAGCGTCACCTACCAGGCCGCCATGAAGCCGCCCGGTGGCGACCATGGCGGCAACGCCGTGATGCGGCTTAGCAACCCGCCCTGGTATAGCGCCTTCTTCTACTGCTACTCGACCTCGTTCGTGGCATCGGTCGTCGTCATCGTCCTGCTGCTGTAGGAGTCTCTGCAGAACAATGTCTTCCTGCTCTATGCCATGAACACAGCAATCGTGCTAGACCTGCTCGGCCTCCTCGGGGCATACACCGTCGACAGCAGCCGAGGGTGCAAGGCGACGGGGTACGTCATCACGTTGTTCGCCGCCGTGCTCGCCTACATCGCCATCCACCTCGTGCTTTGGTTCCTGGGCAGGAGAGCCCAGGACAAAGTAAATAATAGTCTTGCTTGTGAACCGGAGGCTCAGACAAAGAGCTCAAACAATTGTTAGTAGTGATACTGATCATCTGTAGGAACTAGCTAGACTGACAGTTAGCGAATCTCTTCACATATTTATATACCCTATTGTATAAGAAAAGGGAAAAATCATGTACTCCCTCAATGTTTACTTAAAAATTGCAATCATTGAATCGATGAGTATAGTCCCCACAAGGCGACAACTCAAAGGCCAACGAAAGACCAAAATGTCAGATGTCGCCTCGTTGTGTGGTGCCGATGAGCTTCCTATCTCTCTTCACAATGGCTTGTAACATAACTAGTAATGTAGATGCCACATAAGCAAAAATAATAGGATGGCAAGTAGTTACGGTCAGTTTGGATGGTGACCTGGCGTGGACATCAAATGTGAATTTTTTCTGCCTGACCATGCTAGTGTGGCAACCAAGCGTTTGGTTTGGTCCCTCATCTGGTAAAGCATCAATGTCCCATCATACAGTCCGTGAATCATTTTTTTACCATGCAAAGTCCCATCCAGGTTGCTATTTAGCTCGTGGCCACAGGCCCATGCGTCCGAACTAGATCGCCTGGCCCAGGCTAATTAGAGTGCCTCGAGTTCTGCCCAGGCTAATTACAAATTTACAATACAAGGAGTCCACGCTAGGCAAGTTCTCTTTTTCATAGGGCAGCAACCAAACAACCACTAGTAGAATCCAGGGACAATTCCAGGCCAGGCAATACATGACGAGGATGCCAACCAAACTGACCCTTAATAACACTGGTAGAAAAGAGGGCTTTGGTGACAGCTTAATGTACACATTAGTCCTGATTGCATTATGAACCGAAAATAATGTGAGCATTAGTCCCGGTTCGAGCGGCTAGGTCGTCGGGAAGGTATTAATCCCGGTTCAAATGGGACCTTTAGTCCCGGTTTGAGGCACGAACCAGGACTAAAGGATGCGGTGCCCTTCAATCTCGGTTCGTATCTCAAACCGGGACTAAAGATTAGACCTTTAGTCCCGGTTTCAGACATGAACCGGTAATAAAGGGTGCGATGTCCTTTAGTCTCGGCTCATGTCTCAAACCGGGACTAAAGGGGTTTGTGTCTCAAAAACTCTACCCCCCTCCCCCCCTGTATCGGCATTTTAGTTTGGAAAAAAACAAAAGAAAATGATAAAAACGTCAAAAAATAAAATCTTTCGACATGTAGTTATATTACTACATCTACTAGTTAGGAAAATTAAAAAACATAAATCTGGACATCTACTTGTTTCGTAGTTAATGTGCTATCTATTTTCTGTTACCCCTATGCATGATCACTAATGTTGTTCCTACCTTGTTTGCTGTCTTAGTAGGCAAATTTTGAGATGAACACGGACTCGGAGACCATCAACACTGCGTGCAAAGAGCAGAGGCCATCAGATCAAGAAGAAGTATTTTGATACCGTAGCCGGAAACAAAGTCAGCATCAAGTCTTTGGTGCCAGATCTGACGGACGGTGAATGGCAAGCTCCGGTGGAGATGTGGTCTACCCCAAGACACAAGGTTTGTCTCTGCATTGTTTGCTACTTTATGTTCTGCACATGATATGCTAGTACTAGATAATGCTGACAATATGCTTTTTTGTAGGAAACCTGTGTCTCGAACAAGATGAATCGAGAAAAGGTCGTTTACAATCAGAGAACTGGCTCGAGGCACTACACAGCACACATTTTTCTCACTGTGAGAACTTTTCTCTAGAGACCTTACCGTTTGATCCTCGTTGAATAACATTTCCGATTCTTGTTTAATAAAATTTTGATTTTTTTTTGAAAAACATTTCAGAAAGAAGAGCATAAGGGTGAGGAGCTGTCTGCGATTGACTTGTTTAAGGCCAGCCACAACAGCAAGAAGCACGGGTTTTCGGAGCCATTCAAGACTGCTATGGTAAGTCACTCCATGTTTTGTCCAACCAGTTCAAACTTTTGTCTAGAAACCTCAGCCCTGTTTGATTCACAGCTAGCTTTGATGTTGTTTGATGCTGTTTGATTCGGAGCCAGTCAAGAACACACACTATGTTCCATGCTTTGATGTTGTTTGATAGTTCAACAAAGATATCAGAACTTGCTGTAGCTATTTGTTGCATTTTTATGATATGATGAAATTTGATCTGAATGTTAGTTTGATGATCAGCTCACTCGGGAAGCCATCTTATATAGAACCACCATTCTAGGCTTGATGAAGCGATGATATTGTTCCAATTGCATGTCTCCAGGTCACATAAGTTACTAGTCAAATAATGCTGTCAAGTTACTAGTCATCATCTTCTTCTGCTTGAGTTTGAGTAAAATATCTATGTATAGATTTTGTGTGCTGGTTTGGTTACTTCAAATAATCCATTTGTGTGTTGATTTGGTTTCTCTTGCTTGGGTTGGTTTGCAAAATGTGAAATAGATCTCCCACTAATGCCTATCATTTTCCTCCATATGCTAGCTTGGGATGGAAGAAATGAAGGACACGCCGGTTCCAGTCATCTAGTAACAACTCCGGCAAAGCAGCTGATGCTGTGGCTGCTCATGTTCGTGATCTTGAGTAGAAGATGGAGAGGTCGGAGCTTCAAGCTGAAGTGATGCAAGAAGAATTGGCGGCAATCAAGATGAAGGCGGAAGTGAAGGAAATATGCCCTAGAGGCAATAATAAAGTTGTTGTTTATATTTCCTTATATCATGATAAATGTTTATTATTCATGCTAGAATTGTATTAACCAGAAACTTAGTACATGTGTGAATATATAGACAAATAGAGTGTCACTAGTATGCCTCTACTTGACTAGCTCGTTAATCAAAGATGGGTAAGTTTACTAACCATAGACATGAGTTGTCATTGGATAAACGGGATCACATCATTAGAGAATGATGTGATTGACATGACCCATCTGTTAGCTTAGCACTACGATCGTTTAGTTTATTGCTATTGCTTTCTCCATAACATATACATGTTCCTATGACTATGAGATTATGCAACTCCCGAATACCGGAGGAACACTTAGTGTGCTACCAAACGTCACAACGTAACTGGGTGATTATAAATATGATCCATAGGTGTCTCTAGTGGTGTTTGTTGAGTTGGCATAGATCAAGATTAGGATTTGTCACTCCGATTGTCAGAGAGGTATCTCTGGGCCCTCTCGATAATGCACATCACTATAAGCCTTGCAAGAAATGTGACTAATGAGTTAGTTGCGTGATGTTGCATTACAGAACGAGTAAAGAGATTTGATGGTAACGAGCTTGAACTAGGTATGATGATACCAACGATCGAATCTCAGGCAAGTAACATACTGATGCCAAAGGGAACAATGTATGTTGTTATGCGGGTTGACCGATAAAGATCTTCGTAGAATATGTAGGAACCAATATGAGCATCTAGGTTCCGCTATTGGTTATTGATCGGAGATGAGTCTCGGTCATTTCTACATAGTTCTCGAACCCGCAGGGTCAGCATGCTTAATGCTCGATGACGATCGATATTATGAGTTTATGTGTTTTGATGTACTGAAGGTAGTTCGGAGTCCTGTATGTAATCACGGACATGACGAGGAGTCTCAAAATGGTCCAGACATAAAGATTGATATATTGCATGATGCTATTCGGACAGCGGATGAGTTCTGGGATCACCGAATAAATATCGGAGTGTCGGGGGGTTATCGAAACCCCGGGGGGACTAATGGGCCAACATGGGCCTTGTGAGAGAGGGAGGAGAGGGCCCTAGGTCTGCCCCCCCCCCCTTGAGGAGTCCGAATTGGACTAGGAGGGGGCGGCGCCCCCCTCCCTTTCCTTCTCCCTCTCTCCCTCTCCTTCCTTCCCCTCTTCCCTTGTTGGAAACCTACTAGGAATAGCTAGGATTCCTATTCCTAGTTGGAATCCTACTTGGGGCGCGCCCCATGAGGGCCGACCGGCCTCCCCCTTGCTCCTTTATATACGGGGGCAGGGGCACCCTAGAACAAACAAGTTGACAGTTGTCTTAGCCGTGTGCGGTGCCCCCCTCCATAGATTTCCACCTTGGTCATATCGTTGTAGTGCTTACGTGAAGCCCTGCGTCGGTAACTTCATCATCACCATCATCACGCCGTCATGCTGAGAAACTCTCCCTCAGCCTCAACTGGATCAAGAGTACGAGGGACATCACCGAGATGAACATGTGCAGATCGCGGAGGTGCCGTGTGTTCGGTACTTGATCAGTTGGATCGCGAAGACGTTCGACTACATCAAGCGCGTTACATAATGCTTCTGCTTTCGGTCTAGAGGGTACGTGGACACACTCTCCCCTCTCGTTGCTATGCATCTCCTAAATAGATCTTGTGTGATAGTAGGAAATTTTTGAAATACTGTGTTCCCCAACAGTGGCATCCGAGCCATGTCTATGCGTAGATGTTATATGCACGAGTAGAACAAAAAGGAGTTGTGGGCGTGGGTATATACATATTGCTTGCTGTCACTAGTTGATTTTTGATTCAGCGGTATTATTGGATGAAGCGGCTCAGACTGACATTACGCATACGCTTACGTGAGACTGGATCTACCGACGTGCTTCCACTAGTAGAAAACGGGCCTTTAGTCCCGGTTCTGGAACCGGGACTAAAGGGTCGTTACTAAAGGTCCCCCCTTTAGTGCCGGTTCTTATACGAATCGAGACTAAAGGCCCTCCACGTGGCCGCTGCCTGGAGGTCCACCTTTAGTCCCGGTTGGTAACACCAACCGGTACTAAAGGATTTTTTTAACCTTTTTCCCGATTTTCAAATTCCTGAATTATTTTAACCTCTAATCTCTAATCACCCCTCACCACTGCTCAATTTAATCTCTAATCACCCCTCATCATTCCAAATCATCTAACTTCCTGGACGGTCACCCATCCTCCCACTCCCCCAGCATGAGCACGCTTAACTTTCGGGTTCTATTCTCCCTCGTTTCCAAGTCTGCACTTGTTGTTTTGCTGACAATAGTAAGATGTCAATCCTATTAACCCTCAGGAGTTTAGCTTGAGCATGAAGTCACACATTTCACTGTTTGAGTTTAAAACTATTGTTCCAAAAAACAATAATTATTTAGTGACACTAATATTTCTTTAATAAGTAGTTTGACCATAGTTTGACCAGATTTGACCAAAATTCAAAAAAACTAAAATAATTATTTAGTAACACTAATATTCTTGAATAATTATTTAGTAACACTAATACTTCTTGAATAAGTAGTTTGACCATAGTTTGACCAGATTTAACGATTTTTTTTTAAAAACTGAAATTTGAGCATAACTTTTTTTCCTTTTGGAATTTGAGGATTCTACAAATTTGCAAACTGGCCGTAGGCGGTCAAAATCGGATGCGGGTTTTCGCGCTGAACATTTTGATATATTATACGTTTTTTCTGACATCGTATGCAAAAGTTATAGCCGTTTTACATTTTCCCTACACTTTTTGCAAAACATGTCCAAATTTAAGTTTTTAAATTTTCCTAAGTAGTAGATGTAGTAACATAACTACATCTCAAAGGTTTTTTTGAAGTTTTTATCATTTTCTTTTGCTTTTTACAAAACTGAAAAGGCGATACAAAGGGAGGGGTTGTAGGATTTGAAAATTGCACCATTAGTATCGGTTCATGGCACAAACCGGTACTAAAGGTCTAACCTTTAGTACCGGTTGGTGGCACGAACCGGTACTAATGGGCATCGCACCCTTTAGTCCTGGTTCATGGCACCAACCAGGACTAAAGGTCCCATTTGAACCGAGAGTAATGCATGTACGATGCCCTAGCCGCTCGAACCGGGACTAATGCTCACATTAGTCCCGGTTCGTAATGCAACCAGTACTAATGCTCTTTTCTGGCCGAACCAAAGCCCCTTTTTCTACTAGTGTTCGCACACAGGTGGCTAGTGGGTGTCTGTTTCTCCAACTTTAGTTGAATCGGTTTCAATGAACAGGGTTTGTTCCGAAGATCAAAAAGCAATCACTATACTACGTTGTTGTTTTCATGCGTAGGTAAGAATGGTTCTTGCTGGAAGCCCGTAGCAGCCACATAAAACTTGCAACAACAAAGTAGAGGATGTCTAACTTGTTTTTGCAGGGTATATGGTCATGTGATATGGTCAAGACATGATGAGATATAAATTGTTGTATGAGATGATCATGTTTTGTTAAAGTTATCGGCAACTGGCAGGAGCCTTATGGTTGTCTCTTTATTGCATAAGATGCAAGTGTCATATAATTGCTTTGCTTTATCGCTATGCGACAGCAATAGTTGCAAAAGCAACAGTTGGCAAGGCAACCATGTGAAAACACGTTGATAGAGATCAAGATGATGGAGATCATGGTATCATGCCGGTGACGATGGAGATCGTGACGGTACTTTGGAGATGGAGATCAAAGGCACAAGATGACGATGGCCATATCATGTCACATATTTTGATTGCATGTGATGTTTATCTTTTATGCATCTTATTTTTCTTAGTACGATGCTAGCATTATGAGATGATCCCTTACTAAAATTTCAAGGTATAGCTGTTCTCCCTGAGTATGCACCATTGCGATAGTTCTTCGTGATGAGACACCATGTGATGATCGGGTGTGATAAGCTCTATGTTCACATACAATGGGTGCAAGCCAGTTTTGCACACGCACAATACTTGGGTTAAACTTGATGATCCTAGGATATGTAGATATGGCCTCGGAACACTGAGACCGAAAGGTCGAGCTTGAATCATATAGAAGATATGATCAACATAGTATTGTTCACCATTGAAAATTACTCCATCTCACGTGATGATCAGACATGGTTTAGTTGATATGGATCA
This sequence comes from Triticum monococcum, assembly GCA_034509565.1. NCBI lineage: Eukaryota > Viridiplantae > Streptophyta > Magnoliopsida > Poales > Poaceae > Triticum > Triticum monococcum. Next base: position 73,035,914 of record CM067842.1, on the reverse strand, counting down.
CGTGATCACTTAGATGATTAGAGGGATGTCTATCTAAGTGGGAGTTCTTAAGTAATATGATTAATTGAGCTTAAATTTATCAAGAACTTAGTCCTGATAGTATTTGCATATCTATGTTGTAGATCAATTGCTCGCGTATAGCTTCCCGATTTATTTATGATATGTTCCTAGAGAAAACTATGTTGGAAGATGTTAGTAGCAAAGATGCGGACTAGCTCCGTGGTCTGAAGATTATCTTCATTGCTGAACAGAAGAATTATGTCCTTGATGCACCGCTAGGTGACACACCTATTGCTGGAGCAGATGCAGACGTTATGAACGTTTGGCAAGCTCGGTATGATGACTACTTGATAGTTTAGTGCGCCATGCTTTACAACTTTGAACCGGGACTTCAAAAACATTTTGAATGTCATGGAGCATATAAGATGTTCCAAGAGCTGAAATTGGTATTTCAAACTAATGCCCGAGTTGAGAGGTATGAGACCTCTCACAAGTTCTTTGCCTACAAGATGGAGGAGAATAGCTCAGCTAGTGAGCATGTGCTAAGAATGTCTGAGTACTACAATCACTTGAATCAAGTGGGAGTTAATCTTCCAGATAATATAGTGATTGACGGAGTTCTCTACTCATTATCACCAAGTTACTAGAACTTCGTGATGAACTATAATATGCAAGGGATAACTAATACGTCCATTTTTGCATCATGCTTTTATATCGATATTTATTGCATTATGGCCTATTCTCTCTTATTTTACAAGGTTTACATAAAGAGGGAGAATGCCGGCAGCTGGGATTCTAGGCTGGACAAGGAGTAAATATTAGAGATCTATTCTGCACAGCTTCAAAAGTCCTGAAACTTCACGGAAGTCATTATCAGAATATATAAAAAAATACTGAGCGCAAGACGCACCCCCTGCCTCGTGGACCCCCTGGTGGCCCTCCGATGCCCATCCTATGGTATATGAAGTCTTTTAATGAGAAAAAAAATCATAAGCCAGTTTTCGGGACGAGACGCCGCCGCCACGAGGCGGAACCTTGGCGGAACCAATCTAGGGCTCTCGCGGAGTTGTTCTGCCGGGGAAACTTCCCTCCGGGAGGGGGAAATCATCGCCATCGTCATCACCAACGACCCTCTCATCGGAAGAGGGTCAATCTCCATCACCATCTTCACCAGCACCATCTCCCCTCAAACCCTAGTAGTGTTAATTACTCCTTGTAGTTGATGCTAGTTGGTTTATTTGGTGGAAGATCATATGTTCAGATCCTATATGCATATTAATACTCCTATGATTATGAACATGAATATGCTTTGTGAGTAGTTACGTTTGTTCCTGAGGAAATGGGAGAAGTCTTGCTATTAGTAGTCATGTGAATTTGGTATTTGTTCGATATTTTGATGATATGTATGTTGTCTCTCCTCTAGTGGTGTTATGTGAACGTCGACTACATGACACTTCACCATTATTTGGGCCTAGAGGAAGGCATTGGGAAGTAATTAGTAGATGATGGGTTGCTAGAGTGATAGAATCTTAAACCCTAGTTTATGCGTTAATTCGTAAGGGGCTGATTTGGATCCATATGTTTCATGCTATGGTTAGGTTTACCTTAATACTTTTGTTGTAGTTGCGGATGCTTGCACTAGAGGTTAATCATAAGTGGGATGCTTGTCCAAGTAAGGACAATACCCAAGAACCGGTCCACCCACATACCAAATTATCAAAGTACCGAACGTGAATCATATGAACGTGATGAAAACTAGCTTGACGATAATTCCCATGTGTCCTCGGGAGCGCTTTTCTCTATATAAGAATTTGTCTAGGCTTGTCCTTTGCTACAAAAGGGATTGGTCCACCTTGATGCATTTTATTTACATTTGTTACTTTTTGCTTGTTACCAATTATCTTATCACAAAACTATCTGTTACCTATAATTTCAGTGCTTGCAGAGAATACCTTGCTGAAAACCACTTATCATTTCCTTCTGCTCCTCGTTGGGTTCAACACTCTTACTTATCGAAAGGACTATGATAGATCCCCTATACTTGTGGGTCATCAAGACTCTTTTCTGGCATCGTTGCCGGGGAGTGAAGCGCCTTTGGTAGGTGGAATTTGGTAAGGAAAAATTTATATAGTGTGCTGAAATTTACTGTCACTTATTACTATGGAAAGTAATCCTCTGGGAGGGCTTGTTCGGGGTATCTTCACCCCGACAAGTAGAGAAAAGAGTTACCCCTCAACCTATTGAACCTACTGAAAATGAAAATGTCTACTTTGAGATTCCTTCGGATATGACAGAAAAACTGCTAGCTAATCCTTTTGCAGGAGACAGAACAATGCATCCTGATGAGCACCTAATATATGTGGATGAAGTTTGTGAATTATTTAAGCTTGCAGGTGTACCCGATGATATTAAGAAGAAGGTCTTCCCTTTATCTTTGAAGGGAGATGCATTTACATGGTATATTCTATGTGATGATACGGTATCATGGAACTACAATCGATTGAAATTGGAATTTCATCAGAAGTTTTATCCTATGCATCTTGTTCATCATGATCGCAATTATATATATATATTTTTTGGCCTCACGGAGGAGAAAGCATCGCTCAAGCTTGGGGGAGGCTTAAATCAATGTTATATTCATGCCCCAATCATGAGCTCTCAAGAGAAATGATTATTCAAAATTTATATGCTCGGCTTTCTGATAACAATCGCACCATGCTCGATACTTCTTGTGCTGGCTCTTTTATGATGAAGACTATTGAATTCAAATGGGATTTATTGGAAAGAATTAAACGCAACTCTGAAGATTGGGACTCGACGAAGGTGAGAAGTCAGGTATGGTACCTAAGTTTGATTGTGTTAAATCTTTTATGGATACCGATGTTTTCCGTAAATTTAGCACTAAATATGGACTTCACTCGGAAATAGTAGCTTATTTCTGTGAATCTTTTGCTACTCATGTTGATCTCCCTAGGGAGAAGTGGTTTAAATATCATCCTCCCATAGAAGTAAAAGTAGCTGCACCTATTAAAGTTGAAGAAAAGACTGTCACTTATAATGATCCTATTGTTGCTACTGCTTATGTTGAGGAACCACCTTCTCCTGTTAGGATAAAACATCATGCTAAAGCTTCATCTGTGGTTTGTAAAAGCAATATTAGAACTTATACACTTCCTGAGCAAGTTAAAGTTGAACCTAATATTGCTATTGTTAAAAATCTCTTGTCTGATAATATTGATGGGCATGTTATTCCTTGTCACGCCGGTTTTTATAGGAGGTTCATTAAGGACTTCTCAAAAATTTCTCGGCCTCTGACTAATTTCTTACAAAAAGATATACCATTTGTTTTTGATGATGATTGCGTAGAAGCATTTGAAATACTTAAGAAAGCATTGATCTCTGCACCTATTGTTCAGCCACCTGATTGGAATTTACCCTTTGAAATTACGTGTGATGCTAGTGATTATGCTGTAGGTGTTGTTCTAGGGCAAAGAGTTGATAAGAAATTAAATGTTATTCAATATGCTAGTAAAACACTAGACAATGCTCAGAGAAAGTATGCTACTACTGAAATGGAATTTTTGGCAGTTGTATTCGCTTATGATAGGTTCAGACTTTATATTGTTGATTCTAAAGTACCTATTCACACGGATCATGCTGCTATTAAATACCTTATGGAAAAGAAAGATGCTAAACCTAGACTTATTAGATTGGTTCTCTTGCTACAAGAATTTGATTTGCATATTATTGATAGAAAGGGAGCTGAGAACCCTGTTGGAGACAACTTGTCTAGGCTGGAGAATGTTCTTGATGACCCACTACCTATTGATGATAGCTTTCCTGATGAACCATTAAATGTCATAAATGCTTCTCGTACTGCTCCATGGTATGCTGATTATGCTAATTATATTGTTGCTAAATTTATACCACCTAGTTTCACATACCAGCAAAAGAAAAAGGTTTTCTATGATTTGAGACATTACTTTTGGGATGACCCACATCTTTATAAAGAAGGAGTAGATGGTGTTATTAGACATTGTGTACCTAAGCATGAACAGGAACAGATCCTATGCAAGTGTCACTCCGAGCTTATGGAGGACAACATGCTGGAGATAGAACTGCACACAAGGTATTGCAATCCGATTTTTATTGGCCTACTCTCTTCAAGGATGCCCGTAAGTTTGTTGTATCTTGTGATGAATGTCAAAGAATTGGTAGTATTAGTAGACGCCAAGAAATGCCTATGAATTATTCACTTGTTATTGAACCATTTGATGTTTGGGGCTTTGATTATATGGGACCTTTTCATGCCTCCAATGGATATACACATATTTTAGTTGCTGTTGATTACGTTACTAAGTGGGTAGAAGCTATTCCAACTAGTAGTGCTGATCATAACACCTCTATTAAGGTTTGGAGTCCCTAGATATTTAATGACTGATGGTGGTTCACATTTTATTCATGGTGCTTTCCGTAAAATGCTTGCTAAATATGATGTTAATCATAGAATTGCATCTCCTTATCACCCACAGTCTAGTGGCCAAGTAGAATTGAGCAATAGATAGCTCAAATTAATTTTGCAAAAGACTGTTAATGGATCTAGAAAGAATTGGTCCAAGAAACTTGATGATGCATTATGGGCCTATAGAACTGCATATAATAATCCTACGGGTATGTCTCCGTATAAAATGGTTTATGGAAAAGCATGTCACTTACGTCTCGAATTAGAACATAAGGCTTGTTGGGCTATTAAAGAGCTCAACTATGATGTCAAACTTGCCGGTGAGAAGAGGTAATTTGACATTAGCTCACTCGATGAATGGAGAACCCAAGCCTACGAGAATGCAAAATTATTTAAAGAAAAATTTAAAAGATGGCATGAAAAAAGAATACAAAAGCATGAGTTTAATGTAGGTGATTATGTATTGCTATAGAACTCTCGTTTAAGATTTTTTGTAGGAAAACTTCTCTCTAAATGGGAAGGTCCTTACGTTATTGAGGAGGTCTATCGTTCCGGTGCCATAAAAATCAACAACTCCGAAGGCACAAATCCTGAGGTGGTGAACGGTCAAAGAATTAAACATTATATCTCGGGTAATCCTATAAATGTTGAAACCAATGTTATTGAAACCGTAACCCCCGGAGGAATACATAAGGAACACTTTCCGGAACGTTTCATACTCCGAAAAGGAATAGGTATGTGGTACGGTAAGTAAACCGACTCCAAAACAGTTCTAATGGCAATTTTCTTCCGTTCTGGAATATTTAGAAAAATAGAAAAATAAGAAAAACTTCGGGAAGGAAACAAGGGCTCCACGAGGATGGAGGGCGTGCCCTACCCCCCATGGCACACCCCCTAGCTCGTGGGCACCTCGTGCGCTCTCCGGACTCCGTTTTCTCGCACGTTACGTATTTTGGTCGATAAAAATTCATTATATAATCCCCCGGAGGTTTTGAGTCCTGTATTACGCAAATATCTCTTGTCTTTGTTTCGAGCTGTTTATCTGACAGATCTAGGTTGTCATGTCGTCCTCAAGTGCCCCCAAGGACAAGTTCTTCGAGAAGGTCATCAACCCCTACCTCGCAGAGGTTCTGCAACACCCTTAAACCATTGAGATGCGTGAGGGGTTGTTGCACATCCGTGATGTTGAGGGACCAAGGTGGACCGGAAGCATGGAAACAAGGCTCGAGGTAATTGAGCAACAAGTTTTCAGGTGCCGGGAGATGGTGGAGCGTGGACTTGCCTCCAATCACATTATGATCACGGAGTTAACCAGCAACCACAAGCTGGATGCCAAGGACATTGGGGAGGCTATCTTCAAGCTTCACGAGAAAATCGAGCACCTCCAAGCCCAGATCTATGACCTGCAAAACCAAAACTGTGAGTATGAGTATAGATTCAAGAGGATGAGTTTGGCTGCAGATTTCAGGATTCAGGAGACTCGGTCATCCTTCTATGATGGCGAGCCTATGCCTTGGAAGAAGGACGACAAGCCTACATCATCAACAACTCCACCCTCTCCACTAACAAAGAAGAACTGAGTACCTGGTATGGGCACTCCCCTTGGCAAGTGCCAAGCTTGGGGGAGTGCCCCGGTATCGTATCACCATCACTTTTATCTTTACCGTTTTTCTTAGTTCGATCCTTTTGACAATATCTTGATCTAGTAGAATAAAGTTTTAGTATGATCTACTTGTGAGTTTTTCTTTATGATCCTTCTATCTAATCGAGTCCGTGAGTTATATATAATAAAGATTAGTGTTGAGTCAAGGGCTTGATTATTTTGCCATAATCTTGAGTGAATAAAAGAAAAGAGAAAGAAATAAAAAGAAACAAAGAGATCATATGGATCTTATGGAGAGTAATGATCTCACATATAAAAAGTATGACGAATAAAAGTTGTTGAGAGTTGACAAACCTAGTGTTGGTCGGTTTTATTTTCAGTAAAAACCTAGATCAGTTTTTTTAGATTGCATTTTATTTCGGTTTAGTTTATTTAACGAGCGTTCGTTCGTGTAGATCTGTTAGTGAACAATTTTCATTAGATTGGTCCTGTTAGCGAACGTTTGCGTCGTAGTTTTTTCTTTTTATTTTCTTTTTCGGCCATGGACCTATCCGTGATTATTTTTATCGTAGATTAGCCCCTAATCTTTAAACCCTCGCCGTTTCTTAACCATTTGTACAAATCCAGTGAAACCAATGCCAAAATCTTTGTTTTGAAACCCTCTTTCTGTTTAATCAACTTGAACAATGTTTTGACAAATTTAAAATTTGGTTTCAAGCATATTTGTGTACGAAGTTCTTTTGACCGTAGTGTCAGTTCCGTATCTCTGTTTTGATCGACTCTTTTTGCAAATCGAACCTCTTCAGTTGAAATTTCAGTTTGGATTTTTTTTGAAGTTTTCCCCTTGCATCTTTGCTTGAGTGCTTATGTATGCTATTTTTTGTTTGCGCTAGAATTCCCGGAGTGCGCATCGTGCTACTACGAGTCACTAGGTTTTGGGGATCATCAGCAAGGCAAGTAACACATTGATCATACCCATTTATTACCTAGTTTTTATGCATTAGCTCAACCCTCAAACATTGCATCAGTAGGATCTCTTAACATGGGGGTTTTGGGAAGTAGATGATGAGGTAGAACCTATTATCCTTTTTATTATCAAACCCCTAGGAGTTACTACTACATTATGCTATTTATTGTCATGCTATTCTCGTAGACGTGGATTGGGTTTGAGTGTATCCATGACAGATGTGAGATTATTAATTAATGGTTTATTTAAGGTGGCTACTTAAACACACATCTTGGTGGATTGGTTGCGGGCACCTGGGGATATACCAGTGCTGTCCTTTTTGGTTCACCACCCAGGCTCAAAGGGATCATAAGAGTATTCATGCTGGAAGCTTGCGTGTGCAGCCACAAGCCATTATGGGCTCTGGCATAGTTGAGTAAGTTGTGGGAAACCTTTCCATGATGGGCTAGCAGATGTAGGGGATTGTAGGTGTACCGGCCTATCTATCGGTTAAGAGGACCTCTTCGGAAAGACTATGTCTCAGTCATCTGTTTCTAAAACACCATGCAGTGCAAGAAATACAATGGAGGAGATCGAGTCTTGTGGGGAAAAGTGCGCAATACCTCTGCGGAGAGTACAAACTGATCATGGTTACTCGTGTCCCCGATTATGGACATTTTGAGTATCTGCTTCTTGGATTATCATGTGGATCTCATCACCCTAAATTAATTTGTTGGGATGTTAACTACTTTTAATTGGGATTGAGATGGGGTCTTACCATTCTCAATGTTTTACAACTACCATGATAGTTAAATAAAATATATTCCTTTGTTGTAGGGAAAAATTGGCTTTTCGCAAAAACATTATAACCATAGAGCCTCCACCAGCCATATATGCATGTAGTGATAGCATTTACTTGTTCTTTGCTCTATTGTCTTTTCTTGCCAGCATATTCCATGTGCTGAACCGTTTCGGGATGCAACCTATCATGTTGCAGACTTTTCAGACGAAGAGTACGGTGTGCTAGGTCGTTGTCGTGCACTCAGCTATGCCATTGGAGTTGATGGACTCACTTTATCTTCCAAGCCTTCCATTGTTATCTTATTTAGATGGCCTTAAGCCATAATATTGTATTAAGTTCTCTCTTGAGACTATCGATGTAATAAGTGTGTGATTTCTACTCTATTATAAATCCTTCGAAGTACTATGTGTGTCAGCATTACCGATCCAAGGATGGCACTTATGCACAGAGATTTAACCTCCTGAGGTCGGATCGCTACAAGATGGTAACAAAGCACACGCTGAATGTAGGACACGACCACTAAGAAGAGCCATTGGTCACTCTTCTCTACTCATTTCTAACTTCTCTCCATTTTCTACTCTATAGCATGGCGGACACGAGGAACAAGTTTGCACAACCGGATGAAGACACACCCTTTGGGCGACACTTGAAATAAGTCACTAGGTACCTGAACATTGGAATACAAAGCTTCACCGGGACCTACACCGCCACTTTACCAGAAGAGGAGCGTTGGATGATTCGAGTTCAAGTTCTAGGAAGGACATTCACGCCAATAACTGAGCCCATAGAGTTTTCCTTTGATGCACCAACCTGGAGTCTAGGAAAGAGCATGGCAGCCCACATCACCATAGGACGCATCGGCGAAGTTTATCACAAGGATCTTAAGGACATGATTTACCCAATATGTGGGCGCCGAGATGAGCAATGGGAGATGATCAGCACCAGGAAGGACAGGTCCATTGTAGCTTACATCCAGGAGCTAAACCAGCACATTCATTGCCAGGAGAACCAAATGTGCGCAAGCATGGTAGATCTAAAGAAGTTGATGACTAGGAACTGCGAGGTGGAAGAATAACTCAAGTCTACACACGACAGATACAAGGAGGAAATCAACGTACTAGTGGAGATGAATGACGACCTGACAAGGAAGGTAAGAGTATTCATGGGAGACCCTGCGCCAGGAGGAGATGACGACCACCCCAAGGACTACGTCCTCATCGATGACACCAACTCCGACCCCAGTGATGATGATTATGAAGACGAAGCTGGAGCAGATATCATGGAGTCATCTACGGATCAAAAAATTTAGTAGACCACCATACTATTAGTAGTATTTTCCCCATGTATATATTAGTAGTCCAAGCACTGTAACGATAGTTAGACCGATTGTATGCCCTTGTTTGATATTGTTTTGGAGTGATATTGATTGTGTTTGTCTCATGTGTATATGGGTAGTGCTTTCTCACTAGACCTCATTGTATTCTGATCTCTCCCCTCTAAACCCATCAGATGCCTCCGAGATGTGTCCCCGGATTTGTCTTCCGACCGGAGCTCACTCGGTTGATCCAGCAGTAGAATACACTGATGCAGTTGCTAGTTCAGAATCAAGGAAATAACACCAACAACAATAAAAACAACCCACCACCACCTCTAGTTGACAACTTAGCCCGTTTACTGAGGTTACAACCGCCGGTGTTTTCTAGTAGGACCGCCCATAGTTGCGAATGACTGGCTATGCAGGATTAGAAGGGAGTTGACCACCGTAGGTTGCACATATGCTGAGAAGGTGCGTATTGCCGCACACCAATTGGAAGGACCTGCAACCTCATGGTGGGAGAATTACATGGCCACCTTCCCCATAGATAATGTTACTTGGGAGCAGTTTCAGCAAGCATTCCACACTGCTCATGTCTCAACTGGAGCTATGAGCATGAAGAAGCGTGAGTTTCACAACTTACACTAGGGCAATCGTACTTTGGGCAGTACATGGAGGAGTTTAGCAAGTTAGCTCACTATGCCCTGGATGATGTGTCCACAGATGCCGCGAAGCAAGAGAAGTTTATGGAAGGGCTGAATGAAGAAATGAGTGTGGAGTTGATGGTGGCAACATTTAACAACTACCACGAGTTGGTAGATAAGGCTCTTATGATTGACGGGAAGCAACAACAGATTGAGAGTCGCGAGAGAAAGTATGGACAAGGGAGGAACAATTCAGGAGCTCAGCAGAAGCCTCGTTTCACCCCGAACTTGGGAGGATTTACCCATAACCATGGAGGCCATACCCACAATGGAGGAAGTTCGCATAACCACATTGGCTGTAGGAATGGAAATGGGATGGGAGCAAGCAGTCAGAACTGCCCTAACCCAAGCACGCCTGCTGCTACCTCTTGAGCACTTGCGTTGGTTTTCCCTTGAAGAGGAAAGGGTGATGCAGCAAAGTAGCGTAAGTATTTCCCTCAGTTTTTGAGAACCAAGGTATCAATCTAGTAGGAGGCCACGCACAAGTCCCTCGCACCTACACAAACAAATAAATCCTCGCAACCAACGCGATAAGGGGTTGTCAATCCCTACACGGTCACTTACGAGAGTGAGATCTGATAGATATGATAAGATAATATTTTTGGAATTTTTATGATAAAGAGAAATAAAAGATGCAAAGCAAAATAAATTGCAAAGGAAATAACTAAGTATTGGAAGATTAATATAATGGAAGATAGACCCGGGGGCCATAGGTTTCACTAGTGGCTTCTCTCAAGAGCATAAGTATTTACGGTGGGTGAACAAATTACCGTTGAGCAATTAACAGAATTGAGCATAGTTATGAGAATATCTAGGTATGATCATGTATATAGGCATCACGTCCGAGACAAGTAGACCGACTCCTGCCTGCATCTACTACTATTACTCCACACATCGACCGCTATCCATCATGCATCTAGAGTATTAAGTTCAAGTGAACAGAGTAACGCTTTAAGAAAGATGACATGATGTAGAGTGATAAACTCATGCAATATGATATAAACCCCATCTTGTTAACCTCGATGGAAACAATACAATACGTGCCTTGCTGCCCCTACTATCACTGGGAAAGGACACCGCAAGATTGAACCCAAAGCTAAGCACTTCTCCCATTGCAAGAAAGATCAATCTAGTAGGCCAAACCAAACTGATAATTCGAAGATACTTGCAAAGATAACCAATCATACATAAAATAATTCAGAGAAGATTCAAATATTGTTCATAGATAAATTGATCATAAACCCACAATTCATCGGTCTCAACAAACGCACGACAAAAGAAGATTATATCGAATAGATCTCCGCAAGAGAGGGGCAGAACTTTGTATTGAGATCCAAAAAGAGAGAATAAGCCATCTAGCTAATAACTATGGACCCATAGGTCTGAAGTAAACTACTCACACTTCATCGGAAGAGCTATGGTGTTGATGTAGAAGCCCTGCGTGATCGATGCCCCCTCCGGCGGAGCTCCGGAAAAGGCCCCAAGATGGGATCCCATGGATACAGAAAGTTACGGCAGTGGAATTAGGGTTTTGGCTCCGTATCTGGTAGTTTGGGGGTACGTAGGTATATATAGGAGGAAGGAGTACGTTGGTGGAGCAACAGGGGGCCCACGAGGGTGGAGGGCGTGCCTGGGGGGGTAGGCGCGCCTCCTACCTCTTGCCCTCCTCGTTGATTGCTTGACGTGGGGTCCAAGTCCTCCGGATCATGTCCGTTCCGAAAATCACGTTCCCGAAGATTTCATTTCGTTTGGACTCCGTTTGATATTCTTTTTTCTGTGAAACCCTAAAATAGGCAAAAAAACAACAATTATGGGCTGGGCCTCTGATTAATAGGTTAGTCCCAAAAATAATATAGAAGTGTATAATAAAGCCCAATAATGTCCAAAACAAAATATAATATAGCATGGAACAATAAAAAATTATAGATACGTTGGAGACGTATCAGGCAGCCCCAAGCTTAATTCCTGCTCGTCCTCGAGTAGGTAAATGATAAAAATAAATTTTTTTATGTGGAATGCTACTTGGCATAATTTCAATGTAATTCTTCTTAATTGTGGTATGAATATTCAGATCCTTAAGATTTAAGACAAAAGTTCAATATTGACATAGAAATAATAATACTTCAAGCATACTAACTAAGCAATTATGTCTCTTCAAAATGACATGGCCAAAGAAAGTTATCCCTAGAAAATCATATAGTCTGGCTATGCTCTATCTTCAGCACACAAAGTATTTAAATCATGCACAACCCCGATGACAAGCCAAGCAATTGTTTCATACTTTTGGTGTTCTCAAACTTGGTGGAATAGAATGGTGGTTGTGGAGGAGACAAAAAGGGGAAGATAGTCTCACATCAAGTAGGCGTATCAACGGGCTATGGAGATGCCCATCAATAGATATCAATGTGAGTGAGTAGGGATTGCCATGCAACGGATGCACTAGAGCTATAAGTATATGAAAGCTCAACAAAAGGAACTAAGTGGGTGTGCATCCAACTTGCTTGCTCACGAAGACCTAGAGCATTTTGAGGAAGCCCATCATTGGAATATACAAGCCAAGTTCTATAATGAAAAATTCCCACTAGTATATGAAAGTGATAACATAGGAGACTCTCTATTACGAAGATCATGGTGCTACTTTGACGCACAAGTGTGGTAAAAGGATAGTAGCATTGTCCCTTCTTTCGTTTTCTCTCATTTTTTTTGTCCGGAGTCTCATCCCGACTTGTGGGGGAATCATAGTATCCATCGTCATTTCCTCACTTGGGACACTGCTCTAAAAACGATGATCATCACACTTTTATTTATTTACAACTCAAAAATTACAACTAAATACTTAGAACAAAATATGACTCCATGTGAATGCCTCCGGCGGTGTACCGGGATATGCAATGAATCAAGAGTGACATGTATGAAAGAATTGTGAACGGTGGTTTGCCACAAATACAATGTCAACTACATGATCATGCAAAGGAATATGACAATGATGGAACGTGTCATAGTAAATGGAACGGTGGAAAGTTGCATGGCAATATATCTCGGAATGGCTATTGAAATGCCATGTTAGGTAGGTATGGTGGCTATTGTGAGGGAGGTATATGATGGGTGTATGATACCGCCAAAAGGTGCGCGGTATTAGAGAGGCTAGCAATGGTGGAAGGAAGAAAAGTGTGTATGATCCATGGACTCAACCCTAGTCATAAATAACTCATATACTTGTTGCAAAAATCTACAAGTTATCAAAGCAAAGTATGACGGGCATGCTCCTAGGGGGGATAGATTGGTAGGAAAATACCATCGCTCGTCCCCAACTGCCACTCATAAGGAAGACAATCAATAAATAAATCAAGCTCCGACTTCATCACATAACGGTTCACCATACGTGCATGCTACGGGAATCACAAACTTGAAAACAAGTATTTCTCAAATTCACAACTACTCGACTAGCATGATCTAATACTACCATCTCCATATCTCAAAACAATTATCAAGTATCGAACTTCTCATAGTATTCAACACACTCATAAGAAATTTTTTATTAATCTTGAATGCCTAACATAATTAAAGCAAATTAACATGCTGCTTTGTAGGACTCTCAAAATAATCTAAGTGAAGCATGAGAGAACAATAGTTTCTATAAAAAAATCCACCAACATGCTCTAAAAGATATAAGTGAAGCACTAGAGCAAAAACTATATAACTCCAAAGATATAAGTGAAGCACATAGAGTATTCTAACAATTTCCAAATCATGTGTGTCTCTCTCAAAAGGTGTGTGTAGAAAGGATGATTGTGGAAAACTAACAAATTAAGACTCAAATAATGCAAGATGCTGCAAGCAAAACACATATCATGTGGTAAATAAAAATATAGCTCCAACTAAAGTTACCGATGGAAGTAGACGAAAGAGCGGATGCCTTCCGGGGCATCCCCAAGCATAGGCTCTTTCCACTCCTTGATCCATAATCCATCAAATCTTTTACCCAAAACTTGAAAACTTCACAACACAAAACTTAAACTAGAAAATCTCGTGAGCTCCGTTAGCGAAAGAAAACAAAACACCACTTCAAGGTACTGTAATTAGCTCATTCTTTATTTATATTGGTATTAAACCTACTGTATTCCAAAATCTCTATGGTTTATAAACTATTTTACTAGCCATAGATTCATCAAAATAACCAAACAACACACGAAAAACAGAATCTGTCAAAAAAAGAACAGTCTTTACTAATCTGTAGCTAACGCAAGATATAAACCCCAAAAATTCTAAAATAAATTGCTGGACGTGAGGAATTTATCTATTAATAATCTGCAAAAATCATTAACTAAATAACACTTTTCAAATAAAAATGGCAGCAATTCTCGTGAGCGCTAAAGTTTCTGTTTTTTACAGCAAGATTAAAAAGACTTTCCCCAAGTCTTCCCAACGGTTCTACTTGGCACAAACACTAATTAAACACAAAAAAACACAACCAAAACAGAGGCTAGATAAATTATTTATTACTAAAATGGAGCAAAAAGCAAGGAATAAAAATAAATTGGGTTGCCTCTCAACAAGCGCTATCGTTTAACGCCCCTAGCTAGGCATAAAAGCAAGAGAGATCTAGGTATTGTCATATTTGGTTTTAGGGAAGAAAAGAGCAAACTTGCTATCTATGGAATTAATCTTTCTATTTTGATAAAGCACATGGCTATTAATGGTAGAAGAAATATTAAGTATGTTACGTATATTTGTATCTAAGCTATCCTTCATCTCTTTGATAGATTCGTTTTGATAAGAGAGCAAAAGAGATGTAGATTCAACTTTCTCATTCATGGGGTGCCCAAATATGGTTTTCATCTGTTCATAAGTGTCTATGGAAGCCCCTTCAAGAAAACCTCCTTCAAATATAGAATCTAGGACATGCTTAAACGAAGAAGGTAGGGCAACATAAAAGCTTTTTAAGTAAATTACAATTTGTTATTGAGGCACATAGCTAGCCCTGATCCTTAATAGTCTATCCCAAGCATCTTCCAAAGATTCATCAAGTATATAACGAAAAATTCCGAAATCATCTTCATCAAAATTATTAAGATTCTGATTGATAACCCTAGTAAGTCTTTCCATAGAATCATTATTTATGAGTTTAGAGAGAATAGAAGGATTGTCCAAAGTACTAAAACTCGAGAGAGAACTCCCAACTCTTTTTGATTTCGACATAGCGGAAGAAAGGTGAGCGGAAAAGAGAAGGTGAATAGAGAAAGAGAGGGAGTATGGAGAGAGAGGGCGAATAAAATGGCAAAGGTGAAGTGGGGGAGAGGTAAACGAGAGGCAAATGTCAAATAATGTAATGCAGGAGATAAGGGTTCGTGATGGGTACTTGGTATGTCTTGACTTGCAACAGCGCCACAAGTGACTCGTTGTCGGGAGTCAAATCTTGACTGCTCTTGCGCGAACCTCCCCGACAATGGCGCCAGAAATCCTTCTTGCTACCTCTTGAGCACTTGTGTTGGTTTTCGCTTGAAGAGGAAAGGGTGTTGCAGCATAGTAGCGTAAGTATTTCCCTCAGTTTTTGAGAACCAAGGCATCAATCCAGTAGGAGGCCACACACAAGTCCCTCGCACCTACACAAACAAATAAATCCTCGCAACCAACGCGATAAGGGGTTGTCAATCCCTACACGGTCACTTACGAGAGTGAGATCTGATAGATATGATAAGATAATATTTTTGGTATTTTTATGATAAAGAGAAATAAAAGATGCAAAGAAAAATAAATGGCAAAGGAGATAACTAAGTATTGGAAGATTAATATGATGGAAGATAGACCCGGGGGCCATAGGTTTCACTCGTGGCTTCTCACAAGAGCATAAGTATTTACAGTGGGTGAACAAATTACTGTTGAGCAATTGACATAATTGAGCATAGTTATGAGAATATCTAGGTATGATCATGTATATAGGCATCACGTTCGAGACAAGTAGACCGACTCTTGCCTGCATCTACTACTATTACTCCACACATCGACCGCTATCCAGCATGCATCTAGAGTATTAAGCTCAAGAGAACAGAGTAACGCTTTAAGCAAGATGACATGATGTAGAGGGATAAACTCATGCAATATGATATAAAACCCATCTTGTTATACTCGATGGAAACAATACAATACGTGCCTTGTTGCCCCTACTGTCACTAGGAAAGGACACCGCAGGATTGAACCCAAAGCTAAGAACTTCTCCCATTGCAAGAAAGATCAATCTAGTAGGCCCAACCAAACTGATAATTCAAAGAGAATTGCAAAGATAACCAATCATACATAAAAGAATTCAGAGAAGATTCAAATATTGTTCATAGATAAACTTGATCATAAACCCACAATTCATCGGTCTGAACAAACACATCGCAAAAGAAGATTACATCGAATAGATCTGCATAAGAGAGGGGGAGAACTTTGTATTGAGAGAAGAAGAAGCCATCTAGCTAATAACTATGGACCCGTAGGTCTGAAGTAAACTGCTCACACTTCATCGGAAGAGCTATGTGTGTTGATGTAGAAGCCCTCCATGATCGATGCCCCCTCCGGTGGAGCTCCGGAAAAGGCCCCAAGATGGGATCTCGTGGATACAGAAAGTTACGGCGGTGGAATTAGGGTTTTGGCTTCGTATCTGGTAGCTTGGGGGTACGTAGGTATATATAGGAGGAAGGAGTACGTCGGTGGAGCAGCAGGGGGCCCACAAGGGTGGAGGGAGTGCCTGGGGGGGGGGGGGGGGGTAGGCGCGCCCCTTACCTCGTGCCCTCCTAGTTGATTGCTTGACGTAGGGTCCAAGTCCTCTGGATCATGTTCATTCCAAAAATCATGTTCCCGAAGGTTTCATTCCGTTTGGACTCCGTTTGATATTATTTTTCTGTGAAACCCTAAAATAGGCAAAAGAAACAGTAATTCTGGACTGGGCCTCCAGTTAATAGGTTAGTCTCAAAAATAATATAAAAGTGTATAATAAAGCCCAATAATGTCCAAAACAGAATATAATATAGCATGGAACAATCAAAAATTATAGATACATTGGAGACGTATCACCCGCCAAGAAGGACCAAAGTCACGTTACTTGTTTCATGAGCGGGAAGACTGGACACTATGCCAATGAGTGTCCTGAACTTAAGAATGGAAATGGCAATGGAAGCTCTAGGAAGGAGCCCAACCCTTTCAACAAGGGACAAGTGAACCACATGAACGTGGAGGAGGTTGAGCAGCAGCCAGATGCAGTTATCAGTAAGTTTTTGGTTAAGTCATTTACTACAATAGTTCTTCTTGATACTGGTGCATCGCATTCATACATATCAAGGAGATTTGTGGATAAGTATAAGTTGCCCACCAAAGTTCTTAAGACACCTATGTTAGTAAGCTCACTTGGAGCGGAATATATGGGAAGCAGTGGATGTTTTCAGATGCCATTGACCATAGGTAGGCATGTTTTCCCCTCGGACTTAATAATTTTGGAATCACAAGGATTGGATGTGATACTCAGTATGGATTGGCTATCAAAGTACGGAGGAAACATTGATTGCGCCAGTAAGTCAATTCTGCTCACCACACCGAAGGGAAAAAGGATTAAGTATGTATCTAGGGATACACCAAAGAGGACTCATGTAAATTCCCTCACGGGAGTTGTTCAGGAGGAAGTGCCCGTAGTGAAGGATTACCCGGATGTATTCTCCAGAGGAACTACCAGGCATGTCGCTGGATCGAGACATTGAGTTTTTGATAGAGCTGTTGCCAGGCACCGGATCAATATCGAAGAGACCATACCGGATGCCCGCTAATGATCTGGAGGATATTAAGAAACAGATTAAGGGGTTATTGGAGAAAGGTTACATTCGCCGAAGTTCATCACCATGGGGAGCCCTAGTGCTCTTGGTTGAGAAGAAGGATAAATCACTGAGAATGGTTGTTGATTATCGTGCATTGAATGAAGTAACGATCAAGATCAAGTAGCCACTATCGATGATCAATGATTTGTTTGACCAGCTCCAAGGATCTAAAGTATTTTCCAAGATTGATCTTCAATCAGGATAACACCAGCTGAAGATCCGAGAACAGGATATACCTAAGACAACCTTAAGCACAAGGTACGGGGTATATGAGTACATGGTTATGTCATTTGGATTGACTAACGCCCCTGCCTATTTCATGAGTATGATGAACAATGTGTTCATGGAGTTCTTGGATAAATTTGTTGTGGTGTTCACTGATGACATTTTGGTATACTTGAAGAATGAAGAAGAGCGTAAGGAGCATTTGCGTTTAGTTCCCGAGAAGCTCAAGGAACATTAGTTGTATGCTACATTCAGCAAATGTGATTTTTGGTTGAAGGAAGTTGGATTCCATGGACATGTTATATCAGGAGAAGGTATAGCAGTAGACCCTACTAAGGTTCAGTCAGTCACTGAGTGGTTGGCACCCACCTTAGTTGGAGAGATTAGCGGTTTTCTTCGACTCACGGGATATTATCGGAGATTCATTGAGAATTTCTCTAAGATAGCGAAGCTTATGACGGAATTGTTGAAGAAAGACACCAAGTTCAAGTGGACAGATGAATGTAAGGCAAGTTTTTAGGAGCTGAAGAAACGTTTGGTTATAGCCCGAGTGCTGATTCTGCCGGATATACGCAAGGATTTCCAAGTGTATTGCGATGCTTCTCTCCTAGGACTTGGAGGCGTACTTATGCAAGACGGAAGAGTGGTTTCATATGCCTCACAACAACTTTGACTGCATGAATTGAATTATACCACGCATGATTTGGAGTTAGCAGCTGTAGTGCATGCGCTCAAGACCTGGAGACATTTCCTTATTGGAAATCATTGTGATGTGTACACGAATCATAAGAGTTTGAAGTACATTTTCACAAAAAATGAGTTGAATCTCAGGCAAAGCAGATGGTTGGAGCTTATAAAGGATCATGATATGAAGTTGCATTATCACCCAGGGAGGCCAATGTCGTAGCAGACGCTTTGAGCCGGAAGAGTTATGCCAATACCCTTGTAAGCGGAGGATTGCCAAAGGAGTTAGCCGAGGATCTCAGCAAGCTTCGTTTGGAGATAGTCCCTAGAGGTTTTGTCGCAGCAATGGAGGTTCAGT
Source organism: Triticum monococcum (assembly GCA_034509565.1). Classification (NCBI taxonomy): domain Eukaryota; kingdom Viridiplantae; phylum Streptophyta; class Magnoliopsida; order Poales; family Poaceae; genus Triticum; species Triticum monococcum. The sequence continues at coordinate 73,016,968 of CM067842.1, read as the reverse complement.
CAACAGTATTGGGAAAAATTCGAGAAGCTCAGAAGGATGATAAGGAGATTGTTGAGATAAAGGAGAAGATGAGAAAAGGAAAAGCCAAGGGTTTTCGTGAGGATGAGAACGACACCTTGTGGTTTGAGGACCATGTTTATGTACCCAATAATGTAGAGATCAGGAAGTTGATACTTCAGGAAGCTCATAACTCGCCATACTCGATACACCCTGGAAACACCAAGATGTATTTGGATTTGAAGGAGCGTTTCTGGTGGACGGGTATGAAGAAGGATATTGCCGAGTATGTAGCCGTATGTGATGTATGTATGAGAGTGAAGGCAAAACATCAAAAGACATCAGGATTACTGCAGCCTATACCGATACCCGAATGGAAGTGGGACAAGCTTGGCATGGATTTCATCACTGGATTACCCAGGACCCAATCGGGATACGATTCTATCTGGGTAGTAGTGGATCGTTTGACCAAAGTGGCTCACTTTATCCCAGTGAAAACCACCAATACAAGTGCAAAGTTGGCCAAGATATATATGACCAGGATCTTATGTCTGCATGGAGTTCCGAGGACTATCGTACCAGATAGGGGAACACCGTTTACTTTAAAGTTTTGGCACCAGCTGCAGCAGACTTTGGACACCAAGCTAGAGTTCAGTACAACTTTTCATCCACACACAGATGGACAGACCGAGAGAGTCAATCACATTCTGGAGGACATGTTGAGGGCTTGTGCGCTAGATTATGGATCTAGTTGGGATGATAATTTGCCCTACGCAAAGTTCTCATACAACAACAGTTACCAAGCCAGTCTCAAGATGGCACCTTTCGAAGCCTTGTATATAAGAAGGTGCAGGACACCGTTGATGTGGGATGAAGTTGGAGACCGCCATTTGTTTGGACCGGGTTTGATCAAAGAGTCCGAAGAGAAGGTTAAGTTGATTCGAGGCAGACTGAAGGTAGCTCAGTCCAGGCAGAAGAGTTATGCAGAATCAAAAGTCAAGGAGGTAGTCTATAAACATTTTGGAGTTAAAGGAAAGTTAGCCCCAAGATTTGTAGGACCGTACCGAGTCTTGGAACATATGGGAGAGGTTGCCTACAAGCTGGAGTTACCCGAAGGACTGTAAGGAGTTCATGATGTGTTTCACGTTTCCTAGTTGAAGAAGTGCCATGCTGAGATGGCCGATATCCCTCTGAGAGATACAGTGCCCCTGGAAGCAATTCAGTTGGATAGTGATTTGACCTATGAGGAGAAACCAGTGAAGCTTCTCGAGTTTGCCAGCCGAGTCACGTGGAGTAAGGTTATCAAGTTTTGCAAAGTTCAGTGGAGCCACCATACCAAGGATGAAGCCACCTAGGAACGATAGGATGATATACGGAAAGACCACCCACACCTATTTTCTAGCCAACCCGAAACTCAAGGGCGAGATTCACATTAAGGGGGTAGGTTTGTAACATACCAAATTTTCAATTTGCATTGTTATACATAGGTCATCATATGCATATCATATTTTATTTGCATTTTGGCTTTGTGATCCCCAAATCCTAAGCAACTTGAGGACCCATGAAGAGAGTTGGGGATTTATTGTTTTCATATTTGAATTTTCTCAAATATTGAAAAGTGGATCATTTTGGTTTTAATTATTTTTCTCTCCCAAAAATAATTCAAAATTAAAATATATGAGAGGAGATAATATGACTTCTACAAAATAAATGAAACATTGGAGGAAAAATATTAAAATCAAATAAATATTTTATTTGGATTTTTATTGCTATTTTATTTGAATTAGAAAAATATGCATTTTTCAAAATTGCATTTTAGGCCAAGAAAATGTTCACTTTGTTCTAAATATTTTATTTAGAAGGCAATAATTTGCTTTGGCATTTGTAGTTTTTTATTTTATTTTATTTAAGATTTTCTCGCCGAATTAGTTAAAAAAACAAACCGACCTGACGGGCCATGCCCGAGCCGGACTCCGTCCGAGCTCAGGCTTTATAAGCCAGCCCGAGGCCCCCCCGAGGCCTAAGTCGCTAGCGCCCCGAAACCCTAACCCTAGCCGCCGCCGGACCTATGCACACGCCGCCACCCGCCGCGCCGCTTGCCCACGCCGCCGCCGCTCGCGTGCGGCCGCCCGCGCCGCCTCGCCGGAGTTCGTCGCCGCTGGTTTTTTGCCGGTTTTCGTCGGTTTTATTTTTGGTAAAAACCTAGATCGATTTTTTTAGATTTCGTTCTATTTCGGTTTAGTTTATTTAACGAATTTTCATTCTTTTAGATCTGTTAGTGAACAATTTTTGTTAGATTGGTTATGTTAGCGAATGTCCACGCCGTAGTTTTTTCTTTTTATTTTCTTTTTCGGCCAGGGACCAACCACTATTATTTTTATCGTAGATTGGCCCCTGATCTTCAAACCCTCGCCGTTTCTTAACCGTTTGTCCAAATTCAGTTAAACCAATGCCAAACTCTTCGTTTCGAAACCCTCTTTCTGTTTAATCAACTTGAACAATGTTTTTAACACATTTCAAATTTGTTTTCAAGTAGATTTGTCTACGAAGTTCTTTTGACCGTAGTTTCAGTTCCGTGTCTCCGTTTTGATCGATTCTTTTTGCAATCGAACCTCTTGAGTTGAACTTTCAGTATAGATCTTCTTATTTGAAGTTTTCCCCTTGCATCTTTGCTTGAGTGCTTATGTATGCTATTGTTTGTTTGCGCTGGAATTCCTGAAGTGCATAGTGTGCTACTACGAGTCACTAGGTTTTGCAGATCGTCAGCAAGGCAAATAACACATTGATCATACCCCTTTATTACCCAATTTTTATGCATTAGGTCAACCCTCAAATATTGCATGAGTAGGATCTCTTAACATGTGGGTTTAGGGAAGTAGCTGATGAGGTAGAACCTATTACCATTTTTATAATCAAATCCCTGGGAGTTACTTCTACGTTATGCTATTTACTGGCATGCTATGCTCGTAGACGTGGATTGGGTTTGAGTGTATCCATGACATATGTGAGATTATTAATTAATGGTTTACTTAAGGTGGCTACTTAAACACATATCTGGGTGGATTGGTTGCGGGCACCTGGGAATATACCAGTGCTGTCCTTTTTGGTTCGCCACCCAGGCTCAAAGGGATCATAAGATTATTCATGCTGGAAACTTCTGTGTGTAGCCACAAGCCATTATGGGCTCTAGCATAGTTGAGTAAGTTGTGGGAAACGTTTCCACGATGGGCTAGCAGATGTAGGGGATTGTAGGTGTACCGGCCTATCTATCGGTTAAGAGGACCTCTTCGGAAAGACTGTGTCTCGGCCATCCGTTTCTCAAACACCATGCAGTGCGAGAAATACAACGGAGGAGATCGAGTCTTGTGGGGAAAAGTGTGCAAACCTCTGCAGAGTGTACAAACTAATCATTGTTAGCCGTGTCCCCGGTTATGGACATATTGAGTATCTGGTTCTTGGATTATCATGTGGATCTCATCAACCCAAATTAATTTGTTGGGATGTTAATTAATTTTAATTGGGATTGAGATGGGGTTTTACCATTCTCAATGTTTTACAACTACCATGATAGTTAAATAAAAAATATTCCTTTGTTGTAGGGGAAAATTGGCTTTTCGCAAAAACATTATGACCATAGAGCCTCCACCATCCATATATGCATGTAGTGATAGCATTTACTTGTTCTTTGCTCTATTGTGTTATCTTGCCAGCATATTCCATGTGCTGACCTATTTCGGGTTCCAACATATCATGTTGCAGACTTTTCAGTCGAAGAGTAAGGTGCGCTAGGTCGTTGTCGTGCACTCAGCTATGTCGTTGGAGTTGATGCACTCACTTTATCTTCCAAGCCTTTCGCTGTTATCTTATTTAGATGGCCTTAAGCCATATTATTGTATTAAGTTCTCTCTTGAGACTATCGATGTAATAAGTGTGTGATTGCTACTCTATTATAAATCCTTCGAAATATTGTGTGTGTCAGCATTACCGATCCAGGGATGACACTTATGCACAGTGATTTGACCGCCTGAGGTCGGATCGCTACAAGATCCAACCACAAGCCCGTCGCCCCTTGTGATATCTTCCAAATCCACTTGCACATGAGTGCAATGTTTAGAATTGTCGTGTTGGTGATCCCGAGGCCCCCCAAGGCCTTTGGCCGGCAGACTGCCGCCTACTTAACCATGTGGTACTTGCGCTTCGGGCCCGTACCTTCCCAAAAGAAACGCGACCGTGGTGTGTCCATTTTGGCGTGGACTCCTTCAACCAGAAGAAAGAGGCCCATCAAAAACATAGGCAGGGAGGACATGCTCGAGTTCATGAGCACAAGCCTAGCTATGGAGGAGAGGAATTTGCCACACAAAGGGCACACCTTTCCCCCAATCTTGTCGCAGAGCGGAGCCCAATCACCGATTGTTAGGCGTTTAGTTTCTAAAGGTAGGCATAAATACATGAAGAACAACTTGCCAACTTTACAGTTGAGCAAGTGCATGATGCACCTGCCCTCCTTCGAGTCCAATCCCATGGACAAAACTTCACACTTGTGGAAGTTGATCTTCAGCCCGGACATGAGCTCGAAGCTAAAGACGAGGGATTTGACCATGGCCATGCAATGGAGGTCCGGCTGGAACAACAGTAACATGTCGTCGGCGTACTGAAGGTGGGAGATCCGCCCTGGGATGAGGTGACTAACCAGACCTTTGATGTGGCCGGCCTCGGTGTCTTTCTGCAGCATAGCCACCAGTGCGTCGACCATGATGTTGAACAGGATCGGGTACATTGGGTCGCCCTAACGGAGTCTGCGCCTGTTCCGAAAGAAGTGCCCTACGTCTCCGTTGATCGAGATTGTTGTTTGGCCCCCCGAGACCAGCTGCATCACTCAATGAACCCAAAGAGCCGAAAAGCCACGATTAAGGAGAACTTGATGCAGAAAATCCCAATTAACCCGGTCGTATGCCTTTTTGAAGTCCAGTTTTAGTAAGATGGCTGGTTCATTCGTACGTTTGAGCTCGTGAATAATTTCTTGTAGAGCCAAAGGGCCCTCCAGGATGTGATGGCCACGAATGAAAGCAGATTGCGACCGACTAATTGTGTGTTGAGCGATTGGGATGAGGCGCGTCGTGCACGCTTTGGCATAGATCTTGAAAGGTACATTAATAAGCACGATGGGTCTATACTGGCGAACATTGTCCACCCCCGGCACTTTGGGGATAAGTGATAGAATGCCGTAGTTGAGCCTAGCGATGTCTACTGTTCCATGCATAAAGCCATTACACACCTCAAAATGGGTCCGCGAAGCAGTGGCCAAAAATGTGTGAACATTGCAACCGGCCACCCGTTTGGGCCCGGTGCCATGTCCAACTTCATGCTCATTAGCGCGTCATGGATCTCCTTGGGGAGAAACACAAGTCCCAGCTCCGCGTTCTCGCTGTCAAGGACTAACTGAGAGGGCATCCAGACGTCCGTGCACAGACCAACCCTCTGGTCCTTGCTTGCCCCATCAGTTGGATATAGAACTCGTAAACGTGGTTTATTATATCTGCTTGGCACAACAGCAACCCCTATTCTGATTGCAGCCTCAGGATTGCACATTTCCGATGTCTTCCATTGGCATAGGCATGGAAGTACTTGGTGTTGGCGTCCCCTTTAAGAGTCCAATTGAGGCCGCCCCGGCGCCTCCAGTATTCCACCTCAAAACGAAGCAGCGCTTAGACTTGTCCTTCTAGGGCGTAGCGGTGCGCCCATTCTTCCTCTGAGAAGGACCTCTCATCGTCCTGGGCATCGAGCCGCGCGATTTCGTCGACTAAACTCACCCTGAGTAACTTGTCGTCTCGCCCTTGGTTCGTGCCCAACCCTTGAGGCTCGAATGGAGGTGGCCCCCTGCCACGTTCCAGAACTCCATAGGACCACATTGTGGGCCTATTTGTTGCATGATTCGCGGCCATTTTTGCCTAAAAATGGTTTCAAATTCTGGTATCTCAAACCAGGCCGTCTAAAAAAACAAGGGCTACTCCGGATCTGGTCCTCCCCCGAGGACATGATCAAGGGTACGCGATCGGATCCTATGCGTGTTTCCGCAATGAGCGAGCAGAGAGGATAAAGCACCTCCCTGTCGGGTGACATAAACACCCGATCCAACACTGAATGCATCCGGGCGAGTTTCTTGTTCGTCCAGGTCTATCTAGCGTCGGTCCTAGCCACTTCCCGAAGATCCATGGATGCAATTGTGTTGTTGAACATAGGCACCCGAGGCCAGTTGATGATTATGTTGTTTCTGTCCACTCGCGAGCGAATCAAATTGAAGTCATCCCCTACCATCACAGGGATGAGGGCTGCGGAGACCGCGAGCACCTTGGCTTGGAGTTCTCCCAAGAACTCCGCCGAACGGGAGTGGTCCACAGGTCTGTAGACTTGGATGACCACTAGCTCCCTTAAGGAAGCGCGAACGCAAATATTCGCAACGATGAAGAAGGAACCAACATCCCAGGCAAGCACCTCGTAAATGGATAAGTTAAAACCTAAATGCATGCCACCCGAATGCCCTATCACAGGAACGTGGTTCCAGGAGAAACGTTCCAGAGGGTCAACAGAGAGTAACTCATGGTGTCAAAATTCTACTTTGACCGTTTCCTGTAGCCCTACAATATCGACGTCATCTTTCCTGATGTACTCCTTGAGTTGGGTGCATCGCCCCACGTGACCGATGCCATGTATATTCCAGAACATAACACGCATCTAGATTATACAATTTCGTAAACGAACACCTCGGGAGGTGATCGCCATGGCCACGCGCCACACCCTGGCACGGCAAGGCGAGAGAGGAGAAGCAAGCTGTGTTGCCATTTCCTCATCGGACCGGACCACGAGCGCACCCGAGGCCCCTGCCTCGGTTGCCAACTGGTCCGCGTGTTTCGTAGCTGCTGCTGCCAGCTCTGCCTGCACAATTCATTGGCATGGATCAACGAGATTAACTCGCTAGTCCCTCCCGCTCCCAACGGGTCCACTTCACTGTCTCCCAAAACCTCGGTCAAGTGATCATCAGAAAAGGAATCAAGAACCGTGAAGCGGGGGAGGGGGCATTACCTAAGATCTTCATATTCTTCTAGGCTTGGAGTAGTTGAGCACACTGGAGAGATGGCATGTTCCCCTTGGCGCCCTTGGAACAGGAGCTGGTCCTCACCGGTGCCGCCGGAACGGCCTTGGAGCACCTGGCCTTGGAGATAGGCGTCGTCTTGGTGGCCTCCTGAAGGAGCGGGTCGACGGGGGGGCCGTCGGGGGCTTGGGGCCGCCAACGCCATGACCGTCTAGCGAGGAGTGGCTGGTGCACCCAGTGGCTCCGCAAGCCGAACCGCCTCCGCACTCACCTTGCGCACCGTCACCTTCTTGGCTTGCCTCACCGCGCTTATTGTGTGACTCTCGGCATATGTCACCTTTTGCCGATTTTCTTCTTTTTGCCGAGTACGTTTTACATGCATCTCGGTAACGTCCTGTCTTTGCGGTGCTTCATTGTTTGCCGAGCTTGGCTCTCGGCAGATGACATCTTTGCCGAGAGCCCATGATTTGGCTCTCAGCGTATCCCAAAAGACTTGGCGTAGAAGTTTAGTTTCTTCTAGTAGTGATGTGGGCGGCGGATTGGCTTTACGTGATAACCTGTTCTCTTTAACACTATCTCCCCCTTATTTTGACTGCGGGCCTCCTGATTTTGATTGTGAGCCATGCCATCTCTCCTTAAATTTAATTCTCGTGTAAGAAACTTTTCATAGGTGTTGCATTACTGGTCGATACGATCGAGCCTCTGTGTGACTAACAATGCTCATGGGTACAGTAGCTAGAGTGCAACTGTGCAACAATGAAACATGTCAGTCGTAGGAAAATGTATTGGAGCACCCAGATACCACGCACCCCTATATGAAAATAGCATTAAAAATGAGTTTTTATCATTTATGCAATCAGTTGTGTCTCATTGCTTAGTTTTGCCAGTAGTATTTTCAACTGCTCAAAAGTGTCATCGCTTCATTAGACACATGCTAAAAAATGTCACTGGACACCATTATAGTGATCTCAAATCTCTTTTGCCATGTTATAATGACATAAATACCTATTGACCAACATGCCAGCTCTCCCTCTATCTCACTACAATCAAGTGAGGGGCCCACTTGATCCCAACAACGTTCTTATTTTTCTGTAAAATTATTCGCTTGCTTACTCCTGACAAGTGGGGCCACACTTATCATTATGAGATAGAGAGTACTGAGATGTGGGTCTAGACTTATTTTTTTATATAACATGGTCAACGGGTTCGACATGAAAATAATAATGTCTAATGGCATTTTGAGCAAACATCTAACGAAACGGTGGCATTTTTAGATATCTAATTGCATTTTTGAGCAAGCATCTCACGGATCGATGGCAATTTTGAATAGTTAAATCTTCCAATGGCAAAACTCAGTATTGGGACACAACTGGTGGCATAAATAATAAAAAACCATAAAAAATATTCGGAAATTTCAAAAAATATATGAAATTTTGGGATATGAAACTTGGGTGCCCATTGCACACCTGTGTTCGTTTTCATGGGAAACGGGTGCCCGTGGTATCCGCGGCGCAGGAATTATTGTCCGACATATATCACACACCCAGGTTGTTTCTTCACACACTATTTTTTTTGTCTTTTTTACTGATATTATGACAGACACTCATTTCGCACGAAACTGAACACATGTGTACAGCAGACACCCAGGTTTCATATACTAAAATAAAAAAGCTGAAATTTTCTAATATATTTAATTGTTATATTCATATACAGGTGTGTGGCACCCGAGAGCCACAATTCCTCCTCCTTGAGTCATGGCTATTCGTTTGTCTTATCAGTAGTCGGCTACTCCCTCTCTACATTCGACAATGGGGCTTTGGTTAAATCATCCATTTTATTTTATCGTGGGAGGAGCTGGTGGCTTGATTCAGCTTTTTAGAAGGCTTGCTCGCTTCATTGGTCTAAGTAATTATAATACATTTCAAGGCCCCTTGCCAATTGCCACAAGACTATCCATTTGAGTATTTACGAAGTTGCGTTGACAGCCAAGTGGTGGAATTTGCTACCTCCACTAAGCTAAGGAAGCTCCAAGTTTTAGAGCATGGTTAATAATACAACCAACACTCAGCTATAAAGAGTTGTCATGTTATATAGAGCCGACCAAATAGCCGACTTGGTACAACAATAAGTTTTAAGTTTGTACTTCTATGTAAAGAGTTGGCCCACCTAACATCTCACTAAGTGTCTTGGGTCTCGACGGTGTACACATGGGTGCTGGTGGTCGCTCTCGCAACGTACGTCGGTGTTCGCATTCTACTGGCTTCCTACACCACGTCGTCGGAGTCGGAAGTGGTGCTAGGACTGCCCGAGGAGCAGAGCCCGGAGGAGTCTCTCAAACTCGAGAGCAACACAAGGTACTCATGCTACTTGCGATGTTCGCGGTCAGAATTTCGTACGCCGCTCGCTTGAGCCCGCCGACCAGCGGTGAAAGACGGCGTGAAGCGTATGCCTAGCAGCGATGTGTTACGTGTTATATATAGCCATAGGCTAGGGTTTACAAGATTCGGTAGTTAGGTTAGGCTTGATCCTTAAGTTAGCTAATCTACGAGATAAGGATCGAAGCAGTGAACCTAACTACCAGATTACAAGATCACCACGCAAACAACTTAAAGGGTATATACGGTTTTATATATATAACCGTATATACGTACATTGTATTCTAACACACCCCCTCAATCATAACTTCACCAAGTTGAGATTGCTCTTGAACTCTTCTAACTTGCGCCATGATAAGCTTTAGTGAAACCATCTGCAACTTGATCATTAGTGGGAATGAATCAAATATCAAGAATCTTCTTAGCTACCCTTTTCTCGCACAAAGTGATAATCAACCTCAATGTGTTTTGTTCTAGCATGAAACACTGGATTTGCTGACAGGTATGTGGCACCAATGTTATCACACCACAACCATGCAACAGGAGATTAATTAACACGAAGCTCATTCAACAAGGTTTGAACCCATATCAACTATTCCATGGCATTGGCCAAGGCTCTGTACTCAGATTCTATACTTGATCTTGACACAGTAGCTTGTTTCCGTGCACTCCATGATATAAGATTTGGTCCAAAGAAAACAACAAAGCCCCCTATTGATTTTCTATCATCAGGACAACCTCCCCAATCAGCATCACAGAATGCACTCACCAAAGTTGACATTGACCTTGTGACTTTCAAACCTGTACTCACAGTGCCCCTTAGATATCTCAAGATCGTCTTCATTGTTGTCCAATGTGCAAGAGTAGGGGCATGCAAGAACTCACATACTTTATTGATAGGAAAAGATATATCAGGTCTTGTAAGTGTTAGATATTGCAAGGCACCTACAACACTTCTATAGTTTGTAGAATCTTCAGCACATAAAAGTTCTCCTTCTTCCTTAGACAATTTTTCAGAAGTTGAGAGAGGCATATTTGAAACCTTGCAATTCATCATACCTGCTCGTTTTAGCACATCTGACACATACTTTTCTTGACTCAAAACTATGCCATCTTTAACCTTTTTCACTTCTATTCCCAAGATCCTTAAGAGCAAAGTCTGTCCTTAGATCTTCAAGCAATGCTTTGGTTGCATCCTGTGATGAGCTTGCAACAATAATATCATCAACATATACTAGCATAAAATGGTGATTTTGCCTTTTCTGTAGAAGAATGGTGATGTGTTAGCTTTGGATGGTTGAAAACCAAGTCTTTGGAGTTTCACACTCAGCCTAGAGTACCATGCTCTAGGTGCTTGTTTCAAACCATATAAAGCCTTATCAAGCTTACATACATAATGATACTTGTCCTTTACATCATACCCTGGTGGTTGTCTCATATACACTTCTTCCTCTAGAACGCCATGAAGGAATGCATTCTGCACATCCAATTGATGAAGACTCCAATTGTTTGATACCGCAATAGAGAGAACAAGTCTGACAGTAGCTACTTTCACAACAGGGCTAAAGGTATCCTCATTATCTATACCATACCATTGTATAAAACCCTTTGCAACTAGTCTAGCCTTGTATCTGTCTATTTCTCCATTTGCCCATTTACAGTCAATTAAATTTCTCCCTTTTACTAGAGGAACTAGATGCCATGTTCTATTTTTCATAAGAGCATTATATTCCTCATTCATTGCATTTTTTCAATTTTTATTTTCCAATGCCTCTACCAAAGTGTTCGGTTCTCCTATGGCAGCAAGACCAGCAAAACGCCCCTTGTCATACCCGACCGTACCATCCGTATGTATTTTTGGTTTTAAGATACAATGCTGAGATCTTGTTCTTGGTGGAGACACATAAATCATCGCAGGAGGCGGCTGCACAGAAGATCCGGAGCCCTGCACATCGGATCCGGAGCCTGACCCAGCTGCACCAGATCCAAGTAGGATCCTATCGCCATCGCCAGCATCTGCGCCTTGCCCGACAGCAGCAGATCCAAGGCGGATGCTATCCCCCGCCTGCGATGTGCCTGAGTGGCCTGCGCTACCGCGCGGAGGGGACCGCACCACTTGGCGGGTGGAGAGCGGCGTTGCGCTTCTTGTTGGTCCTCCTGACCCTGAGTGCACCACAGCGCCCGTGCCCGCGGGCCCGCAAGGGGACACGCGTCGTGGCGAGCTGGGTCGCCCGCTCCCGAGGCAGATGCGGTGCGGATCCCACTGTCTGGCGTGGCAGGCGAGGGAAGATCTTCCCCGGGATTGCCGCTGACTGCATCCGGCGTGGCGCCTGAATTTGCACCGTGTTCCGCGCCTGCTTGCTGCATAAAATCATGGCCAACAACAGAATTTCCACCAAAATTTATAGCAGGATTTGTATGAAGATTAACCGAAGGATCATCTGTCTGTTCGTCCCCATGATCAAGAGGTTCGGATGTAGCAGTTTCTGCAAAAATAAGAACTTTGGAACGAAGGGGAACGCCGGCATTTGGATTGAGCGAGGCAAATGGAAAATTGTTTGGTCAAAGATAACATATCGAGAGATATAGACATGTCCTTCTTTGACATCGAGACACTTGAACCATTTATGGAGATTGATATAGCCAAGAAAAACACATTGTTTTGAACGGAATTCTAGCTTCTTAGCATGAAAGGGTCCGAGATTTGGCCAACATGCACAACCAAAGGTGTGTAGAGCATGATAGTTGGGGTTTTTCATGAAACAACTTTTCCAAGGGAGTATCAAGATTGATCACTTTGCTAGGAGTGTGATTGATTAGATAGGTGGCGGCTAGAAAAGCTTCGTCCCAAAACATTAAGTGCATGGAAGCATGAGCTAAAAGCGAGAGACCCACATCTACAATGTGCCTGTGTTTTCTCTCGGGTGACCCATTCTGTTGATGGGCATGTGGGCATGATACGTGATGTGTGATCCCTATTTGACGAAAGAATGAGTTTAGGCACTCATACTCACCGCCCCAATCTGTTTGCATGGTGATAATCTTGCGATCAAAAAGTCGTTCAACTAGTGCTTGAAACTCATGAAACACTTTGAAAACTTCTGATCTATGTTTGAGGATGTATATCCATGTGAATTTGCTGAAATCATTGATGAAACTCACATAATAATTTTTCTTATTGATTGAATCTCGGGCAGGTCCCCATACATCAGAGAAAACTAGCTCTAAAGGAGCTTTTGAGATACTACTAGAATTAGGATAGGGAAGTTGATGGCTCTTGCCTTGTTGGCAAGCATCACACACTCCCTCTTTATTCATCTCTTTGCTAGAAAAAGAAATTTTATTGTGGCTAAGAACATGTTGAACTATTGCCGAGGATGGATGTCCTAAACGATCATGCCACCTTGACGGAGAGATCTTGGTGGCACCAAGAGCATGTCTACCCGAGCTTATGGGAGCTGATGATAGGGGATAGAACCCGTTTCTACACCTGCCGTGGAGGACGGTTTTCTACGTTGCCTTGTCCTTGACATAGAAAAAAATGAGGATGAGATTCAAGAAACACATGATTGTCATAAGCTAGACGATGGGCAGAGACCAAGTTTTTGGTGGCTTTGGGCACATGCAAAATATTTTCCAGATGAAGATTGCGAGTAGGGGTATGAACATATGCATTACCTATATGGGAAACCTTCATACCAGCGTTGTTTGGCACGTTTACTTGATCGTCCATTGTACTTGTCACGGACGGTGAGTTTGTCGAGCTCATTGGTAATGTGGTCTTTTGCACCTGAGTCCACATACCAGTTTGTGTCCACCCCGTAGGAGGAGTTGGTGTTGACGGCTGCTGTACTTTTGTCCTTGTTGAAGGAGATGTCAAAATAGCGATAGCACTCCATGGCCGTGTGATTGGGCTTGGTGCAGATTTGGCAGAAGATGTCAGGCACATCGTTGCGGCTTCCACCATTGCCGCGGCCGCCGCCGCGACCACGACCACCGCCGTCGTTGCCACGACCACCTCCACTACGACCACCGTTGCCACCGTGCCTGCCACGAGACACGACATCGGAAGAGGAGTGGGAGGACTGCCCTCCGCCTTCAAACATAGCCAATCTGCTTTGAAAGCTGATCAGCTGCGAGTAAAGCTCGCTCACCTTGATTTGTTGAGTACGAGCATAGATCATGGAGACGAAGGACATGTAGTCCTAGTCGAGTCCCGCCAGGATGTAGGACACCATGTCGTCGTCGGTGAGAGGCTTGCCCACCAATGCCATCTCATCACCGAGCGCCTTCATGTGCTCGATGTACTCGGCCATCATCGAGTTGCCCTTCTTGGTGGAGGAGAGGGCGATTCTGGTGTTGACGACGTGTGCTTGAGTTTGGGAGATAAAGATCTCCGCGATGGCGGCGCATGCTTCGGTCGCCGTGTCGTAGTGTGCAACCTGAACCATAACAGGGGCTGAGATGGAGCTGAAGATGAAGCTCGGCACCTGAGAATCTCGAGCCTTGTCGGTGTCATATGTAGGGTTGGGCACGTCCATGGGCTTACCGTCCTTGTCGCGGAGCTTCTCCTCCGGTTGCTCCCTCTCTTGGTTGAGGTAGGAGACGAGCTGCGCCCCATGTATGGCCGCCATGGCTTGCGCGCGCCATGCCAGAAAGTTGGAGCGATGGAGTCGATCGGCTATGGGGATGAGGGCAGGCGTGGCGACAGCATAGCTTGACGAGGCCATGGCTACGAGAGATGTGCTTAGAGGAGATAGGCTCTGAATACCATGAAAGATGGCGTGAAGTGTATGCCTAGTAGGGACGCGTTACGTGTTATATATAGCCATAGGCTAGGGTTTACAAGATTCGGTAGTTAGGTTAGGCTTGATCCTCAAGTTAGCTAATCTATGAGATAAGGATCGAAGCAATGAACCTAACTACTAGATTACAAGTTCACCACGCACACAACTTAAAGGGTATCTACGGTTTTGTATATACAACCGTATAAACATACATTGTATTCTAACAGGCAGTAGCACGGAAGTGCACGCACTACCAGAAAATCCTCTTACGCCGACGGCCCCATCGGCATGGATGGACTTATGCCGATGGCATTTCTACGCCTACGACCTGACCCGGGCCGTAAGCATAGGTCCATCTATGACGACGAGGCCGTCGGCGTAGATCAGGTCGTCGGGACCGCTAGCGATATGCCTATGGGGCCCATCCGCATAAGCTAGGCCGTCGGCATACACCGGGCCCACCTACCCGGTCAGCGACGACCGTTTGACGGCGTTGAAACTACGCCGACGGGAGGTAACGACGGCCGTCGGCATATCTATGCTGACGGCTATGCCGTCGGCATAGAATTGCTGACATCACCGATCCGCGTCGTCAACACATCACCGATCTGCGTCGTCGACACATCATCGATCCGAGGGAGTGGGGGCATTGTGTGGCAGAGATATGCCTACGGCATAGCCATCGGCATAGACCTGGCCCATGCCCCTCTGCCATGTCATCGATCCGCGTGCGATGCCATGTCATCGATCCGTGGGATTGTACCTCCGTGCGCACACCTATGCCGACGACCTGGCCGTCGACATATATTTATTTTATATTTTTTCATATTTGCTTTGTATTATTTTTTGTTTTTCCACAAGATAAATATTCGTTATCTAAAAAAACATACCCTGACGGTATATCGATTTCCCCCCTTACAAACGTCGCTGTCACCGTGTCACGGAGGGGGGAAACGGTCGACACGGAGGGAATCTGGTTATAGCGGGGAGACTCGGGGTGCAGCTATGCCACCGAAACATCACACAGGTCCCGATGCATATGTGAAAGTGTTCATGCATGCGTAGACGCCCGTCTTGGGGCTCCGCGGTGTGCCCCCCCCCCTCCAGGCAAGGCACTGCCGCTGTCACTTGGGGGGCACACCCCGGAGATGCGTGCCGCCTCTTCGGACATGCGACCACAATGTACGGCATGTATGAGGGCCCGGTGCGATGCTCCGGTGGCATTGCTACCCCAGGGCCCCCGTCCCGCCTAGCCTTGTAGTGTTTGACCATGGGAGTTTGCACGGACGGGCTTTGACCAGTGGAACTCTGCACCCGGTTGTGTTAGGTCAGCCTATAGGAACACTTTGGAGCAACTTCTGAGCCAAATCCACAGCAAGATCCCATCCGTGTAGACCCAACACCTTCGTTTCCCCCCTCTAGGTGTCGGTGTCAAAACCGAAAGATCTCGGGTAGGGGGTCCCGAACTGTGCGTCTAGGCCGGATGGTAACAGGAGGAAAGGGACACGAAGTTTTACCCAGGTTCGGGCCCTCTCGATGGAGGTAAAACCCTACGTCCTCCTTGATTAATATTGATGATATGGGTAGTACAAGAGTAGATGTACCACGAGATCGAAGAGGCTAAACCCTAGAAGCTAGCCTATGGTATGGTTGTTGATGTGTCTGTTGTCCTACGGACTAAAACCTTCCAGTTTATATAGACGCCGGGTAGGGTTAGAGTTACATAGAGTCGGTTACAATGGTAGGAGATCTACATATCCGTATCGCCAAGCTTGCCTCCCACGCCAAGGAAAGTGCCTTGCGGACACGGAACGAAGTCTTCAATCTTGTATCTTCATAGTCCAGGAGTCCGGCTGAAGGTATAGTCCGGCCATCCGGACACCCCCTAATCCAGGACTCCCTCAGTAGCCCCTGAACCAGGCTTCAATGACGACGAGTCCGGCGCGCTGATTGTCTTTGGCATTGCAAGGCGGGTTCCTCCTCCAAGTACTTCATAGAAGATTTTGAACATAAAGATAGTGTCCGGCTCTGCAAAATAAGTTTCCACATATTGCCATAGAGAGAATAATATTTACACAAATCTAATCTACTGATGTATTCCATAGTGTGACACACCACGGCCAAGCCTTTATCCGAGTCGCTTCATTATCCCACCTCAGAGCGTCATGCGAGGCGGCTTCCTTGGCACGTCTTGTTAAAGCAGAGATTGTGTCCCCTTATTCCGGGATTCTCATCAATACGGGCGTGGGTAACCCAACCGCACCATTGATTACGGCGCTTGGGAGATAAGCGAGTTTTACCAGGCTGGTGGGGACACGTAGTTGCGTCTTCCTATATAAGGGGATAAGGATTTACTTTTTCACCTACGCCTTCTTCCTCCCTAGCTTATCCACTCTCGCGCACTCGAGCTCCAGCGCCCAAGTCTGCATTCCCCATCTCAACCTTCTCCAGCTATGTCCGAAGCGGGAGGCAACTGGATGGCATCCTCCGTTACTGAGGGGCACGTCAAAAAACTAAGGAAGGCCGGATACCTGTCTAACGACATTGCGCACCGGCTTCCCGAAGAGGGGCAGCTCATCCCCACCCCTAGGCCCCATGAGAGGGTGGTGTTCCTCCCCCATTTCCTCCGCGGACTGGGTTTCCCTCTCCATCCATTTGTCTGGGGGCTCATGTTCTACTATGGCCTGGATTTCCACGATCTGGCCCCGAATTTTGTCCTCAACATCTCGGCGTTTATCGTCGTGTGTGAGGCTTTCCTCCGCATCCGCCCCCATTTCGGCCTATGGCTCAAGACTTTCAATGTCAAGCCGAAGGTGGTGCGCAGCAACCAGGCGGAGTGCGAAGGCGCCATGGTGGGCAAGATGTCGAACGTCTTTTGGCTCAAGGGCTCCTTTGTGGAGACCCTGAAGGGGTGGCAATCGGGGTGGTTTTACATCACCGAGCCGTGCGACCCTAAGTGGGTCGCAGCCCCCGAGTTCCGGTCCGGACCCCCAACGCAGCTCACGTCCTGGAAAGAGACCGGCCTGTCGTGGGGCAGCAAAAAGGAGGTGACCGGACTGCAAACATGCATCCAATCCCTGGTGAACAAGCAGCTCAGGCTCGTCAATGTAGTCCAGGTTATGCTCATCCGCTTGATCCTCCCGTGTCAACAACGGGCTTTCAACCTGTGGGAGTTCGACCCGGCGCGGAACCAAACTCTGAGCAGGCTCTTCGACACGACACACGAAGATGCCTGGAAGGTGCTTTTCAAGGGCGCCGAGGCTCCCGCATTCGCTACCGAGGATCACGGATTCAGTGCGCAGCGTCATGCTCTCGCGGTAAGCTGTTTTTCCTTTTATAGGGTATCAGTTTTTCATAGTTTGACTCCATGCGGGATCTAAACTCCCTTACCTTTGACAAGATTGGCAGGTGACATCCGGACAGATCTACTGTCCGGCTCCTTTGCCCGAAGGCTAGCGGACGCTCGCTTGGCGAAGCTGCTGGTTCCGGCACCCTATGTGGTGCCGGAGAAGAAGGCCAAGAAGAAGTCCACGGGGACTCGAAAGAGTGCCCGGCGCCAGGAGGCGGCGGATCCATCATCCGACGGCTCCAAGACGAACTCCTCCCATGAAGACGAGGAGGAGGAGGAAGAGACCTCTCCCCCTCTAGCGGGGGAAGTCAAGAAAAGGAAGGCCGCCCCAACTGGGGAGGCCGAAGGGTCCAAGAAGGGGAAAACCCTTCCTCCGGACTACTCCACCGATGCCGACGACGGCGGAGAGGAGTGGGCGCCCAGGGCCAAGCCCCTGGCCAAATCGTAAGTATCCAGGCACCAGAGTAATTTATAGTATCTGTTTATTGTACAGCTTTCCCTTATGTCGGATATGTTTATGCAGCCCACCCAAAGACCGTCTCGATGCATCGTCGAGCGGCTCACTGGACTCGTCGGATGTGAACTCGCTTCCGACGGCTTCCTCCCTCCGCCCTACAGATGACACCAAAGTGTTGTCCCAACAGGTTCCAATCCGGGAGGAGGTGGTCCTGGAGGCGCCGCGAGGCGACCTCCCAGACTCCAGGAGTAAAGGGGATGAAACCCCCCAGGGCTCCAAGTCCGGCCCTAGGACGGACACTGCTTCGGAACCTTCAAAGGTTCCAGAGTCCGGCGGGGGACCTCCTTCCAAGAGGACCAAGCCCATCGTGCCGGTGACCTCCGTCCAACTGGAGGCGCCGGACAATCTGTTGGAGGCGCTCCAAGGCGCCTCCATCGACGAGGGGCACCGCACCATTATGAGTGCGGTGGTCCAGAAGGTTCAGTCCGCCAAGAGCGGACTGACAGAAGCTTGTGCTAGCCTTTTAACAGGCTTTGAGGTAAGTAAAGAATGTGTAAATAATATTACCGCATAGACAGTAGCCCCTGATGCTCTATTTGGTGTTCGGGAAGAAAAGCCGAATAGAGGATCAAATAAAATTCGCAGGAGTCTAACAAAAAAGGAGTCAATATGCGTGTGCTGGCTTCCCTGCTGGCGTCTGCCGCACTGACTGCGGAGGTGGACACACTAAAGCAGAACCTCGAGCGGTCCGAGCAAGAGCTCGGGCGTGCCAAGAAGCAGCTCGAGGACAATGAAGGTAAGAAATACCTTATTTAAATATATATATATATATATATATATATGTATGTATATAAAGGTGCAATTGCAGGGGCAACGTCTGAGGTGGCGACCCTTAAGCAAGTACTACATGAGGCCGACAAGACGGCGGCCCAGAGCGCACCGAGCGGGAGAAGTATGAGGCCGAGGTTGGCAAGGTACGGCAAGAGCTCCTGGCTCTCAAGGAATAATATGAGAGTTTGGAGCTTGACTCAAAGACGCGAGCGTCCGAGCTCGCGGTGGCTATTGAAAATGCCAAGTCTGCCAAGGCCGAATCCCAGAAGACCCTCCAGGAGTTGGATGAGGTGAAGAAGATAGCAGCGGGTAAGGCATTCTTTATGCAAAGCAAGCACATAGACATGAGTTACTTGTTACTTACCCGAATCCGGAGCTCTCCAGGAGCGTTCGCAGATCTTCCCCGGAG
This sequence comes from Triticum monococcum, assembly GCA_034509565.1. Lineage (NCBI taxonomy): Eukaryota > Viridiplantae > Streptophyta > Magnoliopsida > Poales > Poaceae > Triticum > Triticum monococcum. The sequence goes on along the minus strand of CM067842.1, from coordinate 72,997,673 downwards.
CATGTCTGATGCCGCTGCATTCTATCGAGCCGAGGAGGGCAACTCGACAGAGAAGGTGTTCCGGTCTCAGTATGCTGAGTCCGGACACCCCGTGCCCCTGAGCGACCAGCTGAAGCAACTGGTCGAGCTCCACAAGGCGGCCGAACATGCCATGAGGGGCCTCATAGTTTAGCTATGGCCTGGAGAGACTTTGCCTGGGAGCTATTTCGGGCTGGTGCGGCGGCTGGTGGAGGCCTGTCCAAGGCTCGAAGTCATCAAGCGCTCCGTCTGCATTGAAGGTGCCCGTAGGGCCCTTGCCCGTGCTAAGGTGCACTGGGGAAAGCTGGATGCTGAGAAGCTTGTGAAGGACGGTCCACCGCCGGGGAAAGAGCATCGCAAGCCCGAGAATTATTATAAGGATGTTCTGAAGGGTGACCGCCTTGTGGCGGATGAATGTTCTATGGATGTAATTTTTGAGTAAAACTCGCTCGTTTTGTCCTGTGTGCTGAAAACCTGTTCATATGCGCTAAGCAATGCTGTTTGAATTTAAAATATTACCTTCTGTGCGGCTGTTTATAAATTCTGAGAGATGGCGAGTCGTCGGCTTCTGCCCCCGTGCCGCTAGTGCTGGTGTGCTCGGGGATAAATCTGAGCGTTGTTTTTCCCATGTTTGGGTCCTTCAAGGGAGGCACTCAGCCCAACAAACAAGGCAATCGGACTATAATGCGTGAACACTCTCACTTAGCCATAGAATTCTATAATTTTAAATTTCGGCGAAGCCCCTGGTATTCGGAAGACCGAGTTTGGGGCGCTATCCACGCCTTGGCCAGACAGAGCCGGCTCCTTGCCCTAAGCGGCATAAGTCTTTAGGGACTCGAAAAAAAACCTCTCGAACAGCGACCAGCTCTCGCTTCATCATGACGGTCAGTTTTAGCTTTCTCCACTGAGGTGCTCGGCGCAGCTCAACTGGGGCACAATCGCAGTGGTTCTCGTAGTGCTACCTTAGCCGATATAGCGGAACATAGGGCACCAAAACATAGGAGCCGGGCAAACCCAACTATTGAACCAAGACATGATTCGGAGCCGATGCATATAATGCTATAAGTTCGGGTGCCGCACTTGTTAAAGTGTTCGGACTTCTCACACCATGTTGAGGGGTACTGAAGCCCCTGGAGTATTTTGGCCATACCAAAGTGTACGGGTGCAACATGTCGTTAAGGAACATATATAATGAAATAAAAAAAGAGTAATGCAAAAATAGACAAAAGCTATGCATTGTTTATTAAAGAGGGCTGCGATCAGAGCAGAACGATTCAAATAATGCGATAAGCAAAAGGTTGGACTATTTAACATGTCCGGTCCAGGGACAAGTTGTGGAATAATATGCGAAACAGGTATACTACTCGTGATAGGGACCACCTGGGAGTTCTGTAATGCGGCGTGGCTTGCCTGCTTCCCTGGTTCTTGCATCGTTTGTGCGGCAATTGAACTACCGAAGAGGCCTTCCGAAGACTGGAGTCCTGAAAGTAATAGAAATTTTTAAAAAATTGGCAGCCCCTGGTGCGGTTTAAGCCGTGCTTCGGGCGTGCCGTGATGGTGCCCCTCCCCCTGTGCCCATGGTATCTCTAGAGCGTAGTTATGTACGCGAAGTACTGGCGTTGCCTTTTTGCGAGGGTTGGGGTTGGGGCCGCATTGCTACGCCAGCTCGAATCGTGCCAGGCAGTCTTGTTGTAGGTTACTTCGGGCGCGCTTGACGGTGTTCGGTCGTTTAGTGGCCGGACTAGAGAACTGCCTGGAGAGGCTGCTTTCTACTTCCGCTGCAAGGGCCGCCGTGTGATCCTCTGTTCGAAGGGAGCGTTCGGTGTTTCCATTGACCGTAATTACTCCTCGAGGGCCTGGCATCTTGAGCTGAAGGTATGCGTAGTGCGGTACCGCGTTGAACTTGGCAAATGCGGTTCGCCCGAGCAGGGCATGATAGCCACTGCGGAATGGGACTATGTCGAAGATTAACTCCTTGCTTCGGAAATTATCCGGAGATCCGAAGACCACTTCGAGTGTGACTGAGCCTGTACAGTTGGCCTCTACACCTGATATTACGCCTTTAAAGGTCGTTTTGGTGGGCTTAATCCTCGAGGGATCTATGCCCATTTTCCGCACTATATCCTAGTAAAGCAGGTTCAGGCTGCTGCCGCCGTCCATAAGGACTCTAGTGAGATGAAATCCGTCAATGATTGGGTCTAGAACCAATGCGGCGAATCCGCCGTGATGGGTGCTAGTGGGGTGGTCCCTTCGATCAAAGGTGATCGGGTAGGAGGACCATGGGTTGAACTTTGGGGCGACTGGCTCTATTGCGTATACGTCCCTTAACGTGCGCTTCCGCTCCCTCTTGGGGATGTGGGTTGCGTATATCATGTTCATCGTCTGCACTTGTGGGGGAAAACCCTTTTGTCCACTGTTGTTCGGCGGCCGGGGCTCCTCGTCATCATCGCTATGCAGCCCCTTGTCTTCATTTTCAGCATTTAACTTGCCTGCCTGCTTGAACACCCAACAATCCCTGTTGGTCTGATTGGCCGGCTTTTCGGGGGTGCCATGTATCTGGCACGAGCGGTCGAGTATTCGGTCCAAACTGGATGGGCCCCTAGGATTCCTTTTGAATGGCTTTTTCCGCTGACCGGATTTAGAGCCTCTAAATCCGGCATTAACTACCGTATCATCTGCATTGTCACCGTTAATGCGGCGCTTCTGCTTGTTGCGACGCGACCTGCCACTTCTGTCCCTAGTGTCTGAATTACCAGGGTTCTTGGTCATATTGTTGCTACGAGCAAGCCAGCTGTCTTCTCCCGCGCAAAAGTGGGTCATGAGTGTCGTGAGTGCTGCCATAGATTTCGGCTTTTCCTGTCCAAGGTGCCGGGCCAGCCACTAGTCACGGATATTGTGCTTGAAGGCTGCTAGGGCCTCAGCGTCCGGACAATCGACTATTTGATTTTTCTTTGTTAGGAACAGTTCCAGAATTGCCTGGCCGATTCCTCTGGCTGCTGGATTATGTGACTTAGGTCATCGGTGTCTGGGGGCGAAACATAAGTGCCTTGGAAATTGTCGAGGAATGCGGCTTCCAGGTCCTCCCAACAACTGATTGATCCTGCTAGCAGGCTGTTAAGCCAATGCCGAGCTGGTCCTTTAAGCTTGAGTGGGAGGTATTTGATGGTGTGGAAATCATCGCCGCGGGCCATGTGGATATGAAGGAGATAATCCTCGATCCATACCGCAGGATCTGTTGTGCCATCATATGATTCGATGTTTATGGGTTTGAAACCCTCGGGGATTTGATGATCCATTATTTCGTCTGTAAAGAAGAGTGGGTGTGCGGCGCCTCTGTACTGGGCTATATCATGACGTAGCTCCCATGAGCCTTGTCTACTGTGTTCGGCCCTGCCGAATTTGTGGCCGGCGTGACGGTTACCGTCTCGAGCCGTGCGGCGCCCACGCGATCCGTAGATCGATCTTGTTTGCCTTGTCCTCCAACATATCTCGTAAGTCCTGTGCGTATTCCCGTGCCTTGGTATGGGGTGCGTCTTGAGTGGAGGGCCGAGAGGCCTCTCTGTCGTGGCCACGAGGTGGACGGTCGGCCGCATCAAGTGCTTCCTCCTCTAATTGGGGTAGCAACCTGCGCTTTGGGTAGCTCTTGGAGGGGCGTTCGAGTTTATGCTCTTCGGCTGCGAGGACTTCAGTCCATCTGTCGACTAGCAAATCTTGATCAGCTTTAAGCTGTTGCTGTTTTTTCTTAAGGCTTCTTGCCGTGGCTATAAGCCTGCGTTGAAAACGCTATTGCTCGACGGGATCCTCTGGCACAACGAATTCGTCGTCGTCGAGGCTTGCCTCGTCTTCGGAGGGAAGCATATAATTATCGTCCTCGACCTCTCTGTCTGCCGCTGTCTCATGAGGGCTGGTTTCTTCATCCTCCTGTGCTAAATCTTGCTGGAGGCGGTTTTCTTCGGCACTTTTCGGAGTATTATTATCTCCTGTGCTGGAATCACTGTATTTTTTTTGGCGGGATTTTGATCGGCGCCGCTGACGCTGGCGCTTAGGCTGTTTCTTGGAGGGGTCTGATAGGCGCTGGTTCTTCATTGTCTCCTTCATCGGCGTCCATACTGTCGATGTCTTCGGAGTCGAAGTCGAGCATGTCAGTTAGGTCGTCGACAGTGGCTACAAAGTGGGTGGTGGGTGGGCTTTGAGTTTCTTCGTCGTCCGCACCCCAACCTTGTTGACCGTAGTCCGGCCAAGGCTCTCCTGATAAAGAGAGAGACTTTAGTGACTTCAGGATATCGCCGAGGGGCGAGTGCTGAAAGATGTCCGTGGCAGTGAACTCCATGATCGGCGCCCAATCGGATTCGATCGGCAGGGGCGCGGAGGGTTCGGAGTTCGGAGAGGAGTCCGGCTCCTTGGAGTCATGAGTCTCACAGAGTACGGGGCTGGTGTTAGGCTCAATCGCCGCTGGGGTCGCAGCCCCCGAGGTGGCGTCCAACCGCCCATCCTCGATCGGCGCAGTTGGCTCCGAATTAAGGGTCAGAGCTGACACGGGTGCGGCCTCCAGGGCACTGTTCGGCGGCAGAGCTAAATCATGCTCGTCGTGACAGTGTGGCGCACTCGGCAGTGGCTCGAATCCGTCGAAGATCAAGTCCCCGCGGATGTCAGCTATGTAGTTTAAACTTCCAAATCTGACCTGATGGCCAGGGCGTAGCTTTCGATCTGCTCCAGATGGCCAAGTGAATTGGCCCGCAGTGCGAAGCCGCCGAAGACGAAGATCTCTCCGGGGATGAAGGTCTCAACCTGGTCTGCATCGCTACTGATGATCGTAGGAGCCATCAAGCCTGACGGCGACGACATATAGGAACTCTCAATGAAAGCACCAATGTCGCTGTCAAAACCGGCGGATCTCGGGTAGGGGGTCCCGAACTGTGCGTCTAGGCCGGATGGTAACAGGAGGCAAGGGACACGAAGTTTTACCCAGGTTCGGGCCCTCTCGATGGAGGTAAAACCCTATGTCCTGCTTGATTAATATTGGTGATATGGGTAGTACAAGAGTAGATCTACCACGAGATCGAAGAGGCTAAACCCTAGAAGCTAGCCTATGGTATGGTTGTTGATGTGTCTGTTGTCCTACGGACTAAAACCCTCCGGTTTATATAGACACCACGTAGGGTTAGGGTTACATAGAGTTGGTTACAATGGTAGGAGATCCACATATCTGTATCGCCAAGCTTGCCTCCCACGCCAAGGAAAGTCCCTTCCGGACACGGGACGAAGTCTTCAATCTTGTATCTTCATAGTCCAGGAGTCCGGCTGAAGGTATAGTCCGGCCATGTGGACACCCCCTAATCCAGGACTCCCTCAGCGACGGTGCCGTCCGTGAGGGGGGCCACACCCCGGAGACGCGTGCTGCCTCTATGGACATGCCACCACACCGTACGGCATGTATGACAGCCCGGTGCGACGCTCCGGTGGCATTGCTACCCCCCGGGCCCCCGTAGCATTTGACCAAGGGATCTAGCCCTTTGACTTTGCACGAACGGGCTTTGACCAGTGGAACTCTCCACGCGGTTGTGTTAGGTCAGCCCATAGGAACACTTTGGAGCAACATCCGGGCCAAAGCCGCAGCAAGATCCCATCCGTGTAGACCCGACGTGTTCGTTTCCCCCCTGCACGCAAGGCAATGCTGCCGTCACTTGGGGGTGGGGGGGCTGCTACCTCTTGAGCACTTGCGTTAGTTTTCCCTTGAAGAGGAAAGGGTGATGCAGCAAAGTATCATAAGTATTTCCCTCAGTTTTTGAGAACCAAGGTATCAATCCAGTAGGAGGCCACGCACGAGTCCCTCGCACCTACACAAACAAATAAATCCTCGCAACCAACGCGATAAGGGGTTGTCAATCCCTACACGGTCACTTACGAGAGTAAGATCTGATAGATATGATAAGATAATATTTTTGGTATTTTTATTATAAAGATGCAAAGTAAAATAAAAGGCAGAGTAAATAACTAAGTATTGGAATCTTAATATGATGGAAGATAGACCCGGGGGCCATAGGTTTCACTAGTGGCTTCTCTCAAGAGCATAGGCATTCACGGTGGGTAAACAAATTATTGTTGAGCAATTGACAGAATTGAGCATAGTTATGAGAATATCTAGGTATGATCATGTATAAAGGCATCACGCTCGAGACAAGTAGACCGACTCCTGCCTGCATCTACTACTATTACTCCACACATCGAACGCTATCCAGCATGCGTCTAGAGTATTAAGTTCAAGAGAACAGAGTAACGCTTTAAGCAAGATGACATGATGTAGAGGGATAAACTCATGCAATATGATGTAAATCCCATCTTGTTATCCTCGATGGCAACAATACAATATGTGCCTTGCTGCCCCTACTGTCAATGTGAAAGGACACCGCAAGATTGAACCCAAAGCTAAGCACTTCTCCCATTGCAAGAAAGATCAATCTAGTAGGCCAAACCAAATTGATAATTCGAAGTGACTTGCAAAGATAACCAATCATACATAAAAGAATTCAGAGAAGATTCAAATATTGTTCATAGATAAACTTGATCATAAACCCACAATTCATCGGTCTCAACAAACACACCGCAAAAGAAGATTACATCGAATAGATCTCCACAAGATAGGGGGAGAACTTTGTATTGAGATCCAAAAAGGGAGAAGAAGCCATCTAGCTAATAACTATGGACCCGTAGGTCTGAGGTAAACTACTCACACTTCATCGGAGAGGCTATGGTGTTGATGTAGAAGCCCTCCGTGATCGATGCCCCCTCCGGCGGAGCTCCGGAAAAGGCCCCAAGATGGGATCTCGTGGATACAGAAAGTTACGGCGGTGGAATTAGGGTTTTGGCTCTGTATCTGGTAGTTTGGGGGTACGTAGGTATATATATAGGAGGAAGGAGTACATCGGTAAAGCAACAGGGGGCCCACAAGGGTGGAGGGCGCGCCTGCGGGGGTAGGCGCGCCCCCTACCTCGTGGCCTCCTGGTTGATATCTTGACGTAGGGTGCAAGTCCGGATCATGTTCGTTCCAAAAATCACGTTCCCGAAGGTTTCATTCCGTTTGGACTCCGTTTGATATTCTTTTTCCACGAAACCATAAAATAGGCAAAAAAACAACAATTCTGGGCTAGGCCTCTGGTAAATAGGTTAGTCCGAAAAATAATATAAAAGTGTATAATAAAGCCCAAGAATGTCCAAAGCAGAATATAATATAGCATGGAAAAATCAAAAATTATGGATACGTTGGAGACGTATCAAGCATCCCCAACCTTGATCCCTGCTCGTCCTCGAGTAGGTAAATGATAAAAACAGAATTTTTGATGCGGAATGCTACTTGGCATAATTTCAATGTAATTCTTCTTAATTGTGTTATGGATATTCAGATCCGAAAGATTCAAGACAAAATTTCAATATTGACATAGAAATAATAATACTTCAAGCATACTAACTAAGCAATTGTGTTTCTTAAAAATAACATGGCCAAATAAAGTTATCCCTACAAAATCATATAGTCTGGCTATGGTCTATCTTCACCACACAAAGTATTTAAGTCATGCACAACCCCGATGACAAGCCAAGCAATTGTTTCATACTTTTGGTGTTCTCGAACTTTTCAATCTTCACACAATACATGAGCGTGAGCCATGGACATAGCACTTTAGGTGGAATAGAATGGTGGTTGTGGAGGAGACAAAAAAGGGGGAAGATAGTCTCACATCAACTAGGCATATCAACGGGCTATGGATATGCCCATCAATAGATATCAATGTGAGTGAGTAGGGATTGCCACGCAACGGATGCACTAGAGCTATAAGTATGAGAAAGCTCAACAAAAGGAACTAAGTGGGTGTGCATCCAACTCGCTTGCTCACAAAGACCTAGGGTATTTTGAGGAAGCCCATCATTGGAATATACAAGCCAAGTTCTATAATGAAAAATTCCCATTAGTATATGAAAGTGATAACACAGGAGACTCTCTATTATGAAGATCATGGTGCTACTTTGAAGCACAAGTGTGGAAAAAGGATAGTAGCATTGTCCCTTCTCTCCTTTTCTCTCATTTTTTATTTGGGCCTTTTCTTTATGGCCTCTTTTTTTATTTGGGCTTCTTTGGCCTATTTTTTTGTCCGGGGTCTCATCACAACTTGTGGGGGAATCATAGTCTCCATCATCCTTTCCTCACTTGGGACAATGCTCTAAAAATGATGATCATCACACTTTTATTTACTTACAACTCAACAATTACAACTCAATACTTAGAACAAAATATGACTCTATGTGAATGCCTCCGGCGGTGTACGGGGATATGCAATGAATCAAGAGTGACATGTATGAAAGAATTATGAATGGTGGCTTTGCCACAAATACAATGTCAACTACATTATCATGCAAAGCAATATGACAATGATGGAGCGTGTCATGGTAAACGGAACGGTGGAAAGTTGCATGGCTATATATCTCGGAATGGCTATGGAAATGCCATGATAGGTAGGTCTGGTGGCTGTTTTGAGGAATGTATATGGTGGGTGTATGATACCAGCGAAAGGTGCGCGATATTAGAGAGGCTAGCAATGGTGGAAGGAAGAAAAGTGCGTATGATCCACGGACTCAACCTTAGTCATGAAGAACTCATATACTTATTGCAAAAATCTACAAGTTATCAAAGCAAAGTATTACGCGCATGCTCCTAGGGGGATAGATTGGTAGGAAAAGACCAGCGCTCGTCCCCGACCGCCACTCATAAGGAAGACAATCAATAAATAAATCATGCTCCGACTTCATCACAGAACGGTTCACCATGCATGCATGCTACGGGAATCACAAACTTTAACACAAGTATTTCTCAAATTCACAACTACTCAACTAGCATGACTCTAATATTACCATCTCCATATCTCAAAACAATTATCAAGTATCAAACTTCTCATAGTATTCAACACACTCATAAGAAAATTTTATTATTAATCTTGAATGCCTAACATAATTAAAGCAAATTACCATGCTGTTTTGTAGGACTCTAAAAATAATCTTAGGGAAGCATGAGATAACAATAGTTTCTATAAAACAAATCCACTGACGTGCTCTAAAAGATATAAGTGAAGCAGTAGAGCAAAAACTATATAACTCAAAAGATATAAGTGAAGCACATAGAGTATTCTAACAATTTATGAATCATGTGTGTCTCTCAAAAGGTGTGTATAGCAAGGATGATTGTGGAAAACTAACAAATAAAGACTCAAATAATACAAGACACTGCAAGCAAAACGCATATCATGTTGTAAATAGAAATATAGTTCCAACTAAAGTTACCGATGGAAGTAGACGAAAGAGGGGATGCCTTTGGAGGCATCCCCAAGGTTTGTCTTTTAGGTGTCCTTAGATTATATTGGGGTGCCATGGGCATCCCCAAGATTAGGCTCTTGCCACTCCTTGTTCCATAATCCATGAAATCTTTCAGCCAAAACATGAAAACTTCACAACACAAAACTTAAAGTAGAAAATCTCGTGAGCTCCGTTAGCGAAAGAAAACAAAACACGACTTCAAGGTACTGTAATGAACTCATTATTTATTCATATTGGTGTTAAACCTACTGTATTCCAACTTCTCTATGGTTTATAAACTATTTTACTAGCCATAGATTCATCAAAATAAGCACACAACACACGAAAAACAGAATTTGTCAAAAACAGAACAGCCTGTAGTAATATGTAGCTAACGCAAGATATGGAACCCAAAAAATTATAAAATAAATTTTTGTACGTGAGTAATTTATCTATTAATCATCTGCAAAAAATAATTAACTAAATATCGCTTTCCAAATAAAAATGGCAGCAGTTCTCGTGAGCGCTAAAGTTTTTGTTTTTTACAGCAAGATTAAAAAGACTTCCCCCATGTCTTCCCAATGGTTCTACTTGGCACAAACACTAATTAAACACAAAAAACACAACCAAAACAGAGGCTAATAAATTATTTATTACTAAATAGGAGCAAAAAGCATGGAATAAAAATAAAATTGGGTTGCCACCCAACAAGCGCTATCGTTTAACGCCCCTAGCTAGGCATAAAAAGCAAGGATAGATCTAGGTGTTGCCATCTTTGGTAGGCAATCCATAAGTGGCGCTCATAATAGATTCATAAGTTAATTTAATTCACTTTCTAGGAAAGTGTTCCATGCCTTTCCTTAACGGAAATTGGAATCTAATATTTCCTTCCTTCATATCAATAATTGCACCAATCGTTCTAAGGAAAGGTCTACCAAGAATAATAGGACATGAAGGATTGCAATCGATATCAAGAACAATAAAATCTACGGGCACATAGTTCCTATTTGCCACAATAAGAACATCATTAATTCTTCCCATAGGTTTCTTAGTGGTGGAATCCGCAAGATGCAAGTTTAAAGAGCAATCATCAAAATCACGGAAACCTAATAAATCACACAAAGTCTTTGGAATCGTGGAAACACTAGCACCCAAATCACACAAAGCATAAAATTCATGATCTTTAATTTTAAATTTAATAGTAGGTTCCTACTCATCATAAAGTTTTCTAGGATAGAAACTTCCAACTCAAATTTTTCTTCATAAGATTGCATCAAAGCATCAACGATATGTTTAGTAAAAGCTTTATTTTGGCTATAAGCATGAGGAGAATTTAGCACGGATTGCAACAAGGAAATACAATCTATCAAAAAGAAATTATAATAATTAAATTCCTTGAAATCCAAAATAGTGGGTTCATTAATATTTAAAGTTTTGACTTCTTCAATCCCACTTTTAACAATTTTAGCATTAAGATCTAAAGACTCCGAATTCTTGGAACACCGTCTAGGTAAAGGTGGATCATCTTAAGTCCCATAATTATCAAGATTCATATTGAAAAACAAAGATTTAATAGGGGACACATCAATAACTATTAGATCTTCATTTTTATTATCATGGAAACTAGAAGAACAAACTTTTATAAAGCAATCTCTGTTAGCACGCATCCTAGCGGTTCTTTCTTTACACTCCTCAATGGAAACTCTCATGGCTTTGAGAGACTTATTGATATCATGCTTAGGTGGAATAGATCTAAGTTTCAGAGAATCAACATCAAGAGAAATTCTATCAACGTTCCTAGCCAACTCATCAATCTTAAGCAATTTTTCTTCAATCAAAGCATTGAAATTCTTTTGCGAAGTAATAAATTCTTTAATATTACATTCAAAATCAGAGGGCATATTATTATAATTTCCATAAGAATTGTTGTATGAATTACCATAATTATTAGAGGAATTACTAGGATACGACCTAGGATTAAAGTTTCCTCTATACGCGTTGTTACCAAAATTATTCCTACCAACGAAATTCACATCCATAGATTCGTTATTATTCTCAATCAATGTAGACAAAGGCATATCATTAGGATCATAAGAAACACTTTTATTAGCAACTAATTTCATAAGTTCATACATCTTTCCACTCAAAACATTAATTTCTTCTATCGCATGCACTTTCTTATTAGTAGATCTTTCAGTGTGCCATTGAGAATAAATAACCATAATATTATCTAGGAGTTTAGTAGCTTCTCCTGAAGTGATTTCCATAAAAGTGCCTGCCGCGACCGAATCTAAAAGATTTCTAGAAGCAAAATTCAATCCGGCATAAAAGTTTTGTATAATCATCCACAAATTCAAACCATGTGTAGGGCAATTACGTATCATTAATTTCATCCTCTCCCAAGCTTGCGCAACATGTTCATGATCAAGTTGCTTAAAATTCATAATATCGTTTCTAACAGAGATGATCTTAGCGGGAGGAAAATACTTAGAGATAAAAGCATCTTTGCACTTATTCCACGAATCAATACTATTTTTAGGGAAAGGCGAAAACCAAGCTTTAGCACGATCTCTAAGCAAAAAAGGGAATAGCTTCAATTTAACAATATAATTGTCCACATCTTTCTTCTTTTGCATATCACACAAATCAATGAAGCTATTTAGATGGGTAGCGGCATCTTCACTAGGAAGGACGGAAAACGGATCTTTCATGACAAGATTCAGTAAAGCAGCATTAATTTCACAAGATTCAGCATCGGTAAGAGGAGAAATCGGAGTGCTAATAAAATCATTATTGTTGGTATTGGTAAAGTCACACAATTTAGTATTATCTTGAGCCATCGTGAAAAGCAAGCAATCCAACGCACAAGCAAACAAGAGACGGGCAAAAAGAGGCAAATAGAGAAAGAGAGGGAGGACGGAGAGAGAGAGGGCGAATAAAACGGCAAGGGTGAAGTGGGGGAGAGGAAAACGAGAGGCAAATGGCAAATAATGTAATGCGGAAGATAAGGGTTTGTGATGGGTACTTGGTGTGCTGACTTTTGCGCGAACCTCCCCGGCAACGGCGCCATAAATCCTTCTTGCTACCTCTTGAGCACTTGCGTTGGTTTTCCCTTGAAGAGGAAAGGGTGATGCAGCAAAGTAGCATAAGTATTTCCCTCAGTTTTTGAGAACGAAGGTATCAATCCAGTAGGAGGCCATGCACGAGTCCCTCGCACCTACACAAAAAAAAATCCTCGCAACCAACGCGATAAGGGGTTGTCAATCCCAACACGGTCACTTACGGCAGTGAGATCTAATAGATATGATTAGATAATATTTTTGGTATTTCTATGATAAAGATGCAAAATAAAATAAAAGGAAAAGGAAATAACTAACTATTGGAAGATTAATATGATGGAAGATAGACCCGGGGGCCATAGGATTCACTAGTGGCTTCTCTCAAGAGCATAGGTATTCACGGTGGGTAAACAAATTACTATTGAGAAATTGACAGAATTGAGCATAATTATGAGAATATCTAGGTATGATCATGTATATAGGCATCATGTCCGAGACAAGTAGACCGACTCCTACCTGCATCTACTACTATTACTCCACACATCGACCGGTATCAAGCATGCATCTAGAGTATTAAGTTCAAGAGAGCAGAGTAACGCTTTAAGCAAGATGACATGATGTAGAGGGATAAACTCATGCAATATGATGTAAACCCCATCTTGTTATCCTCGATGGCAACAATACAATACGTGTCTGCTGCCCCTACTGTCACTGGGAAAGGACACCGCAAGATTGAACCCAAAGCTAAGCACTTCTCCCATTGCAAGAAAAATCAATCTAGTAAGCCAAACCAAACTGATAATTCGAAGAGACTTGTAAAGATAACCAATCATACATAAAAGAATTCAGAGAAGATTCAAATATTGTTCATAGATAAACTTGATCATAAGCCCACAATTCATCGGTCTCAACAAACACACCGCAAAAGAAGATTACATCGAATAGATCTCCACAAGAGAGGGGGAGAACTTTGTATTGAGATCCAAAAAGAGAGAAGAAGCCATCTAGCTAATAACTATGGACCCATAGGTATGAGGTAAACTACTCACACTTCATCGGAGAGGCAATGGTGTTGATGTTGAAGCCCTCCATGATCGATGCCCGCTCTGGCGAAGCTCCGAAAAAGGCCCCAAGATAGGATCTCGTGGATACAGAAAATTACGGTGGTGGAATTAGGGTTTTGGCTCTGTATCTGGTAGTTTGGGGGTACGTAGGTATATCTAGGAGGAAGGAGTACGTCAGTGGAGCAACAGGGGGCCCATGAGGGTGGAGGGTGCGCCTAGGGGGGGGGGGGGGTACGTGCTCTGGATCATGTTCGCTCCGAAAATCACATTCCCGAAGGTGTCATTCCGTTTCGACTCCGTTTGATATTATTTTTCTGCGAAACCCTAAAATAGGCAAAAAAACAACAATTCTAGGCTCAGCCTCCGGTTAATAGGTTAGTCCCAAAAATAATATAAAAGTGTATAATAAAGCCCAAGAATGTCCAAAATAGAATATAATATAGCATGGAACAATAAAAAATTATGGATACGTTGGAGACGTATCGGGGGCACACACCGGAGACGCGTGCCGCCTCTTCGGACATGCCACCACACCGTACAGCATGTATGAGGGCCCGGTGCAATGCTCCGGTGGAATTGCTACCCCAGGGTCCCCATCTCGCCTAACCCTATAGCGTTTGACCACGGAATCTAGCCCTTTGTCTTTGCACGAGCGGGCTTGGACCAGTCGAACGGCTAAGCCTGGCGAGCCCAAGCACTACGGCAAGAAGACCGCGCAGAGGAAGAAGGCCTACTGCGATGGGTATCTGAAGTTACATCCTGGCACACCCGGCCCCATTGCGGCGGATCTGGATGATAGGGTGGTGGTGGGCATGGGGCCCAACGAGCACGATCGGGAGGCTATTATCGATGTTGTGATCACTCCTACTATCTCCTACACACAGCTCTGTTGGATCGACCTGAGCCTGAGCTAGCGCACGAGCACGCCAATGACCAGTGCACAGTCACAGTCCCTCTTTCAGGAGCGGCAAACTGTAAGTATTTTCCCTCTTATCTTCATTGCTCACTTTATTTTCCGCATTTAGTAGTTTTATGAGTTCCATCATGTCATACCGTAGGCCTACATGGAGTACACACGCTAGGAGACCATGGCGTGGCATGAGAGCCTTTATGCATACCATGTGTAGAGGGATCGCCAGATGCAGCATGCATTTTAGGAAATGGCGGCCGGCAAGTGACCTCAATTGCAACCAGCACAATGTCCTCCTGCACAACCAAGGCTGCTGACCTTTGAGAAGTTTGTGGCACAGAATGGTGGCCCCTCGCTGGTTAGTTTATGCCCAATCTATTCACCCAAATCATATCACGCCTTTCAACACAGTCATATCCCGTTAATATGTCTTTTCAACATCCAGGGAACCGATGGATCAACTGTTCGCAGTGGTCTTCATAGCACTCCCGAGTCACGAAGCCCGACCACTCCGATCCGTGGAGGCGGAGGTGGAGGCGGTCTTGGAGGTAGCACTGCCACTAGCAGTGACGACCTGGGCTTCGGCGGTCTTGGCAGTGATGACCTCCGCGGTGCTCGACGTCTTGGCGCTTAAGCCTTTCGGTTACTTGTGTGCTGATGCTTATGTTTCTTTAGATGACTTGTGTGTGGTGATGATGATCCTTTAGATGACTTGTATGTGGTGATGATGATCCTTTCGGTTACTTTTGATGGTCCTTTAGATGACTTGTGTGATTTCTTTATATGCTTATGTTGATTGTGATGATGCTTATGCATCTATTGTTGTGACGGTGCCAGATGATACTTAGATTTGTTCCATATGTCTATTTCCATCATATATATTTGTTGTATATTTGAATTGAATTGATATGAAAACAAACAGGAAAAAGAAAGAAAAACAAATACAAACTATGCCAATGGCTAGGCCGTCGGCATAGTGCTCGCGTGAGCGCGCAGTTGCTGACACGTGGCATCTTTGTCGACGGCCTAGCCGTCGGCATCGTTTTAAACTAAGCCGATGGCTAGGCCGTCGGCATAGCCATGCGCCAGGAACACCCAGTTGTCGACACGTGGCATCTATGCCGACGGCCTAGCCGTCGGCTTAGTTGCGCCACGTGGCAAGCAGAGGTTGGTCGTGACTTGACGGCGGCCGCTGTTAGAAAGGAACGTTGCCGACGGCCAGGGCCGTCGGCATAGTTGTACGGACACCGTCGGGATAGGTCCCATGCCGACGGCCTTTCTATGCCGACGATCTCCCGGGCTACGATGACGTATATGTTGCCGACGGACCTATGCCGACGGGGGCCGTTGGCATAGGCCTGTCCCGACGACATAGCAGGGCTATGCCGACGGCCAGGGCCGTCGGCATAGGGTGCGATTCCGGTAGTGACGGCCGCCAGCATCTCCACCGGACGACCTTCTTCTACTGCAACACCACGGGGTTCATGGTGTCGCTGCTCATCATCATGCTGCTCCTGGTGCGGAGGCTGCAGAGCCGGTGCTCTGCTCCATGGTGCAGCTGTGCGAGCTCATCCTGGTTGTGCTGCTCGGCCTCCTGGGGGCCTACGTCGCCGAGAGCTGCGGGAATGCGGGCTCCTCTGCCAACGTCATCGCGCTGATCGACCTGGTTCTCGTCTACATCTTCCTCATGATGATGGTGTTGGTGGTTGTCTCGAATCCTCTCGTGGTGGTGATGCTACTGTGCTTGCTCGGCCTCATCGGCGCGTACACGACCGGGAGCTGCCGGGACATGGTCACCACCGTAAAGCTCATAGCCTTGCCGGCTGCTACTTTGGTGTACGTGGTAATTCACGTGGTCTTCTTCACGCTGGAACACAAGGAAATGAGCAACAAAGACAATAGGAAGCTGGAGAAGAGGCGCAAGCGGCTGCTGCTTCTCGCCATCCTGGTGGCTTCCATCACCTACCAAGCTGGACTGACACCGCAGGAGGGCTTCTGGACGGAGGGGCACCGTCAAGGATTTGGATCCCAAGTGCATGGTTTTTCTCGCAGGGCACCGAAATTCTCGGTTAACGCGGTATCCGTGAAATCCCGAAAAAAATTCGAACGAAATTTGAATTTGAATTTTGAATTCAGTTTTCTTTCCTCTACTCCCATTTTATCAGGAACAACATCGTGGCGCAGTGGTTAGGTCTTGTTGGTGTTTCTCTTGCCTTGAGGGTGCCGGATCGAATCACTCTGGCAACATTTATTTTCACATGCATCTTCCTTTTTTCCTAAAAATTGTGCAAAAAATGTGCATCCGAGAGACTCGAACCCGAGACCACACGGGACATAATCAGGACGCCGCACGCTTACCAGTGCGCCACCACTACGTAGCTGTTCTTTCTTGGTTCCTAGCTTATCTAACTTAACAGTCGGTGTTTAAATTCAAAAATTTCGAAAAAATTCAAACTTTTTCGCTCGGTGCAAAGGTTTCTCGTGGGGTGGCGAGAAACGCGGTTACCGCGCGGTATCCGAATATTCCGCCCGGTACCCAAAACCATGGGCACCGTGCGGGAGACCCCATCATGGCCGGCACATATGGGATGAGGTACCAAGCGTTCTTCTACTGCAACTCGACGAGTTTCATGGTGTCCATCACGCTCATCATCCTGCTTGTGAACCCGAACTGGTATAAGCCGGGCATACGGTGCTACGCGCTATATGTGTGCATGGTGAATTGGTGATCGCCCTATTCAGCCTAATGGGCGCCTACCTCCGCGGGACTACCTCAGTAGCATCATGTACGTCTTCGTCCTGGTCGCCGCGGCAATCACGCTGATTGCCATCACGGTCATGGCGCTGCTGGTCCTGCTCATATTCGGCGATTCCAATGGAGAAGACCGCAACTCATGACGGCCAAGTCCAGCCGGCGACAGGGCAATGAGGCGACAACACAAGAGCGGGAATAGTGCCAGGCGGAAGTACATGATGGTGCTGGTGATCCTGGCGGCGAGCGTCACCTACCAGGCCGCCATGAAGCCGCCCGGTGGCGACCATGGGGCAACGCCGTGATGCGGCTTAGCAACCCGCCCCGGTACAACGCCTTCTTCTACTTCTACTCGACCTCGTTCGTGGCGTCGGTCGTCGTCATCGTCCTGCTGCTGCAGGAGTCTCTGCAGAACAAGAGTGTGGTTTTCTGTAGCTCAGGCTATACGGTACCCCTTATCTTTGCCATCCATCTATGCATCAAGATCCGTGCAAACACATTTGTCTTTTTTGTTTCTCTCAAACGACACAACATATGAACTTCAAATTTTGCAGAACAATAATACATTCTAATTACAATCTAGGAAAAAAACTTTTAGATTTTTTCATGCATTTTAAATACTTGAAATAATATTTTTATTCAAAGAAAATCTCATTTTGTATATTTATATCAGACCAAAAAATCTGAATGTTTTTTCACACATTGATGTTTTAATGTTTGTTCGATCTGCAAAGTTTGAAGTTCATATGTTGTTTCATTTTCGAGAAACAAAAAAGAGAAATCTTGTTGTTGTTAGTTAGTTGGAGAGTACGGATCTCAAAGCAAGGCTGGAGGGTTGAGGATAAGAGGTTCTATGTAGCCTGAGCTACAAAGGAACTTTATCGCAGAACAATGTCTTCCTGCTCTATGCTATGAACACAGCAATCGTGCTAGACCTGCTCGGCCTCCTCGGGGCGTACCCCGTCGACAGCAGCCGAGGGTGCAAGGCGACGGGGTACGTCATCATGCTGTTCGCCGCCGTGCTCGCCTACATCGCCATCCACCTCGTGCTTTGGTTCCTGGGCAGGAGAGCCCGGGACAAAGTAAATAATAGTCCTGCCTGTGAACCGGAGGCTCAGACAAAGAGCTCAAACAATTGTTAGTAGTGATACTGATCATCTGTAGGAACTAGCTAGACTGACAGTTAGCGAATCTCTTCACATATTTATATACCCTATTGTATAAGAAAAGGGAAAAATCATGTACTCCCTCAATGTTTACTTAAAAATTGCAATCATTGAATCGATGAGTATAGTCCCCACAAGGCGACAACTCAAAGGCCAACGAAAGACCAAAATGTCAGATGTCGCCTCGTTGTTTGGTGCCGATGAGCTTCCTATCTCTCTTCACAATAACATAACTAGTAATGTAGATGCCACATAAACAAAAATAATGAGATGGCAAATAGTTACGATCAGTTTGGATGGTGACCTAGCCCTCGTGCCAGGAAGTTTTCTGCTGCCTGGCGTGGACATCAAACGTGAATTTTTTCTGCCTGACCATGCTAGTGTGGCAACCAAGCGTTTGGTTTGGTCCCTCGCCTGGTAAAGCATCAACGTCCCATCATACAGTCCGTGAATCATTTTTTTATCATGCAAAGTCCCATCCAGGTTGCTATTTAGCTCGTGGCCACAGGCCCAGGCGTCCGAACTAGATCGCGTGGCCCAGGCTAATTAGAGTGGCTCGAGTTCTGCCCAGGCTAATTACAAATTTACAATACTTTTGTTTGTGTGCTCTGTGAACAGAGCACTACAAATTTACAATACAAGGAGTCCACGCTAGGCAAGTTCTCTTTTTCATAGGGCAGCAACCAAACAACCACTAGTAGAATCGAGGGACAATTCCATGCCAGGCAATACATGATGAGGATGCCAACCAAACTGACCCTTAATAAAACTAGTAGAAAAGAGGGCTTTGGTCACAGCTCAATATACACATTAGTCCTAGTTGCATTACGAACCGAAAATAATGTGAGCATTAGTCCCGGTTCGAGCGGCTAGGCCGTCGGGAAGGCATTAGTCCCAGTTTGAGGCACGAACCGGGACTAAAGGGTGCGATGCCCTTTAGTCCCGGTTCGTATCTCAAACCGGGACTAAAGATTAGACCTTTAGTCCCGGTTTCAGACATGAACCGGTACTAAAGGGTGCGATGTCCTTTAGTCCCGGCTCGTGTCTCAAACCGGGACTAAAGGGGTTTGTGTCTCAAAAACTCTACCCCCCCCCCCCCATGTATCGGCATTTTAGTTTGGAAAAAAACAAAAGAAAATGATAAAAACTTCAAAAAATAAAATCTTTTGACATGTAGTTATATTACTACATCTACTAGTTAGGAAAATTAAAAAACTTAAATCTGGACATCTACTTGTTTTGTAGTTAATGTGCTATCTATTTTCTGTTACACCTATGCATGATCACTAATGTTGTTCCTACCTTGTTTGCTATCTTGGTAGGCAAATTTTGAGATGAACACGGACTCGGAGACCATCAACACTGCGTGCAAAGATATTCTACAGAAAAATTCAAAGAGCAGACGCCATCAGATTAAGAAGAAGTATTTTGATACCGTAGCCGGAAACAAAGTCAGAATCAAGTCTTCGGTGCCAGATCTGAAGGACGGTGAATGGCAAGCTCCGGTGGAGATGTGGTCTACCCCAAGACACAAGGTTTGTCTCTGCTTTGTTTGCTACTTTATGTTCTGCACATGATATGCTAGTGCTAGATAATGCTGACAATATGCTTTTTTGTAGGAAACCTGTGTGTCAAACAAGATGAATCGAGAAAAAGTCATTTACAATCAGAGAACTGGTTCGAGGCACTACACAGCACACATTTTTCTCACCGTGAGAACTTTTCTCTAGAGATCTTACCATTTGATCCTCGTTGAATAACATTTCCGATTCTTGTTGAATAAAATTTTGATTTTTTTTTGAAAAACATTTCAGAAAGAAGAGCATAAGGGTGAGGAGCTGTCTGCGATTGACTTGTTTAAGGCCAGCCACAACAGCAAGAAGCACAATTTTTCGGAGCCAGTCAAGACTGCTATGGTAAGTCACTCCATGTTTTGTCCAACCAGTTCAAACTTTTGTCTAGAAACCTCAGCCCTGTTTGATTCACAGCTAGATTTGATGTTGTTTGATGCTGTTTGATTTGGAGCCAGTCAAGAACACACACTATGTTCCATGCTTTGATGTTGTTTGATAGTTCAACAAAGATATCAGAACTTGCTGTAGCTATTTGTTGCATTTTTATGATATGATGAAATTTGATCTGAATGTTAGTTTGATGATCGGCTCACTCGGGAAGCCATCTTATATAGAACCACCATTCGAGGCTTGATGAAGCGATCATATTGTTCCAATTGCATGTCTCCAGGTCACATAAGTTACTAGTCAAATAATGCTGTCAAGTTACTAGTCATCATCTTCTTCTATTTGAGTTTGCGTAAAATATCTATGTATAGATTTTGTGTGCTGGTTTGGTTACTTCAAATAATCCATTTGTGTGTTGGTTTGGTTTCTCTTGCTTGGGTTGGTTTGCAAAATGTGAAATAGATCTCCCACTAATGCCTATCATTTTCCTCCATATGCTAACTTGAGATGGAAGAAATGAAGGACACGCTGGTTCCAGTCATCTAGGAACAACTCCGGTAAAGCAGCTGATGCTGTGGCTGCTCATATTCGTGATCTTGAGTAGAAGCTGGAGAGGTCGGAGCTTCAAGCAGAAGTGAAGCAAGAAGAATTGGCGGCAATCAAGATGAAGGCGGAAGTGAAGGAAATATGCCCTAGAGGCAATAATAAAGTTGTTGTTTATATTTCCTTATATCATGACAATTGTTTATTATTCATGCTAGAATTGTATTAACCGGAAACTTAGTACATGTGTGAATATATAGACAAACAGAGTGTCACTAGTATGCCTCTACTTGACTAGCTCGTTAATCAAATATGGGTAAGTTTCCTAACCATAGACATCAGTTGTCATTTGATAAACGGGATCACATCATTAGAGAATGATGTGATTGACATGACCCATCTGTTAGCTTAGCACTATGATCGTTTAGTTTATTGCTATTGCTTTCTCCATAACTTATACATGTTCTTATGACTATGAGATTATGCAACTCCCGAATACCGGAGGAATACTTAGTGTGCTATCAAACGTCACAACGTAACTGGGTGATTATAAATATGCTCTATAGGTGTCTCTAGTGGTGTTTGTTGAGTTGGCATAGATCGATATTAGGATTTGTCACTCCGATTGTCGGAGAGGTATCTCTGGGCCCTCTCAATAATGCACATCACTATAAGCCTTGCAAGCAATGTGACTAATGAGTTAGTTGCGGGATGTTGCATTACGGAACGAGTAAAGAGATTTGACGATAACAAGATTGAACAAGGTATGATGATACCGACGATCGAATCTCAGGTAAGTAACATACCGATGCCAAAGGGAACAATGTATGTTGTTATGCGGGTTGACCGATAAAGATCTTCGTAGAATATGTAGGAACCAATATGACCATCTAGGTTCCGCTATTGGTTATTGATCGGAGATGAGTCTCGGTCATTTCTACATAGTTCTCGAACCCACAGGGTCCGCACGCTTAATGCTCGATGACGATCGATATTATGAGTTTATGTGTTTTGATGTACCGAAGGTAGTTCGGAGTCCTGGATGTAATCACGGACATGACGAGGAGTCTCAAAATGGTCGAGACATAAAGATTGATATATTACACGATGTTATTCGGACAGCGGATGAGTTCCGGGATCACCGGATAAATATCGGAGTGCCGGGGGGTTATCGAAACCCCGGGGGGGCTAATGGGCCAACAAGGGCCTTGTGAGAGAGGGAGGAGAGGGCCCTAGGGCTTCCCCCCCCCTTGAGGAGTCTGAATTGGACTAGGAGGGGGCGGCGCGCCCTCCCTTTCCTTCTCCCTCTCTCCCTCTCCTTACTTCCCCTCTTCCCTTTGTTGGAAACCTACTAGGAATAGCTAGGATTCCTATTCCTAGTTGGAATCCTACTTGGGGCGCGCCCCATGTGGGCCGGCTGGCCTCCCCCTTGCTCCTTTATATACGGGGGAAGGGGCACCCTAGAACACACAAGTTGACAGTTGTCTTAGCCGTGTGCGGTGCCCCCCTCCATAGATTTCCACCTCGGTGATATCGTTGTAGTGCTTAGGTGAAGCCTTGCATCGGTAACTTCATCATCACCATCATCATGCCGTCATGCTGAGAAACTCTCCCCCAGCCTCAACTGGATCAAGAGTACGAGGGACATCACCGAGTTGAACATGTGCAGATCGCGGAGGTGCCGTGTGTTCGGTACTTGATTAGTTGGATCACGAAGACGTTCGACTACATCAAGCGCGTTACATAATGCTTCCGCTTTCGGTCTAGAGGCTCCCAGTTCATAAGGGCCTTTAGTCCCGGTTCTGGAACCGGGACTAAAGGGTCGTTACTAAAGGTCCCCCCTTTAGTCCCGGTTCTTATACGAACCGAGACTAAAGGCCCTCCATGTGGCCGCTGCTTGAAGGTCCACCTTTAGTCCCGGTTGGTAACACCAACCAGTACTAAAGGATTTTTTTTTGAACTTTTTTCCCGATTTTCAAATTTCTGAATTATTTTAACCTCTAATCTCTAATCACCCCTCATCACGGCTCAATTTAATCTCTAATCACCCCTCATCATTCCAAATCATCTAACTTCCCGGACGGTCACCCATCCTCCCACTCCCCCAGCCTGAGCACGCTTAACTTTCGGGTTCTATTCTCCCTCGGTTCCAAGTCTGCACTTGTTGTTTTGCTGACAATAGTAAGATGTCAATCCTATTAACCCTCAGGAGTTTAGCTTGAGCATGAAGTCACACATTTCACTATTTGAGTTTAAAACTATTGTTTTAAAAAACAATAATTATTTAGTGACACTAATATTTCTTGAATAAGTAGTTTGACCATAGTTTGACCATAGTTTGACCAGATTTGACCAAAATTCAGAAAAACTGAAATAATTATTTAGTAACACTAATATTCTTGAATAATTATTTAGTAACACTAATACTTCTTGAATAAGTAGTTTGACCATTGTTTGATCAGATTTAACGATTTTTTTAAAAAAACTGAAATTTGAGCATAACTTTTTTCCTTTTGGAATTTGAGGTTTCTACAAATTTGCATACTGGCCGTAGGCGGTCAAAATCGGATGCGGGTTTTCGTGCTGAACATTTTGATATATTATACATTTTTTGTGACATCGTATGCAAAAGTTATAGCCGTTTTACATTTTCCCTACACTTTTTGCAAAACATGTCCAAATTTAAGTTTTTAAATTTTCCTAACTAGTAGTTTTTAAACAGGTGGCTAGTGGGTGTCTGTTTCTCCAACTTTAGTTGAATCGGTTTCAATGAACAGGGTTCTTTCCGAAGATCAAAAAACAATCACTATACTACGTTGTTGTTTTGATGCATAGGTAAGAACGGTTCTTGCTGGAAGCCCGTAGCAGCGACGTAAAACTTGCAACAACAAAGTAGAGGACGTCTAACTTGTTTTCGCAGGGTATATGGTGATGTGATATGGTCAAGACATGATGAGATATAAATTGTTGTATGAGATGATCATGTTTTGTTAAAGTTATCGGCAACTCGCAGGAGCCTTATGGTTGTCTCTTTATTGCATAAGATGCAAGCGTCATATAATTGCTTTGCTTTATCGCTATGTGTTAGCAATAGTTGCAAAAGCAACAGTTGGCAAGACAACCATGTGACGACACGTTGATAGAGATCAAGATGATGGAGATCATGGTATCATGTCGGTGACGATGGAGATTGTGACGGTACTTTGGAGATGGAGATCAAAGGCACAAGATGACAATGGCCATATCATGTCACATATTTTGATTTCATGTGATGTTTATCTTTTATGCATCTTATTTTGCTTCATACGATGGTAGCATTATGAGATGATCCCTTACTAAAATTTCAAGGTATAGTTGTTCTCCCTGAGTATGCACCATTGAGATAGTTCTTCGTGATGAGACACCATGTGATGATCGGGTGTTATAAGCTCTACGTTCACATACAACGGGTGCAAGCCAATTTTGCACACGCACAATACTTGGGTTAAACTTGACGATCTTAGGATATGTAGATATGGCCTCGGAACACTGAGACCGAAAGGTCGAGCTTGAATCATATAGAAGATATGATCAAACATAGTGATGTTCACCATTGGAAACTACTCCATCTCACGTGATGATCAGACATGGTTTAGTTGATATGGATCACGTGATCACTTAGATGATTAGAGGGATGTCTATCTAAGTGGGAGTTCTTAAGTAATATGAGTAATTGAGCTTAAATTTATCAGGAACTTAGTCCTGATAGTATTTGCATATCTATGTTGTAGATCAATTGCTCGCGTATAGCTTCCCGATTTATTTATGATATGTTCCTAGAGAAAACTATGTTGGAAGATGTTAGTAGCAAAGATGCGGACTAGCTCGGTGGTCTGAGGATTATCTTCATTGCTGCACAGAAGAATTATGTCCTTGATGCACCGCTAGGTGACACACCTATTGCTGGAGCAGATGCAGACGTTATGAACGTTTGGCAAGCTCGGTATGATGACTACTTGATAGTTTAGTGCGCCATGCTTTACAGCTTAGAACCGGGACTTCAAAAAAATTTTGAATGCCATGGAGCATATAAGATGTTCCAAGAGCTGAAATTGGTATTTCAAACTAATGCCCGAGTCGAGAGGTATGAGATCTCTCACAAGTTCTTTGCCTACAAGATGGAGGAGAATAGCTCAGCTAGTGAGCATGTTCTCAGAATGTCTGAGTACTACAATCACTTGAATCAAGTGGGAGTTAATCTTCCAGATAATATAGTGATTGACGGAGTTCTCTAGTCATTATCACCAAGTTACTAGAACTTCGTGATGAACTATAATATGCAAGGGATAACTAATACGTCCATTTTTGCATCATGCTTTTATATCGATATTTATTGCATTATGGGTTGTTATTACACATTATGTAACAATACTTACGCCTATTCTCTCTTATTTTACAAGGTTTACATAAAGAGGGAGAATGCCGACAGCTGGGATTCTAGGCTGGAAAAGGAGAAAATATTAGAGATCTATTCTGCACAGCTTCAAAAGTCCTGAAACTTCAAGGAAGTCATTATCAGAATATATAAAAAATACTGAGCGCAAGATGTTCCGGAGGGGGGCCACACCCTGCCCACGAGGGTGGGGGCGCGCCCTACCCCCCTGGGCGCACCCCCTACCTCGTGGCCCCCCTGGTGGCCCTCCGATGCCCATCCTCTGCTATATGAAGTCTTTCAATGAGAAAAAAATCATAAGCCAGCTTTTGGGACGAGACTCCGCCGCCACGAGGCGGAACCTTGGCGGAACCAATCTAGGGCTTTGACGGAGCTGTTCTGTCGGGGAAACTTCCCTCTAGGAGGGGGAAATCATCGCCATCGTCATCACCAACGACCCTCTCATCAGAAGAGGGTCAATCTCCATCACCATCTTCACCAGCACCATCTCCTCTCAAACCCTAGTAGTGTTAATTACTCCTTGTATTTGATGCTAGTTGGTTTATTTGGTGGAAGATCATATGTTCAGATCCTATATGCATATTAATACTCCTATGATTATGAACATGAATATGCTTTATGAGTAGTTACGTTTGTTCCTGAGGACATGGGAGAAGTCTTGCTATTAGTAGTCATGTGAATTTGGTATTCGTTCGATATTTTGATGATATGTATGTTGTCTCTCCTCTAGTGGTGTTATGTGAACGTCGACTACATGACACTTCACCATTATTTGGGCCTAGAGGAAGGCATTGGGAAGTAATAAGTAGATGATGGGTTGCTAGAGTGATAGAATCTTAAACCCTAGTTTATGCGTTGCTTCGTAAGGGGCTGAATTGGATCCATATGTTTCATGCTATGGTTAGGCTTACCTTAATACTTTTGTTGTAGTTGCGGATGCTTGCAGTAGAGGTTAATCATAAGTGGGATGCTTGTCCAAGTAAGGACAATACCCAAGCACCGGTCCACCCACATACCAAATTATCAAAGTAACGAACGTGAATCATATGAACGTGATGAAAACTAGCTTGACGATAATTCCCATGTGTCCTCGGGAGCGCTTTTCTCTATATAAGAATTTGTCCAGGCTTGTCCTTTGCTACAAAAGGGATTGGGTCACCTTGCTGCATTTTATTTACTTTTGTTACTTGTTGCTTGTTACCAATTATCTTATCACAAAACTATCTGTTACCTATAATTTTAGTGCTTGCAGAGAATACCTTGCTGAAAACCGCTTATCATTTCCTTCTGCTCCTCGTTTGGGTTCGACACTCTTACTTATCGAAAGGACCACGATAGATCCCCTATACTTGTGGGTCATCAAGACTCTTTTCTAGCGTCGTTGCCGGGGAGTGAAGCGCCTTTGGTACGTGGAATTTGGTAAGGAAAAATTTATATAGTGTGCTGAAATTTACTGTCACTTGTTACTATGGAAAGTAATCCTCTGGGGGCTTGTTCGGGGTACCTTCACCCCGACCAGTAGAGAAAAGAGTTACTCCTCAACCTACTGAACCTACTGAAAATGAAAATGTCTACTTTGAGATTCCTTCGGATATGACAGAAAAACTGCAAGCTAATCCTTTTGCAGGACATAGAACAATGCATCCTGATGAGCACCTAATATATGTGGATGAAGTTTGTGGATTATTTAAGCTTGCAGGTGTGCCAGATGATATTAAGAAGAAGGTCTTCCCTTTATCTTTGAAGGGAGATGCATTGACATGGTATAGTCTATGTGATGATACAGTATCATGGAACTACAATCGGTTGAAATTGGAATTTCATCAGAAGTTTTATCCTATGCATCTTGTTCATCGTGATCACAATTATATATATAATTTTTGGCCTCGCGAAGGAGAAAGCATCGCTCAAGCTTGGGGGAGGCTTAAATCAATGTTATATTCATGCCCCAATCATGAGCTCTCAAGAGAAATGATTATTCAAAATCTATATGCTCGGCTTTCTGATAACAATCGCACCATGCTCGATATTTCTTGTGCTGGCTATTTTATGATGAAGACTACTGAATTCAAATGGGATTTATTGGAAAGAATTAAACGCAACTATAAAGATTGGGACCTCGACGAAGGTAAGAAGTCAGGTATGATACCTAAGTTTGATTGTGTTAAATCTTTTATGGATAATGATGTTTTCCGTAAATTTAGCACTAAATATGGACTTGACTCTGAAATAGTAGCTTATTCCTATGAATCTTTTGCTACTCATGTTGATCTCCCTAGGGAGAAGTGGTTTAAATATCATCCTCTCATAGAAGTAAAAGTAGCTGCACCTATTAAAGTTGAAGAAAAAACTATCACTTATAATGATCCTATTGTTCCTACTGCTTATGTTGAGGAACCACCTTTTCCTATTAGGATAAAACATCATTCTAAAGCTTCAACTGTGGTTCGTAAAAGCAATATTAGAACTTATACACCTCCTCAGCAAGTTAAAGTTGAACCTAATATTGCTATTGTTAAAGATCTCTTGTCTGATAATATTGATGGGCATGTTATTCCTTGTCACACCAGTTTTTATAGGAGGTGCATTAAGGACTTCTCAAATTTCTCGGCCTCTGACTAATTTATTACAAAAAGATATACCATTTGTTTTTGATGATGATTGCGTAGAAGCATTTGAAATACTTAAGAAAGCATTGATCTTTGCACCTATTGTTCAGCCACCTGATTGGAATTTACCCTTTGAATTTATGTGTGATGCTAGTGATTATGCTGTAGGTGTTGTCCTAGGGCAAAGAGTTGATAAGAATTTAAATGATATTCAATATGCTAGTAAAACACTAGACAATGCTCAGAGAAATTATGCTACTACTGAAAAGGAATTTTTGGCAGTTGTATTCGCTTGTGATAAGTTCAGACCTCATATTGTTGATTCGAAAGTACCTATTCACACGGATCATGCTGCTATTAAATACCTTATGGAAAAGAAAGATGCTAAACCTAGACTTATTAGATTGGTTCTCTTGCTAGAAGAATTTGATTTGCATATTATTGATAGAAAGGGAGCTGAGAACCCCGTTGCGGACAACTTGTCTAGGCTAGAGAATGTTCTTGATGACCCACTACCTATTGATGATAGCTTTCCTGATGAACAATTAAGTGTCATAAATGCTTCTCGTACTGCTCCATGGTATGCTGATTATGCTAATTATATTGTTGCTAAATTTATACCACCTAGTTTCACATACCAGCAAAAGAAAAAGTTTTTCTATGATTTGAGACATTACTATTGGGATGACCCACATCTTTATAAAGAAGGAGTAGATGGTGTTATTAGACGTTGTGTACCTGAGCATGAACAGGAACAGATCCTATGCAAGTGTCACTCCATGCTTATGGAGGACAACATGCTGGAGATAGAACTGCACACAAGGTATTGCAATCCGGTTTTTATTGGCATACTCTCTTCAAGGATGCCCGTAAGTTTGTTGTATCTTGTGATGAATGTCAAAGAATTGGTAATATTAGTAGATGTCAAGAAATGCCTATGAATTATGCACTTGTTATTGAAACATTAGATGTTTGGGGCTTTGATTATATGGGACCTTTTCCTGCCTCCAATGGATACACACATATTTTAGTTGATGTTGATTACGTTACTAAGTAGGTAGAAGCTATTCCAACTAGTAGTGCTGATCATAACACCTCTATTAAGATGCTTAAAGAAGTTATTTTTCCAAGGTTTGGAGTCCCTAGATATTTAATGACTGATGGTGGTTCACATTTTATTCATGGTGCTTTCCGTAAAATGGTTGCTAAATATGATGTTAATCATAGAATTGCATCTCCTTATCACCCAATGTCTAGTGGTCAAGTAGAATTGAGCAATAGATAGCTCAAATTAATTTTGCAAAAGACTGTTAATAGATCTAGAAAGAATTGGTCCAAGAAACTTGATGATGCATTCTGGGCCTATAGAACAGCATATAATAATCCTATGGGTATGTCTCCGTATAAAATGGTTTATGGAAAAGCATGTCACTTACCTATCGAACTAGAACATAAGGCTTGTTGGGCTATTAAAGAGCTCAACTATGATTTCAAACTTGCCGGTGAGAAGAGGTTATTTGACATTAGCTCACTCGATGAATGGAGAACCCAAGCCTACGAGAATGCCAAATTATTTAAATAAAAAGTCAAAAGATGGCATGAAAAAAGGATACAAAATCATGAGTTTAATGTAGGTGATTATGTATTGCTATAGAACTCTCGTTTAAGATTTTTTGTAGGAAAACTTCTCTCTAAATGGGAAGGTCCTTACGTTATCGAGGAGGTCTATCGTTCCGGTGCCATAAAAATCAACAACTTCGAAGGCACAAATCGTAAGGTGGTGAACGGTTAAAGAATTAAACATTATATCTCGGGTAATCCTATAAATGTTGAAACCAATGTTATTGAAACCGTAACCCCCGGAGGAATACATAAGGAACACTCTCCGGAACATTTCAGACACCGAAAAGGAATAGGTATGTGGTACGGTAAGTAAACCGACTCCAAAACCGTTCTAATGGCAATTTTCTTCCGTTTTAGAATATTTAGAAAAATCAAAAAATAAGAAACAGTTCGGGAAGGAAACAAGGGCTCCACGAGGGTGGAGGGCGTGCCCTACCCCCCATGGCGCGCCTCCCTAGCTCATGGGCACCTCGTGCGCTCTCCGGACTCCGTTTTCTCGCATGTTACGTATTTTGGCCGATAAAAATTCATTATATAATCTCCCGGAGGTTTTGACTCCCGTATCACGCAAATATCTCTTGTCTTTGTTTCGAGCTGTTTATCTAACAGATCTAGGTTTTCATGTCGTCCTCAAGTGCCCCCAAGGACAAGTTCTTCGAGAAGGTCAACAACCCCTACCTCGCGGAGGTTCTGCAACACACTTAAACCATTGAGATGCGTGAGGGGTTGTTGCACATCCGCGATGTCGAGGGACCAAGGAGGACCGGAAGCGTGGAAACAAGGCTCGAGGCAATCGAGCAACAAGTTTTCAGGTGCCTGGTGATGGTGGAGCGTGGACTTGCCTCCAATCACATTATGATCACAGAGTTAACCAACAACCACAAGCTGGATGCCAAGGACATTGGGGAGGCTATCTTGAAGCTTCACGAGAAAATCGAGCACCTCCAAGCCCAGATCTATGACCTGCAAAACCAAAACTGTGAGTATGAGTATAGATTCAAGAGGATGAGTTTGGTTGCAGATTTGAGGATTCAGGAGACTCGGTCATCCTTCTATGATGGCGAGCCTATGCCTTGGAAGAAGGACGACAAGCCTACATCATCAACAACTCCACCCTCTCCACCAACAAAGAAGAACTGAGTACCTGGTATGGGCACTCCCTTGGCAAATGCCAAGCTTGGGGGAGTGCCCCGGTATTGTATCACCATCACTTTTATCTTTACCGTTTTTCTTAGTTCGATCCTTTTGATAATATCTTGATCTAGTAGAATAAAGTTTTAGTATAATCTAGTTGTGAGTATTGCTTTAGGATCCTTCTATCTAATCGAGTCTGTGAGTTATATATAATAAAGATTAGTGTTGAGTCAAGGGCTTGATTATTTTGCCATAATCTTGAGTGAATAAAAGAAAAGAGAAAGAAATAAAAAGAAACAAAGAGATCATATGGATCTTATGGAGAGTAATGAGCTCACATATAAAAAGTATAATGAATAAAAGTTGTTAAGAGTTGACAAACCTAGTTTTGGTCATCGTTGCAATTAATAGGAAGTAATAAAGAACGAGAGGCCTTCACATATAAATATACTATCTTGGCCATCTTTTTATGATTGTGAGCACTCATTAAAATATGACATGCTAAAGAGTTGACGTTGGACAAGGAAGAACTGGTAGAAAAAGGGCCTTTAGTCCAGGTTCGTAAGGGCCTTTAGTCCCGGTTCTGGAACCGGGACTAAAGTGTCGGTACTAATACCTCCCCCCTTTAGTCCCAGTTCAATCCAGAACCGGGACTAAAGCCCCTCCACATGGCCGATCCACCTTTAGTCCCGGTTAGTAATACCAACCGGTACTAAAGGAAATTTCCTGATTTTTTTTTGAAATTTTTTTTGAAATTTTTTTATTTTCAAATTTCTGAATTATTTTAACCTCTAATCTCTAATCACCCCTCATCACTACTCAATTTAATCTCTAATCACCCCTCATCATTCCAAATCATCTCACTTCCCGAACGGTCACCCATCCTCTCACTACTCCAGCCTAAGCACGCTTAACTTCCGGGTTCTATTCTCCCTCATTTCCAAGTCTACACTTGTTGTTTTCCTGACAATAGTAAGATGTCAATCCTATTAACCCTCAGGAATTTAGCTTGAGCATGAAGTCACATATTTCACTGTTTGAGTTTAAAACTATTGTTCTAAAAAACAATAATTTTTTAGTAACACTAATATTTTTGAATAAGTAGTTTGACCATTGTTTGACCAAGTTTGACCATAGTTTGACCAGATTTGACCAAAATTCAAAAAAGGTGAAATAATTATTTAATAACACTAATATTCTTGAATAATTATTTAGTAACGCTAATACTTCTTGAATAAGAATTTCAGAGTGAAGTGGAAAATCATCGTAACAAGAAAATAAAGTTTCTACAATCTGATCATGGAAACAAATATTTGAGTTACGAGTTGGTCTTCATTTGAAACAATGTGGAATAGTTTCGCAACTCACGCCACCTGGAACACCATAGCGTAATGGCGTGTCTGAACATTGTAACCGCACTTTATTAGATATGGTGTGTCGGGACCCCGATCCAAAAGCACACTGATCTAGCATATAACACTTCATACCACTTTGCGGCCTCACGCATGGTATCCCCACGGGTGCCACCTTACCTGGCCCGGAACCGTTTGCGCCTTTTGGTTCACGTATATGATAGTGTCGCTAGCATCCATATGACAGAGAACCCGGGCCGACATTACTAGTCATGAACCCAAAGTAGCACTACTTACAGGGACAGGCATACATGAATCAACCTCGAGCATGTCGGTCAACAGCGTATGAATCCGGGCTGTATCACTGGGCTAACAGGACTCCGGGAACCCGGGCTGTAGCAGGCTAGACACGACTCCGGATGTCACCGCGTGACATTTCCCTGAAGGGACAGACACAGGGACGAAGTGAATCACATGCCGGCCAGTCAACTGTTCCGGAGCAGTAGTGCTGGGCTAGCAGGACTCCGGTGACCTGGGCTGTAGCGGATTACTATGGCACATGGAAACACAAGACTACATTTCCCCATAAGAGAGGCTATCAAAGGTAAACAACTAGGTTGTCGGATCCCACACATAGCAATACACGTTACCCATACGCATAACATGCAAGTATGTGCTGTACATCATGGCATCACAACATAACTCAAACTCATATAGATAAAGGCCCAGAAGAGCCACGTAGCATTCAATACAAAAGGGGGTCTCAGGACCCATCATTCAGAGCATACAAGCAACGGAAGCATTACATGTCTGAGCAACAGACAACTACAAAAAGGAAAAGACTAAGAAGCCTGACTAAACACGACCCTCCCAAGGGTACAAGATCGTAGCTGGGACACAAGCTACTCGTCGAAGCCACTAGTGTAACCAACTGCAAAACATAAATAAGCAAACGTGAGTACAAAGGTACTCAGCAAGTCTTACATCAGAACTATCTACATATGCAACATTATCAACAAAGGAGGTGGTGGGGTTTAACAGCAGCAAGCCAGCTTTGACTCAGTGGCTAACCTATACTACGAGTATCAGAAACTTCTTCAGGTGAGAAGACGCACACGAGTCCACATATTCACCATATCAATACCCCACTATGGATCCGTTCCCGTCTTCCTACGAGAAGGCCATCCATAGCACTCACGCTTATCTTGCGTAGTTTAGAGTATCCACTGCAAATTGTCTATGTACTACATAAGTCCGCCAAGTTTCCATATCCGAGGAAAACGGCTATTCGTATAGATAATATTGACCCTATAGGGGTGTACTTCATCACACACGCTCTCTCCACTTATAGCCCTGTACACGTCATGTACCTCGGCAACCTTCAAGCGAAAGCCGGGCGAGGGTGTCGACCACGACCTGACTAACCACACAAGTCTCTCGTCCAGGTTTATCGCCTATTCGGGTTCCATCCGCAAGGAGATCTCACGGCCCCAAACGATGTGTGCAGGGTTCCCAAGCCCACCATCCGGGTGCCACTTGGTACACCGTGCCACGGTGCCTAGCCTGTCCCAAGCCCGTCCAGTAGGACACCACCTGGTAGACAAATAGCACTACCTACAAACGCCAGAAACTAGTTGCAACTCCTGGACAGAGATCAAGCGGATTAATAAGTCAAGAGGGGCCGGATAACCGGAACCCAATGTGTGGCAGTAACTGGACTTGGATAACATACACAGAACTCAGTGCTTAAGGACGGTTCCAATGAGACAACCTACCATGTACTCCTACATGGCCTCTCATCGCTACCTTTACCAAAACGTGTTTACACACTTAGCCTTTACCGGTAGGACATGTTCACCACTCTGATTCATTCCCGATAAATCAGACCTGACACAACTCTAAGCATAGCTGGCATAAAGAAGAACAAACATGGATGAGCAGGCACATCAGGGCTCAAGCAACTGCTACTCATGCTAGTGGGTTTCAACTATTTACTGTGGCAATGACAAGTCATGCAGAGGAATGGGTTCAGCTACCGCAGCAGAAAGTAGCTGTTTGAATCGTTGTTGTCCTAATGCAGTAAAAGGAGCAGGAGCGAGAGAGTGGGATTTATCGAGATGCTCAAGGGGGTTTGCTTGCCTGATAGATCCACGAAGAAGCACTGCTCCTCAGACAGGTACTTGGGATACCTTCTGAAGTAGAACCTATCGAGAGGGAACGGCGTCGGCAATCAATAAACAACTATATGCAACAATATGATGCATGAAGATGACATTTCGAAGATGCTATGATTTTCCCTAATGCATCTAGCATCAATTTGGTTAAAGTCCATATGAACCAAGGGTTCACATGCAAACCCCAAATTAAATATATAACATGCCATTATTACGTTTTCACTTATACAGCAAGTATAAGTTGGTTTTTCATACATGAAACTAGCATAAATGGATTCCTTGCATTTTTCTGATAATTTTTCATATATAATTTATTAGATTTGGAGTTACGGTTGAATTACTATGATTTTTAGAAGTTTTAACTATTTTCTGGAATTCCCTGATTTAAATTAATTCTAGAAATCAATTATTGCGTCACCTCTATGTCAGCATGACGTAAGCGAGTCAACGGGGCTGACCAGGTCAAACCTGACCAGTGGGTCCCACTGGTCAGTGACACAGTCAACTAACTAAGTTAGTTAGTCCTAAATAACTGGGCAGGGCCCACTAGTCAGTGACTGTAGTAACTAACCTAGTTAGTTAATTAGCGTTAACTATAGTAATTAGTCGGGCAGGGCCCGCAGGTCAGTGAGAGAGAGGGGGAGGTCAATTGGGCTGTGGGGGTCAACCCACGCCGGTCAAAAGTCAGCGGACGCTGGCGTTTAGCCGCTGGCGAGTCCAGACGCGGCGGAGCGCGTCGGGATCGCGCTATAGGCCACGGTTTGGAGCGTGGTTGGGTCCTATGGAGAGCTGGGGCTGAGCCGCATGTGTGGGTGGTGGAGCTGGACCGAATGGTCACCGGAATCGACGCCGGCGACGAGGTTTGTGGCGGCCGTGGTTCGGCCATCGATGAAAACGGAGCTACGGAGCACTAGGGGAGGCGATGGTGAGTGCATCATGCTCCTATGGTTGCGCTAAGCGCGCTGATGAGCTCGGACGCGAGCGACTACAGCTGTGGCCATGGCGCCCGGCGGGGATGAGCTTCGGGCTCAACGGATATGACGACTACAGCGGCCGTACAGGAAAATGGAGAGGGGGAATCGGTTCAGGCGCTCACGGGGATCACGCAGGGAAGGTCAGCGAGCTCGGGGAAGCACGGACGGCAACGAATCACCAGCGGTGATCGGCGGCACCCGAGGTGGAAGACGAGCTCGAAGGCGCCACCACGGTGCTCCTGGGTTCGGGATCTTCCGCGTGGAGGAGCTGTGCGTCGTCATGGAGCTTTTGGACACGGGGAAGGGGCGAGATGACCAAGGTGCTCACGGTGGCAGCGAACGGCGGTGACGGACCCGTTCGGGCGTGCTACAGAGAGAGAGCAGGGGAAGGGAGAGTAAGTTGCGAGAGAGGGATAGGAGAGAGGGGCTTCGAGGCGTCTCCAGGCGTGGGATTGGGTTGACGGGGAGCGCGACACGGCGAAGCAGGAGGTGGCGCGGTCGGCTGCGTGCGCTGGCTGCCAGTGGGCACAAGGTTGAAGATAACCTTGCCCCTGGTGGGCTGGGCCACTGCTGGGCCGTGGTGGGGCGCTAGGTAAGTCAGGTAAATCCTTTCCTGTTTTCTTTTTCTATTTCTGACATCTGTTTTGTATCCAAAAGAAATGTTAAAACATTTCCATAAATGCTGAAAATAATTGTGGCATCTAGATATAATATTCCAGAGGCCCTCACCAATTCCCAACATTTTTGGAGCCATTAAAATATTTATATAATTTAAACAGCTCCAAATCAAATATTTATGCATTGATTCAAAAATCCAAAATGAGTAGCAAAAATGTGCATCACCTCTGGTTGTTGTTCCCAACATTATTCGAAGATCATGGACATTTTTGAATAGCATTTTGGGTTCATTGAAATTCCATTTTTAAATTGAACCTATTTAAATTGCTTTGGTGCTTCGGTTTGAAACATCCCCATTTCAATTTCATTTGAAAAAATAACCATGATGCACAAAGCAAGCCTAGGACCATACCAGAACTAGGGATGTGACAACTCGCCCCCACTCGAAGAAATCTCGTCCCGAGATTCAGGAGTTGGCGGAAAGAAAGCGGGGTACTAAAGTCGAAGACGATCTTCTCGCTCCCAAGTAGCGTCTCTCTCAGAATGATGGGACCATAGAACCTTGAGAAACTTGATGTTATGACGTCAAGTGACACGCTCTGCTTGATCCAGAATGCGAACGGGGTACTCTCGATAAGTGAGGTTATCTTGAAGATCAAGCGTTTCGTGGCCCACTCTGCGGATGGGATCCGAGAAGCAACGCCTGAGTTAAGAGACGTGGAAGACATCATGAACTCGAGAAAGATGTGGGGGTAGTTCCAACTGGTAGGCAACCTCTCCTCGTTTAGCAAGAATGCGAAAAGGACCGATGTAACGAGGAGCCAACTTGCCCTTGATACCGAAATGATGGGTACCCTTCAAGGGAGTAACCCGAAGGTAAGCCTTGTCGCCAATTTCATAAGCCACTTCCTTATGACGACGGTCATACTGGCTCTTTTGACGAGATTGGGCTGTTTTCAAATTCTCATGAATGGTGTGAACTTGCTCTTCTGCCCCCTGGATCATATCCGGTCCAAAGAATTGTCTTTCGCCGATTTGTGACCAGTTCAAAGGTATTCGACATCTTCGTCCATACAGGATCTCGAAGGGTGCTTTCTTAAGACTGGATTGGTAGCTATTGTTATAAGCAAACTCGGCAAAGGGAAGACATTTCTCCCAATCCATACCGAATGATATAACGCAAGCTCTAAGCATGTCTTCGAGAATTTGGTTGACCCTTTCCACCTGACCACTTGATTGAGGGTGGAAAGCGGTACTGAAGGAAAGATGGGTGCCCATGGCAGTTTGGAAACTTTCCCAGAAATGAGAGGTGAAAAGACTGCCACGGTCTGAATTGATCTCTAGTGGAACACCATGGAGTGACACTATTCGGGAGATATATAAGTCAGCGAGCTGACTAGTAGTGATACTCTCTCGAACAGGTAGGAAGTAAGCCACTTTTGAAAGACGGTCAATGACTACGAAGATAGCATTATTTCCTTTCTTGGTCCTGGGAAAGCCGATGATGAAGTCCATACCAACTTTGTCCCATTTCCACTCGGGAATAGCTAAAGGGTGCCAGCAGGTCTTTGATGCTCTGCCTTAACGCGACGACAAACGTCACAGTTGGCAATATACTGAGCGATTTGTCTCTTCATCCTAGTCCACCAGAACCTCTGGCGTAGGTCCTGATACATCTTTGTACTACTGGGATGAATCGTGACAGGGGATTCATGGGCCTCCTTAAGGATCAGTTGCTGCATCTGTTGACATTTGGGAACCACCAAACGGTTACCAAAGTAAACAACACCTCGTTCATCCATAGAGAAACAGCCAGCAACTCCCTTGGAAATATTCTTCTTGATTCAGGAGATTCCCGTATCATGCTTCGGAGCCTCTATGATCTGATCCGTAAGGGTAGGTTTCGCCACCAAGGTAGAAAGGAAACCATGAGGATCTATGTGAAGGTTAAGCTTACAGAATTCCTCATGGAGGGGTGGTTGACATTGTTGCAACATGAGGTTGTTGCAATAGGATTTACGACTTAAAGCATCAGCCATGACATTGGCTTTGCCTGGGGTGTAGGTGATTCCTAAGTCATAATCCGAGATCAACTCCAACCAATGTCTCTGTCTAAGATTTAGATCCGGTTGGGTGAAGATATACTTGAGACTCTGATGGTCAGTGTAGATTTCGCAACGGTTACCAAGAAGGTAATGTCGCCAAGTCTTAAGTGCATAGACTACGGCTGCAAGCTCCAGATCATGTGTAGGATAATTTTCCTCATGTAGATGCAACTGTCGAGATTCATAGGCAATCACATGACGATCCTGCATAAGAATGCAACCTAGTCCTTCACGCAAAGCATCACAATAGATAACAAAGTCTTTAGTGAAATCTGGTGGCATGAGTATGGGCGTAGAAGTCAGGCGTCTTTTCAGTTCCTGAAAACTGTGCTCACACTGTGGGGTCCACTCAAACCTTTTATCTTTCTTGAGAAGCTCCGTGAGGGGTTTGGCCACTTTGGAGAAGTTTTCAACGAAGCGGCGACAATAATTGGCTAGACCAAGGAAACTCCTAACTTGTTTGACCGTTTCGGGTGGAGTCCAATCGAGAACGGCTTTGACTCTCTCAGGATTGACAGCAATGCCCTTACCGGAGATCACGTGGCCTAGATAGGTCACTTCTGGCAACCAAAATTCACACTTGGAGAACTTGGCATAAAGGCGATGCACTCTGAGTTTTTCTAACACAAGCCTAAGATGTTCGGCATGCTCTTCCTCGTTCTTCGAGTAAATAAGAATATCATCGAGATAAACCACGACGAACTTATCTAAGTACTCCATAAAGATCGAGTTCATCAAGCGGGAGAAAGTAGCTGGAGCATTGGTTAGGCCGAAAGACACGGTGTACTCGTATTGACCATAACGAGTGACAAATGCCATTTTGGGGATGTCCCCATTTCTGTTCTTGATTTGGTGGTAGCCTAACCTCAAATCCATCTTGGAAAAGACTGAGGATCCAGCGAGCTGATCATACAGGTTGTTGATCCTGGGGAGCGGGTACTTGTTCTTTATCGTGACCAAATTAATGGGATGATAATCTACAACCATCCGATCCGTACCATCCTTCTTCTTGACGAAGAGGACAGGGCAAGCCCAAGGAGAAGAACTGGAACGGATGAAACCCTTTTGCAAGGACTCATCAAGTTGTTTCTTAAGCTTGGCTAACTCCAAAGGTGCCATCTTGTATGGTC
This sequence comes from Triticum monococcum, assembly GCA_034509565.1. Taxonomy (NCBI): domain Eukaryota; kingdom Viridiplantae; phylum Streptophyta; class Magnoliopsida; order Poales; family Poaceae; genus Triticum; species Triticum monococcum. Next base: position 72,958,710 of record CM067842.1, on the reverse strand, counting down.
TCCTAGAGATTGGAACAGTTCCTAGGATAAGTTCTATGACAAACTCTACATCTCTGTCAGGTGGGACACCTGGCAGTTCTTCTAGAAAAACATCCGGGAACTCACAGACTACCGGAATATCTTCAAGGTCTGGAAGAGGGCTGGCATTAAGAGAATAGAGTTGACGCCTTGCAACTCTAGTGGAGAGATTGACTATTTTGCCAGATGGATGTGTAAGTTGAACAGATCTGGTGTAACAATCGATCTTGGCATGATGAGCTATCATCCAGTCCATACCCAAGATGATGTTAATATCTGAGGACTTGAGAGATATCAAAGAAGCAAGGAAAACCAGTCTGTCAACAAGGATTTCATTACCATGGCTTACCTTGGAGGTTTGCCATTTGGAACCAGGAGTCTAGATTATTAGTGGAGTTGGCATATCACAAAATGACATGTCGTGCAACCGAGCATAACCTTCGGATATGAAGGAGTGGGATGCTCCAGTATCGGACAGAACTGAAGATGGGTGACAATTGACAAGAAGCATACCCAGTACGACGTCGGGATCATCTTGAACTTCTGTAGCTGAGGCATGGTGCACACATGCTCGTTCAATGGAGGCTGGCTTGGTACTGATCATCTTGCCTGATGGCTTTTCACGGCCAACAGACCTCTCAGACTGCGGTGGAGTATAACTGGACTGAAGGCAGTCACGTGCGTAGTGTCCTGGTTCTCCGCAGGTGAAGCAAGTTCCTGAGGTAGGATGTGGACCTACATTGGCAAGTGGTCCACTAATAGGCCTGGGTGGAGCATGTTGCTGAGTTGGGTGAGGCGCCACATCGCATGGCCTCGGTGCATATCCAGGTGGAAGAGCCGAGTTCGGAATCCAAATCCGTCGCTTCTGAGAGCCAGAGCGGGATGAAGAACCCAGATCACGGTTGTGCTTATGAGACTCCTCGTAAGTGAGTTGAGCTGTCTCTGCATTAATGGCCTTGTTCACAAGAGCCTGGAAAGTATCATAATGATGCAGGTGGAGATCACGACGCAACTTAGGGTTGAGACCCTTCCGGAACCTAGCCTGCTTCTTAGCGTCCGTGGACACTTCTTTTGTAGCATAGCGGGCGAGGTTTCCAAACTCCCTACTGTAAGCATCAATAGGCAGCTTACCCTGGGTAAAACTACAGAACTCTTCCCTCTTGCGGTCAATGAGAGCCTGAGGAATGTGGTTCTCACGAAAAGCCTCGGTGAAATCCTTCGAGGTAGGAATCTGACCAGCTGGAAGCATAGCCTCATAGCTCTGCCACCAAATACTAGCAGGACCTTCCAGGTGATAGGTAGCATAGGTGACCTTGTCACCTTCAGCTACGTTCGCAGAATGCAACTTGTGAGTGATGCTTCGGAGCCAGTCATCCGCATCGAGTGGCTCAATGGAATGATGGAAGGTGGGTGGTTTCAGACCAATGAAGTCGGTGATGGAAACCAACTTCTTACGCAGATGTGCGGTGTTCTGCTCAATCTGTGCCAGCAAGCGGTTAGTCTCACACTTGATCCCCTCGGATGCTAACAAGAACTCTGCCATCAAAGGCTAGTCAGGAGGATCCTCGTCCCTACCATCTCCATGGTTCTTGCTATGAGCAACTGAACCTCGGTTAGCAGACGACATCCTGGCACAGAAACCAAGGAAACAAGGATGGAATTAGCATCGACATAAGGATGCGGAATGTAATGCAAAAGCATTGGAAACTCTTGAAATCCTAGGACATTTTCGGCAGCATAACGGCTGTAAATGCTCAAAAGGATTTTGAGACATTCATCAAAGGAATAGCATAATCAATCAGCATCATAATATCAAGGTTCTGGGTCATACTGAGGACACACGGAAGTAGCAGAACTGTAAGGAGACACAACCCAACAATCCTAAGACTTTACGGTTTAGTAACACGTCATCCTGAGAGATAGAGGAGAAGCCTAGGCCTTAACCCTCGTAGAAAAGAAGAGGCTGACTCAGAAAGAATGACATGAGGTAAAGGAGTAAAAAGAGCCTTACGTTCCCTTCCACAATCAATTCCCTTATAGAGGAGAAGCCTAGGCCTTAACCCTCGTACAAAAGAAGAGGCTGACTCAGAAAGAATGACATGAGGTAAAGGAGTAAAAAGAGCCTTACATTCCCTTCCACAATCAATTCCCTTATATAACTAAAGCAATTCTAGACTCAACCTCGACTAGTTTGGCTTGGTAATCCTACAGTCAGTCAGGCTCTGATACCAACGCTGTCGGGACCCCGATCCTAAACCACACGGATCTAGCATGTAACACTTCATATCACTTTGCGGCCTGACGCACGGTATCCCCACGGGTGCCACCTTACCTGGCCCGGGACCATTTGCGCCTTTTGGCTCACGTATATGATAGTGTCGCTAGCATCCATATGACAGAGAACCCGGGCCGACATGACTAGTCGTGAACCCAAAGTAGCACTACTTACAGGGACAGGCATACATGAATCAACCTCGAGCATGTCGGTCAACAGCGTATGAATCCGGGCTGTAGCACTGGGCTAACAGGACTCCAGGAACCCGGGCTATAGCAGGCTAGACAAGACTCCGTATGTCACCGCGTGACATTTCCCCGAAGGGACAGACACAGGGACGAAGTGAATCACATGCCAGCCAGTCAAGTGTTCCGGAGCAGTAGTGCTGGGCTAGCAGGACTCCGGTGAACCGGGCTGTAGCGGACTACTATGGCACATGGAAACACAAGACTACATTTCCCCATAAGAGAGGCTATCAGAGGTAAACAAATAGGTTGTCGGATCCCACACATAGCAATACACGTTACACATACGCATAACATGCAAGTATGTGCTGTACATCATGGCATCACAACATAACTCAAACTCATATAGATAAAGGCCCAGAAGAGCCATGTAGCATTCAATACAAACAGGGGTCTTAGGACCCATCATTCAGAGCATACAAGCAACGGAAGCATTACATGTCTGAGCACAGACAACTACAAAAAGGAAAAGACTAAGAAGCCTGACTAAACACGACCCTCCCAAGGGTACAAGATCATAGCTGGGACACAAGCTACTCGTCGAAGCCACTAGTGTAACCGACTGCAAAACATAAATAAGCAAACGTGAGTACAAAGGTACTCAGCAAGTCTTACATCAGAACTATCTACATATGCAACATCATCAACAAAGGAGGTGGTGGGGTTTAACAGCAGCAAACCAGCTTTGACTCAGTGGCTAACCTATACTATGAGTATCAGAAACTTCTTGAGGTGAGAAGACGCACACGAGTCCACATATTCACCATATCAATAGCCCACTATGGATCCGTTCATGTCTTCCTACGAGAAGGCCATCCATAGCACTCACGCTTATCTTGCGTATTTTAGAGTATCCACTACAAATTGTCTATGTACTACATAAGTCCTCCAAGTTTCCATATCCGAGGAAAACGGCTATTTGAATAGATAATATTGACCCTGCAGGGGTGTACTTCATCACACACGCTCTCGCCACTTATAGCCCTGTACACGTGATGTACCTCGGCAACCTTCAAGCGAAAGCCGGGCGAGGGTGTCGGCCATGACCTGACTAACCACACAAGTCTCTCGTCCAGGTTTATCGCCTATTTGGGTTCCATCCGCAAGGAGATCCGGCCGGGGTGTCGCTCACGGCCCCAAACGATGTGTGCAGGGTTCCCAAGCCCACCATCCGGGTGCCACTTGGTACACCGTGCCATGGTGCCTAGCCTGTCCCAAGCCCGTCCCGTCGGACACCACCTGGTAGACAAATAGCACTACCTAGAAACGCCAGAAACTAGTTGCAACTCCTGGACAGAGATCAAGCGGATTAATAAGTCGAGAGGGGCCAGATAACCGAAACCCAATGTGTGGTAGTAACTGGACTTGGATAACATACACAGAACTCAGTGCTTAAGGACGGTTCCAATGAGACAACCCACCATGTACTCCTACATGGCCTCTCATCGCTACCTTTACCAAAACGTGTTCACACACTTAGCCTTTACGGGTAGGACATGTTCACCACTCCGATTCATTCCCGATGAATCAGACCTGACACAACTCTAAGCATAGCTGGCATAAAGAAGAACAAACATGGATGAGCAGGCACATCAGGGCTCAAGCAACTCCTACTCATGCTAGTGGGTTTCAAATATTTACTGTGGCAATGACAGGTCATGCAGAGGAATGGGTTCAGCTACCGCACCAGAAAGTAGCAGTTTGAATCATAGTTGTCCTAATGCAGTAAAAGGAGCAGGAGCGAGAGAGTGGGATTTATCGAGATGCTCAAGGGGGTTTGCTTGCCTGATAGATCCACGAAGAAGCACTGCTCCTCAGACATGTACTCGGTATACCTTCCGGAGTAGAACCTATCGAGAGGGAACGGCGCCGGCAATCAATAAACAACCATATGCAACAATATGATGCATGAAGATGACATTTCGAAGATGCTATGATTTTCCCTAATGCATCTAGCATCAATTTGGTTAAAGTCTATATGAACCAAGGGTTCATATGCAAACCCCAAATTAAATATATAACATGCCATTATTACATTTTCACTTATACAACAAGTATAAATTGGTTTTTAATGCATGAAACTAGCATAAATGGATTCCTAGCATTTTTGTGATAATTTTTCATATATAATTTATTTGATTTGGAGTTACGGTTGAATTACTATGATTTTTAGAAGTTTTAACTATTTTCTGGAATTCCCTGGTTTAAATTAATTCCAGAAATCAATTATTGCGCCAGCTCTACGTCAGCATGACGTAAGCGAGTCAACGGGGCTGACCATGTCAAACCTGACCAGTGGGTCCCACTGGTCAGTGACTCAGTCAACTAACTAAGTTAGTTAGTCCTAATTAACTAGGCAGGGCCCACTAGTCAGTGACTGTAGTAGCTAACCTAGTTAGTTAATTAGTGTTAACTATAGTAATTAGTCGGGCGGGGCCCGCAGGTCAGTGAGAGAGAGGGGGGAGGTCAATTGGGCTGTGGGGGTCAACCCACGCCGGTCAAAAGTCAGCGGTCTCCGGCGTTTAGCCGCCGGTGAGTCCAGACGCGGCGGAGCGCGTCGGGATCGCGCTACAGGCCATGGTTTGGAGCGTGGTTGGGTCCTATAGAGAGCTGGGGCTGAGCCGCGTGTGTGGGTGGTGGAGCTGGACCAAATGGTCGCCAGAATCGACGCCTGCGACGAGGTTTGCAGCGGCCGTGGTTCGGCCATCGATGAAAACGGAGCTACGGAGCGCGCTGATGAGCTCGGACGCCAGCGACTACAGCTGTGGCCGCGGCGGCGCCATGGCCGGCGGTGATGAGCTTCGGGCTCGACGGATATGACGACTACAGCGGCCGTACAGGAAAATGGAGAGGGGGAATCGGTTTAGGGGCTCACGGGGATCATGCAGGGAAGGTCAGTGAGCTCGGGGAAGCACGGACGGCGGCGAATCGCCGGCGGTGATCGGCGGCACCCGAGGTGGAAGACGAGCTCGAAGGCGTCACCACGTGCTCCTGGGTTCGGGATCTTCCGCGTGGAGGAGCTGTGCGTCGTCACGGAGCTTTTGGACATGGGGAAGGGGCGAGAAGACCACGGTGCTCACGGTAGCAGCGAACGGCGGCGATGGACCCGTTCGGGCGTGCTATAGAGAGAGAGCAGGGGAAGGGAGACTAAGCTGCGAGAGAGGGAGAGGAGAGAGGGGCTTCGAGGCGTCTCCAGGCGCGGGATTGGGTTGACGGGGAGCGCGACACAGTGAAGCAGGAGGTGGCGCGGTCGGCTACGTGCGCTGGCTGCCAGTGGGCACAAGGTTGAAGACAACCTTGCCCCTGGTGGGCTGGGCCACTGCTGGGCCGTGGTGGGGCGCCAGGTAAGTCAGGTAAATCCTTTCCTGTTTTCTTTTTCTATTTCTGACATTTGTTTTGTATCCAAAAGAAAATAATTGTGGCATCTAGATATAATATTCCAGAGGCCCTCACCAATTCCCAACATTTTTGGAGCCATTAAAATATTTATATAATTTAAACAGCTCCAAATCAAATATTTATGCATTGATTCAAAAATCCAAAATGAGTAGCAAAAATGTGCATCACCTCTGGTTGTTGTTCCCAACATTATCCAAAGAGCATGAACATTTTTGAATAGCCTTTTGGGTTCATTGAAATTCCATTTTTAAATTGAACCTATTTAAATTGCTTTGGTGCTAGGGTTTGAAACATCCCCATTTCAATTTCATTTGAAAAAATAACCATGATGCACAAAGCAAGCCTAGGACCATACTAGAACTAGGGATGTGACATGGTGCGATTTATGATGTCTCTTACTGATTTACCGCTATCATTTTGGGGTTGTGCTTTAGAGATGGCTGCATTCACATTAAATAGGGCACCATCGAAATCCGTTGAGACGAGACCTTACGAACTGTGGTTTGGCAAGAAACTCAAGTTGTCGTTTCATAAAGTTTGGGGCTGCAATGCTTATGTGAAAAAGCTTCAACCTAATAAGCTCGAACCCAAATCGGAGAAATGTGTCTTCATGGGATACCCAAAGGAGACTGTTGGGTACACCTTCTATCACAGATGTGAAGGGAAGATATTCGTTGCTAAGAATGGATCCTTTCTAGAGAAGGAGTTCCTCTCAAAAGAAGTGTGTGGGAGGAAAGTAGAACTTGATGAGGTAACTGTACTTGCTCCCTTATTGGAAAGTAGTTCATCACAGAAATCAGTTCTAGTGATTCCTACACCAGTGTGTGGGAGGAAAGTAGAACTTGATGAGGAAGCTAATGATGATGATCATGAAACTTCTGATCAAGTTACCACCGAACCTCGTAGGTCAACCAGAGTAAGATCCGCACCAGAGTGGTACGGTAATCCTGTTCTGGAGGTCATGTTACTTGACCATGATGAACCTACGAACTATGAGGAAGCGATGATGAGCCCAGATTCTGCGAAATGGCTTAAGGCCATGAAATCTGAGATGGGATCCATGGAGAACAAAGTATGGACTTTGATTGACTTGCTCGATGATCAGTGAGCCATTCAGAATAAATGGATCTTCAAGAGGAAGACGGGTGCTGATAGTAGTGTTAATATCTACAAATCTTGAATTGTCGCAAGAATGTTTTCGACAAGTTCAAGGTGTTGACTACGATGAGATTTTCTCATTCGTAGCGATGCTTAAGTCTGTCTGAATCATGTTAGCAAATTGCCACATTTAATGAAATCTGGCAAATGGATATCAAAAGTACATTCCTTAATGGATTTCTTAAAGAAGAGTTTTATATGATACAACCAGAAGGTTTTGTCAATCCTAAAGGTGCTAACAAAATGTGCAAGCTCCATCGATCCATCTATGGGCTGGTGCAAGCATCTCGGAGTTGGAATATATGCTTTGATAAGTTCATCAAAGCATATTGTTTTATATAGACTTCCGATGAAGCATGTATTTACAAGAAAGTGAGTGGGAGCACTATAGACATTCTAATAAGTATATATGAATGACATATTGTTGATCGAAAATGATGTAGAATTTTCTGGAAAGCATAAAGGAGTGTTTGAAAGGAGTTTTTCAAAGAAATACCTCGGTGAGGCTGCTTACATATTGGGTATCAAGATCTATAGAGATAGATCAAGACGCTTGATAAAGATTTTTCGATGAGTACATACCTTGATAAGATTTTGAAGGATTTCAAAATGGAACAGTCAAAGAAGGAGTTCTTGCCTGAGGTGTAAGGTGTGAAATTGAGTAAAGACTCAAAACCCGGCCACGGTAGAAAATAAAAAGAGAATGAAGAGTCATTCCCTACGCCTCAGTCATAGGTTCTATAAAGTATGCTATGCTGTGTACCAGACCTTTGGTATACCTTAGCATGATTTTGTCAAGGGAGTACAATAGTGATGCAGGAGTAGATCACTGGACAGCGGTCAAAATTATCCTTAGAGGACTAAGGAAATATTTCTTGATTATGGAGGTGATAAAAGAGTAAGAGTTACGTCGGTGCAAGCTTTTTACACCGATCTAGATGACTCTAAGTCTCGATCTAGATACCTATTGAAAGTGGGAGAAATTAGCTAGAGTAGCTCCGTGCATAGTATTGTAGACATAGAAATTTGCAAAATACATACGAATCTGAATGTTGCAGACCCGTAGACTAAACTTCTCTCACAAGAAAAACATGATCACTCCTTGGATGTTAATCACATAGCGATGTGAACTAGATTATTGACTCTAGTAAACCCTTTGGGTATTAGTCACATGAAGATGTGAACTAATCACATAAAGATGTGAACTATTGGTGTGAAATCACATGACGATGTGAACTAGATTATTGACTCTAGTGCAAGTGGGAGACTGAAGGAAATATGCCCTAGAGGAAATAATAAAGTTGTTATTTATATTTCCTTATATCATGATAAATTTTTATTATTCATGCTAAAATTGTATTAACCGAAAACTTGGTACATGTGTGAATACATAGACAAACAGAGTGTCACTAGTATGCCTATACTTGACTAGCTCGTTAATCAAAGATGGGTAAGTTTCCTAACCATAGACATGAGTTGTCATTTGATAAACGGGATCACATCATTAGAGAATGATGTGATTGACATGACCCATCCGTTAGCTTAGCACTATGAACGTTTAGTTTATTGCTATTGCTTTCTCCATAACTTATACATGTTCCTATGACTATGAGATTATGCAACTCCCGAATACCGAAGGAACACTTAGTGTGCTATCAAACGTCGCAACATAACTGGGTGATTATAAAGATGCTCTACAAGTGTCTCTGATGGTGTTTGTTGAGTTGGCATAGATCGAGATTAGGATTTGTCACTCCGATTGTCGGCGAGGTATCTCTGGGCCCTCTCGGTAATGCACATCACTATAAGCCTTGCAAGCAATGTGACTAATGAGTTAGTTGCGGGATGTTGTGATATGTCTCCATTGTATATATAATTTTTGATTGTTCCATGCCAATATTATACAACTTTCATATACTTTTGGCAACTTTTTATACTATTTTTGCGACTAACATATTGATCCAGTGCCTAGTGCCAGTTCCTGTTTGTTGCATGTTTTATGTTTCACAGAATATCCATATCAAACGGAATCCAAACGGGATAAAACCGGACGGAGCTTATTTTTGGAATATTTGGAAAATTCCGGAAGAAAAATCCATGCGAGACGGTACCCGAGGTGGTCACGAGGCAGGGGGCGCACCTGCCCCCCCCCCCCCCCCCCCCGGTGCGCGCCCCTGACACTCTTGGGCCACCCGTAAGGTGGTTGATGCCCTTCTTCGGCCGCAAGAAAGCTATATATATATATATATATATATATATATATATATATATATATATATATATATGAAACTGTGAAAGGGCAATAGAGAGAAGGCAGAAACAGAAAGAGACAGAGAGACAGATCCAATCTCGGATGTGCTCTCGCCCCTCCCATGCCATGGAGGCCAAGGAACAGAGGGGAAACCCTTCTCCCATCTCGGGAGGAGGTCAAGGAAGAAGAAGACGAAGGGGGCCCCTCTCCCCTTCTCTTCCGGTGGCGCCGGAATGCTGTCGTGGCCACCATCATCATCACAGCGATCTACACCAACACCTCCGCCATCTTCACCAACATCTCCATCACCTTCCCCCCTCTATCTACAAAGGTCCACTCTCCCGCAACCTGCTGTACCCTCTACTTGAACATGGTGCTTTATGCTTCATATTATTATCCAATGATGTGTTGCCATCCTATGATGTCTGAGTAGATTTTCATTGTCCTATCGGTGGTTGATGAATTGTTATGATTGATTTAATTTGCTTGTGGTTATGTTGCTGTCCTTTGGTGCCCATCATAGGAGCAAGCGCGTGGATCGCACCATAGGGTTAGTTGTATGTTGATAGGAGTATGTATTGGAGGGCAAGAGTGTTAGAAGCTTCAACCTAGCATAGAAATTGATGCATACGGGATTGAAGGGGGGCCAATATATCTTAATGCTGTGGTTGGGTTTTACATTAATGAACGTTAGTAGTTGCGGACGCTTGCTAATAGTTCCAATCATAATTGCATAGAATTCCAAGTCAGGGATGACATGCTAGCAGTGGCCTCTCCCACATAATACTTGCTATCGGTCTAGTAAAGCAGTCAATTGCTTAGGGGCAATTTCGCAACTCCTACCACCACTTTTCCACACTAGCTATATTTACTTTATTGCGTCTTTACTTACAACAGCCCCTACTTTTTATTTACATAATGTTTATTATCTTGCAAACCTATCCAACAACACCTACAAAGTACTTCTAGTTTCATACTTGTTCTAGGTAAAGCGAACATCAAGCGTGTGTAGAATTGTATCGGTGGTAGATAGAACTTGAGGGAATATTTGTTCTGCCGTTAGCTCCTCGTTGGGTTCGACACTCTTACTTATCGAAAACTGTTGCGATCCCCTATACTTGTGGGTTATCAAGACCTTTTTCTGGCGCCGTTGCCTGGGAGCAATAGCGTGGGGTGAATATTCTCGTGTGTGCTTGTTTGCTTTATCACTAAGTAATTCTTATTTGATGTTCTTGGTTTTTTTCTATCTTTAGTTATGGGTAGGAAACACAAAATACCAAAAAAATTAGTTGTACCTACTAAACCAATGGTTGAAGAACTACTCAAAATCTATCACACTGCTGAAGCTTATTACTTGGATCATCTTCGATCCCTATGTGCTCGTGCTGAAACCCCAACTAGCTTAGTTGAGGGCAAATCCTTAGATGAGCATGCTTGTTATGTGCGACACCGAATATCTGAAAAAGGGAAAATTTTACTGGGTCAAATTCATCGTTTGCAATGCTATGCTTGGAATTTATGCGAAATATATGATATTACTTGTTGTTCTGAAAACCCTAAGAAACACCTTCCCTATCAATGTGAGTTTAGTGATAATGGAATCGTATCTTTGTATGCTAAGGGTGTTTATAGTTACTATGATGTTCAACAAATTGAAGAATTTGTTGCTTTTAAGGGTGCTTATGAAATTGCTTCTTTGATTGAAACGTATGATGCTACTCTTTAAAATCTGAAATTTTTTGACATACTTAAATATTGCTATGATAATTATGCTTCTAATTCCTATGTTGAACCATATATTGAGGACTACCCCGCTGTCCAAGAAGAGACTAATATTTTGCAGGAGTCTATGGAAGAAGAAATTGATGAAGCTGTGAGCTCATTGGATGAAAAAGACGAGGAGGAGAGCGAAGAACAAAAGGAGGAAGAGCGGATTAGCTACCCGTGCCCACCTTCTAATGAGAGTAACTCTTCAAGTCATACATTGTTTAATTTCCCTTCGTGCTTACCGAAGCATGATTGCTATGATGATTGTTATGATCTCGTTGATTCTCTTGAAATATCCCTTTTTGATGATGCTTGCTATCCTTGTGGCCAAGATGCCAATATGAATTATGCTTATGGAGATGAACTTGCTATAGTTCCTTATGTTAAACATGAAATTGTTGCTATTGCACCCATGCATGATAGTCCTATTATCTTTTTGAATTCTCCCAACTACACTATATCGGAGAAGTTTGCACTTATTAAGGATTATATTGATGGGTTGCCTTTTACCGTTACACATGATGATTTTGATAGATATATATGCATGTGATTGCTGCTCCTACTTGCAATTATTATGAGAGAGCAACTATATTGCCACCTCTCTATGGTTCCCACACGATAAAATTGCAAGAAACTATTTATACTATGCATTGGCCTTTACTTTTTGTGCATGAATTGTTCTTTCATGACATGCCGATGCATAGGAAGAGAGTTAGACTTCGTCATTACATGATATATGTTGCATTGTGCTCACTAATAAATTACAAATCATTGTTAATTAAAATTGGCTTTGATATACCTTGGGATCCGGGTGGATTCATTACTTGAGCACTATATGCCTAGCTTAATGGCTTTAAAGAAAATGCTGCTAGGGAGACAACCCAGAAGTTTTAGAGAGTCATTTATTTCTGTTGTGTTCTTTTATAAGGATTAAAAATAAAAATAATGTGCCAAGGTTTGCCTTTAGGATGTTTACTTTGCTTGTTGGTTTGTATGGTGCAGGACAGAAACTTTGGCTGTAGTGTGCGATTTTACATTTTTTACTGGAACGTCAAATGGTTCTGATTATTTTTGTACTCTCTTTATATACAAATTTTTTATTTTTCCTAATTTTGGTAGAATTTTTAAACGAACACAAGTAGGGTGAATGTTTATATTATTACAGACTGTTCTGTTTTAGACAAATTCTGTTTTTGATGCATAGTTTACTTGTTTTGATGAAACTACCGATTTGTATCAGTGGATTAAGCCACGGAAAAGCTATATTACAGTAGACACAATGCAAAAACAAAATATGAATTGGTTTGCAATAGTACTTAGAGTAGTGATTTGCTTTATTATACTAACGGATCTTACCGAGTTTTCTGTTGAAGTTTTGTGTGGATGAAGTGTTCGATGATCGAGAAGGTATCGATGTGAGAAGAAGGAAGAGAGGCAAGAGCTCAAGATTGGGGATTCCTGAGGCACCCCAAGTAAATATTCAAGGATACTAAAGCATCTAAGCTTGGGGATGCCCCGGAAGGCATCCCCTCTTTCTTCAACAAGTATCGGTATGTTTTCGGATTCGTTTCGTTCATGCGATATGTGCAATCTTGGAGCGTCTTTTGCATTTAGTTTTCATTTTTATTTTATGCACCATGCTGGTATGAGATCGTCCTTGGTTGACTCATAGAATGCTCATTTCACTTCACTTATATCTTTTGAGTATGGCTTTATAGAATGCTTCACGTGCTTTACTTATATCATTTGAAGTTTGGATTGCCTATTTCTCTTCACTTACACAACCGCCAATTGTAGAATGCTCTTTTGCTTCACTTATATTTGTTAGAGCATGGGCATATCTTTTTTAGAAAGAATTAAACACTGTTGCTTCACTTATATCTATTTAGAGAGATGACGGGAATTGGTCATTCACATGGTTAGTCATAAAATCCTACATAAAACTTGTAGATCACTGAATATGATATGTTTGATTCCTTGCAATAGTTTTGCGATATAAAGATGGCGATATTAGAGTCATGCTAGTGGGTAGTTGTGGATTAGTAGAAATACTTGTGTTGAGGTTTGTGATTCCCGTAGCATGCACGTATGGTGAACCATTATGTAACGAAGTTGGAGCATGAGGTATTTATTGATTGTCTTCCTTATGAGTGGTGGTCAGGGACGAGCGATGGTCTTTTCCTACCAACCTATCCCCCTAGGGGCATGCGTAGTAGTACTTTGCTTCGAGGGCTAATAAACTTTTGCAATAAGTATGTGAGTTCTTTACTAATGTTGAGTCCATGGATTATACGCACTCTCACCCTTCCATCATTGCTAGCCTCTCTAGTATCGCGCAACTTTCGCCAGTACCATAAACCCACCATATACCTCCTCCTCAAAATAGCCCCCATACCTACCTATCATGGCATTTCCATAGCCATTCCGAGATATATTGCCATGCAAATTTCATCATCATCATATACATGACTTGAGCATTCATTGTCATATTGCTTTGCATGATCGTAAGATAGCTAGCATGATGTTTTCATGGCTTGTCCGTTTTTGATGTCATTGCTACGCTAGATTACTGCACATCCCGGTACACTGCCGAAGGCATTCATATAGAGTCATATCCTTGTTCTAGTATCGAGTTGTAATATTGAGTTGTAAGTAAATAAAAGTGTGATGATCATCATTATCAAAGCATTGTCCCAGTGAGGAAAGGATGATGGAGACTGTGATTCCCCCAAAAGTCGGGATGAGACTCCGGACTTTAAAAATAAATAAAAGAGGCCAAAGAAGCCCAAATAAAAAAAGAGGCCAAAGAAGCCCACCAAAAAAAGAAAAAATGAGAGAAAAAGAGAGAAGGGACAATGCTACTATCCTTTTCCACACTTGTGCTTCAAAGTAGCACCATGTTCTTCATATAGAGAGTCTCTTGAGTTATCACTTTCATATACTAAGTGGGAATTTTCATTATAGAACTTGGCTTGTATATTCCAACGATGGGCTTCCTCAAATGCCCCTAGGTCTTCATGAGCAAGCAAGTTGCATGCACGCCCACTTACTTTCAGTTTGAGCTTTCATATACTTATAGCTCTAGTGCATCCGTTGCATGGCAATCCCTACTCACTCACATTGATATCTATTGATGGGCATCTCCACAGCCTGTTGATACCCCTAGTTGATGTGAGACTATCTTCTCCTTTTTGTCTTCTCCACAACCACCATTCTATTCCACCTATAGTGCTATATCCATGGCTCACGCTCATGTATTGCGTGAGGGTTGAAAATGCTGAAGCGCATTAAAAAGTATGAACCAATTGCTCGATTTGTCATCGGGGTTGTGCATGATGTTAATATTTTGTGTGGTGAAGATGGAGCATAGCCAAACTATATGATTTTGTAGGGATAACTTTCTTTGGCAATGTTATTTTGAAAAGACATGATTGCTTTATTAGTGGGCTTGAAGTATTATTGTTTTTATGTCAAATGATAGACTATTGCTTTGAATCACTCATGTCTTAATATTCATGCTATGATTAGATACATGGTCAAGATTATGCTAGGTAGCATTCCACATCAAAAATTATCTTTTTTATCATTTACCTACTCGAGGACGAGTAGGAATTAAGCTTGGGGATGTTGATACGTCTCCGTCGTCTCTATAATTTTTGATTGTTCCATTCCAATATTATACAACTTTCATATACTTTTGGCAACTTTTTATACTATTTTTGGGACTAACATATTGATCCAGTGTCTAGTACCAGTTCCTGTTTGTTGCATGTTTTATGTGTCGCAGAATATCCATATCAAACTGAATCCAAACGGGATTAAAACGGACAGAGCTTATTTTTGGAATATTTGGAAAATTCTGGAAGAAAAATCCACGCGAGACGGTGCCCGAGGTGGCCACAAGGCAGGGAGCGCGCCTGCCCCCCTAGGTGCACCCCTGGCCCTCGTGGGCCAGCCGTAAGGCAGATGATGCCCTTCTTCGGCAGCAAGAAAGCTAATTTTTGGTAAAAAAATCACGGCAAAGTTTTCGGTGCAATCGGAGTTACGGATCTCCATATATATACGAAACGGTGAAAGGGCAACAGAGAGATGGCAGAAACAGAAAGAGACAGAGAGACAGATCCAATCTCGAAGGGGCTCTCGCCCCTCCCATGCCTTGGAGGCCAAGAACCAGAGGGGAAACCCTTCTCCCATCTAGGGAGGAGGTCAAGGAAGAAGAAGATGAACGGGCCCCCTCTCCCCTTATCTTCCGGTGGCGCCGGAACGCAGCTGTGGCCATCATCATCATCATCACCGTGATCTACACCAACACCTCCGCCATCTTCACCAACATCTCCATCACCTTCGACCCTCTATCTACAGTGGTCCACTCTCTCGCAACCCGCTGTACCCTCTACTTGAACATGGTGCTTTATGCTTCATATTATTATCCAATGATGTGTTGCCATCCTATGATGTCTGAGTAGATTTTCTTTGTCTTATCGATGGTTGATGAATTGTTATGATTGATTTAATTTGCTTGTGGTTATGTTGCTGTCCTTTGGTGCCCATCATATGAGCGCATGCGTGGATCACACCATAGGGTTAGTTGTATGTTGATAGGACTATGTATTGGAGGGCAAGAGTGACAGAAGCTTCAACCTAGCATAGAAATTGATGCATACGGGATTGAAGGAGGACCAATATATCTTAATGCTATTGTTGGGTTTTACCTTAATGAACATTAGTAGTTGCGGACGATTGCTAATAATTCCAATCATAAGTGCATAGAATTCCAAGTCAGGATGACATGCTAGCAGTGGCCTCTCCCACATAATACTTGTTATCAGTCTAGTAAAGTAGTCAATTGCTAAGGGGCAATTTCGCAACTCCTACCACCACTTTTCCACACTCGCTATATTTTCTTTATTGCTTCTTTACTTACAACAGCCCCGACTTTTTATTTACGTAATCTTTATTATCTTGCAAACCTATCCAACAACACCTACAAAGTACTTCTAGTTTCATACTTGTTCTAGGTAAAGCGAACATCAAGCGTGCGTAGAGTTGCAAAACTGTTCTAGGTAAAGCGAATATTTGTTCTGCCTTTAGCTCCTCATTGGGTTCGACACTCTTAGTTATCTAAAACTGTTCCGATCCCCTATACTTGTGGGTTATCATGTTGCGTTACAGAATGAGTAAAGAGACTTCCCGGTAACAATATTGAACTAGGTATGATGATACCGACAATCGAATCTCGGGCAGGTAACATACCGATGACAAAGGGAACAACGTATGTTCTTATGCGGTTTGACCGATAAAGATCTTTGTAGAATATGTAGGAACCAATATGAGTAGCCAGGTTCCGCTATTGGTTATTGACCGGAGATGAGTCTCCGTCATGTTGTTGGATATATGCCCTAGAGGCAATCATGTATCATGATATTTCTTATGTGTTTATGAATAAAGATAGTCCTTGGACATTATCAATGATGTGTATCAACAAGTACGTGACTTGTTTGTGGGACTATACATTGTATGATGACTGTCCTAAAAAAAAGGTCCCTAGTCGAAAGGGTTGTGTGGACGCGCAACCGACTAGACTAGCATATGACACGGTCAATGGCTTGGTCTCACTAGCGATGGAGTATTGGATGCTAACTGGATAATATGGACTAGGAAGGATCTGGTCAGATTCGACGTAGTCGGGTCCGATTTGAGATAAGGTCCAAGTCGGGCAGACCCAATTATGAGACGCAGTGATATGTCATCTCTAAGTCTCTAGTACAACATACATTCTATGTCCTAAGACCTGAGCTGGCGCATGTACTCGGGATGTTGACAGACTTGCTTTGGGCCAACCAAATGCTACTCCATGACTAGGTAGTTACAAAGGTAGGTTTCGGGCTTGTGCAGACCCATGCTGCAAGACATGGTCGAGCAAGATGGGATTTGCAGCTCCAATCAGGATAGATATAATCTGGGCCCCTCGTGTGATCCGACTAGGATAAGCATGGCCATGCGACAAGCATTATGAGATAATCTGGTTTATGGTCGGCATCACTGGAACGAGAAAGAGGTCGGGCTAGCACAAGGATGACAGACTCGCCTTGAGCCCGACAACATGTATCGTGTGGCAAAGGGAACAGAAGCATGATGTACGGGTTCGCCTAACCAGCTTCATAGTCCGCTTGGTGTTCGGCATGCCTTGCTAGGGGCTGCTACCAACCAGTTCGGTGGTGATCCGAACTACAACAAAGCCGGCTTGAACATAAGGGGTCGCGCGCTTAAGGGAAGGAACCTACGAGGTCGGATCCGAGGACACTGGTCGGATGTGATCCGAGTTGTATTCGGATTGTGGTCGAGTAGACTTATGGGCTTTAGGGTCCATGCAAGGCCCAAGTGTTGAGCCCACGATGGACGCCTATATAAAGTGGAGGTGCCGCACAATCATGGGATTGATTACTGTGGCACTGTCACTAGGGTTTGCATGTGTTGCGAATAGACACCTCCACTTGCCGACGGTTCTGTGATCGGACCTAGCAGTCCGCCACATGATGTTCCTCCTACACGCGCGAATATCGTTAGAGGCAGTGCACTTGCGCCGCTCCGGCGAACTTGTACGTGGGAACTGACAACCGGCTGTTCGAGGGAGATCGGACGAGGAGGAAACGGTCCACGCAGATGCGCTGCCCCAACTCTTCTTCCGCTGCACGGCACTGCGCGTCTAGTGGTAACGATCTGTGATCCATCTCCCGTAGCATGTTCCTGGTTGTTCTGCCCAGAGGAAAATTTTAATTTGTAGTCGACGCACCCTACCGTAGAACCCAACAGCGGTATGAGAGCTTCTGCTATAGGATTTGGATTCAGATCATATGCATGTTAGATATGTGGAGGCGGCAGATGAGATCTGCTGTCGTTGATAAGATCGGCTGTGTGCACATTCGATGAGATCAACGGGACATGGGGATCGATGTGGCTATGTTTTCTGTTGATCGGAGTCGGTGAGGTCGTGACACAACCTACCCCTACCGGTCGGTATCCGCCATGGGGGTTAAGTGTGAAACATAAATCCGAAACAGACTCGCGATGATCGATAAGATCGGTCAGATCAGAAAATTCGACGTGATCGGAGTTCAGATGTGATCTGTGATTTTCGAAAATGTCGGGCGCTGCCCCTTCGAACCCCGCTCGCCAACTGGCTAGCGGGACCGCCGTGTGCGTAGCGCCTTGTATTTCGTACATGATCACTCAAACCGATATGATGCGATTCTATGCATAACTTTGTTTTGTAGGTTTGATGTGAATAGTACGGCTCATGTGTATGTGATGCATGTGTGTAAATTATACATGGCTTGCGTGTCATGTTTGTCAGCCGGCAGGAGCAAATGTGTCGTCATTATATTGTATAACGACCTGTGTGTCGACTTTTGACTCTATGTAAAATTCATTACTAGTTGTAGTAGTTGGATAATAGAGATCAGGATGGTGGCTTTGCGTCCCGGCGTGACAAACAAGATGGAGTTCCTAGATGGTCAACCGAGTCAGAGCTGACATGGAAGAACATCCATGAAGGAGCCATACTATTTCACAATATATGTTTTATTTGTGATTGTTATGCTTCTTGTTTTCTATGCATGTTAGAAAGATAGAAAAGATCCCTCGTTAATATCAAGAAATTTGCCATCCCCAATGTTCACTAGTAGAAAAAGGGCCTTTAGTCCCGATTCATAAGGGCCTTTAGTCCCGGTTCTGGAACCGGAACTAAAGGGTCGGTACTAAAGCCTCGCCCTTTAGTCCCGGTTCTAACTGGAACCGGGACTAAAGGCCCTCCACGTGGCCGCTGCCTAGAGGTCCACCTTTAGTCCCGGTTGGTAACACCAACTAGTACTAAAGGAAATTTTATGATTTTTTAGAATTTCAAATTTCTGAATTATTTTAACCTCTAATCTCTAATCACCCCTCATCACTGCTCAATTTAACTTTTAATCTCTAATCACCCCTCATCATTCCAAATCAGCTAACTTCCCGAACGGACACCCATACTCTCACTACTCCAGCCTGAGCACGCTTAACATCCGGGTTCTATTCTCCCTCGTTTCCAAGTCTGCACTTGTTGTTTTTCTAACAATAGTAACATGTCAATCCTATTAACCCTCAGGAATTTAGCTTGAGCATGAAGTCACACATTTCACTGTTTGAGTTTGAAACTATTGTTCTAAAAATCAATAATTATTTAGTAACACTAATATTTCTTGAATAAGTAGTTTGACCATAGTTTGACCACAGTTTGACCATAATTTGACCAGATTTGATCAAAATTCAAAAAACTGAAATAATTATTTAGTAACACTAATATTTCTTGAATAAGTAGTTTGACCATTGTTGGACCACAGTTTAACCATAGTTTGACCATAGTTGACCAAAATTCAAAAAAACTAAAATAATTATTTAGTAACACTAATATTCTTGAATAATTATTTAGTAACACTAATACTTCTTGAATAAGTAGTTTGACCATAGTTTGACCGGATTTAACAAAAAATCAAAAAAAACTGAAATTTGAGCATAACTTTTTTTCCTTTTAGAATTTGAGGATTCTCAAAATTTGCAAACAGGCCGTAGGCGGCCTCCATCGGATGCGAATTTTCGTTCTAAACATTTTGATATATTATACGTTTTTTCCCGACATCGTATGCAAAAGTTATAACCGTTTTACATTTTCCCTACATTTTTTGCAAAACATGTCCAAATTTAAGTTTTTAAATTTTCCTAACTAGTAGATGCAGTAATATAACTACCTCTCGAAGGATTTTATTTTTTGAAGTTTTTATCATTTTCTTTTGATTTTTTAAAAACAAAAAAGGCGATCCACTTGGGGTAGAGTTTGAAAATTGGACCTTTAGTCCCGGTTTGAGACACAAACCGAGACTAAAGGGCATTGCACCCTTTAGTCCCGGTTTGTGTCTCAAACCGGGACTAAAGGTCTAATCTTTAGTCCCGGTTTGAGACACAAACCGGGACTAAGGGGCATCACACCCTTTATTCTCGGTTCATGCCTCAAACCGGGACTAAAGGGCTAAGGTGAATCGGGACTAATGCCTTAGCCGCACGAACAGGGACCAATGCTCACATTAGTCCCGGTTCGTGACTGAACCAGGACTAATGGGCTGACCCGGCCTGGACCATTGCCCCCTTTTCTACTAGTGGTTGCACCGTCGCAAGTCAAGTACGTCTAGTAGTGGGCTCACAAAATTGGGGTGCTGCTACGTGTCCTCGAACTGAAGGGTTCGTGTCGTACACGGACATGCAGTGCATCAGCTTAACTTGACAAGGCTATCAAAACGATTTTGGTCCTTGTGGCAAAGAAGGTTGGGGGCCAGGGTATGAGATACCTTCCCGACCGACAAGAGTCGTATAGAGATACGATTAGCAAGGAGTTGCTTACCGGATAGGCATGTTGTCTAGCAGTGATGCTAAAGCTCACTAGTCGCATGTACTAGTCGGATCCTGAATCACTGAGAGTTTGTAGAGGGATGCCAACTTTAGTGGGAGTGTTTTTGTTTAGGCTTGAATTACTCTACATAAACACATTGCTTAGTGATTGCATATTTTCTATTGTAGATCAATGGCACCACCTGCTCAACCCAACTTTGCATTGAAATCAATTCTGGAAAAGATAAACTTAATGGAACAAACTTTACCACCTGGTATAGAAATCTAAGAATTGTTCTCAAGCATGATAAAAAGGAACAAGTTCTAGAGGATCCACTTCCAGAGGAACCTGCCTATAATTCTAGTGCCACATCTAAGAATGCCTACCAAAAACTCGTTGTTGAATAAACAGAGATCAGTTGTCTGATGCTGGCTTGTATGGAGCCCAATTTGCAACAGCATTTCGAAAATGTTGAGGCTTATGATATGATCGAGAGTCTCAAGACAATGTTTCAGACACAGGCTAGGACCGAAAGGTTCAACCTCTGGCGATCCTTGATGGATTGCAAGCTGAAGGAAGGTGATCCACTGAGCCCACATGTGATCAAGATGATCGGATATGTGCAAGCTTTGGATCGTTTGGTCTTCCTGCTCTTGGATGAGCTGGGTACTGATGCAGTTCTGGGTTCTCTTCCGCCTAGCTATGGGATGTTCATCTTGAACTATCATATGCATGGCATGGATAAGAAGCTCACTTAATTGCATGGGATGCTCAAAGTGGCAGAGAAGGATATTAAGAAAGGCACACATCAAGTGTTGATGGTGCAGAAATCGGCTAAGTAAAGAAGAGTTGGTCCAAGAAAAAGACTAAGGCAAAGGGCACGGAGACGGCAACCTCTGCCGCTGCACCGAAATCTGGACCGGACTCAAAGACCATTTGCTATCATTGCAAGGAAACTGATCATTGGAAGAGGAACTGTAGCAAGTGGCTTGCAGAGCATGGCAAGAAGGCCGGGAATACTGCTTCAGGCAAAGGTACACTTGTTGCATATGTTATAGACATTTACCTTGTTGACATACCTAGTAGCTCTTGGGTATTTGATAGAAGATTGGTTGTTCATATTTGCAACTTGATGCAGGGGCTGGTAAGAACTAGGCGTGTGGCACAAGGGGGATTGACATCAGAGTCGGCAACAAAGCAAGAGTTGCTGCATTGGAGGTCGGCACGATGCAGCTCCAGCTTCCTTCTGGATTTATTTTGGAATTGAATAATTGTTATTACATTCTTGCACTTAGTCGGAACATTATTTCTGCATCATGCTTAGTGAGTCAGGGTTATGAATTCAATTTAAAGGACAATGGTTGTTCGTTTTATTTGAATGGTATGCTCCACAGCTATGCACCCATTGTTCATGGGTTATTTATATTGAATCTAGAACAGGAACCGGTCTATAACATGAATGCCTAGAGGCATAAGCCTAATGAGATAAATCCAACATACTTCTGGCATTGACGGCTTGGACACATTAGTCTGAAATGCATGAAGAAGCTCCATGATGATGGACTCCTAACTTTTTCCGACTTCTGGTCGTTCGAGACATGCGAATCATGCTTGCTCTGCAAGATTACTAAGTCTCCATTTGCAAAGAGTTGCGAGAGGGCATCCGAGCTGTTGGAACTTATACACAGTGATGTGTGTGGAACAATGAGCACAACTGCCAGAGGTGGCTATCAATAATTGTAACTTTTACTAACGACTTGAGTAGATATGGATATATCTATTTGATGAGGCACAAGTCGGAAACTTTTGAAAAGTTCAAAGAGTTTCAAAATGAGGTTGAGAATCAGCTCGGCAAGACTATAAAGCTTCTCCGATCTGATCATGGAGGTGAGTACATGAGCCAGGAGGTTGATGATCATCTGAAAAGCCGAGGTATAGTACCGCAGCTCACACCTCCGGGTACGCCACAGAGAAACGGTGTGTCGGAACGGAGGAATCGTACCTTGTTGGACATGGTTCGATCTATGATGAGAAAATCAGATTTACCCTTGTCATTCTGGGGATATGCTCTAGAAACTGCAGCTTTCACACTTAACAGGGTACCATCAAAATCCGTAGATAAGACACCACATGAGATGTGGACCGAGAAGACTCCCAGTTTGTCTTTTCTAAATATTTGGGGTTGTGAAGCATTTATCAAGAGACTTGTGTCAGACAAGCTTACACCCAAGTCGGACAAATGCATAATCATGGGATATCCCAGGAAACATTAGGATATAACTACTACAACCGGGAAGAGAACAAAGTGTTTGTTGCTCGGTACGGGGTTTTCCTTGAGAAAGAGTTTCTCAGTCGGGAGGACGGTCTGACTCGAAGAAATTTGAGTACCACTCGGGGATGGCTCGGGGGGTGATGAGATCATACCATAGTCAGTCAGGGAACCCGTAGTGGAAGTGGCACCGGAACCACGAAGCTCGGAAAGATTGTGCAGAGTATGCGATGTATTGTTGGTAGAAAGCGACCAGCCGGCCAGGTATGCGGAAGCGATTGTGAGCCCGAATTTCGAGGCATGGCTAGAGGTCATTAGATCCGAGTTAAAGTCCATGGATGAAAATCAAGTCTGGGACTTGGTTGATCTGCCACCTAGCGTAAAGGACATTGGCTGCAAATGGGTCTTTAAGAAGAAAACCGATGTGGATGGAAATGTTCAGATCCACAAAGCTCGGCTTGTCGCTAAAGGTTATGGACAAGTTCAGGGAATTGACTATGACGAGACTTACTCGCCGGTAGCGAAGTTGAAGTCGGTGAGGATCGTACTAGCTATAGCTGCATATTTTGATTACAAGATATGGCTGATGGATGTTAAAACGGCTTTCCTTCACGGAAATTTAACCGAGGACGTGTATTTGATACATCCAATGGTTTTGTCGATCCGACTAGCACTAGTAAAGTATGCAAGCTCAAGAGATCCATTTATGTGTTGAGGCAAGAATCTTGGAGTTGGAACATTCGTTTTGATGAGGTCGTCACTGGTCTCGGTTTCATCAAAAGCGATGAGGATGTTTGTTTATACAAGCAGTTAAGTGGGAGCTTGATTGTGTTTTTGATCTTGTGTGTGGATGACATACTACTGATCGGAAATGCTGTTTAGATGCTGAACTCAGTCAAGGAATCATGGAATGGCAAGTTTTCAATGAAGGACCTTGGTGAGGCAGTTTACATTTTAGGCATCAAGATCTATAGAGATAGATCGAGGAGGCTGCTCGGCTTGAGCCAAAGCATGTACATAGATAAAGTGTTGAAGCGGTTCAACATGAGTGAGGCCAAGAAAGGGTTATTACCTGTCTCACATGGTATAAGGCTAAGCGAGACTCGGAGTCCTTCGACATCTAATGAGCGAAGCAGGATGAGTCGGATTCCGTATGCCTCGGCAATTGGATCCATCATGTCTGCCATGATATGTACACGGCCTCATGTTGCTTTTGCAATAAGCCTAACAAGTAGACCGGGCCAACCCAGGTGAGAGTCACTAGGCAGCGGTAAAGACTATTTTGAAGTACTTGAAAAGGACTAAAGAGATGTTCCTAGTTTATGGAGGTGAGGAAAAGCTCGTCGTAAGGGGTTATGCCGATGCTAGTTTCCAAACCGACAGAGATGATTGTCGATCGCAGTCGGGATTCGTGTATGTCATGAACGGAGGAGCAGTGAGCTGGATGAGTTCCAAGCAAGATACGGTGGCCGATTCTACCACAGAAGCCGAATACATTGCGGCTTGTGAAGCCGCAAAGGAAGGTGTTTGGATACGGAACTTTCTAGATGATCTTGGTATTTTCCCAGCCTCGGTAAAACCGTTGGACCTTTATTATGATAATTATGGTTCTGGTGCCATCGCGCAAGCCAATGAGCCGAGGGATCACCACAAGACCAGACACATGGATCTGAAATATCACCTAATACGAAAGATCGTAAAGAATGGTGATGTTGAGTTATGCAAAATTCACACGGATGCAAATGTTGCAGATCCGTTGACTAAGCTGCTTCCACAATCCAAACATGAGGGGCACGTTAGAGCTATGGGCATTCGATGTCTATTTGATTGACTCTAGTGCAAGTGGGAGACTGTTGGAGATATGCCCTAGAGACAATCATGTATGATGATATTTCTTATGTGTTTATGAATAAAGATAGTCCTTGGACATTATCCATGATGTGTATCAGCAAGTACATGACTTGTTTGTGGTACTATACATTGTATGATGACTGTCCTAAAAAAGGTCCCTAGTCGAAAGGGTTGTGTGGACGCGCAACCGACTAGACTGGCATATGACACGGTCAGTGGCTTGGTCTCACTAGCCATGGAGCATTGGATGCTAACCGGATAATATGGACTCGGAAGGATCTGGTCGGATCCGACGTAGTCAGATCCGAGTTGAGATAAGGTCCGAGTCGGACAGACCCAACTATGAGACGCAGCGATATGTCATCTGTAAGTCTCTAGTACAACATACATTCTATGCCCTAAGACCTGAGCTGGCGCATGTACTCGGGATGATGATATACTTGCTTTGGTCCAACCAAACGCTACTCCGTGATTGGGTAGTTACAAAGGTAGGTTTCGGGCTTGTCCAGACCCATGCTGCGAGACATGGTCGAGCAATATGGGATTTGCCCCTCCGATTAGGAGAGATATACTCTGGGCCCCTCGTGTGATCCGACCAGGATAAGCATGGCCATGCGACAAGGATTATGAGATAATCTGGTTTATGGTCGGCATTAATGGAACGAGAAAGAGGTCGGGCTAGCACAAGGATGACCGACTCCCCTTGAGCCCAACAACATGCATCGTGTGGCAAAGGGAACAGAAGCATGATGTATAGGTTCGCCTAACCAGCTTCATAGTCTGCTTGGTGTTCGGCATGCCTTGCTAGGGGCCGCTACCAACCATGCAGTTCGTAGGTGATCCGAACTGCGACCAAGCCGGCTTGAACCTAAGGGGTCGCGCGCTTAAGGGAAGGAACCTACGAGGTCGAATGAAAGGACACTGGTCGGATGCGATCCGAGTTGTATTCGGATTGTGGCCGAGTAGACTTATGGGCTTTAGGGTCCATGCGAGGCCCAAGTGTTGAGCCCATGACGGACGCCTATATAAAGTGGAGGTGCCACACACTCATGGGATTGATCGCTACGGCGTTGTCACTAGGGTTTGCATGTGTTGCGAATAGACACCTCCACTCATGGATGGTAGTGTGATCGAACCTAGCAGTCCACCGCACGACGTTCCTCCTGCACACGCGGATACCATTAGAGGCGGTCCACTTGTGCCGCTCCAGCAAACTTGTACGTGGGAACCGACCACCGGCTGTTCGAGGGAGATTGGACGAGGAGGAAAAGGTCCACGCAGACGCGTCGGCCCAACTCTTCTTCCATTGCACGGCATTGCGCGTCTAGTGGTAATGATCTATGATCCAATTCCCGTAGCATGTTCTTGGCTGTTCTGCACGTAGGGAAATTTTAATTTGCAGTCAACGCACCCTACCGTAGGACCCAACACATGTCTATATAGTTTTCAAACCCGTAGGGTCCACACGCTTAACGTTTGATGACCATCGGTATTATGAGTTTATGTGTTTTGATATACCAAAGGTAGTTCGGAGACCCGGAAGTGATCACGGACATGACGAGGAGTCTCGAAATGGTCGAGACATAAAGATTGATATATTGGACGATGTTATTCGGAGACTGGATGAGTTCCGGGGTAAATGAATAAATATCGAAGTGCCGGGGGGTTATTGGAAACCCGGGGGGGACTAATGGGCCAACAAGGGCCTTATGAGAGAGAGGAGAGGGCCCCAAGGCTGACCCCCCCCCCCCCCGTTGCTCCTTTATATACAGGGGCAGGGGGCACCCTAGAACACACAAGTTGGCAGTTGTCTTAGCCGTGTGTGGTGCCCCCTCCACAGATTTCCACCTCGGTCATATCGTTGTAGTGCTTAGGCAAAGCGCTGCATTGGTACCTTCATCATCATCATCATCACGCCGTCGTGCTGACAAAACTCTCCCTCAACCTCAACTGGATCAACAGTACGAGGGTCGTCACCGAGCTGAACGTGTGCAGATCGTGAAGGTGACGTGCGTTCGGTACTTGATTGGTTGGATCGTGAAGATGTTCGACTACATCAACTACGTTACTTAACGCTTCTGTTTTTGGTCTACGAGGGTATGTGGACACACTATCCTCTCTTGTTGCTATGCATCTCCTAGATAGATCTTGCGTGATCGTAGGAAAATTTTGAAATACTGTGTTCCCCAACAGGAAGAAGCTGAAGCTGCACGCGACAAGGAACTTGAGCTGATGGGCAAGAAGTCTCAAGAGCAGGATGAGAAGTTAGCCCACTTGATGGCTCTCTTTGGAGCTAAGGTAGTTTGATGAGCATTTTTTCTTTGAACCTATGATCCTATGCAGTTTGTCGTAGTTTGATGGCTCTCTTTAGATCTTGTTGTGAACCTGTGAACCTGTGCAGTTTGTTGCATTTTGCACTTGTGAACCTCTGAACATGTCTTGTTTGAACCTGGGAGCACTTGTGTTTATTTTCTGTGAAGTTATGTGGATCTTGTTGTTTGAACCTAGGCTTGTGAATCACTTGTGAACCTGGGCCTTGTTGTTTATAGCTATGCATTTTCTGAAGTTATGCAAAATATGAACCTGGGCTCTAAAAAGGCCAAGGCCCAAACAAGAAATAGACTAAAAAGGCTTGGGCCTAAAAAAGAGTTGACTATAAGAAAAAAGTTTATAAAAGGCTGCATCCAAGAAAATAAAAAGACCAAGGCCAAATTAGAACCAGACTAAAAAGGTTGTGGCCCAAAACAATAGTGGACTAAAAAAATTCATCAGAAAAGGCTCCATTCCCAGAAAATAAAAAGACCAAATTATTCGGCCAGGACCATGCAGATAAGCAAAATAAATAGAGAAAAAACATTAAATTGGCTGAATTATTGGGCTTGGCCCATGTAGACTGCTGAAATGGACCGGGCTGATACTATTTTACGACCTTTTCATTTGGTTGTAATTCTGCCACGTCAGCTTGCCACGGTGGATCTGACGTGGTGTGGGCGGATTGCTTTTTTGGTCATAAACATCTACGACTATTCCAGAAGATAGGTCGTTAATTTCAGTTGACGACGGCCAGCTTTTGACCATCTGTTTTTGTCACAAATGGAAAACAATGACCATTCAGTGACCAATAGTGATGGTCACAAGTTGACATATTTCTTGTAGCGACATGACGAGGATGCCAACAAAACCAACCCTTAATAAGGAGAGAGGAAAATAGAATAACATAATATGTTTCCATCACATAGCACTTTCCGATGCAAAATGAGTCTACAAAGTAATAATTGAACAAATCTATGTTACCACATATCTACTATATCTAAATAGCTAGGCCCCACTAATAGGAATTCTCTACCTTCTCCTTGAGCCACATCATCAAAATTAATGTAGCAGTTAGATAAACTAAATCAGTATATATTAGCGGTCTGATCTAGACTTTGAGAGGCTCCGCACTAAGCCGCCTGCAGAAACTTACGGTCGCATGCATGTGAGTGGGTTTTAAATCCCATCAACATGTCCCCGCATGCAAGCATGCACAGGTAGCATGCATGTGAGTGAGCTTTAAATCCCATGAACATGTCAAAAAGAAAATATAATCCCATTATGCAGTAGGAGTTGGCTTATCTCCTTTTCTTACGTGGGATGATCTATATTTCCCACACTTGCTTGATGACGGGAGTTTTTTTAGTTTGGCTACCACATTGTCATGCAGTTATAGAGTTTTTTTAGTTCTATGAAAACGATGATTTTACACGTAGAGATATACGGTTGTTCCGCGGCAATGCGCGAGACTCATCTAGTACTAGTAGAATGCCCGTGCGTTGCTACGGGCTATAATGCATTTTCTTAAAAGGTACAATGCATATAAATGAATCAAACAAGCGAGTAAGATTGTCTCCAAGATCAAAGATCATTTCTCCCTCGTACGTCCGGGCATGTACGCGCGCCCAGCTGGCTCCTCAAAATTCAACCGTCTGGATAGTCCGGGCTACCCCAAATTCAGACCATGTGTTGGGGAGAAATGTGGTTGTATGGACTATCCGCCATGTTATCTTCAACACGCAGGCCCAACACAAAAACTCCACCCACAAGGCACCCTTCCCTTTTCTATCGAACCCTTCCCTTCCCTCAATTTCACGTCATAGCTGGATGTTTCTTGCTTTAGCCCTCTCCTTTAAAAATGGATGACTCCCATCTCACCTTCTTTGTTGCGCCATCTCTTCTTCACATCATACTTCCCCATGGACCGCCAAAGAGGAGTTCCCCGCCAACTGCCCTGCTCTCCGCCCCGATCCCCTCCCCACATGTTTGTGTCGATCCGCCCCCGCCATCAAAGGAAGGAGGCATGCGCCGCCCATGACCTCCCCCTCCCCCCGTCCAATAAGGCAGATCCGATGTCTCCTAAGCCATTTTCATGTTGTAACATAAAGTTAAATGTTCTGCCTTATGACGAAAAAAATATGATGAATGTTGTTGAGCATTTCATGAGCTATAAAATTCTAGGCTCATTTATACATAACTTTTTGGTCTATTATCTATAAATGACTTGTTAGGTTATGTGACATTTATATCATCCCATAAATAGCCGATCCTTTCTTTTTTCACTGAAGATGATAAATAAGAAAAAGATAGCCACTCTTCTAACTCTCTTTTCGCATAGCCAGTTGTCTCATGCTCTCCCACACACCCAAACGTCGGGCGTTTGCCACATCTCCCCCCTCCCCGCCCCCATCAAAAAGTGTTGTCGGCATCTGAATATCTGCCTTCACCCGGAGCTTTAGATATCATGTTGAATCTGAGATCATGACTGAGTAAGAAAAACTATTTAGGAACATGTACATACTAATGATAATATAATATATGATTATGTCTACATCCTCTCTAGCAGAATGCTCGTGCGTTGCCATAGAACAATATCAGATAAATGCATCCAACTAAGTGTTTCATTTTAGACTTCATAGGTACAATGCAAGTGAGGATGATATGTTGTGCCGTTGGTTGGTCGATGTGTGAAGTGTGATATCTTGTTGTTCTTATCTATGTCTTCGGAAGTGTGGATCGATGTCCTCGCTTCCTCCTTCTATGTGTAACACATATCTCTATCCTCGTGGCTTTACTCTTCTATGTCCATCACATCTCTTTCACCATTATGTCTCTCCAATCATCACCTTCTATGTATCTCTTTCACCTCATTGTGTCTCCTCCATCACCACCTAATAAGGTGACTCAGGCTTCTCATAGTTTTCTCACTTTCTGCAAACCCCTTGACGTGTACTCACATATATCATGATAAAATTAAGGATATAACATGAATGGCGAAAAACACATCGTAATTGTCACCGATGATTGCTGAGTAAAACAAGAAACCACACATAGTTGTATTCGGTAAAACGATAGTTGGTACTTTGTCTTGGATTCTAAATTATGCTTACTTTATCAAATCTCTAAAATGAAGATGAATGTGTTTTCTTTTTGAACAGTATGTAATCTGATTTAGCAATGCCCGTTACTTTGGAACCTGCTGCTACACAGAAATACTAAAGAAATATCAGAATTGTCATTTCCTTTTTGTTTATGTTTTTCCTGTCAAAAGGTTAGCATCTTCTTACTGTGAAAGTCCTTTGCACTCATCAATGAATCTGTTTGAGTTGTGTCGAATATAGTGTACAAGGTAGGTTACAGTTGGACTAGGAGTTGTATTGTGTTTACATAGGATGTGGAGTTGTGTCCTAATAGGACACTTGTATCCTAGGCCTCTCTTATATAGCGGGGGTAGACACACGATGTAACCTATGCCAACATAATAGCACCGGAACGCAGGGGAAGCCGGCGGCATGAGCCGGTGTCCAGGGCGACCGGTGCGGTATTGTGACGGTGTCACGGGGAGGAGCGCCCGTAGTCAAGCCCCGGGGATGTAGCCATATCGGTGAACCACGTTAACAAATCTCGGTGTCATGCCTCGTGTGATTGCTTGGTCCTCGGAAGATTGACGGTATGCCTCGGATTTATTCTAACAAGTGGTATCATGAGCAAGGTTGAAAAGGTCCGGGAGGCGGTCGAGTTGATCCAGAGGAGGAAGAATGTATCGACAGAAATTTGCAGATGCAGAGTTGGTCGTGTTTTGATCTTCAAGCAGCAATTGGCAACATGTTGGCGGTGTGGCATGCAGGCACGGAATTTCGGACGAGATCGATCTGGAAGCGAGCAACGGCAGAACCTGCTAGGGTTGCATGGCTGCGAAACCTACTGTCGCGAGGCGAGATGTACGGCGGTCGATCCACCTGATCGATCGGGCGAGCGTCAGGCGGCGGTGAGTGCTATGAACCCTGGCGGCCCGTGGCAAGGCCCATCAGAGGTCGTTGGACCGGGTACCAGTGCAGCCGTGACAAGGCAGCATGGTGCTTGTTCGCTGGAGCAGATCGAGGAACGAAGGAAGCGTGTACGCGAGATTTGTTTGGACCAAAAGGGAGACTGAGTCTCCACGTGACACGGAGGCAGGCTGATTAGATCGGCGGAAAGAAAATCCATCGGATTACGTTTCATTGGAATAGCAGGAGCGTTGACAAGGCAATTGCTAGCATCAAGGGAGTTGAGCCAAGGGAGCAGATCACGTGAAAGCCAAGTTTTTTGGGTGAATTGCTACTAGTGCATGCAGGCAAGACTACGCTGGGTTTGCTCGTGTGCTTTGGCGTCGCGGGATAGCTCGGGTATTTTGCACACAGTCGGTCGTACAAAGAAGTATGGCACCAACGGGTACCTGGTTTGAGGTGAAGATGTTCGTGGAACTGAAAACCTTGGGTTATGATAGACAGAGTAAAAAATTTGTTGGCACAACAGGGATGCTTGAAGGCGTTGCGGGAGGTCAATTCAGCTAAGATGGAATTATCATGTGATGGATTAGAATTCGCGGAAGACGATTTGGGAGCCTCGAGCGTGTCATGCAGCCGGACAAGTTTGGCTGGGTCGGACTAGATAGTGCGACGGATCGACTTGGATGTCGGTTGGTACAGAAGACGGTGGTGGAATCGGTGCTGATGACATATGAGCGTCATGCTGATGGTGACCGACTTCTGGGGCGTGGAAACACGTGGCACGGGCCTGAGTGCTTGTGTGGCTTCGACAAGACTATGGCGCGGTGTTGATTCAAGATGGTGTATACACGGAGCTTGAAGTCGATGAGGCGCATGGGTGGACTGATCATCTACCATGGAGTCATGTTGAAGGTGGAGCTGGATTGAGGGGCTACGGTGTAAGGATACAGGGAATCGAAGCCTATTCAACAAGGGGGAATAGCGAGTGACATGCAGTTCGGACTGGAGCCCAGTGGTCTGATGGAAGCGTGAAACTCGTCATTGATCGGTGATGATCGGTGGTACTCTGCAATGGGGGTTGAGTGGTGTGGGTCGCGACCCTTGAGACTCGACCGGGACAGTGGAGGCTCGACGCGGTAATAGCGGCGAGGCGTGCGGTGCACACACACTAGTAGAAAAAGGGGCTATGGTCCAGGCCACCTCAGCCCATTAGTCCTGGTTCAGTCTTGAACCGGGACCAATGTGGGCATTGGTCCCGGTTCGTGAGCCCAGGGGGCCGGCCGGGCCACGTGGGCCATTGGTCCCGGTTCGTCTGGACCTTTTGGTCCCGGTTGGTGGGACGAACCGGGACCAAAGGGCCTCCCTCCTGGCCCACCACCATTGGTCCCGGTTGATGACATGAACCGGGACCAAAGGCTCCCCTTTAGTCCCGGTTCATGTCATCAACCGGGACCAATGAGGTGCCTATATATACCCTCGCCCGGGAGCAGAGCACTCCAGTGCTCTGTTTTTCTCAGGCCGGCGAGAGGAGGGGTTTGTGGTGCTCTAGCTCACCTCCTATGCACATGAGGTTTTTGATGGAATGCCCGAGCCACACTACTTAAGCTTTCTCCTCTCGAAGCTCGACCTCCAAGCTCCATTTTCCTCGAGATTTGTCTAGATTTAGCGGTCCGTCACGCCCCGTCCCCGTCTTCACCGCCGTCGATCACCCGCGCGGATCTCATCACCGACACCACCGTGGTGAGCCTCTTATTCTTATCTTCTTTCTGAAAGGAATAATATTCTTACTTGTATGTTTAGATAGATACTTGTATCGTTTTCTTACATTTATTATTGCATCTTATATAGTGCGATGTTTTTGGTATCCGCCCCCGCCGGCCCTCGTCCTGTCTATGATTCGGATTTGGTATGTATATTATCTTTATAACTATTGGTTCATTTATTGTTTATGAAAATTATGCCGACCAACATGACATAGATTTTATTTATCTAGGATGTATGTGAATCGGAAATGCCAACCGACCTTGTCGAGAGGTTAAATTTAGTTGAAGAAGAAAACAATTTGTTGAAGGAAAAAATAAAAAAAATTGAGGAGGAGAAGATGATATTGGAGTTGCATGTTGCGGATGTCGTCGATGATCACAAGATCAAGATGGATGCAATGCGCTTGAAGATTAGAAAGATTAGAAAATATGCCATTCATACCGAGGCTTGGTATCATTATGCCGTTGGATCAATTGTTACCTTGGTTGCGATTATGATCGCATTTGTTTTTGCATTGAAATGTTTTACATAGTTTCAATGTATGGTTTAATTAATTAGATGCTCTGGAGAGCTATATGTTGTTAGATGAGAACTATGTATGTACTTTGGTTTTAATGTGATGATGAACTTCTATTAATTTGGACACTTAATTATATATAATGCACGCAGATGAACCGGCAATGGATGTACGGTGACAGACACACCCGTGAGTACATTAAGGGCGTGCATGAGTTTCTCGATGCGGCTGAGGCAAACAAGCAGAATGGTTTTATATGTTGTCCATGCACTGAATGTGGGAATACGAGGTCTTACTCTAACCGGAAAATCCTTCACTCCCACCTGCTTTACAAGGGTTTCATGCCACACTATAATGTTTGGACGAGGCACGGAGAAATAGGGGTTATGATGGAAGACGGCGAAGAAGAAGAGTACGATGACAACTATGTGCCCCCTGAATACGGTGATGCTGCAACGGGGGGAGCTGGTGAAGATCAAGAGGAACCAGACGATGTGCCCAATGATGCTGCCACGGGTGAAGCTGCTGAAGATCAAGAGGAACCAGACGATGTGCCCGATGATGATGATCTCCGCCGGGTCATTGTCGATGCAAGGACGCAATGCATTAGTCAAAAGGAGAAGCTGAAGTTTGATCGCATGTTAGAGGATCACAAAAAAGGGTTATACCCCAATTGCGAAGATGGCAACACAAAGCTCGTTACTGTACTGGAATTGCTGCAGTGGAAGGTAGAGAATGCTGTGGCTGACAAAGGATTTGAGAAGCTACTGAAAATATTGAAGAAGAAGCTTCCAAAGGATAACGAATTGCCCGACAGTACATACGCAGCAAAGAAGGTCGTATGCCCTCTAGGATTGGAGGTGGAGAAGATACATGCATGCCCTAATGACTGCATCCTCTACCGCGGTGCATACAAGGATCTGAACGCATGCCCGGTATGCGGTGCGCTGCGGTATAAGATCAGACGAGATGACCCCGGTGATGTTGACGGCGAGCCCCTCAGGAAGATGGGTCCCTGCAAAGGTGATGTGGTATGCTCCTATAATACCACGGTTGAAACGTCTATTCAGAAACGAAGAGCATGCCAAGTTGATGCGATGGCACAGTGAGAACCGAAAGAAAGATGGGAAGTTGAGAGCACCCGCTGACGGGTCGCAGTGGAGAAAAATCGAGAGAAAGTACTGGGATGAGTTTGCAAAGGACCCAAGGAATGTATGGTTTGCTTTAAGCGCAGATGGCATTAATCCTTTCGGGGAGCAGAGCAGTAATCAGAGCACCTGGCCTGTGACTCTATGTATGTATAACCTTCCTCCTTGGATGTGCATGAAGCGGAAGTTCATTATGATGCCAGTTCTCATCCAAGGCCCTAAGCAACCCGGCAACGAAATTGATGTGTACCTAAGGCCATTAGTTGAAGAACTTTTACAGCTGTGGAATGGAGACGGTGTACGTACGTGGGATGAGAACAGACAGGAGGAATTTAACCTTAAGGCGTTGCTGTTCGTGACCATCAACGATTGGCCCGCTCTCAGTAACCTTTCAGGACAGACAAACAAAGGATACCACGCATGCACGCACTGTTTAGATGACACTGAAAGTATATACCTGGACAAATGCAGGAAGAATGTGTACCTGGGCCATCGTCGATTTCTTCCGACCAACCATCAATGTCGAAAGAAAGGCAAGCATTTCAAAGGCGAGGCAGATCACCGGAAGAAGCCTCCCATGCGCACGGGTGATCACGTGCTTGCTATGGTCAATGATTTACCCTACGTCATCTTTGGAAAGGGTCCCGGTGGACTAGCTGTTCCGAATGACGCTGAGGGACACGCACCCATGTGGAAGAAGAAATCTATATTTTGGGACCTACCCTACTGGAAAGACCTAGAGGTCCGCTCCTCAATCGACGTGATGCACGTGACGAAGAACCTTTGCGTGAACCTGCTAGGCTTCTTGGGCGTGTATGGGAAGACAAAAGATACGCCGGAGGCACGGGAGGACCTGCAACGTTTGCACGAAAAAGACGACATGCCTCCGAAGCAGTATAAAGGTCCTGCCAGCTACGCTCTTCCGAAAGAAGAGAAAGAAATCTTCTTTGAATGCCTGCTTAGTATGAAGGTCACGACTGGCTTCTCATCGAATATAAAGGGAATAATAAATATGCCAGAGAAAAAGTTTCAGAACCTAAAGTCTCATGACTGCCACGTGATTATGACGCAACTGCTTCCGGTTGCATTGAGGGGGCTTTTACCGGAAAACGTCCGATTAGCCATTGTGAAGCTATGTGCATTCCTCAATGCAATCTCTCAGAAGGTGATCGATCCAGAAATGGTACCAAGGCTAAGGAGTGATGTGGCGCAATGTCTTGTCAGTT
Source organism: Triticum monococcum (assembly GCA_034509565.1). Taxonomy (NCBI): domain Eukaryota; kingdom Viridiplantae; phylum Streptophyta; class Magnoliopsida; order Poales; family Poaceae; genus Triticum; species Triticum monococcum. The sequence goes on along the minus strand of CM067842.1, from coordinate 72,923,105 downwards.
TCGAGCTGGTGTTCCCACCATCCTTCTTCAATATCATGACGCACGTCCTAGTTCATCTAGTCGACGAGATTGTCATCCTGGGGCCCGTATTTCTACACAATATGTTCCCCTTTCAGAGGTTCATGGGAGTCCTAAAGAAATATGTCCGTAACCGCGCTAGGCCAGAAGGAAGCATCTCCATGGGCCATCAAACAGAGGATGTTATCGGGTTTTGTGTTGACTTCATTCCTGGCCTTAACAAGATAGGTCTCCCTAAATCGCGGTATGAGGGGAGACTGACTGGAAAAGGCACTCTTGGAAGAGACTCAATAATATGCAGGGACGGATATTCTTGGTCTCAAGCACACTACACAGTTCTACAGAACTCTACCTTGGTGACCCCGTATGTCGATGAACACAAGAACAGTCTGCGCTCCAAACACCCGGAGCAATGCGATGACTGGATTACATGTGAACACATCAGGACTTTCAGCAGTTGGATGGAAACACGTCTCAGAGGTGACAACACTGTTTGTGATGAGTTGTACTTGTTGTCCAGGGGACCATCTTTGACTGTATTGACTTACAAAGGATACGAGATAAATGGGAATACATTTTACATGATCGCCCAAGATCAAAAGAGCACCAACCAAAACAGCGGTGTCCGCTTTGATGCAGCAACCGAGAGCAGAAAGGACACATATTATGGTTACATAGTGGACATATGGGAACTTGACTACAGACCTGATTTTAAGATCCCTTTGTTTAAGTGCAAATGGGTCATTCTGTTTGGCGGCGGCGTACAGGTAGACCCACAGTACGGAATGACAACAGTGGATCTGAAAAATCTTGGGTACACTGACGAACCGTTCGTCCTAGCCAATGATGTGGCACAGGTTATCTATGTGAAGGACATGTCTACCAAACCGAGAAAAAGAAAAGATAAGGAAGCGAATACATCATACGATGAGCCAAAGCGCCACATAGTTCTTTCAGGAAAAAGGGACATCCTGGGAGTGGACGGCAAGACAGACATGTCTGAAGATTATGAAAAGTTTCATGAAATTCCTCCCTTCAATGTCAAGGCTGACCCAAGCATCCTGATAAACAATGAAGATTATCCATGGTTACGGCGCAATAAGCAAATGACACAAGCGAAGAAAAAGTGAAGACTTTCTCCCGCAACTATTATGATGATACCATGCCAACTTTGTAACAGATGATCTTTCGTCCGAAACTCTGATACTTCGAAAGAGATTTTTCGTTTTGTACACGAAGTGCATCCAGTTTTTTCCATAACCATCTCAACTTTGTTGCACATGCTATGTGGGTGAAATGATGATACCATGCCAACTTTCAACCTTTTCGGAGTTCATTTGAAATGCTTTTCAATTTCAGGGTCTTATAGCTCAAAAAAATCAATAAATCCATGAAAAATAACAAATGAAGTTAGAAAGGGTTGAAAATTGATGATGTGTCTTTGAATGGTGCATTTTGAACACAGAAAAAATATGGAGTTCAAATAAGTTCAAGAAAATGAAATCCCTTTGTAACAAATGATCTTTCGTCCGAAACCCTGATACTTCGAAAGAGATTGTCCGTTTTGTACACGAAGTGCATCTAGTTTTTGCCGTAACCATCTCAACTTTGTTGCACATGCTATGTGGGTGAAATGATAATACCATGCCAACTTTCAACCTTTTCGGAGTCCATTTGAAATGCTATTCAATTTCAGGGTCTTGTAGCTCAAAAAAATCAATAAATGCATGAAAAATAACAAATGAAGTCAGAAAGGGTTGCAAATTGATGATGTGTCTTTGAATGGTGCATTTTGAACACAGAAAAAATATGGAGTTCAAATAAGTTCAAGAAAATGAAATCCCTTTGTGACAGATGATCTTTCGTCCGAAACCCTCATACTTCGAAAGAGATTGTCCATTTTGTACACGAAGTGCATCCAGTTTTTGCCGTAACCATCTCAACTTTGTTGCACATGCTATGTGGGTGAAATGATGATACCATGCCAACTTTCAACCTTTTCGGAGTTCATTTCAAATGCTTTTCAATTTCAAGGTCTTATAGCTCAAAAAAAATCAATAAATGCATGAAAAATAACAAATGAAGTCAGAAAGGGTTGAAAATTGATGATGTGTCTTTGAATGGTGCATTTTGAACACAGAAAAAATATGGAGTTCAAATAAGTTCAAGAAAATGAAATCCCTTTGTAACAGATGATCTTTCGTCCGAAACCCTGATACTTCGAAAGAGATTGTCCGTTTTGTACACGAAGTGCATCCAGTTTTTTCCGTAACCATCTCAACTTTGTTGCACATGCTATGTGGGTGAAATGATGATACCATGCCAACTTTCAACCTTTTCGGAGTTCATTTGAAATGCTTTTCAATTTCAGGGTCTTATAGCTCAAAAAAATCAATAAATGCATGAAAAATAACAAATGAAGTCAGAAAGGGTTGAAAATTGATGATGTGTCTTTGAATGGTGCATTTTGAACACAGAAAAAATATGGAGTTCAAATAAGTTCAAGAAAATGAAATCCCTTTGTAACAGATGATCTTTCGTCCGAAACCCTGATACTTCGAAAGAGATTGTCCGTTTTGTACACGAAGTGCATCCAGTTTTTTCCGTAACCATCTCAACTTTGTTGCACATGCTATGTGGGTGAAATGATGATACCATGCCAACTTTCAACCTTTTCGGAGTTCATTTGAAATGCTTTTCAATTTCAGGGTCTTATAGCTCAAAAAAATCAATAAATGCATGAAAAATAACAAATGAAGTCAGAAAGGGTTGAAAATTGATGATGTGTCTTTGAATGGTGCATTTTGAACACAGAAAAAATATGGAGTTCAAATAAGTTCAAGAAAATGAAATCCCTTTGTAATAGATGATCTAACTTCATAGTAAAGTTATTCATAAACTAGCGATTCACATACATTTTAAAACTATAAGTATTTGGTACAAATAAAAAAATAAAAAGCAAAAAATAAAACAAAAGAAGAAAACAAAAAAAATTAAATTATAAGTAAAATAAAACTAGAAGTATCACTAAAAAACTGTAAGTAATTAAACTAAAATAAAACTATAATATTCTTCAAATTTTTAAAAATTCAAATTTAAACTATTTAAAATTTAAAACTAATGGCACTAACAGAAAGTTTATAATTTTTGTGACCTAAAAGCAAAAAGAAATCACTAAAAAACTGTAAGTATTTAGTTTTAAGTAGAAACAAAAAATAAATAGAAAAAAATTCTAATTTTATAGTAAAGTTATTCATAAACTAGTGATTCACACAAATTTTTAAAAATTCAAATTTAAACTATTTAAAATTAAAACTAATGGCACTAATAGAAAGTTTATAATTTTTGTAACCTAAAAGCAAAAAATAAAAAACCAAAAAAATGTAGAAATAAAAAAGAAAAAACAAAAAAATGCCACCTACTGGGCCTCCACGGCGTGAATACGACTAGAAACCCTACATGGGCCAGGATTCAGGCCCGCAGAAGGCCCAATAGGCCCACAGGCAACGCAGTGTCAAATTAGGCCCATAGGCCTTTAGTTCGGAGGAGTTCAGGAGGGAGGAGGCAGCAGACCTTATAAACTGGTCTCGGGCGCTCTCAACTAGCGATGTGGGACTAAACTTTTGGACCCGGGGCGCACAAGGACATTGGTCCCGGTTGGTGGCACCAACCGGGACTAAAGGTGGCATTGGTCATGGTTCGTGGCTCCAACCGTGACCAATGCCCCCCTTTAGTCCCGGTTGGTGCCACCAACCGGGACCAAAGGCCGCTGCTTCCCGCCCTTTGGGCTGCCGAAAATTGGCCTTTGGTCCCGGTTCGTGGCACCAACCGGGACTAAAGGGTGCATTAGTCCCGGGTCGTAGCACCAACCGGGACCAATGCTTTTGGTATATAAGCTGGACTTGTGAAATTCTCGATTCAGTTCAATCGATCTCCTCGTCCTCTCCTCCAACGACGCCGCCAGGCTCGTCGCCGCCGAGCCCTCCGTGAGCCCGCACCGTCCTCGTCGCCGGCCGCCCGTCCACCGCCCCCGAGCACCCACTGCGCCCCCGAGCCCGTCCGCCGTCGCCGAGCGCGCCCCGCCGTCGCCCTCGCCCTCGCCGACCCCGAGCCCGTCCTCATCGCCGTCGCCCCCGACGCCGGCCGCCCCCGAGCACCCCCTGCGCCCCCGAGCCTGTCCGCCGCCGCCGAGCGCGCCCCGCCGTCGCCCTGCCCTCGCCGACCCCGAGCCCGTCCTCGTCGCCGTTGCCCCCGACGCCAGCCGCCCGCATCTCCTCCCCGACCCCTCCGGGAGAGGTAGCTACCGCCTCCTACCCCCTTCCTTCCTTTCCTGCTCCTGAATTTGCAGATGTATGTATGTATGTATGATGAATTTTGATATTTGTTCATATATATATACTGTAGATGTATGTATGTATGATGAATTTTGATATTTTTTGTTCATATATACTGTTCATATATACTGTAGATGTATGTATGATGAATTTTGATCTTTTTTTGTTCATATATAATGTAGATGTATATGTATGTATGGAATGATATCGATGGATGTATGTATATAGAACATTCGTATAAAATATAATGAGAGGAAGAAGAGGATAAAAAAGAAGAGGAATAAGAAAAGAAAAAAGAGGAGAAGAAAGAATAGAGGAGACTTCTCCTCTATTCTTTCTTCTCCTCTTTTTTTTTCTTCTTCTTCCTCTTTTTTTTATTGGGAACGAGGGTCGTCTAGGGTCGCTGAGCGGTAGAGGAAGAAGAGGATAAAATAGAAGAGGAAAAAAAAGAGGGGTCGACGGTCGCCTAGGGGTCGAGGGTCGAGAGGGGGTCTAGGGTCGCCGAGAGGGGAGAGGAAGACGAGGAGAAATAAATAAGAAGAAGAAAAAAGAAGAAAAAAAAGAGGAGAAGAAGAAAGGAATAGAGGAGAAAAGAGAAAAATAGAATATTTTTCTCTTTTCTCCTCTATTCCTTTCTTCTTCTCCTCTTTTTTTTTCTTTTTTTCTTCGACACGTGGGGGGGGGGTCGAGAACGCCGGACATTCATGAGAGAGGCGAGGAAAGAATAGAGGAGACTTCTCCTCTATTCTTTCTTCTCTTTTTTTTTCTTCTTCTTCTTCCTCTTTATTTTATCGGGAAGGAGGGTCGTCGAGAGGGCCGCCGAGTGGTACAGGAGAAACCCTAAATAGAAAGTATCGTCAGTGTGAGATACCTGTACCGTCGGCGTTGGACACTAAATCCACATCCCACAAGTGGCGCGGGTTTCGACGCCCACGTCACTTGTGGGACGTGGATGTAGTGTCCGACACCGAAGGCCACATGTATCTCACACCCACGATACTTGCTAGCTATTTAGGGTTTCCTTTGACACTAGGCAACATCCCGACCCCTCGGCGATCCTCTCGAACATGAGAGGAAGAAGAGGGTCGTCTAGGGTTCGAGGGTTCTTCTCCTCTATTCTTTCTTCTCTTTTTTTTTCTTCTTCTTCTTCCTCTTTATTTTATCGGGAACGAGGGTCGTCGAGAGGGCCGCCGAGTGGTAGAGGAGAAACCCTAAATAGAAAGTATCGTCGGTGTGAGATACATGTACCGTCGGTGTCGGACACTAAATCCACATCCCACAAGTGGCGCGGGTTTCGACGCCCACGTCACTTGTGGGACGTGGATGTAGTGTCCAACACCGAAGGCCACATGTATCTCACACCCACGATACTTGCTAGCTATTTAGGGTTTCCTCTACCGAAAAGAAGAGGAGAAATAAATAAGAAGAAGAAAACAGAAGAAAAAGAAGAGGAGAAGAAGAAAGGAATAGTTTTCTCTTCTTCTCCACTATTCCTTTCTTCTTCTCCTCTTTTGTTTCTTCTTTTTTTTCTTCGATCTTCTCCTCTAGCTATTCCTTTCTTCTTCTCCTCTATTGGTCGAGGGTCGGGAAATAGGGTAGAGGGTCGAGGGTCATTAAGGTGTCAAGGGTCGAGGGTTTCAGGGTCGTTGAGGGTTCGAGGGGTCAAGAATCGCCGAGGGGTCGAGAGAGGTTTCCTAGTGTCAAAGTATTGAAGAAATCCATGCCTTCATCATTAGCCGGAAGTAACCAGGGCATGTTGGTACGAAGTTCTGCAAAGTTGTTCTGGAATGGAGTCCCGGATAGAATAATCCGCCTTTTGGTACGAATTCAGCAAAGGCCTTCCAAATAGCGATATTCGGAAGGCTCTTGCTGAACTTTGTACCAAAAGGCGAATTATCCTATCTGGAACTCCGTTCCAGAACAACTTTGAAGAGCTTCCTACCATCATGCACATGTTACTTTCGCCTAATGATGAAGACATGGTTTTGTTGAATCCTTTGACACTAGGCAACCTCCCGACCCCAAGGCGATCCTCTCGAACATGAGAGGAAGAAGAGGATAAAAAAAGAAGAGGAAGAAGAAGAAAAAAGAGGAGAAGAAAGAATAGAGGAGTTCTTCTCCTCTATTCTTTCTTCTCCTCTTTTTTTCTTCTTCTTCCTCTTCTTTTATCGGGAACGAGGGTCATCGAGGGACATATATAGATGTAGTGTCGTCGTTGTCGATATATACCCCCTCCCGATAGCTTACTATGATTAGGTAGCTAGTTCTACGTTTGGCACTAATATATCCATCTGTCATGTTTGAATAATAATTGCCATGTTGTAAATATTTGTAGAAACTATGGACACCGCCCTAGACGAAGCAAGAAAAGAAGCGTTGTTGAGGGAGATAATCGCAGAAGGAAGTGATGCCGTCTCGTACTATCTCAACGATATCATCGATGGTCCGGAAGGAGAGGGTGAACAAGCTGGCTACGGTGACCTAATGCCGGTGCAAGAAGAAGAACATGAGGACGGCGCCGGTGACCCAATGCCGGTGCAAGAAGGAGAAAGTGATGACGGCTCCGGTGACCGAACTGAGTCCGGCCAGGTATATATATTAGTTAAGCCTATGCTGACTAGCTGATTGATGCATTCATTGTTTTGGTATGTACACATATTAATTAAGTCTTTGTTCTTTTTTCTAGCCCTCCGGATCGAGCACAACTTCAGTAAAGAGACGAGGCCCGAAGAAAAAGTTGAGCTCGGATGAAAAGCTTGAGATCACAGCAATCGCGCCCGACGGCCAACCTATTGAACCCCTCCGGACAAAGAGGGCATTTGTTGCTCAGTGCGGGGTTCTGGTTAGGGACAAGATCCCGATAAGCATCCAGCAATGGTTTAAGCCGGCTAAAGAAGACCCTGAGGTGTCTTATGTCAATGATATGCAGAAAAATGATCTTTGGACTGAGCTGAAGTCAAATTTCACCCTACCGCCAGAGGATAATCCAGAGAACCCAATTAAGGAGAAATTAATCAAGTCTTTTGCTCTGAAGAGGATGGAAGATCTATTCAGGAGGTGGAAGAAAGAGCTCAATAGGTTTGTCGATAAAAAAGAGACACCAGAATTCAAGGGCAGATATGAGAAGATCAGAGATCACTGGCCCGCATTTGTGGCCTACAAGACATCAGAAAAGAGTAAGAAGATGTCGGCGACAAACAAGCAGAATGCCGCGAAGAAGAAGCTTCACCATCGCACGGGGTCAGGTGGCTACCTCGTAGCCCGGCCTAAGTGGTCCAAGGTTGAGAATGATCTGCTTCATAAAGGGATCAGACCAGAGACATATAACTGGCCAGACCGTTGCCGGACTTGGTTCTTCGGGGCTGGTGGAACCTTGGACCCTGAAACAGGGGGATGCATTTGGACGAACGAACAAATGGACATACCAGTCAGTAGGCTTAAGCACTATATCGACGCAGCGCAGGAAGGGACGTTCTTTCCAGACAGAGAGCACGACGAGCTCACAATGGCCCTCGGGAATCCTGAGCACCCTGGACGGACACGAGGCACGCCAGGCTCCGTTCCATGGAATGTTGGGTTTCCGGACGCAGGCAGTTACAAATCCCATGAGAGGAGGAAACAAGTGCAGCAGACCGAACTGCAGGCGCTGCACGCAAGGGTACAAGCGATAGAGGAACGAGAAGCAAATCGCAGCAAACATACTGCCGAAGCCTCCCCCGAAGCTACCCCGCCATCTCAGCGCAGAAGCAGCGTGGCTTCCACCGAGTAGCTTCAGCTGTAGCATGCCTTGACGGCTCCTGCCAGCTATCCTGTGGATGCTATAACGGAGTCTCAAAATTGCCACCTTATAACGCAATGGATGAATTTGAAGGTCAAGGCGGCTGTTGGCTCTGTTTATCCTACTGAACCCGGCGCAACTTTTCACTGCATGCCGATTCCAGAAGGATATGCTAGGGTGATGGTGGATGAGATAACGGAGGGATTTGAGGACCTCCAGCTTGACCACCCTACCGGTGAAGGGGAGACTCGGCTGGGGTTTGCTCTGAAGACTCCATGCCTATGGCGGAAGAACCTCATCAACCTTCCGAACTGGACGCCTCCGCCTCCTCCTCCTCCTCTGGCGAGTCAGGGCACTCCGCCTCCTCCACCACCTCCTCCTCCGGCGAGTGACGATCAGGGCCCTCGGCCGGCTCCTTCTCCGGCGCGTGGCGGCACTCCGCCTCCGTCTCCGCCTGCGCCGACGCGCCCGAGCAGCCAACCTCCTCCTTCTCCGCCTCGTCAGCAAGGGCAGAAGAGACCTGCCGCCGCTCCAGCTGCTCCGGCGGGTCGTAGTCCTTCTCCTCCGCCTCTTAAGCAAGTAAAGAAGACAACCGCTTCGTCTGCTCGGTCGGCGTCTAGCAGTACAACCAGAGGCGGGAGGACATACAGATTCGGTCCTTCTCTGAAGACTCCAGAGAAGTTACCATACGAGAGGACCCAGGAGGAGAACGCCGAGATCACGCGAGAAGAAGTGAGGAAATTCTTTGAAGGGGTGAAAGCAAAGCAACATCCACCTCCGGAGGAGAAGGTAGATGGGGTGAAAGTGAAGTGCACTCTGGCTGCCCTGACAAAACCACCAAAGTCTGATCCGCCGAAAGGAAACTATGACCGCATTATTGGAAAGGAATTTGCCGAAGCGGAGCGGTCGGGAACTACTGTCAGTGATGAAAGGCTGAAAAAACGACGAGCTGGGAAACAAATTGCCCAGCTCGGCAAACAAGCGAAGCAATCATGCCCCCCGCTCAAGGTGCCTAGCCACAACGTCGCTAATGACCCGAGGATGGTGCCCGGTTATAATAATCTTGCAGATTACCTGCCCGACGAAGTACATTATGAACCCATGGACATGCGGATGCAAAGATACGAGTACGGGAAGCCTCTCGTCAAAGATGAAAGATCTCTATCAACGATGATGCGAAGATTGCATGATTGGTACTTGAAAATCTGCAGAGACTCTGGGGGGAGGAGTACTTTGTATGTGAGAGTTAAAAAGGAGCATGACCTCGTTGGAATTGATCTGTTGCCTGTTCCATTTGAGGAGTTCTATCAGTTTTTCAATCAATTGGCCCTCGATAAAACAACGATCGCCTGCTACTGTCTGTAAGTAGTACTACTTCTGTCATTAAGTTTCTCTATATAGCTTAGCTCTTTCATTGCATGTATTTATAATCATCCTCACTATATTATGCAGATTGAAGATCGTCGAATTGAAGAAAAGACAAGTCGGTGATATTGGGTTCATTAACACATATCTCATAGATACAACTGAGGTTAAACTTCATGCCGCAGCTACCGAGGCCAACATGCTACAATCATTCGTAATAAATCAAAACAAAGATATAATACTCTTTCCTTACAACTTCAAGTGAGTGTTACTGTCTTGTGCGTATTCGGTTTCCCTTATATGTTAGTCAAGGTTATAGTAATGTAATTCATGAGTTACGCATGCGTGTGTAGTTTCCACTATATTCTCCTAGAGATTAAGCTTGAGCAGGGACTAGTAACCGTCTTAGACTCAAGACGAAAAGATCCCCAGGACTATGCAGACATGACTGAAATCCTCAAGAAGTAAGTTAAATCGATCATTATCCACCATATCAGCAACTTTGTTCATTTCCTGATATCAAGTAATTGTTTTCTTTGTCCGGCAGGGTTTGGAGAAAATTCACCAAAAAAGTTCCGGAACTGCCGAAGGAGCTGGAATTTAGACACCCGAAAGTAAGTACTATAGTAGCATGTTCCGCGCATCTCCTAGTGATTCAAGCGCTAGTTTCATCAATACCATTTAGCATTCTTGCTTAAAAGTTTGATTGACCTCTATTTCTTGTAAAGTGGTTGTGGCAGGAACAAGGGAATGATTTCTGTGGATACTACATCTGCGAGTCCATCCGCCACACGATGTGTGAGCAGGGCGGGTACTCTAACGAACAATATGAAGTACGTAAATAACAATATTCACAATTTTATTTTATTACTATCATTTGTGTTGAGTTTCATTCATTCATATATATATATATGTATTGACCCCCTTCTTCAAATTAGATGTTCCGGAAGCGGGATGAACTCCTAGCACCAGCTCGCATGCGAGCAATTCAAGAGGAATTGGCGGCATTCTTTCTTGACCACGTGATCCCTGAAGACGGAGAATTCTATGTTAAACCTGAGTCCGTATGATCATATTTGTAAGAGATAATTACTGTATATATGTAGCCGGTACTGTCAGATAGATATACGAGAACTTGTTGTTCGACCAATCTCTCGGAGAAGGAGAGGTGGTCGATATCACTTCTCTCTGTATGCATATATGTTCATGATGATCTTCTGTTTCCTTCGTTTGCTTTACTAGCTAGCCAGCGTGTCTAGTCCTCTCTATACGTATGTATAGTACGTAGCGTCGACCAAGCACGGACATAAGAGAGGACACTTCTCTATATTAATTATAGCTAGCTAACACAATATATGAAACACCTAAATTAACCCCCCAAAACCCCCAACCCCCCCCCCCCCCTTTCAAAAAAAAACAAAAACCCTAGCCACAGAAATGCTGACGCGTGGATGCCTATTGGTCCCGGTTGGTGCCACCAACCGGGACCAAAGGGTCTCCTGACTGGGCTCTGCACACTGCCCACGTGGATGGGCTTTACTCCCGGTTCTAGATTGAACCGGCACTAAAGGTGGGAGGTATTAGTACCGACACTTTAGTCCCGGTTCAGGAACCGGGACTAAAGGCCCTTACGAACCGGGACTATAGGCCCTTTTTCTACCAGTGTACAGGACATGGAGACGGGCCAGGGCTCTGGTGGTCATACATGTGGTGAGACAACTGCGAATTTGACTCGGGATGACTAGAGGCAATGGTGAACTTCCCACAAGTTTCAGACAGGCGGTCAAGAAAGGAGCGGTGATGTTGAGTCCAGATAACTCTTATGTGTGATACCCAATATGTGAGTTGTTCACTTTCACGCAGGTTAGTGATCGGTGTGTGATGGCGTTGACGGATACTCTGGAAGTTGGGAGCACGGACTAGAGTAACAAGGAACTTAATTTTGCTCGAGTGTTGACTGTGGTCAAGAAAAGAAGGGACTACAAGTTGCAGGTGGAGTCACATGAAGTCTTTGGAGTAGCAGCGGTACTCATGGGATAAACTCAAGTCCAATGTACATGGAAGTTTGACGCATGGACAAATTCAGGATGGTGAGTATATTCGCCAAGGTGGAGTTTGTTTGAGTTGTGTCGAATATAGTGTACAAGGTAGGTTACAGTTGGACTAGGAGTTGTATTGTGTTTACATAGGATGTGGAGTTGTGTCCTAATAGGACACTTGTATCCTAGGCCTCTCTTATATAGCGGGGGTAGACACACGATGTAACCTATGCCGACATAATAGCACCGGATCGCAGGGGAAGCCGGCGGCATGTGCCGGTGTCCAGGGCGACCAGGTGCGGTATTGTGACGGTGTCACGGGGAGGAGCGCCCGTAGTCAAGCCCCGGGGATGTAGCCATATCGGTGAACCTCGTTAACAAATCTCGGTGTCATGCCTCGTGTGATTGCTTGGTCCTCGGATGATTGACGGTATGCCTCGGATTTATTCTAACAGAATGGATACAGTCCTCTCATGTCATCCGCACAATGTCATCCAGCGCAGCAATGTCTGCTGCACATGGTCTCCTAGTTTATGCTCCTCTCATGTAGCAAAAGACTAACAAAACACACACGCGCATGAACCAATCAAGAAGGTGGTCCAAAGCAGCACCAATTCAAGGCCAGTAAATAGTAAGAAACCTTGATGATTTGGAGCGTGGTGCGTGGCCTGTTCGAGATCGACCTACACGCAAGGCGATGGAGGTGACGAGCACCCATGCCGTGAGGAAGAGGATGGGTACTGGACCCTATCAAAATTTCTTAGACTATGAAAAAAACATACATCTGAGTTGAAGTTAATACAATAAATATCATAGACCAATGTATACTGGACCTTATCAAAATATGCTACTTGTAGCTTCAAGAACACTTGAGAAGTGGATATATAACGCAGAACCAGAAAGCATGAAAGTGTCAAACTATAAGATAATCTCATATTTACAGTGACAGGCAAATTTGGTTGAAGTAACACTTATGAGAAAGTATTACATGCTCTGAGGAAAATGTGGAAAATGTATATACAAACCATAAATAAAGAAGACCAGTGTATTCCATGTATCTAAGTTGGTATCTACTGGGAACGAGTTCTTCGAGACTAATTAATTGGGGAGTCAAAGCTTATAACCTAAAAAAAAATTTGAGGGGGGGGGGGGGGGGGGTGCAAAATCAGAAAACGCATAGCATCTGAGGAACTGGCAATGAGTTAAGGAAAATATAAGGAACTGGTAGGTAGAAACTGAGGGAAGGTCTTACTCTACTGACCTCACCCAATGGGCAGTGTACGTAATATGTGACTTCCAAGTTGATTAATGGCATAGCACCTGCAGAATTCATAACACAGTCCCTGCTGAAAATTAAAAAACTGTTATGTTCCACCATCGATGCAAGCAGAGGGGTGGTTCTTACATGTTGGGGTACATCACAATACACATTTCCGAAACCAATTATCATTTAGGGTACTTAATCAAAACACCTAGCATCACAACGAACAGAAAGAATGATAAGGTTGTTCAAATGCTAATACATGGTTCTTCACAGCCTTGGCCATCTTGCAGAACTCCTTGTGCATGACAGTCTAATGGTCGAAGGCGACAAGCTCGTCCTTCTATTCTCAACCAGAGAATCTCCTTATCAGCAGCTCCTAGCTTCTAATCACCGCGGGTTGAAGAAATATAAACATAGTTTGTAACTACCGTGAGTTGAAAAAATATAAACTTAGTTTGTAACCACCGTGAGTAGAAGAAATATGAATAATACACATGTTGCCTACTAGTGGCTATCCAATCAGCTTTCATTTACGCATGTGTTGCTAATCAATCATTCAAGCCACCGGCTAGCTTTGGGTAGTTAGTCTACCATAAGATTCAATCCATCTCATGGAAAGTAAGGTTTGCTACGTGCATGTATTGTCATCTGCCAAAGGCACCGACCAGGTTAAACAATGTTTTTAGAATTTTATATCTGCTAGTGCTTTATATATCTTAACCAAGGATTATCTGATATGACCCTGTTTGTTAGAGGGACAAATGATCCACCTATTACATGTAGGTGTAACTTCACAACTTGTTACCACTACAGCTAACGCAAACATGTTTCCAAACATTTTATCCAAAAACATGATAAAATATATTAATAAAAGAAAGAAGTAAACCTTTTCCAGGTTCATAACTATTAAGGATTTTTTTATTTCGATTTGCAGGAAATAATTATTGATCCAACAATTCTCAATGTGTGTTTTTTACAATGGTTTTAATCAATCTGCTATCAGATCCAGGGCATATATTTCTGTCGAACAAAAAAAATGCTCCACTTGATCTGAAAATCATTCCTCCACCGAAATTACAATCTGCACCAAAATAATCTCACGACACAACTCCGAAGTCAAAACGCCCAATCAATCATGGCTGTGTCAAAGACAAGGCAAGGGAGATCCCACTAAACATTTAAGAGGTAGAGGATCACACGGTGTGCTACTGGAAGAAGATAAGAATAGCACAATTTATCAAAATTTCTGGAATGCGGGAGCATCAGGTGCTACACGCACGGGCAGGAGAATCACAAAAACAAATGAGAGATCAAGATCAACGCACCTTTGACATCACGTCCTGAAGTCCGGGTTGTTGGTCTGCTCAGCGGCACGCGCCTTCACCGCAGCTACCGGTGAGATGCTATAAGCACGTCATGCGGGTCGGCTTGCTTGGTCCCTCTTGATGGCTCCGACAAGTGTAGTCGGGCGGGCCATGGGTCTCGGTGAACTTGTCGACTCCTCTATCTGCAGCGGAAGACGTCTCGGGGCAAGGGGATGGCGGGAGGAGACGGAGCAGGGGTCGGCGGCGTGGAAGTGAGTGGTCGTGGGTGAGAGGACAGAATGAGACGTCGGATTGCTCGAAGCGAGCGAGGAAAGAGGAGGCCGACTGCAGCGATTTCTTTGGGGATAGACACGGAATCGACATCGAGGTGGTTGGGATTTGGGGGCGATGGGGCGCGACGAAATTGACCCCGCCAACGAGAGTGGTGGCGCCCATCGACATGGGTATTCTGGCAAGCGCACACTACGCCGAGCCCTCCTCCTCCTCCTCCTTGACCTGCGCAGCCATGCCTCTCCTCCTAGACCTTCTTCGCTGCCTGCACCGTTGTGGTGCAGTGCCGGTCCAGACCATGCGTACCCTGCGGCCATGGCGAAAGGTCCACGGGCTGGGCGGCACATAATAGATGGGCGTAGAGGGAGTCACTCCCACGGAAGAGGAGGTGTCGGGGGGTCGTCGGAGAGTGCGTCGTCCTATGAACAGGGAGGCGCTGGGTGGGCGCGGCAGACGGGGTGCGGATGGGTCGTGTCCGGGGAAGCGGAAAGTCTGGGTGGAGGTGGAGATCGTGCGAGTCGAGGGTGCATGTTTCCTTCGATCTATTTTTGCGTGGGGTAGTACGAGGGAGATTCTTTTCCATATATAGAAAAGTAGAGATTCTTTTTTAGTAGTACAGATTTGATCTTCAGAAATTAGTTAAAGATTGCTCGTGATTTATTCTTTTCCATATAAAAGTTACCAAATGCACTGAAAATTGATCTTATTGGTAGATAAGATTGGTTTAAATAGATCGTGGGTAAAATCCGGTTTAAATGTGTTGGTGGGATAAAAAACTGTGGAAAGAATTAACCGGAGTGAGTGGAGAGACATTAGGAGTTGGACACGCGAGACGGGATGCAGATGGGTCATATCTGGGGAAGCGGAAAGTCCGGGTGGAGGTGGAGATCATATGAGTCAAGGATAGATGTTTCCTTCAATCTATTTTTGTGTGGGGTAGTACAAGGAAGATTTTTTCATATAAAAGTAGAGATTATGTTTTAGTAGTACAGATTTGATCTGCAAAAATTAATTAAAGATTGATCATAATTTATTCTTTCCCATATAAAAGTTACCAAATACAACGAAAATTGATCTTATTGGCAGACAAAATCGGTTTAAATAGATCATGGGTAAAATCCGATTTAAATGTGTTGGTGGGATAAAAAAACGGTGGAAAAGAATTAACCGGAGTGAGGCGAGACTAACAACTCAGATATTAGGAGTAGAGATATGACACTACCCACTATAAAAATAGTAATATAAACTAGTAACATATACATGTTACTAGTCTATGTACTCTTACACTCCACTATGACCCGCCTTATGAGACGATAAAACTGTATAACTGAACTTATTGCAGTTGGTAGCTGGTTTATCTAGTAGCAGTGATGACAGTTTATCAAAGGTGAAACATTCCGTCAACCAGACCGAACGGCAATGTCCATCAAAGCTCTAGCAACAAACTTTGTCCGTGCTGTAACTCCTAACCGACCAGTGCTGAAACGTGATCACATGTGGCAAAAATCAAAGAGAGGGATAGTTAAAATTAATGTGGATGCTTCCTTTTGTGTGGAAAATATGATGGGAGGTACGGGTGCAGTAGCTCGCGATGGCCATGGCTTAGTTTGCCATGGTAGCCTCATGCTTTATACCGCATGTCCCTTCTATGGATATGGCGGAAATAATGGCTATTCGCAATGGCTACTACATGGCAGCGAAGATTGGGTGCAGCTCAATAATCATCGAATCTGATAGCTTGGTTGCTGCCGATCCACTAAATCAGGAAGAGTATTTTGTAGCGGAAAGGCTGTGGTTTTGGAATGCAAAGAACTGGCCGGTGCTCAACTTGTCCGTGTTTGAAGTTATAAAATTTTGTTGTGAAGGTAATTGAGTAGCGGATAGCATTGCAAATTTTTTCCATAGTACTAGATCTTCAAAAGTTGGGGATTGTTCAATCCCGGATTTTATTTCTCACCTTACT
Source organism: Triticum monococcum (assembly GCA_034509565.1). NCBI lineage: Eukaryota > Viridiplantae > Streptophyta > Magnoliopsida > Poales > Poaceae > Triticum > Triticum monococcum. Next base: position 72,906,749 of record CM067842.1, on the reverse strand, counting down.
GTGAATAACCTTTCTATTGTTTGAGAAATAAAGTCCTTTTCCTGTGGAAAAAAAAAGAAGGCCCGGCCCCTTCCTCTCTAGACCGCGCGCAAGGTGAAATGAGTGTAAGCTCGCAATTCATCCTGCTATGTCCTATGCTATATGTGTGCAGCCAGCTACTCGTGATCCGATCGATCCCGGGCTATGGCTGCTTGCTTAGCCAACCATTCGTCGATGAAGCTCATGTCCACGAACTTCTTCACCTCTGCCTCGCTGAGATGCTTCTCCCATGACACTCTCCCGGCCATGTCTGACCCGGGGCCGGTGCACCCAACCTCTGCGAACAGGACATCGTTAGTATCCTTGCCGGCGTACCACGGAGCCCACCCCTGCGGGACGACGATGTTGGACATGTTCACGTGGTAGTAGACGACCGTGGCGTATTTGTTCCACGCGCGTCCGAGGTACTGGCGCCCGGTGCCTCGGAGCTCCCCGCCCTTGAACACAAAACCGCCGGGGTCGCCGGCGTGGCGCCTGGCATGCGCCGTCACCCACCCGGCACGGTGGCGGCCGTACCGCGAGGGTATGTTGGTCACAAGGGTGCAGCCGTCGTAGATGGACCGGGCGTAGCCGAAGATGAAGTCGACGCCGCCCTTGATGAAGCATTCACGGAAGTAGTGCCGGCCGGTGTTGTCGCAGAGCGTGTCCTCGAAGCCGTTGAAGGCGCAGCGGTGGAAGGCGATTCGGTCACCGCCGACCAGCGCCGCGAGCGCTTGGGTGACGTGGCTCTTGTTGACGCGGTTGTGCGTGTTGGTGAAGGCGACGTCCCGGGCAACGAAGTCGTCCGCGTAGACACTGAAGGTGGCGGTCTCGTGCGTCCGCATCGCATCGGCGCCGCCGTGGGCGTGGTCGTCGAAGTAGATCTCCGTCCTCGAGTGGCCCTCCCCTTCGAGCAAGATGTAGCCTTTCTCCTTTGGGATGGTCACCTTCTCCCTGCATGCACCACGTATACCATCATAACCATACTTGCTTACCACATCTTGAAGCAATACCGAACTGTGTAGCAAGACGAACCTGTAGCCCCCTGCCCGGACGTGGATCCTGACCCACTCGCGGTTGCCGTCCGGGACGTGGTTCACCGCCGACTGAATGCTCCTGAAATCTCCTCCCCCTTTACTGTCCACGCTGATGGTCCTCGACACCGGCACCGACGCAAAGCTCAACGCCGGCCACCGGAGCAGCAGCACGAGCACGAGCACGACCGAACTAACAGTACGGTGGCACTCCATTGTTCCTACTACTCACGTATCTTGGTCGTTTTGCTATGTGGAGGACAGTAATCGATCCCACCAGGCGCATACGAATCCCGTACGTATTAATACAGCCCTTTTTTCACCGTTTGGCTGGTGATTATATACGCCTTAATGTACTACCTCTAAATGAGTAGTATGAAAGGAAAACTCCATGCAAAAAAAGGGAAACATTACTGTATAATTTTCTGTGCTGGCAGATATTAATTTATTTTTACCATATGGGAATATATCTATTAATTATTGTATAAAGTATAAACATGGTGGTATTTTATTAAGAAAATGCATGGCAATATGGTGAGAAATGGGTGGTTTCGATTGATCTCGAAGCAGCTCCATTTAGAAATGAAGGTTTCAAAGAAAAAATCAAGCTACCACTTGCTGGATGGATATTTCTTCTTCTTTCATACTAGAGTTATTTACGCAAAACCACCACACTTGAGGCTAGGGTAACAACTTGATACCAAATTTGAATCAAGGCACAAATAACCATCGAAAATGAGCCTAATACGTAACATGGAGCACTGATGCTCGAATTTGATCACGAAAACAGTGAAACCGACAGGTAGGGCCCACTATCAAGCTGACGTGGTGAAGACCAAAAACTTTGACCGACTGATGTGGCAAATGACGTGGCAGAGGAGGCGTGGGTCCCACATGTCAATGAGTCTGTTTATTATCTTCCTCCCTTAGGCGCCGGTCTTTTCCTGTAGCCGCACGGCGGGCTTGTGCGCAACTTGCTCCGATCGGCGGTGTGCCCTCCTTCCCTGCTCGCCACCTCCTTAAGCTAGCTAGCAGCGTTGGTCATGGAGGAGACCCAGACCGCTTAGCAGCCACCCGCCTCCCTAGCATGCACAAGGAGCAACTCGTCCCCGTTACCTGGTCGCCGGCGGCCATCATTCTCGTGGCCAGAGAACACCGCGAGCTCCACCACCTTGTCTAGGAGCTCTGGAAGGCCTCCCTGACCAACCCTACCGGAGCAATTCAATTGGGACGTCCAGAATCGGCTGCGTTGTGCTCGCCTTCTCCACCTCCGACCACTCACCAACGGGCCTCCATCTCCCGCTCCGGCGAACCTCTGCGCCTCGCATCCGGTCATTGGGCTTCGGCACATCCTCCCGATGCCTCCACTGCAAACGTCGACAAGCTGCGCATCGCTAAGCCGTCTTCGCCGCCCCGCCATGCTCCGTCGGCCGCTGCCGCTGACGAAGACGTCTCGAGTGGTACCTCCTTGTGTCCGAGCACGCACATGTGATCAAGGTGAGCTCTCATTGTTGGGGAACGTAGCAGAAATTCAAAATTTTCCTACGTGTCACCAAGATCTATCTATGGAGACACTAGCAATGAGGGGAAGGAGACTGCATCTACATACCCTTGTAGATCGCTACGCGGAAGCGTTCAAGTGAACGGGGTTGATGGAGTCGTACTCGTCGTAATCCAAATCACCGATGACCAAGTGCCGAACGGACGGCACCTCCGCGTTCAACACACGTACAGCCCGGTGACGTCTCCCTCGCCTTGATCCAGCAAGGAGAGAGGGAGAGGTTGAGGAAGACTCCATCCAACAGCAGCTCAACGGCATGGTGGTGATGGAGGAGCGTGGCAATCCTGCAGGGCTTCGCCAAGCACCGCAGAAGAGGAGGAAGAGAGGGATGTAGGGCTGCACCAACGAGAGATCGAATCGCCTGTCTTATGGGCAGCCCTAGGCCTCATATATATATAGGGGAAGGGGAGGGGCTGCGCCCCCTCTAGGGTTCCCACCCGTAGGGGGGCGGCAGCCCTATATGGCAAAGGGGGCGGCGGCCAAGAGGGGAGGGAAGAGGGAGACGCCCCAATATGGGCCCTAAGGCCCATATCCCCTTAGGGTTTGCCCCCTTTCCACCTCTTAGGCACCATGGGCCCTTGTGGGAGGTGCACCAGCCCACTTAGGGGCTGGTCCCTCACCACCCTTGGCCCATGCAAACCTCCGGGGCAGGTGGCCCCACTTGGTGTACCCCCGGGACCCTCCCGGTGGTCCCGGTACATTACCGATAAACCCCGAAACTCTTCCGGTGACCAAAACAGGACTTCCCATATATAAATCTTTACCTCCGGACCATTCCGGAACTCCTCGTGACGTCCGGGATCTCATCCGAGACTCCGAACAACATTCGGTAACCACATACAAACTTCCTTTATAACCCTAGCGTCATCGAACCTTAAGTGTGTAGACCCTACGGGTTCGGGAGACATGCAGACATGACCGAGACGTTCTCCGGTCAATAACCAGCAGCGGGATCTGGATACCCATGTTGGCTCCCACATGTTCCACGATGATCTCATCAGATGAACCACAATGTCAAGGACTTAATCAATCCCGTATACAATTCCCTTTGTCTATCGGTACGATACTTGCCCGAGATTCGATCGTCGGTATCCCGATACCTTGTTCAATCTCGTTACCGGCAAGTCTCTTTACTCGTTCCGTAACACATCATCCCGTGATCAACTCCTTGATCACATTGTGCACATTATGATGATGTCCTACCGAGTGGGCCCAGAGATACCTCTCCGTTTACACGGAGTGACAAATCCCAGTCTCGATTCGTGCCAACCCAACAGACACTTTCGGAGATACCTGTAATGTACCTTTATAGCCACCCAGTTACGTTGTGACGTTTGGCACACCCAAAGCACTCCTACGGTATCCGGGAGTTGCGCAATCTCATGGTCTAAGGAAATGATACTTGACATTAGAAAAGCTTTAGCATACGAACTACATGATCTTGTGCTAGGCTTAGGATTGGGTCTTGTCCATCACATCATTCTCCTAATGATGTGATCCCGTTATCAAGGACATCCAATGTCCATGGTCAGGAAACCGTAACCATCTATTGATCAACGAGCTTGTCAACTAGAGGCTTACTAGGGACATGGTGTTGTCTATGTATCCACACATGTATCTGAGTTTCCTATCAATACAATTCTAGCATGGATAATAAACGATTATCATGAACAAGGAAATATAATAATAATCAATTTATTATTGCCTCTAGGGCATATTTCCAGCAGTCTCCCACTTGCACTAGAGTCAATAATCTAGTTCACATCGCCATGTGATTAACACTCATAGGTCACATCGCCATGTGACCAACATTCAAAGAGTTTACTAGAGTCAATAATCTAGTTCACATCACTATGTGATCAACACTCAATGAGTCCTGGGTTTGATCATGTTGCTTGTGAGAGAGGTTTTAGTCAACGGGTCTGAACCTTTCAGATCCGTGTGTGCTTTACAAATCTCTATGTCATCTCCTAGATGTAGCTACCACGTTCTATTTGGATCTATTCCAAATAACTGTTCTACTATACGAATCCAGTTTACTAACCGAATAATCTGGATTAGTGTCAAAGTTTGCATCGGCGTAACCCTTTACGACGAGCTCTTTTACCACCTCCATAATCGAGAAAATTACTTAGTCCACTAGTTACTAAGGATAACTTTGACCGCTGTCCTGTGATCCATTCTTGGATCACTCTTGTACCCCTTGACTGACTCATCGCAAGGCATAATACAGGTGCGGTTCATAGCATAGCATACTGTAGAGCCTATGTCTTAAGCATAGGGGACGACCTTCGTCCTTTCTCTCTGTTCTGCCGTGGTCGAGCTTTAAGTCTTAACTTAATACCTTACAACTCAGGCAAGAACTCCTTCTTTGACTGATCTATCTTGAACACCTTCAAGATCATGTCAAGGTATGTGCTGTTGGGGAACGTAGTAATTTCAAAAAATTTCCTACGCACACGCAAGATCATGGTGATGCATAGCAACGAGGGGGAGAGTCTGATCTACGTACCCTTGTAGATCGCAACGGAAGCGTTGACACAACATAGAGAAAGTAGTCGTACGTCTTCTTCCCGATCCGACCGATCCAAGCACCGTTACTCCGGCACCTCCGAGTTCTTAGCACACGTACAGCTCGATGACGATCCCCGGTCTCCGATCCAGCAACGCTTCGGGGAGGAGTTCCATCAGCACGATGGCGTGGTGAAGATCTTGATGTTCTACCGACGCAGGGCTTCGCCTAAGCTCTACAACGATATGATCGAGGTGGAATATGGTGGCAGGGGGCACCGCACACGGCTAAGGAACGAACTTAATGATCAACTTGTGTGTCTATGGGGTGCCCCCTGCCCCTGTATATAAAGGATGGAGGAGGAGGAGGCCGGCCAAGGCTAGGCGCGCCAGGTGTGGAGTCCTACTAGGACTCCAAGTCCTAGTAGGAGTCCACCAAGAGGGGAGGAAGGGAGAAGGAAGTGGAGGAGTAGGAAAGGTGGCCGGCCCCCTTTTCCCTAGTCCAATTCGGACTAGAGGGGAGGGGGGGCGCAGCAGCCTTTTTCCTCTTCCCACTAAAGCCCATCAAGGCTCATTACTTCTCCCGTAACTACCCGGTACTCCGAAAAATACCCGAATCACTCGGAACCTTTCCGATGTCCGAATATAGTCGTCCAATATATAGATCTTTACGTCTCGACCATTTCGAGACTCCTCGTCATGTCCCCGATCTTATCCGGGACTCCGAACTCCATCGGTACATCAAAACTCATAAACTCATAATATAACTGTCATCGAAACCTTAAGCGTGCGGACCCTACGGTTCGAGAACAATGTAGACATGACCGAGACACGTCTCCGGTCAGACCTGGATGCCCATATTGGCTCCTACATATTTTACGAAGATCTTTATCGGTCAGACCGCATAACAACATACGTTGTTCCCTTTGTCATCGGTATGTTACTTGCCCGAGATTCGATCGTCGGTATCCAATACCTAGTTCAATCTCGTTACCGGCAAGTCTCTTTACTCGTTCCGTAATACAACATCCCGCAACTAACTCATTAGTTGCAATGCTTGCAAGGCTTTAAGTGATGTGCATTACCGAGAGGGCCCAGAGATACCTCTCCGACAATCGGAGTAACAAATCCTAATCTCGATATACGCCAACCCAACATCTACCTTTGGAGACACCTGTAGTACTCCTTTATAATCACCCAGTTACGTTGTGATGTTTGGTAGTACCCAAAGTGTTCCTCCGGTAAACGGGAGTTGCATAATCTCATAGTCATAGGAACATGTATAAGTCATGAAGAAAGCAATAACAACATACTAAACGATCGGGTGCTAAGCTAATGGAATGGGTCATGTCAATCAGATCATTCATCTAATGATGTGATCCCATTAATCAAATAACAACTCTTTGTCCATGGTTAGGAAACATAACCATCTTTGATTAACGAGCTAGTCAAGTAGAGGCATACTAGTGACACTCTGTTTGTCTATGTATTCACACATGTATTATGCTTCCGGTTAATACAATTCTAGCATGAATAATAAATATTTATCATGATATAAGGAAATAAATAATAACTTTATTATTGCCTCTAGGGCATATTTCCTTCAGTCTCCCACTTGCACTAGAGTCAATAATCTAGATCACATCACCATGTGATTAACATCGATAGTTCACATCATCATGTGATTAACACCCATAGTTCACATCGCCATGTGACCAACACCCAAAGCGTTTACTAGATTCAGTAATCTAGTTCACATCGCTATGTGATTAACACCCAAAGAGTACTAAGGTGTGATCATGTTTTCCTTGTGAGAGAATCCTAGTCAACGGGTCTGCCACATTCAGATCCACATGTATTTTGCAAATTTCTATGTCAACAATGCTCTGCATGGAGCTACTCTAGCTAATTGCTCCCACTTTCAATATGTATCTAGACCGAGACTTAGAGTCATCTAGATTAGTGTCAAAACTTCACTACTAGAAAAAGGGCTATAGATGGGATTGATAGTAATGGCGCACCTGACAAGGGGTGCGCCATTAGTATATACTAATGGCGCACCATCATCTGGTACGCCATTAGAGTTGAAACTACTAATGGCGCACCTGGCACAGGGTGCGCCATTAGTATCAAAAAATTTTTTGGAACTAGTGCGCCTGTCCAAACATACTAATGGCGCATCCAGACAAAGTGCGCCATTACTAGTTGTAACTAGTAATGGGGCACCTGTCGGAAAGTGCGCCACTAATGTTGTTTTTTTTATTATATTTTTTTCCCTTTTTTGCAAAACTACTAATGGCGCACTGTCGCACCGTGCGCCATTACTAGTTCAAACTAGTAATGGCGCACTGGGGGACAGTGCGCCATTAGTAATTTTTTTTTGCAAAACTACTATGGCGTACCACCAGAAGGTGCGCCATTAGTAACCTAGATTACTAATGGCGCATTTTGAGTTGGTGCGCCATTAGTAAGTGGGCAGCAACAAGATATTTTGGGGAGCCTCTCCTACCCACACTCACTTTCTCCCCACTTCATTCTCTCCACCTCCTCCTTGTCTCGGGTGCCTCCTCTTTTTCACCTCATTTCCACCATAGATTCATTCAATTTAAGTGGTTAAATTACCTTGTTTTGATAGGTAAGTAATGGGGGAAGCTATATTTATGTATTTCTCCCTACAACAATGTGCACATATGCACTTTTTATGGCCTAGCTAGATCTATGTATGTTCGTGGTGTTGCATATGTTTGTGGTGTTGCATATGTGTTTGTGTTTGGAGGTGTACCGGTATTTGAAATGCCATAGTTGCCAATATTTTGCCGGAATGTTGATTCATTTCCGTTTCGGTGAGAATTTTGGCATTAAGCATTCTTTTTGGTCCTATTTTTAGGGGAAGTCATGCCAAATGTTTTCTTGGTTCTAAAATATCGTTTTGCTCTACCCCGTAGGCGACCATGGTCCGCATGATGACCGAAGGCATCGTGAATAGGTTTCTGAGGTCCGCGAAGGCCGAGATGCTTCAAAAGAACGAGACGGAAATAAGATGTCCGTGTCGAAGATGCAAGCTGAAGAGCCTTATTGCGGACCCGGAATCCGGGCAGGTGCGGGACCACCTGCTCTTGCGTGGTTTCATGGATGGCTATCGGTGGCAAGGTGATGAAGATGACTACGAAGTCGTTCATGGGGGCCGGGCAAGAAATGAGGAAAGGCAGCAAGACAACCACCGCGGCTCGGGCGGGCGAGAAGACGAAGAATCCCCAGGAGATGATCACGACGGTGATGCTGTACACAGTCATCATGTAGAAGATGCAGGACATGATGATGAGGAAGATGCCGGAGCAGACGACGCTGGACCATCGATGGGCTGGGTGCAGGACCCTCATATTCAAGAGCTGCTTCTCAAGCAGACGGATAACGCAAGAGCTGCCGCCCGAGAGAAAGCCAAGATGGATCAACTTGAGTTAGACGCGGTCACTCCATTGTATGAAGGATGCAGGCCCAAGGATACTCGCCTTAAAGTAACGCTCATGGCTCTGGAGATGAAGGTAAAACACAAAATGACCGACGCATGCTTCGACGAGAACATGTCATTCTGGCACGAACGTCTTCCCAAGGGGAACAAGTGCCCGACCAGTTTGGAGGAGGCGAAGAAAATCGTGTGTCCTCTGGATTTACCGCACGTGAAATACCATGTGTGCATGAACAATTGCATCATTTATCGGGACGAGCACACGGAGTCTACCATATGTCCGGTGTGCGGCGTCACTCGATACAAGAAGAGGAAGAAAGCTCCTCGAAAAGTGGTGTGGTACTTTCCGATCACTCCTCGTCTGCAGCGGTATTTTGCGGACCCTAAGGTAGCAAAGCTCCTGCATTGGCATGCGGATAGGGAGGAGAAGAAGCGAGAAGATGACGCAAATGATCCGGAGATAGATAAAAAAGACAAGATGCTGAGTCACCCTAAGGATGCGAGCCAGTGGCAAGCGTTGAACTTCGAAGACCCAGAATTTGGGAACGATCCAAGGAACATCGTGCTGGGCGCGAGCACCGATGGAGTCAATCCGTTTGGCAGCTAGAGAAGCACACATAACACCTGGCCTGTGTTTGTGTGGATGTACAACCTTCCCCCCTGGTTGTGCATGAAGAGGAAGTACATTCACATGAGTATGCTAATTGAAGGACCGAAACAACCAGGGAAGGATATCAATCTGTATCTGGGGCTGCTAAAAGAGGAGCTTGACACGCTGTGGAAAACTCCAGCCAATACGTGGGACGCCGCAGAGAAAGAATACTTCCCTATGAGAGCCGCGCTGCTCACGACGGTGCACGTCTATCTCGGTTACGGATATGTCACGGGGCAGGTGGTCCACGGATTTTCTGGATGCGCCAGGTGCATGGATGACACAACGTATCGCCAGCTAGATAGAGATCCCGGGTCTTCGAAAACCGTGTTCATGGGACATCGAAGGTGGCTTCGCGACGATGGCCCGTGGAGAAAATGCAAGGATCTGTTCGATGGTGAAACCGAACCCCGAGGACGCCCGCGTACGAGGAGCGGCGAGGAAATAGACGAGCTGTTGAAAAATTGGAAAGACTGCCCACTACCGGGAAAGAAGCAAAAGGCGTCAGAGCCGGGAAAAAAGTGAAAGGCGCCACAGCCGCTGCTGAAGGTATGGAAAACGAGGTCTGTTTTCTGGGACTTGCTGTACTGGAAGATCCACCGTGTGCCTCACAGCCTTGATGTCATGCATATCACGAAGAACGTGTGCGAGAGTCTGCTTGGTACCCTGCTCAACATGCCAAAGAGGACCAAAGATGAGCCGAAAGCAAGGGCAGACTTGAAATCAATGGGCATCAGGCAGGAGCTTCACACTATATATGATGATCATGATGATGATGATGATGAGGCGAAGCAGGACACGGAAAGTCATCGCAAAGGCAAGAAGGCCAAGAATACCGGAAATGACTACCCTCCCGCGTGCTTCACTCTAAGTCAGGAGGAGGTCGAGCAGTTTTTCACCTGCCTCGTAGGAGTAAAACTTCCTTACGGTTATGCGGGGAAGATAAGCAGATACCTAGACCCAGCGAAGCAGAAGTTCAGCGGGATGAAGTCTCACGACTGTCACGTGCTGATGACGCAGATACTTCCAGTTGCAATCCGTGGGATCATGGATGCGCACGTCCGTGAAACCCTATTTGGCCTATGCAATTTTTTCGACGTCATCTCTCGGAAGTCTGTTGGCGTGAGGCAACTCAGAAGGCTACAAGAAGAGATCGTGGTGATACTATGCGAGCTTGAGATGTACTTCCCGCCCGCATTCTTCGATGTTATGGTGCATCTGCTGGTCCATATCGTGGACGATATCATCCAACTCGGGCCGACGTTCCTGCAATGCATGATGCCGTTCGAAAGGATGAATGGTGTCATCAAAGGATACGTTCGCAACATGTCACGTCCAGAGGGAAGCATAGCCAGGGGCTTTCTGACCGAAGAGTGCATCTCCTACTGCACGAATTATCTAGGCATCGAGAACCCCGTTGGTCTGCCTATCAACAGGCACCTCGGCAGGCTCGCTGGATGGGGTCACCGTGAGGGTCGTCGCGAAATGCATGTCGACTTCGAGGGTCGACTCGCCGACTTTGAAAGAGCAAACCTTGTCGCGCTACAACACATAGACGTGGTCGATCCTTGGGTGGTACAGCACAAATCCTTTATTAAGAAGATGTACAATGACCGAGGCCAACAGAGGACGGACGGAGATATACTCAAAGAGCACAACTCATGTTTCACGCGTTGGTTCAAGCAGAAGCTTCTGTCGTACCCTTTACATGAGGATTCTTCCGCGGAAGAACAACTCATATTCGCCTTGTCACAGGGCGCCGAGCACAACCTGATGACCTATGAGGCGTACGATATCAACGGCTACACATTCTACACCGAGGCCAAGGACATGAAGAGCGATGGTTATCAGAACTCCGGGGTAACGATGGAATCCTACACCGGTAACGACAAGGACAGATACTACGGAAGGATCGAGGAGATCTGGGAGCTGAGCTACGCTGGAGAGAAGGTCCCGATGTTCCGTGTCAGATGGGCCAAGAGCGTCCTAAAAGAAGACCGGTATTTCACCACCATGGTTATACCCGAAGCCAAATCCAAGACCGCGGGCGCAAACGTCACCGCGAAAAATGAGCCATGGGTACTGGCTTCCCATGTGGACCAATGCTTCTTCATTACCGACCCGTCAAAGCCTAGTCATGTTGTCGTGAGGAGAGGCAAAAGGAAGATCATCGGAATGGATGGAGTAGCCAATGAGCAAGACTTCGACAAGTACGGCTACCCGAGGATCGAACATGACGACGATGATGAAGTAGCAGCATACACCACAAGAAGAAGCAGGACCACCCTACCTAAAGGACGTCCGTTCCACAGAAGAACTCCATTTGCGAAAAAGAAGGGCAAGAAGATTGTGAACAGATAGCTAGCTAAGATCAATTGTATTTAAATCGGAGCCTTCATTTCTCGATTGTATTTCATGGGCACTTTTTGAACTATCATGAATATTTTTAAATCTCATGGACACTCCTCGCTGCCGAGCACCCCCCCGGTCCACCGGCCGCCGCCGCCGACCCCCCGCACCCTCGATTCCCCTACTCAACCGCCGCCGCCGACCCACCGCACCCTCGATTCCCCTACTCAACCGCCGCCGCCGACCCCCCGCACCCCTCCCCTACTCAACCGCCGCCGCCGACCCCCCGCACCCCGCGCACCCTTCCCCGCTCCACCGGCATTACTGTTTGATGATATTATTTAAAAAATTATTACTGTATTATCAAAAAAATATTACTGTTATGATTTAAACAAGTTTGAACATATTTAAACACAAATAAGTATCAAACAGCATTTTAATGCATAAAAAAATTGTGGAGCCTGGGAATCGAACCCAGGACCTCCTGGTGTGAGAACTGGCTGCTGACCAGTCGAGCTAGTAGAGGCAACTTGGTGTCTATCAGGTCAGGTGGAAGATAACCTATTGGCTCGAGCAGAAATAAAAAAAATACTAATGGCGCACCACGGTGAGGTGCGCCATTAGTATGGATGTACTTATGGCGCACCGAGGGGTGGTGCGCCATTAGTATTGTGCCCCGGCCCATCCATATTCCCTCCCCGGCCGGCCCCTCCCTATCCCCTCTCTCTCCCTCGCCCTCGCCCTCGATCCCCTTCCCCTCTCCTCTCCCGACGCCCCGACGCCGCTGCCCCGCCGCTGCCCCGACGCCGCCTCCCTCCTCCGCTCCTTCTCCTAGCAGGTAACCCCCGCTTCCCCGTCCCTCTCTCACGCATCGTTCCTCTGCCTCGCCGCGCCGTTTCTCTGATCGGTGCTGTTGGGTGTAATGAGCAGGGGAGGCCCTGACACCCTCGCCGCCCCTGACCCCCTGCCGCTCCGCCGCGCCGGTCCACCACCCCCACCCCGCCCGAGCCGCCGCCATCCCGACGCCCTAGCCGCCCCGACACCCCGCCGCCCCGGTGCCCCGGTGAGCTTCCCCCCTGTTTTTTTCTTTTAGTTTGTGATTGGGCTGCCTAGAATGTCTAGGATGTTAGTTTACTTGTAGATTTTGTCTCTGTGGTAATCTGTTAAGTCAATTAAGCCCAATGCTGATGAGTTTCTGATTTAGTTTGTTTGGCATCTTCATGCTGCAATTTTGCTTCTTTAGTTGTTCTCATCAATTTGCACAAGTTTGGCGTGAGTTTTCTAGCATCTTAGTAAAACTGCTTGTAGTGTTAAGATTTATTGGGGGCAGCTTTCAGCCGGACTTGCAAAGACTTCTTAGCACCCCCTTCGATGACGGGTGAGATGGCAGCAGCCATGGAGTTCATTTGGTTCAGTTTCTATAGTGCAGTTAAGAGTATTAGTGCTTACCGTTATTGAGTAAAAAAAGGAAAAGACAAGCAATGTGAAAGAATCAGATTACGTGTGGTAGAGAGAAGTTCCTTCATTTTTTTCTAAGTGCACTGCATTAATTTGGAGCAGTTGTTCTATGGCTTTTTTAGCACAAAAAGTCTGATTATATAAGCAAAAACAATTGTTAGCTTTTAGATGTTGTGGTGGTTCACTTGGGGGTATGCGTAGCAGTTAGCAAAAACAGAGGACTAAAGTGCTCTGTTTTGGCAAACCAGTGCATGCATGCCTTTTTTCTTCTTCATTTTTAGTAAAGTGCTCTGTTCTGGGTCATGCACTTTGTGCCATGGCCACATTGGTTTTCTGTTTGGCCTCAATTTGGCCTGACAAATGATGGTCTACTAGCTGGTCTACTAGCTGGCAAGATGCTTGGTATATATATGGTTCAGTTTTGGCAGGAGTTCAGAACAACCTATGAAGCTGTATTTCTGAAATGTGGTGATGATCTTATCTGCAAGAATGAAAATGATGAGCTATGTTTCTAAAATGTGGTGATGATCTTATCTTAGCTGTATTTCTGAACTGGTAGCTAAGTCTATTACTTGTGATGCTGCTGCTGCTACTGTACTACTTGTCAAGTGATGCTGCTGCTGCTTTCTGCGAGTTGCTGCTGCTAGTTGTGATTTTGTCAAGTGATGCTGCTGCTACTTGTGATCTTCTAAAATGACCCCTTTCTCCTGAAACGTTGATTAATTTCCGTTTCGGTTGAGAAATGGGGCACTCCAAGGTCAAGAAAATTAGCAAAGGTCATGCCCAATTTTCTTGACCTAGAAGCTGCCCGATTCTCAACCGAAATAAAAATTAATTTGCTTTAGTGGTTGGATTAGTTTAGTATTTTTTTCACACACTTAGACACCCTTGCTTGCCATGTGTGTGAGAGAGATAGTGAGAGGGGACAAGAAGAAGGGGGTTAGGAAGATGTTGCCTGCTCATCAAAGCTAACCATCTCCCCCTTTTCACCCATTTTCCTTTGTCTTTTGTGGGTTGCAAGGAAGCTACTGTCTTAGCTAGCTTAGCTTGTGCACAAATCCCAGTGTTACAATCTAGAAAATTAGCCTGCGAAGATGAGGTCCCATGCTGGCTGTACCACTTCATCATGCAAAAGTGCCTTCAAGATCCAAGGCAATATCACAAACATCATAGGCAATTTGACCAAACTCACAACCTTGTATCTTTGCAGCAACCAACTTTCTAGACACACCCCTCAAGAACTAGGTTACCCTGAGAACGTGGACTTGGACCTTAGCAACAACACACTAACAGGTTCTATCCCAAAACACCTAGGCAATATCACAAACATCTCTCAATTGTTCCTTGACAATAACCAACTTTTTGGCGACATTCCTCGAGAATTAGGTTATTTGGTCAACTTAGAGATCTTGTTCCTTGACAATAACCAACTTTTTGACCAAACTTTGTTCCTATTTAGAGAGAAACATGGCCAACAACGATGAGGCCGGGGGTTCGGGCATCAAGGCATTCTGGGAGCTGTCCCGGGAGATGGAGGAACAACCTCACTTGTATGAGGCCGCCGCCTTCCCCACCGATCCTGAGACCACTGATGGTACTGCCGAGGATGACCCCACTGATGCCACCACTGATGGTGCCGCCGAGGATGCTACCACTGATGATGGCGGCGCACGCACAGATGGCAGCCAACGGAAGAGGCAACGGAAGGACCGGCGCCCGACCGTGCTCCGCACCCTCAAGGAGGAAGTTACTGAAGTGGACTCCGACGGGAATCCAACGGCGCCCGAATGAATAGTCAAGGGGTACTCGCTTCAGCTCGGGTGCATTCTTCGGAGCACCGTCTCGATCAACACCGAGAACCTCAGGCATCCTGACCGAGGGAATTTGCGCAACCTCCTCTTCACGAAGCTGCACGAACGATACAAGTTCCCCGCTGAATTTGAAAACACAAACCTCAAAGGGAATAAAGTGAACAATGCTGCCCTCACGAAGATGAGCACGGCCCTGTCTACATGGAAAAGCAATGTGAAGAGAATGATCCAGAAAGGTGAGAGTTATGAGAAGATCAAGGAGAAAAATGCTTCGATCACCGAAGATGACTACAACGACTTCAAGATCAATTGCTCGAGCACCGCAAGCTCCAATTCAAGTAAGTGGGGGAAAGAAATGCGGGAGCTGAACTTAGGGGAACACACACTCGGTCCCGGCGGTTACAGAGTGGCGGAGCCTATATGGGACAAGGAGGATGTGGACCGTGCCGAGCAAGGCCTACCGCCCCTCTTCGATAAATACGGTGACAAGCAGACCAGGAACTTTGTCAGGGCCCGGTACAAGAAGGACCCGAAAACAAAGGAGCTTACCATGGATCCGAAGACCAGGGAGCTTGAGCTTGTTCTGGTAAGGAATACACCCCCGCGTAATTAGCTTCATATGGTTGCATTCTAATTAATGAAGCCAAATTTCTAAATGGTTCACATTCCTTCCGCAGGCGACTGAAAGCAGTAGCGCGGGGTCGACTAAGAGCAACCCTTGGGACACCACTCTAAATAGGGCGTTGAATGTAATGAAGAACAAGGATAAGCTCAGTAAGCCGACGTCAGCTGGTCATGTGGCCGGCAAAGGCTTGTCGACAAGATGGTCGTCATACTATAACACTGGTGGGCGAAAGGAGAAAAAGACCAGCTCAGAAAGCCAGGCGCGCGAGGTTCAAGAACTCAGGGCACAGGTGGCGCGGATTCCGGAGATGGTCCAAGAGCAAGTGGAACAACAACTCGGAAGGACGATGACCGCCATTGTGCCTACCTTGATCCAGGGGATTAGTGCGTGGATTGCGGGCAGCCAACAGGGGCCGCCCCCGATTCCTAGCTTCATGTCCAGCAACTCGCAAAACGCGATGGTGGGGCCATTGGTGTCTCCGACGGAGGCGGCATTGGTGTCTCCGACGCCGGCACGGGAGCTTAATGCACCCGGGTGTACGTCGGCCGGCACCTCTGCAGCAAGCGGCCCCTCCATCAACTGCACGCCCGCTGTTAGCGGGGCCTCGACATTAGCCGAGCTCAACGCCATCATCACGGTTACTAATTAAGCCTCTCTCGGCCGAGGACTTCATTTCCTTGCCTTTGACTGGGCGTCCCTGATGCCCTACATGTTTTCGCAGGGCGCCGCCGACGTTCCGTGCACTCTCCTGCACTTTGTGAACAACGAGTTAGTCGATGTCGCCAAGGGCAAAATCGTTCAACCGGGCAACCCCTTGTTCCACGGTACCCAGATGCCACCCAACTTGTTTAGGGTTCAACTGGTTCGGGTGCTGCCAGGCTGCGACGAGTTGTTACCTCTGATTCGACCCGTCGGGGCCGATGATGATGACGTGATGACCCTCAGCGCCTGCCTAAGCGGCCCCTGCTTTGGCCGAAGAGCCAGATTCGTTTGGGGGCGGGGGACACCACCCCAAAGACAACACCGCCAGTCGCGCCGGCGCCAAGTCGGCCCCATGGCAAGACCGCCGCAACGGTGCCGGACATCCCTATGCCATTGGATCCAAACATGCATATGGCACAGGATCAGAATGACGACGACGACGATACATTTGCCAACGTCGATCAGTACTTTGCCGATCATGGGTACGGTGGCGACTTCATGGGTCCTCCTTCTCAAGAACCCAACCCAACAAAAGACGTGCGCGATCTAGCTGGTACCGCGGAGAAGCCAAGTTGCAACAGGCGTCGTCTAGCGTTCAGCTCTCAGGAGACGCCTCCAGCTGCCGACTTCACCGAGCCTCAGATAGGCGAGGAGCGAAATATTATCAGCCCCAACACACTCAAGAAGGCGGTCCGTGAGGAGAACTCGGTCCCATTACAGGAGAAGAAGAAGGCACGCAAAAGAAAGACTAATAAGGGTGCGGGCCAGCCGGCACCGAGTACGATTCGTGCTCAGCACGGGCCACCTGCACCTGAGGATATCTCGAGGAGGGTGCATGTGGCGGGTAGGCTGATGCTACCAAGAAATATGCTCGATGCTGCAACCGGTGCTATGCGAAGTCTGCATGACAGTGTTCTTTCTTTGGAGAAGCGGCGTCTCGGAGAGAAGGATGTGGCATACCTGGTTTTCGCGGCCAAGGTGCCAGAGGGCAAGGGCTTTGTGGATAACTCCATCGGGGGTACGATCGTCCTGCGGTTTGATGACATCCACGCTATGTTGAACCTTCATCCGCGGCACTACACCTTTGTTCAGCTATTTTTGCTGAGTATGGAGATGCGGATCATTCGCGACAAGACCCCGGACATCGTGATAGTCGACCCCTTCTACATGCGTGCCAAGATCTTGGGCAGCGCTGGGGACCGGCAAGTCGCGAGTTCTTACCTCGAAGGCGTCATTCTGGCAAACCAAGATAAGGATAACTTCCTCGTGCCTTACTTTCCCGAGTAAGTCCTCCCCTCAACCGCCCCGTAACATATGAATTCTTAGATTTCGATCGTTTTTCTTTTAACATTCCGTGTTTTCTGCAGTGACACACGTTGCACGCTCATCCTCCTAAGCCCTAAATATTCCATGGCCACATATTTCGACCCGGACCGTCAGTCGAACGTAGACTACACAAATGTCAAGAAGGTTCTTGATGATGTTCTCCCCGGCTACGTCAAATCTGGAGGCACCTTCACCAGGCCTATTCGTAAGTACGGCAAGCACGTGTTCTCCCACAATACGACGTTCTGCTGCGTCAAGCAGCCAACTGGCGGTCAGAAGGGTGCCTACTACGCCATCCATCACATGCGGGCGATCGTACGGGACCATCATCAACTTCTGCTACCAGGTAGACTCAAAGATTGGGCCGCGAGCGTGTCAGCAATCCAGGACGCGGACATCAGACAAGAATTCTTTCGCATCCAGTCGGAGTTTGCGGAAATCATCCATCAAGATGTCCTTCGTACCTCGGGGCAGTTCTACCTCAGAAATCAACCGTCCAACAGTGACATCGACACAATCCTACAAATGCAGGCTGACAACGCCCGTTGTTTCATGACTCCCACAATAGACGGCGGCTTCATCCATGCTCCGGTCCCTTGAGTCGAGTCGAAAACAGTGATGCTGTGTCTAGTTCTGAAACATCGATTGGCTCATATGTTGTAATTAAACTTTAATGAAATTGTAGTATGTCTCTTTGGTTTCGAGAGTCATTCAACTTAGATGTAATCGATGCTATTAATGTTTTGCTTTTCTCTTCCTATCGTTCTGTTGCATACTTATATGTTGCTTATGTATTGTTTGTGAATTGGTACTAACGTTTCGTTTGGCTACTGCATAGCGATGACGTGGTATGTCGTGTACAAGGGTAAGGTTCCCGGAGTCTACAACGACTGGGAGGAGTGTCGGAGACAGGTTCACCGATTCAGCGGTAACAGTTACAAAGGGTACACCACTAGGGCCGAGGCCGAATCTAGATACGCCCGCTATCTAGCGGGAGAGGGGAGGGAGCGTTGGAGGAACCGGATGAAGACGAGTTTCATCGTGATGATGCTCATCGTGATGACCGCAGCTCTCTTCTATGTGATGGTAGTTTAGATGATCGATATCGACTTGTAATGTGAAGACAAACTCGCGGTCTCGAGACTTGTGATATAATGTTCTATCTTTGTTCGGTCTTTTCAATTCGGAGACTAATATGATGAATTGTATTCGGAGACTAAAATGATGAATTGTATTCAGAGACTAATCTTCTATTTTATTCGATGAATCTGTTGTTGATGTGTGCTGTCTATATTTTGTCCAATTATACATTTTGTAACCTGTGCAAAAAATAGAAAATTAGAAAACAAAAAAACCTAATATTCATACTAATGGCGCATCACATCATAGCGCCATTAGTGTGCCAAAGGATACTAATGGCGCATCATTAAACAGTGCGCCATTAGTATGCCGAAGTTACTAATGGCGCATACTGTTGTTGTGCGCCATTAGTATGCCAAAGCACCTGGGTATACATGGCCCACTGGGAGGCATACTAATGGCACACCGTGGACTATACTAATGGCGCACCGCGTGGTCCGCCATTAGTATACCAGATACTAATGGCGCACCAGTGGTGCGCCATTAGTAAAATATACTAATGGCGTGCTACTAATGGCGCACCACTAATGCGCCATTAATGGCCAAATTAGGTGCGCCATTAGTAGGCCTTTTCCTAGTAGTGCTTGCATCGGCGTAACCCTTTACGACGAACCTTTTTATCACGTCCATAATCGAGAAACATATCCTTATTTCACAAAGGATAATTCTGACCGCTGTCCAGTGATCTACTCCTAGATCATTATTGTACTCCCTTGCCAAATCAGTGCAGGGTATACAATAGATCTGGTATACAGCATGACATACTTTATAGAACCTATGGCCAAGGCATAGGGAATGACTTTCATTCTCTTTCTATCTTCTGCCGTGGTCGGGCTTTGAGTCTTACTCAACTTCACACCTTATAATACAGGCAAGAACTCTTTCTTTGACTGCTCCATTTTGAACTACTTCAAAATCTTGTCAAGGTATGTACTCATTGAAAAAACTTATCAAGCGTCTTGATCTATCTCTATAGATCTTGAAGCTCAATATGTAAGCAGCTTCACCGAAGTCTTTCTTTGAAAAACTCCTTTCAAGCACTCCTTTATGCTTTACAGAATAATTCTACATTATTTCCGATCAACAATATGTCATTCACATATACTTATCAGAAATGTTGTAGTGCTCCCACTCACTTTCTTGTAAATACAGGCTTCACCGCAAGTCTGTATAAAACTATATGCTTTGATCAACTCATCAGAGCGTATATTCCAACTCCGAGATGCTTGCACCAGTCCACAGATGGATCGCTGGAGCTTGCACATTTTGTTAGCACCTTTCGGATTGACAAACCTTCTGTTGCATCATATACAACTCTTCTTTAATAAATCCATTAAGGAATGCAGTTTTGTTTATCCATTTGCCAGATTTCATAAAATGCGGCAATTACTAACATGATTCGGACAGAATCAAGCATAGATACGAGTGAGAAGCTCTCATCGTAGTCAACACCTTGAACTTGTTGAAAACCTTTTGCGACAATTCTAGCTTTGTAGATAGTAACACTACTATCAGCGTCCGTCTTCCTCTTGAAGATCCATTTATTCTCAATTGCTTGCCGATCATCGGGCAAGTCAACCAAAGTCCAAACTTTGTTCTCATACATGGATCATATCTCAGATTTCATGGCCTCAAACCATTTCGCGGAATCTAGGCTCATCATCGCTTCCTCATAGTTCATAGGTTCGTCATGGTCAAGTAACATGACCTCCAGAACAGGATTACCGTACCACTCTGGTCCGGATCTCTCTCTGGTTTACCTACGAGATTCGGCAGTAACTTGATCTGAAGTTACATGATCATCATCATTAGCTTCCTCACTAATTGGTGTAGTAGTCACAAGAACAGATTTTTGTGATGAACTACTTTCCAATA
Organism: Triticum monococcum; assembly: GCA_034509565.1. Taxonomy (NCBI): domain Eukaryota; kingdom Viridiplantae; phylum Streptophyta; class Magnoliopsida; order Poales; family Poaceae; genus Triticum; species Triticum monococcum. Next base: position 72,886,221 of record CM067842.1, on the reverse strand, counting down.
AGGTAGAAGGTACAATTACCTTATCAAGTTTTCTACTTTCCTCCCACTTACTTCTTTCAAGAGAAACTCCTTCTCTAGAAAGGATCCATTATAAGCAACGAATGTCTTGCCTTAGGATCTGTGATAGAAGGTGTACCCAACAGTCTCCTTTGGGTATCCTATGAATACATATTTCTCCGATTTGGGTTTGAGCTTATCAGGATGAAACTTTTTCTCATAAGCATCGCAACCCCAAACTTCAAGAAACGACAACTTTGGTTTCTTGCCAAACCATAGTTCATAAGGCGTCGTCTCGACGGATATAGATGGTGCCCCTTTTTTAATGTGAATGCAGTTGTCTCTAACGCATGACCCCAAAAAACTATAGTGGTAAATCGGTAAGAAACATCATAGATTGCACTATATCCAATAAAGTACAGTTATGACGTTCGGACACACCATTATACTGTGGTGTTCCAGGTGGCGTGAGTAGTGAAACTATTTCACATTGTTTTAACTGAAGACCAAACTCGTAACTCAAATACTCTTTTCCACGATCAGATCGTAGAAACTTTATTTTCTTGTTACGATGATTTTCCACTTCACTCTGAAATTATATGAACTTTTCAAATGTATCAGACTTCTATTTCATTAAGTAGATATACCCATATCTGCTCAAATCATCTGTGAAGGTTAGAAAATAATGATACCCCCTGCAAGTCTTAAATATTCATCGGACCACATACATCAGTATGTATGACTTCCAACAAATCTGTTGCTTGCTCCATTGTTCCGAAGAACGTCGTTTTAGTCATCTTGCCCGAAAGGCATGGTTCGCAAGCATCAAGTGATTCATAATCAAGTGATTCCGAAAGCCCATCAGCATGGAGTTTCTTCATGCGCTTTATACCAATATGACCTAAATGGCAGTGCCACAAATAAGTTGCACTATCATTATTAACTTTGCATCTTTTGGTATTAATATTATGAATATGTGTATCACTATGATCGAGGTCCAACGAACTTGTTTCATTGGGTGTATGACCATCGAAGGTTTTATTAATGTAAAAAGGACAACAATTATTCTCTGACTTTAATGAATAACCGTATTGCAATAAACATGATCAAATCATATTCATGCTCAACGCAAAAACCAAATAACACTTATTTAAGTTCAACACTAATCCCGAAAGTATAGGGGAGTGTGCGATGATGATCATATCAATCTTGGAACTACTTCCAACACACATCGTCACTTCACCCTTAACTAGTCTCTCTTTATTCTGCAACTCCTGTTTCGAGTTACTACTCTTAGCAACTGAACCAATATCAAATACCGAGGGGTTGCTATAAACACTAGTAAAGCACACATCAATAACATGTATATCAAATATACTTTTGTTCACTTTGCCATCCTTCTTATCCGCCAAATACTTGGGGCAGTTCCGCTTCTAGTGACTAGTCCCTTTGCAGTAGAAGCACTTAGTCTCAGGCTTAGGACCAGACTTGGGCTTCTTCACTTGAGCAGCAACTTGCTTGCCGTTCTTCTTGAAGTTCCCCTTCTTCCCTTTTGCCCTTTTCTTCAAACTAGTGGTCTTGTCAACCATCAACACTTGATGTTTTCTTGATTTCTACCTTCATCGATTTCAGCATCACGAAGAGCTTGGGAATCGTTTCCGTTATCCCTTGCATATCATAGTTCATCACGAAGTTCTACTAACTTGGTGATGGTGACTAGAGAATTCTGTCAATCACTATCTTATCTGGAAGATTAACTCCCACTTGATTCAAGCGATTGTATTACCCAGACAATCTGAGCACATGCTCACTAGTTGAGCGATTCTCCTCCATCTTTTAGCTATAGAACTTGTTGGAGACTTCATATCTCTCAACTCGGGTATTTGCTTGAAATATTAACTTCAACTCCTGGAACATCTCATATGGTCCATGACGTTCAAAACGTCTTTGAAGTCCCGATTCTAAGCCATTAAGCATGGTGCACTAAACTATCAAGTAGTCATCATATTGAGCTAGCCCAACATTCATAACGTCTGCATCTGCTCCTGCAATAGGTCTGTCACCTAGCGGTGCATCAAGGACATAATTTTTCTGTGCAGCAATGAGGATAAACCTCAGATCACGGATCCAATCCGTATCATTGCTACTAACATCTTTCAACACAATTTTCTCTAGGAACATATCAAAATAAACATATGAAAGCAACAACAAGAGCTATTGATCTTCAACATAGATATGCTAATACTACCAGGACTAAGTTCATGATAAATTAAAGTTCAATTAATCATATTACTTAAGAACTCCCACTTAGATAGACATCCCTCTAATCCTCTAAGTGATCACATGATCCAAATCAACTAAACCATAACCGATCATCTCGTGAGATGGAGTAGTTTTCAATGGTAAACATCGTTATGTTGATCATATCTACTATATGATTCACGCTCGACCTTTCGGTCTCCGTGTTCCGAGGCCATATCTGCATATGCTAGGCCCGTCAAGTTTAACCTGAGTATTCTGCGTGTGCAAAACTAGCTTGCACCCGTTGTAGATGGACGTAGAGCTTATCACACCCGAGCATCACGTGGTGTCTGGGCACGACGAACTTTGGCAACGGTGCATACTCAGGGAGAACACTTCTTGATAATTTAGTGAGAGATCATCTTATAATGCTACCGTCAATCAAAGCAAGATAAGATGCATAAAAGGATAAACATCACATGCAATCAATATAAGTGATATGATATGGCCATGATCATGTTGTGCTTGTGATCTCCATCTCCGAAGCACCGTCATGATCACCATCGTCACCGGCGCGACACCTTGATCTCCATCGTAGCATCGTTGTCGTCTCGCCAATCTTATGCTTCCACGACTATCACTACCGCTTAGTAATAAAGTAAAGCATTACATCGCGATTGCATTGCATACAATAAAGCGACAACCATATGGCTCCTGCCAGTTGCCGATAACTTGGTTACAAAACATGATCATCTCATACAATAAAATTTAGCATCATGCCTTGACCATATCACATCACAACATGCCCTGCAAAAACAAGTTAGACGTCCTCTACTTTGTTGTTGCAAGTTTTACGTGGCTGCTACGGGCTTAAGCAAGAACTCATCTCACCTACGCATCAAAACCACAAAGATAGTTTGTCAAATAGACTCCGTTTTAACCTTCTCAAGGACCGGGCGTAGCCACACTTGGTTCAACTAAAGTTGGAGAGACAGTCGCCCGCAAGCCATCTATGTGCAAAGCACGTCGAGGGAACCGGTCTCGCGTAAGCGTACGCGTAATGTTGGTCCGGGTCGTCTCGTCCAACAATACCGCCGAACCAAAGTATGACATGCTGGTAGGCAGTATGACTTATATCGCCCACAACTCACTTGTGTTCTACTCGTGCAAATAACATCAAACCATAAAACCTAGGCTCGGATGCCACTGTTGGGGAACATAGTAATTTCAAAAAAATTCCTACGCACACGCAAGATCATGGTGATGCATAGCAACGAGGGGGAGAGTCTGATCTACATACCCTTGTAGATCGCAACGGAAGCATTGACACAACGTAGAGGAAGTAGTCGTACGTCTTCTTCCCGATCCGACCGATCCAAGCACCGTTACTCCGGCACCTCCGAGTTCTTAGCACACGTACAACTCGATGACGATCCCCGGGCTCCGATCCAGCAAAGCTTCAGGGAGGAGTTCCGTCAGCACGACGGCGTGGTGACGATCTTGATGTTCTACCGACGCAGGGCGTCGCCTAAGCTCTACAACGATATGATCGAGGTGGAATATGGTGGCAGGGGGCACCGCACACGGATAAGGAACGATCTCAATGATCAACTTGTGTGTCTATGGGGTGCCCCCTGCCCCTGTATATAAAGGATGGAGGAGGAGGAGGCCGGCCAAGGCTAGGCGCGCCAGGTGTGGAGTCCTACTAGGACTCCAAGTCCTAGTAGGAGTCCACCAAGAGGGGAGGAAGGGAGAAGGAACTGGAGGAGTAGGAAAGGTGGCCGGCCCCCTTTTCCCTAGTCCAATTCGGACTAGAGGGGAGGGGGGGCGCAGCAGCCTTTTTCCTCTTCCCACTAAAGCCCATCAAGGCCCATTACTTCTCCCGTAACTACCCGGTACTCCGAAAAAATACCCGAATCACTCGGAACCTTTCCGATGTCCGAATATAGTCGTCCAATATATCGATCTTTATGTCTCGACCATTTCGAGACTCCTCGTCATGTCCCCGATCTTATCCGGGACTCCAAACTCATTCGGTACATCAAAACTCATAAACTCATAATATAACTGTCATCGAAACGTTAAGCGTGCGGACCCTACGGTTCGAGAACAATGTAGACATGACCGAGACACGTCTCCGGTCAATAACCAATAGCGGTACCTGGATGCCCATATTGGATCCTACATATTCTACGAAGATCTTTATCGTTCAGACCGCATAACAACATACGTTGTTCCCTTTGTCATCGGTATGTTACTTGCCCGAGATTCGATCGTCGGTATCCAATACCTAGTTCAATCTCGTTATCGGCAAGTCTCTTTACTCGTTCCGTAATACAACATCCTGCAACTAACTCATTAGTTGCAATGCTTGCAAGGCTTTAAGTGATGTGCATTACCGAGAGGGCCCAGAGATACCTCTCCGACAATCGGAGTGACAAATCCTAATCTCGAAATACGCCAACCCAACATCTACCTTTGGAGACACCTGTAGTACTCCTTTATAATCACCCAGTTACGTTGTGACATTTGGTAGTACCCAAAGTGTTCCTCCGGTAAACGAGAGTTGCATAATCTCATGGTCATAGGAACATGTATAAGTCATGAAGAAAGCAATAGCAACATACTAAACGATCGGGTGCTAAGCTAATGGAATGGGTCATGTCAATCAGATCATTCATCTAATGATGTGATCCCATTAATCAAATAACAACTCTTTGTCCATGGTTAGGAAACATAACCATCTTTGATTAACGAGCTAGTCAAGTAGAGGCATACTAGTGACACTCTGTTTGTCTATGTATTCACACATGTATTATGTTTCCGGTTAATACAATTCTAGCATGAATAATAAATATTTATCATGATATAAGGAAATAAATAATAACTTTATTATTGCCTCTAGGGCATATTTCCTTCATGTGCTCATTTGAAAGTACCATTAAGCGTTTTGATCTATCCTTATAGATCTTGATGCTCAATGTTCAAGTAGCCTAATCCAGGTTTTCCATTGAAAAACACTTTCCAAATAACCCTATATGCTTTCCAGAAATTCTACGTCATTTCTGATCAACAATATGTCAACAACATATATTTATCAGAAATTCTATAGTGCTCCCACTCACTTCTTTGGAAATACAAGTTTCTCATAAACTTTGTATACACCAAAATCTTTGATCATCTCATCAAAGCATACATTCCAACTCCGAGACGCTTACTCCAGTCCTTAGAAGGATTGCTGGAGCTTTACATACTTATTAGCATATATCAGGATTGACAAAATCTTCCGGTTGTATCACATACAACCTTTCCTCAAAAATCATTGAGGAAACAATGTTTTCACATCCTATCTGCAAGATTGCACAAATAATGCAGTAATCGCTAATATAATTCCAACAGACTCTTAGCATCGCTACGAGTGAGAAAGTCTCACCGTAGTCAACTCCTTGAACTTGTCGGGAAACACCTTAACGACAAGTCGAGCTTTCTTAATGGTGACATTTCCATCATTGTCCGTCTTCCTTTTAAAACCCATCTGTACTCAACAGCCTTACGACCATCGAGCTGTTCTGCCAAAGTCTTTGTTTTCATATATGGATCCTCTCTCGGATTTATGGCTTCGAGCCATTTATCGGAATCTGGGCCCACCATCGCTTCTCCATAGCTCGTAGGTTCATTGTTGTCTAGCAACATGACTTCCAAGACAGGATTACGTACCACTCTGAAGTAGTACGCATCCTTGTCATCCCACGAGGTTTGGTAGTGACTTGATCTGAAGTTTCATGATCACTATCATAAGCTTCCACTTCAATTGGTGTAGGTGCCACAGGAACAACTCTTTGTGCCCTGCTATACACTAGTTGAAGTAACGGTTCAATAACCTCATCAAGTCTCCACCATCCTCCCACTCAATTCTTTTGAGAGAAACTTTTCCTCGAGAAAGGACCCGATTCTAGAAACAATCCCTATTGCTTTTGGATCTGAGACAGGAGGTATACCCAACTGTTTTGGGTGTGCTATGAAGATGCATTTATCCGCTTTGGGTTCGAGCTTATCAGCCCGAAACTTTTTCACATAAGCATCGTAGCCCCAAACTTTTAAGAAATGACAGCTTAGGTTTCTCTAAACCATAGTTCATACGGTGTCATCTCATCGGAATTACGTGGTGCCCTATTTAAAGTGAATGTGGTTGTCTCTAATGCCTAACCCATAAACTACCGTGGTAATTCGATAAGAGACATCATGGTATGCATCATATCCAATAGGGTGCAGTTATGATCTTCGGACACACCATCACACTATGGTGTTCCAGGCTATATCAGTTGTGAATCAATTTCCACAATGTCTTAACTCTGTGCCAAACTCGTAATTCAGACATTCATCTCTATGATCATATCATAGATCTTTTATCCTCTTGTCACGACGATCTTTCAACTTCCCCCTGAAATTACTTGAACCTTTCAATAATTCAGACTCGTGATTCATCAAGTAAATATACTCAACATCTACTCAAATCATCTGTGAAGTAAGAACATAACGATATCCACTACATGCCTCAGCACTCATTGGACTGCACACATCAAAATGTATTACTTCCAGCAAGTTGCTCTCCAGTTCCATTTTACTGAAAACGAGGCTTTCAGTCATCTTGCCCATGTGGTATGATTTGCATGTCTCAAGTGATTCAAAATCAAGTGAGTTCAAACGGTCCATTTGCATGGAGTTTCTTCATGCATATACACCAATAGACATGGTTCGCATGTCTCAAACTTTTAAAAAATGAGTGAGTCCAAAGATCCATCAACATGGAGCTTCTTCATGCGCTTTATACCGATATGACTTACGTGGCAGTGCCACTAGTAGGTGGTACTATCATTACTATCTTTTGGCATGAACATGTGTATCACTACGATCAAGATTCAATAAACTATTTATTTTAGGTGCAGGACCATTGAAGGTATTATTCAAATAAACAGAGTAACTATTATTCTCTTTAAATGAATAACCGTATTGTGATAGTCATAATCCAATCATGTCTATGCTCAACGCAAACACCAAATAACAATTATTTAGGTTTAACACCAATCTCGATGGTAGAGGGAGCGTGCGATCCTTGATCATATCAACATTGGAAACACTTCCAACACATATCGTCAGCTCACCTTTAGCTAGTCTCCGTTTATTCCGTAGCTTTTATTTCGAGTTACTAACACTTAGTAACCAAACCGGTATCTAATACCCTGGTGCTACTAGGAGTACTAGTAAAGTACACATCAACACAATGTATATCCAATATACTTCCACTGGTAGGAAAAGGGCCTTTAGTCCCGGTTCGTAAGGGCCTTTAGTCCCGGTTCTGGAACCGGGACTAAAGTGTCGGTACTAATGCCCTGACCCTTTAGTCCCGGTTCAATCCAGAACCGGGACTAAAGGCCCTCCACGTGGCCGGTCCACCTTTAGTCCCGGTTGGTAATACCAACCGGTACTAAAGGAAATTTCCTAATTTTTTTTGAAATTTTTTTTGAAATTTTTTTTTGAATTTTTTTTATTTTCAAATTTCTGAATTATTTTAACCTCTAATCTCTAATCACCCCTCATCACTGCTCAATTTAATCTCTAATCACCCCTCATCATTCCAAATCATCTCACTTCCCGAACGGTCACCCATCCTCTCACTCTTCCCTAACTCCAAATCATCTCACTTCCCGGGTTCTATTCTCCCTCGTTTCCAAGTCTGCACTTGTTGTTTTCCTGACAATAGTAAGATGTCAATCCTATTAACCCTCAGGAATTTAGCTTGAGCATTAAGTCACATATTTCACTGTTTGAGTTTAAAACTATTGTTCTAAAAAACAATAATTTTTTAGTAACACTAATAATTTTGAATAAGTACTTTGACCATTGTTTGACCAAGTTTGACCATAGTTTGACCAGATTTGACCATAGTTTGACCAGATTTGACCAAAATTCAAAAAAGGTGAAATAATTATTTAATAACACTAATATTCTTGAATAATTATTTAGTAACACTAATACTTCTTGAATAAGTATTTAAAAAAACTGAAATTTAAAAAAACTGAAATTTGAGCATAACTTTTTTTCCTTTTGGAATCTGAGGATTCTAGAAATTTGCCAACAGGCCGTAGGCAGTCTCCATCGGATGTAACTTTTCGAGTAGATGATTTTTCATATAAAAAACTTTTTCATCCGAGTTCGTATGCAAAAGTTATGCGCATTTGACAAATTCCAGAGAGATTTTGTAAATAAAGTCGAAATTCATATTTGTAAATTTTCCAAACAACTAGACCACATATCACATGTGAAACTTATTTTCTTTTATTTTTTTGACATTTACATCATTTTCTTTTATTTTTTTTAAAACTGAAAAGGCGATCCACGGGGGGGGGGGGGGGTATAGTTTGAAAATGGGACCTTTAGTACCGGTTCGTGGCACGAACCGGGACTAAAGGTCTCATCCCCATTAGTCCCGGTTCGTGCCTCAAACCGGGACTAAAGGTCTAATCTTTGATCCCGGTTTGTGGCACGAACCGGGACCAATAGTTGTGGGCCAGGAGCGAGGCCCATTGGTCCCGGTTCATCCCACCAACCGGGACCAAAACGTCTAGATGAACCGGGACTAATGCCTTAGCCGCACGAACCGGGACCACTGCTCACATTAGTCCCGGTTCTAGACTGAACCGGGACTAATGGGCTGAGGCGGCCTGGACCATAGCCCCTTTTTCTACTAGTGTTCTATCGACCTTGCCAGCCTTCTCATCTACCAAGTATCTAGGGTAATTCTGCCCCAGTGGCTGTTCCCCTTATTTAAAGAAGCACTTAGTCTCGGGTTTGGGTTCAACCTTGGCTTTCTTCACTAGAGCAGCAGGTGATTTGCCGTTTTATGAAGTATCCCTTCTTGCCCTTGCCCTTCTTGAAACTAGTGGTTTCACCAACCATCAACAATTGATGCTCCTTCTTGATTTCTACTTTTGTGGTGTCAAACATCACGAATATCTCAAGGATCATCATATATGTCCCTGATATATTATAGTTCATCACGAAGCTCTAGCAGCTTGGTGGTAATGACTTTGGAGAAACATCACTATCTCATCTGGAAGATCAACTCCCACTCGATTCAAATGATTGTTGTACTCAGATAATCTGAGCACAAGCTCAACAATTGAGCTTTTCTCCCTTAGTTTGTAGGCTAAGAAAATCGTCGGAGGTCTTATACCTCTTGACGTGGGCACGAGCCTGAAATCCTAATTTCAGCCCTCAAAACATCTCATATGTTTCGCGACGTTTCAAGACGTCTTCGGTGCCTCAATTCTAAACCGTTTAACTGAACTATCATGTAGTTATCAAATCGTGTATGTCAGATGTTCGCAACATCCACAGACGATGTTCGAGGTTCAGCACACTGAGCGGTGCATTAAGGACATAAGCCTTCTATGAAGCAATGTGGACAATCCTCAGTTTACGAACCTAGTCCGCATAATTGCTACTATCAACTTTCAACTAAATTTTCTCTAGGAACATAACTAAACAGTAGAACTGAAGCGCGAGCTACGACATAATTTACAAAATCCTTTTGACTATGTTCAGGATAAACAAGTTCATCTTATGAACTCCCACTCAGATAGACATCCCTCTAGTCATCTAAGTGATTACATGATCCGAGTCAACTAGGCCGTGTCCGATCATCACGTGAGACGGACTAGTCATCATCGGTGAACATCTTCATGTTGATCGTATCTACCATACAACTCATGCTCGACCTTTCGGTCTCTTGTGTTCCGAGGCCATGTCTGTACATGCTAGGCTCGTCAAGTCAACCTAAGTGTTTCGCGTGTGTAAATCTGGCTTACACCCGTTGTATGTGAACGTCTGAGTCAAACACCCGATCATCACGTGGTGCTTTGAAACAACGAACTGTCGCAACGGTGCACAGTTAGGGGGAACACTTTCTTGAAATTTTAAAGAGGGATCATCTTATTTACTACCGTCGTTCTAAGTAAATAAGATGTATAAACATGATAAACATCACATGCAATCAAATAGTGACATGATATGGCGAATATCATATTGCTCCTTTTGATCTCCATCTTCGGGGCTTCATGATGATCAACGTCACCGGCATGACACCATGATCTCCATCATCGTGTCTTCTTGAAGTTGTCACGCCAACTATTACTTCTACTACTACAGCTAACGGTTAGCAATAAAGTAAAGTAATTACATGACGTTTAAGTTGACACGCAGGTCATAAATAAATAAAGACAACTCCTATGGCTCCTACCGGTTGTCATACTCATCGACATGCAAGTCGTGATTCCTATTACAAGAACATGATCATCGCATACATCACATATATTATTCATCACATCCTTTTGGCCATATCACATCACATAGCATAACCTGCAAAAACAAGTTAGACGTCCTCTAATTGTTGTTTGCATGTTTTACGTGGCTGCTATGGGTTTCTAGCAAGAACGTTTCTTACCTACGCAAAGACCACAACGTGATATGCCAATTGCTATTTACCCTTCATAAGGAGCCTTTTCATCGAATCCGATCCGACTAAAGTGGGAGAGACAGACACCCGCCAGCCACCTTATGCAACTAGTGCATGTTTGTCGGTGGAACCGGTCTCACGTAAGAGTACGTGTAAGGTTGGTCCGGGCCGCTTCATCCCACGATGCCGCCGAATCAAGATAAGACTAGTAACGACAAGCATATTGAACAAAATCAACGCCCACAACTACTTTGTGTTCTACTCGTGCATAGAATCTATGCAATAAACTTGGCTCTGATACCACTGTTGGGGAACGTAGCAGAAATTCAAAATTTTCCTACGTGTCACCAAGATCTATCTATGGAGAGACTAGCAACGAGGGGAAGGAGAGTGCATCTACACACCCTTGTAGATCGCTAAGCAGAAGTGTTCAAGTGAACGGGGTTGATGGAGTCGTACTTGTCGTAATCCAAATCACCGATGACCAAGTGCCGAACTGACGGCACCTCCGCGTTCAACACACGTACAGCCCGGTGACGTCTCCCTCGCCTTGATCCAGTAAGGAGAGATGGAGAGGTTGACGAAGACTCCATCCAACAGCAGCACAACGGCGTGGTGGTGATGGAGGAGCGTGGCAATCCTGCAGGGCTTCGCCAAGCACCGCAGAAGAGGAGGAAGAGAGGGATGCAGGGCTGCACCAACGAGAGATCGAATCGCCTGTCTTATGGGCAGCCCTAGGCCTCATATATATATAGGGGAAGGGGAGGGGCTGCGCCCCCTCTAGGGTTCCCAACCCTAGGGGGGGCGGCAGCCCTAGATGGCAAAGGGGGCGGCGGCCAAGAGGGGAGGGGAGAGGGAGGCGCCCCAATATGGGCCCTAAGGCCCATATCCCCTTAGGGTTTGCCCCCTTTCCACCTCTTAGGCGCCATGGGCCCTTGTGGGAGGCGCACCAGCCCACTTAGGGGCTGGTCCCTCACCACCCTTGGCCCATGCAAACCTCCGGGGCAGGTGGCCCCACTTGGTGGACCCCCGGGACCCTCCCGGTGGTCCCGGTACATTACCGATAAACCCCGAAACTCTTCCGGTGACCAAAACAGGACTTCCCATATATAAATCTTTACCTCCGGACCATTCCGGAACTCCTCGTGACGTTCGGGATCTCATCCAGGACTCCGAACAACATTCGGTAACCACATACAAACTTCCTTTATAACCCTAGCGTCATCGAACCTTAAGTGTGTAGACCCTACGGGTTCGGGAGACATTCAGACATGACTGAGACCTTCTCCGGTCAATAACCAATAGCGGGATCTGGATACCCATGTTGGCTCCCACATGTTCCACGATGATCTCATCGGATGAACCACGATGTCAAGGACTTAATCAATCCTGTATACAATTCCCTTTGTCTATCGGTACGATACTTGCCCGAGATTCGATCGTCGGTATCCCGATACCTTGTTCAATCTCGTTACCGGCAAGACTCTTTACTCGTTCCGTAACACATCATCCCGTGATCAACTCCTTGATCACATTGTGCACATTATGATGATGTCCTACCGAGTGGGCCCAGAGATACCTCTCCGTTTACACGGAGTGACAAATCCCAGTCTCGATTCGTGCCAACTCTACAGACACTTTCGGAGATACCTGTAATGTACCTTTATAGCCACCCAGTTACGTTGTGACGTTTGGCACACCCAAAGCACTCCTACGGTATCCGGGAGTTGCACAATCTCATGGTCTAAGAAAATGATACTTGACATTAGAAAAGCTTTAGCATACGAACTACACGATCTTGTGCTAGGCTTAGGATTGGGTCTTGTCCATCACATCATTCTCCTAATGATATGATCCCGTTATCAAGGACATCCAATGTCCATGGTCAGGAAACCATAACCATCTATTGATCAACGAGCTAGTCAACTAGGGGCTTACTAGGGACATGGTGTTGTCTATGTATCCACACATGTATCTGAGTTTCCTATCAATACAATTCTAGCATGGATAATAAACGATTATCATGAACAAGGAAATATAATAATAATCAATTTATTATTGCCTCTAGGGCATATTTCCAACACTCGTTCCTTCCCCGCGTGGCCACGGGTTGGGTCGATCGACACTCTGCCCGCGCCGCCGTGTATGCCAACTCGGCAAGGTGGTCACCCCCTTGGTAGGAGTACAGGAAGAGCTGCGCGAGCTCGCGGTCTTGATGGAGGCGTCGGGCCCGCCGTTCCTCTGGTTACTGTTCCGGCGTGCCCATGGCGTGATATGCCTTTCTCAGTGACCAGAAGATGAATGCACAGAAGATGCTCGATGGAATGACCCGTAGAAAAAATGTTGTGAAGAACACAACCGTTTAGTCATTGACAGGTGGGGCCCGCATCTTATTTACCACATCAGTCGGTCAAAGTTTTTGGTCTTCACCACGTTAGCCTGACAGTGGGCCTTACCTATCGGTTTCGCTGTTTTCGCGACCAAATTCTAGTATCAGTGCTCCGCGTTACGTATTAGGCTCATTTTCGTTGGTTTTTTGTGCCCTAGTTCAAATGTGGTACCAAGTTATTATACCCTAGCCCCAAGTGTGGTGGTTTTGGGTAAATAACTCTTCATACTACTCCCTCTATTCCTAAATATTTGTCTTTCTAGAGATTTCAACAAGTGACTACATACGGAGCAAAATGAGTGAATCAACACTCAAAAATATGTCTCTATACATCCACATGTGGTAGTACATTTGAAATCTCTAAAAAGATAAATATTTAGGAACGGAGGTGCTCTGTTCCTCCCTCCGAATGTAGGTACAATCTAACTTGTCTTGATAATGCCGCATGGTGCAGTATGACATTGTAGTAGGAGCTCAATCTGATGGCTTGGGGTTTTCCAACATAAGAATGGGTCCTGAAGGACCCAGCAACTGGATTGAATAACAAACTTTATTATGGGACAACTATAATATGGACCCCAAATAAATAAAGAATTACTAGCTAGGCCCCTCATTTTACAAAAAGGACACTGTATGAGAAATAGATTTACTAACTAGCCCATTCATTCTCCAGCCATTTCCGATCTCGTCGGACACGGCGGATTCACCGTCAAACATGCACATTGTCTTCATCCCCGGACGCACTTGTCATGGTGTAGCTACTTGTCTTCATCTTAGGGAACAAGGGGAGTGGGGCATCACTAACTTGTAAAGCCAGACAGAGGCACAAGGGATACACGACTAGCAAACCAGTATCCTGCGATCAACCCAGAGCAATCTCGATGCTTGTTGGAGACATAAAATGATTGGATCTCCAATGACCCCAACCTTAGAGGGTTGCAAAAAAGTGTGTAAGGTAGGTGGTAATTAAGACACAGCAAGTGTTGTACTGCTTTCATGACATCAATTGTAGTGACGAAGCATGATGAGACAAAGGGGGAGTGAATGCATATTTGTGATCGCGGGGAGAACATATATATGGTGGTGACGACAACTCTGGATCTAAAGTGGAAGGAAGAGGAAGAGAAGTGGGAGGAGAATATGAAATTGACATGTTTTAAAAATTAAAATGCATGGTTACGAGAGGATGCATTTGTGGTTGTTCACTGAGAGAATGTGTTTTGGTTGAAGGGACTAGATCATGTTGTATGATAGTGTTATGTCAGTCCCACATGAGACACAACACAAATAATGGGGTGCTTAGACCTGTACATGTCATTGTTTCACACGAGGGCCATCTTTCTCTAGTATGTTTGGCCCTATCATCCCTTATTATTGCTTCATATATGCAGATGTTATTTTCCATATGGGGTACATCTTTCTCTAGTTTTTCTAATCTCATCATGCCTTTTGTTTGCTTCTAGCATTCAGTTCGATGTTCTCCCTTTTTTTGTGAATAGTTCCATGCTCTTCCTTGATTCCAACCATCTTTTGCCACTATAGCTTCTCCTATCTGTCAGCCACCACAGTCCTGCGCTCTCTGGTATTTATGGCCATGCTATCAACTAACACTAGCCTTCCCTTGGTGTGAACTCGTTAAAGCGATACGAGAAAGTTCCAGCGATGAGATCAAGTTGACGTGATTAAGCTATAGTAAGACAAGTTTGTAGTTCAGGAATGCACATCTTATATGGCGAGTGACGTGATCAAGTCTGAGTAACAGGTTGCACGTCTCGATGACCGAGACAGGCCTACAAAAAACATCTCAAATACTAAAATATATGTACATGTTCTAAATTTGTTTAGAGTGTCACCAAAATTATGTGGTCTAAAGTGCGCCATCTCACTCTAAACAACTCAAACAAACCTCCTAGTATTAAGAATATATAATCAATTGTCTTTGTAAGATAAGTACAAACAACCTCTAATGTTGACCACTACAAGAAATATATTAATCCATGATGGATTTTCAGTTACGTTCTCAGACACTGTCATAAATTGGCCTAAATTTGTGAAGGTTTTTAGATTTCCATCTCACACATATCAAATGTGGACTCGGGGGCCCATTTGTGTAATGATTTTTTTTGAGGAAATTGTAGCGGATTACCACCCGACATGGCATGATAAAGCAACTAAGGCCAACCCAATAAAGATTTGTTTTTTTCCTTTTTCTATTTCTCTCTTTCAGTAAAAAATATAAACCAACATAGTCTTGTAAATAATCTTATCTTTCCAAAACTATAAAAAGTTTTGTTTAAACTCACAAAAAATATGAATAATATATGAACATGTCTGTTATAATTTAAAGACTTTGCCAGATCTGAAGAAATTTGACTTAAATCAAAGGAGAACTTCTATTAAATTTGAGAAGGGAGGGCACACAGTTTTCCCACTTTTCACACTTTGTGTGCCATTTGCACACACAAGTGAGCAGGGAACAAGAAGACATGGACCTCTCTAGGCCTGATAAATGTTGATGTTGCAGTGTCAAGGGTCAGGCATTTCGGCGCATTTGGGGCAGTGTGTCGTGATCAGAGTGGCACCTTCTTGGAAGCATCGGCAGTTGTGTTCAGTAGAATTGAAGATCCTACAACACTCGACACTTTGGCAGTGAGAGAAGCTTTGGCGCTTGCAGATGATCTCTATATTCAGAGGAGTTTTGTAGCATCGGGTTGCAAGGTGGTTATTGAAGCCATCAAGGAGGGAAGCTATGAACATTTTGGTGCTTGCGCACGAAATTATAGATCATTCTACTGTTTTTATTTCTTGTAGTTTTAATCATGAGTTTGGAATCCCGAATGTCATGGCTCATAATCTTGCAAAACATGCTTTGGCTTTAGGGGTTGGGGGTTAGGATAACCCAGTGATATTCTCTTTATCCTGTAAATATTGTGACAACATAATAAAGCTTGCATGTTTGCCAAAGAAAAATGTTTGCAATTACTGTTGATCCGATCCCCGGCTATGGCTGCTTGGCTAGCCAACTGTCATCGATGAAGCTGATGTCCATGAACCTCTTCACCTCCGCCTTGGTCAGATGTATCTCCCACGGCATTCTCAGGGCCATGTCTGACCCCGGCCCGGTGCTACGAACCTCGGCAAACACTGTGCCGGGGCATACTTGTTCCACGTGTGACCGAGGTACTGTCGTCTTGTTCTAAAATTATAGATCATTCTACTGTTTTTATTTTTTGTAGTTTTAATCATGAGTTCACGTGGTAAAACACAACAGTGGCATACTTGTTCCACGCGTGGCCGAGGTACTGACGGCCAGTCCCCTTGATCTCGCCGCCCTTGAACACCAGCCCGCCGGGGCTGCCGGCGCCTAGCCTGGCGTGCGCCGTCACCCACCCTGGCTGCCGGCTGTGCGACATGGGCACGTTGGACACAACGGTACAGCCGTCATAGATGGACTGTTCGAAACCGAAGATGAAGTCGACAGCGCCCTTGATGAAGCAGCCGCGGAAGTAGTGCCGACCAGTGTAGTCGCACAGCGTATCCTAGAAGCCGGTGAAGGCACAGCCGTAGAAGGCGCTCCGGTCGCCGCTGACTAGCACCACCACCGTCTGGGTCACATTGCGCTTGTCGAAACCGTTGCGTGAGTTCATGAAGGAGATGCCCCTCGCTACGAAGTCGTTGGCGAGGACGGGGAAGCCGTGAAGGTGGCACTCTCAAACGTCCCTGCCGCATTGGCGCCCATGGTGCCGCCGCGCATCAGCAGGTCGTGATCTGTGCCGTTGTTGCTGCCGTCGTAGTAGATCTCCGTGCTCGAGTGGCCCTCCCCTTCGAGCAAGATGTAGCCCTTCTCCTTTGGTCTGGTCACCTTCTCCCTGCATGCATGCAAACATCAACTTACTTGCTTTACCGACCAGATCTTGAAAGGGGTACTACAAAAATGCAATATGGAATTTTGTGGCAAGGTCAAACTTGTAGTGCCCTGCCCGGACGTGGATCTTGACCCACTCCCGGTTGCCGTCCGGCACGGAGTCCACCGCCGGCTGCACGCTTCTGAAATCCCCTCTCCCTTTCTTGTCCACAGTGATGGTCTTTGACACTGGCGCCCACGCAGAGCTCAACGCCCGCCACCGGAGCAGCAGCAATGCAGAGCATGAGAGCATCTCCAGCCGCGCTCCTAACAGCCCCCCCCCCCCCCCCTCTCCCTGGCATTTTTTCGACGTCAGCGGTCGAAAATCAGCCCAGTCATGTCCTAGAAGCCTGGTTTTCGCCGATTTGGGTCAAAACTGGCGCCGGCGGATTCAGACCGAACCCGGCGCATTGGGGGGCGTCGGGCAACGCTTTTTTGGCGCGAACAGGGGTGGCCCGCCGAGTTAGCGCGATGCCGCTTTGTCGTCCTCATTGCTTTGGTTACCGCAGAAATCAATGCCAAGGCTGCCGTGCCGGTCATCCTCCATTGATACCTCATAGGCGGCGCAATGAAGACGTCACCGACGCGCGTCCCTTCCGTTCCCGCCACACGTCGTCCGGCATGCAGGCTCCCGCCGCTCCGTTACGGCTATAAAAGCCGATCTCCCCGCCGGTGAATGTCACAGCTGCCACACGTCGCCTTGCATCACCACACAAAGAAAACACACTTGCCCCTTCCGGCCGACGAGCAATGGCTGAGAGGTTCCCAGGTGATGGCGCGGCGGCGAACGGCTTCGGCCGCCGCCATCTCCAAGAGCCGGATGCGCACCTCCTCTACGAGGCCCACTATCCGGCGCCCCCGGACATGCGTGTGTCGCGGTCGTGGAAGTTGAGCGTCGGCGGCTTCCCGATGCCACCGGTGCCCGAAGGGGCTGCACGGCGGGCCGAGATCACCCGCATCTGCTCGTCGCTGAGGAGGCGCAGCGGAACAAGTCGAGGTACGCCGCCGACAGCCACACGTTGTGGACAATGTACTTCGAGCGCCACCGCGAAGACCAGACGATTGCCTCCTGCAACGGCATCATCCCCCGCGGACGCCTCAGCGCCGACGGGCGGCGCAAGTGGTGGGGCGTGCCCGGCCGCACCCTCGAGGCCGTCCTCGACTACATCTAGACCAGCAACACGCCGCGCCTTGAGTACCCGCTGCTCCTTGAGTACCCGCTGCAGCCGTCATTCTCTCGCCATCGGGGCTGCTCCTGAACGCCGAGGCGAATGGAGCCGGGACGTCCTCGTCGTCGGGCTCCGGCTCGCCGGCGCTCCGCCCCGTCAAGCCGGAGCCGGAGGAGCCGTCGCTCCGGCGTCGCACCCGCAGCAACGCCCTCGTCATCAACGAGGGTGCCTGCCCCTCCCCGCGCTCCCTCCGCCTGCTCCGGCCGAAGCCCGAGCCGGGGCTGCCCCCCGTGAAGCCGGAGCACGCGGACATGGCGGCCCCCGACGACGAGGCCGCCCTCAAGTGGGCGAGGGAGGACTACGTCTGCGAGTAGGTACTCTGCCAACGCCGGGCATACGTGGAGCTCCAGGACCAGTGCCACGGACGCGAGAAGGGTGGCGTCATCGTCCTTGACGGCGACGAGGAGGACGAGGCCGGGCCGTCCAACCCCCCACCACGCGTTGGCTATCCTGGCCAGGGGTGCAGTAGGGACGGCGGCGGCTCCGGCGGGGTGCGCGACGACGACGACGGGGGCGGTGACTACACCCGCTTCTTTTTTTTCTTTTTTTCTTTTTCGAAAAGGGGGAATACCCCCGGCCTCTCCATCTGGACGATGCATACGGCCACTTTATTGATTATAACACAAGACCTTACAAAGTCGTACAACAGTAAGACCAAAGCCACCATCTTGGCAATCTCTGTCGCTACTCCTATCTAACTGATGAAGGGGCGCTGATGGTCTGGGCCTAATACCAAACAGACCTCACAGCCAAACCTAACATCTGAGACCTGAGGTCCCAATCAGGACTCCTTCCGGGTATGGGCACCCACCAGTCCGGCGTGCTCTTCAACCAGGCCCCCTGCCGGGTATGAGGCCGCCGCAGCCACGTACCATCAATCCATCTTCAGAGCTCTACTGTTGCATGAACCGTGCCAGGCCTCTCTGCCATCGACGCCACCACGACGCCAGACAGCGCCACCATCCTGCGCTCGTCCATCATCACACGCCCACCGGCGAGACCCCCGCTGCTCCATGCCGCTGAGACCCGCCGTTGTCGACGTGCTAGATGCCACGCCGCTCCTCCTCTTGTCCCTTCCAGTCAACACTTGGTCCAAAACGATGCCCCTAGGAGGGAGAACGACATCGAAACGTCGCCATCGTCCGATCCGGTAGATCCAGATCTAGGGTTTCCCCCGAAACCTTTCGATCAGGTTGACGTGACCTGCAACTATGATGCCTCGAGAAGGGAACGACGTCCGAGACGCCGCCATCGTCCGCCATGACCGCAGTCAGACGCAATTTTCACCGGAAGCCACGGCGTCCCGATCTCGCGGTTGGCTGGAACGGAGCCCTCCGCCGAACCGGTGACGTGCGACGCCCTCGATGGAGATCCCGATCTAGATCGAAGACGACCTCGACCGAAACCCTGCCACCAGCACCGCCACACCGCGCCACCTCCTCCTAGCCCACCCGCTTCTACAGGCTTCTCGGCATGTAGATGACGGGCGGTGGTCGCAGTGCAGCAGGACTAGGCGTAGTTTGCATGTTTTATCTGTTTTTATACAAATTTCAATAATGTTTCGCCGAGTTTGTACAAATTTGTATGAAATTAACGTCGAGTTCGCACGATTTTAGCTGCGGCCAGGGGGCATCGACTGAAAATGCAGTCGTCCCCACATACCAAGCAAGCGCGAGCCGAACGACCGGAGATACTCTGACCACGAGCATCACCAGACTAACAACACATTGGCACCCCATTTCTCCCACGCACACGTATATCTTGGCCGTTTTGCTCTATGGAAGACTCGTTTCATCCATACAATTTATTTTTTTAGAAAAGAAGGACGACCCTCGATCTTTGCATATGAGAAATGCACGCGGTCATTTTATTGATATTCTTGAGGACTTTACAAAATAAAACGATAAAATGTCTGAATCCGTCATCTTGACAACATCTGCCGCTACTCCTATCCAAATGATGAAGGGGTGCAAGTGTTGGGAAACGTTGCAGAAAACAAAAAATTTCCTACGGTTTCACCAAGATCCATCTATGAGTTCATCTAGCAACGGGTCATCGGATGCATCTATATACCTTCTAGATCGCGAGCGGAAGCGTTCAAAGAACGGGGATGAAGTAGTCGAACACGACGTGATCCAAATCACCGATGACCAAGCGCCGAACGGACGGCACCTCCGCGTTCAACACACGTACGGAGCGGATGACGTCTCCTCCTTCTTGATCCAACAAGGGGGAAGGAGAGGTTGATGAAGATCCAGCAGCACGACCGCGTGGTGGTGGATGCAGGGCGTCACAGTAGCAGGGCTCCGCCTATACTACGAGAGAGAGATGTAACGGGGAGAGAGGGAGGCGCCAAGGGTTGGTGTATCAAGTCCCTCCTCTCCCCCCACTATATATAGGGGTGCTAGGGGGGGCGCCGGCCCTAGGAGATGGGATCTCCTAGGGGGGCGGCGGCCAAGGGGTGGGGCTTGCCCCCAAAGCAAGGGGGCGCCCCCTTTAGGGTTTCCCCCAACCCTAGCCGCATGGGCCCTAGGGGAATGGCGCCCCAGCCCACTTTGGGCTGGGTTTGGTCCCACTTTAGCCCATGGGCCCCCCCCGGGATAGGTGGCCCCACCCGGTGGACCCCCGGGACCCTTCCGGTGGTCCCGGTATAATACCGGTGACCCCGAAACTTGTCCCGATAGCCGAAACAGCACTCCCTATATATAATTCTTTACCTCCGGACCATTCCGGAACTCCTCGGGACGTCCGAGATCTCATCCAGGACGCCGAACAATATTCGGGTTACTGCATATACATATCTTCACAACCCTAGCGTCACCGAACCTTAAGTGTGTAGACCCTACGGGTTCGGGAGACAAGCAGACATGACCAAGACGACTCTCCGGTCAATAACCAACAGCGGGATCTGGATAGCCATGTTGGCTCCCACATGTTCCACGATGATCTTATCGGATGAACCACGATGTCGAGGATTCAATCAACCCCGTATGCAATTCCCTTTGTCGATCGATATGTTACTTGCCCGAGATTCGATCGTCGGTATCCCAATACCTCGTTCAATCTCGTTACCGGCAAGTCACTTTACTCGTACCATAATGCATGATCCCGTGACCAGACACTTGGTCACTTTGAGCTCATTATGATGATGCATTACCGAGTGGGCCCAGTGATACCTCTCCGTCATACGGAGTGACAAATCCCAGTCTTGATCCGTGTCAACCCAACCGACACTTTCGGAGATACCCGTAGTATACCTTTATAGTCACCCAGTTACGTTGTGACGTTTGGTATACCCAAAGCACTCCTACGGTATCCGGGAGTTACACGATCTCATGGTCTAAGGAAAAGATACTTGACATTGGAAAAACTCTAGCAAACGAACTATACGATCTTTATGCTATGTTTAGGATTGGGTCTTGTCCATCACATCATTCTCCTAATGATGTGATCTCATTATCAATGACATCCAATGTCCATAGCCAGGAAACCATGACTATCTGTTGATCAACGAGCTAGTTAACTAGAGGCTTACTAGGGACATGTTGGTGTCTGTTATTCACACATGTATTACGATTTCCGGATAACACAATTATAGCATGAATAAAGACAATTATCATGAACAAGGAAATATAATAATAATGCTTTTATTATTGCCTCTAGGGCATATTTCCAACAGTCTCCCACTTGCACTAGAGTCAATAATCTAGTTACATTGTGATGAATCGAACACCCATGGAATTCTGGTGTTGATCATATTTTGCCCTAGGGAGAGGTTTAGTCAACGGATCTGCTACATTCAGGTCCATATGTACTTTACAAATCTCTATGTCTCCATCTTGAACATTTTCACGAATGGAGTTGAAGCGACGCTTGATGTGCCTTGTCTTCTTGTGAAACCTGGGCTCCTTGGCAAGTGCAATAGCTCCAGTGTTGTCACAGAAGAGCTTGATCGGCCCCGACGCATTGGGTATGACTCCGAGGTCGGTGATGAACTCCTTCACCCAAATTGCTTCATGTGCTGCCTCCGAGGCTGCCATGTACTCCGCTTCACATGTAGATCCCGCCACGACGCTCTGCTTGCAACTGCACCAGCTTACTGCCCCACCATTCAAAATATACACGTATCCGGTTTGTGACTTAGAGTCATCCAGATCTGTGTCGAAGCTAGCGTCGATGTAACCCTTTACGACGAGCTCTTCGTCACCTCCATAAACGAGAAACATTTCCTTAGTCCTTTTCAGGTACTTCAGGATATTCTTGACCGCTGTCCAGTGTTCCTTGCTGGGATTACTTTGGTACCTTCCTACCAAACTTACGGCAAGGTTTACATCAGGTCTGGTACACAGCATGGCATACATGATAGAACCTATGGTTGAGGCATAGGGGATGACACTCATCTCTTCTATTTCTTCTACCGTGGTCGGACTTTGAGCCGAGCTCAATTTCATACCTTGTAACACAGGCAAGAACCCCTTCTTAGATTGATCCATATTGAACTTCTTCAATATCTTCTCAAGGTATGTGCTTTGTGAAAGACCTATGAGGCGTCTTGATCTATCTCTATAGATCTTGATGCCTAATACATAAGCAGCTTCTCCAAGGTCCTTCATTGAAAAACTCTTATTCAAGTAGGCCTTGATGCTGTCCCAGAGTTCTATATCATTTCCCATCAAGAGTATGTCATCTACATATAGTATGAGAAATGCTATAGAGCTCCCACTCACTTTCTTGTAAACGCAGACTTCTCCATAAGTCTGCGTAAACCCAAACGCTTTGATCATCTCATCAAAGCGAATGTTCCAACTCCGAGATGCTTGCACCAGCCCATAAATCGAGCGTTGGAGCTTGCACACCTTGTCAGCATTCATAGGATCGACAAAACCCTCCGGCTGCATCATATACAGTTCTTCCTTAAGGAAACCATTAAGGAATGCCGTTTTGACGTCCATTTGCCATATCTCATAATCGTAGAATGCGGCAATTGCTAACATGATTCGGACGGACTTCAGCTTCGCTACCAGTGAGAAAGTCTCATCGTAGTCAACCCCTTGAACTTGTCGATAACCCTTAGCGACAAGCCGAGCTTTATAGATGGTCACATTACCATCCTCGTCTGTCTTCTTCTTAAAGATCCATTTATTTTCTATGGCTCGCCGTTCAAGGGGCAAGTCAGTCAAAGTCCATACTTCGTTTTCATACATAGATCCTATCTCGGATTTCATGGCTTCTAGCCATTTGTCGGAATCCGGGCCCGCCATCGCTTCTTCATAGTTCGAAGGTTCACCGTTGTCTAACAACATGATTTCCAAGACAGGGTTGCCGTACCACTCTGGTGCGGAACGTGTCCTTGTGGACCTTCGAATTTCAGTAGGAGCTTGATCAGAAGTATCTTGATCATTAACTTCCTCTCTAGTCGGTGCTGGCACCTCAGGAACATTTTCTTGAGTTGCGCCATTTTACGGTTCAAGAGGTAATACTTCATCAAGTTCTACTTTCCTCCCACTTACTTCTTTCGAGAGAAACTCCTTCTCTAGAAAGGATCCATTCTTGGCACCAAAGACCTTGCCTTCGGATTTGAGGTAGATGGTATACCCAATAGTTTGTTTTGGGTATCCTATGAAGACGCATTTTTCCGACTTGGGTTCGAGCTTTTCAGGTTGAAGTTTCTTGACATAAGCATCGCATCCCCAAACTTTTAGAAACGACAGCTTAGGTTTCTTCCCAAACCATAATTCATACGGTGTCGTCTCAACGGATTTCGACGGAGCCCTATTTAAAGTGAATGCGGCAGTCTCTAAAGCATAGCCCCAAAAAGATAGCGGTAAATCGGTAAGAGACATCATAGATCGCACCATATCTAATAGAGTGCGATTACGACGCTCGGACACACCGTTACGCTGAGGTGTTCCAGGCGGCTTGAGTTGTGAAACTATTCCACATTTTCTTAAGTGGGTGCCAAATTTGTGACTCAAGTATTCTCCTCCACGATCTGATCGTAGAAACTTGATTTTCCTGTCACGTTGATTCTCAACCTCACTCTGAAATTCCTTGAACTTTTCAAAGGTTTCTGACTTGTGTTTCATTAAGTAGATATACCCATATCTACTCAAGTCATCAGTGAGGGTGAGAACATAACGATAGCCGCCGCGAGTCTCAACACTCATTGGACCGCACACATCAGTATGTATGATTTCCAATAAGTTGGTTGCTCGCTCCATTGTTCCTGAGAACGGAGTCTTGGTCATTTTACCCATGAGGCATGGTTCGCACATGTCAAATGATTCATAATCAAGAGACTCTAAAAGTCCATCTGCATGGAGCTTCTTCATGCGTTTGACACCTATGTGACCAAGGCGGCAGTGCCACAAGTATGTGGGACTATCATTATCAACTTTACATCTTTTGGTACTCACATTATGAACATGTGTAGCATTACGTTCGAGATTCATAAAGAATAAACCATTCACCATAGGAGCATGACCATAAAACATATCTCTCATATAAATAGAACAACCATTATTCTCGGATTTAAATGAGTAGCCATCTCGAATTAAACGAGACCCCGATACAATGTTCATGCTCAAAGCTGGCACTAAATAATAATTATTAAGGTTTAAAACTAATCCCGAAGGTAAATATAGAGGTAGCGTGCCGACGGCGATCACATTGACCTTGGAACCATTCTCGACGCGCATCGTCACCTCGTCCTTTGCCAGTTTCCGCTTATTCCGCAACCCCTGCTTTGAGTTACAAATGTGAGCAACTGCACCGGTATCAAATACCCAGGAGCTACTACGGACACTAGTAAGGTACACATCAATTATATGTATATCACATATACCTTTTGTTTTGCCAGCCTTCTTGTCTGCTAAGTATTTGGGGCAGTTCCGCTTCCAGTGACCGCTTCCCTTGCAATAAAAGCACTCAGTCTCGGGCTTGGGTCCATTCTTTGGCTTCTTCCCGGCAGCTTGCTTGCCGGGCGTGGCAACTCCCTTGCCGTCCATCTTGAAGTTCTTTTTACCCTTGCCCTTCTTGAACTTAGTGGTTTTATTCACCATCAACACTTGATGTTCCTTCTTGACTTCTACCTCCACTGATTTCAGCATTGAAAATAACTCAGGAATGGTCTTTTCCATCCCCTGCATATTGAAGTTCATCACAAAGCTCTTGTAGCTTGGTGGAAGCGACTGGAGGATTCTGTGAATGACCGCATCATCCGGGAGATTAACTCCCAGCTGAGTCAAGCGGTTATGCAACCCAGACATAGTGAGTATGTGCTCACTGACAGAACTATTTTCCTCCATCTTACAGCTGAAGAATTTGTCGGAGACTTCATATCTCTCGACCCGGGCATGACCTTGAAAAACCATTTTCAGCTCTTCGAACATCTCATATGCTCCATGTCTCTCAAAACGGTTTTGGAGCCCCGGCTGTAAGCTGTAAAGCATGCCGCACTGAACGAGGTAGTAGTCGTCAACACGTGTCTGCCAAGCGTTCATAATGTCTTGGTTCTGTGGGACGGGAGCTTCACCTAGCGGTGCTTGTAGGAGATAATCTTTCTTGGCAGCTATGAGGATGATCCTCGGGTTCCGGACCCAGTCCGTATAGTTGCTGCCATCATCTTTCAGCTTGGTTTTCTCTAGGAACGCGTTGAAGTTGAGGACTACGTTGGCCATTTGATCTGCAAGACATATTGTAAAGAATTTAGACTAAGTTCATGATAATTAAGTTCATCTAATCAAATTATTCAATGAACTCCCACTTAGATAGACATCCCTCTTCTAGTCATCTAAGTATAACATGATCCGAGTCAACTAGGCCATGTCCGATCATCACGTGAGACGGACTAGTCAACGTCGGTGAACATCTTCATGTTGATCGTATCTTCTATACGACTCATGCTCGACCTTTCGGTCTTCTGTGTTCCGAGGCCATGTCTGTACATGGTAGGCTCGTCAAGTCAACCTAAGTGTTTGCATGTGTAAATCTGTCTTACACCCGTTGTATGTGAACGTCTGAATCAAACACCCGATCATCACGTGGTGCTTTGAATCAACGAACTATCGCAACGGTGCACAGTTAGGGGGAACACTTCTTGAAATTATTATGAGGGATCATCTTATTTACTACCGTCGTTCTAAGTAAAAAAGATGCAAAACATGATAAACATCACATGCAATCAAATAATAAATGTGACATGATATGGCCAATATCACATAGCTCCTTTGATCTCCATCTTGGGGCTCCGTGATTATCTTGTCACCGGCTTGACACCATGGTCTTCATCATCATGATCTCCATCATCGTGTCTCCATGAAGTTGCTCGCCAACTATTACTTCTACTACTAAGGCTAACGCGTTTAGCAATAAAGTAAAGTAATTTACATGGCGTTTCTCAAGGACACGTAGGTCATAAAAAAATAAAGACAACTCCTATGGCTCCTGCCAGTTTTCATACTCATCGACATGCAAGTCGTGATTCCTATTACATAGCATGAACATCTCATACATCACATATAGATCATTCATCATTCATCACAACTTTGGCCATATCATATCACAAAGCACTTGCTGCAAAAATAAGTTAGACGTCCTCTAATTGTTGTTGCAAGTTTTATGTGGCTGAATTAGGGTTCTAGCAAGAACGTCTTCTTACCTACGTGAAAGCCACAACGTGATTTGTCAACTTCTATTTACCCTTCATAAGGACCCTGTTCATCGAATCCGCTCCAACTAAAGTGGGAGAGACAGACACCCGCTAGCCACCTTATGCAACTAGTGCATGTTAGTCGGTGGAACCGGTCTCACGTAAGCGTACGTGTAAGGTTGGTCCGGGCCGCTTCATCCCACAATACCGCTGAAGCAAGATAAGACTAGTAGCGGCAAGAAAGTTGACAAATCTACGCCCACAACAAATTGTGTTCTACTCGCGCAAGAAGAACTACGCATAAACCTGGCTCATGATGCCACTGTTGGGGAACGTTGCAGAAAACAAGAAATTTCCTACGGTTTCACCAAGATCCATCTATGAGTTCATCTAGCAACGAGTCATCGGATGCATCTACATACCTTGTAGATCGCGAGCGGAAGCGTTCAAAGAACGGGGATGAAGTAGTCGAACACGACGTGATCCAAATCACTGATGACCAAGCGCCGAACGGACGGCACCTCCGTGTTCAACACACGTACGGAGCGGATGACGTCTCCTCCTTCTTGATCCAGCAAGGGGGAAGGAGAGGTTGATGAAGATCCAGCAGCATGACGGCGTGGTGGTGGATGCAGGGCGTCACAGTAGCAGGGCTCCGCCTATACTACGAGAGAGAGATGTAATGGGGAGAGAGGGAGGCGCCAAGGGCTGGTGTATCAAGTCCCTCCTCTCCCCCACTATATATAGGGGTGCTAGGGGGGGCGCCGGCCCTAGGAGATGGGATCTCCTAGGGGGGGCGGCGGCCAAGGGGTGGGGCTTGCCCCCAAAGCAAGGGGGCGCCCCCTTTAGGGTTCCCCCCCCAACCCTAGCCGCATGGGCCCTAGGGGAGTGGCGCCCCAGCCCACTTTGGGCTGGGTTTGGTCCCACTTTAGCCCATGGGGCCCCCCCGGGATAGGTGGCCCCATCCGGTGGACCCCCGGGACCCTTCCGGTGGTCCCGGTATAATACCGGTGACCCCGAAACTTGTCCCGATAGCCGAAACAGCACTTCCTATATATAATTCTTTACCTCCGGACCATTCCGGAACTCCTCGGGACGTCCGAGATCTCATCCGGGACGCTGAACAATATTCGGGTTACTGCATATACATATCTTCACAACCCTAGCGTCACCGAACCTTAAGTGTGTAGACCCTACGGGTTCGGGAGACAAGCAGACATGACCGAGACGACTCTCCGGTCAATAACCAACAGCGGGATCTGGATAGCCATGTTGGCTCCCACATGTTCTACGATGATCTTATCGGATGAACCACGATGTCGAGGATTCAATCAACCCCGTATGCAATTCCCTCTGTCAATCGATATGTTACTTGCCCGAGATTCGATCGTTGGTATCCCAATACCTCGTTCAATCTCGTTACCGACAAGTCACTTTACTCGTACCATAATGCATGATCCCGTGACCAGACACTTGGTCACTTTGAGCTCATTATGATGGTGCATTACCGAGTAGGCCCAGTGATACCTCTCCGTCATACGGAGTGACAAATCCCAGTCTTGATCCGTGTCAACCCAACCGACACTTTCGAAGATACCCGTAGTATACCTTTATAGTCACCCAGTTACGTTGTGACGTTTGGTATAACCAAAGCACTCCTACGGTATCCGGGAGTTACACGATCTCATGGTCTAAGGAAAAGATACTTGACATTGGAAAAACTCTAGCAAACGAACTATACGATCTTTATGCTATGTTTAGGATTGGGTCTTGTCCATCACATCATTCTCCTAATGATGTGATCTCATTATCAATGACATCCAATGTCCATAGCCAGGAAACCATGACTATCTGTTGATCAACGAGCTAGTTAACTAGAGGCTTACTAGGGACATGTTGGTGTCTGTTATTCACACATGTATTACGATTTCCGGATAACACAATTATAGCATGAATAAAGACAATTATCATGAATAAGGAAATATAATAATAATGCTTTTATTATTGCCTCTAGGGCATATTTCCAACAGCAAGCTGGGCCACATACCCAGAACTCTCACCTAAGCCTAACATCTAAAGCCGGAGGCCCCGACCGAGCCATCTGCTGGGTCCGGGGCTCAAACCAGTCTGATGCACTCACATGTGTCATCGCCGCCATCTTCCACTAGTCCATCCTCAGAGCAAATTGAGGTGATAACCTTGACAGGTCCTCCGTCGTCGACGCCACCACGGCGCCAAACGACGACCTCCACCTATGCGAGCGTTGGCAGGTCTTCCGCCATTGACGCCACCATGACACCAGACGACGACCTCCACCTACGTGAGTCCATCTCCAAGAACCGGACGTAAATCCATGCTAGGATTGGGCCGCACCACCGCCATTGCCCACCACCCACAAGCGCCACCCAACCCTAAGGTTCCCAAAGCGGCGCCTTCAAGAAAGGAACGACGCCGTGAGCGCCGCCACCGCCAAACAAAGTTAGGGCTTTCGCCCGGGAGACCTAGGGGAAGATGAAGTGAGGAGATCAGTCCATACCGACGCCTCCAAGAAGGGCAACGACGCCCTCAGGCATCGCCGTCGGCGCGGCCGGTCATGGCCGGCCAGGGATTTCGCCCGAACTAGATCCCCGCCACCAGCAGCGCCTCCTGTACAGAAGCGGCCCGACCAGGCTGGCCCGCGTGCCGAACAGGGGAGGAGGGGAGGCGCCAGATCGCGCGCACTGACCGCCGCCGGCCGCCAATGACGACCGGATGCTGCCGCCCGCGCGGCCAATTTATATAACCCTTTTTGACTCTTTGTAGTATCTTTAGATATTTTTTCTAGAAATCTTTTAGAGAGATTTTTGTAGAAAGAAACCAAGATCTTGCATAAATGAGCAAGTGGTTACGTCTTCATTATGATGCATGTTAAATTGTGGCCATATATCGTGTTGGCAGTTGTTAATTTTTACCTTGTAAGTATATATGTTTTTTTTGCGGGGGTAAGAATATATGTATTGATAACTCTATAAACACTGCGATATTCTGTACTCCCTCCTTTCAAAAATGAAGTACCCATAGAATTTATTTAAAATAAAGTATGACCGACATGATAGAGAAAATTATCAACATCAATAATACCAAATGAATGCGATATAATAATATATTTCACAGTGTATCTTGCGATAATTATTTGGTATTTTAGATGTATATTTTCTCGATAAATTAAATCAAACTTTAACTTCTGAAAAAATATACATTATGTTTGAGGTGTTTAGTACTCCTTGTGAACTTTGATAATAGCTCTGGATCCTTTTCACACACACACAAAAAATAAAGACAAGCGATATGGTGGGTGGTTTTGATTGATCACAACGGATCTTGATTTCAATCAAAGGCTTGAACTAAAAAAACACCCCACTATCAATTGTTGGGCAGACTTACATTTTTCCCATACAGACCTCTGAAAGACAGGTTCCCTATCATCATGATATTGGAACGACAAGCGTAACCAGTGGATATACTCGCCCTTCCCTCGCCACGTGTAGTTATGCTCTAGCTTGTCTTGAAGGGCTTAATATCACGTCAGGGGAGATGGACGTACATTGGAGTTGAGACATGCCGATGATGGTGTAGTTCGGCTGATGGTGGTCGAGACACCAATCATCATAAGAGGCTTGGTGACAGTGGTGAAACGTGTATAGTAAGAAGATGTGTTTTATGATGAAACCTTTTGTCGGCGTTCTGAGAACGGGGGTCATCAGACTTGCTTGTCTGTGTCCTGCGGCGTGACTCAAGTGGGGGCCAGCGCGGCCCATCTTCATCACTCATGCTCAAGAGCCTTGCGAGGGGCCGAGCCTTACGGGGCGGACGACAGAAAGCTTTCTCAGAGGCAGCCTCATCAGGCAGGCTCGCGAGGAGGCGGAGAGATCAAGGCAGGGATACCTCGCGAGGAGTCCGTGACGCAAGCCATGACGATCGAGACCAGGCGGGCGCCAGGCGGGCGTCGGCCTGCGCAGTGTCCTTATTTCCCCTTTGGTGCAAAGGGGGCAAGTACAGGCCAAGGCATCGGGCAAAAGTTGTCATTTCGGTGCAACAAGACCAATACCAGCAGAGCGGCAGGACGGAGGTCACCGTGGAGCTCAACACGGCGTCATCACCAGTACTTTGGCACCCAAAGACCACCTTTGGTCTGGATAACTTGTACTATATGTTCCCCTTCAAAATGGCCAATTGTTGGCGCCCTTCCCGCTTATTATTTGGGGAGAGGCCCAGGGCCTCTATAAATTGTGCTAGCCACCACAGAGTAGGGGGGGGGGCACGGAGAGACATCTAGAGATCTGATAGAGCCCTAGCAGAGAGAGAGAGAGAGAAGACTGAACTCACCCAAGCAGTTCATCGCACCAGCTCAAGAACACCTCTCGCGAGGTTGTTCTTCCCTTGTAATGTTCATCATCATACCCTGAGGCAATCCACCACACCACACACTGGAGTAGGGTATTGCACCACAACGGTGGCCCGAACCAGTATAAACCTTGTGACCCTTGTGTTGTTTGTTGTTTTCAGCTTAGATCACGCGAGAAGATTGGACGTAGATCGGTAGGGGAGAGATCTCCGCGCGCACCCCAGTGTTTGAACCTCAAGGGTCTGCCGGAATCCGAAATCCGACATTTGGCGCGCCAGGTAGGGGGTGCGCCGGAGTCTCCCTCCTGACGACCCGCTCTCCCCCAACATCGCATCCCGCCCTCATGGCGGACAACTCGCCGCCCATTCCAGCAACGGATGCCGGCACTGGGGCTAGGGGGCTCCGGGCCTTGGCCCCCACCTTGCGACAGGTGTAGTGGCCGCACGAGTTCAAGCCCGAGAAGCCGCTACGCTACAACGGCGCGACAGACCCGATGATTTTCCTACTGGCGTACGAGGAGGCCGTCCTCAGAGCCGAGGGTGACGACCGGGTGATGGCCAACTGGTTACCCATGGCCCTCACTGGCGTCCCGCGTGCGTGGCTCCTCCACCTGCCGACGGCCTCTGTCACCTCCTAGGAGGAGCTGCGCGACCTCTTCCTCGCCCGTTTCGCCGCACCAGCGCCTCCCGTCGTCGCAGCTCTCCTGGGTGGCTTCCAGGCACCACCCTCGAGCCATCACGTCAAGTCGTTCACCCGCCGGATCAGCACCGCCTCCAAGCGCCGAGAAGCCCCCCGGGCTAGGTGGCGCCCGAGGCCGATCTAACCTTCGACTCGGAGGGCCACCCCTTCAACCCCATCAGTTTGGGCGCGCTCCCGATGTTGTGCAACCCCACCATTTGCCAAGTGGACATCACCAGGACCCTCATCGATGGTGGTGCCGGCCTCAACGTGCTCTTGGTGGAGGCCTTCAGCCTCCTCCACGTGCCGCTGGAGCGGCTCCAACCCAGCAGGCCTTTCTCGGGCGTCGGAGCCGGTTCCACCACCTCCTTGGGACAGATTCGCCTCCCAGTGACCTTCGGCACCTGCGACAACATCCGCACGGAGCTGATCGACTTCGACATCGCTCCCATTGTTCTCCCCTATAACGCCATCCTCGGCTATCCAGCCTTGGTTCGGTTCATGGCAACAACTCACCCGACGTACAACCTCATGAAGATGCCTGGGAGCAGCGGCGTCCTCACCGTGTCAGGAGACATGAGGGATGCGCTGCAGATGCTCCAGCTTGTTTTCAGGGTAGCCGCGGTGGCACAGCCCACTAGCACCGACGCCCTTGAGCCCAAGGGGGCTGCACCGGTTAAAAAGAAACAGCTATTCACCCAATACAAGGCGGAAACCAAGCATGTACCAGTCGACGAGGACGGGTCCACTAGCGCCACCTTCACCATAGGGGCCAACCTCGAGCCCGAGCAGGAGGAGGCCCTGGTGAGGTTCCTGCGTGCGAACAAGAAGGTGTTCGCGTGAGAACATGATCAGTAGGCAGGGGTCCAAAGGAAAGTGATTGAGCATCACCTCAACGTGTGCCCCAATGTGCGCCCCGTGAAGCAGAAGGCGAGGCGGCAGTCCATTGAGAAACAGGATTTCATCGTTCAAGAGACCCCGAAGCTAGAGGCGGCAGGAGTTATCCGCGAGGTCCGCTACCCTGATTGGCTGGCTCATCCGGTCGTTGTGCCAAAAAGGGAGGAAAGGAGCGCATGTGTGTCGACCTCACCAACCTCAACATGGCAAGCCTGCAGGATCCATTTCCGCTCCCCCGCATTGACCAGATAGTCGACTCCACCGCAGAGTGTGACCTATTGTGTTTCCCAGATGCCTTCTCGGGCTATCACCAGATCAAGATGGCGGTAGAAGACGTGGAGAAGATGACTTTCCTGACCCCGTGTGGAGTGTACTGCTATACGTGCATGCCATTTGGGTTGCGCAACGCAGGCGCGACCTTTCAGCGGCTGATGCACATCGCCTTAGGCCGGCAGCTCGGGAGGAACGCTGAAGATTACGTCGATGACATTGTGGTGAAGTCTCGTGAGGCAGGAACCCTAATATAGGACCTGGGAGAAACCTTTGCGAGCCTCAGCGAAGTGGACCTACGGCTCAACCCAGAGAAGTGCGTGTTTGGAGTCCCCTCGGGAAAGCTCCTGGGTTTCCTCGTCCCACAGGGGCATCGAGGCCAACCCGGAGAAGGTCAAGGCAGTCGAATACATGAGCCCGCCAAGGACCCTCAGAGAAATGTAGAAGCTCACCGGGCGTGTAACTGCGCTGGGGCGCTTCATCTCCAAGCTGGGGGAACGAGGGCTGCCCTTCTTCAAGCTAATAAAGAAAAAGGGCCCCTTCGAATGCACTAAAGAGGCTGACAAGGCATTCCAAGACCTCAAGAGGTACCTCACCAGCCCACTAGTGATGGTAGCTCCGCGTCCTCGGGAGCCCCTAGTGCTCTACCTTGCGGCCACCCCTAACTCCGCTAGCACAGCCCTGGTGGCGGTCAGGGAGGAGCGCTGTGCCAAGGCCGCATCGACCATCCAAAATGAAGCAAAGCAGAGCCGGGAGGGCCACGCGAAGGCCGCAACCACAGTCAGAAAGGAACAGCCGCAACAAGAGAACGCACCCGAAGCAGGAGAGGCCTCTTCAGGCGACCAGGCACTGGGGGCTCCGTCGTCTCAAGAGACGCCTCGACCTCTGGAGGACGCAAGCTGCGCCAGCACCCTCAACCTCGTCGAGCATCCCGTGTACTTCGTCAGCACAGTGCTACGGGACGCAAGGGCACGGTACCCCATGCCTCAAAAACTCTTCCTCGCGCTACTAGTGGCCTCACGCAAGCTGTGCCACTACTTCCAAGGCCATCCCATCAAAGTCGTCTCAGCATACCCCTTGTAAAGAGTACTCAGGAGCCCCAACTCAGCTGGGAGGGTCGCTTAATGGAACATTGAACTACAGGCATTTCAGCTAGAATTCAGTACGACCAGAGTCATCAAGGGAGCCGCACTTGCGGATTTCGTGGCAGAATGGGCAGAAGCACCGGGTCTCGAGGCAGGCGAAGACCGATCACTTTCCCCGGGAAGTGAAGCACCAGACGGCTGGGTCATGTACTTCGATGGGGCGTTCTCCTGACACAGTGCGGAAGCTGGCGCAGTGCTCGTATCCCCTACCCAGGACAAACTCTACTACGCCATACAACTCTTCTTCCAGCACGGAGAAAAGGTCTCCAACAACATAGCAGAGTACGAAGGCCTAATAGCAGGCCTGAAGGCCGCAATTGCCTTAGGGGTAAAGCGCCTCATCATCAAGGGCGATTCGCAGCTCATCGTCAACTTCTCCAACAAGATATACGAGTCAAAGGACGAGCACATGGAAGCCTACCTCGCTGAGGTTCGCAAGATGGAGAAACAGTTCTGGGGGCTGGAGTTGCAACACGAGCCCCGGGGCACCAATCAGGAAGCTGATGACATTGCCAAGAGGGCATCTCGGCGGCTGCCTCAGGAGCCTGGCATCTTCGAGGAGCGGCTCTTCAAACCCTCGGCGGTGCCGTCTGAAGGAAATATGCCCTAGAGGCAATAATAAAGTTATTATTTATTTCCTTATATCATGATAAATGTTTATTATTCATGCTAGAATTGTATTAACCGGAAACATAATACATGTGTGAATACATAGACAAACAAACACTAGTAGAAAAAGGGTCAAACGTGAAGCACATTAGTGCCGGTTTGAATTTGAGCCGGCACTAATGTGTACATTAGTGCCGGTTCCAACGGCTAGCCGGGCCGCTCTCATTAGTACCGGTCTGTGGCGAACCTTTAGCACCGGTTCGTGCCACGAACCGGTACTAAAGTGAGTGGTGGCAGGATGTTGTCAGTCCGGGGCACCTCCAGCACCTTTAGTATCGGGTCGTATCACGAACTGGTACTAAAGGTCGTCCTATATAGACCCTTCGTCCACCTGAGCTCGCTCTATTCTTCCCCTTCCCCCTCTCCTCTCTGTTCTTTTCCCTCTTCCTCTCAAGATCATCACACATTTTTCCCAAGATTTCAAGGCCCCCATCCATTCAAATGATCACAAAGGTTAGAAACTTTTTCCTTTCATCTCTCAATGCTAGATTAGCTCGTGCTAGTATTTGATTTATATGCAATTTGAGGTCAAAAATAACACTTAGTTTTGCATATGTAGGTATGGTTTACTTAGTACCTTCTAAATCTCCGTCGTAACCACCGTCGATCGCTCGCAACGTCCCGTCGCCGGCATCACCTTGTGGTGAGCCTCTTGTTCATGAAGTTTTATATAAAAAATGATGTTTGTGTGATTTGGATATATAGTTACTCGTATAATTATCTTACCCATACGATGTTTGTTATGCATAGTGCCATGGTTTTGATATCCGTCCCCGTCGGCCCTCGTCCGGGTTATGATTTGGATGTGGTATATTCTCTTTTAAAACTATTCATTGCATTTCGTGTTTATGACAAATTATTCCCATCAAGTTGACATAGATATTTGTATGTAGGAGGTAGTTGAACCGGAAATTCCCACCGACCCTATTGTCGAGAGGTTCAATTTAGTTGAAAGAGAAAATGAGGATTTGAAGGAAAAATTGAAAAGAATTGAGGGGGAGAAGATGGAATTGGAGTTGCATGTTGCCGATGTCATCGATGATCACAAGATTAAGATAGAGAAAATGCGCTTGAAGATTAGAAAGATTAGAAAATATGCCATTCATAGTGAGGCTTGATATCATTATGCTGTTGGATCAATTGTTACCTTAGTTGCGATCTTGATCGCATTGGTTGTTGCATTTAAATTCTTTAGCTAGAGAGTTATTTGTTTGTTGCATTTAAGTGTTGTATGAACTTCATGTATTGTATTAATTTGATGTTTTCGGTGCTTTGTATTGAAGATGAGCCGGCAATGGATGTACGATGACAGATGCTCTCCCGAGTTCATTAATGGCGTGCGTACTTTTCTACTTGCGGCTGAGGCAAACAAGCGAGCGGATGGTTTTATGCATTGTCCATGTGCTGGCTGTAAGAATGGTCGCAATTACTCTACGTCAAGAACCATTCATGTCCACCTGTTTGAGTCCGGTTTCATGCCCAACTATAATGTTTGGACCATGCATGGAGAAAGAGGGGTTATGACGGAAGACAATGAAGAAGAAGAGGACGACGACAGCTATCCTGGCCATGGGTTCCCTGAATACGATGATACAACAATGAGGGAAGAAGCTGAGCCGGTAATGCGGGAAGAAGCTGAGCCGGCAATGCGGGAAGAAGCTGAAGAAGAGGCATCGGATGAGCCCATTGATGATCTAGGCCGGGCCATATCCGATGCAAAGAGAAACTGCACAAGTGATTTGGAGAAGAAGAAGTTGCAGCGCATGTTAGAGGATCACAAGAAATTCCTATACCCAAATTGCATAGGTGACAAGAAAAAGCTGGGCACCACACTGGAATTGCTGCAATGGAAGGCAGAGAATGGTGTATCTGACAAGGGATTTGGAAAGTTGCTGGTAATGATAAAGGATATGCTTCCAAAGGACAACGAATTGCCCGAGAGTAAGTACGAAGCAAAGAAGCTTGTCTGCCCTCTAGGGTTAGAGGTGCAGAAGATACATGCATGCCCTAATGATTGCATCCTCTACTGCGGTGAGTACGAGGATTTGAACGCTTGCCCCGTATGCGGTGCATTGCGCTATAAGATCAGCCGCGATGACCCTGGTGATGTCGAGGGCGAGCGCCTCAGGAAGAAGATTCCTGCCAAGGTGATGTGGTATGCTCCTATAATACAACGGTTGAAACGTTTGTTCTAAAACAAAGAGCATGCCAAGGAGCTGCGATGGCACAGAGAAGACCGTAAGAAAGACGGAAAGTTGAGAGTACCCACTGACGGGTCGCAGTGGAGAAAAATCGAAAGAAAGTACGGGAAGGAGTTTGCAGATGACGCAAGGAATGTATGGTTTGGTCTAAGCGCAGATAGCATTAATCCTTTTGGGGAGCAAAGCAGCAACCATAGCACCTGGCCTATGACTCTATGTTTGTATAACCTTCCTCCTTGGTTGTGCATGAAGCGGAAATTCATTATGATGCCAGTGCTCATCCAAGGCCCTAAGCAACCCGGCAACGACATTGATGTGTACCTAAGGACATTAGTTGAAGAACTCTTACAACTGTGAAATGGAACAGGTGTACGTGCATGGGATGAGCACATGGGGGGAAGAATTTGACCTAAAGGCGTTGCTGTTCATGACCATCAATGATTGGACTGCTCTCAGTAACCTTTCAGGATAGACAAACAAGGGATACCGTCCATGCACGCACTGTTTGGATGATACCGACAGTATATATTTGGCTAATTGTAAGAAGAATGTGTACCTGGGACATCGTCGATTTCTTCCGAGCAGGCATCCCGTAAGAAAGAAAGGCAAGCATTTCAAAGGTGAGGCAGATCACCGGACGAAGCCTCGCCACCGTACTGGTGCTGATGTACATGATATGGTCAAGGATTTGAAGGTGGTCTTTGGAAAGGGTCCTGGTGGACAACCTGTTCCGAATGACGCTGCCGGACGCGCACCCATGTGGAAGAAGAAATCTATATTTTGGGACCTGCCCTATTGGAAAGACGTAGAGGTCCGCTCCGCAATCGACATGATGCACGTGACGAAGAATCTTTGTGTGACCCTGCTTGGCTTCTTGGGCATGTATGGGAAGACAAAAGATACACCTGAGGCACGGGAGGACCAGCAACATATGCACGAAAAAGACGGCATACATAAGGGTCATGCAAGCTACGCTCTTACCAAAGAAGAGAAGGAAATCTTCTTTGCATGCCTGCTTAGTATTAAGGTACCGTCTGGCTTTTCGTCGAATATAAAAGGAATAATAAACATGGCAGAGAAAAAGTTCTAGAACCTAAAGTCTCATGACTGCCACGTGATTATGATGCAACTGCTTCCGGTTGCATTGAGGGGGCTTCTACCGGAAAACGTTCGATTAGCCATTGTGAAGCTATGTGCATTTCTCAATGCAATCTCTCAGAAGGTAATCGATCCAGAAATCATACCAAGGTTAGAGAATGATTTGGTGCAATGTCTTGTCAGTTTCGAGTTCGTGTTCCCACCATCCTTCTTCAACATCATGACGCACGTCCTAGTTCACCTATGCGAAGAGATTAACGTTTTGGGTCCTGTATTTCTACACAATATGTTCCTGTAACGCCCTCAATGCGGCTATATCTCCCACGTGTCGAAGCACGAATTAGAGGCATAACCGCATTGAAAGCAATGTCGCAAGTGAGGTAATCTTCACACAACCCATGTAATACAATAGGGGAAAAGAATACATAGTTGGCTTACAATCGCCACTTCACACAATTACATGAATAAAGCATTACATCATCCAGATACAATCAAGGTCTGGCTATGGAACCAAAATAAAAAAGAACCCCAAATGCGACACGGTCCCCGATCGACCCCAACTGGGCTTGACTACTGATCAACTAGAACGAAACAATCACAAAGGTCAAGATCTTTATCGAGCTCCTCCTGAGCTTGGTTGCGTCATGTGCACGGACTCATCGGCACCTGCAAGCTGGTTTTGGAAGTATCTGTGGGCCATGGGGACTCAACAATCTCGCACCCTCGCGATCAAGACTATTTAAGCTTATGGGTAAGGTAAAGGTATGAGGTGGAGCTGCAGCAAGCGACTAGCATATAAGGTGGCTAACATACGCAAATGAGAGCGAGAAGAGAAGGCAAAGCATGGTCGATAAAAGTATGGTCAAGAAGTGATCCTAAAACAACATACGTCAAGCATAACTCCAACACCGTGTTCACTTCTCGGACTCCGCCGGAAAGAGACCATCACGGTTACACACGCGGTGGATGTATTTTAATTAAGGTCGACTTCAGGTTTTCTACAACCGGACATTAACGAATTCCCATCTGCCCATAACCGCGGGCATGGCTTTCGAAAGTTCAAATCCCTGCAGGGGTGTCCCAACTTAGCCCATCACAAGCTCTCACGGTCAATGAAGGAATATACCTCCTCCCGAGACATTTCGATCAAACTCGGTATCCCGGTTCTACAAGACATTTCGACAGGGTAAAACTAAACCAGCAACACCACCCAGATGTGCCGACAAATCCCGATAGGAGCTGCATATATCTCGTTGTCAGGGCACACCAGATGAGCAAGACATCGGGTAAGCCAGCCCAGAGTTCCCCCTGGTAGCCTCGGACATCGCTCAGTTGGACCAACACTCAGAGGAGCACTGGCCCGGGGGGGGGGGGGGTAAAATAATGATGACCCTAAGGAGCGCTACTCCCAACGGAAAAGAAAAGGCTAGGTGGCGAATAGTAAAACCAATGTCTGGCATTGCTGGAAGAGCTTTACTCAAGGCGAACTGTCAAGGGGTTCCCATTATTACCCAACCGCGTAAGGAACGCAAAATCCGGGAACATAACACCGATATGACGGAAACTAGGGCGGCAAGAGTGGAACAAAACACCAGGCATAAGGCTGAGCCTTCCACCCTTTACCAAGTATATAGATGCATTAATTAAATAAGATATATTGTGATATCCCAACAAGTAAACATGTTCCCACAAGGAACAACATCTCCATGTTCCAACAAGGAACAAAACTTCAATCTTCACCTGCAACTAGCAACGCTATAAGAGGGGCTGAGCAAAGCGGTAACATAGCCAAACAACGGTTTGCTAGGACAAGGTGGGTTAGAGGCTTGGTTCAACAATATGGGAGGCATGATAAGCAAGTGGTAGGTATCGCAGCATAGGCATAGCAAAAGAGCGAGCATCTAGCAAGCAAAGATAGAAGTGATTTCGAGGGTATGATCATCTGGCCTGAAATCCCGCAAGGAAGAAGAATGAGTGCATGAAGAAGACAAACGGACGTAGACGAACGGTTCCTCACAAACGCGACGTTACCAGAACCAACCCGAAGAAGCAAACACCAGAAAAGAAGCACACAACATAGTAAACAAACCACACATGAACATGGTATGATATGCGGGATGCGGTATGCGATGCATAAGCATGATTTGCACAGGAATGAATGAACCTGGCCTCAACATGGAAATCCAAGAGTGCCACTGGAAAGGTGAGATGAAATCGCTTGAAAGGTGAGATGAAATCCAGGAATCGGAGTTACGGTTTGGAAATGGCAAGCGATTCAAATATGACACCGGTCTGCGATTTACAGCAAGTAGTCATCCAAATGCAATGAGATGAACATGCTACAACACCCAAACATGGCATCAAAATACATGGCAGGAATCCATTCAAGATGCTTAACAAAAGATGAACATTGAGCTACGGCCAATTCATCCATTAGCAGGTTCAAACAAGCATGGCAAAACTGCATATGGTAAACAGATCTCAGACTTAGTGAAATTAACACTTGCCTGGAATTTCAGATCAGATAGCACTCTTTGGAACATCAAAACTACATGCTACAGGACCTGAACATGACAAAGTAAAGCATGGCATGGAGCTACTTAAAGAGATTTGAAGGAAATATGCCCTAGAGGCAATAATAAAGTTATTATTTATATCCTTATATCATGATAAATGTTTATTATTCATGCTAGAATTGTATTAACCGGAAACATAATACATGTGTGAATACATAGACAAACTTAGTGTCACTAGTATGCCTCTACTTGGCTAGCTCGTTAAACAAAGATGGTTATGTTTCCTAACCATGAACAAAGTGTTGTTATTTGATTAACGAGGTCACATCATTAGTTGAATGATCTGATTGACATGACCCATTCCATTAGCTTAGCACCCGATCGTTTAGTATGTTGCTATTGCTTTCTTCATGACTTATACATGTTCCTATGACCATGAGATTATGCAACTCCCGTTTACCGGAGGAACACTTTGTGTGCTACCAAACGTCACAACGTAACT
This sequence comes from Triticum monococcum, assembly GCA_034509565.1. Lineage (NCBI taxonomy): Eukaryota > Viridiplantae > Streptophyta > Magnoliopsida > Poales > Poaceae > Triticum > Triticum monococcum. The sequence continues at coordinate 72,844,936 of CM067842.1, read as the reverse complement.
GGGTGATTATAAAGGAGCTCTACAGGTGTCTCCAAAGGTAGATTTTGGGTTGGCGTATTTCGAGATTAGGATTTGTCACTCCGATTGTCGGAGAGGTATCTCTAGGCCCTCTCGGTAATGCACATCACATAAGCCTTGCAAGCATTGCAACTAATGAGTTAGTTGCGGGATGATGTATTACGGAACGAGTAAAGAGACTTGCCGGTAACGAGATTGAACTAGGTATTGGATACCGACGATCGAATCTCGGGCAAGTAACATACCGATGACAGAGGGAACAACGTATGTTGTTATGCGGTCTGACCGATAAAGATCTTCGTAGAATATGTAGGAGCCAATATGGGCATCCAGGTCCCGCTATTGGTTATTGACCGGAGATCTGTCTCAGTCATGTCTACATTGTTCTCGAACCGTAGGGTCCGCACGCTTAACTTTACGATGACAGTTATTATGAGTTTATGCATTTTGATGTACCGAAGTTAGTTCGGAGTCCCGGATGTGATCACGGACATGACGAGGAGTCTCGAAATGGTCGAGACATAAAGATCGATATATTGGAAGCCTATATTTGGACATCGGAATCGTTCCGGGTGAAATCGGCATTTTTCCGGAGTACTGGGGGGTTACCGGAACCCCCCCCCCCCCCCCGAGGGTTTATTGGGCCTACATGGACCTTGAGGGAGAAGAGAGAAGGAGGCAGGAGGTGGCCGCGCGCCCCTCCCCTTCCTACTCCGAATAGTACAAGGGAAAGGGGGCGGCGCCCCCCCCCTTTCCTTCCTCTCTTCCTCCTCTTTCCCCCCTCTCTCTCCTTGTCCAACTAGAAGTCCTACTCCCGGAGCGAGTAGGACTCCCTCTTGGCGCGCCAGACCTGGCCGGCCGCCTCCTCCCCTTGCTCCTTTATATACGGGGGCAAGGGGGCACCCTAAGACACACAAGTTGATCCACGTGATCGTTCCTTAGCCGTGTGCGGTGCCCCCTGCCACCATATTCCACCTTGGTCATATCGTTGTAGTGCTTAGGCGAAGCCCTGCGTCGGTAGAACATCATCATCGTCACCACGCCGTTGTGCTGACGGAACTCATCCCCGAAGCTTTGCTGGATCGGAGCCCGGGGAGCGTCATCGAGCTGTACGTGTGCTAAGAACTCGGAGGTGCCGGAGTAACGGTGCTTGGATCGGTCGGATCAGGAAGACGTACGACTACTTCCTCTATGTTGCGTCAACGCTTCCGTTGCAGTCTACGAAGGGTACGTAGACAACACTCTCCCCTCTCGTTGCTATGCATCACCATGATCTTGCGTGTGCGTAGGAAATTTTTTCAAATTACTGCGTTCCCGAACAGTGGCATCCGAGCCTAGGTTTTATGGTTTGATGTTATATGCACGAGTAGAACACAAGTGAGTTGTGGGCGATATAAGTCATACTGCCTACCAGCATGTCATACTTTGGTTCGGCGGTATTGTTGGATGAAGCGGCCCGGACCGACATTACGCGTACGCTTACGCGAGACCGGTTCTCCCGACGTGCTTTGCACAAAGGTGGCTTGCGGGTGACTATTTCTCCAACTTTAGTTGAACCAAGTGTGGCTACGCCCGGTCCTTGCAAAGGTTAAAACGGAGTCAAATTGACAAACTATCGTTGTGGTTTTGATGCGTAGGTGAGATTGGTTCTTACTTAAGCCCGTAGCAGCCACGTAAAACTTGCAACAACAAAGTAGAGGACGTCTAACTGGTTTTTGCAGGGCATGTTGTGATGTGATATGGCCAAGACATGATGCTAAATTTTATTGTATGAGATGATCATGTTTTGTAACCGAGTTATCGGCAACTGGCAGGAGCCATATGGTTGTCGCTTTATTGTATGCAATGCAATCGCGATGTAATGCTTTACTTTATCACTAAGCGGTAGCGATAGTCGTGGAAGCATAAGATTGTAGAGACGACAACGATGCTATGATGGAGATCAAGGTGTCGCGTCGGTGACGATGGTGATCATGACGGTGCTTCGGAGATGGAGATCACAAGCACAAGATGATGATGGCCATATCATATCACTTATATTGATTGCATGTGATGTTTATCTTTTATGCATCTTATCTTGCTTTGATTGACGGTAGCATTATAAGATGATCTCTCACTAAATTATCAAGAAGTGTTCTCCCTGAGTATGCACCATTGCGAAAGTTCTTCGTGCTGAGACACCACGTGATGATCGGGTGTGATAGGCTCTACGTTCAAATACAACGGGTGCAAAACAGTTGCACAGGCGGAATACTCAGGTTATACTTGACGAGCCAAGCATATACAGATATGGCCTCGTAACACGGAGACCAAAAGGTCGAGCGTGAATCATATAGTAGATATGATCAACATAGTGATGTTCACCAAAGAAACTACTCCATCTCACGTGATGATCGGACATGGTTTAGTTGATTTGGATCACGTGATCACTTAGAGCATTAGAGGGATGTCTATCTAAGTGGGAGTTCTTAAGTAATTTGGTTAATTGAACTTAAACTTATCATGAACTTAGTACCTGATAGTATCTTGCTTGTTTATGTTTGAGTGTAGATAGATGGCTCGTGCTGTTGTTCCGTTGAATTTTAATGCGTTCCTTGAGAAAGCAAAGTTGAAAGATGATGGTAGCAATTACACGGACTGGGTCCGTAACTTGAGGATTATCCTCATTGCTGCATAGATGAATTACGTCATGGAAGCACCGCTGGGTGCCAGGCCTGCTGCTGGAGCAACACCAGATGTTATGAACGTCTGGCACAGCAAAGCTGATGACTACTCGATAGTTCAGTGTGCCATGCTTTATGGCTTAGAATCGGGACTTCAACGACGTTTTGAACGTCATGGAGCATATGAGATGTTCCAGGAGTTGAAGTTAATATTTCAAGCAAATGCCCGGATTGAGAGATATGAAGTCTCCAATAAGTTCTATAGCTGCAAGATGGAGGAGAACAGTTCTGTCAGTGAGCATATACTCAAATTTCTAGGTATAATAATCACTTGATTTAGATGGGAGTTAATCTTCCAGATGATTGCGTCATTGACAGAATTCTCCAATCACTACCACCAAGCTACAAGAGCTTCGTGATGAACTATAAGATGCAAGGGATGAACAAGACTATTCCCAAGCTCTTCGCAATGCTGAAAGCTGCGGAGGTAGAAATCAAAAAAGGAGCATCAAGTGTTGATGGTTAACAAGACCACTAGTTTCAAGAAAAAGCGCAAAGGGAAGAAGAAGGGGAACTTCAAGAAGAACGGCAAGCAAGTTGCTGCTCAAGAGAAGAAACCCAAGTCTGGACCTAAGCCTGAAACTGAGTGCTTCTACTGCAAGCAGACTGGTCACTGGAAGCGGAACTGCCCCAAGTATTTGGCGGATAAGAAGGATGGCAAGGTGAACCAAGGTATATGTGATATACATGTTATTGATGTGTACCTTACTAATGCTCGCAGTAGCACCTAGGTATTTGATACTGGTTCTGTTGCTAACATTTGCAACTCGAAACAGGGACTACGGATTAAGCGAAGATTGGCTAAGGACGAGGTGACGATGCGCGTGGGAAACGGTTCCAAAGTCGATGTGATCGCGGTCGGCACGCTACCTCTACATCTACCTTCGGGATTAGTACTAGACCTAAATAATTGTTATTTGGTGCCAGCGTTGAGCATGAACATTATATCTGGATCTTGTTTAATGCGAGACGGTTATGCATTTAAATCAGAGAATAATGGTTGTTCTATTTATATGAGTAATATCTTTTATGGTCATGCACCCTTAAAGAGTGGTCTATTCTTGTTGAATCTCGATAGTAGTGATACACATATTCATAATGTAGAAGCCAAAAGATGCAGAGTTGATAATGATAGTGCAACTTATTTGTGGCACTGCCGTTTAGGTCATATCGGTGTAAAGCGCATGAAGAAACTCCATACTGATGGACTTTTGGAACCACTTGATTATGAATCACTTGGTACTTGCGAACCGTGCCTCATGGGCAAGATGACTAAAACACCATTCTCTGGTACTATGGAGAGAGCAACAGATTTGCTGGAAATCATACATACAGATGTATGTGGTCCGATGAATGTTGAGGCTCGTGGCGGATATCGTTATTTTCTCACCTTCACAGATGACTTAAGCAGATATGGGTATATCTACTTAATGAAACATAAGTCTGAAATGTTTGAAAAGTTCAAAGAATTTCAGAGTGAAGTTGAAAATCATCGTAACAAGAAAATAAAGTTTCTACGATCTGATCGTGGAGGAGAATATTTGAGTTACGAGTTTGGTGTACATTTGAAAAATTGTGGAATAGTTTCGCAACTCACGCCACCCGGAACACCACAGCGTAAAGGTGTGTCCGAACGTCGTAATCGTACTTTACTAGATATGGTGCGATGTATGATGTCTCTTACTGATTTACCGCTAGGGATACGCTCTAGAGACGGCCGTATTCACGTTAAATAGGGCACCATCAAAATCCGTTGAGATGACGCCTTATGAACTATGGTTTGGCAAGAAACCAAAGTTGTCGTTTCTGAAAGTTTGGGGCTGCGATGCTTATGTGAAAAAGCTTCAACCTGAAAAGCTCGAACCTAAATCAGAGAAATGTGTCTTCATAGGATATCCAAAGGAAACTATTGGATACACCTTCTATCACAGATCCGAAGGCAAGACTTTTGTTGCTAAATTCGGAAACTTTCTGGAGAAGGAGTTTCTCTCAAAAGAAGTGAGTGGGAGGAAAGTAGAACTTGACGAGATAACTGTACCTGCTCCATTATTGGAAAGTAGTATATCACGGAAAACTGTTTCAGTGACACCTACACCAGTTGGTGAGGAAGCTAATGATAATGATCATGAAACTTCAGATCAAGATACTACTGAACCTCGTAGATCAACCAGAATGAGATCCGCGCCAGAGTGGTACGGTAATCCAGTTCTGGAAGTCATGCTACTAGATCATGATGAACCTACGAACTATGAAGAAGCGATGGTGAGCCCAGATTCCGCAAAATGGCTTGAGGCCATGAAATCTGAGATGGGATCCATGTATGAGAACAAAGTATGGACTTTGGTTGACTTGCCCGACGATCGACAAGCAATTGAGAATAAATGGATCTTCAAGAAGAAGACTGACGCTGACGGTATTATTACTGTCTACAAAGCTCGTCTTGTCGCAAAAGGTTTTCGACAAGTTCAAGGGGTTGACTACGATGAGACCTTCTCACCCGTAGCGATGCTTAAGTCTGTCAGAATCATGTTAGCAATTGCCGCATTTTATGATTATGAAATTTGGCAGATGGATGTCAAAACTGCATTCCTGAATGGATTTCTGGAAGAAGAGTTGTATATGATGCAACCGGAAGGTTTCGTCGATCCAAAGGGAGCTAACAAAGTGTGCAAGCTCCAGCGATCTATTTATGGACTGGTGCAAGCCTCTCGGAGTGGGAATAAACGTTTTGATAGTGTGATCAAAGCATTTGGTTTTATACAGACTTTCGGAGAAGCCTGTATTTACAAGAAAGTCAGTGGGAGCTCTGTAGCATTTCTGATATTATATGTGGATGACATATTACTGATCGGAAATGATATAGAATTTCCGGATAGCATAAAGGGATACTTGAATAAGAGTTTTTCAATGAAAGACCTCGGTGAAGCTGCTTACATATTAGGCATAAAAGATCTATAGAGATAGATCAAAACGCTTAATTGGACTTTCACAAAGCACATACCTTGACAAGATTTTGAAAATGTTCAAAATGGATCAGGCGAAGAAAGGGTTCTTGCCTGTGTTACAAGTTGTGAAGTTGAGTCAGACTCAATGCCCGACCACTGCAGAAGATAGAGAGAAAATGAAAGATGTTCCCTATGCTTCAGCCATAGGCTCTATCATGTATGCAATGCTGTGTACCAGACGTGATGTGTGCCTTGCTATAAGCTTAGCAGGGAGGTACCAAAGTAATCCAGGAGTGGATCACTAGACAGCGGGCAAGAACATCCTGAAATACCTGAAAAGGACTAAGGATATGTTTCTCGTATATGGAGGTGACAAAGAGCTCACCGTAAAAGGTTACGTTGATGCAAGCTTTGGCACTGATCCGGACGATTCTAAGTCGCAAACCAGATACGTGTTTACATTAAACGGTGGAGCTGTAAGTTGGTGCAGTTCTAAACAAAGCGTCGTAGCGGGATCTACATGTGAAGCGGAGTACATAGCTGCTTCGGAAGCAGCGAACGAAGGAGTCTGGATGAAGGAGTTCATATCCGATCTAGGTGTCATACCTAGTGCATCGGGTCCAATGAAAATCTTTTGTGACAATACTGGTGCAATTGCCTTGGCAAAGGAATCCAGATTTCACAAGAGAACCAAGCACATCAAGAGACGCTTCAACTCCATCCGGGATCTAGTCCAGGTGGAAGACATAGAGATTTGCAAGATACATACGAATCTGAATGTTGCAGACCCGTTGACTAAGCCTCTTCCACGAGCAAAACATGATCAGCACCAAGGCTCCATGGGTGTTAGAATCATTACTGTGTAATCTAGATTATTGACTCAAGTGCAAGTGGGAGACTGAAGGAAATATGCCCTAGAGGCAATAATAAAGTTATTATTTATTTCCTTATATCATGATAAATGTTTATTATTCATGCTAGAATTGTATTAACCGGAAACATAATACATGTGTGAATACATAGACAAACTTAGTGTCACTAGTATGCCTCTACTTGACTAGCTCATTAATCAAAGATGGTTATGTTTCCTAACCATGAACAAAGTGTTGTTATTTGATTAACGAGGTCACATCATTAGTTGAATGATCTAATTGACATGACCCATTCCATTAGCTTAGCACCCGATCGTTTAGTATGTTGCTATTGCTTTCTTCATGACTTATACATGTTCCTATGACTATGAGATTATGCAACTCCCGTTTACCGGAGGAACACTTTGTGTGCTACCAAACGTCACAACGTAACTGGGTGATTATAAAGGAGCTCTACAGGTGTCTCCAAAGGTAGATGTTGGGTTGGCATATTTCGAGATTAGGATTTGTCACTCCGATTGTAGGAGAGGTATCTCTAGGCCCTCTCGGTAATGCACATCACATAAGCCTTGCAAGCATCGCAACTAATGAGTTAGTTGCGGCATGATGTATTATGGAACGAGTAAAGAGACTTGCTGGTAACGAGATTGAACTAGGTATTGGATACCGACGATTGAATCTCGGGCAAGTAACATACCGATGACAAAGGGAACAACGTATGTTGTTATGCGGTCTGACCGATAAAGATCTTCGTAGAATATGTAGGAGCCAATATGGGCATCCAGGTCCCGCTATTGGTTATTGACCGGAGATCTGTCTCAGTCATGTCAACATTGTTCTCGAACCGTAGTGTCCGCACGCTTAATGTTACGACGACAGTTATTATGAGTTTATGCATTTTGATATACTGAAGTTAGTTCGGAGTCCCGGATGTGATCACGGACATGACGAGGAGTCTCGAAATGGTCGAGACATAAAGATCGATATATTAGAAGCCTATATTTGGACATCGGAATCATTCCGGGTGAAATCGGCATTTTTCCGGAGTACCGGGGGGTTACCGGAACCCCCCCCAGGGGTTTATTGGGCCTACATTGGCCTTGAGGGAGAAGAGAGAAGGAGGCATGAGGTGGCCGCGCGCCCCTCCCCTTCCTAGTCCAAATAGGACAAGGGAAAGGGGGCGGCGCCCCCCCTTTCCTTCCTCTCTTCCTCCTCTTTCCCCCCTCTCTCTCCTTGTCCAACTAGGAGTCCTACTCCCGGTGGGAGTAGGACTCCCTCTTGGCGCTTCACACTAGGCCGACCGCCTCCTCCCCTTGCTCCTTTATATACGGGGGCAAGGGGGCACCCTAGGACACACAAGTTGATCCACGTGATCGTTCCTTAGCCGTGTGCGGTGCCCCCTGCCACCATATTCCACCTCGGTCATATCGTTGTAGTGCTTAGGCGAAGCCCTGCGTCGGTAGAACATCATCATCGTCACCATGCCGTTGTGCTGACGGAACTCATCCCCGAAGCTTTGCTGGATCGGAGCCCGGGGAGCGTCATCGAGCTATACGTGTGCTAAGAACTCGGAGGTGCCGGAGTAACGGTGCTTGGATCGGTCGGATCAGGAAGACGTACGACTACTTCCTCTACGTTGCGTCAACGCTTCCGTTGCAGTCTACGAAGGGTACATAGACAACACTCTCCCCTCTCGTTGCAATGCTTCACCATGATCTTGCGTGTGCGTAGGAATTTTTTTGAAATTACTTCGTTCCCCAACAAGATGAACAAAAGTCCCTTAGTGACCTTGAGCCAAAAGGGATCACAAAATGCATTTGCAAGCATGTGAACATAGCAAAAACATAATCAGTTTTCAGACTTAGTGAAAACTGGCACATGCTGAAATATATCCCAAGTAGGCATGTTTACGAGCTCGATGCACTCACTATGGGGCAAGTCATGATATGCTAAGCATACATACATCAAGAATACACAAAATGCAAGATAGACATGGCAAGAACAATAGCATAGCATGCACGGATCAACTACAACATCATCGGCAAAATTGCAAACAAGTTGACAATCTGCCCAGATTCACAAAGTAGTAAAACTAGAGCTCGATTGACTCAAGCTAGGGTGCTCCATAATTTCAAACAAAGACATGTATGGATAGAGCACTACAAGATTAACAAAACATCCTTACTGATCATCCTCAAAAGAGGCACGGATCACTAGGAAACAACATGAACATATGGCATCATGAACTAAACAGCTCATGGACTTGGTGGAATTACTAAGACCCTGAAAACAGAATTACCAAGTTCCTCACTTTGCAAGCTCGTGCTAGTCACCACACACATCACAAAAATACGTGGGTTGCACCTCTGGAAAGATGACAAAACCCTTAACAAAACATATGTAGAGCTCATGGGCATATCATGCACACAATAATCATGGCAAAAATGACAAATGTCTAAATGGAGTAGCAGATCTGACAATTATCTCAAGTAGCCTCCTTCTAACAGCATTTCGGGCATCAAGATGAACTCAAATGAAAATGATGCAATGGAATGAAATGATGTACTCTCTGAGATGAACATTTTGATATGCTATGATGAAAATGATGCTATGATGAAGATGCTCAAATCGGAGTTACGGATGATGAGTTATGGCATGATGAAGGTGGGCATATGAATCTGGAAAACTTCAGGACTTAGACGAATTTTATACCCTCCAGATCTGGATCTAGGTCAACGAAGGCACGCATCCCGAGGTCAACTCCGGCGAAGGAGGCTTTCTCTGGTGAGGGAGCCTGCGGAGGAGGTCGGCGAGGGCAGATCCGGCCCGGACCTTGCCGGATCCGGGCACGGCGGCGGCGAGGAGGGGCGCTCCGGCCGGTGGCGTTGCGCGGCAGGGCGGCGAGTGGCGGCGCGAGCGCGGCGGAGGCGCGCTACGGCGGCATGCGGCTGTGCATCTGGCGGCGGCGGCAGCAGGGAAGCGCCTGGCGACGGCGGCGGGGTGGCTCAGCGGACGGCGCGGAGCCAACAGAGGTGGGCTGCGGCGCATCGGGCCCGGAGGGCCGCAGTCGGGCTCGCGGGCCCGCGATGGGGAGGCGCGGTGCGCCGGGACGCGTGGCGGCGACGGGTTGGCCGAGGGAGGCGGCCGGCTGATGTGGCACGCTCCGATTGGGCGAGGCGGCGTGGAGGGGAGCGGCGGACATGTCCGGTGCGGCGCAGATGCGTCCGGACGCGTGGAAGAGGAGTGGATCTAGGTTTTGACCGCGAATTTCAGAGAGGGGCACATATATATAGGTAGAGGGAGCTAGGAGAGTCCAAATGAGGTGCGGTTTTTGGCCTAGCGATCGCGATCAAACGACCGAGATGATGGAACATGTTTAGGTGGGTTTTGGGCCACTTTGGAAGGGTGTTGGGCTGCAACACACATGAGGCCTTTTCGGTCCCTCGGTTAACCGTTGGAGCATCAAACGAAGTCCAAATGGTACGAAACTTGACAGGCGGTCTACTGGTAGTAAACCAAGGCCACTTGACAAGTCTCGGTCCAATCCGGAAATGTTTAATCCCCACACATGAAAGAAAAGTAGAAATGACCACCGGAGGAGAACGAAGCGCCGGATTACAAAACGGACAACGGGGAAAATGCTCGGATGCATGAGACGAACACGTATGCAAACGAAATGCACATGATGACATGATATGCAATGCATGACACGCAAGCAGTGACAAGGCAACAATAGCGAATAACTGGACGACAACTGGCACATCGGTCTCAGGGCGTTAGAACACTCCACCACTACGAGAGGATCTCGTCCCGAGATCTAGAATGGCACCGGAGGGAAAACGGAAAAGAAATAGAAGAGGTAAAACTAAGTTGCTCCGTTGGCAAACGAGTGAAACCAAAGAATCTTGCAAAGGTTGAGCAAAATGAAAGAAAGAAAGCAACGGAGAAGAACAAAGTTGAAAGCACTCCGTTAAGAAAGAGTAGTAAGAAAGAACCGATTCGGGTAGCACTTCGGTTGAAAAGAAAGTAATTGAATAAGAACTTGATAAGGTGATAGAACTTGAAAAGAGGGCACGACACTCCGGTTAAATGGATAAGCACGATCAAAACATGGCCCTGACAAAGCGAGAAGATGGGTTAAGGATAGCAACATCACAATGCCTCTGGAACAAAAGAATAGAAGATAGATAATTGAAATAGGAGAATGGGGAAGGAAATGCCAAGTTGTGCCACAATTGGGCTTGAAAAGGGCATCCTTAGTAGAATGGTCGAACGGAGTTGTTGGAACACCAACAACAAAAAGAACAAGGTTGTAGTGGGCTTATGGAATACATCTCAAATTATGAGGTGACAACCTGCCACTCACGGAAAAAGAATTGGATTGGAATGAACAAGGAGACGAGAAAGCTATTTCACCGGGAGGATAGATGAATGTCTTGGGTCATTTATAAACACCATAGATAGCAACAATCCTTAGGGAAGGCTTTAGGTGAAATATAACCCAAGATGACTCCAACAAGAGGTTGATGGATTTAAAATACCTCATTCTTAACAATGTGTGGATCATGAAACATAAACTCAAATTATCAAGAATGACGTAATATCACCTCCAATGGTACGGAAGGAAGAATTGCACTCCAGATTACAAGAACACGAATGCTTGAACTCCTTAGAAAAGAATCTCGATGAACACCTCGAGAAGGAAATATAAATCCTTGATGAACGATCATGTAGAACCTTCATGAGAACTTCGGAAAACAACGAAAACAGAGAGAAGTTGAAAACACAAGGTGAAACCTTGTAATGATTTAGATGGATCTCCGTGATAATTAAAGCTTGGAACTCCGGGAAAGAAAGATAAAGCATCTCAAACCGAGAATGTGATATGATTAACCATGCCGGAAAGCAGCAAAATAGATCACTAGAATGAAACAAGAATAAGAATTATGTTATGCGTATCCTTCATCAATTTAAGTTGATGACAAGCAACGGATTGCAAACAACTTATTCCTGTTGGAAGGTTTTAGAGAGATATGGCGCAAACTTGAGAAAGTCTTTAACGATCCACCGGTAGAATTTGAAAAGCATGAATGCATAGATATGATACACGAAGGAAGAAGACTCTTGAACGAACCACCATAAGAGTTGAAAAAGAACGAATAAAACATGAAGAAGACCGGGAAGGATTAGCAAATACACGAAGATGCTTGAGAGAATTTAGATCCATGAGAACGACGAGATTACGAGCTGATTAGAGAATCCTTGATTTAAGCACCGGTAAGATTTAGAGAATGAGAGCTGAAAGCTGAGAATCAATAAACCTGAATTGATGGCCTCCGCATAATCAAACTAAAAAGACTCCTGAATTACTCTGGATGGGTGAAAAGAAATACTCACAACTGAAACAATTATGGGAGGATGGCAGAGAATGGGGCAAGATTTAAAAGAAACTCTTCTTCGGTCTTCATAATCTGAGAATGACGACGAGAAATACCATCATGACTTATTTAGACACTCCGGAAGAATCAAAACGAAGAGGTTGAGCCAACGATGAAAAGAATTTGAAAGATCTTGGAGAAATATATTTGACTGATGATAATTCATTCTTACGTCAAACTTTGACAAGAAATTTGAATAGCTCGGAGAAAATAAGAAGAGTCAGGTAAGATCCTGGGAAAAGACCTGTGGGTTAGGGCCCACTCAAAAGAAACACCGTTGAAATGATTAAAAGAGAGGTTGCACCGGTTGAATTAAATGGCTTGAATAAGATAACCACCTCGAACTAGGTTGAACGGATCTTGAATGACAAGACGAGCCTTCTGAGATATCTTCAGCACTCCGGAACAATTGAATAGCAAACGGGGAATGATTGAGAGGTATGCCGGCAAGAGAAGACATTTAAAACGAGGAAAGGATGTGAGCAACAAAGAAAAACTTGAATTAAATCCACAGGAGAAGAAAGAAAATTGAGAATGATGAGTTTGAATCTCCATTAGAATCTTCATGAGAATTCACCCGATGAGAACATTGACGGAAAAACATGGAGAGACTTCTCATCAATAAAATGGATACTTGATGAAGAACTCTGAGTCCTTGAAGAAACAAAGGTAGGGAGGGAGGGAAAACAAAGGCAACTTGGAGACGGATGAAACATACACCGTTGAGAAGACTTGAGTTGATCTTGCGAATGTTGAAATGATCGGATCCACTTGAAAAGTAGCAACACCGGTTGAAAAGGATTGACATGACAATGTCGACTATCATGAAGGATTAGTATTCACATGAGAACACCGCTTAGGAAAAGGTATGGAATCAACTTTTGACTTCGAAGCAACTCGAATACCACAACTCAAAACAAAACAAATGATTTGCTTGCAGAATAAGCCGGAACAAACATATGATAGAGATTTTGTCCGAAGTTTTTGTGGTGGGGCCTACACGGGCTCGATCGTACATCACCATCATGTACAAGGCAGTGCATATGACATACGAAGCGTCCCTGAGTCAGCATAGCAAAGGACTCTTTAAGACACAATGAGGCCACTGTAAAACCGACCGTGAATAGGCGGACCACTAGATGTCGAACCCCAATGTCATATCATACATCTGTCGGAAAGATATCCTAAGACCTACTTGAATTCCCACTTATAAACTCCCGAAATTTTCCCGGTTATGCAATCAGGTGTTGGGGATACAGGGGAAGCATAATATCTCACCCAAAACTAGCAAATCCTACATCCAGTTATATCCATCCTTCAACACATAACCAAGAAACCTTCGAAAATCGTCTACCTCAACCTTTGAAAAGCATCCGTTATACAAGTTATGGCGATACTCCCGAACTCCCACCCAGTACTGGGTGGCGTCGAGGTTATCTCACCAACGAACTGCATAAAAGAGATTTTCGATGTCGGCGAACTAAACTCAGGTATTCCAGAACTGCAATGATAAAATTATGACGACAACACCTCAAAGCTCAACTCCCCGGGACACTTCCACAAAACCCCTAACAGGAGGCACCAAGACAATGTTGTCGTCATAAAACCATCGGAACGATTCCAAGATACCCGCGTGATCCTAATTTTTTTTAGTGAAATTTGAGAAGAGAAGAGTCAAAACTCTACGTCACGATGCCTTACCAGAGCGATGAGGAGACTGGGAAGTAAAAAAGAATTACTAAACTCTCCGATATATAATTCCTAAATGACTCAAAACATTTTTTCTAGACTCAACAACGGGTGCTAAAAAACGATCAAGCAATGGGGCTCCTAAGGTCGGGGATGGCTCTGATTACCAACTTGTAACGCCCTCGATGCGGCTATATATCCCATGTGTCGAAGCACGACTTAGAGGCATAACCGCATTGAAAGCAATGTCTCAAGTGACGTAATCTTCACACAACCCATGTAATACAATACGGGAAAAGAATACATAGTTGGCTTACAATCGCCACTTCACACAATTACATGAATAAAGCATTACATCATCCAGATAGAATCAAGGTCCGGCTACGGAACCAAAATAAAAGAAGAACCCCAAATGCGACACGGTCCCCGATCGACCCCAACTGGGCTCCACTACTGATCAACTAGAATGAAACAATCACAAAGGTCAAGATCTTCATCGAGCTCCTCCTGAGCTTGGTTGCGCCATCTGCACGGACTCATCGGCACCTGCAAGCTGGTTTTAGAAGTATTTGTGAGCCACGGGGACTCAGCAATCTCGCACCCTCGCGATCAAGACTATTTAAGCTTATGGGTAAGGTAAAGGTATGAGGTGGAGCTGCAGCAAGCGACTAGCATATATGGTGGCTAACATACGCAAATGAGAGCGAGAAGAGAAGGCAAAGCATGGTCGATAAAAGTATGGTCAAGAAGTGATCCTAAAACAACCTACGTCAAGCATAACTCCAACACCGTGTTCACTTCCCGGACTCCGCCGGAAAGAGACCATCACGGTTACACACGCGGTGGATGTATTTTAATTAAGGTCGACTTCAGGTTTTCTACAACCGGACATTAACAAATTCCCATCTGCCCATAACCGCGGACACGACTTTCGAAAGTTCAAATCCCTACAGGGGTGTCCCAACTTAGCCCATCACAAGCTCTCATGGTCAATGGAGGAATAGACCTCCTCCCGAGACATTCCGATCAGACTCGATATCCCGGTTCTATAAGACATTTCGATAGGGTAAAACTAAACCAGCAACACCACCCAGATGTGCCGACAAATCCCAATAGGAGCTGCACATATCTCGTTCTCAGGGCACACCGTATGAGCAAGACGTCGGGTAAGCCAGCCCAGTGTTGCCCCTGGTAGCCTCGGACATCGCTCAGTTGGACCAACACTCAGAGGAGCACTAGCCCGGGGGGGGGGGGAAATAATGATGACCCTCAGGAGCGCGACTCCCAAGGGAAAAGAAAAGGCTAGGTGGCGAATGGTAAAACCAATGTTGGGCATTGCTGGAAGAGCTTTACTCAAGGCGAACTGTCAAGGGGTTTCCATTATTACCCAACCGCGTAAGGAACGCAAAATCCGGGAACATAACACCGATATGACGGAAACTAGGGAGGCAAGAGTGGAACAAAACACCAGGCATAAGGCCGAGCCTTCCACCCTTTACCAAGTATATAGATGCATTAATTAAATAAGATATATTGTGATATCCCAACAAGTAAACATGTTCCCACAAGGAACAACATCTCCATGTTCCAACAAGGAACAAAACTTCAATCTTCACCTGCAACTAGCAACGCTATAAGAGGGGCTAAGCAAAGCGGTAACATAGCCAAACAACGGTTTGCTAGGACAAGGTGGGTTAGAGGCTTGGTTCAAAAATATGGGAGGCATGATAAGCAAGTGGTAGGTATCGCAGCATAGGCATAGCAAAAGAGCGAGCATCTAGCAAGCAAAGATAGAAGTGATTTCGAGGGTATGATCATCTTGCCTAAAATCCCGTAAGGAAGAAGAACGAGTCCATGAAGAAGACAAACGGACGTAGAAAAACGGTTCCTCACAAACGCGACGTTACTGGAACCTACCCGAAGAAGCAAACACCGGAAAATAAGCACACAACATAGTAAACAAACCACGCATGAACATGGTATTATATGCGGGATGCGGTATGTGATGCATATGCAAGATTTACACAGGAATGAATGAACCTGGTATCAACTTGGAAATCCAAGAGTACCACTGGAAAGGTGAGATGAAATCGCTTGAAAACGATATAAAGATCACCAGAATCGGAGTTACGGTTTGGTAATGGCAACCGATTCAAATATGACACCGGTCTGCGATTTACAGCAAGTAGTCATCCAAATGCAATGGGATGAACATGCTACAGCACCCAAACATGGCATCAAAATACATGGCCGAAATCCATTCAAGATGCTTAACAAAAGATGAACACTGAGCTACGGCCAATTCATCCATTAGCAGGTTCAAACAAGCATGGCAAAACTGCATATGGTAAACAGATCTCACACTTTGTGAAAATAACACTTGCCTGGAATTTCAGATCAGATAGCACTCTTTGGAGCATCAAAACTACATGCTACAGGTCCTGAACATGACAAAGTAAAGCATGGCATGGAGCTACACAAAGGGCTTAACAAAAGTCCCTTAGTGACCTTGAGCCAAAAGGGATCACAAAATGCATTTGCAAGCATGTGAACATAGCAAAAACATAATCAGTTTTCAGACTTAGTGAAAACTGGCACATGCTGAAATATATCCCAAGTAGGCATGTTTACGAGCTCGATGCACTCACTACAGGGCAATTCATGATAAGCTAAGCATACATCCATCAATAATACACAAAATGCAAGCTAGACATGGCAAGAACAATAGCATAGCATGCACGGATCAACTGCAACATCATCGGCAAAATTGCAAACAAGTTGACAATCTGCCCAGATTCACAAAGTAGCAAAAGTAGAGCTCGATTGACTCAAGCCAGGGTGCTCCATAATTGCAAACAAAGACATGGATGGATAGAGCACTACAAGATTAACAAAACATCCTTACTAATCATCCTCAAAAGAGGCATGGATCACTTGGAAACAACATGAACATATGGCATCATGAACTAAACAGCTCAAGGACTTAGTGGAATTACTAAGAACCTGAAAACAGAATTACCAAGTGCCTCACATTGCAAGCTTGTGCTAGTCACCACACACATCACAAAAATACATGGGTTGCACCTCTGGAAAGATGACAAAACCCTTAACAAAACATATGTACAGCTCATGGGCATATCATGCACACAATAATCATGGCAAAAATGACAAATGTCTAAATGGAGTAGCAGATCTGACAATTATCTCAAGTAGCCTCCTTCTAACAGTATTTCGGACATCAAGATGAACTCAAATGAAAATGATGCAATGGAATGAAATGATGTACTCTCTGATATGAACATTTTCATATGCTATATGCTCAAATCGGAGTTACGGATGATGAGTTATGGCATGATGAAGATGGGCATGTGAATCTGGAAAACTTCAGGACTTGGACGAATTTTATACCCTCTAGATCTGGATCTAGGTCAACGAAGGCACGCATCCCGAGGTCAACTCCGACGAGGGAGGCTTTCTCCGGCGAGGGAGCCTGCGGAGGAGGCCGGCGAGGGCAGATCCGGCTCGGACCTCACCGGATCCGGGCGCGGCGGCGGCGGGGAGGGGCGCTCCGGCCGGTGGCGTTGCGCGGCAGGGTGGCGAGTGGCGGCGCGAGCGCGGTGGAGGCGCGCTACGGCGGCGTGCAGCTGCGCATCTGGCAGCGGCGGCGGCGGGGAAGCGCCTGCTGACGGCGGCGGGGTGGCTCAGCCGGCGGCGCGGAGCCAGCAGAGGCCGGCGGCGGCGCATCGGGCCTGGAGGGCCGCGGTCGGGCTCACGGGCCGGCGGTGGGGAGGCGCGGTGCGCCGGGACGCGTGGCGGCGACGGGTTGGCCGAGGGAGGCGGCCGGCTAACATGGCACGCTCCGATTGGGCGAGGCGACATGGAGGGGAGCGGCGGACATGTCCGGCGCGGCGCAGATGCGTCCGGACGCGCGGAAAAGGAGTGGATCTAGGTTTTGACCACGAATTTCGGAGAGGGGCACATATATATAGGTAGAGGGAGCTAGGAGAGTCCAAATGAGGTGCGGTTTTCGGCCACGCGATCGTGATCGAACGACCGAGATGATGGAATAGATTTAGGTGGGTTTTGGGCCACTTTGGAAAGGTATTGAGCTGCAACACACACGAGGCCTTTTTGGTTCCTCGGTTAACCGTTGGAGCATCAAACGAAGTCCAAATGGTACAAAACTTGACATGCGGTCTACCGGTAGTAAACCAAGGCCGCTTGACAAGTCTCAGTCCAATCCGGAAATGTTTAATCCCCACACACGAAAGAAAAGTAGAAATGACCACCGGAGGAGAACGAAGCGCCGGATTGCAAAACGGATAACGGGGAAAATGCTCGGATGCATGAGACGAACATGTATGAAAATGAAATGCACATGATGACATGATATGCAATGCATGACACGCAAGCAATGACAAGGCAACAATAGAGAATAACTGGACGACACCTGGCATATCGGTCTCGCGGCGTTACAACACTCCACCACTACGAGAGGATCTCGTCCCGAGATCTAGAATAGCATCGGAGGGAAAACGGAAAAGAAAGAGAAGAGGTAAAACTAAGTTGCTCCCTTGGCAAATGAGTGAAACCAAAGAATCTTGCAAAGGTTGAGCAAAATGAAAGAAAGAAAGCAATGGAGAAGAACAAAGTTGAAAGCACTCTGTTAAGAAAGAGGAGTAAGAAAGAACCGATTCGGGTAGCACTTCGGTTGAAAAGAAAGTAATTGAATAAGAACTTGATAAGGTGATAGAACTTGAAAAGAGGGAACGACACTCCGGTTAAATGGATAAGCACGATCAAAACATGGCCCTGACAAAGCGAGAAGATGGGTTGAGGATAGCAATATCACAATGCCTCTGGAACAAAAGAATAGAAGATAGATAATTGAAATAGGAGAATGGGGAAGGAAATGCCAAGTTGTGCCACAATTGGGCTTGAAAAAGGCATCCTTAGGAGAATGGTCGAACAGAGTTGTTGGAACACCAACAACAAAAGAACAAGGTTGTAGTGGGCTTATGGAATACATCTCAAATTATGAGGTGACAACCTGCCACTCACGGAAAAAGAATTGGATTGGAATGAACAAGGAGACGAGAAAGCTATTTCACCGGGAGGATAGATGAATAACTTGGGTCATTTATAAACACCATAGATAGCAACAATCCTTAGGGAAGGCTTTAGGTGAAATATAACCCAAGATGACTCCAACGAAGAGGTTGATGGATTTAAAATACCTCATTCTTAACAATGTGTGAATCATGAAACATGAACACAAATTATCAAGAATGACATAATATCACCTCCAATGGTACGGAAGGAAGAATTGCACTCCGGATTACAAGAAGACAAATGCTTGAACTCCTTAGAAAAGAATCTCGATGAACACTTCGAGAAGGAAATATAAATCCTTGATGAACGATCATGTAGAAGCTTCATGAGAACTCCGGAAAACAACAAAAAGAGAGAGAAGTTGAAAACACAAGGTGAAACCTTGTAATGATTTAGATGGATCTCCGTGATAATTAAAGCTTGGAACTCCAGGAAAGAAAGATAAAGAATCTCAAACCGATAATGTGATATGATTAACCACGCCAGAAAGTAGCAAAATAGATCACTAGAATGAAACAAGAATAAGAATTATGTTATGCGTATCCTTCATCAATTTAAGTTGATGACAGGCAACAGATTGCAAACAACTTATTCCCGTTGGAAGGTTTTAGAGAGATATGGCGCAAACTTGAGAAAGTCTTTAACGATCCACCGGTAGAATTTGAAAAGCACGAATGCATAGATATGATACACGAAGGAAGAAGACTCTTGAACGAACCACCGTAAGAATTGAAAAAGAACGAATAAAACATGAAGAACACCAGGAAGGATTAGCAAATACACGAAGATGCTTGAGAGAATTTAGATCCATGAGAACGACGAGATTACAAGCTGATTAGAGAATCCTTGATTTAAGCACCAGTAAGATTTAGAGAATGAGAGCTGAAAGCTGAGAATGAATAAACCTGAATTGATGGCCTCCGGATAATCAAACTAAAAAGACTCCTAAATTACTCTCGATGGGTGAACAGAAATACTCACAACTGAAACAATTATGGGAGGATGGTAGAGAATGGGGCAAGATTTAAAAGAAACTCTTCTTCGGTCTTCATAATCTGAGAATGACGACGAGAAATACCATCATGACTTATTTAGACACTCCGGAAGAATCAAAACGAAGAGGTTGAGCCAACGATGAAAAGAATTTGAAAGATCTTGGAGAAATATATTTGACTGATGATAATTCATTCTTATGTGAAACTTTGACAAGAAATTTGAATAGCTCCGGGAAAATAAGTAGAGTCAGGTAAGATCCTGGGAAAAGACCTGTGGGTTAGGGCCCACTCAAAAGAAACACCGTTGAAATGATTAATAGAGAGACTGCACCAGTTGAATTAAATGACTTGAATAAGATAAGAACCTCGAACTAGGTTGAACGGATCTTGAATGACAAGACGAGCCTTCTGAGATATCTTCAGCACTCCGGAACAATTGAATAGCAAACGGGGAATGATTGAGAGGTATGCCGGCAAGAGAAGACATTTAAAATGAGGAAAGGATGTGACCAACACAGAAAAAATTGAATTGAATCCACAGGAGAAGAAAGAAAATTGAGAATGATGAGTTTGAATCTCCATTAGAATCTTCATGAGAATTCACCCGATGAGAACATTGACGGAAAAACATGGAGAGACTTCCCATCAATAAAATGGATACTTGATGAAGAAATCTGAGTCCTTGAAGAAACAAAGGGAGGGAGGGAGGGAAAACAAAGGCAACTTGGAGACGGATGAAACAAACACCGTTGAGAAGACTTGAGTTGATCTTGCGAATGTTGAAATGATCGGATCCACTTGAAAAGAAGCAACACCGGTTGAAAAGGATTCACATGACAATGTCGACTATCATAAAGGATTAGTATTCACATGAGAACACCGCTTAGGAAAAGGTGTGGAATCAACATTTGACTTTGAAGCAACTCGAATACCACAACTCAAAACAAAACAAAGGATTGGCTTGCAGAATAAGCCGGAACAAACATATGATAGAGATTTCGTCCGAAGTTTTCATGGTGGGTCCTACACAGCCTCGATCGTACAGCACCATCATGTACAAGGCAGTGCACATGACATACGAAGCGTCCCCGAGTCGGCAGAGCCAAGGACTCTTTAAGACACAACGAGGCCACTGTAAAACCGACCATGAATAGGCGGACCACTAGACGTCGAACCCCAATTTCATATCATACATCTGTCGGAAATATATCCTAAGAGCTACTTGAATTCCCACTTATAAACTCCCGAAATTTTTCCGGTTATGCAATCAGGTGTTGGGGATACAGGGAAAGCATAATATCTCACCCAAAACTAGAAAATCCTACATCCAGCTGTATCCATCGTTCAACACATAACCAAGAAACCTTCGGAAATCGTCTACTCAACTTTCGAAAAGCATCCATTATACAACTTATGGTGATACTCCCGAACTCCCGCCCCAGTACTGGGTGGCATCGAGGTTATCTCACCAACAAACTGCATAAAAGAGATTTTTGATGTCGGTGAACTAAACTCGGGTATTCCAGAACTGCAACGATAAAATTATGACGACAACACCTTAGAACTCAACTCCCCGGGACACTTCCACAAAACCCCTGACAGGAGGCACCAAGACAATGTTCTCGTCATAAAACCATCGGAACGATTCCAAGATACCCGCGTGATCCTAAATTTTTTTTAGTGAAATTTGAGAAGAGACGAGTCAAAACTCTATGCCAGGATGCCTTACCAGAGCGATGAGGAGACTGGGAAGTAAAAAGAATTCCTAAACTCTCCGATATATAATTCCTAAATGACTAAAAACATTTTTCTAGACTCAACAACGGCTGCTAAAAAACGATCAAGCAATGGGGCTCCTAAGGTCGGGGATGGCTTTGATTACCAACTTGTAACGCGCTCGATGCGGCTATATCTCCCACGTGTGGAAGCACGACTTAGAGGCATAACCGGATTGAAAGCAATGTCGCAAGTGAGGTAATCTTCACACAACCCATGTAATACAATAGGGGAAAAGAATACATAGTTGGCTTACAATCGCCACTTCATACAATTACATGAATAAAGCATTACATCATCCAGATACAATCAAGGTCCGGCAACAGAACCAAAATAAAAGAAGAACCCCAAATGCGACACGGTCCCCGATCGACCCCAACTGGGGTCCACTACTGATCAACTAGAACAAAACAATCACAAAGGTCAAGATCTTCATCGAGCTCCTCCTGAGCTTGGTTGCGTCATCTGCACGGACTCATCGGCACCTACAAGCTGGTTTTGGAAGTATCTGTGAGCCACGGGGACTCAGCAATCTCGCACCCTCGCGATCAAGACTATTTAAGCTTATGGGTAAGGTAAAGGTATGAGGTGGAGCTGCATCAAGCGACTAGCATATATGGTGGCTAACATACGCAAATGAGAGCGAGAAGAGAAGGCAACGCACGGTGGATAAAAGTATGGTCAAGAAGTGATCCTAAAACAACCTACGTCAAGCATAACTCCAACACCGTGTTCACTTCCCGGAGTCCGCCGGAAAGAGACCATCACGGTTACACAGGCGGTGGATGTATTTTAATTAAGGTCAACTTCAGTTTTTCTACAACAGGACATTAACAAATTCCCATCTGCCCATAACCGCGGGCACGGCTTTCGAAAGTTCAAATCCCTGCAGGGGTGTCCCAACTTAGCCCATCACAAGCTCTCACGGTCAACGAAGGAATAGACCTCCTCCCGAGACATTCCGATCAGACTCGGTATCCCGGTTCTACAAGACATTTCGACAGGGTAAAACTAAACCAGCAACACCACCCAGATGTGCCGACAAATCCTTATAGGAGCTGCACATATCTCGTTGTCAGGGCACACCGGATGAGCAAGACGTCGGGTAAGCCAGCCCAGAGTTGCCCCTGGTAGCCTCGGACATCGCTCAGTTGGACCAACACTCAGAGGAGCACTGGCCCGAGGAGGGGAAATAATGATGACCCTTAGGAGCACGACTCCCTAGGGAAAAGAAAAGGGTAGGTGGCGAATGGTAAAACCAATGTTGGGCATTGCCGGAAGAGTTTTACTCAAGGCGAACTGTCAAGGGGTTCCCATTATTAACCAACCGCGTAAGGAACGCAAAATCCGGGAACATAACACCGATATGACGGAAACTAGGGCGGCAAGAGTGGAACAAAACACCAGGCATAAGGCCGAGCATTCCACCCTTTACCAAGTATATAGATGCATTAATTAAATAAGATATATTGTGATATCCCAACAAGTAAACATGTTCCCACAAGGAACAACATCTCCATGTTCCAACAAGGAACAAAACTTCAATCTTCACCTGCAACTAGCAACGCTATAAGAGGGGTTGAGCAAAGCGGTAACATAGCCAAACAACGGTTTGATAGGACAAGGTGGGTTAGAGGCTTGGTTCAACAATATGGGAGGCATGATAAGCTAGTGGTAGGTATCGCAGCATAGGCATAGCAAAAGAGCGAGCATCTAGCAAGCAAAGATAGAAGTGATTTCGAGGGTGTGATCATCTTGCCTAAAATCCCGTAAGGAAGAAGAACGATTCCATGAAGAAGACAAACGGACGTAGAAGAACGGTTCCTCACAAACGCGACGTTACTGGAACCTACCTGAAGAAGCAAACACCGGAAAATAAGCACACAACATAGTAAACAAACCACGCATGAACATGGTATTATATGCGGGATGCGGTATGTGATGCATATGCATGATTTGCACAGGAATGAATGAACCTGGTATCAACTTGGAAATCCAAGAGTGCCACTGGAAAGGTGAGATGAAATCGCTTGAAAACGATATAAAGATCACCAGAATCGGAGTTACGGTTTGGAAATGGCAAGCGATTCAAATATGACACCGGTCTGCGATTTACAGTAAGTAGTCATCCAAATGCAATGACATGAACATGCTACAGCACCCAAACATGGCATCAAAATACATGGCAGGAATCCATTCAAGATTCTTAATAAAATATGAACATTGAGCTATGGCTAATTCATCCATTAGCAGGTTCAAGCAAGCATGGCAAAACTGCATATGGTAAACAGATCTCAGACTTAGTGAAATTAACACTTGCCTGGAATTTCAGATCAGATAGCACTCTTTGGAGCATCAAAACTACATGCTACAGGACCTGAACATGACAAAGTAAAGCATGGCATGGAGCTACTCAAAGAGATTAACAAAAGTCTCTTAGTGACCTTGTGCCTAAAGGGATCACATAATGCATTTGCAAGCATCTGAACATAGCAAAAACATAATCAGTTTTCAGACTTAGTGAAAACTGGCACATGCTGAAATATATCCCAAGTAGGCATGTTTACGAGCTTGATGCACTCACTACGGGGCAAGTAATGATAAGCTAAGCATACATCCATCAATAATACATAAAATGCAAGCTAGACATGGCAAGAACAATAGCATAGCATGCACGGATCAACTACAACATCATCGGCAAAATTGCAAACAAGTTGACAATCTGCCCAGATTCACAAAGTAGCAAAAGTAGAGCTCGATTGACTCAAGCCAGGGTGCTCCATAATTGCAAACAAAGACATGGATGGATAGAGCACTACAAGATTAACAAAACATCCTTACTGATCATCCTCAAAAGAGGCACGGATCACTAGGAAACAACATGAACATATGGCATCATGAACTAAACAGCTCAAGGACTTAGTGGAATTACTAAGACCCTGAAAACAGAATTACCAAGTGCCTCACTTTGCAAGCTTGTGCTAGTCACCACACACATCAAAAAAATACATGGGTTGCACCTCTGGAAAGATGACAAAATCCTTAACAAAACATATGTAGAGCTCATGGGCATATCATGCACACAATAATCATGGCAAAAATGACAAATGTCTAAATGGAGTAGCAGATCTGACAATTATCTCAAGTAGCCTCCTTCTAACAGCATTTCGGGCATCAAGATGAACTCAAATGAAAATGATGCAATGGAATGAAATGATATACTCTTTGAGATGAACATTTTGATATGCTATATGCTCGAATCGGAGTTACGGATGATGAGTTATGGCATGATGAAGATGGGCATATGAATCTGGAAAACTTCAGGACTTAGACGAATTTTATACCCTCTAGATCTGGATCTAGTTCAACGAAGGCACGCATCTGAGGTCAACTCCGGTGAGGGAGCCTATGGAGGAGGTCAGCGAGGGCAGATCCGGCCCGAACCTCGCCGGATCCGGGCGAGGCGGTGGCGGGGAGGGGCGCTCCGGCCGGTGGCCTTGCGCAGCAGGGCGGCGAGTGGCGGCGTGAGCTCGGCGAAGGCGCGCTACGGCGGCGTGCGGCTACGCATCTGGCGTCGGCGGCGGCGGGGAAGCGCCTGGCGACGGCGGCGGGGTGGCTCAAAGGGCGGCGCAGAGCCAGCAGAGGCGGACGGCGGCGCATCGGGCCCAGAGGGCCGCGGTCGGGCTCGCGGGCCCGCGGTGGGGAGGCGCGGTGTGCCGGGACGCGTGGCGGTGACGGGTTGGCCGAGGGCGGCGGCCGGCTGACGTGGCACGTTCCGATTGGGCGAGGCGACGTGGAGGGGAGCGGCGGACATGTCGGGCGCGGCGGACATGTGGATCTATGTTTTGACCGCGAATTTCGGAGAGGGGCATATATATATATATATATATATATATATATATATATATATATATATATATATATATATATATATATATATGGGCAGAGGGAGCTAGGAGAGTCCAAATGAGGTGCGGTTTTCGGCCATGCGATCGTGATCGAACGACCGAGATGATGGAACAGGTTTAGGTGGGTTTTGGGCCACTTTGGAAGGGTGTTGGGCTGTAACACATACGAGGCCTTTTCGGTCCCTCGATTAACCGTTGGAGCATCAAACGAAGTCCAAATGGTACGAAACTTGACAGGCGGTCTACCGGTAGTAAACCAAGGCCGCTTGACAAGTCTCGGTCCAAGCCGGAAATGTTTAATCCCCACACACGAAAGAAAAGTAGAAATGACCAGCGGAGGAGAACGAAGCGCCGGATTGCAAAATAGACAACGGGGAAAATGCTCGGATGCATGAGACGAACACGTATGCAAATGAAATGCACATGATGACATGATATGCAATGCATGACATGCAAGCAATGACAAGGCAACAATAGCGAATAACTGGACGACACCTGGCACATCGGTCTCGGGGCGTTACAGTTCCCCTTTGAGAGGTTCGTGGGAGTCTTAAAGAAATATGTTCATAACCATGCTAGACCAGAAGGAAGCATCTCGAAAGGCCATATAAATGAGGAGGTCATTGAGTTTTGTATTGACTTTATTCCTGACCTTAAGCCGATTGGTGTTCCTAAATCGCGGCATAAGGGCAGACTGGATGGAAAAGGCACGCTAGGAGGGGAACAAATAATATGTATGGACGGACATTCTCTCACTAAAGCACACTACACAGTTCTACAGAATTCCGCCTTGGTGGCTCCGTATATGGATGAACACAATAATTTGCTACGCTCCAAACAGCAGGAGCGGTCTGATTAATGGATTACACGTGAACAAACCAGGAGTTTCGCCAGCTGGTTGTAGACACGTACCATGCATGACACCTCTATTGAAGATGACATGTACTTGCTGTCCCAGTTACCATCTTCGAATATAATGACTTTCAAAAGGTACGAGATAAATGGTAATACATTTTACACGATCGCCCAAGATAAGAAGAGCACCAACCAAAACAGTGGTGTCCGGTTTGATGCAGAAACCAAGATAGGAAAGGAAACATATTATGGTTATATACAGGACATATGGGAACTTGACTATCGACGTGGTTTGAAGGTCCCTTTGTTTCGGTGCAAATGGGTCAATATGACACGAGGCGGGGTAACGGAAGACCTGCAGTACGGAATGACAACAGTGGATCTCAACAATCTTGCCTATGCAGACGAACCATTCGTCCTAGACAATGATGTGGCACAGGTTTTCTATGTGAAGGACATGTCTACCAAGCCAAGAAAAAGAAAAGATAAGGAAGCGAATGCATTGTACGATGAGCCAAAGCGGCACATAGTTCTTTCTGGGAAGAGAAACATCGTGGGAGTGGATGACAAGACAGACATGTTAGAAGATTATGAAAAGTTTGATGAAATTTCTCCATTCACACTGAATACTGACCCGAGCATCCCGTTAAATGATGAAGATTTTCCATGGTTACGGCGCAAAGGGACACACGCGAAGAAAAAGTTTCACACCCAAAGATCTGGGATGTGATCCGCTTCACTATCATCACTTTCTTCTATGTTTCACACCCAGGAGGGAATCTCTATAATAGTTAGGGTAGTTATGTGTTTTGGCATTTGAAACGCGAAGAAATTTTATGTGCAAACAAATTCTTTCATGCCTTTACTGATATTTAAAGTTAAGTTATTCACAAACTAGTGATTCACAATAATTTCAAATAATTCAAAATTTAAACTATTCAAATTTGAAAACTACGGGCACTAACAGAAAGTTTGTAATTTTTTGTACCTAAAGCAAAAATATTCACAAAGAAACTCGAAATACACAAAAAAACAACTCAAAAATAAATAAAGCAAAAAAATTAAAAAAGCCCGCCTACTGGGCCAGAGCGGCCTGCATACGACTAGAAACCCAACCTGTTGTTGGGCCAGGATCAAGGCCCACAAAGGCCCAGTAGGCCCACAGGGCAGCACAGAACATGTAGGCCAGTAGGCCTGCTTTGGAGAGGAGCTCGAGAGAGCTACCGCACGGGGGGTTATAAACCAGTGTGGACGCCCCTCGGCTAGCGAGGTGGGACTAAACTTGCCGCACAGCACCTTGCCAGCGCACCCCCGTCAGTACCGGGTGGTGGCTCCAACCGGTACTAAAGGCCCCCCCTTTAGTACCGGTTGGAGCCATCACCCGGTACTAAAGGGTGTGCGGTTCCCGTCGCTTGGCCTGGCCAAAACATGCCTTTACTACCGGTTGGTGGCTCCAACCGGTACTAAAGGTCCATCCTGTATAACTAAACACTTCAAAAATTTCAGTTTCTCATCTGCTTCTTCTTCTCTACCCCGTCGCCCGTCGCCCCCGTCTCCATATCCCTCGTCGCCGCCCCCGTTGCCGCCTCGTCCCCGTCGTCGCCGCCACGTCGTCCCCATCTCGATCATCCCCGTCGTCACCGCTGCGCCGTCTCGGCCCGTCCCGCGTCGTCCCCATCCCCGTCATCGCCGCCCCGTCCCCGTCGTCGCCGCCCCGTCCCTATCCCCGTCGTCGCCGCGCCCATCGCCGTCACCGTCGCCGCCCCCCGTCGCCTCTCACCTCGCCGGTGAGCACACACAGACACATATTTTTTTAGTTTTTTAGTTATAGAAATAGTTATAAAAATGTTAGAAATTTTTCTTTTTTACTTATAGAAATAGTTAGTTATATAGCATTGTTAGAAATGTTATAGGAAAGTTAGAATTGTTAGAAATTTTTATGTTTTTTAATTATAGAAATAGTTATAAAAAAGTTAGAAATTTTTCTTCTTTTAGTTATAGAAATATTAGAAATGTTATACAAATGTTAGTTATATATATAGAAATGTTATAATTTTTTTTCTTCTGTTTTTTAGTTATAGAAATATTAGAAATGTTAGTTATATAGCATTGTTAGAAATGTTATAGGAATGTTAGTTATATAGAAATGTTAGAAATTTTAGTTATCAAAATCCAATCATTAAAAAAATGTTACTTTTTGCGGGCATATAGCTTGTATTTGTTCTCGACGATGCCCGGCCCGCATCCTCGCCATCGACCCATCCGCGACGACGTCCGGCTGACCCATGTCCGGGACTGGGCTCCGCCGGGCTGGCACTGGGAGGTGCTGCCTGGAGGGGCGTGCCGCTTGATGAGGAACCCGGCCCCGGTCGTCGACCCTCATCTCGTTTGGTGGCGTTCGCGTGGGCCAGTTTCGGTGCGGAGGGAGCCGGCCCGGCCGGAGGTGGTACGTCGCCGTGTCAGGGAGGAGGACGAGCACGTCCATCGCTACATGGTTGCGTTAGAGGGCGGCAGGTTCTCAAATACCTGGCAGTTTCTTCAGGGATCTCACTTCAGCTATGATCCTGTGAGGGTTCCTTCTCTTTGGGTGTCCACCGCCCGCGCCGCATGATCCGACGATGTATTCGAGATCATATATTATTCGAGACAATGTATTCGAGGTTACATCTATTATTCGAGACGATGTATTCGAGATTATATCTATTATTCGAGACAACGTATTCGAGATTATATTCGATGATGCTTATTATGTACTATGATTGATTCAGTTTTTCCTTATTAAATGATTGCATCCATGCATTGTAATTTGAATATATTTCTTTTGTATTAGTTAAACAAAACCTATGGCGGACAATACCGGCAGAGAGGGAGAAGAGGCCCTGTTCAATATCATACGCAATCCTCGTGGGCCAGATGATGATCAGAATGAAGAAGATTATGACGGCTCTGAATATCTAAACAACACCGAGGAGGGTGATATGATATTCGATCGCGATGACCGAATTGATGAAGTCATGAACTATGAACATGACAAAGAAAATGTTGATCTTGAAACAACAAAGACCGGCGAGGTATATATATTTATATAACCAGGCATCTGGTGATCATCACATGCTTTAAATGACTTGAAGATATATAAACGAATCGATCTTTCTTCTTTCAGCCATCCGGATCGAGCAAATCTTCAGGCAACAGGACGAAATGAGGCCCGGACAAAAAGTTGAAGGAGGGCATAAAGTACACTATCGAGGCAATCAGACCTAATGGTGAACCATTAGCGCCTAAGAAGATTGCGAACAAGTTCATTCGTCAGTGCGGAGTTCTTGTGAAGGACCAACTCCCGATCTCCCTTCAAGAATGGAGAGAGCCAGCAAAGCCACGTCCAGGAGTTACTTTTGTCAATGACAGACAAAAACATTTGCTTTGGGCAACGCTCATGGAACATTTCACCCTACCAGATCATTTCACAAATGCAAATGTGGAGAAAGTCAAGGACGCTGCTCTTAGGAAGATGGCGGTTGCATTCAAGAACCACAAGATTCGTGAATGGGCCAAGTACGTCAAGGGAGGAAGGAAGACTCCAGTATTCGAGGGAACACTAGAGAGTGCTCATTAGGACGATTTAGTGAAATTCAAGGATTCAGAATTATCTAAGGAACGGTCCAGAATAAACAAGGCCAATGCAGCAAAAAAGGATAAGTTCCATAAGCTGGGGCTAGGTGGCTATGCGGTGGGAATGCCTAAGTGGGATAAGTCTGAGAAAGAGATGCTGGATGCATGTGTCACTCCAGAAACATTGAGTTGGCCCCCCAGGTGCAGGACTTGGTTCTATGCACATGGAGGGGAGTTGGACCCGAAGATAGGCAAAGTTTCGAAGAAGGCATGTCTGGACGAAGCCGAAGATAACCTACTTGTTGCAATAGAAGAGGCTCGATCGGGGCTGTTCGAGCCCAACAGAGAGAACGACGAGCTTACGCGTGACCTGGGAAATCCTGAACACCCGGGAAGAACAAGAGGCATGGGCGCTATTCCGTGGTATGAGGAGCAGAGGAAGCTAGACTATGAATGCCTTCAAGGCCTAGAATCAGCGCACACGGACTTGGCAATCAAATTCCAGCGGCAGCAGGAGCAGATCGACTCACTTAGCCAGCAAGGGGGGTCTCAGCATCTAGCGGATGATCCACCAATGGATAGCACCGTCCCATCCATGCCGAGAACCAGCGTGGGTTCCGCCCCGGGCGATGCATTGCTGGATAGCTACCCAGTGGATGACATCATGGAGAACACTAACTGCGAGCTACACTTCAAAATGAAGAACATATCCATGAAGGTGGCGGACGCCCTTGCTTTTACAAATCCCCCCGAGGCAACCTTCCATTGCAACCCGATTCCAGCGGGCTATGCTCGTGTCTTGGTTGATGAGGTGGTGGACCAATATTCGGGGCTAGAGCTTGACATTCCTGGAGGTGACGATGAGCACACACTAGGAGAGGCCAACCATCGTATCATCCTATGGAGAAAGGATTGCATCATCTTTCGAAGACCACCGACACCGCGTTATCCGACTCCTCGTCGCAGTACACCATCGAGTCAGCAGAATCCCGCTCGTCCAAGTCCACCAATGCGTCAGGCCACTCCTCCTCCAAGTCCGGCACAGCTTCAGGCCACTCCTCCTCCAAGTCCGGCAATCTGTCAGGCCACTCCTCCTCCAAGTCTGGCACAGCTTCAGGCCACTCCTCCTCCTCCAACTCAGCCACGTCAGCCGTCTTCGCCGCCTCAGCAATCAAGGAAGAGAGCCGCCTCAGCTACGGTGCGTAGCGGTACAAGTCGAGGTAGTACTGCAGGTACAGGTGGAGGCAAGCGATTTCAATATGGTCCAAGCCTCGCGCCTCTTCCGCAGAGGCCTTACAACAAGTCCGAGGAGGAAAACATAGCCATATCAAAGGCCGAGGTGGAAGCCCATTTTGCACCGAAACCGCCACCGTCGCCAAGGGAGAAAGTGCCTGTGGAAAAGATTGACCACTTCATTCGTGTGGCTAGACCACCAGCTCCCAAGCCTGTTGACACAGACTATGAGCGCCACCTCAGGAAGTTAAATTGAGCACGTCTACAAAAAGAGGCAAGCTCGAGCTCGAGCAAATCAGCTGGCAAAAGGAGCGGTAAAACCGTTCCCCAGCTGGGAGAACAGGCAGCGCAATCAATCCCCCCGCTTGTTGTGCCAACAACACATGAGAGTAGGCGCGCCCAATATTATTGTGGGCAAACCGTTAACGTTCCCGGGGTGGGCGATGTGGTAATAGCCGAGGAGCATATTGCGCAGGCTGAATCGATCGGGATCACTGTTGGACAATTCCTCGATATCGAGCCCATGTCTCCGACTAGAGAGGAGGAAATAAAACGGAAATATGCCCGGGGCCAACCTTTGGTCAAGCCAGAGGAGGTCAATAAGCTCTCAACGAGAATGTATGAATTGCATCAATGGTACATGGACATTACCAAGATTTCCAATCGAGAGTCCCTCATGGTGAATGTCATCAAGGATCATTACTACCATGAGAAAGCTGTGACCGTTGAGTATTCAAAACTATTTCAGCTATACAATAAAGACGCACTCGACAAATCTATCGTCAGTTGCTATTGTCTGTAAGTGATTTCTTTCTGTAATTTAAGTCTCAAGATAGCTGTAGTGATCATTTTGATCAATCATTACCTGTAATTATCCTTACTATATTCTTTTCTATGGTATTATGCAGGATGAAGATTTATGTAATGAAAAAAGGTGGACGCTATGGCATTGGGTTCGTTGACCCAAATACCATTAATGAATACACATGGAAACTAGATCCATGTCACGAAAAAAGTGTAGAGGAAAGCATGCTACAGTTCTTCAAGGAACTCAAATACAATGAAGATATACTACTTCCTTACAACTTCAAGTGAGTCACACTGTCTTGTACTAAAAATTTTGTTTTTCCCTACTAGCTATACCTACATGTTTTTGCTTACATATGCCCGCTTAATTAAGACATGCAAACGTGTGTGCATGCAAATTTCATTGGATCTTGTTAATCAATAAAGTTGATGAAGGAACAGTTGAAGTACTAGACTCACTACTTAATAAAAGCAAGTGACTACACCATCGTGAAGGGGATAGTCAACAGGTAATTTCAATCATTATTAACTATATCTCGGCTAATTTAATTAGTTCGTCATTTCCTGATAACAACTATTTAAGAACACATTTATTCATTTTCTATGTTGGCGGGCAGGGCTTGGGAAAAGTTCATCAGGGTCACTCCAGGCCCATGGAAACAAAGTCTGAAATGGTATCGACCCAAGGTAAGTAATTAAGTAGTACTAACTAGCTGCCATCTCTTTAATTATCATGCTTGATTAATTATTATCTGATCAAATTCCATTCTCGTAAAGGCCCTGAAGCAGGCGCCGGGGAATGATCTATGTGCATACTACGTTTGCGAGAACATTCGCATGATGGCGTCCGAAAGGAGCAAATCTCAAAGACAGGAGTGGGTACGATATCGATTGTCAGAACACTATTCACAATTTTTACACCATTATCGATATCTAGTCACACAACTAATACACATGCATATTGATCTCCTTTTTAACAGTTCAAAGAGATGCGGGACAAGCTCCTAGCACAGGACCGCATAGAAGCAATTCAAGAGGAAATAGCGGGATTTTTTCTCGACCAGGTCATAGATCCCAAAGGAGAATACTATTACCCGCTACCGTCCCCATGAACCACTTCCAATTGTTATCGTGCTCCGAAGGCACCTATTAGCTAGGCTAATGCCACTGGCTCCGAAGGCACCAATTAGGAGAAATTGTGTATATATATATATATTTATTTATTTATATTTATATTTATATATATAGACATGTGTGTATATATGTGTGAATTAATTAATGGTGGTTGTGAGACATTCGATGATATATATATATATATATATATATATATATATATATTATGATCGGTTCTACTAGAAATTCTATTTATATATATGCATAACGTGTACAATATGTAGTATCGTAAAATACCAGCAAATGAAAAATAATTAAATGAAAAAGAAATCAACCGGTACTAAAGGGCTCCCTGCCCCCGAAGCTGGCTCGTGCCACGTGGTTGCCCTTTAGCACCGGTTCGTGCTGAACCGGTACTAAAGGGGGGGGGGCTTTAGTGCCTTCATTTTAGCGCCAGTTACCAAACCGGCACTAAAGGGCCTTACGAACCGGTGCTATTGCCCGGTTCTGCACTAGTGAGAGTGTCACTAGTATGCCTCTACTTGACTAGCTCGTTGATCAAAGATGGTTATGTTTCCTAACCATAGACATGAGTTGTCATTTGATTAATGGGATCACATCATTAGGAGAATGATGTGATTGACTTGACCCATTCCATTAGCTTAGCACTTGATCGTTTAGTTTGTTGCTATTGCTTTCTTCATGACTTATACATGTTCCTATGACTATGAGATTATGCAACTCCTGTTTACCAGAGGAACACTTTGTGTGCTACCAAACGTCACAACGTAACTGGGTGATTATAAAGGTGCTCTACAGGTGTCTCCGAAGGTACTTGTTGGGTTGGTGTCGTGGTTTTGTGACGGTAGATGTCCTAGTGTGAGGACTTAGTCGTGAGGCCAACTCATCTATGTGGTAGCTTGAGAGGGGTTGAGCGGAATTGAGAGACGCAACACAAGACAAGGATTTAGACGGCTTCGGGCCCCGGGAAACATCATCCGGAATAGCCCTACATTCTGTTTATGGCTAGGTCTCATTATGCTCATGAGAGAGTCGGTGGTAAATCGGCTCTTTGTGTCTAGCCCTAGAGATTGTTTCTTCTTACTCCCCCTCTTTGGGGAGCCCTGCCCCTCCTTATATATGTTGAAGGGGCGGTTTACATGTGGAGTCCTATTAGGATTAGGACTAGTCTACCTTCTAATACAAACCAGATACAAGTCCAGGTCTTAACTCATTGTAACACAAATATTCCTCACGCCTTTCCTCTTAAACCGGCCCACCATAACATAAACCGGCCTTCTGGGCCTTGGGCCTTGTCATCCGTCTGTCCCGTCCGCCGGGTTACCAGTGAATCATAAGTTTCAGTCAGGTTGTTTGTAAACCGTCTGGCCAGTGCGGGTCGCCGGTGAATAGCCTAGTCCGGCCGGGTTAGACTTTCGGCCGGGTTACTCCGCGGGGTATATCCCCCACATTAGCCCCCAAGTTTAGCTTGGATTTATCCATGGTAAACATATGCTGTAAAATAAACACAAGAACAAATTTGACAGGTTGTGCTCCGGGTTAAGAATTCTTGTAAACCGACACCTGATCATCCTTAAGTCCTTGCCATTTCCTCCTTCTGAAAAATCCGGGTTAACAAGCCAGCTTCATACTCAATTTGCTGATATTGGTTTCTCACAGAGAATTATTGTGAAGAACAATCCACTTGAGTCGGCTTCCAAAGCTCTGACTTGACAAAAATATTGGTCTTCAAATATTCAACTGGTATTCAGCCGGCTTGAAAATGTAGAACTTGCCAAGCTATGATTTCCAAAATCGGTGGGTTATAAAAACTGATAATTTCGGGTCATGATTGTTGCCAACGCCGAATCATGATTGTTGCCAACGCCGGTTCATGATTATTGATGACACCGAATTATGATTATTGACGACACCGGGTCAATCTGGTTTATTCAAAACTGAAAAATTTGAAGATTTTTCTCCCTTATATCCATATTACCTATAGCCCCCAAGTCTTGAACAGAACAAAGTGATGGCTTAAGACTTGCTTCAATATAAATACTGACATTTAAGAAGAAATCCATGTTGTTCATCACAGTCACTTAGTAAAAACTGAATACTCCATATTATGTAGCCCCCAAGTGCCAGGTTGTCATGCTTGCAGCAACCTCGGACTTGTAATTGCCTGATGCTTACAAAACTTCAACCAGTGTAGCCCCCAAGGGCCGAGTCATCATTATGCAATAATGAGCAGGGACTTTGTAGATATAACCATGTAAACTTGAACAACAGCGTGTAGCCCCCAAGGGCCGGCTTAGTAAGATAATACTGAGTCGGGACTTTGTATATAATTTATTGATAATACCATCATATAGTATGATCTCCGCCATGGGGCTTGAACCCACGTCCACAAGGTTAAGAGCTTTGTACTCTACCAACTGAATAGCAGACCATTCAATATAATGGATTAATGCTTGTGTACCTTGAATTTTTGACAGGAGCAATTTGGTAGCCCCCAAGGGTCGGCTCATTATAATGTGATGAGTCAGGTCTTTCTATAAGTTGAACAAAAAGTGACTTTACATTAGCCCCCAAGTGCCATGGTGCATGCTCGCAGTGACATGGGACTTGCATATTCGATGTAATCTCAATTTGAATAATGTAGCCCCCAAGTGCCGGGTCGTAAGCCTGCAGCGGCTCGGGACTATTCCTTCAATTGCAGAACTATATCTATTTATAAGATAATAGCCATTGCGCTTAAGGCGACTTTGAAAACCTCAATCATAATGCTGGTTATGGATAACCATAAAAAATCCAGCCATGTTTGGCTATTTGAAGATTTGAATAATATAATCCGGTTTAAAAACCTCAATCATTCAATATCATGATGAAAATCCAGCCAATTTTGGCTATGAAAGATATGAATATCTTACCAGTTGATAAGTAAATCCAGAGTTTAAATACTCGACGGCTCTAGGCCGATGGCGACTTAATGTGCATTCTTATCTTGCACACAAGCAGATCACAAGAATCCTTGGCGGTTTACCACAGGACGGGTCATGATGCCCATATAAATAGCCAGGGTTTGTAACCAAAGATGTAATTGAAGATAATCAAACATGACATAGATGATACCTGTGGCATTGAATCACCTCGTTGGTTTAACCAATTCTTGTAGTGAGGGTGGTAACCGGCCCCAATCTTGAGTATTTGAGAACTCCTTCCTTAATTTGCCAGATTATGATAATAAACCGTACCAGGATATAATAAACACCGGATTTTCCTTCTAACACTGGCGACTTGTTAGTCAAAACCAGACCGGGTTAATGAACACCGGATTATAACTGATCATGTACTGACAACTTGTAGTTGAAAGCCAAGCCAGGTCAAGGACGCCGGTTTATCATAAGATATTATGAACCTCAATAAAGGCGAAAAAACATGACAAAGAGAACTCAAAAAGGAACATTCGAGGCTTTTTACAAGCTGCCGGACTCCAAATCAAGGCTTTTCATGGGCTGCCAGGCCGCTGTGTTACACCATTTAACAAAGCCTTTTAAGATGGGCCTCGAATTAATCAATCATCGTTTTAACTTTGACAAGTTCAGGGTCTGTATAAGATTGACTTGTCAAACGTTCGGCGTGTCATACCAGGATTACCTGGACAGGAGTGGCTTACTTGATGAAGGCAGGTTAACCCGGGGTTTTAGGTGAATACACCAGGCTTCCAAGCCGTGGCTTGATAGCCAATTACAAGGGTCCTTTCAAACTCTTTGTTGCTTTGCACAAAGAGCCCCCAAGTAACTTTTTGAGTTGTGCTCAGTGGGTGCCCATGTTTGAGTTTGTGCTTTTTGAAATACTCTCTTTGGCCCCGAAGTAAATTCATGTTGGCCTTACGCCGATCAAGAGGTGTAGATGTGGTTCAGATATGACCAAGCCCCCTAGTGATATCCCTTTGTGGTTTCAAACCGATCAAGAGGTGTAGCTATGGTTCAGATATGACCAAGCCCCCTAGTGATTTTTCTGGTGGCCTTGCGCCGATCAAGAGGTGTAGCTATAGTTCGAATATGACCAAGCCCCCAAGTGATCAATAATATGATAAGCCAATAAGGCATGATACCCATGTTTGAACCGCGCATCATGGCAGCAGGTCCTCTTCGGCAACTTTTAATTTTTTGCAAGAGATAAATTCTTCTTGAACCGGGATTTTGAACCGGATATTGAGAGCGCCAGAGCTTTATGGGAGACATCTTTCCATCGAACCGGATCTTAAACCAGAATCTTCATTTTCAGCCAGAAATTTTCTAACGGCCTTTAAACTCGAACTTGCGAGAAGTTAATTCTTTTTTTTTGACCGGAAATTCTTATCCCGGATTTCAGAGCCTTAGAGCCTTGTGGGAGAACATGTTTCCCTTGAATTGAATTTTAAACCGGTATTCTTCATTTTGAACTGACAATTTTCTGACTGTCTTTAATTTTTTCATCAATATGACGGTGTCCTCCGGAACCGGGTTATCATTCCCTCCAATGACCCGGAGTTCCCAAGTCATGTCATTGTAGCCCCCCAAGTCTTTAGACTACTCAAGGAGTTGGCTTCAGACTCTCCATATTTGACCGTGATATAAACCGGTATGAGTCCTTCAACAATGCAATGATATAATAACCCCATCCTGCATTGGAGAACTTACAAGCCAGAATAATTGCTTTTTTAAATAAATCAATATGAAATATATGCTATATGGATTGCACCTGATATGTTAGGCCGGTAGTTATTCACTGCAGAGTTGATGATTACCACGGTGAAGCTGAAATCAACAGCAGTTGAGCCGGCCGCGGTAGCAGGCGAAGGAGTCGTCCATGGCTTTGTAAGCCGGCGTGGACATGTGAACCAGCCATGAGAGTGAAACGGGCGAGTCGCACAAGACGAGCGCTAGTGCAAAAATATTATTTTCTCATGCCTCTTTTGTGACACCTTTTTGTAAGGGATAATGGTCCTGCGAAAAAATATCATAGACTAAGTA
Organism: Triticum monococcum; assembly: GCA_034509565.1. NCBI lineage: Eukaryota > Viridiplantae > Streptophyta > Magnoliopsida > Poales > Poaceae > Triticum > Triticum monococcum. The sequence goes on along the minus strand of CM067842.1, from coordinate 72,806,819 downwards.
ATTGTTCTTTGCTGAAAACAATATGTGTTAATGAAATAAATTTGGATGAATATCACCTAATTTGTTCGGATAATGGATAATCCGTTCAACGCGATAAAGGTGGCCCAGGCGGCCCCGACAGCTCAATATAACCCCGATGGCTTAACATGTTAGGGGAGGCTCAAGCTCAACGCGGCACGTCCGCGGCGCTTAAATTGTTGTTGTAAGCCGGCCACGGCATCGAAACCCAGCGCGGACGGGCGAGTCAATCGCGGGCGCTATTTCAGCGAGTTGATGTAGATTGAGCTGTATGGGCGGCGGCTTGCGCACACCCGTTCAACAGTAAGCGAGCGTAGACGCCAGTGCATGACGATAATGGGTATGGATGTGTAACTTTGGACGTCCCTTCAGTTCCCTACTTCCAAACACGAGCATCATCTTCTTTGATCGACTTGTTCTCTCCTCCATTTAGTAACCAGACAAACACTTGATCGCTTGCCACTGATTTGTTGACTCTTAACGTTTCAGCATGAAGCTTCAGAAAACAATTGTGCAAAAAATGTTCAGAGAACATGCCTCTGACCCAACCAATGAAGACATCACAACGTGCTTGCAGTAGCGTCTCGGAAAAACAACTCGCAGGCAGGGCCTTGGTGGAGGCGGTGTTGCTCGCAACGGGGCGGCTCAACAAAGCCGCGGGCGCGACTTGAAATGGCAGACGCTCGAAGGCCGCCGGGAGCCGGCTGTGACCGTAGCGGCTGCGAGGGGGGGACGCACGTGGATGGAGTTCGTGCAAGGCGGCTTGCACCGGGGAGACTCAACTTGCGGATGGCAGCGTCGTGGTCAGATTAGAGGCGGAGGCAAGAGCGGCTCGGAGTTCCTTGGGAAGGCAAACGGCAGCGGTGAAACAGCGCGGGGTGGAACCGTAGCCGCGGGCTGAACAAAGTGCGGAGACCCGGCGACCCTAGCGAGGACCGCGGCTCGGACAAGCAGGTTTGACGCCGTCCTGAGTGTATGCAAAGCGTGAGGGTGACGGCGGCTTCCGACAACCGCAAGGTGGCAGGGCCGCGCTTTAAGGCAGAGGCACGAGGCCGTAGCGGCCGCAAGGCTGGGTAGTTCGACGCCGGTCATGACAGCTCGAGGTGACGGGGAAGACCATGGTGACAATGACTACTGTAAGTCCCCTCTAAGACACGTTGAGGCGGAGATGGCCAGCGAGGCCGCGCGTGCCTAAGCAGGCGACGGGGCGAGACGAGACGGGCGAGGTCGAGTCTGTGACTTCCCATCGTTGAACATAGCTCCCTGACTCTCTGGCTCTGATGGAATTGCTCCCTTTTCCTTCTCGGACTAGGATTCGCTAAACACGGTCTAGCGGATTGCTGATGGCTCCGGACGCCGTGGAGAGAATACAAAACGTCCAGAATACTCGCCCGAGCATCTAGTACCATGTTGATCTGATATAATGAATTGCCTTTATCTGTGATCTGTAGGTGTTTTCGCGGCTGTAGATGTAGTAAGATGTAGTAGTACTTAATTAGTACTAGCCTTGGTCACGTGCAAGTGCTCGTTGATTCTTCGAATTTGACTATTCTTCATATATCAGGGAAAAAGGTATCAACAGACGGTTGATTCCCACAGCCCGGGACTCATGGACGTGGAGCAGCAATATTCCGGCTGATTGGACTGCTTGTTCTCGATAGATTAGCAATCGGACCCGGCCACTCACCGTGCAGCGGAAACTGCTGATAGCTTTGGTTGACTGTCGTAGTAGTTTGGCTTCGGCAGAAAAATTCCCTCTCGATCTCAGCGAGTTATGGTAGTTGCACTGATGCAACCCTAATTTCCTCTGGGTCTTAAATATTGAACATGCCGTTTTGACTAATTGGCAGGTCTTTACAGATTGGTACTGTTGCCTCTGATTAGACCATAAGTCGTACGTATAGATATGACCTGCGGTGGAAAAACTCCTACGCCTCAGGAACGTGCTCCAAAATTTGATCTGACAGCGGATCGTCAGATCACAAGCACACGACGTCCGCGCCATGCAACCCTAACTTCTGATATAAATCTTTTTCAAACCGGCTCTTCTTTATAGAAAAAATTGCGAACTTCTCCATCCTTGAGAAAGATCCCTCCAAGAACTCAACATCATCGTGCGCGAGCCCCATGGTGGGTGCCAACTGTCGTGGTTTTGTCACAACAGATGTCCTAGTGTGAGGACTTAGTCGTAAGGCCAACGCATATATGTGGTAGCTTGAGATGGGTTGCGCGGAATCGAGAGACGCAACACAATACAAGGATTTAGATAGCTTCGGGCCCCGGAAAACATCATCCGGAATAGCCCTACATGCTGTTTATGGCTAGGTCTCATTATGCTCATGAGAGAGTCGCTGGTAAACCGGCTCTTTGTGTCTAGCCCTAGAGATCGTTTCTTCTTACTCCCCCCTCTTTGGGGAGCCCTGCCCCTCAATATATATGTTGAAGGGGCGGGTTACATGTGGAGTCCTATTAGGATTAGGACTAGTCTACCTTCTAATACAAACCGGATACAAGTCCAGGTCTTAACTCATTGTAACATAAATATTCCTCACGCCTTTCCTCTTAAACCGGCCCACCATAACATAAACCGGCCTTCTGGACCTTGGGCCTTGTCATCCGTCTGTCCCACCCGCCGGGTTACCAGTGAATCATAAGTTGCAGTCAGGTTGTTTGTAAATCGTCTAGCCAGTGCGGGTCGCCGGTGAATCGCCAAGTTCGGCCGGGTTATACTTCCGGCCAGGTTATGCCGCGGGGTATATCCCCTACAGTTGGCGTATTTCGAGATTAGGATTTGTCACTCCGATTGTCAGAGAGATATCTCTGGGCCCTCTCGGTAATGCACATCACTTAAGCCTTGCAAGCATTGTAACTAATGAGTTAGTTGCGGGATGATGTATTACGGAATGAGTAAAGAGACTTGCCGGTAACGAGATTGAACTAGGTATTGAGATACCGATGATCGAATCTCGGGCAAGTAACATACCGATGACAAAGGGAACAACATATGTTGTTATGCGGTCTGACCGATAAAGTTCTTCGTAGAATATGTGGGAGCCAATATGAGCATGCAGGTTCCACTATTGGTTATTGACCGGAGACATGTCTCGGTCATGTCTACATAGTTCTCGAACCCGTAGGGTCCGCACGCTTAAAGTTTCGGTGACGACTGTATTATGAGTTTATGTGATTTGTTGTACCGAAGGTAGTTCGGAGTCCCGGATGAGACCGGGGACATGACGAGAAGTCTCGAAATGGTCGAGACGCAAAGATTGATATATTGGACGACTATATTTAGACATCGGAAAGGTTCTGAATGATTCGGGTATTTTTGGGGGTACCGGGGAGTTACGGGAATACGAGGAAGAAGTAATGGGCCTCATGGGCCAAGTGGTGGAAGAGAGGAGGCAGGGCGCCCCCCCCTAGCCCAAACCGAATTGGACTAGGGGGCCGGGCCCCCTTTCCTCTTTTTCCTCCTTCTTCTTCCTTCTCCTTCTCCTCCTTCCTTTCCTCCTCCTAGTAGGAGTAGGAAAGGGGAGTCCTACTCCTACTAGGAGGAGGACTCCTGCTCCTGGCGTGCTCATAGAGGGCCGGCCGGTCTCCCCCTTGCTCCTTTATATACAGGGGCAGGGGGCACCTCTAGACACACAAGTTGATTAGTTGATCTCTCCCAGCCGTGTGCTGTGCCCCCCTCCACCATATTCCACCTCGGTCATATCATAGCGGTGCTTAGGCGAAGCCCTGCGTCGGTAGCAACATCATCACCGTCACCATGCCGTCGTGCTGACGGAACTCTCCCGTGAAGCTCTGCTGGATCGGAGTTCGCAGGACATCATCGAGCTGAACGTGTGCTGAACTCGGAGGTGCCGTACGTTTGGTACTTGGATCGGTCAGATCGTGAAGATGTACGACTACATCAACCGCGTTGTGCTAACGGTTCCGCTTTCGGTCTACGTGGGTACGTGGACAACACTCTCCCCTCTCGTTGCTATGCATCACCATGATCTTGCGTGTGTAGGAAATTTTTGAAATTACTACATTCCCCAACACCATCACTGTCGAGCACGGCGCAACCAAGGGAGGAGCTCCCTCAGCCGCCTGCCTCGGGAGCCACGGTCTGCGGCCCGGCCTCAGGGGCACGCTTGCTCCTGGCATTAGAGCCTCAGGAAGGGTGTTGGATCCCGGAGCTCAAGAACTACCTGATGCAAGGGACTCTGCCGGAGAACGAGGAGGAAGCGGAGCATGTGGCGCGGCAGGCCACATCTTATTGCATCAAGGATGGAAAGCTCTAGAGGAAACGCCCAAATGATGTGTCCCTACGTTGCATCTCCCGAGAGCAAGGGAAGGAGCTACTGGCGGACATACACGACGGAGACTACGGGCACCACTCGTCGTCACGAACCCTCGTCGACAAGGCGTTACGTAGTGGATTTTACTGGCCCATAGCGCTCATCGACGCCGTTGAGCTGGTGAAGGCTTGCGAGGCCTGCCAGTTTCACGCTAAGCAGATCCATCAGCCTGCGGGGGGTCTATAGACTATACCCCTCTCATGGTCGTTCGCAGTTTGGGGGCTGGACATTCTGGGCCCGTTTCCTCGGGCGCCAGTGTTGGAAATATGCCCTAGAGGCAATAATAAAATGGTTATTATTATATTTCCTTGTTCATGATAATTGTCTATTGTTCATGCTATAATTGTGTTATCCGAAAATCGTAATACATGTGTGAATACATAGACCACAACATGTCCCTAGTAAGCCTCTAGTTGACTAGCTCGTTGATCAACAGATAGTCATGGTTTCCTGAGTATGGACATTAGATGTCATTGATAAAGGGATCACATCATTAAGGGATCACATCACTAGGAGAATGATGTGATGGACAAGACCCAATCTTAAGCATAGCACAAGATCATGTAGTTCGTCTGCTAGAGCTTTTCTAATGTCAAGCATCCTTTCCTTAGACCATGAGATCGTGTAACTCCCGGATACTGTAGGAATTCTTTGGGTGTGCCAAACGTCACAACATAACTGGGTGACTATAAAGGTGCACTACGGGTATCTCCGAAAGTGTGTGTTGGGTTGGCACGAATCGACACTGGGATTTGTCACTCCGCATGGCGGAGAGGTATCTCTGGGCCCACTCGGTAAGACACCATCGTAATGATCTCAATGTGACTAAGGGTTGGTCACGGGATGATGTGTTACAGAACGAGTAAAGTGACTTGCCGGTAACGAGATTGAACGAGGTATTGGGATACCGACGATCGAATCTCGGGCAAGTAACGTACCGATTGACAAAGGGAATCGAATACGGGATTGATTGAATCCTCGACATCGTGGTTCAACTGATGAGATCATCACGGAACATGTGGGAGGCAACATGGGTATCTAGATTCTGCTATTGGTTATTGGCCTGACAGTTGTCTCGGTCATGTCTGCATGGTTCCTGAACCCGTAGGGTCTACACACTTAAGGTTCGGTGATGCTAGGGTTGTAGAGATATTAGTATGCGGTAACCCGAAAGTTGTTCGGAGTCCCCGATGAGATCCCGAACGTCACGAGGAGTTCTAGAATGGTCCGGAGGTAAAGATTTATATTTCGGCCACCGAGAAAGTTTTAGAGATCATCGGTATTGTACCAGGACCACCGGAAGGGTCTCGGGGATCCACCGGTTGGGGCCGCCTATCCCGGAGGGCCCCATGGGCTGAAGTGGGAAGGGAACCAGCCCCTGGTGGGCTGGTGCGTGATAACCCACAAGTATAGGGGATCGCAACAGTTTTCGATAAGTAAGAGTGTCGAACCCAACGAGGAGCTAAAGGTAGAACAAATATTCCCTCAAGTTCTATCGACCACCGATACAATTCTATGCACGCTTGACGTTCGCTCTACCTAGAACAAGTATGAAACTAGAAGTACTTTGTAGGTGTTGTTGGATAGGTTTGCAAGATAATAAAGAGTACGTAAATAAAAATTAGGGGTTGTTTAGATAAAGAAACAATAAAGTAAATATAGCGAGTGTGGAAAAGTGGTGGTAGGAGTTGCGAAATTGTCCCTTAAGCGATTGACTACTTTACTAGACCGATAGCAAGTATTATGTGGGAGAGGCCACTGCTAGCATGTCATCCCTGACTTGGAATTCTATGCACTTATGATTGGAACTATTAGCAAGCATCCGCAACTACTAATGTTCATTAAGGTAAAACCCAACCATAGCATTAAGATATATTGGTCCCCCTTCAATCCCGTATGCATCAATTTCTATGCTAGGTTGAAGCTTCTGTCACTCTTGCCCTCCAATACATAGTCCTATCAACATACAAATAACCCTATGGTGTGATCCACGCGCGCACTCATATGATGGGCACCAAAGGACAGCAACATAACCACAAGCAAATTAAATCATATAGCAATTCATCAACCACCGATAGGACAACGAAAATCTACTCAGACATCATAGGATGGCAACACATCATTGGATAATAATATGAAGCATAAAGAACCATGTGCAAGTAGAGGGTACAGCGGGCTGCGGGAGAGTGGACCGCTGTAGATAGAGGGGGGAAGGTGATGGAGATGTTGGTGAAGATGGCGGAGGTGTTGGTGAAGATCGCGGTGATGATGATGATGGCCATCGCGGCGTTCCGGCGCCACCGGAGGAGAGGGGGAGAGGGGGCCCCTTCTTCCTCTTCTTCCCTGACCTCCTCCCAAGATGGGAGAAGGGTTTCCCCTCTGGTCCTTGGCCTCCATGGCATGGGAGGGGCGAGTGCCCCTCCGAGATTGGATCTATCTCTCTGTTTCTCTCTGGTTCTGCGTTCTCCCCTGGCTCTGTTTCACCATTTCGTATATATATATGGAGATCCGTAACTCCGATTGGCCTGAAACCTTCCCAGTGATTCTTTTACGAATATTAGCTTTCTTGCGGCAAAAGAAGAGCGTCAACCGCCTTATGGTGGGCTCACAGGGGTAGGGGGCGAGCCCTAGGGGGGGCGCCCCCTGCCTCGTGACCACCTCGGGCACTGGTTCACGTTGATTTTCCTTCCGAATTTTCGATACTTTTCAAAAATAAGCTCCGTCCGTTTTTATCCCGTTTGGACTCCGTTTGATATGAATATTCTGCGAAACCAAAAACATGCAACATATATGAACTGGCACTGGGCACTGGATCAATATGTTAGTCCCAAAAATAATATAAATGTTGCCAAAAAGTATATGAAAGTTGAATAATATTGGCATGTAACAATCAAAAATTATAGATACGACGAAGATGTATCAGCATCTCCAAGCTTAATTCCTGCTCGTCCTCGACTAGGTAAATGATAAAAAAGATAATTTTTGATGTGGAATGATACCTCGCATAATCTTGATCATATGTCTAATCATGGCACGAATATTAAGACACGAGTGATTCGAAGCAATAATCTATCTTTTGACATAAAGACAATAATATTTCAAGCATGCCAACTAAGCAGTTATGTCTTTTCAAAATAACATGGCCAAAGAAAGTTATCCCTACAAAATCATATAGTCTGGATATGCTCCATCTTCACCACACAAAATATTCACATCATGCACAACCCCGATGACAAGCCAAGCAATTGGTTCATACTTTTGACGTTCTCAAACCTTTTCAACTTTCACGCAATACATGAGCGTGAGCCCTGGACATAGCACTATAGGTGGAATAGAATGGTGGTTGTGGAGAAGACAAAAAGGAGAAGATAGGCTCACATCAACTAGGCGTATCAACGGGCTACGGAGATGCCCATCAATAGATATCAATGTGAGTGAGTAGGGATTGCCATGCAACGGATGCACTAGAGCTATAAGTGTATGAAAGCTCCAACTGAAACTAAATGGGTGTGCATCCAACTTGCTTGCTCATGAAGACCTCGGGCATTTGAGGAAGCCCATCATCAGAATATACAAGCCAAGTTCTATAATGAAAATTCCCACTAGTATATGAAAGTGATAACTCAAGAGACTCTCTATATGAAGAACATGGTGCTACTTTGAAGCACAAGTGTGGTAAAAGGATAGTAACATTGCCCCTTCTCTCTTTTTCTCTCATTTTTTTGTTTTGTTTTTTTGTCCTTCTCTCTTTTTTTGGCCTTTCTCTTTATATATATATTTTTTTATTTTTTATGTTTTCGTCCGGAGTCTCATCCCGACTTGTGGGGGAATCATAGTCTCCATCATCCCTTCCTCACTGGGGCAATGTCCTAATAATGATGATCATCACACTTTTATTTACTTACAACTCAATATTACAACTCAATATCTAGAACAAAGATATGACTCTATATGAATGCCTCCGGCGGTGTACCGGGATGTGCAATGATCTAGCGTAGCAATGACATCAAAAAACGGACAAGCCATGAAAACATCATGCTAGCTATCTTACGATCATGCAAAGCAATATGACAATGAATGCTCAAGTCATGTATATGATGATGATGGAATTTGCATGGCAATATATCTCAGAATGGCTATGGAAATGCCATGATAGGTAGGTATGGGGGCTGTTTTGAGGAAGGTATATGGTGGGTTTATGGTATCGGCGAAATTTGCACCAACTCTCGAGGTGAGAAAGGGCAATGCATGGTACCGAAGAGGCTAGCAATGATGGAAGGGTGAGAGTGCGTATAATCCATGGACTCAACATTAGTCATAAAGAACTCACATACTTATTGCAAAAATCTAGTAGTCATCGAAACAAAGTACTACGTGCATGCTCCTAGGGGAATAGATTGGTAGGAAAAGACCATCGCTCGTCCCCGACCGCCACTCATAAGGAAGACAATCAATAAACACCTCATGCTCCGACTTTGTTACGTAACGGTTCACCAAACGTGCATGCTACGGGACTTGCAAACCTCAACACAAGTATTTATCAATTTCACAATTAGTCGACTAGCATGAATCTAATATCACCATCTTTATATCGCAAAACTATTGCAAGGAATCAAACATATCATATTCAGCGATCTACAAGTTTATGTAGGATCTTATGACTAACCATGTGAATGACCAGTTCATGTCATCTCTCTAAATAGATATAAGTGAAGCAAGAGAGTTTAATTCTTTCTACAAAAGATATGCCCGTGCTCTAACAAATATAAGTGAAGGAAAATAGCATTCTACAAATGGCGGTTGTCTAAGTGAAGAGAAACAGGGAATCCAAACTTCAAATGATATAAGTGAAGCACATGAAGCATTCTATAAAGCCATACTCAAAAAATATAAGTGAAGTGCAAAGAGCATTCTATAAATCAACCAAAGACTATCTCATACCAGCATGGTGCATAAAAGAAAGATGAAAACTAAATGCAAAAGACGCTCCAAGATTGCACATATCACATGAACGAAACGAATCTGAAAACATACCGATACTTGTTGAATAAAGAGGGGATGCCTCCACAGCATCCCCAAGCATAGACGCTTGAGTCTCCTTGAATATATACTTGGGGTGCCTCGGGCATCCCCAAGCTTGGGCTCTTGCATCTCTTCCTTCTTCTCACATCGAGACTTTCTCAATCATCGAACACTTCATCCACACAAAACATCAACGGAAAACTCGGTATGATCCGTTAGTATAATAAAGCAAATCACTACTCTAAGTACTGTTGCAAACCAATTCATATTTTGTTTTAGCATTGTGTCTACTGTAAGATAACTTTTTCATGGCTTAATCCACTAATATAAATTGATAGTTTCATCAAAATAAGCAAACTATGCATCAAAAACAGAATCTGTCTAAAACAAAACAGTCTGTAGAAATCTGAACATTCACCATACTTATGTACTTGAAAAATTCTACCAAAATTAGATAAAATAAAAAAAATTATAGGAAGATAGTTCAAAAAGAATCAGAACCATTTGATGTTCCAGCTAAAAATGTAAAATCGCACACTACAGCCAAAGTTTCTGTCCTGCACCATACAAACCATCAAGCAAATGTAAACATCCTAAAGGCAAACCTTGGCACATTATTTTTATAATACAATGGAATTGTACAAGGGGATAATTATTTTTGTTGAAAAGTTTCTGTAATCAAGATTCACAAAGTTGCCGTGAGCATGAACAAAGTTCAAGGAGCTCTCCCACTTCAACATTGCTTGTCTTTCTCACTTTCACTTTCCTTTTTGAAAAGTTTTTGGTTCCCCTCTTTATTTTTGTTGTTTTTAAACTATATGAAAGAACTCAACAGAAATAAATGACTCTCTAAAACTTCCGGGTTGTCTCCCTGGCAGCGCTTTCTTTAAAGCCATTAAGCTAGGCATATAGTGCTCAAGTAGTGAATCCACCCAGATCCCAAGGTATATCAAAGCCAATTTTAATTAACGATGATTTGTAATTTAGTAGTGAGCACAAAGCAACATATATCAAGCAATGACGAAGTCTAACTCTCTTCCTATGCATCGGCATGTCATAAAAGAACAATTCATGCACACCTAGTAAAGGCCAATGCATAGTATAAACAGTTTCTTGCAATTTTATCATGTTGGAAACATAGAGAGGTGGATATATAGTTCCTCTCTCATAATAATTGCAAGTAGGAGCAGCAAGCACATGCATATTATATTTAGCGAAATCACCATGTGCAACGGTAAAAGGTAACCCATCAATATAATCCTTAATAAGTGCAAACTTCTCCGATATAGTGTAGTCGGGAGAATTCAAAAAGATAATAGGACTATCATGTGTGGGTGCAATAGCAACAATTCCATGTTTAACATAAGGAACTATAGCAAGTTCATCTCCATAACCATAATTCATATTGGCATCTTGGCCACAAGGATAGCAAGCATCATCAAAAAGGGATATTTCAAGATAATCAATGGGATCATAACAATTATCATAATATTAATCCTTCAGTAAGCATGAAGGGGAATTAAACAATCTATGAGTTGAAGAGTTACTCTCATTAGAAGGTGGGCACGGGTGATCAATCTGCTCTTCCTCCTTTTGTTCTTCGCTCTCCTCCTCATCTTTTTCATCCAATGAGCTCACAGTGTCATCAATTTCTTTTTCCATAGACTCCTGCAAAATATTAGTCTCTTCTTGGACAGCGGAGCATTCCTCAATATATTGTTTAACATAGGTATTAGAAGCATAATTATCATAGCAATATTTAAGTATAGCAAAATTTTCAGATTTGTGAAAAGTAGCATCATACTTTTCAATCAAAGAAGCAATTTCATAAGCACCCTCAAAAGCAACAAATTCTTCAATTTGTTGAACATCATAGTAACTATAAACACCTTTAGCATAAGAATATAAGATTCCATTATTAATAAACTCACATTGGTAGGGAAGGTGTTTCTTAGGGTTTTCAGATCAACAAGTAAAATCATATAATTCACATAAATTCCAAGCATAGCATTGCAAACGTTGAATTTGACTCCATAATAATTTCCCCTTTTCAGATATACGGTGTCGCACATAACAAGCATGCTCATCTAAATATTTGCCCTCAACTAAGCTAATTGGGGTTTCAGCACAAGCACATAGGGATCGAAGATGATCCAAGTAATAAGCTTCAACAGTGTGATAGATTTTGATTGGTTCTTCAACCATTGGTTCAGTAGGTACAGCTATTTTTTTGTATTTTGCATTTCCTACCCATAACTAAAGACAGAAAACAACTAAGAACAGCAAATAAAAATTACTTAGTGATAAAACAAACAAGCACACACACGAGAATATTCACCCCACGCTATTGCTCCCCGGCAAGGGCGCCAGAAAAAGGTCTTGATAGCCCACAAGTATAGGGGATCGCAACAGTTTTCGATAAGTAAGACTGTCGAACCCAACGAGGAGCTAAAGGTAGAACAAATATTCCCTCAAGTTCTATCGACCACCGATACAATTCTATGCACGCTTGACGTTCGCTCTACCTAGAACAAGTATGAAACTAGAAGTACTTTGTAGGTGTTGTTGGATAGGTTTGCAAGATAATAAAGAGTACGTAAATAAAAATTAGGGGCTGTTTACATAAAGAAACAATAAAGTAAATATAGCGAGTGTGGAAAAGTGGTGGTAGGGGTTGCGAAATTGTCCCTTAAGCAATTGACTACTTTACTATACCGATAGCAAGTATTATGTGGGAGAGGCCACTACTAGCATGTCATCCCTGACTTGGAATTCTATGCACTTATGATTGGAACTATTAGCAAGCATCCGCAACTACTAATGTTCATTAAGGTAAAACCCAACCATAGCATTAAGATATATTGGCCCCCCTTCAATCCCGTATGCATCAATTTCTATGCTAGGTTGAAGCTTCTGTCACTCTTGCCCTCCAATACATAGTCCTATCAACATACAAATAACCCTATGGTGTGATCCATGCGTGCACTCATATGATGGGCACCAAAGGACAGCAACATAACCACAAGCAAATTAAATCATATAGCAATTCATCAACCACCGATAGGACAACGAAAATCTACTCAGACATCATAGGATGGCAACACATCATTGGATAATAATATGAAGCATAAAGAACCATGTGCAAGTAGAGGGTACAGCGGGCTGCGGGAGAGTGGACCGCTGTAGATAGAGGGGGGAAGGTGATGGAGATGTTGGTGAAGATGGCGGAGCTGTTGGTGAAGATCGCGGTGATGATGATGATGGCCATGGCGGCGTTCCGGCGCCACCGGAGGAGAGGGGGAGAGGGGGCCCCTTCTTCCTCTTCTTCCCTGACCTCCTCCCAAGATGGGAGAAGGGTTTCCCCTCTGGTCCTTGGCCACCATGGCATGGGAGGGGCGAGAGCCCCTCCGAGATTGGATCTTTCTCTCTGTTTCTCTCTGGTTCTGCGTTCTCCCCTGGCTCTGTTTCACCGTTTCGTATATATATGGAGATCCGTAACTCCGATTGGCCTGAAACCTTCGCCGTGATTTGTTTTCCGAATATTAGCTTTCTTGCGGCAAAAGAAGAGTGTCAACCGCCTTACGGTGGGCTCACAAGGATAAGGGCGCGCCCTAGGGGGGGCGCCCCCTGCCTCGTGACCACCTCGGGCACTGGTTCGCGTTGATTTTCCTTCTGAATTTTCCATATTTTCCAAAAAATAAGCTCCGTCCATTTTTACCCTGTTTGGATTCCGTTTGATATGGATATTCTGCGAAACCAAAAACTTGCAACAGAGAGGAACTGGCACTAGGCACTGGATCAATATGTTAGTCCCAAAAATAATATAAAAAGTTGCCAAAAATTATATGAAAGTTGAATAATATTGGCATGGAACAATCAAAAAATTTAGATATGACGGAGACGTATCAGTGCGCCCCCCATGGGCCTCATCATGCGCCTATGGTTGGAAACCCTGGGGGTGGGGCGCCCCACCAAACTTGGGGAGCAAGTTCCCCCCCTTGGCCGCCGCCCCTCCCTAGATGGGATCTACAAGGGGGCCGGGGCCCCCTGGCCCCTATATATAGTGGAGGGGTGGGAGGGCAACCGCACCCCAAGTCCCTGACGCTTCCCTCCCTCCCATGACACCTCCTCCTCCCCGCTTGCGCTTGGCGAAGCCCTGCCGGGATCCCGCTACTTCTACCACCATGCTGCCGTGCTGCTGGATCTCCATTAACCTCTCCTTCCCTTGCTGGATCAAGAAGGAGGAGACATCTCTCCCAACCGTGCGTGTGTTGAACGTGGAGATGCCGTCCGTTCGGCGCTCGGTCATCGGTGATTTGGATCACGACGAGTACGACTCCATCAACACCGTTCTCTTGAACGCTTCTGCTCGTGATCTACAAGGGTATGTAGATGCACTCCCCTCTCCCTCGTTGCTAGATGACTCCATAGATTGATCTTGGTGATGCGTAGAAAATTTTAAAATTCTGCTACATTCCTCAACAGTGCCATCATGAGCTAGGTCGATGCGTAGTTTCTATGCACGAGTAGAACACAAGTTGTTGTGGGCATTGATTTTGTCAATTTACTTGTCGTTACTAGTCTTATCTTGATTCAGCGGCATCGTGGGATGAAGCGGCCTGGACCGACCTGACACATACGCTTACGTGAGACTGGTTCCACTGACTGACATGCACTAGTTGCATAAGGTGGCTAGCGGGTGTCTGTCTCTCCCACTTTAGTCGGATCGGATTCGAAGAAAAGGGTCCTTATGAAGGGTAACTAGAAATTGGCATATCACGTTGTGGTTTTGGCGTAGGTAAGAAACATTCTTGCTAGAAACCTATAGCAGCCACGTAAAACTTGCAACAACAATTAGAGGACGTCTAACTTGTTTTTGCAGCATGTGCCGTGTGATGTGATATGGCCAAAAGGATGTGACGAATGATATATGTGATGTATGAGATTGATCATGTGCTTGTAATAGGAATCATGACTTGCATGTTGATGAGTATGACAACCGGTAGGAGCCTAGGAGTTGTCTTAATTTATTTATGACCTGTGTGTCAACATAAACGTCATGTAATTACTTTAATTTATCGCTAACCGTTAGCCATAGTAGTAGAAGTAATAATTGATGAGACAACTTCATGAAGACACGATGATGGAGATCATGATGATGGAGATCATGGTGTCATGCCGGTGAGGACGATGATCATGGCGCCCCGAAGATGGAGATCAAAAGGAGCAAAATGATATTGGCCATATCATGTCACTATTTGATTGCATGTGATGTTTATCATGTTTTACATCTTATTTGCTTAGAACGACGGTAGCATAAATAAGATGATCCCTCGCAATAATTTCAAGAAAGTGTTCCCCCTAACTATGCACCGTTGCTAAGGTCCGTTGTTCCGAAGCACCACGTGATGATCGGGTGTGATAGGTTCTAACGTTCGCATACAACGGGTGTAAGCCAGATTTACACACGCAATACACTTAGGTTGACTTGAAGAGCCTAGCATGTATAGACATGGCCTCGGAACATGGAAGACCGAAAGGTCGATCATGAGTCGTATAGAAGATACGATCAACATGAAAATGTTCACCGATGATGACTAGTCTGTCTCACGTGATGATCAGACACGGCCTACTTGACTCGGATCATGTATCACTTAGATGACTAGAAGGATGTCTATCTGAGTGGGAGTTCATTAAATAATTTGATTAGATGAACTTAATTATCATGAACATAGTCTAGAAATCTTTGCAATATGTCTTGTAGATCAAATGGCCGACGCTAATGTTGCCCTCAACTTCAACGCGTTCCTAGAGAAAGCCAAGCTGAAAGACGATGGCAGCAACTACACGGACTGGGTCCGTAACCTGAGGATTATCCTCATAGCTGCCAGGAAAGCATATGTCCTTGATGCACCGCTAGGTGAAGCACCTGTTTTCCCTGCAGAACAAGATGTTATGAACGCTTGGCAGACACATAGTGATGATTACTCCCTGGTTCAGTGCGGCATGCTTTACAGCTTAGAACCGGGGCTCCAAAAGCCTTTTGAGCAACACGGAGCATATGAGATGTTTCAAGAGCTGAAAATGGTTTTCCAAGCTCACGCCCGGGTCGAGACATATGAAGTCTCCGACAAGTTCTACAGTTGTAAGATGGAGGAGAACAGTTCTGTCAGCGAGCACACACTCAAAATGTCTGGGCTGCATAACCGCTTGTCTCAGCTGGGAGTTAATCTCCCGGATGATGCGGTCGTTGACAGAATCCTTCAGTCGCTCCCACCTAGCTACAAGAGCTTTGTGATGAACATCAATATGCAGGGGTTGGAAAAGACCATTCCCGAGGTATATTCAATGCTGAAATCAATGGAGGTGGAAATCAAAAAGGAACATCAAGTGTTGATGGTGAATAAAACCACTAAGTTCAAGAAAGGCAAGGGTAAAAAGAACTTCAAGAAGGACGGCAAGGGAGTTGCCGTGCCCGGTAAGCAAGCTGCCGGGAAGAAGTCAAAGAATGGACCCAAGCCTGAGGCTGAGTGCTTTTATTGTAAGGGAAACGGTCGCTGGAAGCGGAACTGCCCCAAGTACTTAGCGGAAAAGAAGGCCGGCAATACCAATGTCAGGACCCCGATTCCAAGTCACATCGATCTAGTTGGTAACACCTCATATCACTTTGCGGCCTCACGCATGGTATTCCCATGGGTGTCACCTTACCATGGCCTGGGACTGTTTGCGCCTTTTGGCTCCCGTATATGATAGTGTCGCTAGCATCCATATGACAGAGAACCCGGGCTGACATGGCTAGTCGTGAACCCAAAGCGGCACTAACCCATGGAGACAGGCATACACACTACTAGGAAAAGGGCCATAGATGATATGGCCACTAATGGCGCACCAGACATGTGGTGTGCCATTACTATATTCTAATGGCGCACCATGTGTTGGTGCGCCATTAGTAATATATTACTAATGGCGCACCTGGTGTGTGGTGCGCCATTAGTAGTTTTGAAAAAAAAATAAAAAAAATTGTTAGTAATGCCGAGCCCCACCTCCCTTCGACCCGTCGCCCCCCTCCCCTCGCCGCCCCCTTGCCCCACCTCCCCTCGCCCCGTTGCCCCACCGTCCCAACCACCCGCCGCCGCCGCCACCCACCACCGCCCCCTGGCCCCACCGCCCCTCTCCCTGTCGCCCCCACCACCCGCCACCGCCCCGACGCCTCCGCCCCAACCCCCGCCGGACTCGACCCCCGCCACGCCCGCGCCCCCACCCCAGCCGCCCCGACCCTTGCTGGACTCCTCAACGTCTTCGCCTTCCTCCTCGCCGTCAGCGCCGAGCAGCGACGCAGCACCGTACGCCCCCCGACCCTCCTCCTCCCCTTGCCCCTCCTCCTCCTCCCCTTGCCCCCCTCCTGCGCCGGGGCTGATGGCCCCTTCTCTGTCTCGTAGGGCAAGGTCTCTGGCGCCTCTACGACACCGATGCCTCCACCGTCTATGGCGTCTGCGCCTTCTTCCACCTCTGGCCACCGCGGCCTCACCGTCGATCCGCGTCACCTCGTTAACCCCGGCCCCGCACGAGCTCGCCATCGTCTTCCTCTCGGTGAGCTGCATCGGTTCCCCTCCCCCCCTTCGATTTCGTCGTTGTAGAGGGTCGCACCACCGCGCCCCAGCTCCTGGTTGCCGCCCCCCGTGGCCGTGCTCCCCTTGGCCCCGCCCAGGCGCGCTCACCGCACCGCGACCGTGCCTCCACTATGTATTTTGTCCAGCCATTATTTTTAGTGCAAATTTCTCGTGTATGTGTGTGTGATCGATTCTATTCTTCTTAACCTTGTGTCTTGTGTGATCGATTCTATTCTGCATAAGTGGATGGAGCATCTTTAGATGCAGGTGCTTGGTTAGCGTAAATTGCAGGGTGCAAGGGGAGGGAGTTAGTACTGATTATGGTAGGATTATGGTAGGATGAGTGTCGTGAAACTTAAACATGCTGCCAATCTTGTGAGTTCCTTTGTACCTTGAGATCATTCCTTGTTGGCAAAATGCAGTTTCCGTAAGACATAGATCTCTCTTTCATAGCGGCCTTACAAATGTGTGTAAATCTAACCGGTGGAATGCATAACACGTAGCTAAGCAGCCTGAAAGCAGACGCAGTGCAGCAAGTATCGGTGGTAATTTTTTCTCTTTCTTGGAAAGGTGCACACCAGGATCTCTTGGCATTAGTTAGGGATGATAACCCATTCATGAGTTGGGTGACCTGGCTATCTGGCTTAAGTTGGAGGCTGCAACAGAAGAGTTCATTCAGAAAAAAATACAAGCTTTAAAGATGTTTGTGAGTTTCTAGTTCCAAGATATCAAGAGGAAGACAAGTCTTCTAGAATTGTTAAATCTAGTGATGTGATTAAAGATGACATTGCTGCTGAACCTAGTGACACCGAAATAGCTGATGTGTCTAACGGTAATTAGTCTGTGAATTTTTGACAGTGCGGACTACTTCTTTTCATACCTATGCAGCTTTATCTCGCCTCATAATTTGAGTTTATTTGTTTTATTGATGCTATTTGTAAAATTGTAATTGCGCTTACGGATAATGCCCCTTGATTTTGCTCTATGCCTAGACTAACTCTGTCTACAACCTCTTGCATGTATTTTTCCCCGATGTTTATCTAAACTGGTTTTTGTCCTTTTATTTATAAATAACCAAACAAGTTTCTTCTACTTATAAAGAGTGCTAGAGCTCATGGCCTTGCCTAATAAAAACCATCTATAATTGCTAAGTTTAGAATAATAGGTGAGCAACTTTGTCTCGGGTATACAATGCAAACTTCCAGACCATAAGCTAGATACACTATTCAGCAAAAAAATTGTCGCACTGATGTCCCATTCTGAAGTCTCAGTCCATGTATACTGACCGAGCCATCATACTGCTAGCTAGTTTTTTCTTTTCTTTAGATGAATGTTTTTATACTGCTAGCTAGTTGCCTACTTTGCATTTTTTGACGACTAGTGGTACAAATAAATTCAACTAGAGCCATCATATGTCCACAAGTGCATTGGTGTAGTTGATTATCTTCTGCTCAAAATTTATGCTGCTATAATGTTGTATGATAATGTTTTAAGGGTACTAATTGGTCTCTTCTGCTGCTTATCAGAGATGGGGGGAAGCAGCCACCGTCGCTCTGCCTCACCGAAGTATGAGTTGGATGCTTTCGAGTTCTTTAGTATCATACTTGGGACTTCAGTATCAGCCACGAGGCAGGTATATAAAATGAGAGATCTCCCCTTCACCCATCTCATTATGATAACTCTATTGTTTGCTATATCACTCCTTGTCCCAAATTGCAGAGGCTGCCTGACACTTTTATGAACATGCTGGGTGAAGATCCGCCAGATAATGTGAAGCTCCAAAATTACTTATATTAGCACAAAATGATCAAGTTTACATAATAAGCTTATAGTCTTCTTCTTATTCTTCTTATTCTTCTTATTTTCCAAAATGACATAGGTTAGCTTCATTTTACCTAAGTTGGCTCTAATATGCTAACTTAGAGCTTATATGCTTAGTTTCCTATAGGTTAGCTCCAAAATTACTTATGTTAGCACAAAATGATCAAGTTTACATAATAAGCTTATAGTCTTCTTCTTATTCTTCTTATTCTTCTTCTAATATTCTTCTAGTCTTCTTCTTCTTCTCTTCTTCTTCTTCTTCTTCTTCTTCTTCTTCTTCTTCTTCTTCTTCTTCTAACTTCTTGTTTATCATTTTGCAGATTTGATTTAATTCACGGAAGCTTGCATGGATGGAGTCCTTCTTTTCCATTTGTGTTTTTATTTTGTATCAATGTGAAACTTTTGTTTATTGATTGATAACGGTGTTGGATGATGAACAATGTGAAACTTTTGTAATATGTAACGATGGAACTATGTGTTGGCTATGTGTGTATATATGATGAAACTTGTGTATTGGATATGATTGTTATATGGATGCTTGTTTTATATATATGTGTTGGATATCTCATATGTGAAATAGTGACCTGAGATTAAGAAAAAATGAAATTTTGTTTTGTCACAGCCCTAGTTCAGGCCTTGCCTGCCTTTGCATTAGCCTCCATGCATCATGTCTAAATTCTATTAATTTTGAAATGGGGATGGCAGAAACCCCCAGCACCACTTAATCCAACTAGGGTTACTAAAATATTTTTCAATGATCCTGAAATGCCCTTCAAAATTGTTCATCATCTTTGTCTTGGTCTAAAACCTCTGACAAAAATGGTGCAATACTTTCTAGGTCATCCAAAGGTCACTGGATTAAATCATATGTTATTTGAATTTGGGCATTTAAATGCTAGTAAATATTTTAATTGTCCAAATAATCTTGAAAGCATTTGAGGGCTATTGGAAATATTTTGAAAAGTGCCCACAATTATTTTCAGGATTTTACAAAATGAATTAGTATTTTTACTAATTCAAATCAGAAAAGAAATAAATAGAAAACAGAATTAAAAAAAAGAGGAACCTTATCGTGCAGGCCACCACTGTAGTGGCCTGCTGGACAAAGCCAGCCCAGCCCACCAGGGGCAGCATTGTCTTCTTCCTCCTGCCAGGAGGAGAAGCAGCTGCGTGCCCGATGGCCGGCGAGCCGCGCTAGCTCCTCCCTGCCTGCGCCCCCCCCCCCCCTCGACTGCCTGGTCGCCACCACGACACCCCTGACCCCCTCTCACTCCCCCTCTCTCGCTCTGGGCTCCCTCCCCCGCCTCTGCTTCCTCTCCCGCATTCGACCACGGGCACTCGAGAGCGCCGCCGAGCACCACCGCAGCCACTACCACTCCCTCGACATCTCGAGCTTACCAAGAGCTCCGCCGCTTCATCCTCGACCTCCACACCGAGCCACGCGACGTCGGACACCCCACAACGCTGCCATTGCCCTCGTCTTCAACCTCGGGCACCGGAGTTCACCACCGTTGATTCGACACCTCCGAGCCGTCCCCGAGCGCGCTAAGCATCCCTACAGCCTCTACGTGAGCTCCTACATCATTTCCCTCTTACCTCGACGCCGTTCGCGACCTGTAGCCGCTGATCCCGCGCTGACCAAAACGCCCCGTCGCATGAGCTCGACGCCGGTGTCATTTCGGTGACCATTTGGTCATTCGTCGGTGTGCAACGCGTTCGCAACCTTGCCTAGTGCATCCCTACCCCACTTTTCGCTCGACTGCGAGCCGCAGCAGCAAAACTCACGAACGCCGAACTCCGACCGCCGCCTCGCTTGCCACCGCCGATGCCACAGCTCACCCCAGCTCCTCTCACCTACTCCTCTGGATGCGCGCGTACTCAAGGAACCCGTAGAAACAAACGGCAAGGCAAATGGTTGTCTGTAGCTTGATTCCGATGAGTTTCCGTCGCCGAATGTGCTCGCCGGGGTCCAACTCCGGTGAGGTGACGTGGCGTCATTAGTCTGAGGCTAATTACCGTGTTAACCTCGCCCTGTGTCACTGACAGATGGGCCCCACAACCTAATTAACCCCGTGTTCAATTTACTATTTAGTTTAGACTAACCCAGCGGGACCCACGCGTCAGAGTTGACTTGCTGACGTGTCTGTTGACCGGACCCCACCTATCAGGGAGCTAAACAGCCCTGTCTCACTGACGTGTGGACCCCACACGTCAGGTTTGACCCTGGTCAATGCTGTTGACTTGCTGATGTAGGTATGATGTAGTGCTGACGCAATAAGTCATTTCTAGATTAAAATAATTCAGAAAATTTCAGAAAATGCCTAAAACTTCTAAAAATCATAGAAATTCAACCGTAACTCCAAATGAAATAAATTATATATGAAAAATTATCAGAAAATTACAAGGAATCCATCTGTACCATTTTCATGCATGTTAGAACAACTTAAGGCCACTGTTTAGGATAAATCAAATGAATGGTATTTAAATAACCACATGTGGAGTTTGAACTTGAACTTTGGGTTCAAACCAACTTCATTTAATTGTGTTGCTAGTTGCATTAGCTCAATCAACAACATATTGCTATGTCATTATCATGCATCATGTTGTGCATTGCATTGATTGTGTTCCTTCTCTGTTGCCGGTGGTTGACCCCTCTGAATAGACGTTGTACCAACGCTGTGATCGTTAACACTGATGAAGACCCAATGATATCTTCAGAAGTGCCAGGCAAGCATAACCCCCTTGTTCATTCCGATACAATCCCACTCTCTCACTCCTGCTCTCTTTTACTGCATTAGGACAACAACGATTCATCTGTTACTTGTTGTGGTAGTTGAACCCCTTATTCTCTGCATGACCAGTCATTGCCACAGTAAATAGATGAAACCCACTAACATTAGTAGGAGTTGTTTGCGCCCTGATGTGCCTACTCATTCATGCTTGTTTGTCATGCCTGCTACTTCTTAGAGTTGAGTCAGGTCTGATTCATCGGGGATGGATCAGAGGTGTGTAAACATGTCCTACTGTGTGTGAGCTAAGTGTGTGAACACGATTTGGTAAAGGTAGCGGTGAGAGGCCATGTAGGAGTACATAGTGGATTGTCTCATTGCAGCCGTCCTTAGGAACTGAGTTCTGTGTCTATGATCCATGACGAGCTACTACCACTCATTGGGATCCTTAATTGACCCTCTCAGCTTCTTAATCACCCTAGTACTCTGTCCAGGAGTTGCAACTAGTTTCTGGTGTTTGTAGGTTATGTGTTGGCGGCTGTGCGTAGCGCTGACCCTAGGGGTGGGCTATGTTGCGGTAGATACATTGTGGCACGATCTACGGGGCGCCTGTTTGGTGTCTCGGGAACCCTGTTCACATCGTTCGGGGCCGTATGTGGAAACCTCGGCCAGACTCCCTGCGGATGGAACCTGGATAGGCGATAAACCTGGACTAGAGACTTAAGTGTTTAGGTAGGCCGTGGCCGACACCCTCGCCAGGCTTTTGCTTGAAGGTTGCCGAGATACATGACGTGTATATGGTGGTAAGTGGTGGGTGCGTGTGTGAAGAAGTACACCCCTGCAGGGTTATCATTATCTATTCGAATAGCCGAATTCGTCAGATATGGAAACTTGGACCCCTTGCATAGTTCATAGACAAGTGAAAGTGGATACTCTAAAATGCGCAAGATAAGCGTGAGTGCTATGGATGGCCTTCTTGTGGGGAGATGGAAGCGGATCCATAGTGGTGTATTGGATGGTGAATATGTGGACTCGTGTGCGCCACCTCAAAAGAGTTACTTGTAGTCGTAGTTTATTATAGCCACCGAGTCAAAGCTGGCTTGCTGCAGTTAAACTACACCACCCCCTTTGTTGATACCGATGCATATGTAGATAGTTCTAATGTAAGTCTTGCTGAGTACTCTTGTACTCACATTTGCTTAATTTACGTTTTGTAGAGAGAGAGACTTCAGTCTCGCTAGTAGTTCTACATGGACTTCGACGTCTAGCTTGATACCTTAGCTACGATCTTGTGCCTCGGCAGGATCTGGTAGATAGTCAGGCTTCTTAGCCTTTTTCATTTGTAGATGTCTGTTCTCAGACATGTTAAGCTTCCGCTTGTGCTTTGAATTGTATGCTATGATTGTTCGGTCATGAGACCCATGTTTGTAATATCTCGCTCCTCGGAGCCTAATGAATAAATACTTGAGTTGTAGAGTTATGTTGTGATGCCATGTTGTATTTACACATATCGAGCATATTGTGTGTATGATTGAAATGCTTGGTATGTGTGGGATCCGACAATCTAGTTGTTTATCCTTGGCAGTCTCTCTTATGGGGAAATGTAGTCTAGTGCTTCCATGAGCCATATTAGTCCGCTACAGCCCGGTTCACCGGAGTCCTGTTAGCCCAGCACTACAGCTCAGGACACTTGACTGGCCGGCATGTGTTTCACTTCGTTCCTATGTCTGTCCCTTCGGGGAAATGTCATGCTGTGATATCCGGAGTCCTGCCTAGCCTACTACAGCCTGGGTTCCCCGGAGTCCTGTTAGCCCAGTGCTACAGCCCGGAATCACTCGCTGATGACCGACATGCTCGATGTGGTTCATGTATGCCTGTCTCCACAGGTCTGTGCCGCTTTGGGTTCACTACTAGCCATGTCGGCCCGGATTCTCTGTCATATGGATGCTAGCGACACTATCATATACGTGAGCCAAAAGGCGCAAACGGTCCCGGGCCATGGTAAGGCGACACCCGTGGGATACCGTGTGTGAGGCCGCAAAGTGATATGAGGTGTTACCGGCTAGATCGATGTGGCTTGGAATCGGGGTTCTGACAGCGTTGGTATCAGAGCCTGACTACCTGTAGGATTACCAAGCCAAGCCAGTCGAAGTCGTGTCTAGAAATGCTTTAATTATGTAAGGGAATTGTTTGTGGAAGGGAACGTAAGGCTCTTTTTACTCCTTATATCTCATGCCCTCTGATCTGAGTCACCCTCTTCTTTTCTACGGGGATTAAGAACTAGGCCTTCTCATCTATCTATCAGGATGACGTGTTACTGAACCGTAGTTGCCTAGGATTGTTGAGTTCAAGCTTCAGTTCAGTTCCTACTACTTCCATACATCCATAACTGGCCTCAGAACCTTGATATTGTGATGTTGAGCGGTTATGCCACCATTTTTGCAGGTTGTCTCAAATCTTTTGAGCAATTACAGCCGTTATGCTGTCCGAGTCATCCCAGGTTTCTAAGTAGTCTGATGCATTTGCAAACCCCTTCCTCCTGTTCCTGATGTCCATTTGGGCCAGATTAATCACACTAGTCGGTGAGTTGAGGTACTTTGTTGCCTCGACATATATGTTGGAGCTATTACTATGACCCTAGGTGTTTTAGGGTGTCACCTAGTGATCTAGCCATGTTTTGTATCCCCAGTGTGTGATTCTGGCCATTATTCTCGAAAGCATCCCGTGATGCCATTTAGTAGTAGGTATTCTACTCCTGGGTTCTTGACCCAAGATTCACTCTACTTACCTCGTGTTGATAGTGTTGCTCGTACCTTTAGGATATTAGTAATCTTTGTGATAGTCCTCGAGGTCCATGGTATTTCCTTCTTCCAAATATCATGAACTGCTTATGGCAGAAGTTCTTCTGAACCAAAAGATCACAACCAGAGTGCTCTTAATGGGTTCTCCATTCTACATTGTGATTCTGCCAGTTCTACCTTTCTGCATGGGTTATCCGGAAGAAATGTTGATTTTTGCTCGACATACTAATCTATGCATCCACAACTCAGAAAGATATATGTTCCTTTGAGTTGTGCCTCTTTAGTTGTTTCTGACCTCCGTCTATCAATTGATAGTCAAGAGTTTGCGTGCATTCGCTCATCGTTGCCTTTACTCTTGCGTTCCGTTAAGCCATTCTATTTCAGAATGACTAGGAGAAACAAACTCCAGTACCTCATCCATATCTAGGGTTGGATCAAAGCAGTTGTATTCCGCATATCAAAATGCCAATCCAGCTTTTGATTATGATCTACCTTGAAGTGTTACCATCTTTCTGTCAAGAATATCATAGGAATTGCACCATCTCTTATGAATTTTTCATGCAGTGATACTTCTTGCCATCATTGTTCATTCCTCGGCTCCCGTGTTATTATAACCGGAATGCCGACAAGTGAATCGTGATGTGTGAAATCAATACTCCGAGCAACTCATTGCTTGGTAGTAAATGGACAATATTCTCATTCTTAGCGTTTTGGTTACTGAACTACTATTCTAAGATTGATCATGCTACCTAGTCCATATTTCCGGGTGCACTCATCGACCAAGGAGTTAGGACTATGGCAATCCCTCGCCCCTTGATCATATTGTCTTGCCTGAAAAGCAAGATTGTTCTCGAGCTTAATAACATATCGGTGGTTCATGATTTTCCGAATATCTTCTCGGAAGTATTACCCGATTGTCACCTGACCGCTATGTTGAGTTCGTGATCATGTTGGTTTTCCTCCAAACCACCCATTCCCCAAGAATCTATGTTGGATACCCTGAGCTAGGTGGTTAAGCTAAACAACAATTTGGAGAGTTGGAAGATGAAAATTTGTCCGACTTAGTTCATCGCTAAGGGATATCCTTATGTGTGTGTGTGTGTGTGTGTGTTGAAGAAAGATGATATCTTCACCAATTGGTCCTCGTGATCAGTTGTTGGATCTATTATCTTGACCAATCCTTGTTTTGAGTATGGGCTATCGTCAAATCAAATCAGAACCAACGATGTTCGTAATGTTGTCTTACTTGCGGTTGTTCCTCGAGCATACACCATTATATCTTTGGTCTGACCAATACTATCACATTGTTCACATAGTGGTGGAAGTCCAGTGATATGGAAATTCCGATGAGTTGCTATTGAGCCTATCAGCGGCATTTTGTCTCCTCCATTATTGTGTTGAACATCGAGCTAGTGTTGGAAACTTTATAAGCATTTCCCTCATGTCCCGATCATGAAGCATATGTCTGGTTGAAAGATGTGACTTCCTCTAATTCACGTGCATCCGATGTAAGTTGCCGCCGTGAATTCCAGAAAGTTTGTTTTTGCTTCCTCTGGAATCATCCCAAGTCAGTCATGCATGTGCGAAGTATTCTATGGTCTGATAGACTGATCATCTACATTCTATACGTATCCCTAGCACACCAAGCCACTAATTGATTTGTTCAAGGAGAAGAAGTTCCTTTCTAAGAGCAAGACTTATGTAAGGACTTCGATATCCTTGATGATGGTTCCCCACGGAACTCGGTAGTGTTTTACTATAAGACTACTACGTGGTCATGCTTGTCTTGGACAACGGGTTTACAGGTTTGTAGCAGAACCAGCTCATGTTTTGGAGCTTACTATCGTAGTTCATTCCCTGAGAATCTCGCAACGTCGTCTCGTCGATTTGTGTTGCAAACCTTCATTTTCCTTTCTAGACTCGATGAGTCTGGAATATCCTGTCACCAACCAGATCTGAATCTCAGGCAGATATGATGGTTGGAGCATTTCCCAAGAACTATAATATTGGTCCCTCGATAACCGGTAAAGTGGATTTCATGGTCAACACATCCAACCGGAAGGCCTAATATTGTAGTATCTCGATTGAAGAAAGTTGGCCACCTCCCCATGAGGATTTCGTAGGATTTACCTCTGTAGTTAATCCTTACGGATTCTTGTGCTCCCGAAGTCCGACCTTTACTTGATGTTCTAGATATCAAACCATATCTATAAATGGATTAAGCTAGCACATCAAGGAGAACATTAGAAGCGGAGTGCTATATGTCTCTCGGTCGATCATCCAGATTTTGTTCCCTTGGCCTCGCTAAGGAGAAATCTGAGAAAGTGTTATCTTCCTTTGCATCTCCGTTATCCATCACCATTCATCATGGTGGTATGTTGTGTTGCCAGGATCCTTGACACGGATGTTGGTAAGACCTTGATGAGTATGGAAATGCTCAAGTTCTTGAGAGCACGCTCAGGCACTAGGTTCTGATGTTGTCGTTAACTGGAATGTGCCTCCGTTCTCTCAGTTGTTCGATAGCCATCCAATTGGTGGAATCACCTTTGTCGGTGAACCTTCTCCCCAGTTACCAGAATCATTCCCAACATTTGCATTTTGTTCCCAGCTTGCACCTCAGCAGTTGTTGTTCAGGATCATCTTCAAAAGTGGACTTACCATGGGTTCCATCCATCTCCGATGATAAGCAAAAATCAACCATTGCGTTGTCTTCAACAAGGTAGTGCACATCATCCATCCTAGTCCAAGTATGCCATCTCTTCAAGATACCTCAAACGATCAATTGTAAATTGCCTTAAGCTGGTATGAAGAGTTTCAATGATCTCTGAATCAAAAGTAATTCTTTTTTGCCACTTAAGGGAATATTTCTGCGAGTCACTTTCCTTAAGATGTCTCGGTATGGTCTCATGGCATTTTCCCTCGCTACTTTGAAACCCTCATCAAATTGTTTCTTCTATCGCTCCTGATGCAAGTTTTGCCTCTCAGCTCCAGAGATGTTCCTATGTCTCACTCCATGAGTTGATCCTGAGTTGTTCGATCTTCGAGAAGATCGATTCTTCTACAGTTTTTCCCTTCCCTCTCGTTGTCATGTTGACTGGAGTTCTCAGAGCAAGACATCGAGAAAATGATGGTGATCGAATCAACAACCTTATGAGATGCAACCTGGATCGTCAAGATTATGTTAGCTTGTGTTTTCCCCTTCATCTTACCTCACGTCTTGAATCTCGGGGCGAGATTCTTGTTTAGTGGGGGTGAGCTGCCACATCCCCAGTTCAGGCCTTGCCTGCCTTTGCATTAGCCTCCATGCATCATGTCTAAATTCTATTAATTTTGAAATGGGGATGGCAGAAACACCCAGCACCACTTAATCCAACTAGGGTTACTAAAATATTTTTCAATGATCCTGAAATGCCCTTCAAAAATGTTCATCATCTTTGTCTTGGTCTAAAACCTCTGACAAAAATGGTGCAATACTTTCTAGGTCATCCAAAGGTCACTGGATTAAATCATATGTTATTTGAATTTGGGCATTTAAATGCTAGTAAATATTTTAAATGTCCAAATAATCTTGAAAGCATTTGAGGGCTATTGGAAATATTTTCAAAAGTGCCCACAATTATTTGCAGGATTTTACAAAATGAATTAGTATTTTTACTAATTCAAAACAGAAAAGAAATAAATAGAAAACAGAATTAAAAAAAGAGGAACCTTATCGTGCAGCCCACCACTGTAGTGGCCTGCTGGCCAAAGCCAGCCCAGCCCACCAGGGGCAGCACTGTCTTCTTCCTCCTGCCAGGAGGAGAAGCAGCTGCGTGCCCGATGGCCGGCGAGCCGCGCTGGCTCCTCCCTGCCTGCGTGCCCCCCCCCCCTCGACTACCTGGTCGCCACCATGACACCCCTGACCCCCTCTCACTCCCCCTCTCTCGCTCTGGACTCCCTCATCCTCCTCTGCTTCCTCTCCCGCGTTCGACCACGGGCACCCGAGAGCGCCGCCGAGCACCACTGCAGCCACTGCCACTCCCTCGACCTCTCGAGCTTACCAAGAGCTCCGCCGCTTCATCCTCGACCTCCACACCGAGCCACGCGACGTCGTACGCCCTACAACGCCGCCATTGCCCTCGTTTTCAACCTCGGGCACCGGAGTTCGCCACCGTCGATTCGACACCTCCGAGCCGTCCCCGAGCGTGCTAAGCATCCCTAAAGCCTCTACGTGAGCTCCTACATCATTTCCCTCTTACCTCGACGCCGTTCACGACCTGTAGCCGATGATCCCGCGCTGACCAAAACGCCCCGCCGCACGAGCTCGACGCCAGCGTCATTTCGGTGACCATTTGGTCATCCGTCGTTGTGCAACGCGTTCGCAACCTTGCCTACTGCATCCCTAGCCCACTGTTTCGCTCGACTGCGAGCCGCAGCAGCAAAACTCACGAACGCCGAACTGCGGCCGCCGCCTCGCTTGCCACCGCCGATGCCACAGCTCACCCCAGCTCCTCTCACCTGCTCCTCTGGATGCGCGCGTACTCAAGGAACCCGTAAAAATGAACGACAAGGCAAATGGTTGCTTGTAGCTCGATTCCGATGAATTTCTGTCGCCGGATGTGCTCGCCGGGGTCCAACTCCGGTGAGGTGAAATGGCATCATTAGTCTGAGGCTAATTACCACGTTAACCTTGCCCTGTGTCACTGACAGATGGGCCCCACAATCTAATTAACCCCGAGTTTAATTTCCTATTTAGTTTAGACTAACCCAGCGGGACCCACGCGTCAAAGTTGACTTGCTGACGTGTCTGTTGACCGGACCCCACCTGTCAGCGAGCTAAACAGCCCTGTCTCGCCGACTTGTGGACCCCACACGTCAGGTTTGACCCTGGTCCGCGCTGTTGACTTGCTGATGTAGGCATGACGCAGTGCTGACGCAATACGTCATTTCTAGATTAAAATAATTCAAAAAAATTTCAGAAAATGCCTAAAACTTCTAAAAATCATAGAAATTCAACCGTAACTCCAAATGAATAAATTATATATGAAATATTATCAGAAAAATTCAAGGAATCCATCTGTACCATTTTCATGCATGTTAGAACAACTTAAGGCCACTGTTTAGGATAAATCAAATGAATGGTATTTAAATAACCACATGTGGAGTTTGAATTTGAACTTTGGGTTCAAACCAACTTCATTTAATTGAGTTGCTAGTTACATTAGCTCAATCAACAACATATTGCCATGTCATTATCATGCATCATGTTGTGCATTGCATTGATTGTGTTCCTTCTCTGTTGCCGGTGGTTGACCCCTCTCGATAGACGTTGTACCGACGCTGTGAACGTTGACACTGATGAAGACCCAATGATATCTTCAGAAGTGCCAGGCAAGCATAACCCCCTTGTTCATTCCGATACAATCCCACTCTCTCGCTCCTGCTCTCTTTTACTGCATTAGGACAACAACAATTCATCTGTTACTTGTTGCGGTAGTTGAACCCCTTATTCTCTGCATGACCTGTCATTGCCACAGTAAATAGATGAAACCCACTAGCATGAGTAGGAGTTGTTTGAGCCCTGATGTGCCTACTCATTCATGCTTGTTTGTCATGCCTGCTACTGCTTAGAGTTGAGTCAGGTCTGATTCATCGGGGATGGATCGGAGGTGTGTAAACATGTCCTACTGTGTGTGAGCTAAGTGTGTGAACACGATTTGGTAAAGGTAGTGGTGAGAGGCCATGTAGGAGTACATGGTGGGTTGACTCATTGCAACCATCCTCAGGAACTGAGTTCTCTGTCTGTGATCCATGACCAGCTACTACCACTCATTGGGATCCTTAATTGACCCTCTCGGCTTCTTAATCACCCTAGTACTCTGTCCAGGAGTTGCAACTAGTTTCTGGTGTTTGTAGGTTATGTGTTGGCGGCCGTGCGTAGCACTGACCCTAGGGGTGGGCTATGTTGCGGTAGATACACCATGGCACGGTGTACCAGGCGCCCGTTTGGTGTCTCGGGAACCCTGTTCACATCGTTCGGGACCGTATGTGGAAACCTCGGCCGGACTCCCTGCAGATGGAACCTGAATAGGCGACAAACCTGGACTAGAGACTTAAGTGTATAGGTAGGCCCTGGCCGACACCCTCGGCAGGCTTCCGCTTGAAGGTTGTCGAGATACATGACGTGTATATGGTGGTAAGTGGTTGGAGCGTGTGTGAAGAAGTACACCCCTGCAGGGTTATCATTATCTATTCAAATAGCCGAATTCCTCAGATATGGAAACTTGGACCCCTTGCATAGTTCATAGACAAGTGAAAGTGGATACTCTAAAATGCGCAAGATAAGCGTGAGTGCTATGGATGGCCTTCTCGTGGGGAGACAGAAGCGGATCCATAGTGGTGTATTGGATGGTGAATATGTGGACTCGTGTGCTTATGGGGAAATGTAGTCTAGTGCTTCCATGAGCCATAGTAGTCCGCTACAGCCCGGTTCACCGGAGTCCTGTTAGCCCAGCACTACTGCTTAGGACACTTGACTGGCCGGCATGTGTTTCACTTCGTTCCTATGTCTGTCCCTTTGGGGAAATGTCACGCTGTGATATCCGGAGTCCTGCCTAGCCTACTACAGCCCGGGTTCCCCGGAGTCCTGTTAGCCCAGTGCTACAGCCCGGAATTACTCGCTGATGACCGACATCCTCGATGTGGTTCATGTAGGCCTGTCTCCATAGGTCTGTGCCGCTTTGGGTTCACTACTAGCCTTGTCGGCCCGGATTCTCTGTCATATGGATGCTAGCGACACTATCATATACGTGAGCCAAAAGGCGCAAACGGTCCCGGGCCATGGTAAGGCGACACCCATGGGATACCGTGCGTGAGGCCGCAAAATGATATGAGGTGTTACCGGCTAGACCGATGTGGCTTGGAATCGGGGTCCTGACATGTTTTTCATAAATTGTTACTAATGGCGCACTTCCATGTGGTGCGCCATTAGTATACCAGATACTAATGGCTCACCTGTGGGATACTAATGGCGCACCTATGGTGCGCCATTACTAAAATATACTAGTGGCGTGGTACTAGTGGCGCACCAGTAGTGCGCCGTTAGTAGGCAAAACTGGTGCACCACTAGTAGGCCTTTTCCTAGTAGTGACATGAATCAACTTCGAGCATGTCGGTCAGCAGCGTGTGAATCCAGGATGTAGCACTGGGCTAACAGGACTCCGATAAACCGGGCTATAGTAGGCTAGGCAGGACTCCGGATGTCACCGCGTGACATTTCCCCGAAGGGACAGAAACAGGTACGAAGTGAAACACATGCTAGCCAGTCAAGTGTCCTGAGCAGTAGTGCGGGGCTAGCAGGACTCCGGTGAACCGGGCTGTAGCGGACTACTATTGCTCAAGGAAGCACTAGACTACATTTCCCCATAAGAGATGTTGCCAAGGATAAACAACTAGATTGTCGGATCCCAAACATACCAAGCGTTTCAATCATACACACAATATGCTCGATATGTGTAAATACAACATGGCATCACAACAAGACTCTATGACTCAAGTATTTACTCAATAGGCTCCGAGGAGCGAGATATTACAAACATGGGTCTCATGACCCATCATTCAGAGCATACAAATCAAAACACATGCGGAAGCTTAGCATGTATGCGTACAGACATCTACAAATGAAAAGGTTGAGAAGCCTGATTATCTACTAGATCCTGCCGAGGGCATAGGATCGTAGCTGAGGTATCATGCTAAACTTCGAAGTCCACACGGAACTACTAGAGAGACTGACGTCTCTCTGCAAAACATAAATTAAGCAAATGGGAGTACAAATGTACCCAGCAAGACTTACATCAGAACTACCTACATATGCATCGGTATCAACAAGGGGGGTGGTGGAGTTTAACTGCAGCAAGCCAGCTTTGACTCAGTGGCTAACCTGAACTACGACTGCAAGAAAATCTTTTGAGGTGGCGCACACGAGTCCACATATTCACCATTCAATACACCACTATGGATCCGCTCCCGTCTTCCTATGAGAATGCCATCCATAGCACTCACGCTTATCTTGCGCATTTTAGAGTATCCACTTTCACTTGTCTATGAACTGTACAGGCAACCAAGCAGTCCTTTACCACGGACGTGGCTATTCGAATAGATGGTGTTAACCCTGCAGGGGTGTACTCCTTCATACACGCTCTCACCACTTACCGTCGTTTACACGACATGTACTCGGCAACCTTCAAGCGGAAGCCCAACGAGGGTGTCGGCCCCGGCCTACCTAAACACTCAAGTCTCTAGTACAGGTTTATCGCCTATCCAGGTTCCATCCGTAGGGAGTCCAGACGAGGTTTCCACATACAGCCCCGAACGATATGTATAGGGTTCCGAGACACCAAATGGGCGCCCGGCATGCCCGGCCACGGTGTATCTACCGCATCATAGCCCACCCCTAGGGTCAGCGCTATGCACGGCCGCCAACACATATCCTAGAAACACCAGAAACTAGTTGCAACTCCTGGACAGAGAACTAGGGTGGTTAAGAAGCCGAGAGGGTCCATTGGTTTTGGGCCCAATGCATGGTAGTAGCTAGTTCTTAAATCACATATACAGATCTGGGTGCTTAAGGACGGTTCCAATGAAACAACCCATCATGTACTCCTACATGGCCTCTCATCGATACCTTTACCAAATCATGTTCAACACACTTAGCTCACACACATTAGGACATGTTCATCACTGTTCCAATTCATCCCCGGTGAATCATACCTGACACAACTCTAGGCATAGCAGGCATGACAAATAAGCATGAATGAGTAGGCACATCAGGGCTCAAACAACTCTTACTCATGCTAGTGGGTTTCATCTATTTACTGTGGCAATGACAGGTCATTCAGACGATAAAGGGGTTCAGCTACCGCAGCAAGTAACAGATGTATCGTTGTTGTCCTAATGCAGTAAAAGAGAGCAGGAGCGAGAGAGTGGGATTGTATCGGAATGAACAATGGGTTTTTGCTTGCCTGGCACTTCTGAAGATGATAAAGCTCTTCATCGGTGTCATT
Organism: Triticum monococcum; assembly: GCA_034509565.1. Taxonomy (NCBI): domain Eukaryota; kingdom Viridiplantae; phylum Streptophyta; class Magnoliopsida; order Poales; family Poaceae; genus Triticum; species Triticum monococcum. The sequence continues at coordinate 72,773,431 of CM067842.1, read as the reverse complement.
GATCACATCGTTGAAACATACGTCTACCGAGGGGGGAACAATCACCGACAAACACAGAAAGAATACAATCAATGCAATGCACATTATGATGCATGATCATGACATGTCAATATGCTATGATTTGAGCTAATGCAACTAAAACCAGATTAAATGAAGTTGGTTTGAACCAAATATTCAAATTCAACTCCATATGTGATTATTTAAATGCCACTTATTTGATTTGACCTGATCAGCAGACATAAGTTGTTCAAACATGCATGCTAATGCCATAATTAGATTCTTTGGATTTTTCTGATCATTTTTCATATATAAATTATTTGACTTGGAGCTATGGTTGATTTTCTATGAATTTTAGAAGTTTTGGGCATTTTCTGGAATTTCCTGAATTAAGTTAAATCCAGAATATGAGTTATTGTGTCAGCACTGCATCACTGTGACGTCAGCTGGCCAACTGGGCGCCTCCAAGTCAAACCTGACCAGAGGGCCCACTAGTGAGTGACACATAGTCAGCTATAGAGGCTGACAGGTGGGATCCGGTCAAAGCTGACATCGCCAAGTCAAAGTTGACAAGCGGGGCCCACTAAAATTAGTGCTAATCTAAAAGAGAGTTAAACTAATTAGTTCACGCACTGGGCCCACATGTAAGTGGGTCAGAGGTTAACTAGGGGGTGACTAATGCTAACTAGGTGGCCACGTCGACAGTCGCCGGAGTCTCGCCGACAGTAACCTCGAACCGCGGCGGAGTTCGCTCGGAACTCGCCAGAGGCGACGGATCGACGCGCTAGGGGCACCAGAGGATAGCCTGTGCCCATGCGCATCTAGGGAGATCAAAGGGAGGTGCGGGGGTGGACGGAGCTCGCTGGAAGTGAGCTCGCGGCGGCGCCGGAGTTCGGGTGTGCACGGGTTTGCGGCTATGGTGCAAGGCAGGCCTAACGGGCGGGTGATTCGAGCTCCTGGAGACTCCCTGAGTGTGTTGACGTGCTTGGAGGCGAGCTTGCGCGGCTGTAGCCGCGGTGGCGGCATGGCCGGCGGCGAGGAGCTATCGGATCCGGTGAAACTAGGGCTATGCGGTGCAAAAGAGGCGGGGAAGAGAGGAGTTCGGAGCGGGAGCTCACAGCAATGCCGAAGAGGAGGTTAGCGAGCCCGGGAAGGTCCTGGAGGCGCCGAATCGACCAAAGGCGAGCTCGGGTGCCTGAGGTTGAAGACGAGGCAGAAACGTCGCTACGGTGCTCCCACGGTCGAACGGACTTGTGTAGACGATGAAGGAGACGACGCCGGTCCTTATGGATGCTTCGGCAAGGCGAGGGGTGGACGGTGGCCACGGGGGTGCTCGTGGGCGTTCTCGGGCGGTCACGGTGATCGCGGGAGAGAGAGACAGAGGAGGAGAGGAGGACGAGCGAGAGTAAGAGAGGGTCCAGGGGTCGCGTGGCGATGCCAGAGTCGTCCAGGGCGTCGGGGGGTGCACGCAGGTAGGCAGGAGGTGGCTGGGGCGCGTCGGGCACACGCCCGAGTCCTCCTAGCGCGGCGGGGAAGACGACTGGCAGTTGGGCTGCACAGTAGCGGGCCGCGTAGGTGGGCTGCACAGGACCTGGGCCAGCCAGGTAGGTTTTGGCCAGGTATTCTCTCTCTCTCTTTCTAGTTCTGTTTCGGTTTTTCTAGTCTTGTTATTTTATTTTGATTTAGTTTATAACCCAAATCATTTTAATAAATCCTGAAAATAATTGTGGGCATTAAGTTAATTATTACAGAGGCCCTTAACTATTTTCAGAATTGTTGGAACATTTAAAAATATTAATAGTATTTAACTGCCCTAATTAAAATACAATATGGGTTATTCAAAAATCCAGAATGGCTTAAAAAGGTGTGCACCATTTTTGTCACAGGTTCTAGACCAATTCAAAAATGATGAACTTTTCTAAAGAGCATTCTGGGTTCTTGAAAATGTTTTTAAGTTGAACCTATTTGATTTAATTTTAGTGCTAGATTTTTTCATCCCCATTTCAACTTTAATTGAAAAGTTAACATGATGCATGGATGCTTTAAGGCAACTAATGGCAAGCAAATTCTAGGGTTGTGACAACTCACCCCTACTAAACAAGAATCTCGACCCGAGATTCAAGACGTGAGGTAAGAAGACAGAGGGCACACAAAGCTAACACAATCTTCACGATCCAGGTTGCACTTCGTAAGAACGTTGATTTGTCACCATCTTTGTCCCGATGTCTTGCTTCGGAAACTTCAACCAACACGACAATGAGAGAGAAAAAAGGAAAACTCTAGAAGAATCGATCTTCTCGAGGATCGAACAATTCAGGATCAACTCGGAATGAGATGTAGAAACATCTCTTGAGCTGAGAGACAAAACACACATCAAGGGTGATGGAAAGAAGCGGATGACAAGGGTTCAAATTGGTGGACAATAATTCCACACCTAAGAGGGTGGTGAACGGTTGTCGATGTAGCGAGGATTTGAATTGCCATGATTCTATAACGGGGCATCTTAGGGAAGGTGACTCGTAGAGCTATTCCCTTAAGTGGCAAAAAGAATTACTTTGATACAAAGATCATTGAAACTCTTTATACCAGCCTAAGGCAATCACAATCGATCTTTTGAAGGAGTTCGAGAGAATGACATACTTGGACTGGAATGGATGAAGTGGACTACCTTGTTGAAGACAACACAATGGATGATTTTTGCTTATCATCTGGAATGGATGTCCCATGGTAGGACCACTTCTGAAGATGGTCCTGAACAACAATTGCTGAGAAGGGCAGTCCATGGGAGATTGACACAATGGCGGTGCAAGCTGGGAACAAAATGCAACTGTTGGGAATGTGCCAAGTATCATATCTGCTTGAGATTCAGATCTGATTGGTGATAGGATACTTCAGACTCAGCATGTCTGAAAAGAAAGTTTGCAACACAATCGACGAGATGATGTTGCAAGATTCTCGGGAAATGAACTACGATAGTAAGCTCCAAAACATGAGCTGGTTCTGCTACACACATGTGAACACACTGTCCAAGACAAGCATGACCACATAGTAGTCTGATAACAAAACACTACCGAGTTCTGGTAGGGAAGCATCATTGAGGATATCGAAGTCATTCTATAAGCCCGGGTTAGCTCTTAGGAAGGAGCTTCTTCTCCTTGAACAATTCAATCAGTGGCTTGGTGTGCTAGGGAATACATATGGGGTGAAGATGATCAGTCTATCAGACCATAGAATACTTCGCACATGCATGACTGACTTGGGATGATTCCAGAGGAAGCAAAAACAAGCTTTCTCGAATTCACGGCGGCAACTTGCATCGATTGCACGTGAACTTAGAGGAAGTCACTGCTTCCATCCAAACATATACTTCATGAACGGGGCATGAAGAAAATGCTTACACAAGTTTCCAACACTAGCTGGATGTTCAACACAAATCATGGAGGAGACAAAATGCTGCTGATGGGCTCAACAACGACTCATCGGAATTTCCATATCACTGGACTTCCACCATTATGTGAACACGGCGATAGCATTGGTCAGACCAAAGATGTAATGGTGTATGCTCAAGGGATCAACCACGAGTACGACAACATTACGAACATCATTGGTTCTGGCTTGATTTGACGATAGCCCATACTCAAGTCAAAGTTTTGACAAGGCAATAGATCCAACAACAGATCAAGAGGACCAATAGATGGAGATATTATCTTTCTTCAACGCACACACACAAAAAGATATCCCTTAAAATGGACTAAGTCAGACAAGCTTTTAGCTTCCAACTCTCCAAGTTGTTGCCTAGCTCAACCAACTAGCTAAGGGATATCCAACACAGATTCTTGGAGAAGGAGTGATTTATTGGAAAACCAAATTGATCACGAACTCAACATAACAGTCAGGGGACAACCTGGTAATGCTTCCGAGAAGATATTCAGAAAATCACGAACCACCGATCACTACAGGAAACAGTTAATTTGCCGTCTGTGGATCACAGACGGCAAAGACCTAAATCCAGACGGCAAAGATTTTTCCGTCAGGAAGCAGAGGGCAAAGTCAGACGGCAAAGTCGAAGCGGCAAAGAATACTTTGCTGTCAGCTTTTCATCGGACAGACGGCAAAGACTTTGCCGTCAGCCAAACATCAGATTTGCCGTCAACCGGATAAATTACAGACGGCAAACAAAAGCATCTTTGCCATCAGCCAAATGCCATCTTTGCCATCAACCTCATACAACACAGACGGCATAGAAATATTTTTTAATCAAATAAAAAATAAACCTACAGTGCACAGGTGAGATCAGCTATCAAATATTTAATGGGATGGTCGACACGGTCAAGGAAACCCCACTACCAATCTTCGTATACAATACACATTATCGATTTTTTTTGCATTTCAGATGGACAAAAACCCACAAGATATAACACACTAGATTGTACACAATACACATTATACAATATGGAGTACTGCATGTCTACATCACAATACACAACAATATTACAGATGAATATCTTCTGGATCCACCGCGGCTTCGATCTGGTGGAGACGAACAAGCGCTTCTCGATCTGCCGCTCCTCTATCTGTGTAGGCCACTATGGGATGCGCTCGATCTCGTGGCCCCAGCGCCGGCGTCGGCCGGTGGCGAGGACGGAGGTGGGCTCCAGCGGGCGGACGGCGCTCGTGACGCAGGCAAAGTTGGGCGGACGCGGGCGCGTGGATGAGGAGGGCGGCGCGTGGCCGGTTGCGCGGGCGAGCGGCGCGCGGCCGGTGGCATGGGTGGAGGTGGGCTCCGATGGCGCGGTGAAGACCGAGGCGGAGGAGCGCTCCGGTGGTGCGGCGGAGGCGGGCTCTGGTGGTGCGGCAGAGGTCGAGGCAGAGGCAGGCTCCGGTGGTGCGGCGGAGGTTGAGGCGGAGGCGGGCTCCGGTCGCGCGGCGGGGCGGAGGCGAGCGCTGGTGGCGCCGCGGAGGCGGACGGCACACGACGGGGGACGGGGCGTGGAAGCCGGTAGGGGCGACAGGGGATGGGGCAGGGGCCGGCGGCGCCGGGGGCTGAGAGGAAGCGGCCGGAGCAGGGGCCGGCGGCGCCGGGGGTTGAGAGGAAAGGGTCGGGGTCAGTCGGCTAGGTTGGGGCCGGCGGACGAGGTGGTGTCGGGGCGCCGGCTTGCTGTGGATCGAGAGCAGAGAGAAGGGAGAGAGATCATGGTGAGGGTGGGTGCGGGAGGATAAGGGAGAGAGAGAGACCATGGTGGGTGGGTGCGGGAGGATAAGGGAGAGAGAGAGAGTGGTGGGGGCGCGTGGGGCGTGGGGTGGGGCGCTGTAGGGAGCCAGGGATGAGTGGAGTGGATCACGCCATGTCATCGATCCATGTGATCAATCCGCGTCTTGTGTTTCTTCTTTGCCGTCTGAAAAAAAACGCAGACGGGAAAGAGACCAGTTTGCCGTCTGCTAATAAAAACGCAGACGGCAAAGATTCTTTGCCGTCTATGAAAACAAAAACTGACGGCAAAGATTCTTTGCCGTGTGTGATTTGTTTCGCAGATGGCAAAGTGCTCTCTTTGCCGTCTGTGTTTTTTTTCATAGACGGCAAAGTATATTTTTCCATCAGTTTTTCTTTGTCGTCTGGTGATGACAGCAAATCTTTCTTTGCCATCTTGCCCGACGAAAAGCTGACGGCAAAGACGTCCCCTGACGGCAAATTAGCTGTTTCCCGTAGTGGATATGTTTCTAAGCTTGAGATCAATCTTGCTTTTTAGAGCAAGACGATATGGACAAATAAGCAAGGGATTGAATAATCCTAACTCATTGATCAAAGAGTGCACCGGAAATAAGGACAAGGTAGCACAATCAATCCTAGAATAGTGTTTCGATAACCAACATGCTAAGAATGATATTAGTGTCCATTAACTACGAAGCAACACGGTTGCTAGGAGTATTGATTTCACACATCATGGTTCACTTGCCGGCATTCCGGTTGCGACAACACGGAACCGAGGAATGAAAAATGATGGCACGAAGTATCACTACGTCAAGAATTCATGAGAGATGGTGCAATTCTCATGACAATCCTGACATAAAGGGGGTAATACTCCAGGGTAGAACAGAGCAGAAGCTGGATGGGCATTTGATCTGCAGGACACAACTGCTTTGACCCAATCCTGGATATGGATGAGGTACTGGAGTTTGTTTCTCATAGACATTCTGAAATAGAATGGCTTAACGGACCACAAGAATAATAAGCATCGATAACATGGATGCACAACTACTCCTGACTATCAATTGATAGGCGATGGTCGGAGTACAAATGAAGAGGGACAACTCAGGAGAACGTATATCTTTCTGAGTTGTGGATGCATAGATTAATATGTCGAACCAAGTTCAACAGGTTTCTTCCAGATAACCCGTGCAGGAAGGTAGAACTAGCAGAATCACAATTAAGAATGGAGAACTCCTCAAGAGTACTCTGATTGTGATATTTTGGTTCAAAGAACTTCTGCCTTAATGGTTCATGGTATTTGGAAGAAAGAAATACCACGAACCTCGAGGACTGTCGCAAGGTTAATAATATCCTAAAGGAACAAGCAAACGCTATCAACAGGAGGTAAGTAGGGTGAATCTCGGGTTCAAGTACCCAGGAATAGAATACCTACTACTAAATGGCATCACGAGATGCTTTCGAGAATGGTGGCCAGAATCATCACACCAGAACAAAAAACATGGCTAGATTACTAGGTGACTCCCTAAAACACCTAGGGTCATAATAATAGCTCCAACATATATGTTGAGGCAACAGAGTACCTCAACTCACCGATTAGTGTGATTAATCTGGCCCAAATGGACATCAGGAACAGGAGGAAGGGGTTTGCAAATGCATCATACTACTTAGAAACCTGGGATGACTCGGACAGCATAACGGCTGTAAATGCTCAAAAAGATAAGAGACATCCTGCAAAATGGTGGCATAACCACTCAACATCACAATATCAAAGTTCTGAGGCCAGCTATGACATATGGAAGTAGTAGGAACTGAACTGAGGCTTGAACTCAACAATCCTAGGCAACTATGGTTTAGTAACACGTCATCCTGAGAGATAGAAGAGAAGCCTAGTTCTTAACCCCCGCAGAAAAGAAGAGGTTGACTCAGATCAGAAGGGCATGAGGTATAAGGAGTAAAAAGAGCCTTACGTTCCCTTCCCCAATCAATTCCCTTATATAACTAAAGCATTTCTAGACTCAACTTCGACCAGTCTGGCTTGGTAATCCTACAGGCAGTCAGGCTCTGATACCAAAGCTGTCACGACCCCGATTCCAAGTCACATCGATCTAGCTGGTAACACCTCATATCACTTTGCGGCCTCACGCATGGTATTCCCACGGGTGTCACCTTACCATGGCCTGGGACTGTTTGCGCCTTTTAGCTCCCGTATATGATAGTGTCGCTAGCATCCATATGACAGAGAACCCGGGCCGACATGGCTAGTCGTGAACCCAAAGCGACACTAACCCATGGAGAGAGGCATACATGAATCAACATCGAGCATGTCGGTTAGCAGCATGTGAATCCGGGCTGTAGCACTGGGCTAACAGGACTCCGATAAACCAGGCTGTAGCAGGCTAGGCAGGACTCCGGATGTCACCGCGTGACATTTCCCCGAAGGGACAGAAACAGGAACAAAGTGAAACACATGCCGGCCAGTCAAGTGTCCTGAGCAGTAGTGCTGGGCTAGCAGGACTCCGGTGAACCGGACTGTAGCGGACTACTATGGCTCAAGGAAGCACTAGACTACATTTCCCCATAAGAGAGGCTGCCAAGGATAAACAACTAGATTGTCAGATCCCACACATACCAAGCATTTCAATCATACACACAATATGCTCGATTTGTGTAAATACAACATGGCATCACAACAAGACTCTATGACTCAAGTATTTACTCAATAGGCTCCGAGGAGCGAGATATTACAAACATGGGTCTCATGACCCATCATTCAGAGCATACAAATCAAAACACATGCGGAAGCTTAACATGTCTGGGTACAGACATCTACAAATGAAAAGGCTGAGAAGCCTGACTATCTACCAGATCCTGCCGAGGGCACAAGTAGTAGCTGAGGTATCAAGCTAAACGTCGAAGTCCACACGGAAGTACTAGCGAGACTGACGTCTCTCTGCAAAACATAAATTAAGCAAACGTGAGTACAAATGTACCCAACAAGACTTACATCAGAACTACCTACATATGCATCGCTATCAACAAGGGGGTGGTGGAGTTTAACTGCAGCAAACCAGCTTTGACTTAGTGGTTAACCTGAACTACGACTGCAAGCAACTCTTTTGAGGTGGCGCACACGAGTCCACATATTCACCATTCAATACACCACTATGGAGCCGCTCCCGTCTCCCTACGAGAACGCCATCCATAGCACTCACGCTTATCTTGCGCATTTTAGAGTATCCACTTTCACTTGTCTATGAACTGTACAGGCAACCAAGCAGTCCTTTACCGCGGACGCGGCTGTTCGAATAGATGGTGTTAAACCTGCAGGGGTGTACTCCTTCATACACGCTCTCACCACTTACCGTCGTTTACACGACATGTACTCGGCAACCTTCAAGCGGAAGCCCAACGAGGGTGTCGGCCACGGCCTACCTAAACACTCAAGTCTCTAGTCCAGGTTTATCGCCTATCCAAGTTCCATCCGCAGGGAGTCCGGCCGAGGTTTCCACATACGGCCCCGAACGATGTGTACAGGGTTCCGAGACACCAAACGGGCGCCCGACATGCCCGGCCACGGTGTATCTACCGCATCATAGCCCACCCCTAGGGTCAGCGCTACGCACGGCCGTCAGAACTAGGGTGGTTAAGAAGCCGAGAGGGTCCATTGGTTTCGGGCCCAATGCATGGTAGTAGCTGGTTCTTAAATCACATATATAGATCTTGGTGCTTAAGGACGGTTCCAATGAAACAACCCACCATGTACTCCTACATGGCCTCTCATCGATACCTTTACCAAATCGTGTTCAACACACTTAGCTCACACACATTAGGACATGTTCATCACTGTTCCAATTCATCCCCGATGAATCATACCTGACACAACTCTAAGCATAGCAGGCATGACAAAAAAGCATGAATGAGTAGGCACATCAGGGCTCAAACAACTCCTACTCATGCTAGTGGGTTTCATCTATTTACTGTGGCAATGACAGGTCATGCAAAGGATAAAGGGGTTCAGCTACCGCAGCAAGTAACAGATGAATCGTTGTTTTCCTAATGCAGTAAAAGAGAGAAGGAGCAAGAGAGTGGGATTGTATCGGAATGAACAAGGGGGTTTTGCTTGCCTGGCACTTCTGAAGATGATAAAGCTCTTCATCGGTGTCATTGATCACATCGTCAAAACATACGTCTACCGAGGGGGGAACAATCACCGGCAAACACAGAAAGAATACAATCAATGCAATGCACGTTATGATGCATGATCATGACATGTCAATATGCTGTGATTTGAGCTAATGCAACTAAAACCAGATTAAATGAAGTTGGTTTGAACCAAAGATTCAAATTCAACTCCAGATGTGATTATTTAAATGCCGAATATTTCTTTGACCTGATCAGCAGACATAAGTTGTTCAAACATGCATGCTAATGCCATAATTAGATTCTTTGGATTTTTCTGATCATTTTTCATATATAAATTATTTGATTTGGAGCGATGGTTGATTTTCCATGAATTTTAGAAATTTTGGGCTTTTTCTGGAATTTCCTGAATTAAGTTAAATCCAGAATATGATTTATTGCGTCAGCACTGCGTCACTGTGACGTCAGCTGGTCAACTGGGCGCCTCCAGGTCATACCTAACCAGTAGGGCCCACTAGTCAGTGAAACATAGTCAGCTATAGAGGCTGATAGGTGGGACCCGGTCAAAGCTGACGTCGCCAAGCGAAAGTTGACAAGCGGGGCCCACTATAATTAGTGCTAATCTAACAAAGAGTTATACTAATTAGTTCAGGCACTGGGCCCACATGTAAGTGGGTCAGGAGGTTAGTTAGGGGGTGACTAATGCTAACTAGGTGGCCATGTCGACAGTCACCGGAGTCTCGCCAGCGGTGACCTCGAACCACGGCGGAGTTCGCTCGAACTCGCCAGAGGCGATGGATCGACATGCCAGGGGCACCAGAGGATAGCCCGCGCCCGTGCGCATCTAGGGAGATCAAAGGGAGGTGCGGGGGTGGACGGAGCTCGCCGGAAGTGAGCTCGCGGCGGCGCCGGAGTTGGGGTGTGCACGGGTTTGCGGCTACGGTGCAGGGCAGGCCTAACGGGCGGGTGATTCGAGCTCCTGGAGGCTCCCTGAGTGTGTTGACGTGCTCGGAGGCAAGCTTGCGCGGCCGTAGCCGTGGTAGCGGCATGGCCGGCGGCGAGGTGCTATCGGCTCCAGTGAAACTAGGGCTACGCGGTGCAAAAGAGGCGGGGAAGAGAGGGGTTCAGAGCCGGAGCTCACTGTGATGCCGAAGAGGAGGTTAGCGAGCCCGGGGAGGTCCTGGCGGCGCCGAATCGACCAAAGGCAAGCTCGGGTGCCCGAGGTTGAAGACGAGGCAGAAACGTCGCTGCGGTGCTCCCACAGTCGAACGGACTTGTGTAGACGATGAAGGAGACGACGCCGGCCCTTTTGGGTGCTTTGGCAATGCGATGGGTGGATGGTGACCACGGGGGTGCTCGTCGGCGTTCTTGGGCGGTCACGGCGATCGCGGGAGAGAGAGAGACAGAGGAGGAGAGGAGGACGAGGGAGAGTGAGAGAGGGTCCAGGGGTCGCGTGGCGATGCCAGAGTCATCCAGGGCGTCGGGGGAGTGCACGCAGGCAGGTAGGAGGTGGCCGGCGCGCGTTGGGCACACGCCCGCTTCCTCCTGGCGCGGCGGGGAAGAGGAGGGGCAGCTGGGTTGCACAGTAGCGGGCCGCGTAGGTGGGCTGCACAGGACCTGGGCCAGCCAGGTAGGTTTTGGCCAGGTATTCTCTCTCTCTTTCTAGTTCTGTTTCTGTTTTTCTATTCTTGTTATTTTTTTATTTACTTTAAACCCAAATCATTTTAATAAATCCCGAAAATAATTGTGGGCATTAAGTTAATTATTACAGAGGCCCTTAACTATTTTCAGAATTGTTGGAACATTTAAAAAAATTAATAGTATTTAACTGCCCTAATTCAAATACAATATGGGTTATTCAAAAATCCAGAATGGCCTAAAAAGGTGTGCACCATTTTTGTGAGAGGTTCTAGACCAATTCAAAAATGATGAACTTTTCTAAAGAGCATTCTGGGTTCTTGAAAATGTTTTTAAGTTGAACCTATTTGATTTAATTTTGGTGCTAGGGTTTTTCATCCCCATTTCAACTTTAATTGAAAAGTTAACATGATGCATGGATGCTTTAAGGCAACTAATGGCAAGCAAATTCTAGGGTTGTGACAACCAAAGGTATATGTGATATACATGTTATTGATGTGTACCTTACCAGCGCTCGTAGTAGCTCCTGGGTATTTGATACCAGTGCAGTTGCTCATATTTGTAACTCAAAATAGGAACTGCGGAATAAACGGAGACTGCCAGAAGACGAGGTGACGATGCACGTCGGGAATGGTTCCAAGGTCGATGTGATCGCCGTTGGCACGCTACCTTTGCATTTACCTATGGGATTAGTTTTAAACCTCAATAATTGTTATTTAGTACCAGCTTTGACCATGAACATTGTATCTGGATCTCGTTTAATGCGAGATGGCTACTCATTTAAATATGAGAATAATGGTTGTTCTATTTATATGAGAGACATGTTTTATGGTCATGCCCCGCTGGTCAATGGTTTATTCTTATTTAATCTCGAACATGATGTTACACACATTCATACTGTGAATGCCAAAAGATGTAAGGTTGATAATGATAGTCCCACATACTTGTGGCACTGCCGCCTTGGTCACATTGGTGTCAAACGCATGATGAAACTCCATGCAGATGGACTTTTGGAGTCTCTTGATTATGAATCATTTGACACGTGCAAACCATGCCTCATGGGTAAAATGACCAAGACTCCATTCTCTGAAACAATGGAGCGAGCAACCAACCTATTGGAAATCATACATACTGATGTGCGCGATCCAATGAGCGTTGAGGCTCGCGGTGGCTATCGTTATGTCCTCACCCTCACTGATGACTTAAGTAGATATGGGTATGTCTACTTAATGAAACACAAGTCTGAGACCTTTAAAAAGTTCAAGGAATTTCTGAGTGAGGTTGAGAATCAACGTGACAGGAAAATCAAGTTCTTATGATCAGATCATGGGGGAGAACATTTGAGTCACGAATTTGGCATGCACTTAAGGAAATGTGGAATACTTTCACAACTCATGCCGCATGGAACACCACAGCGTAATGGTATGTCCGAACGTCGTAATCGCACCATATTGGATATGGTACGATCTACGATGTCTCTTACCAATCTACGCTATCATTTTGGGGTTATGTTATAGAGACTGCCGCATTCACTTTAAATAGGGCTCCATCGAAATCCGTTGAGACGACACCGTATGAATTGTGGTTTGGCAAGAAACCTAAGCTATCGTTTTTGAAAGTGTGGGATGCAATTAATGCTTATGTCAAGAAACTTCAACCTGAAAAGCTCGAACCCAAATCGGAAAAATGCGTCTTCATAGGATACCCTAAAGAAACTATTGGGTATACCTTCTATCTTAGATCCGAAGGCCAGACCTTTGTTGCCAAGAATGGATCCTTTCTAGAGAGAGAGTTTCTCTCGAAAGAAGTAAGTGGGACGAAAGTAGAACTTGATGAAGTATTGCCTCTTGAACCGGAGAGTGGCGCAGCTCAAGAAATTGTTCCTGAGGTGCCTACACCGACTAGGGAGGAAGTTAATGATGATGATCATGAAACTTCAGATCAAGTTGTTACTGAACTTCGAAGGTCCACAAGGACACATTCCGCACCAGAGTGGTACGGCAACCCTGTCCTAGAAATCATGTTGTTAGACAATGGTGAACCTTCGAACTATGAAGAAGCGATGGCGGGCCCAGATTTCAACAAATGGCTGGAAGCCATGAAATCCGAGATAGGATCCATGTATGAAACGAAGTATGGACTTTGACTGACTTGCTCGATGATCGGGGAGCCATAGAAAATAAATGGATATTTAAGAAGAAGACATATGCGGATGGTAATGTGACCATCTATAAGGCTCGGCTTGTCGCTAAGGGTTATCGACAAGTTCAAGGGGTTGACTACGATGAGACTTTCTCACCCGTAGCGAAGCTGAAGTCCATCCGAATCATGTTAGCAATTGCAGCATTCTATGATTATGAGATATGGCAAATGGACGTCAAAACGACATTCCTTAATGGTTTCCTTAAGGAAGAATTGTATATGATGCAACCGGAAGGTTTTGTTGATCCTAAGAATGCTGACAAGGTGTGCAAGCTCCAACGCTCAATCTATGGGCTGGTGCAAGCATCTCCGAGTTGGAACATTCGTTTTGATGAGATGATCAAAGTGTTTGGGTTTACACAGACTTACAGAGAAGTCTGTGTTTACAAGAAAGTGAGTGGGAGCTCTATAGGATTCCTCATATTATATGTGGATGACATACTATTGATGGGAAATGATATAGAATTCTTGGAAAGCATAAAGGCCTACTTGAACAAGTGTTTTTCAATGAAGGACCTTGGAGAAGCTGCTTATATATTAGGCATCAAGATCCATAGAGATAGATCAAGACACCTCATTGGTCTTTCACAAAGTACGTAACTTGACAAGACATTGAAGAAGTTCAATATGGATCAGTCCAAGAAGGGGTTCTTGCCTGTATTGCAAGGTATGAGATTCAGCACGGCTCAATGCCCGACCACGGCAGAAGATAGAGAAAAGATGAGTGTCGTCCCCTATGCCTCGGCCATAGGGTCTATCATGTATGCCATGCTGTGTACCAGACCTGATGTAAACCTTGCCGTTAGTTTGGTAGGAAGGTACCAAAGTAATCCCGGCATGGAACACTGTGTTGGAAATATGCCCTAGAGGCAATAATAAATTGGTTATTATATTTCCTTGTTCATGATAATCGTTTATTATCCATGCTAGAATTGTATTGATAGGAAACTCAGATACATGTGTGGATACATAGACAACACCATGTCCCTAGTAAGCCTCTAGTTGACTAGCTCGTTGATCAATAGATGGTTATGGTTTCCTGACCATGGACATTGGATGTCGTTGATAACGGGATCACATCATTAGGAGAATGATGTGATTGACTAGACCCAGTCCTAAGCCTAGCACAAGATCATGTAGTTTGTATGCTGAAGCTTTTCTAATGTCAAGTATCATTTCCTTAGACCATGAGATTGTGCAACTCCCAGATACCGTGGGAGTGCTTTGGGTGTGCCAAACGTCACAACGTAACTGGGTGGCTATAAAGTTACACTACAGGTATCTCCGAAAGTGTCTGTTGGGTTAGCACGAATCGAGACTGGGATTTGTCACTCCGTATAAACGGAGAGGTATCTCTGGGCCCACTCGGTAGTACATCATCATAATGTGCACAATGTGATCAAGGAGTTGATCATGGGATGATGTGTTACGGAACGAGTAAAGAGACTTGCCGGTAACGAGATTGAACAAGGTATCGGGATACCGACGATCGAATCTCGGGCAAGTATCGTACCGCTAGACAAAGGGAATTGCATATGGGATTGATTGAATCCTCGACATCGTGGCTCATCCGATGTGATCATCGTGGAACATGTGGGAGCCAACATGGGTATACAGATCCCGCTGTTGGTTATTGACCGGAGAGTTATCTCGGTCATGTCTGCATGGTTCCCGAACCCGTAGGGTATACACACTTAAGGTTCGATGACGCTAGGGTTATAGGGAATAGATATACGTGGTTACTGAATGTTGTTCGGAGTCCCAGATGAGATCCCGGACGTCACGAGGAGTTCCGAAATGGTCCGGAGGTAAAGATTTATATATGGGAAGTCCTGTTTTGGTCGCCGGAAAAGTTTCGGGTTTTATCAGTAATGTACCGGGACCACCGGGAGGGTCCCGGTGGTCTACCAATTGGGGCCACCAGCCCCGGAGGGCTGCATGGGACAAGATTGGGAGGGGACAAGCCCCAGGTGGGCTGGTGCGCCCCCCCACCAAGGCCCAAGGCGCAAGGGAGAGTGGAAGGGGGCAAACCCTAGGCTCAGATGGGCCTAAGGCCCACCTAGTGGTGCGCCCCCCTCTCTCCCCCTTGGCCGCCCCCCTAGATGGGATCTAGGGCTGGCCACCACCCCTAGGGGTGGAAACGTAGGTGGGGGCGCAGCCCCTCCCCTCCCCCTATATATACTTGAGGTTTTGGGCTGCCATAGACACGATTCAATCTCCTTCTTGGCGCAGCCCTACCCCTCTCCCTCCTCATCTCTTGTAGTGCTTGGCGAAGCCCTGCTGGAGTACCACGCTCCTCCACCACCACCACGCCGTCGTGCTGCTGCTGGATGGAGTCTTCCCCAACCTCTCCTTCTCCCCTTGCTGGATCAAGGCGTAGGAGACGTCACCGGGTTGTATGCGTGTTGAACACGGAGGTACCGTCCGTTCGGCACTAGGATCATCGGTGATTTGGATCACGATGAGTACGACTCCATCAACCCCATTCACTTGAATGCTTCCGCTTAGCGATCTACAAGGGTATGTAGATGCACTCTCCTTCCCCTGGTTGCTAGATTACTCCATAGATTGATCTTGGTGATGCGTAGAAAATTTTGAATTTTGCTACGTTCTCCAACACACTGGACAGCGGTCAAGAATATCCTGAAGTACCTCAAAAGGACTAAGGATATGTTTCTCGTCTATGAGGTGACGAAGAGCTCGTCGTAAAGGGTTACGTCGATGCTAGCTTCGACACAGATCTGGATGACTCTAAGTCACAAACCGGATATGTGTATATTTTGAATGGTGGGGCAGTCAGCTGGTGCAGTTGCAAGCAAAGCATCGTGGCGGGATCTACATGTGAAGCGGAGTACATGGCAGCCTCGCAGGCAGCACAAGAAGCAATCTGGGTGAAGGAGTTCATTACCGACCTAGGAGTTATTCCCAATGCGTCGGGCCCAATGACTCTCTTCTGTGACCACACTGGAGCTATTGCCCTTGCCAAGGAGCCCAGGTTTGACAGGAAGACCATGCAGATCAAGCGTCGCTTCAACTCCATTCGTGAAAATGTTCAGAATGGAGACATAGATATTTGTAAAGTGCACACGGACCTGAATGTCGCAGATCCGTTGACTAAACCTCTTCCTCGAGCAAAACATGATCAACACCAGAACTCTATGGGTGTTCGATTCATCACAATGTAACTACATTATTGACTATAGTGCAAGTGGGAGACTGTTGGAAATATGCCCTAGAGGCAATAATAAAATGGTTATTATTATATTTCCTTGTTCACGATAATTGTCTATTGTTCATCCTATAATTGTGTTATCCAGAAATCGTAATACATGTGTGAATATATAGACCACAACATGTCCCTAGTAAGCCTCTAGTTTACTAGCTCGTTGATCAACAGATAGTCATGGTTTCCTGACTATGGACATTAGATGTCATTGATAACGGGATCACATCATTAGGAGAATGATGTGATGGACAAGACCCAATCTTAAGCATAGCACAAGATCGTGTAGTTCGTCTGCTAGAGCTTTTCTAATGTCAAGTATCATTTCCTTAGACCATGAGATTTTGTAACTCCTGGATACTGTAGGAATGCTTTGGGTGTGCCAAACGTCACAACGTAACTGGGTGACTATAAAGGTGCACTACAGGTATCTCCGAAAGTGTCTGTTGGGTTGGCATGAATTGAGACTGGGATTTGTCACTCCGCATGATGGAGAGGTATCTCTGGGCCCACTCGGTAAGACGTCATCGTAATGAGCTCAATATGACTAAGGGTTGGTCACGGGATGATGTGTTGCAGAATGAGTAAAGTGACTTGCCGCTAACGAGATTGAACTAGGTATTGGGATACCGACGATCGAATCTCGGGCAAGTAACGTACCGATTAACAAAGGGAATTGAATACGGGCTTGATTGAATCCTCGACATCGTGGTTCATCTGATGATATCATCGTGGAACATGTGGGAGGCAACATGGGTATCCAGATCCCGCTGTTGGTTATTGGCTGGAGAGTTGTCTCGGTCATGTCTGCATGGTTCACGAACCCGTAGGCTCTACACACTTAAGGTTCGATGACGCTAGGGTTGTAGAGATATTAGTATGCGGTAAACCGAAAGTTGTTCGGAGTCCCGGATGAGATCCCGGACGTCACAAGGAGTTCCGGAATGGTCCAGAGGTAAAGATTTATATATAGGAAGTCCAGTTTCAGCCACCGGGAAAGTTTCGGAGATCATCGGTATTGTACCGGGACCACCGGAAGGGTCCCGGGGGTCCACTAGGTGGGGCCACCTATCCCGGAGGACCCCATGGGCTGAAGTGGGAAGGGAACCAGCCCCTGGTGGGCTGGTGCGCCCCCCATGGGCCTCCTCCTGCGCCTAGGGTTGGAAACCCTGGGGGTGGGAGGCGCCCCACCAAACTTGGGGCGCAAGTTCCCCCCCTTGGCCACCGCCCCTCCCTAGATGGGATCTACAAGGGGGCCGGTGATGAAGCTATGTACCTAGGGTAGGGTCATGGACCTGTCCTAACTGCCCTACCCAAGGACATCTCTAGAAGAAATCACCTTTCAATTGACTTGGAGGTGTTCCACTCGACAGACTCAAAGGCACTCGACCAAGAAGCAATCACTCGACCAAGATCCAACCACTCGACGGCCAGGAGACCTAAAGTTACTCCGCACGCTAACGGTCGGTCATTAAGTAGCTTTTATGGTCATCATAGCACTTTATTAGGGGAGTTACCAGTAACACCTGACCTTAATGTATTTGAAACCCTGCATAACTGAGGGCCGGAGGAGTCTGGCAAACTCTATGTAAGCCACCCCCCTCCTCAGTGTAAAGGGTTCGCACCCCTATAATTCACACACACATAATCCAGTCGACCGCCTCCGGGCTCCGAGACGTAGGGCTATTACTTCCTCCGAGAAGGGCCTGAACTCGAAAACCTCGTGTGCTTACAACTACTCCATAGCTAAGATCTTGCCTCTCCATACCTACCCCCTACATTACTGTCAGACTTAGAACCACGACAGTTGGCGCCCACCGTGGGGCGGTGTCTTAGCGATTTGTTGGAGGAGTTACAATCTTTTCCGATCCAAATCATCATGGTTTCTGACGGAGTTTTGGTGGAGGGCCGCGATATCGGTCTCGGCGCGCTCACGTTCATCGCCGACGACTCCGCTTGGCTTCAGGAGGCTCCGCTCGACGTCGACGCACTCCCTGTCCGCGCGGCAACGCACTTTCGCGCGTGCGTTCGGGGCGTCCTCTTGTGGCAACCGTCGACCCATTATCGGTCGGCCCCTGTGTTGTCCTCCCTCCCTGTTTCCCGCCAGCGCAAGCGCTCCGGTCGGTCGAGACTTCAGCAGTGGGTGAGACACGCGGTGGCCCGCCAGTCGGCCACCCCTCAAGTCGCGGCGATCGAGCCCGACAAATCCCTCTACGGCCTGTTCGACCTGTCGACTGCCTCCGCAGAGACCGCATCCGAGTGTGACAGCAGTGACCTGGCGGTGGATGTTCTGATGGTCGATGGACGGCGCAGTCCTCCCGGTTTTCCCCGCACTGACGGAGGCGCAGGTGGAGGCGACCCAGCGCATCCCCATGAGGAATATCTCCCCGAGCCTCTCACGTCACTGCAGAGAGAAGAACTTCGTCGCCGGAACATGGATGCACTGCAAACTCCTATCGTTGGAGAAACCCCCAAGGCTCGTGCCTTGGAGGATGTGTGACTGGCAAACTTGGCTGAGCGCACTCGACTGGAGAACCTCCAGCGAGCACTCGACGAGCGTGCACGACAATGGGTTCCAGAATCCAATCGACGTCAGCTCTTTCCGCCCCCGCATGTATATCAAACTCTGATTCAGAATTTAGCAGCTACAGCCCATATAGGAGAGTCGATTCAGCCTTCCCAGTCAGAGGCTGGCAGAGGCTTGCTGCAGATCAGAGCGTTACTCCGGGTAGTAGGAGACCAGAATTCCACTGTTTCTCAGTCGCGGAATAGGATTCATAGCAGATCTATTGCTGCAGACACAGTCCAGTCGGCTCATAGCCCAAGATCGCCCCCGAGGCGTGAGGGATGTAGGGACCGGCGTGATCAGTATGGAAACCGTGAGCAGTATGATCACCGATTCGATCGTGACGATCGACGTCGAGTGCCCACCCCTCCCTCGAGGAGTGGATCGTATGTGCCTCGACAGCAGGATGACAGGCGCCCTCATAGTGTTGGGCGAAGGATTCCAGTCGACCCCAGGGAACGAGGCTTTGATGCAAGATCCATTCTTGTTCAAGGTTTGGTCGACAGGAACAGAGCTCACCGAGAAGGTCACGACAGAGATGCACCTACCAGCAGCAGAGTGCATGTTTCGGGGCCAGAGTGCTTTAGTAGAGGCATTAGGGCCGCTGTGATTCCTCCCAACTTTAGGTGAGCGACTGGAGTCAGAAAGTTCACTGGTGAGTCCAAGCCCGATACTTGGCTTGAAGACTACCGAGTGGCTGTCCAGATTGGCAGTGGCAATGATGAAGTGGCCATGAAGCACCTGCCTCTCATGTTGGAGGGCTCGGCCAGAGCGTGGCTGAATCAGTTAGCACCCAGCAGCATTTACACTTGGGAAGATCTCGCCCGAGTGTTTGTCACCACATTTGAAGGAACATGCAAGCGACCGCAGGGCTGACGGAGCTGCGGTCTTACGTGCAGAAGCCGAATGAAACTTTGAGGGATTACATCTAGAGATGGATCACGTTACATCACATGGTAGAGAATGTGCCTGATCACCAAGCAGTCTGTGCCTTCAAAGAAGGCGTCAAGTACAGAGAACTGAATCTGAAATTCGGTCGAACCGGAGACATGTCTCTGAATCAGATGATGGAGATTGCCACCAAGTACGCTAATGGTGAAGATGAGGATCGACTTCGGAGTGGCAAGCACAAGTCAGTCGCCCAAGAAACCGGAGGAGGAAATTCCAATCAGAAACAGAAGCGGAGAGCCGAGCCAGCTGTTCCTGGAGAAGCCTTGGTTGTAAATCAAGGAAAGTTTAAGGGGAAACCCAAAGGGCCTGGGAACCCCAAGAAAGTTAAAGACCAAGACGGAAATGATGTGTTGGATTTGCCATGTCACATCCACACCAAGAAAGATGAAGAGGGTAAGCTCATTTACCCGAAACATACCACTCGACAGTGTCAGCTCTTGATCCAGCAGTTCCAGGGCAAATAGCCCAAAGATAAGGAAAAGGAGTCAGGCAAAGTTGAGGACAAGGAAGACAGTGATGATGGATACCCCCAGGTCAATTCCACCTTGATGATTTTTGCTGATGTTGAAAGCAAAATCGACTGAAAGTTATCAACCATGAGGTGAATATGGTTGCTCCAGCAACACCTAGTTATCTGAAGTGGTCTCAGACTGCCATCACATTCGACCAGTCCGATCACCCAACGCACATTGCCACCCCTGGGAGGCAAGCTTTGGTGGTCGACCCAGTTGTTGAAGGCACTCGACTGACCAAAGTCTTGATGGATGGTGGCAGTGGTTTGAACATACTTAATGCTGAGACATTGAAAGGGATGGGCATTCCGATGTCCAGACTCAGTACCAGCAACATGAGTTTCCATGGAGTCATTCCTGGGAAGAAGGCTGAGTCACTCGGCCAAATTGCTCTTGATGTGGTTTTCGGTGATTCCAAGAATTACCGCAAAGAAAAGTTGACGTTCGAAGTCGTGGATTTCCAGAGTGCTTATCACGCTATTTTGGGCAGGCCAGCTTACGCACGCTTCATGGCTCGACCATGTTATGTGTATCTCAAATTGAAGATGCCTGGTCCCAAAGGTGTGATCACTGTTATGGGCAATCGGAAGAAAGCAGAAGAGTGTTTTCAGAAAGGCTCAAAGATCGCTGATGCTCAGATGGTAGTGGTGGAGCTGCAGGAGTACCAGAAGACTGCAGACCCGAGTGGTTTGTTGCGAGCCAAGAAGCCCGCTAGAGAATCAGCTTTTCAGTCGTCTGGTGAAACGAAGCCGGTTCACATTCACCCGACTGATCCCAGTGCTGCTGCGACTCATATCTCAACAACACTCGACTCCAAATAAGAAGAAGTGCTCATCCAGTTCCTCCATGAGAACTGGGACATCTTCGCATGGAAGCCTTCTGACATGCCGGGTGTTCCCAGGGGGCTGGCTGAGCACTGCCTACGAGTCGACTCAAAACTGAAACCCGTCAAAGAACATCTCCGACGGTCCACCGTCCAGAGGAGAAAGGCTATTGGTGGGGAGGTGGCTCGGCTCTTAGCAGCGGAGTTCATCCGAGAGTTTTACCAGTCCGAGTGGCTCGCCAATGTTGTCCTGGTCCCCAAGAAGGACAAGTCACTTCGCATGTGCATTGACTTTAAACATATCAATCAGGCCTGCCCGAAAGATCATTTTCCTCCCCCCCCCCCCCGCATCGACCAGATAGTCGACTCGACTGCAGGATGTGAGTGGCTGTCTTTTTTAGACGCCTATTCTGGGTACCATCAGATCCGTCTGTATGGACCTGACAAGATCAAAACAGCTTTCATCACTCCATTCGATTGCTTCTGTTACGTTACCATGCCATTAGGCCTCAAGAATGCCGGAGCCACATCCATGAGGATGATTCAGAAGTGTTTGCTCACTCAAATCAGTCGGAATGTGGAAGCATACATGGATGATATTGTGGTCAAGTCATGGAAGGGTTCCGACCTGCTGACTGACCTTGCTGAAACCTTTGCCAACCTCAGGAGGTATGATATCAAGCTTAATCCATCAAAGTGCACATTCGGAGTTCCTGGCGGAAAGTTACTAGGTTTTCTCATTTTCGAACGGGGAATCGACGCCAAACCAGAAAAAGTCGGTACTGTACTCCGGATGAAACGTCCCGTGCGAGTGCACGACGTCCAGAAGCTTACTGGTTGCTTGGCCGCTTTAAGTCGATTCATCTCTCGTCTCGGTGAAAAGGCATTGCCTCTTTACCGATTGATGAAGAAGTCAGACAAGTTCGAGTGGACTCCTGAAGCTGATGCAGCGTTTGCAGAGCTCAAAGCTCTGCTCTCCACCCAGCCGGTGCTTGCTGCTCCAATCAGCAAAGAGCCTTTGCTTCTTTACATCGCAGCCACACGACAAGTCGTCAGTACGGTACTTACGGTCGAGCGGGAAGAAGAAGGAAAAGCCTTCAAAGTTCAGCGCCCAGTATATTATGTTTCTGAAGTTTTGACCCCGTCGAAGCAAAGATATCCTCATTATCAGAAGCTTGTATATGGGATTTATATGACCACAAAGAAGGTTGCTCACTACTTCTCTGATCATTCCATTACGGTCGTCAGCGGCGCTCCATTGTTAGAGATCCTGCACAACAGAGATGCAACTGGTCGAGTGGCAAAATGGGCGATTGAACTCCTTCCTCTAGATATCAAGTTTGAGGCAAAGAAAGCTATCAAGTCCCAAGCAATAGCAGATTTCGTCATCGAGTGGATTGAACAACAAGTGCCGACTCAGGTTCACTCGGAGCATTGGACCATGTTCTTCGACGGTTCCAAAATGCTGAATGGTTCCGGTGCCGGAGTAGTATTGGTCTCCCCCCGAGGAGATAAGCTCATATATGTTCTTCAAATCCACTTTGATTCCTCCAATAACGAAGCAGAATACGAAGCACTTTTATATGGGTTGCGCATGGCCATTTCACTCGGCGTCCGTCGCCTCATGGTCTATGGCGACTCAGATTTGGTGGTTAATCAAGTGATGAAAGAGTGGGACGTCAGAAGTCCGGCCATGACTGGTTATTGCAATGCAGTGAGAAAGCTGGAGAAGAAATTCGAGGGGTTAGAACTTCATCACATACCCCGACTAAAAATCAAGCAGCTGATGATTTGGCGAAAATAGGTTCCAAAAGAGAAGCCATTCCCAGCAATGTGTTTTTGGAACACATCCACACACCATCAGTTCAGGAGGATCCCTTCACTGAAGAAGCCCTGCAGCCAAAAAGTGCCAATTCGATTGAAGTTGAAGTTCCAGCTGTGGTCGACCTGATCATGGAAGATTTGGTCATCACTCCCGACTGGATGGTACCGTACATCGCGTACATCCTAAGGAAAGAACTCCCAGAGGACGAAGAAGAGGCTCGACAGAACGTCCATCGATCCAAGGCCTTTACAGTCATAAAGGGATAGTTGTATAGAGATAGCGCGACTGGAGTCAGTCAGAAGTGTATAACACCAGAAGAAGGTCAGATAATCCTTGATGATATCCACTCGGGGAACCTGTGGTCATCATGCGTCCTCTCGGACCATTGTGGCTAAAGCATACCGAGCGGGATTCTACTGGCCAAGAGCTAATGAAATGGCGAAAGAGATAGTCGACAAATGTGAAGGATGTCAGTTTTACTCCAATAAGTCAAACAAACCCGCGTCAGCCCTAAAAACCATTCCACTCGTCTGGCCCATCGTTGTTTGGGGACTGGACATGGTTGGACCACTGAGAACGGGCAGGAGCGGCTTCACTCATGTGCTAGTAGCAGTCGACAAGTTCACCAAATGGATTGAAGCTAAGCCTATCAAGAATCTTGATGCTTGCACTGCTATCAGTTTCATCAGAGAGTTGATATTCAGATATGGAGTTCCGCACAGCATCATCACTGAAAATGGGTCAAACTTTGATTCCGACAAATTCAGTGCCTTTTGCGCCTCTCAAGGCACATGAGTCGACTACGCTTCAGTCGCTCACCCCCAGTCGAATGGACAAGCGGAAAGAGCAAATGGCTTGATTCTCAAAGGACTGAAACCCCGACTCATGCGCTATCTCAAGCACACAACACGTGCATGGGTCGACGAGCTTCCATCAGTTCTTTGGGGATTGAGGACAACCCCGAACCGATCGACTGGAAGAACCCCATTCTTTCTGGTCTATGGAGCCGAAGCAGTTTTGCCGAGTGACCTGCTTCACAACGCACCCCGAGTCGAGCTCTACTCTGAAGATGAAGCAGAACAAGCCCGGCAGGACGCAGTCGACCTCTTGGAAGAAGAAAGAGAAATGGCCATGATCCGATCGACCATCTATCAGCAAGACTTGCATCGATTCCATGCCAGAAATGTGAAGAGTTGAGCCTTCCAAGAAGGAGACTTGGTCCTCCGATTGGATCAACAGAAACAACACAAACTCGCTACTACTTGGGAAGGTCCCTTCATAGTCACCAGAGTCCTCCACAATGGAGCGTACCACCTTTATATTGTCGTTAGCCAGATTGATGAGCCACGAGCCTGGAATGCGGAGCTGCTCCGCCCCTTTTATACTTGAATTCTCACTCAGATGAGATGTAATAAGAAAAACTTATGTAGTTTATTTATCAAAGACAAGAGCGTTACAATTTTCCCAGTGATTGTTATTGTTTTTGTTTGCGTGAGAAATCCCCCAGTGGGTGGCTTAGCTGCGAATCCGTTTTGCCTAAGTTTGTAAAAATAATTTCCTACCGAGTGGTGAGCTAGCCTCCCACTCGGGGGCTTAGCTGTGAACCCATTTCGCCTAAGTGTTTGAAAATCCTACCGAGTGGAGAGCCAGCCTCCCACTCGGGGGCTTAGCTGCAGTCCAGTACTCGCCTAAGTATTTGAAAATCCTACCGAGTGGAGAGCCAGCCTCCCACTCGGGGGCTTAGCTGCAGTCCAGTACTCGCCTAAGTATTTGAAAATCTTACTGAGTGGTGAGCCAGCCTCCCACTCGTGGGCCTAGCTGCAGTCTAGTACTCGCCTAAGTTTGAAAAATCCTACCGAGTGGAGAGCGACCCTCCCACTCGGGGGCTTAGCTGCAGTCCAGTACTCACCTAAGTTTGAAAAATCCTACCGAGTGGAGAGCGACCCTCTCACTTGAGGGCTTAGCTGCAGTCTAGTACTCACCTAAGTTTGAAAAATCCTACCGAGTGGAGAGCGACCCTCCCACTCGGGGGCTTAGATGCAGTCCAGTACTCGTCTAAGTTTGAAAAATCCTACCGAGTGGAGAGCGACCCTCCCACTCGGGGGCTTAGCTGCAATCCAGTACTCGCCTAAGTTTAAAAAATCCTACCGAATGGAGAGCAACCCTCCCACTCGGTGGCTTAGCTGCAGTCTAGTACTCGCCTAAGTTCGAAAAATCCTACTGAGTGGAGAGCGACCCTCCCACTCGGAGGCTTAGCTGTAGTCCAGTACTCACCTAAGTACGAAACACATCCCGATCCGCAAGGACGATGAGGTGCAGGTCGACTGCTACCTTCTCCTTCGGAGCTGCGCCACAAATACAAAAGTGGTCTTAAGTGAAGAACGTGTTCCACTCGACGGAGAATTCATGAAGATATTCAACGATAAACCAAGTTCAGATAAATCCTAAAGGTTCCAGACCGCAGATCGAAGTGCTCGGGCATTCAGCCCGAAAGAGTTTAACGGTTACAAAAACCACTTGGCATTCCGGGGCAAATTTAAGGTGGGCATAAAAGTTTGTTCACTCCGCAGGAGGTGGACTGGCAGGCTCGACGAACTCGTCCAGGTCGATGCCTTCGGCGATCCGAGTGGCTGCAGCAATAAAAGTCTCCATAAAAGATCGGAAGTCATGCCTATGGGTGTTGGTGACCTTGATTGCTGCCAGCTTATCTTGTCGCACCTCCTTGCAGTGGACACGAACCAAACACAGAGCCACATCAGCACCACACCGGGCAGAAGATTTCTTCCACTCCTGCACTCGACCAGGGATCTCATTAAGTCGAGTCATCAGAGACTCGAGATCACTCTGGAGCGTGGCCCCTGGCCAAAGTGCCGTGTCGATCCGTGATGTGGCGACCTTCCGTCGAGCCAAGTAGTCCACAACATCGTCGATGCGGGATTCCAGTTGGAGCAGATTCATGGCAGTTTCATCTTTCATGGGCGAGTTGATGGGGTCCAAACCTGGCTCAATCCACCCAGTCTCCTCCTCGAAGTTCTGGCAAAACTCTGCATTTGCGATCCAAGGATAAGTCGACATACGTATGCTAAGTCCAAAAAAAACATCAGTCGGAACAAAATATATATCTTCAAGCTTGATGAACAACTTCTTGGCAAGGCTCCTCAGATAGCTCTCCAGGCTGTCCCTCCTGCGAGCGACGCCTTCCATCTTCTCGTACAGGTTGAGATTGTCCTTCTTCAAGCGCATGCACTCCTTGTTGGCTTCGTTCAGGGCAGATTTCATCCTGGCGTTCTCTTCTTCCAATTGGCCGACTGAAGCCAGTTTCTGTTTAGCCAGAGCGGTTCTGTCATCAGCTTTCTTTTGAGAAGCAGCCAAATCGTGATCCTTCTTCGCCAGAGCTTCGTTCAGTTTTTCTGCAAAGAAATGGTGCTTGATTCAGAAAGAGCAGAAAGGTACTCAAGCCTAAGACAAACCAGTTGACAAGCTCGTCTTACCATTGGCGTCGTCCTTGGCCTTTTGCAGCTCTGTCTTGGCCAATTCCAAGTCAAGGTTTAGCTGGATCTGCTGTTTCTCCAAGTCAGGAAAGCGAGCTCCAAGATCGCAAGATTTCTGCAAACAGGGAGGGGAAGTTATTTTACAACGAAAAACGACAAAGAAAATCAATACTAAGACTACGGTCGACTGCCCGCAGTCCACCATAGTCTCGGGGACTACACCAAGTGGGTGCACTTTGCGTGCCCCCACCGGTTCGGTTTACACTCGACACGGCCAGACCAGATCGAGCGAAACAATCAAAATACAAAGACTACAGTCGACTGCCAGCAGTCCACCGTAGTCTCGGGGACTACACCTAGTGGGTGCACTCAGCGTGCCCCCAATAGTCCAAAATTCAATCGACGCACCCACTAGGTGTACAGATGCAAAAATTTCGGAAAGAGAGTCTCCAGATAGCATATCGTAATAGAACAAGCGGTGACCAGCTAACCTGAACATTGCTTTGGAGAGCCGAGTTGGCGTCATAGGCGGCCTGACTGGCGTCCCGCACCATGTTCACCTTCTCCATCATAATGCCAGCCTGGTGTATGGCTTCCTTGGCAGCTTTCACTTCGTCCTCTGGGACATGATGGATCGCAAAAACTGAAGGTGGGTCGGCAGGAGCTTGAGCAGTCGACGAAGAAGGCAGGGCACTCGACAATGGTACGGCGAAGGTAACAAAACCCTGATTGGCATCACCAGCGTCCTGAACGACTGGTTCCGCCATCGGTGTCGACTGTGGCACCTTGCTTGCAGGAGCTTTCCTATTTTTCCTCATCAAAGGCCTCTCAGGCTCTTCATCATCATCATCGGGGAGGTCAATAATGTTAGGAGTTGTTCAAAGATCAATTGTCAAACTCACATCACCCAATGGTACACATTGCAGTTGAGTTGACCAAATAAAGACAAAATGACAGAAATCATACCCAGATTGGAAGTGACTACATCCTCCATTACCTCATCCTCATCTCTGTAAGCTGAGGTCCCGGAAGTAGCAGCGCTGCCAGTTTCAAAGTTCGTCTGGTTAAATCAAGAAAAAATAAACAGCACAGAGTGTCGAGTGAATACAAAGGGAGACACTCACGTAGAAGCGACGGGGATGTCAATCTTAATCTTCGGCAACGCCTTCCGAGGCTTCTGCTCTGCAACTTTCAGATGCTTTGACACTTTTTCAGTTGGGGTTGGTGAAGATGTCCGAGGACGCTTTGAAGACTGACCAGTCTGAGCAATCGCCTTTTCACGGGCGCTCAGTCATTCTTGGTCAAGCTTGGACCGCCTCTCCCTGCGAGGAGGCGACTCGACTTCTTCTTCATCACTTGAGTCATCACTTTCTTCATCCTCTTCTCCGTCAGAATGCCATTCACCACTGTCGCCGCCGCTCGCCTCTCCTTCCAGATCTTGCTCTTGCTCTCCGTTGGGCACTGAGTACATTTTGATAAGGGCCTGAAAGAAAGAAGGAAGAATAAAGTCAGTCGACGCAGTATAGATAGCTGCGCGAGTGAATTCAGATTATAATCAAAAGCTCAGAATCGGACCTTTTCTGGTTCGTGGGACTGGTCGAATGGAGGAACTCTCCTGGCTCCCCTGGGGGTTGTCCTTGTTTCCGGTGATGCCCGACAGCCACCCCTCCAGTGTGTCGTCATCGACCTCCTCCGGGTAAATCCGAGTGGTGTCGTCAAGACCCGAATACATCCACAGCGGATGGTCTCGAGCTTGAAGAGGCTGGATGTGCCGCTGAAGGAAAACCTCTAAGAGATCCATACCAGTGACCCCGTCACGGATAAGCTGGACCACTCGTTCGACCAGCACCCTAACCTGCACCTTCTCCTCAAGGAGCACCTTCAAAGAGGAGGGTTTCCTCACTCGGTCCATCGTAAAAGGAGGGAGGCCAGTCGACTGCCTTGGCGTCGGCTGGTCTTTGCAGTAAAACCAGGTCGACTGCCATCCGCGGACCGAGTCGGGAAGAATCATGGCCGGAAAGGAACTTTTCCCTCTCATCTGAACACCAAGACCCCCACACATCTGAATCACTTGTGTTCTCTCGTCACTCGGATTAGCCTTTTTCACCGTCTGAGAACGACAGGTGAGAATGTAATTGAAAAGACCCCAGTGAGGCCGACAACCTAAGAAATTCTCGCACAAAGACATGAAAGCAGCGAGATACACGATTGTGTTGGGAGTGAAGTGGTGGAGTTGTGCCCCAAAGAAATTGAGAAATCCCCAAAAGAAAGGGTGAGGAGGCAAGGAAAATCCACGGTCGACGTGGGTGGCAAGGAGAACGCGCTGACCCTCCCGAGGTTGCGGCTCGGATTCCTTCCCCGGAAGCCACGCCGGTCCATGGGGGATCAGTCCTCCGTCGGCTAGGTCGTTGAGGTCTTCTTGGCGGATCGCCGAGCGGATCCAGCCCTTCGGTAGGCCGGCTCGTGAGGAAGATCCACCCCGACTGGTCGCCTTCCCCTTCGCCTTTGCCGTTGCCTTCTTCGCCCGCTCCAGAGCCGCCGTCTTCTCCTTCCCCATCATCGCCGGCGAGACGCGTACGGAGCGGCGGCGCTGGGGCGAGAGCGAGCGCGATGAAGAAGCCTGAAGAGGAGAAGAGGAAATGAGAACGCACTGTTCAAGAAACCCCGGTCCGACGCCTTATATGAGGTCGCTTCCGAGTGGCTGACTGGTAGGCCCGGATGATCCTGTCAAATCCCGTAACAATCACGCGCACGATACATGGCGAAAAAGGTGGCGCGGAGATTGAGGCGGCTCCGCCCTATCCCATCCGATTACTATGGCCTCCCCCGTCCCCCGCGCTTCCCAAAATTCGAATCCCGCAAAATCTACGAGTAGCAGAACAGCTTGTCAGACGGAAGATCTCCTCCACACCATCACTTGGAGCTTTTCAAGTAAAGAAACTCACTCGACAAAAAACTAAGAAAGGATCAAGGCGACTGAAAGGGAAGTTGCTGTCATCACTCAGGTTCATTGATCTGAAACAAGATATGCTCATGGCATGAAAAATGAGTCGGAGAAGTCAAGTCCTCAACCCCTTCCCCACTCATACCTCGATCCATTCGGGGGCTATTGATGAAGCTATGTACCTAGGGTAGCGTCATGGACCTGTCCTAACTGCCCTACCCAAGGACATCTCTAGAAGAAATCACCTTTCAATCGAGTTGGAGGTGTTCCACTCGACAGACTCGAAGACACTCGACCAAGAAGCAATCACTCGACAAAGATCCAACCACTCGATGGCCAGGAGACTTAAAGTCACTCCGCACGCTAACGGTCGGTCATTAAGTAGCTTTTATTGTCATCATAGCACTTTATTAGGGGCGTTACCAGTAACGCCCGACCTTAATGTATTTGAAACCCTGCATAACTGAGGGCCGGAGGGGTCTGGCGAACTCTATATAAGCCACCGCCCTCCTCAGTGTAAAGGGTTCGCACCCCTGTAATTCACACACACATAATCCAGTCTACCGCCTCCGGGCTCCAAGACGTAGGGCTATTACTTCCTCCGAGAAGGGCCTGAACTCGTAAACCTCGTGTGCTTACAACTACTCCATAGCTAAGATCTTGCCTCTCCATACCTACCCCCCTACATTACTGTCAGACCTAGAACCACGACAGCCGGCCCCCCTGGCCCCTATATATAGTGGAGGGGAGGGAGGGCAGCCGCATCCCAAGTCCCTGGCGCTTCCCTCCCTCCTGTGACACCTCCTCCTCCCCGCTTGCGCTTGGCGAAGCCCTGCCGGGATCCCGCTACTTCCACCACCACGTTGTCATGCTGCTGGATCTACATCAACCTCTCCTTCCCTTGCTGGATCAAGAAGGAGGAGACGTCTCTCCCAACCGTACGTGTGTTGAACGCGGAGGTGCCGTCCGTTCGGCGCTCGGTCATTGGTGATTTGGATCACGACGAGTACGACTCCATCAACCCCGTTCTCTTGAACGCTTCCGCTCGCGATCTACAAGGGTATGTAGATGCACTCCCCTCTCCCTTGTTGCTAGATGACTCCATAGATTGATCTTGGTGATGCATAGAAAAATTTAAAATTCTACTACATTCCCCAACAGCCAGGGGGCTATCGCAACCTCTACGTTGCTATGGACAAGTTCACCAAGTGGGCTGAGGTGGAAGCCGTCCGCACAATCCCGGCAGGCTCCGCGGTCAAGTTCATCAAGGGCCTCGTGAGCCGATTTGGGGTGCCCAACCGCATCATCACCGATAACGGTTTGCAATTCACCAGTAATCTCTTCAAAACATACTGTGCTATCCTGGGAACGCAGATATGCTACGCCTCGGTAGCACACCCCCGGAGCAACGGCCAGGCCGAGCGAGCCAACGCGAAGGTCCTGAGGGGCCTCAAAGCCAGGACCTTTAAGAAGAAGCTGGAGGCCTGTGGCAGGGGCTGGTATGACGAGCTCCAGTCCGTGCTGTGGTCAATCTGCACAACTGCGACCAAGCCGACTGGCGAGACCCCGTTCTTCCTCGTTTATGGAGCAGAGGCTGTTCTCCCTCATGAGGCAGACGTCGCTCCGCACGGGTCCTGGCGTTCGACGAGACGCAGCAGGCCACCATGCGGGGGATGGATCTCATGCTGGGAGAGGAACGTCGCCGAGAAGCTGCGCTGCGAGCGGCAAGGTATCAACAAGCGTTGCGACGATACCACGGCCGCAACATCCGCCCCAGAACTCTTGAGGTAGGGGATCTCGTACTCAGACGGGTTCTCTCCAGGGAGGGGCTGCACAAGCTCTCTCCCATGTGGGAGGGCCCATTCAAGGTTGTTCATGTCTCCAGGCCTGGCTCTGCGCGCTTGGAGACCACGGAGGGGGTACCCATCCAGAACGCGTGGAACATTCAACATCTCCGAAGGTTCTATCCCTGAGCGAGGCCTAGCACCTAGGAAAGGCCTGGTGCCTGTGAAGAAGGCAAATTCCTGTGAAGCTGTCGTGTTTTGGGAAAGGCCCCGTGCCTATGAAGAAGGCAAATGCATGTGAAGCTGCCGCATTTTGGGAAAGGCCCGGTGCTTGTGAAGAAGGCAAATGCCTGTGAAGCTGCCGCATTTTGGGAAAGGCCCAATGCCTGTGAAGAATGCCAATGCCTGTGAAGCTCGCCGCCCAAGACACTCTCACGTAATAATGAATGGGGTTGTACACGCCCCGGAGTCTCCGGAGTGCCGCCCTCGGGCCTCGGGGGCTCCCGCCCATGCCCAGTGGCAGCACTTAGCTCCGCGCTGGTGAGAAGACGTCGAAAACTAGAATAGGTGCCAGACGCGGCTTTTTCATTTGCTTTTTGCAGTTGGCTTGTTTATTCTCGTTTGAAGTTTTATTGAAGCAGTTGACGTTCCTGGCTTGTGACTCTTTGTCTTTTTCACTCGCTTGCCTCGTTTTGTCTCGCACAAGTCTCGCAAGGGAGGTTCGCGGACGCCCTCGCGAGTGTTTTCTGCCCCGATCATTTGGAGCTTTCCTGTCCGAGTCCTCTGCGGGAGCACCCCTCCCAGTCCGTGCCTCACGGGCATCGCAACACGAGCGCAGGACCTGGGCCGACCGCCCCCACAACCAAGACCGAAAGTTACCCCTCCTACTGATCCTTGCAGGGCACAAAGCGCACGGCGAGGCCACGGCCTCGGGAGGTGAGGACCGCGTCAAGCCCCACCGAGCTAAAATAATTCCCGCACATGGGTGCATGGCGCGGGAGCACAACACAGAAATAGCGGAAGCAGCACGATGGTTAAGAGCAGCAGTTCTAACACGCCGCCGCGGGGCCCTATACTACCTTCTATTTCTGCGTAGGAAAAGAAGGAAAACAAAATGGGCACAATTCATCCTGCACCAACCCACAGCAAAGGTTCGAGCTGGTCCTGGGGCTCAGGTGGATCCCTCCTCTCGCTTTGCCGGGGCGCGAGGGCGGGCTGACCCGCTACCTTCACCCGGGCGGGCGCGACGGCGCGGGGGCTGGTCACGGCTACCGCTGGAGGAGCTGCTGCCTGAGAGGGACTCGCTGAAGCTCAGCGAACCCCGAACATCGCCGCCTGTACACCTGTCGCCGTCTTCATCCTGGTCAGTACCGGGGCTGGGCAGGCGGCCGCGGTCGTCGTCTTCGGGGCAGCACCCAGCATGGCGACCGTCTTCCCCGAACACCGTCACGTAGAGGGTGGCGTCACCATTGAACTTGAAGTGTAGGGTAAACCACCGGCCCAGGCCGCGCGGGCGGGCAAACGTTTGCCAGTCGTGGGTCAGGGCCCCATTTCCAGAAATGGAGACCTCCAGCAAAGCCCAGGAGGCCCTGCTGCAGCAGCCGTCTGCCTGGAGCCAGAAGCCGCACAGGGCGCTGGCCGGCAGATCATCTACGAAGAAACGGGGGAGCTGGAGCCGGGTGCTGGTTGGGTCTGCTGACCACACGATGAACTCTGGCAGCACCTCCGCAGAGCGAAAGCATGGCCTAGGGGGGAGCGCATCCACGGTGTGCCCCCCATCGACGGCCGGGCGCTCACCACCGCGCAGGGAACCGCCTCCATGGCCGCGGGAGGCCACTACGGGGACCGTGGATTACTTGCGAGGGCAGCCTCGGCCGCGCTTGGTCGGGGGGAGTCAGGCCCTGCCTGGCGGGCCTTTCCTTTCTCCGCGGCCGAGAATCTCTTTAAGGCCATGGGAACGGCGAGTAGCCAAGAAGAAGAAAAGGAGCAGCAAGAAGGGATGGGCTGAAGGGCTCACGCAGCCCCGTACTTATAGCTAGAGGAGGCCAACCGCCGAGCACCACGATCGCAGGTAATCATGATCGGTCTCTCTGCATGTAGGGACTTGTCAAGTCGTGCGGCCGCCAAGGCGTCATGGGGAAGCACAGACGCCCATGCCTAATCAATCGCCACGCGGCGACCAAGGCCGTAGGATGTTGGGGCCCGCGGCGCTTCGCGCTTGCCCCTTTGCTTCCCTGCCAAGCCAAGCTTGGGCGCGCCTTGGGCCCGGGGGCTACTGTCGGCGTTCTAGGAACGAGGGTCCCCAGACATGCCTGCATGCGGCCTGCGGCGTGGCTCAAGTGGGGGCCCAGCGTGGCCCATCTTCATTAGCTCAAGCTCAAGACCCTCGCGAGGGGCCGAGCCTCACGGGGCGGACGACGAAAGCTTCCTCAGAGGCAGCCTCATCAGGTAGGCTCGCGAGGAGGCGGAGAAATCAAGGCAGGGATACCTCGCGAGGAGCCCGTGACGCAAGCCATGATGTTCGAGACCAGGCGGGCGCCGGCCTGCGCAGTGTCCTTGTTTCCCCTTTGGTGCAAAGGGGGCAAGCACAGGCAAATGCATCGGGCAAAGGTTGCCATTCCGGTGCAACGAGACCAAGACCAGCAGAGCGGCAGAGCGGCAGGACGGAGGTCACCGTGGAGCCCAAGACGGTGTCATCACCAGTACTTTTGGCAGCCGAAGAGCACCTTTGATCAGGATAACTTGTACAATATGTTCCCCTTCAAAATGGCCAATTGTTGGCGCCCTTCCCGCTCATTATTTGGGGAGAGGCCCAGGGCCTCTATAAACAGAGCTAGCCACCACAGAGTAGGGGGGGGGCGGAGAGACATCTAGAGATCTGATAGAGCCCTAGCAGAGAGAGAGAGTGAGGCGACTAAACTCAGCCAAGCAGTTCATCGCACGAGCTCAAGAACACCTCTCGCGAGGCTGTTCTTCCCTTGTACTGTTCATCATCAGCCCCTGAGGCAATCCACCACACCACACACTAGAGTAGGGTATTACACCACAACGGTGGCCCGAACCAGTATAAACCTCGTGTCCCTTGTGTTGTTCGTTGTTTTCAGCTTAGATCACGCGAGGAGATTGGACGTAGATCGGTAGGGAAGAGATCTCCGCGTCCACCCCAGTGTTCGAACCTCAAGGGTCTGCCGGAACCCGAAATCTGATACCTTTTACTTTTGCAGCATATGGTGAAACCTGATAGAACTAATCTGATATTTGTTTATCTATTTTTTTAGCGGGGAGAACTAATCTGATGTTAAAATGTTGATAATTTTTTATAGACTTAATCGACCCGAAAGAAAGCTGACTTAAGATAAAGCTAGAACTTGAATTAATTTAAAACCAAGAGAGTATTAAGTTTCTTTCTTCTTCCACACGTCTGGTGACATTTAAACACATAAACGGGTTGGGGAGGAGGAATGTCCGACCCTATCTAGGCCTGATGCAACCGCGCAATACATAATGAGTGTAAACTTGCAACTCATACTGGCCTCTCTCTTCCAATGCCAAAAATATCAGGCGCTTTCAACACTTACATGCTCCTATGTTTAAAAAATAATCAAATCTAACTGTCTTATTTTTTAGAGTAAATGCATCTCCAATCCTTCCACTTGCAGGCCATGTCTATAACAGTCCTGGTACTCCCATAATGCTTCAGTACAGTCCTTGTACTTGATAATACGGGCCATGTACGGTCCTAGCGACAGTCCTAGTGACACGTAGCCGGTACGCCACGGGACACGTCAGCACTCAGCAGCGAGCCCGTCGCTCCGCAGGTTCAGCGGACAATTTTGCCATAGAGACCCTGAGTGTTTCTTCATTGCAGATCAACCCCCGCACCCTTGCTCGTTGCAGTTAAGCACTTCCAGCATACCCTTTTCTTTCTTTCGACCCACGCACGGGCGATTAGGGCGGCTGCGGTGGCCGGTGATTGCCGTCATCGGAGGACCTCTTAGAGACGTCCATTGAGGGATCCTGTGTTGCGGGCGACCACATCGCGTCGCCGCTGCGTGAGCGGTAGCGATGGCGCCCATGCGGCAGCATGAACAGGGGAACGTTCCCAAGTATGGTGAGTTCCATTCCGGCCATAGGCTTGGGATTTTTCAGTCTAAGAATCTCAATTATGTTCCTTTACAATGTATCTCTTGTGTGCTATACGTTTTTCATTGATTCGGTTCCAATTAGTTTTAGTTTAGTCAAAATTGTATCTCTGATCAGATGAACTGAACATGTCTTTTTCTCTGAATTTTTGTAGCACAACACACTGATCATTTCTCTACGGAGTTTGTTCATGGGGTTTTTTTCATGGGACACGGAGGCAATAAGTCATATGTGAACAGCAAGAAGGTTTGCTATGATTTCTGCCAATCCGGTACAGCATGTATGGAAATGTTGGGTGATCTCATTGAGGATTTGGGATATGAGCTCAAAGGGAGAATAAAGACCTATTTGCTACTGCCTGGTATGCAAATAAATGAAGATGGCCTTCGGTTGATCTTGAATAACAGTGACACAAATTGCATTAGTTCAATGGTTAGAGATGGGCATAGGTATCTTATGTTCTATCTAGAGCATGTAGATAACATCAGTGCTGAAAGGGATGATGGTGTGCAAAACCCTGCTACATACCTACCTACTATTATCAGTCCTATCAAGGGCAGAAGAGAGGAGGAGCAGAATAGGGGTAGTGGGGTAGATCATAACATTGTGGCATGCAGTTTTGTAGATGACAACACTGTAGAAGGGACAGGCAGAGGAATACATAGAAGTAGAGCAAGTGCAGAGGTTTTTGAAGATGATTTAGAGGAGGGGAGTGATGATGACTCCTCTGACTCTGATGATGAGCCAGAAATAGTCGATAGTGACTATGACTTGGAGGAAGGAGATGAGGATTTGGTTAATGAGAACAGTCAAACTTGTGAAGAGAATAAAGGGAAAGGAAAAGGAAAGCAACTTAAGGAAGTTGACAATTCTGAAGATGACAGACTTGAGCTTCCAGATTCAGATGACAAAGATATGAAATTCAATTTCAAATATTTCACAGATGCAGATATGAATGAACCCAAGTTCCATGTGGGCCAAGTCTTCTCATCTATAGACCAGTTGAGAAAAGCAATTAGGGAGTACAGTTGCAAGGAGAGGTTAAACATCACTTTTCCGAAGAATGACAAAATTAGGCTTGGAGCTAAGTGTGATGTTGCATGCCCCTGGTACTTGTATGCATCTTATGACAACCGGACACAATCATTTATGATTAAGACATTCAAAGACGAGCACAGTTGCAGCAAGAAGTGGCAGGTTAGAGCTTTTACTGCGAGATACATAGCCCATAAGTTTGTTGACAAGCTTAGAGCAAATGAGAAGATGACATTGAAGGGATTTGGAGAACTAGTGCAAAAAGATTGGAACATGAAAGTCAAGAGGGGCAAGCTTGGCAGAGCAAGGAAAATTGCTTTCAACATAATATATGGAGACGAAATAGCACAGTATAGTCTGTTATGGGACTATGCACATGAGTTTAGGAGATCCAACCCAAGAAGTACATTTTTTCTTGAACTTGCGGATGATGGAGAGTTCAAGAAATGTTATTTCTCACTAGATGCATGCAAGAGGGGGTTTTCTTTCTGCTTGTAGGCCTGTTATCTTCCTTGATGGTTGCCATTTGAAAACTCAATTTAAAGGCATCCTCTTAACAGCTATAGGAATGGATCCCAATGATTGCATCTTTCCAGTGGCCTTCGCTATTGTGGACATTGAAAGCACCAAAAGCTGGAGGTGGTTTCTGACTGCTCTTAAACAAGACCTTCACATTGTCGATACCTCTCTATGGACCATTATGTCAGACAAGCAAAAAGTAAGTTTCATGTTTGCATAGTTGTGTAATTAGTTTTTTTACATTGAGTGGGTTAATATATAAGATAAATTATATCAATTGATTTTTTTAACAGGGGTTAATTAAGGCAGTGAAGGAATTATTTAGTGACTCGGAACATAGATTTTGTGTTTGACATCTATGGCAGAATTTCAATAAAAATTTCAAGGGGGAAATCTTGAAGAACCAAATGTGGAGATGTGCTAGGAGTACTATAGAGGGGCAATGGAGGGCCAACATGGATCAGATGCTTGTTTTAAATAAAGAGGCTCATGATTGGTTGGAGGAGCTTGATACTAAAACATGGGTTAGGGCATTTCAGATTGAGTTTCCGAAGTGTGATGTACTATTGAACAATAATTGTGAGGTGTTCAATAAGTATATTTTGGAAGCAAGAGAATTACCTTTCTTAACCATGATCCAGAGAATAAAGGGGCAGTTAATGGGAAGAGTGTGTGGTAAGCAAGAGGAAGTTGTGAAGTGGCCAGGAACCATATGTACCAAAATTAGAAAAAGACTGCAGAGGCATGTTGAGGCAGCTAACACTTGTGATGCAGATCCAGCAGGGCATGGTCTTTTTGAAGTTCATGACAGAGGTGCACAATTCAAAGTTGATATCATATCCAAGAGGTGTAGTTGCAGGAGATGCGATCTGACTGGAATTCCATGCTGTCATGGGGTGGCTGCTGCAAGGTATATGAGAATTCCACCCGAGGACTTGGTGCACTCATGCTACTCCATTGAGACATACTGCAAAGCTTATGAGCACATCATAGTTCCATGCAGAGATATCACTGAGTGGCAAAAGATGTATGGCAGAGAAATAACTCCTCCCAAAGTTCAGACCAAGAAAGGAAGGAGGAGAAAGAACAGGAGGCTGCAACCAGAGGAGAAAGAGGGAAGGACAGGGAGGAAAATGGGCAGGGGTGGGGCTGTAATCCATTGTAGTTACTGTTGGGCTGTAGGACACAACATTGGAGGATGCACATATTTCAAACTAGGTTTGAAACCAAAGAAAAAAAAGCAAGTAGCAAGAGCAGAACCAGTAGTCTCATCAGATGAAGAAAATGATGATCCAATCCTTACACAGGTATGTAATTTTCTAAACGTTGTCGTTTGTTGTCTAATTATTGTCATTGTCTCACATATTTAACTGCTTGATATGGGCAGGAACAAAATATGCAAACCATGGGAATGTGTCAGCAATTAAAAAATAGTTATGAAGCACATGTCATCTCTACATTATTAGTAGAGGTACTCCATTATGCCATTTAGTTCCATTCCTGAAATATACTTCCTTGTAGTTCCTTTTGAGAAATATACTTCTTTTAGTTCCTTTTGAGAAACATTCTTCTTTTACTGCCTTTTTTTGAAAGACAATACAATTCAATTTACTTCATGCGGGCAGAAAGTAGCCAAACAAGTGAGCAACCCCAATCAACTCCATTACCCAACTCTGCTTTTATACAAGATAATATCCCGCATCGGCAACCTGTGCAACAAACCACTACAACAACTCAAGGAAATGTGCATAGGAAGAGAGAGGTGCTTGCCTTGGCAAAACTCAAAGCAACAGCTGAGAGGAGAGAGGTGGCAGACCGGGCCAAATTTGAAGCAGCCATGGCTAAGCTGAAAGATGATGAGAGCAAGCTTGTGGAAGCGGCTAAGAAGAGAAAAGAAGACTCGGAACAAAAAAATTAGCTGCTGAACAGAAAAAGAAAGCCATACTAGAGGAGAGAAAATTGGCTGTTGAGGCAAGAAAAAGAGAGAATGAAGAGAAAAAGAGAAAAGCTCAAGAGGAGAAACTAGCACTTGCTGAGGGGAAAAGATTAGCTATGCTTAACAGGAAGCACAGGAAGCACAGGAAGCAAGGCAAAAGAAGGCGGAATAAAAAACAAGAATTCAAGAGGAAAAGAGAAAAGAGGCAGAGGAAGCACTTCAAAGAGAAGCAATGACCTTTATGATGATGCAGCTAGATAACCAAGAGAGGATAGAAGGGTTCAAAAAATATGCACTGATGGAGGAGAAAGCAAGGCGAAAAGCATGGGAGGAGCATATGAATGTGCAAAACAATGGAAAGGAAATGACCTGGGAAGAGAGGCAGAGCGTAGCAGAGGAACAGAATCAGCTTCAAGCTACTGCGGCAAGGCAGCAGGCAATGGAGGATAAAAAAAGGCTATATGAGCTTCAAGCAATGAGGAGCAACACTGACGAGGAAAGGTCTAGGCGGTCAAATTTCAGTCAGTATAATCAAGGGTTCAAGAAACCAAGGGAATCGAGCATGTTTGATTATCTCAAAAACCTGTAAAAATCAGTTATTACGTTAGTAGTTTATGATGTACTGGTCATCTAGGTTTTATTTCTTCTCAAGTACTGCTCAACTCTGCTCATGAACATGAGCTGATCATGTACTGCCGATGATCATGTTATGTTCATGATCCTTTTGCGGATCTATTCTTGGACATGGAAAAATGTTGTTTAGTGGTGCACTTTTAAGTACCGACTTATGGCTATTATTTCTGTTATTCAGTTTTCTCATGTCATTTACTGTAGAAATATTGCCAGCTTTGTCATATTGATCAAATGGCACAATTCCTGTGCGTACGTACCACCAAATTCCTCTATTGTCTGCCCAGATGTTTTTAAGTAACCAAATGGAACACTTCCAGTACATATATACAACCAAATTAATGGCTCTTTTGTATGCACATGCATGCTGGGATTTTTTTTAGTAACCAAATAAAACACTCCCAGTATACAATATATATACAACCAAATGGCTCTTTTTTGTTCACATACAAAGCACCTGCATCCATAGCACATACATCTGAAAGCATCAACCAGAAAATGTTGACAGTAAACAGAAACAACACAAAGTCCAGTTCAGTTCACTCTAGCGCCGCCAGAAGGTTCAGTTCACTCCAGCACCACCAGCGTCGCCGGCAGGTTCAGTTCACTCCAGCACCACCGACAGGTTCAGTGCCATCCACCCGGATGCACACACGAGCGATAGCACTACTCAAGTGCACTACTGCAACATGTTTCTACACATGTGACATGGTGTGAGGGGCAAAGGCCGACTACAGTGCAAAAGCATCTGGTGACCATCCTGAATGCCAGCCAGAACGGCGCTCTGTCGTGGCTCATCCACACGCACGGGTGACCTCAACCGCCTGCATGCACGCCGCCGCTCCAGGCTTCGCCGAAACTGGCCATCACCTGCACGCATCCGCTCTGTCGCCTGCGACATCGCTCGCCACGCGAGGAGCACACGTCCCATCTCCGGCCGGAGACATGGCTCGCCGCGGCGCCAAACCTCCTGCGTGAATGACCTCCCCAGCGAGCGGACGGGTCCGCCAGTGTGAATGGCGTGACCAACACCGACGCCGAGAGAAAAAAACAATGCTACCGGACCCGCCGCTGCCGGCAATCGAGATCTCGCTCTCGTGGGCCATGGTTCTAGGGTTCCTGTGCTTTGGAGAATTGGGGAATTTGACGCTTCACGCCCGTCGGGATTGAAAATTTGGGGGCGACGCACCTCTGCGTGATGACGTGTTAAAGGTGCAGGGGTTGATCTGCGACGAAGAAACACTCAGGGTCTGTATGGCAAAATTGTCCGCTGAACGTGCGGAGCGACGGGGCTCGCTGCTGAGTGCTGACGTGTCCCGTGGCGTACCGGCTGCGTGTCGCCAGGACCGTCGCTAAGACCGTACATGGAACGTATTATCAAGTACAAGGACTGTACTGAAGCATTATGGGAGTACCAGGACTGTTATAGACATGGCCTGCAAGTTGAAGGATCGGAGATGCAGCGTGCAGCGAAGCTGCTGCTAGGGGAGTCGGGTGCGGAGCCAACGGTGAACACTTCGCCCCTGGCCCCGGCACCCAGGTAGCACCGGAGATGGTCATCGGCGAGCCCCTCCTCCTCGCTGCACGCTCGTCGTCGGCCATCCTCCCTGAAGACTTTGAAGGTCAGCGAAGCTAGCCCATCCAGCCTGAAGTGAAGAACATGCCTCCCGGCAGGGGCGCATGCGTGGCGCACCACGCCCCAACCCCAGGTCATGTAGACCTGGCCGGAGGAAATCACCTTCACGTCAGCATACGAATGGGGGAGATGGCATCCCTCATGCCGAAGCTACATCATCACTCGCCCGCACTCCGGAAGCACCTCCCTCAAGAATGGGGGGAGGAGGATCCAAGTGTGCGGACGAACTCGCGGACGTTGT
The DNA here is from genome assembly GCA_034509565.1 of Triticum monococcum. Lineage (NCBI taxonomy): Eukaryota > Viridiplantae > Streptophyta > Magnoliopsida > Poales > Poaceae > Triticum > Triticum monococcum. The sequence goes on along the minus strand of CM067842.1, from coordinate 72,731,986 downwards.
CCTCAGCATGGAGCAACGGCGGGAGGCATGACATTACTCACCCCAACGGGCGGCTACCTGCGCCGCCCCCGTCGCCGCCGCCCGCGCCGCGTGCGACCGTCGCTGGGACGGCCATGTGAGGCGGAAACCCTTGTGGCGCCCGCGTGCACCACGTGCGAGCATCCACCGGCCTCCGAGGCACCCTTAGCGAATCACGGCGCCTCTTCTTCGGCGGGAGCTGCTCGGGCTCCACCACCGGGTCCTTCCCCTTCTCCGTGGCGGAGAACCTACGAATCAGCGCCATCAGAAAACCCTTGTCGGAGGAAGAGCAACTGGGGTTTTGGCCTGGAACAGTCAAATGAGCGGGGGTAGCGTTTCGTCCCCTGTTTATAGACTGAGAAGGCCAATCGCCAGCCACTCGCGTGCAGGCACGCCCGTCCTGCCGCCCACGCCAGGGAGTTGTCAAGTTGCATGGTTGCCAAGGCTGTGTGGGGAGTGGAGTCGCCACGTCCCATCCAACCGTCATGCGCCAGCCTGGCCTGCAGTATTTGGGGCCCGCGGTGCTTCGCCCTCGACTAGGCTTCGCCCCGAAGCCAACTCCGTGCGCGCCTTGGGCCCGGGGGCTACTGTCGGTGTACTAGGAACCAGGGTACCTAGACTTGCCTCTCTACGGCCCACGTCGTGTTCCTAGTATGGCCTGGTAGGGCCTAGAAGATCGACCAACTACTCAAGACCCTCATGAGGGGGCCAGCCCTCGCAAGGAGAACGACCAAGACTTCCTCGGGGAGCGGCCTCACCTAGGCTGCTCCGAAGGGACGACCAAGACCTCTCCTAAGAGTAGCCTCAGCTAGGTTGCTTCGGGAGGGCGGAGATCTCAAGGCCAAGCCTGCCTCAGGAGGAAGCAGTGACGCAAGCCATGACGCACCATCCCAGTGGGCGCCAGCGCGTGCCAGCGGGCGCAGTTTCCATACCGGTGCAAAGGAGACTGCACAGGCGCAGGTTCCCGAGGGGAGAGGCAAAGGTTTCCCCTTCGGTGCAACAAGACTGAAGACCGCAAGGACAGCAGGAAGGATGTCATCGTCGAGCCCACCACCGCGTCACCGCCTGCCCTCTTTGCAGGCGAAGACCACCTTTTGTCAGGATAAGAACGTCCTTGTGTTCCCGCTCAAATGGCCGTTGTGGGATTCCCTTCCCGCCTAAACATTTCGGGGGAAGAGGACCCTGGCTGCCTATACAAGTAGTTAGGGTTCCCATCGTAGGGGGGATCGATCTCATCATAAAAGGCTAGGACAAACACTTCATTCCCTAGCTCATTCCACCAGAAGGAGCAAGAACACTTGCCTCTGCAACCCTCCTGAGCTCGCCTCCTGAGCTCAGGAAACCACTGTACTTGTTCATACTCTAGCCCTCGTGAGGCCAATCCACCAAAGCAGGACGTAGGATTTTACACCGCAAGGTGACCTGAACCTGGGTAAACTCGTGTGTGCTTTACTTGTTTGCTTGCTTGCATTCCATTCCCACCACCGGAGGAGAGCGAGGCGCTAGGTAGACGTGTAGTGGGAGAGATCTTCGTCACGCCCCTGTGTTTGAATCTTAAGGGTTTTGCGGAGCCCGAAATCCGACAGAGGCTGTGTCGGACTATGTTGAGGTGCCAGCGCCTACTCCGCCTACGGTCGACGTATCCTCCGGTGATGGGGAGGGGAGCGACGAGGAGGAGGAGGACACCACCTCGGGGACCTAGACTGGAACGCTGACGACGCCACCTCCGAGGCGTCTGTTGGGGAGGTGGCGCCAAGCACTGATGTTGCTGGCCGGTCCAAGGCTGCCACCCCGCGTCGATCCAGACACACCTCGTCCGGAGGGGGTGGCGCGGCAACTTCAGCGCGGAGCCCTGCCCCGGTGAAGCCAGTGACCACCACCGCACCAAGATCATGGCCTCTTGTCTTGCTGGTCTCCGGGTCAGCGGCGCGCCAACGGTAAGGGAGGCCGCAGCAAACCTGCTGGCGAAGAGGAATTCGCGCCAGGCCCTTGACGCGTAATAATGAATCCTTCCATTGTTCCATTGCTTGTTGTGTTTTCTGACGCATGTTCTCCGATGCAGCAGCCTCGGTGGCATGATGAAGAAGGTGAAGGGGGAGGCCACCCTTCAGGGTCCTACCCCTCCTGCTGCTGCCGCCATGGTGCCACACGCCTCAGCCAGCCAGGGTGCCGAGCGCGTGGTGGCGACACCTCCTGGAGGATCCGCCGCTGGTCCTCGCGAGGGTCAGGCGACCCCTGTTCCTACCGCGCCAGCGAAGGCATCAGGAGCCCCCGAGCCCTCTGCCGAGCGGACGGTCGTGGTGGTGCCCCGTCGCCAGCTGGGAGGTCCAGTCTTCAGGCCTTGGAGGCAGCCTCCACTATGCTGGGCCAACTCCATGCCGACCTTCGGGGCGGTGATGGCCGCGTGGTGGAAGCGCGCCTGGGCCTACTCTCGGGCTGGCTGCTGGCGGAGGAGTCCATGTAGGCCACCTGGAGTCAGGCCTCGTCGGCCGCCACCAAGGGTCAGGAGGAGGCCGCCTCGGCTACACAGGCGCGGGATGCTGCGCAATCCAAGGCAACGTCCTCCGAGAAGCGTTGTCTCGGGGTGAAAGGCGAGCTGAAGACCCTTCATGAGGAGAGCATGAAGGGTGCCCTGGAGCTCAAGAGGTTGGAGGAGGAGCTCCAGGCTGAGAAGGCCGACACGTCTCGGCTACGGGAGGAGCGACTCGCCGACCGTGCAAGCCTGGGGGAGCTGAAGGCGGAGGCCGAGAAGGCCAAGGTGGCCCAAGCCAAGCGCGACGCCAAGCTGAAGGCCAAGAGGACGCCCTCACCACCTCGGAGAAAGTGGCAACCGTGGACCGTGAGGCCCTCGCCGCCTTCGAGCTCAAGGCCCGTAAGGCGCTGCTAGCTGCCTACGGGGAGGGGTTCGAGGAGCAGCTGGCTGCCCCGGAGGATGGCGCCACCGGTCTCCTTGCCCCACTCGTGGAGGCCCTGCGTGGAGTGGCAGCCGCAATTGGCCAGTTAGCTGATACTGAGGGTCACGCGCTCCTTACCTCAACCTTAGTGCAGGTGTGCGGCCATCTCTGCCTTCATGACCCCAACTTCGACCAGGCCACGCTATCCAAGCCGCTGGCGGCGAGCCTGGAGGACGCGGCTTCTGAATCCCTGGCGGAGAAGGTCAAGGAGTTGGTGGAGGCATTCCTTCGGGCTTCTACTGTCGAGGGTGCAGCTGGGGGTGGTGTGCCTGGTGACGCGTGACCTGCCCCTCTTAGACAATAGAGATGCAAGTGCCTCGGGGAGGCGTAAGAACTTATTTGGATTTGGCGAACTTGACTTTATTGTAATATCTAGACTTGAATTCTGTGATTTCCATGCTTGCTTCCTTTCATGTTTGCTTAGGTGCTCTACATCGGCAGGGCCCAGCCCCGCGCATACCTCGACCGTCGTTGAGCGCCGAGCTCAAGGAGTGAGGGGCTACGTGACTAGTGAGGCCCCTGGGTCACGATGCCCAGGGGTCCCCCTTGACGCTCAAGCGATCCCGTTTGCATTCTGCGTCGGCAGGGCCCAGCCCCACGCATACCTCGACCGCCGTTGAGCGCTGGGCTCAAGGACTGAGGGGCTACGTGACTAGTGAGGCTCCTGGGTCATGATGCCCAGGGGTCCCCCTTGACGTACGAACAGCTCTCATGAGGGAGAATGAGCACCATACCTTGCTCACGAGCCTTCGCCTAGGATGAGGGCGCGAGAAAGCTAGGTGTCTGGGCACCTGGTAGGGTGGCGTCATCCAGGCGTGACCTGAGCATAGCCCCCGTGCCTAGCCCCCCTCGCAACGCCCTTCCAAGGAGAAGCTATGAGCGTCGTGAGCTGAAAAGCTCCCTGAGGTTGGTGCGACCGCTGGGGGCCGTCCTCAGTTGTTTATAACTAGCGCGGAGCATAGAGCTACCACACTTGCACGGAGTGTGGGCATAACCGCGCCTCGGTCGTAGCGGCCAGCGCAAAGCTTGGTGCTTCCACTGGTTCGTGGGCAAAATCACTCCTCCGTTGATTCTGCCAGTGCGGAGCATGGTACTTCCACTGGACCGTGGGAGGGAGCCTCCCACTGGGAGAGACTCCAGGGCGTGTACAGCCCCATCCTGACACGTGGCTTGCACGGCAGGACAGCCAAGGTGTATATGGGCCCTCCTCGGGACGAGCTGAACGACTCTGAGGAAGTTCTCGTGAGCTTACGCATCACCCACGAGACCCTACCCTGAGGCGGGTTGTGCATGAGTCTTCTTCTGCAAAATTTGATAAGAGATGGGTTGCGTGGACCTACGCCGAGTGCATCTCCAAAGGGCATTGCATGACAAGGCCGCAACACCAACGACCCCAGGAGGTGACATTAGCGGGACCAGCCCGTAAGACAGAGCTCAGCCACTAGATTTATTGATGCTGCAGGGACGGAGCTAAGCACAAACGCCGTGCCCGGTCTTCTCATGCCATAGTCCAAAAGAAAAACAGTCGGTGCGCAGTTCCCGCGTGAGTGAGGTGTCAGTCACGGGCCCCCACTTACCCATCAACGATTAGCCCATGCGAGAACAAGGCACCAAGGACCACGGGAGGTGACGTCACGGGAATGGCTCGCGAGACAGAGCTCAGCCCTTGGATTTAGCGACGCTGCAGGGACGGACCTGAGCACAGACGGCGTGCCAGTCCTTAATCATGGGGCGGTCACGGGTGAGCTTGCAAGGGCTCATGACCTTAGTGGCGGTGAGGGTGCCAACCATATATCATGTAGATAATGCGAAGAGGACAACCAATTCTGATTCATGCGCAAAAGAGACAGCTGTGGAGGTGAGCCCCCAGCAGCTCGAGGATGATGTAGCCCGGGTGGCGCCCTCGATTGAATACCTGAGACATCACCTGATACTTGTCGTCGAAGAAGAGTTGGAGTAGCTGAAGACGCGAGTCGTGCGGATCGCTCCTGAGGATCACCGGGATCCTGAGGCCCAGGGGCTCCGGAGGCCCTCAGTGGTCATGGGGGTCCGGCTCCTGCTCCGTTAGGACCGCCTGCAACTAAGCCTCCTGAGCCCCCAAAGCCTGCTGCGTGAGGTACTGGGATGTGGCAGCTGTGTTGCGGAAGCCGAAGAGCATGCGAATGTAGCTGCAGGGGAGAGTCCTCCTCCAGTCGATAGCCGTCGGCCATAAGGGCTCCAGAGAAGTGGCTCGGTCGAGGCCTGCGATGTCAACGCAGACGCAGAATTGGTTGCTTGGGTTACGAGCAAGTGAGCTTGGTGTCGTGCGGTTGCACCCACCGCGTATGAGCCTTGCGTACTGAAGTTCCTCGGTAGCCTGGTCGATGAAGTCCTAAGCCCCCAACGTTGTATGACTCACGCTGGGCTCACAAAAACGCACGTCGAGACACGCCCGCAGGTGGTGCCTGAACACCTCCCTCGTGATGCTGGTCAGACCAGAGGCATTCCAGAGGAGAGCCCCCGAGCCCGTCCTGAGAGGGGCGCCGGGCGCGCCTCCCTATGCGAGGGTGGAGGGTGCCTCATCAGCAGGCGGGACCTGAGGAGGTGCCATCAGGAGCCCCTGCGTCCTGAGGTCCGTCTGTGGATAGGTGCTTCTTCTTCTTGGGGGCGGTCTGCAGGGCGAAGACGGCTCCATCTCCGTTGGAGCTCTCGACCGCTACAGTCTGGTAGGCGTGTTCCAGTGAATGCACTGCTTCCTTCTCGTCACAGGCGATCGTGATGACGCTGCCACTCCTAGGCATCTTGAGGACGTTGTAACCGTGATGGGTCGCCGCCATGAACTTGGCGAGGGCCGGATACCCTAGGATGGCGTTGTACGAGAGGTGGATGTTGGCGACATCGAAGTCAATGAGCTCGGTGTGATAGTTGTCGCGATTGCTGAAGGTGACGGGGAGGCGGACCTGCCCCATCGGGAGCGTGGAGCCATCTGTGACTCTGTAGAATGGCTTGGTTGGGTGCAGCTGATCGTAGGGAACTTGGAGCATCTCGAAGGTTTGGACGGAGAGGACGTTGAGCCATGCTCCACCGTCGATGAGGGTCTTGGTCACGACAACGTTGCTGATGGTCGGAGTGCAGAGCATCGGGAGAGTGTCTGGGGCTGTGGTGCACCTGAGCTGGTCCTTGGGGTCGAAGGCGATGACCTGCTTGGTCCACCTGAGGTTGTGCGCAGCGTCAGGCCTGGGGAGCGCCGCGTTCACCTCACAAGCAAACTGCTTGAAGATGCGGTGAGAAGCCGGAGCGTGGGCTCCTCCAGGATGCATGCAACCGCGCGTGGCTCCTGAAAGCCCCCTGCTTCGTCTTCCTGGAGGTCGTCGTCGTTCCTTCTTGGCGGTGGTGGCAGCGGAGGAAATGTTGGAAATGTTCATAAGACATGTGACAAAAAACCCTGAAAAGTTTAACTCCAAGTTGAAAATACACAAGAAAAATAAAATATACAAATTTAGCATTATAGTGTGACAGAAAGGCTAAAGCAAAAATGCCACTATTCATATCTGGATTTCGATGACGTTTCGTTGGTGGTGGAACAATAGTATTGAGTCGTTTTTGCTTGCGTCTATATTTAGGAAAACGTACAAAGACAATTCACTTTGTATGTTTTCCAAAATATATAGATGCTATGGTGTATATTTTCAAACAAACAGAACAGATTGGTGTTACAAAGTTTTCCTTTTTGAGCACTACTTGCACACAGTGTGAGTTGAGGAAAAGAAGGCCCGGCCATCTCATACTAGTATGGCTGCTCGCCTATCCAACCGTCGTCGATGTAGCTCATGTCCACGAACTTCTCCACCTCCACCTCGCTCAGTTGCTTCTCCCACGGCACTCTTTCGGTCATGTTCGATCCCGGCCCGGTGCACCCAACCTCTGCGAATACGACATCGTTAGTCTCGCCGTCGGCTTTCCATGCCTCCCACCCCTGCGGGACGATGATGCTGGACATGTTCACGTGGTAGTAGACGACCGTGGCGTACACGTTCCACGCGCGTCCGAGATACTGGCGCCCGGTGCCTCTGACCTCACCGCCCTTGAACACAAAGCCGCCGGGGGCACTGGCGTCGACCCTGCCGTGCGCGGTCACCGACCCGGGCTTCTCGCCGTAGGATGGTGGCATGTTGGACACGATGGTGCAGGCGTCGTAGATGGACTGGCTGTAGCCGAAGATGAAGTCGATCCCGCCCTCGATGAAGCAGTCGCTGAAGTAGTGGCGGCCTAGGTCGTCACAGAGCGTATCCTGGAAGCTATGGAAGGCGCAGCCGTAGAAGGAGTTCCGGTCGCCGCGGACCAGCGCCGCCACCGCTTGGCTCTTGTTGATCTTGTCGTGTGCGTTGTGCGTGTTCTTGAAGGCGATGTTCCGGGCGATGAAGTCGTCGGCGAGGACGGTGAAGGTGGCGCTCTGGTATGTTGGCGACGTCTCGCCGCGGCTGCGGACGTGGGCGCCGGCGTAGTCGTTGAAGTTGATGTCCGTGTTCGAGGAGCCGTCCCCTTCCAGCAAGATGAAGCCTTTCTCCTCCGGGACGATCACCTTCTCCCTGCATCCACCACGTACTGCACCAACGTAAACATCTTGGAAGGAGTACAAAATATTAGTTGAGTGCAATATGGAATTGTATAGCAAAAGACGACGGACGTGTAGCTCCCTGCCCGGACGTGGATCCTGACCCACTCCCGGTTGCCGTCGGGCACCAAGTCCACCGCCGACTGCACGCTCCAGAAATCCCCTCCTCCCTGACTGTCCACCGTGATGGTCCTCGATACCGGCGCCTGCGCACAGCTCAAAGCCGGCCACCGGAGCAGCAGCACGACCACGACCGCGACCAGAGTAACGACACGGTGATACTCCATGAATTTCTCCCACGTACGTATCTTTGGTCGTTTTGCTCCGTGGAAGACACGAATCGATCGATCCATTTATCCATACGTGTCCCGTATTAATACAACTGTTTTATCACCGTTTGAAGGGTTTTGTAGAAAGAAACACGCACAACGGACTTTGTAGGAAGAAACACGCACACGCACAACATTTTATCTATCGCTTTTATGATCTTGCGTAGGAAGAAACACGCACACGCACAGCTTTTGAAAGATGCATGTGGTTACGTTTTTTTTTAACTTATGCATGTGGTTACGTCTTAATTTCCTAACTAAACTATGATGGTATACAGCGGTTACCACTAACGTTTTCGCCCTAGCAGGTGCTAACTTTACCATAAGGGAATATATATTGAGAAAAAGGGTTTCCCCCGCTTTGTATTCCAAAGCAATCATCCGATACAACCAACGATAGGTGCTGGGGCAGAAGCAACACAAGCATGTCCAAAAGAAAAAAGAGAAAAAGAAAAGAAACAAATGCCGAAAACGGCGGATCGACAAAAACGACGAAGCCTCGCGACCGCTGCGTCCACCGGAGTCGCCCACCAAGCTCCGAGACTCCGAAGCGCCGGTACCAATCAACACCTCCAAGAAGGGACGCGATGATGGCGACGCTGCTGCTAAGGGTTTTCCTCGGTACACGGCGAGGAGAGAGGAAGGGTAGCCCCGACGCCCTCCAGGAAGGTCCAGTGGCACCCTCAGGCGCCGCCGGGTCGGTGTCGGCCAAGCCAATAGGGATTTCTTGTGATCCCATCATCCACCTCAGGCACTCCGCAGCTCACCACCAAACCGACCACCACCCTGCGCCAGCACGGACACGAAGCTTCCCACGCTGTCTCACCACGGCACCGCGAAGATGGTCTGCACAACGAAGAAGAGGAGCCGGGACTAGGGCAGCAGCACCGTCAGCATACGGGAGGTCCACACCTCCACCGTCCATGACGGTAGCCGATCGGACGCCAAAGCAGGAGCCTACCGGGCCCGTGGCCCCTGTCGGTGTAAAAATTGGAGGATCTCAGGTAGGGGGTCCCGAACTGTGCGTCTAAGGCGGATGGTAATAGGAGGCGGGGGACACAAGGTTTACCCAGGTTCGGACCCTCTTGATGGAGGTAATACCCTACTTCCTGCTTGATTGATCTTGATGATATGAGTATTACAAGAGTTGATCTACCACGAGATCGTAGAGGCTAAACCCTAGAAGCCAGCCTATGATTATGATTATGATTGTTGTTGTCCTACGGACTAAACCCTCCGGTTTATATAGACATAGGAGGGGGCTAGGGTTACACAGAGTCGGTTACAAGGGGGAGATCTACATATCTGAATTGCCAAGCTTGCCTTCCATGCAAAAGAGAGTCCCACCCGGACACGGGACGAAGTCTTCGATCTTGTATCTTCATAGTCCAACAGTCCGGCCAAAGTATATAGTCCGGCAGTCCGAGGACCCCCTAATCATGGACTCCCTCAGTAGCCCCTGAACCAGGCTTCAACGACGATGAGTCCGGTGCGCAGATTGCCTTTGGCATTGCAAGGCGGGTTCCTTCTCTAAATACTCCATAGAAGATTTTGAACACAAGAATCGTGTGTGGCTCTGCAAAACAAATTCCACATACCACCGTAGAGAGTATATTATTCCACAAATCTAATCTGCTGACAACTCTTCATAACATGACGTCCTGCCGTAGCCCGGTCATTACGAACCATTTTTCCCTGCCTGCCACTACACGTGTTGCGAGGTAGTTTTATTGGCACGTCTTGTCGAAGCAGAGATCGTGTTCCCCTTATCACGGGATTCTCATCAATACGGGTGTGGGTAACCCAATCGTGCTTGTTAGTATGACTCCTCGATTTTAGGCAAGTTCCAAACGGCCACGCGGAGGACGCTTGATATTCGCCCTCTTTATAAAGGGGCCAAGGCCTGTCCTTTTCTTCTCGCGCTCAATCCTTCCCTTCCCCCACCCCGAGTTCCAACACCCAAGGCTCAGGCTAAGCGCTTCAGACCTTCAACCATGTACGGATCCAACCTTTTAGGCCGGTGGATAGCTTCCTCTGTCATAGAGGAGGACATCAAGAAGCTAAGGGAAGCCAGGTATCTGACCGCTGAAATCTCGCACAGGCTACCTGCTCAAGGGCAGGTCATCCCCACTCCCGAACCCAACGAGAGTGTCGTATTTGTTTCCCACTTCCTCCGAGGGCTAGGCTTTAGTCTCGATCCCTTTGTTAGAGGGCTCATGTTCTATTACGGGCTTGACTTCCACGATCTAGCTCCAGATTCCATTCTTCACATCTCGTCGTTTATCGTCATATGTGAGGCCTTCCTCCGCATCACCCCAAACTTCGGATTATGGCTCAAGACCTTCAATGTGAAGCCAAAGATGATTGATGGGCGACACGCAGAATGTGGAGGTGCCATAATAAGCAAAGGCGCCGATGCTCCATGGCCAAAGGGTTCCTTCCCGGAGATGTCCAACTTATGGCTGGGGGAGTGGTTTTACATCACAGCTCCTCAAAGTACTAAGTGGGTAGCTGCCCTCGCCTTTCGTTCGGTCCCCCCGCCACAACTAGCATCATGGGTCAACAAGGGGCTGGACTGGGGGCCAGTTAATGACGTGCCGACATTGCAGAGTCACATCCGAGATCTCCTCAAGAGAGATGTCAGCCTTGTCAAGGTAATGCAAGTCATGCTAGTCCGTCAGGTGCTGCCATGCCAACATCGACCTCTCCGTATGTGGGAGTTCAACCCGGAAGGATTGTGAACTATTCAGTAATTCTTCGGCATGACGCTCGAAGGGATGTATGGATTGTTCTTCGGATCACGAATAAAGTGTCCTAACACCACCGAGAATGCGGGTCTTGAAGGAAATATGCCCTAGAGGCAATAATAAAGTTATTATTTATTTCCTTATATCATGATAAATGTTTATTATTCATGCTAGAATTGTATTAACCGGAAACATAATACATGTGTGAATACATAGACAAAACAGAGTGTCACTAGTATGCCTCTACTAGACTAGCTCGTTAATCAAAGATGGTTATGTTTACTAACCATGAACAAAGAGTTGTTATTTGATTAACGAGGTCACATCATAGTTGAATGATCTGATTGACATGACCCATTCCATTAGCTTAGCACCCGATCGTTTAGTATGTTGCTATTGCTTTCTTCATGACTTATACATGTTCCTATAACTATGAGATTATGCAACTCCCGTTTACCGGAGGAACACTTTGGGTACTACCAAACGTCACAACGTAACTGGGTGATTATAAAGGAGTACTACAGGTGTCTCCAATGGTAGATGTTGGGTTGGCGTATTTCGAGATTAGGGTTTGTCACTCCGAGTGTCGGAGAGGTATCTCTGGGCCCTCTCGGTAATACACATCACATAAGCCTTGCAAGCATTATAACTAAGATGTTAGTTGTGAGATGATGTATTACGGAACGAGTAAAGAGACTTGCCAGTAACGAGATTGAACTAGATATTGGATACCGACGATCGAATCTCGGGCAAGTAACTTACCGATGACAAAGGGAACAACGTATGTTGTTATGCGGTCTGACCGATAAAGATCTTCGTAGAATATGTAGGAGCCAATATGGGCATCCAGGTCCCACTATTGGTTATTGACCGGAGACGTGTCTCGGTCATGTCTACATTGTTCTCGAACCGTAGGGTCCGCACGCTTAACGTTACAATGACAGTTATTATGAGTTTATGCATTTTGATGTACCGAAGGTTGTTCGGAGTCCCGGATGTGATCACGGACATGACGAGGAGTCTCGAAATGATCGAGACGTAAAGATTGATATATTGGAAGCCTATGTTTGGACATCGGAAGTGTTCCGGGTGAAATCGGGATTTTACCAGATTACCGGGAGGGTTACCGGAACCCCCCGGGAGCCAAATGGGCCAACATGGGCCTTAGTGGAAAGGTGAAAGGGCTGCCCCATGGGCTGCGCGCCTCCCCCCTTCCCCTAGTCCTATTAGGACTAGGGAAGGTGGCCGACCAACCCCTCTCTCCTTCCCACTTGAGGAAACCTAGTTGGACTAGGATTGGAGGGGGGAGTCCTACTCCCGGTAGGAGTAGGACTCCTCCTGCGCCTCCCAACTTGGCCGACCAGCCCCTCCCCTTGAAACCTTTATATAAGGGGGCAGGGGGCACCTCTAGACACACAAGTTGATCCACGTGATCGTTCCTTAGCCGTGTGCGGTGCCCCCTACCACCATATTCCACCGCGGTCATATTGTAGCGGTGCTTAGGCGAAGCCCTGCGACAGTAGAACATCAAGATCGTCACCACGCCATCGTGCTGACGGAACTCCTCCCCGAAGCTTTGCTGGATCGAAGCCCGGGGATCGTCATCGAGCTGTACGTGTGCTAAGAACTCGGAGGTGCCGGAGTAACGGTGCTTGGATCGGTCAGATCGGAAAGAAGACGTACGACTACTTCTCTACGTTGTGTGATCGCTTCTGCAGTCGGTCTGCGTTGGTACGTAGACAACACTCTCCCCTCTCGTTGCTATGCATCACCATGATCTTGCGTGTGCGTAGGAAAATTTTGAAATTACTACGTTCCCCAACAGTGGTATCAGAGCCTAGGTTTTATGGTTTGATGTTATTTGCACGAGTAGAACACAAGTGAGTTGTGGGCGATACAAGTCATACTGCCTACCAGCATGTCATACTTTGGTTCGGCGGTATTGTTGGACGAGACGACCCGGACCAACCTTACGCGTACGCTTACGCGAGACTGGTTCCCTCGACGTGCTTTGCACATAGATGGCTTGCGGGCGACTGTCTCTCCAACTTTAGTTGAACCAAGTGTGGCTACGCCCGGTCCTTGCGAAGGTTAAAACGGAGTCTATTTGACAAACTATCGTTGTGGTTTTGATGCGTAGGTGAGATGAGTTCTTACTTAAGCCCGTAGCAGCCACGTAGAACTTGCAACAACAAAGTAGAGGACGTCTAACTTGTTTTTGCAGGGCATGTTGTGATGTGATATGGTCAAGGCATGATGCTGATTTTATTGTATGAGATGATCATGTTTTGTAACCGAGTTATCGGCAACTGGCAGGAGCCATATGGTTGTCGCTTTATTGTATGCAATGCAATCGCGATGTAATGCTTTACTTTATTACTAAGCGGTAGTGATAGTCGTGGAAGCATAAGATTGGCGAGACGACAACGATGCTACGATGGAGATCAAGGTGTCGCGCCGGTGACGATGGTGATCATGACGGTGCTTCGGAGATGGAGATCACAAGCACAAGATGATGATGGCCATATCATATCACTTATATTGATTACATGTGATGTTTATCCTTTTATGCATCTTATCTTGCTTTGATTGACGGTAGCATTATAAGATGATCTCTCACTAAATTATCAAGAAGTGTTCTCCCTGAGTATGCACCGTTGCCAAAGTTCGTCGTGCCCAGACACCACGTGATGATCGGGTGTGATAAGCTCTACGTTCAAATACAACGGGTGCAAAACAGTTGCACACGTGGAATACTCAGGTTATACTTGACGAGCCAAGCATATACAGATATGGCCTCGGAACACGGAGACCGAAAGGTCGAGCGTGAATCATATAGTAGATATGATCAACATATCACGTGATGATCGGTTATGGTTTAGTTGATTTGGATCACGTGATCACTTAGAGGATTAGAGGGATATCTATCTAAGTGGGAGTTCTTAAGTAATATGATTAATTGAACTTAAATTTATCATGAACTTAGTCCTGGTAGTATTTTGCAAATTATGTTGTAGATCAATAGCTCGCGTTGTTGCTTCCATATGTTTATTTTGATATGTTCCTAGAGAAAATTGTGTTGAAAGATGTTAGTAGCAATGATGCGGATTGGATCCGTGATCTGAGGTTTATCCTCATTGCTGCACAGGAGAATTATGTCCTTGATGCACCGCTAGGTGACAGACCTATTGCAGGAGCAGATGCAGACGTTATGAACGTTTGGCTAGCTCAATATGATGACTACTTGATAGTTTAAGTGCACCATGCTTAACGGCTTAGAATCGGGAGTTCAAAGACGTTTTGAACGTCATGGACCATATGAGATGTTCCAGGAGTTGAAGTTAATATTTCAAGCAAATACCCGAGTTGAGAGATATGAAGTCTCCAACAAGTTCTATAGCTAAAAGATGGAGGAGAATCGCTCAACTAGTGAGCATGTGCTCAGATTGTCTGGGTACTACAATCGCTTGAATCAAGTGGGAGTTAATCTTCCAGATAAGATAGTGATTGACAGAATTCTCTAGTCACCATCACCAAGTTAGTAGAACTTCGTGATGAACTATGATATGCAAGGGATAACGGAAACGATTCCCAAGCTCTTCGTGATGCTGAAATCGACGAAGGTAGAAATCAAGAAAAACATCAAGTGTTGATGATTGACAAGACCACTAGTTTGAAGAAAAGGGCAAAAGGGAAGAAGGGGAACTTCAAGAAGAACGGCAAGCAAGTTGCTGCTCAAGTGAAGAAGCCCAAGTCTGGACCTAAGCCTAAGACTGAGTGCTTCTACTACAAAGGGACTGGTCACTGGAAGCGGAACTACCCCAAGTGATTGGCGGATAAGAAGGATGGCAAAGTGAACATAAGTATATTTGATATACATGTTATTGATGTGTACTTTACTAGTGTTTATAGCAAACCCTCAGTATTTGATACTAGTTCAGTTGCTAAGATTAGTAACTCGAAACGGGAGTTGCAGAATAAACAGAGACTAGTTAAGGGTGAAGTGACGATGTGTGTTGGAAGTGGTTCCAAGATTGATATGATCATCATCGCACACTCCCTATACTTTCGGGATTAGTGATGAACCTAAATAAGTGTTATTTGGTGTTTGCGTTGAGCATGAATATGATTTGATCATGTTTATTGTAATACGGTTATTCATTTAAGTAAAAGAATAAATTGTTGTTCTGTTTACATGAATAAAACCTTATATGGTTACACACCCAATGAAAAATAGTTCATTGGATCTCGATCATAGTGATATACATAATCATAATATTGAAACCAAAAGATTCAAAGTTAATAATGATAGTGCAACTTATTTGTAGCACTGCCGTTTTGGTCATGTTGGTGTAAAGCGCATGAAGAAACTCCATGATGATGGGCTTTTGGAATCACTTGATTATGAATCACTTGATGCTTGCGAACCATGCCTTATGGCCAAGATGACTAAAACGCCGTTCTCCGGAACAATGAAGCAAGCAACAGATTTGTTGGAAATCATACATACTGATGTATGTGGTCCGATGAATATTAAGGCTTGCAGCAAGTATCATTATTTTCTGACCTTCACAGATGATTTGAGCAGATATGGGGATATCTACTTGATGAAACATAAGTCTGAAACATTTGAACAGTTCAAAGAATTTCAGAGTGAAGTGGAAAATCATGTAACAAGAAAATAAAGTTTCTACGATCTGGTCGTGGAGAAGAGTATTTGAGTTACGAGTTTGGCCTTCAGTAAAAACAATGTGAAATAGTTTCACTACTCATGCCACCTGGAACACCACAATGTAATGGTGTGTCCGAACGTCATAACTGTACTTTATTGGATATAGTGCAATCTATGATGTATCTTACCGATCTACCACTATCGTTTTGGGGTTATGCATTAGAGACATCTGCATTCACGTTAAATAGGGCACCATCTAAATCCGTTGAGACGACACCGTGTGAACGATGGTTTGCCAAGAAACCTAAGCTGTCGTTTCTTAAAGTTTGGGGTTGTGATGCTTATATGAAAAAGTTCCATCCTAGTAAGCTAAAACCCAAATCAGAGAAATATGTCTTCATAGGATACCCAAAGGAGACTATTGGGTGCACCTTCTATCACAAATCCGAAGGCAAGACTTTTGTTGCTAAATTCGGAGTTTTTCTAGAGAAGGAGTTTCTCTCGAAAGAAGTGAGTGGGAGGAAAGTAGAAAACTTGATAAGGTAATTGTACCTTCTCCCTTATTGGAAAGTAATTCATCACAAAATCTGTTCTTGTGACTACTACACCAATTAGTGAGGAAGCTAAATGATAATGATCATGTAACTTCAGATCAAGTTACTACCGAATCTCGTAGGTAAACCAGAGTGAGATCCGCACCAGAGTGGTACGGTAATCCTGTTCTGGAAGTCATGTTACTAGACCATGACGAACCTACGAACTATGAGGAAGCGATGATGAGCCCAGATTCCGCGAAATGGTTTGAGGCCATGAAATCTGAGATATGATCCATGTATGAGAACAAAGTATGGACTTTGGTTGACTTGCCCGATGATCGGCAAGCAATTGAGAATAAATGGATCTTCAAGAGGAAGACGGACGCTGATAGTAGTGTTACTATCTACAAAGCTAGAATTGTCGCAAAAGGTTTTCGACAAGTTCAAGGTGTTGACTACGATGAGAGTTTCTCACTCATATCTATGCTTAAAGTCTGTCCGAATCATGTTAGTAATTGCCGCATTTTATGAAATCTGGCAAACGGATAAACAAAACTGCATTCCTTAATGGATTTATTAAAGAAGAGTTGTATATGATACAACCAGAAGGTTTTGTCAAACCGAAAGGTGCTAACAAAATATGCAAGCTCCAGCGATCCATCTGTGGACTGGTGCAAGCATCTCGGAGTTGGAATATACGCTTTGATGAGTTGATCAAAGCATATAGTTTTATACAGACTTGCGGTGAAGCCTGTATTTACAAGAAAGTGAGTGAGAGCACTACAGCATTTCTGATAAGTATATGTGAATGACATATTATTGATCGGAAATAATGTAGAATTATTCTGTAAAGCATAAAGGAGTGTTTGAAAGGAGTTTTTCAAAGAAAGACTTCGGTAAAGCTGCTTACATATTGAGCTTCAAGATCTATAGAGATAGATCAAGACGCTTGATAAGTTTTTTCAATGAGTACATACCTCGACAAGATTTTGAAGTAGTTCAAAATGGAGCAGTCAAAGAAAGAGTTCTTGCCTGTATTACAAGGTGTGAAGTTGAGTAAGACTCAAAGCCCGACCACGGCAGAAGATAGAAAGAGAATGAATGTCATTCCCTATGCCTTGGCCATAGGTTCTATAAAGTATGTCATACTGTATACCAGATCTATTGTATACCCTGCATTGATTTGGCAAGGGAGTACAATAGTGATCTAGGAGTAGATCACTGGACAGCGGTCAGAATTATCCTTAGTGAAATAAGGATATGTTTCTCGATTATGGACGTGACAAAAAGGTTCGTCGTAAAGGGTTACGTCGATGCAAGTTTTTGACACTGATCCAGATGAATCTAAAGTCTCAATCTGGATACATATTGAAAGTGGGAGCAATTAGCTAGAGTAGCTCCGTGTAGAGCATTGTAGACATAGAACTTGCAAAATACTTACGGATCTGAATGTGACAGACCCGTTGACTAAAATTATCTCACAAGCAAAACATGATCACACCTTAGTACTCTTTGGGTGTTAATCACATAGATATGTGAACTAGATTATTGACTCTAGTAAACCCTTTGAGTGTTGTTCACATGACGGCGTGAACTATGGGTGTTAATCACATGGTGATGTGAATTATTGCTGTTAAATCACATGGCGATGTGAACTAGATTATTGACTCTAGTGCAAGTGGGAGACTGAAGGAAATATGACCTAGAGGCAATAATAAAGTTATTATTTATTTCCTTATATCATGATAAATGTTTATTATTCATGCTAGAATTGTATTAACCGGAAACATAATACATGTGTGAATACATAGACAAAACAGAGTGTCACTAGTATGCCTCTACTAGACTAGCTTGTTAATCAAAGATGGTTATGTTTCCTAACCATGAACAAAGAGTTGTTATTTGATTAATGAGGTCACAACATTAGTTGAATGATCTGATTGACATGACCCATTCCATTAGCTTAGCACCCGATCGTTTAGTATGTTGCTATTGCTTTCTTCATGACTTATACATGTTCCTATAACTATGAGATTATGCAACTCCCGTTTACCGGAGGAACACTTTGGGTACTACCAAACGTCACAACGTAACTGGGTGATTATAAAGGAGTACTACAGGTGTCTCCAATGGTAGATGTTGGGTTGGCGTATTTCGAGATTAGGGTTTGTCACTCCGAGTGTCGGAGAGGTATCTCTGGGCCCTCTCGGTAATACACATCACATAAGCCTTGCAAGCATTATAACTAAGATGTTAGTTGTGAGATGATATATTACGGAACGAGTAAAGAGACTTGCCAGTAATGAGATTGAACTAGGTATTGGATACCGACGATCGAATCTCGGGCAAGTAACTTACCGATGACAAAGGGAACAACGTATGTTGTTATGCGGTCTGACCGATAAAGATCTTCGTAGAATATGTAGGAGCCAATATGGGCATCCAGGTCCCGCTATTGGTTATTGACCGGAGACGTGTCTCGTTCATGTCTACATTGTTCTCGAACCGTAGGGTCCGCACGCTTAACGTTACGATGACAGTTATTATGAGTTTATGCATTTTGATGTACCGAAGGTTGTTCGGAGTCCCGGATGTGATCACGGACATGACGAGGAGTCTCAAAATGATCAAGACGTAAATATTGATATATTGGAAGCCTATGTTTGGACATCGGAACTGTTCCGGGTGAAATCGGGATTTTACCGGATTACCGGGAGGGTTACCGGAACCCCCCGGGAGCCAAATGGGCCAACATGGGCCTTAGTGGAAAGGTGAAAGGGCTGCCCCATGGGCTGCGCGCCTCCCCCCTTCCCCTAGTCCTATTAGGACTAGGGAAGGTGGCTGGCCACCCCCTCTCTCCTTCCCACTTGAGGAAACCTAGTTGGACTAGGATTGGAGGGGGGAGTCCTACTCCCGGTAGGAGTAGGACTCCTCCTGCGCCTCCCAACTTGGCCGGCCAGCCCCTCCCCTTGAAACCTTTATATACGGGGGCAGGGGGCACCTCTAGACACACAAGTTGATCCACGTGATCGTTCCTTAGCCGTGTGCGGTGCCCCCTGCCACCATATTCCACCTCGGTCATATTGTAGCGGTGCTTAGGCGAAGCCCTGCGACAGTAGAACATCAAGATCGTCACCACGCCGTCGTGCTGACGGAACTCCTCCCCGAAGCTTTGCTGGATCGGAGCCCGGGGATCGTCATCGAGCTGTACGTGTGCTAAGAACTCGAAGGTGCCGGAGTAACGGTGCTTGGATCGGTCGGATCGGAAAGAAGATGTACGACTACTTCCTCTACGTTGTGTGATCGCTTCCGCAGTCGGTCTGCGTTGGTACGTAGACAACACTCTCCCCTCTCGTTGCTATGCATCACCATGATCTTGCGTGTGCGTAGGAAAATTTTGAAATTACTACCTTCCCCAACATGTCTGAACTGCAATCGTCTAGATACCCACGTAAGTAATTCTGTGGCCGAACACGCTGTATTTTCATTCATCATAACATCATTCTAAAGAAATTTCTCTTGGCCAGGACTGGACAAGAAAGGCGAAGATGATCAGGTGTTCGGCCCCCCTTCCCGAAGGCTCACCGGATCCTGTACTAGCCAGGATGCTTGAGCACGAACCTTATCAAGTGCCATCAGGGGAAGATAAGGGGAGGAATAAGGAAGCCGAAAGCGGGCCTCACGCATTACTCATCCAAACCAGGGGAATTAGTGTCTCCGCGAAGGAGGACAATCGGGGAGAAGAATCTGAAATTCCCTCTCCCCGAGGAGGGAAAAGGACCGCCTCCGAAGACTTGGAAACAAGGGTTTCCAAACGAGGGAAGAAACCTTCGCCAGGGGGCCCTGCCCCGAAGGGCATCCTTACCACACAGCGCCCGCAAGGGGATCAGCCCTCCACCGAGCTGTAAGTGAACAAGAGTACTTTTGGTAAATATATCATGCTTTATCTCCGAGGACAATAACCGAGACATATGTCTTGCAGGCTAGATCATAGCCCTTCTCGACAGAGTTCGTCTTCAGGGGATCTTCTTCCAAAGATGATGGAGAGCTAAACGCCTCCCCCTGTCTCCCCGCCTCCTGGGGCGGACGACCCTGAGGTGTCATCACGGAGGATTTCTCCTGATCCGCCAAGGCCAGAAGGTAACCCTTCGGCCACCCGGAGTCCGGAGTATTCGGCTCCAAAGGGGAGCAACAGAAAGAGCCCGGGATTGTCCGGTGCACAACCGGACATACTGATGGGTCTTTTGGAGCAAGCGGCTATCTCACAGGAGCATCGTACTTTCATGAGTACGGTGGTTGAGAGGATCTCATCCGCCACAAGTGGGCTGCATGAAGCTTTTACGAGCCTACTAAGAGGCTTTGAGGTACGCAAAGTAATATATAATTTTTTGATGGTACCGCACACGCTAGGTGTGCTCTATACAGATAGTAGCCCCTGAGACTCTGGTTGCTGTCTGGAGGCGGCAAACAGAGGATCATAGTCCCAGGTAATAATTGCGCTGCTTTCATGTGCAGGCGGCTGACGGTCCAGTGGCTGGCCGGACTGAGCCAGCAACTTGACGCGGTAGATGCCGACATTGCGCTTGTGAACAAGCGGCTTGACGAGGCACAGGGTATGTATTGTCGGGTGGTCAACAAATATTAAGAGGAGCATGATGCTAGTATCTGTAATATGTTGTGACTGTAGATGGAGCTGCCGCCGTGGAGACCATTCGGGCGGAACTTGCCAGAGCCAAGGAACAAGCCAGGAGGAGTGATGCGGCCGCCCTGAAGGCGACCGAAGACTTAAGAGTCGAACAGGCAGCTCATCGCATGAGCAAAGACAAAATAGCCAAGATGGCTGTTGAGCTGAAGGATGCCGCCGCCCGGTATGAGCTTTTTGAAAAGGAAAGCCAAGCGAAAACGGCGGACCTGACGGAAGCCATGGTAGCAGCCAAGGAAACCTGCTCTAAAATCAGAGCGGGGGGAAGGAGCTTTGTCAAGCCGGAGATATCACGGCTGGGAAGCCCTTTTTATTGCGGACGAAGTTTGGAGATCCGAAGTATGCCCCTCTGGATCAATTATGGAGTGCTACAGATGCGTACGTGGACATGGCAACGAGTGCAGCTGATGCGACTGAGTTTTTCAAAGATCAAAAAGATCACGAAGTGGAAAAGTTGTTATGGCCGCAGTTCAGTGCTCCAACACGTCCGCTGCTGTTAAATGAGCAAATGGCCGAGTGGGCTGAGCTCCATAAGTTGTTCGGGCTTGCCATGAGGTCCGTCGTGGATCATCTTTGGCCGGGAGGCCCAAGGCCGAATAGTTATTTTAGTTTAGTGCAACGATTCCTTGGTGTTGTGCCGCATATCGACGCTGCAAAGAGGTTGGCGTGCATAGAGGGTGCGCGGATGCCTCTTGCCCGTGTTAAGACATCCTGGGCAGAGGTGGATGCCACTGCTATTGCAACCCGGGGTCCGGCCGTAGGCCAGGTCTCGGCCGAGCACTATTTTGAAGAAGTTCTAGAAGGCGCTCGTTTAATAGAGACTCAGTGCTCGAAGAGTAGCATGTTCGATTGACATGTATCCAAATTGTAAAAACAATGCTATTTGGATTATAAAGGTTGTGTTTATACTTTTGACTGAAAGTATTATGATGCCTCATGTGCGGCCGTTTATGTATGTACATAACCTGAAAGTTTGCAGTCGTCGGCTTCAGCCCCCACGCATATAATGCGGGGGTATTCGGAAAAGCGTGTATTCACAATTGATCCAACGTCTTGGTCCATTAAGGAGGTGTTAGCACGGCGAACAAGGCAATCGAACTATATTGCTTTAACACTTTCACTTAGCCATAGGAGTTTGACAGTGGGGCCACTATATAGCCCCTGGTACTTCCGCACTTATCCGAATACGGTGCATGTGCATACATGACCGGGAAACCGGTCCTTCGTTAATGCGGAGGAATCGCAAAGATTCCGCTGAGTCCTCGAGTGGTTGACCAGTCTCGTGTTTTATCATGACAGTCAGTTTTTGGCTTTCTCTACTGAGGTGCTCATCCGGATGAACCAGGGCACAATCGCAGTAGTTCTCCCGGTGCCACCTTAGCCGATAGAGCGGAACGTAAGGTAGCGAAACACGGGAGTCGGGCAAACCCAACTATTGACCAAAGACATGATTCGGAGATGATGCATATAAGGCAAAGCTCGCGACGCCGAACACTCCCTAAGGTATTCGGTCTTTACAACGTATACTGGGCTAAGTAACACCCTCGATAATAAGCCCTGAATTTCCAGGTACGTGCATTAGTTTGACGTGACGAAATGTCTAGAACGCCAGCATCCCTCTTGGTTACACAGGGTCTTAATCTAAAAGAAACCTTTGAACGGGGCCCTGCTGCACATCTGCGCCTGTGTCTCCGTTGTGCCGTATCCTGGAAGGGTGTAGCATGATGATCATCTGTAAGAGAGAAAAGCCCAGGTGAATGTTTTCGTGCGAAAAATTGGTTATTATTAATAAACCATTAAAATTAAATCTAAATAAGGTCAAGCCGAACTGTAGGCCTTTTTACATGCGGGAAACCTCTAGCGCCACCTATGGGGGTATATCCATCGACCCAATCTCAGGTTTATCTAAGCTGTTACAGCTAGGGGTGCGCCGGACTCGTCTAGCCGTGTCCGCAGTCTTGACGACCGATCATTTATTCTGGTTGTAGAGGTCGTTCAGTGTTCGGCTGCTAAAGCCGCCACACGTTTTTCTACATGTAAGGAACGCTCTGTTTTTTCGCTAACTATGATGATGCCATGTGGACCGGGCATCTTAAGCTTAAGATAAGCGTAATGCGGTATTGCATTATGTCACAGCCCTAGATTTGCTTGTAGCTATTTACCTGAGTGAGCAACATGCATCATGTCTAAATAATGAAAGTTGAATTGAGGTTAGTTGAAACCCTCATAAATCACTTCAAAAATAATCAACATTAAAATCTTTTCAAAGAAGTCCAAGAAAATGTTCCTCTTAGTCTCTGAAAATATTGGCAAGAGGTAAAACTTAAAACAATATTTTTGGAATCTCAGAGATATTTATTTTGGGCCTTTGATTTAATCCAATAGATATTTGAATTGGATCTATATTTATTATATAATAAATATATGTTTAATAATTCTGAAAATTGTTGTGTGGATTTGGATAAATCCATTTAGTTCACACAATTATTTTTATGAATTTTGAAAATGGTTTGGTCTTGAACTAAATCAAAACAAAATAGCAAAAACAGAAAACAAACAGGAAATTAGGAAAAGAACAGAGGCTCACCTGGACCTTACCTGGCCCACCTGTAGCCCACCCACCTGGCCCAGCGCCAGGCCACCAGCGGCCCAGCCCACCAGCACCTCGCCCGTCGTCTTCCTCCCCTCGCCCCGAAGCAGCTGCGTGCCAGCAGCAGCGCACACCGGAGGTCTCCACCTCCTGCTTCGCGGTGGCAGCCCCCCTGGCCTCCTAGCCGCGCCACGGAGACGCCCGCGGCCCCCTCGACCCTCTCTGGCTCTCCCTGGACCTCTCTCCCTCCTCTGCTCTCTCCCTACGACGCCACCGAACGCGCCCGTCGCCACCGACGCCGTTCACCGCGGCCACGGCCACCGCCTCGCCTCCCCGACGCCTCCCAAAGCTCCGCCTCGACCCACCCTTCCTCCTCACCGCTCCAAGCGACGCCGGGAGCCCTGAAGTGACGCAATTGCCGTCGTCTTCACCGACGGGCACCAAAGATCGCCGGCCCCGATTCTCCGTCTCCAGGTCGTCCCCGAGCCTGCTGAGTCCTCCCTCGAGATCGCTGTGAGCTCCTACGCCTTCCCCCTTGCTCGCCCCCTCCGTTCTCGTCCGTTAGCCGCCGCCCCACGAAACCGAGCTCCGGCCGCCGCTCCGCCCGTCGCCGCCGCCGCTACACTGCACCCCGGCACCTGCCGCCGCCTCCTTTAGATGCGCCTCACCTCCAGCTCGCCGTAGCGGCAAACCGCGTCGCAAACGGCCGTCTGTAGCTCCATCCCGAGCATCTCCGGCGAGCCACCGCCGTGCTTTTGGTCGCCGGCGTCGACCGCTGACGTGGTCGCTTAATTGCGACTAATCACCCCCTTAACCAACCCCCTGTGTCACTGGCACATGGGCCCCACTGCCTAATTAAATCGGGTTTTATTTTTGTTTAGATTAAACTAACCGCCATGGGCCCCACATGTCAGTTGACCATGCCACGTCATCATTGACCCGGACCCACTAGTCAGCCTCTCTCCCTGCCCTGTTACACTGACCAGTGGACCCCACTGGTCAGGTTTGACCTGGAGGCAGCTCAGTTGACCAGCTGACGTCACCCTGACGTCGGGCTGACGCAGTAAATCATTTTCTAGATTAAAAACAATTCAGGAAATTTCAGAAAATACCCAAAACTTCTAAAAATCATAGAAATTCAACTGTAACTCCAAATAAGATAAATTATATATGTAAAATTATCAGAAAAATTCAAGGAATCCATCTGTACCATTTTCATGCATGTTTGAACAATGTTTGTCCTCTGTTTTGGACAAAACAAATAAAGGGCATTTTAATAATCATATATGGGGTTGGAATTTGAATCTTGCACTCAAACCAACTTCATTTAAATCATAGCTAGTTGCATTAGCTCAAACCACAGCATATTGACATGTCATGATCATGCATCATATTATGCATTGCATTGATTGTGTTCTTTCTCCTGTTGCCGGTATTTGTCCCCTCTCGATAGACGTTGTACCGACGATGTGATCGTTGACACTGATGAAGACCCAATGATATCTTCAGAAGTGCCAGGCAAGCAAAACCCCCTTGTTCATTCCGATACAATCCCCCCTCTCTCGCTCCTGCTCTCTTTTACTGCATTAGGACAACAACGATTCATCTGTTACTTGTTGCGGTAGTTGAACCCCATATCCTCTGCATGACCTGTCATTTCCACAGTAAATAGATGAAACCCACTAGCATGAGTAGGAATTGTTTGAGCCCTGATGTGCCTACTCATTCATGCTTGTTTGTCATGCCTGCTACTGCTTAGAGTTGAGTCAGGTCTGATTCATCGGGGATGGATCGGAGGTGTGTAAACATGTCCTACTGTGTGTGAGCTAAGTGTGTGAACATGATTTGGTAAAGGTAGCGGTGAGAGGCCATGCAGGAGTACATGGTGGGTTGTCTCATTGCAGCCATCCTCAGGAACTGAGTTCTTTGTCTGTGATCCATGAACAGTTACTACCGCGCATTGGGCCCGAAACCAATGGACCCTCTCGGCTTCTTAATCACCCTAGTACTCTGTCCAGGAGTTGCAACTAGTTTCTGGTGTTTGTAGGATATGTGTTGGCGGCCGTGCGTAGCGCTGACCCTAGGGGTGGGCTATGTTGCGGTAGATACACTGTGGCACGGTGTACCGGGCGCCCGTTTGGTGTCTCGGGAACCCTGCACACATCGTTTGGGGCTGTGAGCGAAACTCCGGCCGGATCTCCTCGCGGATGGAACCCGAATAGGCGATAAACCTGGACTAGAGACTTAAGTGTTTAGGTAGGCCGTGGCCGACACCCTTGCCCGGCTTCCGCTTGAAGGTTGCCGAGGTACATGACATGTACAGGGCTATAAGTGGTGAGAGCGTGTGTGAAGAAGTACACCCCTGCAGGGTTATCAATATCTATTCGAATAGCCGAATTCCTCGGATATGGAAACTTGGACCCCTTGCATAGTTCATAGACAAGTGAAAGTGGATACCCTAAAACTCGCAAGATAAGCATGAGTGCTATGGATGGCCTTCTCGTAGGGAGACGGGAGCGGATCCATAGTGGTGTATTGAATGGTGAATGTGTGGACTCGTGTGCGCCACCTCAAAAGAGTTGCTTGCAATCGTAGTTCAGGTTAGCCACTGAGTCAAAGCTGGCTTGCTGCAGTTAAACTCCACCACCCCCCCTTGTTGATACCGATGCATATGTAGTTAGTTCTGATGTAAGACTTGCTGAGTACCTTTGTACTCACGTTTGCTTAATTTATGTTTTGCAGAGAGACTTCAGTCTCGCTAGTAGTTCCGCGTGGACTTCGACGTTTAGCTTGATACCTCAGCTACGATCTTGTGCCCTCGGCAGGATTTGGTAGATAGTCAGGCTTCTTAGCCTTTTTCATTTATAGATGTCTGTACTCAGACATGTTAAGCTTCCGCATGTGCTTTGCATTGTATGCTATGATTGTTGGGTCATGAGACCCATGTTTGTAATATCTCGCTCCTCGGAGCCTAATGAATTAATACTTGAGTTGTAGAGTTATGTTGTGATGCCATGTTGTATTTACACATATCGAGCATATTGTGTGCATGATTGAAATGCTTGGTATGTGTGGGATCCGACTATCTAGTTGTTTATCCTTCGCAGCCTTTCTTATGGGGAAATGTAGTCTAGTGTTCCTCGAGCCATAGTAGTCCGCTATAGCCCGGTTCACCGGAGTCCTGCTAGCCCAGCACTGCTGTTCGGGACACTTGATTGGCCGGCATGTGTTTCACTTCGTCCCTATGTCTGTCCCTTCGGGGAAATGTCACGCGGTGATTTCCGGAGTCCTGCCTAGCCTGCTACAGCCCGGGATCTCCGGAGTCCTGTTAGCCCAGTGCTACAGCCCGGAATCACTCGTTGATGACCGACATGTTCGATGTGATCCATGTATGCCTGTCTCCATAGGTCTGTGCCGCTTTGGGTTCACGACTAGCCATGTCGGCCCGGGTTCTTTGTCATATGGATGCTAGCGACACTATCATATACGTGAGCCAAAAGGCGCAAACGGTCCTGGGCCAGGTAAGGTGGCACCCGTGGGAATACCGTGCGTGAGGCCGCAAAGTGATATGATGTGTTATCGGCTAGATCGATGTGGCCTAGGATCGGGGTCCCGACAGCGTTGGTATCAGAGCCTGACTGCCTGTAGGATTACCAAGCCAAACTGGTCGAAGTTGAGTCTAGAAATGCTTTAGTTATGTAAGGGATTTGATTGTGGAAGGGAACGTAAGGCTCTTTTTACTCCTTTACCCTATGCCCTTCTGATCTGAGTCAACCTCTTCTTTCTACGGGGATTAAGAATTAGGCCTTCTTATCTATCTATCAGGATGACGTGTTACTAATCCATAGACTTGTAGGATTGTTGGATTCAAGTCTCAGTTCAATTACTTCTGTATATTCATAACTGGCCTCGGAACCTTGATTTTATGATTCTGAGTGGTTATGCCACCATTTTTGCAGGATGTCTCAAATCTTTTCGAGCATTTACAGCCGTTATGTTGTCCGAGTCATCCCAGGTTTCTAAATAATCTGATGCATTTGCAAATCCTTTCCCCTGTTCCTGATGTCCTTTTGGGCCAGATTAATCACACTAATCGGTGAGTTGAGGTACTCCGTTGCCTCGGCATTTATGTTGGAGCTATTACTATGACCCTAGGTGTTTTAGGGAGTCACCTAGTGATCTAGCCATGTTTTGTATTCCCAGTGTGTGATTTTGGCCATTATTCTCGAAAGCATCCCGTGATGTTATTAGTTATTAGGCATTCTATTCCTGGGTTTTGAACCCGAGATTCACCCTACTTACTTCATGTTGATAGTGTTTGCTCGTTCCTTTAGGATATTAGTAACCTTTGCGATAGTCCTCGAGGTTCGTGGTACATCCTTCTTCCAATTATCATGAACCACTTATGGCAGAAGTTCTTGAACCAAAGGATCACAACCAGAGTGCTCTTGATGAATTCTCCATTCTATATTGTGGCTCTGCCAGTTCTACCCTTCTGCATGGGTTATCTGGAAGAAATATGTTGAGCTTTGCTCAACATACTAATCTATGCCTCCACAGCTCAGAAAATTATATGTTCCTTGAGTTGTTCCTCTTTAGTTGTTTTCTGACCTTCGTCTATCAATTGATAGTCAGGAATAGTTGTGCATTTGTGTTCATTGGTGCCTTTTATTCTTGTGGTCCGTCGAGCCGTTCTATTTTAGAATGACTAGGAGAAACAAACTCCAGTACCTCATCCATTTCTCGGATCGGGTCAAAGTGGTTGTATTCCGCAGATCAAAATGCCAATCCAGCTTTTGGTTCTGTTCTACCCTGAAGTATTACCCACTTTATGTCAAAAGTGTCGTGAGAATTGCACATTTCTCATGAATTCTTGACGCAGTGATACTTCTTACCATCATTGTTCATTCCTCGGTTCCCGTGTTATTGTAACCGGAATGCCGGCATGTGAGTCATGATGTGTGAAATCAATACTCCTAGCAACTGTGTTGCTTGGTAGTTAATGGACAATATTCTCATCCTTAGCGTGTTGGTAATTGAATTATCATTCTAAGACTGATCGTGCTACCTAGTCCATATTTCTGGTGCACACTTCGATCAATGGGTTAGGGTTGTGCCAATCCCTCACTCTTTGATCATATCATCTTGCCCCGAAAAGCAAGGTTGTTCTCGAGCTTAGTAACATACCGGTGGTTCGTGATTTTCCGACTATCTTCTCGGAAGTGTTACCAGGTTGTCACCTGACCGTTATGTTGAGTTCGTGATCAAGTTGGTTTTTCAATAAACCATTTTTCTCCAAGAATCTGTGTTGGATACCCCTGAGCTAGTTGGTTAAGCTTAACAACAACTTGGAGAGTTGGAAGATGAAAACTTGTCCGACTTAGCTCATCTCTAAGGGATATCCTTGTGTGTGTGTGTGTGTGTGTGTTGAAGAAAGATGATATCTTCACCAATTGGTCCTCGTGATCAGTTTTTGGATCTATTATCTTGTCCAAACCTTGATTTGAGTGTGGGTTATCGTCAAATCAAATCAGAACCAACGATGTTCGTAATGTGTCTTACTTGCGGTTGTCCCTCGAGCATACACCATTATATCTTTGGTCTGACCAATACTATCACATTGTTCACATAGTGGTGGAAGTCCAGTGATATGGAAATTTCGATGAGTTGCTGTTGAGCCCATCAGCGGCATTTTGTCTCCTCCATGATTGTATTGAACATCCAGCTAGTGTTGGAAACTCTATAAGCATTGCCCTCATGTCCTGATCATGAAGCATATGTCCGGTTGAAATATGTGACTTCCTCTAATTCATGTGCATCTGATGTAAGTTGCCGCCGTGAATTCGAGAAAGTTTGTTTTTGCTTCCTCTGGAATCATCCCAAGTCAGTCATGCATGTGCGAAGTATCCTATGGTCTGATAGACTGATCATCTACATTCTATACGTATCCCTAGCACACCAAGCCACTGATTGATTTGTTCAAGGAGAAGAAGTTCTTCTTAAGGGTTAGACCTACGCAAGGACTTCGATATCCTCGTTGATGGTTCCCCCTGAACTCGGTAGTGTTTCATTTTAAGACTACCAGGTGACCATGCTTGTCTAGGACAACGTGTTCACATGCTTGTAGCAGAACCGGCTCATGTTTTGGAGCTTACTACCGTAGTTCATTCCCCGAGAATCTCGCAATGTCATCTCGTCGATTTGTGTTGCAAACTTTCATTTTGTTTCTAGACTCGATGAGTCTGGAATATCCTGTCACCAACCAGATCTGAATCTCAGGCAGATATGATGGTTGGAGCATTTTCCAAGAACCATAATATTGGTCTCTTGATAAACGGTAAAGTGGATGTCGTGGCCAACACCTCCAGCCGGAAGACCTATTATTGTAGTATCTCGATTGGAGAAAGTTGGCCACCTTCCCATAAGGATTTCGTAGGATTTAATCCAGAAGTTGTTCCTTATGGATCTGTTGTATTCCGAAGTCCGACCACTACTTGGTGGCTATGCCGATGCTTAAAGCATGACCGTGGTAACCAGTACATCAAGAGAACATTAGAAGCGGAGTGCTAAATCTCTCTCAGTCGATCATCCAGATTTTGTTTCCTTGGCTTCGCTAAGGTGAAATCTGAGAAAGTGTTATCTTCCTTTGCATCTGCATCTTCCACCATTATTCATCATGGTAGCATGTTGTGTTGCCAGGATCCTTGACACGGATATTGGCAGAACCTTGATGAGTATGGAAATGCTCAAGTTCTTGAGAGCACGCTCAGGCACTAGGTTCTGATGTTGTCATTAACTGGAATGTGCCTCCGTCCTCGTAGTTGTTGATAGCCATCCAATTGGTGGAATCACCTTTGCCGGTGAACCTTCTCCCCATTTACTAGAATTATTCCCAACATTTGCATTTTGTTCCCGGCTTGCACCTCAGTAGTTTTGTTCAGGATCATCTTCAAAAGTGGACCTACCATGGATCCCATCCACTTCCGATGATTAAGCAAAAATCATCCATTGCGTTGTCTTCAACAAGGTAGTCCACATCATCCATCCTAGTCCAAGTATGCCATCTCTTCAAGCTGTCTCAAATGATCAATTGTAAATTGCCTTAGGCTGGTATAAAGAGTTTCAATGATCTTTGTATCAAAAGTAATTCTTTTTGCCACTTAAGGGAATAGCTCTACAGGTCACTTTCACTAAGGTGCCTCGTTATGGTATCATGGCAATTATCTCCTCGCTACTTTGAATCATGCATCATCCTACTCCAGCGTGGGTTTGTTGCGTACCAAATAGAACCTTGTCATCTGCTTCTTCTCGTTGATTCTGATGTGTGCCTTGTGTCTCAACTCAAGAGGTGTTCTTACGTCTCATTCCGTGGAGTTGATCTTGTATCCACTCTTGGGAGGTTATCTTGCTCTCTTGTCGCCATGTTGGATGAAGCTCTCGAAGCAAAGATGTCAAGATCGACATGATGCAATGAATCAACATCTTCGAGAAGGGCAATCGGATCGTGAAGATTCTTTATTGGTGTTCCTTCTGTCTTCTCACCTCACGTCTTGAATCTCGGGACGAGATTCTTGTTTAGTGGGGGTGAGTTGTCACAGCCCTAGATTTGCTTGTAGCTATTTACCTGAGTGAGCAACATGCATCATGTCTAAATAATGAAAGTTGAATTGAGGTTAGTTGAAACCCTCATAAATCACTTCAAAAATAATCAACATTAAAATCTTTTCAAAGAAGTCCAAGAAAATGTTCCTCTTAGTCTCTGAAAATATTGGCAAGAGGTAAAACTTAAAACAATATTTTTGGAATCTCAGAGATATTTATTTTGGGCCTTTGATTTAATCCAATAGATATTTGAATTGGATCTATATTTATTATATAATAAATATATGTTCAATAATTCTGAAAACTGTTGTGTGGATTTGGATAAATCCATTTAGTTCACACAATTATTTTTATGAATTTTGAAAATGGTTTGGTCTTGAACTAAATCAAAACAAAATAGCAAAAACAGAAAACAAACAGGAAATTAGGAAAAGAACAGAGGCTCGCCTGGACCTTACCTGGCCCACCTGTAGCCCACCCACCTGGCCCAGCGCCAGGCCACCAGCGGCCCAGCCCACCAGCACCTCGCCCGTCGTCTTCCTCCCCTCGCCCCGAAGCAGCTGCGTGCCAGCAGCAGTGCACACCGGAGGTCTCCACCTCCTGCTTCGCGGTGGCAGCCCCCCTGGCCTCCTAGCCGCGCCACGGAGACGCCCGCGGCCCCCTCGACCCTCTCTGGCTCTCCCTGGACCTCTCTCCCTCCTCTGCTCTCTCCCTACGACGCCACCGAACGCGCCCGTCGCCACCGACGCCGTTCACCGCGGCCACGGCCACCGCCTCGCCTCCCCGACGCCTCCCAAAGCTCCGCCTCGACCCACCCTTCCTCCTCACCGCTCCAAGCGATGCCGGGAGCCCTGCAGTGACGCAATTGCCGTCATCTTCACCGACGGGCACCAAAGATCGCCGGCCCCGATTCTCCGTCTCCAGGTCGTCCCCGAGCCTGCTGAGTCCTCCCTCGAGATCGCTGTGAGCTCCTGCGCCTTCCCCCTTGCTCGCCCCCTCCGTTCTCGTCCGTTAGCCGCCGCCCCACGAAACCAAGCTCCGGCCGCCGCTCCGCCCGTCGCCGCCGCCGCTACACTGCACCCCGGCACCTGCCGCTGCCTCCTTTAGATGCGCCTCACCTCCAGCTCGCCGTAGCGGCAAACCGCGTCGCAAACGGCCGTCTGTAGCTCCATCCCGAGCATCTCCGGCGAGCCACCGCCGTGCTTTTGGTCGCCGGCGTCGACCGCTGACGTGGTCGCTTAATTGCGACTAATCACCCCCTTAACCAACCCCCTGTGTCACTGGCACATGGGCCCCACTGCCTAATTAAATCGGGTTTTATTTTTGTTTAGATTAAACTAACCGCCATGGGCCCCACATGTCAGTTGACCATGCCACGTCATCATTGACCCGGACCCACTAGTCAGCCTCTCTCCCTGCCCTGTTACACTGACCAGTGGACCCCACTGGTCAGGTTTGACCTGGAGGCAGCTCAGTTGACCAGCTGACGTCACCCTGACGTCGGGCTGACGCAGTAAATCATTTTCTAGATTAAAAACAATTCAGGAAATTTCAGAAAATACCCAAAACTTCTAAAAATCATAGAAATTCAACTGTAACTCCAAATAAGATAAATTATATATGTAAAATTATCAGAAAAATTCAAGGAATCCATCTGTACCATTTTCATGCATGTTTGAACAATGTTTGTCCTCTGTTTTGGACAAAACAAATAAAGGGCATTTTAATAATCATATATGGGGTTGGAATTTGAATCTTGCACTCAAACCAACTTCATTTAAATCATAGCTAGTTGCATTAGCTCAAACCACAGCATATTGACATGTCATGATCATGCATCATATTGTGCATTGCATTGATTGTGTTCTTTCTCCTGTTGCCGGTATTTGTCCCCTCTCGATAGACGTTGTACCGACGATGTGATCGTTGACACTGATGAAGACCCAATGATATCTTCAGAAGTGCCAGGCAAGCAAAACCCCCTTGTTCATTCCGATACAATCCCCCCTCTCTCGCTCCTGCTCTCTTTTACTGCATTAGGACAACAACGATTCATCTGTTACTTGTTGTGGTAGTTGAACCCCATATCCTCTGCATGACCTGTCATTTCCACAGTAAATAGATGAAACCCACTAGCATGAGTAGGAATTGTTTGAGCCCTGATGTTCCTACTCATTCATGCTTGTTTGTCATGCCTGCTACTGCTTAGAGTTGAGTCAGGTCTGATTCATCGGGGATGGATCGGAGGTGTGTAAACATGTCCTACTGTGTGTGAGCTAAGTGTGTGAACATGATTTGGTAAAGGTAGCGGTGAGAGGCCATGCAGGAGTACATGGTGGGTTGTCTCATTGCAGCCGTCCTCAGGAACTGAGTTCTTTGTCTGTGATCCATGAACAGTTACTACCGCGCATTGGGCCCGAAACCAATGGACCCTCTCGGCTTCTTAATCACCCTAGTACTCTGTCCAGGAGTTGCAACTAGTTTCTGGTGTTTGTAGGATATGTGTTGGCGGCCGTGCGTAGCGCTGACCCTAGGGGTGGGCTATGTTGCGGTAGATACACTGTGGCACGGTGTACCGGGCGCCCGTTTGGTGTCTCGGGAACCCTGCACACATCGTTTGGGGCTGTGAGCGAAACTCCGGCCGGATCTCCTCGTGGATGGAACCCGAATAGGCGATAAACCTGGACTAGAGACTTAAGTGTTTAGGTAGGCCGTGGCCGACACCCTCGCCCGGCTTCCGCTTGAAGGTTGCCGAGGTACATGACGTGTACAGGGCTATAAGTGGTGAGAGCGTGTGTGAAGAAGTACACCCCTGCAGGGTTATCAATATCTATTCGAATAGCCGAATTCCTCGGATATGGAAACTTGGACCCCTTGCATAGTTCATAGACAAGTGAAAGTGGATACCCTAAAACTCGCAAGATAAGCGTGAGTGCTATGGATGGCCTTCTCGTAGGGAGACGGGAGCGGATCCATAGTGGTGTATTGAATGGTGAATGTGTGGACTCGTGTGCGCCACCTCAAAAGAGTTGCTTGCAATCGTAGTTCAGGTTAGCCACTGAGTCAAAGCTGGCTTGCTGCAGTTAAACTCCACCACCCCCCCTTGTTGATACCGATGCATATGTAGTTAGTTCTGATGTAATACTTGCTGAGTACCTTTGTACTCACGTTTGCTTAATTTATGTTTTGCAGAGAGACTTCAGTCTCGCTAGTAGTTCCGCGTGGACTTCGACGTTTAGCTTGATACCTCAGCTACGATCTTGTGCCCTCGGCAGGATTTGGTAGATAGTCAGGCTTCTTAGCCTTTTTCATTTATAGATGTCTGTACTCAGACATGTTAAGCTTCCGCATGTGCTTTGCATTGTATGCTATGATTGTTGGGTCATGAGACCCATGTTTGTAATATCTCGCTCCTCGGAGCCTAATGAATTAATACTTGAGTTGTAGAGTTATGTTGTGATGCCATGTTGTATTTACACATATCGAGCATATTGTGTGCATGATTGAAATGCTTGGTATGTGTGGGATCCGACTATCTAGTTGTTTATCCTTCGCAGCCTTTCTTATGGGGAAATGTAGTCTAGTGTTCCTCGAGCCATAGTAGTCCGCTACAGCCCGGTTCACCGGAGTCCTGCTAGCCCAGCACTGCTGTTCGGGACACTTGATTGGCCGGCATGTGTTTCACTTCGTCCCTATGTCTGTCCCTTCGGGGAAATGTCACGCGGTGATTTCCGGAGTCCTGCCTAGCCTGCTACAGCCCGGGATCCCCGGAGTCCTGTTAGCCCAGTGCTACAGCCCGGAATCACTCGTTGATGACCGACATGTTCGATGTGATCCATGTATGCCTGTCTCCATAGGTCTGTGCCGCTTTGGGTTCACGACTAGCCATGTCGGCCCGGGTTCTTTGTCATATGGATGCTAGCGACACTATCATATACGTGAGCCAAAAGGCGCAAACGGTCCCGGGCCAGGTATGGTGGCACCCGTGAGAATACCGTGCGTGAGGCCGCAAAGTGATATGATGTGTTATCGGCTAGATCGATGTGGCCTAGGATCGGGGTCCCGACAGCGTTGGTATCAGAGCCTGACTGCCTGTAGGATTACCAAGCCAAACTGGTCGAAGTTGAGTCTAGAAATGCTTTAGTTATGTAAGGTATTTGATTGTGGAAGGGAACGTAAGGCTCTTTTTACTCCTTTACCCTATGCCCTTCTGATCTGAGTCAACCTCTTCTTTCTACGGGGATTAAGAATTAGGCCTTCTTATCTATCTATCAGGATGACGTGTTACTAATCCATAGACTTGTAGGATTGTTGGATTCAAGTCTCAGTTCAATTACTTCTGTATATTCATAACTGGCCTCGGAACCTTGATTTTATGATTCTGAGTGGTTATGCCACCATTTTTGCAGGATGTCTCAAATCTTTTCGAGCATTTACAGCCGTTATGCTGTCCGAGTCATCCCAGGTTTCTAAATAATCTGATGCATTTGCAAATCCTTTCCCCTGTTCCTGATGTCCTTTTGGGCCAGATTAATCACACTAATCGGTGAGTTGAGGTACTCCGTTGCCTCGGCATTTATGTTGGAGCTATTACTATGACCCTAGGTGTTTTAGGGAGTCACCTAGTGATCTAGCCATGTTTTGTATTCCCAGTGTGTGATTTTGGCCATTATTCTCGAAAGCATCCCGTGATGTTATTAGTTATTAGGCATTCTATTCCTGGGTTTTGAACCCGAGATTCACCCTACTTACTTCATGTTGATAGTGTTTGCTCGTTCCTTTAGGATATTAGTAACCTTTGCGATAGTCCTCGAGGTTCGTGGTACATCCTTCTTCCAATTATCATGAACCACTTATGGCAGAAGTTCTTGAACCAAAGGATCACAACCAGAGTGCTCTTGATGAATTCTCCATTCTATATTGTGGCTCTGCCAGTTCTACCCTTCTGCATGGGTTATCTGGAAGAAATATGTTGAGCTTTGCTCGACATACTAATCTATGCCTCCACAGCTCAGAAAATTATATGTTCCTTGAGTTGTTCCTCTTTAGTTGTTTTCTGACCTTCGTCTATCAATTGATAGTCAGGAATAGTTGTGCATTTGTGTTCATTGGTGCCTTTTATTCTTGTGGTCCGTCGAGCCGTTCTATTTTAGAATGACTAGGAGAAACAAACTCCAGTACCTCATCCATTTCTCGGATCGGGTCAAAGTGGTTGTATTCCGCAGATCAAAATGCCAATCCAGCTTTTCGGTCTGTTCTACCCTGAAGTATTACCCACTTTATGTCAAAAGCGTCGTGAGAATTGCACATCTCTCATGAATTCTTGACGCAGTGATACTTCTTACCATCATTGTTCATTCCTCGGTTCCCGTGTTATTGTAACCGGAATGCCGGCATGTGAGTCATGATGTGTGAAATCAATACTCCTAGCAACTGTGTTGCTTGGTAGTTAATGGACAATATTCTCATCCTTAGCGTGTTGGTTATTGAATTATCATTCTAAGACTGATCGTGCTACCTAGTCCATATTTCTGGTGCACACTTCGATCAATGGGTTAGGGTTGTGCCAATCCCTCACTCTTTGATCATATCATCTTGCCCCGAAAAGCAAGGTTGTTCTCGAGCTTAGTAACATACCGGTGGTTCGTGATTTTCCGACTATCTTCTCGGAAGTGTTACCAGGTTGTCACCTGACCGTTATGTTGAGTTCGTGATCAAGTTGGTTTTTCAATAAACCATTTTTCTCCAAGAATCTGTGTTGGATACCCCTGAGCTAGTTGGTTAAGCTTAACAACAACTTGGAGAGTTGGAAGATGAAAACTTGTCCGACTTAGCTCATCTCTAAGGGATATCCTTGTGTGTGTGTGTGTGTGTGTTGAAGAAAGATGATATCTTCACCAATTGGTCCTCGTGATTAGTTTTTGGATCTATTATCTTGTCCAAACCTTGATTTGAGTGTGGGTTATCGTCAAATCAAATCAGAACCAACGATGTTCGTAATGTGTCTTACTTGCGGTTGTCCCTCGAGCATACACCATTATATCTTTGGTCTGACCAATACTATCACATTGTTCACATAGTGGTGGAAGTCCAGTGATATGGAAATTTCGATGAGTTGCTGTTGAGCCCATCAGCGGCATTTTGTCTCCTCCATGATTGTATTGAACATCCAGCTAGTGTTGGAAACTCTATAAGCATTGCCCTCATGTCCTGATCATCAAGCATATGTCCGGTTGAAATATGTGACTTCCTCTAATTCATGTGCATCTGATGTAAGTTGCCGCCGTGAATTCGAGAAAGTTTGTTTTTGCTTCCTCTGGAATCATCCCAAGTCAGTCATGCATGTGCGAAGTATCCTATGGTCTGATAGACTGGTCATCTACATTCTATACGTATCCCTAGCACACCAAGCCACTGATTGATTTGTTCAAGGAGAAGAAGTTCTTCTTAAGGGTTAGACCTACGCAAGGACTTCGATATCCTCGTTGATGGTTCCCCCTGAACTCGGTAGTGTTTCATTTTAAGACTACCAGGTGACCATGCTTGTCTAGGACAACGTGTTCACATGCTTGTAGAAAAACCGGCTCATGTTTTGGAGCTTACTACCGTAGTTCATTCCCCGAGAATCTCGCAATGTCATCTCGTCGATTTGTGTTGCAAACTTTCATTTTGTTTCTAGACTCGATGAGTCTGGAATATCCTGTCACCAACCAGATCTGAATCTCAGGCAGATATGATGGTTGGAGCATTTTCCAAGAACCATAATATTGGTCTCTCGATAAACGGTAAAGTGGATGTCGTGGCCAACACCTCCAGCCGGAAGACCTATTATTGTAGTATCTCGATTGGAGAAAGTTGGCCACCTTCCCATAAGGATTTCGTAGGATTTAATCCAGAAGTTGTTCCTTATGGATCTGTTGTATTCCGAAGTCCGACCACTACTTGGTGGCTATGCCGATGCTTAAAGCATGACCGTGGTAACCAGTACATCAAGAGAACATTAGAAGCGGAGTGCTAAATCTCTCTCGGTCGATCATCCAGATTTTGTTTCCTTGGCTTCGCTAAGGTGAAATCTGAGAAAGTGTTATCTTCCTTTGCATCTGCATCTTCCACCATTATTCATCATGGTAGCATGTTGTGTTGCCAGGATCCTTGACACGGATATTGGCAGAACCTTGATGAGTATGGAAATGCTCAAGTTCTTGAGAGCACGCTCAGGCACTAGGTTCTGATGTTGTCATTAACTGGAATGTGCCTCCGTCCTCGCAGTTGTTGATAGCCATCCAATTGGTGGAATCACCTTTGCCGGTGAACCTTCTCCCCATTTACTAGAATTATTCCCAACATTTGCATTTTGTTCCCGGCTTGCACCTCAGTAGTTTTGTTCAGGATCATCTTCAAAAGTGGACCTACCATGGATCCCATCCACTTCCGATGATAAGCAAAAATCATCCATTGCGTTGTCTTCAACAAGGTAGTCCACATCATCCATCCTAGTCCAAGTATGCCATCTCTTCAAGATGTCTCAAATGATCAATTGTAAATTGCCTTAGGCTGGTATAAAGAGTTTCAATGATCTTTGTATCAAAAGTAATTCTTTTTGCCACTTAAGGGAATAGCTCTACAGGTCACTTTCACTAAGGTGCCTCGTTATGGTATCATGGCAATTATCTCCTCGCTACTTTGAATCATGCATCATCCTACTCCAGCGTGGGTTTGTTGCGTACCAAATTGAACCTTGTCATCTGCTTCTTCTCGTTGATTCTGATGTGTGTCTTGTGTCTCAACTCAAGAGGTGTTCTTACGTCTCATTCCGTGGAGTTGATCTTGTATCCACTCTTGGGAGGTTATCTTGCTCTCTTGTCGCCATGTTGGATGAAGCTCTCGAAGCAAAGATGTCAAGATCGACATGATGCAATGAATCAACATCTTCGAGAAGGGCAATCGGATCGTGAAGATTCTTTATTGGTGTTCCTTCTGTCTTCTTACCTCACGTCTTGAATCTCGGGACGAGATTCTTGTTTAGTGGGGGTGAGTTGTCACAGCCCTAGATTTGCTTGTAGCTATTTACGTGAGTGAGCAACATGCATCATGTCTAAATAATGAAAGTTGAATTGAGGTTAGTTGAAACCCTCATAAATCACTTCAAAAATAATCAACATTAAAATCTTTTCAAAGAAGTCCAAGAAAATGTTCCTCTTAGTCTCTGAAAATATTGGCAAGAGGTAAAACTTAAAACAATATTTTTGGAATCTCAGAGATATTTATTTTGGGCCTTTGATTTAATCCAATAGATATTTGAATTGGATCTATATTTATTATATAATAAATATATGTTCAATAATTCTGAAAATTGTTGTGTGGATTTGGATAAATCCATTTAGTTCACACAATTATTTTTATGAATTTTGAAAATGGTTTGGTCTTGAACTAAATCAAAACAAAATAGCAAAAACAGAAAACAAACAGGAAATTAGGAAAAGAACAGAGGCTCACCTGGACCTTACCTGGCCCACCTGTAGCCCACCCACCTGGCCCAGCGCCAGGCCACCAGCGGCCCAGCCCACCAGCACCTCGCCCGTCGTCTTCCTCCCCTCGCCCCGAAGCAGTTGCGTGCCAGCAGCAGCGCACACCGGAGGTCTCCACCTCCTGCTTCGCGGTGGCAGCCCCCCTGGCCTCCTAGCCGCGCCACGGAGACGCCCGCGGCCCCCTCGACCCTCTCTGGCTCTCCCTGGACCTCTCTCCCTCCTCTGCTCTCTCCCTACGACGCCACCGAACGCGCCCGTCGCCACCGACGCCGTTCACCGCGGCCACGGCCACCGCCTCGCCTCCCCGACGCCTCCCAAAGCTCCGCCTCGACCCACCCTTCCTCCTCACCGCTCCAAGCGACGCTGGGAGCCCTGCAGTGACGCAATTGCCGTCGTCTTCACCGACGGGCACCAAAGATCGCCGGCCCCGATTCTCCGTCTCCAGGTCGTCCCCGAGCCCGCTGAGTCCTCCCTCGAGATCGCTGTGAGCTCTTGCGCCTTCCCCCTTGCTCGCCCCCTCCGTTCTCGTCCGTTAGCCGCCGCCCCACGAAACCGAGCTCCGGCCGCCGCTCCGCCCGTCGCCGCCGCCGCTACACTGCACCCCGGCACCTGCCGCCGCCTCCTTTAGATGCGCCTCACCTCTAGCTCACCGTAGCGGCAAACCGCGTCGCAAACGGTCGTCTGTAGCTCCATCCCGAGCATCTCCGGCGAGCCACCGCCGTGCTTTTGGTCGCCGGCGTCGACCGCTGACGTGGTCGCTTAATTGCGACTAATCACCCCCTTAACCAACCCCCTGTGTCACTAGCACATGGGCCCCACTGCCTAATTAAATCGGGTTTTATTTTTGTTTAGATTAAACTAACCGCCATGGGCCCCACATGTCAGTTGACCATGCCACGTCATCATTGACCCGGACCCACTAGTCAGCCTCTCTCCCTGCCCTGTTACACTGACCAGTGGACCCCACTGGTCAGGTTTGACCTGGAGGCAGCTCAGTTGACCAGCTGACGTCACCCTGACGTCGGGCTGACGCAGTAAATCATTTTCTAGATTAAAAACAATTCAGGAAATTTCAGAAAATACCCAAAACTTCTAAAAATCATAGAAATTCAACTGTAACTCCAAATAAGATAAATTATATATGTAAAATTATCAGAAAAATTCAAGGAATCCATCTGTACCATTTTCATGCATGTTTGAACAATGTTTGTCCTCTGTTTTGGACAAAACAAATAAAGGGCATTTAAATAATCATATATGGGGTTGGAATTTGAATCTTGCACTCAAACCAACTTCATTTAAATCATAGCTAGTAGCATTAGCTCAAACCACAGCATATTGACATGTCATGATCATGCATCATATTGTGCATTGCATTGATTGTGTTCTTTCTTCTGTTGCCGGTATTTGTCCCCTCTCGATAGACGTTGTACCGACGATGTGATCGTTGACACTGATGAAGACCCAATGATATCTTCAGAAGTGCCAGGCAAGCAAAACCCCCTTGTTCATTCCGATACAATCCCCCCTCTCCCGCTCCTGCTCTCTTTTACTGCATTAGGACAACAACGATTCATCTGTTACTTGTTGCGGTAGTTGAACCCCATATCCTCTGCATGACCTGTCATTTCCACAGTAAATAGATGAAACCCACTAGCATGAGTAGGAATTGTTTGAGCCCTGATGTGCCTACTCATTCATGCTTGTTTGTCATGCCTACTACTGCTTAGAGTTGAGTCAGGTCTGATTCATCGGGGATGGATCGGAGGTGTGTAAACATGTCCTACTGTGTGTGAGCTAAGTGTGTGAACATGATTTGGTAAAGGTAGCGGTGAGAGGCCATGCAGGAGTACATGGTGGGTTGTCTCATTGCAGCCGTCCTCAGGAACTGAGTTCTTTGTCTGTGATCCATGAACAGTTACTACCGCGCATTGGGCCCGAAACCAATGGACCCTCTCGGCTTCTTAATCACCCTAGTACTCTGTCCAGGAGTTGCAACTAGTTTCTGGTGTTTGTAGGATATGTGTTGGCGGCCGTGCGTAGCGCTGACCCTAGGGGTGGGCTATGTTGCGGTAGATACACTGTGGCACGGTGTACCGGGCGCCCGTTTGGTGTCTCGGGAACCCTGCACACATCGTTTGGGGCTGTGAGCGAAACTCCGGCCGGATCTCCTCGCGGATGGAACCCGAATAGGCGATAAACCTGGACTAGAGACTTAAGTGTTTAGGTAGGCCGTGGCCGACACCCTCGCCCGGCTTCCGCTTGAAGGTTGCCGAGGTACATGACGTGTACAGGGCTATAAGTGGTGAGAGCGTGTGTGAAGAAGTACACCCCTGCAGGGTTATCAATATCTATTCGAATAGCCGAATTCCTCGGATATGGAAACTTGGACCCCTTGCATAGTTCATAGACAAGTGAAAGTGGATACCCTAAAACTCGCAAGATAAGCGTGAGTGCTATGGATGGCCTTCTCGTAGGGAGACGGGAGCGGATCCATAGTGGTGTATTGAATGGTGAATGTGTGGACTCGTGTGCGCCACCTCAAAAGAGTTGCTTGCAATCGTAGTTCAGGTTAGCCACTGAGTCAAAGCTGGCTTGCTGCAGTTAAACTCCACCACCCCCCCTTGTTGATACCGATGCATATGTAGTTAGTTCTGATGTAAGACTTGCTGAGTACCTTTGTACTCACGTTTGCTTAATTTATGTTTTGCAGAGAGACTTCAGTCTCGCTAGTAGTTCCGCGTGGACTTCGACGTTTAGCTTGATACCTCAGCTACGATCTTGTGCCCTCGGCAGGATTTGGTAGATAGTCAGGCTTCTTAGCCTTTTTCATTTATAGATGTCTGTACTCAGACATGTTAAGCTTCCGCATGTGCTTTGCATTGTATGCTATGATTGTTGGGTCATGAGACCCATGTTTGTAATATCTCGCTCCTCGGAGCCTAATGAATTAATACTTGAGTTGTAGAGTTATGTTGTGATGCCATGTTGTATTTACACATATCGAGCATATTGTGTGCATGATTGAAATGCTTGGTATGTGTGGGATCCGACTATCTAGTTGTTTATCCTTCGCAGCCTTTCTTATGGGGAAATGTAGTCTAGTGTTTTTCGAGCCATAGTAGTCCGCTACAGCCCGGTTCACCGGAGTCCTGCTAGCCCAGCACTGCTGTTCGGGACACTTGACTGGCCGGCATGTGTTTCACTTCGTCCCTATGTCTGTCCCTTCGGGGAAATGTCACGCGGTGATTTCCGGAGTCCTGCCTAGCCTGCTACAGCCCGGGATCCCCGGAGTCCTGTTAGCCCAGTGCTACAGCCCGGAATCACTCGTTGATGACCGACATGTTCGATGTGATCCATGTATGCATGTCTCCATAGGTCTGTGCCGCTTTGGGTTCACGACTAGCCATGTCGGCCCGGGTTCTTTGTCATATGGATGCTAGCGACACTATCATATACGTGAGCCAAAAGGCGCAAACGGTCCCGGGCCAGGTAAGGTGGCACCCGTGGGAATACCGTGCGTGAGGCCGCAAAGTGATATGATGTGTTACCGGCTAGATCGATGTGGCCTAGGATCGGGGTCCCGACACATTAAAACGGGTGAGGGATGTTCTTCCGAGTAGTGCTTGATAGCCGCTTCGGAATGGAGTGATGTCGAAGGTTAACTTTTAACTTCGGAAGTTGTCGGGAGAACCGAATACAACCTCTAGTACTAGAGAGCCCGTGCAGCGGGCCTCTGGGCCTGGTATTACTCCTTTAAAGGTAGTATTGCTTTGGCTGATTCTTGTCGGGTCTATCCCCATTTTGCGGACTGTGTTCTGATATATCAGATTAAGACTACTGCCGTCGTCCATAAGGACTCGGGTGAGATGGTATCCGTCAATTATTGGGTCTAGTA
This sequence comes from Triticum monococcum, assembly GCA_034509565.1. Lineage (NCBI taxonomy): Eukaryota > Viridiplantae > Streptophyta > Magnoliopsida > Poales > Poaceae > Triticum > Triticum monococcum. Next base: position 72,688,816 of record CM067842.1, on the reverse strand, counting down.
CCAATGCAGCCGATCCTCCGTGCCGGATACTAGTCAGGTGATCCCTGCGATCAAAGGTGATTGGGCAGGCCGACCAGGGGTTGGACTTGGGGTGACGGGCTCCACGGCGCATACGTCTCGGAGTGCGCGTTTGCTCCTCCTCTGCGTTACGTGTATCATGTTCACTGTTTTGACCTCTGGTGGGAATTTTTTTCTGCCCCTAGTGTTTTTCTAGCAAGGCTCATCCTCGTCTTCACTTGGTGTCTCCCTCCCCTTGTGTTTGACGTTTAGCTTGCCGGCCTGCTTGAAGAACCAACATTCTTTGTTGGTGTGATTTGCAGGTTTGTCAGAGGTGCCATGAATTTGACATAATCTGTCTAGAATCTTGGTTAGACTGGACGGTCCATCTCTACTGCTTTTGAATAGCTTTTTCCGTTGGCCGGCTCGAGAGCCCCTGAATGCGGCGTTTACTGCCATGTTGTCTGGGTTGTCTTCATTGTTTCGATGTTTTCTTTTATAGCATCATGGTTTTCCATTGCCATCCCTTACTTAGGATGTTCCTGGGTCGCTGGTGCCGCTACGGGCCAGCCAACTATCTTCGCCCGTGCAAAAGCGGGTAATCAGGCTTGTTAGGGCTGCCATTGTCCTTGGTTTTTCCTGGCCAATGTGTCTGGCGAGCCATTCGTCCCGGACATTGTGTTTGAAAGCCGCTAAGGCTTCGGTGTCCGGGCAGTCGACAATTTGATTCTTTTTAGTGAGGAATCTATTCCAAAGCTTTCGGGCTGACTCTCCGGGCTGTTGAATTATGTGACTTAAATCGTCTCCATTCGGAGGTCGGACATAGGTCCCTTGAAAATTAGCCCTAAAAGCATCCTCAAGCTCTTCCCAACTTCCAATTGAGTTTTCGAGGAGGCTCTTCAGCCAGTGCCGAGCTGGTCCCTTCAACTTGAGGGGCAACTATTTGATGGCGTGGAGATCATCTCGGTGAGCCATGTGGATATGGAGGATAAAGTCCTCAATCCAGACCCCAGGGTCTGTCATTCTGTCGTATGCCTCCATGTTCACGGGTTTGAATCCCTCGGGAAATTCGTGATCCAGCACCTCATCGGTGAAGCATAGGGGGTGCGTGGCACCCCTGTATTTGGATTAGTCATGGTGTTCTGACGGTTGTGTTCAGTTTCGATTCTGTGCCGGAGCGCGCTTCCTAGATCCGTAGATGGACCTGGTCAGACCGGCTTTTTGGTGCAAGTACTCACGTAAATCATGTACTGACTTATGTTCGACATCGTTAGCCGCCCTATCGCGGCCACGGGGTGGTCGATCCGGCTGATCGGCCATTTTATTTTTCGGCTGTGTAGGCTCTAAAGCCTCGTCATCGAATTCAGGTAGCAGCTTGCGCTTTGGATAGCTCTTTGTGTGGCGACTGCCACCGTACTTTTCTTCAGTGTTGAGCACTTTGTTCCATCTACTGTTGAGTGTATTTTTCGTGGCTTTAAGCCTTTGCTTCTGCTTATTTAGACTCCTCGCGGTGGCAATGAGCCTTCTATGGAGGTTCTCTTGCTCCAAGTGCCTTTCCGGGATGATGTGTGCATCGCCGTCCGGACTGTTCTCCTCTCCGGAGACAGGTTGATTAGCTTTACCCTTGGTGTCGCCGTGATCGGGCAGCGGCTCCGTACTATGTTCGTCGTCCGCTGGTTCATCCTGCTCTGTTGCTGGGTCCATGTGGTCGTCGTTTTCTTGGGAGTCGATCGGGGTATTATTCTTTCTAGGGCTGTTATCGCTGTTTTTGCCGATGCGTGATTTGGAGTGGTGCCTATGTCGTCGCTTTGGTTGCTTCTCGAGGGGGTTATCCTTTGTTGCATCCTTCCGTTCCTCGTCATTGTTTTCTTTGGGTGTATCCACCATGTATATATCGTGTGATGAAGTGGTTGTCCAGTGCCCTGTGGGCGGTGGTTCCTGTTCCTCTCCTGCATCGTTGTCCATACCGTCGATGTCTTCGGAGTCGAAATCAAGCATGTCGGTTAAATTGTCGACAGTGGCTATTAAGTGGGTGGTGGGTGGGGAACGAATTTCTTCGTCGTCCGCTTCCCACTCAAGCCGGACATGGTTCGGCCAAGGGTCTCCTGACAATGAGAGAGACCTCAATGAATTTAGTGTTGGAAATATGCCCTAGAGGCAATAATAAATTGATTATTATATTTCCTTGTTCATGATAATCGTTTATTATCCATGCTAGAATTGTATTGATAGGAAACTCAGATACATGTGTGGATACATAGACAACACCATGTCCCTAGTAAGCCTCTAGTTGACTAGCTCGTTGATCAATAGATGGTTACGGTTTCCTGACCATGGACATTGGATGTCGTTGATAACGGGATCACATCGTTAGGAGAATGATGTGATGGACAAGACCCAATCCTAAGCATAGCACTAGATCGTGTAGTTCGTATGCTAAAGCTTTGCTAATGTCAAGTATCATTTCCTTAGACCATGAGATTGTGCAACACCCGGATACCGTAGGAATACTTTGGGTGTGCCAAACGTCACAACGTAACTGGGTGGCTATAAAGGTACACTACGGGTATCTCCGAAAGTGTCTGTTGGGTTGGCACGAATCGAGACTGGGATTTGTCACTCCGTGTGAACGGAGAGGTATCTCTGGGCCCACTCGGTAGGACATCATCATAATGTGCACAATGTGATCAAGGAGTTGATCACGGGATGATGTGTTACGGAACGAGTAAAGAGACTTGCCGGTAACGAGATTGAACAAGGTATCGAGATACCGACGATCGAATCTCGGGCAAGTACAATACCGCGAGACAAAGGGAATTGTATACGGGATTGATTAAGTCCTTGACATCGTGGTTCATCTGATGAGATCATCGTGGAACATGTGGGAGCCAACATGGGTATCCAGATCCCGCTGTTGGTTATTGACTGGAGAACGTCTCGGTCATGTCTGCATGTCTCCCGAACCCGTAGGGTCTACACACTTAAGGTTCGATGACGCTAGGGTTATAAAGGAAGTTAGTATGTGGTTACCGAATGTTGTTCGGAGTCCCGGATGAGATCCCGGACGTCACGAGGAGTACCGGAATGGTCCGGAGGTAAAGATTTATATATGGGAAGTCCTGTTTTGGACACCGGAAGAGTTTCGGGGTTTATCGGTAATGTACCGGGACCACCGGGAGGGTCCCGGGGTCCACCAAGTGGGGCCACCAACCCCAGAAGGTTGCGTGGGCCAAGAGTGGTGAGGGACCAGCCCCTTAGTGGGCTGGTGCGCCTCCCACCAAGGCCCAAGGCGCAGGGGAAGTGGGAGGAGGCAAACCCTAGGTCCAGATGGGCCTTAAGGCCCACCCTAGGGGCGCCTCCCCCTTCTCCCCTCCCTTGGCCGCCACCCCTTGGCCCCATCTAGGGCTGCCGCCCCCCCTAGGGGTGGGAAACCCTAGAGGGGGCGCAGCCCTCCCCTTCCCCTATATATATGAGGCCTAGGGCTGCCCCAAAACACACGCGATTCAATCTTGTTGGTGCAGCCCTGCGTCTCTTCTTCCTCCTCTTCTGTGGTGCTTGGCGAAGCCCTGCAGGATAGCCACGCTCCTCCATCACCACGACGCCATTGTGCTGCTGTTGGATGAAGTCTTCCTCAACCTCTCCCTCTCTCCTTGCTGGATCAAGGCGTGGGAGACGTCACCGGGCTGTACGTGTGTTGAACGCGGAGGTGCCGTACGTTCGGCACTTGGTCATCGGTGATTTGAATCACGACGAGTACGACTCCATCAACCCCGTTCACTTGAACGCTTCCGCTTAGCGATCTACAATGGTATGTAGATGCAACTCTCTTTCTACTCGTTGCTAGTCTCTCCATAGATAGATCTTGGTGATACGTAGGAAAATTTTGAATTTATGCTACGTTCCCCACATTTAGCATGTCGCCTAAGGGCGAGTGTTGAAAAATATCTGCGGAGGTAAACTCCATGGTCGGTGCCCAATCATATTCGATAGGCACGGACGCGGGTGGTTCGGAGCCTGTGGCCGAGGACGAATCCAAGGATCCGGCAACACAGGCCTCGTAGGAGGTGAAGTCAGTATTCGACTCTATCGCCACTGAGTGTGCGGCCTCCGTGGCGGGGTCCATCCACCCGTCCTCGAACGGCACGATCTGTTCTGGATTAAGGGCCGGAGTAGCCACAGGTGTGATCTCCCGAACACCGTTCGGCGGCAGAGCTAAGTCATGCTCGTCGAGACTGTGCGGCGCACCTGACATGGGCTCGAATCCGTCGAAGATCAAGTCTTCGTGGATGTCGGCAGTATAGTTCAAACTTCCAAACCTGACCTGATGGCTAGGGGCGTAGCTCTCGATCTACTCCAGATGGCCAAGCGAGTTGGCCCGCAGTGCGAAGCTGCCGAATACGAAGATCAGTCCGGGGAGAAAAACCTCACCCTGGATCGCATCGTTGCGGATGGTCGAAGGAGCCATCAAGCCTTATAGTGATGACACAGTGGAACTCTCAACGAAAGCACCAACGTCGGTGTCAAAACCGGCGGATCTCGGGTAGGGGGTCCCGAATAGTGAGTCTAAGGCGGATGGTAACAAGAGGTGGGGACACAAGGTTTACCCAGGTTCAGGTCCTCTTGATGGAGGTAATACCCTACTTCCTGCTTGATTGATCTTGATGATATGAGTATTACAAGAGTTGATCTACCACGAGATCATAGAGGCTAAACCCTAGAAGCTAGCCTATGATTATGATTATGATTGTTGTTGTCCTACGGACTAAACCCTCCGGTTTATATAGACACCGGAGGGGGCTAGGGTTACACAGTCGGTTACAATGGAGGAGATCTACATATCTGAATTGCCAAGATTGCCTTCCACGCAAAGGAGAGTCCCACCCGGACACGGGACGAAATCTTCAATCTTGTATCTTCATAGTCCAGCAGTCCGGCCAAAGTATATAGTCCGGCAGTCCGAGGACTCCCTAATCCTGGACTCCCTCAGCCCCACAGGTCCGGCCGGGCCTTCAAAGGCCCTGATAGCTCCCGCCTCCGCGCAACAGCTGGCACACCGACGACGCCGCTACCCCAGTCCAAGCCGCTCCCCAGCCTCCCCATGCAGAGAGAGTCGCGGTCGCGCTGGAGCCGACCCGCAAGGACCCAGATGGGGACCTACGGGCCCAGATCTGGGCCGGGGACGAGCCACCGGCCATCCAGCACCACCGGAGCGCCCCGCCGCCAATAGGCGGCACCACCGCGGCGAGCGCCGCCGGCCTCCGCCACCAGGACGTCGGGCCGTCACCAGCCGAGCACCACCGCCGCCTCCCCCCACCCCGGGAAGGAGGGCGCATGGGTAAGGGATGACCCGCCGTCGCCGACACCACCCGGCCGGACCCGAGGGCGACCGCCGGCGGTGGCGGGGGGAAAGGGCGGAGGAGGACAGACGAGAAGGAAGGGAGGGCGCGCGCTGCCCCGGTCGCCTCCCGGGGAGACGGCGGAGGCGGCAAGGTGGGGAGGCGGGGAGTTGAGGGGAAGGGGGGCTACGCCGGGCGGCCGGCGGCGGCGGCGGCGGTGAGAAACCCTAGCGTGGGAGTGGGGGAGCGGGGCAGATCAGATGCAACCTGTTTCCCGAACAGGGGACATATGCACTCCCAATACCTTTTTCTATCCCTAAGGGAATATATGTATTGGTTACTATATAAATTTGGCGATATTTCCTAAAACAAACAAAGACAATCCAATATGGTGAGGAGGAATGGGTGGTTTGGATTGATCACCACGAACCTTCATTTTTCAAACAAAGGTTTGAAGGAAAGAAAAGAAAACAAACAGAAAAAATATCCACATACCACTTGACTTTTTTCAAAAAGGAGGGTTTTCCCTTCCCTATGCATTAGACAATGCACCACTTGCTAGATAGACTTACTGCTTTTCTGCCATATGATCTCACAAGGAGGCTGGGATATAGTGATGAATCAAGAGGGGCGAAGGGGGGGGGGACTAATAGCGACGATATTGCTGTGACAATAGCTTTGGATCTAAAGGGGAAGTAGGAAAAGGAAGCGGATGAGAAGTGGGAGAAAAGAAACGCGTTAGATGAATGAGAAAGCATTGTCACCGAGAGGACGCATTTAAGTTAACAAAACTTGATCACCAAGAGAATACATTTGGGTTGAAGAGTGTACACCAAGTTGTATAGTAGTGTTCGCGTTCACATGTGGGTCCCACATGAGACAATACAAAGACAATGGTTCTCATGCCTAGACTTGTCCGTTGCCACATGGGCACATCATTCTCTAGTGTGTTTGATATTAATAATCATCCCTTAGGCTTGCTTCAAACTCGGAAGTGTTGTTTTTCACATAGGATGCTTTTTTAGTACGTATGGTCTTATCACCCCTTCTGCTTGCTTTTGGGATTTCACAACATGCTCGATAGATTCCAACCTTTCGCTACATGTTCATTCTTCTTGCTTTCTTCGATTTGTTAACTGTCACTGATCTATTTTGCTACTCTGGTATCAACTAAGCCTAGCCCTCCTGTGATGTGTGTGTTGATAACCCACAAGTGTAGTGTATCGTAACAATCTTTGATGAAAAGTATCACAACCCAAATTTAATGATTCGACACGAGGGGATCCAAAGAATACTTATAAGGTTTAGCAGTTGAGTTGTCAAATCAACCAAACCTGAAAACAGAGTACTTACTCAAGAGAAGTTATTAGTAGCAAATATGATGAAATTTTGATTGTTTGATTGCGGTTGAGTAACAGAAGCAGTAGTATCCATGAGTCGCCAGGTACAAAATATATTTAAATGGAGAAATAAAGGAAGTGGATGAGAAGTGGGAGAAAAGGAACGTGTTTGAAGAATGAAAAGTCACTGTCAACGAGAGGACGCATTTAAGTTGAAAAAATTAGGTCACCAGGACAATACATTTGGGTTGAAGAGTGTACATCAAGCTGTATAGTAGTGTTCACGTTCACATGTGGGTCCCACATGAGACATGAAATAGACGATGGTTCTCATGTCTGAACTTGTTCGTTGCCAGATGGGGCACATAATTCTCTAGTGTGTTTGATCTTAATAATCATCCTTTAGGCTTGTTTCAAACTTGGAAAGTAAGTTTTCTAGGATGCATTTTTTAGTACGTATGATCTTATCACTCCTTCTGCTTGGTTCTGGACTTTCGCAACATGCTCGTTGGATTCCAACCTTTTGCTGCATGTTCATTCTTCTGACTTTTTCCTACTTGTCAACTGCCATTGCTCTATGTTTTCTATAGCTCTGGTATCAACTAAGCTTAGCCCTCCCTTGATGTGTGTGTTCATAACCCACAAGTGTAGTGTATCGTAAAAATATTTGATGAAAAGTATCACAACCCGAATTTATTGATTCGACACGGGAGGATACAAAGAATGCATATAAGGTTTATCAGTTAAGTTTGCATTTCAACCAAACCTAGAAACAACGTACTTACTCAAGAGAATTTATTAGTAGCAAATACGATGAAGTGTTGATTGTTTGATTGCGATTGAGTAACAAAAGCAGTAATACCCATCAGTTTTTAGGTATGAAATATCTTTAAAGAGAGCAAGAATTATGAAAAGCTCATGTATCGGCATGGATAATGGAATGTTTCATGGATATAATCAGTCATGTAATAGCATAAACATAGGGCATATATAGTCAACTAGCTCAACATCTTCAACTTATGTAGGCATGCATGTATTCTGTATGTAGTTGTACGTGCTTCCATAAGGACTTGCATAGCTTTTTTTGTTCTACCCTCGCTTTTGAGCAGGATCCTAATAGAAATTGAGGATAATTAAGTGAATCATTTCACAAAGCACCAAAGCAAAGTATTAACACTTAATGTAATCCCCAATTTACAGTCATTCCCATTGATATTCCAATTAATGTCACTTCGGGGTTTTGACTTCAGAAACTATAATAAGTGCATACAACTTGTAGGTATAGTTCAAACACATAGATAATCATGAAAACAAATACGGTTCAGATCTGATATCATATCACTTGGGCCTGGTGATGAGCATTAAGTATAGAAAAGTTATAACAACATGAATCTCATAACAAAGATGACACTAGGAATCATAATAACCTAACAAATATGATAAAACTTACATAATGGATCTTATCCAATTCCCATCTGTCCCATGTTCCTATAGAGAATTACTCACACATGGATGGGAAACATGAGGCTGATGATGAAAAGGGAGTTGGTGATATCGATAACGAAGAATCTTCCTCTCCGGAGGCTAGATCAACTTCCAAACAGCCCCTAGCGAAAACATCAGATAAGACAGAGGCTATGCCCCAATAAAAATTGGCAAAAATATATCATAAGATTTGAGGTAATGAGAGCTTATATGAGCGAAGAGGTGGCGCGGGAGGGTGACCGTGGGTCCCGGGCGGTCATTGGGTGTGGCCAGGAGCCATGTCGCTTGGGCCTTGTGGGCAGCCTCTCGGCCGCCTTTGTGGCTCTTTTTCCATGATACGTGCAAATATGATTTTTCGGGGAACTTTTCAACACGAAAGAGAACACCGAAACTTTCTTGAAAACCACATTACTACAATTAGTTTTTTTATTATGCAAATTTGAAGACGAAAATATAGCAAAAGTTCTCAGAATAGTAGATAACATTAAGACATATCACCCACATGCAAGTTAGATGAGATGTTTTGAGCACTACCAGCAAGCATAAATAATTACGCATAAGACGAGTTGTACTTAAGGAATGCACATCCTAACGTGGTTGGCTAGGTCTGACATGTTGTGTGAACGAGTGAATACACCGCGTGTTGCTGTGGGAATCGATTGCATATATTTTAGTGATTTGATTATATGAAAGATGCATAGTGGGATTAATAATATATGAACGAAACTTAAAATTAAATATTATATATTGTATTTGATTATTGTGTAGTCTAAAAATATTTTGAATATAAGTGGCATAATAATAAATGAAAACTTTTTTCATGCATATTGAGTGGATCTTTGATGGGGTGGCATGTGTGGTGAGGTGAGATGTGTGCATAGGATCAACTCATAATGAAATATTTTTGTCATGCCTGTTATGGTGGGTCTTCGATGAGGTGACATATGTGCGTGTTAAGATAATTGAGATAGTGGGGATGAGCTATTTAGTAGTACTAGATGATGCCCCGCACGTTGTTGCGGGAATGTTTGCAATATTTCAATGAGATTTTGATTATATGGAACATGAATTCTTGAAACAATAGTTTCTAAAAGTATATAAGAATTAAATGAAAATAGCATAATAAAATGGAATTTTATATGCATGCATATTGTAGTGGATTTTTAATATGCATAGTTGCATATTGAGGTGGGCCTTTTCTTATGCATATTGAATGATGAGGTGCCATGCTTGCGTGTTAAGAGAAATATCTTATTGGGGGCTAGCTATTTAGATATAGAAGATTGGGTGAGTGAGACCAACATGTGAAGAGCATCTCAAGACCTACCGGCTGAGTCTCTCGAAGGTTCTCATAAAGGAAAGATGGCATCTGTGCATTCATAGATGTGAGTGTATGCACTTGTATGTGAACACAGTGTTTGTATTGTGTTTCGCAAAAACGAATCTCAATTGCTAAAATATATTTTTAAGATTAGTACAATTATATGTGCAAAAAGTAATTCTCAGTCTCACAAAAATTAGGTCATTCAATTAAGAATTCATTAGAAAATACGCTATTACATAACCGAATAGCAATGCGCCATCATCACTAACTGGCCCGGAGCCATCGGTCAGAGATGAAGCACCATGTCATAAGTACCAAGATTTGTAGCTTAATAGAAAGCCTCACGATGCATCAAGCTTGGTCCTCAAGGAAATAAAATGGGAAAACTCCGTAAGCATCACACGTGCAATTCTGTAAATTGAACCTGTGTGGTCCGCCTGCACAATTGCATGCCTTACATAAAAGGCATCATCATGCACCAAGTTTGGTCCTTAACAAACAGAATGGGGAAACCCCATAAGTATCACATGTCAATTCTGCAAATTGAACCTGTGTGGTCCGGCTGCACAATCGCATGCCTTACTACTGAGTCAAGGCTCTATTTTGTGAATGAAAGAACGAGAAATGCTAGCGTCCAATTTGAAGAGAATGGGTGTTTCTTACTCAAATCTAGGAGTTGTAAGTATTGAGCTAGCGAAGGTTGAACTCCCCAAAATGCCAATACAAGAAGTTGAGATTTCCGACGATTTGATAAGAGATGCCCTTAGCTCAAGCAGCAATTCCTAAGTCTTCGTGGATCTAGCAAACTGAAAAATCTGAAGCAACTTAACAAGAACAAAACCGCCAATATAACGATGGAATGCCGGGATGCCTCTGCGTCTCGAAAAAGCCGTGCCGCACCAAACTCTCCCGCAGCCTTAGCGCGCGTTGCGTCAGTATAACGCCCATAGAGCCCCCGGGCCCGACGTCGACGGCCCTAACCGTCCCGCTCCTCACGTCGTACACCGCCACACCATGGCGGGTGCCCAAGACGACGTCCCCCTCCTCGTCGCCGCCGACCACAACCAGGGGGGACGTCGGCATTCTATCCTGCCACGGCACCTCAAAGCGGTGACGAAGCTCCCACCTCTTTTCTCCTGTGGATGCAGAGGCGGCGCCTGCGTAACCCTCGAGCACCCACAGGTCCACGGCCAGCTTCCTGAACTCGGACGCCATGAGCGACCCATCCGCGACGAGCAGTCTGGCCAAGAGGTTGTTGGCCACGGGCGGGGCAGGCATCCGCCGGAAAGTCTCGTCCTCCGTGTCGAATGCCGCCATCTCGCCAGACGAACCGGCCTCGGGGTGCCTCAGCCAGTGCAAGTGCCCGCGGAGAACCGCCGGAGTGATCATGTCACAGCCAGAGGGGGAAAAGAAGTCCCCGATGCTCCCGGCTTTCACGTTGTCTAGCCGGCGGGGCTTGTTGGCGCCGGTCGAGAAGACGTAGTAAGCGGCGTACGCCGCGGGCCAGTCGTCCTCGATCGTCACGTGACACGAAAGCTGGTACTCACCGGACGGGTCGTGGAAGTAGAACCCGGACTCTTGGTACGCGGAGGTATGCAAGGACTCCGGCGACCGGCCGCCGTGCTCAATGTGTTGGCGGCGCAGCCGCGGGAGCTCGGCCCACTGCCGCGTGGTGGGGTTGGAGACGAGGTACTGGCCGGCGACGGCCGTCCCGAGCAGGAGGAGTCCGTCGCACGAGGCTAGCGGGAGGCAGAACTGCTCGCCCAGGGGCTCCGCCTGGGGTTTGGTCGCAGGGAGGCGCGCGAGCGGACGGCGGGCCGGGCGGCCCGGATGGCGAGCGGAGACGGACAGAGCGTCCAGGTGCACGTAGTCGTCGGCGTGGCTTGTCGTGGTCCTGGCGTAGAGGAGGATCTCGAGCGGGCGGCGGCGCGCGTGGGCGGCGACGAAGGCCGGGCTGGTGGCGACGCGGCGGAAGTCGTTGCAAACGGCGCGCGCGACGAGGACGGACCTGGTCGGCAGGTGGGTCAAGATCTCGGCGATAAGATCTTCGCCAAGCCGTGCTCCCTGCTTCGACGTTAATCAAGGAGGTTTTTTTTTGTTGGAATCAATCAAGGAGGAATCTTTGTCGAATCGAACTCTCATAAACTCATACCATGGCTATTATTCACGAGTTCGGATATAGGCATGCAAGTCTTTTTATTTTCTTCAGAAAATGTTATTAGACAAACATTAGATTTCTAGCAAGTTTCAGCGAGCGCTCGGCCTGTCGTCGGATCATATGCACGATCATCGTATCTGAAACTCATTTGCTAAAAGCATCTTCAGCCGCGTCTCTAACAGGCCCCCCAGGCCCCTTTTCAGAGCCAGCGCCCAAAAAATGGCTCAGTCGCATCCTCAGGAGCCCATTTTTCGTCGGGTTACACCTAAAACTAGCGCCGGCGGACCCAACTGAACCCAGCACGCTGGGTGGCACCGGGGCAATTGTTTTTGGCGCGAAAGAACGGTAGGCCCGTCAGGTCAGCGACTCCCGCATGTTCCCGAAAAAATATAATCATTCATCGTCGAATGTGTTGAAGATTCGCGCATCTGAATTTTGTTAACATATAAGGTAAAACGTTAATTAACATGATGATGCACTCTGAAACAAGAGGAAACCTGATGAAGGTTCGTGGATCTGAATTTTGTTAATATATAATATTCATGATTTTTTTCGTCAATGCATGGTGCTAATCTTTGTTTTGGTTGCATTGCGCCAAAGGTTACACAGTGTTGTGTCATAATCTTGGTTGTTTCAAAAATATATATATATACTCGATGCTAATCTTACTAGAATATAAGAATCTTGATTTTTGTTTCTATCGATTCGGTAAAGTGTACTCCCTCTGTAAACTAATATAAAAGTATTTAGATTGCTATTTTAGTGGTCTAAATACTCTTATATTAGTTTATAGAGGGAGTATTTTGTTTTCTTACCAAATTGCGGAATCATTTCACTCTCATTCAACTCAGATTACTCTCCGATAGATTAACTGATTGACAAAAAAAAGAGTATGTTTTTCTATCAAATGTGGATGTTGATCTTCAAGTTCAAAAAAAAAAGAGAGTATGTTCTTTCTATCAAAAGAGAACATACTAAGTTCTAAAAATCCGAAAACCCGGGATGGATAAACCCAGGAGTACATTCAAAATTTGGTGACGTACTGTCATCGCCTGCAAACTCGAGAAAGTGCAAATTAAATTCACATACACTTAGCTACATTCCAGGTTACGATACACTATATATTTTTTCCGAATTTTATCTGCTTGTGTTTCTACTAATTCTATCCATGCAAGAATTATTTACAATTTTTAGAAATTTTCAGGTTGAGTTTTTACAGTGAAATTCCAAATCTAGAGTTCGTATATACCCACCATGTCACTATGAGCCCACAAGTTAATTAGACACACTAGTTTTAGTTCCTCAAAACTACATTACAGATATACTTCCTCTGTTTTAAAATAGATGACCCAACTTTGTACTAAACTTAGTATAAAGTTAGGTCATCTATTTTAGAACGGAGGGAATAGTTCTAAAAAACCTACATTACAGATTGTTAACGTCGTCGCATAATATTAGCACTTCTTATGCGGTCGTCAAATGTAGATGGCTGCCTCCAGTTTTGAACCGCGCGTCGGACCTCATCAACTCATTGACAGAATCTGAACGACGACAAGCCGGGATGCCGCCGCACCTCAAAGAAACCGTGCCGAAGGAGGCTCTCCCCAAACACATACCGTGATGGGAGAAGACGGTCTTCTCCCGACTCGTCGACGTCGACCACCTGCCTGACGGTCCTGCTCCTCAGGTTGTACGCCACCACGCCTTGGTTATGTCCCAGGATGACGTCCCCTTCTATCCAATCCCAATCTTCCATGTTGGTTGTTACATAAAATCTGTAAGTAAGATTACGTGGGTCTAGCATTACTGCTCGCAACCTCGCAGGCATCATGCATGTCGGTTTTCGTACGACCTCGCGCGTAAACACTGGTGGAAAAAGGGCCTTTGGTCGCGGTTCGCAACTGCCATTAGTCGCGGTTGCGCAACCGCGACCAAATAGGCGCGACTAAAGGACCCCCACTTTAGTCGCGGTTGCTTAAGAACCGCGACTAAAGGCCCGTTCACATGGGCGCCAGGCGGCCGTCGGGGCGGAGGACCTTTAGTCACGGTTCTTCTGGTCAACCGCGACTAAAGGCCGCCACAGGTTTAGGGTTTTAGCCCCCCCCCCCCCTAACCTGTTTTCTGTTTAATTTGTATTGTTTTATTTCTTTTGTGCTTTATTTTAATTTTGAAGAAGTTTCACATATTCTACGGTACTACATACATGCATATGAATGTACAATTTCAAACAAATTTGAAATTAGAACCAAAAAGAATTCAAGAGGAATATACAATATATATTCAATATCATCGGATGACCATATACAATTTTGAACAAGTTTCCATACATAATTTAATGCATATAAAGTTCTACGTCCTCGTAATGGTGTTCTCCTTTAGAATGGAGGACTTCCCTGCTGAACCATCCAGCTAGTTCCTCTTGAAGTGGTCGGAAGCGAGCTTCTGGACTAAGCATCATCCGGTGGTTATTCCTCTGAGCATTGGTATCACTCGGAACCCGCTCAGAGGTGTATCTCCGGATCATCTCACAGACATAGTATCCACATAGATTGGTCCCCGCTGGCTGAATATCCCCAGCATTCTTAGCCTTTGACCTTTTGAATTCTAGCTCTTTTTTGAATTCACCGACCTTTGTATCTACGAACCGTCTCCAAACCCTACGAGGCAAAGAAAATTAAATGAACAAGAGAGTTATTAGTTACTTGATATTAGGAAATGAACGAAATAGGGCGATCGATATAGAGCGCAAATGAATGAAAATAATTACTTCTGCAGCATTCTTCTCATGCCGCCCCAAAGCTTTGGATCCATATTCAGAGAATCGTGGACGAGACATTCTGAGGTGTCAACTTTAATTACTAACAGAATCCAGTGGAACCTGCGGACACGATACATGCACAGTACGTCATGCATAACTCATCGATTAGCCGGCCACATACCATGCATGTAGTAAACAAAAGAGAATGTGCTCAAGACAGAAACACTCACCCAAAATGGTAAGGAAATAGAATATCACTTTTGAGTTCCTGCTTTGTAAGAAACTGCCACAGGTCTGCCTCCATGTCGGCGGGGTGATGCTCCAACACATATCCATTAACGATGTGTGGGTCAATGAACCCAACATCATGGATGTTCCTTACTCTGCATTCCTTAATCTTCATTCTGCATGTATAATAGCGGACACAACAATATAGTTAGGACATATATATAGTGCAGGCAATATGAACGAGATGGGGTAGAAATAAATCACTTACAGAACGTAGCAACTGATGATAGATTTGTCGAGCTCGCGCAGATTGAAAAGCTGGAACAATTCACTCAGATGAATTTGTACATAGTAATGTTTGAAGTGATGCTCATATCTAACTTTCGCATAAATATATTCTTTGGCGTTTTTATTTTTTATGTAACCCTTGTACCATTTCAGCAGACCTTTCATTTGTGGAGGTAGATCCTTTTCCTGCGCAGGCTCGACGAGAGGCCCATTCTTCACATATGTAATTACTACCTCCTTCACTGGCGCCTCATCAAGGCCTAACAGTTCACGAAGAGTAATACCTAAGTTGGTCGCTTGTTCTCTGGCACTCGTTACAGTCAATCTATGTGCTGCCGCAGCTGCTATGATATCGGGGTCATCCGGACCGGCGGCTTTCACTATAAGCGGGCCAATCGATTGTTTACTTTGTTCCCCGAGCTGGGCAACTCGTTTCCCGCTTTTTTTACTTTCTAATTCCGTTTTCTCGGCCTCCTCCAAGGCTTTGTTCTCCTGGTTCTCCGCCCGCTCTTTCTTCTCCTTCAACATGAGTGCCTGCCTACGAAGTTCACGTGCATAGTCGTCAGGCAGATTCTTCGCGGCTTAGGACGGTGTGCTCAAAAATGACTTAGCCCACTTCTTTTGCTCATCAGAAAATACTGGCTTGGGCTCGGGCTCTCTTTTCTTCTTGCAGTCCGCCTTCCATTTGTCATGATCAGCAGCCGCGGCCGCGGCAGTTTCCTCGGCACTACGTTCCCAAGGCCTTGTGGGAAGAGGCTTCAGTGATGGCTCCGGTACCTTTGTGGTCTTAGGTACATAAGGGTCCGGGTTAATAATCCAGGACTGCTTCTGCTTCTTTGCCGGAGGTGGATTGGGGGCGGCGTCTGATCACCCGCCGGACGAGGACTGGGGGGCGGCGTCTGATCACCCGCCGGACGTTGTGGACTGGGGGGCGTCGGCTGATCACCCGCCGGACGAGGACTGGGGGGCGGCGTCTGATCACCCGCCGGACGAGGACTGGGGGGCGGCGTCTGATCACCCGCCGGACGTTGTGGACTGAGGGGCGTCGGCTGACGTGACGGAGGTGTAGGTGAACCGCCACCACCACCACCACCACCACCACCGCCGCCACCGCCACCACCACCACCGTAGGGGGTGGACTTGTTGTCCTTGGCGCCTCGCCTGGAAACTTGATAAACTTCTTTTGCCATAGAATGAAATGGCGCTTGACATCTCCAAGTCTTTTCTCCCCTTCAGGTGTAGCAATGTCAATCTCCAGGTCCTCAAACCCTTGGACTATGTCCTCCACCGTGACACGAGCATAGCCATCTTGAATGGGGTTGTTGTGGTGGAGTGCTCCAGGTAAACATGGTAAAGCACTGCCGATGGCTACCTTCATGGACATGTTCCCGATAGGATAATACAGATGACATTCTTTCATCTCCTTTATATCGTCCACGGGGTAGCGAGGAGGCTCCGGTGCAGTAATTTCGACCACCAGAGGCTCCGGTGCAGTAATTTCGATCGTCGGTGCATCTGCACCAGCCGGTGGGGCCTCCGTGGAAGCCACGCTGCTTCTCCGCTGCTGGCTTCCGAGATCCGCTGGATGATCTTCATGCTGCGCCCGAGCTGCATCTCTTTCGGCTACTAGTACACTCACGGTTTTCTTCATCACATCCATTTCCGATGCCAACCGCGCCACAACATCTGCTTCCCGATCCATCTTTCTCTTACGGCTTCTGTAACCGTACGGGTCATCGTTCTGGGGGAACCCTATTTTCCATGGAATGTGCCCCATGCCTCGTACACGTCCTCCGTGTTCCGGATTCCCGAGGGCTTTTGTCAGCGCGTCGTTCTCTCTGTTGAACTTGATCTTCCCCTCTTGAGCATCCCTCATTGCGTCAATAAGGGCTTGGGTGGGTTTAATTATTTTGCCCCAGTAAACACACTCCCCTGTCTCCGGGTTCAGCGTTCCCCCATGCCCGTACCACCAGCTTTTGGCCCTTGGGTCCCATCCCTCCGTACCTAGACGGATTCCTCGCGCCCTCAGCTCGTTCTCCATCTTCTCCAACCTAGGCACCCAAAGGCGATACCCTCCTGGCCCCATAATATGATTGTACTCCTTCTTAGCCGCATTTTCCTTTTTTTTATATTTGAATGAACTGCTCTGATTTCTTTTGCTTCACAAATTCTGGCCAATCATGTTTCAGTTTCTCATATTGTCCTTTGAAATCCGGAGTCTTGTTCTGCTTAACAAAGTCATGGGCTAGATTTTGCTTGAATTTCCGGAATGCGTCGGCCATCTTATGAAGAGCGAACTGTTTGACTAGCCTCCTCCTCTCCTTGTTTTCCTCAATCTTGTTACCCTCCTCATCGAATTTGTTGTATTCTGGAGGTAGAACGAAATGTTCCATAAGCTTCTCGAAGCAATCTTTTTTTGTTCTCTTATCGACAAAAGTGAAACCAGCAATTCGTGCCTTCTTTGGCTTATTCCACTCCTGGACGGTGATCGAGACGTTGTCTCTAACAACGGCTCCGCATTGGCTGACAAACTTGGTGGCGTTCTTGCGGGGCTCCAGCGGCCTGCCGGTTGCACTGTCGACAACCTCGATGGTGCATGTTTCTCCTTGTTTCATCGTCTTGGTTGCGCCACGCTTTGACGACGTACTCGATTGTTTCGACGATCCGGCCGAGGGCTAAAATAAGAAAGAGAGTCGCGCGCGTTAGTACACACATATTTATTCAAATCAGTTAGTTTGTATCACCAGAGGCTCAATGTATATATATACCTCGGCGCCGGAGGTGGTTGCTACTTCCATTTGAAGATCGTCGTTTATCGACGTTTGTTCGGCATCATCTTGCTGACGGTGCCCTTCATCTTCACCGTCAAGGTTCAGATAAGAAGAGATATCATCTTCTTCTTGTCCGGTCGGCACATATAGAATATCGCCGTTTATGATGCCGAACATATGTGCTTCACCGTCCGGATCATAGTTGTCCATAATCGGGTCAGCTCTATCGTCCGCCATTATGTCAGTCCTGAAAACATGTAGTAAAAACAAATTAATTAAGTGAAGAAGGGGGGCGGTGGCGGTGGCGGTGGCGGTGGCGAAAGGGCGGTGGCAAAAGGAGGGGGCGAGGAAGGGGTGGGAGAGGGTTTACACTCAAGTTGTAATAGGGTTTACAATAAAGTTGCCACGACATGTTTAATATAGTTTTTTATTCTAGATTTAAAGTTACCATTGTATTTAAACTAGTTTTCGCGGCAATCTTTATTAATCGGCCATGACAAATTTAATTCATGTATCATGGCAGCTTTTGATAATTCATCATGGCAAATTGAGTTTATAGATCATGACAATTCTAGTATTTTGAACATGAAAAACATTTTTGTATGAACCATGGCAAATTTTAGTACATGTATCATGGCAAATTTAAGTAATTCACCATGATAGTTTTAGTTTATAGTTCATGCCAAATTTGAGCCAGTGACCATGCATTGTTAAAATAACTGATGACATATTTCTTTTTTTACTTATGAATCATGTCAAAATTATTTGATAGATCATAGCAAATTTTAGTAATTCATCATGGCAAGTTTTTTATTTGCTAGGTGTACCATAACGCGGTACGAGGTGGTACCGGTGAAGGGGGGAAACATCCGGGAAAGTATTCCCGGTGTTTCGCGTTTTCAGACAGATGGGTCGGAGGGGGAAAGTTGCGTGTTCGCTATGCTAGGGATGCGTGATGGATGAACGGGCTACGTATCCGGATTCGTCTCGTTGTTCTGAGCAACTTTCATGTACAGAGTTTTCCCATCCGAGTTACGGTTTATTTTCTATTAATTTTCAAAGTTTTGGTTCATTTTCTAATATCCTGATTTAATTTAATTCAAATTATTAAATACAGAAACTGCTATGGGTACACGAAAGTGCACCCAGCAGTGTGTTCATGTGTATGACAGATGGAACCCGTTAACTGCTGAGTCAGCAGTCAACAGTCCCAGTTGACTGGTCAAAGTGGGCCAGGGGACCCGCATGTCATTCACTTTTAGTCCTAATTCAGATTAGTTAGATTAAATAGTTAATTAGTTTAATTAAACTTGATTAGTTAATTTAAACAGAATTAATTAGGTTAATTATTTAGTTAATTAATTGTTTAATATTTAATTTAATTTATTTATTTTCATTTTTTTAAACCGTTCCAAGGGCGTGGGCCCCGTTTGACATAGGTAAGGGGGGCCATTGGGGGCCACTAGTCAGCGACCCAGCGGGTGGCCCCGGGGGAATGCCACGTAGGCGGGTGCCGGAGAGAGCTCCGGTGAGCCTCTCCCGTGGCGGCACTTCACCGGAGAAGGCCGGAAACGCAGCAGAGGGGCGGGCGGGCCGGCGGCGTTGAGGGCGGGCGAGCGAGGCGGCGCGCGCGCGGTGGGCGAGGGAGGCCGGTGATAGCGGCCGGCGGCGCCGTACGTGGGCGAGAGGGGGCGGCGCGCGTGGGCCGGGGCGGGGCGCGGTGTGCAAACATACGGCGGACGGGGCGGCCGGGGCGCGAGAGGACGATGACAGCGCGGCGGGCGACGGCGGGCGGCGTCGAGGGCGAGGGCGACGGCGGGCGGCGTCGAGGGCGAGGGCGACGGCGGCAGGCCTTCGGCGTGGCAGAGAATCGGAGAAGACGAGAAATGGAGGCGAAGGTTCGGGCCCTTGTATTTATACCCCCCCTTTAGTCGCGGTTGGGGAGGCGACCCGCGACTAAAGGATAACCTTTAGTCGCGGTTGGCCAGACCAACCGTGACTAAAGGGTTTTTTGCGGGTTTTTGCGTTCCCGCGCGCAACGACCTTTAGTCGCGGTTGGCCAGGCCAACCGCGACTAAAGGTATTTTTGGCGGGTTTTTGCGTTCCCGCGCGCAACGACCTTTAGTCGCGGTTGGCTAGGCCAACCGCGACTAAAGGTATTTTTCAAAATAATTTTTCTTTTTCAAAATCTTAAAAATACAAATAATATATCAAAAATTCAGAAAAATAAAACTAATTCAATTCAATATGTTAAAAACACAAATATTATATCAAAAAATTTAGAAAAATAAAACTAATTCAATTCAATATGTTAAAAATACAAATAATATATCAAAAAATTAAGAAAAATAAAACTGATTCAATTCAAAATGTTAAAAATACAAATAATATATCAAAAAATTCATAAAAATAAAGCTAATTCAATTCAAAATCTTAAAAATACAAATAATGTATCAAAAAATTAAAAAAAATAAAACTAATTCAATTCAATATGTTAAAAATACAAATAATATATCAAAAAATTCAGAAAAATAGAACTAATTCAATTCAATATGTTAAAAACACAAATATTATATCAAAAAATTCAGAAAAATAAAACTAATTCAATTCAAAATTCTAAAAATACAAATAATATATCAAAAAATTAAGAAAAATAAAACTAATTCAATTCAAAATGTTAAAAATACAAATAATATATCAAAAAATTAAGAAAAATAAAACTAATTCAATTCAAAATGTTAAAAATACAAATAATATATCAAAAATTTCAGAAAAATAAAACTAATTCAATTCAAAATTTTAAAAATACAAATAATATATCAAAAAATTAAGAAAAATAAAACTAATTCAATTCAATATGTTAAAAATACAAATAATATATCAAAAAATTCAGAAAAATAGAACTAATTCATTTCAAAATTCTAAAAATACAAATAATATATCAAAAAATTTAGAGAAGTTCTTCCCGGCCGCCTCTGTCTTCCCACAAGTTCTTCCCGGCCAGTTCTTTCCCGCCTATGTCTTCCCGCCATTTCTTCACGCCTCTATCTTCCCGCGTATCGATGCTCCTTTTATAGGCACGGCGCCGCTTCTGCTTTGTCTTGTTCCTCCGACCAGTTTTCTTAGATGACACAAAAACCACATTTAGTCCCGGTTGCACCAACCAGCCGGGACTAAAGGTTAGATGACCAGCTCTGGATTCCTCTTCTTCCCGCTATTTCTTCCCTGTCTTCCCGCCTCTTTCTTCCCGCCACTTTCTTCCCACCTCCTGTCTTCCCGCTCCCATTTTTCCCGCCATTTCTCACTACATATATGTAGCCCGGCTTGGCCAGCATTATCACATCTCTACAATCTCTCATCACTCTCTCATGGCTTCCACCGCACCCACTCTAACCTACCAGCAGGTGGAGGAGCTTTGCGCCTCGAACTACCCTTGTCCACCGGGCTACCGCGTCCCCACCGGCTGGAGCCTAAGCGCCGGCGACGTGCCGGTCCCTCCCGTCCCTCAGGGTACTGCGCGCCGGGCGGCCATCACGAACCACTACTACCTCGACCTCACGCCGGAGCAGCGGATGAATCCCCGCTGGCATCCCGATAACCAGCATACTTGGGACGCCTTCTTCATCAATCGGCGTGAGAGGGCGCTCGCCAGGTATGAGGAGGACGGTCTGCCTCCTGGGAACTTCCACGAGGCCGGCCGTCGGCTATGGTGGTACGGCCGGACTCTGCATAGCGTCATGGACTACATCACGGCCGGCGATATCCCCCGCCTGCGCTACCCTCAGTTCGAGCCACGAGCGCCGCCCGACGACAGCGACGACAGCAGCGACGACGACGGCGGCAACTTAGAAGGCGACGACTACCAGTACAACGACGGGGCTATGAAGACTACGAGTATGCATATTATACGCCTAGGCAGGAGTATGACTAAATCACTCCAAATTTCATGTATCATTAGTGGTATCTCGAATCATTTGAAAATGGACACCAAACACATCACGGGTAATATAATTCACATGATCCATTCAACAAAGTTTGGTACAATAAATTATTACACATCATTTCTTCCCTTGTGTCCCTGCTTGCTTACGATTGTGCCGTATCCATGGAGCATCCTCATCATTTAACTTAATGCTTGGGTCGGTGTTCACTTTGAAGGGCGGAATTTCAGCAAACATATTAAAATCTTCTGACATGTCTGTCTTGTCCTCCACTCCCACGATGTTTATTTTCCCTGAAAGAACAATGTGGCGCTTTGGATCATCGCATGATGTACTGATCGTTTTCTTATCTTTCTGTTTCCTCGGTTTTCTACTCATGTCCTTCACATAGAAAACCTGAGCGACATCTTTCGCTAGGACGAATGGTTCGTCAAGGTAACCAAGATTGTTGAAATCCACCATTGTCATTCCGTATTGCTGGTCCACCTTTACCCCACCTCCTGTTAGCTTGAACCATTTGCACCGGAACAAAGGGACCTTAAAGGAGGGTCCATAGTCAAGTTCCCATATCTCCTCTATGTAACCATAATATGTGACCTTTTGCCCATTCTCGGTTGCTGCATCAAAGCGGACACCACTATTTTGGTTGGTGCTCTTTTTATCTTGGGCGATCGTGTAAAATGTATTCCCATTTATCTCGTACCCTTGGAAAGTCGTTATAGTCGAAGATGGTGTCTTGGCCAACATGTACAGCTGATCTACAACATCATTGTCATTCATTAAATGTTTTCTCAACCAACTGCCGAAAGTCTCCATGTGGGCCTTCCTAATCCAGGATTCAGGCTTCCCCGGGTTGTCCGAGCGTAAAATATTCTTGTGTTTCTCAAAGTATGGAGCCACCAAGCTGGAATTGGTCAGTACAGTGTGGTGTGCTTCAGTCAGAGAATGGTCGTCCATACATATCGTTGATTTCCTTCCGATCGTGCCTTTTCCACTTAGTCTCCCCTCGTGCCGCGATCGAGGAAGACCAATCGGCTTAAGGTCAGGAACAAAGTCAACACAAAACTCAATTACCTCCTCATTTCCATAGCCCTTGGCGATGCTTCCTTCTGGCCTAGCACGGTTACGAACATATTTCTTTAATACTCCCATGAACCTCTCGAAGGGGAACATATTGTGTAGAAATACAGGACCGAGAATGAAAATCTCTTCGACTAGATGAACCAGGAGGTGCGTCATAATATTGAAGAAGGATGGCGGGAACACCAACTCGAAACTGACAAGACATTGGATCACATCGTTCTGTAACCGTGGTAGAACTTATGGATTGATTACCTTCTGAGAGATTGCATTGAGGAATGCACATAGCTTCACAATGGCTACTCGAACATTTTCCGGCAGGAGCCCCCTCAAAGCAATCGGAAGCAATTGCGTCATAATCACGTGGCAGTCGTGAGACTTCAGGTTTTGGAACTTTTTCTCCGCCATGTTTATTATTCCCTTTATATTGGACGAGAATCCAGACGGGACCTTCATACTGCTCAGGCATTCAAAAAAGATGACCTTCTCATCTTTGGTCAGAGCGTAGCTGGCACGACCTTGAAACCATTCCGTATGCCGGTCATCAGGGTCTTTCAAACGTTGCTGGTCCTGCCGTGCTTCCTTTGTATCATTTGTCTTCCCATACACGCCCAAGAAGCTTAGGAGGTTCACGCAAATATTCTTCGTAACGTGCATCACGTTGATTGCAGAGCGGACTTCTAGGACTTTCCAATATTCTAGCTCCCAGAATATAGATTTCTTCTTCCACATGGCTGCGTGCCCGTCAGCTCCCTTCGGAACTGATTGTCCGCCAGGACCCTTTCCAAAGATGACTTTCAAATCCTTGACCATATCAAATACCTCAGCACCAGTGCGTTCCGCAGGCTTCGGCCGGTGATCTGCCTTGCCGTTGTAATGCTTGCCTTTCTTTCTTACTGGATGAATTTTCGGAAGAAATCGACGATGCCCAAGGTACACGTTCTTCTTACAATTTGGCAAATGTACACTTTCAGTCTCATGTAAGCAGTGCGTGCATGCATTGTATCCCTTATTTGACAGTCCCGAAAGGTTACTAAGAGCAGGCCAATCATTGATGGTTACAAAAAGCAACGCTCGTAGGTCAAATTCCTCTTCTTTGTGCTCATCCCACACACGGACACCAGGTCTGCCCCACGGCTGTAAAAGTTCATCAACTAATGGCCTTAGGTACACATCGATGTCGTTGCCGGGTTGCTTTGGACCTTGGATGAGCACTGGCATCATAATGAACTTTCGCTTCATGCACAACCAAGGAGGAAGGTTGTAGATGCATAGAGTCACGGGCCAGATGCTATGGCTGGAGCTCTGCTCGCCAAAAGGATTCATGCCATCTGTACTTAGACCAAATCTTATGTTCCTTGCGTCAGCTGCAAAATCTTTGAACTCTCTGTCGATCTTTCTCCATTGCGTTCCATCTGCGGTGTGTCTCAACTCCCTGTCCGACTTACGGTCCTCTTTGTGCCATCGCAACAACTTGGCATGCTCTTTGTTCCTGAACAGACGTTTCAACCGTGGTATTATAGGAGCATACCACATCACCTTGGCGGGAACCCTCTTCCTGGGTTTCTCGCCCTCAACATCATCACCAGGGTCATCGCCTCTGATCTTATAACGCAATGCAGTGCATACCGGGCATTCATTCAAATTCTCGTATTCACCGCGGTAGAGGATGCAGTCGTTGATGCATGCATGTATCTTCAGAACCTCTAAACCTAGAGGGCAGACAACCTTCTTTGCTTCGTACGTACTGGCGGGCAACTCGTTATTCTTTGGAAACATATTCTTCAACATTTTCAGCAAGTTTTCAAATGCCGAGTCAGCTACACCTGCCTGTGCCTTCCATTTCAGCAAATCCAGTGTGCAGCCCAGCTTTTTCAGACCATCATCGCATCCGGGGTACAACGACTTTCTGTGATCCTCTAACATGCGATCCAAATTCTCCCTCTCCTTTTCAGTTCCGCAGCGTCTCCGTGCATCAGCAATGGTCCGACCAAGATCATCAACGGTCTCATCACGTGCCTCTTCTTCACCTTCACCTTCCCCTTCATCTTCAGCATCCTCCATGAAAGTATCACCGAAATGAGCAAGATAGCTTTCATCGATGAAATCATCCCCTTCTTCATCTTCTTCCATTATAACCCCTCTTTCTCCATGCTTGGTCCAACAATTATAGCTTGGCATGAAACCGTGCCGAAGCAGGTGCAGGTGAACTTCTCTTGAGGAAGAGTAACCCTTCTGATTCTTACAGTCAACACATGGACAGATAACAAAACCCTTCTGCTTGTTCGCATTAGCCACTACGAGGAAATCTTTCAAACCCGTAGTGAACTCGCGGGAGAGTCGGTTACCGTACATCCATTGCCGATTCATCTGCATTATTATAATATAAAATATATAATTAACCATCATGCATTTGTTAAACTAACTAGCTATAAACAATAGAAATTAAACAATGAACAACACACATGCATATTTTATCAATGACACACATGCATGAAAGGTTCAAGTTGCTAACCGCGATCGAGGAGGAAAAAATAAATGAGGAACCTCAAGTGTGGCTCCAACACTTCATATCATGTTTGTTTCACGCTCTTGGGGCATTTCATCAAACACCTTGTGTGCATAAGAGGAACCAAAAGCAAACCTACACCCCCTTGTGAAGCTTGCGAAGAGAAGTGGCACCAAATGGCTAAGTGAGTGTGCTGAACTGGTATATATAGGGGAGGAGCTTTAGTCGCGGTTGGCCTGGCCAACCGCGACTAAAGGCCTTTGGGCACCTTTAGTCGCGGTTGGCCTGGCCAACCACGACTAAAGCCCCTCACGTGCACCAGCTGGCCACCGAGCGCCCTGGGCCCAGGCCTTTGGTCGCGGTTCGTCTGCCGAACCGCGACTAAAGACTTCATTAGTCGCGGTTCCTACAGTTTCGCGACTAATGGGGCTGGACGAAAGCCTCTTTTTCTACCAGTGAAAACTGGTGGGCTCAACGATGGATGCCGTTGCTGAGCCGATGACCCGCGGAACGGTGCCGGCCACGAGTCTACCGTCATGAGGACAATTAAAGCACACACGACGGTCAGTAGTACCTAGCTATATTGCTAATCTCTACTATTAAAGGGGATCGAACGTAGTGATGGTTCGACCTTGTTCGATCCTCTCCCATCGCACGCACACAGAATTTTTTTTCTTCCAGAAATATGAGGAAAGCCACGATGCCTTGCCGCTCGATAAAAAGAAAGAAAAAAGAAAAGAAAGAAAACAGCCCACGACCGCACACCTCATCTCCCACTAACCCCACAATCCCTCCCCAATCCTCTCGTGAGAGAAATCGCCGTCGGCGACCTTCTCTCCTTCATCGCTCAACTTGGCAAAGGCGACGAGCACCTACCGCCCCTGCTCCGCCTCCGCCCTCTATCCCCTTGCTTGGAGACAGCTTCCACGGCGGTCAGGGAACTCGGCAACCCCACAACGGCGCCCTCGCCGAGGCCCATGGCCCAGCTCCACTTGACCTCTCGTCGGAGCCATCGGTGGGAACCAAGACTGGCGATCCGCGAGACTTGCATACAACGGCTTGGCTAGACGACCATCATCCCTACCCTGCGCGAAGCCTTTCGTCGATCTGGTCATGCTTCCCAGCAGACATCGCCATGCTGGAGTCGTGCTCCTCTCCCTTATGATGTCGTACTGGACGCATGCTCCCCGCCCCCAACGCCGAGCAATCCTGCCAGATCTGGACGTCCCCGAACCCCAAAATCGGTGGTGGCCACGAGCAGCCAACTCTGTCCTCTGTCGTAGCTGAGGATGGGGTAGCAAACGCATGTCGAGGCAGGGAGCTGGTACATGGGGTTCTTGGAGGGAGGAGCAAGCCATCAATTGCTGCGGCAGGGTCAGAGGGGCAGATCGGAGTCAGCCGAGTGACGTTCGTCACGGCCATGGTAACCTCTAAGGTACCTTCAGTCTATAGCTTGCAACTGCAAGTACGCCGTCACCGGAACTGCATGGAGGCCACACCCCTTCTGATTCCTTTTCTCCATTCTTCAGAGTTGTGACCCGTCTTCAGAAGCACAAAGCCACATCACGCTGATGACAATTGGTTGTCCATCATTTGATTCGTGTTCGTAGTATACTGTACATCTCCACAAGGTACAACACTGGTAATTTCACCCCATGTCGCTTATTGAATCCTGAAGCAATTAACTTATAGCTTCATTACCTGCAGACTACAGTTCTTTATTGGGAACCAAGGATTGGTCTATTTTTCTTCCACTTTGTTTGGATTTCTAGGAAGTCTTTTGCCTATTGTGCAACACATGAGTTCAAATATTTCTTATTTGATGTAGAATCAAATAAAAAGGTTGATGTTTCATGGCTCAATCAAACTGAAACCAACCTTAGGAATACAAAAATTCTTGCTCCGTTGTATGTGCTTCCAGCCATTCATATTGAAGGTATATGTACAGAGGCTGAGCTCGTTAAACAACACCGTAAGCCATAACATAGCTTCAACCATGAACTGCAGTTAATTAGAAAAAACCCCAATTTGTTATTCTGTGTTTGTGAGCAGTCTATCATGGATTTGGTTCAGTTCGAGGGTCTTCTATGGCTGCAACATAAGAAATAGTACACATCTAGACATCCAAGATCCAACATTCAACAAAAGTCTAAGATTTGCTTAACTTCTTCTTTTTTGATTTACTTGGGCAGTTAATTAACTGCTTTTCGTAGCTGGAGCTATACTATGTCATGATATACAAATTGAGGAAGAAATTGCAATAGATAGTCATGATATACGACACTTTTCATAAGGTGACTAAAAGATAACCGTGTGTTTCTTGCCGATTTTTTTTAACCGTCCATGATATTAGACACAAGATGTTGGCTGGAAATATCACATGTCATTATTAGGCATCTTTAGGGATGGAGGTTAGACATTGTCAGCGAATGGCGAGGGGGGGGGGGGGGGGGTGAAGTAGATCTTTTCTGAAATTACCAGCAACTGCACACAAGTTTCATTGTTTGTCAATTTTATCCACGACTTTCATGTATTTATAGGTAATTCTTTTCAATACTATGATTGTCCTCTTTGATTATCTTGCACTGCAGAATTATTGTGCGATCAAATTTATAGGTGTATTCATTGTTTCTCCTCTTTACTATGTAGATGGAACAAGGATCACACATATTACTGTAAGCTATATTCTTTTCACATTTATGCATATTCTTTTTGGGACAGAAAATAAATTCAATTATAATACGCAGATATATTTTCTCACATCTATGTATTCTTGCTCAAAGAGAAAAACAAAGTAGCGATGATAACGGGTTTTATATAATCTTATGTCTTGCAAACTGAAAAAAGAAACTAACTACTCCCTCCGGTCCATAATAATTGACGCTGCTTTAGTACAACTTTGTACTAAAGTAGCGTCAATTATTATGAATCGGACGGAGTATCTTTTTTTTCTAACTTGTAGCAAAATATGGGAGCTTATATACACACATAAAACAAGTAGCTCTTACGAAGTTCTTCAGTGTTGGTCATGTGTGTCTAAATATTGTTGCCGTTGTTGTCATCTATAAACAACAAGATTCTTTTCAAAAAATTCTTAGGCTGACTGTGATGAGAAAGGGAGCTTGGAGAATGGCATCGTAGAGCTGATGCCACCTAAGCAGACAAAGAACACGAGAACGACGAGGTGAGCCGGTACTCTGCAGGAGCCGGACCATGGGAAGGTTCTAATTTTAAGAAATCTTGGTTGCTAGCATATGTAAGGTTTGAAGTATGGATTGAGAAAATAAACATCTAAGTGCCAAGTAATTTGTCTGAGAATTTGACACACTGGTTTAGGAATCCAATATTGTTTTCTTCATCCTACTATCTTGAGTTTCTTGTGGAGGAAGTATTGACTATCTTTCTAAATGGACAAGAAGCAGTGTGATCATAATGCATTATTACTTCCTTCATGTTTATATGGGAGAATGGATTGGTTAAAGAGGACAAAAAGTTGCCATTTTAATTTGAACTGCTACAATCTATTTGTCGTTGTGAGAAAATATTTTAATACAGAACTTAGAGATTTACTCCCTCCGTCCCATAATATAAGACATTTTTACAAGCTAAAACAGCTTGCAAAAACGTCTTATATTGTGGGACGAAGGGAGTATATATATTTGACTCATGCATGGAATGAACGCACATTATGAAGGAATCCCCTATATGATGTATGACGGGAATCAATGATGTACGGCGACGGGAATCCCCTATGATTTATGATTCCTGCAAGTATATGGGGGTATTGTAGCCGCATCATAGGGAAATAATTTGAAATAGAGAGTTGTGGTAAACTTGGCTATCATGATGTGAACTTGCTTCCTTTAGTTTGAACTTTGTGTTTACTATCCTTGATTCATGCTTGCTTTGACACTGATATGAGAAATTGATGCTTATTTATCTTAATGTTGCTCAAAATATAATGTTTGTAATTAAGATCGAGTAGATGTTTTGGTGATCTCAGCGCATCATATTTTTTCATTATAATCTTGGTTGTGACATATTGGCTCCCGTAGCAACGCACGGGTATTTAGCTAGTCTTATTAGAATAAGAATCTTGATTTTTGCTTCTGACGATTCAATAAGGACCAGTTCTTTTGGGCGATTCTACCAGAATCGTCCCCCTCCCCACCTTCTTCCAGAATCACCACTCCATATGTTTTTTACAATCCTAACTAATTAGACCTTAACTAGATAGGATTATAAAAAAAATATGAAGTGGCGATTCTGGAAGAAGCTGGGGAGGGGGGCGATTCTGGGAGAATCGCCGAAAAGAACTGGCCTTAAGTGTTTTTGTTTTCTTAGAAATTGGTTTGGTTCCGAATTAGTGGAATCATTTTGCTCTCATTCAACTCAGATTACTCTTTGATATAATGATTGACATTTGATGTCTACATTTTGATTTTGTTGTCGAGTGAGTATGTTCTTTCTGTCAAGCGTGCATGTTGATCTTCAAGTCCGCGTGCCACGAAACTTGCAATACTTTGTGTGGTGCTATCATGCTTTACCGTATTGGACTTTCAAGATCGTGTCTGCATTGGAGAATGATTTTTTCTTCACATATGTGAAGTTAGAGAGAGAACATATAAGTTTTGAAATTCTGAAAACCCGAGACGGATAGCTAGGCGCAATTAAAAAAAAGTACTATCATGCTTGCAAAGTCGAGAAAGTGCAAACTAAATTAACATACACTTAGCTGCACTGCAAGTCACAGTAAATATAATATATTTTAACCAAAGTTTACCAGCTTGGGTTTTCTGTTTTGAACGGCGCGTCGGACTCATTGAAATGATCTGAACGACGGCAAGCCGGGATGCCGCCGCGCCTGGAAGAAGCCGTGCCGAACCAGGCTCTCCCGAAACACATACCGTGATGGGAGAAGAGGATCATCTCCCGACTCGTCGACGTCGACCACCTGCCTGAACGTCCTGCTCCTCAGGTTGTACGCCACCACGCCTTGGTTATGTCCGAGGACGACGTCCCCTCCGTCGCCACCCGCCACGAGCAACGGCCCAGTGACCGGCCACCGCATGTTGACGCGGTGCCGGTGCTCCCACGTCCCCTCGGCCGCGCCACAGCCGTAGCCCTCGAGAAACCAGAGGTCCATGAACAGGTGACCCAGCTCGGCCGCCATGAGCGACCCGTCCGCGACGAGCAGGTGCGAGTGCATCTTGCGGGTCACGGGGGGAGGCGGCATCCGGCGGAACGTCTCGGTCACCGTGTCGAACGCCACCATCTGGTCGGTGAGACCGGCCTCCATGTGGTGCAGCCAGTGCAGGCGGCCGTGAAGCACCGCCGGCGTCATAAGGTTGATGAAGCATCTGGATTTAGGGGGAATCCAGTGGTCGTAGACGACGATCTCCTCCTCCATGGGCGTGGCTTCTTGCACGCTCATGAGTCGCCGCGGCTCCTCGGCGCCGGTCGACAAGACGCAGTAGTGTGGCGCTTGGGCGTCGAACTCGTCGTACTCGTACGAGACGTGGCACAGTAGCCGGTACTCGCCGGAGGGGTGGTGGAAGTAGAAGCCGGACTCCTGTGGCACGGCGCGGCTGCCCTGCTGTACGACCAGCCGTGGCAGGTCGCTCCACTGCCACGTGGCGGGGTTAAACACGAGGTACTGCTGCCGGGCGCCGTCGCGGATGAGGAGGAGGCCGTCGCACGAGGCCAGCAGGGAGCAGTAGAGGTTCAACCCACCGTCGAAGCTGTCAGGGAACGTCGCGACGGTCCGCCGCGTCGCCGCCGCCGGCCGATGGGCGGGGACGGCGACGGCCACGGCGTCCAGGTCCAGCTCGGTGGCGGCCTGCGGGAGGCCGTCGGGCCCAACCACCTCGGCCTCCCTTCTGGTGTAGACGAGGAGCTCGAGCGGGCGACAGCGCGCGTGCGCCGCGAGGAAGGCCGGGCTGTCGATGATGCGGAGCCACTGTTTGCAGACGGCGCGGAAGCGGAGGACGTACTTGGCCGGCAGCCAGGCGAGGACCTCCGCGACCAGTCCCTCGTCGAGGTGCGCGTCGATGCGCAGACCCGTCTTCTTCCCGGGCTGCTCCATTGATGATCGATTCGATCCACCACCCTCGTCGACGTGGAGGTCCGGTGGGAGGTACACCTACGTATATTATACTACCATCGTTCACGGGCTCGACAAGGATTGCTCAGTGTACAGTTCGTCAGACACGGACACGGCCGAAGCTCCCGGTCTCTTGATGGGCCAGGCCGCCTCGATTGGAACAAACAAAAACTACTACCGTTATATCAGGCCCAGTGAGGACGGTCACCGTAGAACAGCCCGCCACGAAGAAGTCCAACGTGCAAGGTGGGCCCTGCTAAACCTGTCCACGCTTGGGTCACTCGGAACCCAAGTCAAGTTTTCTTTTTTGCCTAAAAAAACCAAGTCAAACTTTTTAGAACACTCGAAAGGGCAGGGGGCTCCTCCATTTCATTAAGAAGAGGATAATTGGCCGGTTAATCAGAGATAACCAGGTGAAAGTCTGATACAGACACACAAACCTACCACACAATTGGTTTAGGAACAACCGTGCAAAAAACTCGACCACACAATTGATTAAGGGACAACCATGCAAAAACCCTAACCACATGATTGATAAAGGGACAATTATGCAAAAACCCAACAACCATGACAGACCGGGCCACCGGCGAATCGCCGGAAAGCCATCGACACGGAGCAAAACCATATCAGCACCTCTTAGGGCCACCGCCACACCGTAGCCCGGGGCCGCCACCCCGGCATCTAAGCAGCAAACTCGAAGTCGCTGCCTCGACTTCCACCAACGCAGCAAAGAACTGAGTCGGCGTACGAAGTGTTGAGTCTCCAAAGGCAGCGCCTCGAAGGAGGGAGCGACGAAGACGCCACCGTCACCCACTTCGGCCGAGGGCATAGCTAAGTTTTCACCCGGAGATCTAGGGAGATGGGCGACAAGAGGTTGGTGCTCCACGACAACACCTCAAAGGAGGGAACGACGTCCGAGGACGACGCTGCTGTCGGTCCTGACCAACGTCAGGGCTAGGCTTCCACCCGGAGCATTCCAACCACATCTGTCACACCAACCTCCAACGAGCAAGCCAACAGCCTACAAGCCACTTCGTCTTAGCCGAGCTACGGATGTCGAGCAAGACAGTAAGATGTATTTTGAAATCAAAGTAATCTTGTCATAGGGTCCCAGTCAATGTGTCTATCCATTGTATTAGATTGGCATTTTTGCATGTGGTGAAGACTAACATGCTAAAATCATGTATATGCTTGTTGTTTATGGTTCGACTAATAATAAACATGTGCACTTCAATAAAAATTGTATGAGATTTGACAAAATGTTAGTGCGATGATCTAGCGATTTTGATTTATCTAGCTATAGCTATGACGATCTACAGGTGGTGCAATTATTAAATACTAACTATATGTGATATGTTTATGTGCGGTCATGTAGATCTAACATATGTGATATGTTTGTGTATGTTTTATGTAGACCTATTGTGTATAATTATGAAGATCTAACTGTTGTGGTATGATTAGGCACATATATGTTGATCTAGTGTTTATTTTTAGGTACATTTATGTATGTCTAATAGTTGTGATATACTAATAAAGTGATGGTTTACTGTACCAACAACCAATTTTTTTCCTTTTCTGGCTTGTGTATCACTTTATTTTCTATATATTTCTTCTTTTAGTTAGTGCATAATAGGAGGTTGAAGTCAGAGATCCCTATGTTATGGTACATTTACATGATCATTTCTAGCTTAGTTTTAAAGAATAGTCTGTGTGATGAGCATACAACCACGTGGACTCGATACTTAATGTAAAAAGAATAGGCAATCAAGTGTTTGTGTCTTTTCTCATTAACTTTCAAATGTACGTATATCTAATTCTTGTGATATACATGTAAAAAGAGTTTTATATATTTAAATAATAGTTACATCATCTATCATGAGGGCTACAATATAATTCAGAGGCTCCTCAGACCAATTATAAGTTGTAGAAAACCTAGCTACCTCGCAAGCTCATGAGCAACCATATTTGCTTCCCTATTACAATGTTCAAAGCTAGCGATAGGAAAATCACAAGTCATATAATAACAGTCATAAAAAACAGTTGTCGCCGCTCCCACATAATGCCCTCCATTCTTCATGATTTCAATGACCTTCAAATTATTTGAATTGATAACATGGCGATTGCATTCAACCGTTTGCGCGAGGGATAATCCAAATCTTAGTGCCAACGCCTCAACCATGAGAACATCTGTACACCAACCAATTCTCATATTCCCCAGCAGTAAAAGTGATTTTATTATCTCTCAGAACCACACCAGTCATACACGTAAGCAGCTTTGGGTCGAAGGAAGCATCAACATTAAGTTTTGCAAAATGCATTGGGGGTGTACTCTAGCCCCCTCTTTTCATTGTAGCATTTAGAGAGGAAGCAAAGACATAATTAGCCACTAGATCATTGAAAGCGCGCGTTCCTGCGCCCGTCTATTTTAGCACTACAATGTTGGTGATAGAAGGAATTATATTAGAGGTTTTACTCTAGCAAAATTAATACATGAATTATGATATAACACGTAACTTAATTAGTAATTTTTTTGTAGGAATATGTTAGTGGAGTCCAACCAGGCAGTGACTCGGCAATTTTGCGTGTGATACAAAATTTAAACATTATTAGGCCCCATACCACATATGTAGAAAGATATTATTATTATCATCAATCAGTCAATCATTAAGGTAGTATAACTGATTCTCAAACAAGAAAATAGGTGATATTTTTCCCATAAATCACATCTTGCCCAAAAAAATTGTGCTCTATTAGTACGTCGACACCCGAGCACCCGTACATTGCCATGCACGTCTAGTTTTCCGGTAGCATACAACGAATTTATTTAAATATATACAATGAAACGTATAGCGAATGTCTCCTGTAAGATAAATCACCAAAGCCTGGCCATAGGTGTGTTCTTATATGCTAGAAGTTTTAGCGAAAAAACAGAGAACTCTGAAGACGACACACGATCAGCCTCGAACGACCTCTCTAAGCACTAAAATCATAAGCACATAGGTCACCTTGTGCAATCTTGGTGTCTCTTGTTGATTGTACTTGGTTGGTTGTTTGACCTTCTGATCATAAGGCGCACATTTTTCTTTATTTTACTGCAGTTTATCGATTGGTGGTTGTGTAAACTGATAAATTCATCAATTAGTAGTTTCGGTCCTCCTACATCAGACAAATATATTGAGCGACAAAGCAGTACATATACCAATTGAAAAACCATTGCTTCCAAAGGTTTAAGAAGAGTATTTCTTCAGATATCAAGCTTGAATTCATTCGCAAAAAAAGAGCTTGAATTATAATCCTCCGTGATACTATGATAGGTTCTTTGTGCAAATATATATTACATGTGTATAAAGGTAAGCTTTGCATTACCCAAATGGTCCAAGTATGCCAGAGAAATTGCTCAATGCAGCACACTAAGAAATATTTTAGTTGACCATTTAATTTGACCACACTATCACAAGTATGCCATAGAGTTAATGTATATTTCAGAAAATAGTTACACACATGCATGCTTACTAAGAAATAACTTATCATATCATGCACTGACATATATCAGCAGCTCTGAAAAACTTGCAGAAGCAAAAATAGAATGCAATAGACTAAAACTTGTACAAGGAGACCTGTTCATATCTAAAGTCATCACCTGCATGTAGCCGTATTAGCATCACAACGTTGGTGAGGGTAATCTTCTAAAATAATGTGGGTAATAACCTAAAAGGTATTTGTATTGTTGAAGGATTGGGCGATGTCAAGAATATACCATGATGTGAAATTAGCACAAACTTTTGAAATTTGCTAAATCAAGTCAAAGATAAGTAATTTGCATCTACCTCCAGATCAACTCCCATGAAAGGTTGCCTCAGAGTACTTCAGCTCCCCCGTTGCAATCACATCATATTTCTCATGAAGACCAAGTTATAAACTCATACTTCAAATACATAAAAATTGGACTGGCATGCACAAACTACTTTTAAATTAAGCCTAATGCCATTAATAATTGTAACCTCTATATTAGGATACAAGACGAGTAGTAAGATAGATAGCAATAGCATAACTTGGCATGGAAAAAGCATATGAGGACACACACACACACACACACAATTGTGATGATGAATGGAAGTATACAAACTGCATGTATTTTTCGCAAAATATACAACTACATATACAGCTACTAAGAATATTCAAAACTGTAAATCTTGACACTTCCACTTGTCAACATTATGTGTCCATGTTAATTGCTTAAATGCAAAGCATAGGGAC
This sequence comes from Triticum monococcum, assembly GCA_034509565.1. Classification (NCBI taxonomy): domain Eukaryota; kingdom Viridiplantae; phylum Streptophyta; class Magnoliopsida; order Poales; family Poaceae; genus Triticum; species Triticum monococcum. The sequence continues at coordinate 72,653,241 of CM067842.1, read as the reverse complement.
AGTTGGCATAGTCATACATTCTACATGGGATATCAAATTTTAGATTCTTTCTGTATGAGTAAACGGTACAGAAAATAACATCCTTTCCTAAAAGAAAAAATAATAAAATCATAATATTTGATAGGCACAAATCAGCAAAGTCAACATATTCTGTACAATAATAAAAGAACCTTGGAATATACAGCTACAGTACAGAAAATAGCTTTCTTTCATAAAAGAAAAATGGATAAAATCTTAACACCCGACGGGCACAAATCATCAAAGTCGACGTATGCTATACATTAATAAAAAAAGTCTTCACATGTTATTTTCTTCAGAGAAACGAACATATCTTGTACATACATTAATAAAATAATATATTCACATTTATTTTCTTTAGCCATGTGATCAACTGAAGGAACAAAGTTTCTCTCCGAGCATTATTTGTGTGAGCCCAAAAGTAAGCACAATTAGCAATCTCACAGCCATCCATGAGAAATTTGTGGCACATAAAAAAATGTGGGAGGGGGCAGGGGGTGCTCACCGTGGCCCTCCCAACCGCAGGACACCACCACTTTGTCGATCTTTCTCCCACCTGCCTCATGAATCCACACCAACCAGCAGCAAGGTGTGCGTGCGTGCTCATAATCCACACCAACCATCTCGAGTTTCTGCAATATTTTTCAAAATTATGAAACATAAAACTAAAGTTGCATTAGCTGGCGAATATATTAGACATACAAAATGTTGTAACAAATTGAATATAGTTTTGAGCCTCTTGTTTGGTTTCATATATATGCCGCATTCAACATGGATCAGTATATGAAATACCAATTAGCTTGGACTAATGAGTGGCTAGAGCATGTGTGAAATCTGAAATGAATCAAGAGCTATCTGAAAATTTAACAGGTAAGCTTAATCAAAAAATACTTACATGAATCAAGTGATATCTTTCAGAAGGCCAAATAGGCATCTACATGCAAGCAGGATTCAGAAAGCCACAGAGGAGACAGGGGGCAGGGAGAAAACAAGCACATGAGTACAGTACAGACTAATGCAGACGGGCAGAAAATCTACGCCTTCTGGTTGACTGGACCGTGTACCTCTGCTGCTTAGAAATTGGGTATATGTAGGGATGGCAATACAACCAGGAACTCAATTACTTGAACTGAAGATCAAATATCCACATTAGAATCCCAAACTGAATCTGCACACTATATACAAATAGTTACATTACTGACGTGTAAATTAGTACTGTGAAGTAGGAGTTCAACCACGGTACCTTGTACAAAAAAATCATACATATGAAATGAAAGGGGAAGGGAAACGTGGATGCTTACCATACTGGTCACCGGCCAATGAACACAACGCGAAGACAACGACTGCAAAAATTGATAGAACCGAAGGGATAATCCAACTACCTGGTTGTTGTTAAATTCAGAATGGGTGTTAGCGGCATCGTCATGAAGTGTTTCGCGATATACCTTAGCTTTGACCTTCTCCCCGCGGCCAGCTGTCAAATGCATCGATAGCCGGGACATCCAAGGTTGTTAGAATTGTGATTTTGAATCGGATCGGAGCTCCGATGGTAAGATCGCAAATCGTAGAATCTTCACTATCAGGATCGTAGAAACGTAGATTCTATGAACTAAAATCGTAGAATCATAGGGGTTAGTTTGGATCGTAAAGTCGTAGAATCGTATAACAGAATCGCGACATCAAACTGGAGAGGTCTTCACCGCGCCGTTGTCGTCGCCTGCCCGTTACCTTCAAGGACGTCTTCATCAAGGGGCGTCCGCTGCTGCCGCCGCCTCAATAGGGTTGCGAGTGTAGTGCTGCTCCTTTGCATCTTCCTTGCGCATCGGCGGCATCTCGCCCAAGCTGGCAGCACATCAATGATTCACCCTCGATCATAAGAGGAAAGGGATCGGGAGGGACGGGGCTTGGGGATGAGTGGAAACGACGGCTGCAAGAGTAGCAGCGGCCCAGAGAAAGAGGAGATCAGGGGAGGCGGCGGCGTACCTAGGGAAGAGGAGACCTGCATCGTCGTGCCTCCTCTCGTACTCTCTTTTTTAGGCGTCCTTCTCTCGTAGTACTCTTTTTCTCCGCATCGTGTCGATTGCTCAGTGCAGGTGTGTGTAAGGAGGTTGCTAGAGGCCCATTAGGCCCAATTTATCCGGAGCGCCCAAAAAAGTGACCGGAGCAGCGGCCCAGGATGGTTAGCGATCGTTGTTAGCGAACATAACCGGATTAGGAGCGACTCACAGCTCATCCAATGGCCAAAAATGCTTCAAACTGATGATCAGACGGCCGGGAGCGCTGATGCCTTGAGAAGGCTGGAAAAATATTCAGTTTTAATGTATCTAAATAAGAGGTCAACAACCCATACTAATCTGATAGGCATCTTGAGTTTTATACTCACACACATTTTTGGTACCCAAAATGGATAACTCCTAATCAGGAAGCACAAGTAAAAACCTCAACGACAGCCTCACCGGCACGATCAACTTCACAAAGCCTTTTTTAGTAATATCAACCAACCCTAACATCCTCCAAACCTCTTTAGCTTTTTGGCATACAATCATTAAATGTTTGGAATCTTCTATTCCATTAGAACAATAAGGACATTGATGCGAAACTTTGATGTGTCTATTAGCTAGCATAACACGACATGAAAGAGTATCATGCAACATATGCTAAATAAAAAATTACTTTGGCCGAGCACGGCAACTTTCAAGTCTTACTCAAATAGGGTTGTCTTTGACTTGCCTCATACCATGAGTCCTACGAAGTTTCCTCCCATGCTGGTTATCCATTTCCACAAAATAAGTTGATCTGACAGAGAAATTTCCATTTTTTGTAAAATCCCAAGCAATAAAGTCTGACATTTATGCACTAGAAGAGGGATCCCAAGAACCTGTTGTGCATCAATTGGCCACAATATTTGTCTGACCAGATCTTCATCCGATTTATTATTAATTGGGTCAATAAGATCACCAACCTTTGACAAAATATTTCCCGAGTAATGACTTCTCTATTAGCACCATTTGGGATCCACGTGTCTTCCCAAATACTTCATCCGTTCCTAAATATTTGTCTTTCTAGACATTTCAAATGACTACTACATACGGATGTATGTAGACATATTTTAGAGTGTAGATTCATTCATTTTTCTCCGTATGTAGTCACTTGTTGAAATGCCTAGAAAGACAAGTATTTAGGAACGGAGGGAGTATAATTCATCTGCCCATACCTAACTCTTCAGATGTAACCATGTTTAAGAGAACTGACCTCTGCCATGATACTTTTCCAAGTAAAAGAATATCCCTCTTTTAAACTTGTGTTTAACAAATCATCAGCAGGGAAATTTTAGCTCCGAAAACAGAGACACATAAAGAGTCTGGCTTATCAATTAGACGCTATGCTTGCTTTGCTAGCATTGCCAAATTAAAAAACTGAATATCGCGGGAACCCATTCCTCTTTGATATTTTGGGACTTAATTGGTTTGCCTCATTTCTTGCTAGTGTATCTTTTTATTAATTTGCTTTGTTTAATTATAAATATATAATAGACAAGCAAGATCAATGACCGGATTTTGTTCACCCCTTTTCTGGCTAGTGTATCTCTTTATTTTCTATGTATTAATCTCTTAGTATATAATAGGTAGATCAAATCATAATTCCTCACTGTGGTATGTTTACTTGTTAATTTCTATATTTTTCTGTAATAATCGATGTGATGACTGATGACCATATAACCATGTGGACCATGCACTTAAAGTAAAAAAAAATAAACAAAATAAAAACACAAGTGTTTGTGCTTTTTCTTAGTAATATTCAAATTTGTGTATATCTAGTTGTTACGATACACTAATAAAGTGATGATTTACCAAAGCAACTACAAGATTTTTTCGCCCCTTTGCTGGCTAGGGTGTCTCTTTATTTTTTTTCTATGTATTGTTATTTTAGTATATAATACTAGATGGATCAAGTCAAAATCCTTAGGTTATGGTATGTTCACATGGTAATTTCTAGCTTTAAAAAAATTCAAACTGATGAACATATAACCATGTGGATCATGGACCAAACGCTCAAAGTGAGCAGAAAAAACAATCAAGTGTTTGTGTTTTTCTCATGAATATTCAAGTTTGAGATTATTTAATATCTATTGCGTTGGTTTGAACCTTTCAACATTTTACTATCAAGAAAGTAAATAGGATATATGCTTCATCAAGGCGATGCAGGTCTCTCTCATCTCCATTGTCCGAAGTGCGAACCACGCACATTACAACCTCCTTAACACTAGTCTGGCATGCTTGGTACAAACGAAAGGAAAACCCATCCAATTCAGACACCCTGTCCGGTGGCATCTCTTTGATAGCAGCCTACACATCCTTCGAGCAAGTACAATAGTGGGCTATAAATCCGCTTACATGGCACTTTTACCTATGTAGAGGAGAGAGACAAGAAAAAAAGTGAAGCTCATGCAAGAGCCAGGCTCTACACCTGCTCCTAGGCAAAAGCATTTAATGAGAGAAAAGAGATAGAGAGAAAGTGAAAAAAAAATAAGCTTACATCCAACCTTGTAGTTCACTTTATTGTATGACCAATTAATAATGCTAACTCTTGGTGACATGGCATGTCCATATAGCCATCAGCTGGCTATACAATTAACCATGCTCTTCTCAAAGAAATTTGCCTCCAGCGCCGCCATATACACCGGAAGGAGATCCAGCGTCGGCAAGTGAAGGCAATGATCCCTGGGCGTGGGATAGCCCAACAGGCCAACCAAGTGCTCGAAAGCCAACACATCCATGCCCTCCTGAGACATCGCCTCGGTCTCCCCAGATTACAACTTGAACATATGATCCTCCGGCACTTTTTTTTTCTTTTTTTTTGAAAAGAAGGAATACTCCCGACCTCTGCATCTGGACGATGTATACGGCCACTTTATTGATTATAACACAAGACCTTCGGCACCTGGCACTTGAAAAGGATTGAAACAATCATGTGTTTGTATCTCCCTCCCTCAACCACTGAATTTAAGATTTTTGACAAGTGATAGTACGTTGCAGAGATGCGAGCCCCAGAACTTCCTTCTTCAATTGATCACAGAGCCAAAACTCGGCATCAGAGAGGGCACGACGGTCCATCACGGCATCAAGCAATCTGATAACCTCATTTGTCATCAACAACTACTCCCGGTGTTCCCAATAGTGCGCTGGCTCCATCTTGTCAGTTCTTTGGCAGTGGGCTTGAGATGGCAAAACAAATCCATGAAGGGGTCGTGCTGGGGCAGAGAAGCGTTTCAGCCCACGGTCACAACATCCTGGAACCCCCCGCATTGGCGGCCGCCGAGATTGAATGGAAGCAGGATTTGCGGCTGAAATTGACATTAGTGGATATTAGCAGTGGGCAGTGGTCCGACAGAGAGAAGTGGATAATGCGTACAACAGATGATCAGGGTGATCCACGTCCCATTCAATGGAGGTGAACCACTTGTCCATTTTCTCCAGATTTTTTGTCCAAAAGGACCTGCTCAACGAAATTGTCAGAAAAGACCCCTTCCGAATGAAATTGGCAAAAAAGACACCCTGGACATGTTGGCAGGCGTGGCAGCCGACATGCCCGGAGACGGCAACACTGTTCACTGTACCGTTCACGCAGGAGACGAGAAAAACAACGACGAGGCGAGCAAACAGTACCTGCCGCCTCACGCAGTGGCAGCAGCACTGTTCACGCGCGAGTGAACAGTAATTTCAAAAAAATAAAAAAAATAGCAGGAAAATTCAGAAAAATCTGGAATTTTTTAGCAGCAAAAACAATTGATTGTTCTAAGTGGGTGCAAAATTTCAGAATTTTTTGAATTTTTCTGCTATTTTTTTTTTGAAATTACTCTTCACTCACGCGTGAACAGTGTTGCCGCCATTGTGTGAGGCCGCGGGTACTGTTCGCTCGCCTGTCGTTGTTTTTCTCGTCTCCTGTGTGAACAGTATAGTGAACAATATAGCTGCCTCCTGGCATGGCGGCAGGTGCCACGTGTCGGCTGCCGCGCCTGCCGCCACGGTTTAGGAGGTCTTTTTTGCTAATTTCATCTGAAGAGGGTCTTTTCTGGCAATTCCGCTGGATAGGTGGTCCTTTTGGACAAAACATCTCTTCTTCAAGGTCAGCGCATGACATTCATTACTCCACATGTAACAGCGCCCCTCCAATGGAGATTCCTTTAACTCCAGGTCATTAAGCATTCTCCGAGACTTACCCATCGTGCGTCTATTGATGAGATCATTGTTCTTGTCTGCCTCGTCAACAATAAGGTTGAAGTCTCCAACGGCCATGTACATGAAATCCTTCCGATAGAGAGGATAGGCAGGCATAAGCACAGCCAGAAATTTGGCGTCGGCATAAGTTGTAATGTGACGTTGAAAACTGTTGGAAATATGAGCAAGTTACTACGAGATCTAATCCAAATAATTAGAAGATAAATCATGACTACAGTAGCAGAGATTAAACTAATCATGCGAACTAGTATAGTAGATGAACAGATCACATCTAGGGGACATACTGTTGGGGAATGCAGTAATTTCAAAAAATTTCCTACGCACACGCAAGATCATGGTGATGCACAACAACGAGAGGGGAGAGTGTTGTCTACGTACCAACGCAGACCGACTGCGGAAGCGATCACACAACGTAGAGGAAGTAGTCGTACGTCTTCTTCCCGATCCGACCGATCCAAGCACCGTTACTCCGGCACCTCCGAGTTCTTAGCACACGTTCAGCTCGATGACGTTCCTCGGGCTCCGATCCAGCAAAGCGTCGAGGAAGAGTTCCGTCAGCACGACGGCGTGGTGACGATCTTGATGTACTACCGACGCAGGGCTTCGCCTAAGCACTGTAACGGTATGATCGAGGTGGAATTTGGTGGCAGGGGGCACCGCACACGGCTAAGGAACGATCTCAAGGATCAAGTTGTGTGTCTTGGGGTGCCCCCTGCCCCCGTATATAAAGGTTGGAGGGAGGGGGGCTGGCCGGCCAAAGAGGTGTAGGCGCAGGAGGAGTCCTACTCCTACCGGGAGTATGACTCCCCCCTCCAATCCTAGTCCAACTAGGAAACCTTCAAAGGGGAGAGAGAGAGAGGTGGCCGGCCCCTCTCCTAGTCCTAATAGGACTAGGGAGAGGGGGGGAGGCGCAGCCCTATGTGGGCTGCCCTCTCACCTTTCCACTAAGGCCCATGTTGGCCCATTTGGCTCCCGGGGGGTTCCGGTAACCCTCCCGGTAATCCGGTAAAATCCCGATTTCACCCGGAACACTTCCGATGTCCAAACATAGGCTTCCAATATATCAATCTTTACGTCTCGACCATTTCGAGACTCCTCGTCATGTCCGTGATCACATCCGGGACTCCGAACAACCTTCGGTACATCAAAATGCATAAACTCATAATAACTGTCATCGTAACGTTAAGCGTGCGGACCCTACGGTTCGAGAACAATGTAGACATGACCGAGACACGTCTCCGGTCAATAACCAATAGCGGGACCTGGATGCCCATATTGGCTCCTACATATTCTACGAAGATCTTTATCGGTCAGACCGCATAACAACATACGTTGTTCCCTTTGTCATCGGTATGTTACTTGCCCGAGATTCGATCGTCGGTATCCAATACCTAGTTCAATCTCGTTACCGGCAAGTCTCTTTACTCGTTCCGTAATACATCATCTCACAACTAACATATTAGTTGCAGTGCTTGCAAGGCTTATGTGATGTGCATTACCGAGAGGGCCCAGAGATACCTCTCCGACAATCGGAGTGACAAACCCTAATCTCGAAATACGCCAACCCAACATCTACCATTGGAGACACCTGTAGTACTCCTTTATAATCACCCAGTTACGTTGTGACGTTTGGTAGTACCCAAAGTGTTCCTCCGGTAAACGGGAGTTGCATAATCTCATAGTTATAGGAACATGTATAAGTCATGAAGAAAGCAATAGCAACATACTAAACGATCGGGTGCTAAGCTAATGGAATGGGTCATGTCAATCAGATCATTCTACTAATGATGTGACCTCGTTAATCAAATAACAACTCTTTGTTCATGGTTAGGAAACATAACCATCTTTGATTAACGAGCTAGTCAAGTAGAGGCATACTAGTGACACTCTGTTGGTCTATGTATTCACACATGTATTATGTTTCCGGTTAATACAATTCTAGCATGAATAATAAACATTTATCATGATATAAGGAAATAAATAATAACTTTATTATTGCCTCTAGGGCATATTTCCTTCAGTCTCCCACTTGCACTAGAGTCAATAATCTAGATCACATCACCATGTGATTAACATCGATAGTTCACATCATCATGTGACCAATACCCAAAGGGTTTACTAGATTCAGTAATCTAGTTCACATCGCTATGTGATTAACACCCAAAGAGTACTAAGGTGTGATCATGTTTTGCTTGTGAGAGAATCTTTAGTCAACGGGTCTGCCACATTCAGATCCATATGTATTTTGCAAATTTCTATGTCAACAATGCTCTGCATGGAGCTACTCTAGCTAATTGCTCCCACTTTCAATGTGTATCTAGACCGAGACTTAGAGTCATCTAGATCAGTGTCAAAACTTGCATCGGCGTAACCCTTTACGACGAACCTTTTGTCACGTCCATAATCGAGAAACATATCCTTATTTCACTAAGGATAATTCTGACCGCTGTCTAGTGATCTACTCCTAGATCACTATTGTACTCCCTTGCCAAAATCAGTGTAGGGTATACAATAGATCTGGTACACAGCATGGCATACTTTATAGAACCTATGGCCAAGGCACAGGGAATGACTTTCATTCTCTTTCTATCTTCTGCCGTGGTCGGGTTTTGAGTCTTACTCAATTTCACACCTTATAGTACAGGCAAGAACTCTTTCTTTGATTGCTCCATTTTGAACTACTTCAAAATCTTTGTCAAGGCATGTACTCATTGAAAGAACTTATCAAGCGTCTTTGATCTATCTCTATAGATCTTGAAGCTCAATATGTAAGCAGCTTCATCGAAGTCTTTCTTTGAAAAACTCCTTTCAAACACTCCTTTATGCTTTACAGAATAATTCTACATTATTTCCGATCAACAATATGTCATTCACATATACTTATCAGAAATGCTGTAGTGCTCCCACTCACTTTCTTGTAAATACAGGCTTCACCGCAAGTCTGTATAAAACTATATGCTTTGATCAACTCATCAAAGCGTATATTCCAATTCCGAGATGCTTGCACCAGTCCACAGATGGATCGCTGGAGCTTGCACATTTTGTTAGCCCCTTTCGGATTGACAAAACCTTCTGTTGCATCATATACAACTCTTCTTTAATAAATCCATTAAGGAATGCAGTTTTGTTTATCCTTTTGCCAGATTTCATAAAATGTGGCAATTACTAACATGATTCGGACAGACTCGAGCATAGATACGAGTGAGAAACTCTCATCGTAGTCAACACCTTGAACTTGTCGAAAAACCTTTTGCGACAATTCTAGCTTTGTAGATAGTAACACTACTATCAACGTCCGTCTTCCTCTTGAAGATCCATTTATTCTCAATTGCTTGCCGATCATCAGGCAAGTCAACCAAAGTCCATACTTTGTTCTTATACATGGATCATATCTCAGATTTCATGGCTTCAAGCCACTTTGCGGAATCTGGGCTCACCATCGCTTCTTCATAGTTCGTAGGTTCATCATGATCTAGTAGCATGACTTCCAGAAAAGGATTACCGTACCACTCTGGCGCGGATCTTACTCTGGTTGATCTACGAGGTTCAGTAGTATCTTGTTCTGAAGTTTTATGATCATCATCATTAGCTTCCTCACTAACTGGTGTAGGTGCCACAGAAACAGTTTTCTGTGTTGTGCTACTTTCCAACAAGGGAGCAGGTACAGTTACCTCGTCAAGTTTCTACTTTCCTCCCACTCACTTCTTTCGAGAGAAACTCCTTCTCCAGAAAGTTTCCGAATTTTAGCAACAAAAGTCTTGCCTTCGGATCTGTGATAGAAGGTGTATCCAATAGTTTCCTTTGGATATCCTATGAAGACGCACTTCTCCGATTTGAGTTTGAGCTTATCAGGATGAAACTTTTTCACATAAGCATCACAACCCCAAACTTTTAAGAAACGACAACTTTGGTTTCTTGCTAAACCATAGTTCATATAGTGCCGTCTCAACGGATTTAGATGGTGCCCTATTTAACGTGAATGCAGCTGTCTCTAATGCATAACCCCAAAAACGATAGTGGTAAATCGGTAAGAAACATCATAGATTGCACTATATCCAATAAAGTACGGTTATGACGTTCGGACATACCATTATGCTGTGGTGTTCCAGGTGGCGTGAGTAGTGAAACTATTTCACATTGTTTTAACTGAAGACCAAACTCGTAACTCAAATACTCTTTTCCACGATCAGATCGTAGAAACTTTATTTTCTTGTTACGATGATTTTCCACTTCACTCTGAAATTATATGAACTTTTCAAATGTATCAGACTTCTATTTCATTAAGTAGATATACCCATATCTGCTCAAATCATCTGTGAAGGTCAGAAAATAATGATACCCGCTGCAAGCCTTAAATATTCGTCGGACCACATACATCAGTATGTATGATTTCCAACAAATCTGTTGCTTGCTTCATTGTTCCGGAGAACGGCGTTTTAGTCATCTTGCCCAAAAGGCATGGTTCGCAAGCATCAAGTGATTCATAATCAAGTGATTCCAAAAACCCATCAGCATGGAGTTTCTTCATGTGCTTTATACCAATATGACCTAAACAGCAGTGCCACAAATAAGTTGCACTATCATTATTAACTTTGCATCTTTTGGTTTCAATATTATGAATATGTGTATCACTAAGATCGAGATCCAATGAACTATTTTCATTGGGTGTGTAACCATATAAGGTTTTATTCATGTAAACAGAACAACAATTTATTCTCTTACTTTAATGAATAACCGTATTGCAATAAACATGATCAAATCATATTCATGCTCAACGCAAAAAACCAAATAACACTTATTTAGGTTCAACACTAATCCCGAAAGTATAGGGAGTGTGCGATGATGATCATATCAATCTTGGAACCACTTCCAACACACATCGTCACTTCACCCTTAACTAGTCTCTGTTTATTCTGCAACTCCCGTTTCGAGTTACTAAACTTAGCAACTGAACTAGTATCAAATACTAAGGGTTTGCTATAAACACTAGTAAAGTACACATCAATAACATGTATATCAAATATACTTATGTTCACTTTGCCATCCTTCTTATCCGCCAATCACTTGGGGTAGTTCCGCTTCTAGTGACCAGTCCCTTTGCAGTAGAAGCACTTAGTCTCAGGCTTAGGATCAGACTTGGGCTTCTTCACTTGAGCAGCAACTTGCTTGCCGTTCTTCTTGAAGTTCCCCTTCTTCCCTTTGCCCTTTTCTTGAAACTAGTGGTCTTGTCAACCATCAACACTTGATGTTTTTCTTGATTTCTACCTTCGTTGATTTCAGCATCACGAAGAGCTTGGGAGTTGTTTCTGTTATCCCTTGCATATTATAGTTCATCGCGAAGTTCTACTAACTTGGTGATGGTGACTAGAGAATTCTGTCAATCACTATCTTATCTGGAAGATTAACTCCCACTTGATTCAAGCGATTGTAGTACCCAGACGATCTGAGCACATGCTCACTAGTTGAGCGATTCTCCTCCATCTTTTAGCTATAGAACTTGCTGGAGACTTCATGTCTCTCAACTCGGGTATTTGCTTGAAATATTAACTTCAACTCCTGGAACATCTCATATGGTCCATGACGTTCAAAACGTCTTTGAAGTCCCGATTCTAAGCCGTTAAGCATGGTGCACTAAACTATCAAGTAGTCATCATATTGAGCTAGCCAAACGTTCATAACGTCTGCATCTGCTCCTGCAATAGGTCTGTCACCTAGCGGTGCATCAAGGACATAATTCTTCTGTGCAGCAGTGAGGATAAACCTCAGATCACGGATCCAATCCGCATCATTGCTACTAACATCTTTCAACACAATTTTCTCTAGGAACATATCAAAATAAACACAGGGAAGCAACAACGCGAGCTATTGATCTACAACATGATTTGCAAAATACTACCAGGACTAAGTTCATGATAAATTTAAGTTCAATTTAATCATATTACTTAAGAACTCCCACTTAGATAGACATCCCTCTAATCCTCTAAGTGATCACGTGATCCAAATCAACTAAACCATAACCGATCATCACGTGAGATGGAGTAGTTTTCAATGGTGAACATCGCTATGTTGATCATATCTACTATATGATTCACGCTCGACCTTTCGGTCTCTGTGTTCCGAGGCCATATCTGTATATGCTTGGCTCGTCAAGTATAACCTGAGTATTCCGCGTGTGCAACTGTTTTGCACCCGTTGTATTTGAACGTAGAGCCTATCACACCCGATCATCACGTGGTGTCTCAGCACGAAGAACTTTTGCAACGGTGCATACTCAGGGAGAACACTTCTTGATAATTTAGTGAGAGATCATCTTATAATGCTACCGTCAATCAAAGCAAGATAAGATGCATAAAAGGATAAACATCACATGCAATCAATATAAGTGATATGATATGGCCATCATCATCTTGTGCTTTGTGATCTCCATCTCCGAAGCACCGTCATGATCACCATCGTCACCGGCGCGACACCTTGATCTCCATCGTAGCATCGTTGTCGTCTCGCCAATCTTATGCTTCTACGACTATCACTACCGCTTAGTAATAAAGTAAAGCATTACATCGCGATTGCATTGCATACAATAAAGCGACAACCATATGGCTCCTGCCAGTTGCCGATAACTCGGTTACAAAACATGATCATCTCATACAATAAAATCAGCATCATGCCTTGACCATATCACATCACAACATGCCCTGCAAAAACAAGTTAGACGTCCTCTACTTTGTTGTTGCAAGTTTTACGTGGCTGCTACGGGCTTAAGTAAGAACTCATCTCACCTACGCATCAAAACCACAACGATAGTTCGTCAAATAGACTCCGTTTTAACCTTCTCAAGGACCGGGCTGAAGGAAATATGCCCTAGAGGCAATAATAAAGTTATTATTTATTTCCTTATATCATGATAAATGTTTATTATTCATGCTAGAATTGTATTAACCGGAAACATAATACATGTGTGAATACATAGACCAACAGAGTGTCACTAGTATGCCTCTACTTGACTAGCTCGTTAATCAAAGATGGTTATGTTTCCTAACCATGAACAAAGAGTTGTTATTTGATTAACGAGGTCACATCATTAGTTGAATGATCTGATTGACATGACCCATTCCATTAGCTTAGCACACGATCGTTTAGTATGTTGCTATTGCTTTCTTCATGACTTATACATGTTCCTATGACTATGAGATTATGCAACTCCCGTTTGCCGGAGGAACACTTTGGGTGCTACCAAACGTCACAACGTAACTGGGTGATTATAAAGGAGCATTACAGGTGTCTCCAAAGGTAGATGTTGGGTTGGCGTATTTCGAGATTAGGATTTGTCACTCCGATTGTCGGAGAGGTATCTCTGGGCCCTCTCGGTAATGCACATCACATAAGCCTTGCAAGCACTGCAACTAATATGTTAGTTGTTAGATGATGTATTACGGAACGAGTAAAGAGACTTGCCAGTAACGAGATTGAACTAGGTATTGGATACCGACGATCGAATCTCGGGCAAGTAACATACCGATGACAAAGGGAACAACGTATGTTGTTATGCGGTCTGACCGATAAAGATCTTCGTAGAATATGTAGGAACCAATATGGGCATCCAGGTCCCGCTATTGGTTATTGACCGGAGACGTGTCTCGGTCATGTCTACATTGTTCTCGAACCGTAGGGTCCGCACGCTTAAGGTTTCGATGACAGTTGTATTATGAGTTTATGCATTTTGATGTACCGAAGGTTGTTCGGAGTCCCGGATGAGATCACGGACATGACGAGGAGTCTCGAAATGGTCGAGACGTAAAGATTGATATATTGGAAGCCTATGTTTGGACATCGGAAGTGTTCCGGGTGAAATCGGGATTTTACCGGATTACCGGGAGGGTTACCGGAACCCCCCGGGAGCCAAATGGGCCAACATGGGCCTTAGTGGAAAGGTGAGAGGGCAGCCCACATAGGGCTGCGCCTCCCCCCCTCTCCCTAGTCCTATTAGGACTAGGAGAGGGGCCGGCCACCTCTCTCTCTCTCTCCCCTTTGAAGGTTTCCTAGTTGGACTAGGATTGGAGGGGGGAGTCCTACTCCCGGTAGGAGTAGGACTCCTCCTGCGCCTACACCTCTTTGGCCGGCCAGCCCCCCTCCCTCCAACCTTTATATACGGGGGCAGGGGGCACCCCAAGACACACAACTTGATCCTTGAGATCGTTCCTTAGCCGTGTGCGGTGCCCCCTGCCACCAAATTCCACCTCGATCATACCGTTACAGTGCTTAGGCGAAGCCCTGCGTCGGTAGTACATCAAGATCGTCACCACGCCGTCGTGCTGACGGAACTCTTCCTCGACGCTTTGCTGGATCGGAGCCCGAGGAACGTCATCGAGCTGAACGTGTGCTAAGAACTCGGAGGTGCCGGAGTAACGGTGCTTGGATCGGTCGGATCGGGAAGAAGACGTACGACTACTTCCTCTATGTTGTGTGATCGCTTCCGCAGTCGGTCTGCGTTGGTACGTAGACAACACTCTCCCCTCTCGTTGCTGTGCATCACCATGATCTTGCGTGTGCGTAGGAAAATTTTCGAAATTACTGCGTTCCCCAACACGGGCGTAGTCACACTTGGTTCAACTAAAGTTGGAGAGGCAGTCTTCCGCAAGCCATCTATGTGCAAAGCACGTCGAGGGAACCGGTCTCGCGTAAGAGTACGCGTAATGTTGGTCCGGATCGTCTCGTCCAACAATACCGCCGAACCAAAGTATGACATGCTGGTAGGCAGTATGACTTGTATCGCCCACAACTCACTTGTGTTCTACTCGTGCATATAACATCAAACCATAAAAACCTAGGCTCGGATGCCACTGTTGGGGAACGCAGTAATTTCAAAAAATTTCCTACGCACACGCAAGATCATGGTGATGCACAGCAACGAGAGGGGAGAGTGTTGTCTACGTACCAACGCAGACCGACTGCGGAAGCGATCACACAACGTAGAGGAAGTAGTCGTACGTCTTCTTCCCGATCCGACCGATCCAAGCACCGTTACTCCGGCACCTCCGAGTTCTTAGCACACGTTCAGCTCGATGATGTTCCTCGGGCTCCGATCCAGCAAAGCGTCGAGGAAGAGTTCCGTCAGCACGACGGCGTGGTGACGATCTTGATGTACTACCGACGCAGGGCTTCGCCTAAGCACTGTAACGGTATGATCGAGGTGGAATTTGGTGGCAGGGGGCACCGCACACGGCTAAGGAACGATCTCAAGGATCAAGTTGTGTGTCTTGGGGTGCCCCCTGCCCCCGTATATAAAGGTTGGAGGGAGGGGGGCTGGCCGGCCAAAGAGGCGTAGGCGCAGGAGGAGTCCTACTCCTACCGGGAGTAGGACTCCCCCCTCCAATCCTAGTCCAACTAGGAAACCTTCAAAGGGGAGAGAGAGAGAGAGGTGGCCGGCCCCTCTCCTAGTCCTAATAGGACTAGGGAGAGGGGGGGAGGCGCAGCCCTATGTGGGCTGCCCTCTCACCTTTCCACTAAGGCCCATGTTGGCCCATTTGGCTCCCGGGGGGTTCCGGTAACCCTCCCGGTAATCCGGTAAAATCCCGATTTCACCCGGAACACTTCCGATGTCCAAACATAGGCTTCCAATATATCAATCTTTACGTCTCAACCATTTCGAGACTCCTCGTCATGTCCGTGATCACATCCGGGACTCCGAACAACCTTCGGTACATCAAAATGCATAAACTCATAATAACTGTCATCGTAACGTTAAGCGTGCGGACCCTACGGTTCGAGAACAATGTAGACATGACCGAGACACGTCTCCGGTCAATAACCAATAGCGGGACCTGGATGCCCATATTGGCTCCTACATATTCTACGAAGATCTTTATCGGTCAGACCGCATAACAACATACGTTGTTCCCTTTGTCATCGGTATGTTACTTGCCCGAGATTCGATCGTCGGTATCCAATACCTAGTTCAATCTCGTTACCGGCAAGTCTCTTTACTCGTTCCGTAATACATCATCTCACAACTAACATATTAGTTGCAGTGCTTGCAAGGCTTATGTGATGTGCATTACCGAGAGGGCCCAGAGATACCTCTCCGACAATCGGAGTGACAAACCCTAATCTCGAAATACGCCAACCCAACATCTACCATTGGAGACACCTGTAGTACTCCTTTATAATCACCCAGTTACGTTGTGACGTTTGGTAGTACCCAAAGTGTTCCTCCGGTAAACGGGAGTTGCATAATCTCATAGTTATAGGAACATGTATAAGTCATGAAGAAAGCAATAGCAACATACTAAACGATCGGGTGCTAAGCTAATGGAATGGGTCATGTCAATCAGATCATTCTACTAATGATGTGACCTCGTTAATCAAATAACAACTCTTTGTTCATGGTTAGGAAACATAACCATCTTTGATTAACGAGCTAGTCAAGTAGAGGCATACTAGTGACACTCTGTTGGTCTATGTATTCACACATGTATTATGTTTCCGGTTAATACAATTCTAGCATGAATAATAAACATTTATCATGATATAAGGAAATAAATAATAACTTTATTATTGCCTCTAGGGCATATTTCCTTCACATACTAGAAACATGAATTCTACCACGATCTTGAACAGGAAGGATAGAATCACATACGGTGCAGCCGGAGCAGCACCGCCAGCGTTGACGTTGTCACCCATGTCGTCGAGGATGAGGTTGCCGAGGCCGGGGAAGAAGTCGTCGTTCGCGAAGTTGTCGCTGCCAGCAATCGCGCGAGTGCGCTCTCCAAAAACCTGATCGCCCCTCTCCCATATAGGATCACGAGAGGCGGGGTTCCGGAGGCCTGTTGTCCCTTCTGCCGATGCACGCCGAAAAGAGGGATGGAGAAGACTTGCTTGGCGGCGCAATGATCTGGAACAGTGGTGAGAAACCATACGAAGCGGCGGCGGCGGCTCAATACCGCAACCCGCGGCGCGACGCGTCGTGGCGTGGCGTGGCGTGGCGAGGCGAGCGAGGAGGAGGAGCGCGCGTGTAGGTCTCCTCTTCTCATGCTCATACAAGTGGTAGAAGAGCTCACCTTATAAAGAGGTGCAACTCTCTCTCAACTTCCGGGATGGGACTAAACTTTAGCCTCACTCATTCCACTCACATGTGTGCATGAATGGGCCAAGAGAATTTCAGAATTTTAGTTGGGCTTTGGGCCAAAGGCCTACTAGCAAAATTCCAACAATCCCTCACAAAGTCTCATTGGCACATCTCATCATTTAGTTCCAAAACATTGTTTATATACCGGTGCTTAGTGGAGACTGTGAAGTTGAACTTCCACTTAGAGATTTATGCTACACTAGATCACAACTTGAATAGTGGACTATGCCTTGAACTACAAGTTTTCTGCGAGACTAGTTTCACACAAATTCTTGACCGATACTGGGCTGCCACAAGGCTTCCCCGCCGGTGGAGCGTATACATCATACTCCAGGGCCTTTTCATGAATTTATTAGAGAACACCCAATTCTCACAGACTGCAATGTTAACAGTCAAATTCATATAGGTGTGTTCCTCAGAAGATGTTCTGCAGGACAACATCTCTGCTTACCCGAATAAGCCACTTGGAACACATTAAGATAAGTATCAACCTGCCATGCAGATCAGGAGAGTATTGCATATTCATGGAGTGGGATAGGTAATATAGGGATACTCTCCTCCCAGCTGACCAACAGCTTGTCTCCCACTTTTACTTCACGGGATCTTCGATCACGTAGAGTGGGTTACCACTATGGACAACTCATGCGGTGGGTCTCAGACCCATCTCCATCGATGCATTATCTATCACATTACGTGATAGACCCTTTGTGAAGGGATCTGCCATTTTTTTTGACGTTTGGATATAATCCAACGTAATAACTCTGGAGTTCCTCAATTTTCTGACAGATTTCAATCTCCTCTTCACATGCCTTGAGGACTTCATATTGTCCTTTGAACTGTTTATTTTGACGATCACAGTTTGATTATCACAGTTCATCAGGATATGGGGTATTGGTTTTTCAACCATAGGTAAGTCCATCAAGAGTTCACGAAGCCACTCTGCTTCAACAGTGGCAGTGTCTAATGCTGTGAGTTCTGCTTCCATAGTTGACCTCATTAAGATGGTCTGCTTGCAAGACTTCCAGGAAACAGCGCCACCACCAAGTGTGAAAACATAACCACTTGTGGCCTTAATCTCATCAGCATCAGATATCCAGTTTGAGTCACTATAACCCTCCAGTACCCTTGGATACCCGGTGTAGTGAATCCCATAGCTCGCGGTGCCTTTCGAATAGCGCATAACTCTCTCAAGCGCATGCCAATGATCATCTCCCGATTTTGACACAAACCGACTCAGCTTGCTCACAGCAAAAGAGATGTTAGGCCTCGTGGCACTCGTCAAATACATAAACGAGCCAATAATCTGAGAATACCTTAGTTGATCTCTAGCAATCCGTCGGTTCTTTCGAAGCAACACACTAGCATCATATGGAGTTGGAGAAGGCGTGCAGTCGCTATACCCAAAACGACTCAAGACCTTTTCCATGTAGTGAGACTGAAGCAGTGTGATCCCACTATTTTCATCTCTCAACAGCTTGATGTTTAAGATAACATCAGCTACTCCTAGATCCTTCATCTCAAAACAGCGAGATAAGAAATCCTTAACCTCCTTGATTAAATCAAGTTTGGTTCCAAAGATCAGTATGTCATCGACATACAGACAAAGAATAACTCCTTCGCCCCCACCATAGCGATAGTACACGCACTTGTCACAATCATTTACTACAAAGCCGGCAGCAGTTAATGTTCTTTCAAACTTCTCATGCCACCCCTTAGGAGCTTGTTTAAGGCCATATAAAGACTTTAATAACTTGCACACCTTTCCTTCCTGACCAGGTACTACAAAACCATCTGGCTGATCCATGTAAATTTCCTCCTTCAACTCTCCATTGAGGAAAGCTATCTTAACATCCATTTGATGAACGAGAAGACCATGTGAGGTAGCCAGTGATAGTAGCACCCGAATTGTGGTCAGTCTAGCCACGGGTGAGTAAGTGTCAAAGAAGTCTTCACCTTCTTTCAGGGTATAACCCTTGGCCACAAGCCTTGCCCTGTACTTTTCAATCGTACCATCAGGTCTAAGCTTCTTCTTGAACACCCACTTACATCCTACAGGTTTGCGCCCATAAGGACGGTCAGTGATCTCCAAGGTACCGTTAGCTAAGATGGAATCCATCTCGCTACGTACAGCTTCCTTCCAGTAGTCAGCATCAGGAGATGCATAGGCTTCTGAAATAGTCCTGGGTGTGTCATCCACGAGGTACACAATGAAATCATCACCAAAGGACTTTGCAGTCCTCTGTCTCTTACTCCTCACAGGAGTTCCATTTTCACCCTCAACAGGATTCTCAACGTGTTCCATCGCAATGGTGGGTTCAGGAATTAAAGTGAATTCCTCACTAGATGGAGTAGGTATCTCCTGATTTGATGAACTCGACATATCTTTCATAGGAAATATGTCCTCAAAGAAAGTTGCATCATTCGACTCCATAATCGTACCAACAAGCATGTCGGATACCTCAGATTTTATTATCAAAAATCTATAGCCGATGCTATGAAAAGCATAGCCTAGAAGAAGACAATCCACGGTTTTTGGTCCAAGCTTGCGCTTCTTGGGAATTGGTATATTGACTTTCGCCAAACAACCCCAAGTACGTAGGTAAGAGAGTTTCGATCTTTTCCTTTCCCATTCCTCAAACGGAATCATGGTCTTATGCTTTGTGGGAACTCGGTTTAGGACATGACATGCAGTCATTAGCGCCTCCCCCACCATTCCTTGGAAAGACCCGATGTGTCTAACATGGTGTTAACCCTATCAGTTAGAGTTCGGTTCTTTCTTTCGGCTACCCCATTTGACCGAGGTGAGTAGGGAGGCGTCCTCTCATGGATTATACCATGTTCCGCACAAAATAGATCAAATTCATTGAAAAAATACTCTCCACCACGATTGGACCTAAGCCGTTTAATATTTCGATCAAGTTGGTTCTCTGCCTCAGCTTTATAGTTTTTGAAGAAAGTTAAAGCCTCATCTTTTGATTTCAGGAGATACACATAACAATATCTAGTGGAGTCATCAATCAACATCATGAAGTATCTCTTTCCACCTTTTGTCAACACACCATTCATCTCACAAAGATCAGAATGTATAAGCTCTAGTGGCGCTAAGTCTCTTGCCTCTGCAGTCTTATGGGACTTGCGAGGTTGCTTAGCTTGCACACATACTTGGCACTTAGAGCCTTTGAGAGTAGAGATTTTTGGAATTAAATTCATATGGGCTAGCCGCGTCATGCGACCAAAGTTAATGTGACAAAGTCGTGAATGCCAAATATCAGACTCATTGTTGTGGCAAACATTATTAATAACTTTAGTGCAAATATCTGACAAAGACAGGCAGAACAAGCCTCCGCTCTCATAGCCTTTTCCAACAAATTGTCCATACTTGGAAAATACAACTTTATTGGATTCAAAAACCAACTTAAAACCATCTCGACATAAACGGGAACCGCTAACGAGATTTTTATTTATGGACGACACATGATGAGCGTTCTTCAGACGCACAGCCTTCCCCGAAGTAAACTGCAGATCGACCGTACTAACACCACGAATGATGGCATGTGACCCGTTCCCCATCAGCATGGGTGAAGTCCCTGTTGCCTGGTAAGAAGAAAACATGGAGGCGTCAGCACAAACATGTATATTGGCACTGGTGTCAATTAACCAATCAGGGGATTGAAATACTGAAAGGATGGTAGGAAAAATACCGTACCCTGATTCCTTCATATCAATATCACCGATGACAACATTAGCGGACTTGCCACTCTTCTCATGTTCATGCTCCTCAAAGCGGTTAGGACACTTCGGAGTCCAGTGATTAGGATCACCGCAGACATGGCAAAGTCCCTTCCCCTTCTTATGAGAATTCTTCTTGAAGTTGGTAGAATGTGATGGCTTGTTCTTTATATCAAACTTGCCTTTGCCCAGAGTTTTGTTCTTATTGTTTTTGAACTTGTTGGGCTGGGAGTTCTTCTTCTGTACCATGTGGGCACTAGAACCTCCCTCAGCAACTCGAGCACGTGTGTCCTTTGCTCTCGCCTTCTCTTCAACATCAAGAGTACCAATGAGATCCACAACGGAAAACTCCTGTCTCGTGTGTTTCAGGGAAGTAACAAAATTGTTCCACGAAGGTGGAAGCTTGGCAATGATGCCTCCGGCAACAAATTTGTCCGGCAACACACACTTGAAGTACTCAAATTCTTTTGCGAGCGACTGTATCTCATGAACCCGCTGTACAACAGGGCGCTCATCAGTCATCTTGTGAAGGAAATATGCCCTAAAGGCAATAATAAAGTTATTATTTATTTCCTTATATCATGAGAAATGTTTATTATTCATGCTAGAATTGTATTAACCGGAAACATAATACATGTGTGAATACATAGACAAAAACAGAGAGTCACTAGTATGCCTCTACTTGACTAGCTCGTTAATCAAAGATGGTTATGTTTCCTAACCATAGACATGAGTTGTCATTTGATTAACGGGATCACATCATTAGGAGAATGATGTGATTGACTTGACCCATTCCGTTAGCTTAGCACTTGATCGTTTAGTTTGTTGTTATTGCTTTCTTCATAACTTATACATGTTCCTATGACTATGAGATTATGCAACTCCCGTTTACCGGAGGAACACTTTGTGTGCTACCAAACGTCACAACGTAACTGGGTGATTATAAAGGTGCTCTACAGGTGTCTCCGACGGTACTTGTTGGGTTGGCGTATTTCGAGATTAGGATTTGTCACTCCGATTGTCTAAGAGGTATCTCTGGGCCCTCTCGGTAATGCACTTCACTCAAGCCTTGCAAGCATTGAAACTAATAAGTTAGTTGCAGGATGATGTATTATGGAACGAATAAAGATACTTGCCGGTAATGAGATTGAACTAGGTATTGAGATACCGATGATCGAATCTCGGGCAAGTAACATACCGATGACAAAGGGAACAACGTATGTTGTTATGCGGTCTGACCGATAAAGATCTTCGTAGAATATGTAGGAGCCAATATGAGCATCCAGGTTCCGCTATTGGTTATTGACCGGAGACGTGTCTCGGTCATGTCTACATAGTTCTCGAACCCGTAGGGTCTGCACGCTTAAAGTTCGGTGATGGTCGTAATTAGGGTTTTTGTGTTTTGATGTACCGAAGGTTGCTCGGAGTCCCGGATGTGATCACGGACATGACGAGGAATCTCGAAATGGTCGAGACATAAAGATTGATATATTGGAAGCCTATATTTGGATATCGGAAACGTTCCGGATGAAATCGGGATTTTATCGGAGTACCGGGGGGTTACCGGAACCCCACCCCGGGGGTTATTGGGCCTACATGGGCCATAAGGGAGAATAGGAGGGCCGGCCAGGGTAGGCCGCGCGCCCCCTCCCCCTAGTCCGAATAGGACAAGGAAGGGGGGGGGGGGGCGGAACCCCCTGATGAAGTCACGTACCTACGGTAGGGACACGGACCCGTCCTAAAGAACCCTACCATAGGACGTCCCTAGAAGAAGTCACCATTCAATCGACTTGAAGGTATCTCACTCGACTAAGAAGCTATCACTCAACCAAGAAGCAATCACTCGACTGCCAGAAGACCTGAAGTCACTCCGCAGGCAAACGGTCGGCTGTTAGGCAGTCTTTATGGTCATTATAGCACTTTATTAGGGGCGTTACCAGTAACGCCCACCTTAAATGTACCTTAAACCCTGCATTACTGAGGGCAGGAGAGGGCCGGAGAACTCTATATAAGCCACCCCCCCTCCTCAGTATGAAGGGTTCGCACCCCTGTCATTTTATACACGCATAATCCAGTCGACCGCCTCCGGGCACCGAGACGTAGGGTTGTTACTTCCTCCGAGAAGGGCCTAAACTCGTAAACCTTGCGTGCTTACAACTTCCCAATAGCTAAGGTCTAGCCTCTTCATACACACCCCCTACCTCACTGTCAGACTTAGAACCACGACAGTTGGCGCCCACCGTGGGGCATTAGTCTTAGCGCCTAATTGGAGAAGTTGCGATTTTTCCGATCCACTTGATCATGTTTTCCTGCGGAGCTTTGGCAGAGGGCCGCGAGATCCGTCTCGGCGGACTCACTTTCATCGCCGACGACTCCGCCTGGCTCCAGGAGGCGTCGATTGACGTCGACGCGCTCCCCGTCCGCGGTGCGACGCACTTCCGCGCGTGCGTCCGTGGCGTCCTCCTGCGGCAGCCGTCGACCCCATATCGGTCGACTCCCGTGTCATCTCCCCGTCCTGTCTCCCGCCAGCGCAAGCGCTCAGGTCGGTCGAGGCTCCAGCGGTGGATGAAGCACGCCGCGGCCCGCCAGTCGGCGGCCCCGCAAGTCGCGGCGATCGAGCCTGACGAATCCCTCTACGGCCTGTTCGATCTGTCGACTGGCTCCACGGAGACCGCATCCGAGTGCGATAGCAGCGACCCTTTGGCGGAGGTTCTGGCGGTCGAGGGGACACGCAGTCCTCCTAGATTCCATCGCGCTGATAATGGTGCCGATAGAGGCGATCCGTCGCACCCTCACGATGAATACCTCCCCGAACCTCTTACGTCATTACAGCGGGAGGAGCTTCGTCGCCAGAACATGGACGCGCTCTACACCCCTATTGTTGGAGAAACCCCCAAGGCCCGGGCCTTGGAGGACGCGCGCTTGGCTAATCTAGTCGAGCGCACTCGACTGGAGAATCTACAGCGAGCTCTCGACGAGCGGGCGCATCAGCGGGCTCCCGAGTCCAGTCGACGCCAGCAGGCTCCCGAGTCCAGTCGACGCCAGCAAGCTCCCGAATCCAGTCGACGTCAGCTCTTCCCACCGCCGCAGGTGTACCGAACTCCGGTTCAGAACCTGGCTGCCGCGGCCCGCATAGCAGAGTCAATCCAGCCCTCTCAGTCAGAGGCTGGCAGAGGATTGCTGCAGATCAGAGCATTGCTCCGAGCGGCGGGAAATCAGAATTCCGCCGTCTCTCAGTCGCGGGACAGGATCCACAGTCGATCCGTTGCAACGGAAACCGTCCAGTCCGCTCACAGCCCGACATCGCCCCCGAGGCGTGAGGGACGTGGAGACCGGCACGATCAGTATAGGAGAAACGAACAATATGATCACCGACCCGACCGTGATGATAGACGTCGAGTGCCGTCCCCTCCCCCGAGGAGTGGATCATATGCACCTCGACATCGAGACGACAGGCGCCCCCATAACGTTGGGCAGAGGATCCCAGTCGACCCTAGAGACCCAGGCTTTGACGCGAGATCCATCCTCGTTCAAGGTCTGGTGGACAGGAACAGGGCTCATCGAGAGGGCCACAACAGAGATACGCCCACCAGCAGCAGGACACACGCCTCGGGGCCTGAATGTTTCAGTCGAGCCATCAGGGCCGCGGTGATCCCTCCCAACTTCAGGCTGGCGACTGGAGTCAGCAAGTTCACTGGTGAGTCCAAGCCTGACACATGGCTCGAGGATTACCGAGTGGCTGTGCAGATTGGTGGCAGCAATGATGAGGTGGCCATGAAGCATTTACCCCTCATGTTGGAAGGCTCAGCTAGGGCGTGGCTGAATCAGTTGGCGCCCAGCAGCATTTACACTTGGGAAGATCTCTCCCGAGTGTTTATCACAACCTTCGAAGGGACATGCAAGCGCCCTGCAGGCCTTACGGAGCTGCGGTCTTGCGTGCAGAAGCCAAATGAAACTCTGAGAGAATACATCCAGAGGTGGATCACACTGCACCACTCGGTCGAGAACGTGCCAGACCATCAAGCAGTTTGCGCTTTCAAGGAAGGCGTCAAGTACAGGGAGTTGAATCTGAAGTTTGGCCGAACTGGAGAGATGTCCCTTAATCGGATGATGGAGATTGCCACCAAGTACGCTAATGGAGAAGACGAGGACCGACTCCGAAGTGGCAAACTCAAATCAGTCGCCTAAGAAACCGGAGGAAACTCCAGTCGGAAGCAGAAGCGGAAGGCCGAGCCAGCTGCCCCTGGGGAGGCCCTGGCTGTGGCCCAGGGAAATTTCAAGGGAAAGCCCAAGGGCACATGGAAGCCCAAGAAGGTTAAAGATCAGGATGGGAATGACGTTCTGGACCTGCCATGTCACATCCATACCAAGAAAGATGAAGAAGGAAATTTTATTTTCCCGAAGCATACCACTCGACAGTGTCGGCTTCTGAGCAGTTCCAGGGCAAGCAACCCAAGGATAAGGAAAAAGAGCCGGACAGAGTTGAGGACAAGGAGGATAGTGACGATGGATACCCCCAAGTCAATTCCACCTTGATGATTTTTGCTGATGTCGAAAGCAAAAGTCGACTGAAAGTCATTAACCGTGAGGTGAACATGGTTGCCCCGACGACTCCCAGTTACCTGAAGTGGTCTCAGACTGCCATCACATTCGACCGGTCCGATCACCCGACGCACATTGCCACCCCTGGGAGGCAAGCTTTGGTGGTCGACCCAGTTGTCGAAGGCACTCGACTGACCAAAGTCCTGATGGACGGCGGCAGTGGCCTGAACATACTGTACGCTGAAACCTTGAAAGGAATGGGCATTCCGATGTCCAGACTCAGCACCAGTAACATGAGCTTCCACGGAGTCATTCCTGGGAAGAAAGCCGAGTCACTCGGCCAGATTGCTCTTGATGTGGTTTTCGGTGATTCAAAGAATTACCGCAAGGAAAAGTTGACGTTTGAAGTTGTGGACTTCCAGAGTGCTTATCACGCCATCTTGGGCAGGCCAGCTTACGCACGCTTCATGGCTTGACCATGTTACATGTATCTTAAATTAAAGATGCCTGGCCCCAAAGGTGTGATCACTGTTACGGGCAACCGGAAGAAAGCAGAAGAATGTTTTCAGAAGGGATCAAAGATCGCCGACGCTCAGATGGCAGTGGTCGAGCTGAAAGAGTACCAAAAGGCTGCCGACCCGAGTGAATTGCTGCGAGCTAAGAAGCCTGCCTCCGAGTCAGCTTTTCAGTCGGCTGGCGAAACGAAGACAGTCCACATTCACCCGACCGATCTCGATGCTGCTCCGACTCACATCTCGACGGCGCTCGACTCTAAATAGGAAGAAGCGCTCATCCAGCTCCTCCGTGAGAACTGGGACATCTTCGCATGGAAACCCTCTGACATGCCTGGAGTTCCCAGGGGGCTGGCTGAGCACCGTCTGCGAGTCGACCCAAAGTTCAAGCCCGTGAAGGAACATCTTCGACGGTCCGCCGTCCAGAAAAAACAAGCCATTGGCGAGGAAGTGGCTCGGCTCTTAGCAGCTGAGTTCATCCGAGAGATCTACCACTCCGAGTGGCTCGCCAATGTCGTCGTGGTCCCCAAGAAGGACAAGTCACTCCGTATGTGCATTGATTTCAAGCATATCAATTGGGCCTGCCCGAAAGATCATTTTCCTCTCCCTCGCATCGACCAGATTGTAGACTCAACTGCGGGATGCGAGAGATTGTATTTTCTAGATGCCTACTCCGGGTACCATCAGATCCGTCTGTATGGGCCCGACGAAATCAAAACAGCTTTCATCACTCCATTCGGATGCTTCTATTACGTCACCATGCCATTCGGCCTCAAGAACGCCGGAGCCACATTCATGAGAACGATCCAGAAGTGTTTACTCACTCAAATTAGTCGGAATGTGGAGGCGTACATGGACGATATCGTAGTCAAGTCCCGGAAAGGTTCCGACCTGCGGGCTGACCTTGCTGAAACCTTCGCCAACCTCAGGAGGTACGATATCAAGCTCAATCCGTCAAAGTGCACTTTCGGAGTTCCAGGAGGAAAGCTACTCGGTTTTCTCATTTCCGAACGGGGAATCGACGCCAATCCTGAAAAAATTGGCACCATACTCCAGATGAAGCGTCCTGTACGTGTGCATGATGTCCAAAAGCTTACAGGCTGCTTGGCCGCCTTAAGTCGATTCATTTCTCGACTCGGTGAAAAACCGTTGCCTCTTTACCGACTGATGAAGAAGTCTGACAAGTTCGAGTGGACTCCAGAAGCTGATGCAGCGTTTGCAGAGCTCAAAGCTCTGCTCTCCACCCAGCCGGTGCTAGCTGCCCCAATTAGAAAAGAGCCTCTGTTGCTTTACATTGCAGCCACGGGACAAGTTGTCAGTACAGTACTTACGGTCGACCGGGAAGAGGAAGGGAAGGCCTTCAAAGTTCAGCGCCCTGTATATTATGTGTCTGAAGTTTTGACCCCTTCAAAACAAAGATACCCCCACTACCAGAAGCTTGTATATGGGATTTATATGACCACGAAGAAAGTTGCACATTATTTCTCTGACCACTCCATTACAGTCGTCAGCGACGCCCCGTTATCGGAGATCCTGCATAACAGAGATGCAACTGGTCGAGTGGCCAAGTGGGCGATTGAACTCCTTCCTTTAGATATCAAGTTTGAAGCAAAGAAAGCCATCAAGTCCCAAGCAATCGCGGATTTCATTGCCGAGTGGATTGAACAGCAACTTCCGACTCAAGTTCACTCAGAACACTGGACTATGTTCTTCGATGGATCCAAGATGCTGAATGGTTCGGGCGCGGGGGTAGTTTTGGTCTCCCCCCGAGGAGATAAGCTCAGATACGTTCTCCAGATTCACTTTGATTCCTCCAATAACGAAGCAGAGTATGAAGCACTTTTGTATGGGTTGCGCATGGCCATTTCACTCGGCGTCCGTCGCCTCATGGTCTATGGCGACTCAGATCTGGTGGTTAATCAAGTGATGAAGGAGTGGGACGTCAGGAGTCCGGCGATGATTGGATACTGCAATGCGGTGCGGAAGCTAGAGAAGAAGTTCGAGGGGTTAGAACTCCACCACATCCCCCGACTGAAAAACCAGGCAGCTGACGACTTGGCAAAGATAGGCTCCAAGAGAGAAGCCATTCCAAGCAACGTGTTCTTGGAACACATTCACTCACCGTCAGTCCAAGAAGATCCTTTCACAGAAGAAGCCCCGCAGCCGAAAAGTGCCACAGATCCGACTGAAGTTGAAGTGCCTGCAGTAGTCGACCTAATCATGGAAGTTTTGGCAATCACCCATGACTGGACAATACCATATATTGCATATATCCTAAGGAAAGAACTTCCGGAGGACGAGGAGGAGGCTCGACAGATCGTCCGCCGATCTAAGGCCTTCACAGTCATAAGGGGACAGCTGTACAGAGAAAGTGCGACCGGAGTCGGCCAGAAATGCATAACGCCAGAAGAGGGTCAAATAATCCTTAACGATATCCACTCGGGAACCTGCGGTCACCATGCGTCCTCTCGGACTATTGTGGCTAAAGCATACTGAGCTGGATTTTACTGGCCAAGGGCAAATGAGATGGCGAAAGAGATAGTCGACAAGTGCGAGGGGTGCCAGTTCTACTCCAACATGTCACACAAGCCCGCGTCAGCCCTGAAAACCATTCCGCTCGTCTGGCCCTTTGCCGTCTGGGGATTGGACATGGTTGGCCCCCTAAGAACGGGCAGGAGTGGATTCACTCATGTACTTGTGGCAGTCGACAAATTTACCAAATGGATCGAAGCTAAGCCCATAAAGAGCCTCGATGCTGGCACCGCTATCAGTTTCATCAGAGGGTTAACATTCAGATATGGAGTCCCGCACAGCATCATCACTGATAACGGGTCAAACTTTGATTCGGACGAGTTTAGAGCATTTTGCGCTTCTCAAGGCACACGAGTCGACTACGCCTCAGTCGCTCATCCCCAGTCGAATGGACAGGCTGAGAGAGCAAATGGTCTGATCCTCAAAGGGCTAAAACCTCGGCTGATGCGCGATCTCAAGCACGCGGCAGGCGCTTGGGTCGACGAGCTTCCGTCAGTTCTGTGGGGATTAAGGACCACCCCTAACCGGTCGACTGGAAGGACCCCATTCTTTCCGGTTTATGGAGCCGAAGCTGTCCTGCCAAGCGATCTTCTTCATAATGCACCCCGAGTCGAACTTTACACCAAAGATGAAGCGGAGCAGGCCCGGCAAGACGCAGTCGACCTCTTGGAGGAAGAGAGGGAGATGGCGATGATCAGATCGACCATTTATCAGCAGGACTTACGTCGATTCCACGCCCGGAATGTGAAGAGTCGAGCCTTTCAAGAAGGAGATCTGGTCCTCTGAGTGGATCAACAGAAACCTCACAAGCTCGCTCCCACTTGGGAAGGCCCCTTCATCGTCACCAGAGTCCTCCACAACGGAGCATATCACCTTTACAATGTTGATCGACAGATCGACGAACCTCGAGCTTGGAACGCGGAGCTTCTCCGCCCCTTTTACACTTGAGTCCGCCCTCAAACCAGATGTAATAAGAAAAACTCCTAAAGTTCATTTTTATCAGAAATAGGAGTGTTCCAATAATTGCTGTCACTTTTGTTTGTATCTGAAATCCCCCAGTGGGTGACTTAGCTGCGAATCCGATTCGCCTAAGTTTGAAAAATCCTACCGAGTGGAGAGCAAACCTCCCACTCGGGGGCTTAGCTGCGAATCCGATTTGCCTAAGTTTGAAAAACCCTACCGAGTGGAGAGCAAACCTCCCACTCGGGGGCTTAGCTGCGAATCCGATTCGCCTAAGTTTGAAAAACCCTACCGAGTGGAGAGCAAACCTCCCACTCGGGGGCTTAGCTGCGAATCCGATTCGCCTAAGTTTGAAAAATCCTACCGAGTGAAGAGCAAACCTCCCGCTCGGGGGCTTAGCTGCAGTTCGGCACTCGCCTAAGTTCTCCATGAAGAGACTTAGCTGCGGTCAAACATTCGCCTAAGTTTGAAAAATCCTACCGAGTGGAGAGCAAACCTCCCACTCGGGGGCTTAGCTGCAGTCCAGTACTCGCCTAAGTTCTCTCACTCGGAAACTTAGCTGCAGTCAAGCACTCGCCTAAGATTGAAAAAATCCTACCGAGTGGAGAGCAGTCCTCCCACTCGGGGGCTTAGCTGCAGTCCAGTACGCCTAAGTTTTCCCACTCGGAAACTTAGCTGCAGTCAAGCACTCGCCTAAGTTTGAAAAAATCCTACCGAGTGGAGAGCAATCCTCCCACTCGGGGGCTTAGCTGCAGTCCAGTACTTGCCTCAGTTCTGAGACTTAGGTGCGATCAGACACTCGCCTAAGTTTGAAAAAATCCTACCGAGTGGAGAGCAATCCTCCCACTCGGGGGCTTAGCTGCAGTCCAGTACTCGCCTAAGTTCTCTCACTCGGAAACTTAGCTGCAGTCAAGCACTCGCCTAAGATTGAAAAAATCCTACCGAGTGGAGAGCAATCCTCCCACTCAGGGGCTTAGCTGCAGTCCAGTACTCGCCTAAGTTCTCCCACTCGGAAATTTAGCTGCAGTCAAGCACTCGCCTAAGTTTGAAAAAATCCTACCGAGTGGAGAGAAATCCTCCCACTCGGGGGCGTAGCTGCAGTCCAGTACTCGCCTAAGTTCTCCCACTCGGAAATTTAGCTGCAGTCAAGCACTCGCCTAAGTTTGAAAAAATCCTACCGAGTGGAGAGCAATCCTCCCACTCAGGGGCTTAGCTGCAGTCCAGTACTCGCCTAAGTTCTCCCACTCGGAAGCTTAGATGCAGTCAAGCACTCGCCTAAGATTGAAAAAATCCTACTGAGTGGAAAGCAATCCTGCCACTTGGGGGCTTAGCTGCAGTCCAGTACTCGCCTAAGTTCTCCCACTCGGAAACTTATCTACAGTCAAGCACTCGCCTAAGATTGAAAAAATCCTATCGAGTGGAGAGCAATCCTCCCACTCGGGGGCTTAGGTGCAGTCCAGTACTCGCCTGAATACAAAACCAAAGCCCCACACGACAGTTTAAAACCATGAAGACATTCGGCAAGAAATTAAGTTCGGATAAAGCTTAAAAGGCCCTGGGCCCCGAATCAAAGTACTCGAGCCCTCAGCTCGGCAGAGTTTAAACGATTACAAGTCCACTCGGCATTCCGAGGCAAATTTAAGGAAAGGCATAAAAGTTTTCTCATTCCTCAAGAGGAGGACTGGCAGGAGCGACAAACTCA
Source organism: Triticum monococcum (assembly GCA_034509565.1). Taxonomy (NCBI): domain Eukaryota; kingdom Viridiplantae; phylum Streptophyta; class Magnoliopsida; order Poales; family Poaceae; genus Triticum; species Triticum monococcum. The sequence continues at coordinate 72,621,882 of CM067842.1, read as the reverse complement.
TCCAGGTCGATTCCGTCCGCAATACGAGTGGCAGCAGCAATGAAGGTCTCCATGAAGTCTTGAAAGCTGTGCCTCTTGGTATTGGCGACTTGGATGGCGGCCAACTTTTCTTCTCACGCCTCCTTGCAATGGACGCGGACTAAAGAAAGAGCCACATCAGCGCCGCACCAGGCAGAAGTCTTCTTCCACTCCTGCACTCGATCGGGGATTTTGTCAAGTCGAGCCATAAGGGACTCGAGATCGTTCTGGAGCATGGACTCTGGCCAAAGTGTCGAGTTGATCCGCGACACGGCAACCTTCAGCCGAGCCAAGTAATCCACGGCGCCGTCGATTCGAGATTCCAGTCGGAGTAGGTTCATGGCAGTATCATCTTTCACCGAAGAATTGATTGGGTCCAGACCCATTTCGATCCGCCCGGTCTCCTCTTCGAAGTTCTGACAAAATTCTGCATACAAGACCTAAAGATAAGCCAAAGATCGCAAAATTGAGTCGACACAAAAGAAAACCAGTCAGAATTGAATGTGCACCTTCAAGTTTGATGTACAGCTTCTTGGCGAGGCTCCTCAAGTAGCTCTCCAGGTCGTCCCTCCTACGAGCGATGCCTTCCATCTGCTCGCCCAAGAGGAGGTTCTTCTTCTTCCAATTTGCAGTCAGCCTGTTGGCTTCAATCAGAGCGGTCTGCAACCTGGTGTTCTCTTTTTCTAACTGGTCGACCGAAGCCAGCTTCTGTGCGGCCAGAGCTGTCTTGTCATCAGCCTCCTTACGGGCAGCAGCCAAGTCCTGGTCCTTCTTCGCCAAAGCTTTTTCCAATTCTCCTACAAAAAAATGGTGATCGAATCGGAAACAGCAGAGGAATGCTCAAGCCTAAAAACAAAATCAGTCGACAAAGTCGCTTTACCTGCGGCGCCCTCCCTGACCTTCTGCAGCTCCGTCCTGGCCAGCTCTAGATCAAGGTCCAGTTGAATCTTCTGTTTCTCCAATTCAGTATAGCGAGCGGCAAGTTCGCAGGATTTCTGCAAAATGAAAAACCAGTCGACAGACGTCGAGATAAGTTGCTTCCGAGTAACTAAGGAACAATGGTGATGTTTCTAAGACCCCAGCCGAATCGAAAACATTCGACAGTAGTCTCGGGGACTACAACCAGTGGGTGCACTCAGCGTGCCCCACTGGTTCGACCAAAAAAAATCGACTGCCCGCAGTCGACAGGACACGGTCCCACTCGACCTGGCCAGACCAAACCGAGTGAAGAAACACAGATTCAGAAACACAATATAAAGACTACAGTCGACTGCCAGCAGTCCACCGTAGTCTCGGGGACTACACCCAGTGGGTGCACTCAGCATGCCCCCACTAGTCCAAGAAAGAGAAAACACACCCAGTGGGTGTACAGATACAGATACAAAGATCTTCAAAGAGAAAAAGAAAGAGGGAGAAAGACTCTTCAAACAATCAAGTATCAAGTCGACTGACCTGGACGTTGCTCTGAAGCGCCGAACTTGCGTCGTAAGCTGCCTGGCTGGCCTCTCGAGCCTTCTTCACCTGTTCCATCATGACCCCTGCCTGGTGTATGGCCTCCTTCGCAGCGGCCACTTCGTCTTCAGGGACAGAGTACGCGACAAAGAGCAAAGTCGGATTGGCAGTCGACGCCGAGGGCTGCGCACTCGACAGGGGATTGGCAAAGGTCACAGAAGCCCGAGGGGCATCATCGCTATCCCGAGCCACGACCTCAGGCGCCAGAGCAGGCTGGGGAGTCCTGTTAGTCGACGGCCTCTTGGTCCCCCCTATCCTCAGCGGCTCGTTGTCGTCGTCATCCGGGAGGTCGATAACATGAGGAGGGGCTGCAGGAAGAACTTTCAATCGACCAGAATTGCAAGAAACGTCCAAGTCAACTCAAAAACAGAACGTCAATAATCGTACCAGGGTTGGAGGTAGCAGCGTCCCCCATCTCTTGGTCGTCGTCTTTGGCAGAGATCTCGGAGGTAGCAGCACTGCAAATTTCAAAGAATCAACCAGTTAAGCGCAACGAGTCGACCGAGGATCCGTCCTCCAATCGACGAGGGAAGACAAGCTTTGTTACCCGGAAATAACAGGGACAGTTATCTTCATCTTGGGCAGAGTCTTGGGCGGCTTAGATAGCATCGTGCGTGGTTGCTTGGGGACCTTCCCAGTCGGTGTGGGAGAAGAAGTTCGAGGGCGTTTCGACGACGGCCCGACGGAGCCGCTCGCCTGACCACGTCCCTGTGCCGGGTCATGTGCGAGCTTGGATCGCCTTTCCGGGCGGGGAGGTTCGGTCTCCTCCTCCTCCTCTTCACTGGAGAAGATGTCGTCGCCTCCCTCTCCTTCACCATCCGACTCCCACTCACCCTAGTCATCCCCGCTCTCGCCTCCACTCCCTTCTCCTTCCTCAGTCGACCCCTGCGCCCCATTGGGCGTCGAGTACATCTCAGTGGTCGCCTGAAAGACAACAGACAAAGGTAAAGTCAATCGACCTGCTTGAAAAGAGACCAATACAGAAAACGAAGATTTCAGTCGGAAGACATAAAAACGCACCTGGTCGACCTCATACGAGCTGTCGAGTGGAATGACCCTCCTAGCTCCCCGGGGGTTGTCCTTGTTCCCCGTGATACTAGACAGCCACCCCTCCAACATCTCATCGGTAACCTCCTCCGGGTGGATCCGAGTGGTGTCCTCGAGGCCAGAATACAGCCACATCGGATGGTCCTGAGCCTGGAGCGGTTGGATTCGTCTCTTGAGGAAGACCTCCAGCAGTTCCATCCCCGTCACGCCCTCTCGGACAAGCTCAACCACTCAACCGGCCAGTATCTTGACCTGGGCCTTCTCTTCAGACGTCACCTTCAGAGAAGCGGGCTTTTCGGTTCGGTAGAGGGTGAAAGGTGGGAGCCCAGTCGACTGCCCTGGAGTCACCTGATCCTGGCAGTAGAACCAAGTCGCCAGCCAGCCCCGAACTGACTCCGGGAAGGTAATGGATGGGAAATAGCTCTTCCCTCTCGTCTGGATCGCCAAACCCCCGCACAGTTGGATCACTTGTGTCCTCTCGTCGCTCGACTTGGATTTCTTAACCTACTGAGAGCGACAGGTGAAGATGTGCTTAAAAAGCCCCCAGTGTGGGCGGCAACCCAGGAACGCCTCACACATTGAAATAAAGGCAGCGAGATAGAATATAGAATTGGGGGTAAAGTGGTGGAGCTGCGCTCCAAAGAAGTTCAAGAAGCTGCGGAAGAAAGAGTGGGGCGGCAGAGAAAACCCTCGGTCGATGTGAGTAGCGAGGAGCACGCACTCACCATCGCGAGGTTGGGGTTCGATCTCTCCCCCCGGAAGACGCGCAGCCTTGTGAGGGATGGCTCCCCCCTCGACCAAGTCGTCAAGATCCTCCTGGCGGAGCACCGAAGGCATCCAGTCGCCCTGGATCCAACCCTTGGGCAGAGCCGTCCGGGAGGAAGATCCGCCGCGCGCAGACTTCTTCCCCTTCCCCGCCACCGCCGCCTTCTTCGCGCGCTCCAGGGCGGTCGTCTTGCCCTTCACCATCGTCGCCGGCGAGATTTCGAGCTGGTCTTGCGGTGGCTGGGCGAGAGTAAAGGAAGCAGGGGAGGCTACGGATAAAGAGCGAAAGAAGAGGAAGAGATGAGCACGCGCACTGATGGAGGGCTCCGGGCCAACTACTTATAAGGGGCCGCTTCCGAGTGGCTCGCAGGTAGGCCCGAGGTATCCAGTCAAATCCCGTGGCAGGCGCGCGCAGTACGTGGCAAAAAAGGCAGCGCGGAGATCGAGGAGCCTTCGCACTGTCACTCCCGATTACTGCGGCCGCCCCCGTTCCGCGCGCTTCCCAAAAAATATGAATCCCGCGATCTCCGCTGGCTGCAGAACAACTTGACAAAACGGAAATCCCATGCGCACCGGCGCACGATGCCTCACAGGTAAAGAAATCCACTCGGCAAAAGACCTGGAATAGATCAAGGCGACTGAAAGAGGTTAATGACGGCATCCGTGACGGTCGACCCAGAACGAAGCGCCCATATAACCCGAAGAATCAGTCGGAAAGATCCCTAACCCCTTTTCTCATTCTAGCCTCGATCCGTTCGGGGGCTAATGATGAAGTCACGTACCCACGGTAGGGACACGGACCCGTCCTAAAGAACCCTACCATAGGACGTCCCTAGAAGAAGTCACCATTCAATCGACTTGAAGGTATCTCACTCGACTAAGAAGCTATCACTCGACCAAGAAGCAATCACTCGACTGCCAGAAGACCTGAAGTCACTCCGCAGGCAAACGGTCGGCTATTAGGCAGTCTTTATGGTCATTATAGCACTTTATTAGGGGCGTTACCAGTAACGCCCACCTTAAATGTACCTTAAACCCTGCATTACTGAGGGCAGGAGAGGGCCAGCGAACTCTATATAAGCCACCCCCTCCTCAGTATGAAGGGTTCGCACCCCTGTCATTTTATACACGCATAATCCAGTCGACCGCCTCCGGGCACCGAGAGGTAGAGCTGTTACTTCCTCCGAGAAGGGCCTGAACTCGTAAACCTTGCGTGCTTACAACTTCCCAATAGCTAAGGTCTAGCCTCTTCATACACACCCCCTACCTCACTGTCAGACTTAGAACCACGACACCCCCCTTTCCTCTTTCTCCCTTCCTCCTTCCTTTTCCAACAAGGCAAGAGGGGGGAGTCCTACTCCCGGTTGGAGTAGGACTCCTCCAGGCGCACCCATAGGGCCGGCCGCACCTCCCCCTCTCCCTCCTTTATATACTGAGGCAAGGAGCACCCCATGACACACAAGTTGATCCTCGTGATCGTTCCTTAGCCGTGTGCGGTGCCCCCTTCCACAATATTCCACCTCGGTCATATCGTAGCGGTGCTTAGGCGAAGCCCTGCGTTGGTAGAACATCATCACCGTCATCACGCCGTCGTGCTGACGAAACTCTCCCTCAATGTTTTGCTGGATCGGAACTTGAGGGACGTCACTGAGTTGAACGTGTGCGGAACTCGGAGGTGCCGTATGTTCGGTACTTGGATCGGTCGGATCGGGAAGACGTACGACTACTTCCTCTACGTTGTGTCAACACTTCCATTGCCGGTCTACGAGGGTACGTAGACAACACTCTCCCCTCTCGTTGCTATGCATCACTATGATCTTGCGTGTGCATAGGAATTTTTTTGAAATTACTACGTTCCCCAACAGTGGCATCCGAGCCTAGGTTTTATGTGTTGATGTTGTGCACGAGTAGACCACAAGTGAGTTGTGGGCGATATAAGTCATACTGCATACCAGCATGTCATACTTTGGTTCGGCGGTATTGTTGGATGAAGCGGCCCGGACCAACATTACGTGTACGCTTACGCGAGACTAGTTCTACCGACGTGCTTTGCACACAGGTGGCTGGCGGGTGTCAGTTTCTCCAACTTTAGTTGAACCAAGTGTGGCTATGCCCGGTCCTTGCGAAGGTTAAAACAACATTAACTTGACAAACTATCATTGTGGTTTTGATGCGTAGGTAAGAACGGTTCTTGCTAAGACCGTAGCAGCCACGTAAAACTTGCAACAACAAAGTAGAGGATGTCTAACTTGTTTTTGCAGGGCATGTTATGATGTGATATGGTCAAGACATGATGCTAAATTTTATTGTATGAGATGATCATGTTTTGTAACCAAGTTATCGGCAACTGGCAGGAGCCATATGGTTGTCGCTTTATTGTATGCAATGCAATTGCGTTGTAATGCTTTACTTCATCACTAAGCGGTAGCGATAGTCGTGGAAGCATAAGATTGGCGAGACGACAACGATGCTATGATGGTGATCAAGGTGTCGCGCCGGTGACGATGGTGATCATGAAGGTGCTTCGGAGATGGAGATCACAAGCACAAGATGATGATGGCCATATCATATCACTTATATTGATTGCATGTGATGTTTATCTTTTATGCATCTTATCTTGCTTTGATTGACGGTAGCATTATAAGATGATCCCCCACTAAATTATCAAAGTATAAGTGTTCTCCCTGAGTATGCACCGTTGCGAAAGTTCTTCGTGCTGAGACATCACGTGATGATCGGGAGTGATAGGCTCTACGTTCAAATACAACGGGTGCAAAATAGTTGCACACGCGGAATACTCAGGTTTAACTTGACGAGCCTAGCATATAACAGATATGGCCTCGGAACACGGAGACCAAAAGGTCGAGCGTGAATCATATAGTAGATATGATCAACATATTGATGTTCACCATTGATACTACTCCATCTCACGTGATGATCGGACATGGTTTAGTTGATTTGGATCACGTGATCACTTAGAGGATTAGAGAGATATCTTTCTAAGTGGGATTTCTTAAGTAATATGATTAATTGAACTTAAATTTATCATGAACTTAGTACCTGATAGTATCTTGCTTGTCTATGTTTGATTGTAGATAGATGGCTCGTGCTGTTGTTACGTTGAATTTTATTGCGTTCCTTGAGAAAGCAAGGTTGAAAGATGATGGTAGCAATTACATGGACTGGGTCCGTAACTTGAGGATTATCCTCATTGCTGCATAGAAGAATTACGTTCTTGATGCATCGCTAAGTGCCAAGCCTGCTGCAGGAGCGACAACAGATGTTATGAACGTCTGGCAGAGCAAAGCTGATGACTATTCGATAGTTCAGTGTGCCATGCTTTACGTCTTAGAACCGGGTCTTCAACGATGTTTTGAACGTCATAGAGCATATGAGATGTTTCAGGAGTTGAAGTTAATATTTCAAGCAAATGCCCGGATTGAGAGATATGAAGTCTCCAATAACTTCTATAGCTGCAAGATGGAAGATAATAGTTCTGTCAGTGAACATATACTCGAAATGTTTGGGTATTATAATCACTTGACTCAACTGGGGGTTAATCTTCCTGTTGATAGTGTCAATGACAGAGTTCTTCAATCACTGCCACCAAGCTACAAAAGCTTCATGATGAACTATAATATGCAAGGGATGAATAAAACTATTCCTGAGCTCTTCGCGATGCTAAAAGCCGTGGAGGTAGAAATCAAGAAGGAGCATCAAGTGTTGATGGTCAATAAGACCACCAGTTTCAAGAAAAAGGGCAAAGGGAAGAAGAAAGGGAACTTCAAGAAGAACAGCAAACAAGTTGCTGCTCAGGAGAAGAAACCCAAGTCTGGACCTAAGCCTGAGACTGAGTGCTTCTACTGCAAGCAGACTGGTCACTGGAAGCGGAACTGTCCCAAGTATTTGGCGGATAAGAAGGATGGCAAAGTAAACAAAGGTATATGTGATATACATGTTATTGATGTGTACCTTACTAATGCTTGCAGTAGCACCTGGGTATTTGATATTGGTTCTGTTGCTAAGATTTGCAACTCGAAACACGGGCTATGGATTAAGCGAAGATTGGCTAAGGACGAGGTGACGATGCGCGTGGGAAATGGTTCCAAAGTCGATGTGATCGCGGTCGGCATGCTACCTCTACATCTACCTTCGGGATTAGTATTAGACCTAAATAATTGTTATTTGGTGCCACGTTGAGCATGAACATTATATCTAGATCTTGTTTGATGCGAGACGGTTATTCATTTAAATCGGAGAATAATGGTTGTTCTATTTATATGAGTAATATCTTTTATGGTCATGCACCCTTGAAGAGTGGTCTATTTTTGATGAATCTCGATAATAGTGATACACATATTCATAATGTTGAAATCAAAAGATGCAGAGTTGATAATGATAGTGCAACTTATTTGTGGCACTGCCGTTTAGGTCATATCGGTGTAAAGCGCATGAAGAAACTCCATACTGATGGACTTTTGGAACTACTTGATTATGAATCACTTGGTACTTGCGAACCGTGCCTCATGGGTAAGATGACTAAAACGTTGTTCTCCGGTACTATGGAGAGAGCAACGGATTTGTTGGAAATCATACATATAGATGTATGTGGTCCAATAAATGTTGAGGCTCGTGGCGAATATCGTTATTTTCTCACCTTCACAGATGATTTAAGCAGATATGGGTATATCTACTTAATGAAACATAAGCCTGAAACATTTGAAAAGTTCAAAGAATTTCAGAGTGAAGTTGAAAATCATCGTAACAAGAAAATAAAGTTTCTACGATCTGATCGTGGAGGAGAATATTTGAGTTACGAGTTTGGTCTACATTTGAAACAATGCAGAATAGTTTCGCAACTCACGCCACTCAGAACACCATAGCGTAATGGTGTGTCCGAACGTCGTAATCATTCTTTATTAGATATGGTGCGATCTATGATGTCTCTTACTGATTTACCGTTATCGTTTTGGGGTTATGCTTTAGAGACGGCTGCATTCACGTTAAATAGGACACCATCGAAATCCGTTGAGACGATGCCTTATCAACTGTGGTTTGGCAAGAAACCAAAGTTGTCGTTTCTGAAAGTTTGGGGCTGCGATGCTTATGTGAAAAAGCTTCAACCTGATAAGCTCGAACCCAAATCGGAGAAATGTGTCTTCATAGGATACCCAAAGGAGACTGTTGGGTACACCTTCTATCACAGATCCGTAGGCAAAACTTTTGTTGCTAAATTCGGAGTTTTTCTAGAGAAGGAGTTTCTCTCGAAAGAAGTGAGTGGGAGAAAAGTAGAACTTGATGAGGTAACTGTACCTGCTCCCTTATTGGAAAGTAGTACATCAGAGAAACCGGTTTCTATGACACCTATGTTGGAAATATGCCCTAGAGGCAATAATAAATTGGTTATTATTATATTTCCTTGTTCATGATAATCATTTATTATCCATGCTAGAATTGTATTGATAGGAAACTCAGATACATGTGTGGATACATAGACAACACCATGTCCCTAGTAAGCCTCTAGTTGACTAGCTCGTTGATCAATAGATGGTTACGGTTTCCTGACCATGGACATTGGATGTCATTGATAACGGGATCACATCATTAGGAGAATGATGTGATGGACAAGACCCAATCCTACGCCTAGCACAAAGATCATGTAGTTCGTATGCTAAAGCTTTTCTAATGTCAAGTATCACTTCCTTAGACCATGAGATTGTGCAACTCCCGGATACCGTAGGAGTGCTTTGGGTGTGCCAAACGTCACAACGTAACTGGGTGGCTATAAAGGTACACTACAGGTATCTCCAAAAGTGTCTGTTGGGTTGGCACGAATCGAGACTGGGATTTGTCACTCCGTGTAAACGGAGAGGTATCTCTGGGCCCACTCGGTAGGACATCATCATAATGTGCACAATGTGATCAAGGAGTTGATCACGGGATGATGTGTTACGGAACGAGTAAAGAGACTTGCCGGTAACGAGATTGAACAAGGTATCGGGATACCGACGATCGAATCTCGGGCAAGTATCGTACCGATAGACAAAGGGAATTGCATACGGGATTGATTAAGTCCTTGACATCGTGGTTCATCCGATGAGATCATCGTGGAACATGTGGGAGCCAACATGGGTATCCAGATCCCGCTGTTGGTTATTGACCGGAGAGTCATCTCGGTCATGTCTGCATGTCTCCCGAACCCGTAGGGTCTACACACTTAAGGTTCGATGACGCTAGGGTTATAAAGGAAGTTTGTATGTGGTTACCGAATGTTGTTCAGAGACTTGGATGAGATCCCGGACGTCACGAGGAGTTCCGGAATGGTCCGGAGGTAAAGATTTATATATGGGAAGTCCTGTTTTGGTCACCGGAAAAGTTTCGGGGTTTATCGGTAACATACCGGGACCACCGGGAGGGTCCCGGGGATCCACCAAGTGGGGCCACCAGCCCCGGAGGGCTGCATGGGCCAAGTGTGGAAGGGGACCAGCCCCAGGTGGGCTGGTGTGCCTCCCCACATGGGCCCAAGGCGCAAGGGAGAGGAGAAGGGGGCAAACCCTAGGGCAGATGGGCCCTAAGGCCCATCCTGGTGCGCCTCCCTCTCCCCCTGGCCGCCCCCTAGATGGGATCTAGGGGCTGCCGCCACCCCTAGGGAGGGAACCCTAGGTGGGGGCGCAGCCCCACCCCTTCCCCTATATATACTTGTGGTTTGGGCTGCCCACAACACACGAGTTCCTCTCCCTGTTGGTGCAACCCTACCTCTCTTTCTCCTCATATCTTGCGGTGTTTGGCGAAGCCCTGCCGGAGTACCACGCTCCTCCACCACCACCACGCCGTTGTGCTGCTGCTGGATGGAGTCTTCCTCAACCCCTCCCTCTCTCCTTGCTGGATCAAGGCATGGGAGACGTCACCGGGCTGTACGTGTGTTGAACGCGGAGGTGCCGTCCGTTCGGCACTAGGATCTCCGGTGATTTGGATCACGACGAGTACGACTCCATCAACCCCGTTCACTTGAACGCTTCCGCTTAGCGATCTACAAGGGTATGTAGATGCACTCTCCTTCCCCTCGTTGCTGGTTTCTCCATAGATAGATCTTGGTGACACGTAGGAAAATTTTGAATTTCTGCTACATTCCCCAACAGTGGCATCATGAGCTAGGTCTATTGCGTAGATTCTATGCATGAGTAGAACACAAAGTAGTTGTGGGCGTTGATTTTTTTCAATATGCTTACTGTTAATAGTCCAATCTTGATTCGGCGGCATTGTGGGATGAAGCGGCCCATACCAACCTTACACGTACGCTTACGTGAGACCGGTTCCACCGACTGACATGCACTAGTTGCATAAGGTGGCTGGCGGGTGTCTGTCTCTCCCACTTTAGTCAGATCGGATTCGATGAAAAGGGTCCTTATGAAGGGTAAATAGCAATTGGCATATCACGTTGTGGTCTTTGCGTAGGTAAGAAACGTTCTTGCTAGAAACCCATAGCAGCCACGTAAAACATGCAAACAATAATTAGAGGACGTCTAACTTGTTTTTGCAGGGTATGCTATGTGATGTGATATGGCCAAAGGATGTGATGAATGATAAATGTTATGTATGAGATGATCATGTTCTTGTAATAGGAATCACGACTTGCATGTCGATGAGTATGACAACCGGCAGGAGCCATAGGAGTTGTCTTAATTTATTTATGACCTGCATGTCAACATAAATGCCATGTAATTACTTTACTTTATTGCTAACCGTTAGCTGTAGTAGTAGAAGTAATAGTTGGCGAGACAACTTCATGAAGACACGATGATGGAGATCATGGTGTCATGCCGGTGACGATGATGATCATGGAGCCCCGAAGATGGAAATCAAAAGGAGCAATATGATATTGGCCATATCATGTCACTATTTGATTGCATGTGATGTTTATCATGTTTATACATCTTATTTGCTTAGAATGACGGTAGTAAATAAGATGATCCCTCATTAAAATTTCAAGAAAGTGTTCCCCCTAACGATGCACCATTGCGAAAGTTCGTCGTTTCGAAGCACCACGTGATGATCAGGTGTGATAGATTCTTACGTTCAAATACAACGGGTGTTGATGAGCCTAGCATGTACAGACATGGCCTCGGAACACATGCGAAACACTTAGGTTGACTTGACAAGCCTAGCATGTACAGACATGGCCTCGGAACACAAGAGACCGAAAGGTCGAGCATGAGTCGTATGGTAGATACGATCAACATGAAGATGTTCACCGATGTTGACTAGTCCGTCTCACGTGATGATCGGACACGGCCTAGTTGACTCGGATCATGTAATCACTTAGATGACTAGAGGGATGTCTATCTGAGTGGGAGTTCATGAACTTAATTATCCTGAACATAGTCAAAAGGATTTTGCAAATTATGTCGTAGCTCGCGCTTTAGTTCTACTGTTTAGATATGTTCCTAGAGAAAAATTAGTTGAAAGTTGATAGTAGCAATTATGCAGATAGTAAAAGGCTTATGTCCTTGATGCACCGCTCAGTGTGCTGAACCTCGAACGTCGCCTGTGGATGTTGCGAACATCTGACATACACATTTTGATAACTACGTGATAGTTCAGTTAAACGGTTTAGAGTTGAGGCACCGAAGACGTTTTAAAACATCGCGAAACATATGAGATGTTTCGAGGGCTGAAATTGGGATTTCAGGCTCGTGCCCACGTCAAGAGGTATAAGACGTCCGACGACTTTCTTAGCCTGCAAACTAAGGGAGAAAAGCTCAATTCTTGAGCTTGTGCTCAGATTGTCTGAGTACAACAATCATTTGAATCGAGTGGGAGTTGATCTTCCAGATGAGATAGTGATGTTTCTCCGAAGTCATTACCACCAAGCTGCTAGAGCTTCGTGATGAACTATAATATATCAGGGACATATATGATGATCCTTGAGATATTCGCGATGTTTGACACCACAAAAGTAGAAATCAAGAAGGAGCATCAATTGTTGATGGTTGGTGAAACCACTAGTTTCAAGAAGGGCAAGGGCAAGAAGGGATACTTCATGAAACGGAAAATCAGCTACTGCTCTAGTGAAGAAACCCAAGGTTAAACCCAAACCCGAGACTAAGTGCTTCTGTAATAAGGGGAACAACCACTGGAGCAGAATTACCCTAGATACTTGGTAGATGAGAAGGCTGGCAAGGTCGGTAGAAGTATATTGGATATACATTGTGTTAATGTGTACTTTACTAGTACTCCTAGTAGCACCATGGTATTAGATACCGGTTCGGTTGCTAAGCGTTAGTAAACACGAAATAAAAGGCTGCGGAGTAAATGGAGACTAGCTAAAGGTGAGCTGGCAATATGTGTTGGAAGTTTTTCCAAGCTTGATGTGATCAAGCATCGCACGCTCCCTCTACCATCGAGATTGGTGTTTGCGTTGAGCATAGACATGATTGGATTATGTCTATCGCAATACGGTTATTCATTTAAGGAGAATAATGGTTACTCTGTTTATTTGAATAATACCTTCAATGGTCTTGCACCTAAAATGAATGGTTTATTGAATCTCGATCGTAGTGATACACATGTTCATGCCAAAAGATATAAGATAGTAATGATAGTACCACCTACTTGTGGCACTGCCACGTAAGTCATATCGGTATAAAACGCATGAAGAAGCTCCATGTTGATGGATCTTTGGGCTCACTCGTTTTGAAAAGTTTGAGACATGCGAACCATGTCTGTTGGTGTATATGCATGAAGAAACTCCATGCAAATGGACCGTTTGGACTCACTTGAGACATGCAAATCATACCACATGGGCAAGATGACTAAAAGCCTCGTTTTCAGTAAAATTGAACTAGAAAGCAACTTGTTGGAAGTAATACATTTTGATGTGTGTAGTCCAATGAGTGCTGAGGCGTGTAGTGGATATCGTTATGCTCTTGCTTCACAGATGATTTGAGTAGATGTTGAGTATATTTACTTGATGAATCACGAGTCTGAATTATTGAAAGGTTCAAGTAATTTCACGGTGAAGTTGAAAGATCGTCGTGACAAGAGGATAAAATTTCTATGATATGATCATAAAGATGAATATCTGAATTACGAGTTTGGCACAGAATAAAGACATTGTGGAAATTGTTTAGCAACTAATACAGCCTGGAACACCATAGTGTGATGGTGTGTTCGAACATCATAACTGCACCCTATTGGATATGATGCATGCCATGATGTCTCTTATTGAATTACCATGATAGTTTATGGGTTAGGCATTAGAGACAAGCACATTCACTTTAAAAGGGGCACCACGTAATTCCGATGAGATGACACCGTGTGAACTATGGTTTAGAGAAACCTAAGCTGTCATTTCTTAAAAGTTTGGGGCTGCGACGCTTATGTGAAAAAGTTTCAGGCTGATAAGCTCGAACCCAAAGCAGATAAATGCATCTTCATAGGACACCCAAAACAGTTGGGTATACCTCCTGTCTCAGATCCGAAAGCAATGAGGGATTGTTTCTAGAATCGGGTCCTTTCTCGAGGAAAAGTTTCTCTCAAAAGAATTGAGTGGGAGGATGGTGGAGACTTGATGAGGTTATTGAACCGTCACTTCAGCTAGTGTATAGCAGGGCACAAAGAGTTGTTCCTGTGGCACCTACACCAATTGAAGTGGAAGCTTATGATATTGATCATGAGACTTTGGATCAAGTCACTCCCAAACCTCGTAGGATGACAAGGATGCGTACTACTTCAGAGTGGTACATAATCCTGTCTTGAAAGTCATGTTGCTAGACAACAATGAACCTACGAGCTATGGAGAAGCGATGGTGGGCCCGGATTCCGATAAATGGCTCGAGGCCATAAAATCCGAGAGAGGATCCATGTATGAAAACAAAGTGTAGACTTTGGCGGAACGACTCGATGGTCGTAAGGCTGTTGAGTACAGATGGATTTTAAAAGGAAGACGGACAATGATGGCAAGTATCACCATTAAGAAAGCTCGACTTGTTGTTAAGATGTTTCCCGACAAGTTCAAGGAGTTGACTACGATGAGACTTTCTCACTCGTAGCAATGCTAAGAGTCTGTTGGAATTATATATTAGCGATTACTGCATTATTTTTGAATCTTGCAGATAGGATGTCAAAACATTGTTTCCTCGACAATTTTCTTGAGGAAAGGTCGTATGTGATACAACCGGAAGGTTTTGTCAATCCTGAAAGATGCTAATAAGTATGCAAAGCTCCAGCAATCCTTCTAAGGACTGGAGTGAGCATCTCGGAGTTGGAATATATGCTTTGATGATGATCAAAGATTTTTTGGGTGTATAAAAAGTTTATGAGAAACTTGTATTTCCAAAGAAGTGAGTGGGAGAACTATAGAATTTCTGATGAGTATATGTTGTTAACATATTGTTGATCGGAAATGATGTAGAATTTCTGGAAAGCATGCAGAGTTATTTGAAAAGTGTTTTTCAATGGAAAGCCTGGATTAAGCTACTTAAACATTGAGCATCAAGATCTATAAGGATAGATCAAAACGCTTAATGGTACTTTCAAATGAGCACATACCTTGACATGATCTTGAAGGTGTTCAAGATGGATCAGTCAAAGAAGGAGTTCTTGCCTGAGTTCTAAGGTATGAAGTTAAGACTTAAAGCTCGACCACGGCAGAAGAAAGAGGAAGGACGAAGGTCGTCCCCTATGCTTTTGTCATAGGCTCTCTACAGTATGCTATGCTGTGTACTGCAGATGAAGTGTGCCTTGCCATGAGTCAGTCAAGGGGTACAAGAGTGATCCAAGAATGGATCACAGGACAACGGTCAAAGTTATCCTTAGTAACTAGTGGACTAAGGAATTTTCTCGATTATGGAGGTGGTAAAAGAGTTCGTCGTAAAGGGTTACGCCGATGCAAACTTTGACACTAATCCAGATTATTCTGAGTAGTAAACTGGATTCGTATAGTAGAACAATTATTTGGAATAGCTCCAAATAGAACGTGGTAGCTGCATCTAGGAGATGACATAGAGATTTGTAAAGCACACACGGATCTAAAAGGTTCAGATCCGTTGACTATAACATCTCTCACAAGCATAACATGATCAAACCCAGAACTCATCGAGTGTTAATCACATGGTAATGTGAACTAGATTATTGACTCTAGTAAACTCTTGGGTGTTAGTCACATGGGGATGTGACCTTGAGTGTTAATCACATATCAATGTGAACTAGATTATTGACTCTAGTGCAAGTGGGAGACTGTTGGAAATATGCCCTAGAGGCAATAATAAATTGGTTATTATTATATTTCCTTGTTCATGATAATCATTTATTATCCATGCTAGAATTGTATTGATAGGAAACTCAGATACATGTGTGGATACATAGACAACACCATGTCCCTAGTAAGCCTCTAGTTGACTAGCTCGTTGATCAATAGATGGTTACGGTTTCCTGACCATGGACATTGGATGTCATTGATAACGGGATCACATCATTAGGAGAATGATGTGATGGACAAGACCCAATCCTAAGCCTAGCACAAAGATCATGTAGTTCGTATGCTAAAGCTTTTCTAATGTCAAGTATCACTTCCTTAGACCATGAGATTTTGCAACTCCCGGATACCGTAGGAGTGCTTTGGGTGTGCCAAACGTCACAACATAACTGGGTAGCTATAAAGGTACACTACAGGTATCTCCAAAAGTGTCTGTTGGGTTGGCGCGAATCGAGACTGGGATTTGTCACTCCGTGTAAATGGAGAGGTATCTCTGGGCCCACTCGGTAGGACATCATCATAATGTGCACAATGTGATCAAGGAGTTGACCACGGGATGATGTGTTACGGAACGAGTAAAGAGACTTTCCAGTAACGAGATTGAACAAGGTATCGGGATACCGACGATCGAATCTCGGGCAAGTATCGTACCGATAGACAAAGGGAATTGCATGCGGGATTGATTAAGTCCTTGACATCGTGGTTCATCCGATGAGATCATCGTGGAACATGTGGGAGCCAACATGGGTATCTAGATCCCACTTTGGTTATTGACCAGAGAGTCATCTCGGTCATGTCTGCATGTCTCCCGAACCCGTAGGGTCTACACACTTAAGGTTCGATGACGCTAGGGTTATAAAGGAAGTTTGTATGTGGTTACCGAATGTTGTTCGGAGTCCCGAATGAGATCCCGGATGTCACGAGGAGTTCCGGAATGGTCCGGAGGTAAAGATTTATATATGGGAAGTCCTGTTTTGGTCACCAGAAAAGTTTTGGGGTTTATCAGTAACATACTGGGACCACCGGGAGGGTCCCGGGGGTCCACCAAGTGGGGACACCAGCCCCGGAGGCCTACATGGGCCAAGTTAGGAAGGGGACCAGCCCCAGGTGGGCTGGTGCGCCTCCCCACAAGGGCCCAAGGCGCAAGGGAGAGGAGAAGGGGTCAAACCCTAGGGCAGATGGGCCCTAAGGCCCATCCCGGTGCGCCTCCCTCTCCCCCTCCCCTTGGCCGCCCCTAGATGGGATCTAGGGGCTGCCGCCACCCCTAGGGAGGGAACCCTAGGTGGGGGCGCAGCCCCTCCCCTTCCCCTATATATACTTGAGGTTTGGGATGCCCACAACACACGAGTTCCTCTCCCTGTTGGTGCAGCCCTACCTCTCTTTCTCCTCATATCTTGCGGTGTTTGGCGAAGCCCTGCCGGAGTATCATGCTCCTCCACCACCACCACGCCGTCATGCTGCCGCTGGATGGAGTCTTCCTCAACCTCTCCCTCTCTCCTTGCTGGATCAAGGCATGGGAGACGTCACCGGGCTGTACGTGTGTTGAACGCGGAGGTGCTGTCCGTTCGGCACTAGGATCTCCGGTGATTTGGATCACGACGAGTACGACTCCATCAACCCCGTTCACTTGAACGGTTCCGCTTAGCGATCTACAAGGGTATGTAGATGCACTCTCCTTCCCCTCGTTGCTGGTTTCTCCATAGATAGATCTTGGTGACATGTAGGAAAATTTTGAATTTCTGCGTCGTAATCGTTCTTTATTAGATATGGTGCGTTCTATGATGTCTCTTACTGATTTACCGTTATCGGTTTGGGGTTATGCTTTAGAGACGACTGCATTCACGTTAAATAGGACACCATCGAAATCCATTGAGACGATGCCTTATGAACTATGGTTTGGCAAGAAACCAAAGTTGTCGTTTCTGAAAGTTTGGGGCTGCGATGCTTATGTGAAAAAGCTTCAACCTGATAAGCTCGAACCCAAATCGGAGAAATGTGTCTTCATAGGATACCCAAAGGAGACTGTTGGGTACACCTTCTATCACAGATCCGTAGGCAAAACTTTTGTTGCTAAATTCGGAGTTTTTCTAGAGAAGGAGTTTCTCTCGAAAGAAGTGAGTGGGAGAAAAGTAGAACTTGATGAGGTAACTGTACCTGCTCCCTTATTGGAAAGTAGTACATCACAGAAACCGGTTTCTGTGACACCTACACCAATTAGTGATCAAGTTACTACCGAACCTCGTAGATCAACCAGAGTAAGATCCGCACCAGAGTGGTACGGTAATCCTATTCTAGAAGTCATGCTACTAGATCATGATGAACCTACGAACTATGAAGAAGCGATGGTGAGCCCAGATTCCGCAAAATGGCTAGAAGCCATGAAATCTGAGATGGGATCCATGTATGAGAACAAAGTGTGGACTTAGGTTGACTTGCCCGTTGATCGGCAAGCAATTGAGAATAAATGGATCTTCAAGAAAAGACTGACGCTGACGGTAATGTTACTATCTACAAAGCTCAACTTGTTGCAAAAGGTTTTCGACAAGTTCAAGGGATTGACTACGATGAGACCTTCTCACCCTTAGCGATGCTTAAGTCTATCCGAATCATGTTAGCAATTACCGCATTTTATGATTATGAAATTTGGCAAATGGATGTCAAAACTGCATTCTTGGATGGATTTCTGGAAGAAGAGTTGTATATGATGCAACCAGAAGGTTTTGTCGATCTAAAGGGAGCTAACAAAGTGTGCAAGCTCCAGCGATCCATTTATGGACAGGTGCAAGCCTCTCGGAGTTGGAATAAACGCTTTGATAGTGTGATCAAAGCATTTGGTTTTGTACAGACTTTTGGAGAAGCCTGTATTTACAAGAAAGTAAGTGGGAGCTCTCTAGCATTTCTGATATTATATGTGGATGACATATTATTGATTGGAAATGATATAGAATTTCTGGATAGCATAAAGGGATACTTGAATAAGAGTTTTTCAATGAAAGACCTCGGTGAAGCTGCTTACATATTGGGCATTAAGATCTATAGAGATAGGTCAAGACGCTTAATTGGACTTTCACAAAGCACATACCTTGACAAGGTTTTGAAGAAGTTCAAAATGGATCAAGCAAAGAAAGGGTTCTTGCCTATGTTACAAGGTGTGAATTTGAGTAAGACTCAATGTCCGACCACCGCAGAAGATAGAGAGAAAATGAAAGATGTTCCCTATGCTTCAGTCATAGGCTCTATCATGTATGCAATGCTATGTACCAGACCTGATGTGTGCCTTGCTATAAGTCTAGCAGGGAGGTACCAAAGTAATCCAGGAGTGGATCACTGGACAGCGGTTAAGAACATCCTGAAATACCTGAAAAGGACTAAGGATATGTTTCTCGTATATGGAGGTGACAAAGAGCTCATCGTAAATGGTTACGTTGATGCAAGCTTTGACACTAATCCGGACGATTCTAAATCGCAAACCGGATACGTGTTTTTACTGAACGGTGGAGCTGTCAGTTGGTACAGTTCTAAACAAAGCGTCGTGGCGGGATCTACATATGAAGCGGAGTACATAGCTGCTTCGGAAGCAGCAAATGAAGGAGTCTGGATGAAGGAGTTCATATCCGATCTAGGTGTCATACCTAGTGCATCGGGTCCAATGAAAATATTTTGTGACAATACTGGTGCAATTGCCTTGGCAAAGGAATCTAGATTTCACAAGAGAACCAAACACATCAAGAGACGCTTCAATTCCATTCGGGATTTAGTCCAAGTGGGAGACACAGAAATTTGCAAGATACATACGGATCTGAATGTTGCAGACCCGCTGACTAAGCCTCTTCCACGAGCAAAACATGATCAGCACCAAGGCTCCATGGGTGTTAGAATCATTACTGTGTAATCTAGATTATTGACTCTAGTGCAAGTGGGAGACTGAAGGAAATATGCCCTAGAGGCAATAATAAAGTTATTATTTATTTCCTTATATCGTGATAAATGTTTATTATTCATGCTAGAATTGTATTAACCGGAAACATAATACATGTGTGAATACATAGACAAAAACAAAGAGTCACTAGTATGCCTCTACTTGACTAGCTCGTTAATCAAAGATGGTTATGTTTCCTAACCATAGACATGAGTTGTCATTTGATTAACGGGGTCACATCATTAGGAGAATGATGTGATTGACTTGACCCATTCCATTAGCTTAGCACATGATCGTTTAGTTTGTTGCTATTGCTTTCTTCATAACTTATACATGTTCCTATGACTATGAGATTATGCAACTCCCGTTTATCGGAGGAACACTTTGTGTGCTACCAAACGTCACAACGTAACTGGGTGATTATAAAGGTGCTCTACAGGTGTCTCCGAAGGTACTTGTTGGGTTGGCGTATTTCGAGATTAGGATTTGTCACTCCGATTGTCGGAGAGGTATCTGTGGGCCCTCTCGGTAATGCACATCACTCAAGCCTTGCAAACATGGCAACTAATAAGTTAGTTGCCGGATGATGTATTACGGAACGAGTGAAGAGACTTGCCGGTAACGAGATTGAACTAGGTATTGAGATACCGACGATCAAATCTCGGGTAAGTAACATACCGATCACAAAGGGAACAACGTATGTTGTTATGCGGTCTGACCGATAAAGATCTTTGTAGAATATGTAGGAGCCAATATGAGCATCCAGGTTCCGCTATTGGTTATTGACCGGAGACGTGTCTCGGTCATGTCTACATAGTTCTCGAACCCGTAGGGTCCGCACGCTTAAAGTTCGGTGACGATCATAATTAGGGTTTTTGTGTTTTGATGTACTGAAGGTTGTTCAGAGTCCCGGATGTGATCACGGACATGACGAGGAGTCTCGAAATGGTCGAGACATAAAGATTGATATATTGGAAGCCTATATTTGGACATCGGAAACGTTCCGGATGAAATCGGGATTTTACCGGAGTACCGGGGGGTTACCGGAACCCCCCGGGGGTTATTGGGCCTACATGGGCCATACGGGAGAAGAGGAGGGCCGGCCAGGGCAGGCCGCGCGCCCCCTCCCCCCTAGTCCGAATAGGACAAGGAGGGGGGGGGCGCCCCCTTTCCTCTTTCTCCCTTCCTCCTTCCTTTTCCAACAAGGCAAGAGGACTCCTCCAGGCGCACCCATAGGGCCGGCCGCACCTCCCCCTCTCCCTCCTTTATATACTAAGGCAAGGGGCACCCCATGACACACAAGTTGATCCTCGTGATCGTTCCTTAGCCGTGTGCGGTGCCCCCTTCCACCATGTTCCACCTTGGTCATATCGTAGCGGTGCTTAGGCGAAGCCCTGCGTCGGTAGAACATCATCACCGTCATCACATCGTCGTGCTGACGAAACTCTCCCTCAACGTTTTGCTGGATCGGAACTCGAGGAACGTCACCGAGTTGAACGTGTGCAGAACTCGGAGGTGCCGTACGTTCGGTACTTGGATCGGTCAGATCGGGAAGACATACGACTACTTCCTCTACGTTGTGTCAACACTTCCGTTGCCGGTCTACGAGGGTACGTAGACAACACTCTCCCGTCTCGTTGCTATGCATCACCATGATCTTGCGTGTGCGTAGGAATTTTTTTGAAATTACTACGTTCCCCAACAGTGGCACCCGAGCCTAGGTTTTATGCGTTGATGTTGTGCACGAGTAGAACACAAGTGAGTTGTGGGCGATATAAGTCATACTGCTTACCAGCATGTCATACTTTGGTTCGGCGGTATTGTTGGATGAAGCGGCCCGGACCGACATTACGCGTACGCTTACGCGAGACTGGCTGGCGGGTGTCAGTTTCTCCAACTTTAGTTGAACCAAGTGTGGCTACGCCCGGTCCTTGCGAAGGTTAAAACATCATGAACTTCACAAACTATCGTTGTGGTTTTGATGCGTAGGTAAGAACGGTTCTTGCTAAGCCCGTAGCAGCCACGTAAAATATGAGCAAGTTACTACAAGATTTAATCTGAATAAATAGAAGATAAATCATGATTACATTAGCAGAGATTAAACTAATCATGCGAACTAGCATAGCAGATGAACAGATCACATCTAGGGCACATACTAGAAACATGAATTCTACCACGATCCGGAACATGAAGAATAGAATCACATACGGTGCAGCGGGAGCAGCACCGCCAGCGTTGACGTTGTCGCCCATGTCGTCGAGGATGAGGTTGCCGAGGTCGGGGAAGAAGTCGTCGTTCGCGAAGTCGTCGCTGGCAGCAGTCGCGCGAGTGCGCTCCCCAAAAACCTGATCGCCCCTCTCCCATACAGGATCACGAGAGGCGGGGTTCCGGAGGCCTGTTGTCCCTTCTCCCGGTGCACGCCGAAAGGAGGGATGGAGAAGACTTGCTTGGTGGCGCAATGATCTGGAACGGTGGTGAGAAACCATACGAAGCGGCGGCGGCTAGGGTAGACGTCTGCCTGACTATATAGTGCGGGCCGAACGATCCAAAAGAATCGGAAACGGTTCAGTAATTAACGCGTCCGTTAATTATTAATTAATGACTCATTAATTTTTCCCGAGCAGCAAAAATATAGACAACGTGCATAGCTCTGTCCTCGCCCCGGCTCAATCCCGCAGCGCGGCGCGGCGCGACGGGGCGAGGCGAGCGAGGAGGAGCGCGCGTGTAGGTCTCCTCTTCTCATGCTCATACAAGTGGTAGAAGAGCTCACCTTATGAAAATGTGCAACTCTCTCTCAACTTCTGGGGTGGGACTAAAATTTAGCCTCACTGATTCCACTCACATGTGTGCATGAATGAGCCAAGAGAATTTCAGAATTTTAGTTGGGCTTTGGGTCAAAGGCCTACTAGCAAAATTTCAACAAAAACTGTAAGTTTCAATAGGAACAAAATGTAAGATCTAATTATTTTTATGAGGTAAATACACCGATGGTGTTTGAACTTGCCATGGATGTTCACTTTAGTGTCTGAACTTGAAAAATACATAGAACTGGTTTTACAACTTGGCATGTACGTGCAAATACGGTTCAAATCTCATATGTATACATCCATGACGCTGAAGAGGCGTTCCAACATGGCATGCGGTCCGCTGTCAGTGACTGGATGGCAGGAAAGTGGGCGTGTGGCCTAGTTTTCCAGAAAGCCTATGAAATTATTATTTTTCTTACAAATAGGACCTCGGAGAGAAACATCAGACATTTGTAGAGTAAAAAATTACAACTGGCCTGTAGGGAGTTTGAACATGGGTACTGCTGTTACGATGCATATGTGGCTAGCCAATCGACTATCAAACACTTATGTTTGGAGGGATTGACACCCTTTATATACACTAGGCGGAACAACATAAATTAAAGAAGTTTAATCCAGAAAAAATTAGTGCTGGGTCTGTGATTCAAACATCGGACCAAATGCTATATAGCAACCTTGGATACCACTCCAACCAAAAAGATCTCATGTTTCTAAAGTATAATTAATATTTATGACTATATAACAAACATAATTTCAAAAGAATTTGAAATTTACGTGTCATTTTAAAAAGAATCCAAGTGTTATTTTAAAACATAATCATACAATAGAAAATATTTATAAATTGTAACAAATTATATGAATCAAATATTATTCATGTAACAATCTGCAATCTGAGGGCACACTAGAACACACACACTTTTATATACTATATAAGCTTTTTAAAACAACACAATTTTTTTAAAGCATGAACACTTTTATGTACTACATGATTATTTTATTAAAAACATGGAAAATTTGAAACAAATACGAGAATTTATTTAAATATACAAAAATTTCTAAAATTACTTTAATATTTAATTAAAAATGATAGCACTTTAGAATTATAAAATTATTTTCGTAATGTTTATTTTTGTTATGTGTAGATATTTTATGAAATTATGCAACTTTTCAAATGTATTTTTTATAACACACGATTATAATTTACATGTTTTTGGAAATTTCTAAATGGAAAAAATGAACACGTTGAAAGTGGGCCGTGGTGAGGTTTGTTTTACCCACACAAGCACATTATGTTATAAAGATAAATTTATCTTTTGTAACATTATGTTTCTTGGGTTGTATTCATTTGTGGGGTTGCTATATAGCCTTAGGGTACATGTTCGAATAATTGACCCATTATTATTTTTGTTGGAGTAAATTACTTTGTTTATGTCGATCAGCCTTATAGTATAGAGTCAATTACTCCGTTGGTGTTAGAACTTGACGCAGACGGTCACTTTAGTGCTACAACTTGTGAAATATATCGAACTGGTGTAAAAACTTGGCTTGGACGTGCAAATACGATGTTAATCACGTTTGTATATGTCCACGACGCTGACGAGGCATGCTAGCGTGGCGTGGGCCCGTTTGTCAGTGACCCAACAATGAAGACAAGGCGTGCGGCATGCTTTTTTTGCATGGAAACCTTTTTTTTTTCATATAGAAAAGCTGCTGACAAGCGGGTCCCAGCTATCTGCAGCAGAAATTTCAATTGAATGAAATTAAAGGTATGCTCAGGTTTCCAGCCAGAGCAACCTCAAGTTCCCTGCTCGTGAAGTTAGCCATCCAACCCATTCACTGCTCATGTACATTAAGGAAACACAGGCTATATTTTTGCCAACAAAAAGGAAACACAAGCTATATATATCCTCAGTTGAATAAGAAAAAAGAAGAAAATATAGTAAACAAGATGCAGCCGCAGAGACTCGAACCCTGAGCGTACCGTTAGAATTTATAAAATTTTCAAAATGTTGGTTTTTTCCAAAATTTTATTAAAAAAAGAATTATATTTTTAAATAATATACATATAAATAAAGTAAATAATGTTAAGTAAATGCTCATGTAGTTTCATAAAATGTTCACCTATTATATAAAGGTGTCCAGTCTTTAAAAGAATTGATTTGTTTTAAAAGGCTCATGCGATTTTAACAAAGTTTTTTTTATGAGATGTTTTCTAATAAAGTTTGTGTGTTTTCAAAAAAAGAATTTATATAACTAAAAATATAAATATATGTACGAAGACTATTGTTCCTCAAATGAATACATAATTAAAATTATATGTATGTTATTTATAGTTATAATTAATTTTTATTACAAACTGCAAAAAATAAAAATAAAATAGTAACATATTAAAAATAGGCCACAGTAACTGAGAAACTGTTGTCAGTTTTGGCCCATGAGCACGTTCTGTTATAGACGTAAATTGTGGCATTGTCTAAAAAAACGTAAAGAGTAACAAACCTTTGCAAATTTGTGTTGTTTAATTAAATAATATTCACCTAAAAATATTAAAGAATATAAGGTTGTGTTTCCTCTTCAGACAACGAGCATGATTTTTGTCAGGTGGTTCGCAGCGGACACGTTAATTGGAGGTCACTGGTTTGAAACCTAAGCGCACATTTTTTCTGTTCAATTATTATTTTTGCTACTGACAGCCAGGAGCCGCCTCTCAGGGTCTTTTTGGTGAAAAAAATATATAAGACAAGGGGGTTTCTAGGAAAAAGGAAAAAAACCACACGCTTTGTCTTCATTGTTTGGTCACGGACAACGGGTTCTACGCCATGCTGGCAGGCCTCGTCAGTGTTGCGGACGTATACAAACATGTTTAGCACCGTATTTGCACGTCCGAGCCAAGTTTTTGCACTACTTCAATGTATGCCATAAGTTCTAGCACTAAAGTGACCGTTTACGCCAAGTTCTAGCACCACCGGTGTAATTGACTCTATAGTATATAAAGTATTCAAACATTTGCATGTGTATAAATGTGATTAGCTCTACTAGTTAGCCACGCCTCATGCGATCGATAGGTCGCGGGTTTGAACCCCCCCCCCCTCCCCCCATCCTACCAGTTTTTTACAAATCTGTGTTGTTTCTCTCCTATTTGTAAGAAAATAATAATAATTTTAGGGTGTTTTTGAAAAGAAAATAAACAGGTCACACGCCCTCCTCACTGCCATCTGGTCGCTGACAGCGGGCCCAATGCCATTTTGGCTGCCATATCAGCATGGTGGATATATACATATGAGATGTGAACCATATCTGCACATCCATGCCAAGTTATGGAACCAGTTCGATGTATTTTGCAAGTTCAGACACTAAAGTGCACATTCACGACAAGTTCAAGCACCAGTGGTGTAATTGCCTCTATTTTTATCTAAGTGTACATGTTTGATTTTGAAACATAGGGGTTCGAGTTGTTTAAGTCCACTAGTGTTGACAGGGATCTCAGTGTTTGAATTGGATGGCTCATAGTGTTGAATTAAAAAAAAGTTATTTTTCAGTCTCATAAGGAATATCGAAAACATTGTAAAATATAGTGTTCTTATAAAGTGGCACTCCCTACGTTTTTATTTACTCCACATATTAATGTTGGCTGAAATCAAATATTATAAAGCTTGACCAAGTTTGTACAAAACAATATGAACATTTACAATAACAAATCTTTATGATGTGGAAATATATTCAATAATGAATCTAATGATATTGATTTGGTGGTGTATATGTTAATATATTTTTCTACAAACTTAATAAAAGTTTATAAATTTTGACTTTATATAAAGTTAATATGCAGAGTAAATAAAAAACGAAAGGGATACCAGATAACACTTCGTGTACACTCGGTGACAATGACACTACGAGAAGTTCATATTTTCAAAAATTACAAAGCAGATTACTCTCAGTAATACAGCAACTCTGACAAACTGTTCATAACAGTCCCTTATTTTACCACAAGATATAAAGAGCCCGTTCGGCAATCCACTTGCTCCTCACAATCCGCGGATCTGAAGAGCACCGTTTCGCCCGCTCCCAAATTATTAACCGCAACTCCGTCCGCTCCGGGAGTGGAGGCGCGGAGCGGAGGAAAACCCAACGGTCCCAAAATATAATATTGTCCGTGGGTAAAGTAAAACAAAATCCAAAAAATTGCCCCTAAAAAATCCAAAAACATTGGGGGGAAAAAAACAGGACTGTGTTCTTCTATCTCGAAGCAATTCTCCAATGGCTTGAACCGCAAGCGCGTGCTGGCTAGCTCTAACGATCTCAGCTGAACAAGAACGATGGCAAGCCGGGATGTGGCCGCGCCTCGAAGAAGCCGTGCCGAACCAGGCTCTCCCGAAACACGTGGTGTGACGGGAGAAGACGAGTGCTGCCGCCTCTCGACGCGTCGACGCCGGCGACCTGCCTGACGGTCCTGCTCCTCAGGTTGTACGCCACCACGCCTGGGTTATGTCCCAGGACGACGTCCCCTCCGTCGCTGCCCGCCACGAGCAGCGGCCTTTCCACGACGGGCCACGGCACCTCGACGTGGTGCCGGCGCTCCCACGTCCCCTCGGTGGCCGCGCCGCCGCCGTAGCCCTCGAGAACCCAGAGGTCCACGAACAGGTGGCCCGGCTCGGACGCCATGAGCGACCCGTCCGCGACGAGCAGCTGCGAGCGCTCCTTGCAGGTCACGGGCGGAGGCGGCATCCGGCGGAACGTCTCGGCGGCCGTGTCAAACGCCACCATCTGGTCGGTGAGCCCGGCCTCCATGTGCTCCAGCCAGTGCAGGTGCCCGCGAAGCATCGCCAGCGTCTCAAGGTTCTTGGAGCTTCGGATCCTTGCAAGGGTTGCCTGGTCGGCGGCCATGATGGTCTGCAGCTCATGTGTGTGGCCTTCACGCTCAGCCGCCGCGGCTCGTTGGCGCCGGCCGAGAAGACACAGTAGTATGGCGCCCGGCCTGTCAACCCGTACGAGATGTGGCACAGGACTCGGTACTCGCCGGAGGGCGCGTGGAAGTAGAAACCGGACTCCGATTGTACTCGCCGCTTGGCCTCGGCGTCCGGGCTGAGCCGCGGCAGGTCGCTCCATTGACGGCCGGTCGCAGGGTTACAGATGAGGTACTGCTGTTTATTGTGCCGCAGCAGGAGGAGGCCGTCGCACGAGGCCAGCAGGGAGCAGTACTGGTTGTACCCGCCGTCGAGGCTCGCCAGGAAGCGCGCGACAGGCCGCCGGGCGGAGGCGGCCACAGCGTCCAGCTCTACGTTGAAGGCGGCGGCTTGAGGATCGTCGGGCCGAACCACCTTCGTTCTGGTGTAGAGGAGGACCTCAACCGGGCGACGGCGCGCGTGCGCGGCGAGGAACTGCTGTCCGTCGATGATCCGGAGCCACTCCTTGGAGACGGCGCGGAAGCGGAGGACGGACTTGGCCGGCAGGCGGAGGAGGATCTCGGCGACCAGGCCCTCATCGAGGTGAACCTCGACGCACGTGCTCAGGCACATCTTCGGCTTTTCCATTGAAAACTGAAACTGAAATCGACGACGGTTGGTGTAACGCCCTCGATGCGGCTATATCTCCCACGTGTCGAGGCACGACTTAGAGGCATAGCCGCATTGAAAGCAATGTCGCAAGTCGGGAAATCATCACACATCCCATGTACATAAATAATTAAGGAGGAATATCATAGTTGGCTTACACTCGCCACGTCACATCAAAGTACACAAATAACATCCATCATACAATCACTCATGGCCCGACTACGGCGCCAAAATAGAAAAAACCCCCAATATGCGACAAGGCCCTGAATCTAACCCCGAATAGGCACCAGTACTGATCATCAGGAAAAGACACATAGTAACACTGAGAGTCCTCGTCGTACTCCCACTTCAGCTCGAGCGCGCCATCTAGAGCGGTATCATCTGTCCCTGCATCTGGTGTAATAGTAATCTGTGAGCCACAAGGACTCAGCAATCTCGCACCATCGCGATCAAGACTATTTAAGCTTAATAGGTAGGAAAGGGGTAATGTATAGTGGAGCTGCAGCAAGCGACTAGCATATATGGTGGCTAACTTATTCGCAAAAGAGAGAGCGAGAAGAGAGAGCAAAGCGTGAGCGAGGAACTAGAGAGCAACCTGCGCAAACATAACTCCAACACCGTGTCCACTTCCCGGACTCCGCCGAGAAGAGGCCATCACGGCAACACACTCAGTTGATTCATTTTAATTAATTAAGGTTCAAGTTATCTACAACCGGACATTAACAAATTCCCATCTGCCCATAACCGTGGGCATGGCTTTCGAAAGATCAATCCCTGCAGGGGGGTCCCAACTTAGCCCATAACAAGCTCTCACGGTCAACGGAGGAATAGACCTCCACCCAGGACACACCGATCAGACTCGGTATCCCGGTACAACAAGATGATTCGACAGGTCAAAACAAGTCCAGCAACACCGCCCGAATGTGCCGACAAATCCCGATAGGAGCTGCACATATCTCTTTCTCAGGGCACACTCAGATTGTCCAAACTTCCGGTAGGCCAGCCTAGAGTTGCCCCTGGTGGCCACCGGCGGCTGACGTTCCAGACCAACACTCAGAGGAGCACTAGCCCGTGGGGGGCTAAAATAAAGATGACCCTCGGGCTCCGGAAACCCAAGGGAAAAGGGGGTAGGTGGCAAATGGTAAAACCAATGTTGGGCATTGCTGGAAAAGCTTTAATCAAGGCGAATTATCAAGGGGGTTCCCATATAGCCCAACCGCGTAAGGAACGCAACAATCCGGGAACATAACACCGATATGACGGACACTAGGGCGGCAAGAGTGGAACAAAACACTAGGCGAGAGACCGAGCCTTCCACCCTTTACCAAGTATATAGATGAATTTGAAGGAAATATGCCCTAGAGGCAATAATAAAGTTATTATTTATTTCCTTATATCATGATAAATGTTTATTATTCATGCTAGAATTGTATTAACCGGAAACATAATACATGTGTGAATACATAGACAAACAGAGTGTCACTAGTATGCCTCTACTAGACTAGCTCGTTAATCAAAGATGGTTATGTTTCCTAACCATGAACAAAGAGTTGTTATTTGATTAACGAGGTCACATCATTAGTTGAATGATCTGATTGACATGACCCATTCCATTAGCTTAGCACCCGATCGTTTAGTATGTTGCTATTGCTTTCTTCATGACTTATACATGTTCCTATAACTATGAGATTATGCAACTCCCGTTTACCGGAGGAACACTTTGGGTGCTACCAAACGTCACAACGTAACTGGGTGATTATAAAGGAGTACTACAGGTGTCTCCAAAGGTAGATGTTGGGTTGGCGTATTTCGAGATTAGGATTTGTCACTCCGATTGTCAGAGAGGTATCTCTGGGCCCTCTCGGTAATGCACATCACATAAGCCCTGCAAGCATAATAACTAAGATGTTAGTTATGAGATGATGTATTACGGAACGAGTAAAGAGACTTGCCAGTAACGAGATTGAACTAGGTATTGGATACCGACGATCGAATCTCGGGCAAGTAACATACCGATGACAAAGGGAACAACGTATGTTGTTATGCGGTCTGACCGATAAAGATCTTCATAGAATATGTAGGAGCCAATATGGGCATCCAGGTCCCGCTATTGGTTATTGACCGGAGACGTGTCTCGGTCATGTCTACATTGTTCTCGAACCGTAGGGTCCGCACGCTTAACGTTACGATGACAGTTATTATGAGTTTATGCATTTTGATGTACCGAAGGTTGTTCGGAGTCCCGGATGTGATCACGGACATGACGTGGAGTCTCGAAATGGTCGAGACATAAAGATTGATATATTGGAAGCCTATGTTTGGACATCGGAAGTGTTCCGGGTGAAATCGGGATTTTACCAGACTACCGGGAGGGTTACCGGAACCCCCCGGGAGCCAAATGGGCCAACATGGGCCTTAGTAGAAAGGTGAGAGGGCAGCCCACATAGGGCTGCGCCTCCCCCCTCTCTCTAGTCCTATTAGGACTAGGAGAGGGGCCGGCCACCTCTCTCTTTCACTTCCCACTTGAGGAAACCTAGTTGGACTAGGATTGGAGGGGGGAGTCCTACTCCCGGTAGGAGTAGGACTCCTCCTGCGCCTCCCACCTTGGCCGGCCAGCTCCTCCTCCTCCATCCTTTATATACGGGGGCAGGGGACACCCCAAGACACACAAGTTGATCCTTGAGATCGTTCCTTAGCCGTGTGCGGTGCCCCCTGCCACCAAATTCCACCTCGATCATACCATTGTAGTGCTTAGGCGAAGCCCTGCGTCGGTAGTACATCAAGATCGTCACCACGCCGTTGTGCTGACGGAACTCTTCCTCGACGCTTTGCTGGATCGGAGCCCGAGGATCGTCATCGAGCTGAACGTGTGCTAAGAACTCGGAGGTGCCGGAGTAACGGTGCTTGGATCGGTCGGATCGGGAAGAAGACGTACGACTACTTCCTCTATGTTGTGAGATCGCTTCCGCAGTCGGTCTGCGTTGGTACGTAGACAATATTCTCCCCCTCGTTGCTATGCATCACCATGATCTTGCGTGTGCGTAGGAAAATTTTCGAAATTACTACGTTCCCCAACAGTGGCATCCGAGCCTAGGTTTTATGGTTTGATGTTATTTGCACGAGTAGAACACAAGTGAGTTGTGGGTGATACAAGTCATACTGCCTACCAGCATGTCATACTTTGGTTCGGCGGTATTGTTGGGTGAGACGATCCGGACCAACCTTACGCGAGACCGGTTCCCTCGACGTGCTTTGCACATAGATGGCTTGCGGAAGACTGTCTCTCCAACTTTAGTTGAACCAAGTGTGACTACGCCCGGTCCTTGAGAAGGTTAAAACGGAGTCTATTTGACGAACTATCGTTGTGGTTTTGATGCGTAGGTGAGATGAGTTCTTACTTAAAGCCCGTAGCAGCCACGTAAAACTTGCAACAACAAAGTAGAGGACGTCTAACTTGTTTTTGCAGGGCATGTTGTGATGTGATATGGTCAAGGCATGATGCTGATTTTATTGTATGAGATGATCATGTTTTGTAACCGAGTTATCGGCAACTAGCAGGAGCCATATGGTTGTCGCTTTATTGTATGCAATGCAATCGCGATGTAATGCTTTACTTTATTACTAAGCGGTAGTGATAGTCGTGGAAGCATAATATTGGCGAGACGACAACGATGCTACGATGGAGATCAAGGTGTCGCGCCGGTGACGATGGTGATCATGACGGTGCTTCGGAGATGGAGATCACAAGCACAAGATGATGATGGCCATATCAAATCACTTATATTGATTGCATGTGATGTTTATCCTTTTATGCATCTTATCTTGCTTTGATTGACGGTAGCATTATAAGATGATCTCTCACTAAATTATCAAGAAGTGTTCTCCCTGAGTATGCACCGTTGCCAAAGTTCGTCGTGCCCAGACACCACGTGATGATCGGGTGTGATAAGCTCTACGTCCATCTACAACGGGTGCAAGCCAGTTTTCCACACGCAGAATACTCAGGTTAAACTTGACGAGCCTAGCATATGCAGATATGGCCTCGGAACACAGAGACCGAAAGGTCGAGCGTGAATCATATAGTAGATATGATCAACATGACGATGTTCACCATTGAAAACTACTCCATCTCACGTGATGATCGGTTATGGTTTAGTTGATTTGGATCACGTGATCACTTAGAAGATTAGAGGGATATCTATCTAAGTGGGAGTTCTTAAGTAATATGATTAATTGAACTTAAATTTATCATGAAGTTAGTCCTGGTAGTATTTTGCAAATTATGTTATAGATCAATGGCTCGCGTTGTTGCTTCCCTGTATTTATTTTGATATGTTCCTAGAGAAAATTATGTTGAAAGATGTTAGTAGCAATGATGTGGATTGGATCCGTGACCTGAGGTTATCCTCATTGCTGCACAGAAGAATTATGTCCTTGATGCACCGCTAGGTGACAGACCTATTGCAGGAGCAGATGCAGACGTTATGAACGTTTGGCTGGCTCAATATGATGACTACTTGATAGTTTAGTGCACCATGCTTAATGGCTTAGAATCGGGACTTCAAAGACGTTTTGAACGTCATGGACCATATGAGATGTTCCAGGAGTTGAAGTTAATATTTCAAGCAAATACCCGAGTTGAGAGATATGAAGTCTCCAACAAGTTCTATAGCTAAAAGATGGAGGAGAATCGCTCAACTAGTGAGCATGTGCTCAGATTGTCTGGGTACTACAATCGCTTGAATCAAGTGGGAGTTAATCTTCCAGATAAGATAGTGATTGACAGAATTCTCTAGTCACCATCACCAAGTTAGCAGAACTTCGTGATGAACTATAATATGCAAGGGATAACGGAAACAACTCCCAAGCTCTTCATGATGCTGAAATCAACGAAGGTAGAAATCAAGAAAAACATCAAGTGTTGATGGTTGACAAGACCACTAGTTTCAAGAAAAAGGGCAAAGGAAAGAAGGGGGAATTCAAGAAGAACGTCAAGCAAGTTGCTGCTCAAGTGAAGAAGCCCAAGTCTGATCCTAAGCCTGAGACTAAGTGCTTCTACTGCAAAGGGACTGGTCACTGGAAGCGGAACTACCCCAAGTGATTGGCGGATAAGAAAGATGGCAAAGTGAACATAAGTATATTTGATATACATGTTATTGATGTGTACTTTACTAGTGTTTATAGCAAACCCTCAGTATTTGATACTAGTTCAGTTGCTAAGATTAGTAACTCGAAACGGGAGTTGCAGAATAAACAGAGACTAGCTAAGGGTGAAGTAACGATGTGTGTTGGAAGTAGTTCCAAGATTGATATGATCATCATCGCACACTCCCCTATACTTTCGGGATTAGTGTTGAAACTAAATAAGTGTTATTTGGTGTTTGTGTTGAGCATGAATATGATTTGATCATGTTTATTGTAATACGGTTATTCATTTAAGTAAAAGAATAAATTGTTGTTCTGATTACATGAATAAAACCTTATATGATTACACACCCAATGAAAATAGATCATTGGATCTCGATCTTAATAATACACATATTCATAATATTGAAACCAAAAGATGCAAAGTTAATAATGATAGTGCAACTTATTTGTGGCACTGCTGTTTAGGTCATATTGGTATAAAGCGCATGAAGAAACTCCATGCTGATGGGCTTTCGGAATCACTTGACTATGAATCACTTGATGCTTGCGAACCATGCCTTTTGGGCAAGATGACTAAAACGCCGTTCTCCGGAACAATGGAGCGAGAAAAGATTTGTTGGAAATCATACATACTGATGTATGTGTTCCGATGAATATTGAGGCTCGCGACAGGTATCATTATTTTCTGATCTTCACA
Source organism: Triticum monococcum (assembly GCA_034509565.1). NCBI lineage: Eukaryota > Viridiplantae > Streptophyta > Magnoliopsida > Poales > Poaceae > Triticum > Triticum monococcum. The sequence continues at coordinate 72,588,161 of CM067842.1, read as the reverse complement.
GATGATTTGAGCAGATATGAGTATATCTACTTGATGAAACATAAGAATTTCAGAGTGAAGTGAAAAATTATTGTAACAAGAAAATAAAGTTTCTATGATCTGATCGTGGAAAAGAGTATTTGAGTTACGAGTTTGGTCTTCAGTTAAAACAATGTGAAATAGTTTCACTACTCACGCCACCTGGAACACCACAGCATAATGGTGTGTCCGAACGTCATAACCGTACTTTATTGAATATAGTGCAATCTATGATGTTTCTTACCGATTTACCACTATCGTTTTTGGGGTCATGCATTAGAGACAGCTGCATTCACATTAAAAAAAAGGGGCACCATCTATATCCGTCGAGACGACGCCTTATGAACTATGGTTTGGCAAGAAACCAAAGTTGTCGTTTCTTGAAGTTTGGGGTTGCGATGCTTATGAGAAAAAGTTTCATCCTGATAAGCTCAAACCCAAATCGGAGAAATATGTCTTCATAGGATACCCAAAGGAGACTGTTGGGTACACCTTCTATCACAGATCCTAAGGCAAGACATTCGTTGCTTATAATGGATCCTTTCTAGAGAAGGAGTTTCTCTCGAAAGAAGTGAGTGGGAGGAAAGTAGAAATTGACGAGGTAACTGTACCTGCTCCCTTATTGGAAAGTAGTACATCACAGGAAAAATGTTTCTGTGACACCTACACCAGTTAGTGAGGAAGCTAATGATGATGATCATGAAACTTCAGAACAAGACACTACTGAACCTCGTAGATCAACCAGAGTAAAGATCCGCGCCAGAGTGGTACGGTAATCCAATTCTGGAAGTCATTCTACTAGATCATGATGAACCTACGAACTATGAAGAAGCGATGGTGAGCCCAGATTCCGCAAAGTGGCTTGAGGCCATGAAATCTGAGATGGGATCCATGTATGAGAACAAAGTATGGACTTTGGTTGACTTTCTCGATGATCGGCAAGCAATTGAGAATAAATGGATCTTCAAGAAAAAGACTGACGCTGACGGTAATATTACTGTCTATAATGCTCGACTTGTCGCAAAAGGTTTTTGACAAGTTCAAGGGGTTGACTACGATGAGACCTTCTCACCCGTAGCGATGCTTAAATCCGTCAGAATCATGTTAGCAATTGCCGCATTTTATGATTATGAAATATGGCAAATGGATGTCAAAACTGCATTCCTGAATGGATTTCTGGAAGAAGAGTTGTATATGATGCAACCAGAAGGTTTTGTCGATCCAAAGGGAGCTAACAAAGTGTGCAAACTCCAGCGATCCATTTATGGACTGGTGCAAGCATCTCAGAGTTGGAATATACGCTTTGATAAGTTGATCAAAACATATAGTTTTATACAGACTTGCGGTGAAGCCTGTATTTATGAGAAAGTGAGTGGGAGCACTACAGCATTTCTGATAAGTATATGTGAATGACATATCGTTGATCGGAAATAATGTAGAATTATTCTGTAAAGCATAAAAGGAGTGTTTGAAAGGAGTTTTTCAAAGAAAGACTTCGGTAAAGCTGCTTACATATTGAGCTTCAAGATCTATAGAGATAGATCAAGACGCTTGATAAGTTTTTCAATAAGTACATACCTTGACAAGATTTTGAAGTAGTTCAAAATGGAACAGTCAAAGAAAAAGTTTCTTGCCTGTGTTACAAGGTGTGAAGTTGAGTAAAGACTCAAAGCCCGACCACGGCAGAAGATAGAAAGAGAATGAAAGTCATTCCCTATGCCTCATTCATAGGTTCTATAAAGTATGCCATGCTATGTACCAGATCTATTGTATACCCTGCACTGATTTGGCAAGGGAGTACAATAGTGATCTAGGAGTAGATCACTGGACAGCGGTCAGAATTATCCTTAGTGAAATAAGGATATGTTTCTCGATTATGGACGTGACAAAAAGGTTCTTCGTAAAGGGTTACGTCGATGCAAGTTTTTGACACTGATCCAGATGAATCTAAAAGTCTCAATCTGGATACATATTGAAAGTGGGAGCAATTAGCTAGAGTAGCTCCGTGCAGAGCATTATAGACAAAGAATTTTGCAAAATACTGACGGATCTGAATGTGACAGACCCGTTGACTAAAATTATCTCACAAGCAAAACATGATCACACCTTAGTACTCTTTGGGTGTTAATCACATAGAGATGTGAACTAGATTACCGACTCTAGTAAACCCTTTGAGTGTTGGTCACATGACGATGTGAACTATGGGTGTTAATCACATGGTGATGTGAACTATTGCTGCTAAATCACATGGCGATGTGAACTAGATTATTGACTCTCGTGCAAGTGGGAGACTGAAGGAAATATGCCCTAGAGGCAATAATAAAGTTATTATTTATTTCCTTATATCATGATAAATGTTTATTATTCATGCTAGAATTGTATTAACCGGAAACATAATACATGTGTGAATACATAGACAAACAGAGTGTCACTAGTATGCCTCTACTAGACTAGCTCGTTAATCAAAGATGGTTATGTTTCCTAACCATGAACAAATAGTTGTTATTTGATTAACGAGGTCACATCATTAGTTGAATGATCTGATTGACATGACCCATTCCATTAGCTTAGCACCCGATTGTTTAGTATGTTGCTATTGCTTTCTTCATGACTTATACATGTTCCTATAACTATGAGATTATGCAACTCCCGTTTACCGGAGGAACACTTCGGGTACTACCAAACGTCACAACGTAACTGGGTGATTATAAAGGAGTACTATAGGTGTCTCCAATGGTAGATGTTGGGTTGGCGTATTTCGAGATTAGGGTTTGTCACTCCGATTGTCGGAGATGTATCTCTGGGCCCTCTCGGTAATACACATCACATAAGCCTTGCAAGCATAATAACTAAGATGTTAGTTATGAGATGATGTATTACGGAACGAGTAAAGAGACTTGCCAGTAACGAGATTGAACTAGGTATTGGATACCGACGATCGAATCTCGGGCAAGTAACATACCGATGACAAAGGGAACAACGTATGTTGTTATGCGGTCTGACCGATAAAGATCTTCGTAGAATATGTAGGAGCTAATATGGGCATCCAGGTCCCGCTATTGGTTATTGACCGGAGACGTGTCTCGGTCATGTCTACATTGTTCTCGAACCGTAGGGTCCGCACGCTTAACGTTACGATGACAGTTATTATGAGTTTATGCATTTTGATGTACCGAAGGTTGTTCGGAGTCCTGGATGTGATCACGGACATGACGAGGAGTCTCGAAATGGTCGAGACATAAAGATTGATATATTGGAAGCCTATGTTTGGACATCGAAAGTGTTCCGGGTGAAATCGGGATTTTACCAGACTACCGGGAGGGTTACCGGAACCCCCCGGGAGCCAAATGGGCCAACATGGGCCTTAGTAGAAAGGTGAGAGGGCAGCCCACATAGGGCTGCGCCTCCCCCCTCTCTCTAGTCCTATTAGGACTAGGAGAGGGGCCGGCCACCTCTCTCTTTCACTTCCCACTTGAGGAAACCTAGTTGGACTAGGATTGGAGGGGGGAGTCCTACTCCCGGTAGGAGTAGGACTCCTCCTGCGCCTCCCACCTTGGCCGGCCAGCTCCTCCTCCTCCATCCTTTATATACGGGGGCAGGGGACACCCCAAGACACACAAGTTGATCCTTGAGATCGTTCCTTAGCCGTGTGCGGTGCCCCCTGCCACCAAATTCCACCTCGATCATACCGTTGTAGTGCTTAGGCAAAGCCCTGCATCGGTAGTACATCAAGATCGTCACCACGCCGTTGTGCTGACGGAACTCTTCCTCGACGCTTTGCTGGATCGGAGCCCGAGGATCGTCATCGAGCTGAACGTGTGCTAAGAACTCGGAGGTGCCGGAGTAACGGTGCTTGGATCGGTCGGATCGGGAAGAAGACGTACGACTACTTCCTCTACGTTGTGAGATCGCTTCCGCAGTCGGTCTACGTTGGTACGTAGACAATACTCTCCCCCTCGTTGCTATGCATCACCATGATCTTGCGTGTGCGTAGGAAAATTTTCGAAATTACTACGTTCCCCAACAGAATTAAGGTAGCATAACAATATAATGATATCCCAACAAGTAAATAAATGTTCCAACAAGGAACGGCTCCAATCTTCACCTGCAACTAGCAACACTATAAGAAGGGGCTGAGCAAAGCGGTAACATAGCCAATCAACGGTTTGCTAGGACAAAGGTGGGTTAGAGGCTCAATCATGGCAATTGGGAGGCTGACAAGCAAGTGGTAGGCATCGTAGCAATGGCAAAGCAAAAAGAGCGAGCAAACTAGCATAGCAAAGATAGTAGTGATTTGGAGGGTATGATCATCTTGCCTGCACAGTTATCAGAGTTAACTGGATCCTCAAAAGCAAAATCAACGGGCTCCTCGTTAGCGAACTCGTCTCCCGGCTCTACCCAACAACACAAACAAGCAACAAGGATACAATCAACCACGTGTAAGGGCAACCAATAATATGCAAAGATGGTATGCTATGCGGGATGCAAAATGCAAGACGTGACAGGAAATGCATGAACCTGGCCTTAACTTGGAAAACCAAGTGTGCCACTGGATAGAGGGGAAGAAATCCCCTGAAAACAATATAAAGATCAAAGGAATCGGAGCTACGGTTTGGAAATGGCAAGCGTTTTACGAAACGAACCGATCTGCGATTCACAGCAAGTAGGCTCCTAAATGCAACGAAATGAACATGCTACAGCCACCAAACATGAAAAAAATTTGCATGGAAGGGATGTACACAAGAAGCTTAACGAATCACCAGGACTGAGGCATAGGAAAATTCATCCATTAAGGGGTTCAAACAAGCATGGCAAAACTGAATAAGCAAAACAGATTTCAGACTTGGGGAAATTAACGCTGGTCTGGAATTTCAGACCATGATGCTCTCTTCGGAGCAGCAAAACAACATGAAACATAAGCTGAACATGGCACGTAAGAGCATGGCATGTAGCTACTCAACAAGCTTAACAAAACACCCAAAATGAGCTGGGGCCAAAAGGGTTCACAAAATACTCTACCGAGCACACGAACATCGATGAAACTCAATCAGTTTCCAGACTTAGTGAAAACTGAGACATGCTGAAACTATAACTCACGGAGGCATGTAAACGAGCTCGATGCACTCACTACGGTGCAAGTCATGGCAAGGCAAGCATATATCCATAAAGAAGGCACAAAATGCTAGCTAGACATGGCAAGAACAATGGCATAGCGTGCATGGATCACTAGCAATAGCACCGGCAAAATCGCAAAAGAGTTCACGATCTGCCCAAATTAACAACTATGCAAAAGTTGAGCTTGATTGAGTCAACCTAGGGTGCTCCAACATAATAAGTAAAGACATGGATGGATATAGCACAACAAGCATAACAAACCACTCTTACTGATCATCCTCAAAAGAGGCACGGATCACTAGGAAACAAGCTGGACATATAGCATCATGAACTAAAACATCCCAGACTTAGTGATTTTCACAAAGTCCCTGAAATCAGCAAACTCAGGTACCCCTCTTTGCAAGCTTGCACAAGACAACACGCACATCCTAAAAATGCATGTGTGGCACCTCTGGAAAGAAGACAAAATGCTTAACAATTCATCCCAAAGGGGCACAGGCATATCATGCACACAATAATCATGGCAAAAATGACAAAAGTCAATGTAGAGCTAACGGACCTGCAATTTAACTCATGATGCCTTCTTCTAACAGAATTTTGGGCACCAAGATGACCTTAAATGCAAATGATGCAATGTAATGAAATGATGTACTCGTCGAGACGAAGATTTTGATATATCATATGTCCAAAACGGAGCCACGGATGCAAAGGTATGAGCAGTCAAAGAAGGCACGAAAAATTAGGGTTAGGGGGGAGAGAAGTCAACCGAGAATCTCCTCAGATCCAGATCCAACGCACGGATCAAGGCAGGCCGGAGCACTGTTCACCGGCGCCGGAGTTGACGAGGGAAGGCGCGGGGCGAGGCCGGTCACCGGCGGGGGCGCGGTCTCCGGCGCGGGCGAAGTCGCCGGAGCGACGAGGTGGCCGCGGGCGGCTGGTGGCGCACCGGCCGGCGGGGACGGCGACAATGGCGCGCGGCGGCGGAGGTGGTCGGCGACGCCGGCGAGGAAGGCAGGCGGCGGCGCGGCGCACGAAGGCGGCGGGGTCGAGGCGCGGGCGAGGGAGCCGGGCGGCGGCGGCGCGCGGGCCGGGAGGGCCTTCCCTGGGCCGCGCGGGCCGGTGCGGGGAGAGACAGCGGCGGTGACACGTGGCCCTGTGGGAGTGGTCGAGGCGGCAGGGCGGACGCGTCCGGTCCGTCCGGACGTGTCCGGCAGCGGCGAGATCTTATTTTCTAGGGTTTGGGAGAGGGGATCCGCGAATTTGGAGGAGGGGGTCTATATATAGGCATAAGTGGAGTTAGGAGAGTCCAAATGAGGTGCGGTTTTTGCCCACACGATCGTGATCGAACGACCGAGACGATGGAGCAGAGTTTGGTGGGTTTTGGGCCAAATTGGAGGGGTGTTGGGCTGCAACACACACGAGGCCTTTTCGATCCCTCGGTTAACCGTTGGAGTATCAAACGAAGTCCAAATGACCCGAAACTTGACAGGCGGTCTACCGGTAGTAAACCAAGGCCGCATGGCAAGTCTCGGTCCAATCCGGAAATGTTTAATCCCCACACACGAAAGAAAGCTAGAAATGGCCACCGGAGGAGAACGAAGCGCCGGAATGCAAAACGGACAACGGGGAAAATGCTCGAATGCATGAGATGAACATGTATGCAAATGCAATGGACGTGATGACATGATATGAGATGCACGAAAACAAAAACAACACATGGAGACAAAGACCCGAACCCGAGGAATAAATATAACTTAATACCGGAAACGGCAAGAGTTGGAGTACAAATTGGGAAAGTAACATATGGGGCGTTACAGTTGGGAGGAAGATATAGTGCCATGATCTTTCACGAGATCGACACGGAGTGCTCAGTGTACATGGTACCGGACACGGGCACGTGGAAAAATTCCGATCTCCTCTCCCGACGTACCAAGCCCCAATGAGGATGGCCCATGGCCCGTTGCTGAGCCGAACGCGGGAAATGTGCGTGCCATGCTAGACCTCTTCATGCTGATTCTAAAAAAATGCTCGTCGTGCTCGTCCGGTTCTGAGACGAGATAAGCTGCGCCCTAAAACCCTCGCCGCCTTCCTTCTCGGAAGTGTTTTTTTACAGGTTCCGCTATGTACCGATAGCATGCTGTCAGCCCAAAAGGTATATCGGGCCCATCATGCACATGCAAAGAACACATGCATGGTCTTGTTTCTCTCTTTTTACTGCTCATGATACAAACAATGTCATTCATGTCTCTAACATTATCTCTTCTCCCTCCATCTCTAAATCCATCACTTTTAATTCCCTTTTCACTATTTAGATTGTCCATATCTTCAAAACAAAATTTTCGTTTTCGAAACTTTGTGTACATTTGAACTCCTGGAGCCAAGACCTTTAGAATAAGATCAATCTTGAATACATTCAAACAAGTTTAAATTTCAACAATTATGATTCCTCAAAAAAAATCAACATTTATAATGAGCGAAATCAGCTTTCTGAAAATAGTGAAATATGATCTTTGAATTGGGTGAAACCAATTTTTTTTAAATGAGTGAAATATGTTTTTCATACACACGACACATTTTGGGGTGTAAAATATGTGAAACTTGTTATTTCTGAATTTTGAAACTAGTCATGTAAAAACTTGTGAAACTATTTATTTCAAACCTTATTTAATGAGTGAAATCTGTTTTACGAAACCAGTAAAATTCTTTTTTGAAATGAGTCAAATCAATGTTTTGAAATATTTGAAATCATTTTTTTGCTTTGAGTGAAATCAATTTCCAAAGGAGTGAAATCAGTTTTTCGCACTAACTGAAATCCATTTCGAACTAAAATATGAAAATGGGTGAAATCTGTTTCCTCAACTTAGTGAAATTATTTTTCTAAAATGAGTGGCATCAGTTTTTTCATATGAGTGAAATCAATTTTTAACATAGCGAAATGAGTTTTTTTTCTAATGAGTGAAAGCAGTTTTATGAAATTAGTGTAACCATCTTTGAAATGGATGAAATATGTTTTTTCAAATATGTAAAATCGGTGTCTAAATCGAGTTAAATTTGTTTTTTGACACGAGCGTAATCTGTTTTTTGAAATGAGTGAAATATGTGTTTCGGAATAAGTGAGATCAGTGTTTCAAAATGAGTGAATTTAATATTTTTAAATGAGTGAAACCAATTTTGAAATGACTTAAATATGTGTTTTTGGTACGACAGAAATCAGTACGTTAAAATGGATAAAACCAGATTTCCAAAATGAGTTAAATCTATTTTAGAATGCGTTAAATATGTATTTTCGAATAATGGCTGAAATTTGGTTTCTTAATTGTGAAATCAGTTTTTTTAATAGAGTGAAACGAGTTTTTGAAATGAGTTAAACCCGTATTTTTGAAATGCCAAAGCAAATGAAACGGTAAAATTTAAACAATGCTAAAATATATTGAATATTGGTCTTGTTTTAAAAATCTCGTCTTTAGGAATTCAAATATATAAAAATAAAACATTTATTTAGAAGATATCAATCATTTAATAGCTAACAAGAAAGTAAAATGTTAGTACTATAGGTCAAGTGGTTTGGGAGTACACATGCATGACTAAATGGAAAGCTTGTGGGGGCATGTTCACGTATTGGTCAGTGGACAGGTGGTGTCAGACTAGTATAGAGATGTATTTCAGCCCACAAAAAATTCCTTAGTTTCAAAGGACAGTGTGCATCTTGGTGTTAACATGGACGACGGATGCTGCACCGATACGTACCGGTTCCGGTCAACTTACTTATCCGCCTTCCTTCTTCTCCCAGCCTTGCGCGACACCTCCTTTCCTATATTCCACTTCTAGCTTGCCACCGCCTGACCTCATCCATCGATGATTAGAGCATCTCCGATAGATGATGCAAATTTGGAGATGTAAAAATAGGTGTTGTATATTTTACATCACCAAAAAGTACATTTTACATCTCAAAAAAGAGGCAACTCCAAAAGATGACGTATATTGGTGATGTAAAAGTGCAAGTCCAATAGATGATGCAAATTAGAGATGTAAAAACTAGAAAGTTCAACTACTACTTCATTTGAAACATAATTAAAAGATAGTTCTAATTAAAAACATAATTTAAACGACTCTAGAACTAATTCAAATACTACATCCATCAAACTAGTCGTCCTCCTCGAAGGGCATCCAATACTCCTCGTCGCCCTCACTGGTAGAAAACGAGGCTTCCATACGCCCCCATTAGTCCCCAAAACAATCGAACCCCGACCAAAGGGGTCTTTAGTCGCGGTTCGGGAGAAGACCCGCGACCAACTACCTGGGCCCAGCGCGCTCGGTCGACAGCTGGCGGACGGGAGGGGCTTTAGTCCCGGTTGGCGTGGCCAAACGGGACTAAAGGTCCCAGAAGGCCTTTAGTCGCGGTTGGCCAGGCCAACCGGGACTAAAGCCCATCCAGCTGGCGGACGGGAGGGGCTTTAGTCCCGGTTGGCCTGGCCAACCGCGACTAAAGGCCCATCCCTATATATACTCAGCTCACTTCACTTCACTCGGCTCACTTCACAATTTTCAGAAGGTGGTGGTGGGGTGGTGGTGGGTTTGCTTTTGGTTTCTCCTATGCACACAAGGTGTTTGATGAAATGCCCGAGAGCCTGAAACAAGCCACACTTGAGCTTTCTCATTTATTTTTCCTCTGCGATCGCGGTTAGCAACTCGAACCTTTCATGTGTCATTGATAAAATACGCATGTGTGTAGTTCATTGTTTAATTTGTATTATTTCTAGCTAGTTAGTTTAACAAATGCATGATGGTTAATTATATACTTTATATAGTAATAATGCAGATGAATCGGCAATGGATGTACGGTTCCCGACTCTCCGGCGAGTTCACTACGGGTTTGAAAGATTTCCTCGTAGTGGCAAATGCGAACAAGCAGCAAGGTTTTATTATCTGTCCATGTGCTGTCTGTAAGAATGAGAAGGGTTACTCCTCCTCAAGAAGAGTTCACATGGACCTGCTTAAGCATGGTTTCATGCTAAGCTATTATTGTTGGACCAAGCATGGAGAAAGAGGGGTTAGAATGGAAGAAGATGAAGAAGGGGATGATATCGATGACAACTATCGTGATCTTTTCGGTGATACTTTCATGGAGGATGATGCTGAAGGTGTGGAAGGGTTAGGTGAAGGTGAAGAAGAGGCACATGATGAGCCCGCTGATGATCTTGGTCGGACCATTGCTGATGCACGGAGACGCTGCGAAACTGACAAGGAGAGGGAGAATTTGGATCGCATGTTAGAGGATCACAAAAAGTCGTTGTATCCAGGATGCGATAATAGTCTGAAAAAGCTGGGCTGCACACTGGATTTGCTAAAATGGAAGGCACAGGAAGGTGTAGGTGACTCATCATTTGAAAATTTGCTGAAAATATTGAAGAATATGTTGCCAAAGAATAATGAGTTGCCCGCCAGTACGTACGAAGCAAAGAAGGTTGTCTGCCCTCTAGGTTTAGAGGTTCAGAAGATACATGCATGCATTAATGACTGCATCCTCTACCGCGGTGAATACGAGAATTTGAATGAATGCCCTGTATGCACTGCATTGCGTTATAAGATCAGAGGCGATGACCCTGGTGACGATGTTGAGGGCGAGAAACCCAGGAAGAGGGTTCCCGCCAAGGTGATGTGGTATGCTCCTATAATACCACGGGTGAAACGTCTGTTCATGAACGAAAAGCATGCCAAGTTGTTGCGATGGCACAAAGAGGACCGTTTGTCCGACGGGCAGTCGAGACACACCGCTGATGGAACGCAATGGAGAAAGATCGACAGAGTTTTCAAAGATTTTGCAGCTGACGCAAGGAACTTAAGATTTGGTCTAAATACTGATGGCATTAATCCTTTTGGCGAGCAGAGCTCCAACCATAGCACCTGGCCCGTGACTCTATGCATCTACAACCTTCCTCCTTGGTTGTGCATGAAGCGGAAGTTCATTATGATGCCAATTCTCATCCAAGGCCCTAAGCAACCCGGTAACGACATCGATGTGTACCTAAGGCCATTAGTTGAAGAACTTTTACAGTTGTGGGCGAAACCTGGTGTACGTGTCTGGGATGAGCACAAAGGAGAGGATTTTGACCTACGAGCGTTGCTTTTTGTAACCATCAACGATTGGCCTGCTCTCAGTAACCTTTCGGGACAGAAAAATAAGGGATACAATGCATGCACGCACTGCTTACATGAGACTGAAAGTGTACGTTTGGTTAATTGTAAGAAGAACGTGTACCTGGGTCATCGTCGATTTCTTCCCCGAAATCATAACGTAAGAAAGAAAGGCAAGCATTTCAACGGGAAGGCAGATCACCGGCCGAAGCCTGCGGAACATACTGGTGCTGAGATATTTGATATGGTCAAGGATTTGAAAGTCATCTTTGGAAAGGGTCCTGGCGGACAATCAGTTCCGCGGGGAGTTGACGGGCACGCACCCATTTGGAAGAAGAAATCTATATTTTGGGAGCTAGAATATTGGAAAGTCCTAGATGTCCGCTCTGCAATCGACGTGATGCATGTTACGAAGAATATTTGCGTGAACCTGCTAAGCTTCTTGGGCGTGTATGGGAAGACAAATGATACAAAGGAAGCACGGCAGGACCAGCAACTTTTGAAAGACCCAGATGACCGGCATCCGGAATGGTTTCAAGGTCGTGCCAGCTATGCTCTTACCAAAGAAGAGAAGGTCATTTTTTTGAATGCCTGAGCAGTATGAAGGTCCCGTCTGGCTTCTCGTCGAATAAAAAGGGAATAATAAACATGCCGGAGAAAAAGTTCCAAAACCTGAAGTCTCACGACTGCCACGTGATTATGACGCAATTGCTTCCGATTGCTTTGGGGGGGCTCCTACCGGAAAATGTTCGAGTAGCCATTGTGAAGCTATGTGCATTCCTCAATGCAATCTCTCAGAAGGTAATCAATCCAGAAGATCTACCACGGTTACAGAACGATGTGGTCCAATGCCTTGTCAGTTTCGAGTTGGTGTTCCCACCATCCTTCTTCAATATTATGACGCACCTCCTGGTCCACCTAGTCGAAGAGATTTCCATTCTCGGTCCTGTATTTCTACACAATATGTTCCCCTTTGAGAGGTTCATGGGAGTATTAAAGAAATATGTTCGTAACCGTGCTAGGCCAGAAGGAAGCATCTCCAAGGGCCATCAAAATGAGGAGGTAATTGAGTTCTGTATTGACTATGTTCCTGACCTTAAGCCGATTGGTATTCCTCAATCGCGGCACGAGGGGAGACTAAGTGGAAAAGGCAAGATCGGAAGGGATACCACGATATGTATGGACGGTCATTCTATGACTGAAGCACACCACACAGTTCTGCAAAATTCCAGCTTGGTGGCTCCGTACTTCGAGCAATACAAGAATATTTTACGCTCGGACAACCCGGGGAAGCCTGAATCCTGGATTAGAAAGGCCCACATGGAGACTTTCGGCAGTTGGTTGCGAAAACATTTAATGAATGACAATGATGTTGGAGATCAGCTGTACATGTTGGCCAAGAAACCATCTTCGACTATAACGACTTTCCAAGGGTACGAGATAAATGGAAATACATTTTACACCATCGCCCAAGATAAAAAGAGCATCAACCAAAACAGTGGTTTCCGCTTTGATGCAGCAACCGAGAATGGGCAAAAGGTCACATATTATGGTTACATAGAGGAGATATGGGAACTTGACTATGGACCCTCCTTTAAGGTCCCTTTGTTTCGGTGCAAATGGTTCAAGCTAACAGGAGGTGGGGTAAAGGTGGACGAGCAATACGGAATGACAATGGTGGATTTCAACAATCTTGGTTACCTTGACGAACCATTCGTCCTTGCCAAAGATGTCGCTCAGGTTTTTTATTTGAAGGACATGAGTAGCAAACCGAGGAAACGGAAAGATAAGAAAACGATCAGTACATCATGCGATGATCCAAAGCGCCACATTGTTTTTTCAGGGAAAAGAAACATCATGGGAGTGGAGGAAAAGACAGACATGTCAGAAGATTATAATATGTTTGGTGAAATTCCGCCCTTCAAAGTGAACACTGACCCAAGCATTAAGTTAAATGATGAGGATGCTCCATGGATACGGCACAATCATAAGCAAGCAGGGACGTACAAGGGAAGAATTGATGTGTAATAATTTATTGTACCAAACTTTGTATTTGGTCGATGAACTGAATGATGTATCAAACCTTTTGTCAAACCTTCAAGGGATTTTAAAATGAATTAGTTTTATTTTTCTGATTTTTTTGATATATAATTGTATTTTTAAGATTTTAAAATGTCAAAAGATTTTAAAAAAGGAAAAAGGAAGAAAGGAAGAAAAAAAAGAAAAACAAGAAAAAGGAAGAAACAAACAGAAGAAAAAAACAGAAGAAAAAAGGAAGAAAAAACAGAAGAAAAACAAGAATTTAAAATGAATTAGTTTTATTTTCTGATTTTTTTGATATATAATTGTATTTTTAAGATTTTAAAATGAATTAGAAACAAAATAATATAAACTTTAATAAAATAAAATAATTATCATAAAGTAAAATAAATAAGTAATTATCATAAAGTAAAAATAAATAAGTAATTAGAAACAAAATAAAATAAAATAAATAAGTTTTTTGTTGTAAGTAGAAACAAAATAAAATAAATAAAGCAAAAATGAAAACAAAAAACAGGCAAAAAATAAAGAATATGCCACCTACTGGGCCACCACGGCCTGAATACGACTAGAAACCCATTAATGGGCCAGGATTCAGGCCCGCAGAAGGCCCAGTAGGCCCACAGGCTCATAGTAACAGAATAGGCCCGTAAGCCTGCATTCGAGAGGAGCTCGAAGTGGTGAGCGCAGCCGCACTTATAAACCACTGTCGAAGCCTCTCGGCTAGCGAGGTGGGACTAAACATCCCACCGCACCGCGCCAGTTCAGCACAGACCCTTTAGTCCCGGCTGGGGAGGCGGACCGCGACTAAAGGGTACCCTTTAGTCGCGGTTGTTGTCCCCAACCGCGACTAAAGGGTCTTTCTGCGCGAGAAAGGAAGCGGCGCCAAAACCCTTTAGTCGCGGTTGGGGAGGGGGACCGCGACTAAAGGGTACCTTTAGTCGCGGTCCTCCTCCCCAACCGCGACTAAAGGTGCGTCTATATATACCGCACTTAGCAGTTTTGCCGCGACATTCTCCTCTGTCTCCCCAACGCCGATCGACGCCGACGCCGACGCCCCCGTCGCCGACGCCGACGCCGAAGCCCTGCCCCGACGCCGACGCCGAAGCCCTGCGCGCCGCCGCCCCCGTCCCCAGTGAGCGCCGCCTCCGCCCGTGCCTGCCCTTGCTCGCCGCCCTACCGCCCGCCGCCCGACGCCCTGCCGCCCGCCGCCCGACGCCCTCCGCCCGCCGCCCGACGCCCTGCCGCCCTCCGCCCGCCGCCCGCCGCCCTGCCTGCCGTCCTCCGCCTCCCCAGAAGAAAAAACAAAAAAAAGGAGGAAGAAGAAAAGAAAGAAGAAAAAAAGGAAGAAGAAAAAACAAGAAATAAAAAAGGAAGAAGAAAAAAATGAAAACCAAATAAAAACCAAATGAAAACCAAAAGAAAGAAGAAAGAAAAAGGAAGAAGAAAAAAAGAAGAAGAAAGGAAGAAGAAAGGAAGAAGAAGAAAGAAAGTAAAAAGAAAAAGGAAAGAAGAAGAAAGAAAGAATAGAAAGGAAGAAGAAGAAAGGAAGAAGAAGAAAGAAAGAAGAAGAAAGAAAGAAGAAGACAGAAAGAAAAAAGAAAAAGGAAGAAGAAGAAAGAAAGAAGAAAGGAAGAAGAAGAAAGGAAGAAGAAGAAAGAAAGAAGAAGAAAGGAAGAAGAAGAAAGAAAGAAGAAGAAAGGAAAAAGGAAGAAGAAAAAACTCAAGAAAAACAAAAGAAAACAAAAAAACAGAAGAAAAACAAAGGAAGAAGAAAAAAACAAAAGAAAACAAAAAAACAAACAGAAGAAAAAAACAAAAAAAAGGAGAAAGAAGAAAAGAAAGAAGAAAAAAAGGAGGAAGAAGAAAAGAAAAAAGAAAGAAGAAGAAAGGAAAAAGGAAGAAGAAGAAAGGAAGAAGAAGAAAGAGGAAGAAGAAAGGAAGAAGAAGAAAAAAAGAATTTTTACTTAAAGAATCTTATTTTTTAATTCCTCCTCCTCTATGTCCCCTTAATCTTATTTTTTAATTCCTTTATACTTAAAGAATTTTTACTACATGCAGGAGTGACATATGGCGGACGACAGAACCGAGCCGCTTAGGGATCCGGAGGCTGAACGTTATTTAATGGACATCATCAACAACGAGATTCCTTATGTGCCGGGCTCAGAATATGAGCAACAAGAGGATGTAGTCTCTTCTTATATGAACCTTGACGGTGACGATGATCGAGAAGGTGAAGGAACGGACATTGTCGACGGAGGTCAACCGTCAACAACCGACGATCTCCAATTGCAAGTAGCAACCACCTCCGGCGAGGTATATATATACATTGAGAGCCTCTCGTGATACAAACTTACTGAAATGTGAATACATATGTATTAACGCGCGCGACTCTCTTTCTTTTTTTAGCCCTCCGGATCGAGTACGACAAAGCAGCGTGGCAAATCCAAGGCGATGAAAACAGGAGAAACATATGCCATTGAATCTGTGAGTGAAACCGGCAAGCCCCTACAGCACACCTCAAAGTTTTTCAACCAATGCGGAGTCGTTGTTAGAGACAACGTCCCGATCACCGTCCAGGAATGGAAAGAGCCAAAGAAGGCACGTCTTGGTTTCAGTTTTGTCGACAAGAGAACGAAAAAGGATTGCTGGAGAAAGCTTATGGAACATTTCATTCTACCTCCGGAATACAACAAAGTCGATGAATTCGGTAACGAGGTTCCGGGTGGACGTCAGAGGAGGAGGCTAGTTAAAGAGTTCGCTCTTCAGAAGATGGCCGATGCATTCCGGAACTTCAAGAAAAATTTAACCCGTGACTATGTCAACAAGGGCAAGACTCCGGATTTCAATGGACAATATGAGAAACTGAAAGATGATTGGCCAGAATTTGTGAGGCAAAAGCAATCGGACCATTTCAAGGAAATATCGAAAAAAATAAGGATAATGCGGCTAAGAAAAAGTACCATCATATTATGGGGCCAGGAGGATACCGCCTTGCGGACCCTAGGTGGCAGAAGATGGAGGAGGACCTGAGGGTGCGAGGAATCCCTCTAGGTACAGAGGGATGGGACCCAAGGGCCAAAAGCTGGTGGTACGGGCATGGGGGATCGCTAGACCCGGAGACAGGGGTGTGTGTTCACCGGCATTGACACTTTGCTCCGACCCAAGCCCTTATTGACGCAATGACCCAAGCTCAAGCGGGCTTGATCAAGTTCAACAGAGAGAAAGACGCACTGACTTTAGCCCTCGGGAATGATGATCACGGAGGACGTGTACGAGGCAAAGGCAAAGTTTCGTGGAAAGTAGGGTTTTCCCAGGACAATGACCCGTACGGTTACAGAAGCCGTAAGAGAAAGACGGACCGGGATGCAGATCTTATGACGAAGTTTGCATCGGAACTCCATGAGTTGAAGCAGACCGTGCATGAACTATTGAAAGAAAAATCGGCTGCAGGGCCGCATGAAGATCATGAAGCGGATTGCAGAAGCCAGCAGAGGAGAAGCAGCGTGGCTTCCACGGATGCCCCGCCTGGTGCTAGTGCACCGATGATCGAGATTCGTGCACCGGAGCCTCACTACCCCGTGGATGATGTAAAGAAGATGAAAGACTGTGATCTGCATTATCCCGTGGGGAACGTTTCCACGAAGGTAGCCAGCGGCAGTGCTTTACCCTGTAAACCTGGAGCACTCCACCACAACAACCCCATTCCATATGGCTATGCTTGTGTCACGGTGGAAGACATAGTCCAAGGGTTTGAGGACCTGGAGATTGACAAACCTACACCCGAAGGGGATAGCAGACTTGGAGATGTCAAGCGCCAGTACATTCTATGGAAAAAGAAGTACATAGTGTTTCCAGACGAGGCGCCAAGGCTAGCAAGTCCACCCCCCTCCGATGGTGGTGGCGGTGGTGGCGGCGGTGGTGGTCGTGGTGGTTCACCTACACCTCCTTCACGCCATTCGACGCCGTCCCCCGATCCACAACCTCCGGCGGGTACGACGCCCCCCAATCCTCCTTCGGCGGGTACGACGCCCCCCAATCCACCTCCGGCGGGTACGACGCCCCCCAATCCACCTCCGGCGAAGAAGCAGAAGCAGGCGGACAGCAAGGAAACCTGCTCCTGGACTATTAACCCGGACCCTTATGTACCTAAGACCACAAGGGTACCGGAGCCATCGCTGAAGCCTCTCCTCCCAAGGCCTGGGGAACTTAGTGAAGCTGACCTCACATTGGCCGCGTCTACTGATTATGAGAAATGGAAGGCGGATATGAAGGCGAAAAAAGTGCCTGAGCCCAAGCAAGTATTCACTGAGAAGCAAAAGAAGTGGGCTAAGGATTTTTTGATGACACCGTCCCAAGCCGAGCTGAATATGCCTGACGACTATGGACATGAACTTCGTAGGCAAGCAAAAATATTGAAGGAGGAAGAAAGTAAAAAAAGCGGGAAACAAGTTGACCAGCTCGGGATGCAGAAGAAACAATCGATCCCCCCGCTCATAGTGAAAGCCGGTCCGGAAGAGGACCCCGAGATCATAGCAGCTGCGGCAGCACTTGGATTGACTGTAGCGGCTGCCATGAAACAAGCGTCCGAGATGGGTTTGACTGTTCGTGCCTTCTTAGACCTTGAGGGTGCGCCTGTAGGTGAGATAACATTACAATATGTGCGGAAGGGGCCTCTCGTCGAGCCTGAGAAGGAAAATAGTCTACCAACACAAATGCGAAATCTGCTACGTTGGTACAAGCAATTCATAACATGGGCCGACAAAGAATATGTTTATGCGGATGTTACACATGAGCATCACATCAAACGGTACTCTGTAGAAGTTCATATGAGTGAATTATTCCAGCTGTTCAATCTGCGCGCCCTCGACAAATCTATGCTGAGTTGCTACGTTCTGTAAGTGATTTATTTCTACCTCATCTCGTTCTTCATTGCCTGCACTATATATATATTGTCCTAACTATATTGTTGCGTACACTATTATGCAGATTGAAGATTTGGGAATGCAAAATAAGAAACATCCATGATGTTGGGTTCATTGACCCACATATCGTTAATGGACATGTGTTAGAACATCACCACAAAGACATGGAGAAAGACCTGTACAAGTTTCTTAGAAAGCATCAACTCAAAAGTCATATTCTATTTCCTTACCATTTTGGGTGAGTGTTTCTCTCTTGTGCCCATTCTATTTTGTTTACTCCATGCATGGTATGTCTAATCGATGAGTTATGCATGACTGTGCATGTAACGTGTCCGCAGGTTCCACTGGATTCTGCTAAATATTGAACTTCACACCTCCACAGTTCTAATCATGGACTCTAAGGATTCGGATCCAAAGCGTTGGGCCGACATGAGAAAAATGCTGCAAAAGTAATTATTTTCAATCATTTGAGCTCTATATCGATCGGTCTCTTCATTTCCTAATATCAACTAACTAATAAATCCCTTATTCATTTAATTTTCTTTGCCCTGTAGGGTTTGGAGACGGTTCTCAGAAGAAACTGTCGGTGAATTCAAACATGAGCTAGATTTCAGAAAGTTAGTTAATGTGGATAAGCAGCCATCGGGGACCGATCTATGTGGATACTATGTTTGTGAGAACATCCGGAGACAAACCACTGAGCGGAAGGCATCAGCTAGCGTGCGGAACGCGACGGATAACTTGCGGAGGAGGCTTAGTCCAGAAGCTCGCTTCCGACCAATTCAAGAAGAATTAGCAGGATTTTTCATGAGGGAAGTCATCAATCCTAAAGGACAACACTATACCGAGGACGAAGAAATTTATATGCATACCCGAGATTGAAACTTGTTCGAAGTTGTATATGGTCATCCATCCTAATTGTGTATGGAAACTTGTTCGAAGTTGTATATGGTCACCCGAGATTGAATATATATTATATATTCCTCTTGAATTCTTCTTGTTTGAAATTTCATATGCATGTATATAGTAGCGTAGAATATGTGTACTGAAACTTCATCAAAAATAAAATAAAACACAAAATAAAATATAAAACAAATAAAACACTACAAATTAAAAAGAAACCAGGTTTAGGGGGGCTAAAACCCTAAACCTGCGGAGGAGGCCTTTAGTCCCGGTTGGCCACGAGAGCCGGGACTAAAGGTCCTCGGCCCCGACGGACCACGGGCGCCCACGTGGCGGGCCTTTGGTCCCGGTCAGCCACAAGAACCGGGACTAAAGACTTTTGTCGTGGTCCGTAAGAGCCGCGGCTAAAGGGGGGGGGGGTCTTTAGTCGCGCTTATTTAGTCCCGGTTGCACAGCCGGGACTAAAGGCTGTTGCGAACCGGGACTAAAGGTCTTTTTTCTACAAGTGCCTCATCTGAGGTCCCCTAGAACTCCTTGTCGTCATCCTCTAAGGACTCGACGGGGATCACCATCGAGGGGGTGGCCTCATCCAGCTTCTTCGGCCTCGCACTTCTAGACAAACTCACGATACCACTTGTAGAAAAAAGCCCTTTAGTCCCGGTTCGCAACAGCCTTTAGTCCCGGCTGTGCAACCTGGACTAAATAAGCGCGACTAAAGACCCCCCCCCCCTTTAGCCGCGGCTCTTACGGACCGCGACAAAAGTCTTTAGTCCCGGTTCTTGTGGCTGACCGGGACCAAAGGCCCGCCACGTGGGCGCCCGTGGTCCGTCGGGGCCGAGGACCTTTAGTCCCGGCTCTCGTGGCCAACCGGGACTAAAGGCCTCCTCCGCAGGTTTAGGGTTTTAGCCCCCCTAAACCTGGTTTCTTTTTAATTTGTAGTGTTTTATTTGTTTTATATTTTATTTTGTGTTTTATTTTATTTTTGATGAAGTTTCAGTACACATATTCTACGCTACTATATACATGCATATGAAATTTCAAACAAGAAGAATTCAAGAGGAATATATAATATATATTCAATCTCGGGTGACCATATACAACTTCGAACAAGTTTCCATACACAATTAGGATGGATGACCATATACAACTTCGAACAAGTTTCAATCTCGGGTATGCATATAAATTTCTTCGTCCTTGGTATAGTGTTGTCCTTTAGGATTGATGACTTCCCTCATGAAAAATCCTGCTAATTCTTCTTGAATTGGTCGGAAGCGAGCTTCTGGACTAAGCCTCCTCCGCAAGTTATCCGTCGCGTTCCGCACGCTAGCTGATGCCTTCCGCTCAGTGGTTTGTCTCCGGATGTTTTCACAAACATAGTATCCACATAGATCGGTCCCCGATGGCTGCTTATCCACATTAACTAACTTTCTGAAATCTAGCTCATGTTTGAATTCACCGACAGTTTCTTCTGAGAACCGTCTCCAAACCCTACAGGGCAAAGAAAATTAAATGAATAAGGGATTTATTAGTTAGTTGATATTAGGAAATGAAGAGACCGATCGATATAGAGCTCAAATGATTGAAAATAATTACTTTTGCAGCATTTTTCTCATGTCGGCCCAACGCTTTGGATCCGAATCCTTAGAGTCCATGATTAGAACTGTGGAGGTGTGAAGTTCAATATTTAGCAGAATCCAGTGGAACCTGCGGACACGTTACATGCACAGTCATGCATAACTCATCGATAAGACATACCATGCATGGAGTAAACAAAATAGAATGGGCACAAGAGAGAAACACTCACCCAAAATGGTAAGGAAATAGAATATGACTTTTGAGTTGATGCTTTCTAAGAAACTTGTACATGTCTTTCTCCATGTCTTTGTGGTGATGTTCTAACACATGTCCATTAATGATATGTGGGTCAATGAACCCAACATCATGGATGTTTCTTATTTTGCATTCCCAAATCTTCAATCTGCATAATAGCGTACGCAACAATATAGTTAGGACAATATATATATATAGTGCAGGCAATGAAGAACGAGATGAGGTAGAAATAAATCACTTACAGAACGTAGCAACTCAGCATAGATTTGTCGAGGGCGCGCAGATTGAACAGCTGGAATAATTCACTCATATGAACTTCTACAGAGTATCGTTTGATGTGATGCTCATGTGTAACATCCGCATAAACATATTCTTTGTCGGCCCATGTTATGAATTGCTTGTACCAACGTAGCAGATTTCGCATTTGTGTTGGTAGACTATTTTCCTTCTCAGGCTCGACGAGAGGCCCCTTCCGCACATATTGTAATGTTATCTCACCTACAGGCGCACCCTCAAGGTCTAAGAAGGCACGAACAGTCAAACCCATCTCGGACGCTTGTTTCATGGCAGCCACTACAGTCAATCCAAGTGCTGCCGCAGCTGCTATGATCTCGGGGTCCTCTTCCGGACCGGCTTTCACTATGAGCGGGGGGATCAATTGTTTCTTCTGCATCCCGAGCTGGTCAACTTGTTTCCCGCTTTTTTTACTTTCTTCCTCCTTCAATATTTTTGCTTGCCTACGAAGTTCATGTCCATAGTCGTTAGGCATATTCAGCTCGGCTTGGGACGGTGTCGTCAAAAAATCCTTAGCCCACTTCTTTTGCTTCTCAGTGAATACTTGCTTGGGCTCAGGCACTTTTTTCGCCTTCATATCCGCCTTCCATTTCTCATAATCAGTAGACGCGGCCAATGTGAGGTCAGCTTCACTAAGTTCCCCAGGCCTTGGGAGGAGAGGCTTCAGCGATGGCTCCGGTACCCTTGTGGTCTTAGGTACATAAGGGTCCGGGTTAATAGTCCAGGAGCAGGTTTCCTTGCTGTCCGCCTGCTTCTGCTTCTTCGCCGGAGGTGGATTGGGGGGCGTCGTACCCGCCGGAGGTGGATTGGGGGGCGTCGTACCCGCCGAAGGAGGATTGGGGGGCGTCGTACCCGCCGGAGGTTGTGGATCGAGGGACGGCGTCGAATGGCGTGAAGGAGGTGTAGGTGAACCACCACGACCACCACCACCGCCACCACCGCCACCACCACCACCACCATCGGAGGGGGTGGACTTGCTAGCCTTGGCGCCTCGTCTGGAAACACTATGTACTTCTTTTTCCATAGAATGTACTGGCGCTTGACATCTCCAAGGCTGCTATCCCCTTCGGGTGTAGGTTTGTCAATCTCCAGGTCCTCAAACCCTTGGACTATGTCTTCCACCGTGACACAAGCATAGCCATATGGAATGGGGTTGTTGTGGTGGAGTGCTCCAGGTGTACAGGGTAAAGCACTGCCGCTAGCTACCTTCGTGGAAACGTTCCCCACGGGATAATGCAGATCACAGTCTTTCATCTTCTTTACATCATCCACGGGGTAGTGAGGCTCCGGTGCACGAATCTCGATCATCGGTGCACTAGCACCAGGCGGGGCATCCGTGGAAGCCACGCTGCTTCTCCGCTGCTGGCTTCCGCAATCCGCTTCATGATCTTCATGCGGCCCTGCAGCCGATTTTTCTTTCAAGAGTTCATGCACGGTCTGCTTCAACTCATGGAGTTCCGATGCAAACTTCGTCATAAGATCTGCATCCCGGTCCGTCTTTCTCTTACGGCTTCTGTAACCGTACGGGTCATTGTCCTGGGAAAACCCTACTTTCCACGAAACTTTGCCTTTGCCTCGTACACGTCCTCCGTGTTCATCATTCCCGAGGGCTAAAGTCAGTGCGTCTTTCTCTCTGTTGAACTTGATCAAGCCCGCTTGAGCTTGGGTCATTGCGTCAATAAGGGCTTGGGTCGGAGCAAAGTGTCGATGCCAGTGAACACACACCCCTGTCTCCGGGTCTAGCGATCCCCCATGCCCGTACCACCAGCTTTTGGCCCTTGGGTCCCATCCCTCTGTACCTAGAGGGATTCCTCGCACCCTCAGGTCCTCCTCCATCTTCTGCCACCTAGGGTCCGCAAGGCGGTATCCTCCTGGCCCCATAATATGATGGTACTTTTTCTTAGCCGCATTATCCTTATTTTTTTCCGATATTTCCTTGAAATGGTCCGATTGCTTTTGCCTCACAAATTCTGGCCAATCATCTTTCAGTTTCTCATATTGTCCATTGAAATCCGGAGTCTTGCCCTTGTTGACATAGTCACGGGTTAAATTTTTCTTGAAGTTCCGGAAGGCATCGACCATCTTCTGAAGAGCGAACTCTTTAACTAGCCTCCTCCTCTGACATCCACCCGGAACCTCGTTACCGAATTCATCGACTTTGTTGTATTCCGGAGGTAGAATGAAATGTTCCATAAGCTTTCTCCAGCAATCCTTTTTCGTTCTCTTGTCGACAAAACTGAAACCAAGACATGCCTTCTTTGGCTCTTTCCATTCCTGGACGGTGATCGGGACGTTGTCTCTAACAACGACTCCGCATTGGTTGACAAACTTTGAGGTGTGCTGTAGGGGCTTGCCGGTTTCACTCACAGACTCAATGGCATATGTTTCTCCTGTTTTCATCGCCTTGGATTTGCCACGCTGCTTTGTCGTACTCGATCCGGAGGGCTAAAAAAAGAAAGAGAGTCACGCGCGTTAATACATATGTATTCACATTTCAGTAAGTTTGTATCACGAGAGGCTCTCAATGTATATATATACCTCGCCGGAGGTGGTTGCTACTTGCAATTGGAGATCGTCGGTTGTTGACGGTTGACCTCCGTCGACAATGTCCGTTCCTTCACCTTCTCGATCATCGTCACCGTCAAGGTTCATATAAGAAGAGACTACATCCTCTTGTTGCTCATATTCTGAGCCCGGCACATAAGGAATCTCGTTGTTGATGATGTCCATTAAATAACGTTCAGCCTCCGGATCCCTAAGCGGCTCGGTTCTGTCGTCCGCCATATGTCACTCCTGCATGTAGTAAAAATTCTTTAAGTATAAAGGAATTAAAAAATAAGATTAAGGGGACATAGAGGAGGAGGAATTAAAAAATAAGATTCTTTAAGTAAAAATTCTTTTTTTCTTCTTCTTCCTTTCTTCTTCCTCTTTCTTCTTCTTCCTTTCTTCTTCTTCCTTTTTCCTTTCTTCTTCTTTCTTTTTTCTTTTCTTCTTCCTCCTTTTTTTCTTCTTTCTTTTCTTCTTTCTCCTTTTTTTGTTTTTTTCTTCTGTTTGTTTTTTTTGTTTTCTTTTGTTTTTTTCTTCTTCCTTTGTTTTTCTTCTGTTTTTTTGTTTTCTTTTGTTTTTCTTGAGGTTTTTCTTCTTCCTTTTTCCTTTCTTCTTCTTTCTTTCTTCTTCTTCCTTTGTTCTTCTTCCTTTCTTCTTTCTTTCTTCTTCTTCCTTTTTCTTTTTTCTTTCTTTCTTCTTCTTTCTTTCTTCTTCTTTCTTTCTTCTTCTTCCTTTCTTCTTCTTCCTTTCTATTCTTTCTTTCTTCTTCTTTCCTTTTTCTTTTTACTTTCTTTCTTCTTCTTCCTTTCTTCTTCCTTTCTTCTTCTTTTTTTCTTCTTCCTTTTTCTTTCTTCTTTCTTTTGGTTTTCATTTGGTTTTTATTTGGTTTTCATTTTTTTCTTCTTCCTTTTTCTTTCTTGTTTTTTCTTCTTCCTTTTTTTCTTCTTTCTTTTCTTCTTCCTCCTTTTTTTTGTTTTTTCTTCTGGGGAGGCGGAGGACGGCAGGCAGGGCGGCGGGCGGCGGGCGGCGGGCGGAGGGCGGCAGGGCGTCGGGCGGCGGGCGGAGGGCGTCGGGCGGCGGGCGGCAGGGCGTCGGGCGGCGGGCGGCAGGGCGGCGAGCAAGGGCAGGCACGGGCGGAGGCGGCGCTCACTGGGGACGGGGGCGGCGGCGCGCAGGGCTTCGGCGTCGGCGTCGGGGCAGGGCTTCGGCGTCGGCGTCGGCGACGGGGGAGTCGGCGTCGGCGTCGATCGGCGTTGGGGAGACAGAGGAGAATGCCGCGGCAAAACTGCTAAGTGCAGTATATATAGACGCACCTTTAGTCGCGGTTGGGGAGGAGGACCGCGACTAAAGGTACCCTTTAGTCGCGGTCCCCCTCCCCAACCGCGACTAAAGGGTTTTGGCGCCGCTTCCTTTCCTGCGCAGAAAGACCCTGTAGTCGCGGTTGGGGACAACAACCGCGACTAAAGGGTACCCTTTAGTCGCGGTCCGCCTCCCCAGCCGGGACTAAAGGGTCTGTGCTGAACTGGCGCGGTGCGGTGGGATGTTTAGTCCCACCTCGCTAGCCGAGAGGCTTCGACAGTGGTTTATAAGCGCGGCTGCGCTCACCACTTCGAGCTCCTCTCGAATGCAGGCTTACAGGCCTATTCTGTTACTATGAGCCTGTGGGCCTACTGGGCCTTCTGCGGGCCTGAATCCTGGCCCATTAATGGGTTTCTAGTCGTATTCAGGCCGTGGTGGCCCAGTAGGTGGCATATTCTTTATTTTTTGCCTGTTTTTTGTTTTCATTTTTGCTTTATTTATTTTATTTTGTTTCTACTTACAACAAAAAACTTATTTATTTTATTTTATTTTGTTTCTAATTACTTATTTATTTTTACTTTATGATAATTACTTATTTATTTTACTTTATGATAATTATTTTATTTTATTAAAGTTTATATTATTTTGTTTCTAATTCATTTTAAAATCTTAAAAATACAATTATATATCAAAAAAATCAGAAAATAAAACTAATTCATTTTAAATTCCTGTTTTTCTTCTGTTTTTTTCTTCCTTTTTTATTCTGTTTTTTTCTTCTGTTTGTTTCTTCCTTTTTCTTGTTTTTCTTCTTTTATTTCTTCCTTTCTTCCTTTTTCCTTTTTTAAAATCTTCTGACATTTTAAAATCTTAAAAATACAATTATATATCAAAAAAATCAGAAAAATAAAACTAATTCATTTTAAATTCTTGTTTTTCTTCTGTTTTTTTCTTCCTTTTTTCTTCTGTTTTTTTCTTCTGTTTGTTTCTTCCTTTTTCTTGTTTTTCTTCTTTTTTTTTCTTCCTTTCTTCCTTTTTCCTTTTTTAAAATCTTTTGACATTTTAAAATCTTAAAAATACAATTATATATCAAAAAAATCAGAAAAATAAAACTAATTCATTTTAAAATCCCTTAAAGGTTTGACAAAAGGTTTGATACATCATTCAGTTCATCGACCAAATACAAAGTTTGGTACAATAAATTATTACACATCAATTCTTCCCTTGTACGTCCCTGCTTGCTTACGATTGTGCCGTATCCATGGAGCATCCTCATCATTTAACTTAATGCTTGGGTCAGTGTTCACTTTGAAGGGCGGAATTTCACCAAACATATTATAATCTTCTGACATGTCTGTCTTGTCCTCCACTCCCACGATGTTTCTTTTCCCTAAAAGAACAATGTGGCGCTTTGGATCATCGCATGATGTACTGATCGTTTTCTTATCTTTCCGTTTCCTCGGTTTGCTACTCATGTCCTTCAAATAAAAAACCTGAGCGACATCTTTGGCAAGGACGAATGGTTCGTCAAGGTAACCAAGATTGTTGAAATCCACCATTGTCATTCCGTATTGCTCGTCCACCTTTACCCCACCTCCTGTTAGCTTGAACCATTTGCACCGGAACAAAGGGACCTTAAAGGAGGGTCCATAGTCAAGTTCCCATATCTCCTCTATGTAACCATAATATGTGACCTTTTGCCCATTCTCGGTTGCTGCATCAAAGCGGAAACCACTGTTTTGGTTGGTGCTCTTTTTATCTTGGGCGATGGTGTAAAATGTATTCCCATTTATCTCGTACCCTTGGAAAGTCGTTATAGTCGAAGATGGTTTCTTGGCCAACATGTACAGCTGATCTCCAACATCATTGTCATTCATTAAATGTTTTCGCAACCAACTGCCGAAAGTCTCGATGTGGGCCTTTCTAATCCAGGATTCAGGCTTCCCCGGGTTGTCCGAGCGTAAAATATTCTTGTATTGCTCGAAGTACGGAGCCACCAAGCTGGAATTTTGCAGAACTGTGTGGTGTGCTTCAGTCATAGAATGACCGTCCATACATATCGTGGTATCCCTTCCGATCTTGCCTTTTCCACTTAATCTCCCCTCGTGCCGCGATTGAGGAATACCAATCGGCTTAAGGTCAGGAACATAGTCAATACAGAACTCAATTACCTCCTCATTTTGATGGCCCTTGGAGATGCTTCCTTCTGGCCTAGCACGGTTACGAACATATTTCTTTAATACTCCCATGAACCTCTCAAAGGGGAACATATTGTGTAGAAATACAGGACCGAGAATGGAAATCTCTTCGACTAGGTGGACCAGGAGGTGCGTCATAATATTGAAGAAGGATGGTGGGAACACCAACTCGAAACTGACAAGGCATTGGACCACATCGTTCTGTAACCGTGGTAGATCTTCTGGATTGATTACCTTCTGAGAGATTGCATTGAGGAATGCACATAGCTTCACAATGGCTACTCGAACATTTTCCGGTAGGAGCCCCCCCAAAGCAATCGGAAGCAATTGCGTCATAATCACGTGGCAGTCGTGAGACTTCAGGTTTTGGAACTTTTTCTCCGGCATGTTTATTATTCCCTTTATATTCGACGAGAAGCCAGACGGGACCTTCATACTGCTCAGGCATTCAGAAAAAATGACCTTCTCTTCTTTGGTAAGAGCGTAGCTGGCACGACCTTGAAACCATTCCGGATGCCGGTCATCTGGGTCTTTCAAAAGTTGCTGGTCCTGCCGTGCTTCCTTTGTATCATTTGTCTTCCCATACACGCCCAAGAAGCTTAGCAGGTTCACGCAAATATTCTTCGTAACATGCATCACGTCGATTGCAGAGCGGACATCTAGGACTTTCCAATATTCTAGCTCCCAAAATATAGATTTCTTCTTCCACATGGGTGCGTGCCCGTCAACTCCCCGCGGAACTGATTGTCCGCCAGGACCCTTTCCAAAGATCACTTTCAAATCCTTGACCATATCAAATATCTCAGCACCAGTATGTTCCGCAGGCTTCGGCCGGTGATCTGCCTTCCCGTTGAAATGCTTGCCTTTCTTTCTTACGTTATGATTTCGGGGAAGAAATCGACGATGACCCAGGTACACGTTCTTCTTACAATTAACCAAACGTACACTTTCAGTCTCATGTAAGCAGTGCGTGCATGCATTGTATCCCTTATTTTTCTGTCCCGAAAGGTTACTGAGAGCAGGCCAATCGTTGATGGTTACAAAAAGCAACGCTCGTAGGTCAAATTCCTCTCCTTTGTGCTCATCCCAGACACGTACACCAGGTTTCGCCCACAACTGTAAAAGTTCTTCAACTAATGGCCTTAGGTACACATCGATGTCGTTACCGGGTTGCTTAGGGCCTTGGATGAGAATTGGCATCATAATGAACTTCTGCTTCATGCACAACCAAGGAGGAAGGTTGTAGATGCATAGAGTCACGGGCCAGGTGCTATGGTTGGAGCTCTGCTCGCCAAAAGGATTAATGCCATCAGTATTTAGACCAAATCTTAAGTTCCTTGCGTCACCTGCAAAATCTTTGAAAACTCTGTCGATCTTTCTCCATTGCGTTCCATCAGCGGTGTGTCTCGACTGCCCGTCGGACAAACGGTCCTCTTTGTGCCATCGCAACAACTTGGCATGCTTTTCGTTCATGAACAGACGTTTCACCCGTGGTATTATAGGAGCATACCACATCACCTTGGCGGTAACCCTCTTCCTGGGTTTCTCGCCCTCAACATCGTCACCAGGGTCATCGCCTCTGATCTTATAACGCAATGCAGTGCATACAGGGCATTCATTCAAATTCTCGTATTCACCGCGGTAGAGGATGCAGTCATTAATGCATGCATGTATCTTCTGAACCTCTAAACCTAGAGGGCAGACAACCTTCTTTGCTTCGTACGTACTGGCGGGCAACTCATTATTCTTCGGCAACATATTCTTCAATATTTTTAGCAAATTTTCAAATGATGAGTCACCTACACCTTCCTATGCCTTCCATTTTAGCAAATCCAGTGTGCAGCCCAGCTTTTTCAGACTATTATCGCATCCTGGATACAACGACTTTTTGTGATCCTCTAACATGCGATCCAAATTCTCCCTCTCCTTGTCAGTTTCACAGTGTCTCCGTGCATCAGCAATGGTCCGACCAAGATCATCAGCGGGCTCATCATGTGCCTCTTCTTCACCTTCACCTAACCCTTCCACACCTTCAGCATCATCCTCCATGAAAGTATCACTGAAAAGATCACGATAGTTGTCATTGATATCATCCCCTTCTTCATCTTCTTCCATTCTAACCCCTCTTTCTCCATGCTTGGTCCAACAATAATAGCTTGGCATGAAACCATGCTTAAGCAGGTCCATGTGAACTCTTCTTGAGGAGGAGTAACCCTTCTCATTCTTACAGACAGCACATGGACAGATAATAAAACCTTGCTGCTTGTTCGCATTTGCCACTACGAGGAAATCTTTCAAACCCGTAGTGAACTCGCCGGAGAGTCGGGAACCGTACATCCATTGCCGATTCATCTGCATTATTATTATATAAAGTATATAATTAACCATCATGCATTTGTTAAACTAACTAGATAGAAATAATACAAATTAAACAATGAACTACACACATCCGTATTTTATCAATGACACATGAAAGGTTCGAGTTGCTAACCGCGATCGCGGAGGAAAAATAAATGAGAAAGCTCAAGTGTGGCTTGTTTCAGGCTCTCGGGCATTTCATCAAACACCTTGTGTGCATAGGAGAAACCAAAAGCAAACCCACCACCACCCCACCACCACCTTCTGAAAATTGTGAAGTGAGCCGAGTGAAGTGAAGTGAGCTGAGTATATATAGGGATGGGCCTTTAGTCGCGGTTGGCCAGGCCAACCGGGACTAAAGCCCCTCCCGTTCGCCAGCTGGATGGGCTTTAGTCCCGGTTGGCCTGGCCAACCGCGACTAAAGGCCTTCTGGGACCTTTAGTCCCGGTTGGCCACGCCAACCGGGACTAAAGCCCCTCCCGTCCGCCAGCTGTCGACCGAGCGCGCTGGGCCCAGGTAGTTGTCGCGGGTCTTCTCCCGAACCGCGACTAAAGACCCCTTTGGTCGCGGTTCGATTGTTTTGGGGACTAATGGGGGCGTGTGGAAGCCTCGTTTTCTACCAGTGTACACAGTGTGCGGAGGCCGCTGGCGACGGAGGAGCGGCGGAACTAGTCACAGGCGGTAGTGCAGCGGCTGGATTTAGCACGTGAAGGAAATATGCCCTAAAGGCAATAAGAAAGTTATTATTTATGTCCTTATTTCATGATAAATGTTTATTATTCATGCTAGAATTGTAGTAACATAAAACATAATACATGTGTGAATACATAGACAAACATAGTGTCACTAGTATGCCTCTACTTGACTAGCTTGTTAATCAAACATGGTTAAGTTTCCTAACCATAGACATTAGTTCTCATTTGATTAACGGGATCACATCATTAGGAGAATGATGTGATTGACTTGACCCATTCCGTTAGCTTAGCACTTGATCGTTTAGTATGTTGCTATTGAAGGAAATATGCCCTAGAGGCAATAATAAAGTTATTATTTATTTCCTTATATCATGATAAATGTTTATTATTCATGCTAGAATTGTATTATCCGGAAACATAATACTTGTGTGAATACATAGACAAACTAAACGTCACTAGTGTCGGGGTAAATAGCCATGGGTAGCCCAGCCGGCTTGCCCTGGGCCCTCAGAAAAAATTATGAGCCCATCCGGCTCATAAGGAGACTCAAGACCCGGGCCGCCTCCCCCCTAGCCGACTGCCATCTTCGCCGGCTTGGGGGGCGGCCCGCCCTTTTTACCCCCATGAAGAAAACTGTGGAGGGCCGGCTACGGCGTGGCCGGCTACGGCAGGGCCGGCTATGGCAAGGCCGGCTATGGCATGGCCGGCTGCCGCCGGGCCGGCTCCGATAAAGCAGTCAACGCCGTACCCGCGATGTACGCGTCCACTCTGTGATGATGAAGCGGGGCGTGGCTACAGTGGAGCCTGCCACCCCCAAAACCCGGAGCACGCCTGGTACAGCGCGTCGTGCGGGCGGCCGCGGCCCGCCCGGCGCGGCACTGTAGCCACGGCGGCTCTGACGCCTTCCACGACGGGCCACCAGCGTGGCCCCCGAGGCGGTGGGCCCCTTCGGGCAGAGAGATGCCGAAGGCGGCCACACCCCCTCTCAAGCCGGCGAGACAGAGGGCCGGCTTGGCGTAGCCGGCCTGCCGCCTTCCTCGAAGGAGACGCCCATTAAGGAGACAAGGTGCGGCGGGGCTACAGTAATCGCCCGCCAGGGCGGCGTTACTGTAGCCACGCTTACCCCGACCAAGCCTGCGCCAACAAACACGGAGCAACAGTAACCGGCCGCCGACCAGGCCCTGGCCAGTGGGGCCGGCCTGTCGACCCGGGAGCCGGCAGTCGGCGGGACCCACCAGCCGGCGGGCCCCAGGAGCCGGCGGAGAAGCCGGCGAGCATAGCCACAGATAGCTGGGCCCCGTGCCCAGTCGGATTACCATTGTACCCCCGGGGGGTAGGCCTATATAAACCCCCCGGTGCACCCATGCAAGGGGAACTCTCTCTCTAGACATAGACACAGACAAGGAGAGGAAGCAAGCTGAGCTAAGCCCTTCTTCCTCCTTCCACCCCAAACAGCTCAAGGAGCATTGTAGCCACCTGTGAACTTAGTAACCATGCGGAGACCCCGCAGAGCAGTAGTAGGGGTGTTATCTCCCCGGAGAGCCCTGAAGCTGGGTAAGATTCGCCGGCGTGCATGTCTACGCCTCATCCCGTTTCCAGGCACCGGCGACGTTCTATTGGCCCCCGCAATGATAAGCCACCCGTTGGCATATGTCGATCCTACCACCCGACATTTGGCGCCCACCGTGGGGCCAGGTGCACCATCGTCCGGAGACCTGTTCTGGATGGGAACCCTTTTCCTTCCTCGCGGGCGCAGCCAGCCTGGCTCGCCTGCTGGCGCTTGCCGCGACGCGCTGCATGGCGTCGCCGATGTCTGCGCGGCTAGCGGCCTCGCCAGCCTCTTCGACAAAGCCCGCATCTCCGACGAGCTCGCCTCCGATGCGGGCGCAGATCACCTCGCCAACCTCCTCAGCCAGCTCCACGTCCCCAGCGAGCCCGCTGCAGACCTGGAGTCGGTTGGCTCCACCGACCCGATGCTCGTCGACTCCGACGCGACATCCTACGACACCTTCTCCACCAACGTCACGGTTTACAACGACCCGCTCCCTCCGGCTGGCGATCGCGATTCGGACGCCCCCGAGGTGATGGTTATCGGCCTCGACGGCCCGACTGACAAGGGCGCCCGCGACTCCCCGCGCGCGGCGGCCCAAGACTTGTCCGTCCCCCTTCCGGCTGACGCCAGCGACGAAGTTCTGGAGGCACGCCGCCTCGCCCTCCTCACGCAGGGCCGGCGGCTGGCCTCCGTTAGACGCCTCACCGAGGCCTACCAGCGCGAAGCTCACCGCGCTGCCTTCGGCACGCCGGCTCCGGCTGGCCCTAGCCGGGCCGGCGCTGTCAGGCAACATGGCGCCGTCATCGCCGACACGCTTGGGGTGGATCGCTCGGTCTACGCCACCCCGCTCGAGAACCTGCGCGCCGCCCAGGCGGCCGTAGACAAGTTGGACGGCTTAGAAGCCGAAGATCTCCCCCATATGACGCGGCGCATCCAGCAACTAATCGATGCGGCCGCACGACGGCACGAGGCCGACGCCTGCGCGGGGAGCCCTCCCCCGCGCCGCGAACACGGCGCGACCTCCCGGTCGCCGACTACCAGCTACACTCGCGCACAGCGCGAGAAAGAGCCGGCTTCCAGCCGAAGCCGGACCCAAGTCTCCATCGAGCGAGACGCGGACGGCTGCCCCCGAGCCATGGAATGGCGGGGCACCCCGCCTCCGCCTCGAGCTCGCGGAGAAAGATATCCTACCCCGCCTCCAGTGGCTCACCCGACTCTCAGCGGCCGGCTTGGTCGCCGGGAGGGAATCGGCGAAAACGACGCCCGCCACCGGATCGACCGCCTGGCCCGATCCCTGGCGCTAGAAGAAGAAGACGATGTCGGCCCGCCTTGCTTCGGCCCCCGCATCCGTGACGAGCCCTTCCCCAAAGGGTTCTCGCTCCCAAGAGACACACCCAAGTATAACGGCTCGGTGAAGCCGGAAGACTGGCTGACCGACTACTCCACAGCCGTCAGCATCGCCAATGGCAACCGGCGCGTTGCCGTAAAGTACGTGCCCCTCATGCTGCAAGGCACGGCGCGGACTTGGCTTAACAGCCTTAAGCCCCTCAGCATCAACAGCTGGGTGGACTTCACTGAAGCCTTCGTTCGCAACTTCACCAGCACCTACAAGCGGGCTCCCAAGCCCAGACAGCTCTCCCTGTGTGTACAGGGCCCAGCCGAGTCCACTCGCGACTACCTGACGCGTTGGGCCGAGCTCCGCAACTCCTGCGAGGGGGTGCATGAGGTGCAAGCCATCGAATACTTCACAGCCGGGTGCCGAGAGGGCACCCTCCTCAAGCACAAGCTTCTCTGCGATGAGCCGACTACCCTCGACGAGCTCCTGAACATCGCCGACAAGTACGCCACCGCCGACTCCTCGATGAAGACCGAGCTCCGGGTGGACGCATCCGGAAAGGTGCTCAATCCGGCGCCCAAAGCGCCGGCTGGAGACGGCGGCCGACGCCAAGACCAGAACGATCAAAAACGCAAGGGCCCTACGCCGCCTCCCGCCAGTCGGCAGGTGGCCACGGTCGAAGATGCGCCGCCTGAAGGGCGGCCCGCACCCAAGAAGCCCAAGGGCGGCAGGCCGGCTTGGCAGCCGGCCTTCTCCTACGAGCAAACCCTTGATGCCCCGTGCAAGTTCCACAGCGGTGCGAAGCCGTCCAACCACACGACCCGCAAATGCAACTGGCTCGCCCGAATCTCGAAGGGCGAGGGGCTCACGCCGACTCCGCGAGCCGGCCCGCCGCCGCCGGCTCCGCCGCCCAAAGCCGCCCGGCCCGCGGTCGACGCCGTGCAGGACGAGTTCCCCGACGAGCAAGTGTCTTATGTCGTCTTCACGAGCCAGCCCGAAGACCGGCGCAGCAAGCGCCGAGAACAACAGGAGGTCAACATGGCCGCCACCAGCCCAGCCGGCCACATGCACTGGTCGGAGAAACCCATCAGCTGGAGCCGGGCCGACCACCCAGAGGTGATGCCCTCCCCTGACTCCTACGCATTGGTCCTGGAGGCCACCCTCGCAACGGATACGCGCGCCGCACGCTTCTCCCGCGTGCTGATCGACGGCGGAAGCAGCATCAACATCCTGTACCGCGACACCATGGAGAAGCTGGGCGTCAAGGCCAAGCAACTTGCGCCGACTCGAACGGTGTTCCACGGCATCGTACCCGGATTGTCCTGTGCCCCCATCGGCAAGCTCAAGATCGACGTGCTCTTTGGGGGCAAGGATCATTTCCGCCGGGAAGCAATCTGGTTCGAGGTGGTGGACCTGGAAAGCCCTTATCATGCCCTGCTTGGCCGACCCGCCTTGGCCAAGTTCATGGCAGTCCCCCACTATGCTTACCTCAAGATGAAGATACCGAGCTCCAAGGGTGTCATCACCATCGCCGGCGACTACAAGAAGTCCGCCGACTGCGCCGCGGCCAGCAGCCGGCTGGCTGAATCCCTCGTGATTGCTGCCGAAAGGAAGACGCTGGACCGGGTCGTGGCCCTGGCCAGCAAGCAGCTAAACCAACCCGCCGACTCCAAAGAGTATGATGCCCAAGGATCTTTCCAGCCGGCCAAGGAAACCAAGAAGATACAGCTCGACCCCGAGCACCCCGAAAGGTTTGCCGTCATTGGGGCGAGCCTGGATAGCAAATAGGAAGGCAGGCTCGCCGATTTCCTCCGTGAGAATCGGGATATCTTTGCATGGTCCCCCAAGGACATGCCGGGTGTTCCGAAGGATTTCGCCGAGCACAAATTGCACGTGCGGGAGGATGCTAAACCAGTCAAGCAGCCCCTCCGCCGACTGTCAGAAGAGAAGAGAAGGATCATAGGGGAGGAGATAGCCCGGCTCCTCGCAGCCGGCTTCATCATGGAAGTTTTCTTCCCCGAATGGCTCGCGAACCCGGTTCTCGTGCTGAAAAAGAATAACAAGTGGCGCATGTGTATAGATTACACGAGCCTCAACAAAGCCTGCCCAAAAGATCCCTTCACTCTGCGCAGAATTGATCAAGTGATAGACTCCACTGCTGAATGCGAGCTGTTGAATTTTTTGGATGCCTACTCGGGATACCACCAGATCAAGCTGAACCCGGATGACCAACTGAAGACCGCCTTCATCACGCCATTTGGAGCCTTCTGCTACCTGACCATGACGTTCAGCTTGAGGAATGCCGGCGCCACTTTTCAGCGTTGCATGCAGAAGTGCCTCCTCACGCAGCTCGGCAAGAATGCCCACGTTTACGTGGATGATGTTGTGGTGAAGACGGAGAAGCGTGGCACTCTGCTGGAAGACTTGAAGGAGACGTTCGAGAACCTGCGCCGGTTCCGGATCAAGCTCAACCCGGAGAAATGCGTGTTCGGAGTGCCAGCCGGCCAGCTCCTAGGCTTCCTGGTCTCTGAACGCGGCATAGAGTGCAACCCTGTGAAGATCAAGGCCATCGAGAGGATGGTGGTCCCAGCCAAGCTCAGAGAGATCCAGAAGTTCACCGGGTGCCTGGCCTCTCTTAACCGCTTCATCAGCCGGCTTGGAGAAAAAGCTCTCCCCCTCTACCGCCTCATGAAGAAGAGCACTCACTTTGAGTGGAACGACCAGGCCGACCAAGCTTTCCACGAGCTGAAGAAAATGCTGTCCACGCCGCCTGTCTTGGCGGCACCGACTAAGAAGGAGCCCATGCTCCTATATATTGCCGCCACTAGCCGGGTGGTCAGCACCGTCATTGTGGTCGAATGCCCCGAAGAAGGCCGAGCCCAGCCGGTCCAAAGGCCGGTTTACTACCTGAGCGAGGTGCTGTCCGCCTCGAAGCAAAATTACCCGCACTATCAGAAGATGTGCTATGGCGTGTACTTCGCCGCCAAGAAGCTGAAGCCGTACTTTCAAGAGCATCCCATCACGGTCGTATGCACTGCCCCGCTTGCCAACATCATAGGCAGCCGGGATGCATCCGGCCGGGTGGCCAAATGGGCCATCGAGCTGGCCCCCTACACCATCTTCTACCAACCCCGCACCGCCATCAAGACGCAAGCGCTGGCCGACTTCCTCGTCGACTGGGCCGAGACCCAGTACTTACCACCGGCGCCCGACTCCACCCATTGGCGCATGCACTTTGACGGATCAAAGATGCGCGCCGGCTTGGGAGCCGGCGTCGTCCTTACTTCTCCAAAGGGCGACAAGCTCAGATACACGCTGCGAATCCACTTCGCCGCCTCCAACAACGTAGCCGAGTACGAGGCGCTCATACACGGGCTCCGGCTTGCCAAGGAACTTGGCATTCGCCGGAACCTGTGCTATGGCGACTCGGATTTGGTGGTGCATCAGTCTTCTGGCGACTGGGACGCCAAGGACGCGAACATGGCGAGCTACCGTTTCCTAGTGCAGCAAATCAGCGGATACTTCGACGGGTGTGAGTTCCTTCACGTGCCGCGAGCCGACAATGAGCCAGCAGATGCTCTGGCCCGAATAGGCTTCACGCGGCAAGCAATACCAGCCGGCGTCGCCCTGCAGCGCCTCCTCAAGCCTTCAATCAAGCCGTCTCCGGAATCCGACTCCATTTTCGTGCCGCCTAACCCCGAGGGGGCCGGGTCCAGCTCGAAGAATCAAGCAGCCGGCCGGGGACTTCAATATTCGGCTCGGGGACTGCAGTACCCGGCCCGGGGACTGCCGCACCCGGCCTGGGGACTGCAGTAGCCGGCCCGGGGACTTCTTCATCACAGGAAGCGGCGGCCGACTCCAGCGCTGCACTGCCCAACCCGCCCACCCTGGTGGCTCTGGCCACATTGGTGGCTGAGGAGGTCGCCGCCCCATCATGGGCCCAAACCATCCGCAACTTTTTGGTGAACCATGACCTGCCAGCTGACAAAAACGAAGCAAGACAAGTTCAGCGCCGGGCTGGAGCATACACAATCGTCAACAGAGAGCTTGTCAAGCGCAGCGCCACCGGAGTCTTGCAGCGATGCGTCGAGAAGGAGAAAGGCATCGCGATCCTCAGGGATATACACCAAGGAGAGTGCGGCCACCACGCCGCATCAAGATCACTGGTCGCCAAAGTCTTCCGCCACGGTTTCTTCTGGCTGACTGCTTTGGACGACGCCAAAGAGCTAGTCAAACACTGCAAAGGCTGCTAGCTTTTCAGCTCGCGGCAACACATGCCGGCTTCAGCACTCGAGACCATTCCCATCACCTGGCCCTTTGCCGTCTGGGGATTGGATATGGTGGGCCCATTCAAGACGGCGCGCGGCGGCATGACACATTTGCTCGTCGCCGTTGACAAATTCACCAAGTGGATCGAGGCGAAGCCGATCAAGAAGCTGAATGGGCCGACTGCAGTGACCTTCATTGCAGATATAACAACCCGGTACGGCGTACCGCACAGCATCATCACCGACAACGGCACGAACTTTGCCAAAGGTGCCCTGGCACGGTTCTGCGCTGCGCAAGGTATCCGGCTGGACCTTGCGTCAGTCGCCCACCCGCAGTCAAACGGCCAAGTGGAGTGAGCAAATGGCCTCATTCTGTCCGGCATCAAGCCTCGACTGGTCGTACCCCTGGAGCGTTCAGCCGGCTGCTGGCTCGATGAGCTACCGGCTGTCCTATGGAGTCTGCGCACTACTCCCAACAGATCAACTGGCTTCACTCCCTTCTTCCTTGTGTATGGTGCCGAGGCGGTCATCCCAACAGACATCGAGTTCGACTCGCCTCGGGTAACCATGTACACGAAAGCGTAAGCCAAAGAAGCACGAGAAGACGGCGTCGACCTGCTGGAAGAGGCCCGGCTGTTAGCCCTCAGCCGGTCCGCCATCTACCAGCAGGGTCTGCGCCGCTACCATAGCCGGAGGGTCCGCCCAAGATCCTTCCAGGAGGGCGACCTTGTGCTCCGGCTGATCCAGCGAATAGCCGGCCAGCACAAGCTCGCAGCCCCCTGGGAAGGCCCCTTCATCATCAGCAGAGCCTTTGGCAACGATGCCTACTACCTCATCGACGCGCAGAAGCCGAAGGCACGCAAGAGAGATGACTCCGGCAAGGAGTCGGAGCGACCATGGAACGCAAATCTCCTTCGGAAGTTTTACAGCTAAAGCGCAGTATGTGTCATGCCCACTTTTGTATTTAGTATGATACAGTAGGCTCCCCGAGAAAGACTCGGGGACTGCCACCCGTTGTTTTATGAATGAAAGTTATCATGCGTATGATATTACCTTTTCATTTATTTTGTCCGGTACCGGGTCCGACGAGTCGGCCCGGGGACTGGCCGACTAGAGTTATATTAGGAGCCCTACCCGCAGTCAGACAAGTAATGTGCCGACACCCAGGCTTGGCTCTTGTCGAAACCGCAGCTCGAAGAACCGACTGCCCGGCTGGCAAGAGCCACAAGCCGGAAAGGGTACCCACATGAAAAACGGCTAGGGACCAAACAGGCTCGCATATATAACAAAAGCCGGCTGACTGCCTCACACCGACCGACTACCAGAGTAGCCGGCCGGCCGGCTTACATTCAGTCTACTTCAAATCCAAGAAAACTCAAGTACTTGCCTTCCCAAAGAGGGAAGGCGGCAAAGGAAAGAGCCTAAGGACAAAAAGTACACTCGGATGAACGCCAACACATGCATATATTAATATATTACACCAAAAGCCTCCAGAGAGGTCGACATCCAACATTGTTCGATACACCCCCAGTAGGTGGAATTGCAGAAACTTAAATTTGTCCAAAAAGAAAGACAGGGACAAAAAGAACGGCAGATCAATCCGGCGGGGCCGCAGACGAGCTGGGTTAGGCGGCGGAAGTAGTCGCGCCGGCTGGAGGAGCGGCCGGCTGGCCAACCTCGGCTTGATCATCGTCTCCGGCAGAGGGCGCGCTCCCGCGTGGCTCGTTGCTAGAGACACGGTCGGCTGGGGGACGGTCGGCCGCCTCACCAGTCGGCTCGGCGTCTTCGCCGTCCTCCTCCTCGTCGTCCTCGCCCTCGTCGCTGGAGGCGATCTCTTCGGCCGAGTCCTCGCCGTCCGCCGGGTTCAGCCCGAACCATTCCTCCGGCTGGGCGGCGCCATCGTCGTTGAGCTCCGGCACGAAGACGCTGGTGTCGGTGCACTCGGCGATCGTCGAGGCGCGCTGCGCGATCGCCGGCCGCACCTCCTCCAGCTCGGCGTCGGCTTCCGACCGCCACGTCCGCAGCTGGTCCAGGCTTAGCCCTGGGTACCACGCACGGACGAACTCCAGCGCGCGCCCGGCTCCAAGACGGGCCGCGGACGCCTTCCAGGCCTCGAAGCGGCCGACTGCGACTTCGAGCCAGTCGGCCGTCTGGCTTGGGGTCCGGGGAATTGTCTGGCCGGGCCAGAGCGCGGCGAGCATCGTCGCCCCGGCGCGTTGGAGCCGGCGGAGCAACCGGTGGGCCGGCTGCAGCCGCGCCTGGACGGGGATAAGCTGCTCCGACAACGTCCGGTTCGCATCCGGCGGAATCACAACCCTGGCCTGACGGCGCTCCTCGCGGTAGGCTTCGATGGCTTGGGCGGCAAGGACGGACTGGCCGGGGAAGTACTCTGCGCAAGACAGCAAACACAAGTCAAAACAAAACCATAGGCGGCCGGCGAATGGAAGAAGAGCAAGAAAGAAAGCCTACCATCAATGAGATCCTCGATCCGGCCGAAGCCTTCTTCCAGCGCCCGGCGCGTCTCGGCCCAGCTCGCCTCCCTGTCTCGAACTCCGCCCTCAGGGTAGCCTCGCCGTCCTGCGCCTTTTGCAGGGCCGCCTTGTGGCTCTCCTCTTGGTCGGCCAGTTTTGTCGCCAGGCGGTCGCGCTCTTGAGCCAAGTCAGCGTACTCGGCGTCCTTGGCACGAAGAGCGGCCTGCACCACGCCGAGTTCCCTCCGCAGGTCGGTGTTGGCCTCTGCACGAGCAAAAAATAAAGAGAAAAGTTAGCAAAGGAAAAGTCGTCAAGTAAGATCCGACCCGACTGCGCTGCAGTCGGCCCGGATCTCGGGGACTACACCCAGTGGGTGCACTGTCGCGCCCCCACGAGAAATTAATAAGGACAAAACACTTACGCCGGCTGCTGACGAGGTCTTCGGTCCTCCGGCTTAGCTCCCGAGCCTGGGAGTTGAAGGCGGCCGCGCGAGAATTGTGATAATCCTGGAGATCAGAAAAAACAGTCAACATAGTCGTCTAGTAAGATCCAACCCGACTGCGCTGCAATCGGCCCGGATCTCGGGGACTACACCCAGTGGGTGCGCTAGCGTGCCCCCACGGAAAAAATTCAAAGGACCAGAGAGGTCAAGGAGTGAAGACTTACCCGGATTGCAGACCGCGTCGACAGAAACTCCTGAGTGAATTGCCTCAGGAGGCCGGCCTGTGCCTGCAGCCGGCTCCGAACCTCTTGAGCCGCGACGTTCAGCTCGCCGCTCCCTCCGCTGGGAGCCCAGCCGGACGTTGCGGAGCTGGCCGCCTCCAAGGCGTCTGCCGTCCGCTCGGCCCCCGCGGCTCGGCGCGTGTCCGGCGGGCCGGCCCGCCGCCAGCTCGATCTCAAGACCGGCTCCGGCCTCGGGCGCGGCCCGGGCCGACTCCTCCGGCACCGCCGACGATTGGCCGCCTTCGCCTGCTCCGGCTGGCGCTGCCGGCGACGTCCTCTCAACGGAAGCCCCGAGGACTTCGTCCCTCTGCACCGGCGGCTGCTCGGGGATAACCTCCTCCGCCGTGGGCAGAGGAATATCCGGATCCAAGGTCTGGAGGGGGATAGCGAGTAGCGGAGGCTGGCTACGCGCGCCTTCCGCCTCCGTCTCCGCGGCCGCCCGCTCCGACGGAGTTTCGGCCGCCTCGCTCGCTCGCCCTGGCGCCGTCTGGGCAGCCTCTCGCTCCGCCGCCTCCCGCTCGGCCGCCTCCCTCTCTCGGCGCGCCTCGCGAGCGTTGCGCTCCGTGGCTGCGTCAAGTTCGGCGCGGGGGTCCACTCGGCGGGACCCCGAGGAACCGGCGCTCGGCCCGACCACGGAGCCGACTGGGCCTCGCTCGAGGGAGAGCGGCGCCCTGCTCAGGAAATCAGAAAAGCATTCAAGGAAAGAAAACTTCAGAATAACAAGCACGTAGGCGGCTACTAGACTTACGCGGACACTAAGGGGGGCTTCTTCACCGCCTTCCGGAAGCGGGCCGCCTTCACCGCCGCCTCCTCGCGCTTCGTGGCCGCGGCAGAGGCCTTCGGCCTCTTTGGCCGGCTACCGAAGAGCGGGAGCGCGGCCCGGCGCTTCCCCTTTCCACCACCGGCAGTCGGCGCGGCGGACGAGCTCGCGCCGTGGCGGTCGGTTGCCGGCTGGTGGCGCGGGAGTTCTTCGGCTTCATAATCGTCTGGCCAGTCGTCGAAACTGGCCGAGAACCCGGTGCAGCCGGGCTCGGCGGCGTCCCCCATGGCGGCATCCTCCATGGCGACGGCAGAGAGATCCGGGTCGTCGG
The DNA here is from genome assembly GCA_034509565.1 of Triticum monococcum. Lineage (NCBI taxonomy): Eukaryota > Viridiplantae > Streptophyta > Magnoliopsida > Poales > Poaceae > Triticum > Triticum monococcum. Next base: position 72,546,366 of record CM067842.1, on the reverse strand, counting down.
GGTCGTCCACCGTGCGGTCCGGGGCGTACTCTCGGTCGACTCCGGCTGCCTCGGCTGGCAGCTGGAGGAGAGGATTCTGATGAAGAGAAAAAAGAAAATAGCCGCCTGGTCAGAGGCCGGCTAACCCAAGCCGGCAGACGACGAGAAGAAAAACTTACCACAGGCGGAGGATGGGCGCGGGAGTACAGCGCCTTGCCGAATTGCCACTCGTCGGTGAGCTTCAAGTTGGCGACGTAGTTCGCCATCAGAGCCACCTCGGCATGGGGCATCTCCCATGTGCTCAGCCGGCAAGGATCGAACCGGCCACTCATTTGACACATCATGTGTGGCCGGCTTTGGAGAGGCAGGATCCGGCGCTCGACGAAGGCGGTTACCAAGTCGGATGCGCGCAGACCATCCGACTGGATCATCACCCGAAGCCGGGAGATGGAAGCGTTCCCCGCTGGAGACAAGGATTTCGACCGGTAGCCCCAGCTCCGCCGCCTCTCAGCCGGCGGGCCGGCTACGTAAGCCGGCAGGTTGACGTAGTCGCCGTGCCGGGCGACGTTCTTGACGTAAAAATAAGACTTCTGCCATAGCTTGACAGACTGGATCAGAGGAATGTGGGGGAAGGGGTTGTCGTCGCTTGCCCTCTTCATCGCGATGAAGGCGCCGCAGGGAGCCGGCACGCCGGCGGAGACGGTGCCGAGCTTGTTCTGGAACAGCTCCGCCCAGAGCTCCAGCGTCGGCAGCACCCCCAAGTACCCTTCGCAGAGCGTGACGAAGGCCGAGAGTTGCAGCACTGTGTTGGGCGTGACGTGGTGTGGTTGGAGGTTGTAGAATTCAAGAAAGGAGCGCATGAAGCTGCTCGCCGGGAAGCCGAAGCCCCGGAGGAAGTGCGTACGGAAGACGACGCGCTCGCCTTCCTCCGGCGCCGGCGAGACCTCCTTCGCGGGTGCCAGACGCACCTGCACGAGGTTGGCGGCGGGCAGGCGCCGGGTCTGGCGGAGGAACTCGATGTGGTCCTCGTGGACATTGGACCCATCCCACGAGCTCGACAAAGCCAGCGACATGGCGGCGTGGGTGGCCTACGGCGCGAAACTGCGTCGGGCGCGAGGAAGAAGAAGAAGAGCAAGAAGAAGAGCAGGAGGGACGGGGAGCGGGGGAGCGAACAGGCCCGCGCCTCTCCCCCTCCCCCCTACTTGAAGGCGCGTGCGCCAGAGACGACGAGGCGCGGCGTGGGGGATCGTGGGGATCGATCGTGCCCATCTCCCCCACGCCCGCGTTAATTACGCGCCTTGATGACGTGAGGTAACGGCCGCGGGGAGGCGAGCAGCCCTCTCGGGCCACAGAAGATCTGCGCCCTGGCCGAGGCCAGGGAGTGGCGGGCCCGGGCCTGCGGCGGCGTCCCGTCGCGCGCGTGCGACGGCAGGACTTCCCCGCCACGTGGCTCGTCGTGGGGCCCGCAGCCAGTCCACGGGTCAACCACGGTCGCCCTAATAAAGAAAAGCGCTCTGAAGTCGGCTGCAACGACGAAGTCGGCCCCTCACGGTATGAAGCCGGCCAAGCTTCCCGCCCTTCTGTCCGCCGTGAAGCTCGCCCGCCTTCGGGGACTACTGTCGGTGTAAATAGCCATGGGTAGCCCAGCCGGCTTGCCCTGGGCCCTCAGAAAAAATTATGAGCCCATCCGGCTCATAAGGAGACTCAAGACCCGGGCCGCCTCCCCCCTAGCCGACTGCCATCTTCGCCGGCTTGGGGGGCGGCCCGCCCTTTTTACCCCCATGAAGAAAACTGTGGAGGGCCGGCTACGGCGTGGCCGGCTACGGCAGGGCCGGCTATGGCAAGGCCGGCTATGGCATGGCCGGCTGCCGCCGGGCCGGCTCCGATAAAGCAGTCAATGCCGTACCCGCGATGTACGCGTCCACTCTGTGAGGATGAAGCGGGGCGTGGCTACAGTGGAGCCTGCCACCCCCAAAACCCGGAGCACGCCTGGTACAGCGCATCGTGCGGGCGGCCGCGGCCCGCCCGGCGCGGCACTGTAGCCACGGCGGCTCTGACGCCTTCCACGACGGGCCACCAGCGTGGCCCCCGAGGCGGTGGGCCCCTTCGGGCAGAGAGATGCCGAAGGCAGCCACACCCCCTCTCAAGCCGGCGAGACAGAGGGCCGGCTTGGCGTAGCCGGCCTGCGGCCTTCCTCGAAGGAGACGCCCATTAAGGAGACAAGGTGCGGCGGGGCTACAGTAATCGCCCACCAGGGCGGCGTTACTGTAGCCACGCTTACCCCAACCAAGCCTGCGCCAACAAACACGGAGCAACAGTAACCGGCCGCCGACCAGGCCCTGGCCAGTGGGGCCGGCCCGTCGACCCGGGAGCCGGCAGTCGGCGGGACCCACCAGCCGGCGGGCCCCAGGAGCCGGCGGAAAAGCCGGCGAGCATAGCCACAGACAGCTGGGCCCCGTGCCCAGTCGGATTACCATTGTACCCCCGGGGGGTAGGCCTATATAAACCCCCCGGTGCACCCATGCAAGGGGAACTCTCTCTCTAGACATAGACACAGACAAGGAGAGGAAGCAAGCTGAGCTAAGCCCTTCTTCCTCCTTCCACCCCAAACAGCTCAAGGAGCATTGTAGCCACCTGTGAACTTAGTAACCATGCGGAGACCCCGCAGAGCAGCAGTAGGGGTGTTATCTCCCCGGAGAGCCCTGAAGCTGGGTAAGAATCGCCGGCGTGCATGTCTACGCCTCATCCCGTTTCCAGGCACCGGCGACGTTCTATTGGCCCCCGCAATGATAAGCCACCCGTTGGCATATGTCGATCCTACCACCCGACAACTAGTGTGGCTCTACTTGACTAGCTCGTTAATCAAAGATGGTTATATTTCCTAACCATAGACATGTGTTGTCATTTGATTAATGGGATCACATCATTAGGAGAATGATGTGATTGACATGACCCATTCCATTAGCTTAGCACCCGATCATTTAGTATGTTGCTATTGCTTTCTTCATGACTTATACATGTTCCTATGACTATGAGATTATGCAACTCCCGTTTGCCGGAGGAACACTTTGTGTGCTACCAAACGTCACAAAGTAACTGGGTGATTATAAAGGAGCTCTACAGGTGTCTCCAAAGGTACATGTTGGGTTGGCGTATTTCGAGATTAGGATTTGTCACTCCGATTGCCGGAGAGGTATCTCTGGGCCATCTCGGTAATGCACATCACATAAGCCTTGCAAGCATTGCAACTAATTAGTTAGTTGTGAGATGATGTATTATGAAACGAGTAAAGAGACTTGCCGGTAATGAGATTGAACTAGGTATTGAGATACCGACGATCAAATCTCGGGCAAGTAACATACCGATGACAAAGGGAACAAAGTATGTTGTTATGTGGTCTGACCGATAAAGATCTTCGAAGAATATGTGGGAGCCAATATGAGCATCCAGGTTCCGCTATTGGTTATTGACCGGAGATATGTCTCGGTCATGTCTACATTGTTCTCGAACCCGTAGGGTCCGCACGCTTAACGTTACGATGACAGTTTCATTATGAGTTTATATATTTTGATGTACCGAAGTTTGTTCGGAGTTCCGGATGTGATCACGGACATGATGAGGAGTCTCGAAATGGTAGAGACATAAAGATTGATATATTGGACGGCTATATTTGGACACCGGAAGTGTTCCAGGTGATTTCGGAGAAAACCAGAGTGCCGGAGGGTTACCGGAACCCCCCGGGAGAAGTAATGGGCTTTATGGGCCCTAGTGGAGAGAGAGAGGGGTGGCTAGGGTGGGCCGCGCGCCCCCTTCCCCTCTGGTCCAAATTGGACTAGGAGAGGGGGGGCGGTGCCCCCCTTTCCTTCTCCCTCTCCCCTCCCTTTCTCCCTCCTAGTCGGAGTAGGAAAGAGGGGAGTCCTACTCCTAGTAGGAGGAGGACTCCTCCTCCTTGGCGCGCCCAAGGGCCGGCCGGCCTCCCCCCTTTGCTCCTTTATATACGGGGGCAGGGGGGCACCTCTAGACACACAAGTTGATCTTCAAGATCGTTCTCTTAGCCGTGTGCGGTGCCCCCCTCCACCATAGTCCTCGATAATATTGTAGTGGTGCTTAGGCGAAGCCCTGCGACAGTAGAACATCAAGATCGTCACCACGCCGTCATGCTGACGGAACTCTTCCCTGACACTTTGCTGGATTAGAATCCGGGGATCTTCATCGAGCTGAACATGTGCTAGAACTCGGAGGTGCCGTAGTTTCAGTGCTTGATCGATCGGGTCATGAAGACGCACGACTACATCAACCACGTTGTCATAACGTTTCCGCTGTCGGTCTACGAGGGTACGTAGATTACACTTTCCCCACTCGTTGCTATACATCACCATGATCTTGTGTGTGCGTAGGAATTTTTTTGAAATTACTACATTCCCTAACAGTGGCATCCGAGCCTGGTTTTATGTGTTGATATTATATGCACGAGTAGAACGCAAGTGAGTTGTGGGCGATATAAGTCATACTGCTTACCAGCATGTCATACTTTGGTTCGGCGGTATTGTTGGATGAAGCGGCCCGGACCGACATTACGCGTACGCTTACGCGAGACTGGTTCTACCGACGTGCTTTGCACATAGGTGGCTGGCGGGTGTCAGTTTCTACAACTTTAGTTGAACCGAGTGTGGCTACGCCCGGTCCTTGCGAAGGTTCAAACAGCACCAACTTGACAAACTATCGTTGTGGTTTTTGATGCGTAGGTAAGATCTGTTCTTGCTTAAGCCCGTAGCAGTCACGTAAAACTTGCAACAACAAAGTAGAGGACGTCTAACTTGTTTTTGCAGGGCATGTTGTGATGTGATATGGTCAAGACATGATGCTAAATTTTATTGTATGAGATGATCATGTTTTGTAACCGAGTTATCGGCAACTGGCAGGAGCCATATGGTTGTCGCTTTATTGTATGCAATGCAATTGCGCTGTAATGCTTTACTTTATCACTAAGTTGTAGTGATAGTCGTGGAAGCATAAGATTGACGAGACAACAACGATACTACGATGGTGATCAAGGTGTCGCGCCGGTGACGATGGTGATCATGACGATGCTTCGAAGATGGAGATCACAAGCACAAGATGATGATGGCCATATCATATCACTTATATTGATTGCATGTGATGTTTATCTTTTATGCATCTTATCTTGCTTTGATTGACGGTAGCATTTTAAGATGATCTCTCACTAATTATCAAGAAGTGTTCTCCCTCAGTATGCACCGTTGCGAAAGTTCTTCGTGCTGAGACACCACGTGATGATCGGGTGTGATAGGCTCTACGTTCAAATACAACGGGTGCAAAACAGTTGCACACGCGGAATACTCAGGTTATACTTGACGAGCCAAGCATATACAGATATGGCCTCGGAACACGGAGACCGAAAGGTTGAGCATGAATCATATAGTAGATATGATCAACATAGTGATATTCACCAATGAAACTACTCCATCTCACGTGATGATCGGACATGCTTTAGTTGATTTGGATCACGTGATCACTTAGAGGATTAGAGGGATGTCTATCTAAGTGGGAGTTCTTTAGTAATATGATTAATTGAACTTAAATTTATCATGAACTTAGTACCTGATAGTATCTTGCTTGTTTATGTTTGATTGTAGATAGATGGCCTGTGCTGTTGTTCCGTTGAATTTTAATGTGTTCCTTGAGAAAGCAAAGTTGAAAGATGATGGTAGCAATTACACGGACTGGGTCCGTAACTTGAGGATTATCCTCATTACTGCACAGAAAAATTACGTCCTCCAAGCAACGCTGGGTGCCAGGCCTGCTGCTAGAGCAACACCAGATGTTATGAACATCTGGCAGAGCAAAACTGATGACTACTCAATAGTTCAATGTGCCATGCTTTACGGCTTAGAATCGGGACGTCAACGACGTTTTGAATGTCATGGAGCATATGAGATGTTCCAGGAGTTGAAGTTAATATTTCAAGCAAATGCCCAGATTGAGAGATATGAAGTCTCCAATAAGTTCTATAGCTACAAGATGGAGGAGAACAGTTCTGTCAGTGAGCATATACTCAAAATGTCTAGGTATAATAATCACTCGATTCAATTGGGAGTTAATCTTCCAGATGATTGCGTCATTGACATAATTCTCCAATCACTTCCACCTAGCTACAAGAGCTTCGTGATGAACTATAATATGCAAGGGATGGTTAAGACAATTCCCGAGCTCTTCGCAATGCTGAAAGCTACGGAGGTAGAAATCAAGAAGGAGCATCAAGTGTTGATGGTCAACAAGACCACTAGTTTCAAGAAAAAGGGAAAAGGGAAGAAGAAGGGGAACTTCAAAAAGAACAGCAAGCAAGTTGCTGCTCAGGAGAAGAAACCCAAATCTGGACCTAAGCCTAAAACTGAGTGCTTCTACTACAAGCAGACTGGTCACTGGAAGTGGAACTGCCCCAAGTATTTGGGTGATAAGAAGGATGGCAAGGTGAACAAAGGTATATATGATATACATGTTATTGATGTGTACCTTACTAATGCTCGCAGTAGCACCTGGGTATTTGATACTGGTTCTGTTGCTAATATTTGCAACTCGAAACAGGGACTACGGATTAAGCGAAGATTGGCTAAGGACGAGGTGACGATGCGTGTGGGAAATGGTTCCAAAGTCGATGTGATCGCGGTCGGCACGCTACCTCTACATCTACCTTCGGGATTAGTATTAGACCTAAATAATTGTTATTTGGTGCCAGCGTTGAGCATGAACATTATATCTGGATCTTGTTTGATGCGAGACAGTTATTCATTTCAATCAGAGAATAATGGTTGTTCTATTTATATGAGTAATATCTTTTATGGTCATGCACCCTTGAAGATTGGTCTATTCGTATTAAATCTCGATAGTAGTGACACACATATTCATAATGTTGAAGCCAAAAGATGCAGAGTTGATAATGATAGTGCAACTTATTTGTGGCACTGTCATTTAGGTCATATCAGTGTAAAGCGCATGAAGAAACTCCATACTGATGGACTTTTGGAACCACTTGATTATGAATCACTTGGTACTTCCGAACCGTGCCTTATGGGCAAGATGACCAAAACACCATTCTCCGGTAGTATGGAGAGAGCAACAGATTTGTTGGAAATCATACATACAGATGTATGTGGTTCGATGAATGTTGAGGCTCGTGGCGGATATCGTTATTTTCTCACCTTCACAGATGACTTAAGCAGATATGGGTATATCTACTTAATGAAACATAAGTCTGAAACATTTGAAAAGTTCAAAGAATTTCAGAGTGAAGTTGAAAATCATCGTAACAAGAAAATAAAATTCTTACGATCTGATCGTGGAGGAGAATATTTGAGTCACGAGTTTGGTGTACATTTGAAACAATGCGGAATAGTTTCGCAACTCACGTCACCCGGAACACCACAACGTAATGGTGTGTCCGAACGTCGGAATCATACTTTACTAGATATGGTGCGATCTATGATGTCTCTTACTGATTTACCGCTATTGTTTTGGGGTTATGCTTTAGAGATGGCCGCATTCACTTTAAATAGGGCACCATCAAAATCCGTTGAGACGACGCCTTATGAATAGTGCTTTGGCAAGAAACCAAAGTTGTCGTTTCTTAAAGTTTGGGGCTGCGATGCTTGTGTGAAAAAGCTTCAACCTGATAAGCTCGAACCCAAATCGGAGAAATGTGTCTTCATAGGATATCCAAAGGAAACTATTGGATACACCTTCTATCACAGATCCGAAGGCAAGACTTTTGTTGCTAAATTCGGAAACTTTCTACAGAAGGAGTTTCTCTCGAAAGAAGTGAGTGGGAGAAAAGTAGAACTTGATGAGGTAACTATACCTGCTCCCTTATTGGAAAGTAGTACATCATAGAAACCGGTTTCTATGACACCTACACCAATTAGTGAGGAAGCTAATGATGATGATCATGAAACTTTAGAACAAGTTACTACTGAACCTCGTAGATCAAGCAGAGTAAGATCCGCACCAGAGTGGTACGGTAATCTTGTTCTAGAAGTCATGCTACTAGATCTTGATGAACCTACAAACTATGAAGAAGCAATGATGAGCCCAGATTCCGCAAAATGGCTTGAAGCCATGAAATCTGAAATGGGATCCATGTCTGAGAACAAAGTATGGACTTTGGTTGACTTGCCCAAAGATCGGTAAGAAATTGAGAATAAATGGATCTTCAAGAAGAAGACTGACGCTGACGGTAATGTTACGGTCTACAAAGCTCGACTTGTCGCAAAAAGTTTTCGACAAGTTCAAGGAATTGACTACGATGAGACCTTCTCACCCGTAGCGATGCTTAAGTCTGTCCGAATCATGTTAGCAATTGCCGCATTTTATGATTATGAAATTTGGCAGATGGATGTCATAACTGCATTCCTGAATGGATTTCTGGAAGAAGAGTTGTATATGATGCATCCGGAAGGTTTTGTCGATCCAAACGGAGCTAACAAAGTGTGCAAGCTCCAGCGATCCATTTATGGACTGGTGCAAGCCTCTCGGAGTTGGAATAAACGCTTTGATAATGTGATCAAAGCATTTGGTTTTGTACAGGCTTTTGGAGAATCCTGTATTTACAAGAAAGTGTGTGGGAGCTCTGTAGCATTTCTGATATTATATGTAGATGACATATTACTAATCGTAAATAATATAGAATTTCTGGATAGCATAAAGGGATACTTGAATAAGAGTTTTTCAATGAAAGACCTCGGTGAAGCTGCTTACATATTGGGCATTAAGATCTATAGAGATAGATCAAAATGCTTAATTGGACTTTCACAAAGCACATACCTTGACAAAATTTTGAAGAAGTTCAAAATGGATCAAGCAAATAAAGGATTCTTACCTGTGTTACAAGGTGTGAAATTGAGTAAGACTCAATGTCTGACCAGTGCAGAAGATAGAGAGAAAATGAAAGATGTTCCCTATGCTTCAGCCATAGGCTCTATCATGTATGCAATGCTGTGTACCAGACCTGATGTATGTCTTGCTATAAGTCTAGCAGGGAGGTACCAAAGTAATCCAGGAGTGGATCACTGGACAGCGGGCAAGAACATCCTGAAATACCTGAAAAGGACTAAGGATATGTTTCTCGTATATGGAGGTGACAAAGATCTCATCGTAAATGGTTACGTTGATGCAAGCTTTGACACTGATCCGGACGATTCTAAATCGCAAACCGGATACGTGTTTACATTAAACGGTGGAGCTGTTAGTTGGTGCAGTTCTAAACAAAGTATTGTGGCGGGATCTACATGTGAAGCGGAGTACATAGCTGCTTCGGAAGCAGCAAACGAAGGAGTCTGGATGAAGGAGTTCATATCCGATCTAGGTGTCATACCTAGTGCATCAGGTCCAACGAAAATCTTTTGTGACAATACTGGTGCAATTGCCTTGGCAAAGGAATCCAGATTTCACAAGAGAACCAAACACATCAAGAGACGCTTCAATTCCATCCGGGATCTGGTCCAGGTGGGAGACATAGAGATTTGCAAGATACATACGGATCTGAATGTAGCAGACCCGTTGACTAAGCCTCTTCCACGAGCAAAACATGATCCGCACCAAAGCTCCATGGGTGTTAGAATCATTACTGTGTAAATCTAGATTATTGACTCTAGTGCAAGTGGGAGACTGAAGGACATATGCCCTAGAGGCAATAATAAAGTTATTATTTATTGCCTTATATCATGATAAATGTTTATTATTCATGCTAGAATTGTTTTATCCGAAAACATAATACTTGTGTGAATACATAGACAAACTAAACGTCACTAGAGTGCCTCTACTTGACTAGCTCGTTAATCAAAGATGGTTATGTTTCCTAAAAATAGACATGTGTTGTCATTTGATTAACAGGATCACATCATTAGGAGAATGATGTGATTGACATGACCCATTCCATTAGCTCAGCACCCGATCGTTTAGTATGTTGCTATTGCTTTCTTCATGACTTATACATGTTCCTGTGACTATGAGATTATGCAACTCCCATTTGCCGGAGGAACACTTTGTGTGCTACCAAACGTCACAACATAACTGGGTGATTATAAAGGAGCGCTACAGGTGTCTCCAAAGGTACATGTTGGGTTGGCGTATTTCGAGATTACGATTTGTCACTGATTGTCGGAGAGGTATCTCTGGGCCCTCTCGGTAATGCACATCACATAAGCCTTGCAAGCATTGCAACTAATGAGTAGGTTGCGAGATGATGTATTACGAAACGAGTAAAGAGACTTGCCGGTAACGAGATTGAACTAGGTATTGAGATATCGACGATCGTACCTCGGGCAAGTAACATACCGATGACAAAGGGAACAAAGTATGTTGTTATGCGGTCTGACAGATAAAGATCTTCGAAGAATATGTGGGAGCCAATATGAGCATCCAGGTTCTGCTATTGGTTATTGATCGGAGACATGTCTCGGTCATGTCTACATTGTTCTCGAACCTGTAGGGTCCGCACGCTTAACGTTACGATGACAGTTTCATTATGAGTTTATATATTTTGATGTACCGAAGTTTGTTCGGAGTCCCGGATGTGATCACGGACATGACGAGCAGTCTCGAAATGGTCGATACATAAAGATTGATATATTGGACTGCTATATTCGGACAACGGAAGTGTTCCGGGTGATTTCGGAGAAAACCGAAGTGCCGGAGGTTTACCGGAACCCTCCCGGGAGAAGTAATGGGCTTTATGGGCCCTAGTGGAGAGAGAGGGGCGGCCAGGCTGGGCCACGCGCCCCCTTCCCCTTTGGTCCGAATTGGACTAGGAGAGGGGGGCAGCGCCCCCTTTCCTTCTCCCTCTCCCCTTCCTTTCCCCCTCCTAGTAGGAGTAGGAAAGAGGGGAGTCATACTCCTACTAGGAGGACTCCTCCTCCTCCTTGGCGCGCCCAAGGGCCGGCCGACCTCCCACCTTTGCTCCTTTATATACGGGGGCAGGGGGGCACCTCTAGACACACAAGTTGATCTTCAAGATCGTTCTCTTAGCCGTGTGCGGTGCCCCCCTCCACCATAGTCCTCGATAATATTGTAGTGGTGCTTAGGCGAAGCCCTGCGACAGTAGAACATCAAGGTCGTCACCATGCCGTCGTGCTGACGGAACTCTTCCCCGACACTTTGCTGGATCAAAGTCCGAGGATCGTCATCAAGCTGAACGTGTGCTAGAACTCGGAGGTGCCGTAGTTTCGGTGCTTGATCGATCGGGCTGTGAAGACGTATGACTACATCAACCGCGTTGTCATAACGCTTCCGCTGTTGGTCTACGAGGGTACGTAGATTACACTTTCCCCTCTCATTGCTATACATCACCATGATCTTGCGTGTGCGTAGGAAATTTTTTGAAATTACTACGTTCCCTAACAGCTATTGCTTTCTTCATGACTTATACATGTTCCTATGACTATGAGATTATGCAACTCCCGTTTACTGGAGGAACACTTTGTGTGCTACCAAACGTCACAACGTAACTGGGTGATTATAAAGGTGCTCTACAGGTGTCTCCAAAGGGACTTGTTAAGTTGGCGTATTTCGAGATTAGGATTTGTCACTCCGATTGTCACAGAGGTATCTGTAGGCCCACTCGGTAATGCAAATCACTATAAGCCTTGCAAGCATTGTAACTAATGAGTTAGTTGCGGGATGATGTATTACGGAACGAGTAAAGATACTTGCCGGTAACGAGATTGAACTAGGTATTGAGATACCGACGATCGAATCTCGGGCAAGTAACATACCGATAACAAAGGGAACAACGTATGTTGTTATGCAGTTTGACCGATAAAGATCTTCGTAGAATATGTAGGAGCCAATATGAGCATACAGGTTCCACTATTGGTTATTGACCGGAGATGTTTCTTGGTCATGTCTACATAGTTCTCGAACCCATAGGGTCCGCACGCTTAATTTTTGGTGACGATTTGTATTATGAGTTTATATGTTTTGATGTACCGAATGTAGTTTGGAGTCCTGGATGAGATCGGGGACATGACGAGGAGTCTCGAATTGGTCGAGACATAAAGATTGATATATTGGACGATTATATTCGGACATCGTAAAGGTTCCGAGTGATTCGGGTCTTTTTCGGAGTACCAGAGAGTTACGGGAATTCGCCGGGGAGTATATGGGCCTTATTGGGCTTTAGGGGAAAGAGAGAGGAGAGGTTGCGTCCCCCCTCCCAATGCTTAGTCCGAATTGGACTAGGGGAAGGGGCAGCGCCCCCTCCTTTCTTCTCTTCTCTTTTCTCTTTCCTTCTCTCCTACTCCTACTACTTGGAAGGGCTCCTAGTTCTACTAGGAAAGGGGGAATCCTACTCCCGGTGGGAGTAGGACTCCCCTAGGGCGCGCCATAGAGAGGGCCGGCCCTCCCCCTCCTCCACTCCTTTATATACAGGTTGGGAGCACCCCTTGGAGACACAACAATCGATCATTGATCTTTTAGCCGTGTGCGGTGCCCCCCTCCACCATAATCCACCTCAGTCATACCGTAGCGGTGCTTAGGCGAAGCCCCGCGTCGGTATCATCATCATCACCGTCATCACGCCGTCGTGCTGACGGAACTCTCCCGTGAAGCTCTGCTGGATTAGAGTTCGCAGGATGTCATCGAGCTGAACGTGTGCTGAACTCGGAGGTGCCGTACGTTCGGTACTTGGATCAGTCGGATCGTGAGGACGTACGACTACATCAACCGCGTTGTGCTAACGCTTCCTCTTTCGGTCTACGAGGGTATGTGGATAGACTCTCCGCTCTCGTTGCTATGCATCACCATGATCCTGTGTGTGCGTAGGAATTTTTTTGAAATTACTACGTTCCCCAATAGTGGCATCCGAGCCAGATTTTTGGGACTAACCTACTAATTGGAGGCCCAACCCAAATAGCTGTTTTTTTGCCTATTTTAGGGTTTCGAAGAAAAGGAATATCAAACAGAGTCCAAACGGAATGAAACCTTTGGGAACGTGATTTTCTCAAAGAACATGATCCAGGAGACTTGGAGTATGCGTCAAGAAACAGCGGAGGAAGGCACGAGGCAGGGGGCGCGCCTACCCCCCTCCCCCGGGTGCGCCCTCCACCCTCGTGGGCCCTCCGTTGCTCCACCGACATACTTCTTCCTTCTATATATATATATCCACGTACCCCCCCAAACATCCACGAGCACCACGAAAACCTAATTCCACCGCCGCAACCTTATGTACCCGAGAGATCCCATCTCGGGGCCTTTTCCGGAGCTGCACCGGAGGGGGCATCGATCACGAAGGGCCTCTACATCAACTCCATGGCCTCTCCGGTGATGTGTGAGTAGTTTACTTCAGACCTACGGGTCCATTGTTATTAGCTAGATGGCTTCTTCTCTCTCTTTGGATCTCAATACAAAGTTCTCCTCGATCTTCTTGGAGATCTATTCGATGTAATCTTCTTTTGCGGTGTGTTTGTCGAGATCCAGATTATCTATGAACAATATTTGATTCTCCTCTAAATTCTTTTATGTATGATTGGTTTATCTTTGCAAGTCTCTTTGAATTATCAGTTTGGTTTGGCCTACTAGATTGATCTTTCTTGCAATGGGAGAAGTGCTTAGCTTTGGGTTCAATCTTGCGGTGTTCGATCCCAGTGACAGAAAGGAAACCGATACGCATTGTATTGTTTCCATCGAGGATAACAAGATGGGGTTTATATCATATTGCATGAGTTTATCCCTCTACATCATGTCATCCTACTTAAAGCATTACTCTGTTCTCTTGAACTTAATACTCTAGATGCATCCTGGATAGCGGTCGATGTGTGGAGTAATAGTAGTTGATGTAGAATCATTTCGGTCTACTTGTCTCGGACGTGATGCCTATATACGTGATCATACCTAGATATTCTCATACTTATGCTCAATTCTATCAATTGCTCGACAGTAATTCGTTTACCCACCGTAATACTTATGCTCTTGAGAGAAGCCACTAGTGAAACCTATGCCCCCCGGGTCTATCTTCTATCATATTAATCTTCCAATACTTAGTTGTTTCTATTGTTATTTATTTTGCTTTGCATCTTTTATTTCTCTTTATCATAAAAATACCAAAAAATTATATTACCATATCTATCATCTCACTCTCGTAAGTGACCGTGAAGGGATTGACAACCCCTTTATCGCGTTGGTTGCGAGGTTCTTATTTGTTTGTGTAGGTGCGTGGGACTTGAGCGTGATCTCCTACTGGATTGATACCTTGGTTCTCAAAAACTGAGGGAAATACTTATGCTACTTTACTACATCACACTTTCCTCTTCAAGGGAAAACCAACGCAGTGCTCAAGAGGTAGCAGAACACTGGAGACTGAAAGGTCGAGTGTGAATCATATAGTAGATATGATCAACATAGTGATGTTCACCATTGAAAAATACTCCATCTCACATGATGATCGGACATGGTTTAGTTGATTTGGATCACACTAGAGGGATGTCTATCTAAGTGGGAGTTCTTAAGTAATATGATTAATTGAACTTTAATTTATCATGAACTTAGTCTTGATAGTATTTGCATAACTATGTTGTAGATCAATAGCTCGCGATGTAGCTCCCCGTTTATTTTTGATATGTTCCTAGAGAAAAACTATGTTGAAATATTTTAGTAGCAACGATGCAGATTGGATCCGTGATCTAAGGATTATCCTCATTGCTGCACAGAAAAATTATGTCCTTGATGCACCGCTAGGTGACAGACCTAATGCAGGAGCATATGCATATGTTATGAACGTTTGGCAAAGCTCGGTATGATGAATACTTGATAGTTTAGTGCACCATGCTTTACGGCTTAGAACCGGGACTTCAAAAACATTTTGAATGCCACGGAACATATACGATGTTTTAAGAGTTGAAATTGTTATTTCATACTCATGGCTGTGTCAAGAGGTATGATACCTCTGATAGTACTTTGCCTACAAGATGGAGGAGAATAGGTCAACCAATGAGCATGTGCTCAGATTGTCTCGGTACTACAATTGCTTGAATCAAGTGGGAGTTAATCTTCCAGATGAGATAGTAATTGACAACGTTCTCTAGTCACTATCAACAAGTTACAAGAACTTCGTGGTAACTATAATATGCAACGGATAACGAAAACAATTCCCAAGCTCTTCGCGATGCTAAAATCGGTGAAGGTAGAAATCAAGAAAAGCATCAAGTGTTGATGGTTGACAAGACCACTAGTTTCAAGAAAAGGGCAAAGGGAAGAAGGGGAACTTCAAGAAGAACAACAAGCAAGTTGCTGCTCAAGTGAAGAAGCCCAAGTCTAGACCTAAGCCTGAGACTAAGTGCTTCTACTTCAAAGGGACTGGTCACTGGAAGCAGAACTACCCCAAGTATTTGGCAAATAAGAAGGATGGAAAAGTGAACAAAGGAATATTTGATATACATGTTATTGGTGTGTACTTTACTAGTGTTTATAGCAACCCCTCAGTATTTTATACTAGTTCAGTTTCTAAGATTAGTAACTCAAAACGGGAATTGCAGAATGAATAGAGACTAGTTAAGGGTGAAGTGACGATGAGTGTTGAAAGTGGTTCCAAGATTGATATGATCATCATCGCACACTCCCTATACTTTTTGGATTAGTGTTGAACCTAAATAAATGTTATTTGGTGTTTGCATTAATCATGAATATGATTTGATCATGTTTATTGCAATACGGTTATTCATTTAAAGTCAGAGAATAATTGTTGTTTTGTTTACATGAATAAAACCTTTAATGGTCATACACCCAAGGTGAATGGTTTACTGGATCTCGATTGTAGTGATACACATATTCATAATATTGAAGTCAAAAGATGCAAAGTTAATAATGATAGTGCAACTTATTTGTGGCACTGCCGTTTAGTTCATATTGGTGTAAAGCGCATGAAGAAAATCCATGCTGATGGGCTTTTGGAATCACTTGATTATGAATCAGTTGATGCTTGCGAACCATGCCTCGTGGGCAAGATGACTAAGACTCCGTTCTCCGAACAATGGAGCGAGCAACAGACTTATTGGAAATAATACATACTGATGTACGCAATTCGATATGTGTTGAGGCTCGCGGCGGGTATCGTTATTTTCTGACCTTCATAGATGATTTGAGCAGATATGGGTATATCTACTTAATGAAACATAAGTCTGAAACATTTGAAAAGTTCAAAGAATTTCAGAGTGAAGTGGAACATCATCGTAACAAGAAAATAAAGTTTCTACGATCTGATCGTGGAGGAGAATATTTGAGTTACGATTTTGGTCTTCATTTGAAACAATGCGGAATAGTTTCGCAACTCACGCCACCTGGAAGACCATAGTGTAATGGTGTGTCCGAACATTGTAACCGTACTTTATTATATATGGTGCAATCTATGATGTCTCTTACCGATTTACCACTATCGTTTTGGGGTTATGCATTAGAGACAGCTTCATTCATGTTAAATAGGGCACCATCTAAATCCGTTGATACGACACTGTATGAACTGTGGTTTGGCTAGAAACCTAAGTTGTCGTTTCTTAAAGTTTGGGGTTGTGATGCTTATGTGAAAAGTTTCAGCCTAATAAGCTGAAACCCAAATCGGAAAAGTGTGTCTTCGTAGGATACCCAAAAGTAACTATTGGGTACACCTTCTATCACAGATCCGAAGGCAAGATATTTGTTGCTGAGAATGGATCCTTTCTAGTGAGTGGGAGGAAAGTAGAACTTGATGAGGTAACTGTACCTACTCCCTTATTGGAAAGCAGTTCATCACAGAATTCTGTTTCTGTGACTCCTACTGTCGGTGTCAAAACCGGCGGATCTCGGGTAGGGGCCCCAAACTGTGCGTCTAAGGCGGATGGTAACAGGAGGCGAGGGACACGATGTTTACCCAGGTTCGGGCCCTCTCGATGGAGGTAATACCCTACTTCCTGCTTGATTGATCTTCATGATATGAGTATTACAAGAGTTGATCTACCACGAGATCGTAGAGGCTAAACCCTAGAAGCTAGCCTATGGTATGATTGTATGTTGTCCTACGGACTAAACCCTCCGGATTATATAGACACCGGAGGGGGCTAGGGTTACACAGAGTTGGTTACAAGGAAGGAGATCTACATATCCGTATTGCCAAGCTTGCCTTCCACGCCAAGGAGAGTCCCATCCGGACACGGGACAAAGTCTTCAATCTTGTATCTTCATAGTCCAACAGTCCGGCCAAAGGATATAGTCCGGCTGTCTGGAGACCCCCTAATCGAGGACTCCCTCAGTAGCCCCTGAACCAGGCTTCAATGACGATGAGTCCGACACGCAGTTTTGTCTTCGGCATTGCAAGGCGGGTTCTTCCTCCGAATACTCCATAGAAGATTTTGAACACAAGGATAGTGTCCGGCTCTGCAAAACAAGTTCCACATACCACCGTAGAGAGAATAATATTTCCACAAATCTAATCTGCTGACACGTTTGACAGCATGACATCATACCACGGCCTGGTCATTATTCAAACCGTTTTTCTCAACCAGCTACTGCACATATCGCGAGGTGGTTTCCTTGGCACGTCTTGTCGAAGCAGAGATCGTGTCCCCTTATCACGGGATTCTCATCAATACGGATGTGGGTAACCCAACCGCGCCATCAATTACGGCGCTTGGGGAATGAGAGGTTTTACCAGGTGAGTGGGGAGGCGCATCGCCTCTTCTGCCCTTATAAAGGGACAAGGTGAAAGCGCAAGTGCTCCCTGGGTGCTTTTGGTAATTAATGTCAACATATCTCTTGTTGGACTAACACTTTTACCTAGTATGTTTCAGATAAGTTCAACAATGGAGTGGCATTGACTAGAGGATGTGAACCCCTTCAAGATGCTAAGGACAAAGGATTGGCTCAAGATTCAAGATCAAGACTCTACATTTTCTATTTTAGTGATCCAAGATCACATTGAGTCTATAGGAAAAGCCAATACTATCAAGAGGAGATGAGGTGTTGCTTAATGGCTTGCTTGCTCAAAGTGCTTAGTGATATGCTCCAAAACCCTCAACTACCTTCCCACATCCACATATGACCTAAACCAAAAGTCAAACTCGGCCCCACCGATTCTGTCTATCCGGCGCCACCAAGTTTCAGATGTCATAGCCACTGCCACAAACCCTAGCAAATCAGTTTCACCGATAGGGATCTCGGTCTCATCGAGATGGGATTATAATCTCTCTGTGTATGTCCATTACCAAAATCGGTCTCACCGAGTTTGAGCAATCGGTACTACCGAGATTACAATGCAAACCCTCTGGTTAGCTTATTACCAAAATCGGTCCGACCGAGTTTGTGTAATCGGTCTCACCGAGTTTGCCTGACCAACTCTCTGGTTAGCTTATTACCAAAATCGGTCCCACCGAGTTTGTGTATTTGGTCACACCGAGATTACGTTATGCCCTAACCCTAACCATATCGGTCCTACCGAGTTGCATCTCAGTCCCACCGAAAATCATAACGGTCACTAGGTTTGCTGAATCAGTCCGACCGAGTTTAACCATTCGGTCCCACCGAGTTTGACAAATTAAGTGTAACGGTTAGATTTTGTGTGGAGGCTATATATACCCCTCCACCCACTCTTCATTCGTGGAGAGAGCCATCAGAACATACCTACACTTCGAATACACATTTTCTGAGAGAGAACCACCTACACTTGTGTTGAGGTCAAGATATTCCTTTCCAACCATATGAATATTGATCTCTAGCCTTTCCCAAGTTGCTTTCCACTCAAATCTTCTTTTCACCAAATCCAAATCCCGTGAGAGAGAGTTGAGTGTTGGGGAGACTATCATTTGAAGCACAAGAGCAAGGAGTTCATCATCAACACACCATTTGTTACTTCTTGGAGAGTGGTGTCTCCTAGATTGGCTAGGTGTCACTTGGGAGCCTCCGACAAGATTGTGGAGTTGAACCAAGGAGTTTGTAAGGGCAAGGAGATCGCCTACTTCGTGAAGATATACCGCTAGTGAGGCAAGTCCTTCGTGGGCGACAGCCGTGATGGAATAGACAAGGTTGCTTCTTCGTGGACCCTTCGTGGGTGGAGCCCTCCGTGGACTTCTTCGTGGGTTGAAGTCTCCATCAACGTGGATGTACGATAGCACCACCTATCGGAACCACGACAAAAACATCGGTGTCTCCAATTGCGTTTGAATACTCCAAACCCTTCCCTTTACATTCTTGCAAGTTGCATGCTTTACTTTCCGATGCTCATATACTCATTGCATGCTTGCTTGATATGTATTCTATTTGGTAAACTTGTGCTTAAACTCCACTTAAACTTAAGAATATTAAAAACTGCAACTTTTGGCACTTAGTGTCTAATCACCCCCCTCTAGACACCTCTTCTCGATCCTTTCAATTGGTATCAAAGCATTGGTCTCCATTGCCTTGGTTTAAACACCATTGGAGGAAGATGTATGTGTCTACTTTGGGGAGTCTTAGACATAGAGTGCCTATTCTTGATGGAGAGTATTTTCATGAGTGGAAAAATGAAATGCTTGATATTTTCAATGAATATCATTTGAACAAGTACATTACTAGCCCTTGTGCTCCTATGTTGATCCTTTGCACCCTACCCTAGATGAAGATATTGACATGATTCGCAATCTTAGAACTGTTGAGCTCATCATTAGAGGCTTGCCTAGAAACTTGATTAGATGTTTGCCTACTCTCAAGTGTGCCTACACCATATGGAGATTTCTTGAGGAACGATTTCCAGATTATTCCTTGAAAAATTTAGACGAAATTCTCCATAAGTCTATTGACTTGAGTAAGATGAACTCTAGTGATCCTAGCTTTGGTGATTGTCTATTTGAGATTACCAATCTCATGCATGCTAAAGGAAATGTTGGAATCATTAGCGATATCATATCCGAAGCTATTATAATTCATAAAGGTAACCATTGTGATGATCATTTATCTAATGAATTACCCTCTCTAGGAATTGATCAATCACAAGATGATGTTGAACATGGATACTATGATGAAGATGATGATAGTGACTATGATCTTGATGATGCAATGAGGCATTTTGGTCTTATGGCAAATCTTCGCGGCTACATGGCTGGAGGAAAGGAATGGGTCCTTGATAGTGGATGTACCGATCATATGACCGAAGATAAAGATATGTTCCGTGAGCTTGCTGAAAACGACGGCCCTCGAAAATATGTCACTTTTGGTGATAATTCAAAGGGTAAGGTGGTTGGCCTTGGTAAGCTGGCCATCTCACATGATAGCTCCATACAAAATGTCATGCTCGTTGAATCCCTTGGATACAATTTACTTTCAGTTTCTAGACTTGCGGATTTCAGTTTCAATGTCTTATTCACTGAAGTAGATTGCCAAGTGTTTCGTAGAGACAATCATAAAATGGTCTTTACCGGTATACATAGAGGAGATCTTTACATTGTTAATTTCACTAAAAAGGCTCAACCCAGAACTTGCTTAATTACCAAATCCTCTAAAGGCTGGTTGTGGCATAGAAGACTAGGTCATGTTGGTATGCGAAATCTTGATAAGCTTATTAAAGGTGATCATATCCTTGGAATAAAAGATGTCATATTTGACAAGGATAGACTTTGTAGTGCTTGTCAAGAAGGGAAACAAGTTGGAGGAAGTCACCATGTGAAGAACATCATGACCACAAGAAGACCACTCGAGCTACTTCACATGGATCTCTTTGGTCCAAATGCCTACAAGAGTCTCGGTGGTAACTCATTTGGTCTAGTCATAGTTGATGATTTTTCAAGATTTATGTGGGTGTTCTTTCTTGATGACAAATCACAGGTCCAAAGGATCTTCAAAAATTTCGCTAGGAAGGCCCAAAATCAGTTTGACGTGAAGATCAAGAAGGTTCGGAGCGACAATGGAACGGAGTTCAAGAACGCAAATGTGGACACCTTTCTTGATGAAGAAGGGATTTCACACGAGTTCTCAGCTACATACACACCTCAACAAAATGGAGTTGTTGAGAGGAAGAACCGGACTCTTATCGAGATGGCAAGAATGATGCTTGATGAGTACAAAACGCCAAAGCACTTTTGGGCGGAAGCGGTTGAGACAGCTTGTCATGCAACAAATCACTTGTATCTTCACAAGCTACTCGGCAAGATGGCATACGAGCTCCTCACCGGTAACAAACCCCAAGTTGGATACTTTCGAGTATTCGGCTCAAAGTGCTACATTCTTGATAAGCATCGTCGTTCTAAATTTTCTCCTAAATCTCGTGAAGGTTTCCTACTTGGTTATGGCTCAAACTCTCACACTTACCGTGTCTACAACAATTTCACCCGAAATGTTGAAGAGACGGTAGATATGAAGTTTGATGAATCTAACGACTCGCAAGTAGAGCAATTGCCAATTGATGTAGGAGACAAAGACCCTTCGGAAGCAATTCAAGACTTGTCCATTGGCAAGATTCGTCCAACGGAAGTGAAGGAGAGTACCTCATCCGTCCAAGTGGAAGTTTCTACCTCACGACAAGGTGAACCAAGAGTTGATATGGAAGCATCCACAAGTGGGACATGCCAAGATGAAGAAAACGAGGAAGCGCACTAAGATGAACATCAACAACCTCCTTCTCCACCACGACAAGAGAATGACAATGTCAACAATGAAGAAGGCCAAGAAGAAGAACAAGATGAAGAGGACGTCCAACCCGACCCAAGCAAAAGCTTTCATGAGTTCGAGCAAGAATTGCCAAAGATCATCCCTCGAGCAAATCTACAATGATATCCAAACCGGGAGAATCACTCGCTCTAAAACTCGTTTAGCTAACTTTTGTGAACATTACTCATTCATCTCTAGCATTGAACCTATGAAGGTTGAAGAAGCACTGGAGGATCCGGAATGGATAAACGCTATGCATGAAGAGCTACACAACTTTGAGAGAAATCAAGTGTGGACATTGGTCGAGAAGCCCGACAACAACCACGACATCATTGGTACCAAACGGGTGTTTCGCAACAAACAAGATGAAGATGGACAAGTGGTTCGCAAAAAAGCACGTCTCATCACCCAAGGCTACACACAAGTTGAAGGTATGGACTATGGTGAGACATATGCTCCCGTTGCTAGACTTGAGTCCATTCGCATCTTACTTGCTTATGCTAATCACCGTGATACCACCTTGTACCAAATGGACATTAAAAGTGCTTTTCTAAATGGCAAAATTGAGGAGGAAGTTTATGTTAAGCAACCACCCGGCTTCGTCAATCCTAAGAAACCTAATCATGTTTACAAACTTCATAAAGCCCTTTATGGTCTTAAACAAGCTCCTAGAGCATGGTATAAATGCTTGACCAAGTTCCTTATTGAAAAAGGCTTTGAAATTGGTAAAATTGATTCTACTCTTTTTACTAAAAGGGTTAATGGAGAACTATTTGTGTGCCAAATTTATGTTGATGATATCATATTTGGTTCAACTAACCCTCATTTTAGTGAGAAGTTTGGAAAGCTAATGTAGGAGAAGTTTGAGATGTCTATGATGAGTGAACTCAAATTCTTTCTCGGTTTGCAAATCAAGCAAACTAAGGAAGGTACCTTTGTTTCTCAAACGAAGTACACCAAGGACTTATTCAAGAAGTTCAATATGCAAGAATGCAAAGGTATGACTACACCCATGTCTACTAGTGGACATCTTGATTTGACCAAAGATGGTGAACCGGTTGATCAAAAGGTTTATCGCTCTATGATTGGTTCATTGTTATATCTATGTGCCTCTCGCCCCAATATTATGCTGAGTGTGTGCATGTGTGCACGATATCAAGCTGCTCCTAAAGAGTGTCATCTTAAGGCTATGAAAAGGATAGTGAGATACCTAATCCATAGACCAAATTTTGGTGTCTGGTATCCTAAGAGGTCCTCTTTTGATCTTGTTGGCTACTCCGATTCGGACTATGCCGGAGACAAGGTTGATAGAAAATCCACTTCGGGTACTTGTCAATTCCTTGGTAGATCTCTTGCGTCTTGGTCTTCCAAGAAACAAAACTCGGTATCCTTATCCACCGCCAAAGCGGAATACATTGCCGCTGGTTCATGTTGTGCTCAATTACTTTGGATGACCCAAACTCTTAAAGATTATGGGATATATGTGAAACATGTTCCATTGCTATGTGACAATGAAAGTGCTATTAAGATTGCTCACAATCCCGTGCAACATTCTCGAACTAAGCATATTGAAGTTCGTCATCATTTCATTCGAGATCATGTTGCAAAAGGGGACATTAACCTTAAGCATGTTCGCATAGATAAGCAATTGGCGGATATATTCACTAAACCACTTGATGAGAAAGTGTTTTGCAGGTTGAGAGGTGAATTGAACATCATTGATGCTTCAAACATGGAGTAGGAACTCCATTTGATACATGCGGGGCATGAGCCTATGACTAATCCTCGATATTTCTCTTATAATGCTATTCATATGTCTTGGATATATTTGTACCTTGCATGTTATCTAACCCGTGTAGGTACTTGGTTGAATCTAAATCTATGAGATTGCAACTCACTCACATCTTGAGAAATCTCTACATCACCAAGTCTCTACACAATGGTGGTTGAAGACAAGGAAGCACGAAACCATTCAAACATATCCTTTGGCAAATTCTATGTTGAGTCTCATGATTGTCATTTTGGATACACAAGTGCTCTTCCTTGCAAAGCTAACCCATGTAGGTAGATGAAATCAAACTCCAAGTGGTGCTCCCAACTCTTGATGAACTACATCAATCTTGAGCAACCCACACAAGTTCAACTACATGTGCAAGATCAACACCACCACCCAAGGTATGTTATTCCATCTTAGAGAAGCTTTACTCCAAGTCATGAGTCAAAGCAACTCGACAAGATGTGAATACATCAAGATGCTTAAATGAAAAATGGTAACCCCATTTTGAGCTTAAACGATGAGTATGACCTATGATCAAGTGCTGTCACTTGACTCCTAAGTCAACATACTCTAACATAGGTGACTTTGTCACCGACCATTTCTAGATGAAGTTCTCTAGTGTTTCTCCGTGCTTTTTCATTTGCATATTTGTTTCCCCTTTCAAAAAAAACTTCATCTAGAACTTTTAGTTTCTTTTCTTTCCTTTTTGTTCTGCATTTTCTGCATCCAATTCATTGCAAATCTTTCAGTAAATTCCTTGCATATCCTTGTGAGATCTTACTTGTCTAGTGAGCTGAGGTGACAAGTGGTTTCACTCTAATGAACTCGGTCACACCGGTTTGTTCTCTTCGGCCCAACCGAAATCTTTCGGTGCAACCGAAGCACACAACTCAGAGTCACCGATTCCACCACAAGAAAACCAACTTGCCACTTATTCCTAATTTCTGTTTGCTCCAGCTCCACTCAATGATTCTTGTCCTCTACTAGCATCATATTAGACATGTTGCTTTGCTCTGTGACTCAAGGACCAACCCATTTGTATCACATGTCCAGAACCCTTCTTGGAAATTGATGTCAAAGGGGGGGAGAGAGAGAGATCACATTAAAGCTTAATCCTTCCTATAGGGGGAGAAAGAGAGAATACTTAGGGGGAGAGAGTTTCTCAGCTAGGAGAAAGTAATATCATCAAAGACCCAGATGCTTGGTGTTCAAGAGGAGAGATGTCACATGTCTTTAAGAGGGGAAAGACATGTTTGGTTGCTTGCTTTAGCTCAAGCTCTGTTGTTTCTTTTTTGTTGCTCTGATTTTCTGTTCCCTATCTTCTCCCAATATCCCATGCAGATTCAGGGGGAGCAAGACATCTAAGGGAAGGAAATCTCTGATTTTATTGCATATCTTTACCTTTGGGGACATGTCTATATCCAATGTGGTACTTAGTACTCACTCTACATGTCATCCCAGTCTTGGTTCTCTTGTGTTTTCTCTTGCTTGCTCTGGTCAGTAGGTGTATCTGTGTTATTTAACCTTGTTTGCGCAGGTTCATCCCATCCTAAGCCAACTCAAGACCACAAGGTAAGTATATGCATCACAGTCATGTGAATAAGAAGTTCTTGCTGATGTACATACTATTTGCAAGAAGGACTCATGAGCATGAAGGTACATTTCTCACATTCACATCATTTGCTCTGATGCATATAAACAAGATACATGTAACACATTGCTTACTCTGTCATGTTTACGCATCCACATGCTCCTATATTCAATATTCACATGATTGCATACATGTAGGGGGAGCCTATGCATGTTACATGTCTTTCCAAAGCTTTACTTGCTATTCTCTATATCTTTATCTAAAGCTTTGATGTATGTTGTCATCAATTACCAAAAAGGGGGAGATTGAAAGCACAAGTTCTCCCTGGGTGGTTTTGGTAATTAATGTCAACATATCTCTTGTTGGACTAACACTTTTACCTAGTATGTTTTAGATAAGTTCAACAATGGAGTGGCATTGACTAGAGGATGTGGAACCCCTTCAAGATGCTAATGACAAAGGATTGGCTCAAGATTCAAGATCAAGACTCTACATTTTCTATTTTAGTGATCCAAGATCACATTGAGTCTATAGGAAAAGCCAATACTATCAAGAGGGGATGAGGTGTTGCTTAATGGCTTGCTTGCTCAAAGTGCTTAGTGATATGCTCCAAAACTCTCAAGTACCTTCCCACATCCACATATGACCTAAACCAAAAGTCAAACTCGGCCCCACCGATTCTATCTATGCGGAGCCACCGAGTTTCAGATGTCATAGCCACTGCCACAAACCCTAGCAAATCGGTTTCACCGATAGGGATCTCGGTCTCACCGAGATGGGATTGTAATCTATCTGTGTATGTCCATTACCAAAATTGGTCTCACCGAGTTTGAGCAATTGGTACTACCGAGATTACAATGCAAACCCTCTGGTTAGCTTATTACCAAAATTGGTCCCACCGAGTTTGTGTAATTGGTCTCACCGAGTTTGCGTGACCAACTCTCTGGTTAGCTTATTACCAAAATCGGTCCCACCGAGTTTGTGTAATCGGTCGCACCGAGATTACGTTATGCCCTAACCCTAACCATATCGGTCCTACCGAGTTGCATCTCAGTCCCACCGAAAATCCTAACGGTCACTAGGTTTGCTGAATCGGTCCGACCGAGTTTAACCATTCGGTCCCACCGAGTTTGGCAAATTGTGTGTAATGGTTAGATTTTGTGTGGAGGCTATATATATCCCTCCACCCACTCTTCATTCGTGGAGAGAGCCATCAAAATATACCTACACTTCCAATACACATTTTCTGAGAGAGAACCACCTACACTTGTGTTGAGGTCAAGATATTCTATTCCAACCATATGAATCTTGATCTCTAGCCTTTCCCAAGTTGCTTTCCACTCAAATCTTCTTTCCACCAAATCCAAATCCCGTGAGAGAGAGTTGAGTGTTGGGGAGACTATCATTTGAAGCACAAGAGCAAGGAGTTCATCATCAACACACCATTTGTTACTTCTTTGAGAGTGGTGTCTCCTAGATTGGCTAGGTGTCACTTGGGAGCCTCCGACAAGATTGTGGAGTTGAACCAATGAGTTTGTAAGGGCAAGGAGATCGCCTACTTCATGAAGATCTACCGCTAGTGAGGCAAGTCCTTCGTGGGCGACGACCGTGATGGAATAGACAAGGTTGCTTCTTCGTGGACCCTTTGTGGGTGGAGCCCTCCGTGGACTCGCGCAACCCTTACCCTCCGTGGGTTGAAGTCTCCATCAACATGGATGTACGATAGCACCACCTATAGGAACCACGACAAAAACATCCATGTCTCCAATTGCTTTTGAATACTCCAAACCCTTCCCTTTACATTCTTGCAAGTTGTATGCTTTACTTTCCGCTGCTCATATACTCATTGCATGCTTGCTTGATATATATTGTGTTTGTTAAACTTGTGCTTAAACTCCACTTAAACTTAAGAATATTAAAAACTGCAACTTTTGGCACTTATTGTCTAATCACCCCCCTCTAGACACCTCTTCTCGATCCTTCCACAAAGATTCACTCTTTTCTCCCACGCCTTCTTCCCGATTCATTCCCTTCTGCTCAGGCTCTAGCACCCAAGCGTCCACCTTCTCTACCCACAAAAGGTCTTCCAAAGATGTCCGGATCCGGAGTAGGAGGCAAATGGATGGCCTCTACCGTCTGAGAGAAGGATATCAAAAAGCTTCGGGAGGCCGGGTATCTGGCCAATAAAATCAGCCACCGTTTCCCAACAGCGGGACAGATCGTCCCCACTCCGGAACCCCACGAGAGGGTTGTATTCCTCCCTCGCTTTGTCCGCGGGCTAGGGTTTCCCCTCCACCCGTTCATTCACGGCATCATGTATTATTATGGGATCAATCTTCACGATCTGTCCCCTGATTCCTTCCTCAACATCTCGACATTCATTGTCGTGTGCGAGGCTTTTCTCCGCATTTCGCCGCACTTCGGTTTATGGCTGAAGGTTTTTAATGTGAAGCCCAAGGTGGTGGGCGATGAGCACACCGAGTGCGGGGGCGCTATGGTGAGCAAGATGCCCAACATCATATGGCCAACGGGAGCCTTTAATGATTCTGTCAAGAAGTGGCAACAGCAGTGGTTTTACATCACTGAGCCGTGCGGCAAGGAATGGGCCGCCTCTCCCGAGTTTCAATCCGGCGCCCCTCTGCGGCTTACATCCTCGGTTAAGATAGGCCTGGAGTGGTCCTCGTCCGACGAACTGTCGGTGCTCTAGACGCGTGTTAAAGATATGGGAGATAAGAACATTGAATTGTCAACGTAGTCCAGGTGATGTTAGTCCGCCAGGTACTGCCTTGTCAACACCGGACTTGCAATCTATGGGAATTCGATCTGACCAGGCACCAAACCTTGCGAGGGTTCTTTGGCTCCTCGCACAAGGACATTTGGAAGGTGCTTTTCAAGTCCAGCAAATCAGGGCAGGACTCCGCCGAGGACCGCGGGTACCAACTGTCCCGCCTTGCAAGTTCGGTGAGTTTATCCAACTTTTCTATCCGAATAACCCAAAGGAAGCGCTTAACGTGTGTTATTCGACTCTCCCAGGGCTAGACGAAGAAGGCAAAGCGGCTCCATTGTCCGGCCCCGCTGCCCGAAGACCCGGCCATCCCACTTCTGACGAAGATGCAGGTCCCGACGCCTTACAAGGTGCCGAAGAAGATGGCCGAGAAGGAGGCCAAAAAGACCTGGGGCGGCCTTCGTTGCCGCGGCACTTCGGACACAATATCTGAAGGTTCCGGTGCCCATTCCGCCTCCGAAGAGGAGGAGGAGGAGGAAGATGAATCCCGTATGGGGGGAAGAAGGAAGAGGACGGCCTCCGCACCCTTGGAGGCTGAACCGCCCAAAAGGGGAAAGGCTCCTCTTCCGGAGGAGTCCACTACCGCCGCCGACAGCGGCCCGGCATGGGATCCCAGGGCCCAGCCCCTGGTGAACTCGTAAGTATATAAAACCCGAGTACATTTAAGCGTCCGGACTCATCGTGGCTTAGTATTTTAACTTGAGCATATATATATTTTTTGTAGTCCGGCGAGGTCCTGCACCAAACAATCCTCATCAGAGGACCTGCTGAGCTCAAATGCTATGGAGAGTGGGATGCCCCCAAAGGCCCCTTCCTCCAAATAGGTGCATAACACCGAGGCTTCGTCCCAGAAGGACTCCGGCCAAGGAGGAAAGGAAGAAACCATGAAGGCGGCGCCCGGAGGTCAAACTGCAGGGGCCGGACATGTGGGGCAAAAGATTCCCATGGGGTCTGACGGCGGGGGCGATCCTGAGTTCGGCTCCCCACCGGATGTGATTCTAGAGACCTATACGACTCCAGAATCAAGAAGGCAGCCTCCTTCGACTAGACGGGGCGTGCCTGTTCCGCCGGCGACCTCTGTCCATCCAAAAGTGTCGGATGCTTTGTTGGTGGAGTTGCAAGACGCCTCCATCGTTGATGAACACCGTGCCCTTATGGGTGCGGTGATTGAGAAGATTCAATCAACTAAGAGTGGACTGTATGAAGCCTGCATCAGCCTTATAAGAGGCTTTGAGGTATGTTTTATGAGTTGTCGAAGAGTGTCATAGTATAGATAGTAGCCCCTGATACACTGTTCGGTGAAAGAAAGAACCGGACAGGGGATCGAATTGATGATTGCAGGAAGACTCATTGAATGACATTGATTTCTCTTATGTTTCAAGCAGGTACCTATAGCGGCTGCTGCCTCTCATACCACAGAGATCTTCGGACTGAATCAAAGTCTGGAGCGGGCCATAGAAGAACTTGGCCAATTGAAAATTCAGTTGAGGGATAAGCAAGGTATGCACAAGCGTTGCGCACATTTATTGTGAAATAAATGTTCAGTATGAAATAGGCCGCATAATTTGTGCTAGGGGTTATGACCGAAGTCAAGGCCCTCAAAAGGGCCGTTGCCGAGGCCGAGAAAAAGGCGGCCATAGAGCGGACTCTTCGTGAGCAACACGAGGCCAGAGTTATTAAAGCTGAGCAGGAGCTGCAAGAGGCCGTAAGTAAATGCGAGACCTTGGAGCAGAGTTTAACAGAGAAAGAGTCTGAAGCCACCAAGGCGCGTCAAGCCACGAGCGATGCCCGGGGGAAACCCAAAGCGCCCTGCAGGGGATCCGGCAGGCGAGAAAGATCGTGGCGGGTAAGGCTTTTCCCATGTAAAGCAAGTATTTGAAGGGAAAACTATGTTTCTGATTTTGAATCTAGATTTCTCAAGTGTATTTGCCGAGCTAACCTTGCAGCATATCAGATGCGCCCCAATTCTACTGAGCCGAAAAAAGGGACACCGCAGATAAGCTCTTCTGGTCGTAGTATTTGGCGCCGAATTATCTGGTGCCTTTTGTCGATCAACTGAAACAGCTGATCGAACTGCATAAGGCGGCGGAACTAGCCATGAAAGATATGGTTATCCGGCTATGGCCTGCCGAGCCGATTCCAAGCAGCTACTTCGGGCTCGTGAGGCGGCTTGTAAGCTCTTGCCCTCGACTTGACGTCATCAAGCGGTCGGTCTGTATAGAAGGAGCGCGAATGGCCTTCGCCCACGCAAAGGTGCACTGGGGGAAGATGGATGCCGAAAAGCTGATGACCAGAGGACCGCCAGAGGGGAAGGAGCACGGTAGGCCTGAATTATATTATGAGAGTGTCTTGAAAGGATCCTACCTTGCAGCGGAGCTATGCACCAAGGACATTATATTTCCATGAATGCCAATCATGTTGTCCTTTGTAATGTTAGAACAAGGTCGTTTATTTGTCGCCTGTTATATAAAAGTTTACCCTCCTGTGCGGCCTTTTTTATATTAAACTTGAGAGTTGGCCAGTCGTCGGCTCCTACCCCCACGTAAAAAGTACGGGGGTGTTCGGGATAAACTTGAGCACTCTTTATCCCAGTTTTGGGTCCTTCGAAGGAGGTGCTCAGCACAACGAACCAGGCAATCAGACTGTAGGGCTTTATCACTCTCACTTAGCCATAGGAGCTTTAGTATGGTCGGTGCAGCCCCTTGTGTCCGGAAGACCATACTAGGGGCTCTATAAGCGCCTGATCGGAGAAAAAACCGATCCATCGCACACTGCATTGGTTGTGGCATTATGCAGGAGAAATCCTTAAAGATTTTGTAACCACTCAAACAGCTGACCAGCTCTCGCCGTATCGTGACAGTCAGTTTTCGGCTTTCTCTACTGAGGTGCTCATCCGGAAGAACCGGGACACAATCGCATTAGTTCTCCCAGTGCTACCTTAGCCGATATAGAGGAACGTAAGGTACCAAAACATGGGAGCCGGGCAAACACAACTATTGGCCCAAGACATGATTCGGAGCTGATGCATATAATGCTATAGGTTTGGGGTGCCGAACTTCCATGAAGGTGTTCGGACTTTTATTGCCATGTTACGGGAAAAACAAAGCCCCTGGCATATTTAAGGCATATCGCTGTGTACGGATGCCACTTGACAAAATGATTTTGATAAGAAATAATCAGCTGGTAAATGTCATATAAATCCACATGTTGTATTTGAATAATATGTCTATGCGTATGGGTACAAGTAATGTGATAAAAAGGGGTTGTGATAGCCGAACTTGCTGTGACCAGGGAAGAGGTTGAGTGCGGATCCGTAATATAGCCGGACGGTCACTGCGGGGAATGTCTAAGGACTCCCTGACACGTTCAAGCCGCCTCCGTGTAGTCCGTCCTGGTCGGTGCAAAGGTAAACCTGCAAAGGAAATATAAGAAATGTTTACATGCCGGAGGGCGCACTAGTAGAAAAAGGGCCTATATTTCCGGTTCGTAAGGGCCTTTAGTCCCGGTTCCTGAACCGGGACTAAAGTGTCGGTACTAATACCTCCCCCCTTTAGTCCCGGTTCAATCCAGAACCGGGACTAAAGCCCCTCCACGTGGGCAGTGCGCAGAGCCCAGTCAGTAGACCCTTTGGTCCCGGTTGGTGGCACCAACCGGGACCAATAGGCATCCACGCGTCAGCTTTTTTGTGGCTAGGGTTTTTGTTTTTTTTTGAAAGGGGGGGGGGGGGTTGGGGGTTTTGGGGGGTTAATTTAGGTGTTTCATATATTGTGTTAGCAAGCTATAATTAATATAGAGAAGTGTCCTCTCTTATGTCCGTGCTTGGTCGACGCTACGTACTATACATACGTATAGAGAGGACTAGACACGCTGGCTAGCTAGTAAAGCAAACGAAGGAAACAGAAGATCGTCATGAACATATATGCATACAGAGAGAAGTGATATCGACCACCTCTCCTTCTCCGAGAGATTGGTCGAACAACAAGTTCTCGTATATCTATCTGACAGTACCGGCTACATATATACAATAATTATCTCTTACAAATATAATCATACGGACTCAGGGTTCACATAGAATTCTCCGTCTTCAGGGATCACGTGGTCAAGAAAGAATGCCACCAATTCCTCTTGAATTGCTCGCATGCGAGCTGGTGCTAGGAGTTCATCCCGCTTCCGAAACATCTAATTTGAAGAAGGGGGTCAATACATATATATATATGAATGAATGAAACTCAACACAAATGATGGTAATAAAATAAAATTGTGAATATTGTTATTTACGTACTTCATATTGTTCGTTAGAGTACCCGCCCCGCTCACACGTCGTGTGGCGGATGGACTCGCAGATGTAGTATCCACAGAAATCATTCCCTTGTTCCTGCCACAACCACTTTACAAGAAATAGAGGTCAATCAAACTGATAAGCAAGAATGCTAAATGGTATTGATGAAACTAGCGCTTGAATCACTAGGAGATGCGCGGAACATGCTACTATAGTACTTACTTTCAGGTGCCTAATTTCCAGCTCCTTCGGCAGTCCCGGAACTTTTTTGGTGAATTTTCTCCAAACCCTGCCGGACAAAGAAACAATTACTTGATATCAGGAAATGAACAAAGTTGCTGATATGGTGGATAATGATCGATTTAACTTACTTCTTGAGGATTTCAGTCATGTCTGCATAGTCCTGGGGATCTTTTCGTTTTGAGTCTAAGACGGTTACTAGTCCCTGCTCAAGCTTAATCTCTAGGAGAATATAGTGGAAACTGCACACGCATGCATAACTCATGAATTACATTACTATAACCTTGAGTAATATATAAGGGAAACCGAATACGCACAAGACAGTAACACTCACTTGAAGTTGTAAGGAAAGAGTATTATATCTTTGTTTTGATTTATTACGAACGATTGTAGCAAGTTGGCCTCGGTAGCTGCGGCATGAAGTTTAACCTGAATTGCATCTATGAGATATGTGTTAATGAACCCAATATCACCGACTTGTCTTTTCTTCAATTCGACGATCTTCAATCTGCATAATATAGTGAGGATGATTATAAATACATGCAATGAAAGAGCTAAGCTATATAGAGAAACTTAATGACAGAAGTAGTACTACTTACAGACAGTAGCAGGCGACCGTTGTTTTATCGAGGGCCAATTGATTGAAAAAATGATAGAACTCCTCAAATGGAATGGGCAACAGATCAATTCCAACGAGGTCGTGCTCCTTTTTAACTTTCACATACAAAGTACTACTCCCCCCAGAGTCTCTGCAGATTTTCAAGTACCAATCATGCAATCTTCGCATCATCGTTGATAGAGATCTTTCATCTTTGACGAGAGGCTTCCCGTACTCGTATCTTTGCATCTGCATCTCCATGGGTTCATAATGTACTTCGTCGGGCAGGTAATCTGCAAGATTGCTATAACCGGGCACCATCCTCGGATCATTAGCGACGTTGTGGCTAGGCACCTTGAGCGGGGGGCATGATTGCTTCGCTTGTTTGCCGAGCTGGGCAATTTGTTTCCCAGCTCGTCGTTTTTTCAGCCTTTCATCACTGACAGTACTTCCCGACCGCTCCACTTCGGCAAATTCCTTTCCAATAATGCGCTCATAGTTTCCTTTCGGCGGATCAAACTTTGGTGGTTTTGTCAGGGCAGCCAGAGTGCGCTTCACTTTCACCCCATCTACCTTCTCCTCCGGAGGTGGATGTTTCTTTGCTTTCACCCCTTCAAAGAATTTCCTCACTTCTTCTCGCGTGATCTCGGCGTTCTCCTCCTGGGTCCTCTCGTGTGGTAACTTCTCTGGAGTCTTCAGAGAAGGACCCAATCTGTATGTCCTCCCGCCTCTGGTTGTACTGCAAGATGCCGACCGAGCAGACGAAGCGGTTGTCTTCTTTACTTGCTTAAGAGGCGGAGGAGAAGGACTACGACCTGCCGGAGCAGCTGGAGCGGCGGCAGGTCTCTTCTGCCCTTGCTGACGAGGCGGAGAAGGAGGAGGTTGGCTGCTTGGGCGCGTCGGCGCAGGCGGAGACGGAGGAGGAGTGCCGCCACGCGCCGGAGAAGGAGCCGGTCAAGGGCCCTGATCGTCACTCGCCGGAGGAGGAGGCGGTGGAGGAGGCGGAGTGCCCTGACTCGCCGGAGGAGGAGGAGGAGGCGGAGGCGTCCAGTTCGGAAGGTTGATGAGGTCCTTCCGCCATAGGCATGGAGTCTTCAGAGCAGACCCCAGCTGAGTCTCCCCTTCATCGGTAGGGTGGTCAAGCTGGAGGTCCTCAAATCCCTCCGTTATCTCATCCACCATCACCCTAGCATATCCTTCTGGAATCGGCATGCAGTGAAAAGTTGCGCCGGGTTTAGTAGGATAAACAGAGCCAACAGCCGCCTTGACCTTCAAATTCATCCATTGCGTCATATGGTGGCAATTTTGAGACTCCGTTATAGCATCCATAGGATAGCTGGCGGGGTAGCTTCGGGGGAGGCTTCGGCAGTACATTTGCTGCGATTTGCTTCTCGTTCCTCTATCGCTTGTACCCTTGCGTGCAGTGCCTGCAGTTCGGTCTGCTGCGCTTTTTTCCTCCTCTCATGGGATTTGTAACCGCCTGCGTCCGGAAACCCAACCTTCCATGGAACGGAGCCTGGCGTGCCTCGTGTCCGTCCAGGGTGCTCAAGATTCCCGAGGGCCATTGTGAGCTCGTCGTGCTCTCTGTCTGGAAAGAACGTCCCTTCCTGCGCTGCGTCGATATAGTGCTTAAGCTTACTGACTGGTATGTCCATTTGTTCGTTCGTCCAAATGCATTTCCCTTTTTCAGGGTCCAAGGTTCCGCCAGCCCCGAAGAACCAAGTCCGGCAACGGTCTGGCCAGTTATTTGTCTCTGGTTCGATCCCTTTATGAACCAGATCATTCTCAACCTTGGACCACTTAGGCCGGGCTACGAGGTAGCCACCTGACCCCGTGCGATGGTGAAGCTTCTTCTTCGCGGCATTTTGCTTGTTTGTCGCCGACATCTTCTTACTCTTTTCCGATGTCTTGTAGGCCACAAATGCGGGCCAGTGATCTCTGATCTTCTCATATTTGCCCTTGAATTCTGGTGTCTCTTTTTTATCGACAAACCTATTCAACTCTTTCTTCCACCTCCTGAATAGATCTGCCATCCTCTTCAGAGCAA
This sequence comes from Triticum monococcum, assembly GCA_034509565.1. Classification (NCBI taxonomy): domain Eukaryota; kingdom Viridiplantae; phylum Streptophyta; class Magnoliopsida; order Poales; family Poaceae; genus Triticum; species Triticum monococcum. The sequence goes on along the minus strand of CM067842.1, from coordinate 72,511,419 downwards.
AAGACTTGATTAATTTCTCTTTAATTGGGTTCTCTGGATTATCCTCTGGCGGTAGGGTGAAATTTGACTTCAGCTCAGTCCAAAGATCATTTTTCTGCATATCATTGACATAAGACACCTCAGGGTCTTCTGTAGCCGGCTTAAACCATTGCTGGATGCTTATCGGGATCTTCTCCCTAACCAGAACCCCGCACTGAGCAACAAATGCACTCTTTGTCCGGAGGGGTTCAATAGGTTGGCCGTCGGGCGCGATTGCTGTGATCTCAAGCTTTTCATCCGAGCTCAACTTTTTCTTCGGGCCTCATCTCTTTACCGAAGTTGTGCTCGATCCGGAGGGCTAGAAAAAAGTACAAAGACTTAATTATTATGTGTACATACCAAAACAATGAATGCATCAATCAGCTAGTCAGCATAGGCTTAACTAATATATATACCTGGCCAGACTCGGTTCGGTCACCGGAGCCGTCATCACGGTCTCCTTCTTGCAGCGGCATTGGGTCACCGGCGCCGTCCTCATGTTCTTCTTCTTGCACCGGCATTAGGTCACCGTAGCCAGCTTGTTCACCCTCTCCTTCCAAACCATCGATATCGTTGAGATAGTACGAGACGGCATCACTTCCTTGTGCGATTATCTCCCTCAACAACCCTTCTTTTGTTGCTTCGTCTAGGGCGGTGTCCATAGTTTCTACAAATATTTACAACATGGCAATTATTATTCAAACATGACAGATGGATATATTAGTGCCAAACGTAGAACTAGCTATCTAATCATAGTAAGCTATCGGGAGGGAGTATATATCGACAACGACGACACTACATCTATATATGTCCCTCGACGACCCTCGTTCCCGATAAAAAAAGAGGAAGAAGAAGAAAAAAGAAGAGAAGAAAGAATAGAGGAGAAGAACTCCTCTATTCTTTCTTCTCCTCTTTTTTCTTCTTCTTCCTCTTCTTTTTTTATCCTCTTCTTCCTCTCATGTTCGAGAGGATCGCCTTGGGGTCGGGAGGTTGCCTGTGTCAAAGGATTCAACAAAACCATGTCTTCATCATTAGGCGAAAGTAACATGTGCATGATGGTAGGAAGCTCTTCAAAGTTGTTCTAGAACGGAGTCCCAGATACGATAATTCACTTTTTGGTACAAAGTTCAGCAAGAGCCTTCCGAATATCGCTATTTGGAAGGCCTTTGCTGAATTCGTACCAAAAGGCGGATTATTCTATCCGGGACTCCATTCCAGAACAACTTTGCAGAACTTCGTACCAACATGCCTTGGTTACTTCCGGCTAATGATGAAGGCATGGATTTCTTCAATACTTTGACACTAGGAAACCTCTCTCGACCCCTCGGCGATTCTTGACCCCTCGAACCCTCAACGACCCTGAAACCCTCGACCCTTGACCCCTTAACGACCCTCGACCCTCTACCCTAGTTCCCGACCCTCGACCAATAGAGGAGAAGAAGAAAGGAATCGCTAGAGGAGAAGATCGAAGAAAAAAAAAGAAGAAACAGAAGAGGAGAAGAAGAAAGGAACCTTTCTTCTTCTCCTCTTCTTTTTCTTCTATTTTCTTCTTCTTATTTATTTCTCCTCTTATTTTCGGTAGAGGAAACCCTAAATAGCTAGCAAGTATCGTGGGTGTGAGATACATGTGGCCTTCGGTGTCGGACACTACATCCACGTCCCACAAGTGACGTGGGCGTCGAAACCCGCGCCACTTGTGGGATGTGGATGTAGTGTCCGACACCGACGGTACATGTATCTCACACCGACGATACTTTCTATTTAGGGTTTCTCGACCCTCGACCCTCGACCCCTAGGCGACCGTCGATCCCTCTTTTTTTTCTTCCTCTTCTTTTTTATCCTCTTCTTCCTCTACCGCTCGGCGACCCTCGACGACCCTCGTTCCCGATAAAAAAAGAGGAAGAAGAAGAAAAAAAGAGGAGAAGAAAGAATAGAGGAGATCTTCTCCTCTATTCTTTCTTCTCCTCTTTTTTATTTTCTTATTCCTCTTCTTTTTTTACCCTCTTCCTCCTCTCATGTTCGACGACCTTCGACCCCTCGGCGACCCTAGACCCCCTCTTCTTCTCCCTCTTCTTCCCCTTCTTCCCCGCCTAAAATGACCTAAAATGAAAATAACCTAAAATTCACTAAAGTTATCGATGACCCTCTTCTCCCCTCTTCTTCTCCTTTCTTACACATATACATTATAGCCACATACACGTATATGAACAGAAAAAATAGACATATACATTGTTCACATACACATATACATTTTATGAACAGAAAAAATCCTAGTTTTTCTAAAAAACAGAAAAAATAGAAAAAATCCTAATTGTTCACATACACATATACACATATATGAACAGAAAAAATAGACATATATGAACAGAAAAAATCCTAATTATTCTAAAAAACAGAAAAAATAGAAAAAATCCTAATTGTTCACATATACACATATATGAACAGAAAAAATAGACATATATGAACAGAAAAAATCCTAATTATTCTAAAAAACAGAAAAAATAGAAAAAATCCTAATTGTTCACATATACACATATATGAACAGAAAAAATAGACATATATGAACAGAAAAAATAGACATATACATTGTTCACATACACATACATGTTATGAACAGAAAAAATCCTAATTTTTCTAAAAAACAGAAAAAAATAGAAAAAATCCTAATTGTTCACATACACATATACACATATATGAACAGAAAAAATAGACATATACATTAGAAAAAAATATACATATACATTGTTCACATACACATATACATTTTATGAACAGAAAAAATCCTAATTTTTCTAAAAAACAGAAAAAAATCTATGAACACATTAAGGAAGGAAGGAGAGAATGGGGCGGTAGCTAGCTACCTCTCTTGGAGGGATCGGGGAGGAGACGCGGGCGGCCGGGGTCGGGGTCGGCGAGGGCGAGGGCGACGGCGGGGCGCGCTCGGCGGCGCGTGGGACAGGAGCTCGGGGGCTCGGGGACGGCGGAGCTCGAGGGCGAGGGCGAGGGCGACGGCGGGGCGCCTCGGGGTCGGCGACGGCGAGCACGGGGCACGGGCGCGGGGCGACGGCGACGGCGAGCACGGGGCAGGGGCGCGGGGCGACGGCGAGCACGGGCAGGGGCGCGGGGCGTCGTCGGGGATGGGAACTGGCGATGAAATCTGAAAAAACGCCAAGTCTTTGCTTATATAGAAACGGCATTGGTCACGGTTCGTGGCACCAACCGTGACCAATGCCCCCTTTTAGTCCCGGTTGGTGCCACGAACCGGGACCAAAGGCCAATTTTCGGCAGCCCAAAGGGCGGGAAGCGGCGGCCTTTGGTCCCGGCTGGTGGCACCAACCGGGACTAAAGGGGGGCATTGGTCACGGTTGGTGCCACGAACCGTGACCAATGCCCCCTTTAGTCCCGGTTAGTGCCACCAACCGGGACCAATGCCCCTGTGCTGCCCGCGCCCAAAAGTTTAGTCCCACATCGCTAGTTGAGAGGGCTCGGGAGTGGTTTATAAGCGCTGCTGCGCCCACCCTCCTGAGCTCCTCTCAACTGCAGGCTTTCAGGCCTAACCTGTCATTGCAATGCCTGTGGGCCTACTGGGCCTGCTGCGTGCCTGAATCCTGGCCCATGTAGGGTTTCTAGTCGTATTCACGCCGTGGAGGCCCAGTAGGTGGCATTTTTTTTCTTTTTTATTTCTACATTTTTTTGGTTTTTTTGTTTTTTGCTTTTAGGTCACAAAAATTATAAACTTTCTATTAGTGCCATTAGTTTTAAATTTTAAATAGTGTAAATTTGAATTTTTAAAAATTTGTGTGAATCACTAGTTTATGAATAACTTTACTATAAAATTAGAATTTTTTTCTATTTATTTTTTATTTCTACTTAAAACTAAATACTTACAGTTTTTAGTGATTTCTTTTTGCTTTTAGGTCACAAAAATTATAAACTTTCTGTTAGTGCCATTAGTTTTAAATTTTAAATAGTTTAAATTTGAATTTTTAAAAATTTGAAGAATATTATAGTTTTATTTTAGTTTAATTACTTACAGTTTTTTAGTGATACTTTTAGTTTTATTTTACTTATAATTTATTTTTATTTTTGTTTTCTTCTTTTGTTTTATTTTTTGCTTTTTATTTTTTATTTGTACTCTATGTATGTGAATCACTAGTTTATGAATAACTTTACTATGAAGTTATATTTTTGAGTGATTCTTTTTCCTGCTACTTAATATTACAGTGTTTTATCATTATACTCTATTTGGTAATTTTAGGTTATTTTTAATATCTATTTTAATCAAAAACAAATTTTGTTATTTTTTTGCTATTAAATTCTTTTTGCTATTAATGTGTTGAACAAAAAATACTTTCTGAATTTAAGTTGCATAAATTTTATATAAGTTTAGTTTCAAAAATACTAGAGTTTTATAAAAACTTTTTAATTGATTCCTTTTGCTTTTTTGAGCTATAAGACCGTGAAATTGAAAAGCATTTCAAATGAACTCCGAAAAGGTTGAAAGTTGGCATGGTATCATCATTTCACCCACATAGCATGTGCAACAAAGTTGAGATGGTTACGGCAAAAACTGGATGCACTTCGTGTACAAAACGGACAATCTCTTTCGAAGTATCAGGGTTTCGGACGAAAGATCATCTGTTACAAAGGGATTTCATTTTTCTTGAACTTATTTGAACTCCATATTTTTTCTGTGTTCAAAATGCACCATTCAAAGACACATCATCAATTTTCAACCCTTTCTGACTTCATTTGTTATTTTTCATGCATTTATTGATTTTTTTGAGCTATAAGACCCTGAAATTGAAAAGCATTTCAAATGAACTCCGAAAAGGTTGAAAGTTGGCATGGTATCATCATTTCACCCACATAGCATGTTGAACAAAGTTGAGATGGTTACGGAAAAAACTGGATGCACTTCGTGTACAAAACGAACAATCTCTTTTGAAGTATCAGAGTTTCGGACGAAAGATCATCTGTTACAAAGTTGGCATGGTATCATCATAATAGTTGCGGGAGAAAGTCTTCACTTTTTCTTCGCTTGTGTCATTTTCTTATTGCGCCGTAACCATGGATAATATTCATTGTTTATCAGGATGCTTGGGTCAGCCTTGACATTGAAGGGAGGAATTTCATGAAACTTTTCATAATCTTCAGGCATGTCTGTCTTGCCATCCACTCCCAGGATGTCCCTTTTTCCTGAAAGAACTATGTGGCGCTTTGGCTCATCGTATGATGTATTCGCTGCCTTATCTTTTCTTTTTCTCGGTTTGGTAGACATGTCCTTCACATAGATAACCTATGCCACATCATTGGCTAGGACGAACGGTTCGTCAGTGTACCCAAGATTTTTCAGATCCACCGTTGTCATTCCGTACTGTGGGTCTACCTGTACGCCGCCGCCAAACAGAATGACCCATTTGTACTTAAACAAAGGGACCTTAAAATCAGGTCCGCAGTCAAGTTCCCATATGTCCACTATGTAACCATAATATGTGTCCTTTCCGCTCTCAGTTGCTGCATCAAAGCGGACACCGCTGTTTTGGTTGGTGCTCTTTTGATCTTGGGCGATCATGTAAAATGTATTCCCATTTATCTCGTATCCTTTGTAAGTCAATACAGTCAAAGATGGTCCCCTGGACAACAAGTACAACTCATCACAAACAGTGTTGTCACCTCTGAGACGTGTTTCCAACCAACTGCTGATAGTCCTGATGTGTTCACATGTAATCCAGTCGTCGCATTGCTCCGGGTGTTTGGAGCGCAGACTGTTCTTGTGTTCATCGACATACGGGGTCACCAAGGTAGAGTTCTGTAGAACTGTGTAGTGTGCTTGAGACCAAGAATATCCGTCCCTGCATATTATTGAGTCTCTTCCAAGAGTGCCTTTTCCAGTCAGTCTCCCCTCATACCGCGATTTAGGGAGACCTATCTTGTTAAGGCCAGGAATGAAGTCAACACAAAACCCGATAACATCCTCTGTTTGATGGCCCATGGAGATGCTTCCTTCTCGCCTAGCGCGGTTATGGACATATTTCTTTAGGACTCCCATGAACCTCTCAAAGGGGAACACATTGTGTAGAAATACGGGCGCCAGGATGACAATCTCGTCGACTAGATGAACTAGGACGTGCGTCATGATATTGAAGAAGGATGGTGGGAACACCAGCTCGAAACTGACAAGACATTGCGCCACATCACTCCTTAGCCTTGGTACGATTTCTGGATCGATCACCTTCTGAGAGATTGCATTGAGGAATGCACATAGCTTCAAAATGGCTAATCGGACGTTTTCCGGTAAAAGCCCCCTCAATGCAACCGGAAGCAGTTGCGTCATAATCACGTGGCAGTCATGAGACTTTAGGTTCTGAAACTTTTTCTCTGGCATATTTATTATTCCCTTTATATTCGACGAGAAGCCAGTCGTGACCTTCATACTAAGCAGGCATTCAAAGAAGATTTCTTTCTCTTCTTTCGTAAGAGCGTAGCTGGCAGGACCTTTATACTGCTTCAGAGGCATGTCGTCTTTTTCGTGCAAACGTTGCAGGTCCTCCCGTGCCTCCGGCGTATCTTTTGTCTTCCCATACACGCCCAAGAAGCCTAGCAGTTTCACGCAAAGGTTCTTCGTCACGTGCATCACGTCGATTGAGGAGCGGACCTCTAGGTCTTTCCAGTAGGGTAGGTCCCAAAATATAGATTTCTTCTTCCACATGGGTGCGTGTCCCTCAGCGTCATTCGGAACAGCTAGTCCACCGGGACCCTTTCCAAAGATGACGTAGGGTAAATCATTGACCATAGCAAGCACGTGATCACCGGTGCGCATGGCGGGCTTCTTCCGGTGATCTGCCTCGCCTTTGAAATGCTTGCCTTTCTTTCGACATTGATGGTTGGTCGGAAGAAATCGACGATGGCCTAGGTACACATTCTTCCTGCATTTGTCCAGGTATATACTTTCAGTGTCATCTAAACAGTGCGTGCATGCGTGGTATCCTTTGTTTGTCTGTCCTGAAAGGTTACTGAGAGCGGGCCAATCATTGATGGTCACGAACAGCAACGCCTTAAGGTTAAATTCCTCCTGTCTGTGCTCATCCCACGTACGTACACTGTTTCCATTCCACAGCTGTAAAAGTTCTTCAACTAATGGCCTTAGGTACACATCAATTTCGTTGCCGGGTTGCTTAGGGCCTTGGATAAACACTGGCATCATAATGAACTTCCGCTTCATGCACATCCAAGGAGGAAGGTTATACATACATAGAGTCACGGGCCAGGTGCTGTGATTTCTGCTCTGCTCCCCGAAAGGATTAATGCCATCCACGCTTAAAGCAAACCATACATTCCTTGGGTCCTTTGCAAACTCATCCCAGTACTTTCTCTCGATTTTTCTCCACTGCGACCCGTCAGCGGGTGCTCTCAACTTCCCATCTTTCTTTTGCTTCTCACTGTGCCATCGCATCAACTTGGCATGCTCTTCGTTTCTGAACAGACGTTTCAACCGTGGTATTATAGGAGCATACCACATCACCTTTGCAGGAACCCTCTTCCTGAGGGGCTCGCCGTCAACATCACCGGGGTCATCTCGTCTGATCTTATACCGCAACGCACCGCATACCGGGCATGCGTCCAGATCCTTGTATGCACCGCGGTAGAGGATGCAGTCATTAGGGCATGCATGTATCTTCTCCACCTCCAATCCTAGAGGGCATACGACCTTCTTTGCTGCGTATGTACTGTCGGGCAATTCGTTATCCTTTGGAAGCTTCTTCTTCAATATTTTCAGTAGCTTCTCAAATCCTTTGTCAGCCACATCATTCTCTGCCTTCCACTGCAGCAATTCCAGTACGGTACCGAGCTTTGTGTTGCCATCTTCGCAATTGGGGTATAACCCTTTTTTGTGATCCTCTAACATGTGATTGAACTTCAGCTTCTCCTTTTGACTAATGCGTTGCGTCCTTGCATCGACAATGACCCCGGCGGAGATCATCATCATCGGGCACATCGTCTGGTTCCTCTTGATCTTCAGCAGCTTCACCCGTGGCAGCATCATTGGGCACATCATCGTCTGGTTCCTCTTGATCTTCACCAGCTCCCCCCGTTGCAGCATCACCGTATTCAGGGGGCACATAGTTGTCATCGTACTCTTCTTCTTCGCCGTCTTCCATCATAACCCCTATTTCTCCGTGCCTCGTACAAACATTATAGTGTGGCATGAAACCCTTGTAAAGCAGGTGGGAGTGAAGGATTTTCCGGTTAGAGTAAGACCTCGTATTCCCATATTCAGTGCATGGACAACACATAAAACCATTCTGCTTGTTTGCCTCAGCCGCATCGAGAAACTCATGCACGCCCTTAATGTACTCGCGGGTGTGTCTGTCACCGTACATCCATTGCCGGTTCATCTGCGTGCATTATATATAATTAAGTGTCCAAATTAATAGAAGTTCATCATCACATTAAAACCAAAGTGCATACATAGTTCTCATCTAACAACATATAGCTCTCCAGAGCATCTAATTAATTAAACCATACATTGAAACTATGTAAAACATTTCAATGCGAAAACAAATGCGATCATAATCGCAACCAAGGTAACAATTGATCCAACGGCATAATGATACCAAGCCTCGGTATGAATGGCATATTTTCTAATCTTTCTAATATTCAAGCGCATTGCATCCATCTTGATCTTGTGATCATCGACGACATCCGCAACATGCAACTCCAATATCATCTTCTCCTCCTCAATTTTTTTCTTTTTTCCATCAACAAATTGTTTTCTTCTTCAACTAAATTTAACCTCTCGACAAGGTCGGTTGGCATTTCCGATTCACATACATCCTAGATAAATAAAATCTATGTCACGTTGGTCGGCATAATTTTCATAAACAATAAATGAACCAATAGTTATAAAGATAATATACATACCAAATCCGAATCATAGATAGGACGAGGGCCGACGGGGGCGGATACCAAAACCATCGCACTATATAAGATGCAATAATAAATGTAAGAAAATGATACAAGTATCTATCTAAACATACAAGTAAGAATATTTTTCCTTTCAGAAAGAAGATAAGAATAAGAGGCTCACCACGGTGGTGTCGGTGATGAGATCGGCGCGGGTGATCGAAGGCGGTGAAGACGGGGACGGGGCGTGACGGACCACTAAATCTAGACAAATCTCGGGGAAATGGAGCTTGGAGGTCAAGCTTCAAGAGGAGAAAGCTTAAGTAGTGTGGCTCAGGCATTCCATCGAACACCTCATGTGCATAGGAGGTGAGCTAGAGCACCACAAAGGCCTCTCCCCCTCGGCCAGAAAAAACAGAGCACTGTGCTCTGCTCTTGCGCGAGCGGGTATATATAGGCAATTCATTGGTCCCGGTTCGTGGCATGAACCGGGACTAAAGGGGACCCTTTAGTCCCGGTTCAAGCCACCAACCGGGACCAATGGTGGTGGGCCAGGAGGGAGGCCCTTTGGTCCCGGTTCGTCCCACCAACCGGGACCAAAAGGTCCAGACGAACCGGGACCAATGGCCCACGTGGCCCGGCCGGCCCCCTGGGCTCACGAACCAGGACTAATGCCCACATTGGTCCCGGTTCAAGACTGAACCGAGACTAATGGGCTGAGGCGGCCTGGACCATAGCCCCTTTTTCTACTAGTGGCGGTTGAACCGCTGAGTTCGGCCTGTCATGGCCTTCTCCTAAGTGTTTAGTTGAGCTCTGGATGAGCCGGGGTATCCTTCCGCGAAGTAGTTCGGAGCACCTTGACGGTGTCCAGGAGCCTGTACGTAGACTCAAGGTTCGGCTGCAAGGTGCTGCTCGTTGTTTCTGCTGCTAAGGCAGTGGTGTATTTGTTGGCGGCGAAGGAAGGTTCGGCCTTGCCATGAACCATGATGACGCCACGTGGACCAGGCATCTTGAGCTTACGGTAGGCATAATGTGGCACCACGTTGAATCTAGCGAACGCGGTTCATCCGAGTAGTTCTTGATAATCACTACGGAAAGGGGCGATTTCGAAGATTAACTCTTCGATACGGTAATTTTCTGGTGATCCGAATATTACCTCAAGGGCAATGGAGCCTGTTGATGTCTACTACACAACCTTCTTCTTGTAGACGTTGTTGGGCCTCCAAGTGCAGAGGTTTGTAGGACAGTAGCAAATTTCCCTCAAGTGGATGACCTAAGGTTTATCAACCCGTAGGAGGCGTAGGATGAAGATGGTCTCTCTCAAGCAACCCTGCAACCAAATAACAAAGAGTCTCTTGTGTCCCCAACACACCCAATACAATGGTAAATTGTATAGGTGCACTAGTTCGGTGAAGAGATGGTGATACAAGTGGTATATGGATAGTAGATAATGGTTTTTGTAATCTGAAAATATAAAAACAGTAAGGTAACGAATGATAAAAGTGAGTGTAAACGGTATTGCAATGCGTTGAAACAAGGCCTAGGGTTCATACTTTCGCTAGTGCAAGTTCCCTCAACAATAATAACATAATTGGATCACATAACTATCCCTCAACATGCAACAAAGAGTCACTCCAAAGGCACTAATAGCGGAGAACGAACGAAGAGATTATGGTAGGGTACGAAACCACCTCAAAGTTATTCTTTCCAATCAATCCGTTGGGCTATTCCTATAAGTGTCACAAACAGCCCTAGAGTTCGTACTAGAACAACACCTTAAGACACAAATCAACCAAAACCCTAATGTCACCTAGATACTGCAATGTCACCTCAAGTATCCGTGGGTATGATTATACGATATGCATCACACAATCTCTGATTCATCTATTCAACCAACACATAGAACCTCAAAGAGTGCCCCAAAGTTCGTACCGGAGAATCATGACGATAACGTTTGCCAACCCCTATGCATAGGTTCATGGGCGGAACCCGCAAGTTGATCACCAAAACATACATCAAGTGAATCACATGATATCCCATTGTCACCACAGATATGCACGACAAGACATACATCAAGTGTTCTCAAATCTTTAAAGACTCAATCTGATAAGATAACTTCAAAGGGGGAAACTCAATCCATTACAAGAGAGTAGAGGGGGGGGGGAGAAAACATCATAGGATCCAAATATAATAGCAAAGCTTGCGATACATCAAGATCGTATCACCTGAAGAACACGAGAGAGAGAGAGAGAGAGAGAGAGAGAGAGATCAAACACATAGCTACTGGTACATACCCTCATCCCCGAGGGAGAACTACTCCCTCCTCGTCATGGAGAGCACCGGGATGATGAAGATGGCCACCGGAGAGGGATTCCCCTTCCGGTAGGGTGCCGGAACGGGTCTAGATTGGTTTTCGGTGGCTACGGAGGCTTTTGGCGGCGGAACACCCGATCTATTGTGCTCCCCGATTGTTTTAGGGTATATGGAGATATATAGGCGGAAGAAGTACGTCAGGGGAACCACGAGGGTGGAGGGCGCGCCCAGGGGATGGGCGTGCCCCCTACCTGGTGGCTTCCTCATTGACCCCCTTACATGCACTCCAAGTCTTCTAGGTTTCTTCTGGTCCAAAAATAAGTTCCATGAAGTTTCAGGTCAATTGGACTCCGTTTGATTTTCCTTTTCTGCGATACTCTAAAACAAGGAAAAAAATAGAAACTAGCACCGGGCTCAAAAATCATATAAAATAGCATATAAATGCATATAAAACATCCAAGGTTGATAATATAATAGCATGGAACAATCAAAAATTATAGATACGTTGGAGACGTATCACCTGTACAGCTAACCTCCATACCTGGTATGATGCCTCTAAAACTGGCTTTAGTGGGTTTAGTCGCCGAATGATCGATGCCCATCTTGCGCACTGTGCCCTGGTAAAGCAGATTTAAACTGCTACCTCCGTCCATAAGGACTCGAGTGAGGTGGAACCCGTCTACTATTGGGTTGAGGATTAGTGCGGCTAGATTGCCCTGATTGGTGTTAACCAGACGATCCGTGCGGTTGAAGGTGACCGGCCCTAGTTTATATTGTGGGACGGCTAGTTTCGTAGAGTCGCCATCCCTAAGGGTGCATATCTGGTCCGAGTTGGCAATTTGGGTGGTATTTACCACATTCACCAATTGATTATGGGGGGGGGGGGATTTCTTTTGCCCTCCTGTGTTCGGTGATCTGGGCTCTTCGTCCCTTTGAGACCCCTCTTCGTCTTTGGCGCCTGCATTGCCAGCTTTTTTGAAGACCCAGCATTCTTTGTTGGTATGCGTGGCTGGCATTTCTAGGGTGCCATGAATTTGGCATTGGCGATCGAGTATGTGGTCCAGACTGGATGGACCCGGATTTTTATTTTTGGGTGGCCCTTTTCGCCGACCGGACTTTGAGCCCCTGAACCCGGCATTAACTGCCGTATTTTCGACGTTTTCACCATATTTGTGGTTCTTGTGTTTGTTGCGTTGTGGTTTGCCATTGCTATCCCTGGCTTCTGATATGCCAGGTTTGCTTGTTGTATTTGTACTACGAGCCAACCAGCTATCTTCGCCCGCACAAAAGCGGGTCATAAGTGCCGTGAGGGCTGCCATGGATTTTGGCTTCTCTTAGCCGAGGTGCCGGGTGAGCCATTCGTCACGGATATTATGCTTAAATGCCGCTAAGGACTCTGCATCCGGATAGTCGACAATTTGGTTCCTCTTGGTTAGGAACCGGGTCTAGAATTTCCTGGCCGATTCCCCTAGCTACTGAGTTATATGACTTAAATCGTCAGCGTCCGGCGGTCGCACATAAGTGCCCTAGAAATTGTCCAGGAATGCCTCTGCCAGGTTCTCCCAACTTCCGATGGAGTTTGCTGACAAGCTATTGAGCCAATGCCGAGACGACCCTTTGAGTTTTAGCGGGAGATACTTTATGGCATGTAGGTCATCCCCGCGGGCCGTGTGAATGTGGAGGAAGAAGTCTTCTATCCATACCGCAGGGTCTGTAGTACCATCGTTTGATTCAATGTTTACGGGTTTAAACCCTTCTGGGAATTCGTGATCCATTACTTCATCAGTGAAGCATAAGGGTGTGCAGCACCTCTGTGCCGGGATATATCACGACGCAGTTCATACGAGTCTTGTCTGCCATGTTCGGCTCGGCCGGATTTGCTTTTAGTGTATCCGGCGTGACGATCATCGTTGCGTGTTGGTGCACGCCCCCGTGATCCGTAGATCGATCTTGCATGTTTTGCCTTGTTTTCCAATACGTCTCGCAGGTCCCGCGTGTTGCCCCGGGCCTTGACATTTTTGTTTGATTGGCAGCGGGGTGCGGGCTGGACTTCGGTCTGAAATGTCTCTCTGTCTCGGCCACGAGGTGGCCCGTCAGCCGCATCATACGCTGGTGATGTAGGTTTCAATGCTTCCTCCTCGAGGTGAGGTAGCAACCTGCGCTTTGGGTAACTCTTGGAGAGGCGCTCGAGTTCGTATTCCTCGGCCGCAAGGACTTTGGTCCATCTGTCTGCTAGCAAATCTTGATCAGCTTGAAGCTGTTGTTTCTTTTTCTTCAAGCTATTTGCTGTGGCCATAAGCCGGCGCTTGAAGCACTCCTGCTCGACGAGATACTCAGGCACGATAAATTCTTTGTCGCTGAGGCTCACCTCGTCTTCCGAGAGAGGCATGTAATTGTCCTCCTCCGATTCTCCATCTGCTGCCCGCTCTGGAGGGCTAGCTTGTTCACCCTCCCGCTCTAAATCGTGCTGGAGGGGATTGTTGTCCTCTTCGGCACTATCCGGAGTGTTATTGTCTCTTGTGCCGGTATCACTACTTTTGCTATGGCGGGACTTAGAGCGGCACCGCTGACGTTGGCGCTTGGGTTGCTTCTTGGAGGGGTCATCCTCCGCTTTCTCCTCGCCATTGGCTTCTTTGGGGGTGTCCACCATGTATATATCATATGATGAGGTGGCGGTCCAGCGCCCTGTGGGCGGCGGTTCTTGTTCATCTACTGCATCGTCGTCCATACAGTCGATGTCTTCAGAGTCGAAGTCGAGCATGTCGGTTAAATCGTCGACAGTGGCTACTAAGTGGGTGTTGGTGAGGAGCGAATTTCTTCGTCGTCCGCATCCCATTCTAGCCGGACATAGTTCGACCAGGGTTCTCCTAACAAGGAGAGAGACCTTAATGAATTTAGCACGTTGCCAAAAGGTGAGTGCTGAAAGATATCCGCGGAGGTGAAGTCCATGATCAGCGCCTGATACGTCTCCAACGTATCTATAATTTTTGATTGCTACATGCTATATTATCTTCTGTTTTGGATGTTTATGGGCTTTATTATACACTTTTATATCATTTTTGGGACTAACCTATTAACCCAGAGCCCACTGCCAATTTTTGTTTTTACCTTGTTTTAGAATATCGCAGAAAAGGAAAACCAAAAGGAGTCCAATTGACCTGAAACTTCATGGAACTTATTTTTAGATCAGAAGAAGCCCAGAAGACTTGGAGTGCATGTCAGGGGACCTACGAGGAGGCCACGAGGCAGGGGGCACGCCCTCCACCCATGTGGGTCCCTCGTGGCCCCCCTGACGTACTTCTTCCGCCTATATATCTCCATATACCCTAAAAACATCTGGGAGCACAATAGATCGGGAGTTCCGCCGCCAGAAGCCTCCGTAGCCACCGAAAGCCAATCTAGACCCGTTCCGGCACCCTGCCGGAGGGGGAAATCCCTCTCCGGTGGCCATCTTCATCATCCCGGTGCTCTTCATGACGAGGAGGGAGTAGTTCTCCCTCCGGGCTGAGGGTATGTACCAGTAGCTATGTGTTTGATCTCTCTCTCTCCCTCTCGTGTTCTTGAGGTGGTACGGTCTTTATGTATTGCGAGCTTTGCTATTATAGTTGGATCCTATGATGTTTTCTCCCCCCTCTACTCTCTTGTAATGGATTGAGTTTCCCCTTTGAAGTTATCTTATCGGATTGAGTCTTTAAAGATTTGAGAACACTTGATGTATGTCTTGCCATGCGTATCTGTGGTGACAATGGGATATCACATGATTCACTTGATGTATGTTTTGGTGATCAACTTGCGGGTTCCGCCCATGAACCTATGCATAGGGGTTGGCACACGTTTTTGTTGTGATTCTCAGGTAGAAACTTTGGGGCACTCTTTGAGGTTCTATGTGTTGGTTGAATAGATGAATCTGAGATTGTGTGATGCATATCGTATAATCATACCCACGGATACTTGAAGTGACATTGGAGTATCTAGGTGACTTTAGGGTTTTGGTTGATTTGTGTCCTACAAACCTCTGAACTTGGAGGCCCAACAACGTCTACAAGAAGAAGGTTGTGCAGTAGACATCAAGCTCTTTTCTGGCGCCATTGCCGGGGAGGTTAGCGCTTGAAGGTATATCTTTAGATCTTGCAATCAAATCTTTTTTTCTTGTTTTAACACTAGTTTAGTTTATAAAAGAAAATTACAAAAAAATGGAATTAAGTTTAGCCTCATACGCTTCATCTTTTTAATATCTTTCGTGAGTATGATGGAAAGGAAAATTGTGCCAAAATATTAGAAGAAGAATGTATTAAAATGTTTGGCACTAAATATTTGAATGATGAGCATGATTGCAATGTTGTTAGTATGAATTCCTTGAATATCCATGATGCTAATGATATGCAAAGCCACAAGCTTGGGGATGCTACGTTTGATAAAGATGATATTTTTAGTCCCCCAAGTTTTGATGTGCAAATTTATTATGATGAGAGCTTGCCTCCTATTTATGATGATTATATTGATGAAAGTGGATTTGGAGAGGTCATGACTATATTTTGTGATGAATCCACTATTCCGGAAGAGGTTCCAATTGATTATGAAAACAAAATTGCTATCTATGATGATTATTGTGATGACTTGTATGCTATAAAGAATAATGATATCCATGAAACTTGTCATCATGATTTTAGTTTTCAGTTGGATTATGCCTCACATGATAATTATTTTGTTGAGTTTGCTCCCACTATTATTCATGAGAAGAATTTTGCTTGTGTGGAGAGTAATAAAATGTATATGATTGTAGATCATGAAAAGAATGCTTTATGTGATGGTTATATTGTTGAATTCATTAATGATGCTACTGAAAATTATTATGAGGGAGGAACTTATGCTTGTAGGAATTGCAATAATATCAAGTTTTCTTTCTGTGTGCTTAAAATCTTGAAGTTATGCTTGTTTTGCTTTCCTATGCAAGTTGATTCTTGTTCCCACAAGTTGTTTGCTCACAAAATCCCTATGCATAGGAAGTGGGTTAGACATAAATGTTCTAGTCATATTCTTCATGATGCTCTCTTTATGTTACAATTCTTATCTTTTATGTGAGCATAATTGAAATCATCATGCCTAGCTAGGGGCGTTAAACGATAGCGCTTGTTGGGAGGCAACCCAATTTTATTTTTGTTCCTGTTTAGTAATAAATAATTCTTATATCCTCTGTTATGATTGATTTTTTATGTTTTAATTAGTGTTTGTACCAAGTAGAACCTTTGGGAAGACTTGGGGAAAAGTCTTGTTGATCATGATGTAAAAAACAGAAACTTTAGCGCTCACGAGAATTGCTGCCATTTTTATTTGGAAAGTGCTATTTAGTTAATTATTTTTGAAGATTATTAATAGACAAATTAATCAGGTCCAGGAATTTATTAGAGAATTTTATGGGTTCCATAAGTTTGCGTTAGTTACAGATTACTACAGACTGTTCTGTTTTTGACAGATTCTGTTTTTCGTGTGTTGTTTGCTTATTTTAATGAATCTATGGCTAGTAAAAGAGTTTATAAACCATAGAGAAGTTGGAATACAGTAGGTTTAACACCAATATAAATAAATAATGAGTTCATTACAGTACCTTGAAGTGGTGTTTTGTTTTCCTTCGCTAACGGAGCTTACGAGTTTTCTGTTAAGTTTTGTGTTGTGAAGTTTTCAAGTTTTGGGTAAGGATTCGATGGACTATGGAATAAGGAGTGGTAAGAGCCTAAGCTTGGAGATGCCCAAGGCACCCCAAGCTCATATTTAAGGATATCCAAGAGCCTAAGCTTGGGGATGCCCCGGAAGGCATCCCCTCTTTCGTCTTCGTTCATCGGTAGCTTTACTTGGAGCTATATTTTTATTTCCCACATGATATGTGTTTTGCTTGGAGCGTCATTTTATTTTATTTACTTTTGCTTGCTGTTTGAATAAAATACCAAGATCTGAAATTATTAAATGGGAGAGTCTTCACATAGTTGCATGATTATTCGACTACTCATTGATCTTCACTTATATCTTTCAGAGTAGTTTGTCATTTGCTCTAGTGCTCACTTATATCTTTTTAGAGCACGGTGGTGGTTTTGTTTTATAGAAACTATTGATCTCTCATGCTTCACTTAGATTATTTTGAGAGTCTTAAATAGCATGGTAATTTTCTTAAATAATCCTAATACGCTAGGTATTCAAGAGTAGTAAAAAAATTCTTATGAGTGTTTTGAATACTAAGAGAGGTTTGATGCTTGATGATTGTTTTGAGATATGGAGGTAATAATATCAAAGTCGTGCTAGTTGAGTAGGTGTGAATTTGAGAAATGCTTGTGTTGAAGTTTGCAAGTCCCGTAACATGCACGTATGGTAAACGTTGTGTAACAAATTTGAAACATGAGGTGTTATTTGATTGTCCTCCTTATGAGTGGCGGTCGGGGACGAGCGATGGTCTTTTCCTACCAATCTATCCCCCTAGGAGCATGCGTGTAGTGCCAAGGTTTTTGATGACTTGTAGATTTTTGCGATAAGTATGTGAGTTCTTTATGACTAATGTTGAGTCCATGGTTTATACGCACTCTCACCCTTCCATCCTTGCTAGCCTCTTCGGTACCGTGCATTGCCCTTTCTCACATTGAGAGTTGGCGCAAACTTCGCCGGTGCATCCAAACCCCGTGATATGATACACTCTTTGACACATAAACCTCCTTATATCTTCCTCAAAACAGCCACCATACCTACCTATTATGGCATTTCCATAGCCATTCCGAGATATATTGCCATGCAACTTTCCACCATTCCGTTTATTATGACACACATCATCATTGTCATATTGCTTTGCATGATCATGTAGTTGACATCGTATTTGTGGCAAAGCCACCGTTCATAATTTTTCATACATGTCGCTCTTGATTCATCGCATATCCCAGTACACCGCCGGAGGCATTCATATAGAGTCATACTTTATTCTAGTATCGAGTTGTATCATTGAGTTGTAAATAAATAGAAGTGTGATGATCATCATTTTCTAGAGCATTGTCCAAAGTGAGGAATAAAAAAAGAAGAGAAAGGCCATAAAAAAGAGAAGGCCAAAAAATGAGAGAAAAAGAGAGAAGGGACAATGCTACTATCCTTTGCCACACTTGTGCTTCAAAGTAACACCATAATCTTCATGATAGAGAGTCTTTTGTTTTGTCACTTTCATATACTAGTGGGAATTTTCATTATAGAACTTGCCTTGTATATTCCAACAATGGGCCTCCTCAAGTGCCCTAGGCTCTTCGTGAGCAAGCAAGTTGGATGCACGCCCACTTAGTTTCTTTTGTTGAGCTTTCATACATATATATAGCTCTAGCGCATCCGTTGCTTGGCAATCCCTACTCCTTGCATCAACATCAATCGGTGAGCATCTCCATAGCCCATTGATTAGCCTCGTTGATGTGAGACTTTCTCCTTTTTGTCTACTCCACATAACCCCCCTCATTATATTCTATTCCACCCATAGTGCTATGTCCATGGCTCGCGCTCATATATTGCGTGAAAGTTTATAGGTTAGAGATTACTACTGTATGAAACAATTGCTTGTCTTGTCATCGGGGTTGTGCATGATGAGAGCATTCTTGTGTGACGAAAATGAAAGATGACTAAACCATATGATTTTGTAGGGATAAACTTTCTTTGGCCATGTTATTTTGAGAAGATATAATTGCTTAGTTAGTATGCTTGAAGTATTATTATTTTTTTGTCAATATGAACTTTTGTCTTGAATCTTTTGGATCTGAATATTCATGCCACAATTAAGAAGAATTACATTGAAATTATGCCAACGTATCTATAATTTTTGATTGCTCCATGCTACATTATCTTCTGTTTTGGATGTTTATGGGCCTTATTATACATTTTTATATCATTTTGGGACTAACCTATTAACCCAGAGCCCAGTGCCAGTTTCTGTTTTACCTTGTTTTAGAATATCGCAGAAAAGGAAAACCAAAAGGAGTCCAATTGACCTGAAACTTCACAGAACTTATTTTTGGATCAGAAGAAGCCCAGAAGACTTGGAGTGCACGTCAGGGGACCTACGAGGAGGCCACGAGGCAGGGGGCGCCAATCCCCCTAGGCGCGCCCTCCATCCTCGTGGGCTCCTCGTGGCCCCCTTGACATACTTCTTCCGCCTATATATCTCCATATACCCTAAAAACATCCGGGAGCACAATAGATCGGTAGTTCCGCCGCTAGAAGCCTCCGTAGCCACCGAAAGCCAATCTATACCCGTTCTAGCACCCTACCGGAGGGGGCAATCCCTCTCCGGTGGCCATCTTCATCATCTCGTTGCTCTCCATTACGAGGAGGGAGTAGTTCTCCCTCGGGGCTGATTGTATGTACCACTAGCTATGTGTTTGATCTCTCTCTCTCGTGTTCTTGAGGTGGTACGATCTTGATGTATCGCGAGCTTTGATATTATAGTTGGAACCTATGATGTTTTCTCCCCCCTCTACTCTCTTGTAATGGATTGATTTCCCCTTTGAAGTTATCTTATCGGATTGAGTCTTTAAAGATTTGAGAACACTTTATGTATGTCTTGCCGTGTGTATCTGTGGTGACAATGGGATATCACATGATTCAGTTGATGTATGTTTTGGAGATCAACTTGCGGGTTCCGCCCATGAACCTATGCATAGGGGTTGGCACACGTTTTCGTCGTGATTCTCTAGTAGAAACTTTGTGGCACTCTTTGAGGTTCTATGTGTTGGCTGAATAGATGAATCTGAGATTGTGTGATGCATATCGTATAATCATACCCACGGATACTTGAGGTGACATTGGAGTATCTAGGTGACATTAGAGTTTTGGTTGATTTGTGTCTTAAGGTGTTATTCTAGTACGAACTCTAGGGCTGTTTGTGACACTTATAGGAATAGCCCAACGGATTGATTGGAAAGAATAACTTTGAGGTGGTTTCGTACCCTACCATAATCTCTTGGTTCGTTCTCCGTTATTAATGACTTTGGAGTGACTCTTTGTTGCATGTTGAGGGATAGTTATATGATCCAATTATGTTATTATTGTTGAGAGGACTTGCACTAGTGAAAGTATGAACCCTAGGACTTGTTTCAACGCATTGCAATACTATTTGTGCTCACTTTTATCATTCGTTACCTTGCTGTTTTTATATTTTCAGATTACAAAAACTATTATCTACCATCCATATTAGACTTGTATCACCATCTCTCCGCCGAACCAGTGCACCTATACAATTTACGATTGTATTGGGTGTGCTGGGGACACAAGAGACTCTTTGTTATTTGGTTGCGGGGTTGCTTGAGAGAGACAATCTTCATCCTATGCCTCCTACGGATTGATAAGCCTTAGGTCATCCACTTGAGAGAAATTATCTACTGTCCTACAAACCTCTGCACTTGGAGGCCCACCAATGTCTACAAGAATAAGGTTGTGTAGTAGACATCAGCGCTCAATCGGATTCGATAGGCATGGACGTAGGCGGCTCGGAGTCTGTGGCCAGAGACGAATCCAATGGTTCGGCAACACGGCTCTCGTAAGGGGTGAAGTCAGTATCCGGCTCTATCGCCATTGAGAGTGCAGCCTCCATGGTGGGGTCTATCCACCCGTCCTTGGATGGCGCAATTTGCTCCGGATTGAAGGTCGGAGTAGTTGCAGGTGTGATCTCCCAAACACTATCCGACGGTAGAGCTAAATCATGCTCGTCGTGATCATGCGGCGCACCTGACATGGGCTCGAATCCGTCGAAGATCAAGTCTCCGTGGATGTCGGCAGTGTAGTTTAAGTTTCCGAACCTGACCTGATGGCCAAGGGTGTAGCTCTCGATCTGCTCCAGATGGCCAAGCGAGTTGGCCCACAGTGCGAAGCCGCCGAATACGAAGATCTGTCCGGGGAGGAAAACCTCATCCTGGATCGCATCATTAACGATGATCGAAGGAGCCATCATGCCTTACGGTGACAGCATAGTGGAACTCTCAATGAAAGCACCAATGTCGGTGTCAAAACCGACGGATCTCGGGTAGGGGGTCCCGAACTGTGCGTCTAAGGCGGATGGTAACAGGAGGCGACGGACACGATGTTTACCCAGGTTCGGGCCCTCTCAATGGAGGTAATACCCTACTTCCTGCTTGATTGACCTTGATGATATGAGTATTACAAGAGTTCATCTACCACGAGATCGTAGAGGCTAAACCCTAGAAGCTAGCCTATGGTATGATTGTATGTTGTCCTATGGACTAAACCCTCTGGTTTATATAGACACTGGAGGGGGCTAGGGTTACACAGAGTCGATTACAAGGAAGGAGATCTACATATCTGTATTGCCAAGCTTGCCTTCCACGCCAAGGAGAGTCCCATCCAGACATGGGACGAAGTCTTCAATCTTGTATCTTCATAGTCCAACAGTCCGGCCAATGGATATAGTCCGGTTGTCCGGAGACCCCCTAATCCAGGACTCCCTCACCTACACCAATTAGTGATGAAGCTAATGATGATAATCATGTAACTTCAGATCAAGTTACTACCGAACCTCGCAGGTCAAATAAAGTGAGATCCGCACCAGAGTGGTACGATAATCCTGTTCTGGAGGTCATGTTAATTGACCATCACGAACCTATGAACTATGAGGAAGCGATGATGAGCCCAGATTCCTCGAAATGGCTTGAGGCCATGAAATCTGAGACGGGATCCATGTATGAGAACAAAGTGTGGACTTTGGTTGACTTGCCCGATGATCAGCAAGCCATAGAAAATAAATGAATCTTCAAGAGGAAGACAGACGCTGATAGTAGTGTTACTATCTACAAAGCTAGACTTGTCGAAAAAGGTTTTGACAAAGTTCAAGGTGTTGACTACGATGAGATTTTCTCACTCGTAGCGATGCTTAAGACTGTTCGAATCATGTTAGCAAATTGCCACATTTTATGAAATCTAGCAAATGGATGTCAAAACTACCTTCCTTAATGGATTTGTTAAAGAAGAGTTGTATATGATGCAACCAGAAGGTTTTGTCGATCCTAATGGTGCTAACAAAATGTGCAAGCTCCAGCGATCCATCTATGGACTGGTGCAAGCATCTCAGAGTTGGAATATATGCTTTGATGAGTTGATCAAAGCATATAGTTTATACAGACTTGTGGTGAAGCCTGTATTTACAAGAAAGTGAGTGGGAGCACTACATCATTTCTGATAAATATATGTGAATGACATATTGTTGATCGAAAATAATGTAGATTTTTTTTGGAAAGCATAAAGGAGTATTTGAAAGGTGTTTTTTCAAATAAATACCTCGGTGAAGCTACTTACATATTGAGCATCAAGATCTATAAATATAGGTCAAGCCGCTTGATAAGTATTTTCAATGAGTACATACCTTGACAAGATTTTGAAGTAGTTCAAAATGGAACAGTCAAAGAAAGAGTTCTTACCTGTGTTACAAGGTGTGAAATTGAGTAAGACTCAAAGCTCGACCACGGCAGAAGATAGAAAGAGAATGAAAGTCATTCCTTATGCCTCAACCATAGTTTCTATAAAGTATGACATGTTGTGTACCATATCTATTGTATACCCTACACTGAGTTTAGCAAGGGAGTACAATAGTGATCTAGGAGTAGATCACTGGACAACGGTCAAAATTATCCTTAGTGGAATAAGGATATGTTTCTCGATTATTGAGGTGACAAAAGGTTCGTCGTAAAGGGTTACGTCGATGCAAATTTTGGCACTGATCTAGATGACTCTAAGTCTCAATCTGGATACATTTTGAAAGTGAGAGCAATTAGCTAGAGTAGCTTCGTGTAGAGCATTGTTGACATAGAAATTTGCAAAATACATACGGATCTGAATGTGGCAGACCCGTAGACTAAACTTCTCTCACAAGAAAAACATGATCACACCTTAGAACTCTTTGGGTGTTAATCACATAGCGATGTGAACTAGATTATTGACTCTAGTAAACCCTTTAGGTGTTGGTCACATGACGATGTGAACTATGGGTGTTAATCACATGGTGATGTGAACTATTGATGTTAAATCACATGGCGATGTGAACTAGATTATTGACTCTAGTGCAAGTGGGAGACTGAAGGAAATATGCCCTAGAGGCAATAATAAAATGATTGTTTATTTCCTTATTTCATGATAAATGTTTATTATTCATGCTAGAATTGTATTAATCGGAAACATAATACATGTGTGGATACATAGACAAACATAGTGTCACTGGTATGCCTCTACTTGACTAGCTCGTTAATCAAAGATGGTTAAGTTTCCTAACCATAGACATGAGTTGTCATTTGATTAATGGGATCACATCATTAGGAGACTGATGTGATTGACTTGACCCATTTCGTTAGCTTAGCACTTGATCGTTTAGTATGTTGTTATTGCTTTCTTCATGACTTATACATGTTCCTATGACTATGAGATTATGCAACTCCCGTTTACCGGAGTAACACTTTGTGTGCTACCAAACATCACATTGTAACTGAGTGATTATAAAGGTGCTCTACAGGTATCTCAAAAGGTACTTGTTGAGTTGGCGTATTCCGAGATTAGGATTTTTCACTCCAATTGTCAAAGAGGTATATTTGGGCCCACTCGGTAATGCACATCACTATAAGCCTTGCAAGCATTGTAACTAATGAGTTAGTTGAGGGGTGATGTATTATGGAACGAGTAAAGAGACTTGTCGGTAACGAGATTGAACTAGATATTGAGATACCGACGATCGAATCTCGGGCAAGTAACATACCAATGACAAAGGGAACAACGTATGTTGTTATGCAGTTTGACCGATAAAGATCTTCGTAGAATATGTAGGAGCCAATATGAGCATCCAGGTTCCGCTATTGGTTATTGACTGGTGACATGTCTTGGTCATGTCTACATAGTTCTCGAACCCGTAGGGTCCGCAAGCTTAACGTTCGATGACGATTTGTATTATGAGTTTATGTGTTTTCATGTACCGAAGGTAGTTAGGAGTCTCGGATGAGATCGGGGACATGACAAGGAGTCTCGAAATGGTCGAGACGTAAAGATCGATATATTGGACGACTATATTCGGACATCGGAAAGGTTCCAAGTGATTCGGGTATTTTTCGGAGTACCGAAGAGTTACGGGAATTCGCCGGGGAGTATATGGGCCTTATTGGGCTTTAGGTGAAAGAGATAGGAGAGGCTGCGTGCCCCCCCCCCCAATGCTTAGGCCAAATTGGAATAGGGGGAGGGGCGGCGCCCCCTCCTTCCTTCTCTTCTCTTTTCCATTTCCTTCTCTCCTACTCCTACTACTTGGAAGGGCTCCTAGTTCTACTAGGAAAGGGGGGAATCCTACTCCCGGTGGGAGTAGGACTCTCCTAGGGCGCGCCATAGAAAGGGCCGGCCCTCCCCCTCCTGCACTGCTGTATATACGGGGAGGAGGCACCCCTTGGAGATACAACAATTGATCATTGATCTTTTAGCCATGTGCGGTGCCCCCCTCCACCATAATACACCTCGGTCATATCGTAGTGGTGCTCAGGCGAAGCCCTGTGTCGATAGCATCATCATCACCGTCATCACACCGTCGTGCTGACGGAACTCTCCCATAAAGCTCTACTGGATCGGAGTTCGCGGGACATCGTCGAGCTGAACGTGTGATGAACTCGGAGGTGCCGTACGTTTGCTACTTGGATCAGTCGGATCGTGAACACGTACGACTACATCAACCGTGTTGTGCTAACGCTTCCGCTTTCGGTGTACGAGGGTACGTGGACACACTCTCCCCTCTCATTGCTATTCATCACCATGATCCTGAGTGTGTGTAGGATTTTTTTTGAAATTACTACGTTCCCCAACAGAACGGTGTGACGGTGGTGTGGTGTGGTGGGCGGGCAGGGGGCGGCAATAGTGCGGCGGGAGGTGGGAGGAAGAAGAAGTGGGTGGGGGATGAAAAGAAGAGTGTTTGGTGGTTGGCGCGCGGCCGCCAGTTTTACATCACCTGAAGGTGGAGGTGTTGTATGTTACATATTTTGGAGGAGGCAATGTGTCGGTGTCAAAACTGGCGGATCTCTGGTAGGGGGTCTCGAACTGTGCGTCTAAGGCGGATGGTAACAGGAGGTAGGGGACACGATGTTTACCCAGGTTCGGGCCCTCTTGATGGAGGTAATACCCTACGTCCTGCTTGATTGTTCTTGATGATATGAGTATTACAAGAGTTGATCTACCACGAAATCGTAGAGGCTAAACCCTAGAAGCTAGCCTATGGTATGATTGTTGTTTTTCCTACCGACTAAACCCTCCGGTTTATATAGACACCGGAGGGGGCTAGGGTTACACAGAGTCGGTTACAAGGGAGGAGATCTAGATATCCGTATTGTCAAGCTTGCCTTCCATGCCAAGGAAAGTCCCATCAGGACACGGGACGAAGTCTTTAATCTTGTATCTTCATAGCCCAACAGTCGGGCCAAAGGATATAGTCCGGCTGTCCGGAGACCCCTAATTCAGGACTCCCTCAGTAGCCCCTGAAGCTAGCTTCAATGACGATGAGTCCGGCGCGCAGATTTGTCTTCGGTATTGCAAGGCGGGTTCCTCCTCCGAATACTCTATAGAAGATTTTGAACACAAGGATAGTGTCCGGCTCTGCAAAACAAGTTCCACATACCACCATAGAGAGAATAATATTTCCACAAATCTAATCTGCTGACACGTTTTGATAGCATGACATCATGTCATGGCCCGGTCATTATTCGAACCGTTTTTCTCAACTAGCACCGCACATATCGCAATGCGGTTTTCCTGACACGTCTTGCCAAAGCAGAGATCGTGTCCCCCTTATTACGGGATTCTCATAAGTACGGACGTGGGTAACCCAACTGCGCCATCAATTACGGCGCTTGGGGAATAAGCGATTTTACCAGGCAAGTGAGGAGGCGCATCGCCTCCTCCGCCCTTATAAAGGAACAAGGATTTGCCCTTTTTACCCACGCCTTCTTCCTCCTTGCTTATCCATTCTCGCACACTTGAGCTCCAGCACCCAAGTTCGTGTCTTTGTTCTCAAACCACTCCAAGCATGTCCGGAGCGGGAGGCAAGTGGATGGTCTCCTCCATCATGGAGGAGAACATCACAAAGTTACGGGAAGCCGGATAGCTGGCCGCAGATATCGCGCATCGGCTGCCAGATGTAGGGCAGATCATCCCTACGCCGGAACCCCATGAGAGGGTAGTTTTTCTTACCCACTTCGTCCACGGATTGGGATTTCCCCTCCACCCGTTTGTCCATGGACTCATGTTCTGGCCTCCAATTTCATCCTCAACATCTCGGCGTTTATCTCGTGTGCAAGACCTTCCTCCGCATCAGGCCCCACTTCGGCCTGTGGCTGAAGACCTTCAATGTTAAACCGAAGGTGGTGGTCGGCCAGCAAGCAGAATGTGGAGGCGCCATGGTGGGAAAAATGCCTAACGTCACCTGGCTCGAAGGCTCCTATGTGGAGACCATAAAGGGGTGGCAATCGGGGTGGTTCTATATCACCGAGCCGCGCGACACCAACTGGGTGGTGGCCCCAAATTTCGATCCGGAATCCCCACGCGGCTCACTTCCTGGAAAGAGAAGGGCTTGTCCTGGGTTTCCCCGGTAGAGCTGACCGGACTCCATACCTGCATCAGGAACATGATGAGCAAGAAAATCAAGCTTGTTAACATGGTCCAGGTCATGCACTTCCGCCGGATTCTCCTGTGTCAACGACGGGCATTCAATTTGAGGGAGTTCGACCCGGCAAAGCACCAGACGCTGCGAGAGCTCTACAACACGACGTACAAGGACATCTGGAGGGTGTTGTTCAAGGGCGCCGAGGTACCTCCTTCCCTCACTGAGGATCATGGACTCAGCGCAATGCGCCATGCCAATCCGGTAAGTTTTTATATCTCACAGGGTATTTATTTGCCCCAGTTAAATGATGTGCGGGATCTAAGCTCCCGTGCCATTAACAAGACTGGATAAAGACAGCGGAGCAGCTCAATTGCCCAGCCCCCCCTGCCTGAAGATCCTGCATATGCTCTCCTAACGGAGATGCTCGCCCTGGCACCTTATGAGGTGCCAGCGAAGAAGACCAAGAAGAAGGCCATGGTGACCCGAAAGGGTCTCCGGCGCAAGGTTGTATCGGACTCATCGTCCGATGACTCCGACGCGCACTCCTCCCACGAAAACTAGGAGGAGGAGGAAAGTTCTCCCCCCCAGACAGGGGAAACAAGAAAAGGAAGGCCGACCCAACCGGGGAGGCCGAAGGGTCCAAGAAGGGAAGGACCCTCCTTCCGGACTGTTCCACGACGGCCGCCTACAGCGGCGATGAGTGGTTACCCAGGGAGAAGCCCCTGGCAAAGTCGTAGGTATTCAGACACCATAGTAATTCATGGTATGTTTTATTGCACTGTTTCTCATTACGCCTCATATGATTATGCATAGCGATTCAACATCTCGACGTATCTATGTCGGACGGTTCATTGGACTCGTCGGATATGAATAGCGATTCACCTCCGACCGCCTCCACCCCTTGACCTACGGACAACGTCGAGGTGTTGTCCCGAAAGGCACCGAGCCGAGGGGAGGTAGTCCTGGGGGCGCCTCGAGGCGACCTTCCGGACCCAAGGCACAAAGGGAGCAAGACTCCCGCGGGCTCCAAGTTCGGCCCCCAGCCGAATACTGCCCCGGAACCTTCCATGGTTCCGGACTCTGACAGGCGAGCCCCCATTAAGGGGGGCAAGCCGCCTGTGCTGGTGTCCTCTGTCCATCCAGCGGCACCGTACAACTTGCTGGAAGCGCTTCGCGGCGCTTCCATCGACGAAGAGCACCGCACTATCATGAGTGCGGTGATCGAGAAAGTTCAGTCCGCCAAAAATGGACTGACCGAAGCTTGCGCCAGCCTCCTAACATGCTTTAAGGTAAGCAATCAAAATATAAGAAAATATTACCGCATAGACAGTAGCCCCTGATGCTCTGTTCGGCGTTCGCGAAGAAAAGGCCGAATAGAGGATCAATTGATGACTCCGGAGTCTAATCAGAATATGTCTATGTGTATGTGCAGGCTTCCCTGCTGGCCGCTGCCGAACGTACTGCGGAGGTCTCTGCACTGATGCAGGACCTAGAGCAGTCCGAGGACGAGCTCGGCCTTACCAAGAGGCAGATCGAGGAGAGCAAAGGTAAGCAATACCTTGTCTATATATTTAAAAAGAAGTTCGGGTGTAAAGTAGTAGGATCATCATGAATTTGCCAGGGGCCACGACCGAAGTGGTGACCCTGAGGAAGGCGCTGTCCGAGGACGAAGACAAAGCGGCCAAGGAGCACATTGAGTGGGAAAAGCAGGAAGCCCGAGTAGGCGAGGTGCACCAAGAGCTTGAGGCTCTCACCAAAAAACACGAGTCCTTGGAGCTTGACTCTAAGACGCGAGAGTCCGAGCTGGCGAAGGCGCTCGAAAGCGCCTGGAGCACCAAGGCTGAGGCCCACAAGGCCCTCCAGGAGATTGATGCAGTGAAGAAGATAGCAGCGGGTAAGGCATTCGTTATGAAAAGAAAGCATGTGAAGGAAACTTTCCTTTTACTTACCCGATTTCGGAGCTCTCCAGGAGCGTTCGCAGATCTTCCCCACAGTGTACTGGATGCCGCAGAGTTTTACCGAGCTGAGGAGGGGAGCTCGATGGAAAAGTTGTTCTGGTCTTAGTATACTGGGACCGAACACCCAATGCCCTTGAGCGACCAGCTGAAGCAATTGGTCGAGCTTCAGTAGGCGGCCCAACAGGCCATGAAGGGCCTTATAGTCCGGATGTGGCCTGGCGAGCCCCTGCCCGGCAGCTACTTCGGTCTGGTGAGGCGGCTTGTGGATGCCTGCCCGTGGCTTGAAGTCATAAAGCGGCCCGTCTGCATCGAGGGTGCGCGCAGGGCATTTGCCTGGGCGAAAGTGCACTGGGAAAAGCTGGACGCCGTGAAGGTGGTGAAGGAGGGGCCGCCGGAGGGCAAGGAGCATCTCCGCCATGAAAAGTATTATGACAGTGTCTTGAAGGGTTCCTGCCTTGTTGCGGATGAATGTGCCAGAGATGTAATTTTTGAATGAACATGCTCATGTGATCCTGTAATGTGAAACTAGTTCATTTGCGCTATGCGACGCTTTTTTAATTTAAAATATTACCTTCTGTGCGGCCGTGTATAAAATCTGAGAGTTGGCCAGTCGTCGGCTTCTTCCCCTATGTAACTAGTACTGGGGTGTTCGGGATAAACCTAAGCACTCTTTATCCCAATTTTGGGTCCTTCGAGGGAGGTGTTCAGCACAACGAACCAGGCAATTGTAGTATAAGGCTTTATCACTCTCACTTAGCCATAGAAGTCTACAATTTTAAATTTTGGCGAAGCCCCTAGTATTCGGAAGGCCGAATTTGGGGCGCTATACACGCCTAAGTCGGGCAAGGATGACTCCTCGCCTGAAGTGGAAAAAGTCTTTAAGGACGTGAGACCTCTCGAACAGCGACCAGCTCTCACCTTATCATGACAGTCAGTTTTCGGCTTTCTCTACTGAGGTGCTCGTCCGGAAGAACCGGGACACAATCGGAGTAGTTCTCCCAGTGCTACCTTAGCCGATATAGCGGAACGTAAGGTACCAAAGCATGGGAGCCGGGAAACCCAACTATTGACCCAAGACATGATTCGGAGCTGATGCATATAATGCTATAAGTTCGGGGTGCCGCACTGTCGAAAGTGTTCGGACTTCTCACACCGTATTATGGGGTAAACGAAAGCCCCTGGTGTATTGACCATACCAGAATGTACGGGTGCAAGTTGTCGTAAATGAACATATAAGAAAAAAAGGATGAATAATGCAATAATAGACTAATGATATGCATTGTTATTTAAACAATACGTCAAAGCATACTGATACAGGTAGTGCAATAAGCAGAAAATAGGACTATTTGATATGTCCTATCCAAGGGCAAGCTGCATATGGATAGTAGAAAGCGGGTATATTGATTATTATTAGAGACCACCTGCGGGGTTCCCGTGTACATCTTAGCTTCTTGCCTCCTTGGTTGTTGCTTCCCGTAATGTGTCCGACAATCGTACTGCCGGAAAGGGCTTCCAGAGAGTTAGGTCCTGAAGGAGAAAAATGATAAAGGTATACAACCCCTAGGGCGGTTAAGCCGCATTGTGGGGCGTGCCTTGATCGTGCCTCCGCCTATGCCCATGGTATTTTCAGTGTGTAATTATGTACGCGCGGCACGAATTTCGTCGCTTGAATGGGACTAGGATGGGGGCCGAGTTTCTAGGCGAGCTCTGAATGTGCCAGACGATCCTGTTACAGGTTACTCCGGACTCGCTTGACGGTGTCCGGGGGTTGTACCGTAGAATTGGCGGTTTGCCTTAAAAGGCTGCTTTGCACTTCTGCTGTGAGGGCTGCAGTGTGCTCTTCTATGCGAAGCGAGCGTTCTGTATTTCCATTGACTGTTATGACCCCCCCCCCTAAGTCCTAGCATCTTGAGCTTGAGGTATGCGTAATGCGGTACCGCATTGAATTTTGCAAATGCGGTTCGCCTGAGCAGTGTGTGATAGCCACTGCGGAACGGGACGATATCGAAGATTAACTCCTTGCTTCGGAAGTTGTCCGGAGATCCGAAGACCACTTCCAGTATGATTGAGCCCGTGTAACGGGCCTCTACACCTGGGATGACGCCCTTAAAGGTGGTTTTGGTGGGTTTTATCCTTGAGGGATCTATTACCCATTTTGCGCACTGTATCCTGATAGGGAAGGTTCAGGCTGCTACCGCCGTCCATAAGGACTCGAGTGAGGTGAAATCCATCGATGATGGGGTCTAGGACCAATGCGGCGGATCCTTCATGACGGATACTAGTGGGGTGGTCCCTGCGATCGAAAGTGATCGGACAAGAGGACCATGGGTTGAACTTTGGGGCGACGGGCTCTATCGCATACACGTCCCTTAGTGCACGCTTCCGTTCCCTCTTAGGAATGTGGGAACCTCTTCTGTCCTCTAGTGTTCGACGACCGGGGCTCCTCCTCGTCATCACTATGCAGCCCCTTGTCCTTCTTTTTGGCATTCAACTTGTCGGCCTGCTTGAACACCCAGCATTCTCTGTTGGCGTGATTGGCTGGCTTATCGAGGGTGCCGTGGATTTGACACGAGCGATCGAGTATGCGGTCCAAGCTGGACGGGCCCGGAGTACTTCTTTTGAATGCCTTTTTCCGCTGACCGGATCTAGAGCCTCTGAATCCGGCATTGACCGCCGTATCATCGGTGTTATCGCCGTTGTTGCGGTGCTTTTGTCTGTTACGACATGGTCTACCGTTGGCATCTTTGGTATCCGGAGTGCCCGGATTCCGTGATGTGTTGTTGCTGCGAGCCTGCTAGCTATCCTCGCCCGCGCAAAAGCGGGTCATGAGTGTTGTGAGGGCTGCCATAGACTTCGGCTTCTCCTGGCCGAGGTGTCGGGCGAGCCATTCGTCATGGATGTTATGCTTGAATGCCGCTAAGGCCTATGCATCCGGACAGTTGACAATTTGGTTTTTCTTAGTTAGGAACCATGTCCAGAATTGCCTGGCCAATTCCCCTGGTTGCCGAGTTATATGGCTCAAGTCATCAGCATCCGGTGGTCGCACGTAAGTGCCGTGGAAGTTGTCAAGGAATGCGTCTTCCAAATCCTCCCAACTGCCGACGGAGTCTGCTGGCAAGCTATTCATCCAATGCCGAGCTGGTCCTTTAAGTTTTAGTGGGAGGTACTTGATGGCATGCAGATCATCACCGCGAGCCATGTGGATGTGAAGGAGAAAATCCTCAATCCATACAGTGGGATCTGTTGTACCATCATATGGTTCGATATTTACAGGTTTAAATCCCTCTAGGAATTCATGATCCATAACTTCATTGGTGAAGCATAGGGGATGTGTGGCGCCTCTGTGTTGGGCTATATCACGACGCAGTTCATATGAATCTTGTCTGCTGTATTTGGCCCGGCCGGATTTACTTTTAGTGTGTCCGGCGTGACGGTCATCGTCCCGCGTTGGCGCGTGCCCCCGTGACCCGTATATTGACCTTGCATGTTTTGCCCTGCTGTACAACACGCCTCGCAGGTCCCGTGTGTTGCCCCAGGCCTTGGTATTTTTGATTGAGTGGCGGCGGGGTGCAGGCTGAACTTCAGGCTGAAACGCCTCTCTGGCTCGGCCACGCGGTGGCCGGTCAGCTGCACCGTACACTGGTGATGGAGGTTTCAATGCTCCCTCCTCGAGGTGAGGTAGCAACCTGCGCTTTGGGTAACTCTTGGATGGGCGCTCGAGTTTGTATTCCTCGGCCGCAAGGACTTCGGTCCGTCTGTCTGCTAACAAGTCTTGATCAGGTTGAAGCTGTTGTTGCTTTTTCTTCAGGCTATTTGCTGTGGCCATAAGCCGGCACTTGAAGCGCTCCTGCTCGACGGGATCCTCAGGTACGATAAATTCTTCATCGCCGAGGCTCACCTCGTCTTCAGAGAGAGGCATGTAATTGTCCTCCTCCAATTCTCCATCTGCTGCTTGCTCTGGAGGGCTAGCTTGTTCGCCCTCCCGCTCTACATCATGCTGGAGGGGATTGTGGTTGTCTTCGGCACTATCTGGAGTGTTATTGTCTCTTGTGCCAGTATCACAACTTTTGCTGTGGCGGGACTTAGAGCGGCGCCGCTGACACCGACGCTTGGGTTGCTTCTTGGAGGGGTCATCCTCCGCTGTCTCATCGCCATTGCCTTCTTTGGGGGTGTCCACCATGTATATATCATATGATGAGGTGGCGGCCCAGTGCCCTGTGGGTGGTGGTTCCTGTTCGTCTCCTGCATCGTCGCCATACTGTCGATGTCTTCGGAGTCGAAGTCGAGCATGTCGGTTAAATCGTTGACAGTGGCTACTAAGTGGGTGGTGGGTGGGCAACGAATTTCTTCGTCGTCCGATTCCCGTTCTAGACGGACATAGTTTGGCCAAGGTTCTCCTGACAAGGAGAGAGACCTTGATGAGTTTAGCGCATCGCCGAAAGGCAAGTGCTGAAGGATATCCGCGGAGGTGAACTCCATGATCGACGCCCAATCAGATTTGATAGGCACGGATGCAGGCGGCTCGGAGTCTGTGGCCGGAGACGAATCCTGTGATTCGGTGACACGGCTCTCGTAAGGGGTGAAGTTAGTATCTGGCTCCATCGCCACTGAGAGTGCGGCCTCCATGGCACAATGTGCTCCGGATTGAAGGCCGGAGTGGTTGCAGATGCGATCTCCCAAACACTGTCCGATGACAGAGTTACGTCATGCTCGTCGTGATTGAGCGGCGCACCTGACATGGGCTCGAATCCGTCAAAGGTCAAGTCTCCACGGATGTCGGCAGTGTAGTTTAGGTTTCCAAACCTAAACTGATGGCCAAGGGCGCAGCTCTCGATCTGCTCCAGATGGCCAAGCGAATTGGCCCACAGTGCGAAGCCGCCGAATACGAAGATCTGTCCGGGGAGGAAAACCTCACCCTGGACTGCATTGTTACCGATGATCGAAGGGGCCATCGAGCCTTACGGTGACGGCATAGTGGAACTCTCAATGAAAGCACCAATGTCGGTGTCAAAACCGGCGGATCTCGGGTAGGGGGTCCCGAACTGTGCGTCTAAGGCGGATGGTAACAGGAGGCAGGGGAGACGATGTTTACCCAGGTTCGGGCCCTCGTGATGGAGGTAATACCCTATGTCCTGCTTGCTTGTTCTTGATGATATGAGTATTACAAGAGTTGTTCCACCATGAGATCGTAGAGGCTAAACCCTAGAAGCTAGCCTATGGTATGATTGTTGTTTTTCCTATGGACTAAACCCTCTTGTTTAAACAGACACCGGAGGGGGCTAGGGTTACACAGAGTCGGTTACAAGGGAGGAGATCTACATATCCGTATTGCCAAGCTTGCCTTCCACGCCAAGGAAAGTCCCATATGGACACGGGACGAAGTCTTTAATCTTGTATCTTCATAGCCCAACAGTCCGGCCAAAGGATATAGTCCGGCTGTCCGGAGACCCCCTAATCCAGGACTCCCTCACAATGTAAAAATAATTTGTATCTACATCATCTGTTGGGGATGGAATTTTTGGCCTCACAGATGCAAAAGTTAGTTATTTTGCATCTACATCATCTATTGGAGATGCTTTACCCCCTGAAATAGGTAAGACTCCCTCCGCGCCCTCCCTTCTCGTGAATCTTTTGTGCCTCGGCGACATGGTAGGTGGGCTGCTACCTCTTGAGCATGCGTTGGTTTTCCCTTTAAGAGGAAAGGGTGATGCAGCAAAGCAGCGTAAGTATTTCCCTCAGTTTTTGAGAACCAAGGTATCAATCCAGTAGAAGACCACACGTGAGTCACCTCGTACCTAAACAAACGCGTGAGTCAATCCCTTCACTGCCACTTGCTAGAGTGAGATGTGATAGAGATAATGATAATAACATAAATATTTTTGGTATTTTTATGATATAGATTGAAAGTAAAGATTGCAAAATAAAATAGATTGGAAACTTGTGTGATGGAGAATAGACCTGGGGCCATAGGTTTCACTAGTGGCTTCTCTCAAGATAGCATAAGTATTACGGTGGGTGAACAAATTACTGTCGAGCAATTGATAGAAAAGCGAATAATTATGAGAATATCTAGGTATGATCATGTATATAGGAATCACGTCCGTGACAATTATACCGAATCTTGCCTGCATCTACTACTATTACTCCACACATACCGCTATCCAGCATGCATCTAGAGTATTAAGTTCATAAGAACAGAGTAACGCCTTAAGCAAGATGACATGATGTAGACGGATAAACTCATGCAATATGATATAAACCCCATCTTTTTATCCTCGATGGCAACAATACAATACGTGTCGTTTCCCTTTCTGTCACTAGGATCGAGCACCGCAAGATTGAACCCAAAGCTAAGCACTTCTTCCATTGCAAGAAAGATCAATCTAGTAGGCCAAACCAGATTGATAATTCGAAGAGACTTGCAAAGATAACCAATCATACATAAAAGAATTCAGAGAAGATTCAAATATTGTTCATAGATAAACTTTATCATAAACCCACAATTCATCGGATCTCGACAAACACACCGCAAAAAGAGTTACATCGAATAGATCTCCAAGAAGAACGAGGAGAACTTTGTATTGAGATCCTAAGAGAGAGAAGAAGCCATCTAGCTACTAGCTATGGACCTGAAGGTCTGAGGGAAACTACTCACACATCATTGGAGGGGCCATGGAGTTGATGTAGAGGCCCTCCATGATCAATGCCCCCTCCGGTGGAGCTCCGGAAAAGGCCCCAAGATGGGATCTCTTGGGTACAGAAGGTTGCAGCAGTCGAATTATGTTTTCGTGGTGCTCCTGGATGTTTGCGGGGTACGTAGATATATATAGGAGGAAGAAGTAGGTCGGTGGAGCCACAAGGGGCCCACGAGGGTGGAGGGCACGCCCAGGGGGTAGGCGCGCCCCCTGCCACGTGGTCGCCTCGTTGGTTGCTTGACGTCCACTCCAAGTCCTCTGGATCATGTTTGTTCCAAAAATCACGCTCCCGAAGGTTTCATTCTGTTTGGACTCCGTTTGATATTCCTTTTCTACGAAACACTGAAATAGGCAAAAAAAACATCAATTTGGGTTCGGCCTCCGGTTAATAGGTTAGTCCCAAAAATAATATAAAAGTATAAAATAAAGCCCATTAACATCCAAAACAGATAATATAATAGCATGGAGCAATAAAAAATTGTAGATACGTTGGAGACGTATCAAGCATCCCCAAGCCTAATTCATGCTCGTCCTCCAGTAGGTAAATGATAAAAACGGAATTTTTGATGTGGAATGCTTCCTAACATATTTCTCAATGTAATTTTCTTTATTGTGGCATGAATGTTCAGATCCGAAAGGTTCAAGATAAAAGTTTAATATTGACATAAAAATATAATACTTCAAGCATACTAACTAAGTAGTCATGTCTTCTCAAAATAACATGGCCAAAGAAAGTTACCCTACAAAATCATATAGTCTGGCTATGCTCTATCTTCATCACACAAAATATTAAATCATGCACAACCCCGATGACAAGCCAAGCAATTGTTTCATACTTTTGATATTCTCAAACTTTTTCAACTTTCACGCAATATATGAGCGTGAGCCATGGACATAGCACTATAGGTGGAATAGAATGGTGGTTGTGTAGAAGACAAAAAGGAGAAGATAGTCTCACATCAACTAGGTGTATCAACGGGCTATGGAGATGCCCATCAATAGATATCAATGTGAGTGAGTAGGGATTGCCATGCAACAGATGTACTAGAGCTATAAGTGTATGAAAGCTCAACAAAAGAAACTAAGTGGGTGTGCATCCAACTTGCTTGCTCATGAAGACCTAGGGCAATTTGAGGAAGCCCATCATTGGAATATACAAGCCAAGTTCTATAATGTAAACTTCCCACTAGTGTATGCAAGTGACAACATAGGAGACTCTCTATAATGAAGATCATGGTGATACTTTGAAGCAGAAGTGTGGAAAAGGATAGTAACATTGTCCCTTCTCTCTTTTTCTCTCATTTTTTTATTTGGGCCTTCTTTCTCTTTTTTGGGCCTCTTTTGTCTTTTTATTTTTTTATTTTTTGTCTGGAGTCTCATCCCGACTTGTGGGGGAATCATAGTCTCTATCATCCTTTCCTCACTGGGACAATGCTCTAATAATGATGATCATCACACTTCTTTATACTTACAACTCAAGAATTACAACTCAATACTTAGAACAAAATATGACTCTATGTGAATGCCTCAGGCGATGTACCGAGATGTGCAATGAATCAAGAGTGACATGTATGGAAATTATGAAAGATGGCTTTGCCACAAATAGGATGTCAACTACATGATCATGCATGGCAATATGACAATGATGAAGCGCGTCATAACAAACGGGACGGTGGAAAGTTGCATGGCAATATATCTCGGAATGGTTATGGGAATGCCATAATAGGTAGGTATGGTGGCTGTTTTGAGGAAGGTATATGGTGGGTGTATGATACCGGCGAAAAGCGCGCGGTAATAGAGAGGCTAGCAAATGTGGAAGGGTGAGAGTGCGTATAATCCATGGACTCAACATTAGTCATAAAGAACTCACATACTTATTGCAAAAATCTATTAGTTATTGAAACAAAGTACTACATGCATGCTCTTAGGGGCATAGATTGGTAGGAAAAGACCATCGCTCGTCCCCGACCGCCACTCATAAGGAAGGCAATCAATACATAAAGCATGCTCTGACTTCATCACATAACGGTTCACCATACATGCATGCTACGAGAATCACAAACTTCAACACAAGTCTTTCTCAAATTCACAACTACTCAACTAGCATGACTCTAATATCACCATCTCCATATCTCAAAACAATTATCAAGTACCAAACTTCTCATAGTATTCAATGCACTTATAAGAAAGTTTTTATTATTCCTAAAAGCAAATTACCATTTTCTTCTAAAGGACTCTAAAAATAATATAAGTGAAGCATGAGAGATCAATTATTTCTATAAAATAAAACCACCACTGTGCTCTAAAAGATATAAGTGAAGGACTAGAGCAAAAACTATATAGCTCAAAAGATATAAGTGAAGCACATAGAGTATTCTAATAAATTCCGATTCATGTGTGTCTCTCTTAAAAGGTGTGTACAGCAAGGATGATTGTGGTAAACTAAAAAGAAAATACTCAAATCATACAAGATGCTCCAAGCAAAACAC
The DNA here is from genome assembly GCA_034509565.1 of Triticum monococcum. Taxonomy (NCBI): domain Eukaryota; kingdom Viridiplantae; phylum Streptophyta; class Magnoliopsida; order Poales; family Poaceae; genus Triticum; species Triticum monococcum. The sequence goes on along the minus strand of CM067842.1, from coordinate 72,473,405 downwards.
ATATCATGTGGTGAATAAAAATATAGCTCCAACTAAAGTTACCGATGAACGAAGACAAAAGAGGGGATGCCTTCAGGGGCATCCCCAAGCTTAGGCTTTTTGGTGTCCTGGGATTTACCTTGGGGTGCCTTGGGCATCCCCAAGCTTAGGCTCTTGCCACTCCCTGTTCCATAATCCATCAAATCTTTACCCAAAACTTGAAAACTTCACAACACAAAACTTAAAAGAAAATCTTCGTGAGCTCCGTTAGTAAAGGAAAACAAACCACCACTTCAAGGTACTGTAATGAACTCATTCTTTATTTATATTGGTGTTAAAAATACTGTATTCAAACTTTTCTATGGTTCATAACCTCTATTACTAGCCACAGATTCATCAAAATAAGCAAACAACACACGAAAAAACAGAATCTATCAAAAACAGAACAGTCTGTAGTAATCTGTAGGTTTCGAATACTTCTAGAACCCCAAAAATTCTACAATAATTTTCTGGACGTGAGGAATTTATCTATTAATCATCTGAAAAAATAATTAACTAAATAGCACTCTCCAGTAAAAGATGGCAGCAATTCTCGTGAGCGCTAAAGATTCTGTATTTTACAGCAAGATCAAAAAGACTTTCCCCAAGTCTTCGCAATGGTTCTACTTGGCAAAAAAACTAAATAAACACAAAAAACACAACCAAAACAGAGGCTAGATAAATTATTTATTACTAAACAGGAACAAAAAGAAAGGAATAAAAATAAAATTGGGTTGCCTCCCAACAAGCACTGTCGTTTAACGCCCCTAGCTAGGCATAAAAGCGAGGATAGATCTAGGTATTGCCATGATAATGATAAGGTAAATCGTGAAAGGTCATCTCATACTCCCTACGTTCAGCAGCAAGCTTTCTTTGTGGCAAGCAAAAGTAATCAAAAGGGCTAAATTTAATGGGACAAAAGTCCCCAAGATCAAGCTCGGGAGGTGTTAGTTCCTCCTTTGGCCCCTCATATTGCACAACCAATTCATCATTATAAGCATTCTTTTGGCAAAAAGTCATGAGCCATTGTTCAAGGGAAAAACCTAGCCAGTTGTTCTAGATGGAAAAATTATCATTAAGTTCAGAGATCCTATTAACAAGAGCATTGGTAGGAACCTTTTTTCTAAGGTTTTCATTAAAAGCAACATGATCTAAAGATTGTAAACGCATAATGTCTTCTTGATAGAAAATGATTGCTTCTATGGGACGACGGCCAGCATCCACCCTATAATGCGCAAAAATTTCATTGGCTTATTGTATTATAAATCTGAACTAATGAGCTAAAAAGATGGTTGCTGCTCGCTTAACAGAAGAATGCTCAATATTAGAAAATTCAAGGAAGATCCTTTGTATGGAAGGATGCATATGTAAAAATTGTCTTTCGAGTTCAACTATGAGCAAGGATATAGCATCTGCGAGACTACTGGTTTTATGAAGGATAGATCCACTCATGGTGGGCAAAGCACCGACAGAAGTAAAGAAATCTTGAATAACTCAGTTCCCAATAATATTACCGCTATCAATACAAAACTTTAATGTGGAAAATAATAGGATTTTTAAGAGGATCATCAAAAGCATCAAAGTTTTCCATATTATTATCCTTATCAACGATAACCTCCCCAGTTTCAGACATGGTGGCAACAAATTGCAAAAAGAACGAGCACGCAGAAGGTAGGAAGGGAGAAGAGGCGAGCGGGAAAAAGAGGGCGAAAAAACGGCAAGGGTGAAGTGGGGGAGAGGAAAACGAGAGGAAAATGGCAAATAATGTAATGCGAAGGATAAGAGTTGTGATGGGTACTTGGTATGTCTTGACTTGGCATAAATCTCCCCGGCAACAGTGCCAAAAATCCTTCTTGCTACCTCTTGAGCATGCGTTGGTTTTCCCTTGAAGAGGAAAGGATGATGCAGCAAAGAAGCGTAAGTATTTCCCTCAGTTTTTGAGAACCAATGTATCAATCCAGTAGGAGACCACGCGTGAGTCACCTTGTCGGTGTCAAAACCGGTGGATCTCGGGTAGGGGGTCTCGAACTGTGTGTCTAAGGCGGATGGTAACAAGAGATAGGGGACACGATGTTTTACCTAGGTTCGGGCCCTCTTGATGGAGGTAAAACCCGACGTCCTGCTTGATTTATTTTTGATGATATGAGTATTACAAGAGTTGATCTACCATGAGATCGGAGAGGCTAAACCCTAGAAGCTAGCCTATGGTATGATTGTATGTTGTCCTACGGACTAAAACCCTCCTGTTTATATAGACACCGGGGGGGTTAGGGTTACACAAGGTCGGTTACAAAGGAGGAGATATCCATATCCGTACTGCCTAGCTTGCCTTCCACGCCAAGTAGAGTCCCATCCAGACACGCGATGAAGTCTTCAATCTTGTATCTTCATAGTCCAACAGTCCGGCCAAAGAATATAGTTCGGCTGTCCGGAGACCCCCTAATCCAGGACTCCCACAGTAGCCCCTGAACCAGGCTTCAATGACGACGAGTCCGGCACGCAGTGTTGTCTTCAGCGTTGCAAGGCGGGTTCCTCCTCCGAACACACCACGGAATAATTTGAATACAAGGATAGTGTCCGACCCTGCAAAATAAGTTCCACATACCACCATAGAGAGAATAATATTTCCACAAATCTAATCTACTGACATGTTTCGGCAACATGACATCATGCCGTGGCCCGGTGATTATTCGAACCGTTTCCTTTAACTAGCCCCGCACATAATGCGAGGCATTTTCTTGACACGTCTTGTCAAAGCAGAGATCGTGTCCCCCTTATTATGGGATTCTCATCAATACGGGTGTGGGTAACCCAACCGTGCCTAGGACTCCTAGATTTTAGGCAAGTCCCAAACGGCCACGAGGAGGACGCTTGATATTCACCCTCTTTATAAAGGGACAAGGCTTTTACTTTTTTCCTCCCGTGCTCAATCGAATCCTTCTCCTGCCTCGAGTTCTAACACCCAAAGCCCAGGTCAGGTTCTTCGGACCTTCAATCATGTCCGGATCCAGCCTCTAGGGCCGGTGGATGCCCTCCTCCGTCACGGAAGAGGATATCAAGAAGTTGAGGGAGGCAAGATACCTGACCGCCGAAGTTTCGCATCGGCTGCCTGCCTGAGGGCAGGTCGTCCCTACTCCTGAACCCAATGAAGACGTCGTGTTCATCTCCCACTTCCTCCGAGGACTAGGCCTCACTCTAGATCCCTTCGTTAGGTGTTTGATGTTCTATTACGGGCTTGATTTCCATGATCTAGCCCCGGATTCCTTTCTCCACATCTCGACATTTATTGTCGTATGTGAGGCCTTCCTCCGCATTACCCCTCACTTTGGCATGTGGCTCAAGACCTTTGATGTGAAGCCGAAGACGGTTGAGGGGCAGCATGCAGCGTGCGGAGGTCCATTAATAAGCAAGATCGCTGGAGCTCCGTGGCCAAAGGGTTCCTTTCCAGAGGTGTCTGGATTATGGCAGCGGGAGTGGTTCTACGTCACCGCTCCCAGAAGTGCCAAGTGGGTAGCTTCCCCCACCTTTCGCTCGGGCCGTCCACCACAACTGATGTCATGGATCAGCAGGGGGCTGAGCTGGGGTCTAGCCAAGGATGTGCCCACACTGCAAAGCCGCATCTGAGACCTCTTCGAGGGAGATTTTAGTTTGATTATGGTAGTGCAAGTTATGCTGGTTCGTCGAGTCCAGCCTTGCAAACGCCGGCCCCTCCGCTTGTGGGAATTCAACCCAGAAGGACCACGTGCTATTCAGAATTTCCTTGGCCTGACACACGAGGATATGTACAAGTCATTCTTCGGACCCCAAATAGAGTGTCCGGACACCACCGAGGACGTGGGCCTGAGCAGCAACCGCACCGCGGCCCAAGTAACTAATCCTCTAGTCGAACACACTGTCTTTCTTTTATCATGACATCATTCTAAAGAATTCCTCTTTGACCAGGACTGGATAACAAAGGCAAAGATGATCCGGTGTTTGGCCCCCCTTCCCGAAGCCTTGGGCAATCCGGTGCTGGAAAAGATGCTCGAGCCAGCACCTTGCCCGGTGCCCTCAAGGGAAGATGGGCCTCCACCGCTACCTATTCCAACCGAGGGAACGAGCGCCTCCGTGAGGGAGGATAACCAAGGGGAAGAATCTGACATTCCATCGCCCCGGGGGAGGAAGAGGACTACCTCTGAAGATCCGGAAACCAAGGTCTCCAAATGGGAGAAGAAAACTCCACCAGAGGGTCCTGCCTCGGAGGGTGCTCTTGCCGCACAAAGTCCATGCGGGGATCAGCCCTCTAACGAGCTGTAAGTAATCAAAAAGTACTTAATAGCAAAGATATACTACCTTACTTCTGAGGAAAATAACTGAAGCATTTATCTTGCAGTTCGGATCTGAGCCCTTCTCAGCATAGCTCGTCTTCGGGATATCTTCTTCCCGTGATGATGGAGAGCGAAACGCCTCCCCCGGACTCCCCAGCTCAAGAAGCGGGCGACCTTGAAGTGTCGTCGCGGAGGGTCACCCCAGATCTGGTGAGGCCTGAAGATAATCCTATGGTCACCCGAAGTCCCCAGTATCCAGCTCTTGAAGAGAGCAACGAAAAGAATCCGGCAGCGTCTGGTATGCGGTCGGACGCACTGAGGGATCTGCTAGGGCGAGCCACTATCTCAGAAGAGCACTGTACATTGATCGGTACGGTGATTGAAAGGATTTCATCCGCCGAAAGCGGGTTGCATCAAGCCTTTATGAGTCTACTGACGGGCTTTGAGGTACGTGAAATGATATGCATTTGTGGTAGAACCGCACATTTTTAGATGTGCCCTGTGTAGATAGTAGCCCCTGAGACTCTGGTTGTCATCAAAAATGGCGGCGAACAGAGGATCTTAGTCCAGGTAATAACTAGACCACCTTTATGTGCAGGTGTCTGAAGCTCTGGTGGCTAGCCAGAATGATGGGGTTGCCGAACTAAAGCGGCGACTGGACGCGGCGGATGCCGATATCGAGCTTGTTAACAAGCGGCTTGACGAGGCACAGGGTAGGTGATGTTTATAGTGAATGTCACATAATAAGAGCAGCGTGATGCCAGTATCTTTAATATGTTGTGACTGCAGATGGAGCTGCCACCGTGGAGGCCCTGCGGGCGGAGCTTGCCCGAGCCAAGGAGCAAGCAAGGAGTAGTAATGCGGCCGCTTTGAAGGTGGCTGAAGAGTTGAGAGCCGAGAAGGCCGCGCATAGCGACAGCAAAGAGAAAATGGCCAAAATGGTTGTGAAGTTAAAAGACACTGCCGACCGCTGCCAGTTTCTTGAAGAAGAAAGCCGGGCGAAGGCTACGGACCTCGAAAAGGCCACAATGGCGACCAAAGACACCCGCTCTGCAATGGGAGCAAAGAAGGAGGAACTACGTGAAGCTGGGGATATTGTGGCTGGGAAGCCCATTATGCTGCGAAGGAAGTTCGGCGATCCGCGGTATGCCCCTATGGATCGGCTGCGGAGTTCGGCCGACGCATATCTGGACTTGGCGGCGAGCGCTGTCATTGCGGCCGAATACTTCCGAGATCAAATAGATCGTGAAGTGGACAAGCTGTTCTGGTCGCAATTTGACATTCCAAAGCGTCTGCTTCCATTGACTGATCAGCTTGCCGAATGGGCCGAACTCAATAGATTGTCCAGACTCGCCATGAGGTCTGTCGTGTATAATCTGTGGCCGGAAAGGCCAAAGCCAAACAACTATTTTAGCTTGGTGCAGCAGTTCCTTGGTGCGGTGCCACGCATTAATGCGATGAAGAGGTCGGCGTGCATAGAAGGCTCGCGGATGCCCTTGCCCGTGTCAAAACATACTGGGCGGAGATGGATGCCACCACTGTCGCGGCGTAGGGTTCGGCCACAGGCTGAGTGGCTGCCGAGCACTATTTTGAAGAAGTTCTTGAGGGCGCTCGTTCTATAGAGGCCCAGTGCTCGAAGAATGTTATGTTTGATTGACATGTATTCCCATTGTAAAAACAACGTTTTATTGAATTTATCGAGGATGTATTTATACTTTTCCCGAAAATATTGTGATGCCTCCTGCGCGGCCGTTTATGTATACAGGTATATAACCTGAAAGATTGTAGTCGTCGACTTCACCCCCCATGCATATAGTGCAGGGGTGTTCGCAGAAGACGCATATTCACACTTAATCCAACGTCTTGGTCCTAATAAGGAGGTGATAGCGCAGTGAACTAGGCAACCGGACTATAATGCTTTAACACTTTCACTTAGCCATAGGAGTTTGACAGTGGGGCTACTATATAGCCCCTGGTGGCTCCGCACTCGTCCGGATTCGGGGTGCGTACATGCCTGGCTGGGAAACGGCCCTTCGTTAATGCAGAGGAATCCCGAAGATTCCAATAAGTCATCGAGTGGTTGATCAGTCTCACGCTATATCATGACAGTCGGTTTTCGGCTTTCTCTACTGAGGTGCTCGTCTGGATGATCCAGGGCACAATCGCAGTAGTTCTCCTGGTGCCGCCTTAGCCGATAGAGTGGAACGTAAGGCAGAAAAACACAGGAGCCGGGCAAACCCAACATTTGACCAAAGACATGATTCGGAGCTAATGCATAAAAGGCCAAACTCGCGACGCCGAACACTCCCTAAGGTATTCGGTCTTTATGGTGTAAACTGGGTCTAAACAGTACCCTTTGTAATAAGCCCCTGGTGTCCAGGTACGTGCATTATTCTGGCGTGGCCACATGCCAAGACGTTAGCATCCTTCTCAGATGTACTGAGAATCCGAGGGATGTAAATCAATAAGAGACAGTAAAAAAAGGTTTACGCAGGGTCTTAATCTACAAAGAATCCTTGGAACGGGTCCCTACTGCACGTCTGCGCATGTGTCTCCGTTGTGCCGTATCCTGGACGGGTGTAGCACAATGGTCATCTGAAAAAGAGAGGAACTTAATAGAAAATTTATCATGCAAAAGTTAAGTTATACTAAATAAACAATATATAGTTGAAAATGAGTAAAGGTGAGCCTTATTGCCACTTTTGCGCGCGCGTTGAGCCCCTTGTAATGTAATAGGGGTGTGGGAGTCTTGGATTAGGGGGTCTCCGGACAGCCGGACTATTTCCATTGGCCGGACTGTTAGACTATGAAGATACAGGATTGAAGACTTCATCTCGTGTTCGGATGGGTCTCTACTTGGCGTGGAAGGCAAGCTAGGCAATACGGATATGTGTATCTCCTCCTTTGTAACCGACCTTGTGTAACCCTAACCTATCTGGTGTCTATATAAACCGGAGGGTTTTAGTTCGTAGGACAACATACAATCATACCATAGGCTAGCTTCTAGGGTTTAGCCTCTCCGATCTCGTGGTAGATCTACTCTTGTACTACCCATATCATCAATATTAATCAAGCAGGACGTAGGGTTTTACCTCCATCAAGAGGGCCCGAACCTGGGTAAAACATTGTGTCCATGCCTCCTGTTACCATCCACCTTAGACGCACAGTTTGGGACCCCCTACCCGAGATCCGCCGGTTTTGACACCAACATTGGTGCTTTCATTGAGAGTACCTCTGTGTCATCGCTGTTAGGCTTGATGGCTCCTATTATCATCGATAGCGATGCAGTCCAGGGTGAGACTTTTCTCCCTGGACAGATCTTCGTGTTCGGCAGCTTTGCACTGTGGGCCAATTTGCTTGGCCATCTGGAGCATATTGAAAGTTATGCCCCTGGCCACCAGGTCAGGTTTGGAAGCTTAAACTACACGGCCGATATCCGTGGAGACTTGATCTTCAACGGATTCGAGCCTCTCCCTTGTGCGTCACGCGGTCACGATGAGTATGATTTAGCTCTACCATCGGACAGTGTTCAGGAGATCGCACAGGTAGCCGCCCCGACCCTCAATTCGGAGCTAGTTGCACCGTCCATGGACGGGTGGATGGACCCCGCCACGGAGGCCTTACCCTCAGCGGCAATCGACCCAAACATCAACCTTACCTTGCACGAGAGCCGTGTTGATAAACTGCCAGATCCCTCTCCGGCCACGGACTCCAAACCGCCCGCGCCCGTTCCTATCACATCCGATTGGGCGCCGATCATGGAGTTTACCTCCGTGGATATTTTTCAGCACTCGCCCTTTGGCGACATACTGAACTCATTAAGGTCTCTCTCCTTGTCAGGAGGATCCTAGCCGAACAATGTCCGGCAGGACTGGGATGTGGACGACGAAGAAATTCGCGGCCCACCCACCACCCACTTAGTAGCCACTATCGATGACTTAACCGACATGCTCGACTTCGACTCCGAAGACATCGACGGTATGGATGACGATGCGGGAGACGAAGAGGAACCACTGCCCACAGGGCACTAGACAACCACCTCATCACACGATATATACATTGTGGATACACCCAAAGAAGGCAATGGCGACGAGATAGCGAAGGATGACCCCTCCAAGAAGCAACCTAAGCGCCGACGTCAGCGGCGCCGCTCGAAGTCCCGCCAAAGCAAAAGTGGTGATACCGGCACAGGAGATAATAACACTCCGGATAGTGCCGAAGACAACAACAATCCCCTCCAGCAAGATTTAGAGCAGGAGGGTGGAGGAGCCAGCCCTCCTGAGAGAGCGGTAGATGGAGAGATAGAGGATGATAATTACATGCCCCCCTCCGAAGACGAGGCAAGCCTCAGGGACGACGAATTCGTCGTGCCAGAGGATCCCGTCGAACAAGAGCGCTTCAAACGCCGGCTTATAGCCACGGCAAATAGCCTTAAGAAAAAGCAGCAGCAGCTTCAAGCTGATCAGGATCTGCTAGCTGACAGATGGATTGAAGTCCTCGCGGCCGAGGAATATAAATTCAAGCGCCCCTCCAAGAGTTACCCGAAGTGCAGGTTGCTACCCTGACTAGAGGTAGAAGCGTATGACGTGGATGATCGACCACCTCGTGGCCGCGATAGAGAGGCATTCCAGCCAAAAACTCAGCCTGCACCCCGACGCCATTCAAATAAAAAGGCATCGGGAGATACGCCGGACCTGCGAGACATATTGGAGGACAAAGCAAAGCATGCAAGATCAATGTACGGATCACGAGGGTGCGCCACTATGCGAGACGATAAACGTCACGCCGGATACAGTAAAAGTAAATCCGGCCGGGCCGAACACAGTGGGCAAGACCCATTCGAGCTGCTTCGTGATATAGCCCAATACAGAGGCGTCGCACACCCCTTATGCTTCACAGACGAAGTAATGGATCATCAAATCCTAGAAGGTTTCAAACCTGTAAATATTGAATCATACGACGGCACAACAGATCGTGCGGTATGGATCGAGGATTTCCTCCTCCACATCCACATGGCCCGCGGTGATGACTTACACGCCATCAAATACCTCCCACTAAAGCTCAAGGGACCAGCGTGACATTGGCTTAACAGCTTTCCAGCAGAGTCCATTAGCTGTTGGGAAGATCTGGAAGCCGCATTCGACGACAACTTTCAGGGCACTTATGTGCGGCCACCAAATGCCGATGACTTGAGCCACATAATTCAGCAGCGAGAAGAATCGGCCAGGCAATTCTTGGCTCGGTTCCTAACAAAGAAAAATAAAATCGTCGACTGTTCGGATGCAGAGGCCCTAGCGGCTTTCAAACACAACATCCGCGACGAATGGCTAGCCCGGCACCTTGGTCAGGAAAAGCCGAAATCTATGGCAGCCCTCACGACACTCATGACCCGCTTTTGTGCGGGAGAAGACAGCTGGCTGGCTCGCAGTAATCACATATCAAAGAACCATGGTAATTCAGATACCAAGGACGGCAATAGCAGGTCACGTCGGAACAAACATAAGCGCCGCATTAACAACGATAATACCGAGGATACGACAGTCAATGCCGGATTCAAAGGCTCTAAACTCGGTCAGCGGAAAAAGCCCTTCAAACAAAGTACGCCGGGTCTGTCCAGCTTGGACCGTATACTCGATCGCTCGTGTCAAATACACGGCACCCCAGACAAGCCAGCCAATCACACCAACAGGGATTGGTGGGTGTTCAAGCAGGCCGGCAAGTTAATTACCGAAAATAAGGACAAGGGGCCACATAGCGATTACGAGTAGGAGCCCCGGCAGCCACACACCGGAGGACAGAAGAGGTTTCCCCCACAAGTGCGGATGGTGAACATGATATACGCAACCCACATCCCCAAGAGGGAGTGGAAGCGTGCGCTCAGGGATGTATATGCGTTGGAGCCATTCGCCCCAAAGTTCAACCCATGGTCCTCCTATCCGATCACTTTCGATCGCAGGGACCATCCCACTAGTATCCATCACGGCGGATTCGCCGCACTGGTTCTGGACCCAATCATTGACGGATTTCACCTCACTCGAGTCCTTATGGATGGCGGCAGCAGCCTGAACCTGCTTTATCAGGACACGGTGCGCAAAATGGGTATAGACCCCTCAAGGATCAAACCCACAAAAACGACCTTTAAAGGCATCATTCCAGGCGTAGAGGCCCATTGCACAGGCTCAATTACACTAGAAGTGGTCTTCGGGTCCCCGGATAACTTCCGAAGCGAAGATTTAAACTTCTATATAGTCCCGTTCCGCAGTGGTTATCATGCACTGCTCGGGCGAACCGCATTTGCGAGATTCAATGCGGTACCGCATTATGCATACCTCAAGCTCAAGATGCCAGGACTTCGCGGGGTTATTACAGTTAATGGAAACACAAAGCGCTCTCTCCGAACGGAGGAGCACACCGCGGCCCTCACAGCAGAAGCACAAAGCAGCCTCTCAAGGCAATCCACCAGTTCAGCGTTTCAAGACCCGAACACCTTCAAGCATGCTCGGAGTAATCGGCAACTAGACCGCCTGGCGCGATCTGAGCTCGTGTAGCAATGCGGCCCCCACCCCAGTCTCAACCAAACGGCGAAACTCGTGCCACGTGTACATAACTACGCATTAAAAATACCATGGGCACAGGTGGGGAGGGGGGCACAACTGCGGCACGCCCCAAGACGCGGCTTAATCCACACTAGGGGCTTCCCGTTTGGTTCTCTTTCTCTTTTTCAGGACCTTAATCTCTGGAAACCCTGTCCGACAGCACTATTGCCGAACACATGATGTAGCAACCAAGGAGGCAGAAAGCTACGTCACACCACAGAATTCTCAGGTGGATTACAATAACGAGCAAAATATTTGATTTAATACTATTCCTCAGCTTGCCCTTGGAAGCGAAATAGTCCTACTCTTTGCTTATCGCACCATCTGTATCATTCTGCTTTAACGCACCTTTTTGAATAAACAACGCATAACATTACTTATATTATTGCATTCTTGTTATATATGTATGTGTTCATTAATGATGCATTGCAACCGTACACTTTGGTACAGCCAATACACCAAGGGCTTACGTACCCCTCAATATGGTGTGAAAAGTACGAACACTTTCACAAGTGCGGCACCCCGAACTTATAGCATTATATGCATTAGCTCCGAATCATGTCTTTGGTCAAATGTTGGGTTTGCCCGGCTCCTATGTTTTGGTACCATATGTTCCGCTCTATCGGCTAAGATAGCGCTAGGAGAACTACTGCGATTGTGCCTCGGTTCTGCTGAGTTAAGCACCTCAGTAGAGAAAGCTAAAACTAACTATCATGATAAGGCGAGAGACTGGTTGCTGTTCGGCGAGGTTTTTGAGTCCCTAAAGACTTATGCCGCTTAGAGCAAGGGGCCGGCCCTGTCTGGCTTAAAGGCGTGTATCGCGCCTCGAATTCGGCCTTCCGAATACCAGGGGCTTCACCGAAATTTAAAATTATAGAATTCTATGGCTAAGTGAGAGTGATAAAGCATTATCAGTCTGGTTGCGTTGTTCGTTGTGCTGAGCACCTCCCTCGAAGGAGCCAAACATGGGAACAAGAGTGCTCAGGTTTATCCCGAACAACCCAGCACTCGTGGCGTGGGGGCAGAAGCTAAGGACTAGCCATCTCTCAGATTGGATAAACAGCCAAACAGAAGGTAATATTTTAAATTCACACAAGCGTTGCATAGCGCATATGAACCAAGTTTTCGTCATACAGGATCACACGAGAAAGTTTACTCAAATATTACATCCTTGGAACATTCGTCCACTACAAGACGGGCACCCTTCAGGACACCCTCATAATAAATTTCAGGGGTGCGATGCTCCTTGCCCTGCGGTGGCCCTTCCTTGATCAGCTTCACGGCGTCTAGCTTGGCCAACTGCACCTTCACACAGGCAAAAGCCCGGCGTGCACCTTCGATGCAGACAGACCGCTTGACGACCTCCAACCGTGGGCAGGCATCCACAAGCCGCCTCACCAGGCCAAAGTAGCTTTTCGGAAGGGCATCGCCAGGCCACAGCTATCGGATCACGGGTTCCGGCAGACCCTTAAGGTTCGAACACTGGGGTGCGCACGGAGATTACGCCTTCTACCTCCCCGTCTCACAAAGATCTAAACTACTGAAAGAATTGCACAAGAGACACAAGGTTTATACTGGTTCGGGCCACCGTTGTGGTTTAATACCCTACTCCAGTGTGTGGTTGGTGGATTGCCTTCTGGGGCTGGTGATGATGAACAATACAAGGAAGAACAGCCTCGCGAGGGTCTGTTCTTGGCTGGGGTGATGAACTGCTAGGAGGAGTTCAGTCACCCTTCTCTCTCTCTCTCTCTGATTTCGATCCAATGTCTCTTCCAGATGCCTTTCTTCCCGCCCCTCTACCCTGGGGGTGGCTAGTCCTATTTATAAGCAAAGGCCCTGGGCCTCTTCCCAAATATTGAGCGGGAAGGGCGCCAACAATTGGCCAATTCGAAGGGGAACATCTAGTACACTTATCCTAACCAAAGTTGGTCTTCGCCTGCCAAAGGCTCTGTGGTGACACCGTGCTGGGCTCCATGGTGACCTCCGTCTTGTAGTCTTCCTGGTCTTGGTCTCGTTGCACTGAAATGGCAACCTTTGCCTGATGCCTCGGTACTCCGCGGTTGCGCTTGCCCCCTTTGCACCAAAGAGGAAAGAAGGATGCTGCACGCACTGGCGCCCGCCTGGCGCCCTAAGTCGTCATGGCTTGCGTCATGGGCACCTCGCGAGGTACCCTGCCTTGATCTCTCCGCCTCCTCACGAGCCAGCCTGAGGAGGCTGCACCTGAGGATGCGCCGTGTCATCCGCCCCGTGAGGCATGGCCCCTCGCGAGGGTCTTGAGTCTTGTGTCGATGAAGATGGGCCGCACTGGGCCCCCTTTGAGCCACGCCGCAGGCCGCAGGCAGGCAAGTCTGGGGACCCCCGTTCCTAGAACGCCGACAACAGCCGGACTATAAGGCCCTTCATGGCCTGCTCGGCCGCCTTGTGCAGCCCGACCAGCTGCTTTAGCTGGTCGCTCAGAGGCATCGAGTGTTCGGTCCTAGTATACTGAGACCAGAACAGCTTCTCCATTGAGCTTCCCTCCTTGGCCTGGTAAAACTGTGCGGTATCCGACACGTGCGGGGCAAATCTGCGAATGCTCCTAGAGAACTCTATATTTGGGTAAGTAATCGGTAATTTACTTTTACATGCTTGCTCTGCATATAAAATGCCTTACCCGCCGCTATCTTCTTCATTGCATCGATCTCCTGGAGGGCCTTTTGGGCTTCGGCCTTGGCACTTTTTGCGCTCTCGAGGGCCCCGGCAAGCCCAGACTCTCGCGTCTTTGAGTCAAGCTCCAACGCCTCGTGCTTCGTCATGAAAGCCTGGAGCTCTTGCTGCACCTCGCCAACCCGAGCCTCTTCCTTTTCTCCCTCGATGCGCTCCTTGGCCGCTTTATCTTCGGCCTCGGACATTGCTTGCTTTAGGGTCGCCACTTCGGTCGTGGCCCCTGGCAAATTCATGATGATCCTGTCATTTTGCAATCGCACTCTTTTTTATACATATCCACAGACTAGGTACTACTTACCTTTGTTCTCCTCGAGTTGCCTCTTGGTAAGGCCGAGCTCGTCTTGGGACCCTTTAAGGTCCTGCTTCAGTATGGCGACCTCCGCAGTCAGTGCGGCGGACGCCAGCAGCGAAGCCTGCTTACGCATATTGACATACTTAGATTAGACTCCCGTGATATTATTTAATCCTCTATTCGGCTTTTCTTTGTGAACACCGAAGAGAGCATCAGGGGCTACTGTCTATGCGGTAATATTTTCCTATATTTTAAACACTTACCTCAAAGCCTGTTAGAAGGCTGGCATAGGCTTAAGTCAATCCACTCTTGGTGGACTGAACCTTCTGGATCACTGGCACTCATGATAGTGCGGTGCTCCTCATCGATGGAAGCGCTGCGAAGCGCTTCCAGCAGATTGTCCGGCGCATCTGGAGGGACAGAGATCACCGATCCAGGCATCTCACCCCTCTTAGAAGGAGGCTGCCTGCCCGAGTCCGGAACCACTGGAGGTTCTGACGCGGTGTTCGGCTGAGGGCTGAACTCGGAGCTCTCAGGGGCCTTGTCCCATCGGCTCCCGGAGTCCGGGAGGCCGCCTTGAGGCACCTCCAGGACTGTCTCCCCTTGACCCGGTGCCCCGTAAGATAGCACCTCGGCGTCGTCCGTAGGATGAGGGGAGGTAGCGGTCGGGACTGGATCGCTATCCATATCCGACGAACCCATGGAGCCGTCCGATGATACATCGATACGGGCTCGGGGCGGCCTGCATAATCATATTTCATCGTTAGGTGAAGTTGTGCGACAAAGGAATACTATGACTTACTCTAGTATCCGAATACTTATGACTTCCCCAGGGGCTTGGCCATGGTCAGCCACTCGTCTTCACCGTCGGCGGCGGTGGTAGAGTACTCCGGAAGGAGAGTTCTCCCCTTCTTGGACCCTTCGGCCTCCCCAGTTAGGGCGGTCTTTGTCGTTGTCAAAACCGGCAGATCTCGGGTAGGGGGTCCCGAACTGTGCGTCTAGGCCGGATGGTAACAGGAGGCAAGGGACACGAAGTTTTACCCAGGTTCGGGCCCTCTCGATGGAGGTAAAACCCTACGTCCTGCTTGATTAATATTGATGATATGGGTAGTACAAGAGTAGATCTACCACGAGATCGAGGAGGCTAAACCCTAGAAGCTAGCCTATGGTATGATTTTTGTAGAGTATATCGTTCTATGGACTAAAACCCTCCGGTTTATATAGACACCGGAGAGGGTTACGGTTACACAAAGTCGGTTACAATGGTAGGAGATCTGCATATCTGTATCGCCAAGCTTGCCTTCCACGCCAAGGAAAGTCCCTTCCGGACACGGGACGGAGTCTTCAATCTTGTATCTTCATAATCCAACAGTCCGGCCAAAGGATATAGTCCGGCCATCCGTACACCCCCTAATCTAGGACTCCCTTAGTAGCCCCCGAACCAGGCTTCAATGACAATGAGTCCGGCGCGCAGATTGTCTTCGGCATTGCAAGGCGGGTTCTCCTCCAAATTCCGTGTACCTGTTGAATAAAGTCCGGTTTCATGTAGATGTTTGCGCTCCTTGGCTTCTATGCCCAATAATGGCCGCTTCCCACGTGTCAAATGAATATGAAAAGTCTGAGTGTTTTTACATTCACACCCCTAGCCGCGTAAATGAGCTGCCCTATTTAAGGGGATGAGGATTTAGATCCGATCCACACATTCTCCCCTCCGCGAGTGTTCATCAGAGCGCATCCGACAACGGTCCATTCCACCATGGCCAGCCGTCGCAACTCCTCCCCTCGCCCTTCCAGCCCTAAGCCTAGATATTGGGAGAGATGTTCCATCCTGCATAGCAAGCTAGTGACGCTCCAGACCAAGGGATTTCTCCCCCCGGCCTATATGGTCCCGGTTCGAGCCGGTCTTGCCATCTACAACGGCGGAGAGCAAGCAGAGAATGCCCCTAATCCCTCCAAAGGAGAGCGGGTGTGCCTCGTCCCTTACTTAATAAGGGGGCTAGGATTTCCAATCCATCCATTTCTCCGAGGGCTGCTAGAGTTCTACGGCCTCCAGCTACATAATCTCACGCCTTCCTCAGTATTGCATATCGCGGGCTTTGTAGCCCTCTGCGAGCTGTTCTTGGGTGTTGAAGCTCATTTCAGACTGTGGCAGGAGCTATTTTGCCTCGTGCCCCATTCCAAGAAGGGGTCAATGTATCAAGTGGGCGGAGCCGAAGTGTGGCGCATCGCCGGGACCGGATATCTGTCCGGAACCCCAAAGAAGGCGTCCGAAGACTGGCCCTCGGAATGGTTTTATATAGAAGACGTCCCGCTGCCGGATCCTGTCCGGATCGGCCTCCCTGAATTCAACAGTGCTCCCTTAAAGAAGCGCCTAAGCTGGCGCCCACGGAGCCCTTACAGGGGAGGTGACAGGGACATCATTTACCTGATGGGCCGAATAATATTGTTAGCCCTTTCCGGACTAACCATGATCGGGGTTATGGCCGAATGCATTATGCGGGGGGTGCAGCCGCTTCAGTATAGAAGCCACCCCATGTGGGACTTCAACGGGGAGGACGACGCCACCCGCTCTACTAAAGATCTTGTCCACTTTGTATAAGGGAGAAGAGGAGGAATTTCTCCGCGTCAACCCTCAGGGTGGATTATCCATGCACAAACCCCCAAGATGGGTAAGAAGCCGTATTTACTTGTCCATCCGTTTTGTATTCCCATTGTTAAATATTCAGTCTGACAACTTCAACGCAGGAACTGCGCCGGGCTGTTAAGGAAATAAGCAGCCCTCCTCCACAACCCGAGGACCCAGGACGGTCCCTCGACTCGGCCTGTCAAGAGGATCCGGACATATCTGTGGAGCTAATTGATGAAGTGTTCCATCAATTGAGCAAGGACAACGCCTTGGTGGCCATTACGGCCGATTACACAGGGCTAATCCTGACCCCCCAGGTACCTGCGATCGAAGTCCCAGTACCCCGAATAGGTGTCCGCCCACTCGTGTTCAGTTTCCTGATTGCAATCGAACTTTCCAAGGGAGGTTTTTAAGGCGGAAGGCCGAACCTGCGGCGACAAGCCAACGACGGGCCCCCGAGACTTGAAAAAGTTAGAATAACTGATTTAAAGATCATTTGTTATGCAGGTTCTTACAGAAAAGAATTCCCTACTGTTCAAGAAGCTAAAAGAGTGCAAAGCCCAACTTGAGGCCACACTAGCGGCGGCAGGGGAGCCCAAGGAGACCCCCTCTGGTAATATACACTTCGAAAGATAAGTATTTTTCGAAGCACGGCATTGGTGCAAATATGACAAATGAAATTGCAAATGGTGCCGGATTGAATCCGGAAAGGCAACACCTCCTACGCCAGCTAAAGGATGGTGAGAAGGTGCTGACAAAGGTGAGGCGGGAGAAGAACGATCTCCAAGATGCCAACACCAAGCTGGGCATCGAGCTAAAAGATGTTCGTGCCCAGCTGTCAGACTCTGTGAAGGAGAATCAGCGGCTTCGGCGCGGCATATTTACTAAGTGCTTGAACGAACCTTTGAAAGAAAGTTCGGCAGGGAAGTCGACTAATAGAGCAATGTCTGTAGGTGTGCTAACAGGTCATCCTACAGAGGAGATGCCCGTTTCTACGGGTGACCTTCTTCCCGAGCTCTCACAACTGCTCGATCGTGTTCGGCAGGTGATGCAAGGCGTCGCCCAGGCCCTCTGGCCATCCGTCTCCATGCCCGAAGGTCTTGGAGAGCTTGCGGAGAAGCTAAAGGGAGCATGGCGGTGCTTCCGGTTGTGGAAGATATCAGCCTGCCGTCACGGCGCTAGGGAGGCCTGGGCCATGGTGAAGACGCGGTACGCAAAGGCTGACCCCAACCACATGGCCGAGGTCGGTCGTGTAGGGCCCGATGGGAAGGAGATCCCTGTAAGCTTAGTATACGGCCAAGTAGAGTTGGCCGCAAAGTATTCCCAGCAGGACTATAAACTAGACAACTTGTTAGATGGTATTGAAAAGGAATACAATCAGTCAAAATGACTATGTAATTTAATTGACATTTATGATGCCTTCTAGCCGGATTGTAGATCATTTGTCATGGCCGACCTTTTCGCTTCAGGCTCGGGACCTGACGGTCCGGAGTGTTTCCGAATTCCCATGCGGTTATATAGGAACCGGGGAATGCATGGAGACCAGGCGTTGGGGTCATTAGGGCTTGAACAAACAAGTGCCCGACTAGTTATGTTATATTACATGGTTAGTATGAAACATCTTCCAGGGAGAATAGTTCCGTTAGGCGTTCCTTTCCCTGGGAGGCATGCCCTAAGGTGCATGTCCATGCTACGAAAAGAAATGCGGGAAAAACATCTCGGGGCGTATAGATAAAAATAAAAAAAGATCATCTTTAGTTCACCAACCGAGTATTGCCTTAAGAATGCTAGCTTTCGGCTTCACCCAGTCTGAGGTACACGTCCGGCTGACCCGGCAGTAACAATCGTAGAGGTGCTCCCTTTACCACCTAGCCGAACAATCGGGAACGTAGGGGTAAGCACAGGAGCCAGGCAACCCAGCTTGGCCAAAACTTAAGTCATATCGATGCATATAATGGTGAATAAAAGGTACATGTGGAAGTGTGACACATGTGTTGGGCATGAAGCCCGTATGAATAAGCTTCTGTTTAAAGAAGCCCCCAGGTTTAATGAGCGCGGATAGCGCGTCACTTTATGAGCCTTTAGAGGCTATAAGAGAGAGAGAGAGAGAGAGAGAGAGAGAGAGAGAGAGAGAGAATAGAAATGTAAGACAGAAAATATATAAAAAATGGACAGAGGAAGGAGACAAACACAGAGTCCGGCGCTAGGCATAGAATCTTCGGAGACGGGCTGCATTCCATGGGTTTGGCTCGAGTCGGTTATCCGATGCATCCCGCAGGCGGTACGCTCCACCAGTCAGGACTTGGTCAATTATGAAGGGACCTTCCCACTTGGGCTTGACTTTGTCCTTTTTCTTGTCCGGTAGTCATAGAACTAATTCGCCAACATTGTAATTTTTGGCCCGTACTTCTTTGCTTTGGTATCTTCGAGCCTGCTGTTGATAGAATGCGGAACGGGCTTTTGCCACGTCACGCTCCTCCTCCAATGCGTCCAAGTTGCCCTGCCGATCGAGCTCAGCTTCTCTTTCTTCATACATGCGCACTCAAGGTGAGTCATGAATTATGTCATAAGGCAAAACTGCCTCTGCGCCGTACACCATAAAGAATGGTGTGTATCCGGTGGTGCGATTCAGTGTGGTCCGCAGCCCCCAGAGTACGGAGTCGAGCTCCTCTACCCAGTGCGTGTTAGATTCCTTGAGGGACCGCACTAATCTGGGTTTGATGCCGCTCATGATAAGACCGTTTGCACGTTTGACCTGGCCGTTAGTTTGTGGGTGATAGACGGAAGCATAATCGAGCTTTATGCCCATGTTTTTGCACTAGAGTTTTACCTCGTCGGCCGTAAAGTTTGTGCCGTTATCAGTGATGATGCTTTGGGGGATGCCGTAATGGTGTACAACCCCGGATATAAAGTATATCACCGGTTCGGATTCGGCCGTCTTAACAGGCTTGGCTTCTACCCATTTGGTGAACTTATCCACCATGACCAGTAAGTATTTTTGCTTGTGGATTCCGCCTTTAAGGGTTCCAACCATGTCAAGCCCCCAAACCATGAAGGGACAAGTAATGGGGATAGTTTGGAGGGTGGTGGGTGGCATATGGCTTTGGTTTGCAAAGAGCTGGCAACCGGTGCATTGTTGGACTAAGTCCTGAGCGTCTGCCCGGGCCGTCGGCCAATAAAAACCTATACGGAAGGCCTTGCTTACAAGGGACCGGGCTGCAGCGTGATGACCGCCGAGTCCGGCATGAATTTCAGCCAGGAGGTTCGCCCCTCCTCTTCGGAGATGCACCTTTGAATGACTCCGGTAGTGCTTTTCTTATAAAGCTCTTCCTCGTGGACTCTGTAGGCTTTGGATCGCCGCACTATGTAGCGTGCTTCATTTTGGTCCTCGGTGAGTTCCTACCTAGTAAGGTAGGCGAGGAATGGTTCTATCCATGGGGCGATGATGGCCATTATTACGTGGGCTGAAGGTGTTATTTCATTGGCAGAGCTTCCGGTTGTGTCAGAATTTTCGGTGTCGGGCAGTGCGGTTGGGTCCGGGCTGTTATTGTTCGGCTCCCCTTCCCATACTATGGATGGCTTGAACAGGCTTTCTGAGAATATGTTGGGGGGGGGACTACATCGCATTTTGCGCCGATGCATGCCAGGACATCTGCCGCCTAATTATTTTCCCGGGCTATATGGTGAAATTCAAGCCCCTCGAACCGAGCTGACATTTTTAGGACGACTTGCGGTAAGCTGCCATTTTTGGATCCTTGGCATCGAAGTCTCCATTGATTTGGGATATTGCAATGTTCGAGTCCCCGCACACCTCTAGGCGTTGGATGCCCATGGATACTGCCATCCGGAGACCATGTAAAAGGGCCTCATATTCGGCTGCATTGTTGGAGTCCGTGTACATAATCTGTAGTTCGTATTGAACTGTGTCTCCTGTGGGGGACGTCAAAACGACGCCAGCCCCCAGTCCGACCAACATCTTGGAGCCGTCGAAATGCATGATCCAATTTGAATATGTGTCGTATTCTTTAGGGAGTTCGGCCTCCGTCCATTCTGCGACGAAGTCTGCCAAGACTTGCGACTTGATGGCTTGTCGTGGCTTATAAGTTATGTCGAACGGGAGGAGCTCAATGGCCCATTTTGCAATCCGGCCCGTTGCGTCACGATTGTTTATAATATTGTTAAGTGGTACTTCTTGGCTACTGTTATTGAACACTCTTGAAAGTAGTGTCATAGCTTCCGGGATGCCATGAATACCACTTACGCAATCTTTTGATAATGCGGGTACCGTGATTTGCAGGGAGTGAGGACAGTGGACACATAATAGACCGGCTTTTGAAGGGGGGATTTGTGTCCGTCCGCTTCTCGTTCGACGACGAGCACTTACAACCTGATGTGTTGCTTCAATGTATAATAGCATTGGTTCGCCAATGTTTGGTGCGGCCAGGACTGGGTTTGTTGCCAGTATGGATTTTATTTCGCTGAGTCCGGCCGTGGCTGCATCCGTCCATTTGAAGTGTTCGGTGCATCGAAGGAGGCGGTAAAGGGGTAGGGCCTTTTCTCCCAAGCGGGAGATAAAGTGGCTTAGAGCCGCCACGCATTCGGTTAACTTTTGTATTTGTTTGAGGTCCTTTGGGATATCCAGTTGCGATAGAGCTCGGATCTTGGCCGGATTTGCTTCAATTCCTCTACCGGATACTATGAAGCCCAAGAGCTTTCGGGCTGGAACGCCGAAAATGCATTTTCCCGGGTTGAGCTTGATGTTGTATGTTCGGAGGTTATCAAACGTGAGCCTCAAGTCATCTACTAGAGATTCAACATGCCTTGTTTTGACGACCACATCATCTACATATGCCTCCACCATTTTGCCGATCTGGCTTGCCAGACATGTCTGAATCATGCGCTGATATGTTGCGCCGGCGTTTTTGAGCCCGAAGGGCATTGTGTTGAAGCAGAATGGCCCGTATGGTGTGATAAATGCCATTGCGGCTTGGTCTAGTTCTGCCATCTTGATTTGATGGTAGCCAGAATATGCGTCGAGGAAACACAACGAATCATGTCCTGCGGTACCATCGATAATTTGATCGATGCGGGGGAGGGGGAAGGGATCCTTTGGGCAAGCCTTGTTAGGGTCTTTAAAATCAACACACAGGCGCCAGGATTTGTCCTTCTTTGGTACCATCACCAGGTTTGCTAGCCAGTCCGGATGTTTTATATCTCTGATGAATCCGGCCTCCAATAGCTTTGCTAGCTCCTCTCCCATGGCATGTCTCTTAGGTTCGGAAAAACGCCGAAGAGCCTGTTTGACAGGTTTGAATCCTGCTTGGATATTTAAGCCGTGCTCGGCCAGCCTGCATGGGATTCCTGGCATGTCTGAAGGGTGCCAGGAGAAAATATCCCAGTTCTCTTGTAGGAACTCTCGCAATGCGGTGTCGACATCAGGATTTAACTGTGCCCCGATGGAAGCTGTTTTACTGGGGTCCGTTGGATGGACTTGGAATTTGATTATTTGGTCCGCCGGTTTAAAGGAGGTGGACTTGGATCTTTTGTCGAGTACCACATCGTCCCTATTCACCATAGAGCGCAGCGCAGTTAGCTCCTTAGC
This sequence comes from Triticum monococcum, assembly GCA_034509565.1. Lineage (NCBI taxonomy): Eukaryota > Viridiplantae > Streptophyta > Magnoliopsida > Poales > Poaceae > Triticum > Triticum monococcum. The sequence goes on along the minus strand of CM067842.1, from coordinate 72,451,258 downwards.
CGCTAGGGCTTCGGATAGTGCCACGAGGGCCAGTGCGGCTGTCTTGTTTTCGGCGCGGAGTGCTATGTCCGGATCACTAGAGAGAGTGATGATCCCGTTAGGCCCGGGCATCTTGAGCTTCATATACCCGTAATGGGGTATTGCTTGGAAGATTGTAAACGCTTCCCGCCCTAGCAGAACGTGATAACCGCTGCTGAACGGAGCCACCTGGAACGTGACCTCTTCAGACCTGTAATTATCCGGCGTGCCGAACACCACATCTAGTGTGATTTTTCCTGTACAGCGCGCTTCCCGACTGGGGATTATTCCTCTAAAGGTTGTGCTCCTTCGCTCAATGCGGTTCCAGTCTATTTCCATTTTTTGAAGGGTCTCCTCATAAATGAGGTTCAATCCGTTGCCGCCGTCAATGAGTACCTTGGTCAGACGAAAGCCGTTCACTATTGGCTGAGGACCAATGCGGCTGGTGCTCGGGCTGTTCGGGATTTAGGTTCATCACTGGATTTAAAGGTAATAGCCATGTCACTCCATGGGTTTATTGTTGCTACTTGGTAGACTTCGGCAAGGCCGCGGAGTGTCCTTTTTCGCATATTATTTGATGCGAAAGTCTCGAAGACTGTTAATAACGTATTGGTGCCTCTGGGTGGCTTTCTGTGGCCTCCGGAATTAGGAGATTTTCGCCAATTTTGGCCGCTTGCCGGAGTATCCAACATGCTCTGAGGCTGCGAGTTGGTGTGGCGTCCACTGTACTATGAATTTTACAGGGTCCATTAAGCCATCCTTCCAGTACGGTTCCATGCCCTGTAGAGGGTTTTTGCTTTTTAATGCTTGACCCGGGTGACTGGTGATGATGCACCCTTTTATTTCGGACTGGGTTTGTATTCAGGGCCGGATTGTCCCACAATTTTATTTCGGTTTTCCAGGCGCTTTCCATCGCACGGTACTTTCGTACAATGGACGCCAAGTCAGCGAAGCGTGTAATATCACGGCGACTTATGGCATTGAGTATTCCCTTGTCCGTGCAATTATTGCAGAAGATTGAGATTGCGTCTTCCTCGCGGCAGTCCCTTAGCCTGTTCTTAACCAGGAGGAATCTGGCCCAGTAATGATGTACTGTTTCATCGGGTTCTTGCCTGATTTTCGATAGATCGCTTATGTTGGGGTGGGTGGGTGGAATTAAATCTGAAGCCTCACCCCATCTAAGGCTCAGAGGCCGAGGAATTTCCGAACTCAAAAATTTGGATTCATGGATGTTGTCCAATGAATCCAGCCCGTTGCCTGACTCTAAATTCAGGTCTTGAGTGATATCCCCCCCTCCGCGGGTATCCGGCTTGGAGGGATCGGGAATCCGGACGTAGCGAGTCCTTAAGATAGATGAAGGGTCGCTACATTGTCCTTCTACCATGGCAATATGATGCGTGACTTGGGGAGAGTTAATCTCTCTTAGATCGGGTTTAGGCCCAATCTGGTCGTAATCCGTGGCGACTCCCAGGGCGGCGAAGCGATCCAAGAGCTCGTTTATGGAGGAGAGCTCCATTGGATCTAACTGCTCGGCGAGTTCCGAGCTGACATGAAGATTGTTTTCGATGGCTCGAGAGGTCATCATCGGCGCAGAAGCCAAACAGGCGGTCATAAGAAAACCACCAAGCTGGAGGGTTTGGCCGACAGCCAAAGCTTCCTTAGCAACGGTGCCGTCTTTAAGATGGGGCGAGGCATCCTTCCTGATGGCGACCACACAGAGGAACTCTCAATGAAAGCACCAATGTCGGTGTCAAAACCGGCGGATCTCGGGTAGGGGGTCCCAAACTGTGCGTCTAGGCCGGATGGTAACAGGAGGCAAGGGACACGAAGTTTTATCCAGGTCCGGGCCCTCTCGATGGAGGTAAAACCCTATGTCCTGCTTGATTAATATTGATGATATGGGTAGTACAAGAGTAGATCTACCACGAGATCGAGGAGGCTAAACCCTAGAGGCTTGCCTATGGTATGATTGTTGTAGTGTATATCGTCCTACGGACTAAAACCCTCCGGTTTATATAGACACCAGAGAGGGTTAGGGTTACACAAAGTCGGTTACAATGGTAGGAGATCTACATATCCGTATCGCCAAGCTTGCCTTCCACGCCAAGGAAAGTCCCTTCCGGACACGAGACGGAGTCTTCAATCTTGTATCTTCATAATCCAATAGTACGGCCAAAGGATATAGTCCGGCTGTCCGGACACCCCCTAATCCAGGACTCCCTCAGTCTTCCTTTTCTTGTCTTCCCCGTCTGGAGGGGGAGCATCTTCTTCTGCCTCCTCGTCTTCGGGGGAGGATTGCGCCGTAGAGTCCTCGGACGGTGAGTCCGACGACGCCTGGCGTCGGGAACTATTTCGGGTTCCCTTGGCCTTCTTGGTCTTCTCCGACACCGTATAAGGGGCCGGAGTCAGCATCTTCGCCAGAAGAGCGTCTGCTGGGCCTTCAGGCAAAGGAGCCGAACAGTCGATCTGTCCGGCCGTCTCCTATCAGTCATGTCAAAGGTACGGGAGTTTAGATCCCTTATGGAGTCAATCTATAAATAATAAGTATCCTATGAGACGTAAAGCAGCTTACCACACTGGCTTGGTGCTTCGCGTTGAATTTGCGATCCTTAGTAATGGGAGGGGGGACCTCAGCGCTCTTGAACAGCACCCTCCAGGCATCTTCGTGAGTTGTGTCAAAGAGCCTGTTCAGAGTTCGGTGCTGCACCGGGTCGAACTCCCACAAGTTCAAGTCTCGTTGTTGGCACGGGAGGATCCGGCAGTGGAGCATGACCTGGACTACGTTGACGAGTTTGAGCTTCTCGTTCACCATGTTTTGAATACATGTTTGGAGTCTGGTCAGCTCTCGCAGACTACCCTAGGACAGGCCCTTCCCTTGCCAGGAGGTGAGCCGTGTGGGGAAGCCAGATCGGAACTCGGGGGCCGCTACCCATGTAGGGTCACGCGGCTCGGTGATGTAGAACCACCATGATTGCCACCCCTATATGGTCTCCATGAAGGAGCCCTCGAGCCATGTGATGTTGGGCATCTTGCCCACCATGGCACCTCCACACTCCGCCTAGCGGCCGCTCACTACCTTCGGCTTGACATTGAAAGTCTTCAGCCATAAACCGAAGTGGGGCTTGATGCAGAGGAAAGCCTCACACACAACGATAAACGCCGAGATATTGAGGATAAAGTTTGGGGCCAAATCGTGGAAGTCCAGGCCGTAGTAGAACATGAGCCCCCGGACAAATGGGTGGAGAGGAAATCCCAGTCCATGGAGGAAATGGGTGAGGAACACTACCCTCTCATGGGGCCTGGGGGTGGGGATGAGCTGCCCCTCCTCTGGGAGCCAGTGCGCGAAGCCGTCGGGCAAGTATCCGGCTCTCTTTAGCTTCTTGACGTGTCCCTCCGTGACGGAGGAGACCATCCACCTGCCTCCCACTCCGGACATGGTTGGAGAAGGTTGAGGTGGGAAATGCGAACTTGGGCGCTGGAGCTCGAGTGTGCGAAGGTGGATGAGCAAAGGAGGAAGAAGGTGTGGATGAAAAGGTAAATACTTATCCCTTTATATGGGCGGACGAAACTATGCATCCCCACTAGCCTGGTAAAACTTGCTTGTCCCCCGAGCGCCGTAATCGATGGCGCGGTTGGGTTACCCACACCCGTATTGATGAGAATCCAGTGATAAGGGGACACGATCTCTGCTTTGACAAGACGTGTCAAAAAACTGCCTCCCGTTATGTGTGGGGCTAGTTAAAGGAAACGGTTCGAATAATCACCGTGCCGTGACATAATGTCGTGTAGCCAAAACAAGTCAGCAAATTGGATTTGTGGAAATATTATTCTCTCTACGGTGGTATGTGGAACTTATTTTGCAGGGTTGGACACTATCCTTATATTCAAATTCTTCCGTGGTATATTCGGAGGAGGAACCCGCCTTGCAATGCCGAAGACAATACTGCACGCCAGACTCATCCTCATTGAAAGCCTGGTTCAGGGGCTACTTTGGGAGTCCTGGATTAGGGGGTCTCCGGACAGCCGGACTATCTCCATTGGCCGGACTGTTAGACTATGAAGATACAGGATTGAAGACTTCGTCTCGTGTCCGGATGGGACCCTACTTGGCATGGAAGGCAAGCTAGGCAATATGGATATGTGTATCTCCTCATTTGTAACTGACCTTGTGTAACCCTAACCTCTCCGGTGTCCATATAAACCGGAGGGTTTTAGTCCGTAGGACAACATACAATCATACCATAGGCTAGCTTCTACGGTTTAGCCTCTCCGATCTCGTGGTAGATCTACTCTTGTACTACCCATATCATCAATATTAATCAAGCAGGACGTAGGGTTTTACCTCCATCAAGAGGGCCCCAACCTGGGTAAAACATTATATCCTTGCCTCATGTTACCATCCGCCTTAGACGCACAGTTCGGGACCCGCTACACGAGATCCGCCTGTTTTGACACTGACAAGGGGTACAGCCATCAAACCTGTATTAATTACATATAGCTGAGCCAAACTCGTCTAGCCGTGTCCGTGGTCTTAAGGACTTGTCAAATGCTTGAGTTGGTGAGGCCGTTTAGTGTGCGGCAGCCAAGGCGGCCGCACCGTCTTCGGCACGCAAGGAGCGCTCAATATTTCAATTTACTGTAATGATGTCGCGTGGACTGGGCATCTTGAGCTTGAGGGAAGCGTAATGCGGTATTGCGTTAAAGCGAGCGAAAGCTTCACGTACGAGTAGTGCTTGATAGCCACTTTGGAACGGAGCGACGTGGAAAGTTAAATTTTCGCTGCGGAAGTTATCGGGGAAGCCGAATATAACCTCTAGTAGTAGGGAGCCCCTGTAGTGAGCCTCCGGGCCGGGCGTTACACCTTTAAAGGTAGCATTGCTGCGGCAAATTTTTGTTGGGTCTATCCCCATTTTGCAGACTGTGTCCTGATATATCAGGTTCAAACTGCTGTCGCGTCCATTAGGACTCGGGTGAAGTGGTATCCGTCAATTATTGGATCTAATACCAAGGCAGCCCATCCTGCACGCCGGATAGTTGCCGAGTAATCCCGATGGTCAAAGGTGATCGGTTGGGACGACCAGTGGCGGAGCTCCATGGTGATAGGCCCTGGGGCATGTTCCTATAAAGGTGTCGCTTTGTTTCTCCCTTTTATCACATGTAACACGTTGACTGTTTTGACTTCTGGTGGGAATTTCTTCTGTGCCCCTGTGCTTTGCTTGCGAGGCTCGTCCTCGTCTTCACTTGGTGTATCCTGCCCCTTGTGTTCGGCGTTGAGCTTGCCGGACTATTTAAAGACCCAACATTCTCTGTGGGTATGATTTGCAGGTTTATCAGGGGTGCTATGGATCTGACATATTTGGTCCAGAATTTTGTTTAGGCTGGACAGTTCGTCTATGTTGCCTTTGGAGGGCGGCTTCTGCTGGCCTGGCCGAGGGCTTCTAAATCTGGCGTTTACCGCCGTGCTCTTCGGGCTGTCTTCTTTATTTTGGCGCTTATTCTTTCTGCGTCGTGATTTCCCGTTTCCATCCCTAACTTCGGATGTACTTCGGTCGCTGGTGCTGCATCGGGCTAAGCAGCTGTCCTCGCCCGCGCAAAAACGGGTCATGAGGCTTGTTAATTCTGCCATTGTTCTCGGCTTTTCTTGACCGAGGTGTCTGGCAAGCCATTCGTCTCGAACGCTATGCTTGAAAGCTGCTAAGGCTTCGGCGTCCGGACAGTCGACTATTTGGTTCTTTTTAGTGAGGAACCTGTTCCAAAGTTTTCGAGCTGACTCACCGGGCTGTTGAGTTATATGACTTAAATCGTCTGCATTCGGTGGTCGGACATATGTCCCTTGAAAATTTGCCCGAAAGGCGTCTTCGAGCTCTTCCCAGCTTCCGATGGAGTTTTCGGCGAGGCTTTTAAGCCAGTGCCGAGCTGGCCCTTTGAGCTTGAGGGGTAAGTACTTGATGGCGTGGAGATCATCTCCTCGAGCCATATGGATATGGAGGATGTAGTCCTCAATCCAGACCCTAGGGTCTGTTGCTCCGTCATATGCCTCTATGTTTACGGGTTTGAATCCCTCTGGAAATTCATGATCCAGCACCTCGTCGGTGAAACATAGAGGGTGTGCGGCACCCCTGTATTTGGGTGTACCGTGGTGTTCAGATATTTGTTGTGTTGCATTGTATGTTGGAGCGCGCTTTCTTGGTCCATAGATGGATCTGGTTGCGTTGTCCTTTTGATATGAGCCCTTACACGGATCGCGTACTGGTTTATGTGCGGCGTCGTTTGCCGCTTTATGTTGGCTATGAGGTCGTCTATCCGACCGGATGGCCTTTTTATTTTTTAATTGTGGAGGATCTAAGGCCTCCTCATCAAATTCAGGTAGCAACTTTCGCTTTGTTTAGCTCTTGGTGTGGCGATTACTGCCATACTTCGCTGCAGTTTTGAGTACTTCACTCCATTTGATTTTGAGTGTGTCTTGTGCAGCCTTGAGCCTTTGCTTCTGTTTTTCAGGCTCCTCGCTGTGGCAACAAGCCTTTGGTGGGTGTTATGTTGCTCCTGGCGCCTGTCCGGTGTGGTGTCGTCTGGACTGTTATCTTCGACAGAGTCGGGTTGTTCGGTTTGATTCCCCGTGTTGGCCTGGTTGGGCGATGGTTCACCCTGCTCTATCGCTGGGTCTATGTGATCGTTATTCTTCCGAGGCGGGATTTGGAGCGGCGTTTACGCCGCTGCTTTGACTGCTTCTCGAGGGAACAACCCTTTGCTGCGTCCTTCCGTTCCCCGTCGTTGTTTTCTTTGGGTGTGTCCACCATGTATATGTCATGTGATAAAGTGGGCATCCAGTGCCCTGTGGGCAGTGGTTCCTGTTCGTCTCATGCATCGTCGTCCATACCGTCGATGTCTTCGGAGTCGAAGTCAAACATGTCGGTTAAGTCATCGATAGTGGCTACTAAGTGGGTGGTGGGTGGGCGGCGAATTTCTTCGTCATCCGCATCCCAATCCTGCCGGACGTAGTTCGGCCAGGACTCTCCTGACAAGGAGAGAGACCTTAATGAGTTCAGTATGTCGCCAAAGGGAGAGTGCTGAAAAATATCCGCGGAGGTATACTCCATGATCGGTGCCCAATCGGATTCGACAGGAACGGGCGCAGGCGGTTCGGAGTTCGTGGCCGGAGAAGGATCCGGCAGTTTGGCAACACGGCTCTTGTGAAGGGTAAGGTCGATATTTGGCTCGATCGCCGCAGAGGATATGGCCTCCGTGGCGGGGTCTATCCACCCGTCCATGGATGGCGCAACTGGCTCTGAATTGAGGGTCGGAGTGGCTGCCGGTGCGATATCTTGGACACTGTCCGATGGTAGAGCTAAATTGTACTCATCTTGACCGCGTGGCGCACAAGGCAGGGGCTCGAATCCGTCGAAGATCATATCTCCGCGGATATCGGCCATGTAGTTTAAGCTTCCAAACCTGACTTGGTGGCCAGGGGCGTAAATTTCGATCTGCTCCAGATGGCCAAGCGAGTTGGCCTGCAGTGCGAAGCCGTCGAACACAAAGATCTGTCCGGGGACAAAAGTTCCCCCTGGACTGCATCGCTATTGATGATAGTAGGAGCCATCAAGCCTAACGGCGACGACACAGAGGAACTCTCAATGAAAGCACCAATGTCGGTGTCAAAACCGGCGGATCTCGGGTAGGGGGTCATGAACTGTGCGTCTAAGGTGGATGGTAACAGGAGGCAGGGGACACGATGTTTTACCCAGGTTCGGGCCCTCTTGATGGAGGTAAAACCCTACATCCTGCTTGATGTATTCTTGATGATATGAGTATTACAAGAGTTGATCTACCACGAGATCGGAGAGGCTAAACCCTAGAAGCTAGCCTATGGTATGATTGTATGTTGTCCTATGTACTAAAACCCTCCGGTTTATATAGACACCGGAGGGGGTTAAGGGTTAGACAAGGTCGGTTAGAAAGGAGGAGATATCCATATCCGTACTGCCTAGCTTGCCTTCCATGCCAAGTAGAGTCCCATCCGGACATGAGACAAAGTCTTCAATCTTGTATCTTCATAGTCCAACAGTCCGGCCAAAGAATATAGTCTGGCTCTCCGGAGACCCCCTAATCCAGGACTCCCACACACCTCGTACCTACACAAACAAATAAGAACCTAGCAACCAACACGATAAAGGGGTTGTCAATCCCTTCACGGCCACTTGCAAGAGTGGGATCTGATAGAGATAATGATAATAAGATACATAGATTGAAAGTAGAGATTGCAAAATAAAATAGGTTGGAAACTTGTATGCTGGAGAATAGACCCGGGGGCCAGAGGTTTCACTAGTGGCTTCTCTCAAGATAGCATAAGTATTATGGTGGGTGAACAAATTACTGTCGAGCAATTGATAGAAAAGCGAATAATTATGAGAATATCTAGGTATGATCATGTATATAGGCATCACGTCCGTGACAAGTAGACCGACTCCTGCCTGCATCTACTACTGTTACTCCACACATCGACCGCTATCCAGCATGCATCTAGAGTATTAAGTTCATAAGAACATAGTAATGCCTTAAGCAATATGACATAATGTAGAGGGATAAACTCATGCAATATGATATAAACCCCATGTTTTTATCCTCGATGGCAACAATACAATACGTGTTGTTTCCCTTTCTGTCACTGGGATCGAGCACCGCAAGATTGAACCCAAAGCTAAGCACTTCTCCCATTGCAAGAAAGATCAATCTAGTAGGCCAAACCAAACTAGTAATTCGAAGAGACTTGCAAAGATAACCAATCATACATAAAAGAATTCAGAGAAGATTGAAATATTGTTCATAGATAAACTTGATCATAAACCCACAATTCATCGGATCTCGACAAACACACCGCAAAAAGAGTTACATCGAATAGATCTCCAAGAAGATCGAGGAGAACTTTGTATTGAGATCCAAAGAGAGAGAAGAAGCCATCTAGCTACTAGCTATGGAGCCGAAGGTCTGAGGTAAACTACTCACACATCATCGGAGGGGCCATGGAGTTGATGTAGAGGCCCTCCGTGATCAATGCCCCCTCCGGCGGAGCTTCGGAAAAGGCCCCAAGATGGGATGTCTTGGGTACAAAAGGTTGCGTCTGTGGAATTAGGTTTTCGTGGTGCTCCTGGATGTTTGCGGGGTACGTAGATATATATAGGAGGAAGAAGTAGGTCGGTGGAGCCACGAGGGGCCCACGAGAGTGGAGGGCACGCCCCCCTGCCTCGTGTCCGCCTCGTTGGTTGCTTGACGTCCACTCCAAGTCCTCTGGATCATGTTTGTTCCAAAAATCATGCTCCCGAAGGTTTCATTCCATTTGGACTCCGCTTGATATTCCTTTTCTACGAAACACTAAAATAGGCAAAAACAGCAATTTGGGCTGGGCCTCCGGTTAATAGGTTAGTCCCAAAAATAATATAAAAGTGTAAAATAAAGCCCATTAACATCCAAAACATATAATATAATAGCATGGAGCAATCAAAAATTATAGATACGTTGGAGACGTATCATGGGCTGACATGTATGTGATGGGGTTGGTTTTTTTACGGGTTCTAGCAGGTGAGGAGCAGTTGTTGATGTCACCGCCTTAGCGACTCCGTTTCTTCCCTTCTCGTGATTCTCTTGGTGTCTTAATGGTGTGGTTGCTGGGCTGACACGTGTGTGCTATTTTTTATTTCTTGCAAAGTGAGGAATATATGTTGTTGTTGTTCGAGGCGCTCGTGGGACTCGTCCCCTTCAAGTTGTTGGATGAAGGGGAACTCGACAAAGTTGAGGTATTTGCTCTACAAACTCGAGGTGTTCAGAACCATGGATTCCTTTGTTTTGGAATTGTTGACCCACATATTTCCACTTTGACATGTTTTTTGTTTGCATCGGTACTTTCAAGCATAACATTTCATCGGCACTTTTGAGTCATCTCGGTTTGCTTTCCTGCTGGTTATAGTATAAGATTCGCCTCTTTTTTAGAACTTTCAGTCTGTGACTTACCTCTACTCTACAGATCTCAATCTCGCATGCTTCACCTCTTTTTTAGAACTTCCAGTCTGTGACTTACCTCTACTCTACAGATCTCAATCTAGCAACTGCTTTGATTTGTACGGTGCTATAGAGAAATTAGTTTTATGGGTACTTTTGAGTCGTTTTATCCTCGCCAAAGAGGTGCCACCTTTTGTGCTTAAAACCCCCACTCATTCTTTCATCGGTACTTCTGAGTACTATATTTCTCCTTATTTCTGAACACTGCCCTAGCCATTCAAATTTATTTGAACTAGTTCCATAGTTTTGCCAGTTTACAAGCTACCGGTGCTTCTGAGTCTTAGTTACAATTTTTTTTAGTAATGCCTAGATTTTGAAATCCCTCTATATATATTCTCTACCATACCCTTCTTATGGTTCCAATCATCCATTCCCCCACAATCAGTCCACCACACTTTCATTGCTAGCCACCCACATCACATTCCACCCCACTCAAATCCACCTACCACATAGAGATAGATAGCTCCATGGCAAGAAAAGAAGAAAAAAGTGTTGGGTGACTCTATGTTCACTTATTGATTCTTTACTAGCCAAGAACCCCCCCCCCTCTCTATTGAATCCCTAAACCTCCACTTCTCTCTTTGACCTCAAATCATATCCTTGCAAGATAGGTTTTCTATGGATTCTTAAGAGAAGCTTTGATTACAGATCTTTCAAGTTCTTATATCAAGTAACATTGTTTTCCTTATTACTCTCGGATGGTGAGCGCATCCTAGATGGTTAGGAGTCTCTTGTGATCCTATCAAGTTCTACGTGTTAAGGACACAAGAGTTTGTACGGGCCAAGGGATCACCTAGTCACTCATTTCGTTAAAGATTTTATCCATAGCGAGGCTTCTAACTTCAAGCATGATGGAATAGGTGATATGTCCATTTTGCATCATGTTTTCTCACTGTTATTTATAATGTTTTTATCCATAAAATGCTTTTTGGAGTAATTCTAATGCCTTTTCTCTCATAATTTGCAAGGTATACACCAAGGGGGAGAATTCTGGCAGCTGGAAATCTGGACCTGGAAAAGCTACATCAGGCCACCTATTCTGCACAACTCCAAACAAGTTGAAACTTCACGGGGAATTTTTATGGAGTATATAAGAATTATTGGAGAAAATAACTACCAGAGGGGGCCACCAGGTGGGCACAACCCACCTGGGCGCGCCAAGGCCCCCTAGCGCGCCCTGGGGGTTGTGGCCTCCTCGGCCCACCTCCGGTGCCCATATTTTGGTACATAAGTCCTTTTGACCTAGAACAAATAAGAGGAGGACTTTCGAGACGAAGCGCCGCCGCCTCGAGGTGAAACTTGGGCAGGAGCACTTTTGCCCTCCGGCGGAGCGATTCACCGGGGGAACTTCCCTCCCGGAGGGGGAAATCATCGCCATCATCGTCACCAATAACTCTCCCATCTTGGGGACAGCAATCTCCATCAGCATATTCAACAGCACCATATCCTCTCAAACCCTAGTTCATCTCGTGTGTTCAATCTTGTTACTGGAACTATAGATTGGTACTTGTGGGTGACTAGTAGTGTTGATTACATCTTGTAGTTGATTACTATATGGTTTATTTGGTGGAAGATTATATGTTCAGATCCAATGTGCTATTTAATACCCCTCTGATCTTGAGCATGACTATTATTTGTGAGTAGTTACCTTTGTTCTTGAGGTCACGGGAGAAATCATGTTGCAAGTAATCATGTGAATTTGATATGTGTTTGATATTTTGATAGTATGTATGTTGTGATTCCCTTAGTGGTGTCATGTGAACGTCGACTACATGACACTTCACCATATTTGGGCCTAAGGGAATGCATTGTGGAGTAGCAATTAGATGATGGGTCGCGAGAGTGACAGGAGCTTAAACCCCAGTTTATGTGCAATTCCGTAAGGGACCGATTGGATCCAAAAGTTTAATGGTATGGTTAGAATTTATTCTTAATACTTTTCTCGTAGTTGTGGATGCTTGCGGGAGGGTCAATCATAAGTAGAAGGTTTGTTCAAGTAAGAACAACACCTAAGCACCGGTCCACCCACATATCAAATTATCAAAGTAGCGAACACGAATCGAACCAACATGATGAAAGTGACTACATGAAATTCCCGTGTACCCTCAAGAACTCTTTGCTTATCGTAAGAGACCATGTTGGCCTGTCCTTTAATGGTAGCTTGAACTACGTCGGTATTTCCCTGGAGAGGGAGGGATGATGTAGCACAGCGACGGTAGGTATTTCCCTCAGTTATGAAACCAAGGTATCGAACCAGTAGGAGAACTAAGCAACACAACGAAAGCAGCACCTACACACAAATAACAACACCTCGTAACCCGACATGTTAAAGGGGTTGTCAATGTTGGGGAACGTAGCAATAATTCAAAATTTTCCTATGTGTCACCAAGATCAATCTAGGAGATACTAGCAACGAGAGAGGGAGTGCATCTTCATACCCTTGAAGATCGCTAAGTGGAAGCGTTACAAGAACACCGTTGGTGGAGTCGTACACACAGCGATTCAGATCACGGTCGATTCCGATCTAAGCACCGAACAACGGCGCCTCCGCGTTCAACACACGTACAGCCCGGTGACGTCTCCTGCACCATGATCCAGCAAGGAGAGAGGGAGAGGTTGGGTAAGACTCTGTCCAGCAGCAGCACGACGGCGTGGTGATGGCGGAGGAGCGTGGCACGCGAGCAGGCTTCGCTAAGCACTGCAAGAGACGAGGAGGGAGAGGGGTAGGGCTGCGCCAAGAGGGAGAAAGACTCGTGTGCTGGGCAGCCCCAAAACCCCTACTATTTATAGGAGGAGGGGAGGAGGGTGCGCCCCTCTAGGGTTCCCACCCCTAGGGGGCGGCAGCCCTAGATGGGATGGAGGGGGCGGCCAAGAGGGGGAGAGGGGGCGCGCCCTTGGGTGGGCCTTAGGCCCATCTGGGCCTAGGGTTTCCCCATTCTCCTCCTAGTTGTGCCTTGGGCCTTGGTGGGAGGTGCACCAGCCCACTCAGGGGATGGTCCCTTCCCACTCTTGGCCCATGCAAGCCTCCGGGGCTGGTGGCCCCTCCTGGTGGACCCCCGGAACCCTCCGGTGACGCCCGAAACACTTCCGGTGGTCAAAACCTCACTTCCTATATATTATTCTTTACCTCCGAACCATTCTGGAACTCCTCGTGACATCCTGGATCTCATCCGGGACTCCGAACAGCATTTGGTAACCACGTACAAACTTTCACTATAACCCTAGCGTCGTCGGACCTTAAGTGTGTAGACCCTACGGGTTCGGGAATCATGCAGACATGACCAAGACAACTCTCCGGCCAATAACCAACAGCGGGATCTGGATACCCATGTTGGCTCCCACATGTTCCACGATGATCTCATCGAATGAACCACGATGTCGGGGATTCAATCAATCCCGTATACAATTCCCTTTGTTCACCGGTATGTTACTTGCCCGAGATTCGATCGTCGGTATCCCAATACCTCGTTCAATCTTATTACCGGCAAGTCTCTTTACTCGTTCCGTAATGCATGATCCCGTGGCTAACTCATTAGTCACATTGAGCTCATTATGATGATGCATTACCGAGTGGGCCAAGAGATACCTCTCCATCATACGGAGTGACAAATCCCAGTCTCAATTCGTGCCAACCCAACAAACACTTTCGGAGATACCTGTAGTGCACCTTTATAGCTACCCAGTTACGTTGTGACGTTTGGTGCACCCAAAGCATTCCTACGGTATCCGGGAGTTGCACAATCTCATGGTCTAAGGAAATGATACTTGACATTAGAAAAGCTTTAGCAAAAGAACTACATGATCTTGTGCTACGCTTAAGATTGGGTCTTGTCCATCACATCATTCTCCTAATGATGTGATCCCGTTATCAATGACATCCAATGTCCATGGTCAGGAAAGCATGACCATCTATTGATCAACGAGCTAGTCAACTAGAGGCTTACTAGGGACATGTTGTGGTCTATGTATTCACACATGTATTACGGTTTCCGGTTAATACAATTATAGCATGAATAATAGACAATTATCATGAACAAGGAAATACAATAATAACTATTTCATTATTGCCTCTAGGACATATTTCCAACAGTCTCCCACTTGCACTAGAGTCAATAATCTAGTTCACATCACTATGTGATCGTAATGAATCCAACACCCATAGGGTTTGTTCATATCTTGCTTGTGAGAGAGGTTTATTAGTCAATGGGTCTGAACCTTTCAGATCCATGTGTGCTTTGCAAATCTCTATGTCATCTTGTAGATGCAGCTACCACGCGCTACTTTGAGCTATTCCAAATAACTGCTCTACTATACGAATCTGGTTTACTACTCCGAGTCATCCGGATTAGTGTCAAAGTTTGCATTGACGTAACCCTTTACGATGAACTCTTTTACCACCTCCATAATCAAGAAAATTCCTTAGTCCACTAGTTACTAAGGATAAGTTCGACCGCTGTCATGTGATCCATTCCTGGATCACTCTTGTACCCCTTGACTGACTCATGGCAAGGCACACTTCAGGTGTGGTACACAGCATAGCATACTGTAGAGCCTACGTCTAAAGCATAGGGGACGATCTTCATCCTTTCTCTCTCTTCTGCTGTGGTCAGGTCTTGAGTCTTACTCAATACTCACACCTTGTAACACAGCCAAGACCTCCTTCTTTGCTGATCTATTTTGAACTCCTTCAAAATCTTGTCACGGTATGTATTCATTTGAAAGTACTATTAAGCGTTTTTGATCTATCCTTATAGATCTTGATGCTCAATTTTCAAGTAGCTTAATCCAGGTTTTCCATTGAAAAACACTTTTCTAATAACCCTGTATGCGTTCCAGAGATTCTACATCATTTCTGATCAACAATATGTTAACAACATATACTCATCAAAAATTCTATAGTGCTCCCACTCACTTCTTTGGAAATACAAGTTTCTCATATACTTTGTATAAACCTAAAATCTTTGATCATCTCATCAAAGCGTGCATTCCAATTCCGAGATGCTTACTCCAGTCCTTAGAAGGATTGCTGGAGCTTTGCATACTTGTTAGCATCTTTCAGGATTGACAAAACCTTCTGGTTGTATCACATACAACCTTTCCTCAAGAAAATCGTCGAGGAAACAATGTTTTGACATCCTATCTGCAAGATTTCATAAATAATGCAGTAACTGCTAACATAATTCCAACAGACTCTTAGCATCGCTACGAGTGAGAAAGTCTCATCGTAGTCAACTCCTTGAACTTGTCGGGAAACATCTTAATGACAAGTCGAGCTTTCTTAATGGTGACACTTACCATCATTGTCCGTCTTCCTTTTAAAATCCATCTGCACCCAACAGCCTTACGACCATCAAGTAGTTCTTTCAAAGTTTATACTTTGTTTTATTCATGGATCCTCTCTCGGATTTTATGGCCTCGAGCCATTCATTGGAATCCGAGCACACCATCGCTTCTCCATAGTTCGTAGGTTCATTGTTGTCTAGCAACATGACTTCCAAGACAGGTTTACGTGCCACTCTGAAGTAGTACACATCCTTGTTGGCCTATGAGGTTTGGTAGTGACTTGATCCGAAGTTTCATGATCACTATCATAAGCTTCCACTTCAATTGGTGTAGGTGCCACAGGAACAACTTCCTGTGCCCTGCTACACACTAGTTGAAGTGACGGTTCAATAACCTCATCAAGTCTCCACCATCCTCCCACTCAATTATTTCGAGAGAAACATTTCCTCGAGAAAGGACCCATTTCTAGAAACAATCACTTTTGCTTCCGGATCTGAAATAGGAGGTATATCCAACTATTTTTGGGTATTCTATGAAGATGCATTTATCCACTTTGGGTTCGAGCTTATCAGCCTGAAACTTTTTCACATAAGCGTCGCAGCCCCAAACTTTTAAGAAACGACAGCTTAGGTTTCTCTAAACCATAATTCATACGGTGTCGTCTCAACGCAATTGTGTGGTGCCCTATTTAAAGTGAATGCGGTTGTCTCTAATGCCTAACCCATGAATGATAGTGGTAATTCGATAAGAGACATCATGGTATGCACCATATCCAATAGGGTGCAGTTATGATGTTCGGACACACCATCACACTATGGTGTTCCAGTCGGTAGTAGTTGTGAAACAATTTCCACAATGTCTTAATTGTGCCAAACTCGTAACTCAGATATTCATCTCTATGATCATATCATAGACATTTTATCATCTTGTCACGATGATCTTCAACTTCACTCTGAAATTACTTGAACCTTTTAATAATTCAGACTTGTGTTTCATCAAGTAAATATACTCAGCATCTACTCAAATCATCTGTGAAGTAAGAACATAACGATATCCACTGCGTGCCTCAACACTCATTGGACTGCACACATCAAAATTTATTACTTCCAACAAGTTACTTTCTTGTTCCATCTTATTGAAAACGTGGCCTTTCAGTCATCTTGCCCATGTGGTATGATTTGCATGTCTTAAGTGATTCAAAATCAAGTGAGTGCAAATGATCCATCTGTATGGAGTTTCTTCATGCATATCTACCAATAGACATGGTTCGCATGTCTCAATCTTTTCAAAAAACGAGTGAGTCCAAAGATCCATCAACATGGAGCTTCTTCATGCATTTTATACCAACATGACTCAAATGGCAGTGCCACAAGTATGTGGTACTATCATTACTATCTTATATCTTTTGGCATGAACATGTGTATCACTACGATCGAGATTCAATAAACCATTCATTTTAGGTGCAATACAATTGATGGTATTATTCAAATAAACAGAGTAACCATTATTCTCCTTAAATGAATAACCGTATTGTGATAAACATAATCCAATCATGTCTATGCAAACACTAAATAACAATTATTTAGGTTTAACACCAATATCGATAGTAGAGGGAGCATGCGATGCTTGATCACATCAACGTTGGAAACACTTCCAACACATATCGTCATCTCACCTTCAGCTAGTCTCCGTTTATTCTATAGCCTTTTATTTCGAGTTACTAACACTTAGCAACTGAACCGGTATTTTAATACCCTGGTGCTACTAGGAGTACTAGTAAAGTACACATTATAATGTATATCCAATATACTTCTGTCAACTTTGCCAGCCTTGTCATCTACCGATTATCTAGGGTAGTTCTGATTCAGTGAC
This sequence comes from Triticum monococcum, assembly GCA_034509565.1. Taxonomy (NCBI): domain Eukaryota; kingdom Viridiplantae; phylum Streptophyta; class Magnoliopsida; order Poales; family Poaceae; genus Triticum; species Triticum monococcum. The sequence continues at coordinate 72,434,035 of CM067842.1, read as the reverse complement.
CGTTCCCCTCATTATAGAAGGACTTAGTCTCGGGTTTGGGTTCAACCTTGGGTTTCTTCACTAGAGAAGCAACTGATTTGTCGTTTCATGAAGTATCCCTTCTTTCCCTTGCCCTTCTTGAAACTAGTGGTTTAACCATCAACAATTGATGCTCCTACTTGATTTCTACTTTCGCGGTGTCAAACATCGCGAGTTGCTCAAGGATCATCATGTATATCCCTGATATGCAATAGGTCATCACGAAGCTCCAATAGCTTGGTGGCAGTGACTATGGAGAACCATCACTATCTCATCTCTAAGATTAACTCCCACTCGATTCAAGCGATTGTAGTACTCAGACAATCTGAGCACATGCTCAACGATTGAGCTTTTCTCCCTTAGTTTGCAGGCTTAAGAAACTTGTCAGAGGTCTCATACCTCTTGACGTGGGCACTAGTCTGATATTCCAATTTCAGTCTTTGGAACATCTCATATGTTATGCGACGTTTCAAAAATGTCTTTGGTGCCACAATTCTAAACCGTTAGTATTACGCACTGAACTATCACGTAGTCATCAAAACATGTATGTCAGATGTTTCCCAACATCTATTGACGACGCTTGAGGTTCAGCACACTGAGCGGTGCATTAAGGACATAATCCTTTTGTGCAGCAATGAGGACAATCCTTAGTTTACAGACCCAGTCCGCATAATTGATACTCTCAACTCTCAACTAAATTTTCTCTAGGAACATATCTAAAACAGTAGAACTAAAGCGTAAGCTACGACATAATTTGCAACAACCTCTTGACTATGTTCATGATAATTAAGTTCACTTCATTATTTAATGAACTCCCACTTAGATAGACATCCCTCTAGTCATCTAAGTGATACATGATCCGAGTCAACTAGGCCGTGTCTGATCATCACGTGAGACGGACTAGTCATCATCGGTGAACATCTTCATGTTGATCGTATCTACTATACGACTCATGTTCGACCTTTCGGTCTCTTGTGTTCCGAGGCCATGTGTGTACATGCTAGGCTCGTCAAGTGAACCTAAGTGTTCCGCATGTGTAAATCTGGCTTACACCCGTTGTATGCGAACGTTAGAATCTATCACACCCGATCATCACGTGGTGCATCAAAACAACGAACCTTCGCAATGGTGCACAGTTAGGGGGAACACTTTCTTGAAATTTCAGCGAGGGATCATCTTATTTACGCTATCGTCGTTTTAAGCAAATAAGATGTAAACATGACAAACATCACATGCAAATCATAAAGTGACATGATATGGCCAATATCATCTTGCGCCTTTTGATCTCCATCTTCGAGGCGCGGCATGATCACCTTCGTCACCGGCATGACACCATGATCTCCATCATCATGTCTTCATGAAGTTGTCTCGCCAACTGTTACTTCTACTACTATGGCTAACGGTTAGCAATAAAGTAAAGTAATTACATGACGTTTATGTTGACAAGCAGGTCATAAATAAATTAAGACCACAACTATGGCTCCTGCCGGTTGTCATACTCATCGACATGAAAGTCGTGATTCCTATTACAAGAACATGATCAATCTCATACATCACATATATCATTCGTCACATCCTTTTGGCCATATCACATCACATAGCATACCCTGCAAAAACAAGCTAGACGTCCTCTAATTGTTGTTGCATGTTTTACGTGGCTGCTATGGGTTTCTAGCAAGAACGTTTCTTACCTACGCAAAACCACAACGGTGATATGCCAATTGCTATTTACCCTTCATAAGGACCCTTTTCATCGAATCCGATCTGACTAAAGTGGGAGAGACAGACACCCGCTAGCCACCTTATGCATCAAGTGCATGTTAGTTGGTGGAACCTGTCTCATGTAAGTGTATGTGTAAGGTCGCTCCGGGCCGCTTCATCCCACAATGCTGCCGAATCAAGATAAGACTAGTAACGGCAAGAAAAATGAACAAATCATCGCCCACAACTGTTTTGTGTTCTACTCGTGCATAGAATCTACGCATAGACCTAGCTCATGATGCCACTGTTGGGGAACGTAGCAATAATTCAAAAATTTCCTATGTGTCACCAAGATCAATCTAGGAGATACTAGCAACGAGAGAGAGGGAGTGCATCTTCATACCCTTGAAGATCGCTAAGCGGAAGCGTTACAAGAACGTGGTTGGTGGAGTCGTACACGCAGTGATTCAGATCGCGGTCGATTCCGATCTAAGTGCCGAACAATGGCGCCTCCGCGTTCAACACACGTATAGCCCGGTGACGTCTCCCGCGCCTTGATCCAGCAAGGAGAGAGGGAGAGTGTCGGTGTCAAAACCGGCGGATCTCGGGTAGGGGGTCCCGAACTGTGCGTCTAGGCCGGATGGTAACAGGAGGCAGGGGACACAATGTTTTACCGAGGTTCGGGCCCTCTTGATGGAGGTAAAACCCTACGTCCTGGTTGATTAATATTGATGATATGGGTAGTACAAGAGTAGATCTACCACGAGATCAGAGAGGCTAAACCCTAGAAGCTAGCCTATGGTATGATTGTCGTTCTCCGTCCTATGGACTAAAACCCTCCGGTTTATATAGACACCGGAGAGGGCTAGGGTTACACAGAGTCGGTTACAATGGGAGGAGATCTACATATCCGTATTGCCAAGCTTGCCTTCCACGCCAAGGAAAGTCCAATCCGGACACGGGACGCAGTCTTCAATCTTGTATCTTCATAGTCCAAGAGTCCGGCCAAAGGTCATAGTCCGGCTATCCGGATACCCCCTAACCAAGGACTCCCTCAGAGAGGTTGGGGAACACTCCGTCCAGCAGCAGCACGACGGCGTGGTGATGGTGGAGGAGCATGGCACGCCAGCAGGGCTTCGCTAAGCACTACAAGAGACGAGGAGGGAGAGGGGTAGGGCTGCGCCAAGAGGGAGAGAGACTCGTGTGTTGTGTAGCCCCAAAACCCCTTCTATTTATAGGAGGAGGGGAGGAGGGTGCGCCCCCTCTAGGGTTCCTACCCCTAGGGGGGCGGCAGCCCCAGATGGGATGGAAGGGGCGGCCAAGAGGGGGAGAGGGGGCGCGCCCTAGGGTGGGCCTTAGGCCAATCTGCGCCTAGGGTTTCCCCCTTCTCCTCCTAGCTGCGCCTTGGGCCCTGGTGGGAGGCGCACCAGCCCACTCAGGGGCCGGTACCTTCCCACTCTTGGCCCATGCAAGCCTCCGGGGCTGGTGGCCCCTCCCGGTGGACCCCCGGAACCCTACGGTGGTCCCGGTACATTACCGGTGACGCCCGAAACACTTCCGGTGGTCAAAACCTCACTTCCTATATGTTATTATTTACCTCCGGACCATTCCGAAACTCCTCATGACGTCCGGGATCTCATCCAGGACTCCGAAAAACATTCGGTAACCACGTACAAACTTTCCCTATAACCCTAGCGTCATCAGACCTTAAGTGTGTAGACCCTACGGGTTCGGGAATCATGCAGACATGACCGAGACAACTCTCCAGCGAATAACCAACAGTGGGATCTGGTTACCCATGTGGGCTCCCACATATTCCACGATGATTTCATCGGATTAACCACGATGTCGGGGATTCAATCAATCCCATATACAATTCCCTTTGTTCACCGGTATGTTACTTGCCCAAGATTCGATCGTCGGTATCCCAATACCTCGTTCAATCTCGTTACGGGCAAGTCTCTTTACTCGTTCCGTAATGCATGAACCCATGTCTAACTCATTAGTCACATTGAGCTCATTATGATGATGCATTACCGAGTGGGCCCAGAGATACCTCTCCGTCATACGGAGTGACAAATCCCAGTCTCGATTCGTGCCAACCCAACAGACACTTTTGGGGATACCTGTAGTGCACCTTTATAGCCACCCAGTTACGTTGTGACGTTTGGTGCACCCAAACCATTCCTACGGTATCCGGGAGTTGCACAATCTCATGGTCTAAGGAAATTATACTTGACATTAGAAAATCTTTAGCAAATGAACTACACGATCTTGTGCTACGCTTAAGATTGGGTCTTGTCCATCACATCATTCTCCTAATGATGTGATCCCGTTATGAATGACATCCAATGTACATGGTCAGGAAACCATGACCATCTATTGATCAACGAGCTAGTAAACTAGAGGCTTAATAGGGACATGTTGTGGTCCATGTATTCACACATGTATTATGGTTTCCGGTTAATACAATTATAGCATGAACAATAGACAATTATCATGAACAAGTAAATACAATAATAACCATTTTATTATTGCCTCTAGGGCATATTTCCAACAGTCAATCCCTTCCGGGGTACGGCGCCTTAAGATAGGCAAATGGACGTGAGGTAAATTGTAGTAGATTGATAGATCGAATGCCAAATAAAATAAATAAAGATAAAACGCAACAAGATATTTTTGGATTTTTGGTTTAATAGATCTGAACAAAAATGCATGTAAAAACATGGAAAAACAGCAACTGGCACTTGGCACTATGCCAGTAGGTTAGTACCAAAAAATGATATAAAATGATTATAAAACATCCAAGATTGATAATAAAACAACATGGAACAATCAAAAATTATAGATACGTTGGAGACGTATCAGCATCCCCAAGCTTAACTCCTACTCGTCCTCGAGTAGGTAAGTGATAAAAACAGAATTTTTGATGTTGTGTTGTTCATCAAGTCATATCATATTCTTTTCTTCATAGCATGGACATTTGTACTTTTATGTGATTCAATGCAATAGTCTAGTTTTGACATAATAGTTTAGATACTCAAGCATATCAACAAGCAACCATGTCTTTCAAAATATCAACGCTAAAATAATTTATACCTAGCCCATCATGCTCAAACATTGATCCATTCATGAAACACTCGAATATTAACTACATTCAATACTTGAGCAGATCATAGTGCCTCCTAGTTCGTGCTTTTATGAGAGAGGATGGAGACTCAAATTTCAAAAAATAAAATTTGCATAAAGTAAAAGAAAGGCCCTTCGTCGAGGGAAGTAGGGATTTGTAGAGGTGCCAGAGCTCAAAGCGAAAAAATAGAGATAAAAACATTTTGGGGGGTGTATCCATCCCACCAACAAAAACGACTTAGAGTTCCCAACACTTTCCATTCTAGATATGCCATAGGCGGTTCCCAAACAGAAAATAAAGTTCATTCCTTTTTCCACCATAACTTTCACTTTCCATGGCTAACCGTATCCACGAGTGCCCTCCATACCAACACTTTCCAAGGAATTTATTATTTGACAACATAAAGTAAATTCATTTTTTTTCATTTCGAGACTGGGCATCTGTAATACCTTTGCCTTACTCTTGTGCAATGACAAGTGAATAAACACTCATCTTGAGAATAACACATCTAGAATGGGAAATATTAGCCACCCCTCACTGCTCCGCGAGCGAAACAAACACACAAAAGAGAAGTTTATTTTGAAAAATAGAGATGTCACATGCAAATTTGCTTAGAACTGCAAAAGAATACCGCATATAGGTAGATATAGTGGACTCATGTCGCAAAACTGGTTTAAAGGATTTTGGATGCACAAGTAGAGGTCATACTTAGTGCAAAATGAAGGCTAGCAAAAAGATTGAGAAGCGACCAACCAAGAAACAAATAATCTCATAGGCAAGCATTAAGCATAATTAACACCGAATAATGCACTACAAGTATGATATAATTTTCATTGCATGATTATTGACTTTCGTGCATGCATAGGGAATCACAAACCTTAACACCAATATTCCTACTAGAGCACAATTACTCATCAACATGACTCACATATCACATCATCATATCTCAATACAATTACTAAGAATCAAGTTTATTTTGTCCAATGATCTTCATGACATTTTTCCTTTTCTTTATCCTTCTTGGATATCTATCACTTTGGGACTAATTTTCATGTGTTGCTTTTCATAAGCTCAAACAAATATATGTGAAGATCATGAGCATAACAAATTTTCTTCCTCTCAAAATAATTTAAGTGAAGCAAGAGAGAATTTATTCAAAATTTTACTAACTCTCAAACAAATCTAAGTGAAGCAAGAGAGCATTTCTTCAAAAATAACAAAGCACACCGTGCTCAAAAAGATATAAGTGAAGCACTAGAGCAAGTCCTAGCTCATAAAAGATTTAAGTGAAGCATAGAGAGAAATTCTAACAAGTCATGATATAGTTTTGGCTCTCTCAAATAGGTGTGTCCAGCAAGGATTGATGACTTAAAACACAAAATAAAACAAGCAAAGACACATACCATACAAGACGCTCCAAGCAAACCACATATCATGTGACAAATAAAAATATAGTCTCGAGTAAAATACCGATAGTTGTTGGAAGAAAGCGGGGATGCTACTCGGGGGCCAACCCTAGATTAGTTGGTTGCACATTATTGAATAATATCTTGGGATCCCGGGGCATCCCCAAGCTTAGGCTCTTCAATCCTTCCTTCATCCATCGTAAGATAACCCAAAACTTGAAAACTTCAATCACACAAAACTCAACAAAAACCTTCATGAGATCCGTTAGTATAAGAATAATAAACCACTACTATAAGTGATGTATAAAACCAATTAATATTTTGTTTTTGTATTATATCTACTGTATTCCAACTTTTTTATGGCAAAAACTCATGAAAGAAAACCATAGAGCCATCAAAATAAGCACACAACACAAAGAAAACAGAATCTGTCAAAACAGAACAGTCTGTAGCAATCTGACTATTTCGAATACTTCTGTAACTCCAAAAATTATACTAAATTAGGATGACCTGAGTAATTTGTATATTGATCTACTATAATTGTAATGGGTATTTTATCGCTCTCTGGTAAAAAATTAAAATTAATTTCATGAGCGTAAAAGTTTCTATTTTTTCAGCAAGATCAAACAACTATCACACAAGAAGATCCTAAAGGCTTTACTTGGCACCAACACTAATTAAAACATAAAAACACAATCATAACAGTAGCATAATTGTGCTAACACTCAAGAACAGAAAGCAAAAGGCAAAAATAAATTTAATTCATCGGGTTGCCTCCCAACAAGTGCTATAGTTTTACGCCCTTAGCTAAGCATAAAGCAAGGGTCTAAGTTTCGTCATCATTGGTTCGAGATCCATAAGATGCCCTCATGATTGATCCATAGGGTGGCTTAATTCTAGTTCTAGGAAAGTGTTCCATACCCTTCCTCAAAGGAAATTGGAACTTAATATTGCCTTCTTTCATATCAATCACGGCACCGATAGTGCATAAAAATGGTCTACCAAGAATAATTGGACAAGATGGATTGCAATCAATATCAAGAACAATAAAATCTATGGGCACATAATTTATATTTGCAAGAATAAGAACATCATTAATTCTTGCCATAGGTTTTTTAATAGTAGAATCCGCCAAGTGCAAATTCAAAGAACATGATTCAATATCGGTAAGACGAAGCACATCACATAAAGATTTCAGAATTGTAGAAACACTAGCACCCAAGTCACACAAAGCGAAGCACTCATAATTTTTAATCTTGACTTTGATAGTAGGTTCCCACTCATCATGCAATTTTCTAGCAATTGAAACTCCCAATTCCAACTTCTCTTCAAGAGCTTTCATCATAGCATCAACAATATGTTTAGTAAAAGCTTTGTTTTGTTCCTAAGCATGGGGTGAATTTATCATGGATTGCAACAAAGAAATACAATCAATCAAAGAGAAACTATCATAATTAAAGTCTTTGTAATCCAAAATAGTGGGCACATCACTAGCTAATGTTTTGACCTCTTCAAACCCACTTTCATCATTTTCTCAACCAAATTTTCACCCTCCGAAATATTGGGACGCCTTCTACCTAAAGTTGACTCTTCTCCAGTCCCTTTTTCTTCGATATTAACTTTACTAAACAAGGAATCAATAGAAGAAACACCAATCATTTTAAGATCTTCATCACTTTTGTCTTCTAACGAGATTGGTTTAGCGGCCATTTGATTTACTAAGGTAGCTTGTGCATCGGATATTTTTCCTAGCAAACTTTTAGCAAAAGCATACTTAGATTGGAGATTGCAAACTTCTCTACTAATATCATCAAGTTGTTCTGTTATATCATCAAGCACAACAGAGTGTTCCTTAACTTCTTCGGTAAAATACTGATTATGCTCAAATTGTGTAGTCATATATTCCTTAGTAATTTTCTCAATTTCAAGCAAAATATTGGGGTAAGGAACATCATAATATTTTGTTTGAGGCATCATGACTATGCAAACAAGAATGCACACAAAAAAACAAATCCGGCAAGAAAACGGTAAACGAAAAAGAGGGGCAAATAAAACGACAAATTTTTGTGAAGTGGGGGAGAGGAAAACGAGAGGCAAATGGCAAATAATGTAAATTGCAAGGAGATGAGATTTGTGATTAGGAACCTGGTTATGTTGAAGATCCTCCCCGGCAACGGCGCCAGAAAGCACGTTGGCGGGAGACTATCTTGACTTGATCCTCCCCGGCAACGACGCCAGAAATTCTCCTTGATGGTAGCTGGAACCACGTCGGTATTTCCCTGGAGAGGGAGGGATGATGTAGCACAGCGACGGTAGGTATTTCCCTAAGTTATGAAACCAAGGTATCGAACCAGTAGGAGAACCAAGCAACACAATGTAAGTAGCACCTGCACACAAATCACAACACCTCGCAACCCGACATGTTAAAGGGGTTGTCAATCCCTTTCGGGGTACGGTGCCTCAAGATAGGAAAACGGACATGAGGTAAATTGTAGTAGATTGATAGATCGAATGCCAAATAAAATAAATAAAGATACAATGCAGCGAGGTATTTTTGGATTTTTTTGGTTTAATAGATCTGAATAAAAATGCAAAGGAAAAGTAGATCGCAAGGCAAATATATGAGAAAGAAGACTCGGGGGGGTAGGATTCACTAGTGGCTTCTCTTGAGAAAAATAGCAAACGGTGGGTAAAAAAATTACTATTGGGCAATTGATAGAACTTCAAATAATTATGACGATATCCAGGCAATGATCATTACATAGGCATCACGTCCAAGATTAGTAGACCGACTCCTGCCTGCATCTACTACTATTACTCCACACATCGACCGCTATCCAGCATGCATCTAGTGTATTAAGTTCATGGAAAAATGGAGTAATGCAATAAGAACGATGACATGATGTAGACAAGATCCGTTTATCTATATGGAGGTAGATATAGATCTCGTCCTTTTATCCTTAGTAGCAATGATACATACGTGTCGGTTCCCTTTCTTTCACTGGGATCAAGCACCGTAAGATCGAACCCACTACCGGGCACCTCTTCCCATTGCAAGATAAATAGATCAAGTTGGCCAAACAAAACCCAAATATCAAAGAAGAAATACCAGGCTATAAGAGATCATGCATATAAGAGATCAAATAAACTCAAATAACTTCCATGGATATAAAAATATATGACTGATCATAAACTCAAAGTTCATCAGATCCCAACAAACACACCACAAAAGAGTTACATCATATGGATCTGCAAGAGACCATTCTATTGAGAATTCAGCGAGAGAGAGAGAGAGAGAGAGAGAGAGAGAGAGAGAGAGAGAGCCATCTAGCAACTAACTACGGAACCGAAGGTCCACAAAGAACTACTCATGCATCATCGGAGAGGCACAAATGGAGGTGGTGAACCCCATCCGAGATGGTGTCTTGATTGGATCTCATGGTTCTGGATGAATATTTCATTGATGCCTATTACGTCTCTAACGTATCTATAATTTTTGATTGCTCCATGCTATATTATCTACTGTTTTGGACTATATTGGGCTTTATTTTCCACTTATATGTTATTTTTGGGACTAACCTATTAACCAGAGGCCCAGCCCAGAATTGTTGTTTTTTGCCTATTTCGGTGTTTCGAATAAACAGAATATCAAACAGAGTCCAAACGGAATAAAATCTTCGGAAACGTGATTTTCTCACCGAACATGATCCAGGAGACTTGGACCCTACTCCAAGGGATCAAAGAGGTGGTCACGAGGGTGGGCCCCCCCTAGGGCGCGCCCCTGCCTCGTGGGCCCCTTGGTGCTCCACCGACGTACTCCTTCCTCCTATATATACACACATACCCCCAAACAATCAGAACAGGAGCCAAAACCCTAATTCCACCGCCGCAACTTTCTATATCCACGAGATCCCATCTTGGGGCATGTTCCGGAGCTTCGCCGGAAGAGGGCCGTCAGCACGGAGGGCTTGTACATCATCTTAGCCCCTTCGATGAAGTGTGAGTAGTTTACCTCAGACCTTCGGGTCCATAGTTAGTAGCTAGATGGCTTCTTCTCTCTCTTTGAATCTCAATACAAAGTTCTCCCCCTCTCTTGTGGAGATCTATTCGATGTAATCTTCTTTTTGTGGTGTGTTTGTTGAGACCGATGAATTGTGGGTTTATGATCAAGTCTATCTATGAATAATATTTGAATCTTCTCTGAATTCTTTTATGCATGATTGGTTAACTTTTCAAGTCTCTTCGAATTATCCGTTTGGTTTGGCCAACTAGATTGGTAGTTCTTGCCATGGGAGAAGTGCTTAGCTTTGGGTTCGATCTTGCGGTGTCCTTACCCAGTGACAGAAGGGGCAGCAAGGCACGTATTGTATCGTTGCCATCGAGGATAACAAGATGGGGTTTATTTCATATTGCATGAATTTATCTCTCTACATCATGTCATCTTGCGTAAGGCGTTACTCTGTTTTTCACTTAATACTCTAGATGCATGCTGGATAGCGGTCGATGAGTGGAGTAATAGTAGTAGATGCAGAATCGTTTCAATCTACTTGTCACGGATGTGATGCCTATATACATGATCATGCCTAGATATTCTCATAATTATTCTCAATTCTATCAATTGCTCAATAGTAATTTGTTCACCCACCGTAGAATACTTATGCTCTTGAGAGAAGCCACTAGTGAAACCTATGGCCCCCGGGTCTATTCTCATCATATCAATCTCTATCACTTTTATATTTTTTTTGCTATTTACTTTGCTTTTACTTTTACTTTGCATCTTTATATCAAAAATACCAAAAATATTCTATCTATCAGATCTCACTCTCGTAAGTGACCGTGAAGGGCTTGACAACCCCTAATCGCGTTGGTTGCGAGTAGCTATCGCTTTGTGCAGGTACGAGGGACTTGAGCGTGGGCTCCTATTGGATTGATACCTTGGTTCTCAAAAACTGGGGGAAATACTTACGCTACTCTACTGCATCATCCCTTCCTCTTCGGGGAAAACCAACGCAAGCTCAAGACGTAGCAAGAAGGATTTATGGCGCCATTGCCTGGGAGTCTACGCAAAAAGTCAACATACCAAGTACCCGTCACAATCCCTATCTCTTGCATTATATTATTTGCCATTTGCCTCTCATATTCCTCTCCCCCCAATTCACCCTTGCCGTTTTATTCGCCCTCTCTCTCTCTCTCTCTCTCTATCCTCCCTATCTATTTGCCTTTTTTGTTTGCTTGTGTGTTAGTTTGTTTGCCTGCTTGTCCTTATGTCTGAAACTGAGAAAGTTATCGCCAATTTGGGCGATAACAATATCATGGAAAATTCTGATACTCCTGCTAAAGAACCTACCATCTTTCATACAAAAAAAATTCTGTGTTGGTAGTGGTAATATTATTGGAAAAGGCGTTATTCAAGATTTCTTTACTTGTGTCGGTGCTTTACCATCTATGGGTAGTTCTATCCTTCACAGAACTAGTAGTCTTGCAGACGCTATTGCCATGCTTGTAGTTGAACTTGAAAGACAATTCATGCACATGCATCCTTCTATACAAAGGATTTTTCTGGAATTTTCTAATATTGAGCATTCTTCTGTTAAGCGTGCCGCTACTATCATTTTGGCTCATGAGTTTAGATTCATAATAAGAGAAGCCAAAGAAATCTTTGCGCATTCTAGGGTGGATGTTTGCCGTCCTCCCATAGAGGCTATCCTCTTTGATCAAGAAGAAATAATGCGTTTTCAATCTCTAGATTATGTTGCTTTCAATGAAAATCTTAGAAGAAAGGTTCCTACCAATGTTTTAGTTGATAGAATTTCTGATCTTAATGATGATTTGGCTATTCGAAATAATGAACTAGGATATTCTCTTGAATATAGGCTCACAAAGTTCTGTCAAAAGAATGCTTATAATGATGAATTGGTGGTGCATTATGAAGGACCAAAGGAGGAACCTATACCTCCCAAGGTTGATCTTGGGGACTTTTGTCCCATTAAATTTAATCCTTTTGATTACTTTTGCTTGCCTCAAAGAAAACTTGCTGCCGAACGTAGAGAATATGAAATGAGTTTCACCAATCTATCTTATTACTATGGCAATACCTAGATCTATTCTTGCTCGTTATGCCTAGCTAGGGGCGTTAAACGATAGCGCTTGTTGGGAGGCAACCCAATTTTATTTTTCTTCCTTGCTTTTTGCTCCTGTTTAGTAATAAATAAATTATTTACCCTGTGTTTTGGTTGTGTTTTTGTGTTTAATTAGTGTTTGTGCCAAGTAGAACCGTTGGGAAGACTTGGGGAAAGTCTTGTTGAACTTGCTGTAAAAAAACAGAAACTTTAGCGCTCATGAGAACTGCTGTCATTTTTATTTGAAGAGCGATATTTAGTTAATTCTTTTTGAAGATGATTAATAGATACATTCCTCAAGTCCAGAAATTTATTTTAGAATTTTTGGGGTTCCAGATTTTGCGCTAGCTACATATTACTAAAGACTGTTCTATTTTTTACAGATTCTGTTTTTTCGTGTGTTGTTTGCTTATTTTGATGAATCTATGGCTAGTAAAATAGTTTATAATCCATAGAGAAGTTGTAATACAGTAGGTTTAACACCAATATAAATAAAGAGTGAGTTCATTACAGTACCTTGAAGTGGTCTTTTGTTTTCTTTCGCTAACGGATCTCACGAGTTTTCCATTTTGAGTTTTGTGTTCTGATGTTTTCAAGTTTTGGGTGAATTATTTTGATGGATTATGGAACAAGGAGTGGCAAGAGCCTAAGCTTGGGGATGCCCATGGCACCCCCAAGATAATCCAAGGACATCAAAAAGTCAAAGCTTGGGGATGCCCCGGAAGGCATCCCCTCTTTTCGCCCACTTCCATCGGTAATTTACTTGGAGCTATATTTTTATTCACCAACATGATATGTGTTTTTCTTGGAGCGTCTTGTATTATTTGTGTCTTTGTTTGTCAGTATGCCATAGTCATCCTTGCTGCACACACCTTTTGAGAGAGCCATACATGGATTAAAATTTGATAGAGTACTCTATGTGCTTCACTTATATCCTTTGAGCTAGATAATTTTGCTCTATGTGCTTCACTTATATCTTTTGAGCGTTATAATTTTGCTCTATATGCTTCACTTAGATCTTTTAGAGCACAGTGGTGGATTTGTTTTAAAGAAACTATTGATCTCTCATGCTTCACTTAAATTAATTTGAGAGTCTCTTAATAGCATGGTAATTTGCCTAATAATAATATGCTTGGTATTCAAGATTTGTGAAACTTTCTTTTGAGTGTGCTGAATACTAAGAAAAGATTGAAGCATGATAATTGTTTTGAGATATGGAGGTGATAATATTAAAGTCATGCTAGTTGAGTAGTTGTGAATTTAAAGAATACTTGTGTAGAAGTTTGTGATTCCTGTAGCATGCACGTATGGTGAACCGTTATGTGATGAAGTCGGAGCATGATTTATTTATTGATTGTCTTCCTTATGAGTGGCGGTCGGGGATGAGCGATGGTCATTTCCTACCAATCTATCCCCCTAGGAGCATGCGTGTAATACTTTGCTTTGATAACTTCTAAATTTTTGCAATAAGTATATGATTTCTTTATGACTAATGTTGAGTCCATGGATTATACGCACTCTCACCCTTCCACCCTTGCTAGCCTCTCTAATATCGCACAACTTTCGCCGGTATCATACACCTACCATATCCTTCCTCAAAACAGCCACCATACCTACCTATTATGGCATTTCCATAGCCATTCCGAGATATATTTCCATGCAACTTTCCACCATCTAGTTCATCATGACACATCCATCATTGTCATATTGCTTAGCATGATCATGTAGTTGACATAGTATTTGTGGCAAATCCACCGTTCATAATTCTTTCATACTTGTCACTCTTGATTCATTGCATATCCCGATACACTGCCGGAGGCATTCATATAGAGTCATACTTTGTTTTAGTATCGAGTTGTAGTCATTGAGTTGTAAATAAATAGAAGTGTGATGATCATCATTCAATAGAGCATTGTCCCAAAAAAGAAAGGCCAAAGAAAAAAAAAGAAGGCCCAAAAAATATAAATAAATAAAAAGGGGCAATGCTACTATCCTTTTTCCACACTTGTGCTTCAAAGTAGCACCATGATATAGCAAGTCTCATATATTGTGCTTCAAAGTAGCACCATGTTCTTCATATAGAGAGTCTCATATGTTGTCACTTTCATATACTAGTGGGAATTTTACGTTATAGAACTTGGCTTGTTTTTTCCAATGATGGGCTTCCTGAAATTGCCCTAGGTCTTTGTGAGCAAGCAAGTTGGATGCACACCCACTAGTTTCTTTTGTTGAGCTTTCATACATTTATAGATCTAGTGCATCCGTTGCATGGCAATCCCTACTCACTCACATTGATATCTATTGATGGGCATCTCCATAGCCCGTTGATATGCCTAGTCGATGTGAGACTATCTTCTCCTTTTTGTCTTCTCCACAACCACCATTCTATTCCACCTATAGTGCTATATCCATGGCTCACGCTCATGTATTGCGTGAAGATTGCAAAAGTTTTGAAAAAGTTAGAGTATGAAACAATTGCTTGGCTTGTCATCGGGGTTGTGCATGATTTAAATACTTTGTGTGGGGAAGATGGAGCATAGCCAGACTATATGATTTTGTAGGGATAAATTTCTTTGGCCATGTTATTTTGAGAAGAGATAATTGCTTTGTTAGTATGCTTGAAGTATTATTATTTTCTATGTCAATATAAACTTTTGTCTTGAATATTTCTAATCTGAATATTCATACCACAATTTATCATTTACCTACTCGAGGACGAGCAGGAATTAAGCTTGGGGATGCCTGATACATCTCCAACATATCTATAATTTTTGATTGCTCCATGTTATATTATCTACTGTTTTGGACTATATTGGGCTTTATTTTCCACTTTTATATTATTTTTGGGACTAACCTATTAACCGGAGGCCCAGCCCAGAATTGCTGTTTTTTTTGCCTATTTTAGTGTTTCGGATAAACAGAATATCAAACAGAGTCCAAACGGAATAAAATCTTCGGAAACGTGATTTTCTCACCGAACGTGATCCAGGAGACTTGGACCCTACTGCAAGGGATCAAAGAGGTGGTCACGAGGGTGGGGGCGCCCCCCCTAGGGCACGCCCCCTGCCTCGTGAGCCCCCCGGTGCTCCACCAATGTACTCCTTCCTCCTATATATACACACGTACCCCCAAACGATCAGAACAGGAGCCAAAACCCTAATTCCACCGCTGCAACTTTCTGTATCCACGAGATCCCATCTTGGGGCCTGTTCCAGAGCTCTGCCGGAAGAGGGTTGTCATCACGGAGGGCTTCTACATCATCCTAGCCCCTCCAATGTAGTGTGATTAATTTACCTCAGACCTTCGGGTCCATAGTTAGTAGCTAGATGGCTTCTTCTCTCTCTTTGAATCTCAATACAAAGTTCTCCCCCTCTCTTGTGGAGATCTATTCGATGTAATCTTCTTTTTGCGGTGTGTTTGTTGAGACCGATGAATTGTGGGTTTATGATCAAGTCTATCTATGAATAATATTTGAATCTTCTCTGAATTCTTTTATGCATGATTGGTTGTCTTTGCAAGTCTCTTCGAATTATCCGTTTGGTTTGGCCAACTAGATTGGTAGTTCTTGCCATGGGAGAAGTGCTTAGCTTTGGGTTCGATCTTGCGGTATCCTTACCCAGTGACAGAAGGGGCAGCAAGGCACGTATTGTATCATTGCCATCGAGGATAACAAGATGGGGTTTATTTCATATTGCATGAATTTATGTCTCTACATCATGTCATCTTGCTTAAGGCGTTACTCTGTTTTTAACTTAATACTCTAGATGCATGCTGGATAGCGGTCGATGAGTGGAGTAATAGTAGTAGATGTAGAATCGTTTCGATCTACTTGTCACAGACGTGATGCCTATATAGATAATGATGCCTAGATATTCTCATAATTATGCTCAATTCTATTAATTGCTCAACAATAATTTGTTCACCCACCGTAGAATACTTATGCTCTTGAGAGAAGCCACTAGTGAAACCTATGGCCCCCGGATCTAATCTCATCATATCAATCTCTATCACTTTTATATTGTTTTGCTATTTACTTTGCTTTTACTTTTTTACTTTGCATCTTTATATCAAAAATACCAAAAATATTCTATCTATCAGATCTCACTCTGGTAAGTGACCGTGAAGGGCTTCACAACCCCTAATCGCGTTGGTTGCGAGTAGCTATCACTTTGTGCAGGTACGAGGGACTTGAGCGTGGGCTCCTACTAGATTGATACCTTGGTTCTCAAAACTGAGGGAAATACTTACGCTACTCTGCTGCATCATCCCTTCCTCTTCGGGGAAGACCAACGCAAGCTCAAGACGTAGCAATGCCTCTAGGGTTTTTGGAATATTGTGGTATTTATAGACAAAAGAGGCGGTCCGGGGGGCACCGGAGGTGGGCAGAACCCACCAGGGCGCACCTGGGCCTCCTGGCGTGCCCTGGTGGATTGTGCCCCCCTCGGGGCACCCCCCCCCCCCCCCGAAGTGCAACCAGGGCCCATTGCCTTCCTTCTGGCCCATAAAAATCTCCAATAAGTTTCGTGGTATTTGGACTCCGTTTGATATTGATTTTATGTGATGTAAAAAACATGGAAAAACAGCAACTGGCACTTGGCAATATGTCAATAGGTTAGTACCAAAAAATGATATAAAATGACTATAAAATGATTAAAAAACATCCAAGATTGATAATAAAACAACATGGAACAATCAATTACGTTGGAGATGTATCATCCTTTGCCCCAAAAGGATTGGGCTAACTTGCTGCACTTTTGTTACTATTATCGTTACTTGCTCGTTACAAATTATCTTGCTATCAAACTACCCTGCTACTTACAATTGCAGCACTTGCAGACATTACCTTACTGAAAACCACTTGTCATTTCCTTCTGCTCCTCGTTGGGTTTGACACTCTTACTTATCGAAAAGAGCTACAATTGATCCCCTATACTTGTGGGTCATCAAGACTATTTTCTGGCGCCATTGCCGGGGAGTGAAGTGCCTTTGGTAAGTGGAATTCGGTAAGGAAATGTTTATATAGTGTGCTGAAATTTATTGTCACTTGTTACTATGGAAAACAATCCTTTGAGGGGTTTGTTCGGGGTATATTCACCTCGTCCGGAACCACAATTAGCTACCCCTCAACCTACTACACCTACTAAAAATATTGAATATGAAATTCCTTCGGGTATGATAGAACAACTGCTAGCTAATCCTTATGTAGGAGATGGAACCGAACATCCTGATATGCACTTGATATATGTGGAACAAATTTGTGGATTGTTTAAGCTTATAGGTTTACCTGGGGATAAAGTTATGAAGAAGGTTTTCCCTTTATCCTTGAAGGGAAAAGCATTGGCATGGTGTAGGCTATGTGATGATATTGGATCATGGAATTGGAATCGTTTGAAATTGGAGTTCCACCAAAAATATTATCCTATGCATCTGGTTCATCTTGATCGGAATTATATATATAATTTTTGGCCTTGTGAAGGAGAAAGTATTACTCTAGCTTGGGGGAGGCTTAAGTCAATGTTATATTCATGCCCCAATCATGAGCTCTCAAGAGAAATTATTATCCAGAATTTTTATGCTTGGCTTTCTCGTAATGATCAAACCATGCTTGATACTTCTTGGACTGGTTCCTTTATGAAGAAGACTATTGAATTCCGATGGGATATTTTGGAAAGAATTAAACGCAACTCTGAATATTGGGAACTCGACAAAGGTAAAGAGTCAGGTATTAAACTTGAATATGATTGTGTTAAATATTTTATGGATACCGATGCTTTTCAAAAGTTTAGCACTAAATATGGACTTGACTCTGAGATAATAGACTCCTTTTGTGAATCATTTGCTACTCATGTTGAACTCCCTAAAGAGAAGTGGTTTAAATATCACCCACCTATTAAAGAAATTAAAGAACCGGTACCAGTTAAAGAAGAAACTATACTTTATAATGTTGATCCAGTTGTTCCTTTTGCTTATATTGAGAAACCACCTTTCCCTATTAGGATAAAGGAACACGCTAAAATCTCAACTATGGTTAACAAAAGCTACATTGGAACACTTAAACCTGATGAACAAATTAAAGTTGAACCTAGTATTGCTATGGTTAAAGATCTCTTGGAAGAAGATATGGGTGGGCATGTTATTTACTTCTGTGAAGAAGTTGCTAGAATTGCCAAACCTGATAAGAAAGATAAACATAGACCCATAGTTGCCATGCCTATCATCTCAGTTAAAATAGGAGATCACTGTTATCATGGTTTACGTGACATGGGTGCTAGTGTGAGTGCTATTCCTTACACCTTATATCAAGAAATTATGAAAGACATAGCACCTCCAGAGTTAGAAGACATAGATGTTACTATTAAACTGGCTAACAGAGACACCATATCACCATTTGGGATTATTAGAGATGTTGAAGTCTTGTGTGGGAAAATAAAATACCCTACTGATTTTCTTGTTCTTGGTTCCCCATAAGATGGCTTTTGTCCCATTATATTTGGTAGACCTTTCTTGAATACAGTTAATGCTAAGATAGACTGAAAGAAAGAAACTGTTGGTGTTAGCTTTGGTGATGAGTCTCATGAATTTAATTTTTCCAAGTTTAGTAGAAATCTTCATGAAAAAGAATTTCCTAGTAAGAATGAATTAATTGGTCTTGCTTCTATTGTTGTACCACCTACTGATCCTTTAGAACAATATTTGTTAGACCATGAGAATGACTTTCATATGCATGAAAGAAATGAAATAGATAAAAAATTCTTTGAACAACGTCCTCTGCTTAAGCACAATTTGCCTATTGAAACTCTGGGAGGTCCTCCTCCACCTAAAGGTGATCCTGTGTTTGAATTAAAACAATTGCCAGACACTTTGAAATATGCTTAACTTGATGAAAAGAAGATATATCCTGTTATTATTAGTGCTAACCTTTCAGAACATGAAGAAGAAAGATTATTGAAAGTTCTAAGGAAGCACCAAGCTGCTATTGGATATACTCTTGACGATTTAAAGGGCATTAGTCCCACTCTATGTCAGCACAAAATTAATATGGAACCAGATGCTAAACCCGTTTTTGATCACCAACGCAGGTTAAATCCGAAGATGAAAGAAGTGGTAAGAACTGAAATATTAAAGCTTCTGGAAGCAGGTATAATCTATCCCATAGCTAATAGTAAATGGGTCAGTCCTGTTGATTGTGTTGCTAAGAAAGGAGGTATAACTGTTGTTCCTAATGATAAGAATGAACTTATTCCACAAAGAATTGTCACAGGCTATAGAATGGTAATTGATTTCAGAAAATTAAACAAAGCAACTAGAAAAGATCATTACCCTTTGCATTTTATTGATCAAATGCTTGAAATATTATCTAAGAACACACACTTTTGCTTCCTTGATGGATATGCTGGTTTTTCGCAAATACCTGTTTCTCAACCTGATCAAGAAACGACCACTTTTACTTGTCCCTTTGGAACCTATGCTTAATTGCTTATAGATGTATGCCTTTTGGTTTATGTAATGTACCTACTACCTTCCAAAGATGTATGATTGCTATATTCTCTGACTTTTGTGAAAAGATTGTTGAGGTTTTGATGGATGACTTTTCTGTTTATGGGAAGTCTTTTGATGATTGTTTAAGCAATCTTGATCGAGTTTTACAGAGATGTGAACAAACAAATCTTGTCTTGAATTGGGAGAAGTGCCACTTTATGGTAAATGAAGGCATTGTCTTGGGTCATAAAATTTCTGAAATAGGTATTGAAGTGGATCAAGCTAAGGTTGATGCAATAGAGAAAATGCCATGTCCTAAATATATAAAAGGTATTCGTAGTTTCTTAGGTCATGCTGGTTTCTATAGGAGATTTATCAAAGACTTTTCAAAAATTTCTAGGCCTCTTACTAGTCTCTTGCAGAAGGATATTCCTTTTGTTTTTGATAATGATTGTTTAGAAGCCTTTGAAACACTTAAGAAAGCCTTAATTTCTGCACCTATTGTTCAACCACCTGATTGGAAGTTGCCTTTTGAAATTATGTGTGATGCTAGTGATTATGTTGTTGGTGTTATTCTAGGACAAAGAGTTGATAAGAAACTCAATGTTATTCATTATTCTAGTAAAACTCTAGACAATGCTCAAAGAAATTATGCTACTACTGAAAAAGAATTCTTAGTAGTTGTGTTTGCTTGTGACAAATTTAGACCTTATATTGTTGATTCCAAAGAAACTGTTCACACAGACCATGTTGCTATTAAATATCTTGTAGAAAAGAAAGATGCTAAACCTAAACTTATTAGATGGATTCTATTGTTACAAGAATTTGATTTACATATCATTGATAGAAAAGGAGCTAAGAACCCAGTTGCTGATAATTTGTCTAGGCTTGGAAATGTGCTTGATGACCCACTACCTATTGATGATAGTTTTCCTGATGAGCAGTTAGCTGCAATAAATGTTTCTCATAGTACTCTTTTGTATGCTGATTATGCTAATTACATTGTTGATAAATATTTACCACCTAGCTTTACATACCAACAAAAGAAAAAATTCTTCTATGATTTAAGACATTATTTTTGGGATGACCCGCATCTTTATAAAGAAGGAGTAGATGGTATTATTAGGTGTTGTCTACCTGAGCATGAACAGGGACAAATCCTTCGGAAATGTCACTCTGAGGCTTATGGCGGGCATCGTCTGGAGATAGAACTGGTCACAAGGTATTGCAATCTGGATTTTATTGGCCTACTCTCTTCAAGGATGCCCGTAAGTTTGTCTTATCTTGTGATGAATGTCAAGGAATAGGTAATATCGGTAAGCATCAAGAAATGCCTATGAATTATTCACTTGTTGTTGAACCATTTGATGTTTTGGGGATTTGACTACATGGGGCCTTTTCCTTCCTCTAATGGGTATACACATATTTTTGTTGTTGTTGATTATGTTACTAAATGGGTAGAAGCTGTTCCAACTAGTAGTGCTAATCACAACACCTCTATTAAAATGCTTACGGAAGTTATTTTCCCAAGGTTTGGAGTCCCTAGATATTTAATGACTGATGGTGGTTCACACTTTATTCATGGTGCTTTCCATAAAATGTTTGCCAAGTATGATGTTAACCATAGAATTGCATCACCCTATCATCCTCAATCTAGTGGCCAAGTTGAACTTAGCAATAGGGAAATAAAATTAATTTTGCAAAAGACTGACAATAGGTCCAGGAAAAATTGGTCTAAGAAATTAGATGATGCACTTTGGGCTTATAGAACAGCATATAAAAATCCTATGGGTATGTCTCCTTACAAAATGGTCTATGGAAAAGCATGACATTTGCCTCTTGAGTTAGAACATAAAGCATTTTGGGCAATCAAAGAACTCAATTATGACTTCAAACTTGCTGGTGAAAAGAGGTTATTTGATATTACCTCATTAGATGAATGGAGAACCCAAGCTTATGAAAATGCCAAATTATTTAAAGAAAAAGTAAAAAGATGGCATGACAAAAGAATTCAAAAGCGTGAGTTTAAAGTTGGAGAATATGTTCTTTTGTACAACTCACGTTTGAGATTCTTTGCAGGAAAAATCCTCTCAAAATGGGAAGGCACATACGTCATCGAGGAGGTTTACCGGTCTGGAGCCATCAAAATAAATAATTCCGAAGGTACTAACCCGAAGTTTGTCAATGGGCAATGAATAAAGCATTATATCTCAGGTACACCCATTAATATTGAAAGTAATATTATCCAAACCATGACACCAAAAGAACACATAAAAGAGTCCTTCTGGGACACTCCAGAATCGTGAAAATAAGGAGGCACGTGATACGGTAAGTAAACGGACTCCAAAAAATCCACAGAAATATTTTTTTATCATTTTTGGAATATTTTAGAATTTTGGGAATAAAGAAACTTCCAGGAAGCGTCCCCTGGTGGGCACAAGACACCAGGGCATGCCAGGCTTGCCTGGCACGCCCAGGTGGGTTGTGCCCACCTGGGACACCTTCCGTACTCCATTTTTATACCATATACTTGTTCTCCAAGATAAAAAAATCTATATATACTTCCCGAACCTGTTGATCATCGTGTCATGGAGAAATCCATTGTTTTGTTTTCTTGCTGTTTTCTGCTTAGATCTGAAAATATGTCTTCCCAACACTCGGAGGGTGAGAGCTACGTTGTTGATCTCATCGCAAACCCCAAGTCCTACGGGGATGAGGGGCATTGTAGCTGGACCTTTGAAGAAGAAGAAGATGAATCGGTTCCTCCCCTGTTCAAAAACGAGAGCATGGAGGCGTTATGCAAGAGGATAATAAAACTCGAGATAGATAATTGTGAGTTGATGATGGAAAACTTTATTCTCCGTCAAAAGCCGGAGGAAGCGAAGGGCAAACCTTCTAACTTCTCACCACCACCATTACCTTCTTCTTCACCACCAAAGGAGAACTGAGTATCAGGTATGGGCACTCCCCTTGGCTTCCACCAAGCTTGGGGGAGGTGCCCCGTATCGTATGATCCCACTATCTTTTTGCTTTTACTTATTTTATTAGTTTGATCCTTTTTCTTTAGTTGAATAAAAGTTTAGTTCGATCATTTCTTCTTTGAGAGTTTGCTTAGTGATGTATCATTGTAATCTTGTGCAAGTTATACAATAAAGTTTAGTATGAGCTTTGCTTTCTTTACTTTCATGTTGCAAATAAAAGAAAGGAAATAAATAAAGAAAAGATTATATACTAATCCTATGGCAGGTGATGGCACCACATAAGGAAAAGTATGAGTAGAAAATTTTATTAGAGATTGACAAACATAGCATTAGTCAATGATGCAACTCATGAAAGAATTAATAAGGGAAGAGAAGATTCACATATAAATATACTATCCTAGAAATCTTTTGTGATTGTGAGCCCTCAAAAAAATATTATATGCCAAAATAGTTGACGTTGTATAAGGAAGACAACCTAATGATTTATGTTTGTTCATATTCACATAGAAGTCATATTGTCATAGATCCTTTAACATGTGGTGCTTGCCCCCTATCTTTGCTAGCCAAAAATTCTGCAGTAAGAGATACTACTTGTGCATCCAAAAACCCTTAAACTCAAATCTTATTTTCAAGTGTCCACCATACCTACCTAGGGATTGCGCAAGATCCCTCAAGTAAGTTGTCATCGGTGCAAAAAGGCAATAAAAATTGCTTCTAAAGTGTGAGATCATTTAGTGTAAGAGAAAATTGAGCGTTGCACGAACTTGTGATGGTGAAGAGTAAAAGCGACAGACTGTATAATAAAGGTCGCTATCACAAGGGGAAATGTAACGTGACATTCTTTTGCACTAAGGGATTGAGCATACAAACAAATAAGCGCATGGCAACCTCTACGAAGGGCCTATCTTTTACTTTTATGCAAGAGTCAAAGTTTTTCTCTCTATTCCTTTTATTTTTCTATTTTGGCAAGCATCATGTGGTGAGGAAAGATCTAGGCACATATGTCCAGTTGAATATGGGTGGCATGAGTTATTATTGTTGACATCACCCTTCAGGTGAGTATGCTGGGAGGCAAAATCATAAGCCCCTATCTTTCTATGTGTCCGGTTGAAACGTTTTGCTCATGGGTATGAGATGAGTGTTAGCAATCATAGAAGACTATAGGATGGATGAGTTTGTGGACTTGCCTAAAGGCTCCGACACGTGACTCTTCCTGAAAAGATGATCAATTGTAGTTGCAAAGTTGACTGAGAACATAGTTTGTTCGCTTCCAATAGAGTTTTTGCTTTATACTTCGCTTGTGTGATGAACTATTACTTATTCATGAGAATTATATGATAAAAGTCCTATGTTTAATTTTATTGCTATTATAATAATCAACATGACGCTTCTATGTCCGTATTTTGTTCTTATCAACACCTCCCTCTCAAATCATGTGGACATGTTTTTCGATTTGAGTTTTCGCTTGAGGACAAGCGAGGTCTATGCTTGGGGGAGTTGATACGTCCATTTTGCATCATGTTTTCTTACTGTTATTTATAATGCTTTTATCCATAATAATGCTTTTTGGAGTAATTCTAATGCCTTTTCTCTCATAATTTGCAAGGTATACACCAAGGGGGAGAATTCTGGCAGCTAGATATCTGGACCTGGAAAAGCTACATCAGGCCACCTATTCTGCACAACTCCAAACAAGCGGAAACTTCACGGGGAATTTTTATGGAATATATAAGAAATATTGGAACAAATAACTACTAGAGGGGAGCCACCAGGCGGGCACAACCCACCTGGAGGCGCCAGGGCCCCCTAGGGCGCCCTGGGGGGTTGTGGCCTCCTCGGCCCACCTCTGGTGCCCATCTTTTGGTATATAAGTCCTTTTGACCTAGAACAAATAAGAGGAGGACTTTCGGGATGAAGCGCCGCTACCTCGAGGCAGAACTTGGGCAGGAGCACTTTTGCCCTCCGGCGGAGCGATTCCGCCGGGGGAACTTCCCTCCCGGAGGGGGAAATCATTGTCATCATCATCACCAACAACTCTCCCATCTTGGGGAGGACAATCTCCATCAACATCTTCAACAACACCATCTCCGCTCAAACCCTAGTTCATCTCTTGTGTTCAATCTTGTTACCGGAACTATAGTGTTGATTACATCTTGTAGTTGATTACTATATGGTTTATTTGGTGGAAGATTATATGTTGAGATCCAATATGCTACTTAATACACCTATGATCTTGAGCATGATTATTATTTGTGAGTAGTTACCTTTGTTCTTGAGGTCACGGGAGAAATCATGTTGCAAGTAATCATGTGAATTTGATGTCACTGGTGCGTGTCGGTCCTAAACAAACGGTTTTTAACCCCTTTCCGCGACGACATATGGAACTGTCTCCAAGTGAGTGTGGGCGATAGGGGGTCCTTCCCACGTGGCCCGGAAACCGTCGGGGATTGGGAGCCCTTATGCATACAGTTGTCCCTGTATAACCGTTTCTGATATCTCGAATATCCCAAACGCTTCATCCTTGCTACTCGTTTGTGCTCGCATTGCCATCGCAGTCGGAGTTTTGTGGTTCTGCCTAAAACCAGGCAGATTCTAGGCACGGGAACTTTCCAGGCAGATTCCAGGCACAGGAGATTTACGATGCCTGGCACATCACAAACAGTTCATGATTATAAACCGTGTACGGTAGGTAGACAATCACACACATTTAGTTTTCCGGCACCGTATGTGATAGTGTCTGACATCACACACGCTTTGCGAATGGCAACTGTGTGCATGCTTGCACACGTTTCCTCTCTGTGAACCGTCTCGGATTATGGTGTATATCGCAAACGTTTGTGTTTTACCAACCGTGTGTGCCGTAATGACCTGCACAACGTAATTTCGCCCTAATTTAACCGCTGCTATTTAAAATTGTACCTAATTTAAACTTGAAAGTAGGATATAGCTTTATTCATATCCATCAGGTTCAAACAACCAATGCATTATTCAATTCAGAGGTACATATGTTTAAGAATTACAGAAGCACCAAATAAAGAATGATGTACCAGGGTTCTATACTTGTACTATTACAGATGGTAAAGAAAGAGGCGACAGACATTCCAGTTGCTGAACAAGGTGAAGCGGAATGGCCCTATTGTGCTCTCCTGGATGCAGAAGGCATGCAGGACTCTAGTCCAACCCCTTGTGATGAACGGCCGCCAATCATGTAGTTTGAGAGGTAATCTTGAGAAAACTGCTTCAGGATGCACTACAAAAGAAAAAAGATTCAGATATTTTCATCTAACACAACTCATTACGGGCAGTAAAAAGAAGTCTACCGGGTTCTTACTTACCATCCTGCAGTTCAATGTTGTCTTGCATAAAGTGTAAACAAATAGTTTGATTGACATCTTTTGACCCATTTTAGTAACAATCTTTATCAGTTTCCTCACTTGATGTTGGTTCATGAATATCTCATTGCCCCCATGCGCAGAAAGGGTCGAAGTGTGGATCTTTGGCAATGATATATGTACCTAAAAGCACCAAGTTAATATTAGAAGCTAAACAACAATTGAAAAATGATGTAGTACAACATTCCATCCATCCCATTATATAAGATTTTATTACATGTATATCTAGACATCATCAGAACATTAAGGTAACACTCTTCCTTATTGCTATGTAGCCTGGGATTGCATATTTAGTCATTCGGTACAATGCATGTTGCTAAACAACAATTGAAAAACAAAAGGCATGTTAACTGCAATATCCTTAACAACAACCAAATATCGTAATTCATAGTGGTATTGTTGAAACTGTTATTGATGAAATTGAACTACACAGCAAATAGTTGCACATATAGAGCATCACATTGTGAAGAACTGAAATAAACAAGTCATAAGGACATCTCTAGGCGATCCTTAAAAAGTTAAAGGACTAAAACCCTTAGTGGATATAGATATACTCCAGCAATTTTTAGCCTTTTCTAGTCGATCCCCTAAACTTAAGGTTGTAAACTTCAATTTGATCAAGTTCAAAGCAGGTTCAATCGAAATTGGCATGCATTCAAACATAAACATAGATAGTTTTGCATAACTGAACATAAAACATAAATTTAAACTAAGCTAAACTACTTACGGTCGAAGTAGAGGTCGAGCCAATCCTTCCTCATCATGTACGGTGTGCCGCGAGCCGGGTCCGGGCCAGTACCGTCGTCGGGGTCATTGGGGAAAGCACTCCTCCACTCGTCGACATCGATATCCTCGTCCTGGGGGCCCATCTCGACGCCCTCCGTGCTGCCGTCGTCGCTGCCTTCGACCTCGCCATCAGAGGAGAGCGCGATAACCTCGCCACCCTCCGCGCCGCCGTCCTCGCCGCCTTCGACCACGTCATCATAGGAGAGCGCGATAACCTCTCTGCCCTCCGCATCGGCAAAGATCGCCTGCTCCGCCTCCACGAGCTCTGAGTGCTACCGGCGTAGCTCTTGCATGTAGTCCTCGTCGGCGGCCTTGGCCTGGAGATGCTCCCACGCCTCACGGTCCTCCCGCGCCATAGCTGAGCTCACCACCCTGGCTCCGGCAGAACAAGGTGGACCGTATATGTGCCGAAGGGGAAATTGAGCCTAGCCGCCGCACCGTGGTAGCACGCCTGCTAGCGGTCGTACACCATGGCCGCGAGCTCGGCCGTGTGGAAGCTACCAAGCCATCGGCGGGTGTGGGTCTCTCTATCTCTAATCTCGGCGACCCACGTCCCCCATCACCGCTGCCGGACCCCAAGGTAGGACTTCGTCGGCTGCCGGGTCCGGGGGAGGACGGGGAAGTCCTCGTACCAGCGTAGGGGCGGATCAGGGGACCGGCAACGGCAGATCGGGCCCGCGGAGGACGACGAGGACACCTCGGCTGCCACCTCGCCAACATCGGGCGAAAAGGCCGCGATAAACCTCTTTTTGGCCATTGGCTACTCGAGCTCCCTGGCACACTGGCAGAGGTTGAGGATGGAGGCGCCAGCGATGGCGGCGACCTACCAATGGTTTCGAGGGTTGTGTGTCTGTGTGAGTGGAGGTTGTGTTTGAGGAAATACTGCGGCAACTGAAAATTTTACTAGGCGGGAGTAACAAGGCGGGGCTACTGAAAATTTGGATCAAGGGCGAGCAGATATTTTTGACATTGCGAGGGATGCAGAGGTGGGAGTAAAATGTCGGGGCTACTGAAAATTTGAATCAACGGACTGAAGCAGAGAGGGATGCAGAGGTGGGAGTTTTGGGGGAGCGAGCTAGTGTGCTTGACACGCCGGGTGTGGACTGTAGCCGACGCACCTTCTCGTGTAATCCATAGGCGTACTATACACCGACGGTGCTCCAAGATATTTTGTACTACATCTCACACGGTTGTTGACAATAAATTGTGTGTGATATACTTGATTTTTCATCTTGATTTGAATTACATAATGGGGTCACAGTGGCAATGGACGGTGTTTGAATTGCAGGACCTTTTATCTGCAGTGAACATGCAACTGTATGTGTGACGTAAAAGAATTGGAATTATTCAGGGTTCGTTTGGACATTTCATACATTAAACTGGTTTTCTAGCCATTTCAGGTGCACAATTCAAAATTAAACTACATGCACATGCTCCGATGCATACAAATTGGTTGAAAAATCAAATATGTGTCCTTCAGTGCATGCTTAGGTCCCATGGAAGAAATGGGATTGAATTTTTCGGGGTTTGTTTGGCCTTTTTATACATTAACTGGGTTTTCTAGGCATTTTATGTGCATAATTCAAATTTGAACTACAAGCACATGCTCCAATGCACTAAAGTTGGTTGAAAAATCACATGTGTGTCCTTGGGTGAATTTTTTCTAGGTCCCATGCAAGAGATGGGAAATAATTTCAAACACCAGGGCACTGTTGATTGCTGGCAAAACATTGAGATGCCTAGTTTTTAAATTCTAGTAAATGCAAAACTCGTCTGAAATTCATGAAACTTGGCATGCTATCATGGAGCGGCATCAACATGCCATGATGAAAATTTTGCCCCATTTGGGGCAGGTTTGGGTATAAGCTTCTCACAAATAAGAGCTTCTCACAACAAGCATGATGGTTTTGATAGGGAATGTACCACCTTTGGGGACAAGACGATATTCGTTGCCTCTTATTACTTTCAAAAAATTTCTAGTGTCAACATAGAACAACAGGAGTGTTGTGTTCAATCTTGGAATTTTTGGGGTTCATTTGACCTTTTTTATACATTAAATAGGTTCTCTAGGCATTTTATGTGCATAATTCAAACTTGAACTACAAGCACTTGCTCCAATGCACCAAAGTTGGTTGAAAAATCACATGTGCGTCCTTGGGTGAATTTCTAGGTCCCATGCAAGAGATGGGGATGAATTTCAAACACCATGGCACTGTTGATTGCCGGCAAAACATTGAGATGCCTGGTTTTTAAATTCTAGTAAATCCAAAACTCGCTTGAAATTCATGAAACTTGGCATGCTATCATGGAGCAGCATCAACATGTCGTGTTAAAAAAATTTGTCCCATTTGGGGCAGGTTCGGTTATATGCTTCTAACAAACCAGAGCTTCTCACAACAAGCATGATGGTTTCGGTAGGGAATGTCCCACCTTTGGGGACGAAACGATATCTGTTGCCTCTTATTGCTTTCAAAAAAATTCTCATGTCAACATAGAACAACGGGAGTGTTGTGTCAATTTTTGGGATTTTTCAGGGTTCGTTTGGACATTTTTATGCATTAACTGGGTTTTCTAGGCATTTTATGTGCATAATTCAAATTTGAACTACAAGCACATGCTCCAATGCACCAAAGTTGGTTGAAAAAACACATGTGTGTCCTTGGGTGAATTTCTAGGTCCCATGCAAGAGATGGGAATGAAATTCAAACACCATGGCACTGTTGATTGCCGACAAAATTTTGATATGCATGGTTTTAAATTCTAGTAAATACAAAACTCGTTTGAAATTCATGAAACTTAGCATGCTATCATGGAACAGCATGAACATGTCGTGGTGAATTTTTTTGTCCCATTTGGGGCAGGTTCGGGTAAAAGCTTCTCACAACAAGCATGATGGTTTCGATAGGGAGCGTGCCACCTTTGGTGATGGGATAATATCCATTGCCTCTTATTGCTTTCAAAAAAATTCTCGTGTCAACATAGAACAACAGGAGTGTTGTGTCAATTTTTGGGATTTTCGGGGTTCTTTTGGACATTTTTATGCATTAACTGAGTTTTCAATGCATTTATGTGCATAATTCAAATTTGAACTACATGCACATGCTCCAGTGCATATAAATTGGTTGAAAAATCAAATCTGTGTCCTTGGGTGCATGCTTAGGTCCCATGCAAGAAATGGGAATGAATTTCAAACACCAGGGCACCGTTGATTGCCGGCAAAACATTAAGATGCCTCGTTTTTAAATTCTAGTAAATCCAAAACTCGTCTGAAATTCATGGAACTTGGCATGCTATCATGGAGCGGCATCAACATGCCGTGTTAAAAAATTTGTCCCATTTGGGGCAGGTTCGGGTATATGCTTCTCACAAAACATGATGGTTTCGGTAGGGAACGTCCCACCTTTGGGGACGAAACGATATACATTGCCTCTTATTGCTTTCAAAAAAATTCTCGTGTCAACATAGAACAATAGGAGTGTTGTGTCAATTTTTGGGATTTTTCAGGGTTCTTTTGGACATTTGTATGCATTAATTGAGTTTTCAATGCATTTGTGTGCATAATTCAAATTTGAACTACATGCACATGCTCCAGTGCATATAAATTGGTTGAAAAATCAAATATGTGTCCATGGTGCATGCTTAGGTCCCATGCAAGAAATGGGAATGAATTTCAAACACCAGGGCACCGTTGATTGCCGGCAAAACATTAATATGCCTCATTTTTAAATTCTAGTAAATCCAAAACTCGTCTCAAATTCACGAAACTTGGCATGCTTTCATGGAGCGGCATCAACATGCCATGGCAAAAATTTTGTCCTGTTTGGGGCAGGTTTGGGTATATGCTTCTCACAAACCAGAGCTTATCACAACAAGCATCATGGTTTCGGTAGGGAACGTCCCACCTTTGGGGACGAAATGATATCCACTATGTCTTATTACTTCCAAAAAATTTCTCGTGTCAACATAGAACAATAGGAGTGTCGTGTCAATTTTTGTGATTTTTCGGGGTTCTTTTGGACATTTTTATGCATTAACTGAGTTTTCAACGCATTTATGTGCATAATTCAAATTTGAACTACATGCACATGCTCCAGTGCATATAAATTGGTTGAAAAATCAAACCTGTGTCCTTGGGTGCATGCTTAGGTCCCATGCAATAAATGGGAATGAATTTCAAACACCAGGGCACCGTTGATTGCCGACAAAACATTGAGATGCCTGGTTTTTGAATTCTAGTAAATCCAAAACTCGTTTGAAATTCATGAAACTTGGCATGCTATCATGGAATAGCGCCCGACGTGATGTGGTATTTTTCGTGTCCATTTTGAGAGAAGGCGCACTCGAATAATGATAGCCAACAAAGGCATTTTGAAAAAAATAGCTGCCACTTAATATCTCAAATGTTTGTATAATTCAAAACGTGTGTGTTTGGTTAACCATTTACGTGACGCCACGTGTCTTCGTTTTAATGGCTGTAGGAGGTGCCGTGCGGACAGCTGCTTGACCTTGACTGAAAGGGAGGCGTGCGAGCGCAGTCCAGTGTGCAGGCTCACCGGGAAGCATGCGAGCTTTATGCTCCGCAGGCTCACTTGGAAGCGATCCCTTTCACTTCCATGGCCGCCTGCCTTCCTCTCCATTAATGGCACATGAGCCGTTGTTTAATACGGGCGGCCTTACTGTTCGCCTCCCATTCCCCTCCTCCCCCCCCCCCCCCCCCGCAGACCTCCACCGCCATGGCGCAGAATGATCATCTGCCACTAGTCTTCTAGTTTGGTGAAGTCGACTCCGAGCCGGAGTAGATAGAAAATAAGGAGGAATGGGGCCTCATGGACATGGCCCAGAACGAGATGCCCGCGGCGGTTGCTGCCCCCATTCCCGTCCCAACTCCCATCCATGCGCTCGCGCCAGCGACCATCCCTGTAGCATTGACGGGCTGGTCGCCGAGCACTATCGCTGAGCTAGAAGCCGTGGGCGTCAGCGAGGTCTTCGCGGACCCGCGCGAGCTCGTGTGCATGCCAGCGCCAGCGCCCATGGCCATGCCCATGCGAGCCCCTCCACCCATCGTGTCGCCGGCCCCCGTGCGTTTGGCTGCATCCACCGCGCCCATGCGTGCCCCTCCACCCACTGCGGCACCGATCTCCGTGCGTTTAGCTGCACCCGCCGCGCCCGTGCACACCCCCCCCCCAACGGCATGGGATGCTGCCGTTGAGTGCTACCTCTCAGCGGCGCCTGTTGCCGTCCTCCCGTGCCTCGCCCGTCGATCGCGCAACGACATGATGTTTTATTTACAAGTGAAGACCATTTTGTGCTGCCTTAAAGACTTCAACAATAGCGTCTCGGAGGACGACAACAACAACGACACCGCGGCACGCCGCCTCCGCCGCCGCCGGAAATATTTTTTTTGGGGTTTAATAATGTATCTCGGATTCTCGATCATATGAATATAAATTTGTAGTGTGACTGAATGAAAGATATGGTTTGAAAAAACTTGTGTTTTTCTCTCTTAATGTACAAACTTATCAAACAATTTTCTTTTGAAAAAAACATCAACTGTTTTTAAATATAAAACACTCATCGCAAACGTTTTAGTTAGAACACCCATATGCAAACCGACAGCTTCCCCAGGAAGCCAAGGGAAAATGTGCCGAGTAGGATTTCTGCATCCCTTCAACGCAAATGGTTGTTTTGCATGACCCATGTGCAACCATGTACAAACAATTGGGTAAGATTTGCATATCTGTCATTTTGGGTATGTTGCCATTTCTCAAACTGGAAAGATTGACATTTGTTTATCTAGTAACATTGCCATTTGTCAACCTTGTGACACTGTGATTTGTCAAAATATGCAGCTACAAATCACTAGCACTATCTAGTTTTGCAACTAAAATCACCAGCGCTATTCATATGGACACCACTAGCAGGCGTGATTTCATGGACGCATATGCAAATGTACCATTGATTACATACAACAAGTCATCAACCCACAATGACAACAAGGATACACGTTGGATTATAGAGCATTTCCAACAAAACATTCTAGTAAAGTTTTTCTCAAACAACAAATAACAAAACGATGAAATGAACTTCAGCTCAACCACTCATCGGCGTTGGAAACACTTGCTTTGAACCAGAAGTGATTCTCTGGGAAGGTCCAGCTACTGTCAATCTCGAGACCAATGCATGACTGATCATCCAGGCTAAAGCGGCCTATTACAATACCCATATTGGGACGGTAGGGAAGCATAGTAATGTCCGAGGTATAGATACAGTTGCTTCTCATAAATGGTAGTAACGTTGTGTCAACAGCAGCTGGATCGCCTTCCACCATCATTGGATAGTTTTGTCCAAGGAAGAGCGAGTTTCCTCCAAGACTTTCAATACTGAACTAGGGAGAAGGTGTTGGCGCTAGTACACAAGTATCCATCCTGAATACCCTGCAACAGATGTTGGAATAGGTCCGGAGAGTGCGACCATACGAGACAACACCTTCTTTCTTAGTAACATCAGAAGTGCCCCGTATACAGACAAGAAGAGGTGGTCCATCGGAATAAGTTGCCAGGCGCCACTGAGTATGTGGGTCTTGCTTGTCCTCATGCTTGTGAATAAAATTTTCAAGTATAGGTGGTGGAATGTCCACAGGACCTTGGAAACACAATAAGGTTAATTAGTAAAGGGAAACTAGCTAACCCGCATGCATGTGGATGAAACAATTATAATTACGGTGGAAGACCGAAATCATGAGGATTCCATGCAAAAACAATGCCATGAGTGGTGGCAGCAAACACAAGATCCTTGTATTGAATTGCATCACAGTACTCATCTGTGTATAGAAACTGATTTTTGAGAAATATCCATTGAGGCGTGGGAGTAAGGAAGGCAACAAGCTTGTTGAAGATAGCAACAACTTCATAGTTCGTGTAATCCCAAGAGCGGTTGGGAACTCGACAAATTGCTATCTTTCATAGACGACAGTTACCATGATCGTATTTGAACTCACATAGACCATTTGTGTGCTCAACCTCTGGGAAGTCTGAGATTTTTGGAAGTGGAACCCGGTGACAAGTGTACACATTCACAAGTTCCCACTCGTAGTTGTACCCAACATAAACAACCCAATCTCCATTTGCGCCTGTCCAAGCCTTACCCTCAAGCAATGGCATATTATAATCTTACATATCATTATCAAGCGGCATCAACTTACACAAGGCGAGGCTTCCCTCGTCCTCGCGCCAGTCGGCAGGGTCATGGCGAAGAAGATAGGGGATGTAACGCCCCGAGGCCGATGTGCCAGGTGTCCTCTAGTTATTCGCTGTTGTTGCCTTGTCATTGCTTGCATGTCATGCATTGCATATCATGTCATCATGTGCATTTCATTTTCATACATGTTCGTCTCATGCATCCGAGCATTTTCCCCGTTGTCCGCTTTGCATTCCGGCGCTCCGTTCTCCTCCGGTGGTCATTTCTACCTTCTTTTCGTGTGTGGGCATTAAACATTTCCGGATTGGACCAAGACTTGCCAAGCGGCCTTGGTTTACTACCGGTAGACCGCCTGTCAAGTTTCGTACCATTTGGACTTTGTTTGATGCTCCAACGGTTAACCGAGGGACCGAGAAGGCCTCGTGTGTGTTGCAGCCCAACACCCCTCCAAAGTGGCCCAAAACCCACCTAAACCTCCTCCATCATCTTGATCGTTCGATCACGATCGCGTGGCCGAAAACCGCACCTCATTTGGACTCTCCTAGCTCCCTCTACCTATAAATATGTGGCTTCCCCCGAATTTTTCGGATCTTTCCCTACCCTAACCCTAGTCTTCGTCCTCCTCCAGCCGCTGGACGTGTCCGACCGGGACGGACATGTCCGCCCATCCACGCGCCTAACCACCACTCGCCACGTGTCTGATGCCGTCCTCCCACTGCCGGGGCCCGCGGAGCCCATCCGGGGCCCGAGCAAGCCCAGATCCGCCCGCCGTTGCCCGAGCGCGCCACCGCCCGTGCCCGGCTCGCGGAGTTCCCGCCGCCGTCCGCCGGAGCCTCTGCTCCTCATGCCGGTCGGCAACCCGACGCCGCCGCCGACGACCGTGTCTGGCCAGGCCAGGCCGCGCTGCTTCTCTCCCTCACCGGAGCTCTCTCTCTCTCTGTTTCTAGGATCCGCCGCCGCCGTGGGAACCTCGCCGCCGGCCGCATCCTCGTTAAGTTCCGCTGTCTCCGGGGTCCTCAGGCCCGGATCTGCCCGTTCCTGACCATGCCGGCCTCCCCGCGTCCTCGAACCCTCCCGCCGGAGCCCTGCGTCGCCGGCGCCGCCATGGCCTCGTTCGGTTTCCTGTGGAGGAGACGACGAGCGCCCGCGTGGGCCTCCTCCCCGCCTTGGCCTCCTAGGCCCAGCTCGTTGGCCCATCTCGGCCGGCCTGCTTCCCCAGCGTCCTGGGCCAAAGCCCACGTGGTGAGATGCCCTATTCCCCGCCCCGTGC
Source organism: Triticum monococcum (assembly GCA_034509565.1). Taxonomy (NCBI): domain Eukaryota; kingdom Viridiplantae; phylum Streptophyta; class Magnoliopsida; order Poales; family Poaceae; genus Triticum; species Triticum monococcum. The sequence continues at coordinate 72,398,556 of CM067842.1, read as the reverse complement.
GTTGTTTAACTATCTGACACTCGGATCCTTTTTTTCACTAAGTCCCCAAAATTCCCAGATTCATATGCTCATGTTCATCATGTCGTAACTCCGCATCCGTAGCTCCGTTTTGGGCATATAGCATATCAAAATGTGTGTCTCAGAGAGCACATCATTTCATCTCGTTGCATCATTTTCATTTTAGCTCATCTTGATGCCCGAAATGCTGTTAGAAGAGTGCTATTTGAGATAATTGTCAGATATGCTGCTCCATTTAGATATTTGTCATTTTTGCCATGATTATTGTGTGCATGATATGCCCCTGATCTCTACATGTGTTTTGTTATATGTTTTGCCACCTTTCCAGAGGTGCCATCCATGTATTTTTGTGATGTGTGTGGTGACTAGCACAAGCTTGCAAAGTGAGGCACATGGTAATGCTGATTTCAGGGACTTAGCATTTCCACTAAGTCCTTGATCTATTTACCTCATTTGGCCATATGTTCATGTTGTTTCCTAGTGATCTGTGCCTCTTTTGAGGATGATTAGTAAGGATGTTTTGTTAATCTTGTAGTGCTCTGTCCATCAATGTCTTTGTTTGCAATTATGGAGCACCCTAGCTTGAGTCCATCGAGCTCTACTTTTGTCATTTCGTGAATCTGGGCAGATTGTCTACTTGTTAGCAATTTTGCCGAGGATGTTGTAGTTGATCCGTGCATGCTATGTTATTGTTCTTGCCATGTCTAGCTTGAATTTTGTGTATTCTTGATGGGTGTATAATTAGATTGTCATGACTTGCTCTGTAGTGAGTGCATCGAGCTCATAAACATGCCTACTTGATATCTGTTTCAGCATGCTCCAGTTTTCACTAAGTCTGTGATCTGATTATGTTTTTGCCATGTTCACATGCTTGCAAATGTATTTTCTGATCCCTTTTAGCTCAAGGTCACTAAGGGACTTTTGTTAAGCTCTTTGAGTAGCTCCATGCCATGCTTTACTTTTCCATGTTCAGGCCCTGTAGCTTATAGTTTTCATGCTCCAAAGTGTGCTACCTGATCTGAAATTCTAGGCTTGTGTTAATTTCACTAAGTCTGAGACCTGTTTACCAATTGCACTTTTGCCAGTCTTGTTTGAACCTGTTAATGGATGAATTGGCCGTAGCTCAGTGCTAGTCTTTTGTTAAGCATCATGAGTGGATCCCTGCCATGTATTTTGTTGCCATGTTTGAGTGATGTAGCATGTTCATCTTGTTGCATTTAGATGGCTACTTGCTGTATATTGCAGAATGTGGCCATATTTGAATTGCTTGCCATTTCCAAACCATAACTCCGATTCCGGTGATCCTTATATCGTTTTCAAGCAATTTCACCTCACCTTTCCAGTGGCACACTTGGATTTCCAAGTTTAGGCCAGGTTCATTCATTCCCTTGCAAATCATGCATATGCATCGCATACCGCATCCCGCATATCATACCATGTTCATGTGTTGGTTGTTTACTATGTTGTGTACTTCTTTCCGGTGTTTGCTTCTTCAGGTTGGTTCCGGTAACGTCACGTTTGTGAGGATCCATTCGTCTACGTCCGTTTGTCTTCTTCATGGACTCGTTCTTCTTCCTTGCGGGATTTTAGGCAAGATGACCATACCCTCGAAATCACTTCTATCTTTGCTTGCTAGTTGCTCGCTCTTTTGCTATGCCTATGCTGCGATACCTACCACTTGCTTATCATGCCTTCCATATTGTTGAACCAAGCCTCTAACCCACCTTGTCCTAGCAAACCGTTGTTTGGCTATGTTACCGCTTTGCTCAGCCCCTCTTATAGCATTGTTAGTTGCAGGTGAAGATTGGAGCTGGTTCCATGTTTGGAACATGGATATTTTATTGGGATATCACAATATCTATTATTTAATTAATGCATCTATATACTTGGTAAAGGGTGGAAGGATCGGCCTTATGCCTGGTGTTTTGTTCCACTCTTGCTGCCCTAGTTTCCGTCATATCGGTGTTATGTTCCCGGATTTTGCGTTCCTTACACGGTTGGGTTATAATGGGAACCCCTTGACAGTTTGCTTTGAATAAAACTCCTCCGGCAAGGCCCAACTTTGGTTTTACCATTCGCCACCTAGCCTCTTTTTCCCTTGGGTTAGGCCAGCCCAAGGGTCATCTTTATTTTAACCCCCCCCCCCGGGCCAGTGCTTGTCTAAGTGTTGGTCCAAACTAGAGCCCCTTGCAGCGCCACCTCGGGGAAACTCGAGGGCTGGTTTTAGTTGTACGGATTGCTTATCCGGTGTTGCCCTGAGAACAAGATATGTGCAGCTCCTATCAGGATGTCGGCGCATCGGGTGGTCTTGCTGGACTTGTTTTACCATTGTCGAGGATGTCTTGTAGAATCGGGATACCGAGTCTGATTGGAATGTCTCGGGAGGAGGTCTATTCCTTCGTTGAACGTGAGAGCTTGTCATGGGCTAAGTTGGGACACCCCTGCAGGGATTTGAACTTTCGAAAGTCGTGCCCGCGGTTATGGGCAGATGGGAATTTGTTAACGTCCGATTGTAGAAAACCTGAAGTTGACCTTAATTAAAATGCATCAATCGCGTGTGTAACCGTGATGGTCTCTTTCCGGCGGAGTCCGGGAAGTGAACATGGTGTTGGAGTTATGCTTGACGTAGGTTGTTCTAGGATCACTTCTTGATCGTAGTTGTTCGACCGTGCTTTGCCTTCTCTTCTCGCTCTCATTTGCGTATGTTAGCCACCATATATGCTAGTCGTTTGCTGCAGCTCCACCTCATACCTTTACCTTACCCATAAGCTTAAATAGTCTTGATCGCGAGGGTGCGAGATTGCTGAGTCCCCATGACTCACAGATACTTCCAAAACCAGCTTGCAGGTGCCGTTGAACCGTGCAGATGACGCAACCAAGCTCAAGGAGGAGCTCGATGAAGATCTTGTCCTTCGTGTTGTTTTGTTTCCAGTTGATCAGTAGTGGAGCCCAGTCGGGACGATCGGGGATCTGTGTAGCATTTGGGGTAGTCTTCTTTTATTTTGGCTCCGTAGTCGGGCCTTGATTGTAACTGGTTGATGTTATGCTTTATTCATGTATTTGTGTGAAGTGGCGATTGTAAGCCAACTATGTATCTCTTTCCCTTATGTATTACATGGGTTGTGTGAAGATTACCTCACTTGCGACATTGCGTTCAATGCGGTTATGCCTCTAAGTCGTGCTTCGACACGTGGGAGATATAGCCGCATCGAGGGTGTTACAGGGGAGATCAAACCGCTCCTGGACCCTTGGGTTCCTTGTAATGATGTTATTAGTTGAGTCGAGAATGATCTTGAACGAACCTGCCGTGCGAGCTGAGGTGATGACGTCGCACCAATCAATGAGTTCCTCCACCGCGTCATCATTCAGATCACGGCAAGAATAACGGGGTCGTTTCCGGCTTGTTCCCTCCATCGAGAAGACGATCAAACAATGGCAGAAGGAAGGGTGAAGACAAATGGAGGAGGGAGGAAGAGCTAGCGTGCAACAGCAGTTCCAAATTGAGGGGGAAAGGCGAATAGTCGGTGGATGGTTGCCATGGTACACGAAGAGGCGCCTGGGGAGCGAACGGTTGACACAGAGGTCACACACTGACGACAAGGGACGAGTGAATTGCATGCAATCCCATCGCACAACACACACGTCTTGTTAAGTTGAACCGTTTCTGTACTCTTGTGTCAACGCAAACAGTTCATCCGTGTGAACCGCATGTCGTATATCCCACACACCTTGATCTGGCTGACCATTTCTTTTGTGTTTCCTAATCACAAACAGTTCATCTGAGTGAACCGTATGTTGTATATCGCACACACTTCATCTGGCTACCCATTTCTTTTGTGTTGCCTAATCACAAACAGCTCATCTGAGTGCACCGTATGCTGTGTATCGCACACACCTTCATCTGGCTGCCCATTTCTTTTGTTCCTCCTCATCACAAACAGTTAATTGAACTGAACCATATGCCCTTCATCACACACGCAACTAAAACCTAAACTGTGTTTGATGCATCCGTCATCGCAAACGTTTTATACGTTTCTGACGGTTTTCATACAGCACCGTTTGCGATTATGGCATTGCACACAGTTTCTCGAAGGGTGTCTGATCGAAGTGTCGTGTTAGCAGCATCCTGCAGTAGTGTGTGTTCGATATTTTTATAGTATGTATGTTGTGATTCCCTTAGTGGTGTATGTGAATGTCGACTACATGACACTTCACCATATTTGGGCCTAAGGGAATGCATTTTGGAGTAGCAATTAGATGATGGGTTGCGAGAGTGACAGAAGCTTAAACCCCAGTTTATGCGCTATTCCGTAAGGGGATTGGATCCAAAAGTTTAATGCTATGGTTATAATTTATTCTTAATACTTTTCTCGTAGTTGCGGATGCTTGCGGGAGGGTTAATCATAAGTAGGAGGCTTGTTCATAACAACACCTAAGCACCAGTTCACCCACATATCAAATTATCAAAGTAGCAAACACGAACCGAACCAACATGATGAAAGTGACTAGATGAAATTCCCGTGTGCCCTCAAGAACGCTTTGCTTATCATAAGAGACCGTTTTGGCCTATACTTTGCCTCAAAAGGATTGGGCTACCTTGCTGCACTTTTGTTGCTATTATCGTTACTTGCTCGTTACAAATTATATTGCTATCAAACTACCCTGCTACTTACAATTTCAGCACTTGCAGACATTACCTTACTGAAAACCACTTGTCATTTCCTTCTGCTCCTCGTTGGGTTCAACACTCTTACTTATCGAAAAGAGCTATAATTGAACCCCTATACTTGTGGGTCATCAATAGGTCAGTCGTGCTCCGTAGGACACTTGATGGGCATCACAAACAGAACTATTGAATCTTAGAATCGTTTGGCTCGAAGCCTCCATCAACATGGATGTAAGATAGTGCCAACTATCCGAACCACAAGCATCCTTGTGTCCACTAGTGTTTGCATTCTCTACTCTACTCCCTTACTTCCATGCAAGTTACTCTATTTTCACTTCTCTACTCACTGTGATTACTTGATTGTTCAACTAGCCTCTTGTGCTTAAAACTACCCAATTCGAAAACGTGCATCAAATTTTATATTATGTCTATTGAACACCCCCTTGTAGACCATAGACCAAATCCCATGCACTGAGATTTCTATGAAATTAGCCTAGATATGGATTCAGGAATCGTGTCTCCCATTCGTCTGATCTTCAATATATGTTGATTGCCATTTGGAGTATACCTTTTGGTTTGAACGTGGATGAGAGTTATACTTTTACCCTTTCTCTCAAAAGTGGATATTTATTTTGGTGCTATCGTGTTTTGTTTACAAGATATGTTTTCCATAAGAGAAAATATAGCTATAAACTTACGATATTAATTCAAACAAGTTATGTGTCTTCTATATAAAACAATAAATTAATGGTACTAATTCCTGGAAAATTATGTGAAAATAATTTGAGTGAATTCCCTAAATATTTTGTGCCTTTATCATTTTAAGTGAAAAAACAGAGAAGTTCATGGTAACAACTCTTGGAATTTCATGATACTAACCTCACGAAACATACCCTTCCAAGAAAACCCACAATTTCATTATTTAATTCTAGGAGCCTAATGTCACAAAAGGTGCACTTAATCATTACAGTCAGAACGAGTTTATCCTAGTACACATGTTGGTAGATATTATTCCTCGCTTGCATTTACGCAGTCTAGCAATGGTATATGTTTACGAGATATTAATTCCAATATGTAGTCACTTGCTCTAACATTCCCGGCATGTATTCACTTTGCCTAGCACGGGACCACACATTTCTAATATGTACCAGTTAAGCCGAATTAACTGAGGATCAATGTATATTGTCATGTATTTAATATGTATAAGTTGGAATTGCCGGGGCTTGGACAACCCGAGACAGTTCAAGAGTTGGTGTGCTTAGTGAATACTCATTGTCGTCTTCTTGTGTGAAACAAGGCAATGCAAGGAGATGGTAATGTGAATAAAATGGAGGCTTGGACTCGAACACTACTTGACCCACAACTGCAAGGGAAAGATGAATAGAGACTCAATTAAAAAAACTTTTGTCGTATGATTCCTCACATGGTTCTCGAGTTAGATCTAGTTGTTATTGGTGGGCTAGCTTCTACCTTTCTTCAGCCATGTCCATCTAGAGTCGGGCGACTTGCTGCCGATTTTGCTGCCCTGCTTCTCCTCTTGGTGAATCTTGACTCGGGCAACCCTCCCACCATCTAACCTCCTACCTCGCGTTGATTCCTATGCATGGGGTGATGGGCGTTGAGTTGTGGTCAAGATATGGTTTGATGTTGGTCGTTTTATGGTCGTTGGTCCTTGGTGGCTGGGTTTTGCGTGAGTGACTTTGTTTTCATGGTAGTTCGCCCTCCCCTTCTCTAGTCGGGTTGCCTTAGAGAGCATTGCCCATCTCTTCCTTGCTCATTTACCATGCTTGACCATTGGTTGTGACTGAAGTCATCCTCGTTGCTTATGCGCATTACATACTCCCCTCTATCCGCGTTCGCGCCCCATTGGCATTCCTACTATGGCCGGGGTGACAGTCGTTCTGGTTTTTCTGGGCTTTGGCCTTGTTGCCTGTAGTGATGGCGTCCTTCATTGTGGAAGTGGAGTTGTCTTTGGTTGTCCTGGCGGCGACACTCATATGCTCGTGCAAGTTGGATCTTTTCAAGCCGGTTGCAATGGCCATTTCGAAGGAGATGTGCTTTTGTTGTCATGGTTGTTACTCTCCGATGATGCTGTTGGAAATACGCCCTAGAGGCAACAATAAAATGGTTATTATTATATTTCCTTGTTCATGATAATTGTCTATTGTTCATGCTATAATTGTATTAACCGGAAACCGTAATACATGTGTGAATACATAGATCACAACATGTCCCTAGTGAGCCTCTAGTTGACTAGCTCATTGATCAATAGATGGTTGTGGTTTCCTAGCCATGGACATTGGGTGTCGTTGATAACGGCATCACATCATTAGGAGAACGATGTGATGGACAAACCCAATCCTAAGCATAGCACAAGATCGTGTGGTTCGTTTGCTAGAGCTTTTCTAATGTCAAGTATCGTTTCCTTAGACCATGAGATTGTGAAACTCCCGGATACTGTAGGAGTGCTTTGGGTGTATCAAACGTCACAACGTAACTGGGTGACTATAAAGGTGCACTACGGATATCTCCGAAAGTGTCTGTTGGGTTGGCACGAATCGAGACTAGGATTTGTCACTCTGTATTACGGAGAGGTATCTCTGGGCCCACTCGGTAATGCAACATCATAACAAGCTCAATGTGACTAAGGAGTTGGTCATGGGATCATGCATTACAGAACAAGTAAAGAGACTTGTCGGTAACGAGATTGAACGAGGTATGGGGATACCGACGATCGAATCTCGGGCAAGTAACATACCGATGGACAAAGGGAATTGCATACGGGGTTGATTGAATCCTCGACATTGTGGTTCATCCGATGAGATCATCGTGGAACATGTGGGAACCAACATGGGTATCCATATCTCGCTGTTGGTTATTGGCCGGAGAGATGTCTCGGTCATGTCTACATGGTTCCCGAACTTGTAGGGTCTACACACTTAAGGTTCGGTGACGCTAGAGTTGTTATGGGAAATTGTATGTGGTTATCGAACGTTGTTCGGAATCCCTGATGAGATCCCGGACGTCATGAGGAGTTCCGGAATGGTCCGGAGGTGAAGATTTATATATGGGAAGTCCAGTTTCAGTCGCCAGAATAGTTTCAGGGGTTATCGGTATTGTACCGGAACCACCGAAAGGTGTCCGGGGGTCCACCTGCCCCGGGGGACTTAGTGGGCTGAACATGGGAGGGAACCAGCTCCTGGTGGGCTGGTGTGCCCCCCCCCCCCAAGGGCCAAAGGTGCCTAGGGTTGGAAACCCTAGGGGGAGGGGGCGACTCCCACCTTGCTTGGGGGCAAGTCTCCCCCTTGGCCGCCGCCGCCCCCCTCTAGATGAATCTAGGGGGGCCGTCCCCCTCTCCCCTTCACCCTATAAATAGAGGGGGTGGGAGGGAAGCCGCTCCCCTTCCCTGGCGCAGCCCCTCCCTCCTCCAACACCTCCTCCTCCGTAGTGCTTAGCGAAGCTCTGCCAGAGAACCACGAGCTCCACCACCACTAGGCCATCGTGATGTCGGAGTTCTCCATCAACTTCTCCTCTCCCCTTGCTGGATCAAGAAGGAGGAGACGTCCCCGGGCTGTACGTGTGTTGAACGCGGAGGCGCCATCTGTTCGGCGCTTGATTGAATCTTCCGTGATTTGAATCGCTGCGAGTACGACTCCATCAACCGCATTCTGTAACACTTCTGCTTAGCGATCTTCAAGGGTATGAAGATGCACTTCCTCTCTCTCATTGCTAGCATCTCCTAGATTGATCTTGGTGACACGTAGGAAAATTTTGAATTATTACTACGTTCCCCAACAGTGGCATCATGAGCTAGGTCTATGCGTAGATTCTATGCACAAGTAGAACACAAAGTAGTTGTGGGCGATGATTTGTTCAATTCGCTTACCATTACTAGTCTTATCTTGATTCGGCGGCATTGTGGGATGAAGTGGCCAGGACCGACCTTACACGTACGCTTACGTGAGACTGGTTCCACCGGCTGACATGCACTTGATGCATAAGGTGGCTAGCGGGTGTCTGTCTCTCCCAGTTTAGTCAGATTGGATTCGATGAAGAGGGTCCTTGTGAAGGGTAAATAGCAATTGGCATATCACCATTGTGTCTTTTGCGTAGGTAAGAAACGTTCTTGCTAGAAACCCTTAGCAGCCACGTAACACATGCAACAACAATTAGAGGATGTCTAACTTGTTTTTGCAGGGTATGCTATGTGATGTGATATGGCCAAAAGGATGTGATGAATGATAAATGTGATGTATGAGATTGATCATGTTCTTGTAATAGGAATCACGACTTGCATGTCGATGAGTATGACAACCGGCAGGAGCCATAGGAGTTGTCTTAATTTATTGACATGTGTGTCAATGAAAATGCCATGTAATTACTTTACTTTATTGCTAACTGTTAGCCATAGTAGTAGAAGTAATAGTTGGCGAGACAACTTCATGAAGACACGATGATGGAGATCTTGGTGTCATGCCGGTGATGAAGGTGATCATGTCGCGCCTCGAAGATGGAGATCAAAGGCGCAAGATGATATTGGCCATATCATGTCACTTTATGATTTGCATGTGTGGTTTGTCATGTTTACATCCTATTGCTTAGAACGACGGTAGCATAAATAAGATGATCCCTCACTAAAATTTCAAGAAAGTGTTCCCCCTAACCGTGCACCATTGCGAAGGTTCGTTGTTTCGAAGCACCACATGATGATCGGGTGTGATAGATTCTAACATTCACATACAATGGGTGTAAGCCAGATTTACACACGTGAAACACTTAGGTTGACTTGACGAGCCTAGCATGTACAGACATGGCCTCATAACACAAGAGACCGAAAGGTTAAAGATGAGTCGTATAGTAGATACGATCAACATGGAGATGTTCACCGTTGATGACTAGTCCATCTCATGTGATGATTGGACACGGCCTAGTCGATTCGGATCATGTATCACTTAGATGACTAGAGGGATGTCTGTCTGAGTGGGAGTTCATTAAATAATTTGATTAGATGAACTTAATTATCATGAACTTAGTCTAAAATATCTTTACAATATGTCCTGTAGATCAAATGGCCCATGCTAATGTTGCCCTCAACTTCAACGTGTTCCTAGAGAAAACCAAGCTGAAAGACGATGGTAGCAACTATACGGATTGGGTCCGTAACTTGAGGATCATCCTCATAGCGGCCAAGAAAGCATATGTCCTCGAAGCACCGCTAGGTGACGCACCCATTTTCCCAGCAATTCAAGACGTTATGAACGCGTGGCAGTCGTGTAGTGATGATTACTCCCTGTTTTAGTGTGGCATGATTTACGGCTTAGAACCGGGGCTCCAAAAGTGTTTTGAGCAGCATGGAGCATATGAGGTGTTCCAAGAGCTGAAAATGGTTTTCCAAGCTCATGCCCGGGTCGAGATATATGAAGTTTCCGACAAGTTCTACAGTTGCAAGATGGAAGAAAACAGTTCTGTCAGCGAGCATATACTGAAAATGTCTAGGTTGCACAATCGCTTGTCTCAGCTGGGAGTTAATATTCCAGATGACTCGGTCATTGACAGGATCCTCCAGTCGCTTCCACCTAGCTACAAGAGCTTTGTCATGAACTACAATATGCAAGGGATGGAGAAGTCCATTCCTGAGTTATATTCAATGCTGAAATCACCGGAGGTGGAAATCAAAAAGGAACATCAAGTGTTTATGGTGAATAAAGCCACTAGTTTCAAGAAAGGCAAGGGTAAAAAGAATTTCAAGAAGGGTGACAAGGGAGTTGCTGTGCCCGGTAAATCAGTTGCGTAGAAGAAGCCAAAGAATGGACCCAAGCCCGAGACTCAGTGCTTTTATTGCAAGGGAAATGGTCACTAGAAATGGAACCGCCCCAAGTACTTAGCGGATAATAAGGTCAGCAACGCCAAAGGTATATGTGATATACATGTTATTGATGTGTACCTTACCAGCGCTCGTAGTAGCTCCTGGGTATTTGATACCGGTGCGGTTGCTCATATTTGTAACTCAAAACAGGAGCTGCGGAATAAGCGGAGACTGGCGAGGGACGAGGTGACGATGCGCGTCGGGAATGGTTCCAAGGTCGATGTGATCGCCGTCGGCACGCTACCTCTACATCTACCTTCGGTATTAGTTTTAAACCTCAATAGTTGTTATTTAGTGCCAGCTTTGAGCATGAAAATTGTATCTGGATCTCGTTTAATGCAAGATGGCTACTCATTTAAATATGAGAATAATGATTGTTCTTTTTATATGAGATATATGTTTTATGGTCATGCCCCACTGGTCAATGGTTTATTTTTATTGAATCTCGAACGTGATGTTACACATATTCATAGTGTGAATGCCAAAAGATGTAAGGTCGATAATGATAGTCCCACATACTTGTGGCACTGCCGCCTTGGTCACATTGGTGTCAAACGCATGAAGAAACTTCATCCAGATGGACTTTTGGAGTCTCTTGATTATGAATCATTTGACATGTGTGAACCATGCCTCATGGGAAAAATGACCAAGACTCTGATCTCCGGAATAATGGAGCAAGCAACCAACTTATTGGAAATCATGTTGGGGAATGAGGTAATTTCAAAAAAATTCCTACGCACACGCAAGATCCATCTAGGAGATGCATAGCAATGAGAGGGGAGAGTGTTGTCTACGTACCCTTGTAGACCCTAAGCGGAAGCATTATGACAATGCGGTTGATGTAGTCGTATGTGTTCACGATCCGACCGATCCTAGCACCGAAGGTACGGCACGTCCGTGATCTGCACACATTTAGCTCGGTGACGTCCCACGAACTCTAGATCCAACTGAGTGTCGGGGGAGAGTTTCGTCAGCACGACGGCATGATGACGGTGATGATGAAGTTACCGGCGCAAGGCTTCGCCTACGCACTACAACGATATGACCGAGGTGGAAATCTGTGGTGGGGGGCACCGCACACGGCTAAGAGATCAACTTGTGTGTCTATGGGGTGCCCCCCTCCCCCGTATATAAAGGAGTGGAGGAGGGAAGGGTCGGCCCTCTCTATGGCGGGCCTTAGGGGGAGTCCTACTCCCACCGGGAGTAGGATTCCCCCTTTTCCCTAGTTGGAGTAGGAGAGAAGGAAGGGGAAGAGAGAGGGAAGGAAGGGGGCCAGCCCCCCACCCAATTCAGATTGGGCTAGGGGGGGCGCCCTCCACCTTTCCCTTCCTCACCTCTTTTCCACTACGGCCCAATAAGGCCCATATACTCCCCGGGGGGTTCCGGTAAATGCCCGAACTCACTCGGAACCATTATGATGTCCAAACATAGGCTTCCAATATATCGATCTGTATGCCTCGACCATTTCGAGACTCCTCGTCATGCCCGTGATCACATCCGGGACTCAAACAACCTTCGGTACATCAAAACACATAAACTCATAATACCGATCATCACCGAACGTTAAGCGTGCGGACCCTACAGGTTCGAGAACTATGTAGACACGACCGAGACTCATCTCCGGCCAATAACGAATAGCGGAAACTGGATGCTCATATTGGTTCCTACATATTCTACAAAGATCTTTATTGGTCAAACCGCATAACAACATGCGTTGGTCCCTTTGTCATCGGTATGTTACTTGCCCGAGATTCGATCGTTGGTATCTCAATACCTAGTTCAATCTCGTTACCGGCAAGTCTCTTTACTCGTTCCATAATGCAACATCCCGTAACTAACTCATTAGTCACATTGCTTGCAAGGCTTATAGTGATGTGCATTACCGAGAGGGCCCAGAGATACCTCTCCGATACACGGAGTGACAAATCCTAATCTTGATCTATGCCAACTCAACAAACACCATCGGAGACACCTTTAGAGCATCTTTATAGTCACCCAGTTACATTGTGACATTTGATAGCACACTAAGTGTTCCTCCGGTATTCGGGAGTTGCATAATCTCATAGTCATAGGAACATGTATAAGTCATGAAGAAAGCAATAGCAATAAACTAAATGATCATAGCGCTAAGCTAACAGATGGGTCTAGTCCATCACATTATTCTCTAATTATGTGATCTCGTTCATCAAATGACAACACATGTCCATGCCTAGGAAACTTAACCATCTTTGGTTAACGAGCTAGTCAAGTAGAGGCATACTAGGGACACTCTATTTGTCTATGTATTCACACATGTACTAAGTTTCCGGTTAATACAATTGTAACATGAATAATAAACATTTATCATGATATAAGGAAATAAATAATAACTTTATTATTGCCTCTAGGGCATATTTCCTTGAGTCTCCCACTTGCACTAGAGTTAATAATCTAGTTCACATCGTCATGTGATTCAACACCAATAGTTCACATCTTTATGTGATTAGTTCACATCTCCATGTGACTAATACCCAAAGGGTTTACTACAGTCAATAATCTAGTTCACCTCGCTATGTGATTAATGTGCGTTGCTAATTAGCGCTCGCGCGTGGGAGCGCTCGCTTTCTGACCAGCCTTGTGTTCCAGATTGAAGAGGTTCCATGTGTTGTTTCCTTTTCCTTTATTTCCTTTTTTAATTTGCATGCAAACCGTAAACACAAGTAAGGCCCATGAAACAAAAGCACGATGCATGCACCCACCCACCCCCTTAAAATCAGGGGGAGAGATTAGAGGGAGGAGAGAGAGAGAGATTAGAGGGAGATCTCAGGGGAAGAAAGAGAGATTTATTTGAGGAAAGACCCCACGGTTGGATTAGGGGGAGATTTATTAGGAAAGAAAAAGGGGCCCATGGTTCCAACAATTCCCGCATGGGAATCGAGCGTCGCAGCGCTCGCTCGCCAAGGAGTAAATCCGGTGATTAACACCCAAAGAGTGATCATGTTTTGCTTGTGAGAGAAGTTTAGTCTACGGGTTTGCAACATTCAGATCCGTATGTATTTTGCAAATTTCTATGTTTACAATACTCTGCACGGAGCTACTCTAGCTAATTTCTCCCACTTTCAATATGTATCTAGATCGAGACTTAGAGTCATTTAGATCGATGTAAAGCTTGCATCGACGTAACTCTTTACGATGATCTCTTTTATCACCTCCATAACCGAGAAATATTTCGTTAGTCCTCTAAGGATAATTTTGACCGATGTCTGCTGATATACTCCTAGATCACTATTGTACTCCCTTTCCAAAATCATGCTAAGGTATACAATTGGTCCGGTATACAACATAGCATACTTTATAGAACCTATGACTGAGGCATAGGGAATGACTTTTTCATTCTCTTTCTATTTTCTGCCATGGTTGGGTTTTGCGTCTTTACTCAACTTCACACCTTGCAACACAGTCAAGAACTCCTTCTTTGACTGTTCCATTTTGAACTACTTCAAAACTTGTCAAGGTATGTACTCATTGAAAAAATTTATCAAGCGTCTTTGATCTATCTCTATAGATCTTGATGCCCAATATGTAAGCAGCTTTACCGAGGTCTTTCATTGAAAAATTCTTATTCAAGTATCCTTTTATGCTATCCAGAAATTCAGTATCATTCCCGATCAACAATATGTCATCCACATATAATATCAGAAATGCTATAGAGCTCCCACTCACTTTCTTGTAAATACAGGCTTCTCCAAAAGTCTGTATAAACCATATGCTTTGATCATACTATCAAGCGTATATTCCAACTCCGAGAGGCTTGCACCAATCCATAAATGGATCCCTGGAGCTTGCACACTTTGTTAGCACCTTTAGGATCGACAAAACCTTCTGGTTGCATCAGATACAACTCTTCTTTAAGAAATCCATTAAGGAATACATTTTTGACATCCATTTACTAGATTTCATAAACGGCAATTGCTAACATGATTCAGACAGACTTTAAGCATCGATACGAGTGAGAAAATCTCATCGTAGTCAACACCTTGAACTTGTCGAAAACCATTTGCAACAATTTGAGCTTTGTAGATAGTAACACTACTATTAGCGTCCGTCTTCCTCTTGGAGATCCATTTATTCTGAATGGCTCACCGATCATCGGGCAAGTCAATCAAAGTCCATACTTTGTTCTAATACATGGATGCCATCTTAGATTTCACGGCTTCAAGCCATTTTCGCGGAATCTGGGCTCATCATCGCTTCCTCATAGTCCCTAGGTTCATCATGGTCAAGTAACATTACCTCCAGAATAGGATTACCGTACCACTCTGGTGCGGAACGTACTCTGGTTGACCTACAAGGTTCGGTAGTAACTTGATCTGAAGTTTCATGATCATCATCATTAACTTCCTCACTAATTGGTGTAGGCATCACTGGAACTGATTTCTGTGATGAACTACTTTTCAATTCAGGAGAAGGTACAATTACCTCATCAAGTTCTACTTTCCTCCCACTCACTTCTTTTGAGAGAAACTCCTTCTCTAGAAAGGATCCATTCTTAGGAACAAAGATCTTGCCTTTGGATCTATGATAGAAGGTGTACCCAACAGTTTCTTTTGGGTATCCTATGAAGACGCACTTCTCCGATTTTGGTTTGAGCTTACCAGGCTGAAAGTTTTTCACATAAGCATCGCAACTCCAAACTTTAAGAAACGACATCTTAGGTTTCTTGCTAAACCACAGTTCATATGGTGTCGTCTCAATGGATTTAGATATTGCCCTATTTAACGTGAATGCAGCTATCTCTAATGCATAACCCCAAAACGATAGCGGTAAATCGGTAAGAGACATCATAGATCGCACCATATCTAATAAAATATGGTTACAATGTTCGGACACACCATTATGCTATGGTGTTCCAGGTGGCATGAGTTCGAGAAACTATTCCACATTGTTTTAATTGAAGGCCAAACTCGTAACTCAAATATTCGCCTCCGCGATCAAATCGTAGAAACTTTATTTTATTGTTACGTTGATTCTCTACTTCACTCTGAAATTCTTTGAACTTTTCAAATATTTTATACTTGTGTTTCATTAAGTAGATATACCCATATCTGCTCAAATCATCTGTGAAGGTTAGAAAACAACGATACCTGTTGGGGATATCACTACCGGGCGTAAACCGGCCTATCTGGGCCGGGTTAACTTCGTCAGTAGTTAACTATGTTAAAGCCCAAGAAGGCAGAGGACTCAAGGCCCATAGTCGGTTTAAGGCCTGTAGCCTTAAACCGGCGGTGGTATGTAACTTGTATTGTAAGTTAGGAATAAGTAGAGACCAAACCGGACACATCTATGAGCCGGTATTGGGACTCTGCGAACCGACGGGCGTCACCCGTATATATAAGGGGACGACCCGGTGGCGGTTCAAGGACAGACAACCACAACTCGAGACTTAGGAGAGGCTTGTTTGCTCCCAAGTCATCGAGACCCAATCAGTTCCATCACAACTAGACGGAGGCTTTTACCTTCAGCGAAGGGGCTGAACTAGTATAACTCGCTTGCGTCCTTGTGTCCGCTTTAACCCCTTCAAGCTCACCCGTTGCGATGGCTCCACGACTAAGTCCTTTTTTGAGGACATCTGCCGTGACAAAACCACGACAGTTGGCGCCCACCATGGGGCTATCGCACGATGGTTTCAAGTTCTTGGAGGGCCGCTTTGATGGACTTGAGGGCCACGTTGTGGGCCGGATGACTAAGAGTCGTTGCGGCAAGCTCTACATCGATGATGCAGGCTGGGGCCCTGAGGCCGGTTCAATTGAGTACGGGTACCGGGTCCCCTTTGGAGGCATTCACGTTTTCATTGGCAAGATCGGTGGACCACGGCCCTAAGCCGGAAATCTCCACCGACCTCGTCGAGACGGCTCAGCGTGCGCGATCCGCCCAGGTTAAGCCGGCCATGAAGCGTGCCTTTGTAGGAGTCATCCATGGAGGGAATTATGAGGACGGGTCGGAATTTCACGATGCAATCGTTGTTCATTCTGATGACGAGTCTCCGACCGGGGAAACCGAATCTCTTTATCAACTACAAGATGGCCGGACTGGGAGTTGTTCCGATGGCGACAGTATTCCGGACTCCTCTGATCTGCCCAACCGGGTTGGAGTATTCATGGCCGGAACACAGGCAGCGCTTCATTCTTCAACAGCTGCAGCGAAGATTTCCAGTTCAGCAGCAGCGATGGCTGCCGGGACAGGAGGTCCTGTGCGCCCGCCGGCTCAGGTTCTATCAGAACTATTTGATGCATTGGCTGTACTTGTGGCGGAAGTTCATCCACCGGATCAGGATGTTCACAACACGGAGATTGCAAAGGTAAAGGAATAGATCACTCAGGCCAAGGCAGATCTGGTGGCTGAGGACGCCAGGATGGTCACAGAATGGGCCGCTTTAGACGCCCAGGCTTACCGGCTCATGTTGGACCAGAGCGTGTCGCATGAAGTCATGAGGAGGAAGCACCGTTCCCGTTTACCTCCGGTTTTCGAGGCTAGAGACCTTTTTAACACTCCTGGACCAAGAGCCGGCAATCCACTGGAGGGAAACCAGCCAGAAGCCCCTGGGACCGGTGCACCGGTTCAGCCTCGTCAGATGGACCCGCCTCGTCAAAACACCGTCATATCTCAGGCCACTTTAACACCTCCGGGTCACTACTCCAACCCAATGGACAATCTTGTTACCGCTGCTGCACGACTGGAGGCCATTCCAATTGAGGGTGACTCGCCGCAGGCAGTAGAGATGCAACGGGTTAAGGAGCTTCTGAGGACAGCTTTGGCCCAACAGGAAGCATATTCGTACAGCCGCGACCGGATCCACTCGACTCCCCGTCCGAGCTAGAGCCATAGCAAACATATGGATGAACCAGCAGTGTCGAGACGGGGAACACCCCATGACAACAACCCGGTAGGTGGTGCTGATAATGCTCAGGGAGTGGTGGACCGGGCCCGCGCGTGCAGGAAGGCTGAGTTAGCCGCACAACATCAGGCTCGGCAGCTCATGTCGGTTCGTCCGACCACATTAGCTGAGCCTGGTGTTACCTCCAGTTCCTTGGGGTGCCTTGCCTTATCCCCACTTTACGCAACGTGCGCCTGCCCAAGGATTTCAAAGGCCCGCGCAAGGTACCAAATTACACGGCAGATCAGCCTCCGGAGACATGGGTGGAGAACTATGAGATGGCCATGGAGATGCTCGATGTGGATGACGCGGCATGTGCGAAGTACTTCACCATGATGCTGGAAGGAACGGCCCGTACTTGGTTAAAAAGCTTGCCGGCTAATTCTATCAGCTCATGGTCCTAGTTACGAGCCCGGTTTATCAGCAACTTCAAGGATACCTGTAAACAGCCTATGTCGATAGTAGACTTAGCTGCATGCATCCAGGAGGAAGGAGAATCAACAACTCACTGGGTGCGCCGGGTCTCACAAGTGTTGCATTCCTCAGATCGCATCAATGTTGACACCGCAGTTACCCTAGAAGGCAACTGCCGGTTTGGGCCCCTGAAGCTAAAACTGGGGCGGATGAAACGTCATTGCACCGACATGGGAACCCTCATGGCCGCTTTGGTGAAATATGCTGATTCTGATAGTACCAAGGATCCCGAATCTGATGATGACAAGACAGGGAAGGGGAAGAATAACAGCAGCTCCAAAGGTCAGCAGCATCACTGGACAGGCAATGGTGGTGGAGGCAAGCGTAAAGCGGATGGCAGCATGGACTTCGTGGCTAATACCAGCACACAGGACAATGGCCAGCGACGCAGGGGTGGACCGAAGAATCGTAACGGAGCACCCAACCCTAACCTAAACCGCCTGAACTACCTGTTAAACTAGCCATGTCCAAAACATGGGACAAAGGAGGTGCCGGCAAACCACCTTTGGAAATATTGCTTTATTATGCAGGAGTTCAAGAATTCTAATAATTTCCGGTATGATCACGAATCTGGCGGTGGCTCAGGATCCGGGCCGGGTTACGGTGGAGGAAGTTCCGGTTCAGGGTTCAATGGTAATCTGGCCGGACATAATGGTCAAAATAGTCAGAACAACCAAGGTGGTTACAACCAACAGCAGCAACAGTCAGGTTACCAGAGCAACCCAAAGCAGCTGAGTAGTGGGCAGTACCATGTTTTCACCACTAGCTTGGACAAGCGAGACTGGAAGGTTCAGAGGCAGGCGGTCAACTCTGTTGAACCGGCCATACCCCGTTATCTACGTTGGTCTGAGCAGCCCATCATATGGAGCAGAGAAGATCACCCTCCCCTGGTTGATAACCCGGGTCAGTTGGCTCTGGTGGTGGCGCCTCAGGTGGGAGGTTATAAGTTCACCAAGGTGCTCATGGATGGAGGAAGCACCATTAACATCCTGTACTATGAGACCTTTCGCCGTATGGTACTAACAGATAAGAATCTCAAACAGTCTAATACAGTATTCCACGGGGTAGTGCCCGGCAGATCAGCGTATCCTGTTGGTAAGATAGCTCTGGAAGTGGCCTTCGGGGATGACCATGATTCCAGGTCAGAGACATTGACGTTTGAAGTGGTGAAAATCCAGAGTCCATATCATGCCCTGTTTGGGCGACCGGCCTATGCCAAGTTTATGGCTCGGCCCAGTTATGTGTATTTGCAGCCCAATATGCCGGGTCACAAGGGGACAATAACGGTTCATGGAAGCCGCAAAATTGCTTTGGAATGCGAGGAAGGAGATGCGGCTTATGCAGAGTCGGTTTGTGCCACCGAGGAGTTAAAGTACTATAAAGACAATGTTGATCCGAAAGATATGACTCCGTTGAAAAAGCCAACTATGGAGCATGATCCGGCCCTGAAGTTCAAATCGGCAGCAGAAACTAAGCTTGTTGACTTCGTGCCTGGCGATTCATCCAAGCAGTTCAGCATCAGTGCCAATTTGGATCCGAAATAGGAAAGTGCGCTCATCGAGTTCATCCGTGAGAATCGGGACATTTTTGCATGGAAACCCTCTGACATGCCAGGTGTCCCGAGGCAACTCGCTGAGCACACACTTAATGTGGATCCTAAATATAAACCGGTGAAACAGTTCCTCTGCCAGTTTAACGAAGAAAGGCGCAAGGCGATTGGAGAAGAGGTAGCCAGGCTCTTAGCGGCGGGTTTTATTGTTGAAGTTTTTCACCCTGAGTGGCTTGCCAATCCGGTGCTGGTCCTTAAGAAAAATGGCACCTGGCGAATGTGTGTGGATTACACAGATCTTAACAAAGCTTGTCCAGCAGATCCTTTTGCCCTCCCCCGTATTGATCAAATTATTGATGCTATGGCGGGTTGTGAGCGTTTAAGTTTTTTGGATGCATATTCTGGCTATCATCAGATCAAAATGGCAGTTAAGGACCAGGAGAAGACGGCATTTATAACTCCTTTTGGAGCCTTCTGCTATGTGTCTATGCCCTTTGTGCTTAAGAGTGCCCAGGCAACTAATCAGCGGTGTGTACAAAATTGTTTTCACAAGCAGATAGGCTGTAATGTACATGCTTACGTGGACGATATCGTGGTCAAGTCCAGGGAGAAGGAGACTTTGATTGATGATCTAAGGGAAACCTTTGATAACCTGAGGACATACAATATGATGCTTAATCCGGACAAGTGTGTCTTTGGTGTACCGGCGGGCAAGTTATTGGGTTTTTTGGTGTCCAACAGGGGAATTGAGGCTAATCCAGAGAAAATCATGGCCATCACCTCCCTGGATAAACCAAAGTGTATCAATGATGTTCAACGACTGGCTGGCTGGATTGCGGCATTAAGCTGGTTTATCAGCCGTCTTGGTGAGAAGGCAATTCCTTTGTATCTGATGTTGAAAAAGACGAATCAGTTTATCTGGAGTTCTACCGCCGATGAAGCGTTTGAGGATTTAAAGCGGCAACTGGCCAATCCGCCGGTGCTTGCCGCTCCCATTGACAAGGAGCCATTGCTGCTATATGTTGCTACCAATACTCGGGCGGTTAGCGTGGCCATTGTAGTAGAACGGAAGGAGGCAGGTAAGGAGCATCCGGTTCAACGTCCGGTCTATTATATCAGTGAGGTACTCATCGAGTCCAAGCAAAGGTATCCGCATTGGCAGAAGCTGGTGTATGGAGTCTTTATGGCAAGCCGGAAGCTTAAACAATACTTCCAAGGGCATCCAATTACGGCAGTCAGTTCTTCTGCTTTGGGAGATATCATCCAGAACCGGGAAGCTACTGGCCGGATTGCAAAGTGGGCTATAGAGCTGGGGCCGTACGGTTTGAAGTATATGCCTCGGACAGCTGTTAAGTCTCAAGCACTTGTTGATTTCATCAATGATTGGACAGAAATGCAAGTACCTGAAGAAAAGCTGGATCACACGTATTGGACCATCCATTTTGACGGATCCAGGCAGTTAGAAGGCTTGGGGGCTGGAGTCGTGTTAACTTCCCCACGAGGTGATAAGTTTTGCTATGTTCTCTGCTTAATGTTCCCGTGTACCAACAATGCAGCTGAGTATGAAGCCTTGCTCCATGGTCTCCGGATGGCTAAGGAGATGAATCTCAGTCGAGTTAAGTGCTTCGGTGACTCGGACCTTGTGGCTCAGCAAGTGTCTGGCACTTGGGACTCCAAGGACCCACTTATGGCAGCATATCATCGTGAAGTGGATGATGTGGCAGGTTGTTTCAAAGGCTATCAAGTGGATCACGTGGACCGGCGAAAAAATGAAGCGGCGGACGCTTTAAGCTGGTTGGGCTCTCAGCGCAAGCCGGTCCCGCCCAATGTTTTTCTGGATGTGCTGCACAACCCGTCAGTCAAGGTCCCAGGTGAGGAGGATTTGGCTATTCCTGATCCGGAGGCTCAATGGGTGGCAGTTATTCATGTTATTCCGGATTGGACGCTCCCTTACCTGGCGTACAAGAACCGGGGCGAGCTGCCAGAGGACGAGATTCTGGCCCGACAGATAATCCGGCGATCCAAGTCCATGACTATTATCAACGGTGAGTTACATCATTGCAGCGTATCAGGAGCTTTTCAACGTTGTGTGTCTCCTGACGAAGGCCGTGAAATTTTACGTGAGATCCATGAAGGAGATTGTGGTCACCACGCCGGTTCAAAGTCTCTGGTGGCTAAAGCGTTTCGCCATGGCTTCTATTGGTTAACTGCTCATGCTGATGCGGAGGATCTGGTCAGACGATGCGACGTTTGCCAAAGGTTTTCAAGACGTGCTCATGTACCGGCTCAAGAATTGAGAATGATTCCAATTACTTGGCCGTTTGCGACTTGGGGCTGGATATCGTTGGGCCTTTCAAGAGGTCCAAAGATAAGAAAACCCACCTCCTGGTGGCGGTTGATAAGTTTACAAAGTGGGTGGAGGGAGAGCCTGTTAGCAAGTGTGATGCAGCCACGGCGTTTCAGTTCATCAAAAAGGTGATTTTCCGGTTTGGTTTTCCGCATAGTATTATCACAGATAATGGCACCAATTTATCTAAAGGTGCTATGAAAGAGTTCTGTGAACGGGAGCACATCCGGCTCGACGTTTCATCAGTGGCGCATCCATAGTCCAATGGCCAAGAAGAAAGAGCTAATCAAGAGATCTTGAGAGGTATTAAGCCCCGGCTCATGGTTCCTTTGTAGAGAACACCGGGTTGTTGGGTAGAAGAATTACCATCTGTGTTATGGAGCATCAATACAACACCCAACAGATCAACAGGATATACACCGTTCTTCATGGTTTATGGAGCTGGGGCGGTTCTCCCCAGTGATATCCGTCATGATTCACCTCGTGTGGCGGCTTATGTTGAAGCGGACAATGAGGCAGCACGGCAAGATGCTTTGGACCGGTTGGACGAAGAGCGTGACGTCGCAGCCGCCCGATCGGCGATTTACCAGCAGGATCTTCATCGTTACCACAGTCGCCGAGTCAGAACCAGAACCTTTCAGGAAGGAGATTTGGTGCTTCGGCTCATCCAAGACCAGACCGATATGCATAAGCTATCCCCACCATGGGAGGGGCCTTTCATAGTCAGCAAGAATTTTCACAACGGGTCATACTATCTGATCGATATTCGAGAGCATAAAGACTCACGCACATCAGAGGAGGAGACCAACAGGCCGTGGAACATAGCTCATCTTTGGCCTTACTATACCTGAGCTATTGTCTATACTTATGTACATAGTACGACAATGTATATATTATGATCAAATATAATAAACCGGAGCCTCAGCTAAAGCGGGGTATCTGTTCTCTTAAATCATGTGAGGTTACACGGTGTTGCTCTAAAGCGGCCTCCGGTTTACCCCTTGAGTTAGCTTTACAAAAGCATCATATCACTTGGAGGATTGGTCGTGTCCGAACCAATAATACCATGCCTCTTGATAGGCGAAAGCCACGAGATCACTTGGGGACTTGGTCACGTCTGAACCAGTCATGCCTCTTGGTCCGCCTAAGGCCACAGAATCACTTGGGGGCTTGGTCGAACCCGAACCATGACCATGCCACTTGATCAGCATAAATGCCACGGTTTCATTTGGGGACCTCGCTGACTAGAACCATAGTTACACCTAACGGGAGCTTGGTCGTGTTCGGCCATGGTAACACCATCTGATCAGTTTTAATAAACCTTTTTTTGCGTTTTCTTTATACTTTTCTTTGAAGGGGGGTATTTTCTTTTTTGTTACATTTTTAAACCGACAAAGTTTTTTAACTAATCGATTGACGGAAGACAGTTCACGTCAATCCGGAGACTATTTGCCTGGTGGTTATACATCCTCTTATGGAGTAATACGGAGTTTATTATAACCTGGCACGGTTCACCTGATAAACCGGCGTCATATATATACAAGAGCTGTTGTCTCCGCCAACAGTGTGGGTTTGCAAAACTCCGCTTCAAGATTGGCCAAGCCAACTTCATGTTCAGCAATGGCAGGTATTATGTATCGCAAAAATTTGATCATATACTTAAGAATTTTTTGATGTTTTGGCTTCACATATGCAGACATCATAGTCTGCCAGACGGTAAAACCGCGGTGGTGCTTCAAGAGTTTTTAGTACAGAAAAACGCTTTGGAAAGTTTCATCACTACAGGACAAATAAATTATGCAAGACAGCATATCCAACATCACAAGCATCAACTAGTCTATTACAAGGCAATACGGTGCCCATAATAACATCATTGTTTTTTTTTGAAGGAAAGATAATTTTTCAAACCGGCTTCCAGTTCAGGCCTAGTCACCAGCCCGACCTGATGGTTGTGGATCATTCTGCGCCGCTTCAGCCTCCGTTTCTCTACCTAGCGGCTGGAAATCAACAGTTGTCCAGTCGATTCCCATTAATGCTTGAAATACAGCTTCATCGTGGATCAGCAAGGACGGGTCAATATGGGGAGCATAAGTGTGCTTACGGAATGGAGGGATAAGATTTTCTGA
The DNA here is from genome assembly GCA_034509565.1 of Triticum monococcum. Classification (NCBI taxonomy): domain Eukaryota; kingdom Viridiplantae; phylum Streptophyta; class Magnoliopsida; order Poales; family Poaceae; genus Triticum; species Triticum monococcum. The sequence goes on along the minus strand of CM067842.1, from coordinate 72,374,597 downwards.
TTCATGAACCGGGGCAGCTATTCGCTTGTTCTGATTGTCATATTGCGCTTGATAACGAGACAAGTCTGCCTCTTCCACCAGTTGACAAGCTAGCGGACGCACCTCCCGCTTTATGGCTCGCTGATCCGCTTCACTAAATTCTGACCCATCTTCTTTCAAGCTGGGATAACCTTGAGCCGCTTCAATAGGGTCAAAATCTGGCACCCAGGCTTTGGCCCGCATTAAGGCATTAATCGCACCAGTTTGAGCTGCCGATTTCTTCAGCTCTTCAACCCGGGCGGGAAGCACTGACAGCTTCATCAGGGTATCTTGAATTAAAGTAGGCACCGGTTTGTTGTGAGATGCGGTACAAATGATCCGCTACGCACCAGTATACAGTTGTTCGACCAACGTGTAGATGGCTTTCAATTTTTTCCGCACATCTGTGCCCAAGTGACCAGTACGTGTCCCTGAAATATTATAAAGGTTAAACTGGCAGCTCTGTAAGAAGGCCAAATCAATTCAGAAGTTAAAATGGCTTACCAAAGATGGCAGTGGTCATAGTATGCATGTGCCGCTTTATGCTGGTCAATTCTTCTGCCACCAGTTTGAGTGCAGCCTCGGCGTCCTCGGCTCGCTTAATTAAAGCAGATTTTTCAGTAGCCCAATCCGTCCGCTTCTTCTTAAAGCTCTCCTTAAGCTGCTCTATGGCGCTTAAAGCGCTGGCTAACTCCTCTTTTGCTTTGGAGGTTTCAGCTTGTTGGGTTTTCAGATTTTCTTGGAGGTCGGCGGTTTGGCTTTCTTTCATTTTCAGCTCGGCCTGCATGCAGACAGTTATATGCTTCAATAGAACGGTACAAGGATTGAAGTACCAACCACATAACATGTTATGCACTTGATACTTGGGGGCTAATGCATATTCGATCGTCATCTTTCAAATGCTTATAAAGTCCCAAGATCAACACAAGTATCCAACTTGGCACTTGGGGGCTAGTGGCTATTTGCTCGAGTATATTCTGATGCAGCAGTTTCAATTATTTAAAAGTACCAGTTTAACTATGCTAAAGTTGAACCGGCCCTTGGGGGCTACATCAGTGAATTTCAAAGAATTAAGGTTTACAATTAGTAAGTCCTAGTTTGCAAGAAGATTACAAACCGGCCCTTAGGGGCTAGGAGAATCAGCAAGAATTGAAGCATACAAGCAGGAAGGAGCATATGGAAATTACCTCATATTTATCTTTCATCATGTTAACCAGACCGGCTTCATAGTCACGACTGGTATACAACCGGTTCAAGTAGCCAGAATGGATATCTTGGGCGTTCAGAGCAGCATAAGTCGTCAGATCAGTGCTCCACTTGCCTTTGCCAAAGGCAGCAAGTTCTTCTTTGCCAGAGTGTTTGGACAAAGCGACAGGATTGCCTGGCTTGGTGTGGCCAGTGCTAGTAATGACAACGTCATCATCTTGGGTACCGCCGGTTTGCGCTGGGGCCGTTGGATTATCAGCGGGTTTGGCTGGACCGGTGGGGCTTTCAATCTGGACGGAACCTGTGGGCTGACTAACAGGACCTGAGGCGTCAGTAGGTCTTTCTTCACCAATAAGATTGTCGTCTTGTTGCGGTGGATCATTGGGTGCATCCTCAGGAATAGCCGCTTCAACATTAGGTGTTTTGCCAGGTTCAAGAATGACATCTTCTTCGGCCGCTTTGTCCAGGTGGGCTTTTTTGCTTGGCTGAGGTTTGGCCCTGAGAAGAATAACAAAGTTAAATACAGCATATGTTCTAAGGCGATATACTGCAAATATCACAATAAGTATAACTTACCCAAGCACCGTTTTGAGCGGTGGGAGTTGAGTCGCCGATGACTCGCCAGAAGAGGAGTGGGAAGTAACCTGGTAATCGGAGTTAGACGGATTAAGAGGTTGACGAAAGCAGCCCGCTTCAGGACAAGCACTGACAAGCAAATTAGAGACCTCTGAATGGCATTTCCGAACTGGACTGTTCGGTAAACCGGCGGAGGTAACTGCCTGGCCACTGTGCCGGGTTGTACGACGGGCTTCGTGTTGTTGGGTCTTCATAAGAAAGTTAGGATCCAGATAAGCAAGAGGATGAGAAAATTTAACTTTCCAGTTTGCCTGACGGATTTTTTGTGAAGGCAAAGTTTCTGAATCGGAAGAGAGAATAATTACCTCTGCAACATCCGCATGGCTGGCTTCAGCATCATCCTGACAAATACCATCATCAATAAGACGTGTGAAAAATGAACCAAGTGAGTCAAGTTCTACCTCAAAATCCGGATTATCCACATCATCATCAGGGGCCGGATTAGAAGATGCTGTGGTTCTTTTCCTGTGGGTAGTCTTCTTCACAACTTTGGTCTTTTGGCGAGTTGCTCTTTCCGGTTTGGCTGGTTTTTCTGGTTTCTCCTGCGGCAGTTTTTTGCTCCAAAACGGATCATTGCCCTGATTGCACATACACTGATATTAAGCAATGGCCAGGCATATTAATAAATAGGTTCAGCAAAGGAAAAAATAAAAAGTCTTACAGCTGGCGGTTTATTGGTAGCGCAGAAGGGAAGCAAGCCAGTTTTAGCACAGACGTGTTCCGGTTCATTTAGCATCTTGTTCACAGCCTCTGTGACCTCCTCATCAGGGAGCTGGATTTTTGAATGTCGCAATGGATCATCAACACTGTCAGTATACTCGCACATCAAACTAGAGCGCTGACTAAGGGGCAGTACGCTCCACGATATCCAACAGCGAGCAAGATCAACCCCTGTTAAACCGTTGGCCATAAAGGCTCTGTGCTTTGACAGTTGGGGAGCATATTTGCTTCTCTCCTGGGTGGTCAGTCTTTCAGGAAAAGGGTGTGTATTGCTGAGCCGCTCCGGACGAAAGCCAGGCAAGGGATTCTCACCAGCAGGGGAGGTGTCTTTGAAGTAGAACCATGTCTGATTCCATTCTTTAGGGTGGTTGTGCATCTTGACGTGAGGGTATGTGACCTCTTTCCTTTTCTGAATCACCACACCACCCAACTCCGTATTAGAGCCGTCAGTGAATTCAGTCCGGCGGTTCAAATGGAAAAGGTCTCTAAACAATTCCACTGTGGGCTCCTCTCGAAAAAACACCTCACAGAGCACTTGAAAGTGACACATATTTGTAACAGAGTTGGGGCCAGTGTCTTGTGGGTGGAGCTGTAAATCGGCTAAAACATCCCGGTAAAATTTAGAACCGGGCGGTTTAAAGCCCCGGGCTAAGTGGTCTACAAACACAACAACCTCTCCTTCTCGAGGTGTGGGAGGGCACTCTTTGCCAGGAGCCCTCCAATGGATGGTATCTTTACTGCCTAAAGCGCCAATCAGGACTAAATCGTCTAGTTCAGCTTCTGTGACACGAGAAGGAACCCAATTGCATTCATATACTTGCATGGCCATGATAGAATCTGCAAGGTAGAAGATCCCGGTTCAAAAATAAATTTGATCAAGGTGCGTTGGTATGTGCACTGTTAAACCGGGGACATACATATCCTGAATCGGAGTTTCATGAAGCAACCCATCTGGCGGTTCAACAAGGGGACTAATGGAGTATACCAGTTTGGAAAAAGAAAAAAATTCTAAGGTTAAACCGCCTGATCTAAGCATTGGAAAGCTAAGATTGCGGATGGACAAGTACGCAGAAACAGGTTTCACAAGATATCTTTACGCTTTTGGATCTGAAGCAAGTTCAGAAAAGGGGGATAAATACTGAGAAGTTCAAAAAGGAGCAGTACCGAACCTATAATCAAAGCATTCACATAGATCTACAACTCTGAGATGTACAAGTGAAGGCGAAGGTCAAAACAACTATCACTGCGCAGAGTAAAGGTTTGTGGATTCATCTAACAGATCTATCGCTGGAGCAAGAAGCAGACGATGAACACGGAAGAACTATGAAACCCTAAAACAGATCCACAGGGGAAAGGATAGAAGGCTTACCGGAGCTGCGGAAGACGTGGAAGATGGCCGCGATGCTCTGGTGCGCCCAGGTTGATGCAGCGGCCGAGGTTGAGGCAGAGGTCGACGGTGGCGGCAGAGCTTTGAAGGCAGGCGTCGTGGGGAAGACAAAGCAGAAGGGGAAGAAGGGAAAGAAGAAAGGAAATGGCCCTTCGGTCCTATTTATAAGGCAAAAAGACGTGCGTCAGGCGCGAAAATCAAGGAGCCACGAAACGGAGCTGTCGCCTCGGTTTTCACAGAAAGGTTAGATAAAGAAGCGCAATGGATATTTCCGTCATGATAAGTGACGTCACTCCGGTTTACAATGACCAGAGAAGATGACATCATGGTAGTTCAACAAACTACAAGAAGATGTTGAAGATGAAGATTTTTGCTAAGGATTGACATGAACCTATTCAAATCAATCTGGGGCCTAATGTTGGGGATATCACTACCGGGCGTAAACCGGCCTATCTGGGCCGGGTTAACTTCATCAGTAGTTAACTATGTTAAAGCCCAAGAAGGCAGAGGACTCAAGGCCCATAGTCGGTTTAAGGCCTGTAGCCGTAAACCGACGGTGGTATGTAACTTGTATTGTAAGTTAGGAATAAGTAGAGACCAAACCGGACACATCTATGAGCCGGTATTGGGACTCTATGAACAGACGGGCGTCACCCGTATATATAAGGGGACGACCCGACGGCGGTTCAAGGACAGACAACCACAACTAGAGACTTAGCCGAGGCTTGTTTGCTCCCAAGTCATCGAGACCCAATCAATTCCATCACAACTAGACATAGGCTTTTACCTTCATCGAAGGGGCCGAACTAGTATAACTCGCTTGCGTCCTTGTGTCCGCTTTAACCCCTTCAAGCTAACCCGTTGTGATGGCTCCACGACTAAGTCCTTTTTTGAGGACATCTGCCGTGACAAAACCACGACAATACCCGTCGCGAGCCTCAACACTCATCAGATCGCATACATCAGTATGTATTATTTACAATAAGACAGTTGCTCGTTCCATTGTTCCGGAGAACGGAGTCTTAGTCATCTTGCCCATGAGGCATGGTTCGCAAGCATCAAATGATTCATAATCAAGTGATTCCAAAATTCCATCAGCATGGAGTTACTTCATGCTCTTTACACTAATATGACCTAAACGGCAGTGCCACATATAAGTTGCACTATCATTATTAACTTTGGCTTCAATATTATGAATATGTGTATCACTATGATTGAGATTCAATAAACCATTTATATTGAGTGTATGATCATAGAAGGTTTTATTCATGTAAATAGAACAACAATTATTCTTTGACTTCAATGAATAACCGTATTGCAATAAACATGATCCAATCATATTTATGCTCAACACAAACACCAAATAACATTTATTTTAGGTTCAACACTAATCCCAAAGGTAAAGGGAGTGTGTGATGGTGATCTTATTAACCTTAGAATCACTTGCAACACACATCGTCACCTTTCCCTTAACTAGTCTTTGTTCATTTTGCAACTCCTGTTTCGAGTTACTAATCTTAGTAACTGAACTGGTATCAAATACCTTGGGGTTACTATGAACACTAGTAAAGTACACATCAATAACATGTATATCAAATATACTTTTGTTCACTTTGCCATCCTTCTTATCTGCCAAGTATTTGGGGTAGTTCTGCTTCCAGTTACCATTCCCTTTGTAGTAGAAGCACTCAATTTCAGGCTTAGATCTAGCTTTGGGATTCTTCATGGGAGTGGCAACTTTCTTGTCATTCTTCTTGAAGTTTCCTTTCTTTCCCTTGCCCTTTTACTTGAAACTAGTGGTCTTGTCAACCATGAACACTTGATGTTTTTTCTTGATTTCTACCTTCGCCAATTTCAGCATCACGAAGAGCTTGGGAATCGTTTCTGTTATCCCTTGCATATTATAGTTCATCACGAAGTTCTAGCAAACTTGGTGATAGTGATTAGAGAACTCTGTCAATCACTATCTTATCTGGAATATTAACTCCCACTTGATTCAGGTGATTGTAGTACTTAGACATTCTGATCACATGCTCACTAGTTGAGCTATTCTCCTCCATCTTGTAGGCAAAATACTTGTCAGAGGTCTCATACCTCTTGATCGTGCATAAGCCTGAAATACAAATTTCAGCTCTTGGAACATCTTGTATGCTCCGTAGCGCTCAATACATTTTTTAAGTCCCGGTTCTAAGCCGTAAATCATGGTGCACTAAACTATCAAGTATTCATCATACGGAGCTTTGCCAAACGTTCATAACGTCTGCATCTGCTCCTACAATAGGTCTGTCACCTAGCGGTGTGTCCGGACCCCGATTCCAAGTCACATTGATCTAGCCGGTAACACCTCATATCACTTTGCGGCCTCACGCACGGTATCCCACGGGTGTCGCCTTACCATGGCCCGGGACCGGTTGCGCCTTTTGGCTCATGTATATGATAGTGTCGCTAGCATCCATATGACAAAGAACCCGGGCCGACATGGCTAGTCGTGAACCCAAAGCGGCACTAACCTATGGGGACAGGCATACATGATTCACATCGAGCGTGTCGGTCAGCAGTGTGTGAATCCGGGCTGTAGCAGGCTAAGCAGGACTCCGGATATCACAGCGTGACATTTCCCCGAAGGGACAGACATAGGAACGAAGTGAAACACATGACGGCCAGTCAAGTGTCCTGAGCAGTAGTGCTGGGCTAGCAGGACTCCAGTGAACCGGGTTGTAGCGGACTACTATGGCTCATGGAAGCACTAGACTACATTTCCCCATAAGAGAGGCTGCCAAGGATAAACAACTAGATTGTCGGATCCCACACATACCAAGCATTTCAATCATACACACAATATGCTCGATATGTGTAAATACAACATGGCATCACAACATAACTCTACAACTCAAGTATTTATTCATTAGGCTCCGAGGAGCGAGATATTACAAACATGGGTCTCATGACCCAACAATCATAGCATACAAATCAAGCACATGCGGAAGCTTAACATATCTGAGTAGAGACATCTACAAATGAAAAAGGCTAAGAAGCCTGACTATCTACCAGATCCTGCTGAGGGCACAAGATCATAGCTGAGGTATCAAGCTAAATGTCGAAGTCCACGCGGAACTACTAGTGAGACTGAAGTCTCTCTACAAAGCATAACTTAAGCAAACGTGAGTACAAAGGTACTCAGCAAGACTTACATCAGAACTAGCTACATATGCATCGGTATCAACAAAGGGGGGTGGTGGAGTTTAACTGCAGCAAGCCAGCTTTGACTCGGTGGCTATTTGAACTACGACTGCACGCAACTCTTTTGAGGTGGCGCACACGAGTCCACATATCCACCATTCAATACACCACTATGGATCCGCTCTTGTCTCCCTACGAGAAGGCCACCATAGCACTCACACTTATCTTGCGAGTTTTAGAGTATCCACTTTCACTTGTCTATGAACTGTTATAGGCAACCCAGAAGTCCTTTACCGTGGACACGGCTATTCGAATAGATCATTTATAACCCTGCAGGGGTGTACTTCGTCACACATGTTTCCACCACTTAGCGTCTGCACACGACATGTGCTCGGCAGACTTCAAGCGAAAGCCGACGTGGGTGTAGACCACGACCTGACTAACCACACAAGTCTCTAGTCCAGGTTTATCGCCTATTCGGGTTCCATCCGCGAGGGGATCCGGCCGGAGTTTCGCTCACAGCCCCAAACGATGTGTGCAGGGTTCCCGAGACACCAAACGGGCGCCCGGTACACCGTGCCATAGTGTATCTATCGCATCATAGCCCACCCCTAGGGTCAGCGCTACGCACGGCCGCCAACACATATCCTATAAACACCAGAAACTAATTGCAACTCCTAGACAGAGGACGAGAGGGGTCAGTAAGTCGAGCAGGGTCATATTTCAGGGCCCAACATGTGGTAGTAGTTGTTTCATGGATCACAAACACAGAACTCAGTTCCTGAGACCGGTTTCAATGAGACAACCCACCATGTACTCCTACATGGCCTCTCACTGCTACCTTTACCAAAACGTGTTCACACACTTAGGTCACACACAGTAGGACATGTTTACACACCTCCGATCCATCCCCGATGAATCAGACCTGACTCAACTCTAAGTAGTAGCAGGCATGACTAACAAGCATGAATGAGTAGGCACATCAGGGCTCAAACAACTCCTACTCATGCTAGTGGGTTTCATCTATTTACTGTGGCAATGACAGGTCATGCAGAGGATAAGGGGTTCAACTACCGCAACAAGTAACAGATGAATCGTTGTTGTCCTAATGCAGTAAAAGAGAGTAGGAGCGAGAGAGTGGGCTTGTACCGGAATGAACAAGGGGGTTGTGCTTGCCTGGCACTTCTGAAGATAACATTGAGTCTTCATCAGTGTCAACCATCACAGCGTCGGTACATCGTCTATCGAGAGGGGACATTTACCGACAAACAAGGAAGAACACAATCAATGCGATGCAACAATATGATGCATGATCATGACATGGCAATATGCTGTTGATTGAGCTAATGCAACTAACAACAAGTTAAATGGAGTTGGTTTGAACAATAGGTTCAAATTCAAATTCAAATAGTGCATTATCATGTTTTGGACTAAACAATGAGGTTAAGTTGTTCAAACATGCATGAAAATGCCATAAACAGATTCGTTGAATTTTTTTTATAATTTTTCATATATAATTTATTTCATTTGGAGTTACGGTTGAATTTCTATGATTTTTAGAAGTTTAAATTGTTTTCTAGAATTTCCTGTATTATTTTAAATCCAGAAATTCCTTTACTGCGTCAGCACTACGTCATTATGACGTCAGCATGTCAACAGGGCCGGTCCAGGTCAAGCCTGACGTGTGGGGTCCACACGTCAGTGACACAGTCAACTAACTAAGTTAGTTAGTTGGGCCCACTGGTCAGTGACTAACCCAGCTAACCTAACTAGCTAATTAGCGCTAACTAAAGTAATTAGTCGGGCAGGGCCCGTGAGTCAGTGAGAGAGAGGGGGTGGTCAAACCGGGCAGTGGGGTCAACCCACGCCGGTCAATGGGTCAGCGGTCGCCGGCGACGACAGAGACGGCGGGGCAGCTCGGAAATGCCTTACAGGGCACCATTTTGAGCGTGGTTTGTTGCGTTCAAACACACGCAGTGGCGCGCTTCGAACGGTGGTGGTTTCCTGGCCTGGGGTGGCCGGGGTTAACGGCGGCGAGGTCATCCGCGGCGGCCGGAGTTCGGGCGACCACGGGTAAGTGGCTGCAACGAGCAAACATGCAAACTAAAGCGCGGGCAAGGCACTACGCAATGCGGCGGTGTCGTTTGGCACGTTGGCGCGACCAAATGGCCATTGGAGCGGCGCCGGCGACAAGCCCGAGCGGCATTGAGCTCGGTCAGTAGGGAGTCGGCCGTTTGAGCTTGAAATAATGGCGGGGAGGAGGGGGATTCGGAGCAGGAGCTCACTGGGGTCACGTAGAGCAGCTCGGTGGGCTCGGGGACGGGTTGGTGACGGCGTGCGGTCGCCGGCGATCTCGGCAGACCGAGGAAGAAGACGGAGCTGATGGCGGCATTGTAGAGGCTCCCGCGGGGCGTGGCTCGGTGAGGAGGAAGAAGGGGTCGAGGCGGAGCCTCTGAGCACATCGGCGATGCGTGGGAGTGGCAGTGGCCACGGCGGTGCGCGTCGGCGGCGACGATGGCGTTCCCGGGCGGCTGCGAGAACAGAACAGAGGAGATGGAGGGATCCAGGGAGAGTGAGAGAGGGTCGAGGGGCTGCGTGGCGCTCGTCTAGAGGGGTCGGGGAAGCAGGAGGTGGCTAGGGCAGGGTGGAGGTGGCGCGCGCGTGCCGGCGCGCCGCGGGCACACGCCCTCTGCCTACTGGCGCGAGGAGGAAGGCGACAGGAGAGGGGGCCAGGTGGGCTGGGCCGGCTTCAGGTAGGTGGCCAGGTACAGTGCCCTCTCTCTCTGCTTTTTTTCTAATTCTGTTCTTTTTCTATTTTGCAGGTTTGTTTTGAATTTGGTTTTGAAACCAATTCAGTTTTGTTGCTTCTGAAAATATTTTTTTAGAAGCTAAAAGAATTAAACCAAAGCTCCACAAAAATATTTCAGAATTATTGGACCTATATTTATTTAATAGTAAATATAAATCCAATTCAAATAGCTATTGATTTAATTCAAATGCCCAAAATAAATGTTTGTGAGACACCAAGATTATTGGTTTGGATTTTACCCCTTGCCAAATTTCCAGAGAATAACAGGAACATTTTCTTGGACTTATTTGAAGCAATTTTATCTTGATCATTTTTAAAGGGATTCTGAGGCTTTGAAAATCCTCAATTCAAATTTCATTTGAATTTAAACATGATGCAACCACCAAGCTAGTCCAAGGCCAAAGTAGGGCTAGGGATGTGACAGCTCACCCCCACTAAACAAGAATCTCGGCCCGAGATTCAAGGCGTGAGGTAAGAAGACAGAGGGAACACCAATAAAGAATCTTCACGATCCGATTGCCCTTCTCAAAGATGTTGATTCATTTCGTCATCTTGATCTTGACGTCTTTGCTTTCGGGATCTTCATCCAGCATGATGACGGCAGAAAGAAATTCTACAGAGATCGATCTCCTCGGAGATCGGGCACTCAAGATCAACTCATGGAGTGAGATATAAAACATCTCTTGAGCTGAGACACGAAACACACAACAGGGGTGATGGAAAGAAGCGGATGATAAAGGTTCAAATTTGGTAGGCAACAATTCCACGCTTAAGTAGGATGATGCATGGTTTCAAAGTAGCGAGGAGATAATTGCCATGATACCATAATGAGACATCTTAAGGAAAGTGACTCGCAGAAATATTCCCTTAAGTGGCAAAAAGAATTACTTTTGATTCAGAGATCGTTGAAACTCTTCATACCAGCTTAAAGCAATTTACAATTGATCGTTTGAGATAGCTTGAAGAGATGGCATACTTGGACTAGGATGGATGATGTGGACTACCTTGTTGAAGACAATGCAATGGATGATTTTTGCTTATCATCGGAAATGGATGGGACCTATAGTAAGTCCACTTTTGAAGATGATCATGAACAACAACTACTGAGGTGCAGGCTAGAAACAAAATGCAAATGTTGGGAATGATTCTAGTAACTGGGGAGAAGGTTCACTGGCAAAGGTGATTCCACCAATTGGATGGCTATCGAACAACTGTGAGGACTGAGGCACATTCCAGTTAACGACAACATCAGAACCTAGTGCCTGAGCATGCTCTCAAGAACTTGAGCATTTCCGTATTCATCAAGGTTCTGCCAATATCCGTGTCAAGGATCCTGGCAACACAACATGCTACCATGATGAATAATGGTGGAAGATGCAGATGCAAAGGAAGATAACACTTTCTCAGATTTCACCTTAGCAAGGCCAAGGAAACAAAATCTGGATGATCGACCGAGAGACATATAGCACTCCGCTTCTAATGTTCTCCTTGATGTGCTAGGATAACCCATTTATTGATACGGTTTGATATCTAGGACATCAAGTAAAGGTCGGACTTCGGAAGCTCAAGAATCCGTAAGGATTAACTACAGAGGTAAATCCTACGAAATCCTCATGGGAAGGTGGCCAACTTTCTTCAATCGAGATACTACAATAATAGGTCTTCCGGCTGGATGTGTTGGCCACGACATCCACTTTACCGGTTATCGAGAGACCAATATTATAGTTCTTGGAAAATGCTCCAACCATCATATCTGCCTGAGATTCAGATCTGGTTGGTGACAGGATATTCCAGACTCATCGAGTCTAGAAAGGAAAATGAAGGTTTGCAACACAAATCGATGAGACGACGTTGCGGGATCCTCTAGGGAATGAACTACGGTAGTAAGCTCCAAAACATGAGCTGGTTCTGCTAAACACATGTGAACACGATGTCCCAGACAAGCATGACCACATGGTAGTCTTATAATAAAACACTACCGAGTTCAGGTGGGGAACCATTATCGAGGATAACAAAGTCCTAACATAACTCATGATTCTTAGGAAGGAACTTCTTCTCCTTGAACAAATCAATCAGTGGCTTGGTGTGCTAGGGATACCTATAGAATGAAGATGACCAGTCTATCAGACCATAGAATACTTCGCACGTACATGACTGACTTGGGACGATTCCAAAGGAAGCAAAAACAATCTTTCTCGAATTCACGGTGGCAACTTGCACCTAATGCACATGAACTTGGAGAAAGTCACTTCTTACACCAAACATGTATTTCATGAACGGGGCATGAAGATAATGCTTACAAAAGTTTCCAACACTAGCTGGATGTTCAACACAATCATGGAGGAGACGAAATGCCGCTGATGGGCTCAACAGCAACTCATCGGAATTTCCATATCACTGGACTTCCACCACTATGTGAACAATGTGATAGTATTGGTCAGACCAAAGATATAATGGTGTATGCTCGAGGGACAACCGCAAGTAAGACAACATTACGAACATCGTTGGTTCTGATTTGATTTAACGATAGCCCACACTCAAACCAAGGTTTGGACAAGACAATAGATCCAACAATTGATCACGAGGACCAATTGGTGAAGATATCATCTTTCTTCAACACACACACGCACACACAAGGATATCCCTTAGGGATGAGCGTGGTAGGACAAGCTTTTATCTTCCAACTCTCCAAGTTGTTGTTAAGCTTAACCAACTAGCTCAGGGGTATCCAACACAGGTTCTTGGGGAAAAGTGCTTTATCGGAAAACCAACTTGATCACGAACTCAACATAACGGTCAGGTGACAACCTGGTAACACTTCCGAGAAGATATTCAGAAAATCACAAACCACCGGTATGTTATTAAGCTCGAGAACAATCTTGCTTTTCAGGGCAAGACGATATGATTGATGGAGCAAGGGTTTGGCAAAATCCTAACTCGTTGATCGAAGAGTGCACCAAGAAATAAGGATTAGGTAGCACAATCTATCTTAGAATGATGATTCAATAACCAACACGCTAAGAATGAGAATATTGTCCATTAACTACCAAGCAACGGAGTTGCTAGGAGTATTGATTTCACACATCACGACTCACTTGCCGGCATTCCGGTTACAATAACACGGGAACCGAGGAATGAACAATGATGGCAAAAAGTATCACTGCGTCAGGAATTCATAGGAGAAGGTGCAATTCTCACGACGCTCTTGACATAAAGTGGGTAATACTTCAGGGTAGAAGAGAACCAAAAGCTGGGTTGCATTTTGATCTGCGGAATACAACTGCCTTGACCCAATCCTGGATATGGATGAGGTACTGGAGTTTGTTTCTCCTAGTCATTCTGAAATAGAATGACTTGACGGACCACTAGAGTAATAGGCATCGATAAACACGATTGCCAACTACTCCTTACTATCAATTGATAGATGAAGGTCGGAATATAACTGAAGGGGGACAACTCAAAGGAACATATAACTTTCTGAGTTGTGGATGCATAGATTAGTATGTCGAACGAGTTCAACATATTTCTTCCGGATAACCCATGCAGAAAGGTAGAACTGGCAGAGCCACAATATAGAATGGAGAACTCATCAAGAGCACTCTGGTTGTGATCCTTTGGTTCAAGAACTTCTGCCATAAGTGGTTCATAGTATTTGGAAGAAGGAAATACCACGGACCTCGAGGACTGATGCAAAGGTTACTAATAACCTAAAGGAACGAGCAAACACAATCAACATGAAGTAGGGTGAATCTCGGGTTCAAAAACCCAGGAATAGAATACCTACTAACTAATAGCATCACGGGATGCTTTTGAGAATGATGGCCAGAATCACACACTCGGAATACAAAACATGGCTAGATCACTAGATGACTCCCTAAAACACCTAGGGTCATAGTAATAGCTCCAACATATATGTCGAGGCAACAGAGTACCTCAACTCACCGATTAGTGTGATTAAACTGGCCCAAAAGGACATCGAGAATGGAAAGAAAGGGTTTGCAAATGCATCAGACTATGTAGAGACCTGGGATGACTCGGACAGCATAATGGCTGTAAATGCCCAAAATGATTTGAGACATCCTGCAAAAATGGTGGCATAACCATTCAACATCACAATATCAAGGTTCTGAGGCCATGTATGAATATATGGAAGTAGTAGGAACTGAACTGGGGCTTGAATCCATCATTCCTATGAGTCTATGGATTAGTAACACGTCATCCTGAGAGATAGAAGAGAAACCTAGTTATTAACCCCGTAGGAAGGATAAGATGACTCAGATCAGGAGGTCATGAGGATAAGGAGTAAAAAGAGCCTTATGTTCCCTTCCACAATCAATTCCCTTTTATAACTAAAGCATTTCTAGACTCAACTTCGACCAGTTTGGCTTCGTAATCCTACAGGCAGTCAGGCTCTGATACTAACGCTGTCAGGACCCCGATTCCAAGTCACATCGATCTAGCCGGTAACACCTCATATCACTTTGCGGCCTCACGCACGGTATCCCACGGGTGTCGCCTTACCATGGCCCAGGACCGGTTGCGCCTTTTGGCTCACGTATATGATAGTGTTGCTAGCATCCATATGAGAGAGAACCCGGGCCGACATGGCTAGTCGTGAACCCAAAGCGGCACTAACCTATGGGGACAGGCATACATGATTCACATCGAGCGTGTCAGTCAGCAGCGTGTGAATCCGGGCTATAGCAGGCTAAGCAGGACTCCGAATATCACAGCGTGACATTTCCCCGAAGGGACAGACATAGGAATGAAGTGAAACACATGCCGGCCAGTCAAGTGTCCTGAGCAGTAGTGCTGGGCTAGCAGGACTCCGGTGAACCGGGCTGTAGCGGACTACTATGGCTCATGGAAGCACTAGACTACATTTTCCCATAAGAGAGGCTGCCAAGGATAAACAACTAGATTGTCGGATCCCACACATACCAAGCATTTCAATCATACACACAATATGCTCGATATGTGTAAATACAACATGGCATCACAACATAACTCTACAACTCAAGTATTTATTCATTAGGCTCCGAGGAGCGAGATATTACAAACATGGGTCTCATGACCCAACAATCATAGCAAACAAATCAAGCACATGCGGAAGCTTAACATATCTGAGTACAGACATCTACAAACGAAAAAGGCTAAGAAGCCTGACTATCTACCAGATCCTGCCGAGGGCACAAGATCGTAGCTGAGGTATCAAGCTAAACGTCGAAGTCCGCGCGGAACTACTAGCGAGACTGAAGTCTCTCTGCAAACCATAAATTAAGCAAACGTGAGTACAAAGGTACTCAGCAAGACTTACATCGGAACTAGCTACATATGCATCGGTATCAACAAAGGGGGGTGGTGGAGTTTAACTGCAGCAAGCCAGCTTTGACTCGGTGACTATCTGAACTACGACTGCAAGCAACTCTTTTGAGGTGGCGCACACGAGTTCACATATCCACCATTCAATACACCACTATGGATCCGCTCTTGTCTCCCTACGAGAAGGCCATCCATAGCACTCACACTTATCTTGCGAGTTTTAGAGTATCCACTTTCACTTGTCTATGAACTGGTATAGGCAACCCAGAAGTCCTTTACCGCGGACACGGCTATTCGAATAGATCATTTATAACCCTGCAGGGGTGTACTTCGTCACACATGTCTCCACCACTTAGCGTCTGCACATGACATGTGCTCGGCAGACTTCAAGCGAAAGCCGACGTGGGTGTAGACCACGACCTGACTAACCACACAAGTCTCTAGTCCAGTTTTATCGCCTATTCGGGTTCCATCCGTGAGGAGATCCGGCCGGAGTTTCGCTCACAGCCCCAAACGATGTGTGCAGGGTTCCCGAGACACCAAACGAGCGCCATAGTGTATCTACCGCATCATAGCCCACCCCTAGGGTCCGCGCTACGCACGGCCGCCAACACATATCCTATAAACACCAGAAACTAATTGCAACTCCTGGACAGAGGACGAGAGGGGTCAGTAAGTCGAGCGGGGTCATATTTCAGGGCCCAACGTGTGGTAGTAGCTGTTTCATGGATCACAAACACAAAACTCAGTTCCTGAGGACGGTTTCAATGAGACAACCCACCATGTACTCCTACATGGCCTCTCACCGCTACCTTTACCAAAACGTGTTCACACACTTAGCTCACACACAGTAGGACATGTTTACACACCTCCGATCTATCCCCAATGAATCAGACCTGACTCAACTCTAAGCAGTAGCAGGCATGACAAACAAGCATGAATGAGTAGGCACATCAGGGCTCAAACAACTCCTACTCATGCTAGTGGGTTTCATCTATTTACTGTGGCAATGACAGGTCATGCAGAGGATAAGGGGTTCAACTACCGCAACAAGTAACAGATGAATCGTTGTTGTCCTAATGCAGTAAAAGAGAGCAGGAGTGAGAGAGTGGGCTTGTATTGGAATGAACAAGGGGGTTGTGCTTGCCTGGCACTTCTGAAGATAACATTGAGTCTTCATCAATGTCAATGATCACAGTGTTGGTACATCGTCTATCGAGAGGGGACATTTACCGGCAAACAAGGAAGAACACAATCAATGCGATGCAACAATATGATGCATGATCATGACATGGCAATATGCTGTTGATTGAGCTAATGCAACTAACAACAAGTTAAATGGAGTTGGTTTGAACACTAAGTTCAAATTCAAATTCAAACTATGAATTCAAATAGTGCATTATCATGTTTTGGACTAAACAGTGAGGTTAAGTTGTTCAAACATGCATGAAAATGCCATAAACAGATTCCTTGAATTTTTCTGATAATTTTTCATATATAATTTATTTCATTTGGAGTTACGGTTGAATTTCTATGATTTTTAGAACTTTAAATTGTTTTCTGGAATTTCCTGTATTATTTTAAATCCAGAAATTCCTTTACTGCGTCAGCACTACGTCATTATGACGTCAGCATGTCAACAGGGCCGGTCCAGGTCAAGCCTGACGTGTGGGGTCCACACGTCAGTGACACAGTCAACTAACTAAGTTAGTTAGCCCTAACTAACTGGGTTGGGCCCACTGGTCAGCGACTAACCCAGCTAACCTAACTAGCTAATTAGCGCTAACTAAAGTAATTAGTCAGGCGGGGCCCATGAGTCAGTGAGAGAGAGGGGGAGGTCAAACCGGGCAGTGGGGTCAACCCACGCCGGTCAACGGGTCATCGGTCGCCGGCGTTTAGCCGCTGGCGACGACAGAGACGGCGGGGCAGCTCGGAAATGCCTTATAGGGCACCATTTTGAGCGTGGTTTGTTGCGTTCGAACGCACGCAGTGGCGCGCGTCGAACGGTGGTGGTTTCCTGGCCTGGGGTGACCGGGGTTAACGGCGGGGAGGTCATCCGCGGCGGCCGGAGCTCGGGCGACCACGGGTAAGCGGCTGCAGCGAGCAAACACGCAAACTAAAGCGCGGGCAAGGCACTACGCGATGCGGCGGTGTCATTTGGCACGTTGGCGCGACCAAATGGCCATCAGAGCGGCACCGGCGACGAGCCCGAGCGGCGTTGAGCTCGGTCAGTAGGGAGTCGGCAGTTTGAGCTTGAAATAATGGCGGGGAGGAGGTGGATTCGGAGCCGGAGCTCACTGGGGTCACGTAGAGCAGCTCGGTGGGCTCGGGGACGGGTTGGTGATGGCGTGCGGTCGTCGGCGATCTCGGCGGACCGAGGAAGAAGACGGATCTGATGGCGGCGTTGTAGAGGCTCCCGCGGGACGTGGCTCGGTGAGGAGGAAGAAGGGGTCGAGGCGGAGCCTCTGAGCGCATCGACGAGGCGAGGGAGTGGTTGTGGCCACGGCGGTGCGCGTCGGCGGTGACGACGGCGTTCCCGGGCGGCTGCGAGAATAGAACAGAGGAGATGGAGGGATCCAGGGAGAGTGAGAGAGGGTCGAGGGGCTGCGTGGCACTCGTGTAGAGGGGTCGGGGAAGCAGGAGGTGGCCAGGGCAGGGTGGAGGTGGCGCGCGCGTGCCGGCGCGCCGCAGGCACACGCCCTCTGCCTACTGGCGCGAGGAGGATGGCGACAGGAGAGGGGGCCAGGTGGGCTGGGCCGGCTTCAGGTAGGTGGCCAGGTACAGTGCCCTCTCTCTCTGCTTTTTTTCTAATTCTGTTCTTTTTCTATTTTGCAGGTTTGTTTTTAATGTGGTTTTGAAACCAATCCAGTTTTGTTGCTTCTGAAAATATTTTTTTAGAAGCTAAAAGAATTAAACCAAAGCTCCACAAAAATATTTCGGAATTATTGGACCTATATTTATTTAATAGTAAATATAAATCCAATTCAAATAGCTATTGATTTAATTCAAATGCCCAAAATAAATGTTTCTGAGACACCAAGATTATTGGTTTGGATTTTACCCCTTGCCAAATTTCCAGAGAATAACAGGAACATTTTCTTGGACTTATTTGAAGCAATTTTATCTTGATCATTTTTAAAGGGATTCTGAGGCTTTGAAAATTCCTCAATTCAAATTTCATTTGAATTTAAACATGATGCAACCACCAAGCTAGTCCAAGGCCAAAGTAGGGCTAGGGATGTGACACGGTGCATCAAAGACATAATTCTTCTGTGCAGCAATGAGGATAATCCTCAGATTACGGAACCAGTCCGCATCATTGCTACTATCATCTTTCAACTTAGTTTTCTCTAGGAAAATATCAAAAATAAAACGGGGAAGCTATACGCGAGCAATTGATCTACAACATAGATATGCAAATACTATCAGGACTAAGTTCATGATAAATTTAAGTTCAATTAATCACATTACTTAAGAACTCCCACTTAGATAGACATCCCTCTAATCATCTAAGTGATCACGTGATCCATATAAACTAAACCATGTCTGATCATCATGTGAGATGGAGTAGTTTTCAATGGTGAACACCACTATGTTGATCATATCTACAATATGATTCACGCTCGACCTTTCGGTCTCAGTGTTCCGAGGCCATATCTGCATATGCTAGGCTCGTCCAGTTTAACCCAAGTATTTTGCGTGCGCAAAACTGGTTTGCACCCGTTGTATGTGAACGTAGAGCTTATTGATACATCTCCAACGTATCTATAATTTTTGGTTGCTCCATGCTATATTATCTACTGTTTTGCACATTATTGGGCTTTATTATCCACTTTTATATTATTTTTGGGACTAACGTATTAACCGGAGGCCCAGCCCAGAATTGTTGTTTTTTGCCTGTTTTAGGGTTTCGAAGAAGGGGAATATCAAACGGAGTCCAAATGGAATGAAACCTTCGGGAACATGATTTTCTCATCGAATACAACTCAGGAGACTTGGACACTACGTCAAGCCACGTAACAGGAGGCCACGTGGTAGGGGGCGCGCCTATCCCCCCCAGGCACGCCCTCCACCCTCGTGGGCCCCATCTTGCTCCACCGACGTACTTCTTCCTCCTATATATACCCACGTACCCCCAAACGATCAGATACGGAGCCAAAACCCTAATTACACTGCCGTAACTTTCTGTATCCACGAGATCCCATCTTGGGGCCTGTTCCGGAGCTCCGCCGGAGGGGGCATCGATCATGGAGGGCTTCTACATCAACACCATAGCCTCTCCGATGAAGTGTGAGTAGTTTACTTCAGACCTACGGGTCCATAGTTAGTAGCTAGATGGCTTCTTCTCTCTTTTTGGATCTCAATACAATGTTCTCCCCCTCTCTTGTGGAGATCTATTCGATGTAATCTTCTTTTTGCGGTGTGTTTGTTGAGAACGATGAATTGTGGATTTATGATCAAGTCTCTCTATGAATAATATTTGAATCTTCTCTGAATTCTTTTATGTATTATTGGTTATCTTTGCAAGTCTCTTCGAATTATCAGTTTGGTTTGGCCTACTAGATTGATCTTTCTTGCAATGGGAGAAGTGCTTAGCTTTGGGTTCAATCTTGCGGTGTCCTTTCCCGGTGACAGTAAGGGCAGCAAGGCACATATTGTATTGTTGCCATCGAGGATAACAAGATGGGCTTTTCTTCATATTGCATGAATTTATCCCTCTACATCATGTCATCTTTCTTAAAGCGTTACTCTGTTCTTATGAACTTAATACTCTAGATGCATGCTGGATAGCGGTCGATGAGTGGAGTAATAGTAGTAGATGCAGGCAGGAGTCGTTCTACTTGTCTCGGACGTGATGCCTATATACATGATCATACCTAGATATTCTCATAACTATGCTCAATTTTGTCAATTGCTCAACAGTAATTTGTTCACCCACCATAGAATACTTATGCTCTCGAGAGAAGCCACTAGTGAAACCTATGGCCCCCGGGTCTATGTTTATCATATCAATCTCATACTACTTAGTTATTTACTTTGCCATTTACTTTGCATTTATTTTACTTTGCATATTTATCATAAAAATACCAAAAATGTTATCTTATCATATCTATCAGATCTCACTCTCGTAAGTGGGCGTATAGGGATTGACAACCCCTATTTGCGTTGGTTGCCAGGATTTATTTGTTTTGTGCAGGTGCGAGGGACTCGCGTGTAGCCTCCTACTGGATTGATACCTTGGTTCTCAAAAACTGAGGGAAATACTTACGCTACTTTGCTGCATCATCCCTTCCTCCTCGGGGAAAACCAACGCAGTGCTAAAAGAGGTAGCAAGAAGGATTTCTGGCGCCGTTGCCGGGAAGGTCTACGCGAAAGTCAACATACCAAGTACCCATCACATACCCTTATCTCCGGCATTACATTATTTTCCATTTGTCTCTCGTTTTCCTCTCCCCCACTTCACCCTTGCCGTTTTATTCGCTCTCTCTCCGTCCTCCTTCTCTTTCCCTATTTGCCTCTTTTTGCCCGTTCCTTGTTTGCTCGTATGGTTGGAATAGTTGTTTATCTATTACTAAACAGAGAACCTAAGATCTATGGATCCGCATCCGCTTGATAATCTTTTTAAGAGATCCAATTATAATGAACCAATTGCTAGTGAGTTTTGTGCACTAGATTATCTTTGTGAAGTTTTGCTTGAAATTCGTGAATCTGAAAATTGTGATAAAGTACCTTATGGAGTGATTCCCGATGGATCTTTGAATGAAAAGCATGATTGCAATGATGATAGTATAAATTCTATTGATATAAATTGTGCTAATATATGCAAAACCCTAAGCTTGGGGATGCTAGTTTTGCTATGACCCCTACTTGTTGTAATGATCATGATTGGGGTGATTCTTCTTGTGATCTTGAAAATTTATTTAAGCCCCATGATGAATATGAGATTGATAATAGTGTTTGCAATATTATTGAAAGTGGGTTTGGAGAGGTCATGATATTAGTTAATGTTAATCCCACTATTTTGGAAGAGTGTCAACTTTGCATGCATGTGGATCGTGTTGAAAATATTTTATGTAATAGCTATTTTGTTGAATTTTCTTATGATCCTACATGTAATTATTATGAGAGAGGAAAATATGGTGGTAGAAATTTTCATGTTACTAAATTACCTCTCATTATGTTGAGATTGCTATTGTTTCTTTCCTCTTCCATGCATATGCTAGTTTTTGCTTGCCATGATAATTTGTTTGCCTATAAGATGCCTATGCATAGGAAGTATGTTAGACTTAGATGTGTTTTTCACATGTTTTATGATGCTCTCTTTGTGCTTCAATTCTTGTCTCTCATGTGAGCATCATTAAAATTATCAATGCCTAGCTAAAAAGGCTTTAAAGAAAAGCGCTTAATATTTTACCTTGCTGTTATTTAATAAATAAATTATCTAGCCTCTGCTTTGGTTGTGTTTTTTGTGTTTAATTAGTGTTTGCGCCAAGTAGAACCATTGGGAAGACTTGGGGAAAGTCTTGTCGAACTTGCTGTAAAAAACAGAAACATTAGCGCTCACGAGAACTGCTGTCATTTTTATTTGGAAAGTGATATTTAGTTAATTATTTTTTAAGATGATTAATAGATAAATTCCTCACATCCAGCAATTTATTTTAGAATTTTTGGGCTCCCAGATCTTGCGCTAGCTACAGATTACTAGACTGTTCTGTTTTTGACAGATTCTGTTTTTCGTGTGTTGTTTGCTTATTTTGATGAATCTATGGCTAGTAAAATAGTTTATAAACCATAGAGAAGTTGGAATACAGTAGGTATAACACCCATATAAATAAAGAATGAGTTCATTACAGTACCTTGAAGTGGTCTTTTGTTCTCTTTCGCTAACGGAGCTCACGAGATTTTCTACTTTAAGTTTTGTGTT
The DNA here is from genome assembly GCA_034509565.1 of Triticum monococcum. Lineage (NCBI taxonomy): Eukaryota > Viridiplantae > Streptophyta > Magnoliopsida > Poales > Poaceae > Triticum > Triticum monococcum. The sequence continues at coordinate 72,352,394 of CM067842.1, read as the reverse complement.
GTGAAGTTTTCAAGTTTTGGGTAAAGATTTGATGGATTATGGAACAAGGAGTGGCAAGAGCCTAAGCTTTGGGATGCCCATGGCACCCCCAAGAAAATCTAAGGACACCTAAAAGCCAAAGCTTGGGGATGCCCTGGAAGGCATCCCCTCTTTCGTCTACTTCTATCGGTAACTTTACTTGGAGCTATATTTTTATTTACCACATGATATGTGTTTTTCTTGGAGCGTCTTGTATGATTTGAGTCTTTGCTTGTTAGTTTACCACTGTTGGGGATCGTAGCAGAAATTTAAAATTTTCTACGCATCACCAAGATCAATCTATGGAGTAACCTAGCAACGAGGGGAAGGGGAGTGCATCTACATACCCTTGTAGATCGCTAAGCGGAAGTGTTACTAGAACGCGGATGAGGTAGTCGTACTCGTAGCGATTCAGATCGCGGTCGATTCCGACCTAAGCACCGAACAACGCCGCCTCCACGTTCAACACACGTGCAGCCCGGTGATGTCTCCCATGCCTTGGTCCAGCAAGGAGAGAGGGAGAGGTTGGGGAAGACTCCGTCCAGCAGCAGCACGACGGCGTGGTGGTGGTGGAGGAGCGCGGTACTCCAGCAGGGCTTCGCCAAGCACTACGAGAGACGAGGAGGTAGAGAGGTAGGGCTGCGCCTTGGGAGAGAGAGACTCGTGTGTTGTGCAGCCCCAAAACCTCCACAATATATAGGGCAAGGGCAAGGGGAGGCGCCCTAGGGTTTCCCCTAGGGGGGGCAGCGGCCAGGGCAGATGGGATCTCCCCCTTGGGTGACTTGGCCCCCAAGCCAGGAGGTGGGAACCCTATATGGGGCGCCCCAAACACCCTGGTCACATGGGAATAGGTGAGGGGGGCCCACAGCCCCTTAGTGGGCTGGTTTGCCCCCTTCCCTTGGCCCATGAAGCACCCCCAACACTTGCCAGGGCTCCCGAAACACCTTTCGGTCATGCTGGTCATCACCCGGTACCTCCGGAACACTTCCGGACTCCAAAACCCTTTGTCCAATATATCAATCTTCACCTCCGGACCATTCCGGAACTCCTCGTGACGTCCGAGATCTCATCCGGGACTCCAAACAACATTCGGTAACCGCGTACATACTTTCCCTATAACCCTAGCGTCATCGAACCTTAAGTGTGTAGACCCTACGGGCTCGGGAATAATGCAGACATGACCGAGACATCTCTCTGGTCAATAACCAACAGCGGGATCTGGATACCCATGTTGGCTCCCACATGTTCCACGATGTCAAGGATTCCGTCAATCTTGTATACAATTCCCTTTGTCTACCGGTATAGTACTTGTCCGAGATTCGGTCGTCGGTATCCCGATACCTTGTTTAATCTCGTTACCGGCAAGTCTCTTTACTCGTTCCGTAACACATCATCCCGTGATCAACTCCTTGGTCACATTGTGCACATTATGATGATGTCCTACCGAGTGGCCCAGAGATACCTCTCCGTTTACACGGAGTGACAAATCCCAGTCTCGATTCGTGCCAACCGAACAGACACTTTCGGAGATACCTGTAGTGCACCTTTATAGCCACCCAGTTACGTTGTGGTGTTTGGTACACCCAAAGCATTCCTATGGTATCCGGGAGTTGCACAATCTCATGGTCTAAGGAAATGATACTTGACATTAGAAAATCTTTAGCAGACGAACTATGCGATCTTATGCTAGGCTTAGGATTGGGTCTTGTCCGTCACATCATTCTCCTAATGATGTGATCCCGTTATCAATGACATCCAATGTCCATGGTCAGGAAACCATGACCATCTATTGATCAACGAGCTAGTCAACTAGAGGCTTACTAGGGACATGTTGTGGTCTATGTATTCACACATGTATTACGGTTTCCGGTTAATACAATTATAGCATGAACAATAGACAATTATCATGAACAAGGAAATACAATAATAACCATTTTATTATTGCCTCTAGGGCATATTTCCAATAGTCTCCCACTTGCACTAGAGTCAATAATCTAGTTCACATCACTATGTGATTGCAATGAATCCAACACCCATGGGGTTTTTTCATATCTTGCTTGTGAGAGAGGTTTATTAGTCAACGAGTCTGAACCTTTCAGATCCATGTGTGCTTTACAAATCTCTATGTCATCTTGTAGATGCAGCTACCACACGCTACTTGGAGCTATTCCAAATAACTGTTCTACTGTACGAATCCGGTTTACTACTCAGAGTCATCTGGATTAGTGTCAAAGTTTGCATCGACGTAACCCTTTATGATGAACTCTTTTACCACCTCCATAATCGAGAAAATTCGTTAGTACACTAGTTACTAAGGATAAGTTCGACTGCTGCCGTGTAATCCATTCCTGGATCACTCTTGTACCCCTTGACTAACTCATGGCAAGGCACACTTCAGGTGCGGTACACAGCATAGCATACTGTAGAGACTACGTCTAAAGCATAGGGGACGACATTCGTCCTTTCTCTCTCTTCTGCCATGGTTAGGTCTTGAGTCTTACTCAATATTCACACCTTGTAACACAGCTAAGAACTCCTTCTTTGCTGATCAATTTTGAACTCCTTCAAAATCTTGTCACAGCATGTATTCATTCGAAAGTACTATTAAGGGTTTTGATCTATCCTTATAGATCTTGATGCTCAATGTTCAAGTAGCTTAATCCAGATTTTCCATTGAAAAAAACTTTTCAAATAACCCTGCATGCTTTCCAGAAATTCTACATCATTTCTGATCAACAATATGTTAACAACATATACTCATCAAAAATTCTATAGTGCTCCCACTCACTTCTCTGGAAATACAAGTTTCTCATAAACGTTGTATAAATCCAAAATAATCTTTGATCATCTCATCAAAGCGTACCTTCCAACTCCGAGATGCTTACTCCAGTCCTTAGAAGGATTGCTAGAGCTTTGCATACTTGTCAGCATCTTTCAGGATTGACAAAACCTTCTGGTTGTATCACATACAACCTTTCCTCAAGAAAAATGTCGAGGAAACAATGTTTTTTACATCCTATCTGCAAGATTTCATAAATAATGCAATAACTGCTAACATAATTCAATAGACTCTTAGCATCGCTACGTGTGAGAAAGTCTCATCGTAGTCAACTCCTTGAACTTGTCGGGAAACATCTTAATGACAAGTCGAGCTTTCTTAATGGTGACACTTACCATCATTGTCTGTCTTCCTTTTAAAATCCATCTACACCCAACAGCCTTACGACCATCAAGTGGTTCTTTCAAAGTCTATACTTTCTTTTATACATGGATCCTCTCTCGGATTTTATGGCCTCGAGCCATTCTTCGGAATCTGGGCCCACCATCACTTCTCCATAGCTCGTAGGTTCATTGTTGTCTAGCAACATGACTTCCAAGATAGGATTACGTACCACTCTGAAGTAGTATGCATCCTTGTCGACCTATGAGGTTTGGTAGTGACTTGATCCGAAGTTTCATGATCACTATCATAAGCTTCCACTTCAATTGGCGTAGGTGCCACAGGAACAACTTCTTGTGCCTTGCTACACACTAGTTGAAGTGACGGTTCAATAACCTCATCAAGTCTCCACCATTCTCCCACTCAATTCTTTCGAGAGAAACTTTTCCTCGAGAAAGGACCCATTTCTAGAAACAATAACTTTTGCTTCCGGATCTGAATTAGGAGGTATACCCAACTTTTTGTGGTATTCTATGAAGATGCATTTATCCGCTTTGGGTTCGAGCAGATCAGCCTGAAACTTTTTCACATAAGCATCGCAGCCCCAAACTTTTAAGAAACGACAGCTTAGGTTTCTCTAAACCATAGTTCATACGGTGTCGTCTCAACGGAATTGTGTGGTTCCCTATTTAAAGTGAGTGCGGTTATCTCTAATGCCTAACCCATAAATGATAGTGGTAATTCGATAAGAGACATCATGGTATGCACCATATCCAATAGGGTGCAGTTATGATGTTCGGACACACCATCACACTATGGTGTTCCAGGCGGCATTAGTTGTGAAACAATTTCCACAATGTCCTAATTGTGTGCCAAACTCGTAACTCAGATATTCATCTCTATGATCATATCATAGACATTTTATCCTCTTGTCACGACGATCTTCAACTTCACTCTGAAATTACTTAAACCCTTCAATAATTCAGACTTGTGTTTCATCAAGTAAATATACTCAGCATCTACTCAAATCATCTGTGAAGTAAGAACATAACGATATCCACTGAGTGCCTCAGCACTCATTGGACTGCACACATCAAAATGTATTACTTCCAACAAGCTGCTTTCTTGTTCCATCTTACTGAAAACGAGGTCTTTTAGTCATCTTGCCCATGTGGTATGATTTGCATGTCTCAAGTGATTCAAAAACAAGTGAGTCCAAAGATCCATCTGTATGGAGCTTCTTCATGCATATCTACCAATAGACATGGTTCGCATGTCTCAATCTTTTCAAAAACGAGTGAGTCCAAAGATCCATCAACATGGAGCTTCTTCATGCGTTTTATACCAACATGACTCAAATGGCAGTGCCACAAGTACGTGGTACTATCATTACTATCTTATATCTTTTGGCATGAACATGTGTATCACTACGATCGAGATTCAATAAACCATTCATTTTAGGTGCAAGACCATTGAAGGTACTATTCAAATAAACAGAGTAACCATTATTCTCCTTAAATGAATAACCGTGTGGCGATAAACATAATCCAATCATGTCTATGCTCAACGCAAACACCAAATAACAATTATTTCGGTTTAACACCAATCCTGATGGTAGAGGGTGCGTGCGATGTTTGATCACATCAACCTTGGAAACACCTCCAACACATATCATCATCTCACCTTTAGCTAGTCTCCGCAGCCTTTTATTTCGAGTTACTAACGCTTAGCAACCGAACCGGTATTTATTACCCTGGTGCTACTAGGAGTACTAGTAAAGTACACAATAATATGACGTATATCCAAAATACTTCTGTCGACCTTGCCAACCTTCTCATCTACCAAGTATCTAGGGTAGTTCTGCTTCAGTGACCGTTCCCCTTATTATAGAAGCACTTAGTCTCGGGTTTGGTTCAACCTTGGGTTTCTTCACTAGAGCAGCAACTGATTTGCTGTCTCATGAAGTATCCCTTCTTTTCCTTGCCCTTCTTGAAACTAGTGGTTTAACCATCAACAATTGATGCTCCTACTTGATTTCTACTTTCGCGGTGTCAAACATCGCGAGTTGCTCAAGGATCATCATGTATATCCCTGATATGTTATAGTTCATCACGAAGCTCCAATAGCTTGGTGGCAATGACCATGGAGAACCATCACTATCTCATCTGGAAGATTAACTCCCACTCGATTCAAGCGATTGATGTACTCAGACAATCTGAGCACATGCTCAATGATTGAGTTTTTTTTCTCCCTTAGTTTGCAGGCTTAAGAAACTTGTCAGAGGTCTCATGCCTCTTGACGTGGGCACTAGTCTGAAATTCCAATTTCAGTCTTTGGAACATCTCACATGTTCTGCGACATTTCAAAAACGTCTTTGGTGCCACAATTCTAAACCGTTAGTATTACGTACTGAACTATCACGTAGTCATCAAAATGTGTATATCAGATGTTTCCCAACATCTACAGACGATGCTCGAGGTTCAACACACTGAGCGGTGCATTAAGGACAAAACCCTTCTGTGCAGCAATGAGGACAATCCTCAGTTCACGGACCCAGTCCACATAATTGCTACTGTCAACTCTCAACTAAATTTTCTCTAGGAACATATCTAAAACAGTAGAACCAAAGCATGAGCTACAACATAATTTGCAAAGACCTTTTGACTATGTTCATGATAATTAAGTTCATCTAATCAAATTATTCAATGAACTCCCACTTAGATAGACATCCCTCTAGTCATCTAAGTGATACATGATCCGAGTCAACTAGGCCGTGTCCGATCATCATGTGAGACGGCTAGTCATCATCGGTGAACATCTTCATGTTGATCGTATCCACTATACGACTCATTTTCGACCTTTCGGTCTTCCGTGTTCCGAGGCCATGTCTGTACATGCTAGGCTCGTCAAGTTAACCTAAGTGTATTGCGTGTGTAAATCTAGCTTACACCCGTTGTATGCGAATGTTAGAACCTATCACACCCGATCATCACGTGGTGCTTCGGAACAACAGACCTTAGCAACGGTGCACAGTTAGGGGGAACACTTTCTTGAAATTATTTCGAGGGATCATCTTATTTATGCTACCGTCGTTCTAAGCAAATAAGATGTAAACATGACAAGCATCACATGCAAATCATAAAGTGACATGATATGGCCAATATCATCTTGCGCCTTTGATCTCCATCTTCGAGGCGCGGCATGAACACCATCGTCACCGGCATGACACCATGATCTCCATCATCATGTCTTCATGAAGTTGCCTCGCCAACTATTACTTCTACTACTATGGCTAACGGTTAGCAATAAAGTAATGTAATTACATGGCGTTTTCATTGACACGCGGGTCATAAATAAATTAAACTCCTATGGCTCCTGCCGGTTGTCATACTCATCGACATGCAAGTCGTGATTCCTATTACAAGAACATGATCAATCTCATACATCACATATATCATTCATCACATCCTTTTGGCCATATCACATCACATAGCATACCCTACAAAAACAAGTTAGACGTCCTCTAATTGTTGTTGCATGTTTTTCGTGGCTGCTATGGGTTTCTAGCAAGAACGTTTCTTACCTACGCAAAACCACAACGGTAATATGCCAATTGCTATTTACCCTTCATAAGGACCCTTTTCATCAAATCCGATCCGACTAAAGTGGGAGAGACAGACACCCGCCAGCCACCTTATGCATCAAGTGCATGTCAGTCGGTGGAACCTGTCTCATGTAAGTGTACGTGTAAGGTCGGTCCGGGCTGCTTCAACCCACAATGCCGCCGAATCAAGATAAGACTAGTAACGGCAAGCAAATTGAACAAATCATCACCCACAACTACTTTGTGTTCTACTCATGCATAGAATCTACGCATAAACCTGGCTCTGATACCACTGTTGGGGATCATAGCAGAAATTTAAAATTTTCTACGCATCACCAAGATCAATCTATGGAGTAATATAGCAATGAGGGGAAGGGGAGTGCATCTACATACCCTTGTAGATTGCTAAGCGGAAGCGCTACTAGAACGCGGATGAGGTAGTCGTACTCGTAGCGATTCAGATCACGGTCGATTCCGATCTAAGCACCGAACAACGGCGCCTCCGCGTTCAACACACGTGCAGCCCGGTGACGTCTCTCATGCCTTGATCCAGCAAGGAGAGAGGGAGAGGTTGGGGAAGACTCTGTCCAGCAGCAGCACGACGGCGTGGTGGTGGTGGAGGAGCGCGGTACTCCAGCAGGGCTTCGCCAAGCACTACGAGAGACGAGGAGGGAGAGAGGTAGGGTTGCGCCTTGGGAGAGAGAGACTCATGTGTTGTGCAGCCCCAAAACTTCCACTGTATATAGGGGCAAGGGCAAGGGGAGGCGCCCTAGGGTTTCCCCTAGGGGGGCAGCGGCCAGGGCAGATGGGATCTCCCCCTTGGGTGACTTGGCCCCCAAGCCAGGAGGTGGGAACCCTATATGGGGCGCCCCAAACCCCCTAGTCATGTGGGAATAGGTTAGGGGGGCGCACAGCCCCTTAGTGGGCTGGTTTGCCCCCTTCCCTTGGCCCATGAACCCCCCCCCCCCCCCAACACTTGCTGGGGCTCCCGAAACACCTTTCGGTCATGCTGGTCAGCACCCGGTACCTCCGAAACACTTCTGTACTCCAAAACCCTTCATCCAATATATCAATCTTCACCTCCGGACCATTCCAGAACTCCTCGTGACGTTTGGGATCTCATCCGGGACTCCGAACAACATTCGGTAACCGCGTACATACTTTCCCTATAACCCTAGCGTCATCGAACCTTAAGTGTGTAGACCCTATGGGCTCGGGAATAATGCAGACACGACCGAGACACCTGTCTGGTCAATAACCAACAGCGGGATCTGGATACCCATGTTGGCTCCCACATGTTCCACGATGATCTAATCGGATGAACCACGATGTCAAGGATTCAGTCAATCCCGTATACAATTCCCTTTGTCTACCAGTAGAGTACTTGCCCGAGATTCGATCGTCGGTATCCCGATACCTTGTTCAATCTCGTTACCGGCAAGTATCTTTACTTATTCTGTAACACATCATCCCATGATCAACTCCTTGGTCACATTGTGCACATTATGATGATGTCCTACCGAGTGGGCCCAGAGATACCTCTCCATTTACACGGAGTGACAAATCCCAGTCTCGATTCGTGCCAACCCAACAGACACTTTCGGAGATACCCGTAGTGCACCTTTATAGCCACCCAGTTACGTTGTGGCGTTTGGTACATCCAAAGCATTCCTACGGTATCCGGGAGTTGCACAATCTCATGGTCTAAGGAAATGATACTTGACATTAGAAAAGCTTTAGCAGACAAACTATACGATCTTATGCTAGGCTTAGGATTGGGTCTTGTCCATCACATCATTCTCCTAATGATGTGATCCCGTTATCAATGACATCCAATGTCCATGGTCAGGAAACCATGACCATCTATTGATCAACGAGCTAGTCAACTAGAGGCTTACTAGGGACATGTTGTGGTCTATGTATTCACACATGTATTACGGTTTCCGGTTAATACAATTATAGCATGAACAATAGACAATTATCATGAAAAAGGAAATACAATAATAACCATTTTATTATTGCCTCTAGGGCATATTTCCAACAACCACAATCATCCTTGCTGTACACACCTTTTGAGAGAGCCATATATGATTTGGAATTTGTTAGAATACTCTATGTGCTTCGCTTTATCTTTTGAGTTATATAATTTTGCTCTGGTGCTTCACTTATATCTTTTAGAGCACGGTGGTGGATTTGTTTTATAGAAACTATTGATGTCTCATGGTTCACTTAGATTATTTTGAGAGTCTTAATAGCATGGTAATTTGCTTAAAATCCTAATATGCTTGGTATGCAAGATCAATAATAAAACTCTCTTGTGAGTGTGTTGAATACTATGATAAGTTTGATACTTGATAATAGTTTTGAGATATAGAGATGGTGATATTAAAGACATGCTAGTTGAGCAGTTGTGAATTTGAGAAATACTTGTGTTGAAGCTTGTGATTCCCGTAGCATGCACGTATGGTGAACCGTTATGTGATGAAGTCGGAGCATGATTTATTTATTGATTGTCTTCCTTATGTGTGGCGGTCGGGGACGAGCGATGGTCCTTTCCTACCAATCTATTCCCCTAGGAGCATGCGCGTAATACTTTGCTTTGATAACTTGTAGATTTTTGCAATAAGTATATGAGTTCTTTATGAGTAATGTTGAGTCCATGGATTATACGCACTCTCCCTTCCACCTTTGCTATCCTCTCTAATACCGCGCACCTTTCGCCGATATCATACACCCACCATATACCTTCCTCAAAACAGCCACCATACCTACCTATTAGGGCATTTCCATAGCCATTCCGAGATATATTGCCATGCAACTTTCCACCGTTCCGTTTATGACACACTCCATCATTGTCATATTGCTTAGCATGATCATGTAGTTGACATAGTATTTGTGGCAAAGCCACCGTTCATAATTCTTTCATACTTGTCACTTATGCATCATTGCATATCCCGGTACACCGCCGGAGGCATTCATATATAGTCATATTTTGTTCTAAGTATCGATTTGTAATTGTTGAGTTGTAAGAAAAATAAAAGTGTGATGATCAACATTATTAGAGCATTATCCCGGTGAGGAAAGAATGATGGAGACTATGATTCCCCCACAAGTCGGGATGAGACTCCGGACGAAAAATAAATCAAAGAGGCCATAGAAGCCCAAATAAAAAGAAAAAAGAAAAGAAAAGAGGCCATAAAAAGAGAACAGGCCCAAATAAAAAAATAAAAAAATAAAAAATGAGAGAAAAAGAGAGAAGGGACAATGTTACTATCCTTTTACCACACTTGTGCTTCAAAGTAGCACCATGATCTTCATAGTAGAGAGTCTCTCATGTTATCACTTTCATATACTAGTGGGAATCTTACATTATAGAACTTGGCTTGCATATTCCAATGATGGGCTTCCTCAAATTGCCCTAGGTCTTCATGAGAAAGCAAGTTGGATGCACACCCACTTAGTTTCTTTTTGAGCTTTCATATACTTATAGCTCTAGTGCATCCGTTGCATGGCAATCCCTACTCACTCACATTAATATCTATGGATGGGCATCTCCATAGCCCGTTGATACGCCTAGTTGATGTGAGACTATCTTCCCCTCTTTTGTCTTCTCCACAACCACCATTCTATTCCACCATATAGTGCTATATCCATGGCTCGCGCTCATGTATTGCGTGAAGATTGAAAAGGTTTGAGAACATCAAAAGTATGAAACAATTGCTTGGCTTGTCATCGGGGTTGTGCATGATTTAAATATTTTGTGTGGTGAAGATAGAGCATAGCCAGACTATATGATTTTGTAGGGATAACTTTCTTTAGCCATGTTTTTTTGAGAAGACATAATTGCTTTGTTAGTATGCTTGAAGTATTATTATTTTTATGTCAATATGAACCTTTGTCTTGAATCTTTCAGATCTGAATATTCATACCACAATTAAGAAGAATTACATTAAAATTATGCCAAGTAGCACTCCGCATCAAAAATTATGTTTTTATCATTTACCTACTCGAGGACGAGCATGAATTAAGCTTGGGGATGCTTGATACGTCTCCAACGTATCTATAATTTTTGATTGCTCCATGCTATATTATCTACTGTTTTGGACATTATTGGGCTTTATTATCCACTTTTGTACTATTTTTGGGACTAACCTATTAACCGGAGGCCCAGCCCAGAATTGTTGTTTTTTGCCTGTTTTAGGGTTTCAAAGAAAAGAAATATCAAACGGAGTCCAAATGGAATGAAACCTTCAGGAACGTGATTTTCTCATCGAATACAACTCAGGAGACTTGGACCCTACGTCAAGCCACGTAACAGGAGGCCACGAGGTAGGGGGCGCGCCTACCCCCCCCCCCCCCCCCACCCCACCCCAGGCGCACCCTCCACCCTCGTGGGCCCCCTGTTGCTCCACCGATGTACTTCTTCCTCTTATATATACCCACGTACCCCCAAACGATCAGACACGGAGCCAAAACCCTAATTCCACCGCCGTAACTTTCTGTATCCATGAGATCCCATCTTGGGGCCAGTTCCGGAGCTTCGCCAGAGGGGGCATCGATCACGGAGGGCTTCTACATCAACACCATAGCCTCTCCGATGAAGTGTGAGTAGTTTACTTTAGACGTACGGGTCCATAGTTAGTAGCTAGATGGCTTCTTCTCTCTTTTTGGATCTCAATACAATGTTCTCCCCCTCTCTTGTGGAGATCTATTCGATGTAATCTTCTTTTTGCGGTGTGTTTGTTGAGATCGATGAATTGTGGGTTTATGATCAAGTCTATCTATGAATAATGTTTGAATCTTCTTTGAATTTTTTTATGTATGATTGGTTATCTTTGCAAGTCTCTTTGGATTATCAGTTTGGTTTGCCCTACTAGATTGATCTTTCTTGCAATGGGAGAAGTGCTTAGCTTTGGGTTCAATCTTGCGGTGTTCGATCCCAGTGACAGAAAGGGAACCAATACGTATTGTATTGTTGCCATCGAGGATAAAAAGATGGGGTTTATATCATATTGCATGAGTTTATTCCTCTACATCATGTCATCTTACTTAAAGAGCTTAGCTTTGGGTTCAATCTTGCGGTGTCCTTTCCCGGTGATAGTAAAGGCAGCAAGGCACGTATTGTATTGTTGCCATCAAGGATAACAAGATGGGGTTTTCTTCATATTGCATGAGTCTATCCCTCTACATCATGTCATCTTGCTTAAGGCGTTACTCTATTTTTAACTTAATACTCTAGATGCATGCTGGATAGCGGTCGATGAGTGGAGTAATAGTAGTAGATGCAGGTAGGAGTCGGTCTACTTGTCTCGGACGTGATGCCTATATACATGATCACACCTAGATATTCTCATAACTATGCCCAATTCTATCAATTGCTCAACAGTAATTTGTTCACCCACCGTAGAATACTTATGCTCTCGAGAGAAGCCACTAGTGAAACCTATGGCCCCCGGGTCTATCTTTATCATATCAATATCATACTACTTAGTTAATTACTTTGTCTTTATTTTACTTTGCATCTTTATCATAAAAATACCAAAAATATTATCTTATCATATCTATCAGATCTCACTCTCATAAGTGGCCCTATAGGGATTGACAACCCCTATTTGCGTTGGTTGCGAGGATTTATTTGTTTTGTGCAGGTGCGAGGGACTCGCGTGTAGCCTCCTACTAGATTGATACCTTGGTTCTAAAAACTGAAGGAAATACTTACGCTACTTTGTTGCATCATCCCTTCCTCTTTGGGGAAAACCAACGCAGTGGTAAAAGATGTAGCACTTATCACACCCGATCATCACGTGGTGTCTCGGCACGACGAACTGTCGCAACGGTGCATACTCAGGGAGAACACTTGTACCTTGAAATTTAGTGAGAGATCATCTTATAATGCTGATATGTCTCCAATGTATCTATAATTTTTGATTGCTCCATGCTATATTATCTTCTGTTTTGGACATTATTGGGCTTTATTATTCACTTTTATATTATTTTTGGGACTAACCTATTAACCGGAGGCCCAGCCCAAAATTGCTATTTTTTGCCTATTTCAGAGTTCCGCAGAAAAAGAATATCGAACGGAGTCCAAACGGAATGAAACCTTCGGGAATGTGATTTTCGGAACGAACATGATCTAGGAGACTTGGACCCTACGTCAAGCAACCAACAGGGAAGCCACGGGGTAGGGGGCGCGCCTACCCCCACCCCCCAGGCGTGCCCTCCACCCTCGTGGGCCCCCTATTGCTCCACCGACGTACTACTTCCTCCTATATATACCTACGTACCCCAAACTACCAGAAACAGAGCCAAAACCCTAATTCCACCGCCGTAACTTTTTGTGTCCACGAGATCCCATCTTGGGGCCTGCTCCGGAGCCCCGCCGGAGGGGGCATCGATCACGGAGGGCTTCTACATCAACACCGTAGCCTCTCCGATGTTGTGTGAGTAGTTTACCTCAGACCTTCGGGTCCATAGTTATTAGCTAGATGGCTTCTTCTCTCTTTTTGGATCTCAATACAATGTTCTCCCCCTCTCTCGTGGAGATCTATTCGATGTAATCTTCTTTTGCGGTGTGTTTGTTGAGACCGATGAATTGTGGGTTTACGATCAAGTTTATCTATGAACAATATTTGAATCTTCTCTGAATTCTTCTATGTATGATTGGTTATCTTTGCAAGTCTCTTCGAATTATCAGTTTGATTTGGCCTACTAGATTTATCTTTCTTGCAATGGGAGAAGTGCTTAGCTTTGGGTTCAATCTTGTGGTGTCCTTTCCGAGTGATAGTAGGGGCAGCAAGGCATGTATTGTATTGTTGCCATCAAGGATAACAAGATGGGGTTTTTATCATATTGCATGAATTTATCCATCTACATCATGTCATCTTGCTTAAAGCGTTACTCTGTTCTTATGAACTTAATACTCTAGATGCATGCTGGATAGCGGTCAATTTGTGGAGTAATAGTAGTAGATGCAGGCAGGAGTCGGCCTACTTGTCTCGGACATGATGCCTATATACATGATCATACCTAGATATTCTCATAACTGTGCTCAATTCTGTCAATTGCTCAACACTAATTTGTTCACCCACCGTAAAATACTTATGCTCTTGAGAGAAGCCACTAGTGAAACCTATGGCCCCGGGTCTATCTTCCATCATATTAATCTTCCAACACTTAGTTATTTTCATTGCCTTTTATTTTACTTTGCATCTTTATCATAAAAATACCAAAAATATTATCTTATCATATCTATCAGATATCACTCTCGTAAGTGACCGTGTAGGGATTGACAACCCCTTATCGTGTTGGTTGCAAGGATTTATTTGTTTTGTGTAGGTGCAAGGGACTCGCGCGTAGCCTCCTACTGGATTGATACCTTGGTTCTCAAAAACTGAGGGAAATACTTACGCTACTTTTATGCATCACCCTTTCCTCTTCAAGGGAAAACCAACGCAGTGCTCAAGAGGTAGCAAGAAGGATTTCTGGCGCCGTTGCCGAGGAGGTCCACGCAAAAGTCAACATACCAAGTACCCATCACAAACCCTTATCTCCCGCATTACATTATTTGTCATTTGCCTCTCATTTTCCTCTCCGCCACTTCACCCTTGCCGTTTTATTCGCCCTCTCTTTTCCGTTCGCCTCTTTTCCGTTTGCTTATCGTTATGGCTAGTCCCTTATCTGCTCCTTTGTCTCCCGAGTTTGAGGTTCTTCACTTCAAACAAAGACAAGGAGAAAACTTAAAAGATGCTTGGTTTAGAATGATGGAATCTTATCGTAATTGTACCCTAGAGGTGAATTTTAGAATTTTGCTTCGCAACTTTTATGTTGGACTAAATATGTCTCATAGACAACTCTTGGGTTGCGTTGCCAAAGGCAATTTTATTGAAATTGATCCCAGTATTGCGAATGAAATTATAGAAGGTATAGTAGGAACTCTACCTCAACAAAAGGGGCCTCATCATACCCAAGAGGAAACACAAGTTTTTGAGAAAATTTGCGAAGTAACTAAGATTTTACAAAAGTCTCTTGAACCTCTTAAGAGCGTTAGCGGGAATCTCCACCGCATGAATATGTTGATTACCCTTTGCAATAAGCGGTTGGACTCTTTAGATCTCAAGATTTCCGAATATCAAGGTAAACTTAAAGAACCTTCCGGATTCGAGCAAAACTCCGCTAAAAGAATTAAGAATCAATATGATAATACCTAGATCTATCCTTGCTTTTATGCCTAGCTAGGGGCGTTAAACGATAGTGCTTGTTGGGAGGCAACCCAATTTTATTTTTATTCCTTGCTTTTTGCTCCTGTTTAGTAATAAATAATTTATCTAGCCTGTCTTTTGGTTGTGTTTTTTATGTTTAATTAGTGTTTGTGCCAAGTAGAACCGTTGGGAAGACTTGGGGAAAGTCTTGTTAATCTTGCTGTAAAAAACAGAAACTTTAGCGCTCACAAAAACTGCTTCCATTTTTATTTGGAAAGTGCTATTTAGTTAATTCTTTTTGAACATGATTAATAGATAAATTGCTCACGTCCAGCAATTTATTTTAGAATTTTTGGGGTTCCAGATCTTGCGCTAGCTACAGATTAACCGACTGTTCTGTTTTTGACAGATTCTGTTTGTCGTGTGTTGTTTGCTTATTTTGATGAATCTATGGCTAGTAAAATAGTTTATAAACCATAGAGAAGTTGGAATACAGTATGTTTAATACCAATATAAATAAATAATGAATTCATTACAGTACCTTGAAGTGGTGTTTTGTTTTCTTTTGCTAACGGAGCTCACGAGATTTTCTAGCTACTTTAAGTTTTGTGTTGTGAAGTTTTCAAGTTTTGGGTAAGGATTTGATGGATTATGGAACAAGGAGTGGCAAGAGCCTAAGCTTTGGGATGCCCATGTAACCCCCAATATAATCTAAGGACACCAAAAGGCCAAATCTTGGAGATGCCCCGGAAGACATCCCCTCTTTCGTCTACTTCCATCGGTAACTTTACTTGGAGCTATATTTTTATTCACCACATGATATGTGTTTTGCTTGGAGCGTCTTGTATGATTCGAGTCTTTGATTTTTAGTTTACCACAATCATCTTTTCTGTACACACCTATCGGGGGTGCTGATCCCACGGACACCTATGGGACCGCGGCGGACCGAGGCCCCTTTCGGTTCGGCAGGGGGGGGGGCGGAGAGTGCACGAAGAGCAGATCGAGGTGAAGCGCACGAGCAACCCGATCAGTTTACCCAGGTTCGGGCCGCACGGATGCGTAAAACCCTACTCCTGCTTTGTGATTGTATTGGTTTCTTGCTCGGGAGCGCTGATTGCTACAGTACACACCAGCAGCTAGCCAGACCGAGCGTGAGAATGATTGTCCGCCCCCACTACGTTGCGCATGGGCCTCCTTTTATATGTCAAAGGGGTCACCGACAGGTCGCAACATAGACGAGGGTAAAAAAGGAAAAGACGTGGTGGTTGGCACCATCGCCTACTACAGTGTATCATACCTAACCTAATCGGCAGGGGACAAAGGCATTAACTGTTTGTCTGCGTCGCCTAGACGGTGCAGAAAGGGACCGCCAGGGACGCCACTTCTTGCCACGATGGCTATCTTATCAGCACCGCTTGCCACCGTGTACCTCTGGCTGCACGGCCTTCCGCCACGCATGCCTAGAAGGGTCCCAGAGCGACACGTTGGTGGATGTGCTGGAGCGCAGGTACAGGATGGAAGCTTGCCACGGAAAGCGCCTTGCCGCGGTTATTATCTTGTCGTGTCCAGGAGCTTGTCGCTCACTGGGCCTTGCCGGGACACATGGTGTTCTACGGCAAGTTCCTTGAGATGCCTTGGTTGGCCTCCCCGGCAAGCTCCTCTTGCCGGGGTCTTGTCTCCTTCCCGGCAAGCTCCTCTTGCCGGGGCCTTGTCTCCTTGGTTTGGATACTTTGTTCTTGAATGGCTCCAAAGGAACCACAGAGGATCTTGGCGGTCGCCCGGCAAGCCTTGCCGCGGGACGCTGCGACTGCCCGTGCACAAGTTCGGGATACTAAGGTACCCCTACTTTAGTACACCAACAGGAGCCCCCGGGACTGGGCCATACACGATGTCGAGCGCTATCGGGCCAGGCCCAAAACAGGGCACGGGCACGCGCGGCCTAGGTTGCGTCGTAGCTCACTCCGCATCCACCGCGGCCTCCCCGCATGGCACGCGTCGAACGCGGCATCGTGGGAGAGATCGTGGGTGGTTGCTTTATTTGGAAAGGCGGAACGTCCGCCCACTCCCCCTTTATAAGCAAGGGGAAGCAGGGGTAGTGCACCCACTCGCCCCCTTTCCGTTCCAATCTTGAAAATCTCCGCCCCGCCTCCGTCTTCCCAGAGCAAATAGAGCGCAGCGCCCTGCCCCCCGCATTGCCACCAGCACCACCAACGCCGTCGACCTCCTCCACCGCTTCCGCCATGGCTCCGAAAGCCGACAAGGGGAAGGCCGTGAAGACGTCCGAGGCGCAGCGGCTTGCGGCGCTGCGGAAGGAGCGAGCCATCTCCCCCCCCCCCAAGCTCGCCGCGAAGGAGCTGAGGGAGTACTATTACCTGCTCTGGTCGACGGAGACGCGAGCTCACCCGAGCACCAAGGTACTCCCAGCTGCTGCTCACAAGACTGCTCCGCAAGGATATCCCTTTTTCGCTGTCTTCTTCTACTGTGGGCTTTGCCCGCCCTTTTCCGAATTCTTCTGTGATATCATGAACACCTACTACCTCTGCCTCCTTGACTTCACTCCCAATGCCGTCCTCACCATGGCCGTTTTCGCACACCTTTGCGAAAACTTTGTCGGAGTCTACCCTAATGTAGCCCTCTTCCGCCATTTCTTCATTCCCCGGGTAGAGAGAGGAGAGCCCTTGTCCGGCGGAATCGCCTGGGTCTCTAGGACCGGCAAGAAGGATTCTTATTTGGAGGGCGAGTTCCGCGGCAAGTGGGAGGAGTGGAGGGCAGATTGGTGTTGGATTGTCGAGGAGAGCCCGCAGCCGTTCACCGCCCGGCGCCAAGTAGCAGCAGTACACGGCAGCGACTGGAGTGACGTGGCCCCTGAGGACAGCAGGCTAAGGATTGCCGTCACCACGATCCAACGCCTCAGGCTTGCCGGACTCACCGTAGGCGTCGTTGGGGCAGACTTCCTTCGCCGCCGCATCACCCCCCTGCAAGAACAGAGAAGGCCTGCTTGGGAGTTCAAGAACGCGGCAGACATCATGAGGCTGCGCCCGGGGCTCAACTATAATTTCACCGTCTTGGAGCTCAACGCAATGCTGCAGGAGCTCTTCAAGTATGATCCTGACCACCCAGAAGTCTTCAGGTTGCCGCAGGGCGTCGTCCCGCTATGCAACAATTCTGCGCTCGACCGCATTAGGGCAATGATGCCGCTGTGCGACTCGCACGGAATCGTGCCGACTTGGCAGGAGCCAGAAGACGGCGTCGTGCAGCAGTTCTTCGACGACTTGCTGGAAGTGCCAATCTGCGCCGACGAGAAGGATGGCCTCACCCGCGACACCACCGAGGCGGAGTTGAAGCGCATCACCACCAGGTTGGAAGAGGCGGCGGCAGCTGCTGCGGCGGGCGAGTTTGGCTTTACCTTGGAGGAGGCAGCGGCAGCAGAAGCGGCAAACCGTGCCGAGCGAGAAGAGCTTGCCGGCAAGAAGGAGGTTGCCGGGCGCGATGCCGAACCGAGCAAGGCTGCCGGGCATGACGTCGAACCGAGCGGGCCTGCCGAGGATGCGAGCGGCTCGTTGGAGATTGCCTCCTCTTCCACTTCATCCTTAGACAGCACACCGCCAGCAGCGCCTCCGTCTCCACCAAGAAGGCGTCTCCGCAAGGTCGGGGATGCAGCGAGGCGGCAGGCACGCCGACAGTCGCCGCGCCGCGTGACACGCTCCACCGCGGCAAGCACTGTTGCCGCGGGAGCGCCCCATGCTGCCGCAACAACTGGAGCGGGGTCTTCTCGGACTGCTGCCTCCGCTCCCGCCAAGCGGCCAAGGGAGCCTACTCCCCCACCTTCCCGCGCCGGACGCGAGCCGGATTTCGACTTCTCCGCGTTCTGCTCCAACAAGGAAGAAGAAGAAGAAGAGTAAGTTTCTCATGTTTGTTCTTGCCGTTCTTCAATTTTTGCTGTTTTATCTTGCATCTCACTTGCTTTTCTCCAAATCTGTTCCTTTTTAGGACTCTGGTGCAGAGAGCGGCAAAGAGAGCCAAGGCACCGGTGATTGTCATCGAGGACGAACCCACCGCATCAGCAGGGGACGCGCCTGAGACAAACTTGCCGGACCCGGCGGCTGATCTTCAGAGCAGCCCCCAGCGTAAGTATCTTGTTTGTTTTCTGTTGTCAGGTGTGCATGAAGGTCCTTGCTTTGCTGATATTTATTTGTTGACTTATGCAGGAGCAGAGCAGCCTCATCAAGAGAGCCCGGAGGCCGCCCCTGAAGCGCCAAGGGAGAGTCCTCCAGCAAGGGAGGGGTCCCCGGCAAGGGAGCGCTCTCCGGAAAGGGAGGAGACTCCAGCTAGGGAGGAGCCCCCGGCAAGGGAGGAGGCTCCGGCAAGGGATGAGCCCCTAGCGAGGGAGGGATCTCCGGCAAGGGACTGCGACAGCGATCCCCCGGCGACGGAGACCACAGCTGCAGACCCTGGCACAGGTAACTTCCTTGCTTCAAAACTCCCCTTGGCTTCTTCATCTTCTTGATCTTCTTTTTGGATTTTGCTCGAATTTTGCTTGAATCTTCTCCCCTCTTCCGGCTGTCACATCCATCTGCTGCAGAGTCGATGGAGACTGAAGTTGCCGCCGATGACACTGTTGCCGCTGAGGAAGCAGCCGGTGCCGGCGAGGAGGCCGCCAGGGCTGTTGCCGCGGAAGCGGGCGGGGAGTCTGGCGGTCGTACTGACGACCCGGAGGCCGCAGGAGCGCCAGGCGCTGCTCCGACCACCGACTCCTCCGCCGCTGCCGCCGCGCCAGGCTCCGAAGAGCCCCAGCCTGGCGTCTACCTGAAGGCCGGCGACGACATCTTCATCAACCTCCCCTGGGCGTAAAGTTCCAGAGCGCCGGTCGAGGGAGAGATGCTCGACGGAGAGGTGCTTGCCTCCGCCGGGCTGAAGCTGGTCGACGCGCCAAGTAGCAGCAGCGGTGAACCCAAAGAGGAGCGTCTGCTGCGAAAGCTAGTGGCGCTCTACCGCGCCCGGCAATCCAAGCTGGAGTCCCGCGAAGCACTCGTCGCGAAGGCCAGTGCTGATATCGAGAAGCGCGCGGAGGAGCTCCGGGGCGCCAATCAGGAAGCTCTCCGCTCCCTGGCAAAGGAGCGGCAGCAACTTGCCGAAGCGCAGCAAGCCTTCCTCCTCGAGAAGGCCGACGTCAAAAAGCGCCAACGTCTTGCCGCAGAGAAGTTGTCTTCGCAGGAGGGTGACTTGGTGCAGCGGAAAGTCAACCTCAACAGCCACGAGGAGGAGCTTGCCGCGCGCGAGCGGGCAGTTGGCGGGGCCCTCAAACAAGCCAAAGACACCGCAGCAGCTGTCGAGGCCGCCAAGAACGAGCTGGAGCTGAAGGTGGTGCAGCTGGAGGCGAGTCTTAAGGAGAACGGTGACGAGCTTGCTGCGCTCAAGCTCGAGCGGGAGAGGGACGCCAACAGCTATTCGGAGTTGTAGGCCCATCTTGCCGAGAAGGACAAGGAACTCGACGCCGCCAAGAAATCCAACGCTGATCTCGAAGTGAAGCTGGCGGCTCTGACGCAATCTCTGGACGGTGCCAAAGAGTAGGAGACGGCCTTGAAGGAGGAAGTCGAGGCCGGCAAGGTGCTGCTGGCGAATGCTGCTGCCGCCCAGAAGACCTTGTCGGAGAACGTGGAGCACTGGACGGAGGGTCTGGTGAACGTCGCCGCGGACATCGATAAAGAGCTGGCGCACTTGGGGATGGTGGATCTCGGGTACTCCTCCGACGAGAACCTCCAACCCAGCGCCAAGCTTACTCTATTCTTCAAAGGCGTGGCAACGGCGCTTCAGCGACTCCGGGAGCAGATCCCAAATCAGCTTGCCGATGAGTCGCGCAAGATTTGCGCGGGAGCTCTCCAAAAGGTGCTGATGAAGGTGGCCTTCCGCAACCCAGGCCTCCGCCTCACCAACGTCCTCCGAAGCTTGCTGCCAGATGCTGATCTGGAGGAGCTCAAGGCCCTTGTCGCACCTATTGTGGACAGGGTGAGCGGCATCAAGAGGGTCGAAGGTGACCGCGTAGACTAGGCCATCCATCTTCTTCTTTCCTTGTCGCTGTTAATCATGTTATGAAAAATAGTATGTTAGAGCTGCGACAAGTTATTTTGTAATATGCTCTATCTTGGTTAGTAATGACTATGTTATTTCCTTTACTCGATTCCTTCCCTTGTATGTTTTTACCCTATGCTTTTAGGGAACTTACCGGCGCGGGCACCTTTGCCGCGAGCGCTGAGTGCAGAACGTCAGCAGCCTGCAGGCGGTGCCGCGGCCGACAAGAAACCTTGTCGCGGAGCTAGTCGTAGCTCACTTAAGTTGCTGAGCGAACTCGAAACAACAGTAAGGGCGCAACTAGCTACGAGTTGGTTCCTCCGCGCACAGGTTTTCCATACAAAGGACGGTCATTCAAGGAAGATAACTCTATAAATTTAAGAATCTGATTGCTCAAATTTTGGTAAACTTATCTTTTCTGTTGTTTGCTTCCCGACAAGGCGAAACCTTCTCGAACGACGCCTGGTCCATACCGTATCTTCTCCTCCCCCCCCCCCCCAGTAAACTTGTGCGCGAGAGAACCTTCCTTTCCTTGAGAGAAAAAAGAAGAAGGAGAAAAGCTATGGATCCTTAGGGCTCGTTGTTGCTCACCGGGTGTAAGTGCTGCACAAAGTGTCAGATAACACATGCAAATAATAAAAAGCATGAAAATCGGCAAGGAGTGCTGAGCACATGATATTTATGCACGGGATCTGCGCCCGGCTTTGTACAAAGGATTACATGCAGCAGCGGCAAGACTTGTACCAAAGGTGGTTGCCGGAACGGGTTCCGGCAACCGCGCCCTATGGGTAAAACTTGCGAAGATGCTCAATATTCCAGGAGTTGCTCACTGGTACGCCATCTTCGGTCTCAAGGCGGACAGCGCCAGGCCTAGTGACTTGTTTCACCCGGTAAGGGCCTTCCCACTTCGGCGTCAACTTGTTGGAATTCTTGGCGGACTGAACGCGCCGAAGAACAAGGTTGCCTTCCTCAAGACTTCTGGCATTAACTTTGCGGCTATGGTAGCGGCGCAAAGCTTGCTGGTAGCTAGCAGCTCGCACAGCAGCCTGAAGACGGTCTTCCTCAAGGAGTAGCGCGTCATCTTGCCGCAGCTGCTCTTGCTCAAGCTCATCATAAGCGAGCACTCGAGGCGACCCGTATACGAGTTCCGTGGGGAGAACTGCCTCCGCTCCATAGACTAGAGCGAAGGGTGTCTGGCCAGTGGCTCAATTTGGCGTCGTCCTGATCGACCAAAGAACCACCGGCAGCTCCTCGATCCAGTTTCTTCCGCACTTGTGCAGCCTGTCGAAAGTTCTGGTCTTGAGCCCGCGCAGCACTTCAGTATTTGCCCTCTCCGCCTTGACCGTTGCTTCTCGGGTGAGCAACAGAAGCGACGCAGACCTTGGCGCCAAGATCTTGGACGTACTGCATGATGGTGCGGCTCGTAAATTGCGTACCGTTGTCGGTGATTATCCTGTTAGGGATCCCGAAACGGCAAACAATCGACCTGAAGAACTTGACTGCTGACTGTGCTGTCACCTTCCTCACTGGTTCCACTTCCGGCCACTTTGTGAACTTGTCGATCGCAACGTACAAGTACTCAAAGCCCCCGACAGCTCAGGGGAAGGGGCCGAGGATGTCGAGCCCCCAGACCGAAAATGGCCAGGATAAAGGGATCGTCTGGAGAGCTTGAGTTGGCTGGTGTATCTGCTTGAATGGAACTGGCACGCTTCACACTTGGTTACTTGCGCAGTTGCATCCTGGAGGGCTATCGGCCAGAAGAAACCTTGCCGGAATGCTTTGCTGACAAGTGCTCTTGCGCCAATGTGGTGACCACATATGCCTCCATGTATCTCTGCCAACAGCTTTTGTCCATCTTCCCGGGGAATGCACTTCAATTTCACACCATTGAGTCTTCTTCTGCACAGTATGTTATCGACAAACTGGTAAATACTAGACTGCCGGGTTACTCTTTCCGCTTCTTCTTGCTCTTCGGGAAGTTCTCCTGTCTGAAGGAAACGGGCAATCTGCTGTGCCCATGCGGGAGCTTGTGGCTCGACAACAAGGACCAAAGGCATGTCTGCTGCTGCGAGAACATCCGCTTCTACGGCAAGAACCTGCGGCTCTGCCGGAGCTTGACGTTCCCCGGCAAGCTTGCCGGGGCAAAACTTGTCGGGAGCGTCTGCTTCGACGGAACAAACCCTAGGGCTTGCCGGAGCAGACTGCTCCTCAGCGTTCTTGGCGTTGATTTTGGGGACCTTCTTGGCGGCGGCTTCGGGAAGCTCTGCCGGAAAATAGTCGCCAGAAATCATCTTCCTTTTCTTGCTCTGTCCAGTTGACGGTGTTATGGACGGCTGAGTTAATTCGAGCACAAAAATCCCTGGTTCCACAGGTAATTTAAGTGCAGCGCACTTTGACAGGCCATCGGCAATGTCATTTTGAGCTCTCGGGACATGCTCCATCTGCAGGCCGTCAAAGTGCTCTTCTAGCTTTCTCACTTCGTCAACATAGGCTTCCATCAAAGGACTCTGGTAATTCTTGTTCACTTGGCGGATGACAAGCTGCGAATCACCCCTGACAATGAGCTTCTTAATCCCAAGGTCTGCCGCGATCCTGAGACCGGCAAGCAAGCCTTCATATTCTGTAGTATTTTTTGTCGCTTGCTCCTTGGGAAAGTGCATCTGGACTATGTACTTGAGGTGCTCTCCGGTGGGTGCGACAAGCAGCACACCAGCACCGGCGCCTTGCAGTGAAAAGGCACCGTCAAAGTACATGAGCCACTCTTTGTTTGTTTCCTTGGCGGGGATGCTCGTCTCCGGAATTTCTTCGTCTGGTGTTGGCGTCTACTCTGCTATGAATTCTGCCAATGCTCTGCTTTGGATAGTTGAAGTACTCTCAAACTTGAGGCCAAAGCTTGACAGTTCCAATGCCCACTCGACAATCCTGCCTGTCGCTTCTGGGTTCTGTAGTATCCTCTTCAGCGGAAAGCGAGTGACAACGGTGATCTCATGTGCCTAGAAGTAATGGCGCAGCTTTCTCGAGGCCATAAGAAGGCCGAAAAGCAACTTCTGCACACCAGAGTACCTTGACCTAGCCCCCTGCAGAAGGGAACTGACAAAGTAGACTGGGCGCTGCACCATTCTCTTTTGCATCTCTTTGTATGCCTATGCAGATCCATCCTTGTCGGGACCAGAGCTTGTTGGGGAAGCCCCCTGCTTGTCGCTGGATGCGCTTGCTGCGGTTGCTGGCTCGTCATCTGCCTCCCTCTCTGCCACTAACGCAGCACTAACCACTTGATTGGTTGCCGCTATATACAGCAGCAACTTCTCTTGCAGTTTAGGTGCGACAAGTGTTGGAGTGGAGGACAGGTATCTCTTCAAGTCCTGCAGCGCAGCCTCCGCTTCCGGAGTCCATTTCATTGGAGCTGCCTTTTTCAAAATTTTGAAAAACGGCAGGGCGCGCTCAGCAGACCGAGAAATAAACCTGCTGAGAGCAGCCACGCAACCGGCAAGCTTCCGTACATCTTTGACGCGCTTTGGTGCTTCGATCTGCTCAATGGCCTTGATCTTGTCGGGATTGGCTTCAATTCCTCACTGAGACACAAAGAACCCAAGAAGCTTGCCGGAAGGGACTCCAAACACACACTTCTCGAGATTAAGCTTGAGGTTGATCTTGCGCAGATTTGCAAAGGTCTCGTCTAAATCTTGAATTAGAGTTGTCCTGCCTTTGCTCTTGACCACTATGTCATCCATGTAGGCTTCTACATTTCTGTGTATCTGTGGCTTCAAAGCGACATGGACTACTCTTGCAAATGTTGAACCAGCATTCTTTAATCCGAAAGGCATTCGTATGAAACAGTATGTGCCACATGGAGTAATGAATGATGTTTTCTCCTCATCCTCTTCTACCATGAAGATCTGATGGTATCCTGAATATGCATCAAGAAATGAAAGCAAATCACATCCGGCTGTGGAGTCAACAATCTGGTCAATGCGCGGCAAGGGAAATGGGTCTTTGGGACAAGCTTTATTAACATCAGTAAAGTCAATACAAAGCCTCCATTTTCCATTCGCCTTGTGCATGACTATAGGATTGGCCAGCCACGTGGGATGGAGCACTCCTCTGAGAAGGCCTGCTGCTTCCAACTTCTTGATTTCCTCTGCTATGAATTCTTGGCGCTCCACTGCTTGCTTCCTGACCTTCTGCTTGACGGGCCGCGCATGAGGACAAACGGCAAGGTGGTGCTAAATTACTTTCCTGGGAACACCGGGGATGTCAGATGGTTGCCACGCAAACACGTCGACATTCGGCCGCAGGAAAGCAATGAGCGAGCTTTCCTATTTGGGGTCAAGAGTGGCACTGATGGTGAAGGTACCACCAGTGCCGTCCTCCTTGGCGGACACCTTCTTAGTATGTGGCGGAGCTACCATTGCCTTCTTACACTTGCCGGTGGAGCTCGATGGTGCGTCCTCGACGGCAGTGCAGCACTCCGAAGAGGTGCGCTTGCCGGAGTGGGCATCAGAGCTCTTGCCGGACTTGGTCTTCCTCTTCCCCCCGGGAGCTTCAGCGGCAAGTGTCTTGCGATCTGTTGCAGCTGCTGCTTCTCGGTAGATCTTGTCGGTGCAGATAAGGGCGTCTTTCTTGTCGCCAAGGACAGAGATGACGCTTATCGGGCCTGGCATCTTGAGCATGTTATATGCATAATGAGAGGCTGCCATGAACTTGGCGGGTGCTGGACGTCCAAGTATCCCATTGTAAGGCAATGGAAAATCGGCAACGTCAAAAGTGACCCTCTCCGTTCTGAAGTTCAGCTCGCTGCCAAATGTCACCGGCAACGTGACCTTCCCTTTCGGCTTGCTCCTTCCCGGGTTAATTCCTTGGAACGTGCCGGTCTCTTCGAGCTCGCTGTCAGGAATCTGGAGTTTCTGGAGCATAGAGGAGGAGATCAGATTTAAGCCGGCCCCGCCGTCAACTAGCATCTTTGTGACTTTGAGGTTGCGGATTGTTGGCGAAACCAACAACGGCAAGCAGCCGACCGCAGTTGTGCGATCAGGGTGGTCCTCAATGTCAAAGATGATAGGCGTGCTGGACCATTTCAGAAGTTTGCGCGATTCGAGAGGTGGTTCTGCCGCATTGACTTCCCGCGCCCACTGTTTGAGTTGGCGGTGAGAAGTATGCAGAGAAGCACCGCCGTCAACGCACAAGACTTCTGTGGCTTTCTGGAACTCCTGCTCGCTGTTCTCGACATCATCCATGTCTTCATCGTTGTTGTTGTCGTCATCATCCTTGTCGTGGCTGCGGGGAGGTCTGTCTCCTTGCCGCGGCGTCCTCCCCGGCCAGCGCGCTTCTTGCCGGCTTCTCCACCGCCTCCTTGGGCCGTCTCCTTGTCGCGCCGCTCATACTCAGCTTTTTGCTGCTGGACAAGTTGCTCGACCTTCTTGTAGCTCTGGAGGTCATGGCCTTTGGTGCGGTGGATCTTGCAATACTGCTTGTCGGTGCCGTCCTACTTGTCGGTAGCTGCCATAGCCTGGCAGTTGGTGCACGCGGCAACCTCCTTGCCGGAGCTAACAACTTTGGCTTGCTTGGCGGCGCCGTCGTTGCCGGACTGCTCAACGACTAGCACCTCTTTGCCCTTCTTCTTCCTGTTGCGCCGCCGGTTTTTCTTTGCCGGGGCAGCATCCTCGCTGTCAGATCCTCCTGCTCCTACAGTCTCTCCGGGGAGTTTCCTCCCTTCCTTAGCGCGTGCGCACTTGTCGGCTAGGGCATATAGCTCACTGACGTCTCTAATCCTACTCATCGCCATCTCCTCCCGCATCCTGCGATTACGCACGTTCTGATGGAACGCGCTAATAACCGCGGCAGGGTGGATATCTGGGATGTTGCGCTGTACACGGCTGAATCTCTGGATATACTTGCGCAGGGGCTCTCCTTCCTTCTGGGTGAACAAGTGAAGGTCACTCTCTTGGCCATGAGGTTTGTGGCCGCCTGTAAAGGCGCCGACAAACTGATGGCAAAGGTCCGCCCAAGAGGATATGGAGTTGTCCGGCAAGTGCATGAGCCAGGACCTAACTTCGGGCTTGAGCACCAGCGGGAAGTAGTTGGAAAGGACCTTGTCGTCTCGCCCCCCGGCAGCTTGCACCGCAATGGTGTAGATGCTGAGGAACTCTGACGGGTTCGACTTGCCGTTGTACTTCTCCGGTACATCTAGCTTGAAATGCTACTGGCTGGGTCACTGGACTTGCCGCAGCTCGCGGGTAAATGCAGGGCAACCTACCGCGTACGGCAAGTCGCCTGGTTCCCCTGGCGCATGCATATCGACAGAGGGCCTAGCGCGCAGGTCTGATTGACGCCGCGCTTCTCTTCGGCACTCGATGCGTGTTCGAGCGTCTTCTTGCTGTCGTTCATAAAGAACTTGGCGCTGATCGCGACGAGCTCACGGATCTGATGATGCGGTGGAGTCGCTATCGTGGTGGATCTGACGAGTCGGCGATCTTGGCCTTCAGGGCGGAGAGTGCACAGTGGTTGCACCCTCCCCGGTCTTGTCGCCACCGGCTCGCGCCTGACTGACTTGCCGCGGCTGCGACGCGCTCGGCTGCTGTGGGTTGTCGCCGTTGGCGAAGCCGATGAGGCTCTGGATAGTGGCCCTCCAGTCATCGATCTTCTCTGGCGCTGGAGGGTAATCTAGGAGCAGTTGAGCTCGTGCCAAAGCTTCTGCTGGAGTGGCGGGCGGCGGCGGCGAACGGCGCGATGAACGGGATATGCTCGGACTTCTAACTACGTTAGAAGGAGCAGTATCTCGTCCAGGCGACCGTGCCCCGCTCGCGCCAGCACGTTGGCGTGCATGCTGGTCTTGAGCACTCCGGGATCCGCCAGCTTGATCTTGGGCCAGCAAACGTATGGTACCGTGAGTACCATGACGCTGCTGGTCCCGCGCCTCCTGAGATGGGCGCGGTGCGTGTACGGACGCCGAGGTCTTGGAGTGCGCTCGGTCGTTGTGGGATCCGACTGCGCCGCCGATGTGCAGCGCAGTCTTGTCCTTGGACCTGGCAGCACCATGAGCCTCCTCGTCGGCGCCCGTTCTCCCGCCGGCATCCACTCCACCAGCCGTTCGCTCTTGTGGTAGTGGGCTCGGCGCGGACGGAACAGCTGCCTCCGAAGCCTTCTTCTTCGGCGGCATGTTGATGAAGATGATGAAGATTCGGCTCATGCGAACGCCGGATCAGATTCACACAGCCTCGACGCACCCCTACCTGGCGCGCCAAAGATGTCGGGGGTGCTGATCCCACGGACACCTATGGGACCGCGGCGGACCGAGGCCCCTTTCGGTTCGGCAGGGGGGCGGAGAGTGCACGAAGAGCAGATCGAGGCAAAGCGCACGAGCAACCCGGTCAGTTTACCCAGGTTCCGGCCGCACGGATGTGTAAAACCCTACTCCTGCTTTGTGATTGTATTGGTTTCTTGCTCGGGAGCGCTGATTGCTACAGTACACACCAGCAGCTAGCCAGACCGAGCGTGAGAATGATTGTCCGCCCCCACTACGTTGTGCATGGGCCTCCTTTTATATGTCAAAGGGGTCACCGACAGGTGGCAACATAGACGAGGGTAAAAAAGGAAAAGACGTGGTGGTTGGCACCACCGCCAACTACAGTGTATCATACCTAACCTAAGCGGCAGGGGACAAAGGCATTAAATATCTGTCTGTGTCGCCTAGACGGTGCAGAAAGGGACCGCCAGGGACGCCACTGCTTGCCACGATGGCTATCTTGTTAGCGCCGCTTGCCACCGTGTACCTCTGGCTGCACGGCCTTCCGCCACGCACGCCTGGAAGGGTCCCAGAGCGACACGTTGGTGGATGTGCTGGAGCGCAGGTACAGGATGGAAGCTTGCCATGGCAAGCGCCTTGCCGCGGTTATTATCTTGTCGTGTCCAGGAGCTTGTCGCTCACTGGGCCTTGCCGGGACACATGGTGTGCTGCGGCAAGTTCCTTGAGATGCCTTGGTTGGCCTCCCCGGCAAGCTCCTCTTGCCGGGGTCTTGTCTCCTTCCCGGCAAGCTCCTCTTGCCGGGGCCTTGTCTCCTTGGTTAGGATACTTTGTTCTTGAATGGCTCCAAAGGAACCACGGAGGATCTTGGCGGTCGCCCGGCAAGCCTTGCCGCGGGACGCTGCGACTGCCCGTGCACAAGTTCGGGATACTAAGGTACCCCTACTTTAGTACACCGACAACACCTTTTGAGAGAGACACACATGATTCAGAAATTATTAGAATACTCTATGTGCTTCACTTATATCTTTTGAGTTATATGGTTTTTCTCTAGTTGTCGGTGTAATGGGACACGGATACCCCGAAGACGGCAAGAAGATATTTCAAGACATCGGGGCTAGCCAAGCCCCTCAGTCCGACTGCCCGGCCGCCCTTGCCGACTCCCCGTCCGACTGCACTACCCGGCCGGCTACCGACTGCCGGCTGCTGACTGCAGCCCGACCCGACATCGCCGAGACAACCATGCCGCGATGCCATCATCTACAGTGTACCGTGTCCCCTGGGTACTGATTTATAAAGTATCCCAGGGGACAAGCAAGACATGTACCATGCCTCTAGCTATGCCTACATGGCTTGGCATGTAAGCTACCCAAGGTAGCTTGCATCCAAGGCCACTACCTAGCTTACTTCCTAAGCTACCCATATAGCTTACACCCCAAGCTAGCTCCACACTATATATATGGGCTCACATCCATCCATCCAGGCATGGATTCCCTCACGCACACATGCTCTCATGGCCACTAGAGCACACATGCTCTCACGGCCACTAGCATACCACATGCATACATTTATCAAGTCAGATGCCTATGGCACTGACCTTAGATACAGCTCTAGGAGCGACTCTGTACCAAATATACCAGATATACTCAGACATGCAGGAGTAGGGGTATTATCTCTCCGGAGAGCCCCGAACCTGGGTAAACTACCGCGTGCTACTCGCATACCCGCTCCCGGTCCTATCAGCGGCAGTCCTACCCACACACTAAGCCCTTGTGGCATCTGTCGACTCGCAAGCCCCCCATGAGAAATACCACGACACTAGTACTTCACTTATATTTTTTAGAGCACGGTGATGGATTTGTTTTATAGAAACTATTGATCTCTCATGATTCACTTAGATTATTTTGAGAGTCTTAAATAGCATGGTAATTTTCTTAAATAATCCTAATATGCTAGGTATTCAAGATTAGTAAAAAACTTTCTTATGAGTGTTTTGAATACTAAGAGAAGTTTGATGCTTGATGATTGTTTTGTGATATGGAGGTAGTGATATTAAAGTTGTGCTAGTTGAGTAGTTGTGAATTTGAGAAATACTTGTGTTGAAGTTTGCAAGTCCCGTAGCATGCACGTATGGTAAATGTTATGTAACAAATTTGAAACATGAGGTGTTCTTTGATTGTCCTCCTTATGAGTGGCGGTCGGGGACGAGCGATGGTCTTTTTCTACCAATCTATCCCCCTAGGAGCATGCGCGTAGTGCTTGGTTTTTGATGACTTGTAGATTTTTGTGTGAGTTCTTTATGACTAATGTTGAGTCTGTGGATTATACGCACTCTCACCTTTCCATCATTGCTAGCCTCTTTGGTACCGTGCATTGCCCTTTCTCACATTGAGAGTTGGTGCAAACTTCGCCGGTGCATCCAAAGCCCGTGATATGATACGCTCTTTCACACATAAACCTCCTTATATCTTCCTCAAAACAGCCACCATACATACCTATTATGGCATTTCCATAGCCATTCCGAGATATATTGCCATGCAACTTTCCACCATCCCATTTATCATGACACGTTCATCATTGTCATATTGTTTAGCATGATCATGTAGTTGACATAGTATTTGTGGCAAAGCCACCATTCATAATTATTTCATACATGTCACTCTTGGTTCAGTGCATATCCCGGTACACCGCCAGAGGCATTCATATAGAGTCATACCTTGTTCTAGTATCGAGTTGTAATCATTGAGTTGTAAATAAATAGAAGTGTGATGATCATCATTTAATAGAGGATTGTCCCAAATAAAAAAAGAGAAAGGCCAAAAAAAGGCCCAAAAAAAGAGCAAAGGGACAATGCTACTATCCTTTTTTTCCACACTTGTGCTTCAAAGTAGCACCATGATCTTCATGATAGAGAGTCTCTTGTTTTGTCATTTTCATATACTAGTGGGAATTTTTCATTATAGAACTTGTCTTGTATATTCCAACAACGGGCCTCCTCAAGTGCCCTAGGTCTTCGTGAGCAAGAAAGTTGGATGCACACCCACTAGTTTCTTTTGTTGAGCTTTCATACATTTATAGCTCTAGTGCATCCGTTGCACGGCAATCCCTACTCCTTGCATTAGCATCAATCGATGAGCATCTCCATAGCTCATTGATTAGCCTCGTTGATCTGAGACTTTCTCCTTTTTTGTCTTCTCCACATAATCCCCATCATTATACTCTATTCCACCCATAGTGCTATATCCATGGCTCACGCTCATGTATTGCGTGAAGGTTTATAAAGTTTGAGATTACTGAAGCATGAAAAAATTGCTTGGCTTGTCATCGGGGTTGTGCATGATGAGAGCATTCTTGTGTGATGAAAATGGAGCATGACTAAACTATATGATTTTGTAGGGATGAACTTTCTTTGGCCATGTTATTTTGAGAAGACATAATTGCTTAGTTAGTATGCTTGAAGTATTATTATTTCTATGTCAATATTAAAACTTTTATCTTGACTCTTTCGGATCTGAATATTCATGCCACAATTAAGAAGAATTACATTGAAATTATGCCTAGTTGCATTCCACATCAAAAATTCTATTTTTTATCATTTACCTACTCGAGGACGAGCAGGAATTAAGCTTGGGGATGCTTGATACGTCTCCAACGTATCTATAATTTTTTATTGCTCCATGCTATATTATCTTCTGTTTTGGACATTATTGGGCTTTATTATAAACTTTTATATTATTTTTGGGACTAACCTATTAACCGGAGGCCCAGCCCAGAATTGTTGTTTTTTGCCTATTTCAGAGTTTTGCAGAAAAAGAATATCGAATGGAGTCCAAACGTAATGAAACCTTCGGGAACGTGATTTTCGGAACGAATATGATCCAGGAGACTTGGACCCTATGTCAAGCAACCAAAAAGGAAGCCACAAGGTAGGGGGCGCGCCTACCCCCCCCCCCCCCTAGGCGCGCCCTCCACCCTCGTAGGCCCCCTGTTGCTCCACCGACATACTCCTTCCTCCTATATATACCTATGTACCCCAAAACTACCAGAAACGGAGCCAAAACCCTAATTCCAGCACTGTAACTTTTTGTATCCACGAGATCCCATCTTGGGGCCTGTTCCGAAGCTCCGCCGGAGGGACCATCGATCACGGAGGGCTTCTACATCAACACCATAGCCTCTCTGATGATGTGTGAGTAGTTTACCTCAAACCTTCGGGTCCATACTTATTAGCTAGATGGCTTCTTCTCTCTTTTTGGATCTCAATACAATGTTCTCCCCCTCTCTCGTGGAGATCTACTCGATGCAATCTTCTTTTGCGGTGTGTTTGTTGAGACCAATGAGTTGTGGGTTTATGATCAAGTTTATCTATGAACAATATTTGAATCTTCTCTGAATTCTTTTATGTATGATTGGTTATTTTTGCAAGTCCCTTCGAATTATCAGTTTGGTTTGGCCTACTAGATTGATCTTTCTTGCAATGGGAGAAGTGCTTAGCTTTGGGTTCAATCTTGCGGTGTCCTTTCCCAACGACAGTAGGGGCAGCAAGGCACGTATTGTATTGTTGCCATCGAGGATAACAAGATGGGGTTTTATTATATTGCATGAATTTATCCCTCTACATCATGTCATCTTTCTTAAAGCGTTACTCTGTTCTTATGAACTTAATACTCTAGATGCATGCTGGATAGCGGTCGATGTGTGGAGTAATAGTAGTAGATGCAGGCAGGAGTCGGTTTACTTGTCTCGGACGTGATGCCTATATACATGATCATACCTAGATATTCTCATAACTATGCTCAATTCTGTCAATTGCTCAACAGTAATTTGTTCACCCACCGTAGAATACTTATGCTCTCGAGAGAAGCCACTAGTGAAACCTATGGCCCCCGGGTCTATCTTCCATCATATTAATCTTCCAACACTTAGTTATTTTCATTGCCTTTTATTTTACTTTGCGTCTTTATCATAAAAATACCAAAAATAATATCTTATCATATCTATCAGATATCACTCTCGTAAGTGACCGTGTAGGGATTGATAACCCCTTATCGTGTTGGTTGCGAGGATTTATTTGTTTTGTGTAGGTGCGAGGGACTCGCGCGTAGCCTCCTACTGGATTGATACCTTGGTTCTCAAAAACTGAGGAAAATACTTACGCTACTTTGCTGCATCACCCTTTCCTCTTCAAGGGAAAACCAACGCGGTGCTCAAGAGGTAGCAAATGCTACCGTCGTACTAAGCAAAATAAGATGCATAAAAGATAAACATCACATGCAATCAAAATATGTGACATGATATGGCCATCATCATTTTGTGACTTTGATCTCCATCTCCATAGTACCATCATGATCTCCATCGTCACCGGCATGACACCATGATCTCCATCATCTTTATCTCTATCAACGTGTCATCACATGGTCGTCTCGCCAACTATTGCTTTTGCAACTATTGCTATCGCATAGCGATAAAGTAAAGCAATTACATGGTGCTTGCATCTTATGCAATAAAGAGACAACCATAAGGCTCCTGCCAGTTGTCGATAACTTCAACAAAACATGATCATCTCATACAACAATTTATATCTCATCACGTCTTGACCATATCACATCACAACATGCCCTGCAAAAACAAGTTAGACGTTCTCTACTTTGTTGTTGCAAGTTTTACGTGGTTGCTATGGGCTGAGCAAGAACCGTTCTTACCTACGCATCAAAAACCACAATGCGGTATAGTGATTTCTTTTTTATCTTCAGAAAGAACCCTGTTCATTGAATCTGATTCAACTAAAGTTGGAGAAACTGACACCCATCAGCCACCTGTGTGCGAAGCACATCGGTAGAACCAGTCTCACGTAAGCGTACGCATGATGTCGGTCTGAGCCGCTTCATCCAACAATACCGTTGAATCAAGAATCAACTAGTGACGGCAAGCAATATGTATATACCCACGCCCACAACTCCTTTGTGTTCTACTCGTGCATATAACATCTACGCATAGACATGGCTCTGATACCACTGTTGGGGAACGCAGTAATTTCAAAACAAATTCCTACGCACACGCAAGATCCATCTAGGAGATGCATAGCAACAAGAGGGGAGAGTGTTGTCTACGTACCCTCATAGACCATAAGCAGAAGCGTTATGACAACACGGTTGATGCAGTTGTACGTCTTTGCGATCCGACCGATCCTAGCACCGAAGGTACGACACCTCCGTGATCTGCACACGTTCAGCTTGATGACGTCCCACAAACTGTAGATCCAGCTGAGTGTCAGGGGAGAGTTTCGTCAGCATGACTGCGTGATGACGGTGATGATGAAGTTACCGACGCAGGGCTTCGCCTAAGCACTACAACGATATGACCGAGGTGGAAATCTGTGGAGGGGGCACCGCACACGGCTAAGAGATCAACTTGTGTGTCTATGGGGTGCCCCCCTCCACCGTATATAAAGGAGTGGAGGAGGGGAGGGCTGGCCCTCTCTATGGCGTGCCCTAGCGGGAGTCCTACTCCCACCGGGAGTAGGGTTCCCCCTTTTCCCTAGTTGGAGTAGGAGAGAAGGAAGGGGGAGAAAGAGGGAAGGAAGGCAATTCGGATTGGGCTAGGGGGTGCGCCCTCCACCTTTCCCTTCCTCTCCTCTTTTCCACTACGGCCCAATAAAGGCCCATATACTCCCCGAGGGGTTCCGGTAACCCCCCGGTACGCCGGTAAATGCCCGAACTCACTCGGAACCATTCCGATGTCCAAACAAAGGCTTCCAATATATCGATCTTTATGTCTCGACCATTTCGAGACTCCTCGTCATGCTCGTGATCACATCCGAGACTCCGAACAACCTTCGGTACATCAAAACACATAAACTCATAATACCGATCGTCACCGAACGTTAAGCGTGCGGACCCTACGAGTTCAGGACTATGTAGACGTGACCGAGACTCATTTCCGGTCAATAACCAATAGTGGAACCTGCATGCTCATATTGGTTCCTACATATTCTACGAAGATCTTTATCGGTCAAACCGCATAACAACATGCGTTGTTCCCTTTGTCATCGGTATGTTACTTGCCCGAGATTCGATCGTCGGTATCTTAATACCTAGTTCAATCCCATTATTGGCAAGCCTCTTTACTCGTTCCATAATGCAACATCCCATAACTAACTCATTAGTCACATTGCTTGCAAGGCTTATAGTGATGTGCATTACCGAGAGGGCTCAGAGATACCTCTCCGATACACGGATTGACAAATCCTAATCTTGATCTATGCCAACTTAACAAACACCATCGGAGATACCTGTAGAGCATCTTTATAGTCACCCAGTTACGTTGTGACGTTTGATAGCACACTAAGTGTTCCTCCGGTATTCGGGAGTTGCATAATCTCATAGTCATAGGAACATGCATAAGTCATGAAGAAAGCAATAGCAATAAACTAAACGATTTTAGTGCTAAGCTAATGGATGGGTCTAGTCCATCACATCATTCTCTAATGATGTGATCTCGTTCATCAAATGACAACACATGTCCATGTCTAGGAAACTTAACCATCTTTGATTAACGAGCTAGTCAAGTAGAGGCATACTAGGGACACTCTGTTTGTCTATGTATTCACACATGTACTAAGTTTCTGGTTAATACAATTCTAGCATGAATAATAAACAGTTATCATGATATAAGGAAATAAATAATAACTTTATTATTTCCTCTAGGGAATATTTCCTTCAAATCATGCATACTGATGTGTGCGGTCCAATGAGCGTTGAGGCTCGCGGTGGCTATCGTTATGTTCTCACCCTCATTGATGACTTAAGTAGATATGGGTATGTCTACTTAATTAAACACAAGTCTGAGACCTTTGAAAAGTTCAAGGAATTTCAGAGTGAGGTAGATAATCAACATGACAGGAAAATAAAGTTCTTACGATCAGATCATGGAGGGGAATACTTGAGTCACGAGTTTGGCACGCACTTAAGGAAATGTGGAATTGTTTCATAGCTCATGCCGCTTGGAACACCTCAGCGTAATGGTGTGTCCGAATGTCGTAATCTCACTCTATTGGATATGGTGCGATCTATGATGTCTCTTACCGATCTACCGCTATCATTTTGGGGTTATGCTTTAGAAACTGCTGCATTCACTTTAAATAGGGCTCCGCCGAAATCGGTTGAGACAACACCGTATGAATTATGGTTTGGGAAGAAACCTAAGCTGTCATTTCTGAAAGTTTGGGGATGCGATGCTTATGTCAAGAAACTTCAACCTGAAAAGCTCGAACCCAAGTCAGAGAAATGCGTCTTCATAGCATACCCTAAGGAAACTATTGGGTATACCTTCTACCTCAGATCCGAAGGCAAGATCTTTGTTGCCAAGAATGGATCCTTTCTGGAGAAAGAGTTTCTCTCGAAAGAAGTAAGTGGGAGGAAAGTAGAACTTGATGAGGTACTGCCTCTCGAACCGGAGAGTAGTGCAACTCAGGAAGATGTTTTTGTGGTGCCTGCACCGACTAGAGAGGAAGTTAATGATGATGATCATGAAACTTCGGATCAAGTTGCTACTGAACTTTGTAGGTCCACAAGGACACGTTCTGCACCAGAGTGGTATGGCAACACTATCCTAGAAATCATGTTGTTAGACAATGGTGAACCTTTGAACTATAAAGAAGCGATGGCGGGCTCGGATTCCAACAAATGGCTTGAGGCCATGAAATCCGAGATAGGATCCATGTATGAAAACGAAGTATGGACTTTGATAGACTTGCCTGATGATCGGCAAGCCATAGAGAATAAATGGATCTTTAAGAAGAAGACTGACGCGGATGGTAATGTGACCATCTATAAGGCTCGGCTTGTCGCTAAGGGATATCGACAAGTTCAAGGGGTTGACTATGATGAGACCTTCTCACCCGTAGCGAAGCTGGAGTCCATCCGAATCATGCTAGCAATTGCCGCATTCTACGATTATGAGATATGGCACATGGACGTCAAAACGGCATTCCTTAATGGTTTCCTTATTGAAGAATTGAATATGATGCAGCCGGAAGGTTTTGTCGATCCTAAGAATGCTGACAAGGTATGTAAGCTCTAGCGCTCCATCTATGGGCTGGTGCAAGCATCTCGGGTTGGAACATTCGGTTTGATGAAATGATCAAAGCATTTGGGTTTATGCGGGCTTATGGAGAAGCCTCTGTTTACAAGAAAGTGAGTGGGAGCTCTGTAGTATTTCTCATATTATATGTGGATGACTGATGACCCACAAGTATAGGGGATCTATCACAGTCCTTTCGATAAGTAAGAGTGTCGAACCCAACAAGGAGCAGAAGGAAATGATAAGCAGTTTTCAGCAAGGTATTCTCTGCAAGCACTGAAATTATCGGTAACAGATAGTTTTGTGATAAGGTAATTTGTAACGGGTAACAAGTAATAAATGTAAATAAGGTGCAGCAAGATGGCCAATCCTTTTTGTAGAAAAGGACAAGCCTGGACAAACTCTTATATAAAGGAAAGCGCTCCCGAGGACACATGGGAATTATCGTCAAGCTAGTTTTCATCACGCTCATATGATTCACGTTCGGTACTTTGATAACTTGATATGTGGGTGGACCGGTGCTTGGGTACTGCCCTTCCTTGGACAGGCATCCCACTTATGATTAACCCCTCTTGCAAGCATCCGCAACTACAAAAGAAGTATTAAGGTAAACCTAACCATAGCATGAAACATATGGATCGAAATCAGCCCCTTACGAAGCAACTCGTAAACTAGGGTTTAAGCTTCTGTCACTCTAGCAACCCATCATCTACTTATTACTTCCCAATGCCTTCCTCTAGGCCCAAACAATGGTGAAGTGTCATGTAGTTGACGTTCACATGACACCACTAGAGGAAAGACAACATACATCTCATCAAAATATCGAATGAATACCAAATTCACATGACTACTTATAGCAAGACTTCTCCCATGTCCTCAGGAACAAACGTAACCACTCACAAATCATATTCATGTTCATCATAGGGGTATTAATATGCATAAAGCATCTGAACATATGATCTTCCACCAAATAAACCAACTAGCATCAACTACAAGGAGTAATCAACACTACTAGCAACCCACAGGTACCAATCTGAGGTTTTGGGACAAAGATTGGATACAAGAGATGAACTAGGGTTTGAGATGAGATGGTGCTGGTGAAGATGTTGATGGAGATTGACCCCCTCCCGATGAGAGGATCGATGGTGATGATTTCCCCCTCCCGGAGGGAAGTTTCCCCGGCAGAACAGCTCCGCTGGAGCCCTAGATTGGTTCCGCCAAGGTTCCGCCTCGTGGTGGTGGAGTCTCGTCCCGTAAGCTTGCTTATGATTATTTTTTTTCAGGCCGAAAGACCTCATATAGCAGAAGATGGGCACCGGAGGCCTGCCAGGGGGGCCACGAGGTAGGGGGCGCGCCCAGGGGGTAGGGAGCGCCCCCCACCCTCGTGGATGGTGGGTGGGCCCCCTCTGGTACTTCCTTCTCCCAATATTTTTTATATATTCTGAAATGTGCTCCCGTGAAGTTTCGGGACTTTTGGAGTTGTGCAGAATAGGTCTCTAATATTTGCTCCTTTTCCAGCCCAGAATTCCAGCTGCCGGCATTCTCCCTCTTCATGTAAACCTTGTAAAATAAGAGAGAATACGCATAAGTATTGTGACATAATGTGTAATAACAGCCCATAATGCAATAAATATCGAT
The DNA here is from genome assembly GCA_034509565.1 of Triticum monococcum. Lineage (NCBI taxonomy): Eukaryota > Viridiplantae > Streptophyta > Magnoliopsida > Poales > Poaceae > Triticum > Triticum monococcum. The sequence goes on along the minus strand of CM067842.1, from coordinate 72,313,383 downwards.
ATAAAAGCATGATGCAAAATGGACGTATCAAGTCCCCCAAGCTTAGACCTCGCTTGTCCTCAAGCGGAAGCCGAAATCGAAAAATATGTCCACATGTTTAGACATAGAGGTGTCGATAAAATAAAATACGGACATGAGGGCATCATGATCATTCTTATAACAGCAACATATATATGGATTGTCATATGATTTCTTATGCTAAAGTAACAATGCATTCACAGTTTCAAGTATGAATCAGAAACTTAATTGAAAACTAACAAACTATAATCTCAGTAATTAAAGCAATTGCAATTTATCACAACATCGGAAATAGTCAATATAAGAGCTTTTCAGCAAGTCCACATCCTCAACTATCATTTAGTCTTTCACAATTGCTAACACTCACGCATATTTATGGGTATGAAGTTTTAATCGAACACAGAGAAAGATAAGGGCTTATAGTTTTGCCTCCCATCCTTTTACCACAAGGGTAATGTCAACAATAATAGGTCATGAAAACTCACATCCAATTCACTATATATATAAGGATCTTTCCAACACATTGTGCTTGCCGAAGGATAAAATGTAAAAAGGAAAGTTGAAAATCACCATGACTCTTGTATGAAGTGTAAGACAAGAATAAAAGATAGGCCCTTCGCAGAGGGAAGCAGAGGTTGTCATGTGCTTTTATGGTTGGATGCACAAAATCTTAATGCGAAAGAACGTCACTTTATATTGCCACTTGTGCTATGGACCTTTATTAATGCAGTCAGTCGCTTTTATTTCTTCCACATCACAAGATCGTATAAAGCTTATTTTCTCCACACTAATAAATCATACATATTTAGAGAGCAATTTTTATTGCTTGCAACAATGACAACTTACTTGAAGGATCTTACTCAATCCATAGGTAGATATGGTGGACTCTCATGGCAAAAGTGGGTTTAAGGTATTTGGAAGCACAAGTAGTATCTCTAGTTGGTGCAAAGAATTTGGCTAGCATGAGAGGGAAAGACAAGCTCAACATGTTGGATGATCCATGACAATATAATTTATTTCAGATGTAAGAAAACATAACCCATTACGTTGTCTTCCTTATTCAACATCAGCTCTTTAGCATGTCATATTTTAATGAGTGCTCACAATCATAAAAGATGTCCAAGATAGTATATTTACATGTGAAAACCTCTCTTTCTTTATTACTTCCTATTAATTGCAACGATGACCAAAACTATGTTTGTCAACTCCCAACAACTTTTATTCATCATACTCTTTATATGTGAAGTCATTACTCTCCATAAGATCCATAAGATCTCTTTATTTCTTTTTGTTCTTTCTCTTTTCTTTTATTTTTATTCCCTCCAGATCATAGCAAGATGGCAAAGCCCTTGACTCAACACTAATCATTATTACATATAGCTCACGGACTCGATTACATAGAAGGATCATAAAGCAAAACTCAAAACTAGATCATACTGAAATTTTATTCTACTAGATTAAGATATAACCAAAAGGGTCGAACTAAGAAAAACGGTAAAGATAAAAGTGTGATGGTGATACGATACCGGGGCACTCCCCCAAGCTTGGCAGTTGCCAAGGGCAGTGCCCATACCAGATACTCAATTCTTCTTTGTTGGTGGAGAAGATGATGGCGATGATGGAGAGTCACACATCGAGCGTAGGAGATCCTCCAATTTGCGGATGATGCCCTTGAGTGCAATGATATGCTCCTTCAACAAAATATTTTCACTTGTGAGATACTTGTTTTGAATGCGAGCTAACTCAATCATCTTGAAAGCTTCAATCTCCGTTGGGGTAAGGAGATTGTGATGAGGTTGAAGGATGTCTTCATCTTCTACTATCGGAACTTGATCTCCCATGGCCTTCTTGATCCCATCATCCTTGTTGATCTCCCGGGGCTCTTCTCTCTTCAGCTCTATCTTCATTAGCCAAGCATCGTTGCCCTCATTGTTAGAGGAGGAGGGAGACGACATGATGCCTGGCCTTGACAACCCTGGCAGAAAATAGCTCGAAACAAAAGTAGGAGATATTTACGTGGTACGGTGATCAAAACCTTCGGGAGATTATATAATGAATTTTTACCGACCAAAAGAAGTATCTTGTAAGAAATCAAAGTCTGGAGAGCACACCAGGTGCCCACGAGGCAGGGGGTGCGCCCAGGGGGGTAGGGTGCGCCCTCCGCCCTCATGGAAGCCTCGTGTCCTTCCCGGACTACTTATTATTTTCCTATTTTCTTAAATATTCCAAAACGGAGAAAAAATGCTATTAGAATGGTTTTGGAGCTGGTTTACTTACCGTACCTCATACATATTCCTTTCCGGAGTCTGAAACGTTCTGGAAAGTGTCCTTTATGTATTCCTCCCGGGTTACAGTTTCGATAACATTAGTTTCAACATTTATAGGATTACCTGAGATATAATGTTTGATTCGTTGACCGTTCACCACCCTCGGATTTGTGCCTTCGAAGTTGTTGATTTTTATGGCACCGGAACGATAGGCCTCCTCGATGACGTAAGGACCTTCCCATTTAGAGAGGAGTTTTCCTGCAAAAAATCTTAAACGAGAGTTGTATAGCAATACATAATCACCTACATTAAACTCACGTTTTTGTGTCCTTTTGCCATGCCATCTTTTAACTTTTTCCTTAAACAGTTTGGCATTCTCATAGGCCTGGGTTCTCCATTCATCAAGTGAGCTAATGTCAAAAAGCCTCTTCTCACCAGCAAGTTTGAAATCATAATTGAGCTCATTAATGGCCCAATATGCCTTATGTTCTAGTTCGATAGGTAAGTGACATGCTTTTCCATAAACCATTTTATACGGAGACATACCCATAGGATTTTTATATGTAGTTCTATAGGCCGATAATGCATCATCAAGTTTCTTGGACCAATTCTTTCTAGATATATTAATAGTCTTTTGCAAAATTAACTTAAGCTCTCTATTACTTAGTTCTACTTGACCACTAGACTGCAGATGATATGGAGATGCAATTCTATGATTAACATTATACTTAGCAAGCATTTTACGAAAAGCACCATGAATAATATGTGAACCACCATCAGTCATTAAGTATCTAGGGACTCCAAACCTTGGAAAAATAACTTCTTTAAGCATATTAATAGAGGTGTTATGATCAGCACTACTAGTTGGAATAGCTTCTACCCACTTAGTAACGTAATCAACAGCAACTAAAATATGTGTATACCCATTAGAGGAAGGAAATTGTCTCATATAATCAAAGCCCCAAACATCAAATGGTTCAATAACAAGTGAATAATTCATATGCATTTCTTGACGTCTACTAATATTACCAATCCTTTGACATTCATCGCAAGACAAGACAAACTTACGGGCATCTTTGAAGAGAGTGGGCCAATAAAAACTGGATTGCAATACCTTATGTGCAGTTCTATCTCCAGCATGGTGTCCTCCATAAGCCTCGGAATAACACTTGCGTAGAATCTGTTCCTATTCATGCTCATGTACACAACGTCTAATGACACCATCTACTCCTTCTTTATAAAGGTGTGGGTCATCCCAGAAGTAATGCCTTAAATCATAGAAAACCTTTTTCTTTTGCTGGTATGTGAAACTAGGTGGTATGAATTTAGCAACAATATAATTAGCATAATCAGCATACTGATACGTCTCCAACGTATCTATAATTTTTGATTTCTCCATGCTATTATATTATCTATTTTGGATGTTAATGGGCTTTATTTTACACTTTTATATCATTTTTGGGACTAACCTACTAATCGGAGGCCCATCCCAAATTGATGTTTTTTGCCTATTTTAGGGTTTCGAAGAAAAGGAATATCAAACGGAGTCCAAACGGAATGAAACCTTCGGGAACATGATTTTCTCAATGAACATGATCCAGGAGACTTGGAGTATGCGTCAAGAAACAATGGAGGAAGGCACGAGGCAGGGGGCGCGCCCTCCACCCTCGTGGGCCCTCCGTTGCTCCACCAACGTACTTATTCCTCCTATATATATCCACGTACCCCCCAAACATCCAGGAGCACCACGAAAACCTAATTCCACCGCCGCAACCTTCTGTACTCGAGAGATTCCATCTTGGGGCCTTTTCCGGAGCTCCATCGGAGGGGGCATCGGTCACGGAGGGCCTCTACATCAACTCCATGGTCTCTCTGGTGATGTGTGAGTAGTTTACTTCAGACCTACGGGTCCATAGTTATTAGCTAGATGGCTTCTTCTCTCTCTTTGGATCTCAATACAAAGTTCTCCTCGATCTTCTTGGAGATCTATTCGATGTAATCTTCTTTTGCGGTGTGTTTGTCGAGATCTGATGAATTGTGGGTTTATGATCCAGATTATCTATGAACAATATTTGCTTCTTCTCTGAATTCTTTTATGTATGATTGTTTTATCTTTGCAAGTCTCTTCGAATTATCAGTTTGGTTTGGCCTACTAGATTGATCTTTCTTGCAATGGGGGAAGTGCTTAGCTTCGGGTTCAATCTTGCGGTGTTCGATCCCAATGACAGTAAGGGAACCGATACATATTGTATTGTTGACATCGAGGATAAAAAGATGGGGGTTATATCATATTGCATGAGTTTATCCCTGTACATCATGTCATCTTACTTAAAGCATTACTCTGTTCTCTTGAACTTAATACTCTAGATGCATGTTGGATAGCGGTCGATGAGTGGAGTAATAGTAGTAGATGTAGAATCGTTTCGGTCTACTTGTCTCGAACGTGATGCCTATATACATGATCATACCTAGATATTCTCATAACTATCCTCAATTCTATCAATTGCTCGACAGTAATTCGTTTACCCACCGTGATACTTATGCTCTTGAGAGAAGCCACTAGTGAAACCTTTGGCCCCCGGGTCTATCTTCTATCATATTAATCTTCCAATACTTAGTTGTTTCTATTGCTATTTATTTTACTTTGCATCTTTTATTTCTCTTTATCATAAAAATACCAAAAATATTATCTTATCATATCTATCAGATCTCACTCTCGTAAGTGACCGTGAAGGGATTGACAACCCCTTTATCGCGTTGGTTGCGAGGTTCTTATTTGTTTGTGTAGGTGCGTGGGACTTGAGCGTGATCTCCTAATGGATTGATACCTTGGTTCTAAAAAACTGAGGAAATACTTACGCTATTTTACTACATCACCCTTTCCTCTTCAAGGGAAAACCAATGTAGTGCTCAAGAGGTAGCAAGAAGGATTTCTGGCGTCGTTGCCAGGGAGATCTACAACAAGTCAAGAGATACCAAGTACCCATCACAAATCCTTATCCCTCGCATTACATTATTTGCCATTTGCATCTCGTTTTCCTCTCCCCCACTTCACACTTGTCGTTTTATTTGCCCTCTCTTGTTCCGTTCGCCTCTTTTCTGCTTGCTTTGTCGTTATGGCTAGTCCTTTATCTACTCCTTTGTCTCCCGAGAACGAAGTTCTTAATTTTAAACAAAGGGAGGGGGAAAATCTAAAAGATGCTTGGTACAGAATTTGCAATGCGCAAAATAGATCTACTAGGAAGCAATCTACTTCCGTTTTTCTTCGCAATTTTTGTGTGGGCATCACTCCTTGGAATAGATATATTCTTGATGCCATTATCGGAGGGAATTTCTTGGGTAGCCATACTTTTCATTCTTATAATGCTATGATAGATCTGTTTGGCCCACCACCTCTTTTGGTTAATGGAACTATTTTAACTTTGGAACATGTGATGCAACGGCTTGAAATTATTGAAAATAAAGTTGCCACGGTAGAGTTAATTGAAAATTTGGATATAAAGATCCATAACCAAATTACCCAATACAGATCTAAGGTAGGAGTTGCTCTTAAAAGTTTTAAAGAAAAGGGACCTATGGTTAATGAAAAGATAGATCAAGATTCCACTAGAATTGATAAAATTGAGGATATTATTACCAACCTTGGGTCCGCTTTTTCTTATGTGAAAAATAATCCTCCTGATGCTAAGATTGCCAAACTAATGTATGTTCCTAAAAATATGGGTGAAACTTCTAATAAGGAAAATGCGGATCTCAAATCCATAAGTGTTCACCCCAATTTTCTCACTATCCTTAAGGAACCTTTTGCTACAAATGATTTTCTTGATTTTGTACCTAGGAGTGTGATAATTAATAAAAAGAAAGAAACTCCTAAGGGTTATAGGTGTCTTATTGAAGAATTACCTACCAAAGATGGCAATACCTAGATCTATCTTCGCTTTTATGCCTAGCTAGGGGCGTTAAACGATAGCGCTTGTTGGGAGGCAACCCAATTTTATTTTTATTCCTTGCTTTTTGCTCTTGTTTAGTAATAAATAATTTATCTATCCTCTGTTTTGGTTGTGTTTTTTGTGTTTAATTAGTGTTTGTGCCAAGTACAACCGTTGGGAAGACTTGGGGAGAGTCTTTTTGATCTTGCTGTAAAAAACAGAAACGTTAGCGCTCACGAGAATCACTGCCATTTTTATTTGGAAAGTGATATTTAGTTAATTATTTTTGCAGATGATTAATAGATAAATTCCTCACGTCCAGCAGTTTATTTTAGAATTTTTGGGGCTCCATAAGTTTGCGTTAGCTACAGATTACTACAGACTGTTCTGTTTTTGACAGATTCTTTTTTCGTGTGTTGTTTGCTTATTTTGATGAATCTATGGCTAGTAAAAGAGTTTATAAACCATAGAGAAGTTGGAATACAGTAGGTTTAACACCAATATAAATCAAGAATGAGTTAATTATAGTACCTTGAAGTGGTGTTTTGTTTTCTTTCGCTAACGGAGCTCACGAGATTTTCTATTTTGAGTTTTGTGTTGTGAAGTTTTCAAGTTCTGGGTAAAGATTTGATGGATTATGGAACAAGGAGTGGCAAGAGCCTAAGCTTTGGGATGCCCATGGAACCCCAAGGTAAAATTCAAGGACACCAAAAAGCCTAAGCTTGGGGATGCCCCGGAAGGCATCCCCTCTTTCGTCTTCGTCTATCGGTAACTTTACTTGGAGCTATATTTTTAATCACCACATGATATGTGTTTTTCTTGGAGCGTCTTGTATGATTTGAGTCTTTGCTATTTAGTTTAACACAATCATCCTTGATGTACACACCTTTTGAGATAGACTCACATGATTGGGAATTTATTAGAATACTCTATGTGCTTCACTTATACCTTTTGAGCTATATAGTTTTTGCTCTAGTGCTTCACTTATATCTTTTAGAGCACAGCGGTGGTTTTATTTTATAGAAACTATTGTTCTCTCATGCTTAACTTATATTATTTTTAGAGTCCTTTAAGAACAACATGGCAATAATAAAAACTTTCATACAAGTGCATTGAATACTATGAGAAGTTTGATACTTGATAATTGTTTTGAGATATGGAGATGGTGATATTAGAGTCATGCTAGTTGAGTAGTTGTGAATTTGAGAAATACTTGAGTTGAAGTTTGTGATTCCCGTAGCATGCACGTATGGTGAACCATTATGTGACGAAGTCGGAGCATGATCTATTTATTGATTGTCTTCCTTATGAGTGGCGGTCGGGAACGAGCGATGGTCTTTTCCTACCAATATATCCCCCTAGGAGCATGTGTGTAATACATTGCTTTGATAACTTGTAGATTTTTGCAATAAGTACGTGAGTTCTTTATGACTAATGTTGAGTCCATGGATTATACGCACTCTCACTGAGGGAGTCGTGGATTAGGGGGTGTCCGGATGGCCAGACTATACATTCGGCCGGACTCCTGGACTATGAAGATACAAGATTGAAGACTTCGTCCCGTGTCCGGAAGGGACTTTCCTTGGCGTGGAAGGCAAGCTTGGCGATATGGATATGTAGATCTCCTACCATTATAACCGACTTTGTGTAACCCTAACTGTCGGTGTCAAAACCGGCGGATCTCGGGTAGGGGGTCCCGAACTGTGCGTCTAGGTCGGATGGTAACAGGAGACAAGGGACACTTTGTTTTACCCAGGTTCGGGCCCTCTCGATGGAGGTAAAACCCTACTCCTGCTTGATTAATATTGATGATATGGGTAGTACAAGAGTAGATCTACCACGAGATCAAGGAGGCTAAACCCTAGAAGCTAGCCTATGGTATGATTGTGTATGGAGTTGATTCTGTCCTACGGACTACAACCCTCCGGTTTATATAGACACCGGATAGGGTTAGGGTTACATAGAGTCGGTTACAATGGTAGGAGATCTTGAATATCCGCATCACCAAGCTTGCCTTCCATGCCAAGGAAAGTCCCATCCGGACACGGGACGAAGTCTTCAATCTTGTATCTTCATAATCCAGGAGTCGGGCTGAAGGTATAGTCTGGCTACCCGAACACCCCCTAATCCAGGACTCCCTCGGTAGCCCCTGAACCAGGCTTCAATGACGATGAGTCCGGCGCGCAAATTGTCTTCGGCATAGCAAGGCGGGTTCCTCCTCCAAGTCCTTCATAGAAGATTTTAATCACCAAGAGTAGTGTCCGGCTCTATAAAATAAGTTTCCACGTATTGCCATAGAGAGAATAATATTAACACAAATCAAGTCTCCTGATGTATTCTGTAGTGCACCATCATATTACAGCCAAGTCCTTTACTTGAATCGTTTTTATTTTTCCGCCTCAGCATGTTTTGCGAGGCGGTTTCCTTGGCACGTCTTGTCAAAGCAGAGACCGTGTGCCCCCTTTTACGGGATTCTCATCAATACGGACGTGGGTAACCCAATCGTGCCCGTTAGCACTTTTTCTCGATTAAAGGCGAGTCTCAAACGGTTACGGGGAGGGCTCTTGGTATTCGACCTCTTATAAAGAGACCAAGGCCTTACTCCTTTTTCAATCTCAAACGATCGCCCGTCGCCTCGAGTTCCAACACCCTAGGCTTCATATTTCAGGCGCTTCGAACCTTCGACAATGTCCGGTTCCGACCTTCAAGGCCGATGGATGACGGAGGAGGACGTGCTAAAGTTGAGAGAGGCTAAGTTCTTGACCGCTGAAATTACGCATAGGTTGCCTGTTCAAGGGCAAGCTATTCCCAGTCCCCATCCCGGTGAGAGCGTAGTGTTCATGTCTCACTTCCTTCGGGGGTTAGGCTTCTCGATGAATCCCTTCGTGAGGGGGCTGCTGTTTTATTACGGGCTGGAATTCCATGACTTAGCTCTGGAGTCCATCCTCCATATTTCTTCATTCATCGTTGTGTGCGAAGCGTTCCTCCATGTTACCCCTCACTTCGGATTACGGCTCAAGACCTTTGGAGTGGAGCCGAAGATGATCGAGGGACGGCATGCAGAGTGCGGAGGCGCTGTCATAAGTAAGAATGCCGATGCTCCATGGCCCGAGGGCTTCTTTCAAGAGGAGCTTGGCTTGTGGCAATGAGAATGGTTTTATATCACCGCTCCCAGGAGCGCCAAGTGGGCGGCTCCTCCTGTCTTTCGCCCGGGTCCCCCACCACGGCTATCGTCATGGGTCAACAAAGGATTAGACTGGGGGTTACCCAAAGACGTGCCCCTGTTGCAGGGCCGCATTAGGGATCTCTTAGAAGGAGACTTCAACCTGGTCAAGGTGACGCAGGTCATGCTGATTCGCCGAACATTGCCCGGCAAACGTCGCCCCTTCGCCTGTGGGAGTTTAATCCGGAGGGACCACGAGTTCTACAGAACTTCATGGGCGCAACACCCGTGGAGATGTATAAACTGTTCTTTGGATCACAGGAGATGTGTCCGGATTTAACCGAGGACGCAGGCCTAAGCTGCAATCGCCCGGATACTCAAGTAAGCAATCTTGTGCCCGGACCTTCTATCCATATAATAAACTTGCCCCTAAGAGAGCTCTCCTTTTAAACAGGAGTGGATAGCGAAGGCAAAGCTGATCAGGTGTCCGGCTCCCCTTCCTAAAACCAGGCCGGATCCCATGCTAGTCAGGATGCTGGAAATAATGCCTTTGGAGGGGGAGGACAAGGAAGCTATGGCCTCCTCGAAGGGGGCTGCTTCGAAGGGAGGAACTGACAATTCCTCTCCTAAGGGGAAGAAAAGAGCTGCCTCTGACGATCCGAAAACCATGGTCTCGAAGCGGGGGGAAAATCCTCGTCAGAGGGTCCGGCGTCGGGGAGTCCCTCGGCCGGACTACGCCCTCAAGGGGATCAGCCCTCCAGCGACCCGTAAGTAGAGAGAGGTTTTCCTTTTGAGGGATGAGAGAAATCTTTGATTTATATTTGAGAAGATTAACCGAAATGTTACCTTGTAGCTCGGACCTCAGCCCTTCTCAGCAGAGCTCGTCTTCGGACGCCTCCCCCTGCCGTGCCGCCTAGCAAGGCGGGCGATCCTGAGGTGTCATCGCGGAGGGTTTCTCCGAATCCGGCAGGGGTGGAAGGTGGCAGTGCGGCCCCCTGAAGTTCTCCGCGTCCGGTCTTCGAAGGAGGCCATAGGGCAAGTCCGGCACCGTCTGGTGCTCGGCTGGAGGAGCTAAAGATTCTGCTGGGGCAAGCTTCTATATCAGAGGAGCACCATGCATTGATGGGTACGGTGATTGAAAAGATTTCATCCGCAAAAAGCGGATTGCATGAGGCCGTCAAAAGCTTACTGACGGGGTTTGAGGTACGTTAGATAATGTTCCCTTTGGTTCGTTCTGCATGAATAAGATGCGCCCTAGGTAGATGGTAGCCCCTGAGACTCCGCGCATCGTCAAGAACTGATGGCACGCGGAGGATCATAATCCCAGGTCTAAGATGTCGCCTTTGAATGTAGGCGGCAGGGAGTCCGGAATCGAGCCGAACTGAAGAGTTTGCCGAACTAAAGCTGCACCTGGACGCGGCAGATGCCGACATTAAGCGGCTTGATGAAGCTCAAGGTATGCAATTCTTCGGGCGGCATCAGGTAAGAAGAGTTTTATGCCAGTGTCTTACTATGTGCATGCTTGACGTAGATGGTGCGGCCGCCATGGAGAGTCTTAGGGCAGAACTTGCCCGAGCTAAAGAACAAGCCAGAGAAAGTGATGCGGTTGCCAAGAAAGCCCTTGAAGAGCTGAGAGCCGAACATGCTGCTCATTGCCGAAGCAAAGAGGAGATGGCCGAGATGGCCAAAAAGTTAAAAAGCGCTACCGACCGTTGCAGATTTCTTGAAAAAGAAGGCCAGGCAAAACAGACGGACTTGGAGAAGGCCGTCGCTGATGCCAAGGACGCTCGCTCTGCGATGAGAGCTGCGAAGGAGGAGCTGCGTCAAGCCGAACAGATTGTGGCTGGAAAGCCCTTTATGCTACGAAGGAAGGTTTGTGATCCGAAGTTTGCTCCGTTGGACCGGATGTGGAGTGTGGAGGACACCTATCTGGATTTGGCAGCGAGTGCTGCTGATGCGACCGAACACTTTCGAAATCAAAAAGATCGTGAAGTGGAAAAGCTTTTCTGGTCGCAGTTTCACAATCCAGAGCGTCCACTGGCGGTGGATGATCGTTTGGCTCAATGGGCCAAACTGAATAGGTTGTCTGGACTCGCCATGAAGTATGTCGTGGGTCACCTGTGGCCGGGGAGTTCGGAGCCGAAGAGTTATTTCAACTTGGTGCAGCAATTCCTTCACGCGGTGCCGCGTATAAATGCAATTAAGAGGTCAGCATGCATAGAGGGCGCTAGGATGGCTCTAGCCCGTGTTAAGACATACTGGGCGGAGATGGAGACCACCGTTGTTGCGTCCCGAGATTCGGACCAAAGCCGAGTGCCCTCCGAGCACTATTTTCAGGAAGTTCTTGAAGGCGCTCGTGTAATAGAGACGCAGTGCCCGAAAGATGCTATGTTATGATAGCATATGTAATTATAAAGTAATATTTTGATGGACTTTTATACTTGTGCCTCCAAGTATTGTAAACACCTTCTATGCGGCCGTTTTAAGATATATATATATATATATATATATATATAGAATCTGAAAGATGGCAGTCGTTGGCTTCAGCCCCCACGCACATAGTGTGGGGGTGCTTGCAGAAGACGCATTTTCACACTTAACCCAACGTCTTGGTCCTACAAAGGAGGTGATAGCGCAGCGGGCCAGGCAACCGGACTATAATGCTTTAACACTTTCACTTAGCGATAGGAGTTTGAAAATGAGACTCTTTAGGTAGCTCCTTGGTGGCAACTGCGCTCGTCCGAATTCGGGGCGCGTATGTGCCTGGCCGAGAAACGGCCCTTCGTTAAAGCCGAGGAATCCGATAGATTCCGATCGGTCATCGAGTGGCTGACCAGTCTCACGCTACATCATGACAGTCGGTTTTCGGCTTTCTCTACTGAGGTGCTCGCCCTGGCCGAACCGAGGGCACAATCGCAGTAGTTCTCCTGGTGCTACCTTAGTCGATAGAGCGGAACTCAGTAGCCGGGCAACCCAACATTTGACCAAAGACATGATTCGGGGCTGATGCATATAATGCCAGAACTCGCGACGCTGAACACTCCCTAAGGTGTTCGGTCTTTATGAGTGCGGGCCAAACAACACTCTTTATTAAAAAAGCCCCTAGTGTCTGGGTACGTGCAAAAATTCTGACGTGGCCACATGCCAAGACGCCAGCCTCCTCCTTGGTTATACTGGAAAGAAAAACCAGGGGAAGTGTAGCAACGAGAGACAGTCAAAAAGGTTTACGCAGGGTCTTAATCTAAAAAGAGTCCTTTAGGACGGGTCCCTACTGCACGTCTGCGCCTGTGTCTCCGTTGTGCCGTATCCTGGACGGGCGCCGCACGTCGTTCTTCTGTAAAAGAGAGGAACTGAGTTGAAAACGGGTTGTGCAGAAAAAGTTTAAAAATAAGCAAAGTATAAAGTAAGATATGGAAGTTTGAGCTTTATTGTCTCTTATTGTATATGCGTGGAGCCCCTTGTGCGGGGGTATATGGCTTCTAGGCCTACATCAATGATGATTTTGTACCGAACTCGTCTATCCGCGTTCACGGTCCTGAAATGGCCTATTTTAAAGTTTTTTGGCCGATGAGGCCATTTTTCTGTGGGGCTGTTAAAGCGGCCGCACTGTCCTCCTCTTAGGGAGGCTCACTTTAGTGCTTTCCCGTCAAAGAAATGATGCCTCGTGGACCGGGCATCTTAAGCGTAAGAGATGCATAATGCGGTATTGCGTTAAATCGAGCGAAAGCTTCGCGTCCCAGAAGTGCTTGATAGTGACTTGAGAACGGGACGACGTGGAAGGTCAGATTTTCGCAGCGGAGGTTATCGGCGGAGCCGAATGTGACTGTGAGCCGGAGAAAACCCGTACAATGGGTGTCCGGGCGCGGTATTACCCCTTGAAAGGAGGTTTTGCTGCGACGGATTCTTGCTGGGTTTATCCCCATGTGTTGTATTGTATCCTGATATATCAGGTTTAGTCCGCTGCCGCCGTTCATGAGGACATTTGAAAACTTGAGTCCGCCAATTATTGGATCGAGTATCAAGGCAGTCCATCCTATGTTCTTGATATTCCTAGAATAATCTAGCTGATCAAAGGTGATCGATTTTGACAACCAGTGGCAGGATCCTTTGGGGATGGGCCGTGTGGTGCGTACCTTTACGGGCACCGCATGTTTTGTTATGTGAAGTGAGTTCACTGTTTTTACTTCTTGCAGGAAGTTCTTTTGTTTCCTGGTGCTCTGCTGTTGGGGTTCGTCCTCGTCTTCGCTTGGTGTGCCAAGCCCCTTGTGTTCGGCATTAAGTTTGCCGAATTGTTTGAAGACCCAACAGTCTCTGTGGGTATGGTTAGCGGGCTTCACTGGAGTACTGTGTATCTGAGATATCCTATCCAGGATTTTATTTAGGTTGGATGGATCATCCCTGTTATCCTGGGGGGCGATTTTTCCTGATTTTGTCTTGAGCCTTTAAATCCGACGTTGACTGCCGTGCTCTTCAGACTTTTGTCCCTAGTCCGGCGACGGTCCTTGTTGCGTCGCGGTCTTCCATTTCCATCCCTGGTTTCAGATGTACTTGGGTCGTTGGGGCTGCACCTTGCCGACCAGCTGTCCTCCCCTGCACAAAAGCGGGTCATGAGGCTTGTTAGTGCAGCCATTGTTCTTGGTTTTTCTTGGCCGAGGTGTCTGGTGAGCCATTCGTCTCGGACATTATGCCTGAAAGCTGCTAGGGCTTCGGCGTCCGGACAGTCTACTATCTGATTCTTTTTAGTGAGGAATCTATTCCAGAACTGCCGAGCTGATTCTCCGGGTTGTTGAGTTATGTGACTAAGATCGTCTGCATCCGGAGGGCGAACATAGGTCCCTTGAAAGTTTGCTCGGAAAGCATCCTCGAGCTCTTCCTAGCTTCCAATTGTGTTTTCGGGAAGGCTTTTGAGCCAATGCTGGGCTGGCCCTTTAAGCTTAAGGGGTAGATATTTTATGGCGTGGAGATCATCTCCTCTAGCCATGTGTATGTGGAGGATGTAATCCTCGATCCAGACTCCTGGGTCTGTTGTTCCATCGTATGCCTCTATGTTGACGGGTTTGAATCCCTCTGGGAATTCATGGTCCAGGACCTCATCGGTGAAGCATAGGGGGTGTGCGGCACCCCTGTATTTGGGTATGCCGGATTCTGATGTTGGCTTCATAGCGTTGCTTACGAGAGCTTGCTTTCTTGGCCCATAAATGGACCTGACTGGGCCATGATGCGGATCCTTGAGTGGGTCGCATGCCGATTTTGGTGCGGCACCGCTTGTCGCTTTATGGGGTCGTCTATCCGACCGTGTGGCTTTTTCATCTATTGAATGTGAGGGCTCTGAGGCCTCTTCGTCGAATTCAGGCAGTAGCTTTCTTTTCGGATAGCTTCTAGTGCGGTGATTGTCGCCATACTTATCTGTGGCATTGATTACCTTGCTCCATCTGATCCGGAGTGCGTCTTCCGCTGTTTTTAGCTTCCGCTTCTGCTTTTTTAGGCTGCGTGCAGTTGCAACGAGCCTCTCCTGGAGATTCTGCTCCGTGAGTTTATTCGACGTGAGGTCGTCCAGAATGCCGTTTTCGCCTGAGGAGGGATGTTCGGTTTCTCTATTCGTGTTGCCCTATTCGGACGGTTGCTCTAAGGCCTGCCCGTCATCTACCGGCTCGTCCTACTCTATGGCTGGGTTTTTGTCGAGGCGGGGCTTGGGTCGGCGTTTACGCCGACGCCTTGATTGCTTTTCGGGGGGTCGATCTCTCGTCCCCTCCCCTTTTTCCTCATTGTCGCTTCCTTTAGGGGTGTCCAGCATGTACACATCGTGAGATGGGGTGGCGTTCCAGCGCCCTACAGGTGCTGGTTCCTGTTCGTCTCCTATATCGCCGTTCATGCCGTCGATGTCTTCGGAGCCGAAGTCAAGTATGTCGGTTAAATCATCGACAGTGGCTACAAAGTGGGTGGAGGGTGGGTTTTGAATTTCCTCTCCATCCGTATCCCACCCTTGCTGACCGTAGTTCGGCCAGTGCTCTCCTGATAAAGAGAGAGACTTGAGAGAATTCAGGATGTCGCCAAAAGGCGAATGCTGAAAGATGTCTGCGG
This sequence comes from Triticum monococcum, assembly GCA_034509565.1. Taxonomy (NCBI): domain Eukaryota; kingdom Viridiplantae; phylum Streptophyta; class Magnoliopsida; order Poales; family Poaceae; genus Triticum; species Triticum monococcum. Next base: position 72,297,925 of record CM067842.1, on the reverse strand, counting down.
CAGTGAACTCCATTACCGGTGCCCGATCGGATTCGATTGGGAGGGGCGTGGGGGGCTCGGAGTTTGGAGAGAAATCCGGCTCTTTGGAGTCACGGGCCATGCGGAGTGCGGGACCGGAGTTCGGCTCGATCGCCTTTGAGATCGCAGCCCCTGAGGCAGCGTCCAACCGCTGATCCTCGATCGGTGCAGTAGGTTCCGAATTAATGGTCGAAACCGATGCGTGTGCGGCGTCCAAGGCGCTGTCCGGCGGCAGAGCTATATCATGCCCGTCGAGACAGCGCGGCACGCTTGGCTGTGGCTCGAATCCGTCGAAGATCAAGTCCCCGCGGATGTCAGCCATGTAGTTTAGGCTTCCAAACCTGACCTGACGGCCAGGGGCGTAGCTTTCGATCTGCTCAAGGTGGCCAAGCGAATTGGCCCGCAGTGCGAAGCCGGCGAAGACGAAGATCTGTCCGGGAAGAAAAGTCTCACCCTGGACCGCATCGTTGTTGAGGATCGAAGGAGCCATCGAGGCTAAAGGCGACGACACAGAGGAACTCTCAATGAAAGCACCAATGTCGGTGTCAAAACCGGCAGATCTCGGGTAGGGGGTCCCGAACTATGCGTCTAGGTCGGATGGTAACAGGAGACAGGGGACACTTTGTTTTACCCAGGTTTGGGCCCTCTCGATTGAGGTAAAACCCTACTCCTGCTTGATTAATATTGATGATATGGGTAGTACAAGAGTAGATCTACCACGAGATCAAGGAGGCTAAACCCTAGAAGCTAGCCTATGGTATGATTGTGTATGGAGTTGATTCTGTCCTACGGACTACAACCCTCCGGTTTATATAGACACCGGATAGGGTTAGGGTTACATAGAGTCGGTTACAATGGTAGGAGATCTTGAATATCCGCATCACCAAGCTTGCCTTCCATGCCAAGGAAAGTCCCATCCGGACACGGGACGAAGTCTTCAATCTTGTATCTTCATAATCCAGGAGTCGGGCTGAAGGTATAGTCTGGCTACTCGAACACCCACTAATCCAGGACTCCCTCACTAACCCTCTCTAGTGTCTATATAAACCGGAGGGTCTTAGTCCGTAGGACAAGATACAGAACAACAATCATACCATAGGCTAGCTTCTAGGGTTTAGCCTCTCCGATCTCGTGGTAGATCTACTCTTGTACTACCCATATCATCAATATTAATCAAGCAGGACGTAGGGTTTTACCTCCATCAAGAGGGCTCGAACCTGGGTAAAACTTCGTGTCCCTTGCCTCCTGTTACCATCCGGCCTAGATGCACAGTTCGGGACCCCCTACCCGAGATCCACTGGTTTTGACACCGACATTGGTGCTTTCATTGAGAGTTCCTCTGTGTCATCGCCGTTAGGCTTGATGGCTCCTACGATCATCAATAGCGATGTAGTTGTGACGCCCCCGATTCAATCGTACACTAATCATATACGCAAACGTGTATGATCAAGATCAGGGACTCACGGGAAGATATCACAACACAACTCTACAAATAAAATAAGTCATACAAGCATCATATTACAAGCCAGGGGCCTCGAGGGCTCGAATACAAGATCTCGATCATAGATGAGTCAAACGGAAGCAACAATACCTGAGTACAGACATAAGTTAAACAAGTTGCCATAAGATGGCTAGCAAAAACTGGGATAGAGGTCGAAAGAGGCGCAGGCCTCCTGCCTGGGATCCTCCTAAACTACTCCTGGTCATCGTCAATGGGCAACACGTAGTAGTAGGCACCTACGATGTAGTAGGAGTCGTCGTCGACGGTGGCGTCTGGATCCTGGGCTCCAACATCTGGTTGCGACAACCAGGTAGAAGGGATAGGGGGAAAGAGGGAGAAAGCAACCGTGAGTACTCATCCAAAGTACTCGCAAGCAAGGAGCTACACTACATATGCATGGATATATGTGTAAAGGGCCATATCAGTGGACTGAACTGCAGAATGCCAGAATAAGAGGGGGATAGCTAATCCTGTCGAAGACTACGCTTTTGGCAGCCTCCGTCTTGCAGCATGTAGAAGAGAGTAGACTGAAGACCTCCAAGTAGCATCGTATAGCATAATCCTAACCGATGACCCTCCCCTCGTCGCCCTGCGAGAGAGCGACCACCGGTTGTATCTGTCACTTGGAAGGGTGTGTTTTATTAAGTATCCGGTTCTAGTTGTCATAAGGTCAAGGTACAACTCCAAGTCGTCCTGTTACCGAAGATCACGGCTATTCGAATAGATTAACTTCCCTGCAGGGGTGCACCACATAACCCAACACGCTCGATCCCATTTGGCCGGACACACTTTTCTGGGTCATGCCCGGCCTCGGAAGATCAACACGTCGCAGCCCTACTTAGGCACAACAGAGAGGTCAGCACGCCGGTCTAAATCCTATGGCGCAGGGGTCTGAGCCCATCGCCCTTTGCACACCTGCACGTTGCGAACGCGGCCGGAAGCAGAACTAGGCCCCTTAATACAAGAGCAGGCTTACGGTCCAATCCGGCGCGCGCCACTCAGTCGCTGACGTCACGAAGGATTCGGCTGATACCACGACGTCGAGTGCCCATAACTGTCCCCGCGTAGATGGTTAGTGCGTATAGGCCAGTAGCCAGACTCAGATCAAATACCAAGATCTCGTTAAACGTGTTAAGTATCGCGAACGCCGACCAGGGCCAGGCCCACCTCTCTCCTAGGTGGTCTGTACCTGCCCTGTCGCTCCGCCACAAAGTAACAGTCGGGGGCCGTCGGGAACCCAAGCCCACCTCTACCGGGATGGAGCCACCTGCCCCTTCAGCCCCCATCTCCGAACAGTATCACAGGTAAGGTAACAGTGTAAAGTATATAGTATATGCCCGTGATCACCTCCCGAAGTGATCACAGCCCAGTAGTATAGCATAGCAGACGGACAAGAGCGGAGGGCCATTGATGGAACACTAGCATCCTATACTAAGCAGTAGGATAGCAGGTAAAGGTAACAACAGTAGTAGCAAGGACAGGCTATGCATCAGAATAGGATTAACGGAAAGCAGTAACATGCTACACTACTCTAATGCAAGCAGTATAGAGAAGGAATAGGCGATATCTGGTGATCAAAGGGGGGACTTGTCTGGTTGCTCTGGCAAGAAGGAGGGGTCATCTCCGATGTAGTCGAACACACGAACATCGGCATCGGTCTCGGAGTCTACCGGAAAGGAGTAATGGAGAGGGAACACAATAAATAATAGAGCAATCAAATGTAGCACAAAGCAAGTCGCGGCAATACGTTGTGCTAGGGGTGACCTAACGCAGGGATAGGCGATACCGGCGAAGGGGGGAAACATCCGGGAAAGTATTCCCAGTGTTTCGAGTTTTCGCACAGATGAACCGGAGAGGGAAAGTTGCGTGTTCGCTATTCTAGGGATGCTGGCGGATGAACGGGCTGCGTATCCAGATTCGTCTCGTCGTTCTGAGCAACTTTCATATATAAAACTTTTTCATCCGAGATACGGTTTATTCTATATTAATTTTCGAAGCTTTATTGATTTTCAGGAATTTCTAGAATTAATTTAATTCGAAATAAAACAATAAATAATTTTGTCACCCAATGCTACCCTGGCCTACGTGTATGACAGTGGGGCCATGGGTGGTCCAGTCAGCTGGGTCAACAATAGTTGACCAGTCAATGCTGACCCACATGTAAGTGTCATATGTGCTAACAGAAGTAGCTAGACTAAAATAAACTAGAGGGGGCCACATGTCATTGGACCAACTAAGTCTACCTAATACGGGAGTACTAAACTAATCCTAGTACTAAACCAAAGTGTTGGCTGGCTGTAGGCATGCACAAGAGCACGCAACGCATGTGCAGGAGCATTGGATGCTTGTGTGCACGAATGCATGACCGTCCATGGCCGAAGCATAGCACGACGAGCATGAGTAGAAGGCCGTGGGCAGGTGACCAGCTGCGAGTATGGCCGGTCATAGCAGTAGCGACAGCAGGCGAGCAGTAGGCGGCCGAACACGGGCAACGGCAAGCGATAGAAGGCAACAGTAAGAACAATACGAAGCAGCGGCAACAGCAAGCGAAGGCAGCAGCAACGATAGTGCAGCAGCAAGCAGCGACGGGAACGCAACAGCAGGTGGCCGCGGGTACGCGCGTGTGGGTGCAGGGATGGGCAGGACCTGCCACGCGCTCGAGGTTGGGTGCGGCCACGGGTGGGCATGAGCGGAGGGGCAAGCGGTGCACGCAGAGGTCTGGGCTCCATGTAGATCGAAGCCACAGGCACACAGCTGGCTCGCCAAGGGCACGGGCAACATCTACGCGATGCCACTAGCGGGGCGGCGCACTTGGCTGGGCCAAAGGAGCACAACAGCAGCGGCAGTTAATACAGCGGCGGCGCTGAGCTCCGGCGGCCATGGCAGCAGCAACAGTATGCACGGAGTCGAGACGCAGCAAGAGGGGAAGTGATGAGGAGCTCACCACGGAGGCACATGGAGGCTCATTGGTGGCTTAGGAGCTGCAGAGGCGGCGGATTGACAAAGAACTGCGGCAACAACCGATGAAGAAGATGGTGTCGATTCGGCCACTGCGGTGGCTCCGGGCTTGAGCTCGTGGGTGAGGAAGACGAAGAGGACGACGGCGGATCTCCTGCACATGTCGGCAAGGCAAGGGCTCGGTGGTAGGCGACGGGGCCATGACGATGGACTCACTCGGCTTGCGCGAGGAAGAAGAGATTGAGGCGAGAGGGGAATTGGGGAGGCTAGGGTTCCAGGAGGGGTGTCGGGGTCTTATCCACACGGGGGAAACGACAGAGAGGCGCGGGATGGCCGACACGGCGCGGCCTCCGCGCCATGGACGACGCAGGGGCGTCCACGGTGCCTCCTGTGAACAGGAGGACGAGGAGGGAGGGGGAGTTGGGCTGGGCTGCAGTGTTGCGCGGCTGGGCCAAGTGCACAGTGCAGCCTGGCTTTTTTTACTTTTCATTTTGTTTTCTTTTATTCTTTCAAAACGTTTCTATTTATTTATAACTTCACATTATTTTAGTTAAAATAAAATACAAAACTAATTTCTAAATTAGTATAAGTAAATATACCTCCGCCACAAAAAGTTTGGTACTCAATAATTTAGTTTGATATTTTAGAAATTATAAAAGCCATTTATATAATCGCTTAAGCCACTGTTTTAATCATTTTTTAGCACTTAAACACTTTATAAAAATTTGGTTTCTCAACCATAATTACCTATGCATTATTTGGCACAAACCGAACATTTTAGTTTTAATATTTGAAAACTTTTATTGTTTGCTTGATTTTAAATTTGAATTTGAATTGGTTTTGAACTAACGCGAGATTAGCAACAATAACTGAGGTGGCGTGGCATCATTAGCAGAGGTTCACTTTAGTTAATTACCCGGGCTTTACAATTCTCCTCCACTACAAGAAATCTCGTCCCGAGATTTAGGAGGTAGAGAAAGGGGGAAAGATTTGGTTACGAAATTCTAACGGATCTCTTGGTCTTGGTTGCTCTTCTCGAAAAGGTCGATCCACTATGTTGATGTCTTCATTCCTCTGCTCCAGGTCATCATGATGAAGCCGGCATCCTTTTCTTCAAGATCTCCATCGTACTTACGGAAAAGATAAGGGAGTGAGACTCGAGAAGGACGGAGCTCAACACATGCTAGGTACCTCGGGCTATCTCAGTGAACAAGGCATAGAGGCATCTCTTGAGATGAAATTCAAGAGATTCATCGAGAGCAAGGTAAGAAGGTGCACTAAGAAATTTCAAGCGGATAGGCAATCGTTTGTTGCCTAAAACAGAGTGTGAGAGGTGTTCAGAGCAATGAACAAAAATGTTGCATCCGATACCGGAATGAAATATGGCAGGGAAATTAGCTCGTGAATTACATATGAAACCAAGCATAAGGGATAACTTTGGCAATAGGGGTGAATAAGAGAGTCAGGTTTCAATCCCGTGGAACTGTGGGTTATGGGCCCACCATGTGGGTTAAAACTAGAAGGAGCGGTGACATCTTGCACGATCATGATAGCAAGGCATGTCGGAGAATAGACTGTCAGTTATGTCGGCAACAACATTGGTACCAAGGGCGAGGGTCGAAGAGAACCATTTTCCTACTCATTGAAATGAGGCGGACCAATAGTCAAAGTTCTCGTCCATTGATGGTTATCGAAATGTCATCAACATTAGTAACAGGGTCTTGTCAATAGAATTGTACACCGAGGTGTTTACATAAGCAGGAGAATATTACTGCTTAGATCGTATAGATCACAAGAAAGGTTAAACCAAACAATGGAAAGGAAAATATGATTATGAGATTAAACAGAACAATGAAAGGGAAAATGTGTTTAAACACATATTTCAGGGGCATATCCTTGCCAAGGACAAGCAGAGCTTGATATCTATGACAAGATATAATGTAGAAAACCCTTTAGGTAAGGGGAGAGAAACTTCATGACATTACCCATATAGCGGTGTTTGGATAATTGAGCAAGAAACATTTAGCATTGGGCTTCAAATGTTCTTGTTGAAAATCGGAGTACCACAGACATGCTTCGAGATAGCATTGACATGGACTTCAAGCAAAGGTCGGACTTGGATATACAAAGGATCCGTCAGGATAAACTTATTAAACAAGGAATTCAATTTCCTCATGAAAAAAATGGTTAACCTTGTTAAAAAGGACACTATAACACTAGGTCCTCCGGCCAGGTGTGCTAGGCACGACATCACCTTACCGGGTCACATAAAGACCGTTGTTATAACTCTTGGGAATATGTTCCAACCATCATATCTGACCGAGATTCAGATATTATTGGTGTCAGGATACCTCAAACTCACGATGCTCGAGGAGAAAAGGTGCGACACAAATTGACGAGACGACATTGTAATATTCTCGGGAAATGTACTACAGAAGCGAGTTTCGAAACAAGAGCTCATCATTAAACCAATGAAGTGATAAGGAGGTAGCTAATGAACTCAGCGACAATTCATCGAGACTTCCAAAAGATGGGTTTCCACAATTATGTGAACAAGGAGATAACATTAGTCAGATCAAATGATATAATGATGTATGCTCGAGGGAAACATACACAGTTAAACATTGGTTGAAAGGTGCACCCAAAATATGGGCTGGGTTGCACGACCAATGTCAGAATGGTGATTCAATAATCAATAGTCTAAGAATGAACGGCCGACCATTAACTTCAAAGCAATATGGTTGCTAGAAGGGCAGAATCCAAACAACACCGTTCACTTGTTGGTACCCCGGTTGGAATCAACACGAGGACCAAGAAAGAATGGTGATGGTGAGAAGTATCACTATACCAAAAATTCTTAAGAGGTGGTGAAATCTCACAACATTCTTGACATAAAAGATGGTAATACTCTAAGGTAAAGAAGAACAAATGCTGGATAGCAAGGATCTCAAGGTATAACACAAAACGCGAACAAGTTTGTGTTGAACGGAAGGCAATAAAGTGGTCGATGATAACACAAATCATCAAGGGCAAGGATGGTATTTCTCATCATGAACTCAATTGATATCCTAGAAGAGCTCAGAATGCCGAAGATGATCACGACACATTTGTCGAGAGATTTCAAGATGTAATCGATCGGCAATGACATCAAGTCAAAGGAATGGTGAAGCGAAAGGTTATTGGAACCAAGGGTACGACACAAACTCGAAACCAAGCTTGTTGTTCGAGGTGGAATGATAAGATGAGGAAATCGACGTAAGCTTAGCTCATCGTCGAAAATTTGTGCCCCGGGAAGGACCCGGTAGCACAGTTAAAATTTAACACGATAATGATATAGTCAATCAGGCTAGGAATGACATGATCGAGTACAAACTCGCAAGTAAAGAAGATTACTAAGAGTTGTTTAATCGCGACGCGGACTTGATTCAGTTATCGATGTCCTTGAGTGTTTAATAACTCGAAGCCCGTGAAAAATTTGGAATCAGTGAGAATGTAGTACTTGATGAAGAACTCATAAGAAGTTATGCAGTTCCGTGATAAGCTCGAGATACCAGGGGGGTAATACTCGACGATAGATCAAAGTAGAGGTTGGACTGGGGTATTGATCCACAGAAGACAAGTGCTTAAACTTGACCGAGAAATGTGATCAAAGAAGAACAATATGGTCGGAACCATAGCTGCAAGGGATCCAATTTAATGGCACCGGAAGAATTGCCCAAAGGATTAAATATTTTGCAAGAAGCTTCCATGATAAGTTCCACATAGGTCCATGGGCATGAACACAAAGTTCAAGGTCGACTCCCACTTCTTTAATGCACAACCTGTCATTCATTTCTCGCGTTTAGAAAATGACACTAGTTGTTGAAAGTTTTACCTGGTGCAATACCAGATAAGTATGACCCGTCAAATCTTTCGGGATCACACCGATTAGGGAAGGCGTTGGTTCAACCCATCGGGCATCTTAGGAACCTATACCACAAATTACGGAGTAAATAATACAAGCTCGAAAGTAGAGCCTGGTTGACAAAGCAGAGGATACAATTTACCAAAGGCATTATATACCCATGGAAAGGCTCACAAGGTTATTCAATATGAAGCACGCTGTCGGATAAAATCCAACAAAGGAACCGATGGTCCACAAGGGATATGATGTGAGCATCGGTACTCAACCAGAGGAAGAAGAATGCAAGGAGATCTAATTATAGAAACACCTAACTAATTCAAAGTTCAAATGCAAAAGGATTATGATTTCCGAACAAGGGATCAGAAGCAAACGCTCTGCTTAAGGATGAATAAGTTGCATAGACTTAGGGGTACAATCGATGGCAATCCGACTGGTCGGGAACCAACTCATGTTTAAAAGGATGTCTAAGCCAGAAAGATAATTTAGAAGGGTTGATAGATGATTGTGTGCATTCACACACATGTTGAATCAATAGGATCAAAATGACGGTGTCAAAAGATACTAGTGAATATTGCTAGTGATATGGGAGCACCCATAATGTAAGCATATAAGTATTTGCAGAGCATTAGTTGCTAAGGATTTTCAGAGGATTGAATAGTATTTCAAAGACTTTTGTGGAACACCTGAACAACTGGCGATGAGCGGATACTCGAAAAGTGCGAGAAATTATTCTTAGGGGTATTCAGGTGGCAAAGAACTGTAGGGCAGTAGGCACAAAATATTCTCGGGGTATCTTGTAATAACAAGATCGACTGGGAATAAAAGTAAGCACGACAGGTGTAAGTATTTATCCATAGGGATATTTCTGTGGAAGGGAATTGCAAAAGCAACGGGCACAAGGTCTCGAGAGAATATTGGAGAGTATGTTCGAAATCTTCTGGTGCAGCCGGCGATCATCTGGACTGAAGGGGCTCTCCGGGAGAAAGTATTTTCGAGAACCTAAAGTTAGATTTTAGTAAAAAAATCGTTTAACTCGAATAGAAGAGAGTTCAGAATCCTGGAGTAAAGATCGAGGAGTAAAAGATCCTAATACCACCCAATGGCGACGTGTGCCCGTAAGACACACAGCCATGGTAGTAAAAGTTTTGCAATGTCTAGACTCGACTTCGGCCAAAGAGTTGGAAGGGGGATTCCTACAGGCAGTCGGCTCTGATACCAACTTGTGACGCCCCCGATTCAATCATACACTAATCATACACGCAAACGTGTACGATCAAGATCAGGGACTCACGGGAAGATATCACAACACAACTCTACAAATAAAATAAGTCATACAAGCATCATATTACAAGCCAGGGGCCTCGAGGGCTCGAATACAAGAGCTCGATCATAGACGAGTCAACGGAAGCAACAATATATGAGTACAGACATAAGTTAAACAAGTTGCCATAAGATGGCTAGCACAAACTGGGATACAGATCGAAAGAGGCGCAGGCCTCCTGCCTGGGATCCTCCTAAACTACTCCTGGTCGTCGTCAACGGGCAGCACGTAGTAGTAGGCACCTCCGATGTAGTAGGAGTCGTCGTCGACGGTGGCGTCTGGATCCTGGGCTCCAACATCTGGTTGCGACAACCAGGTAGAAGGGATAGGGGGAAAAGAGGGAGAAAGCAACCGTGAGTACTCATCCAAAGTACTCGCAAGCAAGGAGCTACACTACATATGCATGGATATATGTGTAAAGGGCCATATCAGTGGACTGAACTGCAAAATGCCAGAATAAGAGGGGGATAGCTAATCCTGTCGAAGACTACGCTTCTGGCAGCCTCCGTCTTGCAGCATGTAGAAGAGAGTAGACTGAAGACCTCCAAGTAGCATCGTATAGCATAATCCTAACTGATGACCCTCCCCTCGTCGCCCTGTGAGAGAGCGACCACCGGTTGTATCTGTCACTTGGAAGGGTGTGTTTTATTAAGTATCCGGTTCTAGTTGTCAAAAGGTCAAGGTACAACTCCAAGTCGTCATGTTACCGAAGATCACGGCTATTCGAATAGATTAATCTCCCTGTAGGGGTGCACCACATAACCCAACACGCTCGATCCCATTTGGCCGGACACACTTTTCTGGGTCATGCCCGGCCTCGGAAGATCAACACGTCGCAGCCCTACCTAGGCACAACAGAGAGGTCAGCACGCCGGTCTAAATCCAATGGCGCAGGGGTCTGGGCCCATCGCCCTTTGCACACCTGCACGTTGCGAACGCGGCCGGAAGCAGAACTAGCCCCCTTAATACAAGAGCAGGCTTACGGTCCAATCCGGTGCGCGCCACTCAGTCGCTGACGTCACGAAGACTTCGGCTGATACCACGACGTCGACTGCCCATAACTGTCCCCGCGTAGATGGTTAGTGCGTATAGGCCAGTAGCCAGACTCAGATCAAATACCAAGATCTCGTTAAACGTGTTAAGTATCGCGAACGCCGACTAGGGCCAGGCCCACCTCTCTCCTAGGTGGTATGTACCTGCCCTGTCGCTCCGCCACAAAGTAACAGTCGGGGGCCGTCGGGAACCCAGGCCCACCTCTACCGGGATGGAGCCACCTGCCCCTTCGGCCCCCATCTCCGAACAGTATCACAGGTAAGGTAACAGTGTAAAGTATATAGTATATGCCCGTGATCACCTCCCAAAGTGATCACAGCCCAGTAGTATAGCATAGCAGACGGACAAGAGCGTAGGGCCACTGATGGAACACTAGCATCCTATACTAAGCAGTAGGATAGCAGGTAAAGGTAACAACAGTAGTAGCAAGGACAGGCTATGCATCAGAATAGGATTAACGGAAAGCAGTAACATGCTACACTACTCTAATGCAAGCAGTATACAGAAGGAATAGGCGATATCTGGTGATCAAAGGGGGGGCTTGCCTGGTTGCTCTAGCAAGAAGGAGGGGTCATCTCCGATGTAGTCGAGCACACGAACATCGGCATCGGTCTCGGAGTCTACCAGAAAGGAGTAATGGAGAGGGAACACAATAAATAATAGAGCAATCAAATGTAGCACAAAGCAAGTCGTGGCAATACGTTGTGCTAGGGGTGACCTAACGCAGGGATAGGCGATACCGGCGAAGGGGGGAAACATCCGGGAAAGTATTCCCAGTGTTTCGCGTTTTCGGACAGATGAACCGGAGAGGGAAAGTTGCGTGTTTGCTATGCTAGGGATGCGTGGCGGACGAACGGGCTGCGTATCCAGATTCGTCTCGTCGTTCTGAGCAACTTTGATATATAAAACTTTTTCATCCGAGATACGGTTTATTCTATATTAATTTTCGAAGCTTTATTGATTTTCAGGAATTTCTAGAATTAATTTAATTCGAAATAAAACAGTAAATAATTTTGTCACCCAATGCTACCCTGGCCTACGTGTATGACAGTGGGGCCATGGGTGGTCCAGTCAGCTGGGTCAACAACAGTTGACCAGTCAATGCTGACCCACATGTAAGTGTCATATGTGCTAACAGAAGTAGCTAGACTAAAATAAACTAGAGGGGGCCACATGTCATTGGACCAACTAAGTCTACCTAATACGGGAGTACTAAACTAATCCTAGTACTAAACCAAAGTGTTGGCTGGCTGTACGCATGCACAAGAGCACGCAACGCATGTGCAGGAGCATTGGATGCTTGTGTGCACGAATGCATGACCGTCCATGGCCGAAGCATAGCACGACGAGCATGAGGAGAAGGCCCTGGGCAGGTGACCAGCTGCGAGTATGGCCGGTCATAGCAGTAGCGGCAGCAGGCGAGCAGTAGGCGGCCGAACACGGGCAACGGCAAGCGATAGAAGGCAACAGTAAGAACAATACGAAGCAGCGGCAACAGCAAGCGAAGGCAGCAGCAACAATAGTGCAGCAGCAAGCAGCGACGGGAACGCGACAGCAGGTGGCCGCGGGTACGCGCGTGTGGGTGCAGGGATGGGCAGGACCTGCCGCGCGCTCGAGGTCGGGTGCGGCCACGGGTGGGCATGAGCGGAGGGGCGAGCGGTGCATGCAGAGATCTGGGCTCCATGTAGATCGAAGCCACAGGCACACAGCTGGCTCGCCAAGGGCACGGGCAACATCTACGCGATGCCACTAGCGGGGCGGCGCACTTGGCTAGGCCAAAGGAGCACAACAGCAGCGGTAGTTAATACAGCGGCGGCGCTGAGCTCCGGCGGCCATGGCAGCAGCAACAGTATGCACGGAGTCGAGACGCAGCAAGAGGGGAAGTGATGAGGAGCTCACCACGGAGGCATATGGAGGCCCATTGGTGGCTTAGGAGCTGCAGAGGCGGCGGATCGACAAAGAACTACGGCAACGACCGATGAAGAAGTTGGTGTCGATTCGGCCACTGCGGTGGCTCCGGGCTTGAGCTCGTGGGTGAGGAAGACGAACAGGACGACGGCGGATCTCCTGGACATGTCGGCAAGGCAAGGGCTCGGTGGTAGGCGACGGGGCCATGATGATGGACTCACTCGACTTGCGCAAGGAAGAAGAGATTGAGGCGAGAGGGGAATTGGGGAGGCTAGGGTTCCAGGAGAGCTGTCGGGGTCTTATCCACACGGGGGAAACGACAGAGAGGCGCGGAATTGCCGACACGGCGCGGCCTCCGCGCCATGGACGACACAGGGGAGTCCACGGTGCCTCCTGTGAACAGGAGGACGAGGAGGGAGGGGGAGTTGGGTTGGGCTGCAGTGTTGCGCGGCTGGGCCAAGTGCACAGTGCAGCCTGGCTTTTTTTTACTTTTCATTTTGTTTTCTTTTATTCTTTCAAAACTTTTCTATTTATTTATAACTTCACATTATTTTAGTTAAAATAAAATACAAAACTAGTTTCTAAATTAGTATAAGTAAATATACCTCCACCACAAAAAGTTTGGTACTCAATAATTTAGTTTGATATTTTAGAAATTATAAAAGCCATTTATATAATCGCTTAAGCCACCATTTTAATCATTTTTTAGCACTTAAACACTTTATAAAAAATTGGTTTCTCAACCATAATTACCTATGCATTATTTGGCACAAACCGAACATTTTAGTTTTAATATTTGAAAACTTTTATTGTTTGCTTGATTTTGAATTTGAATTTGAATTGGTTTTGAACTAACGCGAGATTAGCAACAATAACCAAGGTGGCGTGGCATCATTAGCAGAGGTTCACTTTAGTTAATTACCCGGGCTTTACAGCAGTCCAGGGTGAGACCTTCCTCCCCGGACAGATCTTTGTCTTCGGCGGCTTCGCACTACGGGCCAATTCACTTGGCCATCTGGAGCAGATCGAAAGCTATGCCCCTGGCCGTCAGGTCAGATTTGGAAGTTTAAACTACATGGCTGACATCCATTGGGACTTGATCTTCGAGGGATTCAAGCCACTGCCGAGCGCGCCGCACTATCACGACGAGCATGATCTAGTTCTGCCGCCAAACAGTGCCCTGGAGGCCGAACCTGCATCGGCTTCGACCCTTAATTCGGAGCCAACTGTGCCAATCGAGGATGGGTGGTTGGACGCCGCCTCGAGGGCTGCGATCCCAACGGCGATCGAGCCGAACACTAGCCCCGCACTCCGCGAGACTCGTGACTCCAAGGAGCCGGACTCCTCTCCGGACTCTGAACCCTCCGCGCCCCTGCCGATCGAATCCGATTGGGCGCCGATTATGGAGTTTACTACCGCGGACATCTTTTAGCACTCGCCTTTCGGCGATATTCTGAAGACACTAAAGTCTCTCTCTTTATCAGGAGAGCCCTGGCCGGACCACGGTTAGCAAGGTTGGGATACGGACGATGAAGAAATTCAAAGCCCACCCACCACCCACTTTGTAGCCATTGTCGACGATTTAACCGACATGCTCGACTTCGACTCCAAAGACATGGATGGTATGGACACCGATGAAGGAGACAATGAAGAACCAGCGCCTATTGGGCCCTGGAAAGCCACCTCGTCATATGACATATACATGGTGGACGCACCAAAAGATGACGACAAGGAGCGGAAGGACGCACCGAAGGCTTGTTCCCTCGAGAAGCAGTCAAAGCGGCGACGCAAGCGCCACCACAAATCCCGCCAGAAATAACGATCACACAAACCCAGCGCTAGAGCAGGGCGAACCGCTGCCGGACAACGGCAACCCGGATAATCAAACCGAACAAACAAATTCTATCAAGGATAATGGTCCGGACGACATAACGCCGAACAGGCACCCGGAGAAGCAGAATGCCCGTAAAAGACTTGTTGCCACCGCGAGGAGTCTTAAAAAGCAGAAGCAAAGGCTCAAGGCTGCGCAAGACACACTCCAAATCAGATGGAGTAAAATACTCAACACAGCAGCGAGGTACGGCGACAATCGCCCCTCCAAGAGCTACCCAAAATGGAAGATGCTACCTGAATTCGATGAGGAGGCCTCAGACCCCCCACAACCAAATATCAAAGCAGCCACCTAGCCGGATAAATGAACCCTCTACCAACACAGAGCGGCATACAACGCCACTCACAATACAACACGCGACCCATGCGAGAGCTCGCACCCAAAGGACGGCGCAACAAGATCCATCTATGGACCACGCAAGGGCGCCCCAGCATACAATGCAACACAACAAACATCCGAACAACGCGGTACACCCAGCTACAGGGGTGCCGCACACCCCCTATGTTTCACCGATGAGGTGCTGGACCATGAATTTCCAGAGGGATTCAAACCCGTAAACATAGAGACATACGACGGAACAACAGACCCTGGGGTCTGGATTGAGGACTACATCCTTCATATCCATATGGCTCGAGGAGATGATCTCCACGCCATCAAGTACTTACCCCTCAAGCTCAAAGAGCCAGCTCGTCACTGGCTTAAAGGCCTCCCCGAAAGCTCCATTGGAAGTTGGGAAGAGCTCGAAGACGCCTTTCGGACAAATTTTCAAGGGACTTATGTCCGACCTCCGGATGCGGACGATCTGAGTCATATAACTCAACAACCCGGAGAGTCAGCCTGAAAGCATTGGAACAGGTTTCTTACTAAAAAGAACCAGATTGTCGACTGTCCGTACGCCGAAGCCTTGGCAGCTTTTAAGCATAGCGTCCATGACGAATGGCTCGCCAGACACCTCGGCCAAAATAAGCCGAGAACGATGGCCGCATTAACAAGCCTCATGACTTGCTTTTGCGCGGGTGAGGACAGCTGGCTAGCCAGATGCAGCACCAGCAACCCCAGTACATCTGAGGTTAGAGATGGAAACGGGAAATCACGGCGCAACAACAATAACAAACGCCGGAATAAAGAAGACAGCATGAAGGGCACGGTAGTAAACGCCGGATTCAAAAGCTCTCGGCCAGGTCAAAAGCCGCCCTCTAAAGGCACCAGGGATGAACTGTCCAGCCTCAACAAAATTCTGGACCAAGTATGTCAGATCCATAGTACCCCTGGTAAACCTGCTAATCATACCCACAGAGAAGGTTGGGTCTTCAAGCAGTCCGGCAAGCTCAACGCCGTACACAAGGGGAAGGATACACCAAGTGAAGACGAGGACGAGCCTCCCAAGCAAGACACTGGGGAACAAAAGAAATTTCCACCAGAAGTCAAAATAGTAAACGTGTTACACGTGATCAAGGGAAAAAACAACGCGGCACTCCCAGGAAAATATACCCAAGTGCCTGTCACCGCGAAGTCCTGCCACTGGTCGTCTCAACCGATCACTTTCGACCATTGCGATTACTCAGCAAGTATCTGACGCGCAGGATGGGCTGCCCTGGTATTAGACCCAGTAATTGGCGGATATCACTTCACACGAGTCTTGATGGACGGTGGCAGCAGTCTAAACCTAATATATTAGGATACAATCCGCGGGATGGGGTTAGACCCAACAAAAATTCGCCATAGCAATACT
This sequence comes from Triticum monococcum, assembly GCA_034509565.1. Classification (NCBI taxonomy): domain Eukaryota; kingdom Viridiplantae; phylum Streptophyta; class Magnoliopsida; order Poales; family Poaceae; genus Triticum; species Triticum monococcum. Next base: position 72,281,639 of record CM067842.1, on the reverse strand, counting down.
ACCTTTAAAGGAGTAATGCCAGGCCCAGGGGCTCGTTGTATGGGCTCCCTCCTACTACAAGTTATATTCGGCTCCCCCGATAACTTCCGTCGCGAGCATTTAACCTTCCACATCGCTCCGTCCCAAAGTGGCTATCAAGCACTGCTTGGACGCGAAGCTTTCGCTCGCTTTAATGCAATACCACACTACGCCTCCCTCACACTCAAGATGCCCGGTCCACATGGCATCATTTCAGTGAACGGAAATATCAAGCGATCTCTGCGCGCCGAAGAGAGTGCGACTGCCTTGGCAGCCGCACACTAAAGGCGCCCGGACCAGCGAAAGCATCCAATAGGTCGTCAAGACCTCAGACACAACTAATCAAGTCTGGCGCCGCTATTTATACCGAATAAATGGTCACACCCCTATTTGTCAATACAAGGGGCTCAACGCGCGCAGACAAGTGGCAATTTCTTCTCATCTTGAATTATACGTGGTTTCTTTAAAAACTATCTTTTTGCACGACAACTTTTTCACCTAAATTCCTCTCTTTTACAGACGATCATCGTGCTACACCCGTCCAGGATACGGCACAACGGAGACACAGGTGCAGACGTGCAGCAGGGACCCGCTCCAAGGATTCTTTTTAGATTAAGACCCTGTGTAAACCTTTTTTTAATGTCTCTTGTTGATACATATCCACCGTTGAGAAGGATGCTGACATCTTGGCATGTGGCCACGCCAGAACAATGCACGTACCTGGACACAAGGGGCTTCTTACAAAGGCCATTATTTAGGCCCGGTTTATACCACAAAGACCGAATACCTTAGGGAGTGTTCGGCATCACGAGTTTGGCCCTATATGCATCAACTCCGAATTATTGTCTTTGGTCAAATGTTGGGTTTGACCGGCTCCTGTGTTTTGGTGCCTTACGTTCCGCTTTATCGGCTAAGGTAGCACCAGGAGAACTACTGCGATTGTGCCTTGGTTCATCCGGACGAGCACCTCAGTAGAGAAAGCCGAAAACTGACTGTCATGATATAGCGTGAGACTGGTCAACCACTCGATGACCTGTCGGAATGTTAGAATTCCTCCGCCTTAACGAAGGGCCGTTTTCTGGCCAGGCATGTACGCACCCCGGGATCGGGAGAGTGCGGAGCCACCAGGGGCTATCTAGTGGCCCCACTGTCAAACTCCTATGGCTAAGTGAAAGTGCTAAAGCATTATAGTCCGGTTGCCTCGCTCGCTCCGCTATCACCTCCTTAATAGGACCAAGACATTGGGTTAAGTGTGAACGCGTGTTTTTTGCGAGCACCTCCGCATTATATGCGTGGGGGTTGAAGCCGACGGCTGCAATCTTTCAGGTTATACACATGTATACATAAACGGCCGCCCAGGAGGCATCATATTACTTTCAAGCAAAAGTATAAAAATAGCCTTATAAAAATTTATAAAAGCATTTTGCTTACAATGAGATTACATATCACTCAAACATAATATTTGTTTGAGCATTGGGTCTCTATCAAACGAGCACCCTCAAGAACTTCTTCAAAGTAGTGCTCAGCAGCCATTCGACCTATGGCTGAATCCCGCGCCGCAACAGTGGTAGCATCCATCTCCGCCCAGTATGCTTTAACACGGGCAAAGGCTATCCGTGAGCCCTCTATGCACGCCGACCTCTTCATCGCATTAATGCGCGGCACCACGTCAAGGAACTACTGCACCAAGCTGAAATAGCTATTCGGTTTTGGCCTTTCCGGCCATAGCTGATCCACAACAGACCTCATGGCGAGTCCAGACAACCTATTCAGTTCGGCCCATTCGGCTAATTTGTCAGTCAATGAAAGCAGACGCTCGGGAGAATGGAATTGTGTCCAAAACAGCTGGTCCACTTCATGGTCCGTCTAACCCTGGAAGTACTTGGCCGCATTGATAGCGCTCGCCGCCAAATCCATATACACATCCTCCGAACTCCACAGCCGATCTAGAGCGGCATACCGTGGATCTCCGAACTTCCTCCGCAACATAAAGGATTTCCCAGCTACAATATCCCCGGCTTCCCGCAGCTCCTCCTTCTTCGCCCTCATAGCAGAGCGGATGTCTTTTCTCGTCGCAGCAGCCTTCTCAAGGTCTGATTCCTTCGCTAGGTTTTCCTTTTCAAGAACCCGGCAACGGTCGGCGACGGCTTTTAATTCTATGGCCATCTTGGCCATCTCATCACGGCTCTCGCCATGCGCGGCCCTCTCGGCTTTCAACTCTTCGGTCGCCTTCAAAGCAGCCGCATTACCAAACCCCGCTTGTTCCTTGGCTCGGGCAAGTTCTGCCCGCAGGGCTTCAACAGTGGCAGCTCCATCTGCAGTAACAACATATTAAAGATACTGGCATCATGCTGCTCTTACTATGTGGCGTTTACTAGATAATGACACTTACCCTGTGCCTCGTCAAGCCTTTTGTTAACAAGCTCGATGTCGGCGTCTGCCGCATCCAACCGCCGTTTTAAATGGGCAAACTCGCTAGTCCGGCTAGCCACCGGAGCTTCCATCACCTGCACATAGAGGCAGTATGGTTATTACATGGGAATATGATCCTCTGTTCGTCATTGTTTCCGATGACAACCAGAGTCTCAAGGGCTACTATCTACATAGGGCACACCTAGCATGTGCAGGACTATCATACATTATTTTACGTACCTCAAAGGCTGTCAGTAGACTCAGAAAAGCTTCATGCAATCCGCTTTCGGCGGATGAAATTCTCTCCATCACTGTATTCATCAGCGCACGGTGTTCATCTGAGATGGCTGCTCGCCCCACCAACTCCCTCAGAACATTCGATCGCACACCAGACGGTGCCGGACTCTTTTTTCCGCTCTCTTCGGGAGCCGGATACTGGGAGCTTCGTGTTGGGGAACGTAGCAGAATTTTAAAAAAATTCTACGCACCACCAAAATCAATCTATGGAGTCATATAGCAACGAGGGAGAGAGGAGTGCATCTACATACCCTTGTAGATCACGAGCGGAAGCGTTCAAGAGAATGGGGTTGATGGAGTCGTACTCGTCGTGATCCAAATCACCGAAGATCCTAGCGCCGAACGGACGGCACCTCCGTGTTCAACACATGTACGGAGCGAGGACGTCTCCCGCGCCTTGATCCAGCAAGGAGGAGGGAGAGGTTGAGGAAGAGGGCTCCAACAGCAGCACGACGGCGTGGTGGTGGTGAAGCTGCAGTACTCCGGCAGGGCTTCGCCAAGCTCTTACGGAGGAGGAGAGGTGTTGGGGAGGGGACGGGCTGCGCCTTGGATGTTGTATGCAGCCCTCCCCTCACCCCTCTATTTATAGGGAAAGGGGGGAGGAGGCCGTCCCCCTCTAGATGAGATCTAGAGGGGGGCGGCGGCCAAGGGGTGGGGGGCTTGCCCCCAAGCAAGGTGTGCCCCCTTAGGGTTTCCCCCCAACCCTAGGCGCATGGGCCCTAGGGTGGTGTGGCGCCCCAGCCCACTTGGGCTGGTTCCCTTCTCCATACAGCCCATAAGGCCCTCCGAAAGAGGTGGCCCCTCCCGATGGACCCCCGGAACCCCTCTGGTGGCCCCGGTACAATACCGATATGCCCCCGAACCTTTCCAGCGACCGTATGACAACTTCCCATATATAAATATTTGTTGGGGAACGTAGTAATTTCAAAAAAATTCTGATGCACATGCAAGATCATGGTGATGCATAGCAACGAGAGGGGAGAGTGCGATCTACGTACCCTTGTAGATCGACAATGGAAGCGTTTGGTTGATGTAGTCGTACATCTCCACGGCCCGACCGATCAAGCACCGAAACTACGGCACCTCCGAGTTCTAGCACACGTTCAGCTCGATGACGATCCCTGGACTCCGATCTAGCAAAGTGTCGGGGAAGAGTTCCGTCAGCACGACGACGTGGTGACGATCTTGATGTACTACTGTCGCAGGGCTTCGCCTAAGCACCGCTACAATATTATCAAGGACTATGGTGGCAGGGGCGCCGCACACGGCTAAGAATATGATCACGTGGATCAACTTGTGTTCCTCTGGGGTGCCCCTGCCTCCGTATATAAAGGCTTAAGGGGGGGTGCGGCTGGCCTAGAGGTGGCGCGCCAGGAGGAGTCCTACTCCCTCCGAGAGTAGGATTCCCCCCCCCCAATCCTAGTTGGAATAGGATTCGCGGAGGGGGGGGAAGAGAAAGGGGGCCGGCCCCCTCTCCTTGTCCTATTCGGACCAAGGGAGGGGAGGGGCGCGCGGCCCATCTAGGCTGCCTCTTCTCTTTTCCACTAAGGCCCACTAAGGCCCATATAGCTCCCGGGGGGTTCCGGTAACCTCCCGGTACTCCGGTAAAATCCCGATTTCACCCGGAACACTTCCGATATCCAACATAGGCTTCCAATATATCAATCATTATGTCTCGACCCTTTCGAGACTCCTCGTCATGTCCGTGATCACATCCGGGACTCCGAACAACCTTCGGTACATCAAAACATATAAACTCATAATATAACTATCATTGAAACCTTAAGCGTGCGGACCCTACGGGTTCGAGAACAATGTAGACATGACCGAGACATGTCTTCGGTCAATAACCAACAGCGGGACCTGGATGCCCATATTGGCTCCTACATATTCTACGAAGATCTTTATCGGTCAGACCGCATAACAACATACGTTGTTCCCTTTGTCATCGGTATGTTACTTGCCCGAGATTCGATCGTCGGTATCCAATACCTAGTTCAATCTCGTTACCGGCAAGTCTCTTTACTCGTTCCGTAATACATCATCTCGCAACTAACTCATTAGTTACATTGCTTGCAAGGCTTAAGTTATGTGCATTACCGAGAGGGCCCAGATATACCTCTCTGACGATCGGAGTGACAAGTCCTAATCTCGAAATACGTCAACCCAACATGTACCTTTGGAGACACCTGTAGAGCACCTTTATAATCACCCAGTTACGTTGTGACGTTTCGTAGCACACAAAGTGTTCCTCTGGCACACGGGAGTTACATAATCTCATAGTCATAGGAACATGTATAAGTCATGAAGAAAAGCAATAGCAACATACTAAACGATCGGGTGCCAAGCTAATGGAATGGGTCATGTTAATCAGATCATTCAACTAATGATGTGATCCCGTTTAATCAAATGACAACTCTTTGTCCATGGTTAGGAAACATAACCATCTTTGATTAATGAACTAGTCAAGTAGAGGCATACTAGTGACACTTAGTTTGTCTATGTATTCACACATGTATTATGTTTCCGTTAATACAATTCTAGCATGAATAATAAACTTTTATCATCATATAAGGAAATAAATAATAACTTTATTATTGCCTCTAGGGCATATTTCCTTCAGTCTCCCACTTGCACTAGAGTCAATAATCTAGATTACACAGTAATGATTCTAACACCCATGGAGCTTTGGTGCTGATCATGTTTTGCTCGTGGAAGAGGCTTAGTCAATGGGTCTGCTACATTCAGCTCCGTATGTATCTTGCAAATCTCTATGTCTCCCACCTGGACTAGATCCCAGATGGAATTGAAGCGTCTCTTGATGTGTTTGGTCCTCTTGTGAAATCTGGATTCCTTTGCCAAGGCAATTGCACCAGTATTGTCACAAAAGATTTTCATTGGACCCGACGCACTAGGTATGACACCTAGATCGGATATGAACTCCTTCATCCAGACTCCTTCATTTGCTACTTCCGAAGCAGCTATGTACTCCGCTTCACATGTAGATCCCGCCACGACGCTTTGTTTAGAACTGCACCAACTGACAGCTCCACCGTCTAATGTAAACACGTATCCGGTTTGCGATTTAGAATCGTCCGGATCAGTGTCAAAGCTTGCATCAACGTAACCGTTTACGATGAGCTCTTTGTCACCTCCATATACGAGAAACATATCCTTAGTCCTTTTTAGGTATTTCAGGATGTTCTTGACCGCTGTCCAGTGATCCACTCCTGGATTACTTTGGTACCTCCCTACTAAACTTATAGCAAGGCACACATCAGGTCTGGTACACAGCATTGCATACATGATAGAGCCTATGGCTGAAGCATAGGGAACATCTTTCATTTTCTCTCTATCTTCTGCAGTGGTCGGGCATTGAGTCTGACTCAACTTCACACCTTGTAACACAGGCAAGAACCCTTTCTTTGCTTGATCCATTTTGAACTTCTTCAAAATCTTGTCAAGGTATGTGCTTTGTGAAAGTCCAATTAAGCGTCTTGATCTATCTCTATAGATCTTTATGTCTAATATGTAAGCAGCTTCACCGAGGTCTTTCATTGAAAAACTCTTATTCAAGTATCCCTTTATGCTATCTAGAAATTCTATATCATTTCCAATCAGTAATATGTCATCCACATAATATCAGAAATGCTACAGAGCTCCCACTCACTTTCTTGTAAATACAGGCTTCTCCGAAAGTTTGTATAAAACCAAATGCTTTGATCACACTATCAAAGCGTTTATTCCAACTCCAAGAGGCTTGCACCAGTCCATAAATGGATCGCTGGAGCTTGCACACTTTGTTAGCTCCCTTTGGATCGACAAAACCTTCCGGTTGCATCATATACAACTCTTCTTCCAGAAATCCATTCAGGAATGCAGTTTTGACGTCCATCTGCCAAATTTCATAATCATAAAATGCGGCAATTGCTAACATGATTCGGACAGACTTAAACATCGCTACGGGTGAGAAGGTCTCATCGTAGTCAACCCCTTGAACTTGTCGAAAACCTTTTGCGACAAGTCGAGCTTTGTAGACAGTAATATTACCGTCAGCGTCAGTCTTCTTCTTGAAGATCCATTTATTCTCAATTGCTTGTCGATCATCGGCAAGTCAACCAAAGTCCATACTTTGTTTTCATACATGGATCCCATCTCAGATTTCATGGCTTCAAGCCATTTTGCGGAATCTGGGCTCACCATCGCTTCTTCATAGTTCGTAGGTTCATCATGATCTAGTAGCATGATTTCCAGAACAGGATTACCATACCACTCTGGTGCGGATCTTACTCTGGTTGATCTACGAGGTTCAGTAGTATTTTGTTCTGAAGTTTCATGATCATTATCATTAGCTTCCTCACCAATTGGTGTAGGTGTCGCAGAAACAGGTTTTTGTGATGTATTACTTTCCAATAAGGGAGCAGGTACAGTCACCTCATCAAGTTCTACTTTCCTCCCACTCACTTATTTCGAGAGAAACTCCTTCTCTCGAAAGGATCCATTCTTAGCAATGAATATCTTGCCTTCGGATATGTGATAGAAGGTGTACCCAACAGTCTCCTTTGGGTATCCTATGAAGACACATTTCTCCGATTTGGGTTCGAGCTTATCAGGATGAAGCTTTTTCACATAAGCATCGCAGCCCCAAACTTTAAGAAACGACAACTTTGGTTTCTTGCCAAACCATAGTTCATAAGGCGTCGTCTCAACGGATTTTGATGGTGCCCTATTTAACGTGAATGCAGCCGTCTCTAAAGCATAACCCCAAAATGATAGCGGTAAATCAGTAAGAGACATCATGGATCGCACCATATCTAGTAAAGTACGATTACGACGTTCGAACACACCATTACGCTGTGGTGTTCCGGGTGGCGTGAGTTGCGAAACTATTCCGCATTGTTTCAAATGTACACCAAACTCGTAACTCAAATATTCTTGTAGGATCGAAAGTATGTCTAGAGGGGGGTGATTAGACTACTTGACCAAATAAAAACTTAACATTTTCCCAATTTTAGTTCTTGGCAAATTTTAGCTATTTTAGGACAAGTCAAGCAATCGTCACACAATTCAAGCAAGCATGCAAAGAGTATATTGGCAGCGGAAAGTAAAGCATGCAACTTGCAAGAATGTAAAGGGAAGGGGTTTGGAGAATTCAAACGCAATTGGAGACACGGATGCTTTTCCCGTGGTTCGGATAGGTGGTGCTATCCTACATCCACATTGATGGAGACTTCAACCCACGAAGGGTAACGGTTGCGCGAGTCCACGGAGGGCTCCACCCACGAAGGGTCCACAAAGAAGCAACCTTGTCTATCCCACCATGGCCATCACCCACAAAGGACTTGCCTCACTAGCGGTAGATCTTCACGAAGTAGGCGATCTCCTTGCCCTTACAAACTCCTTGGTTCAACTCCACAATCTTGTCGGAGGCTCCCAAGTGACACCTAGCCAATCTAGGAGACACCACTCTCCAAGAAGTAACAAATGGTGTGTTGATGATGAACTCCTTGCTCTTGTGCTTCAAATGATAGTCTCCCCAACACTCAACTCTCTCTCATAGGATTTGGATCTGGTGGAAAGAAGATTTGAGTGGAAAGCAACTTGGGGAAGGCTAGAGATCAAGATTCATATGGTAGGAATGGAATATCTTGGTCTCAACACATGAGTAGGTGGTTCTCTCTCAGAACATATGAGTTGGAAGTGTAGATGTGTTCTGATGGCTCTCTCCACAAGTGAAGAGGAGGTGGAGGGGTATATATAGCCTCCACACAAAATCCAACCGTTACACACAATTTACCAATCTCGGTGGGACCGAATCAACAAACTCGGTCAGACCGAAATAGTAAACCTAGTGACCGTTAGAGATTTTCGGTGGGACTAACATGCAACTCGGTAGGACCAATTTTGTTAGGGTTAGGGCATAACGTAATCTCGGTGAGACCGATTGCAAAAACTCGGTGAGACCGATTTTGGTAATAATCTAATGGTCAGGTAAACTCGGTGGGACCGATTTGCTCTTTCGGTGAGACCGAAAAGTTACAAAAAGGAAACACTGAATTTACATTGCAATCTCGGTGGGACCGATCCGCTCTTTCGGTGAGACTGAAAAGTTACGAAAGGGAAACAGAGAGTTTGCAATCCCATCTCGGTGAGACCGAGATCCCTATCGGTAGAACCGATTTGCTAGGGTTTGGCAGTGGCTTATGACAAGTGAAACTCGGTGGCGCCGGATAGAAAGAATCGGTAGGACCGAGTTTGGCTTAGGGTTTAGGTCATATGTGGATATGGGAAAGTAGTTGATGGTTTTGGAGCATATCACTAAGCACATGAAGCAAGAGGCTCATTAAGCAACACCTCATCCCTCCTTGATAGTATTGGCTTTTCCTAAAGACTCAATGTGATCTTGGATCACTAAAATATAAAATGAAGAGTCTTGAGCTTTTGAGCTTGAGCCAATCCTTTGTCCTTAGCATTTTGAGGGTTCCACTTTCACCATCCATGCCATGCCAATCATTGAGCTTTCCTGAAATAATCATCTTGGAATAGCATTAGCTCAGTGAGCTATATGTTGTTATGAATTACCAAAACCACCTAGGGATAGTTGCACTTTCAGTCTCCCCCTTTTTGGTAACTGATGACAACATATAGATCAAAGCTTCAACAAATGATAATAAGCATGAAAAATATCGTCGCTTTGAGAAGTATGTGATAAGTAAGAGCTCCCCCTAAATTTGTGCATATTTAAGATTTTCTTTGGACTGCAAATGCACAAAGAGTTAGAGTCATGGGTTACTCTTCCATGTCACATACATCTTGGTGGAGCGCTTAAAATGATAAGAATGAAATACGTGCACTCATCACCAAGAAAAGTGAATGATCACATAAGATAGATAAGATAATAGCATTCACTAAGCATTAAGTGTAGCTTATGATCAAACACATGATCATCAATGTCTCACAGATAGCGGCATAGTATCTCAAGCACTCAAAAGCAAACAAAGTTCGAAGAACCACCAAATAAAGCAGGAGAGAATAAAAGCAACACTCTCTAGATGTGATATCTTTGGAGTTGCTTTAGCTCAAGTCTTAGAGTAAAGCTCCCCCTAGATGTGATATCCCCCCTAAGAGGGATGAACTAACCTTGGGTTTTGTCGATGATGACTTCATGTAGATGTTGAAGATGTGGATGCTCAATGTTGATGTAGATCACTTGGAGCTATCCATTTGAGTGAATTGCACTTTCAATACCTACATGGGTTAGTCCCACAAGGAACAAACAAGGATATCCATAGACATAGAGTGATGCACACACAAGATGATGTCCATGAAAACTTTTAGGTTACCTTGTCCCTTGTCTTACCAACAAGAGGGTTTGTAACTCCTTGAACTAGTGCAAGATGTGGAAGTTGATTGCACTTGTTCTTGCCAAAATGATAAGAGTGAAGTATGTTGGTGGAGTCACCCTCAAGAACTCTCTAGTTCTTCTTCTTTTGGATCCACACCATCTTGATGGGAATCCTTGGAGTTGTAGTCGTACTTGATGAAGTGGAACTTGAAGTGGTCTTGGGAATCCACTTGACTAAGGTCTTAGGAGGTTCTTCAAATGCATCAATTTCCTCTTGAAGCTTGTCCTTGCCTTTTTGCTTGTAGTCTTGTGGTGGAAGATCATCTTGAGCTTGTGTCCCCCTGAAGGAAGTATCATACTTCTCTTGTTGAGGAACAAACTTTGTCTTGGGGTATTGATCTTCTTCCCACTCAACTCCATTGGCATTGAACTTTCGTTCAAAACCAACACCTTGATTCTTCCGGTGCCTTCCTTGCTTGCGCACAATTTCCTCGGATTGCTTACTCCCGGCAAGGCTTTTGTACACTCCTTTCTCTATAATTCCCTTCAATAAGCTATTTTCTTGCTCAAGTGTAACTTGGCTAAGAGAATCATTAGTGGAATCAAGAGAACTACTAGAAGCAACAATATTGGATTTAGCATGATCATTGTTACTACTAGAGGAAGAATCTTTCTTGTTCTTGTTACTAGACTTGACTTGAGGCATGTAAGTGGATAAGAGTAAACGCTTGGCAATGTAAGAAGAACTTTTATTGTGGAGATCATCATTGATTGCCTTTAAAAACTCATGCTCTTGCTCAAGATTGAGCTTTTCAAAGCGTAACTTCTCATGAGCTCTTAAAAGTTCTCGATGATCTTCGAAGATAGTTTCATGAGCTAACTTAAGAGTGTTTAGTTCTTTAGTTAGAGCCTCAATCTTCTCCTTATCATTGTCATTCGTTTTATCTTGATTAGCATGATTAATTGACGTTTCATCATAGTATTCATCACTAGAGTTGTCAACAAGTAAATCATCATCACCTAACAAGTCATCTTCATCACTATTAAAATCAACATACTCGGGGTGTGTTACCTTAGGACCTTTGGCCATGAAGCATCTTCCAATTCCTTCATTTGGTGAGTCAAATATGTCGTAGGAGTTGGTTGACACAAGTGCTAGACTGGCAACACCTTCATCTTGAGTATATTCGGAATCGGAGTGATAACTTCTCTCGGAGTGGTTGTCGGAGTCGGAGCCGGATACCCATTCACCAACATGAGCTTGATGTCTTCGTTTTGTGTAGCTCCTTGATGATTTTTCCTTCCTTTCCGAATCCTTGCTTCTCCGTGAGTATCTTCGTTCATAACGATCATCTCTACTCCTTCTCTCTCTTGGTGGTGATTCTTCTCTTTTGCTTCTTCTTTTTGGAGAGTATTCTCTTCTCTTGTAGGGAGCCGTACACTCATTGGAATAGTGTCCGGGTTTTCCACAATTGTAGCAGTTTCGCTCTCGACTAGAAGATCTTTTGTCATTGTAGGACCTTGACTTGGAGCTTCTATCTTTGCTTCTACTCTTGTAGAACTTGTTGAAGTTCTTCACCATTAAGCTCAATTCTTCATTGAGGTTTTGTTTCTCACTTGATGATGTAGGGGCTTCACATGAGACTTTGTAGGCACCACTTGATTTGTTGTGAAGTTCCTCTTTATCCTTAAGTGACATCTCATGAGCAACAATTCTTCCAATTACCTCCGTTGGCTTGAGATCTTTGTAATTGGGCATCATTTGGATCAATGTGCACACGGTATCATATTTTCCATCCAAGGCTCTTAGAATCTTCTTGATGACGAATCTATCGGTCATATCTTCACTTCCTAAGCCGGCAATCTCATTTGTGCTGAGAGCAAGCCTAGAGTACATTTCAGCGACACCTTCACCATCCTTCATTTTGAACTTGTCAAGTTGACTTTGAAGCACATCCAATTTGGATTCCTTGACGGAGTCAGTACCTTCGTGCATATCAATCAAAGTGTCCCAAATTTCCTTTGCATTCTCAAGACGGATGATTTTGTTGAATTCTTTGGGGCACAATCCGTTGAAGAGAATATCACAAGCTTGAGCATTGTATTGCAACATCTTCAACTCATCCGCGGTAGCTTCACGGTTTGGTTCTCTCCCATCAAAGAAGTCACCTTGCAAACCAACACACACAATAGCCCAAATGGCGGGGTTATGTCCAAGAATATGCATTTTCATTTTATGCTTCCAACTAGCAAAATTAGTACCATCAAAGTAAGGGCCTCTACGGTGATAATTTCCCTCGCTAGACGCCATACTCTCCTAGGTTGTGAAACCAAGGCTATGACCACCAAAAGCTATGGAAATCAAAGCAAATGGAGACCAAGGCTCTGATACCACTTGTAGGATCGAAAGTATGTCTAGAGGGGGGTGATTAGACTACTTGACCAAATAAAAACTTAACATTTTCCCAATTTTAGTTCTTGGCAAATTTTAGCTATTTTAGGACAAGTCAAGCAATCATCACACAATTCAAGCAAGCATGCAAAGAGTATATTGGCAGCGGAAAGTAAAGCATGCAACTTGCAAGAATGTAAAGGGAAGGGGTTTGGAGAATTCAAACGCAATTGGAGACACGGATGTTTTTCCCGTGGTTCGGATAGGTGGTGCTATCCTACATCCACGTTGATGGAGACTTCAACCCACGAAGGGTAACGGTTGCACGAGTCCACGGAGGGCTCCACCCACAAAGGGTCCACAAAGAAGCAACCTTGTCTATCCCACCATGGCCATCGCCCACGAAGGACTTGCCTCACTAGCGGTAGATCTTCACGAAGTAGGCGATCTCCTTGCCCTTACAAACTCCTTGGTTCAACTCCACAATCTTGTCGGAGGCTCCCAAGTGACACCTAGCCAATCTAGGAGACACCACTCTCCAAGAAGTAACAAATGGTGTGTTGATGATGAACTCCTTGCTCTTGTGCTTCAAATGATAGTCTCCCCAACACTCAACTCTCTCTCATAGGATTTGGATCTGGTGGAAAGAAGATTTGAGTGGAAAGCAACTTGGGGAAGGCTAGAGATCAAGATTCATATGGTAGGAATGGAATATCTTGGTCTCAACACATGAGTAGGTGGTTCTCTCTCAGAACATATGAGTTGGAAGTGTAGATGTGTTCTGATGGCTCTCTCCACAAGTGAAGAGGAGGTGGAGGGGTATATATAGCCTCCACACAAAATCCAACCGTTACACACAATTTACCAATCTCGGTGGGACCGAATCAACAAACTCGGTCAGACCGAAATAGTAAACCTAGTGACCGTTAGAGATTTTCAGTGGGACTAACATGCAACTCGGTAGGACCAATTTTGTTAGGGTTAGGGCATAACGTAATCTCGGTGAGACCGATTGCAAAAACTCTGTGAGACCGATTTTGGTAATAATCTAATGGTCAGGTAAACTCGGTGGGACCGATTTGCTCTTTCGGTGAGACCGAAAAGTTACAAAAAGGAAACACTGAATTTACATTGCAATCTCGGTGGGACCGATCCGCTCTTTCGGTGAGACCGAAAAGTTACGAAAGGGAAACAGAGAGTTTGCAATCCCATCTCGGTGAGACCGAGATCCCTATCGGTAGAACCGATTTGCTAGGGTTTGGCAGTGGCTTATGACAAGTGAAACTCGGTGGCGCCGGATAGAAAGAATCGGTAGGACCGAGTTTGGCTTAGGGTTTAGGTCATATGTGGATATGGGAAAGTAGTTGATGGTTTTGGAGCATATCACTAAGCACATGAAGCAAGAGGCTCATTAAGCAACACCTCATCCCTCCTTGATAGTATTGGCTTTTCCTAAAGACTCAATGTGATCTTGGATCACTAAAATATAAAATGAAGAGTCTTGAGCTTTTGAGCTTGAGCCAATCCTTTGTCCTTAGCATTTTGAGGGTTCCACTTTCACCATCCATGCCATGCCAATCATTGAGCTTTCCTGAAATAATCATCTTGGAATAGCATTAGCTCAATGAGCTATATGTTGTTATGAATTACCAAAACCACCTAGGGATAGTTGCACTTTCAGTCTCCCCCTTTTTGGTAACTGATGACAACATATAGATCAAAGCTTCAACAAATGATAATAAGCATGAAAAATATCGTCGCTTTGAGAAGTATGTGATAAGTAAGAGCTCCCCCTAAATTTGTGCATATTTAAGATTTTCTTTGGACTGCAAATGCACAAAGAGTTAGAGTCATGGGTTACTCTTCCATGTCACATACATCTTGGTGGAGCGCTTAAAATGATAAGAATGAAATACGTGCACTCATCACCAAGAAAAGTGAATGATCACATAAGATAGATAAGATAATAGCATTCACTAAGCATTAAGTGTAGCTTATGATCAAACACATGATCATCAATGTCTCACAGATAACGGCATAGTATCTCAAGCACTCAAAAGCAAACAAAGTTCGAAGAACCACCAAATAAAGCAGGAGAGAATAAAAGCAACACTCTCTAGATGTGATATCTTTGGAGTTGCTTTAGCTCAAGTCTTAGAGTAAAGCTCCCCCTAGATGTGATATCCCCCCTAAGAGGGATGAACTAACCTTGGGTTTTGTCGATGATGACTTCATGTAGATGTTGAAGATGTGGATGCTCAATGTTGATGTAGATCACTTGGAGCTATCCATTTGAGTGAATTGCACTTTCAATACCTACATGGGTTAGTCCCACAAGGAACAAACAAGGATATCCATAGACATAGAGTGATGCACACACAAGATGATGTCCATGAAAACTTTTAAGTTACCTTGTCCCTTGTCTTACCAACAAGAGGGTTTGTGACTCCTTGAACTAGTGCAAGATGTGGAAGTTGATTGCACTTGTTCTTGCCAAAATGATAAGAGTGAAGTATGTTGGTGGAGTCACCCTCAAGAACTCTCTAGTTCTTCTTCTTTTGGATCCACACCATCTTGATGGGAATCCTTGGAGTTGTAGTCGTACTTGATGAAGTGGAACTTGAAGTGGTCTTGGGAATCCACTTGACTAAGGTCTTAGGAGGTTCTTCAAATGCATCAATTTCCTCTTGAAGCTTGTCCTTGCCTTTTTGCTTGTAGTCTTGTGGTGGAAGATCATCTTGAGCTTGTGTCCCCCTGAAGGAAGTATCATACTTCTCTTGTTGAGGAACAAACTTTGTCTTGGGGTATTGATCTTCTTCCCACTCAACTCCATTGGCATTGAACTTTCGTTCAAAACCAACACCTTGATTCTTCCGGTGCCTTCCTTGCTTGCGCACAATTTCCTCGGATTGCTTACTCCCGGCAAGGCTTTTGTACACTCCTTTCTCTATAATTCCCTTCAATAAGCTATTTTCTTGCTCAAGTGTAACTTGGCTAAGAGAATCATTAGTGGAATCAAGAGAACTACTAGAAGCAACAATATTGGATTTAGCATGATCATTGTTACTACTAGAGGAAGAATCTTTCTTGTTCTTGTTACTAGACTTGACTTGAGGCATGTAAGTGGATAAGAGTAAACGATTGGCAATGTAAGAAGAACTTTTATTGTGGAGATCATCATTGATTGCCTTTAAAAACTCATGCTCTTGCTCAAGATTGAGCTTTTCAAAGCGTAACTTCTCATGAGCTCTTAAAAGTTCTCGATGATCTTCGAAGATAGTTTCATGAGCTAACTTAAGAGTGTTTAGTTCTTTAGTTAGAGCCTCAATCTTCTCCTTATCATTGTCATTCGTTTTATCTTGATTAGCATGATTAATTGACGTTTCATCATAGTATTCATCACTAGAGTTGTCAACAAGTAAATCATCATCACCTAACAAGTCATCTTCATCACTATTAAAATCAACATACTCGGGGTGTGTTACCTTAGGACCTTTGGCCATGAAGCATCTTCCAATTCCTTCATTTGGTGAGTCAAATATGTCGTAGGAGTTGGTTGACACAAGTGCTAGACCGGCAACACCTTCATCTTGAGTATATTCGGAATCGGAGTGATAACTTCTCTCGGAGTGGTTGTCGGAGTCGGAGCCGGATACCCATTCACCAACATGAGCTTGATGTCTTCGTTTTGTGTAGCTCCTTGATGATTTTTCGTTCCTTTCCGAATCCTTGCTTCTCCGTGAGTATCTTCGTTCATAACGATCATCTCTACTCCTTCTCTCTCTTGGTGGTGATTCTTCTCTTTTGCTTCTTCTTTTTGGAGAGTATTCTCTTCTCTTGTAGGGAGCCGTACACTCATTGGAATAGTGTCCAGGTTTTCCACAATTGTAGTAGTTTCGCTCTCGACTAGAAGATCTTTTGTCATTGTAGGACCTTGACTTGGAGCTTCTATCTTTGCTTCTACTCTTGTAGAACTTGTTGAAGTTCTTCACCATTAAGCTCAATTCTTCATTGAGGTTTTGTCTCACTTGATGATGTAGGGGCTTCACATGAGACTTTGTAGGCACCACTTGATTTGTTGTGAAGTTCCTCTTTATCCTTAAGTGACATCTCATGAGCAACAATTCTTCCAATTACCTCCGTTGGCTTGAGATCTTTGTAATTGGGCATCATTTGGATCAATGTGCACACGGTATCATATTTTCCATCCAAGGCTCTTAGAATCTTCTTGATGACGAATCTATCGGTCATATCTTCACTTCCTAAGCCGGCAATCTCATTTGTGCTGAGAGCAAGCCTAGAGTACATTTCAGTGACACCTTCACCATCCTTCATTTTGAACTTGTCAAGTTGACTTTGAAGCACATCCAATTTGGATTCCTTGACGGAGTCAGTACCTTCGTGCATATCAATCAAAGTGTCCCAAATTTCCTTTGCATTCTCAAGACGGATGATTTTGTTGAATTCTTCGGGGCACAATCCGTTGAAGAGAATATCACAAGCTTGAGCATTGTATTGCAACATCTTCAACTCATCCGCGGTAGCTTCACAGTTTGGTTCTCTCCCATCAAAGAAGTCACCTTGCAAACCAACACACACAATAGCCCAAATGGCGGGGTTATGTCCAAGAATATGCATTTTCATTTTATGCTTCCAACTAGCAAAATTAGTACCATCAAAGTAAGGGCCTCTACGGTGATAATTTCCCTCGCTAGATGCCATACTCTCCTAGGTTGTGAAACCAAGGCTACGACCACCAAAAGCTATGGAAATCAAAGCAAATGGAGACCAAGGCTCTGATACCACTTGTAGGATCGAAAGTATGTCTAGAGGGGGGTGATTAGACTACTTGACCAAATAAAAACTTAACCTTTTCCCAATTTTAGTTCTTGGCAGATTTTAGCTATTTTAGGACAAGTCAAGCAATCATCACACAATTCAAGCAAGCATGCAAAGAGTATATTGGCAGCGGAAAGTAAAGCATGCAACTTGCAAGAATGTAAAGGGAAAGGGTTTGGACAATTCAAACACAATTGGAGACACGGATGTTTTTCCCGTGGTTCGGATAGGTGGTGCTATCCTACATCCACGTTGATGGAGACTTCAACCCACGAAGGGTAATGGTTGCGCGAGTCCATGGAGGGCTCCACCCATGAAGGGTCCACGAAGAAGCAACCTTGTCTATCCCACCATGGCCATCGCCCACGAAGGACTTGCCTCACTAGCGGTAGATCTTCATGAAGTAGGCGATCTCCTTGCCCTTACAAACTCCTTGGTTCAACTCCACAATCTTGTCGGAGGCTCCCAAGTGACACCTAGCCAATCTAGGAGACACCACTCTCCAAGAAGTAACAAATGGTGTGTTGATGATGAAATCCTTGCTCTTGTGCTTCAAATGATAGTCTCCCCAACACTCAACTCTCTCTCATAGGATTTGGATCTGGTGGAAAGAAGATTTGAGTGGAAAGCAACTTGGGGAAGGCTAGAGATCAAGATTCATATGGTAGGAATGGAATATCTTGGTCTCAACACATGAGTAGGTGGTTCTCTCTCAGAACATATGAGTTGGAAGTGTAGATGTGTTCTGATGGCTCTCTGCACAAGTAAAGAGGAGGTGGAGGGGTATATATATCCTCCACACAAAATCCAACCGTTACACACAATTTACCAATCTCGGTGGGACCGAATCAACAAACTCGGTCAGACCGAAATAGTAAACCTAGTGACCGTTAGAGATTTTCGGTGGGACTGACATGCAACTCGGTAGGACCGATTTTGTTAGGGTTAGGGCATAACGTAATCTCGGTGAGACCGATTGCACAAACTCGGTGAGACCGATTTTGGTAATAATCTAATGGTCAGGTAAACTCGGTGGGACCGATTTGCTCTTTCGGTGAGACCGAAAAGATACAAAAAGGAAACACTGAATTTACATTGCAATCTCGGTGGGACCGATCCGCTCTTTCGGTGAGACCGAAAAGTTACGAAAGGGAAACAGAGAGTTTGCAATCCCATCTCGGTGAGACCGAGATCCCTATCGGTAGAACCAATTTGCTAGGGTTTGGCAATGGCTATGACAAGTGAAACTCGGTGACGCCGGGTTGAAAGAATCGGTAGGGCCGAGTTTGGCTTAGGGTTTAGGTCAAATGTGGATATGGGAAAGTAGTTGAGGGTTTTGGAGCATATCACTAAGCACATGAAGCAAGAGGCTCATTAAGCAACACCTCATCCCTCCTTGATAGTATTGGCTTTTCCTGAAGACTCAATGTGATCTTGGATCACTAAAATATAAAATGAAGAGTCTTGAGCTTTTGAGCTTGAGCCAATCCTTTGTCCTTAGCATTTTGAGGGTTCCACTTTCACCATCCATGCCATGCCAATCATTGAGCTTTCCTGAAATAATCATCTTGGAATAGCATTAGCTCAATGAGCTATATGTTGTTATGAATTACCAAAACCACCTAGGGATAGTTGCACTTTCAATTCTCCTCCATGATCAAATCGTAGAAACTTTATTTTCTTGTTACGATGATTTTCAACTTCACTCTGAAATTCTTTGAACTTTTCAAATGTTTCGGACTTATGTTTCATTAAGTAGATATACTCATATCTGCTTAAGTCATCTGTGAATGTGAGAAAATAACGATATCCGCCACGAGCCTCAGTATTCATCGGACCACATACATCTGTATGTATGATTTACAACAAATCTGTTGCTCTCTCCATAGTGCCGGAGAACGGTGTTTTAGTCATCTTGCCCATGAGACACGGTTCGCAAGTACCAAGTGATTCATAATCAATTGGTTCCAAAAGCCCATCAGTATGGAGTGTCTTCATGCGTTTTATACCGATATGACCTAAACGGCAGTGCCACAAATAAGTTGCACTATCATTATCGACTCTGCATCTTTTGGCTTCAACATTATGAATATGTGTGTTACTACTTTCGAGAAAAAACAGACCACTCTTTAAAGGTGCATGACCATAAGAGATATTACTCATATAAATAGAACAACCATTATTCTCTGATTTAAATGAATAACCGTCTCACATTAAACAAGATCCAGATATAATGTTCATGCTCAACGCTGGCACCAAATAACAATTATTTAGGTCTAATATTAATCCCGAAGGTAGACGTAGAGGTAGCGTGCCGACCGCGATCACATCGACTTTGGAACCGTTTCCCACACGCATCGTCACCTCGTCCTTTGCCAGTGTTCACTTAGTCCGTAGTCCCTGTTTCGAGTTGCAAATATTAGCAACAGAACCAGTATCAAATACCCAGGTGCTACTGCGAGCTCTAGTAAGGTACACATCAATAACATGTATATCACATATACCTTTGTTCACCTTGCCATCCTTCTTATCCGCCAAATACTTGGGGCAGTTCCGCTTCCAATGACCAGTCTGCTTGCAGTAGAAGCACTCAGTTTCAGGCTTAGGTCCAGACTTGGGTTTCTTCTCTTGAGCAGCAACTTGCTTGTTGTTCTTCTTGAAGTTCCCCTTCTTCTTCCCTTTGCCCTTTTTCTTGAAACTAGTGGTCTTGTTGACCATCAACACTTGATGCTCCTTTTTGATTTCTACCTCCGCAGCTTTCAGCATTGCGAAGAGCTCGGGAATAGTCTTATTCATCCCTTGTATATTATAGTTCATCACGAAGCTCTTGTAGCTTGGTGGCAGTGATTGGAGAATTCTGTCAATGACGCAATCATCTGGAAGATTAACTCCCATCTGAATCAATTGGTTATTATACCCAGACATTTTGAGTATATGCTCACTGACAGAACTGTTCTCCTCCATCTTGCAGCTATAGAACTTATTGGAGACTTCATATCTCTCAATTCGGGCATTTGCTTGAAATATTAACTTCAACTCCTGAACATCTCATATGCTCCATGACGTTCAAAAGGTCGTTGAAGTCCCGATTCTAAGCCGTAAAGCATGGCACACTGAACTATCGAGTAGTCATCAGCTTTTCTCTGCCAGACGTTCATAACATCTGGTGTTGCTCCAGCAGCAGTGTCGGCGTTCTAGGAACGGGGGTACCCAGACTTGCCTGCCTGCGGCCTGCGGCGTGGCTCAAGCGGGGGCCCAGCGCGGCCCATCTTCATCAACCGAGGCTCAAGACCCTCGCGAGGGGCCAAGCCTCGCGAGGCGGACGACACGGCGCATCCTCAGGCACAGCCTCGTCAGGCTGGCTCGCGAGGAGGCGGAGAGTTCAAGGCGAGGTACCTCGCGAGGTGCCCATGACGCAAGCCATGACGACACGGGGCACCAGGCGGGTGCCAGCACGCGCAGCGTCCCTCTTTCCTCTTTGGTGCAAAGGGAGCAAGCGTATCAGCGGAGTACCGAGGCATCAGGCAAAGGTTGCCACTTAGGTGCAATGAGACCAAGGCCAGGAGGACGAGGAGACGGAGGTCACCATGGAGCCCAGCGCGGCGTCATCACCAGAGCCTTTGGCAGGTGAATACTGCTTTTGTCAGGATAGATGTACTCGCCGTCCCCCTTCAAATTAGCCTGCCATTGTTGGATCCCTTCCCGCTCAATATTTGGGGAGAGGACCAGGGCCTCTATAAATAGGACTAGCCACCCACATAGCAAGGGGGTTCGGTTCGGTTCGGATCGATTCCTGTTCATTCGGTCCGCAAGTAGAGAGAGAGAGAGAGAGGGTGACTGAGCTCTTCACAACAGTTCATACCACAGCCAAGAACAGACCCTCGCGAGGCTGTTCTTCCTTGTATTGTTCATCCACGCCAGCCCCAGGAGGCAATCCATCCACCACACACTGGAGTAGGGTATTACACCACATCGGTGGCCCGAACCAGTATAAATCTTGTGTCTTTCGTGCAGTTCTTTTAGTAGTTTAGATCCCATCGAGACGGAGAGGTCGAAGGTGAGATTTCCGTGCGCACCCCAGTGTTCGAACCTTAAGGGTCTGCCGGAACACGAAATCCACCATTTGGCGCGCCAGGTAGGGGTGCGCCGGAATTCGTCTTCCACCGATCTGTGCCCCGTCGCGTCTTCATCGCCATGCCCGGCGACCAGGAGGTCAACCCTGACCCGTGGGCTGCATGGCCCAAACGCGTGGAACCGCTCGCCTCAGGCGACCCCGCGCCCCAGGCAGCTCGCGGTTCGTAGGGTGCTGCGGGCCATGGGCGACGCGGACAGACTTCGGCAACTCTTACGCCGCGGCAGGCTCGGTCGGCGGCAAGGGCCTCCAATCACGCTGCGACAATGACACCATACACCCGCCGGGAGCAGGCGAATTCGAGGGCCGCGCTCACGGTGGCCCGAGAGCTGCTGCGATGCAGGTTGCTGGAGGGCGGCCACGACGTGCTGCTAGAGCGAGTGGCGGAGCTCCTGGGCTTCGCCTCCTCAGGGGCTCATCCCTTCTCCACCCAGCTCCCATCTCAAGCCCAGAGCGACCCGCACGGGGGCTCCACGCGCGCCCGCTGGCTTCAAGGCTACTCCGACGCCAGCGAAGCTGTCAGCACCGGACCGGTGGCGGCGCTGCCCCCGCCCCCGGCCCACGAGGGAGAAGGACTCGACGCGACCCGCGGCCCCGGAGGGCGGCCGCATTGCCATCCAGTGGCAGGCATGACAGGTGGGGCTGCATGGCATGCGGGGCGCCACGGCATGGCGTACGGGATGACCGCGACGGAAGAGTACGTGCCCTGCATGATGGACCAAGGACACACTCATGAGGACGGGCAGGGCTCACTCCTCGGCCCCAGCTGGGGGGACCAGGTGATGGAGGCTGAGCCCTTCCCGGCGCCCCAGGACGAGCCCGCTGGCCACGCTAGAGGCAGCGATCACCGGGCGCCGCTAACTCTTCAGGGGCAGGTATATGCTAACCGTGGACCGCAGGAGGTGCAGGTCGCCGCAGCGAGCGGCCGCCCCGCTCCTACAGCCCCTCACCCCTCAGGAGGAGGGTGCAGGGGGCTGCAGGGGAGGGGCCGGGATCCGACATCACCACCGCGGCATTCGGAGCAAGGCGTTCTCAGGAAGTAGGCCCTCTGCTGGGGAGGTGCCTCAGGGCCTGCCCCTGGCAGAGGACCCGTGGTCGTCGGGGGAACCGCTGGCGACCGCTCTACCCCATCGGGCGGCGTCCTGGGTTCCGGTCGTTGCTGATGGCACTAGAGTGTGGCGCAAGATGGGGCCCTCGTCTGGCGATATGAAGCAAGGCCAGTACCTGTGAAGAAGGCCCAGTGCCTGTGAAGCTCGCCGCCCCGTGACACTCTCACGTAATAATGAGTGGGGCTGTACACGCCCCGGAGTCTCAGGGGTGCCAGCCTCAGGCCCTGGGGCTCCCTCCCACGCCCAGTGGGTAGCACTTAGCTCCGCGCTGGTGAGAAGACGTCGAAGACTAGATTAGGTGCCGAACGCGGCTTTTTGTCTGCCTTTTGTTGCCTTTCCCTTTGGCTGTTGCTTTCCCCCGCTGGATTTAAGTTGGATTCGAATTTGAGATTTGCGTGTGTTCGGGGAAGGGGTGCTTATTCTCGCTCGAGCCATTTCTCGCGTTCTGGTTACCGCTCCGTCACAGCTTCCTCCCCTCGCGAGCCCCTCACGAGTCGGGTTAGGCCTGGCTTGTGCGCAACCCAGACTGCCGCTGTTACTCCCCCTCGGGAGGATTTTCAGGGGCCTGCAGAGGTTGTCCTGTTTAAAAAGGCCCAGAGCCTGTGAAGCAAGGCGAGTGCCTGTGAAGCTCTCGCGCTCGAGGAAAAGGCCCAGAGCCTGTGAAGCAAGGCGAGTGCCTGTGAAGCTCTCGCACTCGAGGAAAAGGCCCAGAGCCTGTGAAGCAAGGCGAGTGCCTGTGAAGCTCTCGCGCTCGAGGAACAGGCCCAGAGCCTGTGAAGCAAGGCGAGTGCCTGTGAAGCTCTCGCGCTCGAGGAAAAGGCCCAGATCCTGTGAAGCAAGGCGAGTGCATGTGAAGCTCTCGCGCTCGAGGAAAAGGCCCAGAGCCTGTGAAGCAAGGCGAGTGCCTGTGAAGCTCTCGCGCTCGAGGAAAAGGCCCAGAGCCTGTGAAGCAAGGCGAGTGCCTGTGAAGCTCTCGCGCTCGAGGAAAAGGCCCAGAGCCTGTGAAGCAAGGCAAGTGCCTGTGAAGCTCTCACGCTCGAGGAAAAGGCCCAGAGCCTGTGAAGCAAGGCGAGTGGCTGTGAAGCTCTCGCGCTCGAGGAAAAGGCCCGGAGCCTATGAAGCAAGGCGAGTGCCTGTGAAGCTCACGCGCTCGAGGAAAAGGCCCAGAGCCTGTGAAGCAACGCGAGTGCCTGTGAAGCTCTCGCGCTCGAGGAAAAGGCCCAGAGCCTGTGAAGCAAGGCGAGTGCCTGTGAAGCTCTCGCGCTCGAGGAAAAGGCCCAGAGCCTATGAAGCAAGGCGAGTGCCTGTGAATCTCTCGCGCTCGAGGAAAAGGCCAAGAGCCTGTGAAGCAAGGCGAGTGCCTGTGAAGCTCTCGCGCTTGAGGAAAAGGCCCGGAGCCTGTGAAGCAATGCGAGTGCCTGTGAAGCTCACGCGGTCGAGGAAAAGGCCCGGAGCCTGTGAAGCAAGGCAAGTGCCTGTGAAGCTCTCGCGCTCGAGGGAAAGGCTCGGAGCCTGCGAAGCGAGGCGAGCGCTTGTGGAGTCATCGCGTTCGGAAGAAGGCCCAGGGCCCGTGGAGAAGGCCAATGCATGAGGAGTTTCTCATCAGCGACAACCTCACATCCTGAGGACCCAGCTAGAAAGCGCCCAAGGCGTCGCGCCCTCCTGCAGGCCGCCTCTGAACCAGCGTGGGACAAAGGTAAACCAGTCCACCATCGGGCGCAAGCGCAATTTGGTTACTACTGATATGATAGACACAGGTTTTTACATGAGGGGCTTCCCCTCCCAAAATTCTCTCACACACCACTAGGTCGAAAGCCTGAGTTCTATTCATGCAGAGTGAAAAAGACAGGAGCGATACGCTCTCAGTCGGACCAATCCCCCAATGCGTCCCCGGAAGCACCTCCTGAGCCCTCGCCGGAGTCACCGAGCTCACCATCGACGCCCGCGTCGCTGCCGGCGGCGTCAGGGCCGCTCGCCGCGCCATCCTCGTCAGCACCCACGACCACGTCGCTGTCGTCCGAAGCGAAGGCCTTGACGAGGGCGTCCACGTTATCCTCCACCCAGCGCGACAGGTCATCCCGGACGGCCTGGGGGACTGGGGCGATGACGGCGTCGAAGTCGAAGCGGGGATTCATGTTCTGAAGATGGCTGAAGACACGGGAGAAGGCGCGCTTGAGCAAGGCGCGGCTACTCTCCTCCACCAACCTGTCGGCCCTAACCGACCGCGCCTCCAGCTCCGCCACCACGGCGGTGAAGAACTGCAGGTTACCGGCGTAGTTGATCGTGTGTGGCTCACCGACGGACGCCTCACAGATGTTGCCCAAGGCCGAGTTGGCCCTCTCCCTGAGCATGGTGAACATTGGGCCATGCGCGTTCTCCAGGAGCCGCCGCTGGCGTATTTCGTCGGTGTTCTGGCGCTCGACGGCCTCGGCCTCTTCCATCCGTTGGCGAAGGCGGAGCACCTCGGCTTGAGAGGCGGCCAGCTCTTTCTGCGCTGCCTCAAGGGCGGCCCGGGAGACGTCGGCCAGCCGCATCGCCTCGTCCCGTTGGGTCCTCAGGGCTGCAGTTCTGCCTTCGGCCTCGACCCGGATCATCCTTAGCTTCCCCTCGAACTCACGCTCGAGGCCTTGGCGCGCCATCGCCACCCGATGACAAACCTCCTCCAGGACACGCGCTTCCCGCGCAGCGACGTCGTCCTCCGCCTGCGTCACTAGGCGCTCCCTCGTCTCCAGCCTCTCGTACTCATGGGAGCGTTCGGCGGCCTCCAGCGCCAATGCTTCCTCGCGCTTCTGAAGCTCAGCTGGGTCATCGGAGGCCACCTCCATCGACGTGAGGGCTGCCTCGCGCAGCTCCGCTTGCTCCTCCAACGAGTGGCACCGGGCCAGGAGCTCGCGAGCTCGTTCCTCCGCCGCCTCTCGCCACCCGTCAGCTCTCCGGGCCTCCTCGGTGGCCTGGGAGCGGGCCACTCGGGAGGCCTCCAGTGACGCCTTCGCTTCTTCATCATCAAGGTCGGCGTTGGCGGCGCGCAAGGGCGACGGCGGCTTCCAGCTCGCGCCTCCCTGCAACCAGGTGCAGGCCCTCGGCCTCCAGGCGAGCATCTTCAGCGGCAAGCTCTTCCCCAAGCAGGTCCACCGCGTCGGCCGCTCGTCGAAGGAACCCTTGGTGGCGCGAGCGGCGCTCCCGAGCGCGCTCGAGCACATCTTCCATGTCATCATCCGCCCCAAGCAGGCGTCGGGGGCTGTGGGTCATCGTTCCCCCTCCGGGCAGGGGGCTGGGGGCTGGCGACCTCCCAACGGCCGGACGCGCCATATCAGAAGCCCGACCAAGGGCCAGCCCGCCTCCAGATGAGGGGCGTAGGTGGCGCCTCAACTAGTCGCAGCCCAAGACCAGACGGGAGGTACCCGACAGGCTGGCCATCCCCTGAGAAGGCCCGCGAATGAAAAGCACGGGGAATGAAGGGCCGCGGCGCACCTCGGGACGATCCGCCCCATCAGACGCCCTCACCACGAGGGCAGAGCTGCTCGGAGCACTTGAGGATGGCGGAGGAGGCGAAGCCGAGGGAGGTGGTGCCTCGGCGACTCCCGTGATCTCAGTTGGAAGGGGCCTGTGGAGCAAGAATCAGCGAAAGCAACAAGAGGATCGGGAGTCAGAGAGGAAAAAGACTTACTCGTCAGTGGCGAAGTACTTCCTGCGCTTCAGCACGCGACAAGGGGAGTCAACACCCAGAGCCTCCCTCTTCCTCCGGAGGGCCTCGAAGTCCACGCGGAAGCGGCCCAAGAGAAGAGCGCAAGGATCAACCTGCCGCGAGGACGAGGCACCAGGGCGGCCCGCGTCAGGAGCGCCCGCCTGGCGCGTGCCACCAATCACCTCGCCAGAAGCCGGGACCAGGGCCTCCAAGGCCCCAGCCCCGGGCGCTGGGAGCGGCTGCCTACCACCTTCAGCCGCAGCAGTACGGGCCTCAGGAGCTATCTCCTCACGAGTGGCATCGGGCGCTGCACCCTCCTCCGGAGCTGCCCCCGCGCGAACAGCCTCGGGCGCCGCACCCTCCTCCGGAGCCGTCCCCTCATGAGCGGCACACAACGCTGCCCCCTCATCCGGAGCCTCCTCGGCCTCAGGCGCCTCCTGCCTCCCTTCTCCGTCGCTTGAGGAGGAGTAGCCTTGGCCGATTGGGAGGGGAGTCACCACTATAGGGTTCTCGCGGGGCCCTTGGAGACCGGCGGGGCGCAGCCCCCACTCATCGAAGGCGGGCATCTGCTTCACGAAGTCAGCCTTGCTATGACAGAGATATAGCAAGGCACTACCTTGCCGGATGTTGCCAGGATTGGGGTCCCCGGCTAAAGTCAGGAGCGTCTACTTCAGCGCCGCGGGAGCCAGGTCTTCTTCCTAGAGCC
This sequence comes from Triticum monococcum, assembly GCA_034509565.1. Lineage (NCBI taxonomy): Eukaryota > Viridiplantae > Streptophyta > Magnoliopsida > Poales > Poaceae > Triticum > Triticum monococcum. The sequence goes on along the minus strand of CM067842.1, from coordinate 72,254,704 downwards.
TCATGTCGTCCTCGCGCCCCCGGAAGGCCCACATTCGGCGAGAGTGCCGCTCCAGGGGAGCGACGCGGCACAACAGAAACTCCTTCACCACTTTGGGCGCTGTCACGCCGAGTTTCCTCATGAGCGCGAAGCGGGGCCAGACGAAGACAAGCAGAGGGCTCTTCAGCGTCTCCTGGCCCCAACCCGAATTGGGGACGGCAGGTGAGGTCGACTCCGATAGCAGGGGCTGGGCACCCCTGCGTCCACATACAACCATCGCTCGCGGAACCCGGCCGCGGGCTGGGGGAGTTGGAAGTCAATTCCAGACGCCTCAGACATAGGCTCGGCAGCGAAGCTCGCGCATGCCCAGCGCTGGGAAGGATCAACAAGACGCAGCGAGAAGAAGTGGCACAGCAGGGCGACCGAAGGAGGGATGCCCACCATGGCTTCGCAAACAAAGGCAAAGACCGAAAGGAGGGTGATGGACTCAGGGCTTAGATGCATTAAGTGGATCTGATAATGCGAAAGCACGGCATTGAAGAAATCGGAGAAAGGGGGAACCAGACCCGCCCACAAGGCATCGGTAAAACATGGGACCTCAGTGGCTGTCCTGTCAATGGAGAAGTGGGACGCGGGCCAGGCAGTCGTCCTCCCGCACTCATTGAAGACGGTGGCCAGGGCCAAGCTGTCCCTACCCAGGCACTCTTGGTTGAGCACAGTCGACCGGCCGACGAGGGGGGCCACCGCTGGCGGCGCACAAGACGAAGGCATGGATTTCTCTGCTCTCTCCTTCCCCGTCGGAGCCATGGCGATGGGAAGGAGGGGGATTCGAGATTGGATTGAAGGCAGGGGGAGGCGCTCGAAAGAAGGAAGAACAGAGGACACCCGAGCAACAGGAAAGGGGACGGCTGTGTACAACTACCAGTCCGCCTAGCAGGGCGCACGATAAGGAAGCATGGGGGAACGGTGCCGCCCACGTCCAATCAACCGCCACGCGGCGTCCAAGGCCGCAAGCTGTTAGGGCCCGCAGCGCTTCGCCCTTGCCCTTTCGCTTCTCGGCACAGCCAAGTCCATGCGGGCCTTGGGCCCAGGGGCTACTGTCGGTGTTCTGGGAACAGGGGTCCCTAGACTTGCCTGCCTGCGGCGTGGCTCAAGCGGGGGCCCAGCACGGCCCATCTTCATCAACACGAGGCTAAGACCCTCGCGAGGGGCCAAGCCTCGCGAGGCGGACGACATGGCGCATCCTCAGGCACAGCCTCGTCAGGCTGGCTCGCGAGGAGGCGGAGAGTTCAAGGCGGGGTACCTCGCGAGGTGCCCATAACGCAAGCCATGACGACATGGGGCACCAGGCGGGTGCCAGCACGCGCAGCGTCCCTCTTTCCTCTTTGGTGCAAAGGGAGCAAGCGTATCAGCGGAGTACCGAGGCATCAGGCAAAGGTTGCCACTTCGGTGCAACGAGACCAAGGCCAGGAGGACTACAAGACGGAGGTCACCATGGATCCCAGCGCGGTGTCATCACCAGAGCCTTTGGCAGGCGAAGACTGCTTTTGTCAGGATAGATGTACTCGTTGTCCCCCTTCAAATTAGCCGCCATTGTTGGATCCCTTCCCGCTCAATGTTTGGTGAGAGGACCAGGGCCTCTATAAATAGGACTAGCCACCCACATAGCAAGGGGGTTCGGTTCGGTGAAGGGGGTTCGGTTCGGTTCGGATCGATTCCTGTTCGTTCGGTCCGCAAGTAGAGAGAGAGAGAGAGAGAGAGAGAGGGTGACTGAGCTCTTCACAACAGTTCATCACCACAGCCAAGTACAGACCCTCGCGAGGCTGTTCTTCCTTGTATTGTTCATCCACGCCAGCCCCAGGAGGCAATCCATCCACCACACACTGGAGTAGGGTATTACACCACATCGATGGCCTGAACCAGTATAAATCTTGTGTCTTTCGTGCAGTTCTTTTAGTAGTTTAGATCCCATCGAGACAGAGAGGTCGAAGGTGAGATTTCCGCGCACACCCCAGTGTTTGAACCTTAAGGGTCTGCCGAAACCCGAAATCCGACAAGCAGGCCTGGCACCCGGCGGTGCTTCCAGGACGTAATTCTTCTGTGCAGCAATGAGGATAATCCTCAAGTTACGGACCCAGTCCGTGTAATTGCTACCATCATCTTTCAACTTTTCTTTCTCAAGGAACGCATTAAAATTCAACGGAACAACAGCACGGGCCATCTATCTACAATCAAACATACATAAGCAAGATACTATCAGGTACTAAGTTCATGATAAATTTAAGTTCAATTAATCATATTACTTAAGAACTCCCACTTAGATAGACATCCCTCTAATCTTCTAAGTGATCATGTGATCCTAATCAACTTAAACCATAACCGATCATCACGTGAAATGGAGTAGTTTTCAATGGTGAACATCACTATGTTGATCATATCTACTGTATGACTCACGCTCGATCTTTCGATCTCAGTGTTCCGAGGCCATATCTGCATATGCTAGGCTCGTCGAGTTTAACCTGAGTATTCTGCGTGTGCAAAACTGGCTTGCACCCGTTGTAGATGGACGTAGAGCTTATCACACCCGATCATCACGTGGTGTCTGGGCATGATGAACTTTGGCAACGGTGCATACTCAGGGAGAACACTTTTATCTTGATAATTTAGTGAGAGATCATCTTATAATCCTACCATCAATCAAAGCAAGATAAGATGCATAAAAGATAAACATCACATGCAATCAATATAAGTGATATGATATGGCCATCATCATCTTGTGCTTGTGATCTCCATCTCCGAAGCACCGTTATGATCACCATCGTCACCGGCGCGACACCTTGATCTTCATCGTAGCATCGTTGTCGTTTCGCCAATCTTATGCTTCCACGACTATCGCTACCGCTTAGTGATAAAGTAAAGCATTACGGCGCGATTGCATTGCATACAATAAAGCGACAACCATATGGCTCCTGCCAGTTGCCGATAACTCGGTTACAAAACATGATCATCTCATACAATAAAATTTAGCATCATGTCCTGACCATATCACATCACAACATGCCCTGCAAAAACAAGTTAGACATCCTCTACTTTGTTGTTGCAAGTTTTACGTGGCTGCTACGGGCTTAAGCAAGAACCAATCTTACCTACGCATCAAAACCACAATGATAGTTTGTCAAGTTGGTGCTGTTTTAACCTTCGCAAGGACCGGGCGTAGCCACACTCGGTTCAACTAAAGTTGGAGAAACTATCACCCGCAAGCCACCTATGTGCAAAGCATGTCGGGAGAACCGGTCTCGCGTAAACGTATGCGTAATGTCGGTCCGGGCTGCTTCATCCAACAATACGAACCAAAGTATGACATGCTGGTAAGTAGTATGACTTATATCGCCCACAACTCACTTGTGTTCTACTCGTGCATATAACATCAACACATAAAACCTAGGCTCGGATGCCACTGTTGGGGAACGTAGTAATTCCAAAAAAAATCCTACGCACACGCAAGATCATGGTGATGCATAGCAACAAGAGGAGAGAGTGTGATCTACGTACACTTGTAGATCGACAACGGAAGCGTTTGGTTGATGTAGTCATACGTCTCCACGGCCCGACCGATCAAGCACCGAAACTACGGCACCTCAGAGTTCTAGCACACGTTCAGCTCGATGACGATCCCCGGACTCCGATCCAGCAAAGTGTCGGGGAAGAGTTCCATCAGCACGACGGCGTGGTGACGATCTTGATGTACTACTGTCGCAGGGCTTCGCCTAAGCACCGCTACAATATTATCGAGGACTATGGTGGCAGGGGGCGCCGCACACGGCTAAGAATATGATCACGTGGATCAACTTGTGTTCCTATGGGGTGCCCCTGCCTCCGTATATAAAGGCTCAAGGGGGGGTGTGGCCGGCCTAGAGGTGGCGCGCCAGGAGGAGTCCTACTCCCTCCGAGAGTAGGATTCCCCCCCCCCCAATCCTAGTTGGAATAGGATTCGCGGAGGGGAGGAAAGAGAAAGGGGACCGGCCCCCTCTCCTTGTCCTATTCGGACCAAGGGAGGGGAGGGGCGCGCGGCCCATCTAGGCTGCCTCTTCTCTTTTCCACTAAGGCCCACTAAGGCCCATATAGCTCCCAGGGGGTTCCGGTAACCTCCCGGTACTCCGGTAAAATCCCGATTTCACCCGGAACACTTCCGATATCCAAACATAGGCTTCCAATATATCAATCTTTATGTCTCGACCATTTCGAGACTCCTCGTCATGTCCGTGATCACATCCGAGACTCCGAACAACCTTCGGTACATCAAAACGTATAAACTCATAATATAACTGTCATCGAAACCTTAAGCGTGCGGACCCTACGGGTTCGAGAACAATGTAGACATGACCGAGACATGTCTCCGGTCAATAACCAACAGCGGGACCTGGATGCCCATATTGGCTCCTACATATTCTACGAAGATCTTTATCGGTCAGACCGCATAACAACATACGTTGTTCCCTTTGTCATCGGTATGTTACTTGCCCGAGATTCGATCGTCGGTATCCAATACCTAGTTCAATCTCGTTACCGGCAAGTCTCTTTACTCCTCGTGACGTCCGGGATTGTCACATCCCTAGTTCTTTTAATGCCTAGTGCTAGCATCTGGTGTTGCATCATGTCTAAATTTCTGAAAGTTGAATTGGGGAAAGCTGAAAGCCCCAGAAATCAATTAAAAAAATGATCAACATTAAAAATTGCTTCAAATAACCTAAGAAAATGTTCCTGTTAAGCTATAAAAATATTGGCAAGAGGTAAAATTCAAACCAATATTTTTGGATTCACAGAAATATTTATTTTGGGCATTTGAGTTAATCCAATAATTATTTGCATTGGACTTATATTTGTGATATATTAACTATATGTCCAATAATTCTGATAAATTGTTGAGGGGCTTTGGAATAATCCATTTAGTCCCTGCAAAAATTATCAGAAGTGGAAGAAATAGTTTGGTTCAAAAACCAAATTAAAACCCATTTGCATAAATAGAAAACGGTAGCAAAACAGAAAGAAGAGAGAGAGGAAACCTTACCTGTGCGGCCCACCTGTAGCCCACCCACCTGGCCCAGGAGAGAAGCCGGCCCAGCCCACTTACCCCCTCGCTCGTCGTCTTCCTCCTGCCAGTAGGCAGGAGCGAGCACGCGCGCGCACCCGAGGAGCTCTCCACCTCCTGCTTCGCGCTGGACGCCGCTCCTTCGTCCTAATCTGCGTCTGGAGACGCGCGAGGCCCTCCTCGACGCCACGCGACACCCGCACCTCTCCCTCTCTCTCCCTCGAGCGCCCTCCCTCCTCTGTCTCTCCCGCGCGCGTCCGCCCGAACGCGCCCGTCGCCACCGACGCCGTTCGCCGCGGCCACAGCCACCGCCTCGCCTCCCCGACGCCTCCCAAAGCTCCGCCTCGACCTACCCTTCCTCCTCACCGCTCGAAGCGACGCCGGGAGCCCTGCAGTGACGCCATTGCCGTCGTCTTCACCGACGGGCACCGAAGATCGCCGGCCCCGATTCTCCGTCTCCAGGTCGTCCCCGAGCCCGCTGAGTCCTCCCTCGAGATCGCTATGAGCTCCTGCGCCTTCCCCCTTGCTCACCCCCTCCGTTCTCGTCCGTTAGCCGCCGCCCCACGAAACCGAGCTCCGCCCATCGCCATGGCCAGTGAGCCCCGCGCTCCCGAGCTCCTCCGCTCGCCCTAGTAGCACCCGCCTGCTAACCGTGCTCTCAGGAGCCGAACGCACACACCTGCTCCTTCCCCCATGCACCGCAGCACCGTCCTCACTGACGCCGAACTCCGGCCGCCGCTAAAGCTCGTCGCCGGCCACTCTTCGGCCACTCCCCAGCCGCGCCACCACCCTGGTTGGATACGGACGAGCGTCCGCATCCCGTAGTTGTGCTCCGCGCGCCAAACGGCGCTCTGTAGGCCATTTCCGCAGCGCACCGCCGCGTGGGGACTCGCCGGCGGCTACACGCCGGCGACCACTGACCGTTGACCGGCGTGGGTTGACCCCACTGCCCGGTTTGACTTCCCCCCTGACTCACTGGCGTGTGGGCCCAGGCGCCCGCTTAATTAGTGTTAGGTTAGTTAGTGTTAATTAACTTAGCTAATTAGATGAGCCACTGACATGCGGGCCCCACCCGGCTAACTAAGTAGTTAGGGCTAATTAACTAGATTAGTTGACTGGGTCACTGACCAGTGGGTCCCACTGGTCAGGTTTGACCTGGTCGACGCCGTTGACCTGCTGACGTCACTGTGACGTCAAGCTGACGCAGTAATCCTTTTTCTGGAATTTAAAATAAATCTTAAATGATTTATTTATTTCAGGAAATTGCCTAAACTTCTAAAAATCATAGAAATTCAACTGTAACTCCAAATAAGATAAATTATATATGTAAAATTATCAGAAAAATTCAAGGAATCCATCTGTACCATTTTCATGCATGTTAGAACAACTTAAGGCCACTGTTTAGGACAAATTCAATAAAGGGCATTTAAATAATCATATATGGAGTTGGAATTTGAATCTTATATTCAAACCAACTTCATTTAATTGTGTTGCTAGTTGCATTAGCTCAATCAACAACATATTGCCATGCCATTATCATGCATCATGTTGTGCATTGCATTGATTGTATTCCTTCTCTATTGCCGGTATTTGTCCCCTCTCGATAGACGTGGTACCGACGCTGTGATCGTTGACACTGATGAAGACTCAATGTTATCTTCAGAAGTGCCAGGCAAGCAAAACCCCCTTGTTCATTCCGATACAATCCCCCTCTCTCGCTCCTGCTCTCTTTTACTGCATTAGGACAACACGTTTCCTCTGTTACTTGCCGCGGTAGTTGAACCCCTTACCCTCTGCATGACCTGTCATTGCCACAGTAAATAGATGAAACCCACTAGCATGAGTAGGAGTTGTTTGAGCCCTGATGTGCCTACTCATTCATGCTTGTTTGTCATGCCTGCTACTGCTTAGAGTTGAGTCAGTTCCGATTCATCGGGGATGGATCGGAGATGTGTGAACATGTCCAACTGTGTGTGAGCTAAGTGTGTGAACACGATTTGGTAAAGGTAGCGGTGAGAGGCCATGTAGGAGTACATGGTGGGTTGTCTCATTGCAGCCGTCCTCAGGAACTGAGTTCTATGTTTGTGATCCATGAAACAGCTACTACCACACGTTGGGCCCTGAAATATGACCCCGCTCGACTTACTGACCCCTCTCGTCCTCTGTCCAGGAGTTGCAATTAGTTTCTGGTGTTTATAGGATATGTGTTGGCGGCCGTGCATAGCGCTGACCCTAGGGGTGGGCTATGATACGGTAGATACACTGTGGCACGGTGTACCGGGCGCCCGTTTGGTGTCTCGGGAACCCTGCACACATCGTTTGGGGCTGTGAGCGAAACTCCGGCCGGATCTCCTCGCGGATGGAACCCGAATAGGCGATAAACCTGGACTAGAGACTTGTGTGGTTAGTCAGGTCGTGGTCTACACCCACGTCGGCTTTCGCTTGAAGTCTGCCGAGCACATGTCGTGTGCAGACGCTAAGTGGTGGAAACATGTGTGACGAAGTACACCCCTGCAGGGTTATAAATGATCTATTCGAATAGCCGTGTCCGCGGTAAAGGACTTCTGGGTTGCCTATAACAGTTCATAGACAAGTGAAAGTGGATACCCTAAAACTCGCAAGATAAGCGTGAGTGCTATGGATGGCCTTCTCGTAGGGAGACGAGAGCGGATCCATAGTGGTGTATTGATTGGTGAATATGTGGACTCGTGTGCGCCACCTCAAAAGAGTTGCTCGCAATCGTAGTTCAGGTTAGCCACTGAGTCAAAGCTGGCTTGCTGCAGTTAAACTCCACCACCCCCCTTGTTGATACTGATGCATATGTAGTTTAGTTCTGATGTAAGTCTTGCTGAGTACCTTTGTACTCATGTTTGCTTAATTTATGTTTTGCAGAGAGACTTCAGTCTCGCTAGTAGTTCCGCGTGGACTTCGACGTTTAGCTTGATACCTCAGCTACGATCTTGTGCCCTCGGCAGGATCTGGTAGATAGTCAGGCTTCTTAGCCTTTTTCATTTATAGATGTCTGTACTCAGACATGTTAAGATTCCGCATGTGCTTTGACTAGTATGCTATGATTGTTGGGTCATGAGACCCATGTTTGTAATATCTTGCTCCTCGGAGCCTAATGAATAATTACCTGAGTTGTAGAGTTATGTTGTGATGCCATGTTGTATTCACACATATCGAGCATATTGTGTGTATGATTGAAATGCTTGGTATGTGTGGGATCCGACTATCTAGTTGTTTATCCTTGGCAGCCTATCATATGGGGAAATGTAGTCTAGTGCTTCTGAGCGATAGTAGTCTGCTACAGCCCGGATCACCGGAGTCCTGCTAGCCCAGCACTACTGCTCAGGACACTTGACTGGCCGGCATGTGTTTCACTGCGTTCCTATGTCTGTCCCTTCGGGGAAATGTCACGCGGTGACATCCGGAGTCCTGCCTAGCCTGCTACAGCCCGGGTTACCGGAGTCTTGTTAGCCCAGTGCTACAGCCCGGATTCACACGCTGTTGACCGACATGCTCGAGGTTGATTCATGTATGCCTGTCCCCATGGGTTAGTGCCGCTTTGGGTTCACGACTAGCCATGTCGGCACGGGTTCTTTGTCATATGGATGCTAGCGACACTATCATATACGTGAGCCAAAAGGCGCAAACGGTCCCGGGCCAGGTAAGGTGGCACCCATGGAAATACCGTGCGTGAGGCCACAAAGTGATATGATGTGTTACATGCTAGATCGGTGTGACTTGGAATCGGGGTCCCGACAGCGTTGGTATCAGAGCCTGACTGCCTGTAGGATTACCAAGCCAAACTGGTCGAAGTTGAGTCTAGAAATGCTTTAGTTATGTAAGGGAATTGATTGTGGAAGGGAACGTAAGACTCTTTTTACTCCTTATACCTCATGCCCTTCTGATCTGAGTCATCCTCCTCCTTCCTACGGGGATTAAGAACTAGGCCTTCTTATCTATCTATCAGGATGACGTGTTACTAACCCGTTGACTTATAGGATTGATGGATTCATGCTGCAGTTCAGTTCCTACTACTTCCATATATTCATAACTGGCCTCAGAACCTTGATATTATGATTCTGAGTGGTTATGCCACCATTTTTGCAGGATGTCTCAAATCTTTTCGAGCATTTACAGCCGTTATGTTGTCCGAGTCATCCCAGGTTTCTAAATAGTCTGATGCATTTGCAAACCTTTTCCCCTGTTCCTGATGTCCATTTAGGCCAGGTTAATCACACTAATTGTGAGTTGGGTATTCTTTTGCCTCGACATATATGTTGGAATTATTATTATGACCCTAGATGTCTTAGAGTGCCACCTAGTAATCGAACCATGTTTTGCATTTCCAGTGTGTGATTCTGGCCATCATTCTCGAAAGCATCCCGTGATGCTATTAGTTAATAGGCATTCTATTCCTGGGTTTTTAAACCCGAGACTCACCCTACTTACCTCATGTTGATAGTGTTGCTAGTTCCTTTAGGATATTAGTAACCTTGCGATAGTCCTCGAGGTCCGTGGTATATCCTTCTTCCAAATACTATGAACCGCCTATGGCAGAAGTTCTTTGAACCATAAGATCACAACCAGGGTGCTCTTGATGAGTTCTCCATTCTATATTGTGGCTCTGCCAGTTCTACCTTTCTGCATGGGTTATCCGGAAGAAATATGTTGAACCCGTTCGACATACTAATCTATGCATCCACAACTCAGAAAGTTATATGTACCTTTGATTTGTTCCCCTTCCGTTATATTCCGATCTCCGTCTATCAATTGATAGTGAGGAGTATGTATGCATTCATGTTCATCGATGCCTAGTACCCTTGTGGTTCGTCAAGCCATTCTATTTCAGAATGACTAGGAGAAACAAACTCCAGTACCTCATCCATTTCTGGGATCGGGTCAAAGTGGTTGTATTCCGCAGATCAAAATGCCAATCCAGCTTTTGTTCTGTTCTACCTCGGAGTGTTGCCCCCTTTATGTCAGGATTGTCATAGGAAATGCAGCATCTCTCATGAATTCTTGACGTAGTGATACTCCCTCCATCATTATTCATTTCTCGGTTTCCGTGTTGTTGCAACCGGAATGCCGGCAAGTGAGTCGTGATGTGTGAAGTCAATACTCCTAGCAACCATGTTGCTTGGTAGTAAATGGACGAAATTCTCATTCTTAGCGTGTTGGTTATCAAATCATCATTCTAAGATTGATCGTGCTACCTAGTCCATATTTCTGGTGCACTCTTTGATCGAGGAGTTAGGATTGTGCCAATCCCTTTCTCTTTTGATCACATCTTCTTGCCTTGAAAGCAAGGTTGTTCTCGAGCTTAGTAACATATCGGTGGTTCGTGATTTCCGGATATCTTCTCGGAAGTGTTACCAGGTTGTCACCTGACCGTTATGTTGAGTTCGTGATCAAGTTGGTTTTCCGATAAACCACTTTTCCCCAAGAACTTGTGTTGGATACCCCTGAACTAATTGGTTAAGCTAAAACAACAACTTGGAGAGTTGGAAGATAAAAGCTTAATCTACTTAGTTCACTCTTAAGGGATATCCTTGTGTGTGTGTGTGCTGAAGAAAGGTGATATCTTCATCAATTGGTCCTCGTGATCAGTTGTTGGATCTATTGCCTTGACAAAACTTTGACTTGAGTATGGGATATCGTCAAGTCAAATCAGAACCAACGATGTTCGTAATGTTGTCTTACTCGTGGCTGATCCCTCGAGCATACACCACTACATCTTTTGGTCTGACCAATACTATCACATCGTTCACATGATGGTGGAAGTCAAGTGATATGGAAATACCGATGAGTTGTTGTTGAGCCCATCAGCAGCATTTTATCTCCCCCATGATTCATGTCGAACGCTACACTAGCATTGGAAACTTTATAAGCATTATCTTCGTGTTTCGTTCATGAAGCATATGTTTGGATGAAAGTAGTGAGTTTCCCTAATTCATGTGCATATGTTGCAAGTTGCCGCCGTGAATTTGGGAAAGTTTGTCTTGCTTTCTCTGGAATCATCCCAAATCGGTCACGCATACGTGCGAAGTATACTGTGGTTTTGAGACTTGCAACCTTCATTCTATATGTATCCCTAGCACACCAAGCCAATGATTGATTTGTTCAAGGAGAGGAAGTTTCTTCTTAGGGGCTAGAATTACGCAAGGACTTCGTTATCCGCAATGATGGTTCCCCACTTGAACTCGGTAGTGTTTTATTATAAGACTACTGCGTGGTCATGCTTGTCTGGGACAGTGTGTTCACATGTTCGTAGCAGAACCAGCTCATGTTTTGGAGCTTACTATCGTAGTTCATTCCCCGAGAATCTCGCAACGTCGTCTCGTCGATTTGTGTTGCAAACCTTCATTTTCCTTTCTAGACTCGATGAGTCTGGAATATCCTATCACCAACCAGATCTGAATCTCAGGCAAATATGATGGTTGGAGCATTTTCCAAGAACTATAATATTGGTCTCTCAATAAACGGTAAAGTGGATGTCGTGGCCAACACATCCAGCCAGAAGACCTATTATTGTAGTATCTCGATTGAAGAAAGTTGGCCACCTTTCCATAAGGATTTCATAGGATTTACTCCAGAAGTTGTTCCTTATGGATCTATTGTATTCCGAAGTCCGGCCACTACTTGGTGGCTATGCCGATGCTTAAAGCATGACCGTGGTAACCAGTACATCAAGGAGAACATTAGAAGCGGAGTGCTAAATGTCTCTCGGTCGATCATCCAGACTTTGTTTCCTTGGCTTCGCTAAGGTGAAATCAGGGAAAGTGTCATCTTTCTTTGCATCTGCATCTTCCACCCTTATTCATCATGGTAGCATGTTGTGTTGCTAGGATCCTTGACACGGATATTGGCAGAACCTTGATGAATACGGAAATGCTCAAGTTCTTGAGAGCACGCTCAGGCACTAGGTTCTGACGTTGTCATTAACTGGAATGTGCCTCCATCCTCGCAGTTGTTGATATCCATCCAATTGGTGGAATCACCTTTGCCGGTGAACCTTCTCCCCAGTTACTAGAATCATTCCCAACATTTGCATTTTGTTCCCAGCTTACACCTCAGTAGCTGTTGTTCATGGTCATCTTCAAAAGTGGACTTACCATGGGTCCCCTCCATTCCCGATGATAAGCTAAAAATCTTCCATTGCGTTGTCTTCAACAAAGTAGTCCACATCATCCATTCTGGCATGGGTATGCCATTCGTTCGAACACGTTCACACGATCCTTGTGATTGCCTTAAGCTGGAATAAAGAATTTCGATGATTTATGGATAAAAAGTAATTCTTTTTGCCACTTAAGGGAATAGCTCTGCGAGTCACTTTCCTTAAGATGTCTCGTTATGGTATTATGGGCAACATAACTTCTCGCTACTTTGAAACCCCCTCACCATCTATTTAGGCGTGGAATTGTGGTCCACCAAATCAAACCCCATCGTTGTTGTTCCATCCCTCTCGATGTGTTTTGTGTCTCAACTTGAGATGTTTCAACATCTCATTCTACGAGTTGATCCTGAGTTGTTCGATCTTCGATAAGATCAATCCTAGTTGAGTTTCTTTCCGTCGTCATCGCGTGGATGAAGATCTCAAAAGCAAGGATGCCAAGATCGACATGATGCAATGAATCAACATCTTTGAGAAGGGCAATCGGATCGTGAAGGTTCTTTATTGGCGTTCCCTCTGTCTTCTTACCTCACGTCTTGAATCTCGGGACGAGATTCTTGTTTAGTGGGGGCGAGTTGTCACATCCCTAGTTCTTTTAATGCCTAGTGCTAGCATCTGGTGTTGCATCATGTCTAAATTTCTGAAAGTTGAATTGGGGAAAGCTGAAAGCCCCAGAAATCAATTAAAAAAATGATCAACATTAAAAATTGCTTCAAATAACCTAAGAAAATGTTCCTGTTAAGCTATAAAAATATTGGCAAGAGGTAAACTTCAAACCAATATTTTTGGATTCACAGAAATATTTATTTTGGGCATTTGAGTTAATCCAATAATTATTTGCATTGGACTTATATTTGTGATATATTAACTATATGTCCAATAATTCTGATAAATTGTTGAGGGGCTTTGGAATAATCCATTTAGTCCCTGCAAAAATTATCAGAAGTGGAAGAAATAGTTTGGTTCAAAAACCAAATTAAAACCCATTTGCATAAATAGAAAACAGTAGCAAAACAGAAAGAAGAGAGAGAGGAAACCTTACCTGTGCGGCCCACCTGTAGCCCACCCACCTGGCCCAGGAGAGAAGCCGGCCCAGCCCACTTACCCCCTCGCTCGTCGTCTTCCTCCTGCCAGTAGGCAGGAGCGAGCACGCGCGCGCACCCGAGGAGCTCTCCACCTCCTGCTTCGCGCTGGAGGCCGCTCCTTCGTCCTAATCCGCGTCTGGAGACGCGCGAGGCCCTCCTCGACGCCACGTGACACCTGCACCTCTCCCTCTCTCTCCCTCGAGCGCCCTCCCTCCTCTGTCTCTCCCGCGCGCGTCCGCCCGAACGCGCCCGTCGCCACCGACATCGTTCGCCGCGGCCACAGCCACCGTCTCGCCTCCCCGACGCCTCCCAAAGCTCCGCCTCGACCTACCCTTCCTCCTCACCACTCGAAGCGACGCCGGGAGCCCTGCAGTGACGCCATTGCCGTCGTCTTCACCGACGGGCACCGAAGATCGCCGGCCCCGATTCTCCGTCTCCAGGTCGGCCCCGAGCCCACTGAGTCCTCCCTCGAGATCGCTGTGAGCTCCTGCGCCTTCCCCCTTGCTCACCCCCTCCGTTCCGTCCGTTAGCCGCCGCCCCACGAAACCGAGCTCCGCCCATCGCCATGGCCAGTGAGCCCCGCGCTCCCGAGCTCCTCCGCTCGCCCTAGTAGCACCCGCCTGCTAACCGTGCTCTTAGGAGCCGAATGCACACACCTGCTCCTTCCCCCGTGCACCGCAGCACCGTCCTCACTGACGCCAAACTCCGGCCGCCGCTAAAGCTCGTCGCCGGCCACTCTCCGGCCACTCCCCGGCCGTGCCACCACCCTGGTTGGATGCGGACGAGCGTCCGCATCCCGTAGTTGTGCTCCGCGCGCCAAACGGCGCTCTATAGGCCATTTCCGCAGCGCACCGCCGCGTCGGGACTCGCCGGCGGCTAAACGCCGGCGACCACTGACCGTTGACCGGCGTGGGTTGACCCCACTGCCCGGTTTGACTTCCCCCCTGACTCACTGACGTGTGGGCCCAGGCACCCGCTTAATTAGTGTTAGGTTAGTTAGTGTTAATTAACTTAGCTAATTAGATGAGCCACTGATATGCGGGCCCCGCCCGGCTAACTAAGTAGTTAGGGCTAATTAACTAGATTAGTTGACTGGGTCACTGACTAGTGGGTCCCACTGGTCAGGTTTGACCTGGTCGACGCCGTTGACCTGCTGACATCACTGTGACGTCAAGCTGACGCAGTAATCCTTTTTCTGGAATTTAAAATAAATCTTAAATGATTTATTTATTTTAGGAAATTGCCTAAACTTCTAAAAATCATAGAAATTCAACCGTAACTCCAAATAAGATAAATTATATATGTAAAATTATCAGAAAAATTCAAGGAATCCATCTGTACCATTTTCATGCATGTTAGAACAACTTAAGGCCACTGTTTAGGACAAATTCAATAAAGGGCATTTAAATAATCATATATGGAGTTGGAATTTGAATCTTATATTCAAACCAACTTCATTTAATTGTGTTGCTAGTTGCATTAGCTCAATCAACAACATATTGCCATGCCATTATCATGCATCATGTTGTGCATTGCATTGATTGTATTCCTTCTCTATTGCCGGTATTTGTCCCCCCTCGATAGACGTGGTACCGACACTATGATCGTTGACACTGATGAAGACTCAATGTTATCTTCAGAAGTGCCAGGCAAGCAAAAACCACTTGTTCATTCCGATACAATCCCCCTCTCTCGCTCCTGCTCTCTTTTACTGCATTAGGACAACACGTTTCCTTTGTTACTTGCCGCGGTAGTTGAACCCCTTACCCTCTGCATGACCTGTCATTGCCACAGTAAATAGATGAAACCCACTAGCATGAGTAGGAGTTGTTTGAGCCCTGATGTGCCTACTCATTCATGCTTGTTTGTCATGCCTGCTACTGCTTAGAGTTGAGTCAGTTCCGATTCATCGGGGATGGATCGGAGATGTGTGAACATGTCCTACTGTGTGTGAGCTAAGTGTGTGAACACGATTTGGTAAAGGTAGCGGTGAGAGGCCATGTAGGAGTACATGGTGGGTTGTCTCATTGCAGCCATCCTCAGGAACTGAGTTCTGTGTTTGTGATCCATGAAACAGCTACTACCACACGTTGGGCCCTTAAATATGACCCCGCTCGACTTACTGACCCCTCTCGTCCTCTGTCCAGGAGTTCCAATTAGTTTCTGGTGTTTATAGGATATGTGTTGGCGGCCGTGCATAGTGCTGACCCTAAGGGTGGACTATGATGCGGTAGATACACTGTGGCACGGTGTACCGGGCGCCCGTTTGGTGTCTCGGGAACCCTACACACATCGTTTGGGGCTGTGAGCGAAACTCCGGCCGGATCTCCTCGCGGATGGAACCCGAATAGGCGATAAACCTGGACTAGAGACTTGTGTGGTTAGTCAGGTCGTGGTCTACACCCACGTCGGCTTTCGCTTGAAGTCTGCCGAGCACATGTCGTGTGCAAACGCTAAGTGGTGGAAACATGTGTGACGAAGTACACCCCTGCAGGGTTATAAATGATCTATTCGAATAGCCGTGTCCGCGGTAAAGGACTTCTGGGTTGCCTATAACAGTTCATAGACAAGTGAAAGTGGATACCCTAAAACTCGCAAGATAAGCGTGAGTGCTATGGATGGCCTTCTCGTAGGGAGACGAGAGCGGATCCATAGTGGTGTATTGATTGGTGAATATGTGGACTCGTGTGCGCCACCTCAAAAGAGTTGCTCGCAATCGTAGTTCAGGTTAGCCACTGAGTCAAAGCTGGCTTGCTGCAGTTAAACTCCACCACCCCCCTTGTTGATACCGATGCATATGTAGTTTAGTTCTGATGTAAGTCTTGCTGAGTACCTTTGTACTCACGTTTGCTTAATTTATGTTTTGCAGAGAGACTTCAGTCTCGCTAGTAGTTTCGCGTGGACTTCGACGTTTAGCTTGATACCTCGGCTACGATCTTGTGCCCTCAGCAGGATCTGGTAGATAGTCAGGCTTCTTAGCCTTTTTCATTTATAGATGTCTGTACTCAGACATGTTAAGATTCCGCATGTGCTTTGACTTGTATGCTATGATTGTTGGGTCATGAGACCCATGTTTGTAATATCTCGCTCCTCGGAGCCTAATGAATAATTACCTGAGTTGTAGAGTTATGTTGTGATGCCATGTTGTATTCACACATATCGAGCATATTGTGTGTATGATTGAAATGCTTGGTATGTGTGGGATCCGACTATCTAGTTGTTTATCCTTGGCAGCCTATCATATGGGGAAATGTAGTCTAGTGCTTCTGAGCGATAGTAGTCCGCTACAGCCCGGATCACCGGAGTCCTGCTAGCCCAGCACTACTGCTCAGGACACTTGACTGGCCAGCATGTGTTTCACTGCGTTCCTACGTCTGTCCCTTCGGGGAAATGTCACGCGGTGACATCCGGAGTCCTTCCTAGCCTGCTACAGCCCGGGTTACCGGAGTCCTGTTAGCCCAGTGCTACAGCCCGGATTCACACGCTGTTGACCGACATGCTAGAGGTTGATTCATGTATGCCTGTCCCCATGGGTTAGTGCCGCTTTTGGGTTCATGACTAGCCATGTCGGCCCGGGTTCTTTGTCATATGGATGCTAGCGACACTATCATATACGTGAGCCAAAAGGCGCAAACGGTCCCGGGCCAGGTAAGGTGGCACCCGTGGAAATACCGTGCGTGAGGCCACAATGTGATATGATGTGTTACATGCTAGATCGGTGTGACTTGGAATCGGGGTCCCGATAGGGATGTCATCCGGGACTCTGAACAACATTCGGTAATCACATACAAGTCTTCCTAACAACCCTAGTGTCACCGAACCTTAAGTGTGTAGACCCTACGGGTTCAGGAGACATGCAGACATGACCGAGACGACTCTCCGGTCAATAACCAACAGCAGGATCTAGATACCCATGTTGGCTCCCACATGCTCCACGATGATCTCATCGGATGAACCACGATGTCGAGGATTCAATCAATCCGTATACAATTCCCTTTGTCAATCAGTACGTTACTTTCCCGAGACTCGATCGTCGGTATCCCAATACCTTGTTTAGTCTCGTTACCGGTAAGTCACTTTACTCGTACCGTAATGCATGATCCCGTGATCAACCACTTGATCACATTGAGCTCATTATGATGATGCATTACCGAGTGGGCCCAGAGATACCTCTCCGTCATACGGAGTGACAAATCCCAGTCTCGATTCGTGCCAACCCAACAGACACTTTTGGAGATACCTGTAATGTACCTTTATAGTCACCCAGTTATGTTGTGACGTTTGGCACACCCAAGGCACTCCTACGGTATCCGGGAGTTGCACAATCTCATGGTCTAAGGAAATGATACTTGACATTCAGAAAAGCTACAGCAAACGAACTACACGATCTTTGAGCTATGCTTAGGATTGGGTCTTGTCCATCACATCATTCTCCTAATGATGTGATCCCATTATCAATGACATCCAATGTCCATAGTCAGGAAACCATGACTATCTTTTGATCAACGAGCTAGTCAACTAGAGGCTCACTACTGACGTGTTGTGGTCTATGTATTCACACATGTATTACGATTTCCGGATAACACAATTATAGCATGAACAATAGACAATCATCATGAACAAAGAAATATAATAATAACCATTTTATTATTGCCTCTAGGGCATATTTCCAACAGTCTCCCACTTGCACTAGAGTCAATATTCTAGTTACATTATGATGAATCAAACACCCATGCATTTCTGGTGTTGATCATGTGTTGCTCTAGGGAGAGGTTTAGTCAACGGATCTGCCACATTTAGGTCCGTATGTACTTTACAAATCTCTATGTCTCCATTTTAAACACTTTCACGAATGGAGTTGAAGCGACGCTTGATATGCCTGGTCTTCCTATGAAACCTGGGCTCCTTGGCAAGGGCAATAGCTCCAGTGTTGTCACAGAAGAGAGTCATCGGGCCTGACGCATTGGGTATGACTCCTAGGTCGGTAATGAACTCCTTCACCCAGACTGCTTCTTGTGCTGCCTCCGAGGCTGCCATGTACTCCGCTTCACATGTAGATCCCGCCACAACGCTTTGCTTGCAACTGCACCAGCTTACTGCCCCACCATTCAAAATATACACGTATCCGGTTTGTGACTTAGAGTCATCCAGATCTATGTCGAAGCTAGCATCGACGTAACCCTTTACAACAAGCTCTTCGTCACCTCCATAAACGAGAAACATTTCCTTAGTCCTTTTCAGGTACTTCAGGATATTCTTGACCGCTGTTGAGTGTTCCATGCCGGGATTACTTTGGTACCTTCCTACCAAACTTACGGCAAGGTTTACATCAGGTGTGGTACACAGCATAGCATACATGATAGACCCTATGGCCGAGGCATAGAGGACGACACTCATCTTTTCTCTATCTTCTGTCGTGGTCGGGCATTGAGCCGTGCTCAATCTCATACCTTGCAATACAGGCAAGAACCCCTTCTTTGACTGATCCATTTTGAACTTCTTCAATATCTTGTCAAGGTACGTACTCTGTGAAAGACCAATGAGGCGTCTTGATCTATCTCTATAGATCTTGATGCCTAATATATAAGCAGCTTCTCCAAGGTCCTTCATTGAAAAACATTTGTTCAAGTAGGCCTTTATGCTTTCCAAGAATTCTATATCATTTCCCATCAACAGTATGTCATCCACATACAATATGAGAAATGCTACAGAGCTCCCACTCACTTTCTTGTAAATGCAGGCTTCTCCATAAGTCTGCGTAAACCCAAACGCTTTGATCATCTCATCAAAACGAATGTTCCAACTCCGAGATGCTTGCACCAGCCCATAAATCGAGCGTTGGAGCTTGCACACCTTGTCAGCATTCTTAGGATCAACAAAACCTTCCAGCTGCATCATATACAATTCTTCCTTAAGGAAACCATTAAGGAATGCTGTTTTGACGTCCATTTGCCATATCTCATAATCATAGAACGCGACAATTGCTAGCATGATTCGGACGGACTTCAGCTTCGCTACGGGTGAGAAAGTCTCATCATAGTCAACCCCTTGAACTTGTCGATAACCCTTAGCGACAAGCCGAGCTTTATAGATGGTCACATTACCATCCGCGTTTGTCTTCTTCTTAAAGATCCATTTATTTTCTATGGCTCGCCGATCATCGGGCAAGTCAGTCAAAGTCCATACTTCGTTTTCATACATGGATCCTATCTCGGATTTCATGGCTTCCAGCCATTTGTCGGATCCGGGCCCGCCATCGCTTCTTCATAGTTCGAAGGTTCACCGTTGTCTAACAACATGATTTCCAAGACAGGGTTGTCGTACCACTCTGGTGCGGAACGTGTCCTCGTGGACCTATGAAGTTCAGTAGTAACTTGATCTGAAGTTTCATGATCATCATCATTAACTTCCTCTCTAGTCGGTGCAGGCACCTCAGGAACATTTTCTTGAGTTGCGCCACTTACCGGTTCAAGAGCTAATACTTCATCAAGTTCTACTTTCCTCCCACTTATTTCTTTCGAGAGAAACTCTTTCTCCAGAAAGGACCCATTCTTGGCAACAAAGATCTTGCCTTCGGATCTGAGGTAGAAGGTATACCCAATAGTTTCTTTAGGGTATCCTATGAAGACGCATTTTTCCGATTTGGGTTCGAGCTTTTCAGGTTGAAGTTTCTTGACATAAGCATCGCATCCCCAAACTTTTAGAAATGACAGCTTAGGTTTCTTCCCAAACCATAATTCATACGGTGTCGTCTCAACGGATTTCGACGGAGCCCTATTTAAAGTGAATGCGGCAGTCTCTAAAGCATAGCCCCAAAATGACAGCGGTAAATTGGTAAGAGACATCATAGATCGCACCATATCTAATAGAGTATGATTACGACGTTCGGACACACCATTACGCCGAGGTGTTCCAGGCGGCGTGAGTTGTGAAACTATTCCACATTTTCTTAAGTGTGTGCCAAATTCGTGACTCAAGTATTCTCCCCCACGATCTGATCGCAAGAACTTGATTTTCCTGTCACGTTGATTCTCAACCTCACTCTGAAATTCCTTGAACTTTTCAAAGGTTTCAGACTTGTGTTTCATTAAGTAGACATACCCATATCTACTCAAGTCATCAGTGAGGGTGAGAACATAACGATAGCCACCGCGAGCCTCGACACTCATTGGACCACACACATCAGTATGTATGATTTCCAATAAGTTGGTTGCTCACTCCATTGTTCCTGAGAACGGAGTCTTGGTCATTTTACCCATGAGGCATGGTTCGCACGTGTCAAATGATTCGTAATCAAGAGACTCTAAAAGTCCATCTGCATGGAGCTTCTTCATGCGTTTGACACCTATGTGACCAAGGCGGCAGTGCCACAAGTATGTGGGACTATCATTATCAACCTTACATCTTTTGGTATTCACACTATGAATATGTGTAGCATTACGCTCGAGATTCATTAAGAATAAACCATTCACCATTGGAGCATGACCATAAAACATATCTCTCATATAAATAGAACAACCATTATTCTCGGATTTAAATGAGTAGCCATCTCGAATTAAACGAGATCCTGATACAATGTTCATGCTCAAAGCTGGCACTAAATAACAATTATTGAGGTTTAAAACTAATCCCGTAGGTAAATGTAGAGGTAGCATGCTGACGGCAATCACATCGACCTTGGAACCATTCCCAACGCGCATCGTCACCTCGCCCTTCGCCAGTCTCCGCTTATTCCGCAGCTCTTGCTTTGAGTTATAAATGTGAGCAACCGCACCGGTATCAAATACCCAGGAGCTACTATGAGTACTGGTAAGGTACACATCAATTACATGTATATCACATATACCTTTAGTGTTGCCGGCCTTCTTGTCCGCTAAGTATTTGGGGCAGTTCCACTTCCAGTGACCACTTCCCTTGCAATAAAAACACTCAGTCTCGGGCTTGGGTCCATTCTTTGGCTTCTTCCCGGTAGCTTGCTTACCGGGCACGGCAACTCCCTTGTTGTCCTTCTTGAAGTTCTTCTTACCCTTGCCTTTCTTGAACTTAGTGGTTTTATTCACCATCAACACTTGATGTTCCTTTTTTATTTCCACCTCTGCTGATTTCAGCATTGAATACACCTCAGGAATGGTCTTTTCCATCCCCTGCATATTGAAGTTCATTACAAAGCTCTTGTAGCTTGGTGGAAGCGACTGAAGGATTCTGTCAATGACCGCGTCATCCGGGAGATTAACTCCCAGCTGAGTCAAGCGGTTATGCAACCCAGACATTCTGAGTATGTGCTCACTGACAGAACTATTTTCCTCCATCTTACAGCTGAAGAACTTGTCGGAGACTTCATATCTCTTGACCCGGGCATGAGCTTGAAAAACCATTTTCAGCTCTTCGAACATCTCATATGCTCGCTTTTGGAGCCCCGGTTCTAAGCTGTAAAGCATGCCGCACTGAATGAGGGAGTAATCATCAGCACGTGACTGCTAAGCGTTCATAACGTCTTGGTTCTCTGGGACAGGTGCGTCACCTAGCGGTGCTTCTAGGACATAATCTTTCTTGGCAGCTATGAGGATGATCATCAGGTTCCGAACCCAGTCTGTATAGTTGCTTCCATTGTCTTTCAGCTTGGTTTTCTCTAGGAACGCGTTGAAGTTGAGGACAACGTGGGTCATTTGATCTACAAGACATATTATAAAGATTTTAGACTAAGTTCATGATAATTAAGTTCATCTAATCAATGAACTCCCACTCAGATAGACATCCCTCCGGTCATCTAATTATAACATGATCCTAGTTAACTAGGTCGCATTCGATCATCACGTGAGACGGACTAGTCAACATCGGTGAACATCTTCATGTTGATCGTATCTTCTATACGACTCATGCTCGACCTTTCGGTCTTCCGTGTTCCGAGGCCATGTCTGTACATGCTAGGCTCGTCAAGTCAACCTAAGTGTATTGCGTGTGTAAATCTGGCTTACACCTGTTGTATTCGAACGTTAGAATCTATCACACCCGATCATCACGTGGTGCTTCAAAACAACAAACCTTCGCAACGGTGCACAGTTAGGGGGAACACTTTCTTGAAATTATTTCGAGGGATCATCTTATTTAAGCTGTCGTCGTTCTAAGCAAATAAGATGCAAAACATGATAAACATCACATGCAATCAAACAGTGACATGATATGGCCAATATCATTTGCTCCTTTTGATCTCCATCTTCGGGGCTCCATGATCATCGTTGTCACCGGCATGACACCATGATCTCCATCATCGTGTATTCTTGAAGTTGTCTCGTCATCTATTACTTCTACTACTATGGCTAACACTTTAGCAATAAAGTAAAGTAATTACATGATGTTTATGTTGACACGCAGGTCATAAATAAATAAAGACAACTCCTATGGCTCCTGCTGGTTGTCATACTCATCGACATGCAAGTCATGATTCCTATTACAAGAACATGATCATCTCATACATCACATATATCATTCATCACATCCTTTGGCCATATCACATCACAAAACACTTGCTACAAAAACAAGTTAGACGTCCTCTAATTGTTGTTGCAAGTTTTTTACGTGGCTGTTATAGGTTTCTAGCAAGAACGTTTCTTACCTACGCCAAAAGCACAACGTGAATTGCCAATTTCTATTTACCCTTCATAAGGACCCTGTTCATCGAATCCGATCCGACTAAAGTGGGAGAGACAGACACCCGCCAGCCACCTTATGCAACTAGTGCATGTCAGTCGGTGGAACCGGTCTCACGTAAGCGTACGTGTAAGGTTGGTCCGGGCCACTTCATCCCACAATGCCGCTGAATCAAGATAAGACTAGTAACGGCAAGATAATTGACAATATCGACGCCCACAACTGCTTTGTGTTCTACTCGTGCATAGTAACTACGCATAGACCTAGCTCATGATGCCACTGTTGGGGAACGTAGCAGAATTTTAAAAAATTTCTACGCATCACCAAGATCAATCTATGGAGTCATCTAGCAACGAGGGAGAGAGGAGTGCATCTACATACCCTTGTAGATCACGAGCAGAAGCGTTCAAGAGAACGGGGTTGATGGAGTCGTACTCGTCGTGATCCAAATCACCGAAGATCCTAGCGCCGAACGGACGGCACCTCCGCGTTCAACACACGTACGGAGCGAGGACGTCTCCCGCGCCTTGATCCAGCAAGGAGGAGGGAGAGGTTGAGGAAGAGGGCTCCAACAGCAGCACGACGGCGTGGTGGTGGTGAAGCTGCAGTACTCCGACAGGGCTTCCCCAAGCTCTTACAGAGGAGGAGAGGTGTTGGAGAGGGGAGGGGCTGCGCCTTGGATGTTGTATGCAGCCCTCCCCTCACCCCTCTATTTATAGGGGAAGGGGAAGGGGGCCGGCCCCGTCTAGATGAGATCTAGAGGGGGGCGGCGGTCAAGGGGAGGGGGGCTTGCCCCCCAAGCAAGGGGGCGCGCCACCCTTAGGGTTTCCCCCCAACCCTAGGCGCATGGGCCCTAGGGGGTTGGCACCCCGGCCCACTTAGGCTTGTTCCCTTCTCCATACAGCCCATAAGGCCCTCCGGAAGAGGTGGCCCCTCCCAGTGGACCCCCGGAACCCCTCCGGTGGCCCCGGTACAATACCGATATGCCCCCGAACCTTTCCGGTGACCGTATGACAACTTCCCATATATAAATCTCTACCTCTGGACCATTCTGGAACTCCTCGTGACGTCCGGGATCTCATCCGGGACTCCAAACAACATTCGGTAATCACATACGAGTCTTCCTAACAACCCTAGCGTCGCCGAACCTTAAGTGTGTAGACCCTACGGGTTCGGGAGACATGCAGACATGACCGAGACGACTCTCCGGTCAATAACCAACAGCGGGATCTGGATACCCATGTTGGCTCCCACATGCTCCACGATGATCTCATCGGATGAACCACGATGTCGAGGATTCAATCAATCCGTATACAATTCCCTTTGTCAATCGGTGCGTTACTTGCCCGAGACTCGATCGTCGGTATCCCAATACCTTGTTCAGTCTCGTTACCGGCAAGTCACTTTACTCGTACCATAATGCATGATCCCGTGATCAACCACTTGATCACATTGAGCTCATTATGATGATGCATTACCGAGTGGGCCCAGAGATACCTCTCCGTCATACGGAGTGAAAAATCCGAGTCTCGATTCGTGCCAACCCAACAGACACTTTTGGAGATACTTGTAATGTACCTTTATAGTCACCCAGTTATGTTGTGACGTTTGGCACACCCAAGGCACTCCTACGGTATTCGGGAGTTGCACAATCTCATGGTCTAAGGAAATGATAGTTGACATTCAGAAAAGCTACAGCAAACGAACTACACGATCTTTGAGCTATGCTTAGGATTGGGTCTTGTCCATCACATCATTCTCCTAATGATGTGATCCCGTTATCAATGACATCCAATGTCCATAGTAAGGAAACCATGACTATCTTTTGATCAACGAGCTAGTCAACTAGAGGCTCACTAGGGACGTGTTGTGGTCTATGTATTCACACATGTATTACGATTTCCGGATAACGCAATTATAGCATGAACAATAGACAATTATCATGAACAAAGAAATATAATAATAACCATTTTATTATTGGCTCTAGGGCATATTTCCAACACTTCGGGGGTCAATGGGATTATCTTCTGGCCTCACCGGACTCGGAGAGGCCCTCCGCGACGACACTTCGGGGTCGCCCGCTTCCGGAGCGGAGGAGTCCGGAGGAGGCGTTTTGCTCTCCATCATCTCTGGAAGAAGATCCCCCGAAGACGAGCTCATTTGAGAGGGGCTAAGGCCCGAACTGCAAAGATATATGCGGTGGTTATTTTCTCAAAAGAAAAAGATGGCATACCTGTACTATTAAAGTATTTCAGGTCACTTACGACTCGCTGGAGAATTGATCCCCCCGCGGACTTTGTGCGGCAAAGGCACCCCCCAAGGTAGGACCCTCTGTGGGAGACTTCTTCTCCCGTTTGGAAGCTTTGGCTTCCGAATCCCCGGGCGTAGTCCTTTTCCTCCTCCAGTCGTCTTCCTTCATGGAGACGCTCGCTCCCTCGGTTAGAATGGGCAGCGTTGGGGGCCCGCGTCCGCCCGTATTATCCTCCCCAGTATCTTCCTTCAAGGGCTCCGGGCAAGGTGCGACCTGGAGCATCTTTTCCAATACCGGATTGTCCAAACCCTCAGGGAGGGGGCCGAACACCGAATCAACTTTGCCTTTGTTAGCCAGTCCTGGTCAAAAAGCGAACTCTCAAAAATAACTTCGTAACAAATGAGAGATAGTATGTTCGGCCGGAAGATTCCTTACCTATTCGGCGGCGCGGTTACTGCTCAGGCCCGCTTCCTCGGTGATTTTCGGACACTCTACCTGAGGTCCGAAGAATGACTTGTACATCTCCTCGTGCGTCAGGCTGAGGAAATTTTGAATGACACGCGGTCCCTCGGGATTGAACTCCCACAAGCAAAGGGGCTGGCGTTTGCAAGGCTGGACTTGACGAACCAGCATAACTTGTATTACCGCAACCAAACTAAAATCTCCATTGAAGAGATCTCGAATGCGGCTTTGCAGTATAGGCACGTCCTTGGCTGGAGCCCAGCTCAAACCTCTGCTGATCCATGACATCAGTTGTGGTGGAGGGCCCGAGCGGAAAACAGGGGCGGCCGCCCACTTAGCACTTCTAGGAGCCGTGATGTAGAACCACTCCTGTTGCCACAATTCAGACACCTCTGGAATGGAACCTTTGGGCCATGGAGCTCCCGTCATCTTGCATACTGAGGCACCTCCACACGCTGCATGTTGCCCCTCGATCATCTTCGGCTTTACTTCAAAGGTCTTGAGCCACAGGCCAAAGTGAGGGGTAACCCGGAGGAAGGCCTCACACACGACAATAAATGTCGTGATATGAATAAAGGAGTTCAGAGCTAGATCATGGAAATCTAGCCCGTAATAAAACATCAAACCCCTAACGAAAGGATCCAGAGCAAGGCCTAGACCTCGGAGGAAGTGGGAGACGAACATGACGTTCTGTTGGGTTCGGGGGAGGGGACGGCCTGCCCTCGGGCAGGCAGCCGATGCAAAACCTCGGCGGTCAGATATCTGGCCTCCCTCAACTTTTTGATGTCTTCTTCCGTGACGGAGGAGGCACCCATCGGCCTTGAAGGCTAGATCCAGACATGATTGAAGGTTCAGAGCACCTGACCTGAACTTTGGGTGTTTGAGCTTGAGGTGGGGAAAGGATTCGATTGAGCACGGGAGGGAAAAAATAAAAGCCTTGTCCCTTTATAAAGAGGGTGAATATCAAGCGTCCTCTCCGTGGCCGTTTGGACTTGCCTATAGTCTAGGAGTCCTAGAAGCGGTTGGGTTACCCACGCCCGTATTGATGAGAATCCTGGAACAAGGGGACACGATCTCTGCTTCGACGAGACGTGCCAAGGAAACCGCCTCGCACGACACGCTGAGGTGGGACAATAAAACTATTCGAATAAAGGCTTGGTTGTGGTGCGATGTCACACTACGGAATACGTCAGCAGATTAGATTTGTGTAAATATTATTCTCTCTATGGCAATATGTGGAAACTTATTTTGCAGAGCCGGACACTATCTTTGTGTTCAAAATCTTCTATGAAGTTGGAGGAGGAACCCGCCTTGCAATGTCGAAGACAATCTGCGCGCCAGACTCGTCGTCATTGAAGCCTAGTTCAGGGGCTACTGAGGGAGTCCTAGATTAGGGGGTGTCCGGATGGTCGGACTATACCTTCGGCCGGACTCCTGGACTATGAAGATACAAGATTGAAGACTTCGTCCCGTGTCCGGAAGGGACTTTCCTTGGCGTGGAAGGCAAGCTTGGCGATACAGATATGTAGATCTCCTACCATTGTAACCGACTTTGTGTAACCCTAACCCTCTCCGGTGTCTATATAAATTGGAGGGTCTTAGTCCGTAGGACAAGATACAGAACAATAATCATACCATAGGCTAGCTTCTAGGGTTTAGCCTCTCCGGTCTCGTGGTAGATCTACTCTTGTACTACCCATATCATCAATATTAATCAAGCAGGACGTAGGGTTTTACCTCCATCAAGAGGGCCCAAAACTGGGTAAAACTTCGTGTCCCTTGCCTCCTGTTACCATCCAGCCTAGACGCACAGTTCGGGACCCCCTACTCGAGATCCGCCGGTTTTGACATCGACACTCACCCTTCCACCATTGCTAGCCTCTCTAATACCGCGCACTTTTCGCCGGTATCATACACCCACCATATACCTTCCTTAAAACAGCCACCATACCTACCTATTATGCATTTCCATAGACATTCCGAGATATATTGCCATGCAACTTTCCATCGTTCCGTTATTATGACACGCTTCATCATTTTCATATTGCTTGCATGATCATGTAGTTGACATCGTATTTGTGGCAAAGCCATCGTTCATATTTTTTATACATGTCACTCATGCATCATTGCACATCCCGGTACACCGCCGGAGGCATTCACATAGAGTCATATTTTGTTCTAAGTATCGAGTTGTAATTCTTGAGTTGTAAGTAAATACAAGTGTGATGATCATCATTATTAGAGCATTGTCCCAAGTGAGGAAAGGATGATGGAGACTATGATTCCCCCACAAGTCGGGATGAGACTCCGTACGAAAATAAAAAAAGGAAAAGGAGAAAGGCCATAAAAAAGGAAGGCCCACAAAAAATGAGAGAAAAAGAGAGAAGGGACAATGTTACTATCCTTTTTCCACACTTGTGCTTCAAAGTAGCACCATGATCTTCATGATAGAGAGTCTCCTATGATATCACTTTCATATACTAGTGGGAATTTTTCATTATAGAACTTGGCTTGTATATTCCAATGCATTCATACACTTATAGCTCTAGTGCATCCGTTGCATGGCAATCCCTACTCACTCACATTGATATCTATTAATGGGCATCTCCATAGCCCGTTGATACGCCTAGTTGATGTGAGACTATCTTCCCCTCTTTTGTCTTCTCCACAACCACCATTCTATTCCACCATATAGTGCTATATCCATGGCTCACGCTCATGTATTGCATGAAGATTGAAAAGGTTTGAGAACATCAAAAGTATGAAACAATTGCTTGGCTTGTCATCGGGGTTGTGCATGATTTAAATATTTTGTGTGGTGAAGATGGAGCATAGCCAGACTATATGATTTTGTAGGGATAACTTTCTTTGGCCATGTTATTTTGAGAAGACATAATTGCTTAGTTAGTATGCTTGAAGTATTATTATTTTTATGTCAATATTAAACTTTTGTCTTGAATCTTATGGATCTGAACATTCATGCCACAATAAAGAAAAATTACATTGAGAAATATGTTAGAAAGCATTCCACATCAAAAATTCTTCTTTTATCATTTACCTACTCGAGGACGAGCATCAATTAAGCTTGGGGATGATGATACGTCTCCAATGTATCTATAGTTTTTGACTGCTCCATGCTATTATATTATCTATTTTGGATGTTAATGGGCTTTATTTTACACTTTTATATCATTTTTGGGACTAACCTACTAATCGGAGGCCCAGCCCAAATTGTTGTTTTTTTGCCTATTTTAGGGTTTCGAAGAAAAGGAATATCAAACAGAGTCCAAACGGAATGAAACCTTCGGGAACGTGATTTTCTCAACGAACATGATCCAGGAGACTTGGAGTATGCGTCAAGAAACAACGGAGGAAGGCACGAGGCAGGGGGCGTGCCTACCTCCCTGGGCGCGCCCTCCACCCTCGTGGGCCCTCCGTTGCTCCACCGACGTACTCCTTCCTCCTATATATATCCACGTAACCCCAAACATCCAGGAGCACCACGAAAACCTAATTCCACCGCCGCAACCTTCTGTGCCCAAGAGATCCCATCTTGGGGCCTTTTCTGGAGCTCCACCGGAGGGGGCATCGATCACGGAGGGCCTCTACATCAACTCCATGGCCTCTCCGGTGATGTGTGAGTAGTCTACTTCAGACCTACGAGTCCATAGTTATTAGCTAGATGGCTTCTTCTCTCTCTTTGGATCCCAATACAAAGTTCTCCTCGATCTTCTTGGAGATCTATTCGATGTAATCTTCTTTTGCAGTGTGCTTGTCGAGATCCGATGAATTGTGGGTTTATGGTCCAGATTATCTATGAACAATATTTGATTCTTCTCTGAATTCTTTTATGTATGATTGGTTTATCTTTGCAAGTATCTTCGAATTATCAGTTTGGTTTGGCCTACTAGATTGATCTTTCTTGCAATGGGAGAAGTGCTTAGCTTTGGGTTCAATCTTGCGGTGTTCAATCCCAGTGACAGAAAGGGAACCAATACGTATTGTATTGTTGCCATCGAGGATAAAAAGATGGGGTTTATATCATATTGCATGAGTTTATTCCTCTACATCATGTCATCTTACTTAAAGCATTACTCTGTTCTCTTGAACTTAATACTCTAGATGCATGCTGGATAGCAGTCGATGTGTGGAGTAATAGTAGTAGATGCAGAATCGTTTCGGTGTAATTGTCTCGGACGTGATGCCTATATACATGACCATACCTGGATATTCTCATAACTATATTCAATTCTATCAATTGCTCGACAGTAATTTGTTTACCCACCGTAATACTTATGCTCTTGAGAGAAGCCACTAGTGAAACCTATGGCCCCCGGATCTATCTTCTATCATATTAATCTTCCAATACTTGGTTGTTTCTATTGCTATTTATTTTACTTTGCATCTTTTATTTCTCTTTATCATAAAAATACCAAAAATATCATCTTATCGTATCTATCAGATCTCACTCTCGTAAGTGACCGTGAAGGGATTGACAACCCCTTTATCATGTTGGTTGCGAGGTTCTTATTTGTTTGTGTAGGCGTGTGGGACTTGAGCGTGATCTCCTACTGGATTGATACCTTGGTTCTCAAAAACTGAGGGAAATACTTATGCTACTTTACTGCATCACCCTTTCCTCTTCAAGGGAAAACCAACGCAGTGCTCAAGAGGTAGCACATACCATGGAGCAGTACAAGAAGCATTTATGACAGCTAATTGTTCATCAAGAAAGCTATCATCAATAGGTAGTGGGTCATCAAGAATATTCTCTAACCTAGATAAGTTGTCTGCAACGGGGTTCTCCGCTCTCTTTCTATCAATAATATGCAAATCAAATTCTTGTAGCAAGAGAACCCATCTAATAAGTCTAGGTTTAGCATCTTTCTTTTCCATAAGATATTTAATAGCAGCATGATCACTGTGAACAGTTACTTTAGAATCAACAATATAAGGTCTGAACTTATCACAAGCAAACACAACTGCTAAAATTTCATTTTCAGTAGTAGCATAATTTCTCTGGGCACTGTCCAGAGTCTTACTAGCATATTGGATAACATTTAATTTCTTATCAACTCTTTGTCCTAGAACAGCCCCTACAGCATAATCACTAGCATCACACATTATTTCAAAGGGTAAATTCCAATCAGGTGGCTGAACAATAGGTGCAGAAATCAAGGCTTACTTAAGTATTTCAAATGCTTCCACACAATCATCATCAAAGACAAATGGAACATCTTTTTGTAAGAGATTAGTCAGAGGCCAAGAAATTTTAGAGAAGTCCTTAATGAACCTCCTATAAAAATTGGCATGACCAAGGAAACTTCTTATACCTTTAATGTCCTTAGGACACGACATCTTTTCAATAGCATTAACTTTAGCTTTGTCGACTTCAATACCTCTTTCAGAAATTTTATGCCCCAAGTCAATACCTTCATTAACCATAAAGTGGCATTTCTCCCAATTCAAGACAAGATTAGTTTCTTCACATCTCTGCAAAACTCGATCAAGGTTGCTTAAGCAATCATCAAAAGAAGTTCCATAAACGGAGAAATCATCCATGAAAACCTCAACAATCTTTTCACAAAAGTCAGAGAATATAGCAGTCATACATCTCTGAAAGGTAGCAGGTGCATTGCATAAACCAAAAGGCATATGTCTATAAGCAAAGGTACCGCAAGGGCAAGTAAAAGTTGTCTTTTCTTGATCCTCTTTTGACACAGGTATTTGAGAGAAACCAGAATAACCATCTAGAAAGCAAAAAAATGTGTGTGTTTGGATAGTCTTTCTAGCATTTGATCAATAAAAGGTAAAGATTAATGATCCTTTTTAGTAGCTTTATTTAATTTGCGGGAATCAATTACCATTGTATAAACTGTAACAATTCTTTGTGGGATCAATTCATCTTTATCATTAGGAACAACAGTAATACCTCCCTTCTTAGGGACACAATGGACAGGACTTACCCACTGACTATCAGCAACGGGATAAATTATACCTGCCTCCAGAAGCTTTAGTATTTCTCTTCTTACCACTTCTTTCATCTTAGGATTTAACCATCGTTGGTGATCAACAATCGGTTTAGCATCCTTTTCCAAAAAAAATGTGCTGGCATAGAGTGGGACTAATGCCCTTAAGATCATAAAGAGTATATCCAATAGCAGCACGGTGCTTCTTCAGAGTTTTCAATAATTTCTTTTCTTCATGCTCTGAAAGGTTAGCACTAATAATAACAGGATATATCTCTTTCTCATCAAGATAAGCATATTTAAGAGTATCAGGTAAAGGTTTAAGCTCAAACACGGGATCACCCTTGGGTGGAGGAGGATCCCCTAGGATTTCAATAGGCAAGTTGTGTCTCAAAATAGAACCCTGTTTAAAGAATACTTCATCTATTTCCCTTCTTTCATTCATAAACATATCATTTTCATGGTCGAGCAGATATTGTTCTAAAGGATCATTAGGAGGCACGACAATAGAAGCAAGACCAATAATTTCATCTTTACTAGGCAATTCTTTATCATGGGGTTGTCTACGAAATTTAGCAAAATTAAACTCATGAGATATATCCTCCAAACCAATAGTAACAACATCCTTTTTTGCAATCTGTCCTAACATTAACAGTATTCAAGAAGGGTCTACCAAATATAATGGGACAAAAGTTATCTCGTGGGGAACCAAGAACAAGAAAATCAGCAGGATATTTAACTTTCCCACACAAGACTTCAACATCTCTAACAATCCCCACTGGTGAAATAGTGTCTCTATTGGCAAGCTTAATTGTAACATCAATTTCCTCTATCTCAGCAGGTGCAATATCATGCATAATTTCTTTATATAAGGAATGAGGTATTGCACTTGCACTAGCACCCATATCACATAAACCATGATAGCAATGATCTCCTATTTTAACAGAAATAACAAGCATGCCTACAACATGTCTATGTTTATTTTTAGTGTCACGTCTAGCAATTCTAGCAGCTTCATCACAGAAGTAAATAACATGCCAATCAATATTATCAGCCAAGAGATCTTTAACCATAGCAACACTAGGTTCAACTTTAATTTGCTCAGAGGGTGTAGGTGATCTAGTATTACTCTTATGAACCACAATTGAAGATTTAGCATGATCCTTTATTCTAACAAGGAATGGTGGTTTCTCAATATAAGCAGTAGGAACAACAGAATCATTATACATGATAGTCTTTTCTTCAACTTTAATAGGTGCAAGTACTTTTACTTCAATGGGAGGATTATATTTAAACCACTTCACCTTAGGGAAATCAACATGAGTAGCAAAGGATTCACAGAAAGAAGCTACTATCTCCGAGTCAAGTCCCTATTTAGTGCTAAATTCAAGGAAAGCATCGGTATCCATAAAAGATTTAACACAATAAACCTTAGGTGTTATACATGACTCCTTACCTTCGTCGAGATCCCAATCTTCAGATTTGTGTTTAATTCTCTCCAATAAATCCCATTTGAATTCAATAGTCTTCATTATAAGAGAACAAGTACAAGAAGTATCGAGCATGGAGCGGTTATTGAGAGAAAGCCGAGCATAATTTTTTTGGATAATAATTTCTCTTGAGAGCTCATGATTGGGGCATGAATATAACATTGACTTAAGCCTCCCCTAAGCTTGAGCGATGCTTTCTCCTTCGCGAGGCCAAAAATTATATATATAATTACGATCACGATGAACAAGATGCATAGGATAAAACTTCTGATGAAATTCCAATTTCAATCAGTTGTAGTTCCATGATCCCATATCATCACATAGCCTAAACCATGTCAATGCCTTTCCCTTCAAAGATAAAGGGAAGACCTTCTTCTTGATAACATCCTCGGGCATACCTGCAAGCTTAAATAATCCACAAACTTCATCCACATAGATTAGGTGCAAATCGGGATATAATGTTCCATCACCTATGAAAGGATTAGCTAGTAGTTTCTCTATCATACCCGAAGGAATTTCAAAGTAAACATTTTCAGTAGGTTCAGTAGGTTGAGGAGCAACTCTTTGCTCTACTGGTCGGGGTGAAGATACCCCGAACAAGCCCCTCAAAGGATTATGTTCCATAGTAACAAGTGACCTTAAATTTCAACACACTATATAAATTTTTCCTTACCAAATTCCACCTACCAAAGGCGCTTCACTCCCCGGCAACAGCGCCAGAAAAGAGTCTTGATGA
Source organism: Triticum monococcum (assembly GCA_034509565.1). NCBI lineage: Eukaryota > Viridiplantae > Streptophyta > Magnoliopsida > Poales > Poaceae > Triticum > Triticum monococcum. Next base: position 72,220,815 of record CM067842.1, on the reverse strand, counting down.
CCCACAAGTATAGGGGATCTATCGTAGTCCTTTCGATAAGTAAGAGTGTCGAACCCAACGAGGAGCAGAAAGAAATGATAAGCGGTTTTCATCAAGGTATTCTCTGCAAGCACTGAAATTATCGGTAACGGATAGTTTTGTGATAAGGTAATTTGTAGCAGGTAACAAGTAATAAATGTAAATAAGGTGCAGCAAGATGGTCCAATCCTTTTTGTAGCAAAGGACAAGCCTGGACAAACTCTTATATAAAGGAAAGCGCTCCCGAGGACACATGGGAATTATCGTCAAGCTAGTTTTCATCATGCGCATATGATTCACGTTCGGTACTTTGATAATTTGATATGTGGGTGGACCGGTGCTTGGGTACTTCCCTTCCTTGGACAAGCATCCCACTTATGATTAACCCCTCTTGCAAGCATCCGCAACTACAAAAGAAGTATTAAGGTAAACCTAACCATATCATGAAACATATGGATCCAAATCAGCCCCTTACGAAGCAACTCATAAACTAGGGTTTAAGCTTCTGTCACTCTAGCAACCCATCATCTACTTATTACTTCCCAATGCCTTCCTCTAGGCCCAAACAATGGTGAAGTGTCATGTAGTCGACGTTCACATGACACCACTAGAGGAAAGACAACATACATCTCATCAAAATATCGAACGAATACCAAATTCACATGACTACTTATAGCAAGACTTCTCCCTTGTCCTCAGGAACAAACGTAACTACTCACAAAAGCATAACACATGTTCATAATCAGAGGGGTATTAATATGCATAAAGGATCTGAACATATGATCTTCCACCAAATAAACCAACTAGCATCAACTACAAGGAGTAATCAACACTACTAGCAACCCACATGTACCAATCTGAGGTTTTGGGACAAAGATTGGATACAAGAGATGAACTAGGGTTTGAGATGAGATGGTGCTGGTGAAGATGTTGATGGAGATTGACCCCCTCCCGATGAGAGGATCGATGGTGATGACGATGGTGATGATTTTCCCCTCCCGGAGGGAAGCTTCCCCGGCAGAACAGCTTTGCCGGAGCCCTAGATTGGTACCGCCAAGGTTCCGCCTCGTGGCGGCGGAGTCTCGTCCCGTAAGCTTGCTTATGATTTTTTTCAGGGCGAAAGACCTCATATAACATAAGATGGGCACCGGAGGCCTGCCAGGGGGGCCACGAGGCAGGGGGCGCGCCCAGGGGGTAGGGCGCGCCTCCCACCCTCATGGATGGTGGGTGGGCCCCCTCTGGTACTTCCTTCGCCCGATATTTTTTATATATTCTGAAACGTGCTCCCGTGAAGTTTCAGGACTTTTGGAGTTGTGCATAATAGGTCTCTAATATTTTCTCCTTTTCCAGCCCAGAATTCCAGCTGCCGGCATTCTCCCTCTTCATGTAAACCTTGTAAAATAAGAGAGAATATGCATAAGTATTGTGACATAATGTGTAATAACAGCCCATAATGCAATAAATATCGGTATAAAAAGCATGATGCAAAATGGACGTATCAATGACATACTATTGATGGGAAATGATATAGAACTTTTGGAAAGCATAAAGGCCTACTTGAATAAGTGTTTTTCAATGAAGGACCATGGAGAAGCTGCTTACATATTAGGCATCAAGATCTATAGATATAGATCGAGACGCCTCATTGGTCTTTCGCAAAGCACGTACCTTGACAAGATATTGAAGAAGTTCAATATGGATCTGTTCAAGAAGGGGTTCTTGCCTATATTGCAAGGTGTGAGATCGAGCATGGCTCAATGCCCGACCTCGGCAGAAGATAGAGAAAAGATGAGTGTCATCCCCTATGCCTCAGCCATAGGCTCTATTATGTATGCCATGTTGTGTACCAGACCTGATGTGAACCATGCCGTAAGTTTGGTAGGGAGGTACCAAAGTGATCCCGGTATGGAACAGTTGATAACGGTTAAGAATATCCTGAAGTACCTGAAAAGGACTAAGGATATGTTTCTCGTTTATGGAAGTGACGAAGAGCTCGTCGTAAAGGGTTACGTCGATGCTAGCTTCGACACAGATTTGGATGACTCCAAGTCACAAACCAGATACGTGTACATTTTGAATGGTGGGGCAGTCAGCTGGTGCAGTTGCAAGCAAAGCGTCATGGCGGGACCTACATGTGAAGTGGAGTACATAGCTGCCTCGGAGGCAGCACATGAAGCAGTCTGGATGAAGGAGTTCATCACCGGCCTAGGAGTCATTCCCAATGCGTCGGGCCTGATGACTCTCTTGTGTGACAACACTGGAGCTATTGCCCTTGCCAAGGAGCCTAGGTTTCACAAGAAGACCAGGCATATCAAGCGTCGCTTCAACTCCATTCATGAATATATTCACGATGGAGACATAGATATTTGTAAAGTGCATACGGATCTGAATGTTGCAGATCCGTTGACTAAACCTCTTCCACGAGCAAAACATGATCAACACCAAAACTATATGGGTGTTCGATTCATCACAATGTAACTAGATTATTGACTCTAGTGCAAGTGGGAGACTGTTGGAAATATGCCCTAGAGGCAATAATAAAATGGTTATTATTATGTTTCCTTGTTCATGATAATTGTCTATTGTTAGTGTTATAATTGTATTAACCGGAAACCGTAATACATGTGTGAATACATAGATCACAAGATGTCCCTAGTGAGCCTCTAGTTGACTAGCTCATTGATCAATAGATGGTTGTGGTTTCCTAACCATGGACATTGGATGTCGTTGATAACAGGATCACATCATTAGGAGAATGATGTGATGGACAAGACCCAATCCTAAGCATAGCACAAGATCGTGTAGTTCGTTTGCTAGAGCTTTTCTAATGTCAAGTATCGTTTCCTTAGACCATGAGATTGTGCAACTCCCGGATACCGTAGGAATGCTTTGGGTGTATCAAACGTCACAACGTAACTGGGTGACTATAAAGGTGCACTACAGATATCTCCGAAAGTGTCTGTTGGGTTGGCACGAATCGAGACTAGGATTCGTCACTCTGTATTACGAAGAGGTATCTCTGGGCCCACTCGGTAATGCATCATCATAACGAGCTCAGTGTGACTAAGGAGTTGGTCATGGGATCATGCGTTACGGAACGAGTAAAGAGACTTGCCGGTAACGAGATTGAACGAGGTATGGGGATACCGATGATTGAATCTCGGGCAAGTAACATACTGATGGACAAAGGGAATTGTATACGGGATTGATTGAATCCTCGACATCGTGGTTCATCCGATGAGATCATCGTGGAACATGTGGGAACCAACATGGGTATCCAGATTCCGCTGTTGGTTATTGGCCGAAGAGATGTCTCGATCATGTCTACATGGTTCCCGAACCCGTAGGGTCTACACACTTAAGGTTCGGTGACGCTAGAGTTGTTATGGGAAATTTTATGTGGTTATCGAAGGTTGTTCGGAATCCCTCGTGAGATCCCGGACGTCACGAGGAGTTCCAGAATGGTCCGGAGGTGAATATTTATATATGAGAAGTCCAGTTTCAGTCACCAGAATAGTTTCAGGGGTTATCAGTATTGTATCGGAACCACCGAAATGTGTCCGGGGGTCCACCTGCCCTGGGGGACTTAGTGGGCTGAATATGGGAGGGAACCAGCCCCTGGTGGGCTGGTGTGCCCCCCCAAGGGCCCAAGGCGCCTAGGGTTGGAAACCCTAGGGGGAGGGGGCGCCCCCCCTTGCTTGGGGGGCAAGTCTCCCCCCTTGGCCGTCGTCGCCCCCCCTCTAGATGAATCTAGGGGGGGCGCCCCCTCTCCCCTTCACCCTATAAATAGAGGGGGTGGGAGGGCAGCCGCACCCCTTCCCTGGCGCAGCCCCTCCCTTCTCCAACACCTTCTCCTCCTCCGTAGTGCTTAGCGAAGCTCTGCCGGAGAACCACGAGCTCCACCACCATCACGCCGTCGTGCTGCCGGAGTTCTCCCTCAACTTGTCCTTTCCTCTTGCTGGATCAAGAAGGAGGAGACATCCCCGGGCTGTACGTGTGTTGAACGCGGAGGCGCCGTCCATTCGGCGATTGATTGGATCTTCCGCGATTTGAATCGCCGTGAGTACGACTCCATCAACCGCGTTCTTGTAATGCTTCCGCTTAGCGATCTTCAAGGGTATGAATATGAACTCCCTCTCTCTCGTTGCTAGCATCTCCTAAATTGATCTTGGTGACATGTAGGAAAATTTTGAATTATTACTACGTTCCCCAACAGATGCTACCTCCTTCGGCGCCTGGTCATTGCTTTCATGCTTCTTTGTGGTCCTTACTTGTACTTGTTTGACCTCTAGTGTTATGTCTAGGTCGTTTGTTGCCGACGCTTGTGCCCGATCCTTAGTTTCTCCATGTTGTCTATGTTGTGGTTTTTGTTGTTTGGGCCTTGTCATCTTTGGCGTTGTACGGTGCCTTCTTGGCGTTGCACTCTTCTTTTTATCAAATGAAATATATGCGGCTCTTCTGCATGTGGTTAAAAGAAAATCCGTAATCAACTGGTCCGATACAAAGGTACTTTGATTGGGTGAATAATTAATGAAGAGTTTGTTCTAAGCGAATTGCAAGTACTATCTTTGAAACCAACTTGCACACTAGTACATTGCAAAGACTGATTCCCGAAAAAAAAGGCTGATTGGTCTTTGAAACCAACTATGCTCGTTCATTTTCACCGCAAAAAATAAAACTATGCTCGTTCACGTGCTGGACACTGTATATTTTTTTTAGGGTTGACCCATTCCGGGTCTCGAGGTGATGGGCCACGTCGTCGTGAGGCCCAGGAAGGACGGCCCACGGTAAAACGGCCCGCTACAGCCCACGGAACGCGCGAGGTGGGCCCTGCTAAACCTCTCCACGGTCGCTCCGCCGATATAAGCTGAGCCCTAAAACCCTGGCCGCCTTCCTCCTTCTCCCCACCCCGCGCGGCGCCTCCTTTCCTCTCTTCCCCTCTCCCCTCGCCGCCGCCGCCGCCAGCGCCTCCTCCACCACCGCTCGTCCTCCTATAAACAGGTAAGATAAGAATCCCGCTTGTCCTCCTCGGCGGCTCCGCGGCCTTCCTTCTCGCGACTCTCGTGGTGTCCCGGCGGCGTGGTTGGTGTGCTGACGCGTTCGTGCCGTGGTTGGGGTTTTTGCCGGCAGGTGCGGAGGAGGAGATGTTGGTGCTCTTCGAGACGCCCGCGGGGTTCGCCCTCTTCAAGGTGCTGGACGAGGGGAAGCTCAGCAGCGTCGAGGTATTGAATCCGCTACCTCCGTCTCCCTACCCGTGTGGTACGACCGTACGCGCGTATGGTCAAAGGTGCTTGTTTTGTTTAGTCGACTCATCCTTGCCGTGCTTTTTGGTCGCAGGATCTGTGGAAGGACTTTGCCTCGTCGGACAAAGCAAGGAAGGTGGGATGGTTCATGGCTCTGTCTTTGAGTTACTCATCGGTGTTGTAGTTTGCTCTGACTTGTCACGGTTCCACTGCCTTGTTAGTTATAGTCTACTGTGGCTGTTTTGGAATCAGTCATATAGAATCTGTTAATGCAGAAACCTGTGTATGTAGTATTATTGTGGTAGCTGCTTTGCTAAAGTTACAATCTTTACTGGGTCCCCAAACGTTACCAGTGAAAATTACAGTTTTTCCAAGCCAGTTAATACATAAGATTAATTTAGTATACATAAGATTAAGGCTTCGTTTGTGCGTCCTTTATGATGTATTTTCACATGTTTCTTGTTGAATGACCAATGGTGCTTTGTTGTTTTGTTGAGATTCTTCAGCATTGTCTTGTAGGGTTCTCTTTGTTGGTTCATATTAAGGGTTCTCTCCTGTATTGTTGTTCATTACTGACTTGCCGTAATGGATTTTATATCAGGTGGTTGAGCTGAAGGCTTTCAACAAATTTGAAAATACTTCTGATGCTCTTTCCGCCGCAACTTTGCTGATTGATAGCAAGCCCAGCAAGGGTCTGCGCAAGTTCCTGCAGAAGCACTGTGATGGTGAAACATTGGCTGTTGCTGATTCCAAACTTGGGAATGCCATCAAAGAAAAGCTGGTTGGTTTGGAGACTCAGCTGTTCCATTCACATGCATTGATCAGTATTATTGTATAATATTGTGATTCTGCAGCAAATTGATTGCCTTCACAACTCTGCTGTTATGGAACTGATGAGAGGGCTGAGGAACCAGCTCACTGAACTTATGTCTGGACTAGCTGAGCATGATCTAGGTCCAATGAGCCTAGGATTGTCCCACAGCTTGTCTAGGTATAAACTCAAGTTCAGCCCTGAAAAGGTGAGCTTTCTACTGATGCAAAGCACCCAGGATTGTGATGCTTACTATGAAATTATTTTCATGCTTCGTGCTCACTGTTACAAACTATGCTCTTATATTTCTAGCATGCCTTCTGGTTATGCTCTTCTTTTGGCTGCGTGTTCTTCTAGTAAAGCTACACTAATTCATGATTGTGCCCATTTATGTAGGTTGATACTATGATCATTCAGGCCATTGGCTTGTTGGATGATCTTGACAAGGAGCTTAACACTTACGCTATGAGGGTCCGTGAATGGTACGGTTGGCACTTTCCGGAGCTCACAAAAATTGTTGCAGATAACATCCATTATGCGAAAGCTGTGAAGATGATGGGCAATCGTGTTAATGCAGTTAACCTGGACTTCTCTGAGGTAAACTGTGTCCACATGTCCAAACTTGTGTTCTGCATGTGCCTGAAACCTGGTATTAAGTGATTGCTTCTGCTTCTTTTAGATACTTCCAGAAGAAGTGGAAGCAGAGCTGAAGGAGGCAGCTGTAATTTCCATGGGAACAGAAGTCAATGATCTTGACCTCTCAAACATTAGGGAACTGTGTGATCAAGTCCTGGCTCTTTCTGAGTACAGAGCCCAGCTCTATGACTATCTAAAAAGTAGAATGAATACCATTGCTCCCAACTTGACTGCACTTGTTGGTGAACTTGTTGGCGCTCGCCTTATTTCCCATGGTGGTAGTTTGATGAATCTGGCGAAGCAGCCTGGCAGCACGATTCAGATTCTGGGGGCAGAGAAGGTTTGTTGAATTACATACAGTGTGTTTCTGTGAATTTTTAAATTCCTCTTTCTTTGACTAGTTGAACTTGATGTCTGGTAGTTGACCACTGTCGTGCTTTTGTGGTTGATGTTATAATTTTTCTGCTGCAACTGAACTTTAGCTTTAGCCCCAGGGACTTAAACTGGTTATATTTTTCTGCAGGCCTTATTCAGAGCTCTGAAGACAAAGCATGCTACACCAAAGTATGGTCTCATCTATCATGCATCATTAATTGGACAGGCGGCTCCCAAACACAAGGGAAAGATCTCTCGTTCGCTTGCTGCTAAGAGTGCACTTGCCATAAGATATGACGCCCTTGCTGATGGTGACGATAACTCCATGGGTCTTGAAAGCAGGATCAAGGTACTTGTTACCGTGCTGTAGAGGCAATTTCTTGACACCGTAGATAAGATATTGTTCTCATATTTGAATCTTTGAACAGCTTGAAACACGGCTCCGAGTTCTTGAGGGTAAAGAACTTGGGAGGTCTGCTGGTTCCACGAAAGGAAAGCCCAAGATAGAAGCGTATGAAAAGGACCGGAAGGGTGGTGGTGCTCTGATCACTCCTGCTAAAGTAAGTTGTTTTTGGCTTGCTCTATGTTTCAAAGTGTAGACCAGTTATTAAACATTGTCATTTGTCAAAAACAGTAGAATTCTCATTTAACTGGAAGATGATTTTTTAATTGAAAGATAATTATCAGGATGTTACACTGACTTTGTTCTTATTGATCAAGATCCTGGCAGATCTAACAATTACATATGTTATGTAATACTAAAAACCAAACTTGCTCTTAATTAAGAGTGTCCAAGTGAGCACTGTATATTTTTGTTACCTAACATAAAAGAGGGATTCTGCATATTTTGTCACAGAGCACGTGTTTAACCAACAGCCTTTGTATTTCCCAGTAATACATACTGTTGTTGAACAATTAGAGTTTAAAACTTGCCTGACCTTATTTTGTTTGCCATTGTCAGACTTACAACTCCGCAGCAGATCTTGTGATTGGACAAACCACTGAAGAAACGCCGAAGAAGTCAGAAGTTGCTTCAAAGAAGAGGAAGCACCAAGAGGAAGAACCTACTGCGGAGGCAGCTGAAGAGGATGGCGAGCAGGAGAAAGAGAAGTCCAAGAAGAAGAAGAAGAAATCCAAGGACATCGAGGAGACTCCAGCAGCTGTCACCGACGCTAGCGAGAAGAAGAAAAAGAAGAAGAGCAAGGAGGCCGAGGAGACCCCTGCAGCCGACGCCGACGGCGAGAAGAAGAAAAAGAAGAAGAAATCGGACGCTGAGGATGCACCCATGGAGATCGACGTGTCTGCCAAGAAGGAGAAGAAGAAAAAGAAGAAGCACGCTGATGAGTGAGCGGCATGGAGATACGGCGGAAATTTGTGGTGTAATGCTGTACTATCATCGTTGTCTGAAAGTTTTGGGACTTGCCGTTCATGTAGAATGGAATGCCACATTAGGATTAGCAGCGACGAACCCTACAATTCGAAACTTGCAAGTGGTGAGCAGTCACTTTAAGAGGCCCAATGCTGTGCTCTCATCTATAACATCTGCTAGTATGTTCATTCTGTCGAGTAGTAATATATTTATCTGTTGTTAATTGCCAATTTTATCCCTTATCTAGTCATTACACTTACTGTGCAGGGATGGGAACAACACTCAACTAGATTTTTGTTGTTGCTGTTGTTGCACAACAAACACTCAACTAGACATTGTTTCTTGTTGTTGCATGCATGGCATTGCTGGCAGAATCGAACCAATTGAAACATTGCCACCACTGAGCATCTTTCTCCAAATCTTTCTTGGCTCTTCTTTGTTTGCTTCTTCTTGCCTTCCAATGTAGAAGACCTGTTTAGATTGTGAGGGGGTATTGATGCATAATCCAACACTTGATCTGCGGGGTGGCTTGAGCTGCCTGTGTGATGCCATCTTTGCAACTGAATCCATTAGAAAACATTTTATCAGTTGTTTTGTTTCTTCCTGGTTTGGTCAGTATCATATGATGAAACCTTGAAACAATCTTAGGACACCTGCCTATTTTCCTGTGGATGAGAAGGCATTTATATTCTGATGATACGCCTTGTTTTCTTCCGACATTTTTTAGTAATGCGATTGTTTTTATTAGTCTTTTACATTGTAAAGGTCTGTACAGCAATTTAAGCCAATGATGATTAGCTTTATGCTGGAATTACAGTCAGATACCTGATGACGATATTTCTGCGGCTTTCTGAGGCTTATGATCAATAGCTTAATGTCTTTTACATCTGTTTATATTGTTCATTTCTCTTTCTTTAATTATCCCAGTGAGGATTCTCAGACCATAGGAACAGCTCTAGTTTTGTTTCTTTGTTTCACCGGCCTTGCTGACCCTATATTTTGTGTCCCTATATTTTAAGATCATCAACAAAGAAAAGGTTGTTTAGATGTATACATGATTTATCCCTTATTTAAAATTTGGAAATTTGAAAATTCACTTCTTTATTTTATTAATTTAGGATCCAGAAGAAGTAGTTTTTCTTTGATCCATATCTTATTTGATTCATATTATAGTATATGAATACCCTCTATACATATGAAATAATATCTACCGGAAATCAGATGAGTTGATTTGTATTTTGTATTCTATACTATGTTTTCTTTATATATTAAATATGAAGTTCTTACTCTTTCTGTTGTTTGGAAAGATCAATCAGCCAGAGGTTGACCTAAACCACTGAAAAGGAAAAAAAAACAGTGCATGGTTCAGGTAGGTAACCTCCCTCTGTGTCTCAAATCCAAGATGCAATCATGCAACTACCTGCTACTACTAGCAAATGCTGCGTCGGTGGGGTGTAACTGTAACTGAAACTGAATCTGCCCACGCACCAGCTGCCAAGAAGAGCGATTGCCCTGGCGAATCATTTCACTACGTTGCACAAGACAGCTCTCGGTGTTCTTGTCTGTCATTCTCCTAGGCTTTATGAAGCACTTTAGTACAGCAAACGCTCTTCAGATTGCAGTGCACACAGGCCAAGCCAAGTACTCCCTCTGTAAACTAATATAAGAACGTTTAAATCACTATTTTAGTGATCTAACCGTGCTTACATTAGTTTACGGAGGGAGTATAAACGTATAGTCGTCACTAATTTGCACTTCCGGAGACGGCACCGCCGCCCGCAACCTCCACCGGCGCTGTCGCCGACGGTGGCCACCAACCTCCTGCGAGCTGGCGGGTACCCTACTACAGCTTCCAGCAAGACCTTCGTTCCTTCTCCGCCTTGCCGCCAAGAAGGCAGCGTGCACTTCTGTCCTGGCCTTTGCACCTGAGCTGTTCGACGAAATGCCATACACCATGATGATGTCCAAAAACGTTGTCACTGGTTTTATCCATGCCTAGGGAACTTCTCTTCTCAGACTGAGGTACGTTACCCCTGCTGACAAACTCTATCCATACTATTCTTCATCTACTGAGCTTCTTGCTATACAAATGTGTCCGAAATATGTTACTGATGTGCTCCATAGCAGCATACATAGGTCGTGTAGGTCTCAGCATCCTTGCAACGCCCTGTTGTAATGTTTCAGGTTCGGGATCCGAATATCATGACCACATATAATCATTGTGTAAAGCAAGGTACTACCGATGCCATAGATCATTGTTCAAGCATCCCGCCAAAAAGAACTTCGCAAAACTACTTGACAGTGGAAATGCTTCACAAGGCCACTCTGGAATTGCACAAACATAATTCATGCCCATTTCACATGTACAGTACCATACCAAGAGTAGAGCACACCGGCTAAATAACTGAAAGGTTTTGCTAAAGCACGTCTAGATGTGCCCCACAAATTGGCAAGGACTAGCTAGCTAGCTTTTACGCACCTTCACAAGTCTTCTATCTCTCCTAAGCATCACAAGCCGTTCGGTCACCTCAGTCATATCAGGTCGTTCTTCTATATCTACATTTAGGCACTCAATTTCCAGCTTGCCTATCTCTTCAAGGACGAAGATGTCTTCTTCTGCTGAAATCTTCTTGTCGAACATTGCTCTCCCACTCTTTTCTGTCTCATAACATTTGCGGTACTCAATGATGCGGCTACACTTATAGACAGTCTTCCTGGCAATGAGTTCCAGGAGAACCACTCCGAAGCTGTAGGCATCACTCTTTGGCGTTAACATGCCAGTTTTCATGAACACTGGGTCTATGTAAACCACCCGTCCAATAACATCCTTGGTGGAATATTCATCCATTTTACGTGACTGCGTTAGCTGAAAGCACGAGACTTTTGGGGTAAACTTTTCATCGAGAAGTATGTTGTATGGTTTAACATTACCGTGCCGTATGTCTACAGAGTGCATGTACCTTAACCCTTCTGCAGACCCAATCGCAATGTCCAAACGCTAGTCTAAGGGGAGCATTCGATTTTTCTTGCCATGGAGAATGCCCATAAGGCTCCCATTAGCAGCATACTCATTAACCGATATCAGAACGTCAGCTTCCAGGCAGTAACCGATGAGCTTCACAATGTTATTGTGGAACAATTGTGTCCGGACCTCCACTCCCTTGACAAATTCCTCCATTCCGGCCTCCATTTATTCCAAAATTCCTTTGTGCATCACTTCGGAAGATGTTCAGAATGTTCAACTTGTCCAGCAAACTAGAGTTATAACTGGAAATGCTTGTTCCTTTGCGATCAACTTGCTCTTCCGGCGATGACCAATGATCTGCGTTTTCTTCACCTTCATTTCCAAGACGTACTGCAACATCATCAGTTTCAGGGTGCTCGTTGACATCCTCCTGCAGTTTCAGGCTCTCAGCAAGAGACTGTTCGCTAAATGAACTTATCTGCAGCCCAACTAATGAACTACTGGTGTCAGTTTTGTCAGTACTTTCCGTTTTATCAAGCATGTCAATTATACGCCGTGCATCTGGTCTTTTCTCTGGGTTAAGTTCCATGCACTCCATTAAGTGGCTAGTTTGCAGACATATGAGACTGAAAATGCAGATGACACGTAGCGCTGGTGATCTACTACGCGGTAAAACAATAGGTTCATTGGAACAGTAAGGATGGCTATGTCGACATGGGCTCTCTCTTGGGCTGCATTACTTGTTACAGTAAAGTACACTAGTGGTGAATGCTCTGTTTTATCCTCTGAAGCTGAACTCTGCATTGTTGTCTTAAGTAGAAAATAATCTCTCTTTCCTGTATTTATTGGTTAAACTGAATCAAGTATGGTTGGTTTTATCCACTGAGCTCAACTCCTTGTAATCGACAGACTGCCATGTATCGCGATCGTCACGGTGTCTCGGCAGCCTGGTTGATGTTGGTGGTGTTCGAGACACCTGCGAGGTTCGTCCTCTTCAAGGTTCTGGACGAGGGGAAGATCAGCTAAGTTGAGGTGAGTGGCTCTGATACGTCTATCTATCTACCTGCGGTTTTGGTTTGTGGGATTTGTGGAAGGATTTTGGCTCGTCAGACAAAACAGAAAGCTTTTGAGCGATTCGAGCTTGTGTCTTGATTTTCTCATGGATCTTATTAGTTATTGCACAGTTGTGGTTTTTATAATTAAATCAGGGACTGCCACGTGTCTCGGTCCAGAGGTCACCGCTATTTCTTTTGCTTTCAAAAAAATGTTACCCGTGCAAGTTCACCGAGGGAATTCAGATTGCAAGTTAATCGTTTTGCCACATCGATTGTTGCACAAATTAAATTTAGTATAATTTGATCGGCTGGATGGATCAACTATCAGATGAGTACTAACTAGGCCGCTTATTGTGAGGGGCTTAGTTTGTACTGTAGGTCATTATTCCATAATTTGGCATGTGGCTCGCTGTTTGCTGAGATCTTGCGCATTGGCTGTGCTGTTCTCTTTGTTTGTTCATATTAAGGATGCTACTGTAGACTGTATCATTGATCATAACTTGCTTGATTGTATAACTGGTGGTTGAGCTGAAGGCTTTCGACAAGTTTGACAATCAACCGAAGAAACGCAAAGCCAAAGAAGTGAGAAGTGGCTTCAAAGAAGAGGAAGCACCAAGAGGAAGAACCTACTGCAGAAGCAGCTGAAGAGGATGGCGAGCAGGAGAAAGAGAAGTCCAAGAAGAAGAAATCCAATTACGGTGAGGAGCCTCCAGCGGTTGATGCCGGCGCTGTGTCATTCTGCTATAGCAATCTGCTATAGTCATTCTGTCGAGTAGTACGTAACTAATATATCTATCTGTTGCTAATTGCCATTTTTGTTCATTATTATCCAGTCAGCAGATTCGATCAACACATGCTGTGCAGGGTTGAAAATAGCCTCAACTGGACATTCTTTTTTTTTTGCTGCATGCATGCATCACCTCTAATGTCGCATTGTTTGGAACTTTGGATCACAAACCATAGGTGATTAAAATACTTTCAGGGCTTGATAACGAAATAGTCAGTCAGATGTAACGGTGACCTGCTGCCGCCAGCCAATTCTATTTTGTTGCATGCATCACCTCTGATTTTATATTTTAAGATAAGATCAACACTCCTGATCAGCGAGAGATTGACCAAAACCGGTGATAAGAAAAACACTTTTGGGGCTCGCTAACAGTCAGTCAAATGTATCTGTAACCTGCCGCCCCTATATTTTAAGATCAACGTCTCTAATCAGCCAGCCAGAGATTGACCTAGACCAGTGATAACTAAGAAAAACCACCGGATCCCCGGAAAGTCAAAAGGAGCATCACTGCATGGTTCAGGTTGATAATCCACCTGAGCTCCCCCTCTTTTGGTTCATAAGATAGGAATGTTATAGGAATAGAAAAATCATAAGAAATGAGATGACATGCATCTCAATTCTTATAGAGAAAAAAGATTATCATTTGAGCATAGAATAGAATTTTTTTCATTTAGTCTAAGCTATTTTTTTTCCTCTCCAAAATGTAAAGGATTGATTCGTATCTTAAATAGAAATAAAAATCCATTCCTACAAACCAAAGGGCTTCAAAAGAATTTTTCCTTTGTAAATCATATCCTATAGAATTCATAAAATTTCCTACAAACCAAAGGAGGACTTGATCTAAGCAGCTGCAGCAACCAATGAACCAATCCATGATGCAAGCGCACAACTAACCATAGCTCCAAATGCATCGGTCAAGCTTATTTTATGATTTCGCGCTGAACCTGGTAAACGAACAAATAGGCGGTCTTTCCGTAGCACCTAGTGGTACATGCTACTGCGTCAGTGGAGTGTGTAACTGAAACTGAAACAGAAACTGAATCTGTCCACGAGAGAGGATTTTCTACTATGCACGGGACCTCCCGTGCATGCATGCATGCATTTTTTTAATTCTTCTTCTGTGGGCCCACGAATATCATATATACAGTGTCTCTATTTATTAAGTTTCATCCAAACAAAAAGATGCCTAATGTATTTTGTAATAAAACTTTGTTTTACTTTCTATTTACACAAATGTGTTTTTTCTGGCAAGATCTATTGAATATATATTTTGAAATTACTTTTTTGATGACTAAATCATCTGGTTTCAAACTTGTTTCATCGCAATTCATTAATTCCATACAAGAAAATCAATAATGTGACAAGGTCTTTGAAACAAACAAAAATCTTGAATATATTTAGACAAGATTTAAAAATTGAGTCTTCAAACATGGTGACACATTATGAAACTATAACCCACAAATTTTTTTACAAAACTAAATAATATTATGTAACATGGTAAAACATTATGCAACTATCAACAACTAGTTTTACTATGAGTCACTGATTGATATGACCAATTGATGAAATACAACTGCTGGACTGAGCATTAGTAATAAAATATGCATACATGAATGTGAATCTCCAACAAAATCAAGGGCCAACACATGCACGGGAGATCCCGTACATGATAGATATGCTTTTCTGATCTGTCCACACACTTTTGGGACTGGATTTTTTTTCTTTCTTCGACCCTGATGAATAGTCAGTCGGTCAACTATAGACAGAGAAGATCAAAATTAAACTTGAAGAGAGGGAGAGGGAGTGATGAGTCTGTGTGGGCCCATTGTGTCAGTCACTGTGCGGTTCCTCTCACACTCACTCCTTGGATCAAAATCAAACTTAAAGAGAGGGAGAGGGAGGAACCCAAAGAGGTCAGAAGTGGCTTCAAAGAAGAGGAAGAACCTACTGCAGAGGCAACTCAACAGGATGGCGAGCAGGAGAAAGAAGTCAAAGAAGAAGAAATCCAATTACGGCGAGGAGCCTCCAGCGGTTGATGCCGGCGGCGCTGTGTCATTCTGCTATGTTCATTCTGTAGTATAAAGTGGAGTCATCTATTTTGGAATGGAGGGAGTAGTAACTAATAGTATATCTATCTGTCGTTAATTGCCATTTTTGTTCATTGTATCCACTATCTGGAGCAGATTCGATCAGCACCTGCTGTGCAGGGTTGGAGACTAGACTCAACTGGGCATTCTTTTTTGTTGCATGCAATGCATGCATCACATCTAGTAATGTCGCATTATTTGGATCACAAACCATGGGTGATTAAAATACTTGCAGGGCTTGGTAATTCATAGTCAGTCAGATGTAACGGTGACCTGCTGCCGCCGCCAGCCAATTCTTTTTTGCTGCGTGCATCACCTCTAACTTTATATTCTAAGATCAACACTCTCAATCAGCCGGATATAAGAAAACCACTTTTGGGGCTTGCTAACAGTCAGTCAAACTCAAATGTAGCTGCAACCTGCCGCCATTATATTTTAAGATCAACACCCCCAATCAGCCAGAGATTGACCTAGACCAGTGATAGGAAAAGGCACTAGATCCTAGAAAGTCAAAAGCAGCATCACTGCATGGTTCAGTTCAGGCACATAATCTACCTGAACCTCCTGCAGCAACCAGTGAACCAATCCATGATGCAGGCGTACAACTAAGAACTAACCATAGCTAGCACCTAGTCCTAGTTCTACATGCTACTGCGTCAGTGGAGCGTAACTGAAACTGAGACTGAATCTGTCCGCGCACCAGATGACAAGAGGAACGAGTGCCCCGGAGAATCGTTCACTGCGCTGCAGCAGTTGGGGACGGGGGCTCGGGACTGGATCCTTTTCTTTCTTCGCCCCTGATGAATAGTCAGTCAGTCAACTATGGACAGAGGAGATCAAAATCAAACTTAAAGAGAGGGAGAGGGAGTGATGAGTCTGCGTGGGTCCGTTGTGTCAGTCACTGTGCGGCTCCTCTCACACTCAGTCCTTGGATCCCCCTCCTCCTCCTTGCCACTTGCCAGTGTGAGGTGGCCATCATCATTCAAGGTGCCACAGGATATGCCCAGTGGAGAGAGTGAGAGAGAGGGAGAGAGGACCATCGTTCATTCATTCACTCATTCATACTTGTCAGGGAAAAAATAATCCTAATACGGCTCATGATGGTACTACTGAATCATCATTCATACGTGTCAGTATTCTTTTTTTTTCAATTTTCTTTTTGCATGACAACCCCTCTATTTCATAATGCAGTGCATATAGATTTTCTGAAAAGTCAAACTTTACAATTTTTGACCAATCTTATATAGGTAAAACTATTTACATCTACGGTGCGAAATATATATAATATGAAAACACATCTTATGATGTAGTCGTGTATAATAAGATATTTATCTGTAAATTAATATAAGCCGTTTTAGATCACCGAGTACATGCTTTGCTCTATAAACTTGATCAAAGTATATAAAGATGACTTCTCAGAAAATCTATGCGCACTACATCGTGGAACGGAGGGAGTACTTCTTTTCTTAACTCGGCACAGGGCCAAGTGTTTTCAGGCAGAGGATTCTATTTTCTCCTTTTCCTTCTGAAGAATAAGCGCTCCTACTCCTTGGATCCAGGAATCGCTTCTTGCTGGTAGTACAGTGCCGGTTACTATTACTAGCAGTACAAACGAACAGTGCACGGGTGAGCAGAAGAGAAGAGGATCCAAGCCGATTTCCGGCGGAGGGGGCGTCGCTGTCCCCCCGTCGTCAAGGGTTGGCTCCGTACTCCAAACCTCTACCAGTGGTGTCCAGTGCAGACATCTTCCTCTCTTCCAAGGCAACTCTCCTTCCTTCCTTTATTTCTGGATGGGCTTCTTTGGGATCCGCACGCTCACATAGTTTCAGAGAAAGGGATGAACAATATTTTGAGAGAGATGGAGAGAGCATGCTGCTGCCTGTCGCCGTCGCCGTTCACCCCGAGCCCGTCCTACAAATGGAAACGGGTGCTACATTCCAAGCCACCGGCAAGAATTTTGCTGTCAGGTCAATTTTGCTACTCGAGACTACTACTCTCTCCGTTCTTAAATATTTGTCTTTTTAAATATTTTAACAAGTGACTATATACAAAACAAAATGAGTGAATCTATATTCTAAAATTTGTCTACATACATCCGTAAGTGGTAGCCATTTGAAATGTCTAGAAAGACAAATATTTAAGAACAGAGGGAGTACTTTTTAGGGCATCTCTAAGGCAGACTCGTAAATCTCCTGCAACCGTTCGGATCACGCAGTCCGAATCATGGGAGTCATCCAACGCCGACATGTATCGGTCCGTGGAGCGGTTCGGACGCGATTTCTCCCGCAAACCAAAGACAAAAGTGGGGAGATTTGCGGGAGTCCGAACCGTTCCCAAGCCCGCTTCTGACGCTCCTGACAGGCGGCAGCTGCCCGTATTCATGCCACTGTAGAGCGCGTCACTCCGTATTGAAGACAGCTCAAGGCGGACGACCTCTCGCTGCCTCCGCCATTGAAGCGGCAACCGGCCGAGGGCACCGCCCGCTGCACACTCGGCTGAACATGTCTCCTCGCCACATTCATACACCTTCATTAATCCCGCGTGGAAACCGAGAAAATGAGAGGGAGAGAGGACCATTATTCATTCATTCACTCATTCATACGGGTCAGCTAAAAAAGAAAAGAAAAAATAACACGGCTCATGATAGTACTGAACAATCATCCATTTAAAGAAAATAAAAAAAATTGCATGGCAATCCATGGTTTATGGAGCATGCTTCTTTTCTCGACATGGCTCAGGGGCAAGTAGTTTTCACTTTTCAGACGGAGGCTTCTATCTTCTTTTTCCTTTTGTTCTGAAAATGAACACTACTAGTAATAGACAGACTCTTCTTGGATTCAGGCATTGCTGATTCTTGCTGGCAGTAGTACCAGTTAGAGCATCACTAGTAGAACCCTCAAACCCTCAAACCCTTATAGCAGTTTTAAGGGTTGAGAAGTGCTAGTTTTTGACACTTTTAAGGGTTGAAAAACAGGGGCAAAGACCAGAATCCTCAAACCCAACCCTTAAACTGCTTTAAGGGTTGGATTTGAGGGTTCTAGTCTTTGCCTCAACCCCAACCTTTAAAACTGTCATTTCATATATCACACATTTCATCATATGACATATCACAAATTCCATCACATTTGACATAAAATAATAATCATTCTAGTTATTATTACAACACCGAATAAAACAATAATCATTCAAATTATTACAACAATGTTTGAGCAAATTACACT
Organism: Triticum monococcum; assembly: GCA_034509565.1. Lineage (NCBI taxonomy): Eukaryota > Viridiplantae > Streptophyta > Magnoliopsida > Poales > Poaceae > Triticum > Triticum monococcum. The sequence continues at coordinate 72,202,248 of CM067842.1, read as the reverse complement.
AATTGTTCGAATCAAATAGGACATAGAAAAGTAAAACAAAGATACATCATGGGCCAATGCGCCGCCCATCCAACTGCCAATGGTGCTCTACTAGATCATCCCGGAGCCGACCATGAGTGGTTGCATCCTCAATCTCACGATGTGCTTGAAGAAAAGCGTGTATGCGAGAAGGGTTTCTTTCCGGTTGCACACGGATACCAACATTGTCATAGAAACAAGGGAGGTTTAACCCTCTCTCATCCTCTAGGAACATGTTGTGTAGAATCACACAACATTTCATGATGTTCACCAAGGTTTTTTTGTCCCAAAACCGAGCTGGACCACGAACTATGGCAAACCTTGGTTGCAAAACACCGAAAGCTCTCTCGATATCCTTGCGGGCTGCCTCTTGTGCCTTGGTGAAATGAGCCTCTTTTCTTGTTAAGGGCACCCCATTTTTCTCCTTGATGGACTTCACAAGAGTTGCCCATTCGGGATAGATGCCATCGGTGAGATAGTATCCCATTGAATACTCATTGTCCATGATTTCGTTGCATTGTGGAGCATCCCCAGAAATTAATCTTTTGAACAAAGGAGATCTATTGAGGATATTGATATCATTGAGTGTTCCCGGCAACCCAAAGAATGCATGCCAAATCCATGTGTCCTGAGATGCTACGGCCTCAAGCACAATGGTAGCATCACGGCTTTTACCGCAATACATTTCGTGGCATGCCTTTGGGCAATTTTTCCACCTCCAATGCATGTAATCAAGACTACCTAGCATCCCCGGCCATCCCCTTTTTTCATTCATTTCCATTAATCTATTTGTATCTTCCTCGTTTGGTGCCCGAAGATACTGCTCACCGTACAACCGGATGACCAACTTGGCAAACCTACGGACTGACTCCGTGGTTGTATCTTGCCCAATGCGAAGATACTCGTCGGTATAATCCGCGGGTATGCCATAAGCGAGTACCCGCGTTGCCGCCGATATCTTTTGATATGCACTAAACCCCATGATACCGGCGGCGGATCTATGACGTTTAAAGTAATAGGAGGCGGCCTCACAATCGGTGACAATCTTCACAAACAAACTACGCCGCATTCGGTACCTTCTGCGGAAGAGACGAGGAGGGTATGTAGGTACCTCCGTGAAGTAGTCTTCCATCAAATGCTCATGTCCGAGAGCGCGGTTCCGGTAGATGGTGACTCGCCCCATCTTCGACCCTCTCCTCTGATCCATCAGCTTCACGCGGTTTTCAAACGATTGCACGTCGATGAGGAGGCTCATCATCTCGATGTCATCATCTTGCAACAACTCGCCGATGTCCGAATCGTCGGATGACGACCAACCCGACGAATCGGACAACGAGTCCATGGCGTCGTTGTTCACCTCCATCTACACAATACAACAAACAATAAATTGTGAGTGCCGGCAATGAATCAGAAAGGAAAAAATAAAACAAAAAGAAAGAAAAGGAGGCATACCTGCGGGGAGCTCGGGGCGGCGGCGCGGCTGCCTCTGGCCCGCCTGGCCTCTAGCGCGGCGGCTAGGAGAGCTCGAGGAGGCCTGAGGCCGGCCTACCTCTGGCTGCTGGGGGCGGGGGGGGGGCGCTGGGGGACGGGAGGCCGCTGGGGGGTGGGAGGCGGCTAGGGGGCGGGGGGGGGGGGGAGGGGGCGGGGAACGACGGCTGAGGCGGGCGGCCGGGGGGCGGGGCGCGGCGGCTGGGGGAGGTGGAAGAGAGGAGGCAGGGCGGGAGGCCGGGGGGTGGGGCGCTGGGCGGGGCGGCCGGGGGCCGGGGCGCGAGGCGGGAGGCGGCGGGGAACGGCAGATCCGGCGGCGGGGAGTGTGGCGCAGCCGGCGACGGCCAGCGTGCGTCGAGGGGAGGCGGGGGCCGGCCGGATTGGCGGCGGGCGACGGCCGGCGGCTTGGGAGGGAGGAGGCGGGAGGTTGGGGACAGGAAATTTCCCTCCTGCGCGACGGGGGAAGGGAGTGCGGGTTGGGGTCGAGTGCCCCTCTCCAACCCTCACTTCTACAGATTGGAATTGGGTTTGAGGGTTGGACCCTTACTTTTTTTAGGGTTTGAGGGTTTAGGGATTCTAGTCTTTGCATTTTTTGTTGCAACCCGGAAAAAAGCGGTTATTTTTAAGGGTTTGAGAGTTTAGGGGTACTACTAGTAATGCTCTTACTAGTAGTAGTACAAACGAACAGTGTACAGCTGAGCAGAAGAGAAGAGGATCCAAGCCGATTTCCGGCAGAAGGGGCATCGCTGTCCCGCGTCGTTAAGAGCATCTCTTAAAACGCGGACCTGTAAATCGCAGAATGCGTTGGATGCGGGCCGAAAACAGTGTTGACAGAACAGAAACATCAAATGAACCTGTAAATTTTTTAAATCTGAACTTCGTGGTAGAAATCGAACTACTTCAGTAGAACTAGCAGCGTTCATAGTATCTAGTCATCATACGTATATCATACATAGCATTTTTATACAAAGTAGATCGAAGGAGCGGCGGCCACCGTAGACCCTACTGCCAAAATTTGGCTCACCAGAGCCCTTCGGTGGCGGCGACGCTGCAGCGGCGGGGGAGTTCAGTTGTCGTCGTCAGAGGAGACGAGGTCGACGTAGATGTCGTCCTGCGCCTTGGCTTCACGGCGCCATCCCTTGAGGTTGGCGTCGAAGTCCTACGCCTTGGTGAGGCCCTGCTCAAGGAGGACGTTGTCGAGCTCGCCTAGAGTTCGACGGCGGTGCTCCATCTCCTCCTCCTCCCGCGTACTGCGCGCGACGATGGCCCGCTCAAAGATGTCCACCTCATTTGGGGGGAGGAAATCCTTCGGGCCGATGACGCCATTGCCCGGCCGCACCGGCTCCTCCGGCTCCTCCGGCTCCCTCTTCACCGCCCGGAGCGGCGGGAGCTCCTCCGACTCCCTTTTCATCAGCACGAGGAGCGGCGTACGGGAGCTCAACCTCCCGGCAGAGGAGCTGCCCGCGCCGTAGGACGGACGCGTCTGCCTGCGGTCGTACTCCTCCGTCACCGCCCGGAGCGGCGGGAGCTCCTCCGACTCCCTTTTCATCAGCACGAGGAGCGGCGTACGGGAGCTCAACCTCCTGGCAGAGGAGCTGCCCGCGCCATAGGACGGACGCGTCTGCCTGCGGTCGTACTCCTCCGTCTCGCGGCGAAGGAGCGACGACGGCGACTCTAGGCAGCGGTTCGTGTACTTCTTCGCAGCTCACTTCCTTGCGCCGTCCGCTCTAATAGACCGCTGCCGCTCGGGGTCGTCGCTACCACCGGAGCGGCGACCCGAGCTCCACATCCCGCGCCACATGGTGGGGAGTGGCGGCGAATTTAACTTACCGGCAGCGAGAAATGGGAGAGGGGATTAGGAAGTCGCGGCGGCGGAAGGGTTTCGCCCCGTATAGTCGCCGCAAACCCATAGATATACCACGTGCGGGGGGCAGCTTGCGAGCTGATAACCCACAAGTATAGGGAAACGCAACAGTTTTCGAGGATAGAGTATTCAACCCAAATTTATTGATTCGACACAAGGGGAGCCAAAGAATATTCTCAAGTATTAGCAGCTGAGTTGTCAATTCAACCACACTTGGAAACTTAATATCTGCAACAAGGTATTTAGTAGCAAAGTACTATGATAGTAGTGGTAATGGTGGTAAAAGGTAACGGTAGCAAAAGTAATATTTTTGGTGTTTTATAGTGATGATAACAATAGCAACGGAAAAGTAAATAAGCGAAGAACAATATATGGAAAGCTCGTAGGCAATGAATTGGTGATGAAAAATTATGCCGGATGCGGTTCATCATGTAACAATCATAACCTAGGGTGACACAGAACTAACTATAGTTCATCAATGTAATGTGGGCATGTATTTCGAATATAGTCATACGTGCTTATGGAAAAGAACTTGCATGCCATCTTTTGTCCTACCCTCCCATGGCAGTGGGGTCCTATTGGAAACTAAGGGATATTAAGGCCTCCTTTTAATAGAGTACCGGAACAAAGCATTAACACATAGTGAATACATGAACTCCTCAAACTACGGTCATCACCGGGAGTGGTCCCGATTATTGTCACTTTGGGGTTGCCGGATCATAACACATAGTAGGTGACTATAGACTTTCAAGATAAGATCGAGAACTCTCATATATTGATGAAAACATAATGGGTTCAGATCTGAAATCATGGCACTCGGGCCCTAGTGACAAGCATTAAGCATAGCAAAGTTATAGCAACATCAATCTCAGAACATAGTGGATACTAGGGATCAAACCCTAACAAAACTAACTCGATTACATGATAAATCTCATCCAACCCATCACCGTCCAGCAATCCTACGATGGAATTACTCACGTACGGCGGTGAGCATCATGAAATTGGTGATGGAGGATGGTTGATGATGATGATGGCGACGGATTCCCCTCTCCAGAGCCCCGACCGGACTCCAGATCAGCCCTACCGAGAGAGTTTAGGGCTTGACGGCGGCTCCATATCGTAAAACGCGATGAATCCTTCTCCCTATTTTTTTCTCCCCGAAAGTGAATATACGGAGTCAGGGCTGAGGTCGGTGGAGCGTCAGGGGGCCCATGAGGCAGGGGGCGCGCCCTCTGGGCGTGCCCCCACCCTGGTGGACAGGTGGAGGCCCCCTGACGTGGATCTTCCTTCCAGTATTTTTTATATATTCCAAAATAATTCTCCATGGATTTTCAGGTCATTCCGAGAGCTTTTATTTCTGCACAAAAATAACACCATGGCTATTCTGCTGAAAACAGCGTCAGTCCGGGTTAGTTCCATTCAAATCATGCAAGTTAGAGTTCAAAACAAGGGCAAAAGTGTTTGGAAAAGTAGATACGACGGAGACGTATCAACTTCCCCAAGCTTAAACCTTTGCTTGTCCTCAAGCAATTCAGTTGATAAATTGAAAGTGATAAAGAAAAACTTTTACAAACTCTGTTTGCTCTTGTTGTTGCAAATATGTAAAGCCAACATTCAAATTTTCAGCAAAGATTATGAACTAACCATATTCACAATAACACTTAGGTCTCATGTTTACTCGTATCAAAGGCATAATCAACTAGCGAGCAATAATAATAAATCTCGGATGACAACACTTTCTCAAAACAATCATGATATGATATAACAAGATGGTATCTCGCTAGCCCTTTCTGAGACCGCAAAACATAAATGCAGAGCACCTTTAAAGATCAAGGACTGACTAGACATTGTAATTCATGGTAAAAGAGATCTAGTCAAGTCATACTCAATGTAAACTAACAGTAATGAATGCAAATGACAACGGTGCACTCCAACTTGTGCTTTTTAATAAGAGGATGGTCACTCAGCATAAAAGTAAATAGATATAGGCCCTTCGCAGAGGGAAGCGGGGATTTGTAGAGGTGCCAGAGCTCGGTTTTGAAATAGATATGAATAATATTTTGAGCGGTATACTTCCATTGTCAACATAACAGCCAAGAGATGACGATATCTTCCATGCTACACACATTATAGGCGGTTCCCAAACAGAATGGTCATACGTCTCTGTCGTATCTACTTTTCCAAACACTTTTGCCCTGTTTTGGACTCTAACTTGCATGATTTGAATGGAACTAACCCGGACTAACGTTGTTTTCAGCAGAATTGCCATGGTATTATTTTTGTGCAGAAATAAAAGTTCTCGGAATGACCTGAAAATCCACAGAGAATTATTTTGGAATATATAAAAAATATTGGAAGGAAGATCCACGTCATGGGGGCCTCCACCTGTCCACGAGGGTGGGGGAGCATGCCCTACCCCCCTGGATGCGCCCCCTGCCTCGTGGGCCCCCTAACGCTCCACCAACCTCAACCCTGACTCAATATATTCTCTTTCGAGGAGAAAAAAACCAGGGAGAAGGATTCATCGCGTTTTACGATACGGAGCCACCGCCAAGACCTAAACTATCCCGAGAGGGCTGATCTGGTGTCCGTTCGGGGCTCCGGAGAGGGGAATCCATCGCCATCGTCATCATCAACCATCCTCCATCACCAATTTCATGATGCTCACCGCCGTGTGTGAGTAATTCCATCGTAGGCTTGCTGGACAGTGATGGGTTGGATGAGATTTATCATGTAATCGAGTTAGTTTTGTTAGGGTTTGATCCCTAGTATCCACTATGTTCAGAGATTGACGTTGCAATGACTTTGCTATGCTTAATGCTTGTCACTAGGGCCCGAGTGCCATGATTTCAGATCTGAACCTATTATGTTTTCATCAATATATGAGAGTTCTTGATCCTATCTTGCAAGTCTATATTCACCTACTATGTGTTATGATCCGGCACCCCGAAGTGACAATAATTGGGACCACTCCCGGTGATGACCGTAGTTTGAGGAGTTCATGTATTCACTATGTGTTAATGCTTTGTTTCGGTACTCTATTAAAAGGAGGCCTTAATATCCCTTAGTTTCCAATAGGACCCCGCTGCCACGGGAGGGTAGGACAAAAGATGTCATGCAAGTTCTTTTCCATAAGCACGTATGACTATATTCGGAATACATGCCTACATTACATTGATGAACTGGAGTTAGTTCTGTGTCACCCTAGGTTATGATTGTTACATGATGAACCACATCCGGCATAATTTTTCATCACCGATCCATTGCCTACGAGCTTTCCATATATTGTTCTTCGCTTATTTACTTTTCCGTTGCTATTGTTATCATGACTATAAAACACCAAAAATATTACTTTTGCTACCGTTACCTTTTACCACCGTTACCACTACTATCATACTACTTTGCTACTAAACATTTTGCTGCAGATATTAAGTTTCCAGGTGAGGTTGAATTGACAACTCAGCTGCTAATACTTGAGAATATTCTTTGGCTCCCCTTGTGTCAAATCAATAAATTTGGGTTGAATACTCTACCCTCGAAAACTGTTGCGATCCCCTATACTTGTGGGTTATCAAGACTATTTTCTGGTGCCATTGTCGGGGAGCATAGCTCTATTCTTTGAGTCACTTGGGATTTATATCTGCTTATCATTATGAAGAACTTGAAAGATCCAAGAACCAAGATTTATCCCTCAAATACGAGGGGAGGTAAGGAACTGCCATCTATCTCTGCACTTGATTCACCTTCTGTTTTGAGTAAGCTTGCAACACCTAAACCTGCTTCTGCTATTAATTCTGATATGTCGCATGTTATTGATTATGCCACTTCTGCTATGCATGATACTTATGATGAAACTACTTCTATGCCTGATACTACCGTGCCACTTGGTGAATTTCCTGATGAACAACTTGCTCGGGCTAGAGAAAATGAAATTATTGAAACTGATAATATTGATGAAAGTGATGATGAAGACTCTCCCCCTAGATATGAATTACCTATTGTGCCTGAGGGCAATGTTATGGATGAAGAAACTGCTAGAGATTTTCTTGCTTGCAATGATAGGAGTGATCTTAAGAAATTATTAGCTAAGCTAAATAAAACTTTGAATGCTAGAATGAAATATGATCCTACATATGCTACTTCACCTATCTTTGTTACTGATAAGGATTATGATTTCTCTGTTGATCCTGAGATAATTACTTTAGTTGAATCTGATCCTTTCTATGGCTATGAATCTGAATATGTTGTGGCACATCTTACTAAATTAAATGATATAGCCACCCTGTTCACTAATGATGAGAAAACTCGCTATTATTATATCCTTAAATTATTTCCGTTATCATTAAAGGGTGATGCTAAGACATGGTTTAATTCTCTTGATCCTGGTTGTGAGCGTAGTCCCCAGGATATGATTTATCACTTCTCTGCTGAATATTTCCCCGCTCTTAAGAAACAAGCTGCTTTAAGGGAAATATATAATTTTGTGCAAATTGAAGAAGAGAGTCTCCCACAAGATTGGGGGAGGCTTCTCCAATTACTTAAAGCTTTGCCTGATCATCCTCTTAAGAAAAATGAAATACTAGATATCTTTTATAATGGACTAACCGATGCTTTTCAGAAACCATCTAGATAGTTGTGTTGGTTGTGTTTTCAGGGAAAGGACACCAGATGAAGTTGGAATTTTATTGAATAATATGTTGACTAATGAAAATAATTGGACACTTCCTGATCCAATTCCTGAACCAACTCCTAAGCCAGCTCCAAAGAAAAGGGGTATTCTATTTCTCAGTCCTGAAGATATGCAAGAGGCAAAGAAATCCATGAAAGAAAAAGGTATTAAAGCTGAAGATGTTAAGAATTTACCTCCTATTGAAGAAATACATGGTCTTAATTCACCGTCTGTTGAAGAAGTAAATGGTCTTGATAACCCAACACAAGTAGTAAAGGTAAATTCTCTCTATAGATATGATAAAGCTGAAATCCCATTTACTAAGTTTGATAGCCCATGCTTGGATGAGTTTGATGACTTTATGGTTAAACAGGAAAACTTCAATGCTTATTTTGGTAGAGAATTAAAACGCAATGTTGATGTATGCTTGAACACTTGGGTGATTATATGGCTAATGTTAAAGGTAAACTTAAACTTATTAATAAACATGCTTATATAGTTACCACTCAAGTAGAACAAGTACTTAAAGCTCAGAATAGTTTGCTTAATGAATTGAATAGTAAGAAAAATGATAATGTTGTTAGAGTTATGACTAGAGGTGGTAAAATGACTCAGGAACCTTTGTATCCTGAAGGCCATCCTAAGAGAATTGAGCAGGTTTCTCAGAGAAATAATGTTGATGCACCTAGTCCTTTTAAGAGGAAGAAAAATAAAAATGATAGGACTTTGCATGCTTCTAGTGAACCTGTTGATGACACACATGGGAATCCTAATGATATTTCTATTTCTGATGCTGAAACACAATCTGGTAATGAGCATGAACCTTGTAATAATGTTAATGAGGATGTTCCTGTTGATGCTCAACCTAGTAATGACAATGATGTAGAGATTGGACCTGCTATTGATCTTGATAACCCACAATCAAAGAATCAATGTTATGATAAGAGAGACTTTGTTGCTAGGCAGCACGGTAAAGAAAGAGAACCATGGGTTCAGAAACCCATGCCTTTTCCTCCTAAACCATCCAAGAAAAAGGATGATGAGGATTTTGAGTGCTTTGCTGAAATGATTAGACCTATCTTTTTGCGTATGCGTTTAACTGATATGCTTAAAATGAATCATTATGCTAAGTACATGAAAGATATTGTTACTAATAAAAGAAAGATACCGGAAGTGATGACTCACAAGTATAGGGGATCTATCGTAGTCCTTTTGATAATTAAGAGTTTTGAACCCAACGAGGGGCAGAAGGAAATGATAAGCGGTTTCCAGCAAGGTATTCTCTGCAAGTACTGAAACAAGTGGTAACAGATAGTTTTGTGATAGGATAATTTGTAGCAAGCAACAAGTAACAAAAGTAAATAAAGTGCAGCAAGGTGGCCCAATCCTTTTTGTAGCAAAGGAAAAGACTGGATAAACTCTTATATAGAGAAAAGCGCTGCCGAGACACATGGGAATATCGTCAAGCTAGTTTTCATCACGTTCATATGATTCGCATTCAGTACTTTGATAATTTGGTATGTGGGTGGACCGGTGCTTGGTTACTGCCCTTACTTGGACAAGCATCCCACTTATGATTAACCTCTATTGCAAGCATCCGCAACTACAACAAAAGTATTAAGGTAAACCTAACCATAGCATGAAAATATGGATCCAAATCAGCCCCTTACGAAGCAACACATAAACTAGGGTTTAAGCTTCTGTCACTCTAGCAACCCATCATCTACTTATTACTTCCCAATGCCTTCCTCTAGGCCCAAATAATGGTGAAGTGTCATGTAGTCGATGTTCACATAACACCACTAGAGGAGAGACAACATACATCTCATCAAAATATCGAACGAATACCAAATTCACATGACTACTAATAGCAAGACTTCTCCCATGTCCTCAGGAACAAAAGTAACTACTCACAAAGCATAAACATGTTCATAATCAGAGGGGTATTAATGTGCATATAGGACCTGAACATATGATCTTCCACCAATTAAACCAACTAGCATCAACTACAAGGAGTAATTAACACTACTAGCAACCTACTAGCACCAATCCCGGACTTGGAGACAAGAATTGGATACAAGAGATGAACTAGGGTTTTGAGAGGAGATGGTGCTGATGAAGATGTTGATGGAGATTGCCCTCTCCCGATGAGACGAGCGTTGGTGATGACGATGGCAATGATTTCCCCCTCCGGGAGGGAAGTTTCCCCGGCAGAACAGCTCCGCCAGAGCCCTAGATTGGTCCCGCCAAGGTTCCGCCTCGTGGCGGTGGAGTTTCGTCCGAGAAGATGGCTTGGCATTTTTTTCCCATCGAAAGACTTCATATAGCAGAAGATGGTCACCAGAGGGCCACCAGGGGGCCCACGAGGTAGGGGGCGCACCCAGGGGGTAGGGCGCGCCCCCACCCTCCTAGGCAGGGTGTGCCCCCCTGGTGAAGTTCTTGCTCTCAGTATTTTTATTTATTTGGAAAACGTCTTCCGTGGAGTTTCAGGACTTTTGGAGCTGTGCAGAATAGGTCTCTAATATTTGCTCCTTTTCCGGCCCAGAATCCCAGCTGTCGATATTCTCCCTCTTTATGTAAACCTTGTAAAATAAGAGAGAATAGGCATAAGTATTGTGACATAATGTGTAATAACAGCCCATAATGCAATAAATATCGATATAAAGCATGATGCAAAATGGACGTATCAACTCCCCCAAGCTTAGACCTTGCTTGTCCTCAAGCGAAAAGCCGAAATCGAAAAATATGTCAACATGTTTAGAGATAGAGGTGTCGACAAAAATAAAATACGGACATGAGGGCATCATGATCATTCTTAGAACAGCAACTTATATAATTCTTGCCATATAATTTCTTATGCTAGAGTAATAATTCAATCACAATCTCAAGTATGGATAGTAAACTTCATTAAAAACTAACAAACTATAATCTCAGTCATTGGAGCAATTGCAATTTATCATAACATAGGAAAGAGTCAATGTATAAGAGCTTTTCAGCAAATCCACATACTCAACTATCATATAGTCTTTCACAATTGCTGACACTCACGCAATACTTATGGGTATGGAGTTTTAATCGGACACAGAGAAAGATAGGGGCTTATAATTTTGCCTCCCAACATTTTACCTCAAGGGTAATGACAACAATAATAGTTCATGAAAACTCACATCCAATTAGCCATATATACCAGGATCTTTCCAACATACCGTGCTTGCCAAAGGATAAAAGGTAAAAAGGAAGGGTGAAGATCACCATGACTCTTATGCAATGTAGGTGATAAAAGTAAAAGATAGGCCCTTCGCAGAGGGAAGCAGAGGTTGTCATGTGCTTTTATGGTTGGATGCACAAAATCTTAATGCGAAAGAACGTCACTTTATATTGCCACTTGTGATATGGACCTTTATTATGCAGTCTGTCACTTTTATTTCTTCCATATCACATGATCACATAAAGCTTATTTCTCCCACACTAATAAGTCATACATATTTAGAGAGCAATTTTTATTGCTTGCACCGATGAGAACTTACTTGGAGGATCTTACTCAATCCATAGGTAGGTATGGTGGACTCTGATGGCAAAACTGGTTTAAGGGTATTTGGAAGCACAAGTAGTATTTCTACTTGGTGCAATGAATTTGGCTAGCATGAGGGGGAAAGGAAAGCTCAACATGTTGGAGGATCCAAGACAATATAATTTATCTCAGATGTAAGAAAACATAACCCATTACGTTGTCTTCCTTGTCCAACGTCAACTCTTTAGCATGTCATATTTTAATGAGTGCTCACAGTCATAAAAGATGTCCAAGATTGTATATTTATATGTGATGACCTCTCTTTCTTTATTACTTCCTATTAATTGCAACGATGACCAAAACTATGTTTGTTAACCCTCAACAACTTTTATTCATCATACTTTTTCTATGTGAGCTCATTACTCTCCATAAGGCTCACATGATCTCTTTGTTTCTTTTTAATTTCTTTCTCTTTTCTTTTATTCCCTTAGGATCATGGCAAAAAAATCAAGCCCTTGACTCAACACTAATCTTTATTATATAGCTCACAGACTCGATTACATAGAAGGATTATAAAGCAAAACTCACAACTAGATCATACTAAGAACTTTTATTCTACTAGATCAAGATATTACCAAAAGGTTCAAACTAAGAAAAACGGTAAAGATAAAAGTGATGGTGATACGATACCGGAGCACTCGCCCAAGCTTGGCAGTTGCCAAGTGGAGTGCCCATACCAGATACTCAATTCTTCTTTGTTGGTGGAGATGGTGGTGATCTTGTTGATGGCATAGGCTTGTCATCCTTCTTCCAAGGCATAGGCTCACCATCATAGAAGGATGACCGAGTCTCCGGGATCCTCAAATCTGCAGCCAAACTCATCCTTTTGAATCTATATTCATACTCATAGTTTTGGTTTTGCAGGTCATAGATTTGAGCTTGAAGGTGCTCGATTTTCTCGTGAAGCTTGAAGATGGTCTCCCCGATGTTGTCGGCATACAACTTGTGTTTGTTGGTGAACTCTGCGATCATCATGTGGTTGGAGTTGAGTCCACGCTCTATCATCCCCTGACACTTGAAAACTTGTTGCTCCATTGCTTTGAGCCTCGTCTCCATGCTCCCGGTCCCCTTCGGTCCCTCAGCATCACGGATGTGCAGCAACCCATCACGCATCTCAATGGTTTGAGGGTGTCGCTGCACCTCCGCGAGGTAAGGGTTGATGACCTTCTCGAAGAACTTGTCCTTGGGAGTACTTGGAGACGTCATGATAATCTAGACCTATCAGAAAAACAGCTCGAAACAAAGACAGGAGATTTTTGCGTGATACGGGAGTCAAAACCCCGGGAGATTATATAATGAATTTTTACCGACCAAAATACGTGTCGTGTACGAAAACGGAGTCCGGAGAGCACACGAGGTGCCCACGAGGTAGGGGGCGCGCCCAGTAGGGTAGGGCGCGCCCTCCACCCTCGTGGAGGCCTCGTGTCCTTCCCGGACTGCTTCTTATTTTACTATTTTTCTAAATATTCCAAAACAGAGAAATATTGCCTTAAAAACTGTTTTGGAGTCGGTTTACTTACCGTACCACATACCTATTCCTTTTCGGAGTCTGAAACGTTCCGGAAAGTGTCCCTTATGTATTCCTCAGGGGTTACGATTTCAATAACATTGGTTTCAACATTTATGGGATTACCGGAGATATAGTGTTTGATTCTTTGACCGTTCACCACCTTCGGATTTGTGCCTTTGAAGTCTTTTATGGCACCAGAGCGACAGACCTCCTCGATAACGTAAGGGCCTTCCCATTTAGAGAGAAGTTTTCCTGCAAAAAATCTTAAACGAGAGTTGTATAGCAATACATAACCACCTACATTAAACTCACACTTTTGTATTCTTTTGTCATGCCATCTTTTAACTTTTTCTTTAAAAAACTTGGCATTTTCATAGGCTTGGGTTCTCCATTCATCAAGTGAGCTAATATCAAATAACCTCTTCTCACCGGCCAGCTTAAAATCATAATTGAGTTCTTTAATAGCCCAATAAGCCTTGTGTTCTAGTTCGAGAGGTAAGAGACATGCTTTTCCATAGACCATTTTATACGGAGACATACCCATAGGATTTTTATATGCAGTTCTATAGGCCCATAATGCATCATCAAGTTTCTTGGACCAATTCTTTCTAGACCTATTGACAGTCTTTTGCAAAATTAATTTGAGTTCTCCATTACTCAATTCTACTTGACCACTAGACTAAGGGTGATAAGGAGATGCAATTCTATGATTAACATCATATTTAGCAAGCATTTTACGGAAAGCACCATGATTGAAATATGATCCACCATCAGTCATTAAATATCTAGGGACTCCAAATCTTGGAAAAATAACTTCTTTAAGCATTTTAATAGAAGTGTTATGATCAGCACTACTAGTTGGAATAGCTTCTACCCACTTAGTAACGTAATCAACAGCAACTAAAATATGTGTATATCCATTAGAGGAAGGAAAGGGTCCCATATAGTCAATGCCCCAAACATCAAATGGTTCAATAACAAGTGAATGATTCATGGGCATTTCTTGACGTCTACTAATATTACCAATTCTTTGACATTCATCGTAAGATAAGACAAACTTATGGGCATCCTTGAAGAGAGTAGGCCAATAAAAACCAGATTGCAATACCTTATGTGCAGTCCTACCTCTAGCATGGTGTCCTCCATAAGCTTCAGAGTGACACTTGCATAGTATTTGTTCCTGTTCATGCTCAGGTACACAACGTCTAATACACCATCTACTCCTTCTTTATAAAGATGTGGGTCATCCCAAAAGTAATGCCTCAAATCATAGAAGAACTTTTTCTTTTGCTGGTATGTGAAACTAGGTGGTATAAACTTAGCAACAATGTAATTAGCATAATCAGCATACCATGGAGCAGTATGAGAAGCATTTATGACATTTAATTGCTCATCAGGAAAGCTATCATCAATAGGAAGTGGGTCATCAAGCACATTTTCTAACCTAGACAAGTGGTTTGCAACGAGGTTCTCAGCTCCCTTTCTATCAACAATATGTAAGTCAAATCCGCGGTGCCCGCGAGAGTGTTGGTGAGGATGCCGCGTTGCTCGCCCACAAGATGCACCTGGAGGTATTGCTTCTCGTGGTGCCAGTGTCCTCGATGGCTCAGAGAGACGCTGACGATGACTTTGAGGGAGGAAGAAAGGGCACCGCAGTGGAGCAGGGAGGTCCTGGAAGTCGCCGTTGCCGCTGGAGGTAGGCTGTGGAAGGATTTATAGGGATGAAGCCCATGGGAGATGAACCGAGGGGCTTCGTTGGGGAGGCCTGCGTCTGTTACCATCCATGAAGAAGGAGAAGAGACAGTAGTGGGATTTAATGTTGAGTAAAGAAGGCGAAGAGGGAGAGGAAAATCAAGTTTCGTTTGTACGGAGAATCCTCAAGGGAAAAAAAAGAACGATGGCATACGTGAAGACAGGAACGCTAGGCCGCGGTTGAATCCTTTTGTAAAAAAATAACATCAGCAAGGATGATAAGGTAGTGGGACCGTCTTGTAGAAAGAGAACCCATCTAATAAGTCTAAGTTTAGCATCTTTCTTTTCCATAATATATTTAATAGCATCATGATCAATGTGAATAGTTACTTTATAATCAACAATATAAGGTCTGAATTTATCACAAGCAAACACAGAATTCCTTTTCAGTAGTAGCACAATTTCTTTGAGCATTGTCTAGGGTTTTACTAGAATATTGAATAACATTTAATTTCTTATCAACTCTTTGTCCTAGAACAGCACCTACAGCATAATCACTAGCATCACACATAATTTCAAACTGTAAATTCCAATCAGGTGGCTAAACAATAGGTGCAGAGATCAATACTTTCTTAAGTATTTCAAATGCTTCTACACAATCATCATCAAAGACAAATGGTATATCTTTTTGTAATAAATTAGTCAGAGGCCAAGAAATTTTTGAGAAGTCCTTAATGAACCTCCTATAAAATCCGGCATGACCAAGGAAACTTCTTATACCTTTGATGTCCTTGGGACATGGCATCTTCTCAATAGCATCAACCTTGGCTTTATCAACCTCAATACCTCTTTCAGAAACTTTGTGCCCCAAGACAATACCTTCATTAACCATAAAGTGGCACTTTTCCCAATTCAAGACAAGATTAGTTTCTTCACATCTCTGCAAAACTCGATCAAGGTTGCTCAAGCAATCATCAAAAGAAGATCCATAGACGGAAAAGTCGTCCATGAAAACCTCACAAATCTTTTCACAAAAATCAGAGAATATAGCCATCACGCATCTTTGAAAGGTAGCAGGTGCATTACATAAACCAAAAGGCTTACGTCTATAAGCAAAAGTACCAAAAGGGCATGTAAAAGTAGTCTTTGATTGGTCTTTGGCTGACACAGGTATTTGAGAGAAACCAGAATAACCATCTAGAAAGCAAAAATGTGTATGTTTAGATAATCTTTCTAGCATTTGATCGATAAAAGGTAAGGAGTAATGATCCTTTTTAGTAGCCTTATTTAATTTACAGAAATCAATTACCATCCTATAACCTGTAATAATTCTTTGAGGGATCAATTCATCTTTATCATTAAGAACAAGAGTAATACCTCACTTCTTAGGGACACAATGGACATGGCTTACCCACTGACTATCAACAACGGGATAGATTATACCTGCCTCAAGGAGCTTTAGTATTTCCTTTCTTACCACTTCTTTCATTTTAGAATTCAGCCGGCGTCGTTGATGGTCACGAACTGGTTTAGCGTCTTCTTCCAAATTAATTTTATGTTGACATAGAGTGGGACTAATGCCCTTAAGATCATCAAGAGTATATCCAATAGCAGCACGATGCTTCTTCAGAGTTTTCAATAATCTCTCTTCCTCATGCTTTGAAAGGTTAGCACTAATAATAACAGGATATATCTTTTTCTCATCAAGATAAGCATATTTAAGAGTATCAGGTAACGTTTTAAGCTCAAACACGGGATCACCCTTGGGTGGAGGAGGATCCCTGATGACCCACAAGTATAGGGGATCTATCGTAGTCCTTTTGATAAGTAAGAGTGTCGAACCCAACGAGGAGCAGAAGGAAATGATAAGCGGTTTTCAGCAAGGTATTCTCTGCAAGTACTGAAATAAGTGGTAACAGATAGTTTTGTGATAGGATAAATTGTAACGAGCAACAAGTAACAAAAGTAAATAAATTGCAGCAAGGTGGCCCAATCCTTTTGTAGCAAAGGACAAGCTGGAACAAACTCTTATAATAGGAAAAGCGCTCCCGAGGACACATGGGAATATCGTCAAGCTAGTTTTCATCACGTTCACATGATTCGCGTTCGATACTTTGATAATTTGATATGTGGGTGGACCGGTGCTTGGGTGCTGTTGTTACTTGAACAAGCATCCCACTTATGATTAACCTCTATTGCAAGCATCCGCAACTACAACAAAAGTATTAAGGTAAAGCTAACCATAGCATGAAACATATGGATCCAAATCAGCCCCTTACGAAGCAACGCATAAACTAGGGTTTAAGCTTCTGCCACTCTAGCAACCCATCATCTACTTATTACTTCCCAATGCCTTCCTCTAGGACCAAATAATGGTGAAGTGTTATGTAGTCGACGTTCACATAACACCACTAGAGGCTAGACAACATACGTCTTATCAAAATATCAAACGAATACCAAATTCACATGACTACTCATAGCAAGACTTCTCCCTTGTCCTCAGGAACGAATGTAATTACTCACAAAGCATATTCATGCTCATAATCAGAGGGGTAATAATATGCATATAGGATCTGAACATATGGTCTTCCACCAATTAAACCAACTAGCATCAACTACAAGGAGTAATCAATACTACTAGCAACCTACTAGCACCAATCCCGGACTTTGAGACAAGAATTGGATACAAGAGATGAACTAGGGTTTGGAGAGTAGATGGTGCTGGTGAAGATGTTGATGGAGGTTGCCCTATCCCGATGAGAGGAGCGTTGGTGATGACGATGGTGATGATTTCGCCCTCCGGGAGGGAAGTATCCCCGGCAGAACAGCTCTGTCGGAGCTCTAGATTGGATCCGCCAAGGTTCCGCCTCGTGGTGGCGGAGTCTCGTCCCAAAAAGTTCCTTCTTAATTTTTTCTCATCGAAAGACCTCATATAGGAGAAGATGGGCATCGGAGAGCCACCAGGGGGCCCACGAGGTAGGGGGCGCGCCCTAGGGGGGGCGCCCCCACCCTCATGAGCAGGGTGTGGGCCCCCTGGCCTTCATCTTTGGCGTGGATTTTTCTTTATTTCTTTTAAGACGTTCCGTGGAGTTTCAGGACTTTTGGAGTTGCGCAGAATAGGTCTCTAATGTTTGCTCCTTTTCTAGACCAGAATTCCAGCTGCCGGCATTCTCCCTCTTTATGTAAACCTTGTAAAATAAGAGAGAATAGCCATAAGTATTGTGATATAAAGTGAAATAACACTCCATAATGCGATAAATATCGATATAAAAGCATGATGCAAAATGGACGTATCAACTCCCCCAAGCTTAGACCTCGCTTGTTCTCAAGCGAAAAGCCGATAACAATAAATATGTCCTCATGTTTAGAGGTAGAGGCGTTGATAAAAATAAAATACGGACATGAAGGCATCATGATTATTCTCATAACAGCAACATATATATATATATATATTGTCATACGATTACTTATGTTCAAGTGATGATCTATTCACAATGCAAAAGTATAAATCATAAACCTTATTGGACTCCGACAAACTATAATCTCAGTCATTGAAGCAATTGCAATTTATCATAACATCGGAAAGAGTCTATGTCAGAGCTAAAAATCAAGTCCACATACTCAACTATCATTTAGTCCTCCATAATTGTTAATACTCACGCGATACTTGTGGTTACAGAGTTTTAATCGGACTCAGAGAAAGATAGGGGCTTATAGTTTTGCCCCACAACCTTTTACCTCAAGGGTAATGTCAACAATAATGGTTCATGCTCCCCTACATCCAATTAGATATATATATATATATATGTATATATATATATATATATCATGTTCTTTCCAACATGTTGAGCTTGCCAAAGGATAAAATGAAAAAGGAAAGGTGAAGATCACCGTGACTCCTGCATAAGGTAGAAGATAATAATAAAGGATAGGCCCTTCGCAGAGGGAAGCAGAGGTTGCCATGCGCTTTTATGGTTGGATATATAAAATCTCAATGTGAAAGAACGTCACTTTATATTGCCCCTTGTGATATGAACCTTTATTATGCAGTCCGTCACTTTTATTACTTCCACATCACAAGATCGTGTAAAGCTTATTTCTCCCACACCAATCAATCATACATATTTAGAGCAACTTTTATTGCTTTGCACCGATGACAACTTACTTGAAGGATCTTACTCAATCCATAGGTAGATATGGTGGACTCTCATGGCAAAACTGGTTTAGGGATTTTGGAAGCACAAGTAGTATTTCTACTTAGTGCTGAGAATTTGGCTAGCATGAGGGGGAAAGGCAAGCTCAACAAGTTAGAGGAACCATGACAACATACTTTATCTCAGATATAAGAAAGACATAACTCATTACGTTGTCTTCCTTGTCCAACATCAACTCTTTAGCATGTCATATTTTAATGAGTGCTCCCAATCATAAAAGATGTCAATGATAATATATCTATATGTGAAAACCTCTCTTTCCTTATTACTTCCTATTAATTGCAACAATGACCAAAGCTTTGTCTGCCAATTCCCAACAACTTTTAATCATCATATTCTTTCTATGTGAAGTCATTACTCTCAATAAGATCAATATGAACTTTTTGTTTCTTTTTATTCTTTTTCTCTTTTCTTTTATTCACCCAAGATCATGGCAAAATAATCAAGCCCTTGACTCAACACTAATCTTTATTATATAACTCACGGACTCGATTACATAGAGAGAACATAAAGCAAAACTCAAAACTAGATCATGCCATAAACTTTATTCTACTAGATCAAGATACTACTAATAGGATTGAACTAAGAAAAACAGTAAAGGTAGGAGTTGTGATGGTGATACGATACCGGGGCACCTCCCCCAAGCTTGGCAGTTGCCAAGGGGAGTGCCCATACCCATGTGATTATATCTCCTTGGTTGGTGAAGAAGGTGGAGGTGGCAGATAATCGCACATCGAGCGTAAGAGGTCCTCCAGCTTGCGAATAATGCCCTTGAGTGCGACAATATGATCCTTCAACAAAATATTTTCTTGTATGAGATACTTGTTTTGTATACGAGCTAACTCAATCATCTTGAAAGCTTCGATCTCAGTTGGGGTAAGAAGGTTATGATCAATTTGAAGGATGTCTTCTGCTGCTGGAGCTTGATCCTCCGTGGCCCTCTTGATCCTTTCATCCTTGTTGACCTTCGTGGGTTCTTCCCTCTTCAGATCTATCTTCATTAGCCAAGCATCGTCGTCACCATTGTTGGAGAAGGCAGACGACATGATGCCTAGCTTGGAAAACCCTGACAGAAAACAGCTCGAAACGAAAACAGAGGAGGTTTGCGTGATACGGGAGTCAAGACCTTCGGGAGAATATATAATGAATTTTTACCGACCAAAATACGTAACATGCACGAAAACGGAGTCTGGAAAGCACACGAGGTGCTCACGAGGTAGGGGGGCGCGCCCACCACCCTCGTGGGGCCCTCGTGTCCTTCCCGGACTGCTACTTATTTTTCTATTTTTCTAAATATTCCAAAATGGAGAAATATTGCCTTAAAAATTGTTTTGGAGTCGGTTTACTTACCGTACCACATACCTATTCCTTTTCGGAGTCTGAAACGTTCCGGAAAGTGTCCCTTGTGTATTCCTCCGGGGTTATGGTTTCAATAATATTGGTTTTAACATTTATGAGATTACCTGAGATATAATATTTAATTCTTTGACCATTTACCACCTTCGGATTTGTGCCCTCGAAGTTGTTGATTTTTATGGCACCGGAACGATAGACCTCCTCGATGACATAGGGGCCTTCCCATTTAGAGAGAAGTTTTCCTGCAAAAAATCTTAAACGAGAGTTGTAAAGCAATACATAATCACCTACATTAAACTCACGCTTTTGTATCCTTTTATCATGCCATCTTTTAACTTTTTCTTTAAACAACTTGGCATTTTCATAAGCTTGGGTTCTCCATTCATCAAGTGAGCTAATATCAAATAACCTCTTCTCACCGGCAAGTTTAAAATCATAGTTAAGCTCATTAATAGCCCAATAAGCCTTATGTTCTAGTTTGAGAGGTAAGTGACATGCTTTTCCATAAACCATTTTATACGGAGACATACCCATAGGATTTTTGTATGCAGTTCTATAAGCCCATAATGCATCATCAAGTTTCTTAGACCAATTCTTTCTAGACCTATTAACAGTCTTTTGCAAAATTAATTTGAGCTCTCTATTGCTCAATTCTACTTGACCAGTAGACTGTGGGTGATAAGGAGATGCAATTCTATGATTAACATCATATTTAGCAAGCATTTTATGGAAGGCACCATGAATAAAGTGTGAACCACCATCAGTCATTAAATATCTAGGGACTCCAAACCTCGGGAAAATAACTTCCTTAAGCATTTTAATAGAAGCGTTATGATCAGCACTACTGGTTGGAATAGCTTCTACCCACTTAGTAACGTAATCAACAGCAACTAAAATATGTGTGTATCCATTAGAGGCAGGAAAAGGTCCCATATAATCAAAGCCCCAAACATCAAACGGTTCAATAACAAGTGAATAATTCATAGGCATTTCTTGACGTCTACTAATATTACCAATTCTTTGACATTCATCACAAGACAAGACAAACTTACGAGCATCCTTGAAGAGAGTAGGCCAATAAAAACCAGATTGCAATACCTTATGTGCAGTTCTATCTCCAGTGTGGTGTCCTCCATAAGATTCGGAATGACACTTGCGTAGGATCTGTTCCTGTTCATGCTCAGGTACACAACGTCTAATAACACCATCTACTCCTTCCTTATAAAGATGTGGGTCATCCCAAAAGTAATGTCTTAAATCATAGAAAAACTTTTTCTTTTGCTAGTATGTGAAGCTAGGTGGTATAAACTTAGCAACAATATAATTAGCATAATCAGCATACCATGGAGTACTACGAGAAGTACTTATAACATTTAATTGTTCATCAGGAAAGTCACCGTTAATAGGTAGTGGGTCATCAAGAATATTTTCTAACCTAGATAGGTTGTCTGCAATGGGGTTCTCAGCTCCCTTTCTATCAACAATATGCAAATCAAATTCTTGTAGCAAGAGAACCCATCTAATAAGTCTAGGTTTAGCATCTTTCTTTTTCATAAGATATTTAATAGCAGCATGATCAGTTTGAATAGTTACTTTAGAATCAACAATATAAGATCTGAACTTATCACAAGCAAATACAACTACTGAAAGTTCTTTTTCAGTAGTAGCATAATTTCTTTGAGCATTGTCTAGAGTCTTACTAGCATAATGAATAACATTTAATTTCTTATCAACTCTTTGCCCTAGAACAGCACCTACAGCATAATCACTAGCATCACACATAATTTCAAAGGGTAAATTCCAATCAGGTGGCTGAACAATAGGTGTAGAGACTAATGCTTTCTTAAGTATTTCAAATGCTTCTACACAATCATCATCAAAGACAAATGGTATATCTTTTTGCAATAAATTAGTCAAAGGCCGAGAAATTTTTGAGAAGTCCTTAATGAACCTCCTGTAAAATCTAGCGTGACCAAGGAAACTTCTTATACCTTTGATGTCCTTGGGACATGGCATCTTTTCAATAGCATCAACCTTGGCTTTATCAACTTCAATACCTCTTTCAGAAACTTTATGCCCCAAGACAATACCTTTATTAACCATGAAGTGGCACTTTTCCCAATTCAAGACAAGATTAGTTTCTTCACATCTCTGCAAAACTCGATCAAGATTGCTCAAGCAATCGTCAAAAGAGGAACCATAGACGGAAAAGTCGTCCATGAAAACCTCACAAATCTTTTCACAAAATTCAGAGAATATAGCCATCATGCATCTTTGAAAGGTAGCAAGTGCATTACATAAACCAAAAGGCATACGTCTATAAGCAAAAGTACCAAAAGGGCATGTAAAAGTAGTCTTTGATTGATCTTTAGCCGACACAGGTATTTGAGAGAAACCAGAATAACCATCTAGAAAGCAATAGTGTGTGTGTTTGCATAATCTTTCTAGCATTTGATCAATAAAAGGTAAGGGGTAATGATCTTTCTTAGTAGCTTTATTTAATTTGCGGAAATCAATTACCATCCTATAACCTGTGATAATTCTTTGTGGAATCAATTCATCTTTATCATTAGGGACAACAGTAATACCTCCCTTCTTAGGGACACAATGGACAGGACTTACCCATTCACTATCAGCGACGAGATAGATTATACCTGCCTCCAAAAGCTTGAGTATTTCTTTTCTTACCACTTCTTTTATTTTAGGATTCAGACGTCGTTGAGGATCACGAACTGGTTTGGTATCTGCTTCCAAATTTATTTTATGTTGACATAGAGTGGGACTAATGCCCTTAAGATCATCAAGAGTATATCCAATAGCAGCACGATGCTTCTTCAGAGTTTTCAATAATATTTCTTCTTCATGCTCTGAAAGGTTAGCACTAATAATAACAGGATATATCTTCTTTTCATCAAGATAATCATATTTAAGATTATTAGGCAAAGGTTTAAGCTCAAACACGGGATCACCCTTGGGTGGAGGAGGATCCCCTAGGATTTCAACAGGCAAATTGTGTTTCAGAATAGGTTCCTGTTTAAAGAATACTTCATATATTTCCCTTCTTTCATTCATGAACATATCATTTTCATGGTCTAACAAATAGTGTTCTAAAGGATCACTAGGAGGTACGGCAATAGAAGCAAGACCAATAATTTCATCCTTACTAGGTAATTCTTCCTCATGTTGTTTACTAAATTTAGAGAAATTAAACTCATGAACCATATCATCCAAACCAATAGTAACAATATTCTTAGTGCAGTCTATGGTAGCATTGACAGTATTCGAGAAGGGTCTACCAAATATAATTGGACAAAAGCTATCTTGTGGGGAACCAATAACAAGAAAATCAGCAGGATATTTAGTTTTCCCACACAAGACTTCAACATCTCTAACAATTCCCATTGCTGAAATAGTATCTCTATTAGCAAGTTTAATAGTAACATCAATATCTTCTAACTCAGCAGGTGCAATTTCATTCTTAATTTCTTCATATAAAGTATGCGGTATAACACTAGCACTAGCACAAGTGTATATAAAAGTGATATCATAGGAGACTCTCTATCATGAAGATCATGGCGCTACTTTGAAGCACAAGTGTGGTAAAATTCCCACTAGTATATAAAAGTGATATCATAGGAGACTCTCTATCATGAAGATCATGGCGCTACTTTGAAGCACAAGTGTGGTAAAATGATAGTAACATTGTCCCTTCTCTCTTTTTCTCTCATCATTTTTTTGATTTAGTCCGGAGTCTATCCCGACTTGTGGGGGAATCATAGTCTCCATCATCCTTTCCTCACTTGGGACAATGCTCTAAAAATGATGATCATCACACTTTTATTTACTTAAAACTCAACAATTACAACTCAATACTTAGAACAACATATGACTCTATGTGAATGCCTCCGGCGGTGTATCGGGATATGCAATGAATCAAGAGTGACATGTATGAAAGAATTATGAACGGTGGCTTTGCCACAAATACAATGTCAACTACATGATCATGCAAGCAATATGACAATGATGGAGCGTGTCATAATAAATGGAACGGTGGTAAGTTGCATGGCAATATATCTCGGAATGGCTATGGAAATGCCATGATAGGTAGGTATGGTGGCTGTTTTAAGGAAGGTATATGGTGGGTGTATGATACCGGCGAAAAGTGCGCGGTATTAGATAGGCTAGCAACAGTTGGAGGAAGAAAGTGCGTATGATCCATGGACTCAACATTAGTCATAAAGAACTCATATACTTATTGCAAAAATCTACAAGTTATCAAAGCAAAGTATTATGCGCATGCTCCTAGGGGGATAGATTCGTAGGAAAAGACCATCGCTCGTCCCCGATCGCCACTCATAAGGAAGACAATCAATAAATAAATCATGCTCCGACTTCATCACGTAACGGTTCACCATACGTGCATGCTACGGGAATCACAAACTTTAACACAAGTATTTCCCAAATTCAAAACTACCCAACTAGCATGACTCTAATATCACCATCTTCATATCTCAAAACAATTATCTAGTATCAAACTTCTCATAGTATTCAACACACTCATAAGATTTTTTTACTAATCTTGAATGCCTAACAAAATCAAAGAAAATTACCATGCTGTTTTTAGGACTCTCAAAATAATCTAAGTGAAGCATTAGAGAACAATAGTTTCTATAAAACAAATCCACCACCGTGCTCTAAAAGATATAAGTGAAGCACTAGAGCAAAAACTATATAACTCAAAAGATATAAGTAAAGCACATAGAGTATTCTAACAATTTCCGAATCATGTGTGTCTCTCTCAAAAGGTGTGTACAGAAAGGATGATTATGGCAAACTAACAAATAAAGACTCAAATTATACAAGACGCTCCAAGCAAAACACATATCATGTGGTGAATAAAAATATAGCTCCAAAAAAAGTTACCGATGGAAGTAGACGAAAAGAGGGGATGCCCAAGCTTTGGCTTTTAGGTGTCCTTAGATTATCTTGGGGTTCCATGGTCATCCCTAAGATTAGGCTCTTGACACTCCTTGTTCCATAATCCATCAAATCTTTTACCCAAAACTTGAAAACTTCACAACACAAAACTTAACAGAAAATCTCCTGAGCTCCGTTAGCGAAAGAAAACAAAACACCACTTCAAGGTACTCTAATGAACTCATTTTTTATTTATATTGGTGTTAAACCTACTGTATTACAACTTCTCTATGGTTTATAAACTCTTTTACTAGCCATAGATTCATCAAAACAAGCAAACAACACACGAAAAACAGAATCTATCAAAAACAGAACAGTCTGTAGTAATCTGTAGCTAACACAAGTTCTGGAACCCCAAAAATTCTAAAATAAATTGCTGGACGTGAGGAATTTATATATTAATCATCTGCAAAAATAATTAACTAAATAGCACCTTCCAAATAAAAATGTCAGCGATTCTCGTGAGCGCTAAAGTTTCTGTTTTCTACAGCAAGTTCAAAAAGACTTTTCCCAAGCCTTCCCAATGGTTCTACTTGGCACAAACACTAATTAAACACAAAAAACACAACCAAAACAGAGGCTAGATAAATTATTTATTACTAAAGAGGAGCAAAAAGCAAGTAAAAAATAAAATTGGGTTGCCACCCAACAAGCGCTATCGTTTAACGCCCCTAGCTAGGCATAATAGCAAGGATAGATCTAGGTATTTCCATCTTTAGTTGGCAATGAGACATCTATAACCCTTAGGAGTTTCTTTCTTTTTATTAATTATCAAACTTCTATGCACAAAATCGAAAAATTCATTTGTAGCAAATGGTTCCTTAATGATAGCAAAAAGATTGGGATGAATACTTATAGATTTGAGATCCGCAGTTTCCTTGCTAGAGGATTCACCCTTATTTTTAGGAACATACATAAGCTTGGCCATTTTAATTAGAGGACTTGGAGTATTCTTTACAGAAGAAAAAGCCGTTCCCAAGTTGGTAATGATACCCTCAAGTTTATCGATTCTAGTGGAATCCTGATTTATTCTTTCATTAACTATGGCTTCCTTCTCCTTAATATTTTTCAAAGTGACTCCTACTTTAGATCCATATTGGGTAATTTGGTTGTGGATCTTTTTGTCCAAATTTTCAATTAACTCTACGGTAGCAACTTTATTTTCAATAATTTCAAGTCTTTGCATTACATGCTCCAAAGTTAACATAGTTCCATTAACCAAAAGAGGGGGTGAGCCAAACAAATCTATCATAGCATTATGAGAATCAAAAGTATGGCTACCCAAGAAATTCCCTCCGCTAATGGTATCAAGGATATATCTGTACCAAGGAGTAGCGCCTACATAAAAATTGCGGAGAAGAACGAAAGTAGATTGCTTCCTGGTAGATCTATTTTGAGCATTGCAAATTCTATACCAAGCGTCTTTTAGATTTTCTCCTTCCCTTTGCTTAAAATTAAGAACTTCATTTTCAGGAGACAATGGAGAAGATAGGGGACTAGCCATAACGACAAGCAAGCAATCCAACACACGAGCAAACAAGAAGCGAGCGAAAAAGAGGCGAACGGAAAAGAGAGAGGGCGAATAAAACGGCAAGGGTGAAGTGGGGGAGAGGAAAATAAGAGGCAAATGGTAAATAATGTAATGCGGGAGATAAGGGATTGTGATGGGTACTTGGTATGTTGACTTTTGCGTAGACTCCCCGGCAACAGCGCCAGAAATCCTTCTTGCTACCTCTGGAGCACTGCGTTGGTTTTCCCTTGAAGAGGAAAGGGTGATGCAGTAAAGCAGCGTAAGTATTTCCCTCAGTTTTTGAGAACCAAGGTATCAATCCAGTAGGTGGCCACGCACAAGTCCCTCGCACCTACACAAACAAATAAAATCCTCGCAACCAACACAATAAAGGGGTTGTCAATCCCTTCACGGTCACTTACAAAAGTGAGATCTGATAGATATGATAAGATAATATTTTTGGTATTTTTATGATAAAGATGCAAAGTAAAGAAAGCAAAATAAAAAGGCACCAGAAATAGCTTGTTGACGGGAGATTAATATGATGGAAAATAGACTCGGGGCCATAGGTTTCACTAGTGGCTTCTCTCGAGAGCATAAGTATTACGGTGGGTAAACAAATTACTATTGAGCAATTGACATAATTGAGCATAGTTATGAGAATATCTAGGTATGATCATGTACATAGGCATCACGTCCGCGACAAGTAGACCGACTCCTGCCTGCATCTACTATTATTACTCCACACATCGACCGCTATCCAGCATGCATCTAGAGTATTAAGTTCAAAAGAACAGAGTAACGCTTTAAGTAAGATGACATGATGTAGAGGGATAAACTCATGCAATATGATATAAACCCCATCTTGTTATCCTCGATGACAACATTACAATACGTGCCTTGCTGCCCCTACTGTCACTGGGAAAGGACACTGCAAGATTGAACCCAAAGCTAAGCACTTCTCCCATTGCAAGAAAGATCAATCTAGCAGGCCAAACCAAACTGATAATTCGAAGAGACGTGCAAAGATAACCAATCATACATAAAAGAATTCAGAGAAGATTCAAATATTGTTCATAGATAAACTTGATCATAATCCCACAATTCATCGGTCTCAACAAACACACCGCAAAAGAAGATTACATCGAATAGATCTCCACGAGAATCATGGAGAACTTTGTATTGAGATCCAAAGAGAGAGAATAAGCCATCTAGCTAATAACTATGGACCCCAAGGTCTGAGGTAAAGTACTCACACATCATCGGGGAGGCTATGATGTTGATGTAGAAGCCCTCCGTGATCGATGCCCCCTCCAGCGGAGCTCCGGAAAAGGCCCCAAGATGGGATCTCACGGGTACTGAAGGTTGCGGCGGTGGAATTAGGTTTTTGGCTCTGTATCTGGTAGTTTGGGGGTACGTATGTATATATAGCAGGAAGAAGTACGTCGGTGGAGCAACGTGGGCCCCATGAGGGTGGAGGGCGCGCCTGGGGGGGTAGGCGCGCCCCCTACCTCGTGCCTTCCTGGTAGCTTTCTTGACGTAGGGTCCAAGTCCTCTGGATCATGTTTGTTCCAAAAAACACATTCCCAAAGGTTTCATTCCGTTTGGACTCCATTTGATATTATTTTTCTGCGAAACTCTGAAATAGGCAAAAAACAGCAATTCTGGGATGGGCCTTCGGTTAATAGGTTAGTCCCAAAAATAATATAAAAGTGTATAATAAAGCCCAATAATGTCCAAAACAGAATATAATATAGCATGGAACAATCAAAAATTATAGATACGTTGGAGACGTATCAAAAATTTCATTTCCATGCTAGGAGCTCACCACCTACAGTGGAATTTTATTTATATGATGAGCATAAGGAGATGCCACTTCAAGATTTTTGTCGGGTTTGGTTGATCCCTTCCGAGGGCAGCGTAGAGGAACCACATCGCGACGATGTGGATGGATTTATTGATACCATTACTGTAGGGGAAACGAGGAAGGTTTCCGACGCACGAATTACTAGCATACACTTTCCTGTTCTACGTTACTTTGCTATATTTGCTAGTAGATGCTTAATTTGGCGCGAAACTATGGAAACCTGAGTGCCCCTGATATTGTTATTTTGTGCCATGCCTTATTTCATGATGACACATTCAGTATGGGCGCTATTATTTCAAAGCGGTTAAATCTTAACCGTACTAAGGGCCCCGTCCTTGGAGGCATCTTCGCCTCGCGCCTCGCTGCAAACTTTAACATACCTATTAGGCATTACACGAAGGAAGGGAAAAGGCGCTTAAGTACAAATTAATATTTGGTAAAAATCATCCTGAGACTATTACCCTGCCTGCTCCTTCCTTGTTTGATTTATCTGCAGATAAGTACCTTGTTCCGTTGGAGGCCATTCACGCCTACCGGAACCCTACATCAGCTATAGAGCCAGAGCCGGAATCACAATTTGAGCCTCCACGACAGTCTGATTACCAGTGGGATCCGGAGGTGATTGCCAACCAGTGGCAATCTGAGGCTTCTTCACAATACGACCCCAACTATTACTTAGGATATCCGCCAGGCTAGCCGTGGCCATAGACCAACTTAGGCCAAAAGCCTAAGCTTGGGGGAGTACGTATTTCTCACCGACATTACATTCATGTTCACACACTCATTGCTAGTTGTTGGTGCTCATATTTTTTCATTGTATCATCCATGCTAGTTTATTTTCCTTTTTATGCTTTCTTCTTGTGTGTTTAATAAACCTTAAGAAAAACAGAAAAAAATTAGTTGTAGCTTTCAGCTAGTTTACTTTTCATGTTGTAGTAGTAATAATTAAAAAGAAAACCCAAAAAGATTTCTCGTTCTTCTTCTGCTTGTTGGGAGCTTTCCCATGTAAATAGTTTTATTTCTTTTCTTGTTCTTTGGGGGTTGAGAGGAGAAGACCATAATTAAAATGTAAAAGTGGCTCTTATATGCATTATCGTTGATCTAACAAAGAGCCCATATTACCTTGTCTTCTCTCTTGAATTGAATGATTGCAGATTCCAGCTTAGTCCAAAGCACGTGCACTATTATTATTATCCACACTATTCGGTCGTGCAAGTGAAAGGCAATAATGATGATTATATGGTGAACTTATTGAGATGAGAAAAGCTGGTATGAACTCAACCTCTCTTGTTTTTGTAAATATGATTAGTTCATCGTTCATGATTCAGCCTATTATGAATAAACATGTTTGCAATGACAATTAGAGATTATAGTTGCTTATGCCATGCTTAATTAGCTAGGAGCTTATAATGGTTTGCCTTGCATGCCAACATGCTATTAAAATGGTTGTGATGTGGTATGATAGGGCGGTATCCTCTTTTGAACGATTTGAGTGGCTTGACTTGGCACATGTTCACGCATGTAGTTGAAGCAAAATCAACATAGCCTCTACGATATTTATGTTCATGGTGCATTATATCCTACTCATGCTTGCATTCGGTGTTGATTAATTTTAATGCATGTTCATGACTGTTGTCGCTCTCTAGCTGGTCGCTTCCCAGTCTTTTGCTAGCCTTCACTTGTACTAAGCGGGAATACTGCTTGTGCATCCAATTCCATAAACCCCAAAGTTATTCCATATGAGTCCACCATACCTACCTATATACGGTATCTACCTACCGTTCCAAGTAAATTTGTATGTGCCAAACTCTAAACCTTCAAATAAACATTCTGTTTTGTGTGCTCGAATAGCTCATGTATCAACTAGGGTTGTTTGTATCTTCCATGTTAGGCGGGTTATTCTCAAGAGGAGTGGATTCCGCTCCTCACTCACGACAAAATGTCTGGTCACCGGGATGCCCAGTCCCATGCTTTATGCAAATGAAATCAAAATAATTGCAAACAAAACTCCCCCCGGACTCTTGTTAGTTGGAGGCACTCGTTGTTTCGAGCAAGCCATGGATTGGTTCTCGTTGGTGGAGGGAGGGTATAAACTTTACCATTCTATTTGGGAACCGCCTATAATGTGTGTAGCATGGAAGATATCGCCATCTCTTGGTTGTTATGTTGACAATGGAAGTATACCGCTCAAAATATTATTCATATCTATTTCAAAACCGAGCTCTGGCACCTCTACAAATGTCTGCTTCCCTCTGCGAAGGGCATATCTATTTACTTTTATGTTGAGTCACCATCCTCTTATTAAAAAGCACCAGTTGGAGAGCACCGCTATCATTTGCATTCATTATTGTTAGTTTACATTATGTATGACTTGACTGGATCTCTTTTACCATGAATTACAATGTCTAGTCAGTCCTTGATCTTTAAAGGTGCTCTGCATTTATGTTCTGTGGTCTCAGAAAGGGCTAGCGAGATACCATCTTGTTATATCATATCATGATTGTTTTGAGAAAGTATTGTCATCTGAGATTTATTATTATTGCTCGCTAGTTGATTATGCCATTGATATGAGTAAACATGAGACCTAAGTGTTATTGTGAATATGGTTAGTTCATAATCTTTGCTGAAAACTTGAATGCTGGCTTTACATATTTGCAACAACAAGAGCAAACAGAGTTTGTAAAAGTTTTTCTTTATCACTTTCAGTTTATCAACTAAATTGCTTGAGGACAAACAAAGGTTTAAGCTTGGGGGAGTTGATACGTCTCCGTCGTATCTACTTTTCCAAACACTTTTGCCCTTGTTTTGGACTCTAACTTGCATGATTTGAATGGAACTAACCCAGACTGACGCTATTTTCAGCAGAATTGCCATGGTGTTATTTTTGTGCAGAAATAAAAGTTCTCGGAATGACCCGAAAATCCATGGAGAAATATTTTGGAATATATAAAAAATACCGGAAGGAAGATCCACGTCAGGGGGGCCTCCACCTGTCCACGAGGGTGGGGGCGCGCCCCCTGCCTCGTGTGCCCCCTGACGCTCCACCAACCTCAACCCTGACTTCATATATTCACTTTCGGGGAGAAAAAAACAGGGAGAAGGATTCATCGCGTTTTACGCTACGGAGCCGCCGCCAAGCCCTAAACTCTCTCGGGAGGGCTGATCTGGAGTCCGTTTGGGGCTCCGGAGAGGGGAATCCGTCGCCGTCGTCATCATCAAACATCCTCCATCATCAATTTTATGATGCTCACTGTCATGCTTGAGTAATTCCATCATAGGCTTTCCGGACGGTGATGGGTTCGATGAGATTTATCATGTAATTGAGTTAGTTTTGTTAGGGTTTGATCCATAGTATCCACTATGTTCTGAGATTGATGTTGCTATGACTTTGCTATGCTTAATGCTTGTCGCTAGGGCCCGAGTGCCATGATTTCAGATCTGAACCTATTATGTTTTCATCAATATATGAGAGTTCTTGATCCTATCTTGCAAGTCTATAGTCACCTACTATGTGTTATGATCCGACAACCCCGAAGTGACAATAATCGAGACCACTCCCGGTGATGACCGTAGTTTGAGGAGTTCATGTATTCACTATGTGTCAATGCTTTGTTCTGGTACTCTATTAAAATGAGGCCTTAATATCCCTTAGTTTCTAATAGGACCCCACTGCCACGGGAGGGTAGGACAAAAGTTGTCATGCAAGTTCTTTTCCATGCGCATGTATGACTATATTCGGAATACATGCCTACATTACATTGATGAACTGGAGCTAGTTCTGTGTCACTCTAGGTTATGATTCTTACATGATGAACCGCATCCGACATAATTCTTCATCACCGATCCATTGCCTACGAGCTTTCCATATATTGTTCTTCGCTTATTTACTTTTCCGTTGCTATTTTTATCATCACTACAAAATACCAAAAATATTACTTTTGCTACCATTACCTTTTACCACCGCTACCACTACTATCATACTACTTTGCTACTAAATACTTTGCTGCAGATATTAAGTTTCCAGGTGTGGTTGAATTGACAACTCAGCTGCTAATACTTGAGAATATGCTTTGGCTCCCCTTGTGTCGAATCAATAAATTTGGGTTGAATACTCTACCCTCGAAAACTGTTGCGATCCCCTATACTTATGGGTTATCAAATGGTAAAGTTTATACTCCCCCTCCACCAACGAGCATCAATCCATGGCTTGCTCGAAACAACGAGTGCCTCCAACTAACAAGAGTCCCGGGGGAGTTTTGTTTGCAATTATTTTGATTTCATTTGCATAAAGCATGGTACTGGGCATCCCGGTGACCAGCCATTTTCTCGCGAGTGAGGAGCGGACTCCACTCCTCTTGAGAATAACCCGCCTAACATGGAAGATACAGACAGCCCTAGTTGATACATGAAATATTCGAGCATACAAAACATAATGTTTATTTGAAGGTTTAGAGTTTGGCACATACAAATTTACTTGGAACGGCGGGTAGATACCGTATATAGGTAGGTATGGTGGACTCATATGGAACAACTTTGGGGTTTATGGAATTGGATGCATAAGCAGTATTCCCGCTTAGTACAGGTTAAGGCTAGAAAAAAGACTGGGAAGCGACCAGCTAGAGAACGAAAACAGTCATGAACATGCATTAAAATTAATCAACACCGAATGCAAGCATGAGTAGGATATAATGCACCATGAATATAAATATCGTAGAGGCTATATTGGTTTTTTTCAACTACATGCGTGAACATGTGCCAGGTCAACCCACTCGAATCATTCAAAAGAGGATACCACCCTATCATACCACATCACAACCATTTTAATAGCATGTTGGCACGCAAGGTAAACCATTATAATCTCCTAGCTAATTAAGCATGGCATAAGCAACTATAATATCTAATTGTCATTGCAAACATGTTTATTCATAATAGGCTGAATCAGGAATGATGAACTAATCATATTTACAAAAACAAGAGAGGTCGAGTTCATACTAGCTTTTCTCATATCAATAAGTTCATCATATAATCATCATTATTGCCTTTCACTTGCACGACCGAATAGTGTGGATAATAATAATAGTGCACGTGCATTGGAATAAGCTAGAATCTGCAAGCATTCAATTCAAGAGAGAAGACAAGGTAATATGGGCTCTTTGTCAGATCAACGATAATGCATATAAGAGCCACTTTAACATTTTAATTATGGTCTTCTCCTCTCGACCCCGAAAGAACAAGAAAAGAAATAAAACTATTTACAGGGGAAGCTCCCAACAAGCAAAAGAAGAACGAGAAATCTTTTTGGGTTTTCTTTTTAATTACTACTACAAGCATGAAAATTAAACTAGTTAAAAGTTACAACTAATTTTTTTGTTTTTCTTAAGGTTTATTAAACACACAAAAAGAAAGCATAAAAAAGGGAAATAAACTAGCATGGATGATACAATGAAAAAGTATGAGCACCGATGACTAGCAATGAGTGTGTGAACATGAATGCAATTGAAAGAACATGCGGTGCCCCCATGTTTGGTTTTGGTAATTGATGACAATCTCTATGGACTAATGGTTTCCTTGAGTTAAAGTTGAAGGTTTTGTCCATAGGCTTTTCTTGGAGTACATGTGTTGGTTTCAAGGAGAGTTTGTGTCGACCAAGGTGCTATTCAAGGAATTATCCAAAGATTGGTCATGTGAGTGTTGAGCTTATTGCAAGCATGTCTTGAAGAAGAAGATTGTGTGATCATTCATGTCTACCTTCAAGACATCATCCAAATGAAGAGAATTGGAAAGATTCAAGGTTGATCAAGATTAAGTCAAGAATGAATCAAGTTGATCAACACACAAAGCATACAAGATGTACTAAGGGATCAAGTGATCCCATGGTATGGTAAGAATTGTCCATTACACTCTATTTGCTAACCCATGGTTTTTGTGAGAGTTCTTATGGGGTTAGGTTGCGATGTGCAAGTTCAAGTGGAGCATCATGAAGAGATCAAATGCTTGAAGCTTGCCGTCCATTATGGTAACAATGGATTTATGAAGATATGCCAAAGAGTGGCTCACCCATAGTGGAGTATGGGGGAGCAATTAACTAGTCTTCATCTAGCCAACACAATCAAGAAAGGTGGTCCAACTTGAGGGAGTCAAGATCATCATCATCTAGCTCAAGTGGACTATGTGCAAGACAAAGGTTTGCCCTTGATAGGTTTTCTATTTTACCGGTCTCATAGTGTTAGTTGGGGAGAGCAGGTTATAGGATCGATTGTCGTACTATCAAGGGGGACTCTCGATGAGTAGCTTGATCATATTGTTCATAGAGAGCTCAAACCTTTGCATCCTTGCATCATCTTTATTGGTTCACTTTGTGAGTCTTAGAGCTTATGGTCATCTTGATTACAAGCTCGAGTTCATTGAAAACGGAGTTCACATGCATCTTCTATGATGTTTTCAATGTTGGAGGTTTTGCCGGTTCTTCTTGGTTGGAGGTTTCACTCCTCTATTTGTTAGGCATATCTCCCCTGCTTCGGTTGTTAGGTTTCACTCCGCTATTTTGATGCTACTCATCATCTTGTATCCAACAAGCTTGAGTTTGCTCAATTCGGAGCTCTTATGAAGAAGTTATGGCAATTCTGGTTTTCTCCCTGCGGTAGTACCGCGGTCGGCAACGGTAGTACCGCTTGTAGCATCAAGTGGTAGTACCGCTCTACTACCGCCTCGGTTTTGGGTCCTGCACTTTTCGTGTCGGGTTTACCAGTAGTTGCATGGCAGTAAGGCACGGTAGTTCCGCCTACCGCCTATAAGCGGTAGTACCGCTCCGGTCGGGCGGTAGTACCGCTACTGCATTACTGCCGCTGTACTCTGCTCTGCCCTGCCTCTTTTGGTCCCGTGTTCTGCTCCTCCAGCGGTAGTACCGCTGGGGTGAGTGGTAGTACCACTTATATGCGGTACTACCGCCCCAAGGTTCATGTTTTGTTGCTCGTTTCCCCTGCTTCTTCCGCCCGAGCGGTAGTACCGCTCGTGTGCGGGTTGAGCACATAATTGTTGGATTTTCCCCCTCCTATAAAAGGGGGTCTTCTTCCCCAATGAACCTTATCCTTTGAGCTCATGTTCTTCCCCCATTGTTGACCTTCTTCGAGCTTGCTTACTCTAAATCCCTCCATGGATTCTTGCTAGTTTTTGAGGGAAAAGAGAGAGGAGATCTAGATCCACATTTCCACCAATCACTTTCTCCTCTATGTGAGGGGAACCCCTTGGATCTAGATCTTGGAGTTCTTGGTGTTCTCTTTCTTGTTCTTCCTATCATTTTCCTCCCTAGCATTAGTTGCTTCGGTGGGATTTGAGAGAGAAGGACTTGGGCACTCCGTGTGCCATTGCCATTGCATTTGGTGCATCGGTTTGAGTTCTCCACGGTGATACGTGGAAGTTACAAGTTGAGAAGCTTATTACTCTTGGGTGCTTGGTACCCTTGAGCTTGTTCCTCTTGGGTGCTTGTGCGCCCTAGACTGTTGTTGGTGTTCGAAGCTCAATCATTGTGGTGTAAAGCTCCGGGCAAGCGTCGGGGTCTCCAATTAGGTTGTGGAGATCGCCCTGAGCAATTTGACGGGTTCCGGTGACCGCCCCAAGGGTTGCCAAAGTGTACGGGTTCGGTGACCGCCCCCAAGGGTTGCCATTTGTACGGGTTCGGTGACCGCCCTCAAGGGTCCCTTAGTGGAATCACGGCATCTTGCATTGTGCGAGGGCGTGAGGAGATTACGGTGGCCCTACTGGCTTCTTGGGGAGCATTGTGCCTCCACACCGCTCCAAACGGATATTAGCATCCGCAAGGGTGTGAACTTCGGGATACATCGTCGTCTACGCGTGCCTCGGTTATCTCTTACCGGAGCCCTTTACTTATGCACTTTACTTTGTGATAGCCATATTGTTTCTTGTCATATATCTTGCTATCACTTAGTAGTTTATCTTGCTTAGCATAAGTTGTTGGTGCACATAGGTGAGCCTAGTTGTTTTAGGTTTTGTGCTTGACAAATTAACCGTTAGGTTTATTCCGTATTTGTTCAAGCCTAAACCGTAATTGTTTTTAAAATGCCTATTCACCCCCCCCCCCCCTCTAGGCGACATCCACGATCTTTTAGCAATGTCGGTGAGAAATACATACTCCCCCAAGCTTAGGCTTTTGGCCTAAGTTGGTATATGGCCACGGCTGGCCTGGCGGATATCCAAAGTTGTAGCTGGGGTCATACTGAGATGCAACAGCTATTGCCTCATGAGCCGCCGCTTGGAGACGGGCCGTCTCCGTCCTCCTCTTATACTCGTCCGCCTCCTCTCTGGTTATAACATATCTCCCTTTTGCCTGAGAGTCAAAGAAAGCAGGAGCAGGGAGAGCGACATGATAGGTGTGTCGTCTGTCAAAGATTAGTCGGTACTGGAGGAACTGATCGTTCCTCTCAACAAACTAATGACGAACCATGGCCTCATAATCTAAATAAACAGGAGGCAACTCAATATCATGCCCACGTATGGGTATACCAAGAAAATTAGCTAGACGGGTTGCATAAATTCCACCGAAGAAATCTCTATTAAATCTATTTCTATGCAACCTACGTGCAACAATGGCTCCCAAATTATAGTGTCTATCTCCTAATACATCACTCCTGAGAACACTGAGGTCAGGGACACACATGTGACATGCTTCATCCTTACCATTTATGCACCTACCTATGAAGAGAGCAAAATAATGTATAGCAGGAAAATGAATGCTCCCTATGGTAGCTTGTGTTATGTCTCTAGATTCCCCCACAGTTATACTAGCAAGAAAATCTCTAAATTCAGATTTGCGAGGTTCATTAGGACTACCCCATTGTGGAAGTTTACAAGCAGTGTTAAAATCCTCTAAGTCCATGGTATAAGAATTTTCATAAAGATCAAATAGGACAGTTTGAGAATTGCATGACGATGAAAATTCAAACCTCCTCACAAAGGAATCAGTGAGATGGTGATATTTGCGGCACTTGTCTGCCTCGAAGCTCTCAAGATCGGCATTACGCACATACACATTAAATTCTTCCTTGATTCCTGCTCGATCCATAAAGTCATCTGAAGGCCATTCACAAGCCCGCACTTGAGCTTCCCTCGATGGTTCTTCGTCGGCATTGCATATCGCGAGTCTGGGTCCTTGCTTCCTTGAAGGACCACCTTGGTACATTTTCCTAAACATATTTCTTCCTATGAAAAATTTATGAAATTTTAGTAACTTCAAAATAAAAGTGAACCAAAATCAACAAAATTGATAGCAACTACTTCTACAAGTGCCTAGAGGCAATATCATGCATCAAATCTACTTTTGACCATATAAATTTGACATGCAAGCTCAAGAACAGGGTCACCTAAGCAGCAAAAAATGCAATGAATAAAGCACTAGAACAAAAACTAATTGGGCCTTTGGAGGAGTCACATACCAAGGAACAATCCCCGAAGCAGTTTTGTGAGAGGTGCTTTGAGCAAGGAGATCGAAAATGGCAGCAAAATGAGCTTGGACTCGGGTTTGAGCTGGTTAGTGATGTTTGTGGGAGGAAGAAGGAGTGTGTGGTAGATGGAATAAGTGGAGGGGAGCCACCGTGGGCCCATGAGGCATGGGGGCGCGCCCTCCACCCTCATGGCCAGGTGCTTGCTCCCCCTGTTGTGTTCTCGGTGCTAGATATTCTCAAATATTCCAGAAAAAATCATATTTAAATTTCAGGGCATCTAGAGAACTTTCATTTTTGGGGTATTTTTTATTGCATGGATAATTCAGAAAACAGACAGAAATTATTATTTTTGCTTTATTTAATATAAATAACATAAAGTAAAAAGAGGGTACAGAGAGTTGTGTTTTCTAAATTCATCCATCTCATGCTCATCAAAAGGAATCCACTAACAAGGTTGATCAGGTCTTGTTAACAAACTCATTCCGAATAACATGGAACCGGAGAATTTTCGAATAACACTAGGTTACCTCAACGGGGATATGCACATCCCCAACAATAAGAATATCATATTTCTTCTTGACCGTAGGAAGAGGAAATTCAAAACCTCCAAAAATAATCGATGGAATTTTTCCAATAGAGTTTATACTATGAACTTGAGGTTGTTTCCTCGGAAAGTGTACCGTATGCTCATTGCCATTGACATGAAAAGTGACATTGCCTTTGGTGCAATCAATAACAGCCCCTGCAATATTCGAAAAGGGTCTTCCAATAATAATAGACATACTATCGTCCTCGGGATATCAAGAATAACAAAATCCGTTAAAATGGTAACGTTTGCAACCACAATAGGCACATCCTCACAAATACCGACAGGTATAGCAGTTGATTTATCAGCCATTTGCAAAGATATTTCAGTAGGTGTCAACTTATTCAAATCAAGTCTACGATATAAAGAGACTGGCATAACACTAACACCGGCTCCAAGATCACATAAAGTAGTTTTAACATAGTTTCTTTTAATGGAGCATGGTTTAGTTGGTACTCCGGGATCTCCTAGTTTCTTAGGTATTCCACCTTTAAAAGTATAATTAGCAAGCATGGTGGAAATTTCAGCTTACGGTATCTTTCTTTTATTAGTAACAATATCTTTCATGTACTTAGCATAAGGATTCATTTTAAGCATATCAGTTAAACGCATACGCAAAAAGATAGGTCCAATCATTTCAGCAAAGCGCTCAAAATCCTCATCATCCTTTTTCTTGGATGGTTTAGGAGGAAAAGACATGGGTTTCTGAAACCATGGTTCTCTTTCTTTAGCGTGCTTCCTAGCAACAAAGTCACTCTTATCATAACGTTGATTCTTTGATTGTGGGTTATCAAGATCAACAGCAGGTTCAATCTCTACATCATTGTCATTTCTAGGTTGAGCATCAACATGAACATCATCATTAACATTATTACTAGGTGCATGCTCATTTTAGCTGGCCAAACGGGCCGGGCCGGCCCGGCCCGCCGAGGCATGATTATTATACGAGCCGTGCCGTGCCAACCCGCGTGCTGCAGTAGGCACGGCCCATATGCTAATCGGGCCGGCCCACAGGCACGCTAGGCCCACTAATCTGCCACCTATTTTGCGCACTGGGCGTTTTTAGCCTATTTTACTTGTTGGGCCACATTAGGATACATAAAAAATAAAAAAAGATAATCGGGTCGTGCCGTGTCGGCCCGCGTGCTCGGCCTTCAGGCCCAGGCACGGCCCCTGGCATGCCGCGTGCCGTGCCTGGCCCGTGTCGTGCCGGCCGTGCTACCAGCCCGGCCCAGCTATCTCAGCCCATTTGGCCACCTATAATGCTCATTACCAGATTGTGTTTCAGCATCAGAAATAGAAATATCATTAGGATTCTCAGGTGTGTCATCAAACAGGTTCACTAGAAGCATGCAAAGTCCTATCATTTTTCTTTTTCTTCCTCTTAGAAGGACTAGGTGCATCAACATTATTTCTTTGAGAATCGTGCTCAATTCTCTTAGGATGGCCTTCAGGATACAAAGGTTCCTGAGTCATTTTACCACCTCTAGTCATAACTCTAACATCATTATCATTTTTCTTACTATTCAATTCATTGAGCAAATTATTCTGAGCTTTAAGTACTTGTTCTACTTGAGTGGTAACCATAGAAGCATGTTTACTAATAAGTTTAAGTTCACCTTTAATATTAGCCATATAATTACCCAAGGGTTCAAGCATATCAGCATTGCGTTTTAATTCTCTACCAAAATAAGCATTGAAGTTTTCCTGTTTAACCATAAAGTCATCAAACTCATCCTAGCATGGGCTAGCAAACTTAGTAAATGGGATTTCAGCTTTATCATATCTATAGAGAGAATTTACCTTTACTACCCGTGTCGGGTTATCAAGACCATGTACTTCTTCAACAGGCGGTGAATTAAGACCATGTATTTCTTCAATAGGAGGTAAATTCTTAACATCTTCAGCTTTAATACCTTTTTCTTTCATGGATTTCTTTGTCTCTTGCATATCTTCAACATTGAGAAATAGAATACCCCTTTTCTTCGAAGTTGGCTTAGGAGTGGTTCAGGAATTGGATCAGGAAGTGTCCAATTATTTTCATTAGTCAACATATTATTCAATAAAATTTCAGCTTCATCTGGTGTCCTTTCCCTGAAAACACAACCAACACAACTATCCAGATGGTTTCTGGAAGCATCAGTTAGTCCATTATAAAAGATATCAAGTATTACATTTTTCTTAAGAGGATGATCTGGCAAATCATTAAGTAATTGGAGAAGCCTCCCCCAAGCTTGTGGGAGACTCTCTTCTTCAATTTGTACAAAATTATATATTTCCCTTAAAGCAACTTGTTTCTTATGAGCGGGGAAATATTTAGCAGAGAAGTAATAAATCATATCCTGGGGACTATGCACACAACCAAGATCAAGAGAATTAAACCATGTCTTAGCATCACCCTTTAATGAGAACGGAAATAATTTAAGGATATAATAATAGCGAGTTTTCTCATCATTAGTGAACAGGGTGGCTATATCATTTAATTTAGTAAGATGTGCCACAACAGTTTCAAATTCATAGCCATAGAAAGGATCAGATATAACTAAAGTAATTATCTCATGATCAACAGAGAAATCATAATCCTTATCAGTAAAAAATATAGGTGGAGTAGCATAAACAGGATCATATTTCATTCTAGCATTCAAAGTTTTTTGTTTCAGCTTAGCTAATAATTTCTTAAGATCACTCCTATCATTGCAAGCAAGAAAATCTCTAGCAGTTTCTTCATCCATAACATAGCCCTCGGGCACAACAGGTAATTCATATCTAGGGATAGAGTCTTCATCATCACTTTCATCAATATTATCAGTTTCAATAATTTCATTCTCTCTAGCCCTAGCAAGTTGTTCATCAAGAAATTCACCAAGTGGCACATTAGTATCAAGCATAGAAGTAGTTTCATCATAAGTATCATGCATAGAAGAAGTGGCATCTGATGTCTACTACACAACCTTCTTCTTGTAGACGTTATTGGGCCTCCAAGTGCAGAGGTTTGTAGGACAGTAGCAAATTTCCCTCAAGTGGATGACCTAAGGTTTATCAATCAGTAGGAGGCGTAGGATGAATATGGTCTCTCTCAAGCAACCCTGCAACCAAATAACAAAGAGTTTCTTGTGTCCCCAACACACTCAATACAATGGTAAATTGTATAGGTGCACTAGTTCGGCGAAGAGATGGTGATACAAGTGGTATATGGATGGTAGATAAACGTTTTTGTAATATGAAAATATAAAAACAGCAAGGTAACTAATGATAAAAGTGAGCACAAACGGTATTGCAATGCGTTGAAACAAGGCCTAGGGTTCATACTTTGACTAGTGCAAGTCCTCTCAACAATAGTAACATAATTGGATCATATAACTATCCCTCAACATGCAACAAAGAGTCACTCCAAAGTCACTAATAGCGGAGAACAAACGAAGAGATTATGGTAGGGTACGAAACCACCTCAAAATTATCATTTCTGATCGATCTATTCAAGAGTCCATAGTAAAATAACATGAAGCTATTCTTTCCGTTCAATCTATCATAGAGTTCGTACTAAAATAACACCTTAAGACACAAATCAACCAAAACCCTAATGTCACCTAGATACTCCAATGTCACCTCAAGTATCTGTGGGTTTGATTATACGATATGCATCACACAATTTCAGATTCATCTATTCAAACCAACACAAAGTACTTCAAAGAGTGCCCCAAAGTTTCTACCGGAGAATCAAGACGAAAACGTGTGCCAACCCCTATGCATAGGTTCATGGATGGAACCCGCAAGTTGATCACCAAAACATACATCAAGTGGATCACGTGATATCCCATTGTCACCACACATAAGCACGGCAGGACATACATCAAGTGTTCTCAAATCCTTAAAGACTCAATCCGATAAGATAACTTCAAAGGGAAAACTCAATCCATTACAAGAGAGTAGAGGGGGAGAACATCATAAGATCCAACTATAATAGCAAAGCTTGTGATACATCAAGATCGTACCACCTCAAGAACACGAGAGAGAGAGAGAGATCAAACACATAGCTACTGGTACATACCGTCAACCCCGAGGGAGAACTACTCCCTCCTCGTCATGGAGAGCGCCGGGATGATGAAGATGGCCACCGGAGAGGGATTCCCCCTCCGTCAGGGTGCTGAAACGGGTCTAGATTGGTTTTCGGTGGCTACGGAGGCTTCTGGCAGCGGAACTCCCGATCTATTGTGCTCCTCGAAGTTTTTAGGGTATATGGTTATATATGGGAGGAAGAAGTACGTCGGTGGATCTCCGGGCTGTCCACGAGGCAGGGGGCGCGCCCCCCACCCTCGTGGGCAGCCCGGGACTCTCCTGGTCCATCTCCGATACTCCGTGGGCTTCTTCTGGTCCAAAAATAAGTTCCGTGAAGTTTCAGGTTAATTGGACTCCGTTTGATTTTCCTTTTTCTACGATACTCTAAAATAAGGAAAAAACAGAAACTGGCATTGGGCTCTGGGTTAATAGGTTAGTCCCAAAAATAATATAAAAGTGTATAATAAAGCCCATAAACATCCAAAACAGATAATATAATAGAATGGAACAATCAAAAAGTATATATACGTTGGAGATGTATCAGCATCATCAATAACATTCGACATATCAGAATTAATAGCAGAAGCAGGTTTAGGTGTCGCAAGCTTACTCAAAACAGAAGGTGAATCAAGTGCGGAGCTAGATGACAGTTCCTTACCTCCCCTCGTAGTTGAGGGATAAATCTTGGTTCTTGGATCTTTCAAGTTCTTCATAATGATAAGAAGATATAAATCCCAAGTGACTCAAAGAATAGAGCTATGCTAGCCGGCAACGGCGCCAGAAAATAGTCTTGATAACCCACAAGTATAGGGGATCGCAACAGTTTTCGAGGGTAGAGTATTCAACCCAAATTTATTGATTCGACACAAGGGGAGCCAAAGAATATTCTCAAGTATTAGCAACTGAGTTGTCAATTCAACCACACCTGGAAACTTAATATCCGCAGCAAAGTGTTTAGTAGCAAAGTAGTATGATAGTAGTGGTAACGGTGG
Source organism: Triticum monococcum (assembly GCA_034509565.1). Classification (NCBI taxonomy): domain Eukaryota; kingdom Viridiplantae; phylum Streptophyta; class Magnoliopsida; order Poales; family Poaceae; genus Triticum; species Triticum monococcum. The sequence continues at coordinate 72,158,420 of CM067842.1, read as the reverse complement.
TAAAAGGTAACGATAGCAAAAGTAATATTTTTGGTATTTTGTAGTGATGATAACAATAGCAACGGAAAAGTAAATAAGCGAAGAACAATATATGAAAAGCTCGTAGGCAATGGATCGGTGATAAAGAATTATGCGGGATGCGGTTCATCATGTAATAATCATAACCTAGGGTGACACAGAACTAGCTCTACTTCATCAATGTAATGTAGGCATGTATTCCGAATATAGTCATACTTGCTTATGGAAAAGAACTTGCATGACATCTTTTGTCCTACCCTCCCGTGGTAGCGGGGTCCTATTGGAAACTAAGGGATATTAAGGCCTCATTTTAATAAAGTGCCGGAACAAAGCATTAACACATAGTGAATACATGAACTCCTCAAACTACGGTCATCACCGGGAGTGGCCCTGATTATTGTCACTTCAGGGTTGCCGGATCATAACACATATTAGGTGACTATAGACTTGCAAGATAGGATCAAGAACTCTCATATATTGATGAAAACATAATAGGTTCAGATCTGAAATCATGGCACTCGGGCCCTAATGACAAGCATTAAGCATAACAAAGTCATAGCAACATCAATCTCAGAACATAGTGGATACTAGGGATCAAACCCTAACAAAACTAACTCGATTACATGATAAATCTTATCCAATCCATCACCGTCCAGCAAGCCCACGATGGAATTACTCACGCACGGCGGTGAGTATCATGAAATTGGTGATGGAGGATGGTTGATGATGACGATGACGACAGATTCCCCTCTCGGGAGCCCCGAACGGACTCCAGATCAGCCCTCCCGAGAGAGTTTAGGGCTTGGCGGCGGCTCCGTATCGTAAAACGCGATGAATCCTTCTCCTTGATTTGTTTTCTCTCCGAAAGTGAATATATGGAGTCAGGATTGAGGTCGGTGGAGCGTCAGGGGGCCCACGAGGCAGGGGGCGCGCCCAGGGGGTAGGGCGCACCCCCACCCTCGTGGACAGGTGGAGGCCCCACTGATGTGGATCTTCCTTCCAGTATTTTTATATATATATCAAAATAATTCTCCGTAGATTTTCAGATCATTCCGAGAACTTTTATTTCTGTACAAAAATAACACCATGGCAATTCTGCTGAAAACAACATCAGTCCGGGTTAGTTCCGTTCAAATCATGCAAGTTGGAGTCCAAAATAAGAGCAAAAGTGTTTGAAAAAATAGATACGACGGAGACGTATCACGAGCCACCGTAAAACAAATTTATTGGTTCGGCGACTATACGAGCTCTGGTCTGGCCCAAAAAATGGCCAAACCCGTATAGTCGCCGGGATTTTACAGTTTCCGCATTTGTAAGAAATCTGCTAGAGATGCTCGAAGGGTTGGCTCCGTACTCCTACTCCAAGCCCCAACTCAACTCAGGGAAGCTAGTAGTACTACCAGTGGTGTCCAGTGCATACATCTTCCTCCAAGGCAACTCTTCGTTCCTTCATTTCTGGAAAACTTCACTTCTTTGGGATCCACACAAAGACAGTTTGAACAATACTACTTGGTCCTCTTGGTATTTTATGCCAAATTTTGACTATGAATTTAATTAATAAAATTTCAATGCATGTCACAATAAATAGTATCATTGTAAACTATGCTTAAATAGGAATCAATGGATATAATTTTTTATGACATGCATGAACATTTTATCAGTTAAATCTATGGTCAAATTCTAAGACAAAATACGAAGAGAACCAATAAGCTAGGACGGAGGTAGTAGTAGTGTAATGAGAGAGAGAGAGAGAGAGAGAGAGAGAGAGAGAGAGCATTCTGCTGTGTGTCGTCGTCGTTCACCCCGAGCCCGTCCTACAAATGGCTACTAGTACGCCCACGCATTTTAAGATTTTACTTTGATAAAAAAATTAAACAACATGGACGACTGTGGCGGGAGCATGACAGATACCTTTGAATTCATATTCGAAAGAAGTTTTCAAAGGTATAAATTTTCAGTAAAATGATTTATGCATCATCAGTCTAATTTATTATCAAAGTTAATCTCGAAAAATTTAGGTGCACTACGTTATAAAACGGAGGAAGTACATTCCAAGCCACTGCCAGGGATTTTGCTGTCAGGTCAATTCGGCATCTACTGCTACTTTCCAATTTCCAATTTTCTATTGGAAAGAAAACAGTATATGTATCTGTCAAGTGCTCCGTTACGTGCCAAGTTGGATTAGGATAGTACATACGTGGTTCTTGTCCATTTCCCGCTGTTCATGTTGACAATGTGCAGAAAAGCGTATGAAATGCCGGGCGAGAACGACGTGTGCAGTCAAGCTCCTGCTAAGCAGAAGTGGATGTTTTTACTTGTTTATTATTGTATGTAAGGCTGTTAAAGGCTTAAAGCATTTTTGGCTTTCGGCTACACCTAAAAGCCCCGAATGCATCACCCTAATCCTAATGCCTTATTGCCTCCCTCCCTAGCGTGATCTCCGGAACCTAATATAATTTGCAAGCAAGAGTCCTTTATGCTATTTTTTCATTTAATTATTATCCAGCCTTTTGGCTTATTATTGGCTGGACAAGTCTCCCTAGAAAAACGGAAAAGAATATCACAAGATCCTCAAAAGGAGAAGCAAAAATCCAAAAAGGAGCAAGCAATCATGCACGATAGAAAATTATACTATATTACTATACTATGGTCTAACAAGGATGGCTGGATTCAGGAATTTACGCATGCATGTGATTTTATTAAGTGGGTTAGGAGGAAAATTTACATGAGAAAATTCCTTGACCATTCGATGCAAAATTGTCTTCACCGAAAATATAATAAATTTACAAATGTGTCGTTATCTCTACTGGTCACGGAGTCATCCATAAAATATTTTTGGCGTCGTCTCTGGTCCATGCACGCCCTATGACCACCAAGTCTCAACGTGCCATCGGTTTCGATGAGAACCCTCTCACAGTCAAGCGTATGTGTGCATTTATTGTGTACGTTAACGTCTAATACTATGCACATACACGTCGAATACCATTTTGTCTATTTTTTTATATTATACTACATCTAATCTGAAAATTAAGTCCGTAATTTCTCACCGTCAGAGCTTTCTTTGACGACTTTCGCTCAAAAAAGTCCTTCGCAACTGTATATTATGCAGACGTTTCCCAAGTTTGACCATCCGTAATCAAATTAATTGCGCCCAAACTATCAAATTCATACTAGTGCGTTTATCACGAGTATCCTTTTATCATGTGGAATTATTTTCATTCAAGACAATACGTTCACTCAGGGATTACTCGCGGACATACCTTTCCAAAGAGTATGTCATTTTCGTGAAAAACTTATACTTTGGATCCGATGTAGCACAACCTGAAATCGCTGTACAAGAGAAAACACAAAAAGAGATCAATATTGCTATATTTAGCTTTCTTATCAATATATTTTTCTTCTTCCTTGACTATCCTACATGAGTTGTGGTGGTTCTGTAGGACAAGAATGTGTCACGTGCACAAAAAAAACATCCACGAAAGATTTAGATGCAGGAGCAGACTTGTCACGTCGGAGTCAAAACTAGTTGGGTTCCACTCCTCCACCCCACCATCTTTGCTCTGTCCCCCTTTCCCTCACTCGCAGGTTGCCAAGCGCAACATTGGCCCTGTTTGGATCATGGGGTTAGAGCTAGTTTGGGTTAGTTGGGGGCTCAAATAACCCAAAAGTATCCAAACAGGGAGGATTAGAGTGGGTTAGTTCCATCTAACCCAACTATCCCGGTGGGGAGGTGCTTATTTGGGTTAGAGTGGGTTAGAAAATAACTCTAACTCTAACTGTGTTAGAGTATCCAAACAGGGCCATTACTACTTCTAACACTATCACCTCCCCCTCCCCTTCCCTCGCCTCACCCCCTCCCGCCGCCTTGGAATCGCCCCCCTTCCTCTGTTTCGGGCGACACCGCCTGATTGCGCTGCCACACATACCTTAAAAGGAGAAGCAAAAATCCAAAAAGGAGGAAGCAATCATCCCATGATAGAAAAATGTATATGGCTCAGCATGGGTGGGGATCATTTCAAGAATTTAACATGGTTATGATTTCATTAAATGGATCCAGAGGGAATTTTACATGAGAACAAAAATTCTTGACTTTTCGACGAAAAGATTTCTTCCCCCAAAACATAAATTTGCAAACGTGTCATCATCTTTACCGTACCACTGTCATATAGTTTATTCGTGAAAAACATGTCAGATCCATGCACACAACGTATAACGACTACTAAATCTGAATTTGCCATCGCTTTCACCGAGAACCCTCTCGCAGTCAAGGGTATGTGTGCATTTATCTTGTATGTTGACGTCTACGACCGTCGATGTACATACACCGCGCGTACACCATGAAATGTCATTTCAACAACGCCTTAAAAATACCACCGCGCCCGACCCACCATGCAAGCCCTTTTTGAAATTGTATTAGGCCTTCTAAGTTCGACATGCTGTATAGAAAAGAAAATACTACAAAACAAGACATATCATGAACATAGTTCCAAAACATTTATATCCCCTCTCTGTAAACAAGTATAACCGTCCGCACACTGATTACCGGTCAACATGCCCTTCTCTAGGATACGTCAACATCACGGAAATGCCATCCGGATCCAAGGCGGTAAAAAACAAACAAAATCGCGAGAAGAGGAAAAGAAACGCAAACCAATAATCAAATACTGCTACATTTTATCAAAAAACGTCTTACGTTATGGGACGGAGAGATTATTTGTCAACTTATTTTTTGTTATGATGCATTTTCCTCTTCCTTTTACTTTGAGGGCGCATTTTCCTCTCCCTTATAACTATCCTGCATGGGGCTACGGCGCTGTGGCGGTTCTGTAGGACAGGAACGTGACACGGGCGCAGGAAACATCCATCCAGAGAGATACAGGTGCAGGAGCAGACCCGTCCGAGTCAAAAACCAAAACCAGAGCCAAAGCCGGTTGGGTTCCACTCCTCCATCCCCACCGCCACCAGCTCCGTTCCGTTCCCGTTCCCCTCACTCGCAGGCAGCCAGGCGCCCCCGACTTTACTACTCCCCACCCCCACCACCCCCCACCCCCCCTCGACCCCGGCGCCCCGCCCCCTCCCCCCCGGATCGCGCGCGGCCTCCCGGCGACACCGCCCGCATGCGCCGTCGCCGGTGAGGCGCCGTCCGCCCGTCCGTCCGCCCCCATGGGCTGCGTGCACGGCCGCCCCTCCGCCGCCTCCACCCCCAGCCCCGACGCCGCCTCCCGCCGCCGGAACCCCCCGCCGAAGCAGGAGGGGGCCGCCCCCGATGCCGCCGCTGCGGCCGCGGGGGCAGCGGGGGAGGGGCAGCAGGCTGGCGAGAAGGCCGCCGTCGCCGTCACGGCGCCGGTGAAGCGGGAGCGGCGGTCCCGGTCGTCGCGGCACGGGCCGGAGGCGCGCCTCGGCGGCAGCTTCGCCAACAAGGCGCGCGGCGAGCAGGTCGCCGCCGGCTGGCCCGCCTGGCTCTCCGCCGTCGCCGGCGAGGCCATCAACGGCTGGACCCCGCGCCGCGCCGACACCTTCGAGAAGATCGACAAGGTGCGCCCCCCCCCCCCCCCCCCCCCCCCCCCACCCTCCCCGAGCTCCCCCCGGCCCCGTGATCCGGGCCGCGGCAGCAGCGCCCGCCGGAGGAATTTCGTGTTTTTTCTTTCTTTTTGGGTCTGACGACCGAGCCCGGCGGTGTTTCAGATCGGGCAGGGGACGTACAGCAATGTGTACAAGGCGCGGGACTCCCTGAGCGGCAAGATCGTGGCGCTCAAGAAGGTGCGCTTCGACAACCTGGAGCCCGAGAGCGTGCGGTTCATGGCCCGGGAGATCCTCATCCTCCGCCGCCTCGACCACCCCAACGTCATGAAGCTCTACGGCCTCGTCACCTCCCGCATGTCCTGCAGCCTCTACCTCGTCTTCGACTACATGGTCCACGACCTCGCCGGCCTCGCCGCCAGCCCCGACATCAAGTTCACTCTGCCCCAGGTCAAGATCCCACTTAGCTGGAACAGCCACATAGTGACAAATTATATTACTACTTAAGAGTGTGTTGTGGTGTAGCTAGTCGAGTCTGATCGAGGTGTTTATGCCCCGCAGGTCAAGTGCTATGTGCATCAGCTACTGTCAGGGTTGGAGCACTGCCACAACCAGGGAGTGCTGCACCGTGACATCAAGGGGTCGAATCTGCTCTTGGATGACGACGGTGTGCTGAAGATTGGGGACTTTGGGCTGGCGTCGTTCTTTGACCCCAACCATAAACAACCGATGACCAGTCGCGTGGTAACACTCTGGTACCGGCCACCAGAGCTGCTGTTGGGTGCTACGGATTATGGAGTGGGCGTGGACTTGTGGAGCGCCGGGTGTATCCTTGCCGAGTTGCTGGCTGGGAAGCCTATTATGCCGGGACGGACCGAGGTTAGCTATGAAACACTTGCTCTTTTCCCACAAATGTTACTTCCTCTGTTCACTTTTATAAGACGTTGTAGACATTTCAGACAGCGTGCAAAACAGCTCAATTTCAGCTGTCTGAAATGACTTATAAAAAGAACGGAGGGTGGGAGGGAGCATTAAAGTTGATTCTGTTCAAGTGTGATTTTGCTGAAGTACTGTTCATAGCTTGTCAACCATTCCATGCAAACCACGTTAACATTTTAAGGCAGGTCTTGTGCAAGACGGCCTTGCTGATGAAAATGATATACAATTTAGGGCATGTTCAGATAGAATAAGCACTACTTCCAAATGTTGTTCTTTATCAGGGGCCGACCCAGGGAGAATTGACCCGGCGTCTCAGTGTAAAATCACACATATTGTGTTGTTCTTTATTAGGGGTGGACCCAGAGAGAAATTGACCCGGTGTCTCAGTGTAAAACCACACATATTTCCCATCCAAAAATGTGGTGTCACACACTATACTATACACAAAAATTACCAAGAAAACAATCTTGCACCCGGGTAGTTGAACCTGGGTACGCCCCTGTTCATTATTGGTCATCGGGCATAACAGTTTTCCTCGAAATGTGGCAACATTGAACATGGTGAAGAACAATTTTTATGTTATCACTGCTATAAAAACCACTGGAGTAAATGTTAAAGATTATTCTAGCTCTTATTACTTTGTTATAACCTTTACTCTTTTATCATATATGCCCTTTGGTCCTATAAAAGCTGTCATTTTGGACAAGAATGGAGTCGAAATTTTGGCTACCAGTATCTTTGCAAATATTTAGACTGCATACTTGAAAATCATACGTGTGAGTTTGTCTCAGAAAGTTTAGTGGAAATGCTAAAGCATACCGAATATGTGTGGACAGGGGTATCACCAAAGAGCTAGCTATGGACAGGGGTGCGTGGAAGCTTGCTATCCATGTGCCAGAGCCATGAGTTGGTTGCGAGATCTTATGAGTTTCACCTCTAGCCTACCCCAATTTGTTTGGGACTAAAGGCTTTGTTGTTGTTGTTGTTGTTGTTGTTGTTGTTGCTAAAGCATACCGAATCAGTGCCTAATACTTTGTTGCATGTTTGCAGTTCATATCTGTCATGAATACTTCAATTCTATTTGTGTTACACTTTTAAGTGATATAGTGATACTTTATTCCCACATTATTTTAATTGTATATTTACAATGTTTTTTAATCATGTCTTCTTTTCAGGTAGAACAGTTGCATAAAATATTTAAGCTATGCGGATCCCCCGCTGAAGAATATTGGAAAAAATCAAAGCTGCCTCATGCAACCATATTTAAGCCCCAGCAGCCGTACAAAAGGCGAATAGCAGAGACATTCAAAGATTTCCCGCAATCAGCACTTCGGCTGATTGAAACACTTCTATCAATTGATCCTGCCGATCGTTTAACAGCAACTGATGCATTAAATAGTGATGTAAGTTTTCTGAGTATTTACCATTCTTTTCCTATTTGATGTAAATTGGTAACAAGAATGAGATTCTCAACTCGTTGGATAAATTGGCATAAGGATGACAAAAAAAATTAGTTATGCAATAGATGGAACTTATATGCGTTGCGTCAATAAATTTGATTATCGTGTCTTCTGTATTCGTTTAAACTTGTAATATTGATATTTGATTAGTTATATGCCCTCTTGATGTTAGAGTTAAATCCAATTCATTGGAATCACATTGAGATCATGGCATCTTGTTCTTCCTCTGTACAGAGTTTCAACTTTTAGGTTCATATAGGTCCATGAAATTATGCTCGAAATTTGTGTAGAGTTTGTCATGTGATTCTGATATTTAGCATGGTATTTGTAAGACAATCCGAATTCTAATTTTGACATGATGTAAGTTTTTTGCAAACACTTTGGTAGAGGGCTAGTTATTTTTTTTTTGTGAAGTATCTACATTGCTGCTCCTTGTTGTTGGACCGTACTTACAACTTACACCTTTTTGTACCACCAACACAGTTCTTTAAAACGGAACCTCGTGCTTGCGATCCATCAAGTCTGCCCCAATACCCACCAAGCAAAGAGATGGATGCAAAACGAAGAGATGAAGAAGCTAGACGGTTTGTCATCCTAACACTCCTTCCTTCCCTTAGAAAGTTGTGTTGATTTTCTGCATTTGCGTTCGCCTTATCTTTGTGGATGCTCTAAAATGCCATTTAAGCTCTTCACAACCTAGAAATGTAAACACACAGTGGTTTTAGAAAGCATGCACAGTCAAAGTCATATGGCATAGATGGGCCGTTGAAACAAACTAGCATATTGCCCGTGCATTGCTATGGAACTACAAAAATAGTTGCACTTGCACTTGCAACAATGTGGAGAAAAAAAATTCAATCAAGCAGGCAACACTGCACTTGCGTAACCACAGTCCATGGGAGCACCATGGCAAGATTTGCAGCGGCATACCTATGGTTGGATTTTGAAATTTGAAAGTTAGAACAATGGAAATTTGGAGGAGTAGCAGTCGAAGCATGGGGATTGGGGATTGGGGAGGAGCCGCTGCAGGAAGAAAATCCTCTGGTGGATTGACTGGCTGGTTCATGCCGCGAAAAAGAATAATGTAATGTCATGTACTTATAAAATACTTTACTATGCAAAACATGAGTGACAGGGTGGCTTGTTGGACAGAAGGGATCTGGCAGGCCCTGGATGGATAAGGGGGATTGGGAGGTGAACTCGTCACCACCACCACCACCAACTCCAATTATAAGATAGTAGAGGAACTCCAATTTATATGAGATAGTAGAGAGAGGAGTACTGAAGAAATTGTTGGAAGTTATAGAGTAGAGTTAGGAATACAGTTACAGGAGTATGCTAAAATCTAGTTTGCGTAGGAGCCTACTTCTGCAGAATGCTTCGATAAACTTGATAACAGGAAAGCATAACTTGACAACACTGTACAGCACAGCAGGATATAAGGAAGAAAAAAAATAACATTTCTTTGACTCAAAAGGTAACTTCAGTGGCTGCTAGGTGTATACTTATTTGTAGTACTAAAAGCAAGTCTCGACTATTGTGCCAACTGCCAAGATTCCTGTATTTCTGGGAGCTTGTTGGGAATAATTGCTTAGACATCATCATGAGTCATTCTGTCATGCAACAATTTGTCTCACCTTTCTGGTGTATATTTAGTGCTTCTTTCTGAAAATATTTGTAAATTATCTTCTATTTCTCCACCTTTTGACCTTGTTCATTGGCTGACGTAAGCTTGAGCTTTTGCACTGCATAAATTGCTTATTGGCTTATTCATGGAATGAAAAACAGTTTAAGAGCTGCTGGTAGTAGACCTAATGGTGATGGAGCTAGGAAGACAAGGACGCGGGATCGACCAAGGGCTGTTCCAGCACCAGAAGCAAATGCCGAACTTCAAGCAAATATCGACGTATGTCAAGTTATCTTGGTTCCCTACCAGTTACAGTTTCTCATTTCTGCATGAGCCTTTTTTCCCGCTTGCCACGTCCGCTGTTGCAAACACTAATCTGGACTCAACTTTACCCTTTACAGAAAAGAAGGCTAATAACGCATGCAAATGCGAAGAGCAAGAGCGAAAAGTTCCCTCCACCACATCAAGATGGCGCACTCGGCTATCCGTTGGGTTGTTCGAATCACATGGAACCTACATTTGAGCCCCCAGACCCATCTTCGTTCAGTACCGTATTTCCTTACGACAAGACCGCCGTGCCTACATGGTCTGGACCACTGGTCGACCCTCCTGGGGGCAACCAGAAACGGAAACACAAGTCGGGACGCTCTTCAAAACAACCATCAACTGCCCGTGCTCGGTGATACATTATGTGATATTTGGTGCATAAGAAATTCTTCAATACGGACAAATTACTCGGCAACAGTTCCTGGAAGCTGGGGAGATCTGATTATACGACCAGGGCAAGCAGCGATGAATTTTTTCAAGATCCATGAATTCATTCCATGTACGGATTCTTTTCAAACCGCAGTGTATAGATGGGAGAGGGAGCTCAGTTAGTCGAATTCTGTACATTAGGTTGTCCTTTTTCATTTGTTACAAGCAGCTATATGTCATGTTAGATTCGTTTGAGTGAGTAATGGAACTTTTAGGTCTACTCGGCATGCCACTGCAACTTACTGTTAACTCTTACTGCAGTTATATTTCATGTTAGATTGGACACTTCTTAAGTTATGTTTCATTGTTAGATTGAATATTTCTTTAATCTGATGTTTGGTCCAGCTTTATGTTTTCCCTTTATGACTTCACAAAGTTGTAGATTCAGACAACTTGGACATTAGTTTATAAAAAAGTTGTCACATTGTCCTTCAGTTCTTCAGCAAAATGCTGACATTTAACAATTTCAACTCCGGGCAATATTTCTGTACATCTATGTTCTACTTCCGTGCCTGTCACCGTGGGGTAATGCGTGCCCGAAGGTTGTATCTCCTCATGGCGATCGACGCAGAGATTTCTTCCCGGAAACCGTGGTCCTTCCTGCAGAGGTCATCTTCCTGGAGCACGAAGTCCGGGTCGACTTCGCTGTCGACGTCGTCCTGCAGCTCGTCGAAGACCCACGAGTAGTCGCTGAGGCTACTTTCATCATCACTGCCTGTCCCCCATGGACACATTTTGTCTCCTGGACCAGAGGAGGATGATAAGTACCAGTAGTTCAGATTCGGTGCCAGCATTACGGTTCAAAATTCAGACAGCCGTTGGCGGGCATGGGACTGGTGAAAGCCAGAGGAGAATTTCTGTCATTTTTGGTACTGCTAGTAAGCTCACCGGCGGCGTTGTCTTCGATTGCCCGGACTTTCTCCACCAGCGTCTGGAGCAGCTCATGGTTCAGCACCTCGTAATCCCTGCAGCATAAAAATGGAAAATCAGATGAGATCAACGTACTGTGACGCTGCGGTTCAGGATCGGGATTCGACGGGCCGTCGTACTTGAAGGCGAAGATGGCGTGCAGGATCTGGGCGGCGGCGGCGGCGAGGAACGCCGACCGGAGCAGCAGCACCTTGGACACGATCCAGAACGGCTTGGTGAGATCGTCGGCGGCGGCGGCCCCCAGCCTGATGAGCGCGACCTCCACCACGAGCGTGATGCACAGACCTGGTTTGGCCAAATCCAAGAAACGCATGAAGAAATGATCCGATGGAGCGAAGGAAACGATGATCGGAGTCTGCAGAAGATGTGTGTTACCGAAGTAGAGCTGGCCTCTAATGGCGAAGGTCTGCTTGGCGCTGGTGAGGAGGTAGAGGAGGAAGACGACGCAGCTGTAGAAGACGAAGGCCTTGATGAAGCGCGACTCCACGAGGATGGCGTTGTGCAGCACGTAGAGCTTGTCCAGCGCCGCGAAGATGCTGGCCTGCTTCGCGCTGAACTCCTCCTGCATGCATGCGCATCGACCGAGCTCCGGATCAATGGCGGTTCAGCACGTCTTGCAAACCAGAGTACCAGACCAGAGGAGGGAGAAGAAGACCTGGGCCTGGAGGATGGACTCCGAGTTGCGCATGAGGTGGTCGTGGGCGCGCCGGAGCTGCTCCTGCCGGGACAGCAGCTCCTCCTGCTGCTGCCGCCCGAACCGCGCCAGCCTCTGCATCGCCTCCCTGCTCTCCTCCAGCGCCCGGCTCAGGAAGCCGTGGAGCTCCCCGAGCGCCCGCGTCGCGTTCGCCTGGCCCTCCAGCAGCTCCCGCTGGTTCTCCAGCGACCTGCCGGCGGCGGTCCCGATCTCCTCCGCGGTTCGCTGCAGCCCCTCCATCCGCGCCGCCATGGCGTCGCCGACGGCCCTGACCTCCCGCTCGATCCCCGCCGCCTCCTCCTTCAGCCTCACCATCTCCTCGCCCAGCCGCGCGTACTCCTCCTCCACCCGCGCCATGCCGGCGTCGATCCGGCCCCGCATCTCCTCCTGCCCTTCCCTCAGGCCCGCCTGCGCCGCCGCGATCTGCGTCGACTGCTCCGCGATGGCCGCCGACTGCGCCAGCACGTCGCCGATCCGGGATTTCAGGTTGTCGGACGCGGCGGCCAGGTGCTCCGTCTGCAACACGATCGACGACATGGAGCCGTGGAGCTTGGTTGATTCCTGGATGATTTGGTCCGACCTCTCCTCGATCGCCGACAGCTTCTCGCTCGCCGCCGCCGCCGCCCGGGTCAGGTCGTTCACCAGCCGCTCCGTGCTCTGCTTGAACGCCTCCGCCCTGCAGATCAATCAAGAAAATTCATCCTTCATCGGAGGAGGAAGACGAAGACGATCATGGCGGATTGGATTTGATTGCGTACTGGAGCTGGTGGCAGAGGGTGTTGGTCTCGAGGAAGAACTCGAGGAAGACCTTCTCCTCGTGCTCGGAGAGGCGCTTGCGGCAGTGCACCATGCGCGAGCGGTCGTCGCAGGGCGGCAGCGGCGGGCGGCCGGAGTCCTGCTGGTAGCAGGCGCTGAGGCGCCACGCGAGCCTGGACTGGCGCTCCTTGTCGGACATGATGTGGGCGCAGCTGGCGAAGAGGCCGCGGTACGCCTCGCCCCAGCAGGAGGCCGGGCCGGCGATCCTGCGCCGCGCGCCGTCCAGCAGCTCCACGCCCCTCGGGCCGCCGCCGCCGCCCTCCATCGAGAAGTCGGCCACCGTCCTTCCGCCGCCATCGTCCGGTAGCGTCGGCGCGGCGACGGTCTGGCTCGTGGGTTTAGAGGTGGAGGAGAAGATGCCCCATGCGCTGGTCACGGGGCACAGCCACGGCGATAGGATCGCCAGCGCCACGGCGACAAGAAGAAGAGGTCCTCTGCTCCTCCTCATCTGGAAATCGTATTGCCAGTCTGTTGGATTGGATGTAACTCTGATTGATTTTTGGAATGTGATGTTGAGGCCTGCATGTGCACTGCGAATGTTGGTGAAGATTGTTGTTTCGATCGATGCAAGCAAAAACAGACGCGATCTAATAAAACGGAGCTGCATTTGCATAGACCAAAGCAGGCAAGTTTTGAAGCCTGGGTCATTATTATGATCCCGTTCCATCCAAGCTGTGAACCAGTATGTTAGCAGTGACATGGACTACAATCTAGCCAATCTAGCCACAACTCACAATCTGGCACTAGCAGCAGGAATTGATGAATCGAAAGATGCAAGTCTCCCTCGAGCAAAGCAAACCCTGAATGACACATCATGCACCGGAAGTTAAACAGATTCTTTTTAGTTAGGTTAACGGTGGAATTTCGTTTTGGTCGACTGCGATTCTGCGGATCTGCTGCGGTGCTCCGATCCCTTCTCCCAGGTCCAGCCATCTTCTTTTTCTTCTTCTTCTCCGGCGGTGCTTCTCTCTGCCCGTCCGACCAGACGGCGGCGGCGGCGACCAGGCGTGATTTGCGGGCTCAGAAAAGGCTAAAACGGGCGGCACGCACGGCGGCGTTTCGCGATTCATGGCTCCTCCTCTGCATCACGATCATGCAAGGAAGAAGCAAGAAACAGAGCGGTAACGTGGTACGGAACAGAAACCAGTTACGGCATCCGGCACGTACGCTGGCACGAACGAGCTGCCGCGGCCTCCAGCTCGAACTGAACCGTCTCCTGCCGGCGGTCCCTCGAGTCTGCCCGGAGATGAGATGAGAGTGGGCGGCGGATCGGAGCGGAGAAGGAAGAAGAAGGCGAGGGGGAAAACGAATGAGCCGTCAGCCCCGGGCCGTATTTATAGATGCCCAGAGGCCGATGGCGGTTCCGCGTCCTCGATAATTTCGTTCGCGCCAAGACAGGAAGGCGAGTCGGTTCGAGCGATTCTTTTTTTCTTTTTGACTCTGAATTTTCACACGTGTACCCCGCGCGCGTCCCTTCCGGTCGAGCGAGCGCACTGTTGAGTCTGGATTACCACGCATGCATGCATGCAATGCCAGCAAAAAAGATTCTTTCTAGTCTAAATATTCAAAATGTTTTATCTCTCAAACGGAGAATTCAATTAAAAATTTGTCTTCACGGTTAAATCTGTCATGACGAGATCTTTGAAATTAGATCCTTGTTGATATTTTTAATGATTCTTTTTTCAAGTCTAAAGTTAACTCGTCTGGGCTACGTAACTTATTACGTCTGCGGTATGTTTATCATGTTATTTAAACAAAATTTACCAGGCAATAGAGAAATGTTTCCCAACTTTCTCCCACGTGCATATGCATGCATGCACTAGAGTAAAACAAAATGTCAACCTATATTATCCTCATTTAAAAAATTCAAAAATGTTTTGTAGCTCAAACCACTGGTCCGGTTCAAAATCCAGTTTCACCATCAAATCGAAATTACATCTCATGTTGGTATGTTCCGATAGTGTTTTTGGTTTAAAGTTATCGGGCCCGAGGGTACCTAAGTTACCAGACCTGTGATACTTTTTTTTGCGTAAGTTAGCACACTTTTTATGCAGAAGTTACCGGAGGTATGTGAAGGAAATATGCCCTAGAGGCAATAATAAAGTTATTATTTTATTTCCTTATATCATGATAAATGTTTATTGTTCACGCTAGAATTGTATTATCCGGAAACATAATACTTGTGTGAATACATAGACAAACTAAATGTCACTAGTATGCCTCTACTTGACTAGCTCGTTAATCAAAGATGGTTATGTTTCCTAATCATACACATGTCTTGTCATTTAATTAACAGGATCACATTATTAGAAGAATGATGTGATTGACATGACCCAATCCATTAGCTTAGCACCCGATCGTTTAGTATGTTGCTATTGCTTTCTTCATGACTTATACATGTTCCTATGACTATGAGATTATGCAACTCCCGTTTGCCGGAGGAACACTTTGTGTGCTACCAAACGTCACAACGTAACTGGGTGATTATAAAGGAGCTCTACAGGTGTCTCCAAAGGTACATGTTGGGTTATCGTATTTCGAGATTACGATTTGTCACTCTGATTGTCGGAGAGGTATCTCTCGGCCCTCTCGGTAATGCACATCACATAAGCCTTGCAAGCATTGCAACTAATGAGTTAGTTGTGAGATGATGTATTACGAAAGGAGTAAAGAGACTTGCCGATAACGAGATTGAACTAGGTATTAAGATATCGACGATCGAATCTCGGGCAAGTAACATACCGATGACAAAGGGAACAACGTATGTTGTTATGCGGTCTGACCGATAAAAGATCTTCGTAGAATATGTGGGAGCCAATATGAGCATCCAGGTTCCGCTATTGGTTATTGACCGGAGGCATGTCTCGGTCATGTCTACATTGTTCTCGAACCCGTAGGGTCCGCACGCTTAACGTTACGATGACCGTTTCATTATGAGTTTATATATTTTGATGTACCGAGGTTAGTTCGGAGTCCCGGATGTGATCACGGACATGACGAGGAGTCTCGAAATGGTCGAGCCATAAAGATTGATATATTGGAAGCCTAAGTTTGGACATCGGAAGTGTTCCGGGTGAAATCGACATTTTACCGGAGTATCGGGAGGTTACCGGAACCCCCCCGGTAACCTAATTGGCCTTAATGGGCCTAGTGGAGGAAGAGGAGAGGAGGCCTAGGGGCTGCCGCGCGCCCCTCCCCCTCCCAAGTCCGAATTGGACAAGGAGGGGGGGCGGCGCCCCCCCTTTCCTTTCTTCCCTCTCCTCCTTCCCCCCAAGTCCTAATCCAACTAGGGAAAGGGAGGGGAGTCCTACTCCCGGTAGGAGTAGGACTCCTCCTGCGCGCCTCCTCCTAGGGCCGGCCGCACCCCCCATTGGCTCCTTTATATACGGGGGCAGGGGGCACCCCTAGACACACAAGTTGATCTCTAAGATCTGAAGGAAATATGCCCTAGAGGCAATAATAAAGTTATTATTTATTTCCTTATATCATGATAAATGTTTATTATTCATGCTAGAATTGTATTAACCGGAAATATAATACATGTGTGAATACATAGACAAATAGAGTGTCACTAGTATGCCTCTACTTGACTAGCTCGTTAATCAAATATGGTTATGTTTCCTAACCATGGACAAAGAGCTGTTATTTGATTAACGAGGTCACATCATTAGTTGAATGATCTGATTGACATGACCCATTCTATTAGCTTAGCACCCGATCGTTTAGTATGTTGCTATTGCTTTCTTCATGACTTATACATGTTCCTATGACTATGAGATTATGCAACTCCCGTTTACCGGAGGAACACTTTGGACACTACCAAACGTCACAACGTAACTGGGTGATTATAAAGGAGTACTACAGGTGTCTCCAAAGGTAGATGTTGGGTTGGCGTATTTCGAGATTAGGATTTGTCACTCCGATTGTCGGAGAGGTATCTCTGGGCCCTCTCGGTAATGCACATCACTTAAAGCCTTGCAAGCATTGCAACTAATGAGTTAGTTGCGGGATGTTGTATTACGGAACGAGTAAAGAGACTTGCCGGTAACGATATTGAACTAGGTATTGGATACCGACGATCGAATCTCGGGCAAGTAACATACCGATGACAAAGGGAACAACGTATGTTGTTATGCGGTCTGACCGATAAAGATCTTCGTAGAATATGTAGGAGCCAATATGGGCATCCAGGTCCCGCTATTGGTTATTGACCGGAGACGTGTCTCGGTCATGTCTACATTGTTCTCGAACCGTAGGGTCCGCACGCTTATGGTTTCGATGACAGTTATATTATGAGTTTATGAGTTTTGATGTACCGAAGGAGTTCGGAGTCCCGGATGAGATCGGGGACATGACGTGGAGTCTCGAAATGGTCGAGATGTAAAGATCGATATATTGGACGACTATATTCGGACTTCGGAAAGGTTCCGAGTGATTCGGGTATTTTTCGGAGTACCGGAGAGTTACGGGAATTCGCTGGGAGAAGTATTGGGCCTTGATGGGCTTTAGTGGGAAGAGGAGAAAAGGCCTGCTGCGCCCCCCTCCCCTCTAGTCCGAATTGGACTAGGGAAAAGGGGGCCGGCCACCTTTCCTTCTCCTCCTATTCCTTCTCCCTTCCTCCCCTCTTGGTGGACTCCTACTAGGACTTGGAGTCCTAGTAGGACTCCCCATCCTGGCCGCACCTTTGCCTTGGCCGACCTCCTCCTCCTCCATCCTTTATATACTGAGGCAAGGGGCACCCCATGGACACACAAGTTGATCATTGTTGATCGTTCCTTAGCCGTGTGCGGTGCCCCCTGCCACCAAATTCCACCTCGGTCATATCGTTGTAGAGCTTAGGCGAAGCCCTGCGTCGGTAGTACATCAAGATCGTCACCACGCCATCGTGCTGACGGAACTCTTCCTCGACGCTTTGCTGGATCGGAGCCCGAGGATCGTCATCGAGCTGAACGTGTGCTAAGAACTCGGAGGTGCCGGAGTAACGGTGCTTGGATCGGTCGGATCGGGAAGAAGACATACGACTACTTCCTCTACGTTATGTGATCGCTTCCGCAGTCGGTCTGCGTTGGTACGTAGACAACACTCTCCCCCTCGTTGCTATGCATCACCATGATCTTGCGTGTGCGTAGGAATTTTTTTGAAATTACTACGTTCCCCAACAATGGCATCAGAGCCTAGGTTTTATGGTTTGATGTTATTTGCACGAGTAGAACACAAGTGAGTTGTGGGCGATACAAGTCATACTGCCTACCAGCATGTCATACTTTGGTTCGGCAGTTTTGTTGGACGAGACGACCCGGACCAACCTTACGCGTACGCTTACGCGAGACCGGTTCCCTCGACGTGCTTTGCACATAGATGGCTTGCGGGCGACTGTCTCTCCAACTTTAGTTGAACCGAGTGTGGCTACGCCCGATCCTTGAGAAGATTAAAACGGAGTCTATTTGACAAACTATCGTTGTGGTTTTGATGCATAGGTAAGATGAGTTCTTGCTTAAAGCCCGTAGCAGCCACGTAAAACTTGCAACAACAAAGTAGAGGACGTCTAACTTGTTTTTGCAGGGCATGTTGTGATGTGATATGGTCAAGGCATGATGCTAAATTTTATTGTATGAGATGATCATGTTTTGTAACCGAGTCATCGGCAACTGGCAGGAGCCATATGGTTGTCGCTTTATTGTATGCAATGCAATCGCGATGTAATGCTTTACTTTATTACTAAGCGGTAGTGATAGTCGTGGAAGCATAAGATTGGCGAGACGACAACGATGCTACGATGGAGATCAAGGTGTCACGCCGGTGAAGATGGTGATCATGACGGTGCTTCGGAGATGGAGATCACAAGCACAAGATGATGATGGCCATACCATATCACTTATATTGATTGCATGTGATGTTTATCTTTTTATGCATCTTATCTTGCTTTGATTGACGGTAGTATTATAAGATGATCTCTCACTAAATTATCAAGAAGTGTTCTCCCTGAGTATGCACCGTTGCCAAAGTTCGTCGTGCCCAGACACCACGTGATGATCGGGTGTGATAAGCTCTACGTCCAAATACAACGGGTGCAAAACAGTTGCACACGCGGAATACTCAGGTTATACTTGACGAGCCAAGCATATACAGATATGGCCTCGGAACACGGAGACCGAAAGGTCGAGCGTGAATCATATAGTAGATATGATCAACATAACGATGTTCACCATTGAAAACTACTCCATCTCACGTGATGATCGGTTATAGTTTAGTTGATTTGGATCACGTGATCACTTAGAGGATTAGAGGGATATCTATCTAAGTGGGAGTTCTTAAGTAATATGATTAATTGAACTTAAATTTATCATGAACTTAGTCCTGGTAGTATTTTGCAAATTATGTTGTAGATCAATGGCTCGCGTTGTTGCTTCTCTGTGTTTATTTTGATATGTTCCTAGAGAAAATTGTGTTGAAAGATGTTAGTAGCAATGATGCGGATTGGATCCGTGATCTGAGGTTTATCCTCATTGCTGCACAGAAGAATTATGTCCTTGATGCACCGCTAGGTGACAGACCTATTGCAGGAGCAGATGCAGACGTTATGAACGTTTGGCTAGCTCAATATGATGACTACTTGATAGTTTAGTGCACCATGCTTAATGGCTTAGAATCGGGACTTCAAAGACGTTTTGAACGTCATGGACCATATGAGATGTTCCAGGAGTTGAAGTTAATATTTCAAGCAAATACCCGAGTTGAGAGATATGAAGTCTCCAACAAGTTCTATAGCTAAAAGATGGAGGAGAATCGCTCAACTAGTGAGCATGTGCTCAGATTGTCTGGGTACTACAATCGCTTGAATCAAGTGGGAGTTAATCTTCCAGATAAGATAGTGATTGACAGAATTCTCTAGTCACCATCACCAAGTTAGTAGAACTTCATGATGAACTATAATATGCAAGGGATAACGGAAACAACTCCCAAGCTCTTCGTGATGCTGAAATCAACGAAGGTAGAAATCAAGAAAAACATCAAGTGTTGATGGTTGACAAGACCACTAGTTTCAAGAAAATGGCAGAGGGAAGAAGGGGAACTTCAAGAAGAACGGCAAGCAAGTTGCTACTCAAGTGAAGAAGCCCAAGTCTGATCCTAAGCCTGAGACTAAGTGCTTCTACTGCAAAGGGACTGGCCACTGGAAGCGAAACTACCCCAAGTGATTGGCGGATAAGAAGGATGGCAAAGTGAACATAAGTATATTTGATATACATGTTATTGATGTGTACTTTACTAGTGTTTATAGCAACCCCTTAGTATTTGATGCTAGTTCAGTTGCTAAGAGTAGTAACTCGAAACAGGAGTTGCAGAATAAACAGAGACTAGTTAAGGGTGAAGTGACGATGTGTGTTGGAAGTAGTTCCAAGATTGATATGATCATCATCGCATACTCCCCTATACTTTAGGGATTAGTGCTGAACTTAAATAAGTGTTATTTGGTTTTTGCGTTGAGCATGAATATGATTTGATCATGTTTATTGCAATACGGTTATTCATTAAAGTAAGAGAATAAATTGTTGTTCTATTTACATGAATAAAACCTTATATGGTTACACACCCAATGAAAATAGTTCGTTGGATCTCGATCATGGTGATACACATAATCATAATATTGAAACCAAAAGATGCAAAGTTAATAATGATAGTGCAACTTATTTGTAGCACTGCCGTTTAGGTCATATTGGTGTAAAGCGCATGAAGAAACTCCATGCTGATGGGCTTTTGGAATCACCTGATTATGAATCAGTTGATGCTTGCGAACCATGCCTCAAGGGCAAGATGACTAAGACTCTGTTCTTCGGAACAATGGAGCGAGCAAAAGATTTGTTGGAAATCATACATACTGATGTATGTGGTCCAATGAATATTGAGACTCGCGACAGGTATCATTATTTTCTGATCTTCACAGATGATTTGAGCAGATATGAGTATATCTACTTGATGAAACATAAGTCTGAAACATTTGAAAAGTTCAAAGAATTTCAGAGTGAAGTGGAAAATCATCGTAACAAGAAAATAAAGTTTCTACGATCTGATCGTAGAAAAGAGTATTTGAGTTACGAGTTTGGTCTTCAGTTAAAACAATGTGAAATAGTTTCACTACTCACGCCACCTGAAACACCACAGCATAATGGTGTGTCCGAACGTCATAACCGTACTTTATTGGATATAGTGCAATCTATGATGTATCTTACCGATCTACCACTATCGTTTTGGGATTATGCATTAGAGACAGCTGCATTCACATTAAAATAGGGCACCATCTAAATCCGTTGAGACAACGACTTATGAACTATGGTTTGGCAAGAAACAAAAGTTGTCGTTTCTTGAAGTTTGGGGTTGCAATGCTTATGAGAAAAATTTTCATCCTGATAAGCTCAAACCCAAATCGGAGAAGTGCGTCTTCATAGGATACCCAAAGGAAACTATTGGGTACACCTTCTATCACAGATCCGAAGGCAAGACATTTGTTGCTAAGAATGGATCCTTTCCAGAGAAGGAGTTTCTCTCGAAAGAAGTGAGTGGGAGGAAAGTAGAAAACTTGATAAGGTAATTGTACCTTCTCCCTTATTGGAAAGTAGTACATCACAGAAAACTGTTTTTGTGACACCTACACCAGTTAGTGAGGAAGCTAATGATGATGAAACTTCAGAACAAGATACTACTGAACCTCGTAGATCAACCAGAGTAAGATCCGCGCCAGAGTGGTACGGTAATCCTTTTCTGGAAGTCATGCTACTAGATCATGATGATCCTACGAACTATGAAGAAGCGATGGTGAGCCCAGATTCCGCAAAGTGGCTTGAAGCCATGAAATCTGAGATATGATCCATGTATGAGAACAAAGTATGGACTTTGGTTGACTTGCCCGATGATCGGCAAGCCATAGAAAAATGGATCTTCAAGAGGAAGACGGACGCTGATAGTAGTGTTACTATCTACAAAGCTAGAATTGTCGCAAAAGGTTTTCGACAAGTTCAAGGTGTTGACTACGATGAGATTTTCTCACTCGTATCTATGCTTAAGTCTGTCCGAATCATGTTAGCAATTGCCACATTTTATGAAATTTGGCAAATGGATAAACAAAACTGCATTCCTTAGTGGATTTGCTAAAGAAGAGTTGTATACGATGCAACTAGAAAGTTTTGTCGATCCTAAAGGTGTTAACTAAATATGCAAGCTCCAGCGATCTATCTGTGGACTGGTGCAAGCATCTCGAAGTTGGAATATACGCTTTGATGAGTTGATCAAAGCATATAGTTTTATACAGACTTGCGGTGAAGCCTGTATTTACGAGAAAGTGAGTGGGAGCACTACAGCGTTTCTGACAAGTATATGTGAATGACATATTGTTGATCAGAAATAATGTAGAATTATTCTGTAAAGCATAAAAGGAGTGTTTGAAAGGAGTTTTTCAAAGAAAGACTTTGGTAAAGCTGCTTACATATTGAGCTTCAAGATCTATAGAGATAGATCAAGATGCTTGATAAGTTTTTCAATAAGTACATACCTTGACAAGATTTTGAAGTAGTTCAAAATGGAACAGTCAAAGAAAAAGTTTCTTGCCTGTGTTACAAGGTGTGAAGTTGAGTAAAGACTCAAAGCCCGACCACGGCAAAAGATAGAAAGAGAATGGAAGTCATTCCCTATGCCTCATTCATAGGTTCTATAAAGTATGCCATGCTATGTACCAGATCTATTGTATACCCTGCACTGATTTGGCAAGGGAGTACAATAGTGATCTAGGAGTAGATCACTGGACAGCGGTCAAAATTATCCTTAGTGAAATAAGGATATGTTTCTCGATTATGGACGTGACAAAAAGGTTCGTCGTAAAGGGTTACGTCGATGCAAGTTTTTGACACTGATCCAGATGAATCTAAAAGTCTCAATCTGGATAATTATTGAAAGTGGGAGCAATTAGCTAGAGTAGCTCCTTGCAGAGAATTATAGACAAAGAATTTTGCAAAATAGTTACGGATCTGAATGTGACAGACCCGTTGACTAAAATTATCTCACAAGCAAAACATGATCACACCTTAGTACTCTTTGGGTGTTAATCACATAGAGATGTGAACTAGATTACTGACTCTAGTAAACCCTTTGGGTGTTGGTCACATGGCGATGTGAACCATGGGTGTTAATCACATGATGATGTGAACTATCGATGTTAATCACATGGTGATGTGATCTAGATTATTGACTCTAGTGCAAGTGGGAGACTGAAGGAAATATGCCCTAGAGGCAATAATAAAGTTATTATTTATTTCCTTATATCATGATAAATGTTTATTATTCATGCTAGAATTGTATTAACCAGAAACATAATACATGTGTGAATACATAGACAAATAGAGTGTCACTAGTATGCCTCTACTTGACTAGCTCGTTAATCAAAGATGGTTATGTTTCCTAACCATGGACAAAGAGCTGTTATTTGATTAACGAGGTCACATCATTAGTTGAATGATATGATTGACATGACCCATTCTATTAGCTTAGCACCCGATCGTTTAGTATGTTGCTATTGCTTTCTTCATGACTTATACATGTTCCTATGACTATGAGATTATGCAACTCCCGTTTACCGGAGGAACACTTTGGGTACTACCAAACGTCACAACGTAACTGGGTGATTATAAAGGAGTACTACAGGTGTCTCCAAAGGTAGATGTTGGGTTGGCGTATTTCGAGATTAGGATTTGTCACTCCGATTGTCGGAGAGGTATCTCTGGGCCCTCTCGGTAATGCACATCACTTAAAGCCTTGCAAGCATTGCAACTAATGAGTTAGTTGCGGGATGTTGTATTACGGAACGAGTAAAGAGACTTGCCGGTAACGATATTGAACTAGGTATTGGATACCGACGATCGAATCTCGGGCAAATAACATACCGATGACAAAGGGAACAACGTATGTTGTTATGCGGTCTGACCGATAAAGATCTTCGTAGAATATGTAGGAGCCAATATGGGCATCCAGGTCCCGCTATTGGTTATTGACCGGAGACGTGTCTCGGTCATGTCTACATTGTTCTCGAACCGTAGGGTCCGCACGCTTAAGGTTTCGATGACAGTTATATTATGAGTTTATGAGTTTTGATGTACCGAAGGAGTTCGGAGTCCCGGATGAGATCGGGGACATGACGAGGAGTCTCGAAATGGTCGAGACGTAAAGATCGATATATTGGACGACTATATTCGGACTTCGGAAAGGTTCCGAGTGATTCGGGTATTTTTCGGAGTACCGGAGAGTTACGGGAATTCGCTGGGAGAAGTATTGGGCCTTGATGGGCTTTAGTGGGAAGAGGAGAAAAGGCCTGCTGCGCCCCCCTCCCCTCTAGTCCGAATTGGACTAGGGAAAAGGGGGCCGGCCACCTTTCCTTCTCCTCCTATTCCTTCTCCCTTCCTCCCCTCTTGGTGGACTCCTACTAGGACTTGGAGTCCTAGTAGGACTCCCCATCCTGGCCGCACCTTTGCCTTGGCCGGCCTCCTCCTCCTCCATACTTTATATACTGAGGCAAGGGGCACCCCATGGACACACAAGTTGATCATTGTTGATCGTTCCTTAGCCGTGTGCGGTGCCCCCTGCCACCAAATTCCACCTCGGTCATATCGTTGTAGAGCTTAGGCGAAGCCCTGCGTCAGTAGTACATCAAGATCGTCACCACGCCGTCGTGCTGACGGAACTCTTCCTCGACGCTTTGCTGGATCGGAGCCCGAGGATCGTCATCGAGCTGAACGTGTGCTAAGAACTCGGAGGTGCCGGAGTAACGGTGCTTGGATCGGTCGGATCGGGAAGAAGACGTACGACTACTTCCTCTACGTTATGTGATCGCTTCCGCAGTCGGTCTGCGTTGGTACGTAGACAACACTCTCCCCCTCGTTGCTATGCATCACCATGATCTTGCGTGTGCGTAGGAATTTTTTTGAAATTACTACGTTCCCCAACAAGATCGTTCTCTTAGCCGTGTGCGGTGCCCCCTTCCACCATAGTCCTCGATAATATTGTAGTGGTCCTTAGGCGAAGCCCTGTGACAGTAGAACATCAAGATCGTCACCACGCCGTCGTGCTGACGGAACTCTTCCCCGACACTTTGCTGGATCAGAGTCCGGGGATCGTCATCGAGCTGAACGTGTGCTAGAACTCGGAGGTGCCATAGTTTCGGTGCTTGATCGGTCGGGCCGTGAAGACGTACGACTACATCAACCGCGTTGTCATAACGCTTCCGCTGTCGGTCTACGAGGGTACGTAGATCACACTCTCCCCTCTCGTTGCTATGCATCACCATAATCTTGCGTGTGCGTAGGATTTTTTTTGAAATTACTACGTTCCCCAACAGTGGCATCAGAGCCTAGGTTTTATGCGTTGATGTTATATGCACGAGTAGAACACAAGTGAGTTGTGGGCGATATAAGTCATACTGCTTACCAGCATGTCATACTTTGGTTCGGCGGTATTGTTGGACGAAGCGGCTCGGACCGACATTACACGTACGCTTACGCGAGACCGGTTCTCCCGACGTGCTTTGCACAAAGGTGGCTAGCGGGTGTCAGTTTCTCCAACTTTAGTTGAACCAAGTGTGGCTACGCCCGGTCCTTGCGAAGGTTAAAACAACACCAACTTGACAAACTATCGTTGTGGTTTTGATGCTTAGGTAAGAACGGTTCTTGCTAAGCCCGTAGCAGCCATGTAAAACTTGCAACAACAAAGTAGAGGACGTCTAACTTGTTTTTGCAGGGTATGTTGTGATGTGATATGGTCAAGACATGATGCTAAATTTTATTGTATGAGATGATCATGTTTTGTAACTGAGTTATCGGCAACTGGCAGGAGCCATATGGTTGTCGCTTTATTGTATGCAATGCAATTGCGCTGTAATGCTTTACTTTATCACTAAGCGGTAGCGATAGTCATGGAAGCATAGGATTGGCGAGACGACAACGATGCTACGATGATGATCAAGGTGTCGCGCCGGTGACAATGGTGATCATGACGGTGCTTCGAAGATGGAGATCACAAGCACAAGATGATGATGGCCATATCATATCACTTATATTGATTGCTTGTGATGTTTATCTTTTATACATCTTACCTTGCTTTGATTAACGGTAGCATTTTAAGATGATCTCTCACTAATTATCAAGAAGTGTTCCCCCTGAGTATGCACCGTTGCGAAAGTTCTTCGTGCCGAGACACCACGTTATGATTGGGTGTGATAGGCTCTACGTTCAAATACAACGGGTGCAAAATAGTTGCACACGCGGAATACTCAGGTTATACTTGACGAGCCAATCATATACAGATATGGCCTCGGAACACGGAGACCGAATGGTTGAGCGTGAATCATATAGTAGATATGATCAACATAGTGATGTTCACCAATGAAACTACTCCATCTCACGTGATGATCGGACATGGTTTAGTTGATTTGGATCACGTGATCACTTAGAGGATTAGAGGGATGTTAATCTAAGTGGGAGTTCTTTAGTAATATGATTAATTGAACTTAAATTTATCATGAACTTAGTACCTGATAGTATCTTGCTTGTTTATGTTTGATTATAGATAGATGGCCTGTGCTGTTGTCCGTTGAATCTTAATGCGTTCCTTGAGAAAGCAAAGTTGAAAGATGATGATAGCAATTACACGGTCTGGGTCCGTAACTTAAGGATTATCCTCATTGCTGCACAGAAGAATTACATCCTGGAAGCACCGCTGGGTGCCAGGCCTGCTGCTGGAGCAACACCAGATGTTATGAACTTCTGGCAGAGCAAAGCTGATGACTACTCGGTAGTTCAGTGTGCCATGCTTTACGGCTTAGAATCAGGACTTCAACGATGTTTTGATCGTCATGGAGCATATGAGATGTTCCAGGAGTTGAAGTTAATATTTCAAGCAAATGCCCGGATTGAGAGATATGAAGTCTCCAATAAGTTCTATAGCTGCAAGATGGAGGAGAACAGTTCTGTCAGTGAGCATATACTCAAAATGTCTGGGTATAATAATCACTTGATTCAATTGGGAGTTAATCTTCTAGATGATTGCGTCATTGACAGAATTCTCCAATCACTGCCACCTAGCTACAAGAGCTTCGTGATGAACTATAATATGCAAGGGATGAATAAGACTATTCCCGAGCTCTTCGCAATGATGAAAGCTACGAAGGTAGAAATCAAGAAGGAGTGTCAAGTGTTGATGGTCAATAAGACCACTAGTTTCAAGAAATAGGGCAAAGGGAAGAAGAAGGGGAACTTCAAAAAGAACAGCAAGCAAGTTGCTGCTCAAGAGAAGAAACCCAAATATGGACCTAAGCCTGAAACTGAGTGCTTCTACTGCAAGCAGACTGGTCACTAGAAGCGGAACTGCCCCAAGTATTTGGCGGATAAAAAGGATGGCAAGGTGAACAAAGGTATATACGATATACATGCTATTGATATGTACCTTACTAATGCTCGCAGTAGCACCTGGGTATTTGATACTGGTTCTATTGCTAACATTTGCAACTCAAAACAGGGACTACGGATTAAGCAAAGATTGGCTAAGGACGAGGTGACGATGCGCGTGGGAAATGGTTCCAAAGTCGATGTGATCGCGGTCGGCACGCTACCTCTACATCTACCTTCGGGATTAGTATTAGACCTAAATAATTGTTATTTGGTGCCAGCGTTAAGCATGAACATTATATCTGGATCTTGTTTAATGCGAGACGGTTATTCATTTAAATCAGAGAATAATGGTTGTTCTATTTATACGAGTAATATCTTTTATGGTCATGCACCCTTAAAGAGTGGTCTATTCTTATTAAATCTCGATAGTAGTGACACACATATTCATAATGTTGAAGCCAAAAGATACAGAGTTGATAATGATAGTGCAACTTATTTGTGGCACTGCCGTTTTGGTCATATCGGTGTAAAGCGCATGAAGAAACTCCATACTGATGAGCTTTTGGAACCACTTGATTATGAATCACTTGGTACTTGCGAACCGTGCCTTATGGGTAAGATGACAAAAACACCGTTCTCCGGTACTATGGAGAGAGCAACAGATTTGTTGGAAATCATACATACAGATGTATGTGGTCCGATGAATGTTGAGGCTCGTGGCGGATATTGTTATTTTCTCACCTTCACATATGACTTAAGCAGATATGGGTATATCTACTTAATGAAATATAAGTCTGAAACATTTGAAAAGTTCAAAAAATTTCAGAGTGAAGTTAAAAATCATCGTAACAAGAAAATAAAATTCCTACGATCTGATCGTGGAGGAGAATATTTGAGTTACGAGTTTGGTGTACATTTGAAACAATGCGGAAGAGTTTCGCAACTCACGCCACCCGGAACACCACAACGTAATGGTGTGTCCGAACGTTGTAATCGTACTTTACTTGATATGGTGCGATCTATGATGTCTCTTACTGATTTAGCGCTATTGTTTTGGGGTTATGCTCTAGAGACGGCCGCATTCACGTTAAATAGGGCACCATCAAAATCCGTTGAGACGACGCCTTATGAACTGTGGTTTGGCAAGAAACTAAAGTTGTCGTTTTTGAAAGTTTGGGGTTGCGATGCTTATGTGAAAAAGCTTCAACCTGATAAGCTCGAACCCAAATCGGAGAAATGTGTCTTCATAGGATATCCAAAGGAAACTATTGGATACACCTTCTATCACAGATCCGAAGGCAAGACTTTTGTTGCTAAATTCAGAAACTTTCTAGAGAAGGAGTTTCTTTCGAAAGAAGTGAGTGGGAGGAAAGTAGAACTTGATGAGGTAACTGTACCTGCTCCCTTATTAGAAAGTAGTACATCACAGAAATCGGTTTCTGTGACAACTACACCAATTAGTGAGGAAGCTAATGATGATGATCATGAAACTTCAGAACAAGATACTACTGAACCTCGTAGATTAACCAGAGTAAGATCCACACCAGAGTGGTACGGTAATCCTATTCTGGAAGTCATGCTACTAGATCATGATAAACCTACTAACTATGGAGAAGCGATGGTGAGCCCAGATTTCGCAAAATGGCTTGAAGCCATGAAATCTGAGATGGGATCCATGTATGAGAACAAAGTGTGGACTTTGGTTGACTTGCCCAAAGATCGACAAGCAATTGAGAATAAATGGATCTTCAAGAAGAAGACTGACGCTGACGGTAATGTAACTGTCTACAAAGCTCGACTTGCCGCAAAAGGTTTTCGACAAGTTCAAGGGATTGACTACGATGAGACCTTCTCACCCGTAGCGATGCTTAAGTCTGTCCGAATCATGTTAGCAATTTCCGCATCTTATGATTATGAAATTTGGCAGATGGATGTCAAAACTGCATTCCTGAATGGATTTCTGAAAGAAGAGTTGTATATGATGCAACCGGAAGGTTTTGTCGATCCAAAGGGAGCTAACAAAGTGTGCAAGCTCCAGCGATCAATTTATGGACTGGTGCAAGCCTCCCGGAGTTGGAATAAACGCTTTGATAGTGTGATCAAAGCATTTGGTTTTGTACAGACTTTTGGAGAAGCCTGTATTTACAAGAAACTGAGTGGGAGCTCTATAGCATTTCTAATATTATATGTAGATGACATATTACTAATCGAAAATGATATAGAATTTCTGGATAGCATAAAGGGATACTTGAATAAGAGTTTTTCAATGAAAGACCTCGGTGAAGCTGCTTACATATTGGGCATTAAGATCTATAGAGATAGATCAAGACGCTTAATTGGACTTTCACAAAGCACATACCTTGACAAAGTTTTGAAGAAGTTCAAAATGGATCAAGCAAAGAAAGGATTCTTGCCTGTGTTATAAGGTGTGAAATTGAGTAAGACTCAATGCCCGACCAATGCAGAAGATAGAGAGAAAATGAAAGATGTTCCCTATGCTTCAGCCATAGGCTCTATCATGTATGCAATGCTGTGTACCAGACCTGATGTGTGTCTTGCTATAAGTCTAGCAGGAAGGTACCAAAGTAATCCAGGAGTGGATCATTGGACAGCGGTCAAGAACATCCTGAAATACCTGAAAAGGACTAAGGATATGTTTCTCATATATGGAGGTGACAAAGAGCTCATCGTAAATGGTTACGTTGATGCAAGCTTTCACACTGATCCAGACGATTCTAAATCGCAAACCGGATACATGTTTACATTAAACGGTGGAGCTGTTAGTCGGTGCAGTTCTAAACAAAGCGTTGTGGTGGGATCTACATGTGAAGCGGAGTACATAGCTGCTTCGGAAGCAGCAAACGAAGGAGTCTGGATGAAGGAGTTCATATCCGATCTAGGTGTCATACCTAGTGCATCGGGTTCAATAATTTTTTTTATGACAATACTGGTGCAATTGTCTTGGCAAAGGAATCCAGATTTCACAAGAGAACCAAGCACATCAAGAGACGCTTCAATTCCATCCGGGATCTAGTCCAGGTGGGAGACATCGAGATTTGCAAGATACATACGGATCTGAATGTTGCAGACCCATTACCTAAGCCTCTTCCACCGGCAAAACATGATCAGAACCAAAGCTCCATGGGTGTTAGAATCATTACTGTGTAATCTAGATTATTGACTCTAGTGCAAGTGGGAGACTGAAGAAAATATGCCTTAGAGGCAATAATAAAGTTATTATTTTATTTCCTTATATCATGATAAATGTTTATTGTTCATGCTACAATTGTATTATCCGGAAACATAATACTTGTGTGAATACATAGACAAACTAAACGTCACTAGTATGCCTCTACTTGACTAGCTCGTTAATCAAAGATGGTTATGTTTCCTAACCATACACATGTGTTGTCATTTAATTAACGGGATCACATTATTAGGAGAATGATGTGATTGACATGACCCAATCCATTAGCTTAGCACCCGATCGTTTAGTATGTTGCTATTGCTTTCTTCATGACTTATACATTTTCCTATGACTATGAGATTATGCAACTCCCGTTTGCAGGAGGAACACTTTGTGTGCTACCAAACGTCACAACGTAACTGGGTGATTATAAAGGAGCTCTACAGGTGTCTCCAAAGGTACATGTTGGGTTGGCGTATTTTGAGATTAGGATTTGTCACTCCGATTGTCGGAGAGGTATCTCTGGGCCCTCTCGGTAATGCACATCACATAAGCCTTGCAAGCATTGCAACTAATGAGTTAGTTGTGAGATGATGTATTACGAAACGAGTAAAGAGACTCGCCGGTAACGAGATTGAACTAGGTATTAAGATACCGACGATCGAATCTCGGGCAAGTAACATACCGATGACAAAGGGAACAACGTATGTTGTTATGCGGTCTGACCGATAAAAGATCTTCGTAGAATATGTGGGAGCCAATATGAGCATCCAGGTTCCGCTATTGGTTATTGACCGGAGACATGTCTCGGTCATGTCTACATTGTTCTCGAACCCGTAGGGTCCGCACGCTTAACGTTATGATGACAATTTCATTATGAGTTTATATATTTTGATGTACCGAAGTTAGTTCGGAGTCCCGGATATGATCACGGACATGACGAGGAGTCTCGAAATGGTCGAGACATAAAGATTGATATATTGGAAGTCTATGTTTGGACATCGGAAGTGTTCCGGGTGAAATCGGCATTTTATCGGAACCCCCGGTAACCTAATGGGCCTTAATGGGCCTAGTGGAGGAAGAGGAGAGGAGGCCTAGGGGCTGCCGCGCCCCCCCCCCCCAAGTCCGAATTGGACAAGGAGGGGGCGGCGCCCCCCTTTCCTTTCTTCCCTCTCCTCCTTCCCCACCAAGTCCTAATCCAACTAGGGAAAGGGAGGGGAGTCCTACTCCCGGTAGGAGTAGGACTCCTCCTGCACGCCTCCTCCTAGGGCCGGCCGCACCCCCCATTGGCTCCTTTATATATGGGGGCAGGGGACACCCCTAGACACACAAGTTGATCTCTAAGATCGTTCTCTTAGCCGTGTGCGGTGCCCCCTTCCACCATAGTCCTTGATAATATTGTAGTGATGCTTAGGCAAAGCCCTGCGACAGTAGAACATCAAGATCGTCACCACGCCGTCGTGCTGACGGAACTCTTCCCCGACACTTTGCTGGATCGGAGTCCGGGGATCGTCATCGAGCTGAATGTGTGCTAGAACTCGGAGGTGCCGTAGTTTCGGTGCTTGATCGGTCGGGCCATGAAGACGTACGACTACATCAACCGCGTTGTCATAACGCTTCCGCTGTCGGTCTACGAGGGTACGTAGATCACACTCTCCCCTCTCGTTGCTATGCATCACCATGATCTTGCGTGTGCGTAGGAATTTTTTTAAAATTACTACGTTCCCCAACAGTATGTTGAAACAACGTTTTTCGTCGGGTTAAGTTAGCACGACGTTTGTATGTAAGTTATCTTGTCCGCACTGTGTAAATTAACGTGCTATTTACACATAAATTATCGGGAGTATATTTTCAATAGATTTTTTCCGGGTCAAAAGTTATCATAGTGTTTGTATGCAAGTTATCAGGTTTGCAGTGTGTAAACTATCATGCTATTTACGAAGAAGTTATCGATGTGTTTTCAACAAATTTCCCCCGGGTCAAAGTAGCAGGATCTTTGTACATAATTATCAGATCCGTGGAGTATTTACAGAAATTACCGGGATATGTTTTTAACAAAAAAAATCACCAGGTAAAAAATTATCATTATGTTTGTAAGTAAATTATCATGCATGCGGTGCATAAGTTATCATGTTATTTACGTAAAAATTATCATGATAAGTTCCGACAACCTTTCTTTCTCCGGGTCAAAGTTACCAAGATAGGTTATCATTGGAGTGTTCGCAGGTTACATCAACCCCGACACTGGCGTCATGTCTGGAGGTCGTCAAACGAACCACGTCGGCTCGCTGGGGCCGACATGCAACAGTTCACACATTTTTCTTGAATCTGAATGTTTATCAGTGGCTTGCGGCTTCAGATGCACATGACTCAATAGAGAAAGGACCAGTGGCGTGCAACCTCCCTGTGCGTCACTAGTCATCTTTGGTTGACAAGTTTCAGGATGGCACTGACTAGTGGCATTCGTTGAAGTTGGCACATCATTAGTACTAACCAATTAGTGGTGCACCCTGGTTGGCGGCACTCTACATGTATTTTCTCATATTAACAACCGCGTGCAATTTTGCTGGCAACAACTAGTACATAAATTCTATATGGGGTTCCTGTACTAATGTCTACTAGATGATACCCCGCGCGTTGCTGCGGAAATTTTATATTGATAAATAGAAATATTGATGGAGTTCGGAATAGAGAAATCATGATAGTGTTTTATGCTAACAATTAGTGCAAACATCGAAGTTCTTGCCATGGTATGAAACTGAAGCAAACGTACCCAAATGAGAGTTGTTCTGGATTGCAGTTGCACGGCCGGCCATTAGTGCAAGGAATATGGAACAAATTTGTCATTACATCTGTAGAATAAGTACTGCTTCATTAGTGATAATGCATGGCAAAGAAGCAAATATAAAATTTTCAAAACAGAAGAGTATCATTCATGCAGATACATGCACGTACCGGATCATCATGAAATGATCTCGGCCATAATTAAAGTTGATCAACCTAGTGATGGCTAATTGCTGATTTGGGAACAGGAAGAAGGCAGGGTAGATCATGAGAAGCTTGCATGGGTGTGGTTGACAATGTCCTGCATGTAGCGGAAAAAAAAGTTTATAGGTTACAAATATAAGGTGCACGTTTATTCAACATAAACGTAAATTCAGAGATGGGGACTGAATAGTGGCGGAAGGGAGATGAATGGAAAAGATATAACCTGTTCTTTATCTACCAATGAGTATTTCTTTGGGGTTTTTGTACGCATTTATCTTTTTATTAAAAGCCTTAATGAAGAGAGAGAGGTCAGAGAAACGGGTGCAGGATGTGGGGAAGGGTTGCAGCCATCGCTGGTTTATAAGGCTGAAAATAAAATGCACGAGAGTGCTAGTCTTCTGTGCGTTGCATACTATTGGAAACGGAAGGCATGATGTGGCACGCATGTATGTTTGGAGATGATGATATGGCAAGATTGCTGAGATGGATATGCTGCATGTTGAGATAAATAGTTGTAGTGGGGATCAACTTCTTAAGTATATAGGATTACCCCCCAAAATTGATGATAAAAAAACCCATCTTCCGCTATAATCTAATTGACGGCGGAAGGCAACCGCCTAAACACTCACGCCCTTGCGCGTGCCAGCCGTCACCAGTGGACGGCCCACCTCGCTGCTATCCACGCCTAGTCGCAGGCAGCCCTGGCGTGCCCATTGTGTCAGCGGCCGCATCATCGTCGACCTTCACCCTCATCTGCCTCACCTCACCTCACCGCTGACCGACATTGTCACCACCTCGTTGTCGCCTGTCACCACCTTAACGCCGCCAACCCGCCTCGCCACCATCATAAGTGTTTTCTATTTATGTAAGAGAGAAAGCGAGATAGATTAGAGACTGACAAGTAGGGCATATATGTTAGGCTAAGTATAAGAGAAATTGTATTGAGATCTATTACACATCTATGGAACCCAGTAAATTTATTGGGAGAGCTCCAATAAACACTCACAGGGAAAGATTTTTCAGAAGCTATTGGAGATCCTCTAAAAGGGGCCATCTTAAAATCCATAGAGCTGCAAAGTTCAATTGTTGTTGAAGTGTATAAAATTGAAATGTTAAATTTTAGTATATTAGATTTGTAATGCAGGTAAGGCAATTTCAATGTTCGCACTATTGAAATGTTACAAACTATATTTGTGAATGTTAATTTAACAATGGTTGTGTTTCTTCTAATTCTACTTCAATATGTCTTTCCACGAAAACACTTGCGTGTCTTTCTAAGAGTAAGAAGAAATATCTTGTAACAGCAAACATCATGTAGAATCCATTTCCAAGAAACCTGGTCAACCAGCCTACATGATCTGCAAAGATTTCAAGCTACTGCCGATTGTACATATTCTTCTGGAAAATCAATTCCATTTTCTCCATTAAGCTCGTCAAGTGATGCTGCTGATTGTAAATGTAAATGTAAATGTAAGAGCATCTCCAACAGGCGCCGGTCGCGCCGCGCGCGCATCGCCTGGTTTGGCGCGGCGCGCGGCGCTGCCTACAGCAGCCGCGCTAAAATGCAGCGCGCGCGCCGCTCCAGCAGCACGCGCGACTCGCACAAACAACATATGCATTCAAAAACAAAAACAAAAAAAAATCAAAGACAAACAAAAATAAATAGTTCAATTTCGTTTATTACAACTCAAACAAACAGTTTATTGTTCAATACAATAAATAGTGCAATTAAACACAACAAATAGTTCAACAATACAATAACGAACGCATAAATCATGATGCTCTTTGTCGTCCATTCTATGCCTACCACTCCTCAATGAGATCCTTCTGAAGATCATTATGCGCTGCAGGACGTCGAATGACATGATAGGAGGCAACAAAACGGGCCACCCTTTCAGCCCTCCGTCGCACTCGCACGGGATATCCCAAGAGCTCATACTGAGAGTAGTCTACATCTTACCCACGCTCATTATCGATGATCATGTTGTGCATGATCACACAAGCGTACATTATGTACCAAAGCATCTTTTGATCCCAAAATCTAGCTGGTCCTCTCACAATAGCAAATTGGGCTCGCAAAATCCCAAAAACTCTCTCCACATCTTTTCTAGCCGCCGCCTGAGCATTGTGGAAATCAAGATTTTTCTTACCTTCTGGCTTTTTCAACAGTTTGACAAAGGTTTGCCACTTTGGATAGATGCCATCCGCTAGATAATAGCCATAGTTGTATGTACGACCATTTGCTACAAACTGCACCGGTGGCAACTCCCCATTTACAATCTTACTCATCAGTGGTGACCGGTTGACAACATTGATGTCATTCAAAGATCCAGGCATTTCAAAGAATGCATGCCAAATCCAAGTCTCTTGATCGACCACCACTTCAAGGATTATAGTGGAACCCTTTTTTGGCCGTGGAATTGCCCATGCCATGCCTTTGGACAATTCTTCCAACTCCAATGCATGCAATCTATTGAGCCAAGCATGCCAGGAAAGCCGCGAGCTTTGTTCATCGCCAAAAGCCTTGCAACGTCTTCAGCGTTAGGAGATCTCAAATACTCCTCGCCAAACACTTGCACAATTCCGACTGCGAAGCGCTTGACACACATGATGGCTTGGCTCTCACCCATAGCCAAGTGATCATCAACTAGATCAGCCGGTATACCGTATGCCAACATACGCAAAGCGGCTGTCACCTTCTGAAAGGTGCTATGCCCGAGCTCTCCGGCGGCATTCCTCCTTTGCTAAAAAAAGCGGTCATGGCTCGCTAGTTTCTCTGCAATGCGTCTGAACAACTCAGTGCTCATCCTAAACCGGCGACGAAAATACGACTCGGGGTATGTGGGATTCTCCGCAAAATAATGCTTGATCAATCTGTTGTGGGCACCGATCCTATCCCTCCAAATTTTTTGCCGACCCATAACCGAACCACCGTGTTTCGGTTTTTTATTAATATGCATAGCTAGGATCATTGCAAGATCCTCCTCCTCTTCCATATCAAATTCTTCTTCGGAAGAATCATACGACGAACTCATCTACAATGTTGAATACTATGCTATACATAAAAAACTACAATCAACATGCACGAAATTC
Source organism: Triticum monococcum (assembly GCA_034509565.1). Taxonomy (NCBI): domain Eukaryota; kingdom Viridiplantae; phylum Streptophyta; class Magnoliopsida; order Poales; family Poaceae; genus Triticum; species Triticum monococcum. Next base: position 72,121,969 of record CM067842.1, on the reverse strand, counting down.
ATGGCTTTTGAGCAATACATACCTTCTAGGCGTTTTGTCGAACACCTAGCGGGCGCTGTTCGTCGGCGGACCAGCACGCGCGCGGGGCGGCGGGCCTAGAGGGGGGCCGGAGAAAGCGCGCGCGGGGCAGGGATAGGCCGGGGAAGCGCCGGAACGGTCGCCGGGTGGCGCGGTCGGCGGCGGCGGCGCGGCTGGAGGGGGGAGGGTGGGAGGTGCGAGCGAGCGCGCGAGAGTCCAGCGCGCGGGAGCGGGCGCAGCAAATAAGTGGCGCGCGATTGCGTTTCGTCCCGCGCGCTGGACTACGTATGCCGCGCGCGCGGTTTTCGTGCGCCCGCTGAAGCAGATATTCCGATTGCGCGCGTGTTAAAAGGGGGATTTTGCGACGCGGCGCTAGTTTGGCGCGCCGGTTGGAGATGCTCTAATGACAGATCTTCAACTCCTTGGGATGGCACGGGCTCGGAGGGGCTGCTTCATGACCGTGGTGAACTCCAGTACCTCGGTCATGTCCACCTGCTCGCCGTCCACCGGCGGCAGCCACTCCAGCTCCCTCACGAGGCCCGCCACCAAGTAGGCCACGTGTAGCATGCCGAGCGCGTACCCGGGGCAAATCCTGCGGCCGGCGCCGAACGGCATCATCTTGATCTCCTTCCTCCCGGTGATGTCCACGTCGCACCCCTCGCCGCCGTCCAAGAACCGCTCCGGGCGGAACTCCCGCGCCGCCGTTCACACCGTCTCGTCGCGCCCCACCTCCGCGATCAGGACGTTCACCTCCGCGCCCCTGGGCACCTTGTAGCCGCCGATCTCTGCACCGTCGCTCTGCACGCCGTGCGGGATGAGGAAGTGGACCGGCGGATGCAGCCGCAGCGCCTCCAGCACCACGGCGTTCAGATACGACAGCGCCTGCAGGTCGCCCTCGCTTAGCTCCGGCTTGCTCCTGACCTCCTCGTAGATCCTGGCCTGCATTTCGGGGTGGTTTACCAGCTCCGCCATGATCCACTCCAGCACGGTCGCCGTGCCGTCATTCCCGGCGCTCAAGAACTCGGAGCACAGGCTGACCACCTCGTCGTCCGTCAGCGGGCGGTCGCCCTCCTCGGCCACTCGCAGCGCGAGGAGGGAGTCGGCGTAGCAAGGCGCCGGCGTGTCGCCGTCCCGCAGCCGCCTGGCGTGGATCAGCGGGACGAAGATCTCGCACAGCCTCCGGCGCACGGCCACGTGCGCAGCCCACCGCTTGTGGAAGAGCCTCTTGCTGAGGGACGGGAAGAGGTAGAAGATGGGGTAGCTGAGAATGCTACGCACAATCCACAGCTGCAGCTCCTGTATCTCGTCCAGCACCTCCGGGCCAAGCCTGGCGCCGAAGCTCATGTACGCGATAAGCTCGAACATGGCGCGACGGAACAATGGCCTCACCGTGACGGGCCGCGAGCCTGCGACTGCGAGGAGGTCGCCGACGAGCCCGTCGCGCGTCCGCCGCCTCGCCGGCGCGAAGAGGCTGACACGGGCCGGGTGCAACATCACGGTGGCGAGGTTGCGGCGGACGAGGCGCCAGTAGGGACCGTACGGCGCTGCATTGATGTTGCGGGCGCCGGAGGTGAACAGACGCCCCGGCTCGAAGATGTCCGGGCGGTGGGCGAAGGTCGCGCCGCTCTGGACGAGGACACGGTGAGCGATGTGGCGGTCGGAGATGAAGACGAGCGGGCGGAACAGGCGCACGGAGATGACTGGGCCATGGCGCGCGTGCAGCTCGCGTAGGAGCTGAGGAAGGTCAAAGATGGACCGCCGGAGCGCCAAGAACTTAGATATTGGTAGAGGGGCGTATCCAACCCTCTTTTATCCACTAGTTACCCCTCTTTAGTTTAAGAGTATAGAGCAGTTTGGTAGCTCATAAGGCTCATAACCTTGGGGTTGCGGGTTCGATTCCCACTACCGCCCAGGAACAGCAGGGCCGGCGGCCCTGGAGGGAGCTCCTTGCCTTTTCGACGGCTATGCAGCATGAAGACGAGAGAGAGGGTGCTGAACAGGAGCAGGGATTGCCATGGCCAGCTCGTGAGCTCCATTATTGAAGCTCTGGATCTGACACTGGGCTTTGGTGTGGTCTGTATGTTGCAGTGTATCTCCAACGTTGCCCACAAACCGAGCATGCTGTGGATCGGGAGATCAGCCGTCGACACGGATGCGGGAGCTAGTCATTTAAAACTATCTGCATACTACCCGCTAGCAAAATAAATCTGAAATTCAAATCCGCCCGAAAAGATCACATCATCGCCCAAGCACAATAAAAAGAGGCAAATATGTTTAGTTTTTTACATGCCCGATCATAGAAAAAATACTAGTCCGATAGTTCATGCAACAAAAAATAAATTTTCTGCCATGCTGTACTGGCAATTCGAGCCTCCATGCTCAATCTGTCGCTGCCGCCTTCTCGGACGATGCCGCGTCCTTCTCTGTCGCATCCGCCCTCTCCAACTCATCCTTCTGCCGCTGTAGCATCTTGAAACGGATGGCTTACACGATCATCCTTGTGTCCTTATCTAAACCCCCATCTTCAAGGTAGCATCTTCGCGTCCTCCGAAGCGGCTGCGATCTCCACCTTCTTCTCGTCGAGCATGGCTTCTTCTCTTTGAGCATGACCTTCTTCTCGGCCGCCGGATTTCTCATCTCCGGACGAGCGTGATGCTAGGATCCTCCACCACCAACATCTTTTACACAGGTTCTCCTCCGAGTCCATGTGTTAGAGGCGGGAGGGAAGAAGAGAGTGGGCAAAAAAGAATGGGAATTAGGTGAAGAGTGGTTGGATGGAAAAAGAGATCGGGGGATTTTGCCGCGAAAACAGTGCAACCAACTACAAAGGCGCGGGATCCGCCTCAGTTTTGAATGGGCCGGGGTGTCGGAGTTCTATATGACTCGTGTCCGAACTTCCGCAAAACCCTTAGGGTCCGAACTGCGACGTGTACTGATGAATTTTGGTGTTGGATAGCTTGCCGGGTTGAAACAACTGCATCCAAAAAGATACGAGTGGTTTCAGGGTCGACGTTGAAGTACTACACTCCACCGTACCCTGAGTTTATGGATACTCCTTATTCCTTAAACTCATATTTGGTAGATGGGTCGTTATAAGGGAATGGTACACTACAGGAAAATTCATTATATAGCCGAATGCCGAGTGTAAATTACCTGATATTCAAATATAGTACTTCATTTGTCTTAAAATAAGTGACTCAACTTTGTACTAATTTTATATATTATGAATTTTAATATTATTAGCCTATTATGTACTCCCTGTACTTCCTCTGTTTCATAATGCAGTGCATGTGTATTTTTAAAAAGTCAAACATCACAAATTTTGATCAAGTTTATGAAGAAAAATATTTACATCTAAAATGCCAAACATATATCATTAGAATGATTATAAGATGTAGTTTCGTATTTTATATAATTAATATTATATATATATATAAATAAATAGTTTTTTCTGTAAACTTGGTCAAAGTTTATGAAGTATGCTTTTCAAAAACTTTATACATACTACGTTATGGAACGGATCTGTCTACTCCATCCGCCCAAAATATGAAATAAGAGAAAACAAGCCACCACCCTGTGATAGACATAGGTAAAATTATCTAATCCCTTGATTAAGTGTAATGATTGAGATTTAAACTAAAAGTTAACAAGTGAAAACGAATATGTGGGTTGATATAAGTCCTTCAAAATACAGCGGTTGGATTTGCATCTCATATGAACACCCAGCAAACCAGTGAAGATATCTCAAAAATATGTGGGTTGATAGATATATGACATCATGGTGGCTGATGTAAGCAAGGAAACATCATGCGAGCATGTGCAACATGTGAGAGAGCTTTCAAGAGAGACTGAGCATGCATGTGACAAAACTTTTTAGGGACACTGCGCGTGAGACGGTGAGACAGACTGAGCATGCATGTGACAAAACTTTTTACCAGAGACACAGTCTACAGGGCGTGAGGGAAGAGAGAGACGTGCAACCAATTCAGAAAAGTCAAAAAATATTAATTCGGGAAAGTCAAAAAATTCGCAACTTTTTGGGAAAGAAACTTGACCTCTCATATAAAAAGCTCCGCAAAGAAAAAAAATCTCATCAACTTCAGGGAAAAATAAAAAATTTCCCCTAAAAAAATCAAAATCTCAAAGACAAAAAGGGTGACTACTAACTTATGCAGTGTTGATTTTGTTTTTTCCCACCCAAAATACAATGAAAGTCATTCACTGGTGAAACTTTTCATATGAACACAACAGAAGGTCAAGTTTGTTCCCAAAGTTTCATATTCCCTCCGTTTTTATTTACTTCACATATTATCTTTGTCTCAAGTTGAACTTTTTAAACTTTGATCAAGTTTATACAAAAAATTATTAACATCCACAATACCAAATCAATACCATTAGAATCGCCATTCATATTTTCATACCATATATATTTGTTATTGTGGAAGTTTAGATTGCTTTTGATAAACTTGGTTAAACTTTATAAAGTTTGACTTAGGTCAAATCCAATATGCGGAGTAAATAATAATGGAGGGGGTAACTTTTCGACTTTTATTTTTTTATTTTTCCCATACAGGGTGCACCTACACCCGAGAGCCAAATGTGCTTTGCCTTGGATGGAGTATTAGCTATAGATGCAACTGAATAACAGTCTATGGATTTACGGCCGTGATGCTCATATGTTAATTATGCAATGAATATTTTGGATCCCACGACTTCCATCGATCGACGAATGCCCGTGCGTCCTGGATGCGGGATACACCATCATTTTTTAAGGCCAATCTGAGTGTGGCCTCCATTTATGGGCAGGCGGCCATTGATATGGTCGAAGTACTAAAGGGAGGAGGAGAGGCGGGCGCGACCGACAGTTGATCCAGCCTTACGACGTGCGTCATCCTCGACGCACTCGAAGAGGTCCCACGCCCTCTATCGAAACTATCTCTCAGCGCACCCCCGTCCGGTCTCACCGGGGAAAGGTCTGTGGGGAGGGCGCAATGGAATCGATATGGTAATGGGGGAAGAGAGGGCGTGGGGTGGAAGACGACAAAGCGGGTCGATGGGGTTAGTGTGCCGACGACGGGGATGGGGGTAGACGGTGAATGTGGTGGCGCTAGCGAAGGGGGTGGATGGGGGTTTATGTACCCGCAAACAGGCACGCTCTGGTGAAAAATGGGAGGAACATTCTAGGGTGAAACTTCCTTCCCACACGAGCGGTTGACGGATGCCGAGTGCTCCAAACCAATGCTCACAACCTCCAAATATGGAGGCTCGCAGGCAGGATACAACACATTCTCTGTAAATTATGCCGATCGGGGGGCATATGGCGACTCTGCTACAGTGTTATTTTGGCCCAAAATCGCCATAACAATGATTATTATGACGATTGTCTGATATGACAACTTTGCTAGGGTTGCTCTAATGCTCTTGTTTTGCATGTTTAAACTTTGATCATAAATTTCATCACAACAATATGTAAACATTTTGTCACAAAGAATGTACCATACATTTCAACACTAATTCAATGGTATAACTTTTATGACATGTATCCTACGTTATGTGGTGAAACTAATGATCAAAGTTATTTTTGAAATAACAAGGAGATTGCTCGTGGGCTGCAACAGAGAGAAAATAGGATGCCACGATTGAAAAATCCTACCATGGCAACGGAATTCGATTCCTGTGGAAGAAGATGTCATGCCAGCAAAAACGGGTTGTCGCGGTAGAACAAAAAACATTAGTTTTAGGCCATTTTGAGTTAGTTCCACACACACACACACACACACACACACACACACACACACACACACACACACACACACACACACACACACACACACACACACACTGTAACGCCCCGAGACCGATGTGCCAGGTGTCCGCCAGTTATTCGTCGTGGTTGCGTTGTTATTGTTTGCGTGTCATGCATTGCATATCATGTCATCATGCGCATTTCATTTGCATACGTGTTCGTCTCATGCATCCGAGCATTTTCCCCGTTATCCGTTTTGCATTCCGACGCTTCGTTCTCCTCCGGTGGTCAATTCTACCTTTCTTTTGTGTGTGGGGATTAAACATTTCCGGATTGGACCGAGACTTGCCATGCGGCCTTGGTTTACTACCGGTAGACCGCCTGTCAAGTTTCGGGTCATTTGGACTTCGTTTGATACTCCAACGGTTAACCGAGGGATCGAGAAGGCCTCGTGTGTGTTGCAGCCCAACACCCTTCCAAAGTGGCCCAAAACCCACCTAACTCTGTTCTATCGTCTCAGTCGTTCGATCACGATCGTGTGGCCGCAAACCACACCTCATTTGGACTCTCCTAGCTCCCTCTACCTATATATATGTGATCTCCTCCGAAATATTCGCGGTACAAACCCTAGATCTATCTTCCCCGTCGCCGCCGGACGAAAAAACCGCAGCCCGGACATGTCCGCTCCGCCCTCCACCTCACCCGGGCCAATCGGCGGCCGCCACGTCAGCTCCGCCGCCCCTCTCCTCCACTCGCGCGTCGCCACCTGTCCACCGCCGCCGCCCCGCGTCGCCGGACCCGCGGAGCCCGTGGCCGGCCCGCCCGAGCCGCCCCGGGCCAGATCCGTACCGCCGCTGCTCTCCTCCTTCGCCGGCTCGCCGCCCGGACCGAGCCTCCTCCGCCTGCGCCGGAGCATCGCCGGACCTCCGCCGGAGTCCTCCGCCGCCGCCTCGTGCTTCTCCGCCGGCGACCTCGCCCGTAGCGCCGTCTTCGCCTTCCCGCCGCCGTCCCGGACTCCTCCGGCCCCGATCCGAGCCCGAGGAGGACCCTCACCGCCTTCCCGCCGCTCGCCGCGGCTCCGGCCATCCCCGTCGCCGGAGTCTCCCAGCGCCGCCGCCGCCCTGCCTCGATCCCGATCGGATCGGGAGGAGCCGAGCGCGCCCCGTTGACCTCCGCGTGGGCCTCGCGGGCCGCAGCGCTCCCAGGCCCAGATCGCGCTCCCGCCTGGCCTGCCTCCTTCCTCCTCTGCTGGGCCAGGCCCAAGGGTGAGCCGACCCGCAGCACCCCTCCTCTCCTTTTTTTTCCCTTACCTGTTGGGCCAGCCTGCAGTTTCGGCCCGTGTCATGTTTTTTTTTCCTGCCTGCGATTTTTGTCAATTATCCAGAGTCTGCCAGTTTACAATTTAGACCCTCATGTTCATGCATTTAATATCTCACAAACCGTGCATCGGATTAAAATGATTCATATATGAAACTTGCTCAGAATTTTGTGTAGACTAATAATATGCAACTTTCACCCATGTTTAAAATGTTTAAAATGTTGTTTGCATTAAATTTGCTCTATGCCATGCTAAAATGATTTAATTCATAACTAAATAACCGTAACTCCGATTTTAACAAACTTTATATGTAAATGGGGTAGAATTTTGCCTAGTTTATCATGGTGGCATCACTTTGCATGTTAAACAACTCTAAAATTGTGTTTAGGACAGATCAGGACCAAACCTAATATTTGCACATGAGGAGTTTCCGGACTTGTTGTTCGTTGCTTCCGGCCTCATTTAAACTTGCCTAGATAGGTAGTTTTGTTGTGCTTCACCTCTTGCCATGTTTAACAACATTTAATATTGTTGGGTATATAAACGAGATCGAACTAAATAATTGATGTGGTGTTTTGTCAATATGCAACTCGTTGCATATTGAGCTCCATTTAATTTGTAGGATTGCTTGTGCATTTTGCCATGCCATGCTTCATTAAACCGGACATGCATCATACTCGTTTGTGCATCATGCCATGTTGATGTGTTGGTTGTTTACTATGTTGTGTGCTTCTTTTCCGGGGATTGCTTCTTCGGGTTGGTTCCGGTAACGTCGAGCTTGTGAGGATCCGTTCAGCTTCGTCCGTTTGTCTTCTTCATGGACTCGTTCTTCTTCCTTGCGGGATTTCAGGCAAGATGATCATACCCTCGAAATCACTACTATCTTTGCTATGCTAGTTTGCTCGCTCTTTTGCTATGCCATTGCTACGATGCCTACCACTTGCTTGTCAGCCTCCCAAATTGCCATGTTCAGCCTCTAACCCACCGTTGTCCTAGCAAACCGTTGATTGGCTATGTTACCGCTTTGCTCAGCCCCTTTTATAGCGTTGCTAGTTGCAGGTGAAGATTGGAGGCCGTTCCTTGTTGGAACATTTGTTTACTTGTTGGGATATCACTATATATCTTATTTAATTAATGCATCTATATACTTGGTAAAGGGTGAAAGGCTCGGCCTTATGCCTGGTGTTTTGTTCCACTCTTGCCGCCCTAGTTTCCTTCATATCGGTGTTATGTTCCCGGATTTTGCGTCCCTTACGCGGTTGGGCTATAATGGGAACCCCTTGACAGTTCGCCTTAAGTAAAGCTTTGCCAGCAATGCCCAACATTGGTTTTACCTTTTGCCACCTAGCCTTTTTCTTTTCCCTTGGGGGTCGCGCGCCCAAGGGTCATCTTATTTTAACCTCCCCGGGCCAGTGCTTCTCTAAGTGTTGGTCCAACTGAGCGATGTCCGAGGCTACCAGAGGCAACTCTGGGCTGGCTTACCCGACGTCTTGCTCATCCGGTGTGCCCTGAGAAAGAGATATGTGCAGCTCCTATCGGGATTTGTCGGCACATCTGGGTGGTGTTGCTGGTTTAGTTTTACCCTGTCGAAATGTCTTATTGTACTGGGATACCGAGTCTGATCGGAATGTCTCGGGTGAAGGTCTATTCCTTCGTTGACCGTGAGAGCTTGTCATGGGCTAAGTTGGGACACCCTGCAGGGATTTGAACTTTCGAAAGCCGTGCCCGCGGTTATGGGCAGATGGGAATTTGTTAACGTCCGGTTGTAGTAAACCTGAAGCTGACCTTAATTAAAATGTATCAACCGCGTGTGTAACCATGATGGTCTCTTTTCGGCGGAGTCCGGGAAGTGAACACGGTTGTTGGAGTTATGCTTGACGTAGGTAGTCCAGGATCACTTCTTGATCATACTTTTCTCGACCGTGCTTTGCCTTCTCTTCTCGCTCTCATTTGCGAATAGGTTAGCCACCATATATGCTAGTCGCTTGCTACAGCTCCACCTCATACCTTTACCTTACCCATAAGCTTAAATAGTCTTGATCGCGAGGGTGCGAGATTGCTGAGTCCCCGTGGCTCACAGATACTTTCAAAACCAGCTTGCAGGTGCCGATGAGTCCGAGCAGATGACGCAACCAAGCTCAGAAGGAGCTCGATGAAGATCTTGTCCTTTATGTTGTTTCGTGCTAGTTGATCAGTAGTGGAGCCCAGTTGGGGTCGATCGGGGACCTTTGTCGCATTTGGGGTTCTTCTTTTATTTTGGTTCCGTAGTCGGACCTTGAATGTATTTGTATGATGTAATGCTTTATTCATGTATTTGTGTGAAGTGGCGATTGTAAGCCAACTATGTATCTCTGTCCCTTATGTATTACATGGGTTGTGTAAAGATTACCTCACTTGCGACATTGCCTTCAATGCGATTATGCCTCTAAGTCGTGCCTCGACACGTGGGAGATATAGTCGCATCGAGGGTATCACACACACACACACACACACACACACACACACACACACACATATATATATATATATATCAATCATTCAACTATCATGAAAATAAGAGCAAGAGCGGAAATCCAATTTGGCTCCCGGGATCATGTGTTCCTGCGCGAAAAACAATTTTTTGAATGCCAAAAAAATCACAACAGATATTTTTATGTATTTATAGTCACATCCAAATGCTACATGCAAATCTTTAGGCAAAAGGTTAAACATTTTGGCCTGTGCAAAAAAACAAATTTGAACACCAAATGTTACCTCAAAATGTCATCTCAAATTTGTTTTTAATCACCGAAGAAACACTACTGCTCCGTTTCGCATGAAAATTGTCAAGCATGTTTTTGACACTAACGCGAACATCCACAAAAAATTTAGAATTTTTTAAAAACATATTACCACTTTTTTTCGGCACTGTTCATCTAGAAGCAAATGCTCCCGGGAGGCAAAACGCCCCTCCCAAGCAAGAGAGATTAATGTACCAGGGTATTAAACCGAGTGTTGATGGAGCTGGTTTATGTCACAACATTTTGCCCCAAATACAGATAGCTTCCTTAGTTAATCTCACCTGAAATCGAAGGAACACAAGCATACTGTGTTAAGCATCAAATTATAGGAAACTATAGGATTACCCCCCAAAAGAGAGAGAGAAGGAAATTATAGGATTATCCGGCAAAAAAGAGAAAAGGAAACTATAGGGTTATCCCGCAAAAAAGGAGAGAAGGAAACTATAGGGTTATCCCGCAAAAAAGGAGGGAAGGAAACTATAAGATTATCGGGCAAAAAAAGAGAGAAGGAAACTGTAGATTGTTTTTTTTTTGCAGGGTGAAAACTATAGATTGTTATGTCTGCGATGTTTGTTTCTGCATGCTACATAAGTCAAAAGAGCATATACTGAACGTCTTTGTATTAAACAGTTGTTGAGGCTTGAGGTTAACACGAAGATCAACTCGATATTGCCGAAGGTAATCTAGAGCAACTCCATACAATATAACAAAGCAATTCAAGTAAACATGCATGCATGTGCATATATATATCCTTGGGAAAAAAATCCCGGTTCATTTTATTTAGCAGAAAAGTATTTAAACAACAATAAAAGGTTCAATAATGTACTAATATGACAAAGGGTTTTTATCAGTTATGCCACCGGTTGTGTCCCACTACTCAGTTTTGCCATTAGAAGTTACAACTGCTCAAAAATGCCATCAATCCATGAGATGCTTGCTCAAAAATGCCATTAGATATCTCAGAAATGCCATCATTATGTTAGATGTTTGCTCAAAAATGCCATTAGACATTGTTATTTTTACGTCAAACTCATTGACCATGTTCTATGACAAAAATAAGCCTAGACCCACATGTCAGTTCTCTCTATCTCACAATGATATGTGTGGCCCCACTTGTCAGGAGTAACCAAACGAATAATTTTATAGGAAAATAAGAACGCTGTTGTGATCAAGTGGGCCCCATACTTTATTGTAGTGAGATAGAGGGAGAGCTGGCATGTTGGTTTATAGGTATTTATGTCATTATGACATGGCAAAAGAGATTTGAGATCACAATAATGGTGTTTAGTGGCATTTTTGAGCATGTGTCCAATGAAGCGATGGCATTTTTGAGCAGTTGAAATTTCTAGTGGCAAAACTGAGTAGTGGGACACAACCGGTGGCATAAATGATAAAAACCCTATGACAAAATCACCATACTATGATAAGGAAAAAAAACCTTGCACCAACAGTAGCCAATGGAAGGAGCAGCAGCAGCATCCAAACTGTTTGAAGCCCCGAAGAATGGCGTGGACCTAGATGGAGGACCGACGACTTGCTAGTGAACCAGGTAGCCTGTTTCCTCCTTTGGCCTCAACGGGGGCACGGACGTACTCCATCTCCATGTGTCCCGGCGCCTCCCAGGCATAATCAAGAAGTTGCGGTGGCCGCGTAACCCGGCGGCGTCGATGGACACCATACGACGTCGAAGTCGTGCATCATCTCGGCGGTTCTCCGGTTGCTTGGGCCACGTCGGGGTGACAGGCAGCGTAGATGGCAAGTTGCTTTACGTTACGGCCGGATAGGATCGGATCGGATCGGATCGGAGCAGCGATTCCATGGCTAGCTCGCGAAAACGCGGGGGACCTGCAGACCAGGCCTAGCTTACGAAAACGAAATTCCCAGCTTGCATGCCTTCGTGCGTCCCGTCGGAGCCTCCTCAGTCGAGCCGATCGAGCTCGTCTCCTTTGCTCTCCGATCCGATCAGCGGCGACGGGATGGTCGACTCCCTTCCTCGCGCGGCATTAGTCACCTCTCCTCATGATCATGAACACGGGCGAGGGGAGCACGAAGCAAAGCCAGAAGCCACAGTTGTGCACGTCCTTCTTTTATCTTCCTTTCTCTCCTCCTCTCGTTCGTTCCTTACACCCCACGCCGGCGAGGGGATAACTCAATCGCCATAGGCCAGCAACGGCCGGAGCGTCCGAGGCTCGTCCGGCTCTGCCTGTCGTCGCCGGCGGCACCTCACCCGCCCTCTGCTGCGGGCGGGCTCCGCCGGGGTCACGGACCCGGCCCCATGGTCGGGTAGGGTGCCGGCCTCGTCGCCGGAGTCACGCATCAGTAGTTGGAACGCCACCGACAGGGCAGGGCATGTGCTCTCTGCTGCACCTACGCGCACCCAGAGCGTTCGACGGAATGCTCCTTGCGTTTCTGGTCGCCCTCCTCAACTAATGGGAAACGTTTGGGAACGGCGCGCCGACCGAACGCTGGCCCAACGACCGTATGCAGTGGCTCCGCGCGACTGCCTCCTTCCCGACGCGGCTCTGTCCCCTACCTTCAACAGTATTTTGTTCACGCGCGCATCTCCTCCTCCTCCCTCCTCCCTCCTTGGGCGTGCTGTGACTGGGCCACTACGAGCTCCATCGCCGGCGGCCAGGCGCTCCCTAACCGGGCGGCCGGAGACTCCCATGGCGGTGACCACGCGCTGCACCATGGCGACTGGGGCCTGGCGACGGTGACCACAGGTGGCCACGGGGTCTGAAAACATACTAGGAGAATGCTGGAACCGGCAAGGCGATGCCATGGCTGCCAGCCGTCATGGCCGGATCCACATACGTATACAAGTATTGTAACCGTCACCTAGAACAGTTTCAATAACTGTTGAAAAAAGCTTCAACCATAGATACAGAAAGGCTTCAATAACACTGCACAACAAGAAAAAGTTGTAACGGTAGTTAGATTTTGCTACTACCGGCAAAGTTTTTTGCTACATCGATCAAGGCGGAGCTGCGACCTCGCGACGGCGGCAATGGCGATTTGCTGCAACCATATAGGTTTTTGTTACTACCACCGAAGGTTTTTGCTACTACCGCTGCAACCTCGCGACGATGGCGACGACGTATTTTGCTGTAACCGTAGTTGTTTTTTGCTAATACCGGTGAAGTTTTTTGCTACATTCGTTCAAACGCCGTGGATTAACTGGCGGCCGTCGTCGATGCAATCCTTTGCAGTCAGCATCAACAGCGAGGGCGGCGGTGGAGCTACAACCATCGCCGTCGAGAGCTGCAACCGCAGGTAGAGCTCTTGCATGGGTCGAGGCGACGACGAGGACGGCCGGGATGGTGGGGACCGGCGACGAGGACGGCCGGCGAGGGCGGAGACCGGCGACGAGAAAGGCCGGCGTGGGTGCGACCTAGCGATGAGGATGGCCACCGAAGGCGGCAGGAGGCGTGACGCCGCACTCCCTGAGCGAGAGATGCGGATCCAGCCCGACCACGCAAGGAAGAAGCTGCTGGTGCGTTTTTTTTTGACCAGATCCAAAGGCTGCATGACTCATGTCCAACGACTGGGGCTCGACCGGCCAAAACTTTCGGCCGACGTGCCGGCACCTTGTAGTTGCCTTAACTAATTATGTATTAGCAAGGTCCTAAATATAAGTCCTTTAGACATTTTAAATAGACTATAACATACAGATGTATATAGACACAATTTAGAGTGTAGATTCATTTATTTTGCTTCGTATGTAGTCATTTGTTGGAATCTTTAAAAATACAAGTATTTAGGAAGGGAGTATAGTTCATGCATGCATAAATAGACTACAACATATGAATGTATGTAGACATAATTTAAAGTGTAGATTCATTTATTTTATTTCGTATGTAGTCACTTCTTGGATTCTTTAAAAAGACAAGTATTTAGGAAGGGAATATAGTCCATGCATGCATGGTGGGCATTAAGAGAAGAGGGGACGTGTGCATGCATTGCATGTGATGGAATAGTACACAGCGACTAGGACTCTTAGAGTGGATTTTTGTATCCGGGTGTATTGGAGGACCTTATTTTAAATACTTTGAAAATCACATTTGAGGTTTCAAAAAAATCTAAAAAAAATTCTACGCGATCATATGGATATATATTACACATGTGTAAAGTTTGGTGATGAAATAAGTAAATATGCAACCTATACAAAAATGACAAAATGGTGATTTCCAAATAGTGAATAATGCATGCACTATTCATCTTTCCAAAACCATGATTTTGTCATTTTTGTGTAACTCACATGGTTACTTATTTCAGCATCAAAATTTACACATGTATAATATATATTCATATAAACATGTTGATTTGTTTTCAGAATTTTTTAAAACTTCAAAAAAGCATTTTGGTACAATTTAAAAAATAGGGCTTCAATGCACCTGGGTTCCAAAGTGACTTTTTGCTAGGACTCTGGCTTAGTTGTAACACGCCATTTCATTGCTCTTACTCATCAGGGCATGTACAATGCATAGCCTCAGGGTGATGCCTCGCATGCCATGTAAGATCAGATATCAAATAAAGTGGGTTTAGATAGGGAAGCGGGATCCTCTTTAGGAGGCAGGTGCTTGAAGAGAAAATGTGTGTTCCGTTGTCAAAAGCTGAAAACGGTTGAAGTGAACAGTAGAGATGCATGTGTACTATAGTATTTATTTTCTATTTTTAATGAGGCCAACTAGTGATAACTTGTATTGGGGAGAAAAATATATATAAATGCCTCAAACTACTTTTTTTTATCATGGAGCATATGTATCCATATGCCACCATTGTATATGCCCTCAAACCTAAAACCCATTTAAAATCTTAACGAAACAAATGAGATATCCCACGTAGATTTGAGAACACGCAAAGCGGACCAAAACTATGAATTTGAGGGTTTTCTTCTATACTAAATTTCAGTTTTTTTCCAGTCTCGAGAATAACCTCAAATTTTTGAATTTCAAATGTTCTGGGCCCAACCGCACACAAAGATACTTACTCACGGGTCTTCTGCACTGAAATGATCCACCTCACTATCGAAAGACCTACCCGATGCGGTGTGGTAGATGTCCTCCTCCGGCCCCGCTGTTGCATGCCGATCTCGCCTGTACTTGGTTCTGTCTCTTGGGGTGGGGGCGAAATGCCCCCCCCCCTCCCGGTTCCGTCGTTGAACAGATCATCACCGTCTTCTTCGTCTCTCTCGAACTGAAGTCGTGCTGACAAGGAAGAAGAGGCCGAGGGTGGATGGCCGACTTCGATGTTAGGAGTGCTACGACGGCGTACCTAGTACGCAACCAAGTGGAGAACCGCAGGTCAAAGCAGCGCAGAGGCCATGCTGAAGATTTAACTGGGCGATGGCCTCCACGACATTGTGATAGTCTTGGGGTTTTGAGATGGGCCTTGATGCCGCCGATGATGAGAGGAGGATAAATGGTGCGAGATGGATTTTCTCGAGATGATGAAGGAGAGGACGGCGAGATCTGACCTTTTCTTTGCTGAGATGGCGGGGTTTTGGAATGGGCTTGATGCTACGTCGAGGAGGCGAGTGGAGCATGATGAGATCTTGTGCAACCTAGCTCTGCTGTCTACTTTGCAAGATGGCAATATCACTCTCCCTCTTTCCTTCTCATGCGATCCCGCCAAGGACTCGAGCATAGTGCAAGAAAGTGAAAAACAAATGCTTTTAACAGCAATCAATACAATTTTATGTGTTCTTTTTTTGAGCAACGTGTTTAGTGAGTTGCTCACTTAACATCCCAATTCAGAACCGAGGATCTACATAAACCAGCTGAACAAATGCATGATCATGTTGCTCTACTTTCCTTGCACAAAATCATGCAAGTACAAAAATCTGACATAATTCACAATTGAAAAAACAATCTGAATACTGAATAGAAAATCTGGTAACTCCCCGAGGGGATGGAGCTTAGTAACTTCACTAAGGCTAAATCCGTAGTTCACGAGGTACTTTGCAGATCCACAAGCAATTCATTTCTAAACATATTTAACACAGGCCATGGTTTCAAACTCTAATCACACAATTGCATGGATCACTTATTTGTGCTTCAAAATATTTAGCAACTTCTTTGGTCTGATAGGAGATATACAGAACTTACCGAGGGATGAGCATGGTTGGGAACAAACACAGTGGCTCGAGGTACTTGGCACCGACACTGCCAGGAACAAGTAGCTCACCACAAGCGAAAGTTCTTTGAGACTATAGCCGTACTTTTTTTTAGATGTTCTTTTTAATAGATGTCTTGAGGCTATTAGAATGACGTTTTTATTTCCTAAAAAATGATGTTTTTATTTTTTATTTTGAGATACAACTATTTTATTTAGGGAAAACTAATTTTTTGAGATATGAGACACAACTATTAGAACGACGTGAAAAGTAGATAGAAGAATGGAAGGAGTATGCGGACCAACCCGTAGTTGGATGGTTAGCCCATCAGGGTTCAAGTCCTGGTGCTCGCATTATTTCTGAATTTATTTCAGAATTTTCGACGATACGTTTTCAGTAGGAGGAGACGTTTCCATCGACGACGAGGCGCCTGTGGTGACATCATAAATCTCAAGATGATATACCGGCTCAGTCTTTCGAAGGTGCTCATAGGGATAGGCTGTGCATGTGTCTGTTTATAAGGGTGAGTGTATGCGTGTATGTATTAGCATATGCGTTTGCACTGTGTTAAAAAAAAGAAGGAGGAAGGAGTACTATACTGGGTGGGCCTGGGCCTTGATCGACATGCGCGGTTACGCGGCCTTCGACCGGAGAGACGAAGGTGCAAAAACCGTGGTCCATTTCCATCTCCAGCTCTCGACTCCTGTGGCGATGATGCCTTCCTCCTCCTCCCGCCGCCGTCGCCGCCCCCGCGGCAACCGCAACAGGCCTCCTCCTCCTCCAGCGCCGATCACGGAGGCGGGAGAGGTCACGAGTGACGAGGCGGAGCTTCCGCCGTCGGCCGTTGTCCACAGGCTGGAATGCATCCCATTCTCACGCCCCGCTCCACCAAAACCTAACCCTACAGAGCCTCAACCCCATCCCCATGGCGCGATGCACCCATCCTCCACCTCCTCCTCTCGCCGCCGTCGCGGCCGACGCGGCCGCAAGGGGCCAGTACCAGAGCCAGCGCCTGCGGCGGAGGAGGCGAGGGACTGGGCGGGGCTCCTGCTGGACGTGCTCTGCGCCATCCTCCACAAGCTCGACCACGTCGAGATCCTGACCGGCGCGGGGCAGGTGTGCCGCTCCTGGCGACGCGCCGCGCGCGACGTGCCCGCGCTCTGGCGCCGCATCGACATGCGCGGCCACGCGGACATCCCCGAGCTCTACCTCTGCGGGATGTCTCAGGTGGCCGTCCGCCGCAGCGCCGGGCAGTGCGAGGCGTTCTGGGGCGAGTACGCCGCCCATGAGGATCTGATCCTCTTCCTCGGCGACCAGTGAGACTCTCTCCCCCTAACTTTCGGGCTCTTAATTACTCGGCTCTGATTGATCGTTTGGCTGATGACCTCGTGCTTCATTTCGTCCTGGAATTAGGATTTCTTAAAGCTGGTTTGTTCAAAGTTATGATCTTTTAACTGATGTATCATATGCGTGTCCTGCTCCCCTTCAAAATTGTGGATTCCGAAATTTTAGGATATTCTCTGCATTTGATAATGGATATTGTCGATGCTTTCTAGGTATGATCCAGTTGGTTAGAGACATAGATCAGCTGGAGATTGATGAATACACAATAATCTGAGAAATGGTGTCCAGTGCAGTTTCCGATTCATAATTCATTTATCACATATATTCCTATGCCTCCGCTTTATGCTACATTTTGAGTCAATAAAAGTGCCCTTTATAGGAAATATGTATATATTCATATGCCTGATTCTATATATTGTTCCACTGAATGTTTCATGCTATTTCTATAGCATGGGACAGTAGGAAACTAAGTGCACAAGTGGGAAAATGTCTGCTCAGTGTTGTAGCCTTTACGTTATGTTTTATTCATACTTTCACAACAGTGAAGTGGATGCTGAATGTAACTCTGAAGTATATTAACTGCATCTAAGGCTGGTTCCAGCATTAGAATATAGAAATGCTCTGCAACATGTTGATAATTGATAATTCGTCAAGTTGTTTTATTTTGCTGAGTTCACTTTAGTTTAGTAACTCCCTCCGAAGACAAGCACCAAAGGGTTAGTTAACTAGTACTCTCTTTACGGAGGGAGTACTAGTTAACTAACCCTTTGCAAAGTGCGCGCTCAAAATTAAGGTGTAACCTTATGGACTGATGTGGCAATGGTGATAGGTTAGTTGACATATCAACTATAACTGTTTTAAGACGAGCAACATGCTCTTTGGATTAGCTAGTGTGAAATAGCGTGTAATTCTGAGATAGCTTTTCAACAGTTAGAAGCATTACCATGTGAAACGGTAAAAAAATTGGAGAAACTCTGAATTAATATTGTTGCTGCTAAATTATAATTGGACTCTGCAGCCAGACATAGTGACGGATTGATGCTCCTCATTTCAAATAAAGAATCGGTGCACAAATTACGTGTCATGGAACCGTTGTAAATGTTGGACCGGTGATCGTGTCTGATTTATCTACCAAATTGCCTTAGTCAGTCACCCCTATTGCAGTCATCTATCTAGATTCTCTTCTGTGGGCTGTGTTTACTTTTTTGTACAGCATGCTTCTACTTTTTCTTTTGAAAGGCCATATATGCTGGTAACCAAATATCCAAGTAGTACTATGTTTGCCGGGCACCATCTCTGAAGAGTCTTCGCCTCATCTCTTGCCACCGTGTCTTGATTGAAGAATTGGTGGAGGCAATGAACAAGTTCCCTCTACTAGAGGAGCTCGAGCTCTCACTGTGTTCAAATATAGGCGGGAATCATATGTTTCAGGTCAGCAAAGCATGCCCGCAGCTAAGGCACTTCAGAAAGAGTGAGCTTCGGTTCTACAATCTCCAAGACGACAGTGACGGTGAAGATGCTGACAGCGAGTTCAGGTACAACAAGAACGATGGCGCCAAAGGAATTGCAACCATGCTCCAGCTACGCTCCCTGCAGCTCTTTGCCAACAACCTCACCAACGAAGGGCTGACAGCGATCCTCGACAACTGCGTCCACCTCGAGTCCCTCGACATCCGCCACTGCTTCAACATGGTCATGGACGATGCCCTGCGGGCAAAGTGCTCCAGGATCAAGACGCTGAGGCGTCCCCACGACTCGACAGATGACTACGACATTGAGGCTTTGAGCCCTATCTGGCCAGGTCTTGGTATCGGCATTGGCTCCGACAGTGATGATGACTGCTGGTATGGTGGGCCTGACTACACTCTGGACTCGGATGAGTACGACGATTACTGCGATCCTGAACGCTACCTTGATGGTGTCTACATTGGCAGGCGTGTTACTCTAATGGATCTGCTCGATTCGGGGTACTGAATGTTGGGGTCTCTCTCAACTTTTGCTGGAAGATTGAGTACCGACCGCACCTGCAGTCTATCTTCTGTTAGTTGCGTTCATCGACATCTAGTATGTGAACTGAGTCGTGACTGTGTTAAAAGTGTTCTGTTTAGATCGTGTTCCAGAGTATGCAGACAGTGGGAACAAGATGATGCCAAGTACGTACTGAGATTGGTTCTGACACTTGGCTGTCATTTGTCAGCGTTTTTGGTAATGCTGGCAAGAGTAGTTATTGTTTTGCTGCCCCTCTGATGCCGTCGTCCATTGTGTTCTGCGTGCTAAGTAATCAAGAACCTGAGCTGCTTGTTCTGCTTTCTCCTGGATCCGCTGCAGCCTGTAGTCAGTTGATCCCAGTCGTGCTTCTCGCTGATCGCGCGCGACTGCATCGGCTCTCTCAAGCCTCGAGTGTGATTTATCACGCAAAACATATCTGGCAGGCCTTCCCTGGACGACCGAACAACAATAAAACGACTGGCTGTGATTCTAAATGTATACAAGTAGTTTCCTTTAGGTTTTGCAACAAAAAAAAAGTAGGGGCAGTAGTTTACTTTATAGCTACGTACGTATTGTATGAGCAATGCTATGCATATGGAAAAAATCTTACTGCGAGGGCTTATTGGATTGAGTGGAGGGATCGAGGGATTAGCAGGCAAGATGACACATCAGCCTGTAGACGAGTCCATAACAAAACAGCCCGTAGGTATTAGGATTATTGCGTATCGCATATTTGCATAGCCGCAAGCTCCACATTATCTAGTCCTGAATAGTTACGTCTTACGTGAACGCCTCAGCAGCTCAGAGCGAAGGTCTGAATGGAGTATGGCTGTAAGGTCAAGCTAGCTAGTCTTGTCAATCGGTCATGACGGTTGCGGCATTTGTCTTGTCTTAGATGAAAGAGGTAATATCACAGGTGGTGCTTAAACTTGCCACCGATGTTCACTTTAGTGCCTGAAGTTGAAAAATACACCAACCTGGTTTTAAAACTTGGCACGAGCGTGCAAATACGATGCTACTCCTATTAGTAGACGTTTTTATGCTGACGTGGCACTGTAGTTCGCTTAGCATGCACAGACAACCTCGCCCAAGCAAACTGGAACTACTCGCCCATACATTTTCTCGTGCCAGTTAATGAAAACAGATACTTTTTTTTAGAATAATGAAAACATTTCCTATTTTGTTAGATAAAGAAACACGTTAGTGGGTTTTAATGGCCTGCTGCAGTGCAGCCCAGTTTGCGCATGTTAGTTTGATTTAGAAATTTGTAAAAAAAGTTTGTTAATTATAATCACAGTAATAAAAATACATTTAAAATATTTGTGCTTCAAATTTTTTTATAAATACATATAAATTAAATAACGAAAATGTTCATGCAAATTTAAAAAAATAGTCAGCTATTTACATGTGATTCATAGTTAAAGCTTTTAGTAAATAAATTTTCTAAATTTTTTAGTATATGAAAAAATAATTATAAAAAACTTAATTTTTTGAGTAAATTCCAAAAGATTATGCATGCTTGGATTATGCTTAAATGAAAAGAAAGTTATAAGTAGAAACATTTTTATTAATATTCACATGTGTATAACTTTCTTTTTTTGCAAAACATGTGTATAACTTTCATCGTGTCATATATTCATATTTTTTTATAATTAAACTATACTCTGGAGTGAATATTTTTTATAAACTAAAATTTTAAATTTTGCATATTTATGAACATTTTACATTATTGAAAATTTCTTAAACAATATGAATCGTAAAAATGTACATGTAACTATTAAAAGGTTTATGTAGTTAAAATAATATTTATGAATTGTAGTATAGAAAATATGTATATACTTCTAAATTGTACAACCATTTTTATAATCAGAAATACCATTTTATTTATAGGATACATTTAAAACAAATATGTGAATATTTTTATTACTGTGATTATAATTTACAAACTTTTTTACAAAATTCTAAATGAAACTAACATGCGCAAGCTGGGCTGCACTGCCGAGCCGATTAAAACCCACATATGTGTCTCTTTATCTAAAAAAAGGAAATGTTTTCATTATTCTAAGAAAAAGTATTTGTTTTCATTAACAGGCACGAGAAAACGTATGGCATACTGGCCAGTAGTCCCAGTTTGCTAGGGCGAGGTTGTCTGTGCATGCTAAGCGAACTACGGTGCCACGTCAGCGTAAAAAGTCTATTAATAGGATTAACACTGTATTTGCACGCTCGTGCCAAGTTTTGAAACCAGTTCGGTGTATTTTTCAACTTCAGGCAGTAAAGTGAATATCGGTGGCAAGTTTAAGCACCACCTATGATATTACCTCTAGATGAAATAGGGAGTGGTCTTCCAGCTTTACCTCATTTTTGGTTCGGCTTATCAAGAGGGACATAGATAATTCGACACACTTGGTGCTTACACGGACTGTTGGCTCGACCACAACCCCTAATTTTTTGTAAGAAACTTGCTGGCTAATTGCGACTGAACTCAATTTATCAGTAAAGCTCCTGAATTTGGTGCAAAAAAAAGAAGTTAGATGCTCGTGTGCGGTACAAATCTTGGTCTATGCGAATGGCTGGACGGTTATAGAGTGCGCTGGCAAGGCCAGTGGGCTGCACAGTTAGAACATTAGAGATGAATCTGACTCTATGGATCAACCGTCTATCCTCTCCCTTGCTTAAAAATCATGCCAACTTGTGGGCGTGGATCACTTATCCCCTCGCCTAGTTCTTGGGTATAAACCCTTATCCAAACACTCAGAATGCTTTGAAATGCAATTCATATGGGGAGCCTTTTCCTCCGGTCAAAGGCAGAGGAGGTCGCATACAATGAGGAGGTGACGGCACATACATATGCACTACACCGGTCTGTTGGTCACAAACATGTAAAAAGCATTGCACGGGGGATAATTTGCACTGCAACACCTACATCGCAAAAGAGCCACCGAACACTCGTTTGCATCGAGGGGGTCACAACGTACACATGTTTGGATTTTTCCAGGGGTCCCAATGTGCATGCCTTTGACCTTTCTCAAGTACGACAACACAAGTATTTTGGATATTTCCAAGATCTTTTTTTTTTGCAAAAAAGACCAAAGGCCATATATTAAAGTTGACCAACCTTACAAGGTTATCCTTATAGAAATTAAAAATGACACACTGGTAATTGGGGAAACCGAGACCGTATTTCTTATGCACTCGTCGACGACAAACTGTGACACTAGTAGAAAACAGGGCATCAATCCGGTTTCATTGGGCCTTTAGTCTCGGTTCTGCAACCGAGACAAAATGATCGAGACTAATGCCCATTACTTTTAGTCCCGGTTGGCTTACGAACCGGGACTAAAGGAGCTTCACGTGGCCGCTCTGGGGCATCTAGGCAGGAGGACCCTGAAATTTTCAACCCTTTCTTACTTCATTTGCTATTTTTCATACATTTATTGTTTTTTTACCTAAATGACCCTGAAATAGAAAAGCATTACAAATGAATTCTGAAAAGGTTGAAAGTTGGCATTGTATCATCATTTTACCCACATAGCATGTGCTAAAAAGTTGAGAGGGTTACGACAAAAACTGGATGCACTTCATGTACAAAATGAACAATCTCTTTAGAAGTATCACGGTTTCATACGAAAACTCATCTGTTACAAAGACATTTCATTTTTTTTACTTATTTCAAACTCTATACTTTTTTTGCATTCAACATGCATCATTCCAAGCCACATCATCAATTTTCAACCCTTTCTGACTTCATTTGCTATTTTCATGCATTTACTGATTTTTTTCAGCTATAAAACTAAAGGAGCTAAACATAATCTGTTTTTGATTAAAACACCCATTTAAAATAACCTAAAAATTACCAAATTGAATAGAATGATAAAACACACTAATATTAAACAACAGAAAAAAGAATCACTCAAAAATCTATTTTTAAAGTAAAGTTATTCACAAACTAGTGATTTCACACAAATTCCAAAGAATTCAAATTTAAACTATTCAAATTTGAAAACTACCGGCACTAAGAGAAAGTTTATAATTTTTGTGACCTAAAGCAGAAAGATTCACTCAAAAACTCTAAATATTTGGCTGTAAGTAGAAACAAATGAAAATAAATAAAACAAAAAACTGGAAAAATAAATAAATAAATAAATGCCCACCTACTGGGACGCCACGACCTGCATACGACTAGAAACCCAACTACTAGTTGGGTTAGGATGCAGGCCCGCACGGCCCAGTAGGCCCCGCAGGGCAGGATAGGATTGGTAGGCCCACACAGGCCCTCTTAGAGAGGAGCTCGACAGGGAGGCCACGACGGGGCTTATAAACCGCCGTGAGCTCCTCTCAACTAGCGAGGTGGGACTAAACTTTTGAAATGGGACAGAAGACTGACCTTTAGTCCCGGTTCCAGGCACCAACCTGGACTAAAGGGGCTGCGCCAGGAGCGAGGCCCTTTAGTCCCAGTTCATGTCTGGAACCGGGACTAAAGGGGTCAAATGAACCGGGACCTATGGCCCCCGAGGCCTGACCGGTGCCCTGGCCTCACGAACCGGGACTAATGCACCAATTGGTACCAGTTCGTAACAGAACCGGGATCAATGCTCTTATTTGGCCTGGACCAAAGCCTTGTTTTCTACCAGTGTGAGGGAAGCTCGATGCCGCGTCTAGACCTCCAGAACACCATCGAAGCCAGTGAAATGTTGTTGATGCATCAGTCGGCAAGTCACGAAGCCAGAAGATGCGGACAACAACAATACGATAAACAGATTGCCGCCCCGGCAAAAAAGGCGACGAAGAAAGCTAGTGACCACCCTAGATCCGACCAGGCATATGCGGGGAGACATAATCTCATAGATTCCTTGATGATGCCAAAGGTTACCACACTTCACTTGGCAGATAAGGAGCCAAAGGACAAGACACTAAGTAGCGACATCTACTCTCTTGGAAGACACATTCGAAGACCACTTGCATAACAAGAAGATATAATCAGATCTACCACTTGAGAAGAGTCACGACCAGATAATTCTCCACCCTCTTTATGAGGCTTATATGAGGAGAATCAGGGCACAATCCATTTAATAAAAGTAGTGCCTTTAGGGCTATTTTCAATGGTGCCCAAGTTATCAAAGGATTATTGGAAGTTAGATATGAATAGGTGCAAGTTAGTAAAAATATCCTTCCGTCTAAATAATATCAAGGTAAGAGCGAAATTCTAGAGAAGTGAAAAGATTTTAAAAACACCAAAAAATATTAATCACTATATATATATATATATGTGTGTGTGTGTGTGTGTCTATGTATATAAAATTAAAAAAACTCTTTTTAAAAGTGTTACAAAAAGAAGACAATAATTTTATAAACCAACCAAGCCGCTTCATCGAATTCGACTGAATCAAAACATTAAAAATCTCTGTGCCTACTCTATGTCCTCTTTGTGTAGACAGAGTTTGTTCCATTTATGAATTCAAAGTTAATTTATTTATACTTGTTTGTTTTACTTCTTTATAACTCACCCCTTAGGTTATAATCTTAACAAGTACAATTTTCTATCATGCATAACAAATCTGACAACATAATAATAGAACTAAATAATTAAATACTAAAATTTAATTGCATAATTGAACATTGTCCCTAGAAAATGAGCTTGCACGAAACTTAAGCCATATATTGTAATAAAAATTGCCCCTTTAAAACTATTGGGTTAACCTACCTTTTGGATTAGAGAAAACTAATAAAAAACTATGTGTGTTCATAGATTAATTAGTTTGTGCCACTCACATGAACTGCTAGTATTTGTATTTGTATGTATACAAAACTATTTTAGCTTTGTTATATATCATGGCGGCTAGCTGTAAAGCCGATAGAGGTTTCTAGAGTGCATAGTTACCTATTTTAGGTAAGTAGGGAAGTAGAAGGGATAGTTAGCAATGTACCAAAATAAACTAAAATGTACACAATTATGTTTGAGGGGTTTGTCGTCGAATCAGTCACAAGTCCCACTTATTTATTACTTACTCCATTATTTTGGTACAATGATCAGGTTTTACTTTTTTCATTAATCAATGAATGTGCAATAGAATAAAAAAAATTCAAACAAATACAAACAAATAGATCTCGACAAAACCGATAGTTCTAACAAGTCTCTTGAAGTAAGCCACAAATAGCGCTTCTATTAACTCAAAATGTAGCATTAACCGGTTAGGAAACATGACGAGCAACACCCCATCACTACATAGCTACACTACTAGGAAAAAGGCTAGCAACAGCGTGGGTTCTAGGTATATCAGTAGCGCGGGGACCGGCGCTACTAATAAGGCGCAGCTAACCCGTAGCAGTAGCACGTGCACACCCGCGCTGCTGCTATACAAGTTTAGCAGCAACGCGCTTCGTGGAAGCTCGCTACTGCTAATAGCTCTAGCGCGCTTTGCTTGGATGCGCTACTGCTACTGTGGCGCTGCTAACTTTTCTCCACTCGTTACTGCTAATTTTAATAGTTTTTTTCCTGCATATTTGTTTTGTATTTGAATAGGCTTTATACAATAATCTTTAGCATATGATACACATACAAATGTAATCATAGCATATACATACAAATAGTCTCATCAAATCATGTCAGCATCATAATCATCATCCAACACAAAGTGGTCTTTCGTCATCATCTCGAAAATAGCGATACAAATCTTGATTACGCAACTACATCGTCATCCATCTAAACAATGATATACGCGAGAAGAGCTATCACTTTGCGTGAACCTAAACTAACTACTGGCTGTCGCTCGGAAACCGGAAACCGGTACACCTGGGCCTGACATTCGGGCCACTCATCGTATACTCCTGGCGTAGCACATCTTCGACATCGATGATCTATACACCTGCATCGTCACATGAGTCGATGATATGCAACATATATAGTTGAGCAACAGAAAGAGACAGACTTGGCAAAAATAGAAGCAATATATCATAAGCATAAATAACAAAGTTCATCGTACCCAAAATGCCCTAACTAGAGTGATCTTCGCTAGTCGAGGAGGACGGTTTAATTACATCACAAATAAAGTTTCGCCATGCATAATTCAAAGTTTCGTACCCAAATATGACTAACGTGCAGTCGAATTGATCAGAAACTAAAATTACCAGCAGTCTCATGAACTCCTCGTGACCGCGTTCTTCTCGAAAACCTTCTTCACTGGGTCCCAACTGTGTCGGTCCCTGAGGACGTCACGCTCCTGCGGGACGGTGAACTCCGCCAAGGGGTCTGGGATGCCCAGACTCGCGGCTTCCGCGTCCTCCTTGGCCCATATGGACCTCTTGCCGCCGTAACCACGGCTTCCGAGGTGGTGGCACCCAATGTTCTTCTGTTGAAGCTCCTTCATGTACTCTGATTTTTTTGGCATCTTCGGCCTCGCAAGCCGCCTTGAATATTTCAAAGTGCTCTGCCGTGATTGTCGGATTATCCTTTACAATATCGGAGTAGGGTTCTGATACGTCTCGAATGTATCTATAAATTTTGATTGTTCCATGCTATATTATATTCTGTTTTGGACATTATTGGGCTTTATTATACACTTTTATATTATTTTTGGGACTAACCTATTAACCGGAGGCCCAGCCCAGAATTGATGTTTTTTTGCCGATTTTAGGGTTTCACAGAAAAAGAATATCAAACGGAGTCCAAACGGAATGAAACCTTCGGGAACGTGATTTTCGGAATGAACATGATCCAGAGGACTTGGACCCTATGTCAAGACATCAACCAGGAGGCCACGAGGTAGGGGGGCGCGCCCTCCACCCTCATGGGTCCCCTGTTGCTCCACCGACGTACTCCTTCCTCCTATATATACCTACATACCCCCAAACTACCAGATACGGAGCCAAAACCCTAATTCCACCGCCGTAACTTTTTGTATCCACGAGATTGTTGGGGAACGTAGTAATTTCAAAAAATTTCCTACGCACACGCAAGATCATGGTGATGCATAGCAACGAGGGGGAGAGTCTGATCTACGTACCCTTGTAGATCACCAGCGGAAGCGTTGACACAACGTAGAGGAAGTAGTCGTACGTCTTCTTCCCGATCCGACCGATCCAAGCACCGTTACTCCGGTACCTCCGAGTTCTTAGCACACGTTCAGCTCGATGACGATCCCCGGGCTCCGATCCAGCAAAGCTTCGGGGAGGAGTTCCGTCAGCACGACGGCGTGGTGATGATCTTGATGTTCTACCGACGCAGGGCTTCGCCTAAGCACTACAATGATATGATCGAGGTGGGATATGGTGGCAGGGGGTACCGCACACGGCTAAGGAACGATCTCAATGATCAACTTGTGTGTCTAGAGGTGCCCCCTGCCCCTGTATATAAAGGAGCCAAGGGGAAGGGGTGCGCCGGCCAGGGAGAGGGCGCAGGAGGAGTCCTACTCCCACCGGGAGTAGGACTCCCCCCCCAATCCTAGTTGGACTAGGTTTCGCAAAGGGGGAAAGAGAGAGAGGGGGGCCGGCCCCTTCTCCTAGTCCTAATAGGACTAAGGGAAGGGGGGCGCGCGGCCACCTATGGGCTGCCCCTTTTCTCCTTTCCACTAAGGCCCATGAAGGCCCATATGGCTCCCGGGGGGTTCCGGTAACCTCCCGGTAATCCGGTAAAATCCCGATTTCACCCGGAACACTTCCGATATCCAAATATAGGCTTCCAATATATCAATCTTTATGTCTCGACCATTTCGAGACTCCTCGTCATGTCCGTGATCACATCCGGGACTTCGAACAACCTTCGGTACATCAAAATGCATAAACTCATAATAACTGTCATCGTAACGTTAAGCGTGCGGACCCTACGGTTCGAGAACAATGTAGACATGACCGAGACACGTCTCCGGTCAATAACCAATAGCGGGACCTGGATGCCCATATTGGCTCCTACATATTCTACGAAGATCTTTATCGGTCAGACCGCATAACAACATACGTTGTTCCCTTTGTCATCAGTATGTTACTTGCCCGAGATTCGATCATCGGTATCCAATACCTAGTTTAATCTCGTTACCGGCAAGTCTCTTTACTCGTTCCGTAATACACCATCCCGCAACTAACTCATTAGTTGCAATGCTTGCAAGGCTTTAAGTGATGTGCATTACCGAGAGGGCCCAGAGATACCTCTCCGACAATCGGAGTGACAAATCCTAATCTCGAAATACGCCAACCCAACATCTACCTTTGGAGACACCTGTAGTACTCCTTTATAATCACCCAGTTACGTTGTGACGTTTGGTAGCACCCAAAGTGTTCCTCCGGTAAACGGGAGTTGCATAATCTCATAGTCATAGGAACATGTATAAGTCATGAAGAAAGCAATAGCAACATACTAAACGATCTTTTGCTAAGCTAATGGAATGGGTCATGTCAATCAGATCATTCAATTAATGATGTGACCTCGTTAATCAAATAACAACTCTTTGTTCATGGTTAGGAAACATAACCATCTTTGACTAACGAGCTAGTCAAGTAGAGGCATACTAGTGACACTCTGTTTGTCTATGTATTCACACATGTATTATGTTTCCGGTTAATACAATTCTAGCATGAATAATAAACATTTATCATGATATCTGGAAATAAATAATAACTTTATTATTGCCTCTAGGGCATATTTCCTTCAGTCTCCCACTTGCACTAGAGTCAATAATCTAGATTACACAGTAATGATTCTAACACCCATGGAGCCTTGGTGCTGATCATGTTTTGCTCGTGGAAGAGGCTTAGTCAACGGGTCTGCAACATTCAGATCCATATGTATCTTGCAAATCTCTATGTCTCCCACCTGGACTAGATCCCGGATGGAATTGAAGCGTCTTTTGATGTGTTTGGTCCTCTTGTGAAATCTGGATTCCTTTGCCAAAGCAATTGCACCAGTATTGTCACAAAAGATTTTCATTGGACCCGATGCACTAGGTATGACACCTAGATCGGATATGAACTCCTTCATCCAGACTCCTTCATTTGCTGCTTCCGAAGCAGCTATGTACTCCGCTTCACATGTAGATCCCGCTACGACGCTTTGTTTAGAACTGCACCAACTGACAGCTCCACCGTTTAAAGTAAACACGTATCCGGTTTGCGATTTAGAATCGTCCGGATCAGTGTCAAAGCTTGCATCCACGTAACCTCTTACGGTGAGCTCTTTGTCACCTCCATACACGAGAAACATATCCTTAGTCCTTTTCAGGTATTTCAGGATGTTCTTGACCGCTGTCCAGTGATCCACTCCTGGATTACTTTGGTACCTCCCTGCTAAACTTATAGCAAGGCACACATCAGGTCTGGTACACAGCATTGCATACATGATAGAGCCTATGGCTGAAGCATAGGGAACATCTTTTATTTTCTCTCTATCTTCTGCAGTGGTCGGGCATTGAGTCTGACTCAACTTCACACCTTGTAACACAGGCAAGAACCCTTTCTTTGCTTGATCCATTTTGAACTTCTTCAAAATCTTGTCAAGGTATGTGCTTTGTGAAAGTCCAATTAAGCGTCTTGATCTATCTCTATAGATCTTTATGCCTAATATGTAAGCAGCTTCCCCGAGGTCTTTCATCAAAAAACTTTTATTCAAGTATCCCTTTATGCTATCCAGAAATTCTATATCATTTCCAATCAGCAATATGTCATCCACATATAATATCAGAAATGCTACAGAGCTCCCACTCACTTTCTTGTAAATACAGGCTTCTCCAAAAGTCTGTATAAAACCAAATGCTTTGATCACACTATCAAAGCGTTTATTCCAACTCCGAGAGGCTTGCACCAGTCCATAAATGGATCGCTGGAGCTTGCACACTTTGTTAGCTCCCTTTGGATCGACAAAACCTTCTGGTTGCATCATATACAACTCTTCTTCCAGAAATCCATTCAGGAATGCAGTTTTGACATCCATCTGCCAAATTTCATAATCATAAAATGCGGCAATTGCTAACATGATTCTGACAGACTTAAGCATCGCTACGGGTGAGAAGGTCTCATCGTAGTCAACCCCTTGAACTTGTCGAAAACCTTTTGCGACAAGTCGAGCTTTATAGACAGTAATATTACCGTCAGCGTCAGTCTTTTTCTTGAAGATCCATTTATTCTCAATTGCTTGCCGATTATCGGGCAAGTCAACCAAAGTCCATACTTTGTTCTCATACATGGATCCCATCTTAGATTTCATGGCTTCAAGCCACTTTGCGGAATCTGGGCTCACCATCGCTTTTTCATAGTTCGTAGGTTCATCATGATCTAGTAGCATGACTTCCAGAATTGGATTACCGTACCACTCTGGTGCGGATCTCATTCTGGTTGATCTACGAGGTTCAGTAGTATCTTGTCCTGAAGTTTCATGATCATCATCATTAGCTTCCTCACTAATTGGTATAGGTGTCGCAGAAACAGTTTTCTGTGATGTACTATTTTCCAATAAGGGAGCAGGTACAGTTACCTCGTCAAGTTCTACTTTCCTCCCACTCACTTCTTTCGAGAGAAACTCCTTCTCTAGAAACGATCCATTCTTAGCAACGAATGTCTTGCCTTCGGATCTGTGATAGAAGGTGTACCCAACATTCTCCTTTGGGTATCCTATGAAGACACATTTCTCCGCTTTGGGTTCGAGCTTATCAGGTTGAAGCTTTTTCACATAAGCATCGCAGCCCCAAACTTTAAGAAACGACAACTTTGGTTTCTTGCCAAACCATAGTTCATAAGGTGTCGTCTCAACGGATTTTGATGGTGTCCTATTTAACATAAATGCGGCCGTCTCTAAAGCATAACCCCAAAACGATAGCGGTAAATCAGTAAGAGACATCATAGATCGCACCATATCTAGTAAAGTACGATTACGACGTTCGGACACACCATTACGCTGTGGTGTTCCGGGTGGCGTGAGTTGCGAAACTATTCCACAATTTTTCAAATGTACACCAAACTCGTCACTCAAATATTCTCCTCCACGATCAGATCGTAGAAACTTTATTTTCTTGTTACGATGATTTTCAACTTCACTCTGAAATTCTTTGAACTTTTCAAATGTTTCAGACTTGTGTTTCATTAAGTAGATATACCCATATCTGCTTAAATCATCTGTGAAGGTGAGAAAATAACGATATCCGCCACGAGCCTCAATATTCATCGGACCACATACATCGGTATGTATGATTTCCAATAAATCTGTTGCTCTCTCCATAGTACCGGAGAACGGTGTTTTAGTCATCTTGCCCATGAGGCACGGTTCACAAGTACCAAGTGATTCATAATCAAGTGGTTCCAACAGTCCATCATTATGGAGTTTCTTCATGCGCTTTACACCGATATGACCTAAACGACAGTGCCACAAATAAGTTGCACTTTCATTATCAACTCTGCATTTTTTGGTTTCAGCATTATGAATATGTGTATCACTACTATCGAGATTCATCAAAAATAGACCACTCTTCAAAGGTGCATGACCATAAAAGATATTACTCATATAAATAGAACAACCATTATTCTCTGATTTAAATGAATAACAGTCTCGCATTAAACAAGATCCATATATAATGTTCATGCTCAATGCTGGCACCAAATAACAATTATTTAGGTCTAATATTAATCCCGAAGGTAGATGTAGAGGTAGCGTGCCGACCGCGATCACATCGACTTTGGAACCGTTTCCCACGCGCATCGTCACCTCGTCCTTTGCTAGTGTCCGCTTATTCCGTAGTCCCTGTTTCGAGTTGCAAATATTAGCAACAAAACCAGTATCAAATACCCAGGTGCTACTGCGAGCTCTAGTAAGGTACATATGTATATCACATATACCTTTGTTCACCTTGCCATCCTTCTTATCCGCCAAATACTTGGGGCAGTTCCGCTTCCAGTGACCAGTCTGCTTGCAGTAGAAGCACTTAGTTTCAGGCTTAGGTCCAGACTTGGGTTTCTTCTCCTGAGCAGCAACTTGCTTGCCGTTCTTTTTGAAGTTCCCCTTCTTCTTCCCTTTGCCCTTTTTCTTGAAACTAGTGGTCTTGTTGACCATCAACACTTGATGCTCCTTCTTGATTTCTACCTCCGCAGCTTTCAGCATCGCGAAGAGCTCGGGAATAGTCTTATTCATCCCTTGCATATTATAGTTCACCACGAAGCTCTTGTAGCTTGGTGGCAGTGATTGGAGAATTCTGTCAATGACGCAATCATCTGGAAGATTAACTCCCAATTGAATCAAGTGATTATTATACCCAGACATTTTGAGTATATGCTCACTGACAGAACTGTTCTCCTCCATCTTGCAGCTATAGAACTTATTGGAGACTTCGTATCTCTCAATCCGGGCATTTGCTTGAAATATTAACTTCAACTCCTGGAACATCTCATATGCTCCATGACGTTCAAAACGTCGTTGAAGTCCCGATTCTAAGCCGTAAAGCATGGCACACTGAACTATTGAGTAGTCATCAGCTTTGCTCTGCCGGACGTTCATAACATCTGGTGTTGCTCCAGCAGCAGGCCTGGCACCCAGCGGTGCTTCCAGGACATAATTCTTCTGAGCAGCAACGAGGATAATCCTCAAGTTACGGACCCAGTCCGTGTAATTGCTACCATCATCTTTCAACTTTGCTTTCTCAAGGAACGCATTAAAATTCAACGGAACAACAGCACGAGCCATCTATCTACAATCAACATAGACAAGCAAGAGACTATCAGGTACTAAGTTCATGATAAGTTTAAGTTCAGTTAATCAAATTACTTAAGAACTCCCACTTAGATAGACATCCCTCCAATCCTCTAAGTGATTACATGATCCAAATCAACTAAACCATAACCGATCATCATGTGAGATGGAGTAGTTTTCAATGGTGAACATCGTTATGTTGATCATATCTACTATATGATTCACGCTCGACCTTTCGGTCTCTGTGTTCCGAGGCCATATCTGCATATGCTAGGCTCGTCAAGTTTAACCTGAGTATTCTGTGTGTGCAAAACTGGCTTGCACCCGTTGTAGATGGACGTAGAGCTTATCACACCCGATCATCACGTGGTGTCTGGGCACGACGAACTTTGGCAACGGTGCATACTCAGGGAGAACACTTCTTGATAATTTAGTGAGAGATCATCTTATAATGCTACCGTCAATCAAAGCAAGATAAGATGCATAAAAAGATAAACATCACATGCAATCAATATAAGTGATATGATATGGCCATCATCATCTTGTGCTTGTGATCTCCATCTCCGAAGCACCGTCATAATCACCATCATCACCGGCGCGACACCTTGATCTCCATCGTAGCATCGTGGTCGTCTCGCTAATCTTATGCTTCCACGACTATCACTACCGCTTAGTAATAAAGTAAAGCATTACATCGCGATTGCATTGCATACAATAAAGCGACAACCATATGGCTCCTGCCAGTTGCCGATAACTCGGTTACAAAACATGATCATCTCATACAATAAAATTTAGCATCATGCCTTGACCATATCACATCACAACATGCCCTGCAAAAACAAGTTAAGACATCCTCTACTTTGTTGTTGCAAGTTTTACGTAGCTGCTACGGGCTTAAGCAAGAACTCATCTCACCTACGCATCAAAACCACAACGATAGTTTGTCAAATAGACTCCGTTTTAACCTTCTCAAGGACCGGGCGTAGCCACACTCGGTTCAACTAAAGTTGGAGAGACAGTCGCCCGCAAGCCATCTATGTGCAAAGCACGTCGAGGGAACCGGTCTCGCATAAGCGTACGCGTAATGTTGGTCCGGGTCGTCTCGTCCAACAATACCGCTGAACCAAAGTATGACATGCTGGTAGGCAGTATGACTTGTATCGCCCACAACTCACTTGTGTTCTACTCGTGCAAATAACATCAAACCATAAAACCTAGGCTCGGATGCCACTGTTGGGGAACGTAGTAATTTCAAAAAAATTCCTACGCACACGCAAGATCATGGTGATGCATAGCAACGAGGGGTAGAGTCTAATCTACGTACCCTTGTAGATCGCCAGCGGAAGCGTTGACACAACGTAGAGGAAGTAGTCGTACGTCTTCTTCCCGATCAGACCGATCCAAGCACCGTTACTCCGGCACCTCCGAGTTCTTAGCACACGTTCAGCTCGATGACGATCCCCGGGCTCCGATCCAGCAAAGCTTCGGGGAGGAGTTCCGTCAGCACGACGGCGTGGTGACGATCTTGATGTTCTACCGACGCAGGGCTTCGCCTAAGCACTACAACGATATGATCGAGGTGGGATATGGTGGCAGGGGGCACCGCACACGGCTAAGGAACGATCTCAATGATCAACTTGTGTGTCTAGAGGTGCCCCCTGCCCCTGTATATAAAGGAGCCAAGGGGGAGGGGTGCGCCGGCCAGGGAGAGGGCGCAAGAGGAGTCCTACTCCCACCGGGAGTAGGACTCCCCCCCCCCAATCCTAGTTGGACTAGGTTTCCCAAAGGGGGAAAGAGAGAGAGGGGGGCCGGCCCCTTCTCCTAGTCCTAATAGGACTAAGGGAAGGGGGGGCGCGCGGCCACCTATGGGCTGCCCCTTTTCTCCTTTCCACTAAGGCCCATGAAGGCCCATATGGCTCCCGGGGGGTTCCGGTAACCTCCCGGTAATCCGGTAAAATCCCGATTTCACCCGGAACACTTTCGATATCCAAATATAGGCTTCCAATATATCAATCTTTATGTCTCGACCATTTCGAGACTCCTCGTCATGTCCATGATCACATCCGGGACTCCGAACAACCTTCGGTACATCAAAATGCATAAACTCATAATAACTGTCATCGTAACGTTAAGCGTGCGGACCCTACGGTTCGAGAACAATGTAGACATGACCGAGACACGTCTCCGGTCAATAACCAATAGCGGGACCTGGATGCCCATATTGGCTCCTACATATTCTACGAAGATCTTTATCGGTCAGACCGCATAACAACATACGTTGTTCCCTTTGTCATCGGTATGTTACTTGCCCGAGATTCGATCGTCGGTATCCAATACCTAGTTCAATCTCGTTACCGGCAAATCTCTTTACTCGTTCCGTAATACACCATCCCGCAACTAACTCATTAGTTGCAAT
Source organism: Triticum monococcum (assembly GCA_034509565.1). Taxonomy (NCBI): domain Eukaryota; kingdom Viridiplantae; phylum Streptophyta; class Magnoliopsida; order Poales; family Poaceae; genus Triticum; species Triticum monococcum. The sequence continues at coordinate 72,086,583 of CM067842.1, read as the reverse complement.
GCTTGCAAGGCTTTAAGTGATGTGCATTACCGAGAGGGCCCAGAGATACCTCTTCGACAATCGGAGTGACAAATCCTAATCTCGAAATACGCCAACCCAACATCTACCTTTGGAGACACCTGTAGTACTCCTTTATAATCACCCAGTTACGTTGTGACGTTTGGTAGCACCCAAAGTGTTCCTCCGGTAAACGGGAGTTGCATAATCTCATAGTCATAGGAACATGTATAAGTCATGAAGAAAGCAATAGCAACATACTAAACGATCTTTTGCTAAGCTAATGGAATGGGTCATGTCAATCAGATCATTCAATTAATGATGTGACCTCGTTAATCAAATAACAACTCTTTGTTCATGGTTAGGAAACATAACCATCTTTGATTAACGAGCTAGTCAAGTAGAGGCATACTAGTGACACTCTGTTTGTCTATGTATTCACACATGTATTATGTTTCCGGTTAATACAATTCTAGCATGAATAATAAACATTTATCATGGTATAAGGAAATAAATAATAACTTTATTATTGCCTATAGGGCATATTTCCTTCAGAGATCCCATCTTGGGGCCTGTTCCGGAGCTCCGCCGGAGGGGGCATCGATCACAGAGGGCTTCTACATCAACACCATAGCCCCTCCGATGAAGTGTGAGTAGTTTACCTCAGACCTACGGGTCCATAGTTATTAGCTAGATGGCTTATTCTCTCTTTTTGGATCTCAATACAAAGTTCCCCCCTCTCTTGTGGAGATCTATTCGATGTAATCTTCTTTTGCAGTGTGTTTGTTGAGACCGATGAATTGTGGGTTTATGAGCAAGTTTATCTATGAACAATATTTGAATCTTCTCTGAATTCTTTTATGTATGATTGGTTATCTTTGCAAGTCTCTTCGAATTATCAGTTTGGTTTGGCCTACTAGATTGATCTTTCTTGCAATGGGAGAAGTGCTTAGCTTTGGGTTCAATCTTGCGGTGTCCTTTCCCAGTGACAGTAGGGGCAGCAAGGCACGTATTGTATTGTTGCCATCGAGGATAACAAGATGGGGTTTTCATCATATTGCATGAGTTTATCCCTCTACATCATGTCATCTTGCTTAAAGCGTTACTGTGTTCTTATGAACTTAATACTCTAGATGCATGCTGGATAGCGGTCGAGGTGTGGAGTAATAGTAGTAGATGCAGGCAGGAGTTGGTCTACTTGTCTCGGACATGATGCATATATACATGATCATACCTAGATATTCTCATAACTATGCTCAATTCTGTCAGTTGCTCAACAGTAATTTGTTTACCCATCGTGAGTACTTTTGCTCTTGAGAGAAGCCACTAGTGAAACCTATGGCCCCCGGGTCTATCTTTCATCATATTAGTCTTCCAATACTTAGTTATTTTTATTGCCTTTTATTTTACTTTGCATCTTTTATTTCTCTTTATCATAAAAATACCAAAAATATTATCTTATCATATCTATGAGATCTCACTCTCGTAAGTGACCATGTAGGGATTGACAACCCCTTATCGCGTTGGTTGCAAGGATTTATTTGTTTGTGTAGGTGCGAGGGACTCGTGCGTGGCCTCCTACTGGGTTGATACCTTGGTTCTCAAAAACTGAGGGAAATACTTACGCTACTCTGCTGCATCACCCTTTCCTCTTCAAGGGAAAACCAACACAAGTGCTCAAGAGGTAGCAAGAAGGATTTCTGGCGTCGTTGCCAGGGAGGTCTACACAAAAGTCAATATACCAAGTACCCATCACAAACCTTTATCTCCCGCATTACATTATTTGCCATTTGCCTCTTGTTTTTCTCTCCCCTACTTCACCCTTTCCGTTTTATTCACCCTCTCTCTCTCCGTCCTCCCTCTCTTGCTCTTTTTGCCTCTTTTTGCTCATTTCTTGTTTGCTTGTGTGTCGGATTGCTTGCTTGTCATTATGGCTTGTCCCCTATCTTCCCCGTTGTCTCTCGAAAATGAAGTTCTTAATTTTAAGCAAAGGGAAGGAGAAAACTTAAAAGACGCTTGGTATAGGATTTGCAATGCTCAAAATAGATCTATCACGAAGCAATCCACTTTCGTTCTTCTCCGCAATTTTTACGTAGGCACTACTCCTTGGTACAGATATATCCTTGATACCATTACTGGAGGGAATTTGTTGGGTAGCCATACTTTTGATTCTTATAATGCTATGATAGATTTGTTTGGCTCACCCCCTCTTTTGGTTAATGGAACTATGTTAACTTTGGAGCATGTAATGCAAAAACTTAAATTATTGAAAATAAAGTTGCTACCATTGAGTTAATTGAAAATTTTGATAAAAAGATCCACAACCAAATTACCCAATATGGATCTAAAGTAGGAGTAACTTTGAAAAATATTAAAGAGAAGGAACCTATAGTTAATGAAAGAATAAATCATGATTCCACTAGAATCGATAAACTTGAGGGTATCATTACCAACTTGGGAGCCGCTTTTTCTTCTGTAAAGAATACTCCAAGTCTTCCAACTAAAATTTCCAAGCTTATGTATGTTCCTAAAAATAAGGGTGAATCCTCTAGCAAAGAAACTGCAGATCTCAAATCTATAAGTATTGATCCTAATCTTTTTGCTATCATTAAGGAACCATTTGCTACTAATGATTTTTTCGATCTTGTGCCTAGAAGTTTGATTATTGATAAAAGGAAATAAACTCCTAAAGGTGATAGATGTCTCATTAAAGAATTGCCAACTAAAGATGGCAATACCTAGATCTATCCTTGCTTTTATGCCTAGCTAGGGGCGTTAAACGATAGCGCTGGTTGGGAGGCAACCCAATTTTATTTTTATTCCTTGCTTTTTGCTCCTGTTTAGTAATAAATAATTTATCTATCCTCTGTTTTGGTTGTGTTTTTGTGTTTAATTAGTGTTTTGCCAAGTAGAACCGTTGGGAAGACTTGGGGAAAGTCTTCTTAATCTTGCTGTAAAAAACAGAAACTTTAGCGCTCACGAGAACTGCTGCCATTTTTATTTGGAAAGTTTATTTAGTTAATTGTTTTTGCAGATGATTAATAGATAAATTCCTCACGTCCAGCAATTTATTTTAGATTTTTTGAGGTTCCAGATCTTGTGTTAGCTACAAATTACTACAGACTGTTATGTTTTTGACAGAATCTGTTTTTTGTGTGTTGTTTGCTTATTTTGATCAATCTATGGCTAGTAAAGTAGTTTATAAACCAAAGACAAGTTGGAATACAGTAGGTTTAACACCAATATAAATAAAGAATGAGTTCATTACAGTACCTTGAAGTGGTGTTTTGTTTTCTTTCGCTAACGGAGCTCACGAGATTTTCTACTTTAAGTTTTGTGTTGTGAAGTTTTCAAGTTTTGGGTGAAAGATTTGATGGATTATGGAACAAGGAGTGGCAAGATCCTAAGCTTGGGGATGCCCATGGTACCCCAAGATAATCTAAGGACACCTAAAATCCAAAGCTTGGGGATGCCCCGGAAGGCATCCCCTCTTTCGTCTACTTACATCGGTAACTTTACTTGGAGCTATATTTTTATTCACCACATGATATGTGTTTTGCTTGGAGCGTCTTGTATGATTTGAGTCTTTATTTTTTTAGTTTACCACAATCATACTTGCTGTACACACCTTTTGAGAGAGACGCACATGATTTGGAAATTATTAGAATACTCTATGTGCTTCACTTATATCTTTTGAGTTATATAGTTTTTGCTCTAGTACTTCACTTATATCTTTTAGAGCATGGTGGTGGTTTTGTTTTATAGAAACTATTATTCTCTCATGCTTCACTTAGATTATTTTGAGAGTCTTAAGTAGCATGGTAATTTACTTAAATAATTATAATATGCTAGGTATTCAAGACTAGTAAAAGCTTTCTTATGAGTGCATTGAATACTAAGAGAAGTTTGATGCTTGATGATTGTTTTGAGATATGGAGGTAGTGATATCAAAGTTGTACTAGTTGAGTAGTTGTGAATTTGAAAAATACTTGTGTTGAAGTTTGCAAGTCCCGTAGCATGCATGTATGGTAAATGTTATGTAACAAATTTGAAACATGAGGTGTTCTTTGATTGTCCTCCTTATGAGTGGCAGTCGGGGACGAGCGATGGTCTTTTCCTACCAATCTATCCCCCTAGGAGCATGCGTGTAGTGCTTGGTTTTTGATGACTTGTAGATTTTTGCAATAAGTATGTGAGTTCTTTATGACTAATGTTGAGTCCATGGATTACACGCACTCTCACCCTTCCATCATTGTTAGCCTCTTCGGTACCGTGCATTGCCCTTTCTCACATTGAGAATTGGTGCAAACTTCACCGGTGCATCCAAACCCCGTGATATGATAAGCTCTTTCACACATAAACCTCCTTATATCTTCCTCAAAACAGCCACCCTACCTACCTATTATGGCATTCCCATAGCCATTCCGAGATATATTGCCACGCAAATTTCCACCGTTCCATTTATCATGACACGTTCATCATTGTCATATTGCTTTGCACGATCATGTAGTTGACATAGTATTTATGGCAAAGCCACCATTCATAATCCTTTCATACATGTTACTCTTGGTTCATTGCATATCCCGGTACACCGCCGGAGGCATTCATATAGAGTCATACTTTGTTCTAGTATCGACTTGTAATCATTGAGTTGTAAGTGTGATGATCATCATTTTCTAGAGCATTGTCCCAAGTGAGGAAAAAAATGAAAAAAGGAAGGCCATAAAAAAAGAGAGAGAAGAAGGCCCAAAAAATGAGAGAGAAAGAGAGAAGGGACAATGTTACTATCCTTTTTACCACACTTGTGCTTCAAAGTAGCACCATAATCTTCATGATAGAGAGTCTTTTGTTGTGTCACTTTCATATACTAGTGGGAATTTTTCATTATAGAACTTGGCTTGTATATTCCAACAATGGGCTTCCTCAAATGCCCTAGGTCTTCGTGAGCAAGTAAGTTGGATGCACACCATCTTAGTTTCTTTTGTTGAGCTTTCATATATTTATAGCTCTAGTTCATCCGTTGCCTGGCAATCCCTACTCCTTGCATTAACATCAATCGATGAGCATCTCCATATCTCATTGATTAGCCTCGTTGATGTGAGACTTTCTCCCTTTTTGTCTTCTCCACATAACCCCCATCATTATATTCTATTCCACCCATAGTGCTATATCCATGGCTCACGCTCATATATTGCATGAAGGTTGAAAAAGTTTGAGATTACTAAAGTATGAAACAATTGCTTGGCTTTTCATCGGGGTTGTGCATGATGAGGGCATTCTTGTGTGACGAAAGTGAAGCATGACTAAACTATATGATTTTGTAGGGATGAACTTTCTTTGGCCATGTTATTTTGAGAGGATATAATTGCTTAGTTAGTATGCTTGAAGTATTATTATTTTTATGTCAATATTGAACTTTTATCTTGAATCTCTTGGATCTGAATATTCATACCACAATTAAGAAGAATTACATTGAAAATATGCCAAGTAGCATTCCACATCAAAAATTCTGTTTTTATCATTTACCTACTGCGGGAATTAAGCTTGGGGATGCTTGATACGTCTCGAATCGTATGTATAATTTTTTATTGTTCCATGCTATATTATATTCTGTTTTGGACCTTATTGGGCTTTATTATACACGTTTATATTATTTTTTGGACTAACCTATTAACCGGAGGCCCAGCCCAGACTTGCTGTTTTTTTTGCCGATTTTAGGGTTTCGCAGAAAAAGAATATCAAACGGAGTCCAAACGGAATGAAACCTTCGGGAACGTGATTTTCGGAACGAACATGATCCAGAGGACTTGGACCCTACGTCAAGACATCAACCAGGAGGCCACGAGGTAGGGGCGCGCCTACACCCCCAGGCGCGCCCTCCACCCTCATGGGCCCCCTGTTGCTCCACCGACGTACTCCTTCCTCCTATATATACCTACGTACCCCCAAACTACCAGATACGGAGCCAAAACCCTAATTCCACCGCCATAACTTTCTGTATCCACGAGATCCCATCTTGGGGCCTGTTCCGGAGCTCCGCCGGAGGGGGCATCGATCACGGAGGGCTTCTACATCAACACCATAGCCCCTCCGATGAAGTGTGAGTAGTTTACCTCAGACCTACGGGTCCATAGTTATTAGCTAGATGGCTTCTTCTCTCTTTTTGGATCTCAATACAAAGTTCTCCCCCTCTCTTGTGGAGATCTATTCGATGTAATCTTCTTTTGCGGTGTGTTTGTTGAGACCGATGAATTGTGGGTTTATAATCAAGTTTATCTATGAACAATATTTGAATCTTCTCTGAATTCTTTTATGTATGATTGGTTATCTTTGCAAGTCTCTTCGAATTATCAGTTTGGTTTGGCCTACTAGATTGATCTTTCTTGCAATGGGAGAAGTGCTTAGCTTTGGGTTTAATCTTGCGGTGTCCTTTCCCAGTGACAGTAGGGGCAGCAGGGCACGTATTGTATTGTTGCCATCGAGGATAACAAGATGGGGGTTTCATCATATTGCATGAGTTTATCCCTCTACATCTTGTCATCTTGCTTAAAGTGTTACTCTGTTCTTATGAACTTAATACTCTAGATGCATGCTGGATAGCGGTCGATGTGTGGAGTAATAGTAGTAGATGCAGGCTGGAGTCGGTCTACTTGTCTCGAACGTGATGCCTATATACATGATCATACCTAGATATTCTCATAACTATGCTCAATTCTGTCAATTGCTCAACAGTAATTTGTTTACCCATCGTGAGTACTTTTGCTCTTGAGAGAAGCCACTAGTGAAACCTATGGCCCCCGGGTCTATCTTTCATCATATTAGTCTTCCAATACTTAGTTATTTTTATTGCCTTTTATTTTACTTTGCATCTTTTATTTCTCTTTATCATAAAAATACCAAAAATATTATCTTATCATATCTATCAGATCTCACTCTCGTAAGTGACCATGTAGGGATTGACAACCCCTTATCGCGTTGGTTGCAAGGATTTATTTGTTTGTGTAGGTGCGAGGGACTCGTGCGTGGCCTCCTACTGGATTGATACCTTGGTTCTCAAAACTGAGGGAAATACTTACGCTACTTTGCTGCATCACCCTTTCCTCTTCAAGGGAAAACCAACACAAGTGCTCAAGAGGTAGCAGGTTCCTTTTCGTTGAAGATCCAATATTTCACCTTTGCTTTCCAGGCGGCCAGCGCGTCGCTAAACTTACTCATGGCATGTTTGTTTATCTTCTTCATTGCTGGGACCTTATATGGATCTTTATAATCCTTTTCATTCCGGCCCGGGAACAATAATATATGGTGCAACTTCTTTAGGAGGGCGAGCCTCATATTATCTAACTTGTTTAGTTTCTCATCGTTGATGGTGGCGGTTGTCTATATGATGCAGCCAATTTGATTGCCGTAGCACGCGCGCGCTTCCTCGGGCGTGTTTGGCTCAAAATTGCCGTTGTCCACCTCCGTGACCACCACTCTAGTAGTCCTGAGCTTGTTAGGAAGCCGTCGCCTCTTTCCTTTCGGTTCTATACCGGCTCCTCTCCCCGAGGCAGCGCCGGTCTCAGTCTCAGCGGCGATCTCGATGCCGGTCTGAGTCTCAGCGCCGGTCTCAGTCTCGTCGGCAAGGCTCAAAATTTCTCTGCCGCCCGGTAGACGTAGTCGCAATCACCAGAACCCTGTCCTTCATCGTTGCTAGCCATGCTTCCTACAATTAAATCTAGTCAATTAATTCTATACCTAATAAAATGAATAATGACATAAAAGGGCCTATTGTTTTGCAGGAACGTTGACTCCTTCCCGGTGCGGCAAATCCCGGGCACTCGATATGTCCTAATTTGTAGCACAAGTCATGCCGAAATTCACGGAAAATTTTGGCATGACCTTTGCTAAAAAGTGGACAAATCGAGAACGTGAATTTTGCCGGAACGGAAATGAGTCAACATTCCAGCAAAACATAGGCCACTTGGCTTCATTCCCTGGAAACAACAAAAGGCCACTTGGACACAATCAAACCACTTCAATATCGATTATGATCAATGAGCAAACACAATTGAGGATTTTTCATATATCATGACCACTTCAAATTTGCATCTCCTAGTGTTTGACAGTTCAAGAAAATCTACACAAATCTCATGCTCTCTGAAACTCAATTCAAAAACCAAATATAGATGGATGAACCCTAGAACTCAAATTATGAACCTAGAACTCAAATTATGTCCTAAATTTTTGTCCTAATAAAAATTCACTAAAAATTAAGAACCTACTAGACTTGCAACACTAATAGAAATTTATATGTTTATATTGATTTTTTTCTCTAAACTAAATCCTACCACCCTAGTTAACATCTAGTTAAACCTCACTTTCCTAACATTTGTAATTAAACACTACAACCCTAACCCTACTGCCGTAGTTAAGCATATACAATTTTTTCCTACGGCGAGGGAGGCAGGGGCGTCTCTGTCAAATTAACCTAACTAAATTAACCTAACTAAATTATTTTCCTAACTAAATTAACCTAACTAATTTAGAGAGAGAGAAAGAGAGAGGAGGCGTGGGGGCCTACAGAGGATGGCTCCAGTGGTGGCGCGGGAGGCAGGGGCGTCTCCGGTGACGACGAGGGAGGCAGTTGTGGCGAGGGAGGATCCGGTGGCGTCGACTGCGGCTCTGGTGGCGTCGACTGCGGCTCCAGTGGCGTTGATGAGGCCGCACAGCTCCGGTGGCGTTGGGGAGCGGCTCCGGTGGCGTCGACGGCGTGCGGCTCTGGTGGCACCGGGGGCATCGACGTGGGTAGGAGACGGCGGCGAAGTGGGGCGACGGCGAATCGGGCATACGGCGGCGGGGTGGGTCGAGGGATTTGGGGGAGAAGTGATGGTCGTGGGGAAATGGTTTTTTGGTTAAGTCAAACTTAGCGGTAGCGCTTTTCGCGAAACGTGCTATAGCTAAGTTAGCTATAGCGATTTTCACAAAACACGCTACTGCTATAGCTATGTAATTTCCTTCATCTTTCTTATTTCCTTTTCTGTTTCTACAGCGGAGGTCTAGGAAACGCGCTGCAGCTACGTTAACTATAGCGCCTCTTACGAACAAACGTTACTGCTAAGCATTTCTCCTTTTTTTCGCTTTCTCATTTATTTCGCTTTCTCATTTATTTTGCTCTATATTTTATTTTTTCTTTCTCCTTTTTCTATTTCTTTCTTTTTCATTTACTTTTCCATTTGTTTTTCATTTTATTTTATTTTCATTAGCAGTAGCGCTCTCCGCGCGAAACACGTTGCTACTTATGTCCTAGCGGCAGCGCGCTTCCCTCAAGACCGCTACTGCTATGCGTAGCCTATCGTTTTAGCAATGGGAATATTAGTGGTAGCGTTTTTTCATGCGCACGCGCTACTGCTACTATTGTATCTGTAGCGCGATTTACGAACGCGCGCTACTACTATTTAGCACTAGCGCCCATTTTTGACACGCGCTACTGCTAAACTTTTGTGTATAAGGTTTTCTCTAGTAGTGCTAAGATGCACCCATCCAACACCAACATTCTTCTAACAAAAGAAAGAGAAAAGGCCGACATATCGACAATTAGTAATGTCATATAATACCGGCACTATCTCAAAATATTGGATAAAAACTCTTTGGCCACCTGCACCAACGATATTGAAGGCCTCTTTGATTCACAAAAGATTGTCGAAATGTATGTCAAGATTAGAGTGTCACGTTCTGTTCTATCCTAAATGATTGCAAAACTACAAAACTAGATGATACTCCACTTGTTGCTGTGAGGATTGGTTGCAATACTTTTTGATGAAATTTAAAATAAATATATTATATTATATTTGATTATTAAATAGTTGTAATATATAGTTCGAATGATTTAAGTTGGGATGTGTGCATGTTGAGAGAGAATATAAATAGCAATTGACATGTATGTTAAGAGAAATAATTAGTGGAGTTATGATGTGACATGTGTGGTGAGGTGGTGTGTGTGTGTTGAGAGAATTTAGATAGTGGGGATTATACTATAGACGATACCCACATTGCGACGAGAATTGATTGCAATATATTTTAGTGAGATCTGGTTGTATGGAACATGATTGTTTGAGTTAATAACATGAGAATCAAAACTGAAAATACATATGATTTAGCACATTAGATTATTGTATAGTTGCAGACTATTCATTGAATAGAATATGTATAATAAAGTGAAAATATTTTTCATGCATGGTTACGTATTGTGGTGGACCTTTCTTCATACATGGTTGCATGTTGAGGTGGGTCTTTTCTCATGCATAGTTGTATGATGAAGTGGCATGCTTTTATGTTGATAAAAATAAGTTAGCGATGATAAACTATTTAGGTATATAGGATATGATGTGGATGAAAGAATGTTTGATAGCATATGAAGACAAAGGAATTATATCAAGAGGTTTGAGTGGATGAAATTTTTCCTCCAAATTAAAGAACGAATTAATCACGTGAAAAAATCCTAAATATTTCAATTATGCGAATCAAACAACCAACATAAAAGATTTTTTTTAGCAAACTGAGCCTAGCTCAGATGGTTAAGTTCTTTGTAGTGAAACCAACCTATCAGGGTTCAAGTTCTAGACTTGATATTGATGATCACATTTTTCTGGATTTATTCCAGACTTTCCGGCGATGCTCCTTCAGTGGAAGGAGATGTTCCGGCCGACTACAGAGGCCTCTGTGGTAATTTGGTCAATCTTAAGATGATGTATCGGCCTAGTCTCTCATATGTGCTTATAGGGATACGTAGGATGTGCATGCGTTCATAGGGCTAACTCTAATACCATGTTTGGACCACCCTCTCAGCAACTAAGAGGTCCATTCGAAGAAAACAAACACTAATTTAAGTAAGAAGTTTCCCCATATCGGAGACTTCTTACTTAAATGAAATTATTTTATCGTTTTAGTTGGAGTTGCTGGAATCTTAGGTGGTTCTCGAAAGAAGATAGCAAATAGAAAATTATATCCCTAAAGTAGAAACTATTAGGTACGCTCTACGTCTGTAACGTGTTACAAAAAGGTAGAAAAAATTCTAAAGATTTTTAGATAAGAGGCTATTCCTTTAAAATTCCTTTAAAAGTGAGACACCTTTGGTACTACGAAAGTGAAAATATGCCCCAAGTGAAAATCTAAGATCGTTTAATGTACTACAAAGTGACACACCTTTGGTAAGGCAGGCAAGCTATGCGACCACAGCTCCCTTGTCAAATCAACAAAGAAGAAGAGCAAAGGCATGAAAAAAGTGTGTTTTGTGAACCACTCGCTCCATGGCCCATAAACTTGAAGGTGCCAAACTACTCACCAGATGTTGATCTATGGTCCGAAAACCGGCAGGACGGAGATGGTGGGCATTCACGTCGGCGATAACGGCCAAGGTTTCACAACATGAATGTTTTTTTTTTTTGACAAAGGTTGTTATTGTCTTAGTTCTTTCATTTCTTGGAGAAGAAGAGGCTGAATGGCTGATGTCAACAATATGTGCCTGTGTTCTATATCCTTTTATTATCAGGATATTATATTTCACACAAATCAGATTTCGATCGATCCAGAGAAAGAGAGAGCATGAGCAGCCGGTTTGTGAATCTGGCGGTGAGGAACATGAACGGCCGTCCCGCGCCCTTCAACCTATACCGCATAGATCCAGCGAAGTTGTTCTACCCGGCCGGCGCCGCGTCAGCAACGGCGACGTCGTCCGAAGGAAGATCACCAGATCCAACGACAATGATGAAATCTCGGTTGCCCTGCGAAAAGAACCAGGCCGCGGCCGGGCAGATCGATTTCATGTCCATCGGCCGCGGCGGGAACGCTATCCTCGCCGTGGACAACGTCGGCCGCACCATCCTGTATGACGCAGACCTCCACACCATCCGCACCAGCCTGCCCATGATGTCCCAACCCATGCGGGACCCCATCGCCATCGCCGTCGGCGACGACGACCTGTTCGTCATGGCGAGCAGGCCCGGCCCGCGGCCCGCGGCCCCAGATGGGATGCTTCCAGGCCCTCCTCCGGGACAGCAATTCGTCCTCGTCCTTCAAGAAATGGCGCTGGATCTACCTCCAGCCACCGCCCTTCACCTGGCGCTGCGAATATGACCATCATCCGATCTGCTGCTGCTGTCGCTACCACGACAGCGACGGATTGCCGGGCACTGAGTTCCAAGACGCCGTTGCAATCTGCGATTCTGCGCCCACACGATGGTCGGCAACTCGCAGATCTGGATATCCACGCCAGCCGCCGGCACGTATACCTTGGACACGGAGAGCGGCGCGTGGAGCAAGGCCGGCGACTGGGCGCTGCCGTTCAGAGGCCGCGCGGTGTACGTCCCCGAGGACGACCTCTGGTTTGGCTTTTCGCCGGACTACGAGCAGCTCTGCGCGTTTGACCTGACCGCCATGTCGACGGCGACGGCGCCGGCCGTGCCGCTGATGGCGTGGGACGATCTGGCCTGGACGGAGAGCTGGGTCCCGACGGCCGGACGTATCGTGCCGCTGGGCTCTGGCAGGTTCTGCGTCGCCAGGTTCTTCTCCGGACTTCCGCTTCAGTAGACCCTCCGTAAACACAAGAACGACCGAGATTGCCCAATACCCTTTCATAACAGAGGGCAGGACGGGCATATTTTGAAAAAGCTTCCTCTGCCGGCCTGACCGCTCGCAAAAAAAAAACAAACAGGCGAAGCAATACGTATATGAATACAGCCCGCCCGCCCGGGAGGGAAAAAAATTAAACCGGCCGGCCGCACGCGCCTGGTGACGTGGCAGGCATGCAGACGTGCCCGCCCGCGATCACGGCGGCAGTCCCCGCAGTCAACGCGTCGTGCCGCACCCGTCACGGCCCCACCCGCCCACGTCCCCCGACCCCACGTCAGCCCGCACCCGTCCGCCAATCACGGCGCCCGAGGCGCGCATGCACGCAGGCGGTTGCACGCGCGTGCCGCCTGCCGGACGCCACCGCTGCCGCCGCTGTCGTCTCCTCGCATGCCGCGCCTCTGCTGCCGCCTGCCGCCGCGCCTGCCGGACGCCACCGCTGCCGCCTGCCGTCGCTGTCGGCTCCTCGCCTGCCGCGCCGCCGCTGCCGCTGTCGCCTGGCCTGCCACCCGACCGGCCCGCCGCCTGGCCTGCCCCCTCCGGACGCGCCGTTCACGGTGCCCGACGGTCAAAGCGTCGCCTCGCCTACCGCGCGGTCATTAACGCGCCGGCGTTAATAGCCGCGTTGCCGCCCGCCCGCCACCTCCCCCGCCCGCCCCGCCCCGCTATAAAACGGCGACTCCCCGCCCACGCCCGTCCCACCGTGCTGTCGCCTGCCCGCCTCCTCCCCCGCCCCCGCCCACACCCGTCCCACCGACGCCTGTCGCCGCCTGCCCGCGCTCGATGTCGTTCTTTCGCGGCAGCAGCAGCACCGGCGGCGGCGCCGCCGCCGCCGACGTCCCCGGCGCATGGCCGACGAGCATCGGTGTGCCGGAGACGCTGGAGCTCCACCGCTACTGCCTCCTTGTGCCGCCGGGCTGCCGTCTTCCATGCAACTGGAAGATCGACGCGGACGGCTACGCGACGACGGGTCCCGGCGCGACGGAGGAGGAGCTCCGCAACCACAGCGGCGGCCGGCACAATATCGAAGGCCGGAAGCGGTTTTGGTGCGGGAAGGACTATTGGGAGGTCATGGCCGCCTTCCGCCTTGCGGCGGCCGGTGAGACCCCCGACCTGACGGGCCGCAGCGGCCGTCTTCGTGCACCGCCTCCACCGCACGATCGCCACAGACGTGGCGGCGGCCACGGTGTGCACCCGGCACCGGCGCCCGCGCCGGCCGCCCCTCCCTCGCCGCCGGGGATAGACTTGCCGCCGGAGCAGGTCATCCTCCGCGAGGACGGCCATCCGGATGACACGCCGGGGTACCACGTGGCCGTACGGGCGTCGGAGGCTACAGCGGCGGCGGCGGAGGCGATGGAGGCCGCCGAGATTGCGGCCGCAATCCAGGCGGCTGAGGCGGCGCAGCAGGCGGCCGAGGCGGCGCAGCAGGCGGCGATGGCGGCGCCGGAGTGGCAGCAGGTGCCGCCGGAGTGGCAGCTGGAGTGGGAGCAGGCGCCGGCGGAGGAGGAGGATTCCGACGACGATCCGGTGGACTGGGACGACCTCGCCAACCGGTCCAGCAGCGACGATGACGGCGGCGACGGCCCGGCCGTGATTGACCTCGTTGATAGCGACAACGAGTAGTTTTTTTTACTGTGTTTTTTATTTAATTTGGTTATGTCGTTGTAAGCCTAAGTAGTAGACTTTATGTATGAACTTGTAATCATCAAGTTCGCTCGACTATGTAAAATATTTTATCTATGTCGAATGAAATTTAAGTGAAATTTCTTTTGTCCATTTCATTCGAGAGTTTTGATTTGATGATGAATTTGTACACGAAAATATGCTAAAACATAATAAAATAGTAAGGCGCTAAAGTACGTGATTGCATGCATGTAACAGAACAAAATTTTGCGAGTGTGTGTGCATCCTGAATGTAGTCCTACACGCACGATATGAACGAAATCAGACAGGAAACACACGTCGCTCAGTGTGTGTCCGGACATCGATGTAGGGTACTTTAGCCTAGGAAACCCTAGAAAATGCGTCGAGGGTTAAAAAATTGCGAGAATTGGCGTGGATGCTGTGGATGGTGATGGCAACGTGTGGAAAAAGTGTCGTGACGTTTGACGGAGTAGAAAAAAAAACCGTAGTTGGGAACCCACTCCCCGCCAGACCGAGAAGTAGCTGGTTGCACTGGGGCTACGTGATCGCATGCATGCAATTGCACCAAAGTGTGCGTACATGTGGGCACGGCCAACGTAGGCCCCCACGCAAGGTTGGAACGAAAACGGACACAAAACGGACATTGCGTCACGTCCGGGCAGTGATTTTGCGATTTTCGACCTGGAAAACCCTAGAAAATGCGCCGAGCGCCGGAAAAATAAGAGAATTGGCGTGTGTACTGTGGATGGTGATGGCAACGTGTGGAAAAAGTGTCGTGACGTTTCACGGGGTAGAAAAAAACCGTAGTTGGGAACCCCCTCCCCGGCAGACCGAGAAGTAGCTGGTTGCACTGGGGCTACGTGGTCGCATGCATGCAATTGCACCAAAGTGTGCGTACATGTGGGCACGGCCAACGTAGGCCCCCACACAAGGTTGGAACGAAAACGGACACAAAACGGACGTTGCGTCACGTCCGGGCAGTGATGTGATTTTCGACCTGGAAAACCCTATAAAATGCGCTGAGCCCTGGAAAAATACGAGAATTGGCGTGGGTGCTGTAGATGGTGATGGCAATGTGTGGAAAAAGTGTCATCACGTTTGACGGAGTAGAAAAAAAACGTAGTTGGGAACCCCCTCCCCGGCAGACCGAGAAGTAGCTGGTTGCACTGGGGCTACGTGATTGCATGCATGCAATTGCACCAAAGTGTGGGTACATGTGGGAACGGCCAACATAGGCCCCCACACAATGTTGGAACAAAAACGGACACAAAACGGACGTTGCGCCACGTCCGGGCAGTGGTTTTGCGATTTTCGACCTGGAAAACCCTAGAAAATGCGCCGAGCGCCGGAAAAATACGAGAATTGGCGTGGGTGCTGTGGATGGTGATGGCAACGTTTGGAAAAAGTGTGGTGACGTTTGACGGAGTAGAAAAAAAACCGTAGTTGGGAACCCCCTCCCCGGCAGACCGAGAAGTAGCTGGTTGCACTGGGGCTACGTGATCGCATGCATGCAATTGCACCAAAGTGTGCGTACATGTGGGCACGGCCAACGTAGGCCCCCACGCAAGGTTGGAATGAAAACGGACACAAAACGGACGTTGCGTCACGTCCGGGCAGTGATTTTGCGATTTTCGACCTGGAAAACCCTAGAAAATGCGCCAAGCGCCGGAAAAATACGAGAATTGGCGTGGGTGCTGTGGATGATGATGGCAACGTGTGGAAAAGTGTCGTGCCATTCGGCGGAGTAAAATAAAAATCGTAGTTGGGAACCGCCTCTCCGGTAGACCGAAACCAGGCTCGTTGCACAAGGTCTACGTGATCGCATGCATGAAATTGCACCAAAGTGTGCGTACATGTGGGCACGGCCTACGTAGGGGCCCACGCAAGGTTTGAACGAAAACGGACACCAAACGAACGTCGCGTCACGTCCGGACAGTGTTTTAGGGCATTTTCACTGGAAAAATCCTAGGAAATACATCGAGCGTCGGAAAAATATGCAAATCGGCGTGGGTGCTGTCGACGCTGATGCCAACGTGTGGAAAAAGTATCGTGCCATTCGGCAGAGTAAAATAAAAATTGTAGTTGGGAACCGCCCCTCCGGTAGACCGAAACTGGGCTCGTTGCACAAGGTCCACGTGATCGCACGCATGCAATTGCACCAAATTGTGCGTACATGTGGGCACGGCCTACGTAGGGGCCCCACGCAAGGTTGGAACAAAAACGGACACAAAACGAACGTTGCGTCACGTCCGGGCAGTGTTTTAGGGCATTTTCACCGGGAAAATTCTAGGAAATGCATCGAGCGTCAGAAAAATATGCAAATCGGCGTGGGTGCTGTCGACGGTGATGCCAACGAGTGAAAAAAGTCTTGTGGGATTTGGCGGAGTAAAAAATGTACTTATCAATCAATCTCTACTCCTAATGGAGCAGTTGGTAGGATTGCGTCCACGGTTTATTTTCGTCTGGTTATATTTCGCCTGGTTTATTTTCGTCCGGTTTATTTTCGTCTCATATCCCACCATCATATCTCCTCACATTGATTTTTTTACCATCACAATAAAAACTTTCCTAACTTTTCCAAAGTTTCCTAACTAGACACGTTATAAACGGGCAGGTACCAATAGCACGTTATCAATTAATAAAATTTTGTTTTATGACAATCAATTCCAAATCCTAATTTTCCTAATGCATCGATCTTTGCCTTTTTTAAGTAGTTATTTTGATAGGGAGGGTTTACCCACGAAAATCATCCCTCCATCGTCGGCTGCATCCCTCACCCAAGTCGCTGTTGCAGGATCTTCATCCGTCATCCTGAGCAATTGGGGCGGTGATGCGGGCGAGCTTCACGATAGTGGGGAGGACCAGGCCGCGGTGAAGGCAGGTCATGCGCTCCTCACGCTCCACGAACAGAACCTGTGCACGGAGGCGGTAGCGCGGGGTGGCAGCCGGCAATGAGGCGGCCGCGCTACGTGACGAGCGCGGGGTCCCCCTTTGTGATGTTTTGGCATCGCTCCTTCATCGCACATCCTCAGGTTCCTCTTGCCCTTCCCTTCCTCTGTCCTCCTCTCCCATCTTTATGCTTTCACGTGCATCCAGTTTTGATTCCTCGTGTGATATATACCAAACATAGGTATGTCAATTCACTTCCTTCCCTTCCCTTCGTCCCTCGGTCCCACGCTCGTGGCGCTGAAGTGGTGGCAACAGGCGATGGCGGTGGTGTCACTGATGGCGGCGAGGACAGCACGTGGCAGCTCCCGAAGCATGAACACGACCGCACCTCGGGCCTGCCGTCTGCCAAGATATGGGTGAGTTCTCGTGCTGCCAACCATAAACCCTCACTTACTACAAATTCCTCAAACCCTACCGTCTTGATCCCGTCCACACTCTGATCCAAAGGACGATGCAGCTCCGGCCGATTGACAATGGAGGTTTGGGATCCTTCCTCTCAGCACCCACTCCTGGAAGAATCAGCGCCGCGCCACGCCGATTGAACCCCGTCGAGATCACTCGCCAAGATTGCTATTCTGAAGTTTATTGTAAAGAAAGTGAAGAGTGAGACAGGATCTGCACTTGTGCTAATATAACATATACTTGTGAAGGTGCAGGTTTTATTTTGAAAATCCAATTTGTTTATCCTTTTGTTGTTGTATTCTTGGATTAAAGGGACTGTGTGACAAGGTGAAAGAGCTAATAGTTGTAGTTTTACACCAATGCAATTTGTTTTGTTTCAGTATTGGACATGGCGTGCGAGAGACACTTGTATTGTTGTTGCTTGATCCAATCGACACCCGTCTCATCTTCTTACGATCCGATCGGAGTTATGTTCTCAAATCCTTACTCGTGTTTCATCTTATTTTGGTTTTCTTAGGTCCGAGGCAGCAGCGGCATCCATGCATGGTTATGAGCTCTATCACTTTGATAGCTACAAGTTGCGGAGGGCACTTTGACAGCTACAAGTTGCGGAGGTTCGGGATCCTTCCTTGCAGCAGCCACTCCTGGAAGAATGAGCAGCGTGCCACACGCACTACTGGAATCAACTAATTTGCCATCTGCCAGCTCTTTGCCGTCTGCTAGCTGACGACAAAGCAGCTCTTTGCCATCAGCTACCAAAAAGCAGACGACAAAGAACTGTTAGACG
Source organism: Triticum monococcum (assembly GCA_034509565.1). NCBI lineage: Eukaryota > Viridiplantae > Streptophyta > Magnoliopsida > Poales > Poaceae > Triticum > Triticum monococcum. Next base: position 72,068,201 of record CM067842.1, on the reverse strand, counting down.
GCAAAGAAGCTCTTTGCCGTCCGCCAGTTCTTTGCCGTCTGCTGGCAGATGGCAAAGAATCTTTGCCGTCAGCTGGCAGACGGCAAAGAGAGAGGTGGCCCCCACCCCCCGCCCATTTGGGAAAAACTTAACGGGCCACCTCTTTGCTGTCTGCCAGCAGACGGCAAAGAGGCAAAATGGCGGACGGCAAAGAGGGCACTATCTAACGGCCCGTGCACCCCGCCCCTCTCTGTTCTCACCACTTCTTCCCACCACCCCCGCCGCCGCCGCCTCCTGCCCCCGCCGCCGCCCCGGCCCCCCACCGCCCCGTCGTCCCCCCCCCCCCCCCCCCCGCCCCGGTGCCCCAGCCCCCCGCCGCCCCGCGCCCCACCGCGCCGGGCCCGGCCCCCCGCCGCCCCAGGCCGCCCCGCGCCCCGGCCAGCTCCTCCACCGCCCCGCCCCCTCCTCCACCGGCGCTGCAGAAGGTGAGCCCCCCTCCTTTTTTCTGTTTTTTTTTCTGTTTTTTTCCTTTTTAGTTTTAGTTTAGATTTAGTTTTAGTTTTAGTTTTAGTTTTAGTTTAGTTTTAGGTTTAGATTTAGTTTTTTCCTTTTTTTCTGTTTTATTTGTTTTAGGTTTATGTTTAGTTTAGATTTAGTTTTAGTTTTAGTTTTAGGTTTAGTTTTAGGTTTAGTTTAGTTTGAGGAAAGAAGAAGAAGAAGAGAAAAAGAGGAGAGGAGGAGAAGAAGAAGAGGAAGAAGAAGAAGAGGAGGAGGAGGAGAAAAAAGAAGAAGAGGAAAAAGAAGAAGAAAAAAGAGGAGAGGAGGAGAAGAAGAAGAGGAAAAAGGAAAGGAGGAAGAAGAAGAAGAAGAAGAAGGAAAAAAAGGAAGAAAAGGAAGAAAAGGAAGAATAGGAAGAAGAAGAAAAGGAAAAAAAGAGGAAAAAAACCCCGACCCGACACGGCGCCCCGACCCGACATGACACCCCGACCCGACACCGCACCCCGACCCCGACCCGGCACCCCGACCCCGACACCCCGACCCCGACCCCGACACCCCGACCCCGACCCCGACACCCCGACCCCGAGCCTGACCCGACACCCCGACCCCGACACGGACACGGCACCCCGACCCCAACCCGACACCTCGACCCCGAGACCCCGACCCCGACACCGACACGACACCCCGACACCGACACCCTGACACCACACCCACCCTTACCCCGACACCGACACGGCACCCCGACCCCGACCCGGCACCCCGAACAGACACCCCGACCCCGAGACCCTGACCCCGAGCCTGACCCGACACCCCGACCCCGAGACCCCGACCCGACACCCCGACCCCGAGACCCCGGGCCTGACCCGACACCCCGACCTCGACACTGACACGGCACCCCGACCCCGACCCGGCACCCCGACCCGACACCCCGACCCCGAGACCCCGACCCCGATCGCGAGTCGGACCCGACACCCCGACCCCGACACCGACACGGCACCCCGACCCCGACCCGGCACCCCGACCCGACACCCCGACCCCGAGACCCCGACCCCGACACGGCACCCCGACACCGACAGGGCACCCCGAGCACCGACACCTCCTGAAAATTAAGGTGTTCTTTGGCCTTCCAGAGGCTGACGGGATCATATATTTGTGAATTATTAGTTAGGTCATATATTTTTCGATTTAGTTATGAAAAACATCATATATAATTGTGTTGATCATGTAGTTTTAAATGTGCAGTTGTTTCATCGCTGCGAGGTTTGGTGTTCGACGACCTCGCCGTGCGTTTGACGAGCTCTGCCCCTTCGTTCGTGCGTGAGCACAAATGACAAGTCCTCCTCCCCCATTAATTATTTGATCTATTCCGATGAAACTTGATAGCTAGCTATATATGTGTCTTGAATCATCAGTATGCGTAACCAATATGTGTCTCCCGTTTGAAAGCGTCATAGTTATAAATATGCATGCATTTGCATATTTATAACCTTGATTCTTTCAAATTGTCCAACGCTATCCATGGACAGCCCGAGTATGTGTAGATTGGGTTCGTTTTCCCATATGCTTTGCTTCGGATCCGACGCATATATTTCGTCAGTGCCTCCCCTGTTGTTCTCCGGGTACACATCCTCTCTGTTTATTGTAGAGACGTGTATCAGGAGAACAGCGGGGAGGTGCTACCGAAATTTTGCGTCGGATCCGGAGCATAGCATGGGAAAATGAACCCAATCTACACATACACGGGTGGGATTAGGACCTATCATTACCTATTAGAGTGTAGGTTGCATGGACGTAATAAAATTGACAAAGTAGATCAACTGATGAATATATACATGGTGAATTACATATATAATTGTTGTGTGTCCAGTAGCTCTGAAAGTCAAGATGACTGACCGTGCTTGGATGTATACCGGTCACACTGGTCAGAACAAATGGAGCGTTGAATGGTTCACAAAAACTAAGGGGTTTGTGCAAGCCGCATTTGCAAATGGCCAAAAGAAAACCTGGTGCCCCTGTTTCCGGTGCGGCAATTGGGAAAAGAAGACAGAGGCTGAAATGGGCAAACACCTGCAGAAGAGTGGTTTTACGCCCGATTATACGGTGTGGACATTTCATGGTGAGTCTGCCCAACGTGACCGAGCTGAGGTGGATCGTCGTCGTACCGACGAGCATGGTACCGGGATGGAAAACATGGTGCAAGACTATGATGATGCTCGGGATTCAGACAAGGAGATGGAGGAATCTGCAAAGGCCTTCAATGAAATGTTGGAGTCTTCGAAACGTCCGCTCCACGAGCACACTGAGCTTTGTCAGTTGGATGCCATCTCACAAGTAATGGCTCTGAAGGCTCAGTTCAACTTGGGCAGAGAATGCTATGACGCAATTATGACAGTATTTGGACGCTTTCTACCCAAAGGCCATGTAATGCCTGCAAACCTGTACCAGTCGGACAAAATCCTCCGTGCACTGAAGATGCCCTATGAGAAGATACATGCCTGTGAGAAAGGATGTGCCTTATTTAGGCTTGACTATGCGGACTTGAACTATTGTCCCATTTGCAAGTCTTCCAGGTATATTGTGGTAGACAACGGTATGGGTAAGAAGACACAGACCAAAATCCCCGTTAGTGTTCTTCGGTATATGCCAATCGTACCAAGACTTCAACGTCTTTTCATGGTCGAAGAGACGGCCAGACAAATGACATGGCACAAAACAGGCAAAAGAACCGAACTAGATGCAGATGGGAATCTGATGATGGTACACACATCGGATGGTGTTGCGTGGAAAAAGTTTGATGAATTACATGCTGACAAAGCGGCAGATCCGAGGCATCCTCGAGTCGGCATCAGCACGGATGGGTTCAGTGTGTTTGGTATGACGGCAGCCCAATATAGTTGTTGGCCCGTATTTGTCTTTCCACTCAATCTCCCCCCCGGACAGATTATGCAAAGAAAGAACATTTTCCTGACGTTGATAATTCCAGGACCCAACTATCCGGGCAAAAATATGAATGTGTACATGCAGCCGCTTAAGGACGAATTGCAAGAAGCCTGGGATAATGGGTTCAAGACATACGACGCCTTTAGCAAACGGAACTTCATAATGCGTGTTTGGTACATGTACTCGACGCATGACTTGCCGGTGTATGCGCTATTCGTTGGCTGGTGTGTGCATGGAAGGTTCCCGTGCCCCACATGCAAGGGAGCTCTTGAGTTTCGTTGGCTTCAGGCCGGTCGCAAGTTTTCTTGCTTCGACATGCATATACAGTTCCTGGATCCTCGCCATAAGTTCAGGAAAGACAAGAAGAACTTCATCAGGGGTAGAGTTGTCAAAAACTCTGCACCACCTGCATTGACAGGCCAATAGACCCTGGATCAGTTAAACGCTCTCGAGCCAGATCCACAACGTCCAGGGTACTTCAAGGGGTATAATACTAAGCACGCGTGGACTCACAAAACATGCTTATGGGATCTGCCTTACTTCAAAGACCTCCTTTGCCCACACAACATCGACGTGATGCACACTGAGAAGAATAGCGCCGAGGCACTTTTTGGTACATTGTTCGGCATAGATGGGAAGTCAAAGGATAATACTAAGGCTAGAGTCGATCTGGAGGCGCTATGTGATAGGCTGTTACAAAACATGAAAGAACCGAAAGGAAAGCAGAACTGGACGAAGCCAAAGGCATGGTTCAATCTTGGAAGGCCAGCTATGAGGGAAATTCTCTTGTGGGTGCAACAGCAGTTGATGTTTCCCGATGGGTATGCAGCGAATCTAAAGAGGGGAGCGAATCTTGATAAACTGAAGATATTTGGTCTCAAGAGTCATGATTGGCACATATGGATTGAGCGGGTAATGCCGGTGATGTTGCGTGGCTTCATCCCTGAGGATGAATGGCTAGTACTGGCAGAACTCAGCTATTTCTTCCGTGTTCTTTGTGCGAAAGAACTATCGCCTGGCGTGCTAGAAGAAATGGAAGAGTTGGCGCCGGAGTTGATCTGCAAGTTAGAGAAGATCTTTCCACCGGGCTTCTTTAATCCAATGCAGCATTTGATTTTGCATCTCCCGACCGAGGCAAGATTGGGGGGGCCCGTGCGAAATCGTTGGTTCTACCCAACTGAGAGGATGCAGAAGACGCTTCGAGAAAAATGTAAAAATAAACGTAGAATTGAAGCATCGATGGCTGAGGCATTCATTACAGAGGAGGCGGCAAACTTCGTAACAGCGCACTACGAAGCCAAAAATCGTCATTTGCATAATCCGAAGCCTCGGTACAATGCTGACGAGCCTAAAAAGGGTGGATCCAACCTCAGCCTATTCAAAGGGAATATCGCACCAGCTAGTGTTTCACATCCAGTATCTTTGGATAACAAAGAATGGCGGACCATTTCGTTGTATATCTTCAACAACCTGATAGAAGTGCGGCCGTACATCGAGTAAGTTCTGGGTACATTGTTTCGCAACTTCTATTTCCTTTGAACTACTCTTATTCCTGGATATGTCATACAGTCGATACGTCACCATATTCTCGTATGGAGCGGAGATCCAAAAGGATTCCGTCGAAGAGTATGAGCTTCTCGCAAAGCAAGGAGGTGGCTATCCCGGTTTCATCTCTTGGTTCAAACAAACGGTAATTTCTATTAGACAATTTCATTTCATTCGCTAATTTGTGCATAATGCAACAATCCTTTCATATTAAACCTGTAGGCTAATTCAGAGTCTATGGACGCCGAATTGAGACAAGTCGCTAATGGTTTTGACTATAAGGTCCGTTCATTTGACAAGTACGACATCAACGGGTATCGCTTTCGTACCTATGGCAAAGAGCTATCTATGGCGGACCGAAAGTCAACAAATTGTTGTGTATCTGCTATCGGCGAAGGAGGTACCGAGTATTATGGGAGAGTTGAAGCAATTTATGAACTTCTGTTCTATGGTGAAAACCCACCGAATGTCGTAGTCTTCAAATGTTATTGGTTTCAGCCGAAGGAGACTAGAAGGACTCATGAACATGTAGGGCTAGTTGAAATCAACCAAAGCACTCATTTAGATGTTCCTAATGTCTATATTATGGCTCAACAGGCGACCCAAGTATTCTATCTACCGTGGGCCTGCCAAACTAATCCAAATCTGAAAGGTTGGGATGTCGTTTATGAAGTGCCGCCACGTGCTAGACTTTCTCCCCCAAAGGAAGAGGATTATGAACCTCACATTAATCCAGACACATATGAAGGAGAATTCTTCCAAGAGACACGTCTTTCCAAAAAGCGTTTCAAGAACCGCTATACTTCACCCCAAAACATTGAAGTAGACAGCAACAATGAATCCGACATCACCCCAGAGGAGGAACAAGAAGAGCTGGAACAAGAAGAGGTTACTGCTGCGGATGACCTGTCAATGCTTGACCGATTACGTCAAGGTGGCCTTGCACATGTTGATGCCAATGAACCCTATGAGCCCGTCATTGATTATAGTGATGATGATGATTATGCATTTATTGATGATACTGATCGAGATTATTAGTAGTGTCATGTATTACACTTTTTTATGTTGTACTTGATGATGATACACTTAAGTGATACACATATTATTATTCATGTCGGTCTTTTTTTATGTTGTACTAATTTCGTTTACTGTTTGTCATGGCAGGTGTTGAAAGATGGTGGGCGCTGGTTGGGAGCGTGGTCTGAGGTCTTCCATTCCAGACGCACCTCTCCGCCGAGCGTTGCTGGACAGTATGGCCACACCGCCGGGCCCTTCTTCGTCGACCGCGGTGCCCAACAGGGGACGAGGTAGGAAGAGAGGAGGTGGGGCACGTGGTCGTGGGAGAGGAGGTGGGGTGACTGCTACGGTACCTTCCTCGCCGCCACCCCCAGCCATTTCACCCGAGCACGTGACTGCTAGGGTGGACTCATCCGAGGAGGATGCTACACGGACTCCGGTCCACGAGCCTCCGGTCCACGGGTCTTCGGCCCATGAGAGTTCGGCCCACGTGACCCCGGAGGAGCACACGTCCGGATGGGGTACCTGGCCAGATCAGCCCGAGGAGCCGAGTGACCATGCTGATGATGGCGGGGAGCCGACTGATCTTGAGGAGGAGGGGGCACCGTCTACCAGCGTGGTGCTACACGGCTCCCGTCTGTGCCGGTGACCCGCGAGCAGAGGTGGTTGATTTTCCCTGATGGGGAGAGGTACGTAAGTGCATTTAATATTTTTGTACCTTGTGCATTCACGTTTTTTCAAATAACTAATGCGTTGGCTTGTCATGCTGCAGGGGTTGGGACCACCATCATAGTGTCCGCCGGCCCAACTCCGTCCTTGGAGTTCTTTGCCGGCAAAACTTCTCGGGGTTTGTCACGTTGCCTGGTGAGGGTCGGCTTCCAGAGCTTGGATTGAGCTGGGAGCACTACGTGGCTGCCCCGGCCCCGCCAAATGAGATTATCGACGGTGTCGTGTGCGACACGAGGGCAGACATGGTGATCAGAAAGTTCTGGGTAATTTCTCCTTTACACATTTAAAAATCTTCAACTAGCTAGTTATTAATTGTACTAATCAACATTGTCTCATTTGATTGCAGACATTCTACAGGTGTGAGGAGGGATACGAGGAGGACGCGGCACATGTTATCGAGAACGTCTGCAAGCGCCTACTCCAGAACTAACGGCACGAGGCTCGGGTGCAGGCTGTTCGAGACTACTACGCCTTGCGTGGTATCAAGAAGACCAAGCCGGCGTGCCGCGATAAGTTCCTGAGTAAGGAGCAGTACATGAAGGTAATTCTTAAGGCCTTCTCTACTTAAGTTCCTTCATTTAGTAATTCTTAGCCGTAGCGCTCAAGTTTCTATTTGCTAACTTAGGCGCCTCCGAGATGGTGTGCGGATCGGATGGATTATTGGGAGGTGTTGGTCGATGAGTGGTGCTCACAACGATGGCTAGCCCTCCACAAGGAGGCCAAGGACAAACGTGCCCAAATGGAAGGTGTGCCACACCATCAAGGCAGCTCCAACTTATATCAGTTCGGGCGCAACTGGGTATGTGGTTTGCTTCATGATTCATGCAATTCATTCATCATGCTAGCTTGAGCCCTTTAATTACTAATTTTCATTGTTTCTCTCTTTCAGGCACGCTACAATAAGGCGGATAAGGTGCCAGAGGTGTACGACCTGTATGCCATGGCCCACACTGCCTCTTTCAAGAAAGTTAAGGCTTTCTCTCAGTCTGACCTCGATGATGCAAACAACTTCACCAACATCTCCTCCCACAACAAGCTCGTGAGATATAGAGATGAGGGGAAGGCGAGGAAAGGGGAGGACTTTAACCCGAGCCAGGGTCCCATTGATCCAGAGCTGTTGATGATATCTGGTGGCGGGAGGTCCCATGGCTCCATAGCCATTGGAGATGGACTTATCCGTTGTCCTAGCACTCTCCCGGAGATCAAGGCGCGCCAGTCGAGCTCCGCTCCTGAGATAAGGCCTCGTGAACGGCCAGTGCAACTCGCCATCAAGGTTAGTGATACGTACTCAGTTATCTTTCTCCATTACATTGTGTGCGCTTCCATCAATGATTACAAATGGTCATGTGAGTGGTGTTGCAGGCTGCTATACAGAGTGAGAGAGATAGAACGGAGAAACTTCTGGCGGAGGCGGCGGAGAGGCAGCGGGAGTTGGAGGAGAGGACGACAAACATGATGGAGGAGAAGAGGGCACGGAATGGCATGCAGGCAAGGGCCATGTACGAGCTCCTTGTGGTAAGTTTCTTATGCAGATTAGCCAAAACATTCATGTAGTGCTTGTCTCATTACTAACTAGTATGACTGAGTCGTCAAAACCAAATGTGCAGTCTGTGTGCGAGAAGACAGGTCAGACCGCTCCGCCGATGCCAGTGATTGCTCCTGGGACCACGGTGAGTTTTATTTGAATGGACATTACTTGCTAGTCTTAACATTTGAGTGTCATCATGCTAACAAGACATTGGAAATGATCTTTGGTGCAGCGTAACTCCAGACAAGCATCGCACAATCCTTCTCCAGCTACCGACACGAGCCACCCCGCTCCTACACCTCCTGGATCTTGGTAAGTTTATGTAGTGTTTTGCTTAACACATGCATAAAGACCTAGACTTAGCTTTATTTCCTCCAATGCTTACCATAATGACCTAGACTTAGCTTCTTCTCCTCCAAAATGACTTAATAAGCTTACTGACCTCCAAAACCATCCATTTTACCTAATTTAGCTCTAAAACGATCTATACTTAGCTTTGTTTCCTCCAAAATGACCAAAGTTAGCTCTAATATGCTTAGTTAACTAGGTTTGCTCAATAATGACATGTACTTAGCTTACTTATGTCAAAAATGTCATAATTAGCTTAGTTAGCTAATAAACGATCCATTTTACCTAAGTTAGTTCTAAAATGATCCATTTTACCTTAGTTAGCTCATAAACGATCCATTTTACCTACGTTAGCTCTAAAATGACCCATTTAACCTGACTTAGCTCATAAATGATCCATTCTACCGAAGTTAGCTCTAAAATGACCCATTTTACCTAGGTTAGCTCCAAAATGATCCATCTTACCTAGGTTACCTCTAAAATGATGCATTTTATCTAAGTTTGCTCATAAGCGATCCATTGCACCTAGGTTAGCTCATAAACGATCCATTTCACCTAAGTTAGCTCACAAATGATCAATTTCACCTAAATTAGCTCATAAATGTCATATATTCTTCTTCTTCTTCTTCATTTTCTTCTTCTTCTTCTTCTTCTTCTAATCTTCTTCTTCTAACTTTCTTATTTCCCATTTTGCAGAATTCATTCACTTCACGAAAGCTTGCATAGATGGACTGCTTGTTTGGATGAACTATGTTTCCTTTGTATCTATGAACTATGCATGTATGGTAGGATGACACTATTGTAATATGTATGGTTGGATGTATGTATGTCGAACTTGCTATGTATGGTTGATGGAACTATGCATGTATGATGAAATTATATGTGTTGGATATCTCATATGTTTGCTGTGAACTTGCCATGTGAAAAATATATATGTATCATCTATTTGCTGTGAAAATGGTTGGGTATATGAAAAAACAGAAAAAAGAGCCAATATGCAGGCTCTTTGCCGTCTGCCACCGACGGCAACGGGCTCTTTGCCGTCTGCCGCGGACGGCAAAGAAGCCACGCGGCGTCCACCTGTGCTTCCTGGGAGCTGACCCATTTGGTCAGTTTGCCTACAGTGGCAGACGGCAAAGACTTTGCCGTCAGTGGCAGACGGCAAAGAACCTACCATGTAGTGACGTGTAGATGACATCATATGGCGGACGGCAAAGACCCTAGAAATTTTGCCGTCAGCGGCGGACGGCAAAGGCCTTCCGTTAGCCACTTAACGGACTGACAGCGCAATTATTGTCGTCCGCTCTCTTTGCCGTCTGCCTCTCTCTCTTTGCCGTCCGCCGCAGACGGCAAAGACTTTGCCGTCAGTAGCAGACGGCAAAGAACCTGTTTACCGAAGCCTACTTTGCCGGAGCCTTTTGCCGTCCGCGGCTGACGGCAAAGGCCTTTGCCGTCCGCCGTTCAGGCCTTTGCCGTCCGCCGTGGCAGATGGCAAAGTAGCTGATTCCTGTAGTGACGGATCGAACCCGGTCGAGATCACTCACCAAGATTGTTATTCTAAACTTTTTTGTGAACGAAGTGAAGAGTGGGACAGGATTTACACTTGTGTTAATATAACATATACTTGTGTAGGTGTAGGTTTTGTTTTAAAAGTCCAATTTGTTGATCCTTTTGTCGCTGAAAATTGTTTACTAATTATTACATTTATTTTATTTCTTCTAGATGTTGTATATTCTTGGATTGAAGGGACTGTCTGACAAGGCGAAATAACTAATCTCTACTCCTAATGGACGACTTGGTTGAATAGTCCCCTCCACTTTCAACCGGTTTATTTTCAACCGGTTTTTTCCATCCAATTACCCCCACCCCCACGCCCACCCACCGAAACGCGCCCAGCGAACTGGGGAGAGATCCGTTGATTTGGCTAAGGTAGGAAAGAATCTATTATTTGTTTGCTAAAGCAAATTGCATTAATGGAAGAGATCCGTTGATTTGGCTAAGGTAGGAAAGAATCTATTATTTGTTTCCTAAAGAAAAATTGCATTAATGAGAGAGATCCGTTGATTTGGCTAAGGTAGGAAAGAATCTATTATTTGTTTCCTAAAGCAAATTGCATTAATGGGAGATATCCGTTGATTTGGCTATGGTAGGAAAGAATCTATTATTTGTTTGCTAAAGCAAATTGCATTAATGAAAGAGATCCGTTGATTTGGCTAAGGTAGGAAAGAATCTATTATTTGTTTCCTAAAGCAAATTGCATTAATGGAAGAGATCCGTTGATTTGGCTAAGGTAGGAAAGAATCTATTATTTGTTTGCTAAAGCAAATTGCATTAATGAAAGAGATCCGTTGATTTGGCTAAGGTAGGAAAGAATCTATTATTTGTTTCCTAAAGAAAATTGCATTAATGAGAGAGATCCGTTGATTTGGCTAAGGTAGGAAAGAATCTATTATTTGTTTCCTAAAGCAAATTGCATTAATGGGAGAGATCCGTTGATTTGGCTAAGGTAGGAAAGAATCTATTATTTGTTTGCTAAAGCAAATTGCATTAATGAAAGAGATCCGTTGATTTGGCTAAGGTAGGAAAGAATCTATTATTTGTTTCCTAAAGAAAATTGCATTAATGAGAGAGATTTGTTGATTTGGCTAAGGTAGGCGGTTTTTGCGGTTCGTGGCGGCTCAGTGTGAGGTGGGGTGAGGTACAAAAAAATATCATGGAAGGTGGGACGAAAAAAACCTGGGAGGTGGGAGTTGTCCCTGGTTAACCTACGAAATTTCATAGATTTTTTTACGACGAAAAAAACCAGTGGAGGTGGGACAAAAATTGACCGGCGGAGACTACCAACTGCTCCATCTCTACTCCTAATGAAGGAGTTGGTAGCCTGGTACTCCGGTTTTATTTTCGTCCGATTTTATTTCATCCCACCTCCCACTACTGACTTTTTTCTTAATTAATAACTCCACCCTCCTGCTGGTTTTTTATCTAATCTAATTCAATCTATTGATCCTTCCTTAGTCACAATGCACTTACATGTAGCCCCGACAGATCGGTTTCCATATGAAATAAAACACAATCATCAATCAATCCTTGGTTCTCTTTTATAGAACTTGTTGCCATACATGAACCATACAATAACTTCCATATACAAAATAAAGGGAAACACAATCAGGTTTCCTTCCTTTCCAAAATAAAGGGAAACACAATCAGGTTTCCGACCCCCTCCCCAGACCGTGTTCTTTTTCCCATGCCACCATCGACAATCTGCTCTCTCATTTCCTCGTCCTCCCCATGTTGTGAAGTTCCAACGCACAACTACACAAACACCAGTGACATAGAAAACCACCGCCTCCTCCTCCGCGCCACCGCCTACTCTATTTTTCCCCTCTGTGTGGCGACCTGAATGGAAGGCGGTGGATCTGGGATGCGCCTGGTTCCACAAGACGTCAGGCGTAAGGAAGGATGGAAAACCACCGGCTGGATGGCCAAGGGTGGCCCATTGAAGGTTTGAAACCTCCTATGTCGTAATTTTGTGCAACCTGCATGAAGATTGTAGGAGCTATCCATGTGGTCGTTCCATCAGCAACAAGTACGTATTGGATAGCACATAATTTGAAATTCTTGACGGAGTTGACTGACCATGACTTTGACTCTCATAATGTTGCATGTTCTTCGGAGTTGACTGGTGGCGTTTTTAGGTTATTACTACCATGAAGATGAGAGGAACATCGAGAAAAATCCTTTCCCTAAAAAATGGATGGGAGGAATATCTTGGTCTATGATTTCATGGTGAATAGGACCCTGAGAAAGCAGTGGATGATGCCCCGTTGATTCTCTTTGAATTCGGCTATAGTGGGAATGTGTATAGTCAGGCTTGGAGTGAGCGCTCCATGCATGTGTGTCAGTGGCACTCAGAGATTGGTTGTGCCGCTCTTGTGAGGGTGTGTGGGAGTGGTGTGCTCGAGACAGGCCAATCTCATGAGCAGGTGCGGAGATGAGTTGCACAAGAGAAACATTGGTGGGATGAACCCAAACCTTTATTTTTTTTCTAATATGAATTATCCTTCCTTCTTAGAAAAACATGTTTTGAGTAAAGTTATCTTTACTGTAGACATCATTGCATGCTTATTGTGTAGAATGTGTGTCCCAATGTTGACAGAAGGTATAAAAAGATTGTCTTGGAATTATTATTTTCTTGGGAAGATATTGCCCTGAATTCTCATTTCTCATCAGAAATTTAGTATCCATTTTCGTTGATCTTATTTGCAACATGTACAAGTCAGTAATAATCTAAGGGGGTGCCCTACTGGAGAAGATTATGATAGTTGGACAAGAAACTTGGTACTGTCGTGCAAGGTAGAGGTAGGAGAAATAGGAGATAAAAGCATGCATGGTGGGAGAAGGAGGTCGAGTGTCGCGTGGTAGCTCAGACATGGAGTGTGGAAGAAAGACAATGACGAGATGTATGTACCTACTAGACCATGACCATGAGATATCATCCCATAAAAATGGCCTTTGACTCTCATGCCACATGAATTTTCTCTTTGTATATATATATATATTTATTAGTCCGTGGCAACGCACGGACACTTAGCTATATAACTAATGATTGAGAAAAAAACTAATGAATGTGTTCATAGAAAAATATTGGTGGATAGGCCCCGCGTATACATGCATATCCATCGGGGGTCAAAGCCCAAGTGGACGCCGCCTCCACGCCTCCACGATCGGCAGTCCACGCCGCCTCCACGTTCGGCAGTCCACGCCGCCAAACCCTAGCCATCTGCGTACGCCTCCCCCGACGCCATCTACGCCCACGACGCCCCCGACGCCACCTCACCCCGACGCCGCCGACGCCCGCAACGGCCCCGACGCCATCTGCGAACGCCTCCCTCGACGCCATCTACGCCCGCGACGCCCCCTACGCCACCTCACGCCGACGCCCCCGACGCCCGCGACGGCCGCGACGGCCCTGTCGCCACGTAACGCCGACGCCCCCAAGTAAGTGAACATAGACGCATAAGGAGTTTTGTCCCGGCTGGATTGCGAACATACGCACAAGGCAAAGCTAGCTAGCCGATCAACCAGAGAGCATACAGTACACTCAAAAACTATTTTGTCAAGCATATGGAGCGTATAGGCATGCATCCGGCAGCTGTTAGCAGACGCTAATTAGCCCGGTCATGTAGCTCCTTCAGTGTAGTTGAGTTAGTTTCATTTGTCATCGCCTTACAATCGATCAAAATTGTAGTATAAGAACACAAGCCAAAGGCCTAGGTAGTTTTGGTAAAACTGAGAAAAATCATGGTTTATAAACCACCAAAGTGTTTGGCTTTATTGCAGTTTTGCTATAGTTTTGGTAATAATTATGCATGCATGACAACTGATCCTAATTCAGTTTTTGTACGTATATACAGCAGAAAAACCACGGTATAAAAGATACTATGGCATCTTAAAACACCTTCCTGTTCTAGTCGAAACACCTCAAAGTATTATTTACGACCTCTTGCAATTTTATTTACAGGTTGCGACCGACGCCATCTGTCACCAACGCCACCGTGCCGTCGTCCCCCAGGGCCGGCCCTGATCCCATGGCACGAGGTACTATGCATCCATCATGTTTATCATGTACCCATATAAAGTAGCTAACATTATTTTTGCTCCTATTCCTAGCGACGGTGGAGTACGGAGAGATTTTTTGTTCGGTTGAGAAGTGGTGTCTCTTGGTCAGCAAACTAAACTCTAGGCAGAAAAAGCGTTTTGCGAGCACTAGTCTTGAAAAAATGCTGATGATTCCTAGTGTGCTCATGCGAAAATGTTTGCTCAAGTTCATTATTAAATCGTATGCGTTGGACAGAAAAAGGTTCATCATGCCATCAAAAAACGGTGCAATATCATTGCGCACCGAAGATGTGTTTGACATTTTCGGGCTACAGAATAAGGGCAAAGATGCCATGAAAGCGCTAGGAAAAGGGGGGTTAAAGGCGAAGGTGAAGGTGCCTAGTCGCTTTCTAGATTCCAATACGGGGGAAATGATGATAGACGAGCTGATTGAGAACATCGTTGGCAGTGGCACGTACGATGATGATTTTCTCCGTAGAATTGTTCTGGCTCTTCTAGGCACGGTTCTTGCACCGCAGCCCACGAAAGAAGTTCCTAATGCTTATTACAAGTTAGTGCACGATGTGGAGGCCATCAAAGCATATAATTGGAACGTGTTTACTTTACGCGTTTGCGTTGAAGCAATCACAAAGACCTTATCAGATCATACAAAATTTACTTGGCCGGTCGGAAACCTTGCCCTCCTACAGGTAAATATTATGGTATATTTGTTTCTTTCAAACTATAGTTTGTGAATTTTTTTTGCTAATATACTTCATGTTCATGCAGTACTTGTTTTGAGAGAAAGTGCAGCCACTGGATGATGACGCATTTGATCCACTGGCTCATGAATATCCGTTGATGCTTAATTGGTCAGAAGATGAGGCTAAGAAGCGTGACACGTACGACACGTCATACGGCCGTGGTAATGGGACGGTAAGTTTAATTGGTTCGTACTGCATGCACTTCTGTTACTATTTACATGTTGAGAAATTTAAATTGATTTAACCTGTCACAGATTGATGACGTGATAAGTGAGAAGTACAGGCAGACATTAATTGCTCAACAAGGAAGAAAGGCGGAGGAAGAATTAGAGCAAGAAGATCGTGCCCAAAAAAAGAAAGATAATAGAGATGAGGCGTCATCGAGCAGGGATACTACATTACATCAAGTGATGAAATGCATCAAAGATATGCAAAAAGAAATTAAACTTTTCCCTGGAAAATGTGCTGAGGTAATATGAGTGATGTGTACTTCAGTTTACATGGGATTATTCATAATTTATGCATGTAGTTAATGCATTCGATGTGTCATTGCAGATAGTAGTAGAGAAGCTGGAGAAGAAAGGTCTTGTCTTCAAGCCAAACAAGGGGTCTGATGATGACATTGAGTTTGTGGAGCATAGTGAAGACTGGGTGGGGAAGTATGGTCTATCAAAATATTAGCCAGATGTAGAATCAACTCCTGGAAAAGAAGATATGAACAACAGGGTGGACGCATTCTTCACCACTGGGAACGGGAACAAATTGGCGCGTGAGAAAGGTGTGCATCACAACACACCTGGTACAGGAGATGAAGCCGACCCCTTCGTTATTGAGGACAATGGTAATTCACCCAACCCATCTCTTGCGACGGAAGACACGAAGGACTTTCCAACTATTAATTCAACCCCCAAGAATAGTAATGAAGTGTCATACGGGTCTAGCGCCGATAAATCTGAGGAGATTAGTATGGATAGTCTGAACACCCGTATTAAAAATGCGAAAGAAAATGGCACTCAGGAGAATGATGGGAAGGAAAATGATGGGAAGGAGAATGATGGGAAACGCAAAAGGAAACAGTCAAAATACTGTCTTTCACCTTACCAGCAGAACGGTGGACGTAAACGTGCAAAGAAAAGTAAGTGCTAGGTAATTTATTCTTGCAACATACTTCTGTCCTTGCATGCACACTTTATTCACTCATTGTTTCTTACTATTTTAGGTCTATTTGGTATAAGAGCTGCTATGATTAGTACTAATTACATTAATGAGGATCACATAGAGGCCGCGAAGGTTTATATCCGGACACTGGCAGAGTCGGAGAAGCTTTGTAGAAAAACTGTTGTGCACATGACGGGAATTGGTGGGGAAACATGTACACCTGATATGCTTCAAGCCATCATTTCAAAAAAGTGGTTGCATGGCGGTGTAAGTATTAGCACTACATTATTAAGTTGTACATGTCATTTACATAAATTATCTAATAGGAGTATTGCTGTTATGTTATTTTGTAGGTCATCAATAGTTATTGCAACCATATGCAGACCCATAATCCTCGTGCTGACCGTCACATATTATCATCTTGGGTGTCCCACTGGCTTATTCTTCGTGCTGATGGAAAGGTTAACAACTCTAAGAAGCATTTTATGGATCATTTCACAAACCAAACTAAAATGGTGTCTAGAGTTACTGAAGAGTATTTCATCAAAGATAAGGTACTTCAGTTTAGTATGATCATTCATAATAATAACTATCTGTGTGTACACGAACATGAATAAACTTTGTTGTAGGCATACTTTCCGTTTCATGTGGAAGAAAATCATTGGATAACAGTTCTTATGCACAACAAGAAAAAAGAGTTTTAAGTTTTAAACTCTACTGGTAAATGCAGCAAAAGAGTTCTTGCAAAGATTGCTAAGCTGGTAAGCTTACAACGTTACATAAAACAATATATAGTTATTCGAAACGTACTTCATATGGATTTGTCATTTTTATTTCAGAGGGCAGAAATAGCTAATGATACAAATGAGGTGAATGCTCTTATTGGAACGGAACATCCTGACGTATCTTCCTGGCCAATAAGGGAGTACGATATGCCGTCACAAACAGATGGGTATGTTGCAAATGTTGAATTAGTATGTACTTGTCTGATCCATCAATAATTGACTTGTGGTTTCTTGCAGAGTCTCTTGTGGTCTTTTCGTAGTGAAATGCGTTCAAAACTGGGACGGAGATGATTGGACATTTGAGTTTGATCAAGATGAGGTTAATGCTTCAAGGGGACGCATTCTAGCTGAAATACTTTTTTCAGAGTGCAACACGAAGGAAGTAGTGAAAGAGAAGATCCTCAAGATCATGGAGAAGAAATGAGTCGGAGGATGGGGTGTTGGCTATTATCTCCACTAAATAAACGTGCCGTTGTCGGTACTTGATACAATTTTCATAATAAGACATATCTATATTGTAATGCGGCATGGTTTAGCATGTTCCGCAACTAAATAAATGTGCCATGGTCGCTATTTGCTACAATATCTATTTTTCAATGTCACTCTTATTTGCATCATTGTCAGTGACACTCTTATTTGCATCATTGTGGGTGATGATTTTTCAACTTGTTATATAGTGTGATGATTACGCCGCCGTGGCCGGCCTGGTGTTGCTAGTTTATATTGTTTTGTATATTGTAGTGTGATGTAATGTGGACGCCGGCTGCTTTTTGTCAAAAAAAGCTTAGAAAAAAATGCCCAACCACCTCAGTCGGGTCCATAGTAGCGAATCATACCCAAATCAAGCCCGAAGGGGGCGACTCGAGCGGCTGATAGAGCCCACTAATGGGCCCGGCAATGGGGTCCAACGGGGCTGCAGGCGGTAATAAGAGAGGAGCTCGGTGGAGGGGCGGAGGCAGCTATTTAAGTCGCTCCTCGCGCCCCCCGGCTTCCGAGGTGGTACTAAATATGGCGCCCCCATGGCGCCCGACGCTGCAGTTGGTCGCCGTAAGGCTCAGGAGGCCTAATGTGCGCTGTCTCGGGCCGGCCCAGTTCGGCCCAATGAAGGCACGCGGCCAGTCGCCCCCTCCCCCGGCCCATGCCCACTTCCCTCCCCCGCGCGTCGCTAAACTCAGGGTTTAGTCCCACCTCGGAAGCGGGGGCGGGCGAGGACCGGCTTAAATACCTGCCTCCGCCCCCTCCGCCGAGCTCCTCTCTACTTAGTAACCGCAGCCCCGTTGGACCCCGTGTCTGGGCCCATTAGTGGGCTGCATCGGCCGCCCGAGTCGCCTTTGGGCTAGATTTGGGTAGGTTCTGCCTGCTACTATGGGCCCGGCAGAGGTATTTGGGCAATTTTTTTCCGAACTTGCTACTTTGGATAGAAGCAGCGGCCGGTCGCATTTCAAAACAGTACAAAGAGAATCACAGTACAAAATAGCAGCGTCCGGCCGCATTTTATCAATGTACAATGAATACAAATCAGGTCTAGTAATCATCATAAAAAATGAACAGAGTTTCGAAACTGCGAGTAAAAATTGCAGTACATATCAAGTTTTCTGGCACACATGTGCGAATAAAAATAGCATAGGTTATTCAGACATGACTCGTGCGATCACTTTTATTCTTCCTACAAACCAAGCTGCGTCTCTACGCCCAGTTCCTGAACAAAACATAAAGAAATGGGTGAGCAAATATAGTTGGTAAAATCAAAATAGCAACATAACAAAAATAAAAAGGTTGCAACTCACTTCTCGTTTTACTGCATGTAGCCTTGTTATGACCTGGGAGACCACACAGACTGCAGAAAGGACCACTTTTCTTCTCTGTAAAATCTTTTGGCCTACCATTCTTTATCACGTCGGGGCCCCCCTTCGATCGCCCCTTCTTAGGTGCACCCTTCGTCGAAACTTTCTGAGGATCACCAATACCAGGCTCAACTTGTTGTGCCTGACTTGCCTCCTTCTTCAGCATAGCATACCTTCTACTTCCTATAAGTTCCTCCTCTGAAATCTTTTTCTGCGCTATTATGTTGTCCAGACACTTCATCAACTCGTCGTACAAGAAGGGATCATTTGCTGCAACATGAGCATCTTCTGCGGTTTTAATGGTTGTTGCACTATATCGTTCTCTCTCCAATGGCCCTGACCAACCCCATCCAAACATATCACTCTTCCGCTGCACAGGCAACCCATCTCTCACATGTTTGGACAACCGATGTAGGACACAACACTTTGGTATTTCAGTTAATTTCAGATGATGGAGAACAAACAGAATGTTTGCATGGAAGCCCTTTCCGAACCATCCCAAGACAACTGCATGTAATAGTTTCTTCTGAGTTACCTAGTTCATAAACAACATTGTACCTGAACTTGTGGTTATCCTTCCATGTCACCATGAATGTCTGACGGCCAATTCCCATGAGCGTCTCAAATATCTCCAACTGACCCATCTTATGCAAATCATCTTGCAGGATGTAGAAATTAGCAGGTGTGAATACTTTGGCGGCATGCTCCTCAAGGGCCTTATATTCAGTAACCGATGGTGGTTCCTTCTGGAATGCCTCGCAGTCATCGTACGCCTCATTCTCACGCAGGCGAACTATACAGTTCTCATAATGCACCACCAAATCTACAATAGTCATACCGTAGTCCAGGTGAAGGTGAAGGCAGGAGTTGAGGCTTTCACTCCTCTGGTTACTTCGCATACCAAGGAAAAAACCATCGGAACGATATGAAGCTGCCCACAGTCTCCTCTTCCTGTACATCCTGTCAAGCCACTCTTCAGTTCTATCCGTCTTCCATTTATCATAGAAAGCTTTCCATCTCTGCTCAAAGTTCGCTTGAGAGGTGGCATAGTACAAGAGCGATCTGAACTCATCCAGTGACTTGTAATGCAGGTGCCTCTGCATATTTTTCTCGATATGCCAGGAGCAAAGACGATGGAAAACATCTGAAAGGACAGTCCGAATAGCCCGGATCATTGCAGCGTCACCGTCTGTGATGATTGACTTTGGCTTCACCTGACAATTTGCCTTCATAAATGTCTGCAGCAGCCACACGTATGTCCCTTCTGTCTCGTCAGCAATGATGGCACAACCAAACACTGTGGTGCAACGGTGGTTGTTAACCCCGACAAAGGGGACGAATGGCATACCGTATCTGTTCATCTTATACGTGCTATCAAACACGACCACATCTTCGTAGTCCTGATAGTCCCTCCGCGACTGTGCATCGCACCAAAACATACTCTTCAGTCTCCCTTCCTTGTCTTGCACATACTAAATAAAAAACTCAGGGTCCTTCTCCTTCCTGCTCCTCATAATGCCAACTGCCGTTTCTGCATCACCCTTTGCAATGAGCTTCATTTTTTCTCTGCAGCAAAGATTGTAAATGTCCCTCCTGATAAGCCCGCACTTATCGTACGAACCGTATCTGCTGATGAAGTTGTCCATTATAATATGCTTTCTTATCCCGGCTGCTTCCATCGCCAATATCTCGGCCCTCTGGCCATCTCCAATCCGTTTGTGTGACCACAAAAAACAAACCTCGTCGGGCCGAGCCATCGCGTGGTTGTGATCATCCACGAATGATGCGACGAACCAAACGCCACGTTCTCTGTCCAGCTTCACCACCATATGTGCACCGCAGTCGCAACGAGTCTCCGGTCTAAGCCTGCGCTTGCGGCCCTCCATGGTTATGAACTTGTTCTGCCTTCTCCCTGCCCTGGAGCAAAGAAACCGCCGGTACCGTATCATTCCCGAAGCACCTCGTTTCACCTTCTGTTTCCTAATACTAAACCCGTGCTCTCTGGCATGATTGTTGTAGAATATGTATGCATCCCCTTGTGACCGAAAGGTCATACCCATGACCTTCCAATGTGTCTCAAGGATCTTCTGTTGCCTTTGAGCCTCCTCAATATCGATCTCTCCCTCATCGTGATCAACGCTAGGACCATCTGACTCATCCTACAACATTCATTTGAAAATATATATGTCAATTACTATCATTTAAACCCTCATTTAAATCATAGTATTGATCAATGTACAACATCTATCAACTAACCTGGCTCAAATTATCTGCAAATGATTCCTGCCAACTATGTTGCACATTGTCAACATCCACATCTTCCTGCAAATTTGTACACATAGTTAGCCATGCCATACTTTGCAAATTCAAAAATAAAATCAAAATATACGCCACTTATGTTTTCACTATTTGCGCCATGTTCATTACTATGAAAATCATCCGGAGGTAAGATATCATATGACGAGACGGAATCATTGTCGCTGCTGTCATCATCTTCGTTCATATTATCGTTATCAGTCTTAGTCACCTTATCAGTATCATTCTCGTCCCTCCCGAATGCGGACTCTTCGTCCATGTCAACACGCCTAGCTAACTCACAAAACTGCAAAACATTTGAAGTGTTCATTACAACAATGACAAAAACTCATGTTGGTTTGCAAAAAAAGAGAAAGACGTGTAATCCATGAACCCAGCAGCTACCATGAATTTTTTCTTAATGCAATGGTTCAAACAACACTTTTTGTGTTGTGTGAAACAACTAGTTGAGGTTGCCCAGCGGTGTGTGCATATTGTGTGATGTCGTCATGACAAAAATAAGCGTTCTTTAAATTAACTAGCCCTAACTTCTATCCTAGATTCGCCACTTAACTAGCCCTAACTTATATCCATCATGCCCGCTAGGTTTAGATGGCAAACTTTGCCCCGCGATGTAGGCGTCGTCGGCGTTCGACGACGGCAGCTGTCCCCGCCTTGAATCTACCAGCCGGCCACATGCACGACGAGCCACCGGCCGGATGTTTGGTAGGATCCGCAACGGGGGGTGGGGAGACTGGCCCGGATGCGGCGTGTCACGTCGGGCCCTTCACGTCTGGGGGGTGGATGATGACGGTGAGATGCGGCGACGCACGCCGTTGGGACGGCGACGGTGGCGTCTGACGGGGTCGGACGGCGGCGATCCGCGGCGCCGGCGATCGGATGGGGCGGGAGAGTACACGAGGTGGGCGGTGGAGTAGACGGGGTGCCTTCACGTCCGGGCGGTGGACGATGACGATGAGATGCTGCGACGCACGCCGTTGGGACGGCGACGGCGGCTTCGGACGAGCTTGGACGGCGGCGGCGGACGGGGTCGGAGGGCGGAGATTCGCGGTGGCGGCGATCGGATGAGGCGGCCGTGTAGACGGGGTCGCGGGCGAGTAGATGGGGTGGGCGGGTAGATCGTGCAGCCAGTTTTTTTTTCTCATGCGCGCGGTCTACGTACGCCAGCTACAACCATATATTCGTATGACTATTCTGTCCTTCTACGTTTTGTTGGGGGGTGGTCTACCGAAGCAAGCCCCCAGTTCTTCTATACCTGGGTGAACCAATTGATCACGTTCGCCAGCGGGCTCACCTATGATAACCACACCACGACGAATCTTGCGGTGCTCACCGGCGTGGAGGTGGAGCGTGGTGGCGCGCACGGGCTGGGAAGGATGGTCCGGCACAAGTCCAAGCGTTACGACCTTGGCTGCAACGTCGCCAAAGCCCTGTGAATTAATGGTACGGAGGAATTTACACTTGCTACGCTAGAAAATAAGTTTTCTATGTGATATGTGGTCTAGTTGTTGTGAAAATTTACAAATATGAATTTCTACTTTATTTACGAAATCTCTCAAGAATTTGTAAAATGGGCATAAATTTTGCGTACGAACTCGGATGAAAAAGTTTTTTATATGAAAAATCATCTACTCAAAAAGTTACATCCAAATTTAACTGGGAAACCCCGTTAAACATTTTCAAAATTCTCAAAAACCTAACAGAAAAAAAGTTACGGGGCTTTTAAGATCTAGGGAGGCAAAAAAATCAAACTTACTAATGGCGCACCTGCCTATGGTGCGTCATTACTATCTTCCCGCCTTCAAAATTCAAAATAAGTCAAAAAATAAAAAATAAAAGTTACTAATGGCGCACCTGCCCATGATGCGCCATTACTATCTTCCCGCCTTCAAAATTCAAAATAAGTCAAAAAAATAAAAAAAATAAAAAGTTACTAATGGTGCACCTGACCGTAGTGCGCCATTAGTATCTTCCCGTCTTCAAAATTCAAAATAAATAAAAAAATAAAAAAAAGTTAGTAATGGCGCACCTACCCGCGGTGCGCCATTACTATGCCTTATATATGGCTGGGCGTGGTCCTCTCCTCCTTACCTCTTCATTCTTCTCCTCCACTCCACCTCTCCGCCACTCCATCTCCTCCTCTCCTCTCCTCCCCTTCATCTTCCCTTCTCTCCTCCATCGTACTACCCTCCTCCTCCTCTCTGGCGAGCTCCTCCTCCTCTCCGGCGACCTCCTCCTCCTCCTCTCCGGCGAGCTCCTCCTCCTCTCCGGCGACCTCCTCCCTCCTCTCCGGTGAGCTCCTCCTCCCTCCTCTCCTTCCATCCCCTCATGGTTTCTCCTTTCTCCTCTCCGATGCTCCGGTGAACTCCTCTCCGGCGACCTCCTCCTCCTCTCCGGCGATGTAGGCGAGCGCCTCTCCGGTGTCCTCCTCCTCCTCCTCTCCGGCGAACTCCTCTCCGGCAAAAGAACACGACAAAAAAACGTACAAGATCCAAAAACAGTAACAAAATTTGAAATAATATCGTGCCAAAAAATGAGCAAAAAAAGGAGCAAAAAATGGGCAAAAAAAATCACGATCCAGATCCAAATTCAAAATTCAAAAATAGCAATGGCGCACCGTGGGGGTTAGACGGTGCGCCACTACTATTTTCCCGCCTTCAAAATTCAAAAATACTAATGGCGCACCAGTGGCCTATACTAATGGCGCACCAGTGGCCTATACTAATGGCGCACCGTGGCCTATACTAATGGCGCACTAGTGGTGCGCTAGTATACCAGATACTAATGGCGCACCAGTGGTGCGCCATTAGTAAAAAATACTAGTGGCGTGATACTAATGGCGCACCAGTGATGCGCCATTAGTAGGCAAAACTGGTGCGCCATTAGTGGCCCTTTTCCTAGTAGTGCTTGGGGGACATGGCGGCCAAGGACCATAGGGGGAATCCTTCTCCCATCTAGGAGGCAGGCCAAGCAAGAAGAAGAAGGATGGGGCTCTCTTCCTCTCTCTCTTGGTGGAGCCGGAGCGCCACAGGGGGAACCATCGTGGCGGCGATCTACTCCAACAACTCCGATGTCTTCCTCCACACCTCCATCACCTTTCCTCATCTATTATCAGCAGCACACTCTCCCGCAACCCCCTGTACCCCCTACTTGAACATGGTGCTTTATGCTACATATTATTATCCAATGATGTGTTGCCATCCTATGATGTTTGAGTAGATTCTTTTTGTCCTATGGGTTGGTTGATGATCTTGATTGGTTTGAGTTGTATGTTTTGTTTTTGGTGATGCCGTATAGTGCCCTCCATGCTACGCACACGTGTGGGATTCCCGCTGTAGGGTGTTGCAATATGTTCATAATTTATTTACTCTCAGAGTTGTGTGAGCGACAGAAACACAAACTCGTGTAAGTAGGTTGTTGCGTATGGAAGTAAAAAGGACTTTACACTTAATGCTATGGTTGTATTTACCGTAATGAGCTTTAGTAGTTGTGGATGCTTGCTAGAGTTTCAATCATAAGTTCATGTGATCCAAGTACAGAAAATGTGTTAGCTTATGCCTATTCTTCATATAAAATTGCAATAATGATTACCATCTTGTTATCATCTTCCTATGACAATTTCGCAAATCCTACCATCACTTTTTACACTTGCTACACTAACTTAATTGTACTTTTATTAAAATAACATCTAACTTTTATTTTTACGTTCTTTATTATCTTGCAAACTTATCCCATTATACCTATAAAGTAGTTTATTACTTGTTTCTAGGTAAAGCAAACCTTGGTGTGCGCAGAGTTGTATCGGTGGTTGATAGAACTTGAAGAGAATATAAATCTCACATTTAGTTCCTCGTTGGATTCGATGCTCTTACTTATTAAAAAAGGCTACAAATGATCCCCTATACTTGTGGGTTATTAGCCACTTATTTATTTTTAATTATTATGTTTAGAATAGTGATATGACATTTTCCTTAATGAAAATACAGTCCAAACAATCATAAAAATATGTTCCATGACAATCTCGTATAAACGGTCAATAGCTTCGTCAAATCCCTTGCCATCATCATGGTATTTAAGGTGATTAGGTGAATGAGAAAGAGCAGCCGAGAGGGCTGGACAAAAATGTAGTGTTTGTGTGACCAAGGAGGAGAGCTCTCGGCAAAGCTGGTGCTGGTGTCTTCCTTGGCGTGTGCGTATGTGTGGAGTTTTCTCATCATGTGTGTGTTCTTGAGAGAAATTACAAGTGAGAGTTGTGTGAGGAAGAAGAAGAAGCGGTGATGCGAGGAGGCGGCGCCAACATTGTTTGCTCCGGCAAATTTGATCTTAAGTCTTCACTTTCTTTTCTATGGTTGTGAGCAATCAAATCCAATTTGTAGTTCCCTGCACGATCGACGCTACGATAGCAGTTAAGTTGTTTTTAACATTTTATAAAGCAGCTTATGATATTTCTAAAAAGTAAGGTCATGTAGGCACATGGAGCGCTCCTTTTTGGTCATTTTTTACTTAAATTGTACAGTTTTGTTGCAGTATCATAATTTTTCATCTCTCCGTAAAGCGCATGTTTTGTTTAAATTAATAATAAACTGCATCTCGGTATCTCCAAAAGGAACATTTTCAAGAAAATTGTTTTTTCCTGATGGTAATCATTTTCATACAAACTACTATGGTTTGCTTGTCCTTTTGGTTTTGCATCGTGTACATTCCAGAACCTCTATGAAATAATGAATGTTATTGAATTCCTACTATTTTGTTATGATTTTGAAGATTCAATTGTTGAATTCTTTTAGGCTAATAGTAAGCTCGAGAAAACTTTTGGTGGAGATACGGTTTTGATATACAACTTTACTTGATTTCTAATCCATGTGGTAATGTCATTAGCATGCATGATATTTTACGCATAGCATACGCTGTTCTCACAACAATTGATTAGTTTCTAAATTCTAATCTTCTTTTGGTTCAGGTACAGAATTACCTGATGATGGAGGGTGGAGTTGTCCTTTGGAGAATTGTTTAAAGAACTAAGAAGTAATAACACCATGTCTTGTTCAAGTGCCAAATCAGCATTACAATGCGCTGATGTATGGCATCCGTCCATGTTGATTATTGGAACCTTTGATAATTAGGAGATGCATGCATCACCTATGATAATTAATACATGTCTGCACAATATTTGTCCATGTGTTGTAGTTAATTTGTACAACGCAAGTCACCGTAAGTCAATGTGTGTAGCACATAAAACGGACGAAGCTTAACTAAGAGGATCCATCAACAAGGGTCACAAGGCGATGTAAGTCGAAGCGGTTAACAAGTCACCAAGTTTTAAGTACATATATGCAATCAGAAAAAAAAATAGACCCGTAGCAACGCACGGGCATTCTACTAGTACTTATGGGTTATCAACCACTTATTTATTTTTAATTATTATGTTTAGAATAGTGATATGACATTTTTCCTTAATGAAAATACAATAGGCCCAAACAATCATAAAAATAGGTTCCATGACAATCTCATATAAACGGTCAATAGCTTCGTCAAATCCCTTGCCATCATCTATTAATCCACTCACGACATATTCAAATTCCTCATTATATCCGTTGAGTTGATGAAACTACAAAATAATCAAACTTGCACATGTCGAACTAACCTCATACTATCTCTAGAGCCGCATGAGCTACCCAGTTAACTGACGCTGAAATGATTGCATCTACACAGTAGGAATCTAAGGTCATTGAATGTACCACAAAGGATCCCCGCAAAAAAAAGAATGTACCACAAGGGAGACACACCCTTTGTAAGATAGGCTACCAAACCACTTCTTTGTTGTTGCATTAACAGGGACAAAAATTACCATGTGACACATGTGGTAAGCAATCCAAACAATTCAAAAAACGGGAAAGAAAATTAAAAGCACAAAAAGTCAAGTTTAGAACCAATGGCTCCGTCGATTAGGTTGTGACCACTACGCCGGAATGGGAATGAAGCCAAGAGAATTTTTTTCCATATGAAGTGATCAGGTCCCAAGCACGTATTCCTTTGACACGGAGAGTGGCAGGTGGAGCAAGTTCAGGGACCGAGCGGCGCGAAGTACATCCTCAAGCACCACACCTGGTTTGGCTTCTGGCCCGAGTACAAGAAGCTCTAAGTGTTTGGCCTGACCACCTTGTCTGCGGCAATGGTGTCACCGGTGCCACGGATGGCATGGAACTATCTGGCCTGGCGGAGGCTCGGTCTCGACAGTCACCCGTCTCATGTCCCTGGGCTCTGGGCAGGTTCTGCATCATCAGGATTTTCTATAGTCAACGGACATAGTCGAATTTTGCGGTGTGCACCTGCGTAGAGGTGGATCACGGTGTGTCTTGTGGATGAAAAATACTTTGAAAAGAATCAGAACAATACCACTGCGTTATTAGTTAGTTGTCCATTTGTGTGGAGAATAGTTCACCCCAATGAAAACATGGATACCGAATAATGATTTATTACCCCACTTTGAAAGAAACTGTATGTAAATAAGAACCACCTTATTGTTTTCACAACAACTGGAGTGCAAATGTGCAGTGCAGCTAAGCATATGACAAAAAAACATAGCATGCATAGCATCGGCGGTAGGCACCCGCAGTGTTTTTGTATTAGATAGTGTGTTTTTCATGATCTAGACCCGGTGAAGCACAAGTGTATCGAAAGTATTGGTGTTCATACTTATTATATACAGTCATAATTATAGTATCATGTCATTGATATTTAGTAAGTACTCCCTCCGTAAACTAATATAAGAGCGTTTAGAATACTAAAGTAGTGATCTAAACGCTTTTATATTAGTTTACAGAGGGAGTATGTGGCAACCTGCGTTCACAATTTCAGTTGTCAAAGATCTTCATGAAGTGTGTCAATACTTGGTAGACATACATAATATTCTCTGAAGAACTTATTTGCTGGAAAAGACTACTGACAAGTACGGAGGATATGGATGTAGTCCAAATCATGCTTAGGGAATCATGATCTCGGTGAACACCTGAACTAAACATGCTATGCCACAGAAATTAATGAGACATGTGAAATCCTTTTTGGCAATATATTGGTAAGTACCACCTATCTCTTGTCAGGCAGCCATACCAAGATTTCAAAGACAAGTAATACAAAACCAAACCTATAAGCATGGTAAAGACAAACATGGACATATAAGACTTGTGAATATGGCAATAGAGCGAGGCCATGTTACTGGCATATGCACAGGTGGGTGTTGGCTTGATGATCACCTAACAATTGGGGTGGATAAATGGTTTAGGCTTTATGCAAGTTTTCCTTATCGTGATCATTTCAGTAGGTCCATAAACATCGCGATCATTTTGTTTTCCTTATCTAACAGTTATCCATGAAATGTGTTGATTTATGTCAACTTTAGGATTTGCTGGAAAACTGGAATCCTATCGATTGGCATTATTCAGGTTTGTGTTAAGCTATTTTCCATAAATTTTGCTAAGCATTGTATTATTATTTTTATAAACATGATCATTTCAGATTACAATACATTGTTTGGCGCCATACTCATGGATATGAGTGGAACAAGGGTTCTACTAACATTATAAGATAATGCAAATTAGAGCTAATGCATATACAAATACAAAATATTAGGTAGAAATTTTGGTTTGAGAAACTTTTGTTATACAAGTCTCCATATATGGAACACTCTTGGGCTGCTTTTTGACAGGAGAATCATTCTACCTAAAGGTAACAACAAATATCCTAACCAAGTGAAAAAAACATCTAATGCGAGACTGGCATGCTATAGTTAGTTAATCTTAAGAAGAAAAGTTTTTGCAATGAAAATTAATTATGTTTGTTGTTATGTACTACCTCCGTCCCAAATTATAAAGCGTTTTGATAGCCTTTTTTAGCCTACCAAAACATCTTATAATTTGGAATAGGGGGGGGGGGGGTATGTAACTTGAATGCCAAATGATCGTTTAGGCACATAGACTATTCCCGGAGTGGCTTCCTACATTGGCTCTTTCCAGCATTGGTAAGGAATATGCCTCTTTTGTATATGCATTGTATTCAGTTGCGGTATGGCTCTAACGAAATTCAAAAAAGGAATCTTATGAATGTTGTATTCAATTTAGTATGGCTCTAGCAAGTTTTGAAAAGCATACGTTTTGAATGTTGTATTCAATTACAAATTTGATTTGATAACTAAACCCATCCAATCTGATGAAGATTTTCACTTTGTGAAACCGATGTTCAAGATATGTGGGTACATTTTACTGCCTTATAACATATCATCTATAGCATTGTCAAGACTATATAAAGTTCCATGTAATGTATGTAGTAGCATATCCTCTTTTTTATATATATTCGAAATAGTGGGGTCTCAAGTAGTTGTTTTGCATAATGCTAAAACTGAATATCCGGACAAGCCTCATGCTTATAGACAAGTAAAGCCTTGTTAAGAGGACTGCTATTACTCTGGTGGTCATCCATTCTTTTTGAATGTGACCTAAGCTACAAACTAACAAGGTTACAGTTTGTAAGAACCAAATTAGGGCTTCAATGTTCCCCGTATAGTGATTTATCATTTTATCTTTCATGGAATTATGGGTTCATCATATCTTATATGATTGAGATCTCTGATTATTTAAGCACCCATGCTAACCCCATATATTCCTAAACGAGGTTACTTGGAATTACGTACTTTCTTTTGAGTAGAAGTATTTCACTAATGTATGCTTCTGTTCAAATAGCACATGAATCGATGTATCTGTAATATTTTCCTGGCAACTATGTTTGCTATCATAGGAAACTAATTATTACTCAAATTAATTAATTGTGATGAAATAATTCTAAGTCTATGTCATACTATGTTAATAATTGAGTTAGTGTCACTGGTGGGGAATTAATATAGATCTTGCAACTGCGGCAACAGTAAAACCTAACTATAGTTTTATATATATAGGGTAACGATATTCTAAGCGTGAGTGTAGAATATCTTATTCTACACCCCCTAGTGACGCTCTATATAAAATCTAGTAAAACAGTGTATAAAACATAGTAATTTGAAAAATAATTTTTTTTTACTACCCAAGTTTGTAATTTACTACATTTTTATGAAAATTACTATATTTTACATAGTGAGTTACTATATTTTATATGTACCATTACTGGGGTGTAGAATAAGCTATTCTACACTCACGCTTATATTAGCGTTACTATATATATTAGTTACTATATATATAATTTTCTGCAATAGCTTACCATAGAACTAGTTAAGGTTTTCCACGGTGTAAAAGTTCTCAAAAATCCTAAAAAAAAATCTGAACCAACACACTTATAATATAACATGATCCAACAGAGGGGTTGAAAAAAATATAACTATATGTGTCCTGGACAAAAAGAACAAATGTTTCAGTATATATTGATCCTGCAGTGAGCTGAAATGCTTGTTTTTTTTCGTCGAGGACACATTAATGCATATTTTCATAATCACACCGTTGGATCATCTTATTATATTAGAGTGAGGCTCCCCTATTTATTTCATGTGTGTGTGTGTGTGTATAGAGAGAGAGAGACTTGACTGACATCCTCCACTGGTAGAAAAAAGCCTTTTAGTCCCGGTTCGCAACAGCCTTTAGTCCCGGTTGTGCAACCGGGACTAAATAAGCGCGACTAAAGACCCCCCCCCCCCCTTAGCCGCGGCTCTTACGGACCGCGACAAAAGTCTTTAGTCCCGGTTCTTGTGGCTAACCGCGACTAAAGGCCGCCACAGGTTTTTGAAAAAAAAAATTGAAATTTTTTATGAAATTTTTTTATTTTCAAATTTCTGAATTATTTTAACCTCTAGTCTGTAATCACCACCCCTCATCACTTCTCAATTTATTCTTTTATCACCCCTCATCATTCCAAATCATCTAACTTCCCGACCAGTCACCCATCCCTCTCACTACTCCAGCCCAAGCATGCTTAACTTCCGGGTTCTATTCTCCCACGCTCCAAGTCTGCACTTGTTGTTTTTCTGACAATAATAAGATGTCAATCCTATTAACCTTCAGGAATTTTGCTTGAGCATGAAGTGACACATTTCACTGTTTGAGTTTGAAACTATTGTTTTAAAAAACAATAATTATTTAGTAACACTAATATTTCTTGAATAATTAGTTTGACCATTGTTTGACCACAGTTTGACCACAGTTGACCACAGTGTGACCAGATTTGACCAAAATTGAAATAATTAAAATAATTATTTAGTAACACTAATATTCTAGAATAATTAGTTTGACCATTGTTTGACCATAGTTTGCCCACTGTTTGAATATTTTTCAATTTTTTCCACTCTAAATCTTAAAAGCCCCATAACTTTTTTTCTATTAGGTTTTTGAGGATTTTGAAAATGTTTAACGGGGTTCCCCCCTTAAATTTGGATGTAACTTTTCGAGTAGATGATTTTTCATATAAAAAACTTTTTCATCCGAGTTAGTATGCAAAAGTTATGCCCATTTTTACAAATTTCAGAGAGATTTTGCAAATAAAGTCAAAATTCACATTTGCAAATTTTCCCAACAACTAGACCACATATCACATGAGAAACTTATTTTCTTTTATTTTTTGACATTTCCATTATTTTCTTTTATTTTTTTTAAAACTGAAAAGGCGATCCACGGGGGGGGGGGGGTAGAGTTTGAAAATGGGACCTTTAGTACCGGTTCGTGGCACGAACCGGGACTAAAGGTCTAAACCCCATTAGTTCCGGTTCGTGCCACAAACCGGGACTAAAGGGGAGGAGCTTTAGTCGCGGTTGGCCTGGCCAACCGCGACTAAAGGCCTTTGGGCACCTTTAGTCGCGGTTGGCCTGGCCAACCGCGACTAAAGCCCCTCACGTGCACCAGCTGGCCACCGAGCGCCATGGGCCCAGGCATTTGGTCGTGGTTCGTCTGCCGAACCGCGACTAAAGACTTCATTAGTCGCGGTTCCTACAGTTTCGCGACTAATGGGGCTGGACGGAAGCCTCTTTTTCTACCAGTGCTCTTTAAATTATTAGATTTACAACTATATTTATATTTATAGTTTTATACAGTGTGTGAGGTGGATTTCCACTTGGCAGTGCTGCAGAAAGGTGCGTTGCTACAAAATAAGGAAGGTGATGGGGCAACCAAAGCGGATAGATTGGAAGAACAGGAAGGAGCGCTCGAACAACGCGATTCAATTGGGCAGTTGGAAGAGGGATAGATTGCGGTAGATAACAGAGTTAAGTGACCGAGGATGCAGTGCAGAGAGCCATTATACTCAAATGTGACGCAATAAATTTAAATGCCGGTTTAATGAAATATGTGTATGCATAAAAGTGATGTAGAAGTCATATCTGAAGACATGTCGTGCGTTGTTTCTAACTTTGAATTAAATTTATTTTTATACTGGTCAATTTGTGTTTTACATATTTAAATTTTTAATGTTAATGAGACGTACGCTGCATGAGCGGCTTACTACACAACATTTCGTTTTTCATTTATTTATACTAAATATTTTTACTTACGTACAACTGATTTTCTCATCATACAATCATAATATAATTTTCTATCATACTCAACTAATCTAATTACATGATAATGATGTAGGTAAATATTAAGATGTAAAAATTTAACTATATACATTTAACATAGATCATAGGAAATACACTTGCACTAACTTAAAGCATATATTTTCTTAAGAAAAAATGATGTTGTATGTTCTGTTTTTAGATATCGCTTCTGAAAAATCTTTGGGCTAACATGAATTCTTTGGATTAGAAAAAAAACGCATGTCTTGATAGATTAGTTTGAGCCATTAGATGAATTGCTAGCATATGTATATATGCAAGTCTATTTTAGTGTTGTTAAATAGGAGTATCATGGTACAAAGCCCAGATGTTTCTAGAGTGAATGATTGTCTATTTTAGATATAGGTAAATATAAGGGATATGCATGAAAATAATACAAGAAAGTCTAAAGTATGCATAATATCTTTGAGGGGTTTGTCTTTTTTTTTTGACACAGTACAGACGCAAGCGCTCATACATACGTGCATACACTCACCCCTATGAACGCGCACACACACACCTTACCTCTATGAGCACCTTCGAGAGACTGAGCCGGCATATCATCTTGAGATTTACGAAGTCACCGTAGGCGACTCGTCGTCGATGAGAACATCTCCTCCCACTGAAAATGCATCGCCGGAAATCTAGGAATAACGCGAGCACCAGGACCTGAATCCTGATGGGGTGGGAATACCATTATCCCTCTAACCATCCAACCACGGGTTTTTTTAGGGAAGGCCATCATGGCTAGCTTTATTAAGACGAAAAAAACGGAAACATCATCTACGAGCGAATTCACCACACAAATTGGTGGCTCGTCAAACAAACTTCTAGAAGTCTTATTACAAAAACTAAAATTAGCTAGCACATGCGCCACTTGATTAGCAGATCGAAAACAATGCATATAATTGACCTTCCCAATTGATACTCCAATGTCAACACATTCGCGAAAATTGCAGCCGTGGGATCCCACCATGTATTATGTCCCGTACAGAAATTAATAACCTCCTGTGAATCTGATTCAGCCTCGACACGGTGGAATCCCAAGGAGTTGGCAAACCCTAGACCATCTCTCATCGCCATTGCTTCAGTGGTAACCGCATCTGCTGCAAAGGGGATATATCGGCAGTAACCTGCTAGAAAAGTTCCCCTCTCATCTCGTATTATTGATGCGGTTGCACCAGCTCCATCATCTGCAAAGAAAGCAGCATCAACATTTACTTTGACAAATTTTGGTTCTAGCCGAGTCCACTTATGCTCCGGTGTAGACATATTCTTCGTATTGGATCTCTGAAAATTAGATGCAATAGCTAGTACAGATAGATGTCATCTTTCTGGTGGCGGGTACGCTTCGTTGTGAATGATCCGTCGAAGAGCCCACCAAAGGTACCAACAGCCAACCAGAATCACTTGTTTAATGTCCAAAGAAGGCATGATCTGTAGTGGTGTATTAGGAAGTAATAGAATATGTTCCAGAACAACTGACCCTGAACGATCCACAATAATTGATGTGGCAATCATATCACTTAGGCCTAAACGTTGCCACAAACCCTTCGCATGCATACATTGAAAAAAGAGATGGCTGATATCTTCTGCATGTTGATGGCATACAGGACAGGACCCAATTGTACCTATGTGCCGATTCACCAGTATACCTTTTAGGGGAATAATCCCATGAAGCATACGCCATCCAAAAATTGATACTTTACGTGGGACCTTAATCTTCCACAATGTACTCCACACCGCCGGTATGTTAGAGCCGATCGGACGAGCTAAGGTATTTGCATGGGCTCGATAAGTACACAACTACTGTAAATGATATGCCGAGCAAACGGTAAAAATACCTCTTCTGTCTACATGCCAGGCTATAAAATCATCGAATCCTTGGTTGCTCAACGGGATTTGTAGAATCCTGCGGACATCAACTGGATTAAAAATAGTCCTTATGAGCTCTTCATCCCAAGAACCAGTATGTGGGTCAATAAGATCATTTACATTGGTTAACACTGTATGCCCTCTGGGTGTAATTATTTTCCGGTCCGGACTTGACGGAATCCATGGGTCATTCCATATGTTAACATCCTCTCCCGTTCCAATCCTCCAAATGTATCCCTTTTTGAACATCTCCAGCCCTTTCATGATACTCTGCCACGTGAAGGAAGCTCCATTTTTTAAGCTTGCCTGGAGCAAACTACCATTTGGATAATACTTTGCTTTCAATACCTTTGCACACAGGGAGTTAGGTTTTGTGATAAGCCTCCAACATTGTTTGGCCAGCATAGCAAGATTAAACGAGTAAAGATCTCTGAACTCCATGCCTCCTTCACTCTTTGGGTAACAGAGTTTCCACCAAGAATACCAATGCATCTATTTATGCTCTTCATCGTCACCCCACCAAAACTGTGCAACACTAGTAGAAAACAGGGCTTTGGTCCAGGCCGGGTCAGCCCATTAGTCCCGGTTCAGTCTAGAACCGGGACCAATGTGGGCATTAGTCCCGGTTCGTGAGCCCAGGGGGCCGGCCGGGCCACGTGGGCCATTGGTCCCGGTTCATCTGGACCTTTTGGTCCCAGTTGGTGGGATGAACCGGGACCAATGGGCCTCGCTCCTGGCCCACCACCATTGGTCCCGGTTGGTGGCTTGAACCGGGACCAAAGGCTCCCCTTTAGTCAAGGCTCATGTCACCAACCGGGACCAATGAGGTGCCTATATATACCCCCTCGCGCAAGAGCAGAGCACAGTGCTCTGTTTTTTCTGGCCGAGGGGGAGAGGGCTTTGTGGTGCTCTAGCTCACCTCCTATGCACATGAGGTGTTCGATGGAATGCCCGAGCCACACTACTTAAGCTTTCTCCTCTCGAAGCTCGACCTCCAAGCTCCATTTTCCTCGAGATTTGTCTAGATTTAGCAGTCCGTCACGCCCCGTCCCCGTCTTCACCGCCGTCGATCACCCGCGCCGATCTCATCACCGACACCACAGTGGTGAGCCTCTTGTTCTTATCTTCTTTCTGAAAGGAAAAATATTCTTACTTGTATGTTTAGATAGATACTTGTATCATTTTCTTACATTTATTATTGCATCTTATATAGTGCGATGGTTTTGGTATCCGCCCCCGTCGGCCCTCGTCCTGTCTATGATTCGGATGTGGTATGTATATTATCTTTATAACTATTGGTTCATTTATTGTTTATGAAAATTATGCCGACCAACGTGACATAGATTTTATTTATCTAGGATGTATGTGAATCGTAAATGCCAACCGACCCTATTGTCGAGAGGTTAAATTTAGTTGAAGAAGAAAACAATTTGTTGAAGGAAAAAATTAAAAAATTGAGGAGGAGAAGATGATATTGGAGTTGCATGTTGCGGATGTCGTCGATGATCACAAGATCAAGATGGATGCAATGCGCTTGAAGATTAGAAAGATTAGAAAATATGCCATTCATACCGAGGCTTGGTATCATTATGCAGTTGGATCAATTGTTACCTTGGTTGCGATTATGATCGCATTTGTTTTCGCATTGAAATGTTTTACATAGTTTCAATGTATGGTTTAATTAATTAGATGCTCTGGAGAGCTATATGTTGTTAGATGAGAACTATGTATGCACTTTGGTTTTAATGTGATGATGAACTTCTATTAATTTGGACACTTAATTATATATAATGCACACAGATGAACCGGCAATGGATGTACGGTGACAGACACACCCGCGAGTACATTAAGGGCGTGCATGAGTTTCTCGATGCGGCTGAGGCAAACAAGCAGAATGGTTTTATGTGTTGTCCATGCACTGAATGTGGGAATACGAGGTCTTACTCTAACCGGAAAATCCTTCACTCCCACCTGCTTTACAAGGGTTTCATGCCACACTATAATGTTTGGACGAGGCACGGAGAAATAGGGGTTATGATGGAAGACGGCGAAGAAGAAGACTACGATGACAACTATGTGCCCCCTGAATACGGTGATGCTGCAACGGGGGGAGCTGGTGAAGATCAAGAGGAACCAGACGATGTGCCCAATGATGCTGCAACGGGTGAAGCTGCTGAAGATCAAGAGGAACCAGACGATGTGCCCGATGATGATGATCTCCGCCGGGTCATTGTCGATGCAAGGACGCAATGCATTAGTCAAAAGGAGAAGCTAAAGTTCGATCGCATGTTAGAGGATCACAAAAAAGGGTTATACCCCAATTGCGAAGATGGCAACACAAAGCTCGGTACCGTACTGGAATTGCTGCAGTGGAAGGCAGAGAATGCTGTGGCTGACAAAGGATTTGAGAAGCTACTGAAAATATTGAAGAAGAAGCTTCCAAAGGATAACGAATTGCCCGACAGTACATACGCAGCAAAGAAGGTCGTATGCCCTCTAGGATTGGAGGTGGAGAAGATATATGCATGCCCTAATGACTGCATCCTCTACCGCGGTGCATACAAGGATCTGAACGCATGCCCGGTATGCGGTGCATTGCGGTATAAGATTAGACGAGATGACCCTGGTGATATTGACGGCGAGCCCCCCAGGAAGAGGGTTCCTGCGAAGGTGATGTGGTATGCTCCTATAATACCACGGTTGAAACGTCTGTTCAAAAACGAAGAGCATGCCAAGTTGATGCGATGGCACAGTGAGAACCGAAAGAAAGATGCGAAGCTAAGAGCACCCGCTGACGGGTCGTAGTGGAGAAAAATCGAGAGAAAGTACTGGGATGAGTTTGCAAAGGACCCAAGGAATGTATGGTTTGCTTTAAGCGCGGATGGCATTAATCCTTTCGGGGAGCAGAGCAGCAATCACAGCACCTGACCCGTGACTCTATGTATGTATAACCTTCCTCCTTGGATGTGCATGAAGCGGAAGTTCATTATGATGCCAGTTCTCATCTAAGGCCCTAAGCAACCCGGCAACGAAATTGATGTGTACCTAAGGCCATTAGTTGAAGAACTTTTACAGCTGTGGAATGAAAACGGTATACGTACGTGGGATGAGCACAGACAGGAGGAATTTAACCTTAAGGCGTTGCTGTTCGTGACCATCAACGATTGGCCCGCTCTCAGTAACCTTTCAGGACAGACAAACAAAGGATACCACGCATGCACGCACTGTTTAGATGACACTGAAAGTATATACCTGGACAAATGCAGGAAGAATGTGTACCTGGGCCATCGTTGATTTCTTCTGACCAACCATCAATGTCGAAAGAAAGGCAAGCATTTCAAAGGCGAGGCAGATCACCGGAAGAAGCCCGCCATGCGCACCGGTGATCACGTGCTTGCTATGGTCAATGATTTACACTACATAATCTTTGGAAAGGGTCCCGGTGGACTAGCTGTTCCGAATGACGCTGAGGGACATGCACCCATGTGGAAGAAGAAATCTATATTTTGGGACCTACCCTACTAGAAAGACCTAGAGGTCCGCTCCTCAATCGACGTGATGCACATGACGAAGAACCTTTGCGTGAACCTGCTAGGCTTCTTGGGCATGTATGGGAAGACAAAAGATACACCTGAGGCACGGGAGGACCTACAACGTTTGCACGAAAAAGACGGCGTGCCTCCGAAGCAGTATAAAGGTCCTGCTAGCTACGCTCTTACGAAAGAAGAGAAAGAAATCTTCTTTGAATGCCTGCTCAGTATGAAGGTCACGACTGGCTTCTCGTCGAATATAAAGGGAATAATAAATATGCCAGAGAAAAAGTTTCAGAACCTAAAGTCTCATGACTGCCACGTGATTATGACGCAACTGCTTCCGGTTGCATTGAGGGGGCTTCTACCGGAAAACGTCCGATTAGCCATTGTGAAGCTATGTGCATTCCTCAATGCAATCTCTTAGAAGGTGATCGATCCAGAAATCGTACCAAGGCTAAGGTGTGATGTGGCGCAATGTCTTGTCAGTTTCGAGCTGGTGTTCCCACCATCCTTCTTCAATATCATGACGCACGTCCTAGTTCATCTAGTCGACGAGATTGTCATCCTGGGGCCCGTATTTCTACACAATATGTTCCCCTTTGAGAGGTTCATGGGAGTCCTAAAGAAATATGTCCGTAATCGCGCTAGGCCAGAAGGAAGCATCTCCATGGGCCATCAAGCAGAGGATGTTATCGGGTTTTGTGTTGACTTCATTCCTGGCCTTAACAAGATAGGTCTCCCTAAATCGCGGTATGAGGGGAGACTGACTGGAAAAGGCACTCTTGGAAGAGACTCAATAATATGCAGGGACGGATATTCTTGGTCTCAAGCACACTACACAGTTCTACAGAACTCTACCTTGGTGACCCCGTATGTCGACGAACACAAGAACAGTCTGCGCTCCAAACACCCGGAGTAGTGCGACGACTGGATTACATGTGAACACATCAGGACTTTCAGCAGTTGGTTGGAAACACGTCTCAGAGGTGACAACACTATTTGTGATGAGTTGTACTTGTTGTCCAGGGGACCATCTTTGACTGTATTGACTTACAAAGGATACGAGATAAATGGGAATACATTTTACACGATCGCCCAAGATCAAAAGAGCACCAACCAAAACAGCGGTGTCCGCTTTGATGCAGCAACCGAGAGCAGAAAGGATACATATTATGGTTACATAGTGGACATATGGGAACTTGACTACGGACCTAATTTTAAGGTCCCTTTGTTTAAGTGCAAATGGGTAAATCTGTTAGGCGGGGGGGTACAGGTAGACCCACAGTACGGAATGACAACAGCGGATCTGAAAAATCTTGGGTACACTGACGAACCGTTCATCCTAGCCAATGATGTGGCACAGGTTATCTATGTGAAGGACATGTTTACCAAACCAAGAAAAAGAAAAGATAAGGAAGCGAATACATCATACGATGAGCCAAAGCGCCACATAGTTCTTTCAGGAAAAAGGGACATCCTGGGAGTGGACGGCAAGGCAGACATGTCTGAAGATTATGAAAAGTTTCATGAAATTCCTCCCTTCAATGTCAAGGCTGACCCAAGCATCCTGATAAACAATGAAGATTATCCATGGTTACGGCGCAATAAGCAAATGACACAAGCGAAGAAAAAGTGAAGACTTTCTCCCGCAACTTTGCAACACACGAACATGCTACCATTGTCTGTTTTGTACATGCACATGCTATGTGGGTGAAATTATGATACCATACCAACTTTCAACTTTTTCAGAGTTCATTGGAAATGCTTTCATGTCTTATGGTTCGGCCCTCGTAATACCATAACCATTAGTCCCTGGCCCATGCCAACTTTCAACTTTCTAAAACTAATGACACTAACAGAAACTTTCAACTTTCATCTATTCTCATTTTTTAGTAAGTTAATCACAAACTTGTGATTCAAACAATTTTCAAAGAATTCAAATTTTAACTGTTCAAATTTGAAAACTAATGGCACTAACAGAAAGTTTATAATTTTTCTAAAACTAATGGCACTAACAGAAAGTTTATAATTTTGCTAACCTAAAATCAAAAAGAATTAAAAAATAAAGCAAAAAACAAAAGGAAATAAATAATGCAAAAAACAAAACAAAAAACTAGAAAAAAATAAAAATAGCAACAATAAGTATTTTGTTGTAAGTAGAAACAAAATAAAATAAATAAAGAAACAAAGAAAACAAAAAACAAAAAAAGTGTTTTCAAATTTGAAAAAATGGCACTAATAGATAGTTTATAATTTTTCTAAAACTAAAAGCAAAAAAGAATTAAAAAATAAAGCAAAAAACAAAAGAAAATAAATAATGCAGAAAACAAAACAAAAAATTGGAAAAAAAATTAAGAATGGCAACAATAAGTATTTTGTTGTAAGTAGAAATAAAATAAAATAAATAAAGCAACAAAGAAAACAAAAAAGTGTTTTCAGATTTGAAAACTAATGGCAATAACAGAAAGTTTATAATTTTTTCTAAAACTAAAAGCAAAAAGAATTAAAAATTAAAGCAAAAAACAAAAGAAAATAAATAATGCAAAAAACAAAACAAAAAAACTGGAAAAAAATATTTTTATAGTAAAGTTAATCACAAACTTGTGATTCACACAAATTTCAAAGAATTCAAATTTTAACTATTCAAATTTGAAAAGTAATGGCACTAACAGAAAGTTTATAATTTTTTGACCTAAAAGCAAAAAGAGTTAAAAAATAAAGCAAAAAACAAAAGGAAATAAATAATGCAAAAAAACAAAACAAAAAACTGGAAAAAAAATAAAAAAAATTGCCACCTATTGGGCCACCACGGCCTGAATACGACTAGAAACCCAACATGGGCCAGGATTCAGGCCCGCAGAAGGCCCAATAGGCCCATAGGCAAAGCAGTGTCAGATTAGGCCCATAGGCCTGCAGTTTAGAGGAGTTCGAGAGGGAGGAGGTAGCAGAGCTTATAAACAGGTGTTGGGCGCTGTCAACTAGCGAGGTGGGACTAAACTCCCACCACCACGCCGCTGTGCAAGGCCATTGGTCCCGGTTGGTGGCACGAACCGGGACCAATGACCACCTTTGGTACCGGTTCGTGGCACCAACCGGTACCAATGCCCCCCTTTAGTCCCGGTTGGTGCCACCAACCGGGACCAAAGAATTGGCCTTTGGTCCCGGTTGGTGGCACCAACCGGGACTAAAGAGGGCCATTAGTCCCGGTTCGTGAAACCAACCGGGACTAGTGCTCTAGCTATATAAGCCAACACTTGTGAAATTCTCGATTCAGTTCGATCGATCTCCTCGTCCTCTCCTCCGACGATGCCACCAGGCTGCTCCTCGTCCTCATCGCCATCGAGCCCTCCGGACCACGTCGTCACCTCCCTGAGCCCGTGCCGTCCTCGTCGCCAGCATCCCTGAGCCCGCCGCCCTCGTCCCCGTCGCCGCGTGCCTCCCCAAGCCCGCCTCCTTGTCCCCGTCACCACGTGCCGCCCCGAGGCTGCCGTCCCCGTCACCGCGTGCCGCCCCGAGCCCGCCGTCCTCGTTGCCGGACTCCAGCCGTCGCCGCCCCCCTCAAAGTGAGCCCCCCTCTCGAGTCCCACTCTTGCGCCCGAGCGCCCCTTGCTCCGCCCCTGCTCCATGGTTGGCCCCGATGCATTGAAGAGAAGAAGGAGAGGAGAAGTAGAGGAGAGGAGAAGTGGAGCAGCAGCAACGCGCTGTCCACTTTTCTGAATTTTTTGGAATTTCTGAATTTTTTTTGTCCATATAGAAGGTGTTTGATGAAATGCTAGATGTTTTTTCATATGATGTTTTTTTTCATATATGTATTCATTTTTTTATTTAGGTTGTTAATTAGTAGATATCGATTTCAGGTTAGTGTAGAGGAAAAAGTAAAATAAGGAAAAGGAAGAAAAGAGGAAGAAGGAAGAAGGAAGAAGAAGAAGAAGAAGAAAAGGAAGGAGTGGAAAAAGGGAAATAAGAAGAGGAAGACTTCTTTTTTCTTCATGGATATATGCTAAAGAAAACAAGGGGGTGATAGATGATGATGAGGGGTCGAGAGTGGGACAAGAGGTCAAGAGGTGTCGAGGGGAGAAAAAAATGTTATCAGGGACGAGGGTCGTCGAGGGGTCGAGAGAGGGACGAGGGGTCAAGAGAACTAAATAAGAAGAAGAAGAGGAGAAATAAATAAGAAGAAGAAAAAAGAAGAAAAAGAAGAGGAGGAGAAGAAAGGAATAGTGGAGAAGAAGATAAAATAGAATATATTCTATTTTTTCTTCTTCTCCACTATTCCTTTCTTCTTCTCCTCTTTTTTTTCTTCTTTTTTTTCTTCGATCTTCTCCTCTAGGATTTCAGGGTTGAGGGTTCGAGGGGTCAAGGGTTGAGGGTTTCAGGGTCGAGGGTTCGAGGGTTCTATAGGGTCGAGGGTTCCAGGGTCGTCTAGGGGTCGAGGGTTCCAGGGTCGTCGAGGGTTCGAGGGGTCGAGGATCGCCGAGGGGTCGAGAGATGTTTCCTAGTGTCAAAGTATTGAAGAAATCCATGCCTTCATCATTAGCCGGAAGTAACCAGGGCATGTTGGTACGAAGTTCTGCAAAGTTGTTCTGGAATGGAGTCCCGGATAGGATAATCCGCCTTTTGGTATGAATTCAGCAAAGGCCTTCCAAATGGCGATATTCAGAAGGCTCTTGCTGAACTTTGTACCAAAAAGCGAATTATCCTATCTGGGACTCCGTTCCAGAACAACTTTGAAGAGCTTCGTACCATCATGCACATGTTACTTTCGCCTAATGATGAAGACATGGTTTTGTTGAATCCTTTGACACTACGCAACCTCCCGACCCCTCGGCGATGCTCTCGAACATGAGAGGAAGAAGAGGATAAAAAAAGAAGAGGAAGAAGAAAAAAAAGAGGAGAAGAAAGAATAGAGGAGTTCTACTCCTCTATTCTTTCTTCTCCTCTTTTTTTTCTTCTTCTTCCTCTTTTTTTATCGGGAACGAGGGTCGTCGAGGGACATAGATGTAATGTCGTCATTGTCGATATATACCCCCTCCCGATAGCTTACTATGATTAGGTAGCTAGTTCTACGTTTGGCACTAATATATCCATCTGTCATGTTTGAATAATAATTGCCATGTTGTAAATATTTGTAGGAACTATGGACACCGCCCTAGACGAAGCAAAAGAAGCGTTGTTGAGGGACATAATCGCAGAAGGAAGTGATGTCGTCTCGTTGTTTCTCAACGACACCGATGGTTTGGAAGGAGAGGGTGAACAAGCTGGCTACAGTGACCTAATGCCGGTGCAAGAAGAAGAACATGAGGACGGCTCCGGTGACCCAATGCCGGTGCAAGAAGGAGACCGTGATGATGGCTCCGGTGACCGAACCGAGTCCGGCCAGGTATATATATTAGTTAAGCCTGTGCTGACTAGCTGATTGATGCATTCATTGTTTTGGTATGTACACATATTAATTAAGTCTTTGTTCTTTTTTCTAGCCCTCCGGATCGAGCACAACTTCGGTAAAGAGACGAGGCCCGAAGAAAAAGTTCAGCTCGGATGAAAAGTTTGAGATCATAGCAATCGCGCCCGACGGCCAACCGGTTGAACCCCTCCGGACAAAGAGCGAATTTGTTGCTCAGTGCGGGGTTCTGGTTAGGGACAATATCCCGATAAGCATCCAGCAATGGTTTAAGCCGGCTACAGAAGACCCTGAGGTGTCTTATGTCAATGGTATGCAGAAAAATGATCTTTGGACTGAGCTGAAGTCAAATTTCACCCTACCGTCGGAGGATAATCCAGAGAACCCAATTAAAGATAAATTAATCAAGTCTTTTGCTCTTAAGAGGATGGCAGAACTATTCAGGAGGTGGAAGAAAGAGCTGAATAAGTTTGTCGAAAATAATGAGACACCAGAATTCAAGGGCGGATATGAGAAGATCAGAGATCACTGGCCCGCATTTGTGGCCCACAAGACATTGGAAAAGAGTAAGAAGATGTCGGCGACAAACAAGCAAAATGCTGCGAAGAAGATGCTTCACCATCGCACGGGGTCAGGTGGCTACCTCGTAGCCCGGCCTAAGTGGGCCAAGACTGAGAATGATCTGGTTCATAAAGGGATCGAACCAGAGACAATTAGCTGGCCAGACCGTTGCCCGACTTGG
This sequence comes from Triticum monococcum, assembly GCA_034509565.1. Classification (NCBI taxonomy): domain Eukaryota; kingdom Viridiplantae; phylum Streptophyta; class Magnoliopsida; order Poales; family Poaceae; genus Triticum; species Triticum monococcum. Next base: position 72,024,041 of record CM067842.1, on the reverse strand, counting down.
TTCTTCGGGGCTGGCGGAACCTTGGACCCTGTAACAGGGAAGTGCATTTGGACGAACGATCAAATGGACATACCAGTCAGGAAGCTTAAGCAGTATATCGAAGCAGCGCAGCAAGGGAAGTTCTTTCCAGACAGAGAGAACGACGAGCTCACAATGGCCCTCGGGAATCCTGAGCACCCTGGACGGACACGAGGCACGCCAGGCTCCATTCCGTGGAAGGTTGGGTTTCCGGACGCAGGCGGTTACAAATCCCATGAGAGGAGGAAAAAAGTGCAGCAGACCGAAATGCAGGCGCTTCAAGCAAGGGTAGACGTGATAGAGGAACGAGAAGCAAATCGCAGTAAACGTACTGCCGAAGCCTCCCCCGAAGCTACCCCGCCATCTCAGCGCGGAAGCAGCGTGGCTTCCACCGAGCTGCTTCAGCCGGAGCATGCCTTGATGGCTCCTGCCAGCTATCCCGTGGATGCTATCACGGAGTCTCAAAATTGCCACCTTATGACGCAATGGATGAATTTGAAGGTCAAGGCGGCTGTTGGCTCTGTTTATCCTACTGAACCCGGTGCAACTTTTCACTGCCGGCCGATTCCAGAAGGATATGCTAGGGTGATGGTGGATGAAATAACGGAGGGATTTGAGGACCTCCAGCTTGACCACCCTACCGGTGAAGGGGAGACTCGGCTGGGGTCTGCTCTGAAGACTCCATGCCTATGGCGGAAGGAGCTCATCAACCTTCTGAACTGGACGCCTCCGCCTCCTCCTCCTCCTCCTCCGGCAAGTCAGGGCACTCCGCCTCCTCCACCGCCTCCTCCTCCGGCGAGTGACGATCAGGGCCCTCGGTCGGATCCTTCTCCGGCGCGTGGCGGCACTCCACCTCCTTCTCCGCCTGCGCCGACGCGCCCGAGCAGCCAGCCTCCTCCTTCTCCGCCTCGTCAGCAAGGGCGGAAGAGACCTGCCGCCGCTCCAGCTGCTCCAGCGCGTCGTAGTCCTTCTCCTCCGCCTCGTAAGCAAGTAAAGAAGACAACCGCTCCGTCTGCTCGGTCGGCGTCTTGCAGTACAACCAGAGGCGGGAGGACATACAGATTCGGTCCTTCTCTGAAGACTCCGGAGAAGTTACCATATGAGAGGACCCCGGAGGGGAAGCCAAGATCGCGCGAACCGAAGTGGATGACTGGTTTCAAGGGTTGAGAGCAAAGAGACATCCACCTCCGGAGGAGAAGGTAGATCCGGTGAAAGTGAAGCGCACTCTGGCTGCCCTGGCAAAACCACCCAAGTCTCTGCCGAAAGGCAACTATGAGCGCATTATTGCAAAGACATGCGCCGAAGCGGAGCGGTCGGGAAGTACAGTCAGTGATCAAAGGCTGAAAGAACGACGAGCAGCTGGGAAACAAATTGCCCAGCTCGGCGAACAAGCGAAGCAATCGTGCCCCCCCCCCTCAAGGTGCCTAGCGACATCGTCGATCCGAGGATGGTGCCCGGTTATGGAAATGTTGACGATTACCTGCCCGACGATGTACATTATGATACCATGGAGGTGCAGATACACAGATACGAGTACGGGAAGCCTCTCGTCAAAGATGAAAAATCTTTAACAACGATGATGCGAAGATTACATGATTGGTACTTGAAAATCTGCAGAGAGTCTGAGGGGAGGAGTACTTTGTATGCGAGAGTTAAATCGGAGCATGACCTCGTTGGAATTGAACTGTTGCCTATTCCATTTGAGGAGTTCTATCAGTTTTTCAATCAATTGGCCCTTGATAAAACAACGATCACATGCTACTGTCTGTAAGTACTACTACTTCTGTCATTAAGTCTCTCTATATAGCTCATCTCTTTCATTGCATGTATTTATAATTATCCTCACTATATTATGCAGAATGAAGATCGCCGAATTGAAGAAAAGACAAATCGGTGATATTTGGTTTGTTAACACATATCTCATAGATGCAACTGAGGTTGAACATCATCCCGGAGATACCGAGGCCAACTTGCTATGATCATTCAAAAAAAATGAAAACAAAGATATAATACTCTTTCCTTACGACTTCAAGTGAGTGTTACTATCTTATGCATATTCGGTTTCCCTTATATATTAGTCCAGGTTATAGTAATGTAATTGATGAGTTATGCATGCGTGTGCAGTTTCCACTATATTCTCCTAGAGATTAGGCTTGAGCAGGAAGTAGTAACCGTCTTGGACTCTAAACGAAAAGATTCCCAGGAGTATGCGGACATGACTGAAATCCTCAAGAAGTAAGTTAAATCGATCATTATCCATCATATCAGCAACTTTGTTCATTTCCTGATATCAAGTAATTGTTTTCTTTGTCCGGCAGGGTTTGGAAAAAATTCACCAGAAAAGTTCCGGGACTGCCGAAGGAGCTGGAATTTAGACACCCGAAAGTAAGTACTATAGTAGCATGTTCCGCGCATCTCCTAGTGATTCAAGCGCTAGTTTCATCAATACCATTTAGCATTCTTGCTTATCAGTTTGATTGACCTCTATTTCTTGTAAAGTGGTTGTGGCAGGAAAAATGGAATGGTTTCTGTGGATACTACGTCTGCGAGTCCATCCGCCACACAACCTGTGAGCGGGGCGGGTACTCTGACGAACAATATGAAGTACGTAAATAACAACATTCACAATTTTATTTTATTACCATCATTTGTATTGAGTTTCATTCATTCATATATATATGTATTGACCCCCTTCTTCAAATTAGATGTTTCGGAAGCGGGATGAACTCCTAGCACTAGCTCGCATGCGAGCAATTCAAGAGGAATTGGCGGCATTCTTTATTGACCAAGTGATCGCTGAAGACGGAGAATACTATGTGGACCATGAGTCCGTATGATTATATTTGTAAGAGATAATTATTGTATATATGTAGCCGGTAGTGTCGGATAGATATACGATAACTTGTTGTTCGACCAATCTCTCGGAGAAGGAGAGGTGGTCGATATCACTTCTCTCTGTATGCATATATGTTCATGACGATCTTCTGTTTCCTTCGTTTGCTTACTAGCTAACTAGCGTGTCTAGTCCTCTCTATACGTATGTATAGTACGTAGCGTCGACCAAGCACGGACGTAACAGAGGACACTTCTCTCTATTAATTATAGCTAGCTAACACAATATATGAAACACCTAAATTAACCCCCCAAAACCACCCAACCCCCCCCCCCCCTCTTCAAAAAAAACAAAAACCCCAGCCACAAAAATGCTGACGCGTGGATGCCTATTGGTCCCGGTTGGTGCCACCAACTGGGACCAATGGGTCTCCTGCCTGGGCTCTGCGCACTGCCCACGTGGAGGCCCATCAGTCCCGGTTCTGGATTGAACCGGGACTAAAGGGTCGGGGCATTAGTACCGACACTTTAGTCCCGGTTCAGGAACCGGGACTAAAGGCCCTTACGAACCGGGACTATAGGCCCTTTTTCTACCAGTGCAATGACATCCGTGATTTCTTTGCAAATTCCTTTTGGCAAGCAAAATACTGACATGGCAAACACAGGAATCGCTTGAGCAACAGCTTTTAATAGGATTTCTTTACCTCCAGTAGCTAACTGTTTTTCCATCCAGCCATGAATTCTCTGCTTGATTCTTTCAATAAAATGCCTAAAGCAATCACTCTGATCAGCACCCACCATTGCAGGTAGCCCAAGGTACTTATCAGAAAGTGCTTCAGTATCAATGTGCAACTACTGGCAAATCTCAGATCTGGATACAAAATTAGTATTGGGACCAAAGAAAATACTTGATTTTGCCAAACTCACCAGTTGTCCTGAATTTTGACAGTAGGTGTCTAGAACTTTCTGTAAGGAAGCTGCATTTAACACATCTGCGCTCATAAGAATCAAAGAATCATCAGTAAATAAAAGGTGTGATACTGATGGTGCATTCCTGCACACTTTAATTCCCTCAATGCCACCAGCTTCTTCTTCAGACTGAATAAACTAGATAGCCCTTCTGCACAAAGTAGGAACAGGTAAGGAGATAGGGGGTCTCCTTGCCTAATACCTCTAGTGGGGGTGAAAAAATCTGTCTCCTGAGAATTATATCTGACTTTGTATCTCACTGAACTCACACAAGCCATCATCATATCAACAAAGTGCTCATGGAATCCCAACTTAAGCATCATATTCCTTAAAAACACCCATTCAACTCGATCATAGGCCTTATGCATATCAAGTTTAACTGCACACAACCCAGTCCTTCCTGCTCGCTTATTCTTTATCTTATGCACGCACTCATAAGCAATGAGTATGTTATCAGTTATTAGTCTCCCAGGAACAAAAGCACCCTGAGTGGGGGAGATTACCTCAGGGAGAATATTCTTCAAACGTGCAGCCAACATTTTGGACATAATTTTTTACAAAACATTACACAAACTGGTAGGTCTAAATTGAGTTACTAGCTCTGGGGTATCAATCTTAGGGATCATCACAATTGTGGTACCATTCCATTCAGCCGGAATTTGTCTGGAGTTAATGGCAATCAGTACCTCATGGGTAATATCATCACCTAAGATATGCCAATACTTCTTGAAAAATATAGCATGAAGACCATCTGGGCCAGGTGCTTTTAAATCTCCAATGCTGAACACAGCTTTGCCAACATCATCAGGTGTAAAAGGGGCCAGTAACATATCATTCATTTGCATGGTGACTTTTGATTCTACTTTTTGCAGGAGAGAGGGATCGGTTTGCTGCACCTCAGACATGAATAAGTTAGCAAAATAATTCTGAATATGTGGATTGAGAGAATCCATACCTTCCATCCAAATACCATCATTATCTTTTAACTTCTTAATATAGTTCCTTTTCCTTCTAGCCGATGTGTATGCCTGGAAAAAACCTGTATTGCGATCACCATACTTCAGCCATGTCACTCTTGAATTCTGCATCGTGTGGATCTCCTCCAATTCTAGGAGGTATTCAATAAGTTCTGATAATTCTTTCTTTCTTTCCTCATACGAATCATCTATAGGGCCCGCCATAACTCTCTCCAGTTCCTTTTGCGCCTTCTTTACTCTTTAGTCTCTTCTTCGGTTTCTTGAGGACCCGCTGATCCCAGTCATGGAATTGGGCATGCATACGATTCAGCTTTGTATAAATGTTATTTGCTGTCGGCTCAGTCCCAACTTTATTCCATGCATCAAGCACAGTTTCATTAAATTGTTCTTCATGAAGCCATCTTGCCTCGAACCTCATTGGCAGGCCTAAACCAGCTTGTCTCGGTAACGACTAATACTCCGTATTCACTAGCAAAGGTCGGTGATCGCTGTGATTATACTGCAGATTCTCCAAAGCTGCTTCAGGGAATAGCACTGACCACGCCTCATTAATCAGACCCCTGTCCAACCTTTCCCTAATTCTTCCCCTGTGCCATGTGAACCGATCCCCAACAAAACCGAGGTCACGTAACTCGCAGGCTTCAATCACTGATTGGAATGCCATCATATATTGTTGAGGCCGAGGGTTACCGCCATCCTTTTCTTCAAGCAATTGGATTTCATTGAGGTCACTGATCAATAACCATGGAAGATCGTACGCCCCGTGAAGCTGGCGCATACGATCCCAAGTTTTACATTTATGTTCCCACCGGAATTCACCATAGATCCCGGTTAGTCTCCAAGATTGATTAGTCCCAATGTCCCATCATTAACTTCCACATCTATGTACATAGGATCAAGGTCTAGCCTCTCAATATTGATCTCCCTTTTCCATAACATCAACAGTCCTCCTTTTCTTCCATCACTAGGGCACACAAGCTTTTGATCCATCTTCAATCTCTTCCTTCAACACTCTGTCGGATAGCTGTCTAAATGAGTCTCTGACAAAAACATCACATCAGGAGCCCAATTACGCTGAACACCCAACAAAGCACGCACTGCTGGGGCGTTTGCAAGGCCCCGACAGTTCCAGGCCAGTAGCTTCATTGCTTCTTACCTCAAACTAACAAAACATCCAGAATCTAGGACAATCCACCAACAGCAGATAACTCCGTGATAGATTGGATAGATATTGACAAACTTAGCGTCCGATCTTACTTGACATGTTCCTCCGAGCTAGCCGATGGAACAGAGAAGAACTAATCTACTGTTGTTCAAGAACAAGGCCAGAACAAACAGCAGAGAGAGAAAACCAGCCACGCCACCACAAGGGCGCCGTCTGGGACAAGTAGCGCCGGCTTCCGCGCCGCCGCCCGGAAGGCGGCCGGCGGCGGCCCGGCAAAACCCTAGTCGCCTGGGTGATCGCCTGCCGCCTGTCTGTCGCTGAGTTAGATACGACCCGCTGATCCCAGTCATGGAATTGGGCATGCATACGATTCAGCTTTGTATAAATGTTATTTGCTGTCGGCTCAGTCCCAAATATATAGACTTATTGTTTCATTAATAAAAGTAAAATAGGGCAGACCAATCAAAATGAATACACACAACAAAGGTTCTTGATAAAACCACAAGCTGCATCAAGTCTTTTTGAAGTCAGCATCTCTCGATCCACCTGCATGTTGACGTCTGACTCCTTCAAGTTCCTTGTCTTTCTGCAGCATTGGCACCTGCTCTCGAGGCAGCGTGCTCCCGACCGGATAGGCCTCATGGTGGATGCGCTCCTAGCGTCGGTGCGCCGCTTATCATCATCCTAGTACCATCTGGTGCACGCCGCTAGGTGGCTTTTTTTCTTATTTCTTTTATGTATTTTTGGGCTTGCTTGTGTTGTGGCCCCAGCCCTCGTTTGTTTGATGATGTTCGGATTTGGGTTGTATGGACCGTTGCTTTATTTATAAAGCGAGATGAAAGCCTATTTCGAGAGACCTGCTTGTTGATGTTCCTCCTTGTGTCCGTTGATGAAATTGCAAATGACGAACTTGCACATATTAAACTAACCTCATAGATTTTGTAGAGCCACAGGAGGCGCTAACCTCATGAAGTGAGAATCTAAGATTATTGCACGTAGACATACCCTTTCTAAAGGCAGGCTCAAATCGCCATTCCATTGTTTGCAGCAAGGAAGAAGAACAGAAGCATGAAAAGACGGGTTCTGAGTGAATCAATAAGGAAGAAGAACAGCGAATCAACCTGTAGTTGAGTTGGTTAGGTAGGCAGTGGTATCCCCAACCCACCAGGGTTCAAATCCTGGTGCTCGCATTATTTCTGGATTTATTTCAAGATTTCCGACGATGCGCTTTCAGTGGGAGGAGATGTTCCCGTCGACGACGAGGCGCCTACGGTGACTTCGTAAATCTCAAGATGATATGCCGGCTCAGTCTCTCGGAGGTGCTCATAGAGATAGGGTGTGCGTGTGTGCGTTCATAGGGGTGAGTGTATGCGCGTGTATATGAGCGCTTGTGTCTGTACTGATGCTAAAAAAAAAAGGAAGAAGAACAAAAGCACGAGAAGACAAGTTTTAAAACGCGTGCTCCAGGAGTAGACCGCTACGAATAAGCCGGGAGGGGAATGAAGTAAAGAGTTTTTATTTTTAGAAGACAAAAGAGAATTGTTTTCTATACGAAGCCGTCTCTTCCCTTAAGATGTCACCACCACGGTGGCAATGAGCCAGAAACATAAGAATGAAGACAGCAAAACTAATCACCAGATATTGGTTAGTGGTTTCCCCCTATCTCTCGACACCAGACTGCTAAGGGGGACGAGGGAGCCACAATCACAAGAATGAAAGCAGCAAAACTACTCACCAGATGTTGATCCGTGGTTTCCCACGTCTCTCGACACTAGACTGCTATTGGGTACGAGGGGGCACTGTCTGATAAACATTAATACTATATGATGTCAAAAAAACATTAATACTATATGATGTCAAAAAAAACATTAATACTATATGAGCCCGTTCTCTCCATTTATCATCAAGACATACTCCCTCCGTTCCAATACTCAAACCACGTGAAGTGTTTTAGAACGGAGGAAGTAACATATTAACAGGCAGAGAGATCAAAGAAGCCTGTGAAATCTGCACCAAGCGATAACCTGCATCTCTGGATATGAGACAGCATGTATTCAGACACAGAATATGCTACTGTTTTTGGCAGTCAAACACTAAGATTACTTGCCGTTCAGAACATGAATTCTGTGAAAACAAAATCCAAACTGTGTTGCGCTAGATATTTTGTTGAGAACTAGCCGTCCTTGGATTTGACAAATGAACAGCATGTGTTTCCCACCAAAAAGTATTTGTCTCCAACTAGTGTACCAAACAACAGAGTGTACACGTTATTATCGGAGGGTTCTAGTGCTACCGTGTCAAACCAATTATCGCATCCTGCCCAGTCAAAACTGATCTCCTCGGGTATCAGGTGTGCCGCAGGATTTGCAGCAGCCGCGTCGAGGTGTCCAGCAGCGGTGTTCCTTCTCTATGCTGCTTCAGGCTGACGGGTGAGCTTGTCGAGATCCACGGAGATATCGAGGCCCGACTTCGCCATGGAGCTGATCATCTTTGGGATGTCGTCAATCAAAGCTTCCTCCATTGCCTGGAATATTCAGAGACTTTGTTACTAGTCGAATGCAGACCTCAACGTATTATTCATGTACCCAGTGGTTTTTCATACTAGGAGAATAGTGCAAGAACATATAGGCTAGTGACCCGAGTTGCGAGGTGAAAATTAAACTGCCAGGACCTACAGACTGCAGAAATTGAACCAAAGATCGTTTATATAATCTCACCTTCCTATCATCTTTCTTCTGCCTTTTTATCACCTCTGTTGGCCATTCAGCAACAAGCTTTTGGAGCTCATCTTTCACAAATGGTTTCTTCTGATCAGGCAGGTGCTACATGCAACCAAAAGTTATCATCAGGCAAATGTCGATTGTGTAAGTAAGAACTGGCTACCAACTCTTTTGGCATCCAGATTTCCTGGAGTTGTGAAAAAAAAATCTGTACAAACTCACAAATGCCAATAAATAGCATGAGATAGAAAAGCTTTAGGAACATAGCCACATAAGACGAAGTAAAACACTAAGAGTGAGGAAGAGCCATTTTCATCGTGAGAGAAACCAGTGCATGTTCTTGCCTTTTTGGTAGTGAAGGAATTCCAGTATTGTAGGAATACAAGTCTAATAACAGGATGCAGCCGAACAATAAGACTTCATCAAGAAGGGAAATAAGAGGCTGCTGGTTGATATGAAGCAATACCAGTATTTCAGGAACACATATCTAGCTAGCAATTAGCATTGTGTAACCAACCTTGTGAAGAAGTTTAATGGTGGCAGCGGCATTTTCTGGCCTGCGTTCAAGCAGAGACCCCTGCAACAAGACAATTCATAATGGGTTTTGGATTAGAAGAAATTAGTGTAGCAATGAGGGTGAAATAATTAATATGAAATATTTTAGTACAAAAGTGAACAAATTCAGTAAGTTCACACGAAATAAACATTAGAAGAATCAGCATCATAGTTTTATCACTATGTACAAAATAGTGTGTATACTAGGAGCAATTACCTTTACGCATGCAAAACCTGATGTAAGAGTATAGTGCTTGATAGACTTGCCTCTCAGGCTATTGATGTTCCATATAGATTGAGAATCTCCTGCAGAAGCAGAAATATATTAGTAAAGCATCCTTCACAGAAGAAAACCTTCTACTTCCTGTCAAAAGAATAATCCTCTAAGATGCAACGGTTGAAGCTTTGAAGTTTAAAAAGCAACAGCAAAACTAAGATTTGACTGGTAAACAACTGAAAATGCTTATTATGAGTGGCGACATCACAACACAAAATTAACAGAAACATTATTTTTCACAACATCACCCTCCTGGATGTTATAATGAGGATTACTACCTTAGGAGTGAGCCAGGCCACTTGCAACGAGCAGTGGAACATATTTAGTCCATCCCTAATTGGCTAACTTGTAGCAATTTCTTGCTGTTTTTTGGCGGAGGTCCAGAACGGCCATGCATAACTAACACAGCTATCTCAAGCTTAGGTTGACTGTTACACTATAATTTACATAAGAGTCAAACTGCTTACCAACTTTGGCAGCAAATTCCATCCAGACATCAAATGCAGTACGGCGCAACTTGACTCCAGCCTGAACAAATCTTGCCGCATATTTTGAGAGTAAATCCCATCTATCAGTGTTATAGCAGATACTGCAAAATACAAAAGGTATCCATGGAATTAATACTTAAACATGATCAGAGTCTTGGCCCAAAAAGGAAAATTGAAATACAAATCAAAATCACGACGAAAAAACTCTGTGATACAATTACTGAAAGATACACATATTAAACATACTTCGGGGCTATGTGTAGATTTGTAATTAATAGCTAATAAGATAACATTTGGAAGATTTGTTAGGTCAAAAAACACCGACAAAGTTGGTCAGAACTATCATACAAAAAAGAAAAGACAGAAACGATGCAGTAAAACACCAGAACTGGTTTAAATTCTCCAAAGAGCTCTTCAACTATGTACACTTTCACTTTAATCTAAAAGGGTAGGACTTCGCATGCTACGATATGAGAAGTTTTAAACACTGAAAGAGAAGAATTGTATACATTGGTAAATAGCAACTGAGAACAAATGTAAGCATACCTGAAGACAATATCAGCAGTGCCTGGTTGTAATGGCAAGGAATTCCTCCTAAGGACTTGCATTATCTTCTCCATTAGTTTAGTATCATTGTGCTCTTTAGCATGTTGCTGTAGAAGGAAACAAATCATTACAAAGCAACTTGGGAAGTGATCAAAGGAGTTAGTAACAATGGATACCAGTAGATAATGGGCAGAACCAATGGTTGGTGTTATTCCATAAACATTATGATTCCATAGAACCTTCAACCCTGCATTCATGGCACAAAGATGAATTACAGGTTTTGGGTTCCATTAGCCATAACAATGTCGCATTGACGCAAAAAAAGTGACATTGTTTTACCCACATAGCTGGAAAGTCAGCATTTACATAACTGAGATATAACACTACACATTGCCATTTCCACTTATCAAATGCTTCCCAGAAAATAAGGTTGACAAATTTAGCCACATGTTCTTTCTTGTTTGAATATCTATAAAGCATCCTTCTTTAATCATTTTCATTAGGATTTAGTACTCAAGGCATAAGGCCTACAAGGCAATCTAGAGCTAAATACTAGAAATATATCCAAACAATGATTTATGTGCCAACAAAAGGCCCAGAAAGAAACACACGTTAACAAATAACCACAGATTTTTCAGACTGCTAAATAGAATCATACCATAGTCAACGACACCCACACGAGCACAAGCCTCAGAAACTTTCATACAGAGATGGTCGTTGAAGTTTGCATTGATGCGAAGATTTGATAGCCTCTGCATCAATAGAAAAAGTGTTGGTTTCAGACAGCATCTAGTCACAAAAATATAACTAGAAGTCCGAAGAACACCCTTTGCCTGTCTACCGTCTGGAAGAAAACTATTAACTATAAGGGGGAAGAAAAGACTGACATGAGAAGCTGCTAACTATAGTTAGATACTTCATGTGCTAGCAATCCAAGAGTCTGGACAATCAATTGACATCATGATCCGAGAACATAGCACCGTAACCCATATGTATATTTAAAGTCATGGGTAGAAAATTGTCAATATGTTCAACATACAATGGAAATTCTATGTTAAACTCGGGTAAGTGGGCGGCTACGTTTCATAGAAACAAAAAAGATCCTAGAAATCAAGAGCAGATGTTTCACGTAACTGTCACCAGGTGGGTGGCAAATTGGTGATACCACAAATGAGAATCTGTTGAGATAATAACACTACGTGATGCAGGCATGCAGCCTACTAAAGGAAGCATTCTTAGCTTAAGAGGAAAATAGATGTGACTTACGAATATTCTAAGCTTCTGCAAAATCTGAAAGAGAAGTTTTATATCCTCCTCACTGGAGCAACTACTGATCATTGACCACAACCAGGCATTTGGCGGCATAGTCTGGGCTTCAACAGACTTTAGCATTTTCTGGTACAGCTCCTCTGCAGATTCTGCAGCAAATCATGACATGAGCAAATGCAAACACTATGATAAAAAAAACATGCCAAAAGGGAAGGCTGATGAACATTAGGAAATTTGCAATTAGTAAATACAATCAGATAGCAACATGTGTCACACTACATTATTGTAACAATATGAAGTGAGGCAACTTAAACATAAAATGATTGTGGTAGATAAATGTATAAAACCATACAAAATCAATTCACTCGTATCAGAAGAGAGCCAACGTGAATTTGCTACAAAACGTAATTCAGTGAACTATTTGTTTTGTTTTCTGAAAATGGTTGAATTTATCTGTAAACATTGTATATGTCAATGAACTTCTAAGAGCTGAAAGGAAAGGTCAACTTGTGTAAAATGAATATAAGATCACAGAATTCATTCGAGAAATAAGAGCCAGGACGAAAACCCTGATAGTCCACATAATAGATGGCAGGCCAATACCTGTATGAGAAATTCTTGCATTGCTATGCTAAATTAATAATGATACATAGTAAACACTAGCAAAACATACTCCCTCCGTCATATAATATAAGAGTGTTTTCGACACTCTTATATTATGGGACGGAGGGAGTAGTATGTTGAATGTAGCAAATAGCAGTAAGGATTAACGGAAGAGCAGGAAAAGAAGACAATGACAGGACCAGGGCAGAGCATAGTACTCAAAAGTAACCTTTAGGTTGGTCGATTCCGCTTGAGTCTGTCGACAAATGAGCTCTTGCCATGTGATAGCACACTGATTTGTTACACCGGCAATGAGAAGTTACGGTTTGCGATAGCAAAGTGCCTAAATCATCCAAATAAATGTAGTTAGCTCAGCTGCTTTGTGAGTAGTTTGCACTACCTAATTATTTTTCTCAGAGAAAATGCATTACTACATCCATCAGAGCAGCAAAGGATTAGAAGCAACAGAACAATAAAAAGAATAACCATGGCTCCCTAAAATCAGTAGTCATGTGGCTTCTATGCAAACTAAACGGACACGTGCAGAGCATAGTACTAAACGGCCAAACAAGCATGTGGAGACTTAGTAATATAGAGTATGTTCTATGATGATACATTACTAGGTCCTGAAGTAAACCAAGCAAGGCAATGCACCACAAAGCAACTGCATAGCCACTCTCAACTAATAATCCAGCACATCATCCACAACATGCCTCGCCAAAAAAGCTGTCACCCAAGAAACAGATCTCTAAACCATACACAAACAATCATATCCCTAAGTCCCGGCTAATTGGCCGCGAATGGGTCTGAAAACACTTCGAGAGCACGGCACGCACTCGCGAACATTTCCATCACCCTAAACCCTTAAACCTTCATGTGCTATTCGGGTCCCCTTATCTCCACGCTTAACCACCTGCCCCTAAAACATGAGCTGGACTAACAAAACGAAACCCTCGAGACCACGAGCTCGAGATCGTACAGCTAGCGCACCACCCTGCCTGCCCACCACCAGTTCGACGAAATGCCGCACCAAATAACTCGGAAGCAGCGCGCTAACGATGCGGTCACCATGAGGAGATGGGTGTTTTGAGGCCAGAGAACTCACGGGGTAGGTGGGAGGAGAAGCCCCTGGTGTGATCCGGGGAGGAGCGCGAGGCGGGGAAGACATTCTCGAGATGGGGCAGGAGAGCGAGCTCGGCGGGCGCCGCGCACCCGCGGTGGGAGGCGGAGAGGATTCCCTGGATCCCGGAGGCCGCCGGTGACGCGAGGAGGCGGCGCGCGCGCGCTGCGGCAGCCTGCATGACTCGTCCTTCTCCGTGCGGCGGCCGGAGGAGAGGGAGGAGTCTGGGAGGAGATGGAGGCGGCGTGAGCTGGGCTGTTTGTGAGTCTGGTTAATTCGTCTGGGCTTCGGGCCCAAAAGCTCCAAGCAAAACATATCCAACGTCTCTGAGCCACTGTTTGCCTCCTCGATCTGAGCCGTAGAAAGCTGATCGAAAGGTGGAGAGAAGTCCACGCCACACTTACGAAGAGTGTAGTTTGGCATAAGCTCACGCTATACCTGCCCATGGGCAGCCCGGCCCGACCTGACCCGATGGTGCTCACGGGCCGGGCATGGGCTTGGATTTTGAGCCCGAAGGCCAGGCAGGGCCCGGGCCCGCCATATTTGCGATTTAACGAAGAGGCCTGACCCAAGGCCTGATGGGCTTTTACACTGATGGGTCGGGCTTGGGCCTAATTTCTAGGCCCGACACCTGGGCCTGGGTTTCTTTGTCGGGCTTGGTTAGGCCTGGCTCGAGGAATGGCCAGGTATAGCTCACGCAGAGCATCTTTAGCAGATGATGCCGCCATGCCAAAAACGGTCGTTTAGACATTTTGAGCATCTGTTATGGCAGGAACTTCTAGTTACCTAAAAACCTTTTCTCCTACCCTCATTTTTGGGCACTAGCATCTCTAGCAGATCTTATAAAAGCAGTCAAATTTTTTAATTTACTGTACAAATTATAGAAACATATCAAAAAATCCTGTAAAATAGTAGATCCCGTAAAAAAATTATAGGTTCTCGTACATTAGAGCAACCATCCGTTATATAGCGAGGCGTTTTCTGAGGGAACCTGTAAACCAGTCAATGCCATAGTAGGGGGCCATGGCTACGCCGCGCGCGAGCAGCGAGCAGGCGGAGGAGCTTGGCAGCGGTTACCTGGAGCATCACTAGAGCACGGGGCGGGTCGGAGCATTGCCAGAGCGTCGCCGGAGCGGCGTCATTGTGGGTCGGCCGGAGTTCGAGTTCGTCCATGCGTGTGTCCCAAAAAAAACGCGCAGAGAAAAAAAAACTCCTACAATAGAGGTTTACGAGATTTGTTTCGTCTGATGCTTTGCGGTACGTAATTTTTCATTTTAAGGAGCATATTGTTTTAAGATTTTGAGAAAATTTGCTCTTTGAAGAACACGATACGATGAAAGTTTGTGTTCGGAAGGAGTTATTGTCTATCGTTTGGCCTCATGGTAAAACCCGTTGGGAAGGCCTGATAGGCGATGGTTTAGCCTGTGGTGGATGTCATCGATTCGGATCCGCTTATCGTTCACGTGTGCGATCCAATTGCCCTCGAAAGCGCACGTGTACAATTGACGAAGACAGGAACGCATTTTTGCATCGTGTGCGTGTGTGTTTCTTCTGGTGCCGTGCATGCGAGCCTCTGCATTTGTATTGTTTTCAAAAAAAAAAATCGACTTCAAACCAGTCGTACATACGCGCGATCGCCCATAGCTAGGGTTCATACATCAAACATGCCAAACTTCGCGAACCAAAACGCAAAATGTCACCGACGGAACGAAGCCACCAGATCGATCGAGCCAGTCCCTCTCCGGCTAGAGCTTGAAGAGCTTCCTGAGGTTCATGGGGGAGATGTACTTGCTGTCGCCGTCGACGATGTACTTGGCGAGCAGCACGTTGGCCTTCTCGCTGGGATGATACGGGTCCCAGAACACGTGGTTCTCCCGGTCGTCGCACATGCTGGACGTCGGCCCGCACGGCACGATCCCGGCGTACCTGCCGCCGTTGCCGCAGCAGGCCACGCTGGCCGTCGAGAACCCGTACTTCCTGTGGTTGGCGATGAGCTCCATCACCAGGTCGTACACGTTGGCCAGCAGGAACCTGCCCCCCGGCAGGCCGCCGCCGCCGTTGCCGTTGAGCTCGATGAGCAGGTCGCGGAGCCGGCCGTTGTACTGCGCGGCGAGCGTGTTGGGCAGCTTCACGCACTCGTCGTCCTTGACCCGGTTCAGCGTCTTCTGGTACGGGATGCACCCCAGCGGCCCCACGTTGGCCACCACGAACTTGCGCGCCCCCAGCGCGTGCAGCCGCGTGAGCTGCTCCCGGAGGTGGATGATGAGGTCGTCGATGAAGCCGTCGGGCGACTCGGCCACGCGCGTGCCGGCGGACAGCACCGGCATCAGGTAGTTGTTGAGGAAGTCGTTGGAGCCGACGGTGATGGAGAAGATGGCCTTCCTGTGGATGAACTCCCGCGCCTTCTCCTTGCCCAGCAGCCCGTCCAGCTCCCGCCGCGTGATGTTGAAGTAGTCCACCTGCACGTCCATGCCGATCCGGTTCACGAACACCCGCCCCGTCCCGTTCAGGATCCCCGCCCCGCCGGACGCGTAGTTCACGCCGTTCAGCAGCGCGCCGCCCGTCGTGTTCGGCGCCAGGAACGGCGGCGAGTAGTCCGCCTGGCCCAGCATCTCCCCTGAAAAAGTGGAATTTGCATACATCTGTTTAAGTGACAGAGTGATGGCAACTTGTGTTGTTTCTTAGAGAAAACAGAGTGTGATGGCAGCTCTAAGCTCATCGTACGTACAAGGATAATGTATTCAGTAGTTGAAAATGTTTCGTGTTACAGGGACTGAAATTACCGATGATGTCGGCGATGGTCCTGCCGTTGGTGAAGCGGCCGGTGGGCGTCCCGCCGGAGGCGGCGAAGTCGATGCCGTTGGGGTTCATGTCGGCCTTGGAGAGCGTGGAGAGGTAGTTGTTGTTCCCGGCGTCGACCAGCGAGTCCCCGAAGATGAAGGACGCCCCTGGCGTGTCCTCGTCCACGGTGTCCTCCCCTCTCACCCTCACCACCGCCGCCGCGCACAGCACCGCCACCACGGCCACGGCCACCGCCACCGCCGAACCCATTCTCCCCATGCAGATCAAGCCTCGGGTCAGCTTGCCACTCGCAACGACAGCACGCACGTACGAACTGAGCTGACACCACAGGAGCAGGGTATATAGGCAGGCAGCGAGGCGCGCGTTAGGTGGCGCGGCCGATGACTATCTGAGCCGTATGTCACCTTCTCCTAGCTCAGGATCTCCATGGGAGCGAGACCATGGATGGGAGAAGAACACACGGCTCGATGATCGACTGTGGCTTGTGGGATTCTGTGTGCAGTGGGGGTGCTTGATATGGAAGCTCGGTGGTAGAGGGTTTGGTTTGTTGGTTTGACGCATGTGGTGGACAGTGCTAGATATGGTAGTTAAGCAAACAAGCGTTACGTCTCGCCCTCGTCGCTGCCCTCCTGCCTGCACGGATGCCTCGAGTCGTGTGGAGACGTATGCGCGCGACCGCCGGAGTCAGCAGGGACGGTTGATGCGCGTTGGGCGCTCCCGAAAAGCACGCGTCTTTTCCCCTCTGCTGGCGCGGTTGGGTGGGGGTTTAGGTGGCCTGAAATAACCAAACGATGTTGCACGCGTTCCATGGGCAGAGGTGTGCTCTCGTCGTTGTCTGGCAGATGGTTTCTGTGGGGTTTGCAGCTTTGTGGGAATGGGTAGATGTTGGTGATGGGGTTTCTGTGGGGTTTGGAGCTTTGTGGGAATGGGTAGATGTTGGTGATGGGGTTTCTGTGGGGTTTGCAGCTTTGTGGGAATGGGTAGATGTTGGTGATGGGGAATCTGGGGGTGAGTCAAGAGCATCTCCAACAGGCGCCCAACGCGGCGCGTGCAAAAAACAGTTTTAGCGCGTGTCCATTGTCTGGTTTGGCGCGGCGCGCGGCGCCCGCTCCAGCAGCCGTGTTAAAATGTAGCGCGCGCGCGGCTCCAGCAGCATGCAAAAATGCAGCGCGCGCGACTCGCACAAACAACATATGCATTCGAAAACAGAAGCAAAAAGATCAAAACAGATAAAAATAATAATTCAATTTCATTTATTACAACTCAAACAAACAGTTTATCGTTCAATACAACAAATAGTGCAATTAACACAACAAATAGTTCAACAATACAATAACGAACGCACAAATCATGATGCTCTTTGTCGTTTATTCCATGCCCACCACTCCTCAATGAGATCCTTCTGAAGATCATTATGCGCTGCGGGACGTCGAATGGCATGATAGGAGGCAACAAAACGGGCCACCCTTTCAGCCCTCCGTCGCACTCGCACGGGATATCTCAAGAGCTCATACTGAGAGTAGTCTACATCTTGGCCACGCTCATTCTCGATGATCATGTTGTGCATGATCAGACAAGCGTGCATTATGTACCAAAGCATCTTCTGATCCCAAAATCTAGCCGGTCCTCTCACAATAGCAAATTGGGCTTGCAAAATCCCAAAAGCTCTCTCCACATCTTTTCTAGCCGCCGACTGAGTATTGTGGAAATCAAGATTTTTCTTACCTTCTGGCTTTTTCAACGGCTTGACAAAGGTTTGCCACTTTGGATAGATGCCATCCGCTAGATAATAGCCATAGTTGTATGTACGGCCATTTGCTACAGAATGCACCGGTGGCAACTCCCCATTTGCAATCTTACTCATCAGTGGTGACCGGTTGACAACATTGATGTCATTCAAAGATTCAGGCATTCCAAAGAATGCATGCCAAATCCAAGTCTCTTGATCGGCCACCGCTTCAAGGATTATAGTGGAACCCTTTTTTTGGCGGTGGAATTGCCCATGGCATGCCTTTGGACAATTCTTCCAAGTCCAATGCATGCAATCTATTGAGCCAAGCATGCCAGGAAAGCCGCGAGCTTTGTTCATCGCCAAAAGCCTTGCAACGTCTTCAGCGTTGGGAGATCTCAAATACTCCTCGCCAAACACTTGCACAATTCCGACTGCGAAGCGCTTGACACACATGATGGCTTGGCTCTCACCCATAGCCAAGTGATCATCAACTAGATCAGCCGGTATACCGTATGCCAACATACGCAAAGCGGCTGTCACCTTCTGAAAGGTGCTATGCCCGAGCTCTCCAGCAACATTCCTCCTTTGCTGAAAAAGCGGTCATGGCTCGCTAGTTTCTCTGCAATTCGCCTGAACAACTCGGTGCTCATCCTAAACCGGCGACGAAAATATGACTCGGGATATGTGGGATTCTCCGTAAAATAATGCCTGATCAATCTGTTGTGGGCATCGATCCTATCCCTCCAATTTTTTTGCCGACCCATAACCGAACCACCGTGCTTCGGTTTTTTATTAATATGCATAGCTAGAATCATTGCAAGATCCTCCTCCTCTTCCATATAAAATTCTTCTTCGGAAGAATCATACGACGAACTCATCTACAACGTTGAATACTATGCTATAAATAAAAAACTACAATCAACATGCACGAAATTCATGACTTTTGAGCAGTACATACCTTCTAGGCGTTTTGTCGAACGCCGAGCGGCAGCGAGCGCGCGGGGCGGTGGGACTAGAGGGGGGCCGGAGAAAGCGTGCGTGGGGTGGGGATAGGCCGGGGAAGCGTCGGAACGGTCGCCGGGTGGCGCGGTCGGCAGCGGCGGCGCGGCTGGATGGGGGTGGGAGGTGCGAGCGAGCGCGCGAGAGTCCAGCGCGCGGGAGCGGGCGCAGCAAATAAGCGGCGCGCGATTGCGTTTCGGCCCGCGCGCTGGACTACGTATGCCGCACGCGCTATTTTCGCGCGCCCGCTGGAGCAACTATTCCGGTTGCGCGCGCTAAAACGGGGGATTTTGTGGCGCGGCGCTAGTTTGACGCGCCTGTTGGAGATGCTCTAAGAAAATTGTGATAGGGATTTTTTAGTTTCTATTTTCAAGTTAGTGAGGCAAATCCTTTTTTAAGGATGTACAAGCAAATCCGGCACCCTAAGAGCAACTCTAGCAGACCTCGCATTCGGCCGGCCAGCAAAACGCGTTTGTACTTCGTGGAAAACCGCTTTTGCAGGCTGGCTCGGGCTAAATATACTTTTTTACGAGTCGGCTTCCATGGGTTCTGCTCAAACATCGCCGGGACGACCCGCAAACAGAAAATTGTTGGGGAACGTAGTAATTTTAGAAATTTCCTACGCACACGCAGGATCATGGTGATGCATAGCAACGAGAGGGGAGAGTGTGTCCACGTACCCTCGTAGACCGAAAGCGGAAGCGTTAGCACAACGCGGTTGATGTAGTCGTACGTCTTCACAATCCGACCGATCCAAGTACCGAACACACGGCACCTAGTTCGATCGTCGGTATCTCAATACCTAATTCAATCTCATTACCGGCAAGTCTTTTTACTCGTTCTGTAATACATCATCCCGCAACTAACTCATTAGCTACAATGCTTGCAAGGCTTATAGTGATGTGCATTACCGAGTGGGCCCAAAGATACCTCTCCGACAATCGGAGTGACAAATCCTAATCTCGAAATACGCCAACTCAACAAGTACCTTCTGAGACACCTGTAGAGCACCTTTATAATCACCCAGTTACGTTGTGATGTTTGGTAGCACACAAAGTGTTCCTCCGGTAAACGGGAGTTGCATAATCTCATAGTCATAGGAACATGTATAAGTCATGAAGAAAGCAATAGCAACGTACTAAACGATCAAGTGCTAAGCTAACGGAATGTGTCAAGTCAATCACATCATTCTCCTAATGATGTGATCTCGTTAATCAAATGACAACTCATGTCTATGGTTAGGAAACTTAACCATCTTTGATTAACGAGCTAGTCAAGTAGAGGCATACTAGTGACACTATGTTTGTCTATGTATTCACACATGTATTATGTTTCCGGTTAATACAATTCTAGCATGAATAATAAACATTATCATGAAATAAGGAAATAAATAATAACTTTATTATTGCCTCTAGGGCATATTTACTTCAGTCTCCCACTTGCACTAGAGTCAATAATCTAGTTCACATCGCCATGTGATTTAACACCAATAGTTCACATTACCATGTGATTAACACCCATAGTTCACATCGTCATGTGACCAACACCCAAAGGGTTTGCTAGAGTCAATAATCTAGTTCACATCGCTATGTGATTAACACCCAAAGAGTACAAAGGTGTGATCATGTTTTGCTTATGAGAGAAGTTTAGTCTACGGGTCTACCACATTCAGATCCGTATGTATAATTTCTATGTCAACAATGCTCTGCACGGAGCTACTCTAGCTAATTGCTCCCACTTTCAAAATGTATCCAGATTGAGACTTAGAGTCATCTGGATCAGTGTCAAAATTTGCATCGACGTAACCCTTTACAACGAACCTTTTGTCACCTCCATAATCAAGAAACATATCCTTATTCCACTAAGGATAATTTTGACCACTGTCCAGTGATCTACTCCTAGATCACTATTGTACTCCCTTGCTAAACTCAGTGTAGGGTATATAATAGATCTGGTACACATCATGACATACTTTATAGAAACTATGGTTGAGGCATAGGAAATGACTTTCATTCTCTTTCTATCTTCTGCCGTCGTCGGGCTTTGAGTCTTACTCAATTTCACATCTTGTAACACAGGTAAGAACTCTTTCTTTGATTGTTCCATTTTGAACTACTTCAAAATCTTGTCAAGGTATGTACTCATTGAAAAAACTTATCAAGCGTCTTGATCTATCTCTATAGATCTTGATGCTCAATATGTAAGTAGTTTCACCGAGGTCTTTATTTGAAAAACTCCTTTATGCTTTCCAGAAAATTCTACATTATTTCCGATCAACAATATGCCATTCACATATATTTATCAAAAATGTTGTAGTGCTCCCACTCACTTTCTTGTAAATACAGGCTTCACCATAAGTCTGTATAAAACTATATGCTTTGATCAACTCATCAAAGCGTATATTCCAACTCGGAGATGCTTGCACAAATCCATAGATGGATCGCTGGAGCTTGCACATTTTGTTAGCACCTTTAGGATCGACAAAACCTTCTGGTTGTATCATATACAACTCTTTTTTAAGAAATCCATTAAGGAATGTAGTTTTGAGATCCATTTGCCAGATTTCATAAAATGTGGCAATTTGCTAACATGATTCGGACGGACTTAAGCATCGCTACGAGTGAGAAAATCTCATCGTAGTCAACACCTTGAACTTTGTCAAAACCTTTTTCGACAAGTCTAGCTTTGTAGATAGTAACACTACTATCAGCGTCCATCTTCCTCTTGAAGATCAATTTATTTTCTATGGCTTGCCGATCATCGGACAAGTCAACCAAAGTCCACACTTTGTTCTCATACATGGATCCCATCTCAAATTTCATGGCCTCAAGCCATTTCGCAGAATCTGGGCTCATCATTGCTTCCTCATAGTTCGTAGTTTCGTCATGGTCAATTAACATGACCTCCAGAACAGGATTACCGTACCACTCTGGTGCGGATCTCACTCTGGTTGACCTACGAGGTTCGGTAGTAACTTGATCTGAAGTTACATGATTATCATCATTAGCTTCCTCACTAATTGGTGTAGGAGTCATAGAAGCAAATTTCTGTGATGAACTACTTTCTAATAAGGGAGCAGGTACAGTTACCTCATCAAGTTCTACTTTCCTCCCACTCACTTCTTTCGAGAGAAACTCCTTCTCTAGAAAGGATCCATTCTCAGCAACAAATATCTTGCCTTCGGATCCGTGATAGAAGGTGTACCCAACAGTTACTTTTGGGTATCCTATGAAGACGCACTTCTCCGACTTGGGTTTGAGCTTATCAAGATGAATTTTTTTCACATAAGCATCGCAACCCCAAACTTTAAGAAACGACAGCTTAGGTTTCTTGCTAAACCATGATACATCCATTTTGCATCATGCTTTTATATCGATATTTATTGCATTATGGGACGTTATTACACATTATGTCACAATACTTATGCCTATTCTCTCTTATTTTACAAGGTTTACATAAAGAGGGAGAATGCCGACAGCTCGGATTCTGGGCTGGAAAAGGAGCAAATATTAGAGACCTATTCTGCACAGCTCCAAAAGTCCTGAAACTTCACGGAAGTCATTTTCAGACTATATAAAAAATATTGAGCGCAAGAAGTTCCAGAGGGGGGCCACACCCTGGTCACGAGGGTGGGGGGGGGGGGGCGCCCCTGCCTCGTGGGCCCCCTGGTGGCCCTCTGATGCCCATCTTCTGCTATATGGACTCTTTTGATGAGAAAAAAAATCATAAGCAAGATTTCGGGACGAGACTCCGCCGCCACGAGGCGGAACCTTGGCGGGACCAATCTAGGGCTCCGGTGGAGCTGTTCTACCGGGGACACTTCCCTACGGGAGGGGGAAATCATCACCATCGTCATCACCAACGATCCTCTCATTGGGAGGGGGTCAATCTCCATCAACATCTTCACCAGCACCATCTCCTCTCAAACCCTAGTTCATCTCTTGTATCCAATTCTTGTCTCTAAGTCTGGGATTGGTACCTGTGGGTTGCTAGTAGTGTTGATTACTCCTTGTAGTTGATGGTAGTTGGTTTATTTGGTGGAAGATCATATGTTCAGATCCTATATGCATATTAATACCCCTCTGATTATGAACATGAATATGCTTTGTGAGTAGTTACGTTTGTTCCTGAGGACATGGGAGAAGTCTCGCTATTAGTAGTCATATATTCGTTCGATATTTTGATGAGATGTATGTTGTCTCTCCTCTAGTGGTGTTATGTGAACGTCGACTACATGACACTTCACCATTATTTGGGCCTAGAGGAGGGCATTGGGAAGTAATAAGTAGATGATGGGTTGCTAGAGTGACAGAAGCTTAAACCCTAGTTTATGTGTTGCTTTGTAAGGGGCTGATTTGGATCCATATGTTTCATGCTATGGTTAGGTTTACCTTAATACTTTTGTTGTAGTTGCGGATGCTTGCAATAGAGGTTAATCATAAGTGGGATGCTTTTCCAAGTAAGGACAACACCCAAGCACCGGTCCACCCACATATGAGATTATCAAAGTACCAAACGCGAATCATATGATCGTGATGAAACCTAGCTTGACGATAATTCCCATGTGTACTCGGGAGCGCTTTTCTCTATATAAGAATTTGTCCAGGCTTGTCCTTTGCTACAAAAAGGATTGGTCCACCTTGCTGCACTTTATTTACTTTTGTTACTTGTTGCTCGTTACAAATTATCTTATCACAAAACTATCTATTATCTATAATTTCAGTGCTTGTAGAGAATACCCTGCTGAAAACCGCTTATCATTTCCTTCTGCTCCTCGTTGGATTCAACGCTCTTACTTATCGAAAGGACTATGATAGATCCCCTATACTTATGGGTCATCAAGACTCTTTTCTGGCGCCGTTGCCCGGGAGTGAAGCGCCTTTGGTAGGTGGAATTTGGTAAGGAAAAATTTATATAGTGTGCTGAAATTTACTGTCACTTGTTTCTATGGAAAGTAATCCTCTGAGGGGCTTCTTCGGGGTATCTTCAGCCCGACCAGTAGAGCATAGAGTTGCTCCTCAACCTACTGAACCTACTGAAAATGAAAATGTCTGCTTTGAAATTCCATCGGGTATGATAGAAAAACTGCTAGCTAATCCTTTTGCGGGAGATGGAACATTACATCCTGATGAGCACCTAATATATGTGGATGAAGTTTGTGGATTATTTAAGCTTGCAGGTATGCCCGATGATGTTATCAAGAAGAAGGTCTTCCCTTTATCTTTGGAGGGAGACACATTGACATGGTATAGGCTATGTGATGATATGGGATCATGGAACTACAAACGATTGAAATTGGAATTTCATCAGAAGTTTTATCCTATGCATCTTGTTCATCGTGATTGTAATTATATATATAATTTTTGGCCTCACGAAGGAGAAAGCATCGCTCAAGCTTGGGGAGGCTTAAGTCAATGATATATTCATGCCCCAATCATGAGCTCTCAAGAGAAATGATTATTCAAAAAAATTATGCTCGGCTTTCTGATAACAACCGCACCATGCTCGATACTTCTTGTGTTGGATCTTTTATGATGAAGACTATTGAATTCAAATGGGATTTATTGGAAAGAATTAAATGCAACTCTGAAGATTGGGATCTCGACGAAGGTAAGGAGTCAAGTATGACACCTAAGTTTGATTGTGTTAAATCTTTTATGGATACCGATGTTTTCCGTAAATTTAGCACTAAATATGGACTTGACTCTGAGATAGTAGCTTCTTTCTGTGAATCTTTTGCTACTCATGTTGATCTCCCTAAGGAGAAGTGGTTTAAATATATTCCTCCCATTGAAGTAAAAGTAGCCACACCTATTAAAGTTGAAGAAAAGACTATCACTTATAATGATCCTATTGTTCCTACTACTTATGTTGAGAAACCACCTTTTCCTGTTAGGATAAAAGATCATGCCAAAGCTTCAATTGTGGTTCATAAAAGCAATATTAGAATCTATACACCTCCTGAGCAAGTTAAAGTTGAACCTAATATTGCTATTGTTAAGGATCTCTTGGCTGATAATATTGATGGGCATGTTATTTATTTCTGTGATGAAACTGCTAGAATTGCTAAACCTTGTGCTAAAGATAAACATAGACCTATGGTAGGCATGCCTGTTATTTCTGTTAAAATAGGAGATCATTGTTATCATGGCTTGTGTGATATGGGTGCTAGTGCTAGTGCAATACCTATTGACTTATACCAAGAAATTATGCATGATATTGCACCTGCTGAGTTAGAAGAAATTGATGTCACCATTAAACTTGCCAATAGAGATACTATTTCACCAATGGGAATTGTTAGAGATGTTGAAGTCTTGTGTGGGAAAACAAAATATCCTGCTAATTTTCTTGTTCTTGGTTCCCCACAAGATAGCTTTTGTCCCATAATATTTGTTAGACCCTTCTTAAACACTGTTAATGCTAGGATAGATTGCAAAAAGGATGTTATTACTATTGGTTTAGGTGATATGTCTCATGAGTTCAACTTTTCTAAATTTTGTAGACAACATCGTGAAGAAGAATTGCTTAGTAAAGATGAAATTATTGGTCTTGCTTCTATTGCTGTACCTCCTAGTGATCCTTTAGAACAATATTTGCTAGACCATGAAAATGATATGTATATGAATGAAAGAAGGGAAATAGATGAAGTGTTCTTTAAACAGGGACCTATTCTGAAACACAACTTGCTTGTTGAAATCTTAGGGGATCCTCCTCCACCCAAGGATGATCCCGTGTTTGAGCTTAAACCATTGCCTGATACTCTTAAATATGCTTATCTTGATGAAAAGAAGATATATCATGTTATTATTAGTGCTAACCTTTTAGAGAAGGAGGAAGAAAAATTATTGAAAACTCTGAAGAAGCACCGTGCTGCTATTGGATATACTCTTGATGATCTTAAGGGCATTAGTCCCACTCCATGTCAACACAAAATAAATTTGGAAAAATATGCCAAACCAGTTATTGATCACCAACGACGGCTGAATCCTAAGATGAAAGAAGTGGTAAGAAAAGAAATACTAAAGCTCCTTGAGGCAGGTATAATTTATCCCATTGCTGATAGTCAGTGGGTAAGTCCTGTCCATTGTGTTCCTAAGAAGGGAGGTATTACTGTCGTTCCTAATGATAAAGATGAATTGATTCCACAAAGAATTATTACAGGTTATAGGATGGTAATTGATTTCCGCAAATTAAATAAGACTACTAAAAAAGATTATTACCCCTTACCTTTTATTGATCAAATGCTAGAAATATTATCCAAACGTACACATTTTTGCTTTCTAGATGGTTATTCTGGTTTCTCCCAAATACATGTGTCAGCTGATGATCAATCTAAGACCACTTTTACTTGCCCTTTCAGTACTTTTGCTTATAGACATATGCCTTTTGGTTTTTGTAATGCACCTGCTACCTTTCAAAGATGCATGATGGCTATATTCTCTGATTTTTGTGAAAAGATATGTGAGGAATTCATGGATGATTTCTCCATTTATGGATCCTCTTTTGATGATTGCTTAAGCAACCTTGATCGAGTTTTGCAGAGATGTGAAGAAACTAACCTTGTCTTGAATTGCGAGAAATATCACTTTATGGTTAATGAAGGTATTGTCTTGGGGCACAAAATTTTTGAAAGAGGCATTGAAGTTGATAAAGCTAAAGTTGATGCTATTGAAAAGATGTTGTGTCCCAAGGACATCAAAGGTATAAGAAGTTTCCTTGGTCATGCCGGTTTTTATATTAGGTTCATTAAGGACTTCTCAAAAATTTCTCGGCCTCTGACTAATTTATTACAAAAAGATATACCATTCGTCTTTGATGATGATTGTGTAGAAGCCTTTGAAATACTTAAGAGAGCATTAATCTCTGCACCTATTATTCAGCCACCTGATTGGAATTTACCTTTTGAAATTATGTGTGATGCTAGTGATTATGCTATAGGTGCTGTTCTAGGGCAAAGAGTTGATAAGAAATTAAATGTTATTCAATATGGTAGTAAAACTCTAGACAATGCGCAGAGAAATTATGCTACTACTGAAAAGGAATTCCTATTAGTTGTATTTGCTTGTGATAAGTTTAGACCTTATATTGTTGATTCTAAAGTAACTATTCACACTGATCATGCTGCCATTAAATATCTTATGGAAAATAAAGATGCTAAACCTAGACTTATTAGATGGGTTCTCTTACTACAAGAATTTGATTTGCATATTATCGATAGAAAGGGAGCTGAGAACCCCGTTGCAGACAACTTGTCTAGGTTAGAAAATGTTCTTGATGACCCACTACCTATTGATGATAGCTTTCCCGATGAACAATTAAATGTCATAAATGCTTCTCATACTGCTCCATGGTATGCCGATTATGCTAATTACATTGTTGCTAAATTTATACCACCTAGTTTCACATACCAGCAAAAGAAAAAGTTTTTCTATGATTTAAGACATTACTTCTGGGATGATCCACATCTTTATAAAGAAGGAGTAGATTGTGTTATTAGGCGTTGTGTACCTGAGCATGGACAGGAATAGATCCTACGCAAGTGTCACTCCGAGGCTTATGGAGGACACCATGCTGGAGATAGAACTGCGCACAAGGTATTGCAATCCGGTTTTTATTGGCCTACTCTCTTCAAGGATGCCCGTAAGTTTGTCTTGTCTTGTGATGAATGTCAAAGAATTGGTAATATTAGTAGACGTCAAGAAATGCCTATGAATTATTCACTTGTTATTGAACCATTTGATGTTTGGGGCTTTGATTATATGGGACCTTTTCCTGCCTCTAATGGATATACACATATTTTAGTTGCTGTTGATTGCGTTACTAAGTGGGTAGAAACTATTCCAACTAGTAGTGCTGATCATAACACCTCTATTAAGATGCTTAAAGAAGTTATTTTTCCGAGGTTTGGAGTCCCTAGATATTTAATGACTGATGGTGGTTCACATTTTATTCATGGTGCTTTCCGTAAAATGCTTGCTAAGTATGATGTTAATCATAGAATTGCATCTCCTTATCACCCACAATCTAGTGGTCAAGTAGAATTGAGTAATAGAGAACTCAACTTAATTTTGCAAAAGACTGTCAATAGATCTAGAAAGAATTGGTCCAAGAAACTTGATGATGCATTATGGGCCTATAGAACTGCATATAAAAATCATATGGGTATGTCTCCGTATAAAATGGTTTATGGAAAAGCATGTCACTTACCTCTCGAACTAGAAGATAAGGCTTATTGGGCTATTAAGGAGCTCAACTATGATTTCAAACTTGCCGGTGAGAAATGGTTATTTGACATTAGCTCACTCGATGAATGGAGAACCCAAGCCTATGAAAATGCTAAATTGTTTAAAGAAAAAGTTAAAAGATGGCATGACAAAAGGATACAAAAGCGCGAGTTTAATGCAGGTGATTATGTATTGCTATACAACTCTCGTTTAAGATTTTTTGCAGGAAAGCTTCTCTCTAAATGGGAAGGTCCTTATGTTATCGAGGAGGTCTATCGTTCCGGTGCCATAAAAATCAACAACTTCGAAGGCACAAATCCGAAGGTGGTGAACGGTCAAAGAATCAAACATTATATCTCAGGTAATCCTATAAACATTGAAACCAATGTTATTGAAACTGTAACCCCGTAGGAATACATAAGGAACACTTTCCGGAATGTTTCAGACTCCGAAAAGGAATAGGTATGTGGTACGGTAAGTAAACCGACTCCAAAATAGTTCTAATGACAATTTTTCTCCATTTTGGAATATTTAGAAAAATAGAAAAATAAGAAGTAGTCCGGGAAGGACACGAGGGCTCCATGAGGGTGGAGGGGGCGCCCCCTGCCTCGTGGGCACCTCGTGTGCTCTCCGGACTCCGTTTTCTTGCACGTCACGTATTTTGGTCGGTAAAAATTCATTATATAACCTCCCGAAGGTTTTGACCACCGTATCACACAAACATCCTCTATTCTTGTTTCGAGTTGTTTTTCTGACAGATCTAGATCATAATGACGTCTCCAAGTGCCCCCAAGGACAAGTTCTTCGATAAAGTCATCAACCCCTACCTAGCGGAAGTGCTGCAACACCCTGATGTCTACTACACAACCTTATTCTTGTAGACATTGTTGGGCCTCCAAGTGCAGAGGTTTGTAGGACAGTAGCAAAATTCCCTCAAGTGGATGACCTAAGGTTTATCAAACCATAGGAGGCGTAGGATGAAGATGGTCTCTCTCAAGCAACCTTGCAACCAAATAACAAAGAGTCTCTTGTGTCCCCAACACACCTAATACAATGGTAAATTGTATAGGTGCACTAGTTCGGCGAAGAGATGGTGATACAACTGGTATATGGATGGTAGATAAAGGTTTTTGTAATCTGAAAATATAAAAACAGCAAGGTAACTAATGAGAAAAGTGAGCGTAAACGGTATTGCAATGTGTTGAAACAAGGCCTAGGGTTCATACTTTCTCTAGTGCAAGTTCCCTCAACAATAATAACATAATTGGATCATATAACTATCCCTCAACATGCAACAAAGAGTCACTCCAAAGTCACTAATAGCGGAGAACAAACGAAGATATTATGGTAGGGTACGAAACCACCTCAAAGTTATTCTTTCCAATCAATCCGTTGGGCTATTCCTATAAGTGTCACAAACAACCCTAGAGTTCGTACTAGAATAACACCTTAAGACACACATCAACCAAAACCCTAATGTCACCTAGATACTCCAATGTCACCTCAAGTATCCGTGGGTATGATTATACGATATGCATCACACAATCTCAGATTCATCTATTCAACCAACGCATAGAACCTCAAAGAGTGCCCCAAAGTTTCTACCGGAGAATCACGATGAAAACGTGTGCCAACCCCTATGCATAGGTTCATGGGCGGAGCCCGCAAGTTGATCACCAAAACGTACATCAAGTGAATCACGTGGTATCCCATTGTCACCACAGATACGCACGACAAGACATACATCAAGTGTTCTCAAATCTTTAAAGACTCAATCCGATAAGATAACTTCAAAGGGGAAACTCAATTCATTACAAGAGAGTAGAGGGGGAGAAACATCATAGGATCCAACTATAATAGCAAAGCTCGCGATACATCAGGATCGTATCACCTCAAGAACACGAGAGAGAGAGTGATCAAACACATAGCTACTAGTACATACCCTCAGCCCCGAGGGAGAACTACTCCCTCCTCGTCATGGAGAGCACCGGGATGATGAAGATGGCCACCGAAGAGGGATTCCCCCTTCGGCAGGGTGTCGGAACGGGTCTAGATTGGCTTTTGGTGGCTATGGAGGCTTCTGGCGGCGGAACTCCCGATCTATTGTGCTCCTGGATGTTTTTAGGGTATATGGAGATATATAGGCGGAAGAAGTACGTCAGGGGGGCCACGAGGGTGGAGGGCGCGCCCAGGGGGGTGGGCGCGCCCCCTGCCTCGTGGCCTCCTTGTAGATCCCCTAACATGTACTCCAAGTCTTCTGGGCTTCTTATGATCCAAAAATAAGTTCCGTGAAGTTTTAGGTCAATTGGACTCCGTTTGGTTTTCCTTCTCTGTGATATTCTAAAACAAGGAAAAAACAGAAATTGGCACTGGGGTCTGGGTTAATAGGTTAGTCCCAAAAATAATATAAAAGTGCATAATAAAGCCCATAAACATCCAAAAGAGATAATATAATAGCATGGAACAATAAAAAATTGTAGATACGTTGGAGACGTATCAGCATCCCCAAGCTTAATTCCTGCTCGTCCTCGAATAGGTAAATGATAAAAACAGAATTTTTGATGTGGAATGCTACCTAACATATTTCTCTAAGTAATTCTCTTCATTTTGGCAAGAATATTCAGATCCATAAGACTCAAGACAAAAGTTTAATATTGACATAAAAATAATAATACTTCAAGCATACTAACTAAGCAATCATGTCTTCTCAAAATAACATGGCTAAAGAAAGCTATCCCTACAAAATCATATAGTCTGGCTATGCTCCATCTTCACCACACAAAGTATTTAAATCATGCACAACCCCGATGACAAGCCAATCAATTGTTTCATACTTTTGATGTTCTCAAACTTTTTCAATCTTCACGCAATATATGAGCGTGAGCCATGGACATAGCACGATAGGTGGAATAGAATGGTGGTTATTGTGGAGAAGACAAAGAGGGGAAGATAGTCTCACATGAACTAGGCGTATCAACGGGCTATGGAGATGCCCATCAATAGATATCAATGTGAGTGAGCAGGGATTGCCATGCAACGGATGCACTAGAGCTATAAGTGTATGAAAGCTCAACAAAAGAAACTAAGTGGGTGTGCATCCAACTCGCTTGCTCACGAAGACCTAGGGCATTTTGAGGAAGCCCATCATTGGAATATACAAGCCAAGTTCTATAATGAATAATTCCCACTAGTATAAGAAAGTGATAACATAGGAGACTCTCTATTATGAAGATCATGGTGCTACTTTGAAGCACAAGTGTGGTAAAAGGATAGTAGCATTGCCCCTTCTCTCTTTTTCTCTCATTTTTTAATTTTTTTATTTGGGCCTTCCCTTTTTTATGGCCTCTTTTTTTCTTCCTTTTTTTATTTGGGCTTCTTTGGCCTCTTTTATTTATTTATTTTCGTCTGGAGTCTCATCCCGACTTATGGGGGAATCATAGTCTCCATCATCCTTTCCTCACTGGGACAATGCTCTAATAATGATGATCATCACACTTTTATTTACTTACAACTCGATACTTAGAACAAGATATGACTCTATATGAATGCCTCCGGCGGTGTACTGGGATGTGCAATGATTCATGAGTGACATGTATGAAAGAATTATGAACGGTGGCTTTGCCACAAATACGATGTCAACTACATGATCATGCAAAGCAATATGACAATGATGAAGCATGTCATAATAAATGGAACGGTGGAAAGTTGCATGGCAATATATCTCGGAATGGCTATGGAAATGCCATAATAGGTAGGTATGGTGGCTGTTTTGAGGAAGATATATGGTGGTGAGGGAGTCCTGGATTAGGGGGTCTCTGGACAGTCAGACTATATCCTTTGGTCGGACTGTTGGACTATGAAGATACAAGATTGAAGACTTCGTCTCGTGTCCGGATGGGACTCTCCTTGGCGTGGAAGGAAAGCTAGGCAATACAGATATGTATATCTCCTCCTTTGTAACCGACCTTGTGTAACCCTAGCCCCCTCTGGTGTCTATATAAACCGAAGGGTTTTAGTTCGTAGGACAACATACAATCAGACCATAGGCTAGCTTCTAGGGTTTAGCCTCTCCGATCTCATGGTAGATCAACTCTTGTACTACTCATATTATCAAGAATAATCAAGCAGGACGTAGGGTTTTACCTCCATCAAGAGGGCCCGAACCTGGGTAAAACATCGTGTCCCCTGCCTCCTGTTACCATCCGCCTTAGACGCACAGTTCGGGACCCCCTACCCGAGATCCGCCGGTTTTGACACAGACATTGGTGCTTTCATTGAGAGTTCCTCTGTGTCGTCATCATTAGGCTTGATGGCTCCTTCAATCATCGATAGCGATGCAGTCCAGGGTGAGACTTTTCTCCCCGGACAGATCTTTGTATTCGGCGGTTTCGCACTGCGGGCCAACTCGCTTGGCCATCTGGAGCAGATCGAGAGTTACGCCCCTGGCCACCAGGTCGGGTTTGGAAGCTTAAACTACACCGCCGATATCCGTGGAGACTTGATCTTCGACAAATTCGAGCCCCTGCCTAGTGCGCCACACGGTCACGATGAGCATGATTTAGCTCTGCCATCGGACAATGTTCAGGAGATCGCGCCGGCAACTGCTCCGACCCTCAATTCGGAGCCAGTTGCGCCATCCATGGACGGGTGGATAGACCTCGCCACGGAGTCCGTATCCTCAGCGGCGATCGAGCCGAGTATCGACCTTACCCTTCACGAGAGCCGTGATGCCAAGCTGCCGGATCCTTCCCCGGCCACGGACTCCGAACCGCCCGCGCCCGTGCCTATCGAATCCGACTGGGCGCCGGTCATGGAGTTTACCTCCACGGATATCTTTCAGCACTTTCCCTTCGGCGACATGCTGAACTCATTAAGGTCTCTCTCCTTGTCAGGAGAGTCCTGGCCGAACTATGTCCGGCAGGATTGGGATGTGGATGATGAAGAAATTCGCCGCCCACCCACCACCCACTTAGTAGCCACTGTCGACGATTTGACCGACATGCTCGACTTCGACTCCGAAGACATCGACGGTATGGACGACGATGCAGGAGACGAACAGGAACCACTGCCCACAGGGCACTGGATGCCCACTTCATCATATGACGTATACATGGTGGACACACCCAAAGAAAACGACGATGAGGAACGGAAGCACGCAGCGAAGGGTTGTTCCCTCGAGAAGCAGTCAAAGCGGCGGCATAAGCGTCGCTCCAAATCCCGCCTCAGCAGAAACAACGATCATATAGACCCAGCATTAGAGCAGGGTGAACCATTGCCTGACCACGGCAACACGGAGAATCAAACCGAACAACCCGACTCCGTCGAAGATAACAGTCCGGACGACATCACACCGGACAGGCACCCGGGGCAACAGAATGCCCATCAAAGGCTTGTTGCCACTGCGAGGAGTCTGAAAAAGCAGAAGCAAAGGCTCAGGGCTGCACAAGACACACTCAGTCAGATGGAGTGAAGTACTCAACACTTCAGCGAAGTACGGCGGTAATCGCCACACCAAGAGCTACCCGAAGCGAAAGTTGCTACCTGAATTCAATGAGGAGGCCTTAGATCCCCCGCAATTAAAAAACAAAACGGCCATCCGGTCGGATAGACGACCTCGTGACCAACATAGAGCAGCAAACGACGCCGCACATTAGCCAGTACGCGATCCACGCGAGGGCTCGTATCAAAAGGACGGCACAACCAGATCCATGTACGGGCCACGCAAGCGCGCTCCAGCATGCAATGCAACACAACAAATATCCGAACACCATGGTTGTAACGCCCCGAGGCCGATGTGCCAGGTGTCGTTCAGTTATTCGCTGGTGTTGCCTTGTCATTGCTTGCGTGTCATGCATTGCATATCATGTCATCATGTGCATTTTATTTGCATACGTGTTCGTCTCATGCATCCGAGCATTTTCCCCGTTGTCCGTTTTGCAATCCGGCGCTTCGTTCTCCTCCGGTGGTCATTTCTACCTTTCTTTCATGTGTGGGGATTAAACATTTCCGGATAGGACCGAGACTTGTCATGCGGCCTTGGTTTACTACCGGTAGACCGCCTGTCAAGTTTCGTACCATTTGGACTTCGTTTGATACTCCAACGGTTAACCGAGGGACCGAGAAGGCCTCGTGTGTGTTGCAGCCCAACACCCCTCCAATTTGGCCCAAAACCCACCAAACTCTGCTCCATCATCTCGGTCGTTCGATCACGATCGCGTGGCCAAAACCGCACCTCATTTGGACTCTCCTAGCTCCCTCTACCTATAAATATGTGGCCTCCCCCGAGAAATTCACGGATGAACCCTAAGATTCCTCCCCGCGCGCCGCCGGACGCGTCCTCACCGCGCCGGACATGTCCACCGTGCCCCGCCGCCACATCACTCCGACTAATCGGAGCGCGCCACCTCAGCAGCGCCGCCGTCCTGCGCCAATCGTGGCCCGCCACCTGTCCAGCGCGCCGCCTCCCACCAAGCCGGCCCGCGGAGCCCATCGCGGGCCCGCACGGGCCCGGTCGCCGCCGCAGCCGCCCACGGGCGCGTGCTCGCGCCGCCGCCTCTCTCTGCCGGCCCCGTGCCGCCCGCCGGCGACCGGCGCCTCGCCGGAGCTCCGCCGCGCATCACCACCGCCCGCGCCCGTTCGCGCACGCCGCCGCCCGAGTGCCTCGCCGCCTTCGCCGGCCCCGCCTCCTCTTCCCAAATCGTCGCCGCCGCACCTTAGCCGGCCAGAGCAAAGCTCCACGGCGGCGAGCCCCTCCGACGTTGCCGAACCTCCAAGCCGGCCCCTGCGCCGCCGGATCCGGCCACCTACACCGCCTCCTCCATCTTGCTTCGACCGGCGCCGCCCCAAGCACCAACTCCGGCGATCTCCTTCAAGTCCGGCCATCTCCATCGTCTCCGGTGAGCTTCTTCGGCGAGATCTCGTGGATCGGGATCAGATCCACCACACCCTCCATCCAAACACCCCGCCTCAGATCTGCACCGCTCCGTCCGGGATATCCCCGTCCCGCGTTGACTTTTCGCGGAGGTAAAATTCGTGTAAGTCCCCAGATTCGAGATCCATGGTGCCATGTTCGAGGACTCGTAACTTTGCATCCGTAACTCCGATTCATGCATATAATATATCAAAATCTTCGTCTCGACGAGTACATCATTTCATTCCATTGCACCATTTGCATTTGAGTTCATCTTGATGCCTGATATGCTGTTAGAAGGAGGCATCGTGAGTTAAATTGCAGATCCGTTAGCTCATCATTGAGTTTTGTCATTTTTGCCATGATTATTGTGTGCATGATATGCATGTGCCCCTTTGGGATGAATTGTTAAGCTATTTGTCTTCTTTCCAGAAGTGCCACCCATGCATTTTTAGGATGTGTGTGGTGTCTTGTGCAAGCTTGCAAAGAGGGGCACCTGAGTAATCTGTTTTTAGGGACTTAGTGATTTTCACTAAGTCTGGGATGTTTTAGTTCATGATGCCATATGTTCGGCTTGTTTCCTAGTGATCCGTGCCCCTTTTGAGTATGATCAGTAAGGGACATTTGTTAACCTTGTTATGCTCTATCCATCCATGTCTTTACTTGCTATGTTGGAGCATCCTAGGTTGAGTCATTCGAGCTCAACTTTTGCATCGTTGTTAATTTGGGCAGATCTAACTCTTTTGCGATTTTTGCCGATGCTATTGCTAGTGATCCATGCATGCTATGCCATTGTTCTTGCCATGTCTAGCTAGCATTTTGTGCCTTTTTTATGGATATATGCTTGCCTTGCCATGACTTGCACCGTAGTGAGTGCATCGAGCTCGTTTACATGCCTCCGTGAGTTATAATTTCAGCATGTCTCAGTTTTCACTAAGTCTGAAAACTGATTGTGTTTCATCTATGTTCCTGTGCTCGTTAGAGTATTTTGTGAACCCTTTTGGCCCCAGGTCATTTCGGGTGTTTTGTTAAGCTTGTTGAGTAGCTCCATGCCATGCTCTTACTTGTCATGTTCAGGTTATGTTTCATGTTTTTTTGCTGCTCCGAAGAGAGCATCGTGGTCTGAAATTTCAGACTAGTGTTAATTTCACTAAGTCTGAAATCTGTTTTGCTTATTCAGTTTTGCCATGCTTGTTTGAACCTCTTAATGGATGAATTTGGCCGTGGCTCAGTCCTAGTGATTTGTTAAGCATCTTGTGTACATCCCTGCCATGCATTTTGTTTTCATGTTTGGTGGCTGTAGCATGTTCATTTCGTTGCATTTAGGAGTCTACTTGCTGTAAATCGCAGATCGGTTCGTTTCATAAAACGCTTGCCATTTCCAAACCGTAGCTCCGATTCCTTTGATCTTTATATCGTTTTCAGGGGATTTCTTCCCCTCTATCCACTGGCACACTTGGTTTTCCAAGTTGAGGCCAGGTTCATGCATTTCCTGTCACGTCTTGCATTTTGCATCCCGCATCGCATCCCGCATCTCGCATATCATACCATGTCCATGTGTTGGTTGTTTACTATGTTGTGTGCTTCTTTTCCGGTGATTGCTTCTTCAGGTTGGATCCGGTAACGTCGAGTTTGTGAGGACCCGTTCGTCTACATCCGTTTGTCTTCTTCATGGACTCGTTCTTCTTCCTTGCGGGATTTCAGGCAAGATGATCATACCCTCGAAATCACTTCTATCTTTGCTTGCTAGATGCTCGCTCTTTTGCTATGCCAATGCTACGATGCCTACCACTTGCTTGTCAGCCTCCCAATTGCCATGTCAAACCTCTAACCCACCATGTTCTAGCAAACCGTTGATTGGCTATGTTACCGCTTTGCTCAGCCCCTCTTATAGCATTGTTAGTTGCAGGTGAAGATTGGAGGCCGTTCCTTGTTGGAACATTTGTTTACTCGTTGGGATATCACTATATATCTTATTTAATTAATGCATCTATATACTTGGTAAAGGGTGGAAGGCTCGGCCTTATGCCTGGTGTTTTGTTCCACTCTTGCCGCCCTAGTTTCCGTCATATCGGTGTTATGTTCCTGGATTTTTGCGTCCCTCACGCGGTTGGGCTATAATGGGAACCCCTTGACAGTTCGCCTTAAGTAAAGCTTTTCCAGCAATGCCCAACCTTGGTTTTACCATTTGCCACCTAGCCTCTTTTTCCCTTGGGTTAGGCCAGCCCAAGGGTCATCTTTATTTTAACCCCCCGGGCCAGTGCTTGTCTAAGTGTTGGTCCGAACTGAGTAGACTGCGGGGCCACCTCGGGGAAACTTGAGGGCTGGTTTTACTCGTAGGATGTCTCATCCAGTGTTGCCCTGAGAACGAGATATGTGCAGCTCCCATCAGGATGTCGGCGCATCGGGCGGTGTTGCTGGTTTAGTTTTACCCTGTCAAAATGTCTTGTTGTACTGGGATACCGAGTCTGATCGGAATGTCTCGGGTGGAGGTCTATTCCTTCGTTGACCGTGAGAGCTTGTGATGGGCTAAGTTGGGACACCCCTGCAGGGATTTGAACTTTCGAAAGCCGTGCCCGCGGTTATGGGCAGATGGGAATTTGTTAACGTCCGGTTGTAGAAAACCTGAAGTTGACCTTAATTAAAATGAATCAACCGCGTGTGTAACCGTGATGGTCTCTTTCCGGCGGAGTCCGGGAAGTGAACACGGTTGTTGGAGTTATGCTTGACGTAGGTTGTTTAGGATCACTTCTTGATCATACTTTTATCGACCGTGCTTTGCCTTCTCTTCTCGCTCTCATTTGCGTATGTTAGCCACCATATATGCTAGTCGCTTGCTGCAGCTCCACCTCGTACCTTTACCTTACCCATAAGCTTAAATAGTCTTGATCGCGAGGGTGCGAGATTGCTGAGTCCCTGTGGCTCACAGATACTTCCAAAACCAGCTTGCAGGTTCCGACGAGTCCGCGCAGATGACGCAACCAAGCTCAGGAGGAGCTCGTTGAAGATCTTGTCCTTTGTGTTGTTTCGTTCTAGTTGATCAGTAGTGGAGCCCAGTTGGGGTCGATCGGGGACCTTTGTCGCATTTGGGGTTCTTCTTTTATTTTGGTTCCATAGTCGGACCATGAGTGTATTTGGTTGATGTAATGCTTTATTCATGTAATTGTGTGAAGTGGCGATTGTAAGCCAACTATGTATCTTTTTCCCCTATTGTATTACATGGGTTGTGTGAAGATTACCTCACTTGCGACATATGCCTTCAATGCGATTATGCCTCTAAGTCGTGCCTCGACACGTGGGAGATATAGTCGCATCGAGGGTGTGACAAGTTGGTATCAGAGCCTTCCCCGACCTTAGGAGCCCCATTGCTTGATCGTCTTTAGCGGCCGAGTTGTGTCTAGAAAAATGTTTTGAGTCATTAGGAATTATATATCGGAGAGTTTAGGAATTCTTTTTACTCCCCAGTCCCTTCGTCGCTCTGGTGAGGCATCCTGACGTAGAGTTTTGACTCTTCTCTTCTCAAATTTCACAAAAAAAAATTTAGGATCACGCGAGTATCTTGGATTTGTTCCGATGGCTTATGATGAGAATACTGTCTTGGTGCCTCCTGTCAGGGGTTTAGTGGAAGTGTCCCGGGGAGTTGAGCTCTGAGGTGTTGTCATCATAATTTTGTCGTTGCAATTCTGGTATACTTGAGATATGTTCGCGACATCGAAAATCTCTTTTATGCAGTTCGTTGGTGAGATAACCTCGACGCCACCCAGTACTGGGGCGGGAGTTCGGGAGTATCACCATAACTTGTATAACGGATGCTTTTCGAAGGTTGAGGTAGATGGTTTCCGAAGGTTTCTTGGTTATGTGTTGAAGGATGGATACAACTGGATGTAGGATTTGCTAGCTTGGGTGAGATATTATGCTTCCCCTGTATCCCCAACACCTGATTGCATAACCGGAAAGTTTCGGGAGTTTCATAGGTGGGAATTCAAGTAGCTCTTAGGATATCTTTCCGACAGATGTATGATATGAAATTGGGGCTCGACGTCTAGTGGTTCGCCTATTCACGGTCGATTTTACAGTGGTCTCGTTGTGTCTTAAAGAGTCCTTGGCTATACTGACTCGGGGACGCTTCGTATGTCATGTGCACTCCTTGTACATGATGGTGCTGTACGATTGAGCCCGTGTAGGTCCCACCACGAAAACTTCGGACGAAATCTCTATCATATGTTGGTTCTGGCTTATTCTGCAAGCCAATCCTTTTGTTTTTGTTTTGAGTTGTGGTATTCGAGTTGCTTCGAAGTCAAATGTTGATTCCATACCTTCTCTAAGTGGTGTTCTCATACCTCGATGTGAACACTAATCCTTCTCGATCATCGAGATTGCCATGTCAATCCTTTTTCACCGGTGTGATTTTCTCTTCAAGTGGATCCCATCATTCCAATATCAGCAAGATCTATTATCACTTCTTCTCAACGGTGTTCGTTTCATCCATCCTAAATTGTCTTGGTTTTCCCGCCCACCCACCCTTGTTTCTTCGACGACTCAGATTTCTAATCAAGCATCCTTTTATTCTTGTGAAGTCTCCCCATTCTTTTCTATCAATATTCTTATCCGGTGATTCTCATGAATATTCTAACGGAGCTTCAAGTTTATCATTCTTTGTTCTTTTCTTCTCCGGTGGAACCAAGTCAAGCTTTGTTGATCATACCCTTCCTCATTTCAATGTTTTCTCATGCCGGTGTAATTCTTATCATTCACTTCTCGCTATTCAATTGTTCCGGAGTGCTCAACATATCTCGAAGATTCGTGTTTCCACTCTGCATTCGTTCAAGCTCTTTCGAGATTGGTATCTCATTCAAGTCATTTAATTCAACCGGTGCAACCCATCTTTTTAATCGTTCAATGGTGTTCTTTTGAGTGGGCCCTAACCCACAGGTCTTTTCCCAGGATCTTACCTGACTCTTCTATCTTTCCCAGAGTTATCCTAAATTCCTTTCAAAGTTTGACGTAAGGATGAATTATCATCAGTCATATCCCTTTCTCCAAGATCTTTCACAATTCTTTTCATCCTTGGCTCAACCTCTTCGTTTTGATTATTCCGGAGTGTCTCAATAATTCACGATGGTGTTTCTCGTCGTCTTTCTCATCATTTGAAGACCGAAGAAGAGTTTTTCTTTAATCTTGCTCCATTCTTTTCAAGATTTGTGATTCTAGCTTGTTGCCATCCAATCATAATTGTTTTCGATTGTGAGATTTCTTTTCACCCATCCGGTGCAAATTTCAGGAGTCTTTTCAGTTTGTTATCCGGAGTCCATCAATTTAGGTTTATTCATTCTCAGCTGTCAGTTATCTTTCTCCTATCTTGCCAGTGCATCAATCGAATATCCTCTAATCAGTTCTTGATCTCTTCGTTCTCATGTATCTAGTTTGTCTCAAGCACCTTCGTTCATTTGCTAATCCTTACCGGTGATGCACCCCTACTTCGTTCATTTTCAATTCTTACGGTGGTTCTGTCAAGATCTCTCTTCCTTGTTCATCATATCAATTATTCGTTGATTTCAATCCTTCCGGTGGTTCGTTGAAGACCTTCTGAAGTTTGTGCTATATCTATCTTAATCCTTTCAACGAGAATAAGTAGTGTGCCAAATCCGTTGATTGTCATCAATGTAATTGATGAGGGATAAGCATAATGTAATTCTTATTCTTGTTTCATCCAAGAGATTAATTCTTTATTCCGGAGGCTCGCCAAATTCTTGGTTTCACTTGTTTTTCATCTTTTCTTTCCCGGAGTTCCTAGCTCTCTCAATTATTTCACCACGGAGATTCATCTAAATCGTTACAAGGATGCAACTTGTGTTTTCGACTTCTTTTTCCTTCCGCTTGTTCATCCTTTTGTTTACCGGAGTTCTTTATGAAGGTTCTACATGATGGTTCATCAAGGATTTAATTCATTCTCAAAGTGTTCATTGAGATTTTTTTCTAAGGAGCTCAAGTTTTCTTCATCTTGCAATCCGGAGTGCAATTCTTTCTACCATATTACCGGAGGTGGTATTGTGTCATTCTTGATAATTTGAGTTCATGTTTTCATGATTCACATGCTGTTAAGATTGGGATATTTTAAATCCATCAACCTATTCGTTGGTATTGTCGTGGGTTGTATTTCACCTAAAGCCTTCCCTAAGGATGGTTGTTATTATGGTGCTTATATATGATCCAAGTTTTTCATTTATCCTCCCGGTGAAATAGTTTCTTGTCTCCTTGTTCTTATCAATCCAATTCTTCTTCCCGTGAGTGGCAGGTTTTTCATCTCTTAATTTGAGAGGTATTCCATAAGACCATATCAAGCTTATTTTTTTCGTTGTTGGTTTTCCAACAATTCCGTTCGACCCTTCTCCTAAAGATGCGTTCACGCTCATTTGAGGTAGAAGATGTTGTTTTCTTCGCCGTTCTTTTGTTCCGTCGATACAACTTCTATTCTCTCGTTCCGGAGGCATTGTGTTGTTGTTCTCTTCAACCCATCTTTTGTTTTGTCAAGATTGCCCATTTAACCGGAGTGTTGTGCCATTTTGCTCAAGTTCTTTTCGCCTTATCAAGCCTTGCACCTCTTTTCAACCGGAGTGTTGTCTGAGATCTTTCTAATCCCTTGTTCCATTCATTCAATAGTTCCGGAGGCAGTGTGTTGTGATTTTATGAAGTATCTTCTCATCTTGTCAAGTTATTATTCAATTCCTTTTCTTTTCAACCGGAGTGCTGCCCGAATTTGGTCTTCCTTGATCCCCTTCCTTAACTGGAGTGTTTTCAATATATATCTTCCCTTCAACCTCAGCATTTCGCAATGCTCTTTGTCCCTCGTTTCTAACGGAGTGTTTTTCGACCTAGTTCACCTTCGTGGTATTCTTTTCTCGAATTTGTTCAACCTCTCAAGGTTCTTTGGTTTCACTCGTTTGTCAAAGAAGCAACTTAGCGTTACCTCTTCTCTTTCTCTTCCGTTTTTTCCCTCCGGTGCCATTCTAGATCTCGGGACGAGATCCTCTCGTAGTGGTGGAGTGTTGTAACGCCCCGAGGCCGATGTGCCAGGTGTCGTTCAGTTATTCGCTGGTGTTGCCTTGTCATTGCTTGCGTGTCATGCATTGCATATCATGTCATCATGTGCATTTTATTTGCATACGTGTTCGTCTCATGCATCCGAGCATTTTCCCCGTTGTTCGTTTTGCAATCCGGCGCTTCGTTCTCCTCCGGTGGTCATTTCTACCTTTCTTTCATGTGTGGGGATTAAACATTTCCGGATTGGACCGAGACTTGTCATGCGGCCTTGGTTTACTATCGGTAGACCGCCTGTCAAGTTTCGTACCATTTGGACTTCGTTTGATACTCCAACAGTTAACCGAGGGACCGAGAAGGCCTCGTGTGTGTTGCAGCCCAACACCCCTCCAATTTGGCCCAAAACCCACCAAACTCTGCTCCATCATCTCGGTCGTTCGATCACGATCGCGTGGCCGAAAACCGCACCTCATTTGGACTCTCCTAACTCCCTCTACCTATAAATATGTGGCCTCCCCCGAGAAATTCGCGAATGAACCCTAAGATTCCTCCCCGCGCGCCGCCGGACGCGTCCTCACCGCGCCGGACATGTCCACCGCGCCCCGCCGCCACATCACTCTGACCAATCGGAGCGCGCCACCTCAGCAGCGCCGCCGTCCTGCGCCAA
Source organism: Triticum monococcum (assembly GCA_034509565.1). NCBI lineage: Eukaryota > Viridiplantae > Streptophyta > Magnoliopsida > Poales > Poaceae > Triticum > Triticum monococcum. The sequence goes on along the minus strand of CM067842.1, from coordinate 71,981,130 downwards.
TCGTGGCCCGCCACCTGTCCAGCGCGCCGCCTCCCACCAAGCCGGCCCGCGGAGCCCATCGCGGGCCCGCACGGGCCCGGTCGCCGCCGCCGCCGCCCACAGGCGCATGCTCGCGCCGCCGCCTCTCTCCGCCGGCCCCGTGCCGCCCGCCGGCGACCGGCGCCTCGCCGGAGCTCCACCGCGCATCACCACCGCCCGCGCCCGTTCGCGCACGCCGCCGCCCGAGTGCCTCGCCGCCTTCGCCGGCCCCGCCTCCTCTTCCCAGATCGTCGCCGCCGCATCTTAGCCGGCCGGAGCAAAGCTCCACGGCGGGGAGCCCCTCCGACGTCGCCAAACCTCCAAGCCGGCCCCTGCACCGCCGGATCCGGCCACCTACACCGCCTCCTCCATCTTGCTTCGACCGGCGCCGCCCCAAGCACCAACTCCGGCGATCTCCTTCAAGTCCGGCCATCTCCATCGTCTCCGGTGAGCTTCTCCGGCGAGATCTCGTGGATCGGGATCAGATCCACCACACCCTCCATCCAAACACCCCGCCTCAGATCTGCACCGCTCCGTCCAGGATATCCCCGTCCCGCGTTGACTTTTCGCGGAGGTAAAATTCGTCTAAGTCCCCAGATTCCAGATCCATGGTGCCATGTTCGAGGCCTCGTAACTTTGCATCCATAGCTCCGATTCATGCATATAATATATCAAAATCTTCGTCTCGACGAGTACATCATTTCATTCCATTGCACCATTTGCATTTGAGTTCGTCTTGATGCCTGATATGCTGTTAGAAGGAGGCATCGTGAGTTAAATTGCAGATCCGTTAGCTCATCATTGAGTTTTGTCATTTTTGCCATGATTATTGTGTGCATGATATGCCTGTGCCCCTTTGGGATGAATTGTTAAGCTTTCTGTCTTCTTTCCGGAGGTGCCACCCATGCATTTTTAGGATGTGTGTGGTGTCTTGTGCAAGCTTGCAAAGAGGGGCACCTGAGTAATCTGTTTTTAGGGACTTAGTGATTTTCACAAAGTCTGGGATGTTTTAGTTCATGATGCCATATGTTCGGCTTGTTTCCTAGTGATCCGTGCCCCTTTTGAGTATGATCAGTAAGGGACATTTGTTGTCCTTTTTATGCTCTATCCATCCACGTCTTTACTTGCTATGTTGGAGCATCCTAGGTTGAGTCATTCGAGCTCAACTTTTGCATCGTTGTTAATTTGGGCAGATCGTGAACTCTTTTGCGATTTTTGCCGATGCTATTGCTAATGATCCATGCATGCTATGCCATTGTTCTTGCCATGTATAGCTAGCATTTTGTGCCTTCTTTATGGATATATGCTTGCCTTGCCATGACTTGCACCGTAGTGAGTGCATCGAGCTCGTTTACATGCCTCTGTGAGTTATAATTTCAGCATGTCTCAGTTTTCACTAAGTCTGAAAACTGATTGTGTTTCATCTATGTTCGTGTGCTCGTTAGAGTATTTTGTGAACCCTTTTGGCCCCAGGTCATTTCGGGTGTTTTGTTAAGCTTGTTGAGTAGCTCCATGCCATGCTCTTACTTGTCATGTTCAAGTTATGTTTCATGTTGTTTTGCTGCTCTGAAGAGAGCATCGTGGTCTGAAATTTCAGACTAGTGTTAATTTCACTAAGTCTGAAATCTGTTTTGCTTATTCAGTTTTGCCATACTTGTTTGAACCTCTTAATGGATGAATTTGGCCATGGCTCAGTCCTAGTGATTTGTTAAGCATCTTGTGTAAATCCCTGCCATGCATTTTGTTTTCATGTTTGGTGGCTGTAGCATGTTCATTTCGTTGTATTTAGGAGTCTACTTGCTGTAAATCGCACATCGGTTCGTTTCATAAAACGCTTGCCATTTGCAAACCGTAGCTCCGATTCCTTTGATCTTTATATCGTTTTCAGGGGATTTCTTCCCCTCTATCCACTGGCACACTTGGTTTTCCATGTTGAGGCCAGGTTCATGCATTTCCTATCACGTCTTGCATTTTGCATCCCGCATCGCATCCCGCATCTCGCATATGATACCATGTCCATGTGTTGGTTGTTTACTATGTTGTGTGCTTCTTTTCCGGTGATTGCTTCTTCGGGTTGGATCCGGTAACGTCGAGTTTGTGAGGACCCATTCGTCTACATCCGTTTGTCTTCTTCATGGACTCGTTCTTCTTCCTTGCGGGATTTCAGGCAAGATGATCATACCCTCGAAATCACTTCTATCTTTGCTTGCTAGATGCTCGCTCTTTTGCTATGCCAATGCTACGATGCCTACCACTTGCTTGTCATCCTCCCAATTGCCATGTCAAACCTCTAACCCACCATGTCCTAGCAAACCGTTGATTGGCTATGTTACCGCTTTGCTCAGCCCCTCTTATAGCATTGTTAGTTGCAGGTGAAGATTGGAGGCCGTTCCTTGTTGGAACATTTGTTTACTCGTTGGGATATCACTATATATCTTATTTAATTAATGCATCTATATACTTGGTAAAGGGTGGAAGGCTCGGCCTTATGCCTGGTGTTTTGTTCCACTCTTGCCGCCCTAGTTTCCGTCATATCGGTGTTATGTTCCCGGATTTTTGCGTCCCTCACGCGGTTGGGCTATAATGGGAACCCCTTGACAGTTCGCCTTAAGTAAAGCTTTTCCAGCAATGCCCAACCTTGGTTTTACCATTTGCCACCTAGCCTCTTTTTCCCTTGGGTTAGGCCAGCCCAAGGGTCATCTTTATTTTAACCCCCCCGGGCCAGTGCTTGTCTAAGTGTTGGTCCGAACTGAGTAGACTGTGGGGCCACCTCGGGGAAACTTGAGGGCTGGTTTTACTCATAGGATGTCTCATCCGGTGTTGCCCTGAGAACGAGATATGTGCAGCTCCCATCAGGATGTCGGCGCATCGGGCGGTGTTGCTGGTTTAGTTTTACCCTGTCAAAATGTCTTGTTGTACTGGGATACCGAGTCTGATCGGAATGTCTCGGGTGGAGGTCTATTCCTTCATTGACCGTGAGAGCTTGTGATGGGCTAAGTTGGGACACCCCTGCAGAGATTTGAACTTTCGAAAGCCGTGCCCGTGGTTATGGGCAGATGGGAATTTGTTAACGTCCGGTTGTAGAAAACCTGAAGTTGACCTTAATTAAAATGAATCAACCGCGTGTGTAAGCGTGATGGTCTCTTTCCGGCGGAGTCCGGGAAGTGAACACGGTTGTTGGAGTTATGCTTGACGTAGGTTGTTTAGGATCACTTCTTGATCATACTTTTATCGACCGTGCTTTGCCTTCTCTTCTCGCTCTCATTTGCGTATGTTAGCCACCATATATGCTAGTCGCTTGCTGCAGCTCCACCTCGTACCTTTACCTTACCCATAAGCTTAAATAGTCTTGATCGCGAGGGTGCGAGATTGCTGAGTCCCTGTGGCTCACAGATACTTCCAAAACCAGCTTGCAGGTTCCGACGAGTCCACGCAGATGACGCAACCAAGCTCAGGAGGAGCTCGTTGAAGATCTTGTCCTTTGTGTTGTTTCGTTCTAGTTGATCAGTAGTGGAGCCCAGTTGGGGTCGATCGGGGACCTTTGTCGCATTTGGGGTTCTTCTTTTATTTTGGTTCCGTAGTCGGACCATGAGTGTATTTGGTTGATGTAATGCTTTATTCATGTAATTGTGTGAAGTGGCGATTGTAAGCCAACTATGTATCTTTTTCCCCTATTGTATTACATGGGTTGTGTGAAGATTACCTCACTTGCGACATATGCCTTCAATGCGATTATGCCTCTAAGTCGTGCCTCGACACGTGGGAGATATAGTCGCATCGAGGGTGTGACAACGGTACACCCAAATACAGGGGTGCTGCACACCCCCTATTTTTCACTAATGAGGTGCTAGACCATGAATTTCCAGAGGGATTCAAACCCGTAAACATAGAGGCGTACAACATAACGACAGACCCTGGGGTCTGGATTGATGACTACATCCTCCATATCCACATGGCTCGAGGAGACAATCTCCACGCCATCAAGTACTTACCCCTCAAGCTCAAAGGGCCAGCTCGGCACTGGCTTAAAAGCCTCCCCGAAAACTCCATTGGAAGCTGGGAAGAGCTCGAAGACGCCTTTCGGGCAAATTTTCAAGGGACCTATGTCCAACCACCGGATGCAGACGATTTAAGTCATATAACTCAACAGCTCGGAGAGTCAGCCCGAAAGCTTTGGAACAGGTTCCTCACTAAAAAGAACCAAATAGTCGACTGTCCGGACGCCGAAGCCTTAGCAGCTTTCAAGCATAGCGTTCGAGACGAATGGCTTGCCAGACACCTCGGCCAAGAAAAGCCGAGAACAATGGCAGCATTAACAAGCCTCATGACCCGCTTTTGCGCGGGCGACGACAGCTGGTTAGCTCGATGCAGCACCAGCGACCCAAGTACATCCGAAGTCAGGGACGGAAACGGGAAATCACGACGCAGCAAAAACAAGCGCCGGAATAAAGAAGACAACCCGAAGAGCACAGCGGTAAATGCTGGATTTAGAAGCTCGTGGCCAGGTCAACAAAAGCTGCCCTCCAAAGGCAACAGAGACGAACTGTCCAGCCTAAACAAGATTCTGGATAACATATGTCAGATACACAACACCCCCGATATGCCTGCAAATCATACCCATAGAGAATGTTGGGTTTTCAAGCAGTCCGGCAAGCTCAACACCGAACATAAGGGGCAGGATACACCAAGCGAAGACGAGGACGAGCCTCGCAAGCAAAGCACTGGGGAACAGAAGAAATTCCCACCGGAAGTCAAAACAGTCAACGTGTTACACGTGATAAAGGGGAGAAACAAAGCGGCACTCCCAGAGACACATGCCCTAGGGCCTATCACCGCGGAGTTCTGCCACTGGTCGTCCCAACTGATGACCTTTGACCATCGGGATTACTCGGCAAGTATCTGGCATGCAGGATGGGATGCCTTGGTATTAGACCCAATAATTGACGGATACCACTTCACATGAGTCCTGATGGACGGTAGCAGCAGTTTAAACCTGATATATCAGAACACAGTCTACATCATGGGGATAGACCCAGCAAAAATTAGCCATAGCAATACTACCTTTAAAGGAGTAAAGTCAGGCCCATAAGCCCATTGCACGGGCTCCCTGCTACTAGAGGTTATATTCGGCTTTCCCGATACGCATCGAAAAGTTAACCTTCCACATCGCTCCATTCCAAAGTGGATATCAAGCACTACTCAGACGCGAAGCTTTCGCTCGCTTTAACACAATACCGCATTACGCTTCTCTCATGCTTAAGATGCCCGGTCCACGCGGCATCATTATAGTAAATGGAAATATTGAGCGCTCCTTGCGCATGGAAGACCGTGCGGCTGCCTTGGCAGCCGCACACTAAACGGCCTCACCAACTAAAGCATCTGACAGGTCGTTAAGACCACGGACGCGGTTAGACGAGTCCGGCACAACTATATGTAATTGATACAGGTTTGATGGCTATGCCCCTATTACAATACAAGGGGCTCAACATGCGCAAACAAGTGGCAATTAGGCTCCACTTTACTCATCTTGAACTGTACATAGTTTCTTTAGTATAACCTACCTTTTTGCACGACAACTTTTCAACTAAGTTCCTCTCTTTTACAGATGACCATCGTGCTACACCTGTCTAGGATACGGCACAACGGAGATACATGCACAGACGTGCAGCAGGGACCCGTTCCAAGGATTCTTTTTAGATTAAGACCATGTGTAAACCTTTTTTACTGTCTCTTGTTGATACACATCCCCCGGATTCTCAGTACAATTGAGAAGGGTGCTGAGTTATTGGCATGTGGCCACGTCAGAATATTGCACGTACCTGGACACCAGGGGCTTATTACAAAAGGCACTGCTTAAGCCCGGTTTCCACCATAAAGACCGAATACCTTAGGGAGTGTTCGGCGTCGCGAGTTTGGCCTTATATGCATCAGCTCCGAATCATGTCTTGGTCAAATGTTGGGTTTACCCGACTCCTGTGTTCTGCTGCCTTATGTTCCGCTCTATCGGCTATGGCGGCACCAGGAGAACTACTGCGATTGTTCCCTCGTTCATCCGGACGAGCACCTCAGTAGAGAAAGCCGAAAACTGACTGTCATGATATAGCGTGAGACTGGTCAACCACTCGATGGCCTAGAAGAATCTTCGGGATTCCTCCGCTTTAACGAAGGGCCGTTTCCCAACCAGGCATATACGCACCCCGAATTCAGATGAGTGCGGAGCCACCAAGGGCTATATAGTAGCCCCACTGTCAAACTCCTTTGGCTAAGTGAAAGTGTTAAAGCATTATAGTCCGGTTGCCTAGTTCGCTGCGCTATCACCTCCTTAATGGACCAAGACGTTGGATCAAGTGTGAACATGCATCTTCTGCAAACACCCCCGCATTATATGCGTGGGGGCTGAAGCCGACGACTGCAATCTTTCAGGTTATATACATATATACATAAACGGCCGCACAGGAGGCATCATAGCACTTTTGGGCAAAAGTATAAATACAGCCTTGATAAATTCAATAAAACATTGTTTTTACAATGGGAATACATGTCACTCAAACATAATATTCTTCGAGTACTGAGCCTCTATCGAACGAGCGCCTTCAAGAACTTCTTCAAAGTAGTGCTCGGCAGCCACTCGGCCTATGGCCGAACCCTGTGCCGCAACAGTGGTGGCATCCATCTCCGCCCAGTATGTTTTGACACGGGCAAGGGCCATCCACGAGCCTTCTATGCACGCCGACCTCTTTACGGCATCGATGCGTGGCACAACGCCAAGGAATTGTTGCACTAAGCTAAAGTAGCTATTCGGCCTTGGCCCTCCTGGCCACAAATGATCCACAACAGACCTCATGGCCAGTCAGGATAATCTATGGAGCTCGGCCCAACCGGTCAATCGCTCATTCAGCAAGAGCGGATGGACTAGATGTGAAACTGTGACCAGAATAGCTTCTCCACTTCAGGACCCTTCTGGTCCTTGAAGTACTCGGTCGCATCCGCAGCACTCGCAGCCAAATCCATGTACTCATCTCGAGAACTCCATAGCCAGTCCAGAGGAGCATATTTCGGATCTCTGAACTTGTCCGCAACAAGAAGGGCTTCCCAGAAATGATATCTGCAGCTTGATTCAGCTCCTCCTTCATCGCTCTAATTTTGGAGCGGGCCTCCTTGGCAGCCACCCGGGCCTTCTCCAGGTCCGTCGCCTTCACTCGGTTTTCTTCTTCAAGAAGCCGGCAACGGTCAGCAGCATCTTTTAACTCCACGACCATCTTGGCAATTTTTTCTTTGCTCCCGCAATGTGCGGCCTGTTCGGCCCTTAACTCTTCGGCCGCCTTTAAAGCGGCCGCATTACTACTCCTTGCTTGCTCCTTGGCTCGGGCAAGCTCTGCTCGAAGGGTCTCCACGATGGCAGCTCCATCTGCAGTCACAACATATAAAGATACTGGCATCATGCTGCTCTTACCATGTGACATTCACCAGAAAAATCACCTACCCTGTGCCTCGTCAAGCCGCTTGTTAACAAGCACGATGTCGGCATCTGTCACATCCAGTTGCCGCTTTAGTTCGGTAAACCCATCAGTCCGGCTAGCCACCGGAGCTTCAACCACCTACACATAAAGGCGGTCTGGTTCTTACCTGGGACTACGATCCTCTGTTTGCCGCCGTTCTCGACGACAACTAGAGTCTCAGGGGCTACTATCTACACAGGGCACACCTAAAAATGTGCGGTACTGTCAAAAATGTATATCATTTCACGTACCTCAAAACCCGTCAGTAGACTCATAAAGGCTTCATGGAACACGCTTTCGGCAGACGAAATCCTTTCAATCACCGTACCCATCAACGCACGGTGCTCTTCTGAGATAGTCACTTGCTTTAGCAGATCGCTCAGTACGCCCGACCGCATACCAGATGGTGCTAGACTCTTTTGATTGCTCTCTTCAAGAGCCGGATACTGGGGACTTTGGGTGGCCATAGGATTACCTTCTGGCCTTGCCGGATCAGGAGAAACCCTCTGCGACGACACCTCGGAGTCGCCCGCCTCGTGAGGCGGTGTGGCAGGGGGAGGCGTTTCGCTCTCCATCATCTCTGGAAGAAGATCCCCCGAAGATGAGCTCTGCTGAGAAGGGCTAAGATCCGAACTGCAAGATAAATGCTTCGGTTATTTTCCTCAGAAGTAAGGTAGGATATCTTCACTATTAAGTACTTTTTGATTACTTACAGCTCGTTAGAGGGCTGATCCCCGCGCGGACATTGTGCGGCAAGAACACCCTCCGAGGCAGGACCCTCTGGCGGAGATTTCTTCTCCCGTTTGGAAACCTTGGTTTCCGGATCTTCAGAGGTAGTCCTCTTCCTTCCCCAAGGAGAGAGAATGTTAGATTCTTCCCCTTGGTTATCCTCCCTCGCGGAGGCGCTCATTCCCTCGGTTGGAATATGTAGCGATGGAGGCCCGCTTCCGCCCTCTTTATTCCCCCTTCATCTTCCTTTGAGGGCACCAGACAAGGTGCTGGCTCGAGCACCTTTTCCAGCACCGGATTGTCCAAGCCTTCAGGAAGTGGGGCCGAACACCGGATCATCTTCGCCTTTGTTATCCAGTCCTAGTCAAAGAACGATTCTTCAGAATGATGTCATGATAAATAAAAGCACAGTGTGTTCGGCCATGGGATTACTTACTTGGACAGCGGTGCGGTTGCTGCTCAGGCCCACGTCCTCGGTAGTGTCCGGACACTCTATTTGGGGTCCGAAGAACGATTTGTACATCTCCTTGTGCGTCATGCCGAGGAAATTTTGAATAGTGCGCGGTCCTTCCGGGTTGAATTCCCACATGCGGAGGGGCCGGTGTTTGCAAGGCTGGACCCGACGAACCAGCATAACTTGCATTACCATAACCAGACTGAAATCTCCCTCGAAGAGATCTTGGATACGGCTCTGCAGTATTGGCACGCCCTTGGCTGGACCCCAGCTCAGCCCCCTGCTGATCCATGACATTAGTTGTGGTGGAGGGCCCGAGCGAAAGGTGGGGGCAGCTACCCACTTGGCACTTCGGGGAGCTGTGACGTAAAACCACTCCTGTTGCCACAATCCGAACACCTCTGGAAAGGAACCCTTTGGCCATGGAGCGTTAGCAATTTTGCTTATTAGAGCACCTCCGCACACTGCATACTGCCCCTCGACCATCTTCGGCTTCACATCGAAGGACTTGAGCCATAGACCGAAGTGAGGGGTAATGCGGAGGAAGGCCTCACAAATGACAATAAATGACGAGATGTGAAGAAGGGAATCCGGGGCCAGATCGTGAAAATCCAGCCCGTAATAGAACATAAGACCCCTAAGAAAGGGATCCAGAGCAAGGCCTAGTCCTCGGAGGAAGTGGGAGACGAACACAACACTCTCGTTGGGTTCGGGAGTTGGGACGACCTGCCCTCGGGCGGGCAGCCTATGCGAAATTTCAACGGTCAGATATCTGGCCTCCCTCAACTTCTTGATATCCTCCTCCGTGACGGAGGAAGGCATCCACCGGCCTTGAAGGCTGGATCCGGACATGATTGAAGGTCCAAAGCACCTGAGCTGGGCTTTGGGTGTTAGAACTCGAGGCGGGGGAAGGATTCGATTGAGCACGGGAGGGAAAGAAGTAAAAGCCTTGTCCCTTTATAAAGGGGATGAATATCAGGCGTCCTCCTCATGGCCGTTCGAGACTTACCTGAGATCTAGGAGTCATACCAACAGGAACGGTTGGATTACCCATGTTTGTATTGATGAGAATCCCGTAATAAGGGGAACACAATCTTTGCTTTGACAAGACGTGTCAAGAAACCGCCTCGTGCTATGTGCGGGGCTGGTTAAAGAAAAACGGTTCAAATAATTACCGGGTCGTGGCGTGATGTCCTACTGCCAAAACGTGTCAGCAGATTAGATTTGTGGAAATATTATTCTCTCTACGATGGTATGTGGAACTTATTTTACATGGTCGGACACTATCCTTGTATTCAAACTCTTCCGTGGTGTATTCAGAGGAGGAACCCGCCTTGCAATACCGAAGACAACACTGTGCACCGGACTCATCGTCATTGAAGCCTGGTTCAGGGGCTACTGAGGGAGTCCTGGATTAGGGGGTCTCCGGACAGCCGGACTATATCCTTTGGACGGACTGTTGGACTATGAAGATACAAGATTGAAGACTTCGTCTCGTGTCCGGATGGGACTCTCCTTGGCGTGGAAGGCAAGCTAGGCAATACGGATATGTATATCTCCTCCTTTGTAACCGACCTTGTGTAACCCTAGCCCCCTCCGGTGTCTATATAAACCGGAGGGTTTTAGTCCGTAGGACAGCATACAATCAGACCATAGGCTAGCTTCTAGGGTTTAGCATGTCCGATCTCGTGGTAGATCAACTCTTGTACTACTCATATTATCAAGAATAATCAAGCAGGACGTAGGGTTTTACCTCCATCAAGAGGGCCCGAACCTGGGTAAAACATTGTGTCCCCTGCCTCCTGTTACCATCCGCCTTAGACACACAGTTCGGGACCCCCTACCCGAGATCCGCCGGTTTTGACACCGATAGGTGGGTTTATGGTACCGGCGGAAGTTGCGCGGTACTAGAGAGGCTAGCAATGGTGGAAGGGTGAGAGTGCGTATAATCCATGGACTCAACATTAGTCATAAAGAACTCACATACTTATTGCAAAAATCTATTAGTTATTGAAACAAAGTACCGCGCGCATGCTCCTAGGGGGATAGATTGGTAGGAAAAGACCATCGCTCATCCCCGATCGCCACTCATAAGGAAGACAATCAATAAATAAATCATGCTCCGACTTCATCACATAACGGTTCACCATACGTGCATGCTACAGGAATCACAAACTTCAACACAAGTATTTCTCAAATTCACAACTACTCAACTAGCATGACTCTAATATCACCATCTCCATATATCAAAACGATTATCAAGTATCAAACTTCTCATAGTATTCAATGCACTCTATATGAAAGTTTTTATTATATCCCTCTTGGATGCCCATCATATTAGGACTAAATTCATAACCAAAGCAAATTACCATGCTGTTTAGGACTCTCAAAATAATATAAGTGAAGCACGAGAGTTCATCTATTTCTTCAAAATAAAACCACCGCCGTGCTCTAAAAAGATATAAGTGAAGCACTAGAGCAACAACAAACTACTCCAAAAGATATAAGTGAAGATCAATGAGTAGTCGAATAATTATGCAACTATGTGAAGAATCTCTAACATTTAAGAATTTCAGATCTTGGTATTTTATTCAAACAGAAAGCAAAACAAAATAAAATGACGCTCCAAGCAAAACACATATCATGTGGCGAATAAAAATATAGCTCCAAGTAAAGTTACCGATGAACGAAGACGAAAGAGGGGATGCCTTCCGGGGCATCCCCAAGCTTAGGCTCTTGGCTATCCTTGAATATTACCTTGGGGTGCCTCGGGCATCCCCAATCTTAGGCTCTTGCCACTCCTTATTCCATAGTCCATTGAATCCTTACCCAAAACTTGAAAACTTCACAACACAAAACTTAACATAAAACTCATAAGCCCTGTTAGTATAAGAAAATAAATCACCACTTCAAGGTACTGTATTGAACTCATTCTTTATTTATATTGGTGTTAAACCTACTGCATTCCAACTTCTCTATGGTTTATAAACTCTTTTACTAGCCATAGATTCATCAAAATAAGTAAACAACACATGAAAAATAGAATCTGTCAAAAGAAGAACAGTCTGTAGTAATCTGGATCAAACGTATACTTATGGAACTCATAAAATTCTCAAATAAATTGATGGATCTGAGGAATTTATCTATCAATCATATGCAAAAAGAATTAACTAAATAGCACTCTCCAAATAAAAATGGCAGCAATTCTCGTGAGCGCTAAAGTTTCTGTTTTTTACAGCATGATCGCAAAGACTTCCCCCAAGTCTTCCCAAAGGTTCTACTTGGCACAAACACTAATTAAATACATAAAACCACATCTAAACAGAGGCTAGATGAATTATTAATTACTAAACAGTATCAAAAAGCATGGGAACAAATAAAATTGGGTTGCCTCCCAACAAGCGCTATCGTTTAATGCCCCTAGCTAGGCATGATGATTTCAATGATGCTCACATAAAGGATAAGAATTGAAACATAAAGAGAGCATCATGAAGAATATGAATAGCACATTTAAGTCTAACCCACTTCCTATGCATTGGGATTTTGTGAGCATACAACTTGTGGGTACAAGAAACAATTTGCATAGGAAGGTAAAACAAGCAAAACTTCAAGATTTTAAGCACATAGAGAGGAAACTTGGTATTATTGCAATTCCTACAAGCATATATTCCTCCCTCATAATAATTTTCAGTAGAATCATGAATGAATTCAACAATATAACTATCACACAAAGCATTCTTTTCATGATCTACAACAATAGAATTTTTATTACTCTCCACATAAGCAAATTTCTTCTCATGAATAATAGTGGGAGCAAACTCAACAAAATAACTATCATGTGATTGAAAATTAAGATCAAGATGACAAGTTTCATGGTTATCATTATTATTTAAAGCATATTTGTCATCACAATAATCATCATAGATAGGAGGCATGCTTTCATCATAGTAAATTTCCTCATCAAAGCTTGGGGGACAAAAATATCATCTTCATCAAACATAGCTTCCTCAAGCTTCTGGCTTTGCATATCATTAGCATCATAGATGTTCAAGGAATTCATACTAAAAACATTGCAATCATGCTCATCATTCAAAGATTTAATGCCAAACATTCTAATGCATTCTTCCTCTAGCACTTGAGCACAATTATCAGAATCCTTATTTTCATGATAGATATTAAAAAGATGAAGCATATGAGGCATCCTTAATTCCATTTTTTATAGTTTTCTTTTATAAACTAAACTAGTGCTAAAACAAGAAACTAAAAGACTCAATTGCAAGATCTAAAGATATACCTTCAAGCACTCACCTCCCCGGCAACGGTGCCAGAAAAGAGCTTGATGTCTACTACACAACCTTCTTCTTGTAGACGTTGTTGGGCCTCCAAGTGCAGAGGTTTGTAGGACAGTAGCAAATTTCCCTCAAGTGGATGACCTAAGGTTTATCAATCCGTAGGAGGCGTAGGATGAAGATGGTCTCTCTCAAGCAACCCTGCAACCAAATAACAAAGACTCACTTGTGTCCCCAACACACCCAATACAATGGTAAATTGTATAGGTGCACTAGTTCGGCGAAGAGATGGTGATACAAGTGGTATATGGATGGTAGATAAAGGTCTTTGTAATCTGAAAATATAAAAACAGCAAGGTAACTAATGATAAAAGTGAGCGTAAACGGTATTGCAATGTGTTGAAACAAGGCCTAGGGTTCATACTTTCGATAGTGCAAGTTCCCTCAACAATAATAACATAATTGGATCATATAACTATCCCTCAACATGCAATAAAGAGTCACTCCAAAGTCACTAATAGCGGAGAACAAACGAAGATATTATGGTAGGGTACGAAACCACCTCAAAGTTATTCTTTCCAATCAATCCGTTGGGCTATTCCTATAAGTGTCACAAACAACCCTAGAGTTCGTACTAGAATAACACCTTAAGACACACATCAACCAAAACCCTAATGTCACCTAGATACTCCAATGTCACCTCAAGTATCCGTGGGTATGATTATACGATATGCATCACACAATCTCAGATTCATCTATTCAACCAACGCATAGAACCTCAAAGAGTACCCCAAAGTTTCTACCGGAGAATCACGATGAAAATGTGTGCCAGCCCCTATGCATAGGTTCATGGGCGGAGCCCGCAAGTTGATCAGCAAAACGTACATCAAGTGAATCACGTGGTATCCCATTGTCACCACAGATCCGCACGACAATACATACATCAAGTGTTCTCAAATCTTTAAAGACTCAATCCGATAAGATAACTTCAAAGGGGAAACTCAATTCATTACAAGAGAGTAGAGGGGGAGAAACATCATAGGATCCAACTATAATAGCAAAGCTCACGATACATCAAGATCGTATCACCTCAAGAACACGAGAGAGAGTGATCAAACACATAGCTACTGGTACATACCCTCAGCCCCGAGGGAGAACTACTCCCTCCTCGTCATGGAGAGCACCGGGATGATGAAGATGGCCACCGGAGAGGGATTCCCCCTCTGGCAGGGTGCCGGAACGGGTCTAGATTGGCTTTTGATGGCTATGAAGGCTTCTGGCAGCGGAACTCCCGATCTATTGTGCTCCTGGATGTTTCTATGGTATATGGAGATATATAGGCGGAAGAAGTACGTTAGGGGGCCACGAGGGTGGAGGGCGCGCCTAGGGGGTGGGCGCACCCCCTGCCTCGTGGCCTCCTCGTAGATCCCCTGACATGCACTCCAAGTCTTCTGGGCTTCTTCTGATCCAAAAATAAGTTCCGTGAAGTTTCATGTCAATTGGACTCCGCTTGGTTTTCCTTCTCTGTGATATTCTAAAACAAGGAAAAAATAGAAACTGGCACTGGGCTCTGGGTTAATAGGTTAGTCCCAAAATAATATAAAAGTGCATAATAAAGCCCATAAACATCCAAAATAGATAATATAATAGCATGGAATAATCAAAAATTATAGATACGTTGGAGACGTATCACACCCTCAAACCATTGAGATGCATGAGGGGGTGCTGCACATCCGTGATGTTGAGGGACCAAGGAGGACCGGAAGCGTGGAGACAAGGCTCGAGGCAATGGAGCAACAAGTTTTTAGGTGCCAGGAGATGGTGGAGCATGGACTTGACTCCAATCACATTGTGATCATGGAGTTAACCAACAACCACAAGCTGGACACCAGGGACATTGGGGAGGCCATATTCAAGCTTCACGAGAAAATCGAGCACCTCCAAGCCCAGATTTATGACCTACAAAATCAAAACTGTGAGTATGGGTATAGATTCAAGAGGATGAGTTTGGCTGCAGATTTGAGGATTCAGGAGACTCGGTCATCCTTCTATGATGGCGAGCCTATGCCTTGGAAGAGGGACAACAAGCCTACATCATCAACAACTCCACCCTCTCCACCAACAAAGAAGAATTGAGTATCTGGTATGGGCACTCCCCTTGGCAACTCCCAAGCTTGGGGGAGGTGCCCCGGTATAGTATCACCATCACTTCTATCTTTACCGTTTTTCTTAGTTCGATCCTTTTGGTAATATCTTGATCTAGTAGCATAAAGTTTTAGTATCATCTAGTTGTGAGTTTTGCTTTATGATCCTTCTATGTAATCAAGTCCGTGAGCTATATATAATAAAGATTAGTGTTGAGTCTAGGGCTTGATTATTTTGCCATAATCTTGAATGAATAAAAGAAAAGAGAAAGAAATAAAAAGAAACAAAGAGATCATATGGATCTTATGGAGAGTAATGAGCTCACATAGAAAGAGTATGATGAATAAAAGTTGTTGAGAGTTGACAAACATAGTTTTGGTCATCGTTGCAATTAATAGGAAGTAATAAAGAAAGAGAGGTCTTCACATATAAATACACTATCTTGGACATCTTTTATGATTGTGAGCACTCATTGAAATATTACATGCTAAAGAGTTGACGTTGGACAAGGAAGACAACATAATGGGTTATGTTTTCTTACATCTGAGATAAATTATATTGTCATGGATCATCCAACATGATTGAGCTTGACTTTCCCCCTCATGCTAGCAAAATTCTTTGCACCAAGTAGAGATACTACTTGTGCTTCCAAACACCCTTAAACCAGTTTTGCCATGAGAGTCCACCATACCTACCTATGGATTAAGTAAGATCCCTCAAGTAAGTTGTCATCGGTGCAAGCAATAAAAATTGCCCTCTAAATATGTATGACTTATTAGTGTGGGAGAAAATAAGCTTTATACGATCGTGTGATACGGAAGAAATAAAAGCGGCGGACTGCATAATAAAGGTCCATATCACAAGTGGCAATATAAAGTGACATTCTTTTGCATTAAGATTTTGTGCATCCAACCATAAAAGTGCATGACAACCTCTGCTTCCCTCTACGAAGGGCCTATCTTTTACTTTTATCTCTTACCTTACATCAGAGTCATGGTGATCTTCACCCTTCCTTTTTCACATTTTATCTTTTGGCAAGCACAACATGTTGGAAAGATCCTGGTATATATGGCTAATTGGATGTGAGTTTTCATGAACTATTATTGTTGACATTACCCTTGAGGTAAAACGTTGGGAGGCAAAACTATAAGCCCCTATCTTTCTCTGTGTCCGATTAAAACTCCATACCCATAAGTATTGTGTGAGTGTTAGCAATTCTGAAAGACTATATGATAGTTGAGTATGTGGACTTGCTGAAAAGCTCTTATATTGACTCTTTCCTATGTTATGATAAATTGCAATTGCTCCAATGACTGAGATTATAGTTTGTTAGTTTTCAATGAACTTTATGATTCATACTTGAAATTGTGATTGAATTGTTACTCTAGCATAAGAGATCATATGACAAGAATTATATAAATTGTTGTCCTAAGAATGATCATGATGCCCTCATGTCCACATTTTATTTTTATCGACACCTCTATCTCTAAACCTGTGGACATATTTTTTGATTTCGGCTTTCGCTTGAGGACAAGCGAGGTCTAAGCTTGGGGGAGTTGATACGTCCATTTTGCATCATGCTTTTATATCGATATTTATTGCATTATGGGCTATAATTACACATTATGTCACAATACTTATGCCTATTCTCTCTTATTTTACAAGGTTTACATAAAGAGGGAGAATGCCGGCAGCTGGGATTCTGGGCTGGAAAAGGAGCAAATATTAGAGACATATTCTGCACAGCTCCAAATGTCCTGAAACTTCATGGAAGTCATTTTCAGAATATATAAAAAATACTAAGCACAAGAAGTTCCAGAGGGGGCCCACACCCTGGCCATGAGGGTGGGGGCGCGCTATACCCCCTAGGTGCACCCCCTGCCACATGGCCCCCTGGTGGCCCTCCGATGCCCATCTTCTGCTATATGGAGTCTTTCGATGAGAAAAAAAATCATAAGCACGCTTTTGGGACGAGACTCCGCCGCCACGAGGCGGAACCTTGGCGGAACCAATCTAGGGCTCAGGCGGAGCTGTTCTGCCGGGGACACTTCCCTCTGGGAGGGGGAAATCATCACCGTCGTCATCACCAACGATCCTCTCATCGGGAGGGGGTCAATCTCCATCAACATCTTCACCAGCACCATCTCCTCTCAAACCCTGGTTCATCTCTTGTATCCACATCTTGTCTCTAAGTCTAGGATTGGTACCTGTGGGTTGCTAGTAGTGTTGATTACTCCTTGTAGTTGATGCTAGTTGGTTTATTTGGTGGAAGATCATATGTTCAGATCCTATATGCATATTAATACCCCTCTGATTATGAACATGAATGTGCTTTGTGAGTAGTTACGTTTGTTCCTGAGGACATGGGAGAAGTCTTGCTATTAGTAGTCATGTGAATTTGGTATTCGTTTGATATTTTGATGAGATGTATGTTGTCTCTCCTCTAGTGGTGTTATGTGAACGTCGACTACATGACACTTCACCACTATTTGGGCCTAGAGGAGGGCATTGGGAAATAATAAGTACATGATGGGTTGCTAGAGTGACAAAAGCTTAAACCCTAGTTTATGCGTTGCTTCCTAAGGGGCTGATTTGGATCAATATGTTTCATGCTATGGGTAGGTTTACCTTAATACTTTTGTTGTAGTTGCGGATGCTTGCAATAGAGGTTAATCATAAGTGGGATGCTTGTCCAAGTAAGGACAACACCCAAGCACCGGTCCACCCACATATCAGATTATAAAAGTACCGAACGCAAATCATATGGTCGTGATGAAACCTAGCTTGACGATAATTCCCATGTGTCCTCGGTAGCGCTTTTCTCTATATAAGAATTTGTCCAGGCTTGTCCTTTGCTACAAAAAAGGATTGGGCCACCTTGCTGCACTTTATTTACTTTTCTTACTTGTTGCTCGTTACAAATTATCTTATCACAAAACTATCTGTTATCTATAATTTCAGTGCTTGCAGAGAATACCTTGCTGAAAACCGCTTACCATTTCCTTCTGCTCCTCATTGGGTTCGACACTCTTACTTATCGAATGGACTACGATAGATCCCCTATACTTGTGGGTCATCAAACCACAGTTCACATGGTGTCGTCTCAACGGATTTACATGGTGCCCTTTTTAATGTGAATGCAGCTGTCTCTAATTGTTGGGGAACATAGTAATTTTGATAAATTTCCTACGCACACGCAAGATCATGGTGATGCATAGCAACGAGAGGGGAGAGTGTTGTCTACGTACCCTCGTAGACCGGCAACGGAAGTGTTGACACAACATAGAGGAAGTAGTCGTACGTCTTCCCGATCCGACCGATCCAAGCACTGAACGTACGGCACCTCTGAGTTCTAGCACACGTTCAGCTCGATGACGATCCCCGGACTCCGATCCAGCAAAGTGTCGGGGAAGAGTTCTGTCAGCACGACGGCGTGGTGACGATCTTGATGTTCAACTGTCGCAGGGCTTCGCCTAAGCACCACTACAATATTATCGAGGATTATGGTGGAAGGGGGCACCGCACACGGCTAAGAAAACGATCACGTGGATCAACTTGTGTCTAGGGGTGCCCCTGCCCCCGTATATAAAGGAGCAAGGCGAGGAGGCCGGCCGGCCCTATGGCGCACCAAGGTGGAGTCCTCCTCCTACTAGGAGGGGGAAGGAAGTGGGGAGGGAGAAGGAAAGGGGGGCGCCGCCCCCCTCTCCTAGTCCAATTCGGACCAAGGGGGGAGGAGGCACGCAGCCCACCCTGGCTGCCCTTCTCTCTCTCCACTAAGGCCCATATGGCCCATTACTTCTCCCGGGGGTTCTGGTAACCCTCCGGCTCTCCGGTTTTCTCCGAAATCACCCGGAACACTTCCGGTGTCCGAATATAGCCGTCCAATATATCAATCTTTATGTCTCGACCATTTTGAGACTCCTTGTCATGTCCGTGATCACATCCGGGACTCTGAACTAACTTCGGTACATCAAAACTCATAAACTCATAATATAACTGTCATCGAAACCTTAAGCGTGCGGACCCTACGGGTTCGAGAACAATGTAGACATGACCGAGACATGTCTCCGGTCAATAACCAATAGCGGAACCTGGATGCTCATATTGGCCCCCACATATTCTATGAAGATCTTTATTGGTCAGACCGCATAACAACATACGTTGTTCCCTTTGTCATCGGTATGTTACTTGCCCAAGATTCGATCGTCGGTATCTCAATACCTAGTTCAATCTCGTTACCGGCAAGTCTCTTTACTCGTTCGTAATACATCATCTCGCAACTAACTTATTAGTTGCAATGCTTGCAAGGCTTATGTGATGTGCATTACCGTTGGGGCCCAGAGATACCTCTCCGACAATCGGAGTGACAAATCCTAATCTTGAAATACGCCAACCCAACATTTACCTTTGGAGACACCTGTAGAGCTCCTTTATAATCACCCAGTTACGTTGTGACGTTTAGTAGCACACAAAGTGTTCCTCCGGCAAATGGGAGTTGCATAATCTCATAGTCATAGGAACATGTATAAGTCATGAAGAAAGCAATAGCAACATACTAAACGATCGGGTGCTAAGCTAATGGAATGGGCCATGTCAATCACATCATTCTCCTAATAATGTGATCCCGTCAATCAAATGACAACACATGTCTATGGTTAGGAAACATAACCATCTTTGATTAACGAGCTAGTCAAGTAGAGGCATACTAGTGACGTTTAGTTTGTCTATGTATTCACACAAGTATTATGTTTCCGGATAATAGAATTCTAGCATGAATAATAAACATTTATCATGATATAAGGAAATAAATAATAACTCTATTATTGCCTCTAGGGCATATTTCCTCCAGTCTCCCACTTGCACTAGAGTCAATAATCTAGATTACACAGTAATGATTCTAACACCCATGGAGCTTTGGTGCTGATCATGTTTTTGTTGGGGAACGTAGTAATTTCAAAATTTTCCTACGCACACGCAAGATCATGGTGATGCATAGCAACGTGGGGGAGAGTCTGATCTACGTACCCTTGTAGATCGCAACGGAAGCGTTGACACAACGTAGAGGAAGTAGTCGTACGTCTTCTTCCCGGTCCGACCGATCCAAGCACCGTTACTCCGGCACCTCCGAGTTCTTAGCACACGTACAGCTCGATGATGATCCCCGGGCTCCGATCCAGCAAAGCTTCGGGGAGGAGTTCCGTCAGCACGACGGCGTGATGACGATCTTGATGTTCCACCGACGCAAGGCTTCGCCTAAGCACTACAACGATATGATCGAGGTGGAATATGGTGGCAGGGGGCACTGCACACGGCTAAGGAACGATCTCAATGATCAACTTGTGTGTCTTGGGGTGCTCCCTGCCTCCGTATATAAAGGAGCAAGGGGAGGAGGCCGGCCGGCCAGGTGTGGCACGCCAAGGAGGAGTCCTCCTCCTAGTAGGAGTAGGACTCCTACTAGGAGGGGGAAAGAGGTGGAGTGGGAGAAGGAAAGGGGGGGCGCCGCCCCCTTCCCCTAGTCCAATTCAGACCAGGGAGGAGGTGGCGCGCGGCCCACCTCTGGCAGCCCTTCTCTCTCTCCACTAAAGCCCATAAGGCCCATAACTTCTCCCGGTAGGTTTCCGGTAACCCTCCGGCTCTCTGGTTTTCTCCGAAATCACCCGAAACACTTCCGGTGTCCGAATATAGTCATCCAATATATCAATCTTTATGTCTCGACCATTTCGAGACTCCTCGTCATGTCCGTGATCACATCCGGGACTCCGAACTAACTTCGGTACATCAAAATGCATAAACTCATAATAACTTTCATCGTAACGTTAAGCGTGCGGACCCTACGGTTCGAGAACAATGTAGACATGACTGAGACACATCTCCGGTCAATAACCAATAGCGGGACCTGGATGCCCATATTGGCTCCTACATATTCTACGAAGATCTTTATCGGTCAGACCGCATAACAACATACGTTGTTCCCTTTGTCATCGGTATGTTACTTGCCCAAGATTCGATCGTCGGTATCTCAATACCTAGTTCAATCTCGTTACCGGCAAGTCTCTTTACTCGTTCGTAATACATCATCTCGCAACTAACTTATTAGTTGCAATGCTTGCAAGGCTTATGTGATGTGCATTACCGTTGGGGCCCAGAGATACCTCTCCGACAATCGGAGTGACAAATCCTAATCTTGAAATACGCCAACCCAACATTTACCTTTGGAGACACCTGTAGAGCTCCTTTATAATCACCCAGTTACGTTGTGACGTTTAGTAGCACACAAAGTGTTCCTCCGGCAAATGGGAGTTGCATAATCTCATAGTCATAGGAACATGTATAAGTCATGAAGAAAGCAATAGCAACATACTAAACGATCGGGTGCTAAGCTAATGGAATGGGCCATGTCAATCACATCATTCTCCTAATAATGTGATCCCGTCAATCAAATGACAACACATGTCTATGGTTAGGAAACATAACCATCTTTGATTAACGAGCTAGTCAAGTAGAGGCATACTAGTGACGTTTAGTTTGTCTATGTATTCACACAAGTATTATGTTTCTGGATAATAGAATTCTAGCATGAATAATAAACATTTATCATGATATAAGGAAATAAATAATAACTCTATTATTGCCTCTAGGGCATATTTCCTCCAGTCTCCCACTTGCACTAGAGTCAATAATCTAGATTACACAGTAATGATTCTAACACCCATGGAGCTTTGGTGCTGATCATGTTTTTGTTGGGGAACGTAGTAATTTCAAAATTTTCCTACGCACACGCAAGATCATGGTGATGCATAGCAACGTGGGGGAGAGTCTGATCTACGTACCCTTGTAGATCGCAACGGAAGCGTTGACACAACGTAGAGGAAGTAGTCGTACGTCTTCTTCCCGGTCCGACCGATCCAAGCACCGTTACTCCGGCACCTCCGAGTTCTTAGCACACGTACAGCTCGATGATGATCCCCGGGCTCCGATCCAGCAAAGCTTCGGGGAGGAGTTCCGTCAGCACGACGGCGTGATGACGATCTTGATGTTCCACCGACGCAAGGCTTCGCCTAAGCACTACAACGATATGATCGAGGTGGAATATGGTGGCAGGGGGCACTGCACACGGCTAAGGAACGATCTCAATGATCAACTTGTGTGTCTTGGGGTGCTCCCTGCCTCCGTATATAAAGGAGCAAGGGGAGGAGGCCGGCCGGCCAGGTGTGGCACGCCAAGGAGGAGTCCTCCTCCTAGTAGGAGTAGGACTCCTACTAGGAGGGGGAAAGAGGTGGAGTGGGAGAAGGAAAGGGGGGGCGCCGCCCCCTTCCCCTAGTCCAATTCAGACCAGGGAGGAGGTGGCGCGCGGCCCACCTCTGGCAGCCCTTCTCTCTCTCCACTAAAGCCCATAAGGCCCATAACTTCTCCCGGTAGGTTTCCGGTAACCCTCCGGCTCTCTGGTTTTCTCCGAAATCACCCGGAACACTTCCGGTGTCCGAATATAGTCATCCAATATATCAATCTTTATGTCTCGACCATTTCGAGACTCCTCGTCATGTCCGTGATCACATCCGGGACTCCGAACTAACTTCGGTACATCAAAATGCATAAACTCATAATAACTTTCATCGTAACGTTAAGCGTGCGGACCCTACGGTTCGAGAACAATGTAGACATGACTGAGACACATCTCCGGTCAATAACCAATAGCGGGACCTGGATGCCCATATTGGCTCCTACATATTCTACGAAGATCTTTATCGGTCAGACCGCATAACAACATACGTTGTTCCCTTTGTCATCGGTATGTTACTTGCCCGAGATTCAATCGTCGGTATCTAATACCTAGTTCAATCTCGTTACCGGCAAGTCTCTTTACTCGTTCCGTAATACATCATCCCACAACTAACATATTAGTTGCAGTACTTGCAAGGCTTATGTGATGTGCATTACCGAGAGGGCCCAGAGATACCTCTCCGACAATCGGAGTGACAAATCCTAATCTCGAAATACGCCAACCCAACATCTACCTTTGGAGACACCTGTAATGCTCCTTTATAATCACCCATTTACGTTGTGACATTTGGTAGCACCCAAAGTGTTCCTCCGGTAAACAGGAGTTGCATAATCTCATAGTCATAGGAACATGTATAAGTCATGAAGAAAGCAATAGCAACGTACTAAACGATCAAGTGCTAAGCTAACGGAATGTGTCAAGTCAATCACATCATTCTCCTAATGATGTGATCTCGTTAATCAAATGACAACTCTTTTGTCCATGGTTAGGAAACATAACCATCTTTGATTAACGAGCTAGTCAAGTAGAGGCATACTAGTGACACTCTGTTTGTCTATGTATTCACACATGTATTATGTTTCCGGTTAATACAATTCTAGCATGAATAATAAACATTTATCATGATATAAGGAAATAAATAATAACTTTATTATTGCCTCTAGGGCATATTTCCTTCAGTCTCCCACTTGCACTAGAGTCAATAATCTAGTTCACATCGCCATGTGATTTAACAGCAATAGTTCACATCACCATGTGATTAACACCCATAGTTCACATCGTCATGTGACCAACACTCAAAGGGTTTACTAGAGTCAGTAATCTAGTTCACATATCTATGTGATTAACACCCAAAGAGTACTAAGGTGTGATCATGTTTTGCTTGTGAGAGAAGTTTAGTCAACGGGTCTGCCACATTCAGATCCGCATGTATTTTGCAAATCTCTATGTCAACAATGCTCTGCATGGAGCTACTCTAGCTAATTGCTCCCACTTTCAATATGTATCCAGATTGATACTTAGAGTCATCTGGATCAGTGTCAAAACTTGCATTGACGTAACCCTTTACGACGAACCTTTTGTCATGTCCATAATCGAGAAACATATCCTTATTTCACTAAGGATAATTCTGACCGCTGTCCAGTGATCTACTCCTAGATCACTATTGTACTCCCTTGCCAAATCAGTGCAGGGTATACAATAGATCTGGTATACAGCATGACATACTTTATAGAACCTATGGCCAAGGCATAGGGAATGACTTTCATTCTCTTTCTATCTTCTGCCGTGGTCGGGCTTTGAGTCTTACTCAACTTCACACCTTATAATACAGGTAAGAACTCTTTCTTTGACTGCTCCATTTTGAACTACTTCAAAATCTTGTCGAGGTATGTACTCATTGAAAAAACTTATCAAGCGTCTTGATCTATCTCTATAGATCTTGATGCTCAATATGTAAGCAGCTTCTCCGAGTTCTTTCTTTGAAAAACTCCTTTCAAACACTCCTTTATGCTTTGCAGAATAATTCTACATTATCTCTGATCAACAATATGTCATTCACATATACTTATCAGAAATGTTGTAGTGCTCCCACTCACTTTCTTGTAAATACAGGCTTCATCGCAAGTCTGTATAAAACTATATGCTTTGATCAACTTATCAAAGCGTGTATTCCAACTCCGAGATGCTTGCACCAGTCCATAGATGGATCGCTGGAGCTTGCACATTTTGTTAGCACCTTTCGGATTGACAAAACCTTCTGGTTGCATCATATACAACTCTTCTTTAATAAATCCATTAAGGAATGCAGTTTTGTTTATCCATTTGCCAGATTTCATAAAATGCGGCAATTACTAACATGATTCGGACAGACTCAAGCATAGATACGAGTGAGAAGCTCTCATCGTAGTCAACACCTTGAACTTGTCGAAAACCTTATGCGACAATTCTAGCTTTGTAGATAGTAACACTACTATCAGCGTCCGTCTTCCTCTTGAAGATCCATTTATTCTCAATTGCTTGCCGATCATCGGGCAAGTCAACCAAAGTCCATACTTTGTTCTCATACATGGATCCCATCTCAGATTTCATGGCTTCAAGCCATTTCGCGGAATTTGGGCTCATCATCGCTTCCTCATAGTTCGTAGGTTCGTCATGGTCAAGCAACATGACCTCCAGAACAGGATTACCGTACCACTCTGGTGCGGATCTCACTCTGGTTTACCTACGAGATTCGGTAGTAACTTGATCTGAAGTTACATGATCATCATCATTAGCTTCCTCACTAATTGGAGTAGTAGTCACGGGAACAGATTTCTGTGATGAACTATTTTCCAATAAGGGAGAAGGTACAATTACCTTATCAAGTTTTCTAATTTCCTCCCACTCACTTCTTTCGAGAGAAACTCCTTCTCTAGAAAGGATCCATTCTTAGCAACGAATGTCTTGCCTTCGGATCTGTGATAGAAGGTGTACCCAACTGTCTCCTTTGGGTATCCTATGAAGACATATTTATCCGATTTGAGTTTGAGCTTATCAAGATGAAACATTTTCACATAAGCATCGCAACTCCAAACTTTAAGAAACGACTACTTTGGTTTCTTGCTAAGCCACAGTTCAGATTGTGTCGTCTCAACGGACTTAGATGGTGCCCCTTTTTAACGTGAATGCAGTTGTCTCTAATGTATAACCCCAAAACGATAGTGGTAGATCGGTAAGATACATCATAGATCGCACTATATCTAATAAAGTATGGTTATGACGTTCGGACACACCATTATGCTGTGGTGTTCCAGGTGGCGTGAGTAGTGAAACTATTTCACATTGTTTTAACTGAAGACCAAACTCGTAACTCAAATACTCTTTTCCACGATCAGATCGTAGAAACTTTATTTTCTTGTTAAGATGATTTTCCACTTCACTCTGAAATTATATGAACTTTTCAAATGTATCAGACTTCTATTTCATTAAGTAGATATACCCATATCTGCTCAAATCATCTGTGAAGGTCAGAAAATAATGATATCCGCTGCAAGCCTTAAATATTCATCGGACCACATACATCAGTATGTATGATTTCCAACAAGTCAGTTGCTCGCTCCGGAGAACGGAGTCTTAGTCATCTTGCCCATGAGGCATGGTTCGCAAGCATCAAGTGATTCCAAAATCCCATCAGCATGGTGTTTCTTCATGCGCTTTACACCAATATGACCTAAACGGTAGTGCCACAAATAAGTTGCACTATCATTATTAACTTTGCATCTTTTGGTTTCAATATTATGATTATGTGTATCACTACGATCGAGATCCAACGAACTATTTTCATTGGGTGTATGACCATATAAGGTTTTATTCATGTAAACAGAACAACAATTTATTCTCTTACTTAAATGAATAACCATATTACAATAAACATGATCAAATCATATTCATGCTCAACGTTAACACCAAATAACACTTATTTAGGTTCAGCACTAATCCCGAAATTATAGAGAGTGTGCGATGATGATCATATCAATCTTGGAACCACTTCCAACACACATCGTCACTTCACCCTTAACTAGTCTCTGTTTATTCTGCAACTCCCGTTTCGAGTTACTACTCTTAGCAACTGAACTAGCATCAAATACTAAGGGGTTGTTATAAACACTAGTAAAGTACACATCAATGACATGTATATCAAATATACTTATGTTCACTTTGCCATCCTTCTTATCCGCCAATCACTTGGGGTAGTTCCGCTCCCAGTGACCAGTCCCTTTGCAGTATAAGCACTTAGTCTCAGGCTTAGGATCAGACTTGGGCTTCTTCACTTGAGCAGCAACTTGCTTGCTGTTCTTCTTGAAGTTCCCCTTCTTCCCTCTGCCCTTTTCTTGAAACTAGTGATCTTGTCCACCATCAACACTTGATGTTTTTCTTGATTTCTACCTTCGTTGATTTCAGCATCACGAAGAGCTTGGGAGTTGTTTCTGTTATCCCTTGCATATTATAGTTCATCACGAAGTTCTACTAACTTGGTGATGGTGACTAGAGAATTCTGTCAATCACTATCGTATCTGGAAGATTAACTCCCACTTGATTCAAGCGATTGTAGTACCCAGACAATCTGAGCACATGCTCACTAGTTGAGCGATTCTCCTCCATCTTTTAGCTATAGAACTTGTTGGAGACTTCATATCTCTCAACTCGGGTATTTGCTTGAAATATTAACTTCAACTCCTGGAACATCTCATATGGTCCATGACGTTCAAAACGTCTTTGAAGTCCCGATTCTAAGCCGTTAAGCATGCTGCACTTAAACTATCAAGTAGTCATCATATTGAGCTAGCCAAACGTTCATAACGTTTGCATCTGCTCCTGCAATAGGTCTGTCACCTAGTGGTGCATCAAGGACATAATTCTTCTGTGCAGCAATGAGGATGAACCTCAGATCATGGATCCAATCCGCATCATTGCTACTAACATCTTTCAACACAATTTTCTCTAGGAACATATCAAAATAAACATATGAAAGCAACAATGCGAGCTATTGATCTACAACATAGATATGCTAATACAACCAGGACTAAGTTCATGATAAATTAAAGTTCAATTAATCATATTACTTAAGAACTCCCACTTAGATAGACATCCCTCTAATCCTCTAAGTGATCACGTCATCCAAATCAACTAAACCATGTCCGATCATCACGTGAGATGGAGTAGTTTCAATGGTGAACATCACTATGTTGATCATATCTACTATATGATTCACGCTCGACCTTTCGGTCTCCGTGTTCCGAGGCCATATCTGTATATGCTTGGCTCGTCAAGTATAACCTGAGTATTCCGCGTGTGCAACTGTTTTGCACCCGTTGTATTTGAACGTAGAGCCTATCACACCCGATCATCACGTGGTGTCTCAGCATGAAGAACTTTCACAACGGTGCATACTCAGGGAGAACACTTCTTGATAATTTAGTGAGAGATCATCTTATAATGCTACCGTCAATCAAAGCAAGATAAGATGCATAAAAAGATAAACATCACATGCAATCAAAATATGTGACATGATATGGCCATCATCATCTTGTGCCTTTGATCTCCATCTTCAAAGCATCGTCATGATTTCCATCGTCACCGGCATGACATCATGATCTCCATCATCTTGATCTATATCAATATGTCGTCACATGGTCGTCTCGCCAACTATTGCTCTTGCAACTATTGCTATCGCATAGCGATAAAGTAAAGCAATTATTGGGCGCTTGCATCTTATGCAATAGACAGACAACCATAAGGCTTTTGCCAATTGCCGATAACTTTAACAAAACATGATCATCTTATACAACAACTTATAACTCATCGCGTTTTGACCATATCACATCACAACATGCCCTGCAAAAACAAGTTAGACATCCTCTACTTTGTTGTTGCAAATTTTACGTGGCTGCTACGGGCTTAGCAAGAACCAATCTTACCTACGCATCAAAACCACAACGATAGTTTGTCAAATAGACTCCGTTTTAACCTTCACAAGGACCGGGCGTAGCCACACTCGGTTCAACTAAAGTTGGAGAAACAGTCACCCGCAAGTCACCTATGTGCAAAGCACGTCGGGGAAACCGGTCTCGCGTAAGCGTACGCGTAATGTCGGTCCGGGCCGCTTCATCCAACAATACCGCCGAACCAAAGTATGACATGCTGGTAGGCAGTATGACTTATATCGCCCACAACTCACTTGTGTTCTACTCGTGCATATAACATCACACCATAAAACCTAGGCTCTGATACCACTGTTGGGGAACGTAGTAATTTCAAAATTTTCCTACGCACACGCAAGATCATGGTGATGCATAGCAACGAGGGGGAGAGTCTGATCTACGTACAATTGTAGATCGCAACGGAAGCGTTGACACAACGTAGAGGAAATAGTCGTACGTCTTCTTCCCGATCCGACCGATCCAAGCACCGTTACTCCGGCACCTCCGAGTTCTTAGCACACGTACAGCTAGATGACGATCCCCGGGCTCCGATCCAGCAAAGCTTTGGGGAGGAGTTCCGTCAGCACGACGGTGTGATGACGATCTTGATGTTCTACCGACGCAGGGCTTCGCCTAAGCACTACAATGATATGATCGAGGTGGAATATGGTGGCAGGGGGCACCGCACACGGCTAAGGAACGATCTCAATGATCAACTTGTGTGTCTTGGGGTGCTCCGTGCCTCCGTATATAAAGGAGCAAGGGGAGGAGGCCGGCCGGCCAGGTGTGGCGCGCCAAGGAGGAGTCCTCCTCCTAGTAGGAGTAGGACTCCTACTAGGAGGGGGAAAGAGGTGGAGTGGGAGAAGGAAAGGGGGGGGGCGCCGCCCCCTTCCCCTAGTCCAATTCGGACCAGGGAGGAGGTGGCACGCGGCCCACCTCTGGCAGCCCTTCTCTCTCTCCACTAAAGCCCATAAGGCCCATAACTTCTCCCGGTAGGGTTCTGGTAACTCTCCGGCTCTCCGATTTTCTCCGAAATCACCCGGAACACTTTCGGTGTCCGAATATAGTCATCCAATATATCAATCTTTATGTCTCGACCATTTCGAGACTCCTCGTCATGTCCGTGATCACATTCGGAACTCCGAACTAACTTCGGTACATCAAAATGCATAAACTCATAATAACTGTCATCATAACATTAAGCGTGCGGACCCTACGGTTCGAGAACAATGTAGGCATGACTGAGACACATCTCCGGTCAATAACCAATAGCGGGACCTGGATGCCCATATTGGCTCCTACATATTCTACGAAGATCTTTATCGGTCAGACCGCATAACAACATACGTTGTTCCCTTTGTCATCGGTATGTTACTTGCCCGAGATTTGATCGTCGGTATCCAATACCTAGTTCAATCTCGTTACCGGCAAGTCTCTTTACTCATTCCGTAATACATCATCCCACAACTAACATATTAGTTGCAGTGCTTGGAAGGCTTATGTGATGTGCATTACCGAGAGGGCCCAGAGATACCTCTCTGACAATCGGAGTGACAAATCCTAATCTCGAAATACGCCAACCCAACATCTACCTTTGGAGACACATGTAATGCTCCTTTATAATCACCCATTTACGTTGTGACGTTTGGTAGTACCCAAAGTGTTCCTCCGACAAACGGGAGTTGCATAATCTCATAGTCATAGGAACATGTATAAGTCATGAAGAAAGCAATAGCAACATACTAAACGATCAGGTGCTAAGCTAATGGAATAGGTCATGTCAATCAGATCATTCAACTAATGATGTGACCTCGTTAATCAAATAACAACTCTTTTGTCCATGGTTAGGAAACATAACCATCTTTGATTAACGAGCTAGTCAAGTAGAGGCATACTAGTGACACTCTGTTTGTCTATGTATTCACACATGTATTATGTTTCCGGTTAATACAATTCTAGCATGAATAATAAACATTTATCATGATATAAGGAAATAAATAATAACTTTATTATTGCCTCTAGGGCATATTTCCTTCAGTTTTGCTCGTGGAAGAGGCTTAGTCAATGGGTCTGCAACATTCAGATCCGTATGTATCTTGCAAATCTCTATGTCTCCCACCTAGACTAGATCCCGGATGGAATTGAAGCGTCTCTTGATGTGCTTGGTTCTCTTGTGAAATCTGGATTCCTTTGCCAAGGCAATTGCACCAGCATTGTCACAAAAGATTTTCATTGGACCCGATGCACTAGGTATGACACCTAGATCGGATATGAACTCCCTCATCCAGACTCCTTCGTTTGCTGCTTCCGAAGCAGCTATGTACTCTGCTTCACATGTAGATCCTGCCACAACGCTTTGTTTGGAACTGCACCAACTGACAGCTCCACCGTTTAATGTAAACACGTATCTGGTTTGCGATTTAGAATCGTCCGGATCGGTGTCAAAGCTTGCATCAACATAACCATTTACGATGGGCTCTTTGTCACCTCCATATATGAGAAACATATCCTTAGTCCTTTTCAGGTATTTCAGGATGTTCTTGACCGCTGTCCAGTGATCCACTCCTGGATTACTTTGGTACCTCCCTGCTAGACTTATACCAAGACACACATCAGGTCTGGTACACAGCATTGCATACATGATAGAGCTTATGGCTGAAGCATAGGGAACATCTTTCATTTTCTCTCTATCTTCTGCATTGGTCGGGCATTAAGTCTTACTCAATTTCACACCTTGTAACACAGGCAAGAATCCTTTCTTTGCTTGATCCATTTTGAACTTTTTCAAAACTTTGTCAAGGTATGTGCTTTGTGAAAGTCCAATTAAGCGTCTTGATCTGTCTCTATAGATCTTGATGCCCAATATGTAGGCAGCTTCACCGAGGTCTTTCATTGAAAAACTCTTATTCAAGTATCCCTTTATGCTATCCAGAAATTCTATATCATTTCCGATTAGTAATATGTCATCTACATATAATATCAGAAATGCTACAGAGCTCCCACTCACTTTCTTGTAAATACAGGCTTCTCCAAAAGTCTGTACAAAACCAAATGCTTTGATCACACTATCAAAGCGTTTATTCCAACTCCGAGAGGCTTGCACCAGTCCATAAATGGATCGATGGAGCTTGCACACTTTGTTACCTCCCTTTGGATCGACAAAACCTTCCGGCTGCATCATATACAACTCTTCTTCCAGAAATCCATTCAAGAATGCAGTTTTGACATCCATCTGCCAAATTTCATAATCATAAAATGCGGCAATTGCTAACATGATTCAGACAGACTTAAGCATCGCTACGGGAGAGAAGGTCTCATCGTAGTCAATCCCTTGAACTTGTCGAAAACGTTTTGCGACAAGTCGAGCTTTGTAGACAGTAATATTACCATCAGCGTCAGTCTTCTTCTTGAAGATCCATTTATTCTCAATTGCTTGCCGATCATTGGGCAAGTCAACCAAAGTCCATATTTTGTTCTCATACATGGATCCCATCTCAGATTTCATGGCTTCAAGCCATTTTGCGGAATCTGGGCTCACCATCGCTTCTCCATAGTTCGTAGGTTCATCATGATCTAGTAGCATGACTTCCAGAACGGGATTACCGTACCACTCTGGTGCGGATCTTACTCTGGTTGATCTACGAGGTTCAGTAGTATCTTGTTCTGAAGTTTCATGATCATCATCATTAGCTTCCTCACTAATTGGTGTAGGTGTCACAAAAACTGGTTTCTATGATGTACTACTTTCCAATAAGGGAGCAGGTACAGTTACCTCATCAAGTTCTACTTTCCTCCCACTCACTTCTTTCGAGAGAAACTCCTTCTCTAGAAAGTTTCCGAATTTAGCCACAAAAGTCTTGCCTTCGGATCTATGATAGAAGGTGTATCCAATAGTTTATTTTGGATATCCTATGAAGACACATTTCTCCGATTTGGGTTCGAGCTTATCAGGTTGAAGTTTTTCACATAAGCATCGCAACCCCAAACTTTTAGAAATGACAACTTTGGTTTCTTGCCAAACCACAGTTCATAAGGCATCGTCTCAACGTATTTTGATGGTGCCCTATTTAACGTGAATGCGGCCGTCTCTAGAGCATAACCCCAAAATGATAGCGGTAAATCAGTAAGAGACATCATAGATCGCACCATATCAAGTAAAGTACGATTACGATGTTCGGACAGACCATTACGTTGTGGTGTTCCGGGTGGCGTGAGTTGTGAAACTATTCCACATTGTTTCAAATGTACACCAAACTCATAACTCAAATATTCTCCTCCACGATCAGATCGTGGGAATTTTATTTTCTTGTTATGATGATTTTCCACTTCACTCTGAAATTCTTTGAACTTTTCAAACGTTTCAGACTTATGTTTCATCAGATAGATATACCCATATCTGCTTAAGTCATCTATGAATGTGAGAAAATAACGATATCCACCACGAGCCTCAACATTCATCGGACCACATACATTTGTATGTATGATTTCCAACAAATCTGTTGCTCTCTCCATAGTACCGGAGAATAGTGTTTTTGTCATCTTACCCACAAGGCACGGTTCGCAAGTACCAAGCGATTCATAATCAAGTGGTTCCAAAAGTCCATCGGTATGGAGTTTCTTCATGCGCTTTACCCCGATATGACCCAAACGGCAGTGCCACAAATAAGTTGCACTATCATTATCAACTCTGCATCTTTTGGCTTCAACATTATGAATATGTGTGTCACTACTATCGAGATTTAATAAGAATAGACCACTCTTTAAAGGTGCATGACCATAAAAGATATTACTCATATAAATAGAACAACCATTATTCTCTGATTTAAATGAATAACCGTCTCGCATCAAACAAGATCCAGATATAATGTTCATGCTTAACGCTGGCACCAAATAACAATTATTTAGGTCTAATACTAACCCCGAAGGTAGATGTAGAGGTAGCATGCCGACCGCGATCACATCGACTTTGGAACCATTTCCCACACGCATCGTCACCTCGTCCTTAGCCAATCTTCGCTTAATCCGTAGTCCCTCTTTCGAGTTGCAAATATTAGCAACAGAACCAGTATCAAATACCCAGGTGCTACTGCGAGCATTAGTAAGGTACACATCAATAACATGTATATCACATATACCTTTGTTCACCTTGCCATCCTTCTTATCCGCCAAATACTTGGGGCGGTTCCGCTTCCAGTGACCAGTCTGCTTGCAGTAGAAGCACTCAGTTTCAGGCTTAGGTGCAGGTTTGGGTTTCTTCTCTTGAGTAGCAACTTGCTTGCTGTTCTTTTTGAAGTTCCCCTTCTTCTTCCCTTTGCCCTTTTTCTTGAAACTAGTGGTCTTGTTGACCATCAACACTTGATGCTCCTTCTTAATTTCTACCTCCGCAGCTTTCAGCATTGTGAAGAGCTCGGGAATAGTCTTATTCATCCCTTGCATATTATAGTTAATCACGAAGCTCTTGTAGCTAGGTGGCAGTGATTGGAGAATTCTGTCAATGACGCAATCATCTGGAAGATTAACTCCCAATTGAATCAAGTGATTATTATACCCAGACATTTTGAGTATATGCTCACTGACAGAACTATTCTCCTCCATCTTGCAGCTATAGAACTTATTGGAGACTTCATATCTCTCAATCCGGGCATTTGCTTGAAATATTAACTTCAACTCCTGGAACATCTCATATGCTCCATGACGTTCAAAACATCGTTGAAGTCCCGATTCTAAGCCTTAAAGCATGGCACACTGAACTATCGAGTAGTCATCAGCTTTGCTCTGCCAGACGTTCATAACATCTTGTGTTGCTCCAGCAGCAGGCCTGGCACCCAGCGGTGCTTCCAGGACGTAATTCTTCTGTGCAGCAATGAGGATAATCCTCAAGTTACGGACCCAGTCCGTGTAATTGCTACCATCATCTTTCAACTTTGCTTTCTCAAGGAATGCATTAAAATTCAACGGAACAACAGCACGGGCCATCTATCTACAAACAAACATAAACAAGCAAGATCCTATCAGGTACTAAGTTCATGATAAATTTAGGTTCAGTTAATCATATTACTAAAGAACTCCCACTTAGATAGACATCCCTCTAATCCTCTAAGTGATTACGTGATCCAAATCAACTAAACCATGTGCGATCATCATATGAGATGGAGTAGTTTCATTGGTGAACATCACTATGTTGATCATATCTACTATATGATTCACGCTCGACCTTTCGGTCTTCGTGTTCCGAGGCCATATCTGTATATGCTTGGCTCATCAAGTATAACCTGAGTATTCCGCGTGTGCAACTGTTTTACACCCGTTGTATTTGAACGTAGAGCCTATCACACCCGATCATCACGTGGTGTCTCAGCACGAAGAACTTTCGCAACGGTGCATACTCAGGGAGAACACTTCTTGATAATTAGTGAGAGATCATCTTAAAATGCTATCGTCAAACAAAGCAAGATAAGATGCATAAAAGATAAACATCACATGCAATCAATATAAGTGATATGATATGGCCATCATCATCTTGTGCTTGTGATCTCCATCTTCAAAGCACCGTCATGATCACCATCGTCACCGGCGCGACACCTTGATCACCATTGTAGCATCGTTGTCGTGTCGCCAAACTTATGCTTCCACGACTATTGCTACCGCTTAGTGATAAAGTAAAGCATTACAGCGCAATTGCATTGCATACAATAAAGCGACAACCATATGGCTCCTGCCAGTTGCCGATAACTTGGTTATAAAACATGATCATCTCATACAATAAAATTTAGCATCATGTCTTGACCATATCACACCACAACATGCCCTGCAAAAACAAGTTAGACGTCCTCTACTTTGTTGTTGCAAGTTTTACGTGGCTGCTACGGGCCGGGCACAATCTTACCTACACATCAAAACCACAATGATAGTTTGTCAAGTTGGTGCTGTTTTAACCTTCGCAAGGACCGGGCGTAGCCACACTTGGTTCAACTACAGTTGGAGAAACTGACACCCGATAGCCACCTTTGTGCAAAGCACGTCGGGAGAACCGGTCTTGCGTAAGCGTACGCGTAAAGTTGGTCCGGGCCGCTTCGTCCAACAATACCGCCGAACCAAAGTATGACATGCTGGTAAGGAGTATGACTTATATCGCCGACAACTCACTTGTGTTCTACTCGTGCATATAACATCAACACATAAAACCTAGGCTCAGATGCCAGTGTTGGGGAACGTAGTAATTTCAAAAAATTTCCTACGCACACGCAAGATCATGGTGATGCATAGCAACAAGAGGGGACAGTGTTGTCTACATACCCTCATAGACCGGCAACGGACGTGTTGACACAACATAGAGGAAGTAGTCGTACGTCTTCCCGATCCGACCGATCCAAGCACCGAACGTACGGCACCTCCGAGTTCTAGCACACGTTCAGCTCGATGACGATCCCCGGACTCCGATCCAGCAAAGTGTCGGGGAAGAGTTCTGTCAGCACGACGGCGTGGTGACGATCTTGATGTTCAACTGTCGCAGGGCTTCGCCTAAGCACCACTACAATATTATCGAGGATTATGGTGGAAGGGGGCACCGCACACGACTAAGAAAACGATCACATGGATCAACTTGTGTCTAGGGGTGCCCCCTGCCCCCGTATATAAAGGAGCAAGGGGAGGAGGCCGGCCGGCCCTATGGCGCACCAAGGAGGAGTCCTCCTCCAACTAGGAGGGGGAAGGAAGTGGGGAGGGAGAAGGAAAGGGGCGCGCCCCCCCCCCCTCTCCTAGTCCAATTCGGACCAAGGGGGGAGGAGGCGCGCGGCCCACCCTGGCTGCCCTTCTCTCTCTCTCCACTAAAGCCCATATGGCCCATTACTTCTCCCGAGGGGGGGCGGTTCCGGTAACCCCCCAGCTCTCCGGCTTTCTCCGAAATCACCCGGAACACTTCCGGTGTCCGAATATAGCCGTCCAATATATCAATCTTTATGTCTCGACCATTTCGAGACTCCTCGTCATGCCCGTGATCACAGCCGGGACTCCGAACTAACTTCGGTACATCAAAACTCATAAACTCATAATATAACTGTCATCGAAACCTTAAGCGTGCGGACCCTACGGGTTCGAGAACAATAT
Source organism: Triticum monococcum (assembly GCA_034509565.1). NCBI lineage: Eukaryota > Viridiplantae > Streptophyta > Magnoliopsida > Poales > Poaceae > Triticum > Triticum monococcum. Next base: position 71,944,648 of record CM067842.1, on the reverse strand, counting down.
AGACATGACCGAGACATGTCTCCGGTCAATAACCAATAGCGGAACCTGGATGCTCATATTGGCTCCCACATATTCTACGAAGATCTTTATTGGTCAGACCGCATAACAACATACGTTGTTCCCTTTGTCATCGGTATGTTACTTGCCCGAGATTCGATCGTCGGTATCTCAATACCTAGTTCAATCTCGTTACCGGCAAGTCTCTTTACTCGTTTCGTAATACATCATCTCGCAACTAACTTATTAGTTGCAATGCTTGCAAGGCTTACGTGATGTGCATTACCGAGAGGGCCCAGAGATACCTCTCCGACAATTGGAGTGACAAATCCTAATCTCGAAATATGCCAACCCAACATTTACCTTTGGAGACACCTGTAGAGCTCCTTTATAATCACCAAGTTACGTTGTGACGTTTGGTAGCACACAAAGTGTTCCTCCGGCAAATGGGAGTTGCATAATCTCATAGTCATAGGAACATGTATAAGTCATGAAGAAAGCAATAGCAACATACTAAACGATCGGGTGCTAAGCTAATGGAATGGGTCATGTCAATCACATCATTCTCCTAATAATGTGATCCCGTCAATCAAATGACAACACATGTCTATGGTCAGGAAACATAACCATCTTTGATTAACGAGCTAGTCAAGTAGAGGCATACTAGTGACATTTAGTTTGTCTATGTATTCACACAAGTATTATGTTTCCGGATAATACAATTCTAGCATGAATAATAAACATTTATCATGATATAAGAAAATAAATAATAACTTTATTATTGCCTCTAGGGCATATTTCCTTCACTAATGCATAACCCCAAAACAATAGTGGTAAATCGGTAAGATACATCATAGATTGCACTATATCAAAAAAAGTACGGTTATCACGTTCGGACACACCATTACGCTGTGGTGTTCCAGGTGGCATGAGTTTGTGAAACTATTCCACATTGTTTTAATTGAAGACCAAACTCGTAACTCAAATATTCTCCTCTGCAATCAGATCGTAGAAACTTTATTTTCTTGTTACGATGATTTTCCACTTCACTCTGAAATTCTTTGAACTTTTAAAATGTTTCAGACTTATGTTTCTTCAAGTAGATATACCCATATATTCTCAAATCATATGTGAAGGTCAGAAAATAATGATACCCGCCGCGAGCCTCAACACTCATCGGACCTCATACATCAATATGTGTTATATCCAATAAGTCAGTTGCTCGCTCCATTGTTCTGGAGAATAGAGTCTTAGTCATCTTTGCCCATGAGGCATGGTTCGTAAGCATCAACTGATTCATAATCAAGTGATTCCAAAAGCCCATCAGCATGGATTTTCTTCATGCGCTTTACACCAATATGACCTAAATGGCAGTGCCACAAATAAGTTGCACTATCATTATTAACTTTGCATCTTTTGGCTTCAATATTATGAATATGTGTATCACTACGATCGAGATTCAACAAACCATTTTCATTGGGTGTATAACCATAGAAGGTTTTATTCATGTAAACAGAATAACAATTATTCTCCAACTTAAATGAATAACCGTATTGCAATAAACATGATCAAATCATATTCATGCTCAACGCAAACACCAAATAACACTTATTTAGGTTCAACACTAATCCTGAAAGTATAGGGAGTGTGCGATGATGATCATATTATTCTTGGAACTACTTCCAACACACATCATTACTTCACCCTTAACTAGTCTCTTTTCATTCTGCAACTCCCATTTCAAGTTACTACTCTTAGCAACTGAACTAGTATGAAATACCGAGGGGTTGCTATAAACACTAGTAAAGTACACATAAATAACATGTATATCCAATATACCTTTGTTCACTTTGCCATCCTTCTTATCAGCCAAATACTTGGGGCAGTTCTGCTTCCAGTGACTAGTCCCTTTGCAGTAAAAGCACAAAGTCTCAGGCTTAGGTCCAGACTTGGGCTTCTTCACCTGAGCAGCAACTTGCTTGCTGTTCTTCTTGAAGTTCCCCTTCTTCCCTTTGCCCTTTTCTTGAAACTAGTGGTCTTGTTAACCATCAACACTTGATGCTTTTCTTGATTTCTACCTTCACCGATTTCAGCATCACGAAGAGCTTGGGAATCATTTCCGTTATCCCTTGCATATTATAGTTCATCACGAAGTTCTAGCAACTTGGTGGTAGTGACTAGAGAACTCTGCCAATCACTATCTTATCTGGAAGATTAACTCCCACTTGATTCAAGTGATTGTAGTACTCAGACAATCTGAGCACATGCTTACTGGTTGAGCTATTCTCCTCCATCTTGTAGGCAAAGTAATGTCAGAGGTCTCATACCTCTCGACACGGGCATGAGTATGAAATACCAATTTCAACTCTTGGAACATCTTATATGCTCTGTGGCGTTCAAAACATTTTTGAAGGCCCAGTTCTAAGCCGTAAAGTATGGTGCACTAAACTATCAAGTAGTTATCATACTGAGCTTTTGTCAAAATGTTCAAAACGTCTGCATCTGCTCCTGCAATAGTTCTGTCACCTAGCGGTGCATCAAGGACATAATAATTCTGTGCAACAATGAGGATAATCCTCAGATCATGGAGCTAGTATGCATCTTTGCTACTAACATCTTTCAACCTATTTTTCTCTAGGAACATATCAAAAATAACACAGGGGAGCTAAACGTGAGTTAGTGATCTACAACATAGATATGCTAATACTACCAGGACTAAGTTCATGATAAATGAACTTCAATTAATCATATTACTTAAGAACTCCCACTTAGATAGACATCCCTCTAATCATCTAAGTGATCATGTGATCCAAATCAACTAAACCATGTCCGATCATCACGTGAGATGGAGTAGTTTTCAATGGTGAACATCACTATGTTGATCATATCTACTATATGATTCACGCTCGACCTTTCGGTCTCAGTGTTCCGAGGCCATATCTGCATATGCTAGGCTCGTCAAGTTTAACCCGAGTGTTCTGCGTGTGTAAAACTTTCTTACACCTGTTGTAGATGAATGTTGAGCTTATCACACCCGATCATTGATACGTCTCCAACGTATCTATAATTTTTGATTGCTCCATGCTATATTATCTACTGTTTTAGACATTATTAGGCTTTATTATCCACTTTTATATTATTTTTGGGACTAACCTATTAACCGGAGGCCCAGCCCAGAATTGCTGTTTTTGCCTGTTTTCGGGTTTCGAAGAAAAGGAATATCAAATGGATTCCAAACAGAATGAAACCTTCGGAAACGTGATTTTCTCATTAGATAAGATCCATGAGACTTGGACCCTCCGTCAAGAAAGCCACGAGGCAGTCACGAGGGTGGAGGGCGCCCCCCCCCCTAGGGCGCGCCCCTTGCCTCGTGGGCCCCTCGAAGCTCCACCGACGTACTTCTTCCTCCTATATATACCTACGTACCCCCAAACGGTCGGGGACAGAGCCAGAAACCTAATTCCACCGCCGCAACTTTCTGTATCCACGAGATCCCATCTTGGGGCCTGTTCTGGAGCTCCGCTGGAGGGGGCATCAATCACGGAGGGCTTATACATCATCATCCAAGCCTCTTCGATGAAGTGTGAGTAGTTTACTTCAGACCTACGGGTCCATAGTTAGTAGCTAGATGGCTTCTTCTCTCTTTTTGGATCTCAATACAATGTTCTCCCCCTCTCTCGTGGAGATCTATTTGATGTAATCTTCATTTTGCGGTGTGTTTGTTGAGACCGATGAATTGTGGGTTTATGATCAAGTCTATATATGAATAATATTTGAATCTTCTCTGAATTCTTTTATCTCTAACTATTTTCCTCCCGCTAAGATCATCTCTCTTAGAAACGATATTATGAATTTTAAACAACTTGATCATGAACATGTTGCACAAGCTTAGGAGAGAATGAAATTAATGATACGTAATTGCCCTACTCATGGTTTGAATTTATGGATGATTATGCAATTTTTTTATGCCGGATTGAATTTTGCTTCTAGAAATCTTTTAGATTCGGCCACGGGAGGCACTTTTATGGAAATCACTTTAGGAGAAGCTACTAAACTCCTAGATAATATTATGGCTAATTATTCTCAATGGCATACTGAAAGATCTACTAAAAAGGTGCATGCAATAGAAGAAATTAATGTTTTGAGTGGAAAGATGGATGAACTTATGAAATTATTTGCTAATAAGAGTGTTTCTTCTGATCCTAATGATGTGCCCTTATCTACTTTGATTGAGAATAATAATGAATCTATGGATGTGAAATTTGTTGGTAGGAACAATTTTGGTAACAACGCGTATAGAGGAAATTTCAATCCTAGGCCTTATCCTAGTAATCCCTCTAATAATTATGGTAATTCCTACAACAATTCTTATGGAAATTATAATAAGATGCCCTCTGATTTTGAATCTAGTATTAAAGAATTTATTTCTTTGCAAAAGAATTTTAATGCTATGATTGAAGAAAAATTGCTTAAGATTGATGATTTGGCTAAGAACGTTGATAGAATTGCTCTTGATGTTGATTCTTTGAAACTTAGATCTATTCCGCCTAAGCATGATATCAATGAGTCTCTCAAAGCCATGAGAATTTCCATTGACGAGTGCAAAGAAAGAACCGCTAGGATGCGTGCTATATGCCTTTATAAAAGTGTGTTCTTCTAGTTCCTATGAAAATAATGATGAAGAACTAAAAGTTATTGATGTGTCACCTATTAAATCTTTGTTTTACAATATGAATCTTAATAATGATGGGACTGAATATGATCCACCTTTACCTAGAAGGCGTTCTAAGAATTCGGAATTTGTTGATCTTGATGCTAAATTTGATAAAAGTGGGATTGAAGAAATTAAAACCCTAGATGTTGCTAAACGCACTATATTGGATTTCAAGGAATTTAATTATGAAAATTGCTCTTTAATTGATTGTATTTCCTTGTTGCAATCCGTGCTAAAATATCCTCATGCTTATAGTCAAAATAAAGCATTTACTAAACATATCGTTGATGCCTTGATGCAATCTTATGAAGAAAAACTTGAATTGGAAGTTTCTATCCCTAGAAAACTTTATGATGAGTGGGAACCTAATATTAAAATTAAAATTAAAAATTATTAGTTTTATGCTTTGTGTGATTTGGGTGCTAGTGTCTTTACTATTCCTAAAACTTTGTGTGATTTGCTAGATTTTCGTGATTTTGATGATTGCTCTCTAAACATGCATCTTGCGGATTCCACTATTAAGAAACCTATGGGAAGAATTAATGATGTTCTTATTATTGCAAATTGGAATTATGTGCCCATAGATTTTATCGTTCTTGATATAGATTGCAATCCTTCTTGCCCTATTATTCTTGGTAGACCTTTCCTTAGAACGGTTGGTGCAATTATTGATATGAAGGAATTGAATATAAGATTTCAATTTCCATTTAAAAATGGCATGGAACACTTCCCTAGAAAGAAAATAAAATTACCATATGAATCTATCATGAGAGCCACTTATGGATTGCCTACCAAAGATGGCAATACCTAGATCTATTCTTGCTTCTTATGCCTAGCTAGGGGCGTTAAACGATAGCGCTTGTTGGGAGGCAACCCAATTTTATTTTTATTCCTTGCTTTTTGCTCCTGTTTAGTAAGAAATAAATTATTTATCCTCTGTTTTGGTTGTGGTTTTTGTGTTTAATTAGTGTTTGTGCCAAGTAGAACCGTTGGGAAGACTTGGGGAAAGTCTTGTTTAACTTGCTGTAAAAAACAGAAACTTTAGCGCTCACCAGAACTGCTGTAATTTTTATTTGGAAAGTTATATTTAGTTAATCCTTTTTGCAGATAATTAATATATAAATTCCTCACGTCCAGCAATTTATTTTAGAATTTTTGGGGTTCCAGATCTTGCGCTAGCTACAAATTACTACAGACTGTTCTGTTTTTGACAGATTCTGTTTTTTGTGTGTTGTTTGCTTATTTTGATGAATCTATGGCTAGTAAAATATTTTATAATCCATAGAGAAGTTGGAATACAGTAGGTATAACACCAATATAAATAAATAATGAGTTCATTACAATACCTTGAAGTGGTCTTTTGTTTTCTTTCGCTAACGGAGCTCACGAGATTTTCTACTTTAAGTTTTGTGTTGTGAAGTTTTCAAGTTTTGAGTAAAGATTTGATGGATTATGGGACAAGGAGTGGCAAGATCCTAAGCTTGGGGATGCCCATGGCACCCCCAAGAGAATCTAAGGACACCTAAAAGACAAAGCTTGGGGATGCCCCGGAAGGCATCCCCTCTTTTGTCTACTTCTATCGGTAACTTTACTTGGAGCTATATTTTTATTCACCACATGATATGTGTTTTGCTTGGAGCGTCTTTTATGATTTGAGTATTTGCTTGTTAGTCTACCACAATAATCCTTGCTGTACACACCTTTTGAGAGAGCCATACATGATTTGTAATTTGATAGAATACTCTATGTGCTTCACTTATATCTTTTGAGCTTTATAGTTTTGCTCTAGTGCTTCACTTATATCTTTTAGAGAACGGTGGTGGATTTGTTTTGTAGAAACTATTTATCTCTCATGCTTCACTTAGATTATTTTGAGAGTCTTAATAGCATGGTAATTTGCTTAAAATCCTAATATGCTTGGTATGCAAGATTAATAATAAAACTTTCTTATCAGTGTGTTGAATACTAAGAAAAGTTTGATGCTTGATGATTGTTTTGAGATATGGAGGTAATAATATCAAAGTCATGCTAGTTGAATAGTTGTGAAATTGATAAATACTTGCGTTGAGGTTTGCAAGTCCCGTAGCATGCACGTATGGTAAACGTTATGCAACAAATTTGAAACATGAGGTGTTATTTGATTGTCTTCCTTATGAGTGGCGGTCGGGGACGAGCGATGGTCTTTTCCTACCAATCTATCCCCCTAGGAGCATGCGCATAGTACCAAGGTTTTTTATTACTTGTAGATGTTTGCAATAAGTAGGTGAGTTCTTTATGACTAATGTTGAGTCCATGGATTATACGCACTCTCACCCTTCCATCCTTGCTAGCCTCTTCGGTACCGTGCATTGCTCTTTCTCACATTGAGAGTTGGCGCAAACTTCGCCGGTGCATCCAAACCCCGTGATATGATACGCTCTTTCACACATAAACCTCCTTATATCTTCCTCAAAACAGCCACCATACCTACCTATTATGGCATTTCCATAGCCATTCCGAGATATATTGCCATGCAACTTTCCGTCATTCCGTTCATCATGACACATTCATCATTGTCATATTGCTTAGCATGATCATGTAGTTGACATAGTATTTGTGGCAAAGCCACCGTTCATAATTCATTCATACATGTCACTCTTGGTTCATTTCATATCCCGGTACACACCAGGAGGCATTCATATAGAGTCATCTTTGTTCTAGTATCGAGTTGTAATCATTGAGTTGTAAATAAATAGAAGTGTGATGATCATCATTATTAGAGAATTGTCCCAAGTGAGGAATAAAAAAAGGAAGGCCATAAAAAAAGAGAAGGCCCCCCAAAAAAGAGAAAGGACATAAAAAAGGCCCAAAAAATGAGAGAGAAGGGACAATGTTACTATCCTTTTACCACACTTGTGCTTCAAAGTAGCACCATGATCTTCATAGTAGAGAGGCTCTCATATTATCACTTTCATATACTAGTGGGAATTTTTCATTATAGAACTTGGCTTGTATATTCCAACAATGGGCCTCCTCAAGTGCCCTAGGTCTTCGTGAGCAAGCAAGTTGGATGCACACCCACTAGTTTCTTTTGTTGAGCTTTCATACATTTATAGCTCTAGTGCATCCGTTGCATGGCAATCCCTACTCCTTGCATTAACATCAATCGGTGGGCATCTCCATAGCCCATTGATTGGCCTCGTTGATGTGAGACTTTCTCCCTTTTTTTCTCCACATAACCCCCTCATTATATTCTATTCCACCCATAGTGCTATGTCCATGGCTCGCACTCATATATTGTGTGAAAGTTTATAGGTTTGAGATTACGAAAGTATGAAACAATTGCTTGGCTTGTCATCGGGGTTGTGCGTGATGAGAGAATTCTTGTGTGACTAAAATGAAACATGACTAAACTATATGATTTTGTAGGGATGAACTTTCTTTGGCCATGTTATTTTGAGAAGACATAATTGCTTAGTTACTATGCTTGAAGTATTATCATTTTTATGTCAATATGAACTTTTTTCTTGAATCTTTCGGATCTGAATATTCATACCACAATTAAGAAGAATTACATTAAAATTATGCCAAGTAGCACTCCGCATCAAAAATTCTGTTTTTATCATTTACCTACTCGAGGACAAGCAGGAATTAAGCTTGACGATGCTTGATACGTCTCCAACGTATCTATAATTTTTGATTGCTCCATGCTATATTATCTACTGTTTTAGACATTATTGGGCTTTATTATCTACTTTTATATTATTTTTGGGACTAACCTATTAACCGGAGGCCCAGCCTAGAATTGCTGCTTTTTGCCTGTTTTAGGGTTTGGAAGAAAAGGAATATCAAACGGAGTCCAAACGGAATGAAACCTTCGGAAACGTGATTTTCTCATTAGATAAGATCCAGGAGACTTGGACCCTCCATCAAGAAAGCCACGAGGCGGTCACGGGGATGGAGGGCGCCCCCCCTAGGGCGCGCCCCCTGCCTCGTGGGCCCCTTGAAGCTCCACCGACGTACTTCTTCCTCCTATATATACCAACGTACCCCCAAATGATCGGGGACGGAGCCAAAAACCTAATTCCACCGCCGCAACTTTCTGTATCCACGAGATCCCATCTTGGGGCCTGTTCCGGAGCTCCATCGGAGGGGGCATCGATCACGAAGGGCTTCTACATCATCATCCAAGCCTCTCCGATGAAGTGTGAGTAGTTTACTTCAGACCTACGGGTCCATAGTTAGTAGCTAGATGGTTTCTTCTCTCTTTTTGGATCTCAATACAATGTTCTCCCCCTCTCTCGTGGAGATCTATTCGATGTAATCTTCTTTTTGTGGTGTGTTTGTTGAGATCGATGAATTGTGGGTTTATGATCAAGTCTATCTATGAATAATATTTGGATCTTCTCTGAATTCTTTTGTGTATGATTGGTTATCTTTGCAAGTCTCTTCAAATTATCAGTTTGGTTTGGCATACTAGATTGGTTGTTCTTGCCATGGGAGAAGTGCTTAGCTTTGGGTTCGATCTTGTAGTGTCCTTTCCCAGTGACAGAAGGGGCAGCAAGGCACGTATTGTATCATTGCCATCGAGGATAACAAGATGGGGTTTTTATCAAATTGCATGAAACTATCCCTCTACATCATGTCATCTTGCTTAAGGCGTTACTTTGTTTTTAACTTAATACTCTAGATGCATGCTGGATAGTGGTCGATGAGTGGAGTAATAGTAGTAGATGCAGGCAGGAGTCGGTCTACTTGTCTCGGACGTGATGCCTATATACATGATCATACCTACATATTCTCATAACTATGCTCAATTCTGTCAATTCCTTAACAGTAATTTGTTCACCCACCATAGAATACTTATGCTCTTGAGAGAAGCCACTAGTGAAACCTATGGCCCCCGGGTCTCTTTCTCATCATATCAATCTCCATCACTTTATTATTGCTTTGCTTTTACTTTGCTTTAACTTTTTACATTGCATCTCTATAACCAAAATTAACAAAAATATTATTTATCATCTCTATCAGATCTCACTTTCGTAAGTGACCGTGAAGGGATTGACAACCCCTAAGCACGTTGGTTGCATTGAGCTATTGTTTTTGTGTAGGTACGAGGGACTCGCGCATAGCCTCCTACTAGATTGATACCTTGGTTCTCAGAAACTGAGGGAAATACTTACGCTACTTTGCTGCATCATCCTCTCCTCTTCGGGGAAATCCAACGCAGTGCTCAAGAGGTAGCAATCATCACTTGGTGTCTCGGCACGACGAACTTTGGCAACGGTGCATACTCAGGGAGGACACTTTTACCTTGAAATTTAGTAAGGGATCATCTTATAAAGCTACCGCCGAACTAAGCAAAATAAGATGTATAAAGATAAACATCACATGCAATCATAATATGTGACATGATATGGCCATCATCATCTTGTGCTTTTGATCTCCATCTCCAAAGTATTGTCATGATCTCCATTGTTACCGGCATGACACTATGATCTCCATCATCTTGATCTTTGATCAACGTGTCGTCACATGGTCGTCTCACCAGCTATTGCTTTTGCAACTATTGCTATCGCATAGCGATAAAGTAAAGCAATTACATAGCACTTGCATCTTATGCAAATAAAGAGACAGCCATAAGGCTCCTGCCAGTAGCCGCTAACTTCAACAAAACATGATCATCTCATACAAAAATTTATATTTCATCATGTCTTGACCATATCACATCACAACATGCCCTGCAAAAACAAGTTAGACGTCCTCTACTTTCTTGTTGCAAGTTTTACGTGGCTGCTACGGGCTGAGCAAGAACCGTTCTTACCTACGCATCAAAATCACAACGATAGTTCGTCAAGTTAGTGTTGTTTTAACCTTCACAAGGACCGGGCGTAGCCACACTCGGTTCAACTAAAGTTGGAGAAACTGACACCCGCCAGCCACCTGTGTGCAAAGCACGTCGGTAGAACCAGTCTCGCATAAGCATACGCGTAATGTCGGTCCGGGGCGCTTCATCCAACAATACCGCCGAACCAAAGTATGACATGCTCGTAAGCAGTATGACTTGTATCGCCCACAACTCACTTGTGTTCTACTCGTGCATATAACATCTACGCATAAAACTGGCTCGGATGCCACTGTTGGGGAACGTAGTAATTTCAAAAATTTCCTACGCACACGCAGGATCATGGTGATGCATAGCACGAGAGGGGAGAGTGTGTCCACGTACCCTCATAGACCGAAAGCAGAAGCGTTAGCACAACACTGTTGATATAGTCGTACGTCTTCATGATCCGACTGATCGAAGTACCAAACGCACGACACCTCCGAGTTCAGCACACGTTCAGCTCGATGACGTGCCCCGAACTCCGATCCAGTAGAGCTTCGAGGGAGAGTTCTATCAGCACGACGGCGTGATGACGGTGATGATGATGCTACCGACAAAGGGCTTCACCTAAGCACCGCTACGATATGGTCGAGGTGGATTATGGTGGAGGGGGGCACCGCACACGGCTAAGAGATCAATGATCAATTGTTGTGTCTCCAAGGGGTGCCCCCTCCCCGTATATAAAGGAGTGGATGTGGGGGAGGGCCGGCCCTCTCTATGGCGCGCCCTAGGGGAGTCCTACTCCCACCGGGAGTAGGATTCCCCCTTTCCTAGTAGAACTAGGAGCCCTTCCAAGTAGTAGGAGTAGGAGAGAAGGAAAGGGAACAGAGAAGAGAAGGAAGGAGGGGGCGCCGCCCCTCCCCCTAGTCCAATTCGGACTAAGCATTGGGGGGGCGCAGCCTCTCCTCTCTCTTTCCCCTAAAGCTCAATAAGGCCCATATACTCCCCGGCGAATTCCCGTAACTCTCCGCTACTCCGAAAAATACCCAAATCACTCGGAACCTTTCCGATGTCCGAATATAGTCGTCCAATACATCAATCTTTACGTCTCGACCATTTCGAGACTCCTCGTCATGTCCCCGATCTCATCCAGGACTCCGAACAAACTTCGGTACATCAAAACACATAAACTCATAATACAAATCGTCACCGAATGTTAAGCGTGCGGACCCTACGGGTTCGAGAACTATGTAGACATGACCGAGACACGTCTCCGGTCAATAACCAATAGCGGAACCTGGATGCTCATATTGGCTCCTACATATTCTACGAAGATCTTTATCGGTCAAACCGCATAACAACATATGTTGTTCCCTTTGTTATCGGTATGTTACTTGCCCAAGATTTGATCGTCAGTATCTCAATACCTAGTTCAATCTTGTTACCGGCAAGTCTATTTACTCGTTCCGTAATACATCATCCTGCAACTAACTCATTAGTTACAATGCTTGCAAGGCTTATAGTGATGTGCATTACCGAGTGGGCCCAGAGATACCTCTCCGACAATCGGAGTGACAAATCCTAATCTCGAAATACGCCAACTCAACAAGTACCTTCTGAGACACCTGTAGAGCACCTTTATAATCGCCCAGTTATGCTGTGACATTTGGTAGCACACAAAGTGTTCCTCCGGTAAACGGGAGTTGCATAATCTCATAGTCATAGGAACATGTATAAGTCATGAAGAAAGCAATAGCAACATACTAAACGGTCAAGTGCTAAGCTAACGGAATGGGTCAAGTCAATCACATCATTCTCCTGATGATGTGATCCCGTTAATCAAATGACAACTCATGTCTATGGTTAGGAAACTTAACCATCTTTGATTAACGAGCTAGTCAAGTAGAGGCATACTAGTGACACTATGTTTGTCTATGTATTCATACATGTATTATGTTTCCGGTTAATACAATTTAGCATGAATAATAAACATTTATCATGAAATAAGGAAATAAATAATAACTTTATTATTGCCTCTAGGGCATATTTACTTCAAAAACGGCAATTCTCGCATTTGGCATAGGTTTCCACAAATAAGTTCAAATTCAAACGACATTACACAGTTTTACGTGCAAATAAAAGCCAAGTTCAGTACGACAAACGCAAAAGAGGGCCCTGCAAAAGTTTGCGCCAATGTCCGGCACCATCTTGGTCGATCTTCACTCCGCTCCATCAAGTCCATCTTGAATTCATCGCCACCAACGAATCCACCTCCAGCGCTTGTTCCAACTCCCGCACCGAAATCATCGACATTGCCATCATATGGAGCAGAGAAAACATCTCCGGAACTGTAGCACGCACCGGCCGACACGACCATTCTCCTCTTCAAGATTTCTCTCCTTGCCATATCATGCCAATGTTTGGTGAGATCGTCCATGTCATTTTGGTTCATTGACATGATCTTGTTCTCTTCGGCAAGCAGCTTGGACATGGCTTTGTTTTCTACAGCGCGTGCTCTTCTCTCCTCAATGGCAGCTTTATGCAACCCCTCTTACTTGAGCAATTGCCACTTTTCTTGCTTCTCCTTTGCCCTCTTCTCGGCTGACGGTGTCCTGGACTAGGGGGTACTCACCATGTCGTCTTCCGATCTATTAGATTGGGCCGAGGCCCCCCATGACCGTATACTCATGGGCCAGTTCGGACAGCTGCTGCATACAAGGAAGATTCCACAAAGACTTGGCGATCAAGACAAGGACTTCTCCCCACCGGCGTATTCGGCTAGGACTCTTGTTAACCTAGGCCTCTGGTGCATTATATAAACCAGGGCCAGGCTAGTCGATAGAATATACAACATACAGAACAACAATCATACCATAGGCTAGCTTCTAAGGTTTAGCCTCTCTGATCTCGTGGTAGATCTACTCTTGTACTACCCATATCATCAATATCAATCAAGAAGGACGTAGGGTTTTACCTCCATCAAGAGGGCCCGAACCTGGGTAAAACATCGTGTCCCCTGCCTCCTGTTACCATCCTCCTTAGACGCACAGTTCGGGACCCCCTACCCGAGATCCGCCGGTTTTGACACTGACATTGGTGCTTTCATTGAGAGTTCCGCTGTGTGATCGACAAAAGGATCGATGGCTCGCCTGCAGATCAACTGCGATTTCAGCGTCTTCGTCACCAGTTCGACTGGTCACCTTGGTTCGACCAAGAATTGCGCCCCGTGTTCGGATCACCATGTTCGGACGAGGGCCTTCATCAAACATCAACTCCGATCTCTATCAAGATCACGGAGGAATTATCTATGGAGCTCGGGGGCTCAACGTCAACATTGCCCTTAAGCGACCGAGCTGTTTTTTTGGACAGCGAACTCGTATCTGCCGCCACCACCTCCTCGATTATCTCTTTGACGATCGCTTTGGTGGAGTTGTGCGGAATTGGGTCTATAACAACCCTGGAAAATTTCGTCGAGTTCCGATGGAGGAATCTCTGGCAATCCACGATATACCGGAGCCCTGTCAAATCTGGATGGGAATTTTGATGAGTTTAGCGCGTGGTGTCCAGCTTCTAGCTCGGACGTCCTTTGGAAGATCCAACCGTTGATCGGCTGCGGAATTCCAATATCTACCACCTCTCAAAATTTCAGCTCGATCCGACCGTCCAAACTCCGGGAACCTTCCGATTAGTGCATCACTTTTCGGATCTATTTTCTGCGCGAAAACGAATCCGACCCGAGTTCATCTTTTTATGAACGGGATTTCGGACATCCCTTTTGCAGGAAGTTTTGTATGGGGTATTGTGTTTTGTTCCCGAACACACCCCACTAACTTTAAGATCTTTTGAACATGATCTTCAACATCATGCTGGTGTCAAACCAGTCCGACAATATTACTCCACGGCCGCCGACCTGCGCTAGACACGTCGTCACTTTAGCCGAGCTCAACTTCTTCGGATCATCATCTCGGCAAGCCGAATAAGAGTCCGGCATCGCGAAGGATAAATCATCATCAACATCGCCACCCCACGGATTACACGGAGCGGGCATACCGGCATCGCCGCACGGTCGCTTCATCAAGCCGGCATCGACCACGTCACGACCTGCATCGACAGGGCCGCACTATTGCTTCTTCAAGCTGGTGTCCATCACGCCGACCTACTTAGACTCATCGGCTAACGTCGAGGCTTCGACATCTCGGCTGGACCGGGGGCTTCGCCATCTCTTCATCAACCTACTCCAGACGCTTCGGCGTCACTAGCCGACCAGCTCCGTCACGTTAGCTGGGCCGAGGGCTTTGCCTCGGCGAGTCAACCTTTACCAGCATTGCCATGCCGTCGTTTTATCGCCCATCAGGCAATGGGTGTGCGGAGCGAGTCCCAATTTTGGGAATTACCTTCCTTTGGATTGCTACAACAAATAAACCAGGTGCTATTAATCCCAGTATTTTTTTGCTTGTTTGGATTCATTTTTCCCAAGGAATTATTACGCTGGTTTGTCCATGATATGTACATAGGTCTATCAAATGGTGACCGCATTAACGACGGTCGCGTGGTGGTTCGATCAGTTTCCGTACATAGTCCGGCGAACGCCGCATCCGGAGCTCAGACCGACCTGTGAATTCAGGCTTGCCATGCCTTTACTACATCACGCCAACGCCCTGCATCGACATTGACTTCGGCGCCAGGCCATATTTCTTCTATTCCTCACTTTGCAGACATTATTTATTATGCAACATTTTTTTAATTATCATTATTACTAATATCTCCTATTTGCACTATTTTTTGTGCACAGGAAAATGATCCGGGGACTTCGGCGTCACTCTGCCGGTCTGCATTGACCGTGCTATGTCACCACTTCGGCGTGTCGAGCTCTCCACTCCGCCACCTCAGGACCGGCTTGGGGGATGGAACCTTGCCTCGCATCAAGCTCGGACCGCGTCATCAATACCGAACACATTAACCAGCTAAGTCGCTTTCATGCCGAAAGCTTTAATTTCTAACTTGTTTTCGGTTCGACCAAGAATTATACTTTTTTGGAAAAAAGTTGCTTGTAAAAATTTCCTTGTCCAAATTTTGTTTGTGACGCATAAATTCAAATACCCCGTTTACTTGGGGGCTTCCTTTATGAAGCTTTTCCTCTTGCATATGATTATACTTGTACGGCTTCGTTCCTTATTCGTGTATTACGCCACAATATGCACCATATTGACTTAAGCGATTTGCAAGCTGGGTTGCCTCGCTCCTGTGTTTACCCCTACGTTCCCGATTGTTCGGCTAGGGAGTAAAGGGAGCACCTCTGCGATTGTCACGATCGGGTCACCCGAGCCGGACCTCAGACTGGGTGAAGACGAAAGCTAGCGCTCTTATTGTTTTCAATGATGGTCGGCACACAACGGAACTCATGAGTACAAAAAATCTATTGCACAAGTCTCATAATAACAATGAGCACCGAAGAAAGGTATCGATGGGGGTACTATTTTCTTCGAAGATGCTTCTTACACTTTGCAGTAATATAGCATAAGTTCCCTGAGCGCGCTTTGTCTGCTACAGCCTTATGGCCTGATTGCCTGGTTATTGGAAACACCGTCGATATTCTCGACAGATGGAGTACATGACACTTTTCGGTCCTTGACCGAAGAGGGAGAAGCCGACGGTCGGTTAAGACGTGTTTAAAGTTCGGTTGAACATAGATATGATATAAGTACTTCGGTACATGGAATCATTCTTTTACTCAAGTCACTTGGGGGCTCTTAAGTTTATTTGAGCCGTTTTATAATAAGTGTTCTTCTTCTTAGTCGTTGCAAAGTTTTATTATTATTATTTATCACTCCTTTTTTCGACGCGAGTGTGTGGTCACTAGCCGGGGAGCCTAATTTCTCTCTCAAAGCCGCTAGAGTTTAGTTTGCTAAACTGGCCTAATGAGAAGTACTCCGCCCTCGGGATAGGAGGTTGAAGCCGTAGGCTGACCCGCTCGAAGTCTTGAGATAGGATGTATCATGTTAAAGCACGACAGAAGCACTTCTTTTTTCTAAGACCAATTTTCGGATTGGCACCGAACACTTGATCTTGTTCGGACGTCATGTTTTTACTGACGTTTCTTGGTTTTCCAAAAGCCGCTAGAGTTTAGTTTGCTAAACTGGCCTAATGAGAAGTACTCCGCCCTCGGGATAGGAGGTTGAAGCCGTAGGCTGACCCGCTCGAAGTCTTGAGATAGGATGTATCATGTTAAAGCACGACAGAAGCACTTCTTTTTTCTAAGACCAATTTTCGGATTGGCACCGAACACTTGATCTTGTTCGGACGTCATGTTTTTACTGACGTTTCTTGGTTTTCCAAGCTTTTTGGCACTTTTAAACTATTTGTGCTTTTCCAGCATTAGTCTCCCAGTGCAACGCCGGACACCTTTAGGGATTCGGCAAAAACATTCTCAGATATTGCTATATTGTGTCTTCGGTCAATAGTTGGGTTGCCCGGCTCCTGCACTTGCTTCCTACGTTCCGTTTTGTTCGGCTAGGCGTGCAAGGGGAGAACCACTGCAATTGTGCTTCCAGCTCACATGGTTAAGCACTTCAGTGGAGAAAGCCAAAAACTAACTGTCACAATAAGCGTAAACTGGCCAGCGATCCGATGACTATGTTAAATGATGGGCCGTTCATAACATTGGCCGAAGTGTTTACGGCTTGACCCCGACTGTCGCCAAACACTACCGGGGGCTATTAACTGGCCTCCCAAACTAAATCCTCGATATTTTGCTCTTACATTAGAGCTGAGGTTTAATGATCATGCTTAGCATGACAACCCAAAGAAAGGAACCGATAGCGGGACTATTTTCTTTGGAAGACATTTCTTCTATTAAACAGTAATATAACTCTCTGCGTACCTTTCTTTATAAAATCGTATGGCCAGATTGCCTTGTTTGTTGTAAATCTTTGCCCTCATAAAGGTTTTATAAAGTAGGACAAACACTCCTCGGCTACTGGCCGAGGAGGTGGAAGCCGATGGTCGGTTAACAAAGTTTTGTACAATGCGGATCTGAGCATTAATGACGTAAAGTACTTGGATACATAGAGTCATTACACATAATTTGTGATTTTACTATGGATATTGATCCTTAATTCGGCCACCCGTGCCCGCATTAAGGCTCGGGGGCTACTGGGCTTCGGGCTTATTATTTACAAATATTAAAGGGGCACATCGATCCCCTGATCTGGTGTTGCCACCCGACCAGTGTCTCGGGGGCTACTGCATTGCTTGTCCAATGCAGAAAATTTTATGTGCAATATAGTTTCCGAGGAGATTTTGATCCTCAGGTTGGTCGGCCGCACCCAACCTGAGTCTTGAGGACTGAGCACGCTGCTTTTAGTGTCCCGAAGTATTCTGCCGAGCTTGGACTTGATCCTCAGGCCGATTTTGCAAATCAACCTGAGTCTCAGCGGCTACTAGGATCAGCGGTCTTACGTCATCCTTCAGGTGCATCTCGGGTTTTAGACCGATACACACCTTCAGGGCTACTGGCTATATATCTCGGCAGAGAATAAATTGCACCAACAAAAAATATTCACAAAAATCGGCCCACATTCGGGGTGGTGCACCACCTCAGAAGTAGTCCGGCATAAAGCTCGGGCGCTAGTGGCTGGCTCCGTAGAGGGCATTTCTGGCGTTAAGCTCGGCTAAACTCCTTCAAACTTTTTTGAACCAAGGTGATATGACACCTCGGATATAGTTCGGCGTTGGAGCTCGGATACATAGTCCGGCGTTGGAGCTCGGATACATTCCGTGTTAGAGCTGGGAAGCGGTCCGGCATTGGTGCTCGGCTGCAAAAGATACCTCGAATACAGTCCGGCGTTAGAGCTCGGACGCAAGAGGACACTGCCTCCCGGGAACAACTTCAAACCCAAGGTGTGGCATAAAAATAATAAGGCATTGATAAAGGCCGGAAACTTAAAGGTGCTCCTCGGATACCCGGCGTATAAACTCGTCGAATGCATTTGGGCGATCCTCAAGATCGAAGATGAGAAGATTTGTTGAACCAGTTTTCAAGACCGACGACCGAAGATGAAGAACAGTTCAGAAGAATCGAGGAGCGTCCCTAACTTGAAGACCGGTTCAGGGGGCTACTGACGGTGTCCTGGACTAGGGGGTACTCACCATGTCAATGGCAGCTTTACGCAACCCCTCTTACTTGAGCAATTGCCACTTTTCTTGCTTCTCCTTTGCCCTCTTCTCGGCTGACGGTGTCCTGGACTAGGGGGTACTCACCATGTCGTCTCCCGGTCTATTAGATTGGGCCGAGGCCCCCCATGACCGTATACTCATGGGCCAGTTCGGACAGCTGCTGCATACAAGGAAGATTCCACAAAGACTTGGCGATCAAGACAAGGACTTCTCCCCACCGGCGTATTCGGCTAGGACTCTTGTTAACCTAGGCCTCTGGTGCATTATATAAACCAGGGCCAGGCTAGTCGATAGAATATACAACATACAGAACAACAATCATACCATAGGCCAGCTTCTAGGGTTTAGCCTCTCTGATCTCGTGGTAGATCTACTCTTGTACTACCCATATCATCAATATCAATCAAGCAGGACGTAGGGTTTTACCTCCATCAAGAGGGCCCGAACCTGGGTAAAACATCGTGTCCCCTGCCTCCTGTTACCATCCGCCTTAGACGCACAGTTCGGGACCCCTACCCGAAATCCGCCGTTTTTGACACCGACATCGGCCAACTCTTTCTTGATCTCCAACGACTTCAACAACATCAACTTGTTTGATTGCACCATGGCATCAATCTTCTCCCTCAAGATCGATGCTTCTTGCTCTCTCTTCATCTTCTCCTTAGTCTTCTTGTCGTCATCGGGCTTGTGCAAATTTCTTGGGCCATCATCATCCTCATCTTCATCCATGTTTGTAAGTGAGACTCTCTTTGGTGGGGATTCTTTGTCGATCAACTTCCACTTCTCGCACTTTTGGAGCAACTCTCAACAATCCTCTAGTTTGAAGAATTTGCCTTCCGAAGCTTCCATGTCCTTGTATCTATGTTGAGCAATCTTGTCCTACACAATGTGAACAAAGTGATGCAATCATTTCCCATGATGCAAATATGATGATGCACAACTTGAACAAAGGCAAAACAAACTCACATAGTCGGATTCCACGGTTCCACTTGGAGGTGCATTGCGTACTTGCTCCAAGCAATCTGCCCAACGGCTGCACATAGGCTTGATATTCTCCCAACACACTTGAAGCGACTGAAATGTGCGTGAAGTCCTATTGGGATGCTTTGCCATAATGCGGAAGTATTGATCTTCGATCCTTTTCCAATATCTCTTGGCGGTTTGAGAAGTACCTGTGCAAGCATCAAGAGACACCGCACTCCATGCTTTGATCAAAGCTTGATCTTCCAAGATCACGTAGTTCTTCGATCTTTGGCTTTTCCCAGTTCTTGTTTGTGATTGCTCATACGCTTTCGCTTCGATCTCCTCCAATTCTTCCTCACAACCATGATCGTCCATGCTGCCCTCTGTTTCATTGTAGTCGAATGCGGCGAACGGGGCTTGATCAATGTCAACGGCGTTGGTGTCCAACAAGTTCACGAACTCGGCAGTTGCATTGTTCAAACCACCGCTATAGTGAACGATAACAAGTCACGAGCTATCACAAAAATGGCGAAAAATGAAAGGAAATCGCCAAGACCAAAGACGCATACCTTTCGGCCATTTCGTCGAGCACCTCACTTGCCGGGGGAGCGGCACCGTTGAACGGCATCGCCGGGGCACCTCTTTTCAGGATGGAGTGAGAGGATGAAGAAGGTGGCTTCTTTGTAGCCGGAATCTTCCTCTGCTTTACGCCGGCGACCTTGCCGACCTTCTCCGCCGCCGGCCGGGATCGCGCTGCGGCGTTGGCGCCCGGAGCGCGGGCCTTCACGGCTGGGGCAACCGGATTCCCGCCCTACACAACCACGTTACCCTGTCGCTTGCGGGCAGGCACGACGTTAGCTTGGGTGGCGGCAACGGGGCCAACATGGCCGGCGACGAGATCCGCCCGAATGGAAGGAGCTTGCGCGACCTCGACGGTGACGGGGGACAGCAGGGAGTCGTCCATGGCGGCGAGGGACGCCCGGGGAGGAAGCACTGGAGCATGCAGAGGCGGGGAAATGGTGGCGAAGGGTGGGGGAGTGGGAAAGGGCGCGCGGAAATGTCCCTCCCACCAAATCTCGCTGCGCATAGGGGCTAAGCTCGGGTTGGCCTCCCAGCCCGTGAAACTAGAGGTTGGGGGAGAAGATTTGCCGCGCCTCGCAAAAATATTTGCAGGCCGGGGCGGGATGCGGGGTCTGATCGGGTAGATTTTCCCGCCCTAACCCGCACTTTGGCGGTTATTTTGCGGGCCGGGGCGGGATGCGGGGTCTGCTAGAGTTGCTCTAAAGGACCACAGACATGACCGGACGTGCCCGCGGACAACGCTTGTCAGCTCCTTATTTGTCCTCTCTAATAACCACGCTCCTCATATGTCAACCCTCGTATTGATGCAAATCTACGCACGTTTATCATATAGCACAAAGTCATCATCAATTAAACAATTTGTTAATATAAAATAAAAGACAATTCAAAAATTCATTACATGCCAAAATAAAATACAAGAATGAATCAAACACATCCGTTGTTGTGCTCATTGATCCTCCTCTTCATGCCGATCAACCACTTCTTGCCTTCATCATCAAAGATGTTAGTGTCCTGCAACATGATCCCGATTCCTCCTTCTCTCTCTCTCTCTCTCTCTCTCTCACACACACACACACACAATTCCTTGCAATGTCGTCGCCTTTTCAACCTCCCATTTTGCATACTTCTCTTCTCCAATTCTATTTTCTCCCTCTAAATGTTCAATCTTTCCCGGTCAAACTCCATCTTCTCCCTTTGCACACCTATGAAGATCTTTTACCTCTCCTCCTTCTTCACCTCCTTGGACGAAAAATGCATGTCCATGTGGAGGACATTTGCTTGCCGCACCATCACATGTGACCCTCTCCTTCTCCCACTTGTTTCCTATCACCTGGCAGTTCCTCTTTGGCATGGTGGCTTGTATGTCCGCCCCTTCACTTTGCTCTTCTTCAAAATCCAATCCAATTGATTGATTGGAGCTAGACCCATCGTTTTTCTTCATTTTCTTGGTGTTGTTTTGGAGGTCCTCAAGGACGGTTTTCCACTTTGATTTCCTATTCAATTTCAACCAATAATGGGACAAAATGAATGGATTCTTCTTAGTTTGTTGGCACAAACTCGCCGCCAAAGTTGCATGGCTTTGGACTCCGATGCCACTTTGGTTCCGACCAACCACTTATTTGTAGAAACCAACAAACTTGCACACGTTATCTTGGGACGGTGAACCATCTATTTTGGAGAGAGCCTTCATTGCGGTTGGTATGGTATGGATTGGGTGTGACTCCACATAGTGTTTTTGCTCATGAAGTCATGATAGATTTTGTGGATTTTTTGCCAACATTTGAAGCCCGTGTTGTCGATGATACGCCCCAAGACCCGGTACACTCTTTACCCCATATGACATTTTGTGTTGGTTGATTCATTTGTCACACATAGCATTCAATCCATCTAGGAGTCAATCTAGGGATGATAGTTTATTTGTGATGCATATTATAGGAGGAAATAATGCTAAACATGATTAATGATGATCAAGAGCACTTTTAATGCCGAAGATGCTGAGGTAATTTTTCAAACCCTAGTTCAGGAATAAAATAGTGATGTCATAGTCATAGCCTAGCGCTATGATAAAAAGGGCACCCTTTCAGTAAAATCATCATACAAGGTGGTAGTTGATTGTGCAAGACAGGAACCAACACACGGACTTACATCAACTTCAGTCGGCCAAGGCGAAGCTCCAAAGTTTGATTGGAAGAGAAAATGGGCACTACGAATACCAAGCAAGGTGTTGCATTTCCTTTGGAGACTAGAAACGTACAACTTACCACATAGAACAAAGTTGAAGCTTAGGGGTATGGATGTAGACACCCGATGTCCTGTGTGCTACCGATTTTATGAAGAGAGATGACACTGTTTCATGAAATGCAAAAATATGAACAAGTCAACAATTCAGGCCGAAGCTTGCTCAATGCCTAGATCCTCTCAACCTACTAGAAGATGTGCTCAAACTGGATGAAGAAGAATGCGTAAATGTATGCATCTTCCTATGGACATGGTGGCACGAAAGAAATAAAATAAATGCATGCGATGAAATGGGGACTCCTAAAGCTATTTTACCTCTATCATCAAGCATGTTGAATTCAGGAATATCAAGCATAGATAGACACTTTTGAAGAAAGTACGAATTAGTAGATGGTCTCCTCAAAACACGAGTTTCTAAAATTAACATTGATGTTGCCTACCATGACACTCATGTGGTTCCGGTTTCACAAATAGGAATGGTCTTGGTAATCCGGTTGATGCAAGAAGGTTATTTGGAGCACGTCTCCAGTGAACTACACGCTGAAGATTTGGCCATGTTGCTTCTATAAATGTTGTTGCAAGAATGGGATGGGGTCAAATCATATTGGAGATGGACTCTGTGGTGCTGATGTAGGCGGTTTCAACCGGAAATTATAGTTTAGCTGCACTAGGATATCTGTTTTACTAAATAAAGCTTCAGTTAAGAGTAGCTCTTGTCTCTTGATGTTGTTAAATTAGGTATTTGTCCAAGGTCATGCAATGATGTTGCGCACACTTTAGTTGAGTATGCAGTTGGTTCGGGGAATGATAACTTTGAAATCAGACTTTGTACTCTCTTTATCCATATTAATTATCGCTCATTTAGTAAACTTAACTAAAAAAAACTTGGTAGCATGTGACCACCAGCACTTTTTAGCTAATGGAATACTGGTTGTTCCTTTAAAAAGAACAAATCTCCGCCGTTGGGGACTTGGATTCCGACAGACACTGATCGTCTCCGTGCCACCGCCTACTAATGTAACTCCGCATCCATTTCTCCAGCATGGCCTCGTTGTCAGCGGCCACGTACGTGCCCCCGCATCAATCCTAGTTGCCACATTGGCTGGCGTGGCTGTGTTATTGACGCCAGCCTGGCCCACTGTGCTCGAGCTCGACGGTGTTGCTCCGCCTCAAATACCTAGACTCCCACACTGACAGGTCAGTAAGCCATTCCTCGTCTCCTCCCCTCCACTCTTATCCTCTCTAGTACTCTCATGTCATGCAATTTATGGGTTGGGTTGTGCTACTATAGAAGATGATATGGTTTGGATGAAAGCTATTGAGTGCTACTGTTGGGTTCATGCTCCAACCAACTCATGCAAAAGTCCGAACTGATGGAGCGAGGCGGACAATATATTTCAACACTCTCCCTCACTTCTAGAATATTTTAGTCCTTGGTTGTGGGATCGATGTAGGCCGTAGAATCTTTTTTAATACCGCGTTGGCAGGGTCTTGAACTTGAGACATCTTGGCTCTGATATCATATTGAATTCATGCTTCAACCAACTTATAGAAAAGTCTGAACTGATGAAGAGAAGTGGGAAATATATTTCAACTGCTCCTTGACCTAGTTGTACAACTAATAAGAGTAGATTGGCTGCTATTCTTGGCCCTCTACGCTCTTTTAGATTAAATCATGTATTTGTGATGTGCAAGTGGGAGGCTAATGGGGATATAAGTTCGATTTATCACACTTTTCCTCATTATCTCTCTCCCCTCTCCTCCTATACTTTCCTCTCTACTGGTAAGAACAGATGTTATTTCTTCTCTAATCTCTATTTCTCTATCTTCCTCTGCCCGAACTATTAAGAATAGAGAACTATGTTTAATTTGGCTAAGCTCATTTTCCTAAGTTTCACTTTGTCCTATCGCATAATGTTTTAGTAGTACTTACGTTGGGCACTATTCCTCTTCTTTTAGAAGCGAGTTTTTGGCCCCTTCCAAGTACTCTCCTCTATGCTTATACTAACCCAACCTTGTGGGCTTCTAAACTTATTCTTAAATAGGACCCCCAAGCCATAGCTATTAGCTAGAGCCTCACAACACTGATTGGTGAAGCAAGTACCAAGGGAGAAAGGACCACCATCTCTAGTAGACTAAGATTAAGAAGAAGGTAGGAGGAGTCAGCTTACCACAAGAAGAAGGTTGTTCTTCAAACAGAGAACGGACCACCATCTTTAGTAGACTAAGATCAAGAAGAAGAAAAACTAGGAGGAGTAGGCTTACTACAAGAAAAAAATGTTTTTCTGAATTCCTTCTTCTTGTGGTAAGTACGCTCCTCTTAGCTTCTTCTTCTTGTTTCAGAACATCCTTCTTCTCTTGATTACTTGCTGCACCAGGTAGTGTTGTGAGGCTCTAGCTATGGCTTGGGGGTCCTATTTGTGGTCTCTTGTAGTTCATGTCAAGATGACAGCTCAAATGACCACCTCTAATTATCTGCCAACACCTCTGCCTTGTTGCCCTCTTCTCCTTAATAGTTATGTTTGAAGCATCTAGGTGACCTTTGTGGATGAGGATTGTTGCATCAGCAGCTTGGTTTTCTCAGTTAGGCCTTATCTCCTTTGTAGCACCACTTTGACATTAGTTAAGTGTGGAATATAACTTTTCAAATCGAACTTTTCTAAAGGCTGCAAACATCCTAACACTAACCCCCAAAATCTTCTTTAGTCTTTGCTTCCCTTTGTGTGCAGATCTTAGTCTGAGAAGTGAAGAAAAAAATGGAATCAAGGATGACCTAATCAGATCTTGAGATTAGAATTTCATGTTTCATTATAACAACATTGTGATGTAGTCGCACCATTTCTCGTGAACTTATATTATTCACAATCATTTATGTAATTGTAACTCCAATTCCTTCCAACACACGCGACACCCCGGAAGACTTGAACCATATATTCTTCACTTATGTTACGGCTCAATTCCTTTGGAGCTATTTCAAGGAAGTCTGTGGTGGCGCATGGTGCCACACGAACTTCGCAGACTTGTTCGCAGAACTCCAAACCACGCGTGGGCTCCCGCCACATTAGGTGGTTTGGGATCGGAGTTCTTGCATGGACCCTATGGACGATCCGTAACAAGCTCGTGCTAGAGCATGCGCCTTTTCATCGGTCTATTGATGCACTATACAAACTTTGTGGTTTCTTGCAGCTCTCGAAACTGCTTAGTTGTCGTCCGGAGCACGCCTACATCGACTCCATCACCGCCGCCTCCGCTCCATCGCGCTCCGTTTATCGCCTCCGCCACCTGAGTGTGATTAGTCGCCCCCTTTCCTGGGTGTGCGGCATGTATGTTGTTCTTGTCTTTTGGGCTTGTTGAGTTGTGCCCTTAGCTGAACCTTCATACTTTGTGTGTACTCTGTGTCATGTCAGGTGGTCTGTGTTGCGTTCTTCTTCTGCACTGGCCTTTGTCTTTGCCGGTTTGCCTTATATACAAAGCAGGATGAAAGCCTTTTTCGGTATAATTGATCAAAACTTGTAATGGCCGGGATTATTAATTTATTTTATGTGATTCGTAACTATTCTCTCTTAGCCAACTTCTTGTCATTCTAATCTCCTATGATATCTGGTTAGTACTTTGCTAATCAAAGTTCTCAGTACTTTGCTAATCACATTTTAAAGTTTCCGCCTACTCATTACTTAACTATTCTAATTGTTTGAAGGAAAACAAACAAAATTTCCCTGATGCTTAACATGCATAACGTGCCGGTAAACTACGGGTCATCACTCCGATATTTGCATGTTGCCAATGAGTTCCAGGATTGACCACTTCTTTTCTGAGTTACATTAAGTACCACTTCCATGTTCTCCCCTCAACTCAAATAGTTCAGTAAGTGAAACTAGTAGAAACAAGCACATCAACGGTTCAGATAGATAATCCGAGCAGCCGTCCTAACAGATTACTCGTTCACCCTACATACAAAGTCACAACACCTTTGCTATCTCCTACTCCCTCCGTTCCAAATTACCTCAATCCTTCACATTTTAAAGGAAAAAAAACACTAGCCTAGACCCAATGGAAAAAATCATATCCTATGAATCAAGTGACATATTTTTCCCTATAGGAAGTGAGATGCATGCCACCTCACTTCCTATGATTTTCCTATTCTTATGATATTTCTACCCTATGAACCAAAGGAGGCCCAAATGGAGTACGTTTACAATTGTCTTACCAGATTACTACCGGTTCACCCACCGATCAGGCATATAAGTATTATGCACAATGCACTCCAAGGCTCCGAGCCATGGTCCTCCACAGTAGGTAGTACAACGCCACTTGCAACAACAACAACAACAACAGTAGGCACATGCAACAACAGCAACAAAAACTCCAACCTTTTGACGCACACGCCGCAGGCAAGGAACGAGGTGAGAAAAGCCAGCGGTACTTTTTTTGCAAATAAATCACTTCCATTACTTAAACAGGTCCATTACAGTCCTACTGACACAGCATGTTAATCTCATCAGGTACACATCTTAACCACACAGCAGTTTTAGGAAGAGAGTAACCCATTTGTGCAAGTGTATGACTCGCTCTATTCTGCTCGCGCCGGATGGCCTTTATTTCATGTGTTCACTGAGCAAGTAGCTGCCGTGTCTCCCCAACCATAGCTGCGACAGGCGTTCTGTTGGGTGTCGGATCGCTGATCATGTGCACCGCCGTCTCGTAGTCTGTCTCGACGATGAGCTGGTCGGTACTCCTGTTAGAATAAATCCGAGGCACGTAGGCAATCTACTGAGGACCAAGCAATCACACGAATACGACACAGACAATCTATCGGCAGGAAGAGCAGGGACACCGGGGCTCAGGCGGGATTGGGAGGAAAAGCAGATGAGCAGGGAAGAGGGCGGGAGAATAATACCTTCAAGGTGGAGCTCGGTGAAGGAAATATGCCCTAGAGGCAATAATAAAGTTATTATTTATTTCCTTATTTCATGATAAATGTTTATTATTCATGCTAGAATTGTATTAACCGGGAACATGATACATGTGTGAATACATAGACAAACAGAGTGTCACTAGTATGCCTCTACTTGACTAGCTCATTGATCAAAGATGGTTATGTTTCCTAACCATAGACATGAGTTGTCATTTGATTAACGGGATCACATCATTAGGAGAATGATGTGATTGACTTGACCCATTCCGTTAGCTTAGCACTCGATCGTTTAGTATGTTGCTATTGCTTTCTTCATGACTTATACATGTCCCTATGACTATGAGATTATGCAACTCACGTTTACCGAGGAACACTTTGTGTGCTACCAAACATCACAACGTAACTGGGTGATTATAAAGGTGCTCTACAGGTGTCTCTGAAGGTACTTGTTGGGTTGGCGTATTTCGAGATTAGGATTTGTCACTCCGATTGTCGGAGAGGTATCTCTGGGCTCACTCGGTAATGCACATCACTATAAGCCTTGCAAGCATTGCAACTAATGAGTTAGTTGCGGGATGATGTATTATAGAACGAGTAAAGAGACTTGCCGGTAACGAGATTGAACTAGGTATTGAGATACCGACGATTGAATCTCGGGCAAGTAACATACCGATGACAAAGGGAACAATGTATGTTGTTATGCGGTTTGACTGATAAAGATCTTCGTAGAATATGTAGGAGCCAATATGAGCATCCAGGTTCCGCTATTGGTTATTGACCGGAGACGTGTCTTGGTCATGTCTACATAGTTCTCGAACCCGTAGGGTCTGCACGCTTAAAGTTCGATGACGGTTATATTATGAGTTTATGTGTTTTGATGTACCGAAGGAGTTTGGAGTCCCGGATGAGATCGGGGACATCACGAGGAGTCTCGAAATGGTCAAGACGTAAAGATCGATATATTGGACGATTATATTCGGACATCGGAAAGGTTCCGAGTGATTCAGGTATTTTCGGGAGTACCGGGGAGTTACGGGAATTCGTATTGGGCCTTAATGGGCCATACGGGAAAGGAGAGAAAGGCCTCAAAGGGTGGCCGCACCCCTCCCCATGGGCTGGTCCGAATTGGACTTGGGAGGGGGCGCCCCCTTCCTTCCTTCTCCTTTTCCCTTCCCTTTCCTTCCCTCCTACTCCTACTACTTGGAAGGGCTCCTAGTTCTACTAGGAAAAGGGGAATCCTACTCCCGGTGGGAGTAGGACTCCCCTAGGGCGCGCCATAGAGAGGGCCAGCCCTCCCCCTTCTCCACTCCTTTATATATGGGGGTAGGGGCACCCCAAAGACACAACAATTGATCTCTTGATCTCTTAGCCGTGTGCGGTGCCCCCTTCCACCATAATCCACCTCGATCATATCGTAGTGGTGCTTAGGCGAATCCCTGCGACGGTAGAACATCATCATCTTCACCACGCCGTCATGCTGACGAAACTCTCCCTCAACACTCGGCTGGATCGGAGTTCGAGGGCGTCATCGAGTTGAACGTGTGCAGAACTCAGAGGTGCCGTGCGTTCGGTACTTGATCGGTCGGATCATGAAGACGTACAACTACATCAACCGCGTTGTGCTAATGCTTCCGCTTTCGGTCTACGAGGGTACGTGGACAACACTCTACCCTCTTGTTGCTATGCATCACCATGATCTTGCGTGTGCGTAGGAATTTTTTTGAAATTGCTACGTTCCCCAACAGTGGCATCCGAGCCTGTTTTTATGCGTAGATGTCATATGCACGAGTAGAACACAAGTGAGTTGTGGGCGATATAAGTCATACTGCTTACCAGTATGTCACACTTTGGTTCGGCGGTATTGTTGGATGAAGCGGCCCGGACCGACATTACGCGTACGCTTACGCGAGACTGGTTTTACCGCCGTGCTATGCACACAGGTGACTAGCGGGTGTCAGTTTCTCCAACTTTAGTTGAACCAAGTGTGGCTACGCCCGGTCCTTGCGAAGGTTAAAACAGCACCAACTTGACAAACTATCATTGTGGTTTTGATGCGTAGGTAAGAACGGTTCTTGCTCAGCCCGTAGCAGCCACGTAAAACTTGCAACAACAAAGTAGAGGATGTCTAACTTTTTTTTGCAGGGCATGTTGTGATGTGATATGGTCAAGACGTGATGAGATATAAGTTGTTGTATGAGAGGATCATGTTTTGTTGAAGTTATCGGCAACTGGCAAAAGCCTTATGGTTATCTCTCTATTGCATAAGATGCAAGCACCAAATAATTACTTTACTTTATCGCTATGCGATAGCAATAGTTGCAAGAGCAATTGTTGGCGAGACAACCATGTGACGACACATTGATATAGATCAAGATGATGGAGATCATGGTGTCATGCCAGTGACGATGGAAATCATGACGATGATTTGGAGATGGAGATCAAAGGCACAAGATGATGATGGCCATATCATGTCACATATTTTGATTGCATGTGATGTTTATCTTTTATGCATCTTATTTTGCTTAGTTCGACGGTAGCTTTATAAGATGATCTCTCACTAATTATCAAGGTACAAGTGTTCTCCCTGAGTATGCACCGTTGCGAAAGTTCTTCGTGCTGAGACACCACGTGATGATCGGGTGTGATAGGCTCTACGTTCAAATACAACGAGTGCAAAATAGTTGCACATGCAGAATACTCAGGTTAAACTTGACGAGCCTAGCATATAACAGATATGGCCTCGGAACACGGAGACCGAAAGGTTGAGCGTGAATCATATAGTAGATATGATCAACATAGTGATGTTCACCGTTGATACTACTCCATTTCACGTGATGATCGGACATGGTTAAGTTGATATGGATCACGTGATCACTTAGAGGATTAGAGGGATGTCTATCTAAGTGGGAGTTCTTAAGTAATATGATTAATTGAACTTTAATTTATCATGAACTTAGTCCTGGTAGTATTAGCATATCTATGTTGTAGATCAATAGCTCGCGATGTTGCTCCCCGTTTAATTTTTATATGTTCCTAGAGAAAACTAAGTTGAAAGATGTTAGTAGCAAGGATGCGGATTGGATCCGGATCTGAGGTTTATCCTCATTGCTGCACAGAAAAATTATGTCCTTGATGCACCGCTAGGTGACAAACCTATTGATGGAGCAGATGCAGATGTTATGAACATTTGGCTAGCTCAATATGATGGCTACTTGATAGTTTAGTGCACCATGCTTAAACGGCTTAGAATTGGGACTTCAAAGACGTTTTGAACCTCATGGACCATATGAGATGTTCCAGGAGTTGAAGTTAATATTTCAAGCAAATACCCGAGTTGAGAGATATGAAATCTCCAACAAGTTCTATAGCTAAAAGATGGAGGAGAATAGCTCAAGCAGTGACCATGTGGTCAGATTGTCTGGATACTACAATCGCTTGAATCAAGTGGGAGTTAATCTTCTAGATAAAATAGTGATTGACAGAATTCTCTAGTCACCATCACCAAGTTAGTAGAACTTCGTGATGAACTATAATATGCAAGGGATAACGGAAACGATTCCCAAGCTCTTCGTGATACTGAAATCGACGAAGGTAGAAATCAAGAAAAGCATCAAGTGTTGATGGTAAACAAAACCACTGGTTTCAAGTAAAGGGAAGAAAGGGGAACTTCAAGAAGAACGGCAAACAAGTTGCTGCTCAAGTGAAAAACCAAGTCTGGACCTAAGCCTGAAACTGAGTGCTTCTACTGTAAAGGGACTGGTCATTGGAAGTGGAACTACCCCAAGTAATTGGCGGATAAGAAGGATGGCAAAATGAACATAGGTATATTTGATATGCATGTTATTGATGTGTACTTTACTAATGTTTATAGCAACCCCTCAGTATTTGATACTAGTTCAGTTGCTAAGAATAGTAACTCGAAACGGGAGTTGCAGAATGAACAGAGACTAGTTAAGGGTGAAGTGACGATGTGTATTGGAAATGGTTCCAAGATTGATATGATCATCATCGCACACTCCCTATACTTTCGGGATTAGTGTTAAACCTAAAATAAATGTTATTTAGTGTTTGCGTTGAGCATAAATATGATTGGATCATGTTTATTGCAATACGTTATTCATGTAAGTTAGAGAATAATTGTTGTTCTGTTTACATGAATAAAACCTTCTATTGTCATACACCCAATGAAAATGGTTTGTTGGATCTCGATCGTGGTGATACACATTTCCATAATATTGAAGCCAAAAGATGCAAAGTTAATAATGATAGTGCAACTTATTTGTGGCACTGTAGTTTAGGTCATACTGGTGTAAAGCGCATGAAGAAAATCCATGTTGATGGGCTTTTGGAATCACTTGATTATGAATCAGTTGATGCTTGCGAACCATGCCTCATGGGCAAGATGACTAAGACTCTGTTCTCCGGAACAATGGAGCGAGCAACAGATTTGTTGAAAATCGTACATACTGATGTATGTGGTCCGATGAATATTGAGGCTCGCGGCAGGTATCATTATTTTCCGATCTTCACAGATGATTTGAGCAGATATAAGTATACCTACTTGATGAAACACAAGCCTGAAACATTAGAAAAGTTCAAAGAATTTCAGAGTGAAGTGGAGAATCATCGTAACAAAAATAAAAGTTTCTACGATATGATCGCAAAAGTAAAATATTTGAGTTACGAGTTTTGCCTTCAGTTAAAACAATGTGAAATAGTTTCACTACTCACGCCACCTGGAACACCACAGCATAATGGTGTGTCCAAACGTCATAACCGTACTTTATTGGATATAGTACAATCTATGATGTTTCTTACCGATTTACCACTATCGTTTTGGGGTCATGCATTAGAAACAGCTACATTCACGTTAAAAAGGGGCACCATCTAAGTCCGTTGAGACGACACAATATGAACTGTGGTTTGGCAAGAAACCAAAGTTGTCGTTTTTTAAAGTTTGGGGTTGCGATGCTTATAAGAAAAGGTTTCATCATGATAAGCTCAAACCCAAATCGAAGAAATGTGTCTTCATAGGATACCCAAAGGAGACAGTTGGGTACACCTTCTATCACAGATCCGAAGGCAAGACATTCGTTGCTGAGAATGGATACTTTCTACAGAAGAATTTTCTCTCGAAAGAAGTGAGTGGGAGGAAAGTAGAACTTGATGAGATAACTGTACCTGCTCCCTTATTGGAAAGTAGTTCATCACAGAAATCTGTTCCTGTGACTACTACACCAATTAGTGAGGAAGCTAATGATGATGATCATGTAACTTCAGATCAAGTTACTACCGAACCTCGTAGGTAAACCAGAGTGAGATCCGCACCAGAGTGGTACGGTAATCCTGTTCTGGAGGTCATGTTACTTGACCATGACGAGCCTACGAACTATGAGGAAGCGATGATGAGCCCAGATTCCGCGAAATGGCTTGAGGCCATGAAATCTAAGATGAGATCCATGTATGAGAACAAAGTATGGAGTTTGATTGACTTGCCCATTGATCGGCAAGCCATTGAGATTAAATGGATTTTCAAGAGGAAGACGGACGCTGATAGTAGTGTTACTATCTACAAAGCTAGAATTGTCGCAAAAAGGTTTTCGACAAGTTCAAGGTGTTGACTACGATGAGAGTTTCTCACTCGTATCTATGCTTAAGTCTGTCCGAATCATGTTAGCAATTGTCACATTTTATGAAATCTGGCAAATGGATAAACAAAACTGCATTCCTTAATGGATTTATTAAAGAAGAGTTGTATATGATGCAACCAGAAGGTTTTGTCAATCCTAAAGGTACTAACAAAATATGCAAGCTCCAGCGATCCATCTCATGGACTGGTGCAAGCATCTCGGAGTTGGAATATACGCTTTGATAAGTTGATCAAAGCATATAGTTTTATACAGACTTGCGATGAAGACTGTATTTACAAGAAAGTGAGTGGGAGCACTACAACATTTCTGATAAGTATATGTGAATGACATATTGTTGATCGGAAATAATGTAGAATTATTCTGCAAAGCATAAAGGAGTGTTTGAAAGGAGTTTTTCAAAGAAAGACCTCGGTGAAGCTGCTTACATATTGAGCATCAAGATCTATAGAGATAGATCAAGACGCTTGATAAGTTTTTTCAATGAGTACATACCTTGACAAGATTTTGAAGTAGTTCAAAATGGAACAGTCAAAAAAAGAGTTCTTGCCTGTGTTACAAGGTGTGAAATTGAGTATGACTCAAAACCCAACCACGGCAGAAGATAGAAAGAGAATGAAAGTCATTTCCTATGCCTTGGCCATAGGTTCTATAAAGTATGCCATACTGTGTACCAGATCTATTATATACCCTACACTGATTTTGGCAAGGGAGTACGATAGTGATCTAGGAGTAAGATCACTGGACAGCGGTCAATATTATCCTTAGTGGAATAAGGATATGTTTCTCGATTATGGAGGTGACAAAAGGTTCGTCGTAAAGAGTTATGTCGATGCAAGCTTTGACACCGATCTGGATGACTCTAAGTCTCGATCCAGATACATATTAAAAGTGGGAGCAATTAGCTAGAGTAGCTCCGTGCAGAGCATTGTTGACATAGAAATTTGCAAAATACTTACGGATCTGAATGTGGCAGACCCGTTGACTAAACTTCTCTCACAAGCAAAACATGATCACACCTTAGTACTCTTTGGGTGTTAAATCACATAGCAATGTGAACTAGATTATTCACTCTAGTAAACCCTTTGGGTGTTGGTCACATGTCGATGTGAACTATGGGTGTTAATCACATGGTGATGTGAACTATTGGTATTAAGTCACATGGCGATGTGAACTAGATTATTGACTCTAGTGCAAGTGGGAGACTGAAGGAAATATGCCCTAGAGGCAATAATAAAGTTATTATTTATTTCCTTATTTCATGATAAATGTTTCTTATTCATGCTAGAATTGTATTAACTGGGAACATGATACATGTGTGAATACATAGACAAACAGAGTGTCACTAGTATGCCTCTACTTGACTAGCTCGTTGATCAAAGATGGTTATGTTTCCTAACCATAGACATGAGTTGTCATTTGATTAACGGGATCACATCATTAGGAGAATGATGTGATTGACTTGACCCATTCCATTAGCTTAGCACTCGATCGTTTAGTATGTTGCTATTGCTTTCTTCATGACTTATACATGTCCCTATGACTATGAGATTATGCAACTCCCGTTTACCGGAGGAACACTTTGTGTGCTACCAAACGTCACAACGTAACTGGGTGATTATAAAGGTGCTCTACATGTGTCTCCGAAGGTACTTGTTGGGT
Organism: Triticum monococcum; assembly: GCA_034509565.1. Taxonomy (NCBI): domain Eukaryota; kingdom Viridiplantae; phylum Streptophyta; class Magnoliopsida; order Poales; family Poaceae; genus Triticum; species Triticum monococcum. The sequence goes on along the minus strand of CM067842.1, from coordinate 71,909,948 downwards.
TGGCGTATTTTGAGATTAGGATTTGTCACTCCGATTGTCGGAGAGGTATCTCTGGGCCCACTCGGTAATGCACATCACTATAAGCCTTGCAAGCATTGCAACTAATGAGTTAGTTACGGGATGATGTATTACAGAACGAGTAAAGAGACTTGCCGGTAACGAGATTGAACTAGGTATTGAGATACCGACGATCGAATCTCGGGCAAGTAACATACCGATGACAAAGGGAACAACATATGTTGTTATGCGGTTTGACTGATAAAGATCTTCGTAGAATATGTAGGAGCCAATATGAGCATCCAGGTTCCGCTATTGGTTATTGACCGGAGACGTGTCTCGGTCATGTCTACATAGTTCTCGAACCCGTAGGGTCCGCACGCTTAAAGTTCGATGACGGTTATATTATGAGTTTATGTGTTTTGACGTACCGAAGGTGTTCGGAGTCCCGGATGAGATCGGGGACATGACGAGGAGTCTCGAAATGGTCGAGACGTAAAGATCGATATATTGGACGACTATATTCGGACATCGGAAAGGTTCCGAGTGATTCATGTATTTTCGGGAGTACCAGGGAGTTACGGGAATTCGTATTGGGCCTTAATGGGCCATACGGGAAAGGAGAGAAAGGCCTCAAAGGGTGGCCGCACCCCTCCCCATGGGCTGGTCCGAATTGGACTTGGGAGGGGGCGCCCCCTTCCTTCCTTCTCCTTTTCCCTTCCCTTTCCTTCCCTCCGACTCCTACTACTTGGAAGGGCTCCTAGTTCTACTAGGAAAAGGGAAATCTTACTCCCGGTGGGAGTAGGACTTCCCTAGGGCGCGCCATAAAGAGGGCCAGCCCTCCCCCTCCTCCACTCCTTTATATACGGGAGTAGGGGGCACCCCAAAGACACAACAATTGATCTCTTGATCTCTTAGCCGTGTGCGGTGCCCCTTCCACCATAATCCACCTCGATCATATCGTAGCAGTGCTTAGGCGAATCCCTGCGACGGTAGAACATCATCATCATCACCACGCCGTCATGCTGACGAAACTCTCCCTCAACACTCGGCTAGATCGGAGTTCGAGGGACGTCATCGAGTTGAACGTGTGCAGAACTCGGAGGTGCCGTGCGTTCGGTACTTGATCGGTCGGATCGTGAAGACGTACGACTACATCAACCGCGTTGTGCTAATGCTTCCGCTTTCGGTCTACGAGGGTACGTGGACAATACTCTCCCGTCTCGTTGCTATGCATCACCATGATCTTGCGTGTGCGTAGGAATTTTTTTGAAATTGCTACGTTCCCCAACACTCGGGAGGAAGAGCAGGGGCACCGGGGCTTGGGAGGCGATGAAGCAGTGACGAGGCAGGGTCGCCGGGGCTCGGGAGGAAGACGGCGATGGCGCGTGGTCGGCGACGGCAGCGTGGGCAACAATAACGGGGCTCGGGCGGAAGAGTGGAGTGAAGAAGTGAGGAAACGGATGACTGAAAGAGCGATAAGACGAGCTTAGTAGTAGCGAGGGGCATGACACCTGCGCTACTCCTACTATGTTAGTTGTAGCGCGGGTTAGTTATCCAAAGCTGCTACTATTTCTAGCCCCGCTGTGTACGGTGGGGACCATTTAGCAGTAGTGTTGGTGGCCAGACACAACGCTACTGCTAAGCCCTACCTGCAACATGTTATTTTAGGCCGCGCTACTGCTAAGTAACAGTAGCGCTGGCTACCAACCCCATGTTACTACTACTGATCTACCTATAGGATTTTTCCTGGTAGTGCTTGGATTTGGCAATACACATCGTTTTCCAAGACAGCCAATGCATACCTCTTTTGTCTAGTGATTCAACCCACAATTCATAGAGTAGTCCGGTAAATCCTGAACCACAGACTTCAAGAGGACTTCCTTTGCCTCACACGTCTTTTCCTTTTGCACCATCCTTGCACCTTCACCCGCGGTCTCTCATTGATGTGTTGAAATTTTTGTTCCGTAATCTTTCCCATTGCCTTGGGGAAGCCAAGATATTTCTCCTTGAGTGCTTGTTGGTGTATTTGCAAAGCAGCCTTCATGCCTCTCCTCTCAGAAGCACCCACTGAAAAAATATTGAACTCTTCATCGTATTTGCACTCTGACCATAGCCCACATTGTAATGTTCCAAAATCTCATTCAGTCTCATGGCGCTCCACCCATTTGCAAACAAGAGATGAGAAATCCATGGGGCGGAGTAGCTTACAAGGATACCCCAATCAATCCATCCCCCATCACAATTCTTCAACATACAAGATGGGTCTTCACCACACAACAAGAATAAGTATGAGGAGATTGGATCTCTCTGCCGGACCCCCTCCCAAGGTTTAAAAGCCGGTAGTAGTTCACCATTTATTTTGACCTAAAAGTTCACGGTGGTGACACACCGCATAACAAGCGAGATCCATTCTTCTCCAAAACCGAGTCGTTGCATTATACCCTGTAAATATGCCCACTTAACTCTCTGTCATTGGCTTTTATCATATCGATCTTGACGCACACCATCCTTGTCTACCTGTTTTTCTTCCAAATAGTGTATGCATTCATATGATGTGAGGAGATTGTCGATAATAAGTCGTCCAGGGACGAAAGCACTATGTTCCTCTGCAACTATTTCATTTGAGTTATGCCAAGCTAGCCATAGCATTGTCACCATGAGCTGGTGTGATTTCGGGCACCACCCTCGTTCACCATACAAACACTTACCTACCTACTCATACTAGGATTAAGATCTATCCCTATCCCGACAGCCACCGCACCTGTTTCTGTTTGCAACTGTATTACCAGACTATCATGCACACCAGGGCCCCAAGCTAGCCATGGTCCTCCACACTAGGCAGCAGTACCACATGCAGAGGCAGCGGCAAACAAAAACCTCCAGCTTTTCGGCAAGGAAGAAAAGCCAGCACCGCCTCTGCACAATGAGCTACTCCTACTTGTTCTCTTTCAGCTTTCCACCACAACTGAATAGTGTGCTCCACTCCGTCAGTACAATGCTAGACTGTCACTTTTTTGTCCAAGCCTGCCATACATACGGATCTATCTGCCGTCACAACAGCAACAATAAGAGAAAAATACTCATGTTACAAACTCAAGAGTTTTTTAGGCATGTATAATGATGACATATGGATATAGATGTCTCATGACAAAAAGTAATTTAAGATATATATGTTGATTTTTCTCTCCAATGTAAGCTATTATTAATGAGCCTCATCAAAAAATAAAAGGTGATTCTCACTATATATGCATCCCTTTTCTTTACTTCAATTTTTTTCAACTTTATGCACTGGACCATACTTTTCTCTCTAAACACCTGTATCATGAAGAGGATCCTGCTTCTCCATCCAAACCTATTTTTTCTATCATACGATCCAACATGGCATGTGAGGCATCTTCGCCTAGGCCTCGCCAATGGAGTCATCTGCTGGCTAGTTAGTCATCTGCTGGCTAGTTAAGCTGCATTAAGATTTCACACCTATGTGTATTCTGCATGCGTAAGAGTGTGGCGATGCTAACCAAGTGAGCCACTATCAAATTATTACCATTATCCTGCTTTATGAGACATGCCATTGCCATGCATCAATCACACACCAAGAGCTTCCTTCTCCTCCACCAACACGGCGGGCTTGCTGCTGACATCGAGGAGCAGCTTCACGACGGACCTCATCGAAGGCCGGTTGATCGGGAGGCTGGACGCGCAGAGCAGAGCCACGCCGAGCACCCTGCGCATCTCGTCCCTGCAGGAGCACGACTCGCCGGCGAGCCTCGGGTCCAGCACCGAGTCCAGCCCCTCGCGCTCGACGCCGCCGCGCACCCACCTCACCAGGTCCTTGTCGCCGAGCTCCGGCCCCACGGCCCTCTTGCCGGTCACCAGCTCCAGCATCACCACGCCGAAGCTGTACACGTCGCTCTTCTCCGTGATGCGCAGCGTGTACGAGTACTCTACAGTTCAGATCACGGTCATCAGTTCATCGGCAAATTAGTAAAGTCCGGGATAAAGAACCGTTGGCGGCTCACCGGGAGCGATGTAGCCGCACGAGCCGGCGATGGCTGACACGGCGCTGGGGCCGCCGCGGTTGTCGTCGATGACCCGGGCGACGCCGAAGTCGGCGATCTTGGCGCCGAACTCGGCGTCCAGCAGGATGTTGTTGGACTTGACGTCCCGGTGCACGATCGGCGGCGCGCAGTCGTGGTGGAGGTAGGAGAGCCCCTCGGCCGCGTCGACCATGATCCTGCGCCGCATCGGCCAGTCCAGCAGGCCTCCCTTGCCGCCGTGGAGGAGGTCGCCAAGGCTGCCGTTGGGCATGTACTCGTAGACCAGCAGGCCGCGGTCACTGCTGCGGAGGCAGCACCACAGCTTCACGATGTTCTTGTGCCGGATCCTGCCCAGCGTCGCCACCTCCGCCTCGAAGGTGTCCGTCATGCCGTCCTTGTGTTTCCTCGCCGCGGCGGCGCCGCCGACGGCCCGCAGCTTCTTGACGGCCACGACATCCTCGTTCCCGAGGACGGCTCTGTACACCTTGCCCGCCGCGCCCGTGCCGACCACGTTGTCCTCGTCGTCGAGACAGCTCAGGAGGTCCTCCTCCTCGAACTCCACCTTGTGGAACAACGTGACTATCCACTTGCTATCGCCGGGCTCCTCGCCGCGCTTCTTGTGCTGGCTCTGGCTCCGGTACTTGTACCAGAACCACGCGACGCCAAGGATGAGTATAACGACGGCAAAGGTGAGCACGGACTCGACGCTCCCGACGAGGCTGTGGCGGCGGGCGGCTGCTCTCCGCGCACCGGAGCATGCGCCTCGGCAGAGGGCTAGGTTGCCCAAGAAGCTGTCATCGTAGATGTCGCCGGAGAACAGAGGAGACAAATTGCCGGCGAGCCGGTTGTTGGACAGGTTGAACATGCTCAGCTTAAGGCTCTCCAGTTGCACAGGCACGCCGCCGGTGAACTGGTTGTTGGACAGGTCAAGCGAATTCAGCACAGGGAGCTCCCCGAGCTCCGGCGGGATGTTCCCGGTGAGACGGTTATGGGCAAGGTCTAGCTGTGTTAGCTTCTGCCACCGCCGAACACCATGTGGCAGCTCGCCGGAGAAGGAATTATTCCGTAAATCAAGCCGGGCGAGCGTGGACACATCAGCGAGTGTCGCCGGCAGAGGACCAGAGAACTGATTATTGGCGGCCGACAGCTCGACCAGCCTTGTCAAGCTGCCTATATGCGCCGGCAGCACGCCGGCGAAGTGGTTGTCTGATATCAGCAGCTGCGAGAGGTTGTGCGCCAGGGCAATAGCTGGCCCCACGGTGCCGGACAGAGCGTTCCCGGCGAGCTCCAGCAGGTACAGATGTGGCAGGCCCCACATGCCCGGCGGCACGGCTCCAGACAGCCAATTGTTCGGCAGCCGCACACGCGTCAACGTCCGGCATTGCCCCAGCTCCTGCGGAATCGAGCCCGAGAGCTCGTTGTTCAGAATCAAAAGCTGCTCCAGCTTCCCCGCGCTGCAGAGAGTCGCCGGAATGCGGCCGGAAATCTGGTTGTCTGACAGGTCGAGGAACTTGAGCGGGCAGTTCTTCCCGAACTCCGGCGGCAACTCCCCGACGAGGCGGTTAGTGAACAGCCTCAGGTCGTTCAACGCAGGCGCCTTATCCAGCGTCGACGGCACGGGGCCTGACAGCTCGTTCTCGTACAGGTGCAAGCTCTCCAGCCTCGGCGCGAGGAACAGGTCCGCCGGTATCTCGCCGGACAGCCTGTTCATGGCGGCGTCCAAGAACCTCAGCTTCTTGAGCCCGCCCATTCCCCCCGGCAGCCTCCCGGAGAGGTTATTCTTGTAGAGCTCGATCTGGACGAGGTTCTCCAAGCGCCCGATGCTCTCCGGGATCTCGCCGGTGAGGTTGTTGGTGGAGAGGTCGAGGTTGACGAGGCTCCTCAAACCGCCAATGGAAGACGGTATCCGCCCGACGAGGCAACACCCAGCGAGCCACAGCACGCGGAGGCGCGGGAGCCCATCGGCGAAAGCATCCGGCAAAGACGACGGCGCAAAGGGGTTGTACGCGAGCAGGAGCTCCTCGAGGGAGCTGGCATTCGCCAGGAACGCCGGGAACTCGCCGGAGAGGTCGTTGCCGGCGAGGCTGAGCGTGGCCAGCGAGGCGAACCCCGCACCGTAGCTGCTGGGCACCTCTCCGGAGAAGGCGTTCCCGGCGAGGTCGAGGTGCCTCAGATTCGGCAGCGCGGCGAGGCAGGGAGGGAGGGGGCCGGCGAGCGAGTTGTAGGAGAGGTCGAGGCGCAGGAGGGACCTCAGCGAGCAGAGCTGGGTCGGGAACGCGCCGGCGAGGGAGAGGTTGGAGAGGAGGAGCGAGGCGATGGCTGGGTCAGCGGAGGACCGGCAGAGGACGTGCGGCCAGCGGCACGGGGAGAGGGAGGGGGGCAGGGACGGGTCCCATGCCGCGAGCGCGGAGGCGGGGTCGGAGAGGACGGCCTTGGCGGCGAGGAGGCGGGTGAAGTCGGCGGGGAGGGGCGCGGCGGCGGCGGCGTTGGCGAGGAGGAGGAGGAGGAGGCAGAGGAGCAGGGCAGTCATGGCATTGGCGTGGGGTGAGAGCGGAGAAGTGGGAGTGGAGGAAGTGGTGGTGGTGGTCGTGGGCTTAACTGCGTTCTTCGCGAAGCTCTCAACTGCACAGCAAACTGCAGCGGAATCAGGCCATTGCTTCTTTTTTTTCGACTGAATCAGGCCATTGCTGTTTCTCTACGCCCTTGACTGTACTAAACAAGCCACACGTCAAATAGCCTAGCAAGATTTAGACTGACATGCGCACACTTCTCAAAGATTTGGAGAAGAAAATGTAAGCCAGTAGGCATACTTTGTAGTAATGATGAACTGTGACAATAACACAATTCTGAAAATATGATACACTTACAACCAAGTCCGAGGCTTCTTCCTCCTAGCTAGAACCAAATATGATTTATGATGAGCTAGCTTAATACAGTTACTTCGAGCATGCAACCAAAAACTGGAGTAATTTGCATCTACTATCCTACCTAAACTGAATTTTCTTCTTCTTAGCCTTGGCATGGTTTCCTTCATTCTCACAACAAACAAAACACTCAATGATGACTGACACGATAGTTTTACTCCATGGAGACCTTGCCAAAGCAGCGAGATCATTCTGGATGTAGAAGGAAATGTTGTACTCCCTCCGTTCATTTTTGTAAATCGTTTCAGACAAATTAAAATAGACTGTTTTGCACATTGTCTAAAATATCTTCAACGTTTTATAAAAGTGAACAAAGGAAGTATCTTTTATAATTTGCTATACTGCTCTTTAAACAGTTAATGACAAAATAACATGTGATGAGAAAGTTAGTGGTCAGGTACAAATACCAGGAGAAAATAGTGTACATGGTTGAAGTCCTTAGATTGGTTCATTGAAGAAAATGTCGATGCCAGAGTCTCGTGCAGAAACCGAATTTCTGTTCCATTTCATGCTCCAAGGAAAGACTGCAGGGCCCCAGTGTTATGAAGAACAGTCGAGAACACAAATACAGTAGATTGCAACTATTATTTCTCTGCTTGCTTTGTTATGTCAGCTCTAGACTTGCTCAGTGTGAGTTTTGATCCTGGGCTATGTGCTCTGTAATCGTGGTAGTATGAGGATTGTGTATTAGTGCTTGACTTGGTTTGAACTTCCATGGCGCGGAAGACCTGAACTCGGTTTTGTTTCCTTTGCTTGGTTTCTATAAATGAAATCGGAGCGAAAACCCTCATTTGCTCAAAAAATAAATAAATACCGCAACAATATATGGCCAGAACTAAACAGTAAGTAGTTGGAAATAGATCGTACACTGGTTGTCCTTAAGTATAAAAAATAGCAGGCATAAGTATGGTTAAATAGCAGTATTTATTGAAGCTACATATTGTGATGGACGAGAAGGCTGAGGGGCAGAGGAGTCATGACACTAGTGTGGGTGAGAGCACAGGAGTGGAACCCCCCCTCGCTCCTAGGAGTGACATGAGGTAACCCTAGCTGCTGTCGTTGGATCTCTACAACAACAAAAACAAACCTTTAATCCCAAACAAGTTGGGGTAGGCTAGAGGTGAAACTTATAAGATCTCGCAACCAACTCATGGTTTTGGCTCTCTGGTAATACTCCAGTCCTTCAGGTCCCTCTTTACGGACTCCTCCCAACCTCTCTACCCGACCTCTTTTGGCATTATCGACACGCTTTAGCCGTCCGAAATGCACTGGCGCTTCTGGAGGCCTGCTCTCAGTACCAGTATGGTCGACACATCCATTGTCCCCGTGGCAGCAACTTCAAAAATGTCGCCATGACGACCACAAAAACATGTTGCCATGGTTAGTAAAGATTCCTTTTTGCCATGGAAACTTAAAGCATGTTGCCATGTTAATTAAAATGTCACCCATTGCATTTTTCAAACTTATTTTGCCAGGTCAACTACTACTGCATACTTTCCCATAATGTTAACAAAAATTGCCGTGATTTTGGAGGACAAATTCCAAGGATTTGGCAACACAAAACAATTTCTACGAAAAAAATTGCATTTTGATTTGGGACGCATTTTTTTCTTCTAAAATTGCCCATGTGACTTCCGACTATTTTTACCATGTAAACCAAAGTTGCCATGACACATAACCAAGAGTAACAAATTGCTACTTAAAATTTTGTAAACCCCAATTTGTGATCACAAGAGCCAACACAAAAATTCATGGCGATACCCACAGTTTGGCAGAGTGTGAACTAGACAGTGGTTTCGTACATTTTGCAATCTGCAACGCTTCAGGGACACTAGATGATTTTTTTTCTCTTAATAATAATATATAGAAAATTTAACCGTGCCACACTGGCACTACTACTCCCTCCGTTCATAAATATTTGTCTTTTTGAGATTTCAAATGGATTATCACATACGGATGTATATAGATATATTTTTTGTGTGGGTTATATAGACATATTTTAGAGTGTAGATTCACTCATTTTGCTACATATGTAGTCACTTGTTGAAATCTCTAAAAGGACAAATATTTAGGAACGGAGGGAGTAGTTCACAATGGCAATGACAGCCATCTCTTACATACCATGTCACTCCCTTTTTTTCTAGTCTATAGATAAAAACCTACCACCTCATTGAAAACAGTGAATCGTGCTTTGAAACGCCAGAAAGAAACTCCCAGCTAGAGAGGCAAAACGTTGCCACTACCAAAATGGAGCGCATATATAGGAACCAGCCGTTGCCCCCGTTGATGTACTAGTAGTATAATTATACAGCGTCGGGGTGTAGGCAAAAGTGGTTACGAAGTGCAGTTCGCTGTAGTACGCGATTTGAGCTGCTTCTCTATCCGCTTGCTTGCTTCTCTGCTGATGGCGACCGTGAACGGGAACGAATTTGTACCACTCGGCCGGCTCCTCCTCGACGTGGCCTGCAGCAACGGCAACCAGCAGCTTCTTATTCCCCACAAGACGGAGCTCTCTCATGCACGCGCTGCTGCTCCCGACCTCGTGAGCGTACAGGGCTCCACCCGGCTCCTGCACCAGCAGGTGCCCCCGCAGCAGGGCGTGCGCGCCCGGGACACGCCGCCAGACGCGGCCCAGGTTCAGATAGCTTCGGCTGTAGTGCACGCCGGTGACCGCGTGCGGCATGGCGGTGACGTTGTGCGGCCAGCAGCCGCCGTCCCACTCGCCGTACCACGTGAACTGGACGCCGCACAGGCCCAGCTTCGCCCCCGGGTACCTGCATGAGATCTGCGTCACCGGCATCTGGCCGTGGACGAGCCGATCGGCGGCCGAGGTGATCTCCTCCGTGGCCAGGTCGAAGCGCGCGTTCCTGAAGGTCCCGGCCGCCGTTCTGCCGAGCCAGTACACCGCCCCGTCGCAGCACGCCGGCTTCTTCTCCGCGAAGCCGTCGTGCTTGTACGGCACCCCGTGCAGCTCGGTGCGGATGCGCACGCTCCTCCACCCCTTGTCCGCTCCCACGGTGCACACATGCAGGTGCAGCTCCTTCTCCACGGCGGCGCCGTCCTTGTCTTTGCTGGGAAGAGAATTGGATGTATAGCCGTGCAGGTGCACGATCTTGTACTGCCTCGTGGTGGAGTCGAAGCCGAAGCAGTACTCGCCGTCGACCGTGCTCCCGTGCTTGGCCGGCGAGAGCGGCACGTCGATGGACGCGCCGGCCCAGGGATCCACCACCCTGATGGCGCTGGCGTGCTTGAGGAGGAAGCAGAGCAGGCTGTTGCACGCGCCTAGCAGTCTGGCCGATCTGTCGACGGTGAACCTGGCCGCGAGGTTCCACTGCTCGTCGAAGAGGAACCCATGGCCGAGCATCGCAGGGACGCCTTTCCCCGCGTTGCATCCCCGAAAGAAGGCGATGGTGTGGGTCGGGGCGGCCGGCCGGCGGAGCCTCAGCGCGTCTGCGATGACGTCGCGCCAGTGCTTGCAGACGCGGCGCAGGCGGCGGAGGTGGAAGGACGGGAGGTGCAGCAGGATGGCGGCTTGGAGGTGTGGCGGGATGTAGGCGGCAATGGCATTGGTGGCGCCACCGACGGCCGTAATCTTCATCTTGGCTCGGAACCACGAAGCGACCTGGCCGTGCCCTAACTTGGGATGTGTATATATTTTCGTGATCGACATTGTAGAGGCCGGTTCTACGCCGATCCATTGCATCCGTCAGAGTCGTGACCATGTACGTGTGTTAATTAGGAATGATCACGACGTGTAAAGGCGTGTAGGTTTAGGAGTTGTACGTCGACAAAAGAGTAAAGTCTGTTTTAAACCTTGAAGAAAATGTAAAGCTTGTTTGAAATAAACCCTCATCTTTATATTCTTGAAGTTTGTACCCTATACTCATTGATCCTGGTCAATTTCAACCCTCGACCTGTTTTGGCGCAGGGGAAAAAAATACATCCTGCTCATGATCGAAGTCTACTCTCACTTACACCCCTGGCCGGGATCATTATTTTTGGACGCCGATAACTGCTACACGTGTGGGCGTTAAGAAATCTGCCCACACGTTCTGTGTGGTGCCTAAGAGGATCAGCCCACACGTCTGTGTGTGGGCAAAACAATTAGCGCACATACGCTTCTTTTTTTCCCTCCCAGTCCCTCTTACACGCGTGCGTGTGGGCGAGGACACTTTACCGCGCGCCCGCAGTTGCCATGGGCCGGACCCTCGTCCATGTTCGTTTAAGTGCAGTTGCCATGTCGCTGAACTACGGTTGCCATGTCGGACAACTACAGTTGCCATGTTTGCTCAACTGCAGTTGCCATCTCAGGTCAAAGTTCCAGATTGCCATTTTTTGGACAACTACAGTTGTTGCCATGTGTGGTCTGGTCTACTGCAGTTGCCATGATTTCAAAACTTTAGTTGTTACCACCTACTAACACTAGGCAGTTGCCATGTAGCGCTACAAAAAAAGGCATGGCAAAAAACATGTTCGGGTAAAAGAGAGAGTTGCCATGTGCTCACAAGCACGCTAGGGCAGTTGCCATTTAAAAAGAAAGAGTTGCCATCTGCTTACGTGCACACTAGGGCAGTTTGCCATGTACCATGCAAAACATATGGCAACTGACATGTTCGGGTAAAAAAAAAATTGCCATCTGCTTGCAATCATACTAGGGCAGTTGCCATGTACACTGCAAAACGCATGGCAACTGATAGCTTGGGTGTGGGAGAGGAGGCGGGTGTGTGGGCGAGATGGCAAACGCGCACACACCAACCCTTGTGCGTGACTGAAAAACTGGTGTGTGGGCGAACTGCTAAACGCCCACATACCGGCCCCTCCGTGTGGTAAAACGGATGTGTGGGCGACCTCTGTCACACACCACACACGCGAATTGTCCTACGTGGCATACAAAATCAGCTAATTCATGCCAAGATTCATGCAGAAGTTACTGGATGATGATGGAGATATGTGAACGAGTTGGCTAACGCCCACACGTGTGGGCGTTAACATTTTCGTTATTTTTCTAGCGTGCCAAACCAATGTTAAACAGGTTTGGGGTCGAGATTGACCGGGATCGATGAGTATAGGGTATGAACTTCAGAGATTTAGAGGTGGAGTTTTGTTTCTGACGAGCCTTATAAATTCAAGATTTAAAATAGACTTCATTCCACTCATCGCCTGGCACGTGCGACCCAAAACCCTAGTAGCCCTTTCCTTCGCGTGCTCGCCATCCGCTTCTGTGGCACCGACGTGTGCAACGCGGCACCGCCTACTGTTCTTCGACGTCAAAGAGGTGCCACAGGGGGCCATCATGGAGATGGGCACAAGTTCACGCAGCAAGAATTCGAAGCAGGTTGATGGATTTTGGCCGTGGATAACACTCACGTACGTACACGTAGCTTGTAGAAGGAGTAATCAGGGAGCTAGCTAGCTTGCAACGGAGCCTTCATTATTGACATGCCATGTTGAAAAACAACACATTGAAAAGGAATATCATTTCTAAACATGCATCACATTCTTCACAATCATTTTATCTAGATCTCCGTAGTAGGTATGTTGTTTAGCAATTTTCACTAGTTTATCCTGTAGGAGATTGTATGGGGAATAAGCTATAAAGCAATATTTTGAGATCACTGGTGTGGTTGGAACGATTGATGATGAGCGACATGTAATTTTGTTGTCCCGTGGCAATGCATGGTCACTCTACTAGTCACATAATAGATATATAGATCTAACGATGCGTTTTGCACAACGGCTTCACACAAGAGTATTAACAGACAACATCCTCTTTTAGTTTCTTTCCATCCTATTTGTGAAAAACATGGTTCATGATCTTCATAAAGCTAAGTATAACTAAACAAATTTGTTCAAACTACACCTTCTATCCTCACCGTCCATTTTTTCAGCAAAGTTTGTGCAGGCAAACTTCTCTTTTTTGTTTCTCCCGAATAAAAGAACATTTGAACTAACTTTCAAATCAACATCACACAAGTATTATCATGTGCAGAAAAGTTTTCGGGTTTTTTGGGGCAACACAAATTTAAAAAATGTTACAACTCATTCAAAATTTGAATTTGACACATTTATATTTTATACTAAAAACATTTTATACAAAGAGTGGCACTTATGCATAGTTAACCTACAAAGTTTCAAGGTCGAATGTTCTCTTGTTTGGAAGAAACGAAGAAGATAAATTTATATATAAGGATGACATGGATCTTAACGCAAACTGAATGGTCTAGATAGAAAGTGTAGCTACATGAGGGTGTGAAAACCCCACTCTCCACAAATGGAATAAATTAAGACAGACCGGCGAATGTTTGCGCTTGGGAATTCTCAAAAGTATACGGAAGGTTTGCTGATCCGTAGGTATATTATCGCTAGCTTGATGTGCTCTAGTTATTGCATATCTAAGTGAATAAATCAAGCATAAAAAGAAAAAAGAAAAAGAAAATGTTCACACGAATCTCGCCGTACGATCAATGACATAGGACTTAGATGTGCAATACTTATAACACATCTAGATGTGCTTTAACAAAACTGCTAAACATATACAAAGAATTACAAAATAAACAGAGTAAAGAAAGACAGAGAAACACAAAAATTAACTATATGAGTGTGTCTAGGACACATCTAGATGTGCTCTAGTTATTGCACATTTAAGCGAGTGAATCAAGCACAAAAAGAAAAAGAAAATATTCACACGAATCTCAACGTAAGATTAATGATATATGACTTAGATGTGTAATATTTATGGCACATCTAGATGTGCTTTAGCAAAACTGTAACTATATTTTGTTCAACATCAAACGTGTCCAGATTTTCTCCATGTACGTCCAGCCAGCTGATCGCCAGTTTCCCGACAGATCACAAGAAGCTTGCAACCAGTGCAACTAGCAATACGGCGTAAGAGAAGCCTTCCAGCCGTTCTGATCCTGCACACAGAGAACCAATTACCAAACGATCGACAAACGGAGTCATACGTCGGAACAATCTGCATATACGTACACACAAAAGCACGGCGATCTCAGAACTGATCTGCTCACCTGAGGATGGCGGCGGCGGCGGCGGCAACGCGGCAGTGAAGGGATATTCAGGCGTCAGCGGCGGAAGCGGCTTGCCTGAAGAACAGAACATAAAATCAAGGACGATGGCAACAGATTCGATAGTAAAAAAAATACACTCGGTACGTACGATCACGAACCTGCGCACGAACGAGTGATGGACATGAGGATGGAGCCGTCGCCGAGGCACCTGGAGGTGACGTTGACCATGGCGCGGGAGCTGTCGAACTCCGGCCCCATGAGCCGCGCGACGTCGCCGCGCAGGACGTGCATGAGGCAGCACGGCTGCTGCGCCACCGTGGTGTTCACCTGGACGCAGCAGGGCAGCGGGATCGCGTCGGTGCGGTGCTCGATGAAGTCCAGGCACGACAGAAGGCGCTCAAGCGTCGGCACGCACGTCGTTGCCGTCTCGTCGGAGCCACCGCCGACGGCGGTGGGGTTAGCTCCGGCCGCGGATGCCGGCGTGATTGCCGCGGCGGCGATGGCGATCAGGAGGACGACGCAGGCGAAGATCGGTTTGGACGCCATTGCGTGTACGGGAGTTGTGCGTGTGCAAGAAACTTAGGTCGTCGTATGGTGTCCGGTTGGCTACGTCGCCGGATGGGCTATATAGTGACGCGGGTTTTAGAATTCAGATAAAGCTGCATTCAGAGTATCATTACCGGTCTCTCCTTTGTTTGAAAAAACATTAATAGTCATCTTTTTAAATAGAAAACTATATATTTTTTAACTCCCTCGAAAGTATAAAAATCGTCCCTTAACTTTTTAAACCAGATAAGTTTAATCTCTCGTACCACTTCCGGTGGTTTCCGTCGTACGTGGATACGTTTTTTACTAAAAACTTGACATGTCTTTCGGATTTGATTGACACATCACAGTCGACTTCACTGCCACTCCGTTATTCCCCAAATCTCCATTGTGCACTGCGCGGAGAAGGAGGCGTACTTGTGCAGCGGCCACGGGACGGTGGAGCGCCTTGTCCGTGACGACCAGGAGTCGGAGCTGCGCATGCTCGCCCGCATGCACGGTGCGCTCGCCACCGAGCAAGCCCACCGTGCATGTCATGCACCTCTACGATGCCCAATAATTCTACACCTACATATAACCTTCCTACGAACTGTTACTAAAACTGCCTAATCTAATTCTCTTCCCCTTTTGAATTCAATAATGCTAAACATACAAAAAGTTGCACGCAATTACACGCTGACTAGAATTTTTTCCAACTACTAACCAATCATAAACTTGTCCCCCCTGATTTTTAGAGAGGTGGGCCGCCTCCGCACCTATTGACCAATCAAATTAACCCTTTTTGTAAAAGCTTGTAACTCGTTTATACGTGTAGCATTACTCCTCTGAATTTTGTGGAATGAGGTCCGGGCAATTATTTCTTCCAATTAAACTATGACAAGCTGTGTACGTAGATGTAGCAAAGTCCCTACGACGCCACGCGCAAGCATGCCCACAATTACCCGCAAAAAAAAACATGCCCACAAAGGCACCGACGACACCAAGCGCTACCATGAAGAGGCTCTAGCTCAACAATGACAAGCACCGGGACTGCCCTCGTCGCCGGTGCTCGATGGTGGCACCTGTCCCCTTCCGCTCCTTTAGTAAACGCGCCCGCGGATGCCTTTCGGCCGGGACTCGTGGACATTCCATTGGCGACGATGACCGTCACCATGCCGGGTTCGCCACCGTTTGTAGGCTTGGCTTGGCACCGCACATCAAGGGACACTAGCACGGCTCAACTACCACTCCGTGCACCAAGAACATGAACAATGCTTTTTTAATCCTAAAAAAATGAACAATGCTTTCTTTAACATGTCCGTGTCTAATAATGACATTAATGTGTTACAACGATCTTTATTGTTTGCTAAGCTAACTAAAGGGAAAACTCCTCCTTATACATCTATAATGTCAATGGCCATGAATACAACATGGGCTACCATCTGGTCGACAGTATCTATCCTCCTGGGCAATGTTTGTCAAGACCATCTCTGAGCCACTTTGTCAGAACAAGTCTCACTTTGCCCAAAGACAAGAAGTAGCTAAAAATGATGTTGAGAGTGCATTGAGCTCTCCCAGGGGCGGCGCTGGGGGTCTTCTTGGGTTTCGGTTGAATACCCAAGATTTTGACAAACCATTGAAACTTTATATAAAACAAGCGATTTTTTTGTAAAATAATGATGATTTGGGCAAAATGAATACCCTCCTCCAAATTGAATACCCACCCTCTAGAACCTGGCGCCGCCACTGAGTTCTCCAGTCCCGTTTTGCAGTTGTTCGTGGACCTGCTAGACAATAGGATCCGGACAATTTGTGGAGGCGACGACATGTTGTATGATCATGCACAACATGGTCATGGAGTATGAGGGGTGAGGATGCTGCCTCAGCTCTTGAACTATAGAACATGTGTGATTCTATCAAAATTCCATATCAAAATCCGGCCACGTTTGATAAATTTGTTCAAATGCATCAATAAATTCCGCATCGAGCAACTAATTTTTTTTATTGAGCGCGGTTAAAGGGAAAAACTAGAACATAGAGGGTGTTTGTTTCCAAAGACTTATTGGCTTAGGGACTTAAAAAAGTCTCTATAAGTCCCATCTAAACCAAACAGGAGGGACTTATAAGGACTTAAAGTGGGCATTTGGGACTTATGAAATAAGACTCTTAAGGAGGGACTTATAGTTGTAATATGGTCTTATAGTGACTTATAAGTCCCAGAAATCAAACATGTAAGGACTTTTTAGGGACTTGTGACTTATAAATTGGGACTAAAAAAAGTCCTAGGACTTATGAACCAAACAGGGCCATACTCCCTCCATTTTGAATTACTTATCGCAGGTATGGATGTATCTAGATGTATTTTAGTTCTAGATACATCCATTTCTGCGACGAGTAATTTGCAACGGAGAGAGTATGTGCTATTTGATTTTAAAAAAATTGAACTACGTTAATTTGAAAACTTTGTTGGATTTCCTTTAAGTTATAACTATGATTTGATATGTGGCTATTTTAAGCTTGTTGCTTCTTAAAAAGTAGAAGATTTGCGTCTACGGTTGGATGGTCGGCTTCCACAATAATGTCCGTGAACTGGTTGTCATCGGTCCACGGACGGATACGGTGTGAGTTAGGGTCAGAGTTGGAAATGCCTTTTTTTTTGAGATGAGAGTTGGAAATGCCTTAGGAGGAGGAAGACGAGACACCTGTGTTTTTGTTTTTTATGATGAGGGGCTCCTGCTAAAACCATGTGGACAAGCCCACCAAGCCGACCAAGCCCAGCGGTGTTGCCTCATCTTCTCGCTTATTACTTTCTCTGTCAAAAAGACAATTCTCGGTTCATCCCCTTCGGCGGCCGACTGCGACGGCCACAGCGACGCCATGCGTGCCCCCGCATCTCCTTCCGCCTCACCGGCACCTGACCCCTGCCTTCTGCGGAGCTACGCCGTCGACTCCTTGCAGAGGTGCGACTCGTCGCTGGAAACCTCGTCCCCATACCAGAGGAGAGGCACCAGGACGTGCGCGCGAGCCCACGGTCCAGATTGATGGACGAGGGAGCGGTGGGTGCTGCGCGCCCACTCGCCCAGCCCGTCGGCCCTGGGAGGCGGTGCGGCTGCCATCTTCCTCCTGCCTCCCTGCTTGCTCCAAGGTACTCTCTGCGGAATCATTTTCTTCAGTTCAATGCCGCGGAAACAAAATGCAGCAGATGAGTAGCTGAAGAGGACTGATTTGTCGTTTTTCTGTGCGACAAGAACCCTCAGAGGAAGGGGAGAAAAGGTGGAAATAATCAAGATCATGGATATTTTTAGACGTGGTATGTCTGTGGTGTCCAAGTCTCAAATCTCAGTTGGCTGTTTTATTGTGATTTTTTGGAATATTTTCTACACTCTATTTTCTATCTAATCAAAGAGACATACTCTGTGTACAGATATTGTTAAGTGGGTTATCCTTGAGGCCACAAAAAAGGGATGGCCGCATAAATTCAGTTTTGTGGCTGCTGCATAGCACACTTTTTTTTTTGAGAAACATAGCACACTTTTTTTTTGAGGCCACAAAAAAGGGATGGCCGCATAAATTTGATGTGTGGACAGTTAGTGGAGTCCCCTGGCGGCGACACTTGCATTCTGACTTACGGATACCAGGACGAACTTGGCAAGATGGGATTTGATGAGAGAAATCACCGAGTGGTACCACACTTATCTAGCTTCTATATGCTTCAAGAGTTTTCATGTTGCTTCTGCTCTGATGCTTGTCTCCATATCCATCCTGCATTATTTGGACATGTACTGCAGCTTCATCCGGGACTGCTAGGGGTTCAATGGAAACAACCTCGGGAATCATGGTTCGTTGCTGGGATGCTATTGCTGGCTTCTGGTGGAGGAATCTTCTTCGCGCCCTTCTTGAGCAATATGAAAAGAGATTGCTTCTCCACTTGATGCCCTCAGTGTGGTAGGCAGCGTTGGTTTCTTTGGTCGGTTTGGGTCTTCTAAGTCGGCTGTGTAATATTTTCAACATTGGTGTTCCATTGTGACACTGAAGTGCGTACAAAATTAGTCCCATGTATTTCATGCAGCTAGGTTTTATGAAATACTCCCTCCGTCTAACATTTTGGGACGGAGGGAGTACTATGAAAGTATATGCCCAGATTCATAATGCGATGCACAACCTCCATGTTTTATGCAATGAAATATCCATGTAGCATGGTAAACTCCCACAGTGCTGCTTCATAGCCAGTTAGCTACCAAAGATCCTGTAAACAGTCAGCATCACCTAGTCGAAAGGCTGGCCCCTCGCCCCATGAGAAGATTAATTCCTGGCCATGTAAAATTGTGGTGCATGCTTCATCCAAGCAAGCAGTATCCTGCACCACAGCAATAGAGATAAGGTGCTTCATCCAAGCAAGCAGTATCCTGCACCACAACAATAGAGATAAGGGTTATGGCTATTTATATTTTCCAACAGTCTTTAGTCCCCTATTCCTTTCTTTGCTTGCAGTTTGGGCTTGGTCTAATCATCATGTACATAATCTAGACTTCTAGATCGGCAGACTGGCGTTCTCTAGGACAGATTGGTGGTAAAAAAAGAGTTGCCGGGAGCTCATTTTAGCAAACTGGAGCGAGTGCAGCTATGGTATGTATCTAAAACGGAAATAAACTTGTGCCTTTTTTTGTACATATATTTCTGGGTAATGGTAGAAATGTGAAATTCTAAGACGATGGTACATATATCTGCTATAAGGTCTTTCTGCAGAACTGTAGACAGCACCTGCAAATAAACTTACCAAATATGAACATTGAGATTAGTTTGTTCTTAGATCTGGGTTGTCATCTTACAACGGATCTACTCACTGAAGGTTAATGATACTGATACCTGCATGATGTTGAAGAATGAGGCCCATCTCGATGCAAGGGGAGTATACCGTTATGCAAGAAACTTGTGGGGGTGCCATGTTATCTGCATCGACACACTTGTATTACTCAATGCATTGGTCTACCTATTCCTTGGCACTTTTGGGTCCCAACGCCGCCGCTCCAGAAACTGGTTCATCCAAAAAGGTACCTTGGTCGCAAACACTTTGTCCTTCATACTGGGAACATACACGCTCGGTTCTATGCAATCTTCCAAGGTGAAGAATAGCATGTACCCCGTTTGGGCCTCAATTCTCTTCATCCTTCATGGATGTACCAACACAGCTTATAGTCTTGATGACAACAAACACGTAACGAGGGTCATGTACCGGTTGGTGCTCTACTGTATCTATGGGCTGTTGCTTCTGAGTGTGAGTACAAATGAGACTTATATCATCTCTCTTTATTTGTTTGCTGTTGGTCAATACAAAATCATTTATGTACAAACGCCATGTGTGCTGGCAAGTCGCTCATGGAATTTGAATAAAATGGTCGCTGATTACATGTATGAGGAGCACACCAAAGGTGAATTTGTTCCAGCCACCATGAAGGGTTGCCATTACCTGGTTGATTGGCCCCTCGACAAATCCAAGTTGGATGCTCCATCATATGCATCACGATTTACAGCAGAAGACAATCAAGTCATTGACATAGACAAGATATGGTTGTGCAATGACAGTTCACTGGACCAAGATCTAAAGGATACATGCCTTTCCTTCTCTCTTTTTCATCTGTTGAGGAGGCGCTACTTTGGGTTTACCTTTGGTGAATCCAAAGCTACGGGAGAATGAAGAAGGCACCACAGACTGCAACCGGGCTTTTAGGTTGATTGAGATTGAGTTAGCCTTTATGTATGATTTCTTCTTCACCACATCTGCTGCCATTTATTATGCATCAACGGCCGCAACAGTTTCATCCTTGATTTCGGCCTTTTTACTATGTCTGTCAATACAATGGATATTCGTCTGGGAACCATCGCTCATACAAGAAGGTGAAATGAAGGTCACCAATACAGTTACCACCTTATTCATACTTGCATCTGCTGCTTTGCTTGAGTTGCTTCGACTGCTGCTTTACTGGACTAGCATTTGGAGCAGGGTATCCTTTGTCTGTCAGTATCTCAGAGAACAAACAAGATTGAGCACAAGGGGAAGCTGCTGCTGCTGCTCCTTCTCTTGCTGCTGCTGCTGCATGCTGCTAAAATTGAAAGGGCTTCTTGCTAGAATTGGTGTGCATTGCTCACCAAACAAACACTATTGGCAGCACAAGCTTGGGCAGTATTCTTTACTTGATTACCGTCCTACCTTCTGTGGCAAGATCAAGGAATGTTTGGGTAAAGTAACAGAAGTACATGCAGCCACATATGTATTGCCTTTCCTCCATCCAATTGACAAACACACGCAAAGGGTCCGGCAAAAATTTGGGAAATCTGTAGAGTTAACCGCACAAGTACATAAGGCAATTATTTACTCCCTCAAACGATCCAATGGTGAACTAACGAATGGAAAATCATCACTAGTGTCCAACAGAGCAGGGCACCTTTTATGGGCTTGTGAACGGGGCGTGCACTCAGAATCGGACACAAGCTGCATCATTCTGACTTGGCACATTGCAACATGGTACTGCGAGAGAGGGACGCTTGGATGTGGCCCTCGCCCGGATGAGGGAACCGAGCTCAAGATCCATCTTGGTGTTGCCACAAAGCTGTCGAAATACTGCGCATACCTTCTGGTCTCCGCACCAAAACTTCTTCCAGGGCACGAATATGGTACAAGTCGTGTGTTCGATGCAGTGGCAGGGGAGGCCAAGAGATTTCTGCCATATGGGAGGGATAAGTATCAAGCACTGAAGGATTATGGAGAGGAAGAGTCAGAGGCTACCATCTTGCAGAGTGGCGCTAAGCTGGGCAAGCAGCTTGCGGAGATAGAAGATGTTACCAGGCGTTGGAAGGTGCTAGCTGATTTCTGGTCTGAGATGCTGCTTTACATCGCGCCATCAGATAATGTCGATGAGCACATCCAGCAGCTCACACGGGGCGGCGAGTTCATCACCCACCTGTGGGCTCTGCTCTCACATGCTGGCATTCTACAGAGGGACCAACCTAATCTTAGCAATATGCGAGCAGAAAATAGTCAGGGTAATTCCGCGAGACACCAAGGAAGTGAGCAAAATTCAGCAAATGTCGAAGAAAATACTCAGGATAATTCTGCGAGAGCGAGACACCAAGAAGTTGAGCAAGATTCAGTAGATCGTGAAGAAGCTACTCATCCGGTGCAAATGGACGACAATCTGTTATCGACTGGTCTTACCCTCCAAGCTCATTCACAAGGTGTTCAAGCCAGACCGCTACAAATACCTGAGCAAGATATATCTACAGAAAATGAATGCCATATTGATGTTCCAGAAGCTCCAAGCTCCATGCAGCAAGCTCTCCCTGAACAAGTATGAGCTCACCTCACTGCCATGAGCTATAAAATCATCAGAACTGAATTTATATGTTTGTGCTGCATAATTGATATTAGTCATGTTGGACGCAGTTAGATGTAATAGTTGGTTTGATGGGTTACTTTTTCAGTGTTTCATCCTCTAATGATAAAGACTCCATTTTTGTAATTGCCACATGAGCATGGTGTGTGCTCTGAAACTTCTGAATTAGCTTACAGTGAATGCTCTGATAAGTGATATGGTTACTACTTTAGTGATTTGCTGTTACTGCAACTGCTTATATTATCACCTTGTGCTGGTTTAACTTTGTTCTTACCACCAGGACAGATAACTCATCAAAGGGCCGTCGGATCAGCTCAGTAAGAAAAGGGTCGGACTGTTACAGTTCCATGCATCTCCTGCAGTTCCACGATAAATGTGAAACGTGTAGCAAAGCTGATTCTTGATCCTGCTGTTACTTTTGCAACAACGGGTTTGAAAATGGATTGTGTGCTTTCGTCTAAAACTGAAAATTGCTCATGTGAAGGGTCAGGAAATCAATTCATCATTGAAAATGATTTGGAGTCCATGTTGGACTGAGATCCGGTGCCTTGGCACACACAAGGCACGGATGAACAGTATCATGCCAAGGCACGGATGAACAGTATTGTGCCTTGAGGGCATCTCCTGGCCGTTGGATCTACAAGCGACGGTCCGATGAACATCAAGAGTCACCGCTACAGGAAGTCTGCTACAGGACAATCGCTACAGGACCAACACACTCCTCACGGTGCTCCGGCGGCGGCCTCCTAGGCGGTGCGGAGGGCTCCAAGCTCCATGCAGCAAGCTCTCCCTGAACAAGTATGAGCTCACCTCACTGCCATGAGCTATAAAATCATCAGAACTGAATTTATATGTTTGTGCTGCATAATTGATATTAGTCATGTTGGACGCAGTTAGATGTAATAGTTGGTTTGATGGGTTACTTTTTCAGTGTTTCATCCTCTAATGATAAAGACTCCATTTTTGTAATTGCCACATGAGCATGGTGTGTGCTCTGAAACTTCTGAATTAGCTTACAGTGAATGCTCTGATAAGTGATATGGTTACTACTTTAGTGATTTGCTGTTACTGCAACTGCTTATATTATCACCTTGTGCTGGTTTAACTTTGTTCTTACCACCAGGACAGATAACTCATCAAAGGGCCGTCGGATCAGCTCAGTAAGAAAAGGGTCGGACTGTTACAGTTCCATGCATCTCCTGCAGTTCCACGATAAATGTGAAACGTGTAGCAAAGCTGATTCTTGATCCTGCTGTTACTTTTGCAACAACGGGTTTGAAAATGGATTGTGTGCTTTCGTCTAAAACTGAAAATTGCTCATGTGAAGGGTCAGGAAATCAATTCATCATTGAAAATGATTTGGAGTCCATGTTGGACTGAGATCCGGTGCCTTGGCACACACAAGGCACGGATGAACAGTATCATGCCAAGGCACGGATGAACAGTATTGTGCCTTGAGGGCATCTCCTGGCCGTTGGATCTACAAGCGACGGTCCGATGAACATCAAGAGTCACCGCTACAGGAAGTCTGCTACAGGACAATCGCTACAGGACCAACACACTCCTCACGGTGCTCCGGCGGCGGCCTCCTAGGCGGTGCGGAGGGCTCCAAGCTCCATGCAGCAAGCTCTCCCTGAACAAGTATGAGCTCACCTCACTGCCATGAGCTATAAAATCATCAGAACTGAATTTATATGTTTGTGCTGCATAATTGATATTAGTCATGTTGGACGCAGTTAGATGTAATAGTTGGTTTGATGGGTTACTTTTTCAGTGTTTCATCCTCTAATGATAAAGACTCCATTTTTGTAATTGCCACATGAGCATGGTGTGTGCTCTGAAACTTCTGAATTAGCTTACAGTGAATGCTCTGATAAGTGATATGGTTACTACTTTAGTGATTTGCTGTTACTGCAACTGCTTATATTATCACCTTGTGCTGGTTTAACTTTGTTCTTACCACCAGGACAGATAACTCATCAAAGGGCCGTCGGATCAGCTCAGTAAGAAAAGGGTCGGACTGTTACAGTTCCATGCATCTCCTGCAGTTCCACGATAAATGTGAAACGTGTAGCAAAGCTGATTCTTGATCCTGCTGTTACTTTTGCAACAACGGGTTTGAAAATGGATTGTGTGCTTTCGTCTAAAACTGAAAATTGCTCATGTGAAGGGTCAGGAAATCAATTCATCATTGAAAATGATTTGGAGTCCATGTTGGACTGAGATCCGGTGCCTTGGCACACACAAGGCACGGATGAACAGTATCATGCCAAGGCACGGATGAACAGTATTGTGCCTTGAGGGCATCTCCTGGCCGTTGGATCTACAAGCGACGGTCCGATGAACATCAAGAGTCACCGCTACAGGAAGTCTGCTACAGGACAATCGCTACAGGACCAACACACTCCTCACGGTGCTCCGGCGGCGGCCTCCTAGGCGGTGCGGAGGGCTCCAAGCTCCATGCAGCAAGCTCTCCCTGAACAAGTATGAGCTCACCTCACTGCCATGAGCTATAAAATCATCAGAACTGAATTTATATGTTTGTGCTGCATAATTGATATTAGTCATGTTGGACGCAGTTAGATGTAATAGTTGGTTTGATGGGTTACTTTTTCAGTGTTTCATCCTCTAATGATAAAGACTCCATTTTTGTAATTGCCACATGAGCATGGTGTGTGCTCTGAAACTTCTGAATTAGCTTACAGTGAATGCTCTGATAAGTGATATGGTTACTACTTTAGTGATTTGCTGTTACTGCAACTGCTTATATTATCACCTTGTGCTGGTTTAACTTTGTTCTTACCACCAGGACAGATAACTCATCAAAGGGCCGTCGGATCAGCTCAGTAAGAAAAGGGTCGGACTGTTACAGTTCCATGCATCTCCTGCAGTTCCACGATAAATGTGAAACGTGTAGCAAAGCTGATTCTTGATCCTGCTGTTACTTTTGCAACAACGGGTTTGAAAATGGATTGTGTGCTTTCGTCTAAAACTGAAAATTGCTCATGTGAAGGGTCAGGAAATCAATTCATCATTGAAAATGATTTGGAGTCCATGTTGGACTGAGATCCGGTGCCTTGGCACACACAAGGCACGGATGAACAGTATCATGCCAAGGCACGGATGAACAGTATTGTGCCTTGAGGGCATCTCCTGGCCGTTGGATCTACAAGCGACGGTCCGATGAACATCAAGAGTCACCGCTACAGGAAGTCTGCTACAGGACAATCGCTACAGGACCAACACACTCCTCACGGTGCTCCGGCGGCGGCCTCCTAGGCGGTGCGGAGGGCCGGCGCGTTCAATGCCGATGTCGCCCGCGGAGCTCTGGCGGCGGCCTTGCCCTTCACGGTATTGGTGGAGGAGTTGCTAAACAACCACCCTTTACCGATCTTGGCGAGCTCACCATCAATGTGGCGGTGGCGGCGCTTGGCGGCTGTCTCCGCGGTTGTGATGGAGCAGTTGAGGGCCCATGCAGCGGGGAGGTCTAGGTTGTTGCGGACCCATTCCGGCGTCGTGTCGGACTTGGTGAACGCGGAACGGCAGGCTTCGCTGGTCGTACCGTGCATGTTGCCTCGCGACGCGCTCCTCCTCGAACACAATGGCCCTTGAGCCCGAGGGACCGTCGCCGCCGCCATCTCAGAGGTAGTGGAGGATGCAAGCCCAAGCCTTCGTGGTCGTGGGCTGGAGCTCGCCCTTGACGGGGCGCCGGTTGTGGCAGGGTTGGTATAAAAACTGACCAACCGGATACCGAATCGATGCCGAAACCGAATAAACCAAATTTTCGATTTTTTATGCTACCAGAATTAAATTTGGTTTTTAGGTTTAATAACCGAATTTAAATAGGTCGCTTCGGTATTAAACCGATAACCGAAACAAAAACCGAAGTATTCCAGTACGAGGCTCCCGCGTATCGGCAAACGCAGTGACAATGAAGCGTCGCTGTTAACCCAGGCGCGTGTCGGGCCACACAGTGTACCAACTTATTTAGGCCTCTTTTGGTTCATAGGATAGGATTATCATAGGAATAGAAATTTTATAGGAAATGAGAAGACATGTATCTCAAATCCTATAAATAGGAATAGGAAACGAGATGTCATTGACACCAAAAGAATTTTTCCATTGAGTCTAGGCTCATTTTTTTTTCTATGACATGTGAAAGATAGAAACTAATCATATATAGGAATAGGAATGCATTCATATGAACCAAAGGGCTTTAAAGGAAAAAATTCTATAAGAATTTTATCCTCTAAAATTTCTATAAAATTCCTCCAA
Source organism: Triticum monococcum (assembly GCA_034509565.1). Lineage (NCBI taxonomy): Eukaryota > Viridiplantae > Streptophyta > Magnoliopsida > Poales > Poaceae > Triticum > Triticum monococcum. The sequence continues at coordinate 71,883,768 of CM067842.1, read as the reverse complement.
ACCAAAGAAGGCGTTAAGATTTTTGCATGCTTTGTCCCACGTTCTGGCCAAATTGGAGCGTATCGCATGCATGCCGAGCCTGGTAGCTTTTTTCTTTGAGAAATACTAAGCCTGGTAGTAGACCTCTAGTCTATAGACCTGGACCTTCTACTAACTACACGGCCCAAAGCAAACCAATTTGTGGTTGGATGGTTCGAGAGACTGTGGTATTCCCAGTCCATCAGGGTTTAAATCTTGGTGCTCGCATTTATTTCTGAATTTATTTTAAAATTTCTGGTGATACACATTTAGTGGGAGAAGATGTTCCCATTAACGACGAGGTGCCTACGGTGACTTCGTAAATTTCAAGATGATATACCGGCTCAGTCTTTTGGAGGTGCTTATAAGGATAAGATGTGCGTGTGTGCGTTTATAGAGGTGAGTGTATGCACGTGTATATGAACGCTTATGTCTGTACTGATATTAAAAAAAAGAGGTAAATACACCACGGGTCATAGAACTTGCACGCAACGGTCACTTTGGTGCACAAAGTTGCAAAATACGTGTTTGTAGTCACTAAACTTGTGAGACCGTTCAAATACAGTCACCCTCCCCGTACGCGGGCGTATCCATCTACACCAGCATGGCACGGGCCACTGTCAATGACACATGGACGCATTATTGCACAAAACCCTTGCTTTCTTTTTCTTTTTGTGCAAAAAAAGTCAACCACCGATGGGACCTAACTCTCAGGATGAGCGATAATTTATCCAAAAAAAATATGACGACGAGGTCTCAAACCCTCGACCTAATGCTAGAACAATACATGTCCCAGCCACTGCACCACATGTATGTACAGAACCATTATGGATAACTACATTTAATGTACAAAAACAGAAACGCTCATGGAGCAGAAATGGTCTGCGGTCCACGCGACCTATTTTGCACTTGTTTATTTTACAAAAATTTGTAGACAGTATGTAAATTATAATGCCAATAATAAGATAACTTTCAAATATTGTTCATGTATTATTTTTAAATAATACTTATAAATTATAAAAATGTTTGTATAAAAATAACAGAAATAATTTTTAAAATATTCATAATTCAAAAGATGTGCATCTTTTAGAAATATTCATAATTAAAAAAATGTTTTATCGTTAAACCTATTCGTGTTATTTTAGAAATTCATGGATCATAAAAAATTGTTCATGTATTATTTCCAAATAATATTTATGAATAATAAAAATATTATTTTTATTATAATACTAATAATTTTTAAAATTAAATTCATAAACTATTTTAATTATACAATCATTTCAATAATTATATGCACATTTTGTATAGTTCAATGTTTGTATAGTTTACAATATTCATAATTTAAAATCTAAACTGTTGGTATGAATATTTAATCATGTATTATATTTAAATTATAATTTTGTTGATATAAGTCATTAGTAAAACAAGTTAATATTTATATTACATTAAATAAATATTTTTTATTTTAAAAATATTTAAACTTTATAAAAGATTATTTGTGCAATTCAAAATATGTACATGCGTTAAAAAATGTTTAAACACTGTAAAAAATATTTGTGTTAACTAAAAAATGTACATTGCATTAAAAAAAGTTGACACATTATATATATATATATATGTATATATATATATATATATATATTTGTGCAGTTTACACAATGTACAATTATGTTTGCATAGTTCAAAAAACTGTTCGCGTAGCTTTTTTAATGCACGAACATATTTTGAATTACACAAACATGTTTTTACAATGTTTAAACAGTTTTTAAAATGGCACGTATTTACATAGAACAAGAGTGATAAAAAACATATACATTGTTTGTTCACAAACTACATCACATGTCGCAGTTGCCTGGTGGTTAGCTTATGCGCGAGTGAATCACCATGTCATAGGTTTGAACCCGCCGGTTCCACAGGTTATTAGATAGATTTCTTCATTAAATTTTTTCAGTCTGCGTTGATAAGTTATACAAGGTTGCCGTGCTAATTAACCATCAGGTACTGTTGTTGTGATGGTTGTCCAAGCGAGCCACCCAGTAATATGTCGTGGGATCGAAATCCCTCCACTGTTTTTTTTATTTGAGGGGCTTCCTATGTAACTAAAAGAAGAGCTGAGGGCTTTTCTACATAAATCTATCATACAAGAACATTTACAACAGCTTACAGCGGGCCCATGTCATGCTGGCAACTACGAATACGCATACATATGGTGAGAGTGACTGTATTTGAACGGTCTCGCAAGTTTAGTGACCACAAATACGTATTTTGCAACTTTGTGCACCAAAGTGACCGTTATGTGCAAGTTCTAAGACCTCTGATGTATTTACCTAAAAAAAAACTACACGCCCAAACGGACAAACTAGTGCGTCTGTTGACTAGGTGGAGTATGCAGCGGCATATTTATTTAGTCCCAGGACGATATAAGATTGCGGGATTCTCACTGCTCAGAGGAGAAGCGCTCGCTGCCGCGCTGTACCAACTTTAAGCAGTGTTCGGTATATACCGAAAACCAAACCGAATTAATCGGTTAGCAATTTTAGCTTACTAATTTCGGTTTTTTAGCTTTGCTAACCGAATTAGAAAATAAACCAGATGATAAAAATCGAATTTTTGGTTTCTACCGAATGCCTAGCCCTACCCGCTTCAATGAGGCGCAGTGGCCGGAAATAGTCTTTTGGGACACGTCATTTAATTGAAGTGGCAACACCCGAGAGGTCGCATCCGTCCACGCGACCCTCACGACCGGTTACGTCGTTCGGCATCAATGTCAGCCACTACATGCTCTAGGCCAACATGAATGTGACGCGACAAGTGGCATGCATGGGCGTTGGATGGAAAGGCGGCAGAGGGGTGGTTTTTTGGGTGGGCCATGGTCTTCAGAAGTAGGCGTGGCAGTGGTCATGACACCCGCAAAGCGCTCCCAGTTCGTCTCAGTTTTGTGGGAACAAATGCGTTTGGACCGGTCAGCGGACCAATGCAGGACCGCATTGGATGACAAAACACATCCAAATCGCGTGGTTCGAACGGTTGTGGGCGGTTTAAAGGTCCGCATTTTAGATGCCCTCACAAGTGGAGGAGTGTGAAGACCCCCTTTATAAGGGATCCTCTTCATCATGCTATTGGAGCTTGAGAAGAGGAGTGAGCTTGAGAAGAGGAATGTTTTCCGCGCGCTCCTCCTCCACCGCCTTACCCGCTTCGTGTTTCATGATCGAGCCAAGCCGAGCCGAGCTCAGACCTATGTCTTATTTTCTACTGTTTAGGAAAATAATAATTAATGACATTTAATTATGAGTCATTAACTGATCCTCCACGACCGCCTATATATTGGAGGTGTCAACAACCCTATTCATCATAGAGCAGATCACGTCTACCTCCTTTTGCGTACCGTCTACCGTCGTTCCGTTCACTGTTGCAGCTTCAGGCGATCCCATCCTGTCCACCGTGTGCATGGTTGTACAAGAGAGAGCCAGCCTCCGAAACCCTACTCTTTGCGATCCAGCACTTGAAGAGGGTCGATTAGGTTTTTGGGGAGCATTTCCGATGAGACTACTCGTCATTGGCATCTACTTTGACTACATTCTTGTCTTCGTTGACATCACCATGTCCAGCGAAGTCGAGAGAATGGCCGTCAAGGACGCTGTCGCTGTCGCCGCTGTGACGCCCGGATAATCAAGCTACAGTAAACCTCTGCTAATGATGCCACGTCACCCCGATTACTGTTGCTAATCTCGCGTTAGGTCGAAACCAGTTCGAATTCAAATTCAAAATCAAGCAAACGATAAAAGTTTTCAAATATTAAAACTAAAATGTTCGGAGTGAGCCAAATAATGCATAGGTAATTATGGTGGAGAAACCACACTTTTATAAAATGTTTAAATACTCTTAAATGAATAAAAGAGTAGCAGAAACAATTATTTTAATGCTTTAACAATAATAAACATTTTCAAAACTAAATTGTTATAAGTATTAAACTATTGTGGCAGTGGCATAATTTGTAAAATCCTATTTAGGTGCCACTTTGATAAATTACTAAAACTAAAGCAAAAGGAAACTAAAAGAAAGCAAACTATATAAAAAAACAGAAAACAAAACTAACAAAAAAAGGGAAAAGGCCCCCCCCCCCACTCGGCCGTGGCCCAACTTGGCCAAACGGCCTTGGCCCACCCCCGCCGCCATAACCCCCCTCACCCCGTAACCCACTCCACCGACCCCCACTTCCCCCCCCCCACGAAAATATCTCCGCCCTCCCCGATTGGATCGGGATGGGGGGGGGGGGGAACCGCTCGTCGCCCGCCCGGATCGCCGTCCATCCCCCCCGCCGGACCGCAACCTCGCCGGCCTCCTCCTCCTCCCCACGCCGGACCTCCTCGTCCTCTTCTCCAGCCATGCTCGGTGCCCGACGCCGCACTTCGCCTGGCCCCGCCGCCGTCGCACCTCGCCGGGACGACGTCGTCCTCTCCGTCGTCGCCTCGTCCCCGCCCTCCTCCCCATCGGACCCCATCGAGCCTCGCCGCCCCCTCTACTCTCCAATGCCGGTGAGGGCCACGCCCTCCTCCTCTCCCCTACTGCAGATGCGCCTCGTGCCGCTCGTGCCAACCGCCGCGTCGTCCGCTTCCTCCTCGTTCGCGCCCCGCTTGGCCAGCGCCCGCGCATGAACCCGCTTCCCCTGCTGAGCTGCGGCTTGCTCCGCCGACTGCCTTCGCGCGCTGCGCTCGACCATGCCCTGCTCCGCCCTGCACGCCACATGCCGGCGCCCCGCAGCTCCCCTAGCCGCGCCGCTTGGCCCCGGTCGCGCCTGCACCACCGTGCCCGTGGCCGCGCCGCCCGGGCCTCGCCTCCGTCGCCCTGCTCCCAATCCGCCACGCGCCGCCCTGCGGACGCAGCCCCGCACCGGTCTGCGCCGTCGCCGCCGCCGGCGAGCATGCGCCCCGGCTCGCCGTGCCCCCTCCCCCGTTGGCCGCGCCTGAGGGCGCGGACGGGCGCCCGCTGCGCCAGTTCGGGCGGGTGCCCAGCGCCCGCTAACACCGAACCCACTATGGCCACTGGGGCCTATGACAAGTGGGCCACTGCCCAGAGAACGTTAAAAAAAAGGAATTAAAAATAAATAATAAATAAAATTATTAAGTTAATTAATTAATTAAAGGATTAATTAACTTAATTTCTTGCTTAATTAACCTAATTAATTAACTAAACTAATCAAACCTGTTTAGTTAGCCTGAGTCTATGACAGGTGAGTCCCACTGGACCCACAGACCAGTTTGATTTTGGTCAGCTGGGTTTGACCTGCTGACGTCATGGTGATGTCATGCTGACATCACCTTTCACTGTTCTGGATAATGTTCAATTTAAATAATTAAATAAATTTCAAAAATGCCTAAAACTTTGATAAATCATAGAAAATAAACCGTAACTCGGATGAAAATTTTTTATACATGAAAGTTGCTCAGAACGACGAGACGAACCCGGATACGCAGCCCGTTCGTCCGTCACGCATCCCTAGCATAGCGAACTCGCAACTTTCCCCCTCCGGTCCTCTACCCGAAAACGCAAAACACCGGGGATACCTTCCCGGATGTCATCCCCCTTCACCGGTATCACCTACTACCGCGTTAGGGCACCTCAAACACCATTACTTGTCATGTCGTGCATCACCATGCATATGCTTGCTTAAATATTTATTGTTTCTCCCCCCTCTTCTCTCGATAGACACCGAGACCGACGCCGCTGCTACCCAGTACGACTACGGAGTTGACGACCCCTCTCTCTTGCCAGAGCAACCAGGCAAGCCCCCCCCTTTGATCACCAGATATCGCCTACTCTCCTCTATACTACTTGCATTAGAGTAGTGTAACATGTTACTGCTTTCCGTTAATCCTATACTGCTGCATAGCCTGTCCTTATTACTACTGTTGTTACCTTACCTGCTATCCTACTGCTTAGTATAGGATGCTAGTTTATCATCAGTGGCCCTACATTCTTGTCCGTCTGCCATGCTATACTATCGGGCCGTGATCACTCGGGAGGTGATCACGGGTATGTACTATATACTTTATACATGATACATGTGGTGACTAAAGACGGGACGGCTCGTAGGAGCACCCGCGAGTGGATCTTTGAGGCGGAGCGACAGGGCAGGTTCCGACCACCTAGGAGAGAGGTGGGCCTGGCCCTGTTCGCCGTTCGCGGATACTTAACACACTTAACGAGATCTGGGTATTTGATCTGAGTCTGGCCATTTGGTCTATACGCACTAACCATCTACGCGGGAGTCGTTATGGGTATCCCGACGTCGTGGTATCAGCCGAAGCCTTCGTGACGTCAGCGACTGAGTGGCGCGCGCCGGATTGGACTGGAACGCCACTAGGCTAGGTCTGCTTCCGGCCGCGTTCGCAACGTGCAGGTGTGCAAAGGGTGATGGGCCCAGACCCCTGCGCCATAGGATTTAGACCGGCGTGCTGACCTCTCTGTTGTGCCTAGGTGGGGCTGCGACGTGTTGATCTTCCGAGGCCGGGCATGACCCAGGAAAGTGTGTCCGGCCAAATGGGATCGAGCGTGTTGGGGTATGTGGTGCACCCCTGCAGGGAAGTTTATCTATTCGAATAGCCGTGTCCCTCGGTAAAAGGACGACCCGGAGTTGTATCTTGACCTTATGACAACTAGAACCGGATACTTAATAAAACACACCCTTCCAAGTACCAGATACAACCGGTGATCGCTCTCTCACAGGGCGACGAGGGGAGGATCATCGGTTAGGTTTATGCTATGCGGTGCTACTTGGAGGACTTCAGTCTACTCTCTTCTACATGCTGCAAGACGGAGGCTGCCAGAAGCGTAGTCTTCGAAAGGACTAGCTATCCCCCTCTTCTTCCGGCTTTCTGCAGTTCAGTCCACTTATAATAGCCTTATCCCAGTTGATACCAATGCATACATATGTAGTGTAGCTCCTTGCTTGCGAGTACTTTGGATGAGTACTCACGGTTGCTTTCTCCTTCTTTTCCCTCTATTCCTTCTACCTGGTTGTCGCAACCAGATGTTGGAGCCCAGGAGCCAGACGCCACCGTCGACGACGACTCCTACTACACCGGAGGTGCCTACTACTACGTGCTGTCCGCTGACGACGACCAGGAGTAGTTTAGGAGGATCCCAGGCAGGAGGCCTGCGCCTCTTTCGATCTGTATCCCAGTTTGTGCTAGCCTTCTTAAGGCAAACTTGTTTAACTTATGTCTGTACTCAGATATTGTTGCTTCCGCTGACTCGTCTATGATCGAGCTCTTGTATTCGAGCCTTCGAGGCCCCTGGCTTGTAATATGATGCTTGTATGACTTATTTTATTTGTAGAGTTGTGTTGTGATATCTTCCCGTGAGTCCCTGATCTTGATCGTACACGTTTGCGTGTATGATTAGTGTACGATTAAATCGGGGGCTTCACAAGTTGGTATCAGAGCCGACTGCCTGTAGGAATCCCCCTTCCACACTCCTTGGCCGAAGTCGAGTCTAAACATTACAAAACTTTTTACTAACATGGTTGTGTGCCTTAGGGGCCCACGTCGCCATTTGGGTGGTATTAGGATCTTTTACTCCTCGATCCTTACTCTGGGACTCTGATCTCTCTCCTATTCGGGTTAAATCAGTTTGCTAAAATCTAACTCTAGGTTCTCGTTACCACTTCCTGCCGGAGAACCCTTTCATTACGGATGATCGACTGCTTCAACAGAAGATTCTGACAATACTCTCCGATAATTTTTCGAGACTTTGTGCCATCCCTCTTGCAATTCCCCTTCCATCGTAAACCCTTAAGGATAACTACTTACACTTGCCATTCATACGATCATCCCCCATTGATCTTGTTATTACCAGATACCCCGAAGTCTTCTCTATTGTTCCGAGAATACTTTGTGCCTACTGCCTAGCAGTTCCTTGCCACATGAATACCCCTTCAATTAAATCCTCGCACTTGTCGAGTATCCACTCATCCCCAGTTGTTCATGTGTTTCACATTGGTCTTCGAAATACTATTCGATCCTCCAAAAATCCTTAGTAGCTTATTGCTCTGCAATACTTGCCTGCTTGCATTATGGATGCTTTCCATATGTCTGGCAATATTCGTTAGTATCCTTAGGCATTGTCTTTTTGATCCTATTGATTCAACATGAGTGCGAATGCACGCAATCATCAGTTGATCCTTTTAAATTATCTTTCCGGCTCAGACGTTATTTTAAAACATGAGCTGGATCTCGACCAATCAAGTTGTTGTCGAATGTACCCCTAAGTCTATTCAACTTATCCATCCTTAATCAAAGTGTTTGCTTCTGATCCCTTGGTTGGAAATCATAATTCTTTTGCATTTGAGCTTTGAATTACTCAGTTGTTTCTATAGTCTGATCTCCTTGCATTGTTACTCCCTCTGGTTGAGTACCGATGCTCACATCAGATCCTTTGAGGACCACCGGATCCTTTGTTGGATTTTATCCGATAGCGTCCTTCATATTCAATCCCTTTGGAAGTTCTTTCTCCATTGGTAAATCCTATCCTCTGATTGACCAACCATGCTCCGCTCTCGAGCTTGTGGTATTTACTATTGAAGCTTGTGGTATATGTTTCCAGGATACCCTGACGGGTTGAACCTATGCTTTCCTTAATATGTGTGACCTCGAAAGTTTTCACGAGTCATACTCTTCTGGTGTTATGGCGGATAAAATTTCAACGCCACAACTTCGTTGAAAGTGAGAAGTGAATGAAAGGTTATGCATTAAAGAAGTGGGAGTCGACCTTGAACTTTGTGTTCATGCCCATGGACACGGTGTAGATCCTATCATAGAAGCTTCTTGCAATATTAACTATTTCCTTGATATGACATCATCTGGTACCTAGGTATTGATCATTTGCAATCATGATCCCGACCACACTTTCTCATTGATTCCATTTCTCAGACAAGTTAAAGCACTTGTCTTTTGTTGATCGATACATCTCTGCAACCTCTATTTTTGATCTTCCTTGAGTATTAACCTCTGGTATCTCGAGTACTGTGTTGCTTCCTACGAGTCTTCTTCTAGTATTGTTTCTCACCGATCTCGGATTCCCCCAGGTTCTGAGTTATTAGTCACTCGAGAACACCGATAAGTGAATCGATTCCGCCCCTGATTCAATAACTCTAAGTAATTCTTGTTGCTTACGAGTTTAATAATCCTTCAAGCCATTCCTAGCCTGATCGGCTATATCATTATCGTACTAAATTTTAACTGTGCTACCTGGTCCTTAATCTCGTAGCACAACTTTCGATGATGAGCTAAGCTTACATCGATCTTCCTCGTCATATCAGTTCACCTTGAGCAACAAGCTTGATTTAAAGTTTGTGTCCTACCCGTGGTCCCAATGACCTTCCGCTTCATCATTTCTTTGACTCGATGTCGTTGCTGATTGTTTACATCTTGAAATCTCTCGACAAATGTGTCGTGAACATCATCAACCTTATGAGGTCTTCCAAGATATCTATCGAATTCTTGATGAGAAATAGCATCCTTTGCCCTCGATGATTTGGGTTATCATCGACAACATTATGGCATTCCCTCCAACACAAACTTGTTCGTGTTTTGTGTTATACCTTGATTTCCTTGCTATCCAGCATTTGTTCTTCTTCACCTTGGAGTATTACCATCTTTAATGTCAAGAAAGTCATGAGAATTTCACCACCTCTTAAGGATTCCTGATACAGGTAATACTTCTCACCATCACCTTTCTTTCTTGGTCTCTGTATTGTTTCTAACCGGAATACCGACTAATGGTCTGTGTTGTGCAAATTCTAAACTTCTAGCAACCCTATTGCTTTGAAGTTATTGGTCTACAGTTTCATTCTAAGTCTATTGCTTGTTGAATCACCTTTCTAACATTGATCATGCTACCTAAGACCATATTTTGGGTCCACTTTTCAACCAATGCTTAATTGTGCATGTTTTCCTCGAGCATACATCCTTATATCATTTGATCCGACAAATGTTATCTCCTTGTTCACATAAGTGTGGAAATCCATCTTTTGAAAATCTCAATGAATTGTCGCTGAGTTCATCAGTCACCTCTTCATCCTCTCCTTGGTTTTAATGATGAACTCTTGTTTTGGAACTCGTTTCCATAGTTCAATCCCCGAGAATCTTACAATGCAATCTCGACAATTTGTGTTGCACCTTTCTTCTCAGGCATCCTGAGTCTAAGATGTCCTGACACCAATCAGATTTGAAACTTGTCAGATATGATGGTTGGGACATATTTCCAAGAGTTATAACATTGATCTTTTATGACCCGGTAAGGTGATGGCATGTCCAGCACACCTGGCCGGATGACCTGCTGTTATAGTTTCCTTATTAGCAAGGTTAACCATTCTTCCCTGAGGAAATTATAAGACTTATTCTATAAGTTGATCCCGATGGATCTCGTATGTATCCATAGCCCGATCTTTACCTGTTGACCATGTCAATGCTATCTCGTAGCATGTTGGTGGTACTCCAATCGTCAATAAGAACATTTGAAGCACAACGTTGAATTTTCTTTATCAATTATCCAAACACCGTTGTATGGGTAATGTCATGAAGTTCCTCCCCCCTTTCCTAAAGGGTTTTCTACATTATATCCTGTTGTGGATATCATGCTCTGTTTGTCCTTAGCGAAGGATATACCCCTGAATAATGTGTTTAAACACATTTTCCTTTCCATTCTTCTGTTTAATCTAAGAATCACATTTTTCCTTTCCATTGTTTTGTTTAACCTTTCTTGTGATCTATATGATCCAAGCAGAAATATTCTCCTGTTTATGTAAACACCGTGGTGTACAATTCTGTTAGCATGACCCTGTTACTATTGTTGATGACATTCCGGTAGCCACCGATGGACGAGAACTTTGCCTAATGGCTCGCCTCGTTCAACGAGCAGGAAAATGGTTCTCTTCGTCCCTCGCCCTTGGTACCGACATTGTTGCCAACATAAATGATAGGCTATCCTCTGAAATGTCTTGCTATCACGACCGTGCGAGATATGAACGCTTTTCCTACTTTTAACCACATGGTGGGCCCATAACCCACAGTTACACAGGATCGAAACCTGACCCTCCTATACACCCCCGGTTTCCAAATTTAATTCCTCGCACTTGGCCTCGTTTGCGATTCATGAGCCACCTTTCGAAAGATCATCAATTCGGGTATGAGATGCAATACTTATTCCCATTGCTCTGAACCCCTTTCACACTATGTTTCAGGCAATGAACGATTGCCTATCCGCTCAGAACTTCTTATTGCACTGTCCTACTTTGCTCTCGATGTGTATCATTTGTTCAACTCGAGAGATACTCATATGTTCGTTCTTGGGATACCCCAGATGATTTTCCCTTATAACATCCTATCGTTGTAGGGCTGCCCCTTACCTATTCGTAAGTACGATGGAGTTCCTCGAAGAAAGGACGACAACTTCATCATGATGCATTGGAATAAAGAACTGAAGACATCAACGAAGGGAATTAACTTCTTCGAGAAGATCCATTAGCATATCGTAACCAGAACTTTCCCCTTACCCCCCTCTTAAATCTCGGGACGAGATTTCTTGTAGTGGAGGAGAATTGTGACGCCCGGATAATCAAGCTACAGTAAACCTCTGCTAATGATGCCACGTCACCCCGATTACTGTTGCTAATCTCGCGTTAGGTCGAAACAGTTCGAATTCAAATTCAAAATCAAGCAAACGATAAAAGTTTTCAAATATTAAAACTAAAATGTTCGGAGTGAGCCAAATAATGCATAGGTAATTATGGTGGAGAAACCACACTTTTATAAAATGTTTAAATACTCTTAAATGAATAAAAGAGTAGCAGAAACAATTATTTTAATGCTTTAACAATAATAAACATTTTCAAAACTAAATTGTTATAAGTATTAAACTATTGTGGCAGTGGCATAATTTGTAAAATCCTATTTAGGTGCCACTTTGATAAATTACTAAAACTAAAGCAAAAGGAAACTAAAAGAAAGCAAACTATATAAAAAAACAGAAAACAAAACTAACAAAAAAAGGGAAAAGGCCCCCCCCCCCCACTCGGCCGTGGCCCAACTTGGCCAAACGGCCTTGGCCCACCCCCGCCGCCATAACCCCCCTCACCCCGTAACCCACTCCACCGACCCCCACTTCCCCCCCCCACGAAAATATCTCCGCCCTCCCCGATTGGATCGGGATGGGGGGGGGGGGGGAACCGCTCGTCGCCCGCCCGGATCGCCGTCCATCCCCCCCGCCGGACCGCAACCTCGCCGGCCTCCTCCTCCTCCCCACGCCGGACCTCCTCGTCCTCTTCTCCAGCCATGCTCGGTGCCCGACGCCGCACTTCGCCTGGCCCCGCCGCCGTCGCACCTCGCCGGGACGACGTCGTCCTCTCCGTCATCGCCTCGTCCCCGCCCTCCTCCCCATCGGACCCCATCGAGCCTCGCCGCCCCCTCTACTCTCCAACGCCGGTGAGGGCCACGCCCTCCTCCTCTCCCCTACTGCAGATGCGCCTCGTGCCGCTCGTGCCAACCGCCGCGTCGTCCGCTTCCTCCTCGTTCGCGCCCCGCTTGGCCAGCGCCCGCGCATGAACCCGCTTCCCCTGCTGAGCTGCGGCTTGCTCCGCCGGCTGCCTTCGCGCGCTGCGCTCGACCATGCCCTGCACGCCATATGCCGACGCCCCGCAGCTCCCCTAGCCGCGCCGCTTGGTCCCGGTCGCGCCCGCACCACCGCGCCCGTGGCTGCGCCGCCCGGGCCTCACCTCCGTCGCCCTGCTCCCAATCCGCCACGCGCCGCCCTGCGGACGCAGCCCCGCACCGGTCTGCGCCGTCGCCGCCGCCGGCGAGCATGTGCCCCGGCTCGCCGTGCCTCCTCCCCCGTTGGCCGCGCCTGAGGCCGCGGACGGGCGCCCGCTGCGCCAGTTCGGGCGGGTGCCCAGCGCCCGCTAACACCGAACCCACTATGGCCACTGGGGCCTATGACAAGTGGGCCACTGCCCAGAGAACGTTTAAAAAAAGGAATTAAAAATAAGTAATAAATAAAATTATTAAGTTAATTAATTAATTAAAGGATTAATTAACTTAATTAATCTTGCTTAATTAACCTAATTAATTAACTAAACTAATCAAACCTGTTTAGTTAGCCTGAGTCTATGACAGGTGGGTCCCACTGGACCCACAGACCAGTTTGATTTTGGTCGGCTGGGTTTGACCTGCTGACGTCATGGTGATGTCATGCTGACATCACCTTTCACTGTTTTGGATAATGTTCAATTTAAATAATTAAATAAATTTCAAAAATGCCTAAAACTTTGATAAATCATAGAAAATAAACCGTAACTCGGATGAAAAAGTTTTATACATGAAAGTTGCTCAGAACGACGAGACGAACCCGGATACGCAGCCCGTTCGTCTGTCACGCATCCCTAGCATAGAGAACTCGCAACTTTCCCCCTCCGGTCCTCTACCCGAAAACGCAAAACACCGGGGATACCTTCCCGGATGTCATCCCCCTTCACCGGTATCACCTACTACCGCGTTAGGGCACCTCAAACACCGTTACTTGTCATGTCGTGCATCACCATGCATATGCTTGCTTAAATATTTATTGTTTCTCCCCCCTCTTCTCTCGATAGACACCGAGACCGACGCCGCTGCTACCCAGTACGACTACGGAGTTGACGACCCCTCTCTCTTGCCAGAGCAACCAGGCAAGCCCCCCCCTTTGATCACCAGATATCGCCTACTCTCCTCTATACTGCTTGCATTAGAGTAGTGTAACATGTTACTGCTTTCCGTTAATCCTATACTGCTGCATAGCCTGTCCTTGTTACTACTGTTGTTACCTTACCTGCTATCCTACTGCTTAGTATAGGATGCTAGTTTATCATCAGTGGCCCTACATTCTTGTCCGTCTGCCATGCTATACTATCGGGCCGTGATCACTCGGGAGGTGATCACGGGTATGTACTATATACTTTATACATGATACATGTGGTGACTAAAGACGGGACGGCTCGTAGGAGCACCCACGAGTGGATCTTTGAGGCGGAGCGACAGGGCAGGTTCCGACCACCTAGGAGAGAGGTGGGCCTGGCCCTGTTCGGCGTTCGCGGATACTTAACACACTTAACGAGATCTGGGTATTTGATCTGAGTCTGGCCATTTGGTCTATACGCACTAACCATCTACGCGGGAGTAGTTATGGGTATCCCGACGTCGTGGTATCAGCCGAAGCCTTCGTGACGTCAGCGACTGAGTGGCGCGCGCCGGATTGGACTGGAACGCCACTAGGCTAGGTCTGCTTCCGGCCGCGTTCGCAACGTGCAGGTGTGCAAAGGGCGATGGGCCCAGACCCCTGCGCCATAGGATTTAGACCGGCGTGCTGACCTCTCTGTTGTGCCTAGGTGGGGCTGCGACGTGTTGATCTTCCGAGGCCGGGCATGACCCAGGAAAGTGTGTCCGGCCAAATGGGATCGAGCGTGTTGGGGTATGTGGTGCACCCCTGCAGGGAAGTTTATCTATTCGAATAGCCGTGTCCCTCGGTAAAAGGACGACCCGGAGTTGTATCTTGACCTTATGACAACTAGAACCGGATACTTAATAAAACACACCCTTCCAAGTACCAGATACAACCGGTGATTGCTCTCTCACAGGGCGACGAGGGGAGGATCATCGGTTAGGTTTATGCTATGCGGTGCTACTTGGAGGACTTCAGTCTACTCTCTTCTACATGCTGCAAGACGGAGGCTGCCAGAAGCGTAGTCTTCGAAAGGACTAGCTATCCCCCTCTTATTCCGGCTTTCTGCAGTTCAGTCCACTTATAATAGCCTTATCCCAGTTGATACCAATGCATACATATGTAGTGTAGCTCCTTGCTTGCGAGTACTTTGGATGAGTACTCACGGTTGCTTTCTCCTTCTTTTCCCTCTATTCCTTCTACCTGGTTGTCGCAACCAGATGTTGGAGCCCAGGAGCCAGACGCCACCGTCGACGACGACTCCTACTACACCGGAGGTGCCTACTACTACGTGCTGCCCGCTGACGACGACCAGGAGTAGTTTAGGAGGATCCCAGGCAGGAGGCCTGCGCCTCTTTCGATCTGTATCCCAGTTTGTGCTAGCCTTCTTAAGGCAAACTTGTTTAACTTATGTTTGTACTCAGATATTGTTGCTTCCGCTGACTCGTCTATGATCGAGCTCTTGTATTCGAGCCTTCGAGGCCCCTGGCTTGTAATATGATGCTTGTATGACTTATTTTATTTGTAGAGTTGTGTTGTGATATCTTCCCGTGAGTCCCTGATCTTGATCGTACACGTTTGCGTGTATGATTAGTGTACGATTAAATCGGGGGCGTCACAGCCGCCACCACGACTACAACCTTGAGGGTATAATCTGTTTACCCCCTCATGTTTCTTCCTGTGTAAGCCGTACTAGCTAGTTGTTTACGTAGTTGTTTCTGCTATATGTCTAGTACGAGTTTACGTGATTAGATATCAGTATGAGTTTAATACCGTCTTTGCTATGCTCATGATTTATTCCAGGATTATATCAATCAAAATTGCTAATTTATTAAACAACCAAACTTCCCTACATTTGGAGCCTTCTAATGCATTGGGGATTGTGGGGACGTTACGTACCCCATCTATAAGAGCGTGTGCCGTTGGGTTGAATGGTTTTTTCTTTCGATTTTCAGAAGGTATTGTTTCTCATCATTTTTAATAATTTTATGTTTGGTTGTTTCCTGTTTCCAATTTTCATGTGTTTTCTTCTGTTTTTCTTCTCTTTTTATTTTTCACATGTGAATTCTATTTATCAAAAGTCATGAACGTTTAAATGGACAATGCATTTTTTAGAATTCATGATTTTTTTGAACTTATGAATAATTTTAAAATTCACAAGTATATCACCTGCAGAAAAATAGGCTTAACACATAACTGAAGGACGGTTGCCGCATGGATCACCCACTAGTATATATTATTTTTTTAGGGAAATTTAGTATATATAGTAAGCTCTCGGATTTGGAGCCTCCTGGTGCATTGGGCACTATGGGCCTCGGCTGTAAGGGTTTGGGTCATTGGGCCGTCCAATTTTCTGTTTTGAGAATGTATTGGCTGGTTTCTTTCTATTCTTGTTTTGTGTTTTTCACCTATTTTAATAGTTTTTTTCTTCATGTTTTCTTTTCATTTTTCTCTTCTCCTTTTGTTTTTTTTCATTTTTTTCACATGCTGACTCATTAATATTTCTTAAAGTTGTGAACATTTTAAAAAGACTATGAACATTTCTAAATTCATGAACATTTTAAAAATCACTGAATCTTTAAAAACTTTCACGAACATATCTAAAACCTATGAACATTTTATTTGATTTATGAGCCTTTCTCAAATCCATGAACATTGTTTGAAATCCCCGAATATTTTTTGAACTCGTGGACATTTAAAAAATAATCAAGGTTTCATAATCAACAATGTTTTTTAAAATCTAATATTTATAAAATACATGGACTTCTTTTGATTTAATAAACTTCTTTTATGCATCGGGGGTTGTAGGCATGTTATGGACCCCATCTATATGGGTGTGTGTCACTGGGTTGACCGGGTGTTTTCCGGTTTTGAGAAGGTATTGTCAGTTTTTTCTTTTTTCTTTAATTTATGTGTTTCTCTACATTTTAATAGTTTTTTTGTTTTTTCCCACCTTTTCTTCTCCTTTTATTTTCCATTTATTTTTCACATGCTAATTCATATTTTCTAAAGTCCTGAATGTTTGAAAAGACTACAAAGTCTTTTAGAATTCATGAACATTTTTTTAAAATTACAAATAATTTTAAATCCTTAAATATATCACCTAAAGAAGAAGAGGCTTAACACATAACTGAAGGATGGCGCGGCAAAATGTGGGTGATCCTCTAGTATATAGTAGTAATTAGTTTTAGGGAACTATAGTATATAGTAAGCTCTCTAGATTTGGAGTCTCCTTGTGCATCGGTCCCTATGGGCCTTGCCGGTAAGGGTTTGTGTCGCCGAACCATCTGATTTTTCTATTTTGAGTAGGTATTGCCTGGTTTGTTTTTCTTCTCACTTTCTGTGTTTTTCAACCGTTTTAATAGTTTTTTTCCGATTGTTCTTTTCATCTTTGTTTTTCCTTTCACATGCTAGCTCATCAATATTTATTAAAGTTTCAAGCATTTAGAAAGACTATGTTTTTTTAGAATTCATGAATTGTTTTTCGAATTCCTTAACATTTAAAAATTCTTGAGTATTTCCCATAGTTCATGAACTTATGTAAAGTCTGTGAATGCTTTTCTAATTTAGGAATCTTTCTCAAATTCGTGACCATTTTTTGAAATCCATGCATATTTTTTGAATTAGAGAACATTTTTAAAAATTTGTGTTTATGTAATCCACAAGATTTTTAAAATATAATATTTTGAAAATATGTGAACTTCTTGAAATAAAAATAATATGATAGCCGCTTTTTCTGAGTCGGAGAGGATGAACAAAAATAAAAGCTAAATGATGGAGCGGAGCATGGGCCGAAGTTGAGCGAGCGGGAGCTTCATAGGCCGGCCCATGTGAGTGTTATAACACCAATTTCACAGTTTGAATGTGGAATGGGAGCTCAACAACTATCGTCAACTGACACTAAGGCCGGAATGTGCAAGAACCTCACAACCACACACCTAACAACTTCGGTCTCCTCTCAGAACAAATATCGTCTCCAACGACAACCAACAAGATATACGAATGAAAAACAAAACACTCTAGAACAACAGTAGATAAAACCAAAATGAAACTATTGACCACAATAATCTACTACAGAAAAAAGAGTTAATCTCATGAGTCCTGAATGGCACGACAAAGCGCACATAGCTTCTATATGCATATTTGCTGGTGTGTAACAGACATAAGGCGCAGTGCTAGTTAAATGCCCATAATTTAGATTGCGTCATCATCAATTAAGTAGACTAGGTGATCCAATCGTACTCCTGGAACTGGCAAAAGCAAAATTTACCAAAAAAATGGAGAATGCTTCTGTAGTCCCCTTAAAAAAAGGAGACGAATGCCCGAATCTGAAAGCAAGTTTAAAATGGTAGTATCCCTGTACGAGTGCATGCCTCAATACTCTAGTATGTCTCAAGCATCTGCCAATAACAAAAGTAAAGGCGTATAGATCATAATGGGGAGTACTGTACTTACTATACAGTCTTGTCAATAGAACCTCCGACTGATCCCTCAATTGCCAACCATTCACCAGGCATGAGAGCAGATTTTAAACAAAGAAAGGAAAGAAACATATGATTGTAACAGAAAAGCTACGGAAAAAAACGATTAAAGAGTGAATTACGATAGATATTGCTCTATCAATGTAGACATGGTTGTCTTGTCGTGCAGACCCTGCTGGACGAGCTCCATGTCATGTGCGCGCAGCTAAGAGAGGGGTCATACGTGGCCGGGCCTTTTTCTCGTGACTCCTGGCCTCCCTAGGGTGTCTCCTCCTCTTAAGGTTCCGCATTTGTGCCTCCTGCTACAACACTGTTGCCTTACGGAGATGATGTTGTGAAAGAGTGGAGAAGGATGGGCAACATACGTGTTATGGTAGGAAGGTGTAACGGCAGCCATTAGAGGGAAGAATAGGAAATTGGTTATAGGATATAGTCACTAAAGGAGCAAATATATAGTACTCCCTCCGTTCCTAAATATAAGTCTTTGAAGTGTTTTTACTATGGATCACATACGGAGTAAAATGAGTGAATCTATACTTAAAATGCATCTATATACATCCGTATGTGGTTCATAGTGAAATCTCTACAAAGACTTATATTTAGGAACGGAGGGAGTAGTACATTGGTAGCTCTGTCCTTTGGTTACAGTTGACAAATAGAGACGGATTGAGCATGTTGCTATTTGGGGGTGACACGGAATTTCAAAGAAATTCAGTGGTATTAGATTTAGCATCTGGAGAGACATGGTTTCTTTAGGCAACTGATATACGAATTTTCATCTAACACACTAGGTATGGCATGAAAGAGATTTTGTTTGGCCTCGATTATTCATATGGAAATCTTGGCCTAGGCCTTTCCACGTTTGAAGTGGTATTTAATGGTTTTGGCTTGCAGCTACATGAAACCAAGGTTTCCTATTTACTCTTGATGATTTATCAGACCGGATGGGAGAATTTATTTCACCGCATAGAAAATGAGCTATGAGTTGTATTTCCACAAACAAACAAATCCAACCTCTTTCGTCTTTATTTATTGTGGTTACTATGCCATGTTGACCTTTTTCCTATAGAAATACTATATAACAACACTCAAACATATACATGCTCCTTATATCCGTAGCACTACCAAACAAAGCGGAATGTACGAATCACGTTTTGAACATCATACTATTCTTGCTGCAGATAAAAAAGTACACCTCGCTTATATCAAACAAAATAAAAAGAACCAAGGAGACATTGAGTTCAGAAAACCATATATATGCGCTTAAGGAAACATTACACATTTACCCGACTGATAAAACAACAACATAATAATTAACAATGGCATTGTACATCTCCATCAGATATATATCTCCCCACAGAGACGACACTTATTTATGACCAGGAACGCTATACACATATAGACACGTTTTTTTGGGACTGACCACCGTCACTTGACGCCCATGCAAGACATACAACCTATAAATATGTAACAAGAATCATGCACACGCAGACACAGCAGACACGCATGCATGCGCTGCCGCAGTCGTCACGCGTGCGGTGACACTAGCTCCAGGATCGACCTGGCCGGACGGCTAGAGATTAATTCATTGTCATACCTCGGATACCTAGCGCATAAAGTCCATGATGAGATCTCGGTGCGGGTAATCGTTCAGCAGGGAGTCTTCGTCATCCGTGTAGTGGACGGATTTAGTGTCCTCCTCCTGCCCGTCCTCGTTTGCCGATAAGGGCGCCCTGAGGGTCGACATGGTGGTGGCAGCAGTGGCGACGGCGGAGGCGGTGGCGACCGGGGAGGAGAAAACATCGTCCCCGGTGATGGCAGAGTATAGGCTCAGCATGCGAAGCCTGTTTGGAGTGGCCTGCAGGGTGAGATCATCGAGCAGCTGTGGAGTTGAAACAACCTGCGGACGCGTCACAGGAGTGGATGGGGTGCGTTGGAAGATGCGGGGCGGCGTCTGCAGCATGGCGAAGGTCGAAGGCGGCACCGCGGCGGCAGCGAAGGCGGCGACCGGGTCCTCGCCCCTGAGCTCGCGGGTGAAGTGCGCGAAGAAGCAGATCCGGCGTTGGCAGCGCGTGCCTGCCTCGCACTTGCGCGTGCGGAACCGGGTCGGGTGCAGCCACAACTCGAAGACGCCGTGCGCGTAGCGGCACCTGAGCCCGCGCGCGCAGGTCGGCGGCGGGTGACCAGCGCCGGTGAGCCCGAGCTGCGCGTGTGCGTGCGCATTGGCGCGATACTCCGGGCAGGAGATGGCGACGTAGTTGAAGCGGCGCGGGTCACGGCGGCGGGCGCGCTCGCCCTTGTGCGCGTATGGGCATGCCGTCCAGTCGTGGCTGTACGGCTGCGGGCACCGTCGCACCTTGTACTCGTACAGCCAGAAGTCCTCCGACATGGACGCCCACAGCCGATGCCCCTCGTGTGCCCATGCGCCCCACGTTGTTGGGTCGGTCAGCTGGTATGTGACGCTGCCGTCCGCTTGCACCACCATGTTATACATGTCCAGTTCCATGGCCGTCCTCCTTGATCTCCTTGATCAAACACGGCAAACTCTCCAACAGATTAACAATACTAATTAAAAACTAGAAACTCATGGACATGATAGTAGCTAGGCCATGGCTCTGAATTTTTCTGAGGATATGGGGGATGATTTGGACCAAAAACTCTCGAGATTATTTGTAGCTAGGCCATGGTTGTGAAATAATGTTGAGGATGGGATGGTTTAGACTAAGATATCTAAGAAATATATGTAGCTAAGCCAAGGCTGTGAATGAATGCTGAGGATGGGGGATGATTTGTTCTACAAACCATGCATGGTTGCGATGTATGGAGAGATGTGATCTGCGTCTATCCGACTGTGGGTATATATTGTTCTAGGGGGTGCGGTGCTAGGCATTAGGTGAGTCGGCTGTTTTGTCTCATACCCATTTATTTTTGCTGTAAAGATAATGAAGACGTGTGGGTGTTTGGACATTGAGTCTCTAGCAAGGCTCCCTAACTAACAACTAGATTCTGGACCCTTCCTCCCCTTGGAAAAGAGACTTTGTATGAAGGTCTAGGATATTATCTATCTTGTTTCCTGGTGCCAGGGAGGAGCTATTTGTCCGATACTAATGTGATAAGATGAGTTGTGCAGACAGTGGGTGTTCATGTATCCCTTGGTATGGTGGGCCATCTCAAGCGAGGGGGTGTTTGTGTGCCTACACGAGTCGTTTTGTCTAACCACATAAATAACACCTTTGGGTTAGGTTCAACAGTAACTCCTTCACGCCCCCGAGACGAGTTCAAGTGTTGCAAAATGCACAAAGGCGTATTGCATAAACTTGATAGTCTGGGTGCAGAAATCCACCACTCTCTCCTCTCCTCCTGGTTAATTGAAATTTATTTGTCATCCCCTATCCACGCTATTTGTTCATATTGTTGGGGATTTTGGTCGTGGTGACTACATCAATTCGTAAACAACAAATATAGCTGTCATTTTGTGCTACTCATAACTCCACGCCTAAAATAATGCTCCTCCGCCTTCCTCATTTAGGATTTTTCATACCCATGACATTGGGTGGAATCCCGAGATTGATACCAAGTGATGCAAAGAGACTTCCGGTAGCCACAAGCACTACCCCTGATACTTTATCTCTTGCTCTCACTCTCAAGCCTCCTTGCACATTGACACTATCACCTGAAGAAGACATTGTGTAATGTTGACCTATTAACTCATAGGTGAAACTTGAATGAAGTGTGTTGTGCTAAATTGGGCAATGCAATGTTGGCTTTGACCTATTTGGGCCGGAGGGTGGCCTATACTGTCTTAACTAGAAGGTTGGTTATCCGTACTAGCTATTTTGAGAAAAAAAATCTAATGTGCACGCAAAACAAATACACTGTAGGTTGCTTCGTGGATATTCATGTGTGAGATTGTGGTGTAAAGATATGACAGACTGAAATTGATGTTTAGTAGTGGCGCCGGAAGACACAATGGAAGTGATGGTTTGTTCCTCTATGACTCCCCACTATGCTGCTTTCCACGATTGGGGGTGCGGTAGCACGCAATGAGGTGAGGTGGTAGCGCGAGGAAGCAGGAGGGGTTAGGCCTAGGATGATGCAACACTCCTCGACGATAACATGAGGAGGCGGGAGGGGTTGGGCCTAAGATGATGTGGTGCTCCTCCATGGCAGCGCAGGGACAGGATAGGCCTAGGAGGATGCGACACTCCTCGATGGCCCAGTCACAACATCCAGATTAGGCGTCTCAAAGCCTTCTGACGATGGCAGCAACATATTCTAGTTAGGATGGTGTTGTAGATAGATCTGTGGTTCTCTAAGTAGAATGGGCTTTTCCCTTGGATTTAGTTTCTCCCGCACTTTACAGCATGAAGTAGGGTGTGGCGTTGTGTTTTGTTTCATCTTTGTTTCTTCATGTGGACGAGAGTTAAGAAGTCGATCTGTATTTCTGAGCAGACAAATTTGAAATCACCCAAATTTGTTGATTTTATTGATAATTTCCAAGTGTGTCTTTCTTGCTTCAACCTTTGGTGACACGTATCTTGAAATTTATATTAGTGCAAAGATTTTTTGTGAGAAATATACACCAATAATTAATCAAATGCAATTGTAATTTTGTATGTGAAATGTAGTGTGTAGTATCTGATAGTGAGGAGGGATGTAAAGCAAATACACTTTCTTCGGTTTCTGATAGTGAGGAGGGATGTATGTGGAGATGCATGTATGTGGATCCTGTTTAGTACATGTATTAAATGGCATTGAACTTTATGCATAATGTATCTAATATTATGAAATGTGAATGAAATAGTTTATTCTTAAATTCTATCAGAAAATACTATGGAAATGCATTGGAAATGAATTAAATCGTAATTGAATTGATCTAAAATGAATATTAAATGCTCTAAACTGTCTCTAAAATCATTCTAGAATGGATCTCTGGAGTTTAGCCAAAATGTGTGTGCAATCTAAAATTTCAGATTTTTCGAATTGTTTCTAAAATACAAGGAATCATGATTAACATGCATTTGTGAAATCTAGTGAAAATCTCTCTCGAAATGATTTCGAAATCTTGACCGGATCATGAATACATAATGTCTAAATTGCGCTTAAATTTTGAATTCGGATAAAACATATTATGACATTTGTAGAAACAATGAAAATGACTCTCGAGTGTTTCTTGAGTAAATAAAGTTTTTGACTTCAGTTACTATGAATTTTATATTGTTTGTAGCTGTCACACCCCTAGTTCTCGTATGATCTAGGCTAGTTGTTGGTGTTTGCATCATGTTTAAATTTCATGAATTTGAAATGGGGGATGTTCAAACCCTAGCACTTGGTTTTCAAATAGATTCAACTAAAATAAATTTCAATGAACCCAAAAATGCCTTCCAAAAATGTTCATGATTTAGGGAAAAAGGTGGAAGCCAAACCCTAAATGATGCACATTTTTCGAGGACACAAAGAGTTTTTAATTAATTAATGTTGTATTTTGAATTAGAGCAAATAAATGCTATAAATATTTTATTTTCTTCAATAACTCTGATATTTTGTGAGGGCATCTGGAATAATCCACCTAGTCCCTACAAAAATTATCAGAAGGAAATAAAATGATTTAGTGCCCAAAACTAAATCAAAACAAATGGCAGGAAAGAAAATGGGAAAAAGTACCTACCTGGGCCAACTTACCTGGCCCTCACTGTTCGGCCCAACTCACCACTGTAGGCACCGCGCCGTGTTCCACCTCGTGCCAGTAGGTGAGGCGCGTGCCCGACACGCGCGCGCACTGTCGTGCCGCCACGCCGCCTACCTGCCTGCGCCCTTGGACAGCACGACGCCACCATTCACTTCCCCGCTGCCATCCGGATCCGTCCGACCCTCTCACTCTCCCCCTCGCCCTCCGCCTCGCTCTCTCCCGTCGATGGCCGACGCGGCCATGAAAGCGCCGCGGTGAACCACCGCGCTCCCCGCCCCCTCTCGACTCCCCGTGTTGTCTGCAAGATCCACCGTCGTCTGCTACGTCGCCTCGACCGAGCCCCGAGTGCTCGAACGCTCTGCTTCGACTGCCACGACCCCGTCTTCGAGCTTCGGTTGCCGAGATCGCCACCGCCGTTCCGTCGCCGTCCAGGCTTCCCCGAGCTCGCCATTGACACATTTGGATCTGTTGTGAGCCGTCGTGTCGAACCCCCCATCTCCCCACGCGCTTTAGGCCCCCCTCCCCTACCGCACAAGCTAAAACTCGGCTCCGCTATTGCCAGAGGATGCGTGCTCCTCGTGTTCCGTTTGTTGTCGTCGTCCAACGGGTGTGCTCCAGAGTAAACTCTGACTCCATTGTGCACCCTAGACGGCTTGGTAGGGAGCCCTAGCTCCATGCCCGCACACCACCGAGCTCCGCCGCCGCATACGCTCGTCGCTGTCACCGCTACACATCGCCCCAAGCGTCCCCGCGACCACCAATGAGTGAACCGCGATGCGGGCGTTCCAACGCACCTAGCCGCGCAACCAGTCGTGGCCGAAAACGGTCGGCCGGTGATCGCCGCCACATCAGGATGTTGCCGGCGTAACCCTGCCGACGTGGCACGGTAATTAGGGGCTAACCCTGCTAATTAGCCGCCTAGCAACCACTGACAGCGGGCCCCACCGCTGATCAAACCCAGTCAGCGCTGGATTTGACTAGGTTTATCCAATGTGTCACTGACCAGTGGACCCCACTGGTCAGGTGATACGTCTTTGTTGTATCTATAATTTTTGATTGTTCCATGCCAGTATTATACAATTTTCATATACTTTTGACAACTTTTTATACTATTTTTTGGGACTAACATTTTGATCCAGTTCCCAATGTCAGTTCCTGTTTGTTGCATGTTTTTTGTTTCGCAGAAAATCCATATCAAATGGAGTCCAAACGGGATAAAAACTGATGGAGATTTTTTTGGAATATATGTGATTTTTGGGAAGAAGAATCAACACGAGACGATGCCCGAGGGGGCCAAGAGGCAGGGGGCGCGTCCCAGGGGGTCAGGCGAGCCCTGGGCCCTCGTGGCCACCCCATAAGGCGGTTGGTTCCCTTCTTTCGCTGCAATAAAGCTAATATCGGGATAGAGACCGTGTCCAAAATTCAGCCCAATCAGAGTTACGGATCTCCGGGAATTTAAGAAACGGTGAAAGGGTAGAATCAGGGAACGCAGAAACAAAGAGAGACAGATCCTATCTCCGAGGGGCTCTTGCCCCTCCCATGCCATGGAAGCCATGGACCAGAGGGGAAACCCTTCTCCCATCTAGGGAGAAGGTCAAGGAAGAAGAAGAAGGGGGGCTCTCCCCCCTCTCTCCCGGTGGCGCCGGAACGCCGTCGGGGCCATCATCACCACAACGTACACCAACAACTTCACCGCCATCATCACCAACTCTTCCCCCCTCTATGCAGGCGGTGTAACCCCTCTTTTGCCCGCTATAATATCTACTTAAACATGGTGCTCAACGCTATATATTACTTCCCAATGATGTATGGCTATCCTATGATGTTTGAGTAGATCCGTTTTGTCCTATGGGTTAATTGATGATCATGATTGATTTGAGTTGTATGTTTTATTATTGGTGCTATCCTATGGTGCTCTCCGTGTCGCGCAAGCGTGAGGGATCCCCGCTGTAGGGTTTGCAATATGTTCATGATTTGCTTATGGTGGGTGGCGTGAGTGACAGAAGCTCATACCCGAGTAAGTAGGTTGTTTGCATATGGGAGTAAAGAGGATTTGATACTTTAATGCTATGGTTGGGTTTTACCTTAATGATCTTTAGTAGTTGCGGACGCTTGCTAGGGTTCCAATCATAAGTGCATATGATCCAAGTAGAGAAAGTATGTTAGCTTATGCCTCTCCCTCAAATAAAATTGCAATAATGATTACCGGTCTAGTTATCGATTGCCTAGGGACAAATAACTTTCTCGTGAAAAAAAGCTCTCGACTAAAACTAATTTAGTTGTGTCTTTATCCGAACAGCCCCTACTTTTTATTTACACGCTCTTTATTATCTTGCCAACCTATCCAAAAACACCTACAAAGTACTTCTAGTTTCATACTTGTTCTAGGTAAATCGAACGTTAAACGTGCGTAGAGTTGTATCGGTGGTCGATAGAACTTGAGGGAATATTTGTTCTACCTTTAGCTCCTTGTTGGGTTAGACACTCTTACTTATCGAAAGAGGCTAAAATTGATCCCCTATAGTTGTGGGTTATCAAGACCTTTTTCTGGCGCCGTTGCCGGGGAGTTATAGCGTGGGGTGAATATTCTCGTGTGTGCTTGTTTGCTTTATCACTAAGTAGTTTTTATTTTGTGCTCTTGTTTTCTATCTTTCGTTATGGGTAGGAAACGTAAAATACCAAAAAAATTAGTTGTACCTACTACACCAATGGTTGAAGAACCACTCAAAATCTATCACACTCCTGAAGCTTTTTTACTTGGATCATCTTCGATCCCTATGTGCTCGTGCTGAAACCCCAACTAGCTTAGTTGAGGGCAAATATTTAGATGAGCATGCTTTTTATGTGCGACACCGCATATCTGAAAAAGGGAAACTTTTACTGGATCAAATTCATCGTTTGCAGTGCTATGCTTGGAATTTATGTGAAATATATGATTTTACTTGTTGTTCTAAAGACCCTAAGAAACACCTTCCTTACCAATGTGAGTTTAGTGATAATGGAATCGTATCTTCGTATACTAAGGGTGTTTTATAATTACTATGATGTTCAACAAATTGAAGAATTTGTTGCTTTTAGGGGTACTTGTGAAATTGCTTCTTTTATTGAAGAGTGTGATACTACTCTCTACAAATCTGAAAATTTGGCCATACTTAAATATTGCTATGATAATTATGCTTCTAATCCTTATATTAAACCATATATTGAGTACTCCTCCGCTGTCCAAGAAGAGACTAATATTTTGCAGGAGTCTATGGAAGAAGAAATTGATGAAACTGTGAGCTCATTGGATGAAAAAGATGACGAGGAGAGC
This sequence comes from Triticum monococcum, assembly GCA_034509565.1. Classification (NCBI taxonomy): domain Eukaryota; kingdom Viridiplantae; phylum Streptophyta; class Magnoliopsida; order Poales; family Poaceae; genus Triticum; species Triticum monococcum. The sequence goes on along the minus strand of CM067842.1, from coordinate 71,856,518 downwards.
AAAGAACAAAAGGAGGAAGAGCGGATTAGCTACCCGTGCCCACCTTCTAATGAGAGTAACTCTTCAACCCATACATTGTTTAATTTCCCTTCGTGCTTACCGAAGGATGATTGCTATGATGATTGTTATGATCCCGTCGATTCTTTTGAAATATCCCTTTTTGATGATGCTTGCTATGCTTGTGGCCATGATGCCAACATGAATTATGCTTATGGAGATGAAGTTGCTATAGTTCCTTATGTTAAACATGAAACTGCTGCTATTGCACCCACGCATGATAGTCCTATTATCTTTTTGAATTCTCCCGACTACACTATATCGGAGAAGTTTGCCCTTATTAAGGATTATATTGATGGGTTGCGTTTTACTACAACACATGATGATTTTGATAGATATAATATGCATGTGCTTGCTGCTCCTACTTGCAATTATTATGAGAGAGGAACTACATCTCCGCCTCTCCATGTTTCCAATAAGATAAAATTGCAAGAAATTGTTTATACTATGCATTGGCCTTTACTATGTGTGCATGAATTGTTCTTTTATGACATGCCGATTCATAGGAAGAGAGTTAGACTTCGTTGTTGCATGATATATGTTACTTTGTGCTCACTACTAAATCACAAATCATTGTTAATTAAAATTGGCTTTGATATACCTTGGGATCCGGGTGGATTCATTACTTGAGCACCTTATGCCTAGCTTAATGGCTTTACAGAAAGCGGTGCCAGGGAGACAACCCGGAAGTTTTAGAGAGTCATTTATTTCTGTTTAGTGCTTTTATATAGTTTAAAAACAAAAAAGTAAAGAGGGGAACCCAAAACTTTTCAAAAAGGAAAGTGAAAGTGAGAAAGACAAGCATTGTTGAAGTGGGGGAGCTCCTTGAACTTTGTTCATGCTCACGGAAACTTTGTGAATATTGATTACAGAAAAATTTCAACAAAAATAATTATCCCCTTGTACAATTCCATTTTATTATAAAAATAATGTGCCAAGATTTGCCTATAGGATGTTTACATTGCTTGTTGGTTTGTGCGGTGCAGAACAGAAACTTTGGCTGTAGTGCACGATTTTACTTTTTTTACTGGAACGTCAAACGGTTCTGAAACTTTTTGCACTGTCTTTCTATACAAATTTTTTATTTTTCCTAATTTTGGCATAATTTTTGGAGTAACAGAGGTATGGTGAATGTTCATATTACTACAGAGTGTCCTGTTCAAGATAGATTCTGTTTTTGATGCATAGTTTGCTTGTCTTGATGAAACTATCAATTTATATCAGTGGATTAAGCCATGGAAAACTTATATTACTGTAGCTACAATGCAAAAAAAAATTATGAATTGGTTTGAAAAAGTACTTAGAGTAGTGATTTTCTTTATTATACTAATGGATCTTACCGAACTTTCCGTTAAGTTTTGTGTGATTGAAGTTTTCAAGTTTTGGGAGAGATCATGATGGATGAAGGAATAAGGAGTGGCAAGAGCCTAAGATTGGGGATTCCCGAGGCACCCCAAGGAAATATTCAAGGACTCCCAAGCAACTAAACTTGGGGATGCCCCGGAAGGCATCCCCTCTTTCTTCTAACGATCATCGGTAATTTCATTCGGAGCTATATTTTTATTCGTCACATGATATGCGTAAATCTTGGAGCGTATTTTGCATTTAGTTTTCAATTTTCTTTGATGCACCATGCTGGTATGAGATAGTCCTTGGTTGATTTATAGAATGCTCATTGCACTTCACTTATATCTTTTCAGTATGGCTTTATAAAATGCTTCATGTGCTTCACTTATATCTTTTGAAGTTTGGATTGCCTGTTTCTCTTCACATAGAAAACCGCCATTTGTAGAATGCTCTTTTGCTTCACTTATATTTGTTAGAGCATGTGCATATCTTTTATATAAAGATTAAACTCTCTTTCTTCACTTATATCTATTTAGAGAGATGACAGGAATTGGTCATTCACATGGTTAGTCATAAAATCATACATAAAACTTGTAGATCACTGAATATGATATGTTTGATTCCTTGCAATAGTTTTGCAATATAAAGATGGTGATATTAGAGTCATGCTAGTGGGTAGTTATGGATTGTAGAAATACTTGTGTTGAAGTTTGTGATTCCCGTAGCATGCACGTATGGTGAACCATTATGTGAAGAAGTCGGAGCATGATTTATTTATTGATCGTCTTCCTTCTGAGTGGCAGTCGGGGACGAGCGATGGTCTTTTCCTACCAATCTATCCCCCTAGGAGCATGTGCGTAGTACTTTGTTTCGATAGCTAATAGACTTTTGCAATAAGTATGTGAGTTCTTTATGACTAATGTTGAGTCCATGGATTATATGCACTCTCACCCTTCCATCATTTCTAGCCTCTTCGGTACCGTGCATTGCCCTTTGTCACCTCGAGAGTTGGTGCAAAATTCGCCGGTGCATCCAAACCCCGTACGATACGCTCTATCACACATAAGCCTCCTTATATCTTCCTCAAAACAGCCACCATACCTACCTATTATGGCATTTACATAGCCATTCCGAGATATATCGCCATGCAACTTCCACCATCATCATATACATGACTTGAGCATTTATTGTCATATTGCTTTGCATGATCGTAAGATAGCTAGCATGATGTTTTCATGGCTTGTCCGTTTTTTGATGTCATTGCTACGCTAGATCATTGCACATCCCGGTACACCACTGGAGGCATTCATATAGAGTCATATTCTATTCTAGTATTGAGTTGTAAAATAAAAGTGTGATGATCATCATTATTAGAACATTGTCCCATGTGAGGTTATCAAAATAAAAGTGGCCAAAGAAGCCCCCCCAAAAAAGAGAGAGGCCAAAGAAGCCTACAAAAAAAGAGAAAAAAATAAAAATAAAAATAAAAAAATGAGAGAAAAGAGAGAAGGGACAATGTTACTATCCTTTTACCACACTTGTGCTTCAGAGTAGCACCATGTTCTTCATATAGAGAGTCTCTTGAGTTATCACTTTCATATACTAGTGGGAATTTTCATTATATAACTTGGCTTGTATATTCCAACGATGGGCTTCCTCAAATGCCCTAGGTCTTAGTGAGCAAGCAAGTTGGATGCACACCCACTTAGTTTCAGTTTGAGCTTTCACACACTTATAGCTCTTAGTGCATCCGTTGCATGGCAATCCCTACTCCTCGCATTGACATCAATTGATGGGCATCTCCATAGCCCGTTGATTAGCCACCTCAATGTGAGACCTTCTCCCTTTTTGTCTTCTCCACGCAACCTCCACCATCATATTCTATTCCACCTATAGTGCTATATCCATGGCTCACACTCATGTATTGCGTGAAAGTTAAAAAGGTTTGAGAACGTCAAAAGTATGAAACAATTGCTTGGCTTGTCATCGGGGTTGTGCATGATTTGAATATTTTGTGTGGTGAAGATGGAGCATAGCCAGACCATATGATTTTGTAGGGTTAACTTTCTTTGGCCATGTTATTTTGAAAAGACATGATTGCTTTATTAGCATGCTTGAAGTATTATTGTCTTAATATCAAATGATAGACTATTGCTTTGAATCACTCGTGTCTTAATATTCATTCGATGATTAGATTACATGATCAAGATTATGCTAGGTAGCATTCCACATCAAAAATTATCTTTTTTATCATTTACCTACTCAAGGACAAGCAGGAATTAAGCTTGGGGATGCTGATACGTCTCCGTCGTATCTATAATTTTGATTGTTTCATGCCAATATTATACAACTTTCATATACTTTTGGCAACTTTTTATACTATTTTTGGGACTAACATATTGATCCAGTGCCCAGTGCCAGTTCCTGTTTGTTGCATATTTTTTGTTTTGCAGAAAATCCATATCAAATGCAGTCCAAACGGGATAAAAATTGACGGAGATTGTTTTGGAATATATGTGATTTTTGGGAAGAGGAATCAACGCGAGAGGAGCCCGAGGGGGGCACGAGGCAGGGGGGCGCGCCCGGGGTCCTCGTGGCCACCCCGTAAGGCAGTTGGTGCCCTACTTTCGCCGCAAGATAGCTAATATCCGGATAGAGATCGTGTCCAAAATTCATCCCAATCGGAGTTACGGATCTCCGGGAATTTCAGAAACGGTGAAAAGGGCAGAATCAGGGAATGCAAAAACAAAGAGAGACAGAGAGACGGATCCAATCTTGGAGGGGCTCTCGCCCCTCCCATGCCATGGAGGCCATGGACCAGAGGGGAAACCCTTCTCCTATCTAGGGAGAAGGTCAAGGAAGAAGAAGAAGGGGGCTCTCTCCCCCTCTCTCCCGGTGGCGCCGGAACGCCGCCGGGGCCATCATCATCACCGCAATCTACACCAACAACTTCACCGCCATCATCACCAACTCTTCCCCCCTCTATGCAGCGGTGTAACCCCTCTTTTACCCGCTGTAATATCTACTTAAACATGGTGCTCAACTCTATATATTATTTCCCAATGATGTATGGCTATCCTATGATGTTTGAGTAGATCCGTTTTGTCCTACGGGTTAATTGATGATCGTGATTGGTTTGAGTTGCATGTTTTATTATTGGTGTTGTCCTATGATGCTCTCTGTGTCGCGCAAGCGTGAGGGATACCCGCTGTAGGGTTTGCAATATTTTCATGATTTGCTTATGGTGGGTGGCATGAGTGACAGAAGCACATACCCGAGTAAGTAGATTGTTTGCATATGGGAGTAAAGAGGACTTGATACTTTAATGCTATGGTTGGGTTTTACCTTAATGATCTTTAGTAGTTGCGGACGCTTGCTAGAGTTCCAATCATAAGTGCATATGATCCAAGTAGAGAAAGTATGTTAGCTTATGCCTCTCCCTCAAATAAAATTGCAATAATGATTACCGGTCTAGTTATCGATTGCCTAGGGACAAATAACTTTCTCATGACAAAAAGCTCTCTACTAAAACTAATTTAGTTGTGTCTTTATCTAAACAGCCCCTACTTTTTATTTACACGTTCTTTATTATCTTGCCAACCTATCCAAAAACACCTACAAAGTACTTCTAGTTTCATACTTGTTCTAGGTAAAGCGAACGTTAAGCGTGCGTAGAGTTGTATCGGTGGGCGATAGAACTTGAGGGAATATTTGTTCTACCTTTAGCTCCTCGTTGGGTTCGACACTCTTACTTACCGAAAGAGGCTACAATTGATCCCTTATACTTGTGGGTTATCATCAGGGTTGACCTGGTCAGCCTTAGTTGCCTCGCTGATGTCATGCCACTGTCATGCTGATGCAGTAAAACTTTTCTGGTGTTTTATTAATTCAGGAAATTCTAGAAAATTAGTAAAACTTCAAAAATTCGCAGTAAATCAACTGTAGCTCAGATTGAAATAATTTATATATGAAAAATTATCAGAAAAATTCAATCTATCCATATGTACCATTTTCAAGCATGACAAATGATACGTCCATTTTGCATCATGCTTTTATATCAATATTTATTGCATTATGGGCTGTTATTACACATTATGTCACAATACTTATGTCTATTCTCTCTTATTTTACAAGGTTTACATAAAGAGGGAGAATGCCGACAACTGGCATTCTGAGCTGGAAAAGGAGCAAATATTAGAGACCTATTTTGCACAGCTCCAAAAGTCCTGAAACTTCACGGATGATGTTTTCCAAATATATAAAAAATACTGAGCGCAAGAACCTCACCAGGGGGGCCACACCCTTCCCACGAGGGTGGGGGCGCGCCCCCTACCTCGTGGGTGCCCTGGTGGCCCTCTGGTGGCCATCTTATGCTATATGGAGTCTTTCGATGGGAAAAAAATCATAAGCCATCTTCTCGGACGAAACTCCGCCACCACGAGACGGAACCTTGTCGGAATCAATCTAGGGCTCTGGTGGAGCTGTTCTACCGGGGAAACTTCCCTCCCGGAGGGGGAAATCATCTCCATCGTCATCACCAACGCTCCTCTCATCGGGAGAGGGCAATCTCCATCATCATCTTCATCAGCACCATCTCATCTCAAAACCCTAGTTCATCTCTTGTATCCAATTCTTGTCTCCAAGTCCGGGATTGGTGCTAGTAGGTTGCTAGTAGTGTTAATTACTCCTTATAGTTGATTCTAGTTGGTTTAATTGGTGGAAGATCATATGTTTAGATCCTATATGCATATTAATACCCCTCTGATTATGAACATGTTTATGCTTTGTGAGTAGTTACTTTTGTTCCTGAGGACATGGGAAAAGTCTTGCTATTAGTAGTCATGTGAATTTGGTATTCGTTCGATATTTTGATGAGATGTATGTTGTCTCTCCTCTAGTGGTGTTATGTGAACGTCGACTACATGACACTTCACCATTATTTGGGCCTAGAGGAAGGCATTGGGAAGTAATAAGTAGATGATGGGTTGCTAGAGTGACAGAAGCTTAAACCCTAGTTTATACGTTCCTTCGTAAGAGGCTGATTTGGATCCATATGTTTCATGCTATGGTTAGGTTTACCTTAATACTTTTGTTGTATTTGTGGGTGCTTGCAATAGAGGTTAATCATAAGTGGGATGTTTGTCCAAGTAAGGACAGCACCCAAGCACCGGTCCACACACATACCAAATTATCGAAGTACCGAACACGAATCATATGAACGTGATGAAAACTAGCTTGACAATATTCCCATGTGTCCTCGGGAGCGCTTTACATCATATAAGAGTTTGTCCAGGCTTGTCCTTTGATAAAAAAAGGATTGGGCCACCTTGCTGCACTTTATTTACTTTTGTTACTTGTTGCTCGTTACAAATTATCCTATCACAAAACTATCTGTTACCACTTATTTTAGTACTTGCAGAGAATACCTTGCTGGAAATCGCTTATCATTTCCTTCTGCTCCTCGTTGGGTTCGACACTCTTACTTATCGAAAGGACTACGATAGATCCCCTATACTTGTGGGTCATCAACAAACCAACTTATACGTGCTGTATAAGTGGAAACATATTAATGGCATTTTAAGAGGCTTGATTTGGAGTTGCATTTGAACCCTTAGTTCAAATGGACTTCATCCAAAATGAATGCTAGTTGTATTAGCTCAAACAACATCGCATCTACATGCCATGTTCATGCATCATATTGTGGCATATGCTTGTGTGTTGATTGCATGCACCATTCTTCTCGATAGGTCCTGCTCTGGAGACCGTTCCAAAGTACCTGTCTGAGGAGCAATGCTCTACTGTTGATCTTCCAGGCAAGCAACCCCCTTTGAGCATTCAAATACAACCCCACGCTCTTGCTTATTCTCACCTTTATTGCATTAGGAGGACAACGATTCAAGTGCTACTTTATGTTGCAGTAGTTGAACCCATTCCTCTGCATGACCTGTCTTTGGCACAGTAAATAGTTGAAACCCACTAGCATGTGTAGGAGTTGATTGAGCCATGTTGTGTTCCTACCATGCTATGCCTGCTATTGCTTAGAGTTGTGTTAGGTATGATTCATTGGGAATGGATTGGAGTGTTATGCTATGTTCTGATGCTGAGAATTAAGTGTGCGAACACGTTTTCGTAAAGGTAGCGATGAGAGATCATGTAGGAGTACGTGGTGGGTTGTCCCTTTGGGACCATACTTAAGAACTGAGTTCTGTGTTAGTTGTCCAAGAATAGATACTATGTAACACCCACAATGCGGCTATATCTCCCACGTGTCGGAGCATGACTTAGAGGCATAACCGCATAGAAGGCATTTCGCAAGAGAGGTAATCTTTACACATCCCATGTACTGAATAAGAATGGGATAAAGAGTTGGCTTACAATCGCCACTTCACACAAATACAAGTTAAACATACATCATCCAGAATACAATCAAGGTCCGACTACGGAACCAAATAAAGAAAGACAACCCCTAATGCTAGATCCCCGATCGTCCCGACTGGGCTCCACTACTGATCAACTGGAAACGAAACAACACAACGAACACGATCTTCATCGAGCTCCCACTTGAGCTCAGTTGCGTCATCTGCACTGGTATCATCGGCACCTGCAACTGATTTTGGAAGTATCTGTGAGTCACGGGGACTCAGCAATCTCACACCCTCGTGATCAAGACTATTTAAGCTTATGGGTAGGAAAAGGTAGTGAGGTGGATCTGCAACAAGCACTAGCATGTATGGTGGCTAACTTACGCAAAAGAGAGCGAGAAGAGAAGCAAAGCACAGTCGTGAACTAGAAGTGATCAAGAAGTGATCCTGAAACTACTTACGTTCAAACATAACACAAGAACTGTGTTCACTTCCCGGACTCCGCCGGAAAGAGACCATCACAGCTACACACGCGATTGATGCATTTTAATTAAGTTAAGTGTCGGGTTTTCTACAACCAGATATTAACAAATTCCCATCTGCCCATAACCGCGGGCATGGCTTTCGAAAGTTCAAAACCCTGCAGGGGTGTCCCAGCTTAGCCCATCACAAACTCTCACGGTCAACGAAGGATATTCCTTCTCCCAGGAAGACCGGATCAGACTCGGAATCCCGGTTACAAGACATTTCGACAATGGTAAAACAAGACCAGCAAAGCCGCCCGATGTGCCGACAAATCCTGATAGGAGTCGCACGTGTCTCGTTCTCAGGGCACACCAGATGAGTCATCCTACAAGTAAAACCAAACCTCAAGTTTCCCCGAGGTGGCCCCGCAGTCTACTCAGTTCGGACCAACACTTAGAGAAGCACTGGTCCGGGGGGGGGGGGGGGTTAAAAAAGACGACCCTTGAGTCTACAGAACCCAAGGGAAGGTGATAGGTTGTTAGTGCAAATGTAAAACCAATGTTGGGCCTTGCTGGAGGACTTTTATTCAAAGCGAACTGTCAAGGGGTTCCCATAACACCCAACCGCGTAAGGAACGCAAAATCAAGGAACATAACACCGGTATGACGGAAACTAGGGCGGCAAGAGTGGAACAAAACACCAGGCATAAGGCCGAGCCTTCCACCCTTTACCAAGTATATGGACGCATTAATTAAAATAAGAGATATTATGATATCCCAACATATCCATGTTCCAAACGTGGAACAAACCCCATCTTCACATGCAACTAACAACGCTATAAGAGGGGCTGAGCAAAGCGGTAACATAGCCAAACAACGGTTTGCTAGGACAAGGTGGGTTAGATGCTGTACTTGGCAATATGGGAGGCATGATATAGTAAGTGGTAGGTATCGCGACATAGCAATAGAGCGAGCAACTAGAAAGCAAAGATAGAAGTGATTTCGAGGGTATGGTCATCTTGCCTGAGATCCCACAAGGAAGAAAAACGAGTCCATGAAGAAGACAAACGGACGTATTCGAATGGATCCTCACAACTTCGGAACGAAACCGAAGCTAACGAGAGAAGTAACCCGGAAAGAAGCAAGCAACAAAGTAAACAACCAAGCATAACATGGCATGATATGCGAGATGTGATATGCAATGCATATGCATGCTCTGGAAGGAAAAGAACCAGGCCTCAACTTGGCAAACCAAGAGTGCCGCTGGAAAGATGAGTTGATTTCGGTCGAAATCGATATAAAGATCACCGGAATCGGATGCACGGTTTGCAAATGGCAAGCAAAACAATAATGGCATAATTCTGCGATTAACAGCACGATGCCATCTAGAATGCAACAAGAAACTAATCTAATGCACTCCAACATAACAACAAAGCACATGGAAGTGATCTACTCAAGATGCTTGATGAAAGATGAACACTGAGCTACGGCTAAATCTCACAATAGCAGGTTCAAAAAAACATGAGAAAAGTGCAAAAGATATCAGCTTCACAGACTTAGTGAAAATAACATGCCAGGAATTTACATCAGGAAGCAATGTTTAGAGCAAGCTAACAACATGCTACACGAACAGAACATAGCAATGCAAGGCATGTCATGAACCTACTCAAAGCATATAACAAAAGTCCCTTACTGACCATAAGCCAAAAAGGATCAGAAGATATGATGGCACCCATGTAAACATAGCAAGTTTCGTTAACAGATTCAGACTTAGCAGAAAACTGGACATGGCATAAACAGAATTATGAAGGCATGTTTGCGATCTTGATTCCCTCAACACAAGGCATTTCATGACAAACTAAGCATACTACCAGCAAGAAGACATGTTAAAGAAGCTAACCAAAGCAAGAACAATCTCATAGCATGCATGGATCAACTACAATAACCTTGGCAAAATTGATTAACACGTAAACAATCTGCCAGGAACATTTTATAGCAAAAGTAGAGCAAGATTGAGTCATGCTAGGGTACTCCATAAATACAAACAGGGACACGGATGGATAGAGCATAACCATATGTAAAAATCATCCTTACTGAACATACTCAAAAGAAGCATGGATCTCTCTGTAGCAACATGAATACATGGCATAAAAATAACAGCAGGGAAATGACTGTGAAATTCTAAGTCCCTGAAATCAGCAATATCACGAGAGCTACTTTGCATGCTTGTGCTAGTCACCACATTGATCACAAAAGTACATGTCATACACCCCTGTAAAGATGGCATGTCATAGCCCAAAACACATGTAGAGCTCGTGACCATAGGCAGCACACAATAATCATGGCAAGAATGACAAATGCTCATAATCTGATAAGAAGCAGCACCTAACATTTTATAGCACTCTTGCATCAACTATTTGGGCATCAAGATAGACTCAAACAAGCATGGCACAATGGAACAAAATGAAGAACACATCATGATGAACATTTTGACATGTCATATGCACAAAACGGACCACCGAGCACAAAGTTATGGCATGATGAAGGGAGCATCAGAATATAAGATTTTTGGGACATGGACGAAAATCTCGGGGTCAACCTCGTTTTCAGATCTGGATCTGAGGTGGCGCACGGACCGAGGTTCGCCGGATCCTTGCCGGAGTTGCGGTGGGACGGCAGCCGGACTTAATGAGAAGCTCGCCGGAGTGAGGAGAAGGATGAGGGCCGGCCGGAGTTTGCGGAGTGCGCGGCAGGCGCGGGCTGCGGGGTCCCGCCGGACCTGAGCGGCGGACGGCGAGGCGGGCGTCGGCCGGAGGCAATCCGCGGCGGTGGGCGGCGAGCAACTCTGGGCAGCGGCGAAGCATCGGGGCAGCGCACGCGGCGGGATCCGGGCCCGGCGCGGGCCGGATCTGGGCTCAGCGGGCCCGCACGGTGGGAGGCGTTGACCGGCGCCGGGGTTGGCGACGTGGCGCCCACGGAGTGGAGGGGAGCGGCGGCGAGGTGACGTGGCGCTTCGCCATTGGTCGGACGACGTGGCCGGCTGGACATGTCCGGCGGGGTGGACATGTCCGGCGGCGCGAGGAAGGGGAAGGCTAGGGTTCATCCGCGAATTTTCGGGGGGAGGTGCAAATATATAGGTAGAGGGAGCTAGGAGAGTCCAAATGAGGTGCGGTTTTCGGCCACGCGATCGTGATTGAACGGCCGAGAGGATGGAGGGGGTTTGGAAGGGTTATTGGGCCACTTAAGAGGGGTGTTGAGCTGCAGCACACATGAGGCCTTTACGGTTCCCCGGTTAACCGTTGGAGTATCAAACGGACTCCAAATGGCACGAAACTTGACAGGCAGTCTACCGGTGGTGTACCAAGGCCGCTTGGCAAATCTCGGTCCATTCCGAGAAAGTTTAACACCCGCTCACGAAAAGAGGCAAAAGAGGGCGCCGGAGGACGTAGGAGTGTCGGATTGAGAAACGGAAAACGGGGAAAATGCTCGAGTGCGTGAGACGAACACGTATGCAAAAGAGATGCACATGATGACATGATATGAAATGCATGACATGCAAACAAGTGACAAGGCAACACCAGTGAATAACTGGAAGACACCTGGCGCAACGGTCTCGGGGCGTTACAACACTCCACCACTACGAGAGGATCTTGTCCCGAGATCTAGGAAGGCACCGGAGGGAAACGGAAGAGGAAGAGAAAAGTTAAAACAAAGTTGCTTCTTTGACAAACGAGTGTAACCAAAGAACCTTGAGACGATAAACAATTTTGAGAAAAGAATACAACGGAGATGAACGAAGTTGAAAACACTCCGTTAGAAAAGAGGAACAAGGAAGAACAAATTCGAATAACACTCCGGTTGAAAAGAGATGCAAGAATTGACAAGGCGAAAAGAACTTGAGCAGAGGGCACAACACTCCGGTTAAATGGATAAGCACGAAAAGAACATGATCCTCACCATTCGAGATGATGAGAGAAAAGATCAACATCACGATGCCTCCGAAAGAAAAGAAAGAACGGAATGGAATGAACTGAGGGAAACAAGATCTTCAAAGAGCACACTTACAACAAATGGTAGAACGGAGTTGTTGGATTACCAACAACGAAAAGAGTAAGCTTGTTGTGGGCTTATGGAAAACATGTCAAAATCTTGAGGTGTGATTCTGCCACTAACAAAACAATAGATTGGATTGATATCAACAAGGAGATGAAAAACTTATTTCACCGGGAGGATAATTGAGGAACTTGGACCATTTATAAGCACCATAAATAGCAACAATCCTTAGGGAAAGCTTTAGGTGAAATATAACCCAATATAACTCCAATGAAGAGACTGATGGATTTAAAATACCTCATTCTTAACAACATGTGAATCATGAAACATGAACTCAAATTATCAAGAATGACATAATACCACCTCCAATGATACGGTAGAAAGAATTGCACTTCAGAATGCAAGATGAAGAATGCTTGAGCTCCTCTGAAAAGAATCTTGATGAGCACTTCGAGAAGGAATCAAATCCTTTATGAACCAACATGTAGAGCCTCCATGAAGAACTCTGGTAATAAAAGAATGATCAAATGAAATGAAGGATGAAAAGAATAAGGTTGAAACCTTGCAATGATTAGATGGATCTTTGTGATGATGAGAGCTTGGAACTTGAGGAAAAGAAAAGATGAACCAAATAAAACCGAGAATTTGATGAACCTCCGGAATAAGGAATTAATACCTTGGATGAAACAATAATAAGAATTACGTTGTGCGTATCCTTCACCACTTTAGCTTGATGACAAGCAACGGATTTGGGAAACTACTTATTCTTGTAGAAAAAGGGTTAAGATAGATATAGCGCAAACTTGGGAAGGTCTTCAACAAACCACCGGTAGGATTTGGAAATAACGAATGAATTGATATGATAACAAGAGGAAAGTAATCTTGAACGAACAACCGTAAGAATTTGAAAACAATTGAAGAAAAGATAAAGAAACACCGGGAAGAATTAGAGAACGAATGAAGATACTTGAGGGGATTTAGATACATGAAAACAAAGAGATCACGAACTGATTAGAGAATACTTGAATGATGCACCGGTAAGATTTGAGAACGAGAGCTGAAAGCTGGAATGAATAATTCTAAGAAGACGAGCTCTGGAGAATCAAACTAAAAAGACTCCTGAATTGCTCCGGATGGGTGAAAAGAATTCTCACAATCGAAAACAATTATGAGAGAATATCATGAAGCTAGAACCATGAATCTTGAAGAGAATGGAGCAAGATTAAGAGAAAAATCTTCCTCAGTCTTCAAATCCCAGAATGACGACGAGTAACACCATCAAGAATTGTTGAGGCACTCCGGAATGAAAATTAGAAAGGTTGAACCAAAGATGAAAAGAATGTGAAAGATCTTGGAGAAGGCATTTGACTGATGATAACTCATTCTTACGTCAAACTTGGAAAATAATTTGAGAAGCTCCGAGAAAATTAGAAGAGTCAGGTAAGGTCCTGGGAAAAGACCTGTGGGTTAGGGCCCATTGAAAGGAAACACCATTGAATGATTTAAAGGAAGATTGCGCCGGTTGAATTGAATGGCTTGAATGAGATAACATCCTCAAAAGAGCTTGAACGAATGCCGAGTGGAAACACGATTCTTCTGAGATATCTTCAGCACTCCGGAACAATTGAATAGCGAGAAGTGAAAGATTAAGAGGTGCAATGGCATGGTAAAAGAATTTGAAACAAGGAAAAAGGATGTGATCGACAAGGCTTGACTCCACCGGAGAAGAAAACGAGTGAATAGTGACGAACTTGAAGCTCCGTTAGTATCTTCCTGAGAATCACCAGAGAAGAACATTGACGTAAAAGAATGGATAGACTTCACATCAATAAGATGGCTACTTGGTTAAGAAATCCAAGTCCTTGAAGAAAAAATGATGGGAGGGTGGCAAAAACAAAGACAACTTGGGACGGATGAAACAAATAACGTTGAAAAGACTTTGAGTTGATCTTACGGATGGGAAAATGATAGGATCATCTTGAAGAGAATCACACCGGTTGGAAAGAATTAACATGACAACCTCGATGATCAAGAAGGATAGGTATTCACATAGAAATATGACAACACCGCTTAGGAAAGGTATGGAATCAACACTTGACTTCGAGGCAACTCGAATACCACAACTCAAAACAAAACAAAGGATTGGCTTGCAAAATAATCCGGAAACAAACAGATGATAGATCCCATATCGTATCATGTGTCTGTTGGAAAGAATTCCTACGTGATACTTGAATTCCCACTTATGAACTCCCGAAACTTTCTGGTTATGCAATCAGGTGTTGGGGATACAGGGGAAGCATAATATCTCACCCAAAACTAGCAAATCCCACATCCAGCTGTATCCATCCTTCAACACATAACCAAGAAACCTTCGGAAATCGTTTACCTCAACCTTTGAAAAGCATCCATTATACGAGTTATGGCAATACTCCCGAACTCCCACCCCAGTACTGGGTGGCGTCAAGGTTATCTCACCAACAACTACATAAAAGAGATTTTCAATGTCGGTGAAACTCGGGTATTCCAGAACTGCAACGATAAAATTGTGACGACAACACCTCGGAGCTCAACTCCCCGGGATACTGCCACAACCCCTAAATGTCAGGAGGCACCAAGAACAATGTTCTTGTCACAAAACCATCGGAACGATTCCAAGATACATGCGTGATCCTAGTTTCTTTTCATGAAATTTGAGAAGAGAAGAGTCAAAACTCTACGTCAGGATGCCTCACCATAGCGACGAAGGGACTGAGGAGTAAAAAGAATCCTACTCTCCGATATATATAATCCTATAAGACTCAAAACATTTTTTTCTAGACTCAACAACGCCAACGATTCGATCAAGCAGGGGGCTCCTAAGTCGAGGAAGGCTCTGATTACCAACTTATAACACCCATGATGCGGCTATATCTCCCACGTGTCAGAGCACGACTTAGAGGCATAACCGCATAGTAGGCATGTTGCAAGAGGGGTAATCTTTACACATCCCATGTATTGAATAAGAATGGGATAAAGAGTTGGCTTACAATTGCCACTTCACACAAATACAAGTTAAATATACATCATCCAGAATACAATCAAGGTCCGACTACGGAACCAAATAAAGAAAGACAACCCCTAATGCTAGATCCCCGACCGTCCCGACTGGGCTCCACTACTGATCAACTGGAAACGAAACAACACAACGAACACGATCTTCATCGAGCTCCCACTTGAGCTCAGTTGCATCATCTGCACTGGTATCATCGGCACCTGCAACTGGTTTTGGAAGTATCTGTGAGTCATGAGGACTCAGCAATCTCACACCCTCGCGATCAAGACTATTTAAGCTTATGGGTAGGAAAAGGTAGTGAGGTGGATCTGCAGCAAGCACTAGCATGTATGGTGGCTAACTTACGCAAAAGAGAGCAAGAAGAGAAGCAAAGCACGGTCGTGAACTAGAAGTGATCAAGAAGTGATCTTGAAACTACTTACGTTCAAACATAACACAAGAACCATGTTCACTTCCCGGACTCCGCCGGAAAGAGACCATCACGGCTACACACGCGGTTGATGCATTTTAATTAAGTTAAGTGTCGGGTTTTCTACAACCAGATATTAACAAATTCCCATCTGCCCATAACCGTGGGCACGACTTTCGAAAGTTCAAAACCCTGCAGGGGTGTCCCAACTTTGCCCATCACAAGCTCTCATGGTCAACGAAGGATATTCCTTCTCCCAGGAAGACCCAATTAGACTTGGAATCCCGGTTACAAGACATTTCGACAATGGTAAAACAAGACCAGCAAAGCCGCCCGATGTGCCGACAAATCCCGATAGGGGTCGCACATATCTCGTTCTCAGGGCACACCGGATGAGACATCCTAGGAGTAAAACCAAACCTCAAGTTGCCCCGAGGTGGCCCCGCAGTCTACTCGGTTCGGACCAACACTTAGAGAAGCATTGGCCCGGGGGGGGGGGGGGGTTAAAAAAGATGACCCTTGAGTCTGCAGAACCCAAGGGAAGGTGATAGGTTGTTAGTGCAAATGTAAAACCAAGGTTGGACCTTGCTGGAGGAGTTTTATTCAAAGCGAACTGTCAAGGGGTTCCCATAACACCCAACCACGTAAGGAACGCAAAATCAAGGAACATAACACCGGTATGACGGAAACTAGGGCGGCAAGAGTGGAACAAAACACCAGGCATAAGGCCGAGCCTTCTACCCTTTACCAAGTATATAGTTGCATTAATTAAAATAAGAGATATTATGATATCCCAACATATCCATGTTCCAAACATGGAACAAACTCCATCTTCACCTGCAACTAACAACGCTATAAGAGGGGCTCAGCAAAGCGGTAACATAGCCAAACAACAGTTTGCTAGGACAAGGTGGGTTAGAGGCTAGACTTGGCAATATGGGAGGCGTGATGTAGAAAGTGGAAGGTGTCGCAGCATAGCAATAGAGCAAGCAACTAGCAAGCAAAGATAGAAGTGATTTCGAGGGTACGGTCATCTTGCCTGAGATACCGCGATGAAGAAGAACGAGTCCTTGAAGAAGAAAAACGTACGTAGTCGAACAGATCCTCACAACTCCGGAACGAAACCGAAGCTAACGAGAGAAGCAACCCGAAAAGAAGCAAGCAACAAAGTAAACAACCAAGCATAACATGGCATGATATGCGAGATGTGATATGCAATGCATATGCATGCTCCGGAAGGAAAAGATTGAACCAGGCATCAACTTGGCAAACCAAGAGTGCCGCTGGAAAGATGAGTTGATTTCAGTCGAAATCGATATAAAGATCACCGGAATCGGATGCACGGTTTGCAAATGGAAAGCAAAACAATAATGGCACAATTCTGTGATTAACAACACGATGCCATCTAGAATTCAACAATAAACTAATCTAGTGCACTCCAACATAGCAACAAAGCACATGGCAGTGATCTACTCAAGATGCTTGACAAAAGATGAACACTAAGCTATGGCTAAATCACACAATAGCAGGTTCAAACAAGAATGGCAAAAGTGCAAAAGATATCAGCTTCACAGACTTGGTGAAAATAACAACATGCCAGGAATTTACATCAGGAAGCAATGTTTAGAGCAAGCTAACAACATGCTACAGTAACAGAACATAGCAATACAAGGCATGTCATGAATCTAATCAAAGCATATAACAAAAGTCCCTTACTGACCATAAGCCAAAAAGGATCAGAAGATATGATGGCACCCATGTAAACATAGCAAGTTTCGTTAACAGATTCAGACTTAGCAGAAAACTGGACATGGCATAAACAGAATTATGAAGGCATGTTTGCGAGCTCGATTCACTAAACACAAGGCATTTCATGACAAACTAAGAATACTACCAGCAAGAAGACATATTAAAGAATCTAACCAAAGCAAGAACAATCTCATAGCATGCATGGATCAACTACAATAACCTTGGCAAAATTGATTTACACGTAAACAATCTTCCAGGAACATTTTATAGCAAAAGTAGAGCAAGATTGAGTCATGCTAGGGTACTCCATAAATGCAATCAAGGACACGGATGGATAGAGCATAACCATATGTAAAAATCATCCTTACTGGACATACTCAAAAGAAGCATGGATCTCTCTGTAGCAACATGAATACATGGCATAAAAATAACAGCAGGGAAATGACAGTGAAATTCTAAGTTCCTGAAATCTGCAATATCACGAGAGCTACTTTGCATGCTTGTTCTAGTCACCACATTGATCACAAAAGTGCATGGCATACACCCTTGTAAAGATGGCATGTCATAGCCCAAAACACATGTAGAGCTCATGACCATAGGCAGCACATAATAATCATGGCAAAAAAGACAAATGCTCATAATCTGATAAGAAGCAGCACCTAACATTTTATAGCACTCTTGCATCAACTATTTGGGCATCAACATGGACTCAAACAAGCATGGCACAATGGAACAAAATGAAGAGCACATCATGATGAACATTTTGACATGTCATATGCAAAAAACGGACCACCGAGCACAAAGTTATGGCATGAAGAAGGGAGCATCAGAATGTAAGATTTTTGGGACTTAGACGAAAATCTCGGGGTCAACCTCGTTTTCAGATCTTGATCTAAGGTGGCGCGTGGACCGAGGTTCACCGGATCCTCGCCGGAGTTGCGGTGGGACGGCGGCCGGACTTGATGAGAAGCTCGCTGGAGTGAGGAGAAAGATGGGGGCCGGCCGGAGTTTGCGGAGTCAGCGGGAGGCGCGGGCTGCGGGGTCCCGCCGGACCTGAGCGGCGGACGACGAGGCGGGCGTCGGCCGGAGGCGATCCACGGTGGTGGACGGAGAGCAGCTTCGGGCAGCGGCGAAGCATCGGGGCGGCGCACGCGGCGGGATCCGGGCCCGGCGCGGGCCGGATCTGGGCTCGGCGGGCCCGCGTGGTGGGAGGCATTGACCGGCGGCGGGGTGACGTGGCGCTTCGCCATTGGTCGGACGACGTGGCCGGCTGGACATATCCGGCGGGGTGGACATGTCCGGTGGCGCGAGGAAGGGAAGGCTAGGGTTCATCCGCGAATTTCCAGGGGGAGGTGCAAATATATAGGTAGAGGGAGCTAGGAGAGTCCAAATGAGGTGCGGTTTTTGGCCAAGCGATCATGATCGAATGGTCGAGAGGATGGAGGGGGTTTGGAAGGGTTATTGGGCCACTTAAGAGGGGTGTTGGGCTGCAACACACACGAGGCCTTTACAGTTCCCCGGTTAACCGTTGGAGTATCAAACAGACTCCAAATGGCACGAAACTTGACAAGCGGTCTACCGGTGGTGTACCAAGGCCGCTTGGCAAATCTCGGTCCATTCCGAGAAAGTTTAACACCCGCACACGAAAAGAGGCAAAAGAGGGCGCCGGAGGACGTAGGAGTGTCGGATTGAGAAACAGACAACGGGGAAAATGCTCGGATGCATGAGACGAACATGTATGCAAAAGAGATGCACATGATGACATGATATGAAATGCATGACATGCAAACAAATGACAAGGCAACAACAACGAATAACTGGAAGACACCTGGCGCAACGGTCTCGGGGCGTTACAACACTCCACCACTATGAGAGGATCTCGTCCCGAGATCTAGGATGGCACCGGAGGGAAACGGAAGAGGAAGAGAAAAGGTAAAATAAAGTTGCTTCTTTGACAAACGAGTGAAACCAAAGAACCTTGAGACATTAAACAATTTTAAGAAAAGAATACAAGGAGATGAACAAAGTTGAAAACACTCCGTTAGAAAAGAGGAACAAGGAAGAACAAATTCGGACAGCACTCCAGTTGAAAAGAGATGCAAGACTTGATAAGGCGAAAAGAACTTGAGTTGAAGGCACAACACTCTGGTTAAATGGGTAAGCACGAAAAGAACACGATCCTCACCATTCGAGATGATGAGAGAAAAGAGCAACATCATGATGCCTCCGAAAGAAAAGAAAGAATGGAATGGAACGAACAGAGGGAAACAAGATCTTCAGAGATCACGCTTACAACAAATGCTAGAACGGAGTTGTTGGATTACCAACAACGAAAAGAGTAAGCTTGTTGTGGGCTTATGGAAAACACGTTGAAATCTTGAGGTGTGATTCTGCCACTAACAAAACAATAGATTGGATTGATATCAACAAGGAGATGGAACACTTATTTCACCGGGAGGATAATTGAAGAACTTGGACCATTTATAAGCACCATAAATAGCAACAATCCTTAGGGAAAGCTCTAGGTGAAATATAACCCAATATAACTCCAATGAAGAGATTGATGGATTTAAAATACCTCATTCTTAACAACATGTGAATCATGAAACATGAACTCAAATTATCAAGAGTGACATAATACCACCTCCAATGATACGGTAGAAAGAATTGCACTTCGGAATGCGAGATGAAGAATGCTTGAGCTCCTGTGAAAAGAATCTTGATGAGCACTTCGAGAAGGAATTAAATCCTTTAGGAACCAACATGTAGAGCCTCCATGAAGAACTCCGGTAATAAAAGAATGATCAAACGAAATGAAGGATGAAAAGAATAAGGTTGAAACCTTGCAATGATTAGATGGATCTTTGTGATGATGAGAGCTTGGAACTCCGGGAAAAGAAAAGATGAACCAAATAAAACAGAGAATTTGACGAACCTCCGGAATAAGGAATTAATCCCTTGGATGAAACAATAATAAGAATTACGTTATGCGCATCCTTCGCCACTTTAGCTTGATGACAAGCAACGCATTTGGCATACTACTTATTCTTGTAGAAAAAGGGTTAAGATAGATATAGCGCAAACTTGGGAAGGTCTTCAACAAACCACCGATAGGATTTGGAAACAACGAGTGAATTGATATGATAAAAAGAGGAAAGTAATCTGGAACGAACTACCGTAAGAATTTGAAAACGATTGAAGAAAATATAAAGAAACACCGGGAAGAATTAGAGAATGAATGAAGATACTTGAGGGAATTTAGATACATGAAAACGAAGAGATCACGAACTGATTAGAGAATACTTGAATGATGCACTGGTAAGATTTGAGAACGAGAGCTGAAAGCTGGAATGAATAATTCTGAGAAGACGGGCTCTGGAGAATCAAACTAAAAAGACTCCTAAATTGCTCCGGATGGGTGAAAAGAATTCTCACAATCGAAAACAATTATGAGAGGATATCATGAAGCTAGAACCACAAATCTTGAAGACAATGGAGCAAGATTAAGAGAAAAATCTTCCTCAGTCTTCAAATCCGAGAATGACGATGAGTAACACCATCAAGAATTGTTGAGGCACTCCAGAATGAAAATTAGAAAGGTTGAACCGAATATGAAAAGAATGTGAAAGATCTTGGAGAAGGCATTTGACTGATGATAACTCATTCTTATGTCAAACTTGGAAAAGAATTTGAGAAGCTCCAGGAAAATTAGAAGAGTCAGGTAAGATCCTGGGAAAAGACCTGTGGGTTAGGGCCCACTTAAAAGAAACACTGTTGAACGATTTAATGGAAGATTGCGCCGGTTGAATTGAATGGCTTGAATGAGATAACATCCTCAAAAGAGCTTGAAAGAATGCCGAGTGGAAACACAATTCTTCTGAGATATCTTCAGCACTCCGGAACAATTAAATAACAAGAAGTGAAAGATTAAGAGGTGCAACGGCATGGGAAAATCATTTGAAACGAGGAAAAGGGATGTGATCGACAAGGCTTGACTCCACCGGAGAAGAAAATGAGTGAATAGTGACGAACTTGAAGCTCCGTTAGTATCTTCCCGAGAATCACCGGGGAAGAACATTGACGTAAAAGAATGGATAGACTTCACATCAATAAGATGGCTACTTGGTTAAGAAATCCAAGTCCTTGAAGGAAAAAGGGTGGGAGGGTGGGAAAAACAAAGACAACTTGGGATGGATGAAACAAATAACGTTGAAAAGACTTTGAGTTGATCTTACGGATGGGTAAATGATAGGATCATTTTGAAGAGAATCACACCGGTTGGAAAGAATTAACATGACAACCTCGATGATCAAGAAGGATAGGTATTCACATAGAAATATGAGAACACCGCTTTGGAAAGGTATGGAATCAACACTTGACTTTGAAGCAACTCGAATACCACAACTCAAAACAAAACAAAGGATTGGCTTGCAAAATAAGCCGGAAACAAACATATGATAGATTCCATATCGTATGATGTGTCTGTTGGAAAGAATTCCTACGTGATACTTGAATTCCCACTTATAAACTCCCAAAACTTTCTAGTTATGCAATCAGGTGTTGGGGATACAGGGGAAGCATAATATCTCACCGAAAACTAGAAAATCCTACATCCAACTGTATCCATCCTTCAACACATAACCAAGAAACCTTCGGAAATTGTTTACCTTAAGCTTCGAAAAGCATCCGTTATACGAGTTATGGCAATACTCCCGAACTCCCGCCCCAGTACTGGGCGACGTCGACGTTATCTCACCAACAACTGCATAAAAGATATTTTCAATGTCGGCGAAACTCAAGTATTCCAGAACTGCAACGATAAAATTGTGACGACAACACCTCAGAGCTCAACTCCCCGGGACACTGCCACAACCCCTAAATGTCAGGAGGCACCAAGAACAATGTTCTCGTCACAAAACCATCGGAACGATTCCAAGATACCCGCGTGATGCTAAAAAAATTTGGGCATCAAAATGGACTCAAACAAGCATGGCACAATGGAACAAAATGAAGAGCACATCATGATGAACATTTTGATGTGTCATATGCACAAAACGGACCACCGAGCACAAAGTTATGGCATGATGAAGGGAGCATCAGAATGTAAGATTTTTGGGACTTAGACGAAAATCTTGGGGTTAACCTCGTTTTCAGATCTGGATCTGAGGCGGTGCGCGGCCGAGGTTCGCCGGATCCTCGCCGGAGTTGCGGTGGGACGGCGGCCGGGCTTGATGAGAAGCTCACCGGAGTGAGGAGAAGGACGGGGGCCGGCCGGAGTTTGTGGAGTCCGCGGGAGGCGCGGGCTGCGGGGTCCCGCCGGACCTGAGCGGCGGACGACAAGGCGGGCGTCGGCCGGAGGCGATCCGCGACGGTGGGCGGCGAGCAGCTCCGAGCGACGTGTGGTGGAAGGCGCGGGGCGGCGGCGAAGCATCGGGGCGGTGCACGCGGCGGGATCCGGGCCCAGTTCGGCCCGGCGCGGGCCGGATTTGGGCTCGGCGGGCCCGCGCGGTGGGAGGCGTTGACCGGCGGAGGGGTTGGCGACGTGGCGCCTACAGAGTGTTGGGGAGCGGCGGCGGGGTGACGTGGCGCTTCGCCATTGGCCAGACGACGTGGCCGGCTGGACATGTCCGGCAGGGTGGACATGTCCGGTGGCGCGAGGAAGGGGAAGGCTAGGGTTCGTCCGTGAATTTTCGGGGGGGGGGGGAGGTGCAAATATATAGGTAGAGGGAGCTAGGAGAGTCCAAATGAGGTGTGGTTTTCGGCCACGCGGTCGTGATCGAACTACCGAGAGGATGGAGGGGGTTTGGAAAGGTTATTGGGCCACTTAAGAGGGGTGTTGGGCTGCAACACACACGAGGCCTTTACGGTTCCCCGGTTAACCGTTGGGGTATCAAACGGACTCCAAATGGCACAAAACTTGACAGGCGGTCTACCGGTGGTGTACCAAGGCCGATTGGCAAATCTCGGTCCATTCCGAGAAAGTTTAACACCCACACACGAAAAGAGGCAAAAGAGGGCGCCGGAGGACGTAGGAGTGTCGGATTGAGAAACGGACAACGGGGAAAATGCTCGGATGCATGAGACGAACACGTATGCAATAGAGATGCACATGATGACATGATATGAAATGCATGACACGCAAACAAATGACAAGGCAACAATAGCGAATAACTGGAAGACACCCGGCGCAACGGTCTCGGGGCATTACATACTAACACACATTGGGTTCTGGTAACTCGACCCCTATCGACTTATTAACCGACTTGATCTCCGTCTAGGAGTTGCAACTAGTTTCTGGTGTTTCTAGGTAGTGCTATTTTTATTCCAAGTGGCACCCGGCAGAGTGGACTTGCGACTGACTAGGCATAGTGGCATGGATTACCAAGTGGCACCCGGATGGTGGGACTGGGAACCCTGCTCACATCGTTTGGGCCGTGATGGAAACTTCTGTCGGACTTCCCTTTATGGGTTCGACCTCACATAGGAGATAAACCTAGACTAGAGTCTTTTGTGGTTAGTCAGGTCATGGCCAACACCCTTGCCATGCTTTCGCTTGAAGGTTGCCGAGATACATGACGTGTACATGGGGTAAGTGGCAAGAGCGTGTGTGAAGAAGTACACCCGTGCAGGGTTATCATGATTTATTCAAATAGCCACGTCCTCGGTTATGGACTGCTTGGAGACTTACATGGTACATAGACAACTTGAACTGGATACTCTAAAATGCTCAAGACAAGTGTGAGTGCTATGGATGGCCTTCTCATAGGGAGACATGAATGAATCCATAGTAGTGTATTGATGTGGTGATTAGTAGACTCATGTGCGCTTTCTGACATCAAAGAAGTTACTCGTAGTCATAGAACAGGATAGCCACTGAGTCAAAGCTGGCTTGCTGCAGCTAAACCCCACATTTCCTTATTGATACTAATGCATGTATGATAGGATCTGATGTAAGTCTTGCTGAGTACCTTTGTACTCACCTTTGCTTAATTTATGTTTTGCAGATGAGACTTCTGTCTCACTAGTAGTTCCACTTGTACTTCGACGAATAGCTTGTTACCTCAGCTACGATCTTGTACCCTTGGGAGGGTCTTGTAGATATTCACGCTTCTCAGGCTTTTTCATTTGTAGTTGTCTGTACTCATACATGTTATGCTTCTGTTGCCTGTATGCTTTGTATGATGGGTCATGTGACCCATGTTTGTAATATAATGCTATGTTGGCTCTTCTAGGCCTTTTGTCTATATGAGTTGTTGAGTTATGTTGTGATGCCATGTTGTACATCACATACTTGCATTATGCATACGTGTAACATGTATTGCTATGTGTGGTGTTCGACACTTAGTTGTTTGCCTTTGGTAGCCTTTCTTATGCGTAAATGCTCCCTAGTGCTTCCACTGATCCATAGTAGTTTGCTACTGCTCCGGAACACTGGGATTGGCCGGCATGTATCCTTCTTTGATCCTGTGTCTATCTCTTCAGGGAAGTGTCACGCATTGTTCCTTTAAGTCCTTGTGGCTTGCTATAACTTGGGTTCATACGTTGATGACCAACACGTTCATTGTTGTGTTACGTATGCTTATCCCTGTACGACTGTGCCACCTTGGTTCATGACTATCCATGTCGACCCGGGTTCTTTCTCATATGGATACTAGCGACGCAATCATATACGTGAGCCAAAAGACGCAAACGGCCCCGACCAAGGTAAGGTGGCAGGTGTGGGAGTACCGTGCGTGAGGCCGCAAAATGATATGATGTGTTACATCCTAGATTAGTGTGACTTAGGACCGGGGTCCTAACAGCTTTGGTATCAGAGCCTGACTGACTGTAGGATTACCAAGCCAAATTGGTCGAAGTTGAGTCTAGAAATTCTTTAATTATATAAGGGAATTGATTGTGGAAGGGAACATAAGGCTCTTTTTACTCCTTATACCTTATGTCCTTCTAATCTGAGTCATCGTATCTTTCCTATGGGGTTAAGGAACTAGGCTTTCTCTTCCGTCTATCAAGATCACAAGTTACTACTCCGTAGATGTAGACTCATAGGATTGGTTGATTAGAGTCATATTCCAGTTTTCGAGTACTTCATGTGTAGTTTGAGTAATACTGTCACAAAACCTTGAGTGATGATGTCGAGTATGGTACTACCCCATCTTTTGCAGGATGTCTCGTTTTGAACATTTTACTGCCATTATGCTGCCAAAATTGTCCCAGTTGCTAGAGAGATACAAATTTCCTTATGCTATATTCTATATCCTTATGTTGATGCTGAATCCATCCTTGTTTTCCCTTGGTTTTGTTCTTCAGGATGTTGCCAGTTAACGAAAGTTCTGTTGCTCGTAGCTGGAACCACGGAGATGGTAGGGATGAGGATCCTCCCGACCAGCCTTCGTTGGCAGAGTTCATGTTAGAGATTGAGAGGAACAAGCATGAGTCTAACCGCTTGTTGGCATATATTGAGGAGAAGGCCGCCCATCAGCGTAATGAGTTGGTTTCCATCACCAACTTCATTGGCCTGAACCCACCCACCTTCCATCAGTCCATTGAGCCACTCGATGCAGATGACTGGCTCCGCAGCGTCACTCATAAGCCACGTTCTGCAAACGCAGATGAAGGTGACAAGTTCACCTATGCTACATATCACATGGAAAGTCCTACTTGTCTTTGGTGGCAGAACTATGAGGCTATGCTTCTAGTTGGTCTGATTCCTACCTGGAGAGATTTCACTGAGGCCTTCCGTGAGCATCACATTCCTCAAGCTCTCATCGACCGCAAGAGGGAAGAGTTCTGTAGTTTCACCCAGGGTAAGATGGTTGTTGATGCTTACAATAGAGAGTTTGGGAACCTCGCCCATTATGCCGTAGAGGAGGTGTCCACGGACGCCAAGAAGTAGGCTAGGTTCTGAAAGGGTCTCAACCCTAAGTTGCACCGTGATCTCCACTTGCACCATTGCGATACATTCCAGGATCTTGCGAACAAGGCCATCAATGTAGAGAAAACTCAACTTTCCAATGAGGATTCTCGTAAGCACACCAGTGATATGGGTTCGTCCTCCGGTTCTAGCTCTAAGAAGCGCGGATTTGGGTTCCGAACTCCGCTCTTCCACCCGAATATGCACCAAGGCCATCTTATGTGGCGCCTCACCCAGTTCAGTCGTATGCTCCACCCAGGCCTATTGGTAGACTGCCTTCCAATGCGGGTCCATGTCCTACTTCAGGGACTTGTTTCACATGCGGAGAGCCAGGACACTATGGACGTGACTGCTCTCAGGCCAGTTATGCTCCACCCCAGCCCGAGAAGTCTATTGGCCGTGGTAAGCCATCAGGCAAGACGATCAATGCGAAGTCTGTTGGAAATATGCCCTAGAGGCAATAATAAAGTGGTTATTATTATATATCCTTGTTCATGATAATTGTCTACTGTTCATGCTATAATTGTATTAACCGGAAACCGTAATACCTGTGTGAATACATAGACCAGAATATGTCCCTAGTAAGCCTCTAATTGACTACCTTGTTGATCATTAGATGGTTGTGGTTTCCTGACCATGGACATTGGATGTCGTTGATAACGGGATCACATCATTAGGAGAATGATGTGATGGACAAGACCCAATCCTAAGCATAGCACAAGATCGTGTACTTCGTTTGCTAGAGCTTTTCTAATGTCAAGTATCGTTTCCTTAGACCACGAGATTGTGCAACTCCCGGATACCGTAGGAGTGCTTTGGGTGTATGAAACGTCAGAACGTAACTGGGTGATTATAAAGGTGCACTACAGGTATCTCCAAAAGTGTCTGTTGGGTTGGCACGAATCAAGACTGGGATTTGTCACTCCGTATGACGGAGAGGTATCTCTGGGCCCACTCGGTAATGCATCATCATAACGAGCTAAATGTGACTAAAGAGTTGGTCACAAGATCATGTGTTAGGGAACGAGTAAAGAGACTTGCCGGTAACGAGATTCAACGAGGTGTGGGGATACCGATGATCGAATCTCGGGCAAGTAACATACCGGTGGACAAAGGGAATTGTATACGGGATTGATTGAATCCCTGACATTGTGGTTCATCTGATGAGATCATCGTGGAACATGTGGGAACCAACATGGGTATCCAGATCCTACTGTTGGTTATTGGCCGGAGAGATGTCTCGGTCATGTCTACATGGTTCCCGAACCCGTAGGGTCTACACACTTATGGTTCGGTGACGCTAGAGTTGTTATGTGTCACGTCCCTAGCTTCTGGTGCTGCCTAGTGTTTGCATCTTGCTTGCATCATGTTTAACTTTCATGGAAACTTGAAATGGGGGATGTTCAAACCCTAGCATAAAAGGAATCCACCAGGTTCAACTAAAATATTTTTCAGTGAACCCAAATGGCCTTAAAAAATGTTAATCATTCTTGGAAAATGCTAGAAACAGAACCAGAGGTGATGCACATTTTTGCATGACATTTTGGATTGTTGGATTAACTCATATTGTATTTGAATTGGGGCATTTAGATACTATAAATATTTTTAAATGCTCCAACAATTTTGGAATTAGTTGAGGGCCTCTGGAATAATTCATTTAGTGCCCATAACTATTTTTAGAATTTTTAAAAGTGATTTGGTTTGAAAACCAAATTTAAACAAATTTGCATAAATAGAAAAACATAACAAAAATAGAAATAAGACAGAGAGGGAAACCCTACCTGGGTCGTCTTACCTGGCAGCCCAACAAACCAGCCTAGCCCACTAGGGGCATCCTTGTCTTCAACCTCTGCCGACTGGCAGAGGCAAGGCCGAGCACGGCGCCATGGCGCGCCACGCCGGCAGCTGCCTGCGTGGCTCCTCCTCATCGCGCCCAGACAGCGCCATGACACCCCCTGACCCCCTCTCACTCCCCCTCTCTCGCTCTGGACTCCCTCCCCCTCCTCTGCTCCCTCTCCCGCGTTCGACCACGGGCACCCGAGAGCGCCGACGAGCACCACCGGGGCCATCGTCCACCCCGCACCTTGCTGATGCTTCCAGAGGAACTGCCATCACCTTATGCGTTGTCTACACCAACCCATTCGACCACGGGAGCCCTGTAGCATCGTCCCCGAGATCGTCTTCAACCTTCGGCCGCCGGCAACCTCACCTTCAATTCGCTGCCGTCTCCGCGTCCCCGAGCTCGCCGACCTGCTTGTCCGACTTGCCGTGAGCCACTGACCCGAACCCCCCTCCTTTGCGCTCCATTTGCACGCTGTAGCCGTTGCTCTGCCGGAGACCGAACCGCTCTGCCGCCCGAGCTTCTCGCCACCGTGGCCACAGTCGTCGTAGCTCCCAACCGAGCACACCCACGTGCTCACCGCGCCGCGTAGGTGCCGTAGGAGCTAAGCACGCCACTCCACGGCCACCGCAGCCCCGCTCCCGAGTGCGCCCGAACTCCGGCCGCCACCGAGGTCGACGCTGCACTGGATGCGGGAGAGCTCCAGCTCCCCGCGGGTGCCCTCCGCCGCTCGTTTGGGCACCAGGAGAATGAACTGGACACCCTCCGCCGTCTCTGGCTCCGCAGAGCCACTGACATGCGGGCCCGGCCCGGCTAATTAAGTTAGGTTAGTATTAACTAAGCTAGGTTAGTTTAGTTAGACACTAACACTCGGGACCCACTGGCCAGTTTGACCTGGGCCGCCCGTTGACTTGCTGACATCACTGATACGCCATGCCGACGCAGTTAATAATTTTCTGGATTTAAAATAATTCAGAAAATCCAGAAAATTGCCTAAACTTCTAAAAATCATATAAAATGAACCGCAACTCAGAATGAAGTAAGTTATATATATGAAAAATGATCAGAAAAATTCAAGGAATTCATCTGTACCATTTTCATGCCTGTTTGAACAATGTTTGTCCTCTGTTTTGGATAAAACAAATAAAGCACATTTAAATAATCATATATGGAGTTGGAATTTGAATCTTGTATTCAAACCAACTCCATTTAAATCATAGCTTGATGCATTAGCTCAAATCACATCATATTGCCATGTCATGATCATGCATCATATTGTCGTATTGCATTGATCGTGTTCTTTCTCTGTTGCCGGTGTTTGTCCCCTCTCAGTACACGTGGTTTCGACGATGAGATCGATGACACCAATGAAGAGCTATACTATCTTCGGAAGTGTCAGGCAAGCAAAACCCCCTTGTTCATTCTGATATAACCCCACTCTCTTGCTCCTGCTCTCTTTTACTGCATTAGGACAACAACGTTTTAACTGTTACATGCTGCGGTAGCTGAACCCCTTTCCTCTGCATGACCTGTCATTGCCACAGTAAATAGATGAAATCCACTAGCATGAGTAGGAGTTGTTTGATCCCTGATGTGCCTACTCATTCATGCTTGTTTGTCATGCCTGCTACTGCTTAGAGTTGAGTCAGGTCCGATTCATCGGGGATGAATTGGAATGTGGTGAACATGTCCTACTGTGTGTGAGCTAAGTGTGTGAACACGATTTGGTAAAGGTAGCGGTGAGAGGCCATGTAGGAGTACATGGTGGGTTATCTCGTTGCAGCAGCCGTCCTCAGGAACAGAGTTCTGTGTTTGTGATCCATGAACAGTTACTACCACACATTGGGCTCCGGGCGCTCCAAGCTCTCTCGACTTATTAATCAACTCGATCTCTGTCCAGGAGTTGCAACTAGTTTCTGGTGTTTCTAGGTAGTGTTAGTAGTCTACCAAGTGGCACCCGGTACAGGTGGGCTAGGGACAGACTAGGCACAGTGGCCCGGTGTACCAAGTGGCACCCGGATGGTGGGCTTGGGAACCCTTTACACATCGTTTGGGGCCGTGAGCGACACCCCGGCCGGATCTCCTTACGGATGGAACCCGAATAGGCGATAAACCTAGACGAGAGACTTGTGTGATTAGTCAGGTCGTGGTCGACTCCCTCACCAGGCTTCCGCTTGAAGGTTGCCGAGATACACGACGTGTACATGGTGGTAAGTGGCGAGAGCGTGTGTGAAGAAGTACACCCCTCCAGGGTTATCATTATCTATTCGAATAGCCGGATTCCTCGGATATGGAAACCTGGACCCCTTTCATAGTTCATAGACAAGTGAAAGTGGATACTCTAAAATGCGCAAGATAAGTGTGAGTGCTATGGATGGCGTTCTCGCAGGGAGACGGGAGCGGATCCATAGTGGTGTATTGGTATGGTGAATATGTGGACTCGTGTGCGCCACCTCAAAGAGTTACTTGCAGTCGTAGTTCAGGTTAGCCACTGAGTCAAAGCTGGCTTGCTGCAGTCAAACTCCACCACCCCTTTGTTGATACTGATGCATATGTAGATAGTTTTGATGTAGTCTTGCTGGGTACATTTGTACTCACGTTTGCTTATTCTATGTTTTGCATAGAGACGTCAGTCTCGCTAGTAGTTCCATGTGGACTTCGACGTTTAGCTTGCTACCTCAGCTACGATCTTGTACCCTTGGGAGGGTCTTGTAGATAGTCAGGCTTCTCAGCCTTCTTCATTGTAGTTGTCTGTACTCAGACAAGTTAAGCTTCCGCATGTGCTTGTTGCTTGTATGCTCTGTATGTTGGGTCATGAGACCCATGTTTGTAATACTTGGCTCTTCGGAGCCTAATGAATAAATACTTGAGTCGTAGAGTTATGCTGTGATGCCATGTTGTATTTACACATATCGAGCATATTGTGTGTATGATTGAAATGCTTGGTATGTGTGGGATCCGACAACCTAGTTTTTTATCCTTGGCAGCCTCTCTTATGGGGAAATGTAGTCTTGTGCTTCCATGAGCCATAGTAGTCCGCTACGGCCTGGTTCACCGGAGTCCTGCTAGCCCAGCACTACTGCTCCGGAACACTTAATTGGCCGGCATGTGATTCACTTCGTTCCTGTGTCTGTCCCTTCGGGGAAATGTCACGCGGTGACATCCGGAGTCCTGCCTAGCCTGTTACAGCCCGAGTCCCGGAGTCCCGTTAGCCCAGTGCTACAGCCCGGATTCACATGCTGCTGACCGACATGCTCGATGTTGATTCATGTATGCCTGTCCCCGTAAGTTAGTGCCACTTTGGGTTCACGACTAGTCATGTCGGCCCGGGTTCTCTATCATATGGATGCTAGCGACACTATCATATACGTGAGCCAAAAGGCGCAAACGGTCCCGGGCCATGGTAAGGCGACACCCGTGGGAATACCGTGCGTGAGGCCGCAAAGTGATATGAGGTGTTACAGGCTAGATCGGTGTGACTTAGAATCGGGGCCCTGACATTATGGGAAATTGTATGTGGTTACCAAAGGTTGTTCGGAGTCCCGGATGACATCCCGAACGTCACAAGGAGTTCAGGAATGGTCCAGAGGTGAAGATTTATATATGGGCACTAGTAGAAAACAGGGCTTTGGTCCAGGCCGGGTCAGCCCATTAGTCTCGGTTCAGTCAAGAACCGGGACTAATGTGAGCATTTATCCCGGTTCGTGCGGCTAAGGCATTAGTCCCGGTTCACCTAGGCCCTTTAGTCCCGGTTCGTGCCACGAAGCGGGACTAAAGGGTGCGATGCCCATTAGTCCCGGTTGGTGCCACCAACTGGGACTAAAGGTTAGACCTTTAGTACCGGTTGGTGCCACCAACCGGTACTAATGGGTTTTGAGGCATTAGTACCGGTTCATGGCACGAACCGGTACTAAAGGTCCCATTTTCAACCCCCCCCCCCCCCCCCCCCCCCCCGTGGACCGCCTTTTCAGTTTTAGAAAAAAGAAAAGAAAATGATGGAAATGTCAAAAAAATAAAATAAAATAAGTTTCCCATGTGATATGTGGTCTACTTGTTGGGAAAATTTACAAATATGAATTTTGACTTTATTTGCAAAATCTCCCAGGAATTTGTAAAATTGGCATAACTTTGGCATACGAACTCGGATTAAAAAGTTTTTTATATGAAAAATCATCTACTCGAAAAGTTACATCCGAATTTAATCGGGGGACCCCTGTTAAACATTTTCAAAATCCTCAAAAAACTAACAGAAACAAAGTTACGGGGCTTTTAAGATCTAGAGTGGAAAAAATCGAAAAATTACTAGTCAAATCTGGTCAAACAATGGTCAAACTAATTATTCTAGAATATTAGTGTTACTAAATAATTATTTCAGTTATTTTGAATTTTGGTCAAATCTGGTCAAACTGTGGTCAAACTATGGTCAAACTAATTATTCAAGAAATATTAGTGTTACTAAATAATTATTGTTTTTTAAAACAATAGTTTCAAACTCAAACTGTGAAATGTGTCACTTCATGCTCAAGCAAAATTCATGAAGGTTAATAGGATTGACATCTTACTATTGTCAGGTAAACAACAAGTGCAGACTTGGAAACGAGAGAGAATAGAACCCGGAAGTTAAGCGTGCTCAGGCCGGGGGAGTGGGAGGATGGGTGACCGTTCGGGAAGTTAGATGATTTGGAATGATGAGGGGTGATTAGAGGATAAATTGAGCAGTGATGAGGGGTGGTGATTACACACTAGAGGTTAAAATAATTCAGAAATTTGAAAATAAAAAAAATCAAAAAAAATTTCAAAAAAAAATCATAAAATTTCCTTTAGTCCCGGTTGGTGTTAGGAACCAGGACTAAAGGTGGAGCTCCACGTGGCCGCGCCCTTTAGTCCCGGTTCTGGATTGAACCGGGACTAAAGGGGAGAGGCATTAGTACCGACCCTTTAGTCCCGGTTCAAAAACCGGGACTAAAGGGCCTTACCAACCGGGACAAAAGCCCCTTTTTCTACTAGTGGGGAAGTCCAGTTTCAGTCGCCGGAATAGTTTCGGGGGTTATCGGTATTGTATCGGGACCACCGAAAGGTGTCCGGGGGGTCCACCGGGTGGGGCCACCTGCCCCGGGGGACTTAATGGGCTGAATATGGGAGGGAACTAGACCCTGGTGGGCTGGTGCGCCCCCCAAAGGCCCAAGGCACCTAGGGTTGGGAACCCTAGGGGGAGGGGCGCCTCCCACCTTGCTTTGGGGGGCAAGCCTTCCCCCTTGGCCACCCCCATCTAGATGCATCTAGGGGGGCGACTGTTGGGGAACAGAGTAATTTCAAAAAAAAAATCCTACGCACACGCAAGATCATGGTGATGCATAGCAATGAGAGGGGAGAGTATCGTCCACGTACCCTCGTAGACCGTAAACGGAAGCGTTATGAGAACACAGTTGATGTAGTCGAACGTCTTCACAGTCCGACCGATCCAAGTACCGAATGCACGGCACCTCCGAGTTCAGCACACGTTTAGATCGATGATGTCCCATGAACTTCGATCCAGTAGAGCTTCACGGGAGAGTTCCGTCAGCACGGCGGCGTGATGACGGTGATGATGTTGCTACCGATGCAGGGCTTCGCCTAAGCACCGCTACGATATGATCGAGGTGGATTATGGTGGAGGGGGCACCGCACACGGCTTGGAACAATCAACTTGTGTGTGCTAGGGTGCCCCCTGCCCCCATATATAAAGGAGCAAGGGGGAGGCCGGCCGACCCTTGCAGGGCGCGCCAGGAGGAGTCCTCCTCCTAGTAGGAGTAGGACTCCCCTTTCCTACTCCTACTAGGAGGGGGAAAGGAAGGAGGAGAGGGAGAAGGAAGGGGAGGGAGGAAAGGAGGAAGGGGGGGGCCCTAGTCCAATCCGGTTTGGGCTAGGGGGCCGCGCGCCCTGCCTCCTCTCTTCCACCACTTGGCCCATGAGGCCCAATACTTCTTCCCCGTGTTCACGTAAGTCCCCGGTACTCCGAAAAATAACCGAATCACTCGGAACCTTTCCGATGTCCGAATATAGTCATCCAATATATCGATCTCTACGTCTCGGCTATTTCGAGACTCCTCGTCATGTCCCCGATCTCATCCGGGACTCAGAACTACCTTCGGTACATTAAATCACATAAACTCATAATACCGATCGTCACCGAACGTTAAGCGTGCGGACCCTACGGGTTTGAGAACTATGTAGACATGACCGAGACATGTCTCCGGTCAATAACCAATAGCTGAACCTGGATGTTCATATTTGCTCCTACATATTCTACGAAGATCTTTATCGGTCAAACCGCATAACAACATACGTTGTTCCCTTTGTCATCGGTATGTTACTTGCCCGAGATTCGATCGTCGGTATCTCAATACCTAGCTCAATCTCGTTACCGACAAGTCTCTTTACTCGTTCCGTAATGCATTATCCCACAACTAACTCATTAGTTACATTGCTTGCAAGGCTTATAGTGATGTGCATTACCGAGAGGGCCCAGAGATACCTCTCTGACAATCGGAGTGACAAATCCTAATCTTGATCTATGCCAAATCAATAAGTACCATCGGAGACACCTGTAGAGAACCTTTATAATCACCCAGTTACGTTGTGACGTTTTGTAGCACACAAAGTGTTCCTCAGGTAATCAGGAGTTGCATAATCTCATAGTCATAGGAACATGTATAAGTGATGAAGAAATAATAGCAGTAAACTAAAACAATCAAGTTCTAAGCTAGCGGAATGGGTCAAGTCAATCACATCATTCTCCTAATGATGTGATCCCATTTATCAAATGACAACTCATGTCTATGGTTAGGAAACATAGCCATCTTTGATCAACAAGCTAGTCAAGTAGAGGCATACTAGTGACACTCTGTTTGTCTATGTTTTCACACATGTATTATGTTTCCGGTTAATACAATTCTAGCATGAATAATAAACATTTATCATGAAATAAGGAAATAAATAATAACTTTATTATTTCCTCTAGGGCATATTTCCTTCACCGACCCCCTCTCCCCTTCACCCTATAAATAGAGGGGGGTGGGAGGGCATCCGCACCCCTTCCCTGGCGCAGCCCCTCCCTCCTCCGAGACCTCCTCCTCCTCCGTAGTGCTTAGCGAAGCTCTGCCGGAGAACCACGAGCTCCACCACCACCACGCCGCCGTGCTGCCGGAGTTCTCCCTCAACTTCTCCTCCGACTGACATGCACTTGATGCATAAGGTGGCTAGCGGGTGTCTGTCTCTCCCACTTTAGTCGGATTGGATTTGATGAAGAGGGTCCTTATGAAGGGTAAATAGCAATTGGCATATCACCGTTGTGGCTTTTGCGTAGGTAAGAAACATTCTTGCTAGAAACCCTTAGCAGCCACGTAAAACATGCAACAACAATTAGAGGATGTCTAACTTGTTTTTGCAGGGTATGTTATGTGATGTGATATGGCCAAAAAGATGTGATGAATGATATATGTGATGTATGAAAATGATCATGTTCTTGTAATAGGAATCACGACTTGCATGTCGATGAGTATGACAACCTGCAGGAGCCATAGGACTTGTCTTAATTTATTGTATGACCTGTGTGTCGATGAAAACGCCATGTAATTACTTTACTTTATTGCTAACTGTTAGCCATAGTAAAATAGTTGGCGAGACAACTTCATGAAGACATGATGATGGAGGTCATGATGATGGAGATCATGGTGTCATGTCGGTGACGAAGGTGATCATGCGGCGCCTCGAAGATGGAGATCAACGACGCAAGATGATATTGGCCATATCATGTCATTTTATGATTTGCATGTGATGTTTGTCATGTTTACATCATATTTTCTTAGAACGACGGTAGCATAAATAAGATGATCCCTCACTAAAATTTCAAGAAAAGTGCCCCCCTAACTATGCATCGTTGCGAAGGTTCGTTGTTTCGAAGCACCACGTGATGATCAGGTGTGATAGATTCTAACGTTCGCATACAACTGGTGTAAGCTAGGTTTACACATGCGAAACACTTAGTTTGACTTGACGAGCCTAGCATGTACAAACATGGCCACGGAACACGAGAGACCAAAAGGTTGAACATGAGTCATATAGTAGATACGATCAGCATGGAGATGTTCACCGTTGATGACTAGTCCGTCTCACGTGATGATCGGACAAGGCCTAGTCGATTCGGATCATGTATCACTTAGATGACTAGAGGGATGTCTATTTGAGTGGTAGTTGATTAAATAATTTGATTAGATGAACTTAATTATCATGAACTTAGTCTAAAATATCTTTACAATATGTCTTGTAGATCAAATGGCCCACACTAATGTTGCCCTCAACTTCAATGCGTTCCTAGAGAAAACCAAGCTGAAAGACGATGGTAGCAACTATACGGATTGGGTCCGTAACTTGAGGATCATCCTCATAGCTGCCAAGAAAGCATATGTCCTTGAAGCACCGCTAGGTGACACACCCATTTTCCCAGCAACTCAAGACGTTATGAATGCCTGGCAGTCGCGTAGTGATGATTACTCCCTGGTTCAGTGCGGCATGCTTTATAGCATAGAACCGGGTTTCCAAAAGCGTTTTGAGCAGCACAGAGCATATGAGATGTTCCAAGAGCTGAAAATGATTTTCCAAGCTCATGCTCGGTCGAGAGATATGAAGTCTCCGACAAGTTCTACAGTTGTAAGATGGAGGAAAATAGTTCTGTTAGTGAGCATATACTCAAAATGTGTGGGTTGCACAACCGTTTGTCTCTACTGGGAGGTAATCTTCCAGATGACTTTGTCATTGACAAGATCCTCCAGTCGCTTCCACTTAGCTACAAGAGCTTTGTGATGAATTACAATATGCAAGGGATGTAGAAGTCCATTCCTGAGTTATATTCAATGCTGAAATCAATGAAGGTGGAAATCAAAAAGGAACATCAAGTGTTGATGGTGAATAAGACCACTAGTTTCAAGAAAGGCAAGGGTAAAAAGAACTTCAAGAAGGACAGCAAGGGAGTTTCCACACCCGGTAAATCAGTTCCCGGGAAGAAGCCAAAGAATGGACCCAAGCCCGACACTCAGCGCTTTTATTGCAAGGGAAATGGTCACTGGAAACGGAACTGCCCCAAGTACTGAGCGGATAAGAAGGCCGGCAACGCCAAAGGTATATGTGATATACATGTTATTGATGTGCACCTTACTAGCACTCATAGTAGCTCCTGGGTATTTGATACCGGTGCGGTTGCTCATATTTGTAACTCAAAACAGGAGCTGCGGAATAAGCGGAGACTGGTGAAGGACGAGGTGACTATGCGCGTCGTGAATGGTTCCAAGGTCGATGTGATCGCCGTCGGCACGCTACCTCTACATCTACCTTTGGTATTAGTTTTAAACCTCAATAATTGTTATTTGGTGCCAGCTTTGAGCATGAACATTGTATCTGCATCTCGTTTAATGCGAGATGGCTACTCATTTAAATCCGAGAATAATGGTTGTTCTATTTATATGAGGGATATGTTTTATGGTCATGCCCCGCTGGTCAATGGTTTATTTTTATTGAATCTCAAACGTGATGTTACACATATTCATAGTGTGAATGCCAAAAGATGTAAGGTTGGTAATGATAGTCCCACATACTTGTGGCACTGCCGCCTTGGTCACATTGGTGTCAAACGCATGAAGAACTCCATGCATATGGACTTTTGGAGTCTCTTGATTATGAATCATTTGACACGTGTGAACCATGCCTCATGGGAAAAATGACCAAGACTCCGTTCTCCGGAACAATGGAGCGAGCAACCAACTTATTGGAAATCATACATACTGATGTGTGCAGTCGAATGAGTGTTGAGGCTCGCGGTGGCTATCATTATATTCTCACCCTCACTGATGACTGAAGTAGATATGGGTATGTCTACTTAATGAAACACAAGTCTGGGACCTTTGAAAAGTTTAAGGAATTTCAGAGTGAGGTAGAGAATCAACGTGACAGGAAAATAAAGTTCTTACGATCAGATCGTGGAGGGGAATACTTGAGTCACAAGTTTAGCACACACTTAAGGAAATGTGGAATTGTTTCACAGCTCACGCCGTGTAACATCCCAAATTTTCAATTTGGAATGTTATACACTAGATCATCATGCATATCATATTTTCTTGCATTTTGGTCGATCCTAGAAATTTCACGCAACTCAAGGACCCTCGGAGAGAGTTGGAGGTTTCGTCATTTTCATATTTGAGGTTTCTCAAATTTTGAAAAGAGGATCATTGGATTTGTCGGAGTTTATTTGCCTTTTATTTGGATAGGGAAAAATGCGCGTTTTCAAAATTTGCATTTTAGGCCTGGAGAAAAGTTCATTTTGTTCGACTCATTTTTAGGAGTCAGGGAAAATTTACTTTGGGAGTTTTGGAGTTCGTTTAGATTTACTTTTCTGTGTTTTTCTACGCGCGAAACCGTTTTAAAAAAATCCCGCAGCGCGCCTGGGCCAAGGCCCAGCAGCCGGCCGGGCCAGGCTCCCGTGCGCCGCGCGCGCCTAGCGCGCCAAGGCCGCCGCCGCCCCACCCGAGTCCTAGTAGGACTCTAGTCCTCCCCTCCCCTTTTTTCTTGCCCCTCCCCCAAGTCTCCTCTCCCCTCACCTATATAAATACCAACACCCCCCTCTAAACCCCACACCAAGCCGCCCCACCCCGCGCCCCAAGCCCCTCACCCCGCGCCGCGCCGCCCTAGTGCCGCCGCCGCCGCCCTTTGCCCGCGCCGCCACCGCCCCATAGCGCCGCCGCCGCCGCCCTATTGCGCCGCCGCCCAACCCCGCCGCCCGCCGGAGCCCCTCGCCGGAGGTAGCCGCGCCGCGTCTCTTTTTCTCCCCTCGGTTCGGTTTTTCTTATAAACCGTTCCAGTTCTTTTCTTAACCGTTCTGGTTTTCTTTTGGTTCTTTGTTTCAGTTTTTTACCGAAACCCTAGATCGGTTTCGTTTTCTTTTCCGGTTAGTTGCCTAGAGACCGTTCGCCGGACCGTTCGTCCTAACGAACGTGATCACCGGATTATTCCCCGGTTAAGAACGTCCGTTCGTTTAAGCGTTCTTCTTTTTCTTTTCGTCGGATTTATTCCGCGATCGCGATCTCAGATCGGATCTTTGTTCTAGTCTATCTTCTCGCTCGTTTATCGGAATCAGGTGATTCAAGCGCCTGGAGTTTCGTTTCGAAACCGCCGTTCCGACTAATCAACTTAAACAAGCTTTTGCTACGGTAAAATTTGACCTAGTTTCAACTTGCTAGAACCGAGTTGTTCTCTTCCGCCGTTTGTTTTTCGTTGCTTTGTTCGGTTCTTTCTTTCTTTGCAACCGGAGTTCTTAAGTTGAACTTTCTGGCTCGATCTCTTGTTCAAGTTTTACCTGTGCATTAGATGAGTACTTATTGTATGCTTGTTGTTTGTCTGCGATAGATTACCCGGATTGCGCCGCCTGTTACTTCGAATCTCTAGGACTCGCGGATCATCAGCAAGGCAAGTAACACTTTGATCATACCTTTTCTACAACCCAGTTTTATTGCATTAGATCCGTCCTCACACATTGCATGATTAGGATCTAATTAAATTGTGGGATGGGAAGTAGATGAGGTAGTACCTATTACCTATTTATTATGAAACCTTTGGGAGTTACTTCTACGTTTGCTTATTATGCCATGCTATGCTAGTAGACGTGGATTGGGTGAGTGATATCCATGACAGATGTGAGATTGATAATTTTAAGGGTTTATCTAAGGTGGCAACTTAAACACACATCTGGGTGGATTGAGGCACCTGATGTCTATCAGGACTTGCCTGTTTTTCTTTGGACCGCCACCCAGGCTCAAAGGGATCATAAGATCTTTCATGCTAGAAACTTCCGTGTGCAGCCACAAGCCATTATGGGCTCTGGCATAGTTGACTAAGTCGTGCGAACTCTTACAGGGTAGACTAGCAGATGTAGGGGAAAGTAGGTGTACCGGTCTATCCATCGTAAGGTGCTAGCGCTTCTGAAAGACTGTGTCTCGGTCATCCGTTTCTCAAACACCAGTAGTGCGAGAAATCCAACGGAGGCGATCGAGTCTTGTGGGGAAAAGTGCACAAACCTCTGCAGAGTGTAATAAACTAATCATGATTAGCCGTGTCCCCGGTTATGGACATCTTGAGTATCTAGTACTTGAATATCATGTGAATCTCATCATGTTACTTCTAAATTAATATTGTTGGGTTATTGATGACTATTTTAATTGGGATTGAGAATGCTGTCAACCATTCTCAATGTTTAACAACCACCATGATAGTTAAATACATTTATTCCTTTGCAGTAGGGAAAAACTGGCTTTACGCAAAACAGTAACCATATAGCTTTCCACCAGCCAAATATGCATATAGTATAGCTGTTTCATTCCATTACTCTCTATGTGTTACCTTGCCAGCATATTCCATGTGCTGACCCGTTTCGGGCTGCAACGTTAATGTTGCAGACTTTTCAGACGACGATTAAGGTGCTTTTAGGTTGTGGTTCTATACTCAGTGGTGCCGTTGGAGTTGATGGACCCATTTATCTTCCAAGTCTTCCGCTGTTATCGATATTAGATGGCCTTAAGCCATATTATTGTAATAAGTTCTCTTTTGAGACACCGATGTAATAAGTGTGTGATTGCTACTCTGCTATAAATCCTTTGAAGTACTGTGTGGTGTCAGCATTACTGATCCAGGGATGACACCGGAGCACAGTAGACTTGATCCATTCGGGTCGGGTCGCTACAGAGATGGTATCAGAGCACACGCTGACTGTAGGACACGACCACTAAGTTAAAGACCTAGATCACTATTCTCTCCTCATTTTCTAACTCCTCATCTTTTCTACTCTTTTAGGATGAAGGATGCGAAGATTAAGTACGCTCAACCGAATGAAGGCACACCTTTTGGATTTCACTTGAAGGAAGTCACCAAGTACCTAAATATTGGATTACCAAGTTTCACCGAGATTTTCAACGCCACTCTGCCTGAAGAGGAGCGCTGGAAGATTCAAGCTCACGTTCCGGGAAGGACATTCACGCCAATCACAAAGCCCATAGATAGTGTTTTCAATGCACCAACTTGGAGTCTAGGAAGGAGCATGGCAGCCCATATCACCATAGGACGCATTGGAGAAGTTTATCAAGAAGACCTCAAGGACACTATCTACCAGATTTGCGGACGCCGAGATGAACAATGGGAGTTAGTCAGCACCAAGAAGGATAGATCCATTACAGCTTTCATCCAGGAGTTAAACCAGCACATTCGACGCCACGAGAAGCAGATGTGCAATGATATGATAGAGTTGAAGAATGCGAAGGCAAGGATCATCGAGCTAGAAGGAGAACTGAAGGCTACACGCAAGGACTACATGGACAAGATCGTTGCTCTAGCAAGACACAACGGCGATCTTAAGCAAGAGATTGAAGAACTCAATGGGGAGTTAGCATCCAGGGAGGAAGACATGTACGTCGCATGTCCGGACAACTACATCATCATCGACGACACCGATTCGGATCCAAGTGAACCCGACTTTGAAGACGAAGCTGGAGCGGACATCATGGAGTCTTCCACCGGTTCAAATTTCTAGATGACCACCAACTATTAGTAGTATTTTCCCCATGTAAACACTATAGTTCGAGCACTTTTGCGATAGCTAGATCGATTGTAAGCCCTTGTTTGAATTGAATGAAGTGCTTTTGTGTGCATTTGCTCATGTGCATTGGGGTAGTGTTTTCTCTTTAGACCTCTCTCTATTCTTATTTCTCATCTTTTCTAAAACCCTCAGATGCCTCCGAGACGTGACAATGGATTTACACCGGAGCTCACTCAGTTGATCCAGCAGCAGCATCAATTGATGCAATTGTTAGTCCAGAATCAGCAAAACAACAACAACAACAACCCACCACCACCGCCGCCACCTGTTGACCACTTAGCCCGTTTCCTTAGGCTAAATCCGCCGGTGTTTTCTAGTAGCACCGAGCTGATAGTAGCAGACGATTGGCTCCGCAAGATAGGAAGGGAGTTGACCACGGCAGGATGCACGGATGGTGAGAAAGTGAAGTTTGCCGCACATCAGTTAGAAGGACCCGTGGCAGCATGGTGGGAGAATTTCACAGCCACTTTCCCAGTTGACACTGTCACATGGGATCAGTTTTAGCAAGCTTTCCGCACTGCCCATGTTTCAGCAGGAGCTATGGCCATGAAGAAGCGTGAGTTTGGCAACTTACGCCAAGGAGGAAGGACAGTTGGCCAGTATGTTGACGACTTCAGCAAGTTAGCATGCTATGCCCCAGATGACGTTGCTATGGACGCAACTAAGCAGGAGAAGTTTCTGGAAGGATTAAATGATGAGTTAAGTATGCAGTTGATGGTAGCAAGTTTCAACAACTACCAGGAGTTGGTAGATCGTGCCATCATGATTGAAGGGAAGCAACAACAAATTGAGAACCGCAAGAGGAAGTATGGACAAGGGAAGTATAACTCTGGAGCCCAGCAGAAGCCCCGTTTTACCCCTAAATCGGGATTTCAGTTTCAGCATACCCATGGAGGAGGTAGTTCGCAAAACCACAATGGCCACAAGAATGGTAATGGGAATGGAGGAAGCAACGGCCAGAACCGGACCACCCCACCAACCCCATCCAAGAGAGATCTGAGTCAAGTCACCTGTTTCAAGTGTTCCAAGACGGGACATTATGCCAATGAATGTCCTGAAGGCCAGAATGGAAATGGCAATGGAAGCTCAGGGAAGA
Organism: Triticum monococcum; assembly: GCA_034509565.1. Taxonomy (NCBI): domain Eukaryota; kingdom Viridiplantae; phylum Streptophyta; class Magnoliopsida; order Poales; family Poaceae; genus Triticum; species Triticum monococcum. Next base: position 71,813,506 of record CM067842.1, on the reverse strand, counting down.
AGCCGAACCCTTTCAATAGGGGACAGGTGAACCACGTTAACGTGGAGGAGGTTGAAGATCAGCCTGATGTAGTAATCGGTAAGTTTTTGGTTAAGTCATTTACCACACTTGTTCTTTTTGATACTGGTGCATCACATTCATACATATCAAGGGGATTTGTGGAAAAATATAGCCTGCCCACTAGGATTCTTAAAACACCTATGCTAGTAAGTTCGCCAGGAGCAGAATACATGGCCATTCAAGGATGCTTTCAAGTGCCATTAAGCATAGGAAGGCATGTTTTCCCAACAGATTTAATTATTCTGGAATCCCAAGGTCTGGATGTAATTCTCGGTATGGATTGGTTGTTGATGTATGGAGGAAACATCGATTGTGCTAGTAAGTCAATTTTGCTCACAATGCCAGAAGGAAGAAGGATCAAGTATGTATCCCGGCATGTGCCAAATAGGACACAAGTAAATTGCCTAACAGGAGTTGTGCAGGAGGAAGTACAAGTGGTAAAGGATTTTCCTGACGTATTTCCTGAAGAGTTGCCAGGCATGCCACCGGATAGAGACATTGAGTTTTTGATTGAGTTATTGCCAGGCACTGGCCCAATATTGAAGCGGCCATACCGGATGCTGGCAAAGGATTTGGTAGAAATAAAGAACCAGATTAAGGAGTTACTGGAGAAAGGTTACATACGCCCAAGTTCTTCGCCTTGGGGATCACCCATACTTCTAGTGGAGAAGAAGGATGGATCATTACGGATGGTTGTTGATTACCGTGGATTGAACGAAGTAACCATCAAGAACAAGTACCCACTGCCAATGATTAGTGATCTGTTTGATTTTTTGCAAGGAGCTAAAGTGTTTTCCAAGATCGATTTGCGATCAGGGTACCACCAGTTGAAGATTCGAGAGCAGGACATACCTAAGACAGCATTCACCACAAGATATGGACTGTATGAGTATACCGTTATGTCATTTGGATTGACTAATGTGCCTGCCTATTTTATGAACCTGATGAACAAAGTGTTTATGGAGTTTTTGGATAAGTTCGTCGTAGTGTTCATTGATGATATCCTGGTTTATTCGAAGAATGAAGAAGAGCATAAGGAACATTTGCGTTTGGTTTTGGAGAAACTAAGGGAACATCGGTTATATGCCAAATTTAGCAAATGTGAGTTTTGGTTGAAGGAAGTAGGATTCCTAGGACACGTTATATCTGGAAGAGGGATAGCAGTTGACCCCACCAAGGTTGAGACCGTAAACGAATGGGAAGCACCAACGACAGTTGGAGAGATCCGGAGTTTTCTTGGACTCGCAGGATACTACCGGAGATTCATTGAGAACTTTTCAAAGATTGCGAAGCCTATGACGGAGTTGTTGAAGAAGGATACCAAGTTCAATTGGACTGAGGAGTGTGAGGCTAGTTTCCAGGAGTTGAAGAAACGTCTGGTTACCTCACCAGTGTTGATTTTGCCAGATCAAACCAAGGATTATGAGGTATATCGCGATGCTTCATGTCGAGGACTTGGAGCAGTGCTTATGCAGGAAGGAAGAGTTGTTTCGTATGCTTCACGACAACTGAAACCTCATGAGTTGAATTATGCTACACATGATTTGGAGTTAGCAGCCGTAGTGCATGCATTGAAGACGTGGAGACATTTCCTCATTGGAAATCATTGTGAGGTGTACACGGATCACAAGAGTTTGAAGTACATTTTCACGCAGAAGGAGTTGAATCTCAGACAAAGGAGATGGTTGGAGCTCATCAAGGATTATGATATGAGATTGCAATACCATCCCAGAAAAGCTAATGTAGTAGCTGACGCATTGAGCCGTAAGAGCCATGTCAATACATTAATAACGGAAGAAAAACCCAAGGAGTTATCAGAAAACCTTCGTGAACTAAGTTTAGAGATAGTTCCGAGAGGCTATGTAGCAGCATTGGAGATTCAGTCAACATTGATGGATAAAATCAGAGAGGCTCAGAAATCGGACAAGGAGATTGCTTCTATAATGGAGAAACTAAACAAAGGAAAAGCGAAGGGATTTCGTGAGGATGAGCACGATACCCTATGGTTTGAGGAACGTGTTTATGTGCCAAATGACCCGGAGATCAGGAAGTTGATTCTACAAGAGGCACATGATTCAGCATGTTCGATTCACCCAGGAAATACCAAGATGTATTTGGATTTGAAGGAGACATTCTGGTGGACCGGAATGAAGAAGGATATTGCAACATATGTAGCAGTTTGTGACGTATGTCATAGAGTAAAGGCTGAGCATCAGAAGCCAGCCCGATTACTACAACCATTGCCGATACCCGAATGGAAGTGGGATAAGATAGGCATGGATTTTATCACAGGACTGCCCAGGACGAAGGCAGGATATGACTCGATATGGGTAGTAGTTGATCGGTTGACGAAGGTAGCACATTTCATTCCAGTTAAGACCACTTACACCAGTGCTAAGTTGGCAAAGATATACATGACTAGGATCATTTGTTTGCATGGAGTTCCGAGGAGTATTGTATCAGATAGAGGAACCCAATTTACCTCAAAGTTTTGGAATCAGTTGCATGAAACTTTGGGAACCAAGTTACAGTTCAGCACCGCTTTTCATCCGCAGACAGATGGACAGGCCGAGAGAGTCAATTAGATTTTGGAAGATATGCTAAGAGCTTGTGCACTAGATTATGGATCTAGTTGGGACGATAACTTGCCATATACGGAGTTTTCTTATAACAACAGTTACCAAACCAGTCTGAAGATGGCACCTTTCGAAGCTTTGTACGGAAGGAGGTGCAGGACACCGTTGTCATGGGACGAAGTTGGAGACCGTCAATTGTTTGGACCCGATTTGATTAAAGAGTCTGAATAGAAGGTGAAGTTGATTCACGATAGGCTCAAGGTAGCCCAGTCCAGGCAGAAAAGCTACGCAGATTCTAAACACAAGGAGACAGTTTACGAAACAGGAGACATAGTGTATCTCCGAGTATCCCCACTACGAGGAGTTAAGCGCTTTGGAGTTAAGGGAAAATTAGCACCACGTTTCGTTGGACCATATAAGATCTTGCAACGTATGGGAGAAGTCGCGTATAAGTTGGAATTACCAGAGGGACTGTCAGGAGTTCATGATGTATTCCATGTTTCTCAGCTGAAGAAATGTCACGCCGAGATGGCCGAGGTACCACTAAGAGATACAGTGCCGCTTGAAGCAATTCAGTTGAAGGACAACCTAACGTATGAGGAGAAACCAGTCAAGATTCTCGAGTTTGCCAGTAGAGTTACCCGCAGCAAAGTTATCATGTTTTGCAAAGTTCAGTGGAACCACCACTCAGAGGATGAAGCCACCTGGGAGAGAGAAGAAGATTTGCTCAAGGACCACCCTCACCTATTTTCTAGCCAACCCGAATCTCGAGGGCGAGATTCATCTTAAGGGGGTAGGTTTGTAACATCCCAAATTTTCAATTTGGAATGTTATACACTAGATCATCATGCATATCATATTTTCTTGCATTTTGGTCGATCCTAGAAATTTCACGCAACTCAAGGACCCTCGGAGAGAGTTGGAGATTTCGTCATTTTCATATTTGAGTTTTCTCAAATTTTGAAAAGAGGATCATTGGATTTGTCAGAGTTTATTTGCCTTTTATTTGGATAGGGAAAAATGCGCGTTTTCAAAATTTGCATTTTAGGCCTGGAGAAAAGTTCATTTTGTTCGACTCATTTTTAGGAGTCAGGGAAAATTTACTTTGGGAGTTTTGGAGTTCGTTTAGATTTTCTTTTCTGTGTTTTTCTGCGTGCGAAACCGTTTAAAAAAAAAATCCCGCAGCGCGCCTGAGCCAAGGCCCAGCAGCCGGCCGGGCCAGGCTCTCGTGTGCCGCGCGCGCCTAGCGCGCCAAGGCCGCCGCCGCCCCACCCGAGTCCTAGTAGGACTCCAGTCCTCCCCTCCCCTTTTTTCTTGCCCCCTCCCCCAAGTCTTCTCTCCCCTCTCCTATATAAATACCAACACCCCGCCTCTAAACCCCACACCAAGCCGCCCCACCCCGCGCCCCAAGCCCCTCACCCCGCGTCGCGCCACCCTAGTGCCGCCGCCGCCGCCCTTTGCCCGCGTCGCCGCCGCCCCATAGCGCCGCCGCCACTGCCCAACCCCGCCGCCCGCCGGAGCCCCTCGCCGGAACCTCGTCGGAGGTACCCGCGCCGCGTCTCTTTTTCTCCCCTCGGTTCGGTTTTTCTTATAAACCGTTCCGGTTCTTTTCTTCACCGTTCCGGTTTTCTTTTGGTTCTTTGTTTTGGTTTTTTTTACCGAAACTCTAGATCGGTTTCGTTTTCTTTTCCGGTTAGTTGCCTAGAGACCATTCGCCGGACCGTTCGTCCTAACGAACGTGATCACCAGATTATTCCCCGGTTAACGAACGTCCGTTCGTTTAACCGTTCTTCTTTTTCTTTTCGTCCATCCGATCTTCGTTCTAGTCTATCTTCTCGCTCGTTTATCGGAATCAGGTGATTCAAGCGCCTGGAGTTTCATTTCGAAACAAGCTTTTGCTACGGTAAAATTTGACCTAGTTTCAACTTGCTAGAACTGAGTTGTTCTCTTCTGCTGTTTGTTTTTCGTTGCTTTGTTCGGTTCTTTCTTTCTTTGCAACCGGAGTTCTTAAGTTGAACTTTCTGGTTCGATCTCTTGTTCGAGTTTTACCTGTGCATTACATGAGTACTTATTGTATGCTTGTTGTTTGTCTGCGATAGATTACCCGGATTGCGTCGCCTGTTACTTCGAATCTCTAGGACTCGCTGTCGGTGTACTAAAGTAGGGGTACCTTAGTATCCCGAACTTGTGCACGGGCAGTCGCAGCGTCCCGCGGCAAGGCTTGCCGGGCGACCACCAAGATCCTCCGTGGTTCCTTTGGAGCCATTCAAGAACAAAGTATCCAAGACCCCGGCAAGAGGAGCTTGCCGGGGAGGCCAACCAAGGCATCTCAAGGAACTTGCCGCAACGCATCATGTGTCCCGGCAAGACCCAGTGAGCGACAAGCTCCTGGACGCGGCAAGATAATAACCGCGGCAAGGCATTTGCCGCGGCAAGCTTCCGTCCTATACCTACGCTCCAGCACTTCCGCCAACGTGTCGCTCTGGGGCCCTTCCAGGCGTACGTGGCGGAAGGCTGTGCAGCTAGAGGTACATGGTGGCAGGCGGCGCTGACAAGATAGCCATTGTGGCAAGCAATGGCGTCCGTAGCGGTCCCTTTCTGCACCGTCTAGGCGACACAGACAGTCATTTAATGCCTTTGTCCCCTGCCATCAGGGTTAGGTATGACACAACTATAGTAAGCGGTGGCACCAACCACCATTCCTTTTACCTTTTTACCCTCATCTCTGTTGCCACCTGTCGGTAACCCCTTTGACATATAAAAGGAGGCCCATGCGCAACAGGGGTGGGAGGATCATTTTTCTCACGCTCGGTCTCGCTAGCCATCCAAGTGTACTGTAGCATCCGTCGCTCCCGAGCAAGAACACAAAATACAAACCAAAGCAGGAGTAGGGTTTTACGCATCCGTGCGGCCCGAACCTGGGTAAACCAATCGCGTAGCTTGTGCGTTCGCCTCGATCTGCTCTTCGTGCACTCTCCGCCCCCAGCCAAACCGAAAGGGGCCTCGGTCTGCCGTGGTCCCATAGGTGTCCGTGGGATCAGCACCCCCGACATCTTTGGCGCGCCAGGTAGGGGGTGCGTCGAGGCTGTGTGAACCTGATCCGGCGTCCGCACGAGCCGAATCTTCGTCATCTTCATCAACATGCCGCCGAAGAAGAAGGCTTCGGAGGCAGCTGCTCCGTCTGCGCCGAACCCACCATCACCAGAGCGGACGGCTGGTGGAGTGGGCGCCGGCGGAAGAACGGGCGCCGACGAGGAGGCTCATGGTGCTGCCAAGTCCAAGGACAAGACCGCGCTGCACATCGGTGGCGCGGTCGGCTCCCACAACGACCGAGCGCACTCCAAGACCTCGGCGTCCGTACACGCACCGCGCCCATCTCAGGAGGCGCGGGACCAGCAGCGTCATGGTACTCACGGTACCATACGTTTGTTGGGCCAAGATCAAGCTGGCGGATCCCGGAGTGCTCAAGACCAGCATGCACGCCAACATGCTGGCGCGAGCGTGGCACGGTCGCTTGGACAAGATATTGCTCCTTCTAACGTAGTTAGAAGTCCGAGCATATCCCGTTCCTCGCACCGTTCGCCACCGCCGCCCGCCACTCCGGCAGAAGCGTTGGCACGAGCTCAACTGCTCCTAGATTACCCTCCAGCGCCAGAGAAGATCGACGACTGGAGGGCCACTATCCAGAGCCTCATCGGCTTCGCCAACGGCGACGACCCGCGGCAGCCGAGTGCATCGCAGCCACGGCAAGTCAGTCGTGCACGAGCCGGTGGAGACAAGACCGGGGAGGGTGCAACCACTGTGCACTCTCCGCCTAGAAGGCCAAGATTGCCGACTCGCCGGATCCACCTCGACAGCGACTCCACCGCGTCATCAGATCCGCGAGCTCGTCGCGACCAGCGCCAAGTTCTTCATGAGAGACAGCAAGAAGACGCTCAAACACGCATCAAGCGCCGAAGAGAAGCGCAACGTCAATCAGACCTGCGCGCTGGGCCTTCTGTTGACATGCACGCGCCCAGAGAACCAGGCGACTTGCCGTATGCGGTAGGTTGCCCTGCGTTTACCCGTGAGCTGCGGCAAGTTCAGTGGCCCAGCCAGAAGCATTTCAAGCCAGACGTACCGGAGAAGTACGGCGGCAAGTCACACCCGTCAGAGTTCCTCAGCATTTACACCATTGCGGTGCAAGCTGCCGGGGGGCGAGACGACAAGGTCCTTGCCAACTACTTCCCGCTGGTGCTCAAGCCCGAAGTCAGGTCCTGGCTCATGCACTTGCCGGACAACTCCATATCCTCTTGGGAGGACTTGTGCCATCAGTTTGTCGGCGCCTTTACGGGCGGCCACAAACCACATGGCCAAGAGAGTGACCTCCACCTCCTTGCCCAGAAGGAAGGAGAGCCCCTCCGCAAGTATATCCAGAGATTCAGCCATGTACAACGCAACATCCTAGACATCCACCCTGCCGCGGTTATCAGCGCGTTCCATCAGAACGTGCGTAATCGCAGGATGCGGGAAGAGATGGCGATGAGCAGGATCAGAGACGTCAGCGAGCTGTACGCCCTGGCCGACAAGTGTGCACGCGCTGAAGAAGGGAGGAAACTCCCGGGAGAAAATACTGGAGCAGGGGGATCTGACAATGAGGATGCCGCACCGGCAAAGAAAAACCGGAGGCGCAACAGGAAGAAGAAAGGCAAGGAGGTACTAGTCGTTGAGCAGTCCGGCAACGACGGTGGCGCCAAGCAAGCCAAAGTTGGCAGCTCCGGCAAGGAGGTTGCCGCATGCAACAACTGCCAAGCTGTGGCGGCCGCCGACAAGCAGGACGGCTCCGACAAGTAGTACTGCAAGATCCACCGCACCAAGGGCCATGATCTCCAGAGCTGCAAGAAGGTCGAGCAGCTTGTCCAGCAACAGAAAGCTGAGTATGAGCGGCGCGACAAGGAGAGGGCCCAAGGAGGCGGTGGAGAAGCCGGCAAGAAGCGCGCTGGCCGGGGAGGACGCCGCGGCAAGGCCAAGCAGCGGCAAGGAGACAGACCTCCCCGTGGCCGCGACAAGGATGAAGACGAAGACGAAGACGAAGACATGGATGATGTTGAGAACAGTGAGCAGGAGTTTCAGAAAGCTACAGAAGTCTTGTGTGTTGACGGCGGTGCTTCTCTGCATACTTCCCACCGCCAACTCAAACAGTGGCTGCCGGAAGTTAATGCGGCAGAGCCACCTGTCGAATCACGCAAGCTTCTAAAATGGTCCAGCACGCCTATCATCTTTGACATTGAGGACCACCCTGATCGCACAACTGCGGTCGGGTGCTTGCCGTTGTTGGTTTCGCCAACAATCCGCAACCTCAAAGTCACGAAGATGCTAGTTGACGGCGGGGCCGACTTAAATCTGATCTCCTCCGCTGTGCTCCAGAAACTCCAAATCCTGGACAGCGAGCTCGAAGAGACCGGTACATTCCAAGGAATTAACCCGGGAAGGAGCAAGCCGAAAGGGAAGGTCACGTTGCCGGTGACATTTGGCAGTGAGCTGAATTTCAGAACGGAGAGGGTCACTTTTGACGTTGCCGATTTCCCATTGCCTTACAATGGGATACTTGGTCGTCCAGCGCTCGCCAAGTTCATGGCAGCCTCTCACTATGCATACAACATGCTCAAGATGCCAGGCCCGATAAGCGTCATCTCTGTCCCTGGCGACATGAAGGATGCCCTTATCTGCGCCGACAAGATCTATCGGGAAGCAGCAGCTGCAACAGATCGCAAGAAGCTTGCCGCTGAAGCTACCGGGGGGAAGAAGAAGACCAAGTCCGGCAAGAGCTCTGATGCCCACTCCGGCAAGCGCACCTCCTCGGAGTGCTGCGCTGCCGTCGAGGACGCACCATCGAGCTCCACCGGCAAGTGTAAGAAGGCAATGATAGCTCCACCACATACCAAGAAGGTGTCCGCCAAGGAGGACGACACTGGTGGTACCTTCACCATCAGTGCCACACTTGACCCTAAATAGGAAAGCGCGCTCGTTACTTTCCTGCGGGCGAATGTCGACGTGTTTGCATGGCAACCGTCTGATATCCCCGGTGTTCCCAGGAAAGTAATTGAGCACCATCTTGCCGTTTGTCCTCATGCGCGGCCCGTCAAGCAGAAGGTCAGAAACAGGCAGTGGAGCGCCAAGAATTCATAGCAGAAGAAATAAAGAAACTGGAAGCAGCAGGCCTTGTCAGAGGAGTGCTCCATCCCACGTGGTTGGCCAATCCTGTTGTAGTGCGCAAGGCGAATGGAAAATGGAGGCTTTGTATTGACTTTACTGATGTTAATAAAGCTTGTCCCAAAGATCCATTTCCCTTGCCGCGCATTGACCAGATTGTTGACTCCACAGCCGGATGTGATTTGCTTTCATTTCTTGACGCATATTCAGGATACCATCAGATCTTCATGGCAAAAGAGGATGAGGAGAAAACCGCATTCATTACTCCATGTGGCACGTACTGTTTCGTACGGATGTCTTTTGGTTTAAAGAATGCTGGTTCAACGTTTGCAAGAGTAGTCCACGTCGCTCTGAAACCGCAGATACACAGAAATGTAGAAGCTTACATGGATGATATAGTTGTTAAGAGCAAGGACAGGGCGGCTCTGATCCAAGATTTAGAAGAGACTTTTGCAAATCTGCGCAAGATCAACCTCAAGCTCAACCCCGAGAAGTGTGTGTTTGGAGTCCCTCCCGGCAAGCTTCTCGGGTTCTTTGTGTCTCAGCGGGGAATCGAAGCCAATCCCGACAAGATCAAGGCCATTGAGCAGATCGAAGCACCAAAGCGCGTCAAGGATGTACGGAAGCTTGCCGGTTGCATGGCTGCTCTCAGCAGGTTTATTTCTCGGTCTGCTGAGCGCGCCCTGCCGTTTTTCAAAATTTGGAAAAAGGCAGGTCCAATGAAATGGACTCCGGAAGTGGAGGCGGTGCTGCAGGACTTGAAGAGATACCTGTCATCCACTCCAACACTTGTCGCACGTAAACCACAAGAGAAGTTGCTGCTGTACATAGCGGCAACCAATCAAGTGGTTAGTGCTGCGTTAGTAGCGGAGAGAGAGGCAGATGACGAGCCAGCAACCGCGGCAAGCACATCCAGCAACGAGCAGGGGGCTTCCCCGACAAGCTCTGGTCCCGACAACCATGGATCTACGCAGATGCAAAAGGAGATACAGAAGAAGATGGTGCAGCGCCCAGTTTACTTTGTCAGTTCCCTTTTGCAGGGGGCTAGGTCAAGGTACTCTGGTGTGCAGAAGTTGCTTTCCGGCCTTCTTATGGCCTCGAGAAAGCTGCGCCATTACTTCTAAGCACATGAGATCACAGTTGTCACTCGCTTCCCGCCGAAGAGGATATTACAAAATCCAGAAGCAACAGGCAGGATTGTCGAGTGGGCACTGGAACTGTCAAGCTTTAGCCTCAAATTTGAGAGTACATCAACGATCCAAAGCAGAGCATTGGCAGAGTTCATAGCACGCCAACTCCAGATGAAGAAATTCCGGAGACGAGCATCCCCGCCAAGGAAACAAGCAAAGAGTGGCTCATGTACTTTGACGGTGCCTTCTCGCTGCAAGGCGCCGGTGCTGGCGTGCTGCTTGTCACACCCACCGGAGAGCACCTCAAGTACATAGTCCAGATGCACTTTCCCAAGGAGCAAGCGACAAACAATACTGCAGAGTATGAAGGTTTGCTTGCCGGTCTCAGGATCGCGGCAGAACTTGGGATTAAGAAGCTTATTGTCAGGGGTGACTCGCAGCTTGTCGTCCGCCAAGTAAACAAGAATTATCAGAGCCCATTAATGGAAGCTTACGTCGACGAAGTGAGAAAGCTAGAAGGCACTTTGACGGCCTGCAGATGGAGCATGTCCCCAGAGCTCAGAATGACATTGCTGATGGCCTGTCAAAGTGCGCTGCACTTAAATTACCTATGGAACCAGGGATTTTTGTGCTCAAGCTGACTCAGCCGTCCGTAACACCACCAAATGGACAGAACAAAAAGAGGAAGTTGGTTTCTGGCGACTATTTTCCGGCAAAGCTTCCCGAAGCCACCGCCAAAAAGGTCCCCAAGATCAACACCGATAGTGCTGAGGAGCACTCTGCTCCGGCAAGCTCCAGGGTTTGTTCCGTTGAAGCAGACGCTCCCGGCAAGTTTTGCTCCAGCAAGCTTGCCGGGGAATGTCAAGCTCCGGCAGAGCCGGAGGCTCTTGCCGTAGAAGCGGATGTTCCCGCAGCAACAGATATGCCTTTAGTCCTTGTTGTCGAGCCACAAGCTCCAGCATGGGCGCAGCAAATTGTCCATTTCCTTCAGACAGGAGAACTTCTCGAAGAACAAGAAGAAGCAGAAATAGTAGCCCGGCAGTCTATTATGTACCAGTTTGTCGACAACATACTGTGCAGAAGAAGACTCAATGGTGTGAAATTGAAGTGCATTCCCCGGGAAGATGGACAAAAGCTGTTGGCAGAGATACATGGAGGCATATGTGGTCACCACATTGGCGCAAGAGCACTTGTCGGCAAAGCATTCCGGCAAGGCTTCTTCTGGCCGATAGCCCTCCAAGATGCAACTGCACAAGTAACCAAGTGTGAAGCGTGCCAGTTCCATTCCAAGCAGGTACACCAGCCAGCTCAAGCTCTCCAGACGATCCCTTTATCCTGGCCATTTTCGGTCTGGGGGCTTGACATCCTCGGCCCCTTTCCCCGAGCTGTCGGGGGCTTTGAGTAGTTGTACATTGCAATCGACAAGTTCACAAAGTGGCCGGAAGTGGAACCAGTGAGGAAGGTAACAGCACAGTCAGCAGTCAAGTTCTTCAGGTCGATTGTTTGCCGTTTCGGGATTCCTAACAGGATAATCACCAACAACGGTACACAATTTACGAGCCGCACCTTCATGCAATACGTCCAAGATCTTGGCGCCAAAGTCTGCTTCGCTTATGTTGCTCAGCCGAGAAGCAACGGTCAAGCGGAGAGGGCAAATGCTGAAGTGCTGCGCGGGCTCAAGACCAGAACTTTCGACAGGCTGCACAAGTGCGGAAGAAACTGGATCGAGGAGCTGCCGGTGGTTCTTTGGTCGATCAGGACGATGCCAAATCGAGCCACTGGCCAGACACCCTTCGCTCTAGTCTATGGAGCGGAGGCAGTTCTCCCCACGGAACTCGTATACGGGTCGCCTCGAGTGCTCGCTTATGATGAGCTCGAGCAAGAGCAGCTGCGGCAAGACGACGCGCTGCTCCTTGAGGAAGACCGTCTTCAGGCTGCTGTGCGAGCTGCTCGCTACCAGCAAGCTTTGCGCCGCTACCATAGCCGCAAAGTTAACGCCAGAAGTCTCGAGGAAGGCGACCTTGTTCTTCGGTGCGTTCAATCCGTCAAGAATTCCAACAAGTTGACGCCAAAGTGGGAAGGCCCTTACCGGGTGAAATGAGTCACTAGGCCTGGCGTTGTCCGCCTTGAGACCGAAGATGGCGTACCAGTGAGCAACTCCTGGAATATTGAGCATCTTCGCAAGTTTTACCCGTAGGGCGCGGTCTTGCCGCTGTTGCATGTAATCCTTTGTACAAAGCCGGGCGCAGATCCCGCGCATAAAGATTATGTGCTCAGCACACCTTGTCGATTTCATGCTTTTTAGATTTTGCATGTATTATCTGACATTTTGTGCAGCGCTAACCCCCGGTAAGCAATAACGAGCCTTAAAGCTCCATATTGTTATTTCATCCTCATTCTTTTTCGCAAGGAAAAGGAGGTTCCCTCGCACACAAGTTTGCCGGGGGGGGAGGGAGAAGATACGGTATGGACCAGGCGTCGTTCAAGAAGGTTTTGCCTCGCCGGGAAGCAAGTAGGAAAAAAAGAGATAAGTTGCCAAAGTCTGAGCAATTAGATTCCCTTAAAATTTTTAAGTTATTTTCCTTGAACGACCGTGCTTTGTATGGAAAACCTGTGCGCGGAGGAACCAACTCGTGGCTAGTTGCGCCCTTACTGTTGTTTCGAGTCCGCTCAACAACTTAAGTGAGCTGCGGCTAGCCACGTCAAAGTGTCTTGTCGGCTGCGGCACCGCCAGCAGGCTGCTGACGTTCCGCACTCAGCGCTCGCGGCAAGGGTGCCTGCGCCGGCAAGTTCCCTAAAAGCGTAGGGTAAAAACATACAAAGGAAAGAGTTGAGTAAAGGAAATAACATAGCAATTGCTACCCAAGATAGAGTATATTACAAAATAACTTGTCGTAGCTCTAACAGACTGTTTTTCATAACATGTTTGATAGCGACAAGGAAAGAAGAAGATAGGCGGCCTAATCTACGCGGTCGCCCTCGACCCTCTTGATGCCGTTCACCCTGTCCACAATAGGTGCGACAAGGGCCTTGAGCTCCTCTAGATCAGCATCTGGCGGCAAGCTTCGGAGGACGTTGGTGAGGCGGAGACCTGGGTTGCGGAAGGCCACCTTCATCAGCACCTTCTAGAGAGCTCCCGCGCAAATCTTGCACGACTCATCGGCAAGCTGCTTTGGGATCTGCTCCCGGAGTCGCTGGAGCGCCGTTGCCACGCCCTTGAAAAACAGAGTCATCTTGGCGCTGGGTTGGAGATTCTCGTCGGAGGAGTACCCGAGATCCACCATCCCCAATTGCGCCAGCTCCTTGTCGACGTCCGCGGCGACGTTCACCAGACCCTCCGTCCAGTGCTCCACGTTCTCCGACAAGGTCTTCTGGGCGGCAACAGCGTTCGCCAGCAGCACCTTGCCGGCCTCAACTTCTTCCTTCAAGGCCGCCTCCTGCTCCTTGGTGCCGTCCAGAGATTTGGTCAGAGCCGCCAGCTTCACTTCGAGATCAGTGTTGGAGTCCTTGGCGGCGTCCAGTTCCTTGCCCTTCTCGGCGAAAAAGGCCTGCAGCTCCGAGTAGCTGTTGGCATCCTTCTCCCGCTCGAGCTTGAGCGCGGCAAGCTCGTCGCCGCTCGCCTTGAGGCCCGCCTCCAGCTGCACCACCTTCAGCTCCGCTGCGCCAAGTCACCCTCCTGCGAAGACAACTTCTCCGCGACAAGACGTTGGCGCTCTTCGACATCGGCCTTCTCGAGGAGGAAGGCCTGCTGCGCTTCGGCAAGATCTTCCCGCTCCTTTGCCAGGGAGCGGAGAGCTTCCTGGTTGGCGCCCCGGAGCTGCTCCACGCGCTTCTCTATGTCGGCTCCCGCCTTCGCAACGAGTGCTTCACGGGACTCCAGCTTGGCCTGCCGGGCGCGGTAGAGCGCCACTAGCTTCCGCAGCAGGCGCTCCTCTTCAGGTTCGCCGTTGCTGCTGCTTGGCGCGTCGACCAGCTTCAGCCCGACGGAGGCAAGCACCTCTCCGTCCAGAATCTCCCCCTCGATCGGCGCCCTGGAGCTCGATGCCCAGGGAAGATTAATGAAGATGTCCTCGCCGGCCTTCAGGTAGACGCCAGGCTGGGGCTCATCAGAGCCTGGCGCGGCGGCTGCGGCGGAGGAGTCGGTGGTCGGAGCAGCGCCTGGCGCTCCTGCGGCCTCCGGGTCATCAGTACGACCACCAGACTCCCCACCCGCTTCCGCGGCAGCAGCCCTGGCGGCCTCCTCGCCGGCGCCGGCTGCTTCATCGGCAGCGACTTCAGTCTCCATCGGCTCTGCAACAGATGGATCTGACGGCCAGAAGAGGAGAGAAGATTCAAGCAAAATTCAAGCAAAATCCAAGAGAAAGATCAAGAAGAAAAAGAGCCAAGGGGAGTTTGAAGCAAGAAAATTACCTGTGCCAAGGTCTGCAGCTGTGGTCTCCGTCGCCGGGGGATCGCTAACGCAGTCCCTTGCCGGAGATCCCTCCCTTGCCGGGGGCTCCTCCCTTGCCGGAGCCTCCTCCCTTGACGGGGGCTCCTCCCTTGCCGGAGTCTCCTTCCTTCCAGGGGGCTCCTCCCTGGTCGGAGTCTCCTCCCTCGCCGGAGACTTCTCCCTCACCGGAGGACTCTCCCTTGGCGCTTCGGGAGCGGCCTCCAGGCTCTCCTGGTGAGGCTGCTCTGCTCCTGCACAAGTCAACAAACAAGTATCAGCAAAGCAAGGATCTTCGTGCGTGCCCGACAGCAAAAAACGAACAAGACACTTACGCTGGGGGCTGCTCTGAAGATCAGCCGCCGGGTCCAACGAATTTGTCTCAGGAACGTCCCCTGTTGACGCAGTGGGTTCGTCCTCGATGACGATCACCGACGCTTTGGCTCTCTTCGCCGCTCTCTGCGCCAGAGTCCTAAAAAGGAACAGATACAGGGAAAGGCAAGTGAGAAACAACACAAGACAAAAACAGCAAAAATCAAAGAACTGCAAGTACAATAAGAAGAACTTACTCTTCTTCTTCTTCCTCGTCGGAGCTGAACGCGGAGAAGTCGAAGTCCGGCCCGCCTCCGGCGCAGGAAGGTGGAGGAGTAGGCTCCCTTGGCTGCTTGGCGGGAGCGGAGGCAGCAGTCCGAGAAGACCCCGCTCCAGTTGTTGCGGCAGCGTGGGGCGCTCCCGCGGCAACGGTACTTGCCGCGGTGGAGCGTATCACGCGGCGCGGCGACTGTCGACGCGCCTGCCGCCTCGTTGCATCCCCGACCTTGTAGAGACGCCTTCTTGGTGGAGACGGAGCTGCTGCTGGCGGCGTGCTGTCTGAGGACGAAGTGGAAGAGGAGCATATCTCCAACGACCCGCTCGCACCCTCGGCAGGCTCGCTCGGCTCGGCACCACGCCCGACAAGATCTTCCTTGCCGGCAAGCTCTTCTTGCCGGGCAAGCTCCTTCTTGCCGGAGATTTCCTCTCGCTCGGCACAGTTCTCCGCCTCTGCTGCCGCTGCCTCCTCCAAAGTAAACCCGAATTCGCCTGCCGCTGCGGCTGCCGCCGCCTCTTCCAACCTGGTGGCGATGTACGCCAACTCCGCCTCGGTGGTGTCGCGGATGAGGCCGTCCTTCTCATCGGTGCGGATTGGCACCTCTACCAGATTGTCGAAGAACTGCTGCACGACCTCGTCTTCGGGCTCTTGCCATGTGGGCACAAGTCCGTGCGAGTCGCACAGTGGCATCATTGCCCTGATGCGGTCGAGAGCAGAATTGTTGCACAAAGGGACGACGCCCTGCGGCAACCTGAAGACTTCGGGGTGATCTGAATCGTACTTGAAGAGCTCCTGCAGTATTCCGTTGAGCTCAAGGACAGTGAAATTGTAGTTGAGGCCCGGGCGCAACCTCATGATATCTGCCGCGTTCTTGAACTCCCAGGCAGGCCTCCTCCGTTCCTGCAGGGGGGCGATGCGGCGGCGAAGAAAGTCCGCACCAACGGCACCTACAGTAAGTCCGGCAAGCCTGAGGCGCTGGATCCTGGTGACGGCAATCTTCAACCTGCTGTCCTCCGGTGCCACGTCGCTCTAGTCACTGCCGCGTACTGCTGCTACTTGGCGCCGGGCGGTGAATGGCTGCGGGCTCTCCTCGACAATCCAACACCAATCTGCCCTCCACTCCTCCCACTTGCCGCGGAATTCGCCCTCCAAATAGGAATCCTTCATGCCGGTCCTAGAGACCCAGGCAATTCCGCCGGACAAGGGCTCTCCTCTCTCTACCCGGGGAATGAAGAAGTGGCGAAAAAGGGCTACGCTAGGGTGGACTCCGACAAAGTTTTCGCAAAGGTGTGCGAAAACTGACATGGTGAGGATGGCGTTGGGAGTGAAATCAAGGAGGCAGAGATTGTAGGTATTCATAATATCACAGAAGAACTCGGAAAAAGGCGGGCAGAGCCCGCAGTAGAAGAATACGGCAAAGAAGGGGTACCCATCCGGAGCCGTCGCGTGAGCAGCGGCCGGGACCACCTTGGTCCGCGGGTGAGCTCGCGTCTCCGTCGCCCAAAAGAGATAATAGTACTCCCGCAGCTCCTTCGCGCCGAGCTTGGGGTGGAAAATGGCTCGCTCCTTCCGCAGCGCCGCGAGCCGCTGCACCTCGATCGACTTCACGGCCTTCCCCTTGTCGCCTTTTGGAGCCATGGCGGAAGCGGTGGAGGAGGTCGACGGCGTTAGTGGTGCTGGTGGCAATGCGGGGGGCAGGGCGCTGCGCTCTGTGTGCTTTGGGAAGACGGAGGCGGGGCGGAGTTTTTCAAGATTGGAGCGGAATGGGGGCGAGTGGGCGCACTACCCCTGCTTCCCTTTGCTTATAAAGGGGGAGGTGGCGGACGTTCCGCCTTTCCTAATAAAGAAACCGCCCATGATCTCTCCCATGATGCCGCGTTCGACGCGTGCTGTGCGGAGAGGGCGCGGTGGATGCGGAGTGAGTTACGACGTAACCTAGGCCGCGCGTGCCCTGTTTTGGGCCTGGCCCAACAGCGCTCGGCACCGTGTATGGCCCAGGCCCGGGGGCTCCTGTCGGTGTACTAAAGTAGGGGTACCTTAGTATCCCGAACTTGTGCACGGGCAGTCGCAGCGTCCCGCGGCAAGGCTTGCCGGGCGACCGCCAAGATCCTCCGTGGTTCCTTTGGAGCCATTCAAGAACAAAGTATCCAAGACCCCGGCAAGAGGAGCTTGCCGGGAAGGAGACAAGACCCCGGCAAGAGGAGCTTGCCGGGGAGGCCAACCAAGGCATCTCAAGGAACTTGCCGCAACGCATCATGTGTCCCGGCAAGACCCAGTGAGCGACAAGCTCTTGGATGCGGCAAGATAATAACCGCGGCAAGCTTTCGTCCTGTACCTACGCTCCAGCACTTCCGCCAACGTGTCGCTCTGGGGCCCTTCCAGGCGTACGTGGCGGAAGGCTGTGCAGCTAGAGGTACACGGTGGCAGGCGGCGCTAACAAGATAGCCATCGTGGCAAGCAATGGCGTCCCTAGCGGTCCCTTTCTGCACCGTCTAGGCGACGCAGACATGCATTTAATGCCTTTGTCCCCTGCCGTCAGGGTTAGGTATGACACAACTGTAGTAAGCGGTGGCACCAACCACCACTCCTTTTACCTTTTTACCCTCATCTCTGTTGCCACCTGTCAGTAACCCCTTTGACATATAAAAGGAGGCCCATGTGCAACGGGGGGGGGGAGGATCATTTTTCTCATGCTCGGTCTCGCTAGCCATCCAAGTGTACTGTAGCATCCGTCGCTCCCGAGCAAGAACACAAAAAACAAACCAAAGCAGGAGTAGGGTTTTACGCATCCATGCGGCCCGAACCTGGGTAAACCGATCATGTAGCTCGTGCATTCGCCTCGATCTGCTCTTTGTGCACTCTCCGCCCCCCAGCCGAACCGAAAGGGGCCTCGGTCCGCCATGGTCCCATAGGTGTCCGTGGGATCAGCACCCCCGACACTCGCGGATCATCAGGAAGGCAAGTAACACTTTGATCATACCTTTTCTACAACCCAGTTTTATTGCATTAGATCCGTCCTCACACATTGCATGATTAGGATCTAATTAAATTGTGGGATGGGAAGTAGATGAGGTAGTACCTATTACCTGTTTATTATGAAACCTTTGGGAGTTACTTCTATGTTTGCTTAGTATGCCATGCTATGCTAGTAGACGTGGATTGGGTGACTGATATCCATGACAGATGTGAGATTGATAATTTTACGGGTTTATCTAAGGTGGCAACTTAAACACACATCTGGGTGGATTGAGGCACCTGATGTCTATCAGGATTTGCCTTTTTCTTTGGACCGCCACCCAGGCTCAAAGGGATCATAAGATCTTTCATGCTAGAAACTTCCGTGTGCAGCCACAAGCCATTATGGGCTCTGGCATAGTTGACCAAGTCGTGCGAACTCTTACAGGGTAGACTAGCAGATGTAGGGGAAAGTAGGTGTATCGGTCTATCCATCGTAAGGTGCTAGCGCTTCTGAAAGACTGTGTCTCGGTCATCCATTTCTCAAACACCAGTAGTGCGAGAAATCCAACGGAGGCGATCGAGTCTTGTGGGGAAAAGTGCGCAAACCTCTGCAGAGCGTAATAAACTAATCATGATTAGCCGTGTCCCCGGTTATGGACATCTTGAGTATCTAGTACTTGAATATCATGTGAATCTCACCATGTTACTTCTAAATTAATATTGTTGGGTTATTGATGACTATTTTAATTGGGATTGAGAATGCTGTCAACCATTCTCAATGTTTAACAACCACCATGATAGTTAAATACATTTATTCCTTTGCAGTAGTGAAAAACTGGCTTTACGCAAAACAGTAACCATAGAGCTTTCCACCAGCCAAATATGCATATAGTATAGCTGTTTCATTCCATTACTCTCTATGTGTTACCTTGCCAGCATATTCCATGTGCTGACCCGTTTCGGGCTGCAACGTTAATGTTGCAGACTTTTCAGACGACGATTAAGGTGCTTTTAGGTCGTGGTTCTATACTCAGTGATGCCGTTGGAGTTGATGGACCCATTTATCTTCCAAGACTTCCGCTGTTATCGATATTAGATGGCCTTAAGCCATATTATTGTAATAAGTTCTCTTTTGAGACACCGATGTAATAAGTGTGTGATTGCTACTCTGCTATAAATCCTTCAAAGTACTGTGTGGTGTCAGCATTACTGATCCAGGGATGACACCGGAGCATAGTAGACTTGATCCATTCGGGTCGGGTCGCTACACGCCGCCTGGAACACCTCAGCGTAATGGTGTGTCCGAACGTCGTAATCACACTCTATTGGATATGGTGTGATCTATGATGTCTCTTACCAATGTACCGCTATCATTTTGGGGTTATGCTTTAGAGACTGTCGCATTCACTTCAAATAGGGCTCCTTTGAAATCTGTTGAGACGACACCGTATGAATTATGGTTTGGGAAGAAACCTAAGCTGTCGTTTATGAAAGTTTGGGGATGCGATGCTTATGTCAAGAAACTTCAACCTAAAAAGCTTGAACCCAAGTCAGAAAAATGTGTCTTCATAGAATACCCTAAGGAAACTATTGGGTATACCTTCTACCTCAGATCCGAAGGCAAGATCTTTGTTTCCAAGAATGGATCCTTTCTGGAGAAAGAGTTTCTCTCGAAAGAAGTAAGTGGGAGGAAAGTAGAAATTGATGAGGTACTGCCTCTCGAACCGGAGAGTAGCGTAGCTTAGGAAGATGTTTCTGTGGTGCCTGCACCAACTAAAGAGGAAGTTAATTATGATGATCGTCAAACTTTAGATCAAGTTGCTACTGAACTTCGTAGGTCCACAAGGACACGTTCCGCACCAGAGTGGTACAGAAACCCTGTCTTGGAAATCATGTTGTTAGACAATGATGAACCTTTGAGCTATGACAAAGCGATGGCGGGCCCGAATTCCAACAAATGGATTGAGGCCATGAAATCCAAGATAGGATCCATGTATGAAAACAAAGTGTGGACTTTGACAGACTTGCCCGATGATTGGCAAGCCATAGAGAATAAATGGATCTTGAAGAAGAAGATTGACGCGGATGGTAATGTGACCATCTATAAGGCTTGGCTTATCGCTAAGGGTTATCGACAAGTTCAAGGGGTTGACTACGATGAGACCTTCTCACCCGTAGCGAAGCTGATGTCTGTCTGAATCATGTTAGCAATTGCCGCATTCTATGATTATGAGATATAGCAAATGGACGTCAAAACGACATTCCTTAATGGTTTCCTTAAGGAAGAATTGTATATGATGCAGTCGGAAGGTTTTGTTGATCCTAAGAATGCTGGCAAGGTATGCAAGCTCCAACGCTCCATCTATGGGCTGGTGCAAGCATCTCGGGGTTGGAACATTCACTTTGATGAAATTATCAAAGTGTTTGGGTTTATGCAGACTTATGGAGAAGCCTGTGTTTACAAGAAAGTGAGTGGGATCTCTGTAGCATTTCTCATATTATATGTGGATGACATACTATTGATGGGAAATGATATAGAACTTTTGGAAAGCATAAAGGCCTACTTGAATAAGTGTTTTCCAATGAAGGACCTTGGAGAAGCTGCTTACATATTAGGCATCAAGATCTATAGAGATAGATTGAGACGCCTCATTGGTCTTTCGCAAAGCACGTACCTTGACAAGATATTGAAGAAGTTCAATATGGATCAGTCCAAGAAGGGGTTCTTTCCTGTATTGCAAGGTGTGAGATTGAGCATGGGTCAATGCCCGACCTCGGCAGAAGATAGAGAAAAGATGAGTCTCATCCCCTATTCCTCAGCCATAGGCTCTATTATGTATGTCATGATGTGTACCAGACCTGATGGGAACCTTGCCATAAGTTTGGTAGGGAGGTACCAAAGTGATCCCAGTATGGAACACTGGACATCGGTCAAGCGTATCCTGAAGTACCTGAAGAGGACTAAGGATATGTTTCTCATTTATGGAGGTGACGAAGAGCTCGTCGTAAAGGGTTACGTCGATGCTAGCTTCGACACAGATCTGGATGACTCCAAGTCACAAACCAGATACATGTACATTTTCAATGGTGGGGAAGTTAGCTGGTGCAGTTGCAAGCAAAGCATCATGGCGGGATCTACATGTGAAGCGGAGTACATAGCTGCCTCGGAAGCAACACAGGAAGCAGTCTGGATGAAGGAGTTCATCACCGACCTCGGAGTCATTCCCAATGCGCCGGGCCCGGTGACTCTGTTCTGTGACAACATTGGAGCTAGTGCCCTTGCCAAGGAGCCCAGATTTCACAAGAAGACCAGGCATATCAAGCATCGCTTCAACTCCATTCGTGAATATATTCAAGATGGAGACATAGATATTTGTAAAGTGCATACGTATCTGAATGTCATAGATATGTTGCCTAAACCTCTTCCATGAGCAGAACATGATCAACACCAGAACTCTGTGGGTGTTTGATTCATCACAATGTAACTAGATTATTGACTCTAGTGCAAGTGGGAGGCTATTGGAAATATGCCCTAGAGGCAATAATAAAGTGGTTATTATTATATTTCCTTGTTCATGATAATTGTCTATTGTTCATGCTATAATTGTATTAACCGGAAACCGTAATACATGTGTGAATACATAGACCATAATATGTCCCTAGTAAGCCTCTAGTTGACTAGCTCGTTGATCAATAGATGGTTGTGGTTTCCTGACCATGGACATTGGATGTTGTTGATAACGGGATCACATCATTACGAGAATGATGTCATGGACAAGACCCAATCCTAAGCATAGCACAAGATCGTGTAGTTTGTTTGCTAGAGCTTTTCTAATGTCAAGTATTGTTTCTTTAGACCATGAGATTGTGCAACTCCCAGATACCGTAGGAGTGCTTTGGGTATATCAAACGTCACAATGTAACTGGGTGACTATAAAGGTGCACTACATGTATCTCCGAAAGTGTCTGTTGGGTTGGCACGAATCGAGACTGGGATTTGTCACTCCGTATGATGGAGAGGTATCTCTGGGCCCACTCGGTAATGCATCATCATAATGATCTCAGTGTGACTAAAGAGTTGGTCACAGGATCATGTGTTACGGAACGAGTAAAGAGACTTGCCGGTAACGAGATTGAATGAGGTATGGGGATACCGACGATCGAATCTTGGGCAAGTAACATATCGATGGACAAAGGGAATTGTATACGGGATTGATTGAATCCCCGACATCGTGGTTCATTTGATGAGATCATCATGGAACATGTGGGAACCAACATGGGTATATAGATCCCGTTGTTGGTTATTGGCTGAAGAGATGTCTGGGTCATGTCTACATGGTTCCCGAATCCGTAGGGTCTACACACTTAAGGTTCGGTGACGCTAGAGTTGTTATGCAAAATTGTATGTGGTTACCGAAGGTTGTTTGGAGTCCCGAATGAGATCCCAGACGTCACGAGGAGTTCAGGAATGGTCCGCAAGTGAAGATTTATATCTGGGAAGTCCAGTTTCAGTCGCCGAAATAGTTTTAGGGGTTATCGGTATTGTACCGGGACCACCGAAAGGTGTCCGAGGGTCCACCGGGTGGGGCCACCTGCCCCGGGGGACTTAATGGGCTGAATATGGCAGGGAACCAGACCCTGGAGGGCTGGTGCAGCCCCCCAAGGGCCCAAGGAGCCTAGGGTTGGGAACCCTAGGGGGAGGGCGCCTCCCACCTTGCTTTGGGGGGCAAGCATTCCCCCTTGGCCGCTGTCGGTGTCAAAACCGGCAGATCTTGGCTAGGGGGTCCCGAACTGTACCTCTGAGGTTGATGGCAATAGGATACAGGGGACACAATGTTTACCCAGGTTCGGGCCCTCTCGATGGATGTAAAACCCTACATCCTACTAGATTAATATTGATGAGTATGGGGGTACAAGAGTTGATCTACCACGAGATCGTAATGGCTAAAACCCTAGAAGTCTAGCCTATCTGATTATGAGTATGCCTTCCTACGGACTAAGCCCTCCGGTTTATATAGATGCCGAACGGGACTAGGGTTATACAAAGTCGGTTACATAGAACGGAAATAGTATATCCAAACGCCAAGCTTGCCATCCACGCAAAGGAGAGTCCTTTCCGGACACGGGAGAAAGTCTTCTATCTGGTATCTTCATGGCCCAATAGTCCGGCCCATGTCCAACAGGCCGGACGCCCGAGGACCCCTTAGTCTAGGACTCCCTCAGTAGCCCCCGAACCAGACTTCAATGACGAGGTGTCCGGCATGCAGATTGTCTTCGTCATTGCAAGGCGGGTTCCTCCTCCGATTACTTCAAGGTCACTGACTTAAAGAGCGGTATTCGACTTCTCCATTTAATTTCGCGCCCATCGGCTTCCACGCCATCCTGATTTTAGCTTCCACGTGGTGAGCGAATATGAGAGGTCGGGGTATTTTTACACATACCACCCTGACCATATCAGAGAGGTTCCTATTTAAAGGGTATAGATCTCAGATCCATTCCAAACCCTGCGAGAAAAATCCTCAGAGCCTGCTAGAAGGAACCGCTCCAACATGGCTAGCGCTCCCAGCTCTTCCGCTCGTCCCCACGGCTCTAAAAAAGGTGAATGGGAGAGGTGTTTCGTATCCCACAGTCAGCTGACAAAGCTGCAAAAACAGGGCTTTCTTCCCCCCGCGGATCTAGTTCCCGTCCAAATAGGATTGACGTCCTTCAATGGCAGGGTTCAGGCGAAGAATTTCCCGAATCCGTCCATGGGGGAATGAGTATGCTTCGTCGCCTTCTTGCTAAGAGGCGTCGGATATCCAATTCATTCCTTCCTCCGAGGACTTCTGGAATATTATGGCCTCCAACTGCACAGTTTCACTCCCGCCTCCATCCTGCACATCGCAGGTTATGTTGCTTTGTGTGTGCTATTCCTTGGCTGTGAAGCCCATTTTGAATTATGGAGAAAACTATTTTGCCTCGTTCCTCGTAACCAAGGGGCGTCAATATCCGAAGTTGGAGGAGCCGAGGTATGGCGCATCGCCGGGACTGGATACTTGTCCGGCACACCAAAAAAGGCTTCCGAAGAGTGGCCTTCCGAATGGTTCTATATTGACGATGTCGCTCTCCCTGACCTAGTCCGAATGGGTTTCCCTGAATTTTCAAGCGCTCCGTTGAAGAAACGCCACAACTAGCGCCCTCGGAGCCTCGAGGAGGAAGATAGTGCAGAAGTCAGTCAGTTGATGGGCAAGATTAAGACACTCGCCTAGTCCGGACTATCAATAATCGAAGTAATGGCGATCTCCATAGTGCGGGGGGTCCAACCACTCCAATACAGAGGGCTTCCCATGTGGCACTATAATGGGGAAGATGATGCCTCACGCTGCGGTCGGAAAGGTCCGAAAACCCCCACCGCTTTGGCCAAGATATTGGCCGAACTGTACAAAGGGGAGAAAGAGGAGTTCACTCGTCTCCAACGTCGAGATGGATTTTCCATGTATAATGCTCCCAGCTGGGTAAGTTCTGATCCAACCATTTTATTCCTCTCCCTGAATCATTTTCAATGGATAGTAACCTATTCATTCGCAACAGGAATGGCGGAAGGCTACCTAGGGGATCCATAGCCCCACCCCCAGCCGGAGGGTCACAACCGGGACCTTGACCCCGGATTCGAAGAAGATCTGGACATATTTGTGGAGCTCGAGGATGGAGTATTCTATCAGACGAGCTATAATGGTACGAAAGTAACCATCATCTCCGATTATCCCGGCCTCCTCCCTGCTTCGCATGTAAGTGATTTAAGAGACACCT
Organism: Triticum monococcum; assembly: GCA_034509565.1. Classification (NCBI taxonomy): domain Eukaryota; kingdom Viridiplantae; phylum Streptophyta; class Magnoliopsida; order Poales; family Poaceae; genus Triticum; species Triticum monococcum. The sequence goes on along the minus strand of CM067842.1, from coordinate 71,788,786 downwards.
TCTTCGAAAGAGTTTCTCTATTATGCCTCACCCTCCACACTATTTCGTGTTCCAAAGGGGAGGCGCTCGACGCCACAACATGCACCAGAAGCATCTCCGAGGAGAGCGGCGCCCGCATCGAGAACGTCTTTGAAGAGGAAAGCAAACGACAATACGGCAGAACCTTCATCAAAGAGGTAAGGCTTTCTTTTAAAAATACATCTCCTCATCGCCAAGTCAAGCTATGATGCCATTTGCTGCATTCTATCAGGAAAAGTGTCCGCCGGACTATGTCCGATGATCCTGCCTGTCATGGCTCTACTAGTCAGGTGCCAGACCCTGCCCTAAGGGGAGGGGCTGACATGGGAGTGGCACCAAACTGTCCTTCCACAGAGGATTCGGACGATCTGTCCATCACGAACTCTGAAGTGGAGAGCGCCATGAATAATCGTCATCGGAGGGCCGCTCTCCGTGACCCCAGATTTTCAAAGGAGGCGTTCGATGCCTTCAGCTCTGCCGATGCGTACACCCGAGCTGCTCGGCACAGGCTTGCTAGAGCCACAGACCAGCATCTAAGAGATATGCGGGTGAGTGTAGATTTAATAATCATATACCAGTAGCCCCTGAGACTTAAAGCAGGTGATACACCTGATTTAAGGATCATTGTATAATCAGGCACTTATGGAGAAGAATAGCATGCTGTCTCAAGAGCTGGAAAAATGTCAGACTCAACTGACTGCGGCTACCACCGAATTGGAGAAATCCAAGGAGGCACCGCCTGGTAATGTTTCTCCCCAGCAGAAAGAAGTAAAATCATACATCAGTTATATTAATATTGTTGTGATTCTGCTGATGGAATCAGTAGAGCAACTGCGAGAGAAACTGAAGGACGCCCAAGCGGGTGAACAAGAGGCCAAAAAGCAACATGCGGCCGGCGAACGTGTGCTGATGCGGGTCAGGGATGAAAAGAACAAGCTGCGGGATTCCCATACCCGACTGGGCGAGGAACTAAAAGATGTTCGACCCCAGCTAGCGGACGCTGTCAAGGAGAATAGGAGGCTACAAGGCGGCATATTCAGTATGCTTTTCGAACTTGCCTCCCTATAATTCGGCGAGGGCCGGAACTGACAGATTTATGTCTGTAGGTATGCTGACTAGCCGCCCCGAGGAAGAAATGTCCGGATCTCAAGGCGACCTGCTACAAGAGCTATCCCAGATGCACGAGCGATTTCGGCAGGCAATGGATAGTGTTGGCAAGGCTTTATGGCCATCCGCCTCTCCTCCAGGAGGCGTGGCGGAGCTCATGGAGCTGTTCAAAGGGGCATGGCAGCGTATTCAATTATCGAAGATATCGGCCTGCTGGGAAGGTGCGCGAGAGGCCTGGGCCATGGTAAAGACACGGTATACCAAGCTTGATCCAAATCATATGGCCTGGTTCGGACCGCTAGGGTCAGATGGGAAAGAAATTCCTGTTAATTTAATATATGACCAAGTAGAAGTAGCTGCAAAATATTCCCAACATGATTGTAAGCTAGACAGCCTATTGGACAGTATAGAGGAGGAAGTTTTTGAGTCCAAGTGACTATGTACTTTCCTTGGTATATTTATTCCTAGCCAGATTGTAAAACGATTGTCATGGCCGACCTTTTTGCTTCGACCTCTGGACCCGAAGGTGCGGAGTTTTTCCGAATACCCAAGCGGTAAAATAGACCGAGATATGCGTGGAAACCAGACGTAGGGGTCATAGTTGCTTGAACAGACAAGTTGTATCCGGCTAGTTATGTTATATTACATTGTGATTGTAAGCAACATCTTCTAGAGAAAACAGTTCTGTTAAGGGTTCCTTTCCCTGGGTGTGCATGCGCTAATGTGCATGTCCGAACTGTGATTGAAAACATTGCAGTATTTGTAACATCTGGGGGTTTGAAGTGAAAGAAATGTAAAATGGCTTTAGTCCGCTGACCGAATATTCCCTTAAGAACGCTAGCTTTCGGCTTCACCTAGTCTGAGGTACACATCCGGATGACCCGGCAGTAACAATCATAGAGGTGCTCCCTTTATGCCCTAGCCCAACTAATGGGAACGTAGGGCATAAGCACAGGAGCCAGGCAACCCAGCTTGGCCAAAACTTAAGTCATATCGATGCATATAATGGCGAAGAGAAGGTACATATGAGGAAAAGGCGCATATGTGAAGAGCTTAATGCTCGAGAAATAACAATAACAAGCTTCTGTACAAGAAGCCCCCAGGTATAATGGACGCATACATTTGAGAATGTGTAGGCCATAGGTGTACGGTTTAACCGCACAAAAGTTATAAGGATAATAAAAGAGGGAGAAAAGAGAGGATAAAAAATAATGTAAACAAAAAGGGAGGAGGAAGCAAACGAAGTGTTCGGCGCTAGGCATAGAATCTTCGGAGTCTAGCCGCATTCCAGGGGTTCGGTTCTAGGCGGTTGTCTGATGCATCACACAGGTGGTACGCTCCTTCGGTGAGAACTTCCTCGATGATGAAGGGACACTCCCACTTGGGCTTTAGTTTGTCCTTTTTCTTCTCCGGCAAGCGTAAAACGAGTTCGCCAACATTGTAAGTCTTGGCCCGTAGTTCTCTGCTTTGACATCTGCGGTCCTGCTATTGATAAAATCTCGAATGGGTTTTGCAACATCGCGCTCCTCCTCCAGGGCATCTAAGTTGTCCTGCCAATCAAGCACGGCCTCTCTCTCTCTCTCTCTCTCTCTCTCTTCATACATGCACACTTGAGGTGAGTCATGAATAATGTCGCAGGGTAACACAGCCTCTGCGCCATACACCATGAAGAAGGGTGTATATCCGGTAGTGCGGTTGGGCGTGGTCCGCAGCCCCCAGAGTACGGAGTCGAGCTCCTCAACCCAGTGCTTGCCTGATTCCCTCAAAGACCATACTAGTCTAGGTTTAATGCCTCTCATAATAAGGCTATTGGCTCATTCGACTTGACCATTTGTTTGTGGATGATAGATGGAGGCATAGTCGAGCTTAATGCCTAGATTAGCGCACCAGGCTTTCTCCTCATCGGCTGTAAAATTAGAGCTGTTGTCGGTGATGATGCTGTGTGGGACACCGTAACAGTGTACAGCGCTAGATATAAAGTCTATCACTGGTCCGACTTCGGCCGTTTTAACTGGTTTGGCTTCTATCCACTTAGTGAACTTATCTACCATATCTTGCAGATATTTTTTCTTATGGCTTCCTCCTTTAAGGGGTCCGACCATGTCAAGCCCCCAAACTGCGAAAGGCCAAGTGATGGGGATTGTTTGTAGAGCAGTGGGTGGCATATGGCTTTGGTTGGCGAAAAGCTGGCATCCGACGCAACGTTGGACAAGGTCCTGTGCATCTGCTCGAGCCGTCGGCCAGTAGAAACCTGTACGGAAGGCCTTGCTTACATGGGCCCGAGCCGTGGCGTGGTGACCGCCGAGACCGGCATGAATTTCAGCCAAGAGCTGCCGCCCCTCTTCTTCGGAGATACATCTTTGAAGTACTTCGGTAGTGCTGTTCTTGCATAGTTCTCCTTCGTGGACCTTATAGGCTTTCGAATGCCGAACAGTGCAGCGAGCCTCATTCTGATCGTCAGGGAGCTCCCGCCTGGTGAGGTAGGCCAAGAAGGGTTCAGTCCATGGGGCAATGATTTCCATAGTAAGATGGGCGACGGTGTTGTTTTGTTGGCTGAGCCTCCGATGGTATCGGTATGTTCGGAATCTGGGGTTATGGTCGGATCCGGACTAACGTTGCTGCTATCCCCTTGCCACACCATGGATGGCTTGAAAAGCCTTTCCAGAAAGATGTTAGGTGGGATGGGGTCGCGCTTGGTGCCGATGTGGGCCAGGACATCCGCCGCTTGATTACTTTCTCGAGCTACATGGTGAAACTCGAGCCCCTCGAACCGAGCCGACATTTTGAGAATAGCGTTACGGTAAGCTGCTATCTTCGGATCCTTGGTATCAAAATCTCCATTTATTTGAGATATCGCGAGGTTCGAGTCCCCATGCACTTCCAGGCATTGAATTCCCATGGAGATAACTATCTGAAGACCATGCAATAAGGCCTCGTATTCGGCTACATTGTTGGAATCTGTGTGTAATATTTGGGGTACATACTGAACTGTATCTCCAGTGTTGGATGTTAAGACAATGCCCACCCCTAAGCCCGCCAGCATTTTGGAACCATCGAAGTGCATGACCCAGTTGGAATATGTGTCGTACTCTTCAGGGAGTTCGGCTTCTGTCCATTCGGCGACGAAGTCTGCCAATACTTGCGATTTGATAGCCCGGTGTGGCTTATATGTTATATCGAATGGAAGGAGCTCAATGGCCCACTTGGCAATCCGGCCCATGGCGTCGTGATTGTTTATTATGTCGTTCAGTGGAAATAGTGTTGTAGCTTCTGGGATGCCATGAAGACCACGTACGCTATCTTTTGATAATGAGGGTACCGGGACTTGCATGGAGTTAGGACAGTGGATATGTAGTATACTGGCTTCTGGAGAAGGAATTTGTGTCCGTCCTCCTCATGTTCAACGACGAGTACTGCGCTCACCACCTGGCGTGTTGCAGATATGTATAATAACATTGGTTCGCCGACGCTTGGCACAACTAGGATTGGGTTGCTTGCTAAAAGAGCCTTTATTTCTTCCAATCTGGCCGTTGCTGCATCTGTCCACTCGAAGTGATCGGTGCGTCGGAGAAGTCGATAAAGTGGCAATGCTTTTTCTCCTAGTCTAGAGATAAAGCGGCTTAAAGCTGCCACACATCTAGCTAGTTTTTGGACCTGTTTAAGGTCTGTTGGTGTAGCCAATTGCGTTAAAGCTCGGATTTTGGCTAGATTTGCCTCGATTCCTCTACTGGAAACAATGAAGCCCAGTAGTTTCCCAGAGGGGACGCCGAAAACACATTTTTCCAGATTGAGCTTAATGTCATATGTCCGGAGATTGTCGAATGTGAGACGTAAGTCATCGATTAATAACTCGACGTGCTTAGTCTTGATGACAACGTCGTCCACATATGCTTCAACTGTCTTGCCAATTTGTTTCTCCAGGCATGTTTGGATCATGCATTGGTAGGTGGCGCCAGGGTTTTTGAGCTCAAAGGGCATAGTGTTGAAGCAGAAAGGCCCGTATGGGGTAATAAATGCCGTTGTGGCTTGGTCGGATTCCTTCATTTTAATTTGATGGTATCCGGAATACGCGTCAAGGAAACACAATGAGTCATGTCCCGAAGTGGCATCAATAATTTGATCGATGCGGGGGAGGGAGAATGGATCCTTAGGGCAAGCTTTGTTGAGGTCTTTGAAATCGACGCACAAGCGCCAGGATTTATCCTTTTTTGGCACCATTACTAGGTTTGTAGCCAGTCCGGATGTTTTATTTCTTTGATGAATCTGGCCTCAATTAGCTTGGCTAGCTCCTCCCCCATAGCTTGTCGTTTGGGTTCGGAAAAGCGCCGCAGTGTTTGCTTAACTGGCTTGTATCCCTTCAACATATTGAGGCTGTGTTCGGCCAACTTGCATGGGATTCCTGGCATATCAGATGGGTGCCAGGCGAATATGTCCCAGTTCTCGCATAGGAAAGCTCGTAGTGCTGTGTCCACCATTGGGTCCAGCTGCGCACAGATGGAGGCTGTCTTCTTTGGGTCCGTCGGGTGGACCTGAAAATTGATTATGTCATCTCCTAGTTTGAAGGAGGTGGATTTGGAGCGCTTATCGAGGATTACGTTGTCCCTATCCACCATTGAGCGCAGCGCGGTTAACTCTTCGGCCGCAAGGGCCTTAGAGAGTGCCTCAAGGGCCAGGGAGGATGTTTTGTTTTCGGTGCAGAGGGCTATATCCGGATCACTAGCGAAAGTGATAATACCATTGGGCCCGGACATTTTTAGCTTCATATACCTGTAATGAGGTATGGCTTGAAAGCGTGTGAATGCATCTCGCTCCAACAGGGCGTGGTATCCACTATTGAAAGGGGCCACTTGGAAGGTTATCTCTTCGGACAGATAGTTCTCCGGCGTGCCGGATACCACGTCAAGTGTGATTTTTCCCGCGAATCGTGCCTCCCGACTGGGAATAATGCCTCGGAAGGTCATGCTACTTTGCTCGATACGGCTCATGTCTATTTCCATTTTACTGAGCGTATCCTCGTAAATGAGGTTTAATCTGCTGCCGCTGTTCATGAGTACCTTGGTGAGTCGAAAGCCGTCCACAATTGGATTGAGGACCAAGGCAGCGGGTGCCCGGACTGACCGGGATTTTGGTTCGTCACTGGCATTGAAAGTTATGGCCATGTCGTTCCAAGGATTTATTGTTGCAACTTGACAGACTTCGGTGAGATCGTGGAGTGCCCTTTTGCGCCAATTGTTTGAAGCGAAAGTCTCGAAGACCGTCAATACTCTGCGCTCGTTGTGTTCCGGGGGGAGTTGTTCCGAGGTATTTTTGGTGAGGATATCCTCGCCACTCTTGGCCACTTGCCGGAGTATCCAACATGCTCTAAGGCTGTGGGTAGGTATGGTATCCGGTGTTGTGTGTACTTTGCATGGCCTATCGAGCCATCCCTCCAGAACGGTTCTGCACCACGTAATGGGTTTGGATTTATTTACTGTTGTGTCGGGCGCCCCGTGAGGGTGCATCCTTTTTGTCCGGATGAAAGGTTGAGTGGGAACTGGCGGTTCCCAACGAGTTGCCTGAGTTTTCCAGGTGCTTTCCATTGCACAGTACTTCTATACTATGGTCGCCAAGTCAGTGAAGTGTAATACATGACGGCAGTTGATAGCATTGAGGATTCCTTCGTCCGTACAATTACTGCGGGATATTGAGATCGCGTCTTCATTGCGGCAATCTTTGATCTTGTTCTTGACAAGGAGGAATCTGGCCCAAGAGTGATGGACTATTTCCTAAGACTGATGCCGTAGATATGTGATATCGCATATATCTAGGTGGGTGGGTGGATTTAAATCCGAACCCTAAACCAATTTCGGATCTGGAGTCTGAGAAACTTCCGAGCTTAATAGGTCGGGCTCCGGGAGATCGACCAATTTTTCAAGTCTACCGTCTGATTCCAAGTTTGGAGGACAAGGTGTGTCATTCCCTGGGTAGGTATCCGGCTCTTCGAGCTCGGAGATCCGAACATAGTTCGTCCTCAGTATAGAGGGAGAGTTGCTGTTTTGCTCCTCCACTACCGCTATCTGATGGGTGATCGACGGAGATTTGATTTCTCTCTGATTGGGTTTAAGCCCAATCCGACCGTAGTATGTAGCGACCCAAAGCTGCGATGTGATCTAGGAGTTCGTTCAAGGACGATAATTCTGTCGGATCCATCTGTTTGGAGTATTCGGAGTCAATTCGGAGGCGGTTTTCGATGACCCGAGAAGTCATCGACGACTCACTGGTCGAACAGACGGTCATGATAAAGCCACCTAGCCAGAGGGTTTGGCCTGAGGCCAGGGCTCCATCGGCGATGATGTTGTCCTGGATCACAAGGAGAGCCATCAATCCTAACTTCGAAGTCGCACTGGAACTCTTAATGAAAGCACCAATGTCGGTGTCAAAACCGGCGGATCTCGGGTAGGGGGTCCCGAACTGTGCATCTGAGGTTGATGGTAACAGGAGACAGGGGACACAATGTTTACCCAGATTCGGGCCCTCTCGATGGAGGTAAAACCCTACGTCCTGCTAGATTAATATTGATGAGTATGGGGGTTACAAGAGTTGATCTACCACGAGATCATAATGGCTAAAACCCTAGAATTCTAGCCTATCTGATTATGAGTATGCCCTCCTACGGACTAAGCCCTACGGTTTATATAGACACCGGAGGGGACTAGGGTTATAGAAAGTTGGTTACATAGAAAGGAAATAGTATATCCAGACGCCAAGCTTGCCATCCACGCAAAGGAGAGTCCTTTTCGGACACGGGAGAAAGTCTTCTATCTGGTATCTTCATGGCCCAATAGTCCGGCCCATGTCCAACAGGCTAGACCCCCGAGGACCCCTTAGTCCAAGACTCCCTCAACTGCCCCCTCTAGATGCATCTAGGGGCCCGACCCCCTCGCCCCTTCACCCTATAAATAGAGGGGGTGGGAGGGCATCCGCACCCCTTCCCTGGCGCAGCCCTTCCCTCCTCCGACACCTCCTCCTCCTCTGTAGTGCTTAGCGAAGCTCTGCCGGAGAACCACGAGCTCCACCACCACCACGCCATCGTGCTGCCGGAGTTCTCCCTCAACTTATCCGCTCCCCTTGCTGGATCAAGAAGGAGGAGACGTCCCTGGGCTGTACGTGTGTTGAACGCGGATGTGTTGTCCGTTCGGCGGTTGATCGGATCTTCCGTGATTTGAATCGTCGCGAGTACGACTCCATCAACTGCATTCTTGTAATGCTTCCGCTTAGCGATCTTCATGGGTATGGAGATGCACTCCCTCTCTCTCGTTGCTAGCATCCCCTAGATTGATCTTGGTGACACGTAGGAAAATTTTGAATTATTACTACGTTCCCCAACAGTGGCATCAGAGCTAGGTCTATGCTCACATGAAAGACAAGAATTGAAGCACAAAGAGAGCAGCATGAAACGCGTGACAAACACATCTAAGTCTAACATAGTTCCAATGCATAGGCATCTTATAGGCAAACAAATTATCATAGCAAGCAAAAACTAGCATATGCAAGGAAGAGGAAGGAAACAATAGCAATCTCAACGTAACGAGAGCTAATTTAGTAACATGAAAATTTCTACAATCATATTTTCTTCTTTCATAATAATTACATGTGGGATCATAAGCAAATTCAACAAAATAGATATCACATAAAATATTTTTAACACGATCCACATGCATGCAAAGTTGACACTCTTCCAAAATAGTGGGATTAACATTAACTAAAGTCATGACCTCTCCAAACCCACTTTTATAAAAAAAATCATAAGATTGAACATTCTCCAAATATGTGGGATCTAAAGTTGACACTCTTCCAAACCCACTTTCAATAATATTGCAAACACTAGTATCAATCTCATATTCATCATGGGGCTTAAATAAATTTTCAAGATCGAAAGAAGAATCACCCCAATCATGATCATTGCAACAAATAGTAGTCATAGCAAAACTACCATCCCCAAGCTTAGGGTTTTGCATATTATTAGCACAATTGACGTTAATAGAATTTATAATAACATCATTGCAATCATGCTTTTTATTCAAAGACCTATTGTGAATCACTTTATAATTTTCTTCTTTCAACACTTCATCACAATTTTCAGATTCACGAATTTCAAGCAAAACCTCATAAAGATAATCTAGTGCACTCAACTCACTAGCAATTGCTATATCCTAATTGGATCTTTTAAAAAGATTAGCAAGAGGATGAGGATTCATGACAATAGATATTTAGCAAGCGAAGATGCAAGCTAATAGAAGGCACATGGTAACATGAGCAAACAGAAGGACGAATGGAAAAAGGGCAAAGAAAAGGCAAAGGTTTTCGAAAATCGTTTTAGAAGTGGGGGAGAGGAAAACGAGAGGCAAATGGCAAATAATGTAATGCGAGGGAGAAGAGTTTATGATGGGTACTTGGTATGTCTTGACTTGAGCGTAGATCTCCCCGGCAACGGCACCAGAAATCCTTCTTGCTACCTCTTGAGCATGCGTTGGTTTTCCTTTGAAGAGGAAAGGGTGATGCATCAAAGTAGCGTAAGTATTTCCCTGAGCTTTTGAGAACCAAGGTATCAATCCAGTAGGAGATAACATGCAAGTCACATAGTACCTTGATACATCCATTTTGCATCATGCTTTTATATCAATATTTATTGCATTATGGACTGTTATTTCACTTTATATCACAATACTTATGGCTATTCTCTCTTATTTTACAAGGTTTACATAAGGAGGGGTAGCTGGAATTCTGGTCTGGAAAAGGAGCAAATATTAGAGACCTATTCAGCGCAACTCCAAAAGTCCTGAAACTCCATGAAACGTCTTAAAAGAAATAAATAAAAATCCACGCCAAAGATGAAGGCCAGGGGGCCCACACCCTGCTCACGAGGGTAATTACGTCCTGAAACTCCAGGAAGGAACTTTTTGGGACGAGACTCCGCCGCCACGAGGCGGAACCTTGGCGGATCCAATCTAGAGCTCCGGCAGAGCTGTTTTGCCGGGGAAACTTCCCTCCGGGAGGGGGAAATCATCACCATCGTCATCACCAACGCTCCTATCATCGGGAGAGGGCAATCTCCATCAACATCTTCACTAGCACCATCTCATCTCCAAACCCTAGTTCATCTCTTGTATCCAATTCTTGTCTCAAAGTCCGGGATTGGTGCTAGTAGGTTGCTAGTAGTGTTGATTACTCCTTGTAGTTGATGCTAGTTGGTTTATTTGGTGGAAAATCATATGTTCAGATCCTATATGCATATTATTACCCCTTTGATTATGAACATGAAAATGCTTTGTGAGTAATTACGTTCGTTCCTGAGGACAAGGGAGAAGTATTGTTATGAGTAGTCATGTGAATTTGGTATTCGTTTGATATTTTGATAAGATGTATGTTGTCTAGCCTCTAGTGGTGTTATGTGAATGTCGACTACATAACACTTCACCATTATTTGGGCCTAGAGGACGGCATTGGGAAGTAATAAGTAGATGATGGGTTGCTAGAGTGACAGAAGCTTAAACCCTAGTTTATGCGTTGCTTCGTAAGGGGCTGATTTGGATCCACATGTTTCATGCTATGGTTAGGTTTACCTTAATACTTTTGTTGTAGTTGCGGATCAATAGAGGTTAATCATAAGTGGGATGCTTGTTCAAGTAAAACAACACCCAAGCACCGGTCCACCCACATATCAAATTATCCAAGTATCGAACGCGAATCATATGAACGTGATGAAAACTAGCTTGACGATATTCCCATGTGTCCTCGGGAGCGCTTTTCCTATTATAAGAGTTTGTTCCGGCTTGTACTTTGCTACAAAAGGATTGGGCCACCTTGCGGCACTTTATTTACTTTTGTTACTTGTTGCTTGTTACAACATATCTTATCACAAAACTATCTGTTACCACTTATTTCAGTACTTGCAGAGAATACCTTGCTGAAAAGCGCTTATCATTTCCTTCTGGTCCTCGTTGGGTTCGACACTCTTACTTAGGACTACGATAGATCCCCTATACTTGTGGGTCATCAAGACTCTTTTCTGGCACCGTTGCCGGGGAGTGTAGCGCCTTTGGTAGGTGGAATTTGGTAAGGAAAAATTTATATAGTGTGCTGAAATTTACTGTCACTTGTTACTATGGAAAGTAATTCTCTGAGGGGCTTGTTCGGGGTATCTTCACCTTGTCCAGTAGAGCAAAGAGTTGCTCCTCAACCTACTGAACCTATTGAAAATGAAATTCCTTATGAGTATCCTTCGGGTATGATAGAAAAACTTCTAGATAACCCTTTTACAGGAGATGGAACAAAGCATCCTGATGAGCACTTAATATATGTGGATGAAGTTTGTGGATTATTTAAGCTTGCAGGTATACCCGATGATGTCGCTAAGAAGAAAGTCTTCCGTTTATATTTTAAGGGAGACACATTGATATGGTATAGGCTATGTGATGATATGAGATCATGGGACTATAAAAGATTGAAGCTGGAATTTCATCAAAAGTATTACCCTAGGCATCTTGTTCATCGTGATCGCAATTATATATATAATTTCTAGCCTCGCGAAGGAGAAAGCATCGCTCAAGCTTGGGGGAGGCTTAAATCAATGTTATATTCATGCCCCAATCATGAGCTCCCGAGAGAAATAATTACGCAAAGTTTTTATGCTCGGCTTTCTGAAAACAATCGCGCCATGCTCGATACTTCTTGTGCTGGCTCTTTTATGATGAAGACTATTGAATTCAGATGGAATTTATTGGATAGAATTAAACGCAACTCTGAAGATTGGGACCTCGACGAAGGTAAGGAGTCAGGTATGATACCTAAGTTTGATTGTGTTAAATCTTTGATGGACACCGATATTTTCCGTAAGTTTAGCACTAAATATGGACTTGACTCTGAGATAGTAGCTTCTTTCTGTGAATATTTTGCTACTTATGTTGATCTCCCTAAGGAGAAGTGGTTTAAATATCATCCTCCCATAGAAGTAAAAGTAGCTGCACCTATTAAAGTTGAAGAAAAGACTGTCACTTATAATGATCCTATTGTTCCTACTTCTTATATTAGGAAACCACCTTTCCCTGTTAGAATAAAGGATCATCCTAAAGCTTCAACTGTTGTTCGTAAAAGCAATATTAGAACTTATACACGTCCTGAGCAAGTTAAAGTAGAACCTAATATTGCTATTGTTAAAGATCTCTTGTCTGATAATATTGATGGGCATGTTATTCAGTTCGAAGGTGAAACTGCTAGAATTGCTAAGCCTTGTGATAAAGATAAACATAGACCCGAGGTAGGCGTGCCTGTTATTTCTGTTAAAATAGGAGATCATTGTTATCATGGCTTATGTGATATGGGTGCTAGTGCTAGTGTTATACCTTATGACTTATATAAAGAAATCAAGCATGAAATTGCACCTGCTGACTTAGAAGATATTGATGTCACAATTAAACTTGCCAATAGAGATACTATTTCAGCGATGGGAATTGTTAGAGATGTTGAAGTCTTGTGTGGGAAAACTAAATATCCTGTTGATTTTCTTGTTCTCTCTTCTCCGCAAGATAGCTTTTGTCCCATTATATTTGGTAGACCCTTCTTAAATACTGTCAATGCCACCATAGATTGCACTAAGAATGTTGTTACTGTTGGCTTGGATGATATGGTTCATGAGTTTAATTTCTCTAAATTCAGTAAACAACATCGTGAGGAAGAACTACCTAGTAAGGATGAAATTATTGGTCTTGCTTCTATTGTTGTGCCTCCTAGTGATCATTTAGAACACTATTTGCTAGACCATGAAAATGATATGTTCATGAATGAAAGAAGGGAAATAGATGAAGTATTCTTTAAACAGGAATCTATTCTGCGTCACAACTTGCCTGTTGAAATCTTAGGGGATCCTCCTCCAGCCAAGGGTGATCCCGTGTTTGAGCTTAAACCTTTGCCTGATAATCTTAAATATGCTTATCTTGATGAAAATAAGATATATCCTGTTATATTAGTGCTAACCTTTCAGAGCATGAAGAATAAAGATTATTGAAAACTCTGAAGAAGCACCGTGCTACTATTGGATATACTCTTGATGATCTTAAGGGCATTAGTCCCACTCTATGTCAACATAAAATAAATTTGGAAGCAGATGCCAAACCAGTTCGTGATCCTCAACGACGTCTGAATCCTAAAATGAAAGAAGTGGTAAGAAAAGAAATACTAAAGCTTCTGGAGGCGGGTATAATCTATCCCGTTGCTGATAGTGAGTGGGTAAGTCCTTTCCATTGTATCCCTAAGAAGGGAGGTATTACTGTTGTTCCTAATGACAAAGATGAATTGATTCCACAAAGAATTATCACAGGTTATAGGATGGTAATTGATTTCCGCAAATTAAACAAAGCTACTAAGAAAGATCATTACCCCTTACCTTTTATTGATAAAATGCTAGAAAGATTAGGCAAACATACACACTATTGCTTTCTACATGGTTATTCTGGTTTCTCTCAAATACCTGTGTCGGCTAGAGATCAATCAAAGACTACTTTTACTGTTTTACATGCCCTTTTGGTACTTTTGCTTATAGACGTATGCCTTTTGGTTTATGTAATGCACCTCCTACCTTTCAAAGATGCATGATGGCTATATTCTCTGACTTTTGTAAAAAGATTTGTGAGGTTTTCATGGACGACTTTTCCGTCTATGGTTCCTCTTTTGATGATTGCTCGAGCAATCTTGATCGAGTTTTGCAGAGATGTGAAGAAACTAATCTTGTCTTGAATTGTGAAAAGTGCCACTTTATGGTTAATGAAGGTATTGTCTTGGGGCACAAAGTTTCTGAAAGAGGTATCGAAGTTGATAAAGCCAAGGTTGATGCTATTGAAAAGATGCCATGTCCCAAGGACATCAAAGGTATAAGAAGTTTCCTTGGTCATGCCAGATTTTACAGGAGGTTCATTAAGGACTTCTCAAAAATTTCTCGGCCTATGACTAATTTATTGCAAAAAGATATACCATTTGTCTTTGATGATGATTGTGTAGAAGCATTTGAAATACTTAAGAAAACATTAGTCTCTGCACCTGTTGTTCAGCCACCTGATTGGAACCTACCCTTTGAAATTATGTGTGATGCTAGTGATTATGCTGTAGGTGTTGTTCTAGGGCAAAGAGTTGATAAGAAATTAAATGTTATTCATTATGCTAGTAAGACTCTAGACAATGCTCAAAGAAATTATGCTACTACTGAAAAAGAGCTTTTAGCAGTTGTATTTGCTTGTGATAAGTTCAGATCTTATATTGTTGATTCTAAAGTAACTATCCAAACTGATCATGCTGCTATTAAATATCTTATGGAAAATAAATATGCTAAACCTAGACTTATTAGATGGGTTCTCTTGCTACAAGAATTTGATTTGCATATTGTTGACAGAAAGGGAGCTGAGAACCCCGTTGCAGACAACTTGTCTAGGTTAGAAAACATTCTTGATGACCCACTACCTATTAATGATAGCTTTCCTGATGAACAATTAAATGTTATAAGTACTTCTCGTAGTACTCCATGGTATGCTGATTATGCTAATTATATTGTTGCTAAATTTATACCACCTAGCTTCACATACCAACAAAAGAAAAAGTTCTTCTATGATTTGAGACATTACTTTTGGGATGACCCACATCTTTATAAAGGAGTAGATGGTGTTATTAGACATTGTGTACCTGAGCATGAACAGGAATAGATCCTACGCAAGTGTCACTCCGAGTCTTATGGAGGACACCAAGCTAGAGATAGGACTGCACATAAGGTATTGCAATCTGGTTTTTATTGGCCTACTCTCTTCAAGGATGCCCATAAGTTTGTCTTGTCTTGTGATGAATGTCAAAGAATTGGTAATATTAGTAGACTTCAAGAAATGCCTATGAATTATTCTCTTGTTATTGAACCATTTGATGTCTGGGGATTTGATTATATGGGACCTTTTCCTACCTCTAATTGATACACACATATTCTAGTTGCTGTTGATTACATTACTAAGTGGGTAGAAGCTATTCCAACTAGTAGTGCTGATCATAACACTTCTATTAAAATGCTTAAGGAAGTTATTTTCCCGGGGTTTGGAGTCCCTAGATATTTAATGACTGATGGTGGTTCACACTTTATTCATGGTGCTTTCCATAAAATGCTTGCTAAATATGATGTTAATCATAGAATTGCATCTCCTTATCACCCTCAGTCTAGTGGTCAAGTAGAGTTGAGCAATAGAGAGCTCAAATTAATTTTGCAAAATACTGTTAATAGGTCTACAAAGAATTGGTCCAAGAAACTTGATGATGCATTATGGGCTTATAGAACTGCATACAAAAATCCTATGGGTATGTCTCCGTATAAAATGGTTTATGGAAAAGCATGTCACTTACCTCTCGAACTAGAACATAAGGCATATTGGGCTATTAAAGAGCTCAACTATGATTTTAAACTTGCCGGTGAGAAAAGGTTATTTGATATTAGCTCACTTGATGAATGGAGAACCCAAGCATATGAAAATGCCAAGTTGTTTAAAGAAAAAGTTAAAAGATGGCATGACAAAAGGATACAAAAGCGTGAGTTTAATGTAGGTGATTATGTATTGCTATACAACTCTCGTTTAAGATTTTTTGCAGGAAAACTTCTCTCTAAATGGGAAGGCCCCTACGTTATCGAAGAGGTCTATCATTCCGGTGCCATAAAAATCAACAACTTCGAAGGCACAAATCCGAAGGTGGTAAACGGTCAAAGAATCAAACATTATATCTCAGGTAATCCCATAAATGTTGAAACTAATATTATTGAAACCGTAACCCCGGAGGAAGACATAAGGGACCCTTTCCGGAACGCTTCAGACTCCGAAAATGAATAGGTATGTGGTACGGTAAGTAAACCGACTCCAAAACAACTTTTAAGGCAATATTTCTCGGTTTTGGAATACTTAGAAAAATAGAAAAATAAGTAGCAGACCGGGAAGGACACGAGGGCCCCACGAGGGTGGTGGGCGCGCCCTACCCCCTGGGTGCGGCCCCTACCTCGTGAGCACCTCGTGTGCCTTCCGGACTCCGTTTTCTTGCACGTTACGTATTTTGGTCGGTAAAAATTCATTATATATTCTCCCGAAGGTTTTGACTCCCCTATCACACAAAAATCTCCTATCTTTGTTTCGAGCTGTCCCGTTGTAGATTAAATCAACATGTCTTCCCAGGATTCGGAAGGAGAAAGCTATGTGGATGATTACTTAGCAAATCCAAAGGTCTATGGAGATGTGGAACATAATGGATGGACCACGGAGGAAGAAAAGGACTATGAACCCAAGGAGAAGGAGGAGATGAGCTCAGATGAAGATGAAGCACCATTACCTCAACCTGGGGACATGCACGTCGAGTTCAGAAAGTCAAGTCTCCCTGATACGGTAAAGAAACCCAAGTTCGAGTTTATCCGTTTTCGTCTCTTGCAGGAAAATAAGCAGGACCTATGCAAAAAGATATTAACCCCGGAGTGGGAGATTGATGATCTGAGGGATCAAAATGCCGTCCTCAAGCGCAAATTAAGGGAGAAGCCTAAGCCATCAACTAAGACAACATCACCACCACCTTCTTCACCAACAAAGAAGGAGACATAATCACATGGGTATGGGCACTCCCCTTGGCAACTGCCAAGCTTGGGGGAGATGCCCCGGTATCGTATCACAATCACAACTCCTATCTTTACCCTTTTTCTTAGTTCAATCCTATTAGTAGTATCTTAATCTAGTAGAATAAAGTTTATGGCATGATCTAGTTTTGAATTTTGCTTTATGATCTCTCTATGTAATCGAGTCTATGAGCTATATATAATAAAGATTAGTGTTGAGTCAAGGGCTTGATTATTTTGCCATGATCTTGGGTGAATAAAAGAAAGAAAAAAAAAGAATAAAAAGAAACAAAAGGTTCATATTGATCTTATTGAGAGTAATGACTTCACATAGAAGGAGTATGATGATTAAAAGTTGTTGGGAGTTAGCAGACATAGCTTTGGTCATTGTTGCAATTAATAGGAAGTGATAAGGAAAGAGATGTTTTCACATATAGATATATTATCATTGACATCTTTTATGATTGGGAGCACTCATTAAAATATGACATGCTAAAGAGTTGATGTTGGACAAGGAAGACAATGTAATGAGTTATTTATTTCTTATATCTGAGATAAAGTATGTTGTCATGGATCCTCTAACTTGTTGAGCTTTCCTTTCCCCTCATGCTAGCCAAATTCTCAGCACCAAGTAGAAATACTACTTGTGCTTCCAAATATCCTTGAACCAGTTTTTCCATGAGAGTCCACCTTATCTACCTATGGATTGAGTACGATTCTTCAAGTAAGTTGTCATCGGTGCAAAGCAATAAAAATTGCTCTAAATATGTATGATTGATTGGTGTGGGAGAAATAAGCTTTATACGATCTTGTGATATGGAAGTAATAAAAGCAACGTACTGCATAATAAAGGTTCATATCACAAGGGGCAATATAAAGTGACGTTCTTTCGCATTGAGATTTTATATATCCAACCATAAAAGCGCATGGCAACCTCTGCTTCCCTCTGCGAAGGGCCTATCCTTTATTATTATCTTCTACCTTATGCAAGAGTCATGGTGATCTTCACCTTTTCTTTTTCATTTTATCCTTTGGCAAGCTCAGCATGTTGGAAAGAACATGATATATATATATATATATATATATAATTGGATGTAGGGGAGCATGAACCATTATTGTTGACATTACCCTTGAGGTAAAAGGTTGTGGGGCAAAACTATAAGCCCCTATCTTTCTTTGTGTCCGATTAAAATTCCGTAACCACAAGTATCATGTGAGTGTTAGCAATTATGGAGGACTAAATGATGGTTGAGTATGTGGACTTGCTTTTTAGCTCTGACATAGACTCTTTCCGATGTTATGATAAATTGCAATTGCTTCAATGACTGAGATTATAGTTTGTCGGAGCCCAATAAGGTTTATGATTTATACTTTTGCATTGTGAATAGATCATCACTTGAACATAAGTAATCATATGACAAAATCTATATATGTTGCTGTTATGAGAATAATCATGATGCCTTCATGTCCGTATTTTATTTTTATCGACGCCTCTACCTCTAAACATGAGGACATATTCATTGTTATTGGCTTTTCGCTTGAGGACAAGCGAGGTTTAAGCTTGGGGGAGTTGATACGTCCACTTTTGCATCATGCTTTTATATCAATATTTATTGCATTATGGACTGTTATTTCACTTTATATCACAATACTTATGGCTATTCTCTCTTATTTTACAAGGTTTACATAAGGAGGGAGAATGTCGGCAGCTGGAATTCTGGTCTGGAAAAGGAGCAAATATTACAGACCTATTCAGCGCAACTCCAAAAGTCCTGAAACTCCACGAAATGTCTTAAAAGAAATAAATAAAAATCCACGCCAAAGATGAAGGCCAGGGGGCCCACACCCTGCTCACAAGGGTGGGGGCCCCCCTAGGGCGCGCCCCCTACCTCGTGGGCCCCCTGGTGGCTCTCCGACGCCCATCTTCTCCTATATGAGTTCTTTCGATGAGAAAAAAATAGGAAGGAACTTTTTGGGACGAGACTCCGCCGCCACGAGGAGGAACCTTGGCGGATCCAATCTAGAGCTCTGGCAGAGCTGTTCTGCCGGGGAAACTTCCCTCCGGGAGGGGTAAATCATCACCATCGTCATCACCAATGCTCCTCTCATCGGGAGAGGGCAATCTCCATCAACATCTTCACCAGCACCATCTCATCTCCAAGCCCTAGTTCATCTCTTGTATCCAATTCTTGTCTCAAAGTCCGGGATTGGTGCTAGTAGTGTTGATTACTCCTTGTAGTTGATGCTAGTTGGTTTATTTGGTGGAAGATCATATGTTCAGATCCTATATGCATATTATTACCCCTCTGATTATGAACATGAATATGCTTTGTGAGTAATTACGTTCGTTCCTGAGGACAAGGGAGAAGTCTTGCTATGAGTAGTCATGTGAATTTGGTATTCGTTTGATATTTTGATAAGATGTATGTTGTCTAGCCTCTAGTGGTGTTATGTGAACGTCGACTACATAACACTTCACCATTATTTGGGCCTAGAGGAAGGCATTGGGAAGTAATAAATAGATGATGGGTTGCTAGAGTGATAGAAGCTTAAACCCTAGTTTATGCGTTGCTTCGTTAGGGGCTGATTTGGATCCACATGTTTCATGTTATGGTTAGGTTTACCTTAATACTTTTGTTGTAGTTGCGGATGCTTGCAATAGAGGTTAATCATAAGTGGGATGCTTGTTCAAGTAAGAATAGCACCTAAGCACCGGTCCACCCAAATATCAAATTATCCAAGTATCGATCGTGAATCATATGAACGTGATGAAAACTAGCTTGATGATATTCCCATGTGTCCTCGGGAGCGCTTTTCCTATTATAAGAGTTTGTTCCGGCTTGTCCTTTGCTACAAAAGGATTGGGCCACCTTGCTACACTTTATTTACTTTTGTTACTTGTTGCTCGTTACAACCTATCTTATCACAAAACTATCTGTTACCACTTATTTCAGTACTTGCAGAGAATACCTTGCTGAAAACCGCTTATCATTTCCTTCTGCTCCTCGTTGGGTTCGACACTCTTACTTATCGAAAGGACTATGATAGATCCCCTATACTTGTGGGTCATCATACCTGCACAAACAATCAAGAACCTCGCAAGCAACGCGATAAAGGGGTTGGCAATCCCTTCACGGTCACTTATGGTAGTGAGATTTGATAAAGATAATAAGATAAATATTTTTGGTATTTTTGTTGTATAGATTGGAAAGTAAAGATTGCAAAATAGTAAACTAGATGCATTGTAAATAAAGAGATACAATATAATAAGGAAGATACCCCGGGGCCATAGGTTTCACTAGCGGCTTCTCTCATGGTAGCAAGTATTACGGTGGGTGAACAAATTACTGCCGAGCAATTGATAGAAGAGCACATAGTTATGAGAATATCTAGGCAATGATTATGAAATATAGGCATCACGTCCGTGTTAGGTAGACCAAAACGATTCTGCATCTACTACTATTACTCCACACATCGACCGCTATCCAGCATGCATCTAGAGTATTAGGTTCATAAGAACAGAGTAATGCTTTAGGCAAGATGACATGATGTAGAGGGATAAACTCAAGCAATATGATATAAACCCCATCTTTTTATCCTCGATGGCAACAATACAATACGTGCATTGCTGCCCCTACTGTCACTAGGAAAGGACACCGCAAGATTGAACCCAAAGCTAAGCACTTCTCCCATTTCAAGAAAGATCAATCTAGTAGGCCAAACTAAATCGATAATTCGAAGAGACTTGCAAAGATATCAAATCATGCATATAAGAATTCAGAGAAGAACCAAATATTGTTCATAGATAAACTTGATCATAAATCCACAATTCATCGGATCTCGGCAAACACACCGCAAAAAGTATTACATCGAATAGAACTCCAAAAACATCGAGGGGAACTTTGTATTGAGAACCAAATAGAGAGAAGAAGCCATCTAGCTAATAACTATGGACCCGAAGGTCTGTGGTAAACTACTCACACATCATCGGAGAGGCTATGGTGTTGATGTAGAAGCCCTTTGTGATCGAATCCCCCTCCGGCAAATCGCCGGAAATGGCCCCAGATGGGATCTCACGAGTACAGAAGGTTGCGGCGGTGGAAAAGTGGTTTTGTGGCTCCCCCTGATGTTTTTAGGGTATTAGAGTATATATAGGTGAAAGAAGTATGTCGGTGGAGCTCCACGGGGCACACGAGGGTGGGGGCACCCCTACCCCCCTGGGCATGCCCTCCTGCCTTGTGGAAGCTTCACGAAGTTCCAGACTTCCACTCCAAGTCACCCGGTTTGTGTTCGTTCCAAGAAAGATCCTCGCGAAGGTTTCGTTCCGTTTGGATTCCGTTTGATATTCCTTTTCTGTGAAACACTAAAATAGGCAAAAACAGAAACTGGCACTAGGCCTCCGGTTAATAGGTTAGTCCCAAAAATAATATAAAAATGCATATTAAAGCCCATTAAACATCCAAAATAGATAATATAATAGCATGGAACAATAAAAAATTATAGATAGCTTGGAGACGTATCAAGCATTCCCAAGCTTAATTATTGCTCGTCCTCGAGTAGGTAAATGATAAAAACAGAAATTTTGATGTGGAATGCTACCTAACATAATTTTCAATGTAATTTCCTTTATTGTGGCATGAATGTTCAGATCCGAAAGATTCAAGAAAATAGTTTAGTATTGACATAAAAACAACAATACTTCAAGCATACTAACCAAGCAATTATGTCTTCTCAAAATAACATAGCTAAAGGAAGCTCATCCGTACAAAATCATAGAGTTTGGCCATGCTTCATCTCCGTCACACAAAATGCTCCCATCATGCACAACCCCGATGACAAGCCAAGCAATTGTTTCATACTTAGCCTTTTCAAACTTTTTCAACTTTTACGCAATATATGAGCGCGAGCCATGGACATAGCACTATGGGTGGAATAGAATGGTGGTTGTGGGGAAGACAAAAAGGAGGAAGATAGTCTCACATCAACTAGGCGTATCAATGGGCTATGGAGATGCCATCAGTAGATATCAATGTGAGTGAGTAGGGATTTGAAGGAAATATGCCCTAGAGGCAATAATAAAGTTATTATTTATTTCCTTATTTCATGATAAATGTTTATTATTCATGCTATAATTGCATTAACCAGAAACATGATACATGTGTGTATACATAGACAAACAGAGTGTCACTAGTATGCCTCTACTTGACTAGCTCATTGATCAAAGATGGTCATGTTTCCTAGTCATAGACATGAGTTGTCATTTGATTAACGGGATCACATCATGTAGCGACCCGACCTCAAATGGTCAGGCCTCTGAGTATCCGTGCCATCCCTGGATCGGTATGCTCGCACACACAGTACATTAATGTATATATCAAAGTGCAATCACATGTATAAATAACATAAAACTGATATATACCTCATAAATCTCAGCGGAAACAAACATAAGGGTGTGGAGTCCATCAACGCCAATGGCAAGTTGAGTGTAGACCGTAACCCTACAATGTAACTCCTACAACGATACATGCTCTTTCTCTTCCTCGACTTCTTCGTTCCGATCAATTCTTCTATCTCATGTCGATCAAACTCCACTTCTTCTATCGGGAAGTCTCCCAGATACTCTTGGTTTTCCTTCATGCAATATTGTGAAAAATGTCCTTCTTCTCCACATGAATAGCAAGCATTGGAGTAAAATCGGTTTAGGCTTTCTCCATCAGGGTCGTCAACATCTTCTTTCATCACCGGTTTTCTTAAACTTTCCCTGAGGGCTTCTTTCACTGCTTCCTTCTGCTGCTTGGTAATTTCTTGTACCTTGGGATAAATATGACACTAGGCAGGGTAGTGCGTAGTTCCTTCACACAAGAAACAAGTAACCTTCATGGTTGGACATTCCTCAGCTTGGCGATTTCCTTCATAATGAGGGCATCCATCCTTGTGTTCTTCATGGGTATGTCCTATCTCACCACAAATCTTGCATGCACATGGTTTCTTCATTTTATTACCATAGGGCTTCTGAATGAGACGAGACCTCAGTAGAGTCATCTTGAATTCCTCCCAAGTTTTTGCTCCGTTACATCCTCGTATGGCCTGATGCATTTTCCACCAGGTTGCAGCACTTTTTGTGAAGTACCGAAGAGCGTATTGAACATCATACTTCCTTGCAACCAAATTGCTCCTGAAGTGATTCTCCATGCTTTGAATCCATAGTTCTGCCTCAAACTGAGTGATCGGTTCAGAGAATGCAAGTCCATCTTCATTCATCATCTCTTGGGTCCAAGGGTTTCGGGATGAGATAAGAGGGATAGAGATAGATGCACACAATACAAACAATATAGTTTTGAAAATAAGTTTTATTTGTGGCTGTCAGGAAAAACATCAAACAATGACAGCTCACAAACATCGCATCTAACGTGCGTATACAATAGGGGTTTGGTCTTCTAAAGGTCATATAAATCTTGGAATTTGCCGGTGTCTTCAAATTCTTCAATTCTTCAGAGGCTTCGACTATTGTAGCTTCAACTCTTCTAGTGTATGGTGAAGTCTGATATCTTGTCATTCTCGGAGTGGTCTCATCAGTTGATCCTCCATGTGGTCAAAGGGAAAAAGGGTATTGTCTAACTATTTGGGGAAAAAGGAAAGATTTGGTAAAGCTCGAAAAAGAAGAGAGGTAAAGGATCTTTTTAAAAATTAAGTTTTAGAGAAATCCTTTCCTATGGGCTTTCCAGTTTCTAGGGTCACGTCCTACAGTCAACATGTGCTCTAATACCATCTCTGTAGCAACCCGACCTCAAACGGTCAAGCCTCTGTGTATCCATGCCATCCTTGGATCGGTATGCTGGCACACACAGCACATCAATGTATATATCAAAGTGCAATCACATGTATAAATAACGTAAAACTGATATATACCTCATAAGTCTCAGCGGAAACAAACATAAGGGTGTGGAGTCCATCAACGCCAATGGCAAGTTGAGTGTAGACCGTAACCCTACAACATAACTCTTACTCGTCGTAGAAAAATTCCTGCAACATAGGACGTTGCAGCCCTGTAGGTTAGTACATTGAATGTACTGGCAAGTCACATCATAAGAATAATGAACCTATTTGTACATGCAATTTGGCTGGTGGAAATCTCTAAGTTTAGTTTTTGCATAAAGCTAGTTATTTTTTTCCTACAATAAAAGATATTATTATACTACTACAAAATAGCATAGGATGAGTTGGCAAACCCAACTCAATCCATTCCCAAAGTTTCCTTTAAAACCCAACTGTTTAATTAAGAGTGATGAGATCTCCCAGCATTTCCACTACTAGATGCTCAAGTTGTCCGTAACCGGGGACACAGCTAATCGATTAGGTTTTAACACTCTGCAGACGTTTGCGCACTTTTCCCTACAAGTCTCGATCGCCTCCCTTGAAATTCTCGCACTGCCTGGCGTTTGAGAACAGGATGGCCGAGACAGAGTGTTTCAAAAATGTTCCCCCTTAACCCACGGATAGGTCGGTACACCTACATCATTCTACATCTGCAAGCCCATCCCGGAAGGGGTCACACTAACTACTCAACTAAGCCAGAGCCCATACTGGCTTCTGGCTGCACATGTAAGCTTCTAGACATGAGAATACGATTGATCTCTTTGAGCCTGGGTGGACGGATCACTAGTGGTGCACCACCATGGATTTCCCATGCATGCTCCCACTGTACTTCGCCACCATTCAAACCAAACCTCCGCCCAGGTAGTTCATTAAGTTATCTTGGCTCTACTTACTACTTTGTCACTCATCTCTCACAATGAACATTTCCCAATCCACGTCTACATTGGTGAGGAAAAATTAAACTTATGCGGTGGTGACAAAGGTATATGGTTCAAACCTACCTCAATGAACTACTAGGTAACGACATAGCCATCTGGCATCAATAAATCCTACCATGAAATCCTACCACAAAAGGACTAAGTGCATAATATAAAACATGGGTAATTGGAAGAATGGTCAAATGTGAACTTGCCTGGATACCGGTAGTTGAATTCTAAAGATCGATAGTACTCGGCTTCGCACTCCGGACAGTCTATCATCAAAGTAAAATAACATACATAAGCAATCAGTCTAGAGAGCAATAACATGCAACACAAAAGACTCAGAAAACCAAATGAAACCCCACAACATAACTTGCATGCAAATAATTCTAGGTGCCAACAATAAGTGACATAAGGTGCAAAACCGTGATTTGATCTATCGTGCATACTCGGCATAGTAATAAAACTATCATGGCCAGATCATAGTTGTGTGAAAATATTTTGAGAAAGGTCTAGGTGATAGGGTTTAGCTACAGTGACACGGTGCAAAAAGAATCACGTCAATTGGAGCTATGGTTTAGGAGATATGGCCATTTGAAGTTTGAATTCAAATCTGAATAAATTCAAATTTGAATCTGACAAAAGTTTACAAAGATGACACTACTGGATAGATCTTATCAATACGAAGAATTTGCCGTTGGTTTCATCGAATTTGGAGTTACGGTTAAAAAGTTGTGGCTAAACTAAAATTAGGGACTAATCTGCTAATTTCAGGGACTAGATGGTGAAACTGAAAATGAACTAAACTACGAACAGGTCCTCGACCATGTGGCAGATTCCTACTGGCCGAGCAACATTCGCTGCAGAGGCTATTCGACGAACGGCCGCTACCTAAGCAAAACAGCTACTGCGGCTAAAAATGAAATCCGGAGACCGGTTTTTAACTAAACCGCACGGTTTATTTAAAACCGTGGTTAACCGACCTAATTCAAGTAAATAAATAAAAAAATTAAACTAAACGAACGAGGCAGGAGGCTCGGCTTACAGCGGCGATGTCGACGAGCAGGAGACGGCGGCGCTGGCGTCGGCGGTGACGGGCGGTGGCGGCGGTGCTCCTCGGCGGCGGGGGAGATGACGGACGGGACGAGCGCGTTGTGGGCGGTCCAGTGGTGGAGGCGGCTCGCGTCGGGGACGTCGGGGTTGTGCTACATGGAGACGGCGGCTCTGTGCTCCGGCGAGGACGCAGGTCGTCGGGGCGGCGTCTCCGGCTGTCCCTAGGGGCAAAACAAATGTCAACGGGATGCGCAAGGACTTGGTCAATGTCCTGGTGAAGAAGAACGAGGTCGAGGCAGCCTCACGGATGGCAGAATGGAGCGGCGAGGTAGCTCCGGCCGGTGAGATCCAAACGACGAAGGCGACGACTGTGAGCGACGAGGGGACGAGACAGAGGGCAGAATGGAGAGAGGGGGTCGTGGGCTATTTATAGGCGCGGCTAGGAGGTGCGGGGATGCGGGATAAGGTTTATCCCAAGCGAGGCGGCCGGCGAGTGCGCTGCTTATCCTGCGCGGGGAAAGCGGGAGGTTGAAGACGATGGCCTAGGTAGTGGGCCCCGGCTGGCAGTGTCGGTGGGAGAGAGCGAGCGAGGGAAGAGGGGCACGGGCGAGCGAGGCATAAGCCTTCGGGCGCTGGTGGTCGGGCGCGGGCAGGCCTAGGGCGGCCAGGCCGGTCGGGGCACTGGGCCAGCTGGCCAGTTGGCCAGTGGGCCGCGCGGCTGGGTGGCTGCTGGGCCGGTGGCCTGGCCGGCCAGAGTTTTTTTTAAGTTTTTTTAACAGTCAGGAAAAAACAAACAAACTGAGTAATAATAAAAAAATTATGTAAGCATATTATATACCAAAATGCTCAGAAAAATAGCAGCAATAAGATGAATTATTTTTTCAAGTTCAACTAAATTCCATAAAAAATCATAAGAGTCAAACAGTGCTACTATTGCATTTAAAATCAATAAAAATCATTTTTTAAATAGCAAAATGATTTCAAATTCATTTTCTCCTATTTTTCTATTGTAGGGAATCATTTTACCCTTATTTCCATTTATTTGTTTTTAGGAGAAAAATATTTTGAATAGAAACTCAAATAACTCCCAATTGGATTTGAATTTGGAATTTCAAACAACTTCAAATGGAAAATGAGTTTCAAATAACTTCAAAGTGACTTCCAATTTATTCCTTTGAAACTTCCAACTCTCTTTCTTCAAATATGAAGAAGTCATTTAACTTCCCTCATGAACTCATTGAGTTGCTTAAAGTTTATAAGTTTGAAATATTTCAAAATGGAATTCAAATCATTTTCAAACCCCTTTTCATTTCTTTAAATGGAAGAAGTCATATCATCTTCGCTCTAGGGTTTTGTGATGAAATGAATTTGAATTCAGGAAGATCAAAATGCAAGATGCAAAGTTTTTGGGAAAGTCCTTTTATTACCTCTCATTTAACTTTAACAAAAAATCAATTTCCAATCATTTTCACACAATCAATCACACAACAACAAAACAAACAATCATAATAATTTATTTAATATAACATTCCAAAATCTAGAATTTTGGGATGTTACAAACTACCACCCTTAAAATGAATCTCGTCCTCGAGATTCGGAGAGGCTAGAAAGAAGGTTAGGTTTGGGGGGTCTCCTTGAAAATCCATTCATCAACACATGGTATGGGGTGCTACCACCCTTAGAAGCATGGTCACGGTTCCAACAACACTCATGTACTCCATCTTTTGTGTTGACGGTGTCGGTCTTCTCATATTCTCCGAGATAACTCCTTCACTTTTTCTCTTCTGGTAAGGGCATGACCTTTTCCTCAAAGTCAGGAGTCCTTGCATCAAATAAGGTCCTTCCGAATCTGGGTCTTCTTAGCTGTCAGGCTGTCGCCAATGCTAAACAACTATCGAAAATCTCGCGGTGGTCAACAATTATTGGTTCCTCCTGCAGGAACTGGGTCTAGGTTGAATCTCACCGCGTAACCTACAATTGACAACAGGTGCCTCTACAGGGTTTCCATCATCCTGCCATTCTAAGGTTTTTGGCTTGTCGTGTCGACACTCTTCTAGGGTTTTAAGGCTCTCTGATTTTCTATCAACATATTATAGTGTTGGGGAACGTAGTAATTTCAAAAAAATTCCTATGCACACGCAAGATCATGGTGATGCATAGCAACGAGGGGGAGAGTCTGATCTACGTACCCTTGTAGATCGCAACGGAAGCGTTGACACAACATAGAGGAAGTAGTCGTACGTCTTCTTCTCGATCCGACCGATCCAAGCACCGTTACTCTGGCACCCCCGAGTTCTTAGCACACGTACTGCTCGATGATAATCCCCGGGCTCCGATCCAGCAAAGCTTCGGGGAGGAGTTCCGTCAGCACGACGGCGTGGTGACGATCTTGATGTTCTATCGACGCAGGGCTTCGCCTAAGCACTACAACGATATAATCGAGGTGGAATATGGTGGCAGGGGGCACTGCACACCGCTAAGGAACAATCACAATGATCAACTTGTGTGTCTAGAGGTGCCCCCTGCCCCTATATATAAAGGAGCAAGGGGGGAGAGGTGCGGCCAGCCTTGGGGCGCGCCAGGAGGAGTCCTACTCCTACCGGGAGTAGGACTCCCCCCCAATCCTAGTTGGAATAGGAATCCTCAAGGGGGAAAGAGGGAGAGAGGGGGGCCGGCCACCTCTCCTAGTCAAAATAGGACTAGGGGAGGGGGGAGGCGCGCGGCCACCTTGGGCTGTCCCCTTCTCCTTTCCACTAAGGCCCACTATGGCCCATATGATTCCCGGGGGTTTCCGATAACCTCCCGGTACTCCGGTAAAATCCCAATTTCACCCGGAACACTTCCGATGTCCAAACATAGGCTTCCAATATATTGGTTCATCAAAATATATTGTTCGTGATCACATCCGGGACTCCGAACAACCTTCGGTACATCA
Organism: Triticum monococcum; assembly: GCA_034509565.1. Classification (NCBI taxonomy): domain Eukaryota; kingdom Viridiplantae; phylum Streptophyta; class Magnoliopsida; order Poales; family Poaceae; genus Triticum; species Triticum monococcum. Next base: position 71,760,228 of record CM067842.1, on the reverse strand, counting down.
AAATGCATAAACTCATAATAACTGTCATCGTAACGTTAAGCGTGCGGACCCTACGGTTCGAGAACAATGTAGACATGACTGAGACACATCTCCGGTCAATAACCAATAGCGGGACCTAGATGCCCATATTGGTTCCTACATATTCTACGAAGATCTTTATCGGTCAGACCGCATAACAACATACGTTGTTCCCTTTGTCATCGGTATGTTACTTGCCCGAGATTCGATCGTCGGTATCCAATACCTAGTTCAATCTAATTACTGGCAAGTCTCTTTACTCGTTCCGTCATACATCATCCCGCAACTAACTTATTAGTTGCAATGCTTGCAAGGCTTAAGTGATGTGCATTACCGAGAGGGCCCAGAGATACCTCTCCGACAATCGGAGTGACAAATCCTATTCTCGAAATACGCCAACCCAACATCTACCGTTGGAGACACCTGTAGTACTCCTTTATAATTGCCGAGTTACGTTGTGACGTTTGGTAGCACCCAAAGTGTTCCTCCGGCAAACGGGAGTTGCATAATCTCATAGTTATAGGAACATGTATAAGTCATGAAGAAAGCAATAGCAACATACTAAACGATCGGGTGCTAAGCTAATGGAATGGGTCATGTCAATCAGATCATTCAACTAATGATGTGACCTCGTTAATCAAATACCAAATCTTTGCTCATGGTTAGGAAACATAACCATCTTTGATTAACGAGCTAGTCTAGTAGAGGTATACTAGTGACACTCTGTTTGTCTATGTATTCACACATGTATTATGTTTCCGGTTAATACAATTCTTAGCATGAATAATAAACATTTATCATGATATAAGGAAATAAATAATAACTTTATTATTGCCTCTAGGGCATATTTCCTTCAGTCTCCCACTTGCACTAGAGTCAATAATGTAGATTACATAGTAATGATTCTGACACCCATGGAGCCTTGGTGCTGATCATGTTTTGCTCGTGGAAGAGGCTTAGTCAACGGGTCTGCAATATTCAGATCCGTATGTATCTTGCAAATCTCTATGTCTCCCACCTGGACTAGATCCCGGATGGAATTGAAGCGTCTCTTGATGTGCTTGGTCCTTTTGTGAAATCTGGATTCCTTTGCCAAGGCAATTGCACCAGTATTGTCACGAAAGATTTTCATTGGACCCGATGCACTAGGTATGACACCTAGATCGGATATGAACTCCTTCATCCAGACTCCTTCATTCGCTGCTTCCGAAGCAGCTATGTACTCCGCTTCACATGTAGATCCCGCTACGACGCTTTGTTTAGAACTGCACCAACTGACAGCTCCATCGTTTAATGTAAACACGTATCCGGTTTGCGATTTAGAATCGTCCGAATCAGTGTCAAAGCTTGCATCAACGTAACCTCTTACGGTGAGCTCTTTGTCACCTCCATATACGAGAAACATATCCTAAGTCCTTTTCAGGTATTTCAGGATGTTCTTGACCGCTGTCCAGTGATCCACTCCTGGATTACTTTGGTACCTCCCTGCTAAACTTATAGCAAGTCACACATCAGGTATGGTACACAGCATTGCATACATGATAGAGCCTATGGCTGAAGCATAGGGAACATCTTTCATTTTCTCTCTATCTTCTGCAGTGGTCGGGCATTGAGTCTGACTCAACTTCACACCTTGTAATACAGGCAAGAACCCTATCTTTGCTTGATCCATTTTGAACTTCTTCAAAATCTTGTCAAGGTATGTGCTTTGTGAAAGTCCAATTAAGCGTCTTGATCTATCTCTATAGATCTTTATGCCTAATATGTAAGCAGCTTCACCGAGGTCTTTCATTGAAAAACTCTTATTCAAGTATCCCTTTATGATATCTAGAAATTTTATATTATTTCCAATCAGTAATATGTCATCCACATATAATATCAGAAATGCTATAGAACTCCCACTCACTTTCTTGTAAATACAGGCTTCTCCGAAAGTCTGTATAAAACCAAATGCTTTGATCACACTATCAAAGTGTTTATTCCAACTCCGAGAGGCTTGCACCAGTCCATAAATGGATCATTGGAGCTTGCACACTTTGTTAGCTCCCTTTGGATCGACAAAACCTTCCGGTTGCATCATATACAACTCTTCTTCCAGAAATCCATTCAGGAATGCAGTTTTGACATCCATCTGCCAAATTTCATAATCATAAAATGCGGCAATTGCTAACATGATTCTGATAGACTTAAGCATCGCTACGGGTGAGAAGGTCTCATCGTAGTCAACTCCTTGAACTTGTCGAAAACCTTTTGCGACAAGTCGAGCTTTGTAGATAGTAACATTACCATCAGCGTCAGTCTTTTTCTTGAAGATCCATTTATTCTCAATTGCTTGCCGATCATCGGGCAAGTCAACCAAAGTCCATACTTTGTTCTCATACATGGATCCCATCTCAGATTTCATGGCTTCTAGCCACCTTGCGGAATCTGGGCTCACCATCGCTTCTTCATAGTTCGTAGGTTCATCATGATCTAGTAGCATGATTTCCAGAACTGGATTACCGTACCACTCTGGTGCGGATCTCACTCTGGTTGATCTACGAGGTTCAGTAGCATCTTGTTCTGAAGTTTCATGATCAGGATCATTAACTTCCTCACTTATTGGTGTAGGTGTCGCAGAAACAGTTTTCTGTGATGTACTACTTTCCAACAAGGGAGCAGGTACAGTTACCTCGTTAAGTGATACTTTCCTCCCACTCACTTCTTTCGAGAGAAACTCCTTCTCTAGAAAGGATCCATTCTTAGCAACGAATGTCTTGCCTTCGGATCTGTGATAGAAGGTGTACCCAACAGTCTCCTTTGGGTATCCTATGAAGACACATTTCTCCGATTTGGGTTCGAGATTATCAGGTTGAAGTTTTTTCACATAAGCATCGCAGCCCCAAACTTTAAGAAATGACAACTTTGGTTTCTTGCCAAACCACAGTTCATAAGGCGTCGTCTCAACGGATTTTGATGGTGCCCTATTTAACGTGAATGCAGCCGTCTCTAGAGCGTATCCCCAAAACGATAGCGGTAAATCAGTAAGAGACATCATAGATCGCACCATATCTAGTAAAGTACGATTACGATGTTCGGACACACCATTGTGCTGTGGTGTTCCGGGTGGCGTGAGTTGCGAAACTATTCCACAATTTTTCAAATGTACACCAAACTCGTAACTCAAATATTCTCCTCCACGATCAGATTGTAGAAACTTTATTTTCTTGTTACGATGATTTTCAACTTCACTCTGAAATTCTTTGAACTTTTCAAATGTTTCAGACTTGTGTTTCATTAAGTAGATATACCCATATCTGCTTAAATCATCTGTGAAGGTGAGAAAATAATGATATCCGCCACGAGCCTCAATATTCATCGGACCACATACATCGGTATGTATGATTTCCAACAAATTTGTTGCTCTCTCCATAGTACCGGAGAATGGTGTTTTAGTCATCTTGCCCATGAGGCACGGTCCGCAAGTACCAAGTGATTCATAATCAAGAGGTTCCAAAAGCCCATCAGTATGGAGTTTCTTCATGCGCTTTACACCGATATGACCTAAACGGCAGTGCCACAAATAAGTTGCACTATCATTATCAACTCTGCATCTTTTGGCTTCAACATTATGAATATGTGTGTTACTACTATCAAGATTCATCAAAAATAGACCACTTTTCAAAGGTGCATGACCATAAAAGATATTACTCATATAAATAGAACAACCATTATTCTCTGATTTAAATGAATAACCGTCTCGCATCAGACAAGATCCAGATATAATGTTCATGCTTAACGCTGGCACCAAATAACAATTATTTAGGTCTAATGTTAATCCCGAAGGTAGATGTAGGTAGCGTGCCGACCGCGATCACATCGACTTTGGAACCGTTTCCCACACGCATTGTCACCTCGTCCTTCGCCAGTGTTCGCTTAATCCGTAGTCCCTGTTTCGATTTGCAAATATTAGCAACAGAACCAGTATCAAATACCCAGGTGCTACTGCGAGCTCTAGTAAGGTACACATCAATAACATGTATATCACATATACCTTTATTCACCTTGCCATCCTTCTTATCCGCCAAATACTTGGGGCAGTTCCGCTTCCAGTGACCAGTCTGCTTGCAGTAGAAGCACTCAGTTTCAGGCTTAGGTCCAGACTTGGGTTTCTTCTCCTGAGCAGCAACTTGCTTGCCGTTCTTCTTGAAGTTCCCCTTCTTCTTCCCTTTGCCATTTTTCTTGAAACTAGTGGTCTTGTTAACCATCAACACTTGATGCTCCTTTTTGATTTCTACCTCCGCAGCTTTCAGCATTGCGAAGAGCTCGGGAATACTCTTGTTCATCCCTTGCATATTATAGTTCATCACGAAGCTCTTGTAGCTTGGTGGCAGTGATTGGAGAATTCTGTCAGTGATGCAATCATCTGGAAGATTAACTCCCATCTGAATCAAGTGATTGTTATACCTAGACATTTTGAGTATATGCTCACTGACAGAACTGTTCTCCTCCATCTTGCAGCTATAGAACTTATTGGAGACTTCATATCTCTCAATCCGGGCATTTGCTTGAAATATTAACTTCAACTCCTAGAACATCTCATATGCTCCATGACGTTCAAAACGTCGTTGAAGTCCCGATTCTAAGCCGTAAAGCATGGCACACTGAACTATCGAGTAGTCATCAGCTTTGCTCTGCCAGACGTTCATAACATCTGGTGTTGCACCAGCAGCAGGCCTGGCACCCAGCGGTGCTTCCAGGACGTAATTCTTCTGAGCAGCAATGAGAATAATCCTCAACTTACAGACCTAGTCCGTGTAATTGCTACCATCATCTTTCAACTTTGCTTTCTCAAGGAACGCATTAAAATTCAACGGAACCACAACACGAGCCATCTATCTACAATCAACATAAACAAGCAAGATACTATCAGGTACTAAGTTCATGATAAGTTTAAGTTCAATTAATCAAATTACTTAAGAACTCCCACTTAGATAGACATCCCTCTAATCTTCTAAGTGATTACGTGATCCAAATCAACTAAACCATAACCGATCATCACGTGAGATGGAGTAGTTTTCAATGGTGAACATCGTTATGTTGATCATATCTACTATATGATTCACGCTTGACCTTTCGGCCTCCGTGTTCCGAGGCCATATCTGCATATGCTAGGCTCGTCAAGTTTAACCTGAGTATTCTGCATGTGCAAAACTGGCTTGCACCCGTTGTAGATGGACGTAGAGCTTACCACACCTGATCATCACGTGGTGTCTGGGCACGACGAACTTTGGCAACGGTGCATACTCAGGGAGAACACTTCTTGATAATTTAGTGAGAGATCATCTTATAATGCTACCATCAATCAAAGCAAGATAAGATGCATAAAAAGATAAACATCACATGCAATCAATATAAGTGATATGATATGGCCATCATCATCTTGTGCTTGTGATCTCCATCTCCGAAGCACCGTCATGATCACCATCGTCACTGACGCGACACCTTGATCTCCATCGTAGCATCTTGTCGTCTCGCCAATCTTATGCTTCCACGACTATCACTACCGCTTAGTAATAAAGTAAAGCATTACATCGCGATTGCATTGCATACAATAAAGCGACAACCATATGGCTGCTGCCAGTTGCCGATAACTCGGCTACAAAACATGATCATCTCATACAATAAAATTTAGCATCATGCCTTGACCATATCACATCACAACATGCCCTGCAAAAACAAGTTAGACGTCCTCTACTTTGTTGTTGCAAGTTTTACATGGCTGCTACGGGCTTTAAGCAAGAACCAATCTCACCTACGCATCAAAACCACAACGATAGTTTGTCAAATAGACTTCGTTTTAACCTTCTCAAGGACCGGGCGTAGCCACACTCGGTTCAACTAAAGTTGGAGAGACAGTCGCCCGCAAGCCATCTATGTGCAAAGCACGTCGAGGGAACTGGTCTCGCGTAAGCATACGCGTAATGTTGGTCCGGGTCATCTCGTCCAACAATACCGCTGAACCAAAGTATGACATGCTGGTAGGCAGTATGACTTGTATCACCCAGAACTCACTTGTGTTATACTCGTGCAAATAACATCAAACCATAAAACCTAGGCTCGGATGCCATTGTTGGGGAACGTAGTAATTTCAAAAAAATTCCTACGCAACGCAAGATCATGGTGATGCATAGCAACGAGGGGGAGAGTCTGATCTACGTACCCTTGTAGATCGCAACGGAAGCGTTGACACAACGTAGAGGAAGTAGTCGTACGTCTTCTTCTCGATCCGACCGATCCAAGCACCGTTACTCCGGCACCTCCGAGTTCTTAGCACACGTACAGCTTGATGACGATCCCCGGGCTCCGATCCAGCAAAGCTTCGGGGAGGAGTTCTGTCAGCACGACGGCGTGGTGACGATCTTGATGTTCTATCGACGCAGGGCTTCGCCTAAGCACTACAACGATATAATCGAGGTGGAATATGGTGGCAGGGGGCACCACACACGGCTAGGGAACGATCACAATGATCAACTTGTGTGTCTAGAGGTGCCCCCTGCCCCTGTATATAAAGGAGCAAGGGGGAGAGGTGCGGCCAGCCTTGGGGCGCGCCAGGAGGAGTCCTACTCCTACCGGGATTAGGACTCCCCCCCCCAATCCTAGTTGGAATAGGAATCCTCAAGGGGGAAAGAGAGAGAGGGGGGCCGGCCACCTCTCCTAGTCCTAATAGGACTAGGGGAGGGGGGAGGCGCGCGGCCACCTTGGGATGTCCCCTTCTCCTTTCCACTAAGGCCCACTATGGCCCATATGATTCCTGGGGGTTTCCGGTAACCTCCCGGTACTCCGGTAAAATCCCGATTTCACCCGGAACACTTCCGATGTCCAAACATAGGCTTACAATATATCAATCTTTATGTCTCGACCATTTCGAGACTCCTCGTCATGTCCATGATCACATCCGGGACTCTGAACAACCTTCGGTACATCAAAATGCGTAAACTCATAATAACTGTCATCGTAACGTTAAGCGTGCGGACCCTACGGTTCGAGAACAATGTAGACATGACTGAGACACATCTCCGGTCAATAACCAATAGCGGGACCTGGATGCCCATATTGGTTCCTACATATTCTACGAAGATCTTTATCGGTCATACCGCATAACAACATGCGTTGTTCCCTTTGTCATCGGTATGTTACTTGCCCGAGGTTCGATCGTCGGTATCCAATACCTAGTTCAATCTCGTTACCGGCAAGTCTCTTTACTCGTTCCGTAATACATCATCCCGCAATTAACTTATTAGTTGCAATGCTTGCAAGGCTTAAGTGATGTGCATTACCGAGAGGGCCCAGAGATACCTCTCCGACAATCGGAGTGACAAATCCTATTCTCGAAATACGCCAACCCAACATCTACCATTGGAGACACCTGTAGTACTCCTTTATAATCACCCAGTTATGTTGTGAAGTTTGGTAGCACCCAAAGTGTTCCTCCGGCAAACGGGAGTTGCATAATCTCATAGTTATAGGAACATGTATAAGTCATGAAGAAAGCAATAGCAACATACTAAACGATCGGGTGCTAAGCTAATGGAATGGGTCATGTCAATCAGATCATTCAACTAATGATGTGACGTCGTTAATCAAATAACAACTCTTTGCTCATGGTTAGGAAACATAACCATCTTTGATTAACGAGCTAGTCTAGTAGAGGTATACTAGTGACACTCTGTTTGTCTATGTATTCACACATGTATTATGTTTCCGGTTCATACAATTCTTAGCATGAATAATAAATATTTATCATGATATAAGGAAATAAATAATAACTTTATTATTGCCTCTAGGGCATATTTCCTTCAGATAGCTCATGATAGAAGTCTTCGATATGGGGGCCAATCCATCCCGTACTTGAATCATTACCACATACGCAGATAGTGAATCACGTGTTCTAACACTTGGGCATCCTCACAAGCATTGCAGAACTTCTCTTCTCCATGATCTGGGTTCGGATAAATCCATTTGTTCTGCAAGCCAAACAAAATCTCTATCACTTCTTCACAACTCTTAGGTTTACGTAACCTCCTATGGAACGTCTACTGATGAAATCACAGCTTCCTTCAGAATTCTTTTCTTCAACAAGATTGCGCTTGTTTCCTTATCAAATCCCGGGTCCTGTGGGTTATGGCCCACTTCAACACTTGTATATCTTTAACTCATCCTTGGAGTTACTATCATTCCATATTCCAACATTATATCTCCTTTAAATCCAATAGTACTTCATTCCTTCATATTCTTGGGGTAACCATCATAACTAAAACCAAACTCCAACTCATTTGTCCAAACTCCACTCTATGGAATACATTTTCCTTTCCACTGGTCTAGTGTTCACACAGACAAGTATCGCAAAAAAATGCACTGGTTCAGCCATAATTCTCTTCATATCAAATACTTTATTACATCCTTAACCACTACTCAAAACTCAAATTTCACAAGTACTCTATTACAGAAGCTGCCATCCACAAGTTTGGTATGGTCAAGCATTACTTCCATCTTTATTCATTTGCCCTTCTTGAAGATACTTCAGTCCCACTAGAATTGTGCGATGTGATCCTTCAAATCATCGATGTTTTGCTTCATCGTGGTGGCAATGAGCTTCATCTTCATCATCTGTGCATGCACCTCCCTCAGGTATTCTTGAGTGTGACGGAGTCTTGCTTCTAGTATTTCCCCAATCTGACGTATGGCTTCCATAGCAGCTTCACGAACAGAGTCGAAGAATGTTGCTCATGGTACTCGAGAGATGAAAAAGTATTGACCCATAGTCTTTGGGCAAACTCCCTTCACACGGTGGAGGTGTACCTCCATGTACCAAAGTTCAACTCCATTATCGATGAAAGGATAACCCTTGTAGACTGCATCTCCTTCAAGATGAATATGCTTCATCATGTCCTTCAGGATCTTCGGGTAATCCTGATCACTGGTCAGGGTCATGATCGTTTTTGGCCCCTTCAGAAAAGACTCGTAAAAGGTTCTCATCTGCAGGTATAAGATAGAAGGGGTACTCAGTATACTGTATGTATTTCCTTGGGTGAAATGTGGTTGTTTTTCTGGGAAACGTTTGGGGTCAGCTTGTCCATGGGTTCAAGGTTTTAGTCTGGATGAGATAATGAGAGAGGCACTCACATTCAACAAACAACTCATAACATTTCATATGAGATTCCAAACACCTCAACTTTTATTGCTTTACGAACTATTACAATTTCTATTTCATAACTCAACTCAACATCCCCAACGAAAATACAAGTGTGTTCCAAATTTATTACATGCTTTATTCCAATATCAAGATCTCAACTACTTTGCTCAAGCTCTCCTCGGGTCCGAACATTCTTTGGCAATGTCCTACTCCTTTGCAGCATAAACAAATGACTCCAGACAAATCCAGGGGCTTCCTGGTGGTTATCTTGGCTCCTTGGGTTCTTGGCTTCCTTCCTGGGCATTTGCTAGCGTAATGACCTAAATCCTTGCACCTGTAACAAGTGATTTGACTCAGGTCCTTTTCTGCAGAAATTGGGTTGTTCTGGGGATACATGTTCTCTCTCTTCCTCGACTTCTTCGTTCTGATCAATTCTTCTATCTCATGTTGATCAAACTCCACTTCTTCTATCGGGAAGTCTCCCAGATACTCTTGGTTTTCCTTCATGCAATATTGTGAAAAATGTCCTTCTTCTCCACATGAATATCAAGCATTGGAGTAAAATCAGTTTAGGCTTTCTCCATCAGGGTCTTCAACATCTTCTTTCATCACCGGTTTTCTTAAACTTTCCCTGAGGGCTTCTTTCACTGCTTCCTTCTGCTGCTTGGTAATTTCTTGTACCATGGGATAAATATGACACTGGGCAGGGTAGTGCGTAGTTCCTTCACACAAGAAACAAGTAACCTTCATGGTTGGACATTCTTCAACTTGGTGATTTCCTTCACAATGAGGGCATCCATCCTTGTGTTTTTCATGGGTATGTCCTATCTCACCACAAATCTTGCATGCACATGGTTTCTTCATTTTATTGCGACAGGGCTTCTGAATGAGACGAGACCTCAGTAGAGTCATCTTGAATTACTCCCAAGTTTTTGCTCCGTTACATCCTTGTATGGCCAGATGCATTTTCCACCAGGTTGCAGCACTTTTTATAAAGTACTGAAGAGCGTATTGAAGCTCATACTTCCTTGCAACCAAATTGCTCCTGAAGTGATTCTCCATGCTTTGAATCCATAGTTTTGCCTCAAACTGAGTGATCGGTTCAGAGAATGCAAGTCCATCTTCATTCATCATCTATTGGGTCCAAGGGTTTCGGGATGAGATAAGAGGGATAGAGGGAGATGCACACAATACAAACTATATAGTTTTGAAAATAAGTTTTATTTGTGGCTGTCAGGAAAAACATCAAACAATGACAGCTCACAAACATCGCATCTAACGTGAGTATACAACAGGGGTTTGGTCTTCTAAAGGTCATATAAATCTTGGAATTTGTCAGTGTCTTCAAATTCTTCAATTCTTCAGAGGCTTCGACTATTGTAGCTTCAACTCTTCTAGTGTATGGTGAAGTCTGATATCTTGTCGTTCTCGGAGTGGTCTCATCAGTTGATGCTCCGTGTGGTCAAAGGGAAAAAGGGTATTGTCTAACTATTTGGGGAAAAAGGAAAGATTTGATAAAGCTCGGAAAGGAAGAGAGGTAAAGGATCTATTTGAAAATTAAGTTTTAGAGAAATCCTTTCCTATGGGCTTTCCAGTTTCTAGGGTCACGTCCTATAGTCAACATATGCTCTGATACCATCTCTGTAGCGACCCGACCTCAAACGGTCAAGCCTCTGTGTATCCATGCCATCCTTGGATCAGTATGCTGGCACACATAGTACATCAATGTATATATCAAAGTGCAATCACATGTATAAATAACGTAAAACTGGTATATACCTCATAAGTCTCAGCGGAAACAAACATAAGGGTGTGGAGTCCATCAACGCCAATGGCAAGTTGAGTGTAGACCGTAACCCTACGACGTAACTCTTACTCGTCGTAGAAAAATTCCTGCAACATAAGACGTTGCAGCCCTGTAGGTCAGTACATTGAATGTACTGGCAAGTCACATCATAAGAATAATGAACCTATTTGTACATGCAATTTGGCTGGTGGAAATCTCTATGTTTAGTTTTTGCATAAAGCTAGTTATTTTTTCCTACAATAAAAGATATTATTCTACTACTACAAAATAGGATAGGATGAGTTGACAAACCCAACTCAATCCATTCCCAAAGTTTCATTTAAAACCCAACTGTTTAACTAAGAGTGATGAGATCTCCCAACATTTCCACTACTAGATGCTCAAGTTGTCCGTAACTGAGGACACGGCTAATCGATTAGGTTTTAACACTCTGCAAAGGTTTGCGCACTTTTCCCCACAAGGCTCGATCGCCGCCCTTGAAATTCTCGCACTGCCTGGCGTTTGAGAACAGGATGACCGAGACATAGTCTTTCGAAAATGTTCCCCCTTAACCCACGGATAGGCCGGTACACCTACATCATTCTACATCTGCTAGCCCATCCCGAAAGGGATCACACTAACTACTCAACTAAGCTAGAGCCCATACTGGCTTGTGGCTGCACATGTAAGCTTCTAGACATGAGAATACGATTGATCTCTTTGAGCCTGGGCAGACGGACCACTAGTGGTGCACCACCATGGATTTCCCAAGCATGCTCGCACTGTACTTCACCACCATTCAAACCAAACCTCCGCCCAGGTAGTTCATTAAGTTATCTTGGTTCTACTTACTACTTTGTCACTCATCTCTCACAATGAACACTTCCCAATCCACGTCTACATTGGCGAGGCAAAATTAAACTTACGCGGTGGTGACAAAGGTATATGGTTCAAACCTACCTCAATGAACTACTAGGTAACGACATAGCCATCTAGCATCAATAAATCATACCATGCAATCCTACCACAAAAGGACTAAGTGCATAATATAAAACATAGGTAATTGGAAGAATTGTCAAATGTGAACTTGCCTGGATACCGGTAGTTGAATTCTGAAGATCAATAGTACTCGACTTCGCACTCCGGACAGTCTATCGTCAAAGTAAAATAACATACATAAGCAATCAGTCCAGAGAGAAATAACATGCAACACAAAAGACTCGGAAAACCAAATGAAACCCCACAACATAACTTGCATGCAAGTAATTCTAGGTGACAACAATAAGTGACATAAGGTGCAAAACCGTGATGTGATCTATCGTGCATACTTGGCATAGTAATAAAACTATCATGGACAGATCCTAGGTGTGTGAAAATATTTTGAGAAAGGTCTAGGTGATAGGGTTTAGCTACAGTGACACTGTGCAAAAAGAATCATGTCAATCGGAGCTACGGTTTAGGAGATATGGCCATTTGAAGTTTGAATTCAAATCTGAATAAATTCAAATTTGAATCTGACAAAAGTTTACAAAGATGACACTACTGGATAGATATAATCAATACGAATAATTTGACGTTGGTTTCATCGAATTTGGAGTTACGGTTAAAAAGTTGTGGCTAAACTAAAATTAGGGACTAATCTGCTAATTTCAGGGACTAGATGGTGAAACCAAAAATAAACTAAACTATGAATAGGTCCTCGACCATCTGGAAGATTCCTACTGGCCGAGCAGCATTCGCTGCGGAAGCTATTTGGCAAATGGCCGCTACCTAAGCAAAACAGCTACCGTGGCTAAAAATAAAAATCGGAGACCGGTTTTTAACTAAACCGCATGGTTTATTTAAAACTGTGGTTAACCGACCTAATTCAAGTAAATAAATAAAAAATTAAACTAAACGAACGAGGCGGGAGGCTCGGCTTACAGCGGCGATGACGACGAGCAGGAGACGGCGGCGCTGGCGTCGGCGGTGACGGGTGGTGGCGGCGGTGCTCCTCGGCGGCGAGGGAGATGACGGACGGGACGGGCGCGTTCTGGGCGGTCCAGTGGTGGAGGCGGCTCACGTCGGGGACGTCGGGGTCGTGCTGCACGGAGACGGCGGCTCCGTGCTCCGGCGAGGACGCAGGTCGTCGGGGCGGCGTCTCCGGCTGTCCCTAGGGGCAAAACAAATGTCAACGGGATGCGCAAGGACTCGGTCAGTGTCCTGGTGAAGAAGAACGGGGTCGAGGCGGCCTCACGGATGGCAGAATGGAGCGGCGAGGTAGCTCCAGCCGGTGAGATCCAAACGACGAAGGCGGCGACTATGAGCGGCGAGGGAACGAGACAGAGGGCAGAATGGAGAGAGGGGGTCGTGGGCTCTTTATAGGCGCGGCTAGGAGGTGCGGGGCTACGGGATAAGGTTTATCCTGAGCGAGGCGGCCGGCGAGTGCGCTGCTTATCCTGCGCGGGGAAAGCGGGAGATTGAAGACGATGGCCTAGGCAGCGGGCCCCGCTGGCAGTGGCGGTGGGAGAGAGCGAGCGAGGGAAGAGGGGCACGGGCGAGCGAGGCGTAAGCCTTCGGGCGCTGGTGGTCGGGCGCGGGCAGGCCTGGGGCGGCCTGGCCGATCGGGGCACTGGGCCAGCTGGCCAATTGGCCAGTGGGCCGCGCGGGTGGGTGGCTGCTGGGCCGGTGGCCTGGCCGGCCAGAGTTTTTTTTTAAGTTTTTTTAACAGTCAGGAAAAAAACAAACAAACTGAGTAATAATAAAAAAATATAAGCATATTATATACCAAAATGCTCAGAAAAATAGCACAATAACATGAACTATTTTTCAAGTTCAACTAAATTCCAAAAAATTCATAAAAGTCAAATAGTGCTACTGTTGCATTTAAAATCAATAAAAATCATTTTTAAAATATCAAAATGATTTCAAATTCATTTTCTCCTAATTTTCTATTGTAGGGAATCATTTTACCCTTATTTCCGTTTATTTGTTTTTAGGAGAAAAATATTTTGAATAGAAACTCAAATAACTCCCAAATGGATTTGAATTTGGAATTTCAAACAACTTCAAATGGAAAATGAGTTTCAAATAACTTCAAAGTGACTTCCAATTTATTCCTTTGAAACTTCCAACTCTCTTTCTTCAAATATGAAGAAGTCATTTCAAAATGGAATTCAAGTCATTTTCAAACCCCTTTTCATTTCTTTAAATGGAAGAAGTCATATCATCTTTGCTCTAGGGTTTTGTGATGAAATGAATTTGAATTCAGGAAGATCAAAATGCAAGATGCAAAGTTTTTGGGAAAGTCCTTTTATTCCCTCTCATTCAACTTTAAAAAAAAATCAATTTCCAATCATTTTCACACAATCAATCACACAACAACAAAACAAACAATCATAATAATTTATTTAATATAACATTCCAAAATTTAGAATTTTGGGATGTTACACATCATTAGGAGAATGATGTGATTGACTTGACCCATTTCGTTAGCTTAGCACTCGATCGTTTAGTATGTTGCTATTGCTTTCTTCATGACTTATACATGTTCCTATGACTATGTGATTATGCAACTCCCGTTTACCGGAGGAACACTTTGTGTGCTACCAAACGTCACAACGTAATTGGGTGATTATAAAGGTGCTCTATAGGTGTCTCCAAAGGTACATGTTGGGTTGGCGTATTTCGAGATTAGGATTTGTCGCTCCGATTGTCGGAGAGGTATCTCTGGGCCCTCTCGGTAATACACATCACTTAAACCTTGCAAGCAATGAAGCTAGTAAGTTAGTTGCAAGATGATGTATTACGGAACGAGTAAAGAGACTTGCCGGTAATGAGATTGAACTAGGTATTGAGATACCGACGATCGAATCTCGGGCAAGTAACATACCGATGACAAAGGGAACAACGTATGTCGTTATGCGGTCTGACCGATAAAGATCATCGTAGAATATGTAGGAGCCAATATGAGCATCCAGGTTCCGCTATTGGTTATTGACTGGAGACGTGTCTCGGTCATGTCTACATTGTTCTCGAACCCGTAGGGTCCGCACGCTTAACGTTACTATGACAGTTTCATTATGAATTTATATATTTTGATGTACTGAAGGTTGTTCGGAGTCCCGGATGTGATCACGAACTTGACGAGGAGTCTCGGAATGGTCGAGACATAAAGATCGATATATTGGACGACTATATTTGGACACCGGAAAGGTTCCGGGTAAGATTGGGACAATACCGGATCACTGGGAGGTTATCGGAACCCCCAGGAGGTATATGGGCCTTATTGGGCCTTAGTGGAAAAGGAGGGGAAAGGAGCAAGGGAGGGGGCGCCCCCCCCCAAGCCCAATCCGAATTGGGAGGGCCCCCTTTCCTTCCTCCCTCCTTCCTCTTCCTTCCCTCTCCTACTCCTAATAGGAAAAAGGGGAGTCCTACTCCCGGTGGGAGTTGGACTCCCCCCTTGGGCGCGCCACCCTCCTTGGCCGGCCCCCTCCTCTAGTCCTTTATATACGGGGGCAGGAGGGCACCCCAGAGACACAACAATTGATCATTGATCTCTTAGCCGTGTGCGGTGCCCCCCTCCACCATAGTCCTCGATAATATTGTAGTGGTGCTTAGGCGAAGCCCTGTGAAAGTAGAACATCAAGATCGTCACCACGCCTTCGTGCTGACGGAAATCTTCCCTGACATTCTGCTGGATCGGAATCCGGGGATCGTCATCGAGCTGAACGTGTGCTAGAACTCGGAGGTGCCGTAGTTTTGGTGGTTGATCAATCGGGCCGTGAAGACGTACGACTACATCAACCGCGTTGTTATAACACTTCCGCTTCTGGTCTAGGAGGGTACGTAGACGACACTCTCCCCTCTCGTTGCTATGCATCACCATGATCTTGCGTGTGCGTAGGAATTTTTTTGAAATTACTACGTTCCCCAACAGTGGCATCCGAGCCTAGGTTTTATGTGTTGATGTTATATACACGAGTAGAACACAAGTGAGTTGTGGGCGATATAAGTCACACTGCTTACCAGCATGTCATACTTTGGTTCGGCGGTATTGTTGGATGAAGCGGCCCGGACCGATATTACGCGTACGCTTACGCGAGACTGGTTCTACTGACGTGCTTTGCACACAGGTGGCTGGTGGGTGTCAGTTTCTCCAACTTTAGTTGAACCGAGTGTGGTTACGCCCGGTCCTTACGAAGGTTAAAACAACACCAACTTGACAAACTATCATTGTGGTTTTTGATGCGTAGGTAAGATTGGTTCTTGCTAAGCCCGTAGCAGCACGTAAAACTTGCAACAAACAAAGTAGAGGACGTCTAACTTGTTTTTGCAGGGCATGTTGTGATGTGATATGGTAAAGGCATGATGCTAAATTTTATTGTATGAGATGATCATGTTTTGTAACCAAGTTATCAGCAACTGGCAGGAGCCATATGGTTGTCGCTTTATTGTATGCAATGCAATCGCCCAGTAATGCTTTACTTTATCACTAAGCGGTAGCGATAGTCGTAGAAGCATAAGATTGGCGAGACGACAACGATGCTACGATGGAGATCAAGGTGTCGTGCCGGTGACGATGGTGATCATGACG
Organism: Triticum monococcum; assembly: GCA_034509565.1. Taxonomy (NCBI): domain Eukaryota; kingdom Viridiplantae; phylum Streptophyta; class Magnoliopsida; order Poales; family Poaceae; genus Triticum; species Triticum monococcum. The sequence goes on along the minus strand of CM067842.1, from coordinate 71,743,674 downwards.
ATGCTTCAGAGATGGAGATCACAAGCACAAGATGATGATGGCCATATCATATCACTTGTATTGATTGCATGTGATGTTTATCTTTTATGCATCTTATCTTGCTTTGATTGACGGTAGCATTATAAGATGATCTCTCACTAAATTTCAAGATAAAAGTGTTCTCCCTAAGTATGCACCGTTGCCAAAGTTCGTCGTGCCCAGACACCACGTGATGATCGGGTGTGATAAGCTCTACGTCCATCTACAACGGGTGCAAGCCAGTTTTGCACACGCATAATACTCAGGTTAAACTTGACGAGCCTAGCATATGCAGATATGGCCTTGGAACACTGAGACTGAAAGGTCGAGCGTGAATCATATAGTAGATATGATCAACATGGTGATGTTCACCATTGAAAACTACTCCATTTCACGTGATGATCGATTTTGGTTTAGTTGATTTGGATCATGTGATCACTTAGATGATTAGAGGGATGTATGTCTAAGTGGGAGTTCTTAAGTAATATGATTAATTGAACTTTAATTTATCATGAACTTAGTCCTGGTAGTATTAGCATATCTATGTTGTAGATCAATAGCTCGCGATGTTGCTCCCCGTTTAATTTTTGTATGTTCCTAGAGAAAACTAAGTTGAAAAATGTTAGTAGCAATGATGCGGATTGGATCCGTGATCTGAGGATTATCCTCATTGCTGCACAGAAGAATTATGTCCATGATGCACCGCTAGGTGACAAACCTATTGCAGGAGTAGATGCAAACGTTATGAACATTTGGCTAGCTCAATATGATGACTACTTGATAGTTTAGTGCACCATGCTTAACAACTTAGAATCAGGATTTCAAAGACGTTTTGAACGTCATGGACCATATGAGATGTTCGAGGAGTTGAAATTAATATTTCAAGCAAATACCCGAGTTGAGAGATATGAAGTCTCCAACAAGTTCTATAGCTAAAAGATGGAGGAGAATAGCTCAAGCAGTGAGTATGTGCTCAGATTGTGTGGGTACTACAATCGCTTGAATCAAGTGGGAGTTAATCTTCCAGATAAAATAGTGATTGACAAAATTCTCTAGTCACCATCACCAAGTTAGTAGAACTTCGTGATGAACTATAATATGCAAGGGATAACATAAACGATTCCCAAGCTCTTCGTGATGCTGAAATTGACGAAGGTAGAAATCAAGAAAAGCATCAAGTGTTGATGGTAAACAAAACCACTAGTTTCAAGTAAAGGGACAAAGGGCGGAAAGGGGAACTTCAAGAAGAACGGCAAGCAAGTTGCTGCTCAAGTGAAAAACCCAAATCTGGACCTAAGCCTGAAACTGAGTGTTTCTACTGCAAAGGGATTGGTCACTGGAAGCGGAACTACCCCAAGTAATTGGCGGATAAGAAGGATGGCAAAGTGAACATAGGTATATTTGATATACATGTTATTGATGTGTACTTTACTAGTGTTTATAGCAACCCCTCAGTATTTGATACTAGTTCAGTTGCTAAGAGTAGTAACTCGAAACGGGAGTTGCAGAATGAACAGAGACTAGTTAAGGGTGAAGTGACGATGTGTGTTGGAAGGGGTTCCAAGATTGATATGATCATCATCGCACACTCCCTATACTTTCGGGATTAGTGTTGAACCTAAATAAGTGTTATTTGGTGTTTGCGTTGAGCATGAATATGATTTGATCATGTTTATTGCAATACGGTTATTCATTTAAGTAAGAGAATAAATTGTTGTTCTGTTTACATATATGGTTACACACCCAATGAAAATGGTTCGTTGGATCTCGATCGTAGTGATACACATATTCATAAAATTGAAACCAAAAGATGCAAAGTTAAAAATGATAGTGCAACTTATTTGTGGCACTGCCGTTTAGGTCATATTGGTGTAAAGCGCATGAAGAAACTCCATGCTGATGGACTTTTGGAATCACTTGATTATGAATCAGTTGATGCTTGCGAACCATGCCTCATGGGCAAGATGACAAGACTCTGTTCTCCGGAACAATGCAGCAAGAAACAGATTTGTTGGAAATCATGCATACTGATGTATATGTCCGATGAATATTGAAGCTCACGGCAGGTATCATTATTTTCTGATCTTCACAGATGATTTGAGCAGATATGAGTATATCTAATTGATGAAACACATGTCTGAAATATTTGAAAAGTTCAAAGAATTTCAGAGTGAAGTGGAGAATCATCGTAACAAAAATAAAAGTTTCTACGATATGATCGCAGAAGTAAAATATTTGAGTTACGAGTTTGGCCTTCAGTTAAAACAATGTGAAATAGTTTCACTACTCATGCCACCTGGAACACCACAATGTAATGGTGTGTCCGAACGTCGTAATCGTACTTTACTTGATATGGTGCGATCTATGATGTCTCTTACAGATTTACCGCTATTGTTTTGGGGTTATGCATTAGAGACAACTACATTCACGTTAAAAAGGGCACCATCTAAATCCATTGAGGCGACAGCGTATGAACTATGGTTTGGCAAGAAACCAAAGTTGTCGTTTCTTAAAGTTTGAGGTTGCATTGCTTATGTGAAAAAGTTTCAACTTGATAAGCTAAAACCCAAATCGGAGAAGTGCATCTTCATAGGATACCCAAAAGAAAATGTTGGGTACACCTTCTATCACAGATCCAAAGGCAAGTTATTCATTGCTGAGAATGGATCCTTTCTAGAGAAGGAGTTTCTCTCGAAAGAAGTGAGTGGGAGGAAAGTAGAACTTGATGAGGTAACTGTACCTGCTCCCTTATTGGAAATTAGTTCATCAAAGAAATCTGTTTGTGACTACTACTGCAATTAGTGAGGAACCTAATGATGATGATCATGTAACTTCAAATCAAGTTACTACCGAACCTCGTAGGTAAACCAGAGTGAGATCCACACCAGAGTGGTACGGTAATCATGTTCTGGAGGTCATGTTACTTGACCATGACGAACCTACAAACTATGAGGAAGTGATGATGAGCCCAGATTCCGCGAAATGGCTCGAGGCCATGAAATCTGAGATGAGATCCATGTATAAGAACAAAGTATGGACTTTGATTGACTTGCCCAAAGATCGGCGAGCCATTGAGATTAAATGGATCTTCAAGAGGAAGACGGACGTTGATAGTAGTGTTACTATCTACAAAGCTAGAATTGTCGCAAAAGGTTTTCGACAAGTTCAAGGTGTTGACTACGATGAGAGTTTCTCACTCGTATCTATGCTTAAGTCTGTCCGAATCATGTTAGCAATTGCCGCATTTTATGAAATCTGGCAAATGGATAAACAAAACTACATTCCTTAATGGATTTATTAAAGAAGAGTTGTATATGATGCAACCAGAAGGTTTTGTCAATCCTAAAGGTACTAACAAAATATGCAAGCTCCAGCGATCCATCTATGGACTGGTTCAAGCATCTCGGAGTTGGAATATGCGCTTTGATAAGTTGATCAAAGCATATAGTTTTATGCAGACTTGTGGTGAAGCCTGTATCCATAAGAAAGTGAGTGGGAGCACTACAACATTTCTGATAAGTATATGTGAATGACATATTGTTGATCGGAGATGATGTAGAATTATTTTGCAAAGCATAAAGGAATGTTTGAAAGGAGTTTTTCAAAGAAAGACCTCGGTGAAGCTGCTTACATATTGAGCATCAAGATCTATAGAGATAGATCAAGACTCTTGATAAGTTTTTCAATGAGTACATACCTTGACAAGATTTTGAAGTAGTTCAAAATGGAACAGTCAAAGAAAGAGTTCTTGCCTGTGTTACAAGGTGTGAAACTGAGTAAGACTCAAAGCCCGACCACAGCAGAAGATAGAAAGATAATGAAAGTCATTCCCTATGCCTTGGCCATAGGTTCTATAAAATATGCCATGATGTGTACCAGATCTATTGTATACCCTACACTATTTTTGGCAAGGGAGTACAATAGTGATCTAGGAGTAGATCACTGGACAACGGTCAAAAGTATCCTTAGTGGAATAAGGATATTTTTCTTGATTATGGAGGTGACAAAAAGGTTTGTCGTAAAGGGTTATGTCGATGCAAATTTTGGCACTGATCTAGATGACTCTAAGTCTCAATCTGGATACATATTGAAAGTGGGAGCAATTAGCTAGAGTAGCTCCTTGCAGAGCATTATAGACATAGAAATTTGCAAAATACTTATGGATCTGAATGTGACAGACCCGTTGACTAAAATTATCTCACAAGCAAAACATGATCACACCTTAGTACTCTTTGGGTGTTAGTCACATAGTGATGTGAACTAGATTACTGACTCTAGTAAACCCTTTGGGTGTTGGTTACATGTCAATGTGAACTATGGGTGTTAACCACATAAAGATGTGAACTACTGATGTTAAATCACATGGCGATGTGAACTAGATTATTGAATCTAGTGCAAGCGGGAGACTAAAGGAAATATGCCCTAGAGGCAATAATAAAGTTATTATTTATTTCCTTATTTCATGATAAATGTTTATTATTCATGCTAGAATTGTATTAACCGGAAACATGATACATGTGTGAATACATAGACAAACAGAGTGTCACTAGTATGCCTCTACTTGACTAGCTCATTGATCAAAGATGGTTATGTTTCCTAGTCATAGACATGACTTGTCAGTTGATTAACGGTATCACATCATTAGGAGAATGATGTGATTGACTTGACCCATTTCGGTAGCTTAGCACTCGATCATTTAGTATGTTGCTATTGCTTTCTTCATGACTTATACATGTTCCTATGACTATGTGATTATGCAACTCCCGTTTACCAGAGGAACACTTTGTGAGCTACCAAACATCACAACATAACTGGGTGATTATAAAGGTGCTCTACAGGTGTCTCCAAAGGTACATGTTGGGTTGGCGTATTTCGAGATTAGGATTTGTCGCTCCGATTGTCGGAGAGGTATCTCTGGGCCCTCTCGGTAATACACATCACTTAAGCCTTGCAATTAATGCAACTAATATGTTAGTTGCAAGATGATGTATTACGGAACGAGTAAAGAGACTTGCCGGTAATGAGATTGAACTAGGTATTGAGATACCGACGATCGAATCTCGGGCAAGTAACATGCCGATGACAAAGGGAACAACGTATGTTGTTATGCGGTCTGACCGATAAAGATCTTCGTAGAATATGTAGGAGCCAATATGAGCATCCAGGTTCCGCTATTGGTTATTGACCGGAGACGTGTCTCGGTCATGTCTACATTGTTCTCGAACCCGTAGGGTCCGCATGCTTAACGTTACGATGACAGTTTCATTATGAGTTTATATATTTTGATGTACCAAAGGTTGTTCGGAGTCCTGGATGTGATCACGGACTTGACAAGGAGTCTCTAAATGGTCGAGACATAAAGATCGATATATTGGACGACTGTATTTGGACACCGGAAAGGTTCCGGGTAAGATTGGGACAATACCGGATCACCGGGAGGTTATCGGAACCCCTCGGGAGGTATATGGGCCTTATTGGGCCTTAGTGGAAAGGAGGGGAAAGGAGCAAGGGAGGGCCCCCCCCCAAGCCCAATCCGAATTGGGAGGGGGGGCCCCCCTTTCCTTCCTCCCTCCTTCCTCTTCCTTCCCTCTCCTACTCCTAATAGGAAAAAGGGGAGTCCTACTCCCGGTGGGAGTTGGACTCCCCCCTTGGGTGCGCCACCCTCCTTGGCCGGCCCCCTCCTCCAGTCCTTTATATACGAGGGCAGGAGGGCACCCCAGAGACACAACAATTGATCATTGATCTCTTAGCCGTGTGCGGTGCCCCCCTCCACCATAGTCCTCGATAATATTGTAGTGGTGCTTAGGCGAAGCCCTGTGATAGTAGAACATCATGATCGTCACCACGCCTTCGTGCTGACGGAACTCTTCCCTGACATTCTGCTGGATCGGAATCCGGGGATCGTCATCGAGCTGAACGTGTGCTAGAACTCGGAGGTGCCGTAGTTTCGGTGCTTGATCGGTCGGGCCGTGGAGACGCACGACTACATCAACCGCGTTGTTATAACGCTTCCGCTTCCGGTCTACGAGGGTACGTAGACAACACTCTCCCCTCTCGTTGCTATGCATCACCATGATCTTGTGTGTGCGTAGGAATTTTTTTGAAATTACTACGTTCCCCAATAGGATTGCCATGCAACGGATCCACTAGAGCTATAAGTGTATGAAAGCTCAACAAAAGAAACTAAGTGGGTGTGCATCAAACTTGCTTGCTCACGAATACCTAGGGCAATTTGAGGAAGCCCATCATTGGAATATAGAAGCCAAGTTCTATAATGAAAAATTCCCACTAGTATTTGAAAGTGACAACATAAGAGACTCTCTATCATGAAGATAGTAACATTGCCCCTTCTCTCTTTTTCTATCATTTATTATTTTTGTTTGTTTGGGCCTTCTCCTTTTTTGGCCTCTTTTTTTTCTTTTTCTTTTTCGTCCGGGGTCTCATCCCGACTTGTGGGGGAATCATATGTTGGGGAACGTAGTAATTTCAAAAAATTTCCTACGCACACGCAAGATCATGGTGATGCATAGCAACGAGGGGGAGAGTCTGATCTACGTACCCTTGTAGATCGCAACAGAAGCGTTGACACAACATAGAGGAAGTAGTCGTACGTCTTCTTCCCGATCCGACCGATCCAAGCACCGTTACTCCGGCACCTCCGAGTTCTTAGCGCACGTTCAGCTCGATGACGATCCCCGGGCTCCGATCCAGCAAAGCTTTGGGGAGGAGTTCCGTTAGCACGACGGCGTGGTGACGATCTTGATGTTCTACCAACGCAGGGCTTCGCCTAAGCGTTACAACGATATGATCGAGGTGGAATTTGGTGGCAGGGGGCACCGCACACGGCTAAGGAACGATCTCAAGGATCAACTTGTGTGTCTAGAGGTGCCCCTTGCCCCCGTATATAAAGGTTGCCAGGGGGAGGGCTGGCCGGCCAAGCCTATGGAGGCGCAGGAGGAGTCCTACTCCTACCGGGAGTAGGACTCCCCCCCCCAATCCTATTCCTAATAGGACTCCCAAGGGGAAAGAGACCTCTCCTAGTCCTAATAGGACTAGGGGAGGGGGGAGGCGCGCAGCCCATTATGGGCAGCCCCTTTCACCTTTCCACTAAAGCCCAATAAGGCCCATATGGCTCCCGGGGGGTTCCGGTAACCTCCCGGTGATCCGGTAAAATCCCGATTTCACCCGGAACACTTCCGATGTCCAAACATAGGCTTCAAATATATCAATCTTTATGTCTCGACCATTTCGAGACTCCTCGTCATGTCCGTGATCACATCCGGGACTCCGAACAACCTTCGGTACTTCAAAATGCATAAACTCATAATAACTGTCATCGTAACGTTAAGCGTGCGGACCCTACGGTTTGAGAACAATGTAGACATGACCGAGACACGTCTTCGGTCAATAACCAATAGCGGGACCTGGATGCCCATATTGGCTCCTACATATTCTATGAAGATCTTTATCGGTCAGACCGCATAACAACATACGTTGTTCCCTTTGTCATCGGTATGTTACTTGCCCGAGATTCGATCGTCGGTATCCAATACCTAGTTCAATCTCGTTACCAGCAAGTCTCTTTACTTGTTCTGTAATACATCATCTCGCAACTAACTCATTAGTTGCAATGCTTGCAAGGCTTGTGTAATGTGTATTACCGAGAGGGCCCAGAGATACCTCTCCGACAATCGGAGTGACAAATCCTAATCTCGAAATACGCCAACCCAACATCTACCATTAGAGACACCTGTAGTACTCCTTTATAATCACCCAGTTATGTTGTGACGTTTGGTAGCACCCAAAGTGTTCCTCCGGCAAACGGGAGTTGGATAATCTCATAGTCATAGGAACTTGTATAAGTCATGAAGAAAGCAATAGCAACATACTAAATGATCGAGTGCTAAGCTAATGAAATGGGTCATGTCAATCAGATCATTCAACTAATGATGTGACCTCGTTAATCAAATAACAACACATTGTTCATGGTTAGGAAACTTAACCATCTTTGATTAACGAGCTAGTCAAGTAGAGGCATACTAGTGACATTCTGTTTGTCTATGTATTCACACATGTATTATGTTTCCGGTTAATACAATTCTAGCATGAATAATAAACATTTATCATGATATAAGGAAATAAATAATAACTTTATTATTGCCTCTAGGGCATATTCCCTTCAGTCTCCCTCTTGCACTAGAGTCAATAATCTAGATTACACAGTAATGATTCTAACACCCATGGAGCCTTGGTGCTGATCATGTTTTGCTCGTGGAAGAGGCTTAGTCAACGGGTCTGCAATATTCAGATCCGTATGTATCTTGCAAATCTCTATGTCTCCCACCTGGACTAGATCCCGGATGGAATTGAAGCGTCTCTTGATATGTTTGGTCCTTCTGTGAAATCTGGATTCCTTTGCCAAAGCAATTGCACCAGTATTGTCACAAAAGATTTTCATTGGACCCGACGCACTAGGTATGACACCTAGATCGGATATGAACTCCTTCATCCAGACTCCTTCGTTCGCTGCTTCCGAAGCAGCTATGTACTCCGCTTCACATGTAGATCCCGCTACGACGCTTTGTTTAGAACTGCACCAACTGACAGCTCCACCGTTTAAAGTAAACACGTATCCGGTTTGCGATTTAGAATCATCCAGATCAGTGTCAAAGCTTGCATCAACGTAACCTCTTACGGTGAGCTCTTTGTCACCTCCATATACGAGAAACATATCCTTAGTCCTTTTCAGGTATTTCAGGATGTTCTTGACCGCTGTCCAGTGATCCACTCCTGGATTACTTTGTGACCTCCATGCTAAACTTATAGCAAGGCACACATCAGGTCTGGTACACAACATTGCATACATGATAGAGCCTATGGCTGAAGCATAGGGAACATCTTTCATTTTCTCTCTATCTTCTGTAGTGGTCGGGCATTGAGTCTAACTCAACTTCACACCTTGTAACACAGGCAAGAACCCTTTCTTTGCTTGATCCATTTTGAACTTCTTCAAAATCTTGTCAAGGTATGTGCTTTGTGAAAGTCCAATTAAGCGTCTTGATCTATCTCTATAGATCTTAATGCCCAATATGTAAGCAGCTTCACCGAGGTCTTTCATTGAAAAACTCTTATTCAAGTATCCCTTTATGCTATCCAGAAATTCTATATCATTTCCAATCAACAATATGTCATCCACATATAATATCAGAAATGCTACAGAGCTCCCACTCACTTTCTTGTAAATACAGGCTTCTCCAAAAGTCTGTATAAAGCCAAATGCTTTGATCACACTATCAAAGCATTTATTCCAACTCCGAGATGCTTGCACCAGTCCATAAATGGATCGCTGGAGCTTGTACACTTTGTTAGCTCCCTTTGGATCGACCAAACCTTCCGGTTGCATCATATACAACTCTTCTTCCAGAAATCCATTCAGGAATGCAGTTTTGACATCCATCTGCCAAATTTCATAATTATAAAATGCGGCAATTGCTAACATGATTCTGACAGACTTAAGCATCGCTACGAGTGAGAAGGTCTCATCGTAGTCAACCCCTTGAACTTGTCGAAAACCTTTTGTAACAAGTCGAGCTTTATAGACAGTAACATTACCGTCAGCGTCAGTCTTTTTCTTGAAGATCCATTTATTCTCTATTGCTTGCCGATCATCGGGCAAGTCAACCAAAGTCCATACTTTGTTCTCATACATGGATCCCATCTCAGATTTCATGGCCTCAAGCCACTTTGCGGAATCTGGGCTCACCATCGCTTCTTCATAGTTCGTAGGTTCATCATGATCTAGTAGCATGACTTCCAGAACTGGATTACCGTACCACTCTGGCACGGATCTTGCTCTGGTTGATCTACGAGGTTCAGTAGTATCTTGTTCTGAAGTTTCATGATCATTATCATTAACTTCCTCACTTATTGGTGTAGGTGTCGCAGAAACAGTTTTCTGTGATGTACTACTTTCTAATAAGGGAGCGGGTACAGTTACCTCGTCAAGTTCTACTTTCCTCCCACTCACTTCTTTCGAGAGAAATTCCTTCTCAAGAAAGTTTCCGAATTTAGCAACAAAAGTCTTGCCTTCGGATCTGTGATAGAAGGTGTATCCAATAGTTTCCTTTGGATATCCTATGAAGACACATTTCTCCGATTTGGGTTCGAGCTTATCAGGTTGAAGCTTTTTCACATAAGCATCGCAACCCCAAACTTTAAGAAACGACAACTTTCGTTTCTTGCCAAACCATAGTTCATAAGGCGCCGTCTCAACGGATTTTGATGGTGCCCTATTTAACATGAATGCGGCCGTCTCTAAAGCGTATCCCCAGAACGATAGCGGTAAATCAGTAAGAGACATCATAGATCGTACCATATGTAGTAAAGTACGATTACGACGTTCGGACACACCATTACGCTGTGGTGTTCCGGGTGGCGTGAGTTGCGAAACTATTCCACAATTTTTCAAATGTATACCAAACTCGTAACTCAAATATTCTCCTCCACGATCAGATCGTAGAAACTTTATTTTCTTGTTACGATGATTTTCAACTTCACTCTGAAATTCCTTGAACTTTTCAAATGTTTCAGACTTGTGTTTCATTAAGTAGATATACCCATATCTGCTTAAATCATCTGTGAAGGTGAGAAAATAACGATATCCGCCACGAGCCTCAATATTCATCGGACCACATACATCGGTATGTATGATTTCCAATAAATCTGTTGCTCTCTCCATAGTACCGGAGAATGGTGTTTTAGTCATCTTGCCCATGAGGCACGGTTCGCAAGTACCAAGTGATTCATAATCAAGTGGTTCCAAAAGTCCATCAGTATGGAGTTTCTTCATGCGCTTTACACCGATATGACCTAAACGGCAGTGCCACAAATAAGTTGCACTATCATTATCAACTCTGCATCTTTTGGCTTCTACATTATGAATATGTGTATCACTACTATCGAGATTTAACAAGAATAGACCACTCTTCAAGGGTGCATGACCATAAAAGATATTACTCATATAAATAGAACAACCATTATTCTCCGATTTAAATGAATAACCGTCTCGCATTAAACAAGATCCAGATATAATGTTCATGCTCAACGCTGGCACCAAATAACAATTATTTAGGTCTAATATTAATCCCGAAGGTAGATGTAGAGGTAGCGTGCCGACCGCGATCACATCGACTTTGGAACATTTCCCACGTGCATCGTCACCTCGTCCTTAGCTAATCTTCGCTTAATCCGTAGTCCCTGTTTCGAGTTGCAAATATTAGCAACAGAACCAGTATCTAATACCCAGGTGCTACTACGAGCATTAGTAAGGTACACATCAATAACATGTATATCACATATACCTTTGTTCACCTTGCCATCCTTCTTATCCGCCAAATACTTGGGGCAGTTCCGCTTCCAGTGACCAGTCTGCTTGCAGTAGAAGCACTCAGTTTCAGGCTTAGGTCCAGACTTGGGTTTCTTCTCCTGAGCAGCAACTTGCTTGCCGTTCTTCTTGAAGTTCCCCTTCTTATTCCCTTTGCCCTTTTTCTTGAAACTAGTGGTTTTGTTAACCATCAACACTTGATGCTCCTTTTTGATTTCTACCTCCGCAGCTTTCAGCATTGCGAAGAGCTCGGGAATAGTCTTGTTCATCCCTTGCATATTATAGTTCATCACGAAGCTCTTTTAGCCTGGTGGCAGTGATTGGAGAATTCTGTCAATGACGCAATCATCTGGAAGATTAACTCCCATCTGAATCAAGTGATTGTTATACCCAGACATTTTGAGTATATGCTCACTGAAAGAACTGTTCTCCTCCATCTTGCAGCTATAGAACTTATTGGAGACTTCAATCTCTCAATCCGGGCATTTGCTTGAAATATTAACTTCAACTCCTGGAACATCTCATATGCTCCATGACGTTCAAAACGTCGTTGAAGTCCAGATTCTAAGCCGTAAAGCATGGCACACTGAACTATCGAGTAGTCATCAGCTTTGCTTTGCCAGACGTTGATAACATCAGGTGTTGCTCCAGCAGCAGGCCTGGCACCCAGTGGTGCTTCCAGGACGTAATTCTTCTGTGCAGCAATGAGGATAATCCTCAAGTTACGGACCCAGTCCGTGTAATTGCTACCATCATCTTTCAACTTTGCTTTCTCAAGGAATGCATTAAAATTCAACGGAACAACAGCACGAGCCATCTATCTACAATCAACATAAACAAGCAAGATACTATCAGGTACTAAGTTCATGATAAATTTAAGTTCAATTAATCATATTACTTAAGAACTCCCACTTAGATAGACATCCCTCTAATCCTCTAAGTGATCACGTGATCCAAATCAACTAAACCATGTCCGATCATCACGTGAGATGGAGTAGTTTCATCGATGAACATCATTATGTTGATCATATCTACTATATGATTCACGCTCGACCTTTCGGTCTCCGTGTTCCGAGGCCATATCTGTATATGCTTGGCTCGTCAAGTATAACCTGAGTATTCCACGTGTGCAACTGTTTTGCACCCGTTGTATTTGAACGTAGAGCCTATCACACCCGATCATCACGTGGTGTCTCAGCACGAAGAACTTTCGCAACGGTGCATACTCAAGGAGAACACTTCTTGATAATTTAGTGAGAGATCATCTTATAATGCTACCGTCAATCAAAGCAAGATAAGATGCATAAAAGATAAACATCACATGCAATCAATATAAGTGATATGATATGACCATCATCATCTTGTGCTTGTGATCTCCATCTCCGAAGCACCGTCATGATCACCATCGTCACCGGCGCGACACCTTGATCTCCATCGTAGCATCGTTGTCGTCTCGCCAATCTTATGCTTCCACGACTATCACTACCGCTTAGCAATAAAGTAAAGCATTACATTGTGATTGCATTGCATACAATAAAGTGACAACCATATGGCTCCTGCCAGTTGCCGATAACTTGGTTACAAAACATGATCATCTCATACAATAAAAATCAGCATCATGCCTTGACCATATCACGTCACAACATGCCCTGCAAAAACAAGTTAGACGTCCTCTACTTTGTTGTTGCAAGTTTTACGTGGCTGCTATGGGCTTAAGCAAGAACTCATCTCACCTACGCATCAAAACCACAATGATAGTTTGTCAAATAGACTCCGTTTTAACCTTCTCAAGGACCGGGCGTAGCCATACTCGGTTCAACTAAAGTTGGAGAGACAGTCGCCCGCAAGCCATCTATGTGCAAAGCACGTCGAGGGAACCGGTCTCGCGTAAGCGTACGCATAAGGTTGGTCCGGGTCGTCTCGTCCAACAATACCGCTGAACCAAAGTATGACATGCTGGTAGGCAGTATGACTTGTATCGTCCACAACTCACTTGTGTTCTACTCGTGCAAATAACATCAAACCATAAAACTTGGGCTCGGATGCCACTGTTGGGGAACGTAGTAATTTCAAAAAATTTCCTACGCACACGCAAGATCATGGTGATGCATAGCAACGAGGGGGAGAGTCTGATCTACGTACCCTTGTAGATCGCAACGGAAGCGTTGACACAACATAGAGGAAGTAGTCGTATGTCTTCTTCCCGATCCGACCGATCCAAGCACCGTTACTCCGGCACCTCCGAGTTCTTAGCACACGTTCAGCTCGATGACGATCCCCGGGCTCCGATCCAGCAAAGCTTCGGGGAGGAGTTCCGTCAGCACGACGGCGTGGTGACGATCTTGATGTTCTACCGACGCAGGGCTTCGCCTAAGCACTACAACGATATGATCGAGGTGGAATTTGGTGGCAGGGGGCACCGCACACGGCTAAGGAACGATCTCAAGGATCAACTTGTGTGTCTAGAGGTGCCCCCTGCCCCCGTATATAAAGAGGAGTCCTACTCCTACCGGGAGTAGGACTCCCCCCCCAATCCTATTCCTAATAGGACTCCCAAGGGGAAAGAGAGAGAGAGAGAGGTGGCCGGCCACCTCTCCTAGTCCTAATAGGACTAGGGGAGGGGGGGAGGCGCGCAGCCCACTATGGGCAGCCCCTTTCACCTTTCCACTAAAGCCCAATAAGGCCCATATGGCTCCCGGGGGGTTCCGGTAACCTCCCGGTGATCCGGTAAAATCCTGATTTCACCCGGAACACTTCCGATGTCCAAACATAGGCTTCCAATATATCAATCTTTATGTCTCGACCATTTCGAGACTCCTCATCATGTCCGTGATCACATCCGGGACTCCGAACAACCTTCGGTACATCAAAATGCATAAACTCATAATAACTGTCATCGTAACGTTAAGCGTGCGGACCCTACGGTTCGAGAACAATGTAGACATGACCGAGACACGTCTCCGGTCAATAACCAATAGCGGGACCTGGATGCCCATATTGGCTCCTACATATTCTACGAAGATCTTTATCGGTCAGACCGCATAACAACATACGTTGTTCCCTTTGTCATCGGTATGTTACTTGCCCGAGATTCGATCGTCGGTATCCAATACCTAGTTCAATCTCGTTACCGGCAAGTCTCTTTACTTTTTCTGTAATACATCATCTCGCAACTAACTCATTAGTTGCAATGCTTGCAAGGCTTGTGTAATGTGTATTACCGAGAGGGCCCAGAGATACCTCTCCGACAATCGGAGTGACAAATCCTAATCTCGAAATACGCCAACCCAACATCTACCTTTGGAGACACCTGTAGTACTCCTTTATAATCACCCAGTTACGTTGTGACGTTTGGTAGCACCCAAAGTGTTCCTCCGGCAAACGGGAGTTGCATAATCTCATAGTCATAGGAACTTGTATAAGTCATGAAGAAAGCAATAGCAACATACTAAACGATCGAGTGCTAAGCTAATGAAATGGGTCATGTCAATCAGATCATTCAACTAACGATGTGACCTCGTTAATCAAATAACAACACATTGTTCATGGTTAGGAAACTTAACCATCTTTGATTAACGAGCTAGTCAAGTAGAGGCATACTAGTGACACTCTGTTTGTCTATGTATTCACACATGTATTATGTTTCCGGTTAATACAATTCTAGCATGAATAATAAACATTTATCATGATATAAGGAAATAAATAATAACTTTATTATTGCCTCTAGGGCATATTCCCTTCATCATAGTCTCCATCATCCTTTCCTCACATGGGACAATGCTCTAATAATGAAGATCATCACACTTTTATTTACTTACAACTCAAGAATTACAACTCGATACTTACAACAAAATATGACTCTATGTGTATGCCTCCGGCGGTGTACCGGGATGTGCAATGAATCAATAGTGACATGTATAAAAATTATGAAAGGTGGCCATGCCACAAATACGATGTCAACTACATGATCATGCAAAGCAATATGACTATGATGAAGCGTGTCATAATAAACGGAACGGTGGAAAGTTGCATGGCAATATATCTCAGAATGGCTATGGAAATGCCATAATAGTTAGGTATGGTGGCTGTTTTGAGGAAGGTAAATGATGGGCTTATGGTACCGGCGAAAGTTGCGCGGTACAAGAGAGACTAGCAACGGTGGGAGGGTGAGAGTGCGTATAATCCATGAACTCAAGTTAGTCATAAAGAACTCACATACTTATTGCAAAAATCTACAAGTCATCAAAACCAAGCACTACGCGCATGCTCCTAGAGGGATAGATTGGTAGGAAATGACCATCGCTCGTCCCCGACCACCACTCATAAGGAAGGTAATCAAAAAACACCTCATGCTTCAAATTTTTCACACAACGGTTACCATACGTGCATGCTACAGGACTTGCAAACCTCAACACAAATATTTCTCAATTTCACAATTAATCAACTAGCACGACTCTAATATCACCATCTTTATATCTCAAAACAATTATCAAGTATCAAACTTCTCATAATGCTTAATGCACTCTATTTGAAAGTTTTTATTATACCTATCTTTGATGCCCATCATATTAGGACTAATTTTATAACCAAAGCAAATTACCATGATGTTCTAAAAGACTCTCAAAATAATATAAGTGAAGCATGAGAGATCAATAATTTTTATAAAATAAAGCCACCACCGTGCTCTAAAAAGATATAAGTGAAGCACTAGAGCAAAATTATCTAGCTCAAAAGATATAAGTGAAGCACATAGAGTATCCTATATACATAAGAAGTTGATCCCCACTATCCTATTTATCTCAACATGCACACGTGCCACCTCATCAAATGCCCACCACTACATGCATGAGAATTTTTTTTCCATTATTAGTTGATCTCATGCACACCTTTCACCTCACCACAAATGCCACCCTCATCAAAGGTCCACTAAAAATGCATGAAAAAAGTTTTCCATTACGTTATGCCACTTATATTTAAAATATTTTCTGACTACAAAATAATCAAATACTCCCTTCGTCCCAAAATAAGTGCCTCAACTTTATATGAACTTTGTCCCAAAATATGTGTCTCAATCTTAATACAACTTTGTACTAAAGTTCGTATGAAGTTGAGCCACTTATTTTGAGATGGAGTGCGTACAATATACAATATTTATTTTTAGCTTTAGTTCATATATTATTAATTCAACTATGGAAACTTCATACAATCAAATCACTGAAATATATGGCAATCGATTCCCGCAGCAATGCGCAGGGTATTATCTAGTTCTAATAAATTTCGATACATGTGTGTCTCGACCAAAAGGTGTGTACAACAAGGATGATTGTGGTAAGCTAAAAAGCAAAGACTCAAATCATACAAGACTCTCCAAGCAAAACACATATCATGTGGTGAATAAAAATATAGCCTCAACCAAAGTTACCGATAGATGAAGACGAAAGAGGGGATGCCTTCCGGGGCATCCCAAGCTTAGGCTTTTGGTTGTCCTTGAATTTTACCTTGGGGTGCCTTGGGCATCCCCAAGCTTAGTCTCTTGCCACTCCTTGTTCCAAAATCCATCAAATCTTTACCCAAAAACTTGAAAACTTCACAACACAAAACTCAACAGAAAATCTCATGAGCTCTGTTAGTATAAGAAAACAAACTACCACTTTAATGTATTGTAATTAACTCATTATTTATTTATATTGGTGTTAAAACTACTGTATTCCAACTTCTCTATGGTTCATACCCCCCGATACTAGCCATAGTTTCATCAAAAAAAGCAAACAACACACGAAAAATAGAATCTGTCAAAACAGAACAGTCTGTAGAAATCTGGAGGTTTCGAATACTTCTGTAACTCCAAAATTTCTGAAAAGTTAGGAAGACCTAAATAATTTGTATATTGATCTACTGCAGTTGGAATTAGTATTTTATAGCTCTCTGGTAAAAAATTAAAATTATTTTCGTGAGCGCATACTTTCTGTTTTTTATCAGCAAGATCAAACAACAATCACCCAAGAAGATCCTAAAGGCTTTACTTGGCACAAACACTAATTAAAACATAAAAAAACACAATCATAACAGAGGCTAGATAAATTATTTATTACTAAACAGGAACAAAAATTAAACAACAAAAATAAAATTGGGTTGCCTCCCAACAAGCGCTATCGTTTAACGCCCCTAGCTAGGCATTAATAATTTCAATGATGCCCACATGAAAGACAAGAATTGAAGCACAAAGAGAGCATCATTAAACATGTGAAAAACACATCTAGGTCTAATATACTCCTATGCATAGGCATCTAATAGGAAAACAAATTATCATAGCAAGCAAAAACTAGCATATGCAAGGAAGTGGAAAGAAACAATAGCAATCTCAACGTAACGAGAGGTAATTTAGTAACATGAAAATTTCTACAATCATATTTTCCTCTCTCATAATAATTACATGTGGGATCATAAGAAAATTCGACAAAATAGCTATCACATAAAATATTTTTAACACGGCCCACATGCATGCAAAGTTGACACTCTTCCAAAATAGTGGGATTAACATTAACTAAAGTCATGACCACTCCAAACCCACTTTTATAAAAAAATCATAAAATTGAACATTCTCCAAATATGTGGGATCTAAAGTTGACACTCTTCCAAACCCACTTTCAATAATATTGCAAACACTATTATCAATCTCATATTCATCATGGGGCTTAAATAAATTTTCAAGATCAAAAGAAGAATCGCCCCAATCATGATCATTGCAATAAATAGTAGTCATAGCAAAACTAGCATCCCCAAGCTTAGGGTTTTGCATATTATTAGCACAATTGACGTTAATAGAATTTATAATAACATCATTGCAATCATGCTTTTTATTCAAAGATCTATTGTGAATCACTTTATAATTTTCTTCTTTCAACACTTCATCACAATTTTCAGATTCGCGAATTTCAAGCAAAACCTCATAAAGATAATCTAGTGCACTCAACTCACTAGCAATTGGTTCATCATAATTGGATCTTTTAAAAAGATTAGCAAGAGGATGAGGATTCATAACAATATATATTTAGCAAGCGAAGATGCAAGCTAATAGAAGGCACATGGTAACAAGAGCAAACAGAAGGATGAACGGAAGAAGGGCGAAAGAAAGGCAAAGGTTTTCAAAAATCATTTTAGAAGTGGGGGAGAGGAAAACGAGAGGCGAATGGCAAATAATGTAATGCGAGGGAGAAGAGTTTATGATGGGTACTTGGTATGTCTTGACTTGAGCGTAGATTTCCCCGACAACGGTGCCAGAAATCCTTCTTGCTACCTCTTGAGCATGCGTTGGTTTTCCCTTGAAGAGGAAAGGGTGATGCAGCAAAGTAGCGTAAGTATTTCCCGCAGTTTTTTAAAACCAAGGTATCAATCCAGTAGGAGATAACACGCAAGTCACCTAGTACCTACAAAAACAATCAAGAACCTCGCAACCAATGCGATAAAGGGGTTGTCAATCCCTTCATGGTCACTTATGAAAGTGAGATCTGGTAAAGATAATAAGATTGTCGGTGTACTAAAGTAGGGGTACCTTAGTATCCCGAACTTGTGCACGGGCAGTCGCAGCGACCCGCGGCAAGGCTTGCCGGGCGACCGCCAAGACCCTCCGTGGTTCCTTTGGGACCATTCAAAAACAAAGTATCCAAGAGCAAAACAAGGCCCCGGCAAGAGGAGCTTGCCGGGAAGGAGACAAGACCCCGGCAAGAGGAGCTTGCCGGGAAGGAGACAAGGCCCCGGCAAGAGGAGCTTGCCAGGAAGGAGACGAGACCCCGGCAAGAGGAGCTTGCCGGGAAGACAGCCGAAGCATCTCAAGAAGCTCGCTGCAGCGCACTGCACATCCCGACAAGACCCGGTGAGCGACAAGCTCCCGGACGCGACAAGGCAACATCCGCGGCAAGGCGCTTGCCGCGGCAAGCTACTACCCCGCAGCCCGCGCTCCAGCTCACCCACCAACGTGTTGCTCTGGGACCGCTCCTGGCGTATGTGGCGGGAGGTTGTGCAGCCGGGGGCATGCGGTGGCAAGCAAGCGCTGACAAGATAGCCATCGTGGCAAATGGTGGCGTTCCTAGCGGTCCCTCTCTGTGCCGTCTAGGTGACACAGATAGGCATTTAATGCCCTTGTCCCCTGCCGTCAGGGTTAGGTATGATACGACCGTTGTAGGCGGTGGAGCCAACTACCACCTCTTTTACATTTTTACCCCCACCTCTGTTGCCACCTGTCGGTAACCCCTTAGACATATAAAAGGAGGCCCATGCGCAACAGGGGAGGGAGGACGGCCATTCTCACGCTCGGCCTCGCCAGCTGCTTGAGCGTACTGTAGCACTCGTCGCTCCCGAGCAAGAACTCAATACAACCACCAAAGCAGGAGTAGGGTTTTACGCATCCGTGCGGCCCGAACCTGGGTAAACCGACCGTCTCGCCCGTGCGTTCGCCTCGATCTGCTCTTTGTGCATCCACTGCCCCCTGCCGAACCGTAAGGGGCTCAGCCCGCCGATCCCCATAGGTGTACGTGGGATCAGCAACCCCCGACATCTTTGGCGCGCCAGGTAGGGGGTGCGTCGAGGTTGTGCGAACCTGATCCGGCGTTCGCACGAGCCGAATCTTCATCGTCTTCATCAACATGCCGCCGAAGAAGAAGATTTCGGAGGCAGCTGCTCCGTCCGCGCCGAGCCCACCGTCGCCAGAGCGAACGGCTAGTGGAGTAGGCGCCGGCGGAAGAATGGGCGCCGACGGGGAGACCCATGGCGCTGCCAGGTCCAAGGACCAGGCGGCGCCGCACATCGGCGCCGCAGCCGCCTCCCACAACGATCGCGCGCACTCCAAGACCTCGGCGTCCGTACATGCACCGCGCCCGTCACAGGAGGCGCGGGACCGGCAGCGTCATGGTACCCACGGTACCATACGTCTGCTGGGCCAAGATCAAGCTGGCGGATCCCGGAGTGCTCAAGATCAGCATGCGCGCCAACATGCTGGCACGAGTGTGGCGCGGTCACTCAGACGAGATGTTGCTCCTTCTAACACAGTTAGAAGTCCGAGCATATCTCGTTCCTCGCACCGTTCGCCGCCGCCGCCCGCCTCTCCGGCAGAGGCTTTGGCGCGGAGCTGCCGATGGTTCTTTGGTCGATCAGAATGACGCCAAATCGAGCTACCGGCCAGACACCTTTTGTTCTAATCTGTGGAGCAGAAGCAGTTATCCCCACGGAACTCGTATACGGGTCACCTCGAGTGCTCGCTTATGATGAGCTTGAGCAAGAGCGGCTGCGTGAAGATGACGCGCTGCTCCTTGAGGAATATCGTCTTCAGGCTGCTGTGCGAGCTTCTCGCTACCAGCAAGCTTTGCGCCGCTACCATAGCCGCAAAGTTGACGCCAGAAGTCTCGAAGAAGGCGACCTTGTTTCTTTGGCGTGATTAGTCCGCCAAGATTTCCAACAAGTTGACGCCGAAGTGGGAAGGCCCTTACTGGGCGAAGCGAGTCACCAGGCTTGGCGCAGTCCGCCTTGGGACCGAAGATGGCATACCAGTGAGCAACTCCTGGAATATTGCGCATCTTCGCAAGCTTTGCCCGTGCGGCGCGGTTGTCGGACCCTGTCCGGCAACCACCCATTTGTACAAGTCTTGCCGCTGTTGCATGTAATCCTTTGTACAAAGCCGGGTGCAGACCCCGTGCTTAAAAATTATGTGCTCAGCACATACCCCCGGTAAGCAAAAAAATGAGCCACAAGGCTCCATAACTTTATTTCCTCTTCTCTCTTTTCTATTAAGGAAAGCAAGGGTCCCTCGCGCACAAGCTTGCCGGGGGGAGGAGGAGATAATGTGTGGACCGGCCGGCACTCAAGAAGGTTCTGCCTTACCGGGAAAGCAAACAACAGAAAAAGATAAGTGCCAAAGTTTGAGCAATCAGATTTCCTTTAAGTTTTTAAGTTATTTTCCTTGAACGACTCCGCCTTGTATGGAAAACCTGTGCGTAGAGGAACCGACTCGTGGTTAGCCGCGCCCTTACTGTTGTTTTGAGCCCGCTCAACAACTTAAGCGAGCCGCGGCTAGCTGCGACAAGGTTTCTTGTCGACGCGGGCACCAACCAACTCGTAGCTAAGTTGCGCCCTTATTGTTGTTTCGAGTCCGCTCAACAACTTAAGCGAGCCGCAACTAGCTCTGCAACGAGGTTTCTGCCGGCTGTGGCACTGCCAGCGGGCTGCTCACGTTCCGCACTCAGCGCTCGCGGCAGAGGAGCCTGCGCTGACAAGTTCCCTAAAACCGTAGGGTAAAAGCATACAAGGGAAAGAGTCAAGTAAAGGAAATAACATAGCAATTACTACCCGAGATAGAAGTATATTACAGAATAACTTGTCGCATCCCTAATAGACTGTTTCTCATAACATGATTGACAACGACAAAGAAAAAAAAGGGGGAATAGGCAGCCTAGTCTACGCGGTCGCCCTCGATCCTCTTGATGCCGCTCACCTTGTCCACAATGGGTGCGACAAGGGCCTTGAGCTCCTCCAAGTCAACATCTGGCGGCAGGCTTCGGAGGACGTTGGTGAGGCGGAGGCCTGGGTTGCGGAAGGCTACCTTCATCAGCACCTTCTGGAGAGCTCCCGCGCAGATCTTGCGCGACTCGTCGGCAAGCTATTTTGGGAACTACTCACGGAGTCGCCGAAGCGCCGTCGCCACACCCTTGAAGAACAGGGTCAGCTTGGCGCTGGGTTGGAGATTCCCGTCGGTGGAATACCCGAGATCCACCATCCCCAGCTACGGCAGCTCCTTGTCGACGTCCGCGGCGACACTCACCAGACCCTCCGTCCAGTGCTCCACGGTCTCCGACAAGGTCTTCTGGGCGGTGACGGCATTCGCCAGCAGCACCTTGCCGGCCTCGACCTCCTCCTTCAGGGCCGTCTCTTGCTCCTTGGTGCTGCCTAGGGCTCTTGTCAGAGCCGCCAGCTTTGCTTCAAGTTCAGCATTTGAAGCCCTGGCGGCGTCGAGCTCCTTGCCTCTCTCGGTGAGGAGGGCCTGCAGCTCCAAGTAGCTGTTGGCGTCCTTCTCCCGCTCGAGCTTGAGCGCGGCAAACTCGTCGCCGCTCACCTTAAGGCCCGCCTCCAGCTGCACCACCTTCAGCTCCAGCTCGGTCTTGGTGGCCTCGGCAGCTGCGGCGGCATCTTCGGCTTGCTTAACGGCTCC
The DNA here is from genome assembly GCA_034509565.1 of Triticum monococcum. Taxonomy (NCBI): domain Eukaryota; kingdom Viridiplantae; phylum Streptophyta; class Magnoliopsida; order Poales; family Poaceae; genus Triticum; species Triticum monococcum. Next base: position 71,721,076 of record CM067842.1, on the reverse strand, counting down.
GCCGACCGCTCGCTCGCGCGCGGCAAGCTCCTCCTCGTGGCTGTCGAGGTTAACCTTCCGCTGCGTCAAGTCACCTTCCTGCGAAGACAAGCTCTCCGCGGCAAGGCGTTGGCGCTCTTCGGCGTCCGCCATCTCGACAAGGAACGCTTGTTGCGCCTCGGCAAGTTCCTCCCGCTCCCTTGCCAGGGAGTGGAGAGCTTCTTGGTTGGCGCCCCGGAGCTCCTCCACGCGCTTCTCGATGTCAGCCCCGGCCTTCGCGACGAGCGCTTCGCGGGACTCCAGCTTGGCCTGCCGGGCGCGGTAGAGCACCACCAGCTTCCATAGCAGACGCTCCTCTTCCGGTTCGTTGCTGCTGCTGCTCGGCGCGTCGACCAGCTTCAGCCCGGCGGAGGCAAGCACTTCTCCGTCGAGCGCTTCTCCTTCGACCGGTGCCCTGGAGCTCAACGCCCAGGGCAGGTTGATGTAGATATCCTCGCCGGCCTTCAGATAGATGCCGGGCTGGGGCTCTCCGGAGCCTGGCGTGGCGGCGGCGGCAGCGCTGGCGGTCTCCTCGCCGGCAGGCTTGCCGGCGCCGGCTGTCTCCTCGACGGCAACAGCATCGTCGGCGGTGACCTCAGTCTCCATCGGCTCTGCACCCGACGGACCTGACAGCCGGGAGAGGGGAGAACACTCAAGTAGGATTCAAGCAAAATCCAAGAAGGAGATCAAAAGAAGAAGAAGAACCCAAGGGAAGTTGAAGGGCAAGGAAGTTACCTGTGCCCGGCTCGGCGGTAGTGGTCTCCGTTGCCGGGGGATCGCTGGCGCTGCCCCTCGCTGGGGACCCTTCCCTTGCCGGGGGCTCCTCCCTTGTCGGAGCCTCCTCCCTCGTCGGGGACCCTTCCCTTGCTGGGGGCTCCTCCCTTGTCGGAGCCTCCTCCCTCGCCGGGGACCCTTCCCTTACCGGGGGCTCCTCCCTTGTCGGAGCCTCCTCCCTCGCCGGGGACCCTTCCCTTACCGGGGGCTCCTCCCTTGTCGGAGCCTCCTCCCTCGCCGGAGAGCTCTCCCTTGCCGGAGACCTCTCCCTCGTCGGAGGACTCTCCCTTGGCGCTTCAGGGGCGGTCTCCGGGCGTCCCTGTTGAGGCTGCTCCGTTCCCGCACAAGCCATCAATCAAAAGTCAGCAAAGCGAGAGTCTCCGTGCACGCCCCAACGGCGAAGGGCAAATAAGGCACTTACGCTGGGAGCTGCTCTAGAGATCAGCCATTGGGTCCGACAAGTTGGTCTCGGGCGCGTCCCCTGCCGACACGGTGGGCTCGTCCTCGATGACGATCACCGGCGCCTTGGCCCTCTTTGCCGCTCTCTGGGCCAGAGTCCTGAAAAGGAACGGATTCAGAGAAAGACAAGTGAGATACAAGACAAAGCAGCAAGGATTGAAGAACAGCAAGTACAAGTGAAAAACCTACTCTTCCTCTTCTTCCTCGTCGGAGCTGAACGCGGAGAAGTCAAAATCCGGCACGCGTCCGGCGCGGGGAGATGGAGGGGTAGGCTCCCTTGGTCACTTGGCGGGGGCAGATACGGCGGCCTGGGAAGATCCTGCTCCGGTTGCAGCAGCAGCATGGGGCGCTCCCGCGGCAGCGGTGCTTGCCGCGGTGGAGCGCGTCGTGCGACGCGGCGACTGTTGATGCGCCTGCCGCCTTGCTACATCCCCGACCTTGCGGAGACGCCTTCTTGGAGGAGACGGAGGCGCAGCCGGCGGTGGGCTGTCGGAAGATGAAGTGGAGGAAGAGTCGATCTCCAGCGAGTCGCTCGTATCCCCGACAGTCTCGCTCGGCTCGGCGCCGCTCCCGGCAAGATCTTCCTTGCCGGCAAGTTCCTCTTGCCGGGCGAGCTCTTTCTTGCCGAGGAACTCGTCTCGCTCGGCACGGGTTTTTTCCTCTTCTGCCGCCGCTTCCTCCAGAGTAAACCCAAATTTGCCCGCCGCGGCGGTTGCCGCTGCCTCTTCCAACCTAGTGGCTATGTACGCCAGTTCTGCCTCGGTGGTGTCGCGGATGAGGCCGTCCCTCTCATCGGCACGGATTGGCACTTCCACCAGGTCGTCGAAGAACTGCTGCACGACCTCGTCTTCGGGCTCTTGCCAAGTCGGCTCGATTCCGTGCGAGTCGCACAACGGCATCATCGCCCGGATGCGGTCAAGCGCAGAGTTGTTGCACAAAGGGACGACGCCTTGCGGCACCCTGAAGACTTCGGGGTGAACCGAATCATATTTGAAGAGCTCCTGCGGCATGCCATTGTGCTCGAGGACAGTGAAATTATAATTGAGGCCTGGGCGTAGCCTCATAATGTCCGCCGCGTTCTTGAACTCCTAGGAAGGCCTTCCCCGTTCCTGCAGGGGGGCAATGCGGCGGCGAAGAAAGTCCGCGCCAACAGCACCTACGGTGAGTCCGGCAAGCCTAAGGCGCTGGATCCTGGTGACGGCAATCCTCAGCTTGCTATCTTCCGGGGCCAAGTCGCTCCAGTCACTGCCGCGCACTGCTGCTGCTTGGCGCCGGACGGTGAATGGCTGCGGGCTCTCCTCGATAATCCAGCACCAATCTGCTCTCCACTCCTCCCACTTGCCGCGGAACTCCCCCTCTAGATAAGTTTCCTTCTTGCCGGTTCTTGAGACCCAGGCGATTCCGCCGGACAGAGTCTCCCCTCTCTCTACCCGAGGGATAAAGAAATGGCGGAAGAGAGCTACACTAGGGTGGACTCCGACAAAGTTTTCGCAAAGGTGTGCGAAAACTGCCATGGTGAGGACGGCGTTGGGGGTGAAGTCAAGGAGGTAGAAGCCATATGTGTTCATGATATCACAGAAGAACTCGGAAAAGGGGGGCAGAGCCCGCAGTAGAAGAACACAGCAAAGAAAGGGTACCCGTCCGGAGCCTTCGTGTGGGCTTCAGCCGGGAGCACCCTAGTCCGCGGGTGAGCTCATGTCTCCGCCGACCAGAACAGGTAATACCGCTCCCGCAACGCCTTCGCGCCGAGCTTGGGGGGAAGATGGCTCGCTCCTTCCACATCGCCGCGAGCCGTTGCGCCTCGGTCGACTTCACTACCTTCCCCTTGTCGCCCTTCGGAGCCATGGCGAAGGTGCTGGAGGAGGCCGACGGTGGTGGTGGTGCTGGTGGTAATGGGGGGAGCAGGGCGCTGCTCTCTTGTTGCTCTGAGAAGATGGGGAGCGGCGGAGGTTTTGAGATTGGAAGCAGCAACGGGCAGATGGCGCTATACCCCTGTTCCCTCTTCTTATAAAGAGGGAGGGGAGGGGCGGACGTTTCGCCGTCACGAATAAACAACTACCCACGATTCCGCCCACCACGCCTCCACGCCTCCCTCCGTTTACGGGGGGGGGGGGGGGGGACGCGCCAACCGTCCCCTTTTACCACGACGTGACGCATGTGCACAGGGCGCAACCCCGCGCACGCCGCCCACGTCACGCACGGCGCCGCGTTCGACGCGTGCCGTTTGGGGAGGGCGCGGTGGTTGCGGAGTCGGTTATGGCATAACCTAGGCCGCGCGTGCCCGTGCACTATTTTGGGCCTGGCCCAACAGCGCTCGGCACCGTGTATGGCCCAGGCCCGGGGGCTCCTGTCGGTGCACTAAAGTAGGGGTACCTTAGTATCCCGAACTTGTGCACGGGCAGTCGCAGCGACCCGCGGCAAGGCTTGCCGGGTGACCGCCAAGACCCTCCGTGGTTCCTTTGGGACCATTCAAGAACAAAGTATCCAAGAGCAAAACAAGACCCCGGCAAGAGGAGCTTGCCGGGAAGGAGACAAGACCCCGGCAAGAGGAGCTTGCCGGGAAGGAGACGAGACCCCGGCAAGAGGAGCTTGCCGGGAAGACAGCCGAAGCATCTCAAGAAGCTCGCTGCAGCGCACTGCGCGTCCCGACAAGACCCGGTGAGCGACAAGCTCCCGGACGCGACAAGGCAACATCCGTGGCAAGGCGCTTGCCACGGCAAGCTACTACCCCGCAGCCCGCGCTCCAGCTCACCCACCAACGTGTCGCTCTGGGACCGCTCCTGGCGTACGTGGCGGGAGGTTGTGCAGCCGGGGGCATGCGGTGGCAAGCAAGCGCTGACAAGATAGCCATCGTGGCAAATGGTGGCGTTCCTAGCGGTCCCTCTCTGTGCCGTGTAGGTGACACAGACAGGCATTTAATGCCCTTGTCCCCTGCCGTCAGGGTTAGGTATGATACGACCGTTGTAGGCGATGGAGCCAACTACCACCTCTTTTACATTTTTACCCCCACCTCTGTTGCCACCTGTCGGTAACCCCTTAGACATATAAAAGGAGGTCCATGCGCAACAGAGGAGGGAGGACGGCCATTCTCACGCTCGGCCTCGCCAGCTGCTTGAGCGTACTATAGCACTCGTCGCTCCCGAGCAAGAACTCAATACAACCACCAAAGCAGGAGTAGGGTTTTTACGCATCCGTGCGGCCCGAACCTGGGTAAACCGACTGTCTCGCCCGTGCGTTCGCCTCGATCTGCTCTTTGTGCATCCACCGCCCCTTGCCGAACCGAAAGGGGCTCGGCCCGCCGATCCTCATAGGTGTACGTGGGATCAGCAACCCCCGACAAAGATAAATATTTTTGGTATTTTTGTTGTATATATTGGAGAGTAAAGATTGAAAAATAGTAAACTATGCATTGTAAATAAAGAGATACAATTTAATAAGGAAGAGACCTGGGGGCCATAGGTTTCACTAGTGGCTTCTCTCATGATAGCAAGTATTACAGTGGGTGAACATATTACTGCCGAGCAATTGATAGAAGAGCGCATAGTTATGAGAATATCTAGGCAATGATTATGAAATATAGGCATCACATCCATGTTAAGTAGACCGAAACGATTCTGTATCTGCTACTATTACTCCACACATCGACCGCTATCCAGCATGCATCTAGAGTATTAAGTTCATAAGAACAGAGTAATGCTTTAGGCAAGATGACATGATGTAGAGGGATAAACTCAAGCAATATGGTATAAACCCCATCTTTTTATGCTCGATGGCAACAATACAATACATGCCTTGCTGCCCCTACTGTCACTGGGAAAGGATACCGCAAGATTGAACCCAAAGCTAAGCACTTCTCCCATTGCAAGAAAGATCAATCTAGTTGGCCAAACTAAACAGACTATTCAAAGAGACTTGCAAAGATATCAAATCATGCATATAAGAATTCAGAGAAGAACCAAATATTGTTCATAGATAAACTTGATCATAAATTCACAATTCATCGGATCTCGGCAAACACACCGCAAAAAGTATTACATCGAATAGATCTCCAAGAACATCGAGAGGAACTTTGTATTGAGAACCAAAGAGAGAGAAGAAGCCATCTAGCTAATAACTATGGACCCGAAGGTCTGTGGTAAACTACTCACACATCATCGGAGAGGCTATGGTGTTGATGTAGAAGCCCTTCGTGATCGAATCCCCCTCCGACAGATCGCCGGAAAAGGCCCCAGATGGGATCTCACGGGTACAGAAGGTTGTAGTGGTGGAAAAGTGGTTTCGTGGCTCCCCCTGATGTTTTTAGGGTATAAGAGTATATATAGGTGAAAGAAGTACGTCGGTGGAGCTACGTGGGGCCCACAAGGGTGGGGCGCGCCTACCCCCCCTAAGCGCCCTCCTACCTCGTGGAAGCTTCACGGAGTTCCAGACTTCCACTCCAAGTCTCCTGGTTTGCGTTTGTTCCAAGAAAGATCATCGCGAAGGTTTCATTCCGTTTGATATTCCTTTTCTGCGAAACACTAAAATAAGCAAAAAAATGGAAACTGGCACTGGGCCTCCGCTTAATAGGTAGTCACAAAAATAATATAAGAGTGCATATTAAAGCCCATTAAACATCCAAAACAGATAATATAATAGCATGGAACAATAAAAAATTATAGATACGTTGGTGACGTATCACACACCCATCTGGCAAGATAGTCACTATTTCAACTAGAGTTGCAAAGCGTCAACTCTATTCACTTAATGCTAGCCCTCTCCCAGACCTTGAAGATATCCCGGTAGTCCGTGACTTTCCGGATGACTTTCTAGAGGAATTGCCAGGCATTCCACCTGACAGAGATGTATAGTTTGTCATAGATCTTATCCCAGGAACCGCCCCAATTTCTAAGAGTCCTTACAAGATGGCATGATAACCCACAAGTATAGGGGATCGCAACAGTTTTTGGGGGTAGAGTATTCAACCCAAATTTATAGATTCGACACAAGGGGAACCAAAGAATATTTGCAAGTATTAGTAGCTAAGTTGTCAATTCAACCACACCTGGAGATTAATTATCTGCAGCAACGTGATCAGTAGCACAGTAATATGATAGTTTTGATAGTTGTGACAACAGCAATAGTAACGGCAATAGTGATAGCAATAATTTTGTAGCAAGTGCAACATTAACGATAGCAGTAGTAACTTAGCAGAAACAATATTATATAAATTCATAGGCATTGGACCGGCGATTTGTTGGATGATATTCACCATGTGACAGTCATAACCTAGGGCGATACGGCACTAGCTCCAGTTCATAAATATAATGTAGGCATGTATTCCGTGAATAGGCATACATGCTTATGAAAAGAACTTGCATGACATCTTTTGTCCTACCCTCCCGTGGCAGCGGGGTCCAATTGTAAACTAAAGGATATTAAGGCCTCCTTTTAATAGAGAACCGGAACAAAGCATTGACACACGGTGAATACATGAACTCCTCAAACTACGATCATCATCGGGAGTGGTCCCGACTATTGTCACTCCGGGGTTGCCGGATCATAACACGTAGTAGGTGACTATAACTTGCAAGATCGGATCTAGAACATGGATATAATGGTGGTAACATAAATGGTTCAGATCTGAAATCATGGCACCCGGGCCCAAAGTGACAACCATTAAGCATGGCAAAGTCATAGCAACATCAATCTCAGAACATGGTGGATACTAGGGATCAAGCCCTAACAAAACTAACTAGATTACATGATGAATCTCATCTAGCTCCTCACCGACCAGCAAGCCTATGAAGGAATTACTCACTCCCGGTGGGGAGCATCATTTAAATGGCGATGGAGAAGGGTTGGTGGTGACGAAGAACGAAAATCCCCCTCTCCGGAGCCCCAAACGTGCTCCAGATCTGGCCTCCTGATGAAGAATAGGTGGTGACTGTGGCTCCATCTCGTGGATCGTGATAATTTTTTCCCTGATTTTTTTTGGGGAAATAGGATTTTATAGCATGGGTTTCAGGGTCTGCGGGACCACCAGGTGGGGACAACCCACCTGGGCGCACCTGGGTGAGGGGGGCAGGCGCGCCCTGGAGGGTTGTGCCCACCCAGGTGCCCCCCTTAGGTGTCTCTTGGCTCCAGAAATTCCCTTTCATTGTATAAAAAATCCTCGCAAAGTTTCGTTCCATTCCGAGAACTTTTATTTCTGCACAAAAACAACACCATGGTAGTTCTGCTGAAAATAGCGTCAGTCCGAGGTTAGTTTCATTCAAATCATGCAAATTAGAGTCCAAAACAATAGGAAAAGCGTTAGGAAAATTAGATACGTTGGAGACGTATCATGGCACCCTTAGAACTAGCTGAGATTAAGAAACAACTCAATGAATCCTTGCAAAAGGGTTTCATCCATCCTTGTTCTTCTCCTTGGGCTTGTCTTGTCCTCTTCATCAAGAAAAAGGATGGTACGGATCGGATGGTTGTATATTACCGTCTCGTTAATTTGGTCACGATAAAGAACAAGTATCCGCTCCCTAGGATCAACGACCTGTATGATCAGCTCGCTGGATCCTCAGTCTTTTCCAAGATGGATTTGAGGTTAGGCTACCACCAAATCAAGATCTGAAACGGGGACATTCCTAAGACGTCTTTTCTCACTCATTATGGGCAGTACGAGTACACCGTTATGTCCTTCGGTCTAACCAATGCTCCAGCCACATTCTCCCGCTTGATGAACTCGATCTTCATGGAGTACTTAGATAAGACCGTCGTGGTTTACCTCGATGATATTCTTATTTACTCAAAGAATGAGGAAGAGCATGTCGAACATCTCATACTTGTGTTAGAGAAACTCAGAGAGCACCGCCTTTATGACAAGTTCTCCAAGTGCAAATTTTGGTTGCCAGAAGTGACCTATCTAAGCCACGTGATATCTGGTAAGTGCATTGCTATCAACCCCAAGAGAGTGCAGGCCGTCCTTGATTGGACTCCACCTGAGTCAGATAAGCAAGTTAGTAGTTTCCTTGGTCTAGCAAGTTATTGTCGCTGCTTTGTTGAGAACTTCTCCAAAGTGGCCAAACCTCTCATGGAACTTCTCAAGAAAGATAAAAAGTTTGAGTTGTCCCCATAGTGTGATCACAATTTCCAGGAACTGAAAAGACACCTAACTTCTGCTCCCATACTTGTGCCACCAGATTTCACTAAGGACTTTGTTGTCTATTGTGATGCCTCACGACAGGGACTAGGTTGCATCCTTATGCAAGATCATCATGTGATTGCATATGCATCTCGATAGTTGCATCCACATGACGAGAATTATCCTACACATGATCTAGAGCTTGCATCCATAGTCTATGCGCTTAAGACATGGTGACATTACCTTCTTGGTAAGCGTTGCAAGATTTACACCGATCACCAGAGTGTCAAGTATATCTATACCCAACCATATTTGAACCTTAGGCAAAGACGTTGCTTGGAGTTGACATCATATTACGACTTAGGAATTACTTACACCCCAGGCAAAGCCAATGTCATGGCTAATGCACTAAGTCGTAAGTCCTATTGCAACAATCTCAAGTTGCAACAGGCTCAATGATAACCCACAAGTATAGGGGATCGCAACAGTTTTCGAGGGTAGAATATTCAATCCAAATTTATTGATTCGACACAAGGGGAGCCAAAGAATTAATATTCTCAAGTATTAGCAGCTGAGTTGTCAATTCAACCACACCTGGAAACTTAATATCTACAACAAAGTGTTTAGTAGCAAAGTAATATGATAGTAGTGGTAATGGTAGAAAAAGGTAATGATAGAAAACGCAATGTTTTTGGTATTTTGTAGTGATGATAGAAATAGCAACGGAAAAGTAAATAAGCGAAGAACAATATATGGAAAGCTCGTAGGCAATGGATCGGTGATAGAGAATTATGCCGGATGCGGTTCATCATGTAACAGTCATATCCTAGGGTGACACAGAACTAGCTCCAATTCATCAATGTAATGTAGGCATGTATTCCGAATATAGTCATACGTGCTTATGGAAAAGAACTTGCCTGGCATCTTTTGTCCTACCCTCCCGTGGCAACGGGGTCCTAGCGGAAACTAAGGGATATTAAGGCCTCCTTTTAATAGAGTACCGGACCAAAGCATTAACACATAATGAATACATGAACTCCTCAAACTACGGTCATCACCGGGAGTGGTCCCGATTATTGTCAATTCGGGGTTGCCGGATCATAACACATAGTAGGTGACTATAGACTTGCAAGATAGGATCAAGAACTCTCATATATTGATGAAAACATAATAGGTTTAGATATGAAATCATGGCACTCAGCCCCTAGTGACAAGCATTATGCATAGCAAAGTCATAGCAACATCAATCTCAGAACATAGTGGATACTAGGGATCGAACCCTCACAAAACTAACTCGATTACATGATAAATCTCATCCAACCCATCACCGTCCAGCAAGCCTACGATGGAGTTACTCGCACGGAGGTGAGCATCATGAAATTGGTGATGGAGGATGGTTAATGATGATGACGGCGACGGATTCCCCTCTCCGGAGCCCCGAACGGACTCCAGATCAGCCCTCTTGAGAGGTTTTAGGGCTTGGCGGCGGCTCCGTATCGTAAAACGCGATGAATCCTTCTCCCTGGTTTTTTTCTCCCCGGAAGCAAATATATAGAGTTGGAGTTGAGGTCGGAGGAGCTCCAGGGGACCCACAAGGTAGGGGGCGCGCCCCCCACCCTCGTGGCTAGGGTGTGGGGCCCCTGGTCTTCATCTTCTGCAAGGATTTTTTTTATTATTTCCAAATAGACGTTCCGTGAAGTTTCAAGTCATTCCGAGAACTTTTGTTTCTGCACATAAATAACACCATGGCAATTCTGCTGAAAACAGCATCAGTCCGGGTTAGTTTCATTCAAATCATGCAAGTTAGAGTCCAAAACAAGGGCAAAAGTGTTTGGAAAAGTAGATACGACGGAGACGTATCAACTCCCCCAAGCTTAAAACTTTGCTTGTCCTCAAGCAATTCAGTTGACAAACTGAAAGTGATAAAGAAAAACTTTTACAAACTCGGTTTGCTCTTGTTGTTGTAAATATGTAAAGCCAGCATTCAAGTTTTCAGCAAAGATTATGAACTAACCATATTCACAATAACGCATAGGTCTCGTGTTTACTCATATCAATGGCATAATCAACTAGCGAGCAATAATAGTAAATCGCGGATGACAACACTTTCTCAAAACAATCATAATATGATATAACAAGATGGTATCTCGCTAGCCCTTTCTGAGACCGCAAAACATAAATGTAGAGCACCTTTAAAGATCAAGGACTGACTAGACATTGTAATTCATGGTAAAATAGATCCGGTCAAGTCATACTCAATGTAAACTAACAGTAATGAATGCAAATGACAGCGGTGCTCTCCAACTGGTGCTTTTTAATAAGAGGATGATGACTCAACATGAAAGTAAATAGATAGGCCCTTCGCAGAGGGAAGCAGGGATTTGTAGAGGTGCCAGAGCTCGGTTTTGAAATAGAGGTGAATAATATTTTGAGCGGTGTACTTTCATTGTCAACATAGCAACCAAGAGATGGCGATATCTTCCATGCTACACACGTTATAGGCGGTTCCCAAATAGAATGGTAAAGTTTATACTCCCCCTCCACCAACAAGCATCAATCCATGGCTTGCTCGAAACAATGAGTGCCTCCAACTAACAAGAGTCCTAGGGGGATTTTTGTTTGCAATTATTTCGATTTGATTTGCATAAAGCATGGGACTGGGCATCCCGGTGACCAGCCACTTTCTCGTGAGTGAGGAGCGGAGTCCACTCCTCTTGAGAATAACCCGCCTAACATGGAAGATACGGAGCCCTAGTTGATGCATGAGCTATTCGAGCATACAAAACATGATATTTATTTGAAGGTTTAGAGTTTGGCACATACAAATTTACTTGGAACAATAGGTAGATACTGTTTATAGATAGGTATGGTGAACTCATATGGAATAACTTTGGGGTTTATGGAGTTGGATGCACAAGCAGTATTCCCGCTTAGTACAGGTGAAGGCTAGAAAAATACTGGGAAGCGACCAGCTAGAGATCGACAACAGTCATGAACATGCATTAAAATTAATCAACACCGAATGCAAGCATGAGTAGGATATAATCCACCATGAACATAAATATCGTGAAGGCTATGTTGATTTTGTTTCAACTACATGCGTGAACATGCGCCAAGTCAAGTCACTTAAATCATTCAGAGGAGGATACCACCCTATCATACCACATCACAACCATTTTAATAGCATGTTGGCACGCAAGGTAAACCATTATAAGCTCCTAGCTAATCAAGCATGGCACAAGAAACTATGATCTCTAGTTGTCATTGCAAACATGTTTATTCATAATAGGCTGAATCAGGAATGATGAACTAATCATATTTACAAAAACAAGAGAGGTCGATCTCATACCAGCTTTTCTCAAATCAATCAGTGCATCATATATCGTCATAATTGCCTTTCACTTGCACGACCGAACTATGTGAATGATAATAAGAGTGCACGTGCATTGGACTAAGCTGGAATCTGCAAGCATTCAATAAACAGGAGAAGACAAGGCAATATGGGCTCTTTTGTCAGATCAACAATGATGCATATAAGAGCCACTTCAACAATTTAATTATGGTCTTCTCCTATCGACCCCCAAAGAAAAGAAAAGAAATAAAACTATTTACACAGGAAAGCTCCCAACAAGCAAAAGAAGAACATGAAATCTTTTTGGGTTTTCTTTTTAATTACTACTACAAGCATGGAAAGTAAACTAATTAAAAGCTACAACTAATTTTTTTGGTTTTTTTCTTAAGGTTTATTAAACACACAAGAAGAAAGCATAAAAAGGAAAATAAACTAGCATGGATGATACAATGGAAAAGTATGAGCACCGACATCTAGCAATGAGTGTGTGAACATGAATGTAATGTCGGTGGGAAATAAATACTCCCCCAAGCTTAGGCTTTTGGACTAAGTTGGTCTATGGCCATGGCTGGCCTAGCGGATATCCATAATAATAGTTGGGGTCGTACTGAGATGCAGCGGCTATCGCCTCCTGAGCTGCAGCGTGGCGACGAGCGACCTCCGCCCTCCTCTCGCACTCATCTACCTCCTCTCTGGTAATAACATATCTTCCTTTTGCCTGATAATCAAAGAAGGCAGGAGCAGGGAGAGTAATACAGACAGCACGGCGTCTGTCAAAGATTAAGCGATACTAGAGAGGTGATTCATTCCTCTCGACAAACTGGTGGTGAACCATAGCCTCATAAATCCAAATAAGCAGGAGGCAACTCAATATCATCTTCACGTATGGCTATACCAAGAAAATTAGCTATGCGGGTTGCATAAATTCCACCAAAGAAATCTCCATTAAATCTATTATGATGCAACCTACGTGCAACAATGGCTACCAAATTATAAGATTTATCTCCTAACATAGCACTCCTAAGAATACTGAGGTCGGGGACACACATGTGACATGCCTCATCTTTACCATTAATGCATCTACCTATGAAGAGAGCAAAATAATGTATAGTAGGAAAGTGAATGCTCCCTATGGTAGCTTGTGTTATATCTCTAGATTCCCCCATAGTTATACTAGCAAGAAAATCTCTAAATTCAGATTTGCGAGGTTCCCTGACACTACCCCATTATGGAAGTTTGCAAGCAGTGGTGAAATCCTCTAAGTCCATAGTATAAGATTTTTCATAAAGATCAAACAGGACAGTTGGAGAATTACGTGAAGATGAAAATTTAAACCTCCTCACAAAGGAACTAGTGAGATAGTGGTATGGGCGGCACTTTTCTTCCTCGAAGCTCACAAGATCAACGTTACACAAATATGCATTAAATTATTCCTTAATTCCCACTCGATCCATAAAGTTCTCCAAAGGCCATTCACAAGGACGCACTGGAGCGTCTCTTGGTGGCTCTTCATCAGCATCATGCATTGCAAGCCTGGGTCCTTGCTTCCTTGAAGAACCACCTTAGTACATTTTTGTAAGCATATTTCTTCCTCTGAAAAATTCTGAAATTTTTAGTAACTTCAAGTAAAAAGTAAACCAAACTCAACAAAATTGATAGCAACTACTCCTACAAGTGCCTAGAGCCTATATCATGCATCAAAACTACTTGGAACCACATAAATTTGACATGCAAGCTCAAGAACAAGGTTACCTAGGCAACACAAATTTGCAATGAATAAAGCACTAGAACAAAAACTAATTGGACCAATGGAGGAGTCACATACCAAGGAACAATCTCCCCAAGCAGTTTTGTGAGAGGTGCTTTGAGCAAGGAGATCAAAAATCACAGCAAAATGAGCTAGAACTCGTGCTTGAGCTGGATATTCGTGTTTGTGGGAGGAAGAAGAAGTGTGTGGGTGTAGGAATAAGTGTAGGAGGGCCACCGTGGGCCCACGAGGCAGGGGGTGCACCCAGGGGGGTAGGGCGCGCCCTCCACCCTCGTGGCCAGGTGGATGCCCCTCCTGCTGTGTTCTCAGTGCCAAATATTCTCAAATATTCCAGAAAAATCATATTTAAATTTTAGGGCATTTGGAGAACTTTTATTTTCGGGGTATTTTTATATTGCACGGATAATTCAGATAATAGACAAAAAAATACTATTTTTATTTTATTTAATATAAATAACAGAAAGTAAAAAGGAGGGTACAGAAGGTTGTGCCTTCTAGTTTCATCCATCTCATGCTCATCAAAAGGAATCCACTAACAAGTTCGATCAAGTCTTGTTAACAAACTCATTCCGAATAACATGGAACCGGAGAAATTTTGAATAACACTATGTTACCTCAACGGGGATATGCACATCCCCAATAATAAGAATATCATATTTCTTTTTGACAGTAGGTAGAGGAAATTCAAAACCTCCAATAATAATCGATGGAATTTTTCGAATAGAGTTGATACTATGAACTTGAGGTTGTTTCCTCGGAAAGTGTACCGTATGCTCATTACCATTGACATGAAAAGTGACATTGCCTTTAGTGAAATCAATAACAGCCCGTGCAATATTCAAAAAGGGTCTTCCAAGAATAATAGACATACTATCGTCCTCAGGAATATCAAGAATACCAAAGTCCGTTAAAATAGTAATGTTTGCAACTACAACAGGCACATCCTCACAAATACCGACAGGTATAGCAGTTGATTTATCAGCCATTTGCAAAGATATTTTAGTAGGTGTCAACTTATTCAAATCAAGTCTACGATATAACGAGAGAGACATAATAGTAACACCGGTTCCAAGATCACATAAAGCAGTTTTAACATAGTTTCTTTTAATGGAGCATGGTATAGTGGGTACTCCTGGATCTCCAAGTTTCTCTGGCATTCCACCTTTAAAAGTATAATTAGCAAGCATGGTGGAAATTTCAGCTTAAATCTTTCTTTTGTTAGTAACAATATCTTTCATATACTTAGCATAAGGATTCATTTTAAGCATATAAGTTAATCGCATACGCAAAAAGATAGGTCGAATCATTTCAGCAAAGCGCTCAAAATCCTCATCATCCTTTTTCTTAGATGGTTTGGGAGGAAAAGGCATGGGTTTCTGAACCCGTGGTTCTCTTTCTTTACCATGTTTCCTAGCAGCAAAGTCTTTCTTATCATAACGTTGATTCTTTGATTGTGGGTTATCAAGATCAACAGCAGGTACAATTTCTATATCATTATCATTGTTAGGTTGAGCATCATCATGAACCTTATCATTAACATTATCACTAGTTTCAGGTTCATTACCAGATTGTGTTTCAGCATCAGAAATAGAAATATCATTTGGATTCTCAGTTGTATCAATAACAGGTTCACTATAAGCATGCAAAGTCATATCATTTTTCTTTTTCTTCCTTTTAGAAGGACTAGGTGCATGTATATTATTTCTCTAGGAATCTTGCTCAATTCTCTTAGGGTGGCCTTCAGGATACAGAGGTTCCTGAGTCATTATGCCAGTTCTAGTAGCCACTCTAACAGAAAAATCATTATTCTTATTATTCAATTCATTGAGCAAATCATTTCGAGCCTTAAGTACTTGTTCTACTTGAGTGGTAACCATAGAAGCATGTTTACTAATAAGTTTAAGTTCACCTTTGACATTAGCCATATAATCACCCAAGTGTTCAAGCATATTTGAATTGTATTTCAATTGTCTACCAAAATAAGCGTTAAAATCTTCTTGCTTAGCCATAAATTTATCAAACTCATCTAAGCATGGGCTAGCAAACTTAGTAAATGGGATTTCAGCTTTATCATATCTATAGAGAGAATTTACCTTTACTACCTGTGTCGGGTTATCAACACCATGTATTTCTTCAATAGGAGGTAAATTCTTAACATCTTCAGCTTTAATACCTTTTTCTTTCATGGATTTCTTTGCCTCTTGCATATCTTCAGGACTAAGAAATAGAACACCTCTTTTCTTCGGAGTTGGTTTAGGAATAGGATCAGGAACTGGCTCAGGAAGTGTCCAATTATTTTCATTTGTCAACATATTATTCAATAGAATTTCAGCTTCATCCGGTGTTCTTTCCCTGAAAACAGAACCAACACAACAATCCAGGTAATCTCTAGAAGCATCGATTAGTCCATTATAAAAGATATCAAGTATTTCATTTTTCTTAAGAGGATGATCAGGCAAAGCATTAAGTAACTTGAGAAGCCTCCCCCAAGCTTGTGGAAGACTCTCTTCTTCAATTTGCACAAAGTTGTATATATCCCTTAAAGCAGCTTGTTTCTTATGAGCAGGGAAATATTTAGCAGAGAAGTAATAAATCATATCCTGGGGACTACGCACACAACCAGGATCAAGAGAATTAAACCATATCTTAGCATCACCCTTTAATGAGAATAGAAATATTTTAAGGATATAAAAGTAACGAGTTCTCTCATCATTAGTGAACAGGGTAGCTATATCATTTAATTTAGTAAGATGTGCCACAACAGTTTCAGATTCATAGCCATGAAAAGGATCAGATTCAACCAAAGTAATTATATTAGGATCAACAGAGAATTCATAATCCTTATCAGTAACACAGATAGGTGAAGTAGCAAAAGCAGGGTCTGGTTTCATTCTAGCATTAAGAGATTGCTGCTTCCATTTAGCTAACAACCTCTTGAGCTCGTATCTATCTTTGCAAGCTAAAAAAGCTAGAGCAGCTTCTTTTTCAAAAACATAACCCTCAGGAATAACAGGTGATTCATATTTATTAGGGGAAGAGTCTTCATCATCACTTTCATCAATATTATCAGTTTCAATATTTTCATTCTCTCTAGACCTAGCAAGTTGTTCATCAAGAAATTCACCAAGTGGCACAGTAGTATCAAGCATAGAAGTAGTTTCATCATAAGTATCATGCATAGCAGAAGTGGCATCATCAATAACATGCGACATATCAGAACGAATAGCAGAAGCAGGTTTAGGTGTCGCAAGCTTACTCAAACAGAAGGTGAATCAAGTGCAGAGCTAGATGGCAGTTCCTTACCTCCCCTCGTATTTGAGGGATAAATCTTGGTTTTTGGATCTCTCAAGTTCTTCATAATGATAAGCAGATATAAATCCCAAGGGACTCAAAGAATAGAGCTATGCTCCCCGGCAACGGCGCCAGAAAATAGTCTTGATAACCCACAAGTATAGGGGGTCACAACAGTTTTCGAGGGTAGAGTATTCAACCCAAATTTATTGATTCGACACAAGAGGAGCCAAAGAATATTCTCAAGTATTAGCAGTTGAGTTGTCAATTCAACCACACCGGGAAACTTAATATCTGCAACAAAGTGTTTAGTAGCAAAGTAATATGATAGTAGTGGTAATGGTACCAAAAGGTAATGAGAGCAAAAGCAATGTTTTTGGTATTTTGTAGTGATGATAGCACTAACAACGGAAAAGTAAATAAACGATGAACAATATATGGAAAGCTCATAGGCAATGGATCGGTGATAGAGAATTATGCAGGATGCGGTTCATCATGTAACAGTCATATCCTAGGGTGACACAGAACTAGCTCCAATTTATCAATGTAATGTAGGCATGTATTCCGAATATAGTCATACGTGCTTATGGAAAAGAACTTTCATGACATATTTTGTCCTACCCTCCCGTGGCAGCGGGGTCCTAGCGGAAACTAAGTGTTATTAAGGCCCCCTTTTAATAGAGTACCGGACCAAAGCATTAACACATAATGAATACATGAACTCCTCAAACTACGGTCATCACCGGGAGTGGTCCCGATTATTGTCACTTTGGGATTGCCGGATCATAACACATAGTAGGTGACTATAGACTTGCAAGATAGGATCAAGAACTCTCATATATTGATGAAAACATAATAGGTTCAGATCTGAAATCAAGGCACTCGGGCCCTAGTGACAAGCATTAAGCATAGAAAAGTCATAGTAACATCAATCTCAGAACATAGTGGATACTAGGGATCAAACCCTAACAAAACTAACTCGATTACATGGTAAATCTCATCCAACCCATCACTGTCCAGCAAGCTTGCGATGGAATTACTCACGCACGGAGGTGAGCATCATGAAATTGGTGATGGAGGATGGTTGATGATGACGACGGCGATGGATTCCCCTCTTCGGAGCCCCGAACGGACTCCAGATCAGCCCTCCCGAGAGGTTTTAGGGCTTGGCGGCGGCTCCGTATCGTAAAACGCGATGAATGCTTCTCCTTGATTTTTTTTCTCCCCGAAAGCAAATATATAGAGTTGGAGTTAAGGTCGGAGGAGCTCCAAGGGGCCCACGAGGTAGGGGCGCGCCCCCACCCTCGTGGCTAGGGTGTGGCCCCCTGGTCTTCATCTTTTGCAAGGATTTTTTATTATTTCCAAATAGACGTTCCGTGAAGTTTTAGGTCATTCCGAGAACTTTTGTTTCTGCACATAAATAACACCATGGCAATTCTACTGAAAACAACGTCAGTCCGGGTTAGTTTCATTCAAATCATGCAAGTTAGAGTCCAAAACAAGGGAAAAAGTGTTTGGAAAAGTAGATACGACGGAGACGTATCACTCAACCACTTCTCCATGAGGAATTTTGTAGGCTTAACCTTCACATTGCTCCTCAAGGATTCCTTTCTACCTTGGTGGCGAAACCTACTCTTGTGGACCGATCATAGAAGCCTAGAAGCACAATATGGGGATTACCCGGATCAAATGAAACATTTCCAAGGGAATTGATGGTATTTTCTCTATAGATGATTGAGGTGTTGTTTTCTTCGACAACCGCCTAGTGGTTCCCAAAAAGCAACATCTTCGACAACTGATCCTTAAGGAGGCTCATGTATCTCCTCTCACGATTCATCCCGGTAGTACTAAGATGTATCAGGACCTACGCCATAGGTTTTGGTGGACTGGGATGAAGAGAGAAATCACCGAGTTCATTGCTAACTGTGACATTTGTCGCCGCGTTAAGGCAGAACATCAGAGGCCTGCTGGCATCCTTCAGCGTTTAGCTATTCCTGAGTGGAAATGGGATAAATTTGGTATGGACTTCATCACTGGCTTTCCTAGGACCAAGAGAGGGAATACTACTATCTTCATAGTCATTGATTGTCTTTCCATAGTGGCTCACTTCCTACCTGTTTGAGAGAGTATCACTTCTAGTTAGCTCGCTGACTTATATATTTCTCGAATAGTGTCACTACATGGTGTCCCACTGATACGTATCCAATGTATCTATAATTTATGAAGTATTCATGCCAATATATTATCATTCTTGGATGTTTTACAATCATTTTATAGCAACTTTATATCATTTTTTGGGACTAATGTATTGACCCAGTGCCAAGTGCTAGTTGCTGTTTTTTGCTTGTTTTTTACATCACAGAAAATCAATATCAAACGGGGTCCAAACACCGCGAAACTTTTTGTGGATTTTTTATGGACCGGAAGGAACCCAATAGGCCAGGGCTGCACCTGGGGGTGCCCCAAGGGGGGCACAACCCACCAGGGTGCGCCCATGTGGGTTGTGCCCACCTCGATGGCCTCCCGTACCCCTTCTTTGCACTATAAATTCCCAAATAATCCGAAACCCCTCAGGGTTAACCTAGATCAGAAGTTCTGCCGCCGCAGGGCTCTGTAGCCACCAAAAACCAATCTAGACCCATTCCGGCACCCTGCCAGAGGGGGGAATCATCTCCGGTGGCCATCTTCATCATCCCGGTGGCCACCATGATAAGGAGGGAGTAGTCTGAGGGTTTGTACCAGTAGCTATGTGATTAATCTCTCTCTTTCTCTCTCGTGATCTATATCATGGGCTTTGTTAATATAGTTGGATCATATGATGTTTCTCCCCTCTATACCCTTGTTGTGATGAATTGAATCTTTACACTTTGAAGTTTTGTCTTGACCGATTGAATGTTCAGATTTGAGAACACATGATGTATGTCTTGCGGTATGAATACTTGAGGTGACAATGGAGTATCTTATTGATTCACTTGATATACGTTATGGCACTCAACTTGCGGATTCCCGTGGTGATATTGGGGTAATCTATGCATAGGAGTTGATGCATGTTTTATTATCTTTTCTCCGATAGAAACTTTAGGGTCTCCTTATAGTTCTTTGTGTGGATTGAGTATTATGAATATGAATTTGCTTTGATGTTATTCTAGTACGAACTCTATGATAGATCGAACAGAAACAATAGCTTTGTGTTATTTTAGTATGAACTCTTGAATAGATCAAAGGGAAAGAATAGCTTTAAGGTGGTGTCGTACCCTACAAACAATTACTATATTTTGTTCTCCGCTATTAAGAACTCGGGAGTGATTCTTTGTTGCACTTTCAGGGATAATCATATGATCCAACTATCTTAGCACTGTTGAGAAATTGCACTAGTGAAAGTACAGACCCTAGGCCTTGTTTTTAAGCATTGAAATACCATTTTTGTGCCCGTTTATTATATGCTACCTTGCTGTTTTTATTTATTCAGATTATAAAAATATATTTCTACCATCAATATTACACTTTTATCACCATCTCTTCGTCGAACTAGTGCACCTATACAATTTGCCATTGTCTTGGGTGTGTTGGGGACACAAGAGATCTCTTGTGTTTGGTTGCATGGTCGTTTGAGAGAGACCACCTTCATCCTACACCTCACGGATTGATAAACCTTAGGTCATCCACTTGAGGGAAAATTGCTATTGTCCTACAAAACTGTGCGCTTGGAGGCCCAACACGTGTCTACAAGAATAAAGTTGCGTAGTAGACATCAAGTTCTTTTCTAGCTCCATTGACAGGGAGGTGAGTTCTTGAAGGTATATCTTTAGATCTTGCAATCGCATATTTTAGTTTCTTGTTTTATCACTAGTTTGGTTTATAAAAAGAAAACTACAAAAAATGGAATTTAGGTTGCATCATGTTATTGATCTTCTTTATAATATCTTTCTTGAAAATAATGGTTCGGAAAATTGTGCTCAATTGTTAGAAGAAGAAGTCAATAGAATGTTTGGCACAAAATATCTAAATGATGAGCATTATTGCAATGTTATTAGTATAAATTCTTTGAATATCCAAAATGCTAATGATGATTGCACAAGTCATGACAAAAATGTTTCTTATAAGCATGTCACTTTTTGCGGAGTGAATTGGGAGTGCCTTTGTACACAAAAAACGGAAGATAGATTTTGTAAGAAGCATAAATATTTAGAAACAAAAAGGTTGCAAGAGAGGCTAGATGATTGTGCTGAAAGATGTATTTTTTTCGCCATCCTTGTGAACTTTTCAATGAACGTGGTCATTTAAATCTCCAATGCAAATTGTTTCATGATCAAAAAGAGCCCTCTTTTGGGATATGAAGAAATGAAACATATAACTAAGGGTTTTCCAAATCCTGAGAGATTTCTTGGTTTTGATCTAGAAGAAATTTATATGTTTGTATGGTAAATTGCATTGAGAATCCTTATATTGCCAACTATCTAAAGACAAGAAAACAAATAGAATATGAAAAGAGTACTAATGAAAGGGAACATATTTCCCAATACCCTCCTAGTGTTTATTATGATGAATCAGGTAACAAGGAGGAGCTTCCTATCCAATCAATCTCTTCAACAAGGAGCTTGAAAGAATTAATTAAACCCACACATGGTGTGGTGAAGAAGAAGAAGAAGAAAAGAAGAAAGAAAAGAGGTAAAAAGGTATCTCTCCCAAATAATGTTGCTCCCATCACCATCGTGCCTCATGAAAGTGAATCAAATATGTTGATGGAGAATGATGATATTGAAGATGATTTTGTTATGCCTGTTGCTTGTTGTGATGATTATGATTGGGCATACAGTCATATTCCATATGATCTTGAAAATCCTTTTAGCACTTGCTTAGAAGATTATGATAAAAAGTCTGCTATACTATTGATGCCATTCATGCTATTGATAAGAATGATTGTGATGATATGCAAAACCACAAGCTTGGGGATGCTATGTTTAATGAGTATGACATGTTTGAAGATTTATTTGCTGGAAATAATGCTTGTCCTAAGCTTGGGGATGCTTTGCTTAGTTAATATGATCCTTTGATTCCTTCTACTTTCGATAAGAAAATTTATTATGATGATAGCATCCCTCCTATTTATGATGATTACATTGATGAAAGTGGGTTTGGAAGAGTGTCAAATTTAGGTAGTAGTGATCCCACTATTTTGGAGGGTGTTGAATCTTATTAAAATATTGATGAAAGTGGGTTTGGAGAGGTCATGACTTTATTTAGTGATACATCCACTATTTTGGAAGAGGTTTCAATTTGTTATGACAATGAAGTTGCTATCTATGATGATTATTATGATGACATCTATGCCATAAAGAGTGATAAATCTCTTATGCTTGTGCATCATGAAAAGACTGTTGTATGTGATGGTTATATTGTTGAATCCATCCATGATGCCTCTGAAAATTATTGTGAGGAAGGAACTTATTGTGATAGCCTGGCGTATTAGGGATGATAGACTACTCATATCAATAAGAAATTCCTTCTTCTCCGGGAGCCCATTCAGAAAGAACTCCAAAGTTAAGCATGCTCAGCTTGGAGTAGTTTCAAGATGGGTGACCGACCGGGAAGTTCCTCCCGGGTGCGCACGAGTGAGGACAAAGTGTGCAGAAAAGACTAGTATTGATCTGTGGGGCCATTCTAGAATTCGCCAGGAGTAACAACCACCGGCGGGTGTGTCCGGTGGCGTTACAAGTTGGTATCAGAGCCGACCCTCATGGTTACACAGATATTTGCGGACAGGTGCACTGTCATGTTGTGCATGACGTTTGTGACCCGTCGTGGCACACGGCATGGCACATGTGCCGGACTGGATGCACAGACGTATGTGCCAAGAGGGAACGTTCCTGTGGCCTGATAAGGACGTCGGTTCCTCTGAGTGGGGGTGTATGTGATAGCCTGGCTTATTACGGATGATAGACTACTCATATCAATAAGGAATTCCTTCTTTTCTGTGAGCCCATTCAGACATAACTCCAAAGTTAAGCGTGCTCAGCTTGGAGTAGTTTCAGGATGGGTGATCGACCGGGAAGTTGCTCCCGGGTGCACACGAGTGAGGACAAAGTGCGCAGAAAAGACTAGTATTGATCTATGGGACCAGTCTAGATCCCGCCAGGAGTAACAACCACTGGCGGGTGTGTCCGGGGGCGTTACACTTATGCTCTTACATATCTCAATAATACCAAGTTTCTTCTCTATGTGTTGATTATTTTGAAGTTGCACTTGTTTTGCCTTCCTATGCTAGTTGATTCTTGTTCCCATAAGTTGTTTGCTCACAAAATCCCTATGCATAGGAAGTGTGTTAGACCTAAATGTGCTAGTCATATGCTTCATGATGCTCTCTTCATGTTTCAATTATTAATTTTTATGCGAGCATCATTGAAATCAACATGCCTAGCTAAAAGGCATTAAAGAAAAGCGCTTGTTGGGAGACAACCCAATACTTTCACCTACTGTTTTGTGTGTTCACATGATTATGCTACTGTAGCAATAATGTTTTATTGCTTTTGTTTCAATGAAGTGCCAAGTAAAGCCTTTAGGATCTTGATGGGTGATAGTTACTTTGATCTTGCTGAAAAACAGAAACATGTGCGCTCACGAAAATAATTCTAGTTTTTAACAGAAGCGTGATAAAATGATGATTCCTTTTGCATAAGATTAATAGACAAATTTCTCAGGTTTTCCTAATATTTCATAATTTTTGGAGTAGCATAAGTATAGTTTGAGTACAGATTTCTACAGACTGTTCTGTTTTTGATAGATTCTGTTTTCAATGCATAGTTTGCTTGTTTTCTAGTTTCTATCACTTATATTGCTCAATATAAATTTTAGAAATGATATGCTACAGTAGGCATTGTGTGGAAACAATTATGAATCTTGTATTTGACAATACCAAAGTGAAATGGTTTGCTCTTTATCATACTAACCTATCTCACAAAGTTCCGTTAAGTTTTGTGTGATTGAAGTTTTCAAGTTTTGGGTGAGATATCGATATGAGGAGAATAAGGAGTGTCAAGAACCTAAGCTTGGGGATGCATTCCCAAGGCACCCCAAAGGAAATATTCAAGGAAGGTCCAAGCAACTAAGCTTGGGGATACCCCGTAAGGCATCCCCTCTTTCGTCTCCAACATTATCGGTAACCTCACTTGGAGCTATGTTTTCATTCATCACATGATATGTGTTTTGCTTGGAGCGTCAATTTATTTTGTTATGATTTGATTGCTTTTATTTAGAATAATGTTGTGAATCTTTTATTTCAATAAAAGTGGCAATGATAGCCTTTGTCATGCTTATTTTTGCAAGTATACATGTTGCTGTTTGAAAACAGAAAGTATACTGCTGTTGCAAAAATTCCCTAGAAAAGTCAGAATGTGATAAAATGTTAAAACTTTTTGAAAAATGAGCTCTGATAATTTTTTTCCAGTGTGTTAAACTTTCATAACTTTTGGACTTAGGGAGGTATTGATACTCTTGCATTCTTTACAGACTGTACTGTTTTGGCAGATTGCTGTTATGTTTGCATATGTTTTTGCTTGTTTAATGATCTTATTTGAGGATTGGAGTATTAAATATGCAGAGGCATTTAGTATGTAATGTTGAATAATAATTTTAGTGA
This sequence comes from Triticum monococcum, assembly GCA_034509565.1. Lineage (NCBI taxonomy): Eukaryota > Viridiplantae > Streptophyta > Magnoliopsida > Poales > Poaceae > Triticum > Triticum monococcum. The sequence goes on along the minus strand of CM067842.1, from coordinate 71,696,664 downwards.
TTTGCCACAGTAGAGAATGATAAGGTTTTTGCATTGGTTTATACTAACTTATCTCACGAGTTCTTGTTGAGTTTTGTGTGGATGAAGTTTTTGAGATTTAGGAAAACCGCGATATGAGAGGAATTAAGGAGACACAAAAGCTCAAGATTGGGGATGCCCAAGGCACCCCAAAATAATATTTAAAGAAGTCTCAAGCATCTAAGCTTGGGGATGCCCTGGTAGGCATCCCACCTTTCTTGTTCAACAATTAACGGTTAGTATCGGTTGAGCCTAAGTTTTTGCTTCTTCACACGAGTTGTGCTATTCTTGGATTGTCATTTTATTTTGTTTTTCTTGATGTTTTAATAAAATGCTTAGATATGAAAGTTTTTAAATAAGATAGAGTCCACAAATAGTTGCCAGGAAGGCTAAGTAAGCGGCACTCACATCCTGCCAACAAAGCTCTTTTCTATGGAATTGCTCTTGTGCTTCACTTATATCCTATGAGTAAATTGTTGAATAAATTTAATGTCATTAATTTGAAATCATATCATGCTTAGTGGTAGCTTCACATTGGGTTTAGAAAGTGAAATCTTTTGAGGCTTGACAATCACAATATTGGTCATACAAGCAATTCACGAATAATTAGTATAAGGAAGAGAACTTTCACATGCAAATACACTATCATGGAAATCTTTTGTGATTGTGAGCCCCCATCAAAATATTATATGCAAAAATTGTTGACGTTGGACAAGGAAGACAATGTAATGGTTTATGTTTGTTCATATTCACATAGAAGTTATATTGTCATAGATCCTTCAACATGTGGTGCTTGCCCCCCATCTTTGCTAGCCAAAAATTCCGCACCAAGTAGAGATACTACTTGTGCATCCAAAAACCCTTAAACCCCAATCTTATTTTCAATAGTCCACCATATGTACCTAAGGATTGAGCAAGATCTTTCAAGTAAGTTGTCATCGGTGCAATAAGGCAATAAAAATTGCTTCTAAAATTGAGCGTTGTATGAACTTGTGATGGCAAAGCAATAAAAACGACGGACAGCATAATAAATGTTGCTATCATAAGGGGCAATATAACATGACATTCTTTTGCACTAAGGTATTGAGCGTACAAACAAATAAGCGCGTGGCAAGCTACGCTTCCCTCTGCGAAGGGCCTATCTTTTACTTTTATGTATTTACTTTTATTCAAAGTGTCAAAGTTCTTCTCTTTATTCCTTTTTATTTTTCTCTTTTGGCAAGCATCATGTGGTGAGGAAAGATCTAGGCACATATGTCCAATTGAATATGGGTAGCATGAGTTATTATTGTTGACATCACCCTTGAGGTGAATACATTGGGAGGCAAAACAATAAGCAACTATCTTTCTATGTGTCCGGTTGAAACATTTTGCTCATGTGTACGCGGTGAGTGTTAGCAATCATAGAAGACTATATGATGGTTGAGTATGTGGAACTCTTACTTAAACTCTGTTGAATAAGTTGAATTGCAATTGCTTGGTGACTAAGAACATAGGTTCTTGAGCTTCAAGATAATTCATTGTTTGAACCTTAACATGTGAATTGGTTGCTACTATAACATGAGAAGTTTTATAAGAAAGAATTGCTGTTATGATGCTAGGAAAAGTGATTGAAATTATCATTGATCAAACTTGTGCACTTTGCTAGCATTCACACTTCATAAATTATTTCTTTTATCATTTACCTACTCGAGGACGAGTAGGAATTAAGCTTTGGGATGCTGATACGTCTCCAACATATCTATAATTTATGAAGTATTCATGACAATATATTATCATTCTTGGATGTTTTACAATCATTTTATAGCAACTTTATATCATTTTTGGGACTAACCTATTGACTCCGTGCCAAGTGCCAGTTGTTGTTTTTTGCTTGTTTGAGTCCAAACACCGCAAAAAAATTGTGGATTTTTTATGGACCGAAAGGACCCAATGGGCCAGAGCTGCACCCCAAGGGTTATGTGTGGGGTTCGACACTTGCTTGTTATGCGTACGTGTAACATGTATTGCAATGTGTGGGGTTCGATACTTAGTTGGTTGCCTTTGGTAGCCTTTCTTATGGGGAAATGCTCCCTAGTGCTTCCTAATGTCTGCTAAAACTACGTAGGTATTTCCTCAAAGAGGAAGGGATGATGCAGCACAACGAAGGTAGGTATTTCCCTCAATGATGAGACCAAGGTTTTCAAACTAGTAGGAGAACCAAGCAACACTACGTAAGTACCACCTACACACAAATAACAAATACTCACAACCTGATGTGTTAAAGGGGTTGTCAATCCCTTTCGGGTAACTGCGCTAGAAATTGGCAAACGGACGTGATAAAAATATGATGGATCGGATAAATAGATATCGAATAAAATAAATTGCAGCAAGGTATTTTTGTATTTTTGGTTTAATAGATCTAAAAATAAAAGCAACAGAAAATAGATCACAAAGGCAAATACATTAAGGAAGAGACCCGGGAGCCGTAGTTTTCACTAGTGGCTTCTCTCGAGAAAAATAGCAAACGGTGGGTGAACAAATTACTGTTGGGCATTTGATAAAACTTCAAATAATCATGATGATATCTAGGCAATGGTTATTATATAGGCATCACGTCCAAGATTAGTAGGCCGACTCCTGCTTGCATCTACTACTATTACTCCACACATAGACTGCTATCCAGATTTCATCTAGTGTATTAAGTTCATGGAGAAACGGAGTAATGCAATAAGAACGATGACATGATGTAGACAAGATCTATTCATGTAGGAATAGACCCCATCTTGTTATCCTTAATGGCAACGATACATACGTGTCGGATCCCCTTCTGTCACTGGGGTTTCTGGAATATTGGGGTATTTATAGAGTAAAGAGGCGGTCTGGGGGGCACCCGAGGTGGGCACAACCCACCAGGGCGCGCCTGGGCCCTGGTGGGTTGTGCTCCCCTCAGAGGACCCCTAGGTGCTTCTCCGGCCCATTGGATGTCTTTTGTTCCAAAAACAATCCACAAAAAGGTTCGCTGTGTTTGGACTCCGTTTGGTATTGATTTCCTACAATGTAAAAACATGCAAAAACAACAACTGGCACTTGGCACTATGTCAATAGGTTAGTACCAAAAAAATGATATAAAATGATTATAAAGCATCCAAGAATAATAATATAACAGCATGGAACAATAAAAAATTATAGATACGTTGGAGACGTATCACTTCCACTGAGCCATAGTAGTTCGCTACTGTTCTGGAACACTGGGATTGGCCGGCATGTATCCTTCTTTGATCTTGTGTCTGTCCCTTTAGGGAAATTTCATGTGTTGTTTCTTTATGTCCTTGTAGCTTGCTACGACTTGGGTTCATACGTTGAAGACTGACATATTCATTGTTGGGTTACGTATGTCTGTCCCTGTAGGATACGTCTCCAACGTATCTATAATTTTTATTGTTCCATGCTGTTATATTATTATTCTAGGATGTTTTACAATCATTTTATAGAAACTTTATATCATTTTTTGGGACTAACCTATAGACATAGTTCCCAGTGCCAATTGCTATTTTTTCTTATTTTCTACTTTGCGAAAAATCAATACCAGACGGAGTCCAAATGCAGCGAAACTTTTTGGAGATTTTTTCTAGACCAGAAGACACACGATGGGCCAAAGAAGTACCAGAGGGGGACTCTGAGGGGAGCACAACCCACCTAGGCCTGGTGGGTTGTGCCTACCTCGTCCGCCTCCCGCACCACCTCTTTGCCCTATAAATACCTCGAAAATCCAAAAACGCTAGGGAATTCGACAAAACACAATTCCAGCCGCCGCAAGTTCTAGAAACACCAGATCCAATCTAGACACCATCACAGAGGGGTTCATCATCCTCATTGGTGCCTCTCCGACGATGCGTGAGTAGTTCATTGTAGACCTTCGGGTCCGTAGTTAGTAGCTAGATGGCTTCCTCTCTTTCTTTTGATTCTCAATACAATGGTCTCTTGGAGATCTATTTGTTGTAACTCTTTTTGCAGTGTGTTTGTTGGGATCCGATGAACTTTGAATTTATGATCAGATCTATTTTATCCATGAAAGTTATTTTACTTTTCATGTCTTATATGCATGATTGCTTATAGCCTCGTATTTATTCTTCGAATCTTTGGTTTAGTTAGGCCAACTAGATCGATTTTTCTTGCCATGGCACGAGGTGCTTTGTGATGGGTTCGATCTTATGGTGCTCAATCCCAGTGACAGAAGGGGACATGACACATATGTATCATTGCTATTAAGGATAACAAGATGCAGTCTATTCCTACATGAATAGATCTTGTCTACATCATGTCATCGTTCTTATTGCATTACTCCGTTCTCCATGAATTTAATACACTAGATGCATGCTGGATAGCGGCCGATGTGTGGAGTGATAATAGTAGATGCAGCCATGCAGGCAGGAGTCGGTCTATTAATCTTGGACGTGATGCCTATATAATGATCATTGCCTCGATATCGTCATAATTATTTGAAGTTCTATCAATTTCCCAATAGTAATTTGTTTACCCACTGTATGCTATTTTCTCGAGAGAAGCCACTAGTGAAATCTACGGCCCCTGGGTCTATTGTTTACATATTTGCTTTGAGATCTATTTCTATTCGCTTTTATTTCCAAATCTATTATTCCAAAAACCAAAAAATACCTTGTTGCACTTTTTATTTGCATATTTTATTTCACGTTTATTCGAGATCTATTTATCCAATCTATCACAATTTTATCCCGTCAACTTGACAGTTTCTGGCGCCGTTACCCGAAGAAGGGATTGACAACCCCTTATACATGTCGGGCTGCAAGTATTTGTTCTTTGTGTGCATGTACCATTTACATAGTGTTTCTTGGTTCTCCTACTGGATTGATACCTTGGTTTCATAACTGAGGGAAATATCTACCATAGTTGTGCTGCATCATCCTGCTACGTCTCCAACATATCTACTTTTCCTAGCGCTTCTCCTCTTGTTTTGGACTCTAATTTGCATGATTTGAATGAAACTAACCCTGGAATGACACTATTTTCAGCAGACCTACCATGGTGTTGTTTTTGTGCAGAAATAAAAGTTCTCAGAATGGAACAAAACTTTGCGAAGATTTTTTATATAATAAATAAGAATTTCTGGAGCCAAGATCCATCGGAGGGGGCACCTGGGTGGGCACAACCCACCAGGGCGCGCCGCCCTCCTTGCGCACCCAAGTGGGTTGTCCCCACCTGGTGGCCCAGCAGACCGTGAAATCGACGCTATAAAATCCTATTTTTCTAGATAAAAATCAGGGAGAAAGAATTATCACGATCCACGAGGCGAAGCCGCCGTCACCTCCTCTTCTTCATTGGGAGGCCAGATCTAGAGTCTGTTTGGGGATCCGGAGAGGGGGATCTTCGTTCTTCGTCATCACCAACCCTTCTCCATCGCCAATTCCATGATGCTCCCCACCGAGAGTGAGTAATTCCTTCGTAGGCTCACTGGTCGGTGAGGAGTTGGATGAGATTCATCATGTAATCGAGTTAGTTTTGTTAGGCCATGATCCCTAGTATCCACTATGTTCTAGGATTGATGTTGCTATGACTTTGCAATGCTTAATGCTTGTCAATTTGGGCCCGGGTGCCATGATTTCAGATCTGAACCGTTTATGTTATCACCATTATATCCATGTTCTAGATCCGATCTTGCAAGTTATAGTCACCTATTACGTGTTATGATCCGGCAACCCCGGAGTGACAATAGTCGGGACCACTCCCGGTGATGACCGTAGTTTGCGAAGTTCATGTATTCACTGTGTGTTAATGCTTTGTTTCGGTTCTCAATTAAAAGGAGGCCTTAATATCCCTTAGTTTCCAATAGGACCCCGCTGCCACGGGAGGGTAGGACAAAAGATGACATGCAAGTTCTTTCCATAAGCATGTATGACTATTTACGGAATACATGCCTACATTATATTGATGGACTAGAGCTAGTGCAGTATCGCCTTAGGTAATAACTGTCTCATGATGAATATCATCTAACAAGTGACTTATCCAATGCCTACAAATTTATCTTATATTGTTCTTACTAAGTTACTACTGCTATCGTCACTATTGCACTTGCTACAAAACTACTGCTATCATTGTTAGTGTTACTGTTACTGTTGTCACTATTATCAAAACTATCATTTTACTTGGCTATTGATCACGTTGCTGCAGATAATTAATCTCCAGGCGTGGTTGAATTGACAACTCAGCTGCTAAGAGCAACTCTAGCAGACCCCGCAAAATCTTGACCCGCAAAACGCATTTGCGGTTTCACAAAGATCTCGTTTGTGGGTCGAAAACTAGCGCGGCCGAACAGAAACCATATCTGAAACTGCATAATTTGAAAAAAAAAAAGTTTTGCGGGAGAAATTGCACCTCGTGGGCGCCAGTAGTTCATCACGTACTGCATAGATTTTACATGATCAAACACTACAAACACTAGTTCATACTACATACTACATCAGTACTAGTACTAGAGGGGTGGGGATCTCACGGTGGCGAGCTGGCGGCCATGGACGATGCCATGGAGGAGCTCAATCCTCCTTGCCGGAGCTGCAGAGGTCGATGTACTTCGCCCTCTGCTCCTCGCGGATGTGCCGCCATGCCTCGTCCTTCTCCTTGGCGGCGAGGTTGGTGGCGACCGCCTGCCGCCACTGGAGGTCTTCGAGCTCCTCGGCATGGCGCCGGCACTCCGCCTCCCCGCGCACGCTTCGCTCGGCAATGGCTTCCGCAACCACTTCGTCGTCGGCCGAGCGGAGCGGGCTCCTCAGGCTCCTCCTTGACGGGGACAAACTCGAAGTCGTCCAGCTCCTCCAACCACTCCCTCTTCACGTGGAGAAGGCCCGTGCCAAAAGAGGAGGAGCTCCCGACGTACAAAGATCTCGCCGCGAATGAGAAGGACACACTAGAGGACGGGGTACGGCCATGCTGATGGTCGTACTCCTCCGTCTCGCGGACGCGGAAGCTCGCCGGCAGCGACAGGCCGCGGTTGGTCCACTTCCGAGCCCCGTGCTTCCTCGCGCCGTCTGACCGGATCCGCCGCTCGCGCTCGGGGTCGCTTCCGCCACCCGATCTGCTGCCGGAGCCGCGTCCGGAGCTCCACATGCGTCCCCACATGGCGGCTGGAGGCGGGAGGTGGTCGCTGGCGGAGAGAAATGTGGAGAAGGGGGTGGGGAATTGCGTGGCTCGGCGGCGGTGGGGGATAGGGTTTCGACCCGCAAACGCACCGCGGAACCGTAGATATAGTTGTCAGGGTGTGCGGTTTGTGGGTCGTGGCAAAAAAATTTACGGGCCAGGCGAGTATGCGGGCTCTGTTCTGGCCGGAAAATTGGGCTGAGCCCGCATACTCATCGGAATTTTGCGGTTTCGCGTATTTTGCGAGGCCTGCTAGAGTTGCTCTAATACCTTCAAATATTATTTGGCTCCCTTGTGTCGAATTTATAAATTTGGGTTGAATACTCTACCCTTGAAAACTGTTGCGATCCCCTATACTTGTGGGTTATCAAGACATTTTTCTGGCGCCGTTGCCGGGGAGCATAGCTATATTTGTTGAGTCACTTGGGATTATTATCAATTGATCACTATGAAGAATCTGAAGGATGCTAAGATTAAGATTTATCCCTCTAAGACGAGGGGAGGTAAGGAACTGTCATCCAGTTCTGCTTTAGATTCACCTTCTGTTATAAGTAAACTTGCAACACCACCATATGTTATCAATTCTGATATGTCACAAGTTATTGATGATGCTACTTCTGCTATGGATAATGCTTATGATGATGCTAGTACCTTGCTTGATGATGATGATGATGTGCCACTTGGTGACTTTGTTGATGAACAAATTGCTAGAGTAATACAACATGATGTTGTTGAATCTGATGATGAGCTTGAAACTGGAACTCCTGAAACACCTGGAACTAGCCTTCCTAGATATGAATTACCTAAGGTACTGGAAGGTTATGTTATGAACAAGGAGACAACTAGAGATATTCTTGCTTGTAGGGATAGAGATGATCTCGAGAATTATTATGCAAGTATAAGAAAAAATCTCTGAATGCTTGAATGAAATATGATCCTTAGTTTGCTACTTCACCAATCGTTATTGATGATAAGGATTATGAATTCTCTGTCGACCCAGAGTTAATTACTTTGGTTGAATCTGATCCTTTCCATGGTTATGAAACTAAAACTGTTGTGGCATATCTTACTAAGTTGAATGACATAGCCACCCTTTTTACTCATGATGAGAAGACTCGCTATTACTTTATTCTCAAATTATTTCCTTTCTCATTAAAGGGTGATGCTAAATCTTGGTACAACACTCTTGCTCCTGGTTGTGGGCGTAGTACGTCCCCAGGATATGATTTATTACTTCTCTGAAAAATATTTCCCTGCTCATAAGAAACAAGCTGCTTTACAGGAAATATTTAACTTTTTTCAAATTAAAGAAGAGAGTCTCCCACAAGCTTGGGGGAGGCTTTGCCAGTTACTTAATGCTTTGCCTGATCATCCTCTTAAGAAAAATGAAATACTTGATATATTTTATAATGGACTAACCGATGCTTCTAGGATTTCCTAGATAGTTGTGTTGGTTGTGTTTTGTAACATCCCAATTTTCAATTTGGATGTTATACCTAGGTCATCATATGCATATCATATTTCATTTGCATTTTGGTTTGATCCTAGAAATCTTAAGCAACTCAAGGACCCAAGGAGACAGTTGGATATTTCATTTATTTTCATATTTGAATTTTTCTCAAATTTGAAAAAAAAAGGGATCATTTTGTTTTTAATATTTTTTTCTCTCTGAAATATTTCCAATATAAAAATAAAAGAGATGAGATAAAAGGACTTCTCCAAAATAAAAGAAATATTGGAGGAAAAAATGTTAAAATCAAATAAATATTTTATTTGGATTTTATTCGAGGATTTATTTGAATTATAAAAATATGCATATTTCAAAATTGCATTTTAGGCGAGAAAAATGTTCACTTTGTTCTAAATATTTTATTTAGATGGTGAAAATTGTTTTTTGCATTTTTAGAATTTTTTATATTTATTTAGAATTTTCTTTGGTGGAATTTATTTTATTAAAAAAACGCGAACCGACCTAGGAGCCGGGACTCCCAGGTCGCCTCGTCGCCGCCAGCCTTTATAAGGCGAGGCCTGAGGCCGCCAGGCCAAGCCGTGCCTTGAGAAACCCTAGCCGCCGCCATGCCTCGAGCTCCGCGCTGCGCCGCCGCCGCCACCGCCCCGCGCCGCGCCGTCGCCGGAACCCGAGCCCGCCGCCACATACCAGTTTTTTTTCCAGGTTTTCGTCGTGTTTTTTCAGCAAACCCTAGATCTACTCCGGTTTCTTTTTAGATCGGGTTTTCTCCGGTTTTTTCGGTTAGATCTATTCTGCGCACATTCGTTCATTTAGTTCTGATAACGAATGAATTCGTTCGTTTGTCTCTGTTAGCGGACGTTCGTCTGATAGATTTTTCTTTTTCTGTTTTATTTTCCGCCAGGGACCTATCCGCGATTATTTTTATCGCAGATTAGCCCCTAATGTTCAAACCCTCGCAGTTTTGCAACCGTTCGTCCAAATCCAGTGAAACCAACGCCAAAATCTTCCTCACGAACCCCTCCTTCCAGCTAACCAACTTGAAAATGATTTTGGACAATTTAAAATTTGGTTGCAAGAAGATTTGTATTCAAACTTCGTTTGATCTTAGTTTGAGTTTCGTAGCTCCGATTTGAGTGTTTCTTTTTGCAAATCGAAGCTATTCGGTTGAACTTTCAATTTGGACTTTCTCATCCGAGTTTTACCCTTGCATCTATGCTTGAGTGCTTATGCAAGCTATTGTTTGTTTGTGATAGAGTTTCCGGAGTGCGAAGCATGCTACTACGAGTCTCTAAGGTTTGCAGATCGTTAGCAAGGCAAGTAACACTTTGATCATACCCCTTTATTACCCAGTTTGTATGCATTAGTTTCAACCCTCAAACATTGCATGAGTAGGATTGATAACATGTGGGTATTGGGAAGTAAATGATGAGGTAGAACCTATTGTCCTTTATATCAAACCCTGGGAGTTACTTTTATGTTATACTTATACTGCTATGCTATGCTTGTCGACGTGGTTTGGTTTGAGTGATCCATGACATTTATGAGTGCTATTATGAACTAAGGGTTTACTTAGGGTGGCTACTTTAACACACATCTAGGCGGATTGTTTGTGGGCACCTGGGGCAATCCAGTGCTGTCCAAGGAGATCCCGGGGAATCTGTGTGATCATCCTATGGTCCACTACCCAGGCTCAAAGGGATCATATTGTATTTCATGCTGGAAAACTTTCGTGTGCAGCCACAAGCCATTATGAGCTCTGGCATATTTCAGTAGGTTGTGTGACCTCTTTCAGTGGTAAACTAGCAGATGTAGGGGATGTAGCTGGTACGGTTTACCCGTCGAAAGGGCTAATGCTTCTGAAAGACTGTGTCTCGGTCATCCGTTTCTCAAACACCATGTAGTGCGAGAAAATCCAACGGAGGAGATCGAGTCTTGTGGGGAAAAATGCGCAAACCTCTGAAGAGTGTACAAACTGATCATGATTAGCCGTGTCCCTGGTTATGGACATCTTGAGTATCTGGTGCTTGAATTATTATGTTGATCTCATCACTTTATCTAATTAACCTTTTGGGTTAAATGATTACTTTAATTGGGATTGAGATGGGGTTTCCATTCTCAATGTTTATCAACCAACTTTGTAGTTAAATAAAATATATTCCTTTGTTGTAGGGAAAAATGGCTTTTCGCAAAAACATAATAACCATAGAGCCTCCACCAGCCAAATATGCATATAGTTGTAGTTGTTACATGTTCATTGCTCTACAGTGTTATTTTGCCAGCATATTCCATGTGTTGACCCGTTTTCGGGCTGCAACGTATTATGTTGCATACATTTCAGATGAAGAGTAAGGTCCGCTAGGTCGTTGTTTTGCACTCAGCTATGCCGTTGGAGTTGATGGACTCGCTTTATCTTCCAAGCCTTCCGCGGTTATCTTATTAGATGACCTTTAGCCACATTATTGTAATAAGTACTCTCTTATGAGATATTCGATTTAATAAGTGTGTGATTGCAACTTTGTTATAAATCCTTCAAGTACTATGTGTGTCAGCATTACCAATCTAGGGATGACATTTATGCATGGAGATTCGACCGTTTGAGGTTGGATCGCTACAAGATGGTATCATAGCACACGTTGATTGTAGGACGCGACCACTAAGATAAGCCATAGGTCACTCTTCTCTACTCATTTCTGACTCCTCTCCATTTTCCACTCTATAGATGGCGGACCCAAGGAACAAGTTTGCTCAACGGGATGAAGACACACCATTTGGATGACATTTGAAGGAAGTCACTAGGTACCTGAACATTGGAATACCAAGCTTCACCGGGACCTACACCGCCACTTTATCAGAAGAGGAGCATTGGATGATTCGAGTTCATATTCTAGGAAGGACATTCACGCCAGTTACCGAGCCCATAGAGTTTTCCTTTGATGCACCAACCTGGAGTCTAGGAAAGAGCATGGCAGCCCACATCGCCATGGGACGCATCGGCGAAGTCTACAACAAGGATCTTAAGGACACAATCTACCTGATATGTGGGCGCCGAGATGAGCAATGGGAGATGATCAGCACCAGGAGGGACAGATCCATTGCAGCCTTCATCCAGGAGTTAAACCAGCACATTCGTCTCCAGGAGAACCAAATGTGTGCAAGCATGATAGATCTGAAGAAGTTGATGGCTAGGAACATGGAGCTTGAAGAGGAACTCAAGTCTACACGCAACGGATACGAGGAGGAAATCGCAATGCTAGTAGAAAAGAATGACGACCCGACGAGGAAGCTAGGAGTATTCATGGGAGACCCTGCGCCAGGAGGAGATGAAGACCATCCCAAGGACTACATCATCATCGACGACACCGACTCCGACCCCGACAGTAGTGATGATGATTATGAAGACGAAGCTGGAGCGGATATCATGGAGTCTTCCACCGATCAAAATTTCTAGGTGACCCCCATTTTATCAGTAGTATTCCCCCATGTACATAGTAGTAGTCCGAGTATTTTGTAACGGTAGCTAGATCGATTGTATGCCCTTGTTTGAATTGAGTGGTGTGTTATGAATGTGTTTGTCTCATGTGCATATGGGTAGTGTTTTCTCACTAGACCTCACTCTATTCTAATCTCTCCCCTCTAAACCCATCAGATGCCTCCGAGACGTGACCCCGGATTTGCCTTCTCACCGGAGCTCACTTAGTTGATCCAACAGCAGAATGCCTTGATGCAGCTACTAGTCCAGAACCAAGACAACAACAACAACAACAATAACAACAACCCACCGCCACCACCTCTAGTTGACAATCTAGCCCGTTTTCTGAGGTTGAATCGGCCGGTGTTTTCCAGTAGCACCGAGCCGATTGTTGCTGATGACTGGCAACGCGGGATTGGAAGGGAGTTGACCACCGCAGGATGCACGGATGCGGAGAAGGTGCGCTTTGCCGCACACCAACTGGATGGACCCGCAGCCTCATGGTGGAAGAATTACACATCCACTTTTCCCATAGCAAATGTCACATGGGATCAGTTTTAGCAAGCTTTCCGCATAACCCATGTCTCAACTGGAGCTATGAATATGAAGAAGCGTTAGTTCCGCAACTTACGCCAGGGAAACCGTACTGTGGGGCAGTACGTGGATGATTTTAGCAAGTTAGCCCGCTATGCTCCAGATGATGTGGCCACAGATGCCGCAAAACATGAGAAGTTTATGGAAGGGCTGAATGATGAGATGAGTATGCAGTTGATGGTGGCAACATTCACAAACAACCAGGAGTTGGTAGACCGGGCCCTTATGATTGAAAGCAAACAGCAGCAGATAGAGAGCCGCAAACGGAAGTATGGACAGGGGAAGTAAAATTCTGGAGCTCAGCAGAAACCTTGCTTTACCCCTAACCCCGGAGGTTACACCCATGACCATGGAGGCCATACTCACAATGGAGGAAGTTCCCATAACCACAGTGGGCCTAAGAATGGAAACAGGAATGGAGCAACCAGTAGCCAGAACCGCCCCAACCCAACAACGCCCGCCAAGAAGGACCTAAGCCATATTACCTTTTACAAGTGCGGGAAGACTGGACACTACGCCAACGACTTTTCTAAGTTTAAGAATGGCAATGGAAATGGAAACTCTGGGAAGAAGCCCAATCCCTTCAACAGAGGTCAGGTGAACCACATCAACATGGAGGAGGTTGAAGAACAACCTGACAAAGTGATCGGTACTGGTGCATCACATTGATACATATCAAGGGGATTTGTGGACAAGTTGTTACAAACCTTAGCCCTTAGGTCACCCATGTTAGTAAGCTCACCAGGAGCAGAGTATATGGCCAGCCGATGGTGTGATTGGTTACCCTTGACCATTGGTAGCCATGTTTTCCCCTCAGACCTAATAATTCTGGGGTCACAAGGATTTGATATAATATTAGGCATGGATTGGTTATCGAAGTATGGAGGAAACATCAACTGTGCTAGTAAGTCAATTCTGTTCACCACCCCGACGGGAAAAAGGATCAAGTATGTATCTAGACATTTGTCAAGGAGGACCCAAGTAAATTCTCTCTCAGGAGTTGTTCAGGAGGAAGTGCCTGTAGTGAAGGATTACCCTGATGTATTTCCAAAGGAACTACCAGGCATGCCACCAGATCGGGACATAGAATTTTTGATAGAGCTGTTGCCAGGCACCGGACCAATATCAAAGAGGCCGTACCAGATGCCCTCAAATGATCTGAAGGAAATTAAGAAGAAGATTAAGGAGTTATTCGAGAAAGGTTATATTCGACGAAGTTCATCCCCGTGGGGAACCCCAGTGCTTTTGGTTGAGAAGAAGGATGGATCTTTGAGAATGATTGTAGATAATCGTGCATTGAATGAAGTAACAATCAAGAACAAGTACCCACTACCGATGATCAACGATTTGTCTGACCAGCTGCAAGGAGCAAAAGTATTTTCCAAGATTGATCTGCGATCAGGATACCACCAGTTGAAGATCCGAGAAAAGGATATACCTAAGACAGCTTTCACCACAAGGTACAGGCTATATGAGTACACGGTTATGTCATTTGGATTGGCTAACACCCCTGCCTACTTCATGAGTATGATGAATAAGGTGTTCATGGAGTTTTTGGATAAGTTTGTAGTGGTGTTCATTGATGATATTTTGGTATACTCGAAGAATGAAGAGGAACACAAGGAACACTTGTGCTTAGTTCTCGAGAAGCTCGGGGAACATCAGTTGTATGCCAAGTTTAGCAAGTGTGAGTTTTGGTTGAAGGAAGTTGGATTTCTTGGACATGTTATATCAGGAGAAGGTATACCAGTAGACCCCACCAAGGTTCAATCTGTAACTGAGTGGTTGGCACCCACCTCAGTTGGGAGATCCGCAGTTTTCTAGGAATTGCAGGTTATTATCGGAGATTCATTGAGAATTTTTCCAAAATTGTGAACCCTATGACGGAGTTGTTGAAGAAGGACACCAAGTTTAAATTGATGGATGAATGTTAGTCCAGTTTCCAGGAGTTGAAGAAACGTTTGGTTACACCCCTAGTGTTGATTCTTCCGGATATACGCAAGGATTTCCATGTGTATTGCGACGCTTCTCGCTAATGCTTCTGAAAGAGTGTGTCTCGGTCGTCCGTTTCTCAAACACCATGTAGTGAGAGAAAATCCAACGAAGGAGATCGAGTCTTGTGGAGAAAAGTGCACAAACCTTTGCAGAGTGTACAAACTAATCATGATTAGACGTGTCCCCAGTTATGGACATCTTAAGTATCTGGTGCTTGAATTATTATGTTGATCTCATCACTTTATATAATTAACTTGTTGGGTTAAATGATTACTTTAATTGGGATTGAGATGAGGTTTCCATTCTCAATGTTTATCAACCAACTTTGTAGTTAAATACAAATATATTCCTTTATTGTCAGGAAAATTGGCTTTTCGCAAAAACATAATAACCATAGAGCCTCCACCAGCCAAATATGCATATAGTTGTAGTTGTTACATGTTCATTGCTCTACAGTGTTATTTTGCCAGCATATTCCATGTGCTGACCGATTTTCAGGCTGCAACATATTATGTTGCACACTTTTCAGACGAAGAGTAAGGTGTGCTAGGTCGTTGTTTTGCACTCAGCTATGCCGTTGGAGTTGATGGACTCGCTTTATCTTCCAAGCCTTCTGTTGTTATCTTATTAGATGGCCTTCAGACACATTATTGTAATAAGTACTCTCTTATGAGATATTCGATGTAATAAGTGTGTGATTGCAACTCTGTTATAAATCCTTCAAGTACTGTGTGTGTCAGCATTACCGATCCAGGCATGACACTTATGCACAGAGATTCAACCATTTGAGGTTGGATCACTACATGTTTTTAGGGAACGAACTGTTGGGCAAGCTGAAGAATTATTGAATAATATATTTCAAAATTATGATGATTGGACTCTTCCTGAACAATCGGTTAAACCCACTCCAAAGAATAGGGGTATATTATATCTCAGTCCCGAAGATATGCAAGAGGCAAAGAAATCTATGAAGGAAAAAGGTATTAAAGCTGAGAATGTCAAAAATTTACCTCCTATTGAAGAAATGCATGGGGTTAATACACCACCACTACCTAAGGTGTTAGAGGTAAATTCTCTAATGAAGTTCAATAATAATGATAATCCTCACAATATGCACCCTAGCCAATGTCTTTATGAGTATGAAAATTACATTAGAAAATAAGATCACTTTAATGCAAATGTTATGAAACAATTGAAATACAATTCTGATATGATTGCTTGCTTGAGTGACTTGTTATTTAGAATCTCAAATGATGTTAGAGGTGTTGGAGAGCATGCTTCTATGGTTCAAACTCAGCCAGAACAAGTTGCTAAATCTCAAAGAGAATTGCTTGATGAAATGAATAATAATATATATGACTATGCTATTAGAGTAGCAACTAGAGGAGGTAACATGACTTAGGAACCACTTTATCCCGAGGGACACCCAAAAAGAATTGAATAAGATTCACAAAGAGTTAACACTGATGCACCTAGTCCTTCTAGAAAGAAAAAGAAGAAGAAAAATGATAGGGCTTTGGTCTTTATATGCTTGTAGTGAACCTGAAATAGAAAAACCTCCTGATAATGATAATGAAACTTCTATCTCTGATGTTGAAACTTAGTCTGGTAATGAACACTCACCTTCTGATAATCAAAAAGATAATGATGAGGTTCATGAAAATACTCAAACAAATAATAAAGAACCAGAAAATGATGTTGAGATAGAACGATCGGTTGATCTTGATAACCCACAACCTAAGAATAAGAGGTATGATAAAGTGACTTTGTGGCTAGAAAACATGGTAAAGAAAGAGAACAGTGGGTTCGAAAACATATGCCCTTTCCACCTAAGTCAACTAAAAAGAAAGATGATGAAGAATTTGAACGCTTTGTAGAAATGTTGAGGGCAGTCTTTTTGCGTACTCGCTTGACTGATATCCTTAAAATGCCTCCTTATGCAAAGTATATGAAAGACACCATCACTAATAAAAGAAAAATACCAGAAGCTGAAATATCCACTATGCTTGCTAATTATACTTTTAAAGATGGAGTACCTAAAAAACTTGGAGATCCGGGAATACCAACTATACCTTGCTCTATCAAAAAGAATTATGTGAAAATTGCTTTATGTGATTTAGGAGCTGGTGTTAGTGTTATGCCTTTCTCTTTATACAGAAGACTTGATTTGAATAAACTCACACCAACTGAAATATCTTCACAAATGGATAAATCAACTGCCATACCTATCGGTATTTGTGAGGATGTACCCGTTGTTGTTGCCAATGTTACTATTTTGACTGACTTTGTTATACTTGCGATGCCCGAGGACGACAACATGTCGATTATCCTTGGTAGACTCTTCTTGAATACTGCATGGGTTGTTATTGATTGCAATAAAAGCAAGGTCACTTTTCACATCAATGGTAATGAGCATACGGTGCACTTTCCGAAGAAACAACTCCAAGTGAATGGTATTAATGTTATTGAAAAATCTCCGGCAATCACTATTGGAAGTTTTCAAATACCTCTACCTACTGTCAAAAAGAAATATGAAATGCTTATTGTTGGGGACATTCATATCCCCATTGAGGTAACTTAGTGATTTACGAAAGTTCTTCGGTTTCATGCTAATCGAAAGTGGTTGTTAACAAGACTTGATCAACCTTATTAATGGATCATTTTTGAGAGGTATGAAGTTGATGAATTTAGTAAGCACTACCTTCTATCCCTAATTTTTGTTTTCTATTTTTATTAGTTAAATAAAATAAAATTCCATGTTTTATCTTTTTTCTTAATTTCCCGTGCAATTAAAAAAATGACTGTAACATCCCAAATTTCCAATTTGGAATGTTATACATAGGTCATCATTGCATATCATATTTTATTTGCATTTTGGTTTTGTGATCCTAAAATCTTAAGCAACTCAAGGACCCACAGAGAGAGTAGGGATTTTATTATTTTCACATTTGAATTTTTCTGAAATATTGAAAAGTGGATCATTTTGGTTTTATTATTTTTCTCTTCGAAAATATTTCATATTAAAAATATATGAGAGGGGATAATATGACTTCTCCAAAGTAAATGAAATATTGGAGGAAAAATAATAAAATCAAATAAATATTTTATTTAGATTTTATTGCTATTTTATTTGAATTAGAAAATATGCATTTTTCAAAATTGCATTTTTAGGCCAGATAAATGTTCACTTTGTTCTAAATATTTTATTTAGATGGCAAAAATTTGTTTTGGCATTTTTAGGTTTTATTTAATTAATTAGGATTTTTCTCGGCGGAACCGTTTAAAAAAACAAACCGACCTAACGGGTCGTGCCCGAGCAGGACTCCATCCGGCCAGGCTTTAAAAGCCAGCCAAGGCCACGCCCCCAGCCCACCAGAGCCCGCCGCCCGAACCCTAACCCCGCCGCCGCCAAAACCCTAGCGCTGCGCCGCCGCACCTCGCGAGCCGCCGCCGCCCGCCCGCTGCTGGCTCACCGGAGTCGCCACACGCCGCCGGAGCCGCCGCCGATCCGATCTGATCCGCCCGGTTTTTTTGGTTTTTAGGTAAAACTGTCGGTTTTTCTTAAAAATACCCTAGATGCGTTTTTTCTCGGTTTTCATTGGTTTATTTATTTAGCGGCCATTCGTCCGTTCGTTCGTTTTAACGAACATTGTTCGCCGGTTAGGTTTAGACAGCGAACGTTCGTTCGTTAGTCTTTCTTTGTATTTTTATTTCTGGCCAGGGACCTACCCGCGATTATTTTTATCGCGGATTAGCCCCTGAACTTCAAACCCTCGTCGTTTCTTAACCGTTTGTCCAAATCCAGTGAACGGAACGCCAAAATATTCGTCTCGAACCTCTCTCTCTGTTTAACCAACTTTAACAAGGTTTTGACAAATTTAAAATTTGGTTTCAAGCAGATTTGTCTAGGAAGTTCTTTTGACCGTAGTTTCAGTTCTGTAGCACTGATTCGATCGTTTCTTTTTTGCAAATTGAACCTCTTCAGTTGAACCTCCAGTTTGGATCTTCTTATTTGAAGTTTTACCCTTGCATCCTTCATTGAGTGCTTATGTATGCTATTGTTTGTTTGTGATAGAATTACCGGAGTGCGCAGTGTGCTACTACGAGTCACTAGGTTTTGTGGATCATCAGCAAGGCAAGTAACACATTGATCATTGTCGGTGTCAAAACCGGTGGATCTCGGGTAGGGGGTCCTGAATTGCGTGTCTAAGGCGGATGGTAACAGGAGGCAGGGGACATGATGTTTTACCCAGGTTTGGGCCCTCTTGATGGAGGTAAAACCCTACGTCTTGCTTGATTATTCTTGATAATATGAGTAGTACAAGAGTTGATCTACCACGAGATCGGAGAGGCTAAACCCTAGAAGCTAGCCTATGGTATGATTGTATGTTGTCCTACGGACTCAAACCCTCCGGTTTATATAGACACCGGGGGCTAGGGTTACACAAGGTCGGTTACAAAAGAGGAGATATACATATCCGTATTGCCTAGCTTGCCTTCCACGCCAAGTAGAGTCCCATCCAGACACAGGACAAAGTCTTTAATCTTGTATCTTCACAGTCCAACAGTCCGACCAAAGGATATAGTCCGGCTGTCCGGAGACCCCCTAATCCAGGACTCCCTCAGTAGCCCCTGAACCAGGCTTCAATGACGATGAGTCCGGTGCGCAGTATTGTCTTAAGCATTGCAAGGCGGGTTCCTCCTCCGAATACACCACGGAAGAATTTGAATATAAGGATAGTGTCCGACCCTGCAAAATAAGTTTCCACATACCTCCGTAGAGAGAATAATATTTCCACAATTCTAATCTGCTGACACATTTTGGCAGCATGTCGTCATGCCCTGGCCCGGTAATTATTCGAACCGTTTTCCCTAACCAGCCTCGCACATAACGCGAGGCAGTTTCTTGACATGTCTTGTCAAAGCAGAGATCGTGTTTCCCTTATTACGGGATTCTCATCAATACGGACGTGGGTAACCCAACCACGTCATCAATCACGGCACTTGGGGGATAAGCGAGTTTTACCAGGCAAGTGGGGGCGCATAGTTTAGTCTGCCCTTATAAAGGGATAAGATCTCACCCTTTTCTACCCACGCCTTCTTCCTCCTTGCTCATCCATTCTCGCGCACTCGAGCTCCAGCGCCCAAGTCCGCATCCTCTTCCTCAACACTCTCCAAAACTTGTCCGGAGCGGGAGGCAAGTGGATGGCCTCCTCCATCACGGAGGGGCACATCAAAAAGTTGCGTGGAGCCGGATACTTAGCCGTGGACATCGCGCACCGGCTGCCAGCCGCGGGGCAGGTCATCCGTACCCCAGAACCTCATGAGAGGGTGGTCTTCTTCCCCCACTTCGTCCGCAGACTGGGGTTTCCCCTTCATCCATTTGTCCGTGGCCTCATGTTCTATTATGGGATGGACTTTCATGATCTGGCCCCGAACTTCATCCTCAACATCTCGGCGTTCATCGCTATGTGCGAGGCCTTCCTCCGCATCCGGCCCCACTTCGGCCTGTGGCTAAAGACCTTCAATATCAAGCCAAAGGTGGTGGGCGGCCAACAAGCGGAATGCGGTGGAGCCATGGTGGGCAAAATGCCCAACGTTGCATGGCTCGAGGGCTCCTTCGTGGAGACCGTAAAGGGGTGGCAGTCGGGGTGGTTCTACATCACCGAGCCGCGCGACACCAACTGGGTGGCGTCTCCGAGTTTCGATCTAGAATCCCCACGCGGCTCACTTCCTAGAAGGAGAAGGGCCTGTCTTGGGGTTCATCGGTGGAGCTGGACAGACTCCAGAAATGTATCTGGAACATGACAAGCAAGAGACTTAAGCTTGTCAACATAGTCCAGGTCATGCTCTTCCGTCGGATCCTCCCGTGTCAGCAGTGGGATTTCAACTTATGGGAGTTCGACCCGGCCTGGCACCAGACTCTAAGCGAGCTCTTCGACACGACGCACAAAGACGTCTAGAGGGTGCTGTTCAAGGGTGCCGAGGTCCCTCCCTCTCTCACCGAGGACCGCGGGCTAAGCGCGAAGCGCCCTGCGAATCCGGTAAGTTCTGTACATTTGGCAGGATATTTATTTCCCATAGCTTAGCCCTGTACGGGGTCTGAGCTCTCATGCCTTTAACAGGACTGGGTGGAGGCATCAGAGCAGATTGACTGTCCGGCCCCTCTGCCCGAAGACACTGCGGGCGCTCTCCTGACGGAGATGCTGACTCCGGCTCCTTATAAGGTGCCGGAGAAGACCAAGAAGAAGGCCAAGGGAACCCAAAAGAGTTCCCGGCGCCAGGTGGTATCGGACTCATTGTCCGATAACTCCGCAACGCACTCCTCCTATGAAGATGAGGAGGAGGAAGATGAAGATGCTCCCCCTCCAGCCGAGGGAGACAAGAAAAGGATGGCCGCCCCAATCAGGGAGGCCGAAGGGTCCAAGAAAGGAAGGACTCTCCTTCCGGACTGCTCCACCACCGCTGCCGAAGGCGAAGATGAGTGGCTGCTCAGGGCCAAGCCCCTGGCGAAGTCATAAGTATTCGGATACCAGAGTAACTCATAGCATTCCTTTGTCGCACTACTTCTCCTAACGCCGAATATGATTATGTAGACCGCCCCAAGCCCGTATCGATGTATCCTCGTCGGGCGGCTCCTTGGATTCGTCGGATATGGATAGCGATCCACTTCTGACCGCCTCCTCCCCCTGCCCTACGGACAATGCCGAGGTATTGTCTCAAGGGGCACCGAGTCGGGGGGAGACAGTCCCGGAGGCGCCTCAAGGCGACCTTCTGGACTCTAGGAGCAAAGGGAGCAAGGCTCCCGGGGGCTCCAAGTTCGGCTCACAGCCGAACACGGCGCCGGAACCTCCAGTGGTTCCGGACTCGGGCAGGCGGCTCCCTTCCCAAAGGGGTAAGATGCCCATGCCGGTGGCCTCTGTCCATCCAGAGGCACCGGACAACCTACTGGGAGCGCTTTGCGGCACTTCCATCGATGAAGAGCACCGCACTATCATGACTGCGGTGATCAAGAAGGTTCAGTCCGCCAAGAGCGGACTAACTGAAGCCTGTGCCAGCCTTCTAACAGGCTTTGAGGTAAATGTTTAAAATATAGGAAAAATATTACCGCATAGACAGTAGCCCCTGATGCTCTGTTTTGTGTTCCAAAAGAAAAGCCGAATAGAGGATCCAATAATATCTGCAGGAGTCTAACATAAGTATGTCTATATGCGTATGCAGGCTTCGCTGCTGACCTCTGCCGCACTCACTGCGGAGGTCGCTGCACTGAAGCAGGACCTTGAGGGGTCCGAGAAAGAGCTCGGCCTTGCTAAGAGGCAGCTTGAGGAGAACAAAGGTAAGTAATACCTAGTCTATATATATATATATATATATATATATATATATATATATATGCGATTGCAAAATGACAGGATCATCATGAATTTGCCAGGGGCCATGACCGAAGTGGCGACACTGAAGCAAGCGCTGTCCAAGGCCAAAAACAAAGCGGCCCAGGAGTGCACCGAGCGGGAAAAGCAAGAGGCACGGGTGGGTGAGGTGCAGCAAGAGCTCCAAGCTCTCATGATGAAGCACGAGGCGTTGGAGCTTGACTCGAAGATGCGAGAGTCTGAGCTTGCCGCGGCCCTTGAGAGCGCAAAGAATGCCAAGGCTGAAGCCCACAAGGCCCTCCAGGAGATTGAGGTGATGAGGAAGATAGCGGCGGGTAAGGCATTCAATATGCAAAGCAAGCATGTGAAAGTAAATTACTTGTTACTTACCCGAGTCCGGAGCTCTCCAGGAGCATTCACAGATTTGCCCCGCAGCGTGTCGGATGCCGCATAGTTTTACCAGGCCGAGGAGGGAAGCTCAACGGAGAAGCTGTTCTGGTCTCAGTATACTGGGACCGAACACCCTTTGCCTATGAGCGACCAGCTGAAGCAACTAGTCGAGCTGCACAAGGTGGCCGAATAGGCCATGAAGGGCTTTGTAGTCCGGATGTGGCCTGGCGACGCCCTTCCCAACAGCTACTTCGGCCTAGTGAGGCGGCTTGTGGATGCCTGCCCACGGCTGGAAGTCATCAAGCGGTCCGTCTGCATCGAAGGTGCACGCCGGGCTTTCGCTCGTGCCAAGGTGCACTAGGCCAAGATGGACGCCGTGAAGCTGGTGAAGGAGGGGCCGCCGCAGGGCAAGGAGCGTCGCCACCCCGAGATGTATTATGAGGGTGTCCTGAAGGGTGCCCGTCTTGTAGCGGACGAGTGTGCGAAAGATGTAATATTTGAATGAACTTGCACGTATGATCCTATATTATGAAAACTTGTTCATATGCTCTATGCAACGCTTGTTTGAATTTAAAATATTGCCTTCTGTTCGGCTGTTTATCAAATCTGAGAGATGGCTAGTCGTCGGCTTCTGCCCCCATGCCACGAGTGTTGGGGTGCTCGGGATAAACCTGAGCACTCTTGTTCCCGTTTTTGGGTCCTTCGAGGGAGGTGCTCAGCACAACGAACAAGGCAATCAGACTATAATGTGTTATCACTCTCACTTAGCCATAGAATTCTATAATTTTAAATTTTGGCGAAGCCCCTAGTATTCGGAAGACCGAATTCGGGGCGATATACACGCCTTAAGCCGGACAAAGCCGACTCCTCGCTCTAAGCGGCATAAGTCTTTAGGGACTTGAAACCTCTCGAACAGCGACCAGTCTCTCGCCTTATCATGACAGTCAGTTTTATCTTTCTCTACTGAGGTGCTTAGCCCAGCAGAACCGGGGCACAATCGCAGTAGTTCTCCCAGTGCTACCTTAGCCGATATAGTGGAACGTAAGGTACCAAAATATGGGAGCCCGGCAAACCCAACTATTGACCCAAGACATGATTCAGAGCTGATGCATATAGTGCTATAAGTTCGGGGTGCCGCACTGTCGAAAGTGTTCGGACTTCTCACGCCGTATTATGGGGTATGCTTAAGCCCCTGGCGTATTGGCCGTACCAGAGTGTATGGGTGCTGGATGTCATGAATGAACATATATATATATATATATATATATATATATATATATATATATATAACAAGAATGCAATAATAGTCTTAGTGCTATGCATTGTTTATTCAAAAAGGTGCATTAAAGCTGAATAATACAAGTAGTGCGATAAGCAAAAAGCAGGACTATTTGACATGTCCCTTCCAAGGGCAAGCTGAGGAATGGTATTAAAGCAAGTATTTCACTCGTTATCGTAATCCACCTCGGAGTTCCGTGGTGCGAGTAGCTTTCTGCCTCCTTGGTTGCTGCATCATGTGTCCGGCAATCATACTGTTGGACAGGATTTCCAGAGATTAAAGTCCTGAAAGAGAAAAATAACAGAGCGGGAAGCCCCTAGTGCGGTTGAGCCGCGTCTTGGGGCGTGCCGTAGTCGTGCCCCCTCCCCACCTGTGCCCATGGTATTTTTAATGCGTAATTATGTATGCGTGGCACGGATTTCACCGTTTGGCTGGGACCGGGGTGGGGGCCGCATTGCTATGCGAGCTCGGAACGTGCCAGGCGGGCTTGTTGACGATTATTCCGGGCGCGCTTGAAGGTGTCCGGGTCCTTAATCGTCGAACTAGTGGATTGCCTTAAGAGGCTGCTTTGCGCTTCTGCTGCGAGGGCCGCAGTGTGCTCCTCCGTGCGGAGAGAGCGCTCTATGTTTCCATTAACTGTGATGACCCCCCGAGGTCCTGGCATCTTGAGCTTGAGGTATGCGTAATGCGGTACCGCATTGAATCTCGCAAATGCGGTTTGCCCGAGAAGTGCATGATAGCCACTGCGGAACGGGACTATATTGAAGATTAGCTCTTCGCTTCGGAAGTTATCCGGGGATCCGAAGACCACTTCCAGTGTGACTGAGCCTGTGCAGTGGGCCTCTACACCTAGTATGATGCCTTTGAAGGTCGTCTTTGTGGATTTGATCCTTGAGGGGCTATACCCATTTTGTGCATTGTGTCCTGGTAAAGCAGGTTTAGGCTGCTGCCGCCATCCATAAGGACTTGAGTGAGGTGAAATCTGTCAATGATTGGGTCTAGAACCAGTGCAGCAAATCCGCCATGACGGATACTAGTGGGGTGGTCCCTGCGATCGAAGGTGATCGGGCAAGAGGACCATGGGTTGAACTTTCGGGCGACTGGCTCCAACGTGTATATGTCCCTTAGCGCACGCTTTCGCTCCCTCTTGGGGATGTGGGTTGCGTATATCATGTTCACCGTCCACACTTGTGGGGGGAACGTCTTCTGTCCTCCAGTGTTCGGCTGCCGGGGCTCCTCCTCGTCATCGCTATGCGACCCCTTATCTTTGTTTTCGGCATTTAACTTGCCGGCCTGCTTGAACACCCAACAATCCCTGTTGGTGTGGTTGGCTGGCTTGTCGGGGGTGCCGTGTATTTGACATGAGCGGTCGAGTATACGGTCCAAACTGGACGAGCCCGAAGTGCTTCTTTTGAATGGCTTTTTCCGCTGACCGGGTTTACAGCCTTTGAATCCGGCATTGACTGCCGTATCTTCGGTATTGTCGCTGTTAATGTGGCGCTTATGTTTGTTGCAACGTGACCTGCCATTGCCATCCTTGGTATCCGAAGTACCATGGTTCTTTGATATGTTATTGCTGCGAGCCAGCCAGCTGTCTTCTCCCGCACAAAGCGGGTCATGAGTGTCGTGAGGGATGCCATAGATTTCGGCTTTTCCTGGCCAAGGTGCCGGGCGAGCCACTCATCGCGGATGTTATGCTTAAAAGTTGCTAGGGCTTCTGCATCTGGACAGTCGACGATTTGATTCTTCTTTGTTAGGAACCGTGTCCAGAATTGCCTGGCCGACTCCTCTGGCTGCTGAATTATGTGGCTCAAGTCATCGGCATCCGGCGGTCGCACATAAGTGCCTTGGAAGTTGTCAAGGAATGCGGCTTCCAGATCTTCCCAACAGCCAATGGACTCTGCTGGCAAGCTGTTGAGCCAATGCCGAGCTGGTCCTTTGAGCTTGAGTGGGAGGTATTTGATGGTGTGTAGATCATCACCGCGGGCCATGTGGATGTGCAGGAGGAAATCCTCGATCCATACTACAAGATCTGTTGTGCCATCATATGATTCGATATTTACGGGTTTGGAACCCTCTGGGATTTGGTGATCCATTACTTCGTCTGTGAAGCATAGGGGGTGTGCGGCGCCTCTGTACTAGGCTATATCGCGACGCAGCTCAAATGAGTCCTGCCCGCTGTGTTCGGCCCGGCCGAATTTACTTTTACTATATCTGGTGTGACGGTTATTGTCTCGCATAGTGGCGCGCCCTCGTGATCCGTAGATCGATCTTGCATGTTTTGCTTTGTCCTCCCATATGTCTCGCAGATCCGGCATGTTTCCCCGTGTCTTGTCATTTTTATTTGAGTGGCGTCGGGGTGCGGGCTGGGTTTTTGGCTGAAATGCCTCTCTGTATCGGCCATGAGGTGGCCGGTCAGCCGCATCATATGCTGGAGATGTAGGTCTGAGTGCTTCCTCCTCCAGTCGGGGTAGCAACCTACGCTTTGGGTAACTCTTGGAGGGGTGTTCGAGTTTATATTCCTCGGCCGCAAGGACTTCAGTCCATCTGTCAGCTAGCAAGTCTTGATCAGCTTGAAGCTGCTGGTGCTTTTTCTTAAGGCTATTTGCCGTGGCTATAAGCCGGCGCTTGAAGCGCTCTTGTTCGACGGGATCCTCAGGCACGACGAATTCGTCATCGTCGAGGCTTGCCTCGTCTTCGGAGGGAGGCATGTAATTATCATCCTCCGCCTCTCCATCTGCCGCTCTCTCTGGAGGGCTGGCTTCTCCATCCTCCTGCCCTAAATCTTGCTGGAGGAGATTGTTGTCGTCTTCGGCACTGTCCGGAGTGCTATTATCTCCTGTGTCGGGGTCACCGCTTTTGCTTTGGCGAGACTTAGAATGGCGCCGCTGACACCGGCGCTTGGGTTGCTTTTTGGAGGGGTCATCCTCCGCTGTCTCATCGCCATTGCCTTCTTTGGGTGTGTCCACCATGTATATATCATATGATGAGGTGGCTGTCCAGTGCCCGATGGGCAGTGGTTCCTCTTCGCCTCCCGCATCGTCGTCCATGCCGTCGATGTCTTCGGAGTCGGAGTCGAGCATGTCGGTTAAGTCGTCGACAGTGGCTACTAAGTGGGTGGTGGGTGGGCGGCGAATTTCTTCATCATCCGCATCCCAATCCTGCCGGACATAGTTCGGCCAGGACTCTCCTGACAA
The DNA here is from genome assembly GCA_034509565.1 of Triticum monococcum. Taxonomy (NCBI): domain Eukaryota; kingdom Viridiplantae; phylum Streptophyta; class Magnoliopsida; order Poales; family Poaceae; genus Triticum; species Triticum monococcum. Next base: position 71,669,732 of record CM067842.1, on the reverse strand, counting down.
GGAGAGAGACCTTAATGAGTTCAGTATGTTGTCGAAGGGCGAGTGCTGAAAGATATCCGCGGAGGTAAACTCCATGATCGGCGCCCAGTCGGATTCTATAGGCACGGGCGCAGGCGGTTGGGAGTCCGTGGCCGGGGAGGAATCCGGTAGTTCGGCATCACGGCTCTCATGAAGGGTAAGATCGATACTCGGCTCGATCGCCGATGAGAATGCGGCCTCTGTGGTGGGGTCTATCCACCCACCTATGGAAGGCGCAGCTGGCTCCGAATTGAAGGTCGGAGCGGTTGCCGAGGCGATCTCCTGGACACTGTCCGATGGCAGAGCTAGATCATGCTCATCGTGGCCGTGTGGCGCACTAGGCAGGGGCTCGAATCCGTCGAAGATCAAGTCTCCACGGATATCGGTCGTGTAGTCTAAGCTTCCAAACCTAACCTGATGGCCAGGGGCGTAACTCTCGATCTGCTCCAGATGGCCAAGCGAGTTGGCCCGCTGTGTGAAGCCGCCGAATACAAAGATCTGTCTGGGGAGAAAAGTCTCACCCTGGACTGCATCGCTATCGATGATCGAAGGAGCCATCAAGCCTAATGGCGACGACATAGAGGAACTCTCAATGAAAGCACCAATGTCGGTGTCAAAACCGGCGGATCTCGGGTAGGGGGTCCCGAACTGTGTGTCTAAGGCGGATGGTAACAGGAGGCAGGGGACACGATGTTTTACCCAGGTTCGGGCCCTCTTGATGGAGGTAAAACCCTACGTCCTGCTTGATTATTCTTGATAATATGAGTAGTACAAGAGTTGATCTACCACGAGATCGGAGAGGCTAAACCCTAGAAGCTAGCCTATGGTATGATTGTATGTTGTCCTACGGACTAAAACCCTCTGGTTTATATAGACACCAGGGGCTAGGGTTACACAAGGTCAGTTACAAAAGAGGAGATATACATATCCGTATTGCCTAGCTTGCCTTCCACGCCAAGTAGAGTCCCATCCGGGCACGGGACGAAGTCTTCAATCTTGTATCTTCATAGTCCAACAGTCCGGCCAAAGGATATAGTCCGGCTGTCCGGAGGCCCCCTAATCTAGGACTCCCTCAATCATACCCCTTTATTACCCAGTTTTTATGCATTAGTTACAACCCTCAAACATTGCATGAGTAGGATCTCTTAACAAGTGGGTTTTGGGAAGTAGTTGATGAGGTAGAACCTATTGCCCTTTTATTATCAAACCCTGGGAGTTACTTCTACGTTATGTTTATACTGCCATGCTATGCTCATAGACGTGGATTGGGTTTGAGTGTATCCATGACAAATGTGAGATTATTAATTAATGGTTTACTTAAGGTGGCTACTTAAACACACATCTGGGTGGATTGGTTGCGGGCACCTGGGGATATACCAGTGTTGTCCTTTTTTTGGTTCGCCACCCAGGCTCAAAGGGATCATAAGATTATTCATGCTACAAACTTTTGTGTGCAGCCACAAGCTATTATGGGCTCTAGCATAGTGGAGTTAGTTGCACGACCTCTTCAAGTGGTAGGCTAGCAGATGTAGGGGATGTAGGTTGGTACTGTCTACCCGGGGTTAGAGTTAATGCTTCTGAAAAACTGTGTCTCGGTCATCCGTTTCTCAAACACCTTGTAGTGTGAGAAATCCAATGGAGGAGATCGAGTCTTGTGGGGAAAAGTGCGCAAACCTATATAGAGTGTACAAACTAATCATGGTTAGTCGTGTCCCCGGTTATGGACATCTTGAGTATCTAGTTCTTGGATTATCATGTGGATCTCATCACCCTAAATTAATTTGTTGGGATGATAATTGCTTTTAATTGGGATTGAGATGGGGTTATACCATTCTCAATGTTTTTCAACTACCATGATAGTTAAATAAAATATATTCCTTTGTTGTAGGGAAACATTGGCTTTTCGCAAAAACATTGTAACCATAGAGCCTCCACCAGCCATATATGCATGTAGTGATAGCTTTTACTTGTTTCATTGCTCTACTGTGTTACCTTGCCAGCATATTCCATGTGCTGGCCCATTTCGGGCTGCAACATATCATGTTGCAGACTTTTCAGACGAAGAGTAAGGTGCGCTAGGTCGTTGTCATGCACTCAGCTATGCCGTTGGAGTTGATGGACTCACTTTATCTTCAAAGCCTTCCGCTGTTATCGTAATTAGATGGCCTTAGGCCATATTTATTATAATAAGTTCTCTTTTGAGACATTTGATGTAACAAGTGTGTTATTGCTACTCTGTTATAAATCCTTCGAAGTATTGTGTGTGTCAGCATTACCGATCCAGGGATGACACTTATACACAGAGATTTGGCCGTTTGAGGTCGGATCGCTACATTGACCCAAAAATAATGGTTCTCGGAATGCTCTGAAAATTTAATACGATTTTTTCTGAATATTTAAGAATTTCTGGTGCAAATAATATCAGAGGGAGGTGAACCAGGTGGGCACAACCCACCTGGGCATGCTAGGACCCCCAGGCGCGCCCTGGTGGGTTGTGGTCCCCGCGTGGGCTCTCTCACTTATCCCTTCAAATCACATCATCACTTACCTCCAGAAAAAAATCTCCATTGCTCTCGCTCTCTCCCGTGTTCTTGCTCTCAAACCCACGGATTTCGATCTCTTTGCTCGAAGCTCCGTTTCCGAAACTATTTCGGGGGATTGTTGCTTGAAAATTGTACGTGAGTATGATGAACCTTTTTGGAAGGAGTTCTGCGAGAAGGAGATCCTCGGGGGCATCTTCTTGTGACAGCTCCGCTCACCGGTCTTATGTTGAACCAAGTGAAAGTTCCACACGAGATGGTGCCACCAAAACATGCTTGTGGCCTTGCGATGACCATATGCCGCGTGTAGGAATTAAGGAGGAATTTGAGCAATATGTTCACAATACCAACCTCGGTCCTTATATTTTAGATAACTACGATCAACACCACATTCTCACTGAACCATTTGTCAAAGGATTTAAATTCCATCCCCGTGAGTCTAGGGTGTCGTTTATGCTTTATGAAAATCCATTTTGTTGGGGAACGTAGCAGAAATTCAAAATTTTCCTACGTGTCACCAAGATCTATCTATGGAGAAACTAGCAACGAGGGGAAGGAGAGTGCATCTCCATACCCTTGTAGATCGCTAAGCGGAAGCGTTCAAGTGAACGGGGTTGATGGAGTCGTACTCGTCGTGATCCAAATCACCGATGACCAAGTGCCGAACGGACGGCACCTCCGCGTTCAACACACGTACAGCCCGGTGACGTCTCCCACGCCTTGATCCAGCAAGGAGAGAGGGAGAGGTTGAGGAAGACTCCATCCAACAGCAGCACAACGGCGTGGTGATGATGGAGGAGCGTGGCAATCTTGCAGGGCTTCGCCAAGCACCGCAGAAGAGGAGGAATAGACGGATGCAGGGCTGCACCGACGAGAGATCGAATCACCTGTTATGGGCAGCCCCTAGGCCTCATATATATAGGGGAAGGGGAGGGGCTGCGCCCCCTCTAGGGTTCCCACCCCTAGGGGGGCGGCAGCCCTAGATGGGGAACAAGGGTGGCGGCCAAGAGGGGGAGAAGGGGTGGCGCCCCTAGGGTGGGCCTTAAGGCCCATCTAAGCCTAGGGTTTCCTCCTTTTTTCCTCCTAGCTGCCCTTGGGCCTTGTGGGAGGCGCACCAGCCCACTTAGGGGCTGGTCCCTCACCACCCTTGGCCCACGCAACCTTCTGGGGTTGGTGGCCCCACTTGGTGAACCCCCGGGACCCTCCCGGTGGTCCCGGTACGTTACCGATAAACCCCGAAACTCTTCCGGTGACCAAAACAGGACTTCCCATATATAAATCTTTACCTCCGGACCATTCCGGAACTCCTCGTGACGTCCGGGATCTCATCTGGGACTCCGAACAACATTCGGTAACCACATACAAACTTCCTTTATAACCCTAGCGTCATCGAACCTTAAGTGTGTAGACCCTACGGGTTCGGGAGACATGCAGACATGACCGAGACGTTCTCCGGTCAATAACCAACAGTGGGATCTGGATACCAATGTTGGCTCCCACATGTTCCACGATGATCTCATCGTATGAACCACGATGTCAAGGACTTAATCAATCCCGTATACAATTCCCTTTGTCTATCGGTACGATACTTGCCCGAGATTCGATCGTCGGTATCCCAATACCTTGTTCAATCTCGTTACCAGCAAGTCTCTTTACTCGTTCCGTAACACATCATCCCGTGATCAACTCCTTGGTCACATTGCGCATATGATGATGTCCTACCGAGTGGGCCCAGAGATACCTCTCCGCTTACACGGAGTGACAAATCCCAGTCTCGATTCGTGCCAACCCAACAGACACTTTCGGAGATACCTGTAATGCACCTTTATAGTCACCCAGTTACGTTGTGACGTTTGGTACACCCAAAGCATTCCTACGGTATCCGGGAGTTGCACAATCTCATGGTCTAAGGAAATGATACTTGACATTAGAAAAGCTTCAGCATACGAACTACACGATCTTTGTGCTAGGCTTAGGATTGGGTCTTGTCCATCACATCATTCTCCTAATGATGTGATCCCGTTATCAACGACATCCAATGTCCATGGTTAGGAAACCGTAACCATCTATTGATCAACGAGCTAGTCAACTAGAGGCTTACTAGGGACATGGTGTTGTCTATGTATCCACACATGTAGCTGAGTTTCCTATCAATACAATTATAGCATGGATAATAAACGATTATCATGAACAAGGAAATATAATAATAACTAATTTATTATTGCCTCTAGGGCATATTTCCAACAGTCTCCCACTTGCACTAGAGTCAATAATCTAGTTCACATCGCCATGTGATTAACACTCACAGGTCACATCGCCATGTAACCAACATCCAAAGAGTTTACTAGAGTCAATAATCTAGTTCACATCACTATGTGATTAACACTCAATGAGTTCTGGGTTTGATCATGTTGCTTGTGAGAGAGGTTTTAGTCAACGGGTCTGAACCTTTCAGATCCGTGTGTGCTTTACAAATCTCTATGTCATCTCCTAGATGTAGCTACCACGTTCTATTTGGAGCTATTCCAAATAACTATTCTACTTGGAGCTATTCTAAATTGTAGCTCCATTATATGTATCCGGTATCTCTACTCAGAGCTATCCGGATAGGTGTTAAGCTTGCATCGACGTAACCCTTTACGACGAACTCTTTTACCACCTCCATAACCGAGAAACTTCCTTAGTCCACTAGTTACTAAGGATAACTTTGACCGATGTCCTGTGATCCATTCTTGGATCACTCTTGTACCCCTTGACTGACTCATGGCAAGGCACACTTCAGGTGCGGTACACAGCATAGCATACTGTAGAGCCTATGTCTTAAGCATAAGGGACGACTTTCATCCTTTCTCTCTATTCTGCCGTGGTCGAGCTTTAAGTCTTAACTTCATACCTTACAACTCAGGCAAGAACTCCTTCTTTGACTGATCCATTTTGAACACCTTCAAGATCATGTCAAGGTATGTGCTCATTTGAAAGTTCCATTAAGCATTTTGATCTATCCTTATTGATCTTGATGCTCAATGTTCTAGTAGCTTAATCCAGGCTTTCCATTGAAAAACACTTTCCAAATAATCCTATATGCTTTCCAGAAAGTCTACGTCACTTCTGATCAACAATATGTCAACAACATATACTTATCAGAAATTCTATAGTGCTCCCACTCACTTCTTTGGAAATACAAGTTTCTCATAAACTTTGTATACACCAAAATCTTTGATCATCTCATCAAAGCATACATTCCAACTCCGAGATGCTTACTCTAGTCCTTAGAAGGATTGCTGGAGCTTTGCATACTTATTAGCATATTTCAGGATTGACAAAACCTTCCGGTTATATCAAATACAACCTTTCCTCATAAATCGTCGAGGAAACAATGTTTTGACATCCTATCTGCAAGATTTCATAAATAGTGCAGTAACTGCTAATATAATTCCAACAGACTTTTAGCATCGCTACAGGTGAGAAAGTCTCATCGTAGTCAACTCCTTGAACTTGTCGAAAACATCTTAACGACAAGTCGAGCTTTCTTAATGGTGACATTTACCATCATTGTCTGTCTTCCTTTTAAAATCCATCTATACTCAACAGCCTCACGACCATCGGGCTGTTCTGTCAAAGTCTACACTTTGTTTCCATACATGGATCCTCTCTCGGATTTTATGGCCTCGAGCCATCTATCGGAATCCAGGCCCACCATCGCTTCTCCATAGCTCGTAGGTTCATTGTTGTCTTGCAACATGACTTCCAAGACAGGATTACGTACCACTCAGAAGTAGTACGCATCCTTGTCATCCTACGAGGTTTGGGAGTGACTTGATCCGAAGTCTCGTGATCAATATCATAAGCTTCCACTTCAATTGGTGTGGGTGCCACAGGAACAATTTCCTGTGCCCTGCCACACACTAGTTGAAGAGACGGTTCAATAACCTCATCAAGTTTCCACCATCCTCCCACTCAATTCTTTTGAGAGAAACTTTTCCTCGAAAAAGGACCCGATTCAAGAAACAATCCCTTATTGCTTTCGGATCTGAGACAGGAGGTATACCCAACTGTTTTGGGTGCCCTATGAAGATGCATTTATCCGCTTTGGGTTCGAGCTTATCAGCCTGAAACTTTTTCACATAAGCGTCGTAGCCCCAAACCTTTTAAGAAATGACAGCTTAGGTTTCTCTAAACCATAGTTCATACGGTGTCATCTCATCGGAATTACGTGGTGCCCTATTTAAAGTGAATGTGGTTGTCTCTAATGCCTAACCCATAAACTATCGTGGTAATTCGATAAGAGACATCATGGTATGCATCATATCCAATAGGGTGCAGTTATGATGTTCGGACACACCATCACACTATGGTGTTCCAGGTTGTATCAGTTGTGAAACAATTTCCACAATGTCTTAATTCTGTGCCAAACTCGTAATTCAGATATTCATCTCTATGATCATATCATAGATACTTTATCCTCTTGTCACCACGATCTTTCAACTTCACCCTGAAATTACTTGAACCTTTCAATAATTCAGACTCGTGATTCATCAAGTAAATATACTCAACATCTATTCAAATCATCTGTGAAGTAAGAACATAACGATATCCACTACACACCTCAGCACTCATTGGACTGCACACATCAAAATGTATTACTTCCAACAAGTTGCTTTCTAGTTCCATTTTACTGAAAACGAGGCTTTCAGTCATCTTGCCCATGTGGTATGATTTGCATGTCTCAACTGATTCAAAATCAAGTGAGTCCAAACGGTCCATTTGCATGGAGTTTCTTCATGCATATACACCAATAGACATGGTTCACATGTCTCAAACTTTTCAAAAATGAGTAAGCCCAAAGATCCATCAACATGGAGCTTCCTCATGCGTTTTATACCGATATGACTTACGTGGCAGTGCCACAAGTAGGTGGTACTATCATTACTATCTTTTGGCATGAACATGTGTATCACTACGATCGAGATTCAATAAACCATTCATTTTAGGTGCAAGACCATTGAAGGTATTATTCAAATAAACAGAGTAACCATTATTCTCCTTAAATGAATAACCGTATTGCGATAGACATAATCCAATCATGTCTATGCTCAACGCAAACACCAATCTCGATGGTAGAGGGAGCGTGCGATGCTTGATCATATCAACATTGGAAAAACTTCCAACACATATCGTCAGCTCACCTTTAGCTAGTCTCCATTTATTCCGTAGCTTTTATTTCGAGTTACTAACACTTAGCAACCGAACCGGTATCTAATACCCTGGTGCTACTAGGAGTACTAGTAAAGTATACATCAACACAATGTATATCCAATATACTTCTATCGACCTTGCCAGCCTTCTAATCTACCAAGTATCTAGGGTAATTCTGCTCCAGTGGCTGTTCCCCTTATTACAGAAGCACTTAGTCTCGGGTTTGGGTTCAACCTTGGGTTTCTTCATTAGAGCAGCAGCTGAATTGCTGTTTCATGAAGTATCCCTTTGTGCCCTTGCCCTTCTTGAAACTAGTTGTTTCACCAACCATCAACAATTGATGCTCCTTCTTGATTTCTACTTTCACGGTGTCAAACATCGCGACTCAAGGATCATCATATATGTCCCTGATATATTATAGTTCATCACGAAGCTCTAGCAGCTTGGTGGTAATGACTTCGGAGAAACATCATTATCTCATCTGGAAGATCAACTCCCACTCGATTCAAATGAATGTTGTACTCAGACAATCTGAGCACAAGCTCAGCAACTGAGCTTTTCTCCCTTAGTTTGCAGGCTAAGAAAATCGTCGGAGGTCTTATACCTCTTGACGTGGGCACGAGCCTAAAATCCCAATTTCAGCCCTCGAAACATCTCATATGTTTCGCGACGTTTCAAAAACCGTCTTCGGTGCCTCAACTCTAAACCGTTTAACTGAACTATCATGCAGTTATCAAAACGTGTATGTCAGATGTTCGCAACATCCACACACAACGTTCGAGGTTTAGCACACTGAGCAGTGCATTAAGGACATAAGCCTTCTAAGAAGCAATGAGGACAATCCTCAGTTTACGGACCTAGTCCGCATAATTGCTACTATCAACTTTCAACTAATTTTCCTCTAGGAACATATCTAAACAGTAGAACTATAGCGTGAGCTATGACATAATTTGCAAAATCCTTTTGACTATGTTCAGGATAATTAAGTTCATCTTATGAACTCCCACTCAGATAGACATCCCTCTAGTCATCTAAGTGATTACATGATCCGAGTCAACTAGGCCGTGTCCGATCATCACGTGAGACGGACTAGTCAACGTCGGTGAACATCTTCATGTTGATCGTATCTTCTATACGACTCATGCTCGACCTTTCGGTCTTCTGTGTTCCGAGGCCATGTCTGTACATGCTAGGCTTGTCAAGTTAACCCTAAGTGTTTTGCATGTGTAAAACTGTCTTACACCCGTTGTATGTGAACGTAAGGATCTATCACACCCGATCATCACGTGGTGCTTCGAAACGACGAACTTTAGCAATGGTGCACAATTAGGGGAGAACACTTCTTGAAATTGTTGTAAGGGATCATCTTATTTACTACCACCGTTCTAAGTAAACAAGATGTATAAACATGATAAACATCACATGCAATCAAATAATAGTGACATGATATGGCCAATATCATATAGCTCCTTTGATCTCCATCTTGGGGCTCCATGATCATCTTGTCACCGGCATGACACCATGATCTCCATCATCATGATCTCCATCATCGTGTCTTCTTGAAGTTGTCACGCCATCTATTACTTCTACTACTACAGCTAACGGTTAGCAATAAAGTAAAGTAATTACATGACGTTTATGTTGACACGCAGGTCATAAATAAATTAAGACAACTCCTATGGCTCCTGCCGGTTGTCATACTCATCGACATGCAAGTCGTGATTCCTATTACAAGAACATGATCAATCTCATTCATCACATCCTTTTGGCCATATCACATCACACAGCATACCCTGCAAAAACATGTTAGACGTCCTCTAATTGTTGTTTGCATGTTTTACGTGGCTGCTATGGGTTTCTAGCAAGAACGTTTCTTACCTACACAAAGACCACAACGTGATATGCCAATTGCTATTTACCCTTCATAAGGACCCTTTTCATCGAATCCGTTCCGACTAAAGTGGGAGAGACAGACACCCGCCAGCCACCTTATGCAACTAGTGCATGTTTGTCGGTGGAACCGGTCTCACGTAAGAGTACGTGTAAGGTTGGTCCGGGCCGCTTCATCCCACAATACCGTCGAAACAAGATTGGACTAGTAATGGCAAGCATATTGAACAAAATCAACGCCCACAACTACTTTGTGTTCTACTCGTGCATAGTAACTACGCATAGACCTAGCTCATGATGCCACTGTTGGGGAATGTAGCAGAAATTCAAAATTTTCCTACGTGTCACCAAGATCTATCTATGGAGAAACTAGCAACGAGGGGAAGGAGAGTGCATCTACATACCCTTGTAGATCGCTAAGCGGAAGTGTTCAAGTGAACGGGGTTGATGGAGTCGTACTCGTCCTGATCCAAATCACCGATGACCAAGTGCCGAACGGACGGCACCTCCGCGTTCAACACACGTACAGCCCGGTGACGTCTCCCACGCCTTGATCCAGCAAGGAGAGAGAGGGAGAGGTTGAGGAAGACTCCATCCAGCAGTAGCACAACGGCGTGGTGATGATGGAGGAGCGTGGCAATCCTGCAGGGCTTCGCCAAGCACCGCATAAGAGGAGGAATAGAGGGATGCAGGGCTGCACCGACGAGAGATCGAATCACCTGTTATGGGCAGCCCCTAGGCCTCATATATATAGGGGAAGGGGAGGGGCTGCGCCCCCTCTAGGTTCCCACCCCTAGGGGGGCGGCAGCCCTAGATGGGGAACAAGGGTGGCGGCCAAGAGGGGGAGAAGGGGTGGCGCCCCTAGGGTGGGCCTTAAGGCCCATCTAAGCCTAGGGTTTCCTCCTTTTTTCCTCCTAGCTGCCCTTGGGCCTTGTGGGAGGCGCACCAGCCCACTTAGGGGCTGGTCCCTCACCACCCTTGTCCCACGCAACCTTCTGGGGTTGGTGGCCCCACTTGGTGGACCCCCGGGACCCTCCCGGTGGTCCCGGTACGTTACCGATAAACCCCGAAACTCTTCCAGTGACCAAAACAGGACTTCCCATATATAAATCTTTACCTCCGGACCATTCCGGAACTCCTCGTGACGTCCGGGATCTCATACGGGACTCCGAACAACATTCAGTAACCATATACAAACTTCCTTTATAACCCTAGCGTCATCGAACCTTAAGTGTGTAGACCCTACGGGTTCGGGAGACATGCAGACATGACCGAGACGTTCTCCGGTCAATAACCAACAGCGGGATCTGGATACCCATGTTGGCTCCCACATGTTCCACGATGATCTCATCGGATGAACCACGATGTCAAGGACTTAATCAATCCCGTATACAATTCCCTTTGTCTATCGGTACGATACTTGCCCGAGATTCGATCGTCGGTATCCCGATACCTTGTTCAATCTCGTTACCGGCAAGTCTCTTTACTCGTTTCGTAACACATCATCCCGTGATCAACTCCTTGGTCACATTGCGCATATGATGATGTCCTACCGAGTGGGCCCAGAGATACCTCTCCGCTTACACGGAGTGACAAATCCCAGTCTCGATTCGTGCCAACCCAACAGACACTTTCGGAGATACCTGTAATGCACCTTTATAGTCACCCAGTTACGTTGTGACGTTTGGTACACCCAAAGCATTCCTACGGTATCCGGGAGTTGCACAATCTCATGGTCTAAGGAAATGATACTTGACATTAGAAAAGCTTCAGCATACGAACTACACGATCTTTGTGCTAGGCTTAGGATTGGGTCTTGTCCATCACATCATTCTCCTAATGATGTGATCCCGTTATCAACGACATCCAATGTCCATGGTTAGGAAACCGTAACCATCTATTGATCAACGAGCTAGTCAACTAGAGGCTTACTAGGGACATGGTGTTGTCTATGTATCCACACATGTATCTGAGTTTCCTATCAATACAATTATAGCATGGATAATAAACGATTATCATGAACAAGGAAATATAATAATAACTAATTTATTACTGCCTCTAGGGCATATTTCCAACACATTTACCATATCACTAGAGAGATTTTCTCAACATTGCAAAATTCCATTCTGGGGTTCACTTGATGAACCACCAAGAGCTGAGTTCCAATCAATTTTTTACTAGTCTTTGTTATGGTGAGACTAGGGGAGTGACACAAGGTAGAATAAAGAGCATTCATTTTCCCGCAATTCAATACTTTGCATTATTTAATGGGAAATGTATCATGGGCAAGCAAGATTGTAGTACTCTTTGTGCTCCAAACTTGAGCCTCATACGCACCGCTCTCACCAGTGATATGAGTTATAATATTGGGGTGATTGTTGCACGAAGGTTACAACACAACGCTAATAGTGGCTTCTTCTATTGTGGAATTTATGCCACACGTTTAGCAAGAGAGTTATGTGCTTCACCTTTGCCCTTTGACCCCATCTACCAACGCAGTATTTCGACTTTGATGATATGAAAAATCATAAGATCCTTAAAGGAGATACTCATAATTTCACCTAGAAATTGTTGTTTAACCAAACATCTGTTGTGCACACATATTTGCCTGCGCCTGCTCTCTTTGATCATCACAGCAGGGGAATATATTTTGTTCTTGAGAGCGAGGCCCGAGCTCACAACGCGGCGGTTGTGGTTGCACGGCAGGCCGAGGCATCCGCACCAAGAGCCTCCGTGAGCTACCACTCCAACTACTACCCAGGCTTCTAATTGATTACCAAGTTAGGCCAAAAGCCTGAGCTTGGGGGAGTACGTGTTTCCCACCGACATTACATTCATGTTCACTTATTTCATTTGTCGGTGTCCACACTTTTTCATTATATCATCCATGCTTAATTTTATTTTCTTGCTTTCTTCTTGTGTGTTTGAAAAATCTTAGAAAAACAAAAAAAAGTAGTTGTAGTTAGTTTACTTTCTATGCATGCTTAGCTGCAGCATTGAAAATAAAACCCAAAAAGATTTCCTTGTTCTTCTTTTGCTTGTTGGGAGTTTTCCCGTGTAAATAGTTTTTTTTGTTTTTGCTTTTCCCTTTTATTTGCTTGTTCAAGAAAGCCAAAAACTCCAAAAATATTTTAGTGTGTTTCTCTGAATTTATTTTCTTTTTATTTGAGTCATACCGAGGAGAAGACCACGATGAAAATGTTGAGTGGCTCTCATATGAATAACTGTGGATCTAATAAAGAGCCCATTTTACCTTATCTTCTCCTGTTGAATAAAATATTTGCAGATTCCAGCTTAGTCCACGTTCACTCTTGCACTATTATTATTTTCATATCGTTCGGTCGTGCAAGTGAAAGGCAATAATGATGATGTTTGATGAACTGGCCGTGGGAGAGAGAAACGGGTATGAACTCAACTTGTAATCTTTGTGTAAATATGTTTAACCTAGTATCCATGATTCAACCCATTATGATTGAACATGTTTGCAACGACAATTAGAGATTATAGTTTCTCATTCCATGCATAAGTAGCTAGGAGTGGATAATGATTTATCTTGGATATCAACATTGCGTTAAAATGATTGTGATATAGCATGATGATATGGTGTCCTCCTATGAATGTTTGAGTGGCTTGACTGGGCACATGTTCATGCATGTAGTTGAATCAAAACCAACATAGCCTCTATGATATTTATGTTCATCGTGTTCATATCCTACTCATGCCAGTGTCCAATGTTACTTATGCATAATGCATGTTCATGATCGTTGTTGCTCTCTAGCTGGCCGCTTCTCAACCTACTTGCTAGCCTTCGCCTGTACTAAGTGGGAATTCTGCTTGTACATTTAAAACCTTGAACCCAAGTTATTCCATATGAGTCCACCATACCTACCTATATGTGGTATTACCCTGCCGTCCTAAGTAAATTTGCATGTGCCACCTCTAAAAACTTCTAATAAATATCCTTTTTGTGTGCCTGGATCGTTTATGGAACTATAGGAGGTGGTCGGTATCTTCCATGCTAAGCGGGTTATTCTCAGGCCGAGTGTTTATTCACTCTCCATCGCACGAGAAAAGGGCGGTAATAGGGATTCCCAGTCCCGAACTCAAAAAATGCAAATAATTAAACAAAACTCCCCCGGGACTATTGTCGTGCGATTGTTCCTCATCGCCCGAGACGACACGAAGACTGGGCGATTGCCACTATCCACCCGCATCCAGATGAGGTATTTTTCCCAAATGTGCGTGAGGTTCTTGAAGAGTTTCTTGAGGGAGTTGAGCAAGTAGGCTTTAGAGAAATCCAACCCTGTCCTTTTGGAGAGGCTTATGTCAGGTTCACGCATGTCAGAGACAGAGATAGGCTCATTCAGCAGGGTCTGCATGCTTTTCGTGATGTTTTTATTTCATTTACTAAGCACAATCAAGGAAGGAATTGGCGTAGGGTTCATTTCAACAGAACTTGTTGGTTGCTGTTTGTGGGGGTTCCATTTGATTTCTGTAATACTGAAGATATTGCTTTTGTGATTTCAAAGTGGGGCAAGATCATTCATTGGGAGAAATAAGATGCTTTGAAGGGTAAGATTTTGGTCAAGGCTACAGTAACTGACCTCGGTGATATCCCTAAGAGTATAAGATGGTCTGAAGGAGAACTATTTGAGGAGGAGTCCTGGACCTGCTCTGTTGAGGTACTTCTTGAGGAAATGTTGGGGGGTGGGCCTGCAGATGAGGACCCTTTTCCACCTGAGGGTGTGGACCCACACCCTGTGCCATAGCATGCAAATGATTTTCCAGGCTTTCCACCACTGCCTAATCCTAACAATCAAGTTCCTAATGAAGAATGGAATGATTGGGAAGAGCAGGCAGAGCAAGAGGAGCACTGGGCTTTCCCACAACCAGCACCTGTCCTTCCTCAGCAGCCTCAAGTTGAAATTCCTGCCTTGGCAGAAGAAGGAGCTCCAAACAGCAGCATTACTACTACAGTTTCACTGTCTAATGGTTTGCTTTCCTTGACCCACTCTGCTAGTGAGGAGGTCAGCCAAGGTGCTCAGGCCCCTCACATTGGTCAAGGGCTCCTGAACATTTCATTGGCTTATGATGCAGTTGAAGAAGAGGAGGATTTACAGGATGTACAGCCCAATGTTGAAGAGCCACAGAATGTGAACATGGTGCATGTTGAACAGACTCTGAATGTGGTTGCTGTAAAACAACAAAACCTGCAGATAGAGGGTGCTGTAACTAAACAATATATGCAGCGAGTGCCCACTCCAGGCATGTCCTCTTCTGTCAGAGATATTGAAGCATCTGGCTCCTCTTTGCCCATTGTTCAACAAGACAAACATCCAGAGAATTTGAAGGAAGTCCCTGCTACTGAAAATTGTGATGTGCCCCTGGAAGTTGCTACTAATGCAACTGTGGGAGATTCTATTCCTTCACATCAAGTCCATATCCCAGATATCAAGGCAAGGCTGATGTTCCAGTACCCCACATTGGATCCTCACCTGTAGCAAACCCTAAAGGTAACTATGGGTCCTTCTCTTTGCCAGGTTCTCCTTCCTTACTTACATTATATACATTGGCCCAAGATCATGCTTTGCAAATCTTTGATGGTTCACATTTAATATCTGAAGAAGGACTGGATTTATGGATACAACACTTTGCACCAGCAACACAAGGAGCTACACCAACTTTCAAAATAGAAATACCAGTAAGTTGGTTTAACTTCATAATTCACTTACTGTTGATACCTGACAAGTTTGGATGGACCATGCATTTGCTAAAGTCTGATGTCTGGAAATTTTTGACTGCTAATTGTGAGCATGAGGACACTTTGCGTTTTCACATACCTGATGGATGTGCAACTTCTCAGGCACCTGCATGTAAGGATTTCATCCTGGGGCTAGGCAAAGAAAATGAGGGTATTAGCCCTGCTACTCACTCTTCCACTGGGGCTAGCAGTCCTCTTCAGTAGGTGTCCCCAAATAAAGTCCTGCCCCTTGGAGAGGCCATATCAAGGAAAAGGAGGGAGAAAGAACCTATGGTAGAAACTGAGGTAAGAAGAAGTGATATGATTAAAAAGGATAACAATGGCTATAGAAGGAAGTCTTGTGCTACTCAGTCTTGTTTACCATGTAATGCCATACCTCCAATTATTCACAATTCAGTGGTTAAAAACATGTCTAAATCTTTCTGCAAGGTTGCTGAGGAAGAGATACAGGAGAAGTTGACCAAGAAGCCCAAGAAGAAGGGGCAGGAAGATGTGGCTAAGGTGTCCAAGGCCACAGCAGAAGCAGCAAAGTCCAGGCCTGTGTGATGATGTGTCTACAACATCAGTTTATGATAGAGATGGCCTGCTATCCTCTTTTGGGAATCACTTGTCTTATGTATGCACTCAAATGTAATGCTTGCAACTGCTGCACAATGCTTGTTTGCCCTGGTAGGCACCTTTTGTATGTTATATGCACTTTGCTGCTGTGTCAGCTCTGGTATCTCCTTGTGGTAGAGACTACTATTCTATCTGATGCTATGGAAGCTTCTGGCCATCATATGTGGTTGCTTTGGTTCACCTGCTCATCTGCTTATGTCTCCTGCTGGAATGTTTCCACATGCTTTCAGTGCTTTGTCCTTTTTGTGGATCCCAATAATTATATGGCCTGGGATTGTCATCAGGGGGTGGGCCCTGCTGACTATAGTAACATCAAATTGATTGTTATTGAATAACAATACAACATGAAATATCTTAAACTGGAATGTGAGGGGCATTAATTCCTTAGATAAGTGGTTGGCTATCAGGTAAAAAGTGGAAGAAAGTGATGCTGGTTTGTATACAGGAAACTAAGAGC
Organism: Triticum monococcum; assembly: GCA_034509565.1. NCBI lineage: Eukaryota > Viridiplantae > Streptophyta > Magnoliopsida > Poales > Poaceae > Triticum > Triticum monococcum. The sequence continues at coordinate 71,653,252 of CM067842.1, read as the reverse complement.
GAAAACTTTGATCTGGCCTACATTCATAAAGTATGTCCTCAAAGGTTTAATAAATTTGAGTACTTACCTTCCATTGGGGCATCAGGTGGCATACTCACTGCTTGGAATGGAGCTCTTTTCTCTGGGGAGCTAATGTTTCAAAACAAATTCTCATTATCTATTCAGTTCACATGTAGGACATCCTCCAAAAGTTGGGTCCTCACAAACATCTATGGACCTTGCAATCATGAGGATAAAACTGATTTCATTGACTGGTTTGGTAATATTCAGATGCCTAATGATATAGATTGGATTATTATGGGGGATTTTAATTTTATCAGAACTCCTGAAGATAGAAACAGACCTGGAGGGGATGTAAATGAAATGCTCATGTTTAATGAGGAAATAAGTGAACTTGGCCTGATTGAATTACCCCTAAAAGGCAGGCAGTTTAGTTGGAGCAACATGCAAGACAACCCACTACTGGAGATATTAGATTGGTTTTTTACCTCTGCAGCTTGGATGACCAGCTATCCTGATACCTTGGCTCTTCCCATGGCTAAACCAATTTCTGATCACCTCCCTTGCATGATTAAAATTGGCACAAATATCCCAAAGTCTAGACTGTTCATATTTGAAAACTATTGGCTTAACCACAGTTCTTTTAAACAGGTGGTTCAGAGTGCTTGGACTATTCCAGTAGGTCATTCAAACTGTGCTAAGAAGATTACTGCAAAATTCAATAATGTCAGAAGAGCTCTAAAGCCGTGGGCCAAAAATCTTGCCTGTCATAAGAAGCAAATGGCAGATCTAAATGACTGTATATTTCTCTGGGATATGATTGAGGAATACAGGGACCTTACTCTATTTGAAAATAATTGCAGGACCTTGATCAAGGAGTATCTATTAACTGTGCTCAATGATCAGAAGATTTATTGGAAACAGAGAGGAAAAATTAAAGGAGTAAAGTTTGGAGATGAAAACACAAAATTCTTCCACACTAAAGCCTCTATTAATCATAGGCACAATAAGATTGCTATGCTGCTGAACAAAGATCAAGTTGAAGTAACAGATCATGATGGAAAGGCTGCAATCCTTTGGGAGGCTTTTAAAAATAGATTGGGACAATCCAATGGACACTCAATGCACTTTGACCTTAATGATCTTTATGAAAACATAGTGGACCCCCAAATCTTCATTGATCTAGAAAAGCCTTTTTCCCAAGAGGAAGTTGAGGAAGTGGTCAAAAACCTTCCTACTGATAAATCACCAGGGCCAGATGGATTCAATAATGAGTTTATTAAAAGTTGTTGGGATATTATTAAGACTGATGTCTTTGAGCTTATATTGGCATTTCATGCTGGGAATGTAAATCTTGAAAGCATTAACTCCTCTTTCACTACTCTAGTGCCAAAAAAAGAGGTGCCACTTTCTCCAAATGACTTCAGGACAATTTCTTTACTAAATGGTGTTCTAAAAATCATTACAAAATTGTTGGCCAATAGACTGCAAAGAGTTATTCTACAGTTGGTGCATATTAATCAATATGGCTTTCTCAAAGATAGAGTGATCCAGGGCTGCCTTGGTTGGGCATATGAATACATTCACCAGTGTCATAAATCTAAGGAGGAAATCTTAGTAATAAAACTAGATTTTGAGAAGGCTTTTGATACAATTGAGCATGATGCAATCATTGATATTTTTAGAGCTAAAGGATTTGGAGAGAAGTGGATTTCCTGGATGGAAGCTTTGTTCACAACTGCATCCTCTTCTGTATTACTCAATGGAGTTCCTGGGAAAAGAATTTACATAAGGAGGGGAGTAAGACAAGGAGACCCTTACTCTCCTTTAATTTTTTTGCTAGCTGCTGATTTGCTACAATCCATTCTTAATAAAGCCATGAGATTAAACCTGATCACTGCTCCACTGCAAGTAAACTCATGCCCTCACTTCCCAATTGTGCAATATGCAGATGACACCTTAGTGGTTATGCAAGCTGATTCTAGGCAGTTGTTCTGCTTAAAAGCACTTCTGAATACTTTTGCCACAGCAACTGGGTAAAAGTTAATTATGGGAAGTCCATCATGGTACCCTTGAATATTGCTGAAGACAGGGTAGAAATTTATACAAACACCTTGCAGTGTGCTAGAGGACAATTCCCATTTACCTACCTTGGTATGCCCTTGGGAATATACAAACCAAGTGTTGAGCAATGTCTCCCCCTAGTTAACAGGATTGCAAAAAGATTGGCTGGTATCTCTATCTTCATGACCCAAGCTGGAAAATTACTATTGGTCAAGTCAGTGATGACATCTTTATCAGTCTTCTTCATGTGCTGTTTGGACATACATGTTACAATAACAAAGCAGATCATTAAATACTTGAGACACTGTCTTTGGAGAGGACCTGATATGGAGGACAAAAGGCCTGCCTTGGTAGCATGGACCACAGTGTGTAGACCAAAAGACCAGGGAGGCTTAGGACTTCTAGATATCTTTACACATAATAAAACCCTGCTCATGAAAAATCTTCACAAATTCTTCAACAGACATGATATTCCCTGGGTCAACTTGATCTGGGAAACATACTATAATGATGGAAAATTACCAGGGGACAACATGATTGGATCTTTCTGGTGGAAGTCCAACTTAGCTCTCATTGATCAGTACGAAGCTATTGCTAGATGTAATGTGGGAGATGGTGTCAGTGCTTTCTTTTGGGATGATCTATGGAGCCAAGCAATACTTAAACACCAATTTCCACACTTGTTCTCTTTTGTCAGAAACCCCCAGCTGAATATTCAACAAGTATTGTAGACTGAGTACCTGCAGGATTTATTCTTCCTCCCCTTGACAACTAAGGCCTATGAGGAATTCTTACAAATGGAAGACATTTGTATAGCCATGAGACAATCTGAGCATTTAGACTCTTTAGACACATGGAGTTACATTTGGGGGACTGAGCACTATTCCTCCATCAAAGCATATAAAGTCTTAATTGGTCACAAACAGACACCCCCACACTTCAACTGGATCTGGCAGAGTTCAAGCCAACCAAAGCATAAAGTTTTCTTCTGGCAACTTCTTCATGATCAAGTCAATACCAGAAACCTACTTAGAAGGAAGAATTTTGTGTTGGAGGATTACAACTGTGTTGTTGGAGGCTGTCAACAAGAAGAAACATTGCACCATCTCTTTTGGGGCTGTCCATTTGTTCAACAATGCTGGGACTTCATTTGTCCAACAAGAGCTCCAAACCTGTCTGTGTTAGAAGCATTCCAAGACCTCAAAGAAAAGCTAAGGTATCCATTTTACATGGAGATAATCATTCTTGGAGCATGGGCCATTTGGATCACCAGAGACAATAAGATTTTTGAAAATATTGCACCTTCATTCCAAGGGTGGAAGTTCATATTTCTGGAGGAACTGAACCTTCTCAAATATCGAATGAGGAAGAAGCATGAGAGACAATTTTCAGTTTGGCTTGATAGCATGTTGTGATTACTTTGTTCTTAGGCTAGTTGGTTGTTTAGTTTTTTCTTTTTTTTCTTTCTTCCTTTGTTTCCTAGGTTTTAGGTTTTTTAGTCTTTTTGTTTCTTGGGCTTACCTCAAGCCTTTCAGACATCTTTGTTTCTCTGAGTTATTTATTAATAAAAATTGCAGTGGGGTTTTACCCTATTGTTTATAGTCAAAAAAAGCCGTGGAGTGTGATTGTTGGTGGAGGGGAAGTAAACCTTTACTTTTATCGCTTGGGAACCGCCACTAGCGTGTTTAGCATGGAAGATATTGATAACTAATAGTCATGAAGTAAATGAGAAGTGTGCATGTCTCAAAATATCATTTACCTTTGTTTTAAAAACTTGAGCTCTGGCACCTATACAAATCACCGCTTCCCTCTGTGAAGGGGCTATCTATTTACTTTTATGTTGTGTCATCACCTTCTAAAACAAGCGCCAGAACCTGAGAGAACTACTGTCATGACTTACGCATTGTTTGTAGCTAATGTTGGTTGCATCATGACTGGATCTTTTCTACCAGTAATTACAATGTTTAGCCGTCGCATGAACTTTGGAGGTGCTCTGCATTTATGTTTTGCGGTCTCATAAAGGGCTAGCAAGATACCACTATTGTCATATTATATTATGGTTGTTTTGACAACATGTTGTTGTCTGAGATATCTTATTATTGCTCGCTAGCTGATTATGTCATTAATATGAGTTAATATAATCTTTAAGAGTTATTGTCGGCATGGTTAGTTATAATGTTGACTGAAAACCTGGGTATTGTTTAAGCTTATTTATGCAAACAAGAGCAAAAGAGTTCGTAAAAGTTTTTCCTTTTCACTTTCAGTTTATCAACTGAATTGCTTGAGGACAAGAAAAGGTTTAAGCTTGGGGGAGTTGACACGTCTCCAACATATCTACTTTTCCTAACACTTTTCCTCTTGTTTTCGACTCTAATTTGCATGATTTGAATGAAACTAACCCCGGACTGACGCTGTTTTCAGCAGAACTACCATGGTGTTGTTTTGTGCAGAAATAAAAGTTCTTGGAAAGGAACAAAACTTTGCAAAGATTCTTTATACAATAAATAAGAATTTCTGGAGCCAAGATCCATTGGAGGGGGCACCTGGGTGGGCACAACCCACCAGGGCACGCCCCCCCTCCTGGCGCGCCCAGGTGGGTTGTCCCCACCTGGTGGCCCTGCAAACCCTGAAACCGACGCTATAAAATCCTATTTTTCCAGAAAAAATTAGGAAGAAAGAATTATCACGATCCACGAGACGAAGCCACCGTCACCTCCTATTCTTCACTGGGAGGCCAAATCTGGAGTCCTTTTGGGGCTCCGGAGAGGGGGATCTTCGTTCTTCGTCATCACCAACCCTTCTCCATTACCAATTCCATGATTATCCCCACCGGGAGTGAGTAATTCCTTTGTAGGCTCGCTGGTCGGTGAGGAGTTGGATGAGATTCATCATGTAATCGAGTTAGTTTTGTTAGGGCCTGATCCCTAGCTAGTATCCACTATGTTCTAAGATTGATGTTGCTATGACTTTGCCATGCTTAATACTTGTCACTTTGGGCCCGGGTGCCATGATTTTAGATCTGAAACGTTTATGTTATCACCATTATATCCATGTTCTAGATCTGATCTTGCAAGTTATAGTCACCTACTACGTGTTATGATCCAGCAACCCCGGAGTGACAATAGTCGGACCACTCCCGGTGATGACCGTAGTTTGAGGAGTTCATGTATTCACCGTGTGTTAATGCTTTGTTCCGGTTAATATCCCTTAGTTTCCAATAGGACCCCGCTGCCACGGGAGGGTAGGACAAAAGATGTCATGCAAGTTCTTTCCATAAGCATGTATGACTATTTACGGAATACATGCCTACATTATATTGATGAACTGGAGCTAGTGCCATATCGCCCTAGGTTATAACTGTCTCATGATGAATATCATCCAACAAGTCACCGATCCAATGCCTATGAATTTATCTTATATTGTTCTTGCTAAGTTACTACTGCTATCATCACTATTGCACTTGCTGCAAAACTATTGCTATCACTGTTACCGTTACTGTTACTGCTGTCACTATTATCAAAACTATCATATTACTTGGCTACTGATCACGTTGATGCAGATAATTAATCTCCATGTGTGGTTTAATTGACAACTCAGCTTCTAATACCTTCAAATATTCTTTGGCTCCCCTTGTGTTGAATCTATAAATTTGGGTTGAATACTCTACCCTCGAAAACTGTTGCGATCCCCTATACTTGTGGGTTATCACATCCCTTCCTCTTTGGGGAAATACCGACATAGTTCAAACGGCATCAGTGTACGACTGTGCCACCTTGGTTCACGACTATCCATGTCGACCTGAGTTCTTTGTCATATGGATGCTAGCCACACAATCATATACGTGAGCCAAAAGGCACAAACGGTCCCGACCAAGGTAAGGTGGTTGTCGTGGGAATACCATGCATGAGGCCGCAAAGTGATATGATGTGTTACATGCTAGATTGGTGTGACTTAGGATCAGGGTCCCAACAGTAGCAAGAATTCATTTGAAATGTTCAAATATTGGAAAAGCATTTTCAACTTTCAGAAATGCATTTCTAACATACTATTGAGCAATTTCCATTGGGTCCTAACATTACTAAATCAAGTACGTGGATTTCTAGTCGCGGGGATGTCACGTCAAGATTTTAGTAGATGAACACATGTAAACGGGAGCACACAATGTACCCAGGTTTAGCCCCCCCCCCCCCCCCCCCAATGCAGATAAAAGTCTTACTTTCTACATTGGTCCATTTTGTATACATATGGGATTACAGAGGATTAAGCTAAAACTAGGTGAAAGTGGAGTGCCCTCTACAGTGTCCCAGGTGCCCAATATAGCACCGTTGTGGAGAACTCCGTGACGTTGTAAGCCTCCCTGGACTTTGGTGCCAACTCCCCAAGAGGAAATTATGTAATGTTGACATATTAACTAACATGTGAAATGGAGTAAATTTTAATGAAGAACTTTGTGCTAAACTAAGCAATGACATGTTGGTTTTGACCTCATAGGGGGATTGTATAGTTTCTCAATTAGAAGGTTGGTTATCAGTACAACCTCTTTTGTTTTTTCCGTGTATGCAAACATGAATCTGCAATAGGCTATTGTGCCAGTTGTAGCTCTTTCCTCTACGACTCCCACTGTGTTTATTTGGACGACCAGGGGTGCAAAGCTAAGTGGCAGCACGAGAAAGCAGGAAGGGTTGGGCATGGGATGATGTAACACTCCTTGTTGGCTGAGTCATAGCATCCCTACCCTTCGTCCCAAAGCCTCCCCGATGCTGGGAACAACATATCCTGACAAGAATTATGCATAAGATGGCTTCGTGATTTGCCAAGCAGTGTGTTTTTCCTTGTATTCGATTTCTCACTGAATTTAGCATGGATTAAAGAAAACCGAAGTGTGGGATACCAGCAAAGTAGTAGTGTGTGGCATGGTCTTATTTTGCTTGCTTTCTTCTTGTGGAAGGGAGTTAGAGAAACTACAACATATTCCAAATTTGTTAATTTTGTTGGCAATTTGGTAGTGTCTTTGTTGCTTCAATTTTTGTGAGAAATATGTTGAAATCTATATCTGTTGAGTGAATTTTGTGAGAAATATACATAAACAATTTTATCAAACGTAATTGTTATTTTGTTTGTGAAGCTCACATGTAGTGTCTCTCAATTTATGCTAAACTAGCAATGTGCCCGTGCATTGCAAAGGATCCAAATTAGAATAACACATGTTCACTAACTTGAAAGAAAAACACTCTAGTTTTGGTACACACACACACACACACATATATATATATATCACTAAAATATACTCGTATTAGGTTCACTCAAAATCTATTCCTCGTGGCTGTTTTGATGAGGTGAGGGATGAATGTGGTTGGTTTCAAGATACTAAGGGCTTTTTCTGCAAATTGAAGCAAAAGAAATGAGGTCTTGTTGGAAAAATGCCACAGCTTACCTCAGAGTCATTAGATGCAGATCCGATGGTCAAAATGACGGATGCAGACACACCATCATTTGCAATTGAGTCTTTTATAGGAGTAGAGAAATAGAATGAAATGATAGTAACCTCTTTCTTGTTTTGGATAATGAAGAAGGGCGTATGTGGACATGCATGTATGTGAATCTTGTTTACTACATGTATGAAATGACACTGAACTTTATGCGGGGTGTATGTGAAATTATGAAATGTTTATGAAATAGTTGATTTCATAATTTTATCTAAAACAACTCTGGACACACATGAGAAATTTATAAATTTTCATGGAATTGTTCTAAAATGTACATTAAACAATTTGAAATGTCTCTCAGTCCATTCCCCAATGGATATCTAGAGTTGAGCTAAAAGTCGTCTGAAATAAAAAATCATATTTTTCGCATTTTATTTGAAATACAAGGAATCATGATTGTATCATGATTAACATGCATATGAAACTACTTTGAACTAAAACAACGCCACTTATTTTGGAAACGAGGGAGTAGGCAAACTTGCGACATGTGAAATGAAGTGAAAATGTCTCTCGAAGTCATTCTCAAATCGTGACTGTATAATGAATGCACAATGAATGAAATACGCTTCAAATTTGAATTTAAGTACAAGTTTGTGACATTTGTGGAAATTGATGGCAATGACTTTGGAATGATTATGAGACAAATAAAATTTGTGATTGAATTGAATAAATCCATGTTGGTCTAAACTTCAATTGAAATTGTATATGGAATGCATTTGAAATATTCAAATGTTAGAAATACCTTTGTATCTTTCCTAAAATGAATTTAAATTTAATGACTCATGAATGAAACAAACTAAATCATGAATGCGTCCATTATACATGCATTTAAAACTTCTATAAAATTTATTGAAATCTTACTGAATCATGACTAAATGCATTTGAAGTTTTGTGAGATGTAATGAAATCCTATTGAATCATTATATAGTTAAAATGAAATGTGTTTTGAAATTAATTGAAATATGTACATTCTGAAGATTTGCATCAAAGATTGGAAACAATTCTACCATCTTTAACCAAAATTCTATAATTTTTTGAAGAATTGAAACTTCAAATTTTAATTTAGGGTCTATCAAAATTTACTTTTGAAGTGTGCCGAAAGGAGTGAATACATAGATACATATTGGGCTGAAATGTTAATATCAAAATCTCAAAGCAAACACATACGATAGATACCTTGGTGGCACATGGGGTGCATGGTAAAACAATTTTCTTAGGGCTGATATCCGTGTTAACTTGTGGTGGCTAGAGGGGATCAATTTTTCCAATGCCAATGCGATATTATTAGATATAAAGGCGGTGTTCCATGTACATGTAGGTGTGGTGGATGACCTTGAGCGAGGGCACATTCGGGAGTATACACAAGTCCTTTTGGGTAGGCTCGAGAGAAACACTCACACAATCCTAAAAGGTGGTGGTGTGTTGTGTCGACTCACGTTTTGCAAAATGCATAAAGGCATGCTTTGACCAGTAGGTGCAAAATTCCAACATTATCTCCTCTCCCTTGATCAACCGGGATTCATTTTTCATCTTTGTTCTCATTTATTTGCTCATTTTTGTCCCCGATGACAACATCATTCCATAGACGAAAATATAGATGTTGGTTCATGATAATCATAACTCATTGCACAAAATATCCCCATTTTATCACTTAGTTTTTCACGTCCATTCAATCGAGGTGAACCCTGAACTTTGTATCAAGTGATGTAGATACAACCCTCGATACTTCCTTGCTTTCTTCCACCCCGAATCCTCCACAACCATTGGGGCCAACTCCCTAAATGGTATGTTATGATGACCTTTTAATTAACTTGATAAACAAATGACATAGACTACATTTGAGTGAAGAGTGTTTTACTAAATTAAAATGTATTGTTTGTTTTGACCTCATTGTGGAAATGATATACTTTCATTAACTAGAAGTTTGGTTATCATACTACCCATTTGGGAGGGGGTGTTAAAGGTCTGCGGGGCCTTAAGCCCCCCTAAACTACTTCCATTGTGGTATACCAAGGACGAAGGAGGGGATAAATTATAGGTTTAGCGCACACAAGTCACAATGAAAAAGAAAACAAGGGTGGCAAACCGAGCCAAGCGAACCTTCACAGAAGTTGACACCTCATGTAAGGATCGCCATAGTTTGGAAAGGCAATTGAACGATGAGGGAGAAAGACCTAATGAGCCGAGACCATGACATAAACACATACATGCCTCCCATGTTGTCAAAGGAAACTCAGAGTCGGGCCAAGATATGAGCACAAACCAACCAAAGTCGTCACTTTAGATGCCACCATGAGGACCTCTAGCTAGAAGTCATACAATGAACTCTTCTAAGAACTTTAGAACATTGAAGGAGAGAAGGCAATTCTAATGATCGGGGTGAAATACATAGACACCAAGAAAGAGGACTCCAAGGAGCCTGACGGTCACAGAGTTATATAGCGAGAAAAATGGTAACAAACGTGTTTCCTACGAAGCCAAAATACGGTGAGCCGGTGAGACAAGCAACATCGGTGTGTCACCATCCAGGACAAAGGGAAACACACAACTAGCACCACCACATGACACCTAGGTAGACCTCGAGCGGGCCACGATGACCACAACTAGTCTTGTAAAGGCTCCGAGCTGAAGGGTTAGCCAGAAGGCGAGATGCAAAATAGCACACTATAGGCCTGGATTTTAGGTGAAGTCTCGGAGGGGAAAGAACAAAGCGGATGCATCATCTCACCAGATCTAGAGAACGTCGCATCTAAGATTTCACTAGGAGCACAAGCCATGGGAGGTGGAAGAAAGATAATGCCAAAAGAACGCCTCCAGGGATGAACATGACCCCAACATCCAGATGCTTTTCACCTGGTGATGCCATCCCACCTCTGAGCCATGACATGTCGGTCACACCACTGCTGCAACACCACAACAAGAGCTAGCCAACCAGGAAAGACCGAGCTACTAAAGACCCAGCCGAGGGTGGATAGGGCTACAAGGCAGCCTGGGGTCTAGATATTTGGGGAATTCTAGAAAATTAACATCCTAAAGAAAATATAAGAACATGGATCGAAAACTCATAAAAGTTATACACACACACACAAAAGAAAGTTCAGGAATTCCTAGAGTACAAAATTTTGCATTTTTAGGTTGTCGCCACTGGGTAAAGACTCCCCATTCGAATGTATTCCAAAAGAGGAAGGTTACAAGACCAATGTCTTGACATCATGTATAAGAGGTCATTGGTAAGGATACATAGGTTGTGACCACATACAATGCAAGCATTGAAAGATTACAATAGAGAAGAAAAAGAAAAGAGTGAAGTGAGTGCCCATCACAAAGCACTAGCTAGTTAGCAAACACAACGACCATCACCATGGAGGAGGGCCACTTCACTGTCGAAGGGCATCACAATACTAATACTCGGCGGTTTATACCATAACAACACCTGCATACTTGTCACTTACCCATACGGTGTCATACTAGAACAAACACAATTAATGAGTTACATCATCATTAACAGGAAAATTCTACCACAAAAGGCATGATATTGGAGCCTTGTAGTCGTGAGGCCACCGACAAACATGATCCTTGACTGAAAGATCCACCACAAGGACAACCATCGAAATTTGCAAATTTGAGTTGGCAGTTTGCACTATCAAAGAGAAAAAAATCAACTAAGACCATGCCGGGAGCACAATGCTCATCGCAACACATGGACCATCGTGGGAGGGACTTGATCATGCACAACAACGGGGAGTTAACATTGATGGCACCACAAAATGGATGGAGTGTATGAATAACACTGTGATGCTAAGTAGAGACCACTATTGTCACCACCAGCAGAGTGAGAAAACCCAGGCCCATATCAATGGTATGGGAAAATGTTCCTTTACGACACCTTCAAGAAGGGAACTGATGTGATGGGTGTGACCATTGCAAGGCATTCACTAGGAACCACGCCCATCACACCATGGTCGGAACAAGGTTTTGCCTAGCCGTATTGAGCACGAACATGACATTGATTGCCTAAATGCTAGGAACATATATGCAACTCTACGACCACACCTCCATCGAGGTAAGGGATGCATTAACGCTGCCGCGGTCAGTTCATACACTGGATCCGAATTAGCATTTCTCTCAAAACACACCCAGCACCAGAACAGACGAGCCACGGCCAGATCATTATGTGAGGTTGGTGATAAATGCACCCACAGTGCATTTCTACCTACCAAGATGCGATCAGCATGAATCCCAATGCGTCCTCAACACCGACAATGACAAGGACGACACGTTTGCGTACTGGATGTAGGTGGGCGAGCTGGAACATGCTACATAAGGCATGCACCGAGCATCGACAGGAAGAACCCTAGAACTAATGATGCCAAGGCACGGGGAGACGCACAACCGGAACACTAGAAATAATGTTGGCGAGTGACAGGAGACAAGGGGGCAGGTGGATAGGTGACATGTGCTTAATAGGCCAGGGAAGGCGACGGTAGGTTGATTGGAAATTCTATGATGTCGTCGTCTAGTAAAATTCAGCCTCCTCTAGCGGTGGCAGGGGTCGAGTTTTTTTGGGGTGGCGGTGTCTATGAAGTGATGTCTACTAAACAACTTGTTTCTATAGACTCGTGTTGGGCCTCCAAGCATAAAGTTTTATAGGACAGTAGCAAATTTCCCTCAAGTGGATGACCTAAGGTTTATCAATCCGTGGGAGGCGTAGGATGAATATGATCTCTTTAAAACAACCCTATAACCAAAATAATAAAGAGTCTCTTGTGTCCCCAACATACCAAATACAATGGTAAATTGTATAGGTGCACTAGTTCGGTGAAGAGATGGTGATACAAGTGTAGTAATGATAGTAGATATGGAATTTTGTAATAGGAACAATAAAAAACAGCAAGGTAGCAAGTAACAAAAGTGAGCACAAATGGTATTGCAATGCTTGAAAATGAGGCCTAGGGTCCTTACTTTCGCTAGTGCAATCTCTCAACAATGCTAATATAATTGGATCATATAACCATCCCTCAACGTGCGATGAAGAATCACTTCAAAGTTCTTATCTAGCGGAGAACATAAGATGAAATTGTTTGTAGGGTATGAAACCACCTCAAAGCTACTCTTTCCGATCAATCTATCCAGGAGTTCGTACTAAAATAACACCAAGTTACCCTTTCCGATCGATCTATCCAAGAGTTTGTATACGATATAAAGGGAGAAACACGATATGATCCAACTATATTAACAAATCTCGTGATACATCAAGATCGTGCCAAACCAAGAACACGAGAGAGAGAGAGAGAGAGAGAGAGAGGAGAGATATTAAACACATAGTTACCGGTACAAACTCTTAGCCCCGAGGGTGGACTACTCCCTCCTCATCATGGTGGCCGCCGGGATGATGAAGATGGCCACCGGTGATGATCTCCCCCTCCGGCAGGGTGCCGGAACAGGGTCTAGATTGGTTTTTCATGGCTAAAGAGGCTTGCGTCGGCGGAACTTCTGATCCAGAGTTATTTCTAGGGGTTTCTGTATTTATAGGATTTTTCAGCGTTGGAATCACGCGAAGATGGGCCTCAGGGGGCCCACCACCCATGAGGGCGCGCCAGGGGGGCTGGCGCGCCCTAGTGTCTTGTGGGCAGCAGGGGGCGCCCTCTGGTGGTTCTTTGCTCCACTATTTCTCCTTTCTTCCAAAAAAATCGTCAAAAAGTTTTTTCAAATTCCGACAACTTTTACTTCTGCACAAAAACAACACCACGGTAGTTCTGCCGAAAACAACGTTAGTCCTTGTGGCGCGTATGATTTCCTCGGATGAATCTCAATGCGTGACAACTGTTGTCGTGGGCCACCTATTTGCTTCGCCACCCCCGCCCAAGCAAATGATGCAATTTTTTTGAGCTGTGGCATTATTTTTACATAAGCATGGGAATTTCTATGTGTAGCAGCGCGACATGGCAAATTCCTAAAAACAACGTGACAATTTCTCTGTTGTAGAAAATCATGGACATTTTGTGGCAACTTTCTTCTGTTGTAGGATGTTCAATTTTTTGGCATGGCAATCCTCTTTCTTTCCAACATGACAATTACTGAATAGGTAGCACAACAGTTCTTCTATGTTGCAGCATGGCAATCTTTGCACACATGGTAACATGGTAAAAAAATTATGTTGATAATATTGCCATAGCATGGCAATTTCACTCTGATATCATGGCAAAAGAGGGTGTTTTTGCGAGATGGCAAAAGAGGGTGTTGAGGAGGAGGAGAGGAGTTAGCAATGTGCATGGGAGGGCCCTTCGAGCGTTCGCTGGGAGTAGCTTTTGAGGAACGATCTATTCCCTCGAAGAGCCCCTTGAAGTGCATACTCATTTGCTCCAGGAACATATAGAGGGCACGGTCCCTTCCTATTAGGGTTCACTTTTCATGATGAAATTTTGAACAACATCTACATAGCAAACACATACCTTCTTAAAAAGAAACAATTTTAAATAAAAATTATTTTACTACGACCGACGAATCGGCATGTAAATACGTTTTTGTGTGTGTGGATACTAACAAATGTTATATAATTGCACTAAAAATAGGGATACCACAAACACACACTCCACAACAGATCATCAACAATGCATACCTACCAACCAACCGACTCACCTCAAGCCAAAATCTGCATATACAACAAGCCAACCTACCTACCTACTTTTCTTAAAGTACTAATGGACATCCTCGTAATTAATTTGCATTACGTCCCTCCATCTATCTGGCTGTGGTGTCACTTGGATTTCGGTTCGGTAATAGGACAAAACCCACTAGCTCCCTCGTCGGTCTGTCCATGCATGCCGCCCGCGAGCGTGCGGTGCGGTGTGGAGCGGAGCGGTACGCGTGTAGTGCGGGTAGATCCCTGGTTAACTAACCAACTAGTGCGATGTGAGGCAAACCGCTCCGGCTACTTGTGTAGTGCGGTGTGGGTCACCCTGGACTCTAGTTAACTAACGCAACACATGCGGTGCAGTGCAAGCCATCTCTGGACTCTAGTTAACTAACCGAACGTGTGCGGTGTAGTGCAGGTCATCTCTGGACTCTAGTTAACTAACCCAATGCATGTGGCGCAGTGTGGGTCACCTTTGGGTCTAGTTAACTAACCCAACCCGTGCGGTGAAGTGCGGGTCATCTCTGGACTCTAGTTAACTAACACAACGCGTGCGCGTGAGGCTAAACGCCTAACATATTTCTGTTGATTGAGAAACACGGAAATATAATAAGCATTGGGAACTGCTAAGTTTGCAAACACGGATTAGATGACAGAGAAACACGTGAAAACGACAGCAATGGTCGTTTGGGTGGATCACAGGAAACGTATCTTGGTGTTATATGTGATTGATTTTAAGGGCTTTGTTTTTCCTGTGTGCTCGTGGCTGGTAACGAATAAAAGCGAAGAACCATGAAGAGTCGCTTCGTGTGATATTATTTTGCTGGAGGTGAACTTTTTTGTACATGGATTGAAACTTGAATCTTGGCAAGCATCACTCGGGGATGGATCTGCTGGCCAAAATCGGGGGAGGTGGCCTCTCCTTCATTGGCGACATTCTCGGCTGCACCGTTAGCATGGCCTCTGGAACACTTATGACTAATGTTGTCTTTCGTATTCTTCTCTTGCTACAGTGAAGACCCATAGCAGCATTAATGGACGTACTTAACTGCTAATGTGTATGTACTTAGGGCCCGGGCAATAGATCCGTAGCGTATGTACACCAAGTCCAAAACTAGCTCATTATGGTCCGTGAAAGTCTAGAAACCTGTTCTGCGTATACCTAAACGGAATTCCCTATTTGCCGCGCGCTGTGGCAAGTGGAAAATTCTATATGACGCACGTTGCATCAAGATGTTGAGGGTTCGCATAGAGCGAGCGACGCGATCTTGGCCGGCCCGTTAGCGGTTAGCGTAGCTATGGTTTTCTTTGGTTTTGGCAACTTTCTCGAAGGTTCCCTGAATCGGTTTTTCTTTTTTCCTGCTGTTTTTTGTGGCTGGTTTTATTTATTTTTATTTCCATTTTTTCTTTTCTGTTTCTTTTTTATTTTTGTTTTTATCTTTTCTGCTTCTTTCTTTTTTTCATTTATTTCCTTTTTTCTGTTTCTTTTTTTGAAAATGCGCAAATTTCAAAATGATTATAATTCAAAATACTTCATAAATTTTTAAATATGTTTGGGGTTTAAAAACTGTGTTTTCAAAACAATGTTCAAAATTTTGAAAAAATGTTCGTGTTTTCATAAAATGTTCTCAAATTTTTAAAAAATGGTTATGTTTTCATAATGTTCCTAAATTTGGAACATTTCAGATTTTCAACAAATGTTCGCATTTTATAAAATGTTCATAAATTTCAAAAAATGTTCACGTTTTTCAAGACAATGTTCGCAAGTATCCAAAAATGTTCATGGTTTCAAACAAATTTCAGAATGGTCTTCTTTGAAATGCTCACAAATTTCAAAAAAAGTTTACAAAATTTAAAAAATGTTCATGTTTCCATCTTTCAGGAGATGAAAAATTGTTCATGCTTCAAAAATTGTTCGTAAATTTCAAAAAATGATCATGTTTTCCAATTTTGTTTTTGTTTTTTCAAAAAGATCGTAAGGTCATAAAATATTATTCAAAACTTTAAGAAAAGTTCCTGTTTTAAAAAAATTAAAAATGTCCTTGTTTCTATTTTTTAGGAGTTTCAAAAATTGTTCACAGTTTTCAAAAATAAGTTCATGTTTCAAAGTTTGTTTGGGAGCTTAAAACATGTCAGTTTTTCCAAATTTTGTTGTGGAATTAGAAAAAATGTTCCCATTTCAAAAAAATGATCATAATTTTCATAAAATGTTGTAGTTTTCATGATTTGTCTTGCCTAAGAAGAAAATGCGTTCGGAATTACGGAAATATTTCAAGTATGCGCTGGAGTTTGGTTCTTAATAGTTTGTGTTGTCTAACAATCAGAAAAGCTTGCTAGCTCATTGTACCACCGTGCCTCTACGGACGAGATACTTGGTTTGATACCCTGTGATGCCTCATTTTTTCCGAGCTATAAATCTTAGCCTGTCGCTACCTTCATGGGCTGGCCCAGTCGTAGACTGCCCTGTGTGTGCGGGCGAGGCGCCCGTTACGGCATTTCCTAAACGGCGCCTTCAGCGCCCGTTCCTTCCTTTCTTGCAAACCGGCGCATACCCTTTCCTCCGCGCTGGGCCGGCCCAGCTTTCCTTTTTTTTCTGTTTTTGAGCGCAAAAATGCTGTGCGATGGTTGAGGTTCAAACCGCCGACCTCCTGCTGGTGATTACGATGCGCTAACCACGCGAACACCTACTACAGATGTGTTCGTTTACATAGTTCTTCTTCCTATCTTCTCTTTTCTCTTTAAAAAAGTTATTTTCTTGTTCCTTTTTATTGGAATAGTTTTGTTCTCTTTTCTCTTTTCTCTTTTTATTGGAATAGTTTTGTTCTCTTTTCTCTTTTTATTGGAATAGTTTTATTCTCTTTTCTCTTTTTATTGGAATAGTTTTGTTCTTTTTTCGTTTTTTCTTTTGCTAAATTGAATGAACTTTTTTACAAAATTGATGAAATCTTTTCAAAAATTAATGAACTGTTTTTTGAAATCGATGAACTTTTTTTAAATCTATGAACCTTTTTCAGTTTTGAATGACCTTTTTTTCAAAGTCAATGAACTTCTTTTCAAAACCGATGAACTTTTATCGAAATCGATGAACTTTTCCAAAGTCGGTGAACTTTTTTCAGTATTTTGTGAACTCTTTTTGAAAATCGATGAACTTTTTCCAAAGTCGGTGAACTTTTTTCAGTATTTTGTGAACTCTTTTTGAGAATCGATGAACTTTTTCCAAAGTCGGTGAACTTTTTTCAGTATTTTTTGAACTCTTTTTGAAAATCGATGAACTTTTTCCAAAGTCGGTGAACTTTTTTCAGTATTTTGTGAACTCTTTTTGAAAATCGATGAACTTTTTCTAAAGTCAGTGAACTTTTTTCAGTTTTTGTGAACTCTTTTTTGAAATCGATGAACTTTTTTCTTCAGAAATGATGAACCTTTTTCCAAATCGATGAACTTTTTGAAATTCATGTTTTTTTCTCAAATAATCCCAAAATCTAAGTGATAAGGTATAAATAGTGCGTCCATAGTCGTTCTTATAGTTTTGCCGCTGATCTCAGTCCGAGCAATTTGGAGGCTCTGGTGGTTAGCAAAGATGTTCGTGAGTCCAGCGGCGTGAGATTGAATCCTGAACAAAGCTAAACTTTTTGCACTTTTTCGGCGATGTAATTTCGCTGCCCTCGCTTCTCGTGGGCCGGCCCAACTGCGTGCTGCAGTGAGCGCCACTTGGTTCCAAGGCGCAAAGGGTGCCCTATAGGAGCTCCCGCCCGTTACAGTGCAATTTGCAAACAGGCGTCTGCAGCAATCTAAGATGGGCCGGCACATCCTATCATTCTCCTTCCTGATTTCGAAACGTCAAAAAAGGCTTGGAGGGGGGTTCGAACTCGCAACCCATTTGTTGGAAGCGCTCGGCTCTAGCAACCACGGCATCCAGTTGCCGGCGTGTAGCTAGTTCGTTTTATACTTTTTATTTCGTTCTTCAGTTCGGTTTATTCCTTTTTCATTTTCTCATATTTTTTTTCATTGCGCGTTTTTTTAAATCTGCCAACCTTTTCTTTAAATTCGTTAACTTTAAAAAAAATCAATGAACTTTTTCGTGAATCGTTGAACTTTTTTTAAAATTCTATGAACTTTTTTCTAATTTAATGAACTTTTTTCAAATTCGATGAACTTTTTTTAAAATTTGATGAACTTTTTTAACATTGGTGAATTTTTCCTTCAAATTTGTGAACTTTTTTCAAAATCGATGAACCATTTTCAAAACTTATGAACTTTCTAAACTTTTTCATAAAGTTGTTTTCCAAAATCAGTGAACCTTTTTAAGTTTATGAACTTTTCTCCAAAAATGATGAACTATTTCTCAAAATCGATGAACTGTTTTTAAATTTGTGAACTTTTGTCTCAAAATCGGTGAACTTT
Organism: Triticum monococcum; assembly: GCA_034509565.1. Lineage (NCBI taxonomy): Eukaryota > Viridiplantae > Streptophyta > Magnoliopsida > Poales > Poaceae > Triticum > Triticum monococcum. The sequence goes on along the minus strand of CM067842.1, from coordinate 71,634,667 downwards.
TTTAAATTCACGATTTTTATAAAAATAAATAAAAGACTAAATGAGAAACAAATAGTGCGGCCATACTAGTTTATGTACACTTATCGCTCTTCAAAATCACAAGTGTACGGTGTGCGAGTTCGATCCCTCAACAGCCACCTTTTTGTGTTTTTCCTAGCGATTTTTATTTGGTACGTTTTCCCATCGTGGGCCAGCCCAACAAGGCTTTCCAGCAGGCGCCAGCTACCTGTTCGGGTGCTTAAGGAGCCGAACAGGAGCTCCCTTGTTTTTGTGCTTGCTTTCTGCGTTTTCAAGCATTTTAATAGTTTTTCCTTTTCCTATTAGTTTTTAATTTTTCTATTTTTTATTTTAGTTTTTCCACATGCTAACTCATAAATATTTATTAAAGCTGTGAACATTTAGAAAGATATGATTGTTTTAAGAATTTGCAAAGAATTTTTCGAATTCATGAACATTTTAATTTTTCAGAATATTTTTAAAATTTCACGAACATATCTAAATTATGTGAACATTTTTTTAATTCATGAAGCTTTTGAATTTGTGATCATTGTTTGAAATCCACGAATATTTTGTAATTCAAGAACATTTTTAAAAATCGTTTTTTTTGTAATCCACAACATTTTTAAGGTACATGAACTTACTTTGATTTAATGAACCTCTTGAAATAAAAATATATGATAGCTGGTTTTTCTTCTGAGCTAGCAGAGAAGCGAACAAAAATGAAAACAAAATAACTGAGCGGAGCAAGGAGTCGAGTTGAGCGAGTGGGAGCTTCATGGGCCGTCCCATGTGAGTGTTAGAGCTCCCAAGTCACACAACCATCAATGGCTGACACTAAGGCCGGAACATGCAAGGACCCTACACGACAAACCTAGCAACTTTAGTCTCCTCTCAAAACAAATATCGTCTACAACGACGACCCAACAAGATATACAAATAAAAAATAATTAAAAGCCAACCCATTGTAGATAAAACCAAAATGAAACAACCAACCACAATAATCAACTAGAGAAAGAAGAATTAATCCCATGAGTGAAGAACAACGCAACAAAGCGCACATAGCCTCTAGTATATGCATATTTGCTGGTGTGTAACAGACAGAATTTGCAGTCTTAATCAGAAATGCCCTCAATTTAGATTGCATCCCCATCAATTAAGTAGACAAGTTGATCCAGTCGTACTACTGGGATTAGCAAAGGAAAATGTGCCAAGAAAAGAAGAATGCTTCCCTAACCCCGTTAAAAAAGACCTGAATCTCAACGCAAGTTTAAAATGGTATTTCCGTACGAGTGCATGCCTCGATACTCTTTGTCTCAAGCATCTGCCGATAACAAAAGTAAAAGCGTATAGATCATAATGGGGAGTACTATACTAGAGGTTTTGGATTGCAGCAACATGCGGCCAAGGCTTCTTGTTTGAGTATTCTCGGTGCTTCCTCAGACCGGATCGGAGAATTTATGTCACCGCAGTGATCTCCAAGCTGTATATCCACTAACAAAAAAATCCAACTTCTTTTGTCTTTACTTATTGTGGCTACAACCATGCCGGCATTTTGCCTATTAACATAACAACACTCGAACATATACATGCTCCTTATCTATACCTATACCTACTATTAAAAGAAGGTGATATTCTTGGTTTCATCCCGTTTCGTTTGGTCCTGCTTCAATTAATTTCACGTAAGCTATTTGGTTTCGTTACTTGCCACCCGTTTTGGCCCAACAGAGGAAGCCCATATGACGGCGCACTGTGGGCCAGGTCGGAGAAAAATAAAATTGTCGAGTCATAACCTGCCAAACGGCCACGTATAGTTTGTCCAACTGACCCAGCTAAAAATATGACTGCATTTTTTTTCTTCCGTTGCAACGCACGGCCCTTTTTGCTAGTATCTCATAACACAACCAGACAAAGCGGCACGTATGAATCACATTTGTAACATCATGATATTCCTTATGCAGATAAAAATACACCTTAGTTATCAGACAAACTAAAAGGAACCGAGGAGGCATCTAGTGCGACAAAACAATTGTATATAAGTGCTTAGGGAAACATTACACATTTGCCGGACGGATAAAACAATAACATAACAATACAATAATCAATAATAGCACTGTAAATCTCCATCGGATATATATATCTCCACATGGAGACGGCACTTATTTATGACCATGTACGCTATACACATATCGGGACGTTCCTAGGGACCGACTACCGCCACTTGGCGCCCATGCATGACATGCAAATTATAAATATGTAATAAGAACCATGCACACGGCTTTTTGGACCCACTGCTTGAACGCGGACACAACAGACGCATGCACGCGCTGTTGCAGCCGTCATGCGCACAATGACACTAGCTCTAGGATTGACTCTTTTTTGCAGGTGAGCTCCAGGATTGACATGGCCTGCCATCCAGAGATTTATTCCTTGTCATACCTCGGATACCTAGCGCATAAAGTCCATGATGAGATCTCGGTGTGGGTAGTCGTTCAGCAGGGAGTCTTCGTAGTTCGCATAGTGGACGGATTTAGCGTCCTCCTCCTCCTCCTTGTACGCCAGTAAGGGCACCCTCATGGTCGGCATGGTGGTCGTAGCAGCGGCGACGGCGGCGGCGGTGGCAGTGGCGATGGGGGAGGAGAAAACATCGTCCCCAGTGATGGCATAGTATAGGCTCAGCATGCGAAGCCTGTTTGGAGTGGCCTGCAGGGTGATGTCGTCGAACAGCTGTGGAGCTGGAACATCCTGCGGACGCGTCACCGAAGTGGATGGAGCGCGCTGGAGGATGTGGGGTGGCGTCTGCGGCATGGCAAAGGTCGAAGGCGGCACCGCTGCAGCGGTGGAGGCGGCGATGGGGTCCTCGACCCTGAGCTCGCGGGTGAAGTGCGCAAAGAAGCAGATCTGGCGCTGGCAGCGCGTGCCTGCATCACACTTGCGTGTGCGGAACCGGGATGGGTGCAGCCACAGCTCGAATACGCCATGCGCGTAGCGGCACCTGAGGCCGCGCGCGCAGGTCGGCGGCGGGTGCCCGGCACCGGCGAGCCGGAGCTGCGCATGCGCACGCGCATTGGCGCGGTACTCCGGGCAGGAGACGGAGATGTAGTTGAAGCGACGCGGGTCGCGGCGGCGTGCGCGTTCGTCCTTGTGCGCGTAGGGGCATGCCGTCCAGTCATGGCTGTATGGTTGCGGGCACATCCGCACCTTGTACTCGTATAGCCAGAAGTCTTCTGGCATGGACGCCCACAATCGGTGCCCCTCGTGCGCCCACGCGCCCCATGTCGTCGGGTCGGTCAGCTGGTATGTGACCTCGCCGTTCTCCTGCACCACCATTTTATACATGTCCATTTCCATGGTTGTCATCCTTAATCAAACACAACAAACTCTCCAACAGATGAACAATACTGATGAAAAACTAGGAACTCATGGACATTATGTGTTGCTAGGCCATGGTTTTGAAAGAATGTTGAGGATATGGGGGATGATTTAGACTAAAAACTATGGACAATATATGGAGTTAGGGCATGGCCGTGAAAGAATGATGAGGATGGGATGATTTAGACTAAAAGCTCTGGGCAATATATGAAGCTAGGATATGGCTGTTAATGAATGTTGAGGATGGGGGAATATTTGGTACTACAAACCATGCATTGTTAAGGTGTATGGAGATGTGTGATCTGTGTTTGCCTTGTCGTGGGTATATATAGCTCTAGGGGATGCGGTGATTAGCATTGGGTGAGTTGTCTATTTTGTCTCGTACCCATTTGTGTTTGTTGTAAAGATAATGAAGATGTCTGGGTATTTGGACATTGAGTCTTCAACAAGACTCCCTCACGAAAAGCTAGATTGTTGACCCTTCCTCCCCTTGGAAAGGAGACTTTGTGTGAGGGACTAGGATATCCATCTCGTTTTGTGGTGGCATGGAGGATCTAATGTGATAAGATGGGTTGTGCAGATGGTGGGTGTTCATGTAGCCCTTGGTGTGGTGGCCATTTGTCTAAGACCATAAATAACATCTTTTGGCTAGGTTCAACAATACTCCCTAGCCGTCCCCCGAGAGATGAGATCAAGTGCTACAAAGTGCACAATTGCATGTTGCGTAAACTCGGTAGGCCAAGTGTAGAAACCCACCATTGTCTCCTCTCCTATCAGTTAACTAAGACTTATTTGTCGTCCCCTGTCCTCGCTATTTGTTCGTATTGTTGGTGATTGTGGCCACGATGACTACATCAATTTGTAAACGACAAATATAGGTGTCGGTTTGCGCTGGTCATAACTCCACGCATAATATACGGCCCCTCCCCCCTTCCGCACTTAGGATTTTCACACCCATGTTGGAACCCTCGAATTTGATACAAGTGATGGACAGAAACTTCCGGTAGCCATTGGTAGTACTACCCCTAATATCTTCTCTCTTGTTCTCACTCGAAAGCCTCCCCGGACATTGACACCAGCACCCAAAGGATATATTGTGTATTGTTGACCTATTAACTCACATGTGAAATTCGAATAAAGAGTGCTGTGTTACATTGGGTAATGCAATGTTGCCTTGACCCCTTTGGGGTAGGGCTGATATACCTATTAGTACTACCCCTTTTGATATTTTTGTTCCTAACGTGTTCGACAACACAAACTCGTCGTAGGTTGCTTCATGGAGATTTGTGCATGAGATTGTGGTGTAGCAATTTGTTGGGGAATACATAATGTGGTTAATAGGAATGCACAATTTGTGGTGTAACATCTTTTGGCCAGGTCCGGTAGTAACTCATTCGCCTTCCCGTTTGATATGAGCTCAAGTGTTACGAAATGCACAAAGGCATGTTGAGTAAACTTGGCTTGGGTGCAGCAACCCTCCATTGCCTCCTCTGCGTCGGTCAATTGAAACCTATTTGGCATCCTATGTCCTTATTATTTGTTTGTGCTGTCATGGATTGTGGTCGTGGCGACGTCATCAATTTGTAAACGACAAATATAAATGCCAGTTTGCACTAATCATAACTCCACCCACAAAATATTGCCACCTCCCCCTTTCCAATTAGGATTTTTCACACCAATGACATTGGGTGGAACCCCGAACTTGATATCAAGTGATGTGGATAAACTTCTGATAGCCATGTGCACTACCCATGGTGCCTTCTCTCTTGCTCTCACCCGGAAGCCTCCCAGGACATCGGCGCCATCACTTAAAGAAAATATTGTGTAATATTGACCCGTTAACTCACATGTGACATTCGAATGAAGAGTATTGTGCTAAATTGGGCAACATGATGTTGTCTTTAACCTGTTTGGGCGGGGTGAGGGGGGAGGGTGCTATAGTTTCTCAACTTGGTGGTTGGTTGTCAGTACTAGATCTTTTTAGAAAAGAATAACATGTACACCAACATGAATCTATTGTAGCTTGCCTCGTGGAGATTTATGTATGACATTGTGGTGTAATGATTTGTTCTGGAATACATGGGGCCCATCGAAAGCAAAATATATATACTTGTCTAGTGGACCCCCCCCCCTCATTTTCTCAATGCATTAACGAGAGAGTATATGACGGCGTGAACTTAGTATTGAGCAGTGCTACCTAAATACATGATGGAAGCAGTGGCTTGTTCCTCTACGACTCCCTAGTGCGTGGCTTTCCATGATTGGGGGTGTGGTAGCACATGGTGAAGTTTGGTGGCGGCGCGAGGAAGCGGGAGGGGTTGGGCCTAGGATGATGTCTCATTGCATGAAGTAGCGCGAGGAGGTGGGAGGGACTGAGCTTAATATGATCCAGCACTCCTCGACGGCAGTGCGAGGAGGTGTGGGAGGGGTTGGGCCTAGGATGATGCGGTGCGCCTCAATGGCAGCGCAAGGATGCAAGATGGGCTAGGCGTAGGAGGATGTGACACTCCACAACGGCCCAGTCACAACATCCGTTCCAGCATCTCAAAGCCTCGCTAAACTGGCAGCAAAATATCCTGATTAGGATGATGCGGGAAATGTATGTGTCGTTCACCAAGCAGTATGGGCTTTTTCCTTGGATTCAATTTCTCCCGGATTTTATAGCATGAAGTCATGTGCGATGTTGTGTTTTGTTTTCGTTTAGTTTCTTCATGTGTACAAGAGTTAAGGAAGTCGACATCTGTATTTCCCATGGGACAAATTTGAAATATCGCCCAAATATGTCGATTTTATTGATAATTTGAGAGTGTGTCTTTGTCGCTTCAACTTTTCGTGAGTCTTAAAACTTATATTAGTCCAATGAGTTTTGCGAGAAATATACACTGATAATTTTACCAAATGTAATTATTGTTTTATTGTGTAATGCATGTCTAGTATCTTTGAAATTTTGAAAAAGGTAAATAAAAAGCCAATAAACGTTGTTCGTTTTTTGATAGTGAGGAGGGATGTATGTAGAGATGTGTGTATGTGGACGTTGTTTAGTACCTGTATGAAATGGCACTAAAATTTACGTAGAATGTACCTAATAAATGAAATGCAAATGAAATAGGTTACTCTTGAATTCTATCAAAAAATTCATATGGAAATGCATTGGAAATTTCATACATCATAATTGAATGGATCTAAAATGAATATTAAATGCTCTAAATAGTCTAAAATCATTCTAGAATGGATCTATGGAGTTGAGCTAAGAGGTGCCTAAATTTAAAATTTAAAATTTTGTGAATTTTTCTTGAAATACAAGGAATCATGGTAACATGCATTTCGTCAAATCGAGTGAAAATATCTCCTGAAATGGTTTTAAAATCATGACCAGATCATTAGTGCATACTTGTTGAAATACGCTCAAATTTTGAATTAGAGCAACAAATTGTGGTATTTCTTGAAATGGTGAAAATAACCCTGGAATGCTTCTTGAATAAATAAAGTTTTTGACACCAATTTGAATGAATTTGAATCAAAATTGTTTCTAGAATGTATTTCAAATGTTCAATACTGGAAAACTATTCGCAACTCTCATAAATGCATTTCTAACTTACTGTTGATAGATTTTCGTCAAGTCCTAACATCACTACATCAAGTGTCGAGATATGTTGCATCGGCGTAGGAGGATGCGACACTCCACAACGGCCCAGTCACAACATCCGGTTCCAGCATCTCAAAGCCTCGCTAAACTGGCAGCAAAATATCCTGATTAGGATGATGCGGGAAATGTATGTGTCGTTCACCAAGCAGTATGGCCTTTTTCCTTGGACTCAATTTCTCCCTGATTTTATAGCATGAAGTTATGTGCGATGTTGTGTTTTGTTTTCGTTTAGTTTCTTCATGTGTACAAGAGTTAAGGAAGTCAACATCTGTATTTCCCATGGGACAAATTTGAAACATCGCCCAAATATGTCGATTTTATTGATAATTTGAGAGTGTGTCCTTGCCGCTTCAACTTCTCTTGAGTCTTAAAACTTATATTAGTCCAACGAGTTTTGCGAGAAATACACACTGATAATTTTACCAAATGTAATTATTGTTTTATTGTGTAATGCATGTCTAGTATCTTTGAAATTTGAAAAAGGTAAATAAAAAGCCAATAAACGTTGTTCGGTTTTTGATAGTGAGGAGGGATGTATGTAGAGATGTGTGTATGTGGACGTTGTTTAGTACCTGTATGAAATGGCACTAAAATTTATGCAGAATGTACCTAATAAATGAAATGCGAATGAAATAGGTTACTCTTGAATTCTATCAAAAAATTCATATGGAAATGCATTGAAAATTTCATACATCATAATTGAATGGATCTAAAATGAATATTAAATGCTCTAAATAGTCTAAAATCATTCTAGAATGGATCTATGGAGTTGAGCTAAGAGGTGCCTAAATTTAAAATTTAAAATTTTGTGAATTTTTCTTGAAATACAAGGAATCATGGTAACATGCATTTGGTCAAATCGAGTGAAAATATCTCTTGAAATGGTTTTGAAATCATCACCAGATCATTAGTGCATACTTGTTGAAATACGCTCAAATTTTGAATTAGAGCAACAAATTGTGGTATTTCTTGAAATGGTGAAAATGAACCTGGAATGCTTCTTGAATAAATAAAGTTTTTGACACCAATTTGAATGAATTTGAATTAAAATTGTTTCTAGAATGTATTTCAAATGTTCAATACTAGAAAAATATTCGCAACTCTCATAAATGCATTTCTAACTTACTGTTGATAGATTTTCGTCAAGTCCTAACATCACTACATCAAGTGTCGAGATATGTTGCATCGGCATAGGAGGATGCGGCACTCCACAACGGCCCAGTCATAACATCCGGTTCCAGCATCTCAAAGCCTCGCTAAACTGGCAGCAAAATATCCTGATTAGGATGATGCGGGAAATGTATGTGTCGTTCACCAAGCAGTATGGGCTTTTTCCTTGGACTCAATTTCTCCCTGATTTTATAGCATGAAGTTATGTGCGATGTTGTGTTTTGTTTTCGTTTAGTTTCTTCATGTGTACAAGAGTTAAGGAAGTCGACATCTGTATTTACCATGGGACAAATTTGAAACATCGCCCAAATATGTCGATTTTATTGATAATTTGAGAGTGTGTCTTTGCTGCTTCAACTTCTCGTGAGTCTTAAAACTTATATTAGTCCAATGAGTTTTGCGAGAAATATACACTGATAATTTTACCAAATGTAATTATTGTTTTATTGTGTAATGCATGTCTAGTATCTTTGAAATTTTGAAAAAGGTAAATAAAAAGCCAATAAACGCTGTTCGGTTTTTGATAGTGAGGAGGGATGTATGTAGAGATGTGTGTATGTGGACGTTGTTTAGTACCTGTATGAAATAGCACTAAAATTTATGCAGAATGTACCTAATAAATGAAATACGAATGAAATAGGTTACTCTTGAATTGTATAAAAAAATTCATAAGGAAATGCATTGGAAATTTCATACATCATAATTGAATGGATCTAAAATGAATATTAAATGCTCTAAATAGTCTAAAATCATTCAAGAATGGATCTATGGAGTTGAGCTAAGAGGTGCCTAAATTTAAAATTTAAAATTTTGTGAATTTTCTTGAAATACAAGGAATCATGGTAACATGCATTTGGTCAAATCGAGTGAAAATATCTCTTGAAATGGTTTTGAAATCATGACTAGATCATTAGTGCATACTTGTTGAAATACGCTCAAATTTTGAATTAGAGCAACAAATTGTGGTATTTCTTGAAATGGTGAAAATGACCCTGGAATGCTTCTTGAATAAATAAAGTTTTTGACACCAATTTGAATGAATTTGAATTAAAATTGTTTCTAGAATGTATTTCAAATGTTCAATACTGGAAAAATATTCACAACTCTCATAGATGCATTTCTAAGTTACTGTTGATATATTTTCGTCAAGTCCTAACATCACTACATCAAGTGTCGAGATATGTTGCATCGGCGTAGGAGGATGCGGCACTCCACAACGGCCCAGTCACAACATCCGGTTCCAGCATCTCAAAGCCTCGCTAAACTGGCAGCAAAATATCCTGATTAGGATGATGCGGGAAATGTATGTGTCGTTCACCAAGCAGTATGGGCTTTTTCCTTGGACTCAATTTCTCCCTGATTTTATAGCATGAAGTTATGTGCGATGTTGTGTTTTGTTTTCGTTTAGTTTCTTCATGTGTACAAGAGTTAAGGAAGTCGACATCTGTATTTACCATGGGACAAATTTGAAACATCGCCCAAATATGTCGATTTTATTGATAATTTGAGAGTGTGTCTTTGCCGCTTCAACTTCTCGTGAGTCTTAAAACTTATATTAGTCCAATGAGTTTTGCGAGAAATATACACTGACAATTTTACCAAATGTAATTATTGTTTTATTGTGTAATGCATGTCTAGTATCTTTGAAATTTTGAAGAAGGGTAAATAAAAAGCCAATAAACGTTGTTCGGTTTTTGATAGTGAGGAGGGATGTATGTAGAGATGTGTGTATGTGGACGTTGTTTAGTACCTGTATGAAATGGCACTAAAATTTATGCAGAATGTACCTAATAAATGAAATGCGAATGAAATAGGTTACTCTTGAATTCTATCAAAAAATTCATATGGAAATGCATTGGAAATTTCATACATCATAATTGAATGGATCTAAAATGAATATTAAATGCTCTAAATAGTCTAAAATCATTCTAGAATGGATCTATGGAGTTGAGCTAAGAGGTGCCTAAATTTAAAATTTAAAATTTTCTGAATTTTTCTTGAAATACAAGGAATCATGGTAACATGCATTTGGTCAAATCGAGTGAAAATATCTCTTGAAATGGTTTTGAAATCATCACCAGATCATTAGTGCATACTTGTTGAAATACGCTCAAATTTTGAATTAGAGCAACAAATTGTGGTATTTCTTGAAATGGTGAAAATGACCCTGGAATGCTTCTTGAATAAATAAAGTTTTTGACACCAATTTGAATGAATTTGAATTAAAATTGTTTCTAGAATGTATTTCAAATGTTCAATACCCGAAAAACATTCGCAACTCTCATAAATGCATTTCTAACTTATTGTTGATAGATTTTCGCCAAGTCCTAACATCACTACATCAAGTGTCGAGATATGTTGCATCGACATAAAAGCCCTTCTTTCTGCCACATAACATATTTGGAAAGTTGCAAAAAGTTTCCTGGTAGCAACATGTCATGAAGAACCTATAGGGGTAGGAGTTTGAACCGTTATTAGTAGCAATACGTGTGAACCTTACTACATATTGTAGTGGTTTCATACATCATAATTTCATACATCATAATTGAATGGATCTAAAATGAATATTAAATGCTCTAAATAGTCTAAAATCATTCTAGAATGGATCTATGGAGTTGAGCTAAGAGGTGCCTAAATTTAAAATTTAAAATTTTGTGAATTTTTCTTGAAATACAAGGAATCATGGTAACATGCATTTGGTCAAATCGAGTGAAAATATCTCTTGAAATGGTTTTGAAATCATCACCAGATCATTAGTGCATACTTGTTGAAATACGCTCAAATTTTGAATTAGAGCAACAAATTGTGGTATTTCTTGAAATGGTGAAAATGACCCTGGAATGCTTCTTGAATAAATAAAGTTTTTGACACCAATTTGAATGAATTTGAATTAAAATTGTTTCTAGAATGTATTTCAAATGTTCAATACCCGAAAAACATTCGCAACTCTCATAAATGCATTTCTAACTTATTGTTGATAGATTTTCGCCAAGTCCTAACATCACTACATCAAGTGTTGAGATATGTTGCATCGACATAAAAGCCCTTCTTTCTGCCACATAACATATTTGGAATGTAGGCAAAAAGTTTCCTGGTAGCAACATGTCATGAAGAACCTATAGGGGTAGGAGTTTGAACCGTTATTAGTAGCAATACGTGTGAACCTTACTACATATTGTAGTGGTTTTCCTTATATGGTGTTTGTTTGTATGGAAAGTCTCTTCGCCAACCCACAAGATATGGGCTCAAATTTTAAAAAATGCACAGATACATACTTTGTAAGCTCGGCAGTGTTGCTAAAATCCACCACTCTAATCTCCTTTGTTCCATTTGTATAGTTTTAATATAGATGCCAATTTGTGCTAATCATAACTTCAAAAACCAAATACACCCCTTCTCAATTAGGCCTTTTCACACCCATGACATCATGTGGAACCCCGAAATTGATACCAAGTTATGTAGAGAAATTTCTGATACCCGTGGACACTAGCCCTAATACCTTCTCGCTTGCTCTCACTTGGAATACTCCCTGGACATCGGCACCAACTCCCCAAGAAGACATTATGTAATGTTGAACTATTAACTAACATATGAAATGGAGTACATTTGAATGAAGAGTGTTGTGTTATTCTGAGCAATGCAATGTTGGTTTGACCTCTTATACGGGATGCTATAGTTTCTCAGTTAGAAGGTTGCTTATCGATACTACCTCTTTTGAGAATTATTTTTATAATGTGTATGCTAACGCGAATCCGTAGTAGGTTGCTTTGTCGAGATTCGTGGCTGAGGCTGTTGCATAAAATTATAACGAAACAATTAATGGGTTAAGAGGAATACACAATGTGTGGGACCTTCCAAATAAAAAATATATACTCGGCAACTGAATTTCCCCCACACCCCTCTTTTCTCAATCCATAAACAAGAGAAGAGAGAATGGAATGAGCTTGGTGTTGGGCAGTGGCACTGAAGGACATGGTGGCAGATGTAGCTCTTTGCTATGCAACTCCCACCATGCTTATTTGCATGCTCGGGGGTGTAGTAACACACGACAAGGCAACGTCTTTGCATTAGGAAGAAGGGTGGGTTGGGCATGGGAGGATGTGATGCTCCTCGATGACCCAATCATAGTATCCAGCCCTTGCATCCCACAGTCTCCCTGATGCCGGCAATAACATATCCAGCCAAGGATTCTGTAAAAGATGGTTTGTGGTTGTCCAAGCAGTGTGGTTTGTTTCCTTGGATCCAATTTCTCATTGGATTTATCATGGATTAAATAAGCCAAAGTGTGGGGTACCATGCAAACTAGTAGTGTGTGGCTTTGTGTTTTTTTGTTTGCTTTCTTCCTGTGGAGGAGAGTTGAGCAAATCAATATGTAGTGGTCAGGAGACAAAATAAAGCATAATCCAAATATGTTGATTTTTGTTGATAATTTGATACTATCTTTGTTGCTTGAAATTTTTGTGAGAAATGTCTTGAAACTTATATTAGTCGAGTGAATTTTGTAAGAAATATACGCAGACAAATTTACCAAACATAATTGTTATTTTGTTTGTGAAGTTCACATGCAGTCTCTCGATTTATGGTAAATGAAATGAAATGATAGTACAAAATGTTTGGTTTTGGATGAATAGGAGGGCCGTATGTGGACATGCATGTATGTGGATCTAGTTTAGTAGATGTATGAAATGGCATACTTTGTGTAGAATGTATCTAAAATTATGAAATGTGAATGAAATAATTGATTCGTGAATTCTATCTAAAACTACTCTGGAAATGCATGGGAAATGTATTAAATCATCATGGAGTTGATATAAAATGTATATTAAATGCTTTAAATATATCCAAAACAATTCTAGAATGGATATTAGGAGTTGAGCTGAAAGGCATCCAAAATCTGAAATTTCAGTTGCATGTTAACCATGATTAATATTTTCAGTTGCATGTTAATCATGATTAACATGCAACTGAAACTAGTAATTTGGGTGTAAACTTATGAATTATGATATATGAAATCCAGTGAAAATGCCTCTCAAAAGTATTCTCGAATCATGACTGTATAATAATTGAAATTTGCTTGAATTTGAATTTGAGTACAAGTTTGTGACATTTGTGGAAGCTGATGAAAATACCTTCACTACTGCAGGATGCTGCTAACGCGACACTATGGTCAGAGACCCTTTGACGAAACTATGTGCGATGCATTAATCACAAACAGGGATGTAAAAAAATGTCAAAAAAGCTGCAAAACGTTTGCGATGGAGGATGCATCAAACACGGTTCAGATTTTAGTTGCGTGTGCGATGCAGGGCAGACGATTAACCCGTTTGAGCTATTTGTGAAGGAAATATGCCCTAGAGGCAATAATAAAGTTATTATTTATTTCCTTATTTCATGATAAATGTTTATTATTCATGCTAGAATTGTATTAACCGGAAACATAATACATGTGTGAATACATAGACAAACAAAGTGTCACTAGTATGCCTCTACTTGACTAGCTCGTTGATCAAAGATGGTTATGTTTCCTAACCATAGACATGAGTTGTCATTTGATAAACGGGATCACATCATTGGGAGAATGATGTGATTGACTTGACCCATTCCGTTAGCTTAGCACTTGACCGTTTTAGTTTACTTCTATTACTTTCTTCATGACATATACATGCAACTCCCAATTACCGCAGGAACACTTTGTGTGCTACCAAACGTCACAACGTAACTGGGTGATTATAAGGGTGCTCTACAGGTGTCTCTGATGGTACTTGTTGAGTTGGCATAGATCGAGATTAGGATTTGTCACTTCGATTGTCAGAGAGGTATCTCCGGGCCCTCTCGGTAATGCACATCACTATAATCCTTGCAAGCAATGCAACTAATGAGTTAGTTGTAGTATGATGCATTACAGAATGAGTAAAGATACTTGCCAGTAACGAGATTGAGCTAGGTAATGAGATACCGACGATCAAATCTCGGGCAAGTAACATACCGATGACAAAGGGAACAACGTATGTTGTTATGCGGTTTGACCGATAAAGATCTTCGTAGAATACGTAGGAACCAATATGAGCATCCAGGTTCCACTATTGGTTATTGACCGGAGACGTGTCTCGGTCATGTCTACATAGTTCTTGAACCCATAGGGTCCGCACGCTTAAAGTTCTATGACGATCGATATTATGAGTTTTTGTGTTTTGATGTACCGAAGGTAGTTCGTGTTGGGGAACGTAGCAGAAATTCAAAATTTTCCTACGTATCACCAAGATCAATCTATGGAGAAACCAGCAACGAGGGGAAGGAGAGTGCATCTACATACCCTTGTAGATCGCTAAGCGGAAGCATTCAAGAGAACGGGGTTGAGGGAGTCGTACTCGTCGTGATCCAAATCACCAGAGATCCTAGAGCCGAACGGACGGCACCTCCGCGTTCAACACACATACAGCCCGACGACGTCTCCCATGCCTTGATCCAGCAAGGAGAGAGGGAGAGGTTGAGGAAGACTCCATCCAGCAGCAGCACAACGGCATGGTGGTGATGGAGGAGCGTGGTGATCCAGCAGGGCTTCGCCAAGCACTGCGAGATATGAGGAGAAAGAGAGGGATAGGGCTGCGCCAAGAAAGAGAGGAACTCATGTGTATTGGGCAGCCCAAACCTCAACTATATATAGGGGGAGGGGAGGGGCTGCGCCCCCACCTAGGGTTCCCTCCCTAGCGGTGGCGGCAGCCCCCTATATCCCATCTAGGGGCGGCCAAGGGGAGGGGAGAGGGGGAGGCGCACCAGGGTGGGCCTTAGGGCCCATCTGCCCTAGGGTTTGCCCCCTTCCCCTCTTCCTTGCACCTTGGGCCTTGGTGGGGGGGGGGGGGCGCACCAGCCCACCTGGGGCTGGTCCCCTCCCACACTTGGCCCATGCTGCCCTCCCGGGCTTGTGGCCCCACTTGGTGGACCCCCGGGACCCTCCCGGTGGTCCTGATACATTACCGATAAAACCCGAAACTTTTCCAGTGACCAAAACAGGACTTCTCATATATAAATCTTTACCTCCGGACCATTCCAGAACTCCTCGTGATGTCCGGGATCTCATCCGGGACTCCGAACAACATTCGGTAACCACATACAAACTTCCTTTATAACCCTAGCGTCATCGAACCTTAAGTGTGTAGACCCTACGGGTTCGGGAGGCATGCAGACATGACCGAGATGACTCTCCGGTCAATAACCAACAACGGGATCTGGATACCCATGTTGGCTCCCACATGTTCCACGATGATCTCATCGGATGAACCACGATGTCAAGGACTTAATCAATCCCGTATACAATTCCCTTTGTCTATCGATACGATACTTGCCCGAGATTCGATCGTCGGTATCCCGATACCTTGTTCAATCTTGTTACCGGCAAGTATCTTTACTCATTCCATAACACATCATCCCGTGATCAACTCCTTCATCACATTGTGCACATTATGATGATGTCCTACCGAGTGGGCCCAGAGATACCTCTCCGTTTACACGGAGTGACAAATCCTAGTCTCGATTCGTGCCAACCCAACAGACACTTTCGGAGATACCTGTAGTGTACCTTTATAGCCACCCAGTTACGTTGTGACATTTGGCACACCCAAAGCACTCCTACGGCATCCGGGAGTTGCACAATCTCATGGTCTAAGGAAATGATACTTGACATTAGAAAAGCTTTAGCGTACGAACTACATGATCTTGTGCTAGGCTTAGGATTGGGTCTTGTCCATCACATCATTCTCCTAATGATGTGATCCCGTTATCAATGACATCCAATGTCCATGGTCAGGAAACCGTAACTATCTATTGATCAACGAGCTAGTCAACTAGAGGCTTACTAGGGACATGGTGTTGTCTATGTATCCACACATGTATCTGAGTTTCCTAACAATACAATTCTAGCATGGATAATAAACGATTACCATGAACAAGGAAATATAATAATAATCAATTTATTATTGCCTCTAGGGCATATTTCCAACAGTCTCCCACTTGCACTAGAGTCAATAATCCAGTTCACATCGATATGTGATTAACACTCAAGGTCACATCCCCATGTGACTAACACCCAAAGAGTTCTGGGTTTGATCATGTTATGCTTGTGAGAGAGGTTTCAGTCAATGGGTCTGCAACATTCAGATCCGTATGTACTTTGCAAATTTCTATGTCATCTTGTGGATGCAGCTACCACGTTCTATTTGGAGCTATTCCAAATAACTGTTCTACTATACGAATCCAGTTTACTACTTAGAATAATCTGGATTAGTGTCAAAGTTTGCATCGGCGTAACCCTTTACGATGAACTCTTTTACCACCTCCATAATCGAGAAAATTCCTTAGTCCACTAGTTACTAAGGATAACTTTGACCGCTGTCCTGTGATCCATTCTTGGATCACTCTTGTACCCCTTGACTGACTCATGGCAAGGCACACTTCAAGTGCGGCACACAGCATAGCATACTGTTGAGAGCCTATGACAAAAGCATAGGGGACGACCTTCGTCCTTCCTCTTTCTTCTGCCGTGGTCGAGCTTTAAGTCTTAACTTCATACCTTACAACTCAGGCAAGAACTCCTTCTTTGACTAATCCACCTTGAACACCTTCAAGATCATGTCAAGGTATGTGCTCATTTGAAAGTACCATTAAGAGTTTTGATCTATCCTTATAGATCTTGATGCTCAATGTTCAAGTAGCTTAATCCAGGCTTTCCATTGAAAAACACTTTCCAAATAACTCTGCATGCTTTCCAGAAATTCTACATCATTTCCGATCAACAATATGTTAACAACATATACTCGTCAGAAATTCTATAGTGCTCCCACTCACTTCTTTGGAAATACAAGTTTCTCATAAACTTTGTATACACCCAAAACTTTGATCATCTCATCAAAGCATACATTCCAACTCCGAGATGCTTACTCCAGTCCTTAGAAGGATTGCTGGAGCTTTGCATACTTGTTAGCATCTTTCAGGATTGACAAAACCTTCCGGTTGTATCACATACAACCTTTCCTCAAGAAAATCGTCGAGGAAACAATGTTTTGACATCCTATCTGCAAGATTTCATAAATAATGCAGTAATCGCTAATATAATTTCAACAGACTCTAAGCATTGCTACGAGTGAGAAAGTCTCATCATAGTCAACTCCTTGAACTTGTCGGAAAACATCTTAACGACAAGTCGAGCTTTCTTAATGGTGATACTTACCATCATTGTCCGTCTTCCTTTTAAAAATCCATCTGTACTCAACAACCTTACATCGAGCCGTTCCGCCAAAGTCTACACTTTGTTTTCATATATGGATCCTCTCTCGGATTATATGGCCTCGAGCCATTTTGGAATCCAGGCCCGCCATCGCTTCTCCATAGCTCGTAGGTTCATTGTTGTCTAGCAACATGACTTCCAAGACAGGATTATGTACCACTCTGAAGTAGTACGCATCCTTGTCATCCCACGAGGTTTGGTAGTGACTTGATCTGAAGTTTCATGATCACTATCATAAGCTTCCACTTCAATTGGTGTAGGTGCCACAGGAACAACTGCCTGTGCCCTGCCACACACTAGTTGAAGAGACGGTTCAATAACCTCATCAAGTCTCCACCATCCTCCCACTCAATTCTTTCGAGAGAAACCTTTCCTCGTGAAAGGACCCGATTCCAGAAACAATCCCTATTGCTTTCGGATCTGAGACAGGAGGTATACCCAACTGTTTTGGGTGTCCTATGAAGATGCATTTATCCGCTTTGGGTTCGAGCTTATCAGCCTGAAACTTTTTTTTCTCACATAAGCGTCGCAGCCCCAAACTTTTAAGAAATGACAGCTCAGGTTTCTCTAAACCATCGTTCATATGGTGTCATCTCATCGGAATTACGTGGTGCCCTATTTAAAGTGAATGTGGTTGTCTCTAATGCCTAACCCATAAACTATTGTGGTAATTCAATAAGAGACATCATGGTATGCATCATATCCAATAGGGTGTAGTTATGATGTTCGGACACACCATCACACTATGGTGTTCCAGGCTGTATTAGTTGTGAAACAATTTCCACAATGTCTTAATTCTGTGCCAAACTCGTAATTCAGATATTCATCTCTATGATCATATCATAGATATTTTATCCTCTTGTCACGACGATCTTTCAACTTCACCCTGAAATTACTTGAACCTTTCAATAATTCAGACTCGTGATTCATCAAGTAAATATACTCAACATCTACTCAAATCATCTGTGAAGTAAGAACATAACGATATCCACTACACTCCTCACCATTCATTGGACTGCACACATCAAAATGTATTGCTTCCAACAAGTTGCTTTCTAGTTCCATTTTACTGAAAACGAGGCTTTCAGTCATCTTGCCCATGTGGTATGATTTGCATGTCTCAAGTGAGTCAAAATCAAGTGAGTCCAAACGGTCCATTTGCATGGAGTTTCTTCATGCATATACACCAATAGACATGGTTCGCATGTCTCAAACTTTTCAAAAATGAGTGAGCCCAAAGATCCATCAACATGGAGCTTCTTCATGCGTTTTATACCGATATGACTTACGTGGTAGTGCCACAAGTAGGTGGTACTATCATTACTATCTTATATCTTTTGGCATGAACATGTGTATCACTACGATCGAGATTCAATAAACCATTCATTTTAGGTGCAAGACCATTGAAGGTATTATTCAAATAAATAGAGTAACCATTATTCTCCTTAAATGAATTGCGATAGACATAATCCAATCATGTCTATGCTCAACGCAAACACCAATCTCGATGGTAGAGGGAGCGTGCGATGCTTGATCACATCAAGCTTGGAAAAACATCCAACATATATCGCCAGCTCACCTTTAGCTAGTCTCCGTTTACTTCGCAGTCTTTTATTTCGAGTTTACTAACACTTAGCAACCGAACCGGTATCTAATACCATGGTGCTACTAGGAGTACTAGTAAAGTACACATTAACACAATGTATATCCAATATACTTCTATCGACCTTGCCAGCCTTCCCATCTACCAAGTATTTAGGGTAATTCTGCTCCAGTGGTTGTTCCTCTTATTACAGAAGCACTTAGTCTCGGGTTTGGGTTCAACCTTGGGTTTCTTCACTAGAGCAGCAGCTGAATTGCCGTTTCATGAAGTATCCCTTCTTGCCCTTGCCCTTCTTGAAACTAGTGGTTTCACCAACCATCAACAATTGATGCTCCTTCTTGATTTCTACTTTTGTGGTGTTAAACATCGCGAATATCTCAAGGATCATCATATATGTCCCTGATATATATCATAGTTCATCATGAAGCTCTAGCAGCTTGGTGGTAATGACTTCGGAGAAACATCACTTTCTCATCTGGAAGATCAACTCCCACTCGATTCAAATGATTGTTGTACTCAGACAATCTGAGCACAAGCTCAACAATTGAGATTTTCTCCCTTAGTTTGCAGGCTAAGAAAATCGTCGGAGGTCTTATACCTCTTGACGTGGGCACGAGCCTGAAATCCCAATTTCAGCCCTCGAAACATCTCATATGTTTCGCGACATTTCAAAACGTCTTCGGTGCCTCAACTCTAAACCGTTTAACTGAACTATCACGTAGTTATCAAAATTTGTATGTCAGATGTTCCCAACATCTACAGACGACGTTCGAGGTTCAGCACACTGAGCGGTGCATTAAGGACATAAGCCTTCTATGAAGCAATGAGGACAATCCTCAGTTTATGGACCTAGTCCGCATAATTGCTACTATCAACTTTCAACTAAATTTTCTCTAGGAACATATCCAAACAGTAGAACTGAAGCGCGAGCTACGACATAATTTGCGAAGACCTTTTGACTATGTTCAGGATAATTAAGTTCATTTTATGAACTCCCACTCAGATAGACATCCCTCTAGTCATCTAAGTGATTACATGATCCGAGTCAACTAGGCCGTGTCTGATCATCACGTGAGACGGACTAGTCAACATCGGTAAACATCTTCATGTTGATCGTATCTTCTATAAGACTCATGCTCGACCTTTCGGTCTCTTGTGTTTCAAGGCCATGTCTGTACATGCTAGGCTCGTCAAGTCAACCTAAGTGTTTTGCGTGTGTAAATCTGGCTTACACCCATTGTATGTGAACATAAGAATCTATCACACCCGATCATCACATGGTGCTTCGAAACGACGAACTTTCGCAACGGTGCACAGTTAGGGGGAACACTTTCTTGAAATTTTAATGAGGGATCATCTTATTTACTACCGTCGTTCTAAGCAAATAAGATGTATAAACATGATAAAACATCACATGCAATCAAATAGTGACATGATATGGCCAATATCATATTGCTCCTTTTGATCTCCATCTTCGGGCTCCATGATCATCATCGTCACCGGCATGACACCATGATCTCCATCATCATGATCTCCATCATCGTGTCTCCATGAAGTTGCTCTCCAACTATTACTTCTACTACTATGGCTACCGGTTAGCAATAAAGTAAAGTAATTACATGGCGTTGTTCAATGACACGCAGGTCATACAATAAATAAAGACAACTCCTATGGCTCCTGCCGGTTGTCATACTCATCGACATGCAAGTCATGATTCCTATTACAAGAACATGATCAATCTCATACATCACATATATCATTCATCACATCCTTTTGGCCATATCATATCACATAGCATACCCTGCAAAAACAAGTTAGACGTCCTCTAATTGTTGTTTGCATGTTTTACGTGGCTGCTATGGGTTTCTAGCAAGAACGTTTCTTACCTACGCAAAAACCACGACGTGATATGCCAATTGCTATTTACCCTTCATAAGGACCCTTTTCATCGAATCCGATCCGACTAAAGTGGGAGAGACAGACACCCGCTAGCCACCTTATGCAACTAGTGCATGTTAGTCGGTGGAACCAGTCTCACGTAAGAGTACGTGTAAGGTCGGTCTGGGCCGCTTCATCCCACAATGCCGCCGAATCAAGATTGGACTAGTAACGGTAAGCATATTGAACAAAATCAACGCCCACAACTACTTTGTGTTCTACTCGTGCATAGAATCTACGCAATAGACCTAGCTCATGATGCCACTGTTGGGGAGCGTAGCAGAAATTCAAAATTTTCCTACGTATCACCAAGATCAATCTATGGAGAAACCAGCAACGAGGGGAAGGAGAGTGCATCTACAACTATGGCTACCGGGGTTGAGGGAGTCGTACTCGTCGTGATCCAAATCACCGGAGATCCTAGTGCCGAACGGACGGCACCTCCGCGTTCAACACACGTACAGCCCGACGACGTCTCCCATGCCTTGATCCAGCAAGGAGAGAGGGAGAGGTTGAGGAAGAATCCATCCAGCAGCAGCACAACGGCGTGGTGGTGATGGAGGAGCGTGGTGATCCAGCAGGGCTTCGCCAAGCACTGCGAGATATGAGGAGAAAGAGAGGGATAGGGCTGCGCCAAGAAAGAGAGGAACTCATGTGTATTGGGCAGCCCAAACCTCAACTATATATAGGGGGAGGGGAGGGGCTGCGCCCCCACCTAGGGTTCCCTCCCTAGGGGTGGCGGCAGCCCCCTAGATCCCATCTAGGGGCGGCCAAGGGGAGGGGAGAGGGGGAGGCGCACCAGGGTGGGCCTTAGGGCCCATCTGCCCTAGGGTTTGCCCCCTTCCCCTCTTCCTTGCGCCTTGGGCCTTGGTGGGGGGGCGCACCAGCCCACCTGGGGCTGGTCCCCTCCCACACTTGGCCCATGCTGCCCTTCGGGGCTTGTGGCCCCACTTGGTGGACCCCCGGGACCCTCCCGGTGGTCCCGATACGTTACCGATAAAACCCGAAACTTTTCCGGTGACCAAAACAGGACTTCCCATATATAAATCTTTACCTCCGGACCATTCCGGAACTCCTCGTGACATCCGGGATCTCATCCGGGACTCCGAACAACATTCAGTAACCACATACAAACTTCCTTTATAACCCTAGCGTCATCGAACCTTAAGTCTGTAGACCCTACGGGTTCGGGAGACATGCAGACACGACCGAGATGACTCTTCGGTCAATAACCAACAGCGGGATCTGGATACCCATGTTGGCTCCCACATGTTCCACGATGATCTCATCAGATGAACCACGATGTCAAGGACTTAATCAATCCCGTATACAATTCCCTTTGTCTATCGGTATGATACTTGCCCGAGATTCGATCGTCGGTATCCCGATACCTTGTTCAATCTCATTACCGGCAAGTCTCTTTACTCATTCCGTAACACATCATCCCGTGATCAACTCCTTGATCACATTGTGCACATTATGATGATGTCCTACCGAGTGGGCCCAGAGATACCTCTCCGTTTACACGGAGTGACAAATCCCAGTCTCGATTCGTGCCAACCCAACAGACACTTTCGGAGATACCTGTAGTGTACCTTTATAGCCACCCAGTTATGTTGTGACGTTTGGCACACCCAAAGCACTCCTACGGCATCCGGGAGTTGCACAATCTCATGGTCTAAGGAAATGATACTTGACATTAGAAAAGCTTTAGCATACGAACTACATGATCTTGTGCTAGGCTTAGGATTGGGTCTTGTCCATCACATCATTCTCCTAATGATGTGATCCCGTTATCAACGACATCCAATGTCCATGGTCAGGAAACCGTAACCATCTATTGATCAATGAGCTAGTCAACTAGAGGCTTACTAGGGACATGGTGTTGTCTATGTATCCACACATGTATCTGAGTTTCCTAACAATACAATTCTAGCATGGATAATAAACGATTATCATGAACAAGGAAATATAATAATAATCAATTTATTATTGCCTCTAGGGCATATTTCCAACAGTTTGGAGTCCCGGATATGATCACGGACATGATGAGGAGTCTCGAAATGGTTGAGACGTAAAGATCGATATATTGGAAGCCTATATTTGGACATCGGAATAGTTCCAGGTGAAATCAGAATTTTACCGGAGTACCGGGAGGTTACCGGAACCCCCCGGTAATTGTATGGGCCTTAATGGGCCATAGTGGAGAGAGAGAGGAGGCCAGGGCAGGCCGCGCGCCCCCTCACCCTTTGGTCCGATTTGGACTAGGAGGGGGGTGGCGCCCCCCTTTCCTAACTCCCCCTCTCCCCCTTCCTTCTCTCCTAGTCCAACTAGGGAAGGGGGGAATCCGACTCCCGGTGGGAGTAGGACTCCTCTGAGGCGCGCCATAGGGGATGGCCCTCTCCCCCCTCCTCCACTCCTTTATATACGTGGCCAGGGGCACCCCATAGACACACAAGTTGATCATTGATCTCTCTTAGCCATGTGCGGTGCCCCCCTCCACCATAATCCACCTCGGTCATATCGTAGCGGTGCTTAGGCGAAGCCCTGCGTCGGTAACTTCATCAATACTGTCATCACACCGTCGTGCTGACAAAGCTCTCCCTCAAAGCTCTACTGTATCGTGAGTTCGTGGGACGTCACCGATCTGAATATGTGCTGAACATGGAGGTCCATATGTTCGGCACTGAGGATCGCTCAATCGTGAAGACGTACGACTACATCAACCGCGTTTTCATAACGCTTCCGTTTTCGGACTATGAGGGTACGTATACACACTCTCCCCTCTCGTTTCTATGCATCACCATGATCTTGCGTGTGCGTAGGAATTTTTTTGAAATTACTACGTTCCCCAACAGTGGTATCTGAGCCAGGTTTATGCGTAGATGTTATATGCACGAGTAGAACACAAGTGAGTTGTGGGCGATACTAGGCATACTGCTTACCAGCATGTCATACTTTGGTTCGGCGGTATTGTTGGATGAAGCGTCCCGGACCGACATTACGCGTACGCTTACGCGAGACTGGTTCTACCGACGTGCTTTGCACACAGGTGGCTGGCGGGTGTCAGTTTCTCCAACTTTAGTTGAACCGAGTGTGACTACGCCCGGTCCTTGTTGAAGGTTAAAACAACACTAACTTGACAAAATATCATTGTGGTTTTGATACGTAGGTTAGAATGGTTCTTGCTCAGCCCGTAGTAGCCACGTAAAACTTGCAACAACAAAGTAGAGGACGTCTAACTTGTTTTTGCAGGGCATGTTGTGAAGTGATATGGTCAAGGCATGATGCTATATTTTATTGTATGAGATGATCATGTTTTTTAACGGAGTTATCGGCAACTGGCAGGAGCCATATGGTTGTCGCTTTATTGTATGCAATGCAATCGCCCTATAATTGCTTTACTTTATCACTAAGCGGTAGTGATAGTCCTAGAAGCAATAGTTGGCGAGACGACAACGATGCTACGATGGAGATCAAGGTGTTGCGCCGGTGACGATGGTGATCATGACGGTGCTTTGGAGATGGATATCAAAGGCACAAGATGATAATGGCCATATCATATCACTTATATTGATTGAATGTGATGTTTATACTTTATGCATCTTATTCTGCTTGATTGATGGTAGCATTATAAGATGATCTCTCACTAAATTTCAAGGTACAAGTGTTCTCCCTGAGTATGCACCGTTGCCAAAGTTTGTCGTGCCGAGACACCATGTGATGATCGGGTGTGATAAGCTCTACGTTCACATACAACGGGTGCAAGCCAGTTCTGCACACGCGGAAATACTCGGGTTAAACTTGACGAGGCTAGCATATGCCGATATGGCCTCGGAACACTGAGACCGAAAGGTCAAGCATGAATCATATAGTAGATATGATCAACATAGTGATGTTCACCATTGAAAATTACTCCATTTCACGTGATGATCAGACATGGTTTCGTTGATTTGGATCACGTGATCACTTAGATGATTAGAGAGATGTCTATCTAAGTGGGAGTTCTTAAATATGATTAATTGAACTTTAATTTATCATGAACTTAGTACCTGATAGTATTTTGCTTGTCTATGTTATTGCAGATAGATGGCCCGTGATGTTGTTCCGTTGAATTTTAATGCGTTCCTTGAGATAGCAAAGTTGAAAGATGATGGTAGCAATTACACGGACTGGGTTCGTAACTTGAGGATTATCCTCATTATTGCACAGAAGAATTACGTCCTGGAAGCACTGCTAGGTGCCAAACCTGCTGCAGGAGCTGAACCAGATGTTATGAACGTCTGGCAAAACAAAGCTGATGACTACTCGATAGTTCAGTGTGCCATGCTTTACGGCTTAGAACCGGGACTTCAACGACGTTTTGAACGTCATGGATCATATGAGATGTTCCAAGAGTTGAAGTTAATATTTCAAGCAAATGCCCGGATTGAGAGATATGAAGTCTCCAATAAGTTCTATAGCTGCAAGATGGAGGAGAATAGTTCTGTCAGTGAGCATATACTCAAAATGTCTGGGTATAACAATCACTTGATTCAACTGGGAGTTAATCTTCCGAATGATAGTGTCATTGACAGAATTCTTCAATCACTGCCACCAAGCTACAAGAGCTTTGTGATGAACTATAACATGCAAGGGATGGATAAGACTATTCCCGAGCTCTTCGCAATGCTAAAGGCCGCGGAGGTAGAAATCAAAAAGGAGCATCAAGTGTTGATGGTCAACAAGACCACCAGTTTCAAGAAAAAGGGTAAAGGGAAGAAGAAGAAGGGGAACTTCAAGAAGAATGGCAAGCAAGTTGCTGCTCAAGAGAAGAAACCCAAATCTGGACCTAAGCCTGAGACTGAGTACTTCTACTACAAAGGGACTGGTCAATGGAAGCGGAACTGCCCCAAGTATTTAGCGGATAAGAAGGATGGCAAGGTGAACAAAGGTATATGTGATGTACATGTTATTGATGTGTACCTTACTAAAGCTCGTAGTAGCACCTGGATATTTGATACTGGTTCTGTTGCTAATATTTGCAACTCAAAATAGGGACTACGGATTAAGCGAAGATTGGCTAAGGACGAGGTGACGATGCGCGTGGGAAATGGTTCCAAAGTCGATGTGATCGCCGTCGGCACGCTACCTCTACATCTATCTTCGGCATTAGTTTTAGACCTGAATAATTGTTATTCGGTGCCAGCGTTGAGCATGAACAGTATATGTGGATCTTGTTTGATGCGAGATGGTTATTCATTTAAATCAAAGAATAATGGTTGCTCTATTTATATGAGTAATATCTTTTATGGTCATGCACCCTTGAAGAGTGGTCTATTTTTTAATGAATCTCGATAGTAGTGATACACATATTCATAATGTTGAAGCCAAAAGATGCAGCGTTGATAATGACAGTGCAACTTATTTGTGGCACTGCCGTTTAGGTCATATTGGTGTAAAGCGCATGAAGAAACTCCATTCTGATGGACTTTTGGAATCACTTGATTATGAATCACTTGGTACTTGCGAACCATGCCTCATGGGCAAGGTGACTAAAACACCGTTCTCCGGAACAATGGAGCGAGCAACAGATTTGTTGGAAATCATACATACTAATGTATGTGGTCCGATGAATATTGAGGCTCGCAGCGGGTATCATTATTTTCTCACCTTCACAGATGATTTAAGCATATACGGGTATATCTACTTAATGAAACATAAGTCTGAAACATTTGAAAAGTTCAAAGAATTTCAGAGTGAAGTGGAAAATCATCGTAACAAGAAGATAAAGTTTCTACAATTTGATCGTGAAGGAGAATATTTGAGTTACGAGTTTGGTCTTCATTTGAAACAATGCGGAATAGTTTCGCAACTCACGCCACCCGAAACACCACAGCGTAATGGTGTGTCCGAACGTCGTAATCGTACTTTACTAGATATGGTGCGATCTATGATGTCTCTTAACGATTTACCGCTATCGTTTTGGGGTTATGCTTTAGAGACAGCTGCATTCACATTAAATAGGGCACCATCTAAATCTGTTGAGACGATGCCTTATGAGCTATGGTTTGGCAAGAAACCAAAGTTGTCGTTTCTTAAAGTTTGGGGCTGCGATGCTTATGTGAAAAAGCTTCAACCTGATAAGCTCGAACCCAAATCGGAGAAATGTGTCTTCATAGGATACCCAAAGGAGACTGTTGGGTACACCTTCCATCACAGATCCGAAGGCAAGACATTCGTTGCTAAGAATGGATCCTTTCTAGAGAGGGAGTTTCTCTCAAAAGAAGTCAGTGGGAGGAAAGTAGAACTTGATGAGGTAACTGTAGCTGCTCCCTTATTGGAGAGTAGTTCATCACAGAAACCGGTTCCTGTGACACCTACACCAATTAGTGAGGAAGCTAATGATGATGATCATGAAACTTTAGATCAAGTTACTACCAAACCTCATAGGTCAACCAGAGTAAGATCTGCACCAGAGTGGTACGGTAATCCTGTTCTGGAGGTCATGTTACTTGACCATGACGAACCTACGAACTATGAGGAAGCGATGATGAGCCCAGATTCCGCAAAATGGCTTGAGGCCATGAAATCTGAGATGGGATCCATGTATGAGAACAAAGTGTGGACTTTGGTTGACTTGCTCGATGATCGGGAAGCCATTGAAAATAAATGGATCTTCAAGAAGAAGACTGACGCTGACGGTAATGTTACTGTCTATGAAGCTCGACTTGTTGCGAAAGGTTTTCAACAAGTTCAAGGGGTTGACTACGATGAGACTTTCTCACCCATAGCGATGCTTAAGTCTGTCTGAATCATGTTAGCAATTGCCACATTTTATGATTATGAAATTTGGCAAATGGATGTCAAAACTGCATTCCTGAATGGATTTCTAGAAGAAGAGTTGTATATGATGCAACCAGAAGGTTTTGTCGATCCAAAAGGTGCTAACAAAGTGTGCAAGCTCCAGCGATCCATTTATGAACTGGTGCAAGCCTCTCGGAGTTGGAATAAATGTTTTGATAGTGTGATCAAAGCATATGGTGTTATATAGACTTTTGGAGAAGCCCGTATTTACAAGAAAGTGAGTGGGAGCTTTGTAGCATTTCTAATATTATATGTGGGTGACATATTGTTGATTTGAAATGATATAGAATTTCTCGATAGCATAAAAGAATACTTGAATAAGAGTTTTTCAATGAAAGACCTTGGTGAAGCTGCTTATATATTGGGCATCAAGATCTATAGAGATAGATCAAGAAGCTTAATTGGACTTTCACAAAGCACATAGCTTGATAAAGTTTTGAAGAAGTTTAAAATGGATCAAGCAAAGAAAGGGTTCTTGCCTGTGTTACAAGGTGTGAAGTTGAGTAAGACTCAATGCCCGACCACTGCAGAAGATAGAGAGAAAATGAAAAGTGTTCCCTATGCTTCAGCCATAGGCTCTATCATGTATGCAATGCTATGTACCAGACCTGATGTGTGCCTTGCTATTAGTTTAGCAGGGAGGTACCAAAGTAATCCAGGAGTGGATCACTGGACAGCGGTCAAGAACATCCTCAAATACCTGAAAATGACTAAGGATATGTTTCTCGTTTATGGAGGTGACAAAGAGCTCGTCGTAAATGGTTACGTCGATGCAAGCTTTGACACTGATCCGGACGATTCTAAATCACAAACCGGATACGTATTTATATTGAACGGTGGAGCTGTCAGTTGGAGTAGTTCTAAACAAAGCGTCGTGGTGGGATCTACAGGTGAAGCGGAGTACATAGCTGCTTCGGAAGCAGCAAATGAAGGAGTCTGGATGAAGGAGTTCATATCCGATCTAGGTGTCATACATAGTGCATCGGGTCCAATGAAAATCTTTTGTGACAATACTGGTGCAATTGCCTTGGCAAAGGAATCCAGATTTCACAAGAGAACCAAACACATCAAGAGACGATTCAATTCCATCCGCGATCAAGTCCAGGTGGGAGACATAGAGATTTGCAAGATACATACGAATCTGAACGTTGCAGACCCATTGACTAAGCCTCTCTCACGAGCAAAACATGGTCAACACCAAGGCTCCATGGGTGTGAGAATCATTACTGTGTAATCTAGATTATTGACTCTAGTGCAAGTGGGAGACTAAAGGAAATATGCCCTAGAAGCAAGAATAAAGTTATTATTTATTTCCTTATTTCATGATAAATGTTTATTATTCATGATATAATTGTATCAACCGGAAATAGAATACATGTGTGAATACATAGACAAACAAAGTGTCACTAGTATGCCTCTACTTGACTAGATCGTTGATCAAAGATGGTTATGTTTCCTAACCATAGACATGAGTTGTTATTTGATAAACGGGATCACATCATTGGGAGAATGATGTGATTGACTTGACCCATTCCTTTAGCTTAGCACTTTTCGTTTTAGTTTACTGCTATTGCTTTCTTCATGACATATACAAGTTCCTATGACTATGAGATTATGCAACTCCCGATTACCGGAGGAACACTTTGTGTGCTACCAAACGTCACAACGTAACTGGGTGATTATAAAGGTGCTCTACAGGTGTCTTCGATGGTACTTGTTGAGTTGGCATAGATCGAGATTAGGATTTGTCACTCCGATTGTCGGAGAGGTATCTCTGGGCCCTCTCGGTAATGCACATCACTATAAGCCTTGCAAGCAATGCAACTAATGAGTTAGTTGCGCGATGATGCATTACAGAACGAGCAAAGAGACTTGCCGTAATGAGATTGAGCTAGCCATTGAGACACCGACGATCAAATCTCGGGCAAGTTAGATACCGATGACAAAGGGAACAACATATGTTGTTATGCGGATTGACCGATAAAGATCTTCGTACAATATGTAGGAACCAATATGAGCATCCAGGTTCCGCTATTGGTTATTGACCGGAGATGTGTCTCGGTCATGTCTACATAGTTCTCGAACCCGTAGGGTCCGCACGCTTAAAGTTCAGTGACAATCGGTATTATGAGTTTTTGTGTTTCGATGTACCAAAGGTAGTTTGGAGTCCCGGATATGATCATGGACATGACGAGGAGTCCCGAAATGGTAGATACGTAAAGATCGATATATTGGAAGCCTATATTTGGACATTGGAATAGTTTCGGGTGAAATCGGGACTTTACCGGAGTACCGGGAGGTTACCGGAACCCCCCGGTAATTGTATGGGCCTTAATGGGCAATAGTGGAGAGAGAGAGAGGAGGCTAGGGCAGGCGGCGCACCCCCTCCCCCTTTGGTCCGAATTGGACTAGGAGGGGGGCGGCGCCCCCCTTTTCTTCCTCCCCCTCTCCCCCTTCCTTCTCTCCTAGTCCAACTAGGGAAGGGGGGATCCTACTCCCGGTGGGAGTAGGACTCCTCCAGGGCGCGCCATAGGGGTCGGCCCTCTCCCCCCCTCCACTCCTTTATATACGTGGCTAGGGGGCACCCCATAGACACACAAGTTGATCATTGATCTCTCTTAGCCATGTGCGGTGCCCCCCTCCACCATAATCCACCTCGGTCATATCGTAGCGGTGCTTAGGCGAAGCCCTGTGTCGGTAACTTCATCAACACCGTCATCATACCGTCGTGCTGATGAAGCTCTCCCTCGAACCTCTACTGGACCGTGAGTTCGCGGGATGTCACCGAGCTGAAAGTGTGCTGAACACAGAGGTGTCGTACGTTCGGTACTGAGGATCGGTCGATCGTGAAGACATACGACTACATCAACCGCGTTGTCATAACGCTTCCACTTTCGGTCTACGAGGGTACGTGGACACACTCTCCCCTATCATTGCTATGCATCACCATGATCTTGCGTGTGCGTAGGAATTTTTTTGAACTTACTACATTCCCCAATAGTTTGCTATGAGGCAGAACAACTGAAACGGGCAGACATATCAATGTGTGTGTGATATACGATATATAGTTCGCTCTGATGAACCGTTTGCTATTAGGGAGTGCAACATAAACGGATAGCCAAATCAAGGTGTGTGTGTGATATAGGGCATACGGTTCACTCGAACGAACTGTTTTCAATTAGCGAACGCAACAGAAACGGTTCAACTTAACAAGATGTGTGTGATACGTGGCAAACAGCCGACTCGGATGAACTGTTTGCCATGAGAATTTACAACACAGATAGTTAATACAGTTAGTTCGTGTGTGATTATGTGTGTACAAAAAACTTTGAAAAATGCAAACTAGTTTCTTGCGGTGGCTAGGAGTATCGCACACGTTGCATCTACGAGTCCTCGTGTGCGATGATTAGTAAGTTACACATGCATTTCCTTATGTTAACACTTGTGTGATAAATAACACGTGGCACCGGATACGGTATTTGGGTTGTGTGTGTGCTCCACTTAGTCTTCACGTGCTCCAGCGAATGTTTCCCGTGCTCCACATGGGTGAATTGTAAAATACACGCCTATTCCCTCACCGATTTCCCACCACCAGCTAACGGCTTGCTGCATATAACCCAGGCGGCAACTCACCGCCGTGACACTCTGCGAAGATTTAGTCGTCGCCCATCTACCATTAGTTATTCCAAGCATGCGAGGCAACGACCAAAGCTTCGACATCGACGCCTACCTGCGCTACATCTTTGGTGAGGAGAATGAGCCGGAGCAGGTCGGGGAGCAAGAGCTTCATCGGCCGGTGCAGGCACCATGGCCCATCGGCAGAGATATCGGCGTCACAGTCCTTGGGAGCACAATCGACATATTACAGAGGAGGTGTGATGAGCAGTTTGCCATCCACCGTGCAAAAGATCTAGAGCTGCTCAGCGGCATGATCGACGACCCACCCGAAGAACCGCCGTCACCAGTGCTCATCGAGAGGCTGATGCCCCGCAAAGAATGGGCAGAGGACCTCTGTGATTCAGTCAAGACAAAGGCATCCTAGGGCTTCATTATTGTTTGCGGCGGCCGTGTCAACCTCGATCCCGATGATGTGGTGGCCAGGCTCAAGCGCATTGTTGGCGGAGTTGACGTCCCCGACGAAGTAGAACATCGCCAATGTGATATCTTGAGGATGCAGGTGATCGACGGAATTTGCTACCAGGACAGAGACATGGAAATGGAGCAGTTTCGTAGAGTTGTCATGCGTGCGATTGCATGCTGTCAAGCTCTTCTAGAAGAGGCCCAGCAGCCCCAAGAGCCTCCCAGCGCCAGCAGCTCCGTAGGAAGAGGCAGGTCGGGACACTTAGAGTGAACGGCCGCAAGGGTGCTATGCTGATCATGGAGTCTGAGAAGACCATCGTCGGAAGGCTGCCAGCTCAGCCTTTTAGCTTATATTTTATTATAATTGTATGCATATGTAGGTCGTGAGTGTTCTGGGCCTTGCGCATTTGACATTTTAAATTATCCTGAATATGTAAGGCAGTTATTAAGAATTATTTACTGTTGCCATTGTAACTTTGCCTCAACGACGAGCAGAGCGCGTGCAGGGACGCCAGAGCAGAGCACGTCGCGGCCGCCTCAACGGCAAGCAACTATGTGGTCAACCTTCTACCATCAATAAATTTTGACCTTGTTTCTCGTCACATCCCTCCCCCTCCACAGTCCCCCACCCGCCCCCTCCCCCTCAAACCCTAGCTCGCGTCGGCCACCGGCGCCGCCGCCGCCAACCCCTGTCGGTCTGCCCGTTCCTCCTAGCTTAGACAATGAAGTTCAGGTTACCCAGTGATTCCCATACCATCGCCCCCACCCCCTGAATTTTTAGATGAGGTCTGCGGTGTCCCTCCCCGCCAGATCCACATCCCCTACTCCAGAATGTCGCAGCCTAAGCTCGACCACGTATCACGGGGAGCCCGACGAGTGTTCGACCAAGAAGAGGTTTATCATGGCCTCTTCGGCGGACGTTGGCGAGGTGGCTGCCGTTCGCCCCGACATGTCGATCCCGGAGCAACACATCACCGCGGAAGCCGGCGAAGACGTTGACTACATTGCCATGTCGAAGACTTCATGTCAGCGGGCTAGCGTACTACTGTATCTCGGGAAAGCTGGCTACGACATCAAGCTCGTCCACACCTACGGCTTCACGCAGGCCATTTCACAGGTTAAGTGGTCTATCCCCAACCCCTCTGGTTCAACCGTCGTCGATCTCTTCGACGGCCCTACCGCTGATCTCCTCCGCCAAGCGGTCAAGGATTTGCGAGCTTTATACGCCATCGAGCCCATTTTGTCATTTCTGAAGGACACGTTCTACGGCGGAGGTTTGGGATCCTCAATTGCCAAGTCAGATCTCATCAACCACGACCACGAGGAGGGCACCCACGAAGGTTCTTCCAAGGTGAAACAGCCCATTTGTGACATCAAAGAGCGCACCATGGGTCTGTGCTCTTCCAACTGGAAGGATCCCGTCCATGAAATGTGAGGCAACATTCTATCAGCAAATCTTACCTTTTCTAGCTTGCCAACCCGTACCCTTTGTTGTAGTAGCATTTGCCGTGCGGTGCTTTAACTGTGCCGTGTTTAATTTTTTTAGTTATACTTAAGGTGGCAACTTTAACACACATCTGGGTGGATTGAGGCACCTGGGTACTCCAGCGATTGCCTGTCTAGGCACCTGGGTATTCCAGGATTGCCTGTTTTTTTGTGGACCGCCACTCAGGCTCAAAGGGATCATGAGATTATTTCATACTAGAAACTTCCGTGTGCAGACACAAGCTACTATGGGCTCTAGCATAGTTGACTAAGTCGTGTGAACTCTTACAGTTGTAGACTAGCAGATGTAGGGGAAAGTAGGTATAACGGTCTACCCATCATAAGGTGCTAGCGCTTCTGAAAGACTATGTCTTGGTCATCCGTTTCTCAAACACCATGTAGTGCGAGAATCAAAATGGAGGCGATCGAGTCTTGTGGGGAAAAGTGCGCAAACCTCTACAGAGTGTATAAACTAATCATGATTAGCCGTGTCCCCGGTTATGGACGTCTTGAGTATCTAGTACTTGGATTATCATGTGAATCTCATCATGTTACTTTAAATTAAGTTTGTTGGGTTTAATGATGTTACTTAATTGGGATTGAGGATGCTGTCAACCATTCTCAATGTTCAACAACCACCATGATAGTTAAATAAAATTTATTCCTTTGTAGTAGGGAAAAATTGGCTTTACGCAAAACCCTATAACCATAGAGCTTTTCCACCAGCCAAATATGCATGTAGTGATAGCCTTTATTCATCATTCTCTATTGTGTGAATTTTCCAGTACATTCAATGTACTGACCCTTTGTGGCTGCAACGTCTCATGTTGCAGGATTATCTTACGACGAGTAAGTGATACGTTAGGGTTATGATTTCTACACTCAACTTTGCCGTTGGTGTTGATGGGAATCCACAACCTTGTTACTTCCGCTATTTTGGATTGAGGTAATAGTATTTACGATACTTTATACATGTGATTTACCTCTGTTATAAATCCTCGAGTACTGTGTGTCAGCATACCGATCCAGGGATGACACTTAAGCATAGAGACTTGACCCATTCGGGTCGGGTCGCTACAAGATGGTATCAGAGCACATGTTGACTGTAGGACGTGACCCTAGAAACTGGCAAGCCCATAGGAAAGAGTTTTCTCTAAAACTTTACTTTTCAAAAAGATCTTTTACCTCTCTTCTCTTCTGAGCTTATTCAAAAATTCCTTTTTAGTGAGACTATACCCTTTTCCCCTTTTGACCACACGAAGATTCAACTGATGAGACCACTCCAAGAAGTACAAGATATCGGACAACCGAGATCATTCGGAATGAAGAGGATTTTACCATACATTATGATAATGGAAACTACAACTGTTGAAGACTCTGAAGACTAGGAGAATTGGAGGCTCCGAAGAATTTCCAGATTCGTGTGACCTAGGAAGGCTACCCTTATGGAACTTGGCAGACTATGGAAGTTGTCAATACCGGAGATCAAGGTGTATCGGAGAAAGACCGAGTGTGGAGAGTTAAAAACCTCAAAGTTTTGTCAAGAAAACCCTAAGGCAGGAGATATCAACTATGGAATGATAGCTCATGGGAATGACAAGAGCAGAAACACAGTTATCCGTGATGTCATCGCCCGCTGATGTTATTGTCACCGTGCTAAGTTAAGGATGCATTTCTTCAGAATGGATTGGATGGAAGAAGGCTGATGGAGCACCTATCAGCAAGATGAAGTTTTAACCTTAGCTAGTGTATCACCAGGATCTGGAGTGTTACATCAAGAAGTTAAGATGGACCTACAAGAAGCAGTATTTGATAAGGAAGCGTTTCGTGAAGAACTTAGGACCCAGAAGCTGAAAGTAGCCAAGCTAGAGGAGCAAAGCCTTGAGACATCAAAGATTCGTCAGGAATTGAAGGACAGTAGGATCATGGCTCATGTCGAGGTTGATGAAACTCAGAAGTTTGGAACGCAACTCTAGAAATATTAAAGGACTTCACGATAGACTTTGCGACAACAGAAATGATCTGGCAAAAGGATTTGAGAAAGACAAGCATGATCGTAAGAAGCCATTGGAGGCATGAACAAGACTTGAAGAGTTAGGCGACCTTGAAGATTTATTAACCTCTAGAAGACCAAACCCCTGTTATATATCTATGTTAGAT
The DNA here is from genome assembly GCA_034509565.1 of Triticum monococcum. NCBI lineage: Eukaryota > Viridiplantae > Streptophyta > Magnoliopsida > Poales > Poaceae > Triticum > Triticum monococcum. The sequence continues at coordinate 71,599,090 of CM067842.1, read as the reverse complement.
GCGATGTTTGTGAGCAGTCATTTGTTTGATGTTTTTCCCGACAGCCACAAATAAAATCTGTCTTTTCAAAACTTTTGTTTGTATTGTGTGTATCCCTCTCTATCTCTCTTATCTCGCCCCAAACCCTTGGACCTAATAGAGGATGAATGGAGATGAGCTTGTATTTTCTGGACCGATGAGTCAGTTGGAGACAGACCGATGGATTCAGAACATGGAGGATCACATGGAGAATAACCCTATAGTTGGAAATGATATGACCCAACATGCTCTTCAGTGCTTTGAAAGAGGTGCTGCTACTTGGTGGAGAATGTACCAAACCATCAATGGATGGCAAGGAGTAACCACTTGGAAAGAATTTAAGTTGACTCTGCCAAAGTCTCGGCTTGTGTCCCAAAAGTTGACGCCTTATGGAAAGGATATGAAGAAACCTAGTGCATGCAAGATTTGTGGAGAAATAGGACACACCCATAAAGAACACAAGGATGAATGCCCTAATTGTGAAGGAAGTCACCCAGTTGAAGAATGCCCAATTAGGCAGATTACTTGTTTCTTGTGTGAAGGGACTACCCACTATCCTGCTCAGTGTCACATTTACCCCATGGTACAACAAACCATCCAGCAGAAGAAAGAAGTAATGAAAGGAGCCCTCATGGAAATTTTAGAAGAAGTTGTGATGAAGGAAGGGATGGAGGACACACCTAAAGAGGATTCGAGTAAACCCTGCACTAAGCCTTGCTATTCATGTGGAGAAGGAGGACACATCTCCCAAAATTGTTTGAATGGGGATCTAGTATAATTCCCGACAGAGGAAGTAGAATATGACCCACAAGAAATAGAGGCCATGATTTGGCATGGAAAGGTCTAGGAAGAGAAGCAGATTGGATTCCAGGAAGGACCTGAGTCATATCACCTGTTACAGGTGCAAGGAGTCAGGGCACTACCTCAACAATTGCCCAAAAAGGAAACCTCGATACTTGTCAGAAGTAATATGTTTTAGCTGTAATGGAGCAGGGCACTTTGCCAGAGAATGCCCCAAGGAGAAGGAAACTTGTGCTAGATAGTTGAGTTTGCAACAAAAGAAATGGACTAGTAGAAGTGAGGACATTTTCTTTTATATTGAGGTGTTGAGTTGAGACATGTAATGGAAAAGCGAGAGATTGCAATCACTTGAGAATGAATAAAGTTAGCATCGTTGGTACTGATATGGATTTTATGAGTTGTTACTCTATGAAGAAGAATTTTGGCCATTCTGAGGATATGAGAAATATGGTCTATGGAAGATTTGTGCATTTTAAGGGTGGTAGTACCCTGTAAGAACCGTTGACCCCTGGAAAAGATAAGGATACTCCACTGAGTGGATTTCAGACAAAATGAATATGAGTTTTGTCTCGATATGTGTGATGCCCCAAGAGTATGTGGGATGAAGTTGTAGACCGTTAGTTGTTGGACCAAATGTGATCAAGGAGTCAGAAGAGAATGTTAAGTTGATTCGAGATAGACTGAAGGTAGCTCAGTCCAGGTAGAAGAGTTATGCAGACTCAAAAACTCGAGGAGGTAGTCTATGAAATTGGAGACAGAGCATGTCTTCGTGTGACCCCTCTGCGAGGAGTTAAACGATTTGTAGTTATTGAAAGTTAGCCCCAAGATTTGTAGGGCCATACCGAGTTTTGGAGCGTATGGGAGAAGTGGCCAACAAGTTGGAGTCACCCGAAGGACTGTCAGGAGTTCAAGATGTGTTTCACGTTTCCCAGTTGAAGAAGTGACATGCAGAGATGGCCAATATTCCCCTGTAAGGACGCTTGACCCTGGAAAGGATAATGATGTTCCACGAAGTGGAATATGGACTCCATAAGTATAAGTTTTTATCTCGGTATGTGGGATATCCCACGAGGATGAAGAGATAAATTACTATTGGATATAAAGGAGGTATGATGTCGGAAATATGGATCAATGGAAACTCCATGATGAGTCTGAGTAATCATGTCCTAGTTTGGTGCCAATAGAAGGAAGGAAGGCAATACAATTGGATGGATTTAAGAATACTAGGAAGTTGGAAGTTGGAATAATGATCAGTCGCCCGATAATAAGTTCAAGGACTACAAGTGATGAGATGGGCCATAACCCACAGGCCCCAGGACCTGCTAAGAAGCAAGCACATTCTTGCTGAAGGAAAAACCCTGGAGGAAGATACGACGTTTATCGGCAGACGATTTTATAGGAGTGACGCAAAACCTGAGAGTTGTGAAGGAACGATAAATGTTGGTTTGGCTTGCAGAATCAATGGATTTTCCGAACGCAGTTCATGGACAAGAGAAATTCTGCAATGCTTGTGAGGATGGCCGAGTGTTAGAATGCGAGATTCGCTAAACCGTATACAGGGTAATGATTTGGGTGCGGGATGCATTGATCACCATACCGAGTTACTCTTATTATTCGCCTTGCTATATGGGATGGTAAATCTAAGTGACTTACCTATAGTAGAGAGACGACGATCAAAACCCTGTTTAAACCTTAGAATGGTATAAGAATTTTTTCCCTTGTACAAGGCAGCTTTTGCAAACCGTAGGTTATACGGTGAGAATCAACCAGACCCATTTCCTGCAGACGGAACCATAAATTGTTGACCACCATGAGATATTGATAGTTGTTTAGTATTGGCGCCAGACCTGTCAGCTAAGAAGACCCAATCTCGGAATAACCTTACCAAGAGGAAAGGACAGAAGAATTGAGGAAAAGGTTATGCCACTACCGGAAGAGCCCAGAGAAGGAATCATCCTTACGATCTGAGAAGACCGGCACTGTCAAGAATAAGGATGGAGTATAGGAGTTTTGATGGAACCATAACCATGCTTTTAGGGTGGTAGCACCCCAGACCCCGTGTGATGATCGATGGATTTTGAGGAGACCCCAAACCCTAACCTATTTCTTGCTAGCCTCTCCTAATCTCGAGGACGAGATACATTTTAAGGGTGGTAGGTTTGTAACATCCCAAAATTCTAAATTTTGGAATGTTATAATAAATAGATAGATTGATTGTTTGTTTGATTGTTGTGTGATTGATTGAGTGAAATTCGAAACTTTTTGAAAGTTAAATGAGAGGGAATAAAAGGACTTTCCCAAACCTTCACCTTTTGAATTTTGATCTCCGTGAATTCAAAGTCTTTTCAAATACAAAACCCTAGAGAGAAGATGACATGGCTTCTTCCATTTCAATAAATGAAAGGGGTGTTTGAAAATATTTGAATTTCATTTGGAAAATATTTTCCAATTTAGAAATTTTATGCAACTCAATGATTTTCACGAGAGAAGATATAATGACTTCTTCGAAACATATGAAATATGAGTTGGGAGTTTCAAAGAAACTCAAATTTAAAATCCATTTGAAATAATTATTTTTCAATTTGGGTTATTTGAGTTTTATTCAAATTATTTTTCTTCAAAAACAAAATACATGGAAAATAGGGTAACATGATTCCCTACAATATAAAATTGGAGAAAAATTTATTTGAAATCATTTTGGTATTTTTAAAATAATCTTTATTGGATTTTACTAGACCAGTAGCACTCTTTGAATTATCCGAATTTGTGTGGATTTTATTTGGCATTATAAAAATGTCCATGTTGTAGAAAATCTTTTTCTGCAAATTTTGGTATATTATATGCCTATATAATATTTTTATTTATTTTGCTTTTATCATTTTTATTTGTCTGGAAATGTTTTTTTTTTAAATCTGACTGGGCCGGCCCAGCCGAAGCCAGGCCAAGGCCCAGCTCTGCGCGGCCTTCCCCGTCGTGGCCGACCGGGACTCCTCCGGAGTCCGGCGCCGACACGGCTCCGGCCGGCTCCTCCTGCACGCCTCGGAGTCGCCCCGCCCTCCTATAAAGCCGCGCGTAGCCCCGCCGCCTGCGCCGCCGCCGTCGCACTTCGCCCGCGTTGCGCCATCCCACATCGCTGGAGCCGCCGCGACACTCGCCGGAGTTAACCGCCGCCGCCTCTGGTTTATTTTTCCTTGAACCGGTATAGCCAATAAAACCCGACCCGGTTTTCTCTTCGGTTTTTCTTTTAAACGGTTTATTGTTTTTGGTTATTTTAATTAGGGATTGTTCGTCCGTTAGCTCTCTGTAGTGAACAATTTCATTCTGTATGGCTCTGTAGCGAACGTTCGCTATTTAGATCTTTTCTTTTTCTTTTTTCGGCCAGGGACCTATTCGTGATAACTTTCTTCACATATTAGTCCCTGTACTTCAATCAATCACCACTTTTTACTCGTTTGTCCAAATCCAACGAAACCAACGCTCACGTCTTCGTTATGATCTCCTCTATCCAGTAATCCAACTCAAACATGTTTTTGAAAAGTTTAAAATTTGAATAGATCAGATTTAGATTCAAACTTCATTTGATCATAACTTGAGTTTCGTAGCTCCGTTTGAGTTGATTCTTTTTGCAAATCGAAGCTCTTGACCTAAACTTTCTGATAAGGCCAAATTCACTTAATTTTGGTACTGTTAGAAATTGTTTTATGTTGCAAGAGTTATTTGCTTGCTTTTGACGTTTTCCGAATTGTTTTCTTTGTTCTCTCCGATCTTTGAGTGATTGCTTATGTGTGGTTACTATTGCTTGCTTATGATAGATTGACCGGAGTGTGACGAGTAGAACTATCAAGAGTTTTGAGTGCGCATCATCTTCATCAACATTGCAGGCAAGTTCACACTTTGATCATATCCCTTTTCATACCCAGTTTTTATGCATTAGTTACAACCCTCAAACATTGCATGAGTAGGATTGATAACATGTGGGTATTGGGAAGTAGTTGATGAGGTAGGAACCTATTGCCCTGCATTCAAACCTTGGGAGTTACTATTGCGTTATGCTTATACTGCCATGCTATGCTCGTAGACGTGGATTGGGTTTGAGAGTATTTCATGACAGATGTGAGATTGTCAATTAATGGTTTACTTAAGGTGGCAACTTTAACACACATCTGGGTGGATTGAGGCACCTGGGTACTCCAGCGATTGCCTGTCTAGACACCTGGGTATTCCAGGATTGCCTGTTTTTTTTTGTGGACCGCCACCCAGGCTCAAAGGGATCATGAGATTATTTCATACTAGAAACTTCCGTATGCAGCCACAAGCTACTATGGGCTCTAGCATAGTTGACTAAGTCGTGTGAACTCTTACAGTGGTAGACTAGCAGATATAGGGGAAAGTAGGTGTAACGGTCTACCCATCATAAGGTGCTAGCGCTTCTGAAAGACTATGTCTCGGTCATCCGTTTCTCAAACACCATGTGGTGCGAGAATCCAAACGGAGGCGATCGAGTCTTGTAGGGAAAAGTGCACAAACCTCTGCAGAGTGTATAAACTAATCATGATTAGCCGTGTCCCCGGTTATGGACGTCTTGAGTATCTAGTACTTGGATTATCATGTGTATCTCATCATGTTACTTTAAATTAAGTTTGTTGGGTTTAATGATGTTATTTAATTGGGATTGAGGATGCTGTCAACCATTCTCAATGTTCAACAACCATCATGATAGTTAAATAAAATTTATTCCTTTGCAGTAGGGAAAAATTGGCTTTACGCAAAACCCTATAACCATAGAGCTTTTCCACCAGCCAAATATGCATGTAGTGATAGCCTTTATTCATCATTCTCTATGGTGTGAATTTGCCAGTACATTCAATGTACTGACCCTTTGTGGCTACAACGTCTCATATTGCAGGATTATCTTACGACGAGTAAGTGATACATTAGGGTTACGATTTCTACACTCAACTTTGCCGTTGGTGTTGATGGGAATCCACAACCTTGTTACTTCCGCTATTTTGGATTGAGGTAATAGTATTTACGTTACTTTATACATGTGATTTACCTATGTTGTAAATCCTCGAGTACTGTGTGTGTCAGCATACCGATCCAGGGATGACACTTAAGCACAGAGACTTGACACATTCGGGTCGGGTCGCTACACGATGTCTTCCCCACCTTTGATACATGATATGCCAGTCACGCCATCACTGCAGCACCATGGCAGGAATCAGCCTGCTGGCAGCACCGAGCTACTGACGACCCTGCCGGGGGCAGCTAGGGCTGCAAGTTAGCCCTGGATCTAGATATTTGGGGAATTCTAGAAAATCCACTTTCTAAAAAAACATAAGAACATCGATCTAAAACTCATAAATGTATGCAACACCTTCTATTATGGTCATGCTAATTTTCTTGTTCTTTTAAGCTGCCACTCGCGGGGAAAGACTCACCACCCAAATATATTCCAAAAAAGGAACATTACAAGACCAAGGTCATGACATCATGTACAGGAAATCATTGGTCAGGTACATAGGTTGTGATGATACAATTCAAGTATTGAATGATTACAACAGAGAAGAAAAATGAAAGGGCGAAGTGACTGCACATGACAAAGCACTGCCTAGTTGGCGTACACAACAACCATCACCATGGAGGAGTGCCACTCACGCTGTCCAAGGGCTTCACTGTACCGAGACCTAGCGGTTTATACCCCAACAACACACGCATACTTGTCATTATGCACATGACGTGATACTAGAACAAACACAATCAATGAATTTCATCATCATGGATCACAAAACTCCGCACAAGAGGCATGAGCCTTTTAGCCATGAGGCCACCAGCGAACACGATCTATCCTTGATTGTAGGATCCACCATGAGGACAATCAGAGCAATTTGCAAATTCGAGTGGGCAGCTTGCACCATTAAAGAGTAAAGATCTACTGAGACTGCACCAAGATCACGGCGTCATCGCAACACATGGACTGTCATGGAAGGCACTTGAGCATGCAGAACAATAAGGAGTTGGCATTGATGGTACCACAAAGTGCACGGAGTAAATGAATGGAAGCACGGTGATGCCTAAGATGACACCAATATTGTCATGGGCAGTAGAGTGAGAATACACATGTCAATGGTAAGGGTGAATGTTCCATTAGGACACCTTCAAAAGGGGGAGTGACGCCTACCGCGTCAAGGATTTCGCCATGAGCCACACCCATATCATACCATGAACAGAGCAAGGTTTTGCGCTAGCCGTAGGGAGCAACGACACAACGCTGGTTACCCGGACGTTAGGAACAGATGTTCAACTCCAGGATCATGCCTCCATCGAGGTAAATGATGCATTAACGTTTCCACGGTCAACTCGGACACTAGATATGAGGTGGGATTTCTCTCAAAACATACCCGACACCACAACTTACTAGCCACGGCCAGAGCAACACATGGGGCTAGTGATATTGCACCCACAGATCACGGCACCAACCAGGACGGGGTAGACATGAATCCCGATGAGTCCTCACTGCCTATAAGGGTGAAGATGACACCTTTGCGCGCTGGATGTAGGCGGGTGATCTGGCACATGCCGCATAAGGCAGACACCAAGAGCCAATAGGAAGAACTAGCGAGTCACGAGGAGATGCATAAGCGGAACACCAAAACTAATGTTGGCCGGAGAAAGAAGGCAAGGAGGCGGCAGAGCAGTGACAGGTTGAGGAGAGGCGAAGGAAGGCGACAGTAGGTTAGCTGTAAATTATATGTCATCGTCGTCTGCTAAAACTCGACCTCCTTCATCAACGGCGGGGGCGAGTTTTTTTTTTGGGTGGTGGTGTCTATGAAGTCGCCCGAGAGCGTCGCAGCATGGTTACTGGAATACACGACTCCTCATTATGGGGTGTTATATATTTCCATATTGACATTAAAACTGGATTATTTTTCATGGAACTTATGAACCAACGTTCTCTGGGAGCTATTTTTCTAGGGAACACCTTGTGGCACGTCCGGTCTCTTCACACGGCGCATGATAGCTAGCGATTCGCATGGGTCACCTATTCACTCCACCACCCTCCCAGAGCGAATGAACTGAAATTCTAAAAACATTCGCTCCAGCCAACCCCCTCCACCCAGTGTGAATGATGCACTTTTTTTGAACAATGACATTCTTTTTGTATAAGCATGGCAATTTCTATGTGTAGCATCGCACCTTATTCTGATGCAACATGCCAATTTCTCGGTTGCAATATGACAATTCTCTGTGGTGTAGCATGACAAACCATGAACATTTTGTGGCAACTTTCTTTGTAGGATGATGATGATGATTCTTTTTGTATGTAATATGGCAATCCTCTGTCTTTCTAGCATGGCAATTATTGAATAGGCAGCACAGTATTCTTCCATGTCGCGGCATGGCAATCTTTGCACACGTGGCAACATGGCAATATTTTTCTGCTAATAACATTGTCAAAGCTTGATAATTTCTCTTGGATAGCATGTGAAAAGAGGGTGTTGAGGACAGGGGTGGAGGAGGAGTTAGTGGTGTGCAAGGGAGAGCCCTTGGAGTGTTTGTTGGCAGCGGTTTTTCAGAGGGAATGATCTGCGAGAAGCCGAGAACCACCCAAAGCACACACTCGTTCTCTCGAGGGACATCAGAGAGGACACACTCCATACTTATTAGGGTTCGTTCTTTATGATGAAATTTTGAATAATATCTGCATTGCAAACACAAACCTATCTTATAAATTAATTAAAAATAAAAATATTTTACTACGGATTGACCCGCCGGCAAATAAATACCTTCTTTGTGTGTGTATGGATGCTAATAAGTGCTATGCAATTCCCTTGAAAAAAAATAAGTGTTATGCAATTGCACTGAGAAGAGTGAACCACAAACATGCGCTCCACAATCGATCATCATTCATCAACAATCCATACCTACCTACCTACCAACCGACTCCCTCAAGCCAAAATCCAAATCCAAACGAAACCTGCTTATCCAGCAAGGCAGTCTACCCACTTTTCTTAAAGCGCTATGGACATCCTTGCAACTAATCTGCATGCATACGGCCCTCTCAAACAAGCTTGCGTGGCAGGAGCCGGAAGCGACCGCTTGTGGGACAAGTGGTCGATCAGCCTCCTCCTCCTCCTCCTTCCTCAGGAACATAGCGATCGCGTCCGCGCGAGGGTCGTTTCCCTGGACGTGCGCTTAGGACGGGCACGAGCCTGCGTGTATCAGTGTAATGGTCGTGGAGTCTCTTGGCTTTCGGTTCGGCAACCCGACAAAACCCATCAGCTCCCTCGTCCGTCTGTCGCTTCCCGCCGCCCTCTGAGCGCGCGGTGTGATGCGGTGCAGTGCAGTGCGGATCATCGATCCCTGGTTAAGGCTAACTAAGACTAACCCAACGCGTGCACTGTGAGGCTAACGGTCGAGGTTGTTCTCTACTGAACCGCTTGGTATTTGCGGGCACTTAACAGAATTCGTTTGGATTGAGAAGCCCGGAAATAGGATAAGCATTGAGACTGATAAGTTTGCCAGCATGGTGGATTAGAGGATCGCGAAACACGCAGCAATAGTCGCTTGGGTGGATCACTGGAAACGTGTCTTGTCTTATGTGATTGAATCGTAGGAAGATGTCGAGGTGGATGTTCACATCCGTAGGGGGGCGTAGGAATCCAAAGTCAATTCCTTTTTAAAAAATCCTAAGAATTAGAATCGTGCGAAATACTATGGAAAAACTACTGTAGTACATTTTATTAGATGTATGAATTGCACGATGTATTGATTCGGTGCAATATGCACGGTATATATAAGTACAATGTGGGGCCTCTACCTCAATCTATACAACAACTAGAGAGGTGGGCCTAATGTACAAAAGACAATATACATGCACAAATACTATCCTCAACACCCCCCCGCAGTCGAAGCGGCACCGCGGCTGACGCAAAGACTGGACCGGAACTCCTCAAATGACGCCGTAGGCAAGCCCTTGGTCATGATATCTGCAAATTGTTGGGAAGTAGGGACGTGTAAAACACGAATATGACCAAGAGCCACCTGTTCCCGAACAAAATGAATATCCAACTCAATATGCTTGGTCCGTTGATGATGCACCGGGTTAGCGGAGAGGTAGACCGCCGAGACGTTATCGCAGTAGACCACCGTGGCACGGTTAACAGAGCAAGACAACTCCTGAAGCAGCTGACGAAGCCAGGAACACTCAGCGACGGCGTTGGCCACCGCACGATACTCAGCCTCAGCACTGGAGCGAGAGACTGTAGGCTGCCGCTTGGACGACCATGAGATAAGTGAGGGTCCAAGGTAGACACAATAGCCCGAGGTGGAGCGACGTGTGTCAGGGCAGCCCGCCCAGTCTGCATCGGAGTAGGCTGTGAGGGCGGTGTCGGTGGAGGCGTGAAGCGTGACTCCAAAATCCATAGTGCCACAAACGTAGCGGAGAATCCGCTTGACAGCGGCCCAGTGAACATCCCGAGGACCATGCATATGAAGACACACCTGCTGCACTGCATACTGGATCTCTGGTCGAGTCAAAGTAAGGTACTGGAGAGCACCAACAATAGACCGATAGAAAGCAGCATCCGAAGCAGGGGAACCATCCATGGCAGAGAGCTTGGCCTTCGTATCAACAGGCGTGGCGGCGGGCTTGCAGTTAAGCATGCCAGCGCGCTCTAGGAGCTCATGAGCGTACTTCCGCTGATGAAGAAAGAAGCCATCCGGACGGCGCACCACCTCAACACCGAGGAAGTAGTGCAGAGGACCCAAGTCCTTGATGGCGAACTCAGCGCGAAGACGAGCCGTGAGCTGACTGAGAAGGCCGGCCGTACATGCCGTCAAGATGATGTCGTCGACATATAGCAGCAAGTAGGCCGTGTCGGAGCCCTGGTGATAAACAATGAGCGATGCGTCCGAGCGAGTGGAGCGGAACCCAAGCTGATGAAGAAACGCCGCGATGCGCTGGTACCAAGCGCGCGGAGCCTGCTTGAGTCCATACAAGGACCGCGAAAGCAGGCACACATGGTCGGGAAGTGCCGGATCAACAAACCCGGTGGGCTGCTGGCAGAAGACCTGCTCCTCGAGGTGGCCATGAAGGAAGGCGTTGGAGACGTCCATCTGGTGCACCGGCCAAGCACGGGAGACCGCAAGGTGGAGAACCGTACGTATCGTGCCGGGCTTGACGACCGGAGCGAAGGTGTCGGTGAAGTCGATGCCAGCACGCTGTCGGAATCCACGAACGACCCAGCGCGCTTTATAGCGATCAAGGGTACCATCGGGACGGAGCTTGTGTTTGAAGACCCACTTCCCGGTAATCACATTGGCGTGCCGTGGACGGGGAACAAGCTGCCACGTCCGGTTGCGCAACAGGGCGTCAAACTCCTCTTGCATCGCAGCCATCCAGAGCGGGTCACGAAGAGCGGCTCGGACGGAGGATGGCAACGGCGACGGCTCAGAGGTGGACGCCGCATGGACGTAGTCATCCGCGGCGTAGCGCGAGCTCGGGCGAAAAACGCCTGTACGGGCACGGGTGACCGGACCGGCCACCGGTGCCGGGGGCGCGGGCGCCGGGAGCGCCGAGGAGGCCGGGGGCGCCGAGGGGGGCGCCGGGGCCGGGGGAGCCGGGAGCGCCGGGGGAGCCGGGAGCACCGGGGGCGCCGAGGAGGCCGGGGGCGCCGGGGGCGCCGAGGGTGGCGCCGAGCGGGGAGCCGGGTCCGGGGGCGCCGCGGGGGCCGTGAAGGCCGCAGGGGCCAGGGCCGCGGCTGTAGGAGGCGCCGCATGTGGAGGACGCGCCTCAAAGCCAGGGGGCGGGCCAAGAGAAGCGCGCGAGTGCCCTGGGAGCGGCGTCGAGGAGCCCGCATCACCAGTGACGGGAGGAACAGCCGGAGGTACCTGCTGAAACGGAAACACATGCTCATCAAAGTAAACGTGCCGGGAAGTGAACACACGATGGGAGACGGGATCGTAGCACCGATATCCCTTGGAGTTGGAAGGGTAGCCGATGAAGATGCAAGCGACAGAACGGGGTGCGAGTTTGTGAGGAGCGGAGTCCACAGTGCTAGGATAGCAAAGGCAGCCGAAAATACGCAAGTCATCATAAGATGGGGGCGTACCGAAAAGAAGATGGTGAGGTGCATAGTTCCACCGTGGGCGGCAAGGGCGAAGGTTAAGAAGAAGTGAAGCAGTAGCGAGTGCATCCGGCCAGAAACGAGGCGGCACATTAGCATGGAACAGGAGCGTCCGAACGCAGTCGTTCAGAGTGCGAAGGACGCGTTCGGCTCGACCATTCTGCTGTGAAGTATACGGGCATGTGAGACGAAAAACTGTGCCGTTCTGCGACAGAAAAGTGCGGAAAGCAAGATTGTCGAACTCTTTTCCATTGTCAGTCTGAAGAGCAAGGATGGGACGCCCAAACTGCGTGTTGACATAGGAGTAAAAGGCCGACAAAGTGGAGAGTGCATCCGACTTTCGTCGTAAAGGAAACGTCCACACATAATGAGAATAATCATCAAGAATAACCAGATAATATAAATAGCCCGAATTACTAGAAACCGGAGAGGTTCACACATCGCTATGAATCAACTGAAAAGGAAAAGAAGCTATGGTGGTGGAGGTATTAAACGGAAGGCGAACATGTTTGCCGACACGACAGGCATGACAGGTGTGATCCTCTATCTTATTACAACTAAAACTGAAACTCCTAAGAATATGATGAAGTGTGACGGGGTTGGGGTGACCCAAACGAGCGTGCCAGAGATCGACGCCAGCGGAGAGAGCAACAGGTGCGGTGGTGGAGGTGGACGGCGGATGCACCGGATAGAGCTCGTCGAAGCTGTCACATCGGTGAAGTACCATCCTGGTTCGAGCGTCCTTGACACAAAAACCAAGCTCGTCAAATTCGACAGTAACAGGATTTTCACGAGTTAAACAACGAACGGAAATAAGATTCTTAATAAGATGAGGTGACACAAGTATGTTAGATAAAGTAATAGGTAGAGAAGTAGAAGGAAAAGAAGTGTGCCCGACATGTGTGATAGGGAGTGTGGAACCGTCGCCGACAATAATGCGGCGGTCGGTGGTGACAGGAGTGAAGAAGGCAAGATTACCAGGATGAGCAAACATGTGTGCCGTAGCCCCAGTGTCCATGTACCAATCACCGCCTCCAGTGTAATTGTTCGGCGTAGGCGCGGTGTGCAGTGCAGCGAGGAGCGCCGGATCCCAAGGTGCCGGCGGTAGGGCCGGCGAGGGTGGCGGCGGGGCTGCAGGGAGACCGTAGGCGCCGCTCATCTGCGGCGGTGGGTATCCTCCGTACGGCTGCGGAGCCGCGTAGTACGCCTGGTGCGCCGGTGGGCGCGGCACAGGAAGCGTCGGTGCAGGAGCCCGTGGAACCGGCATGGTGTACGCATGGACGACACCGGTCCAGGGGTTGTAGCCGGAGGCCCATGGGGGCGGCACCGGGAGCTGCTGCGGCGCCTGGAACTGCTGCTGCTGCTGACCGCCGCGGCGGCCACCACGCCGGCCCCCACGGCGCTTTTCAGCGGGAGGAGCGGGGGGCGCGGGCGGGCCGTACGGCAGTGGCAGGAGCCCCGGCTGCTGGGGTGCCGGGAAGGGCGCCTGATGACGCTGCTGGGGTGTCGGGGCAGCGGGAGGCGCCGGAGGCCCGCCACGAGTGGTGCCGGCGGCAAGGGCGGTGTGGATGGCGCGCGTCTTCACCTTCTGCATCCGCTGCTCCTCCAGGCGGAGGTATGCAACGAACTTGGCAAAGGACGGGTTGGGGATGAGGCTGAGGTTCCCCGCGGCGTTGCCGAAGTCCTCGTTGAGCCCGGCGGTGAGCGTGCTGAGGAGGAGGTCATCATCGGCCTTGGCGCCGATATCGCGAAGCTCGTCAGCGAGAGTCTTAAGGCGGCGACAATAGTCGTCGATGGAGGTGTTGTCCTGATGACACCCAAAGAACTCTTGCTGCAGAAAAACGCGACGCTGGAGCTTGTTGTCGGTGAAGAGCCCGTTCAGCTTGGTCCACACGGCGCAGGCATCATCACCGTCCGTCACGACTGTTTGGAAGAGGTCGGGCGTGATGGTGAGGAAAAACCAGCGGATGATTGTGATGTCGATGGTGGACCAGTCATGAAACTCGGGAACGAGGCTGGAGTCGACGGTGCCATCCACGTGATCCATGAGATGATACTCCCGAAACACGAGGGAAAAATACGTCTTTCACGAGTGGTAGGAGGAGTCCGCCTGAGAGAGACGAACCGGCACCCGCTCGAAGATGTTAAGCTTGCGGATGTCGTTGACGTCGGGGGGGGGGGGGGGGTTGGCGTCGGCGAACGGGTTGGAGTTGGTGGACGCGGAGGAAGTGACAGACGACATGGCGGAAACGGGACGGTGTGAGCGGCTTGGTCTACCTGGCGATGCGTGTAGCGCGGCAGGCGATGCGAACTACAGCAGCGATGGTGATGTGTGAGCAGGACGAGCAGTGGCCTCGGGACGTGGGATCGGGAGGCGGCGGCGTGTCGCTAGCAGGCAGGACGAGGGAACGATCTGGCGAGCGACGGGACGACCTGGCGACCTGGCGAGCGCGGAAGGACCTGGCAAGTGCGGAAGGCAGTGCAGCGGGCGGGCTAGCTAGCAGCGGCTGGTAGGATTAGCGGCGGCTGGTGCGTGATTAGCGAGAGGAAAAGCGGCGGCCGGTGCGGTTGACGCACGGCGGCGGCGGCAACGGAAGATTAGGATCTATAACCTAAAAAATTGATACCATATTAGATGTATGAATTGCACGATGTATTGATTCGGTGCAATATGCACGGTATATATAAGTACAATGTGGGGCCTCTACCTCAATCTATACAACAACTAGAGAGGTGGGCCTAATGTACAAAAGACAATATACATGCACAAATACTATCCTCAACACATCTGAACAAGAACACACGCGACATCAATCAGAGTGTGTGCTGCGTTGCACACTGGCAGACTAGCAGCGGCCAGTTGCCCAGTTCTATCCTACAAGCAGTTTTAGGTAGTGTGGTGCAGCCAAGCAAGGAGCCGGAGTCGTAGGACCACAGTCGACTGGACGTCGGTGCGGGGACGTAGTACGTCGGTCGGCAGAATGGCGAGTGGCCGTGACTGCAAGGGTGGCTAGCGCGCCGCCGGCCGTGGTGCTCTGCTGCTCCGGCCGGCTGCTCGTGCGGGGCGCGCATAACCAGCAGCCGGATCTGACCGGGGTAGGGACGCGTGGGGCTGGCCGGTTGGGTCGCTCGGAGCGTGTGGTGGTGGGCTATTGGCCTGCTAAATTTCAGATACCACAGAACTGTGTGTGTGTTCTATTTTTAGTGGGCTGGGATGGGCCTCGTTCATTTCGGTTTTACCTAAAGTTATTGGTTTTATACCCAAAAAAATCAATCCCTGTATGGTTTTTAGATTTCATACCATACCATAAAGGGGCTGCTAGGCGTCCGCCGGTGGATGAATTGGAAACATCCGCCGCCTGGCTGGCCGTTGGATGGACGCGCCACTGGCCGTCCAATGTACCACCCATGTTCCCCACCTCCCTTCTGAAGCGCGTTGTTGCAGAAACAAGTCCACCTCTCACGCCGTTGGTTGTCGCTGAAACAGAGACTTTGTGCGGAAATGTCATATAACTTTTGCAACAATGGTATTGTTGCGGAAAACTTTGCAACTATGGTGATGTTGCAGAAAAAAAAATGTAGAATTTTTTTCTGCAACAAAGCTAATGTTGCAGAATTTTTTCTGCAACAAAGATAATGTTGCATAATTTTTTTCAAGGGAAGAGAGATTTGAAACATACCTAACGTTGCATAAATTTTCTTGCAACAAAGAGGATGTTGCAATACTAAGGACGTGATGGCTTGCCTGCATACCGCTTCCCTCGTAGCAGCGTCGGTAGCAGGCATAAAAGCATCGGACGGGGCGACGAGGCTACAGAGTTGCAGTGCCATGACTAGGAGCTAGAGAAAGAAACGATGGAGAATTTTGGATGGATAACGGTGTGGTGGCATTGACTCACGAAAGAAGAAGGATGCTCTAGTTGGCGCCGGATATTTTTAGAGAAAAGTGGGACCAGAAGAGCACAAGACGGCTGGGCAACATGCGGATGTATCGGTTGGATCAGCCGGTCGTACGAAAGCTTTTCCCTACCATAAACCAAAAACCATAAAAACCAACAAATTAGACTCAGTTCGGTTTTTCTTGGTGTGTTTTGTTTGGTTTGGTTTTAAAATGCACCAAGCGAGGCATGGCTAATTGGAGGGCATCTGCTACACTGGCGCGGCCAAATCCTGACAAGAATTATTTTTCATTTACGGCAACTTTCCATAATTGGAAATTTTAGTTTTTCAATTTTTGCCAGTTCTTTATAGTACCGACTTTCAGAAATTTATGCTGATAGCACTTTTTGAAACTTTCTAAAATTTCAAATTTCAAAACTTTGAACTTTTGGAAAAACAACTTATAAAATATAAACCTTTAGAAAATACGAACTTCGAAAAAAGTCAAACTTTTGTTTTTTTAAAGCTTCATACATGAGAAAAGAGTTGAGAAAATACATACAGGCAGGCCCAGCAATATGAGAGAGAGGGGGGGGGTAGCGAAAGCCATGTGATGCCCCCC
Source organism: Triticum monococcum (assembly GCA_034509565.1). Taxonomy (NCBI): domain Eukaryota; kingdom Viridiplantae; phylum Streptophyta; class Magnoliopsida; order Poales; family Poaceae; genus Triticum; species Triticum monococcum. Next base: position 71,582,641 of record CM067842.1, on the reverse strand, counting down.
TGCAAGTACCAAGAACCACGGCCACAGGGGCGCCCGTAGTTAGTGTGAACTACGAGCACTGATAGATGTCGGGGAGGCGTTTTGTGTTAAGAGTATCCAATCGAGACACGACAACAAAAGGCGGTGGGCGATGGGTTGTATGTAGGTGTGCTTGCGTCACATATTTACGTATGCAACCTCAAATTTTGAGGCCTTGGTTGTGGGTTCCTTGGCGTTGTATATTCATGCAGGGGCTTGTCGCTTGTATTTCCCCATAGAGGAAGTTCTCAAAATATGATGTTTATGGTCTTACATCTATAAAAGTATTAGTGCCATTTCATATTGTTAATATGGTGCAGCTTGGGGGGGGGGGGTAGTCGTGCCCTTGTCATAGTGTAGACAAATACTAATATCATACTATTACTTTCATGTTTTCAAGTTTCCATGTTTGGCAAAAAAATTGAAAGTTCTTTTGGCACTTTCAGAAGTTATATCGGATTAAAAAATATTGGCCCATCATTCATAATTGAAATCTTTCAAAACTTTGAACATTTGGAAAATTAACTTTAAAATTTGAACTTCCAAAAAAATTTGACCTCCCAATTCTACGAAAAGAGATAAGGGTTGGCCCACTGGTGAGAGAGAGAGAGAGAGAGACGGGAGAGCGAAGGAAGGCCGCATGGTGGCCCTCTGCACGAATCGACAATCGTGGTGCCCATCGCATGGGTGTGGGTGATCAGGGTAAACTATGGGTGCGGATAGACGCCATCGAGGCGTTCCGTGCTAAGAGTTTCACATCCAGACACGGCGACAAAAGCATCAAGCGCGGGGTTGTCTGTGGGTGTACCTCCATCACACATTAACGTACATAGTCTTGAATTTTGGGCCTTGTTTGTGAGTTTTATTGTGTCATCCATTCACGCACTTCTTGTTGCCTGTTTTTTTTCCAGGGAGGAAGTTCTGAAAATGTGACGCTATTGGTTATACTTTCATAAAAATGTATCTGCATCATTACATATTGTTAAGAGGGGGGCAACTAACTGGCGGGAAGTCGTGCCCTTGTCCTAGTGCAGTCAAATCCCAATGGGGTATATTTTTAAATTTTGGAAAGTTTCCATATTTGACTATTTCTATTTTTGGGAAGTTTTTCTCGCACTTTTTGAAGTTATAGTATCAGCTTGAAATACGCGTGGCCCCTCTTTCAGTACTGTTTGAATGTTTTGGAATTTCAACTTTCAAAAGGTTGGAGTTTCAAAAAATTACTATTGACATTTCCACTATTATGAAATTCGAACTTTCAGAAAATGGAACTCCAATAAATTTGTACTTCCTTTTAGAACCTTCATAGAGGATAAATTTTTCTTGTGAAAAAACATTGAACATGTGAGCGAGCCCACTAGTGAGAGTGGGGGGGTGAGAGAGAGACAACACGAGAAAGGAAGGGTAGGCCCCATGTGAGCCTCGTGCATGCAATGATAGCAGTCATGTCGAGCGCACGAGTGTGTGTGGTCGGGCTCAATTATGGACATAGACAGACGCAAGAGGGGCATTTGGTGTTAAGAGTGTCCCATTTGGACGCGTCAACAAAAGTAGCAAAGGTAGTAACAGTTTCCTAGACTATGGGGTGCTAACCGAGTCGGTCTATAGTCCTCGGGCTGGGCCTGTGGGCCTCACTCTTCATCGGATGGACTCCGGAAGCTACATGCCTGGACGTGATCAAGATTGCCTCTTCCGAAGACTTGGCGTATACTCCAAGACATCTCCTGCCGCCTCCATGCGATCCCCCTGGATACCGACCATGTAACCCTAGATGCCCTACCTGATGTTTATATAAGCCAAAGGGTTTAGCCCGTAGAGGGGACCGGATCACAATTACATTCACCTAGCCCTAGGATTAGAACACAACTTACGATCTCGAGGTACATCAAGCTTGTACTTGATACATCTCTATCAATATAAACAAGAGCATGATATAGGGTTTTACCTCTATCAAGAGGGCCCGGACCTGGGTAAACATCGTCTCCTTTGTTCCTGTTACCACCAATCTGAGATCCACAACACGGGACCCCCTACCCCGAGGTCTGCCGGTTTGACACCGACACTGGTGCTTTCATTGAGAGTTCTGTTGTGTGATCAACGGAGGGATCGATGGATCATCTGCATATTAATTGCGGCTCCGGCTACGGGAACGTATACGTCCCCAACCAACTTTTTGTGTTCGGCTGCAAGATCTTTTGCACGGACTCGGCAGGACATCTGGCCCCCATCGAGAACTACGCCCCAGATCAGATCGTGATTTTTGGAGGCTTGGAATACACTATGGATTCCCGCAGTGAGCTCGTCCTAAGGCTGGACGCCCAGCTGGATTGAGGGCCTATTAGACATCGGAGGCTCGACTCCAGAACCAATCTCCTTCAAGGATGTCGGATTAGGCTCCCCGACATCACCGGAGGAATCAAATACACCAACCCCAAGCGATCTCGTCTCGGCATCAAGCCTTGATACTAGTGTGGCCCCCATCTCAGACACTACATCGGATTTAGAACTGACTCTTGTGCCGGATACGGAGTCGACTTCAGATCCTCACCATGCTGAAGACGTGCCAGGCTATACGCTGGGTGTACTTCGAGTTAGCCCTGCCTACAGCCAGGCCATGAACCCCGAGGAACTATCTCAACTAAACGAGATGCTCGACCGCATCCACAGCTTATCAATCTCAGACGGTCAGACCTCGGTTTATGACAAGATCGTACTTAAAGCTGACGATCGGGAAATTACGTCCCACCCACCACCCACCTAGTCGCCACGATCGATGATTTAACCGACGTGCTAGACTTTGACGAGGCCACCAACATGGATGAGGATGTCGATGGCCCTACAGAAACCGCTTCGCCGCTGGTAAACACCGGCAAGTGGACAACAACAACATCTACTTACGATGTATACATGGTTGATACTCCCAAAAACCCGTCTAGACATCGTCGCAGGATTGGACGTGGCACCAATGGGGACCCTAGTAGGAAAAACGCCACCGAAGACAATGGCGGCGTGACGGCTCATGAGGCTGACAATCGAGGAGAGGATATTCAAGCCTCCCCAGAGCGACACGTCAGCCCAAAAGGAATCCCCGAGGACTTGGGCCCCGATGACCTCTTTGAAGGGGCCGACGACAACTACTTACCTGAATCCGAGGAAGGTGAGAGCCTTGGTACCGACGACTATATAGTCCCCGAAGACCCCTTTGAGCAAGAACACTTCCGGCGGCGCCTCGTGGCCACCGCCCGAAGTATGAAACAGAAGCAGCAGCAACTGCAGGCCAACGAAGATGCACTGAACGGCAAGTGGTCGAAATACTCTCGGCCGAGTAAGATCTAGAAGAACGGCGTTGTAGCGTGCCTAAATCTTATCCGCATAGGCGCTTGCTGCCCAAGTTCGATGAAGAACTAACTTATGACGTGCCTTTAACGCGTGGATGTGCAGATCAACCAGACCGAACCCCTGGACGGTGCGGCAGGCCATCACGGGAAAGTTTTCACACCCAAATAGCGCCACGCTGTCACGGTAAGGACCCTGTTGATTACTTAGAGCCTCACGATGCCTCGGTCCATTTACGGATCAAGAAGACGCGCACCCACGGGACTCGACGGCTACGAGGCCTGACTGGACAGGAATGGTTGAGCTCGGGATCAAGCCTACACACGGATATACCCCGATGTCCGTCGTGACGCTACTCGGACCCGAGGCCCTGCTCACCCGATCTGTTTTACAGACAGGATGATGGAACACCAATTCACGGACGGGTTTTAACCCATAAACATAGAATCATACGATGGCACGACTGATCCAGCTATATGGATCAAGGATTCCTCCTCCACATACATATGGCCAACGGAGATGACCTCTGTTGGAAATATGCCCTAGAGGCAATCATAAAGTGGTTATTATTATATTTCCTTGTTCATGATAATTGTATATTGTTCATGCTATAATTGTATTAATCGGAAACCATAATGCATGTGTTAATACATAGACCACAGCATGTCCTTAGTAAGCCTCTAGTTGACTAGCTCGTTGATCAATAGATGGTTGTGGTTTGCTAACCATGGACATTGGATGTCGTTGATAACGGGATCACATCATTAGGAGAATGATGTGATGGACAAGACCCAATCCTAAGCATAGCACAAGATCCGGTAGTTCGTTTGCTAGAGCTTTTCTAATGTCAAGTATCATTTCCTTAGACAATGAGATTGTGCAACTCCCAGATACCGTAGGAATGCTTTGGGTGTATCAAACGTCACAACGTAACTGGGTGGCTATAAAGGTGCACTACAGGTATCTCCGAAAGTATATGTTAGGTTGGCACAAATCGAGACTAGGATTTGTCACTCCGTATGACGGAGAGGTATCTCTGGGCCCACTTGGTAATGCATCATCATAATGAGCTCAATGTGACTAAGGAGTTAACCACGGGATAATGTGTTACGGAATGAGTAAAGAGACTTGTCGGTAATGATATTGAACAAGGTATGGGGATACCGACAATCGAATCTCGGGCAAGTAACATACCGATGGACAAAGGGAATTGTATACGGGATTGATTGAATCCTCGACATTGTGGTTCATCAGATGAGATCATCGTGGAACATGTGGGAGCCAACATGGATACTGATCCTGTTGTTGGTTATTGGCCGGAGAGATATCTCGGTCATGTATGCATGTTTCCCAAACCCGTAGGGTCTACACACTTAAGGTTCGGTGACGCTAGAGTTGTTATGGGAAATTGTATGTGGATACTGAAGGTTGTTCGGAGTCCCGGATGAGATCTCGGACGCCATGAGGAGTTCCAGAATGGTCCGGAGGTGAAGATTTATATATGGGAAGTCCAGTTTCAGTCGCCGGAATGGTTTCGAGGGTTACCGGTATTGTACCGGGACCACCAAATGGTGTCCGGGGGCCCACCGGGTGGGGCCACCCGCCTCAGAGGACTTAGTGGGCTGAATATGGGAGGGAACCAGCCCCCTAGTGGGCTGGTGTGCCTCCCCAAGGGCCCAAGGTGCCTAGGGTTGGAAACCCTAGGGGGAGGGGGCGCCTCCCACCTGCTTGGGGGGGGGGGGGGGCGAGTCTCCCCCTCCTGGCCGCCCCCTCCCCCCTCTAGATGCATCTAGGGGGTCGATGTCGGTGTCAAAACCGGAAGATCTCGGGTAGGGGGTCCCGAACTGTGCGTCTAAGGATCGAAGGTAACAGGAGACAGGGGACACGATGTTTACCCTGGTTCGGGCCCTCTTGATGGAGGTAATACCCTACGTCCTGCTTGATTGACTTTGATGAATATAGGGGTTATAAGAGTTGATCTACCACGAGATCGTAATGGCTAAACCCTAGATGTCTAGCACGTATGATTATGACTGTGATAGCCTCTACAGACTAAACCCTCCGGTTTATATAGACACTGGAGGGTACTAGGGTTTGTACAGATTTGGTTTACAGAGAAAGGAATCTTCATATTCGCACGCTAAGCTTGCCTTCCACGCCAAGGAGAGTCTCATCCGAACATGGGGAAAGTCTTCTGTCTTGTATCTCCATGGCCCATTAGTTTGGCCCATGTCACATAGCACAGGCGCCCGAGAACCCCATAATCCTGGACTCCCTCAGTAGCCCCTGAACCAGTCTTCAATGACGATGTGTCCGGCGCACAGATTGTCTTCGGCATTGCAAGGCGGGTTCCCCTCCGAATACTTCAAAGTAGTTGATCGTCAGTACTATATCTGGCTCTGTACAACAACCATACCTCTAAATTACAAGGTCAGAACACAAATAAGTCCTGTCCTCCAAAGATTTTACTAGCGAGACGTTACGTCCGGCCATTATTTCAAACCGCTTTTTGGCCTCCCGTTTCGCGTTTCGAGACACAACCACCAACGTCACGTCTTGTCAAAACAGAGATCGTGCCCCCCTTATTACGGGATTCTCATCAATACGGGTTTGGGAAACCCAACCGTGTCATTTCGCATGACCCCTTGGATATAGGCGAGCTTTAAGGCTCATGGGGGACGCATGATATTCACTGCCTTTATAAGGAGATAAGATTCCCCCTTTTTACCCCACGCCTTGCCCTTCCTCAGTCCATCCGCCCTCAAGCTCCAGCGCTCAAGCATCGATCCACGCCGTTCCCAGAAAGTAATCCAGCCATGTCCAGATCCAGAGCGCGAGGCAAGTGGATGGCCTCCTCTGTCACGGAGAAAAACATCAAGGAACTCCAGGAAGCGGGGTATCTGGCCAAGGAGATTGCCCACCGGCTTCCAGCCAAAAAGCAGATTATCCCCACTCCAAAGCCCGACGAGAGGGTACTATTCATCCTCCATTTTCTTCGTGGACTAGGGTTTTCCCTTCATCCTTTCGTCCACTGCCTCATGTTTTACTACGGGTTAGATTTCCATGATCTAACCCCGAATTCTTTCCTCAACATTTTGGCGTTTATCATCGTATGCGAGGCATTCCTCCGCATTTCCCCCCACTTCGGCCTATGGCTCAAGGTCTTCAATGTGAAGCCAAAAGTGGTGGATGGTGATAACCCACAAGTATAGGGGGTCGCAACAGTTTTCGAGGGTAGAGTATTCAACCCAAATTTATTGATTCGACACAAGGGGAGCCAAAGAATATTCTCAAGTATTAGCAGCTGAGTTGTCAATTCAACCACACCTGGAAACTTAATATCTACAGCAAAGTGTTTAGTAGCAAAGTAATATGATAGTAGTGGTAATGATAGGAGAAGTAACAGTGGCAAAAGTAATATTTTTGGTGTTTTATAGTGATGATAACAATAGAAACAGAAAAGTAAATAAGCGAAGAACAATATATGGAAAGCTCATAGGCAATGGATCGGTGATAGAGAATTATGTGGGATGTGGTTCATCATGTAACAGTCATAACCTAGGGTGACACAGAACTAGCTCCAATTCATCAATGTAATGTAGGCATGTATTCCGAATATAGTCATACGTGCTTATGGAAAAGAACTTGCATGACATCTTTTGTCCTACCCTCCCGTGGCAGCGGGGTCCTAGCGGAAACTAAGGGATATTAAAACCTCCTTTTAATAGAGTACCGGAATAAAGCATTAACACATAGTGAATACATGAACTCCTCAAACTACGGTCATCACCGGGAGTGGTCCCGATTATTGTCACATAGTAGGTGCTATAGACTTGCAAGATAGGATCAAGAACTCACATGTATTCATGAAAACATAATAGGTTCAGATCTGAAATCATGGCACTCGGGCCCTAGTGACAAGCATTAAGCATAGCAAAGTCATAGCAACATCAATCTCAGAACATAGTGGATACTAGGGATCAAACCCTAACAAAACTAACTCGATTACATGATAAATCTGATCCAACCCATCACCGTCTAGCAAGCGTACTGATACGTCTCCAACGTATCTATAATTTTTTATTGCTCCATGCTATATTATCTACTATTTTGGGCAATATTGGGCTTTATTTTCCACTTTTATATTATTTTTGGGACTAACCTATTAACCGGAGGCCCAGCCCAGATTTGCTGTTTTATGCCTATTTCAGTGTTTCGAGGAAAAGGAATATCAAACGGAGTCAAAACGGAACGAAATCAACTGGAGAAGTTATTTTTGGAAGGAAACCTACCGGGTAGACTTGGACCCTACGTCAGAAGATGAAGGAGGTGCTCACGAGGGTAGGGGTGCGCCCACCCCCCTGGGGCGCGCCCCCTGCCTCGTGGCCCCCCCTTCGGTCCACCGACGTACCCCTTGTACCCATATATACCTACGTATCGTAAAACTTTCGGGGAGCACAATAGATCAGGAGTTCCGCCGCCAGAAGCCTCCGTAGCCACCGAAAGCCAATCTAGACCCGTTCCGGCACCCTGCCGGAGGGGGGAATCCTTCTCCGGTGGCCATCTTCATCATCCCGGTGCTCTCCATGACGAGGAGGGAGTAGTTCTCCCTCGGGGCTGAGGGTATGTACCAGTAGCTATGTGTTTGATCTCTCTCTCTCTCGTGTTCTTGAGGTGATACGATCATGATGTATCGCGAGCTTTGCTATTATATTTGGATCCTATGATGTTTCTTCCCCCCTCTACTCTCTTGTAATGAATTGAGTTTCCCCTTTGAAGTTATCTTATCGGATTGAGTCTTTAAAGATTTGAGAACACTTGATGTATGTCTTGCCGTGGATATCTGTGGTGACAATGGGATATCACGTGATTCACTTGATGTATGTTTTGGTGACCAACTTGCGGGTTCCGCCCATGAACCTATGCATAGGAGTTGGCACACGTTTTCGTCGTGATTCTCCGGTAGAAACTTCGGGGCACTCTTTGAGGTCCTTTGTGTTGGTTGAATAGATAAATCTGAGATTGTGTGACGCATATCGTATAATCATACCCACGGATACTTGAGGTGACATTGGAGTATCTAGGTGACATTAGGGTTTTGGTTGATTTGTGTCTTAAGGTGTTATTCTAGTACGAACTCTAGGGCTGTTTGTGACACTTATAGGAATAGCCCAACGGATTGATTGGAAAGAATAACTTTGAGGTGGTTTCGTACCCTACCATAATCTCTTCGTTTGTTCTCCGCTATTAGTGACTTTGGAGTGACTCTTTATTGCATGTTGAGGGATAGTTTTATGATCCAATTATGTTAGTATTGTTGAGGGAACTTACACTAGCGAAAGTATGAAACCTAGGCCTTGTTTCAACGCATTGCAATACCGTTTACGCTCACTTTTATCACTTGTTACCTTGCTGGTTTTATAATTTCATATTACAAATACCTTTATCTACTATCCATATACCACTTGTATCACCATCTCTTCGCCGAACTAGTGCACCTATACAATTTACCATTGTATTGGGTGTGTTGGGGACACAAGAGACTCTTTGTTATTTGGTTGCAGGGTTGCTTGAGAGAGACCATCTTCATCTTACGCCGCCTACGGATTGATAAACCTTAGGTCATCCACTTGAGGGAAATTTGCTACTGTCCTACAAACCTCTGCACTTGGAGGCCCAACAACGCCTACAAGAAGAAGGTTGTGTAGTAGACATCACGTACGATGGAATTACTCACGCACGGTGGTGAGCATCATGAAATTGGTGATGGAGGAAGGTTGATGATGACAACGGCGACGGATTCCCCTCTCCGGGGCCCCAAACGGGCTCCAGATCAGCCCTCCCGAGAGAGTTTAGGGCTTGGCGGCGGCTCCGTATCATAAAAAGCGATGAATCCTTCTCTCTGATTTTTTTTCTCCCCGAAAGTGAATATATATAGAATTGGAGTTGAGGTCGGAGGAGCTCCAGGGGGCCCACAAGGTAGGGGCGCGCCCAGGGGGCAGGCGCGGCCCCCACCCTCGTGGCTAGGGTGTGGGCCCCCTGGTCTTGATCTTTTGCCAGGATTTTTTATTATTTCCAAAAATAGTCTCCGTAAAGTTTCAGGTCATTCTGAGAACTTTTGTTTCTGCACATAAATAACACCATGGCAATTCTGCTGAAAACAGCATCAGTCCAGGTTAGTTCCATTCAAATCATGCAAGTTAGAGTCCAAAACAAGGGCAAAAGTGTTTGGAAAAGTAGATACGACGGAGACGTATCAACTCCCCCAAGCTTAAACCTTTGCTTGTCCTCAAGCAATTCAGTTGATAAACTGAAAGTGATAAAGAAAAACTTTTACAAACTCTATTTGCTCTTGTTGTTGTAAATATGTAAAGCCAGTATTCAAATTTTCAGCAAAGATTATAGACTAACCATATTCACAATAACGCATAGGTCTCATGTTTACTCATATCAATGGCATAATCAACTAGCGAGCAATAATAATAAATCTCCGATGACAACACTTTCTCAAAACAATCATAATATGATATAACAAGATGGTATCTCGCTAGCCCTTTCTGAGACCGCAAAACATAAATGCAGAACACCTTTAATGATCAAGGACTGACTAAACATTGTAATTCATGGTAAAAGAGATCCAGTCAAGTCATACTCAATGTAAATTAATCAGTAATGAATGCAAATGACAGAGGTGCTTGCTACCTCTTGAGCACTGCGTTGGTTTTTCCCCGAAGAGGAAGGGATGATGCAGCAGAGTAGCGTAAGTATTATTTCCCTCGTTTTTTGAGAACCAAGGTATCAATCCAGTAGGAGGCTACGTGCGAGTCCCTCGTACCTGCACAAAACAAACAAATCCTCGCAACCAACACGATAAGGGGTTGTCAATCCCTACACGGCCACTTACGAGAGTGGGATCTGATAGATATGGTAATATAATATTTTGGGTATTTTTATGATAAAGAAGCAATGTAAAATAAAAGCAAAGGAAATATATAAGTATTGGAAGATTAATATGATGACGATAGACCCGGGGGCCATAGGTTTCACTAGTGGCTTCTCTCAAGAGCATAAGTATTCTACGGTGGGTGAACGAATTACTGTTGAGCAATTGACAGAATTGAGCATAGTTATGAGAATATCTAGGCATGATCATGTATATAGGCATCACGTCCGAGACAAGTAGACCGACTCCTGCCTGCATCTACTACTATTACTCCACTCATCGACCGCTATCCAGCATGCATCTAGAGTATTAAGTTAATGAAAACAGAGTAACGCCTTAAGCAAGATGACATGATGTAGAGGGATAAACTCATGCAATATGATGAAAACACCATCTTGTTATCCTTGATGGCAACAATACAATACGTGCCTTGCTGCCCCTACTGTCACTGGGAAAGGACACCACAAGATTGAACCCAAAGCTAAGCACTTCTCCCATTGCAAGAAAGATCAATCTAGTAGGCCAATCCAAACTGATAATTCGAAGAGACTTGCAAAGATAACCAATCATACATAAAAGAACTCAGAGAAGATTCAAATATTGTTCATAGATAGACTTGATCATAAACCCACAATTCATCGGTCTCAACAAACACACCGCAAAAAGAAGATTACATCGAATAGTTCTCCACAAGAGAGGGGAGAACATTGTATTGAGATCCAAAAAGAGAGAAGAAGCCATCTAGCTAATAACTATGGACCCGTAGGTCTGAGGTGAACTACTCACACTTCATCAAAGGGGCTATGGTGATGGTGTAGAAGCCCTCCGTGATGGATACCCCCTCCGACGGAGCTCCGAAACAGTCCCCAAGATGGGATCTCGTGGATACATAAAGTTGCGGTGGTGGAATTAGGGTTTTGGCTCCGTTTGATATTCCTTTTCTTCGAAACCCTAAAATAGGCAAAAAAAATAACAATTCTGGGATGGGCCTCCGGTTAATAGGTTAGTCCCAAAAATAATATAAAAGTGGAAAATGAAGCCCAATAATGTCCAAAACAGTAGATAATATAGCATGGAGCAATCAAAAATTATAGATACGTTGGAGACGTATCAAGCATCCCCAAGCTTAATTCCTGCTCGTCCTCGAGTAGGTAAATGATAAAAATAGAATTTTTGATGCGGAGTGCTACTTGGCATAATTTTAATGTAATTCTTCTTAATTGTGGTATGAATAAGCCAAGCAATTGTTTCATACTTTAGTAATCTCAAACCTATAAACTTTCACGCAATACATGAGCGCGAGCCATAGATATAGCACTATGGGTGGAATAGAATATGATGATGGGGGTTATGTGGAGAAGACAGAAAAGGAGAAAGTCTCACATCAACGAGGCTAATCAACGGGCTATGGAGATGCCCATCGATTGATGTTAATGCAAGGAGAAGGGATTGCCATGCAACGGTTGCACTAGAGCTATAAATGTATGAAAGCTCAACAAAAGAAACTAAGTGGGTGTGCATCCAACTTTCTTGCTCACGAAGACCTAGGGCACTTGAGGAGGCCCATTGTTGGAATATACAAGCCAAGTTCTATAATGAAAAATTCCCACTAGTATATTAAAGTGACAAAACAAAAGACTCTCTATCATGAAGATTATGGTGCTACTTTGAAGCACAAGTGTGGAAAAAGGATAGTAGCATTGTCCCTTATTTATATTTTTTATTTGGCCTTTCCTTTTTTGGCCTTTCTCTTTTTTTGGGACAATGCTCTATGAATGATGATCATCACACTTCTATTTATTTACAACTTAATGATTACAACTCGATACTTAGAACAAGATATGACTCTATATGAATGCCTCCGGCGGTGTACTGGGTTATGCAATGAACCAAGAGTGACATGTATGAAAGAATTATGAACGGTGGCTTTGCCACAAATATTATGTCAACTACATGATCATGCTAAGCAATATGACAATGATGAATGTGTCATGATGAACGGAATGGTGGAAAGTTGCATGGCAATATATCTCGGAATGACTATGAAAATGCCATAATAGGTAGGTATGGTGGCTGTTTTGAGGAAGATATAAGGAGGTTTATGTGTGAAAGAGTGTATCATATCACGGGGTTTGGATGCACCGGCGAAGTTTGCACCAACTCTCAATGTGAGAAAGGGCAATGCACGGTACCGAAGAGGCTAGCAACGATGGAAGGGTGAGAGTGCGTATAATCCATGGACTCAACATTAGTCATAAAGAACTCACATACTTATTGCAAAAATCTACAAGTCATCAAAAACCAAAGCACTACGCGCATGCTCCTAGGGGGATAGATTGGTAAGAAAAGACCATCGCTCGTCCCCGACCGCCACTCATAAGGAAGACAATCAAATAACACCTCATGTTTCAAATTTGTTACATAACGTTTACCATACGTGCATGCTACGGGACTTGCAAACTTCAACACAAGCATTTCTAAAATTCACAACTACTCAACTAGAACGACTTTGATATTATTACCTCCATATCTCAAAACAATCATCAAGCATCAAACTTCTCTTAGTATTCAAAACACTCATAAGAAAAATTGTATTCATCTTGAACACCTAGCATATTACGATTATTTAAGAAAATTACCATGCTATTTAAGACTCTCAAAATGATCTAAGTGAAGCATGAGAGATCAATAGTTTCTATAAAACAAATCCACCACCATGCTCTAAAAGATATAAGTGAAGTACTAGAGCAAAACTATATAACTCAAATGATATAAGCAAAGCACATAGAGTATTCTACCAAATTCCAAATCATGTATGGCTCTCTCAAAAGGTGTGTACAGTAAGGATGATTGTGGTAAACTAAAAAGCAAAGACTCAAAACATACAAGACGCTCCAAGCAAAACACATATCATGTGGTGAATAAAAATATAGCTCCAAATAAAGTTACCGATAGAAGTAGACGAAAAGAGGGGATGCCTTTCGGGGCATCCCCAAGCTTTGGCTTTTAGGTGTCCTTAGATTATCTTGGGGGTGCCATCGGCATCCCCAAGCTTAGGCTCTTGCCACTCCTTGTTCCATAATCCATCAAATCTTACCCCAAAACTTGAAAACTTCACAACACAAAACTTAAACTAGAAAATCTTGTGAGCTCCGTTAGCGAAAGAAAACAAAATACCACTTCAAGGTACTGTAATGAACTCATTCTTTATTTATATTGGTGTTAAACCTACTGTATTCCAACTTCTCTATGGTTTATAAACTATCTTACTAGCCATAGATTCATCAAAATAAGCAAACAACACACGAAAAAACAGAATCTGTCAAGAACAGAACAGTCTGTAGTAATCTGTATATAGCGCAAGATCTGGAACCCCAAAAATTCTAAAATAAATTGCTGGACGTGAGGAATTTATCTGTTAATCATATGAAAAAAGAATTAACTAAATATCACTTTCCAAATAAAAATGGCAGCAGTTCTCGTGAGCGCTAAAGTTTCTGTTTTTTACAGCAAGATATCAAGACTTTCCCCAAGTCTTCCCAATGGTTCTACTTGGCACAAACACTAATTGAACACAAAAAACACAACCTAAACAGAGGCTAGATAAATTATTTATTACTAAACAGGAGCAAAAATCAAGAAATAAAAATAAAATTGGGTTGCCTCCCAACAAGCGCTATCGTTTAATGCCCCTAGCTAGGCATAAAAAGCAAGGATAGATAGGTATTGCCATCTTTGGTAGGCAATTCTTCAATGAGGCATCTACCATCTTTAGGAATTTCTTTCTTTTTATTGATTATCAAACTTTTAGGCACAAGATCGAAAAAATCATTTGTAACAAATGGTTCCTTAATGATAGCAAAAAGATTGGGGTGAATACTTATAGATTTGAGATCCGCGGTTTCCTTACTAGAGAATTCACCCTTATTTTTAGGAGCATACATAAGCTTGGAAATTTTAGTAGGAGGACTTGGAGTATTCTTTACGGAAGAAAAAGCGGTTCCCAAGTTGGTAATAATATCCTCAAGTTTATCAATCCTAGTGGAATCATGATTTATTTTCTCATTAACTATGGGTTCCTTCTCTTTAATATTTTTCAAAGTGACTCCTACTTTAGATCCATATTGAGAGATTAGGTTGTGGATCTTTTTATCCAAATTTTCAATTAATTCTACTGTAGCAACCTTATTTTCAATAATTTCGAGCCTTTGCATAACATGCTTCAAAGTTAATACAGTTCCATTAACCAAAAGAGGGGGTGAGCCAAACAAATCTATCATAGCATTATAGGAATCAAAAGTATGGCTACCCAAGAAGTTCCCTCCGGTAATAGTATCAAGGACATATCTGTGCCAAGGAGTAGCGCCTACATAAAAATTGCAAAGACGAACGGAAGTAGATTGCTTCCTAGTAGATCTATTTTGAGCATTGCAAATTCTATACCAAGTGTCTTTTAGATTTTCTCCCTCCCTTTGCTTAAAATTTAGAATTTCATTCTCGGGAGACAACGGATAAGATAAGGGACTAGCCATAACGACAAGCAAACGGAAAAGAGGCGAATGGAAAAAGAGAGGGAGGATAGAGAGAGATGGCGAATAAAACGGCAAGGGTGAAGTGGGGGAGAGGAAAACGAGAGGCAAATGGAAAATAATGTAATGCGGGAGATAGGGATTGTGATGGGTACTTGGTATATTGACTTTTGCATATACTCCCCGGCAACGGCGCCAGAAATCCTTCTTGCTACCTCTTGAGCACTGCGTTGGTTTTTCCCCGAAGAGGAAGGGATGATGCAGCAGAGTAGCGTAGGTATTTCCCTTAGTTTTTGAGAACCAAGGTATCAATCCAGTAGGAGGCTACGCGCGAGTCCCTCGTACCTGCACAAAACAAATAAATCCTTGCAACCAACGCGATAAGGGGTTGATAATCCCTACACGGCCACTTATGAGAGTGAGATCTGATAGATATGATAAGATAATATTTTTGGTATTTTTATGATAAAGATGCAATGTAAAATAAAAGCAAAGTAAAAGGCAAAGGAAATAACTAAGTATTGGAAGATTAATATGATGACGATAGACCCAGGGGCCATAGGTTTCACTAGTGGCTTCTCTCAAGAGCATAAGTATTCCACGGTGGGTGAACGAATTACTGTTGGGCAATTGACAGAATTGAGCATAGTTATGAGAATATCTAGGCCTGATCATGTATATAGGCATCACGTCCGAGACAAGTAGACCGACTCCTGCCTGCATCTACTACTATTACTCCACTCATCGACCGCTATCCAGCATGCATCTAGAGTATTAAGTTAATGAAAACAGAGTAACGCCTTAAGCAAGATGACATGATGTAGAGAGATAAACTCATGCAATATGATGAAAACCCCATCTTGTTATCCTCGATGGCAACAATACAATACGTGCCTTGCTGCCCCTACTGTCACTGGGAAAGGACACCGCAAGATTGAACCCAAAGCTAAGCACTTCTCCCATTGCAAGAAAGATCAATCTAGTAGGCCAATCCAAACTGATAATTCGAAGGGACTTGCAAAGATAACCAATGATACATAAAAGAATTCAGAGAAGATTCAAATATTGTTCATAGATAGACTTGATCATAAACCCACAATTCATCGGTCTCAACAAACACACCGCAAAAAGAAGATTACATCGAATAGTTCTCCACAAGAGAGGGGGATAACATTGTATTGAGATCCAAAAAGAGAGAAGAAGCCATCTAGCTAATAACTATGGACCCGTAGGTCTGAGGTGAACTACTCACACTTCATCAGAGGGGCTATGGTGATGATGTAGAAGCCCTCCGTGATGGATACCCCCTCCGGCGGAGCTCCGGAATAGGCCCCAAGATGGGATCTCGTGGATACAGAAAGTTGCGGTGGTGGAATTAGGTTTTTGGCTCCGTTTGATATTCCTTTTCTTCGAAACCCTAAAATAGGCAAAAAACAGAAATTCTGGGCTGGTCCTCCGGTTAATAGGTTAGTCCCAAAAATAATATAAAAGTGGATAACGAAGCCCAATAATGTCCAAAACAGTAGATAATATAGCATGGAGCAATCAAAAATTATAGATACGTTGGAGACGTATCAGTGCTCTCCAGCGGGTGCTTTTTAATAAGAGGAGGATGACTCAACATAAAAGTAAATAGATAGGCCCTTCACAGAGGGAAGCAGGGATTTGTAGGGGTGCCAGAGCTCGGTTTTAAAATAGAGATGAATAATATTTTGAGCGGTATACTTTCATTGTCAACATAACAACCAAGATATGGGGATATCTTCCATGCTACACACATTATAGGCGGTTCCCAAACAGAATGGTAAAGTTTATGCTCCCCATCCACCAACAAGCATCAATCCATGGCTTGCTCGAAACAACGAGTGCCTCCAACTAACAAGAGTCCCAGGGGGAGTTTTGTTTGCAATTATTTTGATTTAGTTTGCATAAAGCATGGGACTGGGCATCCCGGTGACCAGCCATTTTCTCGTGAGTGAGGAGCGGAGTCCACTCCTCTTGAGAATAACCCACCTAACATCGAAGATACGGACAACCCTAGTTGATACATGAGCTATTCGAGCATACAAAACAAAATGTTTATTTGAAGGTTTAGAGTTTGGCACATACAAATTTACTTGGAACGGCAGGTAGATACCGTATATAGGTAGGTATGGTGGACTCATATGGATAACTTTGGGGTTTATGGAGTTGGATGCACAACCAGTATTCCCGCTTAGTACAGGTGAAGGCTAGAAAAAGACTGGGAAGCGACCAGCTAGAGAGCGACAACAGTCATGAACATGCATTAAAATTAAGCAACACCGAACGCAAGCATGAGTAGGATATAATGCACCATGAACATAAATATCGTAGAGGCTATGTTGATTTTGTTTCGACTACATGCATGAACATGTGCCAAGCCAAGCCACTCGAATCGTTCAAAAGAGGATACCACCCTATCATACCACATCACAACCATTTTAATAGCATGTTGGTACGTAAGGTAAACCATTATAAGCTCCTAGGTAATTAAGCATGGCATAAGAAACTATGATCTCTAATTTTCATCGCAAACATGTTTATTCATAATAGGCTGAATCAGGAATGATGAACTAATCATATTTACAAAAACAAGAGAGGTCGAGTTCATACCAACTTCTCCCATCTCAATCAGTCCATCATATATCGTCATAATTGCCTTACACTTGCACGACCGAACGATGTGAATAATAATAATAGTGCGCATGCATTGAACTAAGCTGGAATCTGCAAGCATTCAATAAATAGGAGAAGACAAGGCAATATGGGCTCTTTTGTCAGATCAACAATAATGCATATAAGAGCCACTTCAACAATTTAATCATGATCTTCTCCTATCGACCCCCCCCCCCCCCCCAAAAAGAAAAGAAATAAAACTATTTACACGGGAAAGCTCCCAACAAGCAAAAAGAAGAACATGAAATCTTTTTGGGTTTTCTTTTTAATTACTACTACAAGCATGGAAATTAAAACTAGCTAAAAGCTACAGCTAATTTTTTGTTTTTTCTTAAGTTTATTAAACACATAAGAAGAAAGCATAAAAAGGAAATAAACTAGCACGGATATTACAATGAAAAAGTATGAGCACCGACATCTAGCAATGAGAGTGTAAACATGAATGTAATGTCGGTGGGAAATATGTACTCCCCCAAGCTTAGGCTTTTGGCCTAAGTTGGTCTATGGCCACGGTTGGTCTGGCGGATATCCATAGTAATAGTTGGGGTTGTACTGCGAAGAAGAAGAAGACTCTGATTGCCACTGGTTGGCAATCATCTCCGGATCTCACTGGTAATTAGACTGTCATGGAGGATCAACTTGTGGTTCCGACTCTGGCTCTGTGGCTGATGTAGGGTTCCGGTAGGCGTGAATAGCCTCCAACGGAACAAGGTACTTGCCTGCAGATAAATCAAACAAGGAAGGAGCGGGCAGGGTAATAGTCTCAGGATGATGTTTATCAAAGAACAATTTGTATTTGAGCTCATTTTTCCTATTCTTAGCAATAAAATCGTGTGCTACCATACTCTTATAATCTAAATAAATAGGAGGCAGCTATTTTTCTTCCTTCTCATAATGCATAATAGGTATGTTAAAATGTGCATCTAGGCGCGAGGCGAAGATGCCTCCAAAGACGGGGCCCTTAGTACGGTTAAGATTTAACCGCTTTGCAATAATAGCACCCATGCTGAATGTTTCATCACGAAATAAGGCGTGGCACAAAATAACAATATCAGGGGCACTCAGGTTTCCACAGTTTCCGCGCCCAATTAAGCATCTACTAGCAGATATAGCAAAGTAACGCAAAACACGAAAGTGTATGCTAGTAGTTCGTGCATCAGAAACCTTCATTGTTTCCCCTACAGTGATGGTATCAATAAACCCATCCACATCGCCGTGATGTGGTTCCTCTATGATGCCCTCGAAAGGGATCAAACAAACCCGACAAAAATCACGAAGTGACATCTCCTTATGCTCATCATATAAATAAAACTCCACCGTAGGTGGTGAGCTCCTAGCATGGAAATGAAAGTTTTGCACAAATATATTGGTGAGTAAGAGATGTTGCTCGCGCTGGTCGTGGAGGAAGGCGGTGAGGCCGGCATTCTCAGCCAATTCATAGAAATCATCATAAATCCCGGCTGCTCTCAAGAAATCATCACAAGGCCATTCACACGGCCGAACCTCTGCGATGCGAGGCAGATTATATTTGGGCTTCTTTGCTTCTTCATTTTGCTCTTCCTTCGAGCTTCGGCTCGATGAGCCCCTCAAAAATCTCTTCATTATTTTCTGAAAAATTCTGAAATTTTTAGTAACTTCAAATAAAAGTGAGCCCAACTCAACAAAATTGATAACAACTACTCCTACAAGTGCCTAGAGCCTATATCATGCATCAAAACTACTTGGAACCACATAAATTTGACATGCAAGCTCAAGAACATGGTCACCTAGGCAGCACAAATTTGCAATGAATAAAGCACTAGAACAAAAACTAATTGGACCAATGGAGGAGCCACATACCAAGGAACAATCCCCCAAAGCAGTTTTGTGAGAGGTGCTTTGAGCAAGGAGATCGAAAATCTCAGCAAAATGAGCTAGAACTCGTGCTTGAGCTGGATAATGGTGTTTGTGGGAGGAAGAAGGACTGTGTGGGTGCAGGAATAAGTGGAGGAGGGCCACCATGGGCCCACGAGGCAGGGGGCGCGCCCTCCACCCTCGTGGCTAGGTGGATGCCCCCCCTGCTGTGTTCTCAGTGCCAAATATTCTCAAATATTCTAGAAAAAATCATATTTAAATTTCAGGGCATTTGGAGAACTTTTATTTTCAGGGTATTTTTGTATTGCACGGATAATTCAGATAATAGACAGAAAATACTAATTTTATTTTATTTAATATAAATAACATAAAGTAAAAGGAGGGTACAGAGAGTTGTGTTTTCTAAATTCATCCATCTCATGATCATCAAAAGGAATCCATTAACAAGGTTGATCAAGTCTTGTTAACAAACTCATTCCGAATAACATGGAACCGGAGAATTTTCGAATAACACTAGGTTACCTCAACAGGGATATGCACATCCCCAACAATAAGAATATCATATTTCTTCTTGACAGTAGGAAGAGGAAATTCAAAACCTCCAAAAATAATTGATGGAATTTTTCCAATAGAATTGATATTGTGGACTTGAGGTTGTTTCCTCGAAAAGTGTACCGTATGCTCATTACCATTAACATGAAAGGTGGCATTGCCTTTGTTACAATCAATAACAGCCCCTGCAGTATTGAAAAAGGGTCTTCCAAGAATAACAGACATACTATCGTCCTCGGGAATATCAAGACTAACAAAGTCCGTTAAAATAGTAATGTTTGCAACCACAACAGGCACATCCTCACAAATACCGACAGGTATAGCAGTTGATTTATCAGCCATTTGCAAAGATATTTCAGTAGGTGTCAACTTATTCAAATCAAGTCTACGATATAAAGAGAGAGGCATAACACTAACACCATCTCCAAGATCACATAAAGCAGTTTTAACGTAGTTTCTTTTAATGGAGCATGGTATAGTAGGTACTCCTAGATCTCCAAGTTTCTTTGGTATTCCACCCTTAAAAGTATAATTAGCAAGCATGATGGAAATTTCAGCTTCCGGTATCTTTCTTTTATTAGTAACAATTTCTTTCATGGACTTAGCATAAGGATTCATTTTAAGCATATCAGTTAATCACATACGCAAAAAGATGGGTCTAATCATTTCAGCAAAGCGCTCAAAATCCTCATCATCCTTTTTCTTGGATGGTTTGGGAGGAAAAGGCATGGGTTTCTGAACCCAAGGCTCTCTTTCCTTACCATGTTTCTTAGCAACAAAGTCTTTCTTACCATAACGTTGATTCTTTGATTGTGGGTTATCAAGATCAACAGTAGGTTCAATTTCTATATCATTATCATTGCTAGGTTGAGCATCAACATGAACATTATCATTAACATTATCACTAGTTTCAGGGTCATTACCAGATTGTGTTTCAGCATCAGAAATAGAAATATCATTTGGATTCTCAGGTGTTTCAGAAATAGGTTCACTAGAAGCATGCAGAGTCCTATCATTTTTATTTTTCTTCCTTTTAGAAGGACTAGGTGCATCTATATTATTTCTCTGAGAATCTTGCTCAATTCTCTTATGGTGGCCTTCAGGATACAAAGGTTCCTGAGTCATCTTACCAGTTCTAGTAGCCACTCTAACAGCATAATCATTATTCTTACTATTCAATTCATTGAGCAAATCATTTTGAGCTTTAATTACTTGTTCTACTTGAGTGGTAACCATAAAAGCATGTTTACTAATAAGTTTAAGTTCACCTTGACATTAGCCATATAATCACCCAAGTGTTCAAGCATATCAGCACTGCATTTTAATTCTCTACCAAAATAAGTATTGAAGTCTTCTTGCTTAACCATAAATTTATCAAACTCATCTAAGCATGGGCTAGCAAACTTAGTAAATGGGATTTCAGCTTTATCATATCTATAGAGAGGATTTACCTTTACTACCTGTGTCGGGTTAGCAAGACCATGTATTTCTTCAATAGGAGATGGATTAAAATTATGCATTTCTTTGACAGGAGGTAAATTAAGACCATGTATTTCTTTAATATGAGGTAAATTCTTAACATCTTCAGCTTTAATACCCTTTTTTCATGGATTTCTTTGCCTCTTGCATAGCTTCAGGACTGAGAAATAGAACACCTCTCTTCTTCAGAGTTGGTTTAGGAATAGGCTCAGGAAGTGTCCAATTATTTTCATTAGTCAACATATTATTTAATAGAATTTCAGCTTCATCCGGTGTTCTTTCCCTGAAAACAGAACCAGCACAACTATCCAGGTAATCTCTGGAAGCATCGGTTAGTCCATTATAAAAGATATCAAGTATTTCATTTTTCTGAAGAGGATGATCAGAAAAAGCATTAAGTAATTGGAGAAGCCTCCCCCAAGCTTGTGGGAGACTCTCTTCTTCAATTTGCACAAAATTATATATATCCCTTAAGGCATCTTGTTTCTTATGAGCAGGGAAATATTTAGCAGAGAAGTAATAAATCATATCCCGGGGACTATGCACACAACCAGGATCAAGAGAATTAAACCATATCTTAGCATCACCCTTTAATGAGAACGGGAATATTTTAAGGATATAAAAGTAACGAGTTCTCTCATCATTAGTGAACAGGATAGCTATATCATTTAATTTAGTAAGATGTGCCACAACAGTTTCAGATTCATAGCCATAAAATGGATCAGATTCAACCAAAGTAATTATATCAGGATCAACAGAGAATTCATAATCCTTATCAGTAACACAGATAGGTGAAGTAGCAAAAGCAGGGTCAGGTTTCATTCTAGCATTAAGGGATTGTTGCTTCCATTTAGCTAATAACCTCTTTAGATCATATGCATCATTGCAAGCTAAAATAGCTCTAGTAGCTTCTTCATCCATAACATAACCCTCAGGAACAACAGGCAATTCATATTTATTAGGGGGAGAGTCTTCATCATCACTTTCATCAATATTATCGGTTTCAATAATTTCATTCTCTCTAGCCCTAGCAAGTTGTTCATCAAGAAATTCACCAAGTGGCATAGTAGTATCAAGCATAGAAGTAGTTTCATCATAAGTATCATGCATAGCAGAAGTGGCATCATCAATAACATGCGACATATCAGAATCAATAGTAGAAGCAGGTTTAGGTGTCGCAAGCTTACTCAAAACAGAAGGTGAATCAAGTGCAGAGCTAGATGGCAGTTCCTTACCTCCCCTCGTAGTTGAGGGATAAATCTTGGTTCTTGGATCTTTCAAGTTCTTCATAATGATAAGTAGATATAAATCCCAAGTGACTCAAAGAATAGAGCTATGCTTCCCGGCAACGACGCCAGAAAATAGTCTTGATAACCCACAAGTATAGGGGATCGCAACAGTTTTCGAGGGTAGAGTATTCAACCGAAATTTATTGATTCGACACAAGGGGAGCCAACGAATATTCTCAAGTATTACCAGCTGAGTTGTCAATTCAACCACATTTGGAAACTTAATATCTGCAACAAAGTGTTTAGTAGCAATGTAATATGATAGTAGTGGTAACGATAGGAGAAGTAACAGTGGCAAAAGTAATATTTTTGGTGTTTTATAGTGATGATAACAATAGCAACGGAAAAGTAAATAAGCAAAGAACAATATATGGAAAGCTCGTAGGCAATGGATGGTGATAGAGAATTATGCCGGATGTGGTTCATCATGTAACAGTCATAACCTAGGATGACACAGAACTAGCTCCAATTCATCAATGTAATGTAGGCATGTATTCTGAATATAGTCATACGTGCTTATCGAAAAGAACTTGCATGACATCTTTTGTCCTACCCTCCCGTGGCAGCGGGGTCCTAGCGGAAACTAAGGGATATTAAAACCTCCTTTTAATAGAGTACCGGAATAAAGCATTAACACATAGTGAATACATGAACTCCTCAAACTACGGTCATCACCGGGAGTGGTCCCGATTATTGTCACATAGTAGGTGCTATAGACTTGCAAGATAGGATCAAGAACTCACATGTATTCATGAAAACATAATAGGTTCAGATCTGAAATCATGGCACTCGGGCCCTAGTGACAAGCATTAAGCATAGCAAAGTCATAGCAACATCAATCTCAGAACATAGTGGATACTAGGGATCAAACCCTAACAAAACTAACTCGATTACATGATAAATCTCATCCAACCCATCACCGTCCAGCAAGCCTACGATGGAATTACTCACGCACGGCGGTGTGCATCATGAAATTGGTGATGGAGGAAGGTTGATGATGACGGGCGATGGATTCCCCTCTCCGGAGCCTCAAACGGACTCCAGATCAGCCCTCCCGAGAGAGTTTAGGGCTTGGCGGTGGCTCCATATCGTAAAACGCGATGAATCCTTCTCTCTAAATTTTTTCTCCCTGAAAGTGAATATATGGAGTTAGAGTTGAGGTCGGAGGAGCTCCAGGGAGGCCACGAGGTAGGGGGCGCGCCCAGGGGGGCAGGCGCGCCCCCACCCTCGTGGCTAGGGTGTGGGCCCCCTGGTCTTGATCTTTTGCCAGGATTTTTTATTATTTCCAAAAATAGTCTTCGTAAAGTTTCAGGTCATTCTGAGAACTTTTATTTCTGCACATAAATAACACCATGGCAATTCTGCTGAAAATAGCGTCAGTCCGGGTTAGTTCCATTCGAATCATGCAAGTTAGAGTCCAAAACAAGGGCAAAAGTGTTTGGAAAAGTAGATACGACGGAGATGTATCAGATGGCCAGCACGCGGATTGCGGTGGTGCTATGGTGAGCACACTTTCCAACGCCACTTAGCCCCAGGGCACCTTTGTGGAGAGTGTGAAGGGATGGCAGCAGGGGTGGTTCTATGTCACAGAGCCTCATGACTCCACATGGGCTGCTCCTACGGAGTTCACGTCCGGACCCCCAATGCGGCTGGCATCCTGGCTCAACAAGGGCCTGGACTGGGCGCTGTCTGACGAGGTAGCGGTGCTGTAGAAGCGAATCAAGAGCATGGTAGATAAAAAATACCAGCCTCGCCAGCGTGATCTAGGTGATGCTCTTCCGCCGAATTCTCCCCTATCGCGCGCGTCAAGAGCCCATGTGGAAGTTCAACCCGGTCGGTCCCCGGACCCTGCAGCGATTCTTCGGCACGAAATACGAAGACATGTGGTAGCTCCTCTTCAAGACCCAGAAGTCATGGCCGGAGAAAACCGAAGACCTCAGCTACGACAGCACCCATGCTGCGACCCCTGTAAGTTCTTTGATAACCTTATTTTGCGGATCCAAGGAGCACACTAAACCCTCCATTTACTTTTGCAGGGCTGAATCGATGGCTCATCTGCAGATTCACTGCGGCTTCGGCTACGGGAACGTACACGTCCCCGACCAACTTTTCATGTTCAGTTGCATGGTCTTTTGCACCGACTCGGTGGGACATCTGACCCCCGTCAGAACTACGCCCTAGATTAGATCATGACTTTCGGAGGCTTGGAATACACCACGGATTCCCGTAACGAGCTCGTCCTGTCAGGCTGGACGCCCGGCCGGATTGAGGGCCTATCAGACATCAGAGGCTCGACTCTGGAACTGATCTCCTTCAAGGATGTCGGATCAGGCTCCCCGGCATCGCCAGAGGAATCAAATACACCAACCCCGAGCGATCTCGTCTCGGCATGAAGCCTTGATACTAGTCCGGCCCCCATCTCGGACACTCATCGGATTTAGAACTGACTCTTGTGCCGGATACGGAGTCGACTTCGGATCCTCACCACGCTGAAGACGTGATAGGCTATACGTCGAGTGTACTTCGAGTTAGCACTGCCTACAGCCAGGCCATGAACCCCGAGGAACTATCGCAGCTGCATGAGATGCTCGATCGCATCCACAGCTTATCAATCTCGGACGGTCAGACCTCGGTTTATGACAATATCGGACTTAAAGCCTGTGATCGGGAAATTTATGTCCCACCCACCACCCACCTAGTCGCCATGATTGATGATTTAACCGACGTGCTAGACTTTGACAAGACCAACGACATGGATGAGGATGTCGATGAGCCTACAGAACCCGCTTCGCCGGTGGTAAACACCGGAAAGTGGACTGCAACATCTACTTATGATGTATACATGGTTGATACTCCCAAAAACCCGATCAGACGTCGTCGCAGGCGCGGACGGGGCACCAATGGGGACCCCTGTGGGAACAACGCCACCGACGACAACGGCGGTGCGGTAGCTGACGAGGCTGACAATCTAGGAGAGGATCTTCAAGCCTCCCCAGAGTGACACGTCAGCCCCGAAGGAATCCCCGAGGACTTGGACCCCGATGACCTCTTTGAAGGGGCCAACGACAACTACTTACCTGAATCTGAGGAAGATGAGAGCCTCCGTACCGAGGACTGTATAGTCCCCAAAGACCCCTTTGAGCAAGAACGCTTCTGGCGGCGCCTCGTGGCCACCGCCTGAAGTATGAAACAGAAGCAGCAGCAACTGCAGGCCAACTAAGACGCACTGAACAACAAGTGGTCGAAATACTCTCAGCTGAGCAGGATCTAGAAGAACGCGTTGTAGCACGCCTAAATCTTATCCGCGCATACTCTTGCTGCCCGAGTTCAATGAAGAACTGACTTACGACGCGCCTTTAATGCGTGGATGGGCAGATCAACCAGACCGAGCCCCTAGAGGGCGCGACAGGCTGGCGCGGGAAAGTTTCCACACCCAAATAGTGACACGCTGTCATGGCAAGGGCCCTGTTGATTACTTAGAGCCTCACGACGTTCGACGCCAGGTAGAGGCAAACCGGGTGCCGCCTCGGTCCATTTACGGATCAGGAAGACGCGTACCCGTGGGACTCGACGGCTATGAGGCCTAGCTGGAAAGGAATGGTGGAGCTCGAGATCAAGCCTACACACGGATATCCCCCGATGTCTGGCGCGACACTACTCGGACCCAAGGCCCTCCTCACTCGATCTGTTTTATAGACAGGGTGATGGAACACCAATTCCCAGACGGGTTTTTAACCCATAAACACATAATCATACGATGGCACGACTGATCCAGCTGTATGGATCAAGGATTTACTCCTCCACATACATATGGCCAACGGAGATGACCTCCACGCTATCAAATATTTGCCGCTCAAGTTAAAGGGGTCAGCAAGGCATTAGCTGAATAGCCTGCCCCCTCATTCCATTGGGAGCTAGAAGCCCTCGAGGACACCTTTAGGGCAAATTTTTAGGGCACGTATGTCCGACCTCCGAATGCCGACGACCTCAGTCACGTCGTCCTGCAACCGGGCGAGTTATCTTGGAAATTCTGGAATTGATTCCTTACCAAAAGGAACCAGATCATCGACTGCCCTGACGCCGAGGCCATCGCGGCATTCAAGCAGAACATTTGAGATGAATGGCTTGCCCGCCACCTCAGGCAAGATAAGCCGAGGCCAAGATGAAGGTAGGCTACGTTAATGGGCATCAACCTGTCAAACGTCTGCGAGAGTGTTGGTGTTGATTTCGGCATCTCGAGCGCTAAAGAGGATTTAGAGGAGGACAAAAGAAGGAGCGAAGATGGCTGACATTTTTTTATTTAAGGGAGGTCCGACATTTAAGTGAAGATGAAGGACATGTCAGGTGTCAGGTTAGGAAGGAGGATTAGGCGGAATCTCCTCTTTTTTTAGAACAAAGGCTCAAGTCGAGCCCGGCTTTGAATTAACAAAGCCATCAACCGGCCAGGATTACAAACTGCCAACACCTTACAAGAACGAAACAAAAAAAAGAAAAAACCACACGGCTGATACAAGATGTACAGATGAAACAGCTCGAAGGCCCTGGCATAAGTGATCAGGAGCATCGTTACGCCATGGCCATCGCCCTATGGTACAACCTACACCAGCAAACAGACTAAGGACTACCGAGGAATGCAACGCCGCACTTGGATTGATGTCGCAACCACCCTCGAATGACCAAACATGGACATGACCACCATCTGGATCCGTCGCCGCAGAAGGCCCCTACCCTCTCACCCTGGTTCGAAGGGTGCCGCACCGGCGGACGATAGATCGGTTCTCCCTAGAACCCAGATAGCTGGCACCCATGTTGCCAGTGAGGCGAAACTGAAACTGAATCTGCAAGCCCAGACCACACTACTCAGGAGCACCCTCGTCGTCTCCGGCTCAGTCACACACTCGGACGAGAGCTGTCGGCCGAAGTTACAAAAGCATTTGGGACCTGCAATAAGAGATAGCACCAAACAGGGGCCAATAGCACGACTCGCCGGAGCACACGGCTCCCACCAAACTGGCGTACCGTTGTCGCCGCAGAGGGGAACCCGATCCCCTCTCGCCCAGGAACGAGGGCGTCGATCCACCAGCGCCCTTGGCAGGGACCCTCCATACTAGCAGCCCATGAAAAGATGCCTACAAGAAAGATCAAGTTGGCGCCCGCCGCCCCCACACCCACCACCGCTCACTCGCCACCCCTGCGATCCCCGGACGAAGCCTCCAAGAAGGAACACGACACATTGCGCCGTCACCGCCCGAAACAGGGGACCTTGGCTTTCACAACGACGCAGGGGAGGGGATGAGAGGGTGTGGATCCTCATCCGAGCCTCCATGGAGGAGATCGGCGCCCAAGGCGTCGACTTTGATGTGGCCGCCGCGTCGGTCAAGGGTTTCCCCCAGATCCACACACACCCACAAGCATCCCGCAACCAGCACCCGGAATCAGTGGCTAGCGCCACCAAAGCCCGAATCCGGCGAGGGAAGGAGCAGATCGGGGCGAGAGGGAGGAGCAGCTTCACATGGATGCCAGCAGGCCTGCGGGGGACACTGCCGCACTAGCAACCGACGGCCGCCGTCGCCTCGTCGCACACACAACCGAGGGGAGCCGGCTCACCAGCACCTGCGGGCGTGACCCGCCGTCGAGGCCACACCGCGCGCACCTCCCAGGGCCGCCCCCCGGCTGCCGAGGCCCTCCACTCAAGGTGGAGCCGCCAGATCCCCGCCACCACCTTCATTGGTGTCGCGCGCGAGCCGGAGGACACCTCTGGTGGCGGCGGAGGGTAGGAAAGGGGGGAGGAGGGCGGCGGCGGCGGCTATGGAAACCCCCGAGTCGCCTCGGAGGAGACGACGCGGGGGGAAATAAGGTCCTCTTTGCACCTTGCGCTTAAGGCACCAAATAGTTCCTAAATTGTTCATGATGCACACTAGAGGGAGCGGGCACCCATTAAAGCTTACTGTATTTCAGTTTCTACTCAAGGTTGTGGGAATATTCTCAAAGCTTCCGGCCCTGTTTTGGGCAGCTTTCAAAAGCTTCTAGCCTGGCTTTTCTTTGTTTTCTTTTTCTATGTTTTTGCTGGTTTTTTTGTTTAGTTTTCTATTTCCTTTTTTTCAAAAAAAAGTGATCTTTTCTCAAATCCATGAAGCTTTTTGAATTCATAACTTTCTCAACTATTTTTAAATTAGTGAACATTTTTCAAATTAATGAATTTTTTCAAGGTCGTGAATTTTTCAATTTCACGATTTTCTACATCTTTGAACGTATGCATTTCTTAATCCATGAAAAAACTATATTTAGTTTTACTCGCGAACCATGAGCTATTGGTTAATTTACGAGCAAACAAGTGATTTTTTTTCTTTACATTTTTAAAATGGGTGCCCTTGTTTGGTGCAGTACGTGCCAGGGTCGCGGAAGCGCGCACCCCCAGTTCCCCGTGTGCCCTGTTTGGCTGGCCCACGCGTGGGGCAGGACGCTCCCTTTTTCGTTTTTATTTTTCCTTTTTTCTGTTTTTTATTCTATGTTAAAATAATTCAGGATTACAAAAAGGTTCTAAATTTTCAAAAAAATTGTGAATTGTGAACTGTCAAAATTAGTTCTTGAATTAAAAAATGTTTGCGGTTTCAAAAAATAACATTTCTTATTTTGATAAAATAGTTTTTATAAGCATTTCTTAATAATGATGGACATATTTTGTATTTGATAAAAAAATTGAATTCGAAGTACTTTTTTTTAACATGATGAACAAAATTAGTATTTGAGATTCTTTTTTGCAAAAATGGTTGAATAAATTTTGAATTTAATGTAGAAATTTTAGATTTGATGATAATTTTTTTGAAAACGATGAACAAACTGAGAATTAGATGAACATTATTTTAGTTTGTTGAACAATTTTTGAATTTTGATGAACATTGTTTATTATCCGATGAACTAAAAATTGAATATGCTGAATGTTTTATTAATTGTTGAACATTTTTTACATTGATGAATATTTTTTGAATTCAATGGAGAAAAAAATGTTCGCGAATTTGAAAAGAAGATTCACAAAAAAAGTGAAAAAGTAGAGAAAAACTAGAAAAGAAAAAGAAAAAGGAAAAAACGAAGAAGAAGAAGAAGAAGAAGAAGAAGAAGAAGAAGAAGAAGAAGAAGAAGAAGAAGAAGAAGAAGAAGAAGAAGAAGAAAGCGAAAACAAAAGGTAAATAACAACAAATGTGCCAGCACATACAAACGGCCAGCGCGCGAGGGGAGTGCGTGCCTGGTTGCTCGCGGGCGAACTGCGCGCCATATAGGAACCCCCGGTAAATGTAGGCTTCTCGTAAAACCTAGAAAAAGACCTCGGCAAGTATTTTAAAAAATGTTGATTAAAAATGTAGAAAAAGACCTCACGGGTGAACTGCGCGCCTTATAAAATGTTGATTAAGTATTAAAAAACTTTGTACAGGTATTTGTAAAATGTTGAACAAGTATTTTAAAAACTCTGAAGAGATATTATCATGTTGAAAAAGTATATTTTAAAAATGTTGAATAAGAGTTCAAACAATGTTGAACATGTATATAAAAAATGTTGATCACTTATTAAAAACATGTTTTTGACATATACGAAAATGTAGAGTAAAAACAAAAAACAAACATAAGAATAAACAAAAAAATACAAAATGAGAAGAAAAAAGAATACCAAACAAAAAATTGAGAAGAAAAAAAGAAAACCAAACAACAAATGAAGGAAAACGAAGAAAACCCTGTGAAATAACAAAAAGAAAAAATATAAAAAAAATGGTTGCAATGCCTCAAGTAGTGTGCGCCCCTTGTTCTGAAGGGAACTTGGATGAACTAGTTAAAACGTCCTGAGTTCCCCCTAGAGGCCTCGGTTCGATTCCTGCTTCTCTCGCATTTCTTTCTTGATTTTACACAGTGGGCGCGTGAATGGGCTGGCTCAATATGAGGCGAGGAGGAAAATCTTCAGTGATAGAAGCTGTGTGTTCATGTATATAAAAATGCTGGGTTCCAAGTTTTCCCTCAAGTTAGGTTCTTCTTTCTCCTGGAGGCGTTTTTTGCCGCTGTCGAGAGCTTTGCTCCCCTGCTGTCGATCGACCCCATTCGGCTGGTTCGGAGCGACTTCGGGGCGTTCCTGGATTGCCGCCGGCTCTTGGCCAGTTGTTGGGGCACGAGAGTCTAGGGTTCCACCACCCGAAAACCGATTTGCATCTCTTTCGGGTTAGTGATATCGATGAATACGTCGGAGGCCTCTAGGTCTGGTGAAGTGGATGATATGCAGCAGATGATGGCTGAATTAGGACTGCGGGAGGAGGACCTGGACGACGTGGTGTTTGACGAGGAAGAAGTGCCGCCAGATGCGGTCAGGTGGATAGCTCTGGCAAGGGTGAACACACCAAAAACCTATAGTCAAACTTGGTTCTATAGGAATATGAGAGCGGCGTGGGACGTAGCTCAAGAAGTCAAATTCAAGCCGCTTGAGAACAATTTGTACAACGTCCAATTCTCTTGTCTAGGGGATTGTGAGAGAGTTATGAATGATGGGTCGTGGAATTTCAGAGGAGATGCAGTGATCTTGGCTCCGTATGATGGCATCACAAAGCCCTCAACAATTAAGCTTCATACCCTTAATATATGGGTACAGATTCATGATGTACCAGATTTATATTCTCATCTGGTGAAGCCGCTTGCTACCAAGGTGGGTGAGGTCCTGTTTGCCGAGCCAAACTCGCATGACTTTGTGGGAAATTTCTACCGAGTGTGGGTGAAAATTGATGTTAGCAAGCCTCTGAAGAACGCAGTGTCGATGATCCGTGATGGAAAACGACAGATCTGTAGAGTGAAATATGAGAAATTACCTGATTGGTGTGCGGTCTGTGGAATGCTGGGGCACCTGTATAAAGAGCACGGTTCAGGAATACCCCCCCCCCCCCCTCAGCGCTTATCTTCAAAGAGCTCCCACTTCCTGGTTCATGCGTACGGGAAGGGGACCAGGCGAAGGACGTGGTCGCAGAGGTGGTCGTTGATGTCTACTACACAACCTTCTTCTTGTAGACGTTGTTGGGCCTCCAAGTGCAGAGGTTTGTAGGACAGTAGCAAATTTCCCTCAAGTGGATGACCTGAGGTTTATCAATCCGTAGGAGGCGTAGGATGAAGATGGTCTCTCTCAAGCAACCCTGCAACCAAATAACAAAGAGTCTCTTGTGTCCCCAACACACCCAATACAATGGTAAATTGCATAGGTGCCTAGTTCGGCGAAGAGATGGTGATACAAGTGCAATATGGATTGTAGATATATGTTTTTACAATCTGAAAATATAAAAACAGCAAGGTAACTAATGATAAAAGTGAGCATAAACAGTATTGCAATGCGTTGAAACAAGGCCTAGGGTTCATACTTTCACCAGTGCAAATTCTCTCAACAATAATAACATAATTGGATCATATAACTATCCCTCAACATGCAACAAAGAGTCACTCCAAAGTCACTAATAGCGGAGAACAAACAAAGAGATTATGGTAGGGTACGAAACCACCTCAAAGATAACCTTTCTGATCGATCTATTCAAGAGTCCGTAGTAAAATAACATGAAGCTATTCTTTACGTTCAATCTATCATAGAGTTCATACTAGAATAACACCTTAAGACACAAATCAACCAAAACCCTAATGTCACCTAGATACTCCAATGTCACCTCAAGTATCTGTGGGTATGATTATACGATATGCATCACACAATCTCAGATTCATCTATTCAAACCAACACAAAGTACTTCAAAGAGTGCCCCAAAGTTTCTACCGGAGAGTCAAGACGAAAACGTGTGCCAACCCCTATGAATAGGTTCATGGGAGGAACCCGCAAGTTGATCACCAAAACATACATCAAGTGGATCAATAGAATACCCCATTGTCACGACGGGTATCCCACGCAAGACATACATCAAGTGTTCTCAAATTGTTAAAGACTCAATCCGATAAGATAACTTCAAAGGGAAAACTCAATCCATTACAAGAGAGCAGAGGGGGAGAATCGTCATAAGATCCAACTATAATAGCAAAGCTCACGATACATCAAGATCGTATCACCTCAAGAACACGAGAGAGAGAGAGAGAGAGATCAAACACATAGCTACTGGTACATACCCTCAGCCCCGAGGGTGAACTACTCCCTCCTCATCATGGAGAGCACCGGGATGATGAAGGTGGCCACCGGAGAGGGATTCCCCCCTCCGGCAGGGTGTCGGAACGGGTCTAGATTGGTTTTCGGTGGCTGCGGAGGCTTCTCGCGGCGGAACTCCCGATCTATTCTGCTCCCTGAAGTTTTTAGGGTATATGGATATATATAGGAGGAAGAAGTACGTCGGTGGATCTCCGGGCTGTCCCCGAGGCAGGGGGCGCGCCCCCAACCCTCGTGGGCAGCCCAGGACTCTTCTGGTCCATCTCCGATACTCTGTCGGCTTCTTCTGGTCCAAAAATAAGTTCTGTGAAGTTTCAGGTCAATTGGACTCTGTTGATTTTCCTTTTCTGCGATACTCTAAAACATGGAAAAAAACAGACACTGGCACTGGGCTCTAGGTTAATGGGTTAGTCCCAAAAATCATATAAAATTGCATATAAATGCATATAAAACATCCAAGGTTGATAATATAATAGCATGGAACAATAAAAAATTATAGATACGTTGGAGACGTATCAGCCGTCGGGGCGGCCGAGCTAACGCAGGTAGGGGAGGGGATGAAACTCCGCATGGCGAGCAATACAGAGGCAACCAGAATGATCAGGTTGGGCAGGAGGAGACTGAACTTGGTGATGTAGACATGCTGGATCACAACAGAAAGCGCCCGGACAGACATGACGCCTTGGCTCTGTCTAACTCCGGTAGAGGGATCAATGCACATCAATTTCTGCCTTCAGGAGGTGAAAACTCGGCGGTGGTGCCTCTTGGATTATCGCCTGTGAGCCCTCCCCCAAAGAGGGACCCGAAGAAAGCCAGGACCGGGACAGAGGAGTCAACAGAAAACAAGATGGCAATAGTGGCAGGCCTCCTCGAGGGGCGCCACCAAGCCCAGTGAATGTTCTATGCTGGAACTGCCGTGGCGCGGGCAAGCCTGCGGTAGATTGCGAACTTCGCGAATTCGCGAGGAAGTTTGCCCCCTCCATGCTCTGTGTTGTAGAAACTCAAATAAGTGGTGTACGGGTGGAAGCTTTAGCGGGTACTTTGGGATATGAGAATTCTTATGCAATAAATAGTCAAGGTAGAAGCGGAGGAATTGGTATGTTCTGGAATAACACTAGCAATATTGAAATCTTGGGTGACTCGTGTTACCATATTGACGCAAAGGTGCAGGAAAAAGGACAGGATCCTTGGCGAATCACATGCGTCTACGGAGAAGCTCAAGCTCACCTCAGGGATCAGACTTGGGATGTGATGAAGGGGATATCAACTATGAGCACCCTACCATGGCTTTGTCTAGGTGATTTCAATGAAGTCTTACGTCCGGAAGAGCATCATGGTGTAGCTAACCGAAGTAACGCACAAATCCAAGCATTTCGGGATGCGATTGATGTTTGCATGCTCCTGGATTTAGGCTACTGCCGGTGTCAAAACCGGCGGATCTCGGGTAGGGGGTCCCGAACTGTGCGTCTAGGCCAGATAGTAACAGGAGGCAAGGGACATGAAGTTTTACCCAGGTTCGGGCCCTCTTGATGGAGGTAAAACCCTAGGTCCTGCTTGATTAATATTGATGATATGGGTAGTACAAGAGTAGATCTACCACGAGATCGGAGAGGCTAAACCCTAGAAGCTAGCCTATGGTATGATTGTTGTTCTGTATGTTGTCCTACGGACTAAAACCCTCCGGTTTATATAGACACCAGAGAGGGTTAGGGTTACACAAAGTCGGTTACAATGGTAGGAGATCCACATATCCGTATCGCTAAGCTTGCCTTCCACGCCAAGGAAAGTCCCTCCCGGACACGGGCCGAAGTCTTCAATCTTGTATCTTCATAGTCCAGGAGTCCGGCTGAAGGTATAGTCCGGCCATCTGGACACCCCCTAATCCAGGACTCCCTCAGTAGCCCCTGAACCAGGCTTCAATGACGACGAGCCCGGCGCGCAGATTGTCTTCGGCATTGCAAGGCGGGTTCCTTCTCCAAGTACTTCATAGAAGATTTTGAACACAAAGATAGTGTCCGGCTCTGCAAAATAAGTTTCCACATATTGCCATAGAGAGAATAATATTTACACAAATCTAATATGTTGACGTATTCCGTAGTGTGACATTGCACCACGCCCAAGCCTTTATTCGAATCGTTTTATTGTCCCACCTCAGCATGTCATGCGAGGCGGTTTCCTTGGCACGTCTCGTCGTAGCAGAGATCGTGTCCCCTTATTCCGGGATTCTCATCAATACGGGCGTGGGTAACCCAACCCCTTCTAGGACTCCTAGACTATAGGCAAGTCCAAACGGCCACGGAGAGGACGCTTGATATTCACCCTCTTTATAAAGGAACAAGGCTTTTATTTTTTCCCTCCCGTGCTCAATCGAATCCTTCCCCCACCTCAAGCTCAAACACCCAAAGTTCAGGTCAGGTGCTCCGAACCTTCAATCATGTCCGGATCTAGCCTTCAAGGCCGATGGATGCCTTCCTCCGTCATGGAAGAAGACATCAAAAAGTTGAGGGAGGCCAGATATCTGACCGCCGAGGTTTTGCATCGGCTGCCTGCCCGAGGGCAGGCCGTCCCCTCCCCGAACCCAACGAGAACGTCGTGTTCGTCTCCCACTTCCTCCGAGGTCTAGGCCTTGCTCTGGATCCTTTCGTCAGGGGTTTGATGTTTTATTACGGGTTAGATTTTCATGATCTAGCTCCGGACTCCTTTCTTCATATCACGACATTTATTGTCGTGTGTGAGGCCTTCCTCCGGGTTACCCCTCACTTTGGTCTGTGGCTCAAGACCTTTGAAGTAAAGCCGAAGATGACCGAGGGGCAACATGCAGCGTGCGGAGGTGCCTCAATATGCAAGATGACAGGAGCTCCATGGCCCAAAGGTTCCATTCCAAAGGTGTCTGAATTGTGGCAACAGGAGTGGTTCTACATCACGGCTCCTAGAAGTGCCAAATGGGCGGCCGCCCCTGTTTTCCGCTCGGGCCCTCCACCACAACTGATGTCATGGATTAGCATAGGCCTAAGCTGGGGTCCAGCCAAGGACGTGCCTATACTGCAAAGCCGCATTCGAGATCTCTTCAATGGAGATTTTAGTTTGGTTGCGGTAATACAAGTTATGCTGGTTCGTCAAGTCCAGCCTTGCAAACGCCGGCCCCTTCGCTTGTGGGAGTTCAATCCCGAGGGACCGCGTGTCATTCAAAATTTCCTCGGCCTGACGCACGAGGAGATGTACAAGTCATTCTTCGGACCTCAGGTAGAGTGTCCGGAAATCATCGAGGATGTGGGCCTGAGCAGTAACCGCGCCGCCGAACAGGTAAGGAATCTTCCGGCCGAACATACTATCTCTCATTTGTTACGAAGTTATTTCCGAGAGTTCGCTTTTTGACCAGGACTGGCTAACAAAGGCGAAGTTGATTCGGTGTTCGGCCCCCCTTCCTGAGGGTTTGGACAATCTGGTATTGGAAAAGATGCTCCAGGTCGCACCTTGCCCGGAGCCCTTGAAGGAAGATACTGGGGAGGACAATACGGGCGGACGCGGGCCCCCAACGCTGCCCATTCTAACCGAGGGAGCGAGCGTCTCCATGAAGGAAGACGACCGGAGGAGGAAAAGGACTGTGCCCGGGGATTAGGAAGCCGAAGCTTCCAAACGGGAGAAGAAGTCTCCCACAGAGGGTCCTACCTTGGGGGTGCTTTTGCTGCACAAAGTCCACGGGGGGATCAATTCTCCAGCGAGTCTTAAGTGACCTGAAATACTTTAATAGTACAGGTATGCCATCTTTTTCTTCTGAGAAAATAACCACCGCATATATCTTTGCAGTTCGGGCCTTAGCCCCTCTCAAATGAGCTCGTCTTCGGGGGATCTTCTTCCAGAGATGATGGAGAGCGAAACGCCTCCTCCGGACTCCTCCGCTCCGGAAGCGGGCGACCCCGAAGTGTCGTCGCGGAGGGCCTCTCCGAGTCCGGTGAGGCCAGAAGATAATCATTCACCCCCGAAGCTCCCAATGTCCGGCTCCCGAAGAGAGCAGACAAAAGAGTCCGGCACCGTCTGGTGTGCGATCGGATGCTCTGAGGGAGTTGGTGGGGCGAGCGGCCATCTCAGATGAACACCGTATGCTGATGAATACGGTGATGGAGAGAATCTCGTCCGCCGAAAGCGGATTGCATGAAGCTTTTATGAGTCTACTGACAGGCTTTGAGGTACATAAAATAATGTATGATAGTCCTGCACATGCTAGGTGTGCCCTGTGTAGATAGTAGCCCCTAAGACTCTGGTTGTCGTCGGAAACGACGACAAACAGAGGATCATATTCCCAGGTAATAACCATACTGCCTCTATGTGCAGGTGATTGAAGCTCTGGTGGCTAGCCGGAGTAGCGAGTTTTCCCATTTAAAACGGCAGTTGGATGCGGCAGACGCCGACATCGAGCTTGTTAACAAAAGGCTTGACGAGGCACAGGGTAAGTGCCATTATCTGGTAAACGCCACATAGTAAGAGCAGCATGATGCCAGTATCTTTAATATGTTGTGACTGCAGATGGAGCTGCCACTGTTGAAGCCTTGCGGGCAGAACTTGCCCGAGCCAAGGAACAAGCAAGGTTTGGTAATGCGGCTGCTTTGAAGGCGATCGAAGAGTTGAAAGCCGAGAAGGCCGCGCATGGCGAGAGCCGAGATAAGATGGTCAAGATGGCCATAGAATTAAAAGCCGCCGCCGACCATTGCCGGGTTCTTGAAAAGGAAAACCTGGCGAAGGCATCGGACCTTGAGAAGGCTGCTGCGACGAGAAAAGACATCCGCTCTGCTATGAGGGCGAAGAAGGAGGAGCTGCGGGAAGCTAGGGATATTGTAGCTGGGAAATCCTTTATGCTGCGGAGGAAGTTCGGAGATCCATGGTATGCCCCTCATGAGGTCTCTTGTGGATCAGCTATGGCCGGAAAGGCCAAAACCGAACAGCTATTTCAGCTTGGTGCGGCAGTTCCTTGACGTGGTGCCGCGCATTAATGCGATGAAGAGGTCGGCGTGCATAGAGGGCTCACGGATGGCCTTTGCCCGTGTTAAAGCATACTGGGCGGAGATGGATGCTACCACTGTTGCAGCGCAGGATTCGGCCATAGGCCGAATGGCTGCTGAGCACTACTTTGAAGAAGTTCTTGAGGGTGCTCGTTTGATAGAGACCCAGTGCTCAAAAAATATTATGTTTGAGTGATATGTAATCTCATTGTAAGCGAAATGCTTTTTATAAATTTTTATAAGGCTATTTTTATACTTTTGCCTGAAAGTAATATGATGCCTCCTGGGCGGCCGTTTATGTATACATGTCTATAACCTGAAAGATTGCAGCCGTCGGCTTCAACCCCCACGCATATAATGCGGAGGTGCTCGCAAAAAACACGCGTTCACACTTAACCAAATGTCTTGGTCCTATTAAGGAGGTGATAGCGGAGCGAGCGAGGCAACCGGACTATAATGCTTTAGCACTTTCACTTAGCCATAGGAGTTTGACAGTGGGGCTACTAGATAGCCCCTGGTGGCTCCGCACTCTCCCGATCCCAGGGTGTGTACATGCCTGGCCGGAAAACGGCCCTTCGTTAAGGTGGAGGAATTCTAACATTCCAACAGGTCATCGAGTGGTTGACCAGTCTCACGCTATATCATGACAGTCAGTTTTCGGCTTTCTCTACTGAGGTGCTCGCCCGGATGAACCAGGGCACAATCACAGTAGTTCTCCTGGTGCTACCTTAGCCGGTAAAGCGGAACGTAAGGCACCAAAACACAGGAGCCGGGCAAACCCAACATTTGACCAAAGACAATGATTCGGAGCTGATGCATATAGGGCCAAACTCGCGACGCCGAACACTCCCTAAGCTAAATAATGGCCTTTGTAAGAAGCCCCTTGTGTCCAGGTACGTGCATTGTTCTGGCGTGGCCACATGCCAAGACGTCAGCATCCTTCTCAACGGTGGATATGTATCAACAAGAGACAGCAAAAAATGTTTATGCAGGGTCTTAATCTAAAAAGAATCCTTGGAGCGGGTCCCTGCTGCACGTCTGCGCCTATGTCTCCGTTGTGCCGTATCCTGGACGGGTGTAGCACGATGATTGTCTGTAAAAGAGAGGAATTTAGGTGAAAAAGTTGTTGTGCAAAAAGATAATTTTTAAAGAAACCATGTATAATTCAAGATGAGAAAAAAATTACCACTTGTCTGCGCGCGTTGAGCCCCTTGTATTGACAAATAGGGGTGTGACCATTTGTTCGGTATAAATAGCGGCGCCAGACTTGATTAGTTGTGTCTGAGGTCCTGACGACCTATCGGATGCTTTCGCTGGTCCGGGCGCCTTTAGTGTGCGGCTGCCAAGGCAGCCGCACTCTCTTCGGCGCGCAGAGATCGCTTTATATTTCCGTTCACTGAAATGATGCCACATGGATTGGGCATCTTGAGTATGAGGGAGGCGTAGTGTGGT
Organism: Triticum monococcum; assembly: GCA_034509565.1. Taxonomy (NCBI): domain Eukaryota; kingdom Viridiplantae; phylum Streptophyta; class Magnoliopsida; order Poales; family Poaceae; genus Triticum; species Triticum monococcum. Next base: position 71,543,336 of record CM067842.1, on the reverse strand, counting down.
ATTGCATTAAAGCGAGCGGAAGCTTCGCGTCCGAGCAGTGCTTGATAGCCACTTTGGAACGGAGCGATGTGGAAGGTTAAATGCTTGCGGCGGAAGTTATCGGGGGAGCCGAATATAACTTGTAGTAGGAGGGAGCCCGTACAATGAGCCCCTGGGCCTGGCGTTACTCCTTTAAAGGTAGTATTGCTATGGCGAATTTTTGTTGGGTCTAACCCCATCCCGCGGATTGTATCCTGATATATTAGGTTTAGATTGCTGCCACCGTCCATCAAGACTCGTGTGAAGTGATATCCACCAATTACTGGGTCTAATACCAGGGCAGCCCATCCTGCGCGTCGGATACTTGCTGAGTAATCGCGATGGTCAAAAGTGATCGGTTGAGACGACCAGTGGCAGGACTTCGCGGTGACAGGCACTTGGGTATATTTTCCTGGGAGTGCCGCGTTGTTTTTTCCCTTGATCACGTGTAACACGTTTACTGTTTTGACTTCTGGTGGAAATTTCTTTTGTTCCCCAGTGTCTTGCTTGGGAGGCTTGTCCTCGTCTTCACTTGGTGTATCCCCCCCTTGTGTACGGCGTCGAGCTTGCCGGACTGCTTGAAGACCCAACATTCTCTGTGGGTATGATTAGCAGGTTTACCAGGGGTACTATGGATCCTTTGGGTGCGAGCCCTCGCATGGGTCGCGTGTTGTATTGTGAGTTGTGTTGTATGCCGCTCTGTGTTGGTAGAGGGGTCGTCTATCCGGCCAGGTGGCTGCTTTGATATTTGGTTGTGGGGGGTCTGAGGCCTCCTCATCGAATTCAGGTAGCAGCTTCCGATTTGGGTAGCTCTTGGAGGGGTGATTGTCGCCGTACTTCGCTGCTGTGTTGAGTATTTTACTCCATCTGATTTGGAGTGTGTCTTGCGCAGCCTTGAGCCTTTGCTTCTGCTTTTTAAGACTCCTCGCGGTGGCAACAAGCCTTTTACGGGCATTCTGCTGCTCCGGGTGCCTGTCCGGCGTTATGTCGTCCTGACCATTATCCTTGATAGAATTTGTTTGTTCGGTTTGATTATCCGGATTTCCGTCGTCCGGCAGCGGTTCGCCCTGCTCCAGCGCTGGGTCTGTGTGATCGTTATTTCTGTCGAGGCGGGATTTGGGGTGGCGCTTGCGTCGCCGCTTTGACTGCTTCTCGAGGGAACAAGCCTTCTGTGCGTCCTTCCGCTCCTCGTCGTCATCTTTTGGTGCGTCCACCATGTATACGTCATAGGACGAGGTGGCTTTCCAGGGCCCAATAGGCGCTGGTTCTTCATCGTCTCCTGCATCGGCGTCCATACCGTCGATGTCTTCGGAGTCGAAGTCGAGCATGTCGGTTAAATCGTCGGCAGTGGCTACAAAGTGGGTGGTGGGTGGGCTTTGAATTTCTTCATCGTCCGTATCCCAACCTTGCTGACCGGAGTCCGGCCAGGGCTCTCCTGATAAAGCGAGAGACTTTAGTGTCTTCAGAATATCGCCGAAAGGCGAGTGCTGAAAGATGTCCGCGGCAGTAAACTCCATGATCGGCGCCCAATCGGATTCGATCGGCAGGGGCGCGGAGGGTTCGGAGTCCGGAGAGGAGTCCGGCTCCTTGGAGTCACGAGTCTCGCGGAGTGCGGGGCTGGTGTTCGGCTTGATCATCGTTGGGATCGCAGCCCCCAAGGCGGCGTCCAACCACCCATGCTCGATCGGTGCAGTTGGCTCCGAATTAAGGGTCGAAGCTGATGCGGGTGCGGCCTCCAGGGCACTGTTCGGCGGCAGAGCTAGATCATGCTCGTCGTGACAGTGCAGCGCTCGGCAGTGGCTCAAATCCGTCGAAGATCAAGTCCCCGCGGATGTCAGCCGTGTAGTTTAAACTTCCAAATCTGACCTGACGGCCAGGGGCATAGCTTTCGATCTGCTCCAGATGGCCAAGTGAATTGGCCCGCAGTGCGAAGCCGCCGAAGACGAAGATCTGTCCGGGGAGGAAGGTCTCACCCTGGACTACATCGCTATTGATGATCGTAGGAGCCATCAAGCCTAACAGCGACGACACAGAGGAACTCTCAATGAAAGCACCAATGTCAGTGTCAAAACCGGCGGATCTCGGGTAGGGGGTCCCGAACTGTGCGTCTAGGCCGGATGGTAACAGGAGGCAAGCGACATGAAGTTTTACCCAGGTTCGGGCCCTCTTGATGGAGGTAAAACCCTACGTCTTGCTTGATTAATATTGATGATATGGGTAGTACAAGAGTAGATCTACCACGAGATCGGAGAGGCTAAACCCTAGAAGCTAGCCTATGGTATGATTGTTGTTCTGTATGTTGTCCTACGGACTAAAACCCTCCGGTTTATATAGACACCGGAGAGGGTTAGGGTTACACAAAGTCGGTTACAATGGTAGGAGATCCACATATCCGTATCGCCAAGCTTGCCTTCCACGCCAAGGAAAGTCCCTCCCAGACACGGGACGAAGTCTTCAATCTTGTATCTTCATAGTCCAGGAGTCCGGCTGAAGGTATAGTCCGGCCATCCGGACACCCCCTAATCTAGGACTCCCTCAGCTACCAAGGCCGCCCATGGACCTTTGAGAAAAGGGTTACTGGAGGATCCTACACGCGTGTATGGCTGGACAGGGCGCTCGCTTCCCCCAGCTGGATGGCGCGTTTTCCGCTTGTAACTCTCAGTCATCTCACTATTGCGTCATCGGATCATGGACCGATCTTGCTGAGTATAACTAGCCCACTACCGGATAGTAGAAGGAAAAACAGCTTCCGGTATGAGGTCATGTGGGAATCACATGAGGAATGGATAGATACTATCTCATCCAGGTGGAACGCAGTATCGCCTAGTTATGGCATTGGGGATTTTCGAGACAAACTTCTGGCCATATCCAAAGACTTGACAGTATGGAGTAGGGAGTCTTTTGGGAGCGTCCGTAATGAGATCAAGCAGCTTAAATCGCAACTTGAGCAACTCCGCAACGATCCGGCGAGGACGGGTCCGGTGCATGTGGAAGTAAAGATCAATGAATGGCTTGTCGAGCTCTATCATCGCGAGGAGCTCATGTGGCGCCAAAGGTTACGCTTATAGTGGCTACCGGCTGGAGACAGGAATACCAAATTTTTTCACATGAGGGCGAGTATGAGGCGGAAAAAGAATATGATAAAGGCACTATACAATTCTCTTGGAATTTATACAAAGAACCCAACTAAGTTGAAAGCGATGGTTCTAGATTTCTATAAGTCCTTGTATACATCAGAGGGAGTCACGGGCATAGATGATGTGTTAGTGCATGTTCCAGGCAAGGTCACGCAGGCCATGAATGAAAGCCTGTGCGCACCATATTCAAATGATGAGGTCAAGCAAGCGCTTTCCAGATGTTTCCTACAAAAGCTCCGGGCCCCGATGGTTTTCCGGCGCATTTTTACCAGAGACACTGGGATATTTGTGGTGATGAAATTACCTCGGTAGTGCTTCGCATTATTCGAGGAGAGGACAACCTAGAAAGTATAAATGATACAGTCCTAGTCCTAATCTCCAAGGTAACTAGCCCTACCCAACTCTCCCAGTTCAGGCCGATAAGCCTATGTAATGTGTGTACAAGTTAGCTTCAAAAGTCGTAGCTAATAGGTTGAAGGTCATTTTACCTGGTATTATCTCTGAGGAGTAGTTAGCTTTTGTACCTGGCAGATTGATTACAGATAATATTATTTGTGCGTATGAGTGCCTTCATTTTATGAAGAGAAATAAGTCCAAGAGCAACAGCTTATGCCCTCTGAAGCTTGATATGATGAAAGTTTACGATCGGCTTGAGTGGGACTACTTGCAGGCCATCATGAGCAAGTTGGGGTTTGCTACTCAATGGATTCGTGTTGTGATGACCATGGTCAGATCCGTCTCTTTCTTAGTGTTGTTTAATGGTGAAAAGCAAGAACAGTTTAAGCCCACAAGAGGCATTCGGCAGGGAGATCCTATTTCTCCTTACCTATTCTTAATTGCAGCAAACGGCCTTTCGTGCCTTTTAAAATCCAGTTCTCAGTCATCGGTGCTTGGAATCAAGGTGGCCCAAACAACTCCAGTTGTTAACCACCTTTTGTTTGCAAATGACAGCCTGTTGCTTTTTAAGTCTAGTGTGGAGGGAGCAAATTCAGTATCAAACCTGTTAAATACTTATTGTGCAGCATCAGGACAAAGGATTAATCATGAAAAATCATCCATTTTCTTCAGTAAGGGGTGTCCAGCCACTCTTCGACAAGAGGTAAAAAATTGACTCGATGCGCAAAATGAGTCATTAAGCGAGAAATATCTGGGTTTGCCAACCGAGGTTGGTCAATCAAAGAGTGGCACCTTCAAGTACCTCCGAGATAGGGTTTGGGAGAAGATCAAGGGATGGATGGACAAACTCTTGTCTGCTGCTGGGAAAGAGGTGTTGATTAAGTCGGTGGCACAAGCCATACCAGTTTTCTCTATGTCTTGTTTCTAGCTATCCAGGGGATTGTGTGAAAGCATCACATCTATGATCCGCCAATTTTGGTGGGGGGCAAGGAAGGAAAAAGGAGACCATGCTAGGTATCTTGGGATGTAATCACAAGACCTAAGAGCCTGGGGGGTTTGGGATTTAGGGATATGGAGATCTTTAATCTTGCACTCCTATCCAGGCAAGCGTGGCGACTTCTTCAAGAACCAGATTCCCTCAGTGCACACATGCTAAAGGCAATCTATTACCCAAACACGTCAATCCTTGAGGCAGAGCTGGGATCTCGACCCTCTCAAATCTGGCGTGCAATTATTGATGGGAGAAACATTGTGAAGCAAGGAAATATTCACCGGATAGGAGATGGCTCCTCAACACACATATAGACTCGGAACTGGATACCAAGGGAGGGCTTCTCAAGGCCAGTTACCTCACTTGTGGCTGCACCACCCCAGACAGTTGGAGAACTGATTGATCATAGCATGGCAGAATGGAGGGAGGACCTAGTGCGCCAAGTTTTTGTACCAATGGACGCTGAAGCCATACTCAAGATACCGATATGCACACGTCAAGTCCATGATTTTTGGGCTTGGGCTGAAGATCAGAGGGGTTTGTTCTCTGTATGATCGGCTTATAATATGATTTTCCGTATCAAGGCTGGTAGAGAGGCATGGCTTGATGGCACTGAGGATATGTCCAACAATGTGGGAGAACGCAGGGGGTGGTCTTCCATCTTGTGACGCCCGGATAATCAAGCTACAGTAAACCCCTGCTAGTGTTGCCACGTCACCACGATTACTGTTGAAAATCTCGCGATGATTCAAAACTCGTTCAAATTCAAATTGTAAATAAAGTCAAACTAGAAAAAAAAATTCAAACGTCAAAACTAAAATGTTCGGGTTGTGACAAATAAATCGTAAGTAATTATGGTGGAGAAACCAAACTTTGATAAAATGTTTAAAGGCTCTATAACAATTTAAAACAGTAGTGAAAACGGTTAAACAAATGCCTATTGAATTTATAAAATGCTAAAACTATTTTATTATGGGTTAAGAATTAATCTCATAGTAGTTTGTTGATAAACACAAATTTAGGCACTAGTGGTGATTTTTATAAAACTAAAATAAATAAATAAAAGGAACTACAAATAAAAAGAGAAAAGAAAATATAAAAACAAAAAAAACAAAACTAACAAAGAAAAAAAAAATATGAGAGGGAACCCCCTCCCACGGCCTACTGGCCTAGTTGGCCGGCCCATTCGGCCGCAGGCCCAACCGGCCCCCACGCCTCCCTTATCCCCCCCCACTAACCCTAACCCTCCTCCCAGAACCCCCACTCCCCCCACGCCGCCGCTCCCCTCGCTCGTCCCCACGTCTCTCCCCCCCCTCCTCCCTCCCGATCTGGATCGGGACCCAGAGGAGGCCGGCGCCGCTCGACGCAGCCCCGCGCCCGGAGCCCGCCGCCTGACCTTCTCGCCGGATCGCCGCCGACCTCCTCCCCAAGCCGCTCCCCGCGCGCCGTTGCCTAGACCCCACGCTCCCGTGGTGAGCTTCCGCACCGTCTCGTCGACGCGCCCCCGTTCCTCCTCTGCGTGCGCTCGCGCTCATCGCCGCCCCCCGCAGTCGCCGTCCATGTCGTGCTCGCCGCGCGGCAACCACGCCCGCTCGGCCACGTGTGCGCCCGCGCCTCCCCTCGTTCGACCCGCTCCTGCCCCGCGCTCACCGCGGTTACGCCGCCCGCGGCCACCCACGCACGCCCCGTGCCGCCGCCCTGTTCCCCCCCACGGCGTCGCCCGCGCCCGCGTCGCGGATCACAACGCACGCCACCCCGCCGCGAGATGTGCGCGCCCGCACGCGCCTGCGACCGGCGCCCGCTTTGCGTCGTCCCGTGGCGCTCCCCGCCCCTGCTCACTGCCTCGCGCGGCCTCGCCGCCACCGCTCCACCGTACTGCCCCGCCTCCAGCCCCACGGGCCACTGCCGAGCCAGCGGCCACTTCCAGCGCCCGCGCCCACTGGGGCTCCATCCGGATCGGGCGCCCGTGCGCCCATGCGCCCGTTAGGCCCTATGGCCCTATGACATGTGGGGCCCACGCCCCAGAACGCTTAAAAAATAAATAAAAAAACTACTAAATAAAATAGAAATAAAGATATTAATTAATTACATTAATTAATTAACTTAATTAATTCTAACTAATTAACCTAATTAACTAGTTCACCTAATTAACTGTGTTTAATTAACTAACAGTCAATGACATGGGGGTCCCACCCCTGTTGACCAGTCAAACGTTGACTGGTCAACTGGGTCCCTCTGGCCCACCTGTCAGTCACTGGGTACACTTTGGTGTACACTGTGCTGGGTGCGCCTAGCAATTTAACAATTATTTTCGAATTAAAAATAATTCCAAAAATTATTAAAATCTTTAGAAAATCATACCTTTTAATCCGTAACTCGGATTAAAATATTTTCAACATGAAAGTTGCTTAGAACGACGAGACGAACCCGGATACGCAGCCCGTTCGTCCGTCACGCATCCCTAGCATAGCAAACACGCAACTTTCCCTCTCCGGCTCCTCTGCCCGAAAACGCGAAACACCGGGAATACTTTCCCGGATGTTTCCCCCCTTCACCGGTATCACCACATACCGCGTTAGAACACGTCTAGCTCTGCCTGTTGTCCTGTTATGCACTTGCTTGCTATGTATTTACTGTCCCCCCCCCCTCTTCTCTCCGATAGACTACGAGACCGACGCCGCTGCTACCCAGTACGACTACGGAGTTGACGACCACTCTCTCTTGCCAGAGCAACCAGGCAAGCCCCCCCCCTTTGATCACCAGATACCGCCTACTCTTCTCTATACTGCTTGCATTAGAGTAGTGTAGCATGTTACTGTTTCCCGTTAATCCTATACTGATGCATAGCCTGTCCTTGCTACTACTGTTGTTACCTTTACCTGCAAACCTAATGCTTAGTATAGGATGCTAGTTTATCATCAGTGGCCCTACATTCTTGTCCGTCTGCCATGCTGTACTATCGGGCCGTGATCACTCGGGAGGTGATCACGGGTATATACTATATACTTTATACATGATACATGTGGTGACTAAAGACGGGTAGGCTCGTAGGAGCACCCGCGAGTGGATCTTTGAGGCGGAGCGACAGGGCAGGTTCCGACCACCTAGGAGAGAGGTGGGCCTGGCCCTGGTCGGCGTTCGCGGATACTTAACACGCTTAACGAGATCTGGGTATTTGATCTGAGTCTGGCCATTTGGTCTATACGCACTAACCATCTACGCGGGAGTAGTTATGGGTATCCCGGCGTCGTGGTATCAGCCGAAGCCTTCGTGACGTCAGCGACTGAGTGGCGCGCGCCAGATTGGACTGGAAGGCCACTAGGCTAGGTCTGCTTTCGGCCGCGTTCGCAACGTGCAGGTGTGCTAAGGGCGATGGGCCCAGACCCCTGTGCGCTTAGGTTTAGACCGGCGTGCTGACCTCTCTGTTGTGCCTAGGTGGGGCTGCGACGAGTTGATCTTCCGAGGCCGGGCATGACCCAGGAAAGTGTGTCCGGCCAAATGGGATCGAGCGTGTTGGGGTATGTGGTGCACCCCTGCAGGGAAGTTTATCTATTCGAATAGCCGTGTCCCTCGGTAAAAGGACGACCCGGAGTTGTATCTTGACCTTATGACAACTAGAACCGGATACTTAATAAAACACACCCTACCAAGTGCCAGATACAACCGGTGATCGCTCTCTCACAGGGCGACGAGGGGAGGATCATCGGTTAGGATTATGCTATGCGATGCTACTTGGAGGATTTCAGTCTACTCTCTTCTACATGCTGCAAGACGGAGGCTGCCAGAAGCGTAGTCTTCGACAGGATTAGTTATCCCCCTCTTATTCTGGCATTCTGCAGTTCAGTCCACATATGATACCCTTATTCCATTTGATACCCATGCATATGTAGTATAGCTCCTTGCTTGCGAGTACTTTGGATGAGTACTCACGGTTGCTTTCTCCTTCTTTTCCCTCTATTCCTTCTACCTGGTTGTCGCAACCAGATGTTGGAGCCCAGGAGCCAGACGCCACCGTCGACGACGACTACTACTATGCCGGAGGTGCCTACTACTACGTGCTGCCCGCTGACGACGACCAGGAGTAGTTTAGGAGGATCCCAGGCAGGAGGCCTGCGCCTCTTTCGATCTGTATCCCAGTTCGTGCTAGCCTTCTTAAGGCAAACTTGTTTAACTTATGTCTGTACTCAGATATTGTTGCTTCCGCTGACTCGTCTATGATCGAGCTCTTGTATTCGAGCCCTCGAGGCCCCTGGCTTGTAATATGATGCTTGTATGACTTATTTTATTTGTAGAGTTGTGTTGTGATATCTTCCTGTGAGTCCCTGATCTTGATCGTACACGTTTGCGTGTATGATTAGTGTACGATTAAATCGGGGGCGCCACAAGTTGGTATCAGAGCCGACTGCCTGTAGGAATCCCCCTTCCACACTCCTTGGCCGAAGTTGAGTCTAGACATTACTAAAACTTTTACTAACACGGCTATGTGTCTTACGGGCACACGTCGCCATTTGGGTGGTAGTAGGATCTTTTTTTTCCTCGACCTTTACTCTGGGACTCTAAACTCTCTTCTATTCGGGTTAAGTGGTTTTGCTAACTCTAACTCTAGGTTCTCGTAAATACTTTCTCCCGGAGAGCCCCTTCATTCCAGATGATGGCCTGCTTCACCAGAAGATTTCGAAGATACTCTTTGCTATTCCTCCTGAGACTTTGTGCCCATCACTTTTGCTATTCCCGACCACCGATAAATCCTTATGGATGACTACTTACACTTGCCATTCATACGATCATCCCCCATTGATCTTGTTATTACAAGATACCTCGAAGTCTTCTCTATTGTTCCGAGAATACTTTGTTCCTACTGCCTAGCAGTTCCTTGCCACATGAATACCCCTTCACTTAAATCCTCGCACTTGTCGAGTATCCACTCATCCCCAGTTGTTCATGTGTTTCACAATGGTCTTCGAAATACTATTCGATCCTCCAAAAATCCCTAGTAGCTTATTGCTCTGCAATACTTGCCTGCTTGCATTATGGATGCTTTCCATATGTCTGGCGATATTCGTTAGTATCCTTAGGCATCGTATTTTTGATCCTATTGATTCAACATGAGTGCGAATGCACGCAATCATCAGTTGATCCTTTTAAATTATCTTTCCGGCTCAGCGTTATTTTAAAACATGAGATGGATCTCGACCAATCAAATTGCTGTCGATTGTACCCTTAAGGCTATTCAACTTATCCATCCCTGATCAGAGCATTGCTTCTGCTCCCTTGTCTTGGAATTGATAATTCTTTGCATTTGAGCCTTGAATTAGTCAGTTGTTTCTAAAGTCTGATCTCCTTGCATTGTTTCTCCCTCTGGTTGAGTACCGATGCTCACACCAGATCCCTTGAGGACCACCAGATCATTTGCTGGATTTTATCCGACAGCGTCCTTCATATTCAATAAGTCTGTGAGCCTTTCCTCGGATACATAATACCTTTGGTAAATTGTATCCTCTGCTTTCTCAAACATGCTCTACTATCGAGCTGGTGTTATTTATTCTTGAAACTTGGGGTATATGTTTCTAAGAAGCCCCTATGGGTTGAACATATGCTTTCTCTAAACTGTGTGAACTCGAAAGCTTTCACGAGTCATACACTTCTGGAATTTTGCGAAATAAAATTTCAACACTACAACTCCTTCGAAAGTTAGAAGTGAATGAAAGGTTATGCATTGGAGAAGTGGGAGTCGACCTTGAACTTGTGTTCATGCCCATGGACACGATGTAGATCTTATCGTTAAAGCTTCTCTTAAATTAAATTATTCCTTTGGTATAAGTTCATCTTATATCTGGGATCTGACCTTTTGCAATCGTGGTTCCGACCATGTTCTCCTTTAAATACCATTTCGCGTGCAAGTTTAAGCGCTTGTCTTTTGTAGAGTAATACCCCAGTCCAACCTCTACTTTGATTTGTCGTCGAGTATTACCCCCCTGGTATCTCAAGATTATCACGGAACTGCATAACTTCTTATGGGTTCTTCAATCAAGTAATACATTCTCACTGGTTCCAATTTTTCACGGGTCCTGAGTTATTAAACACTCGAGAACACCGTTAAGTGAACCGATTCCGCCCTACGATTCACTAACTCTAAGTAATCTTCGTTGCTTATGATTTAATAACCCTTCAAGTTATTCCGAGTCTGATCGGCTATATCATTATCGTGCAACTTTTTAACTATGCTACCTGGTCCTTAACCACGGAGCACAACTTACGATGATGAGCTAAGGTTACGCCGATCTCCCTCGTCATTCCATTCCGCCTTGAACAACAAGCTTGATTTCAAGTTTGTGTCCTACCCATGGTTCCAATAACCTCCTGCTTCATCATTCCTTTGACCTGATGTCATCGCTGATTGATTACATCTTCATGAAATCTCTCGACAAATGTGTCGTGATCATCATCGACCTTATGAGCTCTTCCAGGATATCAATTGAGTTCATGATGAGAAATACTATCCTTGCCCCCGCTGATTGTGTTATCTTTGACCACCTTTATTGCCTTCCCTCCAACACAAACTTATTCGTGTTTTGAGTTATACCTTGAGATCCTTGCTATACAGCATTTGTTCTTCTTTACCTTGGGATGTTACCACCTTTTATGTCAAGAATGTCGTGGTAATTTTACCACCTCTTGAGAATTCTTGATATAGTAATATCTCTCGCCATTTGCGTTCATTTCTTGGTCTCCGTGTTGTTTCTAACCGGAATACCGACAAATGGTCTGTGATGTGTAAATTCTAAACTTCTAGCAACCCTATTGCTTTGAAGTTATTGGTCTACAGTTTCATTAGAATTCTATTGCTTATTGAATCATCATTCGAACATTGTTCGTGCTACATAGTCCAGATTCCTGGGTGCACCCTTCTATCATTGTTAAGTTGTGTATGTTTCCCTCGAGCATACATCATTATATCATTTGATCCGACAAATGATATTTCCTTGTTCACATAATTGTGGAAATCAATCCTTTGGTAATCTCGATGATTTTTTGCTGAGCCTATCAGCCACCTCATCCTCTCCTTGGTTTAATGATGAACTCTTGTTGCGGAACTCGCTTCCATAGTTCAAATTCCCGAGAATCTTAAAATGTCATCTTGACAATTTGTGTTGCACTTTCTTCTCAGGTATCCTGAAATCTGAGTTACTCTAACACCATTCAGATCTGAATCTCAGTCAGATATGATGGTTGGAACATATTTCCAAGAATTATAACATTGGTCTTTATGTGACCTAGTAAGGTGATGTCGTGCCTAGCACACCTACCCCGAGGCCCTATTGTTATAGTTCCCTATTAGCAATGTTATCCATTCTTCCATGAGGAAACTGTAAGACTTATTCCATAAGTTGTTCCTGATGGGTCCTTTGTGTATTCAAAGTACGACCTTTGCTTGAAGACCATGTCAATGCTATCTCAAAGTATGTCTATGGTACTCCGATTTTCAACAGGAACATTTTAAGCCCAATGTTAAATGTTTCCTGCTCAATTATCCAAACACCGCTGTATGGGTAATGTCTTGAAAATTTCTCTCCCGTTACCTAAAGAGTTTTCTACCTTCTATCCGGTCTTGGATATCATACTCTGCTTGTTCTTGGGAAGGATATACCCCTGAAATATGTGTTTAATCACATTTTCCTTTCCATTCTTCTGTTTAATCTAAGAATCACATTTTTCCTTTCCATTGTTCTGTTTAACCTTCTTGAGGTTTATATGATCTAAGCAGTAATACGTCACTGCTTTTATAAGCACCTCAGCGTACGACTCTGTCAGTAAGACCCTATTACTATTGTTGTTGACATTCCGGTAACCACCGATGGACGAGAACTCTGCCTATTGGTCCGCCTCGTTCAACGAGCAGGAAAATGGTTCTCTTCGCCCCTCGCCCTTGGTATCGATGTTGTTGCCGACATAATTGACAGACTAGCCTCTGACATGCCTTGCTATCACGACCGTGCGAGATATCAACGCTTTTCCTACTTTTAACCACATGGTGGGCCCATAACCCACAGTTACACAGGATCGAAACCTGACCCTCCTATACACCCCCGGTTTCCAAATTTAATTCCTCGCACTTGGCCTCGTTTGCGATTCACGAGCCACCTTTCGAAAGATCATCAATTCTGGTATGAGATGCAATACTTATTCCCATTGCTCTGAACCCCTTTCACACTATGTTTCAGGCAATGAACGATTGCCTATCCGCTCAACACTTCTTATTGCACTGTCCTACTTTGCTCTCGATGTGTATCATTTGTTCAACTCAAGAGATACTCATATGTTCGTTCTTGGGATACCCCAGATGATTTTCCCTTATAACATCCTATCGTTGTAGGGCTGCCCCTTACCTATTCGTAAGTACGATGTAGTTCCTCGAAGAAAGGACGACAACTTCATCATGATGCATTGGAATAAAGAACTGAAGACATCAACGAAGGGAATTAACTTCTTCGAGAAGATCCATTAGCATATCGTAACCAGAACTTTCCCCTTACTCCCCTCTTAAATCTCGGGACGAGATTTCTTGTAGTGGAGGAGAATTGTGACGCCCGGATAATCAAGCTACAGTAAACCCCTGCTAGTGTTGCCACGTCACCACGATTACTGTTGAAAATCTCGCGATGATTCAAAACTCGTTCAAATTCAAATTTTAAATAAAGTCAAACTAGAAAAAAATTTCAAACGTCAAAACTAAAATGTTCGGGTTGTGACAAATAAATCGTAAGTAATTATGGTGGAGAAACCAAACTTTGATAAAATGTTTAAAGGCTCTATAACAATTTAAAACAGTAGTGAAAACGGTTAAACAAATGCCTATTGAATTTATAAAATGCTAAAACTATTTTATTATGGGTTAAGAATTAATCTCATGGTAGTTTGTTGATAAACACAAATTTAGGCACTAGTGGTGATTTTTATAAAACTAAAATAAATAAATAAAAGGAACTACAAATAAAAAGAGAAAAGAAAATATAAAAACAAAACTAACAAAGAAAAAAATATATGAGAGGGAACCCCCTCCCACGGCCTACTGGCCTAGTTGGCCGGCCCATTCGGCCGCAGGCCCAACCGCCCCCCCCCCCCCCCCCACGCCTCCCTTATCCCCCCTCCCCCACTAACCCTAACCCTAACCCTCCTCCCAGAACCCCCACTACCCCCCCCCACGCCGCCGCTCCCCTCGCTCGTCCCCACGTCTCTCCTCCCCCTCCTCCCTCCCGATCTGGATCGGGACCCAGAGGAGGCCGGCGCCGCTCGACGCAGCCCCGCGCCCGGAGCCCGCCGCCTGACCTTCTCGCCGGATCGCCGCCGACCTCCTCCCCAAGCCGCTCCCCGCGCGCCGTTGCCTAGACCCCACGCTCCCGCGGTGAGCTTCCGCACCGTCTCGTCGACGCGCCCCCGTTCCTCCTCCGCGTGCGCTCGCGCTCATCCCCGCCCCCCGCAGTCGCCGTCCATGCCGTGCTCGCCGCGCGGCAACCACGCCCGCTCGGCCACGCGTGCGCCCGCACCTCCCCTCGTTTGACCCGCTCCTGCCCCGCGCTCACCGCGGTTACGCCGCTCGCGGCCACCCACGCACGCCCCGTGCCGCCGCCCTGTTCCCCCCCACGGCGTCGCGCGCGCCCGTGTCGCGGATCACACCGCACGCCACCCCCGCCGCGAGATGTGCGCGCCCGCACGCGCCTGCGACCGGCGCCCGCTTTGCGTCGTCCCGTGGCGCTCCCCGCCCCTGCTCACTGCCCCGCGCGGCCTCGCCGCCACCGCTCCACCGTACTGCCCCGCCTCCAACCCCACGGGCCACTGCCGAGCCGGCGGCCACTTCCAGCGCCCGCGCCCACTGGGGCTCCATCCGGATCGGGCGCCCGTGCGCCCATGCGCCCGTTAGGCCCTATGGCCCTATGACATGTGGGGCCCACGCCCCAGAACGCTTAAAAAAATAAATAAAAAAACTACTAAATAAAATAGAAATAAAGATATTAATTAATTAATTAATTAATTAACTTAATTAATTCTAACTAATTAACCTAATTAACTAGTTCACCTAATTAACTGTGTTTAATTAACTAACAGTCAATGACATGGGGGTCCCACCCCTGTTGACCAGTCAAACGTTGACTGGTCAATTGGGTCCCTCTGGCCCACCTGTCAGTCACTGGGTACACTTTGGTGTACACTGTGCTGGGTGCGCCTAGCAATTTAACAATTATTTTCGAATTAAAAATAATTCTAGAAATTATTAAAATCTTTAGAAAATCATACCTTTTAATCCGTAACTCGGATTAAAATATTTTCAACATGAAAGTTGCTCAGAACGACGAGACGAACCCGGATACGCAGCCCGTTCGTCCGTCACGCATCCCTAGCATAGCAAACACGCAACTTTCCCTCTCCGGCTCCTCTGCCCGAAAACGCGAAACACCGGGAATACTTTCCCGGATGTTTCCCCCCTTCACCGGTATCACCACATATCGCGTTAGAACACGTCTAGCTCTGCCTGTTGTCCGGTTATGCACTTGCTTGCTATGTATTTACTGTCCCCCCCCCCCTCTTCTCTCCGGTAGACTACGAGACCGATGCCGCTGCTACCCAGTACGACTACGGAGTTGACGACCACTCTCTCTTGCCAGAGCAACCAGGCAAGCCCCCCCCCCTTTGATCACCAGATACCGCCTACTCTTCTCTATACTGCTTGCATTAGAGTAGTGTAGCATGTTACTGTTTCCCGTTAATCCTATACTGATGCATAGCCTGTCCTTGCTACTACTGTTGTTACCTTTACCTGCAAACCTAATGCTTAGTATAGGATGCTAGTTTATCATCAGTGGCCCTACATTCTTGTCCGTCTGCCATGCTGTACTATCGGGCCGTGATCACTCGGAAGGTGATCACGGGTATATACTATATACTTTATACATGATACATGTGGTGACTAAAGACGGGTAGGCTCGTAGGAGCACCCGCGAGTGGATCTTTGAGGCGGAGCGACAGGGCAGGTTCCGACCACCTAGGAGAGAGGTGGACCTGGCCCTGGTCGGCGTTCGCGGATACTTAACACGCTTAACGAGATCTGGGTATTTGATCTGAGTCTGGCCATTTGGTCTATACGCACTAACCATCTACGCGGGAGTAGTTATGGGTATCCCGGCGTCGTGGTATCAGCCGAAGCCTTCGTGACGTCAGCGACTGAGTGGCGCGCGCCGGATTGGACTGGAAGGCCACTAGGCTAGGTCTGCTTTCGGCCGCGTTCGCAACGTGCAGGTGTGCTAAGGGCGATGGGCCCAGACCCCTGTGCGCTTAGGTTTAGACCGGCGTGCTGACCTCTCTGTTGTGCCTAGGTGGGGCTGCGACGTGTTGATCTTCCGAGGCCGGGCATGACCCAGGAAAGTGTGTCCGGCCAAATGGGATCGAGCGTGTTGGGGTATGTGGTGCACCCCTGCAGGGAAGTTTATCTATTCGAATAGCCGTGTCCCTCGGTAAAAGGACGACCCGGAGTTGTATCTTGACCTTATGACAACTAGAACCGGATACTTAATAAAACACACCCTACCAAGTGCCAGATACAACCGGTGATCGCTCTCTCGCAGGGCGACGAGGGGAGGATCATCGGTTAGGATTATGCTATGCGATGCTACTTGGAGGATTTCAGTCTACTCTCTTCTACATGCTGCAAGACGGAGGCTGCCAGAAGCGTAGTCTTCGACAGGATTAGTTATCCCCCTCTTATTCTGGCATTCTGCAGTTCAGTCCACATATGATACCCTTATTCCATTTGATACCCATGCATATGTAGTATAGCTCCTTGCTTGCGAGTACTTTGGATGAGTACTCACGGTTGCTTTCTCTTTCTTTTCCCTCTATTCCTTCTACCTGGTTGTCGCAACCAGATGTTGGAGCCCAGGAGCCAGACGCCACCGTCGACGACGACTACTACTATGCCGGAGGTGCCTACTACTACGTGCTGCCCGCTGACGACGACCAGGAGTAGTTTAGGAGGATCCCAGGCAGGAAGCCTGCGCCTCTTTCGATCTGTATCCCAGTTCGTGCTAGCCTTATTAAGGCAAACTTGTTTAACTTATGTCTGTACTCAGATATTGTTGCTTCCGCTGACTCGTCTATGATCGAGCTCTTGTATTCGAGCCCTCGAGGCCCCTGGCTTGTAATATGATGCTTGTATGACTTATTTTATTTATAGAGTTGTGTTGTGATATCTTCCCGTGAGTCCCTGATCTTGATCGTACACGTTTGCGTGTATGATTAGTGTACGATTAAATCGGGGGCGCCACACATCTGGGGCATGAAAGTTCCTTCGAAATTGAAGGTTTTTACCTGGTGACTGGCTCAACATTCGCTACCCATGAGTGACATACTTCTACACCGAAACATGGCCCAGTCGCATCAGTGTGCTATTTGTGGCGTTGAGGACAACTGGGGTCATTCCATGTTGGACTGTACTATGTCAAGAAGTGTTTGGGCCCTAGCAAGTGCAGATTTAGTGGAGCATATATGCATGAACGTGGATGATAGTGCCAAGGGCTGGTTATTTGCTATGAATGAATCTTTGCCGCAGCAGGAGCTCACCACCTTGATTGTCACTCTATGGGCAAGTTGGTATGCTTAATACATGAAGGGGTTTTTCAAACACCTTTCTCCATGCATTCTTTCATCAGAAGCTATCTTAGTGATTTGCAACTGATCCTCAAGCCGTCCAGCAGTACACTTGCGGCGGCTCAACCCAGACCGACCACCTGGTTGCCACCACGTGACGAGCATGCAAAGCTAAATGTTGATGCAGCAATTCCCAGAGCAGGAGGCTTCGGCGCTGTAGGAGCGATATGCAGAGATGTCTCAGGTGTTTTTCAGGGTGCATCTGATGTTGTCTTCAGAAACATTGATGAGCCGGAGGTGTTGGAGAGCCTGGCCATAAGAGAAGCACTAGCATTGGCAGAGGATCTCTATATTCAGAAAATTTGTGTCGCCTCGGACTACAAGCAAGCTGTGGAAGCTATTGATAGAGGGACGTCGTCGGTTTATGGAGCTGTAGTGCAGGAGATTAAAGAGCACTCTAGGAACTTTATTTCTTGTGTTTTTAGTCATGAGTTTAGAACCTCGAACGTCGAGGCCCACAAACTAGCAAAGCACGCTTTAACTCTTGGGACCGGTCGCCATGTTTGGTTAGGCCACCCGGAAGATCTTTCCTTCGTCCCTGTAAATGTGACGGTTTAATAAAAAGCTTTGCGAGTTTGCCTAAAAAAATGTATATAAAAATGCTAATCACGCATTCGAAATAAATAGTCACCACGAGAGGGAGCGTCTATGTCTCGCTTGTTATGAGATAGTAGAACTGCTCGCCTAAAGTAGCCTGCATACTAGCTGGCCCAGCAGCTTGAGTTTGTTTGCTTTTCTCTTTCTACTTTTTAACACTCTTTTTATATTTCGAAATATTTTAAATATATACATATTCCAAAAAGGAACTTGCTTATATTTTTAAAAGCATTCATTGTAAAATAAAAAATTCATGCAGTGTAGTTAATTTGTTCGTGGAAGTTTTAAAAATTGTTTGCACCAGTGAAAAAAATGTTCAGGACACTTAGAAATGCTCATGAGCTTTTAAAATATATTCATGAGATTCGAAAAACGGTTATACAATGTAAAAGAAATGTTGGAATTATTTCAAAAACATGGTTTGTATCATTCAAAAAATATTCACGCATTCAAAAAATGTTCATGTTTTTCAAAAAATGTTTTTGCCGTTAAAAAATATTTATACAATGTAAATTATTGTTTCGTAATTTAGAAAAAACATTTTGTATCATTACAAATGTGATATTTTAAACATTGTGACGTCCCTTGAAATCATGTGGATGCCGGAAATCGGTGAAGAAACCACCAACTCTATGGATCGAAAGATGCGCAGCCCCACCGTGGGCGCTAACTCTTGTGTAGTAAAATCTGATAGTAAGAGAGGTATAGAAGCGAGGCTTGATCTAACGATGCGTATGTAGGTGACACAAGGATTATAACTGTTTTCTGGTGAGATGTTTCTTGCATATAGTTTTGTTGTTGCAAAGGTTTCAAACTCGTAAACAGACGCCATCAGTGTGCTTATATAGAGGTCACCACTCCCTCGGTTGCCACTGCGTTACAAGAGAGTTAAAGAGAATTAATAACATCCACTACTACAGGGTATAAATAATCTAATTGCTAGTAATAACACCACACTTCAAGAGGCAAATCAACCTGTGGTTGAGATGGTTAGGTGGACAGTGGTATCTCCAACCCACCAGGGTTCAAATCCTGGTGCTCGCATTATTTCTGGATTTATTTCAGGATTTCCGGCGATGCGCTTTCAGTGGGAGGAGACGTTCCCGTCGACGACGAGGCGCCTATGGTAACTTCGTAAATCTCAAGATGATGTGCTGACTCAGTCTTTCGAAGGTGCTCATAGGAATAGGGTCTGCGTGTGTGCATTCATAGGGGTGAATGTATGCGCGTGTATGTGAGCGCCTGTACTGATGCTCAAAAAAAAGCACCACACTTCAAGACTTAAGACTTGGAAACGCCTCAACTAATATTCCCGGCCGTTGGACTGTTGTGCGCCGAGTGAAGACCATCCGAGTGAGGATATGTCCTTCTCAATCTGAGCTGAGTGATTAAATTCTTCTTGAGGGTGCCCCATGTGGATTGACAAAACCATTATGTTGTTTCGGAACGCCTTTGTCTCCCTTAGAATGAGGCATAGGGCAACCTCGCCTGGACGCGCGTGAGATTGGGACGACCTAGCGCGCGAGAGGCCAAAACCCTCTTTTCATGTTTTATTTTGCTTTCTTTCTTTTTATTTTTGTTTATGCTTCCAAATATATATATTACAATAAAACACATTAAAAACTTTGTTTTGAATTTTTTTAATCAAGCATTTGAAAAATATTGAATGTGTATATAAAAAATATTTCTCACGTATACAAAAATTATATAAGAAAGTTTGATCGTGTACTACAAAATATTAATCAAGCATTTAAAAATGTTAAATGTGTATAGAATTTTTTTTCATGTATATGAAAAATGTAAAAAAATACATGTGTGTGAAAAAATGTTGATCATGTATTTAAAACAGTTAAACATCTATAAAAAAATCCTGATGTACAAGAAAAATGTACCATGTGAATGCAAAAAAGTAGACATAAAAATTTGTATTAAAAATTGTTAGTAAAAATGTTGAATATGTGTATAAAAATGTTCCTGGACTGTAAAATATATGTTGAATATGTATGAAAAAATATTGACATCAAAAAGATATGTTTGAAAAAGGTTAATCATGGAAAAACCATTACACAAAAATTGTTTCATTTTACTGAATAAAATGTTAAACCTGTATAAAATAATGTTCTTATTCTATACGAAAAGAGAAGTAAAAAACCAATGAAAACAAAGAGAATAACATGAAAATAAACAAAGTAAACTAAATAAAAATGAATTTAAAAGGAAATTAGAGAAACCGAAAAAGAAATACTAGAAGAAATTAAATTATAACCAAGGAAAAACATTAAAAAACAAACAAACACTGAAAACCAAGAAGGAAATAAAGAAATCATACATGGAAAAAAAGAAAATAACCAGTCAAAACTAACAAAGAAACAAAGAAAACCGATGAAAAGGAAAGAGAAAAGAAAACCATGAAAAATAAATAAATTCGGAAGAAAAAACAAAAAAAAGTAAAAAAAACTCAAATGATTCGAGACCGAACCACCTACAGCCAACCCACCGAGGTGAGCGACCGGCCGACCGAGCCTCGAGCCTAGGTGGAGAAGAACTGAGCTGGCCCAGTAAAAACATGAAGTGGAAATTCTTTAGGTGAGCGTATGTATGTCTCGCTAGAGATATAGTCGTCGGGATATGTTGCTCATGGTAACTTGATCTGAGACCGGTTCTGAACTCTCGCATCTGGCCACTAGAATAGATGACTGTTGGTGATTAATGAAAGTGCAAAGTGTTTAAGAACGCACAACAACGTGTAGATTTGCAGACAATTTTTGAAAATTATGAACAATTTTAAATGCCAAATATTTTTAAAACGCAAACAACTTTCAAAGTTGGATTTATTTTGGAATTTCAAACATTTTTTGAAAAACAGAACAATGTTTGAAAATGTGAACAATTTTGAAATCCTTGCACATTTTAAAAGTTTATACATTCCTTGAAAATTCCAAAGTTTCCTTTCTGAAAAAACATGAAGTATTTTTTGAAAATGACGAACACTTTTTAAAAATGCAAACAAAATCAAAACATGATTATTATTTTTCAAATTGAATCAATTTTTTTAAAATATAAACAAAAATTTAATATTCCAAACATCTTTTGTACTTTCAAACTATAATTGGAAATTCTGAACAAAATTTGAGATTCCATTTCTTTAAAAAATAATAAATCATAAAAAAGTGAAGAAAACTTGAAATTCAAAACTAATTTGAAAAACTGAAATTCTAAACATTTTTTGTATGTATGAAAAAAATCAAAAAGAAACAGGAAAATGAGAAGGATAAGAATAAGAAAGAAACTGAAAATACAAAAAAAGTGGATGGTCTCACACGACAAGTAGGCTAGCCCACTCCGTCGTCCCTGTGCATTTTGTCGACTACTTGCCGCAGTGAGTGGCAAATAGGGTTTTTACGAAAGATCATCCAGATGAGATGGGTCAGAGCAATTACAAGCGGATGCCCCATATTCAGCCCAAACGCCTGGAGGTTGTCCGGCCATGGACCGGACGGAAAATGGGCACCCAACCGGACCTGCCAAATTTAGGCCAAACGTGTTGGGGATTGTTGCAGAAATTAAAAAAAATTACGCATCACCAAGATCAATCTATGGAGTAACTAGCAACGAGAGAGAGGGGATTGCATCTTCATACCCTTGAAGATCGCGAGTTGGAAGCGTTGCAAGAACGCGGTTGGGGGAGTCGTACACGTAGCGATTCAGATTGCGGCCGAATTCGATCTAAGCACCGAACAACGGTGCCTCCGCGTTCAACACACGTGCAGCCCGGTGACGTCCCATGTGCCTTGATCCAGCAAGGAGGAGGAAGATATTGAGGAAGAAGGCTCCAACAGCAGCACGACGGCGTGGTGGTGATGGAGTGGCAGTTCTCCGGCAGGGCTTCGCCAAGCTCACACGGAGGAGAGGTGTTGGGGAGGGGAGGGGCTGCGCCTTGGATGTGGTGCTGCAGCCCTCCCCTCGCCCCTCTATTTCTAGGGAGAAGGGGGAAGGGGGGCCGGCCCCTCTAGATGAGATCTAGAGGGGGGCGGCGGCCAAGGGGGAGGGGGCTTGCCCCCCAAGCAAGGGTGGCGCCCCCCTTTAGGGTTCCCCCCAAACCCTAGGCGCATGGGCCCTCGGGTGGGATGGCGCCCAGCCCACTAGGGGCTGGTTCCCTTCCACCTACAGCCCATAAGGCCCTCCGGGGCAGGTGGACCCTCCCGGTGGACATCCGGAACCCCTCCGGTGGTCCCGGTACAACACCGGCATACCCCCGAATATTTCCGGTGACCGTATGATGACTTCCCATATACAAAACTTCACCTCCGGACTATTCCGGAACTCCTCGTGACGTCCGGGATCTCATTCGGGACTCCGAACAACATTCGGTAATCACATACAAATATTCCTAATAACCCTAGCGTCATCGAACCTTAAGTGTGTAGACCCTACGGGTTCGGGAATCATGCAGACATGACCGAGACAACTCTCCGGCCAATAACCAACAGCGGGATCTGGATACCCATGTTGGCTCCCACATGTTCCACGATGATCTCATCGGATGAACCATGATGTCGAGGATTCAAGCAATCCCGTATACAATTCCCTTTGTCAATCGATACGTTACTTGCCCGAGATTCGATCGTCGGTATCCCAATACCTCATTCAATCTCGTTACCGACAAGTCACTTTACTCGTTCCGCAACACATCATCCCGTGATCAACCCTTAGTCACATTGAGCTCATTACGATGATGTCTTACCGAGTGGGCCCAGAGATACCTCTCTGTCATACGGAGTGACAAATCCCAGTCTCCATTCGTGCCAACCCAACAGACACTTTTGGAGATACCGTAGTGCACCTTTATAGCCACCCAGTTATGTTGTGACATTTGGCACACCCAAAGTATTCCTACAGTATCCAGGAGTTGCACAATCTCATGGTCTAAGGAAAAGATACTTGACATTAGAAAAGCTTTAGCAGACGAACTACACGATCTTGCGCTATGCTTAGGATTGGGTCTTGTCCATCACATCATTCTCCTAATGATGTGATCCCGTTATCAATGACATCCAATGTCCATAGTCAGGAAACCATGACCATCTATTGATCAACGAGCTAGTCAACTAGAGGCTCGCTAGGGACATGTTGTGGTCTATGTATTCACACATGTATCACGATTTCTGGATAATACAATTATATCATGAACAATAGACAATTATCATGAACAAGGAAATATAATAATAACCATTTTATTATTGCCTCTAGGGCATATTTCCAACAGTCTCCTGTTGGGGAACGTAGCAGAAATTCAAAATTTTCCTACGTGTCACCAAGATCTATCTATGGAGAAACCAGCAACAAGGGGAAGGAGAGTGCATCTACATACCCTTGTAGATCGCTAAGCGGAAGCGTTCAAGAGAACGGGATTGAAGGAGTCGTACTCGTCGTGATCCAAATCACCGGAGATCCTAGTGCCGAACGGACGGCACCTCCGCGTTCAACACACGTACAGCCCGATGACGTCTCCCATGCCTTGATCCAGCAAGGAGAGAGGGAGAGGTTGAGGAAGACTCCATCCAGCAGCAGCATGACGGCATGGTGGTGGTGGAGGAGCGTGGTGATCCAGCAGGGCTTCGCCAAGCACTAGGAGATATGAGGAGAAAGAGAGGTAGGGCTGCGCCAGGGAGAGGTCAAGAACTCGTGTCTTGGCAGCCCCCCAAGTGCTCAAGTATATATAGGGGAGAGGGAGGGGGTGCGCCCCACCTAGGGTTCCACCCTAGGGCGGCGGCCAGCCCCAATCCCATCTATGGGTGGCGGCCACAAGGGGAGAAGGGGGGAGGCGCACCTGGGGTGGGCCTTAGGGCCCATCTGCCCTAGGGTTTGCCCCTCTTCCCTCTTGGAGGTGCCTTGGGCCCTTGTGTGAGGGGGGGGGGTGCACCAGCCCACCTGGGGCTGGTCCCCTCCCACACTTGGCCCATGTAGCCCTCCGGGGCTTGTGGCCCCACTTGGTGGACCCCCGGGACCCTCCCGGTGGTCCCTGTACGTTACCGATAAACCCCGAAACTTTTCCGGCGACCAAAACAGGACTTCCCATATATAAATCTTTACCTCCGGACCATTCCGAAACTCCTCGTGACGTCCGGGATCTCATCCAGGACTCCGAACAACATTCGGTAATCACATACAAACTTCCTTTGTAACCCTAGCATCATCGAACCTTAAGTGTGTAGACCCTACGGGTTCGGGAACCATGTAGACATGACCGAGACGTTCTCCGGTCAATAACCAACAGTGGGATCTGGATACCCATGTTGGTTCCCACATGTTCCACGATGATCTCATTGGATGAACCACGATGTCAAGGACTTAATCAATCCTGTATACAATTCCCTTTGTCTATCGGTACGATACTTGCCCGAGATTCGATCGTCGGTATCCCGATACCTTGTTCAATCTCGTTACCGGCAAGTCTCTTTACTCGTTCCGTAACACATCATCCCGTGATCAACTCCTTGATCACATTGTGCACATTATGATGATGTCCTACCGAGTGGGCCCAGAGATACCTCTCCGTTTTCACGGAGTGACAAATCCCAGTCTCGATTCGTGCCAACCCAACAAACACTTTTGGAGATACCTGTAGTGTACCTTTATAGCCACCCAGTTATGTTGTGACGTTTGGCACACCCAAAGCACTCCTACGGTATCCGGGAGTTGCACAATCTCATGGTCTAAGGAAATGATACTTGACATTAGAAAAGCTTTAGCATACAAACTACATGATCTTGTGCTAGGCTTACGATTGGGTCTTGTCCATCACATCATTCTCCTAATGATGTGATCCCGTTATCAATGACATCCAATGTCCATGGTCAGGAAACCGTAACCATCTATTGATCAACGAGCTAGTCAACTAGAGGCTTACTAGGGACATGGTGTTGTCTATGTATCCACACATGTATCTGAGTTTCCTATCAATACAATTCTAGCATGGATAATAAACGATTATCATGAACAAGGAAATATAATAATAATCAATTTATTATTGCCTCTAGGGCATATTTCCAAAAGTCTCCCACTTGCACTAGAGTCAATAATCCAGTTCACATCGATATGTGATTAACACTCAAGGTCACATCCCCATGTGACTAACACCCAAAGAGTTTACTAGAGTCAATAATCTAGTTCACATTACCATTTGATTAACACTCGATGAGTTCTGGGTTTGATCATGTTATGCTTGTGAGAGAGGTTTCAGTCAACGCGTCTGCAACATTCAGATCCATATGTACTTCGCAAATTTCTATGGCATCTTGTAGATGCAACTACTACGCTACATTTGGAGCTATTCCAAATAACTGTTCTACTATACGAATCCAGTTTACTACTCAGAATAATCTGGATTAGTGTCAAAGTTTGCATCGGCATAACCCTTTACGACGAACTCTTTTACCACCTCCATAATCGAGAAAATTCCTTAGTCCACTAGTTACTAAGGATAACTTTGACCGTTGTTCTGTGATCCATTCTTGGATCACTCTTGTACCCCTTGACTGACTCGTGGCAAGGCACACTTCAGGTGCGGTACTCAGCATGGCATACCGTATAGAGCCTATGACAAAAGCATAGGGGACGACCTTCGTCCTTCCTCTTTCTTCTGCCGTGGTCGAGCTTTAAGTCTTACCTTCATACCTTACAACTCAGGCAAGAACTCCTTCTTTGACTGATCCATCTTGAACACCTTCAAGATCATGTCAAGGCATGTGCTCATTGAAAGTACCATTAAGCATTTTGATCTATCCTTATAGATCTTGATGCTCAATGTTCAAGTAGCTTAATCCAGGCTTTCCATTGAAAAACACTTTCCAAATAACCCTATATGCTTTCCAGAAATTCTACGTCATTTCTGATCAACAATATGTCAACAACATATATTCATCAGAAATTCTATAGTGCTCCCACTCACTTCTTTGGAAATACAAGTTTCTCATAAACTTTGTATACACCCAAAACTTTGATCATCTCATCAAAGCATACATTTCAACTCCGAGATGCTCACTCCAGTCCTTAGAAGGATTGCTGGAGCTTTGCATACTTATTAGCATCTTTCAGGATTGACAAAACCTTTCGGTTGTATCACATACAACCTTTCCTCAAGAAAATCGTGAGGAAACAATGTTTTGACATCCTATCTGCAAGATTTCACAAATAATGCAATGACTGCTAATATAATTCCAACAGACTCTTAGCATCGCTACGAGTGAGAAAATCTCACCGTAGTCAACTCCTTGAACTTGTCGGAAAACATCTTAACGACAAGTCGAGCTTTCTTAATGGTGATACTTGCCATCATTGTCCGTCTTCCTTTTAAAATCCATCTGTACCTAACAGCCTTACGACCATAAAGTAGTTCTTCCAAAGTCTACACTTTGTTTTCATATATGGATCCTCTCTCGGATTATATGGCCTCGAGCCATTTTGGAATCCAGGCCCACCATCGCTTCTCCATAGCTTGTAGGTTCATTGTTGTCTAGCAACATGACTTCCAAGACAGGATTACGTGCCACTCTGAAGTAGTACGCATCCTTGTCATCCCACGAGGTTTGGTAGTGACTTGATCTGAAGTTTCATGATCACTATCATAAGCTTCCACTTCAATTGGTGTAGGTGCCACAGGAACAACTCCCTGTGCCCTGCCACACGCTAGTTGAAGAGACGGTTCAATAACCTCATCAAGTCTCCACCATCCTCCCACTCAATTCTTTCGAGAGAAACTTTTCCTCGAGAAAGGACCTGATTCTAGAAACAATCCCTTATTCCTTTCGGATCTGAGACAGGAGGTATACCCAACTGTTTTGGGTGTCCTATGAAGATGCATTTATCCGCTTTGGGTTCGAGCTTATCGGCCTGAAACTTTTTCACATAAGCGTCGCAGCCCCAAACTTTTAAGAAATGACAGCTTAGGTTTCTCTAAACCATAGTTCATACGGTGTCATCTCATCAGAATTACGTGGTGCCCTATTTAAAGTGAATGTGGTTGTCTCTAATGCCTAACCCATAAACTATCGTGGTAATTCGATAAGAGACATCATGGTATGCATCATATCCAATAGGGTGCAGTTATGATGTTCGGACACACCATCACACTATGGTGTTCCAGGCTGTATTAGTTGTGAAACAATTTCCACAATGTCTTAATTCTGTGCCAAACTCGTAATTCAGATATTCATCTCTATGATCATATCATAGATATTTTATCCTCTTGTCACGACGATCTTTCAACTTCACCCTGAAATTACTTGAACCTTTCAATAATTCAGACTCATGATTCATCAAGTAAATATACTCAACATCTACTCAAATCATCTGTGAAGTAAGAACATAACGATATCCACTACACGCCTCAGCACTCATTGGACTGCACACATCAAAATGTATTACTTCCAACAAGTTGCTTTCTAGTTCCATTTTACTGAAAACGAGGCTTTCAGTCATCTTGCCCATGTGGTATGATTTGCATGTCTCAAGTGATTCAAAATCAAGTGAGTCCAAATGGTCCATTTGCCAGGAGTTTCTTCATGCATATACACCAATAGACATGGTTCGCATGTCTCAAACTTTTCAAAAACGAGTGAGCCCAAAGATCCATCAACATGGAGCTTCTTCATGCGTTTTATACCGATATGACTTACGTGGCAGTGCCACAAGTAGGTGGTACTATCTTATATCTTTTGACATGAACATGTGTATCACTACGATCGAGATTCAATAAACCATTCATTTTAGGTGCAAGACCATTGAAGGTATTATTCAAATAAACAGAGTAACCATTATTTTCCTTAAATGAATAACCATATTGCGATAGACATAATCCAATCATGTCTATGCTCAACGCAAACACCAATTTCGATGGTAGAGGGAGCGTGCGATGCTTGATCACATCAAGCTTGGAAAAACTTCCAACACATATCGCCAGCTCACCTTTAGCTAGTCTCCGTTTACTCCGCAGTCTTTTTTTCGAATTTACTAACACTTAGCAACCGAACCGGTATCTAATACCATGGTGCTACTAGGAGTACTAGTAAAGTACACATTAACATAATGTATATCCAATATACTTCTATCGACCTTGCCAGCCTTCTCATCTACCAAGTATCTAGGGTAATTCTGCTCCAGTGGTTGTTCCTCTTATTACAGAAGCACTTAGTCTCGGGTTTGGGTTCAACCTTGGGTTTCTTCACTAGAGCAGCAGCTGATTTGCCGTTTCATGAAGTATCCCTTCTTGCCCTTGCCCTTCTTGAAACTAGTGGTTTCACCAACCATCAACAATTGATGCTCCTTCTTGATTTCTACTTTTGTGGTGTCAAGCATCGTGAATATCTCAAGGATCATCATATATGTCCCTGATATATCATAGTTCATCACGAAGCTCTAGCAGCTTGGTGGTAATGACTTTGGAGAAACATCACTATCTCATCTGGAAGATCAACTCCCACTTGATTCAAGCGATTGTTGTACTCAGACAATCTGAGCACAAGCTCAACAATTGAGCTTTTCTCCCTTAGTTTGCAGGCTAAGAAAATCGTCGGAGGTCTTATACCTCTTGACGTGGTGTCGGGGGTGCTAATCCCACGGACACCTATGGGACCGGCGGACCAAGCCCCTTTCGGTTCGGCGGGGGGCAGAGAGAGCACGAAGAGCAGATCGAGGCGAAGCACACGAGCACGCGATCACTTTACCCAGGTTCGGGCCGCACGGATGCGTAAAACCCTACTCCTGCTTTGTGGTTTGTATTGAGTTCTTGCTCGGGAGCGCTGATTGCTACAGTACACACCAGCAGCTAGCGAGACCGAGCGTGAGAATGATCGTCCCCTTCTCTATGTTGCGCATGGGCCTCCTTTATATGCTAAAGGGGTCACCGACAGGTGGCAACGTAGACGAGGGTAAAAATGGAAAAGGCGTGGTGGTTGGCACCGCCGCCTACTACAGTGTATCATACCTAACCCTGACGGCAGGGGACAAGGGCATTAAATGCCCGTCTGCGTCGCCCGAATAGTGCAAAAGGGACCGCCAGGGACGCCACCGCTCGCCACGATGGTGATCCTGTCAGCGCCGCTTGCCATCGTGTACCGCTGGCTGCACAGCCTCCCGCCGTGTACACTTGGAAGGGTCCCAGAGCGACACGTTGGTGGATGTGCTAGAGCGCAGGTACAGAGTGGGGGCTTCCCGCGGTTGTTGTCTTGTCGCGTCCGGGAGCTTGTCGCTCACCGGGCCTTGCCGGGATGCGTGGTGCGTTGCGGGAAGTTCCTTGAGATGCCTTGGTTGGCCTTCCCGGCAAGCTCCTCTTGCCGGGGTCTTGTCCTTCTTCCCGGCAAGCTCCTCTTGCCGGGGTCTTGGATACTTTGCTCTTGAATGGCTCCAAAGGAACCACGGAGGATCTTGGCGGTCACCCGGCAAGCCTTGCCGCGGGGTGCTGCGACTGCCCATGCACAAGTTCGGGATACTAGGGTACCCCTACTCTAGTACACCGACAGGAGCCCCCGGTCCTAGGCCATACACGGTGCCGAGCACTGTTGGGCCAGGCCCAAAACAGTGCACGGGCACGCGCGGCCTGGGTTACGTTGTATCTCTCTCCGCATCCACCGCGCCCTCCCCGAACGGCACGCGTCGAATGCGGCGTCGTGGGAGAGATCGTGGGTGGTTTCTTTATTAGGAAAGGCGGAACGTCCGCCCCGTCCCCCTTTATAAGCAGGGGAAGCAGGGGTAGTGCGCCCACTCGCCCCTTTCCATTCCAATCTTGGTAACCTCCGCCGCTCCTCCGTCTTCCTAAAGCAAAGAGAGCAGCGCCCTGCCCCCCATCGCTACCAGCACCACCAACACCGTCGGCCTCCTCCACCACTTCCGTCATGGCTCCGAAAGCCGACAAGGGGAAGGCTGTGAAGTCGACCGAGGCGCAGCGGCTTGCGGCGCTCGGAAGGAGCGGGCCATCTTCCCCCCCAAGCTTGCCACGAAGGAGTTGAGGGAGTACTACTACCTCTTCTGGTCGACGGAGACACGGGCGCATCCGAGCACGAAGGTACTCCCAGCTGCCGCTCATAAAATGGCTCCAAATGGATATCCCTTCTTCGCCGTGTTCTTCTACTGCGGGCTCTGCCCGCCCTTCTCTGAATTTTTCTGCGACATCATGAACACCTACAGGCTCTGCCTCATTGATTTCACCCCCAATGTCGTTCTGACCATGGCAGTTTTCACGCATCTCTGTGAAAACTTTGTCGGAGTCCATTCCAACGTAGCCCTTTTCCGCCACTTCTTCATGCCCCGAGTAGAGAGAGGAGAGCCTCTATCCGGCGGAATCGCCTGGGTCTCAAGGACCGGCAAGAAGGACTCTTATCTGGAGGGCGAGTTCCGCGGCAAGTGGGAGGAGTGGAGAGCGGACTGGTGCTGGATTGTCGAGGAGAACCCGCAGCCATTTACCGCCCGGCGCCAAGCCCCAGCAGTACGCGGCAGCGATTGGAGCGACGTGGCCCCGGAAGACGATAGGCTGAAGATTGCCATCACCAGGATCCAATGCCTCAGGCTTGCCGGACTCACTGTAGGCGCCGTTGGCGCAGATTTTCTGCGCCGACGCATCGCCCCCTTGCAGGAACGGAGGAGGCCCGCCTGGGAGTTCAAGAATGCGGCGGATATCATGAGGCTGCGTCCGGGCCTCAACTACAACTTCACTGTCCTGGAGCTCAACGCGATGCTCCATGAGCTCTTCAAGTATGATCCTGATCATCCCGAAGTATTTAGGTTGCCGCAGGGCGTCGTTCCGTTGTGCAACAATTCCGCGCTTGACCGCATCCGGGCAATGATGCCGATGTGCGACTCGCATGGACTTGTGCCGACTTGGCAAGAGCCTGCAGACGAGCTCGTGCAGGAATTCTTCGACAACTTGGTAGAAGTGCCGATCCGCCCCGACGAGAAGAATGGCCTCACTCGCAACACCACCGATGCGGAGTTGAAACGCATCGCCTCCAGGCTGGAAGAGGCGGCGGCAGCCGCAGTGGCAGGCGAGTTTGGATTCACCATGGAGGAGGCAGAGGCAGCAGAGGCGGCAAGCCGTGCCGAGCGAGAGGAGCTTGCCGGCAAGAAGGAGCTTGCCGGGCGAGGGGAGCCTGCCGGCAAGAAAGAGCTTGCCAGGCGTGACGCCGAGCCGAGCGAGCCCGCCGAGGATACGAGCGGCTCGTTGGAGATCAACTCCTCCTCCTCCTCATCTTCAGACAGCTCACCGCAAGCAGAGCCTCCATCTCCACCAAGAAGGCATCTCCGCAAGGCCGGGGACGTAGCGAGGCGGCAGGCGAGTCGACAGTCGCCGCGCCACGCGACACGCTCCACCACGGCAAGCATTGTTGCCACGGGAGCGCCTCATGCTGCTGCGGCAACCGGAGCGGGGTCCTCCCGGACCACTGCTTCTTCTCCCGCTAAGTGGCCAAGGGAACCTACTCCTCCACCTTCCCGTGCCGGGCGTGAGCCGGATTTCGACTTCTCCGCGTTCAGCTCCAACGAGGAAGAAGAAGAAGAGTAAGATTCTCCTGTTGTACTTGTAGTTCTTCAATCCTTGCTATTTTATCTTCTATCTCATCTGCTTTATTCTGAATTTATTCCTTCTCAGGACTCTGGCTCAGAGAGCAGTGAAGAGAGCCAAGGCCCCGGTGATTGTCATCGAGGATGAACCCAGCGCGACAGCAGGGGATGCGCCCGAGACAACCTTGCCGGACCCGGCGACCGTTCTCCAGAGCAGCCCCCAGCGTAAGTATATGGTTTGCTTTCCGCTGTTGGGTGCGCTTGGAATCTCTTTCTTTGCTGATATCTGACTGTTGACTCATGCAGGAGCAGAGCAGCCCCACCAGGAGTGCCCGGAGGCCGCCCCTGAAATGCCAAGGGAGAGTCCTCCGGCAGAGGAGAGGTCTCCGGCAAGCGAGAGCTCTCCGGCAAGGGAGAAGTCTCCGGCAAGGGAGGGTTCTCCGGCAAGGGACAGCGCCAGCGGTCCCCCGGCGGCGGAGACCACAACTGCAGAACCTGGCACAGGTAATCTTCTCGCTTCAGAACTTCCTTAGGTTCTTCTTCTTTTGATCTTCTTTTTTGGATATTTTCTTGACTCTTCTCCCCTTTCCGGCTGTCAGATCCATCTGTTGCAGAGCCGATGGAGACCGAGGTTGCCGCCGAGGAAGCAGCCGGCGAAGAGGCCGCCAGGGCCGCTGCTGCAGAAGCAGGCGGGGGATCTGGTGATCGCACTGACGGCCCCGAGGCCGCAGGAGCGCCAGGCGCTACGTCGACCACCGATCCCTCCACCGCTGCCGCAGCGCTAGGCTCCGAAGAGCCCCAGCCTGGCATCTACTTGAAGGCCGGCGACGACATCTTCATCAACCTCCCCTGGGCGTCAGGCTCCAGGGTGCCGGTCGAAGGAGAGATCTTTGACGGAGAAGTGCTCGCCTCCACCGGGCTGGCGCTGGTTGACGCGCCAAGCAGCAGCAGCGGCGAGCCTAAGGAGGAGCGGCTGCTGCGGAAGCTGGTGTCGCTCTACCACGCCCGGCAAGCCAAGCTGGAATCCCGCGAGGCGCTTGTCGCGAAGGCGGGAGAGGACATCGAGAAGCGCGCGGAGGAGCTCCGGGGTCACAACCAGGAAGCTCTCCGGTCCTTGGCAGTGGAGCGGGCGCGACTTGCCGAGGAGCGGGAGGCCTTCCTCCTCGAGAAGGATGAAGTTGAGGTGCAACAAAGGCTTGCCGCTGAGAAGCTATCCGTGCAAGAAGGCGAGCTGGTGCAGCGGAAGGTCCATCTTGACAGCCACGAGGAGGAGCTTGCCGCGCGTGAGCGAACAGTTGGCGAAGCCTTCAAGCAAGCAGAAGATGCTGCCGCAGCTGCCGACGCCGCCAAGAAGGAGCTGGAGACGAAGGTGGTACAGCTAGAGGCCGATCTCAAGGCGAGCGGCGAAGAGCTTGCCGCGCTCAAGCTTGAGCGGGAGAAGGACGCCCACAGCTACTCGGAGCTGCAGGTCCGTCTCGCCAAGAAGGGCTAGGAACTTGACGCCGCCAAGGACTCCAATGCTGATCTTGAGTTGAAGCTGATCGCTTTGACCAAGACGCTGGACGGCGCCAAGGAGCAGGAGACGACCTTGACGGAGGAGGTCAAGGTCGGCAAGGCGTTGCTGGCGAGTGCTGCTGCCCCCCAGCGCACTTTCCGGGAGAATGTGGAGCACTGGACGGAGGGTCTCGTGGACGTTGCCGCAGATATTGACAGGGAGCTGGCGCAGCTGGGGATGGAGGATCTCGGGTATCCCTCCGACGAGAACCTCCAACCCAGCGCCAAGCTCACCTCGTTCTTCAAGGGCATGGCGACGGCTCTCCGGCGACTCCGGGAGAGGATCCCGAAGCAGCTGGCCGACGAGTCGCGCAAGATCTGCGCGGGAGCTCTTCAGAAGGTGCTGGTGAAGGTGGCCTTCCGCAACCCGGGCCTCAACCTCACCAACGTCCTCAGGTCCTTGCCGCCGGATGCTGATCTGGAGGCGCTCAAGACCCTTGTCTCACCCATTGTGGACAAGGTGAGCGGAATCAAGAGGGTTGAGGGCGACCGCGTAGACTAGGCTGCCCGTTTTCCTCTTTCCTTGTCGCTGCTGGTCATGTTACGAGAACAATCTGTTAGAGCTGCGACAAGCTATCTTGTAATATAACTTTATTTTGGGTACTAATTGCAACGCTATTTCCTTTACTTGATTCCTTCCTTTGTATGTTTCTGCCCTACGCTTTTAGGGAACTTGCCGGCGCAGGCACCCTAGCCGCGAGCGCTGAGTGCGGGACGTCAGCAGCCTGCTGGCGGTGCCGCTACCGACAAGAAACCTTGTCGCGGCTAGTCGCAGCTCACTTAAGTTGTTGAGCGGACTCGAAACAAAGTAAGGGCGCAACTAGCTACGAGTTGGTTCCTCCGCGCACAGGTTTTCCATACAAAGTACGGTCGTTCAAGGAATATAACTTAAAATTTTAAAGGAAATCTGATTGCTCAAACTTTGGCAACTTATCTTTTCTGTTGTTTGCTTCCCGGCAAGGCGAAATTTTCTTGAACGACGCCTGGTCCACACCATATCTTCTCCTTCCCCCCGGCAAACTTGTGGGCGAGGGACCCTTCCTTTCCTTGAGAAAAAAGAGAGAGAGGAGAAAATAAAGATATGGAGCCTTATGGCTCGTTGTTGCTTACCGGGGTTAAGTGCTGCACAGAGTGTCAGATAACACATGCAAATAATAAAAAGCATGAAATCGACAAGGTGTGCGGAGCACATGATCTTTATGCACGGGATCTGCGCCCGGCTTTGTACAAAGGATTACATGCAACAGCGGCAAGACTTGTACAAAAGGTGGTTGAGGGAACGGGTTCCGGCAACCGCGCCCTACGGGTAAAACTTACGAAGATGCTCAATGTTCCAGGAGTTGCTCACTGGAATGCCGTCTTCGGTCTCAAGGCGGACAGCACCAGGCCTAGTGACTCGTTTCACCCGGTAAGGGCCTTCCCACTTTGGCATCAACTTGTTGGAATTCTTGGCGGACTGAACACGCCGAAGAACAAGGTCGCCTTCCTCGAGACTTCTAGCGTTAACTTTGCGGCTATGGTAGCGGCGCAAAGCTTGCTGGTAACGAGCAGCTCGCACAGCAGCCTGAAGACGGTCTTCCTCAAGGAGCAGCGCGTCATCTTGTCGCAGCTGCTCTTGCTCGAGCTCATCATAAGCGAGCACTCGAGGTGACCCGTATACGAGTTCCGTGGGGAGAACTGCCTGTGCTCCATAGACTAGAGCGAAAGGTGTCTGGCCAGTGGCTCGATTTGGCGTCGTCCTGAT
Source organism: Triticum monococcum (assembly GCA_034509565.1). Taxonomy (NCBI): domain Eukaryota; kingdom Viridiplantae; phylum Streptophyta; class Magnoliopsida; order Poales; family Poaceae; genus Triticum; species Triticum monococcum. The sequence continues at coordinate 71,508,649 of CM067842.1, read as the reverse complement.
CGACCAAAGAACCACCGGCAGCTCCTCGATCTAGTTTCATCCACACTTGCACAGCTTGTCGAAAATTCTGGTCTTGAGCCCACGCAACACTTCAGCATTTGCCCTCTCCGCTTGACCGTTGCTTCTCATGTGAGCAACAGAAGCGAAGCAGACCTTGGCGCCAAGATCTTGGACGTACTGCATGAAGGTGTGGCTCATGAATTGTGTACCGTTGTCGGTGATTATCCTGTTAGGGATCCCGAAGCGGCAAACAATCGACATGAAGAACTTGACTGCTGACTGTGCTGTCACCTTCCTCACTGCTTCCACTTCCGGCCACTTTGTGAACTTGTCGATTGCAACGTACAAGTACTCAAAGCCCCCGACTGCTCGGGGAAAGGGGCTGAGGATATCGAGCCCCCAGACCAAAAATGGCCAGGATAAAGGGATCGTCTGGAGAGCTTGAGCTGGCTGGTGTATCTGCTTGGAATGGAACTGGCACGCTTCACACTTGGTTACTTGTGCAGTTGCATCCTGGAGGGCTGCCAGCCAAAAAAAACCTTGCCAGAAAGCTTTGCCGGCAAGTGCTCTTGCGCCAATGTGGTGACCACATATGCCTCCATGTATCTCAGCCAACAGCCATTGTCCATCTTCCCGGGGAATACACTTCAATTTCACACCGTTGAGTCTTCTTCTGTACAGTGTGCTGTCGACAAACTGGTACATAGTTGACTACCGGGCTACTCTTTCCGCTTCTTCTTGCTCTTCGGGAAGTTCTCCTATCTGAAGGAAATGGACAATCTGCTGTGCCCATGCTGGAGCTTGCGGCTCGACAACAAGGACTAAAGGCACATCTGCTGCTGCGGGAACATCCGCTTCTACGGCAAGAACCTGAGGCTCTGCCGGAGCTTGACGTTCCCCGGAAAGCTTGCCGGAGCAAAACTTGTTGGGAGCGTCTGCTTCAACGGAACAAACCCTGGGGCTTGCCGAAGCAGACTGCTCCTCAGCACTCTTGGTGTTGATCTTGGGGACCTTCTTGGCGGCGGCTTCGGGAAGCTCTGCCGGAAAATAGTCACCAGAAACCAACTTCCTCTTCTTACTCTGCCCAGTTGATGGTGTTACAGACGGTTGAGTCAGCTTGAGCACAAAGATCCCTGGTTCCACAGGTAACTTAAGTGCGGCGCACTTTGACAGGCCATCGGCAATGTCGTTCTGAGCTCTTGGGACATGCTCCATCTGTAGGCCGTCAAAGTGCTCTTCTAGCTTTCTCACCTCATCAACGTAGGCTTCAATCAACAGACTCTGATAACTCTTGTTTACTTGGCGGACGACAAGCTGCGAGTCACCCCTGACAATGAGCTTCTTGATCCCAAGGTCTGCCGTGATCCTGAGACCGGCAAGCAAGCCTTCATACTCTGCAGTATTGTTTGTCGCTTGCTCCTTGGGAAAGTGCATCTGGACTACGTACTTGAGGTGCTCTCCGGTGGGTGCGACAAGCAACATGCCAGCGCCGGCGCCTTGCAGCAAGAAGGCACCGTCAAAGTACATGAGCCACTCTTTGCTTGCTTCCTTGACGGGGATGCTCGTTTCTGGAATTTCTTCATCTGGTGTTGGCGTCCACTCTGCTATGAATTCTGCCAATGCTCTGCTTTGGATAGTTGAAGTACTCTCAAACTTGAGGCTAAAGCTTGAGAGTTCCAGTGCCCACTCAACAATCCTGCCAGTTGCTTCTGGATTCTGCAGTATCCTCTTCAGTGGAAAGTGAGTGACAACTGTGATCTCATGTGCTTGGAAGTAATGGCGCAGCTTTCTCGAGGCCATGAGAAGGCCGAAAAGCAATTTCTGCACACCAGAGTACCTTGATCTAGCCCCCTACAGAAGGGAACTGACAAAGTAAACTGGGCGCTGCACCATTCTCTTCTGTACCTCCTCGCGCACCTGCGCAGATCCATCTTTGCAGGGACCAGAGCTTGTCGGGGAAGCCCCCTGCTTGTCGCCGGATGCGCTTGCCGCGGTTGCTGGCTCGTCATCTGCCTCCCTCTCTACCACTAACGCAGCACTAACCACTTGATTGGTTGCCGCTATATACAGCAGCAACTTCTCTTGTGGTTTAGGTGCGACAAGTGTTGGAGTGGAGGACAGGTATTTCTTCAAGTCCTGCAGCGCAGCCTCCGCTTCCGGAGTCCATTTCATTGGACCTACCTTTTTCAAAATTTTGAAAAATGGTAGGGCGCGCTCAGCAGACCAAGAAATAAACCTGCTGAGAGCAGCCATGCAACCGGCAAGTCTTCGTACATCCTTGACGCGCTGTGGTGCTTCGATCTACTCAATGGCCCTGATCTTGTCGGGATTGGCTTCAATTCCTCGCTGAGACACAAAGAACCCGAGAAGCTTGCCGGAAGGGACTCCGTGTTGGGGAACGTAGTAATTTCAAAAAAAATCCTACGCACACGCAAGATCATGGTGATGCATAGCAACGAGGGGGAGAGTCTGATCTATGTACCCTTGTAGATCGCAACGGAAGCGTTGACACAACGTAGAGGAAGTAGTCGTACGTCTTCTTCCCGATCCGACCGATCCAAGCACCGTTACTCCGGCACCTCCGAGTTCTTAGCACACGTACAGCTCGATGACGATCCCCGGGCTCCGATCCAGCAAAGCTTCAGGGAGGAGTTCCGTCAGCACGACGGCGTGGTGACGATCTTGATGTACTATCGACGCAGGGCTTCGCCTAAGCACTGCAACAATATGATCGAGGTGGAATTTGGTGGCAGGGGGCACCACACACGGCTAAGGAACGATCACCAAGGATCAACTTGTGTGTCATGGGGTGCCCCCTGCCTCCGTATATAAAGGAGCAAGGGGGAGGGGCCGGCCGGCCTAGGAGGAGGCGTGCCAAGGGGAGTCCTACTCCCACCGGGAGTAGGACTCCCTCCTTCCTTGTTGGAGTAGGAGAAGGGGAAAGAGGTGGAGAGGAATAAGGAAAAGGGGGCTGCGCCCCTTGTCCAATTCGGACCAGAGGGGGGGGGGGCGCAGGCCTCCTTCCTTTTGGCCTCTCTCCTCTATTTCCGTATGGCCAAATAAGGCCCATATACTCCCCGACCAATTCCCGCAACTCTCCGGTACTCCGAAAAATACCCGAATCACTCGGAACCTTTCCGAAGTCCGAATATAGTCGTCCAATATATCGATCTTTACGTCTCGACCATTTCGAGACTCCTCGTCATGTCCCCGATCTCATCTGGGACTCCGAACTCCTTCGGTACATCAAAACTCATAATATAACTGTCATCGAAACCTTAAGCGTGCGGACCCTACGGTTCGAGAACAATGTAGACATGATCGATAACCAAGAGCGGGACCTGGATGCCCATATTGGCTCCTACATATTCTATGAAGATCTTTATCGGTCAGACCGCATAACAACATACGTTGTTCCCTTTGTCATCGGTATGTTACTTGCCCGAGATTCGATCGTCGGTATCCAATACCTAGTTCAATCTCGTTACCGGCAAGTCTCTTTATTCATTCCGTAATACATCATCTCGCAACTAACCCATTAGTTGTAATGCTTGCAAGGCTTAAGTGATGTGCATTACCAAGAGGGCCCAGAGATACCTCTCTGACAATCGGAGTGACAAATCCTAATATCGAAATATGCCAACCCAACATCTACCTTTGGAGACACCTGTAATGCTCCTTTATAATCACCCAGTTACGTTGTGACGTTTGGTAGCACCCAAAGTGTTCCTCCGGCAAACGGGAGTTGCATAATCTCATAGTCATAGGAACACGTATAAGTCATGAAGAAAGCAATAGCAACATACTAAACGATCGGGTGCTAAGCTAATGGAATGGGTCATGTCAATCAGATCATTCAACTAATGATGTGATCCCGTTAATCAAATAACAACTCTTTGTACATGGTTAGGAAACATAACCATCTTTGATTAACGAGCTAGTCAAGTAGAGGCATACTAGTGACACTCTGTTTGTCTATGTATTCACACATGTATTATGTTTCCGGTTAATACAATTCTAGCATGAATAATAAACATTTATCATGATATAAGGAAATAAATAATAACTTTATTATTGCCTCTAGGGCATATTTCCTTTAGTCTCCCACTTGCACTAGAGTCAATAATCTAGATCACATCACCATGTGATTAACATCGATAGTTCACATCATCATGTGATTAACACCCATAGTTCACACCGCACCATGCGACCAATACCCAAAGGGTTTACTAGATTCAGTAATCTAGTTCACATCGCTATGTGATTAACACCCAAAGAGTACTAAGGTGTGATCATGTTTTGCTTGTGAGAGAATCTTAGTCAACGGGTCTGCCACATTCAGATCCACATGTATTTTGCAAATTTTTATGTCAACAATGCTCTGCATGGAGCTACTCTAGCTAATTGCTCCCACTTTCAATATGTATCTAGACCGAGATTTAGAGTCATCTAGATTAGTGTCAAAACTTGCATCGGCGTAACCCTTTACGACGAACCTTTTTTCACGTCCATAATCGAGAAACATATCCTTATTTCACTAAGGATAATTCTGACCGCTGTCCAGTGATCTACGCCTAGATCACTATTGTACTCCCTTGCTAAATCAGTGCAGGGAATACAATAGATCTGGTAGATGGATCGCTGGAGCTTGCACATTTTGTTAGCACCTTTCGGATTGACAAAACCTACTGGTTGCATCATATACAACTCTTCTTTAAGAAATCCATTAAGGAATGCAGTTTTGTTTATCCATTTGCCAGATTTCATAAAATGCGGCAATTGCTAACATGATTCGGACAGACTTAAGCATAGATACGGGTGTGAACCTCTCATCGTAGTCAACACTTTGAACATGTCGAAAACCTTTTGCGACAATTCTAGCTTTGTAGATAGTAACACTACTATCAGCGTCCGTCTTCCTCTTGAAGATCCATTTATTCTCAATTGCTTGCTGATCATCGGGCAAGTCAACCAAAGTCCAAACTTTGTTCTCATACATGGATCATATCTCAGATTTCATGGCCTCAAACCATTTCGCGGAATCTGGGCTCATCATCGCTTCCTCATAGTTCGCAAGTTCGTCATGGTCCAGTAACATGACTTCCAGAACAGGATTACCGTACCACTCTAGTGCGGATCTCACTCTGGTTTACCTACGAGATTCGGTAGTAACTTGATCTGAAGTTACATGATCATCATCATTAGCTTCCTCACTAATTGGTGTAGGTGTCACAGAAACTGGTTTCTGTGATGTACTACTTTCCAATAAGGGAGAAGGTACAATTACCTTAGCAAGTTTTCCACTTTCCTCCCACTCACTTCTTTCGAGAGAAACTCCTTTTCTGGAAAGGATCCATTCTCGGCAACGAATATCTTGCCTTCGGATTTGTGATAGAAGGTGTACCCAACAGTCTCCTTTTGGGTATCCTATGAAGACATATTTCTCCGATTTGGTTTTGAGCTTATCAGGATGAAACTTTTTCACATAAGCATCACAACCCCAAACTTTAAGAAACGACTACTTTGGTTTCTTGCTAAACCACAGTTCAGATTGTGTCGTCTCAACAGACTTAGATGGTGCCCCTTTTTTTTAACATGAATGCAGCTGTCTCTAATGCATAACCCCAAAACGATAGTGGTAGATCGGTAAGAGACATCATAGATCGCACTGTATCTAATAAAGTACGGTTATGACGTTCGGACACACCATTACACTATGGTGTTCCATGTGGCGTGAGTAGTGAAACTATTTCACATTGTTTTTAACTGAAGGCCAAACTCGTAACTCAAATACTCTTCTCTACGATCAGATCATAGAAACTTTATTTTCTTGTTACGATGATTTTTTTCACTTCACTCTGAAATTCTTTGAACTTTTCAAATGTTTCAGACTTTATGTTTCATCAAGTAGATATACTCATATCTGCTCAAATCATCTATGAAGATCAGAAAATAATGATACCTGTCGCGAGCCTCAAGATTCATCGGACCACATACATCAGTATGTATGATTTCCAACAAATCTGTTGCTCGCTCCATTGTTCCGAAGAACAGAGTCTTAGTCATCTTGCCCATGAGGCATGGTTCGCAAGCATCAACTGATTCATAATCAAGTGATTCCAAAAGCCCATCAGCATGGAGTTTCTTCATGCGCTTTACACCAATATGACATAAACGGCAGTGCTACAAATAAGTTGCACTATCATTATTAACTTTGCATCTTTTGGTTTCAATATTATGATTATGTGTATAACTATGATCGAGATCCAACAAACTATTTTCATTGGGTGTGTAACCATATAAGGTTTTATTCATATAAACAGAACAACAATTTATTCTCTTAAATGAATAACTGTATTACAATAAACATGATCATATCGTATTCATGCTCAACGCAAACACCAAATAACACTTATTCAGGTTCAACACTAATCCCGAAAGTATAGGGAGTGTGCGATGATGATCATATCAATCTTGGAACCACTTCCAACACACATCGTCACTTCACCCTTAACTAGTCTCTGTTCATTCTGCAACTCCCGTTTCGAGTTACTAATCTTAGCAACTGAACTAGTATCAAATACTGAGGGGTTGCTATAAACACTAGTAAAGTACACATTAATAACATGTATATCAAATATACTTATGTTCACTTTTCCATCCTTCTTATCTGCCAATCACTTGGGGTAGTTCCACTTCCAGTGACCAGTCCCTTTGCAATAGAAGCACTTAGTCTCAAGCTTAGGATCAGACTTGGGCTTCTTCACTTGAGCAGCAACTTGCTTGCTGTTCTTTTTGAAGTTCCCCTTCTTCCCTTTGCCCTTTTCTTGAAACTACTGATCTTGTCAACCATCAACACTTGATGCTCTTTCTTGATTTCTACCTTCATTGATTTCATCATCATGAAAAACTCGGGAGTCTTTTTCGTCATCCCTTGCATACTATAGTTCATCACGAAGTTCTACTAACTTGGTGATGGTGACTAGAGAATTCTGTCAATCACTATCTTATCTGGAAGATTAACTCCCACTTGATTCAAGCGATTGTAGTACCCAGACAATCTGAGCACATGCTCACTAGTTGAGCGATTCTCCTCCATCTTTTAGCTATAGAACTTTGTTGGAGACTTCATATCTCTCAACTCGGGTATTTGCTTGAAATATTAACTTCAACTCCTGGAACATCTCATATGGCACAAATAAAGGCTTGGGCTAACAAAAACCTACCTAATGGAGAAGTCGTTGGCGAAGTCACAAGGCCCTCTACTTTTCATTATAAAACCGATAAACCAGAAAAAGATGGATTGTTTTGCGAAAGAATCTTTGGACCCATAAAAAGCGGGATTTGCGCTTGTGGCAATTCTCAAGCGAGTGGAGCTGAAAATGAAGACGAAAGATTTTGCCAAAAATGCGGGGTAGAATTTGTGGATTCTCGGATACGAAGATATCAAATGGGATACATCAAACTCGCATGTCCCGTCACTCATGTGTGGTATTTGAAAGGTCTTCCTAGTTATATCGCGAATCTTTAAAACGTCTTTGAAGTCCCGATTCTAAGCCGTTAAGCATGGTGCACTAAACTATCAAGTAGTCACCATATTGAGCTAGCCAAACGTTCATAACGTCTGCATCTGCTCCTGCAATAGGTCCGTCACCTAGCGGTGCATCAAGGACATAATTCTTCTGTGCAACAATGAGGATAAACCTCAGATCACGGATCCAATCCGCATCATTGCTACTAACATCTTTCAATATAATTTTCTCTAGGAACATATCAAAGTAAACACAGGGAAGCAACAACGCGAGCTATTGATCTACAACATGATTTACAAAATACTACCAGGACTAAGTTCATGATAAATTTAAGTTCAATTAATCATATTACTTAAGAACTCCCACTTAGATAGACATCCCTCTAATCCTCTAAGTGATCACGTGATCCAAATCAACTAAACCATGTCCGATCATCACGTGAGATGGAGTAGTTTCAATGGTGAACATCACAATGTTGATCATATCTACTATATGATTCACGCTCGACCTTTCGGTCTCCGTGTTCCGAGGCCATATTTGTATATGCTTGGCTCGTCAAGTATAACCTGAGTATTCTGCGTGTGCAACTGTTTTGCACCCGTTGTATTTGAACGTAGAGCCTATCACACCCGATCATCACGTGGTGTCTCAGCACGAAGAACTTTCGCAACGGTGCATACTCAGGGAGAACACTTCTTGATAATTAGTGAGAGATCATCTTAAAATGCTACCGTCAAACTAAGCAAAATAAGATGTATAAAAGATAAACATCATATGCAATCAAAATATGTGACATGATATGGCCATCATCATCTTGCTTCTTTGATCTCCATCTCCAAAGTACTGTCATGATCTATATCGTTACTGGCATGACACCATGATCTCCATCATCTTGATCTATATCAATGTGTCGTCACGTGGTCGTCTCGCCAACACTTGCTCTTGCAACTATTGCTATCGCATAGCGATAAAGTAAAGCAATTATTGGGTGCTTGCATCTTATGCAATAGATAGACAACCATAAGGCTTTTGCCAGTTGCCGATAAGTTCAACAAAACATGATCATCTTATATAACAACTTATAACTCATCACGTTTTGACCATATCACATAACAACATGCCCTGCAAAAACAAGTTAGACGTCCTCTACTTTGTTGTTGCAAATTTTACGTGGCTGCTACGGGCTTAAGCAAGAACCAATCTCACCTACGCATCAAAACCACAACGATAGTTTGTCAAATAGACTCCGTTTTAACCTTCGCAAGGACCGGGCGTAGCCATACTCGGTTCAACTAAAGTTGGAGAAACAATCACCCGCAAGTCACCTATGTGCAAAGCACGTCGGGGAAACCGGTCTCGCGTAAGCGTACGCGTAATGTCGGTCCGGGCCCCTTCATCCAAAAATACCGCCGAACCAAAGTATGACATGCTGGTAGGCAGTATGACTTATATCGCCCACAACTCACTTGTGTTCTACTCGTGCATATAACATCAAACCATAAAACCTAGGCTCGGATGCCACTGTTGGGGAACGTAGTAATTTCAAAAAAATTCCTACGCACACGCAAGATCATGGTGATGCATAGCAACGAGGGGGAGAGTCTGATCTACATACCCTTGTAGATCGCAACGGAAGCGTTGACACAACGTAGAGGAAGTAGTCGTACGTCTTCTTCCCGATCCGACTGATCCAAGCACCGTTACTCCGGCACCTCCGAGTTCTTAGCACACGTACAGCTCGATGACGATCCCCGGGCTCCGATCTAGCAAAGCTTCAGGGAGGAGTTCCGTCAGCACGACGGCGTGGTGACGATCTTGATGTACTACCGACGCAGGGCTTCGCCTAAGCACTGCAACAATATGATCGAGGTGGAATTTGGTGGCAGGGGGCACCGCACACGGCTAAGGAACGATCACCAAGGATCAACTTGTGTGTCATGGGGTGCCCCCTGCCTCCGTATATAAAGGAGCAAGGGGGAGGGGCCGGCCGGCCTAGGAGGAGGCGTGCCAAGGGGAGTCCTACTCCCACCGGGAGTAGGACTCCCTCCTTCCTTATTGGAGTAGGAGAAGGGGAAAGAGGTGGAGAGGAATAAGGAAAAGGGGGCTGCGCCCCTTGTCCAATTCGGACCAGAGGGGGGGCGCAGGCCTCCTTCCTTTTGGCCTCTCTCCTCTATTCCCGTATGGCCCAATAAGGCCCATATACTCCCCGGCCAATTCCCGCAACTCTCCGGTACTCCGAAAAATACCCGAATCACTCGGAACCTTTCCGAAGTCCGAATATAGTCGTCCAATATATCGATCTTTACGTCTCAACCATTTCGAGACTCCTCGTCATGTCCCCGATCTCATCCGGGACTCCGAACTCCTTCGGTACATCAAAACTCATAAACTCATAATATAACTGTCACCGAAACCTTAAGCGTGCGGACCCTACGGTTCGAGAACAATGTAGACATGACCGAGACACGTCTCCGGTCAATAACCAAGAGCGGGACCTGGATGCCCATATTGGCTCCTACATATTCTACGAAGATCTTTATCGGTCAGACCGCATAACAACATACGTTGTTCCCTTTGTCATCGGTATGTTACTTGCCCGAGATTCGATCGTCGGTATCCAATACCTAGTTCAATCTCGTTGCCGGGAAGTCTCTTTACTCGTTCCGTAATACATCATCTCACAGCTAACTCATTAGTTGTAATGCTTGCAAGGCTTAAGTGATGTGCATTACCGAGAGGGCCCAGAGATACCTCTCCGACAATCGGAGTGACAAATCCTAATCTCGAAATACGCCAACCCAACATCCACCTTTGGAGACACCTGTAATGCTCCTTTATAATCACCCAGTTACGTTGTGACGTTTGGTAGCACCCGAAGTGTTCCTCCGGCAAACGGGAGTTGCATAATCTCATAGTCATAGGAACATGTATAAGTCATGAAGAAAGCAATAGCAACATACTAAACGATCGGGTGCTAAGCTAATGGAATGGGTCATGTCAATCAGATCATTCAACTAATGATGTGATCCCGTTAATCAAATAACAACTCTTTGTACATGGTTAGGAAACATAACCATCTTTGATTAACGAGCTAGTCAAGTAGAGGCATACTAGTGACACTCTGTTTGTCTATGTATTCACACATGTATTATGTTTCCGGTTAATACAATTCTAGCATGAATAATAAACATTTATCATGATATAAGGAAATAAATAATAACTTTATTATTTCCTCTAGGGCATATTTCCTTCACTCCGAACACACACTTCTCGGGGTTAAGCTTGAGGTTGATCTTGCGTAGATTTGCAAAGGTCTCGTCTAAATCTTGGATCAGAGTTGCCCTGTCCTTGCTCTTGACCACTATATCATCCATGTAGGCTTCCACATTCCTGTGTATTTGCGGCTCAAGAGCGACATGGACTACTCTTGCAAATGTTGAACCAGCATTCTTTAAACCGAAAGGCATCCGTATGAAACAGTACGTGCCACATGGAGTAATGAATGCGGTCTTCTCCTCATCCTCTTCTGCCATGAAGATTTGATGGTATCCTGAGTAAGCGTCAAGAAATGAAAGCAAATCACATCCGGCCGTGGAGTCGACAATCTGGTCAATGCGCGGCAAGGGAAATGGGTCTTTGGGACAAGCTTTATTAACATCGGTAAAGTCGATACAAAGCCTCCATTTCCCGTTTGCCTTGCGCACGACTACAGGATTGGCCAACCACGTAGGATGGAGCACTCCTCTGACAAGGCCTGCTGCTTCCAATTTCTTGATTTCTTCTGCGATGAACTCTTGGCGCTCCACTGCTTGCTTCCTGACCTTCTGCTTGACGGGCCGCGCATGAGGACAAACGGCAAGATGGTGCTCAATTACTTTCCTGGGAACACCGGGGATGTCAGACGGTTGCCACGCAAACACGTCGACGTTCGCTCGTAGGAAAGCAATGAGCGCGCTTTCCTATTTAGAGTCAAGAGTGGCACTGATGGTGAAGGTACCACCAGTGCCGTCCTCCTTGGCGGACACCTTCTTGGTTTCTGGCGGAGCTGCCATTGCTTTCTTACACTTGCCGGTGGAGCTCGATGGTGCGTCCTCGACGGTAGCGCAACACTCCGAAGAGGTGCGCTTGCCGGAGTGCGCATCAGAACTCTTACCGGACTTGGTCTTCTTCTTCCCCCCGGGAGCTTCAGCGGCAAGTGGCTTGCGATCTGTTGCGGCTGCCGCTTCCCGGTAGATCTTGTCGGCGCAGATAAGAGCGTCCTTCTTGTCGCCAGGGACAGAGATGACGCTTATCGGGCCTGGCATCTTGAGCATGTTGTATGCGTAGTGAGAGGCTGCCATGAACTTGGCGAGTGCATGACGGCCTAGTATCCCATTGTAAGGCAATGGAAAATCGGCAACGTCAAAAGTGACCCTCTCAGTCCTGAAGTTCAATTCGCTGCCAAATGTTACCGGCAACGTGACCTTCCCCTTCGGCTTGCTCCTTCCCGGGTTGATTCCTTGGAATGTGCCGGTTTCTTTGAGCTCGCTGTCAGGGATCTGGAGTTTCTGGAGTACAGCGGAGGAGATCAGGTTCAAGCCGGCCCCGCCGTCAACTAGCATCTTAGTGACCTTGAGGTTGCGGATAGTTGGTGAGACCAACATCGGCAAGCACCCTACCGCAGTTGTGCGGTCAGGGTGGTCCTCAATATCAAAGATGGTAGGCGTGCCGGACCATTTCAGAAGCTTGCGCGATTCGACAGGTGGTTCTGCCGCATTGACTTCCCGCGCCCACTGTTTGAGCTGGCGGTGTGAAGTATGCAGAGAAGCACCGCCGTCAACGCACAAGACCTCGGTGCTTTCTGAAACTCCTGCTCACTGGTCTCGACATCCTCCATGTCTTCGTCATCGTCGTCGTCGTCTTCATCCTTGTCGCGGCCGCGGGGAGGTCTGTCTCCTTGCCGCTGCTTGGCCTTGCCGCGGCGTCCTCCCCGGCCGGCGCGCTTCTTGCCGGTTTCTCCAGCGCCTCCTTGGGCCCTCTCCTTGTCGTGCCGCTCGTACTCAGCTTTTTGCTGCCGGACAAGCTGCTCGACCTTCTTGCAGCTCTGGAGGTCATGGCCCTTGGTGCGGTGGATCTTGCAGTACTGCTTGTCGGTGCCGTCCTGCTTGTCGGCGACCGCCACAGCCTGGCAGTTGGTGCATGCGGCAATCTCCTTGCCGGAGCTACCAACTTTGGCTTTCTTGGCGCTACCGTCATTGCCGGACTGCTCAACGACTAGCACATCTTTGCCTTTCTTCTTCCTGTTGTTCCGCCGCCGGTTTTTCTTTGCCGGGGCAGCATCTTCGCTGTCAGATCCTCCTGCTCATGTATTCTCTCCGGGGAGTTTCCTCCCTTCCTCAGCACGTGCGCACTTGTCGGCCAGGGCATACAGCTCACTGACGTCTCTGATCTTGCACATCGCCATCTCCTCCCGCATCCTGCGGTTACGCACGTTCTGATGGAACGCGCTGATAACCGCGGCAGGGTGGACATCTGGGATGTTGTGCTCTACACGGCTGAATCTCTGAATGTACTTGCGCAGGGGTTCTCCTTCCTTCTGGGCGAGCAGGTGAAGGTCACTCTCTTGGCCATGAGGTTTGTGGCCGCCTGTAAAGGCGCCGACAAACTGATGGCATAGGTCTGCCCAGGAGAATATGGAGTTTTCCGACAAGTGCATGAGCCAGGACCTGACGTTGGGCTTGAGCACCAGCGGGAAGTAGTTGGCAAGGATCTTGTCGTCTCGCCCCCCGGTAGCTTGCACCGCGATGGTGTAGATGCTGAGGAACTTCGACGGATGCGACTTGCCGTCGTACTTCTCTGGTACGTCTGGCTTGAAATTCTTCTTGTTTGGCCACTGGACTTGCCGCAGCTCATGAGTAAACGCAGGGCAACCTACGGCATACGGCAAGTCGCCTGGTTCCCCTGGCGCATGCATGTCAACAGAGGGCCCAGCACGCTGGTCAGATTGACGCCGCGCTTCTCTTCGGCGCTCGATGCGGGTACGAGCATCTTCTTGCTGTCGTTCATGAAGAACTTGGCGCTGATCGCGACGAGCTCGTGGATCCGATGATGCAGTGGAGTCGCTGTCGGAGTGGATCCGGCGAGTCGGCGATCTTGGCCTTCGGGGCGGAGAGTGCACAGTGGTTGCACCCCCACCGGTCTTGTCGCCACCGGTTCGTGCCTGGCTGACTTGCCGCGGCTGCAAAGTACTCGGCTGCCGTGGGTTGTCGTCGTTGGTGAAGCCGATGAGACTCTGAATGGTGGCCCTCCAGTCGTCGATCTTGTCTGCCACTGGAGGGTAGTCTAGGAGCAGTTGAGCTCGCGCCAAAGCTTCTGCTGAAGTGACGGGCGGCGGCGGCGAACGGTGCGAGGAGCGAGATATGCTCAGACTTCTAACTATGTTAGAAGAAACAGTATCTCGTCCAGGCAACCGTGCCCCGCTCGCGCTAGCATGTTGGCGTGCATGCTGGTCTTGAGCACTCTGAGATCCACCAGCTCTATCTCGGTCCAGCAAACGTATGGTACCGTGAGTACCATGACGCTGCTGGTCCCGCGCCTCCTGGGATGGGCGCGGTGCATGTACGGACGCCGAGGTCTTGGAGTGTGCCCGGTCGTTGTGGGAGCCGACTGCGCCGCCGATGGGCAGCGCAGCCTTGTCCTTGGACCTGGCAGCACCGTGAGCTCCCTCGTCGACACCCGTTCTTCCGCCGGCGTCTACCCCATCAGCCGTTTGCTCCGGTGACGGCGGATTCGGCGCGGACGGAGCAGCCGCCTCCGAAGCCTTCTTCTTCGGCGGCATGTCGATGAAGATGATGAAGATCTAGCTCGTGCGAACACCAGATCAGGTTCACACAACCTCGACGCACCCCCTACTTGGCGCGCCAAAGATGTCGGGGGTGCTAATCCCATGGACACCTATGGGACCGGCGGACCGAGCCCCTTTCGGTTCGGCAGGGGGCGGAGAGAGCACGAAGAGCAGATCGAGGCGAAGCACACGAGCATGCGATCAGTTTACCCAGGTTCGGGCCGCACGGATGCGTAAAACCCTACTCCTGCTTTGTGGTTTGTATTGAGTTCTTGCTCGGGAGCGCTGATTGCTATAGTACACACCACCAGCTAGCGAGACCGAGCGTGAGAATGATCATCCCCTTCTCTACGTTGCGCATGGGCCTCCTTTTATATGCTAAAGGGGTCACCGACAGGTGGCAACATAGACGAGGGTAAAAATGGAAAAGGCGTGGTGGTTGGCACCGCCGCCTACTACAGTGTATCATACCTAACCCTGACGGCAGGGGACAAGGGCATTAAATGCCCGTCTGCATCGCCCGAATAGTGCAAAAGGGACCGCCAGGGACGCCACCGCTCGCCACGATGGCGATCCTGTCAGCGCCGCTTGCCACCGTGTACCGCTGGCTGCACAGCCTCCCGCCGCGTACGCCTGGAAGGGTCCCAGAGCGACACGTTGGTGGATGTGCTGGAGCGCAGGTACAGAGTGGGGGCTTGCCGCGGCAAGCGCCTTGCCGCGGTTGTTGTCTTGTCGCGTCTGGGAGCTTGTCGCTCACCGGGCCTTGCCGGGACACGTGGTGCATTGCGGCAAGTTCCTTGAGATGCCTTGGTTGGCCTTCCTGGCAAGCTTCTCTTGCCGGGGTCTTGTCCTTCTTCCCGGCAAGCTCCTCTTGCCGGGGTTTTGGATACTTTGCTCTTGAATGGCTCCAAAGGAACCACGGAGGATCTTGGAGGTCACCCGGCAAGCCTTGCCGCGGGGTGCTGCGACTGCCCGTGCACAAGTTCGGGATACTAGGGTACCACTACTCTAGTACACCGACACGTGGACACGAGCCTGAAATCCCAATTTCAGCCCTCGAAACATCTCATATGTTTCGCGACGTTTCAAAACGTCTTTGGTGCCTCAACTCTAAACCATTTAACTGAATTATCACGTAGTTATCAAAATGTGTATGTCAGATGTTCGCAACATCCACAGACGACGTTCGAGGTTCAGCACACTGAGCGGTGCATTAAGGACATAAGCCTTCTATGAAGCAATGAGGACAATCCTCAGTTTACGGACCTAGCCCGCATAATTGCTGCTATCAACTTTCAACTAAATTTTCTCTAGGAACATATCTAAACAATAGAACTGAAGCGCGAGCTATGACATAATTTGCGAAGACCTTTTGACTATGTTCAGGATAAACAAGTTCATCTTATGAACTCCCACTCAGATAGACATCCCTCTAGTCATCTAAGTGATTACATGATCCGAGTCAACTAGGCCGTGTCCGATCATCACGTGAGACGGACTAGTCAACATCGGTGAACATCTTCATGTTGATTGTATCTTCTATACGACTCATGCTCGACCTTTCGGTCTCTTGTGTTCCGAGGCCATGTCTGTACATGCTAGGCTCATCAAGTCAACCTAAGTGTTTTGCATGTGTTCCGAGGCCATGTCTGTACATGCTAGGCTTGTCAACACCCATTGTATTCGAACGTAAGAATCTATCACACCCGATCATCACGTGGTGCTTCGAAACGACGAACTTTCGCAACGGTGCACAGTTAGGGGGAACACTTTCTTGAAATTTTAATGAGGGATCATCTTATTTACTACCGTCGTTCTAAGCAAATAAGATGTATAAACATGATAAACATCACATGCAATCAAATAGTGACATGATATGGCCAATATCATATTGCTCCTTTTGATCTCCATCTTCGGGGCTCCATGATCATCATCGTCACCGGCATGACACCATGATCTCCATCATCATGATCTCCATCATCGTGTCTCCATGAAGTTGTCTCGCCAACTTATTACTTCTACTACTATGGCTACCGGTTAGCAATAAAGTAAAGTAATTACATGGCGTTGTTCAATGACACGCATGTCATACAATAAATAAAGACAACTCCTATGGCTCCTGCCGGTTGTCATACTCATCGACATGCAAGTCGTGATTCCTATTACTAGAACATGATCAATCTCATACATCACATATCATTCATCACATTCTTCTTGGCCATATCACATCACATAGCATACCCTGCAAAAACAAGTTAGACGTCCTCTAATTGTTGTTTGCATGTTTTACGTGGCTGCTATGGGTTTCTAGCAATAACGTTTCTTACCTACGCAAAAACCACAACGTGATATGCCAATTGCTATTTACCCTTCATAAGGACCCTTTTCATCGAATTCGATCCGACTAAAGTGGGAGAGACAGACACCCGCTAGCCACCTTATGCAACTAGTGCATGTCAGTCGGTGGAACCAGTCTCACGTAAGAGTACGTGTAAGGTCGGTCCGGGCCGCTTCATCCCACGATGCCGCCGAATCAAGATAAGACTAGTAACGGCAAGATAATTGACAATATCGACGCCCACAACTACTTTGTGTTCTACTCGTGCATAGTAACTACGCATAGACCTAGCTCATGATGCCACTGTTGGGGAACGTAGCAGAAATTCCAAATTTTCCTACGTGTCACCAAGATCTATCTATGGAGAAACCAGCAACGAGGGGAAGAAGAGTGCATCTACATACCCTTGTAGATCGCTAAGCGGAAGCGTTCAAGAGAATGGGGTTGAAGGAGTCGTACTCATCGTGATCCAAATCACCGGAGATCCTAGTGCCGAACGGACGGCACCTCCGTGTTCAACACACGTACAGCCCGGTGACGTCTCCCATGCCTTGATCCAGCAAGGAGAGAGGGAGAGGTTGAGGAAGACTCCATCCAGCAGCAGCATGACGGCGTGGTGGTGGTGGAGGAGCGTGGTGATCCAGCAGGGCTTCGCCAAGCACTACGAGATATGAGGAGAAAGAGAGGTAGGGCTGCGCCAGGGAGAGGTCAAGAACTCGTGGCTTGGCAGCCCCCCAAGTGCTCAAGTATATATAGGGGAGAGGGAGGGGGTGCGCCCCACCTAGGGTTCCACCCTAGGGGCGGCGGCCAGCCCCAATCCCATCTATGGGTGGCGGTCACAAGGGGAGAAGGGGGGAGGCGCACCTGGGGTGGGCCTTAGGGCCCATCTGCCCTAGGGTTTGCCCCTCTTCCCTCTTGGAGGTGCCTTGGGCCCTTGTGGGGGGGGGGGCGCACCAGCCCACCTGGGGCTGGTCCCCTCCCACACTTGGCCCATGTAGCCCTCCGGGACTTGTGGCCCCACTTGGTGGACCCCCGGGACCCTCCCGGTGGTCCCGGTACGTTACCGATAAACCCCGAAACTTTTCCGGCGACCAAAACAGGACTTCCCATATATAAATCTTTACCTCTGGACCATTCCGGAACTCCTCGTGACGTCCGGGATCTCATCCAGGACTCCGAACAACATTCGGTAATCACATACAAACTTCCTTTATAACCCTAGCATCATCGAACCTTAAGTGTGTAGACCCTACGGGTTCGGGAACCATGCAGACATGACCGAGACGTTCTCCGGTCAATAACCAATAGCGGGATCTGGATACCCATGTTGGTTCCCACATGTTCCACGATGATCTCATCGGATGAACCACGATGTCCAGGACTTAATCAATCCTGTATACAATTCCCTTTGTCTATCGGTACGATACTTGCCCGAGATTCGATTGTCGGTATCCCGATACCTTGTTCAATCTCATTACCGGCAAGTCTCTTTACTCGTTCCGTAACACATCATCCCATGATCAACTCCTTGATCACATTGTGCACATTATGATGATATCCTACCGAGTGGGCCCAGAGATACCTCTCCGTTTACACGGAGTGACAAATCCCAGTCTCGATTCGTGCCAACCCAACAGACACTTTCGGAGATACCTGTAGTGTACCTTTATAGCCACCCAGTTATGTTGTGACGTTTGGCACACCCAAAGCACTACTACGGTATCCGGGAGTTGCACAATCTCATGGTCTAAGGAAATGATACTTGACATTAGAAAAGCTTTAGCATACGAACTACATGATCTTGTGCTAGGCTTAGGATTGGGTCTTGTCCATCACATCATTCTCCTAATGATGTGATCCCGTTATCAATGGCATCCAATGTCCATGGTCAGGAAACCGTAACCATCTATTGATCAACGAGCTAGTCAACTAGAGGCTTACTAGGGACATGGTGTTGTCTATGTATCCACACATGTATCTGAGTTTCCTATCAATAGAATTCTAGCATGGATAATAAATGATTATCATGAACAAGGAAATATAATAATAATCAATTTATTATTTCCTCTAGGGCATATTTCCAAAAGTCTCCCACTTGCACTAGAGTCAATAATCCAGTTCACATCGATATGTGATTAACACTCAAGGTCACATCCCCATGTGACTAACACCCAAAGAGTTTACTAGAGTCAATAATCTAGTTCACATTACCATTTGATTAACACTCGATGAGTTCTGGGTTTGATCATGTTATGCTTGTGAGAGAGGTTTCAGTCAACGGGTCTGCAACATTTAGATCCGTATGTACTTCGCAAATTTATATGTCATCTTGTAGATGCAACTACTACGCTACATTTGGAGCTATTCCAAATAACTGTTCTACTATACGAATCCAGTTTACTACTCAGAATAATCTGGATTAGTGTCAAAGTTTGCATCGGCGTAACCCTTTACGACGAACTCTTTTACCACCTCCATAATCGAGAAAATTCCTTAGTCCACTAGTTACTAAGGATAACTTTGGCCGCTGTCCTGTGATCCATTCTTGGATCACTCTTGTACCCCTTGACTGACTCGTGGCAAGGCACACTTCAGGTGCGGTACTCAGCATGGCATACCGTATAGAGCCTATGGCAAAAGCATAGGGGACGACCTTCGTCCTTCCTCTTTCTTCTGCCGTGGTCGAGCTTTTAAGTCTTAACTTCATACCTTACAACTCAGGCAAGAACTCCTTCTTTGACTGATCCATCTTGAACACCTTCAAGATCATGTCAAGGTATGTGCTCATTTGAAAGTATCATTAAGCGTTTTGATCTATCCTTATAGATCTTGATGCTCAATGTTCAAGTAGCTTAATTCAGGCTTTCCATTGAAAAACACTTTTCAAATAACGCTGCATGCTTTCCAGAAATTCTACATCATTTCCGATCAACAATATGTTAACAACATATACTCATCAGAAATTCTATAGTGCTCCCACTCACTTCTTTGGAAATACAAGTTTCTCATAAACTTTGTATACACCCAAAACTTTGATCATCTCATCAAAGCATACATTCCAACTCCGAGATGCTCACTCCAGTCCTTAGAAGGATTGCTGGAGCTTTGCATACTTATTAGCATCTTTTAGGATTGACAAAACCTTTCGGTTGTATCACATACAACCTTTCCTCAAGAAAATCGTGAGGAAACAATGTTTTGACATCCTATCTGCAAGATTTCACAAATAATGCAGTGACTGCTAATATAATTCCAACAGACTCTTAGCATCGCTACGAGTGAGAAAATCTCACCGTAGTCAACTCCTTGAACTTGTAGGAAAACATCTTAACGACAAGTCGAGCTTTCTTAATGGTGATACTTGCCATCATTGTCCGTCTTCCTTTTAAAATCCATCTATACCTAACAGCCTTACGACCATAAAGTAGTTCTTCCAAAGTCTATACTTTGTTTTCATATATGGATCCTCTCTCAGATTATCCGTGAAGAAACCACCAACTCTATGGATCGAAAGACGTGCAGCCCCACCGTGGGCGCTAACTCTTGTGTGGTAAAATCTGATAGTAAGAGAGGTATAGAAGCGAGGCTTGATCTAACGATGCGTATGTAGGTGACACAAGGATTATAACTGTTTTCTGGTGAGATGTTTCTTGCATATAGTTTTGTTGTTGCAAAGGTTTCAAACTCGTAAACAGACACCATCAGTGTGCTTATATAGAGGTCACCACTCCCTCGGTTGCCACTGCGTTACAGGAGAGTTAAAGAGAATTAATAACTTCCACTACTATAGGGTATAAATGATCTAATTGCTAGTAATAACACCACACTTCAAGAGGCAAATCAACCTGTGGTTGAGATGGTTAGGTGGACAGTGGTATCCCCAACCCACCAGGGTTCAAATCCTGGTGCTCGCATTATTTCTGGATTTATTTCAGGATTTCCGGCGATGCGCTTTCAGTGGGAGGAGACGTTCCCGTCGACGACGAGGCGCCTATGGTGACTTCGTAAATCTCAAGATGATGTGGCGGCTCAGTCTTTCGAAGGTTTTCATAGGGGTAGGGTGTGCGTGTGTGCATTCATAGGGGTGAGTGTATGCGCGTGTATGTGAGCGCATGTACTGCTGCTCAAAAAAAACACCACACTTCAAGACTTAAGACTTGGAAACGCCTCAACTAATATTCCCGACCGTTGGACTGTTGTGCGCCGAGTGAAGACCATCCGAGTGAGGATATGTCCTTCTCAATCTGAGCTGAGCGATTAAATTCTTCTTGAGGGTGCCCCATGTGGATTGACAAAACCATTATGTTGTTCCGGAACGCCTTTGTCTCCCTTAGAATGAGGCATAGGGCAACCTCGCCTGGACGCGCGTGAGATTGGGACGACCTAGCGCGCGAGAGGCCAAAACCCTCTTTTCATGTTTTATTTTGCTTTCTTTCTTTTTATTTTTGTTTATGCTTCCAAATATATATATTACAATAAAACACATTAAAAACTTTGTTTTGAATTTTTTTAATCAAGCATTTGAAAAATATTGAATGTGTATATAAAAAATATTTCTCACGTATACAAAAATTATATAAGAAAGTTTGATCGTGTATTACAAAATATTAATCAAGCATTTAAAAATGTTAAATGTGTATAGAAAAAAAATTCATGTTTATGAAAAATGTAAAAAAATACATGTGTGTGAAAAAATGTTGATCGTGTATTTAAAACAGTTAAACATCTATAAAAAAATCCTGATGTACAAGAAAAATGTACCATGTGAATGCAAAAAAGTAGACATAAAAATTTGTATTAAAAATTGTTAGTAAAAATGTTGAATATGTGTATAAAAATGTTCCTGGACTGTAAAATATATGTTGAATATGTATGAAAAAATATTGACATCAAAAAGATATGTTTGAAAAAGGTTAATCATGGAAAAACCCTTACACAAAAATTGTTTCATTTTACTGAATAAAATGTTAAACCTGTATAAAATAATGTTCTTATTCTATATGAAAAGAGAAGTAAAAAAACCAATGAAAACAAAGAGAATAACATGAAAAGAAACAAAGTAAACTAAATAAAAAGGAATTTAAAAGGAAATCAGAGAAACCGAAAAAGAAATACTAGAAGAAATTAAATTATAACCAAGGAAAAACATTAAAAAACAAACAAACACTGAAAACCAAGAAGGAAATAAAGAAATCATACATGGAAAAAAAGAAAATAACCAGTCAAAACTAACAAAGAAACAAAGAAAACCGATGAAAAGGAAAGAGAAAAGAAAACCATGAAAAACAAATAAATTCGGAAGAAAAAACAAAAAAAAGTAAAAAAAAACTCAAATGATTCGAGACCGAACCACCCACAGCCAACCCACCGAGGTGAGCGACCGGCCGACCGAGCCTCGAGCCTAGGTGGAGAAGAATTGAGCTGGTCCAGTAAAAACATGAAGTGGAAATTCTTTAGGTGAGCGTATGATATGTCTCGCTAGAGATATAGTCGTCGGGATATGTTGCTCATGGTAACTTGATCTGAGACCGGTTCTGAACTCTCGCATCTGGCCACTAGAATAGATGACTGTTGGTGATTAATGAAAGTGCAAAGTGTTTAAGAACGCACAACAACGTGTAGATTTGAAGACAATTTTTGAAAATTATGAACAATTTTAAATGCCAAATATTTTTAAAACGCAAACAACTTTCAAAGTTGGATTTATTTTGGAATTTCAAACATTTTTTGAAAAACAGAACAATGTTTGAAAATGTGAACAATTTTGAAATCCTTGCACATTTTAAAACTTTATACATTCCTTGAAAATTCCAAAGTTTCCTTTCTGAAAAAACATGAAGTATTTTTTGAAAATGACGAACACTTTTTAAAAATGCAAACAAAATCAAAACATGATTATTATTTTTCAAATTGAATCAATTTTTGAAAATATGAACAAAAATTTAATATTCCAAACATCTTTTGTACTTTCAAACTATAATTGGAAATTCTGAACAAAATTTGAGATTCCATTTCTTTAAAAAATAATAAATCATAAAAAAAGTGAAGAAAACTTGAAATTCAAAACTAATTTGAAAAACTGAAATTCTAAACATTTTTTGTATGTATGAGAAAAATCAAAAAGAAACAGGAAAATGAGAAGGATAAGAATAAGAAAGAAACTGAAAATACAAAAAAAGTGGATGGTCTCACACGACAAGTAGGCTAGCCCACTCCGTCGTCCCTGTGCATTTTGTCGACTACTTGCCGCAGTGAGTGGCAAATAGGGTTTTTACGAAAGATCATCCAGATGAGATGGGTCAGAGCAATTACAAGCGGATGCCCCATATTCGGCCCAAACGCCTGGAGGTTGTCCGGCCATGGACCGGACAGAAAATGGGCACCCAACCGGACCTGCCAAATTTAGGCCAAACGTGTTGGGGATTGTTGCAGAAATTAAAAAATTTCTACGCATCACCAAGATCAATCTATGGAATAACAAGCAACGAGAGAGAGGGGATTGCATCTTCATACCCTTGAAGATCGCGAGTTGGAAGCGTTGCAAGAACGCGGTTGGAGGAGTCGTACACGTAGCGATTCAGATTGCGGCCGAATTCGATCTAAGCACCGAACAACGGTGCCTCCGCGTTCAACACACGTGCAGCCCGGTGACGTCTCCCGCGCCTTGATCCAGCAAGGAGGAGGGAGAGGTTGAGAAAGAAGGCTCCAAAAGCAGCACGACGACGTGGTGGTGATGGAGTGGCAGTTCTCCGGTAGGGCTTCGCCAAGCTCACGCGGAGGAGAGGTGTTGGGGAGGGGAGGGGCTGCGCCTTGGATGTGGTGCTACAGCCCTCCCCTCGCCCCTCTATTTCTAGGGAGAAGGGGGAAGGGGAGCCGGTCCCTCTAGATGAGATCTAGAGGGGACGGCGGCCAAGGGGGAGGGGGCTTGCCCCCCAAGCAAGGGTGGCGCCCCCCTTTAGGGTTCCCCCCAAACCCTAGGCGCATGGGCCCTCGGGTGGGATGACGCCCAGCCCACTAGGGGCTGGTTCCCTTCCACCTACAGCCCATAAGGCCCTCCGGGGCAGGTGGACCCTCCCGGTGGACATCCAGAACCCCTCCGGTGGTCCCGGTACAACACCGACATACCCCCCCGAATATTTCCGGTGACTGTATGATGACTTCCCATATATAAATCTTCACCTCCGGACTATTCCGGAACTCCTCGTGACGTCCGGGATCTCATTCGGGACTCCGAACAACATTCGGTAATCACATACAAATATTCCTAATAACCCTAGCGTCATCGAACCTTAAGTGTGTAGACCCTACGGGTTCGGGAATCATGCAGACATGACCGAGACAACTCTCCGGCCATTAACCAACAGCGGGATCTGGATACCCATGTTAGCTCCCACATGTTCCACGATGATCTCATCGGATGAACCACGATGTCGAGGATTCAAGCAATCCCGTATACAATTCCCTTTGTCAATCGGTACGTTACTTGCCCGAGATTCGATCGTCGGTATCCCAATACCTCGTTCAATCTCGTTACCGGCAAGTCACTTTACTCGTTCCGCAACACATCATCCCGTGATCAACCCTTAGTCACATTGAGCTCATTACGATGATGTCTTACCGAGTGGGCCCAGAGATACCTCTCTGTCATACGGAGTGACAAATCCCAGTCTCGATTCGTGCCAACCCAACAGACACTTTCGGAGATACCGTAGTGCACCTTTATAGCCACCCAGTTACGTTGTGACGTTTGGCACACCCAAAGTATTCCTACATTATCCAGGAGTTGCACAATCTCATGGTCTAAGGAAAAGATACTTGACATTAGAAAAGCTTTAGCAAACGAACTACACGATCTTGCGCTATGCTTAGGATTAGGTCTTGTCCATCACATCATTCTCCTAATGATGTGATCCCGTTATCAATGACATCCA
Organism: Triticum monococcum; assembly: GCA_034509565.1. Taxonomy (NCBI): domain Eukaryota; kingdom Viridiplantae; phylum Streptophyta; class Magnoliopsida; order Poales; family Poaceae; genus Triticum; species Triticum monococcum. The sequence goes on along the minus strand of CM067842.1, from coordinate 71,484,025 downwards.
ATGTCCATAGTCAGGAAACCATGACCATCTGTTGATCAACGAGCTAGTCAACTAGAGGCTCACTAGGGACATGTTGTGGTCTATGTATTCACACATGTATCATGATTTCTGGATAATACAATTATAGCATGAACAATAGACAATTATCATGAACAAGGAAATATAATAATAACCATTTTATTATTGCCTCTAGGGCATATTTCCAACAGTCTCCCACTTGCACTAGAGTCAATAATCTAGTTACATTGTGATGAATTGAACACTGATGACCCACAAGTATAGGGGATCTATCGTAGTCCTTTCGATAAGTAAGAGTGTCGAACCCAACGAGGAGCAGAAGGAAATGATAAGCGGTTTTCAGCAAGATATTCTCTGCAAGTACGGAAATAAGTGGTAACGGATAGTTTTGTGATAGGATAAATTGTAACGAGCAACAAGTAACAAAAGTAAATAAAGTGCAGCAAGGTGGCCCAATCCTTTTTGTAGCAAATGACAAGCCGGAACAAACTCTTATAATAGGAAAAGCGCTCCCGAGGACACATGGGAATATCGTCAAGCTAGTTTTCATCATATTCATATGATTAGTGTTTGATACTTTGATAATTTGATATGTGGGTGGACCGGTGGTTGGGTGCTGTTCTTACTTGAACAAGCGTCCCACTTATGATTAACCTCTATTGCAAGCATCCGCAACTACAACAAAAGTATTAAGGTAAACCTAACCATAGCATGAAACATATGGATCCAAATCAGCCCCTTACGAAGCAACGCATAAACTAGGGTTTAAGCTTCTGTCACTCTAGCAACCCATCATCTACTTATTACTTCCCAATGCCTTCCTCTAGGCCCAAATAATGGTGAAGTGTTATGTAGTCGACGTTCACATAACACCACTAGAGGCTAGACAACATACATCTTATCAAAATATCAAACGAATACCAAATTCACATGACTACTAATAGCAAGACTTCTCCCTTGTCCTCAGGAACAAACGTAATTACTCACAAAGCATATTCATGTTCATAATCAGAGGGGTAATAATATGCATATAGGATCTAAACATATGATCTTCCACCAAATAAACCAACTAGCATCAACTACAAGGAGTAATCAACACTACTAGCAACCTACTAGCACCAATCCCGGACTTTGAGACAAGAATTGGATACAAGAGATGAACTAGGGTTTGGAGATGAGATGGTGCTAGTGAAGATGTTGATGGAGATTGCCCTCTCCCGATGATAGGAGCGTTGGTGATGACGATGGTGATGATTTCCCCCTCCCGGAGGGAAGTTTCCCCGGCAAAACAGCTCTGCCGGAGCTCTAGATTGGTTCCACCAAGGTTCTGCCTCGTGGCGGCGGAGTCTTGTCCCAAAAAGTTCCTTCTGATTCTTTTTCGTCGAAAGACTTCATATAGCAGAAGATGGGCGTCGGAGACCCACCAGGGGGCCCACAAGGTAGGGGGCACGCCCTAGGAGGGGGGCGCGCCCCCCACCCTCGTGAGCAGGGTGTGGGCCCCTGGACTTCATCTTTGGCGAGGATTTTTCTTTATTTATTTTAAGATGTTCCGTGGAGTTTCAGGACTTTTGGAGTTGCACAGAATAGGTCTCTAATATTTGCTCCTTTTCCAGCCCAGAATTCCAGCTGCCGGCATTCTCCCTTCTTATGTAAACCTTGTAAAATAAGAGAGAATAGCCATAAGTATTATGACATAAAGTGAAATAACAGTCCATAATGCAATAAATATCGATATAAAAGCATGATGCAAAATGGACGTATCAACTCCCCCAAGCTTAGACCTCGCTTGTCCACAAGCGAAAAGCCGATAACAATAAATATGTCCTCATGTTTAGAGGTAGAGGCGTCGATAAAAATAAAATACGGACATGAAGGCATCATGATTATTCTCATAACAGCAACATATATATATTTTTTCATATGATTACTTATGTTCAAGTGATGATCTATTCACAATGCAAAAGTATAAATCATAAACCTTATTAGGCTCCGACAAACTATAATCTCAGTCATTGAAGCAATTGCAATTTATCATAACATCGGAAAGACTCTATGTCAGAGCTAAAAAGCAAGTCCACATACTCAACTATCATTTAGTCCTTCATAATTGCTAACACTCATGCAATACTTGTGGTTATGAAGTTTTAATCGGACACAGAGAAAGATAGGGGCTTATAGTTTTGCCCCACAACCTTTTACCTCAAGGGTAATGTCAACAATAACAATTCATGCTCCCCTATATCCAATTATATATATATATATATATATATATATATCATGTTCTTTCCAACATGCTGAGCTTGCCAAAGGATAAAATGAAAAAGGAAAGGTGAAGATCACCATGACTCTTGCATAAGGTAGAAGATAATAATAAAAGATAGGCCCTTCGCAGAGGAAAGCAGAGGTTGCCATGCGCTTTTATGGTTGGATGCACAAAATCTCAATGCGAAAGAACATCACTTTATATTGCCCCTTGTGATATGAACCTTTATTATGCAGTCCGTCGCTTTTAGTACTTCCACATCACAAGATTGTATAAAGCTTATTTCTCCCACGCCAATCAATCATACATATTTAGAGCAATTTTTATTGATTTGCACCGATGACAACTTACTTGAAGGATCTTACTCAATCCATAGGTAGATATGGTGGACCCTCATGGCAAAACTGGTTTAAGGGTATTTGGAAGCACAAGTAGTATTTCTACTTGGTGCTGAGAATTTGGCTAGCATGAGGGGGAAAGGCAAGCTCAACAAGTTAGAGGATCCATGACAACATAATTTATCTCGGATATAAGAAAGGCATAACTCATTACGTTGTCTTCCTTGTCCAGCATCAACTCTTTAGCATATCATATTTTAATGAGTGCTCCCAATCATAAAAGATGTCAATGATAATATATCTATATGTGAAACATCTCTTTCCTTATTACTTCCTATTAATTGCAATGATGACCAAAGCTATGTCTGTCAACTCCCAACAACTTTTAATCATCATACTCTTTCTATGTGAAGTCATTACTCTCAATAAGATCAATATGAACTTTTTGTTTCTTTTTATTCTTTTTCTCTTTTCTTTTATTCACCCAAGATCATGGAAAAATAATCAAGCCCTTAACTCAACACGAATCTTTATTATATATAGCTCACGGACTCGATTACAAAGAGAGATCATAAAGCAAACTCAAAACTAGATCATGCCATAAACTTTATTCTACTAGATCAAGATACTACTAATAGGAATGAACTAAGAAAAAACGCTAAAGATAGGAGTTGTGATTGTGATACGATACCGGGGCACCTCCCCCAAGCTTGGCAGTTGCCAAGGGGAGTGCCCATACCCATTTGATTATGTCTCCTTTGTCGGTGAAGAAGGTGGTGGTGATGTTGGCTTAGTTGATGGCTTAGGCTTCTCACTTAATTTGCGCTTGAGGACGACATTTTGATCCCTCGGATCATCAATCTCCCACTCCAAGGTTAATATCTTTTTGCATAGGCCCTGCTTATTTTCCTGCAAGATACGAAAAGGGATAAACTCGAACTTGGGTTTCTTTACCCTATCAGGGAGACTTGACTTTTTGAACTCCACGTGCATGTCCCCAGGTTGAGGTAATGGTGCTTCATCTTCATCTGAGCTTGTCTCCTCCTTCCCCTTGGGTTCATAGTCCTCTTCTTCCTCCTTGGTCCATCCATCGTGTTCCACATCTCCATAGACCTTGGGATTTGCTAAGTAATCATCCACATAGCTTTCTCCTTCCGAATCCTGGGAAGACATGTTGATTTAATCTGCAACGGGACAGCTCAAAACGAAAACAGAGGATATTTGCGTGATACGGGAGTCAAAACCTTCGGGAGGTTATATAATGAATTTTTACCGACCAAAATACGTATCGTGCAAGAAAACAGAGTCCGGAAGGCACACGAGGTGCTCACGAGGTAGGGGGCGCGCCCAGAGGGGTAGGGCGCGCCCACCACCCTCGTGGGGCCCTCGTGTCCTTCCCGGACTGCTACTTATTTTTCTATTTTTCTAAATATTCCAAAACAGAGAAATATTGCCTTAAAAATTGTTTTGGAGTCAGTTTACTTACCGTACCACATACCTATTCCTTTTCAAAGTCTGAAACGGTCTAGAAGGTGTCCCTTATGTATTCCTCCGGGGTTACGGTTTCAATAATATTGGTTTCAACATTTATGGGATTACCTAAGATATAATGTTTGATTCTTTGACCGTTTACCACCTTCGGATTTGTGCCTTCGAAGTTGTTGATCTTTATGGCACCGAAACGATAGACCTCTTCGATAACATAGGGGCCTTCCCATTTAGAGAGAAGTTTTCCTGCAAAAAATCTTAAAGGAGAGTTGTATAGCAATACATAATCACCTACATTAAACTCATGCTTTTGTATCCTTTTGTCATGCCATCTTTTAACTTTTTCTTTAAACAACTTGGCATTTTCATAAGCTTGGGTTCTCCATTCATCAAGTGAGCTAATATAAAATAACCTCTTTTCACCGGCAAGTTTGAAATCATAGTTGAGCTCTTTAATAGCCCAATATGCCTTATGTTCTAGTTCGAGAGGTAAGTGACATGCTTTTCCATAAACCATTTTATACGGAGACATACCAATAGGATTTTTATATGCAGTTCTATAAGCCCATAATGCATCATCAAGTTTCTTAGACCAATTCTTTCTAGACCTATTAACAGTCTTTTGCAAAATTAATTTGAGCTCTCTATTGCTCAATTCTACTTGACCACTAGACCGTGGGTGATAAGGGGATGCAATTCTATGATTAACATCATACTTAGCAAGCATTTTACGGAAGCACCATGAATAAAGTGTGAACCACCATCAGTCATTAAATATCTAGGGACTGCAAACCTCGGAAAAATAACTTCCTTAAGCATTTTAATAGAAGTGTTATGATCAGCACTACTAGTTGGAATAGCTTCTACCCACTTAGTAACGTAATCAACATCAACTAAAATATGTGTGTATCCATTAGAGGCAGGAAAAGGTCCCATATAATCAAAGCCCCAAACATCAAACGGTTCAATAACAAGAGAATAATTCATAGGCATTTCTTGACGTCTACTAATATTACCAATTCTTTGACATTCATCACAAGACAAGACAAACTTACGGGCATCCTTGAAGAGAGTAGGCCAATAAAAACCAGATTGCAATACCTTATGTGCAGTTCTATCTCCAGCGTGGTGTCCTCCATAAGCCTCGGAATGACACTTGCATAGGATTGATACGTCTCCGTCGTATCTACTTTTCCAAACACTTTTGCCCTTGTTTTGGACTCTAACTTGTATGATTCGAATGGAACTAACCCGGACTGACATTGTTTTCAGCAGAATTGCCATGGTGTTGTTTTATGTGCAGAAAACAAATATTCTCGCAATGACCTGAAACTCCACGGAACATCTTAGAAAAAATAAAAAAAATCCTCGCCAAAGATGAAGACCAGGGGCCCACGCCCTTCTCATGAGGGTGGGGGGAGCCCCCCCTAGGGCGCTCCCCCTACCTCGTGGGCCCCCTGGATGCCCTCCAACGCCAACTCCAACTCTATATATTTGCTTTCAGAGAGAAAAAAATCAGAGAGAAGAAATCATCGCGTTTTACGATACAGAGCCACCGCCAAGCCCTAAAACCTCTCGGGAGGGCCGATCTAGAGTCCGTTCGGGGCTCCAGAGAGGGGGATTCGTCGCCGTCGTCATCATCAACCATCCACCATCACCAATTTCATGATGCTCACTGCCGTGCGTGAGTAATTCCATCATAGGCTTGCTGGACGGTGATGGGTTGGATGAGATTTATCATGTAATCGAGTTAGTTTTGTTAGGGTTTGATCCCTAGTATCCATTATGTTCTGAGATTGATGTTGCTATGACTTTGCTATGCTTAATGCTTGTCACTAGGGCCCGAGTGCCATGATTCCAGATCTGAACCTATTATGTTTTCATGAATATATGTGAGTTCTTGATCCGATCTTGCAAGTCTATAGTCACCTACTATGTGTTATGATCCGGCAACCCCGAAGTGACAATAATCGGGACCACTCCTGGTGATGACCATGGTTTGAGGAGTTCATGTATTCACTATGTGCTAATGCTTTGTTCCGGTTCTCTATTAAAAGGAGGCCTTAATATCCCTTAGTTTCCAATAGGATCCCACTGCCACGAGAGGGTAGTACAAAAGATGTCATGCAAGTTCTTTTCCATAAGCACGTATGACTATATACGGAATACATGCCTACATTACATTAATGAATTGGAGCTAGTTCTATGTCACCCTATGTTATAACTGTTACATGATGAACCGCATCCGACATAATTATCCATCACTGATCCGGTGCCTACGAGTTTTCCATATACTGGTTCTCGCTTATTTATTTTCCCGCTGCTACTGTTACAATCACTACAAAATACCAAAAACATTACTTTTGCTGTCTTTACTTTTGTTGCCGCTACCACCACTATCATATTACTGTGCTACTAAACACTTTGCTGCAGATACTAAGTTTTCAGGTGTGGTTGAATTGACAACTCAGCTGCTAATACTTGAAAATATTCTTTGGCTCCCCTTGTGTTGAATCAATAAATTTGGGTTGAATACTCTACCCTCGAAAGCTGTTGCGATCCCCTATATTTGTGGGTTATCAAGACAAATTTCTAGCGCCGTTGCCGGGGAGCATAGCTCTATTCTTTGAGTCACTTGGGATTTATATCTGCTGGACACTATGAAGAACTTGAGAGATCCAAAAACCAAGATCTATCGCTCAACTACGAGGGGAGGTAAGGAACTGCCATCTAGCTCTGCACTTGATTCACCTTCTGTTATGAGTAAGCTAGCGACACCTACACCTGCTTCTGCTATTCGTTCTGATATGTCGCATGTTATTGATGATGCCACTTCTGCTATTGATGATACTTATGATGAAACTGCTTCTATGCCTGATACTACTGTGCCCCTTTGTGAATTTCTTGATGAACAAATTGCTAGGCCTAGAGAAAAATAAATTATTGAATCTGAATACGATGATGATAGTGATGATGAAAATATGCCTATTATTCCTGAGGGCTATCTTTTTGATATGGAATCTTCTGCCGCTATTTTAGCTTGCAGAGATAGATATGAGCTTAAGAGGTTATTGTTGGGGAACGTAGTAATTCCAAAAAAATTCCTACGCACACGCAAGATCATGGTGATGCACAGCAACGAGAGGGGAGAGTGTGATCTACGTACCCTTGTAGACCGACAGCGGAAGCGTTAGCACAACGTGGTTGATGTAGTCGTACGTCTTCACGGCCCGACCGATCAAGCACCGAAACTACGGCACCTCCGAGTTCTAGCACACGTTCAGCTCGATGACGATCCCCGGACTCCGATCCAGCAAAGTGTTGGGGAAGAGTTCCGTCAGCATGACGGCGTGGTGACAATCTTGATGTACTACCGTCGCAGGGCTTCGCCTAAGCACCGCTACAATATTACCGAGGATTATGGTGGAAGGGGGCACCGCACACGGCTAAGAATATGATCATGTGGATCAACTTGTGTGTCTAGAGGTGCCCCCTGCCCCCATATATAAAGGATCAAAGGGGAGGGTGCGGCCGGCCAGGAGGAGGGCGCGCCAGGAGGAGTCCTACTCCCACCGGGAGTAGGATTCCCCCCTTTCCTAGTTGGAATAGGATTCGGGAGGGGGAAAGAGGAGAGAGAGAAGGAAGGGGGGGCGCCGCCCCCCTCTCCTTGTCCTATTCGGACTAGGGGGGGAGGGGCGCACGGCCCAGCCCTGGCCACCTCTCCTCTTTTCCACTAAAGCCCATATACCTCCCGGGGGGTTCCGGTAACCTCCCGGTACTCCGGTAAAATCCCGATTTCATCCGGAACACTTCCGATATCCAAATATAGGCTTCCAATATATCAATCTTTATGTATCGACCATTTCGAGACTCCTCGTCATGTCCGTGATCACATCCGGGACTCCGAACAAACTTCGGTACATCAAAATGCATAAACTCATAATATAACTATCATCGAAACCTTAAGCGTGCGGACCCTATGGGTTCGAGAACAATGTAGACATGACCGAGACACGTCTCCGGTCAATAACCAATAGCAGAACCTGGATGCTCATATTGGCTCCTACATATTCTACGAAGATCTTTATCGGTCAGACCGCATAACAACATATGTTGTTCCCTTTGTCATCGGTATGTTACTTGCCCGAGATTCGATCGTCGGTATCTCAATACCTAGTTCAATCTCGTTATCGGCAAGTCTCTTTACTCGTTTCATAATACATCATCTCACAACTAACTCATTAGTTGCAATGCTTGCAAGGCTTATGTGATGTGCATTACCGAGAGGGCCCACAGATACCTCTCCGACAATTGGAGTGAAAAATCCTAATCTCGAAAAACGCCAACCCAACATGTACCTTTGGAGACACCTGTAGAGCTCCTTTATAATCACCCAGTTACATTGTGACGTTTGGTAGCACACAAAGTGTTCCTCCAGTAAACGGGAGTTGCATAATCTCATAGTCATAGGAACATGTATAAGTCATGAAGAAAGCAATAGCAACATACTAAACGATCGGGTGCTAAGCTAATGGAATGGGTCATGTCAATCACATAATTCTCCTAATTATGTGATCCCGTTAATCAAATGACAACTCATGTCTATGGCTAGGAAACATAACCATCTTTGATCAACAGGCTAGTCAAGTAGAGGCATGCTAGTGACACTCTGTTTGTCTATGTATTCACACATGTATTATGTTTCCGGTTAATACAATTCTAGCATGAATAATAAACATTTATCATGATATAAGGAAATAAATAATAACTTTATTATTGCCTCTAGGGCATATTTCCTTTAGTCTCCCACTTACACTAGAGTCAATAATCTAGTTCACATCACCATGTGATTTAACATCAATAGTTCACATCTTTATGTGGTTAACACCCATAGTTCACATCCACAAGTGACCAACACCCAAAGGGTTTACTAGAGTCAGTAATTTAGTTCACATCGCTATGTGATGAACACCCAAAGAGTACTAAGGTGTGATCATGTTTTGTTTGTGAGATAATTTTAGTCAACGGGTCTGTCATATTCAGATCCGTAAGTATTTTGCAAATTTCTATGTCTACAATGCTCTGCACGGAGCTACTTTATCTAATTGCTCCCACTTTCAATATGTATCCAGATGAAGACTTAGAGTCATCCGGATCAATGCCAAAACTTGTATCGACGTAACCCTTTTACGACGAACCTTTTGTCACCTCCATAATCGAGTAACATATCCTTATTCCACTAAGGATAATTTTGACCGTTGTCCAGTGATCTACTCCTAGATCACTATTGTACTCCCTTGCCAAAAACAGTGTAGGGTATACAATAGGTCTGGTACACAGCATGGCATACTTTATAGAACCTATGGCCAAGGCATAGGGAATGACTTTCATTCTCTTTCTATTTTCTGTCGTGGTCGTGCTTTGAGTCTTACTCAATTTCACACCTTGTAACACAGGCAAGAATTCTTTCTTTGACTGTTCCATTTTGAACTAATTCAAAATCTTGTCAAGGTATGTACTCATTGAAAAAACTTATCAAGCGTCTTGATCTATCTCTATAGATCTTGATGCTCAATATGTAAGCAGCTTCACCGAGGTCTTTCTTTGAAAAAACTCCTTTCAAACACTCCTTTATGCTTTGCAGAATAATTCTACATTATTTCCGATCAACAATATGTCATTCACATATACTTATCAGAAATGTTGTAGTGCTCCCACTCACTTTCTTGTAAATACAGGCTTCACCGCAAGTCTGTATAAAACTGTATGCTTTGATCAACTCATCAAAGCGTATATTCCAACTCTGAGATGCTTGCACCAGTCCATAGATGGATCGCTGGAGCTTGCACATTTTGTTAGTACCTTTAGGATTGACAAAACCTTCTGGTTGCATCATATACAACTCTTCTTTAATAAATCCATTAAGGAATGCAGTTTTGTTTATCCATTTGCCAGATTTCATAAAATGCAGCAATTGCTAACATGATTCGGACAGACTTAAGCATAGATATGAGTGAGAAAATCTCATCGTAGTCAATACCTTGAACTCGTTGAAAACCTTTTTGCGACAATTCTAGCTTTGTAGATAGTAACACTACTATCAGCGTCCGTCTTCCTCTTGAAGATCCATTTAATCTCAATGGCTCGCCGATCATTGGGCAAGTCAATCAAAGTCCATACTTTGCTCTCATACATGGATCTCATCTCAGATTTCATGGCCTCAAGCCATTTAGCGGAATCTGGGCTCATCATCGCTTCCTCATAGTTCGCAAGTTCGTCATGGTCTAGTAACATGACTTCCAGAACAGGATTACCGTACCACTCTGGTGCGGATCTCACTCTGGTTTACCTACGAGATTCGGTAGTAACTTGATCTGAAGTTACATGATCATCATCATTAGCTTCCTCACTAATTGGTGTAGTAGTCACAAGAACAGATTTCTGTGATGAACTACTTTCCAATAAGGGAGAAGGTACAATTACCTTATCAAGTTTTCTACTTTCCTCCCACTCACTTCTTTCGAGAGAAACTCCTTCTCTGGAAAGGATCCATTCTCAGCAACGAATATCTTGCCTTCGGATCTGTGATAGAAGGTGTACCCTACATTTTCTTTTGGGTATCCTATGAAGACGCACTTCTCCGATTTGGGTTTGAGCTTATCAGGATGAAACTTTTTCATATAAGCACCGCAACCTCAAACTTTAAGAAACGACAACTTTGGTTTCTTGCCAAATCACAGTACAGTGTCGTTTCAACGGATTTAGATGGTGCCCTTTTTTTGTGAATGCAGCTATCTCTAATGCATAACCCCAAAACTATAGTGGTAAATCGGTAAGAAACATCATAGATTGCACTATATCCAATAAAGTACGGTTATGACGTTTGAACACACCATTATGCTGTGGTGTTCCAGGTGGCATGAATTTGTGAAACTATTCCACATTGTTTTAATTGAAGACCAAACTCGTAACTCAAATATTCGTCTTTGCGATCAGATCATGGGAACCTTATCTTCTTGTCATGATGATTTTCCACTTCACTCTGAAATTCTTTGAACTGTTCAAATATTTCAGACTTATGTTTCATCAAGTAGATATACTCATATCTGCTCAAATCATCTGTGAAGATCAGAAAATAATGATACCTGCTGCGAGCTTCAATATTCATCGGTCCACATACATCAGTATGCATGATTTCCAACAAATCTGTCGCTTGCTGCATTGTTCCGGAGAACGGAGTCTTAGTCATCTTGCCCATGAGGCATGGTTCGCAAGCATCAACTGATTCATAATCAAGTGATTCAAAAAGCCCACCAGCATGGATTTTCTTCATGCGCTTTACACCAATATGACCTAAACGGCAGTGCTACAAATAAGTTGCACTATCATTATTAACTTTGCATCTTTTGGTTTCAATATTATGAATATGTGTATCACTACCAAGATCCAACGAACTATTTTCATTGGGTGTGTAACCATATAAGGTTTTATTCATGTAAACAGAACAACAATTTATTCTCTTACTTAAATGAATAACCGTATTGCAATAAACATGACAAATCATATTTATGCTCAACGCAAACACCAAATAACACTTATTTAGGTTCAACACTAATCCCGAAAGTATAGGGAGTGTGTGATGATGATCATATCAATCTTGGAACCACTTCCAACACACATCATCACTTCACCCTTAACTAGTCTCTGTTCATTCTGCAACTCCCGTTTCGAGTTACTACTCTTAGTAACTGAACTAGTATCAAATACTGAGGGGTTGCTATAAACACTAGTAAAGTACACATCAATAACATGTATATCAAATATACTTATGTTCACTTTGCCATCCTTCTTATCCGCCAAATACTTGGAGTAGTTCCGCTTCCAGTGACTAGTCCCTTTGCAGTAGGAGCACTTAGTCTCAGGCTTAGGATCAGATTTGGGCTTCTTCACTTGAGTAGCAACTTGCTTGCCGTTCTTCTTGAAATTCCCCTTCTTCCAATTGCCCTTTTCTTGAAACTAGTGGTCTTGTCAACCATCAACACTTGATGCTCTTTCTTGATTTCTACCTTCGTCGATTTCAGCATCACGAAGAGCTTGGGAATTGTTTCCGTTATCCCTTGCATATTATAGTTCATCACGAAGTTCTACTAACTTGGTGATGGTGACTAGAGAATTCTGTTAATCACTATTTTATCTGAAAGATTAACTCCCACTTGGTTCAAGCGATTGTAGTACCCAGACAATCTGAGCACATGCTCACTAGTTGAGCGATTCTCCTCCATCTTTTAGCTATAGAACTTGTTGGAAACTTCATATCTCTCAACTCGGGTATTTACTTGAAATATTAACTTCAACTCCTGGAACATCTCATATGTTCCATGACGTTCAAAACGTCTTTGAAGTCCCGATTCTAAGCCGTTAAGCATGGTGCACTAAACTATCAAGTAGTCATCATATTGAGCTAGCCAAACGTTCATAACGTCTGCATCTGCTCCTGCAATAGGTCTGTCACCTAGCGGTGCATCAAGGACATAATTCCTCTATGCAGCAATGAGGATAAACCTCAGATCACAGATCCAATCCGCATCATTGCTACTAACATTTTTCAACACAATTTTCTGTAGGAACATATCAAAATAAACACAGGGAAGCAACAACGCGAGCTATTGATCTACAACATGATTTGCAAAATACTACCAGGACTAAGTTCATGATAAATTTAAGTTTAATTAATCATATTACTTAAAGAACTCCCACTTAGACAGACATCTCTCTAATCCTCTAAGTGATCACGTGATCCAAATCAACTAAACCATGTCCGATCATCACGTGAGATGGAGTAGTTTCATTGGTGAACATCACTATGTTGATCATATCTACCATATGATTCACGCTCGACCTTTCAGTCTCCGTGTTCCGAGGCCATATCTGTATATGCTTGGCTCGTCAAGTATAACCTGAGTATTCCGCGTGTGCAACTGTTTTGCACCCGTTGTATTTGAACGTAGAGCCTATCACACCCGATCATCATGTGGTGTCTCAGCATGAAGAACTTTCGCAACGGTGCATACTCATGGAGAACACTTCTTGATAATTAGTGAGAGATCATCTTAAAAATGCTACCGTCAAACTAAGCAAAATAAGATGTATAAAAAGATAAACATCATATGCAATCAAAAATATGTGACATGATATGGCCATCATCATCTTGCGCCTTTGATCTCCATCTCCAAAGTACTGTCATGATCTCTATCGTCACCGGCATGACACCATGATCTCCATCATCTTGATCTATATCAATGTGTCGTTTACATGATCGTCTCGCCAACAATTGCTCTTGCAACTATTGCTATCGCATAGCGATAAAGTAAAGCAATTGTTTGGCGCTTGCATCTTATGCAATAGAGAGACAACTATAAGGATTTTGCCAGTTGCCGATAACTTCAACAAAACATGATCATCTCATACAACAACTTATATCTCATTATGTCTTGACCATATCACATCACAACATGCCCTGCAAAAACAAGTTAGACGTCCTCTACTTTGTTGTTGCAAGTTTTACGTGGCTGCTACGGGCTTAGCAAGAACCATTCTTACCTACACATCAAAACCACAACGATAGTTTGTCAAGTTGGTGCTGTTTTAACCTTCGCAAGGACCGGGCATAGCCACACTTGGTTCAACTAAAGTTGGAGAAACTGACACCGGCCAACTACCTGTGTGCAAAGCACGTCGGTAGAACCAGTCTCGCGTAAGCGTACGCGTAATGTCGGTTCGGGCCGCTTCATCCAACAATACCGCCGAACCAAAGTATGACATGCTGGTAAGCAGTATGACTTATATCGCCAACAACTCACTTGTGTTCTACTTGTGCACAACATCAACGCATAAAACCTAGGCTCGGATGCCACTGTTGGGGAACGTAGTAATTTCAAAAAAAATCCTACGCACACGCAAGATCATGGTGATGCATAGCAACAAGAGGGGAGAGTGTGATCTACGTACCCTTGTAGACCGACAGCGGAAGCATTAGCACAACGCGGTTGATGTAGTCGTACGTCTTCACAGCCCGACCGATCAAGCACCGAAACTACGGCACCTCCGAGTTCTAGCACACGTTCAGCTCGATGATGATCCTCGGACTCCGATCCAGCAAAGTGTCGGGGAAGAGTTCCGTCAGCACGACGGCGTGGTGACGATCTTGATGTACTACCGTCGCAGGGCTTCACCTAAGCACCGCTACAATATTATCGAGGATTATGGTGGAAGGGGGCACCGCACACGGCTAAGAATATGATCACGTGGATCAACTTGTGTGTCTAGAGGTGCCCCCTGCCCCCGTATATAAAGGATTAAAGGGGGGTGCGGCCGGCCAGGAGGAGGGTGCGCCAGGAGGAGTCCTACTCCCACCGGGAGTAAGATTCCCCACCCTTTCCTAGTTGGAATAGGATTCGGGAGGGGGAAAGAGGAGAGAGAGAAGGAAGGGGGGGGCGCCGCCCCCCTCTCCTTGTCCTATTCGGACTAGGGGGGAGGGGCGCGCGGCCCAGCCCTGGCCACCTCTCCTCTTTTCCACTAAAGCCCACTAAGGCCCATATACCTCCCAGGGGGTTCCGGTAACCTCCCGGTACTCTGGTAAAATCCCGATTTCATCCAGAACACTTCCGATATCCAAATATAGGCTTCCAATATATAAATCTTTATGTCTCGACCATTTCGAGACTCCTCGTCATGTCCGTGATCACATCCGGGACTCCGAACAAACTTCGGTACATCAAAATGCATAAACTCATAATATATCTGTCATCGAAACCTTAAGCGTGCGGACCCTACAGGTTCGAGAACAATGTAGACATGACCGAGACACGTCTCCGGTCAATAACCAATAGCGGAACCTGGATGCTCATATTGGCTCCTACATATTCTACGAAGATCTTTATCGGTCAGACCGCATAACAACATACGTTGTTCCCTTTGTCATCGGTATGTTACTTGCCCGAGATTCGATCGTCGGTATCTCAATACCTAGTTCAATCTCGTTACCAGCAAGTCTCTTTACTCATTTCGTAATACATCATCTCACAACTAACTCATTATTTGCAATGCTTGCAAGGCTTATGTGATGTGCATTACCGAGAGGGCCCAGAGATACCTCTCCAACAATCGGAGTGACAAATCCTAATCTCGAAATACGCCAACCCAACATGTACCTTTGGAGACACCTGTAGAGCTCCTTTATAATCACCCAGTTACGTTGTGACGTTTGGTAGCACACAAAGTGTTCCTCCGGTAAACGGTAGTTGCATAATCTCATAGTCATAGGAACATGTATAAGTCATGAAGAAAGCAATAGCAACATACTAAACGATCGGGTGCTAAGCTAATGGAATGGGTCGTGTCAATCACATCATTCTCCTAATGATGTGATCCCGTTAATCAAATGACAACTCATGTCTATGGCTAGGAAACATAACCATCTTTGATCAACAGGCTAGTCAAGTAGAGGCATACTAGTGACACTCTGTTTGTCTATGTATTCACACATGTATTATGTTTCCGGTTAATACAATTCTAGCATGAATAATAAACATTTATCATGATATAAGGAAATAAATAATAACTTTATTATTGCCTCTAGGGCATATTTCCTTCAGTTATTAGTTAAGTGGAACAAAGAATCACTTAGAGATAAGATGAAACCCGACCCTGCTTTTGCTACTTCACCTATTTGTGTTCCTGATAAGGATTATGAATTCTCTGTTGATCCTGATATAATTACTTTGGTTGAATCTAATCCGTTTTATGGCTATGAATCTGAAACTGTTGTGGCACATCTTACTAAGTTAAATGATATAGCTGCCCTATTTACTAATGATGAGAGATCGCGTTACTTTTATATACTCAAAATATTTCCGTTCTCATTAAAGGGTGATGCTAAGATATGGTTTAATTCTCTTGATCCTGGTTGTGTGCGTAGTCCCCACGATATGATTTATTACTTCTCTGCTAAATATTTCCCTGCTCATAAGAAACAAGCTGCTTTGAGGGAAATATACAACTTCGTGCAAATTAAAGAAGAGAGTCTCCCACAAGCTTGGGGGAGGCATCTCAAGTTACTTAATGCTTTGCATGATCATCCTCTTAAGAAACCTGAAATACTTGATATCTTTTATAGTGGACTAACCGGTGCTTCCAGAGATTACCTGGATAGTTGTGTTGGTTCTCTTTTCAGGGAAAGAACACCGGATGAAGCTGAAATCCTATTGAATAATATGTTGACAAATGAAAATAATTGGGCACCTCCTGAGCCAACTCCTGCTCCAATTACTGAGCCTATTCTTAAACCAACTCCGAAGAAGAGAGGTGTTCTATTCCTCAGTCCCAAAGATATGCAAGAGGCAAAGAAATCTATGAAAGAGAAAGGTATTAAAGCTGAAGACGTTAAGAATTTACCTCCTATTGAAGAAATACATGGTCTTAATCCACCGCCTGTTGAAGAAACATATGATCGTAACTCTTTATTTATTGAAGAACCTCCTGATCCCGATATCCCGACACAGGTAGTAAAGGTAAATTCTCTCTATAGATATGATAAAGCTAAAGTCCCTCCTACTAAAATTGCTAGTCAGTGCTTGGATGAGTTTGATAACTTTATGTTTAAGCAAGACGACTTCAATGCTTATTTTGGTAGACAATTAAAAGAAAATGCTTATATGATTAGACGCTTGGGTGATTATATGGCTAATATTAAAGGTGAACTTAAACTTGTTAGCAAACATGCTTCTATGGTTACCACTCAAGTAGAACAAGTACTTAAGGCTCAAAAAGAAGTGCTTGATGAAATGAATAGTAAGAAAAATGATTATGCTATTAGAGTGGCTACTAGAACTGGTAGAATGACTCAGGAACCTTTGTATCCTGAAGGCCACCCTAAGGGAATCGAGCAAGATTCTCAGAGAAATAATATTGATGTTCCTAGTTCTTCTAAAAAGAAGAAGAAGAAAAATGATAGAACTGTGCAAACTTCTAGTGAACCTATTGCTGAACCACCTGATAATCCAAATGATATTTCTATGTCTGATGCGGAAACACAATCTGGTAATGAACATGAACCTAATGAAAATATTAATGATGATGTTCATGATGATGCTCAACCTAGTAATGACAATGATGTAGAAGTTGAACCTACTGTTGATCTTGATAACCCACAATCAAAGAATCAACGTTATGATAAAAGAGACTTTGTTGCTAGGAAACATGGTAAAGAAAGGGAACCTTGGGTTCAGAAACCCATGCCTTTTCCTCTGAAACCATCCAAGAAAAAGGATGATGAGGATTTTGAGCGCTTTTCTGAAATGATTAGGCCTATCTTTTTGCGTATGCGATTACCTGATGTGCTCAAAACAAATCCTTATGCTAAATATATGAAGGATATCATTACTAATAAAAGAAAGATACCGGAAGCTGAAATTTCCACCATGCTTGCTAATTATACTTTTAAGGGTGGAATACCAAAGAAACTTCGAGATCCCAGAGTACCTACTATACCTTGCTCCATTAAAAGAAACTATGTTAAAACTGCTTTATGTGATCTTGGAGACGGTGTTAGTGTTATGCCTCTCTCTTTATATTGTAGACTTGATTTAATAAGTTGACACCTACTGAAATATCTTTGCAAATGGCTGATAAATCAACTGCTATACCTGTCGGTATTTGTGAGGATGTGCCTGTTGTGGTTGCAAACATTACTATTTTAACGGACTTTGTTATTCTTGATATTCCCGAGGACGATAGTATGTCTATTATTCTTGGAAGACCCTTTTTGAATACTGCGGGGGTTGTTATTGATTGCAAAAAAGGCAATGCCACCTTTCATGTTAATGGTAATGAGCATGTGGTAAACTTTCCGAGGAAACAACCTCAAGTTCATAGTATCAACTCCATTGGAAAAATTCCATCGATTATATTTGGAGGTTTTGAATTCCCTCTTCCTACTGTCAAAAAGAAATATGATATACTTATTATTGGGGATGTGCATATCCCCATTGAGGTAACTTAGTGTTATTCGAAATTTCTCCGGTTTCATGATTATCGGAATGAGTTTGTTAACAAGACTTGATCAACCTTGTTAGTGGATTCTTTTTGATGAGCATGAGATAGATGAAACTAGAAGCACCACCTTCTGTACCTTCTCTTTATTTTCTGTCAATTAGTAGAAATAAAGTAAAAATAGTATTTTTCTGTCTGTTTCCTGACTTATCCGTGCAATGTAAAAATATCCCGAAAATAAAAGTCTCAGAATGACATGCCAATTTAATATGATTTTTTCGGGAATATTTGAGGATTACTGTGCAAAAATTACCGCGCGAGGAGCTGCCACCTGGCAACGAGGGTGGTGGGCGCCCCCCCCCCTCTAGGGCGCGCCC
Source organism: Triticum monococcum (assembly GCA_034509565.1). Lineage (NCBI taxonomy): Eukaryota > Viridiplantae > Streptophyta > Magnoliopsida > Poales > Poaceae > Triticum > Triticum monococcum. The sequence continues at coordinate 71,465,492 of CM067842.1, read as the reverse complement.
CCCTGCCTCGTGGGCCCACGGTGGCCCTCCTCCACTTATCCCAGCACCCATCTTCTTCCTCTGTCTCACACAAACCCGAGAAACCAACTCAAGCACGAGTTCCAGCCACTTTTGCTGTGATTTTCGATCTCCTTGCTCAGAGCACCTCTCGCAAAACTGCTTGGGGAGATTGTTCCTTGGTATGTGACTCCTCCATTGGTCCAATTAATTTTTATTCTAGTGCTTTATTCTTTGAAAAATTGTGCTGCATAGGTGACCATGTTCTTGAGCTTGCATGTCAAATTTATATGGTTCTAAGTAGTTCTAATGCTTGATATAGGCTCTAGGCACTTGTAGGAGTAGTTTCTATCAGTTTTATTGAAGTTGGTCCATTTTTGTTTGAAGTTACTAAAAATTTCAGATTATTTCAGAAAAATAATGAGGAGATTTTTTTAGGGGCTCATCGAGCCAAAGCTCGAAGGAAAAGGCACCGAAGCCTATGTATAATTTGCCGCGCACCGCGGAGATTCGGGCGTGTGAATGGCCTTCTGATGATTTCTTGAGAGCAACCGGTGTCTATGAAGATTTTCATGAATTGGTTCACAACGCAGGCCTCACCGCTTTCCTCCACGACCAATGGGATCAGTATCTCTTACCCACAAATACTTTTGTGCAAAACTTTCATTTTCATTCTAGGAACTCACCACCTACGGTGGAGTTTCATTTATATGATGAGCATAAGGAGATGTAACTTTATGATTTCTTTCGGATTTGTTTAGTCCCTTTTGAGGGCAAGATAGAAGAACCACATTATGATGATGTGGCTGGGTTTATTGATACTATCACTGTAGGAGAAACTAGGAAGGTTTCCGATGCACGAATCACTAGCATACATTTTCCTGTTTTACGTTACTTTGCATTATTTGCTAGTCGTTGTTTAATTGGATGCGGAAACTGTGGAAACCTTAGTATCCCTGATATAATCATTCTGCACCATGGTTTATACAGTGATAACACTTTTAGTATGGGCGGTATTATTGCTAGACGGTTAAGTATGAACCGTACTAAGGGTCCCATCTTTGGAGGCATCTATGCTACACGCCTAGCTACACATTTTAACATACCTATTAGGCATGCTGAGAAGGAAGAAAAGGTGCTGCCCCGTGTTTATCTAGATCATAAAAGTATGGTGGCACATGATTTTATTGTTAAGAATAGGGCATGAGAGCTTAAATATCAATTGTTCTTGAACAAACATCATCCTGAGACTATTATATCCTGCCTGCTCCTTGTTTGTTTGATTTGATTATAGGCACGTACCTTGTTTCGTTGACGGCTATTCACGCCTACCAGAACCCTGCACCAGCCGAGGAGCCAGAACCGGAACCACAATTTGATCCTTCACGGAAGTCTAACTATCAGTGGGATCCGGAGATGATTGCCAGCCAGTGGCAATCGGAGCCTTCTTCTTCTTCTTCATCACAGTACGACCCCAACAACTATTATTATGGATATCCGCCAGGCCAGCCGTGGCCATAGACCAACTTAGGCCAAAAGCCTAAGCTTGGGGGAGAACGTATTTCTCACCGACATTACATTTATGTTCACACACACTCATTACTAGATGTCGGTGCTCATACTTTTTCACTGTAATATCCATGCTAGTTTATTTTCTTTTTCTTGCTTTCTTCTTGTGTGTTTGTTAAACCTTAAGAAAAACCAAAAAATTAGTAGTAGTTTATTTTTCTGTTGTAGGAGTAATAATTAAAAAGAAAACCCAAAAATATTTCCCATTCTTCTTTTGCTTGTTGGGAGCTTTCCCGTGTAAATAGTTTTATTTCTTTTCTTTTATTTGGGGGTCAGTAGGAGAAGACCATAATTAAATTGTTGAAGTGGCTCTTATATGCATTATTGTTGATTTAACCAAGAACCCATATTGCCTTGTCTTCTCCTGTTTATTGAATGCTCGCAGATTCCAGCTTAGTCCAATGCATGTACACTCTTATTATTATTCACACCATTCGGTCGTGCAAGTGAAAGGCAATTATGATGATATATGATGGACTGACTGAGATGAGAAAAGCTGGTATGAACTCGACCTCTTTTGTTTTTGTAAATATGATGAGTCCCTCGTTCTTGATTCAGCTTATTATGAATAAACATGTTTGCAATGACAATTAGAGATCATAGTTGCTTGTGCCATGCTTGATTAGCTATGAGTTATAATGATTTACCTTGTGTGCCAACATGCTATTGAGATGGTTATGATGTGGTATGATGGGGTGGTATCCTCCTTTGAATGATTTAAGTGACTTGACTTGGCACATGTTCACGCATGTAGTTGAAACAAAATCAACATAGCCTTCACGATATTTATGTTCATGGTGGATTATATCCTACTCATGCTTGCATCCAATGTTTATTAATTTTAATGCATGTACATGGCTGTTGTCACTCTCTAGTTGGTCGCTTCCCAGTCTTTTGCTAGCCATCACCTGTACTAAGCGGGAATATTGCTTGTGCATCCAATCCCTTAAACCCCAAAGTTATTCCAGATGAGTCCACCATACCTTCCTATATGCGGTATCTACCTGCCGTTCCAAGTAAATTTGTATGTGCCAAACTCTAAACCTTCAAATAATCATTCTGTTTTGTATGCTTGAATAGCTCGTGTATCAACCAAGGCTGTCCTTATCTTCCGTGTTAGGCGGGTTATTCTCAAGAGGAGTGGACTCCGCTCCTCACTCACGAGAAAATGGCTGGTCACCGGGATGCCCAGTCCCATGCTTTATGCAAACTAAATCAAAATTAATTGCAAACAAAACTCCCCCTGGGACCTGATGTATGTTGGAGGCACTCGTTGTTTCGAGCAAGCCATGGATTGATGCTTGTTGGTGGAGGGGGAGTATAAACTTTACCATTCTGTTTGGGAACCGCCTATAATGTGTTTAGCATGGAAGATATCGCCATCTCTTAGTTGTTACGTTGACAATGAAAGTATACCGCTCAAAATACAATTTATCTCTATTTCAAAACTGAGCTCTAGCACAAATCCCTGCTTCCCTCTGCGAAGGGCCTATCCATCTACTTTTATGTTGAGTCATCACCCTCTTATTAAAAAGCACTAGCTGGAGAGCACAACTGTCATTTGCATTCATCACTATTAATCTATGTTGGGTGTGACTATGATTGGATCTCTTTTACCATGAATTACAATGTCTAGTCAGTCTTGATCTTCAAAGGTGCTCTGTATTTATGTTTTGCGGTCTCAGAAAGGGCTAGCGAGATACCATCTTGTTATATCATATTATGATTGTTTTGAGAAAGTGTTGTCATCCGAGATTTATTATTATGACTTGCTAGTTGATTATGCTACTGATATGAGTAATTATGAGACCTGAGAATTATTGCAAATGTGGTTAGTTATGATCTATGCTGAAAACTTGAATGCTGGCTTGACATAGTTACAACAACAAGAGCAAACAGAGTTTGTAAAAGTTCTTCTTTCTTTCTTTCAGTTTGTCAACTGAATTGCTTGAGGACAAGCAAGGGTTTAAGCTTGGGGGAGTTGATATGTCTCCGTCGTATCTACTTTTCCAAACACTTTTGCCCTTGTTTTGGACTCTAACTTGTATGATTTGAATGGAACTAACCCGGACTGACGCTGTTTTCAGCAGAATTGGCATGGTGTTGTTTTATGTGCAGAAAACAAATATTCTCGGAATGACCTGAAACTCCACGGAACATCTTAGAAAAAATAATAAAAAATCCTCGCCAAAGATGAAGACCAGGGGGCCCACACCCTTCTCATGAGGGTGGGGGGCGTGCCTCCTACCTCGTGGGCCCCCTGGATGCCCTCCGACGCCAACTCCAACTCTATATATTTTCTTTCGGAGATAAAAAATCAAAGAGAAGAAATCATCGCGTTTTACGATACAGAGCCGCCGCCAAGCCCTAAAACCTCTCGGGAGGGCTGATCTGGAGTCCGTGCGGGGCTCCGGAGAGGGGGATTCGTCGCCGTCGTCATCATCAACCATCCTCCATCACCAATTTCATGATGCTCACCGTCGTGCGTGAGTAATTCCATCGTAGGCTTGCTGGACGGTGATGGGTTGGATGAGATTTATCATGTAATCAAGTTAGTTTTGTTAGGGTTTGATCCCTAGTATCCATTATGTTCTGAGATTGATGTTGCTATGACTTTGCTATGCTTAATGCTTGTCACTAGGGCCCGAGTGCCATGATTTCAGATCTGAACCTATTATGTTTTCATGAATATATGTGAGTTCTTGATCCGATCTTGCAAGTCTATAGTCACCTACTATGTGTTATGATCCGGCAACCCTGAAGTGACAGTAATCGGGACCACTCCCGGTGATGACCATAGTTTGAGGAGTTCATGTATTCACTATCTGCTAATGCTTTATTCTGGTTCTCTATTAAAAGGAGGCCTTAATATCCCTTAGTTTCCAATAGGACCCCGCTGCCACGGGAGGGTAGGACAAAAGATGTCATGCAAGTTCTTTTCCATAAATACGTATGACTATATACGGAATACATGCCTACATTACATTAATGAATTGGAGCTAGTTCTGTGTCACCCTATGTTATGACTGTTACATGATGAACTGCATCCGGCATAATTATCCATCATTGATCCGATGCCTACGAGTTTTCCATATACTGGTTCTCGCTCATTTACTTTCCCGCTGCTACTGTTACAATCACTACAAAATACCAAAAACATTACTTTTGTTGTCTTTACTTTTGTTGCCGCTACCACCACTATCATATTACTGTGCTACTAAACACTTTGCTGCAGATACTAAGTTTCCAAGTGTGGTTGAATTGACAACTCAGTTGCTAATACTTGAGAACATTCTTTGGCTCCCCTTGTGTCGAATCAATAAATTTGGGTTGAATACTCTACTCTCGAAAGCTGTTGCGATCCCCTATACTTGTGGGTTATCAAGGATCTACTCTTGTTCATGCTCAGGTACACAACGTCTAATAACACCATCTACTCCTTCTTTATAAAGATGTGGGTCATCCCAAAAGTAATGTCTCAAGTCATAGAAAAACTTTTTCTTTTGCTAGTATGTGAAGCTAGGTGGTATAAACTTAGCAACAATATAATTAGCATAATCAGCATACCATGGAGTACTACGAGAAGTACTTATAACATTTAATTGTTCATCAGGAAAACTATCATTAATAGGTAGTGGGTCATCAAGAACATTCTCTAACCTAGACAAGTTGTCTGCAACGGGGTTCTCAGCTCCCTTTCTATCAACAATATGGAATCAAATTCTTGTAGCAAGAGAACCCATCTAATAAGTCTAGGTTTAGCATCTTTATTTTCCATAAGGTATTTAATAGCAGCATGATCAGTGTGAATAGTTACTTTAGAATCAACAATATAAGGTCTGAACTTATCACAAGCAAATACAAATGCTAAAAGCTCTTTTTCAGTAGTAACATAATTTCTTAGAGCATTGTCTAGAGTCTTACTAGCATAATAAATAACATTTAATTTCTTATCAACTCTTTGCCCTAGAACAGCACCTATAGCATAATCACTAGCATCACAAATAATTTCAAAGGGTAAATTCCAATCAGGTGGCTGAACAACAGGTGTAGAGACTAATGCTTTCTTAAGTATTTCAAATGCTTCTACACAATTATCATCAAAGACAAATGGTATATCTTTTTGCAATAAATCAGTCAGAGGCCGAGAAATTTTTGAGAAGTCCTTAATGAACCTCCTATAAAATCCGGCGTCACCAAGGAAACTTCTTATACCTTTGATGTCCTTGGGACATGGCATCTTTTCAATATCATCGACCTTGGCTTTATCAACTTCAATACCTCTTACAGAAACTTTATGCCCCAAGACAATACCTTCATTAACCATAAAGTGGCACTTTTCCCAATTCAAGACAAGATTAGTTTCTTCACATCTCTGCAAAACTCGATCAAGATTGCTCAAGCAATCATCAAAATAGGAACCATAGACGGAAAAATCGTCCATGAAAACCTCACAAATCTTTTAACAAAAGTCAGAGAATATAGCCATCATGCATCTTTGAAAGGTAGCAGGTGCATTACATAAACCAAAAGGCATACGTCTATAAGCAAAAGTACCAAAAGGGCATGTAAAAGTAGTCTTTGATAGATCTCTAGCCGACACAGGTATTTGAGAGAAACCAAAATAACCATCTAGAAAGCAATAGTTGAAGGAAATATGCCCTAGAAGCAATAATAATGTTATTATTTTATTTCCTTATATCATGATAAATGTTTATTATTCATGCTAGAATTGTATTATCCGGAAACATAATACTTGTGTGAATACATAGACAAACCAAACGTCACTAGTATGCCTCTACTTGACTAGCTCGTTAATCGAAGATGGTTATGTTTCCTAACCATAGACATGTGTTGTCATTTGATTAATGGGATCACATCATTAGGAGAATGATGTGATTGACATGACCCATTCCATTAGCTTAGCACCCGATCGTTTAGTATGTTGCTATTGCTTTCTACATGACTTATACATGTTCCTATGACTATGAGATTATGCAACTCCCGTTTACCGGAGGAACACTTTGTGTGCTACCAAACGTCACAACGTAACTGGGTGATTATAAAGGAGCTCTACAGGTGTCTCCAAAGGTACATGTTGGGTTGGCGTATTTCGAGATTAGGATTTGTCACTCCGATTGTCGGAGAGGTATCTCTGGGACCTCTCGGTAATGCACATCACATAAGCCTTGCAAGCACTGCAACTAATGAGTTAGTTGTGAGATGATGTATTACGAAACGAGTAAAGAGACTTGCCGGTAACGAGATTGAACTAGGTATTGAGATACCGACGGTCGAATATCGGGCAACTAACATACCGATGACAAAGGGAACAACGCATGTTGTTATGCAGTCTGACTGATAAAGATCTTCGTAGAATATGTAGGAGCCAATATGAGCATCCAGGTTCCGCTATTGGTTATTGACCGGAGACGTGTCTCGGTCATGTCTACATTGTTCTCGAACCCATAGGGTCCGCACACTTAAGGTTTCAATGACAGTTATATTATGAGTTTATGCATTTTGATATACCGAAGTTTGTTCGGAGTCCCGGATGTGATCACGGACATGACGAGGAGTCTCGAAATGGTCAAGACATAAAGATTGATATATTGGAAGCCTATATTTGGATATCGGAAGTGTTCCGGATGAAATCGGGATTTTACCGGAGTACCGGGAGGTTACCGGAACCCCCCGGGAGGTATATGGGCCTTAGTGGGCTTTAGTGGAAGAGAGGAGAGGTGGCCAGGGCTGGGCCGCGCGCCCCTCCCCCCTAGTCCGAATAGGACAAGGAGAGGGGGCGCCCCCCCCCTTCCTTCTCTCTCTCCTCTTTCCCCCTCCCGAATCCTATTCCAACTAGGAAAGGGGGGAATCCTACTCCCGGTGGGAGTAGGACTCCTCCTGGCGCGCCCTCCTCCTGGCCGGTCGCACCCCCCCCCTTTGATCCTTTATATACGGGGGCAGGGGGCACCTCTAGACACACAAGTTGATCCACGTGATCATATTCTTAGCCGTGTGCGGTGCCCCCTTCCACCATAATCCTCGATAATATTGTAGCGGTGCTTAGGCGAAGCCCTGCGACGGTAGTACATCAAGATCGTCACCACGCCGTCGTGCTGACGGAAATCTTCCCCGACACTTTGCTGGATCGGGGTCCGGGGATCGTCATCGAGCTGAACGTGTGCTAGAACTCGGAGGTGCCGTAGTTTCGGTGCTTGATTGGTCGGGCCGTGAAGACGTACGACTACATCAATCGCGTTGTGCTAATGCTTCCACTGTCGGTCTACAAGGGTATGTAGATCACACTCTCCCCTCTCGTTTCTATGCATCACCATGATCTTGCGTGTGCGTAGGAATTTTTTTGAAATTACTACGTTCCCCAACAGTGGTATCAGAGCCTGGTTTTATGTGTTGATGTTATATGCACGAGTAGAACACAAGTGAGTTGTGGGCGATATAAATCATACTGCTTACAAGCATGTCATACTTTGGTTCGGCGATATTGTTGGACGAAGCGGCCCGGACCAACATTACGTGTACGTTTACGCGAGACCGGTTCTCCCGACGTGCTTTGCACAAAGGTGGCTAGCGGGTGACAGTTTCTCCAACTTTAGTTGAACCGAGTGTGGCTACGCCCGGTCCTTGCGAAGGTCAAAAACAGCACCAACTTGACAAACTATCATTGTGGTTTTGATTCGTAGGTAAGATTGGTTCTTGCTTAAGCCCATGGCAGCCACGTAAAACTTGCAACAACAAAGTAGAGGACGTCTAACTTGTTTTTGCAGGGCATGTTGTGATGTGATATGGTCAAGACATGATGCTAAATTTTATTTTATGAGATGATCATGTTTTGTAACCGAGTTATCGGCAACTGGCAGGAGCCATATGGTTGTCGCTTTATTGTATGCAATGCAATCGCGTTGTAATGCTTTACTTTATCACTAAGCGGTAGCGATAGTCGTGGAAGCATAAGATTGGCAAGACGACAACGATGCTACGATGGAGATCAAGGTCTCGCACGGTGACGATGGTGATCACGACGGTGCTTCGAAGATGGAGATTACAAGCACAAGATGATGATGGCCATATCATATCACTTATATTGATTGCATGTGATGTTTATCTTTTATGCATCTTATCTTACTTTGATTGACGGTAGCATTATAAGATGATCTCTCACTAATTATCAAGAAGTGTTCTCCCTGAGTATGCACCATTGCGAAAGTTCTTCGTGCTGAGACACCACGTGATGATCGGGTGTGATAGGCTCTACGTTCAAATACAACGGGTGCAAAACAGTTGCACACGCGGAATACTCAGGTTATACTTGATGAGCCAAGCATATACAGATATGGCCTCGGAACACGGAGACCGAAGGTCGAGCGTGAATCATATTGTAGATATGATCAACATAGTGATGTTCACCAATGAAACTACTCCATCTCACGTGATGATCAGACATGGTTTAGTTGATTTGGATCACGTAATCACTTAGAGGATTAGAGGGATGTCTATCTAAGTGGGAGTTCTTAAGTAATATGATTAATTGAACTTAATTTATCATGAACTTAGTACCTGATAGTATCTTGCTTGTTTATGTTTGATTGTAGATAGATGGCCCGTGCTGTTGTTCCGTTGAATTTTAATGCGTTCCTTGAGAAAGCAAAGTTGAAAGATGATGGTAGCAATTACACGGACTGGGTCCGTAACTTGAGGATTATCCTCATTGCTGCACAGAAGAATTACGTCCTGGAAGCACCGCTGGGTGCCGGGCCTGCTGCTGGAGCAACACCAGATGTTATGAACGTCTGGCAGAGCAAAGCTGATGACTACTCGATAGTTCAGTGTGCCATGCTTTACGGCTTAGAATCGGGACTTCAACGATGTTTTGAACGTCATGGAGCATATGAGATGTTCCAGGAGTTGAAGTTGATATTTCAAGCAAATGCCCGGATTGAGAGATATGAAGTCTCCAATAAGTTCTATAGCTGCAAGATGGAGGAGAATAGTTCTGTCAGTGAGCATATACTCAAAATGTCTGGGTATAATAATCACTTGATTCAATTGGGAGTTAATCTTCCAGATGATTGCGTCATTGACAGAATTCTCCAATCACTACCACCAAGCTATAAGAGCTTCGTGATGAACTATAATATGCAAGGGATGAATAAGACTATTCCCGAGCTCTTCGCAATGCTGAAAGCTGCGGAGGTAGAAATCAAGAAGGAGCATCAAGTGTTGATGGTCAACAAGACCACTAGTTTCAAGAAAAAGGGCAAAGGGAAGAAGAAGGGGAACTTCAAAAAGAACAGCAAGCAAGTTGCTACTCAAGAGAAGAAACCCAAACCTAGACCTAAGCCTGAAACTGAGTGCTTCTACTGCAAGCAGACCGGTCACTGGAAGCGGAACTGCCCCAAGTATTTGGCGGATAAGAAGGATGGCAAGGTGAACAAAGGTATATGTGATATACATGTTATTGATGTGTACCTTACTAATGCTTGCAGTAGCACCTGGGTATTTGATACTGGTTCTGTTGCTAATATTTGCAACTCGAAACAGGGACTACGGATTAAGCGAAGATTGGCTAAGGACAAGGTGACGATGCGCGTGGGAAATGGTTCCAAAGTCGATGTGATCGCAGTCGGCACGCTACCTCTACATTTACCTTCGGGATTAGTATTAGACCTAAATAATTGTTATTTGGTGCCAGCGTTAAGCATGAACATTATATCTGGATCTTGTTTGATGCGAGACGGTTATTCATTTAAATCAGAGAATAATGGTTGTTCTATTTATATGAGTAATATCTTTTATGGTCATGCACCCTTAAAGAGTGGTCTATTCTTATTAAATCTCAATAGTAGTGACACACATATTCATAGTGTTGAAGCCAAAAGATGCAGAGTTGATAATGATAGTGCAACTTATTTGTGGCACTGCCGTTTGGGTCATATCGGTATAAAGCGCATGAAGAAACTCCATACTGATGGGCTTTTGGAACCACTTGATTATGAATCACTTGGTACTTGCGAACCGTGCCTTATGGGTAAGATGACAAAAACACCATTCTCCGGTATTATGGAGAGAGCAACAGATTTATTGGAAATCATACATACAGATGTATGTGGTCCGATGAATGTTGAGGCTCGTGGCGGATATCGTTATTTTCTCACCTTCACAAATGACTTAAGCAGATATGGGTATATCTACTTAATGAAACATAAGTCTGAAACATTTGAAAAGTTCTAAGAATTTCAGAGTGAAGTTGAAAATCATCGTAACAAGAAAATAAAATTCCTACGATCTGATCGTGGAGGAGAATATTTAAGTTACGAGTTTGGTGTACATTTGAAACAATGTGGAATAGTTTCGCAACTCACGCCACCCGGAACACCACAGCGTAATGGTGTGTCCGAACGTCATAATCGTACTTTACTAGATATGGTGCGATCTATGATGTCTCTTACTGATTTACCGCTACCGTTTTGGGGTTATTCTCTAGAGACAGCTGCATTCACGTTAAATAGGGCACCATCAAAATCCGTCGAAATGACGCCTTATGAACTATGGTTTGGCAAGAAACCAAAGTTGTCGTTTCTGAAAGTTTGGGGCTGTGATGCTTATGTGAAAAAACTTCAACCTGATAAGCTCGAACCTAAATTGGAGAAATGTGTCTTCATAGGATATCCAAAGGAAACAATTGGATACACCTTCTATCACAAATCCGAAGGCAAGACTTTTGTTACTAAATTCGGAAACTTTCTAGAGAAGGAGTTTCTCTCGAAAGAAGTGAGTGGGAGGAAAGTAGAACTTGACGAGGTAACTATACCTGCTCCCTCATTGGAAAGTAGTACATCACAGAAACCTGTTTCTGTGACACCTACACCAATTAGTGAGGAAGCTAATGATAATGATCATGAAACTTCAGAACAAGATACTACTGAACCTCGTAGATCAACCAGAGTAAGATCCGCGCCAGAGTGGTATGGTAATCCTGTTCTGGAAATCATGCTACTAGATCATGACGAACCTACGAACTATGAAGAAGCGATGGTGAGCCCAGATTCCGCAAAATGGCTTGAAGCCATGAAATCTGAGATGGGATCCATGTATGAGAACAAAGTATGGACTTTGGTTGACTTGCCCAATGATCGGCAAGCAATTGAGAATAAATGGATTTTCAAGAAGAAGACTGACGCTGACGGTAATGTTACTGTCTACAATGCTCGACTTGTCGCAAAAGGTTTTCGGCAAGTTCAAGAGATTGACTATGATGAGGCCTTCTCACCCGTAGCGATGCTTAAGTCTGTCCGAATCATGTTAGCAATTGCCGCATTTTATGATTATGAAATTTGGCAAATGGATGTCAAAACTGCTTTCTTGAATGGATTTCTGCAAGAAGAGTTGTATATGATGCAGTCGGAAGGTTTTGTCGATCCAAAGGGAGCTAACAAAGTCTGCAAGCTCTAGCGATCCATTTATGGACTGGTGCAAGCCTCTCGGAGTTGGAATAAACGCTTTGATAGTGTGATCAAAGCATTTGGTTTTGTACAGACTTTTGGAGAAGCCTGTATTTACAAGAAAGTGAGTGGGAGCTCTGTAGCATTTCTGATATTATATGTAGATGACATATTGCTAATCGGAAATGATATAGAATTTCTGGATAGCATAAAAGGATACTTGAATAAGAGTTTTTCAATGAAAGACCTCGGTGAAGCTGCTTACATATTGGGCATTAAGATCTATAGAGATAGATCAAGACGCTTAATTGGACTTTCACAAAGCACATACCTTGACAAAGTTTTGAAGAAGTTCAAAATGGATCAAGCAAAGAAAGGATTCTTGCCTGTGTTATAAGGTGTGAAATTGAGTAAGACTCAATCCCCGACCAATGCAGAAGATAGAGAGAAAATGAAAGATGTTCCCTATGCTTCAGCCATAGGCTCTATCATGTATGCAATGCTGTGTACCAGACCTAACGTGTGTCTTGCTATAAGTCTAGCAGGGAGGTACCAAAGTAATCCAGGAGTGGATCACTGGACAGCGGTCAAGAACATCCTGAAATACCTGAAAAGGAATAAGGATATGTTTCTCATATATGGAGGTGACAAAGAGCTCATCATAAATGGTTACGTTGATACAAGCTTTGACACTGATCCGGACGATTCTAAATCGCAAACCGAATACGTGTTTACATTAAACGGTGGAGCTGTCAGTTGGTGCAGTTCTAAACAAAGCGTTGTGGCGGGATCTACATGTGAAGCGGAGTACATAGCTCCTTCGGAAGCAGCAAACGAAGGAGTCTGGATGAAGGAGTTCATATCCGATCTAGGTGTCATACCTAGTGCATCGGGTCCAATGAAAATCTTTTGTGACAATACTGGTGCAATTGCCTTGGCAAAGGAATCCAGATTTCACAAGAGAACCAAGCACATCAAGAGACGCTTCAATTCCATCCGGGATCTAGTCCAGGTGGGAGACATAGAGATTTGCAAGATACATACGGATCTGAACATAGCAGACCCGTTGACTAAGCCTCTTCCACGAGCAAAACATGATCGGCACCAAAGCTCCATGGGTGTTAGAATCATTACTGTGTAATCTAGATTATTGACTCTAGTGCAAGTGGGAGACTGAAGGAAATATGCCCTAGAAGCAATAATATTGTTATTATTTTATTTCCTTATATCATGATAAATGTTTATTATTCATGCTAGAATTGTATTATCCGGAAACATAATACTTGTGTGAATACATAGACAAACCAAACGTCACTAGTATGCCTCTACTTGACTAGCTCGTTAATCGAAGATGGTTATGTTTCCTAACCATAGACATGTGTTGTCATTTGATTAATGGGATCACATCATTAGGAGAATGATGCGATTGACATGACCCATTCCATTAGCTTAGCACCCGATCGTTTAGTATGTTGCTATTGCTTTCTTCATGACTTATACATGTTCCTATGACTATGAGATTATGCAACTCCCGTTTACCGGAGGAACACTTTGTGTCCTACCAAACGTCACAACGTAACTATGTGATTATAAAGGAGCTCTACAGGTGTCTCCAAAGGTACATGTTGGGTTGGCGTATTTTGAGATTAGGATTTGTCACTCCGATTGTCGGAGAGGTATCTCTGGGCCCTCTCGGTAATGCACATCACATAAGCCTTGCAAGCATTGCAACTAATGAGTTAGTTGTGAGATGATGTATTACGAAATGAGTAAAGAGACTTGCCGGTAACGAGATTGAACTAGGTATTGAGATACCGACGATCGAATCTCGGGCAAGTAACATACCGATGACAAAGGGAACAACGTATGTTGTTATGCGGTCTGACCGATAAAGATATTCGTAGAATATGTAGGAGCCAATATGAGCATCCAGGTTCCGCTATTGGTTATTGACCGGAGACGTGTCTCGGTCATGTCTACATTGTTCTCGAACCCGTAGGGTCCGCACGCTTAAGGTTTCGATGACAGTTATATTATGAGTTTATGCATTTTGATATACCGAAGTTTGTTCGGAGTCCCGGATGTGATCACGGACATGACGAGGAGTCTCGAAATGGTCGAGACATAAAGATTGATATATTGGAAGCCTATATTTGGATATCAGAAGTGTTCCGGATGAAATCGGAATTTTACCAGAGTACCGGGAGGTTACCGGAACCCCTCGGGAGGTATATGGGCCTTAGTGGGCTTTAGTGGAAGAGAGGAGAGGTGGCCAGAGCAGGGCCGCACGCCCCTCCCCCCTAGTCCGAATAGGACAAGGAGAGGGGGGCGCCCCCCTTCCTTCTCTCTCTCCTCTTTCCCCCTCCCGAATCCTATTCCAACTAGGAAAGGGGGGAATCCTACTCCCGGTGGGAGTAGGACTCCTGCTGGCGCGCCCTCCTCCTGGCCGGCCGCACTCCCCCCTTTGATCCTTTATATACGGGGGCAGGGGCACCTCTAGACACACAAGTTGATCCACGTGATCATATTCTTAGCCGTGTGCGGTGCCCCCTTCCACCATAATCCTCGATAATATTGTAGCGGTGCTTAGGCGAAGCCCTGCGACGGTAGTACATCAAGATCGTCACCACGCCGTCGTGCTGACGGAACTCTTCCCCGACACTTTGCTGGATCAGAGTCCGGGGATCGTCATTGAGCTGAACGTGTGCTAGAACTCGGAGGTGCCGTAGTTTCGGTGCTTGATCGGTCGGGCTGTGAAGACGTACGACTACATCAACCGCGTTGTGCTAACGCTTCCGCTATCGGTCTACAAGGGTACGTAGATCACACTCTCCCCTCTCGTTGCTATGCATCACCATGATCTTGCGTGTGCGTAGGATTTTTTTTGAAATTACTACGTTCCCCAACAGTAGTGTGTATGTTTGCATAATCTTTCTAGCATTTGATCAATAAAAGGTAAGGGGTAATGATCTTTCTTAGTAGCTTTATTTAATTTGTGGAAATCAATTACCATCCTATAACCTATGATAATTCTTTGTGGAATCAATTCATCTTTATCATTAGAAAAAACAGTAATACCTCCCTTCTTAGGGACACAATGGACAGGACTTACCCACTGACTATCAGCAACGGGATAAATTATACCTGCCTCCAGAAGCTTGAGTATTTCTTTTCTTACCACTTCTTTCATTTTAGGATTCAGACGTCGTTGAGGATCACGAACTAGTTTGGCATCTGCTTCCAAATTTATTTTATGTTGACATAGAGTGGGACTAATGCCCTTAAGATCATCAAGAGTATATCCAATAGCAGCACGATGCTTCTTCAGAGTTTTCAATAATCTTTCTTCTTCATGCTTTGAAAGGTTAGCACTAATAATAACAGGATATATCTTCTTTTCATCAAGATAAACATATTTAAGATTATTAGGCAAAGGTTTAAGCTCAAACACGGGATCACCCTTGGGTGGAGGAGGATCCCCTAAACTTTCAACAGGCGAATTGTGTTGTAGAATAGGTTCCTGATTAAAGAATACTTCATCTATTTACCTTCTTTCATTCATGAACATATCATTTTCATGGTCTAGCAAATAGTGTTCTAAAGGATCGCTAGGAGGTACGGCAATAGAAGCAAGACCAATAATTTCATCCTTACTAGGTAATTCTTCCTAACGATGCTGTTTACTAAATTTAGAGAAATTAAACTCATGAATCATATCATCCAAACCAATAGTAACAACATTCTTTTCGCAATCTATCCTAGCATTAACAGTGTTCAAGAAGGGTCTACCAACTATAATGGGACAAAAGCTATCTTGCGGAGAAGTAAGAACAAGAAAATCAGCAGGATATTTAGTTTTCCCACACAAGACTTCAACATCTCTAACAATTCCCATCGCTGAAATAGTATCTCTATTGGCAAGTTTAATTGTGACATCAATATCTTCTAATTCAGCAGGTGCAATTTCACGCTTGATTTCTTTATACAAGTCATAAGGTATAACAGTAGCACTAGCACCCATATCACATAAGCCATGATAACAATGATCTCCTATTTTAACAGAAATAACAGGCATGCCTACCACATGTCTATGTTTATCTTTAGCACAAGGTTTAGCAATTCTAGCAGTTTCACCTTCGAACTGAATAACATGCCCATCAATATTATCAGACAAGAGATCTTTAACAATAGCAATATTAGATTCTACTTTAACTTGCTCAGGAGGTGTATAAGTTCTAATATTGCTTTTACGAACAACAGTTGAAGCTTTAGCATGATCCTTTACTCTAACAGGGAAAGGTGGTTTCTCAACATAAGAAGTAGGAACAATAGGATCATTATAAGTGACAGTCTTTTCTTCAACTTTAATAGGTGCAGCTACTTTTACTTCTATGGGAGGATGATATTTAAACCACTTCTCCTTAGGGAGATCAACATAAGTAGCAAAAGATTCACAGAAAGAAGCTACTATCTCAGAGTCAAGTCCATATTTAGTGCTAAACTTACGGAAAATATCGGTGTCCATAAAAGATTTAACACAATCAAACATAGGTGTCATACCTGACTCTTTACCTTCGTCGAGGTCCCAATCTTCAGAATTGTGTTTAATTCTATCCAATAAATTCCATCTAAATTTAATAGTCTTCATCATAAAAGAGCCAGCACAAGAAGTATCGAGCATGGTTTGATTATTATGAGAAAGCCGAGCATAAAAACTTTGCATAATTATTTCTCTTGAGAGCTCATGATTGGGGCATGAATATAACATTGATTTAAGCCTCCCCCAAGCTTGAGCGATGCTTTCTCCTTCGCGAGGCCAGAAATTATATATATATATATATATATATATATATATATATATATATATATATATAATTGCGATCACGATGAACAAGATGCATAGGGTAATACTTTTGATGAAATTCCAATTTCAATCTTTTATAGTTCCATGATCTCATATCATCACATAGCCTATACCATATCAATGCGTCTCCCTTCAAAGATAAAGAGAAGACCTTCTTCTTAGCAACATCATCGGGTACACCTGCAAGCTTAAATAATCCACAAACTTCATCCACATATATTAAGTGCTCATCAGGATGCTTTGTTCCATCTCCTGTAAAAGGGTTAGCTAGAAGTTTTTCCATCATACCGGAAGGAAATTCAAAAGGAGTTTCATTTTCAATAGGTTCAGTAGTTTGAGGAGCAACTCTTTGCTCTACTGGACGGGGTGAAGATACCCCGAACAAGCCCCTCAGAGAATTACTTTCCATAGTAGCAAGTGACAGTAAATTTCAGCACACTATATAAATTTTTCCTTACCAAATTCCACCTACCAAAGGTGCTACACTCCCCGGCAACGGCGCCAGAAAAGAGTCTTGATGACCCACAAATATAGGGGATCTATCATAGTCCTTTCGATAAGTAAGAGTGCCGAACCCAACGAGGAGCAGAAGGAAATGATAAGCGGTTTTCAGCAATGTATTCTCTGCAAGTAATGAAATAAGTGGTAACAAATAGTTTTTTGATAGGATAAATTGTAACGAGCAACAAGTAACAAAAGTAAATAAAGTGCAACAAGGTGGCCCAATCCTTTTTGTAGCAAAGGGCAAGCCGAAACAAACTCTTATAATAGGAAAAGCGCTCCCAAGGACACATGGGAATATCGTCAAGCTAGTTTTCATCATGTTCATATGATTCGCGTTTGATACTTTGATAATTTGATATGTGGGTGGACCGGTGCTTGGGTGTTGTTCTTACTTGAACAAGCGTCCCACTTATGATTAACCTCTATTGCAAGCATCCGCAACTACAACAAAAGTATTAAGGTAAACCTAACCATAGCATGAAACATATGGATCCAAATCATCCCCTTACGAAGCAACGCATAAACTAGGGTTTAAGCTTCTGTCACTCTAGCAACCCATCATCTACTTATTACTTCCCAATGCCTTCCTCTAGGCCCAAATAATGGTGAAGTTTTATGTAGTCGACGTTCACATAACACCACTAGAGGCTAGACAACATACATCTTATCAAAATATCAAACGAATACCAAATTGACATGACTACTAATAGCAAGACTTTTCCCTTGTCCTCAGGAACAAACATAATTACTCACAAAGCATATTCATGTTCATAATCAGAGGGGTAATAATATGCATATAGGACCTGAACATATGATCTTCCACCAAATAAACCAACTAGCATCAACTACAAGGAGTAATCAACACTACTAGCAACCTACTAGCACCAATCCCGGACTTTGAGACAAGAATTGGATACAAGAGATGAACTAGGGTTTGGAGATGAGATGGTGCTGGTGAAGATGTTGATGGAGATTGCCCTCTCCTGATGAGAGGAGCGTTGGTGATGATGATGGTGATGATTTCCCCCTCCCGGAGGGAAGTATCCCCGGCAGAACCGCTCTGCCGGAGCTCTAGATTGGTTCCACCAAGGTTCTGCCTTGTGGCGGCGGAGTCTCGTCCCGAAAAGTTCCTTCTGATTTTTTTCATCGAAAGACTTCATATAGCAGAAGATGAACGCTGGAGACCCACCAGGGGGCCCACGAGGTAGGGGGCGCCCCCACCCTCGTGAGCAGGGTGTGGGCCCCCTGGACTTCATCTTTGCTGAGGATTTTTCTTTATTTATTTTAAGATATTCCGTGGAGTTTCAGGACTTTTGGATTTGCGCAGAATAGGTCTCTAATATTTGCTCCTTTTCCAGCCCAGAATTCCAGCTACCGGCACTCTCCCTTCTTATGTAAACCTTGTAAAATAAGAGAGAATAGCCATAAGTTTTATGACATAAAGTGAAATAACAGTCCAAAATGCAATAAATATCGATATAAAAGCATGATGCAAAATGGACGTATCAAACACCCATAGATTTCTGGTGTTGATCATGTTTTGCTCGAGGAAGAGGTTTAATCAACGGATCTGCGACATTTAGGTCCGCATGCACTTTACAAATATCTATGTCTCCATTATGAACATTTTCACGAATGGAGTTGAAGCGACGCTTGATATGCCTGGTCTTCCTGTGAAACCTGGGCTCCTTGGCAAGGGCAATAGCTCCAGTGTTGTCACAGAAGAGAGTCATCGGGCCCGACGCATTGGGAATAACTCCTAGGTCGGTAATGAACTCCTTCATCCAGATTGCTTCTTGTGCTGCCTCCGAGGCTGCCATGTACTCCGCTTCACATGTAGATCCCGCCACGACGCTTTGCTTGCAACTGCACCAGCAGACTGCCCCACCATTCAAAATATACATGTATCCGGTTTGTGACTTGGAGTCATCCAGATCTGTGTCGAAGCTAGCATCGACATAACCCTTTACGACAAGCTCTTCGTCACCTCCATAAACGAGAAACATATCCTTAGTACTTTTCAGGTACTTCAGGATATTCTTGACCGCTGTCCAGTGTTTCATGCCGGGATTACTTTGGTACCTTCCTACCAAACTTACGGCAAGGTTTACATCAGGTCTGGTACATAGCATGGCATACATAATAGACCCTATGGTCGAGGCATACGGGACGACACTCATCTTTTCTCTATCTTCTGCCGTGGTCGGGCATTGATTCATGCTCAATCTCATACCTTGCAATACAGGCAAGAACCCCTTCTTGGACTAATCCATATTGAACTTCTTCAATATGTTGTCAAGGTACGTACTTTATGAAAGACCAATGAGGCGTCTCGATCTATCTCTAAAGATCTTGATGCCTAATATATAAGCAGCTTCTCCAAGATCCTTCATTGAAAAACACTTGTTCAAGTAGGCTTTTATGCTTTCCAAGAATTCTATATCATTTCCCATCAATAGTATGTCATCCACATATAATATGAGAAATGCTACAGAGCTCCCACTCACTTTCTTGTAAACACGGGCTTCTCCATAAGTCTGCGTAAACCCAAACGCTTTGATCATCTCATCAAATCGAATGTTCCAACTCCGAGATGCTTGCACCAGCCCATAGATTGAGCGTTGGAGCTTGCACACCTTGTCAGCATTCTTAGGATCGACAAAACCTTCTGGCTGCATCATATATAATTCTTCCTTAAGGAAACCATTAAGGAATGCCGTTTTGACGTCCATTTTCTATATCTCATAATCATATAATGCGGAAATTGCTAACATGATTCGGATGGACTTCAGCTTCACTACGGGTGAGAAAGTCTCATCGTAGTCAACCCCTTGAACTTGTCGATAACCCTTAGCGACAAGCCGAGCCTTATAGATGGTCACATTACCATCCGCGTCTGTATTTTTCTTAAAGATCCATTTATTTTCTATGGCTCGCCGATCATCGGGTGAGTCAGTCAAAGTCCATACTTCATTTTCATACATGGATCCTATCTCGGATTTCATGGCTTCCAGCCATTTGTCGGAATCTGGGCCCGCCATTGCTTCTTCATAGTTCGAAGGTTCACCATTGTCTAACAACATGATTTCCAGGTCAGGGTTGTCGTACCACTCTGGTGCGGAACGTGTCCTTGTGGACCTACGAAGTTCAGTAGCAACTTGATCCGAAGTTTCATGATCATCATCATTAACTTCCTCTCTAGTCAGTGCAGGCACCTCAGAAACACTTTCTTGAGCTGCGCCACTCTCCGGTTCAAGAGGCAATACTTCATCAAGTTCTACTTTCCTCCCACTTACTTCTTTCGAGAGAAACTCTTTCTCTAGAAAGGATCAATTCTTAGCAACAAAGATCTTGCCTTCGGATCTGAGGTAGAAGGTGTACCCAATAGTTTCCTTAGGGTATCCTATGAAGATGCATTTTTCCGATTTGGGTTCGAGCTTTTCAGGTTGAAGTTTCTTGACATAAGCATCGCATCCCCAAACTTTCAGAAACGACAGCTTAGGTTTCTTACCAAACCACAATTCATACGGTGTCGTCTCAACGGATTTCGACGGAGCCCTATTTAAAGTGAATGCGGCAGTCTCTATAGCATAACCCCAAAATGACAGCGGTAGATCGGTAAGAGACATCATAGATCGTACCATATCTAATAGAGTGCGATTACGACGTTCGGACACACCATTACGCTGAGGTGTTCCAGGCAGCGTGAGTTGTGAAACAATTCCGCATTTCCTTAAGTGCGTGCCAAATTCGTGACTCAAATATTCTCCCCCACGATCTGATCGTAAGAACTTAATTTTCCTGTCACGTTGATTCTCAACCTCACTTTGAAATTCCTTGAACTTTTCAAAGGTCTCAGACTTGTGTTTCGTTAAGTAGACATACCCATATCTACTCAAGTCATCAGTGAGGGTGAGAACATAACGATAGCCACCGCGAGCCTCAACACTCATTCGACTGCACACATCAGTATGTATGATTTCCAATAAGTTGGTTGCTCGCTCCATTGTTCCGGAGAACGGAGTCTTGGTCATTTTGCCCATGAGGCATGGTTCGCACGTGTCAAATGATTCATAATCAAGAGACTCCAAAAGTCCATCTGCATGGAGTTTCTTCATGCGTTTGACACCAATAAGACCAAGGCGGCAGTGCCACAAGTATGTGGGACTATCATTATCAACCTTACATCTTTTGGCATTCACACTATGAATATGTGTAACATCACGTTCGAGATTAAATAAGAATAAACCATTGACCAGCGGGGCATGACCATAAAACATGTCTCTCATATAAATAGAACAACCATTATTCTCAGATTTAAATGAGTAGCCATCTCGCATTAAACGAGATCCAGATACAATGTTCATGCTCAAAGATGGTACCAAATAACAATTATTGAGGTTTAAAACTAATCTCGTAGGTAAATGTAGAGGTAGCGTACCGACGGCGATCACATCAACCTTGGAACCATTCCCGACGCGCATCGTCACCTCGTCCTTCGCCAGTCTCCATTTATTCCGCAGCTCCTGTTTTGAGTTACAAATATGAGCAACCGCACAGGTATCAAATAACCAGGAGGTACTACGAGCGTTGGTTAGGTACACATCAATAACGTGTATATCACATATACCTTTGACATTGCCGGCCTTCTTATCCGCTAAGTACTTGGGGCAGTTCCGCTTCCAGTGATCGTTTCCCTTGCAATAAAAGCACTCAGTCTCAGGCTTGGGTCCATTCTTTGGCTTCTTCCCGGCAACTTGCTTACCGGGCACGGCAACTCCCTTGCCGTCCTTCTTGAAGTTCTTTTTACCCTTACCTTTCTTGAACTTAGTGGTTTTATTCACCATCAACACTTGATGTTCCTTTTTGATTTCCACCTCCGCTGATTTCAGCATTGAATATACCTCAGGAATGGTCTTTTCCATCCCCTGCATATTGAAGTTCATCACAAAGCTCTTGTAGCTGGGTGGGAGCGACTGAAGGATTCTGTCAACGACCGCATCATCCGGGAGATTAACTCCCAGTTGAGACAAGCCGTTGTGCAACCCAGACATTTTGAGTATGTGCTCGCTGACGGAACTATTCTCCTCCATCTTACAATTGTAGAACTTGTCGGAGACTTCATATCTATCGACTCGGGCATGAGCTTGGAAAACCATTTTCAGCTCTTAAAACATCTCATATGCTTCGTGTTGCTCAAAACGCTTTTGGAGCCCCAGTTCTAAGCTGTAAAGCATGCCGCACTGAACCAGGGAGTAATCATCACTGTGCGTCTGTCAAGCGTTCATAACGTCTTGATCTGCTGGGAAAACAGGTGCTTCACCTAGCGGTGCATCAAGGACATATGCTTTCTTGGCAGCTATGAGGATAATCCTCAGGTTACGCACCCAGTACGTGTAGTTGCTACCATCGTCTTTTAGCTTTGTTTTCTCTAGGAACGCGTTGAAGTTGAGGGCAACATTAGCGTGGGACATTTGATCTACAAGACATATTGCAAAGATTTTTAGACTATATTCATGATAATTAAGTTCATCTAATCAAATTATTTAATGAACTCCCACTCAGATAGACATCCCTCTAGTCATCTAAGTGATACATGATCCGAGTCAACTAGACCGTGTTCGATCATCACGTGAGACGGACTAGTCATCATCGGTGAACATCTTCATGTTGATCGTATCTTCTATACGACTCATGTTCGACCTTTCTGTCTTCCGTGTTCCGAGGCCATGTCTGTACATGCTAGACTCGTCAAGTCAACCTAAGTGTATTGCGTGTGTAAATCTGGCTTACACCCGTTGTATGCGAATGTTAGAACCTATCACACCCGATCATCACGTGGTGCTTCAGAACAACGGACCTTAGCAATGGTGCACGGTTAGGGGGAACACCATTCTTGATATTTTAATGAGGGATCATCTTATTTATGCTACCGTTGTTCTAAGCAAATAAGATGTAAAAACATGATAAACATCACATGCAATCAAATAGTGATATGATATGGCCAATATCATTTTGCTCCTTTTGATCTCCATCTTCGGGGCGCCATGATCATCATCGTCACCGGCATGACACCATGACCTCCATCATCGTGTCTTCATGAAGTTGTCTCTCCAACTATTACTTCTACTGCTATGGCTAACGGTTAGCGATAAAGTAAAGTAATTACATGACGTTTATGTTGACACGTAGGTCATAAATAAATTAAGACAACTCCTATGGCTCCTGCCAATTGTCATACTCATCGACATGCAAGTCGTGATTCCTATTACAAGAACATGATCAATCTCATACATCACATATATCATTCATCACATCCTTTTGGCCATATCACATCACACAGCATATGCTGCAAAAACAAGTTAGACGTCCTCTAATTGTTGTTGCATGTTTTTACGTGGCTGCTATAGGTTTCTAGCAAGAACATTTCTTACCTACGCCAAAACCACAACGTGATATGCCGATTTCTATTTACCCTTCATAAGGACCCTTTTCATCGAATCCGATCCGACTGAAGTGGGAGAGACAGACACCCGCTAGCCACCTTATGCAACTAGCGCATGTCAGTCGGTGGAACCAGTCTCACGTAAGCATACATGTAAGGTCGGTCTGGGCCGCTTCATCCCACGATGCCGCCAAATCAAGATAAGACTAGTAATGGCAAGTAAATTGACAAAATCCACGCCCACAACAACTTGTGTTCTACTCGTGCATAGAAACTACGCATAGACCTAGCTCATGATGCCACTGTTGGGGATCATTGCAGAAATTAAAAAAATTCTACGCATCACCAAGATCAATCTATGGAGTAACTAGCAACGAGAGAGAGGGGAGTGCATCTTCATACCCTTGAAGATCGCGAGTCGGAAGCGTTGCAAGAACGCGGTTGGAGTCGTACACGTAGCGATTCAGATCGCGACCAAAACTGATCTAAGCACTGAACAACGGTGCCTCCGCGTTCAACACACGTGCAGCCCGGTGACGTCTCCCGCGCCTTGATCCAGCAAGGAGGAGGGAGAGGTTGAGAAAGAAGGCTCCAACAGCAGCACGGCGGCGTGGTGGTGATGGAGTGGCAGTTCTCTGGCAGGGCTTCGCCAAGCTCACGCGGAGGAGGAGAGGTGTTGGGGAGGGGAGGGGCTGCGCCTTGGATGTGGTGCTGCAGCCCTCCCCTCGCCCCTCTATTTATAGGGAGAAGGGGGAAGGGGGGCCGGCCCCTCTAGATGAGATTTAGAGGGGGGCGGCCAAGCGGGAGGGGGCTTGCCCCCCAAGCAAGGGTGCCCCCCCCTTTAGGGTTCCCCCCAAACCCTAGGCGCATGGGACCTCGGGTGGGATGGCACCCAACCCACTAGGGGCTGGTTCCCTTCCACCTATAGCCCATAAGGCCCTCCGAGGCAGGTGGACCCTCGGAACCCCTCCGGTGGTCCCGCTACAATACCGGCATACCCCCAAATATTTTTAGTGACCGTATGATGACTTTCCATATATAAATCTTCACCTCCGGACTATTCCGGAACTCCTCGTGACGTCCGGGATCTCATCCGGGACTCCGAACAACATTCGGTAATCACATACAAATCTTCCTAATAACCCTAGCGTCATCGAACCTTAAGCGTGTAGACCCTACGGGTTCGGGAACCATGCAGACATGACCGAGACAACTCTCCGGCCAATAACCAACAGCGGGATCTGGATACCCATGTTGGCTCCCACATGTTCCACGATGATCTCATCGGATGAACCACGATGTCGAGGATTCAAGCAATCCCGTATACAATTCCCTTTGTCAATCGGTACGTTACTTGCCTGAGATTCAATCGTCGGTATCCCAATACCTCGTTCAATCTCGTTACCGGCAAGTCACTTTACTCGTTCCGCAACACATCATCCCGTGATCAACCCTTAGTCACATTGAGCTCATTACGATGATGTCTTACCGAGTGGGCCCAGAGATACCTCTCCGTCATACAGAGTGACAAATCCCAGTCTCGATTCGTGCCAACCCAACAGACACTTCCGGAGATACCCGTAGTGCACCTTTATAGCCACCCAGTTACGTTGTGACGTTTGGCACACCCAAAGTATTCCTACAGTATCCGGGAGTTGCACAATCTCATGGTCTAAGGAAAAGATACTTGACATTATAAAAGCTTTAGCAGACGAACTACACGATCTTGCGCTATGCTTAGGATTGGGTCTTGTCCATCACATTATTCTCCTAACGATGTGATCCCATTATCAATGACATCCAATGTCCATAGTCTGGAAACCATGACCATCTGTTGATCAACGAGCTAGTCAACTAGAGGCTCACTAGGGACATGTTGTGGTCTATGTATTCACACATGTATCACGATTTCCGGATAATACAATTATAGCATGAACAATAGACAATTATCATGAACAAGGAAATATAATAATAACCATTTTATTATTGCCTCTAGGGCATATTCCCAACAAAACGCATGGATTGAACGACACTCCCCATATCCAGGTCATATCCGGGGTGGATATGGGGACGCCCAGACACGTTCGCCATGTAGGATCCTGCCTACGGTGGCTCACCCAACCCACATGACTCCAGACGAAAACCTAGCCGCATTTGACCCGACTTCACTCCCCTCTAGTCCACCACCTTCCGCCCACGAAGCTTCCCCGGAGCTCGTCCACACAGCCCCGAGGAGGAGATGACCGTTTGCCTTGTGTTCCGCCACTGGGGGAGGGTCTGCTCGACGGCAACGCTGAGACTCCATCTGGCAGGAATCTATTGCGCCCGACCAAATGGCGCATGGATTCGGCCTCAAGGCAGTCGTCGCTGCCTCACTGGAGCCGGTGCAGTCCGTTTGGCGCTCGAACGCCGTGGTAGATGCGTAGCCCCTCTGTTGGTGAGCCAAGTCATAGGTGCACAGTCACTTCACTTCTGAAGCAAATATGTCATGGCGTGCCTATCGTGCGAGGCAGCGGGCATGGGACGCCGCGGCAGATGTTGGCAAGGCCGAGTCGCACTCTAAGTCCCCGCGTATGGTGCCCAACAACCCTTTCCCCGCATCAGGGCGTGGTGGACGTGGCTGGCTACGACATGGCGGACTCACATCCACCGACGACGTGCGATGCATGGACTCCGATGAGAAAGAGTAGGGCATGGGAGACAGCGACACCTCGAGCCCCGTGAGTCGGTGCGTGTCCCATGTCCTATTCTACCTCATCAGCGACTGCAACAACACTTCAAGAGGCGCATCCGGCCGCTGGACATGGACACGGCCGTAACAACAAGGACGGTCACCGACGGAAATTTGGACTAGTTTTATGTTGCTAGTAATCATATGGATTTAATGATTTGCAAATCGTGTATCTTGTTGTGAAAACGATTTTTGTGATCTGTCCGAGCGCGTTTGCGGATGTTTGAGTGCGGATTTTGCTAGCTGTGGTTGTAGATACTCCCCGATCCAAGCCATGTCACTGCGGGCACCGGTCCCGAGTGGCCGAATCTTGGTGCAACCAGTTATTAATCGCATTTCTATTCACGCGTGGCGGCGGCGCCCGCACCCGTCGCCGGCGACGCTTCTCCTCCGCGCCACGCGGCGGTCCAGCTGCACCGACGGCAGCAGGTACCGAGGACGCCCCTGCACCGCCGCCTCGCCTCCTCCAGCCCAGTCAACGCGCGGCCTCTCCCAATCCTCCCCTCTCTCTCTCTCTCTCGCGACGATCGCGGCCGTACGTGCTCCGGCGTGGTTCCTCTACGTAACACGATGCCGCCGGCTCACTTTCTTCCTTTCCGGCAAGAGAATTCACCCCCGCAGCTCAGTTGAGACCCCGCACGTAACCGCTTCCGCGACAGACCGTAACCTTGTCCTTGTGTGTCAGCAACCACTGCTGCTGGTCGCGAAGATAAAAACGCGTTCACTGAGGAAAGAAAAGGATGAAATATGGGAACCACTAGGGTCGATCGCTCGATCATCTTGCACCCGAGAACCAAAGGCTGAAGAGGTCGCTGTTGAACTCATCATTGGCGTGAAGGCGCTGGATTCCTCCGGGGGACGCTAAACCCTCCAGTATTTCTTCATTTTCATATTAGCGGTCGGGATAAAAGATTACGGTTTGGGGCCCTACCGTGCCGTACCATTGCCGGACCTCAACAGCATAACCGGAGGATCAGCATCAGAGAGGGGAGCTGCGGAGGGGGGCCGGAGCATATTCCCTTTCCTCTCTTCTCGCCGAGGCAAACAGCCAACAAGCAGCACGCTCTTTTTGACGACGGCATTTTGCAGCTCGAGCTCATCCACAAACTCCGTTCACAATTTCTCTAAAAAAAAAACTCCGTTCACAATCTTATACTCGTATTACGAGACGGCGGGAGTATATTTTAATATAAATAACATATAGATCGAAACGAGTCAACAAACACACTAGAATATGTCTACATACATCTGATTCGAAAAAAGGTTAAAACATCTTATATTTGCGAACGGGAATAGTACTCCCTTTTGTTCGATAATGTAGTGTCTATATTCTTTTTAAAGTCAAACATCACAAATTTTGATCAAATTTACGCAGAAAAACATTTACGTCTAGAATACCAAACTTATTTCATTAGATTCATTATAAGATGAACTTTCATACTTTATACTCTCTTCGTTCAAAAATACTTGTCATTAAAATGGATAAAAAGTGTTTTCGGACGAAGGGAGTATATTTGGTATCCATTTTGATAAGAAAAACTTCTAGATACATCACTTTTTATCTATTTTGATAACAAGTATTTCTGGACGAAGAAAGTATATTTGGTATCGTAACATAAATAGCTATCTCTAATAACTTGGTCAAAGTTTCTAAAGTTTGACCTTTTTAAAAATCTATACGCACTATATTATAGAACGGATGGAGTAGTAAATAGTAAAATAGAAAAATGAATGGTTTAAAGGTTCAATTTTTTTTAAAAAAATATAGCGCCGAAAATGCAAGTGTCCTAGATGCACGCAAAATTTCATGGCGAGATGATACTGGGAAGCTCCAAAAATAAAGATACAATCTAAAGCTTCGAAAATAGGCATTTTAAGCAATCCTTTTAATTTTCAAAGAACCACGGATGTCGTCTTGGAATGAAATTCCACACGAGCACCCGAGCATATTCGACGTCCAAATAGTAGCAATTCATATATTCTTTTTCGAATTTACTACTCCGTATTTATAGGGAAGCAGATGAGCTCAGGCTCCAATAGCAATTTTCGATTCTCCTTTTCCATCGTCCCTTCCGCGCCGCATTAATAGAGCTCAGCGACCGCCATCCGCTTCCTGCCTCCCCCTCCCCTCCAGCTCCAATCCAATCTCACCTCACCTTCTTCCTACCCATTTCCAGCCGCCGCCGAGGTACCAAATCACCCTCCCCTAAACTCCCTCCTTCTCTCCGGTTCTTGTTCTGCTCACGAGTCGCCAAATCCAAGCTCGGTCTTCGTCAATTTGGTCCTGGACGCCGCCCATTTATCCTTCATTTTCTGCCTCCGCATTTCGATGCTCCCGAGGATTCCCCACTCAGCTCCCACAGCTGTTTTCTACTCTCTTGTCCGTGTGATGGTAGTCTCATCCATGGAGATGCGCCCTGCAGGTTCATGGAGCGACGGAGGCGGGTCGCCGTGCTGGCCCTGGTGCTCCTGCTGCTCTCGGCTTGTCATGGCAGAAGAGGTATGACCTCGTTTTATCTTTTTTTTTTGTTGGGTAACTGTTCTAAGTTTTCCTCAAATGAATTCCAAGAACGCGTTAACTAATTCAGTAGCAATCGGGCTGTTTACTGAGTTCATTCTGACTGCCATAATTGGAGAAAGCATAGACGAATATCAGTGCATACGCAGGCATTTCAAAAGGTGTAATCATGCAGGGAGAGAAAGGGGGCAGCCGTGGCACCGACGAAATCGCCCTGCTCCCTGCAAATTTCGCCAAGTTCTGATTGCCTGTTAGCAGCACACTGGCCTACAACTGAACTAATTGAATGCACTTCTTGTTGTTGTGGCTGAGGCCTTGGGGGTTGTATCCAAACATCTGGAGAAAGTTGTACCATCTTTGTGTGGACAGAAAAGGAAATTAGGTGGCTGGCAGTTGGAACCTACCTGGTCCCTTGTTAACAAAATGAAGTTCTGGTTGCATATGGTTGGTCACCTCCAGAAAATAAAAGGGTTGAATTAAGAAGAACGAGTTGATGAACCGTGGCGGCAAAGAACCATTGTACTGTTGTGGAGCTTGACTTGCTCTGGGGATTCCACTAGCATCACCCATGATGCCCCCAATTGATCTTTAGCTGCCATATCTAAGCATTATGTTCAGTGATTCACAGCAAAAGACCATCATAGATTCTTTTGGAGCTTGGCTTGACAGATCTAGTGCGTGTACAACATATGGCACTTAACCTAATACTCCTATTTGATAAGGCCCCCAACTGATTTTGTCTGTCATATACTCATATCACTGCAATATTTTCAGTTATCCACTTGCTCTAGGTGGATTTGTGATTTGTGAATATAAGTGGTTTCAGCCTTCAGGACATGAGAATAGGTGAAATTGAATCACCTATGCCCTTTTAACTTGGCTGTCACCCGTTCATGCTTAACCTCTCCTGGTAATTAGAACTTACTTTTGTTCTATCCCTCGGATATTATATGCACAAACTTAATCAAAGTGAACTTGTGCTAAAAGCTGCCACATATATGACAGGCAAAAATCAATTGGGGTCATCTATTTTGTTTGCTTTCAGTTTGTTCAATTTTGTTTTTCTTGACGTAAATGTTTGTCCATCTGCTTTGGCATCTTCTTATATCTGAAATTGATCTTCTGCACTTGTGTTCAGGATTGCACCATTTAATATGCTAATAAACTAACTGTTTTCATTATTGCAGAGTTCTCTGTCAAGAATCACGATCAGAGTCTTATATATGATCATACTCTTGCTAAGACCATCGTGGAGTATGCTTCGGCTGTAAGTTAAACTTATGCTCATTATTGCATTAAATGCATGCCATGCTTCCTAAATGGAGCTTTAGTTTGTCTTTGTCTTGAAACTTGTTAAGTCAAATTAACTAAATACTGTCTGCAGGTGTATATGACAGATTTAACAGCTTTGTATACATGGACATGCTCAAGATGCAATGACTTGACTCAAGTAAGAAACCTTCCAACTGTTCTCTTCCATTCATATCTATCTAGGGGTGCTTATTTGTTTTCCTGAAATTATAACCCTTCAAACAGTAAGGGATCTATCAAGATGCTCGCCAATGGTTGGTTGGGTGTCATATGCAGCAGCCCGTCAACTATACAGCTTATAGAATCTGTCCTTTCTTATTTATACATTCACCTACTCCTGAAATAGGACTTCGAGATGAGGTCTCTAATTGTTGATGTGGAGAACTGCTTGCAGGTTCCTATCTTAACACACTCCATTTTAAGTTTTCATAAATTTCGGGCATATTTCTTATCAAGTGTACTGAACTTTTCATGATATGGCCTTCCTTTTACCTGCCATTCTATGGGTGAACAATGTGACAGGCATTTGTCGGTGTAGATCACAATCTAAATGCCATAATAGTTGCAATCAGAGGGACTCAAGAGAACAGGTACTAATCAAATTGCATGTGCTTCTAGTATTCCCAGTTAAACCGGTATGCTTTATGTGTTACTATTCTGATTTCTTGAGTCACATGTCATTTATGTTTTAAATTTGCTTGCTCAGTGTGCAGAATTGGATCAAGGACTTGGTATGGAAGCAGCTTGATCTAAGCTATCCAGACATGCCAAATGCAAAGGTTATTGCCAATAAGCTGTTTATACTTTCTTAAAGGAGAAAAAAGGAAAGGCAGATGCACCTTTTTGCTAAAAGACTTTCTATTACTCTGGTTAAAGGTGCACAGTGGATTTTTCTCCTCCTATAATAATACAATTTTGCGTCTAGCTATCACAAGTGCTGTGCACAAGGCAAGAAAGACATATGGGGATATCGGTGTCATAGTCACAGGGCACTCAATGGGAGGAGCCATGGCTGCCTTCTGTGCACTCGATCTTGCTGTAAGTACACAAGATCCAATGTTTCACAAATACATTCAATGTCCGGACTCTTAATTCCTTCCAGGTTATATAAATTGCGGTCTTGTATCAAATTCCTAACACCAGCACTCTAATATTTGAGGCTTGTTATTATGTAAGCTGTTGATTTTTCTCTTCAAACCCTATCCACAGATCAAGCTCGGAAGCGACAATGTTCAACTCATGACTTTCGGACAGCCTCGTGTTGGCAATGCTGTTTTCGCCTCCTACTTTGCCAAATATGTACCAAACACAATTCGACTGGTACACGGACATGATATTGTACCGCATTTGCCACCTTATTTCTCCTTCCTTTCCAAACTGACGTACCACCACTTCCCAAGAGAGGTATACCTTGGGCACAAACTTATAGGCAGTTATAAATATGCTTTCCAACTCCTAGGAAGCCTTTATCACTGTGTTATGCTTAGTGCTTGCTCATATTTTAGGTATGGATCGACGAATCTGATGGCAACACAACGGAACAGATATGTGATGCCAGCGGTGAAGACCCAAACTGCTGCAGGTTTTTACAGAGCACAGACCTTCCTTGGAGCTCAACTACCTGTCTCTTTAGCTCCTAGTTCTAACATTATCCCCATCAATCGTCTTACTAGGTGCCTCTCCATATTGAGCCTGAGCATTCAGGACCATTTCACATACCTGGGAGTAGACATGGAATCAGATGACTGGAGCACCTGCAGAATCATCACAGCACAAAGTGTTGAGCGACTACGGAAGGATCTCGCCAGCAACATCATCATGACAAAGCACGGCGTCGAGGTCTCCATTGTCGAGAATAGCGTGCAGACAGACTGGAGCAGTTCCAGATAGCATACAGCATCTTGTTAACACCAATTTAGTGGAGAAGATGGCGCCTTTTCTTTCTCCTGAAGAAGGGGGGCTTCAGTTGGGGAATTTCATTCAGATTGGGTTGTACATTGTTCTTTCATAGCCTGTGAATATGTAGGAATGTAGACACGAATTATAGGCTCTAGAGTGTAAACTTTTGTCGGATGCATGAAAGATCCGTCTCTGTGTTTGCATCTTGTAAAAAATACAATACCCATGCAGATATCTATACAGATGTCTCCAATCTGGGAAATAAAGCAGAATAAATTGAGAACATTGCCATGAAATGTATCTACTAGATGTGTCATATAATTGTAATCTGAAATCTGACCCACACTTAAGAAAAAGAGGCAAATTCTGCTCTGAATAGTTT
This sequence comes from Triticum monococcum, assembly GCA_034509565.1. Classification (NCBI taxonomy): domain Eukaryota; kingdom Viridiplantae; phylum Streptophyta; class Magnoliopsida; order Poales; family Poaceae; genus Triticum; species Triticum monococcum. Next base: position 71,432,812 of record CM067842.1, on the reverse strand, counting down.
TTTATTCAGATTCCAGTATTTGGCTACCTTTCACAGCAGTTAGAACGAAAAACATTCATATTTACACTCCAAAAAACTTGTATATCGTTTACTTTAGTCTGTACAACCATGCCTGATTGTGATATATCCTCTACAGATCATCATTCCTTTTATACATTCTTACAAGGTATGGACAAAAGGAAAAATCCTCTAATATCAGGATTTACTTGCAAGACAACTCTTTTTCGATGCACAAACATATATGGCAATACCAAAAACCAAAGAAAACCTTATCCTAGCCGATAAATACAAAGCGGGTGATCTACTATACGTCGAGTGACGCTGTTATTGATTGAAGCAGGCATCCTGGGAGACAGATTCCCAGCAGTTGAACAGCGTCTCCCTTTCGCAATACAGTATGTGATAAGTGTTCAGTCGAAACAACAAAAACCCATGGAGTGTAATGTATGGTCAACAGGAGTGGGGAAACACAAGCCTGGCTGACAGAAAAATGCTGGTCTGTAACCACAGAGAAGCACTCACCCCTCACCAATGCAGGTGTGAAGATGCCTGGCAAAATTAACGGCAACGCTGCCCGTTCGTATTGGCCATCAAATTCAAACCTGCCTGCTATATTTGCCAGGGTCTGCTCTCGGTTTCTCGTGGGCATCGACCTTGACAGCAGACTTGCGATCTCTATCAGCTTCACTGTAAGACTTCCCACTGTGCAAGGCAAGCAGTACTGGCACATCCAGGCCATCATTCCTCCCAGAGCTACTGCCACTGCAGCAGCCTTCACTGAGATCCTCTTCAAACTCCCCTCCTCTAGCCTCCTTTCTCCTCAAGTCCACGGCGTCCCAGTTAAGCGTGTCAGCTGCACGTTGAGCATCAGGAACACAACTGGTTGTCCGTCGGTGTGCTTTCGCCCTTGGGGTAGACGGGCAGGTCCTACAGCTTTTCGGATCATAATGTTGGGAAGCTAGATAAGAAAGTGCAGTGACAATGTCCCCTATGAGGGGCCGGGACGCCGCTTTCTCCTGCAAACACATTGCTGCAACGGCTAAAGCCTGGTACAAACCCCTCTTGGGATACCGGCCTTGCAGCAACGGGTCGGCCATCTGGCAGAACTTTCGACGGTCTCTGAACATCGGGCGAGCCTGCAATTTATATGGATCAGACACTTGGCACCTATGAAGAAATGAGAAAAATGTCCATCCCCTCTACACCAAAACTGATGGGAGGTAACTTAGTACGGTTGAACGTACCCATGCGACAAGATTTGACTCCCCATCAGGCTTGGTGTGATCAATGGCTCTCCGACCTGTAACAAGTTCAAGGAACACAACACCAAAACTGTAAACATCAGACTTTACTGTCAACTGCCCTGTCATCGCATATTCAGGAGCGCAATAGCCATACGTTCCCATAACTCTTGTTGATACATGAGTGTTTTCACCAACAGGGCCAAGTTTAGCAAGCCCAAAGTCAGACAGCTTCGGGTAATAATCTTCGCTCAGAAGAATATTTGATGGTTTGAAATCTCTATATATGACCGGTGGATTTGCCTTATCATGCAGGTACTCCAAACCTTTCGCTGCACCGACAGCTATCCTCATCCTTGCATTCCAATCAAGGGGCTCCCTGTCTGGTGGGCGGTCTGTCCAGAGAGTGATCCATGAGTTAGTACAAAAGAAGAAATATGGATGACAATTTCTTGTTGAGGGGATGAACAACGTGTATATTTTTTCTTAAGGGTTCTAGAAAAGGTTTCGGATGGCGAATAACTAAGATGTCAAATGTAACTGGTAATAAATCAAGTTGAAAATTCTGAAACTGAAGCTGAAATTGTTTGTGATTTGGCCCTTAAGGGAGCTGAAATAATAGGACCACTATCTGTTTTTATAGAGTTGTATATGTTAGCCATGTGATATCCTCATCGTATAAGTTTTTTTTTGCATATTTACCACACCTATTCATGTATAGAAGTTGTTGCTCTTGCATGTTCTTTATGAAGCTCAAGCCAACTAAAACCACGACGAGTAAATCGGAACGGAGGGAGTAAATATGAAGATACTGGTAATATGTAAAAATACCAATTGCAATCAACCACTGAGAATTATTTTTATAGGACAGGAAACCATACAATGAGAAGCATACCATGCAGATGATTTTCTAACGATCCCAATAACATATACTCATAAACGAGGAGGCGCTGATCACCATCTGCGCAATAGCCAATTAATCTGACAAGATTGGGATGGTGCAAGAGGCTTAGCATGAGAACCTCCACAAGAAATTCACGATTTCCTTGGAAACCATTTCTGTCGAGTTGCTTCACAGCAATAACCTGCTAAATGACACAGGCAAAATGGGTAACGTCATGGAAATTACCAATAAATTATCTCTTAAGTTGCAGTACATGAAAGATAATATCCGTTGCTCTTTTTAACAGAAAAGGGAAATAAAGTTTACAAGGCTAGAGATAACAAACCTGTCCATTCTCCATGTGTCCTTTATAGACACGACCAAAACCACCTTCACCCAACAAACAATCTTTTCTGAAATTCTTGGTAGCAATAGCTAGCTCTCGGAAAGTGAAAATCTTTGCCGGGCCATGTGGAGCACTTCCTCCTCTGCGAACAGAGCTTGAACTACGAGAATTGGATCGATCTGGACCCACCCACCAGAAAAACATTAGCATATAGTTCCTCAATTATAAGCTTTCTTGAATGCAAATATCATATAGTCCAGGAAATATAAAAGGCAAGGACCTAAAGAATGGACCATGACGCATAAACAGCTATAATACATATCTAACATTTGATGACCTGAAGACCCGTTGGCGCATTCACATCTACTGTCGAATACTCTACTTCCCTAACTCGTCCAGAACTGCCATTTACACTTAATGTCATCAAGTTGGTGGCATAAGTTGAATTGAAGTGCAAGATACTACTCTTTTGAGTTGTTGAAGTGATGTACAGTCAGTACAGAACAAAGCTATCCTAGGTAGCTCCAATATAAATACCTTCATGATCATGAGCATCCCATTAACAGCAGACCATTTTTATAATGATATAAAAAAGGTACTACTATCACCGACACTTTATGGGCCTTATAATTATTTAATTTCAAGTTTAAACACCAAGCAGATATGTACAATGAAAACTCGTATCGTATCACCTCATGAGAAATTTTACTAGCATTAGAGAAACACATCTGTTATTGCTGCATAACAGTACCACTGTACACTGAAGAAAAGAATTAATCAAACATAGATCTCTTGTACCACCCTTCAGTGAGCAAACAACATATAAATCGGTTTTAGATAATTATTATGTGATGTAAAATACTTCTGGGTGCAGGTAGATGAGAAATTGCAGCAGCCACAAGGACAAACAAATATACAAGATCGTGTGTACTTCTAATCAGGGATCAGACTTGCATGTTCTAGCAGGCAGCAGCTAAAAACTAAACTGTGGCGCTCGCTTCAAACTCTTCATCGGCCCCAACAACCAAACAAAGGGTGAAATCTAATTCAAGCAAGCTCGAAGCAACCGAATAGCCACCCCAAAGAGTAAGTCAGAGACAACAAGTGTAAACAACACATCAAATATTTGTTTCTTCGGTTGCTTCAGACAGGAAGTTTGGTAGCAAAATCACTGCAACCGCAAACTTCACATCAGACATTTCTCTCCCTTTCACGCAACTTGAGTTCAGAAAAAAAAACAAATACAATTTTCTGCCAAGAAATAGTTCTTTTGTGTGTCCCCTTCACCACCACTACCTCAGCAAGAATTCAGACTAACATCTGCATATCTGAATAAATGAATGAATCATCTACAGCGATAGAATCAAATATACTCTTCTACATGCAAGGAATCAAAATATACAAAACTAATTCTCTTAGTCCCGGCCCGATAAATCAAGATGCTACAGTTAAGCACATGATCCATGTCCACCTCAACAACTCAACCGCCCCCAAGGCCCCAACCAATTGGCAATTAGGTGTTCTAAAAAATGGCAATTAGGGATCAGCTAGGCCTCTTGTACCGTCAGGGAACAATAACCTTTTTATGCCTGAATCAATGCTCAGAAATCACTAAAAATCATCAGACATCTGAACGGACAAGACAGGAATCAGAATGACCAAAAGATCAGTCCTTCCGGTCTGCGCAGAAACTGGACAAGTCAAGTCAAGATGCGGGCGTTACCTGGCGCCGGCTTCGCCGCCGACGGCCGGGGCGACGGCGAGAGCGCCGCCGCGTCCTCCCCGGCCTTCCCCGAGGACCCCGAGCACGGGAAGCAGCTCATCTCGCCCGGCCGTCAGAAAATGCCGGCCAAGAAACCCCGGCGATCTTTGGACCGTGCTGATCTCCCCGGCGTGGAAAGTGAAAATCTTTGGGGGGAGCCGGGGAGAGGGGATGGATGGCGAGTCAAAACCGGAGAGCGGAGAGGCGTGGAGCAAAAGGGCAGCTCGGGAGGGCAAATTTCGTGAATATTATAATGGCGGTTGAAGTGTTCTTGGCGAGGCAGTTTGCTGGTGGCCAGTTGAGCCGAGCTGAGGTAGTTGCGCTGTCATTTTGTCGAGCTAAAGCGGGGGATGGTTACAGAAAAGGGGCGCCTTTTATGGTTTCAACAAGAAATTTAAAACTATTCTGATTGGGATTGCTCATAGTCTAAGGTATGCCAATATTCGATATAGGGTTTGACATGACACAAGGCTGGACAGGTACAAAAAATGCCATATCGCCTGGTATCTTTTGAATCCTTCAGTGCAGTGTATATGCTCATTTGCAAAGGTCAAAAGCATTAGTTCATAGTATGCAATAAATTAAAAAAATACTCCCTCCATTCACAAATATAAAATGTTTTGGATATTTTTAGTATAGTCTACATACATTTGATTAAAAAAAGTTAAAACATCTTATATTTGTGAACCGAGGGATTAGTCTTCTATAGAAACACTAAATAAATATATTAAAAACACTAAATAAATATTCTGTAACATGGATGCACATTATCATAAATACATGCTCCGTATGGGCTATTGAGAACTAGACTGAGATTACAGTGAAGTCGTCAGAGTCGTCTCGTTGCCCGTCGAGACGTCACCTCCTGCTAAAAAACCGCTAAAAACAATGTGTATAATAAGTATTGTTATGATCATTATTATTTTTGTAGAGACACTCAAACAATATATATTTACTCCCTCCAATCTATATTATTTGTCGCTTAAATGGATGTATCTAGACAAATTTCAGTTCTAGATACATACGTTTGAGTGATAAGTAATATGAAATAGGGGGAGTACATAAAAACAACCCTTACGAAATCACTCTTTAAAGAATAGAAAATTATGCCAAATTCTTGATTAAATAAACAATGTCTTCCTTTTGCATCCACCGGCTGGGCTTCATCTTACCGAAGCAACCTTGTTGAAACTCAAAAGCTTGAAAAAGTAGTGGTCGTCAATATAGACAGCCGACAATCACAAACTAAAGAGCTTTGATAGTAGTTCGGGATAATTTTATAATGAGCTTCGTAAAGTAGCGGATATGTCTAGATCGTGATCGCCATCTGAGAGAGTTTGGCACCAAGGAGGGGTAGATGATAATCACAAATTTTGTCAGACAGAGAGGGGAGGGGGGGGGGGGTACAAACCTCCTAAATTTTGGGATGGAGCCACATTTGGTTGAGCTTCGTTAGATGGAGAAGAAAATCATGGCACTGTGCCATCCCCTCTGCATGACACTGCTAGCCACCTAGACGAGAAAGCAAGGACAAAAATGAGGCCCAAGTTCTAACCTAACAAAAGTGCACACATCATCCGTCAATACCAAACAACATCGCTGGAACAAGGACATGACAAAAGAGGTCTTATTTCTTGTCACCGATGGCATCATCGTCTCACCAACAATGGCTAGACACCTAGACATAACCCTAGCTATAGCTAGCATGAAGGGAGAGTACATAGTCACCCCAGAACATGGACCCCTCCCCCCCCCCCCCCCTCATCGGCGTCGGGAGGCACCCGGAGGGGAGGGGAATTGACTGTGGCAAAAGCCTTACAAGGAATCCTAGCTATAGCGATTACAACCTTCTTTTCTTGATGGGCGCCAGTCGTACCGGTTGGGCGACTACAAGCCTTATTTTCTCGGTTTTACGAGATCAACCACGCACATTGAATGCTTCCTCCGGTTGGGCTTATAAGTTGGACACGGGTTTTTAGGTCTTAAGTTTGACTAGCGAAAAATGAAACATACGAAAGAAGTAAAAGAAAAATCCATGCCCAACTTATAGATCCAACTGGAAAGAGTATAATCATTTGATATAGGACCCTACTACAAATCCGATGTCAGATTTTGTAGCATGGCAAATCGAACGTTTTTTCGTGACAAATAATATCCCCGAGGATGACAAGTTTAGTTGGCGAGCATGGCAAATCCACCTCAGTTTATTTATTTTTTGATAGAAAATTGCCGCGCTTGCAAACCAAATTTGCCATTATGTGCCAATATAAATTGGCATGAAAAATGTCATATTTTTCATGCCTAAAATCTGTAGGATTTTTAGTGTTTCCATTAATATATGACACGGTCATGCATTTTTACTTGGTCATGAACCAAAATCCATTTGTCCGCCGAATGGTGCCAAACGGTGAATTGGCAAGAGATCTTATACATGCGCGTCTGTCGCCATCGGGAAATGGCACGCCCAGCGAGGCGCGTCCACCCGTTCCGTCCCGTTTGACTAGCTAGCTCGTCGGTCGTCACTTGACCAGCTGCATTATTCGGGTGTACTCTAGCTACATCGATCTGCCTGGCTGGCTGGCTCCGTGTGCGCCCATTTGCCTGCCTCGCAGGTTTGTTTAAGCCAGCCGGCCCGCTGTAATCACGTCGCCATGCATGATTATGCTTTCAATATTGCCGCCTGAACATGTCATGGGGGATGGGGTAGCTAGCCTAGCCAGAGAAATACAGTACAGTACAGATGGTTCCGGATAGCAATAATACAGTCGAATATCAGTTTGTTTGCAAGGCTTTTTCTCTATGTGATGCAGTTGCGTGACTGAAATGCAGGGTCAAACTTACCTAATTCCGGCTGCTGTCGATTCAAAATTTATTTTGCACTTGGTCAAATTAAAATGGTGATTTCAAATTAATAAATCAATTAATTCATTTTTTTTGCGGGTGAACACAATTATATATAATCATATCGTTGATTCATAGTTTGTTTACTAACATATCCACATTCAAAAGAACAATGAATGAAGTGCCCGTATCTAGAAACATTATACACTTTTTCTTCGAAGCCGTGTAGTTTCAAACGAGGAGTGAAAATAACAATATACTACTACTCGGTCTGGAATAGATACACCCATTTGAGCGACAAGTAATTCCGGACGGATGAAGTATATAATATATGTACATGGTATTGTTTCTTCCAACAAAAAAAGAGTTTCAAACTATTAGGTTTTCTTCTCCTCTCATCGATGCCTCCACCAGTCCATCCCACTTTCAATGGCCTTTTGGGTCGTGGAGGTGCGGAGGACATCATATCCTCGACGACGGGAGGGACTTCACTCTCGGTTTTGCTATGTTCAGTGTCTTGATTGGGGTTGTGTGGCGGCGGCCATGTCCCTTAGTTGAAGTAATGTCTCCCACGTTTGTTGTCCCGATGGTGCGCTCAGCGTTGTCGAAGAGTGTGTGGAGGTGTGTCCCCGTCGCTGTCGCATCTCGTGGGATTTGATCTATGCTGATATTTGGCGGATCTGTTTGGATCCAGCCTTCATTTATATGTTTACAGGCTTGATCCTCGGAGAGTGTGCGGAGGTGTGTCCTCGTCGCCGTCGCATCTCGTGGGACTTGGTTGATGCTGATATTTGGCGGATTTGTTTGGATCCAGCCCTCATTTGTATGTTTACAGGCTTTGATCCTTTCGATCTACGACTCTCTTTAGCTGGTTGCTGTGCTGGTGCATTAGTCCTGTGTGGTCTTAGCACAACAACTTTCAAACTGTCTAATATAATAAAGTTCGAGGGTAGACAATGACAATGACACGTCTTCGACTTGCTCAAGTATTATTAGTCGTCGCCGGATGGTCCATGCATCTGGTTGTAATCTTTGCAAGCTTCGGTGTTTTTTATAGTGTCATGATTATGAAAAGTTTGTAAGTTTTTTCTACAAGGAGAAAAATATGTGGATGCCGTAGCTCCACTAGAAAATTTATTAAATTCGAACATAGCTCTTGATGTTTAGATGGGGAAAAAGTCTGAAATAAACCTTAAACTCGTAGTCTAAGTTTGATTCAAACCTTGAACTATTAATCCTGGAAATCAGCACCCTAACCTTATCGATCCTGGTTAATCCCCGACCCTACACCATTCTGGACATGTTTGTCGAAGTGGGAAAAGACAATCCCAACATGGATTAGACATTTTTCTTACCAACGAGGCAACGACCATGGCACACATTATCTTCTTCCTAATCTCTCTCTCTCTCTTGCAAGGTGAGCGCCCAGACTACTGCGGAGATGTATGAGGCGAGCCGTTGATGCTAAGGGTCACGAGTCACAGCAGGCACTTTGAGCTCGTATACGACATCCTTGGAGCACATGAAGAAATTGTTCAAGTCTGGCTTGGGCTCAAGTGGGGCAAGCGCATCCGCGAGCTATTGCCGGAGCACGCAGACGGGCGAGAGGAAGAGGACCGCCCCTCTACCTCCAGGCTTAGAGCATCTCCAACAGGTGCGCGGTAGCGCGGCACCGCTAAGTTTTTTTGGCAGCGTCGAAATAACATTTTAGCGCGCGTAGGAGGGTGGTTGCTTTATCAGGCGCTGCAAAATTGAGCGCTCCGCTATAGCGCTTCACCAGGCGCGGTAAAACCCAGCACACGTTTGGAATTTTTTTAAAACAATACATACGAAAAAATATATGAAACAACACTTAGTTTAGAACTTTAAATTTCATAGCATAGTTCCCCAAACCACAAGCCAGTTCATACGATGCTAATAAAAATAAATAAAACGATACTAAATAAAACTACTCCTCGTCCTCCTCGATGGTGTAGTCCGACGACGTAAATGCATGAAGCCACCGAGGATCTTCATTGTCCCAGGTCGATGTAGGTCCTAGCTTGATCTGGGCTTCTGCATGTTACTTCCGCGCATATGCTTGTCCGCCAGACGCACGGCTTGCTCCGCCCTCCTTTGCGCGCAGAACTCGTTCTCGGCGGTGACATCTTGCGGGAAGCGCTCGCGCTACACCGCCATGGCATGCTCGTCCGCCTTGGCGATGAGGAGGCGGCGCTACGTCCGTTGGAGGCGGCGATCCTCGTCGTTGATAAGTCACGGGGGAGGCGCGAGCTCCTGCGCCTGCTCGCGCATCCGCACATCGGTGAAGTTCATCTGTGACCAAGGCCACTCGGGGCGCCACGCCGCCGCATCGTACGCGCGGGCGGCCTAGTGGGCAGTCTCGAACGTGCCGAGCCTGAGACGTGTATCGCCGGAGCGGATCTCCGAGTAATACACGCCAGAGGGGCGGGCGGACGTCGCGGTAGCCGGACCTGCTCCGGGGGTGCAGCGGCATGGCAGGGCACTGGAAGAGGCGAGGGAAGAAGGCGCGGCGGCGGCGGGGCACTGGAAGAGGCGAGGAAGAAGGCACGACAGGAGGGAAAGAGTAGCGGCGGGCGCTTGCGCGCGGCTTTTAACCAGCGCGCTGGGTGACGCGTGCCAAAACTGTTGCACGCGCTGCCGCTTTTTCCCCGCACGCACTTTTTTTTCACGCTCAAACTTTCGCGTGTCTGCTGGAGCGCGCCGCGCAGCCTCTCGCGTGCCAAATTGTTGGTTTATCCAGCGTGTCGAATATTTCGCGCGCATTTGGAGATGCTCTTAGTCTAATTCTGCTGACGGCTTGACGCTCAATCAATTTCGACCATCCTCAACTGAAGCGTCTCGCTACCATAAACTTTCGCCGCCAGCCATCTTCACATCTTCACCGGAATTCCTACCACAACATTAGGTTCCTGGTAATTCGTGATTCCTTTCGATTTTCCCAGCATCCACAATTGCTACTCCAGTGAGTGGAGGGTCCGGTCTGGATGTTCGCCTCCGCGCGCGCCCCTAGGTAGATGATGCAACTGTAGTGTAGATGAGAGAGAGAATGACTAGCGACAGATATTTTTAAGCAAATGACTATTGACTAGAGACGTAAGTGATCCCGGCCAGGATCAGATGTTTTCCTGTTATGCCAAACAAAAAAAGGGTCGGAATTAACCGGGATCAATAAGATCAGGGTGCTGATTTTAGGGATTAAGAGTACAAGGTTTGATTCAGACTTGGCGTACAAATTCAAGTTTGATTCACGGTTACATCATGATACGCGATGCGAGCCAGCCATCCGCTGATCGGGTTGCATGGAGCTGACGGCAGTGGCAGCTAGCGAGCGAGCGTGCGCGCGCGTCGCCGCCGCTCTCGGTCGCGCGCCCGACGCATCCATCCGGCTCCTCACACGTTGCGCCCCTGGTCGCACGCCGACGGCGGCAGGTAGCTGATGGCACGGGGAGGCGATGATGAGACGGCCGACGCGTGCGTGCGTGGACGTACCTCGACGACACACCTCACGCATGATGATAATTCGAGCGTGCGTGCACGGCACTGGACAGGGCGCGTGACTTGATTGAACCGGGGACGATGCAGATTGTGGCGAACCAGTCTCGCGATGATGACATGTAATATACCACTTGTGTTGTTGTTTACTAAGAACCCAGTTTTCTTTTAACCGACGAACCCAGGTTTACTAAAAACTCAGGTTTTCTTTTAATCGTCGGGCCAGAGTTCTCCGCCTTCTTTCACCTGTCGGCCGAGGGTATGCACGGTGGCATCATTCTCGCTTAGCGCCCCTCGGAGATCTCCCTGTCTAACCCATACATCGGAGCCAACTTCGTCGCTGCCTGTGCCACCTCCCCCGGCACCGACTCCCACTGGTGGATCACGGCCGTTTACGGCCCCCAGGACGAGCCCGACAAAGCTTCCTTCCTCGCTGACCTGCACGATTTTCGTGCCTCGCGTATCGGTCCCTGGATCATTGGCGGTGACTTCAACATGATTGCCTCGGCGGCCGACAAAAACAATGATCGGCTCAACCAGAGATCTATGAGAAGATTTCGGCGCTTCATGGCCGATGCCGAGCCGCGTGGCATCTACCTCCATGGTAGACGCTATACCTGGTCCAGCGAGCGTGACCCCCCCCCCCCACCCATGTGCGCATTGATCGCGTTCTTTGCTCGCCTAGTTGGGAGACCGCCCACCCCAACTACCTCTTGCGCTGCCTCTCTTCAGCTGCCTCAGATCACGCGCCCCTCCTCATCGACTGTGCCACGCCCCCGTCTAGCCCCCGGCGCTTTCACTTTGAGCGTTTTTGGCCCAAGCTCGAGGGTTTTCATCAGGCCGTGGCGACCGCGTGGCACCAGACGCCCCGCGACCCTGACCCGTTCCGGCGCATTTTCTTCGGCTCAAATCCACCGCTCGCCGTCTTCAGAGCTGGAGCGCGCGCTCCGTTGGCCACGTTGCGCTCCGCCTCTCTGTCTCGCGCAAGCTGATTGCGCGCCTTGACGCGGCCCAGGACTTCAGGCAGCTCTCCCCGGCGGAGGCCTGGCTATGGCGCCAGCTCAAACGGACCTATCTTGGGCTTGCCTCTCTCCACCGTTCCATTGCCCGCCAGCGCGTCCGCCTGTCCTGGCTGCGAGCAGGCGACACCGACATTGCCTACCTTCGCTTGCATGCTGCTCATCGCAAGAACCGTAACCACACCCACGAGTTACGCGTTCACGACTCCGTGATCACCGACCCGGCGGCCTTGGCTGAGGCTGCATACAGCCACTTCTCCGCCCTCCTTGGCACTGCCGACCACCGAGAACACGCCCTTGCCCTTGAGGAGATTGACGACCGCCACTTCGACCTCTCGGCGCTTGATCAACCCTTCTCGGCCGTGGAGATCTGGGCCGCCATCCGGCAGCTCCCCCGCGGCAAGGCCCCCGGCCCCGATGGCTTCACCTCCGAATTCTTGCTCGCTGCCTGGGACATCATTCGCGACGACTTTGTCGAGGCCTTCGGTAAGCTCTACGAGCTGAACGACCGTGGCTTCCACAAGCTCAATGAGGCGCTTCTCACGCTCATCCCCAAAGGACCGGATGCCTCAACGCTCTCAGAGTACAGACCGATCAGCCTCATTCATCTCTTCGCCAAGCTTGTTGCCAAGGTCCTTTCTCTCCAGCTTGCTCCGCGTCTAGGCGAGCTTATCTCCGCCAACCAGAGCGTGTTCATCGCCGGCTGGACCATCCATGACAACTTCATGCTTGTGCAGCAAACCGCTAGACAGCTGCACAATCTCCGTCTTCCTCGCATGCTGCTCAAGCTCGACATTGCCCGCGCCTTCGATTCCGTCTCCTGGCCATTCCTCCTCGATGTGCTCCAACACTTGGGCTTCGGGCCGTGCTGGCGCAACTGGATTTCCATCCTCCTTTCCACGGCCAGCACCCGTGTGCTAATTAATGGTTTCCCAGGGCCGCCGATTCGTCACTGCAAGGGGTTGCGGCAGGGCGACCCTGTGTCCCCTATGCTCTTCGTCATCGTCATCGACGTCCTGAACCGCCTTTTCTAGCACGCCACAGCTGCAGGCTGCTTCAGCGGCTCACCCATCGCCACATGTCCACGAGCATTTCGCTCTATGCCGACGATGTTGTGCTGTTCTGCTACCCCGACGAGCGTGACCTCTCTGCGGTCCGCTGCATCCTGCGGATCTTCGGCACCGCCTCGGGTCTCCACACCAACTTGGACAAGTGCGCCGCGCTTCCCATCCGGTGCAACCCCGAGCTCCGCGACTCCCTCCCCGGTCTCTTTCCGTGCCCTCTTGGTGAGTTCCCCGTCAAATACCTCGGCCTCCCGCTCTCCATCCACAAGGTGCCTTCCTCCGCTTTGCAACCCTTTGTGGAGAGGTTGGAGAAGAAGCTCTCCCCTTGGTGGCCATCCATGCTCTCCCGTGGCGAGCGTCTGGCCCTTGTCCGCCACGTATTTTGCGCGATGCCGACCCACATCTTGATCGCCATGTCATTGCATGGCTCCATCCTCCGATAGGTGAACCGCCTCATCCGCGCTTTCCTCTGGCAGGGCCGAAAAACGACCAACGGAGGGCACTGCCTTGTCAGTTGGGGCAGGATCTGCCGGCCGCTCGCTTATGGCAGCCTCGGCATCCTGGACCTCTAGCGCTGCGCTCACGCCCTGCAGACCCGCTGGCTTTGGCTGCGCAAGACCGACCCCACCCGCCCATGGACCCACCTCCACATCCCCAGTAGCCCGGCCGTGCATGCCATCTTTCGGGCATCCACCTCCTGGACTGTCGGCGACGGCACATCCTGCATCTTCTGGGAGGATCACTGAATCGATGGTGCCTCCATCGCTGAGCTGGCGCCTCTTGTCCTCGCCGCGGTGCCCCGTCGGCGCCGTAAAACGTGCACGGTGGCTGCGGCCCTTGACTCCCGCGCTTGGATCCATGACATCCTGAGCCCGCTTGGGCCATAGGCTCTTGTGCAATACATCCACCTCTGGATTAGGCTTGGCCAGTTCGCCCTCACCGACGGCCCAAACACCATCACCTGGCGCTGGACCTTGAATGGCGCGTACTCCATCAAATCCTGCTACAAGGCCCTCTTCGCTGGGTCCATGATCGAGCCCTCCTGGAAACACACCTGGAAATCTTGGGCTCCGCTTCGCGTCAAGATCTTCCTCTGGCTAGCTTTTCAGGGATGTTGCTGAACTGCCGACCGTCTTGCACGCCGCGGCCTCGCCCACGCACCGCTCTGCCTTCTCTGCGATCAGGAGCCCGAGACCATGGAGCATCTCCTTGCTAGCTGCACCTTCTCCCGGCAGGCCTGGCACGAGATCCTCTCTTGGTACCGCATCACAGACACCCCGCTCCCGGACTCCTCTTCAGACTTCCGCGACTAGTTCTTCCTGGCGATGCAGAACGCGCCGACCTCGCTGCGCCGCGGCCTCGCCTCGCTGGTTATACTCACGGCCTGGCGCATCTGGAAGGCATGGAATGCCTGCGTCTTCAATGCTGCAGCGCCCTCGGTCACTCTCCTCGTCAACGACATTAAGGAAGACGCCCGCGGCTGGGCCGCCGCCAGAGCCAAAGGGCTCAGTAACCCGTAGCTTGTTTGTTCTTGGGGCCCGTGCACACCCCTCTTCCTTGTATGCACCACCGTAGCCCTCACTCACGCCCCCTGTGTACGTGCTTGTGAGACTACCCTTGTAACTGCTAACTTTCCCCCTATCAATGCAATGATACGCAAGCCTTTTGCGTATTCGCGAAAAAAAGGTTTTAGCCTAGCCGCCGCCACGCCTGGCGACTAGGGAGGCGATTTTCTTCCTTCGATCTCAGCCGCCCAGGGCGCTGGCCCCCTCTTCCTCCGGCGGCAGGAGGAAGGGGGGACCCCGTTCCTCCGCTTTGTAGTTAGGTTTTGGATTTTTAGGTCGTGGTGCGCCGCTGGGGTGCTGCGAGCGGCGTCCCGATGAATAAATCTGCCTCAGCTTCACTCCCACACCGGCGGTGTCCCTTATGGCGGCGTCTTGGAGTTGATGGCATCGTGTGTTTGCCGATCCTTCAGATCGGCTGTGTTAGGGTTCATGGATGATGTTGGAGAGGCGGCGGCGGCGACTCCATCAGGTGTGTCTTTCCTTCTGCTCTGTCCCCGTTGCTGTGGCGTTGTCTCCGACGTCATGGTGGAGCAGGGAGGTTTTGTCGTCCAGGAGTACGCGCAGACAGTTGTCTGCGCAAGTGACAGCTGGAAGATGGTGCATCCCCTGCTGGGTTTGTGGTTGGTGGCTGACAATTCTGGTTTCCTCCTTCAACGTCGTTGTCGTGCGGGGGTGTCAGATCTAGAGTTCAATGACGTGTCTGGGGACATGTTGCCCCGGTCTGATTCTTTCAACGATAATGGTTTTACTTCTGGCAAACTACTTTCGAGGTCCGTAAAGCTGCTGATGAGCGATGGAGCTGCGTCGAGCTCGGGTGAAGAGGTGATCTGTTTTCTTTCCCTTTGGTGGCTGCTTCGGTGGTGTCGGGGGAGAGAAACAGGTGCTGGTATTGTGCATAGGATTATCCTATCTTTTCAGTCTTGTAATGTCGGTGCTTACGTGCCTTGTAACCGGATCTTTATTTTATAAATGAGACACGTATTACTATGAAAAAAAACCAGGTTTTAGCATGGTTAAATTAAACCGTGTGGACCCAATGCATGGCGTACGAGGTCGTCGACACATATACAGGGCAATCATCATCAGGATATATCGCTGTACCCTTGGTTGGACTACTCACCGACAATTGTGTTTATTACACGGAAGGCCTACAAAAAGCATATTCAGTTTGATCTTGCGACAGTTGAGCACCAGACAAATACAATAACTGGCATACGCGGAGCTATCATAAGGATGTGCAGTAAACCGACGACCAGATTCCGTTAACCGAATTGGCTGATTTTTGTTTGCTCTGAATGTGTGATCATGATCGCAAATTGCTACTCTATTTGCCTTTTCTAAAAATTTGCCTTTTGAGTTATCACATGCTTAAACAAATGTTGTTGTGTTTCGTGCTGCCATGCCATCTGATGTGAATATATGCAACGTAAAACTGTCGAGACGCCTACCGAAATGCTAGTAAAAAATTCTGCTGAAATACAGCCCAAATATAGCCACTGTCATATTGTTCGTTCTTGACTGAAAAACTGACGGAATTTCCGGGAACCCGAATTATCAGTCATTGAAAATGACAGACAACCTGGGCGTCAAATCTATGGCCAAATCATATAAAAGACTGAATTTTCGGACATTACCCCACGCCAAGACCGACCAAAGCTAGTTCAAAACAGGTCCTGAACTTCTGCAGGCACGACATACTGCATAAGAACGAAAGCCCTTGTTACTTTTCAGCACAGCCGTTGTTCTTCAGTGCCTCCCGGGCTTCCCTGCAACAACAACAACATTTTGATGCGTGAGATTTCTGCACTACTACGTTTCCCAGAGAGCAAATAGTATAACAAAAGCATGCACATAGCAACAGGACAGCTGGATCCTCTTCCCTATGTAGATGTATCTCGAATTTTCAGAAACACGGCCGCAATTGTAACTCTGAATTCCGGTAGACGCAAAAATAACTGAATCCAAGTTTTTTTTTTTCTAAAAATATGGACTGAATCCACGTGATTCTCAAACCAATCAAGCAGGTGAGACTGTTCAGTCATGACCGAAAATCCTGTCTTTTATTTTGATCGTGTTTATAAGCCGACCATCCAGATTTGATGAACAAAGTTTCCTGGTACCCAGACATACTGTCAGTTTTTGGTCATGACCAAGCAATATGGAGTGGCAGACAGCAGCAAATTTGGATGGGATGTCAGTGAAATTTTGACTAGCATTTCGGTAGGCATTTCGACAGTGTTACGTTGCATAGATTCACATCCAATGGCGGCAAGAAACACAACAACATTTAAGCACAGTAAGTCATAACCAATATCAGTTTACGATCATGATCAACATTCAACATTCAGAACTCACAAATTCTGTCAATGTTGTGTTTTCGGGTAGCGGGATTCATTGGCCGAAACAAAGTCCCTGCCGACCACTAGTGCTGCATAATAAGTACTACGCAAAATGAAAACATGGAATGGTTACCTTAAAGCATTTGCGATGTCAACATTTGTAGGATCCAGCTTCAAGCCATCTTCAAAAGCCTCGGACGCCTTTTCATAGTCCTGTAAATAGACACCGGCACATGATCAACTCCATGGCTACGAAAGATTGGGTGTTACTATTATGTTCCTAATTTTTGTTACCTCCTGCAACATTAAAGCCGCGCCTTTCCGGTAGTAGCCTTTGGGCCAGCGAGGTCTCACCATTGTGCACGCATCAGCATCAGAGAGAGCATCTTTTCCTCTTCCAAGGCGCAACAAGCAGAAGCTCCTATTTGCTAGCAGGATTGCAAGATCTTTTGGACTAGGCTCGAATTTCATTGCCTGCATACCAACCGCGGAGGTGGTTGATGTAACATGGTAGTGATGCATACACCAATGTTAGTAAAAATTACCCACGAGATTTGAACTACTCAGCATTGCTAGCTACAAACTCGGAGAGAGAAAACATCTGAATGTTTTAGTTCAAATTTAAATTGTATGTTCTAACTTAATTTATTTTGCAACATTTGTATGTGAGAAAAGGTGGGCCCAAACTAAATACCGAAAACTTCACATATTAAGGAGAAAGCTCGACATTAAAAGAACATTCGGAGAGAAAAAGAAGGCCTAGGCAATCTAGCTAACCTAACTTCCCACCATAAACAGTGCAGGAAAACTTGGTCACAAATCACAAGTGCCACCAAAGTTTTGACATAACAATCTCCTCTGTCTTTTGTTCTGTAATTTTTCTTATGTTTTTTGCATTTTGCTTTTGCTTATCTGTACATAACAATTTTTCCAAGTTCAATGAATATGGAGCAAGAAACTCTCATGAAAATAAATACCAAATTAAGGTAGCATCAAAAGCAACTTCTGTAAGGTGTTAACAGAGCTATGGTGTTGCAGCCAGCTTTAAGTTCAGCAATTCTAAGTTCTAACAGCGTAAAAGCAATCAAGATGCAGCTGAGTGACTTACACAAGTATATAGTTCTCCTGCTATCAGATATTCCTTCCTATTAAAAGCCTCTGTAGCTTGTAATTTCAGCTCAGCTCTTCTCTTTTCAGACTTATTTTTATCCTGATCTCAAAATATTTTTCGTCAGAAAAAATATGTACAAAAACCAGAGACAAGAAGTTGCATTTAGAAGTTAGCAATGGCTTCATAACATGTGCATAACATTTTCTGTTATTATATATGAATATCATCAGCAAGCATAGTCAGAACTGTACAAGAATTTGATGATAGCTATTAATGGTAAATGATATATTATGGAACTGCGATTGTGCATAGTAGGAAATACATACCCTTGGATTCAAACCAAAAGATTTCACATGTAACATGATACCATCAATACTCCAATCCGGCAATGTTGAAATCGGAGAAGTTAAAGGAAATAACATTTCAACCATATTCCTTCTGCCTTTTAGGGCAGCAATTTCAATTGGAATCGTACCGAACTGCAGGAGTGAAATTAACGATAGTTGATTTCACAATAAATTAATAATACAAAATGGCGTACATTTTGAGAAAGAGATTGGGAGACTAGATTTGGTGAGCAGTCATCACCAATGTGTGTGTGTGTGTGTGTGTGTGTATATATATATATATATATATATATATATATATATATATATATATATATATATATATATGTCAGTTGTGCTTGCAGATAATTCAGACCCTAGTAGTTAATTTGGAATTTAATGTTATCAAAAACCAAATGGCTATATAGGCATTGGAGAGAATCAGAATGCATGGTCAGAAAGTGGAGCAGCCTTGTCCATCTTTCTCTACTAAATTAGGATAATAAAGCTTAAGTAAAGATGAAAAAATAGTACCCAAAGTGCTTAGGGAAGTATGCTTGTTATATTGAATAAAATTGTCAAAGTACAACAGGACGAGGTGCCATTGATACAATAGTATATGGAAGGAGCAAGGAAGTTTTTGCAAAAGTTAGCATCATGTGTTTGTTTCAACCTGGCTATGAACAACCTAGAGATTTTCTCTATCCACAGTTCAGTAGACAACATGCAAAATATAAAACATGCTCAATTTTACATTTTTGCTCCGGAAATGGACTGACATCTACAATATATGGTATACGATGATGATTACTAGGACTTCCCCCTAAAAGTTGAAAACAAACAGAAAAAAGAGCAATGTTAGTCTTCAATGGTCAGTTGTTAGAATGCTCAACACCTAGAAGTGCTGCCGCAGCAGAAGTCCTCAGTAAACGGTGTCATACCTTTTCTAGTGTTGATGTACTCACTTATAATAACACACAGTAAGCATGTTGGTAGAATAATTTTTCTATGTTCTCTGTAGAACCATGTATCAAAGCTTTACTAAATCAATATGTTCCCTCATGCATCTAACCATCAACAGAGAGTATATATGCATGAAAAGGTACTCCCTCCGTTCACAAATATATAAGATGTTTTGGATATTTCAATATGGGCTATATACAGACTGAAATGAGTAAACAAACACACTAAAACGTGTCTGTATACATTCGATTCACAAAAAAGTTAGAACATCTTTTATTTGAGTTGTGAACGGAGGGAATACATGATAAGAACAGAAAAGAGGAAACGGCAAGACTCACTGAATCTCCAATGTTGGGGTTAGCACCAGCATCTAGTAAGCACCTCATGATATCAGGTAAGCCGTTGTTCGCTGCCACCATCAATTGTGTAACACCGATATAGTCAGTCTTATTCACATCAGCACCAGCCTGTGTAAACAAAATTACTATCTGATCATTTGAGTAGGTGCTTGACATGTCATCCGCAGAAGACACATCCACCCAAAAATTAAGTGAGCAGCATCTACAGATTGCTCTTTAAGAATCTTAAGAAGAAAAATTACTGACCTCAATGAGTAGCTTAACGCATTCCAACGATTCTCTCTGTATGGCCATACTCAGTGGGGTACTATGAAGGTTCAAAACCTTATTAGGCTGTGGAAAGTGAAAAAATATCATTTTCTTATACTTGAAAAACAAAGGTACAATAGAGAAATAACATGAGGCCATTATGTGTTTACATATATTGGTATTTCTCATGAAACACATGTATTTTTTTATAGAAATTAGACATAAAATTTACAACACCTGAGGAAAATTAAAGTGAGCATGTTCACTTAAAGAGAAGTACTATGGTCAAATGTTGAATACAGGGTTTTACAAGTACCAACTTATTTTTTTTGGTTTAGATCGAGCAAAAGTGCTGTATATACCAAGATTTCTCTATTCCAGTGAATGGTAGCCCCAAATGGAAGATGAAGGCCCTTAAATAAAACAGTTTTTCTTGCTTAACAAAAATATTAGTAGAAAAACTGGTGTCTTACATCTGCATGGTGCTCCAACAAAACCTTCATCGGGCCAACTTCACTGAGATTAGTGGCCGCATGCAACGGGGTCCCGTGCTTAGAATCGAAAACATCCACATCGGCTCCCCTTGAAAGTAGCAATTCTACTATTTCACAATTTCCTGGAAAAGAAGTTTTTCATAAGAACTTGAAAATCAGCAAAGCATGCATGGATGAAACTAGTTTAGAAAGCGAGATTACAGATCAGGGCTTCTCCCATTAACGGCGGCCAAAGGTTACCAGTGACCCTGCTATTCCCGTCGAAGACCAAGTTTGTACAATGTTGGTAGCATGGAAAATATTTTGATATTTTGATTTTTCTCTCTTGGCGGTTGTGGAAATCACTGTGCTCGTGAAGCTAGATCAGCTCCTTGTCAGTATCGACTGGCATTGCCTCTTCCTGCTGGCCTGGTGGAATCCAAATCTGCTGTCAAAGACTCTTCATGCTGCTCTCCATAGTAGAATTGCTGCTGATATTGACCTTTGGGCCAATCGATGCGACGATGTTGACTGCAAGGTCTCCCGGGCACTTTGCAGCTTCGCGGCGAGAGGCATTGGCTAATGTCACGATCCACGCATAGAGATGGGCCCAACAACAGGATCAGTACCAATATTGGATACATTTGGGGACACAAAGGGTCTGGGGTGAGAAATCAGCAAGGCAGGGGAGGGATACAAGAGCAAGGGATGAGGAACAGAAGCAAGGGTGAGAAGCTGAAGACGATTCACAAATCATTTGGCTGCCCTCCTCTGTCTAGCTTCTTCTTTACGAACCTTTTGTCTATTCGCGTAACTAGGCCAAGCCCAAGTTTCATGGCCCATTCTATCGAGAAGGCCCTGGATAAGAAGAGGGTCATGACACAAATTTTGTTCTCCACTCTTTTGTAAAGAACCCCTCCTCGGGCTCTCGCGACCGCGTCGCCCCCGCGGGCGACCGGCCGCGCCCCGATCTCCTTCTCCAGCGACCCTCCCTCCTCCTTCCCTCCCCGCCGCCGTCGTCGGCGCTCGCCGCCGGGCCTGGCCCGGGCGACGCTGGCGGCGGCGGCCCCATCGCAATTCCCCTCTCGGCACTCCTCTGGCGCGGGACAGAGCGGGCTGGGGGGGGGGGTGTCCCTAGGCGGCGGCGGTCCGGCGTGGCGGCGGGGTCCTGGCGCTGCGCGGGTGGATGGCTGGGCGGTGGCGTCGCCGTTGGCAGCGGGGTAGCGCGGCGGCGTGTTCTGGCGGCGCCCGCTCAGCCCAGATCTAGGCCCTTCGGGCCCCATCTGGGCCTGGGCGGGCTGGCGGTGGGGTACGGCTGCGGCGCGTCCTCCAGGAGGCGGGGGGAGGCGAAGAACGGCAGGGTGCTGGCGGCGCCATCGCCGGCTTGCTGCAGCGTGGCGGCGGGGCTTAGCGGGCCCGTTTCGGGCCTGGCCAGGCCAGGGGTGGCCTGGCATGCCCTGCTGCCGCGTCCGGACGGCTACCGCGACGGTGCCGGAGGTTCTAGCCTCCCGCACGACGGCGGTGGAGGTGGTTCCCTTCCGTTCGGCTTCGGTGTTGCTTCTCCCTCCGCGGGGCGCTTCTCTCCGGTCCTCTTGGCCTCGTGTTGGTGTCCGCAGTGAGGCGGCGTGGGTGGCGGCGCAACCGTGATGACGCATGGTGGTGGGCGGTGGTCTGGCTGGTCGGCTCTGGTCCGTTGGGCGGTGGGGATGGAGTGCGGGAGAAATCCTTGCCGGTTCTTCGGCTTCGATGCGGTGACACCTGCGGGTGCCACCATTCCTCCCTGGAGGGTGTCGGTGATATCCATCCCCCACCTCCCTCCGCGTGCCGGGGGAAACTCTAGGACATGTCTGGGCAGCAGCGTCGTCGGCGTCGCATTCCTTCTTGAAGGTGCTGCTTGGTACGCGGTGGTTCGGAGCCTCGGGTTGTGGTGGTTTGTGTCTGGAGGGCGTAGCGGTGGCGGGTCATCCGCGCTTTGTCGAGCTGCCGTTGTTGGCATTTGTTTCTTCTTCTTTTTCTTTTGGGCTTGCTGTGCTGTTCGCCCCAGCTCTCCTTGTATCGGTGTTGGTTGCTTTGGAATACAAAGCGGGGGGAAACCCTTTTTCGGTAAAGTGCTGTATACTCAGGGCGTTTTGGCTCCATTTTTTATCAAAATGTTCAGGTTATGAGCATATGAGACTACAGCTAACAAGTAACATGAGAATTAGATATCGGACTATTTTTCATTCAATCTGTGTGTGCGTCTGTGTGTGTATGTGTGACAAATATATCAAAGACAGACTAATGTAAAGACATTTGGCAAGACAAATATGCCCTGGGACTGCAACAACGTGTTGGAGGGGATACCATTCATTGTTGCAGTATGGAGAGGCGACCCCAACCTGCCGGGTATCATCGGATCAGCGCCACGATCAAGAAGATACCTTGCTGCAGCAACCGTCCCGAAAGTTGCAGAGATGAACAGCGCGGTTTCACCTGCCAAAGAAATAAACAAAATTGAAGTTGTAGTGCATATAGGAGGCGCAGAATTGACGGGAAGGGGAGAGATAGAAAAACCTAGGTCGTTGGGCTGGTTGACGTCGACGCGGAGGTCCTCGACGAGGTAGGCGCAGATGTCCAGCCGGCCCTCCATGACCGCCACGCACAGCGCGCGGATCCAGATGCACTCGTCCGCCACGACGGGAGCCAGCTCTGGGCACACGATCGATCGAGGATATATCCTCATTAGCATCGATCGATGAGAAGAAACTAAGGTCGGGAGCTGGAAGAGAGGGTTGGTTGTAGTTGTGGACAGTACGTACCTTTGAGGAGACGGAGGTTGCCCTCCAGAGCAGCCTTCAGAACCGGGTGCGGGGACGCAGCCGCCTTCTCCTCCTCCATCTCCAGGACGATCGGGGGCGTGTGGAGAAGACGGGAGTCTTGCTAAGTCGCTGGAGACCCGAGAGTGGTCGTCGCGGGGAAGCAGAGGGGAGGCGATCGCCGGCGCGCCGCACCTTCACGCCGTGATATGCGGTGGGTTCGTTTGGTCAGGTATTTTAAGCCCGGATGATTTTCATTTTGGAGCCACGTCAAAATCCTTATCCAAATTTTCGATGATGGAACCTTGTGTGATCACTTTTTTTTATCCATGTATCTTTTGCCTCCGTCTTATCAACTACTCCATCCCTTCGAAATTAATTAACGCTAGATACATCCATTTAAGCGTCAGCTAATTCCGGACGAAGGAAGTACCATCTAAAATAAACCAACATTTGTTACATTTCCTTGAGATAATATGCTTTTTTTCACTTGTAATGATGTGCTGGTGATATTACATATTAGACCCCAACAATGTGTGATGGAAAGAGACATGCCTGGCTAGCAATGAACAATGAAAGCTCCTACTTCCGTCTACCCTGTACAATGGGAGATGCTTAGGGAGGTGCTTAGAAAAATAAACCGAATTTTTCTGAAGCACCGGTGCCTATTTCTATAGAAGAGACGCTTAGTTAAGCGTCTACCCTGTACAAATAAGCACCGGTGCTTAAAAAAAGTCTGGTTTATTTCTCTAAACACCTTTTATTGTACAAGGCCTAAGGGCCTCAAACCTCTTTTGACTCTTCAAACTTCGGAAATTCAGCTTCTCACTCCTTGGAGCAACTTCCGTCCGTTCGACACCCAAACCAGCTTATGCATTGCCACCTTGGGCTGGCAACAGCTGCTGGTCTGTCTAGAGCCAGCTTGGGCCAGCTAGAAGTAGCTCACCTAAGGTCGGTCAGTGTAACACCCCATTTGTAACATTTCCCAATATTGGCAATATATCCATCTTGTTCTTCATCAATTCCAAGTGGTTTCATCTTTTGGGTTTCCTTTTTGGGTTTTGTTTTGTTTCTCATTGCATTGTCTTGTCATTGTTTGTCATTTTTCTTTTGCCATTCATTGTTGCATCATGGCCTCACCATAGTGTATTAGTGTTGCACTTGTGCTTCTTGTCATGTTACATGTCATCATGCTCATCATGTGCATTGTGTGTTTCATGCATGACCACCCCTTGCATCACCTCACCCCTCCTTCTCTTTCTTTTATTTGGCAAGTGCCATTTTTTTTCA
The DNA here is from genome assembly GCA_034509565.1 of Triticum monococcum. NCBI lineage: Eukaryota > Viridiplantae > Streptophyta > Magnoliopsida > Poales > Poaceae > Triticum > Triticum monococcum. The sequence goes on along the minus strand of CM067842.1, from coordinate 71,408,673 downwards.
CTCCTCCATTAATGTTCATCTCTTCCTCACAATTCTAGCACCATGCCCTAAACCTCTGTGCCAAGTTTCACCTATTTTGGAGTTGATTTGGTTAGGTTTTAAAATGGCTCAAGTTTGAATTAAATTCAAACTTGAATTATTTTACTTCCTTTAAAAATCTCCAAAGCAATTTTATTAAATAGGGCATAATTCCAGGAGCTTGGGGATATTTTTACTATTCTCAAATTATTCTTCTAGCCCCTGCACTTTTTCCTTTAGTTTTCTGTTTGATGAAAATGATTAAGGGAAAAGAGAGAGGAGCAGTGCAGCTGTTGGGTAACGCAGTAATTTCAAAAAATTTCCTACGCACGCAAGATCATGGTGATGCACAACAACGAGAGGGGAGAGTATCGTCTACGTACCCTCGTAGACCGTAAGCGGAAGCGTTATGAAAACCCGGTTGATGTAGTCGTACGTCTTCATGATCAGCCGATCTAGTACCAAAGATACGACACCTCCGCGATCTGCACACGTTTGGCTCGGTAACATCCCGCGAACTCATGATCCAGTAGAGCTTCGAGGGAGAGCTTCGTCAGCACGACGGCTTGATGACGGTGATGATGTTGCTACCGGAACAAGGCTTCGCCTAAGCACCGCTACGATATTACCGAGGTGGATTATGGTGGAGGGGGGCACCACACACGGCTAAAGATCAATGATCAACTTGTGTGTCTATGGGGTGCCCCCCTCCCCCGTATATAAAGGAATAGAGGAGGGGCAGGGGGATGGCCTCTCTAGGCGTGCCCCAAGGGAGTCCTACTCCCACCGGGAGTAGGATTCCCCCCTTCCCTAAGTTGGTTCTAGGAGAGAAGGAAGGAGGAGGAAGAAGGAAGGAAAGGGGGGGGGCTACCAATTCGGATTGGGCTTGGGGGGGGGCACCCTCTCCTTTGCTTCTTTTCCCTCTCTTCCACTAAGGCCCAATAAGGCACATATACCTCCCGGGGGGTTCCGGTAACCTCCCGCTGCTCCGGTATACTCCCGATTTCACCCGGAACCATTCCGATGTCCAAACATAGGCTTCCAATATATCGATCTTTATGTCTCGACCACTTCGAGACTCCTCGTCATGTCCGTGATCAAATCCGAGATTCCGAACTACCTTCGATACATCAAAACACATAAACTCGTAATACCATCGTCACCAAACGTTAAGCGTGCGGACCCTACGGGTTCGAGAACTATGTAGACATGACCGAGACATGTCTCCGGCTAATAACCAATAGCGGAACCTGGATGCTCATATTGGTTCCTACAAATTCTACGAAGATCTTTATCGGTCAAACCGCATAAGGATATACGTTGTTCCCTTTGTCATTGGTATGTTACTTGTCCGAGATTCGATCATCGGTATCTCAATACCTAGTTCAGTCTCGTTACCAGCAAGTATATTTACTCATTCCGTAATGCTACATCCTGTAACTAACTCATTAGCTACATTGCTTGCAAGGCTTATAGTGATGTACATTACCGAGAGGGCCCAGAGATACCTCTTCGACAATCGGCGTGACAAATCCTAATCTTGATCCATGCCAACTCAACAAACACCATCGGAGACACATGTAGAGCACCTTTATAATCACCCAGTTATGTTGTGACGTTTGGTAGCACACAAAGTGTTCCTCCGATATTCGGGAGTTGCATGATCTCATAGTCATAGGAACATGTATAGTTATGGAGAAAGCAATATCAACAAACTAAACGATCATCGTGCTAAGCTAACAGATGGGTCAAGTCAATCACATCATTCTCTAATTATGTGACCCCGTTAATCAAATGACAACTCATGTCTATGGTTAGGAAACATAACCATCATTGATTCAACGAGCTAGTCAAGTAGAGGCAAACTAGTGACACTCTGTTTGTCTATGTATTCACACATGTACTAAGTTTCCGGTTAATACAGTTCTAGCATGAATAATAAACATTTATCATGATATAAGGAAATATATAAATAACAACTTTATTATTGCCACTAGGGCATATTTCCTTCAGTATCCCACTTGCACTAGAGTCAATAATCTAGATTACATTGTAATGATTCTAACACCCATGGAGTCTTGGTGCTGATCATGTTTTTCTTGTGAGTGAGGCTTAGTCAACGGGTCTGCAACATTCAGATCCGTATGTATCTTGCAAATCTCTATGTCTCCCTCCTTGACTTGATCGCAGATGGAATTGAAGCGTCTTTTGATGTGCTTGGTGCTCTTGTGAAATCTGGATTCCTTTGCCAAGGCAATTGCACAAGTATTGTCACAAAAGATTTTCATTGGACCCGATGCACTAGGTATGACACCTAGATCGGATATGAACTCCATCCATACTCCTTCATTTGCTGCTTCCGAATCAGCTATGTATTCCGCTTCACACGTAGATCCCGCCACGACACTCTGCTTGGAACTGCACCAACTGACAGCTCCACCATTTAATAAAAATACGTATCTGGTTTGTGACTTAGAGTCATCCGGATCAGTGTCAAAGCTTGCATCGACGTAACCGTTTATGACAAGCTCTTTGTCACCTCCATATACGAGAAACATATCCTTAGTCCTTTTCAAGTATTTCAGAATATTCTTGATTGCTGTCCAGTGATCCACTCCTGGATTACTTTGGTACTTCCCTGCTAAACTGATAGCAAGGCACACACAAGGTCTGGTACACAACATTGCATACATGATAGAGCCTATGGATGAAGCATAGGGAACACCTTTCATTTTCTCTCTATCTTCTGCAGTGGTCGGGCATTGAGTCTGACTCAACTTCACACCTTGTAATACAGGCAAGAACCCTTTCTTTGCCTGATCCATTTTGAACTTCAAAAATTTATCAAGGTATGTGCTTTGTGAAAGTCCAATTAAGCATCTTGATCTATCTCTATAGATTTTGATGCCCAATATATAAGCAGCTTCACCGAGGTCTTTCATAGAAAAATTCTTATTCAAGTATCCTTTTATGCTATTCAGAAATTCAGTATCATTTCCGATCAACAATATGTCATCTATATATAATATCAGAAATGCTATGGAGCGCCCACTCACTTTCTTGTAAATACAAGCTTCTCCAAAAGTTTGTATAAAACCATATGCTTTGATCATAGTATCAAAGCGTATATTCCAACTCCGAGAGGCTTGCACTAGTCCATAAATGGATCGTTGGAGCTTGCACACTTTGTTAGCCCTTTTGGATCGACAAAACCTTCTAGTTGCATCATATACAACTCTTCTTTAAGGTATCCATTAAGGAATGCAGTTTTGACATCCATTTGACAAATTTCATAATCATAAAATGCAGCAATTGCTAACATGATTCGGACGGACTTAAGAATCGCTACGGGTGAGAAGGTCTCATCGTAGTCAACTCCTTGAACTTGTCAAAAACCTTTTGCAACAAGTAGAGCTTTGTAGACAGTAACATTACCGTCAGCGTCAGTCTTCTTCTTGAAGATCCATTTATTCTCTATGGCCTGCCGATCATCGGGCAAGTCAACCAAAGTCCATACTTTGTTCTCATACATGGATCCCATCTCAGATTTCATGGCCTCAAGCCATTTTGCGGAATCTGGGCTCATCATCGCTTCCTCATAGTTCGTAGGTTCGTCATGGTCAAGTAACATGACTTTCAGAACAGGATTACCGTACCACTCTAGTGCGGATCTTACTCTGGTTGACCTATGAGGTTCGGTAGTAACTTGATCAGAAGTTTCATGATCATCATCATTAGCTTCCTCACTTACTGGTGTAGGAATCACTGGAACTGATTTCAGTGATGAACTACTTTCCAATAAGGGAGAAGGTACAATTACCTCGTCAAGTTCTACTTTCCTCCCACTCACTTCTTTCGAGAGAAACTCCTTCTCTAGAAAGGATCCATTCTTAGCAACGAATATCTTGCCTTCAGATCTGTGATAGAAGGTGTACCCAACAGTCTCCTTTGGGTATCCTATGAAGACACATTTCTCTGATTTGGGTTCGAGCTTATCAGGTTGAAGCTTTTTCACATAAGCATCGCAGCCCCAAACATTAAGAAACGACAACTTGGGTTTCTTGCCAAACCACAGTTCATAAAGGGTCGTCTCGATGGATTTAGATGGTGCCCTATTTAATGTGAATGCAGCCGTCTCTAAAGCATAAACCCAAAACGATAGCGGTAAATTAGTGAGAGACATCATAGATCGCACCATATCTAGTAAAGTACGATTACGACGTTCGGACACACCATTACACTATGGTGTTCCAGGTGGTGTGAGTTTCGAAACTATTCCACATTGTTTCAAATGAAGTCCTGCTACCTCTTGAGCACTGCGTTGGTTTTCCCCGAAGAGGAAGGGATGATGCAGCAAAGTAGCGTAAGTATTTCCCTCAGTTTTTGAGAACCAAGGTATCAATCTAGTAGGAGGCTACGCGCGAGTTCCTCGTACCTGCACAAAACAAATAAATCCTTGCAACCAACGCAAATAGGGGTTGTCAATCCCTATAAGGCCACTTACGAGAGTGAGATCTGATAGATATGATAAGATAATATTTTTGGTATTTTTGTGATAAAGATGCAAAGTAAAATAAAGGAAAAGTAAATAGCAAAGGAAATAACTAAGTAGTAGGAGATTAATATGATGAAGATAGACCCGGGGGCCATTGGTTTCACTAGTGGCTTCTCTCGAGAGCATAAGTATTCTACGGTGGGTGAACAAATTACTGTTGAGCAATTGACAGAATTGAGCATAGTTATGAGAATATCTAGGTATGATCATGTATATAGGCATCACGTCCGAGACAAGTAGACGGACTCCTGCCTGCACCTACTACTATTACTCCACTCATCGACCGCTATCCAGCATGCATCTAGAGTATTAAGTTAAAAACAGAGTAACGCCTTAAGCAAGATGACATGATGTAGAGGGATAGACTCATGCAATATGAAGAAAAACCCATCTTGTTATCCTCGATGGCAACAATACAATACATGCCTTGCTGCCCCTACTGTCACTGGGAAAGGACACCGCAAGATTGAACCCAAAGCTAAGCACTTCTCCCATTGCAAGAAAGATCAGTCTAGCAGGCCAAACCAAACTGATAATTCGAAGAGACTTGCAAAGATAACCAATCATACATAAAAGAATTCAGAGAAGATTCAAATATTATTCATAGATAGACTTGATCATAAACCCACAATTCATCGGTCTCAACAAACACACCGCAAATAGAAGATTACATCGAATAGATCTCCACAAGGGAGGGGGAGAACATTGTATTGAGATCCAAAAAGAGAGAAGAAGCCATCTAGCTACTAACTATGGACCCGTAGGTCTGAGGTAAACTACTCACACTTCATCGGAGGGGCCATGGTGTTGATGTAGAAGCCCTCCGTGATTGATGCCCCCTCCGACGGAGCTCCGTAACAGGCCCCAAGATGGGATCTCATGGATATATAAAGTTGCGGCGGTGGAATTAGGGTTTTGGCTCCGTATCTGATCATTTGGAGGTACGTAGGTATATATAAGAGGAAGGAGTACATCGGTGGAGCAAAAGGGGGCCCACAAGGGTGGAGGGCGCGCCTGGGGGGGGGGGTGTTAGGCGCCCCCTACCTTGTGGCCTCCTCTTTTCTTTCTTGACGTAGGGTCCAAGTCTCCTGGGTCTTGTTCGTTGAGAAAATCACGTTCCCAAAGGTTTCATTCCGTTTGGACTCCGTTTGATATTCCTTTTCTTCGAAACCCTAAAACAGGCAAAAAACAACAATTCTGGGCTGGGCCTCCGGTTAATAGGTTAGTCCCAAAAATAATATAAAAGTGGATAATAAAGCCCAATAATGTCCAAAACCGTAGATAATATAGCATGGAGCAATCAAAAATTATAGATACGTTGGAGACGTATCAAGCATCCCCAAGCTTAATTCCTGCTCGTCCTCGAGTAGGTAAATGATAAAAACAGAATTTTTTATGCGGAGTGCTACTTGGCATAATTTTAATGTAATTCTTCTCAATTGTGGTATGAATATTCAGATCTGAAAGATTCAAGACAAAATTTCAGATTGACATAAAAATAATAATACTTCAAGCATACTAACTAAGCAATTATGTCTTCTCAAAATAACATGGCCAAAGAAAGTTCATCCCTACAAAATCATATGGTTTAGTCAGGTTTCATTTTCGTCACACAAGAATGCTCTCATCATGCACAACCCCGATGACAAGCCAAGCAATTGTTTTATACTTTAGTGATCTCATACCTATAAACTTTCACGCAATATATGAGCGCGAGCCATGGACATAGCACTATGGGTGGAATAGAATATAATGAGGGGGGTTATGTGGAGAAGACAAAAGGGAGAAAGTCTCACATCAACGAGGCTAATCAATGGGCTATGGAGATGCCCACCGAGTGATGTTAATGCAAGGAGTAGGGATTGCCATGTAACGGATGCACTAGAGCTATAAATGTATGAAAGCTCAACAAAAGAAACTAGTGGGTGTGCATCCAACTTGCTTGCTCACGAAGACCTATGGCACTTGAGGAGGCCCATTGTTGGAATATACAAGCCAAGTTCTATAATGAAAAATTCCCACTAGTATATGAAAGTGACAAAACAAGAGACTCTCTAACATGAAGACTAAGGTAGTACTTTGAAGCACAAGTGTGGCAAAGGATAGTAACATTGTCCCTTCTCTCTTTTTCTCTCATTTTTTTTCTTTTTTGGCCTTCTCTTTATTTATGACCTTTCTCTTTTTTTGGGGCTTCTCTTTTTTATGGCCTTTCTCCCTTTTTTTAATTTTATTCCTCACTTGGGACAATGCTCTAGAAAATGATGCTCATCACACTTCTATTTATTTACAACTCAATGATTACAACTCGATACTAGAACAAAAGATGACTCTATATGAATGCCTCCGGCGGTGTACCGGGATATGCAATGGACCAAGAGTGAAATGAAAGAATTATGAACGGTGGCTTTGCCACAAATACTATGTCAACTATATGATCATGCTAAGCAATATGACAATAATGAATGTGTCATGATGAACGGAATGATGGAAAGTTGCATGGCAATATATCTCGGAATGGCTATGGAAATGCCATAATAGGTAGGTATGGTGGCTGTTTTGAGGAAGATATAAGGAGGTTTATGTGTGAAAGAGCGTATCATATCACGGGGTTTGGATGCACTGGCGAAGTTTGCGCCATCTCTCAATGTGAGAAAGGGCAATGCACGGTACCAAAGAGGCTAGCAAGGATGGAAGGGTGAGAGTGCGTATAATCCATGGACTCAACATTAGTCATAAAGAACTCACATACTTATTGCAAAAATCTACAAGTCATCAAAAACCTCGGTACTACGTGCATGCTCCTAGGGGGATAGATTGGTAGGAAAAGACCATCGCTCATCCCCGACCGCCACTTATAAGGAAGACAATCAAATAACACCTCATGTTTCAAATTTGTTGCATAACGTTTACCATACGTGCATGGTACGGGACTTGCAAACTTCAACACAAGTATTTCTCAATTTCACAACTACTCAACTAGCACGACTTTGATATTATTACCTCCATATCTCAAAACAATCATCAAGCATCAAACTTCTCTTAGTATTCAGAACACTCTTAAGAAAATTTTACTAACATTGAATACCTAGCATATTAGGATTTTAAGCAAATTACCATGCTATTAAGACTCTCAAAATAATATAAGTGAAGCATGAGAGATCAATAGTTTCTATAAAACAAATCCACCACCGTGATCTAAAAGATATACGTGAAGTACTAGAGCAAAACTATATAACTCAAAAGAGATAAGCGAAGCACATAAAGTATTCTAACAAATTCCAAATCATGTATGGCTCTCTCAAAAGGTGTGTACAGCAAGGATGATTGTGGTAAACTAACAAGCAAAGACTCAAATCATACAAGACGCTCCAAGTAAAACACATATCATGTGGCGAATAAAAATATAGCTCCAAGTAAAGTTACCGATAGAAGTAGACAAAAGAGGGGATGCCTTCTGGGGCATCCCCAAGCTTTGGCTTGTAGGTGTCCTTAGATTATCTTGGGGGTGCCATGGGCATCCCCAATATTAGGCTCTTGCCACTCCTTGTTCCATAATCCATCAAATCTTTACCCAAAACTTGAAAACTTCACAACACAAAACTTAAAGTAGAAAATCTCGTGAGCTCCATTAGCGAAAGAAAATAAAAGACCACTTCAAGGTACCGTAATGAACTCATTATTTATTTATATTGGTGTTATACATACTTTATTCCAACTTCTCTATGGTTTATAAACTATTTTACTAGCCATAGATTCATCAAAATAAGCAAACAACACACGAAAAACAGAATCTGTCAAAAACAGAACAGTCTGTAGTAATCTGTAGCTAGCGCAAGATCTGAAACCCCAAAAATTCTAAAATAAATTTATGGACGTGAGGAATTTATCTATTAATCATCTGCAAAAATAATTAACTAAATACAATTTTCCAAATAAAAATGACAGCAGTTCTCGTGAGCGCTAAAGTTTCTGTTTTTTACAGCAAGTTCAACAAGACTTTTCCCAAGTCTTCCCAACGGTTCTACTTGGCACAAACACTAATTAAACACAAAAAACACAACCAAAACAGAGTCTAGAGAAATTATTTATCACTAAACATGAGCAAAAATCAAGGAATAAAAATAAAATTGGGTTTCCTCCCAACAAGCGCTATCGTTTAACGCCCCTAGCTAGGCATAACAAGCAAGAATAGATCTAGGTATTGCCATCTTTGGTAGGCAATCCATAAGTGGATCTCATAATAGATTCATAAGGTAATTTAATTTTCTTTCTAGGAAAGTGTTCCATGCCTTTCCTTAATGGAAATTGGAATCTAATATTCCCTTCCTTCATATCAATAATTGCACCAATCGTTCTAAGGAAAGGTCTACCAAGAATAATAGGACATGAAGGATTGCAATCTATGTCAAGAACTATAAAATCTATGGGCACATAATTCCTATTTGCAACAATAAGAACATCATTAATTCTTCCCATAGGTTTGTTAATAGTGGAATCCGCAAGGTGCAAGTTTAGAGAGCAATCATCAAAATCACGGAAACCTAACAAATCACACAAAGCCTTTGGAATCGTGGAAACACTAGCACCCAAATCACATAAAGCATAGCATTCATGATCTTTAATTTTAATTTTAATAGTTGGTTCCCACTCATCATAAAGTTTTCTAGGGATAGAAACTTCCAATTCAAGGTTTTCTTCATAAGATTGCATCAAGGCATCAACGATATGTTTAGTAAACGCTTTATTTTGACTATAAGCATGAGGAGAATTTAGCACGGATTGCAACAAGGAAATACAATCAATCAAAGAGCAATTTTCATAGTTAAATTCCTTGAAATCCATAATAGTGGGTTTAGCAACATCTAGGGTTTTAATTTCTTCAATCCCACTTTTATCAATTTTAGCATCAAGATCAACAAATTCCGAATTCTTGGAACGCCTTCTAGGTAAAGGTGGATCATATTCAGTCACATCATTATCAAGATTCATATTGCAAAACAAAGATTTAGTAGGGGACACATCAATAACTTTTAGATCTTCATCTTTATTTTCATAGGAACTAGAAGAGACGCTCTTATAAAGGCATCTTTCTTAGCACGCATCCTAGCGGTTCTTTCCTTGCACTCATCAATGGAAATTCTCATGGCTTTGAGAGACTCATTGATATCATGATTAGGTGGAATAGATCTAAGTTTCAAAGAATCAACATCAAGAGAAATTCTATCAACGTTCCTAGCCAAATCATCAATCTTAAGCAATTTATCTTCAATCATAGCATTAAAATTCTTTTGCGAAGTAATAAATTCTTTAATATTAGATTCAAAATCAGAGGGCATCTTATTATAATTTACATAAGAATTGTTGTAGGAATTACCATAATTATTAGAGGGATTACTAGGATAAGGCCTAGGGTTGAAATTTCCTCTATACGCGTTGTTACCAAAATTGTTCCTACCAACAAAATTCACATCCATAGATTCATTATTATTCTCAATCAAAGTAGACAAGGGCATATAATTAGGATCAGAAGAAACACTTTTATTAGCAAATAATGTCATAATTTCATCCATTTTCCACTCAAAACATTAATTTCTTCTATCGCATGCACCTTTTTATTAGTAGATCTTTCAGTATGCCATTGAGAATAATTAACCATAATATTATCTAGGAGTTTAGTAGCTTCTCCTAAAGTGATTTCCATAAAAGTGCCTCCCTCGGCCGAATCTAAAAGATTTCTAGAAGCAAAATTCAATCCGGCATAAATTCTGAACAATCATCCACAAATTTAAACCATGAGTAGGGCAATTGCGTATCATTAATTTCATTCTCTCCCAAGCTTGTGCAACATGTTCATGATCAGGTTGCTTAAAATTCATAATATCGTTTCTAAGAGAGATGATCTTAGCGGGAAGAAAATACTTAGAGATAAAAGCATCTTTGCACTTATTCCATGAATCAATACTATTTTTAGGCAAAGACGAAAACCAAGCTTTAGCACGATCTCTAAGCAAAAAAGGAAATAGCTTCAATTTAACAATATCATTATCCACATCTTTCTTCTTTCGCATGTCACACAAATCAACGAATCTATTTAGATGGGCAGCGGCATCTTCACTAGGAAGGCCTGAAAACGGATCTTTCACGACAAGATTCAACAAAGTAGCATTAATTTCACAAGATTCAGCACCGATAAGAGGAGCAATCAGAGTGCTAATAAAATCATTGTTGTTGGTATTGGTGAAGTCACACAATTTAGTATTATCTTGAGCCATCATGGCAAGCAAGCAAACTAACACACAAGCAAACAAAAAGCAAGCGGGCAAATAGAGAAAGAGAGGGAGGATAGAGAGAGAGAGGGCAAATAAAACGGCAAGGGTGAAGTGGGGAGAGGAAAACGAGAGGCAAATAGCAAATAATGTAATGCAGGAGATAAGGGTATGTGATGGGTACTTCGTATGTTTACTTTTGCGTAGACCTCCCCGGCAACGGCGCCAGAAATCCTTCTTGCTACCTCTTGAGCACTGCGCTGGTTTTCCCTGAAGAGGAAGGGATGATGCAGCAAAGTAGCGTAAGCATTTCCCTCAGTTTTTGAGAACCAAGGTATCAATCCAGTAGGAGGCTATGTGCAAGTCCCTCATACCTGCACAAAACAAATAAATCCTTGCAACCAATGCAAATAGGGGTTGTCAATCCCTATAAGGCCACTTACGAGAGTGAGATCTGATAGATATGATAAGATAATATTTTTGGTATTTTTGTGATAAAGATGCAAAGTAAAATAAAGGCAAAGTAAATAGCAAAGGAAATAACTAAGTAGTAGGAGATTAATATGATGAAGATAGACCCGGGGGCCATAGGTTTCACTAGTGGCTTCTCTCGAGAGCATATGTATTCTACGGTGGGTGAACAAATTACTGTTGAGCAATTGACAGAATTGAGCATAGTTATGAGAATATCTTGGTATGATCATGTATATAGGCATCACGTCCAAGACAAGTAGACCGACTCCTGCCTGCATCTACTACTATTACTCCACTCATCGACCGCTATCCAGCATGCATCTAGAGTATTAAGTTAAAAACAGAGTAACACCTTAAGGAAGATTACATGATGTAGAGGGATAGGCTCATGCAATATGAAGAAAACCCCATCTTGTTATCCTCGATGTCAACAATACAATACGTGCCTTGCTGCCCCTACTGTCACTGGGAAAGGACACCACAAGATTGAACCCAAAGCTAAGCACTTCTCCCATTGCAAGAAAGATCAATCTAGTAGGCCAAACCAAACTGATAATTCGAAGAGACTTGCAAAGATAACCAATCATACATAAAAGAATTCAGAGAAGATTCAAATATTATTCATAGATAGACTTGATCATAAACCCACAATTCATCGGTCTCAACAAACACACCGCAAAAAGAAGATTACATCGAATAGATGTCCACAAGAGAGGGGGAGAACATTATGTTGAGATCCAAAAAGAGAGAAGAAGCCATCTAGCTACTAACTATGGACCCGTAGGTCTGAGGTAAACTACTCACACTTCATCGGAGGGGCTATGGTGTTGATGTAGAAGCCCTCCGTGATCGATGCCCCCTCCGGCGGAACTCCGGAACAGGCCCCAAGATGGGATCTCGTGGATACAGAAAGTTGCGGCGGTGGAATTAGGGTTTTGGCTCTGAATCTGATCGTTTGGGGGTACGTAGGTATATATAGGAGGAAGGAGTACGTCGTTGGAGCAACAGGGGGCCCACAAGGGTGGAGGGCGCGCCTGGGGGGGGGGGGGGGGGGGGTAGGCGCGCCCCCTACCTCGTGGCCTCCTCTTTTCTTTCTTGACGTAGGGTCCAAGTCTCCCGGGTCTTGTTCGTTGAGAAAATCACGTTCCTGAAGGTTTCATTCCGTTTGGACTCCGTTTGATATTCCTTTTCTTCGAAACCCTAAAACAGGCAAAAAACAGCAATTCTGGGCTGGGCCTCCGGTTAATAGGTTAGTCCCAAAAATAATATAAAAGTGGATAATAAAGCCCAATAATGTCCAAAACAGTAGATAATATAGCATGGAGCAATCAAAAATTATAGATACGTTGGAGACGTATCAAGTCCAAACTCATAACTCAAATACTCACCTCCATGATCAGACCGTAGAAACTTGATTTTCTTGTTACGATGATTTGCCACTTCACTCTGAAATTCTTTGAACTTTTCAAATGTTTCAGACTTATGTTTCATCAAGTACATATACCCATATCTGCTCAAATCATCTGTGAAGGTGATAAAATAATGATATCCGCCGCGAGCTTCATTGTTCATTGGACCACCTACATCAGTATGTATGATTTCAAATAACTCTGTTGCTCGCTCCATTGTTCCGGAGAACGAAGTTTTAGTCATCTTGCCCATGAGGCATGGTTCGCAAGTACCAAGTGATTCCAGAAGTCCATCAGAATGGAGTTTCTTCATGCGCTTTACACCAATATGACCTAAACGGCAGTGCCACAAATAAGTTGCACTATCATTATCAACTTTGCATCTTTTGGCTTCAATATTATGAACATGTGTATCACTACTATCAAGATTTATTAAAAATAGACCACTCATCAAGGGTGCATGACCATAAAAGATATTATTCATATAAATAGAACAACCATTATTCTCCAATTTACATGAATAACCATCTCGCATTAAACAAGATCCAGATATAATGTTCATGCTCAATGCTGGAACCAAATAACAATTATTCAGGTCTAAAACTAATCCCGAAGGTAGATGTAGAGGTAGCGTGCCGACGGCGATCACATCGACTTTGGAACCATTTCCCACGCACATCGTCACCTCGTCCTTAGCCAATCTTCGCTTAATCCATAGCCCCTGTTTCGAGTTGCAAATGTTAGCAACTGAACCAGTATCAAATACCCAGGCACTAGTGCGAGCATTAGTAAGGTACACATCAATAACATGTATATCATATATACCTTTCACTTTGCCATCCTTCTTCTCCGCCAAATACTTGGGGCAGTTCCGCTTCCAGTGACCAGTTCTTTTGCAGTAGAAGCACTCAGTCTTAGGCTTAGGTCCAGACTTGGGTTTCTTCACTTGAGCAGCAACTAGCTTGCTGTTCTTTTTGAAGTTCCCCTTCTTCCCTTTACCCTTTTTATTGAAACTGGTGGTCTTGTTGACCATCAACACTTGATGCTCTTTCTTGATTTCTACCTCCGTAGCTTTTAGCATCACGAGTAGCTCAGGAATCGTCTTATCCATCCCTTGCATATTATAGTTCATCATGAAGCTCTTGTAGCTTGGTGGTAGTGATTGAATAACTCTGTCCATGACATTATCAACATGAAGATTAACTCCCAGTTGATTCAAGTGGTTGTGGTACCCAAACATTCTGAGTATATGTTCACTGACAGAACTATTCTCCTCCTCTTGCAGCTATAGAACTTATTGGAGACTTCATATCTCTTAATCCAGGCATTTGCTTGAAATATTAACTTCAACTCCTGGAACATCTCATATGCTCCATGGCGTTCAAAACGTTGTTGTAGTCCTGGTTCTAAGCCGTAAAGCATGGCACACTGAACTATCGAGTAGTCATCAGCTTTGCTCTGACAGGTGTTCATAACATCCGACGTTGCTCCTGCAGCAGGTTTTTCACCTAGTGGTGCTTCCAGGACGTAATTCTTCTATGCCGCAATGAGGATAATCCTCAAGTTACGGACCCATCTGTGTAGTTGCTACCATCATCTTTCAACTTAGCTTTCTCTAGGAACACATTAAAATTCAACGGAACAACAACACGGGCCATCTATCTATAACAACATAGACATGCAAAATACTATCAATTACTAAGTTCATGATAAATTAAAGTTCAATTAATCAAATTACTTAAGAACTCCCACTTAGATAGACATCTCTCTAATCATCTAAGTGATCATGTGATCCATATCAACTAAACCATGTCCGATCATCACATGAGATGGAGTAGTTTTTAATGGTGAACATAACTATGTTGATCATATCTACTACTCCCTCCGTTTCATTTTAGTCCGCATATAAAGTTTGGTCAAAGTCAAGCTTTGTAGAGTTTGACTAACTTTATATTAAAAATATAAACATTCACAATATGAAATCAATATTATTAGATGCACCATGAAACATATGTTCATACTATATAGTTTTAATTTGTAGATGTTCATATTTTTTTATATAAATTTTGTGCAGTTTGACTTTGACCAAATCTTATATGCGGAGTAAAAAGAAATGGAGGGAGTATATGATTCACGCTCGACCTTTCGGTCTCCAGTGTTCCGAGGCCATATCTGCATATGCTAGGCTCGTCAAGTTTAACCCGAGTATTCCACGTGTGCAAAACTGGCTTGCACCCGTTGTATGTGAATGTAGAGCTTATCACACCCGATCATCACGTGGTGTCTCAGCACGACAAACTGTAGCAACGGTGCATACTCAGGGAGAACACTTATACTTTGCAATTTAGTGAGAGATCATCTTATAATGCTACCGTCAAACTAAGCAAAATAAGATGCATAAAGGATAAACATCACATGCAATCAATATAAGTGATATGATATGGCCATCATCATCTTGTGCCTTTGATCTCCATCTCCAAAGCACCGTCATGATCACCATCGTCACCGGCTTGACACCTTGATCTCCATCGAAGCATTGTTGTTGCCTCGCCAACTATTGCTTCTACGACTATCGCTACCACTTAGTGATAAAGTAAAGCAATTACATGGCGATTGCATTTCATATAAGAAAGCAACAACCATATGGCTCCTGCCAGTTGCCGATAACTGTGTTACAAAACTTGATCATCTCATACAATAAAATTTAGCATCATGTCTTGACCATATCACATCACAACATGCCCTGCAAAAACAAGTTAGATGCCCTCTACTTTGTTGTTGCAAGTTTTACGTGGCTGCTATGGGCTTAGCAAGAACTGTTCTTACCTACGCATCAAAAAACCACAACGCGGTATAGTGATTGCTTTTTGATCTTCAGAAAGAACCCTGTTCACTCAATCCGATTCAACTAAAGCTGGAGAAACAAACACCCACTAGCCACCTGTGTACGAAGCACGTCGGTAGAACCAGTCTCGTGTAAGCGTACGTGTAATGTCGGTCTAGGCCGCTTCATCCAACAATGCCGCCGAATCAAGAATCAACTAGTGACGGCAAGCAATATGTATATACCCACGCCGACAACTCCTTTGTGTTCTACTCGTGCATATAACATCTACGCATAAACCTGGCTCTGATGCCACTGTTGGGTAACGTAGTAATTTCAAAATTTTCCTACGCACACACAGGATCATGGTGATGCACAACAACGAGAGAGGAGAGTATCGTCTATGTACCCTCGTAGACCGTAAGTGGAAGCGTTATGACAACATGGTTGATGTAGTCGTACGTCTTCACGATCGACCGATCTAGTATCGAAGATACGATACCTTCGCGATCTACACACGTTTGGCTCGGTGACATCCCACGAACTCACAATCCAGTAGAGCTTCGAGGGAGAGCTTCGTCAGCACGACGGCGTGATGACGGTGATGATGTTGCTACCGGAACAGGGCTTCGCCTAAGCATGGCTACGATATTACCGAGGTGGATTATGGTGGAGGGGGGCACCGCACACGTCTAACGATCAATGATCAACTTGTGTGTCTATGGGGTGCCCCCTCCCCCGTATATAAAGGAGTGGAGGAGGGGCAGGGGGCCGGCCTCTCTAGGCGCGCCCCAAGGGAGTCCTACTCCCACAGGGATAGGATTCCCCCCTTCCCTATGTTGGTTCTAGGAGAGAAGGAAGGAGGAGGAAGAAGGAAGGAAAGGGGGGGGGGTTCCCAATTCAGATTGGGCTTGGGGGGGGGGGGGGCGCCCTCTCCTTTGCTTCTTTTCGCTCTCTTCCACTAAGGCCCAATAAGGCCCATATACCTCCTGGGGGTTCCGGTAACCTCCCGGTGCTCCGGTATACTCCCGATTTCACCCGGAACCATTCCAATGTCCAAACATAGGCTTCCAATACATCGATCTTTATGTCTCGACCATTTCGAGACTCCTCGTCATGTACGTGATCAAAATCGGGATTCCGAACTACCTTCGGTACATCAAAACACATAAACTCGTAATACCGACCGTCACCGAACGTTAAGTGTGCGGACCCTACGGGTTCGAGAACTATGTAGACATGACCGAGACATGTTTCTGGTCAATAACCAATAGCGGAACCTGGATGCTGATATTGGTTCCTAGATATTCTACGAACATCTTTATTGGTCAAACTGCATGACGATATACGTTGTTCCCTTTGTCATCGGTATGTTACTTGTCCGAGATTCGATCGTCGGTATCTCAATACCTAGTTCAATATTGTTACCAGCAAGTCTCTTTCCTCGTTCCATAATGCTACATCCCGTAACTAACTCATTAGCTACATTTCTTGCAAGGCTTATAGTGATTTACTTTACCGAGAGGGCCCAGAGATACCTCTCCGACAATCGGAGTGACAAATCCTAATCTTGATCCATGCCAACTCAACAAACAGCATCGGCGACACCTGTAGAGCACCTTTATAATCACCCAGTTATGTTGTGACGTTTGGTAGCACACAAAGTGTTCCTCCGATATTCGGGATTTGCATGATCTCATAGTCATAGGAACATGTATAGTTATGGGAAAAACAATAGCAACAAACTAAACAATCATCGTGCTACGCTAACGGATGGGTCAAGTCAATCACATAATTCTCTAATGATGTGATCCTGTTAATCAAATGACAACTCATGTCTTTGGTTAGGAAACATAACCATCATTGATTCAACGAGCTAGTCAAGTAGAGGCAAACTAGTGACACTTTGTTTGTGTAGCGACCCGACCCGAATGGATCAAGTCTCTGTGCTTAAGTGTCATCCCTGGATCGGTATGCTGACACACACAGTACTCAAAGGATTTATAACAGAGGTAAATCACATATATAAAGTAACGTAAATACCAATACCTCAATCCAGTATAGCGGAAGCAACAAGATTGTGGATTCCCATCAACACCAACGGCAAAGTTGAGTGTAGAAATCGTAACCCTAACATATCACTTACTCGTCGTAAGAAACCTGCAACATTAGACGTTGCAGCCCGAAACGGGTCAGTACATTGAATGTACTGGCAAATTCACACCATAGAGAAAGAATGATGAACAATAGCTATCACTACATGCATATATGGCTGGTGGAAAGGCTCTATGGTTGTAAGGTTTTTGCGAAAAGCCAATTTTTCCCTACTACAAAGGAATAAATTTATTTAACTATCATGGTGGTTGTTAAACATTGAGAATGGTTGACAGCATTCTCAATCCCAACTAAAAATAATTAAAACCCAACAATATTAATTAGAAGTAACATGATGAGATCAACAGGATAATCCCAGAACTAGATACTCAAGATGTCCATAACCGGGGACACGGCTAATCATGATTAGTTTATACACTCTGCAGAGGTTTGCGCACTTTTCCTCACAAGACTCGATCGTCTCCGTTTGTTTTCTCGCACTACATGGTGTTTGAGAAGACGGATGACCGAGACATAGTCTTTCAGAAGCGCTAGCACCTTACGGTGGAGTAGACCGTACCACCTACATCCCCTACATCTGCTAGTCTACCCCTGTAAGAGTTCGCACGACTTAATCAACTATGCCAGAGCCCATAATGGCTTGTGGCTGCACACGGAAGTTTCTAGTATGGATAGTCTTATGATCCCTTTGAGCCTGGGTGGCGGTTCGAAAAAAAACAGGCAAGTCCTGATAGACATCAGGTGCCTCAATCCACCCAGATGTGTGTTTAAGTTGACACCTTAGATAAACCATTAAAATTATCAATCTCACATCTATCATGGATATCACTCACCCAATCCACGTCTACTAGCATAGCATGGCATAATAAGCAATCGTAGAAGTAACTCCCAAGGTTTCATAATAACAGGTAATAGGTACTACCTCATCTACTTCCCATCCCACAATTTAATTAGATCCTAAACATGCAATGTGTGAGGATTGATCTAATGCAATAAAACTGGGTTGTAGAAAAAAGTATGATCAAAGTGTGAACTTGCCTTGGTGATGATCCGCGAGTCCTAGGGTTTCGACATAACAAGCGGCGCAATCCGGGTGATCTAACGCAGTCAAAACAACAAGTATACAATAAGTACTCATCTAATGCACAGGTAAAACTCGAACAAGAGAACGAACCAGAAAGTTCAACTTAAGAACTCCGGTTACACGGAAAGAACGAACCGAACAAAACGACGGAAAACAAACGGCGGAAGAAAACAACTCGGTTCTAGCAAGTTGAAACTAGGTCAAATTTTATCGTAGCAAAAACTTGTTTAAGTTGATTAGACGGAACGGCGGTTTCGAGACGAAACTCCAGGCGCTTGAATCACCTGATTCCAATAAACGAGCGGGAAGAAAAACTAGAACGAAGATCGGATCTGAGATCGCGATCGTGGAATAAATCCGATGAAAAGAAAAGAAAAAGAAGAACGGTTAAATGAACGGACGTTCGTTAACCTAGAAGAAATCCGGTGATCACATTCGTTAGGACGAACGGTCCGGCTAACGGTCATAAGACAACTAAATCGGAAAAGAGAACGAATCCGATCTAGGGTTTCGGAGAAGAAAACCGATCGAAAAATCGATCTAGAAAACCGGAACGGTTTAGCGAAGAACCGGAGAGAAAAACGAATCGGAAAAGAAGAATCGGAACGATTAGAAGAAAACGATCCGATGAAAAGAAGAGATGCGGCGCGGGGCTACCTCCGGCGAGGTCTCCGGCGAGGAGCTCCGGCGGCGTGGGCGTGGGGCGGCAGCGCGGTGGTGCGGCGGTGGCGGTGGGAAGGTGCGGCGGCGCGGGCACAAGGGGCGGCGGCGCGGGTGTGGGGTGGCGTGGCGCGGGGTGTGGGGCGCGGCTCTAGGCTTGGGGCTTTGGTTTTATGATTTAGAGGGGGGTGGGAGTATTTATATTGGGGAGGGGGGATTTACTTGGGATAGGGGACAAGAATTAGGCTAGGAATAGGAATAGAAAAGAAGGAAGGAAAGAGATCTAGAAAATAAATGGAATAGGACAAAAGTCCTACTAGAAATCCTAAAAGGCAACGGCGGCGGCTCCTGGAGCCTGGCGCTCGCGCGATGGCCTTGGCCTTGGCCGGCCGGCTGGCTTGGCTTGGGCCTTTGGCCTAGGCGCTTTGGATTTTTTTTTAAAAACGGTTCCGCGTTCGGAGAAAAAAACAGAAAAACAATTTTACCGGACTCCAAAATTAATAAAGTAAATTTTCCCCTACTCCCAAAAATGAGCCGAACAAAATGAACTTTTCTCCGGCCTAAAATGCAATTTTTGAAAACACGCATTTTTCCCTATCCAAATAAAATGCAAATAAAACTCCGGCAAATGAAATTTGATTTACTTATCAAATCCTCATTTTTCCTAAATTTGGGAAAGTCATATTATTCCCCTCTCTCATATTTTTGATATTGGAAAAATAATTGATGATGAAATAAATAAATCAAATGATCCTCTTTTCAAAATTTGAGAAAACTCTCAAATTTGAGAATATCGAAATCTCCAACTCTCTCCGAGGGTCCTTGAGTTGCGTGAAACTTCTAGGATCGAGAAAAATGCAAGAAAATATGATATGCATGATGATCTAATGTATAACATTCCAAATTGAAAATTTGGGATGTTACAATTTGTCTATGTATTCACACATGTACTAAGTTTCCGGTTAATATAATTCTAGCATGAATAATAAACATTTATCATGATATAAGGAAATATATAAATAACAACTTTATTATTGCCTCTAGGGCATATTTCCTTCAGCAACAGCAGTCACCTGAGCCTCGGCCTCCAGGCGGGCCCAGCAGCGCCCAGCGCCCCGCAGCCCACCAGCGTGCGCCAGCCCGCGCGACGCCTCTGCCTTTTCTCACCAACGCACCCGCTCACCCCCTCTGCTTCGCGACCACGTGGCCACGCTAGCCCCTGCCGTCAGCGACTGCCCTATAGCCCGCACCCACCTTTTCCCTCTCCTCCTGCCCTCGCCATGGGGACCGCAAGCACGAGCATGACGTCGTGCTCCGTCCCGTTGCCCTAGCCCCCTACTTAACGCCTCTCCTTGCCCAACCACCACTACTAGGGAAGACCCTAGTAGTTGTGCGGGTTTAATGCCCTCTAGTAGCGCGGGCTACCGCGCTACAAATAAGGCGCTACAACTATTACTTAGAAGTAGCGTGTGCGACACGCTTTACTACTAAGACACATAGCCGCAGTGCTTGTCCACTACCGTGCTGCTGCTAATCTAGCTAGTAGCAGCGTGTTTACTATCCATCGCTACTAGTATTCTTTTTAGTGTATTTATACGCTGTTGTACAATTATTGGTACACTACCAATTATGAGGTTTATATCATTATGTCCATAACAGTGTGTCAAATGAAGGTGGATTAGGTTCAAGTGGAGGCAATATATGGTGCATGTCAAAAGTATACTACTAATTCAAACTTGATCTAGTTTGGACTACTAGTACTTTCGATGTGCACCACATGTTGCCTCCACTTGAATCTAATCCGCCAGCACAAGCTATTTAATCACCATCATAGTCATTACCACCAACAATATTTATTTAATCATCATAGTCATAGTGTAGCACATCATCATCTTCAAACTCATTCTAGCTAGCTAATCACCACCAACACTAGCTGCGGTAGCTATCTAATCACCACCAACACTAGCTAATAATAATCATCATAGTCATTACCACCAACACTAGCTATTTAATCATCATAGTCATAGTGTAGCACATCATCATCTTCAAACTCATTTCTAGCTAGCTAAGCACTCCTGCTGCTCTCTCTCAGGTAAAATAACATAAAACATGTGTAGCACTCCTCCTTCATCAAGTTGGAGCATGCAGATGAACTTGTCTCCTAATCGCGGGCTGCGCTTCTGATTGCTGCCCCATAGTACTTCTCTGCGACGGTTCACAATTTTGCTCCAATCTTTCACTATTAAGCATTCCTCGCTATTAGAAATCCTGAATGCAGTAAAGTGCATTGTAGGATATCTTGGCCGTAAGCTAACAATATTCATGGTACCTTTAGTCTCGATCCAATGAGGCACAACATTCATCGGGAGTCCCTGTTGAAGAACATCGTATAGTAACATACTTAGCAATGAATTTTAGCTTAAAAAATAATGTATGCAAAAGATGCACTGAGGACAAATAGTAAAAATCTTACCATCTTTCCTAAATAGATGTGACCGTAGTTCTGTACGAACACTATTGGTCGCACGTTTTGAGTACTAACATTTTTAAGTGCAGGAAGAAAATTTGTCTTGACAGTATGAAGATCCTCAAGCCATGAAACATAATGACTTATCTCCTTGCAGTTTAGTTTAACCCCGGGACAGTAGTGGGTCCTGTCTACCAAGCGCTGTACATGTTTGCTTGAACGGAAATAAGCTGACAATAGAAATTAGTTGTCAACTATTTTTGAATAAACAATATCAAAAACATAAATATGGTTGAGAAACTCACATAATGGTATAACTGGAGGCGTCTGCACATCGACCCAGATGTCGATATTACCTTCAATATCATCTTCCAGACGAATATCAAAGGTGATAACCATATCAAGCTCAAATGCATAAGTCTTGCATAGTGCTTGCCAAGTTTTGCATCCAAAATAGGTGTAGTCATCTGCGTCGTATAGTTTTGCGTGGAAAATACAACCATGCTCGGTCTTCAAGTAAACTATCTTTACCTCCATAGTACGACTGAAACCTATCTTATCGAAGACAAAAACTCTTGCATGGCAGGGGATACGCTAGTAGAATAGTAAAAAAATCAAATTATAAGTTGAAGCAAATGAAGCAAATGAACGGCATGAGCATTCGATAAGCAAAACCAAATCGTAAAATAAATAAGTATTCAAATTAGCATGCATTCAATAAGAAAAAGTAAATCATCTCATGCGTCCGTACATCGTCAAATATTATCACTAATACATCTTGAATAGTATCATACATATAACATCACTAATACAACTAAAACCCTAGCGCACGATGGGTATCGGCACGGGCGGTGGACACCCACAGAGAAGGAACCATCACCAGATCATAGCTCCAGTGAGATCCCTGGAGAACCTGCCAGGTATTGGAGAACCTGTGCTCCAACACAAACAAGTAGCGACGGACGTGCGTGTCCTCCTCCCTGACACGGTGACGCACCGCCTCCACGGGGTCCTCGAGCCTATGGACCGTCACTGGCCCACGCGACCGCCACCAAACAAGGTTCGGGTCAACGACGGGCTGACTCCTCACCAACCTGCGCCCCCGGTAGGTAGCGCCCCCCAATACCACCCCGGCGGAGCCCAGTCCCAGACATGGCCCATCTGGTGACGCAGGTGTCCTCCGCCGACTCGACGACGAGGATGCGGGATAGGCATCGTCGACGTCGATGCGGGAATAATTGCTTTAACTAAAAAACTAACAACAAATGTGACATATTCAACTAGTTCTATTAATTCAACTAGTTCTTACGATTAAATCTAGTCAATTAATTCTATACCTAATAAAATGAATAATGACATAAAAAAGGCCTATGCTTTGCAGGAATGTTGACTCCTTCCTAGTGCGGCAAATCCCGGGCACTAGATATGTCCTAGTTTGTAGCACAAGTCATGCCGAAATTCATGGAAAATTTCAGCATGACTTTTACTAAAAAGTGGACAAATTGAGAACCTGAAATTTGCCAGAACGGAAATGAATCAACATTCCGGCAAAACATAGGCCACTCGACTTCATTCCCTGGAAACAACAAAGCCACTTGGGCACAATCGAACCACTTCCATAATGGAATATGCAAATGAACATCAATGACATATATCATATAACAACAATCTTGTTTTTTGTTTACATAGCAACAATTAGTTTAACCAAGTTTTTGAAAGAAAAACAATTTTGTTTTTTGTTTGTAGCTAAATGCCATAGCTACTGTTTTTTATTTATAGATAAATGCTATTGTTTTTGTTTATAGCTAAATGCTACTGTTTTCTATAGCTAAATGCTATTGGTTTTTATTTATAGCTAAATGCTATTGTTTTATTTATAGATAAATGATGCTATTTTTTATTTATAGCTAATGTATATACCCTCTATTAATGCCCTAGCTAAATGCTATTATTTATATACCCTCTGTTAATTTAAAGCTAAATGGAATTACTGTTTAGGCATTTTCATAAAAAATTGCCCTAGCTAATTTCCTAAAAAAAATCTAATTTTTTTCCTTAATGCTAAAAAAATTCCTACTGTCCTAAACAAATCTAGGGTTCATATGAACATCATCACAGCAACAACATATATATGAACACATCTAGCTAGAGTTCATATGAACAAATCATCACAACAGAGAGCAGAGAGAGAGAGAGAGGAGGGTAGGGAGAGGAGAGGCAGAGCCTTACGGTGAATGCGGCGAGGGAGGGGCAGGCGGCGTCGAGGTCGGGGTCGGGGCTCGGACGCGCGGCGGAGGGCGGCGTCGAGTTCGGGGTCGGGGGCAGTGTCGAGGTTGGGGTCGGGGGCGTCGTCGAGGGTGTGCGGCGGGCGGCGGCAGTGGTGAGGTTGAGGGCGGCGGCGGGCGGCGGCGGTGAGGTCGAGAGCGGCAAGGTGACGGCGGTGGTGGAGCAATTGGGGGAGAGGGGGAAGTGGAGGGGAAGGACTTAGCGAAATTTTGAGCCCGCGCGACCGGGGGTTAAGTCAAACTAGCAGCAGCGCGTTTGGCTGGAACGCGCTATAGCTAAGTTAGCTATAGCGTGTTAAGCGAAACACGCTACAACTATTCCTTTCTGTTTTATAATATCAATAGCGCTTTGCCCTGAAAAAATGCTACTGCTAAGTCTAAGCATGTAAAAACTTCAAAAATATACATTGGTCATTATTGATCTTTTTGTGTAGAATCTAAATAGTCAACATGAATACTCACAGTACCTGTATAAGCAGTTAGGCACTGGTGAAGATTCATATTGCAGCCACAAATCCTACACATATAGTTCAATGAAGACCAAGTGCTCGAGATAGTTTGAGAAGTAACATATTTAAGGTGGTAAACACCTCGTTCGCTTAGCAGTATGGGACTAAACTTAATTAGGTGCAATACTTAGAAGCAACGTGTTTTGAAGAAACACGTTGCTACTAGTACTTTAGCAGTAGTGCGTCCTTGGAAGGACGCTACTACTGTATCTAGCCGGGGGCAACACCGTGGCAATTATAGTAGTAGCACTTGTTTCACCCAGACCGCTACTGCTACCGTGCTATTAGTAGCGCGGTTTCTTGAAGCTCGCTACTACTAAATAGCAGCAGCGTCTGTTTTTAAACTGCATTGCTGCTAAGATTCTGTGTATAAGGTTTTCCCTAGTAGTGCACTTCCTAGGGTTCCCCTCTTCCTCCCCCCCGCCGCCGGGCCTTTAGACCACCAGATCCGTCGCGCCACCACCGTCCCGAGCGCACTCGAGCGCATGGCCTCGTCGCCAACGCGCTCACCCTCGACCTCCACCTTGCCAACTGTGTCCTTCTTCTTCCCCGTCGTCGACTACCTCCACGATGTTGACTACGTGGAGCCTAGGGCCTCGTCCGCGTCGTCTTCTTCCTCGTCTTCGACTTCGGCCACCGCAGCTATTTGATCGCCCTCACCGTCGACTCCGTCCACCTCCCGATCAGCCGAGGCCACCGTCGTGTTCGTGGTGAGCTTGCGCACCTCCCCGTCCCCTTTTCCCTCTCATTAGCTCTCTCCGTCGTAGTTTGCCATGGCCACCCGAGCTCATAGCCGTCGGACCTTGTCTCCGGCGAGGGTCCCGACCCCTTTAGCATCATCACTTCTGTCCATAGTGATCGCCGTCGCACTAGGAGCCTGCATAGCCCCTCCGCCACGCCTGCCGCCCTTTCCAGCGAGTAGCCCGAGCTCGCGGTTGCCGCCTCTATCACCTCGTCGCCGGTGTCGCTTCCGTCATCGTCCAACGCCATGTTTGCCAGGCGGGCGTGCGGGATTCGCCGTTAATTCTCATGCTTGTCTCCGCCGCTTGTTTTGGTCGCCGTAGTGTCCCCGATGAGTACCTTCATCATGATGTGCTCGTCGCCGGCAGCAGCCGCTGCAGCGTAGTCAAACCCCATTTGCCCCCTCCTCTGTCATCCGTCGTCGCCTCGCCCAGTGGCTCGAGCCGCTCGCTCTCAGCCCAGCGACCTGGTTCGATCCCCCGCGGGCGCATAAACCCCCCTTTTATATTTCCATTGCACCCACTGACAGCAAGGCCCCACCTGCCGCACACACACACCACAGGACCCCACATGTCAGCCTCTCATGGGTAATATTCCATTTTTGGAAGAGGAATCTTTCCATTTCGGGCAAGTCCATTTCTGGACATTTCCTATTAGGGAAACTTGCCATATCTGTCATATTCCATTTAGGGCAGTATTTCACTTATAGCATTTGTGATGAATTTTCTACAGTAACCTAGACATATTATATATGTTTTTGAGGTAGAAAAATCCCACCAATACAGTGGTGGCTTTAGTTTTTGCATTTGAGCAAGTTCATGACCATGTCATTTTACATCATGTTATTGTTTTGTCATTTTTGTGTGATTAAATTCGAACATGCTATGTGGTATTTTGGCACATGGATAGCTTAATTTTCATGTCTACTTCATGCTAGATTTTATTTCATGCCATTTAGTGCACTGTGATGAGTGCCACAAGCTTGTAAAGTTGCTATCATGAATTTGTTTCTGCCATGCATGCTTTTCCTCTAAGTCTGAAACCTGTTTCATATCACTTGCCATGTTTGCATTGATGCTAACATCTTTTCTGTAGCTCTTTGGAACTAGTTCAGTACGGGAGTTTTATTAAGTGCATTTAGTACTATCATGCCATGCTCAAGTTTACCATGATATGTTCCTGTAGCATGTAATTTACTAGCTCTAAACATTGCAACCTCATGTTGTTTCTGTTATGCTCAATGAATTTCTGCTAAGTTTGTTAAACTGTTAACTTTTGCATTTTTGCCATGCTGTTTTAGACTTGTTCTAGGGGTTTCTAGCAGTAGCTCAGTGTTCATGATTTGTACAGCTTCACCTCTACTTCACTGGCATATATTTTGTTTTCATGTTTGGGTGCTGTAGTATATTTAAACCTTGCATCTAAGTGGCCATGTTGCTGTGTCAGCAGATTGCATCATATCTTGTTTTGCTTGTTATTTGCAAACCGTGTATTTGTTTCCGGCGATCTTCATATTGATTTCATTCAAAATCTCCCAACCTATCTAGTGGCATGCTTGGTTTCCCAAGTTGATGCCATGCTCATCTTTCCCCTTTCGGAGTACCCATATGCAGTGCACATCATATCTTGCATCCCATGCTATGTCTTGCATCATGTTGCTTGTGCATTGCACTGATGACCCACAAGTGTAGGGGATCTATCGTAGTCCTTTCGATAAGTAAGAGTGTCGAACCCAACGAGGAGCAGAAGGAAATGATAAGCAGTTTTCAGTAAGGTATTCTCTGCAAGCATTGAAATTATCGGTAGCAGATGGTTTTGTGATAAGGTAATTTGTAACGGGTAATAAGTAAATAAAGTAAATAAGGTGCAGCAAGATGGCCCAATCCTTTTTGTAGCAAAGGACAAGCCTATACAAACTCTTATATAAAGGAAAGCGCTCCCGAGGACACATGGAAATTATTGTCAAGTTAGTTTTCATCACGTTCATATGATTCACGTTCGGTACTTTGATAATTTGATATGTGGGTGGACCGGTGCTTGGGTACTGTCCCTCCTTGGACAAGCATACCACTTATGATTAACCCCTCTTGCAAGAATCCACAACTACAAAAGAAGTATTAAGGTAAACCTAACCATAGCATGAAACATATGGATCCAAATCAGCCCCTTACGAAGCAACGCATAAACTAGGGTTTAAGCTTCTGTCACTCTAGCAACCCATCATCTACTTATTACTTCCCAATGCCTTCCTCTAGGCCCAAACAATGGTGAAGTGTCATGTAGTCGACGTTCACATGACACCACTAGAGGAGAGACAACATACATCTCATGAAAATATCGAACGAATACCAAATTCACATGACTACTTATAGCAAGACTTCTCCCATGTCCTCAGGAACAAATGCAACTACTCACAAATCATATTCATGTTCATAATTAGAGGGGTATTAATATGCATAAAGGATCTGAACATATGATCTTCCACCGAAATAAACCAACTAGCATCAACTACAAAGAGTAATCAACACTACTAGCAACCCACATGTATCAATTTGAGGCTTTAGGACAAAGATTGGATACAAGAGATGAACTAGGGTTTGAGATGAGATGGTGCTGGTGAAGATGTCGATGGAGATTTGACCCCCTCTCGATGAGAGGATCGATGGTGATGACGATGGTGATGATTTCCCCCTCCCGGAGGGAAGTTTCCCCGGCAGAACAGCTCCGCCGGAGCCCTAGATTGGTTCCGCCAAGGTTTCGCCTCGTGGCGGCAGAGTTTCGTCCCATGAGCTAGCTTATGATTTTTTCCTGGATGAAAGAACTCATACAGCAGAAGATGGGCATCATAGGGCTGCCAGAGGGCCCAAGAAGCAGGGGGCACACCCAGGGGGGTAGGGCGCGGCCCCACCCTCGTGGACGGTGGGTGGCCCCCCTCTGGTACTTCTTTCGCCCAATAGTTTTTATATATCTTGAAACGTGCTCCCGTGAAATTTCAGGACTTTTGGAGATGTGCAGAATAGGTCCCTAATATTTGCTCCTCTTCCAGCCCAGAATTCCAGCTGCCGGCATCCCCCCTCTTCATGTAAACCTTATAAAATAAGAGAGAATAGGCATAAGTATTGTGACATATTGTGTAGTAACAACCCATAATGCAATAAATATCGATAGAAAAGCATGATGCAAAATGGATGTATCAACTCCCCCAAGCTTATACCTCGCTTGTCCTCAAGCAGAAGCCGAAATCGAAAAATATGTCCACATGTTTAGACATGAGAGCATCATGATCATTCTTAGAACAACAACACACACATATATATATATATATATAGTCATATGATCTCTTATGCTAAAGTAACAATTCATTCACAGTTTCAAGTATGAATCATAAACTTCAGTGAAAACTAACAAACTATAATCTCAGTCATTGAAGTAATTGCAATTTATCATAACATCGGAAAGATTCAATATAAGAGCTTTTCAACAAGTCCACGTACTCAACTATCATTTAGTCTTTCACAATTGCTAACACTCACACAATATTTATGGGAGTGAAGTTTTAACTGGACACAAAGAAAGACAGGGGCTTATAGTTTTGCCTCCCAACCTTTTACCTCAAGGGTAATGTCAACAATAATAGTTCATGAAAACTCACACCCAATTAGCTATATATATCTGGATCTTTCCAACACATTGTGCTTGCCAAAGGATAAAATGTAAAAAGGAAAGGTGAAGATCACCATGACTCTTGTATGAAGTATAAGACAAGAATAAAAGATAGGCCCTTCGCAGAGGAAACAGAAGTTGTCATGTGCTTTTATGGTTGGATGCACAAAATCTTAATGCAAAAGAATGTCACTTTATATTGCCACTTGTGATATGGACCTTTATTATGCAGTCTGTCGCTTTTATTTCTTCCACATCACAAGATCGTATAAAACTTATTTTCTCCACACTAATAAATCATACATATTTAGAGAGCAATTTTTATTGCTTACAACAATGACAACTTACTTGAAGGATCTTACCCAATCCATAGGTATATATGGTGGACTCTCATGGGAAAACTGGGTTTAAGGATATTTAGAAGCACAAGTAGTATCTCTACTCGGTGCAAAGAATTTGGCTAGCATGAGAGGGAAAGGCAAGCTCAACATGTTGGATGATCCATGACAATATAATTTATTTCAGATGTAAGAAAACATAACCCATTACGTTATCTTCCTTGTCCAACATCAACTTTTTAGCATGTCATATTTTAATGAGTGCTCACAATCACAAAAGATGTCCAAGATAGTATATTTATATGTGAAAACCTC
Source organism: Triticum monococcum (assembly GCA_034509565.1). Taxonomy (NCBI): domain Eukaryota; kingdom Viridiplantae; phylum Streptophyta; class Magnoliopsida; order Poales; family Poaceae; genus Triticum; species Triticum monococcum. The sequence continues at coordinate 71,378,950 of CM067842.1, read as the reverse complement.
TCTTTCTTTATTACTTCCTATTAATTGCAACGATGACCAAAACTATGCTTGCCAACTCTCAACAACTTTTATTCATCATACTTTTTATATGTGAAGTCATTACTCTCCATAAGATCCATATGATCTCTTTAATTCTTTTTATTCTTTCTCTTTTTTTATTCCCTCAAGATCATAGCAAGATAATTAAGCCCTTGACTCAACACTAATCTTTATTATATATAGCTCACGGACTCGATTACATAGAAGGATCATAAAGCAAGAAACTCAAAACTAGATCATACTAAAACTTTATTCTACTAGATCAAGATATTACCAAAAGGATCAAACTAAGAAAAATGGTAAAGGTAAAGGTGTGATGGTGATACGATACCGGGGCACTCCCCCAAGATTGGCAGTTGCCAAGGGGAGTGACCATACCCATGTGTTTATATCTCTTTCTTCGGGGGTGGTGATGTGATATTCTTAGTGATGATGCCCCTCAGGATACGATTCTCTTCCTCGAGCTTATTGACTTGTTGCTTGAGGTCCATTATTTCCTTACGGAGCTTGCCCGTGACGGCTAAAGCTCCTTTCACCCAAGGATGTTACATAGCTGCGGGAGAACAAGTAACACTCTTTTCATATTTTCATAAGAAAGAAATCTAACGTTGGAAGGGATGACCGAGTTTGGAATAGCTGAGCTCTGTAGTTCCCCCATCGTGAATCTGGCTCGGAAACGAGAAGTAACTTCTTGATCCTCCTCCATGGCATCTATCCTTTTCAAGTCGGCCTCCATCTCTTCCTCAGTCGAGGGCCCGAAGTGGTCAGCATCGCTGTTTGCTCTTGGCCCCGGTATCAGATGAGACGCCCGACTCTCCCCGACTGACTCTTGAGAAGACATCTTGCTCTAGATCTGCTGCAGAAAAAACTAAAAAACAGAGGATGTTTGCATGGTACAGTGGTCAAAACTTTCGGGAGATTATATAATGAATTTTTACCGACCGAAAGAAGTATCGTGCAAGAAAACAGAGTCCGGAGAGCACACGAGGTGCCCACGAGGCAGGGGGCGCGCCCAGGGGGTAGGGCGCGCCCTCCACCCTCGTGGACGCCTCGTGTCCTTACCGGACTACTTCTTGTTTTCCTATTTTCTTAAATAATACAAAACGGAGAAAAAATGCTATTAGAACTGTTTGGAGTCGGTTTACTTACCATACCACATACCTCTTCCTTTTTGGAGTCTGAAACATTTTGGAAAGTGTCCCTTATGTATTCCTCTGGGGTTGCGGTTTCAATAACATTAGTTTCAACATTTATAGGATTACCTGAGATATAATGTTTGATTCTTTGACCGTTCACCACCATCGGATTTGTGCCCTCGAAGTTGTTGATTTTTATGGCACCGGAACGATAGACCTCCTCAATGATGTAAGGGCCTTCCCATTTAGAAAGGAGTTTGTAACGCCCTCGATGCGGCTATATCTCCCACTTGTCGAGGCACGACTTAGAGGCATAACCGCATTGAAAGCAATGTCGCAAGTTAGGCAATCTTCACAACATCCCATGTAATATAGATAATAAAAGGGGAGATAACATAGTTGGCTTACACTCGCCATGTCAAATAAAGTACATAAATAGCATTACATCATTCAAACACTCATGGCCCGACTACGACGCCAAAATCAAAGATAACCCAACATGCGACACGGTCCCGATCGCCCCAACTGGGCACCACTACTGATCATCAGGGAAAGACACGTAGTATCAGCGTGAATCCTCGTCGAACTCCCACTTGAGGTCAAGCGCGCCATCTGGAGCGGAATCATCAGGCCCTGCATCTGGTTTGGAAGTAATCTATGAGCCACAGGGACTCAGCAATCTCGCACCCTCGCGATCAAGACTATTTAAGCTTAATAGGAAAGGCAAGGTAAATATATGTGGAGCTGCAGCAAGCGACTAGCATATATGGTGGCTATCCTGTTCGCAAAAGAGAGCGAGAAGAGGAGGCAAAGCGCGAACGAGTAACTAGAGGGCAATCCTGCAGCAAGCATTACTCCAACACCGTGTTCGCTTCCCGGACTCTGCCGAGAAGAGACCATCACGGTAACTCACACAGTTGATTCTTTTTAATTAAGTTAAGGTTCAAGTTATCTACAACCGGACATTAACAAATTCCCATCTGCTCATAACCGCAGGCACGACTTTCGAAAGTTCAAATCCCTGCAGGGGAGTCCCAACTTAGCCCATGACAAGCTCTCATGGTCAACGAAGGAATAGACCTCCTCCCGAGATGTTCCGATCAGACTCGGTATCCCGGTTCTTCAAGACACTTCGACAAGTTAAAACAAATCCAGCAACACCGCCCAAATGTGCCGACAAATCCCGATAGGAGCTGCACATATCTCTGTCTCAGGGCACACTCAGATTGTCCTAGGTACGGGTAGGCCAGCCCAGAGTTGCCCCTGGTGGCCACCGACAGCTGACAGGTGGACCAACACGCAGAGGAGCACTGGCCGGGGGGGGGGGGTTAAAATAAGATGACCCTCGGGCTCCGGAAACCCAAGGGAAAAAGAGACTAGGTGGCAAAAGGTAAAACCAAGGTTGGGCATTGCTGGAAAATCTTTAATCAAGGCGAACTATCAAGGGGTTCCCATTGTAACCCAACCGCGTAAGGAACGCAAAATCGGGGAACATAAAACCGATATGACAGAAACTAGGGCGGCAAGAGTGAAACAAAACACTAGGCGAGAGGCCGAGCCTTCCACCCTTTACCAAGTATATAGATGCATTAAGATAACATGGAAATATAATGATATCCCAACAAGTAAATAATGTTCCAACAAGGAACGGTCTCCAATCTTCACCTGCAACTAGCAACGCTATAAGAGGGGCTGAGCAAAGCGGTAACATAGCCAATCAACGGTTTGCTAGGACATGGTGGGTTAGAGGTTTGACATGGCAATTTGGGAGGCTTGAAAGCAAGTGTTAGGCATCGTAGCATGGCATAGCAAAAGAGCGAGCATCTAGCAAAGCAAAGATAGTAGTGATTTCGAGGGTATGATCATCTTGCCTGCAAAGTTGTCAGAGTTGACTGGATCCTCAAAAGCAAACTCAACGGGCTTCTCGTTAGCGAACTCGTCTCCCGGCTCTTCCCAAACAAGACAAACAAACAACAAGGACACAATCAACCACGTGCAAACTCAAACATCATGATGCAAAGATGGTATGCTATGCGGGATGCAATATGCGATGCATATGCAAGATTTGACAAGGAATGCATAAACCTGGACTCAACTTGGAAAACCAAGTGTGCCACTGGAAAGATGAGATGAAATTGCTTGAAAACGATGTAAAGATCACCGGAATCGGAGTTACGGTTTGGAAATGGCAAGTGATTCAAATATGACACCGGTCTGCGATTTACACCAAGTAGCCGTCTAAATGCAATGAGATGAACAAGCTACAACACCCAAACATGGCAACAAAATACATGGCAGGGATCCACTCAAGATGCTTACCAAAAGTCTAGCACTGAGCTACGGCCAATTCATCCATTAACAGGTTCAAACAAGCATGGCAAAAATGCATTTGGCAAACAGATCTCAGACTTAGTGAAATTAACACTTGTTTGGAATTTCAGATCAGATAGCACTCTTCAGAGCATGAAAACAATATGCTACAGGACCTGAACATGGCAAAGTAAAGCATGGCATGGAGTTACTCAAAGAGCTTAACAAAAGTCCCTTAGTTACCTTGAGCCAAAAGGGATCAGAAAATACATTTGCAAGTATGTGAACATGGCAAAAACGTAATCAGATCATAGACTTAGTGAAAACTGGAGCATGCTGAAACAGATATCAAGTAGGCATGTTTACGAGCTCGATGCACTCACTACAGAGCTAGTCATGACAATCTAAGCATACACCCATCAAGAATACACAAAATACAAGCTAGACATGGCAAGAACAATAACATAGCATGCACGGATCAACTACAACATCCTTGGCGAAATTGCTAACAAGTAGACAATCTGCCCAGATTCACGAAATAGCAAAAGTAGAGCTCGATTGACTCAAGCTAGGGTGCTCCATAATTTCAAACAAAGACATGGATGGATAGAGAACTACAAGATTAACAAAACATCCTAACTGATCATCCTCAAAAGAGGCACGGATCACTAGCAAACAACATGAACATATGACCATATGAGATAAACAGTCCAAGGACTTTGTGGAAATGCTAAGTCGCTGAAATCAACATTAACGAATGCACCACTTTGCAAGCTTGTGCTAGTCACCACACACATCACAAAAATACATGGGTTGCACCTTTGGATAGATGGCAACACATATAACAAAACACATGTAGAGCTCAGGGGCATATTATGCACACAATAATCATGGCAAAAATGACAAATATCTAATTGGAGCAACATATCTGACAATTATCTCAAATAGCATTCTTCCAACAGCATTTCGGGCATCAAGATGAACTTAAATGAAAATGATGCAATGAGATGAAATGATGTACTCTCTGAGATGAACATTTTGATATGCTATATGCCCAAAACAGAGCTACGGATGAGGAGTTACGACATGATGAACATGAGCAAATAATTAGGGTTTCGGGCAGAAAAGTCAACCGAGACGGGATCCGGATCCAGATCAGGCCGGCGCGATCTACGAGGTCCACCGGAGCTGTCCGTTGGCTGGAGAAGAAAATGAGGCTGGCGGGGGAGCGGCCGCCGGGCCGGCTGGATCTAGCGGAGGGCGACGGTCGGCGTGGAAGGAGAGGGCGCCACGGCCGCGGACGTCGCCGGCGAGGTCCGGATCCGCCGGAGGAGGCGAGGGCGGCGCCCTGGCGCGGCGGCGGGCGAACACCGGCGGGGAGGCGGCGGATGGCGGCGGGCGAGGGAGCCGGGCAGCGGGCGGAGTGGATCGGGCGGGGCCTGGTCGGGCGGCGGTGAGGGCCGGCGCTGGGCCTGTGGGCCCGCATCGGTGGCGGCGGCGAAGTGGTCTTCGCGGGGACACATGGCGGTGGCTGATTGGTTGGCGGCGGCGGGCGGACGCGTCCGGCTCCGTCCGGACGTGTCCGGTGGCAGCGAAGACGAATTTTTTTAGGGTTTGAAGGAGGGGATCCGGGATTTGGAGGAGGGGGTCTATATATAGAGGTAGAGGGAGCTAGGAGTGTCCAAATGAGGTGCGGTTTTCGGCCACGCGATCGTGATCAAACACTCTAGATGTTGGAGAGGGTTTTGGTGGGTTTTGGGCCAACTTGGAGGGGTGTTGGGCTACAACACACACGATGCCTTTTCAGTCCCTCGGTTAACCATTGGAGCATCAAACGAAATCCAAATGGTATGAAACTTGCCAGGCGGTCTACCGGTAGTAAACCAAGGCCGCTTGGCAAGTCTCGGTCCAATCCGGAAATGTTTAACCCCCACACATGAAAGAAAGGTAGAAATGACCAACGGAGGAGAACGAAGCGCCAAAATGCAAAACGGATAACGGGGAAAATGCTCGAATGCATGAGATGAACACGTATGAAAATGCAATGCACTTGATGACATGATATGAGATGCATGACAACGATAACAACACACGGAGACAAAAAGCCGAACCCGAGGAAATAAAATAACTTAACTCTAGAAACGACAAGAGTTGGATACATATTAGGTAAATCATATCCGGGGTGTTACAACACTCCACCACTATGAAAGGATCTCGTCCCGAGATCTAGGACTGAAAGAACGCCAGGTACTTAGAACGGAGGTGATCCTCGCGTTCCCAGGTAGCTTCACGGTCAGAATGGTGTGACCACTTGACTTTGAGGAATTTGATTGACTTGTTGCGAGTCTTGCGTTCAGTCTCTTCAAGAATAGCAACGGGGTGCTCACGGTAGGAGAGATCTTCTTGGAGCTCAATGTCCTCGAAGTTGACGGTGCGGTCAGGAGTCTTGAAGCACTTTCGGAGCTGAGAGACATGGAACACATCATGCACATTTGCAAAGTTTGAAGGAAGCTCGAGTTGATAGGCCAGATCGCCTCTCTTGCTGACGATCTTGAAAGGTCCCACGTATCTAGGGGCAAGCTTCCCTTTGATACCGAAGCGGCGAGTACCTTTCATAGGAGAGACGCGGAGGTAAACATGATCTCCGATCTCGATAGCCAAATCATGGTGCTTACTGTCATAGTAGCTCTTCTGGCGGGATTGGGCTGCTTTGAGGTTATCTCGAATGACTTTGCACATTTCCTCTGCCTCTGTGATTAAGTCATTTCCCAAAAGCTGACGTTCACCGGTTTCAGACCAGTTGAGAGGGGTACGACACTTCCTGCCATACAGAATTTCAAATGGGGCCTTGCCCGAACTTGCTTGAAAACTGTTGTTGTAGGAGAATTCAGCATATGGAAGACAATCCTCCCACTTCATGCCGAAGGAGGTCACACAAGCCCTGAGCATATCTTCAAGAATCTGATTGACACGCTCGACTTGACAGCTAGTTTGAGGATGGAAAGCTGTGCTGAAGCGGATGTTGGTGCCCATGGCCTTCTGAAAAGAATCCCAAAACTTGGAGGTAAAGATGCTGCCACGGTCTAAAGAGATCACTTGAGGAATACCATGCAGAGAGACAATCCGAGAGGTATAGAGCTCTGCCAATTGAGCTGCAGTGATTGACTCTTTGATAGGCAGAAAGTGAGCCACTTTAGTGAGTTTGTCAATGACAACGAATATAGCATCATTGCCACGTTTGGACTTTGGAAACCCAGTCACGAAGTCCATCTCAATGTGGTCAAACTTCCATTCTGGAATGGCAAGAGGTTGGAGGAGACTCGCTGGCCTTTGGTGTTCTGCCTTCACTCTTCTGTAGACATCACATTCATTCACGAACTGAGCAATCTCGCGCTTCATTCGAGTCCACCAATAAGCCTCCTTGAGGTCCTGATACATCTTCGTGCTCCCAGGGTGGATGGAGAGGAGAGAATTGTGAGCCTCATTCATGATCACTTTATGGAGGTCACCTTTGGGCACAACAATATGATCCTCGAAGAAGAGAGTATCCTTGTCATCAAGGCGGTAGCATTTGTACTTGGGTTGACTCTTGGCAATCCCAATCTTCACCTTTTTCACCATAGCATCAGAAGCTGGGCTTGGCGAATCTGGTCTTCCAAGGTAGGAGAGACTTGAAGGTTGGTGAGGAAACCTTGAGGAACAACTTGCAGATTAGGTTTGCGGAAAGCTTCACAAAGCTCGGGTTGATAAGGCTTTAGAATCAGACTATTGCAATAAGCCTTCCTTCTCAATGCATCAGCAATCACATTGGCCTTGCCTGGAGTATACTCGATACTCAGATTATACTCTTGAATCATTTCGGCCCATCGAGTCTGCCTGAGGTTGAGATTAGGCTGAGTGAAGATGTACTTGAGACTCTTGTGGTCAGTGAAAATGTCCACTTTTCTTCCCAATAAGAGATGTCTCCAAGTCAAAAGAGCATGCACAACTGCCGCCAACTCGAGATCATGAGTGGGGTAGTTCTTCTCATTGGGCTTCAACTGGCGAGAGGTATAAGCCACAACTTTCTTCTCTTGCATCAACACTGCGCCAAGACCTTGGAGAGAGGCATCACAAAAGACTTCGTACGGCTTGGATTCATCAGGCGGAGTCAGAACTGGAGCGGTGACCAATTTCTCTTTCGAAGTGTTGAAAACAATGTCACACTCTGGAGACCAAACATACTTGACGTGCTTCTGGAGAAGATTTGAGAGAGGCTTCGCGATCTTAGAAAAGTTTTCAACGAATGTTCGACAGTAGCTTGCGAGACCGAGGAAACTACGGAGTTGCTTCACGTTCTGAGGAGGTTCCCAATTCAGATGAGAAAACACCTTCTCTGGATTCACCGCAATGCCCTTGGCAGAGATGATATGACCAAGATAAAGAACCTCATCGAGCCAAAATTCGCACTTGGAGAACTTGGCGTAGAACTGGTGTTCCCTCAGCTTATCGAGCACCAAACGCAAGTGCTTGACATGATCTTCCTTGTTCTTCGAGAAAACTAGAATGTCGTCGAGATAGGCCAAAACGAAGTCATTGGTGTAGGCGTTGAAGATGAAGTTCATCATGCGAGAGAAAGTCGGAGGAGTGTTAACGAGACCAAAAGACATGACAGTGTATTCATATGAACCATAGCTTGTCCTGAAAGCCGTCTTGGGAATATCTTGCTCACGGATTCGAATCTGATGATAACCCATACGGAGATCAAGCTTGGAGAATACTTGGGCGCCTTTGAGTTGTTCGAACAACTCGTTGATGTTGGGAAGTGGGTATTTGTTCTTGATGGTCTTCTTGTTCAATGGACGGTAATCAACACAAAGTCGGTCCGTTCCATCCTTCTTCTTCACAAAAAGAACACCACAACCCCACGGAGAAGAACTAGGCCGGATGAGACCCATTCTGTCTTGAATATCGAGTTGCTTCTTCAGCTCCTTCAACTCTTCAGGTCCGAGCTTGTAAGGACGCTTGCATACTGGTTCCGTGCCAGGCTCAAGATCAATGACGAATTCAACTGGCTGGTGCGGAGGCATTCCTGGAAGCTCTTCTGGAAAGAGGTCTTGATATTCACAAACGACTGGAATCTGCGAGATAGCATCCAGTTCACCCTTCTCATTGAGAGAAAACAGACGGATTGTATCATCACGAGCGGCAAAGACAATTACATCCTCAGACGAATGAGTCAATTGAATCTGCCTGGCTGCACAATCAAGCTGAGCCTTGTGCTTAGAAAGCCAATCCATCCCGAGAATAAGATCAATATCCGAGTCACCAAGAACCATTGGAGAAGCCAGAAACTTGTAGTCACCCAAGGTGATAGTAACATCCGGAACGATGGAGTTAGCATGCATGCGCTTACCGGGAGAGACAACTGCTAACGGACTAGGCAAAACTTGCGAAATCAATTCATGCCTAGATGTAAACGGTCTCGAGATGAAACAATGCGATGCACCAGTGTCAAAAAGAACTTTAGCTGGAATATCATTAACAGGAAGGTTACCCATGATGACATCTGACGAGTCCTCTGCCTGAGCTGCGTTCATCAAGTTGACCTTAGCGTGCTTGGGGTTATGCTTGACCACAGCTGTACTTGCCGATCTAACAGGAGGAGGAGGAAGACGCCTCTGGTTGAAACACTTGTTTGCATAGAGACCCTTCTATTGGCACTTGTTGCACGTGACCTCTGAAAGCGGATGGTGATAAGGAGCACTCGATCTTGGAGCTTGAGACGAAGTCTTGTTCTGAAAGCCAGGGTTGGGTGGGTGGGAAGATCCACTGCCACCTTTGCTCTTTTGATACGGCTGACGAAACGGAGGAGGAGGAAGCCAATACTTCTGCTGCTTAGCCACTTGAGTAGAGGAAGAATGAGTGTTGGAAATATGCCCCAGAGGAAATAATAAAAGCATTATTATTATATTTCCTTGTTCATGATAATTGTCTTTATTCATGCTATAATTGTGTTATCCGAAAATCGTAATACATGTGTGAATAACAGACACCAACATGTCCCTAGTAAGCCTCTGGTTGACTAGCTCGTTGATCAACAGATAGTCATGGTTTCCTGGCTATGGACATTGGATGTCATTGATAACGAGATCACATCATTAGGAGAATGATGTGATGGACAAGACCCAATCCTAAACATAGCATAAAGATCGTATAGTTCGTTTGCTAGAGTTTTTCCAATGTCAAGTATCTTTTCCTTAGACCATGAGATCGTGTAACTCCCGGTTACCGTAGGAGTGCTTTGGGTGTACCAAACGTCACAACGTAACTGGGTGACTATAAAGGTATACTACGGGTATCTCCGAAAGTGTCTGTTGGGTTGACACGGATCAAGACTGGGATTTGTCACTCCGTATGACGGAGAGGTATCACTGGGCCCACTCGGTAATGCATCATCATAATGAGCTCAAAGTGACCAAGTGTCTGGTCACGGGATCATGCATTACGGTACGAGTAAAGTGACTTGCCGGTAATGAGATTGAACGAGGTATTGGGATACCGACGATCGAATCTCGGGCAAGTAACATATCGATTGACAAAGGGAATTGCATACGGGGTTGATTGAATCCTCGACATCGTGGTTCATCCGATGAGATCATCGTGGAACATGTGGGAGCCAACATGGGTATCCAGATCCCGCTGTTGGTTATTGACCGGAGAGTCGTCTCGGTCATGTCTGCTTGTCTCCCGAACCCGTAGGGTCTACACACTTAAGGTTCGGTGACGCTAGGGTTGTGAAGATATGTATATGCAGTAATCCGAATGTTGTTCGGAGTCCCGGATGAGATCCCTGACGTCACGAGGAGTTCCGGAATGGTCCGGAGGTAAAGAATTATATATAGGAAGTGCTGTTTCGGCCATCAGGACAAGTTTCGGGGTCACCGGTATTATACCGGGACCACCGGAAGGGTCCCGGGGGTCCACCGGGTGGGGCCACCTATCCCGGGGGGCCCCATGGGCTAAAGTGGGACGAAACCCAGCCCAAAGTGGGCTGGGGCGCCACTCCCCTAGGGCCCATGCGGCTAGGGTTGGGGGGGGGGAACCCTAAAGGGGGCGCCCCCTTGCTTGGGGGGCAAGCCCCACCCCTTGGCCGCCGCCCCCTAGGAGATCCCATCTCCTAGGGCCGGCGCCCCCCTAGCACCCCTATATATAGTGGGGGGGGGGGAGGAGGGACTTGATACACCAGCCCTTGGCGCCTCCCTCTCTCCCCGTTACATCTCTCTCTCGTAGTATAGGCAGAGCCCTGCTACTGTGACGCCCTGCATCCACCACCACGCCGTCGTGCTGCTGGATCTTCATCAACCTCTCCTTCCCCCTTGCTGGATCAAGAAGGAGGAGACGTAATCCGCTCCGTACGTGTGTTGAACGTGGAGGTGCCGTCCGTTCGGCGCTTGGTCATCGGTGATTTGGATCACGTCATGTTCGACTACTTCATCCCCGTTCTTTGAACGCTTCCGCTCACGATCTACAAAGGTCTGTAGATGCATCCGATGACTCGTTGCTAGATGAACTCATAGATGGATCTTGGTGAAACCGTAGGAATTTTTTTGTTTTCTGCAACGTTCCCCAACAGTGGTATCAGAGCTAGGTCTATGCGTAGTTCTTCTTGCACGAGTAGAACACAATTTGTTGTGGGCGTAGATTTGTCAACTTTCTTGCCGCTACTAGTCTTATCTTGCTTCAGCGGTATTGTGGGATGAAGCGGCCCGGACCAACCTTACACGTACACTTACGTGAGACCGGTTCCACCGACTAACATGCACTAGTTGCATAAGGTGGCTGGCGGGTGTCTGTCTCTCCCACTTTAGTTGGAGCGGATTCGATGAACAGGGTCCTTATGAAGGGTAAATAGAAGTTGACAAATCACGTTGTGGCTTTCACGTAGGTAAGAAGACGTTCTTGCTAGAACCCTAATTCAGCCACGTAAAACTTGCAACAACAATTAGAGTACGTCTAACTTGTTTTTGCAGCAAGTGCTTTGTGATATGATATGGCCAAAGTTGTGATGAATGATGAATGATCTATATGTGATGTATGAGATGTTCATGCTATTGTAATAGGAATCACGACTTGCATGTCGATGAGTATGACAACCGGCAGGAGCCATAGGAGTTGTCTTTATTTTTTGTATGACCTGCGTGTCATTGAGAAACGCCATGTAAATTACTTTACTTTATTGCTAAACGCGTTAGCCATAGTAGTAGAAGTAATAGTTGGCGAGCAACTTCATGGAGACACGTTGATGGAGATCATGATGATGAAGATCATGGTGTCAAGCCGGTGACAAGATAATCATGGAGCCCCAAGATGGAGATCAAAGGAGCTATGTGATATTGGCCATATCATGTCATGTTTATTATTTGATTGCATGTGATGTTTATCATGTTTTGCATCTTGTTTACTTAGAACGACGGTAGTAAATAAGATGATCCCTCATAATAATTTCAAGAAGTGTTCCCCCTAACTGTGCACCGTTGTGACAGTTTGTTGATTCAAAGCACCACGTGATGATCGGGTGTTTGATTCAGACGTTCACATACAACGGGTGTAAGACAGATTTACACATGCAAACACTTAGGTTGACTTGACGAGCCTAGCATGTACAGACATGGCCTCGGAACACAGAAGACCGAAAGGTCGAGCATGAGTCGTATAGAAGATACGATCAACATGAAGATGTTCACCGACGTTGACTAGTCCGTCTCATGTGATGATCGGACACGGCCTAGTTGACTCGGATCATGTTATACTTAGATGACTAGAAGAGGGATGTCTATCTAAGTGGGAGTTCATTGAATAATTTGATTAGATGAACTTAATTATCATGAACTTAGTCTAAATTCTTTACAAAATGTCTTGTAGATCAAATGGCCAACGTAGTCCTCAACTTCAACGCGTTCCTAGAGAAAACCAAGCTGAAAGATGATGGCAGCAACTATACGGACTGGGTCCGGAACCTGAGGATCATCCTCATAGCTGCCAAGAAAGATTATGTCCTACAAGCACCGCTAGGTGAAGCTCCCGTCCCACAGAACCAAGACGTTATGAACGCTTGGCAGACACGTGTTGACGACTACTCCCTCGTTAAGTGCGGCATGCTTTACAGCTTAGAGCCGGGGCTCCAAAAGCGTTTTGAGAGACATGGAGCATATGAGATGTTCGAAGAGCTAAAAATGGTTTTTCAAGCTCATGCCCGGGTCGAGAGATATGAAGTCTCCGACAAATTCTTCAGCTGTAAGATGGAGGAAAATAGTTCTGTCAGTGAGCACATACTCACTATGTCTGGGTTGCATAACCACTTGACTCAGCTGGGAGTTAATCTCCCGGATGATGCGGTCATTGATAGAATCCTCCAGTCACTTCCACCAAGCTACAAGAGCTTTGTGATGAACTTCAATATGTAGGGGATGGAAAAGACCATTCCTGAGTTATTTTCAATGCTGAAATCAGCGGAGGTAGAAGTCAAGAAGGAACATCAAGTGTTGATGGTGAATAAAACCACTAAGTTCAAGAAGGGCAAGGGTAAAAAGAACTTCAAGAAGGACGGCAAGGGAGTTGCCGCGCCCGGCAAGCAAGCTGTCGGGAAGAAGCCAAAGAATGGACCCAAGCCCGAGACTGAGTGCTTTTATTGCAAGGGAAGCGGTCACTGGATGCGGAACTGCCCCAAATACTTAGCAGACAAGAAGGCCGGCAAAACAAAAGGTATATGTGATATACATATAATTGATGTGTACCTTACTAGTGTCCGTAGTAGCTCCTGGGTATTTGATACCGGTGCAGTTGCTCACATTTGTAACTCAAAGCAGGGGCTGCGGAATAAGCAGAAACTGGCAAAGGACGAGGTGACGATGCGCGTCGGGAATGGTTCCAAGGTCAATGTGATCGCCATCGGCACGCTACCTCTATATTTACCTTCGGGATTAGTTTTAAACCTTAATAATTGTTATTTAGTGCCAGCTCTGAGCATGAACATTGTATCAGGATCTCGTTTAATTCGAGATGGCTACTCATTTAAATTCGAGAATAATGGTTGTTATATTTATATGAGAGATATGTTTTATGGTCATGCTCCTATGGTGAATGGCTTATTCTTTATGAATCTTGAACGTAATGATACACATGTTCATAATGTGAGTACCAAAAGATGTAAAGTTGATAATGATAGTCCCACATACTTGTGGCACTCCCGCCTTGGTCACATAGGTGTCAAACGCATGAAGAAGCTCCATGCAGATGGACTTTTAGAGTCTCTTGATTATGAATCATTTGACACGTGCGAACCATGCCTCATGGGTAAAATGACCAAGACTCCGTTCTCAGGAACAATGGAGCGAGCAACCAACTTATTGGAAATCATACATACTGATGTGTGCGGTCCAATGAATGTTGAGGCTCGCGGCGGCTATCGTCATGTTCTCACCCTCACTGATGACTTGAGTAGATATGGGTATATCTACTTAATGAAACACAAGTCTGAAACCTTTGAAAAGTTCAAGGAATTTCAGAGTGAGGTTGAGAATCAATGTGACAGGAAAATCAAGTTTCTACGATCAGATCGTGGAGGAGAATACTTGAGTCACGAATTTGGCACACACTTAAGAAAATGTGGAATAGTTTCACAACTCACGCCGCCTGGAACACCTCAGCGTAACGGTGTGTCCGAACGTCATAATCGCACTCTATTAGATATGGTGCGATCTATGATGTCTCTTACCGATTTACCGCCATCTTTTTGGGGCTATGCTTTAGAGACTGCCGCATTCACTTTAAATAGGGCTCCGTCGAAATCCATTGAGACGACACCGTATGAATTATGGTTTGGGAAGAAACCTAAGCTGTCGTTTCTAAAAGTTTGGGGATGCGATGCTTATGTCAAGAAACTTCAACCTGAAAAGCTCGAACCCAAGTCGGAAAAATGCGTCTTCATAGGATACCCAAAAGAAACTATTGGGTATACCTTCTACCTCAGATCCGAAGGCAAGGTCTTTGTTGCCAAGAATGGATCCTTTCTAGAAAAGGAGTTTCTCTCGAAAGAAGTAAGTGGGAGGAAAGTAGAACTTGATGAAGTATTACCTCTTGAACCGGAAAATGGCGCAACTCAAGAAAATGTTCCTGAGGTGCCAGCATCGACTAGAGAGGAAGTTAATGATAATGATCAAGATACTTCTGATCAAGCTCCTACTGAAATTCGAAGGTCCACAAGGACACGTTCCGCACCAGAATGGTACAGCAACCCTGTCTTGGAAATCATGTTGTTAGACAACGGTGAACCTTCGAACTATGAAGAAGCGATGGCGGGCCCGGATTCCGACAAATGGCTAGAAGCCATGAAATCCGAGATAGGATCCATGTATGAAAACGAAGTATGGACTTTGACTGACTTGCCCGTTGAACGGCGAGCCATAGAAAATAAATGGATCTTTAAGAAGAAGACAGACGCGGATGGTAATGTGACCATCTATAAAGCTCGGCTTGTCGCTAAGGGTTATCGACAAGTTCAAGGGGTTGACTACGATGAGACTTTCTCACCGGTAGCGAAGCTGAAGTCCGCCCGAATCATGTTAGCAATTGCCGCATTCTACGATTATGAGATATGGCAAATGGACGTCAAAACGGCATTCCTTAATGGTTTCCTTAAGGAAGAACTGTATATGATGCAGCCGGAGGGTTTTGTCGATCCTAAGAATGCTAACAAGGTGTGCAAGCTCCAACGCTCGATTTATGGGCTGGTGCAAGCATCTCGGAGTTGGAACATTCGCTTTGATGAGATGATCAAAGCGTTTGGGTTTACGCAGACTTATGGAGAAGCCTGCGTTTACAAGAAAGTGAGTGGGAGCTCTATAGCATTTCTCATACTATATGTAGATGACATACTCTTGATGGGAAATGATATAGAACTCTTGGACAACATCAAGGCCTACTTGAATAAGAGTTTTTCAATGAAGGACCTTGGAGAAGCTGCTTATATATTAGGCATCAAGATCTATAGAGATAGATCAAGACGCCTCATAGGTCTTTCACAAAGCACATACCTTGAGAAGATATTGAAGAAGTTCAATATGGATCAATCTAAGAAGGGGTTCTTGCCTGTGTTACAAGGTATGAAATTGAGCTCGGCTCAAAGTCCGACCACGGCAGAAGAAATAGAAGAGATGAGTGTCATCCCCTATGCCTCAGCCATAGGTTCTATTATGTATGCCATGCTGTGTACCAGACCTGATGTAAACCTTGCCGTAAGTTTGGTAGGAAGGTACCAAAGTAATCCCGGCAAGGAACACTGGACAGCGGTCAAGAATATCCTGAAGTACCTTAAAAGGACTAAGGAAATGTTTCTCGTTTATGGAGGTGACGAAGAGCTCGTCGTAAAGGGTTACGTGGACGCTAGCTTCGACACAGATCTGGATGACTCTAAGTCACAAACCGGATACGTGTATATTTTGAACGGTGGGGCAGTAAGCTGGTGCAGTTGCAAGCAGAGCGTCGTGGCGGGATCTACATGTGAAGCGGAGTACATGGCAGCCTCGGAGGAAGCACATGAAGCAATTTGGGTGAAGGCATTCATCACCGACCTCGGAGTCATACCCAATGCGTCGGGGCCGATCAAGCTCTTCTGTGACAACACTGGAGCTATTGCACTTGCCAAGGAGCCCAGGTTTCACAAGAAGACAAGGCACATCAGGCGTCGCTTCAACTCCATTCGTGAAAATGTTCAAGATGGAGACATAGAGATTTGTAAAGTGCATACGGACCTGAATGTAGCAGATCCGTTGACTAAACCTCTTCCTAGGGCAAAACATGATCAACACCAGAATTCCATGGGTGTTCGATTCATCACAATGTAACTAGATTATTGACTCTAGTGCAAGTGGGAAACTGTTGGAAATATGCCCTAGAGGAAATAATAAAAGCATTATTATTATATTTCCTTGTTCATGATAATTGTCTTTATTCATGCTATAATTGTGTTATCCGGAAATCGTAATACATGTGTGAATAACAGACACCAACATGTCCCTAGTAAGCCTCTGGTTGACTAGCTCGTTGATCAACAGATAGTCATGGTTTCCTGGCTATGGACATTGGATGTCATTGATAACGAGATCACATCATTAGGAGAATGATGTGATGGACAAGACCCAATCCTAAACATAACATAAAGATCGTATAGTTCGTTTGCTAGAGTTTTTCCAATGTCAAGTATCTTTTCCATAGACCATGAGGTCGTGTAACTCCCGGATACCGTAGGAGTGCTTTGGGTGTACCAAACATCACAACGTAACTGGGTGACTATAAAGGTATACTACGGGTATCTCCGAAAGTGTCTGTTGGGTTGACACGGATCAAGACTGGGATTTGTCACTCCGTATGACGGAGAGGTATCACTGGGCCCACTCGGTAATGCATCATCATAATGAGCTCAAAGTGACCAAGTGTCTGGTCACGGGATCATGCATTACGGTACGAGTAAAGTGACTTGCCGGTAATGAGATTGAACGAGGTATTGGGATAACGACGATCGAATCTCGGGCAAGTAACATATCGATTGACAAAGGGAATTGCATACGGGGTTGATTGAATCCTCGACATCGTGGTTCATTCGATGAGATCATCGTGGAACATGTGGGAGCCAACATGGGTATCCAGATCCCGCTGTTGGTTATTGACCGGAGAGTCGTCTCGGTCATGTCTGCTTGTCTCCCGAAGCCGTAGGGTCTACACACTTAAGGTTCGGTGACGCTAGGGTTGTGAAGATATGTATATGCAGTAACCCGAATGTTGTTCGGAGTCCCAGATGAGATCCTGGACGTCACGAGGAGTTCCGGAATGGTCCGGAGGTAAATAATTATATATAGGAAGTGCTATTTCGGCCATCGGGACAAGTTTCGGGGTCACCGGTATTATACCGGGACCACCGAAAGGGTCCCGGGGGTCCACCGGGTGGGGCCACCTATCCTAGGGGCCCCATGGGCTAAAGTGGGACGAAACCCAGCCCAAAGTGGGCTGGGGCGCCACTCCCCTAGGGCCCATGCGGCTAGGGTTGGGGGGGGGGACCCTAAAGGGGGCGCCCCCTTGCTTGGGGGGCAAGCCCCACCCCTTGGCCGCCACCCCCCTAGGAGATCCCATCTCCTAGGGCCGGCGCCCCCCCTAGCACCCCTATATATAGTGGGGGGGGGAGGAGGGACTTGATACACCAGCCCTTGGCGCCTCCCTCTCTCCTCGTTACATCTCTCTCTTGTAGTATAGGCGGAGCCCTGCTACTGTGACGCCCTGCATCCACCACCACGCCGTCGTGCTGCTGGATCTTCATCAACCTCTCCTTCCCCTTGCTGGATCAAGAAGGAGGAGACGTCATCCGCTCCGTACGTGTGTTGAACGCGGAGGTGCCGTCCGTTCCGCGCTTGGTCATCGGTGATTTGGATCACGTCGTGTTCGACTACTTCATCCCCGTTCTTTGAATGCTTCCGCTCGCGATCTACAAAGGTATGTAGATGCATCCGATGACTCGTTGCTAGATGAACTCATAGATGGATCTTGGTGAAACCGTAGGAAATTTTTTGTTTTCTGCAACGTCCCCAACAATGAGTAACATCTCTGACTCGCTTCTTGGAAGCATCACACCTCAGTTGAGCGGCCTCTTGCTTCAGTGCCATGTTGTAGAACTCATCATACCTCAAGGGCTCAAAGAGAACAAGAGCTAGCTGGATTTCTTCTCTGAGACCACCCCTGAACTGGTATATCATGCTCTTCTCATCTGGGATGTCCTGCTTGGCAAAGCAAGTGAGCTTCTGGAACAACTTGTTGTAGTCATAGACAGACAAAGAGCCTTGCTTCAGGTTGCGGAATTCCTCACGCTTGCTTTCAACCATGCTCTGAGGGATATGATGAGCTCTGAAATCTTGATGGAATTCATCCCAGGTAATCACACGTCCTCCTCTGGAATCCTTATACTGCTGGAACCACTCTACGTCTTGGTCTTTGAGTTGGAAGGAAGCGAACTTGACAAAGTCCTCAGGCCTGACGTTACTGCACTCGAAATGCTTGCACAGATCCACGAGCCAATCGTCAGCATCAGTTGCCTCAACACAATTGCTGAAAGTCTTTGGCCCGTTAGCAAGGAACTGGTTGAGTGTAGCAAAGTGATTCTGGTTGTTGCCTTGGTTGCCTTGGTTCGCTTGATTGCGCTCTTGAAGAATTTGCATGATCAACTGTGTGTTTGCATTGGTTGCGGCCATCACAGCTTGCCATGCCTCCGGAGGAGGTGGAGGTGGTGGCGGATCAGGATTCGGAGTCGTGCGCGTTGGAGGAGCCATCCTGAAGAGGTTGACATCCATTAGCACATTGATAGACAAATATTGAAGCTGAATCCAACGGAATGAAAATTGCAACATATAGTCTTCACATCCGAACAAAATGAACGAATGCATTCCACTTGAAATGGTCACATATCCATAAATTGAGAAGCCACTTAGAATTTAGGTAGAGAAATAAATCAACAAGGTACGGATCAAGAACGAATAATCGGTAAGAAATCCCAATCTCAAATCAAATATCCGTGGAAGAAGAACTAGTGCTACAAGAATTCCCACCTATGAAACTCCCGAACCTTTCCGGTTATGCAATCAGGTGTTGGGGATACAGGGGAAGCATAATATCTCACCCAAATCTAGCAAATCCTACGTCCAGCTGTATCCATCCTTCAACACATAACCGAGAAAACTTCGGAAACCATCTACCTAAACCTTCGAAAAGCATCCGTTATACAAGTTATGGCGATACTCCCGAACTCCCGCCCCAGTACTGGGTGGCGTCGAGGTTATCTCACCAACGAACTGCATAAAAGAGATTTTCGATGTCAGCATACTAGAATCAGGTATTCCAGAACTGCAACGATAAAATTGTGACGACAACACCTCGGAGCTCAACTCCCCAGGACACTGCCACAACCACTAAAGACAGGAGGCACCAAGAACAATGTTCTCGTCACAAAACCATCGGAACGATTCCAAAATACCCGCGTGGTCCTAATTTTTTTTAGTGAAATTTGAGAAGCAAAGAGTCAAAACTCTACGTCAGGATGCCTTACCAGAGCGATGAGGAGACTGGGGAGTAAAAAGAATTCCTAAACTCTCCGATATATAATTCCTAAATGACTCAAAACATTTTTCTAGACTCAACAACGGCTGCTAAAAACGATCATGCAATGGGGCTCCTAAGGTCGGGGAAGGCTTTGATTACCAACTTGTAACGCCCTTGATGCGGCTATATCTCCTACGTGTCGAGGCATGACTTAGAGGCATAACCACATTGAAAGCAATGTCGCAAGTTAGGCAATCTTCACAACATCCCATGTAATATAGATAATAAAAGGGGAGATAACATAGTTGGCTTACACTCGCCACGTCAAATAAAGTACATAAATAGCATTACATCATTCAAACACTCATGGCCCGACTACGACGCCAAAATAAAAGATATACCAACATGCGACACGGTCCCAATCGCCCCAACTAGGCACCACTACTGATCATCAGGGAAAGACACGTAGTATCGGCGTGAATCCTCGTCGAACTCCCACTTGAGCTCAAGCGCGTCATCTGGAGCGGAATCATCAGGCCCTGCATCTGGTTTGGAAGTAATCTGTGAGCCACAAGGACTCAGCAATCTCGCACCCTCGCGATCAAGACTATTTAAGCTTAATAGGAAAGGCAAGGTAAATATATGTGGAGCTGCAGCAAGAGACTAGCATATATGGTGGCTATCCTGTTCACAAAAGAGAGCGAGAAGAGGAGGCAAAGCACGAATGAGTAACTAGAGGGCAATCCTGCGGCAAGCATTACTCCAACACCGTGTTCGCTTCCCGGACTCCGGCGAGAAGAGACCATCATGGTAACTCACACAGTTGATTCTTTTTAATTAAGTTAAGGTTCAAGTTATCTACAACCGGACATTAACAAATTCCCATCTGCCCATAACCGCGGGCACGGCTTTCGAAAGTTCAAATCCCTGCAGGGGAGTCCCAACTTAGCCCATGACAAGCTCTCACGGTCAACAAAGGAATAGACCTCCTCCCGAGACATTCCGATCATACTCGGTATCCCGATTCTTCAAGACACTTCGACAAGTTAAAACAAATCCAGCAACACCGCCCGAATGTGCTGACAAATCCCGATAGGAGCTGCACATATCTCTTTCTCAGGGCACACCCAGATTGTCCTAGGTACGGGTAGGCCAGCCCAGAGTTGCCCCTGGTGGCCACCGGCAGCTGACAGGTGGACCAACACTCAGATGAGCACTGGCCGGGGGGGGGGGGGTTAAAATAAGATGACCCTCGGGCTCCGGAAACCCAAGCGAAAAAGAAGCTAGGTGGCAAAAAGGTAAAACCAAGGTTGGGCATTGCTGGAAAAGCTTTAATCAAGGCGAACTATCAAGGGGTTCCCATTATAACCCAACCGCGTAAGGAACGCAAAATCCAAGAACATAAAACCGATATGACGGAAACTAGGGCGGCAAGAGTGGAACAAAACACTAGGCGAGAGGCCGAGCCTTCCACCCTTTACCAAGTATATAGATGCGTTAAGATAACATGGCAATATAATGATATCCCACCAAGTAAATAATCAACGGTTTGCTAGGACATGGTGGGTTAGAGGTTTGACATGGCAATTTGGGAGGCTTGAAAGCAAGTGGTAGGCATCGTAGCATGGCATAGCAAAAGAGCGAGCATCTAGGAAAGCAAAGATAGTAGTGATTTCGAGGGTATAATCATCTTGCCTGCAAAGTTGTGAGAGTTGACTGGATCCTCGAAAGCAAACTCAACGGGCTCCTCGTTAGCGAACTCGTCTCCGTGCTCTACCCAAACAAGACAAACAAACAACAAGGACACAATCAACCACGTGCAAACTCAAACACCATGATGCAAATATGGTTTGCTATGCGGGATGCAATATGTGATGCATATTCAAGATTTGACAAGGAATGCATGAACCTGGACTCAACTTGGAAAACCAAGTGTGCCACTGGAAAGATGAGATGAAATCGCTTGAAAACGATATAAAGATGACCGGAATCGGAGTTACGGTTTGGAAATGGCAAGTGATTCAAATATGACACCGGTCTGCGATTTACAGCAAGTAGCCGTCTAAATGCAATGAGATGAACAAGCTACGGCACCCAAACATGGCAAAAAAATACATGGAAGGGATCCACTCAAGATGCTTAACAAAAGTCTAGCACTAAGCTACGGCCAATTCATCCATTAACAGGTTCAAACAAGCATGGCAAAAATGCATTTGGCAAACGGATCTCAGACTTAGTGAAATTAACACTTGTCTGGAATTTCAGATCAGATAGCACTCTTCGGAGCATGAAAACAATATGCTACAGGACCTGAACATGTCAAAGTAAAGCATGGCATGGAGCTATTCAAAGAGCTTAACAAAAGTCCCTTAGTGAACTTGAGCCAAAAGGGATCGTAAAATACATTTGCAAGCATGTGAACATGGCAAAAACATAATCAGATCACAGACTTAGTGAAAACTGGAGCATGCTGAAACAGATATCAAGTAGGCATGTTTACGAGCTCGATGCACTCACTACAGAGCAAGTCATGACAATCTAAGCATACACCCATTAAGAATACACAAAATACAAGCTAGACATGGCAAGAACAATAACGTAGCATGCACGGATCAACTACAACATCCTTGGCGAAATCGCTAGCAAGTAGACAATCTACCCAGATTCAGGAAATAGCAAAAGTAGAGCAAGATTGACTCAATCTAGGGTGCTCCATAATTGCAAACAAAGACATGGATGGATAGAGCACTACAAGATTAACAAAACATCCTTACTAGTCATCCTCAAAAGAGGCACGTATCACTAGGAAACAACATGAACATATGACCATATGAGATAAACAGTCCAAGGACTTAGTGGAAATGCTAAGTCCCAGAAATCAGCATTAACGAATGCAGCACTTTGCAAGCTTGTGCTAGTCACCACACACATCACAAAAATACATGGGTTGCACCTCTGGATAGATGGCAACACATATAACAAAACACATGTAGAGCTCAGGGGCATATCATGCACACAATAATCATGGCAAAAATGACAAATATTTAATTGGAGCAGCAGATCTGACAATTATCTCAAATAGCATTCTTCCAACAGCATTTCGGGCATCAAGATGAACTCAAATGAAAATGATGCAATGAGATGAAATGATGTACTCTCTGAGATGAACATTTTGATATGCTATATGCCCAAAACGGAGCTACGGATGAGGAGTTACGACATGATGAACATGAGCAAATAATTAGGGTTTTGGGCAGAAAAGTCAACCGAGACGGGATCCGGATCCAGATCTGGCGACGCGATCTACGAGGTCCACTGGAGCTGTCCTGTTCGTCAGAGAAGAAAGCGAGGCTGGCGGGGGCGCGGTCGCTGGGCCGGCTGGATCTAGCGGAGGGCGACGGCCGGCGTGGAAGGAGAGGGCGGCGCGGCCGCGGACGTCGCCGGCGAGGTCCGGATCCGCCGGAGGAGGCGAGGGCGGCGCCCTGGCGCGGCGGCGGGCGAACGCCGGCGGGGAGGTGGCGGATGGCGGCGGGCGAGGGAGCCGGGCAGCGGGCGGAGTGGATCTGGCGGGGCCCGGTCGGGCGGCGGTGAGGGCCGACAGGCCTGCGTCGGTGGCAGCGGCGAAGTGGTGTCGGTGTACTAAAGTAGGGGTACCTTAGTATCCCGAACTTGTGCACGGGCAGTCACAGCGACCCGCGGCAAGGCTTGCCGGGCGACCGCCAAGAGCTTCGTGGTTCCTTTGGAGCCATTCAAGAACAAAGTATTCGAGCCAAGGCACAAGACCCCGGCAAGAGGAGCTTGCCGGGAAGGCCACTCAAAGTATCCAAGACCCCGGCAAGAGGAGCTTGCCGGGAAGAAGCACAAAGACCCCGGCGAGAGGAGCTTGCCGGGAAGACCAACCAAGAAATATCAAGGAACTTGCCGCAGCGCACCACGTGTCCCGGCAAGACCCGGTGAGCGACAAGCTCCCGGACGCGACAAGACAACATCCGCGACAAGGCGCTTGCCGCAGCAAGCTACTACTCCGCAGCCCGCGCTCCAGCTCACCCACCAACGTGTCGCTCTGGGATCGTTCCTGGCGTACGTGGTGGGAGGCTGTGCAGCCAGGGGCATGCGGTGGCAAGCAGGCGCTGACAAGATAGCCATCGTGGCAAACGGTGGCGCCCCTGACGGTCCCTTTCCGCACCGTCTAGGCGACACAGACAGACATTTAATGCCTTTGTCCCCTGCTGTCAGGGTTAGGTATGATACAACTGTAGCAAGCGGTGGCGCCAACTACCACCTCTTTTACATTTTTACCCTCACCTCTGTTGCCACCTGTCGGTGACCCCTTTGACATATAAAAGGAGGCCCATGCGCAACAGTGGGGGGGGGGGGGGGGGGTGGGGCGGACAACCATTCTCACGCTCGGCCTCGCTAGCCACCCGAGTGTACTGTAGCATTCATCGCTCCCGAGCAAGAACACAAATACAAATCAAAGCAGGAGTAGAGTTTTACGCATCCGTGCGGCCCGAACCTGGGTAAACCGATCGCGTCGCTCGTGCGTTCGCCTCGATCTGCTCTTTGTGCATCCTCCGCCCCTTGCCGAACCGAAAGGGGCCCCGGTCCGCCGTGGTCCCATAGGTGTCCGTGGGATCAGCACCCCCGACATCTTTGGCGCGCCAGGTAGGGGGTGCGTCGAGGTTATGCGAACCTGATCCGGTGTTCGCACGAGCCGAATCTTCGTCATCTACATCAACATGCTGCCAAAGAAGAAGATTTCGGAGGCAGCTGCTCCGTCTGCACCGAGCCCACCGTCGCCAGAGCGAACAGCTGGTGGAGTAGGCGCCGGCGGAAGAACGGGCGCCGACGAGGGGACTCATGGTGCTGCCAGGTCCAAGGACAAGACTGCGCTGCACGTCGGCGGCGCAGTCGCCTCCCACAACGACCGCGCGCACTCCAAGACCTCGGCGTCCGTACACGCACCGCGCCCATCTCAGGAGGCGCGGGACCAGTAGCATCATGGTACTCACGGTACCATACGCTTGCTGGGCCAAGATCAAGCTGGCGGATCCCGGAGCGCTCAAGACCAGCATGCACGCCAACATGCTGGCATGAGCAGGGCACGGTCGCCTGGACGAGGTACTGCTCCTTCTAACGCAGTTAGAAGTCCGAGCATATCTCGCTCCTCGCACCGTTCGCCGCCGCCCTGCCAGTGGTTCTTTGGTCGATCAGGATGACGCCAAATCGAGCCACTGGCCGGACACCCTTCGCTCTAGTCTGTGGAGCGGAGGCAGTTATCCCCACGGAACTCGTATACGGGTCACCTCGAGTGCTCGCTTATGATGAGCTTGAGCAAGAGCAGCTGCGGCAAGATGACGCGCTGCTCCTCGAGGAAGATCGTCTTCAGGCTGCTGTGCGAGCCGCTCGCTACCAGCAAGCTTTGCGCCGCTATCATAGCCGCAAAGTTAACGCCAGAAGTCTCGAGGAAGGCGACCTTGTTCTTCGGCGCGTTCAGTCCGCCAAGAATTCCAACAAGTTGACGCCGAAGTGGGAAGGCCCTTACCGGGTGAAACGAGTCACCAGGCTTGGCGCTGTCCGCCTGGAGACCGAAGATGGCGTACCAGTGAGCAACTCCTGGAATATTGAGCATCTTCGTAAGTTTTACCCGTAAGGCACGGTTGTCGGACCCGTTCCGGGAACCACCTTTTGTACAAAGTTTTGCCGCTGTTGCATGTAATCCTTTGTACAAAGCCGGGCGCAGATCCCGTGCATAAAGATTATGTGCTCAGCACACCTTGTCTATTTCATGCTTTTTAAATTCTGCATGTATTATTTGACATTTTGTGCAGCACTTACCCCCGGTAAGCAATAACGAGCCTTAAAGCTCCATATTGTTATTTCGCCCTCTTTCTTTTTCACAAGGAAAAGAAGGTTCCCTCGCGCACAAGTTTGCCGGGGGGGAAGGGAGAAGATACAGTATAGATCAGGCGTCGTTCAAGAAGTTTTCGCCTTGCCGGGAAGCAAGTAACAAAAAAAAGATAAGTTGCCAAAGTCTGAGCAATCAAATTTCCTTTAGATTTATAGAGTTATCTTCCTTGAACGGCCGTCCCTTGTATGGAAAACCTGTGCGCGGAGGAACCAACTCGTAGCTAGTGGCGCCCTTACTGTTGTTTCGAGTCCTCTCAACAACTTAAGTGAGCTGCGACTAGCTCTGCGACAAGGTTTCTTGTCGTCTGCGGCACCGCCAGCAGGGAACCAACTCGTAGCTAGTTGCGCCCTTACTGTTGTTTCGAGTCCGCTCAACAACTTAAGTGAGTTGCGACTAGCTCCGAGACGAGGTTTCCTGTCGGTTGCAGCACCGCCAGTAGGCTGCTGATGTTCCGCTGCTGATGTTCCGCACTCAGCGCTCGCGGCAAAGGTGCCCGCGCCGGCAAGTTCCCTAAAAGCGTAGGGTAAAAACATACAAGGGGAGGAAGCAAGTAAAGGAAATAACATAGCAATTACTAACCAAGATAGAGTATATTACAAAATAGCTTGTCGCGGCTCTAACAGAATGTTTTTCATAACATGATTGACAACGACAAGGAAAGAAAAAGATGGATGGCCTAGTCTACACGGTCGCCTTCGACCCTCCTGATTCCGCTCACCCTATCCACAATGGGTGCGACAAGGGCCTTAAGCTCCTCTAGATCAGCATCTAGCGGCAAGCTCCAGAGGACGTTGGTGAGGCGGAGACCTGGGTTGCGGAAGGCCACCTTCATCAGCACCTTCTCGAGAGCTCCCGCACAAATCTTGCGCGACTCGTCGGCAAGTTGCTTTGGGATTTGCTCCCGGAGTCAGTGGAGTGCCGTCGCCACGCCCTTGAAGAACAGAGTCAGCTTGGCGCTGGGTTGGAGGTTCTCGTCGGAGGAGTACCCGAGATCCACCATCCCCAACTGCGCCAGCTCCTTGTCGACATCCGCGGCGACGTCCACCAGACCCTCCGTCCAGTGCTCCACATTCTCTGACAAAGTCTTCCGGGCGGCAGCGGCCTTCGCTAGCAGCACCTTGCCGGCCTTGACCTCCTTCTCCAGGGCCGTCTCTTGCTCCTTGGCGCCGTCCAGAGATTTGGTCAGGGCCGCCAGCTTCACTTCGAGATTGGCGTTGGAGTTCTTGGCGGCGTCCAGTTCCTTGCCCTTCTCGGCGAAAAGGGCCTGCAGCTCCGAATAGTTGTTGGCATCCTTCTCATGCTCGAGCTTGAGCGCGGCAAGCTCGTCGCTGCTCGCCTTGAGGTCCACCTCCAGCTGCACCACCTTCAGCTCCAGCTCAGCCTTGCCGGCCTCGGCAGTTGCGGCGGCGTCTTCGGCCTGCTTGACGGCTCCGCCAACTGCCCGCTCGCACGCGGCAAGTTCGTCCTCGTGGCTGTCGAGGTGGAACTTCCGCTGCACCAAGTCACCCTCCTGCGAAGACAACTTCTCCCCGGCAAGGCGTTGGCACTCTTCAACGTCGGCCTTCTCGAGGAGGAAGGCCTGCTGCGCCTCGGCAAGATCTTCCCGCTCCTTTGCCAAGGAGCGGAGAGCTTCCTGGTTGGCGCGTCAGAGCTCTTCTGCGCGCTTCTCGATATCAGCGCCAGCCTTCGCCATGAGTGCTTCGCGAGACTCCAGCTTGGCCTGCCGGGCGCGATAGAGCGCCACTAGCTTCCGCAGCAGGCGCTCTTCTTCGGGTTCGCCACTACTGCTGCTTGGCGCGTCGACCAGTTTCAGCCCGGCGGAGGCAAGCACCTCTCCGTCCAGCATCTCCCCCTCGATCGGCGCCTTGGAGCTTGATGCCCAGGGGAGGTTGATGAAGATATCCTCGCCGGCCTTCAGGTAGACGCCAGGCTAGGGCTCATCGGAGCCTGGCGCGGTGGCTGCGCCGGAGGAGTCGGTGCTCGGAGCAGCGCCTGGCGCTCCTGCGGCCTCTGGGTCGTCAGTACGACCACCAGACTCCCTGCCCGCTTCTGCGGCGGCAGCCCTGGCGGCCTCCTCGCCGGCGCTGGCCGCGTCTTCGGCGGTGACTTCAGTCTCCATCGGCTCTGCGGCAGATGGACCTGACGGCCAGAAGAGGGGAGAAAATTCAAGCAAAATTCGAGCAAAACCCAAGAGAAAGATCAAGAAGACGAAGAAGCCAAGGGGAGTTTGGAAGCAAGGAAGTTACCTGTGCCAGGGTCTGCAGCCGTGGTCTCCGTTGCCGGGGGCTCCTCCCTTGTCGGAGACCCCTCCGGGGATCCTTCCCCTGCCGGGGGCTCCTCCCTTGCCGGAGCCTCCTCCCTTGCCGGGGGCTCCTCCCTTGTTGGAGTCTCCTCCCTCGCCGGAGAGCTCTCCCTTGCCGGAGACCTCTCTCTCGCCGGAGGACTCTCCCTTGGCGCTTCGGGAGCGGCCTCCAGGCTCTCCTGGTGTGGCTGCTCTGCTCCTGCACAAGTCAAACAAACAGGCATCAGCAAGAAAGAATCTTCGTGCGCGCCCGACAGCAGAGAACGAGCAAAACACTTACGCTGGGGGCTGCTCTGAAGATCAGCCGCTGGGTCCGGCAAGTTCGTCTCAGGCACGTCCCCTATTGATGCAGTGGGTTCGTCGTTGATGACGATCACCGGCACCCTGGCTCTCTTTGCCGCTCTCTGCGCCAGAGTCCTAAAAAGGAACAGATGCAGGGAAAGGCAAGTGAGAAACAAGACAAAACAACAAAGAACAAAGAATTGCGAGTACAATAAGAAGAACTTACTCCTCTTCTTCTTCCTCGTCGGAGCTAAACATGGAGAAGTCAAAATCCGGCCCGCGTCTGGCACGGGAAGGTGGAGAGGTAGGCTCCCTTGGCCGCTTGGCGGGAGCAGAAGCGGCAGTCCGGGAAGACCCCGCTCCAGTCGAAGCAGCAGCATGGGGCGCTCCCGCGGCAACGGTGCTTGCCGCGGTGGAGCACGTCGTGCGGCGCGGCGACTGCCGGCCCGCCTGCCGCCTCGTCGCATCCCCGGCCTTGCGGAGACGCCTTCTTGGTGGAGACGGGGACGCTGCTGGCGGCGTACTGTCAAAGGACGAAGAAGAGGAGGAGTCGATCTCCAAAGAGCCGCTCGTATCATCGGCAGGCTCGCTCGGTTCGGCGTCATGCCCGGCAACTTGGCTCGGCCCGGCATCGCGCCCGGCAACCTCCTTCTTGCCGGCAAGATCTTCCCGGTCGGCACGGTTTGCCGCCTCTGCCGTCGCAGCCTCCTCCAAGGTGAAGCCGAACTCGCCCGTCGCGGCAACTGCTGCCGCCTCTTCCAACCTGGTGGCGATGTACGCCAGCTCCGCCTCGGTGGTGTCGCGGGTGAGGCCGTCCTTCTCGTCGACGCGGATTGGCACTTCCACCAAGTCGTCGAAGAATTGCTGCACAACCTCGTCCTCTGGCTCTTGCCAAGTTGGCACGATTCCGTGCGAATCGCACAGTGGCATCATCGCCCTGATGCGGTCGAGCGCCGAATTGTTGCACAGAGGGACGACGCCCTGCGGCAATCTGAAGACCTCGGGGTGATCTGAATCGTACTTGAAGAGCTCCTGCAGTACTCCGTTGAGTTCAAGGACAGTGAAATTGTAATTGAGGCCTGGGCGCAGCCTAATGACGTCTGCCGCGTTCTTGAACTCTCAGGCAGGCCTCCCCCATTCCTGCAGGGGAGCAATGCGGCGACGAAGGAAGTCTGCGCCGACGGCCCCTACAGTAAGCCTGGCAAGCCTGAGGCGCTGGATCCTGGTGACAGCAATCTTCAGCCTGCTGTCCTCCGGGGCCACATCGCTCCAGTCACTACCGCGCACTGCTGCTACTTGACGCCGGGCGGTGAATGGCTGTGGGCTCTCCTCGATAATCCAACACCAATTCGCTCTCCACTCCTCCCACTTGCCGCGGAACTCCCCCTCCAGATAAGATTCCTTCTTGCCGGCCCTAGAGACCCAGGCAATTCCGCCGGACAGGGTTTCTCCTCTCTCTACCCAGGGAATGAAAAAGTGGCGAAAAAGGGCTACACTAGGGTGGACTTCGACAAAGTTCTCGCAAAGGTGTGCGAAAACTGCCATGGTGAGGACGGCGTTGGGAGTGAAGTCAAGGAGATAGAGATTGTATGTGTTCATGATATCGCAGAAAAACTCGGAAAAAGGGTACCCTTCCGGAGCCGTCGCGTGAGCAGCGCCCGGGAGCACCCTGGTTCGCGGGTGAGCTCGCGTCTCTGTCGCCCAAAATAGATAATAGAACTCCTGCAGCTCCTTCGCGTCGAGCTTGGGGGGGAAGATGGCTCGCTCCCTCCGCATCGCCGCGAGCCGCTGCGCCTCGGTCGACTTCACGGCCTTCCCCTTGTCGCCCTTCGAAGCCATGGCAGAAGCAGTGGAGGAGGTCGACGGCGTGGTGGTGCTGGTGGCAATGCGGTGGGGAGGGGGGCAGGGCGCTGCACTCTGTGTGCTTTGGGAAGACGGAGGCGGGGCGGAGTTTTTCAAGATTGGAGCAGAATGGGGGCGAGTGGGCGCACTACCCCTGCTTCCCCTTGCTTATAAAGGGGGAGGTGGCGGACGTTCCGCCTTTCCTAATAAAAAAAACCGCCCACGATCTCTCCCACGATGCCACGTTCGACGCGTGCCGTGCGGGGAGGGCGCGGTGGATGCGGAGTGAGTTATGGCGTAACCCAGGCCGCGCGTGCCCGTGCACTATTTTGGGCCTGGCCCAACAGCGCTCGGCACCATGTATGGCCCAGGCCCGGGGGCTCCTATCGGTGTACTAAAGTAGGGGTACCTTAGTATCCCGAACTTGTGCACGGGCAGTCACAGCAACCCGCGGCAAGGCTTGCCGGGCGACCGCCAAGACCCTCCGTGGTTCCTTTGGAGCCATTCAAGAACAAAGTATTCGAGCCAAGGCACAAGACCCCGGCAAGAGGAGCTTGCCGGGAAGGCCACTCAAAGTATCCAAGACCCCGGCAAGAGGAGCTTGCCGGGAAGAAGCACAAAGACCCCGGCCAGAGGAGCTTGCCGGGAAGACCAACCAAGACATATCAAGGAACTTGCCGCAACGCACCACGTGTCCCGGCAAGACCCGGTGAGCGACAAGCTCCCGGACGCGACAAGACAACATCCGCGACAAGGCGCTTGCCGCGGCAAGCTACTACTCCGCAGCCCGCGCTCCAGCTCACCCACCAACGTGTCGCTCTGGGACCATTCCTGGCGTACGTGGCGGGAGGCTGTGCAGCCAGGGGCATGCGGTGGCAAGCAGGCGCTGACAAGATAGCCATCGTGGCAAACGGTGGCGCCCCTGACGGTCCCTTTTCGCACCGTCTAGGCGACACAGACAGGCATTTAATGCCTGTGTCCCCTGCCGTCAGGGTTAGGTATGATACAACTGTAGCAAGCGGTGGCGCCAACTACCACCTCTTTTACATTTTTACCCTCACCTCTGTTGCCACCTGTCGGTGACCCCTTTGACATATAAAACGAGGCCCATGCGCAACAGTGGGGGGGGGGGACAACCATTCTCACGCTCGGCCTCGCTAGCCACCCGAGTGTACTGTAGCATTCATCGCTCCCGAGCAAGAACACAAATACAAATCAAAGCAGGAGTAGGGTTTTACGCATCCGTGCGGCCCGAACCTGGGTAAACCGATCGCGTCGCTCGTGCGTTCGCCTCGATCTGCTCTTTGTGCATCCTCCGCCCCCTGCCGAACCGAAAGGGGCCCCGGTCCGCCGTGGTCCCATAGGTGTCCGTGGGATCAGCACCCCTGACAAGTGGTCTCCGCGGGGACACGTGGCGGTGGCTGATTGGTTGGCGGCGGCGGGCGGACGCGTCCGGCTCCGTCCGGACGTGTCCGGTGGCGGCGGAGACGAATTGTTTTTAGGGTTTGAAGGAGGGGATCCGGGATTTGGAGGAGGGGGTCTATATATAGAGGTAGAGGGAGCTAGGAGTGTCCAAATGAGGTGCGGTTTTCGGCCACGCGATCGTGATCGAATGCTCTAGATGTTGGAGAGGGTTTTGGTTGGTTTTGGGACAACTTGGAGGGGTGTTGGGCTGCAACACACACGAGGCCTTTTCGGTCCCTCTGTTAACCGTTGGAGCATTAAACGAAATCCAAATGGTACAGAACTTGACAGGCGGTCTATCGGTAGTAAACCAAGGCCGCTTGGCAAGTCTCGGTCCAATCCGGAAATGTTTAATCCCCACACACGAAAGAAAGGTAGAAATGAGCAACGGAGGAGAACGAAGTGCCGGAATGCAAAACGGACAACGGGGAAAATGCTCGAATGCATGAGATGAACACATATGCAAATGCAATGCACATGATGACATGATATGAGATGCATGACAACGATAACAACACACGGAGACAAAAACCCAAACCCGAGAAAATAATATAACTTAACGCCGGAAACAGCAAGAGTTGGATACATATTAGGTAAATCATATCCGGGGTGTTACAGAGTTTTCCTGCAAAAAATCTTAAACGAGAGTTGTATAACAATACATAATCACCTACATTAAACTCACGTTTTTGTATCCTTTTGTCATGCCATCTTTTAACTTTTTCTTTAAACATTTTTGAATTCTCATAGGCCTGGGTTCTCCATTCATCAAGTGAGCTAATGTCAAAAAGCCTCTTCTCACCGACAAGTTTGAAATCATAATTGAGCTCTTTAATGGCCCAATATGCCTTATGTTCTAGTTCAAGAGGTAAGTGACATGCTTTACCATAAACCATTTTATGTGGAGACATACCACTACTAGGGAAAAGCCTAGCAGCAGCGCGGGTTTTCGGCCTATTAGTAGCGCGGGGACCGGCGTTACTAATAAGGTGCTACAGCTAACGTATAGCAGTAGCGCCTGTTGTCCCACGCTACTGCTATACATGAATAGCTGTAGTGCTCTTTAGAAGAGGGCGCTGCTGATATTATCTGCAGCACTGTTTACTGGGAAGCGCTACTGGTAAGGCGGCGCTACTGCTAAATTCCCCCCCTCGCTACTACTAGTTTTATTAGTTTTTCCCTGTATATTTGTTTTGTATTTGTTTTGTATTTGAATAGGCTTTATACAATAATCTTTAGCATATCATACACATACAAATGTAATCATAGCATATACATACAATTAGTCTCATCAAATCATGTCATCATCATAATCATCATTCAACACAAAGTGGTCTCTCGTCATCATCTCGAAAATAGCGATACAAGTCTCGATTACTTGCAAATACATCATCATCCATCTAAACAATGATATACGCGAGAAGAGCTATCACTTTGAGTACATGAGTTCGTATCCCTCTCTTGCATTAGCGTGAACCTAAACTAACTACTGCCTGTCGCTCGGAAACCGGAAACCGGTACACCGGGGCCTGACACTCCGGCCAGTTGTCGTATATATACTCCTGGCATAGCACTTCTTCACCATCTATGATCTATGCACCTGCATCGTCACATGAGTCGATAATATGCAACATATATAGTTGAGCAATAGAAAGAGACAGACTTGGCAAAAATAGAAACATCATATCATAAGCATAAATAACAAAGTTCATCGTACCCCAAAATGCCCTAACTAGAGTGATTTTCGCTAGTCGAGGAGGAGGACGGTTTAATTACATCACAAATAAAGTTTCACCATGCATAACTCAAAGTTTTGTCATACAGAAAGTATGGACTAAACGGACACATTGTCATATATTGACAATCACTCCAACATTTCGTTCCATCCTTCCAAGTCAGGGAGATAGTCCTCGAGCTTAGTGAAAGGCTTCATGTCGAGATGCTGAGAGGCTATCCATGTTCGGACGTCTTCCCGCGACATTTGTCCTTCTCCGTAGAACATCCCTGTTTTTCCGATGACCTCCTTCATGATGATTTGGGTAAGTTCGCGCTGGATGTTATAGAACTCAGCTCGAAGTCGATGATCCTCGATATCTCCTATGTCCTTTGCCCATTGCAGAATATGGGCATCGCCGGATCTAGGTGACATGCGAAGGTTCTGGTGATCCCGTCTGTAGTCCAGCATGTGGTGTAGGACATAGAATCCATCATTAAGAGAATCGTTCGGTTGCTGGATGCAGCAGAAGTCGGTCTTATGGCCGAAGGTGACCCTGCCGCCCCTTCTCTTCTTGTCCCTGACCTCTTCACCCCCTGCTTGGTAGTAAAACATAGCACTGTCGAGAACATCCTTGATGTGGGTGTAATCCTTTTTGTAAATGTTCTTCGACGAGTCCAAGTAAAGAGCGTGGGAGAATCGGGGGTAGAGGATGATGAGGACGGCGCGCCCGCCACTGTGCAAAATAAGTACACCTCAAATTAATTAGCCTCCACCGCGCAAATGAATGATTGAAATCGAAGGAAGGATAGCAGCGCGGATGACTTACACGGGATGATAAGGCACGAGAATTGCCTCCTTGTCCTTATTGGCGAGCTTGAAACTGATGATGTAATCCCTCGCGTATTCACGGTGCTTTGCGCAGACTCCCAAGAAGCCCTCATGCATGTAGTACGGGTCAGCGACACAGATATGAGATATCTGCTCAACCCCGATGATGTAGTTCATGTGCAAGGCATAAAGGTGGACAAACGTAAAATCCAGCTTCTTTACATGGAACATGTCAAATATGTAACCGAATCGGAGGAAGAACTTATCCGTGGGGAAGCTGTCGACGTACGACATTTGCCGCGGAACGTTAACCACGTAGAGTGGGTATCCCGGATCTTTTGAGGCGATGAGGCCTTTCTCTACCCGCAACACATCGTCATGAAGTCTCCTTAGATCGCCGAATCTGGCCCGTAGCGCTGTTGCAGGTAGGATTGATTGACCGGGGATATGCCATTTATCCGCATCAGGGATATCTATACGGTCATGAAGCCGAGGCTGCTGAGGCGGCTGGATCATAGAATCAGCTTTTTTGCCTTTCCTCGCTCTCTTCCTAGACTTCTTTACTACCGGAAGGTTGTCCATAATACGTTGAGACGGCAATTCAGGCACCGACTCATGACGCTCAAACCCTGAGGAGGCGCCAGTATAGACATACTGTTCAGCGCCAGCGTCGTCCTCATCCTCATCCATGGCGATGTCATCAGTGACTAATGGAGTCTTCTCCTTACCCCTTCCGCTATCACCCAACCCGACACCCGACGCTAATTGGGTAGGTGGGGTGTTGATGTTCATACCTTGCTGAGGCTGCGTGCTCGTGGGTGTGCTCCCGGCCGCCTCTAGACGAAGCAGACTCTTTGGCCACAACATGACCCACCCATTGGAACAATCACCAAGCCTCCGCGGTTTCTCGTCGTCATCCCCCGCTAGTATTGGAGGAGGCAAATTCTCATGGCCCGCTTCCGAGGTGGTGGCTCCCAATGTTCCTCTCTTGAAGCCCCTTCATGTACTTAGACTTTTTTTGGCAGCTTCGGCCTCGCAAGCCTCCTCGAATATTTGAAACTGCTCTTCCGTGATTGTCAGATTATCCTTTACAATCTTGGAGTAGGGTTCCTTCTTGTCGATGATCTTTGCTTTCACTCGATTTTTCCAAGCGGCCAACGCGTCGCTAAACTGGGTCATGGCGTGTTTGTTTATCTTCTTCATTGCCGGGTCCTCATCTGGATCTTTATAATCCTTCTCATTCCGGCCCGAGAACAAGAATATCTGGTGAAACTTCTTTAGGAGGGAGCTCCTCATATTTTCTATCTTCTGTAGTTTCTCATCGTTGATGGTGGCGGTTGTCTATACGATGCAGCCTATCCGATTGCCGTAACATCGACGCGCTTCCTCGGGTGCCTTTGGCTCAAAATTGCCATTGTCCACCTCCGTGACCACCAGTCTAGTAGTCCTGAGTTTGTTAGGAGGCCGTTTCCTCTTTGCTTTCGGTTCTACACTGGCTCCGCTCCCCGAGGCAGCGCCGGTCTCAGTCTCAGTGCCGGTCTCGATGCCGGTTTGAGTCTCAGCGCCGGTCTCAGTCTTAGCGCCGGTCTCGATGCCGGTCTGAGTCTCAGCGCCGGTCTCAGTCTCAGTCTCGATGCCGGTCTGAGTCTCAGTGCTGGTCTTGATGTCGGCAAGGCTAAAAAATTCGTTTGCTGCCCGGTAGACATCGTCGCAATCACCAGAACCCTGTCCTTCATCGTTGCTAGCCATGCTTCCTACAATTAAATCTAGTCAATTAATTCTAGACCTAATAAAATGAATAATGACATAAAAAAGGCCTATTGTTTTACAGGAACGTTGACTCCTTCCCGGTGCGGCAAATCCCGGGCACTCGATATGTCCTAGTTTGTAGCACAAGTCATGCCGAAATTCATGAAAAATTTCGGCATGACCTTTGCTAAAAAGTGGACAAATTGAGAACCTGAATTTTGCCGGAACGGAAATGAATCAACATTCTGGCAAAACATAGGCCACTCAGCTTCATTCCCTGGAAACAACAAAAGGCCACTTGGGCACAATCGAACCACTTCAATGTCGATTATGATCAATGAGCAAACACAATTGAGGATTTTTCATATATTATGACCACTTCAAATTTGCATCTAGACTTGCAACACTAATAGAAATTTATATTTTTATATTGATTTTTTCTCTAAACTAAATCCTACCACCCTAGTTAACATCTAGTTAAACCTTACTTTCCTAACATTTGTAATTAAACACTACAACCCTAACCCTACTGCCCTAGTTAAGCATATACAATTTTTTCCTACGTCGAGGGAGGCAGGGGCATCTCTGTCAAATTAACCTAACTAAATTATTTTCCTAACTAAATTAACCTAACTAATTTAGAGATAGAGAGAGAGAGGAGGGGTGGGGCTTACAGAGGATGGCTCCGGTGGTGGCGCGGGAGGCAGTGGTGGCGAGGGAGGCAGAGGCGTCTCCGCCGACGGCGAGGGAGGCAGTTGTGGCGAGGGTGGATCCAGTGGCATCGACTATGGCTCCGGTGGCATCGACTGTGGCTCCGGTGGCGTTGATGAGGCTGCGCGGCTCCGGTGGCGTTGGGGGCGGCTCCGGTGGTGTCGACGGCGCGCGGCTCTGGTGGCTCCGGGGGAGTCGATGTCGGCAGGTGACGGCAGGGAAGTGGGGCGACGGTGAATCGGGCAGACGGCAGCGGGGTGGGTCGAGGGATTTGGGGGAGAAGTGGTGGCCGGGGGGAAACAGTTTTTTGGTTAAGTCAAACTTAGCGGTAGCGCTTTTCGCAAAACGCGCTATAGCTAAGTTAGCTATAGCAAGTTTCACAAAACGCGCTACTGCTATAGCTATGTAATTTCCTTCATCTTTCTTATTTCCTTTTCTGTTTCTACAGCGGGGGTCTAGGAAACGCGCTGCAGATACGTTAGCTATAGCGCCTCTTACGAACAAACGCTACTGCTATGTCTTTCTCCTTTTTTCCGCTTTCTCATTTATTTTGCTCTACATTTTATTTTTTCCTTTCTGCTTTTTCTATTTCTTTATTTTTCATTTACTTTTCCATTTTTTTATTTTTTTTATTTCCATTAGCAGTAGCGCTCTCCGCGCGAAACACGCTGCTACTTATGTGCTAGCGGTAGCGCACTTTCCTCAAGATCGCTACTGCTATGCGTAGCCTATTGGTTTAGCAAAGTGGATATTAGTGGTAGCGCGTTTTCATGCGCACGCGCTACTACTACTATTGTATCTGTAGAGCGGTTTACGGACACGTGCTGCTGCTATTTAGCACCAGCGCCCTTTTTTGACACGCGCTACTGCTAAATTTCTGTGTATAAGGTTTTCCCTAATAGTGTACCCATAGGATTTTTGTATGCAGTTATATAAGCCCATAATGCATCATCAAGTTTCTTGGACCAATTCTTTCTAAATCTATTAACAGTCTTTTGCAAAATTAATTTAAGCTCTCTATTACTCAATTCTACTTGACCACTAGACTGTTGGTGATATGGAGATGCAATTCTATGATTAAGATCATACTTAGCAAGCATTTTACGAAAGGCGCCATGAATAAATTGTGAACCACCATCAGTCATTAAATATCTAGGGACTCCAAACCTCGGAAAAATAACTTCTTTAAGCATGTTAATAGAGGCGTTATGATCAGCACTACTAGTTGGAATAGCTTCTACCCACTTAGTAACATAATCAACAACAAATAAAATATGTGTATACCCATTAACCCATTAGAGGAAGGAAACGGTCCCATATAATCAAAGCCCCAAACATCAAATGATTCAATAACAAGTGAATAATTCATAGGAATTTCTTGACGGCTACTAATATTACCAATTCTTTGACATTCATCACAAGACAAGACAAACTTACGGGCATCTTTGAAGAGAGTAAGCCAATAAAAACCGGATTGCAATACCTTATGTGCAGTTCTATCTCCAGCATGGTGTCCTCCATAAGCCTCGGAGTGACACTAGCGTAGGATCTATTCCTGATCATGCTCAGGTACAAACATCTAATAAGACCATCTACTCCTTCTTTATAAAGGTGTGGGTCATCCCAGAAGTAATGTCTTAAATCATAGAAAACCTTTTTCTTTTGCTGGTATGTGAAACTAGGTGGTATAAATTTAGCAACAATGTAATTAGCACGATCAGCATACCATGGAGCAGTATGAGAAGCATTTATGACAGCTAATTGTTCATCAGGAAAGCTATCGTCAATAGGTAGTGGGTCATCAAGAACATTCTGTAACCTAGACAAGTTGTCGGCAACAGGGTTCTCAGCTTCCTTTCTATCAATAATATGCAAAACAAATTCTTGAAGCAAGAGAACCCATCTAATAAGTCTAGGTTTAGCATCTTTCTTTTCCATAAGATATTTAATAGAAGCATGATCAGTGTGAACATACAACTGCTAAAAATTCTTTTTCAGTAGTAGCATAATTTCTTTGGGCACTGTCTAGAGTCTTACTAGCATATTGGATAACATTTAATTTCTTATCAACTCTTTGTCCTAGAAACAACCCCTACAACATAATCACTAGCATCACACATAATTTCAAAGGGTAAATTCCAATCAGGTGGCTGAACAATAGGTGCAGAAATCAAGGCTTTCTTAAGTATTTCAAATGCTTCTACACAATCATCATCAAAGAAAAATGGAACATCTTTTTGTAAGAGATTAGTCAGAGGCCTAGAAATTTTAGAGAAGTCCTTAATAAACCTCCTATAAAAACTAACATGACCAAGGAAACTTCTTATACCTTTAATGTCCTTAGGACACGACATCTTTTCAATAGCATCAACTTTAGCTTTATCAACTTCAATACCTCTTTCAAAAAATTTATGCCCCAAGACAATACCTTCATTAACCATAAAGTGGCACTTCTCCCAATTCAAGACAAGATTAGTTTCTTCACATCTCTGCAAAACTCGATCAAGGTTGCTTAAGCAATCATCAAAAGAAGTTCCATATACGGAGAAATCATCCATGAAGACCTCAACAATCTTTTCACAAAAGTCAGAGAATACAGCAGTCATACATCTTTGAAAGGTAGCAGGTGCATTACATAAACCAAAAGGCATACGTCTATAAGCAAAGGTACTGAAAGGGCAAGTAAAAGTTGTCTTTTCTTGATCCTCTTTTGACACAGGTATTTGAGAGAAACCAGAATAACCATGTAGAAAGCAAAAATGTGTATGTTTGGATAATCTTTCTAGCATTTCATCAATAAAAGGTAAAGGGTAATGATCCTTTTTAGTAGCTTTATTTAGTTTGCGGAAATCAATTACCACTCTATAACCTATAACAATTCTTTGTGGAATCAATTCATCTTTATCATTAGGAACAATAGTAATACCTCCCTTCTTAGGGACACAATGGACAGGACTTACCCACTGACTATCAGCAACGGGATAAATTATACCTGCCTTAAGAAGCTTTAGTATTTCTTTTCTTACCACTTCTTTCATCTTAGGATTTAACCATCATCGGTGATCAACAACCGGTTTCGCGTCTTTCTCCAATTTTTTTGTGTTGGCATAGAGTGGGACTAATGCCCTTAAGATCATCAAGAGTATATCCAATAGCAGCATGGTGCTTCTTTAGAGTTTTCAATAATTTCTTTTCTTCATGCTCTGAAAGGTTAGCACTAATAATAACATGATATATCTCCTTCTCATCAAGATAAGCATTTTAAGAGTATCAGGTAAAGGTTTAAGTTCAAGCACGGGATCACCCTTGGGTGGAGGGGGATCCCCTAGGATTTCAACAGGCAAGTTGTGTTTCAAAATAGGTCCCTGTTTAAAGAATACTTCATCTATTTCCCTTCATTCATTCATAAACATATCATTTTCATGGTCGAGCAAATATTGTTCTAAAGGTCATTAGGAGGCACGGCAATAGAAGCAAGACCAATAATTTCATCTTTACTAGGCAATTATTTATCATGAGGTTGTCTACAAAATTTAGCAAAGTTAAACTCATGAGACATATCCCCCAAACCAATACTAACAACATCCTTTTTGCAGTCTATCTTAGCATTAACAGTATTCAAGAAGGGTCTACCAAATATAATGGGACAAAAGTCATCTTGTGGGGAACCGAAAACAAGAGAATCAGCAAGATATTTAACTTTCCCACACAAGACTTCAACATCTCTAACAATCCCAAGTGGTGAAATAGTGTCTCTATTGGCAAGCTTAATTGTAACATCAATTTCTTCTATCTCAGCAGGTGCAATATCATGCATAATTTCTTTGTATAAGGAATGAGGTATTGCACTTGCAGTAGCACCCATGTCACATAAGCCATGCTAGCAATGATCTCCTATTTTAACAGAAATAACAGGCATGCCTACAATAGGTCTATGTTTATTTTTAGTATCAGGTCTAGCAATGCTAGCAGCTTCATCACAGAAGTAAATAACATGCCCATCAATATTATCGGTCAAGAGATCTTTAACCATAGCAATATTAGATTCAACTTTAATTTGCTCAGGAGGTGTAAGGTGTTCTAGTGTTACTCTTACGAACCACAATTGAAGCTTTAGCATGATCCTTTATTCTAACAGGGAAAGGTGGTTTCTCAATATAAGCAACAGGAACAACAAAATCATTATAAGTGATAGTCTTTTCTTCAACTTTGATAGGTGCAACTACTTTTACTTCAATGGGAGGATTGTATTTAACCCACTTCTCCTTAGGGAGATCAACATGAGTAGCAAAGGATTCACGGAAAGAAGCTACTATCTTAGAGTCAAGTCCATATTTAGTGCTAAATTCACGGAAAACATCGGTATCCATAAAAGATTTAACACAATCAAACATAGGTGTTATACCTGACTCCTTACCTTCGTCGAGATCGCAATCTTCAGAGTTGCGTCTAATTCTTTCTAATAAATCCCATTTGAATTCAATTTTCTTCATCATAAAAGAACCAGTACAAGAAGTATCGAGCATGGAGCGATTATCGACAGAAAGCCGAGCACAAATTTTTTGAATAATAATTTCTCTTGAGAACTCATGATTGGGGCATGAATATAACATTGACTTAAGCCTCCCCCAAGCTTGAGCGATGGTTTCTCCTTCACGAGGCCAAAAATTATATATATATAATTATGATCACGATGAACAAGATGCATAGGATAAAACTTCTGATGAAATTCCAATTTCAATCAGTTGTAGTTCCATGATCCCATATCATCACATAGCCTAAACCATGTCAATATGCCTTTCCCTTCAAAGATAAAGAGAAGACCTTATTCTTGATAACATCCTTGGGCATACCTGCAAGCTTAAATAATCCACAAACTTCATCCACATAGATTAGGTGCAAATCGGGATGTAATGTTCCATCACCTGTGAAAGGATTAGCTAGCAGTTTCTCTATCATACCCAAAGGAATTTCAGAGTAAACATTTTCAGTAGGTTCAGTAGGTTGAGGAGAAACTCTTTGCTCTACTGGTCGGGGTGAAGATACCCCGAACAAGCCCCTCAAAGGATTATGTTCCATAGTAACAAGTGACAGTAAATTTCAGCACCCTATATAAATTTTTCCTTACCAAATTCCACTCACCAAAGGCACTTCACTCCCCGACAACGCCACCAGAAAAGAGTCTTGATGACCCACAAGTGTAGGGGATCTATCATAGTCCTTTCAATAAGTAAGACTGTCGAACCCAACGAGGAGCAGAAGGAAATGATAAGCAATTTTCAGTAAAGTATTCTCTGCAAGCACTAAAATTATCGGTAGCAGATAGTTTTGTGATAAGGTAATTTGTAGCGGGTAACAAGTAAATAAAGTAAATAAGGTGCAAAAAGATGGCCCAATCCTTTTTGTACCAAAGGACAAGCCTGAACAAACTCTTATATAAAGGAAAGCGCTCCCGAGGACACATGGAAATTATTGTCAAGCTAGTTTTCAACACGTTCATATGATTCGCGTTCGGTACTCTGATAATTTGATATGTGGGTGTGATACGTCTCCAACACATCTACTTTTACAAACACTTTTGCCCTTGTTTTGGACTCTAACTTGCATGATTTGAATGGAACTAACCCAGACTGACGCTGTTTTCAGCAGAATTACCATGGTGTTATTTATGTGTAGGAGCAAACGTTCTCGGAATGACCTGAAACTTCACGGAGACACTTTTCAGAAAATAAGAAAAATTCCTGCCAAAGATGAAGGCCAGGGGGGCCACCACCTTGCCACGAGGGTGGGGGGCGGGCGCGCCCCTACCTCATGGGGCCCCTATTGCCTCTCCAATTCCAACTCCACCTCCATATATTGAGTTTCGGGAAGAAAAAACAGGGAGAAGAAATCATCACGTTTTACGATACGGAGCCGCCGCCAAGCCCTAAAACCTCTCGGGAGGGCTGGTATGGAGTCTGTTCGGGACTCCGGAGAGGGGAATCCGTCGCCATCGTCATCATCAACCATCCCCCATCACCAATTTCATGATGCTCACCGCCGTGCGTGAGTAATTCCATTGTAGGCTTGCTGGACGGTGATGGGTTGGATGGGATCTATCATGTAATCAAGTTAGTTTTGTTAGGGTTTGATCCCTAGTGTCCACTATGTTCTGAGATTGATGTTGCTATGACTTTGCTATGCTTAATGCTTGTCACTAGGGCCCGAGTGCCATGATTTCAGATCTGAACCTATTATGTTTTCATCAATATATGAGTGTTCTTGATCCTATCTTGCAAGTCTATAGTCACATATTATGTGTTATGATCCGTTAACCCCAAAGTGACAATAATCGGGATACTTATCGGTGATGACCGTAGTTTGAGGAGTTCATGTATTCACTATGTGTTAATGCTTTGTTCCGGTTCTCTATTAAAAGGAGGCCTTAATATCCCTTAGTTTCCGTAAGGACCCCACTGCAACGGGAGGGTAGGACAAAAGATGTCATGCAAGTTCTTTTCCATAAGCACGTATGACTATATTCGGAATACATGCCTACATTATATCAATGAACTGGAGCTAGTTCTGTGTCACCCTAGGTTATGACTGTTACATGATGAACCGCATCCGGCATAATTCTCCATCACTGATTCATTGCCTACAAGCTTTCCATATATTGTTCTTCGCTTATTTACTTTTCCGTTGCTATTTCTATCATCACTACAAAATACCAAAAACATTGCTTTTACTATTGTTACCTTTTGCTACCGTTATCACCACTATCATATTACTTTGCTACTAAACACTTTGCTGCAGATATTAAGTTTCCAGGTGTGGTTGAATTGACAACTCAGCTACTAATACTTGAGAATATTCTTTGGCTCCCCTTGTGTCGAATCTATAAATTTGGGTTGAATATTCTACCCTCGAAAACGGTTGCGATCCCCTATACTTGTGAGTTATCAGGGTGGACCGGTGCTTGGGTATTGTCCTTCCTTGGACAAGCATCCCACTTATGATTAACCCGTCTTACTAGCATCCACAACTACAAAATAAGTATTAAGGTAAACCTAACCATATCATGAAACATATGGATCCAAATCAGTCCCTTACGAAGCAACGCATAAACTAGGGTTTAAGCTTCTGTCACTCTAGCAACCCATCATCTACTTATTACTTCCCAATGCCTTCCTCTAGGCCCAAACAATGGTGAAGTGTCATGTAGTCGACGTTCACATGACATCACTAGAGGAGAGACAACATACATCTCATCAAAATATCGAACGAATACCAAATTCACATGACTACTTATAGCAAGACTTCTCCCATGTCCTCAGGAACAAATGTAACTACTCACAAATCATATTCATGTTCATAATCAGAGGGGTACTAATATGCATAAAGGATCTGAACATATGATCTTCCACTGAATAAACCAACTAGCATCAACTACGAAGAGTA
Source organism: Triticum monococcum (assembly GCA_034509565.1). Lineage (NCBI taxonomy): Eukaryota > Viridiplantae > Streptophyta > Magnoliopsida > Poales > Poaceae > Triticum > Triticum monococcum. The sequence continues at coordinate 71,335,100 of CM067842.1, read as the reverse complement.
ATCAACACTACTAGCAACCCACAAGTACCAATCTGAGGCTTTGGGACAAAGATTGGATACAAGAGATGAACTAGGGTTTGAGATGAGATGGTGCTGGTGAAGATGTTATGGAGATTGACCCCCTCCCAATGAGAGGATCGATGGTGATGACGATGGTGATGATTTCTCCCTCCCGGAGGGAAGTTTCCCCGGCAGAACAGCTCCGTCGGAGCCCTAGATTGGTGCCACCAAGGTTCTGCCTCCTGACGACGGAGTTTCGTCCCGTGAGCTAGCTTATGATTTTTTCCTAGACGAAAGACCTCATATAGCAGAAGATGGGCATCAGAGGGCTGTCAGAGAGCCCACGAGGCAGGGGGTGCGCCCCCACCCTCGTGGATGGTGGGTGGCCCCCCTCTGGTACTTCTCGCCCAATATTTTTTATATATTCCAAAACATGCTCCCGTGAAATTTTAGGACTTTTGGAGATGTGCAGAATAGGTCTCTAATATTTGCTCCTCTTCCAGCCCAGAATTCCAGTTGCCGGCATTCCCCCTCTTCATGTAAACCTTATAAAATAAGAGAGAATAGGCATAAGTATTGTGACATATTGTGTAGTAACCAAGGTTGTCAGAATCGCGATTCTGTTATACAATTCTACGACTTTATGAGCCAAACTAACCCCTATGATTCTACGATTTTAGTTCATAGAATCTACGTTTCTACGATCCTGATAATGAAGATTCTACGATTTGCGATCCTACCATTGGAGCTCCGATCCAATTCAAAATCACGATTCTGACAACCTTGGTAGTAACAACCCATAATGCAATAAATATCGTTATAAAAGCATGAAGCAAAATGGGCGTATCATGCACCATGATTGATTCTTCTTCCATTGCTTGTGTTCTTGCTTTGGGTAGAGCCGAGAGACGAGTTCATGAACGGGGAAACTATTGAGTACGTTTACGAGGAGCAAGCTTTTGACAACCCTCAGAACATTGCAAGCAAGATGATCATTACCCCCGATATCACTTCTATCTTTGCTTGCTAGTTGTTCGCTCTATCGCTATGGCGCTCTACCTACCACTTGTTTATCAAGCGTCTCATATTGCCTTGTCAAGCCTCTAACCCACCTTCCTAGCAAACCATTGTTTGGCTATGTTACCGCTTTTTCTCAGCCCCTCTTATAGCGTTGCTAGTTGCAGGTGTAGTGCAGGTTGTTCCATGTTGGAACATGGATATGTTGGGATATCACAATATCTCTTATTTAATTAATGCATATATATACTTGGTAAAGGGTGGAAGGCTTGGCCTTTTGCCCGGTGTTTTGTTCCACTCTTTCCGCCTTAGTTTCTGTCACACCGGTGTTATGTTCCTTGAATTTTGCGTCTCTAACACGGTGAGGGTTTATGGGCCCCTCTTGACAGTTCTCTTTGAATAAAACTCTTCTAGCAAGGCCCAACATTGGTTTTACCATTTGCCTAATAACAACTAAAATTTGCATACGGAGTAATTAACCCATGGATTCTGAATCAACAACCTAGGCCAGTGCTCCTCATGATTGTTGGTCCAAACTAGAGCACCATGCAGGACCGCCCCTTGTCAACTTGGGGTATGTTGGTACCTGTATACTTAGCTTATCCGTCATGGCCCGAGACGAGATACGCGTGGCTGCTATCAGGGTGTCAGCACGTCGGGAGGTCTTGCTGGACTTGTTTTACCATTGTCGAAATGTCTTGTGCACTGGGATTCCGAGTTTGATCAGAGGGTCCCACGATGGAGGATTGTCTCCGCAGATCGTGAGCTTGTCATAGGGTAAGTTGGGACACCCCTGCAGGGTTTAAACTTTCGAGAGTCGTGCCCACGGTTATGTGGTTGATGGGAATTTGTTAATATCCAGTTGTAGAGAACTTGACACTTGATTTATTTAAAATACACCAACCGCGTGTGTAACCGTGATGGTCTCTTTTTGATGAGGTTCGGGAAGAGAACATGGTGGGGTTATGTTTGAGCGTGAGTAGTTCATGATCACTTATAGCTCTGTGTCTGTTGCATAGTTTCTCATCTTACTCTTATACTCATATGTTAGCCACCATAATTGCTTAGTGCTTGCTACAACTCCACCCTATAACCACATCCTACCTTTAAGCTTAAATAGTCTTGATCTCGCGGGTTTTGAGATTGCTGAGTCCTCATGGCTCACAGATACTACCAACACAGTTGCAGGTACCAACGAGATTGATGCAGGTGATGCCACCGAGCTCAAGTCGGAGTTCGACGAAGACCTTGACCGTTACTATGTTTCCTTTCCGGATGATCAGTAGTGGTGCCCAGTAGGGACGATCGGGACTTAGCATGGGTGGTTGTCTTCTTTTCATTTGGATCCGTCCTTAGTCGGACCTTGTGTGTACTCTGAATGATGTTTGTGAAGGAAATATGCCCTAGAGGCAATAATAAAGTTGTTATTTATATTTCCTTATATCATTATAAATGTTTATTATTCATGCTAGAATTGTATTAATCGGAAACTTAGTACATGTGTGAATACATAGACAAACAGAGTGTCACTAGTTTGCCTCTACTTGACTAGCTCGTTGAATCAATGATGGTTATGTTTCCTAACCATAGACATGAGTTGTCATTTTATTAACGGGATCACATCATTAGAGAATGAAGTGATTGACTTGACCCATCCGTTAGCTTAGCATGATGATCGTTTAGTCTGTTGCTATTGCTTTCTCCATAACTTACACATGTTCGTATGACTATGAGATCATGCAACTCCCAAATACAGGAGGAACACTTTGTGTGCCACCAAGCGTCACAACATAACTGGGTGATTATAAAGGTTCTCTACAGGTGTCTCCGATGGTGTTTGTTGAGTTGGCATAGATCGAGATTAGGATTTGTCACTCTGATTGTCGAGAGGTATCTCTAGGCCCTCTCGGTAATGTACATCAGTATAAGCCTTCCAAGCAATCTAGCTAATGAGTTAGTTATGGGATGTAGCATTACGGAACGAGTAAAGAGACTTGCCGGTAACGAGATTGAACTAGGTATTGAGATACCGACGATCGAATCTCGGGCAAGGAACATACCGATGACAAAGGGAACAACGTATATCATTATGCGGTTTGACCGGTAAATATCTTCGTAGAATATGTAGGAACCAATATGATCATCCAGGTTCCGCTATTGGTTTATTGACCGGAGATGTGTCTCGGTCATGTCTACATAGTTCTCGACCCCGTAGGGTCATCACTCTTAACGTTCGGTGACGATCGTATTATAAGTTTATGTGTTTTGATGTACCGAAGGTAGTTCGGAGTCCCGGATATGATCATGAACATGACGAGGAGTCCTGAAATGGTCGAGACATAAATGTCAATATATTGGACGACTATATTTGGACATCGGAATGGTTCCGGGTAAGATTGGGCATTTACCGATGAACCGGGAGGTTACCGGAACCCCCTGGAGGTATATAGGCCTTATTGGGCCATAGTGGGAGAGAGAAGGGAGCAAAGGAGGGGGCGCCCCCCAAGCCCAATCCGAATTGGGAGGGGCGTCGGCCCCCCTTTTCCTTCCTCCTTACTTCCCCTTCCTTATCTCCTAATCCAACTAGGGAAGGGGTGGGAATCCTACTCCCGGTGGGAGTAGAACTCCCCTTGGGGCGCGCCAAGGAGGCCAAACCCCTCCCCCTCCTCCACTCCTTTATATATGGGGGAATGGGGCACCCCATAGACACACAAGTTGATCATTGATCTCTTAGCAGTGTGCGGTGCCCCCCTCCACCATAATCCACCTCGGTCATATCGTAGCGGTGCTTGCTACCTCTTTTAGCACTGCGTTGGTTTTCCCCGAAGAGGAAGGGATGATGCAGCAAAGTAGCGTAAGTATTTCCCTTAGTTTTTGAGAACCAAGGTATCAATCCAGTAGGAGGCTACACGCGAGTCCCTCGCACCTGCACAAAACAAATAAATCCTCGCAACCAACGCAAATAGGGGTTGTCAATCCCTATAGGGCCACTTACGAGAGTGAGATCTGATAGAGATGATAAGATAATATTTTTGGTATTTTTATGACCAAAGTAAATAACTAAGTAGTAGGAGATTGATATGATAAAGATAGACCCGGGGGCCATTGGTTTCACTAGTGGCTTCCCTCGAGAGCATAAGTATTCTACGGTGGGTGAACAAATTACTATTGAGCAATTGACAGAATTGAGCAAAGTTATGAGAATATCTAGGTATGATCATGTATATAGGCATCACGTCCGAGACAAGTAGACCGACTCCTGCCTGCATCTACTACTATTACTCCACTCATCGACCGCTATCCAACATGCATCTAGAGTATTAAGTTAAAAATAGAGTAACGCCTTAAGCAAGATGACATGATGTAGAGGGATATACTCATGCAATATGAAGAAAACCCCATCTTGTTATCCTCGATGGCAACAATACAATACGTGCCTTGCTGCCCTTACTATCACCGGGAAAGGACACCACAAGATTGAACCCAAAGCTAAGCACTTCTCCCATTGCAAGAAAGATCAATCTAGTAGGCCAAACCAAACTGATAATTTGAAGAGACTTGCAAAGATAACCAATCATACATAAAAGAATTCAGAGAAGATTCAAATATTATTCATAGATAGACTTGATCATAAACCCACAATTCATCGGTCTCAACAAACACACCGCAAAAAGAAGATTACATCGAATAGATCTCCATAAGAGAGGGGGAGAACATCGTATTGAGATCCAAAAAGAGAGAATAAGCCATCTAGCTATTAACTATGGACCCGTAGGTCTGAGGTAAACTACTCACACTTCATCGGAAGGGCTATGGTGTTGATGTAGAAGCCTTCCGTGATCGATGCCCCCTCCGGTGGAGCTCCGGAACAGGCCCCAAGATGGGATCCCGCGGATACAGAAAGTTACGGCGATGGAATTAGGATTTTGGCTCCGTCTCTGATTGTTTGGGGGTACGTGGGAATATATAGGAGGAAGAAGTACGTCGGTGGAGCAACAGGGGGCCCACGAGGGTGGAGGGCGCACCTGGGGGAGGGGGTAGGCGCGCCCCCTACCTCGTGGCCTCCTGTTACGTGTCTTGACGTAGGGTCCAAGTCTCCTGAGTTGTATTCGATGCGAAAATCACATTCCCAAAGGTTTCATTCCGTTTGGACTCCGTTTGATATTCCTTTTCTTCGAAACCCTAAAACAGGCAAAAAAACAACAATTCTGGGCTGGGCCTCCGGTTAATAGGTTAGTCCCAAAAATAATATAAAAGTGGATAATAAAGCCCAATAATGTCCAAAACAGTAGATAATATAGCATGGAGCAATCAAAAATTATAGATACATTGGAGACGTATCAGTGCTTAGGCGAAGCCCTATTCCGGTAGCATCATCATCACCGTCATCACGCCGTCGTGCTGACGAAGCTCTTCCCCGACACTCTACTAGATCGTGAGTTCGTGGGATGTCACCGAGCCGAACGTGTGCAGATCACGGAGGTGCCGTACCTTCGGTGCTAGGATCTGTCGATCGTGATGACGTAAGACTACATCAACCGTGTTGTCATAACGCTTCCGCTTATGGTCTATGAGGGTACGTAGAAAACACTCTTCCCTCTCGTTGCTATGCATCACCATGAACTTGCGTGTGCGTAGGATTTTTTTGAAATTACTACGTTCCCCAATAGTGGCATCTGAGCAAGGTTTATGCGTAGATGTTATATGCACGAGTAGAACACAAAAGGAGTTGTGGGCTTGGGTATATACATATTTCTTGCCGTCACTAATTGATTCTTGATTCGGCGGTATTGTTGGATGAAGCGGCCTAGACTGACATTACGCGCACGCTTACACGAGACTGGTTCTACCGACGTGCTTCGCACACAGGTGGCTGGTGGGTGTCAGTTTCTCCAACTTGAGTTGAATCATATACAATGAACATGGTTCTTTTTGAAGATCAAAAAGCAATCACGATACCGCATTGTGGTTTTTGATGCGTAGGTAAGAACGGTTCTTGCTCAGCCCGTAGCAGCCACGTAAAACTTGCAACAACAAAGTAGAGGACATCTAACTTGTTTTTGCAGGGCATGTTGTGATGTGATATGGTCAAGACATGATGCTAAATTTTATTGTATGAGATGATCATGTTTTGTAACACAGTTATCAGCAACTGGCAAGAGCCATACGGTTGTCGCTTTATTGTATGAAATGCAATCGCCATGTAATTTCTTTACTTTATCACTAAGCGGTAGCGATAGTCGTAGAAGCAATAGTTGGCGAGACGACAACGATGCTTCGCTGGAGATCAAGGTGTCAAGCCGCTGACAATGGTGATCATGATGGTGCTTTGGAGATGGAGATCAAAGGCACAAGATGATGATGGCCATATCATATCACTTATATTGATTGCATGTGGTTTTTACCCTTTATGCATCCTATTTTTCTTAGTTCGGCGGTAGCATTATAAGACGACATCTCACTAAATTTCAAGGTATAAGTGTTCTCCTTGAGTATGCACCATTGCTACAGTTCGTCGTGCCAAGACACCATGTGATGATCGGGTGTGATAAGCTCTATGTTCACATACAATGGGTGCAAGCCAGTTTCGCACATGCGGAATCCTCGGGTTAAACTTGACAAGCCTAGCATATGCAGATATGGCCTCCGAACACTAAGACCGAAAGGTCCAGCGTGAATCATATAGTAGATATGATCAACATAGTGATGTTCACCATTGAAAACTACTCCATCTCACATGATTATCGGACATGGTTTAGTATATATGGATCACGTGATCACTTAGATGATTAGAGATATGTCTATCTAAGTGGGAGTTCTTAAGTAGTTTGATTAATTGAACTTTAATTTATCATGAACTTAGTACCTGATAGTATTTTGCATGTCTATGTTGTTGTAGATAGATGGAACTTGCTGTTGTTCCGTTGAATTTTAATGCGTTCATAGAGGAAGCTAAGTTGAAAGATGATGGTAGCAACTACACGGACTGGGTCCGTAACTTGAGGATTATCATCATTGCTGCACAAAAGAATTACGTCCACCACTAGGTGACAAACCTGCTGCAGGAGCAACGCCAGATGTTCTGAACACCTGGCAGACCAAAGCTGATGAATACTCGATAGTTCAGTGTGCCATGCTTTACGTCTTAGAACCGGGACTTCAACGACGTTTTGAACGTCATGGAGCATATGAGATGTTCCAGGAGTTGAAGTTAATATTTCAAGCAAATGCCCGGATTGAGAGATATGATGTCTCCAATAAGTTCTACAGCTGCAAGATGGAGGAAAATAGTTCTGTCGGTGAACATATACTCAGAATGTCTGGGTACCACAACCACTTGACTCAACTGGGAGTTAATCTTCCTGATGATAGTGTCATTGACAGAGTTCTTCAATCACTGCCACCAAGCTACAAGAGCTTTGTGATGAACTATAATATGAAAGGGATGGATAAGACGACTCCTGAGCTCTTCGCAATGCTAAAGGCTGCAGAGGTAGAAATCAAGAAGGAGGATCAAGTGTTGATGGTCAACAAGACCACCAGTTTCAAGAAAAAGGGTAAAGGGAAGAAGGGGCACTTCAAGAAGAACAACAAGCCAGTTGCTGCTCAAGTGAAGAAACCCAAGTCTGGACCTAAGCTTGAGACCGAGTGCTTCTACTGCAAAGGAACTGGTCACTGGAAGCGGAACTGCCCCAAGTATTTGGCGAAGAAGAAGGATGGCAAAGTGAAAGGTATATTTGATATACATGTTATTGATGTGTACCTTACTAATGCTCGCAGTAGTGCCTGGGTATTTGATACCGGTTCAGTTGCTAACATTTGCAACTAGAAATAGGGGCTACCGATTAAGTGAAGATTGGCTAAGGATGAGGTGACGATGCGCGTGGGAAATGGTTCCGAAGTCGATGTGATCGCCGTCGGCACGCTACCTCTACATCTACCTCCAGGATTAGTTTTAGCCCTAAATAATTGTTATTTGGTGCCAGTGTTGAGCATGAACATTATATCTGAATCTTGTTTGATGCGAGACAGTTATTCATTTAAATCAGAGAATAATGGTTGTTCTATTTATATGAGTAATATCTTTTATGGTCATGCACCCTTGATGAGTGGTCTATTTTTACTAAATCTTGATAGTAGTGATACACATGTTCATAGTGTTGAAGCCAGAAGATGCAGAGTTGCTAATGATAGTACAACTTATTTATGGCACTGCCGTTTAGGTCATATTGGTGTAAAGTGCATGAAGAAACTCCATTCTAATGGACTTCTGGAATCACTTGATTATGAATCACTTCATACTTGTGAACCATGCCTCAAGGGCAAGATGACTAAAACTCCGTTCTCCGGAACAATGGAGCGAGCAAGAAATCATACATACTGATGTATGTGGTCCAATGAACATTGAAGCTCGCGGCAGATATCGTTATTTTCTCACCTTCATTGATGATTTGAGCAGATACGGGTATATCTACTTAATGAAACAAAAGTCTGAAACATTTGAAAAGCTCAAAGAATTTCAGAGTGAAGTGGAAAATCATCGTAACAAGAAAATCAAGTTTCTACGATCTGATCGTGGAGGTGAGTATTTGAGTTATGAGTTTGGACTTCATTTGAAACAATGCGGAATAGTTTCGGAACTCACACCACCTGGAACACCACAGTGTAATGGTGTGTCCGAACGTCGTAATCGTACTTTACTAGATATGGTGCGATCTATGATGTCTCTCACTAATTTACCGCTATCGTTTTGGGTTTATGCTTTAGAGACGGCTGCATTCACGTTAAATAGGGCACCATCTAAATCCATCGAGACGACCCTTTATGAACTGTGGTTTGGCAAGAAACCCAAGTTGTCATTTCTTAAAGTTTGGGGCTGCGATGCTTATGTGAAAAAGCTTCAACCTGATAAGCTCGAACTCAAATCGGAGAAATGTGTCTCCATAGGATACCCAAAGGAGACTGTTGGGTACACCTTCTATCACAGATCTGAAGGCAAGATATTTGTTGCTAAGAATGGATCCTTTCTAGAGAAGGAGTTTCTCTCGAAAGAAGTGAGTGGGAGGAAAGTAGAACTTGACGAGGTAATTGTACCTTCTCCCTTATTGGAAAGTAGTTCATCACTGAAATCAGTTCCAGTGATTCCTACACCAGTAAGTGAGGAAGCTAATGATGATGATCATGAAACTTCTGATCAAGTTACTACCGAACCTCGTAGGTCAAGCAGACTAAGATCCGCACCAGAGTGGTACGGTAATCCTGTTCTGAAAGTCATGTTACTTGACCATGACGAACCTACAAACTATGAGGAAGCGATGATGAGCCTAGATTCCGCAAAATGGCTTGAGGCCGTGAAATCTGAGATGGGATCCATGTATGAGAACAAAGTATCGACTTTGGTTGACTTGCCCGATGATCGGCAGGCCATAGAGAATAAATGGATCTTCAAGAAGAAGACTGGTGCTGAAAGTAATGTTACTGTCAACAAAGCTCGACTTGTTGCAAAAGGTTTTTGACAAGTTCAAGGAGTTGACTACGATGAGACCTTCTCACCCGTAGCGATTCTTAAGTCCGTTCGAATCATGTTAGCAATTGCCGCATTTTAGGATTATGAAATTTGTCAAATGGATGTCAAAACTGCATTCCTTAATGGATACCTTAAAGAAGAGTTGTATATGATGCAACCAGAAGGTTTTGTCGATCGAAAAGGTGCTAACAAAGTGTGCAAGCTCCAGCGATCCATTTATGGACTGGTGCAAGCCTCTCGGAGTTGGAATATACGCTTTGATAGTGTGATCAAAGCATATGGTTTTGTACAGACTTTTGGAGAAGCCTGTATTTACAAGAAAGTGAGTGGGCGCTCCGTAGCCTTTTTGATATTATATGTAGATGACATATTGTTGATCAGAAATGATACTGAATTTCTGAATAGCATAAAAGGATACTTGAATAAGAATTTTTCTATGAAAGACATCGGTGAAGCTGCTTATATATTGGGCTTTCACAAAGCACATACCTTGATAAAGTTCTGAAGAAGTTCAAAATGGATCAGGCAAAGAAAGGGTTCTTGCCTGTATTACAAGGTGTGAAGTTGAGTCAGACTCAATGCCCGACCACTGCAGAAGATAGAGAAAAAAAATGAAAGGTGTTCCCTATGCTTTAGCCATAGGCTCTATCATGTATGCAATGCTGTGTACCAGACCTGATGTGTGCCTTGCTATCAGTTTAGCAGGGAGGTACCAAAGTAATCTAGGAGTGGATCACTGGACAAGGGTCAAGAATATCCTGAAATACCTGAAAAGGACTAACGATATGTTTCTCATATATGGAGGTGACAAAGAGCTCGTCGTAAATGGTTACGTTGATGCAAGCTTTGACACTGATCCGGATGACTCTAAGTCACAAACCGGATACGTGTTTTTTTTAAATGGTGGAGCTGCCACTTGGTGCAGTTCCAAGCAGAGCGTCGTGGTGGGATCTATGTGTGAAGCGGAATACATAGTTGCTTCAGAAGAAGCAAATGAAGGAGTCTGGATGAGGGAGTTCTTATCCGATCTAGGTGTCATACCTAGTCCATCGGGTCCAATGAAAATCTTTTGTGACAATACTGGTGCAATTACCTTGGCAAAGGAATCCAGATTTCACAAGAGTACCAAGCACATCAAGAGACGCTTCAATTCCATCCGCGATCTAGTCAAGGAGTGAGACATAGAGATTTGCACGATACATACGGATCTGAATGTTGCAGACCCGTTGACTAAGCCTCTCTCACGAGCAAAACATAATCAGCACCAAGACTCCATGGGTGCACTACAAAAAAAAGACACATCCATGACATTTTGGGCCGAACGAATTTTTTTCTGTCATACTTATGACACTTCTATGACAATAATTGTGACAAAACACGGTATCATCATAGATGTGGTGGGGTCCTACTTCTATGACAAAAAATCATGACCGAAAATGGGCTTTTCGTCCTGGGCGGGCCGAAGACGCAGCTGCATGACATTCTTGGGCTGTCCATGACGGAAAAAACCGTGGTAGAAGAGAGGGCGAGGAAAATATCGGGGTGTTCCCAGTTACGGTGGGTGGTCGGGGCCGAGCGATGCGCATTTCTCTCATACACGCACGCGCGTGGGTGTGAGGCATTGGGCTCTAACTGAACCCGGGCGAGGCGTTGGGCTCTAACTGAACCTGAGCGATTGCACTGCAGGCTACGCGTTACTGAACCCGATCGATCGATCGATGGGTGTTAAGTGAACCCGATCGAGTGATTCCTTCGCTACTGCTGCTAACTGAAGCTGATCGATGATGCCTCTGGATGAACAGTGAGCGTTGCTGGGGGGTTTGGATGAACAGTTCCCGGTGGGGGTGGATGAACAGGACCCCGTGGTGTTGCCTCTGGATAAACAGTGAGCATTGCTCGGGGGTTTGGATGAACAGTTCCCGGTGGGGGTGGATGAACAGGACCCCGTGGTGTTGCCTTTGGATGAACAGGACCCCGATCGATCAAGCCGGTTGGGGCTGGATGAACAGGACCCCGTGGAGGGCTGGATGAATAGGACCACCCTGTGGAGGGTAGGATGAACAGTAGACAGTGGAGGGCTGGATGAACAGTAGCCCATAGAGGGGTGGTTGAATAGGAGCCCGTGGAGAGGGCTGGTTGAACAGTAGCCAGTGGAGTAGCGCGCGATGGAGGCTGGATGAACAGGAGCCTGTGGATGAACAGTCGTAGGTGGAGGCTGGAGGAGGTCGACGGTGGATGAATAGTAGCCCGTGGAGGCTGGAGGGGGTCGACGGTGGAGATGAACAGTATCTCGTGGAGTCCCGTTTTGTGGTACGCCACACCCCTCCCAATGAACAAGACCCCCGTTTCGACTGTAGCGCTCCAACGCAAGTCCGTTTCCTCCATTTTGTGGTATGCCACACCCCTCCCGATCAACAGGACCCCCGTTTCGACCATAGGAGGTATGTTTCCTCCATTTTGCGGTACGCCAGACCCCTCCCGATGAACATGATCCCGTTTCGACCGTGGCCGGTCGAACACAAGGCCATTGCTCCGTTCCGTGGTACGCCAGGCCTCGTTTCCATCGGCTGTTCCATCCAAGCTAGCCCTCCCGATGTACAAGACGACACATTCCGTTCCGACCCAGCCGGTTGGCTCCCCATGAACACGACGACAACGTTCTTTCTTCGTTCCGACCCAGCCATGTACACGAGCCCTGGCCATACGTATGCGCGAGTAGGTGCTCGAGACCCCGCACGTATGTACGTACGTGGTCGTATTTACTTTCTTGCACCCTGGCCGATGTACGTACGTGTACATGCTACGTGCACGCCTCTGCTACGACACGTGCGCGCTTCTACATCGACCAGTTTTTACGTACACGTTCGTGACCAGAATGACAATGCTACGTACGCTTCGACCAGGTGGGTCCCGACTGTCAGGAACTTCCTTGCGTGTGAAGATGTAGCTGGTGGGTCCCAGCAGTCAGGGGGTGAATCGGTTTTTTGCCCGGACGCACTTCCTTGCATGCGAAGATGTAGCTCGTGGGTCCCAGTAGTCAGGGGGGAACGTTTTTTTTCATGAAATATAGTGGCCCGTCTGGTGGGTCCCCGCTGTCAAGTGGAGGAATAATTATTTTGCGCGTAATAAGAAGGCACTTCCTTGCAGCGGGCGTGGACCCAGCTGTCAGCCTCTCCACGTACAGTCCAGGTCTGATGGAAGCCGTTCCTTGACCACGTTGACCACGTCGCGCCGAGAGCACCAGGGCGGTGGATGACGGCGAGGCCTAGGAAGGGGATGATGCGGAGCCGGGGAAGACGCGGCAGTGGAAGCCCGCGCGGAGAGGAGTACGAGGGTTCACTGGTTCGGCTGTGGTGTGAGGCTACCATCGCCGCAGGTCCTGGCCAGCGGTGGGAATAGTTGGGGTGGTGAGGCCTCCGCGGCAGCACAACCGACCACGGGAGGCAGGAGCATGCGGTACGACCGGCGCTGCTTTGGGCGGCTGGAGCAAGAAGACCAGAGGTTGAAGAAGCACTACGGCCGTTGGATGGACATCGTACGGTCACTAGAGCTAGAATCGTTCATATTGACTAAGTTGACAAAGCACTCCGTCCCCGTCAACTTAGTAGGCCCACAAGTCAGCCACCCACCAAGGTGGGTTCCAACTAGCAGGGGGAGTGTTCATTTTTTTGTGCGTAATAAGGAGGCACTTCCGGTGGGTCCGAGCTGACAGCGGGGGGAACGTTTTTTTCGTGAAATACGGTGGCCCGTCCGGTGGGTCCTAGCAGTCAGGGGGGAAACGTTTTTTCGCCAAATACGGTGGCCCATCCGGTGGGTCCCTGTTGTTAGGTGTTGGAATAATTATTTTCCGCGTAATAAGGAGGCACTTCCTTGCGGCTGCCGTGGACCCAGCTGTCAGCCTCTTCACGTACAGTACACTTCCGATGGAAGTCATTCTTGACCATGTTGACCACGCCGCGCCGAGAGCACCAGGGCGGTGGACGATGACAAGGCCTAGGAAGGGGACGACGTCGAGCCAGGGAAGACGCATCAGTGTATGCCCACGCGTAGAGTATGAGGGTTCGCTGGTTCGCTGCAGTGTGAGGCTGCCGTCGCCGCGGAATAACATGGGGTGTGGGTGAGTAGAGGGATGGCCTGGCCAGCGGTGGGAGTAGTAGGGGGCGGTCAGGCCTCTGCGGCATCGCAGCTGGCCATGGGAGGCAGGAGCACGAGGCACGACCGGCGCTGCTTTTGGCGGCTGGAGCAAGAAGACCAGAGGTTGAAGAAGCACTACGGCCGTTGGATGGATATCGTACGGTCATTGGAGCTAGAATCGTTCATATTGACTAAGTTGACAAAGCCCTCCGTCCCCGTCAACTTAGTTGGCCCACAAGTCAGCCTCCCACTATTGTGGGTCCCAGCTAGCAGGGGGTATTCATTTTTGTGTGCGTAATAAGGAGGCACTTCCTTGCGTGCGAAGATATAGCTAGTGGATCCGACCTGTCAGTGGTGGGAACATTTTTCGTGAAATACAGAGGCCCTTCCGGTGGGTCCCAGCTATCAGGTGGAGGAATCATTATTTTGCATGTAATAAGGAGGTATTTCCTTGCGTGCGGCCATGGACCCAGCTGTCAGCCTCTCCGCACACAGTCTACTTCCGATGGTGTCATTCGTGGACCACGTTGACCACTCCGCGCCGAGCGCATCCAAGGTAGTGGACGACGGCGAGGCCCCGGACAGCAACGAGCCGAAGATGGGAAGACGCGGGAGTAGAGTCGCGGACGGAGAGGTGTACGAGGGTTAACTGGTTCTGGTGCGGTGTGGTTCGGCAGTCGGTGGAGAAGAACAGGAGGTGTGGAGCGGTGGAGGCGGGAGCAGGTGGTCTTGGCGGTGCTGGAGGAAGAAGACAAGAGATTGAAGATGGATGTCGTTCGTTGGATGTAAATCCAATGGCTAACAATGTCAGAATCATTTGTTGACTAAGTTGACAATGACTTGCATTGGCTTCGACCTATTGGCCCACATTTCATCCTCCAAAAATGTGGCACGTATTCAACCCATTTTTTTCTTCAGAATTTACAGTCCATTAGCTGGGCTGGGTGAACAAATAATGTAGCGTCCATGCGGCCCATTTATGTTTTTCCTAAAAAAATACAGGCCATTTGCACTTTCTCGAAATACATGCTTTTGCTAGGCTTATTATAATTATAATGTTGGGGTGGGTGCAGCAATGTTATCAAAAAATAAACAGGGGCTGAGCATTTTGTTATATATATATATATATATATTTAAATAATAAGTGATTTATTATTACATTGGTCCTTAAATCTTACCAAGCTTTTGTACACAATCACCAGGATTTTCGTTGCCAAAAAAATCCAGGATTTTATTGTTAGGAAATAATTTTTATAAGTTAATAAGATGTGGGATATTGTTTTCTTACATATGTAAGTATCTGTTAAATATATGATGACAATAACAATAATATATAATAACATATAAAATAATTTAAATATATATAATATAGTTAGAAGGGAAACATAAGTTGGACCAGGCGTTCCTATTCTTATATTGGAAAATAGAACAGAACTCTGTGTTTTCTTCAAAAAAACATAAATTGGGCTGCCGATGTTTGAGGAAAAATAAAACCTCGGATGGGAGGTCCATAGGCTGGTCGATACATGACGGCCCTCAAGAAAATACAAAACAGGCCCATGGACCTCCAGCCGAGGTCGTGTGTAACATCCCAAATTTTCAATTTGGAATGTTATACATTAGATCATCATGCATATCATATTTTCTTGCATTTTTCTCGATCCTAGAAGTTTCACGCAACTCAAGGACCCTCGGAGAGAGTTGGAGATTTCGTTATTCTCAAATTTGAGAGTTTTCTCAAATTTTAAAAAGAGGATCATTGGATTTATTTATTTCATCTTCAATTATTTTTTTCAATATCAAAAATATGAGAGAGGGGAATAATATGACTTTTCCAAATTTAGGAAAAAATGAGGATTTGATAAGTAAATCAAATTTCGTTTGCCGGAGTTTTATTTGCATTTTATTTGGATAGAGAAAAATGCGTGTTTTCAAAAATTGCATTTTAGGCCCGAAGAAAAGTTCATTTTGTTCGGCTCATTTTTAGGAGTCGGGGAAAATTTACTTTATTAGTTTTGGAGTCCGGTAGAATTGTTTTTCTGTTTTATTCTCCGAGCGCGGAACCGTTTAAAAAAAAAATCCAAAGCCCCTGGGCCAAAGGCCCAAGCCAAGCCAGCCGGCCGGCCAAGGCCAAGGCCATCGCGCGAGCGCCAGGCTCTAGGAGCCGCCGCCGTTGTCTTTTAGGATTTCTAGTAGGACTTTTGTCCTATTCCGTTTATTTTCTAGATGTCTTTCCTTCCTTCTTTTCTATTCCTATTCCTAGTCTAATTTTTGTCCCCTACCTCAAGTAAATCCTCCCTCCTTCCCAATATAAATACTCCCACACACCCCCTCTAAATCATCAAACAAAAGCCCCAAGCCTAGAGCCGCGCCCCACACCCCGCGCCGCGCCACCCCACGCCCGTGCCGCCGCCCCTTGTGCCCGCGCCGCCACACCTTCCCAGCGCCGCGCCGCCGCACCTTCCCACCGCCGCCGCCGCACCACTGCGCCGCCGCACCTTCCCACCGCCGCCGCCGCACCACCGCGCCGCCGCCCCACGCCCACGCCGCCGGAGCCCCTCGCCGGAGACTTCGCCGGAGGTAGCCCCGCGCCGCATCTCTTCTTTTCGTTAGATCGTTTTCTTCTAATCGTTCCAATTCTTTCTTCTCTTCCGATTCGTTTTTCTCTCCGGTTCTTCGCTAAACCGTTTCGGTTTTCTAGATCGATTTTTCGATCGGTTTTCTTCTCCGAAACCCTAGATCGGATTCGTTCTCTTTTCCAATTTAGTTGTCTTATGACCGTTCGCCGGACCGTTCGTCCTAACAAACGTGATCACCGGATTTCTTCTAGGTTAACGAACGTCCGTTTGTTTAACCGTTCTTCTTTTTCTTTTCTTTTCGTCGGATTTATTCCGCGATCGCGATCTCAGATCCGATCTTCGTTCTAGTTTTTCTTCCCGCTCGTTTATCGGAATCAGGTGATTCAAGCGCCTGGAGTTTCGTCTCGAAACCGATGTTCCGTCTAATCAACTTAAACAAGTTTTTGCTACGGTAAAATTTGACCTAGTTTCAACTTGCTAGAACCGAGTTGTTTTCTTCCGCCGTTTGTTTTCCGTCATTTTGTTCGGTTCGTTCTTTCCGTGTAACCGGAGTTCTTAAGTTGAACTTTCTGGTTCGTTCTCTTGTTCGAGTTTTACCTATGCATTAGATGAGTACTTATTGTATGCTTGTTGTTTTGACTGCGTTAGATCACCCGGATTGCGCCGCTTGTTACGTCGAAACCCTAGGACTCGCGGATCATCACCAAGGCAAGTTCACACTTTGATCATACCTTTTCTACAACCCAGTTTTATTGCATTAGATCAATCCTCACACATTGCATGTTTAGGATCTAATTAAATTGTGGGATGGGAAGTAGATGAGGTAGTACCTATTACCTGTTATTATGAAACCTTGGGAGTTACTTCTACGTTTGCTTATTATGACATGCTATGCTAGTAGACGTGGATTGGGTGAGTGATATCCATGACAGATGTGAGATTGATAATTTTAATGGTTTATCTAAGGTGGCAACTTAAACACACATCTGGGTGGATTGAGGCACCTGATGTCTATCAGGACTTGCCTGTTTTTTTTCGGACCGCCACCCAGGCTCAAAGGGATCATAAGACTATCCATACTAGAAACTTTCGTATGCAGCCACAAGCCATTATGGGCTCTGGCATAGTTGATTAAGTCGTGCGAACTCTTACAGGGGTAGACTAGCAGATGTAGGGGATGTAGGTGGTACGGTCTACTCCACCGTAAGGTGCTAGCGCTTCTGAAAGACTATGTCTCGGTCATCCGTCTTCTCAAACACCATGTAGTGCGAGAAAACAAACGGAGGCGATCGAGTCTTGTGGGGAAAAGTGCGCAAACCTCTGTAGAGTGTATAAACTAATCATGATTAGCCATGTCCCCGGTTATGGACATCTTGAGTATCTAGTTCTTGGATTATCCTGTTGATCTCATCATGTTACTTCTAAATTAATATTGTTGGGTTATTGATGACTATTTTTTAATTGGGATTGAGAATGCTGTCAACCATTCTCAATGTTTAACAACCACCATGATAGTTAAATAAAATTTATTCCTTTGCAGTAGGGAAAAATTGGCTTTTCGCAAAAACCTTACAACCATAGAGCCTTTCCACCAGCCATATATGCATGTAGTGATAGCTATTGTTCATCATTCTTTCTCTATGGTGTGAATTTGCCAGTACATTCAATGTACTGACCCGTTTCGGGCTGCAACGTCTAATGTTGCAGGTTTCTTACGACAAGTAAGTGATACGTTAGGGTTACGATTTCTACACTCAACTTTGCCGTTGGTGTTGATGGGAATCCACAATCTTGTTGCTTCCGCTATACTGGATTGAGGTAATAGTATTTACGTTACTTTATACATGTGATTTACCTCTGTTATAAATCCTTCGAGTACTGTGTGTGTCAGCATACCGATCCAGGGATGACACTTAAGCACAGAGACTTGATCCATTTGGGCCGGGTCGCTACAAGATGGTATCAGAGCACATGTTGACTGTAGGACGTGGCCCTAGAAATTGGCAAGCCCATAGCAAAGATTTTTCTCTACAACTTTCCCTTTCAAAAGGATCTTTTACCTCTCTTCTCTCCTGAGCTTATTCAAAAAATTCCCTTTAGTGAGACCCTACTCCTTTCCCCTTTTTGACCACATGAAGATTCGACTGACGAGACCACTCCAAGAAGTACAAGATATTGGACAACTAAGACTGCTTCGGAATGAAGAGGATTTTACTGTGCATCTGAATAATGGAAACTAACAACGGTTGAAGACCGAAGACAAGTAGAATTTGAAGGCTCTGAAGAATTCCCAGATTTGTATGACCTAGGAAGGCAACCCTTATGGAACTTGGCAGACTATGGGAGTTGTCAATACCCAAGATCAAGGTGTATCGGAGAAAGACTGGAACATGGAGCATAGGACTCAAAGTTTGTCAAGAAAACCCTAAGGCGGGAGATATCAACTATGGAATGATAGCTCATGGAAATGACAAGGGAAGAAACATGTCTATCCATGATGTCATTGCCCGCTTATGCTATTGTCACCGTGCTGAATTAAGCATGCATATGCATGGAATGATTGGATGGTAGAAGACTGATGGAGCACCTATCAGCAAGATGAAGTTTTAACCTTAGCTGGTGTAACTCCAAGATCTGGAGTGTTACATCAAGAAGTTAAGATGGACCTGCAGGAAGCAGTATTTGTTAAGGAAGCGTTTCGTGAAGAACTCAGGACCCAGAAGCTGAGAGTAGCCAAGCTGGAGGAGCAAAACCTCGAGATACAGGAGATTCGTCAGGAACTGAAAGACAGTAGGACCGTGGTTCATACCAAGATTTTTAAACCTGGAAGTTTGGAATGCAACTCCAAAAAATATTAAAGGATGTCACGAGGCAGAGATGATCTGGCAAAAGAACTGAGAAGGACAAGCACGATGAGAAGAAGCCGTTGGAGGCATGAACAAAACTGGAAGAGTTGATGACTTTGAAGATTTATTGACCTTTAGAAGACCAAACCCCTGTTACACACCTACATTAGATGCGACGTTTGTGAGCTGTCATTTGTTTGATGTTTTTCCGACAGCCACAATAAAATCTGTCTTTTCAAAACCTTTGTTTGTATTGTGTGCATCTCTCTTTATCTCTCTTATCTCACCCCAAAACCCATGGACCTAATAGAGGATGAATGGAGTTGAGCTTGTATTTTCAAGACCGATGAGTCAATTGGAGACAGACCGATGGATTCAGAACATGGAGGATCATATGGTGAACAACCCTATAGCCGGAAAAGATATGGCCCAGCATACTCTTCAATGTTTTGAAAGAGGTGCTGCTACTTGGTGGAGGATGTACCAAACCATCAATGAATGGCAAGGATTAACCACTTGGAAAGAATTCAAGTTTACTTTGCTAAAGTCTCAGTTTGTGTCCCAGAAGTTGAAGCCTTATGGAAAGGATATGAAGAAAACTTGTGCATGCAAGCTTTGTGGAGAAATAGGACACAACCATAAAGAACACAAGGATGAATGCACTAACTGTGAAGGAAGTCACCCAGCTGAAGAATGTCCAACTAGGCAGATCACTTGTTTCTTGTGCGAAGGGACTACCCACTACCCTGCTCAGTGTCACATTTACCCCCTGGTACAAAGAACCATCCAGCAGAAGGAAGAAGCAATGAAAGGAGCCCTTATGGAAAGTTTAGAAGAACCGGTGATGAAGAAAGAGGTGGAGGACACACCCAAAGAAGAGCCAATTAAACCCTACACTAAGTCATGCTATTCATGTGGAGAAGAAGGACACCTCTCCCAGAATTGTATGAATGGGGATCTAGTAGAATTCCCGACGGAGGAAGTAGAATATGACCCACAGGAAATAGAATCTCTGATTGGAATGGAAAAGTCCAGAAAGAGAAGTAGATTGGATTCCAGGAAGGATCTGAGTCATGTCACCTGTTATAGGTGCAAGGAGTCAGGGCACTACCTTAGCAATTGCCCAAAAAGGAAGACAAGGACCCAAGTAGGCTATATAATCACAAGGAAACCTCGAAACTTGCCAGAAGTAATATGTTTCCGTTGTAATGAAGCAGGGCACTTTGCCAGAGTTTTTCCGAAGGAGAAGGAGACTTGTGATAAATAGTTGAGTTTGTGACAGAAGAAATATAGTAGTAGTAGTGAGAACATTTTCTGTTATATTAAGGTGTTGAGTTGAGGCATGTAATGGAAAAACAGGAGATTGTAATAATTTGAGAAATCAATAAAGTTAACAGTGTTGGTACTGATTTGGATTTTATGAGTTACTCTATGAGGAAAGATGTTGACCATTTTCGAGGATATGAGAAATATGGTCTATAAAATATTGGGGCATTTTAAGGAAAACCGTTGACCCCTAGAAAAGATAAGGATACTCCCTGAGTGGATTTTGGACAAAATGAATACAAGTTTTGTCTCGATACGTGTGATACCCCAAGAATGTGTGGGATGAAGATGGAGACCGTTAGTTGTTTGGACCAAATGTAATCCAGGAGTCAGAAGAGAATGTTAAGTTGATTTGAGATAGACTGAAGGTAGTTCAGTCCAGGCAGAAGGGTTATGTAGACTCAAAAAAACTCAAGGAGGTAGTCTATGAAATTGGAGACAGAGCATGTCTTCACGTGTCCCCTGTGCGAGGAGTTAAATGGATTGGAGTTAAGGAAAAATTAGCCCCAAGATTTGTAGGACCATACCGAGTTTTGGAGCGTATGGGAAAAGTGGCCTACAAGTTGGAGTTACCCGAAGGACTGTCAGGAATTCAAGATATGTTTCACGTTTCTCAGTTGAAGAAGTGCCATGCAGAGATGGCCAATATTCCCCTGTAAGGACGCTTGACCCTGGAAAGGATAATGATGTTCCACGAAGTGGAATATGGACTTCATAAGTATAAGTTTTTATCTCGGTATGAGAGATATCCCACGAGGATGAAGAGATGAATTACTATTGGATATAAAGGAGGTATGATGTCGGAAATATGGATCAATGGAAACTCCATGATGAGTCCGAGTAATCATGTCTTAGTTTGGTGCCAATAGAAAGAAGGAAGACACTACAATTGGATGGATTTAAGAATACTTAGAAGTTGGGAGTTGGAATAATGATCAGTTGCCTAGAGGATGAGTTCAAGGTTTACAGGTGATGAGATGGGCCATAACCCACAGGCCCCAAGACCTGCCAAGAAACAAGCACAATCTTGCTGAAGGAAAAAAAAACCCTGGAATAAGTTACGATTTTATCGATAGACGATTTTATAGGAGTAACGCAAAACCTGAGAGTTGTGAAGAAACGAGAGATGTTTGTCTGGCTTGCAGAATCTATGGATATATCCGAACTTGGTTTGTCGACAAGAGAAATCTGCCATGCTTGTGAGGATGACCGAGTGTTAGAATGCGAGATTCGCTAAACCATATACATGGTAGTGATTTGGGTGCGGGATGGATTGATCACCATACCGACTTACTCTTATTATTCGCCTTGCTATGTGGGATGGTAAATCTAAGTGACTTACCTATAGTAGAGAGACGACGATCAAAACCTTGTTTAAGCCTTAGAATGGTATAAATATTTTTTCCCTTGTACACGGCAGTTGTGCCAACCGTAGGTTATACGGTGAGGATCAACCAAGACCCATTCCCTGCAGGAGAAATCATACATTGTTGACCACCATGAGATATCGATAGTTGATTAGTTTTTGGTGCCAGACCCGTCAGCTAAAGAGGACCCAATTTCGGAATAACCTTACTAAGAGGAAAGAACAGAAGAATTGAGGAAAATATTATGCCACTACCGGAAGAGCCAGAGAAGGAGTTTTCTGAGGATTTGAGGAGACCGACATCGTTAACAATATGGATGAAGTATATAAGATTCGATGGAGCTGTAACCATGCTTCTAAGGGTGGTAGCACCCCAGACCCCTGTGATGATTGATGGATTTTGAAAAGACCCCAAACCCTAACATTTTCTTTCTAGCCTCTCCGAATCTCGAGGACGAGATTCATCTTAACGGTGGTAGGTTTGTAACATCCCAAATTTTCAATTTGGAATGTTATACATTAGATCATCATGCATATCATATTTTCTTGCATTTTTCTCGATCCTAGAAGTTTCACGCAATCAAGGACCCTCGGAGAGAGTTGGATATTTCGTTATTCTCAAATTTTAGAGTTTTCTCAAATTTTGAAAAGAGGATCATTTGATTTATTTATTTCATCTTCAATTATTTTTTCCAATATCAAAAATATGAGAGAGGGGAATAATATGACTTTCCCAAATTTAGGAAAAATGAGGATTTGATAAGTAAATCAAATTTCGTTTGCCGGAGTTTTATTTGCATTTTATTTGGATAGGGAAAAATGCGTGTTTTCAAAAATTGCATTTTAGGCCCGGAGAAAAGTTCATTTTGTTCGGCTCATTTTTAGGAGTCGGGGAAAATTTACTTTATTAGTTTTGGAGTCCAGTAGAATTGTTTTTCTGTTTTTTTCTCCGAGCGCGGAACAGTTTTTTTTTTAAAAAAAAATCCAAAGCGCCTGGGCCAAAGGCCCAAGCCAAACCAGCCGGCCGGCCAAGGCCAAGGCCATCGCGCGAGCGCCAGGCTCCAGGAGCCGCCGCCGTTGTCTTTTAGGATTTCTAGTAGGACTTTTGTCCTATTCCGTTTATTTTCTAGATATCTTTCCTTCCTTCTTTTCTATTCCTATTCCTAGTCTAATTCTTGTCGCCTACCCCAAGTAAATCCCCCCTCCTCCCCAATATAAATACTCCCACACCCCCCCTCTAAATCATCAAACCAAAGCCCCAAGCCTAGAGCCGCGCCCCACACCCCGCGCCGCGCCACCCCACACCCGCGCCGCCGCCCCTTGTGCCCGCGCCGCCGCACCTTCCCACTGCCACACC
Organism: Triticum monococcum; assembly: GCA_034509565.1. Taxonomy (NCBI): domain Eukaryota; kingdom Viridiplantae; phylum Streptophyta; class Magnoliopsida; order Poales; family Poaceae; genus Triticum; species Triticum monococcum. The sequence goes on along the minus strand of CM067842.1, from coordinate 71,311,948 downwards.
ACCGCGCAGCCGCACCTTCCCACCGCCGCCGCCGCACCACCGCGCCGCCGCCCCACGCCCATGCCGCCGGAGCCCCTCGCCGGAGACTTCGCTGGAGGTAGCCCCGCGCCGCATCTCTCCTTTTAACCGGATCGTTTTCTTCTAATCGTTCCGATTCTTTCTTCTCTTCCGATTCGCCGGTTCTTTGCTAAACCGTTCCGGTTTTCTAGATCGATTTTTCGATCGGTTTTCTTCTCCAAAACCCTAGATCAGATTCGTTCTCTTTTCCGATTTAGTTGTCTTATGACCGTTCGCCGGACCGTTCGTCCTAACGAACGTGATCACCCGATTTCTTCTAGGTTAACGAACGTCCGTTCGTTTAACCGTTCTTCTTTTTCTTTTCTTTTCGTCGGATTTATTCCACGATCGCGATCTCAGATCCGATCTTCGTTCTAGTTTTTCTTCCCGCTCATTTATCGGAATCAGGTGATTCAAGCGCCTGGAGTTTCATCTCGAAAACGCCGTTCCGTCTAATCAACTTAAACAAGTTTTGGCTACGGTAAAATTTGACCTAGTTTCAACTTGCTAGAACCGAGTTGTTTTCTTCCGCCGTTTGTTTTCCGTCGTTTTGTTTGGTTCGTTCTTTCCGTGTAACTGGAGTTCTTAAGTTGAACTTTCTGGTTCGTTCTCTTGTTCGAGTTTTACCTGTGCATTAGATGAGTACTTATTGTATGCTTGTTGTTTTGACTGCGTTAGATCACCCAGATTGCGCCGCTTGTTACGTCGAAACCCTAGGACTCGCGGATCATCACCAAGGCAAGTTCACACTTTGATCATACCTTTTCTACAACCCAGTTTTATTGCATTAGATCAATCCTCACACATTGCATGTTTAGGATCTAATTAAATTGTGGGATGGGAAGTAGATGAGGTAGTACCTATTACCTGTTATTATGAAACCTTGGGAGTTACTTCTACGTTTGCTTATTATGACATGCTATGCTAGTAGACGTGGATTGGGTGAGTGATATCCATGACAGAGAGGAGATTGATAATTTTAATGGTTTATCTAAGGTGGAAACTTAAACACACATCTGGGTGGATTGAGGCACCTGATGTCTATCAGGACTTGCCTATTTTTTTTCGGACCGCCACCCAGGCTCAAAGGGATCATAAGACTATCCATACTAGAAACTTATGTGTGCAGCCACAAGCCATTATGGGCTCTGGCATAGTTGATTAAGTCGTGCGAACTCTTACAGGGGTAGACTAGCAGATGTAGGGGATGTAGGTGGTACGGTCTACTCCACCGTAAGGTGCTAGCGCTTCTGAAAAACTATGTCTCGGTCATCCGTCTTCTCAAACACCATGTAGTGCGAGAAAACAAACGGAGGCGATCGAGTCTTGTGGGGAAAAGTGCGCAAACCTCTGTAGAGTGTATAAACTAATCATGATTAGCCATGTCCCCGGTTATGGACATCTTGAGTATCTAGTTCTTGGATTATCCTGTTGATCTCATCATGTTACTTCTAAATTAATATTGTTGGGTTATTGATGACTATTTTTAATTGGGATTGAGAATGCTGTCAACCATTCTCAATGTTTAACAACCACCATGATAGTTAAATAAAATTTATTCCTTTGCACTAGGGAAAAATTGGCTTTTCGCAAAAACCTTACAACCATAGAGCCTTTCCACCAGCCATATATGCATGTAGTGATAGCTATTGTTCATCATTCTTTCTCTATGGTGTGAATTTGCCAGTACATTCAATGTACTGACCCGTTTCGGGCTGCAACGTCTAATGTTGCAGGTTTCTTACGACGAGTAAGTGATACGTTAGGGTTACGATTTCTACACTCAACTTTGCCATTGGTGTTGATGGGAATCCACAATCTTGTTGCTTCCGCTATACTGGATTGAGGTAATAGTATTTACGTTACTTTATACATGTGATTTACCTCTGTTATAAATCCTTCGAGTACTGTGTGTGTCAGCATACCGATCCAGGGATGACACTTAAGCACAGAGACTTGATCCATTCAGGTCGGGTCGCTACATCGTGGGTTGCGCATGTTAGAAAAGAAAGCCTAGACGGGGCAGCCCAAAACCCAGCTGATACTTGCTGCCCAAGTGATAATAAATGATACCTGGCAGCTCCCTGGCTTCGTTGTGAATTTATCTCTTATAGTAACTACGTTGAAGCACCTAAAAAATGTAACTATGTTGACAAACCATGGGCCCCAACGTCAGTATAGCATTAGGAGGAAGTATTTTTTCGATGAGGCACTTGCTTGCGTACGGCCATAGACCTGGTGGGTCCCGACTGTCCGCCTCTCCACGTACAATCCTCTCCAGATTCCTCTCGTTTGTTCAGCATGTTCACAACGGCAGACAGCGGCGTCGGAGCAAGCACACAAAGGCGTAGGAGAAGATCCGACCACCTGAGTAAGTGCCTTAGTAGTAATGAAACAACTGAACTAGCCTAGTGGCCGAGTGACACTACCCGACAGCTGTTCCGCCCAGGTTCGATTCCACCTGTGCAGAGAAAATATCTCCAAAATTTTTGCCTCTGCCTTTGTTGACACTAGTAATAATGTATGTGCAATGCACGTTTATATTTGGTAGGATATTAGTTGCACGTTATATTAGGTAAGATATGCTGCACATTGGTATTTGGTAATATATCAATTACTTTTTACACAGGAATGGTAGGATATTAATTACATGGTAGATTTCATGGGATATCATTGTGTTAAAACATGTTTATAACCAATGGCGGTGGTGGGTAATTAGAGCGTTAAACATGTTTGGTGCTCAGCATTGGAGCGATTTGAACCAATAGATAAAATGATTTGATGGTCGAGATGGTTTGGAACTGCCCTTTTGGGTCTTTTTATATTGGTATATATATAGATGTGGGTCCCAATTGTCATCTACGCACACCACTCCCAACACTTTCCAAAACTTTGTCCCTCGTTTTCTCTGTTTTTCGCACACTCGACATTGTGTGGGCATCTTGAAAATATCATATCTTTTTGACTGTGCATCATATGAAGATGTGCTATGCATGAATGTTGATCAGCATGATGTTAACAGGCTCGTACTTCCAGTTTTGACCATGAATAAAACTTCCAACATGATGTTAACACTGTTTGAAAAGGTCGTGTTAATATAAATGCTTTGCCTATGAAAGTTGTAGTTTCTTATCTGAAACTGAACTTGGAGTTTCTTATCTGAAACTGAAACTTGCAGTTTCTTCTCTGAGAATCACCTGTTAGCGACCGAAAGGCAGGGGAACCTCTCCTCTCCATCATCTCCATTCCAAAACCACCGTCTCGCCTCTCCCTCTTCTCCATTTCAAAACCACCCCCTCTCCTCTCCACCATCTCCATTCCAAAACCACCGTCTCACCTCTCCCTCTTCTCTATTGCAAGACCACCGTCTCTCCTCCCATCTTCCAAATCTAGCACAGGACCACTCAGAAGGACATCTATGGAGGGGATGCATCAGTGAATCAGGCAGATCGCCGGCGGTGACCGGGCAAAGTTAGCCCGGTTGAAGGAGATCCTTACTTGGTTTAACAATGAGTGGGAGATTTCGAGGACGATGAGGGCCATGTGGTAATGTATGTGAAAGAGCGAGACGACGGCGATGAGGGCGGCAATGTACTCCTCGGCAGCAGTTACGCCGCAGTCCTTGGAGTTCATCGAGTATCTCCTCTGGGCGATGGAGCAGACAGATTCGCCCGAGGCGAAAGTCAGGTGGAGGTGGTGGGCGTATAGGTCGAAGGTCGAGCACCCAGAGGATAACGAATCGATCAAGTACAGTGTGACGTTTGTGAGGGTGCAGAGCCAGCCGAAGCCACAGGAGTATTCGTTCTCCCACCGCAAGAGGAGGCCAGATGGAGCGACGTCGCTTCCCCGCTGTTCTCCACGGTTCCCTCGATGCTCGCCTCATTTCAACGACATCGGTAGGGTTTAAGGTAAGCATCGCACTAACCTAATCTTCCATCTGCTCATGCTTACAATCAGTGTGACAACTAATAAAAATCATGCTTACAATCAGTCTCCGAGTACTACGCCAATCACCCTAAAATAGCTCTGGACCTTTGGGTGAAAGTTTTGACACTATGTACAAATAAAGAAAAATAGATTGGTGCTTCTTTTAGAAAAGAGTACACCCCTAGAAAACTGCCAATATAAGCTACTAGTATTTTTTTAAGTCTAAGCTACTAGTATTTGGTTAGAGGATTTATTGCCGAGAAAGATCCGTCCACAGTGAGCGCCACACATCCCACCGATGGTGGTGGATGCCAATGCTTAGATGGAGCAGGGTTGGTGTTGGTAATTTTTACTTGGCACCTCGCACTCTGCATATATGCCGGTTCCATCCATACATTTGTGCAGTTCCACCAAAATGCAGCTGAACAACCCTGTTTGCACAGATAATGAAAAGACGTGATTACATTATAGTAGCACTAGTTGATAAAACATACACTAATAAACATAAGAAAATATTACATCATACTGGAAATTGACCCAAGTCTCCCCGATACAACTTCTGCTACTGATGAACATCAGTGTATAGCGGTAGTACAAGGAGTGGCCTTGAGACATTCAAATCTCTATTTTTGTGCAGATCAACTAAAATTAAGCACCCCAGTTTGCAGAAACGCTTAAACATTAACAATGGACTAGTTGATAAAACATACATTAACAAAGAGAATCACTTTCTTTATCTACATTGGAAATGAAATGATAGAGAGGACACTCGCTCTATTTTAACTGTATTATTACTTCATTTTATCAATGACACTAGGGTCAAGCAGGTGGCAAACGAGGTGTACCGTGCATCGCAAGGATGAAGGCTGGGGGTGCTTAGACTGGGACGCTGAAGCTGGCTCTTTCAGTCCCTATCTTCCCCCTGATGTTTTTGTGCTACCATTTGGGTTGTAATCCAAACTTAGTCGAGTTGGTGCTGCGTCCCCCTACCTGCCTAGCTTATGTGGCGAACTTGTCTCCTGCTAGTACTCAGTTTGTTCTAGTAGTAGTTGCACAACTGCCCATTTACACTAAGATGTTGTCGGATAATGGTTCTCTATGGTTGGGTTTCTTTAATGAAATCGGAGGGAATCCCCTCTTTCGATATATAAAAAATAGTGGCACTAGCGGAGCCAAACCATTGCCTCAAATTAATAGCGCCACTAGATTAAGGTGCAAAATAATAACATTTTTGATTTATCATGGCAGTGCCAAAACAGTAGCACAAGAGGAGGATCAACATGCAGGATCTTTGGCAAACGTTCAGACCAAAAAGGAACATACCGCATGATGGGAACCATATCTGTAGTCAACGCCATCGTAGAAGGGCTGACACCAGTCACCAACGTGGATGATTCAATTCATGGGACCTTTTGGTGCAGTTCACCTAAAATGAAGCAATGTCCCATGACCTAGCAGCTTCTTCCTATTATTTTTTTAAGAAAAGGGCTCCAACCCCGGTTCCATTTCCATCAGAAAACGAAACCCACAGAGCTTCTTCTTCCTTAGTTGCAACAAAATTGAGCAACATCAAGGTTGGTCGTGAAGGTCCTAGAGAGTAGGCGGACTATGACACTTGCATCTCTAACGAAAAGAAGCAACTTATCTTAATGGGAATTTTAGCAGGACAAGAAAAAAAGTGCCATTGATTCATATTACTGGAGGCATTACATTGAAAACAACATTGATTTAACGTTGATATGTCTCCAACGTATCTATAATTTTTATTGTTCCATGCTATATTATATTCTGTTTTGGACATTATTGGGCTTTATTATACACTTTTATATTATTTTTGGGACTAACCTATTAACCAGAGGCCCAGCCCAGAATTGCTGTTTTTTTGCCTATTTCAGAGTTCCGTAGAAAAAGAATATCAAACGGAGTCCAAACGGAATGAAACCTTCGGGAACGTGATTTTTGGAACGAACGTGATCCAGAGGACTTGGACCCTACGTCAAGAAAGCAACCAAGAAGGCACGAGGTAGGGGGCGCGCCTACCCCCCCCCCCCCCCCGACGCGCCCTCCACCCTCGTGGGGCCCATGTTGCTCCACTGACATACTTCTTCCTCCTATATATACCTACGTACCCCCAAACTACCAGAGACGGAGCCAAAACCCTAATTCCACCACCGCAACCTTCTGTACCCGTGAGATCCCATCTTGGGGCCTTTTTCGGAGCTCCGCCGGAGGGGGCATCGATCATGGAGGGCTTCTACATCAACACCATAGCCTCTCTGATGATGTGTGAGTAGTTTACCTCAGACCTTTGGGTCCATAGTTATTAGCTAGATGGCTTCTTCTCTCTTTTTGGATCTCAATACAATGTCCCCCCTCTCTTGTGGAGATCTATTCGATGCAATCTTATTTTGCGGTGTGTTGGTTGAGACCGATGAATTGTGGGTTCATGATCAAGTTTATCTATGAACAATTTTTGAATCTTCTCTGAATTCTTTTATGTATGACTGGTTATCTTTTCAAGTCTCTTCAAATTATCAGTTTGGTTTGGCCTACTAGATTGATCTTTCTTGCAATGGGAGAAGTGCTTAGCTTTGGATTCAATCTTGCAGTGTCCTTTCCCAGTGACAGTAGGGGCAGCAAGGCACGTATTGTATTGTTGCCATCGAGGATAACAAGATGGGGTTTATATCATATTGCATGAGTTTATCCCTCTACATCATGTCATCTTGCTTAAAGCGTTACTCTGTTCTTTTGAACTTAATACTCTAGATGCATGCTGGATAGCGGTCTATGTGTGGAGTAATAGTAGTAGATGCAGGCAGGAGTCGGTCTACTTGTCTCGGACATGATGCCTATATACATGATCATACCTAGATATTCTCATAACTATGCTCAATTCTGTCAATTGCTCAACAGTAATTTGTTTACCCACTATAATACTTATGCTCTCGAGAGAAGCCACTAGTGAAACCTATGGCCCACGGGTCTATTTTCTATCATATTAATCTTCCATCAACAAGCTATTTCTTGCACTATTTTTATTTTGCTTTATTTACTTTGCATCTTTATCATAAAAATACCAAAAATATTATCTTATCATATCTATCAGATCTCACTTTCGTAAGTGACCGTGAAGGGATTCACAACCCCTTTATTGTGTTGGTTGCGAGGATTTTATTTGTTTGTGTAGGTGCGAGGGACTCGTGCGTGGCCTCCTACTGGATTGATACCTTGGGTCTCAAAAACCGAGGGAAATACTTACGCTAATTTGCTGCATCACCCTTTCCTCTGCACGGGAAAACAAACACAGTGCTAAAGAGGTAGCAATAAGGATTTCTGGTGCCGTTGCCGGGGAGGCACACGCAAAGCCAAGTTAAAATTTTATCTCCCATCAACAAGTCATTTCTGGCGCCGTTGCCGGGGAGTCTACGCAAAAGTCAACATACCAAGTACCCATCACAAACCCTTATCTCCTGCATTACATTATTTGCCATTTGCCTCTCATTTTCCTCTCCCCCACTTCACCCTTGCCGTTTTATTTGCCCTCTAAAGTTTATGAATTCACAAAAGAATTTCAATAATTTGCTTGAAGAAAAATTGCTTAAGATTGATGAATTGGCTAGGAACGTTGATAGAATTTCTCTTGATGTTGATTCTTTGAAACTTAGATCTATTCCACCTAAGTATGATATCAATTAGTCTCTCAAAGACATGAGAATTTCCATTGATGAGTGCAAAGAAAGATTGTTTTGTGAAAGCGTGTTCTTCTAGTTTCCATGAAAATAAAGATGAAGATCTAAAAGTTATTGATGTGTCCCCTATTAAATCTTTGTTTTGCAATATGAATCTTGATAATGATGGGACTGAATATGATCCACCTTTACCTAGAAGGCGTTCGAAAAATTCAGAGTCTTTAGATCCTGATGCTAAAGTTGTTAAAAGTGGGATTGAAGAGGTCAAAACTTTAGATAGCAACGAACCCACTATTTTGGATTTCAAGGAATTTAATTATGATAATTGCTCTTTGATAGATTGTATTTCCTTGTTACAATCCGTGCTAAATTCTCCACATATCATTGATGCTTTGATGCAATCTTATGAGGCAAAACTTGAGTTGGAAGTTTCTATCCCTAGAAAACTTTATGATGAGTGGGAACCTACTATTAAAATTAAAATTAAAGATCATTAATGCTATGCTTTGTGTGATTTGGGTGCTAGTGTTTCCACGATTCCAAAGATTTTATGTGATTTGCTAGGTTTCCGTGATTTTGATGATTGCTCTTTAGACTTGCACCTTGCGGATTCCACTATTAAGAAACCTATAGGAAGAATTAATGATGTTCTTATTGTTGCAAATAGGAATTATGTGCCCGTAGATTTTATTGTTCTTGACATAGATTGCAATCCTTCATGTCCTATTATTCTTGGTAGATCTTTGCTTAGAACGATTGGTGCAATTATTGATATGAAGGAAGGGAATATTAGATTCCAATTTCCTTTAAGGAAAGGTATGGAACACTTCCGTAGAAAGAAAATTAAATTACCATATGAATCTATTATGAGAGCTACTTATGGATTGCCTACCAAAGATGGCAATACCTAGATCTATCTTCGCTTTTATGCCTAGCTAGGGGCGTTAAACGATAGCGCTTGTTGGGAGGCAACCCAATTTTATTTTTATTCCTTGCTTTTTGCTCCTGTTTTGTAATAAATAATTTATCTAGCCTCTGTTTTGGTTGTGTTTTTGTGTTTAATTAGTGTTTGTTCCAAGTAGAACCGTTGGGAAGACTTGGGGAAAGTCTTTTTGATCTTGCTGTATAAAACATAAACTTTAACACTGACGAGAATTGCTTCCATTTTTATTTGGAAAGTGCTATATAGTTAATTCTTTTTTCAGATGATTAATAGATAAATTCCTCACGTCCATCAATTAATTTTATAATTTTTGGTGTTCCAGAAGTTTGCGTTAGCTACAGATTACTCCAGACTGTTCTGTTTTTGACAGATTCTGATTTTCGTGTGTTGTTTGCTTATTTTGATGAATCTATGGCTAGTAAAATAGTTTATAAACCATAGAGAAGTTGGAATACAGTAGGTTTAACACCAAATAAATAATGGATTCATTACAGTACCTTGAAGTGGTGTTTTGTTTTCTTTTGCTAACGGAGCTCACAAGATTTTCTATTTTGAGTTTTGTGTTGTGAAGTTTTCAAGTTTTGGGTAAAGATTTGATGGATTATGGAACAAGGAGTGGCAAGAGCCTAAGCTTGGGGATGCACATGGCACCCCAAGATAATCTAAGGACACCTAAAAGCCAAATCTTGGGGATGCCCCGGAAGGCATCCCCTCTTTCGTCTACTTCCATTGGCAACTTTACTTGGAGCTATATTTTTATTCACCACATGATATGTGTTTTGCTTGGAGCGTCTTGTATTATTTGAGTCTTTATTTGTTAGTTTGCCACAATCATCTTTGCTGTACACACCTTTTGAGAGAAACACACATGATTTGAAAATTATTAGAATACTCTATGTGCTTCACTTATATCTTTTGAGTTATATAGCTTTTGCTCTAGTACTTCACTTATATCTTTTAGAGCATGGTGGTGGATTTGTTTTGTAGAAACTATTATTCTCTCATGCTTCACTTATATTATTTTGAGAGTCTTAAACAGCATGGTAATTTACTTAAACTGGGAAATTAATCCTAATATGCTAGGCATTCAAGATTAGTAAAAAAATCTTATGAGTGTGCTGAATACTAAGAGAAGTTTCATACTTGATAATTGTTTTGAGATATGGAGATGGTGATATTAGAGTCATGCTAGTTGAGTAGTTGTGAATTTTAGAAATACATGTGTTGAAGTTTGTGATTCCCGTAGCATGCACGTATGGTGAACCGTTATGTGATGAAGTCGGAGCATGATTTATTTATTGATTGTCTTCCTTATGAGTGGCGGTCAGGGATGAGCGATGGTCTTTTCCTACCAATCTATCCCCCTAGGAGCATGCGCGTAATACTTTGTTTCGATAACTAATAGATTTTTGCAATAAGTATGTGAGTTCCTTATGACTAATGTTGAGTCCATGGATTATACGCACTCTCACCCTTCCACCATTGCTAGCCTCTCTAATACCGCGCACCTTTCGCCGGTATCATACACCCACCATATACCTTCCTCAAAACAGCCACCATACCTATCTATCATGGCATTTCCATAGACATTCCGAGATATATTGCCATGCAACTTTCCACCATTCCGTTTACTATGACACGCTCCATCATTGTCATATTGCTTTGCATGATCATGTAGTTGACATTGTATTTGTGGCAAAGCCACTGTTCATAATTCTTTCATACATGTCAATCATGCATCATTGCACATCCCGGTATACCGCCGGAGACATTCACATAGAGTCATGTTTTTTTCTAAGTATTGAGTTGTAATTGTTGAGTTGTAACTAAATAAAAGTGTGATGAACATCATTTTTAGAGCATTGTCCCAAGTGAGGAAAGGATGATGGAGACTATGATTCCCCCACAAGTTGGGATGAGACTCCGGACTAAATAAAAAAATAGGCCATAAAAAAATAAAAGGGAAAGGCCCAAAAAATGAGAGAAAAAGAGAGAAGGGACAATGCTACTATCCTTTTACCACACTTGTGCTTCAAAGTAGCACCATGATAGAGAGTCTCCTATGATATCACTTTCATATACTAGTGGGAATTTTCATTATAGAACTTGGCTTGTATATTCCAATGATGGGCTTCTTCAAAATGCCCTAGGTCTTCGTGAGCAAGCGAGTTGGATGCACACCCACTTAGTTCCTTTCTTTGAGCTTTCATATACTTATAGCTCTAGTGCATCCGTTGCATGGCAATCCCTACTCACTCACATTGATATCTATTAATGGGCATCTCCATAGCCCGTTAATATGCCTAGTTGATGTGACACTATCTTCTCCTTTTTTGTCTTCTCCACAACCACCATTCTATTCCACATATAGTTCTATGTCCATGGCTCACGCTTATGTATTGCGTGAAGATTGAAAAAGTTTGAGAACACCAAAAGCATGAAACAATTGCTTGGCTTGTCATCGGGGTTGTGCATGATTTAAATACTTTGTGTGGTGAAGATAGAGCATAGCCAGGCTATATGATTTTGTAGGGATAACTTTCTTTGGCCATGTTATTTTGAGAAGACATAATTGCTTAGTTAGTATGCTTGAAGTATTATTATTTCTATGTCAATATTAAACTTTTGTCTTGAATCTTTCGGATCTGAATATTCATACCACAATTAAGAGAATTACATTGAAATTATGCCAAGTAGCATTCCACATCAAAAATTCTGTTTTTATCATTTACCTACTCGAGGACGAGCAGGAATTAAGCTTGGGGATGCTTGATACGTCTCCAACATATCTATAATTTTTTATTGTTCCATGCTATATTATATTCTCTTTTGGACATTATTGGGCTTTATTATACACTTTTATATTATTTTTTGGACTAACCTATTAACCGGAGGCCCAGCCTAGAATTGTTGTTTTTGGCCTATTTCAGAGTTTCGCAGAAAAAGAATATCAAACGGAGTCCAAACGGAATGAAACCTTCGGGAACGTGATTTTTGGAACGAACGTGATCTTGAGGACTTGGACCCTACATCAAGAAAGTAACCAGGAAGGCACGAGGTAGGGGGGCGCTCCTACCCCCCAAGCACGCCCTCCACCCTCGTGGGGCCCATGTTGCTCCACCGACGTACTTCTTCCTCCTATATATACCTACATACCCCCAAACTACCAGAGACGGAGCCAATACCCTAATTCCACCGCCGCAACCTTCTGTACCCATGAGATCCCATCTTGGGGCATTTTCCGAAGCTCCGCCGGAGGGGGCATCGATCACGGAGGGCTTCTACATCAACACCATAGCCTCTCCGATGATCTGTGAGTAGTTTACCTCAGACCTTCGGGTCCATAGTTATTAGCTAGATGACTTCTTCTCTCTTTTGGATCTCAATACAATGTGCCCCCTCTCTTGTGGAGATCTATTCGATGTAATCTTCTTTTGCCGTGTGTTTGTTGAGACCGATGAATTGTGGGTTTATGATCAAGTTTATCTATGAACAATATTTGAATCTTCTTGGAATTCTTTTATGTATGATTGGTTATCTTTGCAAGTCTCTTCGAATTATCAGTTTGGTTTGGCCTACTAGATTGATCTTTCTTGAAACGGGAGAAGTGCTTAGCTTTCGATTCAATCTTGCGGTGTCCTTTCCCAGTGACAGTAGGGGCAGCAAGGCACGTATTGTATTGTTGCCATCGAGGATAACAAGATGGGGTTTATATCATATTGCATGAGCTTATCCCTCTACATCATGTCATCTTGCATAAAGCGTTACTCTGTTCTTTTGAACTTAATACTCTAGATGCATGCTGGATAGCGATCGATGTGTGGAGTAATAGTAGTAGATGCAGGCAGGAGTCGGTCTACTTGTCTCGGACGTGATTCCTATATACATGATCATACCTAGATATTCTCATAGCTATGCTCAATTCTATCAATTGCTCAACAGTAATTTGTTTACCCACCGTAATACTCATGCTCTCGAGAGAAGCCACTAGTGAAACCTATGGCCCTTGGATCTATTTTCAATCATATTAATCTTCCATCAACAAGCTATTTCTTGCACCGTTTTTATTTTGCTTTATTTACTTTGCATCTTTATCATAAAAATACCAAAAATATTATCTTATCATATCTATCAGATCTCACTTTCGTAAGTGACCGTGAAGGGATTGACAACCCCTTTATTGCGTTGGTTGCGAGGATTTTATTTGTCTGTGTAGGTGCGAGGGACTCATGCATGGCCTCCTACTGGATTGATACCTTGGTTCTCAAAAACTGAGGGAAATACTTACGCTACTTTGCTAGATCACCCTGTCCTCTTCAAGGGAAAACCAACGCAGTGCTCAAGAGGTAGCAAACGTGTCCTTACTTTTAATAGTGCGACTGCTATATTTTACCAGTGGCATTACATAAGAGCAGCTCGGGGCAACAAACATTAGAAGAGGATATCTGGGTTGGTCCCATTTTTGGTCAGTATATAGCCACCTTATACTGTGTGAGGCTAGCAAATCTAGTGCTGGACTTACTCTGTTGACTTGTCCCCCAGTCCCTACTTTCTTTCCTTTTTCAACCAATAGATCGGGTTTATATCGAGTTTGTACCGCGTTCCCTTTATTTCCCTATTAGACCTAGAGACCAGTTGGATAGCCAGTCTCTGCTACTTTTTGCCCCCATTATTTCCTCTTTCAACCAAGTCCTAGATTTAGGTAACAAATCTTCCCCCACCCCACCCCCTTTCTTCCTTGTTTGAACCAAGTACTACTAGATTCGAGTGCATGAACTAGTTTTACCTCTTAACAGTTAAAAATTAGGTGGTTTTCGAACATCCGATCAATCCTATCTACACGAGGGGCTGAGAAATAGTAAAAGATACAAATGTAGTGACGTCAGGAGCTTGGGAAGTAGAGCAAGGCCGATTTTGAAGGAAGTTATACCTGAGGGTTGCCGGGATGTCGCTAGGTGGGCGGCGGGAGGCCGGATCTGCCCACACTACGGCAGCGAGGAAGAAGGGGTGGGAGGCCCTCCCTCTCCAACGATGCTTGGGAGAGAACGAAAAGGCACGCTGATCGGGACGCACCGGCAGTGGGTAAGAGCCGTCGCTGAGGACGACCGCGTGAACGTTGCACCTTCTCACCTTCCCCGGCGGAGAGGATCCGGCTGGATCTATGACCAGCGGTAAGTAGAGAGAGAGAGTGTGTGTGTGTGTGGCCACCGCTGTCGTGTTTAGATCTGGAGAGGACGAGACAGTGTGAAGAGAGCAACACTAGCAAGCAAGCGCGGAGGCTCCTGCCTATATTGTGGAGTACTAGTTTTCTTTTGTCTACCGGCCAGAGCCGGCTTGACCTCGGCAATGACTATCGAGAAGTCTTCATGCACGTGCCCCGGAGGTGCAGTTGTTGTCATTTTGATCTGAAGCACCGGATTATAACATATAACATGAAAAAATGCCACATGACAAGAAATCATAACCTCACTGCCCAAAGGAGACAAGATGAATCCCGACGGACAAACTAGATGAGGATCAAAGCTCAAATTAAAGATAAACTCGTAGAAAAGGGGTCCGTTGATAGATGTCCTAATAAACATAGCTGGCTTGACCTAGATGGCAGTCGAGTAGTCTTCGTGCATGTGCCCCCAATGACTAGCCCAACTCAGTTGTCACTGTTTAACCCTCGCAGTGATCCGAAGCACATGACACCTAATTTTGCGAGATGACAAGAAACCTTTTTTTAGATTTCTTACCAGAACTACAACCATGTACAACACAGCCTGCACGATATGTAGACAATAGCCAATCCAGGCGTGTCTGCTGGAGTCTGGTCACATGCATGGATGAACTGATCATCTGTGTCTTGCAGGGATCGTCCAGGTACCAACGTATGTACTACTTCTATTTACTCATCCAACTGGCGGGGGCCGGGGAGTGTGCCTATGGTCGGTTCTCAATTGCGGTCCCACATGTGTGTGCAAACACAATATGACGCGCGTTCCATTCGGAGAGCGGTGTGCCAAACTGACCGGCTGTCTGGGGTGCGACGTGAACGTGACAGGCGTGTTGTATACTCCGTACATGTGTACCGCCGTTTTCTTGAGGCTTTGCTCCATGGCGCAATCCATGGATACAGATTTAGTATACTGTATTGTTTAAAAGTCGAGGGCGGGGCTTTTCCCGCTCGGTAGGCGGGGTAGTTCCGCCTACTCGGTTCGACAAAGATGCGAGAAGATGAGGGAGTAGGCTGCTGCAAACGTAGGGCCGTGTGATTTGACAGTGAGTTACTGCTGGACAGGTGGGGCCCGGTGATTTGACTTGCCATTATCATTTTAACTGCGGTGCTAGGACCGACTTGAGTCTCCCAATTCCTGACCACCTCCATACAGGTGCCTCTCCCGATGCTCCACCATGTAGAGGCTGGCTCTTGCTTGAGAGCCCACTCCTCCACTTTCTCCTTGCCTCTTTCCCCCAGATATGCAAAAATGCCATGTAAAGCGGGCTTATAGCCCACTATTGTACTTGATCCTACAGGTGCTAAGCCTACCACATAGGCATAAAGTCTGGTGTGGCAAGTTAATTAAGAAGAGACAGACTAGTTTGGTGACCCCAGGAAGAAACGGTGATAAGCGCGTGTACCTAGATGAAGCAAACTTAGCAACAAAAAACTAAGCACCTATGCATTGGGGACTTGAGTTGCTAAGCCATTTAATGCCCATAGCACCTCATCTAAGCACCATTTCATTGGAAGAGCTCACTCCTTGGCTAATGCAATAAATACTATGAAGAAAGAGATAGAGAGAAGTAAACAAAAATACTCTTATAGCCAACCTTATAGCTAACCTTGTTGTATGAGTGACTAAGTGATGACTATGTATGACATGCCAACATCAGATAGCCTAACGCACCATGTTAAATCTCCAAGGGCGCGGCCGCGCGAGCGAGGCGATGGTCATGGTAGGTGCGACGATGATACAGGCTGCTGGCAGCCCTTGGATCTGAGATAGAACGGTCGCATGCTAAGTTGCTGAAATTTGCAGAATAACCCTCCAGGATAGGATATTCACCCATAGGTCTAGAATCACGCCATGCAGCCGTTTGATCTGAGATCCATGGGCTCTCGGAAGCCCGTATCATGGGAGAATGGAAAGCTTCGTATCACCTGTAATTTTCCCGATGCTTGACATGACATCGAAAGCCATCTAATTGGGTGTCGAGTAGACATGACATCTAATTGGGCCCCCATAGTACTGTGCATGAATCCATTTATCCACCAGGCAAGCCACTACCCTTCCATTCGCACCCCCCCACTCGACATTTTTACAATCGATAACTGCTCCTAGTCGTCGCGTCCTTTCACATTACGGCAGTTCCACTAATCCTAACCCTCCTCCCAAATCCATGGCATCCCAAATCTCCATGATCGGCGGTGAGTACAAGGTTAGAACCATCACCGACAATGAGTTCGACGTCATCTACACCCGTTCTTCCACAACGGCGAAAGAATGCCTTGCTCGCTTCAAACGCATGTTCGAAAAATCAAATGATGAGTGGGTCGCTGGGCTAAATGTTGAGTACACCACAGTCCTGGGAGGCGGGAAGAATCTAAAGGAGGCAGAGAAGAAGAAGCCCGCCATGATCCAGGTTTGCGTGCATGACTTATGTTTGGTCTACCACGTATGCCATGCCGACGTTGAGTGACAGGATTTTAAGAATTTCCTCAAGGACGGCCGAGTCAAATTCGTTACTGTAGACTTTAGGAACGACAAGTAAATCCTGGGTCGGATAGGCCTCGTTGTAGGCGACCCCTTCGACCTCTAGAATAAATGGCTAGTGCCCTCCCGTGATCAGCCTTCAATGCTGACCCTGGCAGGAGCCATGGTTCATCCTTCATACGGTACACTGAAGAAACCTCCGTTCGGGTTTCATCATGCATGGGAGTGGAATGTACTAGATATAGACCACATCCACTATGCTGCAATGGATGGCTACCTTTGCTTCAATATCTACAAGGGTTGGATGAAGAGCAAGAGCCAAGTGTGCGGTTCAAGCAAAGAAGTATCAGCCAAGAGGAAGAGGGACAAGGACAAAGTCAAGTACGTGGATGAGGAGTCCGAGTAAGGTGGCACTGTTGTTGCTCATGGTGGTTCTAATGCTGTGTCTACCCGATTAGTTGCTTAGTTTAATTTCAGGTGTGCTTAGTTTTATTTGAGGGGTGTGTTGTGTTGAGCCCCCAGCAGAACTATGTTATGTTTCTTCTCGTTATATTTCGTACATTTCATCTTTTAGTTGGTATAGTACTACCACTCGTTTCTTCACATATACGTACAATATATATGGCCAACAACATATAGCCAACAGTTTAGTTGTTAAAGAATTTCAGGGTGCTTAGTTTTGTCAAAGAATTCCAGGGTGCTTAGTTTTATTTGAGGGGTGTGTTGTGCTAGAGACCATTAACTTATCATTGTGAGAATCGGCTTCTTTTGTCATGTAACATGTTCAACGGGTTTGATGTGAAAATAACAAAGTCTAATGGCATTACTAATATACGCTGCCTCCCCCAAGATTTTCTTTATAGAGGCAACATAGAACTATATGAGTGCCATGTTAAATTTTGGAATTATTCCAGGTTCGTTTGGCCTTTTTATACATTAATTGAGTTACTGGTCATTTAATGTGCATAATTCAAATTTGAACTACAAGCACATGCTCCCATGCACCAAAGTTGATTGAAAAATCACATGTGTGTCCTCGGGTGAATTTCTAGGTCACATGCAAGAAATGGGAATGAAATTCAAACATCTGGGCATCGTGGTTCGGCCGAGAACATTGAGAAGCTTGGTTTTAAAATTCTTGTAAATCCAAAACACGCCTGAAAATCATGAACCTTGGTATGGTGTCATGTCATGGTACTACCATGATGTGGTAAATTTTTTTGCAGAATAGGAACAAGTTTTGGTATAAGTTTCTTGCAAACTGGAGCTTCTCTCAAGAAGGCTCGTAGTTCTGAGAGGGAACGTGTCACCTTTGTGTGCATAATTCAAATTTTAAATACAAGCACATGCTCCAGTGCACCAAAGCTGGTTGAAAAATCACATGTGTGTCCTCGGGTAAATTTCTAGGTCCCATGCCAGAAATGGGAATGCAATTCAAACATCTGGGCGTCATGGCTCAGCTGGAAACATTAAGAAACTTTTTTTCCTATAAATATGAAACACACATGAAAACCATGAAACTTGGCTTGGTGTCATGACATGGCACCAACATGCTGTTGTAATTTTGCTGTCCAATTTGTGAAGGCGCACACATTAACAATCAACAAAGTGATTTTTGGAACAAGTGCAGTCACGTTACAATCGGAAACACAAGTATTATTGAAACCGTGGGCGTTCTATTTGCCATTTACGTGTCGCCACGCGTCCCCTTTTTTTATTAGCTAGGAGGCGTCGTGCAGGCTAGCTATCTGAGTATGGGAGGCATGCGAGCCCTTTGACCTCCATCTGCCATCCACCTCTCTCCCAAGGTCTCCAATAATGGTGCCCGAGCCTCTGTTTAATGGCGTGGCAATGTCTCACTCGACTGAGATTTAAGAGAGAGAAAACAAAATCTGAAAAGAAGATTTTGCATGGATCTTGATGTAAGATCTGATGGACCTATATAGCATCTACTGCGACTTATCGCAAGACTGATGAATGTTGGGGCCGCACACGGCACCAATGATAACCCACAAGTATAGGGGATCGCAACAGTTTTTGAGGGTAGAGTATTCAACCCAAATTTATTGATTCGACACAAGGGGAGCCAAAGAATATTCTCAAGTATTAGTAGCTGAGTTGTCAATTCAACCGCACCTGGAAACTTAATATCTGCAGCAAAGTATTTAGTAGCAAAGTAATATGATAGTAGTGGTAAGGGTAGAAAAAGGTAACGGTAGTAAAAGTAGTGTTTT
This sequence comes from Triticum monococcum, assembly GCA_034509565.1. Lineage (NCBI taxonomy): Eukaryota > Viridiplantae > Streptophyta > Magnoliopsida > Poales > Poaceae > Triticum > Triticum monococcum. The sequence continues at coordinate 71,293,395 of CM067842.1, read as the reverse complement.
TGGTATTTTGTAGTGATGATAGCAATAGCAACGGAAAAGTAAATAAGCGAAGAACAATATATGGAAAGCTCGGAGGCAATGGATCGGTGATGGAGAATTATGCCGGATGCGGTTCATCATGTAACAGTCATAACCTAGGGTGACACAGAACTAGCTCCAGTTCATCAATGTAATGTAGGCATGTATTCCGAATATAGTCATACGTGCTTATGGAAAAGAACTTGCATGACATCTTTTGTCCTACCCTCCCGTGGCAGCAGGGTCCTTACCGAAACTAAGGGATATTAAGGCCTCCTTTTAATAGAGTACCAGAAAAAAGCATTGACACATAGTGAATAGATGAACTCCTCAAACTACGGTCATCACCTGTAAGTATCCCGATTATTGTCACTTCGGGGTTAATGGATCATAACACATAATAGGTGACTATAGACTTGCAAGATAGGATCAAGAACTCTCATATATTGATGAAAACATAATAGGTTCATATCTGAAATCATGGCACTCGGACCCTAGTGACAAGCATTAAGCATAGCAAAGGCATAGCAACATCAATCTCACAACATAGTGGATACTAGGGATCAAACCCTAACAAAACTAACTTGATTACATGATAGATCCCATCCAACCCCTCACCGTCCAGCAAGCCTACGATGGAATTACTCACGCACGGTGGTGAGCATCATGAAATTGGTGATGGAGGATGGTTGATGATGACGATGGCGACGGATTCCCCTCTCCGGAGCCCCGAACGGACTCCAGATCAGCCCTCCCGAAAGGTTTTAGGGCTTGGCGGCGGCTCCGTATCGTAAAATGATGTCTACTACACAACCTTCTTCTTGTAGATGTTGTTGGGCCTCCAAGTGCAGAGGTTTGTAGGACAGTAGCAAATTTCCCTCAAGTGGATGACCTAAGGTTTATCAATCCGTAGGAGGCGTAGGATGAAGATGGTCTCTCTCAAGCAACCCTGCAACCAAATAACAAAGAGTCTCTTGTGTTCCCAACACACCCAATACAATGGTAAATTGTATAGGTGCACTAGTTCGGCGAAGAGATGGTGATACAAGTGGTATATGGATAGTAGATAATAGTTTTTGTAATCTGAAAATATAAAAACAACAAGGTAATGAATGATAAAAGTGAGTGTAAACGGTATTGCAATGCGTTGAAACAAGGCATAGGGTTCATACTTTCACTAGTGCAAGTTCCCTCAACAATAATAACATAATTGGATCACATAACTATCCCTCAACATGCAACAAAGAGTCACTCCAAAGTCACTAATAGCAGAGAACGAACGAAGAGATTATGGTAGGGTACGAAACCACCTCAAAGTTATTCTTTCCAATCAATCCGTTGGGCTATTCCTATAGGTGTGACAAACAGCCCTAGAGTTCGTACTAGAATAACACCTTACGACACAAATCAATCAAAACCCTAATGTCACCTAAATACTCCAATGTCACCTCAAGTATCAGTGTGTATGATTATACGATATGCATCACACAATCTCAGATTCATCTATTCAACCAACGCATAGAACCTCAAAGAGTGCCCCAAAGTTTCTACCGGAGAATCACGATGAAAACGTGTGCCAACCCCTATGCATAGGTTCATGGGCGGAACCCGCAAGTTGATCACCAAAACATACATCAAGTGAATCACGTGATATCCCATTGTCACCACAGATATGCACGGCAAGACATACATCAAGTGTTCTCTTTAAAGACTCAATCCGATAAGATAACTTCAAAGGGAAAACTCAATTCATTGCAAGAGGTTAGAGGGGGAGGAGAAACATAAGATCCAACTATAATAGCAAAGCTCACGATACATCAAGATCGTACCACCTCAAGAACACGAGAGAGAGAGAGAGATCAAACACATAGCTACTGGTACATACCCTCAGCCCCGAGGGAGAACTACTCCCTCCTCATCATGGAGAGCACCAGGATGATGAAGATGGCCACCGGAGAGGGATCACCCCCTCCGGCAGGGTGCCAGAACGGGTCTAGATTGGTTTTCGGTGGCTACGGAGGCTTCTGGTGGCGGAACTCCTGATCTATTGTGCTCCTCGGTCGTTTTAGGGTATATGGAGATATATAGGCGGAAGAAGTATGTCAGGGGAGCCACGAGGGGCTCACGAGAGTGGAGGGCGCGCCCAGGGGGTGGGCGCGCCCCCCTGCCTCATGGCTTCCTCGTTGCTTCCCTTACGTGGACTCCAAGTATCCCGGGTTGCTTTCCTTCCAAAAATAAGTTCCATGAAGTTTCAGGTCAATTGGACTCCGTTTGATTTTCCTTTTCTGCGATACTCTAAAAGAAGGAAAAAACAGAAACTGGCACTGGGCTCCGGGTTAATAGGTTAGTCCCGAAAATCATATAAAATAGCATATAAATGCATATAAAACATCCAAGGTTGATAATATAATAGCATGGAACAATCAAAAATTATAGATACGTTGGAGACGTATCAGCATCCCCAAGCTTAATTCCTGATCGTCCTCGAGTAGGTAAATGATAAAATAGAATTTTTGATGTGGAATGCTACCTAACATATTCATCATGTATTTCTCTTTATTGTAGCAAGAATATTCAGATCCATAAGATTCAAGACAAAAGTTTAATATTGACATGAAAATAATAAGACTTCAAGCATACTAACTAAGCAATCATGTCTTCTCAATATAACATGGCCAAAGAAAGTTCATCCCTACAAAATCATATAGTTTGGTCATGCTCCATTTTTATCACACAAGAATTCTCTCATCATGCACAACCCCGATGACAAACCAAGCAATTGTTTCATACTTTAGTAATCTCAAACTCATAAACCTTCACGCAATACATGAGCGCGAGCCATGGATATAGCACTATGGGTGGAATAGAATATAATGAGGGGGTTATGTGGAGAAGACAAAAAGGAGAAAGTCTCACATCAACGAAGCTAATCAATGAGCTATGGAGATGCCCATCGATTGATGTTAATGCAAGGAGTAGGGATTGCCATGCAACGGATGCACTAGAGCTATAAATGTATGAAAGCTCAACAAAAGAAACTAAGTGGGTGTGCATCCAACTTGCTTGCTCACAAAGACCTAGGGCACTTGAGGAGGCCCATTGTTGGAATATACAAGCCAAGTTCTATAATGAAAAATTCCCACTAGTATATGAAAGTGACAAAACAAGAGACTCTCTATCATAAAGATCATGGTGCTACTTTGAAGCACAAGTGTGGAAAAAGGATAGTAGCATTGCCCATTTTTATTTTATTTTTTTCCTTTTTTTGGGCCTTCCCTTTTTTATTTGGCCTTTCTTTTTTTCCTTTATCTTTTTTGGGACAATGCTCTATTAAATGATGATCATCACACTTCTATTTATTTACAACTCAAAGATTACAACTCGATGTTAGAACAAAAGATGACTCTATATGAATGGCTATGGCGGTGTATCGGGATATGCAATGAACCAAGAGTGACATGTATGAAACAATTATGAATGGTGGCTTTGCCACAAATACTATGTGAACTACATGATCATGCTAAGCAATATGACAATAATGAATGTGTCATGATAAACGGAATGGTGGAAAGTTGCATGTCAATATATCTCGGAATGGCTATGGAAATGTCATAATAGGTAGGTATGGTGGCTGTTTTGAGGAAGATATAAGGAGGTTTATGTGTGAAAGAGCGTATCATATCACAGGGTTTGGATGCACCGGCAAAGTTTGCACCAACTCTCAATGTGGGAAAGGGCAATGCACGGTACCGAAGAGGCTAGCAATGATGGAAGGGTGAGAGTGCGTATAATCCATGGACTCAACATTAGTCATAAAGAACTCACATACTTATTACAAAAATCTACAAGTCATCAAAAAACTCGGCACTACGCACATGCTCCTAGGGGGATAGATTGGTAGGAAAAGACCATCGCTCGTCCCCGACCGCCACTCATAAGGAAGACAATCAAAAAAAACACCTCATGTTTCAAATTTATTACATAACGTTTACCATACGTGCATGCTACGGGACTTGCAAACTTCAACACAAGTATTCCTCAAATTCACAACTACTCAACTAGCACAACTTTGATATCACTATCTCCATATCTCAAAACAATTATCATGTATCAAACTTCTCTTAGTATTCAATGCACTCGATATGAAAGTTTTTATTATACCCATCTTGGATGCCTATCATATTAGGACTAGTTTCATAACCAAAGCAAACTACCATGTTGTTCTAAAGACTCTCAAAATAATATAATTGAAGCATGAGAGATCAACTATTTCTATAAAATAAAACTACCACCATGCTCTAAGAAGATATAAGTGAAGCACTAGAGCAAACGACAAACTACTCCGAAAAATATAAGTGAAGCTCAATGAGTAGTCGAATAATTATGAAACTATGTGAAGACTCTCTAGCATTTAAGAATTTCAGATCTTGATACTTTATTCAAACATCAAGCAAATCCTAACAAAATAAATTGACGCTCCAAGCAAAACACATATCATGTGGTGAATAAAAATATAACTCCAAGTAAAGTTACTGATGAACGAAGACGAAAGAGGGGATGCCTTCCGGGGCATACCCAAGATTAGGCTCTTGGTTGTCCTTTAATATTACCTTGGGGTGCCTTGGGCGTCCCCAAGCTTAGGCTCTTGCCACTCCTTATTCCATAGTCCATCGAATCTTTACCCAAAACTTGAAAACTTCACAACACAAACTTAACAGAAAACTCATGAGCTCCGTTAGCGAAAGAAAACAAAACACCACTTCAAGGTAATGTAATAAACTCATTATTTATTTATATTGGTGTTAAACCTACTGTATTCCAAATTCTCTATGGCTTATAAACTATTTTACTAGCCATAGATTCATCAAAATAAGCAAACAACACACGAAAAACAGAATCTGTCAAAAACAGAATAGTCTGTAGTAATCTGGATCAAATGTATACTTCTGGAACTCATAAAATTCTAAACTAAATTGCTGGACGTGAGTAATTTATCCATTAATCATCTTAAAAAAGAATTAACTAAATAGTACTCTTCAATAAACAATGGCAGCAATTCTCGTGAGCGCTAAAGTTTCTGTTTTTACAGCAAGATCAACAAGACTTTCCCCAAGTCTTCCCAACGGTTCTACTTGGCACAAACACTAATTAAACACATAAAACCACATATAAACATAGGCTAGATGAATTATTTATTACTAAACAGGAACAAAAATCAAGGAACAAAAATAAAATTGGGTTGCCTCCCAACAAGCGTATATCGTTTAACGCTCCTAGCTAGGCACGATGATTTCAATGATGCTCACATAAAGGATAAGAATTGGAACATAAAGAGAGCATAATGAATAATATTAATAACACATTTAAGTCTAAGCCACTTCCTATTAATAGGGATTTTTTGATCAAACAACTTGTAGGAACAAGAATCAACTTGCATAGGAAAATAAAACAAGCATAACTTCAAGATTTTAAGCACATAGAGAGGAAACTTGATATTATTGCAATTCCTATAAGCATATATTCCTCCCTCATAATAATTTTCAGTAGAATCATGAATGAATTCAACAATATAACTAGCACCTAAAGCATTATTTTCATGATGCATAAGCATAGAATTTTTATTACTCTCCACACAAGCAAAATTCTTCTCATGAATAATAGTGGGAGAAAACTCAACAAAATAATTATCATGTGAGGCATAATCCAATTGAAAACTAAAATCATGATGACAAGTTTCATGGATATCATTATTCTTTATAGCATACAAGTCATCACAATAATCATCATTGATAGCAACTTTGTTCTCATAATCAATTGGAACCTCTTCCGGAATAGTGGATTCATCACAAAATAAAGTCATGACCTCTCCAAATCCACTTTCATCAATATAATCATCATAAATAGGAGGTATGATTTCATCATAATAAATTTTCTCATCAAAACTTGGGGAAAAAATATCATCTTCATCAAACATAGCTTCCCCAAGTTTGTGGCTTTGCATATCATTAGTATCATGGATATTCAAGGAGTTCATACTAACAACATTGCAATCATGCTCATCATTGAAATATTTAGTGCCAAACATTTTAATGCATTATTCTTCTAACACTTTGGCACAATTTTCCTTTCCATCATACTCATGAAAGATATTAAAAAGATGATGCGTATGAGGCAAACTCAATTCCATATATTTTTGTAATTTTCTTTTATAAACTAAACTAGTGATAAAACAAGAAACTAAAAGACTTGATTGCACGATCTAAAGATATACCTTCAAGCACTCACCTCCCCGGCAACGGCGCCAGAAAATAGCTTGATGTCTACTACACAACCTTCTGGTTGTAGACGTTGTTGGGCCTCCAAGTGCAGAGGTTTGTAGGACAGTAGCAATTTTCCCTCAAGTGGATGACCTAAGGTTTATCAATCCATAGGAGGCGTAGGATGAAGATGGTCTCTCTCAAGCAACCCTGCAACCAAATAACAAAGAGTCTCTTGTGTCCCCAACACACCCAATACAATGGTAAATTGTATAGGTGCACTAGTTCGGCGAAGAGATGGTGATACAAGTGGTATATGGATAGTAGATAATAGTTTTTGTAATCTGAAAATATAAAAACAGCAAGGTAACGAATGATAAAAGTGAGCGTAAACGGTATTGCAATGTGTTAAAACAAGGCCTAGGGTTCATACTTTCACTACTGCAAGTTCCCTCAACAATAATAACATAATTGGATCACATAACTCTCCCTCAACATGCAACAAAGAGTCACTCCAAAGTCACTAATAGCGGAGAACGAACGAAGAGATTATGGTAGGGTACGAAACCACCTCAAAGTTATTCTTTCCAATCAATCCGTTGGGCTATTCCTATAGGTGTGACAAACAGCCCTAGAGTTCGTACTAGAATAACACCTTAAGACACAAATCAATCAAGACCCTAATGTCCCCTAGATACTCCAATGTCACCTCAAGTATCTGTGGGTATGATTATACGATATGCATCACACAATCTTAGATTCATCTATTCAACCAACACATAGAACCTCAAAGAGTGCCCCAAAGTTTCTACCGGAGAATCACGACGAAAACGTGTGCCAACCCCTATGCATAGGTTCATGTGCAGAACCCGCAAGTTGATCACCAAAACATACATCAAGTGAATCACGTGATATCCCATTGTCACCACAGATATGCACGGCAAGACATACAACAAGTGTTCTCAAATCTTTAAAGACTCAATCCGATAAGATAACTTCAAAGGGAAAAATCAATTCATTACAAGAGAGTAGAGGGGGAGGAGAAACATAAGATCCAACTATAATAGCAAAGCTCGCGATACATCAAGATCGTACCACCTCAAGAACACGAGAGAGAGAGAGAGAGAGAGATCAAACACATAGCTACTGGTACATACCCTCACCCCCAGGGAGAACTACTCCCTCCTCGTCATGGTGAGCACCGGGATGATGAAGATGGCCACCGGAGAGGGATTGCCCCCTCCGGCAGGGTGCCGGAACGGGTCTAGATTGGTTTTCGGTGGCTACGGAGGCTTCTGGCGGCGGAACTCCCGATCTATTGTGCTCCCCAATCGTTTTGGGGTATATGGAGATATATAGGCGGAAGAAGTACGTCAGGGGAGCCACGAGGGGCCCACGAGAGTGGAGGGCACGCCCAGGGGGTGGGCGCGCCCCCTGCCTCATGGCTTCCTCGTTGCTTCCCTTACGTGGACTCCAAGTATCCCGGGTTGCTTTCCTTCCAAAAATAAGTTCCGTGAAGTTTCAGGTCAATTGGACTTCGTTTGATTTTCCTTTTCTGCGATACTCTAAAACAAGGAAAAAAACAGAAACTGGCACTGGGCTCCGGGTTAATAGGTTAGTCCCAAAAATCATATAAAATATCATATAAATGCATATAAAACATCCAAGATTGATAATATAATAGCATGGAACAATCAAAAATTATAGATACGTTGGAGACGTATCATAAAACTCGATGAATTCTTCTCTCTGATTTTTTCTCCCCGAAACACAATATATAGAGTTGGAGTTGGAGTCGGAGGAGCTTCAGGGGGCCCACGAGGCAGGGGGCGCGCCCCCACCCTCGTGGACAGGTGGTGGGCCCCATGGACTTCATCTTTTGCAGGTATTTTTTTATATTTTCCAAAAAGTTGCTCGGTGAAGTTTCAGGTCATTCCGAGAACGTTTGTTTCTGCAATTAAATAACACCATGGTAATTCTGCTGAAAACAGCGTCAATCCGGGTTAGTTCCATTCAAATCATGCAAGTTAGAGTCCAAAACAAGGGCAAAAGTGTTTGGAAAAGTAGATACGACGGAGACGTATCAACTCCCCAAAGCTTAAACCTTTGCTTGTCCTCAAGCAATTCAGTTGATAAACTGAAAGAGATAAAGAAAAACTTTTACAAACTCTGTTTGCTCTTGTTGTTGTAAATATGTAAAGCCAGCATTCAAGTTTTCGGCAAAGATTATAACTAACCACATTCGCAATAACGCTTAGGTCTCAAGCTTACTCATATCAATAGCATAATCAACTAGTGAGCAATAATAATAAATCTCGGATGACAACACTTTCTCAAAACAATCATAATATGATATAACAAGATGGTATCTCGCTAGCCCTTTCTGAGACCGCAAAACATAAATGCAGAGCACCTTTAAAGACCAAGGACTGACTAGACATTGTAATTCATGGTAAAAGAGATCCAGTCAAGTCATACACAATGTAAACTAACAGTAATGAATGCAAATGACAGCGGTGCTCTCCAACTGGTGCTTTTTAATAAGAGGATGATGACTCAACATAAAAGTAAATAGATAGGCCCTTCGCAGAGGGAAGCAGGGATTTGTAGAGGTGCCAGAGCTCAGTTTTGAAATAGAGGTGAATAATATTTTGAGCGGTATACTTTCATTGTCAACATAACAACCAAGAGATGGCGGTATCTTCCATGCTACACACATTATAGGCGGTTCCCAAAAAGAATGGTAAAGTTTATACTCCCCCTTCCACCAACAAGCATCAATCCGTACCTTGCTCGAAACAACGAGTGCCTCCAACTAACAAGAGTCCCAGGGGGAGTTTTGTTTGCAATTATTTTGATTTAGTTTGCATAAAGCATGGGACTGGGCATCCCGGTGACCAGCCACTTTCTCGTGAGTGAGGAGCGGAGTCCACTCCTCTTGAGAATAACCCACCTAACATGGAAGATACAGACAGCCCTAGTTCATACATGAGCTATTCGAGCATACACAACAGGATATTTATTTGAAGGTTTAGAGTTTGGCACATACAAATTTACTTGGAACGGCAGGTAGATACCGTATGTAGGTAGGTATAGTGGACTCATGTGGAATAACTTTGGGGTTTAAGGGATTGGATGCACAAGCAGTATTCCCGCTTAGTAGAGGTGAAGGCTAGCAAAAGACTGGGAAGCGACCAGCTAGAGAGCGACAACAGTCATGAACATGCATTAAAATTAATCAACACCGAATGCAAGCATGAGTAGGATATAATTCACCATGAACATAAATATTGTGAAGGCTATGTTGATTGTGTTTCAACTACATGCGTGAACATGCGCCAAGTCAAGTCACTTAAATCATTCAGAGGAGGATATCACCCTATCATACCACATCACAACCATTCTAATAGCATGTTGGCATGCAAGGTAAACCATTATAACTCATAGCTAATCAAGCATGGCACAAGAAACTATGATCTCTAGTTGTCATTGCAAACATGTTTACTCATAATAGGCTGAATCAGGAATGATGAACTAATCATATTTACAAAAACAAAAGAGGTCGAGTTCATACTAGCTTTTCTCATCTCTGCAGTCCAACATATATCGTCATAATTGCCTTTCACTTGCACGACTGAACGATGTGAATAATAATAATAGTGCATGTGCATTGGACTAAGCTGGAATATGCAAGCATTCAATAGACAGGAGAAGACAAGGCAATATGGGCTCTTTTGTCAGATCAACAATAATGCATACAAGAGCCGCTTCAACATTTTAATTATGGTCTTCTCCTATCGACCCCCAAGGAAAATGAAAGAAATAAAACTATTTACACGGGAGAGCTCCCAACAAGTAAAAGAAGAACAAGAAATCTTTTTGGGTTTTCTTTTTAATTACTACTACAAGCATGGAAATTAAACTAATTAAAAGCTACAACTAATATTTTTTTTGTTTTGGTTTTTCTTAAGGTTTATTAAACACACAAGAAGAAAGCATAAAAAGCAAATAAACTAGCATGGATGATACAAATGAAAAAGTATGAGCACCAACATCTAGCAATGAGTGTCTGAACATAAATGTAATGTCGGTGGGAAATACGTACTCCCCCAAGCTTAGGCTTTTGTCCTAAGTTGGTCTATGGCCACGGCTGGCCTGGCGGATATCCATAATAGTAGCTCGGGTCGTACTACGATGAAGAAGAAGACTCCGATTGCCACTGGCTGGCAATCATCTCCGGATTCCACTGGTAATTAGACTGTCGTGAAGGATCAACTTGTGGTTCCGGCTCTGGCTCCATGGCTGGTGCAGGGTTCCGGTAGGCGTGAATAGCCTCTAACGGAACAAGGTACTAGCCTGCAGATAAATCAAACAAAGAAGGAGCAAGCAGGGTAATAGTCTGAGGATGATGTTTATCAAAGAACAATTTGTATTTAAGCTCTCCTTCCCTATTGTTAACAATAAAATCATGTGCCACCATACTTTTATAATCTAAATAAACACGAGGCAGCACTTTTTCTTCCTTCTCATAATGCCTAATAGGTATGTTAAAATGTGCAGCTAGGCGTGAATCATAGATGCCTCCAAAGATGGGGCCCTTGGTACGGTTTAGACTTAACCGTTTAGCAATAATGCTACCCATACTAACAGAGTTATCACCGTATAAACCGTGCAGCAAAATAATAATATCAGGGACACTAAGGTTTCCATAGTTTCCGCAACCAATTAAACAACGACTAGCAAATAATGCAAAATAGCGTAAAACAGGAAAATGTATGCTAGTGATTCGTGCATCGGAAACCTTCCTTGTTTCCCCTACAGTGATAGTATCAATAAACCCATCCACATCCTCATGATGTGGTTCCTCTGTCTTGCCCTCGAAAGGGACTAAACAAACCCGACAAAAATCAAAAACTGACATCTCCTTATGCTCATCATATAAATGAAACTCCACCATAGGTGGTGAGCTCCTGAAATGGAAATGAAAGTTTTGCACAAAGATATTTGTGAGTAAGAGATACTGATCGCGTTGGTCGTGGAGGAAAGCGGTGAGGCCTGCATTCTTAGCCAATTCATAAAAATCTTCATAAATCCCGGCTGATCTCAAGAAATCATCGGAAGGCCATTCACACGACCGAACCTCCGCGGTGCGAGGCAGATTATACTTAGGCTTCGGTGCCTTTTCCTTCGAGCTTCGGCTCGATGAGCCCCTCCAAAGTCTCTTCATCATTTTCTGAAAAATTCTGAAATTTTTAGTAACTTCAAAATAAAAGTAAACCAAACTCAATAATATTGATAGCAACTACTCCTACAAGTGCCTAGGGCCTATATCATGCATCAAAACTACTTTTGACCATATAAATTTGACATGCAAGCTCAAGAACAGGGTTACCTAAGCAGCAAAAATTTGCAATGAATAAAGCACTAGAACAAAAACTAATTTGACCAATGGAGGAGTCACATACCAAGGAACAATCTCACCAGGAAGTTTTGTGAGAGGTGCTTTGAGCAAGGAGATCAAAAATGGCAGCAAAACGAGCTTGGACTCGGGTTTGAGCTGGTTATTCGTGTTTGGGGGAGGAAGAAGGAGTGTGCAGGTGAAAGGATAAGTGGAGGAGGGCCACCGTGGGCCCATGAGGCAGGGGGCGCGCCCAGGGGGTAGGGCGCGCCCTCCACCCTCGTGGGCAGGTGGTTGACCCCCCTACTGTGTTCTCAGTGCCAAATATTCTCAAATATTTCAGAAAAAATCATATTTAAATTTCAGGCCATTTGGAGAACTTTTATTTTCAGGGTATTTTTATATTGCACGGTTAATCGATAACAGACAGAAAAATACTATTTTTATTTTATTTAATATAAATAACAGAAAGTAAAAGGAGGGCACAGAAGGTTGTGCCTTCTAGTTTCATCCATCTCATGATCATCAAAAGGAATCCACTAACAAGGTTGATCAAGTCTTGTTAACGAACTCATTCCGAATAACATGGAACCGGAGAAATTTCGAATAACACTATGTTGCCTCAACGGGGATATGAACATCCCCAATAATAAGAATATCATATTTCTTCTTGACAGTAGGAAGAGTAAATTCAAAACCTCCAAATATAATTGATGGAATTTTTCCAATAGAGTTGATACTATGAACTTGAGGTTGTTTCCTCGGAAAGTGTACCGTATGCTCATTACCATTAACATGAAAAGTGACATTGCCTTTAGTGCAATCAATAACAGCCCCTGCAGTATTCAAGAAGGGTCTTCCAAGGATAATAGACATACTATCGTCCTTGGGAATATCAAGAATAACAAGTCTGTTAAAATAGTAACATGTGCAACTACAACAGGCACATCCTCACAAATACCGACAGGTATAGCAGTTGATTTATCAGCCATTTGCAAAGATATTTCAGTAGGTGTCAACTTATTCAAATCAAGTCTACGATATAAAGAGAGAGGCATAACACTAACACCGACTCCAAGATCACATAAAGCAGTTTTAACATAGTTTCTTTTAAGGGATATTTAAATTAGTGCCCCTGGTTCCTTAGTTGTGCTCACTTTTCCCCACGCTCCAAACATTTGCTCACTTTTCCCCTCTTCCTTAGCTGAAACTCTCACAAATGCTGATAGCGGGCATTTGCCGTCTTGACCGTCCATTGACCGTTAATTGCTGACGAGTGGGGCCGAGTCTTCGTCTGACTGTTGCTTGCTGACGGGTGGGACCGCAAGGAGACACGTATTGGGCAGCTTGTCTGAATATGAAACAGATCTAGACAGGCCGCACTGCACAGCGCCGCCCCGCCCCCTCCGTCGGCGTCTTGCCGCGTCCACCGCAGTTGTTTCCTCCACCCTATGCCCTCGTCCGTTCGTCGGTGATGCCGGGTCTTCGCCAGATATAGCCCACCCCCCCCCCCCCCATCTGGGATTACATAGCGATGTTGAGTGAGGACGCCCGGAATGCAGTCGATCGTGGAGAGGATTGGGTCAAATCCGCGGGAGATAATTCATGGATTAAACCTGGGTAAGCATTCTTTCCTCTCAAATTGACGTTCTAAGTCGTATTGTAGGCCGTATTTGACTTCTGTTTGCTTGAATCGTTCGAATTTGTGCTTGATTTTACCCAGCTAACTGAAGTCATATTGTAGGATTGATCCCGCGCTGGCTTTCCGGCTGGCGATTAGAATGGAAACTAGTGTGCTGCGTGGTACTAAACCGCATTTGATTTCATCATTTTTCTATCCCAAAGTGGTAGAAACCAGCATATCTTTCAAAGATTTGCAAGCTGAGCTCTGAAACACCTATCCCTGGAGTGATGCCGATGTTGTTGAACTGAATTACTTCAGCAGTGACGAGCAAAGATTTCTCCCACTAACTTGCGACGATCATATGCCGTTGCTTTTTGCTGGGATTGCTGGCTGCCGATTCGGTAAACTCCAAATCGATGTGCTTCAGCCACGCGCAGAACGGGCGAAGGGGAAGGGAGTTCAGACATCATCTGTCTGTGCTAATAGCCAGCACCCCGGCACTCCTTGTAGGTCAACACCAAGTAAAGCAAGTGGTTCATGGAGGCACAACATGCCTGCTGCCAATTCTGGTTCTGATTCAGCTGCTGCTTCTCGTGTACCTTCTGCAGTTTGTGTAGAAGAAGATGCAGAACCTGACGAGGCAGTGCCTACAAATGATGATGAAGATGAGATGATGTTTCCTGAACTGGTCGATGTAGCCAGTCAGCAAGCAGTGGATGACGAATATATGGAGGAGCCCATCAGCCAAGCTAGGTTTGATGACATTGACGATGAAGAGAAGGTGGAGAACACAGACAGCTTAATCGAGGATGAATACGATGGTGATGACATGCCAACAATGGAACAGGGAAAAACCTGAGCTTCGTGTAGGTACCATTTTCCAATCAATGGTGGACTGTCGGAATGCAGTGACAACATGGTGCATTATATCTGAAAACACCTATAAGATTAAAAGGAGTGAGCCAGCAAGGTTCACAGTTTTTTGTCCATATCCTAGGTGTAGGTGGAAGTTGCATGCATCTCGTATGAGAAAGAGCAAATATATTCAGGTAATCCAAGTTCAGTTAGTAATTTAGTTTCAGATCGTTGAGTAAGGTTTCTTAACTATTCTTTACCCTTTTGTTTTGTTTTAGATAAAGAAAAACCCACACAAGCACTCCTGTCCACCCGGAGGGGGAGGGGGGAAGGCCAAAACCAAGCTAGCAAAAACTAGGTGGGTGGCAGATGCTATATTGGATTGGCTGAGAGAAGAACCTGGACTTGGTCCAACAGCACTCCATGGGAAGCTTTTTGAGAAGTACAAGATAGAAATTCCTTACATGAGAATTTTCAATGCTAGGGAAAAGGCTCTTGACAGAATTAATGGTCAATGGAATGACAGTTTTCAGCTGCTTTACACTTTCAAAGCTGAAGTGGAGATGGCAAGTCCAGGGAGTGTTATAGAGATTGACAAGCATACAGTTCCATTCAAAATAAAAGGGAAGTCATTTCAGAAGGAGTGCTTCAGAAGAGCTTTTGTTTGTTTCAAGGCTTGCTGGCAGGGGTTTCTAGATGGTTGCAGGCCCTATTTGGCTGTAGATGCTACACATTTGACTGGAAGATGGAGAGGACAGCTAGTAGCAGCTTCTGCAGTTGATGGACACAACTGGCTATTCCCAGTTGCATTTGGTGTGGTGGAGGCAGAGTCTGAGGAAAGTTGGGTCTGGTTTCTGCAGCAGTTGCACAACATTATAGGCACGCCCCCAGGTTTAGCTATACACACACATGCTTGCAAGGGTTTAGAGAGTGCAGTGGAAATTGTATTCCCTGGAGTGGAGCATAGGGAATGTATGCGACACCTAGCGCATAATTTCAAAAAGAAGTTCAAAGGTAAAGTTTATGATGAGAACTTATAGCCAGCATCATACACATGCAGCAAAAGGAAGCATGAACACCATTTGAGAGTGTTGTATGCTCAAAATCCTCTTGTGAAGGAGTACATGGATGCACATCATGGCAAGGTGTGGTCAAGAAGCAAATTCAACGAAATTTGCAAAGTAGATTATGTGACCAGTAACCTTGCAGAATGCTTCAATTCAAAGTTCAAGTCAGTGAAAGGGCTCTTGTTGTGGCAAGCATTTGACAAGATGAGGCAAATGATCATGATAAAGATGGCTCTTCGCAAAAGAATTGCAGAAACACAATATGTTGGTCATCAAATGCTCCCATCACTGATTAAGGCATTGCACTTGAAGGCAAGAGGACTGAAGATGAAATGTATTCGATCTGGTACATATGAGGGAGAGGTTACCTATACTGACACTAAAAATAGGGTATGGAGGTATCCTGTGAACCTAAGTACTAGACAATGTACTTGTAGGCAATGGCAGATCCGTGGGAAGCCATGCATACATGCCCTACATCTGATGACCGTTATCGGGGGTGCGGATGGTGAAGTTGATCAATATTGCTTTGAGTATTTCTCTGTTGCCAAATTTATGGCTGCTTATGCTGACAATGTGCCTGCACTATTGGGGAAAGATCAATGGAACATAGTAGATCCAGGGTTCAAACTCTACGCTCCTGTCATTACTAGGCCACCAGGAAGACCAAGGAACCAGAGGATTAGAGCAGGTGAGGAGGGTCGTCTACCAAAGAAGCATGCTTGCAAAAAATGTGGAGTTCTGGGGCATATTTCTAGGCTTTGTACCAATGCAGTGGATGCATCATTTGGAGAGGAGGAAAGATGGACAGCGGCCAATGCTGAGGAGAATGCAGCAGCAATGGAGACTGAAGATGCAGTGGAGAATGCAGCAGCAAATGAAGCAGTGGAGAATGCAGCAGCAGCAGCAGCAAATGAAGCATCTTGGTATGTGTTTGCACCCTTTGTAGAATGCAGCTACCCTTTTGTTTGCATCTGTTCTCTTTTTTGCCTATGGCTTATAATTTTATTTACCAGCTCTAGGGAGAAAAGGCCAAGAGATGAAGAAGCAGAAGATTTTGAAACCATGGCCTTTGATGGTTTTGAATCTATAAGAGAGGAAGAGGAGGGTGTAATTTTTCCAATTGTGCCTTTAAAGATTACTGAACCCATAGATGACCGTCAAATGGTCGTCAAGTGCTCGGCGAGTGCAACTACTCCATCAGCACCTCCACGAGGAAAACCCCAAGTAAAGCCCAAGATCAAAAGCAACAAGAGTCTGATAGAAAAGAGCATCTCACCTAGGGAAACCAGGAGAAAGACGGTGAAGCCAGCTGCAAACACAAGGAGCAAGTCAAAAATTTGAATTAAGTTGTTGGGAAATGTTTGTGTTGTCAATTTGAGGGCGAGTGGATCGCTTAAAACTTGGTAGATTTGTATTAAGATGTTGGCATCTTAAAACTTGGTAGATTTGAGCTACTGTGAAAACTTATCAGTTGTAATAATGTTGCTTCTACTTTGGTTTCTTATTTGAGTCAGAATTCAAATTTCCATCAAAATTTGAATTTAAATCAATATTTGAATTTGGGCCAAAATTTGGATTTGAGTCAAAGTTGAAGTTGAACATTGGAGGTTCATTGCTCTATGCAGTGTATTTGATCGAGCATTTGAAGTCCAATATTCGTAGTTGAACAGTCCGAATGAGAAATGTGCTAGAAACGAGCTCGAAAACTAGGGTAAACAGCCCTATTTGAAATCAAGTTTTTTTTGACCTTGCCTAAATGAGGCATATATTTTTTATTAACACTTGTTCCATATATATAGGGTAAAAACAAAGTCTCACTATTTATTGATTAATATTCATATTACTACATTTTTTTGAAAAGAATATGCTTTTAATTCAAAACCGTCAAATAACACGTTTTAGATATGAAAATGAAAAAGTAAGTTCAGATCCTTCTTACTCACTCCAAAATGAAGCTATGGAGATTTTTCTGATTTTTTTTAATTATTTTGATTTTTTTCAAACCCTAAACCCTCTCTCCCTATTCTACGAACTCTGAAAATGTTCATAGGTGATAGCTCATTTCTGTGAAGACTTTTTTCATGAAAATGACCTACACCAAGTTTATATTTTTTTTTCTCATAACCTTGTCACATATGACGGCTATGTGTGCAAGAATTACAACATTTTGATTTGTTTTGAATTTTTAAAAACATTTGAACTTGATTTCGACAAATCACTTCAAAAAATGATTTTTCAAAAAACGCCCCTATACCGAGTTTATATTTTTTATGGTAACTAGGTCTCATAAACGGACGAACTACGTTTGTTTTATATTTTTGCGATTTTTTCTAATTTAGTTATGGCCATTTGAAATCTGGTCAAACCCTAATAACCCCGTGGACTCGCTCATAACCCCGCAGAAATGCTCCAAACCCTAGCGTCGAACGTGCGCTGTCGGATCCTACCAAGCGCCAAACACCACCCGTCGGATGTGGGGCAGGCATGCGCGATCCGCGTGATGCATCCTCATTGGCTACTGCACTGTCCTTCTCGGGTTTTTTACGATCTGCCCCACTTTACATATGAAATTGTATTTTTCCCACATGACCACCACATGTCAGTGTTACGAGTTGGTTCAAATATTGAAACTGCAAAATACAATGTGGCAAATCATCAATATAGCTTCCCCTTCTCCTCTTCTCCATCTGACAAACAAAGGCATCGAGCAGATCGAGCAATTCCTCTGTTTCTTTCCCCATCTTCTCGTTCTTCTTCCTCTCGAGCAATTCCTCTGTTTCTTCCTCTCGGGCGATATGTCGACCTCCTCGTCAGCCCCCCGTTCCACGTGGCCGGTGTATGGTCCAGTGCCGATGACTCGATGCACTAACTACCCATGGACTGCGCCACTGAAGCGGTTGAGTGCGAAGGAGGAGAAGAATGGGAACTTTGGGCGCGAGTTCGTCAAATGCGAGAGCAAGCCGGAGGGGCAGGTTAGATCTGAGTTTTCCTTGCATCCTTTATCTCTAATTTCTCAAAAAATCTGTCAGATTTGGATTTAGGTTACATGATTTCGTTTTCAGATCGTGAAGAAATGCCACCATTTCGAGTGGATGGATGATTACATCCAGAGGCTTCAAGGGTCGGGCTTGCTGGATTCGAGGGGGAATGCAATCAGCGAGTCCAATCTGCCCCATGACAGTGCCGCTCCGGTAGCAGCAGTGCGTCCAGAATACCCGACGGTGGTAGATGTTGAACTGAAGACGGAATTGAAGAAGATGAACAGGAACTTGAAGCATCTGATTGAATTGAAGAAGCAATCCAATCTGATAGCTTTAGGAATACTTGCTCTAGGAATTTTTTACTTGATGGCCATCTCTCGTTAGAGATGTTTGTGCAACTGTCGATCACTGAATGTATGCAGTTTACTGTTAAGTTTCGACACTTTCAGTTTCGGCAGAAAACAACTACCAGTTCAGTGATAGGATTATTTTGTTAGCTAATAACTCGATTATTGGATCATATGGCGCACTGGACAAGGAGGGGGAACAGGGAGCAAGGCGCCACTGCAGTTACTGGCGAGATCGACGTCGTGCTCTGAAGAAAATGACACTGCCGACTGCAACTGAACACTGAACTCTGAAACTAACAGAAACAGTGCACACCAACTGTTCGATGAAATGATTTTGGCATGTGGAAAATTTTTCTGGAGCTGATCTTTGGTGAGGTGGTCTTTTGATGCATCCAAAGGCTGCCTGATTTTTCTCAGATTTTTAGGAAAAGAAAACAAATGAATTTCACCAAAAAAAGGCAAATCTGGTCCAAACTTGCAGCAAGCACATTTTGAAAAATTTGAATTGTGGACCAGTGGATCTTGATGGATCTTGGTTGAGGGTGCTAAGGACTAGCCAGAGCAATTTACTTGGAGTCAAAACTCAAAGGAAATCTGGCAGTTCCTTTGGAAACTCTAAGGTCCAAAATAAATAACAGAAAAGATTTTGAGATAAAATAAATAGAAATAAAATTTAGGGACAGTTGAAACTTGCTGGAAATTGTTGCTTGGCTTGACCCAAAGTAGGGAGGTGGATTTTAGAAGAAAATTATTTACATAGGCCATGGGGAAGAATTTTTTTGGCTTTCCTTTATGGGTCCCTTCATTTTTTTAGAATCAAAGTATTTGCAAACCGCAGTATTATTATGCATAGCGAACCAATACTTCATGATTAGAAAAAGAGGTCTAAACCTCTTTTTTATATACTTCAAACATAATGTAGTTAAAACTACACTTTTGACTAAAGCCAAATATCTCAAAGTATTTGATACTTCAATATTTTTGAAAACCAAAGTATTCTTTGAATACCTAAAAAATACAGAGCTCTCAAACCAAAGCCGTGTTCTTATTTTTAGAAGGCATCTATAAACACATCATTTTTAGTTTGTTTGGTTAATTTTTCCCACGCCAATTAGCCGTGTCTAAACTTGGGACAAACAAAATACAAACATAACAAAGCATTAATATAACACACATAACTTAACTTAGATAGGGTACGGTTGCTAGGGCAACATTAGTTCTTACATAGACACCATAGTTAATAGTTAACCTTACATAGATAGCTCGGGCAACACACACACCAAACTAACACTACATACTAGATAGATAGATAGATAGATAGATAGATAGGGTAGCTAGGGCAACACCGCCATGTCTTCACCTTAACCGCCGGCTTCACCGTCTTCTTCGCCGCCGGCTTCAATACTCCTCCTCCTCACGGCCATTGTCGCCGAGGTAGTACGGGAGGTTGTGCATGCGGTTGCGAGCGGGGAAGACGCTCTCGAAGTCGGTGAAGATGTTATAGGTCGTGAATGCGATGAACTCGCACCCACACCAATACACCTTGCCGAGCAGGTAGTAGGCATCGAACCTGTTCGTGAAGTGGACGACGAGCCCTACCACTGGAGCGTTGGTGTGGGGACGCTGCTCCACGAGGTTGAACATGGGCAGCGAGCCCGTCGGGAGGTGGTGGAAGCCCGCACGGAGGAACCCCCGTGCAAGCTCAGTGCTTCCCCTCCAGCGGGAGAACGCCCACACGCGGAGGGATTCCTCAACGATGACGTGGGCGGGGTACCGTCGTTCCGGCACGGTGGGTGGCGCTTGGAACGTCGGCCCGTTGTACTGCATCTTGCTTGCTTCACTGAGTGGAACGGCTTTTGGGGGAAGAAGAGAAGAAGTTGGAGGCGCAGATGGATCTGTAGAAGAAGAGGCAATGGAGGGCAGTTTAAATAGCCGGGGAGACGAAGTGGGTACACGCGCAAACGGCCGGCGTAGATCGTGACTCAGTGCGTGCGTGAACCGATGCGATCATCAATGTGTAAACGAGAATCGATGCGAGCGTGCTTTGCGTGCTCTGCGTTGGCGGCTGCCTACCTCCCCCTTCTACGTGCTCTGCGTTGGCGGCTGCCTGCCTCCCATTCACGAGCGTGCGTGCAGCCTGTGGCGTGAACTAATGCCTCGATATATGGACGCGACCATGCGTGCAGCCTGCCGCTTCTGCCACCGGCACGTATGCCTGCGACGCTTGAAACGATGTATGTCTGCGTGCGTGTCGGTGTGCATGCATGCGATTAGGTCTAGGTCACTAGATGCGTGCGTGGCGGTGTTCGCATGCATAGCAGGCTACATCGATGCCAAAGCCGGGCATGCATAGCAGGCTGCATCCATCGATAGCAGGCTTTTTTAATTTATTACCAACAAACTAACGGGCCCGTCCTATGAACACAAACACGGCCCAACAAGCGAAGCCACAGCCACAGTCAACAGAGTCCAACGAGCCCCTAAAAAAACAGAATCCAACGTGGCCCCACAAGTCAGTTAATGGCCAAGATGGCAAATGTCTGTTATGAACATTTGTGAGAGTTTTAGCTAAGGGAATGGGGAAAAGTGAGCAAAAGTTTGAAGTGTGGGGAAAACTGAGCACAACTAAGGAATTGGGGGCACAGATGGAATAAGCCCTTCTTTTACTGGAGCATGGTATAGTGGGTACTCCTGGATCTCCAAGTTTCTTTGGTATTACACCCTTAAAAGTATAATTAGCAAGCATGGTGGAAATTTTGGCTTCCGGTATCTTTCTTTTATTAGTAACAATTTCTTTCATGTACATAGCAAAAGATTCATTTTAAGCATATCAGTCAATCGCATACACAAAAAGATAGGTCTAATCATTTCAGCAAAGCGCTCAAAATCCTCATCATCCTTTTTCTTGGATGGTTTGGGAGGAAAAGGCATGGGTTTATGAACCCATGGTTCTCTTTCTATACTGTGTTTCCTAGCAACAAAGTCTTTCTTATCATAACGTTGATTCTTTGATTGTGGGTTATCAAGATCAACAGCAGGTTCAATTTCTATATCATTATCATTACGAGGTTGAGCATCACCATGAACATTATCATTAACATTATTACTAGTTTCAGGTTCATTACCAGATTGAGTTTCAGCATCAGAAATAGAAATATCATTTGGATTCTCAGGTGTTTCAGTAATAGGTTCACTAGAAGCATGCAAAGTCCTATCATTTTTCTTTTTCTTCTTTTTAGAAGGACTAGGTGCATCCACATTATTTCTCTGAGAATCTTGCTCAATTCTCTTAGGATGGCCTTCAGGATACAAAGGTTCCTGAGTCATTCTACCACCTCTAGTCATAACTCTAACAGCATTATCATTATCTTTACTATTCAATTCATTGAGCAAATCATTTTGAGCTTTAAGTACTTGTTCTACTTGAGTGGTAACCACAGAAGCATGTTTACTAATAAGTTTAAGTTCACCTTTGACTAGCCATATAATCACCAAAGTGTTCAAGCATATTTGAATTGTATTTCAATTGTCTACCAAAATAAGCATTAAAGTCTTCTTGCTTAGCCATAAATTTATCATACTCATCTAAGCATGGGCTAGCAAACTTAGTATATGGGATTTCAGCTTTATCATATCTATAGAGAGAATTTACCTTTACTATCTGTGTCGGGTTATCAAGACCATGAGTTTCTTCAATAGGTAATGGATTAAGATCATATGTTTCTTTAGATGGCGGTAAATTAAGACCATGTATTTCTTCAATGGGAGGTAAATTCTTAACATCTTCAGCTTTAATACCTTTTTCTTTCATAGATTTCTTTGCCTCTTGCATATCTTTAGGACTGAGAAATAGAATACCCCTCTTCTTCGGAGTTGGTTTAGGAATAGGCTCAGGAATTGGCTCCGGAGGTGTCCAATTATTTTCATTTGTCAACATATTATTCAATAGAATTTCAGCTTCATCTGATATTCTTTCCCTGAAAACAGAACTAGCACAACTATCGAGGTAATCTCTGGAGGCATCGGTTAGTCCATTATAAAAATATCAAGTATTTCATTTTTCTTAAGAGGATGATCAGGCAAAGCATTAAGTAATTGGAGAAGCCTCCCCAAGCTTGTGGGAGACACTCTTCTTCAATTTGCACAAAATTATATATATCCCTTAAAGTGGCTTGTTTCTTATGAGCAGGGAAATATTTAGCAGAGAAGTAATAAATCTTATCCTAGAGACTACGCACACAACCAGGATCAAGAGAATTAAACCATATCTTAGCATCACCCTTTAATGAGAACGGAAATATTTTAAGGATATAAAAGTAACGAGTTCTCTCATCAGTAGTGAACATGGTGCCTATATCATTAAATTTAGTAAGATGTGCCTGTCGGGGTTGGGGTCCCGGCAAACCCTTAAGGTTCGAACCCTGGGGTGCGCGCGAAGTCTATCCCTCCAATCGATCTACGCTCTAGCTTGCTAGGATCTTGCGGACGAACTCGACGAACTCACAACACAGATAGACACAGGGTTTATACTGGTTCGGGCCACCATTGCGGTGTAACACCCTACTCCAGTGTGGTGCTGGTGGATTGCCTCTTGGGCTGATGATGACAATACAAGGGAAGAACGGCCTCCTGAGGTTGAGGTATTCTTAGGCTCGGTGAGCTTGTGTGTCCCACCGTCACTCTCCACTGTGGTGGCTAGTACTATTTATAGAGGCCCTGGTCCTCTTCCCAAATATCGAGCGGGAAGGGAGCCAACAATGGCGGGCTAATTTGAAGGGGGACAGCTAGTACAAGCTATCCTAACAAAAGTAGTCTTCGCCTGCACAAAGTTCCGGTGGTGACGCTGCTCCGGGCTCCACGATGACCTCCGTCTTGCAGTCCTTGGTCTTAGTCTTGTTGCACCGAAATGGCAACCTTTGCCTGATACCTCGGTACTCCGTGGCTGCACTTGCCCCCTTTGCACCAAAGAGGAAACAAGGACGTTGTGCACGCTGGCGCCCGCCTGGTGTCGATCGTCACGGCTCACGTCACGAAAACCTCGTTAGGTTCGCCCCACCTTGATATCTCCGCTCCTCGTGAGCCTTCCCAGTTAGGCCACTCCGGAGGAGGTCCTGCGTCATCCGCCTCGCAAGGCTTGGCCCCTCGCAAGGGTCTTGAGTGCTTTACTGGTGAAGATGGGTCGTACGGCCTGCTGGCTCAGCCATGCCACGGGCCGCAGGCAGGCAAGTCCGGGGACCCCCATTCCCAGAACGCCGACAGTAGCCCCCGGGCTCAAGGTGCGCGTGGGCTTGGCTTCGCGGCAAAGCCAAGGGTCAAGCTCGAAGCGCCGTAGGGCCCCAAAGCCTACGGCCTCGGTTGACGCGTGGCAGTTGATGGAACATGGGCGTCTCCGCTTCCCCATGCTGCTTCGGCGACTGCACGACTTGACAAGTCCCTGCGACATGCAAGGGAAACCATCATTACCTATGATCGTGGGAGACGCCGGTTGGCCTTCTCTTGCTATAAATGTGGAGGGGGGCGAAGCCCCCGTTGCCCATCTCTTCCTTGCTTGCTCCCTCCTTCTTGCTCCATTGCTTGCAGTGCCTCTGATGGCGCCTCAAAGGAAGTTCTGTGCCACCGAGAAGGGAAAGGCCCCTCGTGAGGGCCCTAGTTCCCCGGTGCCCAAGCGCGGTCGCGGCCGCCCGCGCAAGCACGCTACGACCCCCACTGCGGCCCATCGTCGAGGTGGCGCCACGGCACGCGGAGGGGGTCGTCCCAACCGTGGCGGTCTAGCTGACGGGGGGAGGTGCGCGATGGCGGCGAGGCCTCGTCGCCCGCGCTTCCATGCAGCGGAGGCGTCGCCGGAGTTTGTTGTTTGGTCGGAAAACCCGACCGACAACTGGCTCCAGCTTCCGCCCTTCTTTGTCGATGAGCTTCCGGCCCCTGGGCCAGGGGGCTCTGGTTGCAGGCAGATGGTTGCTGTAGTAAGGCCTCATGGGTCGCGGTCGAGACTTCTGCCGCGGGCAACATAGCCCTGGCCCGCGGCTGGCAGACATTAGCCCGCGCGCGCGGCCTGGGCAGGCGGTGCACGCTCCACTTCAAGTATGACGGCAGGTCGACCCTCTTTGTGAGGGTGTTCGGGGAAGATGGCCGCTGCACTGGATGCTGCCCCAAGATGAAGGACGACGAGGAGGTGCTTGGCCTTGGCGACGGTCGTGACGAGGGTGAGGGCGAGCCTGCCCTCAGCGGCGACCGCATCTCCTCCAATTACGGCGGCTCTCCCTCCTGCGACAGCTCCAGCAGCAGTGGCTATGATCACCCGCCGCGCTCGCTTCGAAGGAGGCAGCGGGTCATCTCGTCGCCGCGCCTCCGTGAAGCGCGAGGAGGGGTCCGGTTAGGCTTGGGCGTCGCTAAGGGCCTGCCCCCATAGATTGTTGAAACGCCGCTTTGTTTGGTTTTTCCCTTTCTTTCCCTGCACTAGGAAATGAAACCAGTATGGGCCCAGAGGGGCGTGTATCGAACTATGGTTCTTGGTTAATGCAAAATGCGAGTTATTACCGTGACATGCGATTATTTTGTGAAGAGGTAACCTAACCTGGCGTGTTTGGGATGCCCCTTCCTTCACAAGATATCTGCGTTTGCTCAGGAACTGCAAAAATTTGTTAGGGGGTGCGCTAGGGGATTTTGCCATTTACCTGAACCTTGACTTAGCACTTTGCATCGCGCTACCCGAGGGGCATGGATTTAGGGGAGTTGCGCTAGCTTCCAGGCTCGAACGAGGGTGACTCGCGAGAAGGTAGAGAGAAGGGAAAGCTCGCGAGGGCACCTGCCTGCCTAGCCCCCTCGCGAGGTATGCGAGAGAGAGAGAGAGAGAGAGAGATATCACGAGTAAACAAGAGCTGAAAAAACGCGGTAAAAGGCGAAGGAACCAAATCGGCAAGGAACGCCAAAGGCAAATTCGATTAAGGAAAAGCAAGCCAACTACGGAAAGCAAATGAAAAGATGCGTCCGGCACCTAATCTAGTCTTCGAGTCTTCTCACCAGCGCGGAGCTAAGTGATGTCCACTAGGCGTGGGAGGGAGCCCCAGGGCTTGAGGCCGGCGCTCCTGAGACTCCGGGGCGTGTACAGCCCCAACTCATTATTACATGAGTGTCACGGGCGGCGATTCTTCATAGGCACCGGGCCTTGCTTCACAGGCTCTGGGCCTTGCTTCTTAGGCTCTGGGCCTTGCTTCTCAGGCTCTGGACCTTCCTTCTCAGGCTCTGGGCCTTGCTTCATGGGTAGAACTTCCGGAGGTGCTGGATGTTCCAGGCGTTTTGGATGGGTGTCCCCTCTTGCGTCTCCAAGCGCACGGCACCAAGCCTGGCGATATGAACGACCCTGAACGGGCCCTCCCACATGGGTGAGAGCTTGTGCAAGCCTTCCCTGGAAAGGACCCGCCTCAGGATCAGGTCACTCGTCTTGAGCGCCCTGGAGCGAATGTTGCGGCAGTGGTAGCGCCGCAACGCTTGCCGGTACCTTAGCGCCCTTAATGCAGCCTCGTGACGTCGTTCCTCCCCCAGCACGAGATCCATCCCCCGCATGGCGTCCTGCTACATTTCGTCAAACGCCAGGACCCGTGCGAAGCGATGCCTGACCTCGTGAGGAAGGACTGCTTCAGCTCCGTAGACGAGGAAGAACGGAGTCTCGCCCATTGGCTTGGTGGCGGTGGTGCGGATGGACCACAGCACGGACTGGAGCTCATCATGCCAGCCCCTGCTGCAGGCCTCCAGCTTCTTCTTGAAGGTCCTGAGGCCCCTCAAGACCTCTGCGTTGGCGCGCTCCGCCTGACCATTGCTCCTGGGTTGGGCTACCGAAGTGTAGCAAATCTGCGTTCCAAGGTTGGCGCAGTAGGTTTTAAAGAGGTTACTAGTGAACTGCGAGCTGTTATCTATGATGATGCGGTTGGGGACCCCGAAGCGGCTCACGAGGCCCTTGATGAACTTGACGGCAGAGCCAGCTGGAATGGTTCGGACGGCTTCCACCTCTGCCCACTTAGTGAACTTATCGATGGCGACGTAGAGATAGCGGTAGCCCCCTGGCGCTCGCGGGAACGGGCCTAGGATGTCCAGCCCCCAGACCGCGAACGGCCACGTGAGTGGGATGGTTTGGAGGCCCTGAGTAGGCTGATGGATTTGCTTGGCGTGGAATTGGCAAGCTTCGCGGGACTCCACCAGCTTGGCTGCATCATTAACTGCTGTAGGCCAATAGAATCTGCTGCGAAAGGCATTGCCGACGAGGGTCCGTGATGACAAGTGATGTCCACAGTCCCTGCCGTGTATGTCAGTCAGCAGCTCCCTCCCTTGATCACTAGAGATGCAGCACAGCGTGACGTCGTTCGGTCGTTTCTTGTATAATTCGCCGTCTTGAATGTAGTATGCTGTGGCCTGTCGGGACACACGCTCCACGTCCTCTTCTTTCTCCGGAAATGTCCCGTGCATCAGGTACTCCTCGAACTCCTTGGTCCAGCACTCCCCCTGGGGCTCGAGCGCCAAGAGCAGGCGAGCTCCTGAGGTCGGGCCACATTCTGGGGCTCCCGAGGCCGAGGGCTGAGGGAGCTCTTCCCGAGGCTGAGTCGTGCTTGGAAGAGGCGGCGTAGCTGACGGCTTGAAGAGCCACTCTTCGAAGACGCCGGGCTCCTGCGGTTGCCGCCTGGATGCTCTCTTGGCGATGTCGTCGGCTTCCTTGTTGGTGCCCCGGGGCACGTGCTGCAGCTCCAAGCCTGTGAACTGCTTCTCCATTTTGCGCACCTCAGCAAGGTAGGCCTCCATGTGCTCGTCCTTTGGCTCGTACACTTTGTTGGAGAAGTTGACGAGGAGCTGCGAGTCGCCCTTGACGATAAGGCGTCTCACCCACATAGTTGGTGCAGCCTTTAGGCCGGCTATGAGGCCCTCGTATTCTGCAATATTGTTAGAGACCTTCTCGCCGTGCTGAAAGCAGAGCTGCACGGCGTAGCAAAGCTTGTCCTGGGTGGGCGAGATGAGCACTGCTCCAACCTCCGCGCCCTGGTGTGCAAAGGCGCCGTCAAAATACATGACCCAGCCGTCTGGCGCCTCGCTTCCTAGGGAAGTGGACCGGTCCTCTCCGTCCTCAAGAGCTGGGGCATTTGTCCATTCTGCCACAAAATCAGCAAGAGCGGCTCCCTTGATGACCCTGGTGGTGCTAAACTCCAGCTGAAATGCTTGCAGCTCGATGTTCCATTCAGCGACCCTTCCGGCTGAGTTTGGGCTCCTGAGTATCCTCTCCAACGGGTAATATGAGACGACCTTGATGGGGTGTCCCTAGAAGTAGTGCCACGGCTTGCGCGAGGCCACCAAAAGTGCGAGCAAGAGCTTCTGCGGCATGGGGTAGTGCGCCCTCGCGTCCCGCAGTATAGTGCTGATGAAGTATACTGGGTGCTCAACAAGGGCCGGTACACTGTTGAGTCTTGGGTCCCGCGTAGGTTGCAGCATATCCTGAAGTGATGGGTCTCCTGAGACCTGACAGCCCTTGGGAGCCTTCGCGATGTTGCTCTGCTAAGCTAGGTCTTCCGCCGCTGATGGCATCGCTGCACCTCTCCGGCCCGGTGCTGTATCAATTCTACCCTTATCTTGACGCTCTTCCCGAACCGCCACCGACGCTGCGCTGGCAGAGTATGGGGTGGCGGCAAGGTAGAGCAAGAGAGGCTCGAGAGGCCGCGGCGCCACCATCACCGGGGGGCTGGTGAGGTATTTCTGAAGGTCTCGGAAGGCCTGGTCGGCCTCCGGGGTCCACTTGAAGGGGCCTTTCTTCTTCATGAGCTTACAGAAGGGCAGGGTGCACTCGCCTAGCTTAGAGATGAAACGCCCTAACGCGGTTACCCGTCCTACCAGTTTTTGCATCTCCTTGAGGGTCTGCGGTGGGCTCATGTCTTCGATGGCCTTGATCTTTTCTGGATTCGCCTCGATCCCTCTATGGGATACGAGAAACCCTAGCAACTTGCCGGATGGGACACCAAACACACACTTTTCCGGGTTAAGCCTCAAATTCACTTGGCGCAAGCTCTCGAAGGTCTCCTCCAAGTCTTGAATCAACGTCCTCGCCTCGCGAGATTTACCCACTATGTCATCAACATAGGCCTCTGTGTTCCTGCTGAGCTGCCGCCCCAAGGCGATGTGCATCAGCCGCTGAAAGGTTGCACCCGCGTTGCGAAGGCTGAAAGGCATGCAGGTGTAGCAGTAAACCCCACACGGTGTCAAGAAGGCCGTCTTCTCCACATCCTCCACCTCCATCTTGATCTAATGATATCCATAGAACGCATCCAAGAAACACAGCAGGTTGCACTCGGTGGTGGATTCGACGATTTGATTGATGCGCGGAAGGGGGAACGGGTCTTGGGGGCAGGCCTTGTTTAGGTTGGTGAAGTCGACGCACATCCGTTCCTTCCCGCCTTTCTTCGGCACTACGATGGGGTTCGCCAGCCATTCGGGGTATCGAACTTCTCGGATTGTACCTGCCGCCTCCAGCTTGCGTGTCTCTTGGACGATGAAGGCCTGCTTCTCGGTGGACTACCGTCTTGCTCGCTGCTTCACAGGACGTACGTTGGGGCACACCTTTAGATGATGCTGGATTACCTCTCTCGGGACCCCTACTAGTTGATCGGGCTCCCATGCGAATATCTCCTTGTTCGCGCGCAAGAACCTCACCAAAGCTTCTTCTTGCCTCGGGTTAAGGTCGGTTCCTATGGTGAAGGTGGCTCCTGAAGACCCATCCTCGTTGACCGGCACGTGCTTGGTCTCTACCTTGTCTTGGGTGAATAGCTGCTTTTTCTTGGTGGGCGCTGCCTCCTTGGCCACCGGCGCGCCGGCGCCGGCTGGCTGCGCCGCTGCGGCGGTCTTGAAGGTGAGCCTGAGTGCCATCACGGCCTCCTTAGTGTCCCCTTGGATGGTGAGGACGCCCTTGCTCCCTGGCATCTTCATGAGGTTGTAAGTCGGGTGAGTTGCAGCCATGAACTGAGCGAGGCCCGGATACCCGAGGATGGCATTGTACAGGAGACCGATGCGGGCAATGTCGAAGTCCACCAGCTCGGTGCGATACTTATCCCGCGTGCCAAAGGTGATAGGGAGGCGGATCTGCCCCAAGGGGTAAGCAGCTCAACCGCCACCCCTATGAAGGGCTTGTTGAGGCCGAGCCGTTCGAGCGGCACATGAAGAAGGCTGAAAGCTTCTACGGAGAGCAGGTTGAGACCAGCGCCGCCATCGATGAGGGTCTTGGTGACGGCCACGTTGCAAATGGTGGGCGTGCAGAGCATCAGAAGCATCCCTGAGCCAGCGGTGGAGCCGGGGTGGTCTTCCGAGTCGAAGGTGAGGTCGGCTTCCGGCGCGGCCCAACCTGGCGGAGCCCCCAAGCGCTTGCAGGCGGCCCAAATCTGGCGGAAGAAAGGCTTGAAGTGGCGATCTGAAGGAGGTGCTTGGGAGACGCCCAGCAGCGCCGTGACTGCGTGGTGTACCGGTGTCGCATAGCACGCAGTGAAGAGGTCGCGGAGTTCCCCCCAGGACGTCACCGTGGATCCCGGGAGGCCGAGCAGCCAGGCGCGCGGCTCGTCGGCGAGGGCCAGGGGGAACAAGTTGGCCATGATCTTTTCGTCACCTCCGGCTTCGAGGACAGCCTCCTCATATGCTATCAAGAAGAGCGCCGAGTCTGCTGCGCCGTCGTAACACGGCGGCATCTCCGGCCTGAACTTGACCGGCCACTGCACCCGCCGGAGAGCGGGGGCCAGGGCTCGGTACCCAGACTCCCTGCTGCAGGCGCCGGTCGAGGAGGTCGGTATCGAGGTACCTATCATGGGAGCACGGTGCAGAGGTACGGGGCGCTGGTTGATGGAGAAAAGCTCCGGCGCACCCCTACCTGGCGCGCCAAATGTCGGGGTTGGGGTCCCGGCAAACCCTTAAGGTTCGAACACTTGGGTGCGCGCAAAGTCTATCCCTCCAACCGATCTACGCTCCAGCTTGCTAGGATCTCACAGACGAACTCGACAAACTCACAACATAGATGGACACAGGGTTTATACTGGTTCGGGCCACCGTTGCGGTGTAACACCCTAATCAAGTGTGGTGGTGGTGTATTGCCTCTTGGGCTGATGATGACAATACAAGGGAAGAACGTCCTCCTGAGGTTGAGGTGTTCTTGGGCTCGGTGAGCTTGTGTGTCCCACCGTCGCTCTCCACTGTGGTGGCTAGTCCTATTTATAGAGGCCTTGTTCCTCTTCCCAAATATTGAGCGGGAAGGGAGCCAACAATGGCGGGCTAATTTGAAGGGGGGCAACTAGTACAAGCTATCTTGACAAAAGTAGTCTTCGCCTGCACAAAGTTCTGGTGGTGACGCTGCTCCGGGCTCCACGATGACCTCCGTCTTGCAGTCCTTGGTCTTGGTCTTGTTGCACCAAAATGGCAACTTTTTACTGATGCCTCAGTACTCCGTGGTTGCGCTTGCCCCCTTTGCACCAAAGAGGAAACAAGGACGCTATGTGCGCTGGCGCCCACTTGGTGCCCGCCTGGTGTCGATCATCACGGCTCACGTCACAAAAACCTCATGAGGTTCGCCCTGCCTTGATATCTCTGCTCCTCGTGAGCCTGCCCAGTTAGGCCGCTCAGGAGGAGGTCCTGCGTCGTCCGCCTCACGAGGGTCTTGACTGCTTTGCTAGTGAAGATAGACCGTATGGCCTGCTGGCTCAGCCACGCCGCGGGCCGCAGGCAGGCAAGTCTGGGGATCCCCGTTCCCAGAACGCCGACAGTGCCACAACAGTTTCAGATTCATAGCCATGAAAAGGATCAGATTCAACCAAAGTAATTCTTATTAGTAACACAGATAGGTCAAGCAGCAGAATTCATAATCCTTATTAGTAACATAGATAGGTCAAGCAGCAGAAGCTGGGTCAGGTGTCATCCTAGTAGTTAGAAATTGCTTATTCCATTTAGCTAATAACCTCTTAAGTTCGTATCTATATTTGCAAGCTAAAATAGCTAAAGAAGCTTCTTTATCAAAAACATGACCCTCGGGAATAGCAAGCAAGTCTTCATCATCAATTTCATTAGTATTATCAGATTCAATATTTTCAATCTCTCTAGCCCTAGCAAGTTGTTCATCAAGAAATTCACCAAGTGGCACAGTAGTATCAAGCATAGAAGTAGTTTCATCATAAGTATCATGTATAGCAGAAGTAGCATCATCAATAACATGCGACATATCCGAATGAATAGTAGAAGCAGGTTTAGGTGTCGCAAGCTTACTTAAAACAGAAGGTGAATCAAGTGCAGAGCTAGATGGCAGTTCCTTACCTCCCCTCGTAGTTGAGGGATAAATCTTGGTTCATGGATCTTTCAAGTTCTTCATAATGATAAGCAGATATAAATCTCAAGTGACTCAAAGAATAGAGCTATGCTCCCCGGCAACGGCGCCAGAAAATAGTCTTGATAACCCACAAGTATAGGGGATCGCAACAGTTTTCGAGGGTAGAGTATTCAACCCAAATTTATTGATTCGACACAAGGGGAGCCAAAGAATATTCTCAAGTATTAGCAGCTGAGTTGTCAATTCAAGCACACCTAGAAACTTAATATCTGCAGCAAAGTATTTAGTAGCAAAGTAATATGATAGTAGTGGTAACGGTAGGAAAAGGTAACAGTAGGAAAAGTAGTGTTTCTGGTATTTTGTAGTGATGATAGCAACAGCAATGGAAAAGTAAATAAGCGAAGAACAATATATGGAAAGCTCGTAGGCAATGGATCGGTGATGGAGAATAATGCCGGATGCAGTTCATCATGTAACAGTCATAACCTAGGGTGACACAGAACTAGCTCCAGTTTATCAATGTAATGTAGGCATGTATTCCGAATATAGTCATACGTGCTTATGGAAAAGAACTAGCATGACATCTTTTGTCCTACCCTCCCGTGGAAGAGGGGTCCTTACGGAAACTAAGGGATATTAAGGTCTCCTTTTAATAGAGTATCGGAACAAAGCATTAACACATAGTGAATACATGAACTCCTCAAACTACGGTCATCACCGGTAAGTATCCCGGTTATTGTCACTTCAGGGTTAACGGATCATAACACATAATAGGTGACTATAGACTTGCAAGATAGGATCAAGAACTCTCATATATTGATGAAAACATAATAGGTTCAGATCTGAAATCATGGCACTCGGGCCCTAGTGACAAGCATTAAGCATAGCAAAGTCATAGCAACATCAATCTCAGAACATAGTGGATACTAGGGATCAAACCCTAACAAAACTAACTCGATTACATGATAGATCCCATCCAACCCCTCACCGTCCAGCAAGCCTATGATGGAATTACTCATGCACGGCGGTGAGCATCATGAAATTGGTGATGAAGGATGGTTGATGATGACGATGGCGATGGATTACCCTCTCCGGAGCCCCGAACGGACTCCAGATCAGCCCTCCCGAGAGGTTTTAGGGCTTGGCGGCGGCTCCGTATCATAAAACATGATGAATTCTTCTCTCTGATTTTTCCTCCCCGAAACACAATATATAGAGTTGGAGTTGGAGTCGGAGGAGCTTCGGGGGGGCCACGATGCAGGGGGGGCGCGTCCTAGGGGGGCAGGCGCGCCCCCACCTTCGTGGACAGGTGGTGGGCCCCCTGGCCTTCATCTTTTGCTGGTATTTTTTATATTTTCCAAAAAGTTGCTCCGTGAAGTTTCAGGTTGTTCCGAGAACGTTTGTTTCTGCACATAAATAACACGATGGTAATTCTGTTGAAAACATCGTCAGTCCGGGTTAGTTCCATTCAAATCATGCAAGTGAGAGTCCAAAACAAGGGCAAAAGTGTTTTTTATATTTTCCAAAAAGGGGTATCACGGGCCGTTGGATATCATCTAGATTTCACCAGATTTTGCCACATGTACAATCTAGAAGACTCTATGGTTGAACTTAAGCACAATGCACAAACCTCAAAACACAAGCACTTCTTCTTTGTTCTAGAATCTTCCGTATCATAATTGCCCAAATGTTTTTCTACATGATTTGTTTTTACTTTATGCCTTACAATGCACAATTCCATGAATCTTAAAATAGATTAGCTTTCTTATAAAAACTTGATGATTTTGAATGAAATGAACTATAAGAATTAAACGAACATCTATGTCATGCATATATGACTCAAAGCTTACAAGCTATAATGTGGTATTTATTCATAATTTGGTTGCCAAATCTCATGCGTGGAATGCACATGTACTTTACTAGTCTAAATGGTGTTTGTGTGTGTGTGTTGCGCGTGTTAAACACATTGTACGTAGTATATCATACTAGTCTAAATTGTCTTTTTTATTTTGGGTACACGTTAAGCTTGTTCTCCTGAAATTTCAAGCCGCGCCTTGTTATGCCGAAATTTCAAGCTAGCGTCTCTGTCTATCGTGCTGCGAAACTCCCGCCTCTTCAACCCGCGCCTTGTTACCCCGAAATATTTAAGATAAATCTTTGTCTCGTTGTGCTCTGACAACTCCCTCCATCTCAACCTGCGCCTTGCTATTCCAAAATTACAACACGCACGAAAACTCCCACCTCCTGTGAAATCCCGACACGTGAAATGCATGTGATACCCCTGAACCGAAAGAACCGCCTCAAATCGGTGGGGGTACTTTCGTAACTTAGCCCACATTTCAGACAAGCGCGTCCCTAAGCCATGGTTCCCCCACTCCCATCCCATCCGCCCACCCATTCGCACACCAAGGCCGGCAAAACCCGCAAAGCCCCACACTCTCCTCCGTCCGCCACCCAGCCGGAGCCTCTTCCCCAACGATGTTGTCCACAGCAACACCCCGACGTCCCTCATTCACCGTACTGGATGAGGATCCGTCATTGATCTGGTCGTCCCGCTGGTTCAGCCACCCCGTCCTCCACCTCCAAGGAGTTACCCCGACGTTCCCCTCATCTTTCGCGCCACCTCCATTCCCACACCGCCGTCTTCACCTGCACCACCGGGAGAGCATCATCATCACTGTTTCCTCGGATGAAGTCGCGCCCTAATCGGTGCCACCAAAGAGGTTGTACACTAATCACCGCATTTTCTTCTTGATTCGATCTCGCGGTGCTGCCGGCGCTCGGTCCCGAGCCAACATGGCATGGCTCCATCCACGGTGGCGTCACAGGCCACTTCCTCCACGGTGTCGCTCCCTCGGCGGCGACGTCCACATCAGTAGGAGCTGCTGCTGCTTTAGCTCTCGCTCGCACTGCTGCTCTGCTCTTGCTCTCAGTCCCCTGCCTGGTCTGCTCTTGCTCGTGCTGCTGCTCTCGCTCTTGCTCTTGCTTGCGATGCTACTCCGATTTAGCTACACTTCAGTCAACTGAATCGACTTTTGGGTCAGTCGATTTTCAGGGGGTGGGGGGGCTCCCCGGAGTTAAGGAAGAACCAGCCACAGCGGGGAGCGGGCTCGCCGGAGAGGTATCCCACATCTATCTTAGGGTTCAGGGGTGGGGCAGTGGTCGCCTGCGGGGGTGGGGCGGTGGCGCGGGGATTGCTGAAGAAAAAGCTCAGCACGAGGGGGCCTACAGGGATGGCCGGGGCGGCGGCGGACCGGCGGTGGGGAGTGTTTTTAGGGTGGGCGGGGCGGCGGGGGGCGGTTGTTTGGCCGGTGTCGGCTGGCGGCTCAGGGGGGTGGAGGTTGAAGATGAACTACAGGCCCTTGATTTCGTATCCAACGGCTGCAAAATCGACTGATCAGAGATGAAAAAGTTAGTCGACTGACGTGTAGCCTCACCTCTAGTGCGTTCAGTTTTGACAGTAAAATTCAGTTTCGACAGCAAAATTCAGTTTTGATAGTTAAGTTCAGTTTCGACAGTTAAATTCAGTTTCGATAGTTAAGTTCATAGATGAGCGGCTGATGTATACATCTATCACTTTGTGGTTATGTATTTTACGCCATCTATTGGAGATGCTATTAGAATTCCACTCAGGTTAACGTTGTCTCTCTTGTCCTGCTTCAGCTTCGGCGTCGTACAACTCACTGGAGCTACTCCAACGATGAAACCCTCCATCACAGCGGAGCAGTACCTCGGGCTCCATCTCTAGACGTCTAAGATCTTCTTCCCCTCCTCCGACAGCCAAATCAGCCGGAGCATCCTCACCGGCCAACCCAATCACGCTGAGATCGACATGGCTTTGCCAAAGAGGTTGTACACTTCTTGTGGTTTGACTTAATCTCACTGTGCTTCTTTGCATCATGTGATCTTCCAATTCTTGTGGACCAAACACCCAGATTGGCAGAAATCATGTGTTTTTAAATTCTCTGTTTTGCACGTGCATTCCTATCCTATTCCTGTCTATTTCCTATCCTTGCATTGTTAGTATCCTCAAATTCAAACAAGCCCTTACACAATTACTTCTGTTACAGATATGTGTCAAAGAAAACCTTGGGTGGTTTGTCCTGTGTAACGCTCACGATGCGCCTATATCTCTCACGTGTCGAAGCACGACTTAGAGGCATAACCGCATTGTAAGCAATGTCGCAAGTGGGGTAATCTTCACACAACCCATGTAATGAAATAAGGAAAAGAGGTACATAGTTGTCTTACACTCGCCACATCACACAAATAGCATAGATATCATTACATTCATCCAGATACAATCAAGGTCCGACTACGGAACCAAAATAAAGAACAACCCCAAATGCAACAAAGTCCCCGACCCAACTGGGCACCACTACTGATCAACTGGAAACAAAACAACATAACGAACACGAACTTCTTCAAGCTCCTCCTTGAGTTTGGTTGCGTCACCTGCACGATATCATCAGTACCTGCAAACTGGTTTTGGAAGTATCTGTGAGTCACGGGGACTCGGCAATCTCACACTCTCGCAATCAAGACTATTTAAGCTTATGGGTAAAGTAAAAGGTATGAGGTGGAGCTGCAGCAAGCACTAGCATATATGGTGGCTAACTTACGCTAATGAGGGCGAGAATAGAAAGGCAAAGCACGGTCGAGAAACTATGATCAAGAAATGATCCTAGAACACCCTACGTCAAGCATAACTCAGACACCATGTTCACTTCCCGGACTCCGCCGGAAAGAGACCATCATGGCTACACACGCGGTTGATCCATTTTAATTAAATTAAACTTCAGGTTCTCTACAACCGGACATTAACAAATTCCCATCTGCCCATAACCGCGGGCACGGCTTTCAAAAGTTCAAAACCCTGCAGGGGTGTCCCAACTTAGCCCATCACAAGCTCTCACGGTCAACGAAGGATATTCCTTCTCCCAGGAAGACCCGATCAGACTCGGAATCCCGGTTACAAGACATCTCGACAATGGTAAAACAAGACCAACAAAGCCACCCGAATGTACCGACAAATCCCGATAGTAGCTGCACATATCTCGTCCTCAGGGCACACCAGATTGTCCAAGGTTCCGGTAGGCCAGCCCAGAGTTGCCCCTGGTGGCCACCGGCAGCTGACAGGTTGGACCAACACTCAGAGGAGCACTGGCCCGGGGGGTTTAAATAAAGATGACCCTTGAGTTTGTAGAACCCAAGGGAAAGAAAAGGCTAGGTGGCAAATGGTAACACCAATGTTGGGCCTTGCTGGAGGAGTTTTATTCAAGGCGAACTGTCAAGGGGTTCCCATTATAACCCAATCGCGTAAGGAATGAACATAACACCAGTATGACGGAAACTAGGGCGGCAAGAGTGGAACAAAACACCAGGCATAAGGCCGAGCCTTCCACCCTTTACCAAGTATATAGATGCATTAATTTAATAAGAGATATTGTGATATCCCAACAAATATCCATGTTCCAACAAGGAACAACTCCAATCTTCACCTGCAACTAACAACGCTATAAGAGGGGCTGAGCAAAGTGGAAACATAGCCAAACAACGGTTTGCTAGGACAAGGTGGGTTGGAGGCTTGACATGGCAATATGGGAGGCATGATAAGCAAGTGGTAGGTATCGCAGCATAGGCATAGCAAAAGAGCGAGCAACTAGCAAGCAAAGATAGAAGTGATTTTGAGGGTATGGTCATCTTGCCTGAGATCCCGCAAGGAAGAAGAACAAGTCCATGAAGAAGACAAACGGACGTAGTCGAACGGATCCTCACAAACGCGACGTTATCGGAACCAACCCGAAGAAGCAACACCGGAAAGAAGCAAACAACATAGTAAACAACCAACACATAAACATGGCATGATGCACAACCAAGTATGATGCATGTCCGGTTTAATGAAGCATGGCATGGCAAAGTGCACAAACAATCCTACAAATTAAGTGGAGCTCAATATGCAACGAGTTGCATATTGACGGAACACCACAACAATTATTTAGTTCCCTCTCGATTATGTACTCAACAATATTAAATGTTGTTAAACATGGCAAGAGGAGAAGCATAAAGAAATTATCTATTTAGGCAAGTTTAAATGAGGCCAGAACTAACAAACAACAATTCCGGTAAATCCTCATGTGCATTAGCAATTTAAGGCAAACAACAATTTTAAACATCTAAAAGTTATTATCATGATGCAAATGACATGTGCAAGTTTTATGCAGTAATTATGAAAATGTTGACATGATAAGATATGAGGCATTTGTCATCGTGGCGGAAAGAAAGGGTGCCACGGCGACGATAACGGAAATGGTGCCACGGCAACGTTCCGTTTCCGGAAACTCGATTGAGATGCCGGTGGAAAGGAACAAGTGTGATAGGAGCGTGCCATGCGATGAACAGTGGGGTGGTCTCGGATAACGAGTTCCCACGGGTCGACGATGGTGCCAAGCGAGGGAAACATCTAACGATCATGGGAGGATACAACATCCAAACATGCACCTCAAACAACACATGCATTCATTCACGGGCCGTCATCTCAGGGTTATACCTTCGAAGCGTGCAATCGGGACGATTCTCGTTCGGTGCAAAGTAGAGGAAGTAGACGTTCTCAGGACGTTCGTAGTGGAAGTAGGGGTACATGACGATGGTAGAGGTACTCGTGATCTTGGCGGCGGTAGTCGTTCATGTTCTTAGTTGCACAATTTTCCGTACATGTCCGGGATCACGACGAGGGACTTGACGTCCACGGAGGCTTCGAGGGTCGATGGTAGTTGTTCTCGTATCATCGTGGAAGTAGTCGTACTCGGCGATAGTGGTACTTGGTGTTTCGTTCGGTACTTGTTCGATCATCCAAGGTCTTTGGCGCTACGGTACTCAAACTTGACGTTTCCAAGGGGCTACGGATATCGTGGTACTTGGCGAATCCGCGTGGTCTCTGAGAAACTTGAAGGACCGGTTGCTCCGAGTCCTCGGTCCTCATGCTGCTTGCCGAAATCCAAAAACAAGAAAGCCTTGGCGAGATCCAGAACAGCACAAAAAGGCCTATGTTGATAGCGTTCAAAAGGACACGATGAACTGGTCGCCTCCGACGGTGGCAGGTTTCGCAAATGGGGTGCTCGCAGGAGTGGTAGGAGCATGGGGCAAGGGCAGCAGGAGGTTGCTGGCTGGCGCGGGCTCACCGGAGCATCCGGTGCTCGCGGTGGCAAGGCGAAGCAGGGCTGAGCAGCTCGGGCGCGGAGGCAGGGTTCGCGGGAGGTTGGCGGCTGCGACAGAGCTCCTGCACAACATGACAGAGGGAACGGCCATGGCGGGAGCTGGTCGTCGGCAGGGTCTGCAGCGGCTGCAGGAAGCGGGCGGCGCAAGACGGTGTTGGCGCTCCTGCGGGCGTCCATGGCGACGGCGGCCTCCGGCTGGTCCGGTGACTGGACTCCAGCGACGAGGAGTGGCAAAGGGGAACGAGACGAAGCAGCTCTCTCTGCCTGCAAGTGGCAGCGCTAGGAGGAGAACGAAGGGAGGCGGCGCGCGGTGGATCAGGGAAAGGGAGCGAGGGGTGTGGGAGCGATGGGATCGGGAGGTTGCTGCGCGAGGAGATGGGTCTCGGCTCCTGGTGGCGCTGGTGGGAGCGAGAGGGAGAGGTCAAAAGAGAGGGTCGGGCCTAGGTTACGATTAGGTGGGTGGGCCGGGGGAGTGGGCCTTGGAGCCGGCCCAGTGGGAAGGGCGCCAGCTGGGCCTTGGCCAACTGGTGCGGCTGCTAGGCTCCCTCTCCTTTCCAAATTCTTTCCTTTCTTAATTTATTGTTTATATAAATAAACAACCAACAAACGGGAAAATCCAGGAGTTTTTTGGTTAGGAATATGAGATATATAAATATGTATCTGGAACCCTGGATTTATGTAGGGTTTGAATAAATTGCTCTCGCATTTTTAGAAGGTAGAAAATAATTAGAGTTTGTATTATTCTCAAACTTCAATCATTTTTGAACCTGACCAAAACAACTTCAAATGGGATGAAATCTGACAGAGAGAGTGTAGGAAAAAGGCAAGATTTATAGGGAAAAGATGAACATTAATGGAGGAGGAATAAGGTCGCTTGCAAAGACATGAAAGAAGAAGTAAGTAAGAAGTGATGATGCATGGGTGTGTATTGAGAGAGAGATGACAAGGAAAATATATGAAGTTAAGTCGGATACAAGAAGAGTTGAAGACTAATGCAATTGTGTGATGGGTGATTCCAAGTTAATGGAATATTTACAATAGCTCCCTAATAATAGTAGGAGACTTTTATATGTTATAAAGAGAATTTCACCATGTGAACTCCCTCGATATAAATGGATCAAAGATCCATGCCATTTATTTAGTTGAGTTAAGAAAAGAAATGACATGATGGTATGATGACATGATGCAATGCTGAATGCAATGAACCAAACAAATCACACGACGAAACCCGGAAACCCTGGAAGGCACCTGAAGCTCCGGTCTTGGGGCGTCACATCCTGCTCCTGTGGTGATGTGTTCCACCCCAGCTAAGCTGATCCAACGACGGAAGGGTTCAACACAGCAGGGATCCGCTCTCCAGACTATCTTTCGCCGCCTCAGATCTTCTTCCCCACCGCCGGCAGCAACGACAACTGCATTACCATCATCAACTGAGCAAATGACCTTGAGGACTCAACGGGTCCGCAAGAGAGGTCGCACTCTTCCGTATCTACTTACGTTATGCATTGCTTAATATGATGACATGCTACTTTATAGTCGTGTTCACCTATTAGAATCCGACTCAGGTCCAAACTTATGCTGAAACTTGAGTTTTTAAATTGTTGTGTGGTACATATTGGGGCACTAATCAGTACTATCTGTCTACTATCTAGTTAATCTCGGGTGTCTACTATGAGTTTCATGTTGGGTGCAAACAAACATTAAAGGAGCCATTATCTGTATTTTTTAACTAAAGCTACTATCTGCGTGCTATCATTTGTTTTGGGTCTATCCACAGTTTGCTACCATCACTCTAGATTTGTGCATGCACTCCTTACATAATCTCACTATGTTTTATTCCTATGCATGTCAGTTATTGTACACAATGGAACTGAACATGTGGAGCAAAAGAGACGAGCCTTGCGTGGCAATAAAATTTCATGCAGACGTCGCTCCATGGTGGGCGCAAAGGCAGCCCCCCTCCACCCATTTTGGATCATAATCAAGAGGAAGATAACTGTTCTGAGGGGGATTCAGAAGCAGAGGACCACTCCTATTTACCCCATGAGGTCTTCGCTCTAACTTGGCATGCTAATATTGGTAAAATCATGCATATGGTGCCTTGCATTGCTTACTGTATACATCAAAGATGTCATCTGCTTAGTTTAGACATGTTTTGTGTCAATGCCATATGTTTAGTTTATTTATCGTATATGTGAATCATGCAATTCCATCTTGTTTAGCCAGGCATCATATATGTGAATTTTGCAATGCCACCCTGGTTAGCCAGACATCTTATATGTGAATTATATCATGACATCATTTTTTATTACGTGTTAAATTTGTCAACAATTTTAGTACATTAAATTACTCTTCCTGTGCATCAGCCATTCGGCACGGTCATGGAAAAATCTGGAGTGGAAACAAGGTCTTCAGAGCAGACAATGCTATCTGACAAAGTGCATGTCTTGTTGGTTACAGATAGCTCCTCAGAGGAGGATTCAGAGACAGATGACCAGTCCTATCCCCCCCCCCCCCGAGGTGCATGCTCTAACTTGGCAGTGTTATGTTGCTCATATCGTGCGTATGGTATCTTGCATTGCTATGTCATTTGCTTAGTTTAGACATGCTTTGTGTGAATGCCACCTGTTTAGTGTCTAATTACCATATATGTGAATTATGCAATGACATCTTGTTGCAAGACATTATATATGTGAATTATGCAATGCTATCTTGTTGCAATACATTATATATGTGAATTATGCAATGCCATGTTGTTTAGCCAAGCGTCGTATATGTGAATTATATCATGCCATCCTTTTTTGTATTTCTCATTGCTTTTGTAGACAATGTTTGTATATTCAACTGCTCTTCATGTGCATCAGGCATTTGAATTGGTGATGGAGAAATCTGGAGTGAAAACAAGGTCTTCAGAGCAGACAATGCTACCTGGTGAAGCAGATATCTTGCTGGTTACAGATAGCTCTTCAAAGGAGGATTCAGAGGCAGATGACCAGTCCTATTATCCCCCTGAGGTGTATGCTCAAACTTGGCAGGGTTATATTACTCATATCATGCATATGTTGTATTGAAATGCTTAGTTTTTACATCATATACATGATATTGAATGCCATCTCCTTAGTTGACACATCATATATGTGATTGCCCTCTGCTCACTTCCTTAGTATATAGATCATATATTTGAATTATATCATGCCATGATGTTTACATAGATAGCATGTATCTGAATTATGGCATGCCAACCCATTTTCTAAAGACATAATATAGTTATATCATCTCATCATGTTCACACTTCACATAGTCATCATATTTTGAATTATATCATTCTATCCGTGAATTATATCATGCCATCATGTTTCCTTCGACGGCATGTTTGTGATTTATGGCATGCCAACCACTTTAATAAACACATCATATAGTTATATCATGTCATCCTGTTTACATAGTCGTCATATTTTGAAGTATGTCATTCTATCATGTTTAGTTAGCCATCATACGTGTGAAATTGTGACATGCTATCATGTTTAATTAGCCATCATATATGTGAAATTATGTCCTGCTATTCTGTTTGGTTAGACAACATAAATGTGAATTATTTCATGCCCTGTTTTCTTCCCTACTATCCATTGCACATGTCTATCTTACAATGTCTGTACATTCAATTACTTTTCTTGTTTATCAGCCATTTCAATTGGAGGGGGTGATGGCAGTATCTGTGGGAGTAAAAACATGGTCTTCAGAAAAGATTGTGCTACCCGTCGATGGAGATAGAACCACGGTTGTACTTGCCCAAGAACCAGCCCCACCACACATAACCCAGACTCACGCAGATTGTACCCCTACCCAGTTCGACAGAGAACCAGCTACACCCCTTCTAACCCCAACCCCAGCACATAGTAACCCAGTTCCTGTTGACACAACACCGTCTCCACCATAGAGCACCCAAACACGAGCAGTTAGTAAGGCAACTACAGTGCCCAAAGCAAGAGGACCACCACTCCGAACCCCAAGTCAACGCTTGAAGCAGAAGAAGAATTGTTCTCAGGTCAGGTTCCGTAGCTATGGTTCATACTACTTTGCTCTTGCATCACTGTATTTACTCATACCAACTAATTTCAAGTTTGAAGGATGCAATTGAAACTCCAATGGCGCAACAGGTATGTTTTAAACCTGTTTCTTTAACGTGTTTGCTGTTGTAACTTGCTTTATTTTGATTTCAGTTTCAATTGAATAAACAGTTATATTCTCATGCCATGCACCTTACAAGTGTTGTTATTGTTGTGTAGTTTCCCACACTTATATTCTGTCTAAGCTGCTTTGTGTTAAATAGATATGATTCGAATGGTATCTATCTTGATTTGGCAACATAAACTAGAATGATATAGACCATATAGTGACCATACTGCATAGATATATATTTGTTTCATGATGTTATCCTGTCCACCTTACTACTGAACTGGTTTACCAAAATGAGTTTCATATACTACATTGTAAACATGTGATGTGTTTGTTTGTTTCTCTTTTAGAATGCGGATAAAATATTGGAGAAGAGTACCCTGTTATGCAATGGTACAGGAAGTAATGCAGATAAGGTTCAAGATAGTGAGACATCCCTGTTGTTCTCCAAGAAAGCTGATAAAAATTATATTGAAGACACTGAGACAACCCCAAAATCCTGTCTTGATGTAGTGTTCAAGATACTGGCTACTACTGCTGGCATCAGCTCTTCAAACTCGCTGCCTGAATCAGTTCGGCTTCTTGAGTCTCAATTTCAAGTTGAAAGACAACGATCAGATGTTATGCGACAGGACGCCGAAGGACTGAGGAAGTCCCTGCAGAATTCAGATGCATACTTTCTGGTGCAAAAACAAGTGCTGGAGGATTTAAGCGCCGAACAAGAGAAAGTTAATAAGCTTGCTAAGCATCTTGCCAGCATTATGGGTACCCAGGATATTGTTTCTTGAGCTCCTCTGAAGTGGTTTCAGTTCTGGACTTGTTTTTTTGCGGCGTTTATATGCTGCTTTGTTCCCTATATTTGCACTCGTGGCGAACTTTGATGCCTAGTGGATGTAATATGTGTAAGAGCCGTGATAGCCTAGCGTAAGTTGCTTGCATGTTTATTTCCATATTGTCTTGTTTATTTGTTTTCTTGTAGTCAGTGCAGTTCTCCTTCCGTGGTTTTCTAATGGCCACAATAACCTATTTTTTAAAACTAGGCCACATTAACCATGGGCTACATATTTACTGTAGTTAACATGGGCCTCGTACGGGCCGTAGAAACAATGGGCCTTCTAAGGGCCGTAGAAACAATGGGTCTTCTATGGGGCGTAGAAACCATGGGCCTTATATGGGCCGTTGACACAATGGGCCTTCTATGGGCCGTATCAACAATGGGCCTTCTACGGGCCGTATGATCGGTTGGCCAAACATGGGCCAATAACATACCACATTAT
Organism: Triticum monococcum; assembly: GCA_034509565.1. Classification (NCBI taxonomy): domain Eukaryota; kingdom Viridiplantae; phylum Streptophyta; class Magnoliopsida; order Poales; family Poaceae; genus Triticum; species Triticum monococcum. The sequence continues at coordinate 71,248,845 of CM067842.1, read as the reverse complement.
GGCCGTAAATGGGCTAGAGTTGAAATCTTCTATTCATGGGCGGGCCATAACGGGCCGTTGTTAATCGGCCGTATTTGATGATGCTATGAAAACAGTCCAATGTATTAACGGGCCACAAACCGGCCGGCTGTAACCACGGGCTGAATTTGACCCACAAGCAGAAAATGACAGTAACGGGCCGAAAGTAAACGAATGCTGGAAATGAGCCCAAGAATAAATGGGCCCTGAGAAGGCCGAAAGATAACATGGGCTGGAAACGGCCCAATGGAATAATGGGTCGTTAATGGGTATAAAGTGATACACTATTCATTACGGGCCAGCTTTACCACGGGCCATTAATGGGCCGAGGGTTACTAAGGGCCTCATATGGGCCGAAAAACGTCATGGGCCATACATGTGCCAGAAGTTAAAATGGGTTGGAATTATATTGGACGGCCCAGATGACGCTACTAGGCCTAATTCGGATAGGCCGTAAACGGGCCCTGGGTTAGCGGGCTGTAAATGGGCTATATGCGAACAGGCCATTAACAGGCTTGTCGTGGGCTGGCCCGCCACTGAGTGAGTCCTGGATTAGGGGGTCTCCGGACAACCGAACTATATCATTTGGTCGGACTGTTGGACTAGGAAGATACAAGATTGAAGACTTCGTCTCGTGTCCGGATGGGACTCTACTTGGCGTGGAAGGCAAGCTAGGCAATGCGGATATGTATATCTCCTCCTTTGTAACCGACCTTGTGTAACCCTAGCCCCCTCCGGTGTCTATATAAACCAGAGGGTTTTAGTCCATAGGACAACATACAATCATACCATAGGCTAGCTTCTAGGGTTTAGCCTCTCCGATCTCGTGGTAGATCTACTCTTGTACTACCCATATCATCAATATTAATCAAGCAGGACGTAGGGTTTTACCTCCATCAAGAGGGCCCAAACCTGGGTAAAACATCGTGTCCCCTGCCTCCTGTTACCATCCGCCTTAGACGTACACTTCGGGACCCCCTACCCGAGATCCGCCGGTTTTGACACCGACATTGGTGCTTTCATTGAGAGTTCCTCTGTGTCGTCGCCGCTAGGCTTGATGGCTCCTACGATCATCGATAGCGATGCAGTCCAGGGTGAGACTTTTCTCCCCTGACAGACTTTTGTATTCGGCGGCTTTGCACTGCGGGCCAATTCGCTTGGCCATCTGGAGCAGATTGAAAGTTACGCCCCTGGCCACCAGGTCAGGTTTGGAAGCTTAAACTACACGGCCGATATCCGCGGAGACTTGATCTTCGATGGATTCGAGCCCCTGCCTTGTGCGTCACACGGTCACGATGAGTACGATTTAGCTCTACCATCGGACAGTGTTCAGGAGGTCGCACCGGCAGTCGCTCCGGCCCTAAATTCAGAGCCAGTTGCGCCATCCATGGAAGGGTGGATGGACCCCACCATGGAGGCCTTATCCTCACCGGCGATCGAGCCGAACATCGACCTTACCCTGCACGAGACTCGTGTTGTCAAACTGCCAGATCCTTCTCCGGCCACAGACTCCAAACCGCCTGCGCCCATGCCAAGCGAATCCGATTGGGCGCCGATCATGGAGTTTACCTCCGCGGATATTTTTCAGCACTCGCCCTTTGGTGACATATTGAACTCATTAAGGTCTCTCTCCTTGTCAGGAGGATCCTGGCCGGACTATGACTGGCAGGATTGGGATGCAGACGATGAAGAAATTCGACGCCCACCCACCACCCACTTTGTAGCCACTGTCGACGACTTAACCGACATGCTCGACTTCGACTCCGAATACATCGATGATATGGACGACGATGCGAGAGACGAAGAGGAACCACTACCCATAGGGCACTGGGCAGCCACCTCATCATACGATATATACATGGTGGACACACCCAAAGAAGGCAATGGCGACAAGACAACGGAGGATGACCCCTCCAAGAAGCAACCCAAGCGCCGACGTCAGCGGCGCCGCCCTAAGTCCCGCCAAAGCAAAAGTGGTGATACCGGCATAGGAGATAATAGTACTCCGGATAGTGCCGAAGATGGCAATAATCCCCTCCAGCTCGATTTAGGACAGGAGGATGGAAAGGCCAGCCCTCCTGAGAGAGCGGCAGATAAGGAGGATGATAATTACATACATCCCTCCGAAGACGAGGCAAGCCTCGACGATGACGAATTCATCGTGCCAGAGGATCCCGTCGAACAAGAGCGCTTCAAGCGCCGGCTTATAGCCACGGCAAATAGCCTTAAGAAAAAGCAGCAGTAGCTTCAAGCTGACCAAGATCTGCTAGCTGACAGATGGACTGAAGTCCTGGCGGCTGAGGAATATAAAATCGAACGCCCCTCCAAGATTTACCCAAAATGCAGGTTGCTACCCCGATTGGAGGAAGAAACGTATGATGCGGCTGATCGGCCACCCCGTGGCCGCGACAGAGAGGCATTCCATCCAAAAGCTCAACCCGCACCCCGACGCCATTCAAAGGCATGGGGAAATACGCCAGACCTGCGAGACGTATTGGAGGACAAAGCAAAACATGCAAGATCGATCTACGGATCACGAGGGCGTGCCACTATGCGAGACGATAATTGTCACGCCGCATACAATAAAAGTAAATCCGGCCGGGCCGAGCACAGCGGGCAGGACTCATTGGAGCTGCGTCGCGATATAGCCCAGTACAGAGGCACCGCACACCCTTTATGCTTCAGAGACGAAGTAATGGATCATCAAATCCCAGAGGGTTTCAAACCCGTAAATATAGAATCATACGACGGCACAACAGATCCTGTGGTATGGATCGAGGATTTCCTCCTGCATATCCACATGGCACGCGGTGATGACCTACACGCCATTAAATAGCTCCCACTCAAACTCAAGGGACCAGCTCGGCATTGGCTCAATAGCTTTCCAGCAGAGTCCATCGGCTGTTGGGAAGATCTGGAAGCCGCATTCCTCGACAAATTTTAGGGCACTTATGTGCAACCACCAGATGCCGATGACTTGAACCACAATAGCAGCTAGAGGAATCGGCCAGGCAATTCTAGACACAGTTCCTAACAAAGAAAAATCAAATCGTCGACTGTCCAGATGCAGGAGCCCTAGCAGCCTTCAAGCACAACATCTACAACAAGTGGCTAGCCCGGCACCTGGGTCAGGACAAGCCGAAATCTATGGTAGCCCTCACGACACTCATGACCCGCTTTTGTGCGGGACAAGACAGCTGGCTGGCTCGCAGTAATACCATATCAAAGAACCATGGTACTTCAGATACCAAGGACGGCAATAGCAGGTCACGTCGCAACAAAAATAAGTGCCGCATTAACAGCGATAATACTGAGGATACGGCAATCAATGCCGGATTCAAAGGCTCTAAACCCGGTCAGCGGAAAAAGGCACTCAAACAAAGTACACCGGGCCTGTCCAGTTTCGACTGTATACTCGATCGTTCGTGTCAAATACACGGCACCCCAGACAAGCCAGCCAATCACACCAACAGGGATTGTTGGGTGTTCAAGCAGGCCGACAAGTTAATTGCCGAAAACAAGGATAAGGGGCCACATAGCGATGACGAGGAGGAGCCCCGGCAGCCGAACATCGGAGGACAGAAGAGGTTTCCCCCACAAGTGCAGACGGTGAACATGATATACGCAACCCACATCCCCAAGAGGGAGCGGAAGTGTGTGCTCAGGGACGTATATGCGTTGGAGCCAGTCGCCCCAAAGTTCAACCATGGTCCTCCTGTCTGATCACCTTCGATCGCAGGGACCACCCCACTAGTATCCGTCATGGAGGATTTGCCGCATTGGTCCTAGACCCAATCATTGACGGATTTCACCTCACTCGAGTCCTTATGGATGGCGGCAGCCGCAAGAACCTTCTTTACCAGGACACAGTGTGCAAAATGGGTATAGACCCCTCACGGATCAAACCCACAAAAACGACCTTTAAAGGCATCATTCCAGGTGTAGAGGCCCATTGGACAGGCTCAATTACACTGGAAGTGGTCTTCGGATCCCCAGATAACTTCCGAAGCGAAGAATTAATCTTCGATATAGTCCCGTTCCGCAGCGGCTATCATGCACTGCTCGGGCGAACCACATTTGCGACATTCAATGCGGTACCGCATTATGCATACCTCAAGCTCAAGATGCCAGGACCTCGGGGGGTCATCACAGTTAATGGAAACACAGAGCGCTCTCTCCGCACGGAGGAGCACACTGCGGCCCTCGCAGCAGAAGCGCAAAGCAGCCTCACAAGGCAATCCACCAGTTCGGCATTTCAAGAACAGACACCTTCAAGCGCGCTCGGAGTAATCGGCAACTAGACCGCCTTGCACGATCTGAGCTCACGTAGCGATGCGGCCCCCACCCCAGTCCCAGCCAAATGGCGAAATCCGTGCCACGCGTACATAATTACGCATTAAAAATACCATGGGCACAGGTGGGGAGGGGGGCACAACTACGGCACGCCCCAAGACGCGGCTTAAACCGCACTAGGGGCTTCCCGCTTTGTTATATTTCTCTTTTCAGGACTTTAATCTCTGAAAACCCCATCCGGCAGCATGATTGCCGAACACATGATGCAGCAACCAAGGAGGCAGAAAGCTACGTCACACCACGGAACTCCCAGGTGGATTACGATAATGAGTGAAATATTTGCTTTAATACTATTCGTCAGCTTGCCCTTGGAAGGGACATAGCCCTACTTTTTTCTTATCGCACTATCTGTATCATTCTGCTTTAACGCACCTTTTTGAATAAACAATGCATAGCATTAAGACTATTGTTGCATTCTTCTTTATATATATATGTGTGTTCATTAATGACGCCTTGCAACCGTACACTTTGGTACGACCAATATACCAGGGGCTTAAATACCTCACAATATGGTGTGAGAAGTCCGAACACTTTCACAAGTGCGGCACCCCAAACTTATAGCATTATATGCATCAGCTCCGAATCATGTCTTTGGTCAAATGTTGGGGTTGCCCGGCTCCTATGTTTTGGTACCTTACATTCCGCTCTATCGGCTAAGGTAGCACTAGGAGAACTACTGCGATTGTGCCCCGGTTCTGCTGGGCTAAGCACCTCAGTAGAGAAAGCTAAAACTGACTATCCTGATAAGGCAAGAGACTGGTCTCTATTCGGCGAGGTTTCGAGTCCCTAAAGACTTATGCCACTTAGAGCAAGGAGCCGGTCCTGTCCGGCTTAAAGGCGTGTATCGCGCCCCGAATTCGGCCTTCCGAATACCAGGGGCTTCGCTGAAATTTAAAATTATAGAATTCTATGGCTAAGTGAGAGTGATAAAGCATTATTAGTCCGGTTGCCTTGTTCGTTGTGCTGAGCACCTCCCTCGAAGGACCCAAAACTGGGAACAAGAGTGCTCAGGTTTATCCCGAACACCCCAGCACTCGCGGCATGGGGGCAGAAGCCGAGGATTAGCCATCTCTCAGATTGGATAAACAGCCAAACAGAAGGTAATATTTTAAATTCAAACAAGCATTGCATAGCGCATATGAAACAAGTTTTCATCATACAGGATCACACGAGCAAGTTTACTCAAATATTACATCCTTTGAACATTTGTCCGCTACAAGACGGGCAGCCTTCAGGACACCCTCATAATAAATTTTGGGGGTGCGATGCTCCTTGCCCTCCAGCGGCCCTTCCTTGATCAGCTTCACAGCATCTAGCTTGGCCCATTGCACCTTCACACGGGCGAAAGCCCGGCGTGCACCTTCGGTGCAAATAGACCACTTGACGACTTCCAGCCATGGGCAGGCATCCACAAGCTGCCTCACCAGGCCGAAGTAGCTGTTCGGAAGGGCGTCGCCAGGCCACAGCCGGACTATAAAGTCCTTCATGGCCTGTTCGGCCACCTTGTGCAGCTCGACCAGTTCCTTCAGCTGGTCGCTCACAGGCATCGAGTGTTCGGTCCTAGTATACTGAGACCAGAACAACTTCTCTGTTGAGCTTCCCTCCTCGGCCTGGTAAAACTGTGCGGCATCCGACACGCTGCGGGGCATATCTGCGAATGCTCCTGGAGAGCCCCGGATCCGGGTAAGTAAGAGGTAATTTACTTTCACATGCTTGCTTTGCATATAGAATGCCTTACCTGCCGCTATCTTCTTCATTGCATCAATCTCCTGGAGGGCCTTTTGGGCTTCGGCCTTGGCAATCTTTGCGCTCTCAAGGGCCGCGGCAAGCTCGGACTCTCGAGTCTTCGAGTCAAGCTCCAACGCCTCGTGCTTCGTCACGAGTGATTGGAGCTCTTGCTGCACCTCGCCCACCCGCGCCTCATGCCTTTCCTGCTCGGTGCGCTCCTTGGCCGCTTTGTCTTCAGCCTCGGATAGCGCTTGCTTCAGGGTCGCCACCTCGTTCGTCGCCCTTGGCAAATTTACGATAATCCTGTCATTTTGCAATCGCATTCTCCTTATACATATCCATAGACTAGGTACTACTTACCTTTGTTCTCCTTGAGCTGCCTCTTGGCAAGGCCAAGCTCTTCCTTGGACCCTTTCAGGTCCTGCTTCAGTACGGCGACCTCCACAGTCAGTGCAGCAGAGGCCAGCAGCGAAGCCTGCATACGCATATAGACGTACATTAGACTCCTGCGATATTGTTTGATCCTCTATTCGGCTTTTCTTTGTGAACACCGAACAGAGCATCAGGGGCTACTGCCTATGGGGTAATATTTTTCGTATATTTTAAATACTCACCTCAAATCCTGTTAGAAGGCTGCCACAGGCTTCAGTCAGTCCGCTCTTGGCGGACTGAACCTTCTGGATCACCGCACTCATAATAGTGCGATGCTCCTCGTCGATGGAAGCGCTGCGAAGCGCTCCCAGCAGATTGTCCGGTGCCTTTGGATGGACAGAGGTCACCGGCACAGGCATCTTGCCCCTCTTGGAAGGAGGCCGCCTGCCCGAGTCCGGAACCACTAGGGGTTCCGGCGCGGTGTACGGCTGAGGGCTGAACCCGGAGCCCTCGGGAGCCTTGCTCCCTCTGCTCTCGGAGTCCGGAAGGTCGCCTTGAGGCGCCTCCGGGACTGTCTCCCCTCAACCCGGTGCCTCTTGAGACAATACCTCGGCATTGTCCGTAGGGCCAGGGGAGGTGGCAGTCGGAAGTGGATCGCTATCCATATCCGACGAGCCCAGGGAGCCGTCCGACAATACGTCGATACGGGCTCGTGGCGGTCTGCATAGTCATAGTTCGGCGTTAGGAGAAGCAGTGCGACAAAGGGATGCTATGAGTTACTCTAGTATCCGAATACTTACGACTTCACCAGGGGCTTGTCCCTGAGTAGACACTCATTTTCGCCTTCGGCGGCGGTGGTCGAGTAGTCCGGAAGGAGAGTCGTTCCCTTATTGGATCCTTCGGCCTCCCTAGTGGGGGTGGCCTTCCTTTTCTTGTCTCCCCTGACTGGATGGGGAGCATCTTCATCCTCGTCTTCGGGGGGGAATGCGTCGCGGAGTTTTCGGACGATGAGTCCGATACCCCCTGGCGCCGAGAACTCTTTCGGGTTCCCTTGGCCTTCTTGGTCTTCTCCGGCACCTTGTAAGGAGCCGGAGTCAGCATCTTCGTCAGAAGAGCGTCTGTTGGGCCTTCGGGCAAAGGAGTCGGACAGTCGATCTGTCCGGCCGTCTCCTGCCAGTCCTGTCAAAGGTACGGGAGCTTAGATCCCGCATGGAGTCAAACTATGAAAAACAAGTATCCTGTAAGAGGTAAAACAGCTTACCACGCTGGCTTGGCGCTTCGTGTAGAATCCGCGATCCTCGGTAGTGGGAGGGGGAACCTCGGCACCCTTGAATAGCACCTTCCAGGCATCCTCGTGTGTTGTGTCGAAGAGCCTGTTCAGAGTTCGGTGCTGGGCCGGGTCGAACTCCCACAAGTTGAAAGCCCATTGTTGGTACGGGAGGATCCGGCGGATGAGCATGACCTGGACTACGTTGACAAGTTTGAGCTTTTTGTTCACCATGTTTTGAATACATGTTTGGAGTCCGGTCAGCTCTCCTGAACTACCCCAGGACAGGCCCTTCTCTTGCCAGGAGGTGAGCCACATGGGGATGCCAGATCGGAACTCGGGGGCCGCTACCCATTTAGGGTCACGTGGCTCGGTGATGTAGAACCACCCCGATTGTCACCCCTTATGGTCTCCACAAAGGAGCCCTCGAGCCATGTGATGTTGGGCATCTTGCCCACCATGGCGCCTCCGCACTCCGCCTGGCGGCTGCTCACTACCTTCGGCTTGACATTGAAGGTCTTCAGCCATATGATGAAGTGGGGCTTGATGCGGAGGAAGGCCACGCACACGACGATAAACGCCGAGATGTTGAGGATGAAGTTCGGGGCCAGATCGTGGAAATCCAGGCCGTAGTAGAACATGAGCCCCTTGGCGAATGGGTGGAGAGGGAATCCTAGTCCGCGGAGGAAATGGGTAAGGAACACTACCCTCTCATGGGGCCTGGGGGTGGGGATGAGCTGCCCCTCATCTGGGAGCCGGTGCACGATGTCGTCGGGCAGGTATCCGGCTCTCCTCAGCTTCTTGATGTGTCCCTCCGTGACGGAGGAGACCATCCACCTGCCTCCTGCTCCGGACATGGTTGGAGAAGGTTGAGGTGGGAAATGCGGACTTGGGCGCTGGAGATCGAGTGTGCAAAAATGGATGAGCAAAGGATTAAGAAGGCATGGATGAAAAGGTGAATCCTTATCCCTTTATATGGGCGGACGAAACTATGCGTCCCCACTAGCCTGGTAAAACTCGCTTATCCCCCAAGCGCCGTAATTGATGGCGCGGTTGGGTTACCCACGCCCGTATTGATGAGAATCCCGTGATAAGGGGACACGATCTCTACTTTGACAAGACGTGTCAAAAAACTGCCTCGCGTTATGTGCGGGGCTAGTTAAAGGAAACGGTTCGAATAATTACTAGGACATGGCATAATGTCATGTTGCCCAAACAAGTTAGCAGATTAGATTTGTGGAAATATTGTTCTCTCTACGGTGGAATGTGGAACTTATTTTGCAGGGCCAGACACTATCCTTGTATTCAAATTTTTCTGTGGTGTATTCGGAGGAGGAACCCGCCTTGCAATGCCGAAGACAATACTGCGTGCCGGACTCATCGTCATTGAAGCCTGGTTCAGGGGCTACTGAGGGAGTCCTGGATTAGGGGGTCTCCGGACAGCCAGACTATATCATTTGGCCGGACTGTTGGACTACGAAGATACAAGATTGAAGAGTTCGTCTCGTGTCCGGATGGGACTCTACTTGGCGTGGAAGGCAAGCTAGGCAATGAGGATATGTATATCTCCTCCTTTGTAACCGACCTTGTGTAACCCTATCCCCCTTCGGTGTCTATATAAAACAGAGGGTTTTAGTCTGTAGGACAACATACAATCATACCATAGGCTAGCTTCTAGGGTTTAGCCTCTCCGATCTCGTGGTAGATCTACTCTTGTACTACCCATATCATCAATATTAATCAAGCAGGACCTAGGGTTTTACCTCCATCAAGAGGGCCCGAACCTGGGTAAAACATCATGTCCCCTGCCTCCTGTTACCATCCGCCTTAGATGCACAGTTCGGGACCCCCTACCCGAGATCCTCCGGTTTTGACACCGACAGCCACCTTTTGACCAAGTTAAATGGGCCAGCCTTTTCACAGGAATGGGCCTTTGTTGGGCTGTGCCACGTGTCGATGTATCATAGCCGCTTTGGGTCCAATGAGTGGATGACATCTGTCCCAACGGCGAGCCAACACATGTTCCCTCCAGCCAATGATGATTTTACATGTGGAAAATCCCCATTGGTCGGGGCTGTTAACAGGTTCTCAGATCCAAAACCGGACCCGGTAGCTTAACGGCATTCCGTTACGGTGGATGCCACGTGTCGGTCACCCTTGATGAAAGCACTTCTGTGACGCGTGATTTATCGTCATGGAAGTGGGCACTTCCGTGATGATAATTTTGGTAATGTCATGGAACACTTCTACGATAGCACAGGTATGACTATCTTGATTCTGTCATAAAACTGTCATGGATGTACATGCATGACAGAAAACGTGACCTACTATGACAAACACGTATCACCATGAAAGTGTATTTTTTTGTAGTGGTGTTAGGATCATTACAATGTAATCTAGATTATTGACTCTAGTGCAAGTGGGAGACTGAAGGAAATATGCCCTAGAGGCAATAATAAAGTTGTTATTTATATTTCCTTATATCATGATAAATGTTTATTATTCATGCTAGAATTGTATTAACCAAAAACTTAGTACATGTGTGAATACATAGACAAACAGAGTGTCACTAGTTTGCCTCTACTTGACTAGCTCGTTGAATTAATGATGGTTATGTTTCCTAACCATAGACATGAGTTATCATTTGATTAAGGGGATCACATCATTAGAGAATTATGTGATTGACTTGACCCATCCGTTAGCTTAGCACGATGATCGTTTAGTTTGTTGCTATTGCTTTCTCCATAACTTATACATGTTCCTATGACTATGAGATCATGCAACTCCCGAATACCGGAGGAACACTTTGTGTGCTACCAAACGTCACAACGTAACTGGGTGATTATAAAGGTGCTCTACAGGTGTCTCCGATGGTGTTTGTTGAGTTGGCATAGATCGAGATTAGGATTTGTCACTCCGATTGTCGGAGAGGTATCTTTGGGCCCTCTCGGTAATGTACATCACTATAAGCCTTGCAAGCAATGTAGCTAATGAGTTAGTTACGGGATGTAGCATTACAGAACGAGTAAAGAGACTTGTTGGTAACGAGATTGAAATAGGTATTGAGATACCAACAATCAAATCTTGGGCAAGTAACATAACGATGACAAAGGGAACAACATATATCGTTATGCGGTTTGTCCGATAAAGATCTTCGTAGAATATGTAGGAACCAATATGAGCATCCAGGTTCCGCTATTGTTTACTGACCGGAGATGTGTCTCGATCATGTCTACATAGTTCTCGAACCCGTCGGGTCTGCATGCTTAACGTTCGGTGATGATCTGATACGTCCATTTTTCATCATACTTTTATATCGATATTTATTGCATTATGGGTTGTTATTACACATTATGTCACAATACTTATGCCTATTCTCTCTTATTTTACAAGGTTTACATGAAGAGGGAGAATGTCGGCAGCTGGGATTCTGGGCTGGAAAAGGAGCAAATATTATAGACCTATTCTGCACAGCTCCAAAAGTCTTGAAACTTCACGGAAGTCCTTTTTGGAATTAATAAAAAATACTGAGTGAAGAAAGTTCCAGAGGGGGCCACACCCTGGCCATGAGGGTGGGGGCGCGCCCTACCCCCCTGGGCGTGCCCCCTACCTCGTGGGCCCCGTGGTGGCCCTCCGATGCCCATCTTCTGCTATATGAGGTCTTTCGTCGAGAAAAAAATCACAAGCAAGCTTTGGGGAAGAAACTCCGCCGCCACGAGGCGGAACCTTGGCGGAACCAATCTAGGGCTCCGGGAGAGCTGTTCTGCCGGGGAAACTTCCCTCCGGGAGGGGGAAATCGTCACCATCGTCATCACCAATGATCCTCTCATCGGGAGGGGGTCAATCTCCATCAACATCTTCACCAGCACCATCTCATCTCAAAACCTAGTTCATCTCTTGTATCCAATCTTTGTATCCAAACCTCAGATTGGTACCTGTGGGTTGCTAATAGTGTTGATTACTCCTTGTAGTTGATGCTAGTTGGTTTACTTGGTGGAAGATCATATGTTCAGATACATTATGCATATTAATACCCCTCTGATTATGAACATGAATATGCTTTGTGAGTAGTTACGTTTGTTCCTGAGGACATGGGAGAAGTCTTGCTATTAGTAGTCATGTGAATTTGGTATTCGTTCGATATTTTGATGAGATGTATGTTGTCATCCCTCTAGTGGTGTCATGTGAACGTCGACTACATGACACTTCACCATTGTTTGGGCCTAGAGGGAGGAATTGGGAAGTAATAAGTAGATGATGGGTTGCTAGAGTGATAGAAGCTTAAACCCTAGTTTATGCGTTACTTCGTAAGGGGCTGATTTGGATCATATCCATATGTTTCATGCTATGTTTAGGTTTACCTTAATACTTCTATTGTAGTTGTGGATGCTTGCAATGGGGGTTAATCATAAGTGGGATGCTTGTCCAAGTAAGGACATCACTCATGCACCAGTCCACCCACATATCAGATTATCAAAGTACCGAACGCGAATTATATGAACGTGATGAAAACTAGCTTGACTATAATTCCCATATGTCCTCGGGAGCACTTTCCTTCATATAAGAGTTTGTCCAGGCTTGTCCTTTGCTACAAAAAGGATTGGGCCATCTTGCTGCACCTTATTTACTTTTATTGCTTGCTACTCATTACAAATTACCTTATCACAAAACTATCTGTTACCGATAATTTCAGTGCTTGCAGAGAATACCTTACTGAAAATTGCTTATCATTTCCTTCTCCTCCTCGTTGGGTTCGACACTCTTACTTATTGAAAAGCTATGATAGATCCCCTACACTTGTGGGTCATCAAGACTCTTTTCTAGCACTGTTGCCGGGGAGTGAAGCACCTTTGGTAAGGAAAAATTTATATAGTGTGCTGAAATTTACTGTCACTTGTTACTATGGAACATAATCCTTTGAGGGGCTTGTTCGGGGTATCTTCACCCCGACCAGTAGAGCAAAGAGTTTCTCCTCAACCTACTGAACCTACTGAAAATGTTTACTTTGAAATTCCTTCGGGTATGATAGAGAAACTGCTAGCTAATCCTTTTGCGGGAGATGGAACATTGCATCCCAATTTGCACTTAATCTATGTGGATGGAGTTTGTGGATTATTTAAGCTTGCAGGTATGCCCGGTGATGTTATCGAGAAGAAGGTCTTCCCTTTATCTTTGAAGGGAGATGCATTGACATGGTATAGGCTATGTGATGATATGGGATCATGGGACTATAAGTGATTGAAATTGGAATTTCACCAGAGGTTTTATCCTATGCATCTTGTTCATCGTGATCGTAATTATATATATGATTTTTGGCCTCGCGAAGGAGAAAGCATCGCTCAAGCTTGGGGGAGGCTTAAGTCAATGTTATATTCATGCCCCAATTATGAGCTCTCAAGAGAAATGATTATTCAAAAAATTTATGCTCGGCTTTCTCTCAGTAATTGCTCTATGCTCGATACTTCTTGTACGGGATCTTTTATGATGAAGACTATTGAATTCAAATGGGATTTATTGGAAAGAATTAAACGCAACTCTGAAGATTGGGACCTCGACAAAGGTAAGGAGTCAGGTATAACACCTAAGTTTGATTGTGTTAAATCTTTTATGGATACCGATGCTTTTCGTGAATTTAGCACTAAATATGGACTTCACTCTGAGATAGTAGCTTCCTTTTGTGAATCTTTTGCTACTCATGTTGATCTCCCTAAGGAGAAGTGGTTTAAATATAATCCTCCCATTGAAGTAAAAGTAGTTGCACCTATTAAAGTTGAAGAAAATACTATCGCTTATAATGATCCTGTTGTTACTACTGCTTATGTTGAGAAACCACCTTTCCCTACTAGAATAAAGGATCATGCTAAAGTTTCAACTGTAGTCAACAAAAGTAATATTAGACACACAAACCCCCTGAGCAAGTTAAAGTTGAACCTAATATTGCTATGGTTAAAGATCTCTTGGCCGATAATATTGATGGGCATGTTATTTACTTCTGTGATGAGACTGCTAGAATTGCTAGACCTGATACTAAAAATAAACATAGACCTGTCGTAGGCATGCCTGTTATTTCTGTTAAAATAGGAGATCATTGCTATCATGGATTATGTGATATGGGTGCTAGTGCAAGTGCAATACATCATTCCTTATACAAAGAAATTATGCATGATATTGCACCTGCTGAGATAGAAGATATCAATGTTACCATTAAGCTTGCCAATAGAGATACTATTTCACCAATTGGGATTGTTAGAGATGTTGAAGTCTTGTGTGGGAAAGTTAAATACCCTGCTGATTTTCTTGTTCTTGGTTCCCCACAAGATAGCTTTTGTCCCATTATATTTGGTAGACCCTTCTTGAATACTGTTAATGCTAAGATAGACTGCAATAAGTATATTGTTTCTGTTGGCTTAGGGGATATGTCTCATGAGTTTAATTTTGCTAAATTTCGTAGACAACCTCATGATAAAGAATTGCCTAGTAAAGATGAAATTATTGGTCTTGCTTCTATTGCCGTGCCTCCTAGTGATCCTTTAGAACAATATTTTCTAGACCATGAAAATGATATGTTCATGAATGAAAGAAGGGAAATAGATGAAGTATTCTTTAAACAGGGAGCTATTCTAAAACACAACTTGCCTGTTGAAATTCTAGGGGATCCTCCTCCACCCAAGGGTGATCCCATGTTTGAGCTTAAACCTTTACCTGATACTCTTAAATATGCTTATCTTGATGAAAAGAAGATATATCCTGTTATTATTAGTGCTAACCTTTCAGAGAAGGAGGAAGAAAAATTATTGAAAACTCTGAAGAAGCACCGCGCTGCTATTGGATATACTCTTGATGATCTTAAGGGCATTAGTCCCACTCTATGTCAACACAAAATAAATTTGGAGAAAGAGGCCAAACCAGTTATTGATCACCAAAGACGATTGAATCCTAAGATGAAAGAAGTGGTAAGAAAGGAAATATTAAAGCTCCTTGAGGCAGGTATAATTTATCCCGTTGCTGATAGTCAATGGGTAAGTCATGTCCATTGTGTCCCTAAGAAGGGAGGTATTACTGTCGTTCCTAATGATAAAGATGAATTGATTCCACAAAGAATTATTACAGGTTATAGGATGGTAATTGATTTCCGCAAATTAAATAAAGCTACCAAAAATAATCATTACCCTTTGCTTTTCATTGATCAAATGCTAGAAAGATTATCCAAACATACACATTTTTGCTTTCTAGATGGTTACTCTGGCTTCTCTCAAATACCTGTGTCAGCTGATGATCAAGCAAAGACCACTTTTACTTGCCCTTTCGGTACTTTTGCTTATAGACGTATGCCTTTTGGTTTATGTAATGCACCTGCTACCTTTCAAAGATGCATGATGGCTATATTCTCTGACTTTTGCGAAAAGATTTGTGAGATTTTCATGGACGATTTCTCCGTTTATGGATCCTCTTTTGATGATTGCTTGAGCAACCTTGATCGAGTTTTGTAGAGATGTGAAGAAACTAATCTTGTCTTGAACTAGGAGAAGTGTCACTTTATGGTTAATGAAGGTATTGTCTTGGGGCATTAAATTTCTGAAAGAGGTATTGAAGTTGATAAAGCTAAAGTTGATGCTATTGAAAAGATGCTGTGTCCCAAGGACATCAAAGGTATAAGAAGTTTCCTTGGTCATGCCAGTTTTTATAGGAGGTTCATTAAGGACTTCTCAAAAAATTCTCAGCCTCTGACTAACCTATTACAAAAATATATTCCTTTTGTCTTTGATGATGACTGTGTAGAAGCATTTGAAATACTTAAGAAACCTTTGGTTTCTGTACCTATTGTTCAGCCACCTGATTGGAATTTACCATTTGAAATTATGTGTGATGCTAGCGGTTATGTTGTAGGTGTTGTTCTAGGACAAAGAGTTGATAAGAAATTAAATGTTATTCAATATGCTAGTAAAACTCTAGACAATGCCCAGAGAAATTATGCTACTACTGAAAAAGAATTTTTAGCAGTTGTATTTGCTTGTGATAAGTTCAGACCTTATATTGTTGATTCTAAAGTAACTATTCACACTGATCATGTTGTTGTTAAATACCTTATGAAAAAGAAAGATGCTAAACCTAGACTTATTAGATGGGTTCTCTTGCTACAAGAATTTGATTTGCATATTATTGATAGAAAGGGAGCTGAGAACCCTGTAGCAGACAACTTGTCTAGGTTAGAGAATGTTCTTGATGACCCACTGCCTATTGATGATAGTGATAACCCACAAGTATAGGGGATCGCAACAGTTTTCGAGGGTAGAGTATTCAACCCAAATTTATTCATTCGACACAAGGGGAGCCAAAGAATATTCTCAAATATTAGCAGCTGAGTTGTCAATTCAACCACACCAGGAAACTTAATATCTGCAGCAAAGTGTTTAGTAGCAAAGTAATATGATAGTAGTGGTAACGATAGCAAAGGTAACGGTGGCAAAAGCAATGTTTTTGGGTTTTGTAGTGATTGTAACAGTAGCAACGGAAAAGTAAATAAGCGAAGAACAATATATGGAAAAACTCGTAGGCATTGGATCGGTGATGGAGAATTATGCCAGATGCGATCGATCATGTAACAGTCATAACATAGGGTGACACAGAACTAGCTCCAGTTCATCAATGTAATGTAGGCATGTATTCCGAATATAGTCATGCGTGCTTATAGAAAAGAACTTGCATGACATCTTTTGTCCTACCCTCCCGTGGCAGCGGGGTCCTAATGGAAACTAAGGGATATTAAGGCCTCCTTTTAATAGAGTACCAGACCAAAGCATTAACACATAGTTAATACATGAACTCCTCAAACTACGGTCATCACTGGTAAGTATCCCGATTATTGTCACTTCGGGGTTAACGGATCATAACACATAATAGGTGACTATAGACTTGCAAGATAGGATCTAGAACTCTCATATATTGATGAAAACATAATAGGTTCAGATCTGAAATCATGGCACTCGTGCCCTAGTGACAAGCATTAAGCATAGCAAAGTCATAGCAACATCAATCTCAGAACATAGTGGATACTAGGGATCAAACCCTAACAAAACTAACTCTATTACATGATAAATCTCATCCAACCCATCACCATCTAGCAAGCCTACGATGGAATTACTCACACACGGCGGTGAGCATCATGAAATTGGTGATGGAGGAAGGTTGATGATGATGATGGTGACGGATTCCTCTCTCTGGAACCCCGAACGGACTCCAGATAAGCCCTCCCGAGAGAGTTTAGGGCTTGGCGGCGGCTCCGTATCGTAAAACACGATGAATCCTTCTCTCTAATTTTATCTCCCCGAACACGAATATATGGAGTTGGAGTTGAGGTCGGTGGAGCATCAGGGGGCCCACGAGGCAGGGGGCGCGCCCAGGGGGGTAGGGCGCGCCTCCCACCCTCGTGGACAGGTGGAGGCCCCCCTGACGTGGATGTTTCTTCCAGTATTTTTATATATTCCAAAATAATTCTCCATTGATTTTCACGTCATTCTGAGAACTTTTATTTCTGCACAAAAATAACACCATGGCAATTGAGGGAGTCCTGGATTAGGGGGTCTCCGGACAGCCGGACTATATCCTTTGGCCGGACTATTAGACTATGAAGATACAAGATTGAAGAGTTTGTCTCGTGTCCGGATA
Source organism: Triticum monococcum (assembly GCA_034509565.1). Taxonomy (NCBI): domain Eukaryota; kingdom Viridiplantae; phylum Streptophyta; class Magnoliopsida; order Poales; family Poaceae; genus Triticum; species Triticum monococcum. The sequence goes on along the minus strand of CM067842.1, from coordinate 71,231,441 downwards.
GGAATCTACTTGGCGTGGAAGGCAAGCTAGGCAATACGGATATGGATATCTCCTCCTTTGTAACCGACCTTGTGTAACCCTAACCCTCCCTGGTGTCTATATAAACCGGAGGGTTTTAGTCCATAGGACAACATACAATCATACCATAGGCTAGCTTCTAGGGTTTAGCCTCTCTGATCTCGTGGTAGATCTACTCTTGTACTACCCATATCATCAATATTAATCAAGCAGGACGTAGGGTTTTACCTCCATCAAGAGGGCCCGAACCTGGGTAAAACATGGTGTCCCCTGCCTCCTGTTACCATCCAGCCTAGACGCATAGTTCGGGACCCCCTACCCGAGATCCGCCCATTTTGACACCAACATTGGTGCTTTCATTGAGAGTTCCTCTGTGTCATCACCTTTAGGCCCGATGGCTCCTCCGATCATCAACAACAATGCGGTCCAGGGTGAGACCTTTCTCCCCGGACAGATCTTCGTGTTCGGCGGCTTTGCACTGCGGGCTAATTCGCTTGGCCATCTGGAGCAGATTGAAAGCTACGCCCTTGGCCATCAGGTCAGATTTGGAAGTTTGAAGTACACGGCCGACATCCGGGAGACTTGATCTTCGACGGATTCGAGCCACAGCCGGGCGCGCTGCACTGTCACGATGGGTATGACCTAGCTCTGTCGCCGAACAGTAGCCCAGAGGCCGCGCCCGCATCAGCTCCGACCCTTAGCTCGGAGCCAACTGCGCCAATCGAGGACAGGTGGCTAGACACCGCCTCAGGGGCTGCAGTCTCAACGGTGATCGAGACGAACACCAGCCTAATCCTCTACAAAGCCCGTGACTCCAAGGTGCCGGACTCTTTTTCGGACTCCGAACCATCCGCGCCCCTGCCAATCGAATCCGATTGGGCGCCGATCATGGAATTCACCGCCGCGGGTATCTTTCAGCACTCGCCCTTCGGCGACATTCTGAATTCACTAAAGTCTCTCTCTTTGTCAGGAGAGCCCTGGCCGGACTATGGCCAACAGGATTGGGATGCGGACGATGAGGAAATTCGACGCCCACCCACCACCCACTTCGTAGCCACTGACGATGATTTAACCGACATGCTCGACTTTGACTCTGAAGACATCGACGGTATGGACGACGATGTAGGAGACGAACATGAACCAGCGCCTATAGGGAACTGGAAAGCCACCTCGTCATATGACATATACATGGTGGATACACCCAAAGAAGGCAATGGCGACAAGATAACGGAGGATGACCCCTCCAAGAAGCAACCCAAGCATCGACGTCAGCGGCGCCGCTCTAAGTCCCGCCAAAGCAAAAGTGGTGATACCGGCAAAGGAGATAATAACACTCTGGATAGTGCCAAGGACAACAACAATCCCCTCCAGCAAGATTTAGAGAAGGAGGATGGAGGAGCCAGCCCTCCTGAGAGAGCGACAGACGGAGAGGAGGAGGATGAAAATTACATGCCCCCCTCCAAAGACGAGGCAAGCCTCGGCGACGATGAATTCGCCGTACTAGAGGATCCCGTCGAACAAGAGCGCTTCAAGCGCCGGCTTATGGCCATGGCAAATAGCCTGAAGAAAAAGCAGCAGCAGCTTCAAGCTGATCAAGATCTGCTAGCTGGCAGATGGACTGAAGTCCTCGCGGTCGAGGAATATAAACTCGAGTGCCCCTCCAAGAATTACCCAAAGTGCAGGTTACTACCCCGACTGGAGGAAGAAGCATATGATATGGCTGATCGGCCACCTCGTGGCCGCGATAGAGAGGCATTCCAGCCAAAAACTCAGCCTCCACCCCGACGCCATTCAAATAAAAAGGCATGGGGAGATACGCCAGACCTGCGAGACATATTGGAGGACAAAGCAAAGCATGCAAGATCGATCTACGGATCACGAGGGCGCACAACTCTGCGACACGATAAACGTCACGCCGGATACAGTAAAAGCAAATCCGTCCGGGCTGAACACAGCGGGCAAAACCCATTCGAGCTGCGTCGCGATATAGCCCAATAAAGAGCCACCGCACACCCCTTATGCTTCACAGACGAAGTAATGGATCATCAATTCCCAGAAGGTTTCAAACCTGTAAATATTGAATCATACGACGGCACAACAAATCCCGCAGTATGGATCGAGGATTTCCTCCTCCATATCCACATGGCCCGCGGTGATGACTTACACGCCATCAAATACCTCCCACTAAAGCTCAAAGGACCAGCGCGGCATTGGCTTAACAGCTTGCCAGCGGACTCCATTAGTTGTTGGGAAGATCTGGAAGGCGCATTCCTCGACAACTTTCAGGGCACTTATGTGCGACCACTAGACGCCGATGACTTGAGCCACATAATTCAGCAGCTGGAAGAGTCGGCCAGGCAATTCTGGACTCGGTTCCTTACAAAGAAAAATCAAATCGCTGACTGTCCAGATGCAGATGCCTTAGCGGCTTTCAAACACAACATCCGAGACGAGTGGCTAGCCCGGCACCTTGGTCAGGAAAAGCTGAAATCTATGGCAGCTCTCACGACGCTCATGACCTGCTTTTGTGCGGGAGAAGGCAGCTGGCTGGCTCGCAGTAATAACATATCAAAGAACCATGGTACCTCCGATACCAAGGACGGCAATAGCAGGTCACGTCACAAGAAACATAAGCGCCGCATTAACAGCGAAAATACCGAGGATACGGCAGTCAATGCCGGATTCAAAGGCTCTAAACTCGGTCAGCGGAAAAAGCCATTCAAACAAAGTACGCCGGGTCCGTCCAGCTTGGACCATATACTCGATCGCTCGTGTCAAATACATGGCACCCCAGACAAGCCAGCCAATCACACCAACAGGGATTGTTGGGTGTTCAAGCAGGCCGGCAAGTTAATTGCCGAAAACAAGGACAAGGGGCCGCATAGCGATGATGAGGAGGAGCCCCGGCGGCCGCACACCGGAGGACAGAAGAGGTTTCCCCCGCAAGTGCGGACGGTGAACATGATATACGCAACCCACATCCCCAAGAGGGAGCGGAAGCGTGCACTCAAGGACGTATATGCGTTGGAGCCAGTCGCCCCAAAGTTCAACCCTTGGTCCTCCTGTCCGATCACCTTCGATCGCAGGGACCACCCCGCTAGTATCCGTCATGGCGGATTCGCCGCACTGGTTCTAGACCCAATCATTGACGGATTTCACCTCACTCGAGTCCTTATGGATGGCGGCAGCAGCCTGAACCTGCTTTATCAGGACATAGTGCGCAAAATGGGTATAGACCCCTCAAGGATCAAACCCACAAAAACGACCTTTAAAGGCGTCATTCCAGGTGTAGAGGCCCATTGCACAGACTCAATTACACTGGAAGTGGTCTTCGGATCCCCGGATAACTTCCGAAGCGAAGAGTTAATCTTCGATATAGTCCCGTTCCGCAGTGGTTATCACGCGCTGCTCGGGCGAACCGCATTTGCTAGATTCAATGTGGTGCCACATTATGCATACCTCAAGCTCAAGATGCCAGGACCTCGCGGAGTTACTACAGTCAATGGAAACACAGAGCGCTCTCTCCGAACAGAGGAGCACACCGCGGCCCTCGCAGCAGAAGCACAAAGCAGCCTCTCAAGGCAATCAACCAGTTCGGCGCTTCAAAGCCCGGACACCTTCAAGCGTGCTCGGAGCAATTGGCAAATAGACCGCCTGGCGCGATCTGAGCTCGCGTAGCAATAGGGCGGCCACCCCAATCCCAGCCCAACGGTGAAACTCGTGTCACGCGTACATAATTACGCATTAAAAATACCATGGGCATAGGTGGGGAGGGGGCACAACTGCGGCACGCCCCAAGATGCAGCTTAAACCGCACTAGGGGCTTCCCGTTTGGTTATTTTTTTCAGGACCTTAATCTCTGGAAACACTGTCCGACAGCACTATTGCCGAACACATGATGCAGCAACCAAGGAGGCAGGCAGCTACGTCATAGCACGGAATTCCCAGGTGGATTACAGTAACGAGCGAAATATTCGATTTAATATCATTCCTCAGCTTGCCCTTGGAAGGGACATAGTCCCACTCTTTGCTTATCACACTATTTGTATCACTCTACTTTAACGCAATTTTTTGAATAAACAATGCATGACATTACGACTATTATTGCATTCTTGTTATATATATATATATGTGTGTGTGTGTGTGTGTGTGTGTGTGTGTTCATTAATGACGCCTTGCAACCGTACACTTTGGTACGGCCAATACACCAGGGGCTTACGTACCCCACAATACGGTGTGAAAAGTCCGAACACTTTCACAAGTGCGGCACCCCGAACTTATAGCATTATATGCATCAGCTCCGAATCATGTCTTTGGTCAAATGTTGGGTTTTCCCGGATCCTATGTTTTGGTACCTTACGTTCCGCTCTATCGGCTAAGGTAGCGCTAGGAGAACTACTGTGATTGTGCCCCAGTTCTGCTGGGTTCAGCACCTCAGTAGAGAAAGCTAAAACTGACTGTCATGATAAGGCGAGAGACTAGTTGCTGTTCGGCGAGGTTTTCGAGTCCCTAAAGACTTATGCCGCTTAGAGGGAGGGGCCGGCCCTGTCCGGCTTAAAGGCGTGTATCGCGCCCCAAATTCGGCCTTCCGAATACCGGGGGCTTCACCGAAATTTAAAATTATAGAATTCTATGGCTAAGTGAGAGTGATAAAGCATTATTAGTCTGGTTGCCTTGTTCGCTGTGCTGAGCACCTCCCTCGAAGGACCCAAACATGGGAACAAGAGTGCTCAGGTTTATCCCGAACACCCCAGCACTCATGGCATGGGGGCAGAAGCCGAGGAGTAGCCATCTCTCAGATTGGATAAACAGCCAAACAGAAGGTAATATTTTAAATTCAAACAAGCGTTGCACAGCGCATATGAAACAAGTTTTCATAAATACAGGATAAAACGAGCAAGTCTCACTCAAATATTACATCTTTTGAACACTCATCCGCTATGAGACGGGCACCCGACAGAACACCCTCGTAGTACATCTCGGGGTGGCGGTGCTCCTTGCCCTCTGGCGGCCCCTCCTTGATCAGCTTCACGGCGTCTAGCTTGACCCACTGCAATTTCACACGGGCGAAAGCCCGGCGTGCACCCTCAATGCAGACAGATCGCTTGACGACCTCCAGCCACGGGCAGGCATCCACAAGCCACTTCACCAGGCCGAAGAAGCTGTTCGGAAGGGCGTCGCCAGGCCATAGCCGGACTATAAAGCCCTTCATGGCCTGATCGGCCGCCTTATGTAGCTCGACCATCTGCTTCAGCTGGTCGCTCATTGGCACCGGATGTTCGGCCTCAGCATACTGAGACCAGAACAGCTTCTCCGTTGAGCTTCCATCCTCGGCCTGGTAAAATTGTGCGGCATCGGACACGCTGCGGGGTAAATCTGCGAATGCTCCTGGAGAGCTCCGGATTCGGGTAAGTAATCGGTAATTTACTTTTACATGCTTGCTTTGCATATAGAAAGCCTTACCCGCCGCTATCTTCTTCATTGCGTCGATCTCTTGGAGGGCCCTTTGGGCTTCGGCCTTGGCACTTTTTGCGCTCTTGAGGGCCGCGGCAAGCTCAGACTCCCGCGTCTTTGAGTCAAGCTCCAACGCCTTGTGCTTCGCCACGAGAGCCTGGAGCTCTTGCTGCACCTCGCCCACCCGAGCCTCGTGCTTCTCTCGCTCGGTGCGCTCCTTGGCCGCGTTATCTTCGGCCTTGGTTAGCACTTGCTTCAGGGTCACCACCTCGGTCGTGGCCCCTGGCGAATATACGATGATCCTATCATTTTGCAATCGCGTCTTCTTTTATATGTACATATCTATAGACAGGGTATTACTTACCCTTGTTCTCCTCGAGCTGCCTCTTGACAAGGCCAAGCTCTTTCCTAGACCCCTCAAGGTCCTGCTTCAGTACGGCGCCTCCGCAGTCAGTGCGGCGGACGCCAGCAACGAAGCCTGCATATGCATATTGACATACTTATATTAGACTCCTGCGATTTTATTTGATCCTCTGTTCGGCTTTTCTTTGTGAACACCAAACAAAGCATCAGGGGCTACTGTCTATGCGGTAATATTTCAACTACATTTTAAAACACTTACCTCAAAGCCTGTTAGAAGGCTGGCACATGCTTCAGTCAACCCTCTCTTGGCGGACTGAACCTTCTGGACCACCGCACTCATAATAGTACGGTGCTCCTCGTCAATGGAAGCACTGCGAAGCGCTTCCAGCAGATTGTCCGGCGCCTCTGGTTGGACAGAGGTCACCAGCACATGCGTCTTTCCCCTCTTAGAAGGAGGCCACCTGCCCGAGCCCGGAACCACTGGAGGTTCCGGCGCGGTGTTCGGCTGAGGGCCGAACTCGGAGCTCTCAGGGGCCCCGTCCCCTCGGCTCCCGGAGTCCGGAAGGTCGCCTTGAGGCGCCTCCGGGACTGTCTCCCCTTGATCCGGTGCCTCTTGAGATAGCACCTTGGCGTCGTCGGCAGGATGAGGGGAGGTGGCGGTCGGGACTGGATCGCTATGCATGTCCGACGAGCCCAGGGAGCCGTCCGATGATACATCGATACTGGCTCGTGGTGGCCTGCATAATTATGTTCGGCGTTAGGGAAAGCAGTGCGACAAAGGAAAGCTATGAGTTACTCTGGTATCCGAATACTTACGATCTCCCCAGGGGCTTGGCCCTGGGCAACCACTCGTCGTCGCCTTTGTCGGCGGCGGTGGAACTGTCCGGAAGGAGAGTCCTTCCCTTCTTGGACCCTTCCCCCCCCCCCCCTAGTTGGGGCGGCCTTCCTTTTCTTATCTCCCCCAACCGAAGGGGGCATCTTCTTCTTCTTCCTTGTCTTCGGGGGAGGTATGCACTGCAGAGTCATCGGACGGTGAGTCCGACGACGCCTGGCGTCGAGAACTCTTTCGAGTTCCCTTGGTCTTCTTGGTCTTCTCCGGCACCGTATAAGGAGCCGGAGTCAGCATCTTCGCCAAGAGAGCGTCTGCTGGGCCTTTGGGGCAAGGAGCCGGACAGTCGATCTGTCCGGCCATCTCCTGCCAGTCCTGTCAAAGGTACGGGAGTTTAGATCCCGCATGGAGTCAATCTATAAAAAATAAGTATCCTGTGAAAGGTAAAGCAGCTTACCGCACTGGCTTGGTGCTTCGTGCTGAATCCGCGATCCTCAGTAATGGGAGGGGGGACCTCGACGCTTTTAAACAACACCCTCCATGCATCTTTGTGAGTTGTGTCGAAGAGCCTGTTCAGAGTTCGGTGTTGCGCCGGGTCGAACTCCCACAAGTTGAACTCCCATTGTTGGCACAGGAGGATCCGGCGGTGGAGCATGACCTGGACCACGTTGACGAGTTTGAGATTCTTGTTCACCATGTTCTGAATACATGTTTGGAGTCCAGTAAGCTCTCCCGAACTACCCCAGGACAGGCCCTTCTCTTTCTAGGAGGTGAGCCGCGTGGGGATGCCAGATCGGAACTCGGGGGCCGCTGTCCATGCATGGTCGCGCGGCTCGGTGATGTAGAACCACCCCGATTGCCACCCCTTTATGGTTTCCACAAAGGAGCCTTCGAGACATGTTACGTTGGGCATCTTGCCCACCATGGCGCCTCCGCACTCCGCCTGGCGGCCGCCCACAACCTTCGGCTTGACATTGAAGGTCTTCAACCATAAGCCGAAGTGGGGCTTGATGCGGAGGAAGGCCTCGCACACAACGATAAACGCCGAGATGTTGAGGATGAAGTTCGGGGCCACATCGTGGAAATCCAGGCCGTAATAGAAGATGAGCCCCCGGACGAATGGGTGGAGAGGGAATCCCAGTCCGCGGAGGAAATGGGTGAGGAACACTACCCTCTCATGGGGCCTGGGGGTGGGGATGAGCTGCCCCTCATCTGGGAGCCAGTGCGCGATGTCGTCGGGCAGGTATCCGGCTCTCCTCATCTTCTTGATGTCTCCATCAGTGACGGAGGAGACCATCCACCTACCTCCCGCTCCGGACATGGTTGGAGAAGGTTGAGGTGGGAAGTGCGGACTTGGGCACTAGAGCTCGAGTGTGCGAAAACGGATGAGCAAAGGAGGAAGAAAGCGTGGATAGAAAGGTGAATCCTTATCCCTTTATATGGGCGGACGAAACTAAGCGTCCCCACTTGCCTGGTAAAACTCGCTTATCCCCCAAGCGCTGTAATCGATGGCGCGGTTGGGTTACCCACGCCCGTATTGATGAGAATCCCGTAATAAGGGGACATGATCTCTGCTTTGACAAGACGTGTCGAAAAACTGCCTCGCATTATGTGCGGGGCTAGTTAAAGGAAACGGTTCAAATAATCACCGGGCCATGACATAACGTCATACTATCAAAACAAGTCAGCAAATTAGATTTGCGGAAATATTATTCTCTCTACGGAAGTATCTGGAACTTATGTTGCAGGGTCGGACACTACCCTCGTATTCAAATTCTTCTGTGATGTATTCGGAGGAGGAACCCACCTTGCAATGCCGAAGACAATACTGCGCGCCGGACTCATCGTCATTGAGGCCTAGTTCAGGGGCTACTGAGGGAGTCCTGGATTAGGGGGTCTCCAGACAGCCGGATTATATCCTTTGGCCGGACTATTAGACTATGAAGATACAAGATTGAAGACTTTGTCTCGTGTCCGGATAGGACTCTACTTGGCGTGGAAGGCAAGCTAGGCAATACGGATATGGATATCTCCTCCTTTGTAATCGACCTTCTGTAACCCTAACCCTCCCCGGTGTCTATATAAACCGGAGGGTTTTAGTCTGTAGGACAACATACAATCATACCATAGGCTAGCTTCTAGGGTTTAGCCTCTCTGATCTCGTGGTAGATCTACTCTTGTACTACCCATATCATCAATATTAATCAAGAAGGACATAGGGTTTTACCTCCATCAAGAGGGCCCGAACCTGGGTAAAACATTGTGTCCCCTACCTCCTGTTACCACCCGGTCTAGACGCACAGTTCGGGACCCCCTACCCGAGATCCGTCGGTTTTGACACCGACAGCAATTCTGCTGAAAACAGCATCAGTCCGGTTTAGTTCCATTCAAATCATGCAAGTTAGAGTCCAAAACAAGGGCAAAAGTGTTTGGAAAAGTAGATACGACGGAGACGTATCAACTCCCCCAAGCTTAAACCTTTGTTTGTCCTCAAGCAATTTAGTTGATAAACTGAAAGTGATAAAGAAAAACTTTTACAAACTCTGTTTGCTCTCGTTGTTGTAAATATGTAAAGCCAGCATTCAAGTTTTCAACAAAGATTTTGAACTAAACATATTCACAATAACTCTTAGGTCTCATGTTTACTCATATCAATGGCATAATTAGCTAGCGAGCAATAATAACAAATCTCGGATGACAACACTTTCTCAAAATAATCATGATATGATATGACAAGATGATATCTCGCTAGCCCTTTCTAAGACCGCAAAACATGAATGCAGAGCACCTTTAGAGATCAAGGACTGACTAGACATTGTAATTCATGGTAAAAGAGATCTAGTCAAGTCATACTCAATGTAAACTAACAGTACCGGATGCAAATGACAGAAGTGCTCTCCAACTGGTGTTTTTTAATAAGAGGATGATGACTCAACATAAAAGTAAATAGATAGGCCCTTCGCATAGGGAAGCAGGGATTTGTAGAGGTGCCAAAGCTCGGTTTTGAAATAGATATGAATAATACATTGAGCGGTATACTTTCATTGTCAACATAACAACCAAGAGATCTCGATATCTTCCATGCTACACACAATATAGGCGGTTCCCAAACAGAATGGTAAAGTTTATACTCCCCCTCCACCAACAAGCATCAATCCATGGCTTGCTCCAAAAACGAGTGCCTCCAACTAACAAGAGTCCCGGGGGAGTTTTGTTTGCAGTTATTTTGATTTGATTTGCATAAAGCATGGGACTGGGCATCCCGGTGACCAGCCACTTTCTCGTGAGTGAGGAGCGGAGTCCACTTCTCTTGAGAATAACCTGCCTAGCATGGAAGATAGAGACAGCCCTAGTTGATACATGAGTTATTCAAGCATACAAAACAGGATGTTTATTTGAAGGTTTAGAGTTTGGCACATACAAATTTACTTGGAACGGCAAGTAGATACCGTATATAGGTAGGTATGGTGGACAAATATGGAATAACTTTGGGGTTTATGGAATTGGATGCACAAGCAGTATTCCCGCTTAGTACAAGTGAAGGCTAGAAAAAAACTGGGAAGCGACCAGCTAGAGAGCGATAACAGCCATGAACATGCATTAAAATTAATCAACACCGAATGCAAGCATGAGTAGGATATAATGCACCACGAACATAAATATCATAGAGCCTATGTTGATTTTGTTTCAACTACATGTGTGAACATGTGCCAAGTCAAGCCACTCGAATCGTTCAAAAGAGGATACCACCCTATCATACCACATCACAACCATTTTAATAGCATGTTGGCACGCAAGGTAAACCATTATAAGCTCCTAGCTAATTAAGCATGGCATAAGCAACTACAATCTCTAATTGTCATTGCAAATATGTTTCTTTCATAATAGGCTGAATCAGGAACGATGAACTAATCATATTTACAAAAATAAGAGAGGTCGAGTTCATACTAGCTTTTCTCATCTCAATAAGTTCATCATATAATCATCATTATTGCCTTTCACTTGCACGACCGAATAGTGTGGAAAATAATAATAGTGCACGTGCATTGGACTAAGCTGGAATCTGCAAGCATTCAATTCAAGAGAGAAGACAAGGTAATATGGGCTCTTTGTTAGATCAACAATAATGCATATAAGAGCCACTTAACATTTTCATTATGGTCTTCTCCTCTCGACCCCCAAAGAACAAGAAAAGAAATAAAATTATCTACATAGGAGAGCTCCCACCAAGCAAAAGAAGAACGAGAAATCTTTTTGGGTTTTCTTTTTAATTACTACCACCACAGGCATGGAAGGTAAACTAACTAAGAGCTACAACTATTTTTTTTTGGTTTTTCTTAAGGTTTATCAAACACACAAGAAGAAAGCATAAGAAGGGAAATAAACTACCATGGATATTACAATGAAAAAGTATGAGCACCGACAACTAGCATGAGTGTGTGAACATGAATGTAATGTCGGTGAGAAATACGTACTCCCCCAAGCTTAGGCTTTTTGGCCTAAGTTAGTCTATGGCCACGGCTGGCCTGGCGGATATCCAAAGTAATAGTTGTCAAAGTTGACTGGATCCTCAAAAGCAAACTCAACGGGCTCCTCGTTAGCGAACTCGTCTCCCGTCTCTACCCAACAACACAAACAAGCAACAAGGATACAATCAACCACGTGCAAGGGCAACCAATAATATGCAAGGATGGTATGCTATGTGGGATGCGATGCGGGGTGCAAAATGCAAGACGTGACAGGAAATACATGAACCTGGCCTCAACTTGGATAATCAAGTGTGCCACTGGATAGAGGGGAAGAAATCCCCTGAAAACAATATAAAGATCATAGGAATCGGAGCTACGGTTTGGAAATGGCAAGCGTTTTACGAAACGAACCGATCTGCGATTTACAGCAAGTAGGCTCCTAGATGCAACGAAATGAACATGCTACAGCCACCAAACATGAAAACAAAATGCATGTAAGGGATGTACACAAGATGCTTAACAAATCACTAGGACTGAGCCATAGGCAAATTCATCCATTAATAGGTTCAAACAAGCATGGCAAAACTGAATAAGCAAAACAGATTTCAGACTTAGTGAAATTAACACTAGTCTGAAATTTCAGACCACGATGCTCTCTTCGAAGCAACAAAACAACATGAAACATAACCTGAACATGGAAAGTAAGAGCATGGAATGGAGCTACTCAACAAGCTTAACAGAACACCCAAAATGACCTGGGGCCAAAAGGGTTCACAAAATACTCTAACGAGCACACGAACATAGATGAAACACAATCAGTTTTCAGACTTAGTGAAAACTGAGACATGCTGAAATTATAACTCACGGAGGCATGTAAACAAGGTCGATGCACCCACTACGGTGCAAGTCATGACAAGGCAAGCATATATCCATAAAGAAGGCACAAAATGCTAGCTAGACATGGCAAGAACAATGGCATAGCATGCACGGATCACTAACGATAGCACCGGCAAAATCGCAAAAGAGTTCACGATCTGCCCAAATTAACAACGATGCAAAAGTTGAGCTCGATTGACTCAACCTAGGCTGCTCCAACATAACAAGTAAAGACATGGATGGATAGAGCATAACAAGAATAACAAACCACTCTTACTGATCATCCTCAAAAGAGGCACGGATCACTAGGAAACAAGCTGGACATATAGCACCATGAACTAAAACATCCCAGACTTAGTGAAAATCACTAAGTCCCTGAAATCAGCAATCTCAGGTACCCCTCTTTGCAAGCTTGCACAAGACACCACACACATCCTAAAAATGCATGGGTGGCACCTCTGGAAAGAAGACAAAATGCTTAACAATTCATCCCAAAGGGGCACAGGCATATAATGCACACAATAATCATGGCAAAAATGACAAAAGTCAATGATGAGCTAACGGATCTGCAATTTAACTCACGATGCCTCCTTCTACCAGCATTTTGGGCATCAAGACGACCTCAAATGCAAATGATGCAATGGAATGAAATGATGTACTCGTCGAGACAAAGATGTTGATATATCATATGTCCAAAAGGGAGCTACGGATGCGGAGATATGAGCAGTCAAACATAGCACGAAAAATTAGGGTTAGGGGGAGAGAAGTCAACCGAGGTAGTTCCAGATCTGGATCCGGCCGGGCACGCGGATCGAGCTGGAGGCGGGCTCGCCGGAGACGAGGCAGACGACGGCGGCCGGGGTCGGCGGCGGCCGATCCGGCCCTCCCGCGGCCGGATCCGGCTGGCGGCGAGGCGGGGAGGCGGCGGAGCGGGGCGGCGCGGCGCCCGGGCGGCAGCGGCGAGGCGGCGGAGATGCGGGGCAGCGGCCGGCGGAGTGGAGCTGCGGCGGCGCGGCGGCCGGTGGGCGACCGGCGCCCGAGGCGGCGGGCGGCGCGCGGGAACGAAGACCCCGGGCGACGGGGCGGCGGAGTGGGCCGCGGGGGCCGGGCGTGGGCTCGGCGGGCCTCCGCGGCGGCGGCGGCGGCGGCGGTGCCACGTGGCAGCGGGCGACTGGCTGCGGGTGGATCCGGACGTTGTCCGGCTCGTCCGGGCACGTCCGGCGGCGGCGAGGTGGGATTTTAGGGTTTCGGAGAGGGAGAGAGATCCGAATTCGGGAGGGGGTATTTATAGGCATAGAGGGAGCTAGGAGTGTCCAAATGAGGTGCGGTTTTCGGCCACGCGATCGTGATCGAACGACCGAGACAATGGAGTAGAGTTTGGTGGGTTTTGGGCCAAATTAGAGGGGTGTTGGGCTGCAACACACACGAGGCCTTTTCGGTCCCTCGGTTAACCGTTGGAGTATCAAACGAAGTCCAAATGACCCGAAACTTGACAGGTGGTCTACCGGTAGTAAACCAAGGCCGCATGGCAAGTCTCGGTCCAATCCGGAAATGTTTAATCCCCACACACTAAAAAAGCTAGAAATGGCCACCGGAGGAGAACGAAGCGCCGGAATGCAAAACGGACAACGGGAAAAATGCTCGAATGCATGAGATGAACATGTATGCAGATGCAATGCATGTGATGACATGATATGAGATGCACGAAAACGAAAACAACACACGGAGACAAAGACCCGAACCCGAGAAATAAATATAACTTAATGCCGGAACCGGCAAGAGTTGGAGTACAAATTGGGAAAGTAATATCTGGGGCGTTACACTTATCTGCCTAGAAGCTCTCAAGGTCAGCATTACGCACATAAGCTTCAAATTCCTCCTTGATTCCCGCTCGAACCATGAAGTCCTCTGACGACCATTCACAGGGCCGCACTTGAGCATCCCTTGGTGGTTCCTCGTCCGCATCGCGTATTGCGAGTCTGGGTGCTTGCTTCCTTGAAGAACCACCTTGGTACATTTTCCTAAACATATTTATTCCTTTGAAAAATTTCTAATTTTTTTAGTAACTTCAAAATAAAAGTGAACCAAACTCAACAATATTGATAGCAACTACTCCTACAAGTGCCTAGAGGCAATATCATGCATTAAAACTACTTTTGACCATATAAATTTGACATGCAAGCTCAAGAACAAGGTCACCTAAGCAGCAAAAAATTGCAATGAATAAAGCATTAGAACAAAAACTAATTGGACCATTGGAGGAGTCACATACCAAAGAACAATCCCCCAAAGCAGTTTTGTGAATGGAGCTTTGAGCAAGGAGATCGAAAATGGCAGCAAGATGAGCTTGGACTCGGGTTTGAGCTGGCTAGTGATGTTTTTGGGAGGAAGAAGGAGTGTGTGGTAGCTGGAATAAGTGGAGGGGAGCCACCATGGGCCCATGAGGCAAGGGGCGCGCCCAGGGGGTGGGCGCGCCCTGGACCCTCGTGGCCAGGTGCTTGCTCCCCCTATTGTGTTCTTAGTGCCAGATATTCTCAAGTATTCTAGAAAAAATCATATTTAATTTTCAGGGCATTTGCAGAACTTTTATTTTCGGGGTATTTTTTATTGCATTGATAATTCAGAAAACAGACAAAAAATATTATTTTTGCTTTATTTAATATAAATAACAGAAAGTGAAAAGAAGGTACAGAGAGTTGTGTTTTCTAAATTCATCCATCTCATGCTCATCAAAAGGAATCCACTAACAAGGTTGACCAGGTCTTGTTAACAAACTCATTCCGAATAACATGGAACCGGAGAATTTTCGAATAACACTAGGTTACCTCAACGGGGATATGCATGTCCTCAACAATAAGAATATCATATTTCTTCTTGACAGTAGGAAGAGGAAGTTCAAAACCTCCAATAGTGATTGTTAAAAAATTTCCAATAGAATTGATATTGTGGACTTGAGGTTGTTTCCTCGGAAAGTGTACCGTATGCTCATTACCATTAACATGAAAAGTGGCATTGCCTTTGGTGCAATGCAGTATTCAAAAAGGTTCTTCCAAGAATAATAGACATACTATCATCCTCGGGAATATCAAGAATAACAAAGTCCGTTAAGATAGTAACGTTTGCAACCACAACAGGCACATCCTCATAAACACCGACAGGTATAGCAGTTGATTTATCAGCCATTTGCAAAGATATTTCAGTAGGTGTCAACTTATTCAAATCAAGTCTACGATATAAATAGAGAGGCATAACACTAACACCAGCTCCAAGATCACACAAAGCATTTTTAACATAGTTTATTTTAATGGAGCATGGTATAGTTGGTTGATGTCTACTACACAACCTTCTTCTTGTAGACATTGTTGGGCCTCCAAGTGCAGAGGTTTGTAGGATAGTAACAAATTTCCCTCAAGTGGATGACCTAAAGTTTATCAATCCGTAGCAGGCGTAGGATGAAGACGGTCTCTCTCAAGCAACCCTGCAACCAAATAACAAAGAGTCTCTTATGTCTCCAACACACCCAATACAATGGTAAATTGTATAGGTGCACTAGTTCGGCGAAGAGATGGTGATACAAGTGGTATATGGATGGTAGATAGAGGTTTTTGTAATCTGAAAATATAAAAACAGCAAGGTAACTAATGATAAAAGTGAGCACAAACGATATTGCAATGCGTTGAAACAAGTCCTAGGGTTCATACTTTCACTAGTGCAAGTTCTCTCAACAATAATAACATAATTGGATCATATAACTATCCCTCAACATGCAACAAAGAGTCACTCCAAAGTCACTAATAGCAGAGAACAAACGAAGAGATTATGGTAGGGTACGAAACCACCTCAAAGTTATCCTTTCTGATCGATCTATTCAAGAGTCTGTAGTAAAATAACACGAAGCTATTCTTTCCGTTCAATCTATCATAGAGTTCATACTAGAATAACACCTTAAGACACAAATCAGCCAAAACCCTAATGTCACCTAGATACTCCAGTGTCACCTCAAGTATCCATGGGTATGATTATACGATATGCATCACACAATCTCATATTCATCTATTCAAACCAACACAAAGTACTTCAAAGAGTGTCCCAAAGTTTCTACCGGAGAGTCAAGACGAAAACGTGTGCTAACCCCTATGCATAAGTTCACGGAACTCACAAGTTGATCACCAAAACATACATCAAGTGGATCACGTGTTATCCCATTGTCACCACAGATAAGCACATGCAAGACATACATCAAGTGTTCTCAAATCCTTAAAGACTCAATCCGATAAGATAACTCCAAAGGGAAAACTCAATTCATCACAAGAGAGTAGAGGGGGAGAAACATCATAAGATCCAAATATAATAGTAAAGCTCGTGATACATCAAGATCGTACCACCTCAAGAACACGAGAGAGAGAGAGATCAAACACATAGCTACTGGTACATACCCTCAGCCCTGAGGGAGAACTACTCCTTCCTCGTCATGGAGAGCACCGGGATGATGAAGATGGCCACCGGTGAGGGGTTCCCCCCTCCGGCAGGGTGCCAGAACGGGTCTAGATTGGTTTTCGGTGGCTACGGAGGCTTCTGGCGGCGGAACTCCCGATCTATTGTGCTCCCCAATGTTTTTAGGTTATATGGGTATATATGGGAGGAAGAAGTACGTCGGTGGACCTCCGGGCTGTCCACAAGGCAGGGGGCGCGCCTAGGGGGTGGGCACCCCCCCCCCACCCTCGTGGGCAGCCCGGGACTCTCCTGGTCCATCTCCAATACTTCGTGGGCTTCTTCTGGTCCAAAAATAAGTTCCGTGAAGTTTCAGGTCAATTGGACTCCGTTTGATTTTCCTTTTCTGCGATACTCTAAAACAAGGAAAAAATAGAAACCGGCACTGGGCTCTGGGCTAATAGGTTAGTCCCAAAAATAATATAAAAGTGCATGATAAAGCCCATACACATCCAAAACAGATAATATAATAGCATGGAACAATCAAAAATTATAGATACGTTGGAGACGTATCATTGGTACTCTTGGATCTCCAAGTTTCTTTGGTATTCCACCCTTAAAAGTATAATTAGCAAGCATGGTGGAAATTTCAGCTTCCGGTATCTTTATTTTATTTGTAACAATTTCCTTCATATATTTAGCATAAGGATTCATTTTAAGCATATCAGTCAAATGCATACGCAAAAAGATAGGTCTAGTCATTTCAGCAAAGCGCTCAAAATCCTCATCATCCTTTTTCTTGGATGGTTTAGGAGGAAAGGGCATGGGTTTCTGAACCCATGGTTCTCTTTCTTTACCGTGCTTCCTAGCAACAAAGTCTCTCTTATCATAACGTTGATTCCTTGATTGTGGGTTATAAAGATCAACAGCGGGTTCAATCTCTACATCATTATCATTGCTAGGTTGAGCATCAACATGAACATCATCATTAACATTATCACTAGGTTCATGTTCATTACCAGATTGTGTTTCAGCATCAGAGATAGAAATATCATTGGGATTCTCAGGTGTGTCAACAACAGGTTCGCTAGAAGCATGCAAATTCCTATCATTTTTCTTTCTCTTCCTTTTAGAGGGACTAGGTGCATCTATGGTAGTTCTCTGAGAATCTTGCTCAATTCTCTTAGGGTGGCCCTCGGGATACAAAGGTTCCTGAGCCATTTTACCACCTCTAGTCATAACTCTAACAGCATTATCATTCTTCTTACTGTTTAATTCATTTAGAAAATCATTCTGAGCTTTAAGCACTTGTTCTACTTGAGTGGTAACCATAGAAGCATGTTTACTAATAAGTTTAAGTTCACCTTTAACATTAGCCATATAATCACTCAAGTGTTCAATCATGTAAGCATTATGTTTCAATTGTCTACCAACATAAGCATTAAAATCTTCTTGCTTAACCATAAAGTTATCAAATTCATCTAAGCATTGGCTAGCAAACTTAGCAGGAGGGATTTCAGCTTTATCATATCTATAGAGAGAATTTACCTTTACTACCTATGTCAGGTTATCGAGACCATGTGTTTCTTCAACAGGCGGCAAATTAAGACCATGTATTTCTTCAATAGGAGGTAAATTCTTAACATCTTCAGCTTTAATACCTTTTTCTTTCATAGATTCCTTTGCCTCTTGCATATCTTCAGGACTGAGAAATAGAATACCCCTTTTCTTTGGAGTTGGCTTAGGATTTGGTTCAGGAAGTGTCCAATTATTTTCATTGGTCAACATATTATTCAATAGAATTTCATCTTGATCAACAGTTATTTCCCTGAAAACACAACCAGCACAACTATCCAAGTAATCTCTGGTAGCATCGGTTAGTCCATTATAAAAGATATCAAGTATTTCTCTTCTTGAGAGGATGATCAGGCAAAGCATTAAGTAATCGAAGAAGCCTCCCCAAAGCTTGTGGGGGACTCCCTTCTTCAATTTGCACAAAATTATATATTTCCCTTAAAGCAGCTTGTTTCTTATGAGCGAGGAAATATTTAGCAAAGAAGTAGTAAATCATATCCTGGGGACTACACACACAACCAGGATCAAGAGAATTAAACCATATCTTAGCATCACCCTTTAATGAGAATGGAAATAATTTAAGGATATAATAGTAGCGAGTTTTCTCATCATTAGTAAACAGGGTAGATATATCATTTAATTTAGTAAGACGTGCCACAATAGTTTCAAATTCATAGCCATAGAAAGGATCAGATTCAACCAAAGTAATTAACTCAGGATCAACAGATAAATCATAATCCTTATCAGTAACAAAGATAGGTGATGTTGCATAAGCAGGATCATATTTCATTCTAGCGTTCAAAGTTTTTTGTTTCATCTTAGCTAGTAGTTTCTTAAGATCACTTCTATCATTGCAAGCAAGAAAGTCTCTAGCAGTTTCTTCATCCATAACATAACCCTCAGGAACAACAGGCAATTCATATCTAGGGGGAGAATCTTCATCATCACTTTCATCAATATTATCAGTTTCAATAATTTCATTCTCTCTAGCCCTAGCAAGTTGTTCAGCAAGAAATTCACCAAGTGGCATAGTAGTATCAAGCATAGAAGTAGTTTCATCATAAGTATCATGCATAGCAGAAGTGGCATCATCAATAACATGCGACATATCAGAATGAATAGCAGAAGCAGGTTTTGGTGTCGCAAGCTTACTCAAAACAGAAGGTGAATCAAGTGCAGAGCTAGATGGCAGTTCCTTACCTCCCCTCGTAGTTGAGGGATAGATCTTGGTTCTTGGATCTTTCAAATTCTTCATAATGATAAGCAGATATAAATCCCAAGTGACTCAAAGAATAGAGCTATGCTCCCCGGCAACGGCGCCAAAAAATAGTCTTGATAACCCACAAGTATAGGGGATCGCAACAGTTTTCGAGGGTAGAGTATTCAGCCCAAATTTATTGATTCGACACAAGGGGAGCCAAAGAATATTCTCAAGTGTTAGCAGCTGAGTTGTCAATCCAAGCACACCTGGAAATTTAATATCTGTAGCAAAGTGTTTAGTAGCAAAGTAATATGATAGTAGTGGTAACGATAGCAAAGGTAACGGTGGCAAAAGCAATGTTTTTGGGTTTTGTAGTGATTGTAACAGTAGCAACGGAAAAGTAAATAAGCGAAGAACAATATATGGAAAAGCTCGTAGACATTGGATCAATGATGGAGAATTATGCCAAATGCGATTGATCATGTAACAGTCATAACATAGGGTGACACAGAACTAGCTCCAGTTCATCAATGTAATGTAGGCATGTATTCCGAATATAGTCATACGTGCTTATGGAAAAGAACTTGCATGGCATCTTTTGTCCTACCCTCCCGTGGCAGCGGGGTCCTAATGGAAACTAAGGGATATTAAGGCCTCCTCTTAATAGAGTACCGGACCAAAGCATTAACACATAGTGAATACATGAACTCCTCAAACTACGGTCATCACCAGTAAGTATCCCGATTATTGTCACTTTGGGGTTAACGGATCATAACACATAATAGGTGACTATAGAATTTCAAGATATGATCTAGAACTCTCATATATTGATGAAAACATAATAGGTTAAGATCTGAAATCATGGCACTCGGGCCCTAGTGACAAGCATTAAGCATAGCAAAGTCATAGCCACATCAATCTCAGAACATAGTGGATACTAGGGATCAAACCCTAACAAAACTAACTCGATTACATGATAAATCTCATCCAACCCATCACCGTCCAGCAAGCCTACGATGGAATTACTCACACACGGCGGTGAGCATCATGAAATTGGTTATGGACGAAGGTTGATGATGACGATGGCGACGGATTCCCCTCTCCGGAGCCCTGAACGGACTCCAGATCAGCCCTCCCGAGAGAGTTTAGGGCTTGGCGGTGGATCCGTATTATAAAACATGATGAATCCTTCTCTTTGATTTTTATCTCCCCGAACATGAATATATGGAGTTGGAGTTGAGGTCGATGGAGCATCAGGGGGCCCACGAGGCAGGGGGCGCGCCCAAGGGGTAGTGCGCTCCCCCCACCCTCATGGACAGGTGGAGGCCCCCCTGACGTGGATCTTTCTTCCAGTATTTTTATATATTCCAAAATAATTCTCCGTTGATTTTCAGGTCATTCCGAGAACTTTTATTTCTGCACAAAAATAACACCATGGCAATTCTGTTGAAGACGTCAGTCCGGGTTAGTTCCATTCAAATCATGCAAGTTAGAGTCCAAAATAAGGGCAAAAGTGTTTGGAAAAGTAGATACAACGGAGACATATCAGATAGCTTTCCTGATGAACAATTATGTCATAAATGCTTCTTGTACTGCTCCATGGTATGCTGATTATGCTAATTATCTTGTTGCTACATTTATACCATCAAGTTTCACATACCAGCAAAAGAAAAAGTTCTTCTACGATTTGAGACATTACTTTTGGGATGACCCACATCTTTATAAAGAAGGGGTAGATGGTGTTATTAGACGTTGTGTACCTGAGCATGAACAGGAACAGATCCTACGCAAGTGTCACTCTGAAGCCTATGGAGGACATCATGCTGGAGACAGAACTGCACAAGGTATTGCAATCCGGTTTTTATTGGCCTACTCTCTTTAAGGATGCCCGTAAGTTTGTCTTATCTTGTGATGAATGTCAAAGAATTGGTAATATTAGTAGACGTCAAGAAATGCCTATGAATTATTCACTTGTTATTGAACCATTTGATGTTTGGGGCTTTGATTATATGGGACCTTTTCCTTCCTCTAATGGGTATAAACATATTTTAGTTGCTGTTGATTACGTTACTAAGTGGGTAGAAGCTATTCCAACTAGTAGTGTTGATCATAACACCTCTATTAAGATGCTTAAAGAAGTTATTTTTCCGAGGTTTGTAGTCCCTAGATATTTAATGACCGATGGTGGTTCACATTTCATTCATGGTGCCTTTCGTAAAATGCTTGCTAAGTATGATGTTAATCATAGAATTGCATCTCCTTATCATCCACAGTCTAGTGGTCAAGTAGAATTGAGTAACAGAGAGCTCAAATTAATTTTGCAAAAGACTGTTAACAGATCTAGAAAGAATTGGTCCAAGAAACTTGATGATGCATTATGGGCTTATAGAACTGCATATAAAAATCCTATGGGTATGTCTCCTTATAAAATGGTTTATGGAAAAGCATGTCACTTACCTCTTGAACTAGAACATAAGGCATATTGGGATATTAAAGAGCTCAACTATGACTTCAAACTTGCCGGTGAGAAGAGGTTATTTGACATTAGCTCACTTGATGAATGGAGAACCCAGGCTTATGAAAATGCCAAGCTGTTTAAAGAAAAAGTTAAAAGATGGCATGATAAAAGGATACAAAACGTGAGTTCAATGTAGGTGATTATGTATTGTTATACAACTCTCGTTTAAGATTTTTTGCAGGCAAACTTCTCTCTAAATGGGAAGGTCCTTACGTTATCAAGGAGGCCTATCGTTCTGGTGCCATAAAAATCAACAACTTCGAAGGCACAAATCCAAAGGTGGTGAACGGTCAAAGAATCAAACATTATATCTCAAGTAATCCTATAAATGTTGAAACTAATATTATTGAAACCGTAACCCCGGAGGAATACATAAGGGACACTTTCCGGAATGTTTCAGACTCCGAAAAGGAATAGATACGTGGTACGGTAAGTAAACCGACTCCAAAACAGTTCTAATGGCAATTTTTCTCTGTTTTGGAATATTTAAGAAAATAGGAAAATAAGAAGCAGACCGGAAAGGACACGAGGCTTCCATGAGGGTGGAGGGCACGCCCCCCTTCCTCGTGGGCACCTCGTGTGATCTCTGGACTCCGTTTTCTTGCACGATACTTCTTTTGGTCAGTAAAAATTCATTATATAATCTCCCGAAGGTTTTGACCACCGTATCACGCAAAAATCTCTTGTTGTTGTTTCGAGCTGTTTTCTGCCAGGGTTGTCAAGGCCAAGCATAATGTCGTCTCCCTCCTCCTCCAATAATGAGGGCAACGATGCTTGGCTAATGAAGATAGAGCTGAAGAGAGAAGAACCCGGAGAGATCAACAAGGATGATGGGATCAAGAAGGCCATGGGGGATCAAGTTCCGGCAGTAGTAGAAGAAGACATCCTTCCACCTCACCACAATCTCTTTACCCCAACGGAGATTGAGGCTTTCAAGATGATTGAGTTAGCTCATATTCAAAACAAGTATCTCACAAGTGAAAATATTTTGTTGAAGGAGCATATCATCGCACTCAAGGGCATTATCCGCAAATTGGAGGATCTCTTACGCTCGATGTGCGACTACCCATCATCACCAACACCCTCTTCACCGACAAAGAAGAACTGAGCATCGGGTATGGGCACTCCCCTTGGCAACTGCCAAGCTTGGGGGAGTGCCCCGATATTGTATCACCATCATTTTTATCTTTACCGTTTTTCTTAGTTCGATCCTTTTGATAATATCTTGATCTAGTAGAATAAAGTTTTAGTATGATATAGTTGTGAGTTTTGCTTTATGATCTTCCTATGTAATCGAGTCCGTGAGCTATATATAATAAAGATTAGTGTTGAGTCAAGGGCTTGATTATTTTGCTATGATCTTGAGGGAATAAAATAATAATAAAAGGAGAAAGAGATAAAGAGATCATATGGATCTTATGGAGAGTAATGAGCTCACATATAAAGAGTATGATGAATAAAAGTTGTTGAGAGTTGACAAGCATAGTTTTGGTCATCATTGCAATTAATAGGAAGTAATAAAGAAGAGAGGTTCACATATAAATATACTATCTTGGACATCTTTTATGATTGTGAGCACTCATTAAAGTATGACATGCTAAGAGTTGACGTTGGACAAGGAAGACAACGTAATGGGTTATGTTTTCTTACATCTGAGATAAATTATATTGTCATGGATCATCCAACATGTTAAGCTTGCCTTTCCCTCTCATGCTAGCCAATTTCTTTGCACCAAGTAAAGATACTACTTGTGATTCCAAACATCCCTAAACCCAGTTTTGCCATGAGAGTCTACCATATCTACCTATGGATTGAGTAAGATCCTTCAAGTAAGTTGTCATCGGTGCAAGCAATAAAAATTGCTCTCTAAATATGTATGACTTATTAGTGCAGAGAAAATAAGCTTTATACGATCTTGTGATATGGAAGAAATAAAAGCGACAGACTGCATAATAAAGGTCCATATCACAAGTGGAAATATAAAGTGACGTTCTTTTGCATTAAGATTTCGTGCATCCGACCATAAAAGCACATGACAACCTCTGTTTCCCTCTGCGAAGGGCCTATCTTTTATTCTTGTCTTATACTTCATGGAAGGAGTCATGGTGATATTCACCTTTCCTTTTTATATTTTATCCTTTGGCAAGCACAATGTGTTGGAAAGATCCAGATATATATAGCTAATTGGATGTGAGTTTTCATGAACTAATATTGTTGACATTACTCTTGAGGTAAAACACTGGGACGCAAAACTATAAGCCCATATCTTTCTCTGTGTCCGACTAAGACTTCATACCCATAAATATTGTTAGCAATTGTGAAAGACTAAAGATTGTTGAGTATGTGGACTTGCTGAAAAGCTCTTATATTGACTCTTTCCTATGTTATGATAAATTGCAATTGCCTCAGTGACTGAGATTAGAGTTTGTTGGTTCTCAATAAAGTTTATGATTCATACTTGAAATTGTGATTGAATTGTTACTTTAGCATAAGAGATCATATGACTATATATATATTCCTGTTCTAAGAATGATCATGATGCCCTCATGTCCGTATTTTATTTTTATCGACACCTCTATCTCTAAACATGTGGACATATTTTTTAATTTCGGCTTTCGCTTGAGGACAAGCCAGGTCTAAGCTTGGGGGAGTTGATACGTCCATTTTGCATCATGCTTTTATATCGATATTTATTGCATTATGGGTTGTTATTACACATTATATCACAATACTTATGCCTATTCTCTCTTATTTTACAAGGTTTACATGAAGAGGGAGAATGCCGGCAGCTGGGATTCTGGGCTGGAAAAGGAGCAAATATTAGAGACCTATTTTGCACAGCTCCAAAAGTCCTAAAACTTCACGGAAGTCCTTTTTGGAATTAATAAAAAATATTGAGCGAAGAAAGTTCCAGAGGGGGGCCACACCCTAGCCACGAGGGTGGGGGGCGCGCCCTACCCCCCTGGGCGCGCCTCCTACCTCGTGGGCCCCCTGGTGGCCCTCCGATGCCCATCTTCTGCTATATGAGATTTTTCGTCAAGGAAAAAATCACAACCAAGCTTTGGGGAAGAAATTCCGCCGCCACGAGGCGGAACCTTGACGAAACCAATCTAGGGCTCCGGCAGAGCTGTTCTGCCGGGGAAACTTCCCTCCAAGAGGGGGAAATCATCACCATCGTCATCACCAACGATCCTCTCATCGGGAGGGGGTCAATCTCCATCAACATCTTCACCAGCACCATCTCATCTCAAACCCTAGTTCATCTCTTGTATCCAATCTTTGTATCCAAACCACATATTGGTACCTGTGGGTTGCTAGTAGTGTTGATTACTCCTTGTAGTTGATGCTAGTTGGTTTACTTGGTCGAGGATCATCTGTTCAGATCCATTATGCATATTAATACCCCTCTGATTATGAACATGAATATGCTTTGTGAGTAGTTACGTTTGTTCCTGGGGACATGGGAGAAGTCTTGCTATTAGTAGTCATGTGAATTTGGTATTCATTCGATATTTTGATGAGATGTATGTTGTCATCCCTCTAGTGGTGTCATGTGAACGTCGACTACATGACACTTCACCATTGTTTGGTCCTAGAGGGAGGCATTGGGAAGTAATAAGTAAATGATGGGTTGCTAGAGTGACAGAAGCTTAAACCCTAGTTTATGGGTTGCTTCGTAAGGGGCTGATTTGGATCCATATGTTTCATGCTATGGTTAGGTTTACCTTAATACTTCGGTTGTAGTTGCGGATGCTTGCAATGGGGGTTAATCATAAGTGGGATGCTTGTCCAAGTAAGGACAGCGTCCAAGCACCGGTCCACCCACATATCAGATTATCAAAGTACCGAACGCGAATCATATGAACGTGATGAAAACTAGCTTGACTATAATGCCCATGTGTCCTCGGGAGCGCTTTCCTTCATATAAGAGTTTTTGCAGTCTTGTCCTTTGATACAAAAAGGATTGGGCCATCTTGTTGCACCTTATCTACTTTTATTGCTTGCTACTCGTTACAAATTACCTTACCACAAAACTATCAGTTACCGATAATTTCAGTGCTTGCAGAGAATACCTTACTGAAAACTGCTTATCATTTCCTTCTGCTCCTCATTGGGTTCGACACTCTTACTTATTGAAAAGCTACGATAGAACCCTTACACTTGTGGGTCATCACGATCGTATTATGGTTTTATGTGTTTTGATGTACCAAAGATAGTTCGGAGTCCCGGATATGATCACGGACATGACGAGGAGCCTCGAAATGGTCGAGACATAAAGATCGATATATTGGACGACTATATTTGGACGTCGGAATGGTTCCGGGTGAGATTGGGCATTTACCGATGAACCGGGAGGTTACCGGAACCCCCTCCCCCTCGGAGGTATATGGGCCTTATTGGCCATAGTGGGAGAGAGGAGAAGGGAGCAAAGGAGGGGGCGCCCCCCCCCCCCAAGCCCAATCCGAATTGGGAGGGGGCCAGCCCCCACCCCCTTTTCCTTCCTCCTTCCTTCCCCTTCCTTCTCTCCTAATCCAACTAGGGAAGGGGGGATCCTACTCCCGATGGGAGTAGGACTCCCCTTGGGGCGCGCCTAGGAGGTCGGCCCCCTCCCCCTCCTCCACTCCTTTATATACGGGGGAAGGGGGCACCCCATAGACACACAAGTTGATCATTGATCTTAGCCATGTGCGGTGCCCCCCTCCACCATAATCCACCTCGGTCATATCGTAGCGGTGCTTAGGCTAAGCCCTGTTCCGGTAGCATCATCATCACCGTCATCACGCCGTCGTGCTGACGAAGCTCTTCCCCGACACTCTACTGGATCGTGAGTTCATGGGACGTCACCGAGCCGAACGTGTGCAGATCGCGGAGGTGTCGTACCTTCGGTGCTAGGATTGGTCGATCGTGAAGACGTACGACTACATCAACCGCGTCGTCATAACGCTTCCGCTTACGGTCTACGAGGGTACATAGACAACACTCTTCCCTCTCGTTACTATGCATCACCATGATCTTGCGTGTGCGTAGGATCTTTTTTGAAATTACTACGTTCCCCAACAGTTTGAATATTTTGATCGTTGTGTGATGTGGCGATTGTAAGCCAATTATTTACTTCCTTGTTCTTTTACATGGGAATGTGTGAAGATGACCCTTCTTGCGATCATACCAAAATGCGGTTATGCCTCTAAGTCGTGTCTCGACACGTGGGAGATATAGCCGCATCTTGGGCGTTACAGTCAGCCAGTGTACATAACTCACATCATGTCAATGGCATTGGATTGGGGGCTTAGAGAGTCAGAGGAGGCGAGCCCCGACGAGGTGAGCACCGTGTCAATGGCATCAGAGTGGCGTCTCCTGCTCATGGGAATGCAGTGTGGGGGTTGGTCACGAGGGAATTACCGACGAGATCCGGTGGGGATTGGCTTGGAACCGACGATCTGTCGATGGATAGGAGGGCTGGCTTGCGGCAGGGTGAAGCCCGCCATGGCGGCGGTCAGTAGGGTTACCAAGTCAAGGGAGAGGATGTTTGTTGACTGGGAGATGTGGGTACCGATTCAATTTGGGTGTAACGATCATTTTTTTATAGGGGAGTGTAGTCACTCAGGGGTGGCTGGACGAATCTTTTTCTTTGGCAATGGCACTTTCGGTTGTAAATATGACTAACTCTAATTTTTTGTTTTGGTGGACATGGACTATGGGGGCTTTTCATTATTACAATGGGGTCATGCCAGCTTCTCGAATTTAGCTTCTTGGAGCTCAGACATTCAGGTGGGCTCTAGGTGTGGAGTCTACGAAGATGAGAGTTGGAGAGGATCCGAATAGGCCCTAAGTGTGTCAAAACGCCCAACAAACACATAAGGACAACGCAACAAGGCCGATCGCAGCGACCCAGACAAGTAGTGAGCGATACTTATCCCTACTATTTACCTTTTGTTTTCAGTCGATTTTCCAAAATAAATATTTTTATTATAAAAAGTGAATCTATTTTAAAACTGTTTTAAACAATTTTTGAAAATTTTGAACATGTTTTTAAAATATGAATTAAAAATGCAACATTATTAAATTTTTAAATGTTTTCTGAAACGGTGAACATTTTTTAAATAAAAAAGGAAAATAAAAGCAGCAAAAAATGAATTTTAAAATCTGTTCACGAATTTATATTATGAAAAATATTTGCAATTTCAAATATATCTTAACTTTCAACAATGTTCATGAACTAAAAATATCTTCAGGAATTTCAAGATGTATGCAGATTTTAAAAACTTTGAGACTTTAAAAAATGTTCATGAATAAAAAAATGGTTAATGAGTTTGAAAATTGCTCGGGAATTCGAAGAATGTTCACGTATTTAAAAAACACAAATTAAAAAATTGTTCCTGATTTAAAAAAAATACGAATTTGAAAAGTGTTTGTTATTTTCGAAAAGGTTGACAAATTCAAAAAAAAATGAAAGGGGAAAAAATAAACTAGACAGAAAAAACGCAGAAACAAACTAACGCGTGGGGGTTCCCATTTGGTCGCTATCCCCCGACCGACGAGGGGGATAGGATCCCCACACAACGCACACCCACGCTGGCTTCATT
The DNA here is from genome assembly GCA_034509565.1 of Triticum monococcum. Lineage (NCBI taxonomy): Eukaryota > Viridiplantae > Streptophyta > Magnoliopsida > Poales > Poaceae > Triticum > Triticum monococcum. The sequence continues at coordinate 71,203,123 of CM067842.1, read as the reverse complement.
ATATTTTCTTAGTGGATCCGCCCATTTAGGTGTTAGGCATGTACAATAGTTAATAATATAGTCTTATCTTAAGTTTTGCATGTAATGTAGAGATGACAAAAATATATGTTTACAATGAGTCATCTCTTAGTCTTATCTTAAATAATTAGTTATTGCTAAAAATATGATGAAACATATTGTGCTAAGAGGTCATCTCTTGTCTTATCTTAAATAAAGAAGACAAGCTTTTTCTTATGATTTTTCTTTCCTCCACCTCATCATTTATCCTACGTGGCATTGCTAAGATAGAATCATTGTACATGCCCTTAGCAATTGTATTGGCCACGCGCTACGGCAAGACGTCACCTGTTTCACACAGGAGATCCGGGGATCAGTCAGATTGGGCCGCCCCGTTTAAGCGTTTTCAGAGTTCCCGGTTTTGGGAATCTTCTAGAGGTTCTCAGCCGGTTTTTAACGGTTTTGGGAAAATTCAAGAAGGTTCTTGAGCCATATTTTTTCTGTTATGTTTATCTTTTCTTTTTTCATGTTTCTTTTTTCCTTTTCTCTCCTTTTTTCCTTTTTTCTGTTTTTTTCTTTACTTTTTTCTTTTTGTTTCATTTTCATTTTGATTTCTCAAATTTATTTTTATTTTTTCAAAACATGTTCAGATTTTACGAAAAAAATCATATTTATTGAAAATGTTTATGTTTTCAAATTTTGATCATAAATTCCAAAACAAAAACAGACTTTCAAAATTTGTTCGCTTTGTTTCCAAAAATGTTCGGTAATTCAAAAAATGTAAAAATGGTCACATTTTTTAATTTTGTCCACAAACCAAAAAGTTCCAAATTTTTAAAAATCCCTTCGCAAATTCAAAAAAATTTCAAATGTTTAAATTTTGTTCATAAATTAAAAATGTTTGTAAATTTTCAAAAAATGACCTTGTTTCCAAATTTTGTTCAAAATTAAAAAATGTTCTAGCATTTAAAAAATTCTTCCCGTATTTGCAAATATGTTCAAAATTTCAAAAGAAAAGTCATTTTCAAAATTTGTTTAGGTATTTAAAAATTTGTCTAAACATTTAGAAAATGTTCAAATGTTTAATTTTTGTTCACATATTCTAAAAATGCTACAGTTTTTAATTGTCCACAAATTTAAAGAATGTTCATGTTTTCGAAATTAGTTCGCAAATTAAGAAATGCTCGAGTTTTGTGAAAATAGTTTAATTTTTTAAAATGTTCACTTTTTCAATTTTGTTATTGTTTTTCAAAAAATGTTTTTTGTTTACGAAAAGCAGTTCATAATTTAAAAAATACTCTCGTATTCAATTTTATGTTCCTTTTGTTTTTAATTATTTTTTAGTTCCCAAATAATGTTTGTGTTTCAAAAAGTTTTTCCTTTTAGAAAATCATGCTTGAAATTTTGAAACAAGTTTTAATCTGCTACGGATTATAGTTCATTTATATTGGGCTGTTATTGTACACACAAAACCTGTGTTACCATAGTGGCTATGGACTCGCTTCCCTGGTGTGAGGAGATGAGTTCGATCCCTAGCCCATAAGTTTTATTTTTATAGAATTTGGCGAACTGGTTTTATTTTTCGCGGCCGTCGATAGTTTCTTTAATGCTCGCGCTGCAAAATCTTCTATGGTAGCTCGCCTGTCGCAGTGGCTACCACATCGCGGGCATCTATAGCAGGTCCCGGCTTCAATTTCAGGTTGTGCGCTCTTATTTTTGCGATTTTTCATTCCGCCAACAATAGAAAATGGGCCGGCCCAGGTGGGCCATCTCCTGTGCGAAACCGCGCCTCCTTGCCGCAGTAAGCAGCACATAGGAGGTCCGGGGAAACTATCTCCCGATTTTGGGAAGCTTCTGGGTAGAGATGTAAATGGTACGCATAATTTCCATTCCGAATACGCATCCGCGTCCGTTTTTAAGGATATGATATGCGCTTTCACAAATCCGCTGGATGGATACAGATGCAGATACATATTTTGGTCAACCGGATATCCGACAAATATGGTAGCGGATATGGTATCGATAATATCAGATGGATATGGATTATCCGGTATTATCTGTGGAATTACCCGGTGTTATTAAATAGGATTATCCGATTAATTTGATCCAATCGACTAGCCCAAATACCCAATTGGACCATGATTAGAATTACCACATATAAATATCATATAACCATAACACTAATAGCACCCTCGTATGACTGTACACACCACATGTACGCACAAGCGTAGCCAGTAGACTTGAGAATAAGTACTGTACAAGCTAAGCTAACTTAATTCAATTTAAAATAGACTAGGAAAATGCCCGTGCGTTGCAACGGGGATATAATTATTCTAATGGTTCAATATTAATCATCTCAAACATATACCATTAGGATCCTCATGCACATCTCGCAACTATATCTTTCAAGGCGACTGATAGATGCCGGTGCGCCGGCCTAAAGTTCGGCCGGTCGCACCCGAATCGTTAGATTGGCCCACCATGAGCCGTTCGATCCTTATCCTGTCGCTTTCTTCTTTCTCACCCCGTTCATATTCAGATCTGAAGAAACACCGCAGGACATGGCGGCCGCCCACCATCGCCGCGTTGTGCAGCACGCGGCCGACCTCCCCTGTTTCTCGATGTCGACAGCCGTCGTTGATGCTCGCTGTGGACGCTCACAACGAAAAAAGTTGTCAAAAAGCAGCTATATGTCGTCGTCCCTGTTGAATCATTTGAAAACCTGGTTCAGCAAATTGAAGCTATGGTTGTAGCAAAACTGCTGGTCCATCAAAGAATTAAACTTCGGTGGAAGCATTTTTGGACATTGGTTCCAGCAAAACAAAACTCCGGTTGTAGTAAAAAAATCATTGGTACAAAGAAGAACAAATTCCGGTGGAAGCAATTTTGAATGATGGTTCCAGCAAAACAAAATTGTGGTTGTAGCAAAAAAATCGTTGGTACAAAAAGAACGAATTTCGGTGGGAGCATTTTTGGGGGCTGGTTCCAGCAAATCGCCCTGTCGGCAAACCTGGTCGTGGTTGCAGCACTCCCCCTCTGCGGTCACCCTGCAGCTCGCCACGGTCACCGGTTCCAACAAAAAACGGGCGTGGTTGCAGCTCCTGCCTCAACAGTTGTAGCATCCCGTGTGCTCCGCCTTTGCACCTGCCGATCGAGGTAGTACCAACTCCTTTGCAGGTTGCAGCTCGCCCCGCAACGGTTGTAGCATCCACAACAGCTGGTGGTAGCTCGTCGGCTTGCGGTTGCAGCTCGACCGTTCCCAGCGTCGTCGCCGACCATCACCAACCTCGTCGGCCGAAGCTCGTTGACCGCCGCCTCCACAATATCCTGCTCGCCCCGACTCCTATGACTACGGGCACCCTTGTGCCCCTTCCTTCAGACCGATGTGATTTGCAGCTAGTGGAGAGGGGGGTTTAGTTGCGTTGGAGATCAGCAGAGGAGAGGGATTATGGAAGGAGAGGAGCAGGGGTTCGTGCAGATGGGGATGAGAATGAGTGCTGGAGCTCAGAGGCAAAGGGATAAGGCAGTCAAGGGCGTGGGCGGTGCGTGGGGCCAGTGATGCGTGGAGAGGAGTTAAGAAAGAGGTGGCTACGCGCGAGCGAGCGTCGCGACCGGCCGAAGCTTCGGCCGGTCCGCCGATTTCAAACGTTTCCCATCTTTCAATATCCCATTGCATCTTTTCCTCCACGGGATTCGTGTGTTGTGGCGGAATGAATTTTGTTGTGTGTACGTCATCACTACAATGAAAAAAATATGGCCTCTTAAAATAGCCATTCTTCATTTGCAAAAATTTCTTACAGGTGTTGGTGATTCCATCTTTACTATTAAAGTTTGTAAGAAAGGCCTAATTGATATGCTATAAAACATGACAGCTATTAAACCTGATGCCAAAATAGTTTCATTTTCAAAACACCGCATTTGTGAGATCATGTTTTCGAATTATTTGGTTCAAAGTTTCCAATGCAAAGAATTTTGAGGATTGCCTGAAAATGATCACTGATCTTATGGAGTGAGACAATCTCCTCCAAAGAATAGCTTGAATAGTGATCTTATGGAGTGAGACAATCTCTCTCGTATCCATGTTGTACACAGTAAAAAACGGTAGATGTAGCTAAAGAAAATAGATTAACATCTGCAACTAGATTATGGCCATATAAAACAATGATTATGGCCATCCAAAAAACGTACCATGTTATAAACCAATAGAACCCAATAGCAAGACCTTGAGCCTCTTTGGAAACCAATTGAAACGCCAGGAGACAAGATTTCAGCACTGGATTGAGTAATATGCATCACAAGTTCCGAGTAATCCTATACTAATACTAGTAAATTGTACATACTCTGCATGTCATTTGAATATGTATGCAAATTTCAATTCATGGATACACGGCTTGCTCCCTTCAAACATGGTACCTTCGCACGTAAAGCTTCATCTAGTTCATTATTGTAGCCATTCTTAGTATCAGTATCTCGTACCAAGCTTACTTTGAAACTTCTTGAAAACTTCCAACTTCTCCCTGACGCAATTAGTGTGCGCGTTGCGGACACTCTGCCAGTGTCTGTACCTTGACCAGTTACATGCATGAATGGATAACCTTAGGCAAGTGAAACTTTTCCTACATTGGTATATAGTGATGGTTCTAGAAATCAGTGGTACGTTCACTGGTATTGTAGTTCGTACTGTAGCTGCGAATCCCACAATTTTCAGCCATCCGATTGACTCTATTAACGGCTCACATTGCTTCTTGGTTTTGAGATCCAAACATTTAAAACTTGTACACTATAGAGTAGTATAGATACTCCGTAGGACAAATCAGACTAAAGGCATACTTTAATCCAGTGCTTCTGCGTACCTTGCAAGATGGATCTGCGTAGATTTGCATGCACTGATAAAGTCCAGCCAGCTACGTCATCCCTAGTGCTGCTGCGGCGGCGTACCTTGCAAGAAGGGTATGCGTACATTTGCATGCACCGATCAAGCAAGCTGGAATATGGGGCGAGGCGGGGTGTGGGCGTCCCGTTGTCGACAACGTCATGGTGGAAGACGGGCGACGGCGGGAGACGGCGGTGCTTACGGAGGCCGCCTGGAAGATGGGACGAGGGCACGAGGCGGACGTGATCCCTATTGGATGGCGGGGGCGACCGCGACACAATCCGGGCGACGGGAGGCACAAGCACGATGCACATGCAGCAGCTACCATCCAGCGCAGGGAGAGATATGTGCTTTCCATGCCGGACAGGAGGTGCGTGATTATCGCTGATCGATTGGCTATTATGGCCCTTTTTAAAAGTTTTACCATAAATCTTAAACTGTGGGAGAAAATCCAGGATGTTGGATGCGAGGAAAATCAACTGGGGGAGGACCGGAGGAGGTGTGACGAAGGGAAGGCAGGACACGGCACTGTTGGCAGGAAAATGAATACTATGTGTTTTTTAGATAGTATATGTAGAGATTACCATAATCTTAAACCGTGAGAGAAAATTCAGAACGTTGGACGCGAGGAAAACCAACTGGGGGAGGAGGTGTGACCAAGGGAAGGCAGGACAGGTCCTGTTGACAGGAAAAGAAACACTACGTGTTTTTAGATAGTAGAGATTCTGTTATGGACTAGAGAACACAATCACCTACGATGTCTAATGTCTTTGCTGCAACGTGTAAGCTATTAATTTCATTGATCAGTAAAAATTGATTGGTGACTTATATATTGTTCTTGTTTGCATAGATAATGATAGATATTATGGAGAAGATTTACATAGTACATGTTTTACCCGTTTTTAGTCCGAGTCTGCTCCGAATCTGTAGTCCGATATAATCCGTATTTGAATCCGCATCCGGTCATTATCCGATCCGCTCCGAATCTGACAAAAAAATGTGGAAAAGGATACGGTAAAGGCATTATCCGATCCGATCCGATCCGTTTACATCCCTACTTCTGGGCCAGTTTTGGGAAGCTTCTGGATGCCCGCGGCCTGTTTTATCTTCTTTTTCCATATATTACTCGGTTTTTATTTGGATTTTCACTTAGTTTTGAATTTTAAAATAATGAACATTTTCAGCAAAAAAATCCATGAACTTTTTCTAGATTTCACGATTTTTTTCAAAGTCATGTAGTTTTCTCAATTTCATGATTTTTTCGAAATTCGCAAACAATTTTTATTTCACAAAACTTTCTAAATATTTTCAACGCCATAGTTAACTTATTTAGACTATGAGTTGATGTTTTTCTTCAAAAGAACAAAAAAAAAATAGGTGACCATGTACAACGACAGTATGACACCCAGGGGAGCAATTGAGCCTGTGTGCTAAACATTTGAATATAATCTGTCATCCCATCAAGTACGTCAAATTTATGTGAGAACTGGTTGACTGGTATCAACAAAAAGCCTAAGGATGGTATCCATGTAAGGGTTTGTATCTTTCTTTGGACAACTAGAAATGACTAATCGCTTAACTTTTTACAGTTATCTTCAAGGCGCTGCATCATCGATCTTTATGTGGACATGACTTCAACATGGGGACATAGGTTAAACCATGCAATCTTGTTACCGGTCGGTAGTGGTCTTTTTCATTTTGTTATCCTCTTGTTTATTTTATTTTTGTAGAGAAAATGCACAGAGGTCCGACTTCAAATTAATGAAGCCATCAATTGAATTATAAGGGCAAAGACTTGCCAAAACTGAAAAATTACATGCCAAATTTACTGTAACCAGGAGCAACAACGAACGGAGCATCAAGAGAAACTGCAGAAACTGCGATCAAGTTGCTCGAGGTCTTGCGTAGCCACAACAGCAGGGCCGAAGCCACCTGACGACAGCAATTGCCATGGACATGAAGATCCAGACCGCCTGAAGGAAAACATCGACTCCGTCGCCTCGGGCCACTGCCAGAGGGGAGACCACTATCTCCCCTTCGTCTATATCGTGCCGAACATCCGGACGCCCACCACGGCCCGACAACCAAGGCGAGGAGCCACTGAAATATGTGGAATGACCCACACACTACCACCAATGTCGGCAACCAGGGGAGCCGAGCACCACCGCTGCCACTGTTGGGGAACGTAATAATTTCAAAAAAATTCCTACGCACACGCAAGATCATGGTGATGCACAGCAACGAGGGGGAGAGTCTGATCTACGTACCCTTGTAGATCGCAACGGAAGCGTTGACACAACGTAGAGGAAGTAGTCGTACGTCTTCTTCCCGATCCGACCGATCCAAGCACCGTTACTCCGGCACCTCCGAGTTCTTAGCACACGTACAGCTCGATGACGATCCCCGGGCTCCGATCCAGCAAAGCTTCGGGGAGTAGTTCCGTCAGCACGACGGCGTGATGACGATCTTGATGTACTATCGACGCAGGGCTTCGCCTAAGCACTACAACGATATGATCGAGGTGGAATATGGTGGCAGAGGGCACCGCACACGGCTAAGGAACGATCTCAATGATCAACTTGTGTGTCTAGAGGTGCCCCCTGCTTCCGTATATAAAGGAGCCAAGGGGGAGGGGGCCGCCGGCCAGGAGGAGGGCGCAGGAGGAGTCCTACTCCTACCGGGAGTAGGACTCCCCCCCCCCCCAATCCTAGTTGGACTAGGATTCCTCGAGGGGGAAAGAGAGAGAGGGGGGCCGGCCACCTCTCCTAGTCCTAATAGGACTAGGGGAGGGGGGAGGCGCGCGGCCACCTTGGGATGCCCCTTTCTCCTTTCCACTAAAGCCCATTAAGGCCCATATGGCTCCCGGGGGGTTCTGGTAACCTCCCGGTACTCCGGTAAAATCCCGATTTCACCCGGAACACTTCCGATATCCAAATATAGGCTTCCAATATATCAATCTTTATGTCTCGACCATTTCGAGACTCCTCGTCATGTCCATGATCACATCCGGGACTCCAAACTAACTTCGGTACATCAAAATGCATAAACTCATAATAACTGTCATCGTAACGTTAAGCGTGCGGACCCTACGGTTCGAGAACAATGTAGACATGACTGAGACACATCTCCGGTCAATAACCAATAGCGGGACCTGGATGCCCATATTGGCTCCTACATATTCTACGAAGATCTTTATCGGTCAGACCGCATAACAACATACGTTGTTCCCTTTGTCATTGGTATGTTACTTGCCCGAGATTCGATCGTCGGTATCCAATACCTAGTTCAATCTCGTTACCGGCAAGTCTCTTTACTCGTTCCGTAATACATCATCTCGCAACTAACTCATTAGTTGCAATGCTTGCAAGGCTTATGTGATGTGCATTACCGAGAGGGCCCAGAGATACCTCTCCGACAATCGGAGTGACAAATCCTAATCTCGAAATACGCCAACCCAACATCTACCTTTGGAGACACCTGTAGAGCTCCTTTATAATCACCCAGTTACGTTGTGACGTTTGGTAGCACACAAAGTGTTCCTCCGGTAAACGGGAGTTGCATAATCTCATAGTCATTGGAACATGTATAAGTCATGAAGAAAGCAATAGCAACATACTAAACGATCGGGTGCTAAGCTAATGAAATGGGTCATGTCAATTAGATCATTCAACTAATGATGTGATCCCGTTAATCAAATAATAACTCTTTGTCCATGGTTTAGGAAACATAACCATCTTTGATTAACGAGCTAGTCAAGTAGAGGCATACTAGTGACACTCTGTTTATCTATGTATTCACACATGTATTATGTTTCCAGTTAATACAATTCTAGCATGAATAATAAACATTTATCATGAAATAAGGAAATAAATAATAACTTTATTATTGCCTCTAGGGCATATTTCCTTCAGCCACCTACCACCAGGCACCAGGCTGACAACCCCAACCACCCCTTGAACGACGCCTCTAGGGAGGACCGGGGGTGCCAGAACGCCTCCGCCGTCTGGACAAAGGCCAAGAATTTTATCCAGAGAAGGAGGGGGAGGAGGGGGGCCGATTTGGAAGCTCGGCCCGCCCTCAAGAGGGAGAACGACACTGAAGCGCCGTCGGTGTCGAGGTCAACGCGAAATCGACCAGGCGTTTTCTCCATTCCATGACACTGCCACCCATCCACTGAAGGAAATATGCCCTAGAGGCAATAATAAAGTTATTATTTATTTCCTTATATCATGATAAATGTTTATTATTCATGCTAGAATTGTATTAACCGGAAACATAATACATGTGTGAATACATAGACAAACAGAGTGTCACTAGTATGCATCTACTTGACTAGCTCGTTAATCAAAGATGGTTATGTTTTCTAACCATGAACAAAGAGTTGTTATTTGATTAACGAGGTCACATCATTAGTTGAATGATCTGATTGACATGACCCATTCCATTAGCTTAGCACCCGATCGTTTAGTATGTTGCTATTGCTTTTCTTCATGACTTATACATGTTCCTATGACTATGAGATTATGCAACTCCCGTTTACCGGAGGAACACTTTGGGTGCTACCAAACGTCACAACGTAACTGGGTGATTATAAAGGAGTACTACAGGTGTCTCCAAAGGTAAATGTTGGGTTGGCGTATTTCGAGATTAGGATTTGTCACTCCGATTGTCGGAGAGGTATCTCTGGGCCCTCTCGGTAATGCACATCACATAAGCCTTGCAAGCACTGCAACTAATGTGTTAGTTGTGAGATGATGTATTACGGAACGAGTAAAGAGACTTGCCAGTAACGAGATTGAACTAGGTATTGGATACCGACGATCGAATCTCGGGCAAGTAACATACCGATGACAAAGGGAACAACGTATGTTGTTATGCGGTCTGACCGATAAAGATCTTCGTAGAATATGTAGGAGCCAATATGGGCATCCAGGTCCCGCTATTGGTTATTGACCGGAGACGTGTCTCGGTCATGTCTACATTGTTCTCGAACCGTAGGGTCCGCACGCTTAACGTTACGATGACAGTTATTATGAGTTTATGCATTTTGATGTACCGAAGGTTGTTCGGAGTCCCGGATGAGATCACGGACATGACGAGGAGTCTCGAAATGGTCGAGACGTAAAGATTGATATATTGGAAGCCTATGTTTGGACATAGGAAGTGTTCCGGGTGAAATCGGGATTTTACCGGAATACCGGGAGGGTTACCGGAACCCCCCGGGAGACTAATGGGCCTATTGGGCCTTAGTGGAAAAAGAGAAAAAGGGAAAGCCCACAAGCTGGCCGGCGCCCCCTTTCCCCAAGTCCTAGTAGGACTAGGATAGGGGCCGGCCCCCCCTTCTCTCTCCTTTTCCCCCCGGGAGTCCTAATAGGATTAGGATTGGGGGGAGGAGTCCTACTCCCGGTGGGAGTAGGACTCCCCTGCGCCTCCTCTCCCTGGCCGGCCGGCTCCCCCTCCTCCAACCTTTATATACGGGGGCAGGGGGCACCCCAAGACACACAAGTTGATCCTTGAGATCGTTCCTTAGCCGTGTGCGGTGCCCCCTGCCACCAAATTCCACCTTGATCATACCGTTACAGTGCTTAGGCGAAGCCCTGCGTTGGTAGTACATCAAGATCGTCACCATGCCGTCGTGCTGACGGAACTCTTCCTCGACGCGTTGCTGGATCGGAGCCCGAGGAACGTCATCGAGCTGAACGTGTGCTAAGAACTCGGAGGTGCCGGAGTAACGGTGCTTGGATCGGTCGGATCGGGAAGAAGACGTACGACTACTTCCACTACGTTGTGTGATCGCTTCCGCAGTCGGTCTGCGTTGGTACGTAGACAACACTCTCCCCTCTCGTTGATGTGCATCACCATGATCTTGCGTGTGCGTAGGAAAATTTTCAAAATTACTGCGTTCCCCAACAGTGGCATCCGAGCCTAGGTTTTATGGTTTGATGTTATTTGCACGAGTAGAACACAAGTGAGTTGTGGGCGATACAAGTCATACTGCCTACCAGCATGTCATACTTTGGTTCGGCGGTATTGTTGGGTGAGACGATCCGGACCAACCTTACGCGTACTCTTACGCGAGACCGGTTCCCTCGACGTGCTTTGCACATAGATGGCTTGCGGAAGACTGTCTCTCCAACTTTAGTTGAACCAAGTGTGACTACGCCCGGTCCTTGAGAAGGTTAAAACGGAGTCTATTTGACGAACTATCGTTGTGGTTTTGATGCGTAGGTGAGATGAGTTCTTACTTAAGCCCGTAGCAGCCACGTAAAACTTGCAACAACAAAGTAGAGGACGTCTAACTTGTTTTTGCAGGGCATGTTGTGATGTGATATGGTCAAGACATGATGCTGATTTTATTGTATGAGATGATCATGTTTTGTAACCGAGTTATCGGCAACTGGCAGGAGCCATATGGTTGTCGCTTTATTGTATGCAATGCAATCGCGATGTAATGCTTTACTTTATTGCTAAGCGGTAGTGATAGTCGTGGAAGCATAAGATTGGCGAGACGACAACGATGCTACGATGGAGATCAAGGTGTCGTGCCGGTGACGATGGTGATCATGACGGTGCTTCGGAGATGGAGATCATAAAGCACAAGATGATGATGGCCATATCATATCACTTATATTGATTGCATGTGATGTTTATCTTTTTATGCATCTTATCTTGCTTTGATTGACGGTAGCATTATAAGATGATCTCTCACTAAATTATCAAGAAGTGTTCTCCCTGATTATGCACCGTTGCAAAAGTTCTTCGTGCTGAGACACCACGTGATGATCGGGTGTGATAGGCTCTACGTTCAAATACAACGGGTGCAAAACAGTTGCACACGCAGAATACTCAGGTTAAACTTGACGAGCCTAGCATATGCAGATATGGCCTCGGAACACAGAGACCGAAAGGTCGAGCGTGAATCATATAGTAGATATGATCAGCATGACGATGTTCACCATTGAAAACTACTCCATCTCACGTGATGATCGGTTATGGTTTAGTTGATTTGGATCACGTGATCACTTAGAGGATTAGAGGGATGTCTATCTGAGTGGGAGTTCCTAAGTAATTTGATTAACTGAACTTAAACTTATCATGAACTTAGTACCTGATAGTATCTTGCTTGTTTATGTTGATTGTAGATAGATGGCTCGTGCTGTTGTTCCGTTGAATTTTAATGCGTTCCTTGAGAAAGCAAAGTTGAAAGATGATGGTAGCAATTACACGGACTGGGTCCGTAACCTGAGGATTATCCTCATTGCTGCACAGAAGAATTACGTCCTGGAAGCACCGCTGAGTGCCAGGCCTGCTGCAAGAGCAACACCAGAAGTTATGAACGTCTGGCAGAGCAAAGCTGATGACTACTCAATAGTTCAGTGTGCCATGCTTTACGGCTTAGAACCGGGACTTCAACGACGTTTTGAACGTCATGGAGCATATGAGATGTTCCAGGAGTTGAAGTTAATATTTCAAGCAAATGCCCGGATTGAGAGATATGAAGTCTCCAATAAGTTCTATAGCTGCAAGATGGAGGAGAACAGTTCTGTCAGTGAGCATATACTCAAAATGTCTGGGTATAATAATCACTTGATTCAATTGGGAGTTACACTTCCGGATGATTGCGTCATTGACAGAATTCTCCAATCACTGCCACCAAGCTACAAGAGCTTTGTGATGAACTATAATATGCAAGGGATGAACAAGACTATTCCCGAGCTCTTCGCAATGCTGAAAGCTGCGGAGGTAGAAATCAAAAAGGAGCATCAAGTGTTGATGGTTAACAAAACCACTAGTTTCAAGAAAAAGGGCAAAGGGAAGAAGAAGGGGAACTTCAAGAAGAACAGCAAGCAAGTTGCTGCTCAAGAGAAGAAACCCAAGTCTGGACCTAAGCCTGAAACTGAGTGCTTCTACCGCAAGAAGACTGGTCACTGGAAGCGGAACTGCCCCAAGTATTTGGCGGATAAGAAGGATGGCAAGGTGAACAAAGGTATATGTGATATACATGTTATTGATGTGTACCTTACTAATGCTCGCAGTAGCACCTGGGTATTTGATACTGGTTCTGTTGCTAATATTTGCAACTCGAAACAGGGACTACAGAATAAGCGGACACTAGCAAAGGACGAGGTGACGATGCGCGTGGGAAACGGTTCCAAAGTCGATGTGATCGCGGTCGGCACGCTACCTCTACATCTACCTTCGGGATTAATATTAGACCTAAATAATTGTTATTTGGTGCCAGCGTTAAGCATGAACATTATATCTGGATCTTGTTTGATGCGAGACGGTTATTCATTTAAATCAGAGAATAATGGTTGTTCTATTTATATGAGTAATATCTTTTATGGTCATGCACCCTTGAAAAGTGGTCTATTCTTATTGAATCTCGATAGTAGTGATACACATATTCATAATGTAGAAGCCAAAAGATGCAGAGTTGATAATGATAGTGCAACTTATTTGTGGCACTGCCGTTTAGGTCATATCGGTGTAAAGCGCATGAAGAAACTCCATACTGATGGGCTTTTGGAACCACTTGATTATGAATCACTTGGTACTTGCGAACCGTGCCTCATAGGCAAGATGACTAAAACACCGTTCTCCGGTACTATGGAGAGAGCAACAGATTTATTGGAAATCATACATACCGATGTATGTGGTCCGATGAATATTGAGGCTCGTGGCGGATATCGTTATTTTCTCACCTTCACAGATGATTTAAGCAGATATGGGTATATCTACTTAATGAAACATAAGTCTGAAACATTTGAAAAGTTCAAGGAATTTCAGAGTGAAGTTGAAAATCATCGTAACAAGAAAATAAAGTTTCTACGATCTAATCGTGGAGGAGAATATTTGAGTTACGAGTTTGGTATACATTTGAAAAATTGTGGAATAGTTTCGCAACTCACGCCACCCGGAACACCACAGCGTAATGGTGTGTCCGAACGTCGTAATCGTACTTTACTAGATATGGTGCGATCTATGATGTCTCTTACTGATTTACCGCTATCATTTTGGGGTTATGCTTTAGAGACGGCCGCATTCACGTTAAATAGGGCACCATCAAAATCCGTTGAGACGACGCCTTATGAACTATGGTTTGGCAAGAAACCAAAGTTGTCGTTTCTTAAAGTTTGGGGCTGTGATGCTTATGTGAAAAAGCTTCAACCTGATAAGCTCGAACCCAAAGCGGAGAAATGTGTCTTCATAGGATACCCAAAGGAAACTGTTGGGTATACCTTCTAACACAGATCCGACGGCAAGACATTCGTTGCTAAGAATGGATCATTTCTAGAGAAGGAGTTTCTCTCGAAAGAAGTGAGTGGGAGGAAAGTAGAACTTGACGAGGTAACTATACCTACTCCGTTATTGGGAAATAGTACATCACAGAAAACTGTTTCTGTGAGACCTACACCAATAAGAGAGGAAGTTAATGATGATGATCATGAAACTTTAGATCAAGATACTACTGTACCTCGTAGATCAACCAGAGTAAGATCCGCACCAGAGTGGTACGGCAATCATGTTCTGGAAGTCATGCTACTAGATCATGATGAACCTACGAACTATGAAGAAGCGATGGTGAGCCCAGATTCCGCAAAGTGGCTTGAAGCCATGAAATCTGAGATGGGATCCATGTATGAGAACAAAGTATGGACTTTGGTTGACTTGCCCGATGATCGGCAAGCAATTGAGAATAAATGGATCTTTAAGAAAAAGACTGACGCTGATGGTAATGTTACTGTCTACAAAGCTCGACTTGTCGCAAAAGGTTTTCGACAAGTTCAAGGAGTTGACTACGATGAGACTTTCTCACCCGTAGCGATGCTTAAGTCTGTCAGAATCATGTTAGCAATTGCCGCATTTTATGATTATGAAATTTGGCAAATGGATGTAAAAACTGCATTCCTGAATGGATTTCTGGAAGAAGAGTTGTATATGATGCAACCTGAAGGTTTTGTCGATCCAAAGGGAGCTAACAAAGTGTGCAAACTCCAGCGATCCATTTATGGACTGGTGCAAGCATCTCGGAGTTGGAATAAACGCTTTGATAGTGTGATCAAAGCATTTGGTTTTATACAGACTTTTGGAGAAGCCTGTATTTACAAGAAAGTGAGTGGGAGCTCTGTAGCATTTCTGATATTATATGTGGATGACATATTGCTGATTGGAAATGATATAGAATTTCTGGATAGCATAAAGGGATACTTGAATAAAAGTTTTTCGATGAAAGACCTCGGGGAAGCTGCTTACATATTAGGCATAAAGATCTATAGAGATAGATCAAAACGCTTAATTGGACTTTCACAAAGCACATACCTTGACAAGATTTTGAAGAAGTTCAAAATGGATCAAGCAAAGAAAGGGTTCTTGCCTGTGTTACAAGGTGTGAAGTTGAGTCAGACTCAATGCCCGACCAATGCAGAAGATAGAGAGAAAATGAAAGATGTTCCCTATGCTTCAGCCATAGGCTCTATCATGTATGCAATGCTGTGTACCAGACCTGATGTGTGCCTTGCTATAAGTTTAGCAGGGAGGTACCAAAGTAATCCAGGAGTGGATCACTGGACAGCGGTCAAGAACATCCTGAAATACCTGAAAAGGACTAAGGATATGTTTCTCGTATATGGAGGTGACAAAGAGCTCACCGTAAGAGGTTACGTTGATGCAAGCTTTGACACTGATCCGGACGATTCTAAATCGCAAACCGGATACGTGTTTACTTTAAACGGTGGAGCTGTCAGTTGGTGCAGTTCTAAACAAAGCGTCGTAGCGGGATCTACATGTGAAGCGGAGTACATAGCTGCTTCGGAAGCAGCAAACGAAGGAGTCTGGATGAAGGAGTTCATATCCGATCTAGGTGTCATACCTAGTGCATCGGGTCCAATGAAAATCTTCTGTGACAATACTGATGCAATTGCCTTAGCAAAGGAATCCAGATTTCACAAAAGAACCAAACACATCAAGAGACGCTTCAACTCCATCCGGGATTTAGTCCAGGTGGGAGACATAGAGATTTGCAAGATACATACGGATCTGAATGTTGCAGACCCGTTGACTAAGCCTCTTCCACGAGCAAAACATGATCAGCACCAAGGCTCCATGGGTGTTAGAATCATTACTGTGTAATCTAGATTATTGACTCTAGTGCAAGTGGGAGACTGAAGGAAATATGCCCTAGAGGCAATAATAAAGTTATTATTTATTTCCTTATATCATGATAAATGTTTATTATTCATGCTAGAATTGTATTAACCGGAAACATAATACATGTGTGAATACATAGACAAACAGAGTGTCACTAGTATGCCTCTACTTGACTAGCTCGTTAATCAAAGATGGTTATGTTTCCTAACCATGAACAAAGAGTTGTTATTTGATTAACGAGGTCACATCATTAGTTGAATGATCTGATTGACATGACCCATTCCATTAGCTTAGCACCCGATCGTTTAGTATGTTGCTATTGCTTTTCTTCATGACTTATACATGTTCCTATGACTATGAGATTATGCAACTCCCGTTTACCGGAGGAACACTTTGGGTGCTACCAAACGTCACAACGTAACTGGGTGATTATAAAGGAGTACTACAGGTGTCTCCAAAGGTAAATGTTGGGTTGGCGTATTTCGAGATTAGGATTTGTCACTCCGATTGTCGGAGAGGTATCTCTGGGCCCTCTCGGTAATGCACATCACATAAGCCTTGCAAGCACTGCAACTAATGTGTTAGTTGTGAGATGATGTATTACGGAACGAGTAAAGAGACTTGCCAGTAACGAGATTGAACTAGGTATTGGATACCGACGACCGAATCTCGGGCAAGTAACATACCGATGACAAAGGGAACAACGTATGTTGTTATGCGGTCTGACCGATAAAGATCTTCGTAGAATATGTAGGAGCCAATATGGGCATCCAGGTCCCGCTATTGGTTATTGACCGGAGACGTGTCTCGGTCATGTCTACATTGTTCTCGAACCGTAGGGTCCGCACGCTTAACGTTACGATGACAGTTATTATGAGTTTATGCATTTTGATGTACCGAAGGTTGTTCGGAGTCCCGGATGAGATCACGGACATGACGAGGAGTCTCGAAATGGTCGAGACGTAAAGATTGATATATTGGAAGCCTATGTTTGGACATAGGAAGTGTTCCGGGTGAAATCGGGATTTTACCGGAATACCAGGAGGGTTACCGGAACCCCCCGGGAGACTAATGGGCCTATTGGGCCTTAGTGGAAAAAGAGAAAAAGGGAAAGCCCACAAGCTGGCCGGCGCCCCCTTTCCCCAAGTCCTAGTAGGACTAGGATAGGGGTCGGCCCCCCTTCTCTCTCCTTTCCCCCCGGGAGTCCTAATAGGATTAGGATTGGGGGGAGGAGTCCTACTCCCGGTGGGAGTAGGACTCCCCTGCGCCTCCTCTCCCTGGCCGGCCGGCTCCCCCTCCTCCAACCTTTATATACGGGGGCAGGGGGCACCCCAAGACACACAAGTTGATCCTTGAGATCGTTCCTTAGCCGTGTGCGGTGCCCCCTGCCACCAAATTCCACCTTGATCATACCGTTACAGTGCTTAGGCGAAGCCCTGCGTCGGCAGTACATCAAGATCGTCACCACGCCGTCGTGCTGACGGAACTCTTCCTCGACGCTTTGCTGGATCGGAGCCCGAGGAACGTCATCGAGCTGAACGTGTGCTAAGAACTCGGAGGTGCCGGAGTAACGGTGCTTGGATCGGTCGGATCGGGAAGAAGACGTACGACTACTTCCACTACGTTGTGTGATCGCTTCCGCAGTCGGTCTGCGTTGGTACGTAGACAACACTCTCCCCTCTCGTTGCTGTGCATCACCATGATCTTGCGTGTGCGTAGGAAAATTTTCGAAATTACTGCGTTCCCCAACATCCACGACGGCCATATCTGACGGGCCAGACATCAGATCGATGAGAGGAGACCACCACGAGGGGAAGGGGCCGGGAGGAAGAAGAGCCACCCACTTTTGCAGCAAGACCTTGCCGTCCTCGTGCCACCCACGCCACCGGAAGGAATGACAAGCACCCACACACACCATCTCCACCTACGGCCGCGGTCCTGGCTTCTAGAGCCCCTCACAGTGGCGCGAGGCAACAGATCCTCGCCGTCACCTTCACCAGAAGGCGCGCGGCAACTGGCGGGCTCCTCGGTGGCAGGGGGAGGAAGGAGAGGTGGCGGTGGCTAGGGTTTGGGGTCGCTCCAGTGTCGCCCAAGAGGGCGACGGGAGAGCCTAGGGACCGCAGACATTAATCAGAAGAGGCGTCTTCTCCTCCTATTAAATTTATTTTATGGTATATCTTCATTTTAGTTGATACTATGTGCTTTAGAGCAACTCCAACGGGAAGACCCAAACGGACGCGGATTTTGTCCGCTTTTTGTCCGTTTGGGTCGGGCAAACGGACATCCGTGTCCGCTTTTGTATTTGGGTCAGCTGATGTGTCCAACGGGGTGTGGACCCGTTTTGGACATGTACGTCCCGACATTTTAACAAACACCTGATGGGCGCCGCGCTCGCCGTGCTCGCCGCCATGCCCGTCGCCCCGCCCGCATCCTGCCTTGCCCGTATTCGCCGCCCGCACACCCCGCGCTGACCTGCTACCACGCCGCGCCTGCGCTTGCGTCCTGCTGTGCGCGCCGCCGCGCCCGCGTCCTACCTCATCCGCGTCCAACCGCCTGCACGCCCGCTTCCGTGTCCTGTCGCGCCCGTCGCCGTGCCCGCGAGCTCGCCGTACCCGCGGTTTGGATGTGCGCGGGGGGTCTCGGAGCTGCACCACGGCCACCGCGCGGCGCGAGTGCGGCGGTGCATGGCGAGCGGGGCTACCGAGGCGCGTGCGGCAGCGGGGGGCGCGTGCGGCGGCGGCGCAGGACGAGCGCGGTGGCGGGGGGCGCGTGCGGCGGTGGCGCAGGGCGAGCAGCGGTGCGGGGCGCGTGTGGCGGCGGCGCAGGACGAGCGCGGTGGCGGGAGGCGCGTGCGGCGGCGGCGCAGGGCGAGCGCGGTGGCGCGCGGCGCGTGCGGGGCGAGCACGGTGGCGTGCGACGCGTGCGGCGGCGGTGCAGGGCAAGGCCTGGGCAGAGTAGCTCCGGCAGGGGCGGGGGACGGGCGCCAGCGAGGAGTAGCTGCGGGCGCCTGCGAGGAGTAGTTCCGGGCGCCGGCGAGGAGCACAATGTGGGACGAGATGTGGTGCGTGGGTTGTGGGCCAGTACAGAAAAAAGGAGGACAGAGAAGTGAGCCTGTGACAGGTAGGCCATACCTCGCATGCAGCGGACGGAGCGGACGAGGAGCACGCACAAAGCGGACGCAAAATGGAAATGGGTCCGCGTGTTGGGCAGTCGTTTTTGTCCGCGCGGATTCAAACGGACATGGACCGACGAAATGGGTCGCCCCATTAAAATTGCTCTTACTGAACTATTTATTTACGTTTAATAAAGATGCCTGCAAAGATGCCTAAGATGCCTGTATGCATTATCCCGCAAAAAAAAAAGATGCATGTATGCATTATGATGATGCAGAGGGGCCGGGCAGAAAATGATGGTCGAGTGTGCAAATCAACTAATGGGCTGTCCAACGTGGAGGTCTCTTCTGAAAGCACGCAACACATCCAGGCTAGCCCAAAACCAAAACCGTGCTGACCCACCAGAACACCGAAGCGGGCGGCGGCTAGCGGTGGTTCGCGTGCTGAGATCGGCGCTGCACGCAAGCTGACAACAGTCGACGGAGGTGGAACAAAATCTCTCGCCGACTGAGGAACAGATCAGGGTCCCGCCGTGTATCACGAGTCCTCTGCTAGTCTACCTGGCTGGGTGCGTGGGTGGGCGCGGACAAGGACTGGGCGAGGCCACCGGACAAACGACGACTATGCCATTGCCAGCAATTGTTCCTGTCCTGGTGTTGCTAGCACATGCATGCGCATGCGCATGCGTGTGTCATTTTGTATTGTGTATTTTATATATCTGAGACTATTCGTTCCAATGCAAAAACATAATATAGTTTATCAGTATCTACAATCGGTCATTGTTTATTTTCCTTTTGAACCTATCTCATTGTAAACCCGAGGTGTTCCTTTCTTTAGCGGCGGCTAGGGTTACACTTTCTCTCCAAACAACACCGGCGAACATGTGGATTCGCCTTCCATCTGCCTACCGCTCCGGCGGCTGGCGGCGGGGAGAAGAATTCTGATGCCTAGGCTTCGACTAGTAGTTTAGATAGGGTTTTTAGTCTTTGCAGAGCATCGGTCAGACGGGTACGCTTTTTCTTTGAGTTGGTCTTTCAGGTTTCGATCCTCCTCTAGAGTTCGTCCGCCTAGATGGAAGCGACAGAGCTCTGGTGTAGATTCCTATCGTCTCCTTGAGACGGTGAGGTTAGGGTCTCTTGTTGTGCGGTCTGCGACCGCGAGATTTGATGTCAGATACTTCAAATCGATTCAAAGGTTCAATGACAACGACAACGGCTCCAGGACGCTTGGGCACGTGCACAAAGACTTCCGGACTTCATCAACAAGGTTAGGCCGGCTCCGACAAAGGAGCGGCGAGCGATACGTCGGCGGCTGGTTTTTTGTGGCGTAGTTGTTGTTCAGTGGTTCAGAGACAGCGATGTATTTTTTTATTATGTATGGGGTACTTTGTACTTTTGATGAACTTTTTAAATAGATTCGGATGCTCTTCGCAAAAAATAATCTCAATGAAACCCACAAATATAATTTTAGTATTTAGATTTTTTATCTTCTGTCTAAAAACTCAAATAGAATTTTTAAAATTTGAAAATAAAACATGATTATTACGTGAAGTTAGCAACATGGATAGGAGACTACGGACAAAGCCTTCCTCCCCTCGATTTTCACCGGTGAGTCCGTGGATTTGCTTCCTCTTTGCATGCCACTCTGGCGACCGGCGAGGAAGGGAATCCTGGTGCCTCGACTTCAACTAGTAGATATGTTAGAGTTTTCGTGCTCGGACGGATGGCATGTGCTTCTTCTTTGAGTCAGTTCTCCAGGCTCCAATCCTCCCCAAGTTCGTCCATCGGGACGAATTAGACGGAGTTTCAGCGTAGATTCCTACCAGTGCCTTGAGGAAGAGATGTTAGGATTTCTCGTTGTGCATACTGTGCATACATGATGACGAGATTTGATGTCAGGTTCTTTAGATCATTACAAGAATTCAACGTACCTAATGACAAATATGAAAAATAAATATACAGCATGATTTTCCCTTGTCATTGGTCATGGAACGCCAAAGCTATTTCCTAACATTAGAGCATATACAACCGGAATTGCCTAATCCAATCCCCTATATGCCCGCGAACACGCCCCGACGCGCCCACAGACAGCGCCGGCAGGTCCCTATTTGGCCCTCTCCATAACCACTCTTCAAATCTCAAAACCCAAATCCGTGCAAATCCGTGCACAATTGATCATACAACCCAAATTTGTCGTACATTCAACAATACAAACATAGTGTAGCCCGAATAAATTCAGTACATGTCAAAATAAAATTCAATAGTTCATACATAGATAAGAGATACATGAATAAATCAACGAACACCAACAATACAAATTATACGGAGTCATGGACGGGCATTCCATCGAACACCAAGTCGGCATGCCCGGAGCCAGCATTGCTCGAGGATGCCCGATGCATTTGAAGCACCGACGAGTTGGCCATCATGTCCGCCTCGAGGACGGCTTGTGAAAAGCTCAACTCCGGGATGCCTGTCCACTGGGAGGGCGGAATGGAGTCGTGCAACGACGACAAGTTGTTTGTCCCTGTGGCCACAACCATCGGATTGGCCTGCGTCGCGTCCATGTCCTCAGTAGCAGCTACGAAGGCCGTGTGCGCAGCTGCCTTCGCCACCGCTATCTTCTCCCCCACCTCACGTTCGCGCTGCCTCCAGTGGCGCTCCTTCCGGGCAAGGTTCTCCGTCTTGCAAGGATCCGCCGCCAAGCTAGGGACCCCAATTGATTCCACTGAGGCATCATCTGTGGCCATGGTGGCGGATAGGATCGTCGGCGACAACATCAGCGACGACGGACGAGGACGACCAGCAAGGGAGGAGGTGGGCGGCTGCGCGGAGCCGAGAAATGGAGGACGGGGGTGAGAGGGTTTCGATCAAAGTGGGGGAGGAAAAGTCAATTTTAAGATGACTTGGGATGGGTCTGGCTTGTCGGAGCCGACATGATGCATGTGTCCAGGCGTCCCCATATCCGCCCTAGATATGGGCCAGATATGAGGAATGCCGTTCAGTCCAGGTGTTTGGGCCGGCTAAGTGTTTTTTTTTTGTCTAGTCAGTGACTGGGCAGCCCGTCCGTGGGTTTAGAGTGTGTATTGGAGAGTCCGGTTGTAGATGCTCTTAGAAATTTAAACTAGTCATTGCCATCCAATATCTCTTCGTGAACTAAGCGAACATGCAATGTTGTCTCTGGTGAGTTTAAATTTGAAGACAACCAAACTGGTGAAGAGACAGTCAGCTAATCGTCATCGCCCCTCTCTCGCCGAAGCCAGGCAAATCTTGTTGTAGGAGACAGTCAGCTAATCGTCGTGCTAAGGTCCCATAGGACCAACATACCAGAGCAGTAATCATCGCTGATGTCGAAAGTTGTAGATCAGAAGGATCAAACATGTAAACATCCGAACGAAGACGAACGAAAACCAGATTCAAACAAATCCACTGAAGACCAACAGCGACCGAACTCCGCGAGATCCGATGAAGACACACCTCCACGCACACCCTCCGACGATGCTAGAAGCACCATCGGGACGGAGATAGAACGCGAGACACATTATTCCTACTACTAAAGGACATCGCCGCCGTCACACATATGCAATATGCAAGTTGAACACTACTACTACGCAATGACAACGAGCTGGCATTTTCACACTTTTCGTCCATTTTTCAACAAATATGAGTGGATGGTAACTTCTGGTAGTACAGATCACACTCACACAGATCTTTTTAGAGATCTTTGGGTCAGTTCCTTTCTGGAGGGAGACCTATCGTTTCCGCCGTGAATTGAAGTGAAGCGATTGGTGTGGAGCCCGGGGCATCGATGCCCTTAATTATCTAGGTACGTGGTACGCGCTACAGTCAAAAGCTAGGCAGCGATTCGATTCCCGCGATCCGGCGCGTACCTTCCCGATCGAAAATGTTGAATCGGGTGATGGCAACCGCGACGCGTGGGTCGCTTTCTACCGGCCGCCCATGCTTTTTCACTACTTTGTAGATTGCACTAACGTGTACACGGCCTGTCGATCTTCTGATGATTTCTACCAAAGGTTGGCCGACCACATGGAGCTAAAATACGGTTGCTCCTCCTACTGTCATCGCATGGACACACGCGCAAGATCTCTTTGCATGTTAGCAACACGATCTAGGTAAGGTAGGTTGTTGCTTCGTTTATTCAATTTTTGGTGTGGAAGGTTGCTTCATTTTGTTATTGTTATAATCAGTAAAACTCCATTGCAATGTTACGCAACTTGAGCCGCAATGTTGTCAATCAATGCGGCAGCCCCACAAGGGAAACGCGGCAAGAAGAACACGTAGGTGTGGCTGTGCTTGACTTGATCGGTACTCGCACAAACGCTCGTGAGAAATGTGCTTCGAATATCAACGCAAAGATTTTGGTGCCTCCGCGTGACCAATGAGGTTAGCCAGTCAAGCAATTAATACCGTGAGCAAGAGCAAGCAAAGGTCGGTCGGTCGGCCGATCCATCTCGATGAACATTTTCAACGTTGCAGATGGTCTCGATAGCTACGGTAGGACGACTGCCTCCGATGGCACACCCTGGCCGGGCTGCCGTGCCCCCCAGATAGATGGACCGGGCCATGCACGGACGGTCAAACAACATGATTACATGAACCACGCACGCAACGGGCTGCGTTACGGCGTCCGTCTAACCACCGCAGCTTGAGTTTCACTTTTGCGCGTTGATAATTTTGTGTGAGCTCCACGCGAATAGTTGTAGGGCGCAAAACGATCTTACCATAACAATCTAGCTAGCTATAGCTAGGTGGGCAGGTTGCCTCGCTTATTTATTTTGGCATACGTCGGAAGGTTGCTTCATTTGTTAAATCAATATAAATCTCGATTGGCAGTACCATGTTTACGCAACACATGTTACATTTCATCTGTAGCAGTGTTAATCAACGCCGCGAGCCCCACAGGGAGAAGAAAAATGCAGCAACAAAGACGCTTGTTCGAGCAAAAAGCGCTTGGAGGAATATCAACAAAAGCAATTCTGCCTACCTGGCCGCGTGCGTACGTGACTTTTAAGTTTTAACAGGTCAATCAATCAACCGATCGATCAATACCGCGAACCGGACCAAGCAAGCGTCGGTCGGTCCGCGGCCCCATCCACCCGTGAACAATTTCAAAGCTGCCGATCCATGGCTCGACAGGCGCCGTGCGATTGTCGCCGGTGGCAGCGGCTCGCCGTACGCAGCGGGTTCAGGGCGGTACGGGTTGAGCTCGTGCCTGCCTGACGACCACAACTTTAGCTTACCTTGATGCAGGCTGCAGTAAAAGCTCCACGTGAAATCGTACTACGGCGCAGTCGAGTCGATGATGCCGTCAAGCTGAGGCTCAACTCTCAGTGCCCCGTCGCCGTCAGCCCCTGCTAGCAGCTGCCTAGAACAGTCGCCGGACTTGACCCGCACCCATCAGGCGTCGTCGGATGCTACGCGCAACGGAGAAATCCCCGACATGGGTTTCAAGGCGCGACGGCGACGCGCCACCGGCCACCAGCCATCCGCCGTCCGGCGTCCGGCGGCGTCCACAACACACATTTACTGTTTGCAGTCTCTTCTTATTACTACCTTGCAGTCAAGGCGGGAGGAAGGTGCAGACGGCAGATGAAAAGTTGAGAGGGGTAACCTGATCCACCCGGAGACCCACCGGCACTGGTCGATCGGGATTCGGGAGTGTGGCACACGCGTCCTGACCTGCTTGGTTGCTCAGGCCTATAAAGCCACCCCATATGCCATCTCCGGTTCTCCACACCATCATTCAGAGGAACCACACCGACACCCCATCCACTTTATCTCAGTTGAGAGGTTTAGAAGCGGTGAAGCACAGGTGCAGCAAGAGCTGCGAGGAAGGAGCGAGCAGCAATGGCGAGGCACAGCCTCCTTGCCGTGCTCCTCGTCGGGCTGGTCGCGGCCTCTGGTTTCAGCCAGGCCGCCGCCGCTGGTCGGGGCCTCGCCGAGAAGCTCCCCGAGCCGGAGCCCAAGCCGATGCCGTACCCGGAGCCCAAGCCGGAACCCAAGCCAGAGCCAATGCCTAAGCCTGAACCCATGCCAAAGCCAGAGCCTAAGCCTCTGCCTAAACCTGAACCCATGCCAAAACCAGAGCCTAAGCCTCTGCCCAAACCTGAACCCATGCCAAAGCCAGAGCCCAAACCGGAGCCGAAGCCGGAGCCGATGCCAAAGCCCGAACCAAAGCCTGAGCCCAAGCCTGACCCGATGCCCAAACCTGAGCCTAAGCCTGAGCCCAAGCCAGAGCCGATGCCCAAACCGGAACCAAAGCCAGAGCCCAAGCCCGAGCCTATGCCAAAACCTGAACCAAAGCCCGAGCCCAAACCCGAGCCGATGAAGCCTGAGCCTAAGCCGATGCCAAAACCCGAACCGAAGCCAGAGCCCAAGCCCGAGCCGATGCCTAAACCAGAACCAAAGCCAGAGCCCAAACCCGAGCCGATAAAGCCTGAGCCTAAGCCGATGCCGAAACCTGAGCCCAAGCCCGAGCCGATGCCAAAACCGGAACCAAAGCCTGAGCCCAAGCCTTACCCAATGCCCAAACCTGAGCCTAAGCCTGAGCCCAAACCCGAGCCGATGCCCAAACCAGAACCAAAGCCAGAGCCCAAACCCGAGCCGATGCCAAAGCCGGAACCAAAGCCAGAGCCCAAACCCGAGCCGATGCCAAAGCCGGAACCGAAGCCAGAGCCCAAGCCAGAGCCGATGCCAAAGCCGGAACCAAAGCCCGAGCCCAAGCCAGAGCCGATGCCAAAGCCGGAACCAAAGCCCGAGCCCAAGCCCGAGCCAATGCCGAAGCCAGAACCGAAGCCAGAGCCCAAGCCTGAGCCGATGCCAAAGCCAGAGCCTAAGCCCAAACCAGAGCCTAAACCAGAGCCTAAGCCTGAACCTATGCCTAAGCCAGAGCCCAAGCCTGAGCCCGAACCGAAGCCGGAGCCGCCTCCGAAGGGCAAGCCACCGATGACTGACAATTGATGTGATACTCACATATGACAACTGAAGGAGGAGATCGACCCCGTCCGGAGCCACGATGTGCTATTTCTAGAATAAGTGGCATAGTATCCGGTTAGCGAGATAGTGATGATGCATCTTTTTGTATTCCTTGTATTCCACCATTCCTTTTAGTTTCTGTTGTTCCATGCACCCATGATGAGTACTACTATTCTGTAATTATCATTTGCGTGTTGGTATATGTTCATCTGTGCACATGACTCAGTTGTTCTTTCCTGTAGATACACATGCTTTTATTCGTTTGCATGAAAGACACATTTTGTCCAGCAGACTGCAGTCTATGTTGTTTTCCTTTTGATTTATTTCGCCTTGTGGGTGCACCCTGGACATGCCCCTATTCCTCCACTGGACCGTCTCGAGCATGTGTTTTTCAAACACGAGCCTGTAAATGCTTGTGTGGTTTCTAGTTAAATTCACCACCCAGCAACAGGTGATGGCAAAAAATGTGCAAAATTTACCTAAAAAAATAGAGATGTGCAGAATTCCCCTAGAATCCTCTCTTTGTCCTCAGTAAGCACTGTATTTTCAGGATTCTAATGTGCGTACCCACCAGCAAACCTCCCACTCCCAGCTAACATCTACAGCATGCCCAACGCCATACTAAATCCCGCTTTCCACACAAATTATCTTCTTTTTTCTCAAATACTAAAATATATCTGCAGTTCCACACGATCCCCTACCTAGATGACACTTCTTTTTTGCCTTTTATCCTTTTTTTTCTAGCCAGTATAGTACTGCTTAGATTTCACCATGACAAGCGCATTTTTCAGAGTGATTCACGCACACGATATATAACCACAATGGTTCACGGAGACGATATATAACCACAATGTACAGATAGCCATGTTTACACGGTCTACAATATAGCACATGAGATCAGTACTCTTGGACGGTTCAACACAAAACAGAGTCTTAAGCAACGAAACAGAGTCTCAGTCTCTCCAGAGAATAACAGGCATGCATACCTTGGACTGGACATAGGAAAAGAGAATAACAGGCAGGGATGCATACCCTGGACTGGACATAGCAACGAAACAGCGCCTCAATCACTCCAGGAACGTCTCATTCCAAATGGGTGAAGGCACTCCAGCCCCCTGGTGCGAGGAGGATTCCTCGCCGTCTCTTGGGCTTCCCTGCGACGAAAAATATTTTTGGGGTAAGCAATGGGCGGGCGAGACTTCTATATGGCTCTTTTTTTTCCAGAGATTGAACAGAACAAAGGCATGCACAGGGCACCAGGACAAGGTGCTCTCTTTCTTTCCATGGATTTGAGAACCAGAGCTGTAGCTCCAAACTCACTCTTAATAGATCTTAAATCATTAAATCCGCATGATGCCCGAGTTTAGACCATCAAGACACAGAAAACACTTGCACTCCAGAAGGACTTCGATCTACGTACCACCTCTGTTTCTAAATATAAGACGTTTTGGCAGTTTAAATTGAACTGCGAAAACGTCTTATATTCAGGAACAGAGGGAGCATATAAGAAATAGTTTGTCCTTTTAGGGGACCAATCAAGCAGGTGGCACTGCACAAGATTCCTCGCAACATGGAGACATGGAACACACAATTACCTTAAAGCGTTTGCCATATCCGCATTTGTAGGGTCCAGTTTCAAGCCAGCTTCGAACGTCTGAGCTGCTTTTCCATAGTCCTGTGAGTAGACACCAGAAGATGATCAATTTCATCATGGTCACGAAAGAATAGCCGTAACAAATTTATTCTGTTTTACCTGTAGCAACATAAAGGCTGCTCCTAGTCGATAGTAACCTTTGGGCCAAAGAGGTCGTAGCACTGTGCACCTAGCAGCATCGGAGAGAGCCTCTTTTCCTATTCCCGCGTGCAACATACAGAAACTCCTATGTGCTAGCAGGTTTGCAAGACCTTTTGGACTAGGCTGAAAACTCATTGCCTACAGTAGACCAATCACATGCAGATTTTGTTACAAGGTAGTAGTTTGCATAACACAGTAACAACATTTTCACTGACCCCACCAACATTTCCGATAATCCAGATCGAGACAGAGAGAAACCATTCACTTTTATGAAATCAGTATAACATTTCTGACAGAATTTTCACGAAAGATACATGGAAAATGATGCTGATTTTTTATGAATTAATATAGATAACTCCGGAATTTTAAATACCTTTGAATGTTCACACGGTTCCTCTAACTAAAACATAAGCAGTTCAACTCCAAAGCAGGGTTTTTGTGTGTGTGTGTGTGTGTGTGACAATAGCAACTGCGAGCATAATCCAGACTGAATTTTGAGGACAAACAGTGCAAAACAACTGTTATAATAGCATGCAGCTGTAGTTCTAGATACTGTGGTTCTAGATACCCTTTGTTTTAGATACAGTGCAAAACACAGACTGCCCTTTGTTTTAGATACTGTGGTTCTAGTCTAGATGCAGCTTAAACAGTTAGATTAGGACACTGAACAGTTTGACAGGGATTGAACCTTTTGGGCGTGTTCAAAATGTGAAGTGTCTTGCTAGATAACAATGACAAGCACATGTTTAATTGACACCGTAACTATCATAATCATCTAGGCTCAGTGACTTACACAAGTATATAGGTCTCCTGCTATGATATATTCCTTTCTCTTAAAAGCCTCTGTAGCTTGCAACTTTAGTTCAGCTCTTTTCGCTTCACATAGATGTATATCCTGATCAAAAAATATTTTTGGTCAAGACATATATACAGCACAAACACAGAAAAGAAGCTTCACTTAGAATCTTAGTTGACCCTAACAATGACATTAAAACTTTCTCAAATGTGGGGCGCTTATAAAAAGGGCAGCCCGGTGCATGTAGCTCCCGCTTGCGCAGGGTCTGGGTATGCATAACATTTTTCTGTTATTATAAATATCAATAGAAATCATGACTGCAGGAACAGAGCAACAGAAGAATGGAAGACGACTAGCCATTGTACATAACATTATGGAACTGTAAGTGAGCGGAAAAGGAACTACATACCCTCGGCTTCAAACCGAAAGATTGCACATGAGAAATAATTCCATCAACACTCCAATCCGGCAATCTTGAAATGGGAGAAGTTAAAGGAAATAACATCGCAACCATATCCCATCTGGCTTGGAGGGCAGCAATTTCGATTGGAGTTGTACCAAACTGCAGGAGTAAATGAGATGGCTGATTTCATGTTCGATCATCATTAATACAAGATGGACTATACTAGCAGAGCATTTCAACATTGATAGTTACAATTCGAAGTCTACAATTTCAACCAAATGGCTAGATGGGCTTTGAGCAAATCAAAACGCGGGAACAAACAATGGAATAGTCTTGTCCATACCTCTCCACTAAATTCGGGAAATAAAGCTAAGATTAAATCCTATAAAAATATTAATTCTAATCCCAGACTAATATGTTTCTTATACTGCATTAGTTTGTCAAAGCAGAATAGAGAGAGAATGTGCCATCGACACAATAGAAGAATAAGTCTTTGAAAGCATCCTGTGTCTATTTGACCAGGCAATGAAGAAAACTGGAGAATTTCTCCATTGACAATAAATAAATTCATGAAAGTCCTGGAAGGTACTCCGCTGCCTCCGCAAAGAGATAATTGCACAGGATGGTGATTTACAAAGAATTCCTCCTAAAAACAAGGGGGGAAAAGAGCAGAAAAGCCTATGCCCATCTTCCTTGGGCAGCAATTGGTAAGTTCAACACCTGGGAAGAACTGCAGCCGATATGTGCTGACCAAGGCGGTGCAAAATGTTACAATATGGTGATCTGCTCCATTGATATTACACAGTAAACATGTTGGTAGGAATACTTTTCCCATGTTCTCTGTAGACCATGCATCACGTAGTAACAGATATGATTTACCAAAACAATGTGTTTCCTCAATCCTCATGCATGAATAAAATATTCCCAGCAGCATGGGTACAGTTGATGTAAAAGAAGCGGCTGAGCACATTTATCCTAATCTCTCAACAGCCTAGAACCTAACATGTCCCACCGAGGCACAACCATTCAGCCAACTACGAACAGATAATACGCATGAAAGTAGACCATGAAGGCAGAGGGGGAGAAAACAATACAAGACTCAGTGACTCACCCCATCATCAATATCTGGGTTAGCGCCAGCATCTAGTAAGCATTTCAGGGTATCAGATAAGCCATTGCCCGCTGCTATCATCAAGTAAGTAACACCGGTATAATCAATTTTATTCACATCAGCGCCAGCCTGTGTAAATAAATTTTAGTTTCATCTGAGTAAGTGCTTGAGATGTCAACTGCAGAAAATGTAGACTACACTAAAGGAAGCTCCATAAACGAGAAAGATTACTGACCTTAATGAGTAGCTTCACACATTCCAGTGATTCAGAAATCATGGCCAGCCTTAACGGGGTACTATCAAGGCGGAAAACCTTATTGGGCTGTGGAAAGTAGAAAAACCAATTTATTCACTTGCAAAAAAAGGAGTAATGGGGAAATAAAATAAGCACATTGTGTGTGTGTGTGTGTGTGTGTGTGTGTGTGTGTTACACATATTGGCATTTCTCAACGCACAGAAGCATACATTTTTTTGATTTAATTATAAAAATTAGACAAACATTTAGAGCACCTGTGAGAAAATAAGCATGTTTCATTCCAGGAGAATTATTTATGGTCAAACGACAAACATTGTATATATGTTTTGCTTTGTGCCAACATAAACAAACTCTTTCGGTTCAGATGATTGAGCCCAAGTACTAACAGACAACAGTATTTCCACTTCTCATTACATTGCATGCATGATAGTTATGAACTGGAGATAAAGCCGCTTAGGGCCTTAAGAAACCAACCAGGATTTACTTTTGCACAGCCCAGAAGAGAAGGAAGAAAGTGGTGACTTACATCTGCATGATGCTGCAACAAAATATTCATCGAGCCATCTTGACCATTAGTAGCGGCAACATGCAATGCGGTCCCATACACAGAATCGAAATGATCCACATCAATTCCAGTTGAAAGCAGCAATTCCACTATCTCACATTGTCCTAGAATACAAGTTTGTAGAAAAAATCAGCAAGATAAGCTTATTTTTGCAAAAAGAAAAAAATGTAGACACTTGCAAATGTTTTTTTGAATTGTACACTTGCAAATGTGATAACCGCCAGTTACCAATGATCATGTCCAGGACCAAGTTTAGAATATTTGACTTCTAGCTAGTTGTTTTTCTATCTAAATATAGGCAGTAGCTAGCAAAAATCATCGATTTGTGAGCAAACAAGAATAGAATTAACACTTGAGAGTGACACGGTGTTTTCTCTCCCGAAAATCGATCTGTGAGCAAACAAGACTAGAATTAATTAACACCAATTTACTTTACATTCCAATCCTCAAAGTTGCCGTACAGAAACTCATTGTTTCTGCTTGTTCCACCGTCCAAATCACATATGTCTGAACTTGGTGAATACTAGATGTCAATAAAAACATATGGCAGGATGGAAGTTGAACAGGCTGCGCGCGTGTGGGAGAGGCGAGGGGATACCAAAACTTGCAGCAGCGTGAAGAGGTGGCCACAGGGCACCAGCTAAAGTTGGATCAGCACCACGATCCAGAAGATATCTGGTGGTAGCAGGCGTCCCATAAGTCGCAGAAATGGCCAGAGGAGTGTCACCTGCAACAAAACAAAAGAACCAAATTAACCTGGGATTACTTACTGGGCCGGGATGTGATGTGCACTTGTGCATCTAGCCGTGGTCCTGGGAGGTGCAGCAGAATTGACGCCAAGAGATCCAAAGGGAACCGGACTAATTAACCTGTGAAGGTGCGCTGGTTGACATCGACGCCGTGGTCCTCAACGAGGCACCTACAGATGTCCAGCCGCCCTTCCATGACCGCCACAGTCAGCGCGCGCGCCCTGATGCCGACGTCCGCCGCCACGACGCCCGCCATCTCTGCGCACATCACATGATCCCACCAAATTAATTATCATCACCAAGGAAGGAACCCTAAGTGTAGGGGCGGGAGCAAAAGGATGCGGTGGGCTTGTTGTTGTTACCTTTGAGGAGGCGGAGGTCGCCGTCGAGAACGGCCTGCAGGAGCGGGTGGCGAGGCTCCGTCGAAACCCCATCCATGGCGATGGCGGCACGGCAAGCGGAGAAGACGGCGGGTCAGCAGCACCCGAGACTCTGACTCCAGTCAGGAGAGAGCAGTCGCAGTCGCAGTCGCAGTCACGGTGGAGAAGTGCCTCAGATGGAGAGTGGCTTTTAATTTGTACACCCCTCTGCCCATTGATTTCTTTTGCCGTTCCTTTCCCTGTAAAGTTAAAAAAAATTAAGGTCAAAAGAAACGCTCCTCCACTGTTTAATGCACCCGCACTGGATAGCATTGTCGGAACGCGCTTTTTCAGGAAAAGCCTGTCATGGTGGGAACCAGCACGCGGAAGGCGCGGCGAGGCATCGTCGTACGTGGGGGAGGTGGGGTGCCCATGCAAGCACGAATGGCAACACTTGACTACACACGTGGTACGTGATGAAGAGGCAGGATCCATCGGCGCAACATGCTTTTAGCTTTTTCTTTTCCCGTGTAATGTTTTAAAAAATAAAAGTTAAAAGAAAACGCGCCTTCACTGCCGCACTGGGTAGGGTTGTTGGGACGCGCTTTTTCCGGAAACGCTCCTCATGGTGAGGTCCAGGCATGAGGGGGGCGCGGGGAGGCGGAGTCGTACGCGGGAGTGGTGGGGTGCCCACGCAAGTATGAATGGCAACAATTGGCTACACACGTGGTACGAGATGAAGAGGTAAAGCCCATCCGCGCAACATTTTTTAGCGTTCACTTTTCTCATGTAAAGTTAAAAAATGAAAATCAAAAGAAAGCACTCCTCAACTGTTTAATGCACCCCGTTGGATAGGATTGTTGGGACGCGCTTTTTTCGGGAACGCTCGTCATGATGGGGGCCAGGCACGCGGGAGGCGCGGGGAGGCGTCGTCGTACATGGGGATGGTGGGGTGCCCACGCAAACACGGGTGCGACAGTTGGCTACACACGTGGTACGGGATGAAGAGGCAGGGCCCACCGGCGCGGCATCCTTTTAGCTTTCCCCTTTCCCGTGTAAAGTTTAAAAAATGAAGGTCAAACGAAAACGCTACTCTAATGTTTAATGCACCTGGACTGGGTAGGGTTGTTGGGACGTGCTTTTTCGGCGAACGCTTGTCATGGTAGGGGCAGGCACATGGGAGACGCGGGGAGGTGTCATTATGTGGGAGTGGTGGGGCGCCCATGCAAGTACCGGTGCCAATAGTTGGCTACACACGTGGTACATGATGAAGAGACGGGGCCCATCGGCATGACAATTTTTTTAGCTTTTCCCTTTTCCATGTAAAGTTAAAAAATGAAGGTAAAAAGTAAATGCGCCTCCACTGTTTAATTCACCGCACTGGGTGGGGTTGTTGGGACGTGCATTTTCAGAGAAAGCTCGTCATGGTGGGGGCTAGGCATGTGTGAGGCGTGGGGAGGCGTCGTCGTACATGGAAGTGGTGGGGTGTCCACGCAAGTACGGGTGGCAACAGTTGGCTACACACGTGGTACGGGATGAAAAGGTAGGGCCCACCGACGCAATATTTTTTATCTTTCCCTTTTTTCATGTAAAGTAAAAAAAATGAAGGTCAAAAGAAAACGCTCCTCCATTGTTTAGTGCACCTACACTTGGTAGGGTTGTTGGGACGCGCTTTTTCGAGGAACGCTCGTCATGGTGGGGGCCAGACACGCGAGAGGCATGGGTACGTGGAAGTAGTGGGGTGGCCACGCAAGCACGGGTGGCAACAGTTGGTTACACATGGTACGGGATGAAAAGCCTGGGCCCACTGACGTGACACTTTTTTTTGCTTTCCCTTTTTTCGAGTAAAGTTTCAAAAAATGAAAGTTAAAAAAACGCTCCTTCACTGTTTAATGCATTCCGCACTGGTAGTGTTGTTGGGACGCGCTTTTGTGGGGAACACGAGTGGCAAGAGTTGACTACACATGTGGTACGCGATGAAGAGGTAAGGCCCACCCGCGTGGCATTTGTTTAGCTTTCCTTTTTTCATCTAATCATCTAAAGTTAAAAATAATGAAAGTTAAAAGAAATCACAAGTCAGACTTTTGAGAGTTCAAGTTTTGAAAATTCTCAACTTCAATTTTTTTAGCATTAAAAATGTGTTTTAGTTCCAACACATATCTATTGGTGATGTATACAAAATAAGAAACAAACAAATTACTGCATCTTTTGACATATTATTACATAAAGCAATGTATATGTAGAACTATTGTCATGTTTTTTTGGAGACAATGTGTAAATGAGTTTTTTTTGGTGACTGGACCACGTGGACCTTCGAGCACAAATACGCTCCTCCACTTGTTTAATGCACCCACGATGGATATGGTTGTTGGGACGCACTTTTTCTACACAGTCGTCATGTGGGGCCAGGTGCGTGGAAGGCATCGGAAGCCGTTGTCGTATGCGGGAGTGGTGGGGGGATAGGGCACGTCAGCAACATTTGGCAACATACGTGGTACGAGATGAAGAGGTGGCGCCTACCTGTGTGGCATTTTCCAGCTTTTCCTTTTCTTTTATACAACATTAAAAAATGAAGTTAAAAGATATAACAAGTCAGAATTTTGAAAGTTCAAGTTTCAAAAAATCTCAACCTTAATTTTTTTAACATTAAAAATGTTTTTAAAGTTCATTTTAAATATCCAAATGTTCAAAAATCTAAAACAAAATTTTCTGAATTTTATGGAAGTGTCCCAAAGAAAAGTATGGATCATGTGCGCCATTCAAAAAGTGGAACGTACACATTCGTAAGAATCGACTGCGTGGGCTACCTGGCACATGATATCATAAAATCAATGTATATGTGGAAATATTGTCATGTTTGTCTTGGAGAAAGTGTGTAAATGAGTTTTTTTGGTAACTTGACCGCGTGAATCTTCGAGAGCGAAATCGCTCCTCCACAGTTTAATGCATCTCCAGTCAAGCATGGGAGCACATTGGGTATGGTTGTCCGGACACGCTTTTTTGCAGCACACTCGTCATGGTGGGGGCCAGGAATGTGGAAGGCGTCAGAAGCCTTCGTCGTACGCGGGGAGGGGTGGGGGAGTGGGCACACAAGCACGTGCGGTAACAGTTGGCTACACATGCGGTATCGGATGAAGAGGTGGGGCCTACGTGTGTGACATTTCCAACTTTCCAGTTTCTTGTGTAAAGTGCAAAAAATGAAAGTTAAAAAATATCACAAGTCGGAATTTTTTCAGTTTCAAAATACCTCACTTTAATTTTTTTAACATTAAAAAGTTTTAAAGTTCATTTTGAATATTCAAATGTTCAAAAATCTAAAACAAAAATTCCTAAATTTTCATACATGCATTTTATGAAAGTGTCCCCAAAGAAAAGTATGGCTCATGTGCACTATTCAAAAAGTGGAAGGTACACCTCGGTAAGAATCAACCGTGTGGGCTACCCCACGCGTGGTAGCACAAAATTAATGTATATGTAGAAATAGGGACAATTGCATTTTTGCCCCTAGTTGGAACCTACCCACGGGTTTTGCCCTTACTTTTCGACTCTGCTCAATTTTGCACTTAGATTTGCCCCCGAGGTCGCCCGAATGCCCTTTGACCGTTTGACCAGTACTTTAAAAATTCATAGCAAATTCATATGAACTCGAAAAAATGCAAATAAGATATCAAAATGTTCAGAAGAACATTACCTTTATGTGCATCACATTTGCATTAAGGACAAAAGTATCGTTAAAACTACCCGAGGTTATTAATGTTATTAACATTATTAAAAATAAAAAGGTATAAAAATACTTTTTTCAACAATAAAAATTACATGCAAATGTAGGTGATGTTTTCTGAACATCCTGGTATCTTTTTTTATGCATTTTTCTGAGTGCATATCAACTTGTTATGAAGTTTCTTGAAACTTCATAACAAGTTGATATGAAATCAGAAAAATGCAAACAAGATATCAGGGTATTCAGAAAATGTCACCTACATTTGCATGTAATTTTTATTCCTGAAATAAGTATTGTTTATACCTTTTTATTTTTAATAATGTTAAAAACATTAATAACCTTAGATAGTTTAAATAGTACTTTTGTCCTAAATGCAAATGACATGCACATAAAGGTAATGTTTATCTGAACCTTTTGATATCTTATTTGCATTTTTCTGAGTTCATATCAATTTATTACGAGTTTTCAAAGTATTGGTCAAACAGTCAAAGGGCATTCGGGTGACCTCGGAGAAAAATCTAAGGGCAAAACTGAGCAGAGTCGGAAAGTAAGGGCAAAACCCGTGGGTAGGTTCCAACTAGGGGCAAAAATACATTTGTCCCGTAGAAATATTGTCATGTGTTTTTTTGGAAAAAGTGTGTAAAACATTTTTTTGTAAGGTTAACTCCTGTAAAAATAATAAAATATTAATCTGAATCTCATACAAATGTGTTTCTTAGATTGCATTATTTTGTCAAGTAGGATAGAGAGGATATGCCATCAACACAACAACATACATAGACGAATAAGTCTTTACGAAAATTAGCACTATGTGTCTACTTGGCAAGGCAATGAAGCTGGAGAATTTCTCGATTGGCAAATAAACAAATATATGAAAATTCTGCAAGGCACTCTCCAAAGAGATAATTATACAGGATGCTGATTACTAAGGATTCCTGTAAAAACAAATAAGAGTAGAGAGCTCTATGTCAGTCTTCGATGGGCAGCAAATGGAAAGTTCAACACCTAGAAGAACTGAAGAAGATTTCTACTGATCATAGTAGTGCAAAACCTTATAATGGTACACAATAAATATGTGGGTCTACTTTCATTTTGTCTCTGCCTAGAACCTATCAACCTAACATGTCCCGGGTGAGGCAAAAATATTCATCCAAAGACTAACAAAAAATATGCATTAAAAGTAGATCACGAAGGCAAAGGAGGAGGAAACAATATAAGACTCACTTCATCAAGAATACCGGGGTTAGCACCAGCATCTAGTAAGCACTTCATGATACTAGGTTTTTTTAGGGTAAACTAGGGGCTTTATTCAGGACTCAAAAACTGAGGAATACAAGCAATGTCGGGCAAAACCCCTAGCCACACATGGCGACCCACCGAAAGAGACGCAGCTCCTTTAGCTAGCGAGTGGGCCTCAAAATTATTCTCCCTATATTTGAAATGGAAAATAACAAAAGTAAAAAAAAATCCTACTAAATTGAATTTTCCTAAGGATAGGAGCATAGACCGGCGCCCCTCCATCTCTGATGTGCGATATCACCTCCTGACAGTCTGAGGCTACCTCCAAGTCTTGCAAGTTTAAATCCCGAGCAAGGGCGAGGGCTTCGCTACAAGCTAGCGCCTCCAGGCTCGCTGGGTCAATCATGCCATCATACACTACTGTTGATGCTCCCAGATAGGTTCCTGTCTTGTCCCTACATACCACTGTAGCAGCTCCCCTTTCTCCCAAGGTGGAAAGAGCTCCGTCACAATTTAGTTTTGCCGCCTCCCCCGTAGGTGGTAACCATGCTTTAGCACAGGGCCGATCCACCCTCCCTAAGAATGGTCTTGGTGTCTTGACATCTGCAATCTCAAGGTCATCTAAATATCTCTTGATGAAGCACATCATTGATAATGGACTCTGAAACTCATTGTCATGGATAGTATTTCTCCGAGCCCGCCATATCGCCCACATGGTCACTAGAACACGAGCAAGGGCCTGTTGGCTTGTGGTCTCGAAGAGCCAGAAAAGCCAGAGCCTGTCATCCTCATTTTGGTTCGATATCACATGCTCAAGCAACTCATCGCCTCCTAGCGCCCGCACGCACCTGGCCATTGTATAGCTTAAAAGTGAATGCCTCCATGAGTTCTCCGCTGCATTGCATATAGAGCAGACAGGATTGTTTGCCATTTTCCTCTGGTGCCGGACCAGCCCCGTGGGAAGCGAAGTGTGAGCGAGTCGCCCCACGAAAACACGAATTTTGGATGGCACTTTCACCTTCCATAACTGTGTCCATGATCTCCTGTCAGCTGCAACGTTTGAGTGTCCCGATCTCAAGAAAGCGTTTTTAAGCGACACTTAAGCGCGATTAAGCGCTGGGCGATGGCAAAGCGCTTCGCTTTTTCCCTAAGCGGTAGATTAAGCTTTTTTATTTAAATTTGACCAAAATTTGGCAATTTTTGTACTTCTTTTGCTGGTCTGCTTGCGCAATAATGGCAATATGCTATTTATCTTATTACTAGGCTATGTTCAAGAACTATTTCCTTCATATTTTGGCAAAATTCTGTCCACGTGGTATCTGTTAGGTTATGTCTATTTGAACTGAACTGCATTTTAGTTGTTATTTTGCTTGCTATGCTAACCTGATATGTATTTGCTATTGTGTGAACTGTATTTCAGATGCTACTTCAATTACCCATGTGCCATGCTTCCTATTTTCATGTGTATATCATTCAAAATCTGTCAAATTCTAGCCAATTTCAAAAAACGCTTAAGTGCAACTAAGCTGCGCTTAAGCGCTCATTGCTTTAAGCTGTGGCCTTCCGCTTCGCTTACACTTTCCGCTTTCTCGAACATTGGAGCTTTGATAGCCGTAATCATCCGGTACGCTGAACGAACTGAAAAAACACCACGCCGATCATAGTGCCATGCCAGAAGTCATCTTGCACGCGGTTACTGATGGGTATATTGATGATCATCTCAATATCCAGTGCTATGAAATTATCCGAGAGCATTTTCCTATCCCAAGAGCGAGTCACGGGATTGATAAGCTCCGCCACCGAAGTTGGTGGGTTAGCTGTTAAAGCGCAAATCGGTCGTAGTTTATAGTCCCTCGGTATCCAATTGTCAGTCCAAATCCGGGTAGTGGAACCATCACCTATTCTCTTGATCAGCCCTAAAGACAGCACATCCCTCCCTTCCAAAATCGACCACCAAACCTGGGACGGGGCCTGACCCAGGGTAGCGTCGAGGATATTTGCATCGGGGTAATAGCGGGCTCGAAGAACTCTTGCGCTCAACGTCTCAGGCTCCTGTAATAGCCTCCAGGCTTGGCGAGCAAGCAATGCCAGGTTGAACAATTCAATGTCTCGAAAGCCTAAACCTCCCATGTATTTCGGTTTAGTCATTGTACTCCATGAGACCCACGCTGTTTTCCTTTCTCCATTCTTACTTCCCCACCAGAATTTCCGAATTATGCCATTGATATGCTCACAGAACACGCCATCGAATATGTAGGGATGGATTGGGCCACGGATTTAATGAGCACTTCTTTACCCCCCCCCCCCCCCCGCTGATAAGCACTTCTCCATCCACCCTTGAACTCGCTTCCAGATTCTGTCCTTGAGATATCTAAAGGATCCTTCCTTTGCTCTACCCACATCCGAGGGTAAGCCTAGGTATTTCTATGATAAAGATTCATTATGAACATTCAAATTTTGCTTGATCGACTCTTTTGTCAAAACAGGCACTCCTTTACTGAAGAAGATGGAAGACTTTTCCTGATTTATCCTTTGGCCAAAGGCATTGCAATATGTTGTTAGTATATCTCTGACTCTTGTAGCACTCTCATCGGAGGCCTAAAAAAATAGCGAATTGTCGTCGGCAAAAAGCAAGTGGTTAACTGTAGGAGCATTTGGAGCAACCTCTATCCCACGCACTGCCCCTTGTGCCTTCAATAGACACGATAAACCCTCGGCCGCTAGCAAGAACAGGTAAGGCAATATAGGGTCTCCTTGCCGCAAGCCCCAGGAAGGCCTGAAAACATCCAAGCTCCCTCCATTGAAGAGAACAGAGAAAGAGACCGAGGACACGCACCTCATTACAGTAGCAATGAACCTAGGGCCGAATCCCATCTTAGTCATCACTGCCTCAAGAGATGACCACTCCAAACGATCATATGCCTTCATCATATCCAATTTTAGAGCACAATATCAGTTACCTTTGACCCTCCTGGTTTTCATGTAATGCAAGCACTCATAGGCTGTTATGAAGTTATTCGTTATAAGGCGTCCAGGAACGAAAGCCGACTGCTCTTCAGAGATGATATCGGGGAGAATGGATTTCAGCCGATTTGCTAAGACCTTTGAGGCGATCTTGTAGATCACGTTACAAAGGCTTATTGGCCGAAATTGTCCTAAAACTTTTGGACTCGCTATCTTGGGAATTAAAACAATGAACGTGTTGTTAATCTCCTTTGGTGAATCTACTCCATCGAGCACTCGAATGATCATTCTTGTTACCTTGTCCCCACAAAGTTCCCAATGCTTCTGAAAGAAGTGGGCGGGGAAATCGTCCGGGCCCGGTGCTTTGGTCGGAAACATTTGGAAGAGGGCCTCCTTTACTTCCTCTTTGCTGTAAGTTTCATTCAACTCTGAGTTCATTATGCCATCTACTCGCACCGGTATATGTGATAGCACCTCTTCCGTGCCAATAGTGCCCTCCGATGTATACAAGTTTGCATAAAATTCCGTTGCCATGTTGGCCAGCTCATCCCTGTCTGTACAAGCGGAGCCATCCTCCCGGTTCAACTGTGTTATTCTGTTCTTAGACCTTCTCGCGCTTGCTTTCCTCTGAAAAAATTCTATGTTCCGATCACCTTCAGAAAGCCAGGTGATGCGGGATCGCTGCCTCGCCATTATCTCCTCCCGATAGGCTAATTCTATCATTCGATCCTCAATAGCTTTCTTTTCTTGGCTGGGACCCGTGCGTGTCGGTTCCTCTCGTAGCAAAGCTAGTTGGCGGCGAAGAGAACGCAACTCCATACGAACAGAACCAAAAGTGTGCCACCCCCATCGCGTCATGGCCGAAGAAACAGAATGCAACTTGTTTGCCAGCTCGGACACCGAACCCGCAGGGCCGTCTTCATTCCATGCAGCTTCCACAGTTGCTGCGAAGTGACTGTCTGTCTCCCACATGCACTCATAGCGAAACGGTTTATTTATGTTCATTCTCTGGTCCCCAACCTCCAAGTCATTCAACAGTAGGATGGGACTATGATCACTCTTCGCTGCTATCAGGTGCTCCACGCTAGCAAATGGAAACAAGCTCGACCAACTAGATGTTGCCAATGCTCTATCCAGCCTGACCCTGCAGTACTGTCCCCCCGTCACCCGCTTCTCAAATGTCCAATCCAAACCCTTATAACCCAGGTCTGACAAGCCACAAACATCAACAACCTCCCGAAACCCAGTGATCTGCGAGCTGTCTCGGGTGTTTGGGCCCATCTTCTCTTCTTGGCGCAAAATCTCATTAAAGTTGCTGATGCAAACCCAAGGCAGGGTACTCCCTCCTCGCAATCTCCTCATTGTGTCCCAAGTTTTATATCTCAGGCTCCTATTTGCCTCCCCATAGAAACACGTCAAATGCCATTGCGCGGCGCCTGGTTCAGAAACCCATGAGTAAATGTGGTATTGAGAAAAGTTTTTTATTGCAAGATCAACAGTTGATTTCCAGAAAATACATAATCCTCCACTCCTTCCACAACTTGCTACTGCAAAGCTACTATCAAAACCTAACGAAGCCGCCAAACCCTCCACTCAGTTCTTTGCTATCTGTGTCTCCACTATACAAAGCACCGACGGCGCACTAGCCTCCATAAGATCACGGAGCTCACGTACTGTCGCGGGGTCGCCAATCCCACGACAGTTCCAGCATAGGGTTCTCATCTTGACCGGCGGCCCTCCTCAAGGGAGGCCGCCTTACTGTTTTGCTCCGAACTTTCTCTTGTTTCCCCTTGATGTCTACTACACAACCTTCTTCTTGTAGACGTTGTTGGGCCTCCAAGTGCAGAGGTTTGTAGGACAGTAGCAAATTTCCCTCAAGTGGATGACCTAAGGTTTATCAATCTGTAGGAGGCATAGGATGAAGATGGTCTCTCTCAAGCAACCCTACAACCAAATAACAAAGAGTCTCTTGTGTCCCCAACACACCCAATACAATGGTAAATTGTATAGGTGCACTAGTTCAGCGAAGAGATAGTGATACAAGTGCAATATGGATGGTAGATAAAGGTTTTTGTAATCTGAAATTATAAAAACAGCAAGGTAACTAATGGTAAAAGTGAGCGTAAACAGTATTGCAATGCGTTGAAACAAGGCCTAGTGTTCATACTTTCACTAGTGCAAGTCCTCTCAACAATAACATAATTGGATCACATAACTATCCTGTTGGGGAACGTAGTAATTTCAAAAAAATTCCTACGCACACGCAAGATCATGGTGATGCACAGCAACGAGAGGGGAGAGTGTTGTCTATGTACCCTCGTAGACCGGAAGCGGAAGAGTTATAACAACGCGGTTGATGTAGTCGTACGTCTTGACGGCCCGACCGATCAAGCACCGAAACAACGTCACCTCCGAGTTTTGCACATGTTCAGCTCAATGAAGATCCCCGGACTCTGATCCAGCAAAGTGTCGGGGATGAGTTCCGTCAGCACGACGGCGTGGTGACAATCTTGATGTTTTACCGTCGCAGGGCTTCGCCTAAGCACCACTACAATATTATCGAGGATTATGGTGGAGGGGGCACCGCACACGGCTAAGAGATCAATGATCAATTGTTGTGTCTCTAGGGTTCCCCCTGCCCCCGTATATAAAGGAGTGGAGGAGGGGCCCGGCCAAGGAGGGTGGCGCGCCCAAGGGGGGGAGTCCAACTCCCACCGGGAGTAGGACTCCCCTTTTTCCTATTAGGAGTAGGAGAGGGAAGGAAGAGGAAGGAGGGAGGAAGGAAGGGGGGGGCGGCCCCCCTCCCAATTCGGATTGGTCTTGGGGGGGGCGC
This sequence comes from Triticum monococcum, assembly GCA_034509565.1. NCBI lineage: Eukaryota > Viridiplantae > Streptophyta > Magnoliopsida > Poales > Poaceae > Triticum > Triticum monococcum. Next base: position 71,160,203 of record CM067842.1, on the reverse strand, counting down.
CCCCTCCCTTGATCCTTTCCCCTACTTTCCACTAAGGCCCAATAAGGCCCATATACCTCCCGGGGGGTTCCGATAACCTCCCGGTGATCCGGTATTGTCCCAATCTTACCCGGAACCTTTCCGGTGTCCAAATATAGTCGTCCAATATATCGATCTTTATGTCTCGACCATTTCGAGACTCCTCGTCAAGTCCATGATCACATCCGGGACTCCGAACAACCTTTGGTACATCAAAATATATAAACTCATAATGAAACTGTCATCGTAACGTTAAGCGTGCGGACCCTACGGGTTTGAGAAGAATGTAGACATGACCGAGACACATCTCCGATCAATAACCAATAGCGGAACCTGGATGCTCATATTGGCTCCTACATATTCTACGAAGATCTTTATCGATCAGACCGCATAACAACATACGTTGTTCCCTTTGTCATCGGTATGTTACTTGCCTGAGATTTGATCGTCGGTATCTCAATACCTAGTTCAATCTCGTTACCGGCAAGTCTCTTTACTCGTTCCATAATACATCATCTTGCAACTAACTTATTAGTTGCATTGCTTGCAAGGCTTAAGTGATGTGTATTTACGAGAGGGCCCAGAGATACCTCTCCGACAATCGGAGCGACAAATCCTAATCTCGAAATACGCCAACCCAACATGTATCTTTGGAGACACCTGTAGAGCACCTTTATAATCACCCAGTTATGTTGTGACGTTTGGTAGCACACAAAGTGTTCCTCCGGTAAATGGGAGTTGCATAATCTCATAGTCATAGGAACATGTATAAGTCATGAAGAAAGCAATAGCAACATACTAAATGATCAGGTGCTAAGCTAATGGAATGGGTCATGTCAATCACATCATTCTCCTAATGATGTAATCCCGTTAATCAAATGACAACTCATGTCTATGGTTAGGAAACATAACCATCTTCGATTAACGAGCTAGTCAAGTAGAGGCATACTAGTGACACTTTGTTTGTCTATGTATTCACACAAGTATTACGTTTCCGGTTAATACAATTCTAGCATGAATAATAAACATTTATCATGATATAAGGAAATAAATAATAACTTTATTATTGCCTCTAGGGCATATTTCCTTCAGTCTCCCACTTGCACTAGAGTCAATAATCTAGATTACACAGTAATGATTCTAACACCCATGGAGCCTTGGTGCTGATCATGTTTTGCTCGTGGAAGTGGCTTAGTCAATGGGCCTGCTACATTCAGATCCGTATGTATCTTGCAAATCTCTGTGTCTCCCACCTGGACTAGATCCCGGATGGAATTGAAGCATCTCTTGATGTGCTTGGTTCTCTTGTGAAATCTGGATTCCTTTGCCAAGGCAATTTCACCAGTATTGTCACAAAATATTTTCATTGGACCCGATGCACTAGGTATGACACCTAGATCGGATATGAACTCCTTCATCCAGAATCCTTCGTTTGCTGCTTCCGAAGCAGCTATGTACTCCGCTTCACATTAAGATCCCGCCACGACGCTTTGTTTAGAACTGCACCAACTGACAGCTCCACCGTTTAATGTAAATACGTATCCGGTTTGCGATTTAGAATCGTCCGGATCAGTGTCAAAGCTTGCATCAACGTAACCATTTACGATGAGATCTTTGTCACCTCCATATATGAGAAACATATCCTTAGTCCTTTTCAGGTATTTCAGGATGTTTTTGACCGCTGTCCAGTGATCCACTCCTGGATTACTTTGGTACCTCCCTGCTAGACTTATAGCAAGGCACACATCAGGTCTGGTACACAGCATTGCATACATGATAGAGCCTATGGCTGAAGCATAGGGAACATTTTTCATTTTCTCTCTATCTTCTGCAGTGGTCGGGCATTGAGTCTTACTCAACTTCACACCTTGTAACACAGGCAAGAATCCTTTCTTGCTTGATCCATTTTGAACTTCTTCAGAACTTTGTCAAGGTATGTGCTTTGTGAAAGTCCAATTAAGCGTCTTGATCTATCTCTATAGATCTTAATGCCCAATATGTAAGCAGCTTCACCTAGGTCTTTCATTGAAAAACTCTTATTCAAGTATCCCTTTATGCTATCCAGAAATTCTATATCATTTCCGATTAGCAATATGTCATCCACATATAATATCAGAAATGCTACAAAGCTCCCACTCACTTTCTTGTAAATACGGGCTTCTCCAAAAGTCTGTACAAAACCAAATGCTTTGATCACACTATCAAAGCGTTTATTCCAATTATGAGATGCTTGCGCCAGTCCATAAATGGATCGCTGGAGCTTGCACACTTTGTTAGCTCCTTTTGGATCGACAAAACCTTCCGGCTGCATCATATACAACTCTTCTTCTAGAAATCCATTCAGGAATGAAGTTTTGACATCCATCTACAAAATTTCATAATCATAAATTGCGGCAATTGCTAACATGATTCGGACAGACTTAAGCATCGCTACAGGTGAGAAGGTCTCATTCTAGTCAATTCCTTGAACTTGTCGAAAACCTTTTTCGACAAGTCGAGCTTTGTAGACAGTAACATTACCGTCTGCGTCAGTCTTCTTCTTGAAGATCCATTTATTTTCAATTGCTTGCCGATCATTGGGCAAGTCAACCAAAGTCCACACTTTGTTCTCATACATGGATCCCATCTCAGATTTCATGGCTTCAAGCCATTTTGCGGATTCTGGGCTCACCATTGTTTCTTCATAGTTCGTAGGTTCATCATGATCTAGTAGCATGACTTCCAGAACAGGATTACCGTACCACTCTGATGCAGATCTTACTCTGGTTGATCTACGAGGTTCAGTAGTAACTTGTTCTGAAGTTTCATGATCATCATCATTAGCTTCCTCACTAATTGGTGTAGGTGTCACAGAAACCGGTTTTTGTGATGTACTACTTTCCAATAAGGGAGCATGTACAGTTACCTCATCAAGTTCTACTTTCCTCCCACTCACTTCTTTCGAGAGAAACTCCTTCTCTAGAAAGGATCCATTCTTAGCAACAAATGTCTTGCCTTCGGATCTGTGATAGAAGGTGTACCCAACAGTCTCCTTTGGGTATCCTATGAAGACACATTTCTCCGATTTGGGTTCGAGCTTATTAGGTTGAAGCTTTTTCGCATAAGCATCGCAGCCCCAAACTTTCAGAAACGACAACTTTGGTTTCTTGCCAAACCATAGTTCATAAGGCGTCGTCTCAACTGATTTTGATGGTGCCCTATTTAACGTGAATGCGGCCGTCTCTAAAGCATAACCCCAAAACGATAGCGGTAAATCTGTAAGAGACATCATAGATCGCACCATATCAAGTAAAGTACGATTACGACGTTCGGACACACCATTACGCTGTGGTGTTCTGGGTGGCGTGAGTTGCGAAAGTATTCCGCATTGTTTCAAATGTAAACCAAACTCGCAACTCAAATATTGTCCTCCACGATCAGATCGTAGAAACTTTATTTTCTTGTTACGATGATTTTCAACTTCATTATGAAATTCTTTGAACTTTTCAAATGTTTCAGACATATGTTTCATTAAGTAGATATACCCATATCTGCTTAAATCATCTGTGAAGGTGAGAAAATAACGTTATCCGCCACGAGCTTCAACATTCATTGGACCACATACATCTGTATGTTTGATTTCCAACAAATCTGTTGCTCTCTCCATAGTACCGGAGAACGGCGTTTTAGTCATCTTGCCCATGAGGCACGGTTCACAAGTACCAAGTGATTCATAATCAAGTGGTTCCAAAAGTCCATTAGTATGGAGTTTCTTCATACGCTTTACACCGATATGACCTAAACGGTAGTGCCACAAATAAGTTGCACTATCATTATCAACTATGCATCTTTTGGCTTCAACATTATGAATATGTGTATCACTACTATCGAGATTCATCAAAAACAGACCACTCTTCAAGGGTGCATGACCATAAAAGATATTACTCATATAAATAGAACAACCATTATTCTCTGATTTAAATGAATAGCCGTCTCGCATCAAACAAGATCCACATATAATGTTCATGCTCAACGCTGGCACCAAATAACAATTATTTAGGTCTAATACTAATCCCGATGGTAGATGTAGAGGTAGCGTGCCGACCGCGATCACATCGACTTTGGAACCATTTCCCACGCGCATCATCACCTCGTCCTTCGCTAGTGTTCGCTTAATCCGTAGTCCTGTTTCAAGTTGCAAATATTAGCAACAGAGCCAGTATCAAATACCCAGGTGCTACTGCAAGCTCTAGTAAGGTACACATCAATAACATGTATATCATATATACCTTTGTTCACCTTGCCATCCTTCTTATCTTCCAAATGTTGGAAATATGCCCTAGAGGCAATAATAAATTGGTTATTATTATATTTCCTTGTTCATGATAATCGTTTATTATCCATGCTAGAATTGTATTGATAGGAAACTCAGATACATGTGTGGATACATAGACAACACCATGTCCCTAGTAAGCCTCTAGTTGACTAGCTCGTTGATCAATAGATGGTTGCGGTTTCCTGACCATGGACATTGGATGTCGTTGATAACGGGATCACATCATTAGGAGAATGATGTGATGGACAAGACCCAATCCTAAGCATAGCACTAGATCGTGTAGTTTGTATGCTAAAGCTTTTCTAATGTCAAGTATCATTTCCTTAGACCATGAGATTGTGCAACTCCCGGATACCGTAGGAGTGCTTTGGGTGTGCCAAACATCACAACGTAACTGGGTGGCTATAAAGGTACACTACAGGTATCTCCGAAAGTGTCTGTTGGGTTGGCACGAATCGAGACTCGGATTTGTCACTCCGTGTGACGGAGAGGTATCTCTGGGCCCACTCGGTAGGACATCATCATAATGTGCACAATGTGATCAAGGAGTTGATCACGGGATGATGTGTTACGGAACGAGTAAAGAGACTTGCCGGTAACGAGATTGAACAAGGTATCGGGATACCGACGATCGAATCTCGGGCAAGTATCGTACCGATAGACAAAGGGAATTGTATACGGGATTGATTAAGTCCTTGACATCGTGGTTCATCCGATGAGATCATCGTGGAACATGTGGGAGCCAACATGGGTAACCAGATCCCGCTGTTGGTTATTGACCGGAGAACGTCTCGGTCATGTCTGCATGTCTCCCGAACCCGTAGGGTCTACACACTTAAGGTTCGATGATGCTAGGGTTGTAAAGGAAGTTTGTATGTGGTTACCGAATGTTGTTTGGAGTCCCGGATGAGATCCCAGACATCACGAGGAGTTCCGGAATGGTCCGGAGGTAAAGATTTATATATAGGAAGTCCTATTTCGGCCATCGGGACAAGTTTTGGGGTCATCAGTATTGTACCGGGACCACCGGAAGGGTCCCGGGGGCCCACCGGGTGGGGCCACCTGCCCCGGGGGCCACATGGGCTGTAGGGGGTGCGCCTTGGCCTATATGGGCCAAGGGCACCAGTCCCAAGAGGCCCATGCGCCAAGATATGAGGGATAGGAAGAGTCCTAAGGGGGGAAGGCACCTCCGAGGTGCCTTGGGGAGGAGGGACTCCTCCTAGCCGCACCCTTCCTTGGAGGAAGGGCCAAGGCTGCGCCTCCCCCCTCTCCCTTGCCCCTATATATATGTGGGGGGTGGGAGGTCAACCATACCAATGTTCTGGTGCAGCCCCTCCCCTCTCCCAAGTCCTTCTCCTCTCCCGTGGTGCTTGGCGAAGCCCTGCAGGATTGCCATGCTCCTCCACCACCACCACGCCGTTGTGCTGCTGCTGGATGGAGTCTTCCTCAACCTCTCCCTCTCTCCTTGCTGGATCAAGGCGTGGGAGACATCATCGGGCTGTACGTGTGTTGAACACGGAGGTGCCGTCCGTTCGGCACTAGGATCATCGGTGATTTGGATCACGACGAGTACGACTCCATCAACCCCGTTCACTTGAACGCTTCCGCTTAGCGATCTACAAGGGTATGTAGATGCACTCTCCTTCCCCTCATTGCTAGTCTCTCCATAGATAGATCTTGGTGACACGTAGGAAAATTTTCAATTTCTGCTACGTTCCCCAACACCAAATACTTGGGGCAGTTCCACTTCCAGTGACCAGTCTGCTTGCAGTAGACGCACTCAGTTTCAGGCTTAGGTCCAGACTTGGGTTTCTTCTCCTGAGCAGCAACTTGCTTGCTGTTCTTCTTGAAGTTCCCCTTCTTCATCCCCTTGCCTTTTTTCTTGAAACTAGTGGTCTTGTTGACCATCAACACTTGATGCTCCTTCTTGATTTCTACCTCCATAGCTTTTAGCATTGCGAAGAGCTCGGGAATTGTCTTATCCATCCCTTGCATATTATAGTTCATCATGAAGATCTTGTAGCTAGGTGGAAGTGATTGGAGAATTCTGTTAATGATGCAATCATCCGAAAGATTACCTCCCAGTTGAATCAAGTGATTATTATACACAGACATTTTGAGCATATGCTCACTGACAAAACTGTTCTCCTCCATCTTGCAGCTATAGAACTTATTGGAGACTTCATATCTCTCAATCCGGGCATTTGCTTGAAATATTAGCTTCAACTCCTGGAACATCTCATATGCTCCATGATGTTCAAAATGTCGTTGAAGATCCGGTTCTAAGCCGTAAAGCATGGCACATTGAACTATCAAGTAGTCATCAGCTTTGCTTTGCCAGACGTTCTTAACGTCGTCAGTTGCATCAGCAGCTGGCCTGGCACCCATCGGTGCTTCCAGGACGTAATTCTTCTGTGCAGCAATGAGGATAATCCTCAAGTTACGGACCCAGTCCGTATAACTGCTACCATCATCTTTCAACTTTGCTTTCTCAAGGAACGCATTAAAATTCAACGGAACAACAACACGGGCCATCTATCTACAATCAAACATAAATAAGCAAGATACTATCAGGTACTAAGTTCATGATAAATTGAAGTTCAATTAATCATATTACTTAAGAACTCCCACTTAGAAAGGCATCCCTCTAATCTTCTAAGTGATCACGTGATCCAAATCAACTAAACCATAACCGATCATCACGTGAAATGGAGTAGTTTTCAATGGTGAACATCACTATGTTGATCATATCTACTATATGATTCATGCTCGACCTTTCGGTCTCAGTGTTCCGAGGCCATATCTGCACATGCTAGGCTCGTCAAGTTTGACCTGAGTATTCTGCGTGTGCAAAACTGGCTTGCACCCGTTGTAGACGGACTTAGAGCTTATCACACCCGATCATCACGTGGTGTCTGGGCACGACGAACTTTGGCAATGGTGCATACTCAGGGAGAACACTTTTATCTTGAAATTTAGTGAGAGATCATCTTATAATGCTACCGTCAATCAAAGCAAGATAAGATGCATAAAAGATAAACATCACATGCAATCAATATAAGTGATATGATATGGCCATCATCATCTTGTGCTTGTGATCTCCATCTCCGAAGCATTGTCATGATCACCATCGTCACTGGCGCGACACCTTGATCTCCATCGTAGCATCGTTGTCGTCTCGCCAATCTTATGCTTCTACGACTATCGCTACCGCTTAGTGATAAAGTAAAGCATTACATGGCGATTGCATTGCATACAATAAAGCGACAACCATATGGCTCCTGCCAGTTGCCGATAACTTGGTTACAAAACATGATCATCTCATACAATAAAATTTAGCATCATGCCTTGACCATATCACATCACAACATGCCCTGCAAAAACAAGTTAGACGTCCTCTACTTTGTTTGTTGCAAGTTTTACGTGGCTGCTACAGGCTTAGCAAGAACCAAACTTACCTACGCATCAAAAACCACAACGATAGTTTGTCAAGTTGGTGCTGTTGTAACCTTCGCAAGGACCGGGCGTAGCCACAGTCGGTTCAACTAAAGTTGGAGAAACTGACACCCGCCAGCCACCTGTGTGCAAAGCACGTCAGTAGAACCAGTGTCGCGTAAGCGTACGCATAATATCGGTCCGGGCCGCTTCATCCAACAATACCACCGAACCAAAGTATGACATGCTGGTAAGCAGTATGACTTATATCGCCCACAACTCACTTGTGTTCTACTCGTGCATATAACATCAACACATAAAACCTAGGCTCGGATGCCACTGTTGGGGAACGTAGTAATTTCAAAAAAAATCCTACGCACACGCAAGATCATGGTGATGCACAGCAACGAGAGGGGAGAGTGTTGTCTACGTACCCTTGTAGACCGGAAGCGGAAGCGTTATAACAACGCGGTTGATGTAGTCGTACGTCTTCACGGCCCGACCGATCAAGCACCGAAACTACGGCACCTCCGAGTTTTGCACACGTTCAGCTCGATGACGATCCCCGGACTCCGATCCAGCAAAGTGTTGGGGATGAGTTCCGTCAGCACGACGGCGTGGTGACGATCTTGATGTTCTACCGTCGCAGGGCTTCGCCTAAGCACCGCTACAATATTATCGAGGATTATGGTGGAGGGGGGCACCGCACACGGCTAAGAGATCAATGATCAATTGTTGTGTCTCTGGGGTGCCCCCTGCCCCCGTATATAAAGGAGTGGAGGAGGGGGCCGGCCAAGGAGGGTGGCGCGCCCAAGGGGGGGAGTCCAACTCCCACCGGGAGTAGGACTCCCCTTTTTCCTATTAGGAGTAGGAGAGGGAAGGAAGAGGAAGGAGGGAGGAAGGAAGGGGGGCCCCTCCCAATTCGGATTGGGCTTGGGGGGGGCGCCCCCTCCCTTGATCCTTTCCCCTCCTTTCCACTAAGGCCCAATAAGGCCCATATACCTCCCGGGGGGTTCCGATAACCTCCCGGTGATCCGGTATTGTCCCAATCTTACCCGGAACCTTTCCGGTGTCCAAATATAGTCGTCCAATATATCGATCTTTATGTCTCGACCATTTCGAGACTCCTCGTCAAGTCCATGATCATATCCGAGACTCCGAACAACCTTTGGTACATCAAAATATATAAACTCATAATGAAACTGTCATCGTAACGTTAAGCGTGCGGACCCTACGGGTTTGAGAAGAACGTAGACATGACCGAGACACGTCTTCGGTCAATAACCAATAGCGGAACCTGGATGCTCATATTGGCTCCTACATATTCTACGAAGATCTTTATCGGTCAGACCGCATAACAACATACGTTGTTCCCTTTGTCATCGGTATGTTACTTGCCTGAGATTTGATCGTCGGTATCTCAATACCTAGTTCAATCTCGTTACCAGCAAGTCTCTTTACTCGTTCCGTAATACATCATATTGCAACTAACTTATTAGTTGCATTGCTTGCAAGGCTTAAGAGATGTGTATTACCGAGAGGGCCCAGAGATACCTCTCCGACAATCGGAGCGACAAATCCCAATCTCGAAATACGCCAACCCAACATGTACCTTTGGAGACACCTGTAGAGCACCTTTATAATCACCCAGTTACATTGTGACGTTTGGTAGCACACAAAGTGTTCCTCCGGTAAACGGGAGTTGCATAATCTCATAGTCATAGGAACATGTATAAGTCATGAAGAAAGCAATAGCAACATACTAAACGATCGGGTGCTAAGCTAATGGAATGGGTCATGTCAATCACATCATTCTCCTAATGATGTGATCCCGTTAATCAAATGACAACTCATGTCTATGGTTAGGAAACATAACCATCTTCGATTAACGAGCTAGTCAAGTAGAGGCATACTAGTGACACTTTGTTTGTCTATGTATTCACACAAGTATTACGTTTCCGGTTAATACAATTCTAGCATGAATAATAAACATTTATCATGATATAAGGAAATAAATAATAACTTTATTATTGCCTCTAGGGCATATTTCCTTCAGTCTCCCACTTGCACTAGAGTCAATAATCTAGATTACACAGTAATGATTCTAACACCCATGGAGCCTTGGTGCTGATCATGTTTTGCTCGTGGAAGTGGCTTAGTCAATGGGTCTGCTACATTCAGATCCGTATGTATCTTGCAAATCTCTGTGTCTCCCACCTGGACTAGATCCCGGATGGAATTGAAGCGTCTCTTGATGTGCTTGGTTCTCTTGTGAAATCTGGATTCCTTTGCCAAGGCAATTTCACCAGTATTGTCACAAAATATTTTCATTGGACCCGATGCACTAGGTATGACACCTAGATCGGATATGAACTGCTTCATCCAGAATCCTTCGTTTGCTGCTTCCGAAGCAGCTATGTACTCCGCTTCACATTAAGATCCCGCCACGACGCTTTGTTTAGAACTGCACCAACTGACAGCTCCACTGTTTAATGTAAATACGTATCCGGTTTGTGACTTAGAACCGTCCGGATCAGTGTCAAAGCTTGCATCAACGTAACCATTTACGATGAGATCTTTGTCACCTCCATATACGAGAAACATATCCTTAGTCCTTTTCAGGTATTTCAGGATGTTTTTGACCGCTGTCTAGTGATCCACTCCTGGATTACTTTGGTACCTCCCTGCTAGACTTATAGCAAGGCACACATCAGGTCTGGTACACAACATTGCATACATGATAGAGCCTATGGCTGAAGCATAGGGAACATCTTTCATTTTCTCTCTATCTTCTGCAGTGGTCGGGCATTGAGTCTTACTCAACTTCACACCTTGTAACACAGGCAAGAATCCTTTCTTGCTTGATCCATTTTGAACTTCTTCAAAACTTTGTCAAGGTATGTGCTTTGTGAAAGTCCAATTAAGCGTCTTGATCTATCTCTATAGATCTTAATGCCCAATATGTAAGCAGCTTCACCGAGGTCTTTCATTGAAAAACTCTTATTCAAGTATCCCTTTATGCTATCCAGAAATTCTATATCATTTCCGATTAGCAATATGTCATCCACATATAATATCAGAAATGCTACAAAGCTCCCACTCACTTTCTTGTAAATACGGGCTTCTCCAAAAGTCTGTACAAAACCAAATGCTTTGATCACACTATCAAAGCGTTTATTCCAACTATGAGATGCTTGCACCAGTCCATAAATGGATCGCTGGAGCTTGCACACTTTGTTAGCTCCTTTTGGATCGACAAAACCTTCCGGCTGCATCATATACAACTCTTCTTCCAGAAATCCATTCAGGAATGAAGTTTTGACATCCATCTGCCAAATTTCATAATCATAAATTGCGGCAATTGCTAACATGATTCGGACAGACTTAAGCATCGCTACAGGTGAGAAGGTCTCATTCTAGTCAATTGCTTGAACTTGTCGAAAACCTTTTGCGACAAGTCGAGCTTTGTAGACAGTAACATTACCGTCAGCGTTAGTCTTCTTCTTGAAGATCCATTTATTTTCAATTGCTTGCCGATCATTAGGCAAGTCAACTAAAGTCCACACTTTGTTCTCATACATGGATCCCATCTCAGATTTCATGGCTTCAAGCCATTTTGCAGATTCTGGGCTCACCATTGCTTCTTCATAGTTCGTAGGTTCATCATGATCTAGTAGCATGACTTCCAGAACAGGATTACTGTACCACTCTGGTGCAGATCTCACTCTGGTTGATCTACGAGGTTCAGTAGTAACTTGTTCTGAAGTTTCATGATCATCATCATTAGATTCCTCACTAATTGGTGTAGGTGTCACAGAAACCGGCTTTTGTGATGTACTACTTTCCAATAAGGGAGCATGTACAGTTACCTCATCAAGTTCTACTTTCCTCCCACTCACTTCTTTCGAGAGAAACTCCTTCTCTAGAAAGGATCCATTCTTAGCAACAAATGTCTTGCCTTCGGATCTGTGATAGAAGGTGTACCCAACAGTCTCCTTCGGGTATCCTATGAAGACACATTTCTCCGATTTGGGTTCGAGCTTATCAGGTTGAAGCTTTTTCACATAAGCATCGCAGAACCAAACTTTCAGAAACGACAACTTTGGTTTCTTGCCAAACCATAGTTCATAAGGCGTCGTCTCAACTGATTTTGATGGTGCCCTATTTAACGTGAATTCGGCCGTCTCTAAAGCATAACCCAAAAATGATATCGGTAAATCTGTAAGAGACATCATAGATCGCACCATATCAAGTAAAGTACGATTACGACGTTCGGACACACCATTGCGTTGTGGTGTTCCGGGTGGCGTGAGTTGCGAAAGTATTCCGCATTGTTTCAAATGTAAACCAAACTCGCAACTCAAATATTGTCCTCCACGATCAGATCATAGAAACTTTATTTTCTTGTTATGATGATTTTCAACTTCATTATGAAATTCTTTGAACTTTTCAAATGTTTCAGACATATGTTTCATTAAGTAGATATACCCATATCTGCTTAAATCATCTGTGAAGGTGAGAAAATAACGTTATCCGCCACGAGCTTCAACATTCATTGGACCACATACATCTGTATGTATGATTTCCAACAAATCTGTTGCTCTCTCCATAGTACCGGAGAACGGCGTTTTAGTCATCTTGCCCATGAGGCACGGTTCGCAAGTACCAAGTGATCCATAATCAAGTGGTTCCAAAAGTCCATTAGTATGGAGTTTCTTCATACGCTTTACACCGATATGACCTAAACGGCAGTGCCACAAATAAGTTGCACTATCATTATCAACTCTGCATCTTTTGGCTTCAACATTATGAATATGTGTATCACTACTATCGAGATTCATCAAAAACAGACCACTCTTCAAGGGTGCATGACCATAAAAGATATTACTCATATAAATAGAACAACCATTATTCTCTGATTTAAATGAATAACCGTCTCGCATCAAACAAGATCCAGATATAATGTTCATGCTCAATGCTGGCACCAAATAACAATTATTTAGGTCTAATACTAATCCTGATGGTAGATGTAGAGGTAGCGTGCCAACCGCGATCACATCGACTTTGGAACCATTTCCCACGCGCATCATCACCTCGTCCTTCGCTAGTGTTCGCTTAATCCGTAGTCCCTGTTTCAAGTTGCAAATATTAGCAACAGAGCCAGTATCAAATACTCAGGTGCTACTGCAAGCTCTAGTAAGGTACACATCAATAACATGTATATCATATATACCTTTGTTCACCTTGCCATCCTTCTTATCTTCCAAATACTTGGGGCAGTTCTGCTTCCAGTGACCAGTCTGCTTGCAGTAGACGCACTCAGTTTCAGGCTTAGGTCCAGACTTGGGTTTCTTCTCCTGAGCAGCAACTTGCTTGCTGTTCTTCTTGAAGTTCCCCTTCTTCTTCCCCTTGCCTTTTTTCTTGAAACTAGTGGTCTTGTTGACCATCAACACTTGATGCTCCTTCTTGATTTCTACCTCCACAGCTTTTAACATTGCGAAGAGCTTGGGAATTGTCTTATCCATCCCTTGCATATTATAGTTCATCACGAAGCTCTTGTAGCTAGGTGGAAGTGATTGGAGAATTCTGTTAATGACACAATCATCCGGAAGATTAACTCGCAGTTGAATCAAGTGATTATTATACCCAGACATTTTGAGTATATGCTCACTGACAGAACTGTTCTCCTCCATCTTGCAGCTATAGAACTTATTGGAGACTTCATATCTCTCAATCCGGGCATTTTCTTGAAATATTAGCTTCAACTCCTGGAACATCTCATATGCTCCATGATGTTCAAAACGTCGTTGAAGATCCGGTTCTAAGCAGTAAAGCATGGCACATTGAACTATCGAGTAGTCATCAGCTTTGCTCTGCCAGACGTTCTTAACGTCGTCAGTTGCATCAGCGGCTGGCCTGGCACCCAGCGGTGCTTCCAGGACGTAATTCTTCTGTGCAGCAATGAGGATAATCCTCAAGTTACGGACCCAGTCCGTATAATTGCTACCATCATCTTTCAACTTTGCTGTCTCAAGGAACGCATTAAAATTCAACGGAACAACAACACGGGCCATCTATCTACAATCAAACATAAATAAGCAAGATACTATCAGGTACTAAGTTCATGATAAATTGAAGTTCAATTAATCATATTACTTAAGAACTCCCACTTAGAAAGACATCCCTCTAATCTTCTAAGTGATCACGTGATCCAAATCAACTAAACCATAACCGATCATCACGTGAAATGGAGTAGTTTTCAATGGTGAACATCACTATGTTGATCATATCTACTATATGATTCACGCTCAACCTTTCGGTCTCAGTGTTCCGAGGCCATATCTGCACATGCTAGGCTCGTCAAGTTTGACCTGAGTATTCTGCGTGTGCAAAACTGGCTTGCACCCGTTGTAGACGGACGTAGAGCTTATCACACCCGATCATCACGTGGTGTCTGGGCACGACGAACTTTGGCAATGGTGCATACTCAGGGAGAACACTTTTATCTTGAAATTTAGTGAGAGATCATCTTATAATGCTACCGTCAATCAAAGCAAGATAAGATGCATAAAAGATAAACATCACATGCAATCAATATAAGTGATATGATATGGCCATCATCATCTTGTGCTTGTGATCTCCATCTCCGAAGCATTGTCATGATCACCATCGTCACCGGCGCGACACCTTGATCTCCATCGTAGCATCGTTGTTGTCTCGCCAATCTTATGCTTCTACGACTATCGCTACCGCTTAGTGATAAAGTAAAGCATTACAGGGCGATTGCATTGCATACAATAAAGCGACAACCATATGGCTCCTGCCAGTTGCCGATAACTTGGTTACAAAACATGATCATCTCATACAATAAAATTTAGCATCATGACTTGACCATATCACATCACAACATGCCCTGCAAAAACAAGTTAGACGTCCTCTACTTTGTTTGTTGCAAGTTTTACGTGGCTGCTACAGGCTTAGCAAGAACCAAACTTACCTACGCATCAAAAACCACAACGATAGTTTGTCAAGTTGGTGCTGTTTTAACCTTCGCAAGGACCGGGCGTAGCCACAGTCGATTCAACTAAAGTTGGAGAAACTGACACCCGCCAGCCACCTGCGTGCAAAGCACGTCAGTAGAACCAGTGTTGCGTAAGCGTACGCATAATATCGGTCCGGGCCGCTTCATCCAACAATACCACCGAACCAAAGTATGACATGCTGGTAAGCAGTATGACTTATATCGCCCACAACTCACTTGTGTTCTACTCGTGCATATAACATCAACACATAAAACCTAGGCTCGGATGCCACTGTTGGGGAACGTAGTAATTTCAAATAAATTCCTACGCACACGCAAGATCATGGTGATGCACAGAAACGGGAGGGGAGAGTGTTGTCCACGTACCCTCGTAGACCAGAAGCGGAAGCGTTATAACAACGCGGTTGATGTAGTCGTACATCTTCACGGCCCGACCGATCAAGCACCGAAACTACGGCACCTCCGAGTTTTGCACACGTTCAGCTCGATGACGATCCCCGGACTCCGATCCAGCAAAGTGTCGGGGATGAGTTCCGTCAGCACGACGGCGTGGTGACGATCTTGATGTTCTACCGTCGCAGGGCTTCGCCTAAGCACCGCTACAATATTATCGAGGATTATGGTGGAGGGGGGCACCGCATACGGCTAAGAGATCAATGATCAATTGTTGTGTCTCTGGGGTGCCCCCTGCCCCCGTATATAAAGGAGTGGAGGAGGGGGCCGGCCAAGGAGGGTGGCGCGCCCAAGGGGGGGGAGTCCAACTCCCACCGGGAGCAGGACTCCCCTTTTTCCTATTAGGAGTAGGAGAGGGAAGGAAGAGGAAGGAGGGAGGAAGGAAAGGGGGGGGGGGGGCGGCCCCCCTCCCAATTCGGATTGGGCTTGGGAGGGGGCGCCCCTCCCTTGCTCCTTTCCCCTCCTTTCCACTAAGGCCCACCGCTTCCCCCTCCCAATCCGGTATTGTCCCAATCTTACCCGGAACCTTTCCGGTGTCCAAATATAGTCTTCCAATATATCGATCTTTATGTCTCGACCATTTCGAGACTCCTCGTCAAGTCCGTGATCACATTCGGGACTCCGAACAACCTTCGGTGCATCAAAATATATAAACTGATAATGAAACTATCGTCGTAACGTTAAGCGTGCGGACCCTATGGGTTCGAGAACAATGTAGGCATGACCGAGACACGTCTCCGGTCAATTACCAATAGCGGAATCTGGATGCTCATATTGGCTCCTACATATTCTACGAAGATCTTTATCAGCCAGACCGCATAACAACATACGTTGTTCCCTTTGTCATCGGTATGTTACTTACCCGAGATTTGATCGTCAGTATCTCAATACCTAGTTCAATCTCGTTACCGGCAAGTCTCTTTACTCGTTCCGTAATACATCATCTTGCAACTAACTTATTAGTTGCATTGCTTGCAAGGCTTAAGTGATGTGTATTACCGAGAGGGCCCAGAGATACCTCTCCGACAATCGGAGCGACAAATCCTAATCTCGAAATACGCCAACCCAACATGTACCTTTGGAGACACCTATAGAGCACCTTTATAATCACCCAGTTACGTTGTGACGTTTGGTAGCACACAAAGTGTTCCTCCGATAAACGGGAGTTGCATAATCTCATAGTCATAGGAACATGTATAAGTCATGAAGAAAGCAATAGCAACATACTAAACGATCGGGTGCTAAGCTAATGGAATGGGTCATGTCAATCACATCATTCTCCTAATGATGTGATCCCGTTAATCAAATGACAACTCATGTCTATGGTTAGGAAACATAACCATCTTCGATTAACGAGCTAGTCAAGTAGAGGCCTACTAGTGACACTTTGTTTGTCTATGTATTCACACAAGTATTACGTTTCCGGTTAATACAATTCTAGCATGAATAATAAACATTTATCATGATATAAGGGAATAAATAATAATTTTATTATTGCCTCTAGGGCATATTTCCTTCATATCCCTCAACATGCAACAAAGAGTCACTCCAAAGTCACTAATAGCGGAGAACGAATGAAGAGATTATGGTAGGGTACGAAACCACCTCAAAGTTATTCTTTCCAATCAATCCGTTGGGCTATTCCTATAAGTGTCACAAACAGCCCTAGAGTTCGTACTAGAATAACACCTTAAGACACAAATCAACCAAAACCCTAATGTCACCTAGATACTCCAATGTCACCTCAAGTATCCGTGGGCATGATTATATGATATGCATCACACAATCTCAGATTCATCTATTCAACCAACACATAGAACCTGAAAGAGTGCCCCAAAGTTTCTACCGGAGAATCACGACGAAAATGTGTGCCAACCCCTATGCATAGGTTCATGGGCGGAACCCACAAGTTGATCACCAAAACATACATCAAGTGAATCACGTGATATCCCATTGTCACCACAGATACACACGTCAAGACATACATCAAGTGTTCTCAAATCTTTAAAGACTCAATCCGACAAGATAACTTCAAAGGGAAAACTCAATTCATTACAAGAGAGTAGAGGGGGAGAAACATCATAAGATCCAACTATAATAGCAAAGCTCGAGATACATCAAGATCATACCACCTCAAGAACAC
The DNA here is from genome assembly GCA_034509565.1 of Triticum monococcum. NCBI lineage: Eukaryota > Viridiplantae > Streptophyta > Magnoliopsida > Poales > Poaceae > Triticum > Triticum monococcum. The sequence goes on along the minus strand of CM067842.1, from coordinate 71,142,797 downwards.
GAGAGAGAGAGAGATCAAACACATAGCTACTGGTACATACCCTCAACCCTGAGGGAGAACTACTCCCTCCTCTTCATGGAGAGCACCAGGATGATGAAGATGGCCACTGGAGAGGGATTGCCCCCTCCGGCAGGGTGCCGGAACGGGTCTAGATTGGTTTTCGGTGGCTACGGAGGCTTCTAGCGGCGGAACTCCCGATCTATTGTGCTCCCGGATGTTTTTAGGGTGTATATGGATATATAGGCGGAAGAAGTACGTCAGGGAGCCATGAGGGGCCCACGAGGGTGGAGGGCGTGCCCAGGGGGGTGGGCGCGCCCCCTGCCTCGTGGCTTCCTCGTTGATCCCCTGACGTGCACTCCAAGTCTTCTAGATTGCTTTTGTTCCAAAAATAAGTTCCGTGAAGTTTTAGGTCAATTGGACTCCGTTTGATTTTCCTTTTCTGCGATACTCTAAAACAAGGAAAAAACAGAAACTGGCACTAGGCTCTAGGTTAATAGGTTAGTCCCAAAAATCATATAAAATAGCATATAAATGCATATAAAATGTCCAAGGTTGATAATATAATAGCATGGAACAATCAAAAATTATAGATACGTTGGAGACGTATCAGCATCCCCAAGCTTAATTCCTGCTTGTCCTCGAGTAGGTAAATGATAAAAACAGAATTTTTGATGTGGAATGCTACCTACAATATTCCTCATGTATTTCTCTTTATTGTAGCAAGAATATTCAGATCCATAAGATTCAAGAAAAAAGTTTAATATTGACATAAAAATAATAATACTTCAAGCATACTAACTAAGCAATCATGTCTTCTCAAAATAACATGGCCAAACAAAGCTATCCCTACAAAAATCATATAGTCTGGCTATGCTCTATCTTCACCACACAAAATATTTAAATCATGCACAACCCCGATGACAAGCCAAGCAATTGTTTCATACTTTTGGTGTTCTCAAACTCTTTCAATCTTCACGCAATACATGAGCGTGAGCCATGGACATAGAACTATAGGTGGAATAGAATGGTGATTGCGGAGAAGACAAAAAGGAGAAGATAGTCTCACATCGACTAGGCGTATCAACGGGCTATGGAGATGCCCATCAATAGATATCAATGTGAGTGAGTAGGGATTGCCATGCAATGGATGCACTAGAGCTGTAAGTGTATGAAAGCTCAAAAAGAAACTAAGTGGGTGTGCATCCAACTTGCTTGCTCACGAAGACCTAGGGCATTTGAGGAAGCCCATCATTGGAATATACAAGCCAAGTTCTATAATGAAAGATTCCCACTAGTATATGAAAGTGATATCATAGGAGACTCTCTATCATGAAGATCATGGTGCTACTTTGAAGCACAAGTGTGGTAAAAGGATAGTAGCATTGCCCCTTCTCTCTTTTTCTCTCTTTTTTATTTTTTTATTTGTGCCTTCTCTTTTTTTATGGCCTCTTTTTTTTGGGGGGGGGGCTTCTTTGGCCTCTCTTTTTTGTCCGGAGTCTCATCCCGACTTGTGGGGGAATCATAGTCTCCATCATCCTTTCCTCACTGGGACAATGCTCTAATAATGATGATCATCACACTTTTATTTACTTACAACTCAAGAATTGCAACTTGATACTTAGGATAAGATATGACTCTATATGAATGCCTCCGGCGGTGTACCGGGATGTGCAATGACTCATGAGTGACACGTATGGAAGAATTATGAACGGTGGCTTTGCCACAAATACGATGTCAACTACATGATCATGCAAAGCAATATGACAATGATGAAGCGTGTCATAATAAACGGAATGGTGGAAAGTTGCATGGCAATATATCTCGGAATGGCTATGGAAACGCCATAATATGTAGGTATGGTGGCTGTTTTGAGGAACATATATGGTGGGTTTATGGTACCGACGAAAGTTGCGCGGTACTAGAGAGGCTAGCAAAGGTGGAAGGGTGAGAGTGTGTATAATCCATGGACTCAACATTAGTCATAAAGAACTCATATACTTATTGCAAAAATCTACAAGTTATCAAAACAAAGTACTACGCGCATGCTCCTAGGGGGATAGATTGGTAGGAAAAGACCATCGCTCATCCCCGACCGCCACTCATAAGGAAGACAATCAATAAATAAATCATGCTCCGACTTCATCACATAACGGTTCACCATACGTGCATGCTACGGGAATCACAAACTTTAACACAAGTATTTCTCAAATTCACAACTACTCAACTAGCATGACTCTAATATCACCATCTTAATATCTCAAAACATGTTGGGGAACGTAGCAGAAATTCAAAATTTTCCTACGTGTCACCAAGATCAATCTATGGAGAGACAAACAACGAGGGGAAGGAGAGTGCACCTACATACCCTTGTAGATCGCTAAGCAGAAGCGTTAAAGAGAACGGGGTTGAAGGATTCGTACTCATCGTGATCCAAATCACCGGAGATCCTAGTGCCGAACGGACGGCACCTCCACGTTCAACACACGTACAGCCCGACGACGTCTCCCATGCCTTGATCCAGCAAGGAGAGAGGGAGAGGTTGTGGAAGACTCCATCCAGCAGCAGCACAACGGCGTGGTGGTGATGGAGGAGCGTGATGATCCAGCAGGGCTTCGCCAAGCACCGCAGGAGAGGAGGAGGGAGAGAAGCAGGGCTGCGCCATGGAGAGGTCAGAACTCATGTGTTGGCAGCCCCAAAACCCTCAAGTATATATAGGGGAGAGGGAGGGGGTGCGCTCCCTTTAGGGTTTCCACCCCAAGGGGTGCGGCAGCCCCAAACCCATCTATGGGTGGCGGCCACAAGGGGAGAAGGGGGAGGTGCACCTGGGGTGGGCCTTAGGGCCCATTTGCCCTAGGGTTTGCCCCCTTTCCCTCTTGGAGGCGCCTTGGGCCCTTGTGGGGGGGCGCACCAGCCCACCTGGGGCTGGCCCCTTCCCACACTTGGCCCATGCAGCCCTCCGGGGACGGTGGCCCCACTTGGTGGACCCCGGGACCCTCCCGGTGGTCCCGGTACGTTACCGATAAAATCCGAAACTTTTCCGGTGACCAAAACAGGACTTCCCATATATAAATCTTTACCTTCGGACCATTCCGGAACTCCTCCTGACGTCCGGGATCTCATCCGGGACTCCGAACAACATTCGGTAACCACACACAATCTTCCTTTATAACCCTAGCGTCATCGAACCTTAAGTGTGTAGACCCTACGGGTTCGGGAGACATGCAGACATGACCGAGATGACTCTCCGGTCAATAACCAACAGCGGGATCTGGATACCCATGTTGGCTCCCACATGTTCCACGATGATCTCATCGGATGAACCACGATGTCAAGGACTTATTCAATCCCGTATACAATTCCCTTTGTCTATCGGTACGATACTTGCTCGAGATTCGATCGTCGGTATCCCGATACCTTGTTCAATCTCGTTACTGGCAAGTCTCTTTACTCGTTCCATAACACATCATCCCGTGATCAACTCCTTGGTCACATTGTGCACATTATGATGATGTCCTACCGAGTGGGCCCAGAGATACCTCTCCGTCACACGGAGTGACAAATCCCAGTCTCGATTCGTGCCAACCCAACAGACACTTTCGGAGATACCTGTAGTGTACCTTTATAGCCACCCAGTTATGTTGTGACGTTTGGCACACCCAAAGTATTCCTATGGTATCCGGGAGTTGCACAATCTCATGGTCTAAGGAAATGATACTTGACATTAGAAAAGCTATAGCATACGAACTACATGATCTTGTGCTAGGCTTAGGATTGGGTCTTGTCCATCACATCATTCTCCTAATGATGTGATCCCGTTATCAACGACATCCAATGTCCATGGTCAGGAAACCATAACCATCTATTGATCAACGAGCTAGTCAACTAGAGGCTTACTAGGGACATGGTGTTGTCTATGTATCCACACATGTATCTGAGTTTCCTATCAATACAATTCTAGCATGGATAATAAACAATTATCATGAACAAGGAAATATAATAATAACCAATTTATTATTGCCTCTAGGGCATATTTCCAATAGTCTCCCACTTGCACTAGAGTCAATAATCTAGTTCACATCGCTATGTGTCTAACACTCAAGGTCACATCCTCATGTGACTAACATCCAAAGAGTTTACTAGAGTCAATAATCTAGTTCACATTACCATGTGATTAACACTCGATGAGTTCTGGGTTTCATCATGTTATGCTTGTGAGAGATGTTATAGTCAACGGGTCTGAATCTTTCAGATCCGTATGTACTTCGCAAATTTCTATGTCATCTTGTAGATGCAACTACTACGCTACATTTGGAGCTATTCCAAATAACTATTCTACTATACGAATCCAGTTTACTACTCAGAATAATCTGGATTAGTGTCAAAGTTTGCATCGGCGTAACCCTTTACGACGAACTCTTTTACCACCTCCATAATCGAGAAAATTCCTTAGTCCACTAGTTACTAAGGATAACTTTGACCGCTGCCCTGTGATCCATTCTTGGATCACTCTTGTACCCCTTGACTGACTCATGGCAAGGCACACTTCAGGTGCGACACATAGCATAGCATACTGTAGAGAGCCTATGACAAAAGCATAGGGGACGACCTTCGTCCTTCCTCTTTCTTCTGTCGTGGTCGAGCTTTAAGTCTTAACTTCATACCTTACAACTCAGGCAAGAACTCCTTCTTTGACTGATCCATCTTGAACACCTTCAAGATCATGTCAAGGTATGTGCTCATTTGAAAGTACCATTAAGCGCTTTGATCTATCCTTATAGATCTTGATGCTCAATGTTCAAGTAGCTTAATCCAGGTTTTCCATTGAAAAACACTTTCCAAATAACCCTATATGCTTTCCAGAAATTCTACGCCATTTCTGATCAACAATATGTCAACAACATATATTCATCAGAAATTCTATAGTACTCCCACTCACTTCTTTGGAAATACAAGTTTCTCATAAACTTTGTATAAACCCAAAATCTTTGATCATCATCAAAGCATACATTCCAACTCCGAGATGCTTACTCCAGTCCTTAGAAGGATTGCTGGAGCTTTGCATACTTATTAGCCTTTTTCCAGGATTGACAAAACCTTCCGGTTGTATCACATACAACCTTTCCTCAAGAAAATCATCGAGGAAACAATGTTTTTTTTTGACATCCTATCTGCAAGATTTCATAAATAATGCAGTAATCGCTAACATAATTCCAACAGACTCTTAGCATCGCTAAGAGTGAGAAAGTCTCACCGTAGTCAACTCCTTGAACTTGTCGGGAAACTTCTTAATGACAAGTCGAGCTTTCTTAATGGTGACATTTACCATCATTGTCCGTCTTCCTTTTAAAATCCATCTGTACTCAACAGCCTTACGACCATCGAGTAGTTCTTCCAAAGTCTACATTTTGTTTTCATACATGGATCCTCTCTCGGATTATATGGCCTCGAGCCATTTTGGAATCCAGGCCCACCATCGCTTCTCCATAGCTCGTAGGTTCATTGTTGTCTAGCAACATGACTTCCAAGACAGGATCACGTACCACTCTGAAGTAGTACGCATCCTTGTCATCCTATGAGGTTTGGTAGTGACTTGATCTGAAGTTTCATGATCACTATCATAAGCTTCCACTTCAATTGGTGTAGGTGCCACAGGAACAACTTCATGTGCCCTGCCACACACTAGTCGAAGAGACGGTTCAGTAACCTCATCAAGTCTCCACCATCCTCCCACTCAATTCTTTCGAGAGAAACTTTTCCTCGAGAAAGGACCCGATTCTAGAAACAATCCCTTATTGCTTTCAAATCTGAGACATGAGGTATACCCAACTGTTTTGGGTGTTCTATGAAGATGCATTTATCCGCTTTGGGTTCGAGCTTATCAGCCTGAAACTTTTTCACATAAGCGTCGCAGCCCCAAAGTTTTAAGAAATGACAGCTTAGGTTTCTCTAAACCATAGTTCATATGGTGTCATCTCATCGGAATTACGTGGTGCCCCTTTTAAAGTGAATGTGGTTGTCTCTAATGCCTAACCCATAAACTATCATGGTAATTCAATAAGAGACATCATGGTATGCATCATATCCAAGAGGGTGCAGTTATGATGTTCGGACACACCATCACACTATGGTGTTCCAGGCTGTATTAGTTGTGAAACAATTTCCACAATGTCTTAATTCTGTGCCAAACTCGTAATTCAGATATTCATCTCTATGATCATATCATAGATATTTTATCCTCTTGTCATGACGATCTTTCAACTTCACCCTGAAATTACTTGAACCTTTCAATAATTCAGACTCGTGATTCATCAAGTAAATATACTCAACATCTACTCAAATCATCTGTGAAGTAAGAACATAACGATATCCACTACACGCCTCAGCACTCATTGAACTGCACACATCAAAATGTATTACTTCCAACAAGTTGCTTTCTAGTTCCATTTTACTGAAAACGAGGCTTTCAGTCATCTTGCCCATGTGGTATGATTTGCATGTCTCAAGTGATTCAAAATCAAGTGAGTCCAAACGGTCCATTTGCATGGAGTTTCTTCATGCATATACACCAATAGACATGGTTCGCATGTCTCAAACTTTTCAAAAACGAGTGAGCCCAAAGATCCATCAACACGGAGCTTCTTCATGCGTTTTATACCGATATGACTTACGTGGCAGTGCCACAAGTAGGTGGTACTATCATTACTATCTTATATCTTTTGGCATGAACATGTGTATCACTATGATCGAGATTCAATAAACCATTCATTTTAGGTGTAAGACCATTGAAGGTATTATTCAAATAAACAGAGTAACCATTATTCTCCTTAAATGAATAACCATATTGCGATAGACATAATCCAATCATGTCTATGCTCAACGCAAACACTAATCTCGATGGTAGAGGGAGCGTGCGATGCTTGATCACATCAAGCTTGGAAAAAACTTCCAACACATATCGCCAGCTCACCTTTAGCTAGTCTCTGTTTACTCCGCAGCCTTTTATTTCGAGTTTACTAACACTTAGCAACCGAACCGGTATCTAATACATGGTGCTACTAGGAGTACTAGTAAAGTACACATTAACACAATGTATATCCAATATACTTCTATCGACCTTGCCAGCCTTCTCATCTACCAAGTATCTAGGGTAATTCTGCTCCAGTGGTTGTTCCTCTTATTACAGAAGCACTTAGTCTCGGGTTTGGGTTCAACCCTGGGTTTCTTCACTAGAGCAGCAGCTGATTTGCCGTTTCATGAAGTATCCCTTCTTGCCCTTGCCCTTCTTGAAACTAGTGGTTTCACCAACCATCAACAATTGATGCTCCTTCTTGATTTCTACTTTTGTGGTGTCAAACATCGCGAATATCTCTAGGATCATCACATATGTCCCTGATATATTATAGTTCATCACGAAGCTCTAGCAACTTGGTGGTAATGACTTCGGAGAAATATCACTATCTCATCTGGAAGATCAACTCCCACTCGATTCAAATGATTGTTGTACTCAGACAATCTGAGCACAAGCTCAACAATTGAGCTTTTCTCCCTTAGTTTGCAGGCTAAGAAAATCGTGAGAGGTCTTATACCTCTTGACGTGGGCACGAGCCTGAAATTCCAATTTCAGCCCTCGAAACATCTCATATGTTTCGCGACGTTTCAAAACGTCTTTGGTGCCTCAACTCTAAACCGTTTAACTGAACTATCACGTAGTTATCAAAATGTGTATGTCAGATGTTCGCAACATCCACAAATGACGTTCGAGGTTCAGCACACTGAGCGGTGCATTAAGGACACAAGCCTTCTATGAAGCAATGAGGACAATCCCCAGTTTACGGACCTAGTCCGCATAATTGCTACTATCAACTTTCAACTAAATTTTCTCTAGGAACATAACTAAATAGTAGAACTGAAGCGCGAGCTACGACATAATTTGCGAAGACCTTTTGACTATGTTCAGGATAATTAAGTTCATCTTATGAACTCCCACTCAGATAGACATCCCTCTAGTCATCTAAGTGATTACATGATCCGAGTCAACTAGGCCGTGTCCGATCATCACGTGAGACGGACTAGTCAACATCGGTGAACATCTTCATGTTGATCGTATCTACCATGCGACTCATGCTCGACCTTTCGGTCTCTTGTGTTCCGAGGCCATGTCTGTACATGCTAGGCTCGTCAAGTTAACCTAAGTGTTTTGCATGTGTTCCGAGGCCATGTCTTTACATGCTAGGCTCGTCAACACCCGTTGTATTCGAACGTAAGAATCTATCACACCCGATCATCACGTGGTGCTTCGAAACGACGAACTTTCGCAATGGTGCACAGTTAGGGGGAACACTTTCTTGAAATTTTAATGAGGGATCATCTTATTTACTACCGTCGTTCTAAGCAAATAAGATGTATAAACATGATAAACATCACATGCAATCAAATAGTGACATGATATGGCCATCATCACTTTGCTCCTTTTGATCTCCATCTTCGGGGCTCCATGATCATCATCGTCACCGGCATGACACCATGATCTCCATCATCATGATCTCCATCATCGTGTCTTCATGAAGTTGTCTCGCCAACTATTACTTCTACTACTACAGCTAACGGTTAGCAATAAAGTAAAGTAATTACATGGCGTTGTTCAATGACACGCAGGTCATACAATAAATAAAGACAACTCCTATGGCTCCTGCCGGTTGTCATACTCATCGACATGCAAGTCGTGATTTACAAGAACATGATCAATCTCATACATCACATATATCATTCATCACATCCTTTTGGCCATATCACATCACATAGCATACCCTGCAAAAACAAGTTAGACGTCCTCTAATTGTTGTTTGCATGTTTTACGTGGCTGCTATGGGTTTCTAGCAAGAACGTTTCTTACCTACGCAAAACCACAACATGATATGCCAATTGCTATTTACCCTTCATAAGGACCCTTTTCATCGAATCCGATCTGACTAAAGTGGGAGAGACAGACACCCGCTAGCCACCTTATGCAACTAGTGCATGTCAGTCGGTGGAACCAGTCTCACGTAAGAGTACGTGTAAGGTCGGTCCGGGCCGCTTCATCCCACAATGCCGCCGAATCAAGATTGGACTAGTAATGGTAAGCATATTGAACAAAATCAACGCCCACAACTACTTTGTGTTCTACTCGTGCATAGAATCTACGCAATAGACCTAGCTCATGATGCCACTGTTGGGGAACGTAGCAGAAATTCAAAATTTTCCTACGTGTCACCAAGATCTATCTACGGAGAGACCAGCAACGAGGGGAAGGAGAGTGCATCTACATACCCTTGTAGATAGCTAAGCGGAAGCGTTCAAGAGAACGGGGTTGAAGGAGTCGTACTCATCGTGATCCAAATCACCGGAGATCCTAGTGCCGAACGGACGGCACCTCCGCGTTCAACACACGTACAGCCCGACGACGTCTCCCATGCCTTGATCCAGCAAGGAGAGAGGGGGAGGTTGTGGAAGACTCCATCCAGCAGCAGCACAACGGCGTGGTGGTGATGGAGGAGCGTGATGATCCAGCAGGGCTTCGCCAAGCACTGCGGGAGAGGAGGAGGGAGAGAAGCAGGGCTGCGCCATGGAGAGGTCAGAACTAATGTGTTGGCAGCCCCAAAACCCTCAAGTATATATAGGGGAGAGGGAGGGGGTGTGCCCCCTTTAGGGTTTCCACCCCAAGGGGTGCGGCAGCCCCAAACCCATCTATGGGTGGCGGCCACAAGGGGAGAAGGGGGAGGCGCACCTGGGGTGGGCCTTAGGGCCCATCTGCCCTAGGGTTTGCCCCCATTTCCCTCTTGGAGGCGCCTTGGGCCCTTGTGGGGGGGGGGGCGCACCAGCCCACCTGGGGCTGGCCCCTTCCCACACTTGGCCCATGCAGCCCTCCGGGGCCGGTGGCCCCACTTGGTAGACCCCGGGACCCTCCCGGTGGTCCCGGTACGTTACCGATAAAACCCGAAACTTTTCCGGTGACCAAAACAGGACTTCCCATATATAAATCTTTACCTCCGGACCATTCCGGAACTCCTCCTGACGTCCGGGATCTCATCCGGGACTCCGAACAACATTCGGTAACCACATACAAACTTCCTTTATAACCCTAGCGTCATCGAACCTTAAGTGTGTAGACCCTATGGGTTCGGGAGACATGCAGACATGACCGAGATGACTCTTTGGTCAATAACCAACAGTGGGATCTGGATACCCATGTTGGCTCCCACATGTTCCACGATGATCTCATGGGATGAACCACGATGTCAAGGACTTATTCAATCCCGTATACAATTCCTTTTGTCTATCGGTACGATACTTGCCCGAGATTCGATCGTCAGTATCCCGATACCTTGTTCAATCTCGTTACCGGCAAGTCTCTCTACTCGTTCTGTAACACATCATCCCGTGATCAACTCCTTGGTCACATTGTGCACATTATGATGATGTCCTACCGAGTGGGCCCAGAGATACCTCTCCGTCACACGGAGTGACAAATCCTAGTCTCGATTCGTGCCAACCCAACAGACACTTTCGGAGATACCTGTAGTGTACCTTTATAGCCACCCAGTTACATTGTGACATTTGGCACACCCAAAGTATTCCTACGGTATCCGGGAGTTGCACAATCTCATGGTCTAAGGAAATGATACTTGACATTAGAAAAGCTATAGCATACGAACTACATGATCTTGTGCTAGGCTTAGGATTGGGTCTTGTCCATCACATCATTCTCCTAATGATGTGATCCCGTTATCAACGACATCCAATGTCCATGGTCAGGAAACCGTAACCATCTATTGATCAACGAGCTAGTCAACTAGAGGCTTACTAGGGACATGGTGTTGTCTATGTATCCACACATGTATCTGAGTTTCCTATCAATACAATTCTAGCATGGATAATAAACGATTACCATGAACAAGGAAATATAATAATAACCAATTTATTATTGCCTCTAGGGCATATTTCCAACAAAACAATCATCAAGTATCAAACTTCTCATAGTATTCAATGCACTTTATATGAAAGTTTTTATTATATCCCTCTTGGATGCCCATCATATTAGGACTAAATTCATAACGAAAGCAAATTGCCATGCTGTTCTAAAGACTCTAAAAATGATATAAGTGAAGCATGAGAGATCAATTATTTCTACAAAATAAAACCACCACTGTGCTCTAAAAAGATATAAGTGAAGCACTAGAGCAAATGACAAACTACTCCGAAAGATATAAGTGAAGACAAATGAGTAGTCGAACAATTATGAAACTATATGAAGACTCTCTAACATTTAATAATTTCAGATCTTGGTATTTTATTCAAACAGCAAGCAAAATAAAATGACGCTCCAAGCAAAACACATATCATGTGGCGAATAAAAATATAGCTCCAAGTAAAGTTACCGATGAACGAAGACGAAAGAGGGGATGCCTTCCGGGGCATTCCCAAGCTTAGGCTTTTGGTTGTCCTTGAATATTACCTTGGGGTGCCTTGGGCATCCCCAAGCTTAGGCTCTTGCCACTCCTTATTCCATAGTCCATCGATTCTTTACACAAAACTTGAAAACTTCACAACACCAAACTTAACAGAAAATCTCGTGAGCTCCGTTAGCGAAAGAAAACAAAATACCACTTCAAGGTACGGTAATTAACTTATTCTTTATTTATATTGGTGTTAAACCTACTGTATTCCAACTTCTATATGGTTCATACCCTTCGATACTACTCATAGATTCATCAAAATAAGCAAACAACACATAGAAAACAGAATCTGTCAAAAACAGAACAGTCTGTAGTAATCTGTAACTAACGCAAACTTCTAGAACCCCAAAAATTCTAAAATAAATTTCCGGACCTGAGGAATTTATCTATTAAGCATCTGCAAAAAGAATTAACTAAATAGCACTTTCCAAATAAAAATGACAGCAGTTCTCGTGAGCGCTAAAGTTTCTGTTTTTACAGCAAGTGTAACAAGAATTTCCCCAAGTCTTCCCAACGGTTCTACTTGGCACAAACACTAATTAAACACAGAAAAACACAACCAAAACAGAGTCTAGATAAATTATTTATTACTAAACAGGATCAAAAAGCAATGAATAAAAATAAAATTGGGTTGCCTCCCAACAAGCGCTATCGTTTAATGCCCCTAGCTAGGCATGATGATTTCAATGATGCTCACATAAAAGATAAGAATTGTAACATAAAGAGAGCATCATGAAGAATATGACTAGCACATTTAAGTCTAACCCACTTCCTATGCATAGGGATTTTGTGAGCAAACAACTTATGGGAACAACAATCAACTAGCATAGGAAAGTAAAATAAGCATAACTTCAAGATTTTAAGCACATAGAGAGAAAACTTGATATTATTGCAATTCCTACAAGCATATGTTCCTCCCTCATAATAATTTTCAGTAGCATCATAAATGAATTCAACAATATAACCAGCACCTAAAGCATTCTTTTCATGATCTACAAGCATAGAAATTTTATTACTCTCCACACAAGCAAAATTCTTCTCATGAATAATAGTGGGAGCAAACTCAACAAAATAATTATCATGTGAGGCATAATCCAATTGAAAACTAAAATCATGATGACAAGTTTCATGTATATCATTATTCTTTATAGCATACAAGTCATCACAATAATCATCATAGATAGCAACTTTATTCTCATAATCAATTGGAATATCTTCCGGAATAGTGGATTCATCACAAAATAAAGTCATGACCTCTCCAAATCCACTTTCATCAATATAATCATCATAAATAGGAGGCATGCTTTTATCATAATAAATTTGCTCATCAAAACTTGGGGGACAAAAAATATCATCTTCATTAAACATAGCTTCCCCAAGCTTGTGGCTTTGCATATCATTAGCATCATGGATATTCAAGGAATTCATACTAACAACATTGCAATCATGCTCATCATTCAAAGATTTAGTGCCAAACATTTTAACGCATTCTTCTTCTAACACTTTGGCACAATTTTCCTTTCCATCATACTCGCGAAAGATATTAAAAAGATGAAGCTTATGAGGCAAACTCAATTCCATTTTTTTGTAATTTTCTTTTATAAACTAAACTAGTGATAAAACAAGAAACTAAAAGACTCGATTGCAAGATCTAAAGATATACCTTCAAGCGCTAACCTCCCCGGCAATGGCGCCAGAAAAGAGCTTGATGTCTACTAGACAACCTTCTTCTTGTAGACGTTGTTGGGCCTCCAAGTGCAGAGGTTTGTAGGACAGTAGCAAATTTCCCTCAAGTGGATGACCTAAGGTTTATCAATCCGTAGGAGGCGTAGGATGAAGATGGTCTCTCTCAAGCAACCCTGCAACCAAATAACAAAGAGTCTCTTGTGTCCCCAACACACCCAATACAATGGTAAATTGTATAGGTGCACTAGTTCGGCGAAGAGATGGTGATACAAGTGCAATATGGATGGTAGATAAAGGTTTTTGTAATCTGAAATTATAAAACAGCAAGGTAACTAATGATAAAAGTGAGCGTAAATGGTATTGCAATGCGTTAAAACAAGGCCTAGGGTTCATACTTTCACTAGTGCAAGTCCTCTCAACAATAACACAATTGGATCACATAACTATCCCTCAACATGCAACAAAGAGTCACTCCAAAGTCACAATAGCGGAGAATGAACGAAGAGATTATGGTAGGGTATGAAACCACCTCAAAGTTATTCTTTCCAATCAATCCGTTGGGTTATTCCTATAAATGTCACAAACAGCCCTAGAGTTCGTACTAGAATAACACCTTAAGACACAAATCAACCAAAACCCTAATGTCACCTAGATACTCCAATGTCACCTCAAGCATCCGTGGGCATGATTATATGATATGCATCACACAATCTCAGATTCATCTATTCAACCAACACATAGAACCTCAAAGAGTGCCCCAAAGTTTCTACCGGAGAATCACGACGAAAATGTGTGCCAACCCCTATGCATAGGTTCATGGGCGGAACCTGCAAGTTGATCACCAAAACATACATCAAGTGAATCACGTGATATCCCATTGTCACCACAGGTACGCACGTCAAGACATACATCAAGTGTTCTCAAATCTTTAAAGACTCAATCCGATAAGATAACTTTAAAAGGGAAAACTCAATTCATTACAAGAGAGTAGAGGGGGAGAAACATCATAAGATCCAACTATAATAGCAAAGCTCGCGATACATTAAGATCGTACCACCTCAAGAACACGAGAGAGAGAGAGAGAGAGATCAAACACATAACTACTGGTACATACCCTTAGCCCCGAGGGAGAACTACTCTCTCCTCGTCATGGAGAGCACCGGGATGATGAAGATGGCCACCGGAGAGGGATTGCCCCCTCTGGCAGGGTGCCGGAACTGGTCTAGATTGGTTTTCGGTGGCTACAGAGGCTTCTAGCGGCAGAACTCCTGATCTATTGTGCTCCCGGATGTTTTTAGGGTATATGGATATATATATAGGCGGAAGAAGTACGTCAGGGGAGCCACGAGGGGCCCATGAGGGTGGAGGGCGCGCCCAAGGGGGTGGGCGCACCCCCTGCCTCGTGGCTTCCTCGTTAATCCCCTGACGTGCACTCCAAGTGTTCTAGATTGCTTCTGTTCCAAAAATAATTTTCGTGAAGTTTTAGGTCAATTGGACTCCGTTTGATTTTCCTTTTCTACGATACTCTAAAACAAGGAAAAACAGAAACTGGCACTGTGCACTAAGTTAATAGGTTACTCCCAATAATCATATAAAATAGCATATAAAACATCCAAGGTTGATAATATAATAGCATGGAACAATCAAAAATTATAGATACGTTGGAGACGTATCACCCCTCCTTGATGACGCTTGTTTATGGTGTGATTTTTCTCTGGCGTAGTAACTTCATGATACTAGGTAAGCAAATGTCCGCTGCTACCATCAAGATGACGGGCCATTATGGTTGGCCCATGCATGCGTGCATGCAGAAAAACTGCATAGCGTTAGGCGCGCAGTATAGGCGGCCGACCTAAAAACTTGGCCGAAGCCAGACAACCTTCCTAATTGTCTCCTAAATCGATGGATTCTGGCCTGGACTGGTGGATTGTGGGATTTGACAAGCTTTGCTATTTTTTTTACCTAAATCTGGGAAATTTTTAGGTAGAACCCACACATGCCTGGCTTGATATGCCTGAAACCTGGCTAGTACCTCTGTCAACTTATGGGCTTGGTTGGGCCTTGCCTTGGCAGGATTGAGTTGGTTGAAGCTTTCCTTGTTCGTCGACGCAGCGATATACTTGCATAGGCCATGTCAAAGTCAACTTATGGGATTGAAGAGATGTTTAGCTAACATGCATCGAGTGCACGAACGGGTATGCATGCAATGCTTGCATTCTGTGTTTTAAGAAAGCTAAGCTAACCTTGCCTTGGTGAGGACGGTGGTCTTTGACTATTTTATAAGTTCCAAACATAATCTTAATCAGGGTTTTTGTTGTTTCGACATATTATTTCTTGGGATCAATCACCATAAATAAAAACTAAATGAACGATTGTTTGATGTATATCAGTTATATAGTGAAAAACCTTAGTTCTATTGGAAGCAGGTCCAACCCGTGAGTGGTGGGGTGAGTGGTTGTAACGCCCGGATAATTAGGCTACAGTAATCACACCCTAATGGTGCCATGTCATCGCAATTATTTTTCTAAACCTCACTTTGTTCCAAACCGAATTCAAATTCAAATTAACAATGTCAAGTTATTATTTCTTCAAACGGTAAAACAAAAATGTTCGCTGGGTTGCAAAATTTCACTAACTAATTTTCGTGAATAAACAAACATTATTTGAAATATTAAATTGCCTCTAACCTATTTAAGACAGTAGCAAAAAAATTCCCAAATTAAGTCATTTCTATTTAAACAAATTTGAAATGGATTCAAATAATCCTCAAACTTTTTATGGCAGTGCAGTCTATTGCATAGTATCTATGTGGCTTAGTTCCACTTTCAACAAAAAAGCAAGTGAGGCCAAATAAATTACAAAACATTGGAGAAATACAAAAAAACAGAAAATAAAACAATAGGAAATGTTAAGACAGAAGAAGGAAGGCCCAAGTGTGGACTAGGCGAGGCCCAGCCCACACAACCCCCCGCACTCATCCCCAACCTCCAGCTACAGGGAGACGGGGGGTCGTGGCGGGCATCCACGCCATGGCCGCGCTCCTGGGCGACATGCCAGCGATCCCACGGCTTCCTGGGACGATAAGGCGTCGCCCCGTGCCCCTCCTCGAACCCTAGCTTCTTCTCCCCCTCTCCTCGCTCTCCCTCTCCCGTTACAGAAGCCGCCCGACGCCACCATCGCCGCCATCTCGTCGATCCGGTGGCCACCGACCTCCCCGGCACCTAAGGAGACATACAGAAGCCTCCTCGCGGTCGTATCCGTCCTCTCCACCGAGGAACTCGAGCCGGGACGCTCCGTACGCTCGCCATCGCCGTCGTCTTCGCCCACGGCCGCCACATCTCGTCGACGGTTACCGCTGCTCCAATCCGTCCCCGCGGCAACTGAGGTGTCCACAAGCCCTGGGGTGAGATCCTCGACCGATTCCCTTCGTTTTCCCCTTCGATCCGTAGCCGTAGTCTTCGCCTTGTGCTCGCTGTAGTCGCCATGGCCGTAGCTTTGCGTCCACGTACAAGCTCTCTAGCTCCTGGCCGCGCCCTCGCGGGTCACCCGCGCCCGCGCCCGCGCCCTTGGTCCTCGCGTGCGCCCACGCCCCCCTGCCTGCTGCTGCGCTGCCCTGATGCGGCTGCTGCTGCTCATGCCGATGCTGCTTGCTGCTGCGCTGCTCCCCGGCCGTCGATGATTGTTTCTGTCGCTCCGCTGGTCCGCTACTGCGCTGCTTTGTTGTTGCCTGCGCGCGCTGCTGCTGGTATTGTTTGCTTGTCGCTGCTACTAGCTACCTCATGCTGCTGCTACTTAGCTGATGCTCTAGCCGCTAAAAATGGCCATGGCCGAGGCCATGCTGTGTGTGTGGGTGTGCACAGCCACACTGGCCGGCCGTGCAAATTAGATTAGGACTAATTGGTAGTACTCCCTCCGTTTTTATTTATTCCGCATATTAGAGTTAACTAAAGTCAAACTTCGTAAAATTTGATCAAGTTTATAAAAAATAATATAAACATTTACCATAACAAATTTATACTATGTGAAAGTACATTCAATAATAAATCTAATGATATTGATTTGTTATTATATATGTTAATATTTTTATTTATAAAATTGGTCAAAGTTTACAAAATTTAACTTTAATCAAAGCTAATACGCAAACTAAATAAAAACAAAAGAAGTACTAGTTAGATTAGTTGCTAGACTATGACGTATGAACCCCATTTGATTAAGTTAGTTTTTTATTAGATTAGATATAGCCTTAAGACAGGTGGGCCACCCTCTAATAAGCCTAATTAGAAATTAACTAAACACTGTTAAAATATTACAGGGTATGACAACCGGGTCCCACGGGACCTTTGACTGGTCAACCATGGACCAGTCAACTGCTTAGTCAACAATTGATCCGACCCACTGGTCAGCCTCACCGGTGCACTGCACCGGGTGCACCCAGTTTTTAACTGCTGATTTTCAAAATTAAAAACAAATAAGAAAATTTAGAAAATCATTTAAAACTTTGAAAAATCATAGAAAATAAATCGTAGCTCGGATGAAAATGTTTTCTACATGAAAGTTGCTCAGAACGACGAGACGAATCCGGATGCGCATCCCGTTCGTCCGCCACACATCCCTAGCATAGCAAACTCGCAATTTTTCCCCTGCGATTCATTTGTCCGAAAACGCGAAACACCGGGGATATTTTCCCCCGTCACCGGTATCATCTCCTACAGCGTTGGATCACTCCTAGCACCGTTACTTGTCATGTCATGCATCGATATGCATCTGTTTGCATTATATTCATTGTTTCTTCCCCCTCTTCTCTCGGGTAGACTACGAGACTGACGCCGCTGCTGGTGCCCCGATCGACTACGTTGTTGACGACTCCTACTTGCCAGAGCAATCATGCAAGCCCCCCCTTGATCACCAGATATCTCCTATTCTTCTCTCTACTGCTTGCTTTAGAGTAGTATAACATGTTATAGCTTTCCATTAATCATATCCTGATGCATAGCCTGTCTTTGCTACTACTGTTGTTGCCTTTACCTGCAATCCTAAATGCTTAGTATAGGATCCTAGTATTTCATCAGTGGTCCTACATTCTTGTCCGTCTGCCATGCTATATTATCAGGTCGTGATCACTCGGGAGGTGATCACGGGTATATACTTATACATAATATATGATATTTGTGGTGACTAAAGTCGGGTCGGCTCGTAGAGTACCCATGAGTGATTCACGGGTTGGGACCTAAAGGACGTTTGTCCTGACGGCCCTCTGAGTGAACCTTTGTGGCGGAGCGACATGGTAGGCTGAGACCACCTATGAGAGAGGTGGGCCTGGACTTGGTCGGCGTCCGCGGTTACTTCAAAATAACACACTTCACGAGATTTTGGTATTTGATCTGAGTCTGGCCAATGGCCTATACGCACTAACCAACTACGCGGGAACAGTTATGGGCAATCGACGTCATGGTATCAGCCGAAGCCTTCTTGACGTCAACGACTGAGCGGCACGCGCCGGATTGGATTGGAACGCCTGCTTTTGTATTAGGGAGGCTAGGTCTGCTTACTGGTCGCGTTCGCAACGTGCAGGTGTGCAATGGGCGATGGGCCCAGACCCCTGCGCCATAGGATTTAGATTGGCGTGCTGAACTCTCTGTTGTGCCTAGGTAGGGCTGGGACGTGTTGATCTCCCGAGGCCAGGCCTCACCCAGGAAAGTGTGTCCGGCCAAAGGGGATCGAGCGTGTTAGGAAATATGGTGCACCCCGACAAGGAAGTTTATCTATTTGAATAGCCGTGTCCCTCGATAAAAGAACGATCCGGAGTTGTACCTTGACCTTATGATAACTAAAACTGGATACTTAATAAAACACACCCTTTCAAGTGCCAGATACAACCCGGTGATCGGTCTCTAACAGGGCGACGAGGAGAGGATCGCCGGGTAGGATTATGCTATGCGATGATACTTGGTGAACTTACCATCTACTCTCTTCTACATGCTGCAAGATGGAGGCGGCCAGAACATAGTCTTCGACAGGACTAGCTATCCCCCTCTTATTCTGGCATTCTGCAGTTTAGTCCACATATACTACCCCTTTCATTGATACTAATGCATATGTAGTGTAGCTCCTTGCTTGCGAGTACTCATGGTTGCTTTGCTCCCCCCTTTTCCCCTTTATATACCCGGTTGTTGCGACCAGACGTTGGAGTCCAGGAGCCAGACGCCACCGTCGATGACGACCCGTACTACACTGGAGGTGCCCACTACTACGTGCAGGACGCTGACGAAGACCAGGAGTAGTTTAGGAGGATCCCAGGCAGGAGGCCTCGCCTTTTCGATCGTTGCTACTTTTGTGCTAGCCTTCTTAAGGCAAACTTGTTTAACTTATGTCTGTACTCAGATATTGTTGTTTCCGCTGGCTCGTCTATGATCGAGCTCTTGTATTCAAGCCCTCGAGGCCCCTGGCTTGTAATATGATGCTTGTATAACTTATTTTATTTTTAGAGTTGTGTTGTGATATCTTCCCGTGAGTCCCAGATCTTGATCGTACATGTTTGCGTGTATGATTACTGTACGATTGAATCGGGGGCGTCACAGTGGTACGCGTGAGTGGTGGGGTGCCTACGCAAGCACGGGTGGCAACAGCCAGCTACACGCGTGGTACGATATGAAGTGGTAGGGCCAAGTCGTGCGGATTTTTTTTAGCTTTCCCTTTTTCCCGTGTAAGGTAAAAAAACTGAAGATCAAAAGAAAACGCTCCTTCACTGTTTAATGCACCCGCACTGGGTAGCGTTGTTGGAACGCGCTTTTTCAGGGAACACTTGTCATGGTGGGGACCAGCACGCGGAAGGCGCGGGGAGGCGGTGTCTTACGTGAGAGTGGTGGGGTGCCCATGCAAGCACGGGTGACAATAGTTGACTAAACACGTGGTACGCGATGAAGAAGTATGACCCAACCGTGCGACATTTGTTTAGCTTTCCCTTTTTCCGTCTAAAGTTAAAAATAATGAAAGTTAAAAGAAATCACAAGTCAGACTTTTGAGAGTTCAAGTTTTGAAAATTCTCAACTTCAATATTTTTAGCATTAAAAATGTTTTTTAGTACCAACACATATCTATTGGTGATGTATACAAAATAAGAAACAAACATATTGCTGCACCTTTTTGACATATTATTACATAAAGCAATGTATATGTAGAAATATTGTCATGTTTTTTTTGGAGAATGTGTGTAAATGAGTTTTTTTTGGTAACTTGACTATGTGGACCTTCGAGCACGAAAACGCTCCTCCACTGTTTAATGCACCCGCACTGGATAGGGTTGTGGGGACGCGCTTTTTCTACGGTACAGTCGTCATGGTGGGGCCAGGTACGTGGAAGGCGCCGGAAGCTGTCGTCGTACGCGGGAGTGGTGGGGTATAGGGCACGTTAGCAATAGTTGGCAACACACATGGTACCGGAAGAAGAGGTGGCGCCTACCTGCGTGGCATTTTCCAGTTTTCCCTTTTCTTTTGTAAATTAAAAATGAAGTTGAAAGATATGACAAGTCTGAATTTTGAAAGTCCAAGTTTCAAAAAATCTCAACTTTAAATTTATTTAACATCAATATTTGTGAGCTTTTGTGTCAAAACACATATCTATTTGTGATGTACTCCTTCCGTAAACTATAGTAATCTAAACGCTCTTATAATTAGTAGTATCACTTATAGGAGGCACGCAAGTACTACCACTTATAGTAAGTTAAAAACTAACATGTGCAGGCTTGGCAGATTTTTTGTGTGACTAGAAAAGATGACGCTAAGGTTGTTGGGCCATTATGGTTGGCCCATGCATGCATGCATGCTGAATAGCTGCGTAGCGCTAGGCACGCAGGTACAAGCGGCCGACCTGAAAACTTGGCCAAAGCCAGAGAACCCGCCTACTTTTTGCCTAAAACGATGAATGCTGGCCTAGAAGGGAGGATTGTGGGATTTGACGCTCAAAAGAAAACGTTCCTCCACTGTTTAGTGCACCCGCACTTGGTAGGGTTGTTGGGACGCGCTTTTTCGGGGAACGCTCGTCATGGTGGGGGCCAGACACGCGGGAGGCGCGGGGAGGCTGTTGGAAATATGCCCTAGAGGCAATAATAAAATGGTTATTATTATATTTCCTTGTTCATGATAATTATGGATTGTTCATGCTATAATTTTGTTATCCGGAAATCGTAATACATGTGTGAATACATAGACCAAAACATGTCCCTAGTGAGCCTCTAGTTGACTAGCTCGTTGATCAATAGATGGTTACGGTTTCCTAACCATGGATATTGGATGTCATTGATAACTGGATCACATCATTAGGAGAATGATGTGATGGACAAGACCCAATCCTAAGCATAGCACAAGATCGTTTAGTTCGTCTGCTAAAGCTTTTCTAATGTCAAGTATCATTTCCTTAGACCATGAGATTGTGCAACTCCCGGATACCGTAGGAATGCTTTGGGTGTGCCAAACGTCACAACATAACTGGGTGGCTATAAAGGTGCACTACGGGTATCTCCGAAAGTGTCTGTTGGGTTGGCACAAATCGAGACTGGGATTTGTCGCTCCGTGTGACGGAGAGGTATCTCTGGGCCCACTCGGTATGACATCATCATAATGAGCTCAATGTGATCAAGGAGTTGATCACGGGATGATGTGTTACAGATCGAGTAAAAGAGACTTGCTGGTAACGAGATTGAACAAGGTATAGGGATACCGACGATCGAATCTCGGGCAAGTATCATACCGGTAGACAAAGGGAATTGTATACGGGATTGATTAAATCCTCGACATCGTGGTTCATTCGATAAGATCATCGTGGAACATGTAGGAGCCAACATGGGTATCTAGATCCCGCTGTTGGTTATTGACCGGAGAGATATCTCGGTCATGTCTGCATGCCTCCCGAACCCGTAG
This sequence comes from Triticum monococcum, assembly GCA_034509565.1. Taxonomy (NCBI): domain Eukaryota; kingdom Viridiplantae; phylum Streptophyta; class Magnoliopsida; order Poales; family Poaceae; genus Triticum; species Triticum monococcum. The sequence goes on along the minus strand of CM067842.1, from coordinate 71,120,701 downwards.
GGTCTACACACTTAAGGTTCGATGATGCTAGGGTTATAGGGAAAGTTTGTATGTGGTTACCGAATGTTGTTCAGAGTCTCGGATGAGATCCCGAACGTCACGAGGAGTTCCGGAATGGTCCGGAGGTAAAGAATAATATATAGGAAGTGATGTTTTGACCACCGGAAGCACTACAAGAAATATGTCAACTAGTGACCTTCTGTCAGTGACCCTGGAAGAAATGATCATAGATCTATGACCATTTCAGACCAATTGGTCAAAAGCTGTTCGGGGGGCTCCAAACCCTAAACCATTGCGACCATTTTGGTCAAAAAGGTCATAATTTCCTTACATGAAATGGTCATAAAGAAAACTGCGCTAGTCAGCTGCCTTATTTCTAGTTGTTAACGACCAATATAGATGGTCATAGCCTTGTAAATTGTGGTGGGTTGCTATGACTAGGCGCCACCTCATCAGTTTTGCCTATGTGTCATGTCCATGTGGCAGTTTTTGCCCTAGGTTATGAAGCAACCTATATTTCTGTCATTCCCAAAATTCACAAAAAATCTCATAAATTCTTTGGGTCATATCTTCGTCAAATATGTAAAAACCTTCCTTGCCTAGTTCAAAAATAATTCAAAAATATTCATTTTCCTATTCTGTTCAGAACAACAGTTTGTGAAAGAAGTACCACTTTGGCATGTCCAAATAGTATCCATTTTCTACAGTGCTTTCCTATGCCCAAATAACCATCCTCCACCAAATGCCATCTCAATCCATTCATTATTTTGGGCCGAGCTTCAACATTCGTATTTATTGTTGGGGAACGTTGCAGAAAACAAAAAATTTCTACGGTTTCACCAAGATCTATCTATGAGTTCATCTAGCAACGAGTCATCGGATGCATCTACATACCTTTGTAGATCGCGAGCGGAAGCGTTCAAAGAACGTGGATGAAGTAGTCGTACACGACGTGATCCAAATCACCGGAGATCCTAGCGCCGAACGGACGGCACCTCCGCGTTCAACACACGTACGGTTAGCATAACGTCTCCTTCTTCTTGATCCAGCAAGAGGGAAGAAGAGGTTGAGGAAGATGGCTCCAGCAACAGCACGACGGCGTGGTGATGGTGGAGCTGCAGTACTCCGTCAGGGCTTCGCCAAGCACTATGGAGGAGGAGGAGGTGTTGGAGAGGGAGAGGGAGGCAATCAAAGGTGTGGATGAAAAGCCCTCCCTCCCCCACTATATATAGGAGGGCCTAGGGGGGGGGGGCGGCCCTAGGAGATCCAATCTCCTAGGGGGCGGCGGCCAAGGGAGGTTTCCCTCCCCCCCAAGGCACCTAGGGGTGCCTTCCACTAGTAGGACTCCTCCCCTTTGGAAACCCTAGGCGCATGGGCCCCTTGGGGCTAGTGCCCTTGGCCCATGTAGGCCAAGGCGCACCCCCTACAGCCCATGTGCCCCCCCCGGGGCAGGTGGCCCCACCCTGTGGACCCCCGGGACCCCTCCGGTGGTCCCGGTACAATACCGATAACCCCGAAACTTGTCCCGATGGGCGAAACAGCACTTCCTATATATAATTCTTTACCTCCGGACCATTCTGGAACTCCTCGTGACGTCCGGGATCTCATCCAGGACTCCGAACAACATTTGAGTTACTGCATATACATATCCCTACAACCCTAGCGTCACCGAACCTTAAGTGTGTAGACCCTACGGGTTCGGGAGACAGGCAGACATGACCGAGATGACTCTCCGGTCAATAACCAACAGCGGGATCTGGATACCCATGTTGGCTCCCACATGCTCGATGATGATCTCATCGGATGAACCACGATGTCGAGGATTCAAGCAACCCCGTATACAATTCCCTTTGTCAATCGGTATGTTACTTGCCCGAGATTCGATCGTCGGTATCCCAATACCTCGTTCAATCTCGTTACCGGCAAGTCACTTTACTCGTACCGTAATGCATGATCCCGTGACCAGACACTTGGTCACTTTGAGCTCATTATGATGATGCATTACCGAGTGGGCCCAGTGATACCTCTCCGTCATACGGAGTGACAAATCCCAGTCTTGATCCGTGTCAACCCAACAGACACTTTCGGAGATACCCATAGTATACCTTTATAGTCACCCAGTTACGTTGTGACGTTTGGTACACCAAAAGCACTCTTACGGTATCCGGGAGTTACACGATCTCATGGTCTAAGGAAAAGATACTTTTCATTGGAAAAACTCTAGCAAACGAACTATACGATCTTTATGCTATGTTTAGGATTGGGTCTTGTCCATCACATCATTCTCCTAATGATGTGATCTCGTTATCAATGACATCCAATGTCCATAGTCAGGAAACCATGACTATCTGTTGATCAACCAGCTAGTCTACTAGAGGCTTACTGGGGACATGTTGGTGTCTGTTATTCACACATGTATTACGATTTTCGGATAACACAATTATAGCATGAATAAAGACAATTATCATGAACAAGGAAATATAATAATAATGCTTTTATTATTGCCTCTAGGGAATATTTCCAACAGTCTCCCACTTGCACTAGAGTCAATAATCTAGTTACATTGTGATGAATCGAACACCCATGGAATTCCGGTGTTGATCATGTTTTGCTCTAGGGAGAGGTTTAGTCAACGGATCTGCTACATTCAGATCCGTATGTACTTTACAAATATCTATGTCTCCATCTTGAACATTTTCACGAATGGAGTTGAAGCGACGCTTGATGTGCCTTGTCTTCTTGTGAAACCTGGGCTCCTTAGCAAGTGCAATAGCTCTAGTGTTGTCACAGAAGAGCTTGATCGGCCCCGACGCATTGGGTATGACTCCTAGGTCGGTGATGAACTCCTTCACCCAAATTGCTTCATGTGCTGCCTCCGAGGCTGCCATGTACTCCGCTTCACATGTAGATCCCACCACGATGCTCTGCTTGCAACTGCACCAGCTTACTGCCCACCATTCAAAATATACACGTATCCGGTTTGTGACTTAGAGTCATCCAGATCTGTGTCGAAGCTAGCGTCGACGTAACCCTTTACGACGAGCTCTTCGTCACCTCCATAAACGAGAAACATTTCCTTAGTCCTTTTCAGGTACTTCAGGATATTCTTGACCGTTGTCCAGTGTTCCTTGCCGGGATTACTTTGGTACCTTCCTACCAAACTTACGGCAAGGTTTACGTCAGGTCTGGTACACAGCATGGCATACATAATAGAACCTATGGCCGAGGCATAGGGGATGACACTCATCTCTTCTATATCTTCTGCCGTGGTCGGACATTGAGCTGAGCTCAATTTCATACCTTGTAACACAGGCAAGAACCCCTTCTTAGATTGATCCATATTGAACTTCTTCAATATCTTCTCAAGGTATGTGCTTTGTGAAAGACCTATGAGGCGTCTTGATCTATCTCTATAGATCTTGATGCCTAATATATAAGCAGCTTCTCCAAGGTCCTTCATTAAAAAACTCTTATTCAAGTAGGCCTTGATGCTGTCCAAGAGTTCTATATCATTTCCCATCAAAAGTATGTCATCTACATATAATATGAGAAATGCTACAGAGCTCCCACTCACTTTCTTGTAAACGCAAGCTTCTCCATAAGTCTGCGTAAACCCAAACGCTTTGATCATCTCATCAAAGCGAATGTTCCAACTTCGAGATGCTTGCACCAGCCCATAAATCGAGCGTTGGAGCTTGCACACCTTGTCAGCATTCTCAGGATCGACAAAACCTTCCGGCTGCATCATATACAATTCTTCCTTAAGGAAACCATTAAGGAATGTCGTTTTGACGTCCATTTGCCATATCTCATAATCGTAGAATGCGGCAATTGCTAACATGATTCGGACGGACTTTAGCTTCGCTACCGGTGAGAAAGTCTCATCATAGTCAACCCCTTGAACTTGTCGATAACCCTTAGCCACAAGCCGAGCTTTATAGATGGTCACATTACCATCCGCGTCTGTCTTCTTCTTAAAGATCCATTTATTTTCTATGGCTCGCTGTTCAACAAGCAAGTCAGTCAAAGTCCATACTTCGTTTTCATACATGGATCCTATCTCGGATTTCATGGCTTCTAGCCATTTGTCGGAATCCGGGCCCGCCATCGCTTCTTCATAGTTCGAAGGTTCACCGTTGTCTAACAACATGATTTCCAAGACAGGGTTGCCGTACCACTCTAGTGCGGAACGTGTCCTTGTGGACCTTCGAAGTTCAGTAGCAACTTGATTTGAAGTTTCATGATCATCATCATTAACATCCTCTCTAGTCGGTGCAGGCACCTCAGGAACATTTTCTTGAGTTGCGCCATTTTCCGGTTCAAGAGGTAACACTTCATCAAGTTCTACTTTCCTCCCACTTACTTCTTTCGAGAGAAACTCCTTCTCTAGAAAGCATCCATTCCGGGCAACAAAGATCTTGCCTTCGGATCTGAGGTAGAAGGTATACCCAACAGTTTCTTTAGGGTATCCTATGAAGACGCATTTTTCCGACTTGGGTTCGAGCTTTTCAGGTTGAAGTTTCTTGACATAAGCATCGCATCCCCAAACTTTTAGAAATGACAGGTTAGGTTTCTTCCCAAACCATAATTCAAACGGTGTCGTCTCAACGGATTTCGACGGAGCCCTATTTAAAGTGAATGCGGCAGTCTCTAAAGCATAGCCCCAAAAAGATAGCGGTAAATCGGTAAGAGACATCATAGATCGTACCATATCTAATAGAGTGCGATTACGACGTTCGGACACACCATTACGCTGAGGTGTTCCAGGCGGCGTGAGTTGTGAAACTATTCCACATTTTCTTAAGTGTGTGCCAAATTCGTGACTCAAGCATTCTCCTCCATGATCTGATCGTAGAAACTTGATTTTCCTGTCACGTTGATTCTCAACCTCACTCTAAAATTCCTTGAACTTTTCAAAGGTTTCAGACTTGTGTTTCATTAAGTAGACATACCCATATCTACTCAAATCACCAGTGAGGTTGAGAACATAACGATAGTCATCGCGAGCCTCAACGCTCATTGGACCGCACACATCAGTATGTATGATTTCCAATAGGTTGGTTGCTCGCTCCATTGTTCCTGAGAACGGAGTCTTGGTCATTTTACCCATGAGGCATGGTTCGCACGTGTCAAATGATTCATAATTAAGAGACTCTAAAAGTCCATCTGCATGGAGCTTCTTCATGCGTTTGACACCTATGTGACCAAGGCGGCAGTGCCACAAGTATGTGGGACTATCATTATCAACCTTACATCTTTTGGTACTCACACTATGAATATGTGTAGCATTACGCTCGAGATTCATTAAGAATAAACCATTCACCATAGGAGCATGACCATAAAACATATCTCTCATATAAATAGAACAACCATTATTCTCGGATTTAAATGAGTAGCCATCTCGAATTAAACGAGATCCCGATACAATGTTCATGCTCAAAGCTGGCACTAAATAACAATTATTAAGGTTTAAAACTAATCCCAAAGGTAAATATAGAGGTAACGTGCCGACGGCGATCACATTGACCTTGGAACCATTCCCGACGCGCATCGTCACCTCGTCCTTCGCCAGTCTCCGCTTATTCCGCAGCCCCTGCTTTGAGTTACAAATGTGAGCAACTGCACCGGTATCAAATACCCAGGAGCTACTACGGGTACTGGTAAGGTACACATCAATTAGATGTATATCACATATACCTTTTGTTTTGCCGGCCTTCTTGTCCGCTAAGTATTTGGGGCAGTTCCGCTTCCAGTGACCACTTCCCTCGCAATAAAAGCACTAAGTCTCGGGCTTGGGTCCATTCTTTGGCTTCTTCCCGGCAGCTTGCTTACCGGGCGCGGCAACTCCCTTGCCGTCCTTCTTGAAGTTCTTTTTACCCTTGCCCTTCTTGAACTTAGTGGTTTTATTGACCATCAACACTTGATGTTCCTTCTTGACTTCTACCTCTGCTGATTTCAGCATTGCAAATACCTTAGGAATGGTCTTTTCCATCCCCTGCATATTGAAGTTCATCACAAAGCTCTTGTAGCTTGGTGGAAGCGACTGGAGGATTCTGTCAATGACCGCATCATCCGGGAGATTAACTCCCAGCTGAGTCAAGCGGTTATGTAACCCAGACATAGTGAGTATGTGCTCACTGACAGAACTATTTTCCTCCATCTTACAGCTAAAGAATTTGTCGGAGACTTCATATCTCTCGACCCGGGCATGAGCTTGAAAACCATTTTCAGCTCTTCGAACATCTCATATGCTCCATGTCTCTCAAAACGCTTTTGGAGCCCCGGCTCTAAACTATAAAGCATGCCGCACTGAACGAGGGAGTAGTCATCAGCACGTGTCTGCCAAGCGTTCATAACGTCTTGGTTCTGTGGGACGGGAGCTTCACCTAGCGGTGCTTGTAGGACATAATCTTTCTTGGTAGCTATGAGGATGATCCTCAGGTTCCGGACCTAGTCCGTGTAGTTGCTGCCATCGTCTTTCAGCTTGGTTTTCTCTAGGAACGCGTTGAAGTTGAGGACTACGTTGGCCATTTGATCTACAAGACATATTGTAAAGATTTTAGACTAAGTTCATGATAATTAAGTTCATCTAATCAATGAACTCCCACTTATATAGACATCCCTCTTCTAGTCATCTAAGTATAACATGATCCGAGTCAACTAGGCCGTGTCCGATCATCACGTGAGACGGACTAGTCAACATCGGTGAAAATCTTCATGTTGATCGTATCTTCTATACGACTCATGCTCGACCTTTCGGTCTTCTGTGTTCCGAGGCCATGTCTATACACATGCTAGGCTCGTCAAGTCAACCTAAGTGTTTGCATGTGTAAATCTGTCTTACACCCGTTGTATGTGAACGTTTGAATCAAACACCCGATCATCACGTGGTGCATTGAAGCAACGAACTGTCGCAACGGTGCACAGTTAGGGGGAACACTTGCGTGAAATTATTATGAGGGATCATCTTATTCACTACCGTCATTCTAAGTAAACAAGATGCAAAACATGATAAACATCACATGCAATCAAATAATAATAGTGACATGATATGGCCAATATCACATAGCTCCTTTGATCTCCATCTTGGGGCTCCATGATCATCTTGTCACCGGCATGACACCATGATCTCCATCATCATGATCTCCATCATCGTGTCTTCATGAAGTTGCTCGCCAACTATTACTTCTACTACTATGGCTAACGTGTTTAGCAATAAAGTAAAGTAATTTACATGGTGTTTCTCAATGACACGCAGGCCATATAAAAGAATAAAGACAACTCCTATGGCTCCTGCCGGTTGTCATACTCATCGACATGCAAGTCGTGATTCCTATTACAATGTCGCGAACATCTCATACATCACATATGTATCATTCATCATTCATCACAACTTTGGCCATATCATATCACAAAGCACTTGCTGCAAAAACAAGTTAGACGTCCTCTAATTGTTGTTGCAAGTTTTACGTGGCTGAAGTAGAGTTCTAGCAAGAACGTTTTCTTACCTACGTGAAAGCCACAACGTGATTTGTCAACTTCTATTTACCCTTCATAAGGACCCTTTTCATCGAATCCACTCCAACTAAAGTAGGAGAGACAGTCACCCGCCAGCCACCTTATGCAACTAGTGCATGTTTGTCAGTGGAACCGGTCTCACGTAAGCATACGTGTAAGGTTGGTCCGGGCCGCTTCATCCCACAATACCGTCGAAGCAAGATAAGACTAGTAGCGGCAAGAAAGTTGACAACATCTACGCCCACAACAAATTGTGTTCTACTCGCGCAAGAAGAACTACGCATAGACCTAGCTCATGATGCCACTGTTGGGGAACGTTGCAGAAAACAAAAAATTTCTACGGTTTCACCAAGATCTATCTATGAGTTCATCTAGCAACGAGTCATCGGATGCATCTACAAACCTTTGTAGATCGCGAGCGGAAGCGTTCAAAGAACGTGGATGAAGTAGTCGTACACGACGTGATCCAAATCACCGGAGATCCTAGCGCCGAACGGACGGCACCTCCGCGTTCAACACACGTACGGTTAGCGTAACGTCTCCTTCTTCTTGATCTAGCAAGAGGGAAGAAGAGGTTGAGGAAGATGGCTCCAGCAACAGCACGACGGCGTGGTGATGGTGGAGCTGCAGTACTCCGTCAGGGCTTCGCCAAGCACTATGGAGGAGGAGGAGGTGTTGGAGAGGGAGAGGGAGGCAATCAAAGGCGTGGATGAAAAGCCCTCCCTCCCCCACTATATATAGGAGGGCCTAGGGGGGGCGCCGGCCCTAGGAGATCCAATCTCCTAGGGGGGCGGCGGCCAAGGGAGGTTTCCCTCCCCCCCAAGGCACCTAGGGGTGCCTTCCACTAGTAGGACTCCTCCCCTTTGGAAACCCTAGGCGCATTGGCCCCTTGGGGCTAGTGCCCTTGGCCCATGTAGGCCAAGGCGCACCCCCTACAGCCCATGTGCCCCCCCCCCGGGGCAGGTGGCCCCACCCTATGGACCCCCGGGACCCCTCCGGTTGTCCCGGTACAATACCGATAACCCCGAAACTTGTCCCGATGGCCGAAACAACACTTCCTATATATAATTCTTTACCTCCGGACCATTCCGGAACTCCTCGTGACGTCCGGGATCTCATCCGGGACTCCGAACAACATTCGGGTTACTGCATATACATATCCCTACAACCCTAGCGTCACCGAACCTTAAGTGTGTAGACCCTACGGGTTCGGGAGACAGGCAGACATGACCGAGATGACTCTCCGGTCAATAACCAACAGCGGGATCTGGATACCCATGTTGTCTCCCACATGCTCCACGATGATCTAATCGGATGAACCACGATGTCGAGGATTCAAGCAACCCCGTATGCAATTCCCTTTGTCAATCGGTATGTTACTTGCCCGAGATTCGATCGTCGGTATCCCAATACCTCGTTCAATCTCGTTACCGGCAAGTCACTTTACTCGTACCGTAATGCATGATCCCATGACCAGACACTTGGTCACTTTGAGCTCATTATGATGATGCATTACCGAGTGGGCCCAGTGATACCTCTCCGTCATACGGAGTGGCAAATCCCGGTCTTGATCCGTGTCAACCCAACAGACACTTTCGGAGATACCCGTAGTATACCTTTATAGTCACCCAGTTACGTTGTGACGTTTGGTACACCCAAAGCACTCTTACGGTATCCGGGAGTTACACGATCTCATGGTCTAAGGAAAAGATACTTGTCATTGGAAAAACTCTAGCAAACGAACTACACGATCTTTATGCTATGTTTAGGATTGGGTCTTGTCCATCACATCATTCTCCTAATGATGTGATCTCGTTATCAATGACATCCAATGTCCATAGTCAGGAAACCATGACTATCTGTTGATCAACGAGCTAGTCAACTAGAGGCTTACTAGGTACATGTTGGTGTCTGTTATTCACACATGTATTACGATTTCCGGATAACACAATTATAGCATGAATAAAGACAATTATCATGAACAAGGAAATATAATAATAATGCTTTTATTATTGCCTCTAGGGCATATTTCCAACATTTATGTCCAGTGTGGTAGTTTGCAAAGCAAGTACCACCTAGGCTCCTCCTTTTGAGCTAAAAATTTGTGAAGACAGTCTTCTTAGTAACTGATCATCCTCAGCCAAAACTCACGCCCATTAGCCATGTACCTTTCCCGTACCGCTAATCAAACACTTGGCTGCTAATTCATGTTTGAGCATCGATCGGTCTCCTCGTGAGATTCTTATGTTGTAATTTTCTTCCTAGCACCTACATGGGGAGTTCCCAACCCACTAGACATGCCTAGGCCACCCAGAACACATGGCAACGCCACGGTCACGCGGTGACCACGCGGCGGGCATGCAAGTTTACGCACTCTAGAGTTGGGGGCCTCGGCCACCGCCCAAACCTCGACGTATCTCCACCAAACCATGTATTTATGATTAAATAGGTACTTATGTAACTATAAATGATTTTTGGAAAAAATAAATAGTAAACTATGAGGCATCTGCAGTTCAAATTTGACCCGCTTCCTACTGAATCAGCGGGAATTTGTCTTTTTCACCAGAGGTGGATCAAAACTTTTGACACCCAACCATTTTGTCAATTGTGCATTAAATATGGCCTAGTATTTTAGAAAATTGATTTGCTCCAATTTTGCAACAAATAGATGGTAGGTCCTTCACAAAAAAAACTCATTTCAGGCACTCGAAAAATGGAAAATGTATTTTCCGTGCAAAGAAAATGAAAACTCCCTTAGGCAACATTGTTTGGAATTCCAAGATGCACGCTTGTGCACAATATGAGATCATTTGAACAAACTATGCCAAGAATGTGGCCATAAGATTGATCATTTGGCTTGAAAGCCATGAATCTTCACGCATGATAGCTCATTTCTGAGAACACTTTTTTAAGATAATTGTCGTATTGCAAGTTTATTATTTTTTCTGGAAACTTGGTCACATATGATGACACAATGCGGAGGTTTTCCAATTTTTGGTTTTTTTGAATTTTTTATGCCTGTTTCAAAATGCGGTCAAAACGACGGGCTTGACCGTTCCTAGCTAGTGGTTGAGTATTGGAAATTTTTTGATATTTCTCTGATTAAATAGATACTTATGTACCTAGAAATGATTTTTGGAAAAAAAATAAAGATCAAACTATGAGGCGACTGCAGTTCAAATTTGACCCGCTTCCTGCTGAATCGGCGGGAATTTGTCTTTTTCACGAGAGGTGGATCAAAACTTTTGGCACCCAAATTTTTTGTCAATTGTGCATTAAATATGGCCTAGTATTTTAGAAAAATGATTTGGTCCAATTTTGCAACAAATATATGGTAGGTCCTTCACAAAAAAAACTCATTTCGGGCACTCGGAAAATGGAAAATGTATTTTTCGTGCAAAGAAAATGAAAACTCCTTCAGTCAACATTGTTTGGAATTCCAAGATGCACCCTTGTGCACAATATGAGATCATTTGAACAAACTATGCCAAGAATGTGGCCATAAGATTGAATCATTTGGCTTGAAAGCCATGAATCTTCACGCGTGATAGCTCATTTCTGAGAACACTTTTTTAAAATAATTGCCGTATTACAAGTTTATTATTTTTTCTAGAAACTTGGTCACATATGATGACACAATGCGGAGGTTTTCCAATTTTTTTTGAAATTTTTATGCCCGTTTCAAAATGCGGTCAAAACGGCAGGCTTGACCGTTCCTAGCTAGTGGTTGAATCTTGGAAAATTTTGATGTTTCTGTGATTAAATAGATACTTATGTACCTAGAAATGATTTTTGGAAAAAATAAAGATCAAACTATGAGGCAGCTACAGTTCAAATTTGACCCGCTTCCTACTAAATCGGTGGGAATTTGTCTTTTTCACGAGTGGTGGATCAAAACTTTTGGCACCCAAAAATTATGTCAATTGTGCATTAAATATGGCCTAGTATTTTAGCAAAATGATTTGGTCCAATTTTGCAACAAATATATGGTAGGTCCTTCACAAAAAAACCTCATTTCAGGCACTCGAAAAATGGAAAATGAATTTTCCGTGCAAAGAAAATGAAAACTCCCTTAGGCAACATTGTTTGGAATTCCAAGATTCACCCTTGTGCATAATATGAGATCATTTGAACAAACTATGCCATGAATGTGGCCATAAGATTGACATTTGACTTGAAAGCCATGAATCTTCACGCATGATAGCTCATTTATGAGAACACTTTTTAAAAATAATTTATGTATTACAAGTTTATTGTTTTTCCTGGAAACTTGGTCACATATAATTACACAATGCGAAGGTTTTCCATTTTTTTTGATTTTTTATGCCCGTTTCAAAATACGGTCAAAACGGCAGGAATGAACGTTCCTAGCTAGTGGTTGAATCTTGGAATTTTTTTGGTGTTTCTCTGATTAAATAGATACTTATGTACCTAGAAATGATTTTTGGAAAAAATAAAGAGCAAACTACAAGGCAGCTATAGTTCAAATTTGACCCGCTTCCAGCTGAATCGGCGAAAATTTGTCTTTTTCACGAGAGGTGCATAAAAGCTTTTAACACCCAACCAATTTGTCAATTGTGCATTAAATATGGCCTAGTATTTTACAAAATTGATTTGGTCCAATTTTGCAATAATTATTTGGTAGGTTCTTCACACAAAAACTCATTTTGGGCACTCGGAAAATGGAAAATAATTTTTTCATCCAAAGAAAATGAAAACTTTCTTAGGCAACATTGTTTGCCATTCCAATATGCACCCTTGTGCACAATATGAAATCATTTGAACAAACTATGAGACAATTATCGTTCAAATTTGCCCCGCTTCCTAGTGAATGGGTGAAATTTGTTTTTTTATAAGAGGTGGATCAAAAGCTTTTGACATGTAACTACTTGGTCAATTTTACATAAAATGTGGTCTAATATTTTTGAAAAATGGAGTTGTGCTATTTTGGAACAAATATTTGGTAGCTTCTTCACAAAAACCCTTTTTATGCACTCGAAAAATGGAAAATCATTTTTTTCTGGAAAGAAAATGAAAGCCGTCGAACTATGCCATCGTTTGCCATTCTATGATGCACACTTATGAAAAAACGATATCATTTTGACAAACTATGCCATTCTTATGTTTGAAAAAATCAAAGTTTTGGGTCTAAAATTTTGAGATTCAAGTGCGAGACAGCCGACCAATGAGACGCGAGGAACCGTTTTCACAGGGATCACCAAATTAGACACAATCTGGGCCATCCATCAGGCACCCATCCAATGGTGGAGCTTCTCCCGAGAATCAAAAACCCTAACCCACCCACCCACCCTCCCCTCGACCCCCCAGATCCCCACCCGTCCCCACCCCCACTCACCCACTTCCCCCCTCCCCTCGGTCCCGCCGCCCTCCTTCTCCCGCAACCCCAAACCTGGCCCCTCCGCCAATCTCCACTCCCCCAACCCCAACCCCAGCCCCTCCGGCGACCTCCTCCCCCACTCCTCGACTGCCTGACGACATCCTCTACTTCATACCCGCCGACGACCTCCTCCTTAGACTCCACCCTCTCCTTCTCTCCATGCCGAAACCCTAGATCGACGCTATGGCCACCTCGCAGGCGGCGCGTGCAGGTGAGATCTGGTATTGCCCCCCTTTCTACTCCTCCTCCTTCTAGATTTCTTCAGCTTGCTCAAATCTCATTGCGTTTGTGCGGGTTTGTGCAGGCCATCCAAGACGGCGGGGCCATGTTCGCCTCGTCTGTGAGGACGGAGGCGGCGACGGTTGTCAGGAAGATGGTGAACCTCAGCTCCCCTCCCCGGCGGTGCTGCAGCAGCAAGATGGTGAAGGGACGCACCGGCCAGCGCATGAGGCTCTACGTCCGCGGCACCATCCTCGGATACAAGAGTTGAGAAGCTCCCTCCGCCGGCGCGGCTCTGCTCCTTCTCCCTCGCATGGGTATCTAAATTCCTGGTCTTGGTTGGGCGCGCAGATCCAGGTAGATCCAAGTGAACACCATGGAGGACGTGGCCTGGTATGGCGGCAAGAGGATGGCCTTTGTCTATAAGGCCAAGACCAAGCAACGACACCAACTACCACTGCATCTGGGGCAAGGTCTCCCTCTCCCACGAAAACACCGGCGTCATCCGCGCCAAGTTCACCCCCGCTGAGGCCGTGGTGAGTTGTTGGGTCGAACTTCTCCGGTTGTCTGTTTCGGTGGCATGCATAAGATTTAAACAAACTGAATTGAGCTATATACCTTCTGTGATATCTAGTTCTGTGCCACTGTTTATGGAGTTGTGAGACTTGTCGTGTGTGTATTAGACCCCGCTTGCTTGTTCAGGGGATATTTAGGGTCGATATAGTGTCACACATGTGACTGGACTGCAGCAAGTCTGAAACTGCAGACTCTGCTTCATGTTGCTGTTATTTCTTGAAGCCTTGAATAGCTAAACTTGGGCACCATGTATGTCTCCTCCCTATAATTTGATGTACTGACTTGTGTTGCCTGCTGAGTGCTGACGGTATTAGGTTCATTCTGTTTCACGCCGTTTCATCATATAGCTTACCACTCTATGGGTTTGATTTTTTGCTGAGCTACTGTGATAGCTATGGGACTGTGATGTGCCACTTTGATGGTGTTTCCGATAGCAGATGAATCGGTGATTCATGTAGATGCTTCGTTTAGATTGAGTCTCCTCGCATGCACTCAACTTATGTTGCCTACTTTACACATCTCGCAGTGTGTTAGTGTTAAATTCACTAGCTTGTATGCGTAAATTGTTGAATTTGGTAGTACGAACCCATATAGTTTGTGCATACAGTTCAATCTTATGGGTGTCTCTTCATGTGATGAATGGGTTTCCTCTGTGGGGCCCTGGTAAACTGCAAAACATGTACAACGAGAGTTTCACCAAGTTTAAGAAATCCTTCTTGCGCTTATAAGGCCTACTAACCTATCCATAGTACAAGTTTAATCATAAGGAACATGTTTCTCCATTAACTTGACCATGGTAACTCAAGTTGTCCTACTGATGAAGCTAATTGTTTCTACTTCTCCATCCTAGAAACCGATTGCATGCTATCGTAGATGGGTCTGGGTGTGCAGTGTTGCTGTTGTGTTACTACTGCTGTGGTTGACTGAAAATGGGCTGCTTTGTTTCAGAGGAGTGCCGCTGATCTGATACTGCGGGATCTGCAAAATAACCCTGAGATGTGGCTGCAAGTGTTGCACATCCTTTAGAACTCCCAGAAGCTCAACACCGAGTTCTTTGACCTTCAAGTAAGCTTCTGCTCCAGAATGTTTTAATTTCAGTAGTTTACAAGGTTGTTCTCAACTGAATGCAGGTTGATCGATGTCGTGGCTGCAGCTGATCTTTGATTAGACCATGCATGTTTTGCATTCAGTACAGCCAGCACTCGCCATTAATTACACTCTATTGTGGTTCACCGGTTATATTAGGAAATGGCGCTGCTAATATTTTTCTTGTCGAACTCGTAACCGGTTTTAAGCGGTTAAAATGCCCAGTTGCTTCGTATCCTATTGGGCCATCTTTGTTTGGGTTTCCCTATTTATTTCGTAGTCGACCAGTTCTGTCCTTGCCAAACATGTATGTTCTGCACCAAGGAAACATTATATCTTGTTTTGTGTAATTGCAATTGACAAACAAATGCACATTAGAGCTAACGCTAATGATATTATTGTTCATACCATTGCTCTTCAGCATACGTGCCATTGATACTTGAGTATAAATTAGCTGTTTGCTTGATCAAAAGCTTTTGTGCATGAATCTGTTCGTATTCTTACAACTGAGATACAACATGATACTATGTGCATAAATCTGTTTGCATTCCTTGATGTCATTTCTGGTACCAAATTGCAATCATATGACATGTCTTATTCTGAAAATGAATATGTAGAGATGCTTCATGATTTAGTCCCTAGTTGCTTTCTATATATTTTTTATTTTGTTTCTAACTCTTTTGATTTATTGGTAGGTGCCTTCGTTCAGCCTGCACGAACATATCCAGAAATGGTGTTTCCTCTCACTTAAGAAGCTCCAGCCTGAAAGTGAAAGTGAAAAAGTCAGGAATATAGTTGTAGTAGTTATATGTTGTGATAGTATCACATGTAATGGTGAAATGAATTATGTAAAGATTGTGCTCTTAGCCAAAATTGGCATGTGGTTTGAAAATTTTCATTTCTTTGCTGTTCTAACTGAAATAATTGTGTGGAAATTGAAACCTGGTTTGTCTTTAATTAGAACCTGACAAGTGGGACCTAATAGTATTTGGCATCTAAAATGGGCATTTTCCAAATAATATTCATAGGGAAAAAACTAAAAATTAAGGAAATGGACTGTAAAAAGGCTGAGGCCCAATTGAGAAATAGATGCGACCCAAAAAATAAATGTTCTAAAAAAGGATCACGCCCTGGAAATAAAAAGGCTGCAATGTTGGGCTTGGCCCATGAAGTCAACCAAAAATTAATAGGAAAAATACATTTAAAAGGCCGAATTGTTGGGCCAGGCCCATGTAAAACGCCGAATTGGACCGGGCCGATTCTTGTGCCACATCATATTGCCACGTCGGATGCCTACGTGGCCTGGGGAGGCTACTAGTGACCAAAACAAAACAGTAGGAATATTTTGGTCATAAACGTCTACGACCTTCTCACAGAGAAGGTCGTTAATTTCAGTTTACGACCGCCAGCTTTTGACCTTCTGTTTTTGGTCAAAAAAAGGTCGCAAATGAAAAACTATGACCATTCAGTGACCAATAGTCAAGGTCACAAGTTGACATATTTCTTGCAGTGAAGTGTTTCGGGCGTCACCGGTATTGTACCAGGACCACCGGAGGGTTCCGGGGGTCCACCAGGAGGGGCCTCCAGCCCCAGAGGCTTGCATGGGCGAAGAGTGGGAAGGGACCAGCCCCTGAGTGGGCTGGTGCGCCTCCCACCAGGGCCCAAGGAGCAGCTAGGAGGAGAAGGGGGAAACCCTACGTGCAGATGGGCCTAAGGCCCACCCTAGGGCGCGCCCCCTCTCCCTCTCTTGGCCGCCCCCCTCCATCCCATCTAGGGCTGCCGCCCCCTAGGGGTGGGAACCCTAGAGGGGGCGCACCCTCCTCCTCTCCTCCTATAAATAGTGGAGGTTTTGGGGATGCGAAGGACATGAGTCTCTCTCTCTCTCTCGGCGCAGCCCTACCTCTCTACATCCTCGTTCTCTGTAGTGCTTGGCGAAGCCCTGCTGGAAACCACGCAGCTGCACCACCACCACACCGTCGTGCTGCTGCTGGAGTTGTCTTCCCCAACCTCTCCCTCCTCCTTGCTGGATCAAGGTGCGGGAGACATCACCGGGCTGCACGTGTGTTGAACGCGGAGACGCCATTGTTTGGCGCTTAGATCGAAATCGACCGCGATCTGAATCGCTGCGTGTACGACTCCTCCAACCGCGTTCTTGTAACGCTCCGCATCGCGATCTTCAAGGGTATGAAGATGCACTCCCCTCTCTCTTGTTGCTAGTTTCTCCATAGATTGATCTTGGTGATGCGTAGAAAATTTTAAATTCTGCAACGATCCCCAACAGTGGCATCATGAGCTAGGTCTATGCATAGTTTCTATGGACAAGTAGAACACAAGATGTTGTGGGCGTCGATTTTGTCAATTTACTTGCCGTTACTTGTCTTATCTTGATTCGGCGGCATCGTGGGATGAAGCGGCCCGGACCGACCTTACACGTACGCTTATGTGAGTTCCACCGACTGACATGCACTAGTTGCATAAGGTGGCTAGCGGGTGTCTGTCTCTCCCACTTTAGTCGGATCGGATTCGATGAAAAGGGTCCTTATGAAGGGTAAATAGAAATTGGCATATCACGTTGTGGTTTTGGCGTAGGTAAGAAATGTTCTTGCTAGAAATCTATAGCAGCCATGTAAAAAAACTTGCAACAACAATTAGAGGGCATCTAACTTTTTCTTGCAGCATATGCCGTGTGATGTGATATGGCCAAAAGGATGTGATGAATGATATATGTGATGTATGAGGTTGATCATGTTCTTGTAATAGGAATCACGACTTGCATGTCGATGAGTATGACAACCGGCAGGAGCCATAGGAGTTGTCTTATTATATGACCTGCGTGTCAATGAAAACGCCATGTAATTACTTTACTTTATGTGACAGCCTAATTTTTGGCCCTTTCTTTTTCTTCTGTTTTTCTAAGGTTTTTGCTTGAGTTTCCTTTTTTCTGTGGCTATGTGGTCTGGAAACTGAAGAAGATACCCTCTTCTTTTCTTCCAGAGTGGCTTGTCATACCCAAATCCTTCCCTAGACCCTGTCATTTTCATCCTAGCCCAAATCCCAATATTCTTTTCATTGGGAATATTCCTTTTCTATTAAAGGAATGACTCAAATTGCCCTAGGTTGTGAAGCAACCTTTATTTCCATCACTCCTAAAATTCCCAAATAATTCTCATAAATTGTTTGGGTCATATATTTCTCAAATATGGCAAAATATTTCATTTGTTATGTTTATCATCATGCTCAAATAATTCATTTCCTATTCTGCCCTAAATGACACATTGTGAAGCAAGTGCTATTTTAATTTTCCCAATTGACCTCAAACTCCTTGGACACCTTTTCCTGTCCATATCATTGCCACATGCCAAAATGCAACCTCATTTGCCTAGTAATTATTTAATTATGATTTTCCAAAGTTTCTATCCAGAAAGAAGCTTTGTCAAGGCACTACAAAAAAGACACATCCGTGACATTTTGGGCCGAATGAAATTTTTTTCTGTCATACATATGCCACTTCTATGACGATAATTGTGACAAAACCCGGTATCATCATAGATGTGGTGGGCTCCTACTTCTATGACAAAAAATCATGACAGAAAATGGGCTTTTCGTCCTGGGCGGGCCGGAGACGCAGCTGCATGACATTCTTTGGGCCGTCCATGATGGAAAAAACCGTGGTAGCAGCGAGGGCAAGGAAAATTTCGGGGAGTTCCCGGTTACGGTGGGAGGTCGGGGGCCGAGCGATGCGCACTTCTCTCATACACGTACGCGTGTGTGTGCGAGGCGTTGGCTCTAACTGAACCCAAGCGAGGCGTGGGGCTCTAACTGAACCCGAGCGATTGCATTGCAGGCTACGCGTTACTGAACCCGAGTGATTGATCGATGGCTGTTAACTGAACCCGATCGAGCGATTCCTTCTCTACTGCTGCTAACTGAAGCCGGTCGATGCTGCCTCTGGATGAACAGTGAGCGTTGCGAGGGGGGGTTGGATGAACAGTTCTCGGTGGGGGTGGATGAACAGGACCCCGTGGTGTCGCCTCTGGATGAACAGGACCTCGATCGATCGAGCCGGTTGGGGCTGGATGAACAAGATCCCGTGGAGGGATGGATGAACAGGACCCCGTGGAGGTCGACGTTGGATGAACAGTAGCTCGTGGAGGCTGGAGGGGGTCGACGGTGGAGATGAACAGTATCCCGTGGAGTCCCGTTTTGCGGTATGCCACACCCCTCCCGATGAACAGGACCCCCGTTTCGACCGTAGCGCTCCAACACAAGTTCGTTTCGTCTATTTTGCAGTACGCCACACCCCTCCCGATCAACAGGACCCCCGTTTCGACCGTAGGAGGTCCGTTTCCTCCGTTTTGCGGTACGCCAGACCCCTCCCGATCAACAGGATCCCATTTCGAACGTGGCCGGTCGAACACAAGGCCGTTTCCTCCGTTCTGTGGTACGCGAGGCCTCGTTTCCATCGCCTATTCCGTCCAAGCCCTCCCGATGAACACGACCACGCATTCCATTCTGACCCAGTCAGTTGGCTCCCACGCGTTCCGTTGCCTCCCCATGAACACGACACATTCCGCTGCCTCCCCATGAACACGACGCATTCCGTTGCCTTCCCATGAACATGACGATGACACTGTTTCTCCGTTCCGACCCAGCCATGTACACGAGCCCTGGCTGTACGTATGCGCGAGTAGGTGTTCGAGACCCCGCCCGTATGTACACATACGTGGCCGTATTTTCTTTTTTGCACCCTGGCCGCTGTATGTACGTGTCCATGCTACGTGCGCGCCTGTACTACGACACGTGCGCGCCTCTACATCGACCAGTATATATGTACGTACACGTTCACGACCAGAATGACAACGCTACGTATGCTTCGACCAGGTGGGTCCCGACTGTCAGGCACTTCCTTGCATGCGAAGATGTAGCTGGTGGGTCCCAGCAGTTAGGGGCAAACGTTTTTTTCGCGAAATACGGTGGCCCGTCCGGTGGGTCCCCGCTGTCAGGTGGAGGAATAATTATTTTGCGCGTAATAAGGAGGCACTTCCTTGCTGCGACCGTGGACCCAGCTGTCAGCGTCTCCACGCACAATACTCTTCCGATGGAAGTCGGTCATTGACCACATTGACCAGGCCGCGCCGAGAGCACCATGGCGGTGGACGACGGCGAGGCCTAGGAAGGGGACGACGCGGAGCCGGGGAAGACGCGGCAGTGGAAGCCCGCACGGAGAGGAGTACGAGGGTTCACTGGTTCGGCTGCGGTGTGACGCTGCCGTCGCCGCAGGGCCTGGCTAGCGGTGGGAATAGTAGGGGGCTGTGAGGCCTCCGCGGCAGCACGGCCGGCCACGGGAGGCAGGAGCATGCGGCACGACCGGCGCTGCTTTGGGCGGCTGGAGCAAGAAGACGAGAGGTTGAAGAAGCACTACGGCCGTTGGATGGACGTCGTACGGTCACTGGAGCTAGAATCGTTTATATTGACTAAGTTGACAAAGCCCTTCATCCCCGTCAACTTAGTAGGCCCACAAGTCAGCCTCCCGTCAAGGTGGGTCCCAGCTAGCCGGGGGAGTATTCATTTTTTATGCATAATAAGGAGGCACTTCCGGTGGGTCCGAGCTGACAGCAGGGGGAACATTTTTTTCACGAAATACGGTGGCCCGTCCGGTGGGTCCCAACAGTCAGGGGGAAACGATTTTTTTGCAAAATACCGGTGGCCCGTCCGGTGGGTCCCCGCTGTCAGGTGGAGGAACAATTATTTTCCATGTAATAAGGAGGCACTTCCTTGCGGCTGCCGTGGACCCAGCTGTCAGCCTCTCCACATATAGTACTCTTCCGATGGAAGTCGGTCGTTGACCACATTGACCACGCCGCGCCAAGAGCACCACGGCGGTGGACGAAGGTGAGGCATAGGAAGGGGACGACGCGGAGCCGGGGAAGAGGCGACAATGGATGCCCACGCGGAGAGGAGTACGAGCGTTCACCAGTTCGACTGCGGTGTGAGGCTGCCGTCGCCGCAGAATAATAGGGGGTGTGGGTTAGTAGCGGGATGCCCTGGCCAACGGTGGGAGTAGTAGGGGTGCCGAGGCCTGCGCGACAGCACAGCCGGCCACGGGAGGCGGGAGTAGGCGGTCCCGCCGGCGCTGCTTTGGCGGCTGGAGCAAGAAGATCAGAGATTGAAGAAACATGACGGCCATTGGATTGACATCCAATGGTTACGTCTGCTAGAATCGTTTGTTGACGTATATAATAACTCAAAAAATCTTGCATACGCGTCAACTAAATACGCTCACAAGTCAGACCACTCCCTCTTTTTTAATAATTTATATATAGCTCATGGCAACTTCTTATGCAATTTATTGCAGTCTTTTTTGGTTGGCCAGGGCCAATTTCGCATATTTCTGTGGGTTCCAAACTATTTTTAATACTGAAATGTCTAGCCAGATTTAAAGTACTTTGAAGATATATTTAAATTAGGTTAATGCCCAGTGAAATAGGAATCTGAAAATGTAATAAAATTCATAAATTATAAATTAATTGCCAATTTGTCATCCGTTTTTATATTCACAACCCATTTCATATTACTTTCAAGATTTGCATGCGTCTTGAAAGAGTTGCAGCCCATCAGGGCGTAGAAAAATAAGTAGGCCTGGATTGGGTATTCTTTAGAAAAAATAAACTGGGCTCATTTTCACAGAGAAAAAAATAGCTGGGCTGGTCACATGGTGAACATAAAATATAAGCCTGGGCTAGACAGGCCACAGCCCAGTTCAAACCCTGCTCCGTCTCAACAATACCAAACAAAAAAATACTGCTCGAGTAGCTACGTCCCAGGTGTCAGCCGATCTTGTCCTGTTCTCTTGTCTATTGACTATATACGCTCACAATGTCGTGGGTCCCAGATGTCAGGAAAACACTAGGAGGAAGCATTTTATTTTTCCATACACTGACGTGGTGGGCCCCTGCTGTCATCCTCTCCACGTACTTCTGCCGATTCCTGTTGTTTGTTGACCATGTTCACAACGCGAGAGGGCGGCGCCGCGGCGAGCGCACCAAAGCGCGTGGAGGACGTCGGCGTTAACGATTTAGGAGACGGTGGGGCGGTGATGCGTGCGCTGAGGCGCAGCCAGCCGTGGGAGGCGGAAGCAGGCGGCCCTACCGGTGCTGGTTTGGTTTTGGCGGCTGGAGGAAGACAGGACTGAAGAAACACAACAGACTATAAAAGCAGCAGGAGTACTTAACAACCTTAACTGAAACCAGCAGTGGCGCTTAACAACAAAAGCTGAAAGTAGTATGAGTACTTATACAGGTTCAACCATACAAAACACGCCTCAAACAATGCTACTTTGCCTACAGTTAACCAAGGGTGAGGCCGCCAAGCCCCAGGACAAGGCCCAGGCACCACCCCGCGCATCCACAACCTTCTGAAAGCGGCTTCATCTCGCAACGTGGTCAATAAACAGGATATTCGCTTTAGAGCCATGGAAAAGCATGAACATAATCTTCTGTCCTATTTTCCAAGATGGACGGGCCTTCATTATTTGAGACCACCCATGAATAAGTATCTTTTCACCTCCAAGGGGAATTGAGTAGGTCGACATAAAAATCATGTTGTGACCAAGCGCAAGTCTGACCCGACCATGGTCAGGCATCTGTATAGGAACAATAGAACTCAGCAGTTCCAGTTTCAAGAAGATCACAGCTGTAAAACTGTGTATAAGCAACAGTTTATGAACAACATATATAACAGAAAACAGCTCGTACCATAAGTTTCTCGACACAGTTGGACCTGTTCAACGAGTGCGGCAGTGGCACACATATCCCACGTGGCCTTCCACCATTGAAACGCCCCACAAGGACCTCAAGACGATCAATAAAGTGTAGGAACTTGTGGATGTCGATCCAGTCAACTTCAGTGCCATTAGTACCAGCCGAGTTATTACAAAGTAACAAATGAGCAGACTGCTTATCTCTGAAAAAACCTACACGTGCCACCAATTATTAGAAAATATTAGTTAGAAGTAGCATCTTCGTGAGAGATTCATTGCTACTTCTAAAGTTAAATTGTGATTAGTTAGACAGAATAGGTGGATTAAGAAGTAATCGAGGCAACAAGCAAGAACTAGATACAAAACTAACATGGATGAACAATTGGAAGAACTTCGGGGTGGAAGATCGTAGTGAAGATGAGACCAGGTTCTGCTATTTCCATCAACATTCGTGCGCCAACTTTCAGTCCCTAACACTTGAGAAAGTTTATCCAAGTTTGGCCATAAAAAAAGCAGCGATCTTCTTGGTTCATGAACCCAACTTGGAACTTATATCCATGGCTTGTCTTCACTGTGACCATTAAACTAGTGTATTCAGTTATGGCAAGGCCGGGCATCTTGAGTACATGTGTTCTGGCAGAGCAAATAATACACTACAGGAAAAATAATATGAGAACACAGCATGTTCAAAAAAAACCCACCCTCCCGGATAGAAAAGAGGATTCTAGGAACATACTATGCGCGTTTCAAAATGTTGTGTTAGGATGAGAAGGAACAAGTGTGGCGTCTCGCCGAGGGCGCAGAAACCTGTAGGGTACTCGCACTTTTGGGCACTGCAAATGAAACACACTAGATTCAGTAGGAAGAAAAATGCATCAATGGCGGCGGCTGCCATCCTAGGATTACCTGCGACCAAGGGACTTGGGTTTATCGGGGATGGATGAAGAATTCGTAACTGGTTCTCCATGAGAAAATCCTATGCAATCGCCGAGAGGGGGTTTTCTCTGAACAAGTAGACGAGGGAGAAGGGGATTCAGGCCCAGTGAAATATTGTCGCTTCGTCCGTCCAGCTTACTGCTAAAGCTGGAGAGGGGGGGTTGTGATTTGACAGCTCATTGGGCATTACAGCGGCGCTACGACCGGGCTGTGTCTACCGTGAAGTTGTGCACTCTAATTTGTGCATATGGCACGTGGACCCCGTTGCCGGTTGCCCGACATATCAGCAAAAGGAAGTAGAAAGACATGAGTAACTAGTTACACATAAATATATTTTTTGACAGAGAGATACTCCCTCTATAAAGAAATATACAAATCTTTTATATCACAGGCTCACCTTGCCGAGAAATATACTCCCTCTGCAACGCACAGGCATTATGGGGGTTCAGCTGAGAATATAATACTCATATTTTTTTGAGGGATAAAAGCTGCTTTATTGAAGATTAACAGTCATAGGTATACAAATAATTTCGGGGGTTCCTGTGAGCCAAAGATGGCATCCACAGGGCAAAGAAGTAGCAACTTTTGCGAGCACATGCGCTTCAACATTACACTCGCGTTTTTCATGTATGATCTCCATGGTTTGGAACATATTATTCTTCATCTTGATCTTGTCCATAATAACTTTGCTAGGCCCCAAGTATGCCTCTCCGATATGCTTGACTGTTGTTGAACAAACGGTGCTAATCTGAACTTGTTCCAGGTTTAAGTCAAGAGCCAGAGATAGCCCCTCGCAACATGCCATTGCCTCTAGGATCTCTGGATCAGTAACACTTTCGCACACCAGTGCCGATGCTCCAAGGAAGAAGCCTGTATGATCCCGGCTCACAACTGCCAGGGCTCCCTGAGGGAGTCCTGGATTAGGGGGTCTCCGGACAGCCGGACTATATCCTTTGGCCGGACTGTTAGACTATGAAGATACAATATTGAAGACTTCTTCTCGTCTCCGGATGGGACTCTACTTGGCGTGGAAGGCAAGCTAGGCAATACGGATATGTATATCTCCTCCTTTGTAACCGACCTTGTGTAACCCTAGCCCCCTCTGGTGTCTATATAAACCGAAGGGTTTTAGTCCGTAGGACAACATACAATCATACCATAGGCTAGCTTCTAGGGTTTAGCCTCTCCGATCTCGTGGTAGATCAACTCTTGTAATACTCATATCATCAAGAATAAATCAAGCAGGACGTAGGGTTTTACCTCCATCAAGAGGGCCCGAACCTGGGTAAAACATCGTGTCCCCTGCCTCCTGCTACCATCCGCCTTAGACGCACAGTTTGGGACCCCCTACCCAAGATCCGCCGGGTTTGACACCGACATTGGTGCTTTCATTGAGAGTTCCTCTGTGTCGTTGCCGTTAGGCTTGATGGCTCCTAAGATCATCGATAGCGATGCAGTCCAGGGTGAGACTTTTCTCCCCGGATAGATCTTTGTGTTCGGCGGCTTCGCACTGCGGGCCAACTCACTTGGCCATCCGGAGCAGATCAAAAGTTACGCCCCTGGCCACCAGGTCAGGTTTGGAAGCTTAAACTACATGGATGATATCCGCGGAGACTTGATCTTCGACGGATTCGAGCCCCTGCCTTGTGCGCCACGCGGTCACGATGTGTATGATTTAGCTATTCCATCAGACCGTATTCAGAAGATCACACCGGCAGCCGCTCCGACCCTCAATTCGGGGCTAGTTTCGCCATCCGTGGACGGGTGGATAGACCCCGTCACGGAGGCCGTATCCTCTGTGGCGATCTAGCCGAATATCGGCCTTACCCTTCACGAGAGCCGTGTTGCCAAACTACCGGATCCTTCTCCGGCCACGGACTCCGAACCGTCTGCGCCCGTTCCTGTTGAATCTCATTGGGCGCCGATCATGGAGTTTACCTCCGTGGATATTTTTCAGCACTCGCCCTTCGGCGACATAATGAACTCATTAAGGTCTCTTTCCTTGTCAGAAGGATCCTGGTCGAACTACGTCCGGCAGGATGGGGATGCGGATGACGAAGAAATTCGCCGCCCACCCACCACCCACTTAGTAGCCACTGTCGATGACTTAACCGACATGCTCGACTTTGACTCTGAAGACATCGACGATATGGATGACGATGCGGGAGTTGAAGAGGAACCACTGCCCACAGGGCACTGGACAACCACCTCATCATATGATATATACATGGTGGACACACCCAAAGAAGGCAATGGCGACGAGACAACGGAGGATGACCCCTCCAAGAAGCAACCCAAGCGCCGGCGTCAGCGGCGCTGCTCTAAGTCCCGCCAAGGCAAAAGTGGTGATACCGGCACCGGAGATAATAGCACTCCGGACAGTGCCGAAGACAACAACAATCCCCTCCAGCAAGATTTAGAGCAGGAGGATGGAGGAGCCAGCCCTCCCGAGAGAGCGGCAGATGGAGAGGCGGAGGATGATAATTACATGCCCCTCCGAAGACGAGGCAAGCCTCGGTGATGACGAATTCACTGTGCCAAAGGATCCCATCGAACAAGAGCACTTCAAGTGCAGGCTTATAGCCACGACAAATAGCCTTAAGAAAAAGCAGCAGCAGCTTCAAGCTGATCAAGATCTGCTAGCTGACAGATGGACTGAAGTCCAGGCGGCCGAAGAGTATAAACTCGAACGCCCCTCCAAGAGTTACCCAAAATGCAGGTTGCTACCCCGACTGGAGGAGGAAGCGCCAAAACCTACATCCCCGGCGTATGACGCTGCTGATCGGCCACCTCGTGGCCGCGACAGAGAGACATTCCAGCCAAAAGCTCAGCCCGCACCCCGACGTCATTCAAATAAAAAGGCATGGGGAAAGACGCCAGACCTGCAAGACGTATTGGAGGACAAAGCAAAACATGCAAGATCGATCTACGGATCACGAGGGCGCGCCACTATGCGAGAAGATAATCGTCACGCCGGATACAGTAAAAGTAAGTCTGGCCGGGCCAAACACAGCAGGCAAGACTCATTTGACCTGCGTCGCGATATAGCCCAGTACAGAGGCGCCGCACATCCCTTATGGTTCATAGACGAAGTAATAGATCATCAAATCCCAAAGGGTTTCAAACCCGTAAATATAGAATCATACGACGGCACAACAGATCCTGTGGTATGGATCGAGGATTTTCTCCTGCACATCCACATGGCCCGCGGTGATGACCTACACGCCATCAAATACCTCCCACTCAAACTCAAAGGACCAGCTCGTCATTGGCTCAACAGATTGCCAGCAGAGTCCATTGGCTGTTGGGAAGATCTGGAAGCCGCATTCCTCGACAACTTTCAGGGCACTTACGTGCGACCACCAGATGCCGATGACTTGAGCCACATAATTTAGCAGCCAGAGGAATCGGCCAGGCAATTCTGGACACAGTTCCTAACAAAGAAAAATCAAATCATCAACTGTCCGGATGCAGAGGCCCTAGCAGCTTTCAAGCACAACATCCGCGACGAGTGGCTAGCCCGGCACCTTGGTCAGGAAAAGCCAAAATCTATGGCAGCCCTGACGACACTCATGACCCGCTTTTGCGTGGGAGAAGACAGCTGGCTGGCTCGCAGTAATAACATATCAAAGAACCATGGTACTTCGGATACCAAGGATGGCAATGGCAGGTCACATCGCAACAAGCATAAGCGCCGCATTAATAGCGGCAATACCGAGGATACAACAGTCAATGCCGGATTCGAAGGCTCTAAGCCCGGTCAGCGGAAAAAGCCATTCAAAAGAAGCACTCCGGGCCCGTCCAGTTTGGACCATATACTCAATCGCTCGTGTCAAATACATGGCACCCCCGACAAGCCAGCCAACCACACCAACAGGGATTGTTGGGTGTTCAATCAGGCCGGCAAATTAAATACAGAAAACAAAGATAAGGGGTCACATAGCGATGACGAGGAGGAGCCCCGGCAGCCGAGCACTGGAGGACAGAAGATGTTCCCCCCACAAGTGCGGACGGTGAACATGATATACGCAACCCACATCCCCAAGAGGGAGCGGAAGCGTGCGCTCAGGGACGTATATGCGTTGGAGCCAGTCGCCCCCAAGTTCAACCCATGGTCCTCCTGTCCGATCACCTTCGATCGCAGGGACCACCCCACTAGTATCCATCATGACGAATTCGCCGCACTGGTCCTAGACCCAATCATCGATGGATTTCACCTCACTCGAGTCCTAATGGACGGTCACTACTAGGGAAAACCCTAGCAGTAGCGCTGGTTTTGTGCTCACTAGTAGCGCGGGTAGGCACGCTACTTATAAGGCGCTACAGCTATTGCTTAGCAGTAACGCGTGCCGCACGCGCTACTGCTAGGACAAATAGCTGCAGCGCTTGTTCTCTCCCACGCTACTGCTAACGTAACTCGCAGCCTGTTTTCTTTCCATCGCTACTAGTATTGTTTTTTTATTTTTTTATTTTTAGTGTATTTATGCGCCATCGTACAAATATTGGTACAATACCAGTTATGAGGTTTACATCATTATGTCCATAACAGTGTGTCAAATGAAGGTGGATTAGGTTCAAGTGGAGGCAATATGTGGTGCATGTCAAAAGTATACTACTAATCCAAACTTGATCTAGTTTGGACTAGTAGTACTTTCGATGTGCACCACATGTTGCCTCCACTTGAATCTAATCCGCCAGCACAAGCTATTTAATCATCATCATAATCATTAGCACCAACAATATTTATTTAGTCACCACTAACACTAGCTAATAATAATCATCAGTCATTACCACCAACACTAGCTATTTTATCATCATAGTAATAGTGTAGCACATCATCATCCTCAGACTCATTTCTAGCTAATCACTCCTGCTGCTCTCTCTTAGGTAAAACAACATAAAACATGTGTAGCTCTCCTCCTTGATCAAGTTGGAGCATGCAGATGAACCTGTCTCCTAATTTTTGGTAGCACATCTGTTTGCTGCCCCCTAGTACTTGTCTGCGCTCCCCCATCACATATCTGGTCCAGTCTTGCACTATTAAGCATTCATCGCTGATCTTGAATGCACTAAAGTAACATGTAGGATATCTTGGCCGTAAGCTAATAATACTCATGGTACCTTTAGTCTCGATCCCATAAGGCACAACATTCATCGGGAGTCCCTGTTGAAGAACATCGTATGGTCACATACTTAGCAATGAAGTTTAGCTTCACAAATAATGTATGGAAAAGATGCACTGAGGACAAATAGTAAAAATCTTACCATCCTTCCTAAATAGATGTGACCGTAGTTCATGACGAACACTATTGGTTGCACATTTTCAGTACTAAGATTTCTAAGTCCAGGAAGAAAATATGTCTTGACGGTATCAAGATCCTCAAGCCATGAAACATAATGACTTAGTTCCTCGCAGTTTAGTTCAGCCCCGAGACAGTAGTAGGTCCTGTCTACCAAGCGCTGGACATGTTTGCTTGCACCGAAATAAGCTGACAATACAAATTATTTGTCAACTATTTTTGAATAAACAATATCAAAGACATAAATATGGTTGAGAAACTTACATTTTTGTGTAACTGGAGGTGTCTGCACATCGACCCAGATGTCGGTATTACCTTCAATATCATCTTCCGGACGAATATCAAAGGTGATAACCATATCAGGCTGAAATGCATAAGTCTTGGATAGTGCTCGCCATGTTTTGCATCCAAAATGGGTGTAGTCGTCTGAATTGTATAATTTTGCGTGGAAAATATAACCATGCTCGGTCTTCAAATAAACTTTCTTTACCTCCATAGTATGACTGAAACCTATCTTATCCAATACAAAAACTCTTGCATGGCAGGGGATACGCTAGTAGAATAGTAAAAAAATATAAGTTCAAGCAAATGAAGCAGATGTCATGCTTAATTACGAAAAAAAGACTTGTCGTTGTGACTTACTGTATCCACTTCGAAGTTCTCGTCCAGCTTGATGATGAAGCGCCTATCATCATCTAGGAAGATTCCGTCGCACAGGCCACGCTCGTCTTCGCAGTATTTGCAAATACCGAAATCCTTTTTGTCGTCAGACATTTCCTATGTTCATAGTTAAAACATTAATTGAAAATCGATAGAAGACAACTACCAGGATACTCAACACACAAATCCGGGGCACTCGATATTTCCTACATATTCTGGCAAAAGTCATGCCAAAATTCACGGAAAAATCCAGCATGACCTTTGCTAAAATAGGATATATCGAGCACCTGAAATTTGCCGGAACGGAAATGAATCAACACTCCGGCAAAACATAGGCCACTCGGAGGTGTAACCTGCAAACATGACCAGGCACTTGGATATTGAGCAACACAAGATATACATTTCAAAATATCTTATAAGACTCAAATTAGCATGCATTCAATAAGCAAAAGTAAATCATCTCATGCGTCCGTACATCATCGAATATTATCACTAATACATCCCGAATAGTGTCATACATATAACATCACTAGTACAACTAAAACCCTAGCACACGATGGGTATCAGCGCGGGCGGTGGACACCCACAGAGAAGGAACCATCACGGGATCATAGCTCCAGTGAGATCCCTGGAGAACCTGCCAGGTATTGGAGAACCTGTGCTCCAATGCAAACAAGTAGCGACGGACGTGTGCGTCCTCCTCACTGACACGGTGACGCACCACCTCCGCGGAGTCCTCGAGCCTCTGGACCATCACTGGCCCACGCGACCGCCACCAAAGAAGGTTTGGGTCAATGACAGGCTGGCTCCTCACCAACCTGCGCCCCTGGTAGGTAGCGCCTCCCAGTACCACCCCGGTGGAGCCCAGTCCTGGACATGGCCCATCTGGTCAAGCAGGTGTCGTCCTCCGCCGACTCGACGATGAGGATGCGGGATAGGCATCGTCCACGTCGATGCGGGAAAATTTCTTTAACTAAAAAAATAGCAACAATTTCTTACTAACTAGTTCTATTAATTCAACTAGTTCTTACTAAAAATAAACTTACTATAAATAAAAATATTCTAGTACCTAATTAGTACCTAGTTCTTACTAACTAATTAGTACCTAAGAACTACTGCCCTAATTACCATCTAATTTTATGAACCTATAGGGGTGGAAAGTGGTAGCGGATATTCCAATTATCCAACTATAAAGTGAAATAAGTGGTCAAATTTTACTCGTTTTATGATTCATCTTAGAAATTTGATTCGTTTCCACCCTTACATGAACCCTAACTCATTTGAGCCGCATCCACATCCGATTCGTTTCCACCCTAACTAATTTGATGGAGGTAGAAACCCTAGGCAGAGGTAGGGGAGAGGGAGGAGCAGGCGTGCTCACCTCGGGTGCCTGCGACGAGGGAGGGGCAGGCGGCGTTGAGGTCGTGGTCGGGGCTCCGGGGCGGCGTTGAGGTCGGGGGGGCGGGGGCGGCGTTGAGTTCGGGGTCGGGGGCAGCGTCCCGGGCGGTGTTGAGGTCAGGGGCGGGGCCGACGTTGAATCTGGGGTCGGGGGCGGCGTGGGGAGAGTGCGCGGTGGCGGTGAGGCTGAGGGCAGCCTCGGGCGGCGGTGGTGAGGAGACGGCGGCGAGGGCGAGGGACGATTTGGGGAAGAATTGGTGGCCGGGGGCGGGGTGGGGGGAAACCGCTGTTTAAGTGAAACGTAACGGTAGCGCATTTCCGGAAACGCGCTATAGCTAAGTTAGCTATAGCGCGTTTACTGAAACCCGCTACTGCTATTCCTTTCTCCTTTTTCCCTTTTTTCTTTTATCTTTCTTTACATTTTTTCCCTTTCTCCTTTTTCTATTTCTTTCATTTTCATTTACTTTTCTACTTGTTTTTCACTTTATTTTATTTCTGTTAGTAGCAGCGCTTTACACGTAAGCGCGCTGCAGCTAAGGAGATTAGCAGTAGCGCTGGGCCATTATACGCGCTACTGCTAGGTTGGGCTAGCCATGTGCGCCCAGTTCAAACGTAGCAGCAGCGCTTTTTGCTAGTACGCGCTACTGCTAAAGTCATAGCAGTAGCGCGGTTTATTTACGTGCGCTGCTACTAAGTAGCAGCAGTGCTTGATTTTGTACAGCGCTACCGGTAAAATTCTGTGTATAGGCTTTTCCCTAGTAGTGGGTGGCAGCAGCCTGAACCTGCTCTATCAGGACACAGTGCACAAAATGGGTATAGACCCCTCAAGGATCAAACCCACTAAAACGACCTTTAAAGGCGTCATACCAGGTGTAGAGGCCCATTGCACAGGCTCAGTCACACTGGAAGTGGTCTTCGTATCTCCGAATAACTTTCGAAGCAAAGAGTTAATCTTCGACATAGTCCCGTTCCGCAGTGGCTACCATGCACTGCTCGGGCGAACCGCATTTGCAAGATTCAATGCGGTACCGCATTATGCATATCTCAAGCTCAAGATGCCAAGACCTCGGGGGTCATCACAGTCAATGGAAACACAGAGCGCTCTCTCCGCACGGAGGAGCACACTGCGGCCCTCGCAGCAGAAGTGCAAAGCAGCCTCTTAAGGCAATCCACTAGTTCGGCGATTAAGGACCCAGACAACTTCAAGCGCGCCCGAAGTAATCGGCAACTGGACCGCCTGGCACGTCCCGAGCTCGCATAGCAATGCGGCCCCCACCCCGGCCTTAGCCAAACGGCAAAATCCGTGCCACGCGTACATAATTATGCATTAAAAATACCATGGGCACAGGCGGGGAGGGGGGCACGACAGCGGCACGCCTCAAGTCGCGGCTTAAACCGCACTAGGGGCTTCCCGCTTTGTTATTTTTCTCTTTCAGGACTTTAATCTCTGGAAACCCTGTTCGGCAGCGTGATTGCCGAACACATGATGCAGCAACCAAGGAGGCAGAAAGCTATGTCACACCACGGAACTCCCAGGTGGATTACGATAACGAGTGAAATATTTGCTTTAATACTATTCCTCAGCTTGCCCTTGGAAGGGACATGTCAAACAGTCCTACTTTTTGCTTCTCGCACTATTTGTATCATTCTGCTTTAACACACCTTTTTGAATAAAAAATGCATAGCATTAAGACTATTATTGCATTCTTCCTTTCTATATATATGTTCATTCATGACATCCAGCACCCGTACACTCTGGTACGGCCAATACGCTAGGGGCTTAAGCATACCCCATAATACAGCGTGAGAAGTCCGAACACTTTCGACAGTGCGGCACCCAGAACTTATAGCATTATATGTACCAGCTCCGAATCATGTCTTGGGTGAATAGTTGGGTTTACCCGGCTCCCATGTTTTGGTACCTTACGTTCCGCTATATCAGCTAAGGTAGCACTGGGAGAACTACTGCGATTGTGCCCCGGTTCTGCTGGGCTAAGCACCTTAGTAGAGAAAGCTAAAACTGACTGTCATGATAAGGCGAGAGACTGGTCACTGTTCGAGAGGTTTCGAGTCCCTAAAGGCTTATGCCGCTTAGAGCGAGGAGTCGGCCCTATCCGGCTTAAGGCGTGTATCGCGCCCCGAATTCGGCCTTCCGAATACTAGGGGCTTCACCGAAATTTAAAATTATAGAATTCTATGGCTAAGTGAGAGTGATAACGCATTATAGTCTGATTGCCTTGTTCGTTGTGCTGAGCACCTCCCTCGAAGGGCCCAACAATGGGAACAAGAGTGCTCAGGTTTATCCCGAACACCCCAGCACTCGTGGCATGGGGGCAGAAGCCGACGACTAGCCATCTCTCAGATTTGATAAACATCCGAACAGAAGGTAATATTTTAAATTCAAACAAGCGTTGCATAGCGCATATGAACAAGTTTTCATAACTACAGGATTACACGAGCGAGTTTACTCGAATATTATATCTTTCGTACACTCATCCGCTACGAGACGAGCACCCTTCAGGACACCCTCAGAGTACATCTTGGGGTGGCGATGATCCTTACCCTCCGGCAGCCCTTCCTTAATCAGCTTCACGGCGTCCAGCTTGGCCCATTGCACCTTCACACGGGCGAAAGCCCGGCGTGCACCTTCGATGCAGACGGACCGCTTGATGACTTCCAGCCGTGGGCAGGCATCCACAAGCCGCCTCACCAGGTCGAAGTAGCTACTGGGAAGGGCGTCGCCAGGCCACATCCGGACTATAAAGCCCTTCATGGCCTATTCGGCCGCGTTGTGCAGCTCGACCAGTTGCTTCAGCTGGTCGCTCAGAGGCATCGGGTGTTCGGTCCTAGTATACCGAGACCAGAACAGCTTCTCCATTGAGCTTCCCTCCTCGGCCTGGTAAAACTGTGCGGCATCCGACACGCTGCGGGGCAAATCTGCGAATGCTCCTGGAGAGCTCCGGATTCGGGTAAGTAACAGGTAATTTACTTTCACATGCTTGCTTTGCATATAGAATGCCTTACCCGCCGCTACCTTCTTCATCGCATCAATCTTCTGGAGGGCCTTTTGGGCTTCGGCCTTGGCACTCTTTGCGCTCTCGAGGGCCGCGGCAAGCTCAGACTCTCGCGTCTTCAAGTCAAGCTCCAACGCCTCGTGCTTCGTCACGAGAGCGTGGAGCTCTTGCTGCACCTCGACCACCTGAGCCTCACGCCTTTCCAGCTCGGTGCACTCCGTGGCCACTTTGTTTTTGGCCTCGGATAGCGCTTGCTTCAGGGTCACCACCTCGGTCATGGCCCTTGGAAAATTTACGATGATCCTGTCATTTTGCAATTGCATTCTTTTTATACATATCCATATACTAGGTACTACTTACCTTTGTTTTCCTCGAGCTGCCTCTTGGCAAGGCCGAGCTCGTCCTTGGACCCTTTAAGGTCCTGCTTCAGTGCGGCGACCTCCGCAGTCAGTGCGGCAGAGGCCAGCAGCAAGCCTGCATACGCATATTGACATACTTATATTAGACTCCTGTGATATTGTTTGATCCTCTGTTCGGATTTTCTTTGTGAACACCGAACAGAGCACCAGGGCATTTTTCCCCATATTCCAAAAACTTACCTCAAAGCCTGTTAGAAGGCTGGCACAGGCTTCAGTCAGTCCGCTCTTGGCGGACTGAACCTTCTGGACCACCGCACTCATAATAGTGCGGTGCTCTTCGTTGATGGAAGCGCTGTGAAGCACTCCCAGCAGATTGTCCGGTGCCTCTGGATGGACAGAGGTCACCGGCACAGGCGTCTTGCCCCTTTTGGAAGGAGGCCGCCTGCCCGAGTCCGGAACCACTGGGGGTTCCGGCGCGGTGTTCGGCTGAGGTCCGAACTCGGAGCCCTCAAGAGCCTTGCTCCCTCTACTCCCGGAGTCCGGAAGGTCGCCTTGAGGTGCCTCTGGGACTGTCTCCCCTCGACCCGGTGCCTCTTGAGACAATACCTCGGCGTTGTCCATAGGGAAAGGGAAGGTGGCAGTCGGAAGTGGATCACTATCCATATCCGACGAGCCCAGGGAGCCGTTCGACGATACGTCGATACGGGCTCGTGGCGGTCTGCATAGTCATAATTCGGCGTTAGGAGAGGCAGTGCGACAAAGGTATGCTATGAGTTACTCTGGCATCCGAATACTTACGACTTCACCAGGGGCTTGGCCCTGAGCAGCCACTCGTCTTCGCCTTCGGCGGCGGTGGTGGACTAGTCCGGAAGGAGAGTCCTTCCCTTCTTGGACCCTTCGGCCTTCCCGGTTGGGACGGCCTTCCTTTTATTGTCTCCCCCGACTGGAGGGGGAGCATCTTCATCTTCCTCCTCGTCTTCAGGGGAGGAGTGCGTCGCGGAGTTATCGGACGATGAGTCCAATAACACTTGGCGTCGGGAACTCTTTCGGGTTCCCTTGGCCTTCTTGGTCTTCTCCGGCACCTTGTAAGGAGCCGGAGTCAGCATCTCCGTCAGGAGAGCATCCGCAGTGTCTTCGAGCAGAGGGGCCGGATAGTTAATCTGCCCCGACGTCTCCACCCAGTCCTGTCAAAGGCATGGAGCTCAGACCCCGCACATGGTTAAGCTAGGGGAAATAAATATCCTACCTGATGTATAGAACTCACAGAATGCACTCGGCGCTTCGCGCTTAGCCCGCGGTCCTCGGTGAGAGAGGGAGGGACCACGGCGCCCTTGAGCAGCACCTTCCATATGTCCTTGTGCGTCGTGTCGAAGAGCTCGCTCAGAGTCTGGTGCTGGGCCGGGCCGAACTCCCACAAGTTGAAGTCCCGTTGTTGGCACGGGAGGATCCGGCGGATGAGCATGACCTGGACTATGTTGACAAGCTTGAGCTTCTTGCCTGCCATATTTCGGATACATTTCTGGAGTCCGTCCAGCTCTACCGATGAACCCCAGGATAGGCCCTTCTCTTTCCAGGAGGTGTGTCACGTGGGGATTCCGGATCAAAACTTGGGGGCAGCCACCCATTTGGCGTCGCGCGGCTCGGTGATGTAGAACCACGCCGATTGCCACCCCTTTATGGTCTCCACGAAGGAGCCTTCAAGCCATATAGCGTTGGGCATCTTGCCCACCATGGCTCCGCCGCATTCTGCTTGCTGGCCGCCCACCACCTTCGGGTTGATATTGAAGGTCTTTAACCACAGGCCGAAGTGGGGCCGGATGCAGAGGAAAGCCTCACACACAATGATGAATTTTGAAATGTTGAGGACGAAGTTCGGGGCCAGATCATGGAAGTCCAGCCCGTAGTAGAACATGAGACCACGGATGAATGGATGGAGGGGAAACCCCAGCCAGTGGAGGAAGTGGTGGAGGAAGACTACCCTCTCGTGAGGTTCAGGGGTGGGAACAATCTACCCCGTAGCGGGCAGCCGATGCGCGATATTCGCGGCCAAGTATCCGGCTCCGCGCAGCTTCTTGATGTGTCCCTCCGTAACGGAGGAAGCCATCCATTTGCCTCCCGCTCCAGACATGATTGGAGAAGGTTGAGGGGAAGGATGTGGGCTTGGGCTTTGGAGCTCGAGTGCGCAAGAGTGGATGAGCAAGGAGGAAGAAGGCGTGGGTAGAAAAAGGTTAAACCTTGTCCCATTATAAGGGCGGCCGAAACTATGCGCCCCCACTAGCCTGGTAAAACTCGCTTATCCCCCAAGCACCGTAATCGATGGCGCGGTTGGGTTACCCATGCCCGTATTGATGAGAATCCCGTAATAAGGGGGACACGATCTCTGCTTTGACAAGACGTGTCAAAAAACTGCCTCGCGTTATGTGCGGGGCTAGTTAAAGGAAATGGTTCGAATAATCACCGGGCCATGGCATAATGTCATGCTGCCAACACGTGTCAGCAGATTAGATTTGTGGAAATATTATTCTCTCTACAGTGGTATGTGGAACTTATTTTACAGGGTCAGACACTATCCTTGTATTCAAATTCTTCCGTGGTGTATTCGGAGGAGGAACCCGCCTTGCAATGCCGAAGACAATACTGCGTGCCGGACTCATCGTCATTGAAGCCTGGTTCAGGGGCTACTTAGGGAGTCCTGGATTAGGGGGTCTCCGGACAGGCGGACTATATCCTTTGCCCAGACTGTTAGACTATGAAGATACAAGATTGAAGACTTCGTCTCGTGTCTGGATGGGACTCTACTTGGCGTGCAAGGCAAGCTAGGAAATACGGATATGTATATCTCCTCCTTTGTAACCGACCTTGTGTAACCCTAGTCCCCTCTGGTGTCTATATAAACCAAAGGGTTTTAGTCCATAGGACAAGATACAATCATACCATAGGCTAGCTTCTAGGGTTTAGCCTCTCCGATCTCGTGGTAGATCAACTCTTGCAATACTCATATCATCAAGAATAAATCAAGAAGGACGTAGAGTTTTACCTCCATCAAGAGGGCCCGAACCTGGGTAAAACATCGTGTCCCCTGCCTCCTGTTACCATCCGCGTTAGACGCACAGTTCGGGACCCCCTACCCGAGATACGCCGGTTTTGACACCGACACTCCCTTTCACCATTGCGAGATAACGCAGCATCAAAATTCATCTTCGCCCATCCCACAACAGGAGGAGGGTGCCACTTCTGCATTGAGCTAGTGCTTCTCGAAACCAGGTTCTGGACTTTGGGCCGCAGGCCGACCCTGCATGTTTGGGGGCCCATGTGTTCTACCTCAACGCTTTTCATATTGCAAGCGATCGGCACGACGCTG
Source organism: Triticum monococcum (assembly GCA_034509565.1). Lineage (NCBI taxonomy): Eukaryota > Viridiplantae > Streptophyta > Magnoliopsida > Poales > Poaceae > Triticum > Triticum monococcum. Next base: position 71,083,117 of record CM067842.1, on the reverse strand, counting down.
GTTTTAGATGCTATCGCAAGGCGAATACACAAAATTGAATAAAGCACGACAGCTATTGGAATGAAATCGAATGACAGTTCCTAACCAGCAATCATAGTTGCAATTCTATCAACGATATACCATGTGATAAATAATACTATCGTACTACTTATACACACAAGACACTTGTTTCACCATGCTAGATTATTACATCAAAATCTCTCGGAGGATAGATCAGTTAGGCAGTTGCGTGCTGCTACTGAAGAATTTCAAAGTTGATTTGGACCAGCTCTCCTTGCCAAGAAAGTTCGATTTTGATATCATCCCCTACCGCAAGATATGATTTAGATTTGAACCTTGACCATCCTTTAGCATCAATCATCATGCGACCATCCTTTGTACTTACGATATATTGAGCAGGTTCATTCACACCAAGGCTGCGCATGGTAAGAGAACTTGGCCCCGATCGCCCGGATTGTTGAACGTCTCCCTTGTTGCTCTAGGAATTCTCTGTTTGCAAACAAGAAGACATACCCAAACAGTTAGATCAACATAGTGAATCATGTGAAACAACATGGAAAGAAAAAAGAACGAAGCACTTAGGAGGCCAATGCTTACCAAGAAGGCGGACATGTCGGTTTTTGTAAGGACTTTGGTATATGAAGTGCGAACTGCAGCCCAGTCTGTTGCCGGTGCAACTGCACGGGCCGGAGCAGATGCAAGTGCAAGTGTTGGTGCAGGTGCCGAAGCCGCTGCTGCTGCCGGAGATGGTGCTCCTTGTAGAGCTGGTGCCAGTGTCGGAGAGGTGCCAGTGTCGATGCCCGATCCTCCGGTAGATCAGACTGATCCGCTGACGCGGTCAGTGCCCAATCCTCAGCTGGATCAGACTGAGCTGCTGCCGCTGTCAGTGCTAGAGCAACTGTCGGTGCTCGATCTATGTGAGAAAGCGGCGATCGTGTCTGGTCTGCTATGATCAACTTTCTAACTTGACTAGGATCCGTGACCGTGATCCAGTTTTTTTCTTCATTTCTTTTAAACGCGAGAAGGACTAATTGTGGCGTTTTTGTTAAACCAAACTGCAGTTCATCATAGGGATTCAGCTTGTACTCAGACAACAGACTGATCCAATTTTTTCCAGTAATATAAGTGATGGATAGTGCCTTCGTTACTGACATGACATAAGAAGTGAAACCTGCAAAAATAGCCATCGTAGAGCAAACCAAACAGTTTATTCTATGATGAATGTCACATGGCAAAACCTACATCGTAAAATTGCAGGAAAAGAAAGAAAACATGACATTAAATCAATAAGATTTAGACAGTAAATCAATAAGATTTACTTGATGTGACACGAGTGAATCCTTACCAGGAAATCACTATGTTGTAGTACTAAACAGAAGATTGATCGTCCAACTACGCGTGGCATGCAGGGGCCCCGCCTACTCCCACAAGTAGGACAGTCCAAAGGTCATGAAAAATCGTATGGACCGAACATCCATGGGGCTGGAAATCCTGGTGGGTGTGATAAACCCTGCAATGCATACAAATATTGGAGTGTAACCATAATTGATAGACCGTCCTCACAAAAAATATGATATGGATACTTCAAAATATACAAACTGAATTGAGTGGACAGACATTAACATAGACCGTTCTCAGGACTGACCACACACCAAAAGCGGCAGTACTAATAAACAATACAGGGTTCACAAACACAAATCAAGTACTGAACAATAGTACTTACTACAGACAAGCAAAGTTGCACTAACTAAACTCTGCAGACTATTTTTTGCCACCGACCTACGGGATGAACCCCGCATAACTGACTAGGCCATGGACTTCGTGTGAGATGTCTACATGCACCATCACCATCTTGTCAACCTTGGAGAACCTAACAGAGTGGTCTTTCCACTCATTAACATGATGATGATGACAGGCCGCATCAGATTTGTTGGGAAGCTTTACAAGAACCACACCCTTCGTAATCGAAGGCACAACCAAGAAATTGTTGTGGTCAAGTACAGCCTTGAGAACACGCCTGACAACAATGCTACAGGAAAACTCTAGTTCAGGACACGTGGCGACAAGGACACAACAGCTGGATAGTTCAGCAGTAGAACTCATCATCAGGTCTTCCAGTTCACACGGCATGACTTTGAGAACTTCATCTCCACCGCGGACCTGGTTCTAATTCAAACAGAAACCATATTTTACTACTACCTCCGTTCATAAATATAAGATGATTTTCGATATTATACTCCATATATGACTACATATACGCACAGAAATGAGTGAACAAAGACACTGGAACATGTCTTCAAAGGCATGAGAGCAGAGGGATTACATGCAATATCCATAACACAAGTTACTTAGGCAAATATACCCTCTTAAAAGGTAGCATTGATGTTCATAAAGTACTCCCTCCATCCCAAAATCCTTGTCTTAGATTTGTCTAGATACGGATGTATCAAGTCACATTTAGTTATTAGATACTTCCGTATCTAGACAAATCTAAGACAACAAATTTGGGACAGAGGCAGTAGTTGAAAGTAATCTATAAGAAATCAGTGTCAACCTCTCGCATGTTTTGGTCAAAAGAGGAATTTAGAGCCGTCATTTGGCACACAAAAATCACATGCAACATCACCCAGAAAGTTGTACTACTAGTACTAGTACTGCGTGTTAGATGAAAAAACATGATCAAGATCGAGAAAAAGATCGTCAAGAAGAGATATTACCTAGACTTGCTTAATGAGGGATCCCGGAGAGGGGGGCTTGGACAGGGCGATGGCTTTGAGCTTGTCTGCGGTAGTCTCGGCGGGGTGCTTGCGCTTCTTCGTACCATGAGCCTCGACGGTTTTCGCCGGAGCCATAGACATCACTTCGGCCAGTGCTCCAGCGTCCATCAAGAAACTGTCAAATAGAAATAAAAGAAAAAGAAACCATAATCATAAACCCAAAAGAAGAAAAGAGAGGGAGTTATAAGATCAGTCTCGGGGTTGCAAGACCGGGCCTTGGCCAGAATCAACACCATTGATGCGCTCACCTTTCCTACTTTGGGAGAGAAAAACAATGGCAGAAGCAGGTCGGGGTTTTCTTGAAGAAATGAGGAACAAGATGAGGAAGAAGCGAGGGTTGGATAGAGAGGAAGCTGAGAGAGAAGAGTGAAATGATGGTTGCTTCGTCTGTCCAACTTTCCGCTGGAAAGGAGGGGGTTTTGTGATTTGACGGCTCATTGGGCATTACTATGGCACTTCGATCGGGCTAGTCTACCGTCACTCTACTATGGAGTAATTTAGTGCATGGCTTGTGGACCCCGATGCTGGATGTCCCACACATCGGCGAAAGTGTGTAATTTAGTGCATGGCTGGAGGAGGATCCGCATGGTAGAGCGTGTCCATTGTTTTTCAGAAGAAAAAAATGATTATAGCAAGCGTTTCCACTCTTACGACAGAGGAGTGCGAAACACGGCAGCCACTTGAACATACATAGTGCTCCTACTACTAAGCATGTGCAGTGGTTCATACGTCAGTACTACACAATCTTGTTGCTAGTGTAGTAAGATATGACGATAACAAATGATGTTGTGCGCATGTCAACTACTTCTATATGTAACATAGTACCACTTTTTCGACTGTCCGGTCGAGAATGGACGGTGAGATCAGTGTTAATAGAACTAGGTCCACAGCGCACGGAGAGTACGGTGCTACAGTACTCCATGAAACATGAACCATATGAAGCACGAATAGTGTTAGGCAGGGTGTATGAAAGGTGCACGGGATGGGAGCAAAAGTTCCCTTCTCGACCCACTTTTGGGTGTTTGGTAGAGTGCATGAAGGGTGCATGAGTCCACACTAGTAGGTTGACAAAAATACACGAAGAGGAAACAACTATATTGAGATGAGAATGCAACCAAACACACCCACACGCTTTGTGCTACAGTGACTGATCTGCACCGTCTGAGTTTGATCCAACGGTCATGTTGCGCCGAGACATGGACATGCCCATGCAAAGGGCGCCTAAACACCACCGAAGTCCCTCTACTTCTCGAGGCGCACGACGTTGGTGATGCACGGTGCAACCGCCCGCAGAGCCCGCTCCCGGTCGACGGGAGCCATCTCGTCAAAGATGGCGTCCAATGGCACGAATGGATTCTGGTGACGGAGCCATGAAAGGATTCACCCGGCAACGGCGACGGCAGCCCGCAACCCCTCCTTGTCCAGCTTAGCCCCCACCATCGCGCGAAGACAGCTCAGCTCCTCGGAGATATAGGTGAAGAAGGAGACCAGGTCAGGAAGCTGCAGCTCGTTGAAGTCGATCGGGTAGTCGAACGGGTTTAGCCCGACGACCGGCATCGTCGCGCTGGCACGACGGTAGGCATCGCGCAGCCGCAACACGTGCGTGGCAACTTGGTTCACCAAGTGGCTGAGGCGATCCTGGACCTCGTCACGATCAGCCCGCTCGCGCTCCAGCCGGCTCCCCTGACGGCCTATCGTATCTCCCGCTTTCTGCAGCAATGCCGCTGATGCCTCGAGCATCTTTGTGGTGGACGCCTGCCACTTTTGAAGCTCCGTGAACTCCCGCACATAGGAGGAGCATGGCACTCCTCTCCTCCTTGAGCTCATAGAGCTCCACCTCCTTGGCCCTGAGCTCCGCATCCTTGGCATGGAGCTCCTGTGTCAGGAGCCTCACCTCGGACTCTGTGATCTGCTGCGCCACCATGGCACCAGGTAGAAGCAATGGGGAGAGGAAACAAAGGGGGCGAAACGGCTGAAAGGCAATGCAATCTACGGGAAGGCGGAGGGAGCGGCAAATCTTTTGGTTTTCACCACGGTAAAACACCAGTTGACGACTTCTCACATCAGGGAGCAGTGGGTACAGGCGGAGTCATCGTGACTAATTGCTGCCGCGCCTGCTCCCGTTAATCAAAAAATTAAAAATCCTGCCGTGCCTGCTCCCGTCAATCAAAAAATTAAAAATCCCGCGCACCCAAACACCAGAGCAATGCCGCGGTGGATATTTAAATTTACCTGCCAGCAAGTAGATAAAAAAAGGGGTGAAAAAACAAATGTGGCGGCGGCCTAGCTAATTGGTTGAACTAGCCCAACTAGCTAGCCACCGTGCTTCACTGATGTACTCGGCGGGAAAGGTGGCCTTTCACGATTTGACGACTCATTTACTTGCTTCGGTGCTACGACCGAGGAGGACCCAGAAAACGCGCGGTAGGGTGTCCCACGTTAGGAAGAATATATGCGTGCACCACCCGGGAGGACCTCGAAACCGTGCGGTAGGGTGTGCCACGTCTCGGCACGGAGGAAAAATGTGCGTGTAAAAATATACAGTATCAGACGTAGTACCTATGGTTCGACCTCGGGACCCAGCCAGTCGGTTGAAAATACCCCACTAGCCACACAGCTTCATCATGCAAACGTGGCACGGTGGATAGATGTGGTTAGCTCTATCTCGACCAGCCACAACATCTCTTCTTCTAGGCGATTTTTTTATTTTCCAAGTTTTTTTAGTTGTAATAACACCACGGCAAGCTAGCGCCGCTCTTCGTGTGTGCCCGTGCAAAGGTTAGACGATGGAGAGAAGAGAGATTGAGATCGCAGACCTGGGACCCACTAGTAAGTGAGATAACGGTCATGCACGTGTTGACGAGGCACTCCCTCTACTCTACTCAACGCAAGTACTGTATAAAATCAAGTTATGGGACAAAGCCAACAACCTTTCGTTTTTTCAGGCTATCGACTTACGCTTTGTAGTCTAGGTTGCCAGTTCAAATCTCGTCTTTGATATTTGTTAGTTTTAGGTCCAAATTTGATTAATGACAAGTGGGACCCCTGTGTGTTATTCCGATATTTCAGTGTAGGATGGTTTTTTTGAACAAACACTTCGCGCGGTTAGACAAGTAACGGCACGAGTTACACGTTTTTTGCAAGTTTATGAACAAAAATGATAGCGGCATAGAATATCACATCCACCCCACAGCTTAGATACTATGGTGATACGAGTTTTTACACCATTGGAAGTGAGATCCAATGGCTTGGGAGTAGTCTTTGTAATTATGCGCAATGTCCAAACTCTCCAAAGGTTTTTTGCAAATAAAACATTCAGGCCTCGTGTATGCCGCTGCATCTTCGATCCAATGGCTCCCCGATGCTCATATTAGGTGCTCCCCGTAGCTTAATTACCCACTATGATGATTGGAGTAGTTGTGGGCCGAATGCTACGAAAATATAATCTAAACCGACCGGAATAAATGCCTACACAAATTAATCCAAGGTTGGAGTGCCCCTCGCAATGTAAATAGCTCCGGCTTTGCGAGGGATGGAGGTAGTAGCTTCAACACGTGGAAGATACGGTGTGAGAAAGCAAGGTCAATCGAGAGACATATAGATAGAGAGACAAAGTGAGTGTGGTCTTACATTCATTGAACAAATATATATGCTCTGGAGAGATATTATCCGATTGAGCTTTTTGGCAAGGGTGAGGGATGTAGGATAGAGCTTGAGAGATGATCCAGTCACAGACGTGTAGATATATTTTGTGCGTGGGAGGAAGCAAGGTCAATCAATCACATAAGGTCGTCGTGCGATCGAAAGAGTGAGACGGGTTGGAGAGAGCGACCTAGATAGACGATGTGCGTGAGAGAGTATACAATGTGAATAGGTCGAATTGGGCTCAAACATGGTGATATATCGTTTTTGTCCGAGAAAGAGCGAGGTCAATCGAGACATACGGAGAGAGAGAGAGAGAGAGAGAAAGAGAGATAGAGAGAGAGAGAGATTGAGTGAGCGTGGCCCACCATGAGGTCGAAAGAGTGGTGGCGGCTTGGATGGACTGACCTAGATAGACAATCTGCGCGAGAGAGTATAGAGTGTGTCGATCGAGGCCCGAACAGGGAGGTATATCATTTGTGTGTGAAAGAAAGTGAGGTTAAACGAGACTCAGATAAAGAGAGCGAGATTGAGCGAGTGTGGCCCGCCGTGCGGAAGAAAGAGTGAGACAGTCTTGAGGGAGTGACCTAGATATACAACGTGCGTGCGTGCGCATGCACGAGAGGTTGGGGGGCTAGATAGGCAATGCATGTATTTAGCGCGAGAGGGTGAGAGGGAGAGTGGAGAGAGAGAGAGAGAGAGAGAGCTCGGCATGGGGTGCAATGGCGGGTGTGTGAGGTAAATATATTTGGTAACAGAGTGGAAAAAGGGGTTGTGTAGTTGAGATACTTAGAGATTGAAACATGGAGAGAAAGAATGAACGTGTGTTGGAAACCGATAGCTTCCTAAGGTGGTTAGGAGAGGAAGATTGACCGATACAGGAAGTATGTAGCATTTGTGCGGGGGGGGGGGGGCTAAACACAACATTTGAATGTACATAGTACGAGACTTAATATCGATGTTTCAATTCAGTGTACATTGTAAGATTTGAACCGAGGACAAGGCATACGGGTAATTATTTCGAATTCGTGCCATACTAAGTTTTGAAAAGTTGACATTGACTCAGTTTGTTGTGCTATTTTGTAGGTCATATGTTTAAATCCATCCAAAAGTTTTCTCACTACCATGGTGTTCATCATATACATATGAATTTGTATTAAAAAAGTAGCGTGGATACAGTGAAATGAGAAATCCACGTTAGAATTGGAGATCGCTACATGACACACACTCTAATTCAAATAACTAACTACGTGACACACACTCTAATTCAAATAACTAATTATGTGACACACACTCTAATCCACGTTAGCGTGGGTACCATTTCGATTTTTTTCAAGTAACTCCTCATTAATTAATTTATAGTACTCCCTCTGTTCACTTTTATAAGACCTTGAAGACATTTCAGACAATGTGCAAAATAGTTCATTTTAAGTTGTCTGAAACGACTTACAAAAGTGAACGGATGGAGTATCTCGTTTCTAATGACTAATTATTGCAAGGAAAACACGGGCATGGTAATACATACAGATTCGTTTGCAAATGAAAGAAGATTCGTTTGCATCCCCAAATATAGGCGCACCAGGCAAACCAGGGTCGTGTCGGGGTGGACACTGCTACGGTGCCTTAAAGGCAACTGCCTTTGGGTCACTGACATGTGGGCCAGCCACCTGTTGGGCCCATATGTCATGGACACAAAGGCAGGTGCCTTAAGGCACCAAAGCATAGTCCTGTCGGGGTGGTCGCATGTGTTGAACGGACGCGTAGCACCTAGCCACCCACCCCCTCCCCCCAAAAAAGGACGACGACAATATAAGTTCGCGCTTCCATGTTTCAGATTGAAATATCTGGCGGCCCCAATTCCAGCCCTGCAAAATCTCTCTTCTCCACCATCCCCTTCCGCGCCCAGATTGCTCAAATCGCTAATTCGCCGCCAACCCTTGAATCGCCCCTCGTCTCGTCTCTTTCCCCACCGTTCCCCACCTCTGTGCCGAGCGACAACGAGGAAGACGACGGTCGCACTTCACCACCGCACCGGAGCTACCTCATCTACACCCTCGTCCACCGCACCGGGTGGTCCACCAACAACGTCGGCCGCCACAACCGACGTGCCTCACAGACACCGAGTTCCACCGCATCAGGTGCGCTTCACCGACACCGTCTCCCCGCTTACCGGGGCTACTTCACTGAGCACATCGTCGCACCTCCGCCCCCCGAGGCCGTTGGGGCTTCACCAACGGTCTCGTCCACCGCATCGTAGCGCTCCGCTGCCACTCAAGATTTGCATCCGTGCGCGGCCAGCCAACACCAGTGCATCACCCTCAACGGCTCTGAAGTGACCCGCACTCTAGCTAGGCGAGCATGCCCAAACGCCGGCCCGAACTAGGTATCCACACATCACTCCCTTGTGCACTGTTCCGACGATGTTCAGATATCCTTTCACTGCTCTCTTAGCTTACACGCCTATGCAACTCTGACCTTAACTCTTATTTCTTCTGGAGATATCATCTGAAACAAGCAAATCCATATTTTAGCGAAGCATGACGGCGCTACGGGATCTGGTACACATCCTGCACACCCGTATAACCTTGTAAGTATCTGTCCTCCGGTACAACATCAAGGTCGATTCCTCTTATTTGATCAACCATTCGCCGTGTCAAAAATGCAGAGGGGGATGCAAGGAGCACAAGGCCTGCACATCCAAGCAAGTGGTAACATGGACTTGTGCATGGAACATCCCAAGCGCAAGCAGAGCTGCAGTGAGCCTGTACAACGAGCTAGCGTAAGTCCCTGCATTTCATTTAATTCATACTGGCATTCGTGTATGATTTGTGTGCAGTGGCTGATCCACGAATTCAAGTTACCAGGGGCGAACATTTAACTTAAAAAATACGAAGGCACTTGCACTCCGGAAATCAACATAACTTGAGAAATATGAAGCTACATGCACTTTGAAAACCAGCTAATGATCCAAAGTAGTTCGGATTATAAACACTAAATGATGCAAGCACCAAAAACACAAAATGCAACATGGTGTACATGGACTACAAACATGGTCTATACCTGCTTGAATTATTCGTTCTCTGGCTGAAAATATCAAAGTGTAATTGCACGTATAACCAGTGCACAAATTGCATATCAATATATCTATACTGCACAAGTATGCCAATGGTTTCCAACAACAGATTAGAAAAGTATTTATGCTATGTTGTCATGATACGGGGACTTTCTGGTAGATGGCCTCGACGTTTCCTCAAGCTATGAAAATGCACTATAATTTGCTTGTCATCAATGCCTGCAAATCTCTGTCTCTCTCAACATAGTAGATCATCATTAGACACTAAATCCTTCAATGAGCTTGCAAAATGCTTGCATTAGATCCCTCATTAGACATTATATGTTCATCACCAGGAGCATGTAAAATGTTTGCATCAAATCCTTCATTAGCAGTCTGTTCATTAGACACTTCAGGCTCAAGAACAACATGAGCTTGTATGTTTGCACCAGAAACTTGATTAGGTACACCAGATTCAGTCAGTTCAATATTGATTGGGGGAGTTATAAAATAAGTAGAAATTGGTTTCATTTTCTCATAGATTCCCTATATACAAGCAGTTTTACAACACCGTCAGGTTTAACTATTGGCCAGAAATTGAAGAGTTGAATTAGATATAATCAAGGATGTGATGTACCTGCTCGTTGCGCATGCTACTCATGCAAGCTGCGACTGTCCGTTTGAGCAAGCTCGATGCCATGCCCGTGCTGCTGCCGCTGCCTCCCACGCAGGCTACACCTAGGGTTGGATATTCATCTTCTCGTCCTTCCGTTCGCTTGAAGCCCGGCGACCGCCCTCCAACGAGGGCGCGAGGAAGTGCTGTGTCGGTCTGTCCAGCGGCGGCTAGGTTAGGAGCAAACCAGACTGGAGGCTGGAGCGAATGAATTGGGATTTTTCCTGCTGTCGATTGATATGGGAGGCGCTCGTTTGGACCGCGAGCCTGCTATAGGGCCTGCCTTGCACTTATGTTATTGGCCCATCCAAATTGAAACATTTTTCTTCATTTTTACATTGCCTGCTCGTGCGTTGGGACGAACAAAACTAGCGTGGGCCAACCTGGATGACTCAAACTAGGTGCACACTTTCCAACCACCTGAGGCGGCCGCCCATACCAGCCCCTATGGTGGCGTCACCCCTTTTTGCGTGTATGATTGGATAGTGAAAAATATTCCAGTGGAGCTTTTTATTTACCCATAGAATGGTTGAATTGCTTGTTTCTATGAACTGAGTTTGCCAATAATGTGAAGGATGCCAGTCTTTTCATCCTCTTGTAGATTGCTTAGATCTCGATATGCCAAAAGTAATCGCATGAAATATACAGTAAAAGCCAGTGTGATGTGTTTGGCTACAACTAGTCTGACTACACGTCCTCATATAACATATCAAGGATGCACCTTCTTACCAGATTAACCATTCGACTTACCCATGCAGTGTGGGAAGAAAGAAGTATTGGGACTGCGTATCCAAGCAATTGATGCCATGGACTCCTTCGTACAACCTTGTAAGCGAAAAAGAAGTTGAAGTGTGCCTGTACGAAGAACTAGCGTAAGTTCAGTTACCTGCTTCTTGGAATTTTAGTTAGCCACTTATTGCAAAATTGTTCAATTACGTTGCTTGGCTTAATTTAGTTTGCTATTGATTACATAATGGCACAACCTGTTAATCATATTGTAGACTGCGCCTATCTATGTGTTTGATACTTACTGTTAAGAATTACCTGTTTGCCTTAACTTAAATATCTACTTGTTTGTTTAACTGCTTTGCTGCTGCAACAGCGGGTTACAATGATGTTAATAACTACTTTTCAGCATCCAATTGAAACTCTTTAATTCCTTGTTTGTTTAACTGGTTTGCTGTTATAACTCCCAGTTGAGATGCTTTGCTAACTTCAACTTTTCTGAATCCAAACGGAACTTTAGTGGCAAAATAGGTTAGCCCAAGATCAAAGAGCGAGGTCCCCATGGACGTTGCATCATCCCACAGCAGTGGCACCGGCCCAATCGTGCATTATGAATTGCCAACTATAGATGCTCTAGAGGCTAAACTAGTGGTAGAAAGAGATTTTGCTTCTGCACTTAGAGATGAAGTTGACATGTTGAGGAGGCAAACAACACAATCACAAGCAGTACTCAAGACAACCATTAAATATTTGGTGGATTTCAAAACGAAGCAAGCTGAGACTGACCAGATTGTTAAGGTCCTGAAGGAAAAAAGGAAATTAAATTCCTACTTGGTAAATCATAGGTGAAATGTTCTTTCCATAGTTGAATAACCTTTGTGTTGTCTGTTCATGTAATCAATCAAACCATTTGTTTTAGAGATCATGTAATAATTGTTTTTTGTTTTTTTGTTTGTAATTTTATTTGAGCACAAGTCTGTATTAATTGATAAGGCTCGGAGACATTTCATTTGGATTGCTGTGCCAGACCTACAAATATGCCAATCGGGCTGAATGTGCATTCAGCAATAGTAGTATAGATGGACCATAAGTGGCACGCATCGGAAAGGGCCAAGATGCTGGCAAAAAAAAGGATGTCATTGTAGCCAAAAAAAGTACAGCGGCTTGGCTTATGTATGTTAGTTGATATTATTGATCCATATACTCTATAAGTGTTTATATGTCTGTTAGTTCCGTACATTCTTGGTTGATTGACTCGGTATTTGAATCTTGATACATCGCTTGTGTACATATCTAAATGGGAGTACACATTATGCTGCGTGTGACATTTGAGTTGGACATGAAGTGTTCCAAATATTCGAATTCACCTTAAACTGGATTCTAGTTTCTGAATTTGAGTATCGGCATTTGTAAACCACATTCATATATGACAGTGGAATACATCTTTGCCGTCCTTTTGAAGATATATAAAAACACATAGAATGATTTATAAAGATTCATATAGGAATAGAAAATGGATTCAAATTTAGTTGCCAGGGTAAACGTGGATGCTTATTTTCCCAAAATTCGAAAGAAACAGCAAAATGTCCACTCCCACATCGGCTGCCCGAAGCCAAGTGTTTGGGAGATGGAAATTACTGTCTACCCATTACACAGACAATCCATCGGCCCGATTTCCACTGGCTCTAAATAGGGGTAGGTTAGTAACTTCAATTAGACGTGACACGACCGCCTCTGAGCCCATTCCGACATGGTGGGCGTCAAACATGGGCGGCAAAACTCATTTGATTCATGCTCGTCCGAAAGACCTCTGTTTCTCCCTCCATTCCCCATTCAAACACGGTGGGTGGTAAAACACCCTCTCCTCGTCCGAAATAGATGTAGGCTAATATTTTAAATAGGGGCAGATGTGTAACTTCCATCAAACGTGACACAACCGCCCTACCTATCAGCCCCGTTCATACACCGTGGGCGCCAACCGTGGGCGGCAAAACACCCTCTCCTCGCCCAAAATAGTTCCCGGCAAATATTTGGGAGATGCGAGATTACCGTCCTATCCCCAACCGACGAGACGTCCAAATTTGAAACGGGGGATAAGTTCGTAACTTTCCCATATTTCAGACAGACGCGTCCCAAAAACATGGTTCCCCGTACCTCTCCCTCCATTTTCCCATTCATACACCGTCCGCGCTAGAACACCCCATTCCCACACCAGCCTTCGTCCTCCACCCCATCCATCGCCGCCGTCCTCCACCACATCCATCGCCACCGTCCTCCACCATACTAGAGCGCCTACCAAGACCGCATCGTCCACTGCTAGAGATGGATGTTTCTTATCCATGGTGACGGACCAATAGCCTTGCATCGCGTCCTCTCGCTTCATCGGCGCTGTTGTCCTCTTTGCTGGGGTCGCTCACACGACCTTCTCTTCCACCGTAATGGGACTTATCCCCCGATGCACCCGTCTACCGTCGCAGATCTGCTTCAACGCCACCGACAGCCATCGCACCCCCGATGCCTACACGGCGCCGCAAGAGAGGTGGTACTTCATATCTCCTGAACTTTTTGATCTCAACCAGAAAATAGATCTTAACTTGGTTACTCTACTTTCTTTTCAGCTCTTAGAATTTAGTTCTTACTTCAAAGCAAACAATGGATGCTAAATATCATTTCTCCGGTTTGCAGCTTCAAATCTGCCATGGCATAACCATAATACGGTTTAATTCATCATGCTTAGGGTTTAATTGATCATGTTGGTTCCGTGGTGGTTTCTTTAATAGAAATCAGAGGGGAAACCCTCTTTTGCTAAAAAATATATGCTTAGAGTTTCCCCCTTTTATGATCACTATACGATCAGAATACATGCTTCGTGTCATAATAACAATGCTCCACCCATCAAGCTAAACAAGCTTAGTTGTTCAAATACGAATATGATATTATTAAAACAGAGTCGTTTAATTGGTCAGCTAAATGTTCCTAAATTAGTTTCGAAAATGCATGTTCGCCGCTCGGGTGTGTATCTCTGTGTGTGGTCTGGTCAGCACGGTTGGGGAGGTGAACTTTGCATATGCAGGGGGTTTATAGGGAGACACTCCCCGAGTTGAAACCGCAATGCATTCCATAGATAATCTGACTACTTTTTATGTTTTCATGAATCTCAGATTTTGAACAGCATCATAATGATTATGAGCTTGCGCGCATGAAAAGAATAAAGCAGAACAATGCCAGGGCTGTCAAACTTGGCATTAAGGGACTGAAATCAAGTCTGGATGCAATGCAATGCAAACACTCTCCACCTACAGATTCACGCTCAGAATATGATCCTAACAGTGATTCTGAGCTAGAGGGAGACCTAAGTCAATGTAGCTCCCTAGTGGAGGAGTCAGAGGAAGATGCCCGATCTTATTCACCCATCGAGGTACTTGCTCTAACTTTCCAAGGTTACATTGCTCGCACATATCTTGCAACTGATGCTTTGCATTGCTTCTACTTTGTTGAACTGCCATTAGCTTAGTTTACACATCGTGTATGTGAATACGCCCTGCCTATCCATTTTCAGTACATATTCCATCTATCATCATACCATATTTATCCATTCAAATGCTGTTCTTGTGTATCAGATATTCAAAAGGAAGTGGGCGATTGCTGATCGTGGAGGAGCACAAGCAAAGTATTTGGAAAAGGTAGTGGCACCTGATAAATCAAATAGCCCATTAGGTGTAGTTGCAATATCTCCTGACCCACAAAATACCCCAACTCTAGCAAACTCTAGCCCTACTACACTGGTCATTTCTGATGCCCCAACTCAGCAGACCCCAACTACAGCAAACAATATGATTATGCCAGTTGACATAGCACCAGCTGTATGACGCAAAACCCCCATTCCAACAAAGAGTACACCAAATCCAGTTGCCAAATCCCTTTTCGAACCAGAGAGAGCCCCAATTGCAGTAAATAGGACCCCTGTTCCATTTCTTCCCAGTTTAGAAAACGAAGCTAATGTTGTTGTCAGGAACTTTGTGCGCATCTTTCCTTCATGGAAAAATTATACCGCAGACACAGAACAATTTCCAGTCTTCCTCCGCAACTTACGTGTAAGTAATGTACTAATGTTATTCATGGTCATTACCGCATATGTTTCTGCTAACAGAAGACACAATATTTCATTCTTTTAAATAGGCGGGGCGCAAACTGGATTGTGATGACGAGCAAGGGTTGGTTGCGCTTTTCAAGCACTCGTTGATGAAGTATCGTTCCTACCTGAGGCAAGCGCACTTCGATGGCAAGCCTCAGAACGAAATTTCTGTAAAGTCTCTGGTGCTACATTTATCCGACGGTGACTGGAATAATCTTGTTACACATTGGTCTCGGCTGCAGCGTAAAGTACTGTCTATGATATCACATCACAATTTGAACTACATTTCTGCATTTGCCTTAATGTCTCACTTGTACGAAAACTATTAGCAGAAGAATATTCGTTCTCAAGGGACCACAGAATCTCGCAACTATACTGCACACTGAATTGCTCTTGTGAGTACCTCTTGCCCTGTATGACCATACTTACTTTCATAGCTGTTTGATTATGTAGCATCACTGCACATGTTAGCCTCGTAATCGTCCATTTGGTGGACATTATAAGATCCATATGGACTCTTACATAAATTTAGAATCAACCCAATGCTTTTGAAGAGGTTTAGCTCTGCAGTCCTCTTGTAAGGACTAAACGTGTTCTATCACTGTACTTACATTAATAGCTACTCCCTCCGTCCCATAATATAAGAACGTTTTGTACAGTACACCAATGTTCAAAGCACTCTTGTATTATGGGAAGAGGGATTGGTTCATTTTGTAGCATTCTGCATCTTATCTCCCTCGCCCGCCATTTACTAAAAAAGATCAGATCTATATTTAATCTTACCAACAAGTAGAATACACAGACAATGCCGGTGCAGAAGTGTAGCCCATTTCTCTTGTCAGTATATTTTGTCCTGTAACGCTTGTACTTCCAGGGATTGGTAGTTGATTATGTAGCATCAATCTGCATCTTATCTTCATTATCCTCTATCCCTTCCAGTATTATCATATCTTTAATTACTCTCTACAAAATGTAGAGTACATGCAATGCTTATGAAGAAGATTCTGTGCTGAAATTCTTGAGTTATCCTTCCCTTACCATGGAGAAGGGCATTATAAAGCTGATGTTAACTGTTAATGTAAGTCAGTCCTTATAAAGCCTTTATCCTCAACTGTTGTTTAATTTGCTCATACTCCCTATCGTTTACTGCTGTTTAGTTTGCTGTTTCTACCAAAATGCATGTTCGTAAGAACCGTAAGTTCTACGTTTTACTTGTAAAACCAAATTCCTTATTCATACCATGCACATTAATTAATACTCCCTATATGTATTCTTGTTTTTGTGGATCTATAATCCAGTGTGTGGTGAAGCAGCCCACGTTTGCACCTTGGCATCTCCTATTTTATCTTACTGATGTGGCTGATGATATGAACAACATGCCATGCACATTATCCAAAATAGATACAATGATTTTCTTTGCCCTTCATCTATGCTTGTTATGTTGACATGGTAATCCAATAGTGTGGTGAAGCTCCCTGCATTATGAACAATGCCAAATTATGCTATTGATATTTTGAACATACTCTTTATTTTCTAATTTGAAATTGGATAGAATTGACAGAACAGTTATCATCTTTGTTTATACACGTGCAAAACCTGTTATCTCTCTACTTTGTTTCAGGGTGATATGCCTGATGGCATGCACAAGTCTGCTGAAGGCTGTGAGACAAACCCAACATATATTGCAGCAAAGAAGGCAAAACATCTTGAAGATAGCGAGACAACCCCAAAGTCTTGTCTTGATGCAGTGTTCAAGTTACTTGAGACTAACAGTCAGACAAGCTCACAGAATTCGTTGTCTGAATCAGTTCGACTTCTCCAGTCCCAAGTTCTAGCAGAAAGGCATTATGCAACTCAACTTCGACTTGAAGTCATATCTCTAAGAAAGATTGCGGAGAACACCAATGAGAACCTCATCGCTAAACAGCTACACCTGGAAGCTATGACCGACATGATAGGCCGGTCTCACAGCCTTACTCAGCAGCTTGCGCAGCAGTTCCCCCGCAAGGCTAACCTTTGTTGAACTGTCTTGGAAGTGGTCTCGGTTCAGTATTATTTTCTTACGCTGCAATGGTGCCTAGTTTTTGTAATCTGCTTCTTCGTTGCACTTTATGATCACTGGTGGCAAACTTTGATGCCCAGTGGATGTAATATACCTTAAATCCTTTATTGTGTAGTGTAGGTTTATTTTTAGTTACTATGCCGTAATTTCTTTATTGTATAGAGTAGGTTTGTTCTTAATTCCTACTAGTTACGCAGCAGCCCGAAATGAACCCCGACCCATGATTGTGCGAATCAAATCATGGGCTTTTAATAGGCCAAAATTGTCTGGGTCCTTGTTTGGCCCAATCAGATATTGGCTGCGAGCAGGCCGGATGCAAACCGGGCCATAGTTAGGCCCAACTATATGATGGGCTTTTAACATGACGAAATTAATATAGGGCCGAAATGTTAAATGGGCCCTTAACAGGCCAAAACTAATATCAGGCCGAATTACTAAGTGGGCCTTTAGCAAGTGGGCCCAAAAGCATAGTGTCCAGTTGACGGGCCGAATCCGATATGGGCCATAATTGAGCCCAAAGCCTCTTAAAGGGCCGGACCTGATCTAGGCCGTAATTTGGCCTAGAACGTGGTAGGATTTTAATGGGCCGGATCTCATATGGGCCACTATTAGGCCCGGAGTGTGGCAGGCCATTAATAGACCGGATCAAATATGGGCCGACATTTGGCCCAAAACATGGCAGCCAGTTAATGGGACGACCTACTAGGGTCCTCAAAAACTTGTGGGCCTACAGCTGGGCCAGCCCATTAATGTCGGCGGAATCTCATGGGCCTTTAGCTGGGCCGACCCATTATGACCCACAAGAATCTTGTGGGCCTTTACCTGGGCCGGCCCATTATGGCACACAAAAATCTTGTGGGCCTTTACCTGGGCCGACCCATTATGGCCCGCAAAATCTTGTGGGCCTTTAGCTGGGCCAGCCCATTATGGTCTGCAAAATCTCGTGGGTCTTTAGCTGGGCCGGCCCATTATGGTCCGCAAAATCTTATGGGCCTTTAGTTGGGCCGGCCCATTTAAACTTGTTGGGCCGTGCCACGTGTCGACGTATCATATGCGCCTTCTGTCCAGTGAGTGGATGACATCTGTCTCGACGATGAGCCGACACGTGTTTCCTCTAGCCAATGATGATTTTACACGTGGAAAATCCCCATTGGTCGGGGCTGTTAATGGGTTATCGTATCCAAAACCCGACCCGATAGCTTAACGGTGTTCCGTTACGGTGGATGCCACGTGTCGGTCACCCTTGAAGAAAGCACTTCTGTGACGCGCGATTTATCGTTATGGAAGTGGACACTTCCATGATGATAATTTTGGTAATGTCATGGAACACTTCTACGACAGCACAACTATGACTATCTTGATTCTGTCATAAATTTGTCATGGATGTACATGCATGACAAAAAAGCGACCTATTGTGACAAACACGTATCATCATGGAAGTGTATTTTTTTGTAGTGAGGAGGTGCAAGCTAGGCATATCCAAATGAGTTTCCATTTTGCATGGTCCCTCATATCATCATATCATAGCTCTCCACCAAAGTAGAGCTCCTGTAATGCCTCCATGTGAGCTCATCTTCTATTCTTTGATTCTGTCCAAAATTTCAGTTTGTGAAGCAAGTATATTTTATCTTGCTCCATTATGGCTGCCAATTTTTCTAGGTCTTCTATTATCCATATAACCTACCTCCACCCATTTTGGGCATGGTTCATCAAGCCATTTTTCCTCTAGAATTCTTGCAAGATTCTGGTCAGTGAAGATGTTTGTGAAGCAAGTACCACTTTGGCTTGTCCAATTGGTATGAAAATTTTACAACATCTTACTATGACCAAATCAATAAGACTTGCCAAATTTGAGCTCAAGTGGCATCACCATGTGAGTGCATCATCCAAATCTCATTTCTGGACCAGATTTGGCAGTTGTAATGCAACTACATTAAATCTTGATCCTAATCCCCTCAAAGTTACCAGGGTGAAAGTCCTTACCCTAAACCTACCAGACAACTCCTTTGCTTCCAAACCCTTTCCTGTTGATCAGAAGTGCTTGGTCAAGTTTACTGCAGTAAACTTCAGGTGTTAACTACCATTTAACCATATCATTTCTAACAAAACTACCACCACAGTTGCAACCTCCCCAGGAAGGACAAGCCCCCAAACATTGTTTGGACGGTCGTGTGCCACTATGTGCACCAGTGCACGCGGTGATCACGAACTTTGGCATGCAATGCGCGCGCTCTGCTGGCGTTGGCCGCGTCCAGGGCGTCTTATAGCTCCGGCCCCTCCTCCTCTCGTCGCCTTCGCGCTCGGGAGCCTGTCCAACAACTAGCCTGTGTCGTCGCCATCCTCCTGGAGCCCTCTCCCCTCTGTCAGCCCCTCCATCAGCTCTCGTCGCCGCGCGCCCACGGGAAGCCTGTAGCCGACCGAGCATTAATCGCACCATGGCTTCTTCCTCCTCTTGTCCCCGAGCTCTGCTCATCCCTGTGCACCGATGTAGCTCTGCTGCATCTCTCCGTCGCCTTCCCCGAGCTCATGCGCGAGCACATGCGTCCGTGGCGCTGGCCACGCGTCCGAGGAGACGCCAGCTCGCCTCCTCCTCCCTCCGGATATATAAGCCAGCCCTGACCCTTCCCGAGCTCACCACTCGACTTCACGCTCTCCACTAGACCTCCCTGACCAGTCAAACAAGCCCGAGGAGCTCTCGGTGGCCATCATTGCCGCCATGGCCGCCGCGGCCTCACTCCTAAATTAGCTCGAAGCCGGCCTCCTCCCTCCCTCATTCCTTCACCAGAGAACTCCCCTCGGCCCCCTGATCCTCCCCACCTACTTGCCCCTCGACGGAGTGCCCCGCAGCCCAGTAGCCAAACCCCATCGGAAGCCATCTCCACCGGAGTCCGCGCCCTCGTCGCTCCGGCCCTTCTCGACGTCCGTGCCCAGGCGGGATGGATGCGGCGCCTCTCCCCGATCTCCCCGGTGCCCGTAGCCTTGCCGGAGGCAGTCTGTGGTGCCGGAGCTCGTCGCCGGAGCGCGCCGGTCCTCCTCTGTCTCGCGGGCAGGCGTGAGATGGACGACGACCTCGGGCCAGGCGGGCCCCATCTCCACGCAGCCCCACCCGTCGGAGAGCGGGCGTTGACCCGGGCTGCCCACGCGGACAAGTGACGGGCCCCACCCCGTGGGACCCGCCCGTCAGTGACCACGCGCCCGGTCCCACCACTACCCACATGGATTAGTGGATGCGTACTTTTGTAAGTACGTTTTCTCGTGGGGAAAGTGTATTCTCCTTCTGCTTTAGCCAAAAACGTGTATTCCCTTCTCTAGAGGCGTAATTTGAGGAATGCACTTTCTGTTTTTCAGCTCAGGGGCCTGTTTGTGGACAAATCTTTACAGATTAGTCCCTGAACTTCCCCCTCTCGTATCTTTTCAACCACAACTCCAAATGAGGTGATTCCAAAGCCCACTTCTTTG
Organism: Triticum monococcum; assembly: GCA_034509565.1. Taxonomy (NCBI): domain Eukaryota; kingdom Viridiplantae; phylum Streptophyta; class Magnoliopsida; order Poales; family Poaceae; genus Triticum; species Triticum monococcum. The sequence continues at coordinate 71,062,591 of CM067842.1, read as the reverse complement.
TCTCGTCGAGCCCGTTCTGTTGGTATCACTTTCACCACGTGTTAATATTCTAGAAATGACCTTTTTGCCCTTGCATGTAAACAGCCCCTTTGAGAGAGAACTGTTTCCGGCAAATCTTTCTGTGGCTTCACCACACTTCTCCCCGGCGCCTTCTTCATCCCCAGGCAAGCCACAATACCCACTTGCATGATAGTCATGCAGTAGCCATGGTTTTCAACTTGGATATTTATTAAATGATTGCTTGTTTAAAATATGGTTATCGTTGTTTTGGTAATGCTTTTGGGTTAATGCTTACTTTCTTGCTATGTTGTTATGCACCTGGTTGTCATGCCCTGTTAGTTGCTAGTATTCTTCTATTAAGCTTATGCTTGCTAGTAGTACATGTTGATATTGGTGATGGTCTTCGGTGCATGACCGTCGTCTGTCCCGAGTACCGTTATTATGCATGTTCCATTGTATCCAGTTGGTTAAATGATTGCATGGTAGCATTGTTGATATGTCTTGCATGATATTTATTGTTGATGCTAGTGGTCATGCTAGGTTTCAATGAGTAGTGTTGTACTTGTGATCTTCATGCTCGTCATTATACTATGTTCAGTTGGATATGATTCATTGTGGATATGGTGGATAATTATGTTGCACCCCGTGCTTATGTTGATATCATGTTTATGCATTATCACATCATGTTATTTTATCATGGCTCAGCATATTACATTCAAGTTTAACCGGATTAAATTGAACTTGAACAACTGTTGGCTGAGTCATGGTGCCACCATATCGAACTGACCAGTGCAACCACGCTTACCTTTATGGGAAGGACCTAACTGGGTCTATTGCCGTGCCTCTCACTGGTGCCTCCAACTAGGGAAGGTTATGGGCGTGCTTGCCCTGATCAGGTAGGCAGAGATAACCTTGTGTGCCCATAGATTTGAGGATAAGCGCTTTTGTCCCTGTTTGGGATGGGCCACGACGGTGGCCGTTGTGTCTTTGGTAGACACGGGGCCACCCATGACTTAGCCCAAAGGGGAGTTGGTCGGAGTGGTCGGGAGAGTGTCATGGCAGTAGATCGGTTTTGTTAGAACACCGTTGGTCCACCCGAATGGGAGTATGAGGCCATGGGTTCCGTGGTGTGGGTACAGTGTACTAACCTCTGCAGAGTGTATATTAAATCTATCGATAGTCGCGCCCACGGATAAGGGCCCAGTTCGTAGTTGGTCACACTATGTGTCAACAGTAATAATAATAATGTGTTTAATAACAACCCCGATTCGATGAGGAGATAAGTTGGTTGTGATCGCCAGAAATATCACCGTTTGAGACCAAGTGTTGGTCATGGTTGTGATCGCCGGAATGATCACCATGGTATCAAGGATACCGAGTTGTTGGATATTCGTGATGTTGTGCGAGAATCATGGGTAAAGATCAAGCTCATTGTGGTCATTTAATGATTACTACGGTATTGTTTATACCAAGCTTGATTTGATCCTGAGATGATCGTGTGATGTCCGAGGATGGTAAGTGATGCATGTGATGATTACGAAGTAACCCGAGCAGAATAAATAGTGCATATAGTGTCATCATGTTGCATGATAGTATCATCAGATTTATATGCTCATGCCATGCTCATGTTGTTCTAGCTGTATCATGTTCATATTGTTGCTGCCATGTTATCCTGATGACCTCATGAATATTTCCTGCTTAACCTGTAATTGCCATGCTGTTGTTTGTCTTGAATGCTTCTGGTTATTGTGAGCTTGCAAGTACATTCAATGTACTGACCTGGCGTGTCATGCCAGTTTGCAGGTCATGCCAGATTTGAATGCTTGTTTACCGTGGATTCTTTGTTTGCGAGCTAGGATAAGCGTTCCAGCCAGAGTCCCTGTGGAGTGGAGTTCACCACCGTTGTCGTTGTTCTGCTGCAGTAGTTGTTCCGCTGCTTCGAGTTGTTATGCTGCTTGTATAGAGCAATTGTGGTTGGCGTAGTGTCACCGTGCCGATGTTATTCATTGTAATATCGGAACCCGTGTATTCACATCCGTGTTGTAATAGAGAGCTGGTTTGTTCTATGCTAAGTAGTTCCGTATTCTGGAAGACTTCACCTCGATCTTTGTGCTGGAATATGGGGTGTTCCGGTTTTCTCTGAGCCGGGGTGCCACAGGCTTGGTATCATATCAGGTCTGGCTGTTGGATGCCCCAGCCCGCACGAACGTTAGAAAGCGGTAGCATAGACCCCAGTTGGTTTGTTGCACTTGATTGTTGCATTTGGTTGTCGCATAGCATACATATAGATTGCAATTTTGTCACTAGCAGTTAATCTTGTGATTGTAGGTGGCATCATTTTCGGTCCACCGCCTGCACCATCTTCCTTAGCATGCCTGCTCCTCGGTGTGATGCAACCATATCATCATCCATGCCCTCCATCTCGTCCCCTTGGCAACCCTTGCTAATCTTTGCTATCAGAAAAGGGCAATGCCAATAAACCCAGTCTTCCACTATTATCTTGCCATGTCATTTCATTCTTTGGACAGGTACGATTCCCTTCGTACGCTTGATGATGAGGTGGTCGTGACTTTTGTGTCTCGATACTTGATCGTCAAGTCCATTCTCACCTGTGAATCCATCCAGATCTAGCCACTGTTCAACTAGTGCTTGGTGTAGTTTCGGTTACGCCAACTCCTTCCACACATGGATGTAATTTTCGTGCACACCGCCACAACATATTAGACCGTAATACCGGAGTTTCCACGTGATTTGTGTGCTTAGGTGTGCATGCATATTATGGTGTGAGTAGCAGTAAATATGTGATGATTGCTTGATTAATTATATTAGTAGTATGTTTGTGTGCTTTTGTTTTTAGTCGTTTCTTTTGTTTCTTTCTTTGGGCCTTCGGTGTTACAAATTTTCTCCTATTAAAGTTGCTCATCAGCCGACACCAGACCCGAAGAGTCAGCAAGAAATGCATATATTTGGATCTAGCCACTGTTCAGCTAAACAGGATGGAATTGTCAACAGACTGCGGCCCACTGGAATTAGCTCATCTGAATACAAAAGAAATCCTGGATTGAATGTCAGTATAAAGTTTGCATAAACGTGCACTCCTCATAGCAGAAATGATCAAATCAGCAAGAAGATAAATTGTGTGCAAGGTTGATAGAATATTATCAAAGGTATGGCTCAGATACAAGTTTAATTTTTCGTTGAGGATGATTTTGAAACAGCACTAGGAAAATGCTTACCAGTAGCGCTGGTTTTTGAGCTACCAGTAGCGCGGGCACCAGCACTACTGCTACAGCGCTACAACTATTTTGTAGCAGTAGCGCGTTTTTAGGCCAGCGCTACTGGTAAGTTCAAGTACTAGTAGCGTGTTTTCAGGCCCGCACTACTACTAACATTTATGTTTTTTTAGCATTTTGGCGTTGTACATGTTTAAACAGATATACCTTTTATACAATAACAACTCATCATGAACTAGTCTGTTTAAATAGCATATTCATTACCACTTGTCATCACCATCAAACAATGTTCGTCAATGAGTCATCATATAACAAGTTGGTCACTAGTCATAATCACAACTCCTCCTCCTCATCAACTCTAACACACTGTAGCACATAATAACACATTCTAGCTACGACCTACTCCTCTCATAGGACCTACTGTACCCTCTCTTAGGTAAAATATCATAAAAAAGATAGGCATTGACGCTGCATTAAGGAAAATTGACTCTCCATAATAAAGAACGGAGATCATCCTGTCTCCAAGTCTTGGCCTACGCACAATGTTGCTTTCAAGTAGCTCTCTACGATGGTTCAAACCTTTTTTGAAATCATCTATTATCATGGCTTCCTCGCTTTTAGAAATTCGGTATGGACAAGAGTGATGTGGATACTACGGCTGACCTGGTCGTGGTGGCCGTAAGCTCATAACATTAACACAACCTCTCGTCAACATCAGATGAGGCACACAATCCATCGGGATTTTCTGTTCAAAAACATAGTAATAACTTTGTAGTTAAGAATATAGTTTAGTTTTAGAAGAATTTATGCAAAAGATGCACGGATGTCGTAATAGTAGAAAATCTTACCATGATATCTGCATTGATGTTACCGTAGTTCAACACGTTCACTAGTGGCACGTATTGACCATAATGTGGAGGAGTTTGATAATAGCTATTGTAATTCTCAATATCAGCAAAAAATGCGATAAGACCATCTTGCTCCTTATAAGTTAATTGTGCTTCATGATTGTAGTTGTAGGTTCTGTCTGCCATTTTCTGTACATTTTTTGAAAAATGAAAATAAGCTGTCAATGGAAATAAACTGTCAAATATTTTGAAATAAACAATATAAATTACTTAGTAAATATGTTTAAGAAACTCACACAGCGGTAGAACTGGAAGCGTGTCAACAAGGACCCAAATGGTCATATCATTTTCGTCGATGTCAGGATCACCAAGATCGAAGGTGAGAAGCATACCCTCATGAAAATCATACGCCTTGCAAAGGGCTTCCCAATTCAGGCAACCAAAATTGGATGAGTTCACAGAATTGTATAGATTTACAGCAAAACATAACCATGATGGGTCCTTAGTTGAATTATCTTTGTCTCCATTCTTTCATGATCTTCAAAACCCATCTTCTCCAAGACATAGCGTCTTGCATGGCATGGGATAAGCTAGTCGAATTGTAAAAGATGGAAATTACACGTTGAAGAAGTAGAGAAGTCATGCAAAAAATAACAAAAAACACTTGTCGTCGTTGCGTACCGTTTCAACATTGAAGCGTCGACCTTCTACCAAGTGAGGTCTGTCGCACAGACCGCGCTCATCTTGGCAATACTCGCACATAGCGAACTCCCTTTCGTCGTTAGACATTTCCTAATAGGTAATTAATAATCCATCATCGAATACATATATAGTAGTTTGTAGAAAAGATCATCATATAACAACTAAAACACCTAAAATTTGTAGTTTGTAGTAGTTTGTAGCAAAGATCATCATATAATCCATCATGAATACATATATAGTAGGTTGTAGCACAAACCGCACTCATCTTTTGCATTCAATAAGCAAATAACTAATAGGTAATTAATAATCCATCATCAAATACATATATAGTAGTTTGTAGCAAAGATCATCATATAATATCACTAATACATCTCGAATAATAGCTCCTCTAGGTTCAGTGGGCCGCAGTGGACACCCAAAGAGAATGAACCATCACCGGATCATAGCTCCGGTGAGATCCCCAAAGAATCTTCCAGGTATTAGAGAACCGGCCGTTCACCAACGCAACCAAGTAGCGCTGGACGTGCGCGTTCTCCTCCGTGACACGGTGCTGTACCACCTGCGCGGGGGACTCAGGCCTCTCCACCGATGCAGGCCCACGTGACCGCCACCAAAGAAGCTCCGGGTCGACGACGGGGTGGCTCCTCACTAAGCTGCGCTCACCAGAAGGTAGCACAACCCAGTACCAGCCCGGTGGAGCCCAGTCCCGGACATGGCCCCTCGGCTCAACCAGGAGTCCTCTGCCGAGTCGACGACGAGGATGCGGGATAGGCATCGTCGATGTTGAGAACAAAATGCTTAATTATGAAAACAAAATTAATAAACACTTAGCAAAATTTGGCATGACCTTTGCTAAAAACAGGACATATCGAGCGCCTGAAATTTGCCAGAACATAAACGAATTGACATTTCTAGCAAAACATAGGCCACTCGGAAAAAGATGACATGTCCAAAATGTGACATGTTCGAAATATGACATGTCCACTGCAAATTTGCATATAACAGGAAAAATTGCTTTAACTAAAAAAAATAACAACAATTGCTTTAACTAAAAAAATACCTAGAATTCTGTTAACTACACCTAAAACAACTAAAACACCTAAAATTCTGTTAACTACACCTAAAACAACTAAAACACCTAAAACTCTTTTAAATACACTTAAAACACCTAAATTCTATTAACTACACCTAATTAAAAACCTAGCTAAATTTCTGTCCTAACTTTAAATCTAGCTAAATTAAAAAACCTAGGGTTCATACGAATTAACTAGGGTTCATACCTAATCTGTCCAAGCAAGGGTTCGATCATGCATAACCTAAATTATTCTAATAACCTACATTTTTTCAACTACAGAATTCAAAATAACTACTCTAATAACTATAACTAGGGAGGGAGGAGGAGGAGGAAGGAGGGAGGAGTACCTCTCGGTGGAGGAGGGCCGGCGTGGGAGGAGAGCCGGCGCGGGGGCCGGGGCGGCGGGCGGAGGAGGGAGGCCGATGCGGGGGAGTTGGGCGGTCGGCGGGGAGGAGGGCTGGTGCGGGCGAGGGCGGCCGACGCAGGGAGAAGGGCCAGCGCGGGGGACGGCAGTGCGGGGGTCGACGGCGGCGCGCGGGGGATCGAGAGCCGGAGGAGTGTGGGAGTGTGAGTGAGAGTGAGATGAGGCCGGCCGGGCCGGGGGCGCACGGGGGGGGGGGGGTAGTGGGCTTAACATCAGCGTGGGAAATGGGCCAGCGCTACTGCTAGGCCCACTAGCTGTAGCGCAGGTTGGACGACAGGCGCTGCTGCTATTTTTTGACCGAGGGGTGTGGTGTATTACACTTAGCAGTAGCGTGGGGCTGTGTAACAAGCGCTGCTGCTAACTGATACCAATAGCGCTCTTTATAGCCAGTGCTACTACTAACTAGTAGTAGCATGGGGTTATAAACAAACGCTACTGGTAAACTTCTATCTATAAGCGTTTTCCTAGTAGTGGAACCCGATGTACCTGGAAGCAAGCAAAAATATGGCATGTACTCAGCAAGGAGGATAGTCCTGCAAAACCCCGTTTCATACAAGAAATCAATAACAAAACTATTAAGATGGTTATATAAGTGGAAATCTGTCCGCATATCACAATAAGAAGCTTCTGGTGTAAGCAACCCAATCTTCCCTCGCAAGGTACCTGAGAAGCTTCCAAGGCAAGATTCATCTATCTTCCTCAGTACGATACATGGATGGTTTCCCGTACAAGGTACTCTGCTTTCTTCATTAAGCAACCGCAAAAGCTTCTGGCATAAGGTACTGAGTCTCTCCCCAGCAAAGTCTTTAAGGGGGTAAGCTTCTGAAGCACGATATCAGTCTTCTTCAGCAAGCTGTCCGATGAAAGTTTCGAGCACAAGCCAGCCAATCTTCCTCAGTAAGACATTGGTACAAGGTAGTACACTATGAATTGATAGCATATCCCAAGAATCAGATCTGCACCATTTTGGTAAGAAGCAAGAATCAGTCAGAATACACGTCTGTCTTGGGAATCCGATTCTCATATATATGCGGTGAGCATACCACCAAGATCTTACAAGTCACTCGAATGAGAATCTGACGACCACGTGAGGATGGTCAAGAGAAGAAAGCCAGTATACACCACAGTGTGACAAAGGATTATGAGGATTGATGACATCAATGAGCTCAATGCAAGTACCTGTGAACCTGGAAAATGGTCCTGATGAGCCATTGTCCCCTTTTTCTCCAATGACGGCACCACGCTTGTGATCTAAGTTGTTTTTAGCTATCCGGGGTGGATGCCAATTTTTATTTCTCTCTTCAACGACTGTCGCGAGTTCTGAGCTGCTGTTCGGCTGTCTCATACAGCTGTTGAGTTCCTTTTTGTGATAGTAGCCCTATAGCTGCTTTTTGGCTATTTTAGGGAGCTGCCACCTTCTTCTTATCTACCCGGTCTCATGTTCTGAGATGCTTTTTCGACCGTCCTGAGCCGTGGTTGAGTTATTTCAGTAATGTCCCAGATCTGAGTTGTAAAGACCGTTCTGGTGGCTACTGATTTATTTGCCGATTTCTTGCAAAGGTTCGGATGATCATTTTCCTATGGTCAGAACCTGAGGGGTGTTGACCCTGACATTTTAATGGGGTACCCTGTCAGAAAAATGAGGATAAGTTGTGATTGCCGAAAAATTGCACCAGCAGTACCTATGGTGATATGAAGAAGCAATATGACCCAGCTCTTTCAGCCAAGGATCCAGACCAAGAAAACAATAATGAAGGAGCAAGACCAGTGATGCAGCCACGACGAGCGACAATCAAATATTTGGTACAGATCCGATACTCAAGATAGTGGAACCAGTTAAGATGATTCAGAAACTTCCGCGATAAGCCAGAATCTGTCAGGAAAGCGGTTATGACCCAACTCACTGTTTGGAACCCGAAGGAATTGCATTTAGTGGAGAAACCCAATGCAAGGAGTTAGAGCTTGGGTGTCCACTAGAAAAATCTGATCACCACTTCATGAAAGATTGTGAGTGCCGGATGACACACCCAGCGGAAATCACTCTTGGATTGGTGAGACCGACATATATTTTAGTCATGAGGATCAATCACAGTCAGCTAAGTCAGCAGATCTAAAAAGAAATTGGAGCCTGTATAAGCATGAACACGCAAGGTAAGATCTATCAGAATATGGATATATTAAAGCAAACCACCCCAGGGCCAGTCAGATAAAAATTTAGTGGGAACAAAAATAAGAAAAAGGATACCCGAGTTGGAAACGGTTTCCTTAAGTCAGTATCTTCATACTTGTTCCCTGAGCAACCAAATCTTGAGGACGATATTTCTTTAAGGGGGTAAGGTTTGAGACAGCCTGATTTTTGGCCCTTTCTTTTTCTTTTGTTTTTCTGAGGTTTTTGCTTGAGTTTCCTTTTTCCGTGGCTATGTGGTCTGGCAACTGAAGAAGATGCCCTCTTCTTTGCTTCCAGAGTGGCTTGTCATACCCAAATCCTTCCCTAGACCCTGTCATTTTCATCCTAGCCCAAATTCCAATATTCTTTTCATTGGGAATATTCCTTTTCTATCAAAAGGAATAACTCAAATTGCCCTAGGTTGTGAAGCAACCTTTATTTCCATCACTCCTAAAATTCCCAAATAATTCTAATAAATTTTTTGGGTCATATCTTTCTCAAATATGGCAAAATATTTCATTTGTCATGTTTATCATCATGCTCAAATAATTCATTTCCTAGTCTGCCCTAAATGACAAATTGTGAAGCAAGTGCTATTTTAATTTGCCCAATTGACCTCAAACTCCTTGGACACCTTTTCCTGTCCATATCATTGCCACATGCCAAAATGCAACCTCATTTGCCTAGTAATTTTTTAATTATGATTTGCCAAAGTTTCTATCCAGAAAGAAGCTTTGTGAAGGAGATGCAAGCTAGGCATATCCAAATGAGTTGCCATTTTGCATGGTCCCTCATACCATCATATCATAGCTCTCCACCAAAGTAGAGCTCCTGTCATGCCTCCATGTGAGCTCATCTTCTATTCTTTGATTATGTCCAAAATTTCAGTTTGTGAAGCAAGTATATTTTATCTTGCTCCATCATGGCTGCCAATTTTTCTAGGTCTTCTATTATCCATATAACCTAACTCCACCCATTTTGGGCATGGTTCATCAAGCCATTTTCCTCTAGAATTCTTGCAAGATTCTGATCAGTGAAGATGTTTGTGAAGCAAGTACCACTTTGGCTTGTCCAATCGGTATGAAATTTTTACAGCATCTTACTATGACCAAATCATTAAGCCTTGCCAAATTTGAGATCAAGTGGCATCACCATGTGAGTGCATCATCCAAATCTCATTTCTGGACAAGATTTGGCAGTTGTAAAGCAGGTACATTAAATCTTGATCCTAATCCCCTCAAAGTTACCAGGGTGAAAGTCCTTCTTACCCTAAAACTACCAGACAACTCCTTTGCTTCCAAACCCCTTCCTGTTGATCAGAAGTGCTTGGTCAAGTTTACTGCAGTAAACTTCAGGTGTTAACTACCATTTAACCATATCACTTTTAACCAAATTACCACCGCAGTTGCAACCTCCCCAGGAAGGACAAGCCCCCAGACATTGTTTGGCCGGCCGTGTGCCACTGTGTGCACCAGTGCACGCGGTGATCACGAGCTTTGGCATGCAATGCGCGCGCTCTGCTGGCGTTGGCCGCGTCCAGGGCGTCTTCTAGCTCCGGCCCCTCCTCCTCTAGTCGCCTTCGCGCTCGGGAGCCTGTCCAATAGCTAACATGCGTCGTCGCCATCCTCCTGGAGCCCTCTCCCCCTCCGTCAGCTCTCGTCGCTGCGCGTCCACGGGAAGCCTGTAGCCGACCGAGCATTAATCGCACCATGGCTTCTTCCTCCTCTTGTCCCCGAGCTCTGCTCGTCCTTTGTAGCTCTGTTGCACCTCTCCGCCGCCTTCCCCGAGTGTGGAAAAGCGATGGTAGGAGTTGCAAAATTGTCCCTAAGCAATTGACTACTTTACTAGACCGATAGCAAGTATTATGTGGGAGAGGACACTGCTAGCATGTCATCCCTAACTTGGAATTCTATGCACTTATGATTGGAACTATTAGCAAGCATCCGCAACCACTAATGTTCATTAAGGTAAAACCCAACCATAGCAATAGATATATTGGCCCCCTTCAATCCCATATGCATCAATTTCTATGCTAGGTTGAAGCTTCTGTCACTCTTGCCCTCCAATACATAGTCCTATCACATACAACTAACCCTATGGTGTGATCCACGCGTGCGCTCATATGATGGGCACCAAAGGACAACAACATAACCACAAGTAAATTAAATCAATCATAGCAATTCATCAACCACCGCTAGGACAACGAAAATCTACTCAGACATCATAGGATGGCAACACATCATTGGATAATAATATGAAGCATAAAGCACCACGTTCAAGTAGAGGGTACAACGGGTTGCGGGAGAGTGGACCGCTGTAGATAGAGGGGGGAAGGTGATGGAGATGTTGGTGAAGATGGCGGAGGTATTGGTGTAGATCACGGTGATGATGATGATGGCCACGACAGCATTCTGGCGCCACCGGAAGAGAAGGGGCGAGGGGGCCCCTTCGTCTTCTTCTTCCTTGACCTCCTCCCTAGATGGGAGAAGGGTTTCCCCTCTGTTCCTTGGCCTCCATGGAATGGGAGGGGCGAGAGCCCCTCCGAGATTGGATTTGTCTCTCTGTCTCTCTCTGTTTCTGCGTTCTCGTCTGCTGTCCTTTCACCGTTTCGTATATATATGGAGATCCGTAACTCCGATTGGAACGAAACCTTTGCCATGATTTTTTACAAAAAATAGCTTTGTTGTGGCCAAAGAAGGGCATCAACCGCCTTATGGGTGGCCCATAAGGGTCAGGGGCGCGCCCAGGGGGCAGGCGCGCCGCCTGCCTCGCGGCCACCTCGGGCACCGTCTCGCGTGGATTTTTCTTCCGGAATTTTCCAAATATTCCAAAAATAAGACCCGTCCATTTTTATCCCGTTTGGATTCCGTTTGATATGGATACTCTGCGAAACATAAAACATGCAACAAACAGGAACTGGCACTGGGCACTAGATCAATATGTTAGTCCCAAAAATAGTATGAAAAGTTGCCAAAAGTATATAAAGTTGTATAATATTGGCATGGAACAATAAAAAATTATAGATACGACGGAGATGTATCAGCATCCCCAAGCTTAATTCCTGCTCGTCCTCAAGTAGGTAAATGATAAAAAAAGATAATTTTTGATATGGAATGCTACCTAGCATAATCTTGATCACATATCTAATCATGGCATGAATATTAAGATACGAGTGATTCAAAGGAATAGTCTATCATTTGACATAAAACAATAATACTTCAAGCCTACTAATAAAGCAATCATGTCTTTTCAAAATAACATGGCAAAAGAAAGTTATCCCTACAAAATCATATAGTCTGGCTATGCTCCATCTTCACCACACAAAATATTCACATCATGCACAACCCCGATGACAAGCCAAGCAATTGTTTCATACTTTTGACGTTCTCAAACCTTTTCAACTTTCACGCAATACATGAGCGTGAGCCATGGATATAGCACTATGGGTGGAATAGAATGGTGGTTATGGAGAAGATAAAAAGGAGAAGATAGTCTCACATCAACTAGGCGTATCAACGGGCTATGGAGATGCCCATCTATAGATATCAATGTGAGTGAGTAGGGATTGCCATGCAATGGATGCACTATAGCTATAAGTGTATGAAAGCTCCAACTGAAACTAAGTGGGTGTGCATCCAACTTGCTTGCTCATGAAGACCTAGGGCATTTGAGGAAGCCCATCATCGGAATATACAAGCCAAGTTCTATAATGAAAATTCCCACTAGTGTATGAAAGTGATAACTCAAGAGACTCTCTATATGAAGAACATGGTGCTACTCTGAAGCACAAGTGTGGTAAAAGGATAGTAACATTGCCCCTTCTCTCTTTTTCTCTCTTTTTCTCTCTTTTTTATTTTTTTATTTTTTGGTGGGCTTCTTTGGCCTCTTTTTTCTTTTGTAAAGTCTAGAGTCTCATCCCAACTTATGGGGGGAATCATAGTCTCCATCATCCTTTCCTCACTGGGGCAATGCTCTAATAATGATGATCATCACACTTTTATTTACTTATAACTCAATATTACAACTCAATGTCTAGAACAAAGTATGACTCTATATGAATGCCCCCCGGTGGTGTACCGGGATGTGCAATGATCTAGCGTAGCAATGACATCAAAAAACAGACAAGCCATGAAAATATCATGCTAGCTATCTTACGATCATGCAAAGCAATATGACAATGAATGCTCAAGTCATGTATATGATGATGATGGAAGTTGCATGGCAATATATCTCGGAATGGATATGGAAATGCCATAGTAGGTAGGTATGGTGGCTGTTTTGAGGAAGGTATATGGTGGTTTTATGGTACCGGCAAAAGTTGCGTGGTACTAGAGAGGCTAGCAATGGTGGAAGGGTGAGAGTGCGTATAATCCATGGACTCAACATTAGTCATAAAGAACTCACATACTTATTGCAAAAGTTTATTAGCCCTCGAAGCAAAGTACCACTACGCATGCCCCTAGGGGGATAAATTGGTAGGAAAAGACCATCGCTCGTCCCCGACCGCCACTCATAAGGAAGACAAACAATAAATACCTCATGCTCCGACTTTGTTACATAACGGTTCACCATACGTGCATGCTATGGGAATCGCAAACCTCAACACAAGTATTTCTACTAATCCACAACTACCCACTAGCATGACTCTAATATCACCATTTTATATCGCAAAACTATTGCAAGGAATCAAACATATCATATTCAGTGATCTACAAGTTTTATGTAGCATTTTATGACTAATCATGTGAATGACCAATTCCTGTCATCTCTTTAAATAGATATAAGTGAAGCAAGAGAGTTTAATTCTTTCTACAAAAGATATGCCCACTCTCTAACAAATATAAGTGAAGCAAAAGAGCATTCTACAAATGGCGGTTTTCTATGTAAAGAGAAACACGCAATCCAAACTTCAAATGATATAAGTGAAGCACATAAAGCATTCTATAAGGCCATACTCAAAAGATATAAGTGAAGTGCAAAGAGCATTCGATAAATCAACAAAGGACTATCTCATACCAGCATGGTGCATAAAAGAAAGATGAAAACTAAATGCAAAAGACGCTCCAAGATTGCACATATCGCATGAACGAAACGAAACCGAAAACATACCGTACTTGTTGAAGAAAGAGGGGATGCCTTCCGGGGTATCCCCAAGCTTAGACGCTTGAGTCTCCTTGAATATTTACTTGGGGTGCCTTGGGCATCCCCAAGCTTGAGCTCTTGTCTCTCTTCCTTCTTCTCACATCGAGAACCACTACAAGAAATATGTCAACTTATGACCTTCTGTCAGTGACTCTCGAAGAATTGGTCATAAATTTATGACCATTTTAGACCAATTGGTCAAAAGCTTTCTGGGGGGCTCTAAACCCTAAACCATAACGACCATTTTGGTCAGAAAGGTCATAATTTCATTAGAGGAAATGGTCATAAAGCAAACAGCGCTAGTCCGCTGCCTTATTTGTAGTTGTTAACGACCAATATAGATGGTCATAGCCTTGTAAATTGTGGTGGGTTGCTATGACTAGGCGCCACCTCATCAGTTTTGCCTATGTGTCATGTCCATGTGGCAGTTTTTGCCCTAGGTTGTGAAGCAGCCTATATTTCTGTCATTCCCAAAATTCCCAAAATAATCTCATAAATTCTTTTGGTCATATCTTCGTCAAATATGTAAAAACCTTCCTTGCCTAGTTAAAAAATAATTCAAAAATAATCATTTTCCTATTCTGTTCAGAACAACAATTTGTGAAGGAAGTACCACTTTGGCATGTCCAAATAGTATCCATTTTCTACAATGCTTTCCTATGCCCAAATAACCATCCTCCACCAAATGCCAGCTCAATTCATTCATTATTTTGAGCCGAGCTTCAACATTCGTATTTATGTCCAGTGTGGTAGTTTGCAAAGCAAGTACCACCTAGGCTTCTCCTTTTGAGCTGAAAATTTGTGAAGACGGTCTTCCTAGTAACTGTTCATCCTCAGCCAAAACTCACGCCCATTAGCCATGTACATTTCCCATACCGCTAATCAAACACTTGGCTGCTAATTCATGTTTGAGCATCGATCGGTCTCCTCGTGAGAATCTTATGTTGTAATTTTCTTCCTAGCACCTACCTGGGGAGTGCCCAACCCACTAGACATGCCTAGGCCGCCCAGAACACATGGAAACACCATGGTCACGCGGTGACCACGTGGCGGGCATGCGAGTTTACGCGCTCTAGAGTTGGGGCCCTCGGCCACTGCCCAAACCTCGACGTATTGCCACAAAACCATGTATTTATGATTAAATAGGTACTTATGTAACTAGAAATGATTTTTGGAAAAAATAAATAGCAAACTATGAGGCAGCTGCAGTTCAAATTTGACTCGCTTCCAACTGAATCGGCGGAAATTTGTCTTTTTCACGAGAGGTGGATCAAAACTTTTCACACCCAACCATTTTGTCAATTGTGCATGAAATATGTCCTAGTATTTTATAGAATTGATTTGGTACAATTTTGCAACAATTATTTGGGAGGTCCTTCACAAAAAAACCTCCTTTTGGGCACTTGAAAATGGAAAATGGTTTTTTCGTCCAAAGAAAATGAAAACTTTCTTAGGCAACATTGTTTGGAATTCCAAGATGTACCCTTGTGCACAATATGAGATCATTTGAACAAACCATGCCATGAACGTGGCCATAAGATTGATCATTTGGCTTGAAAGCCATGAATCTTCACGCATGATATCTCGTTTCTGAGAACACTTTTTTAAAATAATTGCCGTATTACAAGTTTGTTATTTTTCCTGGGAACTTGGCCACATATAATGAAACAATGCGAAGGTTTTCCATTTTTTTGATTTTTTTTGAATTTTTATGCCCGTTTCAAAATGCCGTCAAAATGGCGGGAATAACCGTTCCTAGCTAGTGGTTGAATCTTGAATTTTTTTGGCGTTTCTCTAATTAAATAGATACTTATGTACCTAGAAATGATTTTTGGAGAAAATAAAGAGCAAACTACGAGGTAGCTACAGTTCAAATTTGACCCGCTTCCAGCTGAATCAGCGGAAATTTGTCTTTTTCACGAGAGGTGGATCAAATATTTTACACCCAACCATTTGGTCAATTGTGCATCAAATATGTCCTAGTATTTTAGAAAATTGATTTGGTACAATTTTGCAACAAATATATGGTAGGTCCTTCACAAAAAAACCTCTTTTCGGGCACTCAAAAAATGGAAAATGAACTTTCCGTGCAAAGAGAATGAAAACTCCCTTAGGCAACATTGTTTCAAATTCCAAGATGCACCATTGTGCACAATATGAGATCATTTGAACAAACTATGCCATGAATGTGGCCATAAGATTAATCATTTGGCTTGAAAGCCATGAATCTTCACGCTTGATAGCTCGTTTCTGAGAACACTTTTTTAAAATAATTGCCGTATTACAAGTTTATTATTTTTCCTGGGAACTTGGCCACATATAATGACACAATGAGAAGGATTTCCAATTTTTTGATTTTTTTTGAATTTTTTATGCCCGTTTCAAAATGCGGTCAAAACAGCGGGCTTGACCGTTCCTAGCTACTGGTTGAATCTTGGAAAATTTTTGATGTTTCTCTAATTAAATAGATACTTATGTACCTAGAAATGATTTTTGGAAAAAATAAAGAGCAAACTATGAGGCAGCTACAGTTAAAATTTGACCCGCTTCCAGCTGAATCGGCGGAAATTTGTCTTTTTCACCAGAGGTGGACCAAAACTTCTCACACCCAACAATTTGGTAAATTGTGGTTTAAATATGTCCTAGTATTTTAGAAAATTGATTTTTTTACAATTTTGCAACAATTATTTGGTAGGCCCTTCAAAAAAACTCATTTCACGCACTCGGAAAATGAAAAATGAATTTTCCATGCAAAGAAGAAGAAAACTTCGTTAGTCAACATTGTTTGCCATTCCAATATGCACCCTTGTGCACAATAGTAGATCATTTAAACAAACTATGCCATGAATGTGGCCATAAGATTGAGCATTCGGGTTGAAAGCCATGAATCTTCACATATGATAGCTCATTTCTGAGAACACTTTTTAAAATAATTGTCGTATTACAAGTTTATTATTTTTCCTGATAACTTGATCACATATAATGACACAATGCAAAGGTTTTCCAATTTTTTGTTTTTTTTAAATTTTTATGCCTGTTTCAAAATGCGGTCAAAAAGGCGGGCATGACTGTTCCTAGCTAGTTGTTGAATCTTGGAAAACTTTTTGTATTTCTCTAATTAAGTAGATACTCATGTACCTAGAAATAATTTTTTGAAAAAATAAAGAGAAAACTAGGAGGGAGCTGTAGTTCAAATTTGACCCGCTTCCAATTGAATCGGCGGAAATTTGTCTTTTTCACCAGAGGTGGATCAAAACTTCTGACACCCAACAATTTGGTAAATTGTGGTTTAAATATGTCCTAGTATTTTACAAAAATGATTTGGTACAATTTTTCAACAATTATTTGGTAGGCCCTTCACAAAAAAACTCATTTTGGGCACTCGAATAATGATTAAAAATAGCTACAAAGATAAAAAAATTGCATGTCATCCATAAAATATGCTCTAAATTAATAGAAAATTTTAGTTGTGCCATTTTGCAAAATATTTTTGATGGTTGCTTCACAAAACCCTCCTAGTTTTAGTACATAAAAAGTATTCTAAATCATAATTTTTCTGAATCAATCAGAGCTCTTCACACGGATCACCCCCCTTAGCCGATCTGGACCGTCCACATCCGACGGATCCAACGTCTCTCAGGTCCCCTCTCAACCCAACCCAACCCAAATCCTAGCAACCCCCCTCTCCTCGCTCGATCCAGATCTCGCTCCCCTCGTCTGCCACATCGCCGCCGCCACCCACCCCGATCCCATCCCCCCTCGCCTCCCTCCCAAACCTTGTCGCCGGCGGCCTCTCCCACCTCGTCCTCTTCCCTCCCACCTCGTCCCCATCTCCTCTAGTGCTATCTACCTCTAGTGCAAAACCACCGCCCGCCCGCCGCAACCAGCCCACAGATTTCCTCCCACCTTTCCCCTTCTCCGGCCAAGAACCTCGCCGCCGCCTCCGCCCCTTCCTCGCCGGCCCGCCATGGCGCTGTACCCTTATCCCCTTCGCCGCTGCCGCTCATGCTCCCTTCTCCCCATCGCCGCCGCCACCTCTGCTCGCTACACCATAGCCACGCGACCATCCCCATCCAGATCCAACCGCCGCTGCACGTAGACGAGGCGGCGGGCGGGCGGGGTACACCGGCGCGGCCCTCCGTGCGCGCGCATCGGCAGGCCCTTGAGGCGGCGCCGTCGGGGATCGTCTCTGGGCTCAACCTCGGCCGCCTCAACTCCTCCCGCGCCGGCGGCTCGCTCCGCAAGGTCGCTGCCGAGGCCGGCGCCGCTGGGGCCTGCGTCTTTGCCGACCTGTACGCCCTCGGGGGCGCGTCCCTGCCGGACCCGCTGGATGAGGAGGACAGGGCCAAGTGCCTACACTCCATCGTGCTCGCCGGCGACGAGTTCCCTCCACAGCCATGGCCTCGGCCTCCCTTCCCCGACCGCCAAGACGCCGGCACGGAGGCTGCTCTCCGCCACCGTCAGGGCCATGGCGCCGGCTAGCCCCAACATAGGTACTGCGCAGTCGCGGCGGCGGACGGCAAGCTCATGCGGGTCATCGACAAGAAGGCCGGCTACTCCTTCGTCTACCCATTCGGATGGCAGGTACTCCTCCATGAATCCTCTCCTCTGCTCTGCTCCATACGCATGCATACACTTGGTGATGCTGCTGAATGAATGAATGAATGTGTGTGTGGGTGGGTGCAGGAGGTGTATGTGCAAGGGCAGGACAAGGTGTACAAGGACGTGATCGACCCCGCCGTCCGCGAGTGGACCTCAAGGGCAAGAGCTTCCAGAAGAACATGCAAGCAGCTCCGCTGCCAAGCCATCAGCCCAACCAGATGGAGTTGGCTGTGCTAACCTCTTTAGAGCCATAACAATAAGTTTACTCGAATCAGGGAAGATTCTGCATAAGTAACTAAATTCAGCAGCCCAATGCTGTACAGCATAGCAAATGCCAAACTGCCCATTTATGCTCTGTTTTTCTAATCCTGGTTATGTATTCTCCAGCTAAATGCCTTGCCTGTGTATTATATACTTTATTCTTCTTGCTGGAGTACTAGAAGAGTAGTGCTATCTTGCTGCTGGTGACACTCGATCGACTACTCACTGTTAATTTATTCTAAGTGGCCATAATTCCCTTCCTAGCAGCACCACAGAGTACCACCTGCTCTCTTGTCTCACCCATAACAACAATTTACTAGCAGTATGTGTCTTGGGTATTATCTAGGTCTCTTCTACTACTACACCTAGTTACTTGTGTGTATCCTATTACTTACTAGTTAGTACACATGTGTAGTAGTACCGTACTATAATCTTCTTCCTCAACTACTACAATAGTTCTTGTAGTAGTGGTGTCTTACTGCCAGTGACATTTATCGAGTTTATTAACTCCAAATGAAGTGAACTGGGCATAATTCTCTAGATGCGGTACATAGTGCTATATGTTTCCTTGCCTCACCAACAAAATGTACTAATATGTCTCTTGTGACATGATAGGTCGATTCTACGCCTTCGAGAAACCTGTAGTACTTGTAAACCTTCATGTTTGAGCACTCGAGCAGTACTTCAAAATGGAGTAGCTTAATTCACTGAATTTGGTTGTAGTACTAGTTGATTCACTGAGAAGATTCAGTAATGAGTTGATTCACTAAGAAGACTCAGTTTTTTGTGCTGGCTTCTTTCCATTGTGGAGCTCGCTGTGTGACAAGTCTGTCCATTCCTCTAGATGTCCTGTCACTTGGCATAAGTAATTAAGTAGGAATAGTTTCAGGTGAATCGTAGCTTTGCTATTGCTTCATTTCATCTGATACAGGCATGAAATTGAACTGCACTTGATGCAGCGCCATTATGGTCCCTGAAATTAGCTTATTTTATTGAATTTTTTATTTCCTCGCCTGAGAACAACCGTATCATCATATTCTACCAGGCCCTTTGTTTGTTTCTGTGAGCTTGCCTCTGTGGCTAGCACATATCATATGTGATCCATGCTGTCTCTTTTCCGCCCACTTAAGCTTGGATCAAAGTGGCATATTACTTTTGTGATAACTGAGAGAACTGCGAGGCTTTATTTTCTACTTTGGCATATAATATTAGAATTAATACTGTTTTTATTTGAAATTTGTTATTAGGCTATTAATGCGAAACTTCCAAGTTATAACTATCCTTGCATTTCTTACTCCAATTGTGAAAGGACTAATATATAGTCTGTGTGCTTCTGTGAATATATTTGAGTACATTTTTATTATGCTGCTGTAATATGTAATGTAGTTTTCAAAGCATGTCTGCTGTTGTAATTTAGTATTTATATGCATCAATAGATTATCCAGTACTGTTGCCTACATGCTTCTGGCTGCTGATACTTTTCATTTTTCTCAGTTCTTCTTGCTTTGGATTGCTTCCCGATCCAGATGACGGCAGCAGCGATGGCGTCCACACTCAAGCGTGCCTACCTCTCCATCTATAACTGGCCTGTCTTCTTTGGAAGGTTAGATGCTTCCTCCCCACTTTGAAATCTCGATCTCCTTTCTTGGTTATTGCCTTGTTGAATGATTCATATATGTGTGGATGTAGGGTGCAGGTGCTCTACTACGCGCTGCTGGATAGTTTACCTGGACGTGTACGTCACCAGTCGAGAGGCTCTATATAATTATTGACATGAATGTCTTGACTTCCCAAACAAGTATAGGACTGTACCTATGCATACAGATTATTATAACAAAACTGAAAATAAAAATTGAAGCATGAAATAAGCAATAAGTGGCTGATTTTTATTTGCATGTTAAGCGAAAAGTTGTAGCTAAGGCTTGTATATTACGAAATATTGTCACACATCTGAGCTTCTACTGTTGTTAGGGACATCGTAGTGTGATCTTCATGATTTTTCGCTTGAAGATGTACTGATTCATTAGTCAAGCAAAGACCAAAGTCATCTTTTGTTACTGTTAGCTCTATGGAGGTGTATTTACCTGCAACTTCTGCCAACTCTAACTTGGTTATATACCAGTTCAATTCAGTCAATCTGTTGGAACTAGTTTTTCTATTACTTGTATCCGATTTCATATCCTGCCATATGCCATTGTCGACTTTCTTAGGTACATAATTGTTATGTCTTGCAATCTGGTATTGATGATTGTCAATGTATTCATTTATACCTTTCTAGTGTACCTTGTATGTGACCCAGCTGATCTGTATATCAATGCTCTATTTCCAATAGATGTATGCTGATGCCAGATGGCTGATTCCTTAAAACTTCACTGTTGCATCAGTAGCGTTTTTCCTTAGTGCATAGATGTATGAGCGATCACTTATGCTTGAAACCTTGCTCTCTTTCCCAGGAACCATCGTGGTCTGCATCACTACTGGGGCAGGAGAGGAAAGACTGTTGGTGTCTCCAAGAAGCAATAAACTGCTTCACAAAGATCCCCGCATAGCTTCACTACTACTGTGTTGGTCCATTTCCAGAATCTTAAGCAGTGTTCTTGTTTAGACGATTACCTTGGATGATGCTTTTGCTTAAGGAGAGGCTCAAGAAGATCAAGTATAAACTCCTCCCCCTCTTGTTTGTTTTTGCTTCATACTATTTGGTGGTTGATACATTACTGTGCAAGTTCTATGGTATGTGAGTTGTTTCTGTTGCTGCAAGCATTGACACAATATGTCATGTGCAGGGAGCTTCGCATCCGAGTTTCAGCCATCCTCTATAGCAAGGAGCTCTGGGCCAAAGGAGCAAGCAGCGCTGCTAGTTCCTTGAGGCCAGATCGAGTAAGATGGTGCACCATGGCGTGTGGTGGTGTATTTTGCTTCCGAGAATAATAATGTTTATTTGAAGTGAGATGTACTCGTCTAGTGCCTGGCAAAAACTTGAAGGATGAAGTGTCATGTACTGTCTATGTTGTAGTGAGCTGTAGTAGGAGTGAAACGAAAATTTATCTGCTGTTGTATGTGCTATTTCCCTGTAATGTCTTGTGTACATTTTACTTGAACATTAAATTCTCCAGAAAAAATGTTCTTACTAGACCTGGTAGTGGCCACGGCCCAAATATACTTGTACTATTAAGATGCCATGGCCCAAAATAACCTGGGCTGAAAAGCTATTCAGAAGTATTATAAGCAGGCCTAGACTCAAATAGAAAATAGAAACAAAAAGGAAACAAACTATGTCGAAGGTAAAAGCCCATTATAGGAAAGGTCCAAAAACATCAAGCAAAAAAAAATCCTAAAAGGCTGAATTAATGGGCTCGGCCCATGTAAAACGCCGAATCGGACCGGGCTGAATCTTGTGCCACATCAGCTTGCAACGCTGGATGCCTACGTGGCCTGGGGAGGTTGCTAGTGACCAAAACGCCACAGTAGACGTATTTTGGTCATAAATGTCTTCGACCATTCCAGAAAAAAGGTCGCTATAGTCAGTCTACGACCGCCAGGTTTTGACCTTCTGTTTTTGGTCACAAAAAGGTCGCAAATGAAAAACCATGACCTTTCAGTGACCAATAGTGATAGTCACAAGTTGACATATTTCTTGTACTGACCTTCTCGATCATCGAACACTTCATCCACACAAAACTTCAATAGAAAACTCGGTAAGATCCGTTAGTATAATAAAGCAAATCACTACTCTAAGTACTGTTGCAAACCAATTAATATTTTATTTTTGCATTGTGTCTACTGTAGTATAACTTTTCATGGCTTAATTCACTGATATGAATCGATAGTTTCATCAAAACAAGCAAACTATGCATCAAAAACAGAATCTGTCTAAAATAGAACAGTCTGCAATAATCTGAACATTCACCATACTTATGATACTTGAAATATTCTGCCAAAATTAGAAAAAATAAGCAATTTTTATAGAAAGACAGTGCAAAAAGAATCAGAACCATTTGACGTTCCAGTAAAAAATGTAAAATCGCGCACTACAGCCAAAGTTTCTGTCCTGCACCGTACAAACCATCAAGCAAATGTAAATATCCTAAAGGCAAACCTTGGCACATTATTTTTATAATACAATGGAATTGTACAAGGGGGTAATTATTTTTATTGAGAAGTTTCTGTAATCAAGATTCACAAAGTTTCCGTGAGCATGAACAAAGTTCAAGGAGCTCTCCCACTTCAACAATGCTTGTCTTTCTCACTTTCACTTTCCTTTTTGAAAAAGTTTTGGGTTCCCCTCTTTATTTTTGCTGTTTTTAAACTATATTGAAGCACTAAACAGAAATAAATGACTCTCTAAAACTTCCGGGTTGTCTCCCTGGCAGCGCTTTCTTTGAAGCCATTAAGCTAGGCATACAGTGCTCAAGTAGTGAATCCACCCGGATCCCAAGGTATATCAAAGCCAATTTTAATTAACAATGATTTGTAATATAGTAGTGAGCACAAAGCAACATATATCATGTAATGATGAAGTCTAACTCTCTTCCTATGCATCGGCATGTCATAAAAGAACAATTCATGCACACATAGTAAAGGCCAATGCATAGTACAAACAGTTTTTTGCAATTTTATCGTATTGGAAACATAGAGAGGTGGAGATATAGTTCCTCTCTCATAATAATTGCAACTAGGAGCAGCAAGCACATGCATATTATATTCATCAAAATTATCATGTGTAATAGTAAGACGCAACCCATCAATATAATCCTTAATAAGTGCAAACTTCTCTGATATAGTGTAGTCGGGAGAATTCAAAAAAATAATAGGACTATCATGCGTGGATGCAATAGCAACAATTTCATGTTTAACATAAGAAACTATAGCAAGTTCATCTCCATAAGCATAATTCATATTGGCATCTTGGCCACAAGCATAGCAAGCATCATCAAAAAGGGATATTTCAAGAGAATCAAAGGGATCATAACAATCATCATAGTAATCATCCTTCGGTAAGCACAAAGGGAAATTAAACAATGTATGAGTTGAAGAGTTACTCTCATTAGAAGGTGGGCACAGGTAGCTAATCCGCTCTTCCTCCTTTTGTTCTTCGCTCTCCTCCTCACCTTTTTCATCCAATGAGCTCACAGTTTCATCAATTTCTTCTTCCATAGACTCCTGCAAAATATTAATCTCTTCTTGGACAGTGGGGTAGTCCTCAATATATGGTTCAACATAAGAATTAGAAGCATAATTATCATAGCAATATTTAAGTATGTCAAATTTTTCAGATTTGTAAAGAGTAGCATCATATGTTTCAATCAAAGAAGCAATTTTATAAGCACCCTTAAAAGCAACAAATTCTTCAATTTGTTGAACATCATAGTAACTATAAACACCCTTAGCATACAAAGATACGATTCCATTATCACAAAACTGACATTGATAGGGAAGGTGTTTCTTAGGGTTTCCAGAACAACAAGTAATATCATATATTTCGCATAAATTCCAAGCATGGCATTGCAAACGATGAATTTGACCTAGTAAAATTTTCCCTTTTTCAGACGTTCGGTGTCGCACATAACAAGCATGCTCATCTAAAGATTTGCCATCAACTCAGCTAGTTGGGATTTCAGCACAAGCACATAGGGATCGAAGATGATCCAAGTAATAAGCTTCAGCAGTGTGATAAATTTTGAGTGGTTCTTCAACCATTGGTTTAGTAGGTACAACTAAATTTTTTGGTATTTTGTGTTTCCTACCCATAACTAAAGATAAAAAACAACTAAGAACAGAAGATAAAAATTACTTAGTGATAAAGCAAACAAGCACGCACGAGAATATTCACCCCACGCAATTGCTCCCGGGCAACGGCGCCAGAAAAAGGTCTTGATAACCCACAAGTATAGGGGATCGCAATAGTTTTCGATAAGTAACAGTGTCGAACCCAACGAGGAGTTAAAGGCAGAACAAATATTCCCTCAAGTACTATCGACCACCAATACAACTCTACGCACGCTTGATGTTCACTTTACCTAGAACAAGTATGAAACTAGAAGTACTTTGTAGGTGTTGTTGGATAGGTTTGCAATATAATAAAGATTACGTAAATAAAAAGAAGGAGCTGTTGTAAGTAAGGAAGCAATAAAGTAAATATAGCAAGTGTGGAAAAGTGATGGTAGGAGTTGCGAAATTGCCCCTAAGGAATTGACTACTTTACTAGACCGATAGCAATTATTATGTGGGAGAGGCCACTGCTAGCATGTCATCCCTGACTTGGAATTCTATGCACTTATGATTGGAACTATTAGCAAGCATTCGCAACTACTAACGTTCATTAAGGTAAAACCCAACCATAGCCTTAAGATATATTGGCCCCCCTTCAATCCCGTATGCATCAATTTCTATGCTAGGTTGAAGCTTCTATCACTCTTGCCCTCCAATAAATAGTCCTATCAACATACAACTAACCCTATGGTGTGATCCACGCGCGTGCTCATATGATGGGAACCAAAGGACAACAACATAACCACAAGCAAATTAAATCAATCATAGCAATTCATCAACCACCGATAGGACAACGAAAATATACTCAGACATCATAGGATGGCAACACATCATTGGATAATAATATGAAGCATAAAGGACCATGTTCAAGTTGAGGGTACAGCGGGTTGCGGGAGAGTGGACCGTTGTAGATAGAGGGGGGAAGGTGACGGAGATGTTGATGAAGATGGTAGAGGTGTTGGTGTAGATCACGGTGGTGATGATGATGATGGCCACGACAGTGTTCCGGCGCTACCGGAAGAGAAGGGGAGAGGGGGGCCCTTCTTCTTCCTTGACCTCCTCCCTAGATAGGAGAAGGGTTTCCCCTCTGGTCCTTGGCCTCCATGGCATGGGAGGGGCGAGAGCCCCTCCGAGATTGGATCTGTCTCTCAGTCTCTCTCTGTTTTTGCGTTCTGTTCTGCTGCCCTTTCACTTTCACCGTTTCGTATATATATATATGTATATATATATATATATATATATATATATATATATATATATGGAGATCTGTAACTCCGATTGGCCTGAAACCTTCGCCATGATTTTTTTTACCAAAAATTAGCTTTCTTGCGGCCGAAGAAGGGCATCAACCGCCTTACGGGTGGCCCACGAGGGCCAGGGGCGCGGCCAGGGGGGGGGGGGGGGGGCAGGCGCGCCCCCTGCCTCATGGCCACCTCGGGCACCGTCTCGCGTGGAATTTTCTTCCGGAATTTTCCAAATATTCCAACAAAAGCTCTATCCGTTTTTATCCTGTTTGATATGGATATTCTCCGAAACATAAAACATGCAACAAACAGGAACTGGCCCTGGGCACTAGATCAATATTTTAGTCCCAAAAATAGTATAAAAAGTTGCCAAAAGTATATGAAAGTTGTATAATATTGGCATAGAACAATCAAAAATTATAGATACGACGGAGACGTATCAACATCCCAAATCTTAATTCCTGCTCTTCCTCGAGTAGGTAAATGATAAAAAAGATATTTTCTGATGTGGAATGCTACCTAGCATAATCTTGATCACATATCTAAACATGGCATGAATATTATGACACGAGTGATTCAAAGCAATAGTCTATCATTTGACATAAAAACAATAATACTTCAAGCCCACTAATAAAGCAATCATGTCTTTTCAAAATAACAAGGCCAAAGAAAGTTATCCCTACAAAATCATATAGTCTGGGTATGCTCCATCTTCACCACACAAAATATTCAAATCATGCACAACCCCAATGACAAGCCGAGCAATTGGTTCATACTTTTTAACGCGCTTCAACATTTTCAACCCTCATGCAATACATGAGAGTGAGCCATGGATATAGCACTATAGGTGGAATAGAATGGTGGTTGTGGAGAAGACAAAAAGGAGAAGATAGTCTCACATCAACTAGGCGTATCAACGGGCTATGGAGATGCCCATCAATAGATATCAATGTGAGTGAGTAGGGATTGCCATGCAATGGATGCACTAAGTGCTATAAGTGTATGAAAGCTCAGACTGAAAACTAAGTGGGTGTGCATCAAGCTTGCTTGTTCATGAAGACCTCGAGCAATTAAGGAAGCCCATCATCCGGTCCTCCTCGACGTCTGTGCCTGGGCGGGATGGATCCGGTGCCTCTCCCCGATCTCCCCGGTGCCCGTAGCCTCGCTGGAGGTAGTCTGTGGCGTCGAAGCTCGTCGCCGGAGCGCGCCGGTCCTCCTCTGTCTCGTGGGCAGGCGCGAGATGGACGACGACCTCGGGCCAGGTGGGCCCCATCTCCACACAGCCCCACCCGTCGGTGAGCTGGCGTTGACCCGGGCTGCCCACGCGGACAAGTGACGGGCCCCACCCCATGGGACCCGCCCGTCAGCGACCACGCGCCCGGTCCCGCCACTGCCCACATGGATTAGTGGATGCGTACTTTTGTAAGTACATTTTCTCGTGGGGAAAGCATATTCTCCTTCTGCTTTAGCCAAAAACGCGTTTTCCCTTCTATGGAGGCGTAATCTGAGGCATGCACTTTCTGTTTTTCAGCTCAAGGGCCTGTGGGTGGAGAAATCTTTACAGATTAGTCCCTGAACTTCCCCCTCTCGTATATTTTCAACCACAACTCCAAATGAGGTGATTCCAAAGCCCACTTCCTCGTCTCATTGAGCCCGTTCTGTTGGTATCACTTTCACCACATGTTAATGTTCTAGAAATGACCTTTTTGCCCTTGCATGTAAACAGCCCCTTTGAGAGAGAACTGTTTCCAGCAAATCTTTCCGCGGCTTCACCGCACTTCTCCCAGTGCCCTCTTCATCCCCAGGCAAGCCACAATACCCACTTGCATGATAGTCATGCAGTAGCCATGGTTTTCAACTTGGATATTTATTAAATGATTGCTTGTTTAAAATATGGTTATCGTTGTTTCGGTAATGCTTCTGGGTTAATGCTTACTTTCTTGCTATGTTGTTATGCACCTGGTTGTCATGCCCTGCTAGTTGCTAGTATTCTTTTCTTCTGCTTATGCTTGATAGTAGTACATGTTGATATTGGTGATGGTCTTCGGTGCATGACCGCCGTCTGTGCCGAGTACCATTGTTTTGCATGTTCCATTGCATCTAGTTGGTTAAATGATTGCATGGTAGCATTGTTGATATGTCTTGCATGATATTTATTGTTGATGCTAGTGGTCATGCTAGGTTTCAATGAGTAGTGTTGTACTTGTGATCTTCATGCTCGTCATTATACTATGTTCAGTTGGATATGATTCATTGTGGATATGGTGGATAATTATGTTGCACCCCGTGCTTATGTTGATATCATGTTTATGCATTATCACATCATGTTATTTTATCATGGCTCAGCATA
This sequence comes from Triticum monococcum, assembly GCA_034509565.1. NCBI lineage: Eukaryota > Viridiplantae > Streptophyta > Magnoliopsida > Poales > Poaceae > Triticum > Triticum monococcum. Next base: position 71,034,771 of record CM067842.1, on the reverse strand, counting down.
TTGCATTCAAGTTTAACCGGATTAAATTGAACTTGAACAACTGTTGGCTGAGTCATGGTGCCACCATATCGAACTGACTAGTGCAACCATGCTTACCTTTATGGGAAGGTCCTAACTGGGTCTATTGTTGTGCCTCTCACCGGTGCCTCCAACTAGGGAAGGTTATGGGTGTGCTTACCCTGATCAGGTAGGCGGACATAACCTTGTGTGCTCGTAGATTTGATGATGAGCGCTTTTGTCCCTGTTTGGGATGGGCCACGATGATGGCCGTTGTGTCTTTGGTAGACACGGGGCCACCCATGACTTAGCCCAAAGGGGAGTTGGTCGGAGTGGCTGGGAGAGTGTCATGGCAGTAGATCGGTTTTGTCGGAACGCCATTGGTCTAGCCGAATGGGAGTGCGAGGCCATGGGTTCCGTGGTGTGGGTACAGTGTACTAACCTCTGCAGAGTGTATATTAAATCTATCGATAGACGCCCACGGATAAGGGCCCAGTTCGTAGTTGGTCACACTATGTGTCAACAATATTAATAATAATGTGTTTAATAACAACCCAAGTTCGACGAGGAGATAAGTTGGTTGTGATCGCCGGAAAGATCACCGTTTGAGACCAAGTGTTGGTCATGGTTGTGATCGCCAGAGTGATCACCGTGGTATCAAGGATATCGAGTTGTTGGATATTCGTGATGTTGTGCGAGAATCATGGGTAAAGATCAAGCTCCTTGTGGTCATTTAATGATTACTATGGTATTGTTTATACCAAGCTTGATTTGATCCTGAGATGATCGTGTGATGTCCGAGGATGGTAAGTGATGCATGTGAAGATTACGAAGTAACCTGAGCAGAATAAATAGTGCATATAGTGTCATCATGTTGCATGCTAGTATCGTCAGATTTATATGCTCATGCCATGCTCATGTTGTTCTAGCTGTATCATGTTCATATTGTTGCTGTCATGTTATCCTGATGACCTCATGAATATTTCTTGCTTAACCTATAATTTCCATGCCGTTGTTTGTCTTGAATGCTTCTGGTTATTGTGAGCTTGCAAGTACATTCAATGTATTGACCTGGCGAGTCATGCCAGTTTGCAGGTCATGCCGGATTTGAATGCTTGTTTACCGTGGATTCTTTGTTTGCGAGCTAGGATAAGCGTTCCAGCCATAGTCCCTGCGGAGTGGAGTTCACCACCGTTGTCGTTGTTCCGCTGCAGTAGTTGTTCCGCTACTTCGAGTTGTTATGCTGCTTGTATAGAGCAATCGTGGTTGGCGTAGTGTCGCCGTGCCGATGTTATTCATTGTAATATCGGAACCCGTGTATTCACATCCGTGTTGTCATAGAGATCTGGTCTGTTCTATGCTAAGCAATGCCGTATTCCAAAAGACTTTACCTCGATCTCTGGGCTGGAATATGGGGTGTTCCGGTTTTCTCTGAGCCGGGGTGCCACACTTTATTGCTAACCGTTAGCCATAGTAGTAGAAGTAATAGTTGGCGAGGCAACTTCATGAAGACACGATGAAAGAGATCATGGTGTCACATCGGTGACGATGTGTTGGGGAACGTAGTAATTTCGAAAATTTTCCTACGCACACGCAAGATCATGGTGATGCATAGCAACGAGGGGGAGAGTATTGTCTACGTACCAACGCAGACCGACTGCGGAAGCGATCTCACAACATAGAGGAAGTAGTCGTACGTCTTCTTCCCGATCCGACCGATCCAAGCACCGTTACTCCGGCACCTCCGAGTTCTTAGCACACGTTCAGCTTGATGACGATCCTCGGGCTCCGATCCAGCAAAGCGTCGAGGAAGAGTTCCGTCAGCACAACGGCGTGGTGACGATCTTGATGTACTACCGACGCACGGCTTCGCCTAAGCTCTACAACGATATGACCGAGGTGGAATTTGGTGGCAGGGGGCACCACACACGGCTAAGGAACGATCAACAATGATCAACTTGTGTGTCTATGGGGTGCCCCCTGCCCCCGTATATAAAGGAGCAGGGGGAGGGGTTCGGCCGGCTAGGAGAGAGGCACAGGGGGAGTCCCACTCCTACCGGGAGTAGGACTCCCCCCCAATCCTATTCCTAATAGGACTCTTCAAGGAGAAGAGAGAAGAGAGGGGGGCCGGCCCCTTCTCCTAGTCCTAATAGGACTAGGGAAGGGGGGGAGGCGCGCAGCCCTTGTGGGCAGCCCCTTTTCACTTTTCCACTAAGGCCCAATAGGCCCATTTGCCTCCCGGGGGGTTCCGGCAACCCTCCCGGTATTCCGGTAAAATCCCGATTTCACCCGGAACACTTCCGGTGTCCAAACATAGGCTTCCAATATATCAATCTTTACGTCTCGACCATTTCGAGACTCCTCGTCATGTCCGTGATCACATCCGGGACTCCGAACAACCTTCGGTACATCAAAATGCATAAACTCATAATAACTGTCATCGTAACGTTAAGCGTGCGGACCCTACGGTTCGAGAACAATGTAGACATGACCGAGACACGTCTCCGGTCAATAACCAATAGCGGGACCTGGATGCCCATATTGGCTCCTACATATTCTACGAAGATCTTTATCGGTCAGACCGCATAACAACATACGTTGTTCCCTTTGTCATCGGTATGTTACTTGCCCGAGATTCGATTGTCGGTATCCAATACCTAGTTCAATCTCGTTACTAGCAAGTCTCTTTACTCGTTCCGTAATACATCATCTCACAACTAACATATTAGTTGCAGTGCTTGCAAGGCTTATGTGATGTGCATTACCGAGAGGGCCCAGAGATACCTCTCCGACACTTGGAGTGACAAACCCTAATCTCGAAATACGCCAACCCAACATCTACCATTGGAGACACCTGTAGTACTCCTTTATAATCACCCAGTTACGTTGTGACGTTTGGTAGTACCCAAAGTATTCCTCCGGTAAACGGGAGTTGCATAATCTCATAGTTATAGGAACATGTAAAAGTCATGAAGGAAGCAATAGCAACATACTAAACGATCGGGTGCTAAGCTAATGGAATGGGTCATGTCAATCAGATCATTCAACTAATGATGTGACCTCGTTAATCAAATAACAACTCTTTGTTCATGGTTAGGAAACATAACCATCTTTGATTAACGAGCTAGTCAAGTAGAGGCATACTAGTGACACTCTGTTGGTCTATGTATTCACACATGTATTATGTTTCCGGTTAATACAATTCTAGCATGAATAATAAACATTTATCATGATATAAGGAAATAAATAATAACTTTATTATTGCCTCTAGGGCATATTTCCTTCAGTCTCCCACTTGCACTAGAGTCAATAATCTAGATTACACAATAATGATTCTAACACCCATGGAGCCTTGGTGCTGATCATGTCTTGCTCGTGGAAGAGGCTTAGTCAACGGGTCTGCAACATTCAGATCCGTATGTATCTTGCAAATCTCTATGTCTCCCACCTGGACTAAATCCCGGATGGAGTTGAAGCGTCTCTTGATGTGTTTGGTTCTTTTGTGAAATCTGGATTCCTTTGCCAAGGCAATTGCACCAGTATTGTCACAGAAGATTTTTATTGGACCCGATGCACTAGGTATGACACCTAGATCGGATATGAACTCCTTCATCCAGACTCCTTCGTTCGCTGCTTCCGAAGCAGCTATGTACTCCGCTTCACATGTAGATCCCGCTACGACGCTTTGTTTAGAACTGCACCAACTGACAGCCCCACCGTTTAAAGTAAACACGTATCCGGTTTGCGATTTAGAATCGTCCAGATCAGTGTCAAAGCTTGCATCAACGTAACCTCTTACGGTGAGCTCTTTGTCACCTCCATATACGAGAAACATATCCTTAGTCCTTTTCAGGTATTTCAGGATGTTCTTGACCGCTGTCCAGTGATCCACTCCTGGATTACTTTGGTACCTCCCTGCTAAACTTATAGCAAGGCACACATCAGGTCTGGTACACAGCATTGCATACATGATAGAGCCTATGGCTGAAGCATAGGGAACATCTTTCATTTTCTCTCTATCTTCTGCAGTGGTCGGGCATTGAGTCTGACTCAACTTCACACCTTGTAACACAGGCAAGAACCCTTTCTTTGCTTGATCCATTTTGAACTTCTTCAAAATCTTGTCAAGGTATGTGCTTTGTGAAAGTCCAATTAAGCGTCTTGATCTATCTCTATAGATCTTTATGCCTAATATGTAAGCAGCTTCCCCGAGGTCTTTCATCGAAAAACTTTTATTCAAGTATCCCTTTATGCTATCCAGAAATTCTATATCATTTCCAATCAGTAATATGTCATCCACATATAATATCAGAAATGCTACAGAGCTCCCACTCACTTTCTTGTAAATACAGGCTTCTCCAAAAGTCTGTATAAAGCCAAATGCTTTGATCACACTATCAAAGCGTTTATTCCAACTCCGAGATGCTTGCACCAGTCCATAGATGGATCGCTGGAGTTTGCACACTTTGTTAGCTCCCTTCGGATCGACAAAACCTTCTGGTTGCATCATATACAACTCTTCTTCCAGAAATCCATTCAGGAATGCAGTTTTGACATCCATTTGCCATATTTCATAATCATAAAACGCAGCAATTGCTAACATAATTCTGACGGACATAAGCATCGCTACGGGTGAGAAGGTCTCATCGTAGTCAACCCCTTGAACTTGTCGAAAACCTTTTGCGACAAGTCGAGCTTTATAGACAGTAATATTACCGTCAGCGTCAGTCTTTTTCTTGAAGATCCATTTATTCTCAATTGCTTGCCGATCATCGGGCAAGTCAACCAAAGTCCATACTTTGTTCTCATACATGGATCCCATCTCAGATTTCATGGCTTCAAGCCACTTTGCGGAATCTGGGCTCACCATCGCTTCTTCATTGCTCGTAGGTTCATCATGATCTAGTAGCATGACTTCCAGAACTGGATTACCGTACCACTCTGGTGCGGATCTTACTCTGGTTGATCTACGTGGTTCAGTAGTATCTTGCCTTGAAGTTTCATGATCATCATCATTAGCTTCCTCACTAATTGGTATAGGTGTCGCAGAAACAGTTTTCTGTGATGTACTATTTTCCAATAATGGAGCAGGTACAGTTACCTCGTCAAGTTCTACTTTCCTCCCACTCACCTCTTTCGAGAGAAACTCCTCTAGAAATGATCCATTCTTAGCAACGAATGTCTTGCCTTCGGATCTGTGATAGAAGGTATACCCAACAGTTTCCTTTGGGTATCCTATGAAGACACATTTCTCCGCTTTGGGTTCGAGCTTATCAGGTTGAAGCTTTTTCACATAAGCATCGCAGCCCCAAACTTTAAGAAACGACAACTTTGGTTTCTTGCCAAACCATAGTTCATAAGGTGTCGTCTCAACGGATTTTGATGGTGCCCTATTTAACGTGAATGCGGCCGTCTCTAAAGCATAACCCCAAAACAATAGCGGTAAATCAGTAAGAGACATCATAGATCGCACCATATCTAGTAAAGTACGATTACGACGTTCGGACACACCATTACGCTGTGGTGTTCCAGGTGGCGTGAGTTGCGAAACCATTCCACAATTTTTCAAATGTATACCAAACTCGTAACTCAAATATTCTCCTCCACGATCAGATCGTAGAAACTTTATTTTCTTGTTACGATGATTTTCAACTTCACTCTGAAATTCCTTGAACTTTTCAAATGTTTCAGACTTATGTTTCATTAAGTAGATATACCCATATCTGCTTAAATCATCTGTGAAGGTGAGAAAATAACGATATCCGCCACGAGCCTCAATATTCATCGGACCACATACATCGGTATGTATGATTTCCAATAAATCTGTTGCTCTCTCCATAGTACCGGAGAACGGTGTTTTAGTCATCTTGCCTATGAGGCACGGTTCGCAAGTACCAAGTGATTCATAATCAAGTGGTTCCAAAAGCCCATCAGTATGGAGTTTCTTCATGCGCTTTACACCGATATGACCTAAACGGCAGTGCCACAAATAAGTTGCACTATCATTATCAACTCTGCATCTTTTGGCTTCTACATTATGAATATGTGTATCACTACTATCGAGATTCAATAAGAATAGACCACTCTTCAAGGGTGCATGACCATAAAAGATATTACTCATATAAATAGAACAACCATTATTCTCTGATTTAAATGAATAACCGTCTCGCATCACACAAGATCCAGATATAATGTTCATGCTCAACACTGGCACCAAATAACAATTATTTAGGTCTAATATTAATCCTAAAGGTAGATGTAGAGGTAGCGTGCCGACCGCGATCACATCGACTTTGGAACCGTTTCCCACGCGCATCGTCACCTCGTCCTTTGCTAGCGTCCGCTTATTCCGTAGTCCCTGTTTCGAGTTGCAAATATTAGCAACAGAACTAGTATCAAATACCCAGGTGCTACTGCGAGCTCTAGTAAGGTACACATCAATAACATGTATATCACATATACCTTTGTTCACCTTGCCATCCTTCTTATCCGCCAAATACTTGGGGCAGTTCCGCTTCCAGTGACCAGTCTGCTTGCAGTAGAAGCACTCAGTTTCAGGCTTAGGTCCAGACTTGGGTTTCTTCTCCTGAGCAGCAACTTGCTTGCTGTTCTTCTTGAAGTTCCCCTTCTTCTTCCCTTTGCCCTTTTTCTTGAAACCAGTGGTTTTGTTAACCATCAACACTTGATGCTCCTTCTTGATTTCTACCTCCGCAGCTTTCAGCATTGCGAAGAGCTCGGGAATAGTCTTGTTCATCCCTTGCATATTATAGTTCATCACGAAGCTCTTGTAGCTTGGTGGCAGTGATTGGAGAATTCTGTCAATGACGCAATCATCTGGAAGATTAACTCCCATCTGAATCAAGTGATTATTATACCCAGACATTTTGAGTATATGCTCACTGACAGAACTGTTCTCCTCCATCTTGCAGCTATAGAACTTATTGGAGACTTCATATCTCTCAATTCGGGCATTTGCTTGAAATATTAACTTCAACTCCTGGAACATCTCATATGCTCCATGATGTTCAAAACGTCGTTGAAGTCCCGATTCTAAGCCGTAAAGCATGGCACACTGAACTATCGAGTAGTCATCAGCTTTGCTCTGCCAGACGTTCATAACATCTGGTGTTGCTCCAGCAGCAGGCCTGGCACCTAGCGGTGCTTCCAGGACGTAATTCTTCTGTGTAGCAATGAGGATAATCCTCAGGTTACGGACCCAGTCCGTGTAATTGCTACCATCATCTTTCAACTTTGCTTTCTCAAGGAACGCACTAAAATTCAACGGAACAACAGCACGAGCCATCTATCTACAATCAACATAAACAAGCAAGATACTATCAGGTACTAAGTTCATGATAAGTTTAAGTTCAGTTAATCAAATTACTTAGGAACTCCCACTTAGATAGACATCCCTCTAATCCTCTAAGTGATCACGTGATCCAAATCAACTAAACCATAACCGATCATCACGTGAGATGGAGTAGTTTTCAATGGTGAACATCGTCATGTTGATCATATCTACTATATGATTCACGCTCGACCTTTCGGTCTCTGTGTTCCGAGGCCATATCTGCATATGCTAGGCTCGTCAAGTTTAACCTGAGTATTCTGCGTGTGCAAAACTGGCTTGCACCCGTTGTAGATGGACGTAGAGCTTATCACACCCAATCATCACGTGGTGTCTGGGCACGACGAACTTTGGCAACGGTGCATACTCAGGGAGAACACTTCTTGATAATTTAGTGAGAGATCATCTTATAATGCTACCGTCAATCAAAGCAAGATAAGATGCATAAAAGGATAAACATCACATGCAATCAATATAAGTGATATGATATGGCCATCATCATCTTGTGCTTGTGATCTCCATCTCCGAAGCACCGTCATGATCACCATCGTCACCGGCGCGACACCTTGATCTCCATCATAGCATCGTTGTCGTCTCGCCAATCTTATGCTTCCACGACTATCACTACCGCTTAGGAATAAAGTAAAGCATTACATCGCGATTGCATTGCATACAATAAAGCGACAACCATATGGCTCTTGCCAGTTGCCGATAACTCGGTTACAAAACATGATCATCTCATACAATAAAATCAGCATCATGCCTTGACCATATCACATCACAACATGCCCTGCAAAAACAAGTTAGACGTCCTCTACTTTGTTGTTGCAAGTTTTACGTGGCTGCTACGGGCTTAAGTAAGAACTCATCTCACCTACGCATCAAAACCACAACGATAGTTCGTCAAATAGACTCCGTTTTAACCTTCTCAAGGACCGGGCGTTGTCACACTTGGTTCAACTAAAGTTGGAGAGACAGTCTTCCGCAAGCCATCTATGTGCAAAGCACGTCGAGGGAACCGGTCTCGCGTAAGAGTACGCATAAGGTTGGTCCGGATCGTCTCACCCAACAATACCGCCGAACCAAAGTATGACATGCTGGTAGGCAGTATGACTTGTATCACCCACAACTCACTTGTGTTCTACTCGTGCAAATAACATCAAACCATAAAACCTAGGCTCGGATGCCACTGTTGGGGAATGTAGTAATTTCGAAAATTTTCCTACGCACACGCAAGATCATGGTGATGCATAGCAACGAGGGGGAGAGTATTGTCTACGTACCAACGCAGACCGACTGCAGAAGCGATCTCACAACATAGAGGAAGTAGTCGTACGTCTTCTTCCCGATCCGACCGATCCAAGCACCGTTACTCCGGCACCTCCGAGTTCTTAGCACACGTTCAGCTTGATGACGATCCTCGGGCTCCGATCCAGCAAAACGTCGAGGAAGAGTTCCGTCAGCACAACGGCGTGGTGACGATCTTGATGTACTACCGACGCAGGGCTTCGCCTAAGCTCTACAACGATATGACCGAGGTGGAATTTGGTGGCAGGGGGCACCGCACACGGCTAAGGAACGATCAACAATGATCAACTTGTGTGTCTATGGGGTGCCCCCTGCCCCCGTATATAAAGGAGCAGGGGGAGGGGTTCGGCCGGCTAGGAGAGAGGCGCAGGGGGAGTCCCACTCCTACCGGGAGTAGGACTCCCCCCAATCCTATTCCTAATAGGACTCTTCAAGGAGAAGAGAGAAGAGAGGGGGGCCGACCCCTTCTCCTAGTCCTAATAGGACTAGGGAAGGGGGGGGGGAGGCGCGCAGCCCTTGTGGGCAGCCCCTTTTCACTTTTCCACTAAGGCCCAATAGGCCCATTTGCCTCCCGGGGGGTTCCGGTAACCCTCCCGGTATTCCGGTAAAATCCTAATTTCACCCGGAACACTTCCGGTGTCCAAACATAGGCTTCCAATATATCAATCTTTACGTCTCGACCATTTCGAGACTCCTCGTCATGTCCGTGATCACATCCGGGACTCCGAACAACCTTCGGTACATCAAAATGCATAAACTCATAATAACTGTCATCGTAACGTTAAGCGTGCGGACCCTACGGTTCGAGAACAATGTAGACATGACCGAGACACGTCTCCGGTCAATAACCAATAGCGGGACCTGGATGCCCATATTGGCTCCTACATATTCTACGAAGATCTTTATCGGTCAGACCGCATAACAACATACGTTGTTCCCTTTGTCATCGGTATGTTACTTGCCCGAGATTCGATCGTCGGTATCCAATACCTAGTTCAATCTCGTTACTGGCAAGTCTCTTTACTCGTTCCGTAATACATCATCTCACAACTAACATATTAGTTGCAGTGCTTGCAAGGCTTATGTGATGTGCATTACCGAGAGGGCCCAGAGATACCTCTCCGACACTTGGAGTGACAAACCCTAATCTCGAAATACGCCAACCCAACATCTACCATTGGAGACACCTGTAGTACTCCTTTATAATCACCCAGTTACGTTGTGACGTTTGGTAGTACCCAAAGTATTCCTCCGGTAAACGGGAGTTGCATAATCTCATAGTTATAGGAACATGTAAAAGTCATGAAGGAAGCAATAGCAACATACTAAACGATCGGGTGCTAAGCTAATGGAATGGGTCATGTCAATTAGATCATTCAACTAATGATGTGACCTCGTTAATCAAATAACAACTCTTTGTTCATGGTTAGGAAACATAACCATCTTTGATTAACGAGCTAGTCAAGTAGAGGCATACTAGTGATACTCTGTTGGTCTATGTATTCACACATGTATTATGTTTCCGGTTAATACAATTCTAGCATGAATAATAAACATTTATCATGATATAAGGAAATAAATAATAACTTTATTATTGCCTCTAGGGCATATTTCCTTCACGATGATGATCATGGCACCCCAAATATGGAGATCAAAAGGAGCAAAATGATATTGGCCATATCATGTCACTATTTGATTGCGTGTGATGTTTATCATGTTTTTACATCTTATTTGCTGAGAACGACGGTAGCTTAAATAAGATGACCCCTCGCTATAATTTCAAGAAAGTGCTCCCCCTAATTGTGCACCGTTGCGAAGGTTCGTTGTTTCAAAGCACCAGTGATGATAGAGTGTGATAGATTCTAGCGTTCGCATACAACGGATGTAAGCCAGATTTACACACGCAATACACTTAGGTTGACTTGACGAGCCTAGCATGTACAGACATGGTCTCGGAACACGGAAGACCGAAAGGTCGAGCATGAGTCGTATAGAAGATACGATCAAGATGAAGACGTTCACCGATGATGACTAGTCTGTCTCACGTGATGATCGGACACGGCCTAGTTGACTCGGATCATGTATCACTTAGATGACTAGAGGGATGTCATCTAAGTGGGAGTTCTTTGAATAATTTGATTAGATGAACTTAATTATCATGAACTTAGTCTAAAATCCTTACAATATGTCTTGTAGATCAAATGGCCCACGCTAATGTTGCCCTCAACTTCAACGCGATCCTAGAGAAAACCAAGCTGAAAGACGACGGCAGCAACTACATGGACTGGGTCCATAACCTGAGAATTATCCTCATAGCTTCCAAGAAAGCATATGTCCTTGAAGCACCGCTAGGTGATGCACCCATTTTCCCAGAAACTAAAGACATTATTAACGCCTGGCAGTCGCGTAGTGATGATTACTCCCTGGTTCAGTGCGGCATGCTTTACAGCTTAGAACCGGGGCTCCAAAAGCGTTTTGAGCAACACGGAGCATATGAGATGTTCCAAGAGCTGAAAATGGTTTTCCAAGCTCATGCCCGAGTCGAGAGATATGAAGTCTCCGACAAGTTCTATAGTTGTAAGATGGAGGAGAACAGTTCTGTCAGTGAGAACATACTCAAAATGTCTGGGTTGCACAACCGCTTGTCTCAGCTGGGAGTCAATCTCCCGGATGACGCGGTCGTTGACAGAATCCTTCAGTTGCTTCCACCTAGCTACAAGAGCTTTGTGATGAACTTCAATATGCAGGGGATGGAAAAGACCATTCCCGAGGTATATTCAATGCTGAAATCAGCGGAGGTGTAGATCAAAAAGGAACATCAAGTGTTGATGGTGAATAAAACCACTAAGTTCAAGAAAGCCAAGGGTAAAAAGAACTTCAAGAAGGACGGCAAGGGAGTTGCCGCAACCGGTGAGCAAGCTGCCGGGAAGAAGCCAAAGAATGGACCCAAGCCTAAGACTGAGTGCTTTTATTGCAAGGGAAACGGTCACTGGAAGCGGAACTACCCCAAGTATTTAGCGGATAAGAAAGTCGGCAATACCAAAGGTATATGTGATATACATGTTATTGATGTGTACCTAACCAATGCTCGTAGTAGCTCCTGGGTATTTGATACCGATGTGGTGGCTCATATTTGTAACTCAAAACAGGAGCTGCGGAATAAGCGGAGACTGGCGAAGGACGAGGTGACGATGCGCGTCGGGAATGGTTCCAAGGTTGATGTGATCGCCGTCGGCACGCTACCTCTACATTTACCTACGGGGTTAGTTTTAAACCTCAATAATTGTTATTTAGTGCCAGCTTTGAGCATGAACATTATATCTGGATCTCGTTTAATGCGAGATGGCTACTCATTTAAATCTGAGAATAATGGTTGTTCTATTTATATGAGAGATATGTTTTATGGTCATGTCCCGCTGGTCAATGGTTTATTCTTATTGAATCTCGAACGTGATGTTACCCATATTCACAGTGTGAATGCCAAGAAGTGTAAGGTTGATAATGATAGTTCCACATACTTGTGGCACTGCCGCCTTGGTCACATTGGTGTCAAACGCATGAAGAAACTCCATGCAGATGGACTTTTTGAGTCTCTTGATTATGAATCATTTGATACGTGTGAACCATGCCTCATGGGCAAAATGACCAAGACTCCGTTCTCCAGAACAATGGAGCGAACAACCAACTTATTGGAAATCATACATACTGATGTGTGCGGTCCAATGAGCGTTGAGGCTCGCGGTGGCTATCGTTATGTTCTCACCCTCACTGATGACTTGAGTATATATAGGTATGTCTACTTAATGGAACACAAGTCTGAGACCTTTGAAAAGTTCAAGGAATTTCAGAATGAGGTAGAGAATCAATGTGACAGGAAAATAAAGTTCTTACGATCAGATCGTGGGGGAGAATATTTGAGTCACGAATTTGGCAGGCACTTAAGGAAATGTGGAATTGTTTCACAACTCATGACGCCTGGAACACCTCAATGTAATGGTGTGTCCGAACATCATAATCGCACTCTATTGGATATGGTGCGATCTATGATGTCTCTTATCGATCTACCGCTATCATGTTGGGGTTATGCTTTAGAGACTACCGCATTCACTTTAAATAGGGCTCCGTCTAAATCCATTGAGACGACACCATATGAATTATGGTTTGGAAAGAAACCTAAGCTGTCGTTTCTGAAAGTTTGGGGATGTGATGCTTATGTCAAGAAACTTTAACCTGAAAAGCTCGAACCCAAGTCGGAAAAATGCGTCTTCATAGGATACCCTAAGGAAACTATTGGGTATACCTTCTACCTCGGATCCAAAGGCAAGATCTTTGTTGCCAATAATGGATCCTTTCTAGAGAGAGTTTCTCTCGAAATAAGTAAGTGGGAGGAAAGTAGAACTTGATGAGGTATTGCCTCTTGAACCAGAAAGTAGTGCAGCTCAAGAAAATGTTTCTGTGGTGCCTGCACCGATTAGAGAGGGTGTTAATGATAATGATCATGAAACTTCAGATCAAGGTACTACTGAACTTCGTAGGTCCACGAGGAAACGTTTCGCACCAGAGTGGTACGACAACCCTGTCCTGGAAATCATGTTGTTAGACAACGGTGAACCTTCGAACTATGAAGAAGCGATGGCGGGCCCGGATTCCAACAAATGGCTTGAAGCCATGAAGTCCGAGATAGGATCCATGTATGAAAACGAAGTGTGGACTTTGATAGACTTGCCCGATGATCTGCGAGCCATAGAAAATAAATGGATCTTTAAGAAGAAGACAGACACGGATGGTAATGTGACCATCTATAAGGCTCAACTTGTTGCTAAGGGTTACCGACAAGTTCAAGGGGTTAACTACAACGAGACCTTCTCACCCGTAGCGAAGCTGAAGTCCGTCCGAATCATGTTAGCAATTGCCGCATTCTATGATTAGGAGATATGGCAGATGGACGTCAAAACGACATTCCTTAATGGTTTCCTTAAGGAAGAATTGTATATGATGCAGCCGGAAGGTTTTGTCGATCCTAAGAATGCTGACGAGGTGTGCAAGCTCCAGCGCTCAATCTATGGGCTGGTGCAAGCATTTCGGAGTTGGAACATTGGCTTTGATGAGATGATCAAAGCGTTTGGGTTTACACAGACTTATGGAGAAGCCTGTGTTTACAAGAAAGTGAATGGGAGCTCTGTGGCATTTCTCATATTATATGTGGATGACATACTATTGATGGGAAATGATATAGAATTCTTGGAAAGCATAAAGGCCTACTTGAATAAGTGTTTTTCAATGAAGGACCTTGGAGAAGCTGCTTACATATTATGCATCAAGATCTATAGAGATAGATCGAGACGCCTCATTGGTCTTTCCCAAAGCACGTACCTTGACAAGATATTGAAGAAGTTCAATATGGATCAGTCCAAGAAGGGGTTCTTGCCTGTATTGCAAGGTGTGAGATTGAGCACGGCTCAATGCCCGACCATGGCAAAAGATAGAGAAAAGATGAGTGTCATCCCCTATGCCTCGGCCATAGGGTCTATTATGTATGCCATGCTGTGTACCAAACCTGATGTGAACCTTGCTGTAAGTTTGGTAGGAAGGTACCAAAGTAATCCCGGCAAGGAACACTAGACAGCGGTCAAGAACATCCTGAAGTACCTGAAAAGGACTAAGGATATGTTTCTCATTTCTGGAGGTGACGAAGAGCTCGTCGTAAAGGGTTACATTGATGCTAGCTTCGACACAGATCTGGATGACTCCAAGTCACAAACCGGATACGTGTATATTTTGAATGGTGGGGCAGTCAGCTGGTGCAGTTGCAAGCAAAGCGTAGTGGCGGGATCTACATGTGAAGCGGAGTACATGGCAGCCTCAGAGGCAACACATGAAGCAATCTGGATGAAGGAGTTCATTACCGACCTAGGAGTTATTCCCAATGTGTCAGGCACGATGACTCTCTTTTGTGACAACACTGGAACCATTGCTCTTGCCAAGGAGCCTAGGTTTCACAAGAAGACCATGCATATCAAGCGTCGCTTCAACTCCATTTGTGAAAATGTTCAAGATGGAGACATAGATATTTGTAAAGTGCATACAGACCTGAATGTCGCAGATCCGTTGACTAAACCTCTTCCACGAGCAAAACATGATCAACACCAGAACTCTATGGGTGTTCGATTCATCACAATGTAACTAGATTATTTACTCTAGTGCAAGTGGGAGACTGTTGGAAATATGCCCTAGAGGAAATAATAAAATGGTTATTATTATATTTCCTTGTTCATGATAATTGTCTATTGTTCATGCTATAATTGTGTTATCCGGAAATCGTAATACATGTGTGAATACATAGACCACAACATGTCCCTAGTGAGCCTCTAGTTCACTAGCTCGTTGATCAATAGATGGTTTCGGTTTCCTGACCATGGACATTGGATGTCATTGATAACGGGATCACATCATTAGGATAATGATGTGATGGACAAGATCCAATCCTAAGCATAGCAGAAGATCGTGTAGTTCATATGCTAAAGCTTTTCTAATGTCAAGTATCATTTCCTTAGACCATGAGATTGTGCAACTCCTGGATAGCGTAGGAATGCTTTGTTGTGCCAAACGTCACAACATAACTGGGTGGCTATAAAGGTGCACTATGGGTATCTCCGAAAGTGTCTGTTCGGTTGGCATGAATCGAGACTAGGATTTGTCGCTCCGTGTGACAGAGAGGTATCTCTGGGCCCACTCGGTAGGACATCATCATAATGAGCTCAATGTGATCAAGGAGTTGATCATGGGATGATGTGTTACGGATCGAGTAAAAGAGACTTGCCGGTAACGAGATTGAACAAGGTATAGGGATACCGACGATCGAATCTCGGGCAAGTATCATACTGATAGACAAAGGGAATTGTATACGGGATTGATTAAATCCTCGACATCGTGGTTCATCCGATAAGATCATCGTGGAACATGTAGGAGCCAACATGGGTATCCACATCCCGCTGTTGGTTATTGACCAGAGAGATGTCTCGGTCATGTCTGCATGCCTCCCGAACCCGTAGGGTCTACACACTCAAGGTTCGATGATGCTAGGGTTATAGGGAAAGTTTGTACGTGGTTACTGAATGTTGTTCGGAGTCCTGGATGATATCCCGGACGTCACGAGGAGTTCCGGAATGGTCCGGAAGTAAAGCATAATATATAGGAAGTGAGGTTTTGACCACCGGAAGTGTTTCGGGCGTCACCGGTAATGTACCAGGACCATCGAAGGGTTTTGGAGGTCCACCAGGAGGGGCCACCAGCCCCGGAGGCTTGCATGGGCCAAGAGTGGGAAGGGAACAGCCCCTGAGTGGGCTGGTGCACCTCCCACCAGGGCCCAAGGCACAGCTAGGAGGAGAAGGGGGAAACCCTAGGCGCAGATGGGCCTAAGGCCCACCCTAGGGCGCGCCCGCCTCTCCCCCTCTTGGCCGCCCCCTCCATCCCATCTAGGGCTGCCGTCCCCTATGGGTGGGAACCCTAGAGGGGGTGCACCCACCTCCACTCCTCCTATAAATAGTGGAGGTTTTGGGGCTGCCAAGGACACGAGTCTCTCTCTCTCGTCGCAGCCCTACCTCTCTACATCCTCGTTCTCCCTAGTGCTTGGCGAAGCCCTGTTGGAAACCACGCAACTCCACCACCAACACACCGTCGTGCTGCTGCTGGAGTTTCCTTCCTCAACCTCTCCCTCCTCCTTGCTGGATCAAGGCGCGGGAGACGTCACCGGGTTGCACGTGTGTTCAACACGGAGGCGCCGCTGTTCGGCGCTTAGATCGGAATCGACCGCGATCTGAATCATTGCGTGTATGAATCCTCCAACCGCGTTCTTGCAACGCTTCCGCATCGCGACCTTCAAGGGTTTAAAGATGCACCCCCCTCTCTCGTTGCTAGTTTCTCCATAGATTGATCTTGGTGATGCGTAGAAAATTTTAAATTCTGCAATGATCCCCAACAGAGGCGGCGTCGTACGTGGGAATAGTGGGGTGGCACGCAAGCACGGGTGGCCACAGTTGGTTACACACGTGGTACGGGATGAAGAGCCTGGACCCACCGACGCGACATTTTTTTAGCTTTCCCTTTTCCCGAGTAAAGTTTCAAAAAATGAAGTTAAAAGAAAATGCTCCTCCACTGTTTAATGCACCCGCACTGATTAGGGTTGTTGGGACGAGCTTTTATGGGGAACACTCGTCATGGTGGGGGCAGACACTTGGAGGCGCGGGGAGGCGGCGTCGTACGCGGGAGTGGTGGGGTGCCCATGCAAGCACGGGTGGCAAGAGTTGACTACACATGTGGTACGCGATGAAGAGGTAGGGCCCACCCGCGCGGCATTTGTTTAGCTTTCACTTTTTCATGTAAAGTTAAAAATAATGAAAGTTAAAAGAAATCACAATTCAGACTTTTGAGAGTTCAAATTTTAAAAACTCTCAACTTCAATTTTTTTAGCATTAAAAATGTTTTTAGTTCCAACACATATCTATTGGTGATGTATACAAAATAAGAAACAAATAAATTACTGCATCTTTTGACATATTATTACATAAAGCAATGTATATGTAGAACTATTGCCATGTTTTTTTGGAGATAATGCATAAATGAGTTTTTTGGTAACTTGACCACGTGGACCTTCGAGCACAAATACGCTCCTCCACTTGCTTAATGCACCCACGATGGATATGGTTGTTGGGACACACTTTTTCTACACAGTCGTCATGTGGGGCCAGGTACATGGAAGGCACCGGAAGTCGTCGTCGTACGCGGGAGTGGTGGGGTGCCCATGCAAGCACGGGTGGTAAGAGTTGACTACACATGTGGTACGCGATGAAGAGGTAGTGCCCACCCGCACGGCATTTGTTTAGCTTTCCCTTTTTCATCTAAAGTTAAAAATAATGAAAGTTAAAAGAAATCACAAGTCAGACTTTTGAGAGTTCAAGTTTTGAAAATTCTCAACTTCAATTTTTTTAGCATTAAAAATGTTTTTTTAGTTCCAACACATATCTATTGGTGATGTATACAAAATAAGAAACAAACAAATTACTGCATCTTTTGACATATTATTACATAAAGCAATGTATATGTAGAACTACTGTCAAGTTTTTTTGGAGACAATGTGTAAATGAGTTTTTTTGGTAACTTGACCACGTGGACCTTCGAGCACAAATACGCTCCTCCACTTGTTTAATGCACCCGCGATGGATATGGTTGTTGGTACACACTTTTTCTACATAGTCGTCATGTGGGGCCAGGTACGTGGAAGGCATCGGAAGCCGTCATCATATGCGGGAGTGGTGGGCGAATAGGGCACGTCAGCAACAGTTGGCAACATACGTGGTACGAGATGAAGAGGTGGCGCCTACTTGCGTGGCATTTTCCAGCTTTTACTTTTCTTTTGTACAATATTAAAAAATGAAGTTAAAAGATATAACAAGTCAGAATTTTGAAAGTTCAAGTTTCAAAAAATCTCAACCTTATTTTTTTAACATTATTGTTTATAAAGTTCATTCGAAATATCCAAATGTTCAAAGATCTAAAACAAAATTTTCTGAATTTTATGGAAGTGTCCCAAAGAAAAGTATGGATCATGTGCGCCATTCAAAAAGTGGAACATACACATTCGTAAGAATCAACCGCGTGGGCTACCTGGCACATGATATCATAAAATCAATGTATATGTGGAAATATTGTCATGTTTGTCTTGGAGAAAGTGTGTAAATGAGTTTTTTTGGTAACTTGACCACGTGAACCTTCGAGAACGAAATCTCTCCTCCACAGTTTAATGCACCCCAGTCAAGCATGGGAGCACATTGGATATGGTTGTCCGGACACGCTTTTCTGCGGCACACTCATCATTGTGGGGGCCAGGAATGTGGAAGGCGTCGGAAGTCGTCGTTGTACATGGGAGGGGTGGGGGGAGTGGGCACACAAGCACGTGCGGTAACAGTTGGCTACACATGCAGTACCGTATGAAGAGGTGGGGCCTATGCATGTGACATTTCCAACTTTCCAGTTTCTTGTGTAAAGTACAAAAAATGAAAGTTAAAAAATATCACAAGTCGGATTTTTTTTTCAAGTTTCGAAATATCTCACTTTAATTTTTTTAACATTAAAATATTTTAAAAGTTCATTTTGAATATTCAAATGTTCCAAAATCTAAAACAAAATTTCCTGAATTTTCATACATGCATTTTATGAAAGTGTCCCCAAAGAAAAGTATGACTCATGTGCGCCATTCAAAAAGTGGAAAGTATACCTCGGTAAGAATCGACCGTGTGGGCTAACCGACACGTGGTAGCACAAAATAATGTATCTTATTTGCATTTTTCTGAGTTCATATCAATTTGTTATGAGTTTTCAAAGTATTGGTCAAACGGTCAAAGGGCATTCGGGTGACCTCGGAGAAAAATCTAAGGGCAAAACTGAGCAGAGTCGAAAAGTAAGGGCAAAACCCGTGGGTAGGTTCCAACTAGGGGCAAAAATGCATTTGTCCTATAGAAATATTGTCATGTTTTTTTGGAAAAAGTGTGTAAAACAGTTTTTTGTAAGGTTAACTCCTGTAAAAATAATAAAATATTAATCTAAATCTCATACAAATGTGTTTCTTAGATTGCATTATTTTGTCAAGTAGGGTAGGGAGAATATGCCATCAACACAACAACATACATAGAAGAATAAGTCTTTACAAAAATTAGCACTATGTGTCTACTTGGCAAGGCAATGAAGCTGGAGAATTTCTCGATTGGCAAATAAACAAATATATGAAAATTCTGCAAGGCACTCTGCAAAGAGATAATTATACAGGATGCTGATTACAAAGGATTCCTGCAAAAACAAATAAGAGTAGAGAGCCCTATGTCAGTGTTTGATGGGCAGCAAATGGAAAGTTCAACACCTAGAAGAACTGAAGAAGATCTCTACTGATCATAGCAGTGCAAAACCTTATAATGGTACACAATAAATATGTGGGTCTACTTTCATTTTGTCTCTGCCTTGAACCTATCAACCTAACATGTCCCGGGTGAGGCAAAAATATTTATCCAAAGACCAGCAAAAAATATGCATTAAAAGTAGATCATGAAGGCAATGGAGGAGGAAACAATATAAGACTCACTTTATCAAGAATACCGGGGTTAGCACCAGCATCTAGTAAGCACTTCATGATACTAGGTAAGCAAATGTCCGTTGCTACCATCAAGATGACGGGCCATTATGGTTGGCCCATGCATGCGTGCATGCAGAAAAGCTGCATAGCGTTAGGCACGCAGTACAGGCGGCCGGCTTAAAAACTTGGCCGAAGCCAGACAACCTTCCTAATTGTCTCCTAAATCGATGGATTCTGGCCTGGACTTGTGGATTGTGGGATTTGATAAGTTTTGCTATTTTTTTAACCTAAATCTGGGACATTTTTAGGTTGAACCCACACATGCCTGGCTTCATATGCCTGAA
Organism: Triticum monococcum; assembly: GCA_034509565.1. Lineage (NCBI taxonomy): Eukaryota > Viridiplantae > Streptophyta > Magnoliopsida > Poales > Poaceae > Triticum > Triticum monococcum. Next base: position 71,014,652 of record CM067842.1, on the reverse strand, counting down.
ACCTAGCTAGTACCTCTGTCAACTTATGGGCTTGGTTGGGCCTTGCCTTGGCAGGATTGAGTTGGTTGAAGCTTTCCTTGTTCGTTGACGCAACAATATACTTGCATAGGCCATGTCAAAGTCAACTTGTGGGATTGAAGAGATGTTTAGCTAAGATGCATCGAGTGCACGAACGGGTATGCATGCAATGCTTGCATCATGTGTTTTAAGAAAGCTAAGCTAACCTTGCCTTGGTGAGGACGGTGGTCTGTGACTAATTTATAAGTTCCAAACATAATCTTAATCATGGTTTTTGTTGTTTTGGCATATTATTTCTTGGGATCAATCACCATAAATAAAAACTAAATGAACGATTGTTTGATGTATATCAGTTATGTAGTGAAAAAACCATAGTTCTATTGGAAGCAGGTCCAAACTGTGAGTGGTGGGGTGAGTGGTTGTAACGCCCTGATAATTAGGCTACAGTAATCACACCCTAATGGTGACATGTCAACACAATTATTTTTCTAAACCTCACTTTGTTCCAAACCAAATTCAAATTCAAATTAATAATGTCAAGTTATTATTTCTTCAAACGGTAAAACAAAAATGTTCGCTGGGTTGCAAAATTTCACTAACTAATTTTCGTGAATAAACCAACATTATTTGAAATATTAAATTGCCTCTAACCTATTTAAGACAGTAGCAAAAAAATTCCCAAATTAAGTCATTTCTATTTAAACAAATTTGAAATGGATTCAAATAATCCTCAAACTTTTTATGGCAGTGTAGTTTATTGCATAGTATCTATGTGGCTTAGTTCCACTTTCAACAAAAAGCAAGTGAGGCTAAATAAATTGCAAAACATTGGAGACATACAAAAAAACAGAAAATACAATGATAGGAAATGTTAAGACAGAAGAAGGAAGGCCCAAGTGTGGACTAGGCGTGGCCCATCCCACACAACCCCCCGCACTCATCCCCAGCCTCCAGCTATAGGAAGAGGAAACCCTATTGGGTGTCTTGGGATAGTATGACAATGCTGAGGTATATGGGTGGTCTTGTCTTTCGCGATTTTGAACCTTTTAACTTGGCTCTCCTGGCTCGGCAATCTTGGAGGATCTTGGTCTCTCCGGATTCACTTAGTGCTCGAATTCTAAAAGCAGTATACTTCCCAAATATCTCAATCCTTGATGCAAATATAGGAAGCCATCCATCTCAGGTTTGGAGGTCTATTCTGGAAGGAAGGGATATTATGAAGCAGGGCCTGATTAGGCGAATTGTGGACAGATCAGAAACGGAAATATGGAGTACAAATTGGATCCCGCGGGCTGAGTTAATGAGACCACTCGTCTCTAGAGTCCTAGACCCACCCCAACTAGTGGCTGAATTGATTGACTCGGGAAATGCACGCTGGAACAGGGAGCTGGTGAATCGGGTGTTTCTGCTGTTTGATGCACAGGCAATCTTTCATATTCCGATCTGCCTTAGGAATGTGGCGGATTTTTGGTCCTGAATGTATGAGAAATCAGGCATCTTCAGTGTATGGTCGTGTTATCGCATGATAGTTGAAACCAAGAAGAGGAGGGAGGACTCGTTGGAGTCACGCCCGGCTGCGTCTAACCGCCGAGAGGATGAGCTCACCTGTGTCCGACATTGGAAGACCACGGTTCCGGCTAAAATCTGGGTATTTCTATGGAGACTTGCGCGCCAGTCTATCCCAACGGAAGATGTCCGGATGCACCGGAATATGACTACGAGTTGCACATGTGCTATTTGTGGGACTCCGGACTCGTGGAAGCACAGTCTGCTGGAGTGTACTGCTGCTCGGTGTGTTTGGTCACTAGTTGATCAGAATTTGATTGATGAACTTTAGAGCAACACCGAACAAAACGCAAGGAGATGATTATTTACCATGATCGAGCAACTTTCACATGAAAAGTTCATCACAGTAGCAGTCACCCTTTGGGCCATTTGGTGGGCGAGACGAAAGCTAATACATGAAGGAATAAATCAAAGCCCTATGTCGACATACATGTTCATCACACATTTCATCTCAGAACTAGAACATGAGAAGAACAAAGTTCAGGACCATGTGATCAGACCAAAGACTGCAGTACCGAGAAGATGGACTCCGCAACACCGGGCTGCGCCAAGATCAATGTGGACACCATGGTTTCTCGAGGAGTTGGAGCAGTCACGATTGTGTGTAGGAACAATAACGGAGACTATCTTGGATCCTCGGTGTTCGTCGTTCGAGGATTGATAGATCCGCCTACTCTAGAGGCTAGTGCATGCAGAGAAGGCTTATCTCTGGCTGAAGATTTGGGGCTACAGAATATGGTGATCGCGTCGGACTGTCAAGAGGTAGTGAAGCACATCAAGGAAAAATCAGGTGGAAATTACGGTGGAGTGGTAAACGAGATAACTTCGTGGCAATCTTCGTTTAGTTCGTGCTGCTTTAAGTTTGAATCAAGAGTCTGAACTTTGAGCCTCACAAATTAGCTAGGCATGCTGTAAAGTTGGTTCATGGCCGACATATTTGGCTGGGGCTACCACATGACACTTCTGTAATACGGGTAGCAATACCAACTAATGAATAAAGCTTAGCTTTTTTGCTCAAAAAAAGCTACAGGGAGACGGGGGGTCGTGGCGGGCATCCACGCCATGGCCACACTCCGGGACGCTCCAAGAAACAAACATATTACAGCACCTTTTTGACATATTATTACATAAAGCAATGTATATGTAGAAATATTGTCATGTTTTTTTGGAGAATGTGTGTAAATGAGATTTTTTGGTAACTTGACTACGTGGACCTTCGAGCACGAAAATGCTCCTCCACTGTTTAATGCACCCGCACTTGATAGGGTTGTTGGGACGCGCTTTTTCTACGGTACAGTCATCATGGTGGGGCCAGGTGCTTGGAAGGCGCCGAAAGCTATCGTCGTACGCGGGAGTGGTGGGGTATAGGGCATGTTAGTAATAGTTGGCAACACACATGGTACCAGAAGAAGTGGTGGCGCCTACCTACATGGCATTTTCCAGTTTTCCCTTTTCTTTTCTAAAGTATTAAAAACGAAGTTGAAAGATATGACAAGTTAGAATTTTGAAAGTCCAAGTTTCAAAAAATCTCAACTTTAAATTTATTGAACATCAATATTTGTTGCTTTTGTGTCAAAACACATATCTATTTGTGATGTACTCCTTCCATAAACTATAGTAATCTAAACGCTCTTATAATTAGTAGTATCACTTATAGGAGGCACGCAAGTACTACCACTTATAGTAAGTTAAAAACTAACACGTGCAGGCTTGGCAGATTTTTTGTGTGACTAGAAAAGATGTCGCTAAGGTTGTTGGGCCATTATGGTTGGCCCATGCATGCATGCTGAATAGCTGTGTAGCGCTAGGCACGCAGGTACAGGCGGCCGGCCTAAAAACTTGGCCAAAGCCAGAGAACCCGCCTAGTGTTTGCCTAAAACGATGAATTCTGGCCTAGAGGGGAGGATTGTGGGATTTGACAAGTTTTGCCATTTTCTACCTAAATCTGGGTAGTTTTTAGGTAGAACCTAGACATGTCTAACTTTCTATGCCTAAAAACTAGCTAGTGCCCCGGTCAACTTGTGGCCTTGATTGGGCCTTCATTGGCAGGATTCAGTTGGGGACTTACATAGGCCATGTCGCCATCTTTAGGTTGAAGAGATGTTTAGCTTTAAAAGAAAACATACATTAGGCTAAGAAAAAATTAAGCTAACCTTCATTGGCAGTATTTTATAAGTTTCAAACATCATATACCAAAACTAAATGAATTATCTTAATCGGAGTTTTTCTTGTTTTGGCATATATTATTTCTTGGGATCAATCACGATAAACCAAAACTAAATGAACCATTATTTGATCTACATTAGTTATATAGTGAAAAATCCATAGTTCCATTGGCACGATGACTACTAATTGCTACTCTCCGGTGAAAAATTGATGGACTGACGTGACGTGATGGTTCGCTGGAACCGGAGAAAAGGCTGATGCTTGGCTCGATCGGATGGCGGTGGCGGTGGCGGGCGTGGTGGTTGGAGACGAGACAAAGTGAGGACGGCATGGAGCAGCTTCAGGAGGAGGAAATGGGGGTACATGGTGAGGCCATGGCGGAGGCGGTGAAGGCGGACGGCAACCACGAGCAGAAGCGCCGCGTGTTAGTTGGGTGGGCGACTCCGTCACGGACTTCCATGGGGGCTGCGACCACACTAGGTAGGGTTGGCGACTCCGTCTGTGCACCGCTGTGACGCCCCCGATTCAATCGTACACTAATCATACACACAAACATGTATGATCAAGATCAGGGACTCACGGGAAGATATCACAACGCAACTCTACAAATAAAATAACTCATTCAAACATAATATTACAAGCCAAGGGCCTCGAGGGCTCGAATACAAGAGCTCGATCATAGATGAGTTAGCGGAAGCAACAATATCTGAGTACAGACATAAGTTAAACAAGTTTGCCTTAAGAAAGCTAGCACAAACTGGGATACAAATTGAAAGAGGCGCATGCCTCCTTCCTGGGATCCTCCTAAACTACTCCTGGTCATCGTCAGCGGCCTGCACGTAGTAGTAGGCACCTCCCGAGTAGTAGCAGTCGTCATCGATAGTGGCATCTGGCTCCTGGACTTCAACGTTTGGTCACAACAATCAGGTATAGAAAGGGGGAAAAGGGGAACAAAGCAACCGTGAGTAGTCATCCAAAGTACTCGCAAGCAAGGAGCTACACTACATATGCATTGGTATCAATGAATGGGGGTAGTATATGTGGACTAAACTGTAGAATGCCGGAATAAGAGGGGGATAGCTAGTGCTGTCGAAGGCTGCGCTTCAGGCCGCCTCCATCTTGCATCATGGTAAGTTCACCAAGTAACATCGCATAGCATAATTCTACCCGGCGATCCTCCCCTCGTCGCCCTGTGAGAGAGCGATCACCGGTTGTATCTGACACTTGGAAGGGTGTATTTTTATTAAGTATCCAGTTCTAGTTGTCATAAGATCAAGGTACAACTCTAGGTCGTCCTTTTACCAAGGGACACGGCTATTCGAATAGATCAACTTCCCTGAAGGGGTCCACCACATTTCCCAACACGCTCGATCCCCTTTGGCCGGACACACTTTTCTAGGTCATGCCCGGCCTCCGAAGATCAACACGTCGCAGCCCCGCCTAGGCACAACAGAGAGGTCAGCACGCCGGTCTAAATCCTATGGCGCAGGGGTCTGGTCCCATCGCCCATTGCACACCTGCATGTTGCGTACGCGACCGGTGAGCAGACCTAGGAACCTCCATTACAAAGGAAGTTGCGTTACGCGGTCCAACCCGGCGCGCACCGCTCAGTCGCTGACGTCACGAAGGCTTCGGCTGATACCACGACGTCGAGTGCCCATAACTGTTCCCGCGTAGTTGGTTAGTGCGTATAGGCCAGTTGCTAGACTCAGATCAAATACCAAGATCTCGTTAAGCGTGTTATTTTGAAGTAACAGCGAACGTCGACCAGGGCAAGGCGCACCACTCACCTGGGGGTCTCAACCTGCCCTGTCGCTCCGCCACAAAGATCCACACAGAGGGCCGTCGGGAAAGGATGTCCTTTCAGCCCCCAATTCGTGAATCAACCGCGGGTACTCAATGAGCTGACCCGACTTTAGTCACAACATGTATCATGTGTAATAAGTATAGTATATACCCGTGATCAACACCCGACGTGATCACGGCCCGATAGTATAGCATGGCAGACTGACAAGAATGTAGGGCCACTGATGATAAACTAGCATCCTATACTAAGAATTCTGGATTGCAGGTAAGGTATCAGCAACTGTAGCAACAATGACAGGCTATGCATCAGAATAGGATTAACGGAAAGCAGTAACATGCTACACTACCCTAATGCAAGCAGTACAGATAAGAATAGGCAATATCTGGTGATCAAGGGGGGACTTGCCTGGTTGCTCTGGCAAGTAGGGTCGTCAACAGCGTAGTCGATCGGGGCACCAGCAGCGGCGTCAGTCTCGTAGTCTACCGGAGAGAAGAGGGGGAAGAAACAATGAATACAATGCAAACAGATGCATAATGATGCATGACATGTCTAGTAGTGGTGCTGGGTGTGCCCTAACACGGTATCAACATTATCCAGAATAGTATATGCTGATGTCAGCAGTCAACAAGGCGTTGACTGGGTCAAACTGTCATGCGGGACCCACCTGTCATTCTCTGCTTAGGTTAATTAGGATTTAGCTAAACTAATTATTGTTTAATTAAACTAACTAGTTAATTAGATTAATTAAACACGATTAATTAACTTAATTAATTAATTAATTTTATTAATTCATTTTTATTTTATTTATTATTTTTTATAAAAAAACATTCTAGGTGGGGCCCCTTGTCATATGCCCCAGGGGCCATAGCGGGTGCGGGCGACGGGTTTCGGGCGCACGCCCAGGGGCGCCGCGGCGAACGAGGCCGGCGCGGCCGGGCGGTCGCCGGCGGGAGGCAGTAGGGCGCCACCAGCGGCGCGCGGACCAGCAGAAGCTGCCCAGCAGCGGCGAGAAGAGGGGCGGCGCGGCAGCGCAGGTGCAGCCGTAGGCAGCAGAGGGGGCGCGGGCGGGTGCGGTGGAGCGGCGCTGCTGGGAGGCAACAGACGCGGCGGGACGACAACAAAGCGACGAGCAGGGGCCGTGGCAGGACAGCCCCGGGGCGCGGTGGCGCGGAGCATGCGACACACGAGGCCACCGCGGTGCGGGCGCACGAGCGCGCGCGCGCTTCCGCGCGAGCAGGCATGGCCAGGAGCATGAGGTGCGACGGGACGCACGGGGCTTAGCCCAGAGCACGACGCGCGTGTGCGGGTGCGGGGCAAGGCGAAGTGCGGGAGCAGGGAGAGGTTGCGATGCGCGGGCGTGTGCGCGGTCGAGCGGGTGCGGCCAGGGCCATGGTGGCCGCGAGCACGGCGCGGGCGACGCGCCGGCGTGGAGCTGCGGGACGAGGGAGCATCTAGGGAGAGGGTGCGGACACGGCAGAGCGGGCGCACGACATGGCAGAGAGAGGAGGGAGGGGGAAGCTGACGGGGCCGGTAGGGAAAATGGCAGTGCGGCGCGGGGAGGATGACGGGGACGAGATCGATAGGGAGGCAGTCCGGCAGTGAAGGCTCGACGAGGTCCTCGGGCGGCGGTGACGGCGCACGGTGACGAGGCGAAGGGTACGATGTCGGGGGGGGGGGGGGTTCGTTCCCTCGATCTAGATCTGAATCGAGGGAGGAGGAAAGCGAGTGGGGGGAAGTGGGGCGTTGGGTTAGGGTTATCCTAACCGGGTGAGGATAAGGAGAGGAGTGCGGCGCCGGCTGGGCTACTGGGCTGGTTGGGTAGGATGGGCCGAGGCCCATGGGAAGCCGAGGGGGGTTTTCTTTTGTTTTCTATTTTGCTCCTTTTCTCTTATTTATTTTCCTATTTTGTTTCCTTTTTAAAATATTTAGGCCTTTTATAAAGGCACGACTCCTTCGCCATAAACACCTAGACAATTAGTGGCAAGCTCCAAACATTTTCTTTTTAATGTTTGAAAAAGTTTGATGTTGACATTATTTAAATTTTTGAATTTGAAAAGTTTTGATCCAACGGGAGATTACCAATAGTAACCGGGGTGATGTGGCACTGTTAACATGGGATTACTATAGCACGATTATCCGGGCATTACAAAACTCCTCCACTACAAGAAATCTCGTCCCGAGATTTAGGAGGTAGAAGGAAATAGTGCGGTGTATTCATCACGCAGCCGATCCTCGCGTTCCCAAGTGGCTTCGTCTTCTGAGTGATGCGACCACTGGACCTTGAGGAATTTGATCGCCTTCTGACGTGTGCGGCGTTCAGCTTGGTCGATAATGTGGATCGGATGCTCTTTATAGGAGAGGTCCTATTGCAATTCGAGCACTTCATGATCCACTACTCGGATTGGGTCCTTGAAGCAACGGCGGAGCTGTGACACGTGGAACACATCATGAACCTGAGAAAGGTTCGGAGGAAGCTCTAGTTGATATGCAACTTTTCCACGCTTTTCGAGAATAGTGAATGGGCCAATATAGCGAGGAGCTAGCTTGCCCTTGATCTCGAAGCGGTGAGCACCCTTCATTGGTGTAACTAAAAAATAAGCCTTTTCGCCAGGTTGATAGACCATGTCTTTGTGATGACGGTCATACTGATTTTTTCTGACATGACTGAGCTGTCTTGAGATTCTCGCGAATACTGCGGACTTGTTCTTCGGCCTATTGGATAATATTCGGACCGAAGAGTGGACGTTCCCCAGTTTCGGACCAGTTCAGAGGGGTTCGACACTTTCGTCCATATAACACTTCGAAAGGGGCCATCTTCAGACTAGCTTGATAGCTATTATTATAAGAGAACTCAGCATATGGAAGAGATTCCTCCCATTTCTTGCTGAAGGAAACTACACAAGCTCGAAGCTTGTCTTCAAGAACTTGGTTGACACGTTCAACTTGTCCTTGCGACTGAGGATGAAACGCAGTACTGACCGACAGATGAGTTCCCATAGCTTCTTGGAAACTTGCCCAGAGTCTTGAAGTGAACAAGCTGCCACGGTCTGAACAACAGAAGAGATTTGTCGATTTCCTCCTTAAGCTCAATGAGTTCATGCGGCGGCATCTTGTAGGGTCGTTTGGCTATAGGAGTTGTGCCTGGTTTCAAGTCGATGATTAATTCGACAGCTCTAGCAGGGGGCATCCTTGGAAGTTCTTCCAGAAAGACGTCTTGGAATTCGCGAACAACGGGAATGTTTTCAATGCCCTCGAGTGGTGCGGCGTTCAATGCATTCAAGGCATAAAGTCGTGCCTCGGCATTTTGAACCAGATGAGCCTGGTAAGTAACTATCTCATCATAAGGGTGTAGCAGATGGACGGTCTTAGTGGCGCAAACTATAGAAGTAGTATGCGCTTTCAACCAATCCATCCCCAGAATGAGGTCGATGTTAGATGACTTCAGGATAATGGAAGAGGCATAGAATTCCAGCCCTTCGATTTCCATGGGGACGTCGATGCCAACCATGGAGGTTTGACATTGTCCCACGGGGTTTTTTTACCACTACCGAAGTGTTCATATCCTCACATCTAACGTCGTGCTTGTATGCAAAATCTTCTGACATGAATAAATGCGATGCCACTGAATCGAATAAAACAGATGCATGTACTGAATTTACGAGGAGTGTACCCATCACAGTAGCAGGCTGGTCTTGAGCTTCATTGAGATCAACGTGGTTGGCATGAACACGACCATAAGACCTGGCATTGGTGTTGCGGGGATGGTTGCTTCCACGGCCCGCTGCGGGAAGGTCCAGTTGATTCTGGTTCTAAAAGCAGTTCCTGGCGAGGTGACCTGGTTGACCACACTTGTAGCACAGACCATTATTGGGAGTGGGAACAGGAGCTCGGGGTGGTGGAGCTGGAAGTCTTGGCTGCCTAGTTGGTGGGGGAGACAGACGCGGTGCAGCATAGGACTGCCTTGGAGCAGGTGCAGTTGGCTGGTACATGTTGTTGGGAATCCATATCCTACGCTTCTGCGAGGACGGGCCCGAAGATGAGCCCGTGTCACGGTTGCGCCTGTGAGAGCTCTGGTGTTCCTACAGACCAGTTTCGACATTGATGGCCTTGTTCACCAAGGTGGCGAAATCAGCAAAGTCATGCACTAGAAGTGCGAGCTTGATGTCAGCTTGAAGGCCATCACGGAACTTCTCCTGTCTGCGTGCATCAGTTGCAATGTCTTCTTCAGCATAGCGGGATAAATCCAAAAACTCCCGCTGATAAGCTTTGATAGTTTTGTTGCCCTGGGTGAGGCTGCAGAACTCACGCTTCTTTCGGTCCATGACTCCCTGAGGAATGAAGCGGGCACGGAAAGCAGCTTGGAAGTCTGGCCAGGTGATGATTGTCCCAACCGGCAAAGTACGCCTGTGGCTGTCCCACCATTGAGCAGCGGGTCCCTTCAAGAAGAAGGAAGCAAACGTGACATAGCTGAGAGGGGCTACATCAGCAGACTCCATCTCATAGGTGATGTCACGGAGCCAATCATCAGCATCTAGAGGCTGAGTTGAGCTGCGGTACACAGTTGGGTTGAGGCGCATGAAATCCTGCAGAGTCACTTGGGCTGGCTGTTGGTTCATATTGGGGCAAGGAAACTGAGCCATAATATTCTCCATGAACTGGCAATTCAGCTCGAACTGTTGCATCATACTAGCCATGTACTCAGGCGGTGGTGGGGGATGGCCACCACGACCACGACCACCTGGTCTAACCATCCTGCTAATATATAACAGGGTAGTTCGGCATTGGGAAATTTGCAAAGACAGAAACTTTCATGATGAAACATGCATAATGACAAGGAGCAAGATAGATACTACATAGCAGTCCGCATATCTTACAGAAGGAATCATGCATAGAGTTTGGTACACAGAGTTCAGTACATAGACTCAGAACATCATAGGCGGCACGCAAGCTCGCGGTGAATGCATCTAACACTAATAAGCAAGCCTACATCAGTCCCAGGAGGAACCGTGGAGGTAGGTGTAGCCTGACAGCTGGTAGTGACACGACGGGAAGTCCTAAATGTCAATAGCCTAGGGTCCACGAATACTCTGGTGCAGAACCCGATGCATAGGTGGCAGAAGAGGACCAAGTGTGGGAGAGTTGCCTCCCACCTCTGGCCAGCCGACACCCTGGGGCATCACGGTTCTGGCAGGGTAGATCATAGAATGCGATAGATCACCAGATCAGACAAGGGGGTGCAACAACGTCAGAGGACGGTACAGGTGCTGACGGGTGATGTACAACTCGTGGCGAAGAGCTCGGTTAGCTCTATCCATCCCATCAGTGCTACCTCTTGAGCATTGTGTTGGTTTTCCCTTGAAGAGGAAAGGGTGATGCAGCAAAATAGTGTAAGTATTTCCCTCAGTTTTTGAGAACCAAGGTATCAATCTAGTAGGAGGTCACGCAGGAGTCCCTCACACCTACACAAACAAATAAAAATCCTTGCAACCAACGCAATAAAGGGGTTGTCAATCCCTTGACGGTCAATTACGAAAGTGAGATCTGATAGATATGATAAGATAATATTTTTGGTATTTTTATGATAAAGATGCAAAGTAAAGAAAGCAAAATAAACGGAAAAGGAAATAACTTGTTGACGGAAGATTAATATGATGGAAAAGAGACCCGGGGGCCATAGGTTTCACTAGTGGCTTCTCTCGAGAGCATAAGTATTACGGTGGGTAAACAAATTACTGTTGAGCAATTGATAGAATCGAGCATAGTTATGAGAATATCTAGGTATGATCATGTATATAGGCATCACTTCTGAGACAAGTAGACCGACTCCTGCCTTCATCTACTACCATTACTCCACACATCGACCGCTATCCAGCATGCATCTAAAGTATTAAGTTCAAAAGAACAGAGTAATGCTTTAAGCAAGATTAGATGATGTAGAGGGATAAACTCATGCAATATGATATAAACCACATCTTGTTATCCTCGATGGAAACAATACAACACGTGCCTTGCTGCCCCTACTGTCATTGGGAAAGGACACCGCAAGATTGAACCCAAAGCTAAAAACTTCACCCATTGCAAGAAAGATCAATCTAGTACGCCAAACCAAACTGATAATTCGAAGAGACTTGCAAAGATAACCAATCATACATAAAAGAATTCAGAGAACATTCAAATATTGTTCATAGATAAACTTGATCATAAACCCACAATTCATCGGTCTCAACAAACACACCGCAAAAGAAGATTACATCGAATAGATCTCCACAAGAGAGGGGAGAACTTTGTATTGAGATCCAAAAAGAGAGAAGAAGCCATCTAGCTAATAACTATGGACCCGAAGGTCTGAAGTAAACTATTCACACTTCATCGGAGAGGCTATGCTGTTGATGTAGAAGCCCTCCGTGATTGATGTCCCCTCCGGCGGAGCTCCGGAAAAGGCCCCAAGATGGGATCTCACGGGTACAGAAAGTTACGGCGGTGGAGTTAGGGTTTTGGCTCCGTATCTGGTAGTTTGGGGGTACGTAGGTATATATAGGAGGAACAAGTACGTCAGTGGAGCAACATGGGCCCCACAAGGGTGGAGGGCGCGCCTGGGGGGGGGGGGGATAGGCGCGCCCCCTACCTCGTGCCCTCCTGGTTGCTTTCTTGACGTAGGGTCCAAGTCCTTTGGATCATGTTCGTTCCGAAAATCACGTTCCCGAAGGTTTCATTCCGTTTGGACTCCGTTTGATATTCTTTTTCTGCGAAACTCTAAAATAGGCAAAAAAACAGCAATTCTGGGCTGGGCTCCGGTTAATAGGTTAGTCCCAAAAATAATATAAAAGTGTATAATAAAGCCCAATAATGTCCAAAACAGGATATAATATAGCATGGAACAATCAAAAATTATAGATACGTTGGAGACGTATCAAGCATCCCAAGCTTAACGCCCCCGATTCAATCATACACTAATCATACACACAAACGTGTATGATCAAGATCAGGGACTCACGGGAAGATATCACAACAAAACTCTACAAATAAAATAAGTCATACAAGCATAATATTACAAGCCAGAGGCCTTGAGGGCTCGAATACAAGAGCTCGATCGTAGACGAGTCAGCGGAAGCAACAATATCTGAGTACAGACATAAGTTAAACAACTTTGCCTTAAGAAGGCTAGCACAAACTGGGATACAGAATGAAAGAGGCGTAGGCCTCCTGCCTAGGATCCTCCTAAACTACTCCTGGTCGTCGTCAGCGGCCTGCACGTAGTAGTAGGCACCTCCCAAGTAGTAGCAGTCATCATCGACAATGGCGTCTGGCTCCTGGACTCCAACGTCTGGTCGCAACAATCGGGTATAGAAAGGGGGTAAAGGGGGAACAAAGCAACCATGAGTACTCATCCAAAGTACTCGCAAGCAAGGAGCTACACTACATATGCATTGGTTGTTGGAAATATGCCCTAGAGGCAATAATAAATTAGTTATTATTATACTATATTTCATTGTTCATGATAATCGTTTATTATCCATGCTAGAATTGTATTGATAGGAAACTCAGATACATTTGTGGATACATAGACAACACCATGTCCCTAGTAAGCCTCTTGTTGACTAGCTCGTTGATCAATAGATGGTTACGGTTTCCTGACCATGGACATTGGGTGTCGTTGATAATGGGATCACATCATTAGGAGAATGATGTGATGGACAAGACCCAATCCTAAGCCTAGCACAAGATCGTGTAGTTCGTATGCTAAAGCTTTTCTAATGTCAAGTATCATTTCCTTAGACCATGAGATTTTGCAACTCCCAGATACCGTAGGAGTGCTTTGGGTGTGCCAAACGTCACAACGTAACTGAGTGGCTATAAAGGTGCACTACGAGTATCTCCGAAAGTGTCTGTTGGGTTGGCACGAATCGAGACTGGGATTTGTCACTCCGTGTAACGGAGAGGTATCTCTGGGCCCACTCGGTAGGACATCATCATAATGTGCACAATGTGACCAAGGAGTTGATCACGCGATGATGTGTTACGGAACGAGTAAAGAGACTTGTCGGTAACGAGATTGAACAAGGTATCGGGATACCGACGATCGAATCTCGGGCAAGTATCCTACCGATAGACAAAGGGAATTGTATACGGGATTGATTGGATCCTTGACATCGTCGTTCATCCGATGAGATCATCGTGGAGCATGTGGGAGCCAACATGGGTATCCAGATCCCGTTGTTGGTTATTGACCGGAGAGTTGTCTCGGCCATGTCTGCATGACTCCCGAGCCCGTAGGGTCTACACACTTAAGGTTCGATGACGCTAGGGTTATAGGGAATAGATGTACGTGGTTACCAAATGTTGTTCAGAGTCTCGGATGAGATCCCGGACGTCACGAGGAGCTTCGGAATGGTCCAGAGGTAAAGATTTATATATGGGAAGTCATCGTACGGTCACCAGAATAATTCGGGGGGTTATCGGTATTGTACCGGGACCACCGAAGGGGTTCCGGGGGTCCACCGGGAGGGTCCACCTACCCCGGAGGGCCCTATGGGCTGTGTGTGGAGAGGGACCAGCCCCTTAGTGGGCTGGGCGCCTCCCCCCTAGGGCCCATGCGCCTAGGGTTTGTGGGAACCCTAAAGGGGGCGCCCCCTTCCCTTGGGGGGCAAGGCAACCCCCCTGGCCGCCGCCCCCTCCTCAGATTGGATCTGAGGGGGCCGGCACCCTCTCCCTTGCCCCTATATATATGTGGGGGTGGGAGGGCATCCACACCCAAGTTCTGGCGCAGCCCTCCCCCTCTCCCAAGTCCTCCTCCTCTCCCGCGGTGCTTGGCGAAGCCCTGCAGGATTGCCACGCTCCTCCTTCCCCACCACGCCGTCGTGCTGCTGCTGGATGGAGTCTTCCCCAACCTCTCCTTCTCCCCTTGCTGGATCAAGGCGTGGGAGACGTCACCGGGCTGCACGTGTGTTGAACGCGGAGGCGCCGTTGTTCGGCGCTTAGATCAGAATCAACCGCGATCTGAATCACTGCGAGTATGACTCCTTCATCCGCGTTCTTGCAACGCTTCCGCTTAGCGATCTACAAGGGTATGTAGATGCACTACCCTTCCCCTCGTTGCTAGATTACTCCATAGATTGATCTTGGTGATGCGTAGAAAATTTTAAATTTCTGCTACGATCCCCAACAGTGGCATCATGAGCTAGGTCTATGCGTAGTTTCTATGCACGAGTAGAACACAAGTTGTTGTGGGCGTCGATTTTGTCAATTTACTTGCCGTTACTAGTCTTATCTTGATTCGGCGGCATCGTGGGATGAAGCGGCCCGGACCGACCTTACATGTACTCTTACGTGAGACAGGTTCCACCGACTGACATGCACTAGTTGCATAAGGTGGCTAGCGGGTGTCTATCTCTCCCACTTTAGTCGGATCGGATTCGATGAAAAGGGTCCTTATGAAGGGTAAATAGAAATTGGCATATCACGTTGTGGTTTTGGCGTAGGTAAGAAACGTTCTTGCTAGAAACCTATAGCAGCCACGTAAAAACTTGCAACAACAATTAGAGGACGTCTAACTTGTTTTTGCAGCATGTGCCGTGTGATGTGATATGGCCAAAAGGATGTGATGAATGATATATGTGATATATGAGATTGATCGTGTTCTTGTAATAGGAATCACGACTTGCATGTCGATGAGTATGACAACCGGCAGGAGCCATAGGAGTTGTCTTAATTTATTTATGACCTGCGTGTCAACATAAATGTCATGTAATTACTTTACTTTATTGCTAAAGCGTTAGCCATAGTTGTAGAAGTAATAGATGACGAGACAACTTCAAGAAGACACGATGATGGAGATCATGGTGTCATGCTGGTGACAACGATGATCATGGAGCCCCGAAGATGGAGATCAAAAGGAGCAAATGATATTGGCCATATCATGTCACTATTTGATTGCATGTGATGTTTATCATCTTTTACATCTTATTTGCTTAGAACGACTGTAGCTTAAATAAGATGATCCCTCGTAATAATTTCAAGAAAGTGTTCCCCCTAACTGTGCACAGTTGCGAAGGTTCGTTGTTTCGAAGCACCACGTGATGATCGGGTGTGATAGATTCTAACGTTCGAATACAACGGGTGTAAGCCAGATTTACACACGCAATACACTTCGGTTGACTTGATGAGCCTAGCATGTACAGACATGGCCTCGGAACACGGAAGACCAAAAGGTCGAGCATGAGTCGTATAGAAGATACGATCAACATGAAGATATTCACCGATGTTGACTAGTCCGTCTCACATGATGATCGGACACAGCCTAGTTGACTCGGATCATGTTTCACTTAGATGACTAGAGGGATGTCTATCTAAGTGGGAGTTCATTAAATAATTTGATTAGATGAACTTAATTATCATGAACATAGTCTAAATTATCTTTGCAAATATGTTGTAGATAAATAGCTCACGTTGTAGCTCCCTGTTCCAATACGTTCCTAGAGAAAGACTAAGTTGAAAGATATGGTAAGCAATGATGCAGGCTGGGTCCGTAGTTCGAGGAGTGTCCTCACTGCTACATAGAAGGCTTACGTCTTTGATGCACCGCTCGATGTGCAAACCCCTACAACGTCGTCTATGGATGTTGTGAACACCTGACAGACACATCCTGATGACTACTTGATAGTTTAGTGCACCATACTTTACGGCTTAGAATCGGGATTCCAATGACGTTTTGAACGCCATAAGACATATGAGATGTTCCAAGAGCTGAAATTGGGATTTCAGGCTCATGCCCGTGTTGAGAGGTATGAGACCTCTGACAAGTTCTTTTGCAACAAGATGGAGGAGAATAGCTCAGCTAGTGAGCATGTTCTCAGAATGTCTGGGTGCTACAATCACTTAAATCAAGTGGGAGTTAAACTTCCAGATAAGATAGTGATTGATAGAGTTCTCTAGCCACTATCACTAAGCTACTAGATCTTCGCGATGAACTATGACATGCAAGGGATGGAGTTGATCCCGGAGCTGTTCGCGGTTCTTAAGACCGCAAAAGGTAGAAATCAAGAAGGAGCATCAAGTGTTGATGGTTTAACAAGACCACTAGTTTCAAGAAGGGCAAGGGCTAGAAGGGAAACTTCATGGATGGCAAACCAGTTGCCGCTCCAGTGAAGGAACCCAAAGTTGAACCCAAACCCGAGACTAAGTGCTTCTATTGTAAGGGGAACGGTCACTGGTAGCGGAATTACCCCAAATGCATGGTAGATAAGAAGGCTGGCAACTTCAACAAAGTATATACGTGTTATTAATGTGTACCTCACTAGTACTCCTGGTAGCACCTGGGTATTGGATGTTGGTTCAGTTGCTATTATTGGTGACTTGAAGCAAAAGCTACGGACTAAACGGAGACTGTCTAAGGGCGAGGTGGCGATGTGTGTTGGAAGTGTTTCCAAAGTTGATGAGATCACCATCGCACGCTCCATCTGCCTTCGGGATTAGTATTGAACCTAGATAAATGTTATCAGGTGTCTACGTTGAGCATGAATGTGATTCGATCATGTTCATTGCAATACGATTATTCATTTAAGTTAGAGAATAATGGTTATTCTGTTTACATGAATAATACCTTTCATGGTCATGCACCCTATGTGAATGGTTCATTGAATCTCGGTCATGGTAATATGCATGTTCACGCCAAAAGATGTAGAGTTAATAATGATAGTACCACTTTCTTGTGGCACTATCGCTTAGGTCATATTAGCGTAAGATGCATGAAGAAACTCCATGTCGATGGATGTTTGGAGTCACTTGATTTTGAATCGCTTGACACATGCGAGCCATGCCTCATGGGCAGGATGACTAAGACCCTGTTTTCAGGTACAATGAAACGGGCAAGTGACTTGTTGGAAATCATACATGCTGATGCATGTGATCCAATGAGAATTGAAGCATGCGGTGGATATCACTATTTTCTCATCTTCACTGACAATTTGAGTAGACATAGGTATATTTACTTAATGAAGCACAAGTCTGAAACGTTTGAAAAGTTCAAGCGATTTCAGAGTGAAGTTAAGAACCATCATAACAAGAAGATCAAATTCCTACGATCTGATCGATGAGAATTTCTGAGTTATGAGTTTGGCAATCACTTAAGACGTTGTGTAATTGTTTCACAGTTGAAGCCACCTGGAACACCACAGGGTAATGGTGTGTCCGGACATCGTAATCGAACCTTATGAGATATGGTGCGATCTATGATGTCTCTTACCGATCTACCGTTTTCATTTTGAGGTTATGCGTTAGAGACAGCTGCATTCACTTTAGATAGGACACCATCTAAGTCCGTTGAGACGACGTCGTATGAATATGGTTTGGCAAGAAACCAAAGTTGTCGTTTCTTAATGTTTGGGGCTGCTTAAGGCTTCAGCCGGAGAAGCTCGAACCCAAAGCGGACAAACACATCTTCATAGGATACCCAAAGGTGACAGTTGGGTACACCTTCTATCTTAGATCCAAGGGCAAAATTGTTTGTCTCTAAGAATGGGTCCTTTCTCGAGAAGGAGTTTCTCTCGAAAGAATTGAGTGGGAGGAAGATAGAACTTGATGAGGTTGTCGAACCTTTATTTCAACCAGAAAGTGATGCAACACAGAAAGATGTTTTCTGTGGCGCCTATGTCTGTTGAATAGGAAGTTAATGATAGTGATCATGAAGCTTCGGATCAAGTTGCTATCGAACCTCGTAGGTCGACAAGGATATGTACTACTCCTGAGTGGTACGGTAATCCTGTCTTAGATATCATGTTGTCAGACAACAATGAACCTACGAGCTATGAAGAAGCGATGGTGGGCCAGTATTCCGACAAATGGTTAGAAGCCATGAAATCCGAGATAGGATCCATGTATCAGAACAAAGTATGGACTTTGGTGGACTTGCCCGATGATCGGCGAGCCATTGAGATAAATGGATCTTTAAGAAGAAGACGGACGTGGGCGGTAATGTTACCATCTATGAAGCTCGACTTGTGGGAAAGAGTCTTTTCACAAGCTCAAGGAGTTGACTACGATGAGAATTTCTCACCCGTAACGATGCTTAAGTCCGTCGGAATCATCTTAGCATTAACTGTATTTTTCGATTATGAAATCTGACAGATGGATGCCAAAAACAAGTTTTCTTACCAGTTTTCGTAAGAAAAAGTTGTATGAGATACAATAAAAGGTTTTGTCGATCCTAAGGATGCTAAAAGGTATGCTAGCTCCAGCGATCCGTCTATGGACTAGAGCGAGCATCTCGAAGTCGGAATATATGCTTTGATAGAGTGATCAAAGCTTTTAGGTTTATACAATGTTTGCTAGAAACTTGTATTTACAAGAAAGTGAGTGGGAGCACTACAACATTTCTGATAAGTATATGTGGATGACATATTGTTGATTCGAAATAATGTAGAAATTCTGGAAAGCATAAATGGTTGTTTGAAGAGTGATTTTCAAAGGAAGACCTGGATAAAGCTGCTTACATATTGGGCATCAAGATCTATAGAGATAGATCAAAACGCCTGATGATACTTTCAAAGAACGCACACCTTCACATGTTTTTGAAGGAGTTCAAAATAGATCAGTCAAAGAAGGGGTTCTTACCTGAGTTGTAAGGTGTGAAGTTGAGTAAGACTCGAAGATTGACCACGGCAGAAGAAAGAGGAAGGACGAAGGTTGTCCCCTATGCTTTTGTCATAGGCTCTATACGGTATGCCATGCTGAGTACCGCACCTGATGTGTGCCTTGCCACATGTCTGGCAAGAGGGTGCAAAGGTGATCTAGGAGTGGATCACCAGATAGCGATCAAAATTATCCTTAGAGGAATAAGGAAATGTTTCTCGTTATGGAGGTGATAAAGAGTTCGACGTAAAGAGTTACGTCGATGCAAGATTAACACCTATACGGATAGCTCTGAGTAGAGATACCGGATACGTATAATGGAGCAAAAATTTGGAATAGCTCCAAGTGGAACGTGGTAGCAGCATCTACGATATGACATAAAGTTTTGCGAAATACATAGGGATCTGAATATTGCAGACCCGTTGACTACAACCTCTCTCACAAGCATAACATGATCAAACCCAGAACTCATTGAGTGTTAATCATGTAGTGATGTGAACTAGATTATTGAGTCTAGTAAACTCTTTGGATGTTGGTCACATGGCGATGTGACCTGTGAGTGTTAATCACATGGCGATGTGAACTAGATTATTGACTCTAGTGCAAGTGGGAGACTGCTGGAAATATGCCCTAGAGGCAATAATAAATTAGCTATTATTATATTATATTTCATTGTTCATGATAATCGTTTATTATCCATGCTAGAATTGTATTGATAGGAAACTCAGATACATGTGTGGATACATAGACAACACCATGTCCCTAGTAAGCCTCTAGTTGACTAGCTCGTTGATCAATAGATGGTTACGGTTTCCTGACCATGGACATTGGATGTTGTTGATAACGGGATCACATCATTAGGAGAATGATGTGATGGACAAGACCCAATCCTAAGCCTAGCACAAGATCGTGTAGTTCGTATGCTAAAGCTTTTCTAATGTCAAGTATCATTTCCTTAGACCATGAGATTGTGCAACTCCCGGATACCGTAGGAGTGCTTTGGGTGTGCCAAACGTCACAACGTAACTGGGTGGCTATAAAGGTGCACTACGGGTATCTTCGGAAGTGTCTGTTGGGTTGGCACGAATCGAGACTGGGATTTGTCACTCCGCGTAATGGAGAGGTATCTCTGGGCCCACTCGGTAGGACATCATCATAATGTGCACAATGTGACCAAGGAGTTGATCACGGGATGATGTGTTATGGAACGAGTAAAGAGACTTGCCGGTAACGAGATTGAACAAGGTATCGGGATACCGACGATCGAATCTCGGGCAAGTATCATACTGATAGACAAAGGGAATTGTATATGGGATTGATTGAATCCTTGACATCGTGGTTCATCCGATGAGATCATCGTGGAGCATGTGGGAGCCAACATGGGTATCCAGATCCCGCTGTTGGTTATTGACCGGAGAGTTGTCTCGGCCATGTCGGCATGACTCCCGAGCCCGTAGGGTCTACACACTTAAGGTTCGATGACGCTAGGATTATAGGGAATAGATGTACGTGGTTACCGAATGTTGTTCGAAGTCCCGGATGAGATCCGGATGTCACGAGGACTTCCGAAATGGTCCGGAGGTAAAGATTTATATATGGGAAGTCATCATACGGTCACCGGAATAATTCGGGGGGTTACCGGTATTGTACCGGGACCACCGAAGGGGTTCCAGGGGTCCACCGGGAGGGTCCACCTGCCCCGGAGGGCCCTATGGGCTGTGTGTGGAGAGGGACCAGCCCCTTAGTGGGCTGGGCGCCTCCCCCCTAGGGCCCATGCGCCTAGGGTTTGGGGGATCCCTAAAGGGGGGTGCCCCCCTTGCCTTGGGGGGCAAGGCAACCCCCCTGGCCGCCGCCCCCTTCTCAGATTGGATCTGAGGGGGGGCGGCCCCCTCTCCATTGCCCCTATATATATGTGGGGGTGGGAGGGCAGCCGCACCCAAGTTCTGGCGCAGCCCTCCCCCTCTCCCAAGTCCTCCTCTCCCGCGGTGCTTGGGGCAGCCCTGCAGAATTGCCACGCTCCTCCTTCACCACCATGTCGTCGTGCTGCTGCTGGATGGAGTCTTCCCCAACCTCTCCTTCTCCCCTTGCTGGATCAAGGCGTGGGAGACGTCACCGGGCTGCACGTGTGTTGAACGCGGAGGCGCCTTTGTTCGGCGCTTAGATCGGAATCAACCGCGATCTGAATCGCTACGAGTACGACTCCTTCATCCGCATTCTTGCAACGCTTCCGCTTAGCGATCTACAAGGGTATGTAGATGCACTCCCCTTCCCCCTCATTGCTAGATTACTCCATAGATTGATCTTGGTGATGCGTAGAAAATTTTAAATTTCTGCTACGATCCCCAACATTGGTATCAATGAATGGGGGTAGTATATGTGGACTGAACTGCAGACTGACGGAATAAGAGGGGGATAGCTACTCCTGTCGAAGACTATGCTTCTGGCCGCCTCCATCTTGCAGCATGTAGAAGAGAGTAGATGGTAAGTTCACCAAGTAACATCGCATAGCATAATCCTACCCGGCGATCCTCCCCTCGTTGCCCTGTGAGAGAGCGATCACCGGTTGTACCTGGCACTTGGAAGGGTGTGTTTTATTAAGTATTCGGTTCTAGTTGTCATAAGGTCAAGGTACAACTCCGGGTCGTCCTTTTACCGAGGGACGTGGCTATTCGAATAGATCAACTTCCCTGCAGGGGTGCACCAATTTTCCCAACACGCTCGATCCCCTTTGGCCGGACACACTTTTCTAGGTCATGCCCGGCCTCGGAAGATCAACACGTCGCAGCCCCGCCTAGGCACAACAGAGAGGTCAGCACGCCGGTCTAAATCCTATGGCGTAGGGGTCTGGGCCCATCGCCCATTGCACACCTGCACGTTGCGTACGTTGCCAGTGAGCAGACCTAGCAACCTCCATTACAAAGGAAGTTGCATTACGCGGTCCAACCCGGCGCGAGCCGCTCAGTCGCTGACGTCATGAAGGCTTCGGTTGATACCACGACTTCGAGTGCCCATAACTGTTCCCGCGTAGTTGGTTAGTGCATATAGGCTAGTGGCCAGACTCAGATCAAATACCAAGATCTCGTTAAGCATGTTATTTTGAAGTAATCGCGAACACCAACCAGGGCCAGGCCCGCCACTCACCTGGGTGGTCTCAACCTGCCATGTCGCTTCGACACAAAGATCCACACAGAGGGCCATCGGGTAAGTATGTCCTTACGGCCCCCAATTCGTGAATCAACCGCGGGTACTCAACGAGCCGACCCGACTTTAGTCACAACATGTATCTTGTGTAATAAGTATAGTATATACCCGTGATCAACACCCGACGTGATCACAGCCCGATAGTATAGCATGGTAGACTGACAAGAATGTAGGACCACTGATGATAAACTAGCATCCTATACTAAGCATTTAGGATTGCAAGTAAGGTATCAGCAACTGTAGCAACAATGACAGGCTATGCATCAGAATAGGATTAACGGAAAGCAGTAACATGCTACACTACCCTAATGCAAGCATTAGAGAGAAGAATAGGCGATATCTGGTGATCAAGGGGGGGCTTGCCTGGTTGCTCTGGCAAGTAGGGGTCGTCAACAGCGTAGTTGATCGGGGCACCAGCAGCGGCGTCAGTCTCGTAGTCTTCCGGAGAGAAGAGGGGAAGAAACAATGAATACAATGCAAACAGATGCATAACGATGCATGACATGACAATGAGTGGTGCTAGGTGGGCCCTATTGCAGTAGGAGGTGATACCGGTGAGGGGGGAACAACCGGGAAAATATCCCCAGTGTTTCGCGTTTTTGGACAGATGAATCGAAGGGGGAAAGTTGCGTGTTTGCTATGCAAGGCATGCGTGGCGGACGAACGGGCTGCGTATCCGAATTCGTCTCGCCGTTCTGAGCAACTTTGATGTACAAAGTTTTTCCATCCGAGCTATGGTTTATTTTATATTAATTTTAAAAGACTTAAATCATTTTAGGACTTATTTAATTATTTTAATTCAACATGATCCAGAATAGTATATGCTGACGTCATCGTCAACAGTCAACGGGGCATTGACTGGGTCAAACTGTCATGCGGGACCCACCTGTCATTCTCTGCTTAGGTTAATCAGGATTTAGCTAAACTAATTAATGTTTAATTAAACTAACTAGTTAATTAGATTAATTAAACATGATTAATTAACTTAATTAATAATTAATTTTTATTTTATTTATTATTATTTTATAAAAAACGTTATGGGCGAGGCCCCCTTGTCATTGGCCCCAAGGGCCATAGCAGGTGCGGGCGACGGGTTTCGGGCGCGGCCCGATCGGGCGCACACCCAGGGGCGTCGCGGCGAACGAAGCCGGCGAGGTCGGGCGGTCGCCGGAGGGGGGACGCCGGCGGGAGGCAGCAGGGCGCCACCAGCGGCGCGCGGGCCAGCAGAAGCTGCCCAGTAGCGGCGAGAAGAGGGGGCGGCGCGACGGCGCAGGTGCAGCCGCAGGCAGCAGAGGGGGCGCGGGCGGCTAGCGGCGCGTGGGCGGGTGCGGTGGAGCGGCGCTGCTAGGAGGCAACAGACGTGGCGGGACGACAACGAAGCGTCGAGCAAGGGCCGTGGCAGGAGAGCCCGGGGGCGCGATGGCGCGGAGCATGCGACGCATGAGGCCACCACGGGCGGCGGCGCGAGCCGCGGTGCAGGTGCACGAGCAGGCGCGCTTCGGCGCGGGCAGGCGCGGCGAGACACACGGGGCTCAGCCCAGAGCACGACACGCGTGTGCGAGTGCGGGGCAAGGCGGAGTGTGGGAGAAGGGAGAGGTTGCAATGCGCGGGCGTGTGCGCGGTCGAGTGGGCGCGGCCGGGGCCATGGTGGCCGCGAGCACGGCGCGGGCGGCGCGCCGGCGTGGAGCTGTGGGACGAGGGAGCAGCTGGGGAGAGGGCGCGGCCACGGCGGAGCGGGCGCACGACACGGCAGAGAGAGGAGGGAGGGGGAAGCTCACGAGACCGATAGGGAAAATGGCAGCGCGGTGCGGGGAGGATGACGGGGACGAGATCGACGGGGAGACAGTCCGGCGAGGAAGGCTCGGCGAGATCCTTGGGCGGCGGTGACGGTGCACGGCGACGAGGCGAAGGGTACGGCGGGGGGAGGGGGGTTCGTTCCCTCGATCCAGATCTGGATCGGGGGAGGGGGAGAGCAAGTGGGGGGAAGTGGGGCGTTGGGTTCTGTGTTTTGATTTTCGGTTTGCCTTTTTTTCGCCCCTGAACGAGATGGCCGAATTTCGGTCATTTAAAAAATTTCGGCAAAATCTCGGACGAAATTACAAAAACAAAATTTGAATTTTTGAATAAAATTTGACCGAAAATTGGCTGAAATTCGGCCAAAATTGGACAGAAATTTGCATCAAGCAGGGGAGAAGTGCAACCCAACGACCCTCAAGAGTAAGATCTTGAATAAGCAACGAAGAAGCAAAGAAACAACTGAGAAGGAAGTGCCCTGTGCATCAGTCGAACATAACCCTCACTGCCACAACGATCAAGCACCATGTCGTGGCCTTGAAGAAGCAAGGAAGAAGGACCTAGATGGGGTAGAGGAGGCGCGAGGCGGCCCACGACGCAGGCTGCGCGTCCACGCGCTCGGACGGAATCAAGCAGACAGGAGGTGGGGCGGCTTGATGCGGCAGCGACGGCGTGCGGATTCCTCGCCGGAGGAGCTCGGGACAGCTGTGGGAAGGCGCCACGTGAGCACCATAGCCGCCGGAGGAGCTCGTCTCCGTGTGTTGCACATCGGCGGCGCCGCACACAGAAACATCAGGAAGGATTGGTAAGTTTAGGGTTAGGGCATACAGGTCGTGGTTTTGTCTTCAGCCCATGATAGTGAAACTTTCCGTTGTTGGGCCAGGCCAGAAATTCAAATTGGGCCGAATTTTTTGACCGATAGCTACATATTCCGGGCCCAGCCGAGATGGCCGAAATTCGACCGAGATTTGTTTTTTCCGGCCGAAAATCAAAACACGGGTTGGGTTAGGGTTATCCTAACCGGGTGAGGATAAGGAGAGGTGTGCGACGCCGGCTGGGTTGCGGGGCTGGTTGGGTAGGATGGGCCGAGGCCCATGGGGAGCCGAGGGGGTTTTCTTTTGTTTTCTGTTTTGTTCCTTTTTTATTTATTTTCCTGTTTTGTTTCCTTTTTAAAATATTTAGGCATTTTATAAAGGCACGACTCCTTCACCATAAACACCTAGACAATTAGTGGCAAGCTCCGAATATTTTTTTTAATGTTTGAAAAAGTTTGATGTTTGACATTATTTAAATTTTTGAATTTGAAAACTTTTGATCCAATGCGAGATTAGCAACAGTAACCGGGGTGACGTGGCACCGTTAACGTTACAACCGCGCCGATATGGGCGAGACATTATTGGAGCTTAGAGCTTGGGTTGATTGAACAATGCAGCACGCGGGATGTTGAAAACGCGGACGGAACGGACTTTGCCGGAATCAGAGAAGAAGGATATGAGGATGCATGGACGTGGACAGGAGGGATTGTCGGCTCGGTCGGGGCCTCTCGGTCTTCGGTATGGTTGGGTGAAACTGAAACTGGGGCACGGCGCGCGCGAGGAATCGGCTGTTGCTTGGCCAGTGCGGCCATGCATGGTCGGCGACGAGAAAGAGATGATCTTTGAGAAGTTGTTGTTGTTGTTATTTGAACGGCTTGGCCGCCGAGCAGATAGACATGCGGCGCCAACTTTGTGGGCTTGGCCGCCGGAACAGTTGGGTCGACTGCTGCTTCGCCGGAACGCGGGGGCGAAGGCGAATGTAGTTACCGGAGAGGGAACGAGCCGGCAGTGAGTTCCGCGCGACCCCGGCGGTGGTCACATGCATGCGCTGCGTGCGAGATTGGGCCGGCGGCCCTCCTGTCTGTCGGTCTGGGAATGAAATGAAAGAAAAGCCGCGCTCTTTAATTTGTGCTCCACTTGGCAATTGACGAAAGGGAATTCACGTGTGTGGAATTGATTGAGTTGTCGGAGCCGAGCCGAGGACGCCGTACGTCGGGTCGCGGCGACGATTCTGTACGGAGAGGATGTGGAGTGAGGATAGGGTGAAGCACCAGGAGAGATGAATTCCTCGTAGGCGCATGCATGCATGGAGGCATGGTGGGCTTGGCCGGCGTTATGGAACTTTTGCGGTTGAAGGAAAGCTTGACGCGCGGGGGCTACGGCGGTCGGTTCTGTCATCGCCGACATGGTAAGGAAGGAAGGAAGGTGTCGAGATATCCTCCTCATGTGGGCTGTGAGGAGATGACCATTTAAGGCCTTTTAGGCAGCCCAAAGAGGTGCATGAGCCCACTACCCATTAGGGTTATGACCTAGGGTCATTTTGGACTTTGCACATGAGTGGATGGGGATGCTTTACCCTCCATCCAGCAGCCACCACAAAGAGTGACGAAAATCAGTTCATCCTCCAAGAGAGAAGAAGAGAGAAAACCAAGAGAGCAAGGGAAGAAGAGGACAATTGAAGGAAGAAGCAAGGGAGCTCCTCCCCAAGGTTGTGATGGTCCAGATCCACTACCTTGTCTCCTTCAAGCTTCGATTCCACCATCTTTGGTGAGATTGTTCCAATCCCACGTTCTTGAACCCCCAAATCTTGTTGTGTTCATCTAAGATTTAGAAATCTTGATGTATGAGATCCTCTAGTGTTTTCTAGAGAAGAACTTGTTGTATCCCACATTTGATTATAGTGGAAGAGGATTTGGGTGGCTTCGGCCCGTGGTTTTTCCCATCAAGTTGAGGGGTTTTCCACGTAAAAATCTGGTGTCTCTTTGTTGATGTTTGGTGTTGTCCAGAAACTTACTCCTACCACAAGACACTAGGCTGAGGAGTGTCTTGCCTGCAGAGTAACATTTTCTGCCTCCATATATGCTGCTGCATATGTTTCCTTCCGTGCTAAGCAACGATCCTTGAATTAGTACATGATGTGGTGCTGAGATTACTTATTTCCGCTGCAGTTATCAGTTAACCACAAGTGCATTTGTGTGCGAATTCCCATCAGAGTGGCATCAGAGCCTTGGTTGCTTAGAAGGTTGCAAATCCCATTTGATTGATTGTTGCTGGAAGTGCTGCTCACAATGGCTTTGGAAGAAAGCGCTACTACAAGTGGGATGATAAAACTTGATTCTTCCAATTACTCATTATGGAAGCCCATGATGGAAGACATCCTTTATTGCAAGGATTTGTATGAGCCAATTGTGAAAGACAAGATACCCACAGGTGTCACGGAAGAAGAATGGAGAGTGTTGCACAGAAAGGCAGTAGGTATGATTCGGTTGTACATCAACCACAATATTTTCCACCATGTTGCAAATGACACAAATGCTTATGAGATGTGGCAGAAGTTGGAGTCTATGTATGAGAGGAAGACATCAATGAACAAAGCCTCGGTGATCAAAAGACTTGCAAAGCTTGAGTACCGAGATGGCACAAGTGTGATTGAGCACTTAAATGTCTTCCAATGCCATATAAATCAACTTTCAGCCATGAAGATCAACTTTGAGGATGAGGTGCAAGCATTGTTGTTGCTGAGTTCCATGCTTGATAGTTGGAACACGCTTGTTGTGTCACTTAGCAATTCAGCTCCGGATGGGAGGCTGACTTTGGAGATGGTGAAGAACAGTATGCTGAATGAAGAAGCCAGAAAGAAGGAAAAGGGTGATGCCTCTTGTTCTGATGCGTATGTGGCTGAAACCCATGGGAAGAATGAGAACCGTGGACGCAGCAATACAAGATTTCAGCAAGGCAAAAGCAAATCTAGGGAGAGATCAAAGTCAAAACAGAGAAAATATATTACTTGCTTTCATTGTGGCAATCCGGGACACATAAAGAGCGAGTGCAGGAAGTACAAAAGAGAGCTTGCAGAGGGGAAATTCACAAAGAAAACCGAGCAAAAGGCTGAGAGCAGTTCAGCCATGACCGCAACAGATGAGGACTATCTAGTCATTGAAGATGAAGATTGCTATAGTGTTGTTCGTGATGATGCCATGAGTTGGGTTGTGGATTCAGGTGCGTCCTTCCACATCACATCACACAAGGAGTATTTCACATCTTACACTAGTGATGTTGCCGGCCAAGTGAGGATGGGAAATAGTGGTTCGTCAGCAATTGTTAGCAAGGGCTCTATATGCATTGAAACAAACACATGTTGCGGATTGGTGCTCGATGATGTGAGGCATGTTCCCGACATAAGGCTGAATTTGTTGTCAGTGGCAAGCTTGATGATATCAAACATCCTAGTTATTTTGGTGAAGGAAAGTGGAAGCTCACCAAAGGCTCTTTGATTGTGGCTCGAGGAAATAAGCAAGGTAATCTCTATGTGACTAAAATCAAGTTGTGCAATGAGGTGTTGAACATTGTTGAAAAAGACACTTCGGTTGAATTGTGGCACAAGAGGCTTGGGCATATGAGTGAGAAGGGCATGCACGCTCTTGCTCGCATGGAGTACCTCCCTGAGTTGAAAGGTATATCCTTGAAACCCTGTGCACATTGTTTTGCTGGCAAACAACATAGGGCTGCATTTTGTACACTCCCTCCACATCGTGCAGAAAATGTTCTTGATATTGTGCACACTGATGTTTGCTCCATGACTGAAAAATCTCATGGTGGAGCATTATACTTTGTGACTTTTATTGATGACCATTCCATAAAGATTTTTGTGTATGTGCTGAAACACAAATACCAGACGCTTGAAGCCTTCAAGGAGTTCCATGCCAAAGTTGAAAGAGAAACTGGCAGGAAATTGAAGTGCGTGAGATCAGACAATGGTGGTGAATACAGAGGTCCTTTTGAAAGGTATTGCAGAAATGTTGGCATCAAGCTTGAGAAGAGTCCACCAAAAACACCCCAGCTCAATGGTCTTGCAGAGAGAATGAACAGGACACTCATAGAGAGGGTCACAGCTATGCTCTCTCATGCTCATTTACCTATTATTTTGGGCTGAAGCATTGATGAATGCTATGTATGTGGTTAACTTATCTCCCTCAGCTCCTCTTGCAGGTGATATTCCTCAAAGAGTTTGGTCAGGGAAGGAGGTATCATACAAGCATTTGAAGGTCTTTGGTTGCAGGGCATTTGTACATGTTTCAAGGGACGAGAGATCCAAGCTTGATAGCAAGACAAAGCAGTGCATCTACCTCAGGCAACCAAGTGAAGAGTTTGGCTACAGGTTGTGGGATCCAGTAAATAGGAAGATTGTGAGAAGCCGAGATGTGGTGTTCATTGAAGATGAAACAATAAAAGATATTGGGAAACCAGATAAGCCAATGACCAACACACCTCAGGTTGACATGGATCCAATCCGTCCTCCTCTCGTGCATGACAATCATGGGGGAGATGATGACACTGAAGACAGTGGAGATGCAACTGATCAAGGCAGTACAAGTCAAAGTGGCGAGCAGCCATCAAGTGACGATGATGATGAAGTTGATAATGATGATGCCAATAAAAATCCACCTGATTCACCACCAGTGCAGTAGCAAAGAAGAAGTGAAAGAGGTCACATTCCTTCTTCTAAATATCCACCACATCAATATGTGTTGATGACAGATGCAGGTGAGCCCTCATGCTATGAGGAGGCAATGTCTGATGAGAACAAGGAAGAATGGTCAGAAGCCATGCAGGATGAGATGAATTCCCTGTATGAGAATGATACCTTTGAGTTGGTGAAACTGCCAAAGGGAAAGATAGCACTCAAGAACAAGTGGGTGTAGAGAGTGAAGACTGAAGAAAACACCTCACATCCAAGGTACAAGGCCAGATTGGTTGTGAAAGGATTCAGTCAGAAAAAGGGCATTGATTATAGTGAGATATTCGCTCCGGTGGTCAAGATGTCTTCGATCCGAGTTGTGCTTGGCATGGCTGCCACCATGGACTTGGAAATTGAACAACTTGATGTGAAGACATCATTCTTACATGGTAATCTAGAGGAGGAGATATACATGGAGCAACCAGAGGGATTCATGGTTGCAGGCAAGGAGCACTTAGTTTGCAAATTGAAGAAGAGCTTGTATGGCTTGAAGCAAGCTCCTCGACAGTGGTACAAGAAGTTTGAGTCTTTTATGACTGGGCTTGGTTACCATAAAGCACAACCTGACCATTGTGTCTTTATGAAGAGGTACGCCGAGGGTGACTTTATTATTCTCTTATTGTATGTTAATGATATGCTGATTGTTGGAAATGGCACAAAGAGGGTTGCTCTCCTCAAGAAGGCATTGAGTAAATCATTTGCCATAAAGGATTTAGGACCAGCTAAGCAAATACTTGGCATCAAGATCTCCCGTGATAGATCAAAGAAGCTGCTTTGGCTAAAGATACATTGAGAAGGTACTTGAAAGGTTCAATATGAAAGATGCAAAATCTGTTATCTCTCCGCTTGCAGGCCATCACAAACTGAATTCAAAACAATGTCCTACAAGCAAGAAGGAGAAAGAAGAAATGAGGAAAGTACCTTACCAATCTGCTGTGGGTAGTTTGATGTATGCCATGGTATGAACTAGGCCTAGCATTGCCTATGCAGTTGGAGTTGTTAGCCAGTTCATGACAAATCCAGGTAAAGCTCACTGGGAAGCAGTGAAGTGGATTCTCAGATATCTCAAGGGTACTTCTACATCTTGTCTATGCTTTGGAAATGGTGACCCTGTATTGCAGGGCTATACAGATGCAGATTACGCAGGTGACAAGGATCTTAGGAAGTCTACATCCGGATACCTGATGACTTATGCAAGGGGAGCAGTGTCATGGCAATCAAGATTGCAGAAATGTGTTTCTACATCAACTACAGAAGCTGAGTACATTGCAGCAGTTAATGCCGACAAGGAAGTTTTGTGGATGAAGAACTTCTTGCAAGAGCTCGGCATGAAGCAAGAGAAGTATGTTCTGTTTTGTGACAGTCAGACTGCTATTCATCTTGCCAAGAATTCAAGTTATCACTCTCGAACCAAGCACATTGATGTGAGGTACCATTAGATTCGAGATGTTGTGAGTTCCAAGTTGCTGAAACTTGAGAAGATCCATACCGACAACAATGGTTCGGATATGATGACCAAGATATTGCCAAATGAGAAGCTACAAGCATGTTGCAAGGTAGCGGGCATGGCGGTGCCCCCCTCATGAGTCGGAGGGGGAGATTTGTTGGGATATCCTCCTCATGTGGGCTGTGAGGAGATGACCATTTGAGGCCTTTTAGGCAGCCCAAAGAGGTGCATGAGCCCACTACCCATTAGGGTTATGACCTAGGGTCATTTTGGACTTTGCACATGAGTGGATGGGGATGCTTTACCCTCCATCCAGCAGCCACCACCAAAAATGATGAAAATCAGTTCATCCTTCAAGAGAGAAGAAGAGAGAAAACCAAGAGAGCAAGGGAAGAAAAGGAAGATTGAAGGAAGAAGCAAGGGAGCTCCTCCCCAAGGTTGTGATGGTCCAGATCCACTACCTTGTCTCCTTCAAGCTTCGGTTCCACCATTTTTGATGAGATTGTTCCAATCCCTAGTTCTTGAACCCCAAATCTTGTTGTGTTCATCCAAGATTTAGAAATCTTAATGTATGAGATCCTCTAGTGCTTTCTAGAGAAGAACTTGTTGTATCCCACATTTGATAATAGTGGAAGAGGATTTGGGTGGCTTCGGCCCGTGGTTTTTCCCCTCAAGTTGAGGGGTTTTCCACATAAAAATCTGGTGTCTCTTTATTGATGCTTGATGCTGTTCAGAACTTACTCCTACCACAAGACACTAGGCTGAGGAGTGTCTTGTCTGCTGAGTAACATTTTCTGCCTCCATGTATGTTGCTGCATATGTTTCCTTCCGTGCTAAGCAACGATCCTTGAATTAGTACATGATGTGATGCTAAAATTATTTATTTTCGCTGCAGTTATCAGTTAACCACAAATGCATTTGTGTGCTAATTTCCATCAGAAGGAAGAAGAAAAAATTTGTTGGAGAGGCATAGGTAGGAGAGGAGAGGAGCGATTGGGTCGCCGGAGCCGACGACGCGGTGGCGGTGAGCGGAGACAAGAAATGTCCATATCATCCACATACGAACCATGCATGCATCATGCGCATGCACGAGCATGCGTGGACATGCAAATCATGGAGGTTCTCCTCTCAGGGCGGGCAGACCATGGACGACGAGCGTATGACTGCGAACGTCAAATCGACTCTCCGGTGAAAAATTGATGGACTGCCGTGACTTGATGGTTGGTTGGAACCGGAGAAAAGGCTGGTGCTTGGCTCGATCGGATGGCGGTGGCGGTGGTTATACGATCCCCTACCTAGATGACACCTTTTTTTTGTCTTTTATCCTTTTTTTTCTAGCCAATACTTAGATTTCACCATGACAAGCGCATTTTTCAGAGTGATTCACGCACACGATATATAACCACAATGGTTCACGGAGACGATATATAACCACAATGTACAGATAGCCATGTTTACACGGTCTACAATATAGCACATGAGATCGGTACTCTTGGACGGTTCAACACAAAACAGAGTCTTAAGGAACGAAACAGAATCTCAGTCTCTCCAGAGAATAACAGGCATGCATACCTTGGACTGGACATAGGAAAAGAGAATAACAGGCAGGCATGCATACCCTGGACTGGAGATAGCAACGAAACAGCGCCTCAATCACTCCAGGAACGTCTCATTCCAAATGGGTGAAGGCACTCCAGCCCCCTGGTGCGAGGAGGATTCCTCGCCGTTTCTTGGGCTTCCCTGCGACGAAAAATATTTTCGGGGTAAGCAATGGGCGGGCGAGACTTCTATATGGCTCTTTTTTTTTCAGAGATTGAACAGAACAAAGGCATGCACAGGGCACCAGGACAAGGTGCTCTCTTTCTTTCCATGGATTTGAGAACCAGAGCTGTAGCTCCAAACTCACTCTTAATAGATCTTAAATCATTAAATCCGCGTGATGCCGGAGTTTAGACCATCAAGACACAAAAAACACTTGCACTCCAGAAGGACTTCGATCTACCACCTCTGTTTCTAAATATAAGACGTTTTGGCAGTTTAAATTGAACTGCCAAAACGTCTTATATTCAGGAACAGAGGGAGCATATAAGAAATAGTTCGTCCTTTTAGGGGACCAATCAAGCAGGTGGGACTGCACAAGATTCCTCGCAACATGGAGACATCGAACAAACAATTACCTTAAAGCGTTTGCCATATCCGCATTTGTAGGGTCCAGTTTCAAGCCAGCTTCAAACGTCTGAGCTGCTTTTCCATAGTCCTGTGAGTAGACACCAGAAGATGATCAATTTCATCACGGTCACAAAAGAATAGCCGTAACAAATTTGTTCTGTTTTACCTGTAGCAACATAAAGGCTGCTCCTAGCCGATAGTAACCTTTGGGCCAAAGAGGTCGTAGCACTGTGCACCTAGCAGCGTCGGAGAGAGCCTCTTTTCCTATTCCCGCGTGCAACATACAGAAACTCCTATGTGCTAGCAGGTTTGCAAGACCTTTTGGACTAGGCTGAAAACTCATTGCCTACAGTAGACCAATCACATGCAGATTTTGTTACAAGGTAGTAGTTTGCATAACACAGTAACAACATTTTCACTGACCCCACCAACATTTCTGATAATCCAGATCGAGACAGAGAGAAACCATTCACTTTTATGAAATCAGTATAACGTTTCTGACAGAATTTTCACGAAAGATACATGGAAAATGATGCTGATTTTTTATGAATTAATATAGATAACTCCAGAATTTTAAATACCTTTGAATGTTCACACGGTTCCTCTAACTAAAACATAAGCAGTTCAACTCCAAAGCAGTTTTTTTATGTCGGTAACTAATCTGCGGCGGTCACTTTCCATTGTGTTAATTTTAATAAGGCAATAGCAACTGCGAGCATAATCCAGACTGAATTTTGAGGACAAACAGTGCAAAACAACTGTTATAATAACATGCAGCTGTAGTGCCACACAGACTGCCTTTGTTTCAGATACTGTGGTTCTAGTCTAGCTGCAGCTTAAACAGTTAGATTAGGACACTGAACAGTTTGACAGGGATTGAACCTTTTGGGCGTGTTCAAAATGTGAAGTGTCTTGCTAGATAACAATGACAAGCACATGTTTAATTGACACCGTAACTATCATAATCATCTAGGCTCAGTGACTTACACAAGTATATAGGTCTCCTGCTATGATATATTCCTTTCTCTTAAAAGCCTCTGTAGCTTGCAACTTTAGTTCAGCTCTTTTCGCTTCACATAGATGTATATCCTGATCAAAAAATATTTTTGGTCAAGACATATATACAGCACAAACACAGAAAAGAAGCTTCACTTAGAATCTTAGTTGACCCTAACAATGACATTAAAACTTTCTCAAATGTGGGCGCTTATAAAAAGGGCAGCCCGGTGCATGTAGCTCCCGCTTGCGCAGGGTCTGGGTATGCATAACATTTTTCTGTTATTATAAATATCAATAGAAATCATGACTGCAGGAGCAGAGCAACAGAAGAATGGAAGACGACTAGCCATTATACATAATATTATGGAACTGTAAGTGAGCGGAAAAGGAACTACATACCCTCGGCTTCAAACCAAAAGATTGCACATGAGAAATAATTCCATCAATACTCCAATCCGGCAATCTTGAAATGGGAGAAGTTAAAGGAAATAACATCGCAACCATATCCCATCTGGCTTGGAGGGCGGCAATTTCGATTGGAGTTGTACCAAACTGCAGGAGTAAATGAGATGGCTGATTTCATGTTCGATCATCATTAATACAAGATGGACTATACTAGCAGAGCATTTCAACATTGATAGTTACAATTCCATGTCTACAATTTCAACCAAATGGCTAGATGGGCTTTGAGCAAATCAAAACGCGGGAACAAACAATGGAATAGTCTTGTCCATACCTCTCCACTAAATTCGGGAAATAAAGCTAAGGTTAAATCCTATAAAAATATTAATTCTAATCCCAGACTAATATGTTTCTTATACTGCATTAGTTTGTCAAAGCATAATAGAGAGAGAATGTGCCATCGACACAATAGAAGAATAAGTCTTTGAAAGCATCCTGTGTCTATTTGACCAGGCAATGAAGAAAACTGGAGAATTTCTCCATTGACAATAAATAAATTCATGAAAGTCCTGCAAGGTACTCCGCAAAGAGATAATTGCACACGATGGTGATTTACCAAGAATACCTCCTAAAAACAAGGGGAAAAAGAGCAGAAAAGCCTATGCCCGTCTTCCTTGGGCAGCAATTGGTAAGTTCAACACCTGGGAAGAACTGCAGCTGACATGTGCCGACCAAGGCGGTGCAAAATGTTACGATATGGTGATCTGCTCCATTGATATTACACGGTAAACATGTTGGTAGGAATACTTTTCCCATGTTCTCAGTAGATCATGCATCACGTAGTAACATATATGATTTACCAAAACAATGTGTTTCCTTATGCATGAATAAAATATTCCCAGCAGCATGGGTACAGTTGATGTAAAAGAAGCGGCTGAGCACATTTATCCTAATCCCTCAACAGCCTAGAACCTAACATGTCCCACCGAGGCCAACTACGAACAGATAATACGCATGAAAGTGGATCATGAAGGCAGAGGGGGAGAAAACAATACAAGACTCAGTGACTCACCCCATCATCAATATCTGGGTCAGCGCCAGCATCTAGTAAGCATTTCAGGATATCAGATAAGCCATTGCCCGCTGCTATCATCAAGTAAGTAACACCAGTATAGTCAATTTTATTCACATCAGCGCCAGCCTGTGTAAATAAATTTTAGTTTCATTTGAGTAAGTGCTTGAGATGTCAACTGCAGAAAATGTAGA
Organism: Triticum monococcum; assembly: GCA_034509565.1. Classification (NCBI taxonomy): domain Eukaryota; kingdom Viridiplantae; phylum Streptophyta; class Magnoliopsida; order Poales; family Poaceae; genus Triticum; species Triticum monococcum. The sequence continues at coordinate 70,978,638 of CM067842.1, read as the reverse complement.
CTACACTAAAGGAAGCTCCATAAACGAGAAAGATTATTGACCTTAATGAGTAGGTTCACACATTCCAGCGATTCAGAAATCATGGCCAGTCTTAACGGGGTACTATCAAGGCGGAAAACCTTATTAGGCTGTGGAAAGTAGAAAAACCAATTTATTCACTTGCAAAAAATGGAGTAATGGGGAAATAAAATAAGCACATTGTACACATATTGGCATTTCTCAACGCACAGAAGCATACATTTTTTTGATTTAATTATAAAAATTAGACAAACATTTAGAGCACCTGTGAGAAAATAAGCATGTTTCACTTCAGGAGAATTATTTATGGTCAAACGACAAACATTGTATATATGATTTGCTTTGTGCCAACATAAACAAACTCTTTTGGTTCAGATGATTGAGCCCAAGTACTAACAGACAACAGTATTTCCACTTCTCATTACAATGCATGCATGATAGTTATGAACTGGAGATAAAGCCGCTTAGGGCCTTAACAAACCAACCAGGATTTACTTTTGCACAGCCCAGAAGAGAAGGAAGAAAGTGGTGACTTACATCTGCATGATGCTGCAACAAAATATTCATCGAGCCATCTTGACCATTAGTAGCGGCAACATGCAATGCGGTCCCATACACAGAATCGAAATGATCCACATCAATTCCAGTTGAAAGCAGCAATTCCACTATCTCACATTGTCCTAGAATACAAGTTTGTAGAAAAAATCAGCAAGATAAGCTTATTTTTGTAAAAAGAAAAAAATGTAGACACTTGCAAATGTTTTTTGAATTGTACACTTGCAAATGTGATAACCGCCAGTTACCAATGATCATGTCCAGGACCAAGTTTAGAATATCTGACTTCTAGCTAGTTGTTTTTCTATCTAAATATAGGCAGTAGCTAGCAAAAATCATCGATTTGTGAGCAAACAAGACTAGAATCAACACTTGAGAGTGACACGGTGTTTTCTCTCCCGAAAATCGATCTGTGAGCAAACAAGACTAGAATTAATTAACACCAATTTACTTTACATTCCAATCCTCAAAGTTGCCGTACAGAAACTCATTGTTTCTGCTTGTTCCACCGTCCAAATCACATATGTCTGAACTTGGTGAATACTAGATGTCAACAAAAACATATGCCAGGATGGAAGTTGAACAGGCTGCGCGCGTGTGGGAGAGGTGAGGGGATACCAAAACTTGCAGCAGCATGAAGAGGTGGCCACAGGGCACCAGCTAAAGTTGGATCAGCACCACGATCCAGAAGATATCTGGTGGTAGCAGGCGTCCCATAAGTCGCAGAAATGGCCAGAGGAGTGTCACCTGCAACAAAACAAAAGAACCAAATTAACCTGGGATTACTTACTGGGCCGGGATGTGATGTGCACTTGTGCATCTAGCCGTGGTCCTGGGAGGTGCAGCAGAATTGACGCCAAGATTTCCAAAGGGAACCGGACTAATTAACCTGTGAAGGTGCGCTGGTTGACATCGACGCCGTGGTCCTCGACGAGGCACCTACAGATGTCCAGCCGCCCTTCCATGACCGCCACAGTCAGCGCGCGCGCCCTGATGCCGACGTCCGCCGCCACGACGCCCGCCATCTCTGCGCACATCACATGATCGGCCCAAATTAATTACCATCACCAAGGAAGGAACCCTAAGGGTAGGGGCAGGAGCTAAAGGATGCGGTGGGCTGGTTGTTATTACCTTTGAGGAGGAGGAGGTCGCCGTCGAGAACGGCCTGCAGGAGCGGGTGGCGAGGCTCCGTCGGAACCCCATCCATGGCGGCACGGGCAAGCGGAGAATGACGGCGGCTCAGCAGCACAAGACTCTGACTCCAGTCAAGAGAGAGAGAGCGCGCGGTCGCAGTCGCAGTCTGCGGTGGGGAAATGCCGCAGATGGAGAGTGGCTTTTAATTTGTACACCCCTCTGCCCATTTGATTTCTTTTGCTGTTCCTTTTCCTGTAAAGCTAAAAAAAATTAAGGTCAAAAAAAACGCTCCTCCACTGTTTAATGCATCCATAATGAGTAGCGTTGTCCGGAACGCGCTTTTTCAGGGAGCGCTTGTCATGGTGGGGACCAGCACGCGGAAGGCGCGGGGAGGCGTCGTCATACGTGGGAGAGGTGGGGTGCCCATGCAAGCACGAATGGCAATGACTACACATATGGTACATGATGAAGAAGCAGGGTCCATCAGCGTGGCATGTTTTTAGCTTTTCCTTTTCCCGTGTAATGTTTTAAAAAATAGAAGTTAAAAGAAAACGCTCCTTCACTGTTTAATGCACCTGCACTGGGTAGGGTTATTGTGACGCGCTTTTTCCGGAAACGCTCCTCATGGTGGGGTCCAGGCATGCGGGGGGGGGGGGGGGGGGGGGGGAGGCGTCGTCGTACGCGGTAGTGGTGGGGTGCCCACGCAAGCATGAGTGACAACAGTTGCCTACACACGTGGTACGAGATGAAGAGATAAAGCCCACCCGCGCAACATTTTTTTAGCTTTTCACTTTTCTCGTGTAAAGTTAAAAAATGAAAGTCAAAAGAAAGCACTCCTCCACTATTTAATGCACCCCGTTGGGTAGGATTGTTGGGACGCGTTTTTCCGGGGACGCTCGTCATGATGGGGCCAGGCACGCGGGAGGCGCGGGGAGACGTCGTCGTACGTGGGGGTGATGGGGTGCCCACGCAAACACGGGTGGCGACAGTTGGCTACACACGTGGTACGGGATAAAGAGGCAGGGCCCACCGGCGCGACATCTTTTTAGCTTCCCCCTTTCCCGTGTAAAGTTTTAAAAAATGAAGGTCAAACGAAAATGCTACTCTACTGTTTAATGCACCTGGACTGGGTAGGGTTGTTGGGATGTGCTTTTTCGGTGAACGCTTGTCATGGTGAGGGGCAGGCATGTGGGAGGCACGGGGAGGCGTCATTATGTGGGAGTGGTAGGGCGCCCACGCAAGCACCGGTGCCAATAGTTGGCTACACACGTGGTACGGGATGAAGAGACAGGGCCCATCGGCGCGACAATTTTTTTAGCTTTCCTCTTTTCCATGTAAAGTTAAAAAAATGAAGGTAAAAAATAAACGCTCCTCCACTGTTTAATGCACCCGCACTGGGTGGGGTTGTTGGGACGTGCATTTTCAGGGAACGCTCGTCATGGTGCGGGGCAGGCATGCGTGAGGCGTGGGGAGGCGTCGTCGTACATGGAAGTGGTGGGGTGTCCACGCAAGCACGGGTGGCAACAGTTGGCTACACTCGTGGTACGGGATGAAGAGGTAGGGCCCACCGATGCGATATTTTTTTAGCTTTTCCTTTTTCGTGTAAAGTAAAAAAATGAAGGTAAAAAAAACGCTCCTCCATTGTTTAGTGCACCCGCACTTGGTAGGGTTGTTGGGACGCGCTTTTTCGGGGAACGCTCGTCATGGTGGGGGCCAGAAACGCGGGAGGCGCGGGGAGGCGGCGTCGTGCGTGGAAGTAGTGGGGTGGCCACGCAAGCACGGGTGGCAACAGTTGGTTACACACATGGTACGGGATGAAAAGCCTGGGTCCACTGACGGACACTTTTTTTGCTTTCCCTTTTCCCGAGTAAAGTTTTAAAAAATGAAAATAAAAAAAAACGCTCCTTCACTGTTTAATGCACCCCGCACTGGTAGTGTTGTTGGGATGCGCTTTTATGGGGAACACGGGTGGCAAGAGTTGACTACACATGTAGTACGCGATGAAGAGGTAGGGCCCACCCGCGCGGCATTTTTTTAGCTTTCCTTTTTTCATCTAATCATCTAAAGTTAAAAATAATGAAAGTTAAAAGAAATCACAAGTCAGACTTTTGAGAGTTCAAGTTTTGAAAATTCTCAACTTCAATTTTTAGCATTAAACATGTGTTTTAGTTCCAACACATATCTATTGGTGAGGTATACAAAATAAGAAACAAACAAATTACTGCATCTTTTGACATATTATTACATAAAGCAATGTATATGTAGAACTATTGTCATGTTTTTTTGGAGATAATGTGTAAATGGTTTTTTTTGGTAACTTGACCACGTGGATCTTCGAGCACAAATACGCTCCTCCACTTGTTTAATGCACCCACGATGGATATGGTTGTTGGGACGCACTTTTTCTACACAGTCTTCATGTGGGGCCAGGTGCGTGGAAGGCACCGGAAGCCGTCGTCATACGCGGGAGTGGTGGGGGGATAGGGCACATCAGCAACCGTTGGCAACATACGTGGTACGAGATGAAGAGGTGGCGCCTACCTGTGTGGCATTTTCCAGCTTTTCCTTTTCTTTTGTACAACATAAAAAATGAAGTTAAAAGATATAACAAGTCAGAATTTTGAAAGTTCAAGTTTCAAAAAATCTCAACCTTTATTTTTTTAACATAAAAAATGTTTTTTAAAGTTCATTTTAAATATCCAAATGTTCAAAAATCTAAAACAAAATTTTCTGAATTTTATGAAAGTGTCCCAAAGAAAAGTATGGATCATGTGCGCCATTCAAAAAGTGGAACGTACACATTCGTAAGAATCGACCGCGTGGGCTACCTGGCACATGATATCATAAAATCAATGTATATGTGGAAATATTGTCATGTTTGTCTTGGAGAAAGTGTGTAAATGAGTTTTTTTCGTAACTTGACCACGTGAACCTTCGAGAACGAAATCGCTCCTCAACAGTTTAATGCACCCCCAGTCAAGCATGGGAGCACATTGGGTATGGTTGTCTGGACACGCTTTTTTGCGGCACACTCGTCATGGTGGGGGCCAGGAATGTGGAAGTGGTCGGAAGCCTTCGTCGTACGCGGGAGGGGTGGGGGGAGTGGGCACATAAGCACATGCGGTAACAGTTGCCTACACATGCGGTACCGGATGAAGAGGTGGGGCCTACGCGTGTGACATTTCCAACTTTCCAGTTTCTTGTGTAAAGTACAAAAAATTAAAGTTAAAAAATATCACAAGTCAGATTTTTTTCAAGTTTCGAAATATCTCACTTTAATTTTTTTAACATTAAAATATCTTTAAAGTTCATTTTGAATATTCAAATGTTCAACAATCTAAAACAAAAATTCCTGAATTTTCATACATGCATTTTATGAAAGTGTCCCAAAGAAAAGTATGGCTCATGTGCGCCATTCAAAAAGTGGAAAGTACACCTCGGTAAGAATCGACCGTATGGGCTACCCGACACGTGGTAGCACAAAATTAATGTATATATAGAAATAGGGACAATTGCATTTTTGCCCCTAGTTGGAACCTACCCACGGGTTTTGCCTTTACTTTTCGACTCTGCTCAATTTTGCCCTTAGATTTGCCCCCGAGGTCGCCCGAATGCCCTTTGACCGTTTGACCAGTACTTTGAAAATTCATAGCAAATTCATATGAACTCGGAAAAATGCAAATAAGATATCAAAATGTTCAGAAGAACATTACCTTTATGTGCATCTCATTTGCATTAAGGACAAAAGTATCGTTTAAACTACCCAAGGTTATTAATGTTATTAACATTATTAAAAATAAAAAGGTATAAAAATACTTTTTTCAATAATAAAAATTACATGCAAATGTAGGTGATGTTTTCCGAACATCCTGATATCTTTTTTTGCATTTTTCTGAGTTCATATCAACTTGTTATGAAGTTTCATCAACTTGTTATGAAGTTTCAAGAAACTTCATAACAAGTTGATATGAACTTAGAAAAATGCAAACAAGATATCAGGGTATTCAGAAAATGTCACCTACATTTGCATGTAATTTTTATTCCTAAAAAAAGTATTGTTTATACCTTTTTATTTTTAATAATGTTAAAAACATTAATAACCTTAGGTAATTTAAACAGTACTTTTGTCCTAAATGCAAATGACATGCACATAAAGGTAATGTTTATCTGAACATTTTGATGTCTTATTTGCATTTTTCTGAGTTCATATCAATTTATTATGAGTCTTTAAAGTATTGTTCAAACGATCAAAGGGCATCCGGGTGATCTTGGAGAAAAATCTAAGGGCAAAACTGAGCAGAGTCGAAAAGTAAGGGCAAAACCCGTGGGTAGGTTCCAACTAGGGGCAAAAATGCATTTGTCCCGTTGATAACCCACAAGTATAGGGGATCGCAACAGCTTTCGAGGGTAGAGTATTCAACCCAAATTTATTGATTCGACACAAGGGGATCCAAAGAATATTCTCAAGTATTAGCAGCTGAGTTGTCAATTCAACCACACCTGGAAACTTAGTATCTGCAGCAAAGTGTTTAGTAGCAAAGTAATATGATAGTGGTGGTAGCGGCAACAAAAATAAAGACAGCAAAAGTAATGTTTTTGGTATTTTGTAGTGATTGTAACAGTAACATCGGGAAAGTAAATAAGCGAGAACCAGTATATGGAAAACTCGTAGGCACCGGATCAGTGATGGATAATTATGCCGGATGCGGTTCATCATGTAACAGTCATAACATAGGGTGACACAGAACTAGCTCCAATTCATCAATGTAATGTAGGCATGTATTTCGTATATAGTCATACGTGCTTATGGAAAAGAACTTGCATGACATCTTTTGTCCTACCCTCCCGTGGCAGCGGGGTCCTATTGGAAGCTAAGGGATATTTGAAGGAAATATGCCCTAGAGGCAATAATAAAGTTATTATTTATTTCCTTATATCATGACAAATGTTTATTATTCATGCTAGAATTGTATTAACCGGAAACATAATACATGTGTGAATACATAGACAAACTTAGTGTCACTAGTATGCCTCTACTTGACTAGCTCGTTAATCAAAGATGGTTATGTTTCCTAACCATGAACAAGGTGTTGTTATTTGATTAACGAGGTCACATCATTTGTTGAATGATCTGATTGACATGACCCATTTCATTAGCTTAGCACCCGATCGTTTAGTATGTTGCTATTGCTTTCTTCATGACTTATACATGTTCCTATGACTATGAGATTATGCAACTCCCGTTTTCCGGAGGAACACTTTGTGTGCTACCAAACGTCACAACGTAACTGGGTGATTATAAAGGAGCTCTACAGGTGTCTCCAAAGGTAGATGTTGGGTTGGCGTATTTCGAGATTAGGATTTGTCACTCCGATTGTCGGAGAGGTATCTCTGGGCCCTCTCGGTAATGCACATCACATAAGCCTTGCAAGCATTGCAACTAATGAGTTAGTTGCGGGATGATGTATTACAGAACGAGTAAAGAGACTTGCCCATAACGAGATTGAACTAGGTATTGGATACCGACGATCGAATCTCGGGCAATTAACATACCGATGACAAAGGGAACAACGTATGTTGTTATGCGGTCTGACCGATAAAGATCTTCGTAGAATATGTAGGAGCCAATATGAGCATCCAGGTTCCGCTATTGGTTATTGACCGGAGATGTGTCTCAGTCATGTCTACATTATTCTCGAACCGTAGGGTCCGCACGCTTAACATTACGATGATAGTTATTATGAGTTTATGCATTTTGATGTACCGAATTTAGTTCGGAGTCCTGAATGTGATCACAGACATGACGAGGAGTCTCGAAATGGTCGAGACATAAAGATTGATATATTGGAAGCCAATATTTGGACATCAGAAGTGTTCCGGGTGAAATCGGGATTTTACCGGAGTACCGGGAGGTTACCGGAACCCCCCGGGAACCATATGGGCCTTGATGGGCTTTAGTGGAAAGGAGAAAGGGGCAGCCCAAGGTGGCCGTGCACCTCCCCCTCCCCTAGTCCCATTAGGACAAGGAGAGGTGGCCGGCCCCCCTCTCTCTCTTTCCCCCTCGGGGAATCCTATTCCAACTAGGATTGGGGGGGGGAGTCCTACTCCCGGTAGGAGTAGGACTCCTCCTGCGCCCTCCTCCTAGCCGGCCGCCCCTCCCCCTTGGCTCCTTTATATACAGAGGCAGGGGGGCACCCTAGACACACAAGTTGATCATTGAGATCGTTCCTTAGCCGTGTGCGGTGCCCCCTGCCACCATATTCCACCTCGATCATATTGTAGCAGTGCTTAGGCGAAGCCCTGCGATGGTAGAACATCAAGGTCGTCACCACGCCGTCGTGCTGATGGAACTCCTCCCCGACTCTTTGCTGGATCGGAGCCCGGGGATCGTCATCGAGCTGTATGTGTGCTAAGAACTCGGAGGTGCCGGAGTAACGGTGCTTGGATCGGTCGGATCGGGAAGATGTACGACTACTTCCTCTATGTTGCGTCAACGCTTCCGCTGTTGATCTACAAGGGTACGTAGATCACACTCTCCCCTCTCGTTGCTATGCATCACCATGATCATACTTTGGTTCGGCGGTATTGTTGGACGAGATGACCCGGACCAACATTACGCGTACGCTTACGCAAGACTGGTTCCCCCGACGTGCTTTGCACACAGGTGGCTTGCGGGCGACTGTCTCTCCAACTTTAGTTGAACCGAGTGTGGCTACGCCCGGTCCTTGCGAAGGTTAAAACGGAGTCTATTTGACAAACTATCGTTGTGGTTTTGATGCGTAGGTGAGATTGGTTCTTACTTAAGCCCGTAGCAGCCACGTAAAACTTGCAACAACAAAGTAGAGGACGTCTAACTTGTTTTTGCAGGGCATGTTGTGATGTGATATGGTCAAGACATGATGCTAAATTTTATTGTATGAGATGATCATGTTTTGTAACCGAGTTATCGCCAACTGGCAGGAGCCATATGGTTGCCGCTTTATTGTATGCAATGCAATCGTGATGTAATGCTTTACTTTATCACTAAGCGGTAGCGATAGTCGTGGAAGCATAAGATTGGCGAGACGACAACGATACTACGATGGAGATCAAGGTGTCGCGCCGGTGACGATGGTGATCATGACGGTGCTTCGAAGATGGAGATCACAAGCACAAGATGATGATGGCATATCATATCACTTATATTGATTGCATGTGATGTTTATCTTTTTATGCATCTTATCTTGCTTTGATTGACGGTAGCATCATAAGATGATCTCTCACTAAATTATCAAGAAGTGTTCTCCCTGAGTATGCACCGTTGCCAAAGTTCGTCGTGCCCAGACACCACGTGATGATCGGGTGTGATAAGCTCTACGTCCATCTACAACGGGTGCAAGCCAGTTTTGCACACGCAGAATACTCAGGTTAAACTTGACGAGCCTAGCATATGCAGATATGGCCTCGGAACACGGAAACCGAAAGGTCGAGCGTGAACCATATAGTAGATATGATCAACATAACGATGTTCACCATTGAAAACTACTCCATCTCACATGATGATCGGTTATGGTTTAGTTGATTTGGATCACGTGATCACTTAGAGGATTAGAGGGATGTCTATCTAATTGGGAGTTCTTAAGTAATTTGATTAAATTGAACTTAAAATTATCATGAACTTAGTACCTGATAGTATCTTGCTTGTTTATGTTGATTGTAGATAGATGGCTCGTGCTGTTGTTCCGTTGAATTTTAATGTGTTCCTTGAGAAAGCAAAGTTGAAAGATGATGGTAGCAATTACACGGACTGGGTCCGTAACTTGAGGATTATCCTCATTGCTGCTCAGAAGAATTACGTCCTGGAAGCACCGCTGGGTGCCAGGCCTGCTGCTCCAGATGTTATGAACGTCTGGCAGAGCAAAGCTGATGACTACTCGATAGTTAAATGTGCCATGCTTTACGGCTTAGAATCGGGACTTCAACGACGTTTTGAACGTCATGGAGCATATGAGATGTTCCAGGAGTTGAAGTTAATATTTCAAGCAGATGCCCGGATTGAGAGATATGAAGTCTCCAATAAGTTCTATAGCTGTAAGATGGAGGAGAACAGTTCTGTCAGTGAGCATATACTCAAAATGTCTGGGTATAATAATCACTTGATTCAGATGGGAGTTAATCTTCCAGATGATTGCGTCATTGACAGAATTCTCCAATCACTGCCACCAAGCTACAAGAGCTTCGTGATGAACTATAATATGCAAGGGATGAACAAGACTATTCCCGAGCTCTTCGCAATGCTAAAAGCTGCAGAGGTAGAAATCAAAAAGGAGCATCAAGTGTTGATGGTCAGTAAGACCACTAGTTTCAAGAAAAAGGGCAAAGGGAAGAAGAAGGGGAACTTCAAGAAGAACGGCAAGCAAGTTGCTGCTCAAGAGAAGAAACCCAAGTCTGGACCTAAACCTGAAACTGAGTGCTTCTACTGCAAGCAGACTGGCCACTGGAAGCGGAATTGCCCCAAGTATTTGGCGGATAAGAAGGATGGCAAGGTGAACAAAGGTATATGTGATATACATGTTATTGATGTGTACCTTACTAGAGCTCGCAGTAGCACCTGGGTATTTGATACTGGTTCTGTTGCTAATATTTGCAACTCGAAACAGGGACTACGGATTAAGCGAACACTGGCGAAGGACGAGGTGACGATGCGCGTGGGAAACGGTTCCAAAGTCGATGTGATCGCGGTCGGCACGCTACCTCTACATCTACCTTCGGGATTAATATTAGACCTAAATAATTGTTATTTGGTGCCAGCGTTGAGCATGAACATTATATTTGGATCTTGTTTGATGCGAGACGGTTATTCATTTAAATCAGAGAATAATGGTTGTTCTATTTATATGAGTAATATCTTTTATGGTCATGCACCTTTGAAGAGTGGTCTATTTTTGATGAATCTCGATAGTAGTAACACACATATTCATAATACTAAAGCCAAAAGATGCAGAGTTGATAATGATAGTGCAACTTATTTGTGGCACTGCCGTTTAGGTCATATCGGTATAAAGCGCATGAAGAAACTCCATACTGATGGACTTTTGGAACCACTTGATTATGAATCACTTGGTACTTGCGAACCGTGCCTCATGGGCAAGATGACTAAAACACCGTTCTTCGGTACTATGGAGAGAGCAACAGATTTGTTGGAAATCATACATACCAATGTATGTGGTCCGATGAATATTGAGGCTCGTGGTGGATATCGTTATTTTCTCACTTTCACAGATGATTTAAGCAGATATGGGTATATCTACTTAATGAAACATAAGTCTGAAACATTTGAAAAGTTCAAAGAATTTCAGAGTGAAGTTGAAAATCATCGTCATAAGAAAATAAACTTTCTACGATCTGATCGTGGAGGAGAATATTTGAGTTACGAGTTTGGTGTACATTTGAAAATTTGTGGAATAGTTTCGCAACTCACGCCACCCGGAACACCACAGCGTAATGGTGTGTCCGAACGTCGTAATCGTACTTTACTAGATATGGTGCGATCTATGATGTCTCTTACTGATTTACCGCTATCGTTTTGGGGTTATGCTTTAGAGACGGCTGCATTCACGTTAAATAGGGCACCATCAAAATCCGTTGAGACGACGCCTTATGAACTATGGTTTGGCAAGAAACCAAAGTTGTCATTTCTTAATGTTTGGGGCTGCGATGCTTATGTGAAAAAGCTTCAACCTGATAAGCTCGAACCCAAATCGGAGAAATGTGTCTTCATAGGATACCCAAAGGAGACTGTTGGGTACACCTTCTATCACAGATCCGAAGGCAAGACATTCGTTGCTAAGAATGGATCATTTCTAGAGAAGGAGTTTCTCTCGAAAGAAGTGAGTGGGAGGAAAGTAGAACTTGACGAGGTAATTGTACCCGCTCCCTTATTGGAAAGTAGTACATCACAGAAAACTGTTTCTGCGACACCTATACCAATTAGTGAGGAAGCTAATGATGATGATCATGAAACTTCAGGACAAGATACTACTGAACCTCGTAGATCAACTAGAGTGAGATCCGCACCAGAGTGGTACGGTAATCCTGTTCTGGAAATCATGCTACTAGATCATGATGAACCTACGAACTATGAAGAAGCGATGGTGAGCCCAGATTCCGCAAAGTGGCTTGAAGCCATGAAATCTGAGATGGGATCCATGTATGAGAACAAAGTATGGACTTTGGTTGACTTGCCCGATGATCGACAAGCAATTGAGAATAAATGGATCTTCAAGAAGAAGATTGACGCTGACGGTAATGTCATTGTCTATAAAGCTCGACTTGTCGCAAAAGGTTTTCGACAAGTTCAAGGGGTTGACTATGATGAGACCTTCTCACCCGTAGCGATGCTTAAGTCTGTCCGAATCATGTTAGCAATTGCCGCATTTTATGATTATGAAATTTGGCAGATGGATGTCAAAACTGCATTCCTGAATGGATTTCTGGAAGAAGAGTTGTATATGATGCAACCGGAAGGTTTTGTCGATCCAAAGGGAGCTAACAAAGTGTGCAAGCTCCAGCGATCCATTTATGGACTGGTGCAAGCCTCTCGGAGTTGGAATAAATGCTTTGATAGTGTGATCAAAGCATTTGGTTTTATACAGACTTTCGGTGAAGCCTGTATTTACAAGAAAGTGAGTGGGAGCTCTATAGCATTTCTGATATTATATGTGGATGACATATTGCTGATTGGAAATGATATAGAATTTCTGGACAGCATAAAGGGATACTTGAATAAGAGTTTTTGAATGAAAGACCTCGGTGAAGCTGCTTACATATTAGGCATAAAGATCTATAGAGATAGATCAAGACGCTTAATTAGACTTTCACAAAGCACATACCTTGATAAGATTTTGAAGAAGTTCAAAATGGATCAAGCAAAGAAAGGGTTCTTGCCTGTGTTACAAGTTGTGAAGTTGAGTCAGACTCAATGCCCGACCACTGCAGAAGATAGAGAGAAAATGAAAGATGTTCCCTATGCTTCAGCCATAGGCTCTATCATGTATGCAATGCTGTGTACCAGACCTGATGTGTGCCTTGCTATAAGTTTAGCAGGGAGATACCAAAGTAATCCAGGAGTGGATCACTGGACAGCGGTCAAGAACATCCTGAAATACCTAAAAAGGAGTAAGGATATGTTTCTCGTATATGGAGGTGACAAAGAGCTCACCATAAGAGGTTACGTTGATGCAAGCTTTGACACTGATCCGGACGATTCTAAATCGCAAACCGGATACGTGTTTACATTAAACGGTGGAGCTGTCAGTTGGTGCAGTTCTAAACAAAGCGTCGTAGCGGGATCTACATGTGAAGCGGAATACATAGCTGCTTCAGAAGCAGCAAACGAAGGAGTCTGGTTGAAGGAGTTCATATCCGATCTAGGTGTCATACCTAGTGCATCGGGTCCAATGAAAATCTTTTGTGACAATACTGGTGCAATTGCCTTGGCAAAGGAATCCAGATTTCACAAGAGGACCAAGCACATCAAGAGACGCTTCAATTCCATCCGGGATCTAGTCCAGGCGGGAGACATAGAGATTTGCAAGATACATACGGATCTTAATGTTGCAGACCTGTTGACTAAGCCTCTTCCATGAGAAAAACATGATCAGCACCAAGGCTCCATGGGTGTTAGAATCATTACTGTGTAATCTAGATTATTGACTCTAGTGGAAGTGCGAGACTGAAGGAAATATGCCCTAGAGGCAATAATAAAGTTATTATTTATTTCCTTATATCATGATAAATGTTTATTATTCATGCTAGAATTGTATTAACCGGAAACATAATACATGTGTGAATACATAGACAAACTTAGTGTCACTAGTATGCCTCTACTTGACTAGCTCGTTAATCAAAGATGGTTATGTTTCCTAACCATGAACAAGGTGTTGTTATTTGATTAATGAGGTCACATCATTGGTTGAATGATCTGATTGACATGAACCATTTCATTAGCTTAGCACCCGATCATTTAGTATGTTGCTATTGCTTTCTTCATGACTTATACATGTTCCTATGACTATGACATTATGCAACTCCCATTTCCCGGAGGAACACTTTGTGTGCTACCAAACGTCACAACGTAACTGGGTGATTATAAAGGAGCTCTATAGGCGTCTCCAAAGGTAGATGTTGGGTTAGCGTATTTCGAGATTAGGATTTGTCACTCCGATTGTCGGAGAGGTATCTCTGGGCCCTCTCGGTAATGCACATCACATAAGCCTTGCAAGCATTGCAACTAATGAGTTAGTTGCGGGATGATGTATTATAGAACGAGTAAAGAGACTTGCCAGTAACGAGATTGAACTATGTATTGTATACCGACGATCGAATCTCGGGCAAGTAACATACCGATGACAAAGGGAACAACGTATGTTGTTATGCGGTCTGACCGATAAAGATCTTCGTAGAATATGTAGGAGCCAATATGAGCATCCAGGTTCCGCTATTGGTTATTGACCGGAGATGTGTCTCAGTCATGTCTACATTATTCTCGAACCGTAGGGTCCGCACGCTTAACATTACGATGACAGTTATTATGAGTTTATGCATTTTGATGTACCGAATTTAGTTCGGAGTCCCGGATGTGATCAAGGACATGACGAGGAGTCTCGAAATGGTCGAGACATAAAGATTGATATATTGGAAGCCTATATTTGGACATCGGAAGTGTTCCGGGTGAAATCAGGATTTTACCGGAGTATCGGGAGGTTACCGGAACCCCCCGGGAACCATATGGGCCTTGATGGGCTTTACTGGAAAGGAGAAAGCGGCAGCCCAAGGTGGCCGCGCGCCTCCCCCCTCCCCTAGTCCTATTAGGAAAAGGAGAGGTGGCCGGCCCCCTCTCTCTCTTTCCCCCTCGGGGAATCCTATTCCAACTAGGATTGGGGGGGAGTCCTACTCCCGGTAGGAGTAGGACTCCTCCTGCGCCCTCCTCCTGGCCGGCCGCCCCCTCCCCCTTGGCTCCTTTATATACAGAGGCAAGGGGCACCCTAGACACACAAGTTGATCATTGAGATCATTCCTTAGCCGTGTGCGGTGCCCCCTGCCACCATATTCCACCTCGATCATATTGTAGCAGTGCTTAGGCGAAGCCCTGCGATGGTAGAACATCAAGGTCTTCACCACGCCGTCATGCTGATAGAACTCCTCCCCGACGCTTTGCTGCATCGGAGCTCGGGGATCGTCATCGAGCTGTACGTGTGCTAAGAACTCGGAGGTGCCGGAGTAACGGTGCTTGGATCGGTCGGATCGGGAAGACGTACGACTACTTCCTCTACGTTGCGTCAACGCTTCCGCTGTTGATCTACAAGGGTACGTAGATCACACTCTCCCCTCTCGTTGCTATGCATCACCATGATCTTGCGTGTGCGTAGGAAAATTTTGAAATTACTACGTTCCCCAACAATATTAAGGCCTCCTTTTAATAGAGAACCGGAACAAAGCATTAGCACATAGTGAATACATGAACTCCTCAAACTACGGTCATCACCAGGAGTGGTCCCGATTATTGTCACTTCGGGGTTGCCGGATCATAACACATAGTAGGTGACTATAGACTTGCAAGATAGGATCAAGAACTCACATATATTCATGAAAACATAATAGGTTCAGATCTGAAATCATGGCACTCGGGCCCTAGTGACAAGCATTAAGCATAGCAAAGTCATAACAACATCAATCTCAGAACATAATGGATACTAGGGATCAAACCCTAACAAAACTAACTCGATTACATGATAAATCTCATCCAACCCATCACCGTCCAGCAAGCCTACGATGGAATTACTAACGCACGGTGGTGAGCATCATGAAATTGGTGATGGAGGATGGTTGATGATGACGACGGCGATGAATCCCCCTCTCCGGAGCCCCGAATGGACTCCAGATCAGCCCTCCTGAGAGGTTTTAGGGCTTGGCGGTGGCTCCGTATTGTAAAACGCGATGATTTCTTCTCCCTGATTTTTTTCTCTCCGAAAGCAAATATATAGAGTTGGAGTTGGCGTCGGAGGGCATCCAGGGGGCCCACGAGGTAGGGGGGCGCGCCCCCCCACCCTCATGGACAGGGTGTGGGCCCCCAGGTCTTCATCTTTGGCGAGGATTTTTTTTATTTTTTATAAGATGTTCCATGAAGTTTTAGGTCATTCCGAGAATATTTGTTTTCTGCACATAAAACAACACCATGGCAATTGTGCTGAAAACAGCGTCAGTCCGGGTTAGTTCCATTCAAATCATACAAGTTAGAGTCCAAAACAAGGGCAAAAGTGTTTGGAAAAGTAGATACGACGGAGACGTATCAACTCCCCCAAGCTTAAACCCTTGATTGTCCTCAAGCAATTCAGTTGACAAACTGAAAGAAAGAAAGAAAAACTTTTACAAACTCTGTTTGCTCTTGTTGTTATAACTATGTCAAGCCAGCATTCAAGTTTTCAGCATAGATCATAACTAACCACATTTGCAATAATTCTCAGGTCTCATAATTACTCATATCAATAGCATAATCAACTAGCAAGCCATAATAATAAATCTCGGATGACAACACTTTCTCAAAACAATCATAATATGATATAACAAGATGGTATCTCGCTAGCCCTTTCTGAGACCGCAAAACATAAATGTAGAGCACCTTTAAAGATCAAGGACTGACTAGACATTGCAATTCATGGTAAAAGAGATCCAATCATAGTCATACCCAATATAAATTAACAGTGATGAATGCAAATGACGATTGTGCTCTCCAGCTAGTGCTTTTTAATAAGAGGGTGATGACTCAACATAAAAGTAAATGGATAGGCCCTTCGCAGAGGGAAGCAGGGATTTGTAGAGGTGCCAGAGCTCATTTTTGAAATAGAGATAAATTGTATTTTGAGCGGTATACTTTCATTGTCAATGTAACAACTAAGAGATGGCGATATCTTCCATGCTAAACACATTATAGGCGGTTCCCAAACAGAATGGTAAAGTTTATACTCCCCCTCCACCAACAAGCATCAATCCATGGCTTGCTCGAAACAACGAGTGCCTCCAACATACATCAGGTCCTAGGGGGAGTTTTGTTTGCAATTAGTTTTGATTTAGTTTGCATAAAGCATGGGACTGGGCATCCCGGTGACCAGCCATTTTCTCGTGAGTGAGGAGCGGAGTCCACTCCTCTTGAGAATAAACCGCCTAACACGAAAGATAAGGACAGCCTTGGTTGATACATGAGTTATTCGAGCATACAAAACAGAATGTTTATTTGAAGGTTTAGAGTTTGGCACATACAAATTTACTTGGAATGACAGGTAGATACCGCATATAGGAAGGTATGGTGGACTCATCTGGAATAACTTTGGGGTTTAAGGGATTGGATGCACAAGCAGTATTCCCGCTTAGTACAGGTGAAGGCTAGCAAAAGACTGGGAAGCGACCAACTAGAGAGCGACAACAGCCATGTACATGCATTAAAATTAATAAACATTAGATGCAAGCATGAGTAGGATATAATCCACCATGAACATAAATATCGTGAAGGCTATGTTGATTTTGTTTCAACTACATGCGTGAACATGTGCCAAGTCAAGTCACTTAAATCATTCAAAGGAGGATACCACCCCATCATACCACATCATAATCATCTCAATAGCATGTTGGCACACAAGGTAAACCATTATAACGCATAGCTAATCAAGCATGGCACAAGCAACTATGATCTCTAATTGCCATTGCAAACATGTTTATTCATAATAAGCTGAATCAAGAACGAGGGACTCATCATATTTACAAAACAAAAGAGGTCGAGTTCATACCAGCTTTCCTCATCTCAGCCAGCCCATCATATATCATCATAATTGCCTTTCACTTGCATGACCGAACGGTGTGAATAATAATAAGAGTGTGCGTGCATTGGACTAAGCTGGAATCTGCGAGCATTCAATAAACAGGAGAAGACAAGGCAATATGTGCTCTTGGTTAAATCAACAATAATGCATATAAGAGCCACTTCAACAATTTAATTATGGTCTTCTCCTACTGACCCCCAAAGAAACGAAAAGAAATAAAACTCTTTACACGGGAAAGCTCCCAACAAGCAAAAGAAGAACGGGAAATATTTTTGGGTTTTCTTTTTAATTATTACTACTACAGCAGAAAAATAAACTACTACTATTTTTTTGGTTTTTCTTAAGATTTAGCAAACACACAAGAAGACAGCAGGAAAAGGAAAATAAACTAGCATGGATATTACAGTGAAAAAGTATGAGCACTGACATCTAGCAATGAGTGTGTGTGAATATAAATGTAATGTCGGTGAGGAATACGTACTCCCCCAAGCTTAGGCTTTTGGCCTAAGTTGGTCTATGGCCACGGATGGCCTGGCTGATACCCATAGGTGTAGTTGGGGTTGTACTGCGACGAAGAATAGTTGGGATCATACTGATGTGCAGCGGTTATCGCCTGCTGAGCTGCAGCGTGGAGTCGACCTACCTCCGCTCTCCTCTCGTACTCTTCTGCCTCCTCTCTGGTAATAACATACCTTCTTTTTGTCTGTGAATCAAAGAAGGCAGGAGCAGGGAGAGTAATACGGAAAACACGTCGTTTATCAAAAATTAAACGATATAAGAGAGGTGATTCAGGCCTCTCGACAAACTGGTGCGAAGCCATAGAGTTATAATCCAAATATGCAGGAGGCAACTCGTATCACCCTCACGAATGTCTATCTCAAGAAAATGAGGTAAACGGGTTGCATAAATTCCTCCAAAGAAATCTCCATTATGTCTATTATGATGCAACCTACGAGCTACAGTGGCTCCCATATGATAAGATTGGTATCCTAACACAGCACTCCTAGGAATGCTAAGATCAGGGACACACATGTGACATGCTTCATCCTTAGCATTTATGCATCTACCGATGAAGAGATTAAAATAATGTATAGCTGGAAAGTGAATGCTCCCTATGGTAGCCTGCGCTATATCTCTAGATTCCCCCACAGTTATACTAGCAAGAAAGTTTCTAAATTCAGATTTAGGGGGATCCCTAACACTACCCCATGATGGAAGTTTGCAAGCAGAAGTGAAATCCTCTAAGTCCATGGTATAAGATTTGTCATAGAGATCAAACATGACTGAAGGAGAATTACGCGAAGATGAATACTCAAACCTCCTCACAAATGAACTTGTGAGATCATGATACTGGGGGCATTTTTTAGCCTCAAAATCCTCAAGACTGGCGTTGCGCAAATATGCTTTCAATTCTTCTTTAATTCCCGCACGGTCCATAAAATTTTCCGATGGCCATTCGCAAGGCCGTACTGGAGCGTCTCTTGGTGGATCCTCGTCAGCATCACGCATAGCAATCCCGGGTCCTTGCTTCTCAGAGGAACCACCTTGGAACATTTTCCTAAGCATATTGTTTTTCTCTGAAAAATTCTGAAATTTTTAGTAACTTCAAACAAAAGTGAACCAACTTCAATAAAACTGATAGCAACTACTCCTACAAGTGCCTAGAGCCTATATCAAGCATTAGAACTACTTAGAACCATATAAATTTGACATGCGAGCTCAAGAACATGGTCACCTATGCAGCACAAATTTGCAAAGAATAAAGCACTAGAACAAAAACTAATTGGACCAATGGAGGAGTCACATACCAAGGAACAATCTCCCCAAGCAGTTTTGCGAGAGGTGCTTTGAGCAAGGAGATCGAAAATCACAGCAAAAGTGGCTGGAACTCGTGCTTGAGTTGTTTTTTCGGGTTTGTGTGAGACAGAGGAAGAAGATGGGTGTTGGGATAAGTGGAGGAGGGCCACCGTGGGCCCACGAGGTAGGGGGGCGCGCCCTAAGGGGGGGGGCGCCCACCACCCTCGTGGCCAGGTGGCAGCTCCTCCCGTGGTAATTTTTGCACAGTAAATCCTCAAATATTCTCGAAAAAATCATATTAAATTGGCATGTCATTCTGAGGACTTTTATTTTCAGGATATTTTTATATTGCACGGATAAGTCAGGAAACAGACAGAAAATACTATTTTTACTTTATTTAATATAAATAATAGAAAGTAAAAGTGGGGTACAGAAGGTTGTGCTTCTAGTTTCATCCATCTCATGCTCATCAAAAGGAATCCACTAACAAGGTTGATCAAGTCTTGTTAACAAACTCATTCCGATAATCATGAAACCGGAGAAATTTCGAATAACACTAAGTTACCTCAACGGGGATATGCACATCCCCAATAATAAGTATATCATATTTCTTTTTGATAGTAGGAAGAGGAAATTCAAAACCTCCAATTATAATCGATGGAATTTTTCCAATGGAGTTGATACTATGAACTTGAGGTTGTTTCCTCGGAAAGTGTACCGTATGCTCATTACCATTAACATGAAAAGTGACATTGCCTTTAGTGCAATCAATAACAGCCCCTGCAGTATTAAGAAAAGGTCTTCCAAGAATAATAGACATACTATCGTCCTCGGGAATATCAAGAATAACAAAGTCCGTTAAAATAGTAACGTTTGCAACCACAACAGGCACATCCTCACAAATACCGATAGGTGTAGCAGTTGATTTATCAGCCATTTGCAAAGATATTTCAGTAGGTGTCAGCTTATTCAAGTCAATTCTATGATATAAAGAGAGAGGCATAACACTGACACCGGCTCCAAGATCACATAAAGCAGTTTTAATATAATTTCTTTTAATGGAGCAAGGTATAGTAGGTACTCCGGGGTCTCCAAGTTTCTTTGGTATTCCACCCTTAAAAGTATAATTAGCAAGCATGGTGGAAATCTCAGCTTCCGTTATCTTTCTTTTATTAGTAATGATATCCTTCATATATTTAGCATAAGGATTTGTTTTAAGCACATCAGTTAATCGTATACGCAAAAAGATAGGCCTAATCATTTCAGCAAAGCGCTCAAAATCCTCATCATCCTTTTTCTTGGATGGTTTTGGAGGAAAAGGCATGGGTTCTGAACCCAAGGTTCCCTTTCTTTACCATGTTTCCTAGCAACAAAGTCTCTTTTATCATAACGTTGATTCTTTGATTGTGGGTTATCAAGATCAACGGCAGGTTCAATTTCTACATCATTATCATTACTAGGTTGAGCATCATCATGAACATCATCATTAATATTTTCATTAGGTTCATGTTCATTACCAGATTGTGTTTCAGCATCAGACATAGAGATATCATTTGGATTATCAGGTGGTTCAACAATAGGTTCACTAGAAGTTTGCACAGTTCTATCATTTTTCTTTTTCTTCTTTTTAGAAGAACTAGGAACATCAATATTATTTCTTTGAGAATCTTTCTCGATTCTCTTAGGGTGGCCTTCAGGATACAAAGGTTCCTGATTCATTCTACCAGTTCTAGTAGCCACTCTAATAGCATAATCATTTTTCTTACTATTCATTTCATCAAGCACTTCTTTTTGAGCCTTAAGTACTTGTTCTACTTGAGTGGTAACCATAGAAGCATGTTTGCTAACAAGTTTAAGTTCACCTTTAATATTAGCCATATAATCACCCAAGCGTCTAATCATATAAGCATTTTCTTTTAATTGTCTACCAAAATAAGCATTGAAGTCGTCTTGCTTAAACATAAAGTTATCAAACTCATCGAAGCACTGACTAGCAATTTTAGTAGGAGGAACTTCAGCTTTATCATATCTATAGAGATAATTTACCTTTACTACCTATGTCGGGATATCGGGATCAGGAGGTTCTTTAGTAAATAAAGAATTGAGATCATATGTTTCTTCAACAGGCGGTATATTAAGACCATGTATTTCTTCAATAGGAGGTAAATTCTTAACGTCTTTAGCTTCAATACCTTTTTCTTTCATAGATTTCTTTGCCTCTTGCATATCTTCGGGACTGAGAAATAGAACACCTCTCTTCTTCGGAGTTGGTTTAGGAATAGGTTTAGTAATTGGAGCAGGAGCTGGCTCAGGAGGTGCCCAATTATTTTCATTTGTCAACATATTATTCAATACGATTTCAGCTTCATCCGGTGTTCTTTCCCTGGAAAGAGAACCAGCACAACTATCCAGGCAATCTCTGGAAGCATCGGTTAGTCCATTATAAAAGATATCAAGTATTTTGAGTTTCTTAAGAGGATGATCAGGCAAAGCATTAAGTAACTTGAGAAGCCTCCCCCAAGCTTGTGGGAGACTCTCTTCTTTAATTTGCACGAAGTTGTATATTTCCCTCAAAGCAGCTTGTTTCTTATGAGCAGGGAAATATTCAGCAAAGAAGTAATAAATCATATCCTGGGGACTACGCACACAACCAGGATCAAGAGAATTAAACCATATCTTAGCATCACCCATTAATGAGAACGGAAATATTTTGAGTATATAAAAGTAACGCGATCTCTCATCATTAGTAAACAGGGCGGCTATATCATTTAACTTAGTAAGATGTGCCACAACAGTTTCAGATTCATAGCCATAAAACAGATCATATTCAACCAAAGTAATTATATCAGGATCAACAGAGAATTCATAATCCTTATCAGGAACACATATAGGTGAAGTAGCAAAAGCAGGGTCAGGTTTCATTTTATCTCTAAGTGATTCTTTGTTCAATTTAACTAATAACCTCTTGAGATCATATCTATCTTTGCAAGCTAAAATAGCGGCAGAAGATTCCATATCAAAAAGTTAGCCCTCAGGAATAACATGCATATTTTCATCATCACTATCATCATCGTATTCAGATTCAATAATTTCTTTTTCTCTAGCCCTAGCAATTTGTTCATCAAGAAATTCACCGAAGGGCACAGTAGTATCAGGCATAGAAGCAGTTTCATCATAAGTATCATGCATAGCAGAAGTGGCATCATCAATAACATGCGACATATCAGAACGAATAGCAGAAGCAGGTGTAGGTGTCGCAAACTTACTCATAACAGAAGGTGAATCAAGTGCAGAGCTAGATGGCAGTTCCTTACCTCCCCTCGTAGTTGAGGGATAGATCTTGGTTTTTGGATCTCTCAAGTTATTCATAGTGTCCAGCAGATATAAATCCCAAGTGACTCAAAGAATAGAGCTATGCTCCCCGGCAACGGCGCCAGAAATTTGTCTTGATAACCCACAAGTATAGGGGATCGCAACATCTTTCGAGGGTAGAGTATTCAACCCAAATTTATTGATTCGACACATGGGGAGCCAAAGAATATTCTCAAGTATTAGCAGCTGAGTTGTCAATTCAACCACACCTGGAAACTTAGTATCTGCAACAAAGTGTTTAGTAGCAAAGTAATATGATAGTGGTGGTAGCGGCAACAAAAGTAAAGACAGCAAAAGTAATGTTTTTGGTATTTTGTAGTGATTGTAACAGTAACAGCGGGAAAGTAAATAAGCGAGAACCAGTATATGGAAAACTCGTAGGCACCGGATCAGTGATGGATAATTATGCCAGATGTTGTTCATCATGTAACAGTCATAACATAGGGTGACACAGAACTAGCTCCAATTCATCAATGTAATGTAGGCATGTATTCCGTATATAGTCATACGTGCTTATGGAAAAGAACTTGCATGACATCTTTTGTCCTACCCTCTGTTGACACCTGATTTTGGCAAGATATAGATTGCAATGAAGATGATATCGAGTGAATGGGTTTTCAGCACGAAAATATTCACGTTGCCGAGTGGGACAACTTTGATGTTTCGGTTATATTCAGTCGACCTTATCTTACGGACCGAAACTATACTCCGAGTGTCATAATTCAATGTTTCGAGTGGTTTTTGGCCAATCACGTCTTCAAGATGACCTCGGATGAAGGAGCACTCTTAAGGAATTGTCTTCGTCTCGTCGAGCCAATCGATTTTGATATATAAATCATCTCAATCCGAGTTCATATGCAAAAGTTAGAGGCAATACACTGCAGACCGAACCTCAACGGTAATATGGCGCGAGGTGCCAGACACTTGTCTGATACGTTGCGCGAGTAATTCAGCCATCAAAGCGGCCTTGAATCAAAAAACCTTCAACACAAAAAAGTATTGTCTCGTCAAGCTGATCGTTTTTCATATAAAATTTGTCTCAATCTGTGTCAGGACCCCGATTCCAAGCCACATCGATCTAGCCGGTAACACCTCATATCACTTTGCGGCCTCACGCACGGTATCCCACGGGTGTCGCCTTACCATGGCTCGGGACCGTTTGCGCCTTTTGGCTCACGCATATGATAGTGTCGCTAGCATCCATATGACAGAGAACCCGGGCCGACATGGCTAGTCGTGAACCCAAAGCGGCACAGACCTATGGAGACAGGCATACATGAATCACATCGAGCATGTCAGTCATCAGTGAGTGATTCCGGGCTATAGCACTGGGCTAACAGGACTCCGGGGAACCCGGGCTGTAGCAGGCTAGGCAGGACTCCGGAAGTCACCGCGTGACATTTCCCCGAAGGGACAGACATAGGAACGAAGTGAATCACATGCCGGCCAGTCAAGTGTCCTGAGCAGTAGTGCTGGGCTAGTAGGACTCCGGTGAACCGGGCTGTAGCGGACTACAATGGCTCGAGGAACACTAGACTACATTTCCCCATAAGAAAGGCTGCCAAGGATAAACAACTAGATTGTCGGATCCCACTCATACCAAGCATTTCAATCATACACACAATATGCCCGATATGAGTACATACAACATGGCATCACAACAAAACTCTACAACTCAAGTACTTTATTTGAAGGCTCCAGAGAGCCATACATAACATGTTCATACAGATAGGGGTCACATGACCCGACACTCAAGTCATACACTCATACAAGCACATGCGGAAGCAACCGGCCTGAGTATAGACACTCGAAAGAAAGAAGGCTTCTCGAAGCCTGTCTATCTACATAGGCCCCTCCATGGCCAGGATCACCACCTGGGTGGCTAGTCACTCGTCGACATCAAGGTCTACATAAAACCCATCGGAGGGGGCAGTGTTGTCGTCTGAAAACAATAAATAAGAAAACATGAGTACAAGGTACTCAGCAAGTCTTACATCAGAACCTACTATACATGCTCATTCTCAAGAAGGTGGTGGGGTTATTGTAGCAAGCCAGCTTTGACTCTTGGCTAAGCTATCCTACGGAACTTCACTAGTAAAATAGTTTTCACACACGAGTCCACTACTCACCAACACAATACTCCACCGGGGATCCTCCCTCATCATCCTACGAGAGGGCCATCCTTGGTACTCACACTTATCTTGAGTCTTTTAGTAGTATCCACTAACTTGTCTATGAACCGTGTAGGCAACCAAGTAGTCCTTTACCGCGGACGCGGCTATTCGAATAGTTTTATACCCTGCAGGGGTGTACTTCTTCATACACGCTTTCACCACTTACCGCCGTTTACACGACATGTACTCGGCAACCTTCAAGCGGAAGCCCAGCGAGGGTGTCGGCCACGACCTACCTAAACACCTAAGTCTCTAGTCCAGGTTTATCGCCTATCCAGGTTCCATCCACAGGGAGTCCGGCCGAGGTTTCCACATACGGCCCCGAACGATGTGAACAGGGTTCCCGAGACACCAAACGGGTGACTCGGTACACCGTGCCACGGTGTATCTACCGCAACATAGCCCACCCCTAGGGTCAGCGCTACGCACGGCCGCCAACACATAACCTACAACACCAGAAACTATTTGCAACTCCTGGACAGAGTACTAAGGTATTTAAGAAGCCGAGAGGGTCAATTAAGGATCCCAATGCATGGTAGTAGCTGAATCTTAAATCACACATACATATCTCAGTTCTTAGGGACGGCCTCAATGAAACAACCCACCATGTACTCCTACATGGCCTCTCATCGATACCTTTAGCAAAACATGTTCAACACATTCCTCATGTTACCGACATAATCATATCACTCTAGCCCATCACCCAGATGGACCAGACCTGACACAACTCTAAACATAGCAGGCATAGCAAGGTAGGAATCACATACATGGCTCAATCAACTCCTACACATGCTAGTGGGTTTCATCTAGTTACTGTGGCAATGACAGGTCATGCAGAGGATAAAGGTTCAACTACCATAGCACACAGCAGTTTGAATCACGATGTCTTAATGCAGTAAACAAGAGCAGAAGCAAGAACATGGGCTGTATCGGAATGATCAATGGTTGCTTGCCTGAAGGAGTGGTAGTGGGATACTGCCCTTCAGTTGGATACTCGTGAATATCCTCGGAGGTAGAACCTACCACGAAGAACACATCGGACACAATCAACACATGACGATATGCAACAATATGATGCATGGTATGACATGGCAATATGAATGTGTCTTGGCCTAATGCAAGCTATAACAGAAAGGAATGAACTCATTTGAATCAAAGATTCAAATATTAGTTCATTAAACATGGCCTTAATAGTGCATTTCCTTATTCTGCTTAAACAGCAAGGTAAACTTGTTTTGTCATGCATGAAACCATTACAGATGGATAGATTGAATTTTTCTGATCATTTTTCATATATAAATCTTTGCATTTGGAGCTATGGTTGATTTTCTATGATTTTTAGAAGTTTTAAACATTTTCTAGAATTTCCTGTATAAAAATAATTCCAGTAATTTAATTACTGCGTCAGCATTATGTCAGGGTGACGCCAGTGGTCAACAGGGACGTCCAGGTCAAACCTGACTGGTGGGTCCCGCGTGTCAGTAGTTAATTAAACTAATTATTTTTAGTTAAAACTAATTTGATTTAGTTAGTAGAGGGGGACCCACTTGTCATTGACTCAGGGGAGTCAAACTGGGGTCAAACCCCTGGTCAGCGGGGCTAATCCCGCCGGCGTTGAGTCGCCGGCGAGGCCGAGACGACGGAGGGCTTCGGATTTGGTCCTCCGGTGACCAAATCGACGGCGGAGATGTGCTATGCGTAGCTGGGGCTCGTGCGCATCTAGTGGGGCGAGTGGGAGGAGCTGGGGTGGAGCGAGCTCGCCGGAATCGAGCTCGTGGCGGCGGCCAGATTCGGACGGGGTTGGTTTCGACGCTACGGTGCACGGGAGAAAGAACTGGTGGTGGCTACGGGCTCCTGGTGCTGCACTGAGCACAACGGCGAGCTTGGCTCGAGCCACTGTGGCTCTGGCCACGACGGTGCCATGGCCGGCGGCGGGGAGCTCTCGGGTGCGGTGGAAATGGCGGCTACAGAGGCCAAATGAGCACGGGAGCTAGGGGAAAAGGAAGAGGAGCTCAAAGTGGAGTCGGAGAGGGGGTCAGCGAGCTCGGGGAGGTCTTGGCGGTGGCGAATCGACCGGAGACGGCTCGGGTGCCCGAGGTTGAAGACGAGGGCTTAGACGACGTTCGGCGGCGTTTGGGGTCGCGTGGGTCGGCGGGGAGGTCCAGGGCGACGAGGCGGAGCTATTGGGCTCGTCGGAGGGGCGAGGGAGTGGCTCTGGTGGCAACTACGGCGATCGGTGGCGAGGTTCGCGCTCGGCCGTCGCGGGAGAGAGTGAGGGAGACGAGGGGGAGAGTGAGAGAGGATGAGAGGGGGGCGTGGGGGTCGCGTGGCATTCCTGGACGTCTCCAGGACGTCGACAGAAGCAGGAGGTGGCCGGCGCGTGGCCGGCGTGTGGCGAGCACACGCTCCTGCCTTCTGGCGCGAGGAGGACGACGACTGGCGAGGCCAGTCAGCTGGGCCGAGCCAGGTGGGCTGGGCCAGCACAGGTAAGGCCTAGGTGGGCTTCCCTCTCCCTTCTTTTTTTTGATTTGTTTCTTTTTTTCTATTTAACTGCAGCTGTTGGGCTTTAATTAAAATACTAAAACGTTTCCAAAAATCCTGAAAATAATTGTGGGCTCTGTTTAGATTATTTCCAACAGCAAACATTTATTTCAAGAATTATTTGGGCATTTAAATTATTTTATAGCATTTAAATGCCCAAATTCAAATACTTATGATTTAATTCAATGACCTCCTGTTGACCTAAAAAATTGTGCACCAATTTTGCCAGAGGTTCTAACCCAAGACAAAGAGGGTGAACTTTTTAGAAGGGCATTTCAGGTTAATTGAAAATAATTTTAGTAAACCCTAGTTGTTTCCAGGGGGTGTTGGGGGTTTCTGCCTTCCCCAATTCAAATTAAGAGGAATTTAAACATGATGCACATTCTAATGCTTGAACTAGCTAGGGTGTGACAATCTGAGATCGTATGCAACCTGGAGAGGCAAATCAAGATCAAGCTGTGTTTTCAGTCGGGAAATCCGAGTGAAAAGTTTACCATCCGAGTGAAAACCTACCGATCGAGTAAAAGGTCGAGTGAAAACTTATGGATCGAGTAAAAGATTGGCATCCGAGTGAAAATATAGTAATCCGAGTGAAATTATCATCCGAGTGAAAAGATTACCGTCGGAATGAAAACTTGACGTTCGAGTAAGATATTCCCTTCCGAGTGAAATATGGTCATCCGAGTGAAAGATTGTCTTCTGAGTGAAATTATAGTCATCCGAGTGAAAGATTGTCTTCCGAGTGAAAGACTCTAACATCCAAGTGGAAAGGTCCAGTCGGACGAAAAACTCTAATATCCGAGTGGATGAGCTTGGATCCGAGTGAAACTGAAGATGTGCCTGAAAGGTAATCTAGATGACCTCAGATGGAAAAGTGATCAACACAGAAGTTGTGTGCATCGTCAAAACGGTGAACTTTGGTTTTGGAGTCATTATCATCTGAGATAGTATACGGCCTGTAAGTTCACTACGAGACTCGGAGAATCCAGTCCGTTACATGACCGAATCCGACTGGATATTAAAGATGGCTTCATAGAATATTCAAGATGTTCTTATTTGGAAAAGTGTTCAATATAAGAATTGTTCGTCTCGTCGAGGCGCACAAGTTTCATATTTGGGCTGTCTTGATCGGAGGTCATATGCAAGCTCGGCGGCCCGCGCAATGAGGAAGACAGAAGTTGGGCCAGATTCAGACTGAATCCGAGTTGGAATAGAATTAGGACTCTAGGACGTGAATTGATGTAATTTTTTGTAAGGAAAGCCTAGATGAATCCTTTGCTTGTACGGGAAGTCCAGCCGCCTCTTATATATGTTTGGGGTGATGGCCGATTGAACAACACCAATCGAACCAATCAATCTATTACACTTTTGTGTTCATCTATCTTTATCCCTTACCCTTGTATCTTTGTTTCTCGTTATTCGTTCGTTCTTCGTGTTGGAGGGCAGCGATCCACAAGGCTCTAGGGGCGAGCGAATCAACCTAGGGCAGCCCATAGCCGCCGCACTCCCTGACGGGGTCCCTCCCGGGCGTGTGGGGTTTCGGGTCTTCAAAAGCGCCCGCTGACTATCTTACGTATCGCGCTGTCGGTCGGGTCTCCTTCGACGTGAGCTACGGTGCATCACCCCCGGCGTCGAGGGTACACGTGATGTGTTCGTGTGTCAACACAATTTTTGGCGACTCTGCTGGGACGAAGCTTTGAACAATCTCTAGCCTGTTCTTGCTACGAGGAGAGCGTCATCGAGCGGCTGCAATCTACAATGGTAACATGTATCATCAATATCCTTACGTAGATGCAAATAGCCATTATGTTGATGTTGCTAGATCTTTCAATGGACATGTCATGTTGGCTAGCCCTAACGAGCAAAGGCCGACTAGTTATTCCGTTGGAGAAACTTGGAATTTACATAATCGCGACATGCAACTTATGAATCTAAACTTTCGTGCATCGACAACATCTTTCAATATGCCGATTAACAACACAATTTGTTCGAGTGATCAATATATGACACCTCATGTGCAGGAGGGCATCTCACAATTTTATCCATCGGCAGCCAACTCGCAATATGCGGGTTTATCCCCAAACATGCCGATGAATGAGACAATCGGCCATGCTTCCATTAGCTATTTGGACGGTTATCCTCAGTCATCATATAATACACCTCATGATATTAATTGTTCAGCATCATATGCAACTAAAAGTATTCATGACTCGGCTCACTTTTATGGCCGAGTGAATGGAGATTCTACAGGAGTGTATGTGTCTAATATTGCAGGAGATGAGGTGACTTTGGCTGCGTTAAAAATCTTAGCGCAAAATAAGAAGATTACCACTCTTTGCCTTGAGCAACATGATAAAGGTTTGGTTCCTGATTATGAGGCAATAAAAGCTAGGGTTTTGAAAGAAGATGAAGTGTTATCGATTGATCAAATTGGCATGAGAAAATATTCAACAACAGTGCACATGTCTTCGCCTATCATTGCAGCATGTTATACACCCCCTATACAATCGCAAAATTTCGGCAACATCAATTCATTGCTGAAAGATCATAAAAGTATTGGGGGCAAGCTGATCCAAGCAGGGCTGAGTTTAAAGAAAAACATGTGGCCCAAGTGGACAAGATCAAGCCAAAGCTCACAGGGAATAGCGTCAACGAATTTACTACGCCAACTCTTGA
The DNA here is from genome assembly GCA_034509565.1 of Triticum monococcum. NCBI lineage: Eukaryota > Viridiplantae > Streptophyta > Magnoliopsida > Poales > Poaceae > Triticum > Triticum monococcum. The sequence goes on along the minus strand of CM067842.1, from coordinate 70,948,517 downwards.
GGAATTACCAGCAGAATATCGACATGCTTATGAAGCACTCAAGAAGAAACGTGGAGTGGAATATTTGCAAGAATACGTCAAGTGCCTTCCTCCATGTAGCAACCATGTCGGCTCCTTTGCAATTTTGGGGCAAGATAAAAAAGAAGCTTTGCAAGAAAATCGTCAAGAAAGGGTTCACTCGGCTAATATGGTTGATTCGGTTGAAACTGAGTCAAATATGACTAAGTCGTCTACAGCTGAGTTGAACAGTTCCTTTTGTGACAAGACAATGGTGGATTCAATTAAAACCAAATTGACCATTGAGACGTTTAAGGCCGAGTGCGTTGCATCGAGCCAGCCGAGTGCATCATGTCAGCCGAGTGCATCACCGGCTAAAGCCGCTAGAGCCAAGTGCATCAAGCCAGTTATTGCTGCGTGTACCAAAATAGAAGATGCAAGCTTCTGTTGGGGAACGTAGTAATTTCAAAAAAATTCCTACGCACACGCAAGATCATGGTGATGCATAGCAACGAGAGGGGAGAGTGTTGTCTACGTACCCTCGTAGACCGGCAACGGAAGTGTTGACACAACGTAGAGGAAGTAGTCATACGTCTTCCCGATCCGACCGATCCAAGTACCGAACGTACGGCACCTCCAAGTTCTGCACACGTTCAGCTCGATGACGATCCACAGGGAGTCCGGCCGAGGTTTCCACATACGGCCCCGAACGATGTGAACAGGGTTCCCGAGACACCAAACGGGTGACTCGGTACACCGTGCCACGGTGTATCTACCGCAACATAGCCCATCCCTAGGGTCAGCGCTACGCACGGCCGCCAACACATAACCTACAACACCAGAAACTATTTGCAACTCCTGGACAGAGTACTAAGGTATTTAAGAAGCCGAGAGGGTCAATTAAGGATCCCAATGCATGGTAGTAGCTGAATCTTAAATCACACATACATATCTCAGTTCTTAGGGACGGCCTCAATGAAACAACCCACCATGTACTCCTACATGGCCTCTCATCGACACCTTTAGCAAAACATGTTCAACACATTCCTCATGTTACCGACATAATCATATCACTCTAGCCCATCACCCAGATGAACCAGACCTGACACAACTCTAAACATAGCAGGCATAGCAAGGTAGGAATCACATACATGGCTCAATCAACTCCTACACATGCTAGTGGGTTTCATCTAGTTACTGCGGCAATGACAGGTCATGCAGAGGATAAAGGTTCAACTACCATAGCACACAGCAGTTTGAATCGCGATGTCTTAATGCAGTAAACAAGAGCAGAAGCAAGAACATGGGCTGTATCGGAATGATCAATGGTTGCTTGCCTGAAGGAGTGGTAGTGGGATACTGCCCTTCAGTTGGATACTCGTGAATATCCTCGGAGGCAGAACCTACCATGAAGAACACATCGGACACAATCAACACATGACGATATGCAACAATATGATGCATGCTATGACATGGCAATATGAATGTGTCTTGGCCTAATGCAAGCTATAACAGAAAGGAATGAACTCATTTGAATCAAAGATTCAAATATTAGTTCATTAAACATGGCCTTAATAGTGCATTTCCTTATTCTGCTTAAACAGCAAGGTAAACTTGTTTTGTCATGCATGAAACCATTACAGATGGATAGATTGAATTTTTCTGATCATTTTTCATATATAAATCTTTGCATTTGGAGCTATGGTTGATTTTCTATGATTTTTAGAAGTTTTAAACATTTTCTGGAATTTCCTGTATAAGAATAATTCCAGTAATTTAATTACTGCGTCAGCATTATGTCAGGGTGACGTCAGTGGTCAACGGGGACGTCCAGGTCAAACCTGACTGGTGGGTCCCGCGTGTCAGTAGTTAATTAAACTAATTATTTTTAGTTAAAACTAATTTGATTTAGTTAGCAGAGGGGGACCCACTTGTCATTGACTCACGGGAGTCAAACTGGGGTCAAACCCCTGGTCAGCGGGGCTAATCCCGCCGGCGTTGAGTCGCCAGCAAGGCCGAGACGGCGGAGGGCTTCGGATTTGGTCCTCTGGTGACCAAATCGACGGTGGAGACGTGCTACGGGTAGCTGGGGCTCGTGCGCATCTAGTGGGGCAAGTGGGAGGAGCTGGGGTGGAGCGAGCTCGCCGGAATCGAGCTCGTGGCGGCGGTCGGAGTTCGGACGGGGTTGGTTTCGACGCTACGGTGCACGGGAGAAAGAACTAGTGGTGGCTACAGGCTCCTGGTGCTGCACTGAGCACAACGGCGAGCTTGGCTTCGAGCCACTGTGGCTCTGGCCACGACGGCGCCATGGCCGGTGGCGGCGAGCTCTTGGGTGCGGTGGAAATGGCAGCTACAGAGGCCAAACGAGCACGGGAGCTAGGGGAAAAGGAAGAGGAGCTCACAGTGGAGTCGGAGAGGGGGTCAGCGAGCTCGGGGAGGTCTTGGCGGTGGCGAATCGACCGGAGACGGCTCGGGTGCCCGAGGTTGAAGACGAGGGCATAGACGGCGTTCGGCGGCGTTTGGGGTCGCGTGGGTCGGCGGGGAGGTCCAGGGCGACGAGGCGGAGCTATTGGGCTCGTCGGAGGGGCGAGGGAGTGGCTCTGGTGGCAACTACGGCGATTGGCGGCGAGGTTCGCGCTTGTCCATCGCGGGAGAGTGAGGGAGACAAGGGGGAGAGTGAGAGAGGATGAAAGGGGGACGTGGGGGTCGCGTGGCATTCCTGGACGTCTCCAGGACGTCGGCAGAAGCAGGAGGTGGCCGGCGCGTGGCCGGCGCGTGGCGAGCACGCGCTCCTGCCTTCTGGCGCGAGGAGGACGACGACTGGCGAGGCCAGTCAGCTGGGCCGAGCCAGGTGGGCTGGGCCAGCACAGGTAAGGCCCAGGTGGGCTTCCCTCTCCCTTCTTTTTTGATTTGTTTCTGTTTTTCTATTTAACTGCAACTGTTGGGCTTTAATTAAAATACTAAAACGTTTCCAAAAATCCTGAAAATAATTGTGGGCTGTTTAGATTATTTCCAACAGCAAACATTTATTTCCAGAATTATTTGGGCATTTAAATTATTTTATAGCATTTAAATGCCCAAATTCAAATACTTATGATTTAATTCAGTGACCTTCTGTTGACCTAGAAAATTGTGCACCAATTTTGCCAGAGGTTCTAACCTAAGACAAAGAGGGTGAACTTTTTAGAAGGGCATTTCAGGTTCATTGAAAATAATTTTAGTAAACCCTAGTTGTTTCCAGGGGGTGTTGGGGGTTTCTGCCTTCCCCAATTCAAATTTAAGAGGAATTTAAACATGATGCACATTCTAATGCTTGAACTAGCTAGGGTGTGACAACTCACCCCCACTCAAAAGAATCTCGTCCCGAGATTTAGGATCCTCTGGAAAGAAGGTGGGGTACTCGAGTCGAAGACGATCCTCCCTTTCCCAAGTGGCTTCTTTCTTGGAGTGGTATGACCATTGAACCTTGAGAAACTTGATATTATGACGTCGAGTGGTACGCTCGGCTTGATCAAGGATACGAATGGGATATTCCCGATATGAGAGGTTATCTTGTAGATCAGATGTTTCGTGGTCCACTCCACGGATAGGATCCGCGAAGCAACGCCTGAGTTGTGAAACATGGAAGACATCGTGAACTCTGGAAAGATGCAGAGGTAGTTCCAATTGGTAGGCAACTTCTCCTCGTTTGGCAAGAATGCGAAAGGGTCCAATGTAAGGAGGACCCAATTTGCCTTTGATACCGAAACGATGGGTTCCCTTTAACAGGATAACCCGAAGGTAAGCCTTCTTGTCGACTTCATAAGTCATAGGCTTATGTTTACGATCATATTGACTCTTTTGACGAGATTGGGCTGTTTTCAATTTCTCACGAATAACGCGAACCTGCTCTTCTGCTTCCTGAATCATATCCGGGCCAAAGAGTTGTCTTTCCCCGGTTTCTGGCCAGTTAAGAGGCGTTCAACATTTTCGTCCATAGAGAACTTCGAAAGGAGCCTTGCCCAAGCTGGCTTGATAACTATTGTTATAAGGAAACTCCGCGAATGGAAGACATTTCTCCCAACTCATTCCGAACGAGATGACAGAAGCTCAGAGCATATCTTCTAGAATTTGATTGACTCGCTCTACTTGACCACTTGATTGAGGATGGAAGGCGGTACTAAAAGAGAGACAAGTTCCCATAGCATTTTGGAAACTTTCCCAAAATCGAGAGGTGAAGAGACTCCCACGGTCTGAGTTAATTTCCAATGGGACACCATGGAGACACACTATTCGGGAGATGTATAAATCGGCTAGCTGGCTAGCGGTGATACTCTCACGAACAGGTAGGAAATGGGCTACTTTGGAAAGTCGGTCGATCACGACGAAGATGGCATTATTCCCTATCTTGGTTCTGGGAAACCCAGTGATGAAATCCATACTAATTTTATCCCATTTCCATTCAGGAATAGCCAAAGGTTGAAGGGTGCCAGCAGGCCGTTGATGCTCTGCTTTAACACGACGACAAACGTCGCAATTAGCAATGTATTGAGCGATTTCTCTCTTCATCCTAGTCCACCAAAACCTCTGGCATAGGTCTTGATACATTTTAGTACTACCGGGATGAATTGTGAGAGGGGATTCATGAGCTTCCTTAAGGATCAACTGACATATATGTTGTTTCTTGGGAACCACCAAACGGTTCTCAAAGAAGACAGCACCTCGCTCATCCATGGAGAAACATTTAGCAACTCCGCTAGCGATGTTTTCCTTAATCCGGGATATGCCCTTATCGTACCGCTGGGCGGTTATGATTTGATCCATAAGGTTAGGTTTCGCCACCAGGGTGGATAGGAATCCACGAGGAACAATGTGAAGATTAAGCTTACGGAATTCCTCATGGAGAAGTGGTTGACTTTGTTGTAACATCAGGTTGTTACAATAGGATTTACGGCTTAGCGCATCAGCCATGACATTGGCTTTGCCCGGGGTGTAAGTTATTCCTAAGTCGTAATCCGAGATCAACTCAACGCAACGTCTTTACCTGAGATTCAAATCTGGTTGGGTGAAGATATATTTCAAACTTTGGTGATCGGTAAAGATCTCGCAATGACTACCAAGGAGGTAATGTCGCCAAGTTTTAAGTGCATGGACTACAGCTGCCAGCTCTAGATCATGTGTGGGATAATTTTCCTCATGTGGGTGTAATTGCCGTGAAGCATAGGCAATTACCCGACGATCTTGCATAAGTATGCAACCTAGTCCTTGGCGTGAGGCGTCGCAATAGATAATAAAGTCCTTGGAGAAATCTGGTGGTACCAGTACGGGAGCAGATGTCAGGCGTCTTTTCAGTTCCTGAAAGCTGAACTCGCACTGTGGAGTCCACTCGAACTTTTTATCTTTCTTGAGGTGTTCGGTTAGAGGTTTAGCAACATTGGAGAAATTTTCGACGAAGCGGCGGCAATAGCTCGCTAAGCCAAGGAAACTCCGAACTTGCTTAACCGTCTCAGGTGGAGTCCAATCAAGGACGGCTTGAACTCGCTCAGGATTGACAGCAATACCCTTACCATAGATTACATGGCCTAGATAGGTCACTTCTGGCAACCAAAACTCACACTTGGAGAATTTGGCATAATGGCGATGCTCTCGAAGTTTCATCAATACCAGCCTTAAATGTTCTGCATGTTCCTCTTCATTCTTGGAGTAGATGAGTATGTCATCGAGGTATACTACGACGAATTTATCCAAGTACTCTATGAAGACCGAGTTCATTAACTGAGAGAAGGTGGCTGGGGCATTGGTTAAACCGAAGGACATAACGGTGTACTCGTATTGGCCATAACGAGTAACAAAGGCCGTTTTGGGAATGTCCCCATTTCTGATTTTGATTTGATGGTAGCCCGACCTCAAATCCATCTTGGAAAAGACTGAGGATCCAGCGAGCTGATCATACAGATCGTTGATCCTGGGAAGCGGGTATTTGTTATTGATGGTGACCAAATTGACGGGTCGGTAATCCACAACCATTTGATCCGTTCCATCCTTCTTCTTAACGAAGAGGATGGGGCAAGCCCAAGGAGAGGAACTAGGACGGATGAAACCCTTTTTCAAGGACTCATCGAGTTTGTTCTTAAGCTTGGCTAGTTCTAAGGGTGCCATCTTGTAGGGTCTCCTAGAAATTGGAACGGTTCCTGGAACAAGGTCTATCACAAACTCGACATCTCTGTCAGGTGGAACACCTGGCAGTTCTTCTGGAAAGACATCCGGAAAGTCTCGGACTACCGGAACATCCTCAAGGTCTGGAAGGGGGTTGGCATTTAGGGAGTAAAGTTGGCGCTTGGCCACTCGAGTTAAGACATTAACTGTCTTGCCCGATGGGTGAGTAAGTTGAACGGTTCTAGTGGCACAATCAATCTTAGCATAATGAGCTGACATCCAGTCCATACCCAAGATGATGTTTATGTTCGAGGACTTGAGAGCTATTAAGGATGCAAGGAAGACAAGTCTATCGATAAGAATTTCGTTCCCATGGCTTACTCTAGAAGTTTGCCATTTGGAACGCGGAGTTTGAATTACCATGGAAGTGGGCATGTCACAGAATGTCGTGTTATGCAATCGAGCATAGTTCTCGGATATGAATGAATGAGATGCTCCAGTATCGAAAAGAATAGATGCTGGATGGCAGTTAACAAGGAGCATACCAAGGACGGCGTTGGGATCCTCTTGAGCCTCCTCGGCTGAAACATAGTTGACATGGCCACGTGCAGTGGTGGCCGGCTTGGCGTAGAATGTTTTTCCCGTGGGCTTACCACGGCCAATGGACTTTCCAGTTTGATTGGGGTTGTTGTTCTGGGGACACTCTCGGCTATAGTGACCCGACTCTCCACACTTAAAGCATGTCACCACATTGGGGCGTGGAGCAGCATTAGCAGCGGGGCCACCATAGGGCTTGGGCGGTGCAAATTGCTGGTTGGGACGAGACGCCTCAAAGGATGGCCTCGGGATGAACCTGGGTGGCAATGCCGTGCTTGGAATCCACACCCGGCGCTTCTGAGCTCCAGAGCCGGATGAAGAGCCAAAATCACGGGAGTGCTTGCGTGAAGCGTCATAATCAGTCTGGCCTGTCTCAGCACTGATGGCTTTATTGACCAACTTCTGAAAGGAGGTGCACTCATGCAGACGAAGATCGCGGCGAAGCTCAGGGCTAAGTCCCTTGCGGAACCTTGCCTGCTTCTTAGCGTCAGTAGATACCTCTTCAGGAGCATAGCGTGCCAGATTCCCAAATTCACGACTATAAGCATCCACAGTCAGTCTTCCTTGGGTGAAGTTGCAGAACTCCTCCCTCTTGCGATCCATGAGACCTTTCGAAATGTGATGCTCACGGAAAGCCTCACTGAATTCAGCCCATGTAGTGATTTGGCCGACCGGGCGCATAGCTTCGAAGTTTTCCCACCAAAGGCTAGCAGGGCCTTCGAGGTGATAGGCAGCATAAGTAACCCTGTCGGCTTCGGCTACGTTGGCAGAACGTAGCTTGTGGGTGATGCTGCGAAGCCAGTCATCCGCGTCGAGGGGCTCGACGGAATGGTTAAACTTTGGTGGGTATAGCTTGATAAAGTCATTGATTGACACCAAGTCATTTTGCGGGTGGCGTGCAGTGTTCTGCTCAATTCGCTCCAGCGGGCGGTTAGTCTCACGCTTGTTTCTTTCCGCCTCCAGCATTACTTCGGCCAAAGAAGGCGAGTGAGGCAGATTTTCACCTCTAGCTGCACTGGCTTCCCCCTGCTCCGGGGCAGCGGGGTTGCTGCGGGTGTTGACCATCCTAGGAGAAAACAAGACAACGGTTTACACAAGAATGGCTCAAACTTAGCAAGGAAGTGCAGAATGTAATGGATAACACGGAATGCAGAGATGTTCATCCGTATGTCATGGTAATATAAAACTGCCATATATATACCAACGGTCTTACACATCATACATAGCTTAGTACAAGCCGAGGCTACAGTACAACTATGATGAAAGACGTTACATCTCATCAGAGGCATTCCAAGCTCCTATACATTATTTGTCTACACCTCCGGAATCGATTACACGCAAAATCATATTCCACAAGTCACGCAGGACAGTGGAGATACAACTACTACAATACTAGTGGTACTACTACTAACTCAGACAGCTCCGTAGTAGTCCTCATAGAAGTCACCTCCATAGCCTGGAAGTTCAACGTGACCATCCGGGAACAGACGGTCCTGAGGAGCCTGTGGACCATAGGGGCTAGGATGAGGTCTTGGACCAACAAACGGTGGCCTGTGGGGACCACGGGGTGGGGTGATGCCTCCCACATCACGCCAATCCACCATGTATGGCAAAGCATATCTCACAGGATACAGATCCCTTGTATCCATACATCCATCTTGCACCGCAGGTGCAAACCGAGTCAATGTGGCCCAATGATCAGCACGGGTATTGAAAAGCTCCAGCCTCAAGGCCCGATTCTCTCGGTCCTTATCTTCGAGCATCTCAACAGTGGTACGAGTTAATGAGTCCTCCTGAGTGGAGTCAGCATAGATAGCCTGAAGATACCCTTGCGCTCCCGGAAGTGAAGCTGGCATGTAACGGAAGTCAGTGTTCCGAAGCAGGCCAGTCCGGACTTGCATGATGGTCATCATGGAATAGGCAGCATCCTGCAAACCATCTCAACGGTAACCCCGACTCCATAAGAACAGTGAAGGGGCTCGGTAGATCCAAGATAAGAAGGAAATATCCTGACGGTGTAGAAATACTGGCTTTGATTAAAGTCGCGGAACTGCTCTTCGACAGTGTATTCGGGATACCAACGGTAACCCGTCTCGATCATTACCCGGACTAACATAGCAGTATCACTGGGCACGTCGAGGCACCGGGTCAGGCGAACCACTTGGTTCTGAGCACGGTTGGCCATCTGAAAGCACAACCACAATGCAAAGACATTAGAATTTCTAGGGAAAATTGGACAGCATAACGGCTGTAAATGCTCAGAAAAAGATTTGAGACATCCACAACAGTTCACAATACCACTCAACAACATCATATCAAGGTTCTGATTCAATTAACAACATACTAAGAATAGTAGAAACTGAACTAGGACTTGTAACAACAATCCTATAAGCTACTACGGATTAGTAACACGTGAACCTAATAGAAGAAGAGAGCCTAGTCCTTAACCCACGTTGAAAGAGAAGAGAATGACTCAGATCAGAGGCATAGGGTAAAGAAGTAAAAGAGCCTTACGTTCCCTCCCACAATCAATTCCCCTACATATAACTAAAGCATTTCTAGACTCGACATCGACCAGTTTGGCTCAACGACCCTACAGGCAGTCCGGCTCTGATGCCAACGCTGTCAGGACCCCGATTCCAAGCCACATCGATCTAGCCGGTAACACCTCATATCACTTTGCGGCCTCACGCATGGTATCCCACGGGTGTCGCCTTACCATGGCTCGGGACCGTTTGCGCCTTTTGGCTCACGCATATGATAGTGTCGCTAGCATCCATATGACAGAGAACCCGGGCCGACATGGCTAGTCGTGAACCCAAAGCGGCACAGACCTATGGAGACAGGCATACATGAATCACATCGAGCATGTCAGTCATCAGTGAGTGATTCCGGGCTATAGCACTGGGCTAACAGGACTCCGCGGAACCCGGGCTGTAGCAGGCTAGGCAGGACTCCGGAAGTCACCGCGTGACATTTCCCCGAAGGGACAGACATAGGAACGAAGTGAATCACATGCCGGCCAGTCAAGTGTCCTGAGCAGTAGTGCTGGGCTAGTAGGACTCCGGTGAACCGGGCTGTAGCGGACTACAATGGCTCGAGGAACACTAGACTACATTTCCCCATAAGAAAGGCTGCCAAGGATAAACAACTAGATTGTCGGATCCCACTCATACCAAGCATTTCAATCATACACACAATATGCCCGATATGAGTACATACAACATGGCATCACAACAAAACTCTACAACTCAAGTACTTTATTTGAAGGCTCCAGAGAGCCATACATAACATGTTCATACAGATAGGGGTCACATGACCCGACACTCAAGTCATACACTCATACAAGCACATGCGGAAGCAACCGGCCTGAGTATAGACACTCGAAAGAAAGAAGGCTTCTCGAAGCCTGTCTATCTACATAGGGCCCTCCATGGCCAGGATCACCACCTGGGTGGCTAGTCACTCGTCGACATCAAGGTCTACATAAAACCCATCGGAGGGGGCAGTGTTGTCGTCTGAAAACAATAAATAAGAAAACATGAGTACAAGGTACTCAGCAAGTCTTACATCAGAACCTACTATACATGCTCATTCTCAAGAAGGTGGTGGGGTTATTGTAGCAAGCCAGCTTTGACTCTTGGCTAATCTATCCTACGGAACTTCACTAGTAAAATAGTTTTCACACACGAGTCCACTACTCACCAACACAATACTCCACCGGGGATCCTCCCTCATCATCCTACGAGAGGGCCATCCTTGGTACTCACACTTATCTTGAGTCTTTTAGTAGTATCCACTAACTTGTCTATGAACCGTGTAGGCAACCAAGTAGTCCTTTACCGCGGACGCGGCTATTCGAATAGTTTTATACCCTGCAGGGGTGTACTTCTTCATACACGCTTTCACCACTTACCGCCGTTTACACGACATGTACTCGGCAACCTTCAAGCGGAAGCCCAGCGAGGGTGTCGGCCACGACCTACCTAAACACCTAAGTCTCTAGTCCAGGTTTATCGCCTATCCAGGTTCCATCCACAGGGAGTCCGGCCGAGGTTTCCACATACGGCCCCGAACGATGTGAACAGGGTTCCCGAGACACCAAACGGGTGACTCGGTACACCGTGCCACGGTGTATCTACCGCAACATAGCCCACCCCTAGGGTCAGCGCTACGCACGGCCGCCAACACATAACCTACAACACCAGAAACTATTTGCAACTCCTGGACAGAGTACTAAGGTATTTAAGAAGCCGAGAGGGTCAATTAAGGATCCCAATGCATGGTAGTAGCTGAATCTTAAATCACACATACATATCTCAGTTCTTAGGGACGGCCTCAATGAAACAACCCACCATGTACTCCTACATGGCCTCTCATCGATACCTTTAGCAAAACATGTTCAACACATTCCTCATGTTACCGACATAATCATATCACTCTAGCCCATCACCCAGATGGACCAGACCTGACACAACTCTAAACATAGCAGGCATAGCAAGGTAGGAATCACATACATGGCTCAATCAACTCCTACACATGCTAGTGGGTTTCATCTAGTTACTGTGGCAATGACAGGTCATGCAGAGGATAAAGGTTCAACTACCATAGCACACAGCAGTTTGAATCACGATGTCTTAATGCAGTAAACAAGAGCAGAAGCAAGAACATGGGCTGTATCGGAATGATCAATGGTTACTTGCCTGAAGGAGTGGTAGTGGGATACTGCCCTTCAGTTGGATACTCGTGAATATCCTCGGAGGTAGAACCTACCACGAAGAACACATCGGACACAATCAACACATGACGATATGCAACAATATGATGCATGGTATGACATGGCAATATGAATGTGTCTTGGCCTAATGCAAGCTATAACAGAAAGGAATGAACTCATTTGAATCAAAGATTCAAATATTAGTTCATTAAACATGGCCTTAATAGTGCATTTCCTTATTCTGCTTAAACAGCAAGGTAAACTTGTTTTGTCATGCATGAAACCATTACAGATGGATAGATTGAATTTTTCTGATCATTTTTCATATATAAATCTTTGCATTTGGAGCTATGGTTGATTTTCTATGATTTTTAGAAGTTTTAAACATTTTCTGGAATTTCCTGTATAAGAATAATTCCAGTAATTTAATTACTGCGTCAGCATTATGTCAGGGTGACGTCAGTGGTCAACAGGGACGTCCAGGTCAAACCTGACTGGTGGGTCCCGCGTGTCAGTAGTTAATTAAACTAATTATTTTTAGTTAAAACTAATTTGATTTAGTTAGTAGAGGGGGACCCACTTGTCATTGACTCAGGGGAGTCAAACTGGGGTCAAACCCCTGGTCAGCGGGGCTAATCCCGCCGGCGTTGAGTCGCCGGCGAGGCCGAGACGACGGAGGGCTTCGGATTTGGTCCTCCGGTGACCAAATCGACGGCGGAGATGTGCTATGCGTAGCTGGGGCTCGTGCGCATCTAGTGGGGCGAGTGGGAGGAGCTGGGGTGGAGCGAGCTCGCCGGAATCGAGCTCGTGGCGGCGGCCAGATTCGGACGGGGTTGGTTTCGACGCTACGGTGCACGGGAGAAAGAACTGGTGGTGGCTACGGGCTCCTGGTGCTGCACTGAGCACAACGGCGAGCTTGGCTCGAGCCACTGTGGCTCTGGCCACGACGGTGCCATGGCCGGCGGCGGGGAGCTCTCGGGTGCGGTGGAAATGGCGGCTACAGAGGCCAAATGAGCACGGGAGCTAGGGGAAAAGGAAGAGGAGCTCACAGTGGAGTCGGAGAGGGGGTCAGCGAGCTCGGGGAGGTCTTGGCGGTGGCGAATCGACCGGAGACGGCTCGGGTGCCCGAGGTTGAAGACGAGGGCGTAGACGACGTTCGGCGGCGTTTGGGGTCGCGTGGGTCGGCGGGGAGGTCCAGGGCGACGAGGCGGAGCTATTGGGCTCGTCGGAGGGGCGAGGGAGTGGCTCTGGTGGCAACTACGGCGATCGGTGGCGAGGTTCGTGCTCGGCCGTCGCGGGAGAGAGTGAGGGAGACGAGGGGGAGAGTGAGAGAGGATGAGAGGGGGACGTGGGGGTCGCGTGGCATTCCTGGACGTCTCCAGGACGTCGACAGAAGCAGGAGGTGGCCGGCGCGTGGCCGGCGCGTGGCGAGCACACGCTCCTGCCTTCTGGCGCGAGGAGGACGACGACTGGCGAGGCCAGTCAGCTGGGCCGAGCCAGGTGGGCTGGGCCAGCACAGGTAAGGCCTAGGTGGGCTTCCCTCTCCCTTCTTTTTTTGATTTGTTTCTTTTTTTCTATTTAACTGCAACTGTTGGGCTTTAATTAAAATACTAAAACGTTTCCAAAAATCCTGAAAATAATTGTGGGCTCTGTTTAGATTATTTCCAACAGCAAACATTTATTTCAAGAATTATTTGGGCATTTAAATTATTTTATAGCATTTAAATGCCCAAATTCAAATACTTATGATTTAATTCAATGACCTCCTGTTGACCTAAAAAATTGTGCACCAATTTTGCCAGAGGTTCTAACCCAAGACAAAGAGGGTGAACTTTTTAGAAGGGCATTTCAGGTTAATTGAAAATAATTTTAGTAAACCCTAGTTGTTTCCAGGGGGTGTTGGGGGTTTCTGCCTTCCCCAATTCAAATTAAGAGGAATTTAAACATGATGCACATTCTAATGCTTGAACTAGCTAGGGTGTGACAATCTGAGATCGTATGCAACCTGGAGAGGCAAATCAAGATCAAGCTGTGTTTTCAGTCGGGAAATCCGAGTGAAAAGTTTACCATCCGAGTGAAAACCTACCGATCGAGTAAAAGGTCGAGTGAAAACTTATCGATCGAGTAAAAGATTGGCATCCGAGTGAAAATATAGTAATCCGAGTGAAATTATCATCCGAGTGAAGTTATTCCGAGTGAAAAGATTACCGTCGGAATGAAAACTTGACGTTCGAGTAAGATATTCCCTTCCGAGTGAAATATGGTCATCCGAGTGAAAGATTGTCTTCTGAGTGAAATTATAGTCATCCGAGTGAAAGATTGTCTTCCGAGTGAAAGACTCTAACATCCAAGTGGAAAGGTCTAGTCGGACAAAAAACTCTAATATCCGAGTGGATGAGCTTGGATCCGAGTGAAACTGAAGATGTGCCTGAAAGGTAATCTAGATGACCTCAGATGGAAAAGTGATCAACACAGAAGTTGTGTGCATCGTCAAAACGGTGAACTTTGGTTTTGGAGTCATTATCATCTGAGATAGTATACGGCCTGTAAGTTCACTACGAGACTCGGAGAATCCAGTCCGTTACATGACCGAATCCGACTGGATATTAAAGATGGCTTCATAGAATATTCAAGATGTTCTTATTTGGAAAAGTGTTCAATATAAGAATTGTTCGTCTCGTCGAGGCGCACAAGTTTCATATTTGGGCTGTCTTGATCGGAGGTCATATGCAAGCTCGGCGGCCCGCGCAATGAGGAAGACAGAAGTTGGGCCAGATTCAGACTGAATCCGAGTTGGAATAGAATTAGGACTCTAGGACGTGAATTGATGTAATTTTTTGTAAGGAAAGCCTAGATGAATCCTTTGCTTGTATGGGAAGTCCAGCCGCCTCTTATATATGTTTAGGGTGATGGCCGATTGAACAACACCAATCGAACCAATCAATCTATTACACTTTTGTGTTCATCTATCTTTATCCCTTACCCTTGTATCTTTGTTTCTCGTTATTCGTTCGTTCTTCATGTTGGAGGGCAGCGATCCACAAGGCTCTAGGGGCGAGCGAATCAACCTAGGGCAGCCCATAGCCGCCGCACTCCCTGACGGGGTCCCTCCCGGGCGTGTGGGGTTTCGGGTCTTCAAAAGCGCCCGCTGACTATCTTACGTATCGCGCTGTCGGTCGGGTCTCCTTCGACGTGAGCTGCGGTGCATCACCCCCGGCGTCGAGGGTACACGTGACGTGTTCGTGTGTCAACACACTTTTTGGCGACTCTGCTGGGACGAAGCTTTGAACAATCTCTAGCCTGTTCTTGCTACGAGGAGAGCGTCATCGAGCGGCTGCAATCTACAATGGTAACATGTATCATCAATATCCTTACGTAGATGCAAATAGCCATTATGTTGATGTTGCTAGATCTTTCAATGGACATGTCATGTCGGCTAGCCCTAACGAGCAAAGGCCGACTAGTTATTCCGTTGGAGAAACTTGGAATTTACATAATCGCGACATGCAACTTATGAATCTAAACTTTCGTGCATCGACAACATCTTTCAATATGCCGATTAACAACACAATTTGTTCGAGTGATCAATATATGACACCTCATGTGCAGGAGGGCATCTCACAATTTTATCCATCGGCAGCCAACTCGCAATATGCGGGTTTATCCCCAAACATGCCGATGAATGAGACAATCGGCCATGCTTCCATTAGCTATTTGGACGGTTATCCTCAGTCATCATATAATACACCTCATGATATTAATTGTTCAGCATCATATGCAACTAAAAGTATTCATGACTCGGCTCACTTTTATGGCCGAGTGAATGGAGATTCTACAGGAGTGTATGTGTCTAATATTGCAGGAGATGAGGTGACTTTGGCTGCGTTAAAAATCTTAGCGCAAAATAAGAAGATTACCACTCTTTGCCTTGAGCAACATGATAAAGGTTTGGTTCCTGATTATGAGGCAATAAAAGCTAGGGTTTTGAAAGAAGATGAAGTGTTATCGATTGATCAAATTGGCATGAGAAAATATTCAACAACAGTGCACATGTCTTCGCCTATCATTGCAGCATGTTATACACCCCCTATACAATCGCAAAATTTCGGCAACATCAATTCATTGCTGAAAGATCATAAAAGTATTGGGGGCAAGCTGATCCAGGCAGGGCTGAGTTTAAAGAAAAACATGTGGCCCAAGTGGACAAGATCAAGCCAAAGCTCACAGGGAATAGCGTCAACGAATTTACTACGCCAACTCTTGAGGAATTACCAGCAGAATATCGACATGCTTATGAAGCACTCAAGAAGAAACGTGGAGTGGAATATTTGCAAGAATACGTCAAGTGCCTTCCTCCATGTAGCAACCATGTTGGCTCCTTTGCAATTTTGGGGCAAGATAAAAAAGAAGCTTTGCAAGAAAATCGTCAAGAAAGGGTTCACTCGGCTAATATGGTTGATTCGGTTGAAACTGAGTCAAATATGACTAAGTCGTCTACAGCTGAGTTGAACAGTTCCTTTTGTGACAAGACAATGGTGGATTCAATTAAAACCAAATTGACCATTGAGACGTTTAAGGCCGAGTGTGTTGCATCGAGCCAGCCGAGTGCATCATGTCAGCCGAGTGCATCACCGGCTAAAGCCGCTAGAGCCAAGTGCATCAAGCCAGTTATTGCTGCGTGTACCAAAATAGAAGATGCAAGCTTCTGTTGGGGAACGTAGTAATTTCAAAAAAATTCCTACGCACACGCAAGATCATGGTGATGCATAGCAACGAGAGGGGAGAGTGTTGTCTACGTACCCTCGTAGACCGGCAACGGAAGTGTTGACACAACATAGAGGAAGTAGTCATACGTCTTCCCGATCCGACCGATCCAAGTACCGAACGTACGGCACCTCCAAGTTCTGCACACGTTCAGCTCGATGACGATCCCCGGACTCCGATCCAGCAAAGTGTTGGGGAAGAGTTCCGTCAACACGACGGCGTGGTGACGATCTTGATGTTCTACCGTCGCAGGGCTTCGCCTAAGCACCACTATAATATTATCGAGGAGTATGGTGGAAGGGGGCACCGCACATGGCTAAGAAAACGATCACGAGGATCAACATGTGTGTCCATGGGGTGCCCCCCTGCCCCCATATATAAAGGAGCAAGGGGGAGGAGGCCGGCCCTAGGAGGGGCGCGCCAGGGGAGTAGGATTCCTACTCCTAGTCTCTACTCCTAAGGGAGCAGTTGGTAGTCTCGCTTCCAGGTTTTTTTTAGTCCCACCTCCCATGGTTTATTTTCGTCCTAAAAAAATCTACGAAATTTCGTAGGTTAACCAGGGATAACTCCCACCTCCCAGGTTTTTTTTCGTCCCACCTCCCATGGTTTTTTTGGTACCTCGTCCCACCTCACACTGAGCCGCCACGAACCGCAAAAACCGCCTACCTTAGCCAAATCAACAAATCTCTCTCAAATGCAATTTTCTTTAGGAAACAAATAACAGATTCTTTCCTACCTTAGCCAAATCAACGGATCTCTCCCATTAATGCAATTTGCTTTAGCAAACAAATAATAGATTCTTTCCTACCTTAGCCAAATCAACGGATCTCTCTCATTAATGCAATTTGCTTTAGGAAACAAATAATAGATTTTCAGGAAACAAATAATCTCTAATCTCTATCTCTAATCTCTAATCTCTAATCTCTAATCTCTAATCTCTAATAATAATAATAATAATAATAATAATCTCTATCTCTACTCCTAATGGACGAGTTGGTTGAATAGTCCGGTTTATTTTCGTCTCACATCCCACCACCATATCTACTCACGTTAATTTTTTTACCCTCACAATAAAAAGTTTCCTAACCTTTCCAAAGTTTCCTAACTAGACACGTTATAAACGGGCAGGAACTAATAGCACGTTACCAATCAATAAAATTTAGTGTCATGACAATCAATTCCAAATCCTAATTTTTCTAATACGTCGATCTTTCTCAAATCCTAATAAGCCCTCTTCCTCTTTCCTTTTTCACCGCTCCACCTAGAAAAAAAAGACCCATCAATCACGCAACCCCTCCCTGCCTCTCCCCAACTCCCCAAGCGACATCCTCTCTCCCCTCCCTGCCGTCCCCCAAGATGCCCTCGTCGGCGCACTCTTCATCGGAGCGCCGTCCGCTGGAAGCTGGAGTCGGGAAGGAGAGCAGCCACCAGCGGGGGAGACCACAAGGGGAGGTGTTGGTTCTTACTCCGATTGATGCATCTGCTCGTGGGGGCATTGCTGGTGGGGGGCGAGGAGCGATGTTGGTGGCCGTGCTGGGGCCCGGCGGCGTGGGCGGGCGCGCTGGAACTGGTTGTGTCGATGGCGTCGTTACCGCCGGAGACCACGTTCGTGTGGGCGCTGGCCAGCGCCGGGTGCGTGGCCGGGTAGGTGCGCGTGCCTCTCGACGGTCTGCTCAACCCGGCCGGGTTGGCGGCTGTACGGCTTCGATGTGCTGCGCACTACAAAGGGCTTCCGTCGCTCGACGAGGTCATCCAGCGGTAAGGGAAAAAACCCCCTTCGATCCCTAACACTACCCCACCACAACAATTCATTACTAAATTTTCTATGACTGTTTGGTTAAATTTGCAGGTCGGACAAGCTCGTTGGCCACGTTGGGTAGCTGCCGCCCTCTGCTGAGATTGTTCACACCATGGATGAGATCTCCAACACTGTAAGTTACTCTTCTTTGGTTACGTTTTATTTAATCTGTGTAGTTTGATGTGGGTTGGCTGATGATTGGCTAGGTTTGCTCGGTCATTGATTCGGCGGAGCTGTGCAGGGACACGCACTCAGATAGGTGATTGGATGACGTCTGCTTGCTTCTTGTGTAATAATTTGGAAGCTCTGCAGCAAAGTGTTTTCAGTTTTCTTTTACTAAATATAAATATGTATGTGAACTAGGGAGTTTACGAAGGAAGCAGATAAGGCATCAATGACGAATTATGAGCATCTTCAAGTAAGGTCTATAACATAAATGGCATCTGTGAAAAGGGAGAGAGCAGAGTGAAATGACCAAACCAGAACGGTAACATTCATTTTCTGTGATTTTCTGCAGTACCTGAACACATATACTACTTTATAAAACGCGGTACTAAATGCTGATAGTGAAGGTGCCCTGCCTACCAGAGGAATTGTTGGGGAACGTAGAAGAAATTCAAAATTTTCCGACGTGTCACCAAGATCTATCTATGGAGTAATCTAGCAACGAGGGAAGGAGAGTGCATCTACATACCCTTGTAGATCGCTAAGCGGAAGCGTTCAAGAGAACAGGGTTGAAGGAGTCGTACTCGTCGTGATCAAAATCACCGGAGATCCTAGTGCCGAACGGACGGCACCTCCGCGTTCAACACACGTACAGCCCGGTGACGTCTCCCATGCCTTGATGCAGCAAGGAGAGAGGGAGAGGTTGAGGAAGACTCCGTCCAGCAGCAGCACGACAGCGTGATGGTGGTGGAGGAGCGTGGCAATCCTGCAGGGCTTCGCCAAGCACCATGGGAGAGGAGAAGGACTTGGGAGAGGGGGAGGGCTGCACCAGAACATGGGTGCGGCTGCCCTCCCTTCCCCCCACTATATATAGGGCCAAGGGAGAGGAGGGCGCAGCCTTGGCCCTTCCTCCAAGGAAGGGTGCGGCCAGGGAGGAGTCCATCCTCCCCAAGGCACCTAGGAGGTGCCTTCCCCTTTTAGGACACTTCCTTTCCCTTATCTCTTGGCGCATGGGCCTCTTGGGGCTGGTGCCCTTGGCCCATATAGGCCAAGGTGCACACCCCTACAGCCCATGTGGCCCCTCGGGGCAGGTGGACCCCCTTGGTGGATCCCCGGACCCCTTTCGGCACTCCCGGTACAATACCGATAATGCGCAAAACTTTTCCGGCGACCAAAACAAGACTTCCCATATATAAATCTTTACCTCCGGACCATTCAGGAACTCCTCGTGACGTCCGGGATCTCATCCGGGACTCCGAACAACATTCGGTAACCACATACAAACTTCCTTTATAACCCTAGCGTCATCGAACCTTAAGTGTGTAGACCCTACGGGTTCGGGAACCATGCAGACATGACCGAGACGTTCTCCGGTCAATAACCAACAGCGGGATCTGGATACCCATGTTGGTTCCCACATGTTCCACGATGATCTCATCGGATGAACCACGATGTCAAGGACTTAATCAATCCCATATACAATTCCCTTTGTCTAGCGGTATTGTACTTGCCCGAGATTCGATCGTCGGTATCCCGATACCTTGTTCAATCTCGTTACCAGCAAGTCTCTTTACTCGTTCCGTAACACATCATCCCGTGATCAACTCCTTGATCACATTGTGCACATTATGATGATGTCCTACCGAGTGGGCCCAGAGATACCTCTCTGTTTACACGGAGTGACAAATCCCAGTCTCGATTCGTGCCAACCCAACAGACACTTTCGGAGATACCTGTAGTGTACCTTTATAGCCACCCAGTTACGTTGTGACGTTTGGCACACCCAAAGTATTCCTACGGTATCCGGGAGTTGCACAATCTCATGGTCTAAGGAAATGATACTTGACATTAGAAAAGCTTTAGCATACGAACTACATGATCTTGTGCTAGGCTTAGGATTGGGTCTTGTCCATCACATCATTCTCCTAATGATGTGATCCCGTTAACAACGACATCCAATGTCCATGGTCAGGAAACCGTGACCATCTATTGATCAACGAGCTAGTCAACTAGAGGCTTACTAGGGACATGGTGTTGTCTATGTATCCACACATGTATCTGAGTTTCCTATCAATACAATTCTAGCATGGATAATAAACGATTATCATGAACAAGGAAATATAATAATAATCAATTTATTATTGCCTCTAGGGCATATTTCCAAAAGTCTCCCACTTGCAATAGAGTCAATAATCCAGTTCACATCGATATGTGATTAACACTCAAGGTCACATCCCCATGTGACTAACACCCAAAGAGTTCTGGGTTTGATCATGTTATGCTTGTGAGAGATGTTATAGTCAAGGGGTCTGAATCTTTCAGATCCATGTGTGATTTACAAATCTCTATGTCATCTCCTAGATGCAGCTACCACGTTCTATTTGGAGCTATTCCAAATAATTGGTCTACTATATGAATCCAGTTTACTACTCAGAATAATATGGATTAGTGTCAAAGTTTTCATCGGCGTAACCCTTTACAACGAACTCTTTTACCACCTCCATAATCGAGAAAATTCCTTAGTCCACTAGTTACTAAGGATAACTTTGACCGCTGTCCTGTGATCCATTCTTGGATCACTCTTGTACCCCTTGACTGACTCATGGCAAGGCACACTTCAGGTGCGGCACACAGCATAGCATACCGTATGCAGCCTATGACAAAAGCATAGGGGACGACCTTCGTCCTTCCTCTTTCTTTTGCCGTGGTTGAGCTTTAAGTCTTAACTTCATACCTTACAACTCGGGCAAGAACTCCTTCTTTGACTGATCCATCTTGAACACCTTCAAGATCATGTCAAGGTATGTGCTCATTTGAAAGTACCATTAAGCGTTTTGATCTATCCCTATAGATCTTGATGCTCAATGTTCAAGTAGCTTAATGCAGGCTTTCCATTGAAAAACACTTTCCAAATAACCCTATATGCTTTCCAGAAATTCTACATCATTTCTGATCAACAATATGTCAACAACATATACTCATCAGAAATTCTATAGTGCTCCCACTCACTTCTTTGGAAATACAAGTTTTTCATAAACTTTGTATACACCCAAAATCTTTGATCATCTCATCAAAGCATACATTCCAACTCCAAGATGCTTACTCCAGTCCTTAGAAGGATTGCTGGAGCTTTGCATACTTGTTAGCATCTTTCAGGATTGACAAAACCTTCCGGTTGTATCACATACAACCTTTCCTCAAGAAAATCGTCGAGGAAACAATGTTTTGACATCCTATCTGCAAGATTTCATAAATAATGCAGTGATCGCTAATATAATTCCAACAGACTCTTAGCATCGCTACGAGTGAGAAAGTCTCATCATAGTCAACTCCTTGAACTTGTCGGAAACCATCTTAACGACAAGTCGAGCTTTCTTAATGGTGATTACCATCATTGTCCGTCTTCCTTTTAAAACCCATATGTACCTAACGGCCTTACGACCATCAAGTAGTTCTTCCAAAGTCTACACTTTGTTTTCATATATGGATCCTTTCTCGGATTATATGGCCTCGAGCCATTTTGGAATCCAGGCCCACCATCGTTTCTCCATAGCTCGTAGGTTCATTGTTGTCTAGCAACATGACTTCCAAGACAGGATTACGTACCACTCTGAAGTAGTACACATCCTTGTCATCCTACGAGGTTTGGTAGTAACTTGATCTGAAGTTTCATGATCACTATCATAAGCTTCCACTTCAATTGGTGTAGGTGCCACAAGAACAACTCCCTGTGCCCTGCCACACACTAGTTGAAGAGACGGTTCAATAACCTCATCAAGTCTCCACCATCCTCCCACTCAATTCTTTCGAGAGAAACTTTTCCTCGAGAAAGGACCCGATTCTAGAAACAATCCCTTATTGCTTTCGAATCTGAGACAGGAGGTATACCCAACTATTTTGGGTGTCCTATGAAGATGCATTTATCCGCTTTGGGTTCAAGCTTATCAGCCTAAAACTTTTTCACATAAGCGTCGCAGCCCCAAACTTTTAAGAAATGACAACTTAGGTTTCTCGAAACCATAGTTCATACGGTGTCATCTCATCGGAATTGCGTGGTGCCCTATTTAAAGTGAATGTGGTTGTCTCTAATGCCTAACCCATAAACTGTCGTGGTAATTCGATAAGAGACATCATGGTATGCATCATATCCAATAGGGTGCAGTTATGATGTTCGGACACACCATCACACTATGGTGTTCCAGGCTGTATTAGTTGTGAAACAATTTCCACAATGTCTTAATTTTGTGCCAAACTCGTAATTCAGATATTCATCTCTATGATCATATCATAGATATTTTATCCTCTTGTCACGACGATCTTTCAACTTCACCCTAAAATTACTTGAACCTTTCAATAATTCAGACTCGTGATTTATCAAGTAAATATACTCAATATCTACTCAAATCATCTGTGAAGTAAGAACATAACGATATCCACTACACGCCTCAACACTCATTGGACTGCACACATCAAAATGTATTACTTCCAACAAGTTGCTTTCTAGTTCCATTTTACTGAAACCGAAGCTTTCAGTCATCTTGCCCATGTGGTATGATTTGCATGTCTCAAGCGATTCAAAATCAAGTGAGTCCAAACGGTCCATCTTCATGGAGTTTCTTCATGCATATATACCAATAGACATGGTTCGCATGTCTCAAACTTTTCAAAACGAGTGAGCCCAAAGATCCATCAACATGGAGCTTCTTCATGCGTTTTATACTGATATGACTTACGTGGTAGTGCCACAAGTAGGTGGTACTATCATTACTATCTTATATCTTTTGGCATGAACATGTGTATCACTGAGATTCAATAAACCATTCATTTTAGGTGCAAGACCATTGAAGGTATTATTCAAATAAACAGAGTAACCATTATTCTCCTTAAATGAATAACCGTATTGCGATAGACATAATCCAATCATGTCTATGCTCAACGCAAACACCAATCTCGATGGTAGAGGGAGCGTGCGATGCTTGATTACATCAAGCTTGGAAAAACTTCCAACACATATTGCCAGCTCACCTTTAGCTAGTCTCCGTTTACTCCGCAGCCTTTTATTTCGAGTTTACTAACATTTAGCAACCGAACTGGTATCTAATACCATGGTGCTACTAGGAGTACTAGTAAAGTACACATTAACACAATGTATATCCAATATACTTCTATCGACCTTGCCAGCCTTCTCATCTACCAAGTATCTAGGGTAATTCTGCTCCAGTGGCTGTTCCTCTTATTACAGAAGCACTTAGTCTCGGGTTTGGGTTCAACCCTGGGTTTCTTCACTAGAGCAGCAGCTGATTTGCCGTTTCATGAAGTATCCCTTCTTGCCCTTGCCCTTCTTGAAACTAGTGGTTTCCCCAACCAAACAATTGATGCTCCTTCTTGATTTCTACTTTGGTGTCAAACATCGCGAATATCTCCAGGATCATCATATATGTCCCTGATATATCATAGTTCATCACGAAGTTCTAGCAGCTTGGTGGTAATGACTTCGGAGAACTATCACTATTTCATCTGGAAGATCAACTCCCACTTGATTCAAATGATTGTTGTACTCAGACAATCTGAGCACAAGCTCAAAAATTGAGCTTTTCTCCCTTAGTTTGCAGGTTAAGAAAATCGTCGGAGGTCTTATACCTCTTGACGTGGGCACAAGCCTGAAATCCCAATTTCAGCCCTTGAAACATCCCATATGTTTCGTGACGTTTCAAAGCGTCTTCAGTGCCTCAACTCTAAACCGTTTAACTGAACTATCACGTAGTTATCAAAACGTGTATGTCAGATGTCCGCAACATCCACAGACAACGTTCGAGGTTTAGCACACTGAGCGGTGCATTAAGGACATAAGCCTTCTATGAAGCAAATGAGGACTATCCTCAGTTTACGGACCTCGTCCGCATAATTGCTACTCTCAACTTTCAACTAATTTTTCTCTAGGAACATATCTAAACAGTAGAACTAAAGCGTGAGCTACGACATAATTTGCGAAGACCTTTTGACTATGTTCAGGATAATTAAGTTCATCTTATGAACTCCCACTCAGATAGACATCCCTCTAGTCATCTAAGTGATTACATGATCCGAGTCAACTAGGCCGTGTCCGATCATCACGTGAGACGGACTAGTCAACATCGGTGAACATCTTCATGTTGATCGTATCTTCTATACGACTCATGCTCGACCTTTCGGTCTTCTGTGTTCCAAGGCCATGTCTGTACACATGCTAGGCTCGTCAAGTCAACCTAAGTGTTTCACGTGTGTAAATCTGTCTTACACCCGTTGTATGTGAACGTTAGGATCAAACACCCGATCATCAAATAAACAGAGTAACCATTATTCTCCTTAAATGAATAACCGTATTGCGATAGACATAATCCAATCATGTCTATGCTCAACGCAAACACCAAATAAAAATTATTTAGGTTTAACACCAATCTCGATGGTAGAGGGAGCGCGCGATGCTTGATCATATCAACATTGGAAACACTTCCAACCCATATCGTTAGCTCACTTTTAGCTAGTCTCCGTTTATTCCGTAGCTTTTATTTCGAGTTACTAACACTTAGCAACCGAACCGGTATCTAATACCCTGGTGCTACTAGGAGTACTAGTAAAGTACACATCAACACAATGTATATCCAATATACTTCTATCGACCTTGCCATCCTTCTCATCTACCAAGTATCTAGGGTAATTCTGCTCTAGTGGCTATTCCCCTTATTATAGAAGCACTTAGTCTCGGGTTTGGGTTCAACCTTGGGTTTCTTCACTAGAGCAGCAGCTGAATTGTCGTTTCATGAAGTATCCCTTCTTGCCCTTGCCCTTCTTGAAACTAGTGGTTTCACCAACCATCAACTATTGATGCTCCTTCTTGATTTCTACTTTTATGGTGTCAAACATCGCGAATATCTCAAGGATCATCATACATGTCCCTAATATATTATAGTTCATCACGAAGCTCTAGCAGCTTGGTGGTAATTACTTTGGAGAAACATCACTATCTCATCTGGAAGATCAACTCCCACTCGATTCAAATTATTGTTGTACTCAGACAATCTGAGCACAAGCTCAACAATTGAGCTTTTCTCCCTTAGTTTGCAGGCTAAGAAAATCGTCGGAGGTCTTATACCTCTTGATGTGGGAACGAGCCTGAAATCCCAATTTCAGCCCTCGAAACATCTCATATGTTTCGCGACATTTTAAAACGTCTTCAGTGCCTCAACTCTAAACCGTTTAACTGAACTATCACGTAGTTATCAAAATGTGTATGTCAGATGTTCGCAACATCCACAGACAATGTTCGAGGTTCAGCACACTGAGCGGTGCATTAAGGACATAAGCCTTTTACTCTCTGCATAATTGCTACTATCAACTTTCAACTAATTTTTCTCTAGGAACATATCTAAACAGTAGAACTAAAGCGCGAGCTACGACATAATTTGCGAAGACCTTTTGACTATGTTCAGGGTAATTAAGTTCATCTTATGAACTCCCACTCAGATAGACATCCCTCTAGTCATCTAAGTGATTACATGATCCGAGTCAACTAGGTCGTGTCTGATCATCACGTGAGATGGACTAGTCAACATTGGTGAACATCTTCATGTTGATCGTATCTTCTATACGACTCATGCTCGACCTTTTGGTCTCTTGTGTTCCGAGGCCATGTCTGTACATGCTAGGCTCGTCAAGTCAACCTAAGTGTTTTGCATGTGTTCCAAGGTCATGTCTGTACATGCTAGGCTCGTCAACACCCGTTGTATTCAAACGTAAGAATCTATCACACCCGATCATCACGTGGTGCTTCGAAACAACAGACCTTCCCAACGGTGCACAGTTAGGGGAAACACTTTCTTGAAATTTTAATGAGGGGTCATTTTATTTACTACCGTCGTTCTAAGCAAATAAGATGTATAAACATGATAAACATCACATGCAATCAAATAGTGACATGATATGGCCATCATCACTTTACTCCTTTTGATCTCCATCTTCGGGGCTCCATGATCATCATCGTCACCGGCATGACACCATGATCTCCATCATCATGATCTCCATCATCGTGTCTTCATGAAGTTGTCTCGCCAACTATTACTTCTACTACTACAGCTAACGATTAGCAATAAAGTAAAGTAATTACATGACGTTTATGTTGACACGCAGGTCATAAATAAATTAAAGACAACTCCTATGGCTCCTGCCGGTTGTCATACTCATCGACATGCAAGTCGTGATTCCTATTACAAGAACATGATCAATCTCATACATCACATATATCATTCATCACATCCTTTTGGCCATATCACATCACATAGCATACCCTGCGAAAACAAGTTAGACGTCCTCTAATTGTTGTTTGCATGTTTTACGTGGCTGCTATGGGTTTCTAGCAAGAACTTTTCTTACCTACGCAAAAACCACAACGTGGTATGCCAATTTCTATTTACCCTTCATAAGGACCCTTTTCATCGAATCTGATCCGACTAAAGTGGGAGAGACAGACACCCGCTAGCCACCTTATGCAACTAGTGCATGTAAGTCGGTGGAACCAGTCTCACGTAAGAGTACGTGAAAGGTCGGTCCGGGCCGCTTCATCCCACGATGCCGCGGAATCAAGATAAGACTAGTAACGGCAAGTAAATTGACAAAATCAACGCCCACAACTACTTTGTGTTCTACTCGTGCATAGAATCTACGCAATAGACCTAGCTCATGATGCCACTGTTGGGGAACGTAGCAGAAATTCAAAATTTTCCTACGTGTCACCAAGATCTATCTATGGAGTAATCTAGCAACGAGGGAAGGAGAGTGCATCTACATACCCTTGTAGATCGCTAAGCGGAAGCGTTCAAGAGAACGGGGTTGAAGGAGTCGTACTCGTCGTGATCCAAATCACCGGAGATCCTAGTGCCGAACGGACGGCACCTCCGCGTTCAACACACGTACAGCCCGGTGACGTCTCCCATGCCTTGATCCAGCAAGGAGAGAGGGAGAGGTTGAGGAAGACTCCGTCCAGCAGCAGCACGACGGCGTGATGGTGGTGGAGGAGCGTGGCAATCCTGCAGGGCTTCGCCAAGCACCACGGGAGAGGAGAAGGACTTGGCAGAGGGGGAGGGCTGCGCCAGAACATTGGTGCGGCTGCCCTACCTTCCCCCCCACTATATATAGGGCCAAGGGAGAGGGAGGCGCAGCCTTGGCCCTTCCTCCAAGGAAGGGTGCGGCCAGGGAGGAGTCCATCCTCCCCAAGGCACCTAGGAGGTGCCTTCCCCTTTTAGGACTCTTCCTTTCCCTTAGCTCTTGGCGCATGGGCCTCTTGGGGCTGGTTCCCTTGGCCCATATAGGCCAAGGCGCACACCCCTACAGCCCATGTGGCCCCCCGGGACAGGTGGACCCCCTTGGTGGATCCCCGGACCCCTTTCGGCACTCCCGGTACAATACCGATAATACACTAAACTTTTCCGGTGACCAAAACAAGACTTCCCATATATAAATCTTTACCTCTGAACCATTCCGGAACTCCTCGTGACGTCCCGGATCTCATCCGGGACTCTGAACAACATTCGGTAACCACATACAAACTTCCTTTATAATCCTAGCGTCATCGAACCTTAAGTGTGTAGACCCTACGGGTTCGGGAACCATGCAGACATGACCGAGACGTTCTCCGGTCAATAACCAACAGCGGGATCTGGATACCCATGTTGGTTCCCACATGTTCCACGATGATCTCATCGGATGAACCACGATGTCAAGGACTTAATCAATCCCGTATACAATTCCCTTTGTCTTGCGGTATTGTACTTGCCCGAGATTCGATCGTCGGTATCCCAATACCTTGTTCAATCTCGTTACCGGCAAGTCTCTTTACTCGTTTCGTAACACATCATCCCGTGATCAACTCCTTGATCACATTGTGCACATTATGATGATGTCCTACCGAGTGGGCCCAGAGATACCTCTCCGTTTACACGGAGTGACAAATCCCAGTCTCGATTCGTGCCAACCCAACAGACACTTTCGGAGATACCTGTAGTGTACCTTTATAGCCACCCAGTTATGTTGTGACGTTTGGCACACCCAAAGTATTCCTACAGTATCCGGGAGTTGCACAATCTCATGGTCTAAGGAAATGATACTTGACATTAGAAAAGCTTTAGCATACGAACTACATGATCTTGTGCTAGGCTTAGGATTGGGTCTTGTCCATCACATCATTCTCCTAATGATGTGATCCCGTTATCAACGACATCCAATGTCCATGGTCAGGAAACCATGACCATCTATTGATCAACGAGCTAGTCAACTAGAGGCTTACTAGGGACATGGTGTTGTCTATGTATCCACACATGTATCTGAGTTTCCTATCAATACAATTCTAGCATGGATAATAAACGATTATCATGAACAAGGAAATGTAATAATAATCAATTTATTATTGCCTCTAGGGCATATTTCGAACAGGAATATGGGAAGGCAGCAAATAACGTGTGTATCGACTTTGAGAAAGGAGGGATTCATCTTCGTAACAGTTGCCATAGTGATAGTTATATTCTGTTGTGATTGTTAGCTTTGAATTTGAATTAGAAAGATAATGCTCTACCATTGTAGATAAACTCGAGCATCTTAATCAGCTGAACCTTGCAATTGCGCATCTGGGTAGAAAGAAGGTATTGGGCAGGCCGTTGCTAAGCTTAGTACTATTTTCACTGTCGAACTTGCATATATTGAAGTCAGTTGTAGTTCCAGTTTGGAATTTAGTACCATGCATATCAGCATATTAAGAGAAGCCTGATTGGTTCCATTGATTTGCTATAGAACATTTTATTAGACATGAAGGTGCCTGGCCTTTCTTTTACAAAAATAGGGTAAGACCTACTTTGAAGAAAAATTGCTTATTATGTTTACGAGTGGAGCGAGAAAACAATTGCTAATCTCCTTTCATATACTCATTTTTGTAGCTTAGTTGTCCATCTACAGATATTGGTGGCCATGCCTTGCCCCTCACTTCCCTCCAAGCTTGTCGCCCTCGCCCCCCTCTTTGAGGCAGCCGCCCGCTGCTCATCTCGGTGGCGTCAGGCGCTTCCGTACCCACCATGGCATCAGCATGGCCATCCCTGCAAGGAGCGGCGCCTCCTTGGTACGATTGCGACGCTGATTCAGCTGGATCGGCGGGGGTTAGTAGGCTCACAGGCTGGCGTTTCCTCGGATGCATCGATGTTCTAATCATGATGGCATGACCATAGATCGTATGAGTCTAGAAGACTTTGGGGTGGCTCATCTGCGTGGATGGTTGTGGCTGGGCACACAATCCATTAATAAGCCTTCAAATTTTCACACAGAAGGTCCCCTCCTTTTCCTATTTGCATTTTTTTCTTTTTAATTTTTTTAGATTGCTTGCGTTGGCAAATGGAAGAAAGACTCAGCCTGTGCATTGCTACAGGATGGAGAGAGGAGTGGATGGGCTTCACCATGGCATGGAGGGGTGGTTCCTAGGAGAGATGGGATCGACGATGCTATGGCGAGGAGATGAGATGCAGTGATAACCAACGGTTGGCTGGCTATGCAGGAATAGTAGGAGGCAGCTATGCGGTGAGTGAGCAGAGGACTACTTTTTTCTCCGTCAAGAAAAGAAGAAAGGAGCAGTTTCTATGCGGTGACATCAATGTCACGTAGTCTAGCAAGTTAATTTTAGGAAAACATCAACCGAATGATCTATAGGTAGCCTACAATTTAAAGATCACTAAAATCAGGATGTGACTTACATTGTACCACACGAATGAAGCTAAAAAAATATTCCTCACATACGTAAATATTTTAAACACATCAAGTAGATCTTAGTTCGTAAAATATAATTAGTTGGATCACTGCTCTATGTGTACACATCGTTCTATTAAGGTTTTTTTATCAACTTACATTACAAGTGAAGTGGATTTTCAATTACTTTTACGGGTTATAATTTCTATCAATCATAGCCCGTAGTAACTTAAGCCAACTACATAATGACCTTCATATGGTTTCGCCATTTTTTTCTCCCGTTGTGCTTGCGTGTTCAATCTTGTTATTATTGCATCTTGTGGTCTACTCTGATAGGTCATGTTTGTTTGTAGGGTGACAGTTTATACATCTAGCGAGCTAGGGCAATTTGGACATGTGATATTTCCTCGAGTAAGCAAACTTCTTTTGTATGGCCCAGCATGATGATCAACACCCATCTGGTTTTATATGGTTCCACTTTTGTTGTATACAACAAGCAACTATTCATTTTGTGTGCCTTGCAACAACATCATAATCTCATTAAACCTGCAATAGATCACACATTCAGTACATTTCAATTTCTAATTAGTCTAGACCGTGAAGTATTTGTTTTTTTAACATAACAGGGTTATCTGATCATATAATCTGTCACAAGTAGTAAGGGTGGGTAGATGAGCAAATTTTCCCAGATGGCAAGATATCTATACAAATTATGGAACTTGAATCTGAACATTGGAGAAGTGGACAGTGGACGAGACTACCACTGTTATATATAATTATAGTGATATTCAAAGCTATTTTTTTGTCTTAATGTAAAGTTTATCGCAGACAGACATCCACCCAGAAACACACACGTAAGACATGACACACACACTTCCTTTTGGATTTTCCGGTTCTATGTTACCTCAGGAGCACAAAACTTGAGTAATTATAGCAAAACAATTCAAGGATGGGACTACGAACCAACCTGTGGGTGGATGGTTAGAGATACTGTGGTATCTCCAGCCCATCAGGGTTCAAATCCTGGTGCTCGCATTTATTCCTGGATTTATTTCAAGATTTTCGGTTATGCGCATTCAGTGGGAGGAGACGTTCCCATCGACGATGAGGTGCCTACGGACTTCGTAAATTTCAAAATGATATGCCGGCTCAGTCTTTCGGAGGTGCTCATAGGGGTAGGGTGTGCGTGTGTGCATTCATAGGGGTAAGTGTGTGCGCATGTATATGAGCGCTTGTGTTTGTACTGATGTTCAAAAAAAATTGAAGGACGAGACTACTGGACAGTGCAGAATACCTCTTTATTCCCATATAAAGGACACATATTCCTTGCGACTGTCTTTTCATATACCATGATATGTTCCAATTTGCCAAACAGTTGGCCAGGTACCGGCCCAAATAAAGTGCATTATGAGCACCCCTATTCCTAGCTGCTAATCTGGATCTTAATAATTAATGTCCATACCTTGTTAGACCAAAAGAAGCAATACTTCCATTGATAGACTAAACGACTCATGGCATGTGGACTAATGGACATGTCTTTTAATCCAAGGCATGGAGAACTCGGTACATGTCGAGGAAGATGAACATAATGCCGGACGAAGGCAATAGCAAGTATCAGCTCAAGGAGTTCTTGATGGAGACGATTGGCCAGATCTTACTTGTAGCTTTTTTTGTGGGAAAGTCTTTGACTCCACATTGTTGGGCTAAGTTATGTTCGCATCTCCGTTTTGGATTAAATCAATTGAACCTACTGAAAAAAATCCTTTGGGAGTGTGACATTAGCAGGCGCGACAAGAACGATGATGGGATGCTCACTGGAGATGAGGTCAAAAAGGTGAATACGCCAATGATGCATAGATATATGTATGAATTGTACATGTACACACAAAACATACTGTGACAAGTATCTCATGCCAAGCTTTAGTTTCGATAAGAGGTTTTGTTGCCCGTAGCAACGCATGGCCATTTAACTAGGTGTAATCCAAAATAAATAAATTAAAAGCCCGTAGCAACGCACGGGCGTTCTACTAGTTGGAGTAGGTTTCCTTCTTTCTTAGTCCAACTAGGAGAAGGGGGGAAAGGGGGAAAGAGGGAAAGGAAGGGAGAGAGGGGCCGCGCCCCAAACCCCTTGTCCAATTCGGACTGGGCTTGGGAGGGGCGTGCGCCACCTCCTGGTCCTTCCCACTAAGGCCCATTAAGGCCCATTGCTTCTTCCTCGTATTCCCGTAACTCCCCGGTACCTCCGAAAATACCCGAATCACTCGGAACCTTTCCGATGTCCGAATATAGTCGTCCAATATATTGATCTTTACGTCTCGACCATTTCGAGACTCCTCGTCATGTCCCCGATCTCATACGGGACTCCGAACTCCTTCGGTACATCAAAAATCATAAACTCATAATATAACTGTCATCGAAACCTTAAGTGTGCGGACCCTACGAGTTCGAGAACAATGTAGACATGACCGAGACACGTCTCCGGTCAATAACCAATAGCAGAACCTGGATGCTCATATTGGCTCCCACATATTCTAGGAAGATCTTTATCGGTCAGACCGCATAACAACATACGTTGTTCGCTTTGTCATCGGTATGTTACTTGCTCGAGATTCGATCGTCGGTATCTCAATACCTAGTTCAATCTCGTTACCGGCAAGTCTCTTTACTCGTTTCGTAATACATCATCTCGCAACTTACTCATTAGTTGCAATGCTTGCAAGGCTTATGTGATGTGCATTACTGAGAGGGCCGAGAGATACCTCTCCGACAATCGGAGTGACAAATCCTAATCTCGAAATACGCCAACCCAACATGTACCTTTGGAGACACCTGTAGAGCTCCTTTATAATCACCCAGTTATGTTGTGACATTTGGTAGCACACAAAGTGTTCCTCCGGCAAACGGGAGTTGCATAATCTCATAGTCATAGGAACATGTATAAGTCATGAAGAAAGCAATAGCAACATACTAAACGAGCGAGTGCTAAGCCAACGGAATGGGTCAAGTCAATCACATCATTCTCCTAATGATGTGATACCATTAATCAAATAACAACTCTTTGTCTATGGTTAGGAAACATAACCATCTTTGATTAACGAGCTAGTCAAGTAGAGGCATACTAGTGACACTCTGTTTGTCTATGTATTCACACATGTATTATGTTTCCGGTTAATACAATTCTAGCATGAATAATAAACATTTATCATGAAATAAGGTAATAAATAATAACTTTATTATTGCCTCTAGGGCATATTTCCTTCAGTCTCCCACTTGCACTAGAGTCAATAATCTAGTTCACATTGCCATGTGATTTAACACCAATAGTTCACATCATCATGTGATTAACACCCATAGTTCACATCGTTATGTGACCAACACTCAAAGGGTTTAATAGAGTCAATAATCTAGTTCACATCGCTATGTGATTAACACCCAAAGAGTACTGAGGTGTGATCATGTTTTGCTTGTGAGAGAAGTTTAGTCAACGGGTCTGCCACATTCAGATTCGTAAGTATTTTGCAAATTTCTATGTCAACAATGCTCTGCATGGAGCTACTCTAGCTAATTGCTCCCACTTTCAATATGTATCCAGATTGAGACTTAGAGTCATCTGGATCAGTGTCAAAACTTGCATCGACATAACCCTTTACGACGAACCTTTTGTCACCTCCATAATCGAGAAACATATCCTTATTCCACTAAGGATAATTTTGACCAATGTCCAGTGATCTACTCCTAGATCACTATTGTACTCCTTTGCTTAACACGGTGTAGGGTATACAATAGATCTGGTACACAGCATGGCATACTTTATAGAACCTATGGCTGAGGCATAGGGAATGACTTTCATTCTCTTTCTATCATCTGCCGTGGTCGGGCTTTGAGTCTTACTCAATTTCACACCTTGTAACACAGCCAAGAACTCTTTTCTTTGACTGTTCCATTTTGAACTACTTCAAAATATTTTCAAGGTATGTACTCATTGAAAAAACTTATCAAGCGTCTTGATCTATCTCTATAGATCTTGATGCTTAATATGTAAGCAGCTTCGCTGAGGTCTTTCTTTGAACAACTTCTTTCAAACACTCCTTTATGCTTTGTAGAATAATTCTACATTATTTCCGATCAATAATATGTCATTCACATATACTTGTCGGAAATGTTGTAGTGCTCCCACTCACTTTCTTGTAAATACAGGCTTCACCACAAGTCTGTATAAAACTATATACTTTGATCATCTCATCAAAGCGCATATTCCAACTCCGAGATACCTGCACCAGTCCACAGATGGATCGCTGGAGCTTGCATATTTTGTTAACACTTTTAGGATTGACAAAACCTTCTGGTTGCATCATATACAACTCTTCTTTAAGAAATCCATTAAGGAATGCAGCTTTGTTTATCCATTTGCCAGATTTCATAAAATGCGGCAATTGCTAACATGATTCGGACAGACTTAAGCATAGATACGAGTGAGAAACTCTCATCGCAGTCAACACCTTGAACTTGTCGAAAACCTTTTGTGACAATTCTAGCTTTGTAGATAGTAACACTATTATCAACGTCCGTCTTCCTCTTGAAGATCCATTTAATCTCAATGGCTCGCCGATCTTTGGGCAAGTCAATCAAAGTCCATACTTTGTTCTCATACATGGATCTCATCTAAGATTTCATGGCCTCAAGCCATTTCATGGAATCTGGGCTCATCATCGCTTCCTCATAGTTCGTAGGCTCGTCATGGTCAAGTAACACGACCTCCAGAATAGGATTACCGTACCACTCTGGTGTGGATCTCACTCTGGTTTACCTACGAGGTTTGGTAGTAACTTGATTTGAAGTTACATGATCATCATCATTAGCTTCCTCACTAATTGGTGTAGTAGTCACAAGAACAGATTTCTGTGATGAACTACTTTCCAATAAGGGAGCAGGTACAGTTACCTCATCAAGTTCTACTTTCCTCCCACTCACTTCTTTCGAGAGAAACTCCTTCTCTAGAAAGGATCTATTCAAAGCAACGAATATCTTGCCTTCAGATCTGTGATAGAAGGTGTACCCAACATTTTCTTTTGGGTATCCTATGAAGATGCACTTCTCCGACTTGGGTTTGAGCTTATCAGGTTGAAACTTTTTCACATAAGCATTGCAACCTTAAACTTTAAGAAACGACAGCTTAGGTTTCTTGCCAAACCATAGTTCATACGGTGTCATCTCAACGGATTTAGATGGTGCCCTATTTAACGTGAATGCAGCTGTCTCTAATGCATAACCCCAAAATGATAGTGGTAGATCGGTAAGAGACATCATAGATCGCACCATATCTAATAAAGTACGGTGATGACGTTCGGACACACCATTACATTGTGGTGTTCCAGGTGGCGTGAGTAGTGAAACTATTTCACATTGTTTTTAACTGAAGGCCAAACTCCTAACTCAAATACTCTTCTCTACGATCAGATCGTAGAAACTTTATTTTCTTGTTACGATGATTTTCCACTTCACTCTGAAATTCTTTGAACTTTTCAAATGTTTCAGACTTATGTTTCATCAAGTAGATATACTCATATATGCTCAAATCATCTGTGAAGATCAGAAAATAATGATACCTGTCGCGAGCCTCAATATTCATCGGACCACATACATCAGTATGTATGATTTCCAACAAATCTGTTGCTCGCTCCAT
This sequence comes from Triticum monococcum, assembly GCA_034509565.1. Classification (NCBI taxonomy): domain Eukaryota; kingdom Viridiplantae; phylum Streptophyta; class Magnoliopsida; order Poales; family Poaceae; genus Triticum; species Triticum monococcum. The sequence continues at coordinate 70,912,904 of CM067842.1, read as the reverse complement.
TGTTCCGAAGAACGGAGTATTAGTCATCTTGCCCATGAGGCATGGTTCGCAAGCATCAACTGATTCATAATCAAGTGATTCCAAAAGCCCATCAGCATGGAGTTTCTTCATGCGCTTTACACCAATATGACCTAAACGGCAGTGCCACAAATAAGTTGCACTATCATTATTAACTTTGCATCTATTTGTTTCAATATTATGATTATGTGTATCACTACGATCGATATCCAACGAACTATTTTCATTGGGTGTGTAACCATATAAGGTTTTATTCATGTAAATAGAACAACAATTTATTCTCTTACTTAAATGAATAACCGTATTACAATAAACATGATCAAATCATATTCATGCTCAACGAAACACCAAATAACACTTATTTAGGTTCAACACTAATCCCGAAATTATAGGGAGTGTGCGATGATGATCATATCAATCTTGGAACCACTTCCAACACACATCGTCACTTCACCCTTAACTAGTCTCTGTTTATTCTGCAACTCCCGTTTTGAGTTACTAATCTTAGCACCTGAACTAGTATCAAATACTGAGGGGTTGCTATAAACACTAGTAAAGTACACATCAATAACATGTATATCAAATATACTTATGTTCACTTTCCCATCCTTCTTATCCGCCAAATACTTGGGGCAGTTCTGCTTCTAGTGACCAGTCCCTTTGAAGTAGAAGCACTCAGTCTCAGGCTTAGGACCAGACTTGGGCTTCTTCACTTGAGCAGCAACTTTCTTGCTATTCTTCTTGAAGTTCCCCTTTTTCCCTTTGCCCTTTTCTTGAAACTAGTGGTCTTGTCTACCATCAACACTTGATGTTTTTCTCAATTTCTACCTTCGTCAATTTCAGCATTACGAAGAGCTTGGGAATCATTTCCGTTTACCCTTGCATATCATAGTTCATCACGAAGTTCTACTAACTTGGTGATGGTGACTAGAGAATTCTGTCAATCACTATTTTATCTGGAAGATTAACTCCCACTTGATTCAAGCGATTGTAGTACCCAGACAATTTGAGCATATGCTCACTAGTTGAGCGATTCTCCTCCATCTTTTAGCTATAGAACTTGTTGGAGACTTCATATCTCTCAACTCGGGTATTTGCTTGAAATATTAACTTCAACTCCTGGAACATCTCATATGGTCCATGACGTTCAAAACGTCTTTGAAGTACCGATTCTAAGCCGTTAAGCATGGTGCACTAAACTATCAAGTAGTCATCATATTGAGCTAGCCAAACGTTCATAATGTCTGCATCTGCTCCTGTAATAGGTCTGTCACCTAGCGGTGCATCAAGGACATAATTCTTCTGTGCAGTAATGAGGATAAACCTTAGATCACGGATCCAATCCGCATCATTGCTACTAATACCACTACTGGAATCAGCTACTTTGCCATCTACCAGCTCTTTGCCGTCCGCTAGCTCTTTGCCATCAGCTACCAAAAAGCAGACGGCAACGAACTGGCTGATGGCAAAGACCTTCTTTGCCATCAGCCAGTTCTTTGCCGTCTGCTAGCGGACGGCAAAGATTCTTTGCCGTCGGCTAGCAGACGGCAAAGAGGGAGGGGGGGACCCACTGACGAGCTGGTTAAAAAAAAACTTAACGCCCCCCTCTTTGTCGTCTGCTAGCAGACGACAAGACGACAAAGAGTAAGTAAGCGGACGACAAAGGGGGGCGGACGGCAACCGTTTAGGTTACTAACGGCGCCCCACCCCGCCCGGCCCATCTCTCTCTGTTCCCTCTCCTCCCCGACGACCACCGCCACCCGCCGCCTCCCCCGCCACCCACCACTGCCCCCTTGCTCCGCCTCCCCCGCCACCCACCGCCGCCCCCTTGCCCCACCTCCCCTCGCCCCGCCACCCCCTTGCCCCACCTCCCCTCGCCCCGCCGCCCCCTTGCCCCACCTCCCCTCGCCCCGTCGCCCCCATCACCCGCCACCGCCCCGGCGTCCCGTCGCCCGCGCCGGAGCCAGGCTCGCGCCCCGGAGCTCGCCGCCCCTGCGCCTCGGAGCTAGCCGTCCCTGCGCCCCGGAGCTCGCCGCCCCTACGCCCCGCCGCCCCCGCCGCCCGGCCATCCCACTGCCCCGGAGCCCCGCCGCCCCCCACCCACCCACCACCCCGGCGCCAGCGTCACCCCCTGCTCCGGTGAGTTTTTTTTTCTGTTTTTCTTTTTTTGCTGTTTAATTCTTGTTTAATTGTTAGTGTTAGTGTTAGTGTTAGATTTAGTGTTAGAAAAGAAGAAAATTTAGTGTTAGTGTTAGAAAAAAGAATATGTAGAAGAAAAGAAGAAGAAGTGGAAAAAAGATGAAAAAGAAGAAAAGAAAAGAAGTAGAAAAAAGATGAAAAAGAAGAAGAAGAAAAGAAGTAGAAGAAGAAGAATAGAAGAAAAGAAAAGAAGTAAAAGAAGTAGAAAAAAGATGAAAAAAGAAGAAGAAGAAGAAGAAGAAGAAGAAGAAGAAGAAGAAGAAGAAGAAGAAGAAGAAGAAGAAGAAGAAGAAAGGAAAGAAGAAGAAGAAGAAGGATAGAAGAAGAAGAAGAAAGGAAAGAAGAATAAAAAAGAAGAAGAAGAGAAGGAAAGAAGAAGAAGGATAGAAGGAAACACCCCGACCCCCGACACCCCGACCCCCGACACCCCGACACCCCGGCCCGACAACCCGACCCCGACCCCGACCCCGACCCCCGACACCCCGACCCCGATCCCGACACGCCACCCCGACACCCCGGCCCGACACCCCGACCCCCGACCCCCGACACCCCGACCCCGACCTCCGACACCCCGACCCCGACACGCCACCCCCGACACCCCGGCCCGACACCCCGACCCCCACCACCGACCCCCGACACCCTGACACCACACCCCGACCCCAACACGACACCCCGATACCCCGACACCCGATCCCCCGACACCCGAACCCCAGACCCCCCCAACCCCGACACCACACCCCGACCCCGACACCACACCCCGACAACCGACCCCCTGACCCGCTGACCCCGACACCACACCCCGACCCCAAAACAGCACCCCGACACCGACAGGACACCCCGACCCCCGACACCTCCCGAAAAGGTGTTCTTTGGCCTTCCAGAGGCCGACGGGGTCATATATTTGTGAATTATTAGTTAGGTCATATATTTTTCAATTTTGTTATGAAAAACATCATATATAATTATGTTGATCGTGTAGTTTTAAATGTGCAGTTGTTTCATCGCTGCGAGGTTTGGTGTTTGACGACCTCGTCATGCGTTTGACAAGCTCTGCCCCTTCGTTCGTGGGTGAGCACAAATGACAAGTCCTCCTCCCCCATTAATTATTTGATCTATTCCGATGAAACTTGATAGCTAGCTATATATGTGTCTTGAATCATCAGTATGCGTAACCAATATGTGTCTCCCGTTCGAAAGCGTCATAGTTATAAATATGCATGCATTTGCATATTTATAACCTTGATTCTTTTGAATTGTCCAACGCTATCCATGGACAGCCCGAGTATGTGTAGATTGGGTTCGTTTTCCCATATGCTTTGCTCCGGATCCGACGCATATATTTCGTCAGTGCCTCCCCTGTTGTTCTCCGGGTACACATCCTCTCTGTTTATTGCAGAGACGTGTATCAGGAGAACAGCGGGGAGGTGCTGCCGAAATTTTGCGTCGGATCCGGAGCATGGCATGGGAAAATGAACCCAATCTACACATACACGGGTGGGATTAGGACCTATCATTACCTATTAGAGTGTAGGTTGCATGGACGTAATAAAATTGACAAAGTAGATCAACTGATGAATATATACATGGTGAATTACATATATAATTGTTGTGTGTCCAGTAGCTCTGAAAGTCAAGATGAGTGGCCGTGCTTGGATGTATACCGATCACACTGGTCAGAACAAATGGAGCGCTGAATGGTTCACAAAAACTAAGGGGTTTGTGCAAGCCGCATTTGCAAATGGCCAAAAGAAAACCTGGTGCCCCTGTTTCCGGTGCGGCAATTGGGAAAAGAAGACAGAGGCTGAAATGGGCAAACACCTGCAGAAGAGTGGTTTTACGCCCGATTATACGGTGTGGACATTTCATGGTGAGTCTGCCCAACGTGACCGAGCTGAGGTGGATCATCGTCGCACCGACGAGCATGGTACCGGGATGGAAAACATGGTGCAAGGCTATGATGATGCTCGGGATTCGGACGAGGAGATGGAGGAATCTGCAAAGGCCTTCAATGAAATGTTGGAGTCTTCGAAACGTCCGCTCCACGAGCACACTGAGCTTTGTCAGTTGGATGCCATCTCACAAGTAATGGCTCTGAAGGCTCAGTTCAACTTGGGCAGAGAATGCTATGACGCAATTATGACAGTATTTGGACGCTTTCTACCCAAAGGCCATGTAATGCCTGCAAACCTGTACCAGTCGGACAAAATCCTCCGTGCACTGAAGATGCCCTATGAGAAGATACATGCCTGTGAGAAAGGATGTGACTTATTTAGGCTTGACTATGCGGACTTGAACTATTGTCCCATTTGCAAGTCTTCCAGGTATATTGTGGTAGACAACGGTATGGGTGAGAAGACACAGACCAAAATCCCCGTTAGTGTTCTTCGGTATATGCCAATCGTACCAAGACTTCAACGTCTTTTCATGGTCGAAGAGACGGCCAGACAGATGACATGGCACAAAACAGGCAAAAGAAACGAACTAGATGCAGATGGGAATCTGATGATGGTACACACATCGGATGGTGTTGCGTGGAAAAAGTTTGATGAATTACATGCTGACAAAGCGGCAGATCCGAGGCATCCTCGAGTCGGCATCAGCACGGATGGGTTCAGTGTGTTTGGTATGACGGCAGCCCAATACAGTTGTTGGCCCGTATTTGTCTTTCCACTCAATCTCCCTCCGGACAGATTATGCAAAGAAAGAACATTTTCCTGACGTTGATAATTCCAGGACCCAACTATCCGGGCAAAAATATGAATGTGTACATGCAGCCGCTTAAGGACGAATTGCAAGAAGCCTGGGATAATGGGTTCAGGACATACGACGCCTTTAGCAAACGGAACTTCATAATGCGTGTCTGGTACATGTACTCGACGCATGACTTGCCGGCGTATGCGCTATTCGTTGGCTGGTGTGTGCATGGAAGGTTCCCGTGCCCCACATGCAAGGGAGCTCTTGAGTTTCGTTGGCTTCAGGCCGGTCGCAAGTTTTCTTGCTTCGACATGCATAGACAGTTCCTGGATCCTCGCCATAAGTTCAGGAAAGACAAGAAGAACTTCATCAGGGGTAGAGTTGTCAAAAACTCTGCACCACCTGCATTGACAGGCCAACAGATCCTGGATCAGTTAAACGCTCTCGAGCCAGATCCACAACGTCCAGGGTACTTCAAGGGGTATAATACTAAGCACGCGTGGACTCACAAAACATGCTTATGGGATCTGCCTTACTTCAAAGACCTCCTTTGCCCACACAACATCAACGTGATGCACACTGAGAAGAATATCGCCGAGGCACTTTTTGGTACATTGTTCGGCATAGATGGGAAGTCAAAGGATAATACTAAGGCTAGAGTCGATCTGGAGGCGCTATGTGATAGGCCGTTACAAAACATGAAAGAACCGAAAGGAAAGCAGAACTGGACGAAGCCAAAGGCATGGTTCAATCTTGGAAGGCCAGCTATGAGGGAAATTCTCTTGTGGGTGCAACAGCAGTTGATATTCCCCGATGGGTATGCAGCGAATCTAAAGAGGGGAGCAAATCTTGATAAACTGAAGATATTTGGTCTCAAGAGTCATGATTGGCACATATGGATTGAGCGGGTAATGCCGGTGATGTTGCGTGGCTTCATCCCTGAGGATGAATGGCTAGTACTGGCAGAACTCAGCTATTTCTTCCGTGTTCTTTGTGCGAAAGAACTATCGCCTGGCGTGCTAGAAGAAATGGAAGAGTTGGCGCCGGAGTTGATCTGCAAGTTAGAGAAGATCTTTCCACCGGGCTTCTTTAATCCAATGCAGCATTTGATTTTGCATCTCCCGATCGAGGCAAGATTGGGGGGCCCGTGCAAAATCGTTGGTGCTACCCAACTGAGAGGATGCAGAAGACGCTTCAAGAAAAATGTAAAAATAAACGTAGAATTGAAGCATCGATGGCTGAGGCATTCATTATAGAGGAGGCGGCAAACTTCGTAACAACGCACTACGAAGCCAAAAATCGTCATTTGCATAATCCGAAGCCTCGGTACAATGCTGACGAGCCTAAAAAGGGTGGATCCAACCTCAGCCAATTCAAAGGGAATCTCGCACCAGCTAGTGTTTCACATCCAGTATCTTTGGATAACGAAGAATGGCGGACCATTTCGTTGTATATCTTCAACAACCTGATAGAAGTGCGGCCGTACATCGAGTAAGTTCTCGGTACATTGTTTCGCAACTTCTATTTCCTTTGAACTACTCTTATTCCTGGATATGTCATACAGTCGATACGTCACCATATTCTCGTATGGAGCGGAGATCCAAAAGGATTCCGTCGAAGAGTATGAGCTTCTCGCAAAGCAAGGAGGTGGCTATCCCGGTTTCATCTCTTGGTTCAAACAAACGGTAATTTCTATTAGACAATTTCATTTCATTCGCTAATTTGTGCATAATGCAACAATCCTTTCATATTAAACCTGTAGGCTAATTCAGAGTCTATGGATGCCGAATTGAGACAAGTCGCTAATGGTTTTGACTATAAGGTCCGTTCATTTGACAAGTACGACATCAATGGGTATCGCTTTCGTACCTATGGCAAAGAGCTATCTATGGCGGACCGAAAGTCAACAAATTGTTGTGTATCTGCTATCGGCGAAGGAGGTACCGAGTATTATGGGAGAGTTGAAGCAATTTATGAACTTCTGTTCTATGGTGAAAACCCACCGAATGTCGTAGTCTTCAAATGTTATTGGTTTCAGCCGAAGGAGACTAGAAGGACTCATGAACATGTAGGGCTAGTTGAAATCAACCAAAGCACTCATTTAGATGTTCCTGATGTCTATATTATGGCTCAACAGGCAACCCAAGTATTCTATCTACCGTGGGCCTGCCAAACTAATCCAAATCTGAAAGGTTGGGATGTCATTTATGAAGTGCCGCCACGTGCTAGACTTTCTCCCCCAAAGGAAGAGGATTATGAACCTCACATTAACCCAGACACATATGAAGGAGAATTCTTCCAAGAGACACGTCTTTCCAAAAAGCATTTCAAGAACCGCTATACTTCACCCCAAAACATTGAAGTAGACAGCGACAATGAATCCGACATCACCCCAGAGGAGGAACAAGAAGAGGTTACTGCTGCGGATGACCTGTCAATGCTTGACCGATTACGTCAAGGTGGCCTTGCACATGTTGATGCCAATGAACCCTATGAGCCCATCATTGATTATAGTGATGATGATGATTATGCATTTATTGATGATACTGATCGAGATTATTAGTAGTGTCAGGTATTACATTTTTTATGTTGTACTTGATGATGATACACTTAAGTGATACACATATTATTATTCATGTCGGTCTTTTTTATGTTGTACTAATTTCGTTTACTGTTTGTCATGGCAGGTGTTGAAAGATGGTGGGCGCTGATCGGGAGCGTGGTCTGAGGTCTTCCATTCCAGACGCACCTCTCCGCCGAGCGTTGCTGGACAGTATGGCCACACCGCCGGGCCCTTCTTCGTCAACCGCGGTGCCCAGCAGGGGACGAGGTAGGAAGAGAGGAGGTGGGGCATGTGGTCGTGGGAGAGGAGGTAGGGTGACTGCTACGGTGCCTTCCTCGCCGCCACCCCCAGCCGTTTCACCCGAGCACGTGACTGCTAGGGTGGACTCGTCCGAGGAGGAGGCTACACGGACTCCGGTCCACGAGCCTCCGGTCCACGGGTCTTCGGCCCACGAGAGTTCGGCCCACGTGACCCCGGAGGAGCACACGTCCGGATGGGGTACCTGGCCGGATCAGCCCGAGGAGCCGAGTGGCCATGCTGATGATGGCAGGGAGCCGACTGATCTTGAGGAGGAGGGGGCACCGTCTACCAGCGTGGTGCTACACGGCTCCCGTCCGTGCCGGTGACCCGCGAGCAGAGGTGGTTGATTTTCCCTGATGGGGAGAGGTACGTAAGTGCATTTAATATTTTTGTACCTTGTGCATTCATGTTTTTTCAAATAACTAATGCGTTGGCCTTGTCATGCTGCAGGGGTTGGGACCACCATCATAGTGTCCGCCGGCCCAACTCCGTCCTTGGAGTTCTTTGCCGGCAAAACTTCCCAGGGTTTGTCACGTTGCCTGGTGAGGGTCGGCTTCCAGAGCTTGGATTGAGCTGGGAGCACTACGTGGCTGCCCCGGCCCTGCCAAATGAGATTATCGACGGTGTCCTGTGCGACATGAGGGCAGACATGGTGATCAGAAAGTTCTGGGTAATTTCTCCTTTACACATTTAAAAATCTTCAACTAGCTAGTTATTAATTGTACTAATCAACATTGTCTCATTTGATTGCAGACATTCTACAGGTGTGAGGAGGGATACGAGGAGGACGCGGCACATGTTATCGAGAACATCTGCAAGCGCCTACTCCAGAACTTACGGCACGAGGCTCGGGTGCAGGCTGTTCGAGACTACTACGCCTTGCGTGGTATCAAGAAGACCAAGCCGGCGTGCCGCGATAAGTTCCTGAGTAAGGAGCAGTACATGAAGGTAATTCTTAAGGCCTTCTCTACTTAAGTTCCTTCATTTAGTAATTCTTAGCCGTAGTGCTCAAGTTTCTATTTGCTAACTTAGGCGCCTCCGAGATGGTGTGCGGATCGGATGGATTGTTGGGAGGTGTTGGTCGATGAGTGGTGCTCACAACGATGGCTAGCCCTCCACAAGGAGGCCAAGGACAAACGTGCCCAAATGGAAGGTGTGCCACACGATCAAGGCAGCTCCAACTTATATCAGTTCGGGCGCAACTGGGTATGTGGTTTGCTTCATGATTCATGCAATTCATTCATCATGCTAGCTTGAGCCCTTTAATTACTAATTTTCATTGTTTCTCTCTTTCAGGCACGCTACAATAAGGCGGATAAGGTGCCAGAGGTGTGATACGTACTCAGTTATCTTTCTCCATTACATTGTGTGCGCTTCCATCAATGATTACAAATGGTCATGTGAGTGGTGTTGCAGGCTGCTATACAGAGTGAGAGAGATAGAACGGAGAAACTTCTGGCGGAGGCGGCGGAGAAGCAGCGGGAGTTGGAGGAGAGGACGGCAAAGATGATGGAGGAGGAGAGGGCACGGAATGACATGCAGGCAAGGTCCATGTACGAGCTCCTTGTGGTAAGTTTCTTCTGTAGATTAGCCAAAACATTCATGTAGTGTTTGTCTCATTACTAACTAGTATGACTGAGTCGTCAAAACCAAATGTGCAGTCTGTGTGTGAGAAGACAGGTCAGACCGCTCCGCCGATGCCAGTGATTGCTCCTGGGACCACGGTGAGTTTTATTTGAATGGACATTACTTGCTAGTCTTAACATTTGAGTGTCATCATGCTAACAAGACATTGGAAATGATCTTTGGTGCAGCGTAACTCCAGACAAGCATCGCACGATCCTTCTCCAGCTACTGACACGAGCCACCCCGCTCCTACACCTCCTGGATCTTGGTAAGTTTATCTAGTGTTTTGCTTAACACATGCATAAAGACCTAGACTTAGCTTTATTTCCTCCAATGCTTACCATAATGACCTAGACTTAGCTTCTTCTCCTCCAAAATGACTTAATAAGCTTACTGACCTCCAAAACCATCCATTTTACCTAAGTTAGCTCTAAAATGATCTGTACTTAGCTTACTTATGTCAAAAATTGCATAATTAGCTTAGTTAGCTCATAGACGATCCATTTTACCTAAGTTAGCTCCAAAATGACCCATCTTACCTAGGTTAGCTTATAAATGATCCAGTTTATCCAAGTTAGGTCTAAAATGACCCAATTTACCTAGAGTAGCTCCTAAACGATCCATTTCACCTAAGTTAGCTAAAAACGATCCATTTCACCTAAATTAGCTCTTAAATGATCCATTTCACCTAAGTTTGCTCAAAAACAATCCATTTCACCTAAATTAGCTCTTAAATGATCCATTTCACCTAAGTTTGCTCAAAAACGATCCATTTCACCTTAGTTATCTCAAAAACGATCCATTTCACCTAAATTAGCTCTTAAATGATCCATTTCACCTAAGTTTGCTCAAAAACGATCCATTTCACCTTAGTTAGCTCAAAAACGATCCATTTCACCTTAGTTAGTTCAAAAACGTGGCATTTCACCTTAGTTAGCTCATAAATGACCCATTTCAACTAAGTTAGCTCAAAAACGATCCATTTTACCTTAGTTAGCTCAAAAACGATTCATTTCACCTTAATTAGCTCAAAAACGATCCATTTCACCTTAGTTAGCTCAAAAATGATGCCCTTCACCTTAGTTAGCTCATAAACGACCCATTTCAACTATGTTAGCTCATAAATGATACATTCCAACTAAGTTAGCTCATAAACAACCCATTTCAACTTAGTTAGCTCATAAATGATCCATTCCACCTAAGTTAGCTCATAAATGATCCATTCCACCTAAGTTAGGTCATAAATGACATATACTTCTTGTTATAGTCTTCTTCTTGTTCTATTCACCAATTTCTAACTTCATATTTACCATTTTGCAGATTTCACTCACTTCATGGAAGCTAGCTTGCTAGGATGGAGTGCTTGCTTTTTCTTTGTTAAAACTTTGCATTGTATCTAGCTTGCTATGATAAAACTTGCTATGTTGATGAAACTTTGCTATGTGATATGTATATGGAACAATGTGTATGGATGGAACTTGCTATATATGTTGATGAAACTTTGCTATGTTATATATATGTATATGGAATTATGTGCTGGATATGTGATATGTGTGCTGTTAAATATGTGATATATTTGCTGTGAAAATTGTTGGATTAAGAAAAAACAGAAAAAAAGAGACAATATACAGGCTCTTTGTCGTCAGCCACTGACGGCAAAGGGCTCTTTGCCATCAGCAGCGGACGGCAAAGAGGCCACGTGGCAGGCAGCTGTGCTTCCTGGGAGGCTGACCAATTTGATCAGTTTGCCTACAGTGGCAGACGGCAAAGGCCTTCCAAAGTTTGCCGTCAGAGGCGGACGGCAAAGGCCTGCCGTGTAGTGACGTCAGCTGACATCACACGGCGGACGGCAAAGGCCTTCCAAAGTTTGCCGTCAGCGGCGGACGGCAAAGGCCTGCCGTTAGCCACTTAACGGGCTGACAGCGCAGTTATTGCCGTCCGCTCTCTTTGCCGTCTACCGTGCTCTCTTTGCCGTCCGCCGCAGACGGCAAAGACTTTGCCGTCAGTAGCAGACGGCAAAGAAACTGTTTACCGGAGCCTACGTTGCCGGAGCCTTTTGCCGTCCGCGGCTGACGGCAAAGGCCTTTGTCATCCGCCGTTCAGGCCTTTGCCGTCCGCCGTGGCAGACGGCAAAGTAGCTGATTCCTGTAGTGTACCTTTCAACTTAGTTTTCTCTAGGAACATATAAAAATTAAATGAGGAGCAACATCGCGAGCTATTGATCTACAACATAGAATGCTAATACTACTAGGACTAAGTTCATGATAAACTTAAGTTCAATTAATCATATTACTTAAGAACTCCCACTTAGATAGACATCCCTCTAATCTTCTAAGTGATCACGTGATCCATATCAACTAAACCATGTCCGATCATCACGTGAGATGGAGTAGTTTCAATGGTGAACATCACTATGTTGATCATATCTACTATATGATTCACGCTCGACCTTTCGGTCTCTGTGTTCCGAGGCCATATTTGTATATGCTTGGCTCGTCAAGTATAACCTGAGTATTCCGTGTGTGCAACTATTTTGCACCCGTTGTATTTGAACGTAGAGCCTATCACACCCGATCATCACGTGGTGTCTCAGCACGAAGAACTTTCGCAACGGTGCATACTCAGGGAGAACACTTCTTGATAATTAGTGAGAGATCATCTTAAAATGCTGCCGTCAAACTAAGCAAAATAAGATGTATAAAAGATAAACATCATATGCAATCATAATATGTGACATGATATGGCCATCATCATCTTGCGCCTTTGATTTCCATCTCCAAAGTACTGTCATGATCTCTATCATCACCGGCATGACACCATGATCTCCATCATCTTGATCTATATCAATGTGTCGTCACGTGGTCGTATCGCCAACAATTGCTCTTGCAACTATTGCTATCGCATAGCGATAAAGTAAAGCAATTATTGGGTGCTTGCATCTTATGCAATAGAGAGACAACCATAAGGATTTTTCCAGTTGCCGATAACTTCAACAAAACATGATCATCTCATACAACAACTTATATCTCATCACGTCTTGACCATATCACATCACAACATGCCCTGCAAAAACAAGTTAGACGTCCTCTACTTTGTTGTTGCAAGTTTTACGTGGCTGCTACGGGCTTAGCAAGAACCAATCTTACCTACGCATCAAAACCACAACGATAGTTTGTCAAGTTGGTGCTGTTTTAACCTTTGCATGGACCGGGCGTAGCCACACTTGGTTCAACTAAAGTTGGAGAAACTAACACCCGCTAGTCTCCTGTGTGCATAGCTCGGCAGTAAAACCAGTCTCGCGTAAGCGTACACGTAATGTCGGTCCGGGCCGCTTCATCCAACAATACCGCCGAACCAAAGTGTGACATGCTGGTAAGCAGTATGACTTATATCGCCCACAACTCACTTGTGTTCTACTCGTGCATATGACATCTACGCATAAAACCTAGGCTCGGATGTCACTATTGGGGAACGTAGTAATTTCCAAAAATTTCCTACGCACACGCAAGATCATGGTGATGCATAGCAACGAGAGGGGAGAGTGTTGTCTACGTACCCTCGTAGACCGGCAACGGAAGTGTTGACACAACGTAGAGGAAGTAGTCGTACGTCTTCCCGACCCGACCGATCCAAGTACCGAACGTACGGCACCTCCGAGTTCTGCACATGTTCAGCTCGATGACGATCCCCGGACTCTGATCCAGCAAAGTGTCGGGGAAGAGTTCCGTCAGCACGACGGCGTGGTGACGATCTTGATGTTCTACCATCGCAGGGCTTCGCCTAAGCACCGCTATAATATTATCGAGGAGTATGGTGGAAGGGGGCACCGCACACGGCTAAGAAAACGATCACGAGGATCAACTTGTGTGTCCATGGGGTGTCCCCCTGCCCCCGTATATAAAGGAGCAAGGGGGGAGGAGGCCAGCCCTAGGAGGGGCGCGCCAGGGGAGTAGGATTCCTACTCCTAGTTGGAGTAGGTTTCCTTCTTTCTTAGTCCAACTAGGAGAAGGGGTGAAAGGGGGAAAGAGGGGAAGGAAGGGAGAGAGGGGCCGCGCCCCAAACCCCTTGTACAATTCCGACTGGGCTTGGGAGGGGCGCGCGCCACCTCCTGGTCCTTCTCACTAAGGCCCATTAAGGCCCATTGCTTCTTCCTCGTATTCCCGTAACTCCCCGGTACCTCCGAAAATACCCAAATCACTCGGAACCTTTCCGATGTCCAAATATAGTCGTCCAATGTATCGATCTTTATGTCTCGACCATTTCGAGACTCCTCGTCATGTCCCCGATCTCATCCGGGACTCCGAACTCCTTCGATACATCAAAACTCATAAACTCATAATATAACTGTCATCAAAACCTTAAGCGTGCGGACCCTACGGGTTCGAGAACAATGTAGACATGATCGAGACACGTCTCCGGTCAATAACCAATGGCGGAACCTGGATGCTCATATTGGCTCCCACATATTCTACGAAGATCTTTATCGGTCAGACCGCATAACAACATACGTTGTTCCCTTTGTCATCGGTATGTTACTTGCCCGAGATTCGATCGTCGGTATCTCAATACCTAGTTCAATCTCGTTACCGGCAAGTCTCTTTACTCGTTTCGTAATACATCATCTCGCAACTAACTCATTAGTTGCAATGCTTGCAAGGCTTATGTGATGTGCATTACCGAGAGGGCCCAGAGATACCTCTCCGACAATCGGAGTGACAAATCCTAATCTCGAAATACGCCAACCCAACATGTACCTTTGGAGACACCTGTAGAGCTCCTTTATAATCACCCAGTTACGTTGTGACGTTTGGTAGCACACAAAGTGTTCCTCCGGCAAACGGGAGTTGCATAATCTCATAGTCATAGGAACATGTATAAGTCATGGAGAAAGCAATAGCAACATACTAAACGATCGAGTGCTAAGCTAACGGAATGGGTCAAGTCAATCACATCATTCTCCTAATGATGTGATCCCGTTAATCAAATAACAACTCTTTGTCTATGGTTAGGAAACATAACCATCTTTGATTAACGAGCTAGTCAAGTAGAGGCATACTAGTGACACTCTGTTTGTCTATGTATTCACACATGTATTATGTTTCCGATTAATACAATTCTAGCATGAACAATAAACATTTATCATGAAATAAGGAAATAAATAATAACTTTATTATTGCCTCTAGGGCATATTTCCTTCAGCTTCACCAAGCAAAAAGAACGGTAAACGCAACAAATTGGCCGTGCTCGATTTTTCTGGATGTGAGGGAGCTTACATGCTGCCCTATGAGTTCCGTGCCAAATAAATTGATGAGCATCAAGAGCAAAGTTATATGGCCAAACAAAGTTTGACTAGTGACGAAGACCAAGAACCCGAGCGTGCAGCTGAACGAAGTATAGCTGACGAAGAGCGGCCGAGTGGAATCCATTCGGGTAATCCGAGAGAAATCTACTCGGGAAATCCAAGTCAAATCTATTCAGGCAATCCGAGTGATGAGGCACGAGATCCAGAAAAAGAGGAAGATGCATTCAAGAATTATTCAAAAGTGGAGCAAGGTATTGTTCCAGTGGTGCAACCATATTCTCGTTCCAACGACTTCACAAAGGTACACCTAGCCGAGAGTTTACTCAGTTTTCGATTCGGTCAAAATCATATTGTTGATGCACCCGTTAGTAAGATTCTAATTAATTTTGAAAGACCGATCGAGATGAGTAATCTGTTTGTTTCGAATTATCTTGTTACTAATCATGCTGATCAACACATGGCACCACTCATAGAGGCTAATAGTGACAACTTATCGCAACCAAAGTTGTTCCCGTCATGCCTACTGAACTTTATATTCATATGGGCAACTTTGTTTGTTTCATGCCT
This sequence comes from Triticum monococcum, assembly GCA_034509565.1. Taxonomy (NCBI): domain Eukaryota; kingdom Viridiplantae; phylum Streptophyta; class Magnoliopsida; order Poales; family Poaceae; genus Triticum; species Triticum monococcum. Next base: position 70,897,635 of record CM067842.1, on the reverse strand, counting down.
GGCTAACATTTGGTCTGAGATGAGACATATATTCTGTAACTATTTTGGTTGCAGGAGTATAAAGCCAGGTTCAAAGTTCTCCAGGATAGCCGATTCAAGAGCGTCAGGAAAGGAGGACAAAAATCAATGCATAGACGAGTCGGATGATGTTAAACTGACACCGCTCGATTGTTTTGTATCGAAGCCGGTATCACAATATCGGTTAATGGACCAGGAGTGTACGTCCAGTGCAGTCATAGTGGATCACATCATCGGTACATCACTGACTAATCTTATTATTATAATTGATCACGATGTCGAGCCGTCAAGACAAGAGCCAACGCAATGTTTGTTCAAGCAAAATGTCAAAGATTGCAACATGATCCATCAAGTCAAGAAATCGGACAAGATAGGACGATTGGAGTTTGTTGAGGCACGATTATTTGGACGGTCGGATCATTTTGACGGCCATCAAATGTTGACTCGACTATCTTCAGCCGATTTATCTAAAAGTGGACATGTACACGTCAATGATGATGGGGTCAAGTCTTCGAGCAATGATATTGTTAAAAAGTGCATCAAGAACAATCTTGAAGACGGAAATTCCATCAAAGCTACAATGATAACATCTAGCACTGGGGGGCAACAAGAGAATTCAAAGACCGGTGCACGCACAACCAAAGAAAGCAAATGCCATGGTAAGCACAAAAGCAAAAAACCGAAAGTCACTTTCGCGCAGTTATTAGAAAAGTACCAAAAGATAAGTGAGGCAAAGAGTGCTTATCGGCCGAGTGAAGCAAAAGCATCGAAGTCACCCCCAAGGCATAAATCTGAAGACTTGGATTGGCAAAGCAAGACGTTGAGCAAGCAGACTTCATATCCTGCTTTTGGGCCGCCAATGCCAATGTCGTGGATGCCTCCCTACGCTCATGTAAATCCATATCCATCATGGGGCACGTATGATAAAGGGAAAATTATCCATCTTATTTTAGATCATCTCGCCAACATTATGCAGCTCCAAAAAGATCAACATTTGATGAACAATCACATGTCAAAGACCGTTTCAATCATAAGGAATCAGTCCGGAGCTCAAGGAACAAGAAAGAGGTGGTCAAGCAAGTGTACCAGGTCAAGAAAGATGGTCGTAAGTGTGCTACTTCAGATTTGTTCTCAAATAACAAAGATCCAGTTAAAGTATTGACATTGGCTACAAAAGGCAACGAGGCAAGTCAATCAAGTGCCAAATCTGAAGGGAAGAAGTTGAGAGTGCACAAGGCCAAAAAAGAGTTGGCATTGGTTGAAACAAAATCACAGCCGACGTGCTCACTCGGCTTAGCACATTGGCAAGAGAAGGAATTACAAAGACTTAGTGCACATGAGTTGAGAAAGAAGAACATGGCATGGGTTCCCAAGAGAAGCAGTCAAAATAGAAATGATGTCCGACCTTCTATTGCAACAAGTGTTAAAAAGGTGAAGAAAGAAAAGGATGGCCGCAAGAGTGCTATTTCAGATCCGACTCCAAATGACAAAAAGCCAGCCGGGTCTATGTTGGCTGCTAAGGACAAGAAAGTGAAGCAAGTAAAATTCAAGGATCCAATAGTCAAGTTTGGATAGGCCAAGCCAGAGATGCCCAAAGTCAGGAAGAATTTGCCAGTGCATAAACCAAAGTCCCAGCCGGGATGCCCACTCGGCTTACCATATTCGCAACAGAAGAAGCTAAAATGTCTTAGGGCCAAAGAGCTGGAGAAGAGGAACATGGCCTGGGTTCCTAAGGGAAATCCTTGAGTCAAGAGCGGCATCACATCTCCTGTTGTGAAGCCAGCAGAAATAAGGGAGTACAAGTGTAAAGCCCGTAGGCGAGGACGACAATTTTCATATAGGTGACTCCAGGAGGCGTCTCATCCATATTCTTTAATCGTACCATCAAAATCAACACTACAGAATTTATCCTCAGCCGAAACATCTGCCTTATTTCGGCTATTCACACTTTGGTGGACGGACTCCCGAGCACTTTTGAGATAAGAACGCATGGCCGATATTTGCATATCGCCCTCAGAATTCATTGTGTTGACAAACCCGACATCTGGCTAACGGTGTTCACCATGGTTGATTTCCTACTCCTATAGCCGATGCTCATTGTGTGCCAATACTGGCGAGGCCGACTTAATTATTGAGTCTACCACCAATCAAGGGTCTAGTGCATAAAAGAGCCCCGACTCCAAATGTTATTTATTTGCAGGATCCAATACAGGAGACAGACGTTGTTCGGCGGAGGCTTGATGGTGTACTTTGATAACGAGTTGAGTCGCCGAACAATTGACGGTATTCCTTTGAGGTGCATGGTCATAATCGTTTGGCAACCGTCTTCGTTGAAGGGTTCTAATATTCCCAGGGAATGCCTGGACAAATGCAAGGTCTGGATTGACATAAGAAACTTACGTGAAAGCCTTTGTGACATCCAATTGTTGTTTTCAGACAACTATTATCCAAGAGGCTCTACCGAAGAAGCAACAAACATGAGCATACAGATGATTAAAATTATCATAATCATAATGCATAGCCGATGAAGTGTTGACATCGTGCTTAAACATTACCCTAAGCAAGGTATTTTCTGGCACGCAAGGTCTGCCAGAAAATAGGGGGGGCATGTGTTGACACCTGATTTTGGCAAGATATAGATTGCAATGAAGATGGTCTCGAGTGAACGGGTTTTCAGCATGAAAAGATTCACGTCGCCGAGTGGGACAACTTTGATGTTTCGGTTATATTCATTCGACCTTATCTTACGGACCGAAACTATACTCCGAGTGTCATAATTCAATGTTTCAAGTGGTTTTTGGCCAATCACGTCTTCAAGATGACCTCAGATGAAGGAGCACTCTTAAGGAATTGTCTTCGTCTCGTCGAGCCAATCGATTTTGATATATAAATCATCTCAATCTGAGTTCATATGCAAAAGTTAGAGGCAATACATTGCAGACCGAACCTCAACGGAAATATGGCGCGAGGTGCCACACACTTGTCTGATAGGTTGCGTGAGTAATTCGGCCATCAAGGCAGCCTTTAATCGAAAAACCTTAAACACGAAAAAGTATTGTCTCATCGAGTCGATCGTTTTTCATATAAAATTTGTCTCAATCTGAGATCGTATGCAACCTGGAGAGGCAAATCAAGATCAGGCTGTGTTTTCAGTCGGGAAATCCGAGTGAAAAGTTTACCATCCGAGTGAAAACCTACCGACCGAGTAAAAGGTCGAGTGAAAACTTGTCGATCAAGTAAAAGATTGGCATCCGAGTGAAAATATAGTAATCTGAGTGAAATTATCATCCGAGTGAAGTTATTCCGAGTGAAAAGATTATCGTCGAAATGAAAACTTGACGTTCGAGTAAGATATTGCCTTCCGAGTGAAATATGGTCATCCGAGTGAAAGATTGTCTTCCGAGTGAAATTATAGTAATCCGAGTGAAAGACTTTAACATCCAAGTGAAAAGGTCCAGTCGGACGAAAAACTCTAATATCCGAGTGGATGAGCTCGGATCCGAGTGAAACTGAAGATGTGCCCGAAAGGTAATCTAGATGACCTCAGATGGAAAAGTGATCAACACGGAAGTTGTGCGCATCATCAAAACGGTGAACTTTGGTTTTGGAGTCATTATCATCTGAGATAGTGTACGGCCTGTAAGTTTACTACGAGACTCAGACAATCCAGTCCGTTACATGACCGAGTCCGACTGGATACTAAAGATGGCTTTGTAGAATATTCAAGATGGTCTTATTTGGAAAAGTGTTCAACATAAGAATTGTTTGTCTCGTCGAGGCGCACAAGTTTCATATTTGGGTCGTCTTGATCGGAGGTCATATGCAAGCTCGGTGGCCGTGCAATGAGGAAGACAAAAGTTGGGCCAGATTCAGACTGAATCCGAGTTGGAATAGAATTAGGACTCTAAGACGTGAATTGATGTAATTTTTTGTAAGGAAAGCCTAGATGAATCCTTTGCTTGTACGGGAAGTCCAGCCGCCTCTTATATATGTTGGGGGTGATGGCTGATTGAACAACACCAATCGAACCAATCAATCTATTACACTTTTGTGTTCATCTATCTTTATCCCTTACCCTTGTATCTTTCTTTCTCGTTATTCGTTCGTTCTTCGCGTTGGAGGGCAGCGATCCACGAGGCTCTAGGGGCGAGCGAATCGACCTAGGGCAGCCCATAGCCGCCACACTCCCCGACGGGGTCCCTCCCGGGCGTGTGGGGTTTTGAGTCTTCAAAAGCGGCCGCTGACTGTCTTGCGTATCGCACTGTCGGTCGGGTCTCCTTTGACGTGAGCTGCGGTGCATCACCCCCGGCGTTGAGGGTACACGTGACGTGTTCATGTGTCAACACCCTCCCGTGGCAGTGGGGTCCTATTGGAAACTAAGGGATATTAAGGCCTCCTTTTAATAGAGAACCGGAACAAAGCATTAGCACATAGTGAATACATGAACTCCTTAAACTACGGTCATCACCGGGAGTGGTCCCGATTATTGTCATTTCGGGGTTGCCGGATCATAACACATAGTAGGTGACTATAGACTTGCAAGATAGGATCAAGAACTCACATATATTCATGAAAACATAATAGGTTCAGATCTGAAATCATGGCACTCAGGCCCTAGTGACAAGCATTAAGCATAGCAAAGTCATAGCAACATCAATCTCAGAACATAATGGATACTAGGGATCAAACCCTAACAAAACTAACTCGGTTACATGATAAATCTCATCCAACCCATCACCGTCCAGCAAGCCTACAATGGAATTACTCACGCACGGAGGTGAGCATCATGAAATTGGTGATGGAGGATGGTTGATGATGACGACGGCGACGAATCCCCCTATCCGGAGCCCCGAACGGACTCCAGATCAGCCCTCCCGAGAGGTTTTAGGGCTTGGCGGCGGCTCTGTATCGTAAAACGCAATGATTTCTTCTCTTTGATTTTTTCTCTCCGAAAGCAAATATATAGAGTTGGAGTTGGCGTCGGAGGGAATCCAGGGGGCGCGCCCTGGGGGGCCCACCCTCGTGGACAGGGTGTGGGCCACCTGGTCTTCATCTTTGGCGAGGATTTTTTATTATTTTTTTTAAGATGTTCCGTGAAGTTTCAGGTCATTCCGAGAATATTTGGTTTCTGCACATAAAACAACACCATGGCAATTCTGCTGAAAACAGTGTCAGTCCGGGTTAGTTCCATTCAAACCATACAAGTTAGAGTCCAAAACAAGGGCAAGAGTGTTTGGAAAAGTAGATACGACAGAGACGTATCACCTGTAGAAATATTGTCATGTTTTTTTGGAAAAAGTGTGTAAAACATTTTTTTAAGGTTAACTCCTGTAAAAATAATAAAATATCAATCTAAATCTCATACAAATGTGTTTCTTAGATTGCATTATTTTGTCAAGTAGGATAGAGAGAATATGCCATCAACACAACAACATACATAGAAGAATAAGTCTTTACAAAAATTAGCACTATGTGTCTACTTGGCAAGGCAATGAAGCTGGAGAATTTCTCGATTGGCAAATAAACAAATATATGAAAATTCTGCAAGGCACTCTACAAAGAGATAATTATACAGGATGCTGATTACTAAGGATTCCTGCAAAAACAAATAAGAGTAGAAAGCCCTATGTCAGTCTTCGATGGGCAGCAAATGGAAAGTTCAACACCTAGAAGAACTGAAGGAGATCCCTACTGATCATAGCAGTGCAAAGCCTTATAATGGTACACAATAAATATGTGGGTCTACTTTCATTTTGTCTCTGCCTAGAACCTATCAACCTAACATGTCCCGGGTGAGGCAAAAATATTCATCCAAAGACCAACAAAAAATATGCATTAAAAGTAGATCACGAAGGCAAAGGAGGACGAAACAATATAAGACTCACTTCATCAAGAATACCGGGGTTAGCACCAGCATCTAGTAAGCACTTCATGATACTTGGTTTTTTTAGGGTAAACTAGGGGCTTTATTCAGGTCTCAAAAACTGAGGAATACAAGCAATGTCGGGCAAAACCCCTAGCCACACATGGCGACCCACCGCAAGAGACGCACCTCCTTTAGCTAGCGAGTGGGCCTCAAAATTATTCTCCTTATATTTGAAACAGAAAATAACAAAAGTGAAAAAAATCCTACTAAATTGAATTTCCCTAAGGATAGGAGCATAGACCGGCGCCCCTCCATCTCTGATGTGCGATATCACCTCCTGACAGTCTGAGGCTACCTCCAAGTCTTGCAAGTTTAAATCCCGAGCAAGGGCGAGGGCTTTGCTACAAGCTAGGGCCTCCAGGCTCGCTCGGTCAATCATGCCATCATACACCACTTGTAATGCTCCCAGATAGGTTCCTGTCTTGTCCCTACATACCACTGCAGCAGCTCCCCTTTCTCCCAAGGTGGAAAGAGCTCTATCACAATTTAGTTTTGCCGCCTCCCCCGTAGGTGGTAACCATGCTTTAGCACGGGGCCGATCCACCCACCCTAAGAATGGTCTTGGTGTGTTGACATCTACAATCTCAAGGTCATCTAAACATCTCTTGATGAAGCACATCGTTGATAACGGACTTTGAAAATCATTATCATGGATAGATAGCCTTTCTCTGAGCCCACCATATCGCCCACATGGTCACCAGAACACGAGCAAGGTCCTGTTGGCTTGTGGTCTCGAAGAGCCAGAAAAGCCAGAGCCTGTTATCCTCATTTTGGTTCGATATCACATGCTCAAGAAACTCATCGTCTCCCAGCGCCCACACGCACCTGTCCATTGTACAACTTAAAAGTGAATGCCTCCATGAGTCCTCCGCTGCATTGCATATAGAGCAGACAGGATTGTCTGCTATTTTCCTCTGGTGCCGGACCAGCCCCGTGGGAAGCGAAGTGTGAGCGAGTCGCCACACGAAAGCACGAATTTTGGATGGCACTTTCACCTTCCATAACTGTGTCCATGATCTCCTGTCAGCCGCAACGTTTGAGTGCCCCGATCTCAAGAAAGCGTTTTTAAGCGATGCTTAAGCGCGATGAGCGATGACAAAGCGCTTCGCTTTTTCCCTAAGCGGTAGATTAAGCATTTTTTATTTAAATTTGACCAAAATCTGGCAATTTTGTACTTCTTCTGCTGGTCTGCTTGCGCAATAATGGCAATATGCTATTTATCTTATTACTAGGCTATGTTCAAGAACTATTTCCTTCATATTTTGGCAAAATTCTGTCCACATGATATCTGTTAGGTTATGTCTATTTGAACTGAACTGCATTTTAGTTGTTATTTTGCTTGCTATGCTAACCTAATATGTATTTGCTATTGTGTGAACTGTATTTCAGATGCTACTTCAATTACCCATGTGCCATGCTTCCTATTTTCATGTGTATATCATTCAAAATCTGTCAAATTCTAGCCAATTTCAAAAAACGCTTAAGTGCGATTAAGCTGCGCTTAAGCGCTCATTGCTCTAAGTTGTGGCCTTTCGCTTCGCTTACGCTTTCCGCTTTCTTGAACATTGGAGCTTTGATAGCCGTAATCATCCGGTACACTGAACGAACTGAAAAAACACCATGCCGATCATAGTGCCAGGCCCAGAAGTCATCTTGCACGCGGTTACTGATGGGTATATTGATGATCATCTCAATATCCAGTGCAATGAAATTATCCGAGAGCATTTGCCTATCCCAAGAGCGATTCACGGGATTGATAAGCTCCGCCACCGAAGTTGGTGGGTTAGCTGTTAAAGCGCAAATCGGTCGTAGTTTATAGTCCCTCGGTATCCAATTGTCAGTCCAAATCCGGGTAGTGGAACCATCGCCTATTCTCTTGATCAGCCCTAAAGACAACACATCCCTCCCTTCCAAAATCGATCACCAAACCTAGGACGGGGCCTGACCCAGGGTAGCGTCGAGGATATTTGCATCAGGGTAATAGCGGGCTTGAAGAACTCTTGTGCTCAACGTCCCAGGCTCCTGTAACAGCCTCCAGGCTTGGCGAGCAAGCAATGCCAGGTTGAACAATTCAATGTCTCGAAAGCCTAAACCTCCCATGTATTTCGGTTTAGTCATTTACTCCATGAGACCCACGCTGTTTTCCTTTCTCCATTCTTACTTCCCCACCAGAATTTACGAATTATGCCATTGATATGCTCATAGAGACCCCGTGGTAATTTGAAACACGCCATCGAATATGTAGGGATGGATTGGGCCACGGATTTAATGAGCACTTCTTTACCCCCGCTGATAAGCACTTCTCCATCCACCCTTGAAATCGCTTCCAGATTCTGTCCTTGAGATATCTAAATGATCCTTCCTTTGCTCTACCCACATCCGAGGGTAAGCCTAGGTATTTCTCTGATAAAGATTCATTATGAACATTCAAAGTTTGCTTGATCGACTCTTTTGTCAAAACAGGCACTCCTTTACTGAAGAAGATGGAAGACTTCTCCTGATTTATCCTTTGGCCAGAGGCATTGCAATATGTTGTTAGTATATCTCTGACTCTTGTAGCAATCTCATCGGAGGCCTCAAAAAATAGCGAATTGTCGTCAACAAAAAGCAAGTGGTTAACTGTAGGAGCATTTGGAGCAACCTCTATCCCACGCACTACCCCTTGCGCCTTCAATAGACACGATAAACCCTCGGCCGCTAGCAAGAACAGGTAAGGCGATATAGGGTCTCCTTGCCGCAAGTCCCGGGAAGGCCTGAAAACATCCAAGCTCCCTCCATTGAAGAGAACAGAGAAAGAGACCGAGGACACGCACCTCATTACAGTAGCAATGAACCTAGGGATGAATCCCATCTTAGTCATCACTGCCTCGAGATATGACCACTCCAAACGATCATATGCCTTCATCATATCTAATTTTAGAGCACAATATCAGTTACCTTTGACCCTCCTAGTTTCATGTAATGCAAGCACTCATAGGCTGTTATGAAGTTATCCGTTATAAGGCATCCAGGAACGAAAGCCGACTGCTCTTCAGAGATGATATCGGGGAGACTGGATTTCAGCCGATTTGCTAAGACCTTTGAGGCTATCTTGTAGATCACGTTACAAAGGCTTATTGGCCGAAATTGTCCTAAAACTTTTGGACTCGCTATCTTGGGAATTAAAACAATGAACGTGTTGTTAATCTCCTCCAGTGAATCTACTCCATCGAGCACTCGAATGATCATTCTTGTTACCTCGTCCCCACAAAGTTCCCAATGCTTCTGAAAGAAGTGGGCAGGGAAACCGTCCAGTCCCGGTGCTTTGGTCGGAAACATTTGGAAGAGGGACTCCTTTACTTCCTCTTTGTTGTAAGTTTCATTCAACTTTGAGTTCATTATGCCATCTACTCGCACCGGTATATGTGATAGCACCTCTTCCATGCTAATAGTGCCCTCCGATGTATACATGTTTGCATAAAATTCCGTTGCCATGTTGGCCAGCTCGTCCCTGTCCGTACAAGCGGAGCCATCCCCCCGGTTCAACTATGTTATTCTGTTCTTAGACCTTATCGCGCTTGCTTTCCTCTGAAAAAATTCTGTGTTCCGATCACCTTCAGAAAGCCAGGTGATGCGGGATCGCTGCCTCGCCATTATCTCCTCCCGATAGGCTAATTCTATCATTCGATCCTCAATAGCTTTCTCTTCCCGGCTGGGACCCGTGCGTGTTGGTTCCTCTCATAGCAAAGCTAGTTGGCGGCGAAGAGAACGCAACTCCATACGAACATAACCAAAAGTGTGCCGCCCCCATCGCGTCATGGCCGAAGAAATAGAATGCAACTTGTTTGCCAGCTCGGACACTGAACCCGCAGGGCCGTCTTCATTCCATGCAGCTTCCATAGTTGCTGCGAAGCGACTGTCTGTCTCCCACACGCACTCATAACGAAACGGTTTATTTATGTTCATTCTCTGGTCCCCAACCTCCAAGTCATTCAACAGTAGGATGGGACTATGATCACTCTTCGCTGCTGTCAGGTGCTCCATGCTAGCAAATGGAAACAAGCTCGACCAACTAGATGTTGCCAATGCTCTATCCAGCCTGACCCTGTAGTACTGTCCCCCCGTCACCCACTTCTCAAATGTCCAATCCAAACCCTTATAACCCAGGTCTGACAAGCCACAAACATCAATAGCCTCCCGAAACCCAGCGATCTGCGAGCTGTCTCGGGTGTTTGGGCCCATCTGCTCTTCTTGGCGCAAAATCTCATTAAAGTTGCCGATGCAAACCCAATGCAGGGTACTCTCTCCTCGCAATCTCCTCATTGTCTCCCAAGTTTTATATCTCAGGCTCCTATTTGCCTCCCCATAGAAACATGTCAAATGCCATTGCGCGGCGCCTGGTTCAGAAACCCATGAGTCAATGTGGTATTGAGAAAAGTTTTTTATTGCAAGATCAACAGTTGATTTCCAGAAAATACATAATCCTCCACTCCTTCCACTACTTGCTACTGCAAAGCTACTATCAAAACCTAACGAAGCCGCCAAACCCTCCACTCGGTTCTTTGCTATCTGTGTCTCCACTATACAAAGCACCGACGGCGCACTAGCCTCCATAAGATCGCGGAGCTCACGTACTGTCGCGGGGTCGCCAATCCCACGACAGTTCCAGCATAGGGTTCTCATCTTGACCGGCGGCCCTCCTGAAGGGAGGCCCCCTCACTGTTTTGCTCCGAACTTTCTCTTGTTTCCCCTTGATGTCTACTACACAACCTTCTTCTTGTAGACGTTGTTGGGCCTCCAAGTGCAGAGGTTTGTAGGACAGTAGCAAATTTCCCTCAAGTGGATGACCTAAGGTTTATCAATCTGTAGGAGGCGTAGGATGAAGATGGTCTCTCTCAAGCAACCCTACAACCAAATAATAAAGAGTCTCTTGTGTCCCCAACACACCCAATACAATGGTAAATTGTATAGGTGCACTAGTTCGGCGAAGAGATAGTGATACAAGTGCAATATGGATGGTAGATAAAGGTTTTTGTAATCTGAAATTATAAAAACAGCAAGGTAACTAATGATAAAAGTGAGCGTAAACGCTATTGCAATGCGTTGAAACAAGGCCTAGTGTTCATATTTTCACTAGTGCAAGTCCTCTCAACAATAACATAATTGGATCACATAACTATCCCTCAACATGCAACAAAGAGTCACTCCAAAGTCACTAATAGCGGAGAACGAACGAAGAGATTATGGTAGGGTACAAAATTTCCTCAAAGTTATTCTTTCCAATCAATTCGTTGGGCTATTCCTATAAGTGTCACAAACAGCCCTAGAGTTCGTACTAGAATAACACCTTAAGACACAAATCAACCGAAACCCTAATGTCACCTAGATACTCCAATGTCACCTCAAGTATCCATGGGCATGATTATACGATATGCATCACACAATCTCAGATTCATCTATTCAACCAACACATAGAACCTCAAAGAGTGCCCCAAAGTTTCTACCGGAGAATCACGACGAAAACATGTGCCAACCCCTATGCATAGGTTCATGGGCGAAACCCGCAAGTTGATCACCAAAACATACATCAAGTGAATCACGTGATATCCCATTGTCACCACAGATACGCACGGCAAGACATGCATCAAGTGTTCTCAAATCTTTAAAGGCTCAATCCGATAAGATAACTTCAAAGGGAAAAACTCAATTCATTACAAGAGAGTAGAGGGGGAGAAACATCATAAGATCCAACTATAATAGCAAAGCTCGCGATACATCAAGATCGTACCACCTCAAGAACACGAGAGAGAGAGAGAGAGATCAAACATATAGCTACTGGTACATACCCTTAGCCCCGAGGGAGAACTACTCCCTCCTCGTGATGGAGAGCACCAGGATGATGAAGATGGCCACCGAAGAGGGATTGCCCCCTCCGGCAGGGTGTCAGAACGGGTCTAGATTGGTTTTCGGTGGCTACGGAGTCTTCTGGCGGCGGAACTCCCGATCTATTATGCTCCCGGATGTTTTTAGGGTGTATATGGATATATATAGGCGGAAGAAGTACGTCATGGAGCCATGAGGGGCCCACGAGGGTGGAGGGCGCGCCCCCTGCCTCGTGGCTTCCTCGTTGATCCCCTGACGTGCACTCCAAGTCTTCTAGATTGCTTATGTTCCATTAATAAGTTCCGTGAAGTTTCAGGTCAATTGGACTCCGTTTGATTTTCCTTTTCTGCGATACTCTAAAACAAGGAAAAAATAGAAACTAGCACTGGGCTCTTGGTTAATAGGTTAGTCCCAAAAATCATATAAAATAGCATATAAATGCATATAAAACATCCAAGGTTGATAATATAATAGCATGGAACAATCAAAAATTATAGATACGTTGGAGACGTATCAGCATCCCCAAGCTTAATTCCTGCTCGTCCTCGAGTAGGTAAATGATAAAAACAGAATTTTTGATGTGGAATGCTACCTAAAATATTCATCATGCATTTCTCTTTATTGTAGCATGACTCTAATATCACCATCTTCATATCTCAAAACAATCATCAAGCATCAAACTTCTCATAGTATTCAATGCACTTTATATGAAAGTTTTTATTATATCCCTCTTGGATGCCCATCATATTAGGACTAAATTCATAACCAAAGAAAATTGCCATGCTGTTCTAAAGACTCTCAAAATGATATAAGTGAAGCATGAGAGATCAATTATTTCTACAAAATAAAACCACCACCGTGCTCTAAAAAGATATAAGTGAAGCACTAGAGCAAATGACAAACTACTCCGAAAGATATAAGTGAAGACAAATGAGTAGTCGAACAATTATGCAACTATACGAAGACTCTCTAACATTTAATAATTTCAGATCTTGGTATTTTATTCAAACAGCAAGCAAAATAAAATGACGCTCCAGGCAAAACACATATCATGTGGCGAATACAAATATAGCTCCAAGTAAAGTTACCGATGAACGAAGACGAAAGCCAAGCTTAGGCTTTTGGTTGTCCTTGAATATTACCTTGGGGTGCCTTGGTCATACCCAAGCTTAGGCTCTTGCCACTCCTTATTCCATAGTCCATCGATTCTTTACACAAAACTTGAAAACTTCACAACACAAAACTTAACAGAAAATCTCGTGAGCTCCGTTAGCGAAAGGAAACAAAATACCACTTCAAGGTACTGTAATGAACTCATTCTTTATTTATATTGGTGTTAAATCTACTGTATTCCAACTTCTCTATGGTTCATACCCTTCGATACTACTCATAGATTCATCAAAATAAGCAAACAACACATAGAAAACAGAATTTGTCAAAAACAGAATAGTCTGTAGTAATCTGTAACTAGCGCAAACTTCTGGAACCCCAAAAATTCTAAATAAATTGATGGACCTGAGGAATTTATCTATTAAGCATCTGCAAAAATAATTAATTAAATAGCACTTTCCAAATAAAAATGACAGCAGTTCTCGTGAGCGCTAAAGTTTCTGTTTCTTACAGCAAGTGTAACAAGACTTTCCCCAAGTCTTCCCAACGGTTCTACTTGGCACAAACACTAATTAAACACAAAAAACACAACCAAAACAGAGGCTAGATAAATTATTTATTACTAAACAGGAGAAAAAAGCAAGGAATAAAAATAAAATTGGGTTGCCTCCCAACAAGCGCTATCATTTAACGCCCCTAACTAGGCATGATGATTTCAATGATGCTCACATAAAAGATAAGAATTGTAACATAAAGAGAGCATCATGAAGAATATGACTAGCACATTTAAGTCTAACCCACTTCCTATGCATAGGGATTTGTGAGCAAACAACTTATGGGAACAGCAATCAACTAGCATAGGAAAGTAAAACAAGTATAACTTCAAGAGTTTAAGCACATAGAGAGGAAACTTGATATTATTGCAATTCCTAGAAGCATATGTTCCTCCCTCATAATAATTTTCAGTAGCATCATGAATGAATTCAACAATATAACCAGCACCTAAAGCATTCTTTTCATGATCTACAAGCATAGAAATTTTATTACTCTCCACACAAGCAAAATTCTTCTCATGAATAATAGTGGGAGCAAACTCAACAAAATAATTATCATGTGAGGCATAATCCAATTGAAAACTAAAATCATGATGACAAGTTTCATGTATATCATTATTCTTTATATCATACAAGTCATCACAATAATCATAGATAGCAACTTTATTCTCATAATCAATTGGAACCTCTTCCGGAATAGTGGATTCATCACAAAATAAAGTCATGACCTCTCCAAATCCACTTTCATAAATATAATCATCATAAATAGGAGGTATGCTTTCATCATAATAAATTTGCTCATCAAAACTTGGGGGACAAAAAATATCATCTTCATCAAACATAGCTTCCCCAAGCTTGTGGCTTTGCATATCATTAGCATCATGGATATTCAAGGAATTCATAATAACAACATTGCAATCATGCTCAAAATTCAAAGATTTAGTGCCAAACATTTTAATGCATTATTCTTCTAACACTTTGGCACAATTTTCCTTTCCATCATACTCACGAAAGATATAAAAAAGATGAAGCGTATGAGGCAAACTCAATTCCATTTTTTTGTAATTTTCTTTTATAAACTAAACTAGTGATAAAACAAGAAACTAAAAGACTCAATTGCAAGATCTAAAGATATACCTTCAAGCGCTAACCTCCCCGGCAACGGCGCCAGAAAAGAGCTTGATGTCTACTACACAACATTCTTCTTGTAGACGTTGTTGGGCCTCCAAGTGCAGAGGTTTGTAGGATAGTAGCAAATTTCCCTCAAGTGGATGACCTAAGGTTTATCAATCCGTAGGAGGCATAGGATGAAGATGGTCTCTCTCAAGCAACCCTGCAACCAAATAACAAAGAGTCTCTTGTGTCCCCAACACACCCAATACAATGGTAAATTGTATAGGTGCACTAGTTCGACGAAGAGATGGTGATACAAGTACAATATGGATGGTAGATAAAGGTTTTTGTAATCTGAAATTATAAAAACAGCAAGGTAACTAATGACAAAAGTGAGCGTAAACGGTATTGCAATGCGTTGAAACAAGGCCCAGGGTTTATACTTTCACTAGTGCAAGTCCTCTCTACAATAACATAATTGGATCACATAACTATATATCCCTCAACATGCAACAAAGAGTCACTCCAAAGTCACTAATAGCGGAGAACAAACGAAGAGATGATGGTAGGGTACGAAACCACCTCAAAGTTATTCTTTCCAATCAATCCGTTGGGCTATTCCTATAAGTGTCACAAACAGCCCTAGAGTTCGTACTAGAATAACACCTTAAGACACAAATCAACCAAAACCCTAATGTCACCTAGATACTCCAATGTCACCTCAAGTATCCGTGGGCATGATTATACGATATGCATCACACAATCTCAGATTCATATATCCAGCCAACACATAGAACCTCAAAGAGTGCCCCAAAGTTTCTACCGGAGAATCACGACGAAAATGTGTGCCAACCCCTATGCATAGGTTCATGGGCGGAACCCGCAAGTTGATCACCAAAACATACATCAAGTGAATCACGTGATGTCCCATTGTCACCACAGATACGCACGTCAAGACATACATCAAGTGTTCTCAAATCTTTAAAGACTCAATCCAATAAGATAACTTCAAAGGGAAAACTCAATTCATTACAAGAGAGTAGAGGGGGAGAAACATCATAAGATCCAACTATAATAGCAAAGCTCGCGATACATCAAGATCGTACCACCTCAAGAACACGAGAGAGAGAGAGAGAGAGAGAGAGAGAGAGAGATCAAACACATAGCTACTGGTACATACCCTCAGCCCCGAGGGAGAACTACTCCCTCCTCGTCATGGAGAGCACCGGGATGATGAAGATGGCCACCGGAAAGGGATTGCCCCCTCCGGCAGGGTGCTGGAACGGGTCTAGATTGGTTTTTGGTGGCTACAGAGGCTTCTGGTGGCGGAACTCCCGATCTATTGTGCTCCCGGATGTTTTTAGGGTATATGGATATATAGGCGGAAGAAGTACGTCAGGGGAGCCACGAGGGGCCCACGAGGGTGGAGGGCGCGCCCAGGGGGGTGGGCGCCCCCTACCTCGTGGCTTCCTCGTTGGTCCCCTGACGTGCACTCCAAGTCTTCTAGATTGCTTGTGTTCCAAAAATAAGTTCCGTGAAGTTTCAGGTCAATTGGACTCCGTTTGATTATCCTTTTCTACGATACTCTAAAACAAGGGGGAAAACAGAAACTGGCACTGGGCTCTAGGTTAATAGGTTAGTCCCAAAAATCATATAAAATAGCATATAAATGCATATAAAACATGCAAGGTTGATAATATAATAGCATGGAACAATTAAAAATTATAGATACGTTGGAGACGTATCACCCCTCCTTGACGACGCTTCTTTATGGTGTGATTTTTCTCTGGCGTAGTAACTTCATGATACTAGGTAAGCAAATGTCCGCTGCTACCATCAAGATGACGGGCCATTATGGTTGGCCCATGCATGCGTGCATGCAGAAAAGCTACATAGCGTTAGGCGCGCAGTACAGGCGGCCGACCTAAAAACTTGGCCGAAGCCAGACAACCTTCCTAATTGTCTCCTAAATCGATGGATTCTGGCTTGGACGGGTGGATTGTGGGATTTGACAAGCTTTGCTATTTTTTACCTAAATCTGGGGAATTTTTAGGTAGAACCCACACATGCCTGGCTTTATATGCGTGAAACCTGGCTAGTACCTCTATCAACTTATGGGCTTGGTTGGGCCTGGCCTTGGCAGGATTGAGTTGGCTGAAGCTTTCCTTGTTCGTCAACGCAGCGATATACTTGCATAGGCCATGTCAAAGTCAACTTGTGGGATTGAAGAGATGTTTAGCTAACATGCATCGAGTGCACGAACGGGTATGCATGCAATGCTTGCATGATGTGTTTTAAGAAATCTAAGCTAACCTTGCTTTGGTGAGGACGGTGGTCTTTGACTATTTTATAAGTTCCAAACATAATCTTAATCAGGGTTTTTGTTGTTTCGACATATTATTTCTTGGGATCAATCACCATAAATAAAAACTAAATGAACGATTGTTTGATGTATATCAGTTATATAGTGAAAAAAACCATAGTTCTATTGGAAGCAGGTCCAACCCGTGAGTGGTGGGGTGAGTGGTTGTAACGCCTGGATAATTAGGCTACAGTAATCACACCCTAATGGTGCCATGTCATCGCAATTATTTTTCTAAACCTCACTTTGTTCCAAACCGAATTCAAATTCAAATTAACAATGTCAAGTTATTATTTCTTCGAATGGTAAAACAAAAATGTTCGCTGGGTTGCAAAATTTCACTAACTAATTTTCATGAATAAACAAACATTATTTGAATATTAAATTGCCTCTAACCTATTTAAGACGGTAGCAAAAAAATTCCCAAATTAAGTCATTTCGATTTAAACAAATTTGAAATGGATTCAAATAATCCTCAAACTTTTTATGGCAGTGCAGTTTATTGCATAGTATCTATGTGGCTTAGTTCCACTTTCAACAAAAAGCAAGTGAGGCCAAATAAATTACAAAACATTGGAGAAATACAAAAAAACAGAAAATAAAACAATAGGAAATGTTAAGACAGAAGAAGGAAGGCCCAAGTGTGGACTAGGCGAGGCCCAGCCCACACAACCCCCCGCACTCATCCCCAACCTCCAGCTACAGGGAGACGGGGGGTCGTGGCGGGCATCCACGCCAGGGCCGCGCTCCTGGGCGACGTGCCGGCGATCCCACGGCCTCCTGGGACGATAAGGCGTCGCCCCGTGCCCCTTCTCGAACCCTAGCTTCTTCTCCCCCTCTCCCCGCTCTCCCTCTCCCGTTACAGAAGCCGCCCGACGCCACCATCGCCGCCATCTCGTCGATCCGGTGGCCACCGACCTCCCCGGCACCTAAGGAGACATACAGCAGCCTCCTCGCGGTCGTCTCCGTCCTCTCCACCGAGGAAATCGAGCCGGGACGCTCCGTACGCTCGCCATCGCCGTCGTCTTCGCCCACGGACGCCACATCTCGTCCACGGTTACCGTTGCTCCAATCCGTCCCCGCGGCAACTGAGGTGTCCACAAGCCCTGGGGTGAGATCCTCGACCGATTCCCTTCGTTTTCCCCTTCGATCCGTAGCCGTAATCTTCGCCTTGTGCTCGCTGTAGTCGCCATGGCCGTAGCTTTGCGTCCGCGTACGAGCTCTCTAGCTCCTGGCCGCGCCCTCGCGGGCCACCCGCGCCCGCGCCCCCTGCCTGCTGCTGCGCTGCCCTGATGCGGCTGCTGCTGCTCATGCCGATGCTGCTTGCTGCTGCCCTGCTCCCCGGCCGTCGATGATTGTTTCTGTCGCTCCGCTGGTCCGCTACTGCGCTGCTTTGTTGTTGCCTGCGCGCGCTGCTGCTGGTATTGTTTGCTTGCCGCTGCTACTAGCTACCTCATGCTGCTGCTACTTAGCTGCTGCTCTAGCCGCTAAAAATGGCCATGGCCGAGGCCATGCTGTGTGTGTGGGTGTGCACAGCCACACTGGCCGCCCGTGCAAATTAGATTAGGACTAATTGGTAGGGGATGGCTATTCCGCGCGCGCTCGTTCCAACGCCCGATTTCGGACAGCAGTCTAAACAAAGTCAAATTTTCTTAAATAAATCTGGATGAGGGTTAATTAAATGACGCAGCGGGCACCCATCGGTTGAAATCACGGGGCGAGAGAGATTTATGGTAGGAGACAGTGGGCCCCATCAACTGATTTCACGGAGCCAGACTTTTGACTTGGTTCATCAATCCCACCTGATGGGTCCTACTTCCTTCGCTGATGTTGCCGTAAGAAAAGATTCGCTCGCTGCAGCGATCGACCGCGAAAGAGTCGTTTCGAATTGGTAGTACTAGTTAGGTTAGTTGCTACACTATGACGTATGGACCCCACTTGATTAAGTTAATCTTTTATTAGATTAGATATAGCCTTAAGACAGGTGGGCCACCCTCTAATAAGCCTAATTAGAAATTAACTAAACACTGTTAAAATATTACAGGGTATGACAACCGGGTCCCAAGGGACCTTTGACTGGTCAACCATGGACCAGTCAACTGCTTAGTCAGCAGTTGATCGGACCCACTAGTCAGCCTCACTGGTGCACTGCACCGGGTGCATTCAGTTTTTAACTGCTGATTTTCGAAATTAAAAACAAATAAGAAAATTTAGAAAATCATTTAAAACTTTGAAAAATCATAAAAAATAAATCGTAACTCGGATGAAAATGTTTTCTACATGAAATGTTGCTCAGAACGACGAGACGAATCAGGATGCGCATCCTGTTCGTTTGCCACATATCCCTAGCATAGCAAACTCGTAATTTTTCCCCTCCGATTCATTTGTCCGAAAACGCGAAACATCAGGAATATTTTCCCGGATGTTTCCCCCCTTCACCGGTATCATCTCCTACTGCGTTAGGGCACTCCTAGCATCGTTACTTGTCATATCATGCATTGATATGCATCTGTTTGCATTATATTCATTGTTTCTTCCCACTCTTCTCTCCAGTAGACTACGAGACTGACGCCGTTGCTGGTGCCCCGATCGACTACGTTGTTGACGACTCCTACTTGCCAGAGCAATCAGGCAAGCCCCCCCCCCTCTTGATCACCAGATATCACCTATTGTTCTCTCTACTACTTGCATTAGAGTAGTATATCATGTTACTGCTTTCCGTTAATCCTATCCTGATGCATAGCATGTCTTTGCTACTACTGTTGTTGCCTTTACCTGCAATCATAAATGCTTAGTATAGGATGCTAGTATTTCATCAGTGGTCCTACATTCTTATCCGTCTGCCATGCTATATTATCGGGCCGTGATCACTCGGGAGGTGATCACGGGTATATACTTATACATAATATATGATATTTGTGGTGACTAAAGTCGGGTCGGCTCGTAGAGTACCCGCGAGTGATTCACGGGTTGGGACCGAAAAGACGTTTGTCCTGACGGCCCTCTGAGTGAACCTTTGTGGCGGAGCGACAGGGTAGGTTGAGACCACCTAGGAGAGAGGTGGGCCTGGCCTTGGTCGGCGTCCGCGGTTACTTCAAAATAGCATGCTTCACGAGATCTTGTTATTTGATCTGAGTCTGGCCAATGGCCTATACACACTAACCAACTACGCGGGAACAGTTATGGGAAGTCGACGTTGTGGTATCAGCCGAAGCCTTCTTGATGTCAGCGACTGAGCGGCACGCGTCAGATTGGACTAGAACACCTGCTCTTGTATTAGGGAGGCTAGGTCTGCTTACCAGCCGCGTTCGCAACAAGCAGGTGTGCAATGGGCGATTGGCCAAGACCCCTGCGCCATAGGATTTAGACTGGCGTGCTGACCTCTCTGTTGTGCCTAGGTAGGGTTGCAACGTGTTGATCTCCCGAGGCCGGGCATGACCTAGAAAAGTGTGTCCGACCAAAAGGGATCGAGCGTGTTGGAAAATGTGGTGCACCCCTGCAGGAAAGTTTATCTATTTGAATAGCCGTGTCCCTCGGTAAAAGGACGACCCGGAGCTGTACCTTGACCTTATGACAACTAGAACCAGATACTTAATAAAACACACCCTTTCAAGTTTCAGATACAACCCGGCGATCGCTCTCTAACAGGGCGACGAGGAGAGGATCGCCGATAGGATTATGCTATGCGATGGTACTTGGTGAACTTACCATCTACTCTCTTCTACATTCTGCAAGATGGAGGTGGCCAGAACGTTGTCTTCGACAGGACTAGCTATCCCCCTCTTATTCTGGCATTCTGCAGTTCAGTCCACATATACTACCCCTTTCATTGATACCAATGCATATATAGTGTAGCTCCTTGTTTGCGAGTACTTTGGATGAGTACTCACGGTTGCTTTGCTCCCCCTTTTCCCCTTTCTATACCCGGTTATTGCGACCAGACGTTGGAGTCCAGGAGCCAGACGCCACCGTTGACGACGACTCGTACTACACTGGAGGTGCCTACTACTACGTGCAAGCCGCTGATGACGATCAAGAGTAGTTTAGGAGGATCCCAGGCAGGAGGCCTCGCCTTTTTGATCATTGCTAATTTTGTGCTAGCCTTTTTAAGGCAAACTTGTTTAACTTATGTCTGTACTTAGATATTGTTGTTTCCGCTGGCTCGTCTATGACCGAGCTCTTGTATTCGAGCCCCCGAGGCCCCTGGCTTGTAATATGATGCTTGTATAACTTATTTTATTTTTAGAGTTGTGTTGTGATATCTTTCCGTGAGTCCCTGATCTTAATCGTACACGTTTGCGTGCATGATTAGTGTACGATTGAATCGAGGGCGTCACAGTGGTACGCATGAGTGGTGGGGTGCCTACGCAAGCACGAGTGGCAACAGCTGGCTACACGCGTGGTACGATATGAAGTGGTAGGGCCAAGTCGTGCGGAATTTTTTAGCTTTCTCTTTTCCCGTGTAAGGTAAAAAAATGAAGATCAAAAGAAAACGCTCCTTCACTGTTTAATGCACCCGCACTGGGTAGCGTCGTTGGAACGTGCTTTTTCAGGAAACGCTTGTCATGGTGGGGACCAGCACGCGGAAGGCGCGGGGAGACGGTGTCTTACGTGAGAGTGGTGGGGTGCCCATGCAAGCACGGGTGACAACAGTTGACTATACGCGTGGTACGCGATGAAGAAGTATGGCCCACCCGCGCGACATTTGTTTAGCTTTCCCTTTTTCCGTTTAAAGTTAAAAATAATGAAAGTTAAAAGAAATCACAAGTCAGACTTTTGAGAGTTTAAGTTTTGAAAATTCTCAACTTCAATATTTTTAGCATTAAAAATATTTTTTAGTTCCAACACATATCTATTGGTGATGTATACAAAATAAGAAACAAACATATTACTGCACCTTTTTGACATATTATTACATAAAGCAATATATATATGTAGAAATATTGTCATGTTTTTTTGGAGAATGTGTGTAAATGAGTTTTTTTGGTAACTTGACTACGTGAACTTTCGAGCACGAAAATGCTCCACTGTTTAATGCACCCGCACTGGATAGGGTTGTGGGGACGCGCTTTTTCTATGGTACAGTCGGCATGGTGGGGCCAGGTACGTGGAAGGCACCGAAAGCTGTCGTCGTACGCGGGAATGGTGGGGTATAGGGCACATTAGCAATAGTTGGCAACACACATGGTACCGGAATAAGAGGTGGCGCCTATCTGCGTGGCATTTTTCAGTTTTCCCTTTTCTTTTGTAAAGTATTAACAATGAAGTTGAAAGATATGACAAGTCTGAATTTTGAAAGTCGAAGTTTCAAAAAAAATCTCAACTTTAAATTTATTTAACATCAATATTTGTGAGCTTTTGTGTCAAAACATATATCTATTTGTGATGTACTCCTTCGATAAACTATAATAATCTAAACGCCCTTATAATTAGTAGTATCACTTATAGGAGGCACGCAAGTACTATCACTTATAGTAAGTTAAAAACTAACACGCGCAGGCTTGGCAAATTTTTTGTGTGACTAGAAAAAATAACGTTAAGGTTGTTGGTCCATTATGGTTGGCCCATGCATGCATGCATGCTGAATAGCTGCGTAGCGCTAGGCATGCAGGTACAGGCGGCCGGCCTGAAAACTCGGCCAAAGCCAGAGAACCCGCCTACTTTTCGCCTATGAATTCTGGCCTAGAAGGGAGGATTGTGGGATTTGACGCTCAAAAGAAAATGTTTCCCCACTGTTTAGTGCACCCGCATTTGGTAGGGTTGTTGTATAACGCCCCGAGACCGATGTGTTAGGTGTCTTTCAGTTATTCGATGTCGTTATCATGTCATTTGCTTGCGTGTTGTATCTTATCATGTCATCATGTGCATTGCATCATCATGTTTTAAAACTTGTATTCGTCCGGGTTCTCCGAGTTTTCTCCGTTGTCCGTTCTGAGCCCAACCACACTTGCACGCGCCTGCGGCATGTCCGAAATAGTATTTTTATAAGTGGCCGAAAAATGTTCTCAGAATGGATTGAAAGTTGGCATGCGGTGTTGTTATAATGTTAGTTGGTCGCCTGCCAAGTTTCATCACATTCGGGGTTCGTTTGATAGCCCAAACGTTAAACTATAGCGGCACTATAGCCGGTCTATCGTCGGACTTCGGTCACCGAAAACAGTCGTCGGGCCTCTTTCTCTTCTCTTCTTTCAGCCTGAGGACTTCTGCACAGTCCACTACTCACCGTCAGACCCTACCTGACCTCTCTCGTCAGCCCGCGGCTCTCCTTGCGCGCGCGTCCGAAAAGCTGTCCCGGACCCGACCCGGACTGTCGCCACCGTTGTGTCCGGATCATCCCCAAACGTCTACAAAACATCTTAATTTAGTTTATTGGACTTCCTAACCTATTTTTTTCTCAGCTGTCTGATTTAGATCGAAGGGCTTTCCTTTAGTCTGTGTATAGACTCACTATATAAACCTGCAACCCTAAATTCTAGGGGCCTTGTCCCATCCATCCTTTCCCCAGCGCCACCGCCACTCTCTCGGGATCCCTCCTGATCCAAACCCACCAATCACCAGCCCCTCTCGATCCCCTCCATCCCGAGCACCTCTGCCCGAGCTCCTCCCGCAGCTCCCCATCGCCCTCGACCTCGACCCGCCGCCCCGCCAAGTCGTTGGAGTCCGCCGTGGCGTCCGATTTCCGCCGGAGTTGCTCCATTCCTCGCACGAACCAGCAGGCCGTCCTCACCGCCCTGCCCTTTTTTTCTCTCCTTCGCTGAAGCTCTCTCTGCCTCCCTGACCTCTCTTCCTCTCTTGGAGAGTTAATTGCAGGGAACTACCATACTTCGCCACGCCGTAACGAATCAGTACCATTAGTCTTTTTTTTGCCATGCAGTACCAACTCTAAGCCTAAGTGTTGCAAAACGGTCTAAGCCATGTATAAACGTGTATTGATGGTGTATCTGACCGCTGGGACCCGTGTGTCAGGAGCCAACCTGGCATATTTTTTAGCACAAAACACCTTTATTGTAAATTTAATCACTCAAAGCTCCCCGCCTCCCCTGTGCCACGCCGCCTCGACCTTGCCGGCCTCCCCTCGCCGGAGCCCCATCGATGGCTCGCCGGAGCCCAGTCGCTGGCTCACCGGAGCAGCCGCTGGCTCGCCAGAGCACCGGTGTCCCTCTCCCTTCTCCTTCATTCCCTCTCCTCTTTGCTAGCTCGCCAGGGCGGTGGTGGTCTTTGACGCTAGTGGGATGCGCGGGTTGGTGATGGTGGCCGTGTGGGCGTCGCTCAGATCTGGTGTTAGACGACGGGGGTTGAGGGCGGCGCGGCGGCGTGGTCGCCGGTGGCCGAACGGGAAACGGCCGCTGGAATCAACCCCCACCGCTGTGTTCCTCGTCAGATCCGCTCGAGGTAGACGAGCCAGAATCGCGTGGGCTGCAGGACGGCCCAATCGTGGCCCAGTGAGGCCAGCACATTGTTTTTTCTGTGGGGAGTGAGGTCAGCGCATATAGACCTACATGGAACAATTCTTTTCATTTTTTTTGCAATTATATGTTAGTGTATTATTTAGTGACAAGCACCAGACCCACGCACGGCAAGATT
Organism: Triticum monococcum; assembly: GCA_034509565.1. Taxonomy (NCBI): domain Eukaryota; kingdom Viridiplantae; phylum Streptophyta; class Magnoliopsida; order Poales; family Poaceae; genus Triticum; species Triticum monococcum. The sequence continues at coordinate 70,873,106 of CM067842.1, read as the reverse complement.
TTATGTGGGTTAGTATTATTTACTGCCAAGCATGAACATTTTTCTAAAATTTATGTGGATTAAAAGATCAAATGTAAGAAAATTTTATGTGACTTCACTCAGGACCACACACATGGACAACAATTATGCATCATCAATATCGCGTGCTTATACAATGTTCAGCATGTATACGATGAACTTCTAAATATATTAGAGCCGCACGTCGCGGGTTCGAATCCCTGCGGCAACCGCGCGTGCGTTTATTTTGAAAAAAGATTTTTTTTGTGGCAACACATTTTTTTAACAAACAGAGGATATATGCGTGATTAAATAAAAAGTAAGAGTTGTTTTCGAAAAAGAGCATGCCATGTCAGCCCTGACGCACGGGTCCCAACGGTCAGATACACCGTCAATACGCGCTTATACAGCTGTCGGACCGTTTTGCAACACTTAGGCTTAAAGTTGGTACTGCATGGCAAAAAAATAACTAATGATACTGGTTCATTACGATGTGCCGAAATGTGGTAATTCCCTGCAATTAACTCTCTCTTAGAGCAGCAGCAGCAGCAGCAGAAGCTTCCGCCGTCGCGCCGTGTTGCCGTTCCTCTGCTTCGACGCCGCCGGAGTCCCTCCTCACCTACAAGACCACCGCCGCCCTACCACCTCGTCTCCTCGTCCGACGCGACTCCTGCCTCCGCTGCTTCTTCCCTAGGCGCCTGAGGCCTGCCTCTTCTCCCCTCGATCCCGAGCGGATCGTGAAGCTGTCCGAGGCCCTCTTCGCCCGACGACCAGCGTCGCTGCGTCGACCACCACCAAGAACGGCGCCACCTCTCCCTTCCTTTCCTATGGTTCCTTCCTTCTCCTCTCACGTCTCGCCCCTCTCTGTGTTTTCCTCGCAGAATCCCCACGCCATGGATGCGCCCCACCGAAGCTTGAAGCTCTGTAGCCGCCATGCCCGACGCCTCCCAGGGAGCTCCTTGCAGCCTTCCGTCCACGGCGTCTCGTGCTGGACCTCGCCGGACCACTTCATCGATGTCGCCGTCCCCTGCCTCGCCACCCCCTGTCGCGGCCTCCCCTGCTTCGGCCTTGCCGTCGAGCCGCGCCTCTGCATGTCCCCGTCTGATTCTGGCTGGGTCCCCACCGAGGTCGGCTTGCCGGAGTTCCAGCCAGCGCACCTCCAGGTCCTTGCCCCACCGCGGCCTCCCTAGCAGGTTTCCGCATCCCCGTCGGTCCTCTGCAACCACAGCAGCAATTGCTGTTCGCTCCCGTCGCCGGCGAGTCCCCGTGCGCCCGCTTCAGGTTGTGTCCTGGCCGCGGTGCCCACATGCTTTATGTTTTTGTCCATCTCCCTTTGCATCACACACAGAGAGCTAGCTCAGTGGCCAGCGAAGCCTCTATCCATTCGAGGGGTCTGGGGTTCGAATCCCAGCAACCCCTATTTTGCTTTGTTTTTCTGTTATTTTACACACCCACGTCTTACCTGCTGACGAATTTCCTAATATCGAGTGCATGCATAATTACATCTTTTTGCCATTGTTTTGCATTGTTAATAACAAATTAACCATGCATCGGTTTAAAATGTTTTATATGTGCAACTTGACTACAATTTCATCTAGTTTCTTAATATGCCACTTTCATCCATGTTTAAAATGTTTAATATGCTAGTTGTTTAAATTTGCTTAAATAACTTGTTAAGATGCTTTAATTCATAACTAAATAACCGTAGCTCGGATTTAAATAAACTTTATATGTAAATGGGGTAGAAAAATGCCTAGTTTAACATGGTGGCATCACTTCGCATGTTTAACAACTATAAAATATGGTTTAGGGCAGAACAGTACCAAATCTATAATATGCTCATGAGGAGTTTCCGGATTTGTTGTTCGATGTTCCGGCCTCATTTAAACTTCCCTAGATAGGTAGTTTTATTATGCTTCACCCTCTTGCCATGTTAATCAACATTTAATCTTGTTGGGTACATAAACGAGACAGAACTAAATAAGTCATGTGGTGTTTTCTTCAATATGCAACTCCGTTGCATATTGAGCTCCACTTAATTTGTAGTGTTGTTTGTTGCACTTTGACATGCCATGCCATGTATCATTAAACCGGGCATGCATCATACTTGTTTGCGCATCATGCCATGTTATGTGATGGTTGTTTACTATGTTGTTTGCTTCTTTCCGGGTTGCTTCTCGCGTTAGCTTCGGTTTCGTTCCGGAGTTGTGAGGATCCGTTCGACTACGTCCGTTTGTCTTCTTCATGGACTCGTTCTTCTTCCTTGCGGGATTTCAGGCAAGATGACCATACCCTCAAAATCACTTCTATCTTTGCTTGCTAGTTGCTTGCTCTTTTGCTATGCCTATGCTACGATACCTACCACTTGCTTATCATGCCTCCCATATTGTTAAACCAAGCCTCTAACCCACCTTGTCCTAGCAAACCGTTGTTTGGCTATGTTACCGCTTTGCTTAGCCCCTCTTATAGCATTGTTAGTTGCAGGTGAAGATTGAAGTTTGTTCCTTGTTGGAACATGGAGATGTTGTTCCTTGTTGGAACATGTTTACTTGTTGGGATATCACAATATCTCTTATTTAATTAATGCATCTATATACTTGGTAAAGGGTGGAAGACTCGGCCTTATGCCTGGTGTTTTGTTCCACTCTTGCCGCCCTAGTTTCCGTCATATCGGTGTTATGTTCCTGGATTTTGCGTTCCTTACGCGGTTGGGTTATAATGGGAACCCCTTGACAGTTCGCCTTGAATAAAACTCCTCCAGCAAGGCCCAACATTGGTTTTACCATTTGCCACCTAGCCTTTTTCTTTCCCTTGGGTCGGCCGGCTCAAGGGTCATCTTATTTTAACCCCCCCGGGCCAGTGCTTCTCTAAGTGTTGGTCCAACTGAGCGATGTCCAAGGCTACGAGGGGAAACTCTGGGCTGGCTTACCCGACGTCTTGCTCATCCGGTGTGCCCTGAGAACGAGATATGTGCAGCTCCTATCGGGATTTGTCGGCACATCTGGGTGGCTTTGCTGGTCTTGTTTTACCATTGTCGAAATGTCTTGTAACCGGGATTCCGAGTCTGATCAGGTCTTCCCGCTAGAAGGAATATCCTTCATTGACCGTGAGAGCTTGTGATGGGCTAAGTTGGGACACCCCTGCAGGGATTTGAACTTTTGAAAGCCATGCCCACGGTTATGGGCAGATGGGAATTTGTTAATGTCCGGTTGTAGAAAACCTGAAGTCAATCTTAATTAAAATACATCAACTGCGTGTGTAGCCGTGATGGTCTCTTCTCGGCGGAGTCCCTGAAGTGAACACGGTGTTGGAGTTATGCTTGACGTATGTTGTTCTAGGATCACTTCTTGATCATAGTTGTTCGACCGTGCTTTGCCTTCTCTTCTCGCTCTCTTTTGCGAATAGGTTAGCCACCATATATGCTAGTCGCTTGCTGCAGCTCCACATCATACCTTGTCTTACCTATAAGCTTAAATAGTCTCGATCGCGAGGGTGTGAGATTGCCGAGTCCCCGTGACTCACAGATACTTCCAAAACCAGCTTGCAGGTGCCGATGATACCGTGCAGGTGACGCAACCTAGCTCAAGGAGGAGCTCGATGAAGACCTTGTTCGTTATGTTGTTCCGTTTTTCAGTTGATCAGTAGTGGAGCCCAGTTGGGGTCGATCGGGGATCTGTGTAGCATTTGGGGTAGTCTTCTTTTATTTTGGTTCCGTAGTCGGACCTTGATTGTATTTGGATGATGTAATGCTTTATTCATATAATCGTGTGAAGTGGCGATTGTAAGTCAACTATGTATCTCTTTCCCTTATGTATTACATGGGTTGTGTGAAGATTACCTCACTTGCGACATTGCTTTCAATGCGGTTATGCCTCTAAGTCATGCTTCGACACGTGGGAGATATAACCGCATCGAGGGCGTTACAAGTTGGTAATCAGAGCCTTCCCCGACCTTAGGAGCCCCCTGCTTGATCGAATCGCTGGCGTATTTGAGTCTAGAAAAATGTTTTGAGTCATTTAGGAATTATATATATTGGAGAGTTAGGAATTCTTTTTACTCCCCAGTCCCTTCATCGCTCTGGTGAGGCATCATGACGTAGAGTTTTGACTCTTCTCTTCTCAAATTTCACTAAAAAATTTTTAGGATCACGCGGGTATCTTGGAATTGTTCCGATGGTTTTGTGACGAGAACATTGTTCTTGGTGCCTCCTGACATTTAGGGGTTGTGGCAGTGTCCCGGGGAGTTGAGCTTCGAGGTGTGGTCGTCACAATTTTATCGTTGCAGTTCTGGAATACCTGAGTTTTGTTTCGCCGACATCGAGAATCTCTTTTATGCAGTTGTTGGTGAGATAACCTCGACGCCACCCAGTACTGGGGCGGGAGTTCGGGAGTATTGCCATAACTCGTATAACGGATGCTTTTCGAAGGTTGAGGTAGATGATTTCCGAAGGTTTCTTGGTTATGTGTTGAAGGATGGATACAGCTGGATGTAGGATTTGCTAGCTTTGGGTGAGATATTATGCTTCCCCTGTATCCCCAACACCTGATTGCATAACTGGAAAATTTCAGGAGTTTATAAGTGGGAATTCAAGTAGCTCTTCGGATATCTTTCCGACAGATGTATGATATGAAATTGGGGTTCGACATCTAGTGGTCCGCCTATCCACGGTTGGTTTTACAGTGGTCTCATTGTGTCTTAAAGAGTCCTTGGCTATGCCGACTCGGGGACGCTTCGTATGTCATGTGCACTGCCTTGTACATGATGGTGCTGTACGATCGAGCCCGTGTAGGCCCCACCACGAAAACTTCGGACGAAATCTCTATCATATGTTTGTTCCGGCTTATTTTGCAAGCCAATCCTTTGTTTTGTTTCTGAGTTGTGGTATTCGAGTTGCTTCAAAGCCAAATGTTGATTCCATCCCTTGTCTAAGTAGTGTTCTCATATTCCTATGTGAATACTAATCATTCGTGATCATCGAGATTGTCTTGCCAATCCTTTTCAACCGGTGTGCTTCTCTTCAAGCGGATCCGTCCATTTTCAACATCCGCAAGATCTAGTATCAGTTCTTCTCAACGGTGTTTGTTTCATCCGTCTCCAAGTTGCCTTTATTTTTCACGCCCTCCCACCCTCTTTCCTTCAAGGATTCGGAATTCTTAACCAACTATTATGTTATTGATGAGAAGTCTCTCCATTCTTTCCCGTCAATGTTCTTACCCGGTGGTTCTCTTGAAGATGCTCTACTCGTTCATCACTCTTCATTCCTTTCTTCTCCGGTGGATTGAATTCAAGTTTTTGGTGTTGATCATATCCTTTCCTCGTTTAAGAAGTTTTATCATATCGGTGCACCTCTTAATCATCCACTTCTCGCTATTCAATTATTTCGGAGTGCTCAAGATATCCCGAAGATTCGTGTTTCCACTCTACATTCGTTCAATATCTTTCAAGGATGTTACCTCTTTCAAGCCATTTATTTCAACCGGCGCAATCTATCTTCTAAATCATTCAACAATGTATCTTTTGAGTGGGCCCTAACCCACAGGTCTTTTTTTTCTAGGATCTTACCTGACTCTTCTTATTTTCCGGAGCTATCCTCAAATTTCATTTCGAAGTTTGACGTAAGAATGAATTATCATCAGTCAAATGTCTTTCTCCAAGATCGGTTAAATTCTTTTCATCGTTGGCTCAACATTCCATTTTTCATCCCGGAGTATCTCAATAATTTTGTGGTGTTTTTCATCGTCATTCTCAGATATTGCAGACCGAAGAAGAGTTCCTCCTAAATCCTTATCCGTTCTCTTGAAGATTCATGGTGCTAGCTTGTTGCCATCCTTTCATAATTATTTTCGATGGTGAGAATCCTTTTCACCCATCAGGAGATATTCAAGGGTATTTTCAGTTCGATTATCTAGAGCCCATCATTTCAGAAGACTTGTTCATTCTCAGCTTTCAGCTCTTGTTCCCCAAATCTCACCGGTTCATCATTCAATATTCTTTAATCAACGCGTGATCTCTTCGTTCTCATGTATCTAAATCCTAGCAAGTATTTTCGTTCATTTGCTAATTCCTCCCGGTGTTTCTTTATCTTCTCTTCGTTCATTTTTAATTCTTACGGTGGTTCGTTCAAGATTTCTCTTCCTTATCAATTCATTCATGGTTTCAATTCTACCGGTGGTTCGTTGAAGACCTTCCTCAAGTTTGCGCTATATCTATATTAATCCTTTTTACGACAATAAGTAGTATGCCAATTCCATTGCTTGTCATCAATTTAAATTGGTGAAGGATAAGCATAATGTAATTCTTATTCTTGTTTCATCCATATGTTAATATTTTCTTCCGGAGTTTGTTCACGATGATTAAATTCTTAGTTTCAAGTGCTCGTCTTTCTTTCCCGGAGTTCCAAGCTCTAATTATCACGGAGATCCATCTAAATCATTACAAGGTGTCACCTTGTGTTTCCGACTTCTCTTTATTTTCGTTATTCTTTTTTGTCTACCGGAGTTCTTCATGAAGGTTCTACATGTTGGTTCATCAAGGATTTATATCCCTTCTCCAAGTGTTCATTGAGATTCTTTTCTAAGGAGCTCAAGCATTCTTCATCTTGCTATCCGGCGTGCAATTCTTTCTATCGTATCATTGGAGGTGGTATTATGTCATTTTTGATAATTTGAGTTCATGTCTCATGATTCACATGTTGTCAAAAATGAGTTATTTAAATCCATCAATCTCGTCATTGGAGTTATCTTGGCTTATGTTCCACCTAAAGCTTTCCCTAAGGATTGTTGCTATTTATGGTGCCCATATAGGACCCAAGTTCTTCATTTATCCTCCCGGTGATATAGTTTCTCGTCTCCTTGTAATATCAATCCAATTTTTTTCCCGTGAGTGGCAGAATCTCACCTCATAGTTTTGAGTTGTTCTCCATAAGTCCACTACAAGATTACTCTTTTCGTTGTTGGTTTTTTTCCAACAACTACGTTCGAACCTTCTCCTAAAGATGCTTCAATTTCATTCGAGATAGAAGATATTGTTTTCCTCCTCCGTTCATTCCATTCCATTATCTCATTTCTTCCGGAGGCATTGTGATGCTGCTCTCTTCAAACCTTCTTCTGTTCTTGTCAGGTTCTTGTTCTTTTCATGCTTATCCATTTAACCGGAGTGTTGTACCCTTTTGCTCAAGTTCTTTTAATATTATCAAGTCTTGCTTAACTTCTTAACCGGAGTGGTTTTAATATATATATCTTGCCCTTCAACCTCAAGGTTTTTCGCAATGTTCTTTGTTCCTCTCTTCTATCGGAGTGTTGTCGACTTTGTTCACCTTCGTTGTATTCTTTTCTCGAAATTGTTCAACCTCACAAGGTTCTTTGGTTTCACCCATTGGTTAAAGAAGCAACTTAGTTTTACCTCTTATCTTTCTCATCCGTTTTCCCTCCGGTGCCATTCTAGATCTCGGGACGAGATCCTCTCGTAGTGGTGGAGTGTTGTAACGCCCCGAGACCGATGTGCCAGGTGTTTTCCAGTTATTCGATGTCGTTGTCATGTCATTTGCTTGCGTGTTGCATCTTATCATGTCATCATGTGCATTGCATCATCATGTTTTAAAACTTGCATTCGTCCGGGTTCATCGAGTTCTCTCCGTTGTCCGTTCTGAGCCCAACCACACTTGCACGCGCCCGCGGAATGTCCGAAATAGTATTTTTATAAGTGGCTGGAAAATGTTCTCGGAATGGGTTGAAAGTTGGCAAGCGGTGTTGTTATAGTGTTAGTAGGTCTCCTGCCAAGTTTCATCGCATTCGGGGTTCGTTTGATAACCCAAACGTTAAACTATAGCGGCACTATAGCCGGTCTATCAACGGGCGTTTTCGGTCTCCGGAAACAGTTGCCGGGCCTCTCTCTCTTCTCTTCTCTCAGCCTGAGGACTTCTGCACAGTCCACTACTCACCATCATACCCTACCTAACCTCTCTCATCAGCCCACGGCTCTCCTCGCGCGCGCGTCCGAAAAGCTGTCCCGGACCCGACCCGGACTGTCGCTACCGTTGTGTCCGGATCATCCCCAAACGTCTACAAAACATCTCAATTTTGTTTATTGAACTTCCTAACCTATTTTTTTTCTCAGCTGTCTGATTTAGATCGAAGGGCTTCCTTTAGTCTGTGTATAGACCCACTATATAAACCTGCAACCCTAAATTCTAGGGGCCTTGTCCCATCCATCCTTTCCCTAGCGCCGCCGCCACTCTCTCGGGATCCCTCCCGATCCAAACCCACCAATCACCAGCCCCTCTCGATCCCCTCCATCCCGAGCACCTCTACCCGAGCTCCTCCCGCAGCTCCCCATCGCCCTCGCCCTCGACCCGCCGCCCCGCCAAGTCATTGGAATCCGCCGTGGCGTCCGATTTCCGCCGGAGTTGCTCCGTTCCTCGCACGAACCAGCAGGCCGTCCTCACCGCCCTGCCCTTTTTTCTCTCCTTCGCTGAAGCTCTCTCTGCCTCCCTGACCTCTCTTCCTCTCTTGGAGCAGCAGCAGCAGAAGCTTCCGCCGTCGTGCCGTGTTGCCGTTCCTCTGCTTCGACGCCGCCGGAGTCCCTCCTCACCTACAAGACCACCGCCGCCCTACCACCTCGTCTCCTCTTCCGACGCGACTCCTGCCTCCGCTGCTTCTTCCCCAGGCGCCCGAGGCCTGCCTCTTCTCCCCTCGATCCCGAGTGGATCGTGAAGCTGTCCGAGGCCCTCTTCGCCCGACGACCAGCGTCGCTGCGTCGACCACCACCAAGAACGGCGCCACCTCTCCCTTCCTTTCCTATGGTTCCTTCCTTCTCCTCTCACGTCTCGCCCCTCTCTGTGTTTTCCTCGCAGAATCCCCACGCCATGGATGCGCCCCACCGAAGCTTGAAGCTCTGTAGCCGCCATGCCCGACGCCTCCCAGGGAGCTCCTTGCAGCCTTCCGTCCACGGCGTCTCGTGCTGGACCTCGCCGGACCACTTCATCGATGTCGCCGTCCCCTGCCTCGCCACCCCCCGTCGCGGCCTCCCCTGCTTCGGCCTTGCCGTCGAGCCGCGCCTCTGCTGATTCTGGCTGGGTCCCCACCGAGGTCGGCTTGCCGGAGTTCCAGCCAGCGCACCTCCAGGTCCTTGCCCCACCGCGGCCTCCCTAGCAGGTTTCCGCATCCCCGTCGGTCCTCTGCAACCACAGCAGCAGTTGCTGTTCACTCCCGTCGCCGGCGAGTCCCCGTGCGCCCGCTTCAGGTTGTGTCCTGGCCACGGTGCCCACATGCTTTATTTTTCTATCCATCTCCCTTTGCATCACACACAGAGAGCTAGCTCAGTGGCTAGCGAAGCCTCTATCCATTCGAGGGGTCTGGGTTTCGAATCCCAGCAACCCCCATTTTGCTTATTTTGCTTTGTTTTCCTGTTATTTTACACACCCACGTCTGCTTTGGGCTAGATGTGCTGTTGGGCTTGCACAGTGCGTCGCATTCGGCCGGGCTATTTTTTTCCCTGCTGACGAATTTCCTAATATCGAGTACATGCATAATTACATCTTTTTGCCACTGTTTTGCATTGTTAATAACAAATTAACCATGCATTGGTTTAAAATGTTTTATATGTGCAACTTGACTACAATTTCATCTAGTTTCTTAATATGCCACTTTCATCCATATTTAAATTTTTTAATATGCTAGTTGTTTAAATTTGCTTAAATAACTTGTTAAGATGCTTTAATTCATAACTAAATAACCGTAGCTCGGATTTAAACAAACTTTATATGTAAATGGGGTAGAAAAATGCCTAGTTTAACATGATGGCATCACTTCGCATGTTTAACAACTATAAAATATGGTTTAGGGCAGAACAGTACCAAATCTATAATATGCTCATGAGGAGTTTCCGGATTTGTTGTTCGATGTTCCGGCCTCATTTAAACTTGCCTAGATAGGTAGTTTTATTATGCTTCACCCTCTTGCCATGTTAATCAACATTTAATCTTGTTGGGTACATAAACGAGACAGAACTAAATAAGTCATGTGGTGTTTTCTTCAATATGCAACTCCGTTGCATATTGAGCTCCACTTAATTTGTAGTGTTGTTTGTTGCACTTTGACATGCCATGCCATGTATCATTAAACCGGGCATGCATCATACTTGTTTGCGCATCATGCCATGTTATGTGATGGTTGTTTACTATGTTGTTTGCTTCTTTCCGGGTTGCTTCTCGCGTTAGCTTCGGTTTCGTTCCGGAGTTGTGAGGATCCGTTCGACTACGTCCGTTTGTCTTCTTCATGGACTCGTTCTTCTTCCTTGCGGGATTTCAGGCAAGATGACCATACCCTCAAAATCACTTCTATCTTTGCTTGCTAGTTGCTTGCTCTTTTGCTATGCCTATGCTACGATACCTACCACTTGCTTATCATGCCTCCCATATTGTTAAACCAAGCCTCTAACCCACCTTGTCCTAGCAAACCGTTGTTTGGCTATGTTACCGCTTTGCTTAGCCCCTCTTATAGCATTGTTAGTTGCAGGTGAAGATTGAAGTTTGTTCCTTGTTGGAACATGGAGATGTTGTTCCTTGTTGGAACATGTTTACTTATTGGGATATCACAATATCTCTTATTTAATTAATGCATCTATATACTTGGTAAAGGGTGGAAGGCTCGGCCTTATGCCTGGTGTTTTGTTCCACTCTTGCCGCCCTAGTTTCCGTCATATCCGTGTTATGTTCCTGGATTTTGCGTTCCTTACGCGGTTGGGTTATAATGGGAACCCCTTGACAGTTCGCCTTGAATAAAACTCCTCCAGCAAGGCCCAACATTGGTTTTACCATTTGCCACCTAGCCTTTTTCTTTTCCTTGGGTCGGCCGGCTCAAGGGTCATCTTATTTTAACCCCCCCGGGCCAGTGCTTCTCTAAGTGTTGGTCCAACTGAGCGATGTCCGAGGCTACGAGGGGAAACTCTTGGCTGGCTTACCCGACGTCTTGCTCATCCGGTGTGCCCTGAGAACGAGATATGTGCAGCTCCTATCGGGATTTGTCGGCACATCTGGGTGGCTTTGCTGGTCTTGTTTTACCATTGTCGAAATGTCTTGTAACCGGGATTCCGAGTCTGATCGGGTCTTCCCGCTAGAAGGAATATCCTTCGTTGACCGTGAGAGCTTGTGATGGGCTAAGTTGGGACACCCCTGCAGGGATTTGAATTTTCGAAAGCCATGCCCGCGGTTATGGGCAGATGGGAATTTGTTAATGTCCGGTTGTAGAAAACCTGAAGTCAATCTTAATTAAAATACATCAACTGCGTGTGTAGCCGTGATGGTCTCTTCTCGGCGGAGTCCCTGAAGTGAACACGGTGTTGGAGTTATGCTTGACGTAGGTTGTTCTAGGATCACTTCTTGATCATAGTTGTTCGATCGTGCTTTGCCTTCTCTTCTCGCTCTCTTTTGCGAATAGGTTAGCCACCATATATGCTAGTCGCTTGCTGCAGCTCCACATCATACCTTGTCTTACCTATAAGCTTAAATAGTCTTGATCGCGAGGGTGTGAGATTGCCGAGTCCCTGTGACTCACAGATACTTCCAAAACCAGCTTGTAGGTGCCGATGATACCGTGCAGGTGACGCAACCTAGCTCAAGGAGGAGCTCGATGAAGACCTTGGTCGTTATGTTGTTCCGTTTTTCAGTTGATCAGTAGTGGAGCCCAGTTGGGGTCGATCGGGGAGCTGTGTAGCATTTGGGGTAGTCTTCTTTTATTTTGGTTCCGTAGTCGGACCTTGATTGTATTTGGATGATGTAATGCTTTATTCATGTAATTGTGTGAAGTGGCGATTGTAAGCCAACTATGTATCTCTTTCCCTTATGTATTACATGGGTTATGTGAAGATTACCTCACTTGTGACATTGCTTTCAATGTGGTTATGCCTCTAAGTCGTGCTTCGACACGTGGGAGATATAACCGCATCGAGGGCGTTACATGTTGGGATGCGCTTTTTCGGGGAACGCTCGTCATGGTGGGGGCAGACACGCGAGAGGCGCGGGAAGACTGTTGGAAATATGCCCTAGAGGCAATAATAAAATGGTTATTATTATATTTCCTTGTTCATGATAATTTTCTATTATTCGTGCTATAATTGTGTTATCCGGAAATCGTAATACATGTGTGAATACATAGACCAAAACATGTCCCTAGTGAGCCTCTAGTTGACTGATGACCGACAAGTATAGGGGATCTATCGTAGTCCTTTCAATAAGTAAGAGTATCGAACCCAACGAGGATCAGAAGGAAATGATAAGCGGTTTTCAGCAAGGTATTCTCTGCAAGTACTGAAATAAGTGGTAACAGATAGTTTTTGGATAAGATAATTTGTAACGAGCAACAAGTAACAAAAGTAAATAAAGTGCAGCAAGGTGGCCCAATCCTTTTTGTAGCAAAGGACTAGCCTGGACAAACTCTTATATAAGGAAAAGCACTCCTGAGGACACATGGGAATATCGTCAAGCTAGTTTTCATCACGTTCATATGATTCGCGTTCGGTACTTTGATAATTTGACATGTGGGTGGACCGGTGCTTGGGTGCTGTTCTTACTTGAACAAGCATCCCACTTATGATTAACCTCTATTGCAAGCATCCGCAACTACAACAAAAGTATTAAGGTAAACCTAACCATATCATGAAACATATGGATCCAAATCAGCCCCTTACGAAGCAACGCATAAACTAGGGTTTAAGATTCTGTCACTCTAGCAACCCATCATCTACTTATTACTTCCCAATGCCTTCCTCTAGGCCCAAATAATGGTGAAGTGTTATGTAGTCGACGTTCACATAACACCACTAGAGGCTAGACAACATACATCTCATCAAAATATCGAACGAATACCAAATTCACATGACTACTAATAGCAAGACTTCTCCCTTGTCCTCAGGAACAAATGTAACTACTCACAAAGCATATTCATGTTCATAATCAGAGGGGTAATAATATGGATAAAGGATCTGAACATATGATCTTCCACCAATTAAACCAACTAGCATCAACTACAAGGAGTAATTAACACTACTAGCAACCTACTAGCACCAATCCCGGACTTGGAGACAAGAATTGGATAGAAGAGATGAACTAGGGTTTTAAGATGAGATGGTGCTGATGAAGATGTTGATGGAGATTGCCCTCTCCCGATGAGAGGAGCGTTGGTGATGACGATGGCGATGATTTCCCCCTCCGGGAGGGAAGTTTCCTCGGCAGAACAGCTCTGCCGGAGCCCTAGATTGGTTCCGCCAAGGTTCCGCCTCGTGGCAGCGGAGTTTCGTCCCGAAAGGTTGCTTCTGGTTTTTTCTCGATGAAAGACTTCATATAGCAGAAGATGGTCATCAGAGAGCCACCAAGGGGCCCACGAGGTAGGGGGGCGCGCCCTGGAGGGGGGGGGGGGGCGCCCCCCACCCTCGTGGACAGGGTGTGGGCCCCCTGGTCTTCATCTTTGGCGAGGATTTTTCATTATTTATTATAAGGTATTCCGTGGAGTTTCAGGACTTTTGGAGTTGTGCAGAATAGGTCTCTAATATTTTCTCCTTTTCCAGCCCAGAATTCCAGCTGCCGGCATTCTCCCTTCTTATGTAAACCTTGTAAAATAAGAGAGAATAGCCATAATTATTGTGACATAATGTGAAATAACAGCCCACAGTGCAATAAATATCGATATAAAAGCATGATGCAAAATGGACGTATCAACTCCCCCAAGCTTAGACCTCGCTTGTCCTCAAGCGAAAGCCGATAACAATAAATATGTCCCCATGTTTAGAGGTAGAGGCGTCGATAAAAATAAAATATGGACATGAAGGCATCATGATTATTCTCATGACATCAACATATATAGATATTGTCATATGATTACTTATGTTCAAGTGATGATCTATTCACAGTGCAAAAGTATGAATCCGAAACCTTATTGAGAACCATCAAACTATAACCTCAGTCACTGAAGCAATTACAATTTATCATAACATCAGAAAGAGTTTATGTCAGAGCTAAAAAGCAAGTCCACATACTCAACTATCATCTAGTCCTTCATAATTGCTAACACTCGCACAATACTTGTGGTTACGGAGTTGTCGGAGTAGATGACCACGGGTAGCCAAGCCGGCTCCCCCTGGTCCTTTTGAAAAAATTACGAGCCGATCCGGCCCTTAAGAATCCAAGACGCGGGGCCACCTTCCCCTTGCCGGCTGTCTCCCAGGCCGGCTATCAGAAGGCGACCCGACTTCAACCCTCATGAAGAAAGCCGCGGGAGGGCCGGCTCCGAGAAGCCGACCGCGAGAAGGCCGACTACAAGAAGCCGGCTCCCACAAGGCGGTCAAGACCGTACCCTAGAAGTCTGCATCCACATAACGGCGATGTGACGGGGCGTGGCTACAGTGAAGCCTGCCACCCCCGAATCCTGGAGCACGACTGGCACAGTGTGCTGTACGAGTGGACGTGGCCCGTCCGGCGCGGCACTGTTGCCACGTTGACCCTGATGTCATCCATGACGGGCCGCCAGTGCGGCCCACGGGCGGTGGGCCCCTTCGGGCAGAGAGACACCCAAAGGCGGCCAAGCCTCCCCCAGTCGGCCCAAGACAAAGCCGGCTCTCCATAGCCGGCTTGCCACCTCCCTCGAAGGAGACTCCCCATTAAGGAGACAAGACGCGGTGAGGCTACAGTGATCACCCGCCGGACGGAGGCACTGTAGCCACACCCACCTCGACGAAGCCCTCGTCACCAGGAATGAGCAACAGTAATCAGCCCCCGACTAGGCCCTGGACAGCGGGGCCTGGCTGTCGACCAAGGAGCCGGCAGCCGGCGGGACCCACCAGCCGGCGGGCCCTAGCAGCCGGCGCAGAAGCTGGCGAGCGTAGACACAGACGGCTGGGCCCCACGCCCAGCCGGATTACCATTGTACCCCCGGGGGGTAGGCCTATATAAACCCCCCGGGACACCCATGCAAAGGGTTGATCCCTGCAAGTTCTAGACACCACATAGGGAGGAGAAGAGAGGGAGCCGTGCCCTTCTTCCTCCTCTCACCAAACAACTCAAGGAGCATTGTGTAGCTACTTGTTCATCTAGTGATCATGCGGAGACCCCGCAGAGCAGCAGTAGGGGTGTTATCTCCACGAAGAGCCCCGAAGCTGGGTAAGATTCGCCGGCGTGCATGTCTTCGCCTCATCCCTATTCCAGGCACTGGCGATGTCTTACTGGCTCCCACAATGATAAGCCACCGGTTGGCATATGTCGCACCTACCACCCGACATTTGGCGCCCACTGTTGGGCCAGGTGCACCGTCGTCCGGAGACCTATTCTGGACGGGAACTCTCTTCCTCCCCAGCGAGCATAGCCAGCCCGGCACGCCCGATGGCGCTTGCCATGACGCGCTGCAAGGCGTCGCCAATGTCTACGCGGCAAGCAGCCTCGCCGATCTCCTCGACAAGACCTTCATCTCCGACGAGCTCGCCTCTGACGCGGGCACCGACCACCTCGTCACCCTCCTCGGCCAACTCCACGTCTCCGGCGAGCCTGCCGTGGACTTGGAGTCGGTTGGTTCTACCGATCCGATGCATGTCGACTCCGACACGGCCTCTCTCGACACTTTCCCCACCGACGCCACGATCTACAACGACCCGCTTTCCCTGGGCCGATGGCTGCGACGCTGTCACCACCGAGGTGATGGTCATCGGCCACGGCGACGCTCCCGACGAAAGCGCCCACGACGCCCCACATGCGGTGGTCCACGACTTGTCCATCCCCCTCCCGGCTGATGCTGACGACGAAGCACTGGAGGCACGCCGCCTCGCCCTCCTCGTGGAGGGCCGGAGGCTGGCCTCCATGAGACGCCTCACTGAGGCCCACCAACACGAAGCCAACCGCGCCGCCTTTGGCACGCCCCCCAGGCGGGCCAAGCCGGGCCGGCATTGTCAGACAGCGCGGCGCTGTCATCGCCGACACGCTGGGGGTCGACCGCCCAGTCTATGCCACTCCACTCGAGAACCTGCGTGTCGCCCAGGCGGCCGTAGACGAGCTAGACGGATTGGGGGCCGAAGATCTCCCCCACATGACCAGACGCATCCAGCAGCTAATCGATGCGGCCGCGCAGCGGCACGAAGCCGACGCCCGCGCGGAAAGCCTCCCCCCGCGCCGAGATCACGGCGCGACGTCCCGGACGCCGACCGCGGGCAAAACCCGCGCGTGACGCGAGAAAGAGCCGGCTGCCAGCCGAAGCCGAACCCAAATCTCCATCAAGCGAGACGCAGAAGGCCATCCCCGGGCCATGGAGTGGCGCGGCAACCCGCCTCTGCCTCGGCCCCGTGGGGAGAGATATCCCACCCCACCGCCTGTTGCGCATCCGACTCTCAGCGGCCGGCTAGGTCGCCGCGAGGGAGTCGGCGAGAACGACGCCCGCCATTGGATCGACCGCCTAGCGCGATCCTTGGCGTCGGAAGAAGAAGACGATGTCGGCCCGCCTTGTTTCTGCCCCCGCATCCGCGACGAGCCCTTCCCCAAAGGTTCTCGCTCCCAAGAGACACGCCCAAGTACAACGGCTCCCTGAAGCCGGAAGATTGGTTGATCGACTATTCCACGGCGGTTAGCATAGCAAACGGCAACAGGCGCGTTGCCGTGAAGTACGTGCCCCTCATGCTGCAAGGCATGACGCGGACTTGGCTCAACAGCCTCAAGCCATACAGCATCAATAGCTGGCTAGACTTCACAGAAGCCTTCGTCCGCAACTTCACCAACACCTACAAGCGGGCTCCTAAGCCCAGACAGCTCTCCTTGTGTGTGCAAGGCCCCGCCGAGTCCACCCGTGACTACCTCACGCGCTGGGCCGAGCTCCGCAACTCTTGCGAAGGGGTACACGAGGTGAAAGCCATAGAATACTTCACTGCCGGGTGCCGAGAAGGCACCCTCCTCAAGCACAAGCTCCTCTACGACGAGCCGACTACCCTCGACGAGCTTCTGGTCATAGCGGACAAATACACTACCGCCGACTCCTTGATGAAGACCGAACTTCGGGTAGATGCATCCGGGAAAGTACTCAACCCGGCGCCCAAGACGCCGGCTGGGGACTTCGGCCGACGCCCACACCAGAACGACCACAAACGCAAGGGTCCCGTGCCGCCCTCCACCAGTCGGCAGGTGGCCACAGTCGAAGATGAGCAGCACGAAGGGCGGCCCGCACCCAAGAAGCAGAGGGGCGGCAAGACGGCTTGGCAGCCGGCCTTCTCCTACGAGAAAACTCTCGACGCCCCATGCAAGTTCCACAACGGCGCGAAGCCGTCCAACCACACAACCCGGAAGTGCCACTGGCTCACCTGAATCTCCAAAGGCGAAGGGCTCGCGCCGCCTCTGCCTGCTGGTCCGCCGCCTCCGGCTCCACAGCAGCCGGCCGCTCGGCCAGCAGTCGGAGCTGTGCACGATGAGTTCCCCGACGAACATGCTGTCTATGTCATCTTTACAAGCCAGCCCAAAACCGGCGCAGCAAACGCCGAGAGCACCAGGAAGTCAGCGTGGTCGCTGCCACCCCCGCCGAGCACATGCACTGGTCAGAAAAACCTATCAGCTGGAGCCGGGCCGACCACCCAGAGGTAATGCCATCTCCCGGCTCTTATGTGATGGTTTTGGATGCCACCCTTGCAACGGACAGACGCACCGCCCGTTTCTCCCGCGTGCTGATAGACGGCGGGAGCAGCATCAATATCCTGTACCATGACACCCTGGAGAAGCTGAACGTCAAGACGAAGCAACTCATGCCTACTCGGACTGTGTTCCATGGCATTGTACCTGGCCTGTCCTGCGCCCCCATTGGCAAGATCAAGATTGACGTACTCTTTGGGGACAAGGATCATTTCCGCCGAGAAGCGATCTGGTTTGAAGTGGTGGACCTGGAGTGCCCCTACCATGCATTGCTTGGCCGGCCTGCCTTGGCCAAGTTCATGGCAGTTCCCCACTATGCTTACCTCAAGATGAAAATGCCAAGCACCAAGGGCATCATCACCATAGCCGGCGATTACAAGAAGTCCTCCGAGTGCGCAGCAGCCAGCAGCCGGCTGGCCGAGTCCCTTGTGATTGCCGAATAAAAGAAGATATTGGACCGAGTCGTGGCCATGGCTGGCAAGCAGTCGGCCTTGTCCCCCGACCCCAAGGAGTATGATGCCCAAGGGTCTTTCCAGCCGGCCAAGGAGACGAAGAAGATACCTCTTGACCCCGAGCACCCAGAAAGGTTTGCCGTCATCGGGGCAAACCTAAACAGCAAATAGGAAGGCGAGCTCGCCGATTTCCTCCGTGAGAATCGGGACATCTTCGCATGGTCCCCCAAGGACATGCCGGGTGTTCCGAAGGAATTCGCCGAGCACAAGCTACACGTCCGAGAAGACGCAAAACCAGTCAAACAACCCCTCCGCCGGCTGTTGGAGGAAAAAAGAAGGATTGTAGGAGAAGAAATAGCCCGGCTCCTGGCAGCCGGCTTCATTATGGAAGTTTTCTTTCCAGAGTGGCTCGCCAACCCGGTCCTCGTACTAAATAAGAACAACAAGTGGTGCATGTGCATAGACTACACAAGCCTCAACAAGGCCTGCCCCAAAGATCCCTTCGCCCTGCCGAGGAATGATCAAGTGATAGACTCCATAGCTGGATGCGAGCTGTTGAGTTTCTTGGATGCTTACTCAGGATACCGCCAAATAAAGTTAGATCCGGCAGATTGCCTGAAGACCGCCTTCATCACGCCATTTGGAGCCTTCTGCTACCTGACTATGACATTCGGCTTAAGAAATGCCGGTGCCACTTTTCAGCGTTGCATGCAGAAGTGCCTCCTCAAACAGCTCGGCAGAAATGCCCATGTCTATGTAGACGACATTGTGGTGAAGACGGAGAAGCGCGACACTCTGCTGGAAGACCTCAAGGAAACATTTGAGAACCTGCGCCAATTCCAAATCAAGCTCAACCCCGAGAAATACATGTTCGGAGTGCTAGCCGACCAACTCCTAGGCTTCCTGGTCTCCGAACACGGCATCGAATGCAACCCGGTAAAGATAAAGGCCATTGAGAGAATGGCGATTCCCACAAAACTTCGAGACGTCCAGAAGTTCACCGGATGCTTGGCTTCCTTGAACCGCTTCATCAGCCGACTCGGAGAGAAAGCTTTCCCCTCTACCGCCTCATGAAGAAGACCACTCACTTCGAGTGGAATGACCAAGCCGACCAAGCTTTTCACGAGCTGAAGAAGATGCTGGCCATGCCGCTTGTCCTGGCGGCGCCGACTGAGAAAGAGCCCATGCTCCTCTACATTGCTGCAACCAGCCGGGTGGTCAGCACCGTCATCGTAGTCCAGCGCCCAGAAGAGGGCCGAGCCCAGCTGGTCCAGAGGCCAGTGTACTATTTGAGCGAGGTGATGTCTGCCTCGAAGCAGAACTACCCGCACTACCAGAAG
The DNA here is from genome assembly GCA_034509565.1 of Triticum monococcum. NCBI lineage: Eukaryota > Viridiplantae > Streptophyta > Magnoliopsida > Poales > Poaceae > Triticum > Triticum monococcum. Next base: position 70,853,673 of record CM067842.1, on the reverse strand, counting down.
ATGTGCTATGGCGTGTACTTCGCCGCCAAGAAGCTGAAGCCCTATTTCCAAGAGCATCCCATCACGGTCGTATGCATCGCCCCGCTGGCCGAGATCATAGGCAGCCGGGATGCATCCGGCCGGGTGGCGAAATGGGCCATCGAGCTGGCCCCCTACACGATCTTCTACCAACCTCACACCGCCATCAAGTCGCAAGCATTGGCCGACTTCCTCGCTGACTGGGCCGAGACCCAGTACCTACCTCCGGCTCCCGACTCCACTCATTGGCGCATGCACTTCGATGGGTCCAAGATGCGCACCGGCTTGGGAGCCGGCGTCGTCCTCACCTCTCCCAAAGGCGACAAGCTTAGATACACGCTGCAAATCCACTTTGCCGCCTCCAACAACGTGGACGAGTACGAGGCGCTCATACACGGGCTCCGACTTGCCAAAGAACTCGGCATTCGCCGGATCCTATGTTATGGCGACTCGGACTTGGTGGTCCAGCAATCATCCAGCGACTGGGATGCCAAGGACGCAAATATGGCAAGCTACCGCTTCCTTGTTTAGCAAATCAGTGGGTATTTTGAAGGATGCGAGTTCCTCCACATACCGCGAGCCGACAACGAGCCAGCTGATGCTCTGGCTCGAATAGGCTCCACTCGGCAAGCAATACCAACCAGTGTCTCTCTACAATGCCTCCTCAAGCCATCTATCAAGCCGTCTCCAGAGTCCGATTCCATCTTCGTACCACCTGACCCCGATGCAGCCGGCTCCGGCTCGAAGAACCAAGCAGGCGGCTCGGGGACTTCCATAGTTACACCCGACCCGGGGACTGCTACTCCCGGCTCGGGGACTGCGGTAGTCGGCCCGGGGACAACACCAACACAACAGGCGGCGGCTGACTCCAGCATTTCACCACCCAGCCCGCCCGCCCTGGCCGCAGTAGCAGTGTTGGCAATAGAAGAAGTCGCAGCCCCATCATGGGCACAACCCATCCTCAACTTCCTAGTAAACCAAGATCTGCCGGCTGATGAAACAGAGGCAAGACAAGTCCAACGTCGAGCCGGAGCATACACAATCGTCAACAGAGAGCTCGTCAAGCGCAGTGTCACTGGAGTCCTCCAGCGATGTGTCGAGCAAGAGAAGGGCATTGCAATCCTCAGAGACGTCCACCAAGGAGAATGCGGCCACCATGCGGCCTCAAGATCACTCGTCGCCAAAGCCTTCCGCCATGGTTTCTTCTGGCCGACTGCTTTGGATGACGCCAAGGAGTTAGTTAAACACTACAAGGGGTGCCAATTCTTCAGCTCCAAGCAACACATGCCGGCTTCAGCACTCAAGACCATTCCCCTCACTTGGCCCTTCGCCGTTTGGGGACTGGACATGGTGGGCCCGTTCAAGACGGCGCGCGGCGGCATGACACATCTGCTAGTCGCTATGGACAAATTCACCAAGTGGATTGAGGCAAAGCCGATCAAGAAGCTGAATGGGCTGACTGCCATCACATTCATCGCAGACATAACAACTCGGTACGGCGTGCCACACAGCATCATCATCGATAATGGCACGAATTTCGCCAAGGGAGCCTTGGCACGTTTCTGTGCGACGCAGGGCATCCGGTTGGACGTAGCGTCCGTTGCCCACCTACAGTCAAACGGCCAGGTCGAATGAGCCAACAACCTCATCCTTTCCGGCATCAAGCCCCGACTGGTCATTCCGCTGGAGCGTTCGGCCGGCTGTTGGCTCGATGAGCTGCTGGCCATCCTCTGGAGTCTACGCACTACCCCAAACAAGTCAACCGGCTTCACTCCTTTTTTCCTTGTATATGGTGCCGAGGCGGTCATCCCAACTGACATCGAGTTCGATTCGCCTCGGGTAACCATGTACACGGAGGCGGAGGCCAAGGAAGCACGAGAAGACGACGTTGACCTGCTGGAAGAAGGCCGGCTGTTAGCCCTCAGCCAGTCTGCCATCTACCAGCAGGGCTTGCGCCGCTACCACAGCCGGAAGGTCAGGCCAAGATCCTTCCAAGAGGGCGATCTTGTGCTCCGGCTGATCCAGCGAACAGCCGGCCAGCACAAGCTCTCGGCCCCTTCATCATCAGCAGAGCTTTAGGCAACGACTCCTACTACCTAATCGACGCACAGAAGCCGAAGGCACGCAAGAGAGACGATTCCGGCAAGGAGTTGGAATGACCATGGAACGCCAACCTCCTCCGAAGATTTTACAGTTGAAATGCAGTATGTATCACGCTAACTTTTGTACTAAGTATGAGACAATAGCCCCCCCGAGGAGAGCTCGGCGACTGCCATCCTTTATCTATAAATGAAGAATATTATGTTTATGACCTTGTCATTTCATTCAATTTTCTTGTCCGGCACCGGGTTCGACTAGTCGGCCCAGGGACTGGCCGCCTGGAGTTATATTAGAAGTCCTACCCGCGGTCAGACAAGTAGTGTGCCGGCACCCAAGCTTTCTCTTGCCAAAAGTCGTAGTTCGAAGAACCGGCTGTCCGGCTGGCAAGAGTTAAAAGCAGGAAAGGATGCCCACACGAAAAATGGCTAGGGACTAACGGACTAATATAACAAAGGCCGGTTTGTCTCCTACCGCCGACCGACTACCAGAGTAGCCGGCCGGCCGGCTTCCATTCACTTCACTTCAATCTAAGAAAGCTCGAGTACTTGCCTCCCCAAAAGGGGAAGGCGGCAAAGGAAACAACCTAAGGATAAAAAGCATACGTGGATGGAAACCAAACATGGAAACCAAACATGCACACAATCATATTTACACATAGTTCGAATACATCCCTAGTGGGTGGAACTGCGCAAGTTTAATAAAAATTGTTCAAAGGGTAACAAGCAGGAAAAGCGAGCACGGCAGGTTAAGCTAGGGGAGCGACTGGCGTGTCGGGCAGGTCGGTGGAGACGGTAGTGCTGGCTAGAGGAGTAGCCGGCTGGCGAACCTCGGCATGATCACCGCCTCCCGCTGAAGGCGCACTTGCTCGCGCCTCGTTGCTGGAGGCACGGTCAGGCTGAGGCTGGCTGGCTGCTTCACCGGCCGGCTCAACGTCTTCGCCTTCCTCTCCTTCATCGTCTTCGCCTTCATCGCTGGAGGCGATCTCCTCTGCCGAGTCCTCACCCGCCGCCGGGTGCAGCCCGAACCACTCCTCCGGCTGGGCAACGCCATCGTCATTTATTTCAGGAGCGAAGACGCTGATGTCAGTACACTCGGCGATCGTCAATGCGCGCTGAGCGATGGCCGGCCGCACCTCCTCTATCTCCTCGTTGGCCTCCAGCCGCCAGGTGTGTAGCTGGTCCAGGCTCAGCCCCAGAAACCAAGCTCGGATGAACTCCAGCGCCCGCCCAGCTCCAAGTCGGGCTGCTGATGCTTTCCAGGCCTCGAAGCGGCCAGCCTCCACCTCCAGCCAGTCGGCAGTCCGGCTCGGGGTGCGGGGAATCGTCACGCCTGGCCAGAGGGCAGCCAACACCTGCACTCCCGCGCGCTAGAGGCGGCGGAGCATACGGTGAGCCTGCTGCAGCCGCGCTTGGACCACTAGGAGTTGCTCCTCAAGCGTCCGGCTCGCGTCCGGTGCGATGTCGGCCCCCGCCTGACGGCACGCTTCGCGATGGGCCTCGATGGTTTGGGTGGCGAAGACGGAGTAGCCGGGAAAGTAGTCTGCACAGAGAACAAAAAGCAGCACGAGTCAAAACACAAATCAGGCGGCAAGGGGCAAGCAAGGAGCGAGGAAGGCGGCTTACCGTCGATCAAATCCTCAATACGACCGAAGCCGTCGCTCAGCACTTGCTTGGTCTCAGCCCAGCCCGCCGCTTCAGTCTCGAACTCGGCCTTCAGGGCGTCTTCATTATCCCGTGCCTTCTTCAGGGCCGCCTTGTGGCTCTCCTCCTGGTCAGCCAACTTCTTGGCCAGGCAGTCACGCTCCAGGACCAAGGCGTCGTACTCGGCTTCCTTGGCGCGAAGGGTGCCCTGCGCCCTGCGGAGCTGCCCCCTCAAGTCGGCGTTGGCTCCTGCAAGCATGAAGACAAAGGGAAAACCAATAAGGAAGAAGTCGTCGGGGAAGATCCGACCCGACTGCTCAGCAGTCGGCCCGAATCTCGGGGACTACACCCAGTGGGTGTGCTGACGCACCCCCACAGGAGATGAACGAAGCCAAGTACGCACTCCGACTGCTAATCAGGTCTTCGGTTCTCCGGCCTAGCTCCTGAGCCTGGGAGTTGAAGGCGGCAGCGCGGAGGTTATGATACTCCTGGAAGAACGGACAGGAGGTGAGTATAAGATGGTTGTCAGGACCTAGTAAGTTTCGAGCTGCCTGCGCAGCAGCCGACTCGGAACTCGGGGACTACACCCAGTGGGTGCGCTGACGCGCCCCCACGGAAGAAATCAGAAAAGCAAAACAACCAAGGCCAGAAGACTCACCCGGATGACGGCCCGTGTTGCAAGGAACTCTTGGGTGTATTGCTGCAGCGAGGCGGCTTGGGCTTGAAGCCGGTTCCGAACCTCCTGGGCCGCCACGTTCAGCTCGCCCATCCCCCCGCTGGGAGTGCACTCGGACGTGCTGGTGCTGGCCGCCTCCAGGGCCTCCACCGTCTGGCTGGCACCAGTTGCTCGGTGCGGCTCCGGCACGGCAGCGCCTCCCCCTGCACACCGGCGCATTGCCGGCTGCATCTCGAGGCCGGCTCCTGCCTCCGGCTCACCCCCGGCCGGCTGCTCTGGCGCTGCAGCGGATTGGCCGCTTTGGCCCGCTCCAGTCGGCGCCGTCTGCGGCGTCCCTTCCACGGAAGCCACATGGACCTCCCTCCTCTCCATCACCGGCGGGTCTTAGTCGACCTCCTCCGACGGGGGCACGGGGATGTCGGGGGCCACGGCGCGGAGGGGAACGACGAGCAGCGGAGGCTGATTGTGCGAAGCCTCCGCCTCCGTCTCCGCGGCTGCCACCTCCGCCCAGGCCTTGGCCGCCGCATCGGCCTGCTCCTTCACCGCCTGGGCGGCCCTTCGCTCCTCCGCCTCCCGCTCCTCCCGCACCTCACGAGCGTTCCACTCCGTGGCCTCCCTAAGGTCGGCGCAGGGATCCACGCGACAGGAGCTGGAGGACCCTCCAGTCGGCCCGACTATGGAGCCGCCAGGACCACGCTCAAGGGAAAGCGGTGCCCTGCCCGGCCAACAAAGAAAGGTTTAGAAGGGCTTCAATCAAAAAGGACAACAAAAAACATATATGAAATATACAAGGCATTCGACGACTTACGCCGAGATCGCCTGCGGCTGTTTCACCGCCTTGCAGAAGCGGGCCGCCTTAGCGGCCGCTTCGTCCCGCTTGGTCGCCGCCGTGGAAGCCTTGGATTTCTTCGGCCGGCTGCCAAAGAAGGTCGACGCCGCCCGGCGCTTTTGCGCGCCGCCATGGGCAGCCGGCGCGACGGACGAGCCCGCGCCTTGTTGATCAGGTGCCGGCTGGTGGTGCGGGACGGCTTCGACCTCGTCATCATCCGGCCAGTCCTCGAAGCCGACTCCGGGCCTCACGCTTCCTGCCTCGTCGCCTTCCCCCATGATGGCATCTTCCATGGCGGCCGCTCCTAGGTCCGGATCGTCGGCGTCGTCTACCGTGCGGTCAGGGAGGAGCCGACGCTCTACCCCTGTGGCCCCAGTCGTCGGTAGAAGAAGAGGGTTCTGCCAAGGGCAAACCAACTAATCAGAGGCCGGCTACAAAAAGAAGAAAAGAGGAAAAACTTACTGCCGGCGGAGGGTTGGCGCGGGAATACGGACCCTTGCTGTATCGCCAATCTTCGGTGAGCTTGCAGTTGGAGATATAGTTCACCATATAAGACACCTCCGCATGAGGCATCTCTCTGGTGCTCAACCGGCACAGGTCGAAGCGGCCGCTCATCTGGCAAATCATGTGAGGCCGGCCTTGGGGCGGAAGTACCCATCGCTCCATGAAGGCGGCCACCAAGTCGGCTCCGGTCAGGCCTTCCGACTGGATCATCACCCAGAGCCGGGAGATGGCTGCGTTCCCGGCCTGAGACAGCGACCTGGCCCGGTAGCTCCACGAGGGCTGCCTCCCAGCTGGCGGACCGACTATGTAAGCCGGCAGGTTGACGTAGTCGCCTTGATGGGCGACGTTCTTCATGTAGAAGTAGACTTCTGCCAGAGCTTCATCGACTGGATCAGCGGGATGGGCGGGAACGGGTTGTTCTCCCCCGTTCGCCTCATAGCAATGAAGGCTCCACAGGGGGCGGGCACGCCCGTGACGACGGTGCCGAGCTTGCTCTGGAAGAATTCCCCCCAGAGCTCGAGAGAGGGGAGAACCCCAAGAAAGCCCTCGCACAGGGTGACGAAAGCCGACAACAGCATTACCGCGTTGGGCGTGAGATGATGCGGCTGGAGGTGGTAGAATTCGAGGAAGGCTCGAAGGAAGCCGCTCGCCAGGAGGCTGAAGCCGCGCAGGCAGTGGGAGCGGAAGATCACCCGCTCGCCCTCCTCCGGCGCCGGCGAGATCTCCTTCTCCGGCGCCCGACGAACCGGCGCGAAGTTCTCGCCCGACAGGCGCCGCATCCGGCGGAGGAACTCGACGTGGTCCTCGTGGATGTTGGAGCCGTCCGACGAGCTCGACAACGCCATGAGAACGATGCGGCGGGGAGCAAGACGAAGCGACGGCGGAGACGCGCACGACCCCGCTATGGCGGGACCGAGGGAACCAAGAGACCTGGCGGCAAAGCGGCGCGACGATGGGTGCTGCGGTAGCGGAAGGAAGAAGAAGTGCAAGAGGGGGCGGAGCGAGGGAGAGCGTGCGAGCCTCTGCCGCTCCCCTTCCTCCCCCTACTTATAGACCCACGCGGCGGAGCCGAGGAGGCGTGGCGTGGGGGAACGTGGGAATCAACTGCGCCCACTCCCCCACGACCCACGATTATTGCGCCCTAATGGCGTGATAAAACCGCCGCGGGAAGGCGAGCGGTCCATATGGGCTGCAGAAGATCTGCGCTTGGACCGAGGCCTAGGAGTGGCGGGCCCGGGCTTGCGGCGACGTCCCGTCGCGCGCGTGCGTTGGTAGGATCTCCTTGCCACGTGGGCTGCATCCCCGCCCGCGAGAAAGGGGGCTTTCCGAAGACGGCGCGCACAAGCAAAGCGGGTCCCTCAGGGTAGGAAGCTGACCAAGCTTCTCGTCCCTTTGTCAGCCTCGAAGCTCGATCAGCTTCGGGGACTACTGTCGGAGTAGATGACCATGGGTAGCCAAGCCGGCTCCCCCTGGCCCTTCTGAAAAAATTACGAGCCGATCCGGCCCTTAAGAATCCAAGACGCAGGGCCACCTTCCCCTTGCCAGTTGTCTCCCAGACCGGCTATCGGAAGGCGGCCCGACTTCAACCCTCATGAAGAAAGCTGCGGGAGGGCCGGCTCCGAGAAGCCGGCCACGAGAAGGCCGACTCCAAGAAGCCGGCTCCCACAAGGCGGTCAAGACCGTACCCTAGAAGTCTGCATCCACATAACGACGATCTGACGGGGCGTGGCTACAGTGAAGCCTGCCACCCCCGAATCCCGAAGCACGACTGGCACAGTGCGCTGTATGGGTGGACGTGGCCCGTCCGGCGTGGCACTGTTGCCACGTTGACCCTGCTGTCATCCACGACGGGCCACCAGCGTGGCCCACGGGCGGTGGGCCCCTTCAGGCAGAGAGACACCTGAAGGCGGCCAAGCCTCCCCCAGTCGGCCCAAGACAAAGCCGACTCTCCATAGCCGGTTGCCACCTCCCTCGAAGGAGACGCCCCATTAAGGAGACAAGACGCGGTGAGGCTACAGTGATCACCCGCCGGATGGCGGCACTGTAGCCACACCCACCTCGACGAAGCCCTCGTCACCAGGAATGAACAACAGTAATCAGCCCCCGACGAGGCCCTGGACAGTGGGGCCTGGCTGTCGACCAAGGAGCCGGCAGTCGGCGGGACCCACCAGCCGGCGGGCCCCAGCAGCCCGCGCAGAAGCTGGCGAGCGTAGACACAGACGGCTAGGCCCCATGCCCAGCCGGATTACCATTGTACCCCCGGGGGGTAGGCCTATATAAACCCCCCCGGGACACCCATGCAAAGGGTTGATCCCTGCTAGTTCTAGACACCACATAGGGAGGAGGAGAGAGCGAGCCATGCCCTTCTTCCTCCTCTCACCAAACAGCTCAAGGAGCATCGTGTAGCTACTTGTTCATCTAGTGATCATGCGGAGACCCCGCAGAGCAGCAGTAGGGGTGTTATCTCCACGGAGAGCCCCGAAGCTGGGTAAGATTTGCCGGCGTGCATGTCTTCGCCTCATCCCGTTTCCAGGCACCGACGATGTCTTACTGGCTCCCACAATGATAAGCCACCCGTTGGCATATGTCGCACCTACCACCCGACATGAGTTTTAATCGGACACAAAGAAATATAGGGGCTTATAGTTTTGCCCCACAACCTTTTACCTCGAGGGTAATGTCAACAATAATAACTCATGCCCCCCTACATCCAATTATATATATATATATATATATATATATATATATCAGGTTCTTTCCAACATGCTGGGCTTGCCAAAAGATAAAATGAAAAAGGGAGAGGTGAAGATCACCATGACTCTTGCATAAGGTAGAAGATAATAATAAAAGATAGGCCCTTCGCAGAGGGAAGCAGAGGTTGCCATGCGCTTTTATGGTTGATGCACAAAATCTTAATGCGAAAGAACGTCACTTTATATTGCCCCTTGTGATATGAACCTTTATTATGCAGTCCGTTGCTTTTATTACTTCCACATCACAAGATCGTATAAAGCTTATTTCTCGCACACTAATCATACATATTTAGAGCAATTTTTATTGCTTTGCACCGATGACAACTTACTTGAAGGATCTTACTCAATCCATAGGTAGATATGGTGGACTCTCATGGCAAAACTGGTTTAAGGGTATTTGGAAGCACAAGTAGTATCTCTACTTGGTGCTAAGAATTTGGCTAGCATGAGGGGGAAAGGCAAGCTCAACATGTTGTATGATCCATGACAACATACTTTATCTCAGATGTAAGAAAACATAACCCATTACGTTGTCTTCCTTGTCCAACATCAACTCTTTAGCATGTCATATTTTGATGAGTGCTCCCAATCATAAAAGATGTCAATAATAGTATATTTATATGTGAAACCTCTCTTTCCTTATTACTTCCTATTAATTGCAACGATGATCAAAGCTATGTCTGCCAACTCCCAACAACTTTTAATCGTCACACTCTTTCTGTGTGAAGTCATTACTATCAATAAGATCAATATGAACTTTTGTTTCTTCTTATTCTTTTTCTCTTTTCTTTTATTCACCCAAGATCATAGCAAGAAAATCAAGCCCTTGACTCAACACTAATCTTTATTATATAGCTCACGGACTCGATTACATAGAGAGATCATAAGGCAAAACTCAAAACTAGATCATGCCATAAACTTTATTCTACTAGATCAAAATACTACTAACATGATCGAACTAAGGAAAACGGTAAAGATAGGAGTTGTGATTGTGATACGATACCGGGGCACCTCCCCCAAGCTTGGTGGTTGCCAAGGGGAGTGCCCATACCCATGTTATTATATCTCCTTGTTGGTGAAGATGGAGGTGATGGATAGTCACACATCGAGCGTAAGAGGTCCTCTAGCTTGCGAATAATGCCCTTGAGTGCAAAGATATGCTCCTTCAACAAAATATTTTCACTTGTGAGATACTTGTTTTGAATACGAGTTAACTCAATCATCTGGAAAGCTTCGATCTCAGTTGGGGTAAGAAGGTTGTGATCAAGTTGAAGGATGTCTTCTGTTGCCGGAGCTTGGTTCTCTGTGGCCTTCTTGATCCCTTCATCCTTGTTGATCTCCATGGGTTCTTCCCTCTTCAGCTCTATCTTCATTAGCCAGGCATCTTTGTCACCGTTGTTGGAGGAGGGGGACGACATGATGCCTGGCCTTGACAACCCTGACAGAGAACAGCCCAAAACAAGAACAAAGGATATTTTCGTGATACGGGAGTCAAAACCTTCAGGAGAATATATAGTGAATTTTTACCGACCAAAATACGTATCGTGCAAGAAAACGGAGTCCGGAAGGCACACGAGGAGCTCACGAGGTAGGGGGCGTGCCTAGGGGGTAGGGCGCGCACTCCACCCTCGTGGGGCCCTCGTGTCCTTCCCGGGCTGCTACTTAATTTTCTATTTTTCTAAATATTCCAAAACGGAGAAATATTGCCTTAAAAATTGTTTTGGAGTCGGTTTACTTACCGTACCACATACCTATTCCTTTTCGGAGTCTGAAACGTTCTGGAAAGTGTCCCTTATGTGTTCCTCCGGGGTTACGGTTTTAATATTTATGGGATTACCTGAGATATAATGTTTAATTCTCTGACCGTTTACCACCTTCGGATTTGTGCCTTCGAAGTTGTTGATTTTTATGGCACCGAAACGATAGACCTCCTCGATAACATAGGGGCCTTCCCATTTAGAGAGAAGTTTTCCTGCAAAAAATATTAAACGAGAGTTGTATAGCAATACATAATCACCTACATTAAACTCACGCTTTTGTATCCTTTTGTCATGCCATCTTTTAACCTTTTCTTTAAAGAACTTGGCATTTTCATAAGCTTGGGTTCTCCATTCATCAAGTGAGCTAATATCAAATAACCTCTTTTCATTGGCAAGTTTGAAATCATAATTGAGCTCTTTAAGAGCCCATTATGTTCTAGTTTGAGAGGTAAGTGACATACTTTTCCATATACCATTTTATACGGAGACATACCCATAGGATTTTTATATGCAGTTCTATAGGCCCATAATGCATCATCAAGTTTCTTGGACCAATTCTTTCTAGACCTATTGACAGTCTTTTGCAAAATTAATTTGAGTTCTCTATTACTCAATTCTACTTGACCACTAGACTGTGGGTGATACGGAGATGCAATTCTATGATTGACGTCATATTTAGCAAGAATTTTACGGAAAGCACCATGAATAAAATGTGAACCTCCATCAATCATTAAATATCTAGGGACTCCAAACCTCAGAAAAACAACTTCTTTAAGCATTTTAATAGAAGTGTTATGATCAGCACTACTAGTTGGAATAGCTTCTACCCACTTAGTAACGTAATCAACAGAAACTAAAATATGTGTATATCCATTAGAGGCAGGAAAAGGTCCCATATAATCAAAGCCCCAAACATCAAATGGTTCAATAACAAGTGAATAATTCATAGGCATTTCTTGACGTCTACTAATATTACCAATTCTTTGACATTCATCACAAGATAGGACAAACTTATGGGCATCCTTGAAGAGAGTAGGCCAATAAAAACTGGATTGCAATACCTTATGTGCAGTTCTATCTCCCGCGTGGTGTCCTCCATAAGTTTCGGAGTGGCACTTGCGTAGGATCTGTTCCTGTTCATGCTTAGGTACACAACGTCTAATAACACCACCTACTCCTTCTTTATAAAGATGTGCGTCATCCCAAAAGTAATGTCTCAAATCATAGAAGAACTTTTTCTTTTGTTGGTATGTGAAGCTAGGTGGTATAAATTTAGCAACTATGTAATTAGCATAATCAGCATACCAAGGGGTACTACGAGAAGTACTGATGACATTTAATTGTTCATCAGGAAAGCTATCATCAATAGGTAGTGGGTCATCAAGAACATTCTCTAACCTAGATAAGTTGTCTGCAACGGGGTTCTCAGCTCCTCTTCTATCAACAATATGCAAATCAAATTCTTGTAACAAGAGAACCCATCTAACAAGTCTAGGTTTAGCATCTTTCTTCTCCATAAGATATTTAATAGCAGCATGATCAGTGTGGATAGTTACTTTAGAATCAACAATATAAGGTCTGAACTTATCACAAGTAAATACAACTGCTAAAAGTTCTTTTTCAGTTGTAGCATAATTTCTTTGAGCATTGTCTAGGGTCTTACTAGCATAATGGATAACATTTAATTTTGTTATCAACTCTTTTCCCTAAAACAACACCTACAGCATAATCGCTAGCATCACACATAATTTCAAAGGGTAAATTCCAATCAGGTGGCTGAACAATAGGTGCAGAGACTAATGCTTTCTTAAGTATTTCAAATGCTTATACACAATCCTCATCAAAGACAAATGGTATATATTTTTGTAATAAATTAGTCAGAGGCCGAGAAATTTTTGAGAAGTCCTTAATGAACCTCCTATGAAATCCGGCGTGACCAAGGAAACTTCTTATACCTTTGATGTCCTTGGGACATGGCATCTTTTCAATAGCATCAACCTTGGCTTTATCAGCTTCAATATCTCTTTCAGAAACTTTATGCCCCAAGACAATACCCTCATTAACCATAAAGTTTCACTTTTCCCAATTCAAGACAAGATTAGTTTCTTCACATCTCTGAAAACTCGATCAAGATTGCTCAAGCAATCATCAAAAGAAGATCCATAGACGGAAAAGTCGTCCATGAAAACCTCACAAATCTTTTCACAAAAGTCAGAGAATATAGCCATCATGCATCTTTGAAAGGTAGCAGGTGCATTACATAAACCAAAAGGCATATGTCTATAAGCAAAAGTACCAAAAGGGCATGTAAAAGTAGTCTTTGATTGATCTTTAGCCGACACAGGTATTTGAGAGAAACCAGAATAACCATCTAGAAAGCAGTAATGTGTATGCTTGCATAATCTTTCTAGCATTTGATCGATAAAAGGTAAGGGGTAATGATCTTTCTTAGTATTCTTATTTAATTTGCGGAAATCAATTACCATCCTATAATCTGTAACAATTCTTTGTGGAATCAATTCATCTTTATCATTAGGAACAACAGTAATACCTCCCTTCTTAGGGACATAATGAATAGGACTTACCCACTGACTATCAGCAACGGGATAAATTAAACCTGCCTCCAGAAGCTTTAGTATTTCTTTTCTTACCACTTCTTTCATTTTAGGATTTAGACGTCGTTGAGGATCACGAACTGGTTTGGCATCTGCTTCCAAATTTATTTTATGTTGACATAGAGTGGGACTAATGCCCTTAAGATCATCAAGAGTATATCCAATAGCAGCACGGTGCTTCTTCAGAGTTTTCAATAATCTTTCTTCTTCATGCTCTGAAAGGTTAGCACTAATAATAACAGGATATATCTTCTTTTCATCAAGATAAGCATATTTAAGATTATCAGGCAACGGTTTAAGCTCAAACACGGGATCACCCTTAGGTGGAGGGAGATCCCCTAGGATTTCAACAGGCAAATTGTGTTTCAGAAGAGGTTCCTGTTTAAAGAATACTTCATCTATTCCCTTCTTTCATTCATAAACATATCATTCTCATGGTCTAGCAAATATTGTTCCAAAGGATCACTAGGAGGTACGGCAATAGAAGCAAGACCAATAATTTCATTCTTACTAGGCAATTCTTCTTCACGGTGTTGTTTACTAAATTTAGAGAAATTAAACTCATGAGTCATATCATCTAAGCTGACAGTAACAACACCCCTTGTGCAATCTATGGTAGCATTAACAGTATTCAAGAAGGGTCTACCAAATATAATGGGACAAAAGCTATCTTGTGGGGAACCAAGAACAAGAAAATCAGCATGATATTTAGTTTTCCCACACAAGACTTCAACATCTCTAACAATTCCCATTGGTGAAATAGTATCTCTATTAGCAAGTTTAATAGTAACATCAATTTCTTCTAACTCAATAGGTGCAATGTCATGCATAATTTCTTTGGATAAGTCAATAGGTATTGCACTAGCACTAGCACCCATATCACATAAGCCATGATAACAATGATCTCCTATTTTAACAGAAATAACAGGCATGCCTACCACAGGTCTAGGTTTATCTGTAGCACAAGGTTTAGCAATTCTAGCAGTTTCACCACAGAACTGAATAACATGCCCATCAATATTATCAGACAAGAGATCTTGAACAATAGCGATATTAGGTTCTACTTTAACTTGCTCAGGAGGTGTATATGTTTTAATATTGCTTTTACGAACCACAGTTGAAGCTTTTGAAGGTAATATGCCCTAGAGGCAATAATAAAGTTATTATTTATTTCCTTATATCATGATAAATGTTTATTATTCATGCTAGAATTGTATTAACCGAAAACATAATACATGTGTGAATACATAGACAAACTTAGTGTCACTAGTATGCCTCTACTTGACTAGCTCGTTAATCAAAGATGGTTATGTTTCCTAACCATGAACAAAGTGTTGTTATTTGATTAACGAGGTCACATCATTAGTTGAATGATCCGATTGACATGACCCATTCCATTATCTTAGCACACGATCGTTTAGTATGTTGCTATTGCTTTCTTCATGACTTATACATGTTCCTATGACTATGAGATTATGCAACTCCCGTTTACCGGAGGAACACTTTGCGTGCTACCAAACGTCACAACGTAACTGGGTGATTATAAAGGAGCTCTACAGGTGTCTCCAAAGGTAGATGTTGGGTTGGCATATTTCGAGATTAGGATTTGTCACTCCGATTGTCGGAGAGGTATCTCTGGGCCCTCTCGGTAATGCACATTACATAAGCCTGGCAAGCATTGAAACTAATGAGTTAGTTGCGGGATGATGTATTACAAAACGAGTAAAGAGACTTGCCGGTAATGAGATTGAACTAGGTATTGGATACCGACGATCGAATCTCGGGCAAGTAACATACCGATGACAAAGGGAACAACATATGTTGTTATGCGGTCTGACCGATAAAGATCTTCGTAGAATATGTAGGAGCCAATATGGGCATCCAGGTCCCGCTATTGGTTATTGACTGGAGATTTGTCTCAGTCATGTCTACATTGTTCTCGAACCGTAGGGTCCGCACGCTTAACGTTACGATGACAGTTATTATGAGTTTATGCATTTTGATGTACCGAAGTTAGTTCGGAGTCCCGGATGTGATCACGGACATGACGAGGAGTCTCGAAATGGATGAGACATAAAGATTGATATATTGGATGACTATATTCGGACACCGGAAGGGTTCCGGAGAAGTATTGGATAAAACCGGAGCACCGGGGGGGGGGGGGGGGTTACCGGAACCCCTCGGGGGGTTAATGGGCCTCATGGGCCTAATGTGGAGAAGAGGAAGGGGCTGCCAGGGCAGGCCGCGCACCCCCTCTCCCCCTAGTCCGAATTGGACAAGGAGGGAGGGGCGGCGCCCCCCCTTTCCTATTCTCCCTCCACCTCTCCTAGTTGGACAAGGTTTGGGGGGGGGAGTCCTACTCCCGGTAGGAGTAGGACTCGTCCTGCGCACCACCATAGGGCCGGCCGCACCCCCCTTGGATCCTTTATATACGGGGACAGGGGGGCACCTCTAGACACACAAGTTGATCCACGTGATCGTTCCTTAGCCGTGTGCGGTGCCCCCTGCCACCATATTCCACCTCGATCATATCGTTGTAGTGCTTAGGCGAAGCCCTGCGTCGGTAGAACATCATCATCGTCACCACGCCGTTGTGCTGACGGAACTCATCCCCGAAGCTTTGCTGGATCGGAGCCTGGGGAGCGTCATCGAGCTGTACGTGTGCTAAGAACTCGGAGGTGCCGGAGTAACGGTGCTTGGATCGGTCGGATCGGCAAGACGTACGACTACTTCCTCTATGTTGCGTCAACGCTTCCGTTGCGGTCTACGAAGGGTACGTAGACAACACTCTCCCCTCTCGTTGCTATGCATCACCATCATCTTGCGTGTGCGTAGGAAATTTTTTGAAATTACTGCGTTCCTCAACAGTGGCATCCGAGCCTAGGTTTTATGGTTTGATGTTATATGCACGAGTAGAACACAAGTGAGTTGTGGGCGATATAAGTCATACTGCCTACCAGCATGTCATACTTTGTTTCGGCGGTATTGTTGGATAAAGCGGCCCGGACCGACATTACGCGTACGCTTACGCGAGACCGGTTCTCCCGATGTGCTTTGCACAAAGGTGGCTTGCGGGTGACTGTTTCTCCAACTTTAGTTGAACCAAGTGTGGCTACGCCCGGTCCTAGCGAAGGTTAAAACGGAGTCAAATTGACAAACTATCATTGTGGTTTTGATGCGTAGGTGAGATCGGTTCTTACTTAAGCCCGTAGCAGCCACGTAAAACTTGCAACAACAAAGTAGAGGACGTCTAACTTTTTTTTGCAGGGCATGTTGTGATGTGATATGGCCAAGACATGATGCTAAATTTTATTGTATGAGATGATCATGTTTTGTAACCGAGTTATCGGCAACTGGCAGGAGCCATATGGTTGTCGCTTTATTGTATGCAATGCAATCGCGATGTAATGCTTTACTTTATCACTAAGCGGTAGCGATAGTCGTGGAAGCATAAGATTGGCGAGACGACAACGATGCTACGATGGAGATCAAGGTGTCGCGCCGGTGACGATGGTGATCATGACGGTGCTTCGGAGATGGAGATCACAAGCACAAGATGATGATGGCCATATCATATCACTTATATTGATTGCATGTGATGTTTATCTTTTATGCATCTTATCTTGCTCTGATTGACGGTAGCATTATAAGATGATCTCTCACTAAATTATCAAGAAGTGTTCTCCCTGAGTATGCACCGTTGCGAAAGTTCTTCGTGCTGAGACACCAAGTGATGATCGGGTGTGATAGGCTCTACGTTCAAATACAACAGGTGCAAAACAGTTGCACACGCGGAATACTCAGGTTATACTTGACGAGCCAAGCATATACAGATATGGCCTCGAAACACGGAGACCAAAAGGTCGAGCGTGAATCATATAGTAGATATGATCAACATAGTGATGTTCACCAAAGAAACTACTCCATCTCACGTGATGATCGGACATGGTTTAGTTGATTTGGATCACGTGTTCACTTAGAGGATTAGAGGGATGTCTATCTAAGTGGGAGTTCTTAAGTAATTTGATTAATTGAACTTAAACTTATCATGAACATAGTACCTGATAGTATCTTGCTTGTTTATGTTTGATTGTAGATAGATGGCTCGTGCTGTTGTTCCGTTGAATTTTAATGCGTTCCTTGAGAAAGCAAAGTTGAAAGATGATGGTAGCAATTACACGAACTGGGTCCGTAACTTGAGGATTATCCTCATTGCAGCACAGAAGAATTACGTCCTGGAAGCACCGCTAGGTGCCAGGCCTGCTGCTGGAGCAACACCAGATGTTATGAACGTCTGGCAGAGCAAAGCTGATGACTACTCGATAGTTCAGTGTGCCATGCTTTACGGCTTAGAATCGGGACTTCAACGACGCTTTGAACGTCATGGAGCATATGAGATGTTCCAGGAGTTGAAGTTAATATTTCAAGCAAATGCCCGGATTGAGAGATATGAAGTCTCCAATAAGTTCTATAGCTGCAAGATAGAGGAGAACAATTCTGTCAGTGAGAATATACTCAAAATGTCTGGGTATAATAATCACTTGATTCAGATGGGAGTTAATCTTCCATATGATTGCGTCATTGACAGAATTCTCCAATCACTGCCACCAAGCTACAAGAGCTTCGTGATGAACTATAATATGCAAGGGATGAACAAGACTATTCCCGAGCTCTTCGCAATGCTGAAAGCTGCGGAGGTAGAAATCAAAAAGGAGCATCAAGTGTTGATGGTTAACAAGACCACTAGTTTCAAGAAAAAGGGCAAAGGGAAGAAGAAGGGGAACTTCAAGAAGAATGGCAAGCAAGTTGCTGCTCAAGAGAAGAAACCCAAGTCTGGACCTAAGCCTGAAACTGAGTGCTTCTACTGCAAGCAGACTGGTCACTGGAAGCGGAACTGCCCCAAGTATTTGGCGGATAAGAAGGATGGCAAGGTGCACAAAGGTATATGTGATATACATGTTATTGATGTGTACCTTACTAATGCTCGCAGTAGCACCTGGGTATTTGATACTGGTTCTGTTGCTAATATTTGCAACTCGAAACAGGGACTACGGATTAAGCGAAGATTGGCTAAGGACGAGGTGACGATGCGCGTGGGAAACGGTTCCAAAGTCGACGTGATCGCGGTCGGCACGCTACCTCTACATCTACCTTCGGGATTAGTATTAGACCTAAATAATTATTATTTGGTGCCAGCGTTGAGCATGAACATTATATCTGGATCTTGTTTAATGCGAGACGGTTATTCATTTAAATCAGAGAATAATGGTTGTTCTATTTATATGAGTAATATCTTTTATGGTCATGCACCCTTGAAGAGTGGTCTATTCTTGTTGAATCTCGATAGTAGTGATACACATATTCATAATGTAGAAGCCAAAAGATGCAGAGTTGATAATGATAGTGCAACTTATTTGTGGCACTGCTGTTTAGGTCATATCGGTGTAAAGCGCATGAAGAAACTCCATACTGATGGACTTTTGGAACCACTTGATTATGAATCACTTGGTACTTGCGAACCGTGCCTCATGGGCAAGATGACTAAAACACCGTTCTCCGGTACTATGGAGAGAGCAACAGATTTGTTAGAAATCATACATACAGATGTATGTGGTCCGATGAATGTTGAGGCTCGTGGCGGATATCGTTATTTTCTCACCTTCACAGATGACTTAAGCAGATATGGGTATATCTACTTAATGAAACATAAGTCTGAAACGTTTGAAAAGTTCAAAGAATTTCTGAGTGAAGTTGAAAATCATCGTAACAAGAAAATAAAGTTTCTACGATCTGATCGTGGAGGAGAATATTTGAGTTACGAGTTTGGTGTACATTTGAAAAATTGTGGAATAGTTTCGCAACTCACGCCACCCGGAACACCACAGCGTAATGGTGTGTCCGAACGTCGTAATCGTACTTTACTAGATATGGTGCGATCTATGATGTCTCTTACTGATTTACCGCTATCGTTTTGGGGATACGCTCTAGAGACGGCCGCATTCACGTTAAATAGGGCACCATCAAAATCCGTTGCGACGACGCCTTATGAACTGTGGTTTGGCAAGAAACCAAAGTTGTCATTTCTGAAAGTTTGGGGCTGCGATGCTTATGTGAAAAAGCTTCAACCTGATAAGCTCGAACCCAAATCGGAGAAATGTGTCTTCATAGGATATCCAAAGGAAACTATTGGATACACCTTTATCACAAATCCGAAGGCAGGACTTTTGTTGCTAAATTCGGAAACTTTCTGGAGAAGGAGTTTCTCTCGGAAGAAGTGAGTGGGAGGAAAGTGGAACTTGACGAGGTAACTATACCTACTCCCTTGTTGGAAAGTAGTACATCACAGAAAACTGTTTCTGCGACACCTACACCAATAAGTGAGGAAGTTAATGATGATGATCATGAAACTTCAGAACAAGAAACTACTGAACCTCGTAGATCAACCAGAATGAGATCCGCGCCAGAGTGCTACGGTAATCCAGTTCTGGAAGTCATGCTACTAGATCATGATGAACCTACGAACTATGAAGAAGCGATGGTGAGCCCAGATTCCGCAAAATGGCTTGAAGCCATGAAATCTGAGATGGGATCCATGTATGAGAACAAACTATGGACTTTGGTTGACTTGCCCGATGATCGACAAGCAATTGAGAATAAATGGATCTTCAAGAACAAGACTGTCTGCAAAGCTCGTCTTGTCGCAAAAGGTTTTCGACAAGTTCAAGGGGTTGACTACGATGAGACCTTCTCACCCGTAGCGATGCTTAAGTCCGTCAGAATCATGTTAGCAATTTCCGCATTTTATGATTATGAAATTTGGCAGATGGATGTCAAAACTGCATTCCTGAATGGATTTCTGGAAGAAGAGTTGTATATGATGCAACCGGAATGTTTTGTCGATCCAAAGGGAGGTAACAAAGTGTGCAAGCTCCAGCGATCTATTTATGGACTGGTGCAAGCCTCTCGGAGTTGGAATAAACATTTTGATAGTGTGATCAAAGCATTTGGTTTTATACCGACTTTCGGAGAAGCCTGTATTTACAAGAAAGTGAGTGGGAGCTCTGTAGCATTTCTGATATTATATGTGGATGACATATTACTGATCGGAAATGATATAGAATTTCTGGATAGCATAAAGGGATACTTGAATAAGAGTTTTTCAATGAAAGACCTCGGTGAAGCTGCTTACATATTAGGTATAAAGATCTATAGAGATAGATCAAGACGCTTAATTGGACTTTCACAAAGCACATACCTTGACAGGATTTTGAAAAAGTTCAAAATGGATCAGGCGAAGAAAGGGTTCTTGCCTGTGTTACAAGGTGTGAAGTTGAGTCAGACTCAATGTCCGACCACTGCAGAAGATAGAGAGAAAATGAAAGATGTTCCCTATGCTTCAGCCATAGGCTCTATCATGTATGCAATGCTGTGTACCAGACCTGATGTGTGCCTTGCTATAAGCTTAGCAGGGAGGTACCAAAGTAATCCAGGAGTGGGTCACTGGACAGCGGTCAAGAACATCCTGAAATACCTGAAAAGGACTAAGGATATGTTTCTCGTATATGGAGGTGACAAAGAGCTCACCGTAAAAGGTTACATTGATGCAAGCTTTGACACTAATCCGGACGATTCTAAATCGCAAACCGGATACGTGTTTACATTAAACGGCGGAGCTGTCAGTTGGTGCAGTTCTAAACAAAGTGTCGTAGCGGGATCTACATGTGAAGCGGAGTACATAGCTGCTTCAGAAGCAGCAAACGAAGGAGTCTGGATGAAGGAGTTTATATCCGATCTAGGTGTCATACCTAGTGCATCGGGTCCAATGAAAATCTTTTGTGACAATACTGGTGCAATTGCCTTGGCAAAGGAATCCAGATTTCACAAGAGAACCAAGCACATCAAGAGACGCTTCAATTCCATCCGGGATCTAGTCCAGGTGGGAGACATAGAGATTTGCAAGATACATACGGATCTGAATGTTGCAGACCCGTTGACTAAGCCTCTTCCACGAGCAAAACATGATCAGCACCAAGGCTCCATGGGTGTTAGAATCATTACTGTGTAATCTAGATTATTGACTCTAGTGCAAGTGGGAGACTGAAGGAAATATGCCCTAGAGGCAATAATAAAGTTATTATTTATTTCCTTATATCATGATAAATGTTTATTATTCATGCTAGAATTGTATTAACCGGAAACATAATACATGTGTGAATACATAGACAAACTTAGTGTCACTAGTATGCCTCTACTTGACTAGCTCGTTAATCAAAGATGGTTATGTTTCCTAACCATGAACAAAGTGTTGTTATTTGATTAACGAGGTCACATCATTAGTTGAATGATCTGATTGACATGACCCATTCCATTAGCTTAGCACAATATCGTTTAGTATGTTGCTATTGCTTTCTTCATGACTTATACATGTTCCTATGACTATGAGATTATGCAACTCCCGTTTACCGGAGGAACACTTTGTGTGCTACCAAACGTCACAACATAACTGGGTGATTATAAAGGAGCTCTACAGGTGTCTCCAAAGGTAAATGTTGGGTTGGCGTATTTCGAGATTAGGATTTGTCACTCCGATTGTCGGAGAGGTATCTCTGGGCCCTCTCGGTAATGCACATTACATAAGCCTTGCAAGCATTGCAACTAATGAGTTAGTTGTGGGATGATGTATTATAGAACGAGTAAAGAGACTTGCCGGTAACGAGATTGAACTAGGTATTGGATATCGATGATCGAATCTCGGGCAAGTAACATACCGATGACAAAGGGAATAACGTATGTTGTTATGCGGTCTGACCGATAAAGATCTTCGTAGAATATGTAGGAGCCAATATGGGCATCCAGGTCCCGCTATTGGTTATTGACTGGAGATTTGTCTCAGTCATGTCTACATTGTTCTCGAACTGTAGGGTCCACACGCTTAATGTTACGATGACAGTTATTATGAGTTTATGCATTTTGATGTACCGAAGTTAGTTCGGAGTCCCGGATGTGATCACGGACATGACGAGGAGTCTCAAAATGGTCGAGACATAAAGATTGATATATTGGATGACTATATTCGGACACCGGAAGGGTTCCGGAGAAGTATCGGATAAAACCGGAGCACCGGGGGGGGGGGGGGGGGTTACCGGAACCCCCCGGGGGGTTCATGGGCCTCATGGGCCTAATGTGGAGAAGAGGAAGGGGCTGCCAGGGCAGGCCGCGCGCCCCCTCTCCCCCTAGTCCGAATTGGACAAGGAGGGAGGGGCGGCGCCCCCCCTTTCCTATTCTCCCTCCACCTCTCCTAGTTGGACAAGGTTTGGGGGGGGGGGAGTCCTACTCCCGGTAGGAGTAGGACTCCTCCTGCGCGCCACCATAGGGCCAGCCGCACCCCCCCTTGGATCCTTTATATACGGGGGCAGGGGGGCACCTCTAGACACACAAGTTGATCCACACGATCATTCCTTAGCCGTGTGCGGTGCCCCCTGCCACCATATTCCACCTCGATCATATCGTTGTAGTGCTTAGGCGAAGCCCTGCATCGATAGAACATCATCATCGTCACTACGCCGTTGTGCTGACGGGACTCATCCCCGAAGCTTTGCTGGATCGGAGCCCGGGGAGCGTCATCGAGCTGTACGTGTGCTAAGAACTCGGAGGTGCCGGAGTAACGGTGCTTGGATCGGTCGGATCGGGAAGACGTACGACTACTTCCTCTACGTTGCGTCAACGCTTCCGTTGCGGTCTACGAAGGGTACGTAGACAACACTCTCCCCTCTCGTTGCTATGCATCACCATGATCTTGTGTGTGCGTAGGATTTTTTTTTTGAAATTACTGCGTTCCTCAAAAGCTTTAGCATGATCCTTTATCCTAACAGGGAAAGGTGGTTTCTCAACATAACAAGTAGGAACAATAGGATCATTATAAGTGACAATCTTTTCTTCAACTTTAATTGGTGCAGCTACTTTTACTTATATGGGAGGATGATATTTAAGCCACTTCTCCTTAGGGAGATCAACATAAGTAGCAAAAGATTCACAAAAAGAAGCTACTATCTCAGAATCAAGTCCATATTTAGTGCAAAACTTACGGAAAATATCGGTATCCATAAAAGATTTAACACAATCAAACTTAGGTGTCATACCTGACTCCTAACCTTTGTCGAGATCCCAATCTTCAGAGTTGCGTTTAATTCTATCCAATAAATCCCATCTAAATCCAATAGTCTTCATCATAAAAGAGCCAGCACAAGAAGTATCGAGCATGGTGCGATTATTTTCAGAAAGCCGAGCATAAATTTTTTGAAGAATTGTTTCTCTTGGGAGCTCATGATTGGGGCATGAATATAACATTGATTTAAGCCTCCCCCAAGCTTGAGTGATGCTTTCTCCTTCGCGAGGCCAAAAATTATATATATAATTGCGGTCACGATGAACAAGATGCATAGGGTAATACTTTTGATGAAATTCCAATTTCAATCTTCTATAGTTCCATGATCTCATATCATCACATAGCCTATACCATGTCAATGCGTATCCCTTCAAATATAAAGGGAAGACCTTCTTCTTAGCAACATCATCGGGTATACCTGCAAGCTTAAATAATCCACAAACTTCATCCACATATATTAGGTGTTCATCAGGATGCTTTGTTCCATCTCCTGTAAAAGGATTAGCTAGCAGTATTTCTATCATACCCGAAGGATACTCATAAGGAATTTCATTTTCAATAGGTTCAGTAGGTTGAGGAGCAACTCTTTGCTCTACTAGTCGGGGTGAAGATACCCCGAACAAGCCCCTCAGAGGAGTACTTTCCATAGTAACAAGTGACAGTAAATTTCAGCACACTATATAAATTTTTCTTACCAAATTCCACCTACCAAAGGCGCTTCACTCCCCGGCAATGGTGCTAGAAAAGAGTCTTGATGACCCACAAGTATAGGGGATCTATCGCAGTCCTTTCGATAAGTAAGAGTGTTGAACCCAACGAGGAGCAGAAGGAAACGATAAGCGGTTTTCAGCAAGGTATTCTCTGCAAGTACTGAAATAAGTGGTAACCGATAGTTTTGTGATAAGATAATTTGTAACGAGCAACAAGTAACAAAAGTAAATAAAGTGCAGTGATACGTCTCCAACGTATCTATAATTTTTGATTGCTCCATGCTATATTATCTACTGTTTTGGGCAATATTAGGCTTTATTTTCCACTTTTATATTATTTTTGGGACTAACCTATTAACCGGAGGCCCAGCCCAGATTTGTTGTTTTATGCCTATTTCAGTGTTTCGAAGAAAAGGAATATCAAACGGAGTCGAAACAGAATGAAATCAACTGGAGAAGTTATTTTTGGAACAAAAGCCACCAGATAGACTTGGACTCCACATCAGGAGATACGGGAGGTGCTCACGAGGGTGGGGGGCGCCCCCCCTAGGGCGCGCCCCCTGCCTAGTGGGGCCCCCGTAGCTCCTCCGACGTACCCCCTGCACCCATATATACCTACGTAACCTAAAACTTCCGGAACAGAGATTAGATCGGGAGTTCCGTTGCCAGAAGCCTCTGTAGCCACCGAAAGCCAATCTAGACCCGTTCCGGCACCCTGCTGGAGGGGGTAATCCCTCTCCGGTGGCCATCTTCATCATCCTAGTGCTCTCCATGACGAGGAGGGAGTAGTTCTCCCTCGGGGCTGAGGGTATGTACCAGTAGCTATGTGTTTGATCTCTCTCTCTCTCTCTCTCGTGTTCTTGAGATGATACGATCTTGATGTATCGCGAGCTTTGCTATTATATTTGGATCCTATGATGTTTTCTCCCCCTCTACTCTCTTGTAATGAATTGAGTTTCCCCTTTGAAGTAATCTTATCGGATTGAGTCTTTAAAGATTTGAGAACACTTGATGTATGTCTTGCCGTGGATATCTGTGGTGACAATGGGATATCACGTGATTCACTTGATGTATGTTTTGGTGATCAACTTGCGGGTTCCGCCCATGAACCTATGCATAGGGGTTGGCACACGTTTTCGTCGTGATTCTCCGGTAGAAACTTCGGGGCACTCTTTGAGGTTCTATGTGTTGGTTGAATAGATGAATCTGAGATTGTGTGATGCATATCGTATAATCATACTCACGGATACTTGAGGTGACATTGGAGTATCTAGGTGACATTAGGGTTTTGATTGATTTGTGTCTTAAGGTGTTATTCTAGTACGAACTCTAGGGCTGTTTGTGACACTTATAGGAATAGCCCAACGGATTGATTGGAAAGAATAACTTTGAGGTGGTTTCGTACCCTACCATAATCTCTTCATTTGTTCTCCGCTATTAGTGACTTTGGAGTGACTCTTTGTTGCATGTTGAGGGATGGTTATGTGATCCAATTATGTTATCATTGTTGAGGGAACTTACACTAGTGAAAGTATGAACCCTAGACCTTGTTTCCTATCATTGCAATACCGTTTACGCTCACTTTTATCATTAGTTACCTTGCTGTTTTTATAATTTCAGATTACAAATACCTTTATCTACTATCCATATACCACTTGTATCACCATCTCTTCGCCGAACTAGTGCACCTATACAATTTACCATTGTATTGGGTATGTTGGGGACACAAGAGACTCTTTGTTATTTGGTTGCAGGATTGCTCGAGAGAGACCATCTTCATCCTACGCCTCCTACAGATTGATAAACCTTAGGTCATCCACTTGAGGGAAATTTGCTACTGTCCTACAAACCTCTGCACTTGGAGGCCCAACAACGTCTACAAGAAGAAGCTTGTGTAGTAGACATCAAGCTCTTTTCTGGCGCCGTTGCCAGGGAGGTGAGTGCTTGAAGGTATATCTTTAGATCTTGCAATTGAGTCTTTTAGTTTCTTGTTTTATCACTAGTTTAGTTTATACAAGAAAATTACAAAAAAATGGATTATTGTGATGAGCATGATTGCAATGTTGTTAGTATGAAGAAGAAATCTATAAAATGTTTGGCACTAAATATTTGAATGATGAGCATGATTGCAATGTTGTTAGTATGAATTCCTTGAATATCCATGATGCTAATGATATGCAAAGCCACAAGCTTGGGGAAGCTATGTTTGATGAAGATGATATTTTTTGTCCCCCAAGTTTTGATGAGCAAATTTATTATGATGAAAGCATGCCTCCTATCTATGATGATTATTGTGATGACATGTATGCTTTAAAGAATAATGATAACCATGAAACTTGTCATCTTGATCTTAATTTTCAATCACATGATAGTTATTTTGTTGAGTTTGCTCCCACTATTATTCATGAGAAGAATTTTGCTTATGTGGAGAGTAGTAAATTTTGCATGCTTGTAGATCATGAAAAGAATGCTTTAGGTGCTGGTTATATTGTTGAATTCATTCATGATGCTACTGAAAATTATTATGAGGGAGGAACATATTCTTGTAGGAATAGCAATAGTATCAAGTTTCCTCTCTATGTGCTTAAAGTTTTGAAGTTATGCTTGTTTTGCCCTCCTATGCTAGTTGATTATTGTTACCACAAGTTGTTTGATCACAAAATCCCTATGCATAGGAAGTGGGTTAGACTTAAATTTATTAGCAATATTCTTCATGATGCTCTCTTTATGTTTCAATTCTTATCTTTTATGTGAGCATCATTGAAATCATCATGCCAAGCTAGGGGAGTTAAACGATAGCGCTTGTTGGGAGGCAACCCAAATTTGTTTTTGTTCATTGCATTTTGTTCCTGTTTAGTAATAAATAATTCTTCTAGCCTCTTTTTAGATGTGGTTTTATGCTTTTAATTAGTGTTTGTGCCAAGTAGAACCTTTGGGAAGACTTGGGGATAGTCTTGTTAATCATGCTGTAAAAAACAGAAACTTTAGCGCTCACGAGAATTGCTGCCATTTTTATTTGGAGAGTGTTATGTAGTTAATTCTTTTTGCATATGATTAATAGATAAATTCCTCAGGTCCAAAAATTTATTTGAGAATTTTATGAGTTCCAGAAGTATACGTTTGATCCATATTACTACAGACTGTTCTGTTTTTGACAGATTCTGTTTTTCATGTGTTGTTTACTTATTTTGATGAATCTATGGCTAGTAAAATAGTTTATAAACCATAGAGAACTTGGAATGCAGTAGGTTTAAAACCAATATAAATAAAGAATGAGTTCACTACAGTACCTTGAAGTGGTGATTTACTTTCTTATACTAACGGAGCTTACGAGTTTTCTGTTAAGTTTTGTGTTGTGAAGTTTTCAAGTTTTGGGTAAGGATTCGATGGACTATGGGAGTGGCAAGAGACTAAGCTTGGGGATGCCCAAGGCACCCCAAGGTAATATTCAAGGATAACCGAGAGCCTAAGCTTGGAGATGCCCCGGAAGGCACCCCCTCTTTCGTCTTCGTTCATCGGTAACTTTACTTGGAGCTATATTTTTATTCACCACATGATATGTGTTTTGCTTGGAGCGTCAATTTATTTTGTTAGGATTTACTTTATGTTATTTAGAACAATGTTTTGCATCTTTTATTTCAATAAAAGTGGCATTGATAGCCTTTACTATGCCTATTTTAGAAGTACACATGTTGCTGTTTGAAAACAGAAAGTTTACCGCTATTGCAATAATTCCCTTGAAAAGTCAGGATGTGATAAAATGTTGAAACCCTTTGCATATTAAGCTCTGATAAATTTACTACAGTTGGAAGTTTCTTTCATAATTTTTGGAGCTAGGGAAGTATGGATGTTGCTGCATTCTTTACAGACTATCCTGTTTAGGCAGATTGCTGTTATGTTTGCATTGTTTGCATATGTTTGCTTCTTTAATGATTCTATTTGAGGATAGGACTATTAAATATGCAAAGAAATTTAGTATAAAATGTTGAATAATAATTTTAGTGATTTTCTACAGTAGAGTATGATAAGGTTTTGGCAATGGTTTATACTAACTTATCTCACGAGTCCTTGTTGAGTTTTGTGTGGATGAAGCTTTTGAGATTTAGGGAGACCGTGATATGAGAGGAATTAAGGAGACACAAAAGCTCAAGCTTGGGGATGCCCAAGGAATCCCAAGATAATATTTCAAGAAGTCTCAAGCATCTAAGCTTGGGATGCCCCGGTTGGCATCCCACCTTTCTTCTTCAAGAACTATCGGTTAGTATCGGTTGATCCTAAGTTTTTGCTTCTTCACATGATGTTTGCTATTCTTAGAATGTCATTTTCTTTTTCTTTGCTTGCTGTTTGAATAAAATACCAAGATCTGAAATTATTAAATGTTACAGAGTCTTCACATAGTTGCATAATTATTCGATTACTCATTGATCTTCACTTAAATCTCTCGGAGTAGTTTGTCATTTG
Organism: Triticum monococcum; assembly: GCA_034509565.1. NCBI lineage: Eukaryota > Viridiplantae > Streptophyta > Magnoliopsida > Poales > Poaceae > Triticum > Triticum monococcum. The sequence goes on along the minus strand of CM067842.1, from coordinate 70,825,442 downwards.
CTCTAGTACTTCACTTATATCTTTTAGAGCATGGTGGTAGTTTTATTTTGAAGAAATAGATGAACTCTCATGCTTCACTTAGATTATTTTGAGAGTCTTAAATAGCATGGTAATTTGCTTAAAATCCTAATATCCTGGGTATTCAAGAATAATAAAATTCTCTTATGAGTGTGTTGAATACTATGAGAATTTTGATACTTGATAATTGTTTTGAGATATGGAGATGGTGATATTAGAGTCATGCTAGTTGAGTAGTTGTGAATTTGAGAAATACTTGTGTTGAAGTTTGTGATTCCCGTAGCATGCATGTATGGTGAACCGTTATGTGATGAAGTCGGAGCATGATTTATTTATTGATTGTCTTCCTTATGAGTGGCGGTCGGGGACGAGCGATGGTCTTTTCCTACCAATCTATACCCCTAGGAGCATGCACGTAGTACTTTGTTTTGATAACTAATAGATTTTTGCAATAAGTATGTGAGTTCTTTATGACTAATGTTGAGTCCATGGATTATACGCACTCTCACCCTTCCACCATTGCTAGCCTCTCTAGTACCGCGCAACTTTCGCCGGTACCATAAACCCACCATATACCTTCCTCAAAACAGCTACCATACCTACCTATTATGGCATTTCCATAGCCATTCCGAGATATATTGCCATGCAACCTTCCACCATCCTGTTTATTATGACACGCTTCATCATTATCATATTGCTTTGCATGATCATGTAGTTGACATAGTATTTGTGGCAAAGCCACCGTTCATAATTCTTTCATACATGTCACTCATGCATCATTGCACATCCCGGTACACCGCCGGAGGCATTCATATGGAGTCATATCTTGTTCTAAGTATCGAGTTGTAATTCTTGAGTTGTAAGTAAATAAAAGTGTGATGATCATCATTATTAGAGCATTGTCCCAGTGAGGAAAGGATGATGGAGACTATGATTCCCCCATAAGTCGGGATGAGACTCCGGACGAAAATAAAATAAATAAAAGAGGCCAAAGAAGCCCAAATAAAAAATGAAAAGGAGAAAAGAGGCCATAAAAAAAGAGAAGGCCCAAATAAAAAAAATAAAAAAATGAGAGAAAAAGAGAGAAGGGACAATGTTACTATCCTTCTACCACGCTTGTGCTTTAAAGTAGCACCATGATCTTCATGATAGAGAGTCTCCTATGTTGTTACTTTCCTATATTAGTGGGAATCTTTCATTATATAACTTGGCTTGTATATTCCAATGATGGGCTTCCTCAAAATGCCCTAGGTCTTCGTGAGCAAGCGAGTTGGATGCACACCCACTAGTTTCTTTTGTTGAGCTTTCATACATTTATAGCTCTAGTGCATCCGTTGCATGGCAATCACTACTCACTCACATTGATATCTATTGATGGGCATCTCCATAGCCCGTTGATACGCCTAGTTGATGTGAGACTATCTTCTCCCTTTTTGTCTTCTCCACAACCACCATTCTATTCCACCTATAGTGCTATGTCCATGGCTCATGCTCATGTATTGCGTGAAGTTTGAAAAAGTTTGAGAACATTAAAAGTATGAAACAATTGCTTGGCTTGTCATCGGGGTTGTGCATGATTTAAATATTTTGTGTGGTGAAGATAGAGCATAACCAGACTATATGATTTTGTAGGGATAACTTTCTTTGGCCATGTTATTTTGAGAAGACATGATTGCTTAGTTAGTATGCTTGAAGTATTATTATTTTTATGTCAATATTAAACTTTTGTCTTGAATCTTATGGATCTGAATATTTATACCACAATTAAGAAGAATCACATTGAAATTATGCCAACTAGCATTCCACATCAAAAATTATCTTTTTATCGTTTACCTACTCGAGGACGAGCAGGAATTAAGCTTGGGGATGCTTGATACGTCTCCAACGTATCTATAATTTTTGATTGCTCCATGCTATATTATCTACTGTTTTGGGCAATATTGGGCTTTATTTTCCACTTTTATATTATTTTTGGGACTAACCTATTAACCGGAGGCCCAGCCCAGATTTGCTGTTTTATGCCTATTTCAGTGTTTCGAAGAAAAGGAATATCAAACGGAGTCGAAACGGAATGAAATCAACTGGAGAAGTTATTTTTGGAACGAAAGCCACTAGATAGACTTGGACTCCACATCAGGGGATATGGGAGGTGCTCATGAGGGTTGGGGGCGCGCCCCCCCTAGGGTGCGCCCCCTGCCTCGTGGGGCCCCCGTAGCTCCTCCGATGAAGCCCCTGCACCCATATATACCTACGTAACCTAAAACTTCCGGAACAGAGATTAGATCGGGAGTTCCGCCGCTAGAAGCCTCCGTAGCCACCGAAAGCCAATCTAGACCCATTCCGGCACCCTGCCGGAGGGGGCAATTCCTCTCCGGTGGCCATCTTCATCATCCCGGTGCTCTCCAGGATGAGGAGGGAGTAGTTCTCCCTCGGGGCTGAGGGTATGTACCAGTAGCTATGTGTTTGATCTCTCTCTCTCTCTCTCGTGTTCTTGAGATGATACGATCTTAATGTATCGCGAGCTTTGCTATTATATTTGGATCCTATGATGTTTTCTCCCCCTCTACTCTCTTGTAATGAATTGAGTTTCCCCTTTGAAGTAATCTTATCGGATTGAGTCTTTAAAGATTTGAGAACACTTGATGTATGTCTTGCCGTGGATATCTGTGGTGACAATGGGATATCACATGATTCACTTGATGTATGTTTTGGTGATCAACTTGCGGGTTCCGCCCATGAACCTATGCATAGGGGTTGGCACACGTTTTCGTCGTGCTTCTCCGGTAGAAACTTTGGGGCACTCTTTGAGGTTCTATGTGTTGGTTGAATAGATGAATCTGAGATTGTGTGATGCATATCATATAATCATACTCACGGATACTTGAGGTGACATTGGAGTATCTAGGTGACATTAGGGTTTTGATTGATTTGTGTCTTAAGGTGTTATTCTAGTACGAACTCTAGTGCTGTTTGTGACACTTATAGGAATAGCCCAACGGATTGATTGGAAAGAATAACTTTGAGGTGGTTTCGTACCCTACCGTAATCTCTTCGTTTGTTCTCCACTATTAGTGACTTTGGAGTGACTCTTTGTTGCATGTTGAGGGATGGTTATGTGATCCAATTATGTTATCATTGTTGAGGGAACTTACACTAGTGAAAGTATGAACCCTAGGCCTTGTTTCCTATCATTGCAATACCGTTTACGCTCACTTTTATCATTAGTTACCTTGCTGTTTTTATAATTTCAGATTACAAATACCTTTATCTACTATCCATATACCACTTGTATCACCATCTCTTCGCCGAACTAGTGCACCTATACAATTTACCATTGTATTGGGTGTGTTGGGGACACAAGAAACTCTTTGTTATTTGGTTGCAGGGTTGCTCGAGAGAGACCATCTTCATCCTACGCCTCCTACGGATTGATAAACCTTATGTCATCCACTTGAGGGAAATTTGCTACTGTCCTACAAACCTCTGCACTTGGAGGCCCAACAACGTCTACAAGAAGAAGCTTGTGTAGTAGAAATCATGCAGCAAGGTGGCCCTATCCTTTTTGTAGCAAAGGACAAGCCTGGACAAACTCTTATATAAGGAAAAGCGCTCCCGAGGACACATGGGAATATCATCAAGCTAGTTTTCATCACGTTCATATGATTCGCGTTCGGTACTTTTATAATTTGACATGTGGGTGGACCGGTGCTTGGGTGCTGTTCTTACTTGAACAAGCATCCCACTTATGATTAACCTCTATTGCAAGCATCCGCAACTACAACAAAAGTATTAAGGTAAACCTAACCATAGCATGAAACATATGGATCCAAATCAGCCCCTTACGAAGCAACACATAAACTAGGGTTTAAGCTTCTGTCACTCTAGCAACCCATCATCTACTTATTACTTCCCAATGCCTTCCTCTAGGCCCAAGTAATGGTGAAGTGTTATGTAGTCGATGTTCACATAACACCACTAGAGGCTAGACAACATACATCTCATCAAAATATCGAACGAATACCAAATTCACATGACTACTAATAGCAAGACTTCTCCCTTGTCCTCAGGAACAAACGTAACTACTCACAAAGCATATTCATGTTCATAATCAGAGGGGTAATAATATGTATAAAGGATCTGAACATATGATCTTCCACCAATTAAACCAACTAGCATCAACTACAAGGAGTAATTAACACTACTAGCAACCTACTAGCACCAATCCCGGACTTGGAGACAAGAATTGGATACAAGAGATGAACTAGGGTTTTGAAATGAGATGGTGCTGATGAAGATTTTGATGGACATTGCCCTCTCCCGATGAGAGGAGCGTTGGTGATGATGATGGCAATGATTTCCACCTCCGGGAGGGAAGTTTCCCCGGCAGAACAACTTTGCCGGAGCCCTAGATTGGTTCCGCCAAGGTTCCGCCTCGTGGCGGCGGAGTTTCGTCCCGAAAGGTTGCTTCTGGGTTTTTTCTCGATGAAAGACTTCATATAGCAGAAGATGGTCATCGGAGAGCCACTAGGGGGCCCATGAGGTAGGGGGCGTGCCCTAGAGGGGGGGGGGGGCCCACCCTCGTGGACAGGGTGTGGGCCCCCTGGTCTTCATCTTTGGAGAGGATTTTTCATTATTTATTATAAGGTATTACATGGAGTTTCAGGACTTTTGGAGTTGTGCAGAATAGGTCTCTAATATTTGCTCCTTTTCCAGCCCAGAATTCCAGCTGCCGGCTGCTACGTCTTGAGCTTGCGTTGGTTTTCCCCGAAGAGGAAGGGATGATGCACCAGAGTAGTGTAAGTATTTCCCTCAGTTTTTGAGAACCAAGGTATCAATCCAGTAGGAGGCCACGCTCAAGTCCCTAGTACCTCCACAAAGCGATAGCTACTCGCAACCAACGCGATTAGGGGTTGTCAATCCCTTCACGGTCACTTACGAGAGTGAGATCTGATAGATATAATATTTTTGGTATTTTTGGTATAAAGATGCAAAGTAAAAAGTAAAGGCAAAGTAAAAAGCAAAGCAAGATTAAAGTGATGGAGATTGATATGATGAGAATAGACCCGGGGGCCATATGTTTCACTAGTGGCTTCTCTCAAGAGCATAAGTATTCTATGGTGGGTGAACAAATTACTGTTGAGCAATTGACAGAATTGAGCATAGTTATGAGAATATCTAGGCATGATCATGTATATAGGCATCACGTCCGTGACAAGTAGACCGAAATGATTCTGCATCTACTACTATTACTCCACTCATCAACCGCTATCCAGCATGCATCTAGAGTATTAACTTAAAAACAGAGTAACGCCTTAAGCAAGATGACATGATGTAGAGAGATAAATTCATGCAATATGAAATAAACCCCATCTTGTTATCCTCAATGGCAACGATGCAATATGTGCCTTGCTGCCCCTTCTGTCTCTGGGAAAGGACACCGCAACATCGAATCCAAAGCTAAGCACTTCTCCCATCGCAAGAACTACCAATCTAGTTGGCCAAACCAAATGGATAATTCGAAGAGACTTGCAAAGATAACCAATCATACATAAAAGAATTCAAAGAAGATTCAAATATTATTCATAGATAGAGTTGATCATAAACCCACAATTCATCGGTCTCAACAAACACACCGCAAAAAGAAGATTACATCGAATAGATCTCCACAAGAGAGGGGGAGAACTTTGTATCGAGATTCAAAGAGAGAGAAGAAGCCATCTAGCTACTAACTATGGACCCGAAGGTCTGAGGTAAACTACTCACACTTCATCGGAGAGGCTATGATGATGTAGAAGCCCTCCATGATGACAGCCCTCTTCCGGCGGAGCTCCGAAACAGGCCTGAAGATGGGATCTCGTGGATACAGAAAGTTGCGGCGGTGGAATTAGGTTTTTGGCTCCTTTTCTGATCGTTTGGGGGTACGTGTGTATATATAGGAGGAAGAAGTACGCCGGAGGAGCACCGAGGGGCCCATGAGGCAGGGCGCGCGCCCTAGGGGGGCGCCCCCACCCTCGTGACCGCCTCTTTTGTTCCTTGGAGCAGGGTCCAAGTCTCCTGGATCACGTTCGGCGAGAAAATCACATTCCTGAAGATTTTATTCCGTTTGGACTCCGTTTGATATTCCGTTTCTCCGAAACACTGAAATAGGAAAAAACAGCAATTCTGGGCTGGGCCTCCGGTTAATAGGTTAGTCCCAAAAATAATATTAAAGTGGAAAATAAAGCCCAATATAGTCCAAAACACTAGATAATATAGCATGGAGCAATCAAAAATTATAGATACGTTGGAGACGTATCAGGCATCCCCAAGCTTAATTCTTGCTCGTCCTCGAGTAGGTAAATGATAAAAAAGAGAATTTTTGATGCGGAGTGCTACTTGGCATAATTTCAATGCAAATCTTCTTAACTATGGTATGAATATTCAGATTCGAAAGATTAAAGACAAAAGTTTATATTGACATAAAAATAATAATACTTCAAGCATACTAACAAAGCAATTATGTCTTCTCAAAATAATATGGCCAAAGAAAGTTATCCCTACAAAATCATATAGTCTGGCTATGCTCTATCTTCACCACACAAAGTATTTAAATCATGCACAACCCCGATGACAAGCCAAGCAATTGTTTCATACTCTAACATTTTCAAAACTTTTTCAATCTTCACGCAATACATGAGCGTGAGCCATGGATATAGCACTATAGGTGGAATAGAATGGTGGTTGTGGAGAAGACAAAAAGGAGAAGATAGTCTCACATCAACTAGGCGTATCAACGAGCTATGGAGATGCCCATCAATAGATATCAATGTGAGTGAGTAGGGATTGCCATGCAACAGATGCACTAGAGCTATAAGTATATGAAAGCTCAAAATAGAAACTAAGTGGGTGTGCATCCAACTTGCTTGCTCATGAAGACCTAGGGCAATTTGAGGAAGCCCATCATTGGAATATACAATCCAAGTTCTATAATGTAAAATTCCCACTAGTATATGAAAGTGATAACATGAGAGACTCTCTACTATGAAAATCATGGTGCTACTTTGAAGCACAAGTGTGGTAAGAGGATAGTAACATTGTCCCTTCTCTATTTTTCTCTCATTTTTTTATTTGGGCCTTTTCTCCCTTTTTTATGGCCTCTTTTTATTTGGGCTTCTTTGGCCTCTTTTTTTTTCCGTCCGGAGTCTCATCCCGACTTATGGGGGAATCATAGTCTCCATCATTCTTTCCTCACTTGGGACAATGCTCTAATAATGATGATCATCACACTTTTATTTTTCTTACAACTCAACAATTACAACTCGATACTTAGAACAAAATATGACTCTATGTGAATGCATCCGGTGGTGTACCGGGATATGCAATATGACAATGATGAATGTGTCATGATGAACTAGATGGTGGAAAGTTGCATGGCAATATATCTCGGAATGGCTATGGAAATGCCATAATATGTAGGTATGGTGGCTGTTTTGAGGAAGGTATATGGTAGGTGTATGATACCGGCGAAAGATGCGCGGTATTAGAGAGGCTAGCAAAGGTGGAAGGGTGAGAGTGCGTATGATCCATGGACTCAACATTAGTCATAAACAGCTCATATACTTATTGCAAAAATCTAGAAGTTATCAAAGCAAAGTATTATGCGCATGCTCCTAGGGGGATAGATTGGTAGGAAAAGATCATCGCTCGTCCCCGACCGCCACTCATAAGGAAGACAGTCAATAAATAAATCATGCTCCGACTTCATCACATAACGGTTCACCATACGTGCATGCTACGGGAATCACAAACTTTAACACAAGTATTCTTTTAAATTCACAACTACTCAACTAGCAGGACTTTAATATTATCACCTCCATATCTCAAAACAATTATCATGCTTCAATCTTTTCTTAGTATTCAACGCACTCAAAAGGAAGTTTCACAAATCTTGAACACCAAGCATATTATTATTAAGCAAATTACCATGCTATTAAGAGACTCTCAAAATAATTTAAGTGAAGCATGAGAGATCAATAGTTTCTTTAAAACAAATACACCACCGTTCTCTAAAATATCTAAGTGAAGCACATAGAGCAAAATTACAACACTCAAAAGATATAAGTTAAGCACATAGAGCAAAACTACTTAGCTCAAAAGATATAAGTGAAGCACATAGAGTATTCTATCAAATTTTAATTCATGTATGGCTCTCTCAAAAGGTGTGTACAGAAAGGATGATTGTGTCATACTAAGACACAAAGACACAAATAATACAAGACGCTCCAAGCAAAACACATATCATGTTGGTGAATAAAAATATAGCTCCAAGTAAATTACCGATGGAAGTGGACGAAAGAGGGGATGCCTTCCGGGGCATCCCTAAGATTTGACTTTTTGGTGTCCTTGGATTATCTTGGGGGTGCAATGGGCATCTCCAAGCTTAGGCTCTTTCCACTCCTTGTTCCATGATCCATCAAAAGAATTCACCCAAAACTTGAAAACTTCACAACACAAAACTCAAAATAGAAAACTCGTGAGCTCCGCTAGCGAAAGAAAAACAAAATACCACTTCAAGGTACTATAATGAACCCATTCTTTATTTATATTGGTGTTAAACCTACTGTATTCCAACTTCTCTATGGATTATAAACTATTTTACTAGCCATAGATTCATCAAAATAAGCAAACAACACACGAAAAACAGAATCTGTCAAAAACAGAACAGTCTGTAGTAATCTGTAGCTAGCGCAAGATCTGGAACCCCAAAAATTCTAAAATAAATTTCTGGACGTGAGGAATTTATCTATTAATCATCTGAAAAAATAATTAACTAAATATCACTCTCCAAATAAAAATGACAGCAGTTCTCGTGAGCGCTATAGTTTCTGTTTTTTACAGCAAGTTCAACAAGACTTTCCCGAAGTCTTCCCAACGGTTCTACTTGGCACAAACACTAATTGAACACAAAAAACACAACCAAAACAGAGGCTAAATAATTTATTTATTACTAAGCAGGAGAAAAAATCAAGGAATAAAAATAAAATTGGGTTGCCTCCCAACAAGCGCTATCGTTTAACGCCCCTAGCTAGGCATAAAAGCGAGGATAAATCTAGGTATTGCCATCTTTGGTAGGCAGTCCATAAGTGGCTCTCATGATAGTTTCATATGGTAATTTTATTTTATTTATTGGAAAGTGTTCCATTCCCTTTTTAATGGAAATTTAAATCTAATATTCGCTTCCTTCATATCAATAATCGCACCAACCGTTCTAAGGAAAGGTTTACCAAGAATAATAGGGCAAGAAGGATTGCAATCTATATCAAGAACAATTAAATCTACAGGCACATAATTCCTATTTGCAACAATAAGCACATCATTAATCCTTCCCATAGGTTTCTTAATGGTGGAATCCGCAAGATGCAAGTTTAGAGAGTAATCATAAAAATTACGGAAATCTAGTAAATCACACAAAGTCTTGGGAATAGTAGAGACACTAGTACCCAAATCACACAAAGCATAAAACTCATGATCTTTAATCCTAATTTTAATAGTTGGTTACCACTCATCATATAGTTTTCTAGGGATAGAAACTTTCAACTCAAGTTTTTCTTCATAAGATTGCATCAAGGCATCAACAATATGTTCGGTGAAGGCTTTATTTTGACTATAAGCATGTGGAGAATTTAGCACGGATTGCAACAAGGAAATACAATCAACTAAAGAGCAACTTTAAAAATTAAGTTCCTTGAAATCCAATATAGTGGGTTTAGCAACATCTAGATTTTTATTTCTTTCAATCCCACTTTCATCAATTTCATCATTAAGATCTAAATACTCCGAATTTCTAGAATGCCTTCTAGGTAAAGGAAGATCATATTCAGTTTCATCAAGATTAATATTGCAAAACAAAGATTTAATAGGGGACACATCAATAACTTTTAGATCTTCATCTTGATTTTCATAGGAATTGGAAGAACACGCTTTAATAAAGGCATCTTTGGAAGCATGCATCCTAGTGGTTCTTTCCTTGCACTCATCAATGGAAATTCTCATGGCTTTGAGAGACTCATTGATATCATGCTTAGGAGGAATAGGTCTAAGCTTTAAAGAATCAATCTCAAGAGAAATTCTATCAACGTTTCTAGCCAAATCATCAACTTTAAGCAATTTCTCTTCAAGCAAAGCATTAAAAGTCTTTTGTGAATTCATAAACTCTTTAACACTATTCTCAAATTCAGAGGGCATCTTATTATAATTTCCATAAGAGTTGTTGTAGGAATTCCCATAATTATTAGAATGATTACTAGGATATGGCCTAGGATTAAAATTCCCTCTATAAGCGTTGTTACCAAAATTATTCCTACCAACAAATTTCACATCCATAGATTCATTGTTATTCTCAATCAAAGTAGACAAAGGCATATCATTAGGATCATAAGAAACACTCTTAGTAGCAAATAATTTCATAACTTCATCCATCTTTCCACTTCTATCGCATGCACTTTTTTATTAGAAGATCTTTCAGTATGCCATTGAGAATAATTAACCATAATATTATCTAGGAGTTTAGTAGCATCTCCTAAAGTGATTTCCATAAAAGTGCCTCCCGCGGCCGAATCTAAAATATTTCTAGAAGCAAAATTCAATCCGGCATGAATTTTTTGTATGATCATCCACAAATTCAAACCATGAGTAGGGCAATTACGTATCATTAATTTCATTCTCTCCCAAGCTTGTGCAACATGTTCATGATCAAGTTGTTTAAAGTTCATAATATCGTTTCTAAGAGGTATGATCTTAGCGGGAGGAAAATACTTAGAGATAATAGCATCTTTGCACTTGTTCCATGAATCAATACTATTCTTAGGCAAAGACAAAAATCAAGCTTTAGCACGATCTCTAAGCGAAAAAGGAAATAGCTTCAATTTAACAACATCATTATCGACATCTTTTTCCTTTTGCATATCACATAAATCAACAAAGCTATTCGGATGAGTAGCGACATCTTCACCAGGAAGGCCGGCGAATTGATCTTTCATAACAAGATTCAACAAAGCAGTATTAATTTCACAAGATTCAGCATCGGCAAGAGGAGCAATCGGAGTGCTAAGGAAATCATTATTGTTGTTATTGGTGAAGTCACACAATTTAGTATTATCTTGAGCCATCGCGACAAACAAGCAATCTAACACACGAGCAAACAAAAAGGCAAGCGGGCAAAAAGAGGCAAATAGAGAGGGAGGATAGAGAGAGAGGGCGAATAAAACGGCAAGGGTGAAGTGGGGGAGAGGAAAATGAGAGGCAAATGGCAAATAATGTAATGTGAGAGATAGGGATTGTGATGGGTACTTGGTATGTTGACTTTTTGTGTAGACTCCCCGGCAACGGCGCTAGAAATCCTTCTTGCTATGTCTTGAGCTTGTGTTGGTTTTCCCCGAAGAGGAAGGGATAATGCAGCAGAGTAGCGTAAATATTTCCCTTAGTTTTTGAGAACCAATGTATCAATCCAGTAGGAGGCCACGCTCAAGTCCCTCGTACCTGCACAAAGCGATAGCTACTCGCAATCAACGCGATTAGGGGTTGTCAATCCCTTCATGGTCACTTACGAGAGTGAGATCTGATAGATATAATATTTTTGGTATTTTTGGTATAAAGATGCAAAGTAAAAAGTAAAGGCAAAGTAAAAAGCAAAGCAAGATTAAAGTGATGGAGATTGATATGATGAGAATAGACCCGGGGGCCATAGGTTTCACTAGTGGCTTCTCTCAAGAGCATACGTATTCTACGGTGGGTGAACAAATTACCGTTGAGCAATTGACAGAATTGACCATAGTTATGAGAATATCTAGGCATGATCATGTATATAGGCATCACGTCTGTGACAAGTAGACCGAAACAATTCTGCATCTACTACTATTACTCCACTCATTGACCGCTATCCAGCATGCATCTAGAGTATTAAGTTAAAAATAGAGTAACGCCTTAAGCAAGATGACATGATGTAGAGAGATAAATTCATGCAATATGAAATAAACCCCATCTTGTTATCCTCGATGGGAACGATGCAATACGTGCCTTGCTGCCCCTTCTGCCACTGGGAAAGGACACCGCAAGATCGAACCCAAAGCTAAGCACTTCTCCCATGGCATGAACTACCAATCTAGTTGGCCAAACCAAACGGATAATTCGAAGAGACTTGCAAAGATAACCAATCATACATAAAAGAATTCAGAGAAGATTCAAATATTATTCATAGATAGACTTGATCATAAACCCACAATTCATCGGTCTCAACAAACACACCACAAAAAGAAGATTACATCGAATAGATCTCCACAAGAGAGGGGGAGAACTTTGTATTGAGATTCAAAGAGAGGGAAGAAGCCATCTAGCTACTAACTATGGACCCGAAGGTCTGAGGCAAACTACTCACACTTCATCGGAGAGGCTATGATAATGTAGAAGCCCTCCGTGATGACGACCCTCTTCCGGCGGAGCTCCGAAACAGGCCCCAAGATGAGATCTCATGGATACAGAAAGTTGCGGCGGTGGAATTAGGTTTTTGGCTCCTGTTCTGATCGTTTGGGGGTACGTCTGTATATATAGGAGGAAGAAGTACGCCGGAGGAGCACCGAGGGGCCCACGAGGCAGGGGGCGCGCCCTAGGGAGGGGGGGGCCCACCCTCGTGACCGCCTCTTTTGTTCCTTGGAGCAGGGTCCAAGTCTCCTGGATCACGTTCGGTGAGAAAATCACGTTCCCGAAGATTTTGTTCCGTTTGGACTCCGTTTGATATTCCGTTTCTTCGAAACACTAAAATAGGAAAAAAACAACAATTCTGGGCTGGGCCTCCGGTTAATAGGTTAGTCCCAAAAATAATATAAAAGTGGAAAATAAAGCCCAATATAGTCCAAAACAGCAGATAATATAGCATGGAGCAATCAAAAATTATAGATACGTTGGAGACATATCACCGGCATTCTCCCTCCTTATGTAAACCTTGTAAAATAAGAGAGAATAGCCATAAGTATTGTGACATAATATGAAATAACAGCCCATAGTGCAATAAATATCGATATAAAAGCATGATGCAAAATGGACGTATCATTGACTAGCTCATTGATCAAGAGATGGTTACGGTTTCCTAACCATGGACATTGGATGTCATTGATAACATGATCACATCATTAGGAGAATGATGTGATGGACAAGACCCAATCCTAAGCATAGCACAAGATCGTGTAGTTCATCCACTAAAGCTTTTCTAATGTCAAGTATCATTTCCTTAGACCATGAGATTGTGCAACTCCCGGATACCGTAGGAATGCTTTGAATTTCACAATGTAATTGGGTGGCTATAAAGGTGCACTACGGGTATCTCCAAAAGTGTCTGTTGGGTTGGCACAAATCGAGACTGGGATTTGTCGCTCCGTGTGACGGAGAGGTATCTCTGGGCCCACTCGGTATGACATCATCATAATGAGTTCAATGTGATCAAGGAGTTGATCACGGGATGCTGTGTTACGGATCGAGTAAAAGATACTTGCCGGTAATGATATTGAACAAGGTATAGGGATACCGACGATTGAATCTCAGGCAAGTATCATACCGGCAGACAAAGGGAATTGTATACGGGATTGATTAAATCCTCGACATCGTGGTTCATTCGATAAGATCATCGTGGAACATCTAGGAGCCAACATGGGTATCCAAATCCCGCTGTTGGTTATTGACCAGAGAGATGTCTCGGTCATGTCTGCATGCCTCCCGAACCCGTAGGGTCTACACACTTAAGGTTCGATGACGCTAGGGTTATAGGGAAAGTTTGTATGTGGTTACCGAATGTTGTTTGGAGTCCCGGATGAGATCCCGGACGTGACGAGGAGTTCTGGAATGGTCCAGAGGTAAAGAATAATATATAGGAAGTGATGTTTTGACCACCGGAAGTGTTTCGGGCGTCACCGGTAATGTACCGGGACCACGGGAGGGTTCCGGGGGTCCACCGAGAGGGGCCACCAGCCCCAGAGGCTTGCATGGGCCAAGAGTGGGAAGGGACCAGCCCCTGAGTGGGCTGGTGCGCCTCCCACCAAGGCCCAAGGCACAGCTAGGAGGAGAAGGGGGAAACCCTAGGCGCAGATGGGCCTAAGGCCCACCCTAGAGCGCGCCCCTCTCCCCCTCTTGGCCGCCCGCCTCCATCCCATCTAGGGCTGCCGCCCCCCTAGTGGTGGGAACCCTAGAGGGGGCGCACCCTCCTCCCCTCCTCCTATAAATAGCGGAGGTTTTCGGGATGCTAAGGACATGAGTCTCTCTCTCTCTCTCTCTCTCTCTCTCTCTCTCCCTCTCTCTCTCTCTCTCCCTCTCTCTCTCTCTCTCTCTCTCTCTCTCTCTCTCTCGGCGCAGCCCTACCTCTCTACATCCTCGTTCTCCATAGTGCTTGGCGAAGCCATGCTGGAAACCACGCAGCTCCATCACCACCACCACACCGTCGTGCTACTGCTGGAGTTGTCTTCCCCAACCTCTCGCTCCTCCTTGCTGGATCAAGGCACGGGAGACGTCACCGGGCAGCACGTGTGTTGAACACGGAGGCGCCGTTGTTCAGCGCTTAGATCGAAATCGACCGCGATCTGAATTGCTGCGTGTACGACTCCTCCAACCGTGTTCTTGCAACGCTTCCGCATCGCGATCTTCAAGGGTATGAAGATGCACTCCCCTCTCTCTCGTTGCTAGTTTCTCCATAGATTGATCTTGGTGATGCGTAGAAAATTTTAAATTTTGCAACGATCCCCAACTATGGCATCATGAGCTAGGTCTATGCATAGTTTCTATGCACGAGTAGAACACAAGATGTTATGGGCGTTGATTTTGTCAATTTACTTGCCGTTACTAGTGTTATCTTGATTCGGCGGCATCGTGGGATGAAGCGGCCTGGACCGACCTTACACATACGCTTACGTGAGACTGGTTCCACCGACTGACATGCACTAGTTGCATAAGGTGGCTAGCGGGTGTCTGTCTCTCCCACTTTAGTCGGATCGGATTCGATGAAAAGGGTCCTTATGAAGGGCAAATAGAAATTGGCATATCACGTTGTGGTTTTGGCGTAGGTAAGAAACGTTCTTGCTAGAAATCTATAGCAGCCACGTAAAAAAACTTGCAACAACAATTAGAGGATGTCTAACTTGTTCTTGCAGCATATGCCGTGTGATGTGATATGGCCAAAAGGATGTGATGAATGATATATGTGATGTGTGAGATTGATCATGTTCTTGTAATAGGAATCACGACTTGCATGTCGATGAGTATGACAACCGACAAGAGCAATAGGAGTTGTCTTAATTTATTATATGACCTGCGTGTCAATGAAAACGCCATGTAATTACTTTACTTTATGTGATAGCCTGATTTTTGACACTTTCTTTTTCTTTTTCTTTTTCTGAGGTTTTTGCTTGAGTTTCCTTTTTCCGTGGCTATGTGGTCTGGAAACTGAAGAAGATGCCCTCTTCTTTGCTTCTAGAGTGGCTTGTCATACCCAAATCCTTCCCTAGACCCTTTCATTTTCATCCTAGCCCAAATCCCAATATTCTTTTCATTGGGAATATTCCTTTTCTATTAAAGGAATGACTCAAATTGCCCTAGGTTGTGAAACGACCTTTATTTCCATCACTCCTAAAATTCCCAAATAATTCTCATAAATTGTTTGGGTCATATCTATCTCAAATATGGCAAAATATTTCATTTGCCATGTTTATCATCATGCTCAAATAATTCATTTCCTATTCTGCCCTAAATGACACATTGTGAAGCAAGTGCTATTTTAATTTTCTCAATTGACCTCAAACTCCTTGGACACCTTTTCCTGTCTATATCATTGATACATGCCAAAATGCAACCTCATTTGCGTAGTAATTATTTAATTATGATTTTCCAAAGTTTCTATCCAGAAAGAAGCTTTGTCAAGGAGGTGCAAGCTAGGCATATCCAAATGAGTTGCCATTTTGCATGGTCCCTCATATCATCATACCATAGCTCTCCACCAAAGTAGAGCTCCTGTAATGCCTCCATGTGAGCTCATCTTCTATTCTTTGATTCTGTCCAAAATTTCAGATTGTGAAGCAAGTATATTTTATCTTGCTCCATTATGGCTGCCAATTTTTCTAGGTCTTCTATTATCCATATAACCAACCTCCACCCATTTTGGGCATGGTTAATCAAGCCATTTTTCCTCTAGAATTCTTGCAAGATTCTGGTTAGTGATGTCGGATTTCGGGTTCCGGCAGACCCTTGAGGTTCGAACACTGGGGTGCGCGCGGAGATTTCGCCTTCTACCTACCTGCACCCCTCCGCCTCGCTAAGATCTAAGCTATGGAAAGAACAGCACAAGAGACACATGGTTTATACTGGTTCGGGCCACCGTTGTGGTGTAATAACCTACTCCAGTGTGTGGTGTGGTGGATTGCCTCTTGGGCTGACGATGATGAGCAATACAAGGAAGAACAGCCTCGCGAGGGTCTGTTCTTGGCTAAGGGGATGAACTGCTAGGAGGTGTTCAGTCACCCTTCTCTCTCTCTCTCTCTCTCTCTCTCTCTTCTCGATTCTCTCTCTGATTTCGATCCCCCTACCCTGTGGATGGCTAGTCCTATTTATAGGCAAAGGCCCTGGGCCTCCTCCCAAATATTGAGCGGGAAGGGCGCCAACAATTGGCCATTTTGAGGGGGAACATCTGGTACACTTATCCAGACTAAAGTTGGTCCTCGCCTGCCAAAGGCTCTGGTGGTGACGCTGTCTGGGGCTCCTCAATGACTTCTTCCCTGCCGTTAGACTGGTCTTGGTCTCGTTGCACCGAAACGGGTGCCTTTGCTTGATGCTCTCGCCTGTGCTTGCTCCCTTTGCACCAAAGAGGAAAGGAGGACACTACGCGGGCTGGCGCCCGCCTGGCGCCTTTGGTCGTCATGGCTTGCGTCATGGGCACCTCGTGAGGTACCCCACCTTGATCTCTCCGCCTCCTCGCGAGCCAGCCTGATGAGGCCGTGCCTGTGGAAGCTCCGTGTCGTCCGCCCCGCGAGGCTTGGTCCCTCGCGAGGGTCTTGGGTCTGTGTTGATGTAGATGGGCCGTGCTGGGCCCCCCTTTGAGCCACGCCGCAGGCCGCAGGCAGGCAAGTCTGGGGACCCCCGTTCCCAGAACACCGACAGTAGCCCCCGGGCCCAAGGCGCGCCCGGACTTGGCCGTGTAGGGAGGCGAAAGGGCAAGGGCGAAGCACCGCGGGCCCTAACAGCCTGCAGCCTTGGGCGCCACGTGGCGGTTGATTGGGCGTGGGCGGCACTATTCCCCCACGCCCCCCTTATTTTGCACCATGCTAGGCGGACTCGTAGTCGTACACAGCCGCTCCCCTTTCTATTGCTCGAGCGCCTTCCGTCCTTCCTCTGCTCGAACTCCAGCTTCTGTTTTCAACCCAATCTCGAACCTTCCCCCTTCCCATCACCAGGGCTCCGACGAAGAAGGGAAGAGGGAAGAAACCCATGCCTGCGCCTTGCTCGCCGCCGTTGGCGGCCCCCACCGAGGGCTTGGGCAAGGTCAGCTCGGCTCTGGCCACTATCTTCAACGAATGCGGGAGGACGACGACCTGGCCCACGTCCCACTTCTCCATCGACAGGATAGTCACCGAGGTCCAGTATTTCGCCAATGCCCTATGGGCGGGTCTGGTTCCCCCCTTTTCTGATTTCTTCAATGCCGTGCTTTCCCACTATCAGATCCACATGATGCATCTGGGTCTTGAATCCATCACCCTTCTTTCGGTCTTCGCCTTTGTTTACGAGGCAATGGTGGGCATCCTTCCTTCGGTTGCCTTGCTGCGCCACTTCTTCTCTCTGTGTCTTGTCGACCCTACCCAATGCTTGGCGTGCATGAGCTTCGCTGCCGCGTCTGAGACAGCGGCCTCAGGGATTGACTTCAGGCTCCCTCCGCCTGCGGCTGGGTTCCGCGAGCGGTGGCTGTATGTGGATGTAGGGGTGCCCAGCCCCCTGCTATCGGAGCCAACTTCACCTGCTGTCCCCAATTCAGGCTGGGGCCAGGATACGCTTGAGAACCCCCGGCTCGTCTTCGTCTGGCACCACTTCGCGTTCTTGAGGTCGCTTGGCGTGACAGCGCCCAAGGTGGTGAAGGAGTTCCTACTACGCCGCGTTGCTCCTCTGCAACGTCACTCCCGCCAGATGTGGGCCTTCTGCGGGTGTGATGATCGTATGAGGCTCCAGGAAGAGGACCTGACGCCTGAAGTGCTGAGGACAGCGCTCTTGATCCTGACTGGGGACCCCAATCCTGGCAGCATCCAGCAGGGAGGGGCCTTGCTGTACCTCTGCCAGAATAGGGACGATTTTGTGAATCAGATGCCTATCTTTGATGAGTGGGGGCCGCGCCCCGCCGGCCTCCAGGGGCCTCGTGAGAACCCAGTGATGGTGACTACCCTTCGAGTCGGCCAAGGCGACTCTTCCTCAAGTGGCGGAGCAGGGAGGCATGAGGCGCCAGAGGCCGAGGGGGCTCCCGGCGGGGTGACAGCGCCGAGCGATGCTCATGAGGGAGCAGCTCTTGGGGCCCGTGCCGCTGAGGCTGAGGATGGCAAGCAGCTACCCTCAGCGCCTGCAACTGAGGCCCCTGAGGCTCCAGCCGCTTCTCTTGGCGAGGCGATTGGCAGCGCGCATCAGGCTGGTGCCCTGACATGGATCGCCTTGACACTCCGTCTTCGTCGCAGGTCGATCCCTGCGCTCAACTCTTCGGCCGCTTCTGTGTGGACTTTGAGGCCCTCCGGAAGAGAAGGGAGGCCCTGGGCGACGATTACCCTTGTCGCCTGCTGAAGCATAGGAAGTACTTCGCCACTGATGAGTAAGCCTTCTCCTTTCCGAGTTCCCGATCCTTCTGTTGCTTTTGCTGATCCTTGCTCCGCAGGCCCCTTCCAGCCAAGCTCACGGAGACGGCTGAGGTGCCGTCCCCCTTGGCTTCGCCCCCTCCACCGTCCTCAAGCGCTCCGAGCAGCAGAGCCCTTGTGGTGAGGGCGATCGGAGAGGCGAACCGTCCCGAGGCGCATCGTGGCCCTGCGCACCTCGCGATCCTCCTTCGCGGGCCTTCTCGTGGCATAGCCAGCCTGCTGTGGGCTTCTCGCCTGGTCGTGGACTGCGATTGGCTGAGGCGCTCCTTGCGCTCTTCATCTGGGGACGGGCTGGCTCCAGGCCGGGCTTCTGGTGTGGCGTGCCCGGCCGTCGCGAGGGTGCCAGCCCCCAGCCCCCTGCCCGGAGGGGGAGTGCTGATTCGTGGCCCCCGGCGCTTGCTCGAGGCAGATGATGGTGTGGAAGACGTGCTCGAGCGCGCCCGGGAGCGTCACGCTCTTCGCCAAGGATTCCTTCGAAGGGCGGCTGACGCGATGAGCCTGCTTGGTGAGGAGCTTGCTGATGAAGACGCGCGCCTTGAGGCCGAGGGCCTGCGCCTGGCTGCAGAGAGGCGCGAGCTGGAGGGCGCCATCTCCCTTGCGCGCCGTCAGCGCGATCTTGACGACGCAGAGGCCAAGGCGTTGCTGGTGGCCTCTCGGGAGGCCCGATCTTGGGCTGCTGAGGAGGCCCGGGAAGCCGACCGGCGGCAAGAGGCGGCGGAGGAACGGGCTCGGGAGCTCCTGGCCTGGTGCCAATCACTGGAGGAGCAAGTGGAGCTGCACGAGGCAGCCCTCGCGTTGATGAAGGTGGCCTCTGGCGACCCAGCAGAGCTCCAGAAGCGTGAGGAGGCGCTGACGCTGGAAGCCACCGAACGTGCCCGCAAATACGAGCGTCTGGAGACGACGGAGCGCTTGGTGACGCAGGCGGAGGATGATGTCGCTGCACGGGAAGCCCGTGTCCTGGAGGAGGTCGAACGTCGGGTGGCGATGGCGCGCTTGAACTTCGAGCACGAATTTGAGGAGAGGCTGGGGTTGATGCGGGCCGAGGCTGAAGGTAGGACTGCTGCCTTGAGGGCCAAGCTGGAGGAAGCGACGCGGCGGGCCGATGCTTTTCGGGCCACCCTTGAGGTAGCGCGAGGGGAGTCAACCACCTCATAGGCTGAGGTGCTCCTTCTTCGCCAGCGGGTGGAGGAGGCTGAGGTCGTCGTGCGCCAGAATGCGGACGAGATACGTCAGCAGCGGATCCTGGAGCATGAGCACGGCCCCATGCTCACCACGCTCTGGGAGAGAGCCAACACAACTTTGGGCAACATCTGCGAGGCGGCTGTTGGCGAGCCGCACGCAGTCAACTACGCCGGCAACCTTCAGTTCTTCACCAACGTGGTGACGCAGCTGGAGGCGCGGTCGGTCAGGGCTGACAGGTTGGTGGAGGAGAGGAGCCGCGCCCTGCTCGGGCGCGCCTTTTCTCGCGTCTTCAGCCATCTCCGGAACATGGATCCCAACTTCGATTTCGACGCCGCCATCGCCCAGTCCCCCAGGCCGTCCGAGGCGACTTGGCGCACTGGGTGGAAGACAATGTGGGTGCTCTTGTCAGGGCTTTCGCTTCAGACAACAACGGCGTGATCATGGCTGCCGACGAGGGCGGTGTGGTGAACGGCCCTGCCGCCGCTGGCGGCGACGCAGACAACGATGGCGAGTCCAGCGACGCCAGCAACGGTTCGGGTGGTGCTCCTGAGGACGCATTGGGGGATTTATCCGACTGATTGCGCATCGTTCCTGCTTCCTTACCCTGCATGAATAGAACTCAGGTTTTGGCCTGATGGTTGTGAGAGCATTTTGGAGGGGGAGCCCCTCATGTAAAACTTGTGTTCATCGTATTAGTAGACGTTACATTGCCCATGCACCCGCGCCAAGTGGTTGCCTTAAGTGACGCGCTGGTCGGCTAGTTTACCTTTGTCCCGTGCGGGCCCTGAGGTAGCCTGTGGGAGGCTGTGGTGTCCCGAGTGTTCCCTGACCGAATCCGTAGGATCTGCAGTAAAAAAACCCTTCTGAGAGGACGCGGCGGCGGCAGTATGGGCTGCGTGCAAGCTGGGCCTGACCCAGCTTGCGAGGGGCTCACGAGGGGAGGCAGCTGAGGCGAAGTGGCAACCAAAATGCGAGAAATTGCTCGAACAAGACTAAGCACCCCTTCCCCGAACACACGCAAATCTCAAATTCAAATCCAACGTAAATCCAGCGGGGGAAAGTGACGACCAAAGGGAAAAGCAATGAAAGCAGACAAAAGGCCGCGTCCGGCACCTAATCTAGTCTTGGACGTCTTCTCACTAGCGCGGAGCTAAGTGCTGCCACTGGGCGTGGGAGGGAGCCCCAGGGCCTGAGGCCGGCACCCCTGAGACTCCGGGGTGTGTACAACCCCACTCATTATTACGTGAGAGTGTCACGGGGCGGCGAGCTTCACAGGCACTGGGCCTTCTTCACAGGTACCGGCCTTGCTTCATATCGCCAGACGAGGGCCCCGCCTTGTGCCATACTCTAGTGCCATCAACAACGACCGGAAACCAGGGCGCCACCGATGGGGTAGAGCGGTCGCCAGCGGTTCCCCCAACGACCATGGGTCCTCCGCTAGGGGCAGGCCCGGAGGCACCTCCCCATCAGAGGGCCTACCTCCTGAGAACACCTTGCTCCGAACGCCGCCATGGTGATGTCGGATCTCGGCCCCTCTCCTGCAGCCCCCTGCGCCCTCCTCCCGAGGGGAAGGAGACTGTGGGAGCGGGGCAGCTGCTCGCTGTGGCGACCTGCACCTCCTGCGATCCATGATTAGCATATGCCTGCTCCTAAGGAATTAGCGGTACCCGATAATCGCTGCCTCCAGCGTGGCCGGTGGGACTGTTCCGGGGCTCCTGTAAGAGCTCAGCTTCTGGCACCTCGTCTCCCCATCTTGGGCTGAGGAGCGAGCCTTGTTCGCCCTCGTGAGGGTGTCCTTGGTCCATCATGTGGGGCACGTATTCTTCTGGCGCGTCATCCCGAAGGCCACGCCGTAGTGCTCCGCGTGCCATGCAGCTCTGCTTGACACGCCCACCGTGGGATGGTAGCGCGGTTGTCCACTGGGGCCGGGGGTCGCATCGAGTCCTTCTTCTCCGCGGACCGGGAGCGGGGGCAGCGCCGCCGCTGGTCCGCTGCCGACAACCCCACTGGCGTTGGAGTAGCCTTGGAGCCCGCGGGCGCGCGCGAAGCCCCCGCGCTGGCCGCCCTGGGCTTGAGATGGGAGGTGGGTGCAGAAGGGTGAGCCCCCGAGGCGGCGAAGCCCAGGAGCTCTGCCACCCGTTCGAGCAGCACATCGTGGCCGCCCTCCAGCAGCCTGCACTGTAGCAGCTCTTGGGCCACCGTGAGCGCGGCCCTCGAGTTCGCCTGCTCCCGACGGGTGTACGGTGTCGTGGTCGCGGCGTGATTGGAGGCCCTTGCTGCCGACCACGCCTGCCGCGGTGTGAGAGCTGTCGAAGCCTGTCCACGTCGCCCGCGGCCCGCAGCGCCCTGCGGACTACGAGCTGCCTGGGGCATGGGGTCACCCGAGGCGAGCGGCTCTGCGCTGGCGGGCCACGCCGCCCAAGGATCTGGGTTGCCTGCCTGGTCGCCGGGCATGGTGATGACGACGCGATGGGACACGAAGCGGTAGAAGGTGGATTCCGGCGCACCTCCTGGCGCGCCAAATGTCGGATTTCGGGTTCCGGCAGACCCTTGAGGTTCGAACACTGGGGTGTGCATGGAGATTTCGCCTTCTACCTACCTGCACCCCTCCGCCTCGCTAAGATCTAAGCTATGGAAAGAACAGCACAAGAGACACAGGGTTTATACTGGTTCAGGCCACCGTTGTGGTGTAATACCCTACTCTAGTGTGTGGTGTGGTGGATTGCCTCTTGGGCTGACGATGATGAGCAATACAAGGAAGAACAGCCTCGCGAGGGTCTGTTCTTGGCTGAGGGGATGAACTGCTAGGAGGTGTTCAGTCACCCTTCTCTCTCTCTCTCTTCTCGATTCTCTCTCTGATTTCGATCCCCCTACCATGTGGATGGCTAGTCCTATTTATAGGCAAAGGCCCTAGGCCCCTTCCCAAATATTGAGCGGGAAGGGCGCCAACAATTGGCCATTTTGAGGGGGAACATCTGGTACACTTATTCTGACTAAAGTTGGTCCTCGCCTGCGAAAGGCTCTGGTGGTGACGCTGCTTGGGCTCCACAATGACTTCCTCCCTGCCATTAGACTGGTCTTGGTCTCGTTGCACCGAAACAGGTGCCTGCGCTTGCTCCCTTTGCACCAAAGAGGAAAGGAGGACACTGCACGGGCTGGCGCACGCATGGCGCCTTTGGTCGTCATGGCTTGCGTCACGGGCACCTCGTGAGGTACCCCGCCTTGATCTCTCCGCCTCCTCGCGAGCCAGCCTGATGAGGTCGTGCCTGTGGAAGCTCCGTGTCGTCCGCCCCGCGAGGCTTGGCCCCTCGCGAGGGTCTTGGGTCCGTGTTGATGAAGATGGGCCGTGATGGGGCCCCCCTTTGAGCCACGCCGCAGGCCGCAGGCAGGCAAGTCTGGGGACCCCCGTTCCCAGAACGCCGACAAGTGAAGATGTTTGTGAAGCAAGTACCACTTTGGCTTATCCAATTGGTATGAAATTTTTACAACATCTTACTATGACCAAATCATTAAGACTTGCCAAATTTGAGCTCAAGTGGCATCACCATGTGAGTGCATCATTCAAATCTCATTTCTGGACCAGATTTGGCAGTTGTAATGCAACTACATTCAATCTTGATCCTAATCCCCTCAAAGTTACCAGGGTGAAAGTCCTTCTTACCCTAAACCTACCAGACAACTCCTTTGCTTCCAAACCCTTTCCTGTTGATCAGCAGTGCTTGGTCAAATTTACTGCAGTAAACTTCAGGTGTTAACTACCATTTAACCATATCATTTCTAACTAGACTACCACCATAGTTGCAACCTCCCCAGGAAGGACAAGCCCCCAGACATTGTTTGGCCGGTCGTGTGCCACTGTGTGCACCAGTGCACGCGGTGATCACGAGCTTTGGCATGCAATGCACGCGCTCTGCTGGCGTTGGCCACGTCCACGAAGTCTTCTAGCTCCGGCCCCTCCTCCTCTCGCCGCCTTCACGCTCGGGAGCCTGTCCAACAACTAGCCTGCGTCGTCGCCATCCTCCTGGAGCCCTCTCCCCCTTCGTCAGCCCCTCCGTCAGCTCTCGTCGCCGCGCGCCCACGGGAAGCCTGTAGCTGACCGAGCATTAATCGCACCATGGCTTCTTCCTCCTCTTGTCCCCGAGCTCTGCTCATCCCTGTGCACCGCTGTCGCTCCGTTGCATCTCTTCGCCGCCTTCCCCGAGCTCATGCGCGAGCACATGCGTCTGTGGCACTGGCCACGCGTCCGAGGAGACGCCAGCTCGCCTCCTCCTCCCTCTGGCTAAGCCAGCCCCGGCCCTTCCCGAGCTCACCACTCGACTTCATGCCCTCCACTAGACCTCCCTGACCAGTCAAACAAGCCCGAGGAGCTCTCGGTGGCCATCATTGCCGCCATGGTCGTCGCGGCCTCCCTCCTAAATTAGCTCGAAGTCGGCCCCCTCCCTCCCTCATTCCTTCACCAGAGAACTCCCCTCGGCCCCCTGATCCTCCCCACCTACTTGCCCCTCGATGGAGTGCCCCGCAGCCCCATAGCCAAACCCCAACGGAAGCCATCTCCATCGAATTCCGCGCCCTCATCGCTCTGGTCCTCCTCGATGTCCGTGCCCAGGCGGGATGGATGCGGCGCCTCTCCCCGATCTCCCCGTGTCACACAATCGCCATGTCACACAATAGCATAAATGTCATTACATTCATCCAGATACAATCAAGGTCCGACTACGGAACCAAAATAAAGACAACCCCAAATGCATAATGTCCCCGATCGACCCAACTGGGCTCCACTACTTATCGTCTGGAAAGGAAATGTAGTATCATCCTGAGTCCTCATCAAACTCCCACTTGAGCTCAGTCGAATCTCCTGGAGCGGTATCATCGGTCCCTGCATCTGGTTTTGGAAGGAATCTATGAGTCACAGGGACTCAGCAATCTCACACCCTCGCGATCAAGACTATTTAAGCTTATAGGAAGGGAAAAGGTATGAGGTGGAGCTACAGCAAGCACTAGCATATATGGTGGCTAACATACGCAAATGAGAGCGAGAAGAGAAGGCAAAGGCACAATCGATAAACTATGATCAAGAAGTGATCCTAGAACAACCTACGTTCAAGCATAACACGAGACCGTGTTCTCTTCCCGGACTCCGCCGAAAAGAGACCATCACGACCACACACTTTGTTGATTCATTTCAGTTAAGTTAAGTTTTGGGTTTTCTACAACCGACATTAACAAATTCCCATCTGCCCATAACCACGGGCACGACTTTCGAAAGTTCAAATCCCTGCAGGGGTGTCCCAACTTAGCCCATCACAAGCTCTCACGGACAACAAAGGATATTCCTTCTCCCAAGACAACCTGATCAGACTCGGAATCCTGGTTACAAGACATCTCGACAATGGTAAAACTAAACCAGCAAAGCCACCCGAATGTGCCGACCAATCCCGATAGGAGCTGCACATATCTCGTTCTCAGGGCGCACCGGATGGGCAAGACGTCGGGTTGGCATAGACCCTGGTTGCCTAGGGGGCGCCGGACATCGCCCAGTTTGGACCAACACTTAGAAAAGCACTGGCCCTGGGGGTTAAAATAAAGATGACCCTTGAGTCCGTGAAACCCAACGAAAAAAGGCTAGGTGGCGAATGGTAAAACCAAGGTTGGGCCTTGCTGGAGGAGTTTTATTCAAGGTGAACTGTCAAGGGGTTCCCATTATAACCCAACCGTGTAAGGAACGCAAAATCAAGGAACATAACACTGGTATGACGGAAACTAGGGCGGCAAGAGTGGAACAAAACACCAGGCATAAGGCCGAGCCTTCCACCCTTTACCAAGTGTATAGATGCATTAAAATAGACAAGATATAATAATGGTATCCCAACAATAAACATGTTCCAACAAGGAACAAACTCCAATCTTCACCTGCAACTAGCAACGCTATAAGAGGGGCTAAGCAAAGCGGTAACATAGCCAAACAACGGTTTGCTAGGACAAGGTGGGTTATAGGTTTGACATGGCAATATGGGAGGCATGATAAGAAAGTGGTAGGTATCGTAGCATAGGCATAGCAACAGAGCGAGCATCTAGCAAGCAAAGATAGAAGTGATTTTGAGGGTATGGTCATCTTGCCTGCAAAGTTCTCCGAGTTGACGTTAGCTTGATCCTTGTAAGCGTACTCAACTGGTTCCTCGATCACGTACTCATCTCCCGGCTCTACCCAAAGCAAGAACACAAACAAAGGGGGCCACAATCAACCACGTGCAATGCACAAACAACATGATGCAAAACATGGCATGATATGCGGGATGTGATATGCGATGCATATGCATGTTTTGGAAAGGAAAGATTGAACCTGGTCTCAACTTGGAAAACCAAGAGTGCCACTGGAAAGATGATTTGATTTCGGTCGACGGGGAAAATGCTCGGATGCATGAGGCGAACACGTATGCAAATACGATGCACATGATGACGTGATATGAGATGCATGACAAAGACAAAAACAACACGAAGACAAAAATCCAACAACGAGGAAAATATCATAACTTAGTGCCGGAAATGGCAAGAGTTGGGATACAAATATGGCAGGTTACATATGGGGCGTTACACCCTGGTGCCCGTAGCCTCGCCGGAGCTCGTCGCTGGAGCGCGCCGGTCCTCCTCTGTCTCGCGGGCAGGCGCGAGATGGACGATGACCTCGGGCCAGGCGGGCCCCATCTCCATGCAGCCCCACCCGTCGGCGAGCGGGCGTTGACCCGGGCTGCCCACGCGGACAAGTGACGGGCCCCACCCTGTGGGACCCGCCCGTCAGCAACCACGCGCCTGGTCCCGCCACCGCCCACGTGGATTAGTGGATGCGTACTTTTGTAAGTACGTTTTCTCATGGGGAAAGCGTATTCTCCTTCTGCTTTAGCCAAAAACGCGTTTCCCTTCTCTGGAGGCATAATCTAAGGAATGCACTTTCTGTTTTTCAGCTCAGGGGCCTGTTGTGGAGAAATCTTTACAGATTAGTCCCTAAACTTCCCCCTCTCGTATCTTTTCAACCACAACTACAAATGAGGTGATTACAAAGCCCACTTCTTCTTCTCGTCGAGCCCGTTCTGTTGGTATCACTTTCACCATGTGTTAATATTCTGGAAATGACCTTCTTGCCCTTGCACGTAAACAACACCTCCAAGAGAGAACTGTTTCCGGCAAATCTTTCCACGGCTTCACCACACTTGTCCCCGGTGCCTTCTTCATCCCCAGGCAAGCCACAATACCCACTTGCATGATAGTCATGCAGTAGACATGGTTTTCAACTTGGATGTTTATTAAATGATTGCTTGTTTAAAATATGGTTATCATTGTTTCGGCAATGCTTCTGGTTAATGCTTACTTTCTTGCTATGTTGTTATGCACCTGGTTGTCATGCCCTGCTAGTTGCTAGTATTCTTTTGTTATGCTTATGCTTATGCTTGCTAGTAGTACATGTTGATATTGGTGATGGTCTTCGGTGCATGACTGCCGTCTGTCCCGAGTACCGTTGTTATGCATGTTCCATTACATCCAGATGGTTAAATGATTGCATGGTAGTATTGTTGATATGTCTTGCATGATATTTATTGTTGATGCTAGTGGTCATGCTAGGTTTCAATGAGTAGTGTTGTACTTGTGATCTTCATGCTCGTCATTATACTATGTTCAGTTGGATATGATTCATTGTGGATATGGTGGATAATTATGTTGCACCCCGTGCTTATGTTGATATCATATTTATGCATTATCACATCATGTTATTTTATCATGGCTCAGCATATTGCATTCAAGTTTAATCGGATTAAATTGAACTTGAACAACTGTTGGCTGAGTCATGGTGCCACCATATCGAACTAACCAGTGCAACCATGCTTACCTTTATGGGAAGGTCCTAACTGGGTCTATTGTCGTGCCTCTCACTGGTGCCTCCAACTAGGGAAGGTTATGGGCGTGCTTACCCTGATCAGGTAGGCGAACATAACCTTGTGTGCCCGTAGATTTGATGATAAGAGCTTTTGTCCCTGTTTGGGACGGGCCACGACGGTGGCCATTGTGTATTTGGTAGACACGTGGCCACCCATGACCTAGCCCAATGGGGAGTTGGTCGGAGTGGCCGGGAGAGTGTCATGGCAGTAGATCGGTTTTGTCAGAACGCCGTTGGTCCACCCGAATGGGAGTGCGAGGCTAGGGGTTCCGTGGTGTGGGTACACTGTACTAACCTCTGCAGAGTGTATATTAAATCTATCGATAGCCGTGCCCACGGATAAGGGCCCAGTTCGTAGTTGGCCACACTATGTGTCAACAGTATTAATAATAATGTGTTTAATAACAACCCTAGTTCGATGAGGAGATAAGTTGGTTGTGATCGCCGGAAAGATCACCATTTGAGACCAAGTGTTGGTCATGGTTGTGATCGCCGGAATGATCACCATGGTATCAAGGATACCGAGTTGTTGGATATTCGTGATGTTGTGCGAGAATCATGGGTAAAGATCAAGCTCCTTGTGGTCATTTAATGATTCCTAAAATATTGTTTATACCAAGCTTGATTTGATCCTGAGATGATCGTGTGATGTCTGAGGATGGTAAGTGATGCATGTGATGATTATGAAGTAACCCGAGCAGAATAAATAGTGCATATAGTGTCATCATGTTGCATGATAGTATCGTCATATTTATATGCTCATGCCATGCTCATGTTGTTCTAGCTGTATCATGTTCATATTGTTGCTGCCATGTTATCCGGATGATCTCATGAATATTTCCTCTTAACCTGTAATTGCCATGCTGTTGTTTGTCTTGAATGCTTCTGGTTATTGTGAGCTTGCAAGTACATTCAATGTACTGACTGTTGGGGAACGTTGCAGAAAACAAAAATTTTCCTACGGTTTCACCAAGATCCATCTATGAGTTCATCTAGCAACGAGTGATCGGATGCATCTACATACCTTTGTAGATCGCGAGCGGAAGCGTTCAAAGAACGGGGATGAGGTAGTTGTACACGACGTGATCCAAATCACCGGAGATCCTAGCGCCGAACGGACGGCACCTCCGCGTTCAACACACGTATGGTCAACGTGACGTCTCCTCCTTCTTGATCCAGGAAGGGGAGAGGAGAGGTTGAGGAAGATGGCACCAGTAGCAGCACGACGGCGTGGTGGTGATGGAGCTGCAGTACTCCGGCAGGGCTTCGCCAAGCTCTATGGAGGAGGAGGAGGTGTTGGAGAGGGAGAGGGAGGCACCAAAGGCGTGGTATGAGAGGCCCTCCTTCCCTCACTATATATAGGGAGCCAAGGGGGGGGGGGCGCCGGCCCTAGGAGATCCAATCTCCTAGGGGGGCGGCGGCCAAGGGAGGAGTCCCTCCCCCCAAGGCACCTAGGGGGTGCCTTCCCCCTTTGGGACTCTTCCCTTCTTGAACCCTAGGCTCATGGGCCTCTTGGGGCTGGTGCCCTTGGCCCATGTAGGCCAAGGCGCACCCCCTACAGCCCATGTGCCCCCCCCGGGGCAGGTGGCCCCACCCGGTGGACCCCCGGGACCCTTCCGGTGGTCCCGGTACAATACCGGTGACCCCGAAACTTGTCCTGATGGCCGAAATAGCACTTCCTATATATAATTCTTTACCTCCGGACCATTCCGGAACTCCTCGTGACGTCCGGGATCTCATCCGGGACTCCGAACAACATTTGGGTTACTGCATATACATATCCCTACAACCCTAGCGTCACCGAACCTTAAGTGTGTAGACCCTACGGGTTCGGGAGACACGTAGACATGACCGAGACGACTCTCCGGTCAATAACCAACAACGGGATCTGGATACCCATGTTGGCTCCCACATGCTCCTCGTTGATCTCCTCGGATGAACCATGATGTCGAGGATTCAAGCAACCCTGTATTCCATTCCCTTTGTCAATCGATATGTTACTTGCCCGATATTCGATCGTCGGTATCCCAATACCTTGTTCAATCTCGTTACCGGCAAGTCACTTTACTCGTACCGTAATGCATGATCCCGTGACCAGAAACTTGTTCACTTTGAGCTCATAATGATGATGCATTACCGAGTGGGCCCAGTGATACCTCTCCGTCATACGGAGTGACAAATCCCAGTCTTGATCCGTGTCAACCCAACAGACACTTTCAGAGATACCCGTAGTATACCTTTATGGTCACCCAGTTACGTTGTGATGTTTGGTACACCCAAAGCACTCCTACGGTATCCGGGAGTTACACGATCTCATGGTCTAAGGAAAGGATACTTGACATTGGAAAAACTCTAGCAAACGAACTATACGATCTTTATGCTATGTTTAGGATTGGGTCTTGTCCATCACATCATTCTCCTAATGATGTGATCTCGTTATCAATGACATCCAATGTCCATAGTCAGGAAACCATGACTATCTATTGATCAACGAGCTAGTCAACTAGAGGCTTACTAGGGACATGTTGGTGTCTGTTATTCACACATGTATTACGATTTCGGGATAACACAATTATAGCATGAATAAAGACAATTATCATGAACAAGGAAATATAATAATAATGCTTTTATTATTGCCTCTAGGGCATATTTCCAATAGTCTCCCACTTGCACTAGAGTCAATAATCTAGTTACATTGTGATGAATCGAACACTCATGGAATTCTGGTGTTGATCATGTTTTGCTCTAGGGAGAGGTTTAGTCAACGGATCTGCTACATTCAGGTCCATATGTACTTTACAAATATCTATGTCTCCATCTTGAACATTTTCACGAATGGGGTTGAAGCGACGCTTGATGTGCCTGTCTTCTTGTGAAACCTGGGCTCCTTGGCAAGTGCAATAGCTCCAGTGTTGTCACAGAAGAGTTTGATTGCCCCTGACGCATTGGGTATGACTCCGAGGTTGGTGATGAACTCCTTCACCCAAATTGCTTCATGTGCTGCCTCTGAGGCTGCCATGTACTCCGCTTCACATGTAGATCCCGCCACGACGCTCTGCTTGCAACTGCACCAGCTTACTGCCCCACCATTCAAAATATACACGTATCCGGTTTGTGACTTAGAGTCATCCAGATCTGTGTCGAAGCTAGCGTCGACGTAACCCTTTACGACGAGCTCTTCGTCACCTCCATAAACGAGAAGCATTTCCTTAGTCCTTTTCAGGTACTTCAGGATATTCTTGACCGCTGTCCAGTGTTCCTTGCCGGGATTACTTTGGTACCTTCCTACCAAACTTACGGCAAGGTTTACATCAGGTCTGGCACACAGCATGGCATACATAATAGAACCTATGGCTGAGGCATAGGGGATGACACTCATCTCTTCTATATCTTCTGCCGTGGTCGGACATTGAGCTGAGCTCAATTTCACACCTTGTAGCACAGGCAAGAACCCCTTCTTAGACTGATCCATATTGAACTTCTTCAATATCTTATCAAGGTATGTGCTTTGTGAAAGACCTATGAGGCGTCTTCATCTATCTCTATAGATCTTGATGCCTAATATATAAGCATCTTCTCCAAGGTCCTTCATTGAAAAACTCTTATTCAAGTAGGCCTTAATGATGTCTAAGAGTTCTATATTATTTCCCATCAAAAGTATGTCATCTACATATAATATGAGAAATGCTACAGAGCTCCCACTCACTTTCTTGTAAATGCAGGCTTCTCCATAAGTCTGCGTAAACCCAAACACTTTGATCATCTCATCAAAGCGAATGTTCCAACTCCGAGATGCTTCCACCATCCCATAAATCGAGCATTGGAGCTTGCACACCTTGTTAGCATTCTTAGGATCGACAAAACCTTCCGGCTGCATCATATACAATTCTTCCTTAAGGAAACCATTAAGGAATGCCGTTTTGACGTCCATTTGCCATATCTCATAATCATAGAATGCGGCAATTGCTAACATGATTCGGACGGACTTTAGCTTCGCTACCGGTGAGAAAGTCTCATCGTAGTCAACCCCTTGAACTTGTCGATAACCCTTAGCGACAAGCCGAGCTTTATAGATCGTCACATTACCATCCGCGTCTGTCTTCTTCTTAAAGATCTATTTATTTTCTATGGCTCGCCGATCATCGGGCAAGTCAGTCAAAGTCCATACTTTGTTTTCATACATGGATCCTATCTCGGATTTCATGGCTTCTAGCCATTTGTCGGAATCCGGGCCCGCCATCGCTTCTTCATAGTTCGAAGGTTCACCATTGTCTAACAACATGATTTCCAGGACAGGGTTGCCGTACCACTCTGGTGCGGAACATGTCCTTGTGGACCTACGAAGTTCAGTAGCAACTTGATTTGAAGTTTCATGATCATCATCATTAACTTCCTCTCTAGTCGGTGCAGTCACCTCAGGAACATTTTCTTGAGTTGCGCCATTTTCCGGTTCAAGAGGTAACACTTCATCAAGTTCCACTTTCCTCCCACTTACTTCTTTCAAGAGAAACTCCTTCTCTAGAAAGGATCCATTCTTGGCAACAAAGATCTTGCCTTCGGATCTGAGGTAGAAGGTATAGCCAACAGTTTCTTTAGGGTATCCTATGAAGACGCATTTTTCCGACTTGGGTTCGAGCTTTTCAGGTTGAAGTTTCTTGACATAAGCATCGCATCCCCAAACTTTTAGAAACGATAGCTTAGGTTTCTTCCCAAACCATAATTCATACGGTGTCGTCTCAACGGATTTCGACGGAGCCCTATTTAAAGTGAATGCGACAGTCTCTAAAGCATAGCCCCAAAAAGATAGCGGTAAATCGGTAAGAGACATCATAGATCGCACCATATCTAATAGAGTGCGATTACGACGTTCGGACACACCATTACGCTGAGGTGTTCCAGGCGGCGTGAGTTGTGAAACTATTCCACATTTTCTTAAGTGTGTGCCAAATTCGTGACTCAAGTATTCTCCTCCACGATCTGATCGCAAAAACTTGATTTTTCTGTCACATTGATTCTCAACCTCACTCTGAAATTCCTTGAACTTTTCAAAGGTTTCAGACTTGTGTTTCATTAAGTAGACATACCCATATCTACTCAAGTCATCAGTGAGGGTGAGAACATAACGATAGCCACCGCGAGCCTCAACACTCATTGGACCGCACACATCAGTATGTATGATTTCCAACAAGTTGGTTGCTCGCTCCATTGTTCCTGAGAACGGAGTCTTGGTCATTTTACCCATGAGGCATGGTTCGCACGTGTCAAATGATTCATAATCAAGAGACTCTAAAAGTCCATCTGCATGGAGCTTCTTCATGCGTTTGACACCTATGTGACCAAGGCGACAGTGCCACAAATATGTGGGACTATCATTATCAACCTTACATCTTTTGGTATTCACACTATGAACATGTGTAGCATTACGCTCGAGATTCATTAAGAATAAACCATTCACCATGGGAGCATGACCATAAAACATATCTCTCATATAAATAGAACAACCATTATTCTCGGATTTAAATGAGTAGCCATCTCGAATTAAACGAGATCCCGATACAATGTTCATGCTCAAAGCTGGCACTAAATAACAATTATTGAGGGTTAAAACTAATCCCGTAGGTAAATGTAGAGGTAGCATGCCGACGGTGATCACATCGACCTTGGAACCATTCCCGACGCGCATCGTCACCTCGTCCTTCGCCAGTCTCCGTTTATTCCGCAGCTCCTGCTTTGAGTTACAAATGTGAGCAACTGCACCGGTATCAAATACCCAGGAGCTACTATGAGTACTAGTAAGGTACACATCAATTACATGTATATCACATATACCTTTTGTTTTGCCGGCCTTCTTGTCCGCTAAGTATTTGGGGCAGTTCCGCTTCCAGTGACCACTTCCCTTGCAATAAAAGCACTCAGTCTCGGGCTTGGGTCCATTCTTTGGCTTCTTCCCGGCAGCTTGCTTACCGGGCGCGGCAACTCCCTTGCCGTCCTTCTTGAAGTTCTTTTTACCCTTGCCTTTCTTGAACTTAGTGGTTTTATTGACCATCAACACTTGATGTTCCTTCTTGACTTCTACCTCTGCTGATTTCAGCATTGCAAATACCTCAGGAATGGTCTTTTCCATCCCCTGCATATTGAAGTTCATCACAAAGCTCTTGTAGCTTGGTGGAAGCGACTAGAGGATTCTGTCAATGACCGCATCATCCGGGAGATTAACTCCCAGCTGAGTCAAGCGGTTATGCAACCCAGACATAGTGAGTATGTGCTCACTGACAGAACTATTTTCCTCCATCTTACAGCTGAAGAACTTGTCGGAGACCTCATATCTCTCGACCCGGGCATGAGCTTGGAAAACCATTTTCAGCTCTTCGAACATCTCATATGCTCCATGTCTCTCAAAACGCTTTTGGAGCCCCGGCTCTAAGCTGTAAAGCATGCCGCACTGAACGAGGGAGTAGTCATCAGCACGTGTCTGCCAAGCGTTCATAATGTCTTGGTTCTGTGGGACGGGAGCTTCACCTAGCGGTGCATGTAGGACATAATCTTTCTTGGCAGCTATGAGGATGATCCTCAGGTTTCAGACCCAGTCCGTGTAGTTGTTGCCATCGTCTTTCAGCTTGGTTTTCTCTAGGAACGCGTTGAAGTTGAGGACTACGTTGGCCATTTGATCTACAAGACATATTGCAAAGATTTTAGACTAAGTTCATGATAATTAAGTTCATCTAATCAAATTATTCAATGAACTCCCACTTAGATAGACATCCCTCTTCTAGTCATCTAAGTATAACATGATCCGAGTTAACTAGGCCGTGTCCGATCATCACGTGAGACGGACTAATCAACGTCGGTGAACATCTTCATGTTGATCGTATCTTCTATACGACTCATGCTCGACCTTTCGGTCTTCTGTGTTCCGAGGCCATGTCTGTACATGCTAGGCTCGTCAAGTCAACCTAAGTGTTTGCTTGTGTAAATCTGTCTTACACCCGTTGTATGTGAACGTTAGAATCTATCACACCCGATCATCACGTGGTGCTTCGAAACAACGAACTGTCGCAACGGTGCACAGTTAGGGGGAACACTTTCATGAAATTATTATGAGGGATCATCTTATTTACTACCGTTGTTCTAAGTAAACAAGATGCAAAAACATGATAAACATCACATGCAATCAAATAATAATAGTGACATGATATGGCCAATATCACATAGCTCCTTTGATCTCCATCTTGGGGCTCCATGATCATCTTGTCACCGGCTTGACACCATGATCTCCATCATCATGATCTCCATCATCGTGTCTCCATGAAGTTGCTCGCCAACTATTACTTCTACTACTATGGCTAACGCGTTTAGCAATAAAGTAAAGTAATTTACATGGCGTTTCTCAATGACATGCAGGTCATACAAAAATAAAGACAACTCCTATGGCCCCTGCCGGTTGTCATACTCATCGACATGCAAGTCGTGATTCCTATTACAATAGCATGAACATCTCATACAACACATATATATCATTCATCATTCATCACAACTTTGGCCATATCATATCACAAAGCACTTGCTGCAAAAACAAGTTAGACGTCCTCTAATTGTTGTTGCAAGTTTTATGTGGCTGAAATAGGGTTCTAGCAAGAACGTTTTCTTACCTACGTGAAAGCCACAACGTGATTTGTCAACTTCTATTTACCCTTCATAAGGACCCTTTTCGTCGAATCCCCTCCAACTAAAGTGGAGAGACAGACACCCGCTAGCCACCTTATGCAACTAGTGCATGTCAGTCGGTGGAACCGGTCTCACGTAAGCGTACGTGTAAGGTTGGTCCGGGCCGCTTCATCCCACAATACCGTTCAAGCAAGATAAGACTAGTAGCGGCAAGAAAGTTGACAACATCTACGCCCACAACAAATTGTGTTCTACTCGCGTAAGAAGAACTATGCATAGACCTAGCTCAAGATGCCACTGTTGGGGAACGTTGCAGAAAACAAAAAATTTCCTACGGTTTCACCAAGATCCATCTATGAGTTCATCTAGCAACGAGTGATCGGATGCATCTACATACCTTTGTAGATCGCGAGCGGAAGCGTTCAAAGAACGGGGATGAGGTAGTCGTACACGACGTGATCCAAATCACCGGAGATCCTAGCGCCGAACGGACGGCACCTCCGCGTTCAACACACGTACGGTCAGCGTGACGTCTCCTCCTTCTTGATCCAGCAAGGGGAGAGGAGAGGTTGAGGAAGATGGCTCCAGCAGTAGCACGACGGCGTGGTGGTGATGGAGCTGCAGTAGTCCAGCAGGGCTTCGCCAAGCTCTATGGAGGAGGAGGAGGAGGTGTTGGAGAGGGAGAGGGAGGCACCAAAGGCGTGGTATGAGAGGCCCCCCTTCCCTCACTATATATAGGGAGCCACGGGGGGGGGGGGGGGGGGGCGCCGGGGCGGCGGCCAAGGGAGGAGTCCTTCCCCCCCAAGGCACCTAGGGGGTGCCTTCCCCCTTTGGGACTCTTCCCTTCTTGAACCCTAGGCGCATGGGCCTCTTGGGGCTGGTGCCCTTGGCCCATGTAGGCCAAGGCGCACCCCCTACAGCCCATGTGCCCCCCCGGGGCAGGTGGCCCCACCCGGTGGACCCCCGGGACCCTTCCGGTGGTCCCGGTACAATACCGGTGACCCCGAAACTTGTCCCGATGGCCGAAATAGCACTTCCTATATATAATTCTTTACCTCCGGACCATTCCGGAACTCCTCGTGACGTCCGGGATCTCATCCGGGACTCCGAACAACATTCGGGTTACTGCATATACATATCCCTACAACCCTAGCGTCACCGAACCTTAAGTGTGTAGACCCTACGGGTTCGGGAGACACGTAGACATGACCGAGACGACTCTCCGGTCAATAACCAATAGCGGGATCTGGATACCCATGTTGGCTCCCACATGCTCCTCGATGATCTCCTCGGATGAACCACGATGTCGAGGATTCAAGCAACCCTGTATTCCATTCCCTTTGTCAATCGATATGTTACTTGCCCGAGATTCGATCGTCGGTATCCCAATACCTTGTTCAATCTCGTTACCGGCAAGTCACTTTACTCGTACCGTAATGCATGATCCCGTGACCAGAAACTTGTTCACTTTGAGCTCATAATGATGATGCATTACCGAGTGGGCCCAGTGATACCTCTCCGTCATACGGAGTGACAAATCCCAGTCTTGATCCGTGTCAACCCAACAGACACTTTCGGAGATACCCGTAGTATACCTTTATGGTCACCCAGTTACGTTGTGACGTTTGGTACACCCAAAGCACTCCTACGGTATCCGGGAGTTACACGATCTCATGGTCTAAGGAAAGGATACTTGACATTGGAAAAACTCTACCAAATGAACTATACGATCTTTATGCTATGTTTAGGATTGGGTCTTGTCCATCACATCATTCTCCTTATGATGTGATCTCGTTATCAATGACATACAATGTCCATAGTCGGGAAACCATGACTATCTGTTGATCAACGAGCTAGTCAACTAGAGGCTTACTAGGGACATGTTGGTGTCTGTTATTCACACATGTATTACGATTTCCGGATAACACAATTATAGCATGAATAAAGGCAATTATCATGAACAAGGAAATATAATAATAATGCTTTTATTATTGCCTCTAGGGCTATTTCCAACACTGACCTGGCGTGTCATGCCAGTTTGCAGGTCATGCCAGATTTGAATGCTTGTTTACCGTGGATTCTTTGTTTGCGAGCTAGGATAAGCGTTCCAGCCAGAGTCCCTGCGGAGTGGAGTTCACCACCGTTGTCGTTGTTCCACTGCAGTAGTTGTTCCGCTGCAGTAGTTGTTCCGCTGCTTCGAATTGTTATGCTGCCTGTATAGAGCAATCATGGTTGGCGTAGTGTCGTCGTGCCGATGTTATTCATTGTAATATTGGAACCCGTGTATTCACATCCGTGTTGTAATAGAGAGCTGGTTTGTTCTATGTTAAGTAGTGTCGTATTCCAGAAGGCTTCACCTCGATCTCTGGGCTGGAATACAGGGTGTTCCAGTTTTCTCTGAGCCGGGGTGCCACATGCTTAGTATCAGAGCAAGTCTGGCTGTAGGATGCCCCAGACTGCGCGACAGTTAGAAAGCGGTAGCATAGACCCCAGTTGGTTTGTTGCACTTGATTGTTGCATTTGGTTATCGCATAGCATGCATATAGATTGCAATTTTGTCACTAGCGGTTAATCTTGTGATTGTAGGTGTCATCGTTTTCGGTCCACCGCCTGCACCATCTTCCTTAGCATGCCTGCTCCTTGGTGTGATGCGACCATATCATCATCCATGCCCTCCATCTCGTCCCCTTGGCAACCCTTGCTAATCTTTGTTATCAGAAAAGGGCAATGCCAATAAACCCAGTCTTCCATTGTTATCTTGCCATGTCATTTCATTCTTTGGACGGGTACGATTCCCTTCGTACGCTTGATGATGAGGTGGTCGTGACTTTTGTGTCTCGATACTTGATCGTCAAGTCCATTCTCACCTGTGTATCCATCCAGATCTAGCCACTGTTCAGCTAGTGCTTGGTGTAGTTTCAGTTACGCCAACTCCTTCCACACATAGATTTAATTTTCGTGCACACCGCCATAGCATATTAGACCGTAATACCGGAGTTTCTGCGCGATTTGTGTGCTCTTGTTTTTAGTCGTTTCTTTTGTTTCTTTCTTTGGGCCGTCGATGTTACAAATTTCCCCCTATTAAAGTTGCTCGTCATCCAACACCGGACCTGAAGAGTCAGCAAGAAATGCATATATTTGGAAACTCAGCTAAACAGGATGGAATTGTCAGCAGACTGCAGTGAAATTGGAAATAGCTCATCTGAATACAAAAGAAATCCTGGATGGAATGTCAGTATAAAGTTTGCATAAACATGCACTCCTCATAGCAGAAATGATTAAATCAGCAAGAAGATAAACTGTGTGCAAGGTTGATAGAATATTATCAAAGGTATGGCTCAGATACAAGTTTAATTTTTCGTTGAGGATGATTTTGGAACACTACTAGGAAAATGGTTACCAGTAGCGCTGGTTTTTGAGCTACCAGTAGCGCGGGCACCAGCGCTACTGCTACGATGCTACAACTATTTTGTAGCAGTAGCACGTTTTTAGGCCAGCGCTACTGGTAAGTTCAAGTACTAGTAGCGCGTTTTCCGGCCCGCGCTACTGCTAACATTTATGTTTTTTTAGCATTTTGGCGCTGTACATGTTTAAACAGATATATCATTTATACAATAACAACTCATCATGAACTAGTCTGTTTAAATAGCATATTCATTACCACTTGTCATCACCATCAAACAATGTTCGTCAATGAGACATCATATAACAAGTTGGTCACTAGTCATAATCACAACTCCTCCTCATCATCATCAACTCTAACACATTGTAGAACATAATAACACATTATAGCTATGACCTACTCCTCTCATAGGACCTACTCTACCCTCTCTTAGGTAAAATATCATAAAACAAGATAGGCATTGACGCTGCATTAAGGAAAATTGACTCTCCATAATAAAGAACGGAGATCATCCTGTCTCCAAGTCTTGGCCTACGCACAATGTTGCTTCCAAGTAGCTCTCTACAATGGTTCAAACATTTTTTTAAATCATCTATTATCATGGCTTCCTTGCTTTTAGAAATCCGGTATGGACAGGAGTGATGTGGATACTGCGGCTGACCTGGCCGTGGTGGCCATAAGCTCATAACATTAACGCGACCTCTCGTCAACATCAGATGAGGCACACAATCCATCGTGATTTTCTGTTCAAAAACATAGTAATA
Organism: Triticum monococcum; assembly: GCA_034509565.1. Taxonomy (NCBI): domain Eukaryota; kingdom Viridiplantae; phylum Streptophyta; class Magnoliopsida; order Poales; family Poaceae; genus Triticum; species Triticum monococcum. The sequence continues at coordinate 70,785,590 of CM067842.1, read as the reverse complement.
ACTTTGTAGTTAGCAATATAATTTAGTTGTAGAAGAATTTATGCAAAAGATGCACGGATGTCGTAATAGTAGAAAATCTTACCATGATATCTCCATTGATGTTACTGTAGTTCAACACATTCACTAGTGGCACGTATTGACCATAATGTGGAGGAGTTTTATAATAGCTATTGTAATTCTCAATATGAGTAAAAAATGCGATAAGACCATCTTGCTCCTAAGTTAATTGTGCTTCATCATTGTAGTAGTAGGTTCTGTCTGCCATTTTCCGTACATTTTTTGAAGAATGAAAATAAGCTGTCAATGGAAATAAACTATCAAATATTTTGAAATAAACAATATAAATTACTTAGTAAATATGTTTAAGAAACTCACACAGCGGTAGAACTGGAAGCGTGTCAACAAGGACCCAAATGGTCATATCATTTTCGTCGATGTCAGGATCACCAAGATCAAAGGTGAGAAGCATACCCTCATGAAAATCATACGCCTTGCAAAGGGCTTCCCAATTCAGGCAACCAAAATTGGATGAGTTCACAGAATTGTATAGATTTACAGCAAAATCATAACCATGATGGGTCCTTAGTTGAATTATCTTTGTCTCCGTTCTTTCATGATCTTCAAAACCCATCTTCTCCAAGACATAGCATCTTGCATGGCATGGGATAAGCTAGTCGAATTGTAAAAGACAGAAATTACACGTTGAAGAAGCAGAGAAGTCGTGCAAAAAACAACAAAAAACACTTGACGTCGTTGCGTACCGTTTCAACATCGAAAGTCTCTTGGAGCTTGATGCTGAAGCGCCAACCTTCTACCAAGTGAGGCCTGTCGCACAGACCGCGCTCCTCTTCGAAGTACTCGCACATAGCGAATTCCCTTTCGTCGTCAGACATTTCCTAATAGGTAAGTAATAATCCATCATCGAATACATATATAGTAGTTTGTAGCAAAGATCATCATATAACAACTAAAACACCTAAAATATTTAGTTTGTAGCAAAGATCATCATATAATCCATCATGAATACATATATAGTAGGTTGTAGCACAAACCGCACTCATCTTTTGCATTCAATAAGCAAATAACTAATAGGTAATTAATAATCCATCATCGAATACATATATAATAGTTTGTAGCAAAGATCATCATATAATATCACTAATACATCTCGAAGAATAGCTCCTCTAGGTTCAGTGGGCCGCGGTGGACACCCAAAGAGAAGGAACCATCACCGGATCATAGCTCCGGTCAGATCCCCAAAGAATCTGCCAGATATTGGAGAACCGGCCATTCGCCAACGCAACCAAGTAGTGCTCGACATGCGCGTTCTCCTCCGTGACACGGTGCTGTACCACCTGCGCGGGGACTCAAGCCTCACCATCGATGCAGGCCCATGTGACCGCCACCAAAGAAGCTCCGGGTTGCCGACGGGCTGGCTCCTCACTAAGCTGCGCTCACCAGAAGGTAGCACAACCCAGTACCAGCCCGGCGGAGCCCAATCCCGGACATGGCCCCTCGGCTCAACCAGGAGTCCTCCGCCGGGTCGACGACGAGGATGCGGGATAGGCATCGTCTACGTCGAGAACAAAATGCTTAATTATGAAAACAAAATTAATAAACACTTAGCAAATTTTGGCATGACCTTTGCTAAAAACAGGACATATCGAGCACCTGAAATTTGCCAGAACGTAAACGAATTGACATTTCTGGCAAAACATAGGCCACTCGAAAAAATATGACATGTCCAAAATGTGACATGTTCAAAATATGACATGTCCACTACAAATTTGCATATAACAGGAAAAATTGTTTAACTAAAAAAAATAACAACAATTGCTTTAACTAAAAAAAATACCTAGAATTCTGTTAACTACACCTAAAACAACTAAAACACCTAAAATTCTGTTAACTACACCTAAAACAACTAAAACACCTAAAACTCTTTTAAATACACTTAAAACACCTAAATTCTATTAACTACACCTAATTAAAAACCTACCTAAATTTCTGTCCTAACTTTAAAACCTAGCTAAATTTAAAAACCTAGGGTTCATACAAATTAACTAGGGTTCATACCTAATCTGTCCAAGCAAGGGTTCTATCATCCATAACCTAAATTATTCTAATAACCTAAATTTTTCAACTACACAATTCAAACTAACTACGCTAATAACTATAACTAGGGAGGGAGGGAGGAGGAGGAAGGAGGGAGGAGTACCTCTCCGTGGAGGAGGGCCGGCGCGGGAGGAGAGCCGGCGCGGGGGCCGGGGCGGCGGGCGGAGGAGGGAGGCCGACGCGGGGGAGCTAGGTGGCCGGCGGGAGGAGGGCTGGCGTGGGCGAGGGCGGCCGACGCAGGGAGGAGGGCCGACGCGGGGGACGGCAGTGCGGGGGTCGACGACGGCGCGCGGGGGATCGAGAGTGTGAGTGAGAGTGAGATGAGGCCGGCCGGGCCGGGGGGGGGGGGGTTAGTGGGCTTAACAGCAGCGCGAGAAATGGGCCAGCGCTACTACTAGGCCCACTAGCTGTAGCGCAGGTTGGACGACATGCACTACTGCTATTTTTTGACCGGGGGGTGTGGTGTATTCCACTTAGCAGTAGTGTGGGGCTGTGTAACAAGCGCTGCTGCTAACTGATACCAATAGCGCTCTTTATAGCCAGCGCTAGTACTAACTAGTAGTAGCGTGGGGTTATAAACAAATGCTACTGGTAAACTTCTATCTATAAGCGTTTTCCTAGTAGTGGAACCCGATGTACCTGGAAGCAAGCAAAAATATGGCATGTACTCAAAAAGGAGGATAGTCCTGCAATACCCCATTTCATACAAGAAATCAATAACAAAACTATTAAGATGGTTATATATGTGGAAATCGGTCCGCATATCACAATAAGAAGCTTCCGGTGTAAGCAACCCAATCTTCCCTCGCAAGGTACCCGAGAAGCTTCCAAGGCAAGATTCATCTATCTTCCTGAGTATGATACATGGATGGTTTCCCGTACAAGGTACTCTGCTTTCTTCATTAAGCAACCGCAAAAGCTTCCGGCATAAGGTACTGAGTCTCTCCCCAGCAAAGTCTTTAAGGGGGTAAGCTTCTGAAGCACGATATCAGTCTTCTTCAGCAAGCTGTCCGATGAAAGTTTCGAGCACAAGCCAGCCAATCTTCCTCAGTAAGACATTGGTACAAGGTAGTACGCTGTGAATTGATAGCATATCCCAAGAATCAGATCCGCAACATTTTGGTAAGAAGCAAGAATTAGTCAGAATACATGTCTGTCTCGGGAATCAGATTCTCATATATATATATATATATATGCGGTGAGCATACCACCAAGATCTTACAAGTCACTCGAATGAGAATCTGACGACTACGTGAGGCTGGTCAAGAGAATAAAGTCAGTATACACCGCAGTGTGACAAAGGATTATGAGGATTGACGACATCAATGAGCTCAATGCAAGTACCTGTGAACCTGGAAAATGATCCTGATGAGACCTTGTCCCCTTTTCTCCAATGACGGCACCATGCTTGTGATCTAAGTTGTTTTTAGCTATCCAGGGTGGATGCCGATTTTTATTTCTCTCTTCAACGACCGTCGCGAGTTCTGAGCTGCTGTTCGGTTGTCTCGTATAGCTGTTGAGTTTCTTTTTGTGACAGTAGCCCTATGGCTGCTTTTCGGCTATTTTAGGGAGCTGCCACCTTCTTCTTATCAACCCGGTCTCATGTTCTGAGCTGCTTTTTCGGCCGTCCTGAGCCGTGGTTGAGTTATTTCAGTAATGTCCCAGATCTGAGTTGTAAAGACTATTCTGGTGGCTACTGATTTATTTGCCGATTTCTTGAAAAGGTTCGGATGATCATTTTCTTGCGGTCAGAACTTGAGGGGTGTTGACCCTGCCATTTAATGGGGTACCCTGCCAGAAAAATGAGGATAAGCTGCGATTGCTGAAAAATTGCACCAGCAGTACCTATGGTGATATGAAGAAGCAATATGACCCAACTCTTTCAGCAAAGGATCCAGACCAAGAAAACAATAATGAAGGAGCAAGACCAGTGATGCAGCCACGACAAGCGACAATCAAATATTTGGTATGGATCCGATACTCAAGACAGTGGAACCAGTTATGATGATTCAGAAACTTCCGCGATAAGCCAGAATCTGTCAGGAAAGCGGCTATGACCCAACTCAGTGTTTGGAACCTGAAGGAATTGCATTTAGTGGAGAAACCCAATGCAAGGAGTTAGAGCTTGGGTATCCACTAGAAAAATCTGATCACCACTTCATGAAAGATTGTCATTGCCGGATGACACACCCAGCGGAAATCACTCTTGGATTGGTGAGACCGACATATATTTCAGTCCTGAGGATCAATAACAGTCAGCTAAGTCAGCAGATCTAAAAAGAAATTGGAGCCTGTATAAGCATGAACAAGCAAGGTAAGATCTGTCAGAATATGGATATATTAAAGCAAACCACCCCAGGGGCAGTCAGATAAAAATTTAGTGGGAACAAAAATAAGAAAGAGGATACCCAAGTTGGAAACGGTTTCCTTAAGTCAGTATCTTCATACTTGTTCCCTGAGCAACCAAATCTCGAGGATGATATTTCTTTAAGGGGGTAAGGTTTGTGATAGCCTGATTTTTGGCCCTTTCCTTTTCTTTTGTTTTTCTGAGGTTTTTGCTTGAGTTTCCTTTTTCTGTGGCTATGTGGTCTGGAAACTAAAGAAGATGCCCTCTTCTTTGCTTCCAGAGTGGATTGCCATACCCAAATCCTTCCCTAGACCCTGTCATTTTCATCCTAGCCCAAATCCCAATATTCTTTTCATTGGGAATATTCCTTTTCTATTAAAGGAATAACTCAAATTGCCCTAGGGTGTGAAGCAACCTTTATTTCTATCACTCCTAAAATTCCCAAATAATTCTCATAAATTCTTTGGGTCATATCTTTCTCAAATATGGCAAAATATTTCATTTGTCATGTTTATCATCATGCTCAAATAATTCATTTCCTATCCTGCCCTAAATGACACATTGTGAAGCAAGTGCTATTTTCATTTTCCCAATTGAACTCAAACTCCTTGGACACCTTTTCCTATCCATATCATTGCCACATGCCAAAATGCAACCTCATTTGCCTAGTAATTATTTAATTATGATTTTCCAAAGTTTGTATCCAGAAAGAATCTTTGTGAAGGAGATGCAAGCTAGGCATATCCAAATGAGTTTCCATTTTGCATGGTCCCTCATATCATCATATCATAGCTCTCCACCAAAGTAGAGCTCCTTTCATGCCTCCATGTGAGCTCATCTTCTATTCTTTGATTCTGTCCAAAATTTCAGTTTGTGAAGCAAGTATATTTTATCTTGCTCCATTATGGCTGCCAATTTTTCTAGGTCTTCTATTATCCATATAACCTACCTCCACCCATTTTGGGCATGGTTCATCAAGCCATTTTCCTCTAGAATTCTTGCAAGATTCTGGTCAGTGAAGATGTTTGTGAAGCAAGTACAACTTTGGCTTGTCCAATTGGTATGAAATTTTTACAGCATCTTACTATGACCAAATCATTAAGCCTTGCCAAATTTGAGATCAAGTGGCATCACCATGTGAGTGCATCATCCAAATCTCATTTCTGGACCAGATTTGGCAGTTGTAAAGCAGCTACATTAAATCTTGATCCTAAGCCCCTCAAAGTTACCAGGGTGAAAGTCCTTCTTACCCTAAACCTACCAGACAACTCATTTGCTTCCAAACCCCTTCCTGTTGATCAGCAGTGCTTGGTCAAGTTTACAGAAGTAAACTTCAGGTGTTAACTACCATTTAACCATATAACTTTTAACCAAACTACCATCGCAGTTGCAACCTCCCCAGGAAGGACAAGCCCCCACACATTGTTTGGCCGGCCGTGTGCCACTGGGTGCACCAGTGCACGCGGTGATCACGAGCTTTGGCATGCAATGCACATGCTTTGCTGGCATTGGCCGCGTCCAGGGCGTCTTCTAGCTCCAGCCCCTCCTCCTCCTCTCGTCGCCTTCGCGCTCGGGAGCCTGTCCAATAGCTAGCCTGCGTCGTCGCCATCCTCCTGGAGCCCTCTCCCCCTCCGCCAGCTCTCGTCGTCGCGCGCCCACGGGAAGCATGTAGCCGACCGAGCATTAATCGCACCATGGCTTCTTCCTCCTCTTGTCCCCAAGCTCTGCTCGTCCCTATGCCCCGCTGTAGCTCTGCTTCAGCTCTCCGTCGCCTTCCCCGAGTGTGGAAAAGCGGCGATAGGAGTTGCGAAATTGTCCCTAAGAAATTGACTACTTTACTAGACTGATAGCAAGTATTATGTGGGAGAGGCCACTGCTAGCATTTCATCCCTGACTTGGAATTCTATGCACTTATGATTGGAACTATTAGCAAGCATCCGCAACTACTAACGTTCATTAAGGTAAAACCCAACCATAGCAATAGATATATTGGTCCCCCTTCAATCCCGTATGCATCAATTTCTATGCTAGGTTGAAGCTTCTGTCACTCTTGCCCTCCAATACATAGTCCTATCAACATACAACTAACCCTATGGCATGACCCACGTGCGCGCTCATATGATGGGCACCAAAGGACATCAACATAACCACAAGTAAATTAAATCAATCATAGCAATTCATCAACCACCGATAGGACAACGAAAATCTACCCAGACATCATAGGATGGCAACACATCATTGGATAATAATATGAAGCATAAAGCACCATGTTCAAGTAGAGGGTACAACGGGTTGCGGGACAGTGGACCGATGTAGATAGAGGGGGGAAGGTGATGGAGATGTTGGTGAAGATGGCGGAGGTGTTGGTGTAGATCGCGGTGATGATGATGATGGCCACGACAGTGTTCTGGCGCCACCGGAAGAGAAGGGGAGAGGGGGGCGGGGCCTTCGTCTTCTTCTTCCTTGACCTCCTCCCAAGATGGGAGAAGGGTTTCCCCTCTAGTCCTTGGCCTCCATCGCATGGGAGGGGCGAGAGCCCCTCCGAGATTGGATCTGTCTCTCTGTCTCTCTCTGTTTCTGCGTTCTCGTTTGCTGCCCTTTCACCGTTTCGTATATATATGGAGATCCGTAACTCTGATTGGATCGAAACCTTCGCCGTGATTTTTTACCAAAAAATAGCTTTGTTGCGGCCGAAGAAGGGCATCAACTGCCTTACGGGTGGCCCACGAGGGTCAGGGGCGCGCCAAGGGGGGCAGGCGCGCCGCCTGCCTCGTGGCCACCTCGGGCACCGTCTCGCGTGGATTTTTCTTCCGGAATATTCCAAATATTCCAAAAATAAGCTCCGTACGTTTTTATCTCATTTGGATTCCGTTTGATATGGATATTCTGCGAAACATAAAACATGCAACAAATAGGAACTGGCACTGGGCACTGGATCAATATGTTAGTCCCAAAAATAGTATAAAAAGATGCCAAAAGTATATAAAGTTGTATAATATTGGCATGGAACAATCAAAAATTGTAGATACGACGGAGACATATCAGCATCCCCAAGCTTAATTCCTGCTCGTCCTCAAGTAGGTAAATGATAAAAAAGATAATTTTTGATGTGGAATGCTACCTAGGATAATCTGGAGCACATATCTAATCATGACATGAATATTAAGATATGAGTAATTCAAAGCAATAGTCTATCATTTGACATAAAAACAATAATACTTCAAGCCTACTAATAAAGCAATCACCAGGGCTCCGACGAAGAAGGGAAGAGGGAAGAAACCCATGCCTGCGCCTTGCTCGCCGCCGTTGGCGGCCCCCACCGAGGGCTTGGGCAAGGTCAGCTCGGCTCTGGCCACTATCTTCAACGAATGCGGGAGGACGACGACCTGGCCCGCGTCCCACTTCTCCATCGACAGGATAGTCACCGAGGTCCAGTATTTCGCCAATGCCCTATGGGCGGGTCTGGTTCCCCCCTTTTTTGATTTCTTCAATGCCGTGCTTTCCCACTATCAGATCCACATGATGCATCTGGGTCCTGAATCCATCACCCTTCTTTCGGTCTTCGCCTTTGTTTACGAGGCAATGGTGGGCATCCTTCCTTCGGTTGCCTTGCTGCGCCACTTCTTCTCTCTGTGTCTTGTCGACCCTACCCAATGCTTGGCGTGCGTGAGCTTCGCTGCCGCGTCTGAGACAGCGGCCTCAGGGATTGACTTCAGGCTCCCTCCGCCTGCGGCTGGGTTCCGCGAGCGGTGGCTGTATGTGGATGTAGGGGTGCCCAGCCCCCTGCTATCGGAGCCAACTTCGCCTGCTGTCCCCAATTCAGGCTGGGGCCAGGAGAGGCTTGAGAACCCCCGGCTCGTCTTCGTCTGGCACCGCTTCACGTTCTTGAGGTCGCTTGGCGTGACAGCGCCCAAGGTGGTGAAGGAGTTCCTGCTACGCCGCGTTGCTCCTCTCCAACGTCACTCCCGCCAGATGTGGGCCTTCTGCGGGTGTGATGATCGTATGAGGCTCCAGGAAGAGGACCTGACGCCTGAAGTGCTGAGGACAGCGCTCTTGATCCTGACTGGGGACCCCAATCCTGGCAGCATCCAGCAGGGAGGGGCCTTGCTGTACCTCTGCCAGAACAGGGACGATTTTGTGAATCAGATGCCTATCTTTGATGAGTGGGGGCCGCGCCCCGCCGGCCTCCAGGGGCCTCATGAGAACCCAGTGATGGTGACTGCCCTTCCAGTCGGCCAAGGCGACTCTTCCTCAAGTGGCGGAGCAGGGAGGCATGAGGCGCTAGAGGCCGAGGGGGCTCCCGGCGGGGTGACAGCACCGAGCGATGCTCATGAGGGAGCAGCTCTTGGGGCCCGTGCCGCTGAGGCTGAGGATGGCAAGCAGCTACCCTCAGCGCCTGCAACTGAGGCCGCTGAGGCTCCAGCCGCTTCTCTTGGCGAGGCGATTGGCAGCGCGCATCAGGCTGGTGCCCTGACACGGATCGCCTTGACACTCCGTCTTCGTCGCAGGTCGATCCCTGCGCTCAACTCTTCGGCCGCTTCTGTGTGGACTTTGAGGCCCTCCGGAAGAGAAGGGAGGCCCTGGGCGACGATTACCCTTGTCGCCTGCTGAAGCATAGGAAGTACTTCGCCACTGATGAGTAAGCCTTCTCCTTTCCGACTTCCCGATCCTTCTGTTGCTTTTGCTGATCCTTGCTCCGCAGGCCCCTTCCAGCCGAGCTCACGGAGACGGCTGAGGTGCCGTCCCCCTTGGCTTCGCCCCCTCCACCGTCCTCAAGCGCTCCAAGCAGCAGAGCCCTTGTGGTGAGGGCGATCGGAGAGGCGAACCGTCCCGAGGCGCATCGTGGCCTTGCGCACCTCGCGATCCTCCTTCGCGGGCCTTCTCGTGGCATAGCCAGCCGGCCGTGGGCTTCTCGCCTGGTCGTGGACTGCGATTGGCTGAGGCGCTCCTTGCGCTCTTCATCTGGGGACGGGCTGGCTCCAGGCCGGGCTTCTGGTGTGGCGTGCCCGGCCGTCGCGAGGGTGCCAGCCCCCAGCCCCCTGCCCGGAGGTGGAGTGCTGATTCGTGGCCCCCGGCGCTTGCTCGAGGTAGATGATGGTGTGGAAGACGTGCTCGAGCGCGCCCGGGAGCGTCACGCTCTTCGCCAAGGATTCCTTCGAAGGGCGGCTGACGCGGTGAGCCTGCTTGGTGAGGAGCTTGCTGATGAAGACGCGCGCCTTGAGGCCGAGGGCCTGCACCTGGCTGCAGAGAGGCGCGAGCTGGAGGGCGCCATCTCCCTTGCGCGCCGTCAGCGCGATCTTGACGACGCAGAGGCCAAGGCGTTGCTGGTGGCCTCTCGGGAGGCCCGATCTTGGGCTGCTGAGGAGGCCCGGGAAGCCGACCGGCGGCGAGAGGCGGCGGAGGAGCGGGCTCGGGAGCTCCTGGCCTGGTGCCAATCACTGGAGGAGCAAGTGGAGCTGCGCGAGGCAGCCCTCGCGTTGATGAAGGTGGCCTCTGGCGACCCAGCAGAGCTCCAGAAGCGTGAGGAGGCGCTGACGCTGGAAGCCACCGAACGTGCCCGCAAATACGAGCGTCTGGAGACGACGGAGCGCTTGGTGACGCAGGCGGAGGATGATGTCGCTGCACGGGAAGCCCGTGTCCTGGAGGAGGTCGGACGTCGGGTGGCGATGGCGCGCTTGAACTTCGAGCACGAATTTGAGGAGAGGCTGGGGTTGATGCGGGCCGAGGCTGAAGGTAGGACTGCTGCCTTGAGGGCTAAGCTGGAGGAAGCGACGCGGCGGGCCGATGCTTTTCGGGCCACCCTTGAGGTAGCGCGAGGGGAGTCAACCACCTCATAGGCTGAGGTGCTCCTTCTTCGCCAGCGGGTGGAGGAGGCTGAGGTCGTCGTGCGCCAGAATGCGGACGAGATACGTCAGCGGCGGATCCTGGAGCATGAGCACGGCCCCATGCTCACCACGCTCCGGGAGAGAGCCAACACAACCTTGGGCAACATCTGCGAGGCGGCTGTTGGCGAGCCGCACGCAGTCAACTACGCCGGCAACCTTCAGTTCTTCACCGACGTGGTGACGCAGCTGGAGGCGCGGTCGGTCAGGGCTGACAGGTTGGTGGAGGAGAGGAGCCGCGCCCTGCTCGGGCGCGCCTTTTCTCGCGTCTTCAGCCATCTCCGGAACATGGATCCCAACTTCGATTTCGACGCCGCCATCGCCCAGTCCCCCAGGCCGTCCGAGGCGACTTGGCGCACTGGGTGGAAGACAATGTGGGTGCTCTTGTCAGGGCTTTCGCTTCAGACAACAACGGCGTGATCATGGCTGCCGACGAGGGCGGTGTGGTGAACGGCCCTGCCGCCACTGGCGGCGACGCAGACAACGATGGCGAGTCCAGCGACGGCAGCAACGGTTCGGGTGGTGCTCCTGAGGACGCATTGGGGGATTTATCCGACTGATTGCGCATTGTTCCTGCTTCCTTACCCTGCATGAATAGAACTCAGGTTTTGGCCTGATGGCTGTGAGAGCATTTTGGAGGGGGAGCCCCTCATGTAAAACTTGTGTTCATCGTATTAGTAGACGTTACATTGCCCATGCGCCCGCGCCAAGTGGTTGGCTTAAGTGACGCGCTTGTCGGCTAGTTTACCTTTGTCCCGTGCAGGCCCTGAGGTAGCCTGTGGGAGGCTGTGGTGTCTCGAGTGTTCCCTGACCGAATCCGTAGGATCTGCAGTAAAAAAACCCTCCTGAGAGGACGCGGCGGTGGCAGTCTGGGCTGCGTGCAAGCTGGGCCTGACCCGGCTTGCGAGGGGCTCACGAGGGGAGGCAGCTGAGGCGAAGTGGCAACCAAAACGCGAGAAATTGCTCGAACAAGACTAAGCACCCCTTCCCCGAACACACGCAAATCTCAAATTCAAATCCAACGTAAATCCAGCGGGGGAAAGTGACGACCAAAGGGAAAAGCAATGAAAGCAGACAAAAGGCCGCGTCCGGCACCTAATCTAGTCTTGGACGTCTTCTCACTAGCGCGGAGCTAAGTGCTGCCACTGGGCGTGGGATGGAGCCCCAGGGCCTGAGGCCGGCACCCCTGAGACTCCGGGGCGTGTACAGCCCCACTCATTATTACGTGAGAGTGTCACGGGGCGGCGAGCTTCACAGGCACTGGGCCTTCTTCACAGGTACCGACCTTGCTTCATATCGCCAGACGAGGGCCCCGCCTTGTGCCATACTCTAGTGCCATCAATGACGACCGGAAACCAGGACGCCACCGATGGGGTTGAGCGGTCGCCAGCGGTTCCCCCGACGACCATGGGTCCTCCGCTAGGGGCAGGCCCGGAGGCACCTCCCCATCAGAGGGCCTACCTCCTGAGAACACCTTGCTCCGAACGCCGCGATGGTGATGTCGGATCTTGGCCCCTCTCCTGCAGCCCCCTGCGCCCTCCTCCCGAGGGGTAGGAGACTATGGGAGAGGGGCAGCTGCTCGCTGTGGCGACCTGCACCTCCTGCGATCCATGATTAGCATATGCCTGCTCCTGAGGAATTAGCGGTACCCGATAATCGCTGCCTCCAGCGTGGCCGGTGGGACCGTTCCGGGGCTCCTGTAAGAGCTCAGCTTCTGGCACCTCGTCTCCCCAGCTTGGGCTGAGGAGCGAGCCTTGTTCGCCCTCGTGAGGGTGTCCTTGGTCCATCATGTGGGGCACGTATTCTTCTGGCGCGTCATCCCGAAGGCCACGCCGTAGTGCTCCGCGTGCCATGCAGCTCTGCTTGACACGCCCACCGTGGGATGGTAGCGCGGCTGTCCACTGGGGCCGGGGGTCGCGTCGAGTCCTTCTTCTCCGCAGACCGGGAGCGGGGGCAGCGCCGCCGCCGGTCCGCTGCCGACAGCCCCACTGGCGTTGGAGTAGCCTTGGAGCCCGCGGGCGCGCGCGAAGCCCCCGTGCGGGCCGCCCTGGGCTTGAGATGGGAGGTGGGTGCAGAAGGGGTGAGCCCCCGAGGCGGCGAAGCCCAGGAGCTCTGCCACCCGTTCGAGCAGCACGTCGTGGCCGCCCTCCAGCAGCCTGCACTGTAGCAGCTCTTGAGCCACCGTGAGCGCGGCCCTCGAGTTCGCCTGCTCCCGGCGGGTGTACGGTGTCGTGGTCGCGGCGTGATTGGAGGCCCTTGCTGCCGACCGCGCCTGCCGCGGTGTGAGAGCTGTCGAAGCCTGTCCACGTCTCCCGCGGCCCGCAGCGCCCTGCGAACTACGAGCTGCCTGGGGCATGGGGTCACCCGAGGCGAGCGGCTCTGCGCTGGCGGGCCACGCCGCCCAAGGATCTGGGTTGCCTGCCTGGTCGCCGGACATGGTGATGACGACGCGATGGGACACGAAGCGGTAGAAGGTGGATTCCGGCGCACCCCTACCTGGTGCGCCAAATGTCGGATTTCGGGTTCCGGCAGACCCTTGAGGTTTGAACACCGGGGTGTGCGTGGAGATTTCGCCTTCTACCTACCTGCACCCCTCCGCCTCGCTAAGATCTAAGCTATGGAAAGAACAGCACAAGAGACACATGGTTTATACTGGTTCAGGCCACCATTGTGGTGTAATACCCTACTCTAGTGTGTGGTGTGGTGGATTGCCTCTTGGGCTGACGATGATGAGCAATACAAGGAAGAACAGCCTCGCGAGGGTCTGTTCTTGGCTGAGGGGATGAACTGCTAGGAGGTGTTCAGTCACCCTTCTCTCTCTCTCTTCTCGATTCTCTCTCTGATTTCGATCCCCCTACCCTGTGGATGGCTAGTCCTATTTATAGGCAAAGGCCCTAGGCCTCTTCCCAAATATTGAGCGGGAAGGGCGCCAACAATTGGCCATTTTGAGGGGGAACATCTGGTACACTTATCCTGACTAAAGTTGGTCCTCGCCTGCCAAAGGCTCTGGTGGTGACGCTGCTTGGGCTCCACAATGACTTCCTCCCTGCCGTTAGACTGGTCTTGGTCTCGTTGCACCGAAACAGGTGCCTGCACTTGCTCCCTTTGCACCAAAGAGGAAAGGAGGACACTGCACGGGCTGGCGCACGCCTGGCGCCTTTGGTCGTCATGGCTTGCGTCACGGGCACCTCGTGAGGTACCCCGCCTTGATCTCTCCGCCTCCTCGCGAGCCAACCTAATGAGGCCGTGCCTGAGGAAGCTCCGTGTCGTCCGCCCCGTGAGGCTTGGCCCCTCGCGAGGGTCTTGGGTCTGTGTTGATGAAGATGGGCCGTGATGGGGCCCCCCTTTGAGCCACGCTGCAGGCCGCAGGCAGGCAAGTCTGGGGACCCCCGTTCCCAGAACGCCGACAAGTGAAGATGTTTGTGAAGCAAGTACCACTTTGGCTTGTCCAATTGGTATGAAATTTTTACAACATCTTACTATGACCAAATCTTTAAGACTTGCCAAATTTGAGCTCAAGTGGCATCACCATGTGAGTGCATCATTCAAATCTCATTTCCGGACCAGATTTGGCAGTTGTAATGCAACTACATTAAATCTTGATCCTAATCCCCTCAAAGTTACCAGGGTGAAAGTCCTTCTTACCCTAAACCTACCAGACAACTCCTTTGCTTCCAAACCCTTTCCTGTTGATCAGCAGTGCTTGGTCAAGTTTACTGCAGTAAACTTCAGGTGTTAACTACCATTTAACCATATCATTTCTAACTAGACTACCACCATAGTTGCAACCTCCCCAGGAAGGACAAGCCCCCAGACATTGTTTGGCCGGTCGTGTGCCACTGTGTGCACCAGTGTACACGGTGATCACGAGCTTTGGCATGCAATGCACGCGCTCTGCTAGCGTTGGCCGCGTCCACGGCTTCTTCTAGCTCCGGCCCCTCCTCCTCTCGCCGCCTTCACGCTCGGGAGCCTGTCCAACAACTAGCCTGCATCGTCGCCATCCTCCTGGAGCCCTCTCCCCCTTCGTCAGCCCCTCCGTCAGCTCTCGTCGCCGCGCGCCCACGGGAAGCCTGTAGCTGACCGAGCATTAATCGCACCATGGCTTCTTCCTCCTCTTGTCCCTGAGCTCTGCTCATCCCTGTGCACCGCTGTCGCTCCGTTGCATCTCTTTGCCGCCTTCCCCGAGCTCATGCGCGAGCACATGCGTCTGTGGCACTGGCCACGCGTCCGAGGAGACGCCAGCTCGCCTCCTCCTCCCTCCGGCTAAGCCAGCCCCGGCCCTTCCCGAGCTCACCACTCGACTTCATGCCCTCCACTAGACCTCCCTGACCAGTCAAACAAGCCCGAGGAGCTCTCGGTGGCCATCATTGCCGCCATGGTCGTCGCGGCCTCCCTCCTAAATTAGCTCGAAGTCGGCCCCCTCCCTCCCTCATTCCTTCACCAGAGAACTCCCCTCGGCCCCCTGATCCTCCCCACCTACTTGCCCCTCGACGGAGTGCCCCGCAGCCCCATAGCCAAACCCCACCGGAAGCCATCTCCATCGGATTCCGCGCCCTCATCGCTCTGGTCCTCCTCGATGTCCGTGCCCAGGCGGGATGGATGCGGCGCCTCTCCCCGATCTCCCCGTGTCATGCAATCGCCATGTCACACAATAGCATAAATATCATTACATTCATCCAGATACAATCAAGGTCCGACTACGGAACCAAAATAAAGACAACCCCAAAT
Organism: Triticum monococcum; assembly: GCA_034509565.1. Classification (NCBI taxonomy): domain Eukaryota; kingdom Viridiplantae; phylum Streptophyta; class Magnoliopsida; order Poales; family Poaceae; genus Triticum; species Triticum monococcum. The sequence continues at coordinate 70,770,518 of CM067842.1, read as the reverse complement.
GCATAATGTCCCCGATCCACCCAACTGGGCTCCACTACTTATCGTCTGGAAAGGAAATGTAGTATCATCCTGAGTCCTCATCAAACTCCCACTTGAGCTCAGTCGAATCTCCTGGAGCGGTATCATCGGTCCCTGCATCTGTTTTTGGAAGGAATCTGTGAGTCACAGGGACTCAGCAATCTCACACCCTCGCGATCAAGACTATTTAAGCTTATAGGAAGGGAAAAGGTATGAGGTGGAGCTGCAGCAAGCACTAGCATATATGGTGGCTAACATACGCAAATGAGAGCGAGAAGAGAAGGCAAAGGCACAATCGATAAACTATGATCAAGAAGTGATCCTAGAACAACCTACGTTCAAGCATAACACAAGACCATGTTCTCTTCCCGGACTCCGCCGAAAAGAGACCATCACGACCACACACTTTGTTGATTCATTTTAGTTAAGTTAAGTTTTGGGTTTTCTACAACCGACATTAACAAATTCCCATCTGCCCATAACCACGGGCACGACTTTCGAAAGTTCAAATCCCTACAGGGGTGTCCCAACTTAGCCCATCACAAGCTCTCACGGACAATGAAGGATATTCCTTCTCCCTAGACAACCTGATCAGACTCGGAATCCTGGTTACAAGACATCTCGACAATGGTAAAACTAAACCAGCAAAGCCACCCGAATGTGCCAACCAATCCCGATAGGAGCTGCACATATCTCGTTCTTAGGGCGCACCGGATGGGCAAGACGTCGGGTTGGCATAGACCCTGGTTGCCTAGGGGGCGCCGGACATCGCCCAGTTTGGACCAACACTTAGAAAAGCACTGGCCCTGGGGGTTAAAATAAAGATGACCCTTGAGTCCGCGAAACCCAACGGAAAAAGGCTAGGTGGCGAATGGTAAAACCAAGGTTGGGCCTTGCTGGAGGAGTTTTATTCAAGGCGAACTATCAAGGGGTTCCCATTATAACCCAATCATGTAAGGAACGCAAAATCAAGGAACATAACACCGGTATGACGGAAACTAGGGCGGCAAGAGTGGAACAAAACACCAGGCATAAGGCCGAGCCTTCCACCCTTTACCAAGTGTATAGATGCATTAAAATAGACAAGATATAATAATGGTATCCCAACAATAAACATGTTCCAACAAGGAACAAACTCCAATCTTCACCTGCAACTAGCAACGCTATAAGAGGGGCTGAGCAAAGCGGTAACATAGCCAAACAACGGTTTGCTAGGACAAGGTGGGTTATAGGTTTGACATGGCAATATGGGAGGCATGATAAGAAAGTGGTAGGTATCGTAGCATAGGCATAGCAACAGAGCGAGCATCTAGCAAGCAAAGATAGAAGTGATTTCGAGGGTATGGTCATCTTGCCTGCAAAGTTCTCCGAGTTGACGTTAGCTTGATCCTTGTAAGCGTACTCAACTGGTTCCTCGATCACGTACTCATATCCCGGCTCTACCCAAAGCAAGAACACAAACAAAGGGGGCCACAATCAACCACGTGCAATGCACAAACAACATGATGCAAAACATGGCATGATATGCGGGATGTGATATGCGATGCATATGCATGTTTTGGAAAGGAAAGATTGAACCTGGTCTCAACTTGGAAAACCAAGAGTGCCACTGGAAAGATGATTTGATTTCGGTCGAAATCGATATAAAGATCACCGGAATCGGATGCACGGTTTGCAAATGACAAGCAAAACAAATATGGCACCGATCTGCGATGAACAACACGATGCCATCTAAATGCATCAAGAACAACAAGCTACTGCACTCTAACACAACACCAAAGTACATGGCAGGGATCCATTCAAGATGATTGAAAAAGATGAACACTGAGCTATGGCTAATTCACTCAATAGCAGGTTCAAACAAGCATGGCAAAAATGCAAAAGATAACAGGTTACACACTTAGAGAAAATAACAACATGTCAGGAATCTAACATCAGGAAGCAATGTTTAGAGCAAGATAACAACATGCTACAGGAACATATCATGGCAAAGAAAGGCATGGCATGAAGCTACTCAAAGCATACAACAAAAGTCCCTTACTGACCATAAGCCAAAAGGGATCAGAAAATACAACGGCAACCATGTGAACATAGCAACTTACGTTAACAGATTCAGACTTACTAGAAAACTGGAACATGGCAAAACAGATTCATGTAGGCATGTTTACAAGCTCGATGCACCCACCACAAGGCATTGCATGACAAACTAAGCATACATCCAGCAAGTAGACATGGCATAGAAGCTAAACATGGCAAGAACAACCTCATAGCATGCACGGATAAACTACAACAACCTCGGCAAAATTGCTTAACAGGTAAACAATCTGCCAGGAACATTTTATAGCAAAAGTAGAGCTTGATTGAGTCATGCTAGGGTGCTCTATAATTGCAAACAAAGACATGGATGGATAGAGCACAACAATATCTCAAAATGATCCTTACTGAACATGCTCAAAAGAGGCATGGATCACTCTGTAGCAACATGAATACATGGCATAAAAATATTAACAGGGCAATGACTTAGAAGATTTCTAAGTCCCTGAAATCAGCAACATTACGAGAGCTACTTTACATGCTTGTGCTAGTCACCACAAAGATCACAAAAATACATGGCATACACCCTTGTAAAGATGGCATGGCATACTTCAAAACACATGTAGGGCTCAAGTTCATAGGAGGCACACATTAAACATGGCAAAAATGACAAATGTCCAATTACTGATAAGAATCTGAAAGTAACATTGCATAGCACTCTTGCAACAGGCATTTAGGGCATGGAGATCAGCTCAAATGAACATGGTGCAATGGTATGAAACGAAGTACTCATCGAGACGAACAATTTGATATGCTACACGCCCAAATCGGAGCCACGGACGCAGAGTTATGATGCGATGAAGAATGCTAAAATTAACTGGGATTGAGGCAAAAGTCAACCGTCTCAGATCTAGGGTTCGTTCGGGCACGTGAACCGAGGTAACTCCGGCGAGGTTGTGGCGGCTGGTGGGAGGCCGGAGAAGGGCGGATTCGGCCCTCCCGAGGTGTGCCGGCGACGAGGGGGGCACTGGACGGCGACTCGGTGAGGTCGGGCGGCGGCGAGGCAATACGGTGCTTGCGGCGGCGGGACGGCGAGGAGGAGGCGGGCGACGCGGCGAGGGAGGAAGGCGCGGGCGTTCGGTGGCGGCAGATGGGCTTCGGGGGCCCGCCCTGGGCTCGGCGCGCCGGCGGCGGAGGGAGGCATCCGGGCGAATGGCGGCGTGCCACATGGCGGTGGTGGTGCCGGCGGACACGTCCGGCCCAACGGATTTCGTCCGGCGGCGCGAGGAGAGGGAGAGGGTTAGGGTTTGACCCGTGATTTTCGGGGGAGATGCCTTTATATAGGTAGAGGGAGCTAGGAGGCTCCAAATTGAGCACGGTTTGCGGCCACGCGATCGTGATCGAACGACCGAGATGATGGAGGGGTTTTCGGTGGGTTTTGGGCCACTTTGGAGGGGTGTTGGGCTTCAACACACACGAGGCCTTCTCGGTTCCTCGGTTAACCGTTGGAGTACCAAACGAAGTCGAAATGGCACGAAACTTGATAGGCGGTCTACCGATGGTAAACCAAGGCCTCTTGTCAAGTCTCGGTCCAATCCGAGAACGTTTAACACCCGCACACGAAAAGAGGTAAAAGGGAACACCGGAGGACATAGGAGCGCCGGAATGCAAAACGGACAACGGGGAAAATGCTCGGATGCATGAGGCGAACACATATGCAAATACGATGCACATGATGACGTGATATGAGATGCATGACAAAGACAAAAACAACACGAAGACAAAAATCCAACAACGAGGAAAATATCATAACTTAGTGCCGGAAATGGCAAGAGTTGGGATACAAATATGGCAGGTTACATATGGGGCGTTACACCCTGGTGCCCGTAGCCTCGCCGGAGCTCGTCGCTGGAGCGCGCCGGTCCTCCTCTGTCTCGCGGGCAGGCGCGAGATGGACGATGACCTCGGGCCAGGCGGGCCCCATCTCCATGCAGCCCCACCCGTCGGCGAGCGGGCGTTGACCCGGGCTGCCCACGCGGACAAGTGACGGGCCCCACCCTGTGGGACCCGCCCGTCAGCAACCACGCGCCTGGTCCCGCCACCGCCCACGTGGATTAGTGGATGCGTACTTTTGTAAGTACGTTTTCTCATGGGGAAAGCGTATTCTCCTTCTGCTTTAGCCAAAAACGCGTTTCCCTTCTCTGGAGGCATAATCTAAGGAATGCACTTTCTGTTTTTCAGCTCAGGGGCCTGTTGTGGAGAAATCTTTACAGATTAGTCCCTAAACTTCCCCCTCTCGTATCTTTTCAACCACAACTACAAATGAGGTGATTACAAAGCCCACTTCTTCTTCTCGTCGAGCCCGTTCTGTTGGTATCACTTTCACCATGTGTTAATATTCTGGAAATGACCTTCTTGCCCTTGCACGTAAACAACACCTCCAAGAGAGAACTGTTTCCGGCAAATCTTTCCACGGCTTCACCACACTTGTCCCCGGTGCCTTCTTCATCCCCAGGCAAGCCACAATACCCACTTGCATGATAGTCATGCAGTAGACATGGTTTTCAACTTGGATGTTTATTAAATGATTGCTTGTTTAAAATATGGTTATCATTGTTTCGGCAATGCTTCTGGTTAATGCTTACTTTCTTGCTATGTTGTTATGCACCTGGTTGTCATGCCCTGCTAGTTGCTAGTATTCTTTTGTTATGCTTATGCTTATGCTTGCTAGTAGTACATGTTGATATTGGTGATGGTCTTCGGTGCATGACTGCCGTCTGTCCCGAGTACCGTTGTTATGCATGTTCCATTACATCCAGTTGGTTAAATGATTGCATCGTAGTATTGTTGATATGTCTTGCATGATATTTATTGTTGATGCTAGTGGTCATGCTAGGTTTCAATGAGTAGTGTTGTACTTGTGATCTTCATGCTCGTCATTATACTATGTTCAGTTGGATATGATTCATTGTGGATATGGTGGATAATTATGTTGCACCCCGTGCTTATGTTGATATCATATTTATGCATTATCACATCATGTTATTTTATCATGGCTCAGCATATTGCATTCAAGTTTAACCGGATTAAATTGAACTTGAACAACTGTTGGCTGAGTCATGGTGCCACCATATCGAACTAACCAGTGCAACCATGCTTACCTTTATGGGAAGGTCCTAACTGGGTCTATTGTCGTGCCTCTCACTGGTGCCTCCAACTAGGGAAGGTTATGGACGTGCTTACCCTGATCAGGTAGGCGGACATAACCTTGTGTGCCCGTAGATTTGATGATAAGAGCTTTTTTCCCTGTTTGGGACGGGCCATGATGGTGGCCATTGTGTCTTTGGTAGACACGGGGCCACCCATGACCTAGCCCAATGGGGAGTTGGTCGGAGTGGCCGGGAGAGTGTCATGGCAGTAGATCGGTTTTGTCGGAACGCCGTTGGTCCACCCGAATGGGAGTGCGAGGCCAGGGGTTCCGTGGTGTGGGTACACTGTACTAACCTCTGCAGAGTGTATATTAAATCTATCGATAGTCGTGCCCACGGATAAGGGCCTAGTTCGTAGTTGGCCACACTATGTGTCAACAGTATTAATAATAATGTGTTTAATAACAACCCTAGTTCGATGAGGAGATAAGTTGGTTGTGATCGCCGGAAAGATCACCATTAGAGACCAAGTGTTGGTCATGGTTGTGATCGCCGGAATGATCACCATGGTATCAAGGATACCGAGTTGTTGGATATTCGTGATGTTGTGCGAGAATCATGGGTAAAGATCAAGCTCCTTGTGGTCATTTAATGATTACTACGATATTGTTTATACCAAGCTTGATTTGATCCTGAGATGATCGTGTGATGTCTGCGGATGGTAAGTGATGCATGTGATGATTATGAAGTAACCCGAGCAGAATAAATAGTGCATATAGTTTCATCATGTTGCATGATAGTATTGTCATATTTATATGCTCATGCCATGCTCATGTTGTTCTAGCTGTATCATGTTCATATTGTTGCTGCCATGTTATCCGGATGATCTCATGAATATTTCCTCTTAACCTGTAATTGCCATGCTGTTGTTTGTCTTGAATGCTTCTGGTTATTGTGAGCTTGCAAGTACATTCAATGTACTAACTGTTGGGGAACGTTGCAGAAAACAAAAATTTTCCTACGGTTTCACCAAGATCCATCTATGAGTTCATCTAGCAACGAGTGATCGGATGCATCTACATACCTTTGTAGATCGCGAGCGGAAGCGTTCAAAGAACGGGGATGAGGTAGTTGTACACGACGTGATCCAAATCACCGGAGATCCTAGCGCCGAACGGACGGCACCTCCGCGTTCAACACATGTATGGTCAACGTGACGTCTCCTCCTTCTTGATCCAGGAAGGGGAGAGGAGAGGTTGAGGAAGATGGCACCAGCAGCAGCACGACGGCGTGGTGGTGATGGAGCTGCAGTACTCCGGCAGGGCTTCGCCAAGCTCTATGGAGGAGGAGGAGGTGTTGGAGAGGGAGAGGGAGGCACCAAAGGCGTGGTATATGCCCTCCTTCCCTCACTATATATAGGGAGCCAAGGGGGGGGGGCGCCGGCCCTAGGAGATCCAATCTCCTAGGGGGCGGCGGCCAAGGGAGGAGTCCCTCCCCCCCAAGGCACCTAAGGGGTGCCTTCCCCCTTTGGGACTCTTCTCTTCTTGAACCCTAGGCGCATGGGCCTCTCGGGGCTGGTGCCCTTGGCCCATGTAGGCCAAGGCGCACCCCCTACAGCCCATGTGGCCCCCCCGGGGCAGGTGGCCACACCCGGTGGACCCCCGGGACCCTTCCGGTGGTCCCGGTACAATACCGGTGACCCCGAAACTTGTCCCGATGGCCGAAATAGCACTTCCTATATATAATTCTTTACCTCCGGACCATTCTGGAACTCATCGTGACGTCCGGGATCTCATCCGGGACTCCGCACAACATTCGGGTTACTACATATACATATCCCTACAACCCTAGCGTCACCGAACCTTAAGTGTGTAGACCCTACGGGTTCGGGAGACACGTAGACATGACCGAGACGACTCTCCGGTCAGTAACCAACAGCGGGATCTGGATACCCATGTTGGCTCCCACATGCTCCTCGATGATCTCATCGGATGAACCACAATGTCGAGGATTCAAGCAACCCTGTATTCAATTCCCTTTGTCAATCGATATGTTACTTGCCCGAGATTCGATCGTCGGTATCCCAATACCTTGTTCAATCTCGTTACTGGCAAGTCACTTTACTCGTACCGTAATGCATGATCCCATGACCAGACACTTGGTCACTTTGAGCTCATAATGATGATGAATTACCGAGTGGGCCCAGTGATACCTCTCCGTCATACGGAGTGACAAATCCCAGTCTTGATCGGTGTCAACCCAACAGACACTTTCGGAGATACCCGTAGTATACCTTTATGGTCACCCAGTTACTTGTGACGTTTCGTACACCCAAAGCACTCCTAGGGTATCCGGGAGTTACACGATCTCATGGTCTAAGGAAAGGATACTTGACATTGGAAAAACTCTAGCAAACGAACTATACGATCTTTATGCTATGTTTAGGATTGGGTCTTGTCCATCACATCATTCTCCTAATGATGTGATCTCGTTATCAATGACATCCAATGTCCATAGTCAGGAAACCATGACTATCTGTTGATCAACGAGCTAGTCAACTAGAGGCTTACTAGGGACATGTTGGTGTCTGTTATTCACACATGTATTACGATTTCGGGATAACACAATTATAGCATGAATAAAGACAATTATCATGAACAAGGAAATATAATAATAATGCTTTTATTATTGCCTCTAGGGCATATTTCCAATAGTCTCCCACTTGCACTAGAGTCAATAATCTAGTTACATTGTGATGAATCGAACAACCATGGAATTCTGGTGTTCATCATGTTTTGCTCTAGGGAGAGGTTTAGTCAACGGATCTGCTACATTCAGGTCCGTATGTACTTTACAAATATCTATGTCTCCATCTTGAACATTTTCATGAATGGGGTTGAAGCGACGGTTGATGTGCCTGTCTTCTTGTGAAACCTGGGCTCCTTGGCAAGTGCAATAGCTCCAGTGTTGTCACAGAAGAGTTTGATTGCCCCCGACGCATTGGGTATGACTCCGAGGTCGGTGATGAACTCCTTCACCCAAATTGCTTCATGTGCTGCCTCTGAGGCTGCCATGTACTCCGCTTCACATGTAGATCCCGCCACGACGCTCTGCTTGCAACTGCACCAGCTTACTGCCCCACCATTCAAAATATACACGTATCCGGTTTGTGACTTAGAGTCATCCAGATCTGTGTCGAAGCTAGCGTCGACGTAACCCTTTACGACGAGCTCTTCGTCACCTCCATAAATGAGAAGCATTTCCTTAGTCCTTTTCAGGTACTTCAGGATATTCTTGACCGCTGTCCAGTGTTCCTTGCCGGGATTACTTTGGTACCTTCCTACCAAACTTACGGCAAGGTTTACATCAGGTCTGGCACACAGCATGGCATACATAATAGAACCTATGGCTGAGGCATAGGGGATGACACTCATCTCTTCTATATCTTCTGCCGTGGTCGGACATTGAGCTGAGCTCAATTTCACACCTTGTAGCACAGGCAAGAACCCCTTCTTAGACTGATCCATATTGAACTTCTTCAATATCTTATCAAGGTATGTGCTTTGTGAAAGACCTATGAGGCGTCTTCATCTATCTCTATAGATCTTGATGCCTAATATATAAGCATTTTCTCCAAGGTCCTTCATTGAAAAACTCTTATTCAAGTAGGCCTTAATGATGTCTAAGAGTTCTATATTATTTCCCATCAAAAGTATGTCATCTACATATAATATGAGAAATGCTACAGAGCTCCCACTCACTTTCTTGTAAAGGCAGGCTTCTGCATAAGTCTGCGTAAACCCAAACACTTTGATCATCTCATCAAAGCGAATGTTCCAACTCCGAGATGCTTGCACCAGCCCATAAATCGAGCATTGGAGCTTGCACACCTTGTTAGCATTCTTAGGATCAACAAAACCTTCCGGCTGCATCATATACAATTCTTCCTTAAGGAAACCATTAAGGAATGCCGTTTTGACATCCATTTGCCATATCTCATAATCATAGAATGCGGCAATTGCTAACATGATTCGGACGGACTTTAGCTTCGCTACCGGTGAGAAAGTCTCATCGTAGTCAACCCCTTGAACTTGTTGATAACCCTTAGCGACAAGCCGAGCTTTATAGATCGTCACATTACCATCCGCGTCTGTCTTCTTCTTAAAGATCCATTTATTTTCTATGGCTCGCCGATCATCGGGCAAGTCAGTCAAAGTCCATACTTTGTTTTCATACATGGATCCTATCTCGGATTTCATGGCTTCTAGCCATTTGTCGGAATCCGGGCCCGCCATCGCTTCTTCATAGTTCGAAGGTTCACCATTGTCTAACAACATGATTTCCAGGACAGGGTTGCCGTACCACTCTGGTGCGGAACATGTCCTTGTGGACCTACGAAGTTCAGTAGCAACTTGATCTGAAGTTTCATGATCATCATCATTAACTTCCTCTCTAGTCGGTGCAGTCACCTCAGGAACATTTTCTTGAGTTGCGCCATTTTCCGGTTCAAGAGGTAACACTTCATCAAGTTCCACTTTCCTCCCACTTACTTCTTTCAAGAGAAACTCCTTCTCTAGAAAGGATCCATTCTTGGTAACAAAGATCTTGCCTTTGGATCTGAGGTAGAAGGTATACCCAACAGTTTCTTTAGGGTATCCTATGAAGACACATTTTTCCGACTTGGGTTCGAGCTTTTCAGGTTGAAGTTTCTTGACATAAGCATCGCATCCCCAAACTTTTAGAAACGACAGCTTAGGTTTCTTCCCAAACCATAATTCATACGGTGTCGTCTCAACGGATTTCGACGGAGCCCTATTTAAAGTGAATGCGACAGTCTCTAAAGCATAGCCCCAAAAAGATAGCGGTAAATCGGTAAGAGACATCATAGATCGCACCATATCTAATAAAGTGCGATTACGACGTTCGGACACACCATTACGCTGAGGTGTTCCAGGCGGCGTGAGTTGTGAAACTATTCCACATTTTCTTAAGTGTGTTCCAAATTCGTGACTCAAGTATTCTCCTCCACGATCTGATCGCAAAAACTTGATTTTTCTGTCACATTGATTCTCAACCTCACTCTGAAATTCCTTGAACTTTTCAAAGGTTTCAGACTTGTGTTTCATTAAGTAGACATACCCATATCTACTCAAGTCATCAGTGAGGGTGAGAACATAACGATAGCCACCGCGAGCCTCAACACTCATTGGACCGCACACATCAGTATGTATGATTTACAACAAGTTGGTTGCTCGCTCCATTGTTCCTGAGAACGGAGTCTTGGTCATTTTACCCATGAGGCATGGTTCGCACGTGTCAAATGATTCATAATCAAGAGACTCTAAAAGTCCATCTGCATGGAGCTTCTTCATGCGTTTGACACCTATGTGACCAAGGCGGCAGTGCCACAAATATGTGGGACTATCATTATCAACCTTACATCTTTTGGTATTCACACTATGAACATGTGTAGCATTACGCTCGAGATTCATTAAGAATAAACCATTCACCATGGGAGCATGACCATAAAACATATCTCTCATATAAATAGAACAACCATTATTCTCGGATTTAAATGAGTAGCCATCTCGAATTAAACGAGATCCCAATACAATGTTCATGCTCAAAGCTGGCACTAAATAACAATTATTGAGGTTTAAAACTAATCCCGTAGGTAAATGTAGAGGTAGCATGCCGACGGTGATCACATCGACCTTGGAACCATTCCCGACGCGCATCGTCACCTCGTCCTTCGCCAGTCTCCGTTTATTCCGCAGCTCCTGCTTTGAGTTACAAATGTGAGCAACTGCACCGGTATCAAATACCCAGGAGCTACTATGAGTACTAGTAAGGTACACATCAATTACATGTATATCACATATACCTTTTGTTTTGCCGGCCTTCTTGTCCGCTAAGTATTTGGGGCAGTTCCGCTTCCAGTGACCACTTCCCTTGCAATAAAAGCACTCAGTCTCGGGCTTGGGTCCATTCTTTGGCTTCTTCCCGGCAGCTTGCTTACCGGGCACGGCAACTCCCTTGCCGTCCTTCTTGAAGTTCTTTTTACCCTTGCCTTTCTTGAACTTAGTGGTTTTATTGACCATCAACACTTGATGTTCCTTCTTGACTTCTACCTCTGCTGATTTCAGCATTGCAAATACCTCAGGAATGGTCTTTTCCATCCCCTGCATATTGAAGTTCATCACAAAGCTCTTGTAGCTTGGTGGAAGCGACTGGAGGATTCTGTCAATGACCGCATCATCCGGGAGATTAACTCCCAGCTGAGTCAAGCGGTTATGCAACCCAGACATAGTGAGTATGTGCTCACTGACAGAACTATTTTCCTCCATCTTACAGCTGAAGAACTTGTCGGAGACCTCATATCTCTCGACCCGGGCATGAGCTTGGAAAACCATTTTCAGCTCTTCGAACATCTCATATGCTCCATGTCTCTCAAAACGCTTTTGGAGCCCCGGCTCTAAGCTATAAAGCATGCCACACTGAACGAGGGAGTAGTCATCAGCACGTGTCTGCCAAGCGTTCATAATGTCTTGGTTCTGTGGGACGGGAGCTTCACCTAGCGGTGCATGTAGGACATAATCTTTCTTGGCAGCTATGAGGATGATCCTCAGGTTTCGGACCCAGTCCGTGTAGTTGTTGCCATCGTCTTTCAGCTTGGTTTTCTCTAGGAACGCGTTGAAGTTGAGGACTACGTTGGCCATTTGATCTACAAGACATATTGCAAAGATTTTAGACTAAGTTCATGATAATTAAGTTCATCTAATCAAATTATTCAATGAACTCCCACTTAGATAGACATCCCTCTTCTAGTCATCTAAGTATAACATGATCCGAGTTAACTAGGCCGTGTCCGATCATCACGTGAGACGGACTAATCAACGTCGGTGAACATCTTCATGTTGATCGTATCTTCTATACGACTCATGCTCGACCTTTCGGTCTTCTGTGTTCCGAGGCCATGTCTGTACATGCTAGGCTCGTCAAGTCAACCTAAGTGTTTGCTTGTGTAAATCTGTCTTACACCCGTTGTATGTGAACGTTAGAATCTATCACACCCGATCATCACGTGGTGCTTCGAAACAACGAACTGTCGCAACGGTGCACAGTTAGGGGGAACACTTTCATGAAATTATTATGAGGGATCATCTTATTTACTACCGTTGTTCTAAGTAAACAAGATGCAAAAACATGATAAACATCACATGCAATCAAATAATAATAGTGACATGATATGGCCAATATCACATAGCTCCTTTGATCTCCATCTTGGGGCTCCATGATCATCTTGTCACCGGCTTGACACCATGATCTCCATCATCATGATCTCCATCATCATGTCTCCATGAAGTTGCTCGCCAACTATTACTTCTACTACTATGGCTAACGCGTTTAGCAATAAAGTAAAGTAATTTACATGGCGTTTCTCAATGACATGCAGGTCATACAAAAATAAAGACAACTCCTATGGCCCCTGCCGGTTGTCATACTCATCGACATGCAAGTCGTGATTCCTATTACAATAGCATGAACATCTCATACAACACATATATATCATTCATCATTCATCACAACTTTGGCCATATCATATCACAAAGCACTTGCTGCAAAAACAAGTTAGACGTCCTCTAATTGTTGTTGCAAGTTTTACGTGGCTGAAATAGGGTTCTAGCAAGAACGTTTTCTTACCTACGTGAAAGCCACAACGTGATTTGTCAACTTCTATTTACCCTTCATAAGGACCCTTTTCGTCGAATCCCCTCCAACTAAAGTGGAGAGACAGACACCCGCCAGCCACCTTATGCAACTAGTGCATGTCAGTCGGTGGAACCGGTCTCACGTAAGCGTACGTGTAAGGTTGGTCCGGGCCGCTTCATCCCACAATACCATTTAAGCAAGATAAGACTAGTAGCGGCAAGAAAGTTGACAACATCTACGCCCACAACAAATTGTGTTCTACTCGCGCAAGAAGAACTATGCATAGACCTAGCTCAAGATGCCACTGTTGGGGAACGTTGCAGAAAACAAAAAATTTCCTACGGTTTCACCAAGATCCATCTATGAGTTCATCTAGCAACGAGTGATCGGATGCATCTACATACGTTTGTAGATCGCGAGCGGAAGCGTTCAAAGAACGGGGATGAGGTAGTCGTACACGACGTGATCCAAATCACCGGAGATCCTAGCGCCGAATGGACGGCACCTCCGCGTTCAACACACGTACGGTCAGCGTGACGTCTCCTCCTTCTTGATCCAGCAAGGGGAGAGGAGAGGTTGAGGAAGATGGCTCCAGCAGTAGCACGACGGCGTGGTGGTGATGGAGCTGCAGTAGTCCAGCAGGGCTTCGCCAAGCTCTATGGAGGAGGAGGAGGAGGTGTTGGAGAGGGAGAGGGAGGCACCAAAGGCGTGGTATGAGAGGCCCCCCTTCCCTCACTATATATAGGGAGCCACGGGGGGGGGGGGCGCCGGGGCGGCGGCCAAGGGAGGAGTCCCTCCCCCCCCCCCAAGGCACCTAGAGGGTGCCTTCCCCCTTTGGGACTCTTCCCTTCTTGAACCCTAGGCGCATCGGCCTCTTGGGGCTGGTGCCCTTGGCCCATGTAGGCCAAGGCGCACCCCCTACAGCCCATGTGCCCCGCCCCGGGGCAGGTGGACCCACCCGATGGACCCCCGAGACCCTTCCGGTGGTCCCGGTACAATACCGGTGACCCCGAAACTTGTCCCGATGGCCGAAATAGCACTTCCTATATATAATTCTTTACCTCCGGACCATTCCGGAACTCCTCGTGACATCCGGGATCTCATCCGGGACTCCGAACAACATTCGGGTTACTGCATATACATATCCCTACAACCCTAGCGTCACCGAACCTTAAGTGTGTAGACCCTACGGGTTCGGGAGACACGTAGACATGACCGAGACGACTCTTCGGTAAATAACCAACAACGGGATCTGGATACCCATGTTGGCTCCCACATGCTCCTCGATGATCTCCTCGGATGAAGCACGATGTCGAGGATTCAAGCAACCCTGTATTCCATTCCCTTTGTCAATCGATATGTTACTTGCCCGAGATTCGATCGTCGGTATCCCAATACCTTGTTCAATCTCGTTACCGGCAAGTCACTTTACTCGTACCGTAATGCATGATCCTGTGACCAGAAACTTGTTCACTTTGAGTTCATAATGATGACGCATTACCGAGTGGGCCCAGTGATACCTCTCCATCATACGGAGTGACAAATCCCAGTCTTGATCCGTGTCAACCCAACAGACACTTTCGGAGATACCCGTAGTATACCTTTATGGTCACCCAGTTACGTTGTGACGTTTGGTACACCCAAAGCACTCCTACGGTATCCGGGAGTTACACGATCTCATGGTCTAAGGAAAGGATACTTGACATTGGAAAAACTCTACCAAATGAACTATACGATCTTTATGCTATGTTTAGGATTGGGTCTTGTCCATCACATCATTCTCCTAATGATGTGATCTCGTTATCAATGACATCCAATGTCCATAGTCAGGAAACCATGACTATCTGTTGATCAACGAGCTAGTCAACTAGAGGCTTACTAGGGACATGTTGGTGTCTGTTATTCACACATGTATTACGATTTCCGGATAACACAATTATAGCATGATTAAAGACAATTATCATGAACAAGGAAATATAATAATAATGCTTTTATTATTGCCTCTAGGGCTATTTCCAACACTGACCTGGCGTGTCATGCCAGTTTGCAGGTCATGCCAGATTTGAATGCTTGTTTACCATGGATTCTTTGTTTGCGAGCTAGGATAAGCGTTCCAG
Organism: Triticum monococcum; assembly: GCA_034509565.1. Lineage (NCBI taxonomy): Eukaryota > Viridiplantae > Streptophyta > Magnoliopsida > Poales > Poaceae > Triticum > Triticum monococcum. Next base: position 70,755,487 of record CM067842.1, on the reverse strand, counting down.
CCAGAGTCCCGGCGGAGTGGAGTTCACCACCGTTGTCGTTGTTCCGCTGCAGTAGTTGTTCCGCTGCAGTAGTTGTTCCGCTGCTTCAAATTGTTATGCTTCCTGTATAGAGCAATCATGGTTGGCGTAGTGTCGTCGTGCCGATGTTATTCATTGTAATATTGGAACCCGTGTATTCACATCCGTGTTGTAATAGAGAGCTGGTTTGTTCTATGCTAAGTAGTGTCGTATTCCAGAAGACTTCACCTCGATCTCTAGGCTGGAATACAGGGTGTTCCAGTTTTCTCTGAGCCGGGGTGCCACATGCTTGGTATTAGAGCAGGTCTGGCTGTAGGATGCCCCAGACCGCGCGACAGTTAGAAAGCGGTAGCATAGACCCAGTTGGTTTGTTGCACTTGATTGTTGCATTTGGTTATCGCATAGCATGCATATAGATTGCAATTTTGTCACTAGCGGTTAATCTTGTGATTGTAGGTGTCATCGTTTTCGGTCCGCCGCCTGCACCATCTTCCTTAGCATGCCTGCTCCTCGGTGTGATGCGACCATATCATCATCCATGCCCTCCATCTCGTCCCCTTGGCAACCCTTGCTAATCTTTGTTATCAGAAAAGGGCAATGCCAATAAACCCAGTCTTCCATTGTTATCTTGCCATGTCATTTCATTCTTTGGACGGGTACGATTCCCTTCGTACGCTTGATGATGAGGTGGTCGTGACTTTTGTGTCTCGATACTTGATCGTCAAGTCCATTCTCACCTGTGTATCCATCCAGATCCAGCCACTGTTCAGCTAGTGCTTGGTGTAGTTTCAGTTACGCCAACTCCTTCCACACATAGATTTAATTTTCGTGCACACCGCCATAGCATATTAGACCGTAATACTGGAGTTTCCACGCGATTTGTGTGCTCTTGTTTTTAGTCGTTTCTTTTGTTTCTTTCTTTGGGCTGTCGATGTTACAAATTTCCCCCTATTAAAGTTGCTCGTCATCCAACACCGGACCCGAAGAGTCAGCAAGAAATGCATATATTTGGAAACTCAGCTAAACAGGATGGAATTGTCAGCAGACTGCAGTGAAATTGGAAATAGCTCATCTGAATACAAAAGAAATCCTGGATAGAATGTCAGTATAAAGTTTGCATAAACATGCACTCCTCATAGCAGAAATGATTAAATCAGCAAGAAGATAAACTGTGTGCAAGGTTGATAGAATATTATCAAAGGTATGGCTCAGATACAAGTTTAATTTTTCGTTGAGGATGATTTTGGAACACTACTAGGAAAATGGTTACCAGTAGCGCTGGTTTTTGAGCTACCAGTAGCGCGGGCACCAGCGCTACTGCTACGATGCTACAACTATTTTGTAGCAGTAGCGCGTTTTTAGGCCAGCGCTACTGGTAAGTTCAAGTACTAGTAGCGCGTTTTCCGGCCCGCGCTACTGCTAACATTTATGTTTTTTTAGCATTTTGGCGCTGTACATGTTTAAACAGATATATCATTTATACAATAACAACTCATCATGAACTAGTCTGTTTAAATAGCATATTCATTACCACTTGTCATCACCATCAAACAATGTTCGTCAATGAGACATCATATAACAAGTTGGTCACTAGTCATAATCACAACTCCTCCTCATCATCATCAACTCTAACACATTGTAGAACATAATAACACATTATAGCTATGACCTACTCCTCTCATAGGACCTACTCTACCCTCTCTTAGGTAAAATATCATAAAACAAGATAGGCATTGACGCTGCATTAAGGAAAATTGACTCTCCATAATAAAGAACGGAGATCATCCTGTCTCCAAGTCTTGGCCTACGCACAATGTTGCTTCCAAGTAGCTCTCTACAATGGTTCAAACATTTTTTTAAATCATCTATTATCATGGCTTCCTTGCTTTTAGAAATCCGGTATGGACAGGAGTGATGTGGATACTGCGGCTGACCTGGCCGTGGTGGCCATAAGCTCATAACATTAACGCGACCTCTCGTCAACATCAGATGAGGCACACAATCCATCGTGATTTTCTGTTCAAAAACATAGTAATAACTTTGTAGTTAGCAATATAATTTAGTTGTAGAAGAATTTATGCAAAAGATGCACGGATGTCGTAATAGTAGAAAATCTTACCATGATATCTCCATTGATGTTACCGTAGTTCAACACGTTCACTAGTGGCACGTATTGACCATAATGTGGAGGAGTTTTATAATAGCTATTGTAATTCTCAATATGAGTAAAAAATGCGATAAGACCATCTTGCTCCTAAGTTAATTGTGCTTCATCATTGTAGTAGTAGGTTCTGTCTGCCATTTTCCGTACATTTTTTGAAGAATGAAAATAAGCTGTCAATGGAAATAAACTATCAAATATTTTGAAATAAACAATATAAATTACTTAGTAAATATGTTTAAGAAACTCACACAGCGGTAGAACTGGAAGCGTGTCAACAAGGACCCAAATGGTCATATCATTTTCGTCGATGTCAGGATCACCAAGATCAAAGGTGAGAAGCATACCCTCATGAAAATCATACGCCTTGCAAAGGGCTTCCCAATTCAGGCAACCAAAATTGGATGAGTTCACAGAATTGTATAGATTTACAGCAAAATCATAACCATGATGGGTCCTTAGTTGAATTATCTTTGTCTCCATTCTTTCATGATCTTCAAAACCCATCTTCTCCAAGACATAGCATCTTGCATGGCATGGGATAAGCTAGTCGAATTGTAAAAGACGGAAATTACACGTTGAAGAAGCAGAGAAGTCGTGCAAAAAACAACAAAAAACACTTGACGTCGTTGCGTACCGTTTCAACATCGAAAGTCTCTTGGAGCTTGATGCTGAAGCGCCAACCTTCTACCAAGTGAGGCCTGTCGCACAGACCGCGCTCCTCTTCGAAGTACTCGCACATAGCGAATTCCCTTTCGTCGTCAGACATTTCCTAATAGGTAAGTAATAATCCATCATCGAATACATATATAGTAGTTTGTAGCAAAGATCATCATATAACAACTAAAACACCTAAAATATTTAGTTTGTAGCAAAGATCATCATATAATCCATCATGAATACATATATAGTAGGTTGTAGCACAAACCGCACTCATCTTTTGCATTCAATAAGCAAATAACTAATAGGTAATTAATAATCCATCATCGAATACATATATAATAGTTTGTAGCAAAGATCATCATATAATATCACTAATACATCTCGAAGAATAGCTCCTCTAGGTTCAGTGGGCCGCGGTGGACACCCAAAGAGAAGGAACCATCACCGGATCATAGCTCTGGTCAGATCCCCAAAGAATCTGCCAGATATTGGAGAACCGGCCATTCGCCAACGCAACCAAGTAGTGCTCGACATGCGCGTTCTCCTCCGTGACATGGTGCTGTGCCACCTGCGCGGGGACTCAAGCCTCACCACCGACGCAGGCCCATGTGACCGCCACCAAAGAAGCTCCGGGTTGAAGACGGGCTGGCTCCTCACTAAGCTGCGCTCACCAGAAGGTAGCACAACCCAGTACCAGCCCGGCGGAGCCCAATCCCGGACATGGCCCCTCGGCTCAACCAGGAGTCCTCCGCCGGGTCGACGACGAGGATGCGGGATAGGCATCGTCTACGTCGAGAACAAAATGCTTAATTATGAAAACAAAATTAATAAACACTTAGCAAATTTTGGCATGACCTTTGCTAAAAACAGGACATATCGAGCACCTAAAATTTGCCAGAACGTAAACGAATTGACATTTCTGGCAAAACATAGGCCACTCGAAAAAATATGACATGTCCAAAATGTGACATGTTCAAAATATGACATGTCCACTGCAAATTTGCATATAACAGGAAAAATTGTTTAACTAAAAAAAATAACAACAATTGCTTTAACTAAAAAAATACCTAGAATTATGTTAACTACACCTAAAACAACTAAAACACCTAAAATTCTGTTAACTACACCTAAAACAACTAAAACACCTAAAACTCTTTTAAATACACTTAAAACGCCTAAATTCTATAAACTACACCTAATTAAAAACCTACCTAAATTTCTGTCCTAACTTTAAAACCTAGCTAAATTTAAAAACCTAGGGTTCATACAAATTAACTAGGGTTCATACCTAATCTGTCCAAGCAAGGGTTCGATCATGCATAACCTAAATTATTCTAATAACCTAAATTTTTCAACTACACAATTCAGACTAACTACGCTAATAACTATAACTAGGGAGGGAGGGAGGAGGAGGAAGGAGGGAGGAGTACCTCTCCGTGGAGGAGGGCCGGCGCGGGAGGAGAGCCGGCGCGGGGGCCGGGGCGGCGGGCGGAGGAGGGAGGCCGATGCGGGGGAGCTAGGTGGCCGGTGGGGAGGAGGGCTGGCGTGGGCGAGGGCGGCCGACGCAGGGAGGAGGGCCGACACGGCGGACGGCAGTGCGGGGGTCGACGACGGTGCGCGAGGGATCGAGAGGGCCGGAGGAGTGTGGGAGTGTGAGTGAGAGTGAGATGAGGCCGGCCGGCCGGGGGGGGGGGGGGGTTAGTGGGCTTAACAGTAGCGCGAGAAATGGGCCAGCGCTACTACTAGGCCCACTAGCTGTAGCGCAGGTTGGACGACATGCAGTACTGCTATTTTTTGACCGGGGGGTGTGGTGTATTCCACTTAGCAGCAGTGTGGGGCTGTGTAACAAGCGCTGCTGCTAACTGATACCAATAGCGCTCTTTATAGCCAGCGCTAGTACTAACTAGTAGTAGCGTGGGGTTATAAACAAATGCTACTGGTAAACTTCTATCTATAAGCGTTTTCCTAGTAGTGGAACCCGATGTACCTGGAAGCAAGCAAAAATATGGCATGTACTCAAAAAGGAGGATAGTCCTGCAATACCCCGTTTCATACAAGAAATCAATAACAAAACTATTAAGATGGTTATATATGTGGAAATCGGTCCGCATATCACAATAAGAAGCTTCCGGTGTAAGCAACCCAATCTTCCCTCGCAAGGTACCCGAGAAGCTTCCAAGGCAAGATTCATCTATCTTCCTGAGTATGATACATGGATGGTTTCCCGTACAAGGTACTCTACTTTCTTCATTAAGCAACCGCAAAAGCTTCCAGCATAAGGTACTGAGTCTCTCCCCAGCAAAGTCTTTAAGGGGGTAAGCTTCTGAAGCACGATATCAGTCTTCTTCAGCAAGCTGTCCGATGAAAGTTTCGAGCACAAGCCAGCCAATCTTCCTCAGTAAGACATTGGTACAAGGTAGTACGCTGTGAATTGATAGCATATCCCAAGAATCAGATCCGCAACATTTTAGTAAGAAGCAAGAATTAGTCAGAATACATGTCTGTCTCGGGAATCAGATTCTCATATATATATATATATATATGCGGTGAGCGTACCACCAAGATCTTACAAGTCACTCGAATGAGAATCTGACGACTACGTGAGGCTGGTCAAGAGAAGAAAGTCAGTATACACCGTAGTGTGACAAAGGATTATGAGGATTGACGACATCAATGAGCTCAATGCAAGTACCTGTGAACCTGGAAAATGATCCTGATGAGACCTCGTCCCCTTTTTCTCCAATGACGGCACCATGCTTGTGATCTAAGTTTTTTTTAGCTATCCAGGGTGGATGCCGATTTTTATTTCTCTCTTCAACGACCGTCGCGAGTTCTGAGCTGCTGTTCGGTTGTCTCGTATAGCTGTTGAGTTTCTTTTTGTGACAGTAGCCCTATGGCTGCTTTTCGGCTATTTTAGGGAGCTGCCACCTTCTTCTTATCAACCCGGTCTCATGTTCTGAACTGCTTTTTCGGCCGTCCTGAGCCGTGGTTGAGTTATTTCAGTAATGTCCCAGATCTGAGTTGTAAAGACTATTCTGGTGGCTACTGATTTATTTGCCGATTTCTTGAAAAGGTTCGGATGATCATTTTCTTGCGGTCAGAACTTGAGGGGTGTTAACCCTGCCATTTAATGGGGTACCCTGCCAGAAAAATGAGGATAAGCTGCGATTGCTGAAAAATTGCACTAGCAGTACCTATGGTGATACGGAGAAGCAATATGACCCAACTCTTTCAGCAAAGGATCCAGACCAAGAAAACAATAATGAAGGAGCAAGACCAGTGATGCAGCCACGACAAGCGACAATCAAATATTTGGTATGGATCCGATACTCAAGACAGTGGAACCAGTTATGATGATTCAGAAACTTCCGCGATAAGCCAGAATCTGTCAGGAAAGCGGCTATGACCCAACTCAGTGTTTGGAACCTGAAGGAATTGCATTTAGTGGAGAAACCCAATGCAAGGAGTTAGAGCTTGGGTATCCACTAGAAAAATCTGATCACCACTTCATGAAAGATTGTCATTGTCGGATGACACACCCAGCGGAAATCACTCTTGGTTTGGTGAGACCGACATATATTTCAGTCATGAGGATCAATAACAGTCAGCTAAGTCAGCAGATCTAAAAAGAAATTGGAGCCTGTATAAGCATGAACAAGCAAGGTAAGATCTGTCAGAATATGGATATATTAAAGCAAACCACCCCAGGGCCAGTCAGATAAAAATTTAGTGGGAACAAAAATAAGAAAGAGGATACCCAAGTTGGAAACGGTTTCCTTAAGTCAGTATCTTCATACTTGTTCCCTGAGCAACCAAATCTCGAGGATGATATTTCTTTAAGGGGGTAAGGTTTGTGATAGCCTGATTTTTGGCCCTTTCCTTTTCTTTTGTTTTTCTGAGGTTTTTGCTTGAGTTTCCTTTTTCTGTGGCTATGTGGTCTGGAAACTAAAGAAGATGCCCTCTTCTTTGCTTCCAGAGTGGATTGCCATACCCAAATCCTTCCCTAGACCCTGTCATTTTCATCCTAGCCCAAATCCCAATATTCTTTTCATTGGGAATATTCCTTTTCTATTAAAGGAATAACTCAAATTGCCCTAGGGTGTGAAGCAACCTTTATTTCTATCACTCCTAAAATTCCCAAATAATTCTCATAAATTGTTTGGGTCATATCTTTCTCAAATATGGCAAAATATTTCATTTGTCATGTTTATCATCATGCTCAAATAATTCATTTCCTATCCTGCCCTAAATGACACATTGTGAAGCAAGTGCTATTTTCATTTTCCCAATTGACCTCAAACTCCTTGGACACCTTTTCCTATCCATATCATTGCCACATGCCAAAATGAAACCTCATTTTCCTAGTAATTATTTAATTATGATTTTCCAAAGTTTCTATCCAGAAAGAAGCTTTGTGAAGGAGATGCAAGCTAGGAATATCCAAATGAGTTGCCATTTTGCATGGTCCCTCATATCATCATATCATAGCTCTCCACCAAAGTAGAGCTCCTTTCATGCCTCCATGTGAGCTCATCTTCTATTCTTTGATTCTGTCCAAAATTTCAGTTTGTGAAGCAAGTATATTTTATCTTGCTCCATTATGGCTGCCAATTTTTCTAGGTCTTCTATTATCCATATAACCTACCTCCACCCATTTTGGGCATGGTTCATCAAGCCATTTTCCTCTAGAATTCTTGCAAGATTCTGGTCAGTGAAGATGTTTGTGAAGCAAGTACAACTTTGGCTTGTCCAATTGGTATGAAATTTTTACAGCATCTTACTATGACCAAATCATTAAGCCTTGCCAAATTTGAGATCAAGTGGCATCACCATGTGAGTGCATCATCCAAATCTCATTTCTGGACCAGATTTGCAGTTGTAAAGCAGCTACATTAAATCTTGATCCTAAGCCCCTCAAAGTTACCAGGGTGAAAGTCCTTCTTACCCTAAACCTACCAGACAACTCATTTGCTTCCAAACCCCTTCCTATTGATCAGCAGTGCTTGGTCAAGTTAACAGAAGTAAACTTCAGGTGTTAACTACCATTTAACCATATAACTTTTAACAAAACTACCATCGCAGTTGCAACCTCCCCAGGAAGGACAAGCCCCCAGACATTGTTTGGCCGGCCGTGTGCCACTGGGTGCACCAGTGCACGCGGTGATCACGAGCTTTGGCATGCAATGCACACGCTTTGCTGGCATTGGCCGCGTCCAGGGCGTCTTCTAGCTCCAGCCCCTCCTCCTCCTCTCGTCGCCTTCGCGCTCGGGAGCCTGTCAAACAGCTAGCCTGCGTCGTTGCCATCCTCCTGGAGCCCTCTCCCCCTCCGCCAGCTCTCGTCATCGCGCGCCCACGGGAAGCATGTAGCCGACCGAGCATTAATCGCACCATGGCTTCTTCCTCCTCTTGTCCCCAAGCTCTACTCGTCCCTATGCCCCGCTGTAGCTCTGCTTCACCTCTCCGTCCCCTTCCCCGAGTGTGGAAAAGCGGCGATAGGAGTTGCAAAATTGTCCCTAAGAAATTGACTACTTTACTAGACTGATAGCAAGTATTATGTGGGAGAGGCCACTGCTAGCATTTCATCCCTGACTTGGAATTCTATGCACTTATGATTGGAACTATTAGCAAGCATCCGCAACTACTAACGTTCATTAAGGTAAAACCCAACCATAGCAATAGATATATTGGTCCCCCTTCAATCCCGTATGCATCAATTTCTATGCTAGGTTGAAGCTTCTGTCACTCTTGCCCTCCAATACATAGTCCTATCAACATACAACTAACCCTATGGCATGACCCACGTGCGCACTCATATGATGGGCACCAAAGGACATCAACATAACCACAAGTAAATTAAATCAATCATAGCAATTAATCAACCACCGATAGGACAACGAAAATCTACCCAGACATCATAGGATGGCAACACATCATTGGATAATAATATGAAGCATAAAGCACCATGTTCAAGTAGAGGGTACAACGGGTTGCGGGACAGTGGACCGATGTAGATAGAGGGGGGAAGGTGATGGAGATGTTGGTGAAGATGGCGGAGGTGTTGGTGTAGATCGCGGTGATGATGATGATAGCCACGGCAGCGTTCTGGCGCCACCGGAAGAGAAGGGGAGAGGGGGTGGCCTTCGTCTTCTTCTTCCTTGACCTCCTCCCAAGATGGGAGAAGGGTTTCCCCTCTGGTCCTTGGCCTCCATCGCATGGGAGGGGCGAGAGCCCCTCCGAGATTGGATCTGTCTCTCTGTCTCTCTCTGTTTCTGCGTTCTCGTTTGCTGCCCTTTCACCATTTTGTATATATATATGGAGATCCGTAACTCTGATTGGATCGAAACCTTCGCCGTGATTTTTTACCAAAAAATAGCTTTGTTGCGGCCGAAGAAGGGCATCAACTGCCTTACGGGTGGCCCACGAGGGTCAGGGGCGCGCCCAGGGGGGCAGGCGCGCCGCCTGCCTCGTGGCCACCTCGGGCACCGTCTCGCGTGGATTTTTCTTCCGGAATTTTCCAAATATTCCAAAAATAAGCTCCGTACGTTTTTATCTCGTTTGGATTCCGTTTGATATGGATATTCTGCGAAACATAAAACATGCAACAAATAGGAACTGGCACTGGGCACTGGATCAATATGTTAGTCCCAAAAATAGTATAAAAAGATGCCAAAAGTATATAAAGTTGTATAATATTGGCTTGGAACAATCAAAAATTGTAGATACGACGGAGACGTATCAGCATCCCCAAGCTTAATTCCTGCTCGTCCTCAAGTAGGTAAATGATAAAAAAGATAATTTTTGATGTGGAATGCTACCTAGGATAATCTGGAGCACATATCTAATCATGACATGAATATTAAGATATGAGTAATTCAAAGCAATAGTCTATCATTTGACATAAAAACAATAATACTTCAAGCCTACTAATAAAGCAATCATGTCTTTTCAAAATAACATGGCCAAAGAAATTATCCCTACAAAATCATATAGTCTGGCTATGCTCCATCTTCACCACACGAAATATTCACATCATGCACAACCCCAATGACAAGCCAAGTAATTGTTTCATACTTTTGACATTCTCAAACCTTTTCAACTTTCACGCAATACATGAGCGTGAGCCATGGATATAACACTATGGGTGGAATAGAATGGTAGTTATGGAGAAGACAAAAAGGAGAAGATAGTCTCAAATCAACTAGGCGTATCAACGGGCTATGGAGATGCCCATCAATAGATATCAATGTGAGTGAGTAGGGATTGCCATGCGACGGATGCACTAGAGCTATAATTATATGAAAGCTCAAACTGAAACTAAGTGGGTGTGCATCCAACTTGCTTGCTCATGAAGACCTAGGGCATTTGAGGAAGCCCATCGTTGGAATATACAAGCCAAGTTCTATAATTAAAATTCCCACTAGTATATGAAAGTGATAACTCAAGAGACTCTCTATATGAAGAACATGGTGCTACTTTGAAGCACAAGTGTGGTAAAAGGATAGTAACATTGCCCCTTCTCTCTTTTTCTCTCTTTTTTATATTTTTATATTTCTTTATTTTTTGGTGGGCTTCTTTGACCTCTTTTTTGGGTAAAGTCCGGGGTCTCATCCCGACTTATGGGGGAATCGTAGTCTCCATCATCCTTTCCTCACTGGGGCAATGCTCTAATAATGATGATCATCACACTTTTATTTTCTTATAACTCAATATTACAACTCAATGTCTAGAACAAAGTATGACTCTATATGAATGCCCCCGGCGGTGTACCAGGATGTGCAATGATCTAGCGTATGGAAATGCCATAATAGGTAGGTATGGTGGCTGTTTTGAGGAAGGTATATGGTGGGTTTATGGTACCGGCGAAAGTTGCACAATACTAGAGAGGCTAGCAATGGTGGAAGGGTGAGAGTGCGTATAATCCATGGACTCAACATTAGTCATAAAGAACTCACATACTTATTGCAAAATTTTATTAGCCCCCTAAGCAAAGTAATACTACGCATGCCCCTAGGGGGATAGATTGGTAGGAAAAGACCATCGCTCGTCCCCTGTCGGGGGCTGCTAATCCCACGGACACCTATGGGACCGGCGGACCGAGCCCCTTTTCAGTTCGGCAGGGGGCGGAGAGAGCACGAAGAGCAGATCGAGGTGAAGCGCACGAGCGCGCGATCAGTTTACCAAGGTTCGGGCCGCACGGATGCGTAAAACCCTACTCCTGCTTTGTGGTTTGTATTGATTTCTTGCTCGGGAGCGCTGATTGCTACAGTACACACCAGCAGCTAACGAGACCGAGCGCGAGTGTGTTCTGTTGGCCGACCTCCTTCTATGTTGCGCATGGGCCTCCTTTTATATGCTCAAGGGGTCACCGACAGGTGGCAACATAGACAAGGGTAAAAATGGAAAAGGCGAGGCGGTTGGCACCGCCGCCTACTACAGTGTATCATACCTAACCCTGACGGCAGGGGACAAGGGCATTAAATGCCCGTCTGCGTCACCCAAATAGTGTAAAAGGGACCGCCAGGGACGCCACCGTTCGCCACGATGGCGATCTTGTCAGTGCCGCTTGCCACCGGGTACCGCTGGCTGCACAGCTTCCCGCCACGTACGCTCTGGAAGGGTCCCAGAGCGACACGTTGGTGGATGTGCTGGAGCGCAGGTACAAAGTGGGGGGGGGGGGCTTGCCGCGGCAAGCACCTTGCCGCGGTCGTTGTCTTGTCGCGTCCGGGAGCTTGTCGCTCACCGAGCCTTGGTTGGCCTTCCCGGTAAGCTCCTCTTGCCGGGGCCTTGTCCTTCTCGGCAAGCTCCTCTTGCCGGGGTCTTGTCTCCTTGGCTTGGATACTTTGTTCTTGAATGGCTCCAAAGGAACCACGGAGGACCTTGGCGGTCACCCGGCAAGCCTTGCCGCGGGATGCTGCGACTGCCCGTGCACAAGTTCGGCATACTAGGGTACCCCTACTCTAGTACACCGACAGGAGCCCCCGGGCCTGGGCCATACACGATGCCGAGCGCTGTTGGGCCAGGCCCAAAACAGTGCACGTGCACGCGCGGCCTTTGTTACGCCGTATCTCACTCCGCATCCACCGCACCCTCCCCGAACGGCACGCGTCAAACGCGGCATCGTGGGAGAGATCGTGGGTGGTTTCTTTATTAGGAAAGGCGGAACGTCCGCCCCTCCCCCTTTATAAGCAAGGGGAAGCAGGGGTAGTGCGCCCATTCGCCAGTTGCTTTCCCAATCTTGGAATCCTCCGCCGCACCTCCGTCTTCCCAAAGCAAAGAGAGTAGCGCCCTGCCCCCCATCACCACCAGCACCACCAATGCCGTCGATCTCCTCCACCACTTCCGCCATGGCTCCGAAAGCCGACAAAGGGAAGGCTGTGAAGTCGACTGAGGCGCAGCGGCTTGCGGCGCTGCGGAAGGAGCGAGCAATCTCCCCCCCCCCCCAAGCTTGCCGCGAAGGAGCTGAGGGAGTACTACTACCTCTTCTGGTCGACGGAGACGCGAGCACATCCGAGCACGAAGGTACTCCCAGCCACCGCTCATAAAATGGCTCCACACGGATATCCCTTCTTCGCCGTGTTCTTGTACCGCGGGCTCTGCCCGCCCTATTCTGAGTTTTTTGCGACATCATGAACACCTACGGGCTCTGCCTCCTTGATTTCACCCCCAATGTCGTTCTGACCATGGGAGTTTTCGCACATCTCTGCGAAAACTTTGTCGGAGTCCACCCAAATGTAGCCCTTTTCCGCCACTTCTTCATGCCCCGAGTAGAGAGAGGAGAGTCTCTATCCAGCGGAATGGCCTGGATCTCAAGGGCCGGCAAGAAGGACTCTTATCTGGAGGGAGAGTTCCGCGGCAAGTGGGAGGAGTGAAGAGCAGATTGGTGCTGGATTGTCGAGGTGAACCCGCAGCCATTTACCGCCCGACGCCAAGTAGCAGCAGTGCGCGGCAGCGATTGGAGCGACGTGGCCCCGGAAGACGATAGGCTGAGAATTGCCGTCACCAGGATCCAACGCCTCAGGCTTGCCGGACTCACAGTAGGCGCCGTTGGCGCAGACTTTCTTTGCCGCCGCATCGCCCCCCTGCAGGAATGGAGGAGGCCCGCCGGGGAGTTCAAGAATGCGGCAGATATCATGAGGCTGCGTCCGGGCGTCAACTACAACTTCACTGTCCTGGAGCTCAACGCGATGCTCCAGGAACTCTTCAAGTATGATCCTGATCATCCCGACGTATTTAGGTTGCTGCAGGGCGTCGTTCCGTTGTGCAACAATTCCGCGCTTGACCGCATCCGGGCAATGATGCCGCTGTGCAACTCGCATGGACTTGTGCCAACTTGGCAAGAGCCTGCAGACGAGGTCGTGCAGGAATTCTTCGACTGCTTGGTAGAAGTGCCGATCCGCCCTGACGAGAAGAATGGCCTCACTCGCGACACCACCGATGCGGAGTTGAAGCGCATCGCCACCAGGCTGGAAGAGGCGGCGGCAGCCGCAGCTGCGGGCGAGTTTGGATTCACCTTGGAGGAGGCAGAGGCAGCAGAGGCGGCAAACTGTGCCGAGCGAGACGAGCTTGCCGGCAAGAACGAACTTGCCCGGCAAGAGGAGCTTGCCGGCAAGAAAGACCTTGCCGGGCGTGACGCCGAGCCAAGCGAGCCCGCCGAGGATACGAGCGGCTCGTTGGAGATCAACTCCTCTTCCTCCTCATCTTCAAATAGCTCGCCGCAAGCAGAGCCTCCATCTCCACCAAGAAGGCGTCTTCGCAAGGCCGGGGACGTAGCAAGGCGGCAGGCGAGTCAACAGTCGCCGCGCCGCGTGACACGCTCCACCGCGGCAAGCACTGTTGCCACGAGAGCGCCCCACGCTGCTGCTGCAACTAGAACGGGGTCTTCCCGGACCACCGCTTCTACTCCTGCCGCTTCTCATGCCGCGGCGGCAGCCGGAGTGGGGTTGTCTCAGACCACCGCCACCGTTCCCGCCAAGCGGCCAAGGGAATCTACTCCTCCGCCTTCTTGCGCCGGCGTGAGCCAGACTTCAACTTCTCCGCGTTCAGCTCCGACGAGGAAGAAGAAGAAGAGTAAGATTCACTTGTTGTACTTGCAGTTCTTCAATTCTTGCTGTTTTGTCTTGTATCTCATTTGCTTTACTCTGAACTTATTCCTTTTTAGGAATCTGGCCCAGAGAGCGGCGAAGAGAGCCAAGGCCCCGGTGATTATCATCGAGGACGAACCCACCGCGTCAGCAGGGGATGCGCCCGAGACAACCTTGCCGGACCCGGCAACTGTTCTCCAGAGCAGCCCCCAGCATAAGTATATGGCTTGCTTTCCGCTGTTGGGCGCGAATGGAGATTCTTGCTTTGTTGATACTTGATTGTTGACTTGTGCAGGAGCAGAGCAGCCCCACCAGGAGCGCCCGGAGGTCGCCCCCGAAACGCCAAGGGAGAGTCCTCCGGCAAGGGAGAGTTCTCCGGCAAGGGAGAAGTCTCCGGCAAGGGAGGGCTCTCCGGCAAGGGACAACACCAGCGGTCCCCCAGCGGCAGAGACCACGACTGCAGAGCCTGGCACAGGTAATATTCTCGCTTCAGAACTTCCCTTGGGTTCTTCTTCTTCCGATCTTCTTCTTTTTTCGGATATTTGCTTGACTCTTCTCCCCTTTCCGGTTGCCAGATCCATCTGCTGCGGAGCCGATGGAGACCGAGGTTGTCGCCGACGACGCCGTTGCCGTCGAGGAAGCAGCCGGCGCTGAGGAGCCCGCCGGCGAAGAGGCCGCCAGGGCTACCGCTGCAGAAGCAGGCGGGGGATCTGGCGATCGCACTGACGACCCTGAGGCCGCAGGAGCGCCAGGCACTGCACCGACCGCCGATCCCTCTGCCGCTGCCGCAGCGCCAGGCTCCGAAGAGCCCCAGCCTGGCGTCTACTTGAAGGCCGGCGATGACATCTTCATCAACCTCCCCTGGGCATCAAGCTCCAGGGCACCGGTCAAAGGAGAGAGCTTCGACGGAGAGGTGCTCGCCTCCGCCGGGCTGGCGCTGGTTGACGCACCAAGCAGCAGTAGCGGCGAGCCTGAGGAGGAGCGGCTGCTGCGGAAGCTGGTGTCAGTCTACTGTGCCCGGCAAGCCAAGCTGGAATCACATGAGGCGCTTGTCGCAAAGGCGGGAGTTGACATCGAGAAGCGCGCGGAGGAGCTCTGGAGTCACAATCAAGAAGCTCTCCGGTCCCTGGCAGTGGAGCGGGCGCGACTTGCCGAGGAGCGGGAGGCCTTCCTCCTCGAGAAGGCTGAAGTCGAAGAGCAACAGAGGCTTGCCGGTGAGAAGTTGTCTGTGCAGGAGGGCGAGCTGGTGCAGCGGAAAGTTAACCTCGACAGCCACGAGGAGGAGCTTGCTGCGCGCGAGAGAACCTTTGGCGGAGCCCAGAAGCAAGCAGAGGATGCTACCGCAGCTGCCGAGGCCGCCAAGAAGGAGCTGGAGACGAAGGTGGCGCAGCTGGAGGCCGACCACAAGGCGAGCGGTGACGAGCTTGCCGCGCTCAAGCTTGAGCGGGAGAAGGACGCCCACAGCTACTCGGAGCTGCAGGCCCGCCTCACCAAGAAGGGCAAGGAGCTTGACGCCGCCAAGGACTCCAATGCAGATCTTGAGTTGAAGCTGATCACTTTGACCAAGACGCTGGACGGCGCCAAGGAGCAGGAGACGGCCCTGAAGGAGGAGGTCAAGGCCGGAAGGCGCTGCTGGCGAGCGCCGCTGCCGCCCAGAGCACTTTCCGGGAGAATGTGGAGCACTGGACGGAGGGCTAGGTGCTGCACAAAGTGTCAGATATCACATGCAATAAAAATAAAAGGCATGAAACTGACAAGATGTGCGGAGCACATGATCTTTATGCACGGGATCTGCGCCCGGCTTTGTACAAAGGATTACATGCAACAGCGGCAAGACTTGTACAAAAGGTGGTTGCCGGAACGGGTTCCGGCAACCGCGCCCTACGGGTAAAAACTTACGAAGATGCTCAATGTTCCAGGAGTTGCTCACTGGTATGCCATCTTCGGTCTCAAGGCGGACAGCGCCAGGCCTAGTGACTCGTTTCACCCGGTAAGGGCCTTCCCACTTCGGCGTTAACTTGTTGGAATTCTTGGCGGACGAACACGCCGAAGAACAAGGTCGCCTTCCTCGAGACTTCTGGCGTTAACTTTGCGGCTATGGTAGCGGCGCAAAGCTTGCTGGTAGCGAGCAGCTCGCACAGCAGCCTGAAGACGGTCTTCCTCAAGGAGCAGCGCGTCGTCTTGTCGCAGCTGCTCTTGCTCAAGCTCATCATAAGCGAGCACTCGAGGCGACCCGTATACGAGTTCCGTGAGGAGAACTGCCTCTGCTCCATAGACTAGAGAAAAAGGTGCCTGGCCAGTGGCTCGATTTGGCGTCGTCCTGATCGACCAAAGAACCACCGACAGCTCCTCGATCCAGTTTCTTCCGCACTTGTGCAGCCTGTCGAAAGTTCTGGTCTTGAGCCCGCGCAGCACTTCAGCATTTGCCCTCTCCGCTTGACCATTGCTTCTCGGGTGAGCAACAGAAGCGAAGCAGACCTTGCCGCCAAGATCTTGGACGTACTTCATGAAGGTGCAGCTCGTAAATTGCGTACCGTTGTCGGTGATTATCCTGTTAGGGATCCCGAAGCGGCAAACAATCGACCTGAAGAACTTGACTGCTGACTGTGCTGTCACCTTCCTCACTGCTTCCACTTCCGGCCACTTTGTGAACTTGTCGATTGCAACGTACAGGTACTCAAAGCCCCCGACTGCTCGAGGTAAGGGGCCGAGGATATCGAGCCCCCAGACCGAAAATGGCCAGGATAAAGGGATCGTCTGGAGAGCTTGAGCTGGCTGGTGTATCTGCTTGGAATGGAACTGGCACGCTTCACACTTGGTTACTTGTGCAGTTGCATCCTGGAGGGCTGTCGGCCAAAAGAAACCTTGCCGGAATGCCTTGCCGACAAGTGCTCTTGCGCTAATGTGGTGACCACATATGCCTCCATGTATCTCTGCCAACAGCTTTTGTCCATCTTCCCGGCGAATACACTTCAATTTCACACCGTTGAGTCTTCTTTTGTATAGTGTGCTGTCGACAAACTGGTACATACTTGACTGTCGGGCTACTCTTTCCGCTTCTTCTTGCTCTTCGGGAAGTTCTCCTGTCTGAAGGAAATGGACAATCTGCTGCGCCCATGCTGGAGCTTGTGGCTCGACAACAAGGACTAAAGGCATATCTGCTGCTGCGGGAACATCCGCTTCTATGGCGAGAACCTGCGGCTCTGCCGGAGCTTGACGTTCCCCGGCAAGCTTGCCGGAGCAAAACTTGTCGGGAGCGTCTGCTTCAACGGAACAAACCCTAGGGCTTGCCGGAGCAGACTGCTCCTCAGCACTCTTGGTGTTGATCTTGGGGACCTTCTTGGCGACGGCTTCGGGAAGCTCTGCCGGAAAATAGTCACCAGAAATCAACTTCCTCTTCTTGCTCTGTCCAGCTGATGGCGTTATGGACGGTTGAGTTAGCTTGAGCACAAAAATCCCTGGTTCCACAGGTAACTTAAGTGCGGCGCACTTTGATAGGCCATCGGCAATGTCGTTCTGAGTTCTTGGGACATGCTCCATCTGTAGGCCGTCAAAGTGCTTTTCTAACTTTCTCATTCGTCAACATAGGCTTCCATCAACGGACTCTAATAACTCTTGTTTACTTGGCGGACGACAAGCTGCGAGTCACCCCTGACAATGAGCTTCTTGATCCCATGGTCTGCCGCGATCCTGAGACCGGCAAGCAAGCCTTCATACTCTGCAGTATTGTTTGTCGCTTGCTCCTTGGGAAAGTGCATCTGGACTACGTACTTGAGGTGCTCTCCGGTGGGTGCGACAAGCAGCACACCAGCGCCGGCGCCTTGCAGCGAGAAGGCACCGTCAAAGTACATGAGCCACTCTTTGCTTGCTTCCTTGACGGGGATGCTCGTTTCTGGAATTTTTTCATCTGGTGTTGGTGTCCACTCTGCTATGAATTCTGCCAATGCTCTGCTTTGGATAGTTGAAGTACTCTCAAACTTGAGGCCAAAGCTTGACAGTTACAATGCCCACTCAACAATCCTGCCTGTTGCTTTTGGATTCTGCAGTATCCTCTTCAGCGGAAAGCGAGTGACAACTGTGATCTCGTGTGCTTGGAAATAATGGCGCAACTTTCTCGAGGCCATGAGAAGGCCGAAAAGCAATTTCTGCACACCAGAGTACCTTGACCTAGACCCCTGCAGAAGGGAACTGACAAAGTAAACTGGGCGCTGCACCATTCTCTTCTGTATCTCCTCGCGCACCTGCGCAGATCCATCTTTGTCGGGACCAGGGCTTGTCGGGGAAGCCCCCTGCTTGTCGCTGGATGCGCCTGCCACGGTTGCTGGCTCGTCGTCTGCCTCCCTCTCCGCCACTAACGCAGCACTAACCACTTGATTGGTTGCCGCTATGTACAACAGCAACTTCTCTTGCGGCTTAGGTGCGACAAGTGATGGAGTGGAGGACATGTATCTCTTCAAGTCCTGCAGCGCAGCCTCCGCTTCCGGAGTCCATTTCATTGGACCTGCCTTTTTCAAAATTTTGAAAAACGGCAGGGCACGCTCAGCAGACTGAGAGATAAACCTGCTGAGAGCAGCCACGCAACCGGCAAGTCTTCGTACATCCTTGACGCGCTTTGGTGCTTCAATCTGCTCAATGGCCTTGATCCTGTCGGGATTGGCTTCAATTCCTCGCTGAGACACAAAGAACCTGAGAAGCTTGCCGGAGGGGACTCCAAACACACACACTTCTCGAGGTTGGGGTTGAGGTTGATCTTGCGCAGATTTGCAAAGGTCTCGTCTAAATCTTGAATCAGAGTTGCCCTGTCCTTGCTCTTGACCACTATGTCGTCCATGTAGGCTTCCACATTTCTGTGCATTTGTGGCTCAAGAGCGACATGGACTACTCTTGCAAATGTTGAACCAGCATTCTTTAAACCAAAAGGCATCCGTATGAAACAGTATGTGCCACATGGAGTAATGAATGCGGTTTTCTCCTCATCCTCTTCTGTCATGAAGATTTGATGGTATCCTGAGTATGCGTCAAGAAATGAAAGCAAATCACATCCGGTCGTGGAGTCAACAATCTGGTCAATGCGCGGCAAGGGAAATGGGTCTTTGGGACAAGCTTTATTAACATCAGTAAAGTCAATACAAAGCCTCCATTTCCCGTTTGCCTTGCGCACGACTACAGGATTGGCCAACCACGTAGGATGGAGCACTCCTCTGACAAGGCCTGCTGCTTCCAATTTCTTGATCTCTTCTGCTATGAATTCTTGGTGCTCCACTGCTTGCTTCCTGACCTTCTTCTTGACGGGCCGCGCATGAGGAAAAACGGCAAGATGGTGCTCAATTACTTTCCTGGGAACACCGGGGATGTCAGACGGTTGCCACGCAAACACGGTGACGTTCGCCCGCAGGAAAGCAATGAGCGCGCTTTCCTATTTAGGGTCAAGAGTGGCACTGATGGTGAAGGTACCACCAGTGCCGTCCTCCTTGGCGGACACTTTCTTGGTCTCTGGCGGAGCTGCCATTATCTTCTTACACTTGCCGGTGGAGCTCGATGGTGCGTCCTCGACGGTAGCGCAGCACTCCAAAGAGGTGCGCTCGCCGGAGTGGGCATCAGAACTCTTGCCGGACTTGGTCTTCTTCTTCCCCCCGGGAGCTTCAGCGGCAAGTGACTTGCGATCTGTTGCGGCTGCTACTTCCTGGTAGATCTTGTCGGCGCAGATAAGAGCATCCTTCTTGTCGCCAGGGACAGAGATGACGCTTATCGGGCCTGGCATCTTCAGCATATTGTATGCGTAGTGAGAGGCCGCCATGAACTTGGCGAGTGCTGGACGGCCGAGTATCCCATTGTAAGGCAACGGAAAATCGGCAATGTCAAAAGTGACCCTCTCGGTCCTGAAGTTCATCTCGCTGCCAAATATTACCGGCAACGTGACCTTCCCCTTCGGCTTGCTCCTTCCCGGGTTGATTCCTTGGAATGTGTCGGTCTCTTTGAGCTCGCTATCAGGGATCTGGAGTTTCTGGAGTACAGCGGAGGAGATCAGGTTCAAGCCGGCCCTGCCATCAACTAGCATCTTGGTGACCTTGAGGTTGTGGATAGTTGGCGAAACCAACATCGGCAAGCACCCGACTGCAGTTGTGCGATCAGGGTGGTCCTCAATGTCAAAGATGATAGGCATGCTGGACCATTTCAGAAGCTTGCGTGACTCGACAGGTGGTTCCACCGCATTGACTTCCCGCGCCCACTGCTTGAGTTGGCGGTGTGAAGTATGCAGAGAAGCACCGCCGTCAACGCACAATACCTCTGTGGCTTTCTGGAACTCCTGCTCACTGGTCTCGACATCATCCATGTCTTCGTCATTGTCGTCGTCTTCCTCCTTGTCGCGGCTGCGGGGAGGTCTGTCTCCTTGCCGCTGCTTGGCCTTGCCGCGGCGTCCTCCTCGGCCGGCGCGTTTCTTGCCAGATTCTCCAGCGCCTCCTTGGGCCCTCTCCTTGTCGCGCCGCTCGTACTCAGCTTTTTGCTGCTGGACAAGCTGCTCGACCTTCTTGCAACTCTGGAGGTCATGGCGCTTGGTGCGGTGGATCTTGCAGTACTGCTTGTCGGTGCCGTCCTGCTTGTCGGCGACCGCCACAGCCTGGCAGTTGGTGCATGCGGCAATCTCCTTGCCGGAGCTACCAACTTTGGCTTTCTTGGCGCCACCTTCGTTGCCGGACTGCTCAACGACTATCACCTCTTTGCCTTTCTTCTTCCTATTGTTGCGCCGCCGGTTTTTCTTTGCCGGGGCAGCATCCTCGCTGTCAGATCCTCCTGCTCATGTACTCTCTCCGGGGAGTTTCCTCCCTTCCTCAACACGTGCACACTTGTCGGCCAGGGCATATAGCTCACTGACGTCTCTAATCCTGCACATCGCCATCTCCTCCCGCATCCTGTGGTTACGCACGTTCTGATGGAACGCGCTGATAACCGCGGCGGGGTGGATATCTGGGATGTTGCATTGTACACGGCTGAATCTCTGAATGTACTTGCGCAGGGGCTCTCCTTCCTTCTGGGCGAGCAGGTGAAGGTCGCTCTCTTGGCCATGAGGTTTGTGGCCGCCTGTAAAGGCGCCGACAAACTGATGGCATAGATCTGCCCAAGAGGATATGGAGTTGTCCGGCAAATGCATGAGCCAGGACCTGACGTCGGGCTTGAGCACCAGCGGGAAGTAGTTGGCAAGGACCTTGTCGTCTCGCCCCCCGGCAGCTTGCACCGCGATGGTGTAGATGCGGAGGAACTCCGACGGATGCGTCTTGCCATCGTACTTCTCTGGTACGTCCGGCTCGAAATTCTTCTGGCTGGGCCACTGCACTTGCCGCAGCTCACGGGTAAACGCAGGGCAACCTACCGTGTACGGCAAGTCGCCTGGTTCCCCTGGCGCATGCATGTCGACAGAGGGCCCAGCGCGCTGGTCTGATTGACGCCGCGCTTCTCTTCGGCGCTCGATGCGTGTACGAGTGTCTTCTTGCTGTCGTTCGTCAAGAACTTGGCGCTGATCGCGATGAGCTCGCGGATCTAATGACGCGGTGGAGTCGCTGTCGTGGTGGATCCGGCGAGTCGGCGATCTTGGCCTTCGGGGTGGAGGGTGTACGGTGGTTGCACCCCCACCGGTCTTGTCACCACCGGCTCATGCCTGGCTGACTTGCCGCGGCAGCGAAGTACTCGGCTGCCGTGGATTGTCGCCGTTGGCGAAGCCAATGAGACTCTGAATGGTGGCCCTCCGGTCGTCGATCTTGTCTGCCGCTGGAGGGTAGTCTAGGAGCAGTTGAGCTCGCGCCGAAGCTTCTGCTGAAGTGGCGGGCGGCGGCGGCGAACGGTGCGAGGAGCGGGATATGCTCGGACTTCTAACCATGTTAGAAGGAGCAGTATCTCGTCCAGGCGACCATGCCCCGCTCGCGCCAGCATGTTGGCGTGTAAGCTGGTCTTGAGCACTCCGAGATCCACCAGCTCGATCTTGGTCTAGCAAGCGTATGGTACCATGAGTATCATGACGCTGTCGGTCCCGCGCCTCCTGGGATGGGTGCGGTGCGTGTATGGACGCCGAGGTCTTGGAGTGCTCCCGGTCGTTGTGGGAGCCGACTGCGCCACCGATGTGCAGCGCAGCCTTGTCCTTGGACCTGGCAGCACCGTGAGCTCCCTCATCGATGCCCGTTCTTCCACCGGCGCCTACCCCACCAGCCGTTTGCTCCGGCGATGGTGGGTTCGGCGCGAACGGAGCAGTCGCTTCCGAAGCCTTCTTCTTCGGTGGCATGTCGATGAAGACGATGAAGATTTGGCTCGTGCGAACGCCGAATCAGGTTCACACAACCTCGACGCTCCCCTACCTGGCGCGCCAAAGATGTCGGGGGTTGCTAATCCCACGGACACCTATGGGACCGGCGGACCGAGCCCCTTTTCAGTTCGGCAGGGGGCGGAGAGAGCATGAAGAGCAGATCGAGGCGAAGCGCACGAGCATGCGATCAGTTTACCCAGGTTCGGGCCGCACGGATGCGTAAAACCCTACTCTTGCTTTGTGGTTTGTATTGATTTCTTGCTCTGGAGCGCTGATTGCTACAGTACACACCAGCAGCTAACGAGACCGAGCGTGAGTGTGTTCTGTTGGCCGACCTCCTTCTATGTTGCGCATGGGCCTCCTTTTATATGCTCAAGGGGTCACCGACAGGTGGCAACATAGACGAGGTTTAAAATGGAAAAAGGTGAGGCGGTTGGCACCGCCGCCTACTACAGTGTATCATACCTAACCCTGACGGCAGGGGACAAGGGCATTAAATGCCCGTCTGCGTCGCCCAAATAGTGTAAAAGGGACCGCCAGGGAAGCCACCGTTCGCCACGATGGCGATCTTGTCAGCGCCGCTTGCCACCGTGTACGGCTGGCTGCATAGCTTCCCGCCACGTACGCTCTGGAAGGGTCCCAGAGCGACACGTTGGTGGATGTGCTGGAGCGCAGGTACAAAGTGGGGGGGGGGGGGCTTGCCGCGGCAAGCACCTTGCCGCGGTCGTTGTCTTGTCATGTCCGGGAGCTTGTCGCTCACCGAGCCTTGGTTGGCCTTCCTGGCAAGCTCCTCTTGCCGGGGCCTTGTACTTCCTGGCAAGCTCCTCTTGCCGGGGTCTTGTCTCCTTGGCTTGGATACTTTGTTCTTGAATGGCTCCAAAGGAACCACGAAGGACCTTGGCGGTCACCCGGCAAGCCTTGCCGCGGGATGCTGCGACTGCCCGTGCACAAGTTCGGGATACTAGGGTACCCTACTCTAGTACACCGACATCCCCGACCACCACTCATAAGGAAGACAATCAATAAATACCTCATGCTCCGACTTCGTTACATAACGGTTCACCATACATGCATGCTACGGGAGTCACAAACCTCAACACAAGTATTTCTACAAATCCACAACTACCCACTACCATGACTCTAATATCACCATCTTTATATTGCAAAACTATTGCAAGGAATCAAACATATCATATTCAGTGATCTACAAGTTTTATGTAGGATTTTATGACTAACCATGTGAATGACCAATTCCTGTCATCTCTCTAAATAGATATAAGTGGAGCAAGAGAGTTTAATTCTTTCTACAAAAGATATGCCCACTCTCTAACAAATATAAGTGAAGCAAAAGAGCATTCTACAAATGGCGGTTTTCTATGTAAAGAGAAACACGCAATCCAAACTTCAAATGATATAAGTGAAGCACATGAAGCATTCTATAAAGCCATACTCAAAAGATATAAGTGAAGTGCACAGAGCATTCGATAAATCAACAAAGGACCATCTCATAACAGCATGGTGCATAAAAGAAAGATGAAAGCTAAATGCAAAAGACGCTCCAAGATTGCACATATCGCATGAACGAAACGAATCCGAAAACATACCGTACTTGTTCAAGAAAGAGGGGATGCTTTCCGGGGTATCCCCAAGCTTAGACGCTTGAGTCTCCTTGAATATTTACTTGGGGTGCCTTGGGCATGCCCAAGCTTGATCTGTTGTCTCTCTTCCTTCTTCTCGCATCGAGACCTTCTTGATCATCGAACACTTCATCCACACAAAACTTCAACAGAAAACTCGGTAAGATCCGTTAGTATAATAAAGCAAATCACTACTCTAAGTACTGTTGCAAACCAATTCATATTTTGTTTTTGCATTGTGTCTACTGTAGTATAACTTTTCATGGCTTAATCCACTGATATGAATCGATAGTTTCATCAAAACAAGCAAACTATGCATCAAAAACAGAATCTCTCTAAAACAGAACAGTCTGTAATAATCTGAACATTCACCATACTTCTGATACTTGAAATATTCTGCCAAAATTAGAAAAAAAAATAAAAAAATTGTATAGAAAGACAGTGCAAAAAGAATCAGAACCGTTTGACATTCCAGTAAAAAAAATGTAAAATCGCGCACTACAGCCAAAGTTTCTGTCCTGCACCATACAAACCATCAAGCAAATGTAAACATCCTAAAGGCAAACCTTGGCACATTATTTTTAAAATACAATGGAATGTTACAAGGGGGTAATTATTTTTATTGAAAAGTTTCTATAATCAAGATTCACAAAGTTTCCGTGAGCATGAACAAAGTTCAAGGAGCTCTCCCACTTCAACAATGCTTGTCTTTCTCACTTTCACTTTACTTTTTGAAAAAGTTTTGGGTTCCCCTCTTTATTTTTGTTGTTTTTAAAACCATATGAAAGCACTGAACAGAAATAAATGACTCTCTAAA
Organism: Triticum monococcum; assembly: GCA_034509565.1. NCBI lineage: Eukaryota > Viridiplantae > Streptophyta > Magnoliopsida > Poales > Poaceae > Triticum > Triticum monococcum. The sequence goes on along the minus strand of CM067842.1, from coordinate 70,730,817 downwards.
ACTTCCGGGTTGTCTCCCTGGCAGCGCTTTCTTTAAAGCCATCAAGCTAGGCATACAGTGCTCAAGTAGTGAATCCACCCGGATCCCAAGGTATATCAAAGCCAATTTTAATTAACAATGATTTGTAATATAGTAGTGAGCACAAAGCAACATATATCATGTAATGACGAAGTCTAACTCTCTTCCTATGCATCGGCATGTCATAAAAGAACAATTCATGCACACATAGTAAAGGCCAATGCATAGTATAAACAGTTTCTTGCAATTTTATCGTGTTGGAAACATAGAGAGGTGGAGATATAGTTCCTCTCTCCTAATAATTGCAAGTAGGAGCAGAAAGCACATGCATATTGTATTCATCAAAATTATCATGTGTAATAGTAAGATGCAACCCATCAATATAATCCTTAATAAGTGCAAACTTCTCCGGTATAATGTAGTCGGGAGAATTCAGAAAGATAATAGGACTATCATGCGTGGATGCAATAGTAACAATTTCATGTTTAACATAAGGAACTATAGAAAGTTCATCTCCATAAGCATAATTCATATTGGCATCCTGGCCACAAGCATAGCAAGCATCATCAAAAAGGGACATTTCAAGAGAATCAAAGGGATCATAACAATCATCATAGCAATCATCCTTCGGTAAGCACGAAGGGAAATTAAACAATGTATGAGCTGAAGAGTTACTCTGATTAGAAGGTGGGCACAGGTAGCTAATCCGCTCTTCCTCCTTTTGTTCTTCGCTCTCCTCCTCATCTTTTTCATCCAATGAGCTCACAGTTTCATCAATTTCTTCTTCCATAGAATCCTGCAAAATATTAGTCTCTTCTTGGACAGCGGGGTAGTCCTCAATATATGGTTCAACATAGGCATCAGAAGCATAATTATCATAGCAATAGTTAAGTATGTCAAAATTTTCAAATTTGTAAAGAGTAGCATGATATGTTTCAATCAAAGAAGCAATTACATAAGCACCCTTAAAAGCAACAAATTCTTCAATTTGTTGAACATCATAGTAACTATAAACACCCTTAGCATACGAAGATACGATTCCATTATCACTAAACTCACATTGACAGGGAAGGTGTTTCTTAGGGTTTTCAGAACAACAAGTAATATCATATATTTCACATAAATTCCAAGCATAGCATTGCAAACGATGAATTTGACCCAGTAAAATTTTCCCTTTTTCAGATGTTCGGTGTCGCACATAACAAGCATGCTCATCTAAAGATTTCCCTCAACTAAGCTAGTTGGGGTTTCAGCACGAGCACATAGGGATCGAAGATGATCCAAGTAATAAGCTTCAGCAGTGTGATAGATTTTGAGTGGTTCTTCAAGCATTGGTTTAGTAGGTACAACTAATTTTTTGGTATTTTGCGTTTCCTACCCATAACTAAAGATAGAAAACAACTAAGAACAGCAGATAAGAATTACTTAGTGATAAAGCAAAGAAGCACACACGAGAATATTCACCCCATGCTAATGCTCCCCGGCAACGGCGCCAGAAAAAGGTCTTGATAACCCACAAGTATAGGGGATCGCAACAGTTTTCGATAAGTAAGAGTGTCGAACCCAACGAGGAGCTCAAGGCAGAACAAATATTCCCTCAAGTACTATCGACCACCGATACAACTCAACACACGCTTGATGTTCTCTTTACCTAGAACAAATATGAAACTAGAAGTACTTTGTAGGTGTTGTTGGATAGGTCTGCAAGATAATAAAGATCATGCAAATAGAAAGTAGGGGTTGTTGTAAGTAAGGAAGCAATAAAGTAAATATAGCGAGCGTGGAAAAGTGATGGTAGGAGTTGTGAAATTGCCCCTAAGCAATTGACTACTTTACTAGACCGATAGCAAGTATTATGTGGGAGAGGCCACTACTAGCATTTCGTCCCTGACTTGGAATTCTATGCACTTATGATTGGAACTATTAGCAAGCGTCCGCAACTACTAACGTTCATTAAGGTAAAACCCAACCATAGCCTTAAGATATATTGGTCCCCCTTCAATCCCGTATGCATCAATTTCTATGCTAGGTTGAAGCTTCTGTCACTCTTGCCCTCCAATACATAGTCCTATCAACATACAACTAACCCTATGGTGTGATCCACGCGCACGCTCCTACGATGGGCACCAAAGGACAGCAACATAACCACAAGCAAATTAAATCAATCATAGCAATTCATCAACCACCGATGGGACAACGGATATCTACTCAGACATCATAGGATGGCAACACATCATTGGATAATAATATGAAGCATAAAGGACCATGTTCAAGTAGAGGGTACAGCGGGTTGCGGGAGAGTGGACCGTCGTAGATAGAGGGGGGAAGGTGACAGAGATGTTGGTGAAGATGGCGGAGGTGTTGGTGTAGATCACGGTGATGATGATGATGGCCATGACAGCGTTCCGGCACCACCGGAAGAGAAGGGGAGAGGGGGCCCCTTCGTCTTCTTCTTCCTTGACCTCCTCCCTAGATGGGAGAAGGGTTTCCCCTCTAGTCCTTGGCCTCCAAGCTCCGGCGGAAGTTGCGCGATACTAGAGAGGCTAGCAATGATGGAAGGGTGAGAGTGCGTCTAATTCATGGACTCAACATTAGTCATAAAGAACTCACATACTTATTGCAAAAGTTTAGTAGCCCTTGAAGCAAAGTACTACTACGCATGCCCCTAGGGGGATAGATTGGTACTAAAAGACCATCACTCATCCCCGACCGCCACTCATCAGGAAGACAATCAATAAATACCTCATGCTCCGACTTCATTACATAACGGTTGACCATACGTGCATGCTACGGGAATCACAGACCTCAACACAAGTATTTCTACTAATCCAGAACTACCCACTAGCATGACTCTAATATCACCATCTTTATATCGCAAAACTATTGCCAGAAATCAAACATATCATATTCAGTGATATACAAGTTTTATGTAGGATTTTATGACTAGCCATGTGAATGACCAATTCCTGTCATCTCTCTAAATAGATATAAGTGAAGCAAGAGAGTTTGATTCTTTCTACAAAAGATATGCCCACTGTCGGTGTCAAAACCGGCGGATCTCGGGTAGGTGGTCCCGAGCTGTGCGTCTAGGATCGATGGTAACAGGAGGTGAGGGACACGAAGTTTTACCCAGGTTCGGGCCCTCTCGATGGAGGTAAAACCCTACGTCCTGCTTGATTAATATTGATGATATGGGTAGTACAAGAGTAGATCTACCACGAGATCGAGGAGGCTAAACCCTAGAAGCTAGCCTATGGTATGATTGTTGATGTGTATGTTCTATCGACTAGCCTATCCCTGGTTTATATAATGCACCAGAGGCCTAGTTTAACAAAGGTCCTAGCCGAATACGCCGGTGGGGAGAAGTCCTTGTCTTGATCGCCAAGTCCTGTGGAATCTTCCTTGTATGCAGCAGCTGTCCGAACTAGCCCATGAGTATACGGCCACGGGGGTCCTCGGCCCAATCTATCAGATCGGGAGATGACGTGTTGAGTACCCCCTAGTCCAGGACACCGTCAGTAGCCCCCTGAACCGGTCTTCAAGTTAGGGACGCTCCTCGATTCTTCCAAACTGTTCTTCATCTTCAGTCGTCGGTCTTGAAAACTGGTTCAACAAATCTTCTTTATCTTGAGGATCGCCGAAATGCATTTGACGGGTTTACACGTCGGGTATCCGAGGAGCCCCTTTAAGTTTCCATCCTTTATCAATGCCTTGTTATTTTTATGCCACACCTCGGGTTTGAAGTTGTTCCCGGGAGGCAGTGTCCTCTTGCATCCGAGCTCCAACGCTGGACTGCATTAGAGGTATCTTTTGCAGCCGAGCACCAACGCCGGACTGCTTTCCGAGCTCCAACGCCGGAATGTATCCAAGCTCCAACGCCGGAGTGTGTCCAAGCTCCAACGCCGGACTATATCCGAGGTGTCATATCACCTTGGTTCAAAAAATTTGAAGGAGTTTAGCCGAGCTTAATGCCGGAAATGCCCTCTATGGAGCCAGGCACTAGCGCCCGAGCTTTATGCCAGACTGCTTCCGAGGTGGTGCACCACCCCAACTATGGGCCGATTTTTTGTCAATATTTTTTATTGGTGCAATTTATTCTCTGCCGAGATATATAGCTAGTAGCCCTCAAGGTGTGTATCGGTTTAAAACCTGAGATGCACATGAAGGATGATGTAAGACCGCGGATCCCAGTAGCCACTAAGACTCAGGTTGATTTGCAAAATCGGCTTGAGGATCAAGTCTTAGCTCGGCAGAATACTTCGGGACACTAAAAGCGGCGTGCTCAATCCTCGAGACTCAGGTTGGGTGCGGCCGAGCAACCTGAGGATCAAAATCTCCTCGGAAACTATATTACACATAAAATTTTCTGCATTGGACAAGCAATGCAGTAGCGCCCGAGACACTGGTCAGGTGGCAACACCAGATCAGGGGATCGATGTGCCCCTTTAATATTTGTAAATCATAAGCCCAAAGCCCAGTAGCCCTCGAGCCTTAATGCGGGCACGGGTGGCCGAATTAAGGATCAATATCCATAGTAAAATCACAAATTATGTGTAATGACTATATGTATCCAAGTACTTTACGTCATTAATGCTCGGATCCGCAGTGTCCAAAACTTTGTTGACCGACCATCGGCTTCCACCTCCTCGGCTAGTAGCCGAGGAGTTTTTGTCCTACTTTATAAAGTCTTTATGAGGGCAAAGATTTACAACAAACAAGGCAATCTGGCCATACGGTTTTATAAACAAAGGTACGCAGAGAGATATGAAATGTCTTCCAAAGAAAATAGTCCCGCTATCGGTTCCTTTCTTTGGGTTGTCATGCTAAGCATGATCATTAAACCTCAGCTCTAATGTAAGAGCAAAATATCGAGGTTTTAGTTTGGGAGGCCAGTTAATAGCCCCCGGTAGTGTTCGGCTACAGTCGGGGTCAAGCCGTAAACACTTCGGACAATGTTATGAACGGCCCGTCTTTTAACATAGTCATCGGATCGCTGACCAGTTTACGCTTATTGTGACAGTCAGTTTTCGGCTTTCTCCACTGAGGTGCTTAACCATGTGAGCTGGAAGCACAATCGCAGTGGTTCTCCCTTTGCATGCCTAGCCGAACAAAACGGAACATAGGAAGCAACTGCAGGAGCCGGGCAACCCAACTATTGACCGAAGACACAATTCAAAACCGATGCATACATAGAAATATATGAGAATGTTTTTGCCGAATCCCTAAAGGTGTCCGGTGTTGCACTGCGAGACTCATGCTAGAAAAGCACAAATAGTTTAAAAGTGCCAAAAAGCTTGGAAAACCAAGAAACGTTAGTAAAAGCATGACATCCGAACAAGATCAAGTGTTCGGTGCCAATCCGAAAATTGGTCTTAAAAAAGGAAGTGCTTCTGTCGTGCTTTAACATGATACATCCTATCTCAAGACTTCGAGCGGGTCAGCCTACGGCTTCAACCTCCTATCCCGAGGGCGGAGTACTTCTCATTAGGCCAGTTTAGCAAACTAAACTCTAGCGGCTTTGAGAGAGAAATTAGGCTCCCCGGCTAGTGACCGCACACTCACGTCAAAAAAAGGAGTGATAAATAATAATAATAAAACTTTGCAACGACTAAGAAAAAGAACACTTATTATAAAACGGCTCAAATAAACTTAAAATCCCCCAAGTGACTTGGGTAGAAGAATGATTGCATGTACCGAAGTACTTATATCATATCTATGTTCAACCGAACTTTAAACGCGTCTTAACCGACCGTCGGCTTCTCCCTCTTCGGTCAAGGACCGAAAAGTGTTATGTACTCCATCTGTCAAGATTATCGACGGCGTTTCCAATAACCAGGCAATCAGCTCATAAGGCTGTAACAGACAAAGCGCGCTCAGGGAACTTATGCTATATTACCGTGAAGTGTAAGAAGCATCTTTGAAGAAAATAGTACCCCCACCGATACCTTTCTTCGGTGCTCATTGTTATTATGAGACTTGTGCAATAGATTTTTTGTACTCATGAGTTCCGTTGTGTGCCGACCTTCATTGAAAACTATAAGAGCGCTAGCTTTTGGCTTCACCCAGTCTGCTCGTGACAATCGCAGAGGTGCTCCCTTTACTCCCTAGCCGAACAATCGGGAACGTAGGGGTAAACACAGGAGCGAGGCAACCCAGCTTGCAAATCGCTTAAGTCAATATGGTGCATATTGTGGCGTAATACACGAACAAGGAACGAAGCCGCACAAGTATAATCATATGCAACAGGGAAAGCTTCATAAAGGAAGTCCCCCAGTAAATGGGGTATTTGAATTTATGCGTCACAAACAAAGTTTGGACACGGAAATTTTTTACAAGCAAATTTCTTCCAAAAAAGTATAATGCTTGGTCGAACCGAACACAAATTAGAAATTAAAGCTTTGAGCGTGAAAGCGACTTAGCTGGTTAATGTGTTCGGTATTGATGACGCGGTCCGAGCTTGATGCGGGGCAAGGTTCCATCCCCCAAGCTGGTCCCGAGGTGGCGGAGCGGAGAGCTCGACACGCCGAAGTGGTGACATAGCACGGTCGATGCAGATCAGCAGAGTGACGCCGAAGTCCCCGGATCATTTTCCTATGCACAAAAATAGTGCAAACGGGAGATAATAGTAATGATGATAATTAAAAAAATCGTTGCATAATAAATAATTTATACAAAGTGTGTAATAAAAGAAATATGGCCTGGCGCCGAAGTCAATGTCAATGCAGGGCGTCGGCGTGATGCGGTAAAGGCGTGGCAAAGCCTGAATTCGCAGGTCGGTCCGAGCTCCGAATGCGGCATTCGCCGGACTATGTACGGAAACTGACCGAACCACCATGCGACTGTCGTTAATGCGGCCACAATTTGATAGACCTAGTTTATTTGTTGTAGTAATCCAAAGGAAGGTGATTCCCAAAATTGGGACTCACTCGGCACACCCATTGCCTAATGGGCGATAAAACGATGGCATGGCAATGCTGGTAAAGGTTGGCTCGCCGAGGCAAAGCCCTCGGTCCAGCTAACGTGACGGAGCTGGTTGGATAGTGACGCCGAAGTGTCCGGAGTAGGTTGATGAAGAGATGGCGAAGCCCCTGGTCCAGTGGAGATGTCGAAGCCTCGATGTCAGCCGATGAGTCAAAGTAGGTCGGCGTGATGGACACCAGCTTGAAGAAGCAATAGTGCGGCCCTGTCGATGCAGGTCGTGACGTGGTCGATGCCGGCTTGATGAAACGACCGTGCGGCGATGTCGGTATGCCCGCTACGTGTAATCCGTGGGGCGAAGATGTTGGTGATGATTTATCCTTCGCGATGCCGGACTCTTGTTCGGCTTGCCGAGATGATGATCCGAAGAAGTTGAGCTCGGCTCAACAAAGTGACGTTGCGTCTAGCGCAGGTCGGCAGCCGTGGAGTAATATTGCCGGACTGGTTTGACACCAGCATGATGTTGAAGATCATGTTCAAAAGATTTTAAAGTTAGTGGGATGTGTTCGGGAACAAAACACAATACCCCATACAAAACTTCCTTCAAAAGGGATGTCTGAAACCCCGTTCATAAAAAAGATGAACTCGGGTCGGATTCGTTTTCGCACAGAAAACAGATCCGAAAAGTGATGCACTAATCGGAAGGTTCCTGGAGTTTGGACGGTCGGATCGAGCTAAAATTTTGAGAGGTGGTAGATACAGAAATTCTGCAGCCGATTAACGGTTGGATCTTCCAAAGGACGTCCGAGCTAGAAGCTGGACACTATGCCCTAAACTCATCCAAATTCCCGTCCAGATTTGACAGGGCTCCGGTATATCGTGGATTGCCAGAGATTCCTCCATTGGAACTTGACGAAATTTTCCAGGGTTATTATAGACTCAATTCCTCACAATTCCACCAAAGCGATCGTCAAAGTGATACTCGAGGAGGTGGTGGCGACAGATACGAGTTCGCTGTCCAAAAAAACAGCACGGTCGCTTGAGGGCAATGTTGACGTTGAGCCCTCGAGCTCCATAGATGATTCCTCCGTGATCTTGCTAGAGATTGGAGTTGATGTTTGATGAAGGCCCTCGTCCGAACATGGTGATCCGAACACGGGGCGCAATTCTTGGTCGAACCAAGGTGACCAGTCGAGCTGGTGACGAAGATGCCGAAGTCGCAGTTGATCTGCAGGCGAGCCATCGATCCTTTTGTCGATCACACAGCGGAACTCTCAATGAAAGCACCAATGTCGGTGTTAAAACCGGCGGATCTCGGGTAGGGGGTGCCGAACTGTGCGTATAGGATCGATGGTAACAGGAGGTGAGGGACACGAAGTTTTACCCAGGTTCGGGCCCTCTTGATGGAGGTAAAACCCTACGTCATGCTTGATTAATATTGATGATATGGATAGTACAAGAGTATATCTACCACGAGATCGAGGAGGCTAAACCCTAGAAGCTAGCCTATGGTATGATTGTTGATGTGTATGTTCTATCGACTAGCCTAGCCCTGTTTTATATAATGCACCAGAGGCCTAGGTTAACAAGAGTCCTAGCCGAACACGCCGGTGGGGAGAAGTCCTTGTCTTGATCGCCAAGTCTTGTGGAATCTTCCTTGTATGTGACAGCTGTCCGAACTGGCCCATGAGTATACGGCCACGGGGGTCCTCGGCCCAATCTATCAGATCGGGAGATGACGTGTTGAGTACCCCCTAGTCCAGGACACCGTCACCCACGCTCTAACAAATATAAGTGAAGCAAAAGAGCATTCTACAAATGGCGGTTTTCTATGTAAAGAGAAACACGCAATCCAAACTTCAAATGATATAAGTGAAGCACATGAAGCATTCTATAAATCCATACTCAAAAGATATAAGTGAAGTGTAAAGAGCATTCTATAAATCAACCAAGGACTATCTCATACCAGCATGGTGCATAAAAGAAAAATGAAAAGTAATTGCAAAAGACGCTCCAAGATTGCACATATCGCATGAACAAAACGAATCCGAAAACATACCGATACTTGTTGAAGAAAGAGGGGATGCCTTACGGGGCATCCCCAAACTTAGACACTTGAGTCTCCTTGAATATTTACTTGGGGTGTCTTGGTCATCCCAAAGCTTGAGCTCTTGTCTCTCTTCCTTCTTCTCACATCGAGACCTTCTCGATCATCGAACACTTCATCCACACAAAACTTCAACAGAAAACTCGGTAAGATCCGTTAGTATAATAAAGCAAATCACTACTCTAAGTACTGCTGCAAACCAATTCATATTTTGTTTTTGCATTGTGTCTATTGTAGTATAGCTTTCATGGCTTAATCCACTGATATGAATCGATAGTTTCATCATAACAAGCAAACTATGCATCAAAAACAGAATCTGTCTAAAACAGAACAGTCTGTAATAATCTGAACATTCACGATAATTATGATACTTGAAAATTTCTGCCAAAATTAGGAAAAAAAAATTGTATAGAAACACAGTGCAAAAAGAATCAGAACCGTTTGACGTTCCAGTAAAAAATGTAAAATCGCGGACTACAGCCAAAGTTTCTGTCCTCCATCGTACAAACTATCAAGCAAATGTAAACATCCTAAAGGCAAACCTTGGCACATTATTTTCATAATAAAAGGGAATTGTACAAGGGGATAATTATTTTTATTGAAAAGTTTCCGTGAGCATGAACAAAGTTCAAGGAGCTCGCCCACTTAAAAAAATGCTTGTCTTTCTCACTTTCACTTTTCTTTTTGAAAAAGTGTTGGGTTCCCCTCTTTATTTTTGTTGTTTTTAAACTATAAGAAAGAACTCAACAGAAATAAATGACTCTCTAAAACTTTCGGGTTGTCTCCCTGGTAGCGCTTTCTTTAAATCCATTAGGCTAGGCATACAGTGCTCAAGTAGTGAATCCACCCGGATCCCAAGGTATGTCAAAGCCAATTTTAATTAACAATGATTTGTAATATAGTAGTGAGCACAAAGCAACATATATCATGTAATGCCGAAGTCTAACTCTCTTCCTATTCATCGGCATGTCATAAAAGAACAATTCATGCACACATAGTAAAGGCCAATGCATAGTATAAACAGTTTCTTGCAATTTTATCGTATTGGAAACATAGAGAGGTGGAGATATAGTTCCTCTCTCCTAATAATTGCAAGTAGGAGCAGCAAGCACATGCATATTATATTCATCAAAATCATCGTGTGTAATAGTAAGATGCAACCCATCAATATAATCCTTAATAAGTGCATACTTCTCCGATATAGTGTAGTCGGGAGAATTCTAAAAGATAATAGGACTATCATGCGTGGATGCAATAGCAACAATTTCATGTTTAACATAAGGAACTATAGCAAGTTCATATCCGTAAGCATAATTCATATTGGCATCTTGGCCACAAGCATAGCAAGCATCATCAAAAAGGGATATTTCAAGAGAATCAAAGGGATCATAACAATCATCGTAGCAATCATCCTTCGGTAAGCACGAAGGGAAATTAAACAATGTATGAGTTGAAGGGTTACTCTCATTAGAAGGTGGGCACGGGTAGCTAATCCGCTCTTCCTCCTTTTGTTCTTCACTCTCCTCCTCATCTTTTTCATCCAATGAGCTCACAGTTTCATCAATTTCTTCTTCCATAGACTCCTGCAAAATATTAGTCTCTTCTTGGACAGCAGGGTGGTCCTCAATATATGGTTCAACATAGGCATTAGAAGCATACTTATCATAGCAATATTTAAGTATGTCAAAATTTTCAGATTTGTAAAGAGTAGCATCATACGTTTCAATCAAAGAAGCAATTTCATAAGCACCCTTAAAAGCAACAAATTCTTCAATTTGTTGGACATCATAGTAACTATAAGCACCCTTAGCATATGAAGATACGATTCCATTATCACTAAACTCACATTGATAGGGAAGGTGTTTCTTAGGGTTTTCAGAACAACAAGTAATATCATATATTTCGCATAAATTCCAAGCATAGCATTGCAAACGATGAATTTGACCCAGTAAAATTTTCCCTTTTTCAGCCATTTTGGGCATGGTTCATCAAGCCATTTTCCCTCTAGAATTCTTGCAAGATTCTGGTCAGTGAAGATGTTTGTGAAGCAAGTACCACTTTGTCTTGTCCAACTGGTATGAAATTTTTATAGCATCTTACTATGGCCAAATCATTAAGCCTTGCCAAATTTGGGCTCAAGTGGCATCACCATGTGAGTGCACCATCCAAATCTCATTCCTGGACCAGATTTTGCAGTTGTAAAGCAACTACATTAAATCTCTATCCTAATCACCTCAAAGTTACCAGGGTGAAAGTCCTTCTTACCTAAACCTACCACACAACTCCTTTGCTTCCAAACCCCTTCCTGTTGATCAGCAGTGCTTGGTCAAGTTTATTGCAGTAAACTTCAGGTGTTAACTACCATTTAACTATATCACTTCTAACCAAACTACCACCGCAGTTGCGACCTCCCCAGGAAGGACAAGCCCCCAGACATTGTTTGGCCGGTCATGTGCTACAGTGTGCACCAGTGCACGCGGTGATCACGAGATTTGGCATGCAATGCACGCGCTTTGCTGGCGTTGGCCGCGTGCAGGGCATCTTCTAGCTCCGGCCCCTCCTTCTCTCATCGCCTTCGTGCTCGGGAGCCTGTCCAATAGCTAGCCTACATCGTCGCCATCCTCTTGGAGCCCTCCCCCCTCTGTCAGCCCCTCTGTCAGCTCTCGTCGCCGCGCACCCACGAGAAGCCTGTAGTCGACCGAGCATTAATCACACCATGGCTTCTTCCTCCTCTTGTCCCCGACCTCTGCTCGTCCCGGTGCACTGCTGTAGCTCTGCTGCACCTCTCTGTCACCTTCCCCGAGCTCATGCGCGAGCACACGCGTCTGAGGAGACGCCAGCTCGCCTCCTCCTCCCTCCGGCTATATAAGCTAGCCCCGACTCCTCCCGAGCTCACCACTCGACTTCACGCCCTCCACTAGACGTCCCTGACCAGTCAAACAAGCCCGAGGAGCTCTTGATGGCCATCATTGCCGCCATGGCCGCCGCGGCCTCCCTCCTAAATTAGCTCGAAGCCGGCCCCCTCCCTCTCTCATTCCTTCACTAGAGAACTCCCCTCGGCCCCTAATCCTCCCCACCTACTTGCCCCTTGACAGAGTGCCCCGCAGCCCCGTAGCCAAACCCCACCGGAAGCCATCTCCGCCGGAGTCCGCGCCCTCGTTGCTCCGGTCCTCCTCGATGTCTGTGCCCAGGTGGGACGGATGCGGCGCCTCTCCCCGATCTCCCCGGTGCCCGTAGCCTCGCCGGAGGCGGTCTGTGGCACCGGAGCTCGTCGCCAGAGCGCGCCGGTCCTCCTGTCTCGCGGGCAGGCGCGAGATGGACGACGACCTCGGGCCAGGCGGGCCCCATCTCCATGCAGCCCCACCCGTCGGTGAGCGGGCATTGACCCGGGCTGCCCACGTGGACAAGTGACGGGCCCCACCCCGTGGGACCCGCCCGTTAGTGACCACGCGCCCGGTCCCGCCACTGCCCACGTGGATTAGTGGATGTGTACTTCTGTAAGTACATTTTCTCGTGGGGAAAGCGCATTCTCCTTCTCCTTTAGCCAAAAACGCGTTTTCCCTTCTCTGGAGGCGTAATCTGAGGAATGCCTTTCTGTTTTTCAGCTCAGAGGCCTGTTTGTGGAGAAAGCTTTACAAATTAGTCCCTGAACTTCCCCCTCTCGTATCTTTTCAACCACAACTCCAAATAAGGTGATTCCAAAGCCCACTTCTTCGTCTCGTCGAGCCCGTTCTGTTGGTATCACTTTCACCATGTGTTAATATTCTGGAAATGGCCTTTTTGCCCTTGCACGTAAACAGCCCCTCCGAGAGAGAACTGTTTCCGGCAAATCTTTCAGCGGCTTCACCGCACTTCTCCCTGGTGCCTTCTTCATCCCCAGGCAAGCCATAATACCCACTTGCATGATAGTCATGAAGTAGCCATGGTTTTCAACTTGGATATTTATTAAATGATTGCTTGTTTAAAATATGGTTATCGTTCTTTCAGTAATGCTTCTGGGATAATGCTTACTTTCTTGCTATATTGTTATGCACCTGGTTGTCATGCCCTGCTAGTTGCTAGTATTCTTTTCTTATGCTTATGCTTGCTAGTAGTACATGTTGATATTGGTGATGGTCTTTGGTGCATGACTGCCGTCTGTCCCGAGTACCGTTGTTATATATGTTCCATTGCATCTAGTTGGTTAAATGATTGCATGGTAGCATTGTTGATATGTCTTGCATGATATTTATTGTTGATGCTAGTGGTCATGCTAGGTTTCAATGAGTAGTGTTGTACTTGTGATCTTCATGCTCGTCATTATACTATGTTCAGTTGGATACGATTCATTGTGGATATGGTGGATAATTTTGTTGCACCCCGTGCTTATGTTGATATCATGTTTATGCATTATCATATCATGTTATTTTATCATGGCTCAGCATATTGCATTCAAGTTTATTCGGATTAAATTGAACTTGAACAACTGTTGGCTGAGTCATGGTGCCACCATATCGAACTGACCAGTGCAATCACGCTTACCTTTATGGGAAGGTCCTAACTGGGTCTATTGTCGTGCCTCTCGCCGGTTGATAACCCACAAGTATAGGGGGTCGCACCATTTTCGAGGGTAGAGTATTCAACCCAAATTTATTTATTCGACACAAGGGGAGCCAAAGAATATTCTCAAGTATTAGCAGCTGAGTTGTCAATTCAACCACACTTGGAAACTTAGTATCTGCAGCAAAGTGTTTAGTAGAAAAGTAATATGATAGTGGCGGTAGCGGCAACAAAAGTAAAGACAGCAAAAGTAATGTTTTTGGTATTTTGTAGTGATTGTAACAGTAGCAACGAAAAAGTAAATAAGCGAGAACCAGTATATGGAAAACTCGTAGGCACCGGATCAGTGATGGATAATTATGCCGGATGCGGTTCATCATGTAACAATCATAACATAGGGTGACACAGAACTAGCTCCAGTTCATCAATGTAATGTAGGCATGTATTCCGTATATAGTCATACGTGCTTATGGAAAAGAACTTGCATGACATCTTTTGTCCTAACCTCCCGTGGCAGCGGGGTCCTATTGGAAACTAAGGGATATTAAGGCCTCCTCTTAATAGAGAACAGGAACAAAGCATTAGCACATAGTGAATACATCAACTCCTGAAACTACGGTCATCATCGGTAAGTATCCCAATTATTGTCACTTCGGGGTTAACGGATCATAACACATAATAGGTGACTATAGACTTGCAAGATAGGATCTAGAACTCTCATATATTCATGAAAACAAAATAGGTTCAGATCTGAAATCATGGCACTCGGGCCCTAGTGACAAGCATTAAGCATAGCAAAGTCATAGCAACATCAATCTCAGAACATAGTGGATACTAGGGATCAAGCCCTAACAAAACTAACTCCATTACATGATAAATCTCATCCAACCCATCATCATCCAGCAAGCCTACGATGGAATTACTCACGCACGGCGGTGAGCATCATGAAATTGGTGATGGAGGATGGTTGATGATGACGACGGTGACGAATCCCCCTCTCCGGAGCCCCGAACGGACTCCAGATCAGCCCTCCCGAGAGGTTTTAGGGCTTGGCGGCAGCTCCGTATCGTAAAACGCGATGATTTCTTCTCTCTTATTTTTCTCTCCCTGAAAGCAAATATATAGAGTTGGAGTTGGCGTCGGAGGGTCTCTAGGGGGCCCACGAGGTAGGGGGGCACGCCCTACGGGGGGGCTACCCTCGTGAGAAGGGTGTGGGCCCCATGGTCTTCATATTTGGCAAGGATTTTTTATTATTTTTCTAAGACCTCCCATGGAGTTTCAGGTCATTCTGAGAATATTTGTTTTCTGCACATAAAACAACATCATGGTAAATCTGCTGAAAACAACATCAGTCCGGGTTAGTTCCATTCAAATCATACAAGTTAGAGTCCAAAACAAGGGCAAAAGTGTTTGGAAAAGTAGATACGACGGAGAGGTAACCACTCCCCCAAGCTTAAACCCTTGCATGTCCTCAAGCAATTCAGTTGACAAACTGAAAGAAAGAAAGAAAAACTTTTACAAACTCTGTTTTCTCTTGTTGTTGTAACTATCTCAAGCCAGCATTCAAGTTTTCAGCATAAATCATAACTAACCACATTTGCAATAATTCTCAGGTCTAATCATTACTCATATCAATAGCATAATCAACTAGCAAGTCATAATAATAAATCTCGGATGACAACACTTTCTCAAAACGATCATAATATGATATAACAAGATGGTATCTCGCTAGCCCTTTCTGAGACCACAAAACATAAATGCAGAGCACCTTTAAAGATCAAGGACTGACTAGACATTGTAATTCATGGTAAAAGAGATCCAATAATAGTCATACCCAATATAAATTAACAGCGATGAATGCAAATGACGGCTGTGCTCTCCAGCTAGTGCTTTTTAATAAGAGGATGATGACTCGGCATAAAAGTAAATGGATAGGCCCTTCGCAGAGGGAAGCAGGCATTTGCAGAGGTGCCAGAGCTCGGTTTTTAAATAGAGATAAATTGAATTTTGAGCGGTATACTTTCATTGTCAACGTAACAACTAAGAGATGGCGATATCTTCCATGCTAAACACATTATAGGCGGTTCCCAAACAAAATGGTAAAGTTTATACTCCCCCTCCACCAACAAGCATCAATCCATGGCTTGCTCGAAACAACGAGTGCCTCCAACATACATCAGGTCCCAGGGGGAGTTTTGTTTGCAATTAATTTTGATTTAGTTTGCATAAAGCCTGAGACTGGGCATCCCGGTGACCAGCCATTTTCTCGTGAGTGAGGAGCGGAGTCCACTCCTCTTGAGAATAACCCGCCTAACATGGAAGATAAGGACAACATTTGTTGATACATGAGCTATTTGAGCATACAAAAAAACATTTGAAGGTCTAGAGTTTGGCACATACAAATTTACTTGGAACGGTAGGTAGATACCGCATATAGGAAGGTATGGTGGACTCATCTGGAATAACTTTGGGGTTTAAGGGATTGGGATGCACAAGCAGTATTCCCGCTTAGTACAGGTGAAGGCTAGCAAAAGACTAGGAAGCGACCAACTAGAGAGCGAAAACAACCATGTACATGCATTAAAATTAATAAACATTGGATGCAAGCATGAGTAGGATATAATCCACCATGAACATAAATATCGTGAAGGCTATGTTGATTTTGTTTCAACTACATGCGTGAACATGTGCCAAGTCAAGTCACTTAAATCATTCAAAAGAGGATACCACCCCATCATACCACATCATAATCATGTCAATAGCATGTTGGCATACAAGGTAAATCATTATAACTCATAGCTAATCAAGCATGTCACAAGCAACTATGATCTCTAATTGTCATTGCAAACATGTTTATTCATAATAAGCTGAATCAAGAACGACGGGCTCATCATATTTACAAAAACAAAAGAGGTCGAGTTCATACCAGCTTTTCTCAACTCAGTCAGTCCATCATATATCATCATAATTGCCTTTCACTTGCACGACCGAACGGTGTGAATAATAATAAGAGTGCACGTGCATTGGACTAAGCTGGAATCTGTGAGCATTCAATAAATAGGAGAAGACAAGGCAATATGGGCTCTTGGTTAAATCAACAATAATGCATATAAGAGCCACTTCAACAATTTAATTATGGTCTTCTCCTACTGACCCCCAAAGAAAAGAAAAGTAATAAAACTATTTACACGGGAAAGCTTCCAACAAGGAAAAGAAGAACGGGAAATATTTTTGGGTTTTCTTTTTAATTATTACTACTACAGCAGAAAAATAAACTACTACTATTTTTTTGGTTTTTTCTTAAGGTTTAACAAACACACAAGAAGAAAGCAGGAAAAGGAAAATAAACTAGCATGGATATTACAGTGAAAAAGTATGAGCAGCGACATCTAGCAATGAGTGTGTGTGAACATAAATGTAATGTCGGTGAGAAATACGTACTCCCCCAAGCTTAGGCTTTTGGCCTAAGTTGGTCTATGGCCACGGCCGGCCTGGCGGATATCCATAATAATAGTTGTTGGGGTCGTACTGTGATGAAGAAGGATAGTTGGGATCATACTGATGTGCAGCGGTTATCGCCTGCTGAGCTGTAGCGTGGAGTCGGGCTGCCTCCGCTCTCCTCTCGTACTCTTCTGCCTCCTCTCTGGTAATAACATATCTTCCTTTTGTCTGTGAATCAAAGAAGGCAGGAGCAGGGAGAGTAATACGGAAAACACGTCGTTTATCAAAAATTAAGCGATATAAGAGAGGTGATTCAGGCCTCTCGACAAACTGGCGCGAAGCCATAGAG
The DNA here is from genome assembly GCA_034509565.1 of Triticum monococcum. Lineage (NCBI taxonomy): Eukaryota > Viridiplantae > Streptophyta > Magnoliopsida > Poales > Poaceae > Triticum > Triticum monococcum. Next base: position 70,713,445 of record CM067842.1, on the reverse strand, counting down.
TTATAATCTAAATATGCAGGAGGCAACTCCGTATCACCCTCATGAATGTCTATTTCAAGAAAATGAGCTAAGCGGGTTGCGTAAATTCCTCCAAAGAAATCTCCATTATATCTATTATGATGCAACCTACGAGCTACAATGGCTCCCATATGATAAGATTGGTCTCCTAACACAGCACTCCTAAGAATGCTAAGATCAGGGACACACATGTGACATGCTTCATCCTTAGCATTTATGCATCTACCGATGAAGAGAGCAAAATAATGTATAGCAGGAAAGTGAATGCTCCCTATGGTAGCTTGCGTTATATCTCTGGATTCCCCCACAGTTATACTAGCAAGAAAGTTTCTAAATTCAGATTTAGGGGGATTCCTAATACTGCCCCATGATGGAAGTTCGCAAGCAGAAGTGAAATCCTCTAGGTCCATGGTATAAGATTTGTCATAGAGATCAAACATGACTGAAGGAGAATTATGCGAAGATGAATACTCAAACCTCCTCACAAATGAACTTGTGAGATCATGATACTGGGGGCATTTGTTAGCCTCAAAATCCTCAAGAACGGCATTGCGCAAATATGATTTGAATTTTTCTTTAATTCCTGCACGGTCCATAAAATTTTCTGACGGCCATTCGCAAGGCCGTACTGGAGCGTCTCTTGGTGGATCCTCGTCAGCATCGCGCATAGCAATTCTAGGTCATTGCTTCTTAGAGGAACCACCTTGGAACATCTTCCTAAACATATTGTTTTTCTCTAAAAAATTCTGAAATTTTTAGCAACTTCAAACTAAAAGTGAACCAACTTCAATAAAACTGATAGCAACTACTCCTACAAGTGCCTAGAGCCTAGATCTAGCATTAGAACTACTTGGAACATATAAATTTGACATGCAAGCTCAAGAACAAGGTCACCTATGCAGCCAAAATTTGCAAAGAATAAAGCACTAGAACAAAAACTAATTGGACCAATGGAGGAGTCGCATACCAAGGAACAATCTCCCCAAGCAGTTTTGAGAGAGGTGCTTTGAGCAAGGAGATCCAAAATCACAACAAAAGTGGCTGGAACTCGTGCTTGAGGTGGTTTTTCGGGTTTGCTTGAGACAGAGGAAGGAGATGGGTGCTGGGATAAGTGGAGGAGGGCCACCGTGGGCTCACGAGGCAGGGGGCGCGCCCTATAGGGGGGGCGCCCACCACCCTCGTGGCCAGGTGGCAGCTCCTCCCTCGGTAATTTTTGCACAGTAAATTCTCAAATATTCCCGAAAAAATCATATTAAATTGGCATGGCATTCTAAGGACTTTTATTTTCGGGATATTTTTATATTGCACGGATAAGTCAGGAAACAGACAGAAAATACTATTTTTACTTTATTTAATATAAATAACAGAAAGTAAAAGTGGGGTACAGAAGTTTGTGCTTCTAGTTTCATCCGTCTCATGCTCATTAAAAAGAATCCACTAACAAGGTTGATCAAGTCTTGTTAACAAACTCATTCCGATAATCATGAAACCGAAGAAATTTCGAATAACACTAAGTTACCTCAACGGGGATATGCACATCCCCAATAATAAGAATATCATATTTCTTCTTAACAATAGGAAGAGGAAATTCAAAACCTCCAAATATAATTGATGGAATTTTTCCAATAGAGTTGATACTATGAACTTGAGGTTGTTTCCTCGGAAAGTGTACCGTATGCTCATTACCATTAACATGAAAAGTGACATTGCCTTTGTTGCATCAATAATAGCCCCAGCAGTATTAAGAAAAGGTCTTCCAAGAATAATAGACATACTATCATCCTCGGGAATATCAAGAATAACAAAGTCCGTTAAAATAGTAACGTTTGCAACCACAACGGGCACATCCTCACAAATACCGACAGTGACATTGCCTTAGAGGAACCACAAGTGACATTGCCTTAGAAGCATGTTTGCTAACAAGTTTAAGTTCACCTTTATATCAGCCATATAATCACCCAAGCGTCTAATCATATAAGCATTTTCTTTTAATTGTCTACCAAAATAAGCATTGAAGTCGCCTTGCTTATACATAAAGTTATCAAACTCATCCAAGCATTGACTAGCAATTTTAGTAGGAGGGACTTCAGCTTTATCATATCTATAGAGAGAATTTACCTTTATTACCTGTGTCGGGATATCGAGATTAGGAGGTTCTTCAGTAAATAAATAATTGAGATCATATGTTTCTTCAACAGACGGTGAATTAAGACCATGTATTTCTTCAATAGGAGGTAAATTCTTAACGTCTTTAGCTTTGATACCTTTTTCTTTCATAGATTTCTTTGCCTCTTGCATATCTTTGTGACTGAGAAATAGAATACCTCTCTTCTTCGGAGTTGGTTTAGGGATAGGCTCAGTAATTGGAGCAGGAGCTGGCTCAGGAGGTGCCCAATTATTTTCATTTGTCAACATATTATTCAATAAAATTTCAGCTTCATCCGGTGTTCTTTCCCTGAAAAGAGAACCAGCACAACTATCCAGGTAATCTCTGGAAGCATCGGTTAGTCCATTATAAAAGATATCAAGTATTTCAGGTTTCTTAAGAGGATGATCAGGCAAAGCATGAAGTAACTTGAGAAGCCTCCCCCAAGCTTATGGGAGAATCTCTTCTTTAATTTGCACAAAGTTGTATATTTCCCTCAAAGCAGCTTGTTTCTTATGAGCAGGGAAATATTTAGCAGAGAAGTAATAAATCATATCCTGGGGACTACGCACACAACCGGGTTCAAGAGAATTAAACCATATCTTAGCATCGCCCATTAATGAGAACGGAAATATTTTGAGTAAATAGAGGTAACGTGATCTCTCATTATTAGTGAACAGGGCAGCTATATCATTTAACTTAGTAAGATGTGCCACAACAGTTTCAGATTCATAGCCATAAAAGGATCAGATTCAACCAAGGTAATTATATCAGGATCAACAGAGAATTCATAATCTTTATGAGGAACACATATAGGTGAAGTAGCAAAAGCAGGATCGGGTTTCATTTTATCTCTAAGTGATTCTTTGCTCCATTTAATTAATAACCTCTTAAGCTCATATCTATCTCTGCAAGCTAAAATAGCGGCAGAAGATTCCATATCAAATAAATAACCCTTAGGAATAACATGCATATTTTCATCATCACTATCATCATCGTATTCAGATTCAATAATTTCTCTTTCTCTAGCCCTAGCAATTTGTTCATCAAGAAATCATTAAGGGGCACAGTAGTATCAGGCATAGAAGCGGTTTCATCATAAGTATCATGCATAGCAGAAGTGGCATCATCAATAACATGCGACATATCAGAACGAATAGCAGAAGCAGGTGTAGGTGTCGCAAACTTACTCATAACAGAAGGTGAATCAAGTGCAGAGCTAGATGGCAGTTCCTTACCTCCCCTCGTAGTTGAGGAATAGATCTTGGTTTTTGGATCTCTCAAGTTCTTCATAGTGTCCAGCAGATATAAATCCCAAGTGACTCAAAGAATAGAGCTATGCTCCTCGGCAATGGCGCCAGAAAAAGGTTCTTGATAACCCACAAGTATAGGGGATCACAACAGTTTTCGAGGGTAGAGTATTCAACCCAAATGTATTTATTCGACACAAGGGGAGCCAAAGAATATTCTCAAGTATTAGAAGCTGAGTTGTCAATTCAACCACACCTGGAAACTTAGTATCTGCAACAAAGTGTTTAGTAGCAAAGTAATATGATAGTGGCGGTAGCGGCAACAAAAGTAAAGACAGCAAAAGTAATGTTTTTGGTATTTTGTAGTGATTGCAACAGTAGTAACGGAAAAGTAAATAAGCGAGAACCAGTATATGGAAAACTCGTAGGCACCGGATCAGTGATGGATAATTATGCCGGATGCGGTTCATCATGTAACAGTCGTAACATAGGGTGACACAGAACTAGCTCCAGTTCATCAATGTAATGTAGGCATGTATTCCGTATATAGTCATACATGCTTATGGAAAAGAACTTGCATGACATATTTTGTCCTACCCTCCCGTGGCAGCGGGATCCTATTGGAAACTAAGGGATATTATGGCCTCCTTTTAATAGAGAACCGGAACAAAGCATTAGCACATAGTGAATACATGAACTCCTCAAACTACGGTCATCACCGGTAAGTATCCCGATTATTGTCACTTCGGGGTTAACGGATCATAACACATAAAGGTGACTATAGACTAGCAAGATAGGATCTAGAACTCTCATATATTCATGAAAACATAATAGGTTCAGATCTGAAATCATGGCTCTCGGGCCCTAGTGACAAGCATTAAGCATAGCAAAGTCATAGCAACATCAATCTCAGAACATAATGGATACTAGGGATCAAACCCTAACAAAACTAACTCCATTACATGATAAATCTCATCCAACCCATCACCGTCCAGCAAGCCTACGATGGAATTACTCACGCACGGCGGTGAGCATCATGAAATTGGTGATGGAGGATGGTTGATGATGACGACGGCGACGAATCCCCCTCTTCGGAGCCCCGAACGGACTCCAGATCAGCCCTCCCGAGAGGTTTTAGGGCTTGGCGGCGGTTCCGTATCGTAAAACGCGATGATTTCTTCTCTCTTATTTTTTTCTCTCCGAAAGCAAATATAAAGAGTTGGAGTTGGTGTCGAAGGGTCTCCAGGGGGCCCACAAGGTAGGGGGGCACGCCCTTGGGGGGGCGCCCCCCACCCTCGTGAGAAGGGTGTGGGCCCCCTGGTCTTCATATTTGGCAAGGATTTTTTATTATTTTTTCTAAGACCTCCCGTGGAGTTTCAGGTCATTCTGAGAATATTTGTTTTCTGCACATAAAACAACATCATGGTAATTCTGCTGAAAACAGCGTCAGTCCGGGTTAGTTCCATTCAGATCATACAAGTTAGAGTCCAAAACAAGGGCAAAAGTGTTTGGAAAAGTAGATACGACGGAGACGTATCACCGGTGCCTCCAACTAAGGAAGGTTATGGGCATGCTTACCCTGATCAGGTAGGCGGACATAACCTTGTGTGCCTGTAGATTTGATGATAAGCGCTTTTGTCCCTGTTTGGGACGGTCCATGATGGTGGCCGTTGTGTCTTTGGTAGACACGGGGCCACCCATGACTTAGCCCAAAGGGGAGTTGGTCGGAGTGGCCGGGAGAGTGTCATGGCAGTAGATCGGTTTTGTCGGAATGCCGTTGGTCCACCCAAATGGGGGCGCGAGGCCATGGGTTCCGTGGTGTGGGTACAGTGTACTAACCTCTGCAGAGTGTATATTAAATCTATCGATAGCCGCACCCACGGATAAGAGCCCAGTTCGTAGTTGGTCACACTATGTGTCAACAGTATTAATAATAATGTGTTTAATAACAACCCCGGTTCGATGAGGAGATAAGTTGGTTGTGATCGCCGGAAAGATCACCGTTTGAGACCAAGTGTTGGTCATGGTTGTGATCGCCGGAATGATCACCGTGGTATCAAGGATACCGAGTTGTTGGATATTCGTGATGTTGTGCGAGAATCATGGGTAAAGATCAAGCTCCTTGTGGTCATTTAATGATTACTACGGTATTTTTTATACCAAGCTTGATTTGATCCTGAGATGATCGTGTGATGTCCGAGGATGGTAAGTGATGCATGTGATGATTACGAAGTAACCCGAGCAGAATAAATAGTGCATGTAGTGTCATCATGTTGCATGCTAGTATCGTTAGATTTATATGCGCATGCCATGCTCATTTTGTTCTAGCTGTATCATGTTCATATTGTTGCTGCCATGTTATCCTGATGACCTTGTGAATATTTCCTGCTTAACTTGTAATTGCCATGCTGTTGTTTGTCTTGAGTGCTTCTGGTTATGGTGAGCTTGCAAGTACATTCAATGTACTAACCTAGCGTGCCATGCCAGTTTGCAGGTCATGCCGGATGTGGATGCTTGTTTACCGTGGATTCTTTGTTTGCGAGCTAGGATAAGCGTTCCACCCAGAGTCCCTGCGGAGTGGAGTTCACCACCGTTTTCGTTGTTCCGCTGCAGTAGTTGTTCCGCTGCTTCGAGTTGTTATGCTGCCTGTATAGAGCAATCATGGTTGGCGCAGTGTCACCGTGTCGATGTCATTCATTGTAATATCGGAACCCATGTATTCACATCCGTGTTGTCATAAAGAGCTAGTTTGTTCTATGCTAAGCAGTGTTGTATTCCAGAAGACTTCACCTCAATCTCTGGGCTGGAATATGGGGTGTTCCGATTTTCTCTGAGCCGGGGTGCCACACTTTATTGCTAACCGTTAGCCATAGTAGTAGAAGTAATAGTTGGCGAGGCAACTTCATGAAGACACGATGATGGAGATCATGGTGTCAAGCCGGTGACGATGATGATCATGGCACCCCGAAGATGGAGATCAAATGGAGCAAAATGATATTGGCCATATCATGTCACTATTTGATTGCATGTGATGTTTATCATGTTTTTACATCTTATTTGCTTAGAACGACAATAGCTTAAATAAGATGACCCCTCGCTATAATTTCAAGAAAGTGCTCCCCCTAATTGTGCACCGTTGCAAAGGTTCGTTGTTTCGAAGCACCACGTGATGATCGAGTGTGATAGATTCTAACGTTCGCATACAACGGCTGTAAGCCAGATTTACACATGCAATACACTTAGGTTGACTTGACGAGCCTAGCATGTACAGACATGGCCTTGGAACACGGAAGACCAAAAGGTTGAGCATGAGTCGTATAGAAGATACGATCAACATGAAGATGTTCACCGATGATGACTAGTCTGTCTCACGTGATGATCGGACACAACCTAGTTGACTCGGATCATGTATCACTTAGATGACTAGAGGGATGTCTGTCTGAGTGGGAGTTCATTGAATAATTTGATTAGATGAACTTAATTATCATGAACTTAGTCTAAAATCTTTACAATATGTCTTGTAGATCAAATGGCCCACGCTAATGTTGCCCTCAACTTCAACGCGTTCCTAGAGAAAACCAAGCTAAAAGACGATGGCAGCAACTACACGGACTGGGTCCGTAACCTGAGGATTATCCTCATAGCTTCCAAGAAAGCATATGTCCTTGAAGCACCGCTAGGTGACGCACCCATTTTTCCAGAAACTCAAGACATTATGAACGCCTGGCAGTCGTGTAGTGATGATTACTCCCTAGTTCAGTGCAGCATGCTTTACAACTTAGAACCGGGGCTCCAAAAGCATTTTGAGCAACACGGAGCATATGAGATGTTCCAAGAGCTGAAAATGGTTTTCCAAGATCATGCCCGAGTCGAGAGATATGAAGTCTCCGACAAGTTCTACAGTTGTAAGATGGAGGAGAACAGTTCTATCAGTGAGCACATACTCAAAATATCTAGGTTGCACAACCGCTTGTCTCAGCTGGGAGTCAATCTCCCGGATGACGCGGTCATTGATAGAATCCTTTAGTCGCTTCCACCTAGCTACAAGAGCTTTGTGATGAACTTCAATATGCAGGGGATGGAAAAGACCATTCCTGAGGTATATTCAATGCTGAAATCAGCGGAGGTGGAGATCAAAAAGGAACATCAAGTGTTGATGGTGAATAAAACCACTAAGTTCAAGAAAGGCAAGGGTAAAAAGAACTTCAAGAAGGACGGCAAGGGTGTTGCCGCGCCTATTAAGCAAGCTGCCGGGAAGAAGCCAAAGAATGGACCCAAGCCTAAGACTGAGTGCTTTTATTGCAAGGGAAACGGTCACTGGAAGAGGAACTGCCCCAAGTATTTAGCGGATAAGAAAGCCGGCAATACCAAAGGTATATGTGATATACATGTTATTGATGTGTACCTAACCAGCGCTCGTAGTAGCTCCTGGGTATTTGATACCGATGCGATTGCTCATATTTGTAACTCAAAACAGGAGCTACAGAATAAGCGGAGACTGGCGAAGGACGAGGTGACGATGCGCGTCGGGAATGGTTCCAAGGTCGATGTGATCGCCGTCGGCACGCTACCTCTACATTTACCTACGGGATTAGTTTTAAACCTCAATAATTGTTATTTAGTGCTAGCTTTGAGTATGAACATTGTATCTGGATCTTGTTTAATGCGAGATGGCTACTCATTTAAATCTGAGAATAATGGTTGTTCTATTTATATGAGAGGTATGTTTTATGGTCATGCCCCGCTGGTCAATGGTTTATTCTTATTGAATCTGAAACGTGATGTTACACATATTCACAGTGTGAATGCCAAGAAGTGTAAGGTTGATAATGATAGTCGCACATATTTGTGGCACTGCCGCCTTGGTCACATTTGTGTCAAACGCATGAAGAAACTCCATGCAGATGAACTTTTGGAGTCTCTTGATTATGAATCACTTGACACGTGTGAACCATGCCTCATGGGCAAAATGACCAAGACTCCGTTCTCCGGAACAATGGAGCGAGCAACCAACTTATTGGAAATCATACATACTAATGTGTGCGGCCCAATGAGCGTTGAGGCTCGCGGTGGCTATCGTTATGTTCTCACCCTCACTGATGACTTGAGTAGATATGGGTTTGTCTACTTAATGGAACACAAGTCTGAGACCTTTGAAAAGTTTAAGGAATTTCAGAATGAGGTAGAGAATCAACGTGACAGGAAAATAAAGTTCTTATGATTAGATCATGGGGGAGAATATCTGAGTCATGAATTTGGCACACACTTAAGGAAATGTGGAATTGTTTCACAACTCATGCCGCCTGGAACACCTCAGCGTAATGGTGTGTCTGAACATCGTAATCGCACTCTATTGGATATGGTGCGATCTATGATGTCTCTTACCGACTTACCACTATCATTTTGGGGCTATGCTTTAGAGACTGCCGCATTCACTTTAAATAGGGCTCCGTCAAAATCTGTTGAGATGACACCATATGAATTATGGTTTGGAAAGAAACCTAAGCTGTCGTTTTTGAAAGTTTGGGGATGCGATGCTTATGTCAAGAAACTTCAACCTGAAAAGCTCGAACCCAAGTCGAAAAAATGCGTCTTCATAGGATACCCTAAGGAAACTATTGGGTATACCTTCTACCTTAGATCCGAAGGCAAGATCTTTGTTACCAAGAATGGATCCTTTCTAGAGAAAGAGTTTCTCTCGAAAGAAGTAAGTGAGAGGAAAGTAGAACTTGATGAGGTATTGCCTCTTGAACCGGAAAGTAGTGCAGCTCAAGAAAATGTTTCTGTGGTGCCTGCACCGATTAGAGAGGGAGTTAATGATAATGATCATGAAACTTCGGATCAAGGTACTACTGAACTTCGTATGTCCACGAGGACAAGTTGCGCACTAGAGTGGTACGGCAACTCTGTTCTGGAAATCATGTTGTTAGACAACAGTGAACCTTCGAACTATGAAGAAGCGATGGCGGGCCCGGATTCCAACAAATGGCTTGAAGCCATGAAGTCTGAGATAGGATCCATGTATGAAAACGAAGTGTGGACTTTGACAGACTTGCCCGATGATCGGTGAGCCATAGAAAATAAATGGATCTTTAAGAAGAAGACAGACACGGATGGTAATGTGACCATCTATAAGGCTCGACTTGTTGCTAAGGGTTACCGACAAGTTCAAGGGGTTGACTACGATGAGACCTTCTCACCCGTAGCGAAGCTGAAGTCCGTCCGAATCATGTTAGCAATTGCCGCATTCTATGATTATGAGATACGGAAGATGGACGTCAAAACGGCATTCCTTAATGGTTTCCTTAAGGAAGAATTATATATGATGCAGCCGAAAGGTTTTGTCGATCCTAAGAATGCTGACGAGGTGTGCAAGCTCCAGCGCTCAATCTATGGGCCGGTGCAAGCATCTCGGAGTTGGAACATTCGCTTTGATGAGATGATCAAAGCGTTTGGGTTTACACAGACTTATGGAGAAGCCTGTGTTTACAAGAAAGTGAGTGGGAGCTCTGTGGCATTTCTCATATTATATGTGGATGACATACTATTGATGGGAAATGATACAGAATTATTGGAAAGCATAAAGGCCTACTTGAATAAGTGTTTTTCAATGAAGGACCTTGGAGAAGCTGCTTACATATTAGGCATCAAGATCTATAGAGATAGATCGAGACGCCTCATTGGTCTTCCACAAAGCACGTACCTTGACAAGATATTGAAGAAGTTCAATATGGATCAGTCCAAGAAGGGTTCTTGCCTATATTGCAAGGTGTGAGATTGAGCACGGCTCAATGCCCGACCATGGCAAAAGATAGAGAAAAGATGAGTGACATCCCCTATGCCTCGGCCATAGGGTCTATTATGTATGCCATGCTGTGTACCAAACCTGATGTGAACCTTGCCGTAAGTTTGGTAGGAAGGTACCAAAGTAATCCCGGCATGGAACACTAGACAGCGGTCAAGAACATCCTGAAGTACTTGAAAAGGACTAAGGATATGTTTCTCGTTTCTGGAGGTGACGAAGAGCTCGTCATAAAGGGTTGCGTTGATGCTAGCTTCGACACACATCTGGATGACTCCAAGTCACAAACCGGATACATGTATATTTTGAATGGTGGGGAAGTCAGCTGGTGCAGTTGCAAGCAAAGCATCGTGGTGGGATCTACATGTGAAGCGGAGTACATGGCAGCCTCGGAGGCAGCACATGAAGCAATCTGGATGAAGGAGTTCGTTACCGACCTAGGAGTTATTCCCAATGCGTCGGGCACGATGACTCTCTTTTGTGACAACACTAGAGCCATTGCTCTTGCCAAGGAGCCCAGGTTTCACAAGAAGACCATGCATATCAAGCGTCGCTTCAACTCCATTCATGAAAATGTTCAAGATGGAGACATAGATATTTGTAAAGTGCATACGGACCTGAATGTCGCAGATCCGTTGACTAAACCTCTTCCACAAGCAAAACATAATCAACACCAGAACTCTATGGGTGTTCGATTCATCACAATGTAACTAGATTATTTACTCTAGTGCAAGTGGGAGACTGTTGGAAATATGCCCTAGAGGCAATAATAAAATGGTTATTATTATATTTCCTTGTTCATGATAATTGTCTATTGTTCATTCTATAATTGTGTTATCCGGAAATCGTAATACATGTGTGAATACATAGACCACAACATGTCCCTAGTGAGCCTCTAGTTGACTAGCTCGTTGATCAATAGATGGTTACGGTTTCCTGACCATGGACATTGGATGTCATTGATAACGGGATCACATCATTAGGAGAATGATGTGATGGACAAGACCCAATCCTAAGCATAGCACAAGATCGTGTAGTTCGTCTGCTAAAGCTTTTCTAATGTCAAGTATCATTTCCTTAGACGATGAGATTGTGCAACTCCCGGATACCGTAGGAATGCTTTGGGTGTGCAAAATGTCACAACGTAACTGGGTGGCTATAAAGGTGCAGTATGGGTATCTTCGAAAGTGTCTGTTGGGTTGGCACAAATCGAGACTGGGATTTGTCGCTCCGTGTGACAGAGAGGTATCTCTGGGCCCACTCGGTAGGACATCATCATAATGAGCTCAATGTGATCAAGGAGTTGATCACGGGATGATGTGTTACGGATCGAGTAAAAGAGACTTGCCGGTAACGAGATTGAACAAGGTATAGGGATACCGACAATCGAATCTCGGGCAGGTATCATACCGGTAGACAAAGGGAATTGTATAAAAGATTGATTAAATCCTCGACATCGTGGTTCTTCCGATAAGATCATCATGGAACATGTAGGAGCCAACATGGGTATCCACATCCCGCTGTTGGTTATTGACCAGAGAGGTGTCTCGGTCATGTGTGCATGCCTCCCGAACCTGTAGGGTCTACACACTTAAGGTTCGATGACGCTATGGTTATAGGGAAAGTTTGTACGTGATTACCGAATGTTGTTCGGAGTCCCGGATGATATCCCGGACGTCACGAGGAGTTCCGGAATGGCTCGAAAGTAAAGAATAATATATAGGAACTGAGGTTTTGACCACCGGAAGTGTTTCGGGCATCACCAGTAATGTACCGGGACCACCGGAGGTCCGCCGGGAGGGGCCACCAGCCCCGGGGGCTTGCATAGGCCAAGAGTGGGAAGGGACCAGCCACTGAGTGGGCCGGTGCGCCTCCCACCAGGGCCCAAGGCGCAGCTAGGAGGAGAAGTGGGAAACCCTAGGCGCAGATGGGCCTAAGGCCCACCGTAGGGTGCGCCCCCCTCTCCCCCTCTTGGCCGCCCCCTCCATCCCATCTAGGGCTGCCGCCCCCTATGGGTGGGAACCCTAGAGGGGGCGCACCCTCCTCCACTCCTCCTATAAATAGTGGAGGTTTTGGGGCTGCCAAGGACACGAGTCTCTCTATCTCTCTCTCTCGGCGCAGCCCTACCTCCCTACATCCTCGTTCTTCGGAGTGCTTGGCGAAGCCCTGCTGGAAACCACGCAGCTCCACCACCACCACACCGTCGTGCTGCTGCTAGAGTTGTCTTCCCCAACCTCTCCCTCTTCCTTGCTGGATCAAGGCGCGGGAGACGTCACCGGGCGGCACGTGTGTTCAACACGGAGGTGCCGCTGTTCGGCGCTTAGATCGGAATCGACCGCAATCTGAATCGCTGCGTGTACGACTCCTCCAACAGTGTTCTTGCAACGCTTCTGCATCGCGATCTTCAAGGGTATGAAGATGCACTCCCCTCTCTCTTGTTGCTAGTTTCTCCATAGATTGATCTTGGTGATGCGCAGAAAATTTTAAATTCTGCAATGATCCCCAACAGAGGCGGCGTCGTATGTGGGAATAGTGGGGTGGCCACGCAAGCACGGGTGGCAACAGTTGGTTACACACGTGGTACGGGATGAAGAGCCTGGACCCACCGACGCAACATTTTTTAGCTTTCCCTTTTCCCGAGTAAAGTTTTAAAAAATGAAGTTAAAAGAAAACTCTCCTCCACTGTTTAATGCACCCGCACTGAGTAGGGTTGTTGGGACGCGCTTTTATGGGGAACACTCGTCATGGTGGGGGCCAGACACTTGGAGGCGCGGGGAGGCGACGTCGTACGCGGGAGTGGTGGGGTGCCCATGCAAGCACGGGTGGCAAGAGTTGACTACACATGTGGTACGCGATGAAGAGGTAGGGCCCACCCGCACGGCATTTGTTAGCTTTCCCTTTTTCATCTAAAGTTAAAAATAATGAAAGTTAAAAGAAATCACAATTCAGACTTTTGAGAGTTCAAATTTTGAAAATTCTCAACTTCAATTTTTTTAGCATTAAAAATGTTTTTTAGTTCCAACACATATCTATTGGTGATGTATACAAAATAAGAAACAAATAAATTACTGCATCTTTTGACCAAAGAAAAGTATGGATCATGTGCGCCATTCAAAAAGTGGAACGTACACATTCGTAAGAATCGACCGCGTGGGCTACCTGGCACATGATATCATAAAATCAATGTATATGTGGAAATATTGTCATGTTTGTCTTGGAGAAAGTGTGTAAATGAGTTTTTTTGGTAACTTGACCACGTGAACCTTCGAGAATGAAATCGCTCCTCCACAGTTTAATGCACCCCCAGTCAAGCATGGGAGCACATTGGGTATGGTTGTCCGGACACGCTTTTTTGCGGCACACTCATCATTGTGGGGGCCAGGAATGTGGAAGGCGTCGGAAGTCATCGTCATACACGGGAGGGGTGGGGGGAGTGGGCACACAAGCACGTGCGGCAACAGTTGGCTACACATGCGGTACCGGATGAAGAGGTGGGGCCTACGCATGTGACATTTCCAACTTTCCAGTTTCTTGTGTAAAGTACAAAAAATGAAAGTTAAAAAATATCACAAGTCGGAATTTTTTCAAGTTTCGAAATATCTCACTTTATTTTTTTAACATTAAAATATTTTAAAAGTTCATTTTGAATATTCAAATGTTTAAAAATCTAAAACAAAATTCCCTGAATTTTCATATATGCATTTTATGAAAGTGTCCCCAAAGAAAAGTATGGCTCATGTGCGCCATTCAAAAAGTGGAAAGTATACCTCGGTAAGAATCGACCGCGTGGGCTACCTGCCACATGATATCATAAAATCAATGTATCTTATTGGTATTTTTCTGAGTTCATATCAATTTGTTATGAGTTTTCAAAGTATTGGTCAAACGGTCAAAGGGCATTCGGGTGACTTCGGAGAAAAATCTAAGGGCAAAACTGAGCAGAGTCGAAAAGTAAGGGCAAAACCCATGGGTAGGTTCCAACTAGGGGCAAAAATGCATTTGTCCGGTAGAAATATTGTCATGTTTTTTTGGAAAAAGTGTGTAAAACAGTTTTTTGTAAGGTTAACTCCTGTAAAAATAATAAAATATTAATCTAAATCTCATACAAATGTGTTTCTTAGATTGCATTATTTTGTCAAGTAGGATAGAGAGAATATGCCATCTGTTGGGGAACGTTGCAGAAAACAAAAAAATTCCTACGGTTTCACCAAGATCCATCTATGAGTTCATCTAGCAACGAGTGATCGGATGCATCTACATACCTTGTAGATCGCGAGCGGAAGCGTTCAAAGAACGGGGATGAGGGAGTCGTACTCGACGTGATCCAAATCACCGGAGATCCTAGCGTCGAACGAACGGCACCTCCGCGTTCAACACACGTACAGTCAGCGTGACGTCTCCTCCTTCTTGATCCAGCAAGGGGGAAGGAGAGGTTGAGGAAGATCGCTCCAGCAGCAGCACGACGGTGTGGTGATGATGGAGAAGCAGCACTCCGGCAGGGCTTCATCGAGCTCTACGGAGGAGGAGAGGTGTAGCAGGGGAGAGGGGGGGCACCAAGACTCAAGGGTGCAGCTGCCCCTCCCTCCCCTCCCTTTATATAGGCCCCCAAGGGGGGGCGCTGGCCCTGGAGATCCATCTCCCAAGGGGGCGGCGGCCAGGGGGGTTGGAGTGCCCCCCAAGGCAAGTGCCCCCCCCCCCCCACCCTAGGGTTTCAACCCTAGGCGCAAGGGGTTGGGCCAAGGGGGCGCACCAGCCCACTAAGGGCTGGTTCCCCCTCCCACTTCAGCCCATGGGGCCCTCCGAGATGGGTGGCCCCACCCGGTGGACCCCCGGGACCCTTCCGGTGGTCCCGGTACAATACCGGTGACCCTGAAACTTGTCCCGATGGCCGAAATAGCACTTCCTATATATAATTCTTTACCTCCAGACCATTCCGGAACTCCTCGTGACGTCCGAGATCTCATCCAGGACTCTAAAAAACTTTCGGGTTACTGCATATTCATATCCCTACAACCCTAGCGTCACCGAACCTTAAGTGTGTAGACCCTACGGGTTCGGGAGACATGTAGACATGACCGAGATTGCTCTCCGGTCAATAACCAACAGCGGGATCTGGATACCCATGTTGGCTCCCACATGCTCCTCGATGATCTCATCGGATGAACCTCAATGTCGAGGATTCAAGCAACCCCGTATACAATTCCCTTTGTCAATCGGTACGTTACTTGCCCGAGATTCGATCGTCGGTATCCCAATACCTTGTTCAATCTCGTTACCGGCAAGTCACTTTACTCGTACCGTAATGCATGATCCCGTGACCAGACACTTGGTCACTTTGAGCTCATTGTGATGATGCATTACTGAGTGGGCCCAGAGATACCTCTTCGTCATACAGAGTGACAAATCCCAGTCTTGATCCGTGTCAACCCAACAGACACTTTCGGAGATACCCGTAGTATACCTTTATAGTCACCCAGTTACATTGCGACATTTGGTACACCCAAAGCACTCCTACGGTATCCGGGAGTTACACGATCTCATGGTCTAAGGAAAGGATACTTGACATTGGAAAAACTCTAGCAAACGAACTATACGATCTTGTGCTATGTTTAGGATTGGGTCTTGTCCATCACATCATTCTCCTAATGATGTGATCTCGTTATCAATGACATCCAATGTCCATAGTCAGGAAACCATGACTATTTGTTGATCAACGAGCTAGTCAACTAGAGGCTTACTAGGGACATGTTGGTGTCTATTTATTCACACATGTATTATGATTTCCGGATAACACAATTATAGCATGAATAAAAGACAATTATCATGAACAAGGAAATATAATGATAATGCTTTTATTATTGCCTCTAGGGCATATTTCCAACAGTCTCCCACTTGCACTAGAGTCAATAATCTAGTTACATTGTGATGAATCGAACACCCATGGAATCCTGGTGTTGATCATGTTTTGCTCTAGGGAGAGGTTTAGTCAACGGATCTGCTACATTCAGGTCCGTATGTACTTTACAAATATCTATATCTCCATCTTGAACATTTTCACGAATGGAGTTGAAGCGACGCTTGATGTGCCTGGTCTTCTTGTGAAACCTGGGCTCCTTGCAAGTGCAATAGCTCCAGTGTTTTCACAGAAGAGTTTGATTGGCCCCGACGCATTGGGTATGACTCCTAGGTCGGTGATGAACTCCTTCACCCAAATTGCTTCATGTGCTGCCTCCGAGGCTGCCATGTACTCCGCTTCACATGTAGATCCTGCCACGACGCTCTGCTTGCAACTGCACCAGCTTACTGCCCCACCATTCAAAATATACACGTATCCGGTCTGTGACTTAGAGTCATCCAGATCTGTGTCGAAGCTAGCATCGACGTAACCCTTTACGACGAGCTCTTCATCACCTCCATAAATGAGAAACATTTCCTTAGTCCTTTTCAGGTACTTCAGGATATTCTTGACCGTTGTCCAGTGTTCCTTGCCGGGATTACTTTGGTACCTTCCTACCAAACTTACGGCAAGGTTTACATCAGGTCTGGTACACATCATGGCATACATAATAGAACCTATGGCTGAGGCATAGGGGATGACACTCATCTCATCTATATCTTCTACTGTGGTCGGACATTGAGCTGAGCTCAATTTAACACCTTGCAACACAGGCAAGAACCCCTTCTTAGACTGATCCATATTGAACTTCTTCAATATCTTATCAAGGTATGTGCTTTGAAAGACCTATGAGGCGTCTTGATCTATCTCTATAGATCATGATGCCTAATATATATGCAGCTTCTCCAAGGTCCTTCATTGAAAAACTCTTATTCAAGTAGGCCTTAATGCTGTCCAAGAGTTCTATATCATTTCCCATCAAAAGTATGTCATCTACATATAATATGAGAAATGCTACAGAGCTCCCACTCACTTTCTTGTAAACGCAGGCTTCTCCATAAGCCTGCGTAAACCCAAACGCTTTGATCATCTCATCAAAGCGAATGTTCCAACTCCGAGATGCTTGCACCAGCCCATAAATCGAGCGTTGGAGCTTGCACACCTTGTCAGCATTCTTAGGATCGACAAAACCTTCCGGCTGCATCATATACAATTCTTCCTTAAGGAAACCATTAAGGAATGCCGTTTTGACGTCCGTTTGCCATATCTCATAATCATAGAATGCGGCAATTGCTAACATGATTCGGACGGACTTTAGCTTCGCTACCGGTGAGAAAGTCTCATCGTAGTCAACCCCTTGAACTTGTCGATAACCCTTAGCGACAAGCCGAGCTTTATAGATGGTCACATTACCATCCGCGTCTGTCTTCTTCTTAAAGATCCATTTATTTTCTATGGCTCGCCGCTCAACGGGCAAGTCAGTCAAAGTCCATACTTCGTTTTCATACATGGATCCTATCTCGGATTTCATGGCTTCTAGCCACTTGTCGGAATCCGGGCCCGCCATCGCTTCTTCATAGTTCGAAGGTTCACCGTTGTCTAACAACATGATTTCCAAGACAGGGTTGCTGTACCACTCTGGTGCGGAACGTGTCCTTGTGGACCTACGAAGTTCAGTAGCAACTTGATCTGAAGTTTCATGATCATCATCATTAATTTCCTCTCTAGTCGGTGCAGGCACCTCAGGAACATTTTCTTGAGTTGCGCAATTTTCTGGTTCAAGAGGTAATACTTCATCAAGTTCTACTTTCCTCTCACTTACTTCTTTCGAGAGAAACTCTTTCTCTAGAAAGGATCCATTCTTGGCAACAAAGATCTTGCCTTCGGATCTGAGGTAGAAGGTATACCCAATAGTTTCTTTAGGGTAATCTATGAAGACGCACTTTTCTGATTTGGGTTTGAGCTTTTTAGGTTGAAGTTTCTTGACATAAGCATCGCATCCCCAAACTTTTAGAAACGACAACTTAGGTTTCTTCCCAAACCATAATTCAAACGGTGTCGTCTCAATGGATTTTGACGGAGCCCTATTTAAAGTGAATGCGGCAGTCTCTAAAGCATAGCCCCAAAATGATAGCGGTAAGTCGGTAAGAGACATCATAGATCGCACCATATCTAATAGAGTGCGATTACGACGTTCAGACACACCATTACGCTGAGGTGTTCCAGGCGGCGTCAATTGTGAAACTATTCCACATTTTCTTAAGTGTGTGCCAAATTCGTGACTCAAGTATTCTCCTCCACGATCTGATCGCAACAACTTGATTTTCCTGTCACGTTGATTCTCAACCTCTCGCTCTGAAATTCCTTGAACTTTTCAAAGGTCTCAGACTTGTGTTTCATTAAATAGATATACCCATATCTACTCAAGTCATCGGTGAGGGTGAGAACATAATGATAGCCACCGTGAGCCTCAACACTCATTGGACCGCACACATCAGTATGTATGATTTCCAATAAGTTGGTTGCTCGCTCCATTGTTCCTGAGAACGGAGTCTTGGTCATTTTACCCATGAGGCATGGTTCGCACGTGTCAAATGATTCGTAATCAAGAGACTCTAAAAGTCCATCTGCATGGAGCTTCTTCATGCGTTTAACACCTATGTGACCAAGGCGGCAGTGCCACAAGTATGTGGGACTATCATTATCAACCTTACTTCTTTTGGTACTCACACTATGAATATGTGTAGCATTACGCTCGAGATTCATTAAGAATAAACCATTCACCATCAGAGCATGACCATAAAACATATCTCTCATATAAATAGAACAACCATTATTCTCGGATTTAAAAGAGTAGCCATCTCGTATTAAACGAGATCCTGATACAATGTTCATGCTCAAACTTGGCACTAAATAACAATTATTGAGGTTCAAAACTAATCCCGTAGGTAAATGTAGAGGTAGCATGCCGACGGCAATCACATCGACCTTGAAACCATTCCCGACGCGCATCGTCACCTCGTCCTTCGCCAGTCTCCGCTTATTCCGCATCTCCTGCTTTGAGTTACAAATATGAGCAACTGCACCGGTATCAAATACCCAAGAGCTACTACGAGTACTGGTAAGGTACACATCAATTACATGTATATCACATATACCTTTCGTGATGCCGGCCTTCTTGTCCGCTAAGTATTTGGGGCAGTTCCGCTTCCAGTGACCACTTCCCTTGCAATAAAAACACTCAGTCTCGGGCTTGGGTCCATACTTTGGCTTCTTCCCGGCAGCTTGCTTGCCGGGCGCGGCAACTCCCTTGCCGTCCTTCTTGAAGTGTTTCTTACCCTTTCCTTTCTTGAACTTAGTGGTTTTATTCACCATCAACACTTGATGTTCCTTTTTGACTTCTACCTCTGCTGATTTCAGCATTGCAAATACTTCAGGAATGGTCTTTTCCATCCCCTGCATACTAAAGTTCATCACAAAGCTCTTGTAGCTCGGTGGAAGCAACTGGAGGATTCTGTCAATGGCCGCGTCATCCGGGAGATTAACTCCCAGCTGAGTCAAGCAGTTATGTAACCCAGACAAAGTGAGTATGTGCTCACTGACAGAACTATTTTCCTCCATCTTACAGCTGAAGAACTTGTCGGAGACTTCATATCTCTCGACCCGGGCATGAGCTTGAAAAACCATTTTCAGCTCTTCGAACATCTCATATGCTCCGTGTCTCTCAAAACATTTTTGGAGCCCCGGCTCTAAGCTGTAAAACATGCCGCACTGAACGAGGGAGTAATCATCGGAACGTGTCTGCTAAGCGTTCATGACGTCTTGTTCAGCAGGGAGAACAGGTGCTTCACCTAGCGGTGCTTGTAGGACATAATCTTTCTTGGAAGCTATGAGGATAATCCTCAGGTTCCGGACCCAGTCCGTATAGTTGCTACCGTCGTCTTTCATCTTGGTTTTCTCTAGGAACACGTTGAAGTTGAGGACAACGTTGGCCATTTGATCTACAAGACATATTGTAAATATTTTAGACTAAGTTCATGATAATTAAGTTCATCTAATCAAATTATTCAATGAACTCCCACTCAGATAGACATCCCTCCAGTCATCTAAGTATAACATGATCCGAGTTAACTAGGCCGTGTCCGATCATCATGTCAGACGGACTAGTCAACGTCGGTGAACATCTTCATGTTGATCGTATCTTCTATACGACTCATGCTCGACCTTTCGGTCTTCTGTGTTCCGAGGCCATGTCTGTACATGCTAGGCTCGTCAAGTCAACCTAAGTGTTTGCATGTGTAAATCTGTCTTACACCCGTTGTATGTGAACGTTGGAATCTATCACAACCGATCATCATGTGGTGCTTCGAAACAACGAACTGTCGCAATGGTGCACAGTTAGGGGGAACACCTTCTTGAAATTATTATGAGGGATCATCTTATTTACTACCGTCGTTCTAAGTAAACAAGATGTAAAAACATGATAAGCATCACATGCAATCAAATAATAATAGTGACATGATATGGCCAATATCACATAGCTCCTTTAATCTCCATCTTGGGGCTCCATGATCATCTTGTCACCGGCATGACACCATGATCTCCATCATCATGATCTCCATCATCGTGTCTCCATGAAGTTGCTCGCCAACTATTACTTCTACTACTATGGCTAACACGTTTAGCAATAAAGTAAAGTAATTTACATGGCGTTTCTCAATGACACGCAGGTCATACAAAAAATAAAGACAACTCCTATGGCTCCTGCCGGTTGTCATACTCATTGACATGCAAGTCGTGATTCCTATTACAATGACATGAACATCTCATACATCACATATATATCATTCATCATTCATCACAACTTTGGCCATATCACATCACAGAACACTTGCTGCAAAAACAAGTTAGACATCCTCTAATTGTTGTTGCAAGTTTTACGTGGCTGCAATAGGGTTCTAGCAAGAACGTTTTCTTACCTATGTGAAAGCCACAACGTGATTTGTCAACTTCTATTTACCCTTCATAAGGACCCTTTTCATCGAATCCGCTCCAACTAAAGTGGGAGAGACAGACACCCGCCAGCCACCTTATGCAACAAGTGCATGTTAGTCGGTGGAACCGGTCTCACGTAAGCGTACGTGTAAGGTTGGTCCGGGCCGCTTCATCCCACAATACCGCTGAAGCAAAATAAGACTAGTAGCGGCAAGAAAGTTGACAACATCTACGCCCACAACAAATTGTGTTCTACTCGTGCAAAGAGAACTACGCATAGACCTAGCTCATGATGCCACTGTTGGGGAACGTTGCAGAAAACAAAAAATTTCCTACGGTTTCACCAAGATCCATCTATGAGTTCATCTAGCAACGAGTGATCGGATGCATGTACATACCTTGTAGATCGCGAGCGGAAGCGTTCAAAGAACGAGGATGAGGGAGTCGTACTCGACGTGATCCAAATCACCGGAGATCCTAGCGCCGAACGGACGACACCTCCGCGTTCAACACACGTATAGTCAGCGTGACGTCTCCTCCTTCTTGATCCAGCAAGGGGGAAGGAGAGGTTGAGGAAGATCGCTCCAGCAGCAGCACGACGGCGTAGTGATGATGGAGAAGCAGCACTCCGGCAGGGCTTCGCCGAGCTCTACGGAGGAGGAGAGGTGTAGCAGGGGAGAGGGGGGCGCCAAGACTCAAGGGTGCGGCTGCCCCTCCCTCCCCTCACTTTATATAGGCCCCCAAGGGGGGGCGCCGGCCCTGGATATCCATCTCCCAAGGGGGCGGCGGCCAGGGGGGTTGGAGTGCCCCCCAAGGCAAGTGGGCGCCCCCCCACCCTAGGGTTTCAACCCTAGGCGCAAGGGGTTGGGCCAAGGGGGCGCACCAGCCCACTAAGGGCTGGTTCCCCCTCCCACTTCAGCCCATGGGGCCCTCCGGGATGGGTGGCCCCACCCGGTGGACCCCCGGGACCCTTCCGGTGGTCCTGGTACAATACCGGTGACCCTGAAACTTGTCCCGATGGCCAAAATAGCACTTCCTATATATAATTCTTTACCTCTGGACCATTCCGGAGCTCCTCGTGATGTCCGGGATATCATCCGGGACTCCGAACAACTTTCGGGTTACTGCATATTCATATCCCTACAACCCTAGCGTCACCGAACCTTAAGTGTGTAGACCCTACGGGTTCGGGAGACATGTAGACATGACCGAGATTGCTCTCCGGTCAATAACCAACAGCGGGATCTGGATACCCATTATGGCTCCCACATGCTCCTCGATGATCTCATCGGATGAACCACGATGTCGAGGATACAAGCAACCCCGTATACAATTACCTTTGTCAATCGGTACGTTACTTGCCCGAGATTCGATCGTCGGTATCCCAGTACCTCGTTCAATCTCGTTACCAGCAAGTCACTTTACTTGTACCGTAATGCATGATCCCGTGACCAGACACTTGGTCACTTTGAGCTCATTGTGATGATGCATTACCGAGTGGGCCCAGAGATACCTCTCCGTCATACGGAGTGACAAATCCCAGTCTTGATCCGTGTCAACCCAATAGACACTTTCGGAGATACCCGTAGTATACCTTTATAGTCACCCAGTTACGTTGCGACGTTTGGTACACCCAAAGCACTCCTACGGTATCCGGGAGTTACATGATCTCATGGTCTAAGGAAAGGATACTTGACATTGGAAAAACTCTAGCAAACGAACTATACGATCTTGTGCTATGTTTAGGATTGGGTCTTGTCCATCACATCATTCTCCTAATGATGTGATCTCGTTATCAATGACATCCAATGTCCATAGTCAGGAAACCATGACTATCTGTTGATCAACGAGCTAGTCAACTAGAGGCTTACTAGGGACATGTTGGTGTCTATTTATTCACACATGTATTACGATTTCCGGATAACACAATTATAGCATGAATAAAAGACAATTATCATGAACAAGGAAATATAATAATGATGCTTTTATTATTGCCTCTAGGGCATATTTCCAACACCATCAACACAACAACATACATAGAAGAATAAGTCTTTACAAAAATTAGCACTATGTGTCTTCTTGGCAAGGCAATGAAGCTGGAGAATTTCTCGATTGGCAAATAAACAAATATATGAAAATTCTGCAAGGCACTCTACAAAGAGATAATTATACATGATGCTGATTACTAAGGATTCCTGCAAAAACAAATAAGAGTAGAGAGCCCTATGTCAGTCTTCGATGGGCAGCAAATGGAAAGTTCAACACCTAGAAGAACTGAAGAAGATCTCTACTGATCATAGCAGTGCAAAACCTTATAATGGTACACAATAAATATGTGGGTCTACTTTCATTTCCTCTCTGCCTAGAACCTATCAACCTAACATGTCCCGGGTGAGGCAAAAATATTCATCCAAAGACCAGCAAAAAATATGCATTAAAAGTAGATCATGAAGGCAAAGGAGGAGGAAACAATATAAGACTCACTTCATCAAGAATACCGGGGTTAGCACCAGAATCTCGTAAGCACTTCATGATACTAGGTAAGCAAATGTCCGTTGCTACCATCAAGATGACGGGCCATTATGGTTGGCCCATGCATGTGTGCATGCAGAAAAGCTGCATAGTGTTAGGCGCGCAGTACAGGCGGCCGGCCTAAAAACTTGGCCGAAGCCAGACAACCTTCCTAATTGTCTCCTAAATCGATGGATTCTGGCCTGGACTGGTGGATTGTGGGATTTGACAAGTTTTGCTATTTTTCTACCTAAATCTGGGACATTTTTAGGTAGAACCCACACATGCCTGGCTTCATATGCCTGAAACCTAGCTAGTACCTCTGTCAACTTATGGGCTTGGTTGGGCCTTGCCTTGGCAGGATTGAGTTGGTTGAAGCTTTCCTTGTTCGTCGGCGCAGCGATATACTTGCATAGGCCATGTCAAAGTCAACTTGTGGGATTGAAGAGATGTTTAGCTAGCATGCATCGAGTGCACGAACGGGTATGCATGCATTGCTTGCATCATGTGTTTTAAGAAAGCTAAGCTTACCTTGCCTTGGTGAGGACGGTGGTCTGTGACTAATTTATAAGTTCCAAACATAATCTTAATCATGGTTTTTGTTGTTTTGGCATATTATTTCTTGGGATAAATCACCATAAATAAAAACTAAATGAACGATTGTTTGATGTATATCAGTTATATAGTGAAAAAACCATAGTTCTATTGGAAGCAGGTCCAAACCGTGAGTGGTGGGGTGAGTGGTTGTAACGCTCGGATAATTAGGCTACAGTAATCACACCCTAATGGTGCCATGTCAACGCAATTATTTTTCTAAACCTCACTTTGTTCCAAACCGAATTCAAATTCAAAGTAATAATGTCAAGTTATTATTTCTTCAAACGGTAAAACAAAAATGTTCGCTGGGTTGCAAAATTTCACTAACTAATTTTCGTGAATAAACCAACATTATTTGAAATATTAAATTGCCTCTAACCTATTTAAGACAGTAGCAAAAAAATTCCCAAATTAAGTCATTTATATTTAAACAAATTTGAAATGGATTCAAATAATCCTCAAACTTTTTATGGCAGTGCAGTTTATTGCATAGTATCTATGTGGCTTAGTTCCACTTTCAACAAAAAGCAAGTGAGGCCAAATAAATTGCAAAACATTAGAGAAATACAAAAAAACAGAAAATAAAACAATAGGAAATGTTAAGACAGAAGAAGGAAGGCCCAAGTGTGGACTAGGCGCGGCCCCGCCCACACAACCCCCCGCACTCATCCCCAACCTCCAGCTACAGGAAGAGGAAACCCTATTGGGTGTCTTGGGATAGTATGACAATGCTGAGGTATATGGGTGGTCTTGTCTTTCGCGATTTTGAACTTTTTAACTTGGCTCTCCTGGCTCGGCAATCTTGGAGGATCTTGGTCTCTCCGGATTCACTTAGTGCTCGAATTCTAAAAGCAGTATACTTCCCAAATAGCTCAATCCTTGATGCAAATATAGGAAGCCATTCATCTCAGGTTTGGAGGTCTATTCTGGAAGGAAGGGATATTATGAAGCAGGGCCTGATTAGGCGAATTGGGGACGGATCAAAAACAAAAATATGGAGTACAAATTGGATCCCGCGGGCTGAGTTAATGAGACCACTTGTCTCTAGAGTCCTAGACCCACCCCAACTAGTTGCTGAATTGATTGACTCAGGAAATGCACGCTGGAACAGGGAGCTGGTGAATCGGGTGTTTCTGCCGTTTGATGCACAGGCAATCTTTCAGATTCCGATCTGCCTTAGGAATGTGGCGGATTTTTAGTCCTGGATGTATGAGAAATCGGGCATCTTCAGTGTACGGTCGTGTTATCGCATGATAGTTGAAACCAAGAAGAGGAGGGAGGACTAGTTGGAGTCATGCCCGGCTGCGTCTAACCGCCAAGAGGATGAGCTCGCCTGGGTCCGACTTTGGAAGACCATGGTTCCGGCTAAAATCCAGGTATTTCTGTGGAGACTTGCGCGCCAGTCTATCCCAACAGAAGATGTCAGGATGCACTGGAATATGACTACGAGTTGCACATGTGCTATTTGTGGGACTCCGGACTCGTGGAAGCACAGTCTGCTGGAGTGTACTGCTGCTCGCTGTGTTTGGTCACTAGTTGATCAGGAATTGATTGATGAACTTCAGAGCAACACCGAACAAAACGCAAGGAGATGGTTATTTATCATGATCGAGCAACTTTCACATGAAAAGTTCATCACAGTAGCAGTCACTCTTTGGGCCATTTGGTGGGTGAGACGAAAGCTAATACATGAAGGAATAAATCAAAGCCCTCTGTCAACATACATGTTCATCACACATTTCATCTCAGAGCTAGAACAGGAGAAGAACAAAGTTCAGGACCATGTGATCAGACCAAAGACTGTAGTACCGAGAAGATGGACTCCGGCAATGTCGGGCTGCACCAAGATCAATATGGACACCACGGTTTCTCGAGGAGTTGGAGCAGTCACGGCTGTGTGTAGGAACAATAATGGAGACTATCTTGGATCCTCGGCGTTTGTCGTTCGAGGATTGATAGATTCACCAACTCTAGAGGCTATTGCATGCAGAGAAGGCTTATCTCTGGCTCAAGATTTGGGGCTATAGAATATGATGATCACGTCGGACTGTCAAGAGGTAGTGAAGCACATCAAGGAAAAATCAGGTGGAAATTATGATGGAGTGGTAAACGAGATAACTTCGTGGCAATCTTCGTTTAGTTCGTGCTGCTTTAAGTTTGAATCAAGAGTCTCAAATTTTGAGCCTCACAAATTAGTTAGGCATGCTGTAAAATTGGTTCATGGTCGATATATTTGGCTGGGGCTACCACATGACACTTTTGTAATACAGGTAACAATACCAACTAATGAATAAAGCTTAGCTTTTTTGCTCAAAAAAAAGCTACAGGGAGACGGGGGGTCGTGGCGGGCATCCACGCCATGGCCGCGCTCCTTGGCGATGTGCCGGCGATCCCACGGCTTCCGGCTTCCTGGGACGATAAGGCGTCGCCCCGTGCCCCTCCTCGAACCCTAGCTTCTTCTCCCCCTCTCCCCGCTCTCCCTCTCCCATTACAGAAGCCGCCCGACGCCACCATCGCCGCCATCTCGTCGATCCGGTGGCCACTGACCTCCCCGGCACCTAAGGAGACATACAGCAGCCTCCTCGCGGTCGTCTCCGTCCTCTCCATCGAGGAACTCGAGCCGGGACGCTCCGTACGCTCGCCATCGCCGTCGTCTTCGCCCACGGCCGCCACATCTCGTCGACGGGTACCGCTGCTCCAATCCGTCCCCGCGGCAACTGAGGTGTCCACAAGCCCTGGGGTGAGATCCTTGACCGATTTGCTTCGTTTTCCCCTTCGATCCGTAGCCGTAATCTTCGCCTTGTGCTCGCTGTAGTCGCCATGGCCGTAGCTTTGCGTCCGCGTACGAGCTCTCTAGCTGCTGGCCGCGCCCTCACGGGCCACCCGCGCCCGCGCCCTTGGTCCTCGCGTGCGCCCACGCCCCCCAGCCTGCTGCTGCGCTGCCCTGATGCGGCTGCTGCTGCTCATGCCGATGCTGCTTGCTGCTGCGCTGCTCCCCGGCCGTCGATGATTGTTTCTGTCGCTCCGCTGGTCCGCTACTGCGCTGCTTTGTTGTTGCCTGCGCGCGCCGCTGCTGGTATTGTTTGCTTGCCGCTGCTACTAGCTACCTCATGCTGCTGCTACTTAGCTGCTGCTCTAGCCGCTAAAAATGGCCATGGCCGAGGCCATGCTGTGTGTGTGTGGGTGTGCACAGCCACACTGGCCGGCCGTGCAAATTAGATTAGGACTAATTGGTAGTACTAGTAAGGTTAGTTGCTACACTATGACATATGGACCCCTTTTGATTAAGTTAGTCTTTTATTAGATTAGATATAGCCTTAAGACAGGTGGGCCACCCTCTAATAACCCTAATTAGAAATTAATTAAACACTGTTAAAATATTACAAGGTATGACAACCGGGTCCCATGGGACCTTTGACTGGTTAACCGTGGACCGGTCAACTGCTTAGTCAGCAATTGACTGGACCCACTGGTCAGGCTCACTGGTGCACTGAACCGGGTGCACCCAGTTTTTAACTGCTAATTTTCTAAATTAAAAACAAATAAGAAAATTTAGAAAATCATTTAAAACTTTGAAAAATCATAGAAAATACATCGTAGCTCGAATGAAAATGTTTTCTACATGAAAGTTTCTCAGAACGACGAGACGAATTCGGATGCGCATCCCGTTCGTCCGCCACACATTCCTAGCATAGCAAATTCGCAAATTTTCCCCCTCCGATTCATTTGTCCGAAAACGCGAAACACCGGGGATATTTTTCCGGATGTTTCCCCCCTTCACCGGTATCATCTCCTACTGCGTTAGGGCACTCCTAGCACCGTTACTTGTCATGTCATGCATCGATATGCATCTGTTTGCATTATATTCATTGTTTCTTCCCCCTCTTCTCTCCGGTAGACTACGAGACTGACGCCGCTGTTGGTGCCCCGATCTACTACGTTGTTGACGACTCCTACTTGCCAGAGCAATCAGGAAAGCCCCCCCTTGATCACCAGATATCGCCTATTCTTCTCTCTACTGCTTGCTTTATGATGCATAGCCTGTCTTTTCTACTACTATTGTTGCCTTTACTTGCAATCCTAAATGCTTAGTATAGGATGCTAGTATTTCATCAGTGGTCCTACATTCTTGTCCGTCTGCCATGCTATATTATCGGGTCGTGATCACTCGGGAGGTGATCACAGGTATATACTTATACATAATATATGATATTTGTGGTGACTAAAGTCGGGTCGGCTCGTAGAGTAACCGCGAGTGATTCACGGGTTGGGACCGAAAGGACGTTTGTCTTGACGGCGCTCTGAGTGAACCTTTGTGGCGGACCGACAGGGTAGGCTGAGACCACCTATGAGAGAAGTGGTCCTGGCCTTGGTCGGCGTCCGCGGTTATTTCAAAATAACACGCTTCACGAGATCTTGGTATTTGATCTGAGTCTGGCGAATGGCCTATACGCACTAAGCAACTATGCGTGAACAGTTATGGGCAGTCAACGTCGTGGTATCAACCGAAGCCTTCTTGACGTCAGCAACTGAGCGGCACACACCGGATTGGACTGGAACGCCTGCTCTTGTATTAGGGAGGCTAGGTCTGCTTACTGGCCGCGTTCGCAACGTGCAGGTGTGCAATGGGCGACGGGCCCAGACCCCTGTGCCATAGGATTTAGACTGGCGTGCTGACCTCTCTATTGTGCCTAGGTAGGGCTAGGACGTGTTGATCTCCCGAGGCCGGGCCTCACCCAGGAAAGTGTGTCCGGCCAAAGGGGATCGAGCGTGTTGGGAAATATGGTGCACCCCTGCAGGGAAGTTTATCTATTTGAATAGCCGTGTCCCTCGGTAAAAGGACGACCCAGAGTTGTACCTTGACCTTATGACAACTAGAACCGGATACTTAATAAAACACACCCTTTCAAGTGCCAGATACAACCCGGTGATCGCTCTCTAACAGGGCGACGAGGATAGGATTGCCGGGTAGGATTATGCTATGCGATGATACTTGGTGAACTTACCATCTACTCTCTTCTACATGCTGCAAGATGGAGGCGGCCAGAACGTAGTCTTCGATAGGACTAGCTATCCCCCTCTTATTCTGGCATTCAGCAGTTCAGTCCACATATACTACCCCTTTCATTGATACCAATGCATATTTAGTATAGCTCCTTGCTTGCGAGTACTTTGGATGAGTACTCATGGTTGCTTTGCTCCCCCCTTTTCCCCTTTCTATACCCGGTTGTTACGACCAGACGTTGGAGTCCAGGAGCTAGACGCCATCGTCGACGACGACTCGTACTACACTAGAGGTGCCTACTACTACGTGCAGGCCGCTGACGACGACCAGGAGTAGTTTAGGAGGATCCTAGGCAGGAGGCCTCACCTTTTCGATCGTTGCTACTTTTGTGCTAGCCTTCTTAAGGCAAACTTGTTTAACTTATGTCTGGACTCAGATATTGTTGTTTCCGTTGACTCATCTATGATCGAGCTCTTGTATTCAAGCCCTCAAGGCCCCTGGCTTGTAATATGATGCTTGTATGACTTATTTTATTTTTAGAGTTGTGTTGTGATATCTTCCCGTGAGTCCCTGATCTTGATCGTACATGTTTGCGTGTATGATTAGTGTACGATTGAATTGAGGGCTTCACAGTGGTACGCGTGAGTGGTGGGGTGCCTACGCAAGCACGGGTGGTAACAGCTGGCTACACGCGTGGTACCGTATGAAGTGGTAGGGCCAAGTCGTGCGGCATTTTTTGAGCTTTCCCTTTTCCCGTGTAAGGTTAAAAAAATGAAGATCAAAAGAAAACGCTCCTTCACTGTTTAATGCCCCCGCACTGGGTAGCGTTGTTGGAGCGCGCCTTTTCAGGGAACGCTTGTCATGGTGGGGACCAGCATGCAAAACGCGCGGGGAGGCGGTGTCTTACGTGAGAGTGGTGGGGTGCCCATGCAAGCACGGGTGACAACAGTTGACTACACACGTGGTACGCGATGAAGAAGTATGGCCCACCCACGCGACATTTGTTTAGCTTTCCCTTTTTCCATCTAAAGTTAAAAATAATGAAAGTTAAAAGAAATCACAAGTCAGACTTTTGAGAGTTCAAGTTTTGAAAATTCTCAACTTCAATATTTTTAGCATTAAAAATGTTGTTTTAGTTCCAACACATATCTATTGGTGATATATACAAAATAAGAAACAAACATATTACAGCACCATTTTGACATATTATTACATAAAGCAATGTATAGGTAGAAATATTGTCATGTTTTTTCGGAGAATGTGTGTAAATGAGTTTTTTTGGTAACTTGACTACATGGACCTTCAAGCACGAAAACGCTCCTCCACTGTTTAATGCACCCACACTGGATAGGGTTGTTGGGACGCGCTTTTTCTATGGTACAGTCGTCATGGTGGGGCTAGGTGCGTGGAAGGCGCCGGAAGCTGTCGTCGTACGCGGGAGTGGTGGGGTATAGGGCACGTTAGTAATAGTTGGCAACACACATGATACCAGAAGAAGAGGTGGCGCCTACCTGCGTGGCATTTTCCAGTTTTGCCTTTTCTTTGGTAAAGTATTAAAAATGAAGTTGAAAGATATGACAAGTCTGAATTTTGAAAGTCCAAGTTTCAAAAAATCTCACCTTTAAATTTATTTAACATCAATATTTGTGAGCTTTTGTGTCAAAACACATATCTATTTGTGATGTATTCCTTCCGTAAACTATAGTAATCTAAACGCTCTTATGATAAGTAGTATCACTTATAGGAGGCACACAAGTACTACCACTTATAGTAAGTTAAAAACTAACACGTGCATGCTTGGCAGATTTTTTGTGTGACTAGAAAAGATGACGCTAAGGTTGTTGGGCCATTATGGTTGGCCCATGCATGCATGCATGCTGAATAGCTGCGTAGCGCTAGGCACACAGGTACAAGCGGCCGGCCTGAAAACTTGGCCAAAGCCAGAGAACCTGCCTACTGTTTGCCTAAAACGATGAATTCTGGCCTAGAGGGGAGGATTGTGGGATTTGCCAAGTTTTGCCATTTTTTACCTAAATCTGGGTAGTTTTTAGGTAGAACCTAGACATGTCTAACTTTCTATGCCTAAAAACTAGCTAGTGCCCCGGTCAACTTGTGGGCTTGATTGGGCCTTCATTGGCAGGATTCAGTTGGGGATTTACATAGGCCATGTCGCCATCTTTAGGTTGAAGAGATATTTAGCTTTAAAAGAAAACATATGTTAGGCTAAGAAAAAATTAAGCTAACCTTCATTGGCAGTATTTTATAAGTTTCGAACATCATATACCAAAACTAAATGAATTATCTTAATCAGAGTTTTTCTTGTTTTGGCATATATTATTTCTTGGGATCAATCACGATAAACCAAAACTAAATGAACCATTATTTGATCTACATCAGTTATATAGTGAAAAATCCATAGTTCCATTGGCACGATGACTAATTGCTACTCTCCAGTGAAAAATTGATGGACTGACGTGACGTGATGGTTTGCTGGAACCGGAGAAAAGGCTGGTGCTTGGCTCAATTGGATGGCGGTGGCGGTGGTGGGCGTGGTGGTTGGAGACGAGACGAAGCGAGGACGGCACGGAGCAGCTTCAGGAGGAGGAAATGGGGGTACATGGTGAGGCCATGGCGGAGGCGGTGAAGACGGACGGCAACCATGAGCAGAAGCGCCACGTGTTAGTTGGGTGGGTGACTCCGCCACGGACTTCCATGGGGGCTGCGACCACACAGGGTAGGGCCGGTGACTCCGTCTGTCCGCCGTTGTGACGCCCCCGATTCAATCGTACACTAATCATACACACAAACATGTATGATCAAGATCAGGGACTCGCGGGAAGATATCACAACACAACTCTACAAATAAAATAAGTCATTCAAGCATAATATTACAAGCCAGGGGCCTCGAGGGCTCGAATACAAGAGCTCGATCATAGACGAGTCAGCGGAAGCAACAATATCTGAGTACATACATAAGTTAAACAAGTTTACCTTAAGAAGGCTAGCACAAACTGGGATACAGATCGAAAGAGGTGCATGCCTCCTGCCTGGGATCCTCCTAAACTACTCCTGGTCGTCGTCAGCGGCCTGCACGTAGTAGTAGGCACCTCCCGAGTAGTAGCAGTCATCATCAATAGTGGCGTCTGGCTCCTGGACTCCAACGTTTGGTCACAACAATCGGGTATAGAAAGGGGGAAAAGGGGAACAAAGCAACCGTGAGTATTCATCCAAAGTACTCGCAAGCAAGGAGCTAAACTACATATGCATTGGTATCAATGAATGGGGGTAGTATAAGTGGACTGAACTGCAGAATGCCGGAATAAGAGGGGGATAGCTAGTCCTGTCGAAGGCTACGCTTCTGGCCGCCTCCATCTTGCAGCATGTAGAAGAGAGTAGATGGTAAGTTCACCAAGTAACATCGCATAGCATAATCCTACCCAGCGATCCTCCCCTTGTCGCCCTGTGAGAGAGCGATCACCGGTTGTATCTGGCACTTGGAAGGGTGTGTTTTATTAAGTATCCGGTTCTAGTTGTCATAAGGCCAAGGTACAACTCTCGGTCGTCCTTTTATCGAGGGACACGGCTATTCGAATAGATCAACTTCCCTGCAGGGGTGCACCACATTTCCCAAC
The DNA here is from genome assembly GCA_034509565.1 of Triticum monococcum. Taxonomy (NCBI): domain Eukaryota; kingdom Viridiplantae; phylum Streptophyta; class Magnoliopsida; order Poales; family Poaceae; genus Triticum; species Triticum monococcum. The sequence goes on along the minus strand of CM067842.1, from coordinate 70,680,593 downwards.
ACGCTCGATCCCCTTTGGCCGGGCACACTTTTCTAGGTCATGCCCGGCCTCGGAAGATCAACACGTCGTAGCCCCGCCTAGGCACAACAAAGAGGTCAGCATGCCGGTCTAATTCCTATGGCGCAGGGGTCTGGGCCCATCGCCCATTGCACACCTGCACGTTGCGTGCGCGATTGGTGAGCAGACCTAGCAACCTCCATTACAAAGGAAGTTGCGTTACGTGGTCCAACCTGGCGCGCGCCGCTCAGTCGCTGACGTCACGAAGGCTTCGGCTGATACCACGACGTCAAGTGCCCATAACTGTTCCCGCGTAGTTGGTTAGTGCGTATAGGCCAGTGGCTAGACTCAGATTAAATACCAAGATCTCGTTAAGCGTGTTATTTTGAAGTAACCGCAAACGCCGACCAGGGCCAGGCCCACCACTCACCTGGGTGGTCTCAACCTGCCCTGTCGCTCCGCCACAAAGATCCACACAGAGGGCCATTGGGAAAGTATGTCCTTTCAGCCCCCAATTCGTGAATCAACCGCGGGTACTCAACGAGCCGACCCGACTTTAGTCACAACATGTATGATGTGTAATAAGTATAGTATATACCCGTGATCAACACCCGACGTGATCACGGCCCGATAGTATAATATGGCAGACTGACAAGAATATAGGGCCACTGATGATAAACTAGCATCCTATACTAAGCATTTAGGATTGCAGGTAAGGTATTAGCAACTGTAACAACAATGACAGGCTATGCATCAGAATAGGATTAACGAAAAGCAGTAACATGCTACACTACCCTAATGCAAGCAGTAGAGAGAAGAATAGGCGATATCTGGTGATCAAGGGGGGCTTTCATAGTTGCTCTGGCAAGTAGGGGTCGTCAATAGTGTAGTCGATCGGGGCACCAGCAGCGGCGTCAGTCTCATACTCTACCGAAGAGAAGAGGGGGAAGAAACAATGAATACAGAATAGCGGTGATGGGTGTGCCCTAACGCGGTATCAACATTATCCAGAATAGTATATGCTGACGTCAGCATGACGTCAGCAGTCAACAAGGCGTTGACTGGGTCAAACTGTCATGCGGGACCCACCTATCATTATCTGCTTAGGTTAATTAGGATTTAGCTAAACTAATTACTTTTTAATTAAACTAACTAGTTAATTAGATTAATTAAACAATATTCATTAACTTAATTAATTAATTAATAATTAATTTTATTAATTCATTTTTATTTTATTTTATTTATTATTAATTATTATTTTTTTATAGAAAAATGTTCCGGGTGGGGCCCCCTTGTCATTTGCCCCAGGGGCCATAGCGGGTGCGGGCGACGGGTTTCGGGCGCACGCCCAGGGGCGCCGTGACGAACGAGGCCGGCGAGGCCGGGCGGTCGCCGGAGGGGGGACGCCGGCGGGAGGCAGCAGGGCGCCACCATGGGCGCGCGGGCCAGCAGAAGCTGCCGAGCAGCGGTGAGAAGAGGGGGCGGCGCGGCAGCGCAGCTGCAGCCGTAGGCAGCAGAGGGGGCGCGGGCGGCTAGCGGCGCGTGGGCGGGTGCGGTGGAGCGGCGCTGCTGGGAGGCAACAGATGCTGCGGGACGACAACAAAGCGGCGAGCAGGGGCCGTGGCAGGAGAGCCCGGGGGCGCGGTGGCGCGGAGCATGCGACGTACGAGGCCAGCGCGATGCGGGCGCACGAGCGCGCACGTAGGCGCGGCCAGGAGCGTGAGGCGCGGCGGGACACACGGGGCTCGGCCCAGAGCACGACGTGCGTGTGCGAGTGCGAGGCAAGGTGAAGTGCGGGAGCAGGGAGATGTTGGGATGCGCGGGCATCTACGCGGTCGAGCGGGTGCGGCCAGGGCCATGGTGGCCGCGAGCACGGCGCGGGCGGCGCGCCGGCGTGGAGCTGCGGGACGAGGGAGCATCTAGGGAGAGGGCGCGGACACGGCGGAGCGGGCGGACGACACGGCAAAGAGAGGAGGGAGGGGGGAATCTCACGGTGCCGGTAGGGAAAATGGCAGCGGGGCGCGGGGAGGATGACGGGGACGAGATCGATGGGGAGGCAGTCAGACGGGGAAGGCTCGGCGAGGTCCTCGGGCGGCGGTGACGGCGCACGGTGACGAGGCGAAGGGTACGGCGTCGGGGGGGGGGGGGGGGTTCGTTCCCTCGATCTAGATCTGGATTGAGGGAGGAGGAAAGCGAGTGGGGGGAAGTGGGGCGTTGGGTTAGGGTTATCCTAACCGAGTGAGGATAAGGAGAGGAGTGCGGCGCCGGCTGGGCTACTGGGCTGGTTGGGTAGGATGGGCCGAGGCCCATGGGGAGCCGAGGGGGTTTTCTTTTGTTTTCTGTTTTGTTCCTTTTCTTTTATTTATTTTCCTGTTTTGTTTCCTTTTAAAAATATTTAGGCCTTTTATAAAGGCACGGCTCCTTCGCCATAAACACCTAGACAATTAGTGGCAAGCTCCGAACATTTTCTTTTTAATGTTTGAAAAAGTTTGATGTTGACATTATTTAAATTTTTTAATTTGAAAAGTTTTGATCCAACGGGAGATTGGCAACGGTAACCGGGGTGACGTGGCACTATTAACATGGGATTACTATAGCATGATTATCCGGGCATTACAAAACTCCTCCACTACAAGAAATCTCGTCCTAAGATTTAGGAGGTAGAAGGAAATAGTGTGGGGTATTCATCACGCACCCGATCCTCGCGTTCCCAAGTGGCTTCGTCTTCTGAGTGATGCGACCACTGGACCTTGAGGAATTTGATCGCCTTCTGACGTGTGCGGCGTTCAGCTTGGTCGATAATGTGGATCGGATGCTCTTTATAGGAGAGGTCCTATTTCAATTCGAGCACTTCATGATCCACTGCTCGGATTGGGTCCTTGAAGCAACGGCGGAGCTGTGACACATGGAACACATCGTGAACCTGAGAAAGGTTCGGCGGAAGCTCTAGTTGATATGCCACTTTTCCATGCTTTTCGAGAATAGTGAATGGGCCAATATAGCCAGGAGCTAGCTTGCCCTTGATCCCGAAGCGGTGAGCACCCTTCATTGGTGTAACTCGAAGATAAGCCTTTTCGCCAGGTTGATAGACCATGTCTTTGTGATGACGGTCATACTGATTTTTTCTGACGTGACTGAGCAGTCTTGAGATTCTCGCGAATAATGCGGACTTGTTCTTCGGCCTGTTGGATAATATCCGGACCGAAGAGTGGACGTTCCCCAGTTTCTAACCAGTTCAGAGGGGTTCGACACTTTCGTCCATATAACACTTCGAAAGGGGCCATCTTCAGACTAGCTTGATAGCTATTATTGTAAGAGAACTCGGCATACGGAAGAGATTCCTCCCATTTCTTGCCGAAGGAAACTACACAAGCTCTAAGCTTGTCTTGAAGAACTTGGTTGACACGTTCAACTTGTCCTTGCGACTGAGGATGAAACGTAGTACTGACCGACAGATGAGTTCCCATAGCTTCTTGGAAACTTGCCCAGAGTCTTGAAGTGAATAAGCTGCCACGGTTTGAACGACAGAAGAGATTTGTCGATTTCCTCCTAAAGCTCAATGAGTTCATGCGGCGGCATCTTGTAGGGTCATTTGGCTATAGGGGTTGTGCCTGGTTTCAAGTCGATGATTAATTCGACAGCTCTAGCAGGGGGAATCCCTGGAAGTTCTTCCGGAAAGACGTCTTGGAATTCGCAAACGACGGGAATGTTTTCAATGCCCTCGAGTGGTGCAGCGTTCAATGCATTCAAGGCATAAAGTCGTGCCTCGGCATTTTGAACCAGATGAGCCTGGTAAGTAACTATCTCATCATAAGGGTGTAGCAGATGGACGGTCTTAGTGGTGCAAACTATAGAAGCAGTATGCGCTTTCAACCAGTCCATCCCTAGAATGAGGTCGATGTTAGATGACTTCAGGATAATGGGAGAGGCATAGAATTCCAGCCCTTCGATTTCCACGGGGACGTCGATGCCAACCATGGAGGTTTGACATTCTCCCATGGGGGGTTTTTACCACTACCGAAGTGTTCATCTCCTCACATCTAACGTCGTGCTTGTATGCAACATCTTCTAACATGAATGAATGTGATGCCACTGAATCGAATAAAACAGATGCATGTACTGAATTTACGAGGAGTGTACCCATCACAGTAGCAGGCTGGTCTTGAGCTTCATTGAGATCAACGTGGTTGGCATGAACACGACCATAAGACCTGGCATTGGTGTTGCGGGGATGGTTGCTTCCACGGCCCGCTGCGGGAAGGGCCAGTTGATTCTGGTTCTGAAAGCAGTTCCTGGCAAGGTGACCTGGTTGACCACACGTAGCACAGACCATTATTGGGAGTGGAAACAGGAGCTCGGGGTGGTGGAGCTAGAAGTCTTGGCTGCCTAGTTGGTGGGGGAGATAGACGCGGTGCAGCATAGGACTGCCTTGGAGCAGGTGCAGTTGGCTAGTACATGCTGTTGGGAATCCATATCCTATGCTTCTGCGAGGACGGTCCCGAAGATGAGCCCGTGTCATGGTTGCGCCTGTGAGAACTCTGGTGTTCCTGCAGACCAGTTTCGACATTGATGGCCTTGTTCACCAAGGTGGCGAAATCTGCAAAGTCATGCACCAGAAGTGCGAGATTGATGTCAGCTTGAAGGCCATCATGGAACTTCTCCTGTCTGCGTGCATCAGTTGCAATGTCTTCTTCAGCATAGCGGGATAAATCCAGAAACTCCCGCTGATAAGCTTTGACAGTTTTGTTGCCCTGGGTGAGGCTGCAGAACTCACGCTTCTTTCGGTCCATGACTCCCTGAGGAATGAAGCGGGCACGGAAAGCAGCTTGGAAGTCTGGCCAGGTGATGATTATTCCAACCGGCAGAGTACACCTATGGCTGTCCACCATAGAGCACCGGGTCCCTACAAGAAGAAGGAAGCAAAGGTGACATAGATGGCAGGGGCTACATCAGCAGACTCCATCTCATAGGTGATGTCATGGAGCCAGTCATCAGCATCCAGAGGCTGAGCTGCGGTACACAATTGGGTTGAGGCGGATGAAATCCTGCAGAGTCACTTGGGCTGGCTGCTGGTTCATATTGGGGCGAGGAAACTGAGCCATAATATTCTCCATGAACTGGCAATTCAGCTCGAACTGTTGCATCATACTAGCCATGTACTCAGGCGGTGGTGGGGGATGGCCACCACGACCACGACCACCTGGTCTAACCATCCTGCTAATATATAACAGGGTAGTTCGGCATTGGGAAATTTGCAAAGACAGAAGCTTTCATGATGAAACATGCATAATGACAAGGAGCAAGATAGATACTACATAGCAGTCGGCATATCTTACAAAAGGAATCATGCATAGAGTTCGGTACACAGAGTTCAGTACATAGACTAAGAACATCATAGGCGGCATGCAGGCTCGCGGTGAATGCATCTAACACTAATAAGCAAGCCTACATCAGTCCCAGGAGGAACTATGGAGGTAGGTGTAGCCTGACAGCTGGTAGTGATGCGACGGGAAGTCCTCCACGTCAGTAGCCTAGGGTCCGTGGATACTCTGGTGCAGAACCCGACGCACAGGTGGCAGAAGAGGACCAAGTGTGGTAGAGTAGCCTCCCATCTCTGGCCAGCCGACAACCTGGGGCATCACGGTCCTGGCAGGGTAGATCACAGAACGCGACAGATCACCAGATCGGACAAGGGGGTGCAACAGCGTCAGAGCACGGTACAGGTGCTGATGGGTGGTGTACAAGTCGTGGCGAAGAGCTCGGTTAGCTCTATCCAGCCCATCAGTGCTACCTCTTGAGCATTGCGTTGGTTTTCCCTTGAAGAGGAAAGGGTGATGCAGCAAAGTAGCGTGAGTATTTCCCTCAGTTTTTGAGAACCAAGGTATCAATCCAGTAGGAGGCCGCGCACGAGTCCCTCGCACCTACACAAACAAATAAAATCCTCGCAACCAACGCAATAAAGGGGTTGTCAATCCCTTCACGGTCACTTATGAAAGTGAGATCTGATAGATATGATAAGATAATATTTTTGGTATTTTTATGATAAAGATGCAAAGTAAAGAAAGCAAAATAAACAGAAAAGGAAATAACTTGTTGACGGAAGATTAATATGATGGAAAATAGACCCCGGGGCCATAGGTTTCACTAGTGGCTTCTCTCGAGAGCATAAGTATTACGGTGGGTAAACAAATTATTGTTGAGCAATTGATAGAATGGAGCATAGTTATGAGAATATCTAGGTATGATCATGTATATAGGCATCACGTCTGAGACAAGTAGACCGACACCTGCCTGCATCTACTACTATTAATCCACACATCGACCGCTATCCAGCATGCATCTAGAGTATTAAGTTCAAAAGAACAGAGTAACGCTTTAAGCAAGATGACATGATGTAGAGGGATAAACTCACGCAATATGATATAAACCCCATCTTGTTATCCTCGATGGCAACAATACAATACGTGCCTTGCTGCCCCTACTGTCACTGGGAAAGGACACCGCAAGATTGAACCCAAAGCTAAGCACTTCTCCCATTGCAAGAAAGATCAATCTAGTAGGCCAAAGCAAACTGATAATTCGAAGAGATTTGCAAAAATAACCAATCGTACATAAAAGAATTCAGAGAAGATTCAAATATTTTTCATAGATAAACTTGATCATAAACCCATAATTCATCGGTCTCAACAAATACACCGCAAAAGAAGATTACATCGAATAGATCTCCACAAGAGAGGGGGGAACTTTGTATTGAGATCCAAAAAGAGAGAAGAAGCCATCTAGCTAATAACTATGGACCTGAAGGTCTGAAGTAAACTACTCACACTTCATCGGAGAGGCTATGGTGTTGATGTAGAAGCCCTCCGTGATCGATGCCCCCTCCGGCGGAGCTCCGAAAAAGGCCCCAAGATGGGATCTCACGGGTACAAAAATTTACGGCGGTGGAACTAGGGTTTTGGCTCCGTATCTGGTAGTTTGGGGGTACGTAGGTATATATAGGAGGAAGCAATATGTCGGTGGAGCAACGTGGGCCCCACGAGGGTGGAGGGCGCGCCTAGGGGCGAGGGGGTAGGCGCGCCCGCCTACCTCGTGCCCTCTGGGTTGCTTTCTTGACATAGGGATCCAAGTCCTCTGGATCATGTTCGTTCCGAAAATCACGTTCCCGAAGGTTTCATTCCGTTTGGACTCCGTTTGATATTCTTTTTCTATGAAACTCTGAAATAGGCAAAAAGACAGCAATTCTGGGCTGGGCCTCCGGTTAATAGGTTAGTCCCAAAAATAATATAAAAGTGTATAATAAAGCCCAATAATGTCCAAAACAGGATATAATATAGCATGGAGGAATCAAAAATTATATACGTTGGAGATGTATCAATCAGCATGCAGAACCAGGTTCTGATGGTAGAAGGGCTCTCGGGTGACAGTGGAGTAGGCAGCAGTGTAGTACCCCTCTGCACCAACATCAGATGCGATAGCAATGTGCAGGAAAGGGGAGGTGTCCAACTCCCGATACTCTCCACGAAGACGTGTCAGAGCAGCATAAACAACATCGTGGATTGCCATGTCGATAGTCACTCCAACACCATGAGCAGTGTGTAGCACGGTAGTGGAGTCATACTCCCGAGAGTAGAGGTGGACAATGGCACGGTATTGCTCCTGGTAAAAGCCCTGGTACTCCTCGTAGACGGTGTACTCAGGGTGCCAGCGATAACCCAGATAGGTCATCATCTCAACCAACACAGCGGGTGATCCTGAGGCACCAATGGCTGTCGTTGTTGGGGAACGTAGTAATTTCAAAAAAATTCCTACGCACACGCAAGATCATGGTGATGCATAGCAACGAGAGGGGAGAGTGTTGTCTACGTACCCTCGTAGACCGGCAACGGAAGTGTTGACACAACATAGAGGAAGTAGTCGTACGTCTTCACGATCCAAGTACCGAACGTATGGCACCTCCGAGTTCTAGCACACATTCGGCTCGATGACGATCCCCGGACTCCGATCCAACAAAGTGTCGGGGAAGAGTTCCGTCAGCCCGACGGCGTGGTGACGATCTTGATGTTCAACTGTCGCAGGGCTTCACCTAAGCACCACTACAATATTATCGAGGAATATGGTGGAAGGGGGCACCGCACACGGCTAAGAAAACGATCACGAAGATCAACTTGTGTGTCTAGGGGTGCCCCCTGCCCCGTATATAAAGGAGCAAGGGGAGGAGGCCGGCCGGCCCTATGGCGCACCAAGGAGGAGTCCTCCTCCTAGTAGGAGTAGGACTCCTACTAGGAGGGGGAAGGAAGTGGGGAGGGAGAAGGAAAGGGGGGCGCCGCCCCCCCTCTCCTAGTCCAATTCGGACCAGGGGGGAGGAGGCGCGCGGCCCACCCTGGCTGCCCTTCTCTCTCTCCACTAAGGCCCATATGGCCCATTACTTCTCCCGGGGGGTTCCGGTAACCCTCCGGCTCTCTGGTTTTCTCCGAAATCACCCGGAACACTTCCGGTGTCCGAATATAGCCGTCCAATATATCAATCTTTATGTCTCGACCATTTCGAGACTCCTCGTCATGTTCGTGATCACATTCGGGACTCCGAACTAACTTCGGTACATCAAAACTCATAAACTCATAATATAACTGTCATCAAAACCTTAAGCGTGGGGACCCTACGGGTTTGAGAACAATGTAGACATGACCGAGACATGTCTCCGGTCAATAACCAATAGCGGAACCTGGATGCTCATATTGGCTCCCACATATTCTACGAAGATCTTTATCGGTCAGACCGCATAACAACATACGTTGTTCCCTTTGTCATCGGTATGTTACTTGCCCAAGATTCGATCGTCGGTATCTCAATGCCTAGTTCAATCTCGTTACCGGCAAGTCTCTTTACTTTTTTCGTAATACATCATATCGCAACTAACTCATTAGTTGTAATGCTTGCAAGGCTTATGTGATGTGCATTACCGAGAGGGCCCAGAGATACCTCTCCGACAATCGGAGTGACAAATCCTAATCTCGAAATACGCCAACCCAACATTTACCTTTGGAGACACCTGTAGAGCTCCTTTATAATCACCCAGTTACGTTGTGACGTTTGGTAGCACAGAAAGTGTTCCTCCGGCAAACGGGATTTGCATAATCTCATAGTCATAGGAACATGTATAAGTTATGAAGAAAGCAATAGCAACATACTAAACGATCGGGTGCTAAGCTAATGGAATGGGTCATGTCAATCACATCATTCTCCTAATAATGTGATCCCGTTAATCAAATGACCACACATGTCTATGGTTAGGAAACATAACCATCTTTGATTAACGAGCTAGTCAAGTAGAGGCATACTAGTGACGTTTAGTTTGTCTATGTATTCACACAAGTATTATGTTTCTGGATAATACAAATCTAGCATGAATAATAAACATTTATCATGATATAAGGAAATAAAATAATAACATTATTATTGCCTCTAGGGCATATTTCCTTCAGTCTCCCACTTGCACTAGAGTCAATAATCTAGATTACACAATAATGATTCTAACACCCATGGAGCTTTGGTGCTGATCATGTTTTGCTCGTGGAAGAGGCTTAGTCAATGGGTCTGCAACATTCAGATCCGTATGTATCTTGCAAATCTCTATGCCTCCCACCTGGACTAGATCCCGGATGGAATTGAAGCGTCTCTTGATGTGCTTGGTTCTCTTGTGAAATCTGGATTCCTTTGCCAAGGAAATTGCACCAGTATTGTCACAAAAGATTTTCATTGGACCCGATGCACTAGGTATGACACCTAGATCGGATATGAACTCCTTCATCCAGACTCCTTCGTTTGCTGCTTCCGAAGCAGCTATGTACTCCGCTTCACATGTAGATCCCGCCACAACGCTTTGTTTAGAACTGCACCAACTGACAGCTCCACCATTTAATGTAAATACGTATCCGGTTTGCGATTTAGAATCGTCCGGATCAGTGTCAAAGCTTGCATCAACGTAACCATTTATGATGAGCTCTTTGTCACCTCCATATATGAGAAACATGTTCTTAGTCCTTTTCAGGTATTTCAGGATGTTCTTGACCGCTATCCAGTGATCCACTCCTGGATTACTTTGCTACCTCCCTGCTAGACTTATAGCAAGACACACATCAGGTCTGGTACACAGCATTGCATACATGATAGATCCTATGGTTGAAGCATAGGGAACATCTTTCATTTTCTCTCTATCTTCTGCATTGGTCGGGCATTGAGTCTTACTCAATTTCACACCTTGTAACACAGGCAAGAATCCTTTCTTTGCTTGATCCATTTTGAACTTTTTCAAAACTTTGTCAAGGTATGTGCTTTGTGAAAGTCCAATTAAGCGTCTTGATCTGTCTCTATAGATCTTAATGCCCAATATGTAAGCAGCTTCACCGAGGTCTTTCATTGAAAAACTCTTATTCAAGTATCCCTTTATGCTATCCAGAAATTCTATATCATTTCCGATTAGTAATATGTCATCTACATACAATATCAGAAATGCTACAGAGCTCCCACTCACTTTCTTGTAAATACAGGCTTCTCCAAAAGTCTGTACAAAACCAAATGCTTTGATCGCACTATCAAAGCGTTTATTCCAACTCCGAGAGGCTTGCACCAGTCCATAAATGGATCGCTGGAGCTTGCACACTTTGTTAGCTCCCTTTGGATCAACAAAAACCTTCCGGCCGCATCATATACAACTCTTCTTCTAGAAATCCATTCAGGAATGCAGTTTTGACATCCATTTGCCAAATTTCATAATCATAAAATGCGGCAATTGCTAACATGATTCGGACAGACTTAAGCATCGCTACGGGTGAGAAGGTCTCATCGTAGTCAATCCCTTGAACTTGTCAAAAACCTTTTGCGACAAGTCGAGCTTTGTAGACAGTAACATTACCATCAGCGTCAGTCTTCTTCTTGAAGATCCATTTATTCTCAATTGCTTGCCGATCATTGGGAAAGTCAACCAAAGTCCATACTTTGTTCTCATACATGGATCCCATCTTAGATTTCATGGCTTCAAGCCATTTTGCGGAATCTAGGCTCACCATCGCTTCTCCATAGTTCGTAGGTTCATCAAGATCTAGTAGCATGACTTCCAGAACAGGATTACCGTACCACTCTGGTGCGGATCTTACTCTGGTTGATCTACGAGGTTCAGTAGTATCTTGTTCTGAAGTTTCATGATCATCATCATCAGCTTCCTCGCCAATTGGTGTAGGTGTCACAGAAACTGGTTTCTGTGATGTACTACTTTCCAATAAGGGAGCAGGTACAGTTACCTCATCAAGTTCTACTCTCCTCCCACTCACTTCTTTCGAGAGAAACTCCTTCTCTAGAAAGTTTCCGAATTTAGCAACAAAAGTCTTGCCTTCGGATCTGTGATAGAAGGTGTATCCAATAGTTTCCTTTGGATATCCTATGAAGACACATTTCTCCGATTTTGGTTCGAGCTTATCAGGTTGAAGTTTTTTCACATAAGCATCGCAACCCCAAACTTTCAGAAACGACAACTTTGGTTTCTTGCCAAACCACAGTTCATAAGGCGTCGTCTCAACAGATTTTGATGGTGCCCTATTTAACGTGAATGCGGCCGTCTCTAGAGCATAACCCCAAAACGATAGCGGTAAATCAGTAAGAGACATCATAGATCGCACCATATCAAGTAAAGTACGATTACGACATTCGGACACACCATTACGCTGTGGTATTCCGGGTGGCGTGAGTTGCGAAACTATTCCGCATTGTTTCAAATGTACACCAAACTCATAACTCAAATATTCTCCTCCACGATCAGATCGTAGGAATTTTATTTTCTTGTTATGATGATTTTCAACTTCACTCTGAAATTCTTTGAACTTTTCAAACATTTTAGACTTATGTTTCATTAAGTAGATATACCCATATCTGCTTAAGTCATCTGTGAAGGTGAGAAAATAACAATATCCGCCACGAGCCTCAACATTCATTGGACCACATACATCTGTATGTATGATTTCCAACAAATCTGTTGCTCTCTCCATAGTATCGGAGAACGGTGTTTTTGTCATCTTACCCATAAGGCACGGTTCGCAAGTACCAAGTGATTCATAATCAAGTGGTTCCAAAAGTCCATCAGTATGGAGTTTCTTCATGCGCTTTATACCGATATGACCCAAACGGCAGTGCCACAAATAAATTGCACTATCATTATCAACTCTGCATCTTTTGGCTTTAACATTATGAAGATGTTTGTCACTACTATCGAGATTTAATAAGAATAGACCACTCTTTAAGGGTGCATGACCATAAAAGATATTACTCATATAAATAGAACAACCATTATTCTCCGATTTAAGTGAATAACCGTCTCGCATCAAACAAGATCTAGATATAATGTTCATGCTCAACGCTGGCACCAAATAACAATTATTTAGGTCTAATACTAATCCCGAAGGTAGGTGTAGAGGTAGCGTGCCGACCGCGATCACATCGACTTTGGAACCATTTCCCACGCGCATCGTCACCTCGTCCTTAGCTAATCTTCGCTTAATCTGTAGTCCCTGTTTCGAGTTGCAAATGTTAGCAACAGAACCAGTATCAAATACCCAGGTGCTACTGCGAGCATTAGTAAGGTACACATCAATAACATGTATATCACATATACCTTTGTTCACCTTGCCATCCTTCTTATCCACCAAATACTTGGGGCAGTTCCGCTTCCAGTGACCAGTCTGCTTGCAGTAGAAGCACTCAGTTTCAGGCTTAGGTCCAGGTTTGGGTTTCTTCTCCTGAGTAGCAACTTGCTTGCTATTCTTTTTGAAGTTCCCCTTCTTCTTCCCTTTGCCCTTTTTCTTGAAACTAGTGGTCTTGTTGACCATCAACACTTGATGCTCCTTCTTGATTTCTACCTCCGCAGCTTTCAGCATTGCGAAGAGCTCGGGAATAATCTTACTCATCCCTTGCAAATTATAGTTCATTACGAAGCTCTTGTAGCTAGGTGGAAGTGATTGGAGAATTCTGTCAATGACGCAATCATCTGGAAGATTAACTCCTAATTGAATCAAGTGATTATTATACCCAGACATTTTGAGTATATGCTCACTGACAGAACTGTTCTCCTCCATCTTGCAGTTATAGAACTTATTGGAGACTTCATATCTCTCAATTCGGGCATTTGCTTGAAATATTAACTTCAACTCCTGGAACATCTCATATGCTCCATGACGTTCAAAATGTCGTTGAAGTCCCGATTCTAAGCCATAAAGCATGGCACATTGAACTATCGAGTAGTCATCAGCTTTGCTCTGCCAGACGTTCATAACATCTGGTGTTGCTCCAGCAGCAGGCCTGGCACCCGTCGGTGCTTCCAGGACGTAATTCTTCTATGCAGCAATGAGGATAATCCTCAAGTTACGGACCCAGTCCGTGTAATTGCTACCATCATCTTTCAACTTTGCTTTCTCAAGGAACGCATTAAAATTCAACGGAACAACAGCACGGCCCATCTATCTACAACCAAACATAAACAAGCAAGATACTATCAGGTACTAAGTTCATGATAAAATTTAGGTTCAATTAATCATATTACTAAAGAACTCCCACTTAGATAGACATCCCTCTAATCCTCTAAGTGATTACGTGATCCAAATCAACTAAACCATGTCTGATCATCACGTGAGATGGAGTAGTTTCATTGGTGAACATCATTATGTTGATCATATCTACTATATGATTCACGCTCGACCTTTCGGTCTCCGTGTTCCGAGGCCATATCTGTATATGCTTGGCTCGTCAAGTATAACCTGAGTATTCCGCGTGTGCAACTGTTTTGCACCCGTTGTATTTGAACGTAGAGCCTATCACACCCGATCATCATGTGGTGTCTCAGCACGAAGAACTTTCGCAACGGTGCATACTCGGGGAGAACACTTCTTGATAATTAGTGAGAGATCATCTTAAAATGCTACCGTGAAACAAAGCAAGATAAGATGCATAAAAGATAAACATCACATGCAAACAATATAAGTGATATGATATGGCCATCATCATCTTGTGCTTGTGATCTTCATCTTCGAAGCACCGTCATGATCACCATCGTCACCGGCGCGACACCTTGTTCACCATCGTAGCATCGTTGTCGTCTTGCCAAACTTATGCTTCCACAACTATCGCTACCGCTTAGTGATAAAGTAAAGCATTACAGCGCAATTGCATTGCATACAATAAAGCGACAACCATATGGCTCCTGCCAGTTGCCGATAATTTGGTTACAAAACATGATCATCTCATACAATAAAATTTAGCATCATGTCTTGACCATATCACATCACAACATGCCCTGCAAAAACAAGTTAGACGTCCTCTACTTTGTTGTTGCAAGTTTTACGTGGCTGCTACGGGCTTAAGCAAGAACCAATCTTACCTACGCATCAAAACCACAACGATAGTTTGTCAAGTTGGTGCTGTTTTAACCTTCGCAAGGACCGGGCGTAGCCACACTCGGTTCAACTAAAATTGGAGAAACTGACACCCACTAGCCATCTTTGTGCAAAGCACATCGGGAGAACCGGTCTCGCGTAAGCGTACGCGTAATGTCGGTCCGGGCCGCTTCGTCCAACAATACCGCCGAACCAAAGTATGACATGCTGGTAAGCAGTATGACTTATATCGCCCACAACTCACTTGTGTTCTACTCGTGCATATAACATCAACACATAAAACCTAGGCTCTGATACCACTGTTGGGGAACGTAGTAATTTCAAAAAAATTCTTACACACACGCAAGATCATGGTGATGCATAGCAACGAGAGGGGAGAGTGTTTTCTACGTACCCTCGTAGACCGGCAAGTGTTGACACAACGTAGAGGAAGTAGTCGTATGTCTTCCCGATCCGACCGATCCAAGTACCGAACATACGGCACCTCTGAGTTCTAGCACACATTCAGCTCGATGACGATCCCCGGACTCCGATCCAGCAAAGTGTCGGGGAAGAGTTCCGTCAGCACGACGGCGTGGTGACGATCTTGATGTTCAACTGTTGCAGGGCTCGCCTAAGCACCACTATAATATTATCGAGGAATATGGTGGAAGGGGGCACCGCACACAGCTAAGAAAACAATCACGAAGATCAACTTGTGTGTCTAGGGGTGCCCCCTGCCCCCGTATATAAAGGAGCAAGGGGAGGAGGCCGGTCGGCCCTATGGCGCACCAAGGAAGAGTCCTCCTCCTAGTAGGAGTAGGACTCCTACTAGGAGGGGGAAGGAAGTGGGGAGGGAGAAGGAAAGGGGGGCGCCGCCCCCCTCTCCTAGTCCAATTTGGACCAGGGGGAAGAGGCACGCGGCCCACCCTGGCTGCCCTTCTCTCTTTCCACTAAGGCCCATATGGCCCATTACTTCTCCCGGGGGGTTCCGGTAACCCTCCGGCTCTCCGGTTTTCTCCGAAATCACCCGGAACACTTCCGGTGTCCGAATATAGCCGTCCAATATATCAATCTTTATGTCTCGACCATTTTGAGATCCTCGTCATGTCCGTGATCACATCCGGGACTCCGAACTAACTTCGATACATCAAAACTCATAATATAACTGTCATCGAAACCTTAAGCGCGCGGACCCTACGGGTTCGAGAACAATGTAGACATGACCGAGACATGTCTCCGGTCAATAACCAATAGCGGAACCTGGATGCTCATATTGGCTCCCACATATTCTACGAAGATCTTTATCGGTCAGACCGCATAACAACATACGTTGTTCCCTTTGTCATCGGTATGTTACTTGCCCAAGATTCGATCGTCGGTATCTCAATGCCTAGTTCAATCTCGTTACCGGCAAGTCTCTTTACTTTTTTCGTAATACATCATCTCGCAACTAACTCATTAGTTGTAATGCTTGCAAGGCTTATGTGATGTGCATTACCGAGAGGGCCCAGAGATACCTCTCCGACAATCAGAGTGACAAATCCTATTCTCGAAATACGCCAACCCAACATTTACCTTTGGAGACACCTGTAGAGCTCCTTTATAATCACCCAGTTACATTGTGACGTTTGGTAGCACACAAAGTGTTCCTCCGTCAAACGGGAGTTGCATAATCTCATAGTCATAGGAACATGTATAAGTCATGAAGAAAGCAATAGCAACATACTAAATGATCGGGTGCTAAGCTAGTGGAATGGGTCATGTCAATCACATCATTCTCCTAATAATGTGATCCCATTAATCAAATGAAAACACATGTCTATGGTTAGGAAACATAACCATCTTTGATTAACGAGCTAGTCAAGTAGAGGCATACTAGTGACGTTTAGTTTGTCTATGTATTCACACAAGTATTATGTTTCCGGATAATACAATTCTAGCATGAATAATAAACATTTATCATGATATAAGGAAATAAAATAATAACATTATTATTGCCTCTAGGGCATATTTCCTTTAGTCGTGTGGCGCACGACCTGTCTCGTGGGTTCCATTTGAAAAGAAAGATGTTTCAAAGGAGTCAACTGACATTGTGGGTATAGTTCAATATACTACTCTAAGAAATAACTAGGGCTTATCCAACTTTTGGGTGAATGTGGTCACGGGATCCTAATGTTAGAGTTAGTAAATTTGTTTAACCCGAGTAGAAGAAAGTTCAGAGTCTCAGAGTAAGGATCGAGGAGTAAAATATCCTAATACCACCCAAATGGCGACGTGGGCCCATAAGTTACACAGCCATGTTAGTAAAAAAAACTCAATGTCTAGACTCAACTTCGACCAAGGAGTGTGGAACGGGGATTCCTACAGGAAGTCGACTCTGATACCAACTTGTGACGCCTCGATTCAATCATACACTAATCATACACGCAAACGTGTATGATCAAGATTAGGGACTCACGGGAAGATATCACAACACAAATCTACAAATAAAATAAGTCATATAAGCATAATATTACAAGACAGGGGCCTCGAGGGCTCGAATACAAGAGCTCGATCATAGACGAGTCAGCGGAAGCAACAATATCTGAGTACAGACATAAGTTAAACAACTTTGACTTAAGAAGGCTAGCACAAACTAGGATACAGATCGAAAAAGGCGCAGGCCTCCTTCCTGGGATCCTCCTAAACTACTCCTGGTCGTCATCAGCGGCCTGCACGTAGTAGTAGAAACCTCCCAAGTAGTAGCAGTCATCATCGACAATTGCATCTGGCTCCTGAAATCCAACATCTGGTCACAATAATCGGGTATAGAAAGGGGGGAAAGGGGGAACAAAGAAACCGTGATTACTCATCCAAAGTACTCGCAAGCAAGGAGCTACACTACATATGCATTGGTATCAATGAATGGGGGTAGTATATGTGGACTGAACTGCAGGTTGCCGGAATAAGAGGGGGATAGCTAGTCCTGTCAAAGACTATGCTTCTGGCCGCCTCCACCTTGCAGCATGTAGAAGAGATTAGATGGTAAGTTCACCAAGTAACATCGCATAACGTAATCCTACCCGGCAATCCTCCCCTCGTCGCCCTGTGAGAGAGCGATCACCGGTTGTATCTGGCACTTGGAAGGGTGTGTTTTATTAAGTATCCGGTTCTAGTTGTCATAAGGTCAAGGTACAACTCCGGGTCGTCCTTTTACCGAGGACACGGCTATTCGAATAGATCAACTTCCCTGCAGGGGTGCACCACATTTCCCAACACGCTCAATCCCCTTTGGCCGGACACACTTTTCTAGGTCATGCCCGCCCTCGGAAGATCAACACATCGCAGCCCCGCCTAGGCACAACAGAGAGGTCAGCACGCTGGTCTAAATCCTATGGCGCAGGGGTCTGGGCCCGTCGCCCATTGCACACCTGCACGTTGCGTACGCGGCCGGTGAGCAGACCTAGCCACCTCCATTACAAAGTAAGTTGTGTTACGCGGTCCAACCCGGTGCGCGCCGCTCAATCGTTGACATCACGAAGGCTTCGGCTGATACCACGACGTCGAGTGCCCATAACTGTTCCCGCGTAGTTGGTTAGTGCGTATAGGCTAGTGGCCAGACTCAGATCAAATACCAAGATCTCATTAAGCGTGTTATTTTGAAGTAACCGCGAACGCCAACCAGGGCCAGGCCCACCACTCACCTAGGTGGTCTCAACCTGCCCTGTCGCTTCGCCACGAAGATCCACACAGAGGGCCGTCGGAAAAGTATGTCCTTTCAGCCTCCAATTCGTGAATCAACCGCGGGTACTCAATGAGCCGACACGACTTTAGTCACAACATGTATCATGTGTAATAAGTATAGTATATACCCATGATCAACACCCGACGTGATCACGGCCCGATAGTATAGAATGGCAGACTGACAAGAATGTAGGGCCACCGATGATAAACTAGCATCCTATACTAAGCATTTAGGATTGCAGGTAAGGTATTAGCAATTGTAGCAACAATGACAGGCTATGCATCATAATAGGATTAACGGAAAGCAGTAACATGCTACACTACCCTAATGCAAGCAGTAGAGAGAAGAATAGGCGATATCTGGTGATCAAGGGGGGCTTGCCTGGTTGCTCTGGCAAGTAGGGGTCGTCAACAGCGTAGTCGATCGGGGCACCAGCACCGGCGTCAGTCTCGTAGTCTACCGGAGAGAAGAGGGGGAAGAAACAATGAATACAATGCAAACAGATGCATAACGATGCATGACATGACACTGAGTGGTGCTAGGTGGGCCCTAACGCAGTAGGAGGTGATACCGGTGAGGGGGGGAACAACCGGGAAAATATCCCTGATGTTTCGCGTTTTTGGACAGACGAATCAGAGGGGGAAAGTTGCGTGTTTGCTATGCTAGGGATGCGTGGCGGACGAACGGGTTGGGTATCCGGATTCGCCTCGCCGTTCTGAGCAACTTTCATGTACAAAGTTTTCCATCTGAGCTATATTAATTTTAAAAGATTTAAATCATTTTAGGACTTATTTAATTATTTTAATTCAACATTATCCAGAATAGTATATGCTGACGTCATCGTCAGCAGTCAACGGGGCATTGACTGGGTCGAACTGTCATGCGGGACCCACCTGTCATTCTCTGCTTAGGTTAGTTAGGATTTAGCTAAACTAATTATTGTTTAATTAAACTAACTAGTTAATTAGATTAATTAAACATGATTAATTAAATTAATTAATAATTAATTTTATTAATTAATTTTTATTTTATTTATTATTATTTTATAAAAAAACATTCTGGGCGGGGCCCCCTTGTCATTGGCCCCAAGGGCCATAGCGGGTGCAGGCGACGGGTTTCGGGCGCGGCCCGATCGGGCGCACGCCTAGGGGCGTCGCGACGAACGAGGCCGGCGAGGCCGGGCGGTCGCCGGAGGGGGGACGTCGGCGGGAGGCAGCAGGGCGCCACCAGCGGCGCGCGGGCCAGCAGAAGCTGCCCAGTAGCGGCGAGAAGAGGGGGCGACGCGATAGCGCAGGTGCAGCCGCAGGCAGCAGAGGGGGCGCGGGCGGCTAGCAGCGCGTGGGCGGGTGCGGTGGAGCGGCGCTGCTGGGAGGCAACAGATGCGGCGGGTCGACAACGAAGCGTCGAGCAGGGGCCGTGGCAGGAGAGCCCGGGGGCGCGGTGGCGCGGAGCATGCGACGCACGAGGCCGCCGCGGGTGGCGGCACGAGCCGCGGTGCAGGCGCACGAGCATGCGCGCTTTGGCGTGGGCAGGCGCGGCGGGACACACGGGGCTCGGCCCGGAGCACGACGTGCGTGTGCGGGGCAAGGCGGAGTGCGGGAGCAGGGAGAGGTCGCGATGCGCGGGCGTGTGCGCGGTCGAGCGGGCGCGGCTGGGGCCGTGGTGGCCGCGAGCATGGTGCGGGCGGCGCGCCGGCGTGGAGCTGCGGGACGAGGGAGCAGCTACGGAAAGGGCACGACCACGGCGGAGCGGGCGCACGACACAGTAGAGAGAGGAGGAAGGGGGAAGCTCACGGGACCGATAAGGAAAATGGCAGCGGGGCGCGGGGAGGATGACGGGGACGAGATCGACGGGGAGGCAGTCCGGCGAGGAAGGCTCGGCGAGGTCTTCGGGCGGCGGTGACGGCGCACGGCGACGAGGCGAAGGGTACGGCGGGGGGGGGGGGGGGGGTTCGTTCCCTCAATCCAGATCTGGATCGGGGGAGGGGGAGAGCGAGTGGGGGGAAGTGGGGCATTGGGTAACTTGGGTTAGGGTTATCCTAACCGGGTGAGGATAAGGAGAGGAGTGCGGCGCCGGCTGGGTTGCCGGGCTGGTTGGGTAGGATGGGCCGAGGCCCATGGGGAGCCGAGGGGGGTTTTATTTTGTTTTCTGTTTTGTTCCCTTTTTTATTTATTTTCCTGGTTTGTTTCCTTTTTAAAATATTTAGGCCTTTTATAAAGGCACGGCTCCTTCACCATAAACACCTAGACAATTAGTGGCAAGCTCCGAACATTTTCTTTTTAATGTTTGAAAAAGTTTGATGTTTAACATTATTTAAATTTTTGAATTTGAAAAGTTTTGATCCAACGCGAGATTAGCAACAGTAACCTGGGTGACGGGGCACCGTTAACGTTACAGCCGCGCTGATATGGGCGAGACATTATTGGAGCTTAGAGCTTGGGTTGATTGAACAATGCAGCACACGGGATGTTGAAAACGCGGACGGATCGGACTTTGCCGGAATCGGAGAAGAAGGATATGAGGATGCATGGACGTGGACAGGAGGGATTGTCGGCTCGGCCGGGGCCTCTCGGTCTCCGGTATGGTCATGTGAAACTGAAAATGGGGCGCGGCGCGTGCGAGGAATCGGCTGTTGATTGGCCGGTGCGGCCATGCATGGTTGGCGACGAGAAAGAGATGATCTTTGAGAAGTTGTTGTTGTTGTTATTTGAACGGCTTGGCCGCCGAGCAGATAGACGTGCGGCGCCAACTTTGTGGGCTTGGCTGCCGGAACAGTTGGGTCGACTGCTGCTTCGCCGGAATGCGGGGGCGAAGGCGAATGCAGTTAACAGAGAGGGAACGAGCCGGCGGCGAGTTCCGCGCGACCCCGGCGGTGGTCACATGCATGCGCTGCGTGCGAGATTGGGTCGGCGGCCCTCCTGTCTGTCGGTCTGGGAATGAAATGAAAGAAAAAGCCGCGCTCTTTAATTTGTGCTCCACTTGGCAATTGACGAAAGGGAATTCACACGTGTGGAACTGATTGAGTTGTCGGAGCCGAGCCGAGGATGCCGTACGTCGGGTCGCGACGGCGATTCTGTACAGAGAGGATGTGGAGTGAGGGCAGGGTGAAGCTCCAAGAGAGATGAATTCCTCGGAGGCGCACGCATGCATGGAGGCATGGTGGGCTTGGCCGGCGTTATGGAACTTTTGCGGTTGAAGGAAAACTTGACGTGCGGGGGCTACGGCGGTCGGTTCTGTCGTCGCCGACGTGGTAAGGAAGGAAGGAAGAAGAAAAAAATTGTTGGGGAGGCGTAGGTAGGAGAGGAGAGGAGCGATTGGGTCGCCGGAGCCGCCGACGACGCAGTGGCGGTGAGCGGAGACGAGAAATGTCCATATCATCCACATACGAACCATGCATGCATCATGCGCATGCACGAGCATGCGTGGACATGCAAATCATGGAGGTTCTTGTATCCCAGGCGTGGACATGAGCGTGGACACGCATGCATGCATCAGGCTATGAAGCAGCGATACGTCGAAAGTTGGCGTGTCCGCGTACCGCACGTCGCCGATACGGCGATACGCACGATATGGCCGCGATACTTGTATCCCAGGCGTATCAGGATTTTCGATTAAAAAGAAAAGGAAAAAAAATGACGATACGCTGGGACACGCTCGGGATACGGGCAGGACACAGCCGTGCAGCCTCGAGCCCATTAAAGGCCCACGTATGCGCCTAACCTAAGTGCTCTCTCGCTCTCTGTTCGACTTCACGATTGGATCGAGGGCGACGAGCACGCCGCCGCTGCCTGTCTCGCCGCCGGTGCCGTCGCCAAGACTGACTCGTCGCCGCCGCACTGTCAACTCGCCAAGTGACCTCTTCTCCGCCGCTATGGCAAGAATGAGGTAATTGATTCTTGCTGTGTGTGTTTGAAGTATGTGCTTGGCTGCTTGCTGGCATGTGTGTGTGCGCGCGCTTGCGCGCTTGCCGTATGTGCTTGGTGCTTGCTGATGTTCCTGCTACTGTCTACTGGCACAGAGGGAAATACTCAAATCACCATGTAATCTGCGGGAGATGGCATGACAGCAAGCTAATGGACGAGGATTGAGGACATCGATGCCATTCACGACATGAAAAGATGCATGAGGCAACCAATTAATGGGCATCATTTTGTTCTCATCTCACGCATTATATTAGTATGTTCTATCTTTATTACATGCCATTTTATTAATTATGTATATATACTCGCCGTATCACATATTGTTGTTTTTAAAAATTGCCGTATCTCGTATCGCTGTATCGGTGTCGCCGTATCGGTGCAACGTAGCTCTCAGGGCGGGCAGACCATGGACGAGCGTACGACTGCGAGCGTCAAATCGACTCTCTGGTGAAAAATTGATGGACTGACGTGACTTGATGGTTCGTTGGAACCGGAGAAAAGGCTGGTGCTTGGCTTGATCGGATGGCGGTGGCGGTGGTTATACGATCCCCCACCTAGATGACACTTTTGTTTGTCTTTTATCCTTTTTTTCTAGCCAGTACTTAGATTTCACCATGACAAGCGCATTTTTCAGAGTGATTCACGCACACGATATATAACCACAATGGTTCACGGAGACGATATATAACCACAATGTACAGACAGCCATGTTTACACGGTCTACAATATAGCACATGAGATCGGTACTCTTGGACGGTTCAACACAAAACAGAGTCTTAAGCAACGAAACAGAGTCTCAGTCTCTCCAGAGAATAACAGGCATGCATACCTTGGACTGGACATAGGAAAAGAGAATAACAGGCAGGCATGCATACCCTGGACTGGACATAGCAACGAAACAGCGCCTCAATCACTCCAGGAACGTCTCATTCCAAATGGGTGAAGGCACTCCAGCCCCCTGGTGCGAGGAGGATTCATCGCCGTCTCTTGGGCTTCCCTGCGACGAAAAATATTTTCGGGGTAAGCAATGGGCGGGCGAGACTTCTATATGGCTCTTTCTTTCCATGGATTTGAGAACCAGAGCTGTAACTCCAAACTCACTCTTAATAGATCTTAAATCATTAAATCCGTGTGATGCCCGAGTTTAGACCATCAAGACACAAAAAACACTTGCACTCCAGAAGGACTTCGATCTACCATCTCTGTTTCTAAATATAAGACGTTTTGGCAGTTTAAATTGAACTGCCAAAACGTCTTATATTCAGGAACAGAGGGAGTATATAAGAAATAGTTCGTCCTTCTAGGGGACCAATCAAGCAGGTGGGACTGCACAAGATTCCTCGCAACATGGAGACATGGAACAAACAATTACCTTAAAGCGTTTGCCATATCCGCATTTGTAGGGTCCAGTTTCAAGCCAGCTTCGAACGTCTGAGCTGCTTTTCCATAGTCCTGTGAGTAGACACCAGAAGATGATCAATTTCATCATGGTCACGAAATAATAGCCGTAACAAATTTGTTCTGTTTTACCTGTAGCAACATAAAGGCTGCTCCTAGTCGATAGTAACCTTTGAGCCAAAGAGGTCGTAGCACTGTGCACCTAGCAGCGTCGGAGAGAGCCTCTTTTCCTATCCCCGCGTGCAACATACAGAAACTCCTATGTGCTAGCAGGTTTGCAAGACCTTTTGGACTAGGCTGAAAACTCATTGCCTACAGTAGACCAATCACATGTAGATTTTGTTACAAGGTAGTAGTTTGCATAACACAGTAACAACATTTTCACTGACCCCACCAACATTTCTGATAATCCAGATCAAGACAGAGAGAAACCATTCACTTTTATGAAATCAGTATAACATTTCTGACAGAATTTTCACGAAAGATACATGGAAAATGATGCTGATTTTTTATGAATTAATATAGATAACTCCGGAATTTTACATACCTTCGAATGTTCACACGGTTCCTCTAACTAAAACATAAGCAGTTCAACTCCAAAGCAGTTTTTTTATTTGTGTGTGTGTGGTAATAGCAACTGCGAGCATAATCCAGACTGAATTTTGAGGACAAACAGTGCAAAACAACTGTTATAATAGCATGCAACTGTAGTTCTAGATACTGTGGTTCTAGATACCCTTTGTTTTAGATACAGTGCAAAACACAGACTGCCCTTTGTTTTAGATACTGTGGTTCTAGTCTAGCTGCAGCTTAAACAGTTAGATTAGGACACTGAACAGTTTGACAGGGATTGAACCTTTTGGGCATGTTCAAAATGTGAAGTGTCTTGCTAGATAACAATGACAAGCACATGTTTAATTGACACCATAACTATCATAATCATCTAGGCTCAGTGACTTACACAAGTATATAGGTCTCCTGCTATGATATATTCCTTTCTCTTAAAAGCCTCTGTAGCTTGCAACTTTAGTTCAGCTCTTTTCGCTTCACATAGATGTATATCCTGATCAAAAAATATTTTTGATCAAGACATATATACAGCACAAACACAGAAAAGAAGCTTCACTTAGAGTCTTAGTTGACCCTAACAATGACATTAAAACTTTCTCAAATGTGGGGCGCTTATAAAAAGGGCAGCCCAGTGCATGTAGCTCCCGCTTGTGCAGGGTCTGCGTATGCATAACATTTTTCTGTTATTATAAATATCAATAGAAATCATGACTGCAGGAGCAGAGCAACAGAAGAATGGAAGACGACTAGCCATTATACATAATATTATGGAACTGTAAGTGAGCGGAAAAGGAACTACATACCCTCGGCTTCAAACCAAAAGATTGCACATGAGAAATAATTCCATCAATACTCCAATCCGGCAATCTTGAAATGGGAGAAGTTAAAGGAAATAACATCGCAACCATATCCCATCTGGCTTGGAGGGCGGCAATTTCGATTGGAGTTGTACCAAACTGCAGGAGTAAATGAGATGGCTGATTTCATGTTCGATCATCATTAATACAAGATGGACTATACTAGCGGAGCATTTCAACATTGATAGTTACAATTCCATGTCTACAATTTCAACCAAATGGCTAGATGGGCTTTGAGCAAATCAAAACGCGGGAACAAACAATGGAATAGTCTTGTCCATACCTCTCCACTAAATTCAGGAAATAAAGCTAAGGTTAAATCCTATAAAAATATTAATTCTAATCCCAAACTAATATGTTTCTTATACTGCATTAGTTTGTCAAAGCATAATAGAGAGAGAATGTGCCATCGACACAATAGAAGAATAAGTCTTTGAAAGCATCCTGTGTCTATTTGACCAGGCAATGAAGAAAACTGGAGAATTTCTCCATTGACAATAAATAAATTCATGAAAGTCCTGCAAGGTACTCCGCTGCCTCCGCAAAGAGATAATTGCACAGGATGGTGATTTACAAAGAATTGCTCCTAAAAACAAGGGGAAAAAGAGCAGAAAAGCCTATGCCCGTCTTCCTTGGGCAGCAATTGGTAAGTTCAACACCTGGGAAGAACTGCAGCCGATATGTGCCGACCAAGGCGGTGCAAAATGTTACGATATGGTGATCTGCTCCATTGATATTACACAGTAAACATGTTGGTAGGAATACTTTTCCCATGTTCTCAGTAGATCATGCATCACGTAGTAACAGATATGATTTACCAAAACAATGTGTTTCCTCATGCATGAACAAAATATTCCCAGCAGCATGGGTACAGTTGATGTAAAAGAAGCGGCTGAGCACATTTATCCTAATCCCTCAACAGCCTAGAACCTAACATGTCCCAGCGAGGCACAACCATTCAGCCAACTACGAACAGATAATACGCATGAAAGTAGATCATGAAGGCAGAGGGGGAGAAAATAATACAAGACTCAGTGACTCACCCCATCATCAATATCTGGGTTAGCGCCAGCATCTAGTAAGCATTTCAGGATATCAGATAAGCCATTGCCCGCTGCTATCATCAAGTAAGTAACACCAGTATAGTCAATTTTATTCACATCAGCGCCAGCCTGTGTAAATAAATTTTAGTTTCATTTGAGTAAGTGCTTGAGATGTCAACTGCAGAAAATGTAGACTACACTAAAGGAAGCTCCATAAACGAGAAAGAATATTGACCTTAATGAGTAGATTCACACATTCCACCGATTCAGAAATCATGGCCAGCCTTAACGGGGTACTATCAAGGCGGAAAACCTTATTAGGCTGTGGAAAGTAGAAAAACCAATTTATTCACTTGCAAAAAAATGGAGTAATGGGGAAATAAAATAAGCACATTGTGTGTGTTTGTGTGTGTGTGTGTGTGTGTGTGTGTGTGTGTGTTATACACATATTGGCATTTCTCAACGCACAGAAGCATACATTTTTTTATTTAATTATAAAAATTAGACAAACATTTAGAGCACCTGTGAGAAAATAAGCATGTTTCACTTCAGGAGAATTATTTATGGTCAAACGACAAACATTGTATATGTTTTGCTTTGTGCCAACATAAACAAACTCTTTTGGTTCAGATGATTGAGCCCAAGTAATAACAGACAACAGTATTTCCACTTCTCATTACAATGCATGCATGATAGTTATGAACTGGAGATAAAGCCGCTTAGGGCCTGAACAAACCAACCAGGATTTACTTTTGCACAGCCCAGAAGAGAAGGAAGAAAGTGGTGACTTACATCTGCATGATGCTGCAACAAAATATTCATCGAGCCATCTTGACCATTAGTAGCGGCAACATGCAATGCGGTCCCATACACAGAATCGAAATGATCCACATCAATTCCAGTTGAAAGCAGCAATTCCACTATCTCACATTGTCCTAGAATACAAGTTTGTAGAAAAAATCAGCAAGATAAGCTTATTTTTGTAAAAAGAAAAAAATGTAGACACTTGCAAATGTTTTTTGAATTGTACACTTGCAAATGTGATAACCGCCAGTTACCAATGATCATGTCCAGGACCAAGTTTAGAATATCTGACTTCTAGCTAGTTGTTTTTCTATCTAAATATAGGCAGTAGCTAGCAAAAATCATCGATTTGTGAGCAAACAAGACTAGAATCAACACTTGAGAGTGACACGGTGTTTTCTCTCCCGAAAATCGATCTGTGAGCAAACAAGACTAGAATTAATTAACACCAATTTACTTTACATTCCAATCCTCAAAGTTGCCGTACAGAAACTCATTGTTTCTGCTTGTTCCACCGTCCAAATCACATATGTCTGAACTTGGTGAATACTAGATGTCAACAAAAACATATGCCAGGATGGAAGTTGAACAGGCTGCGCGCGTGTGGGAGAGGTGAGGGGATACCAAAACTTGCAGCAGCATGAAGAGGTGGCCACAGGGCACCAGCTAAAGTTGGATCAGCACCACGATCCAGAAGATATCTGGTGGTAGCAGGCGTCCCATAAGTCGCAGAAATGGCCAGAGGAGTGTCACCTGCAACAAAACAAAAGAACCAAATTAACCTGGGATTACTTACTGGGCCGGGATGTGATGTGCACTTGTGCATCTAGCCGTGGTCCTGGGAGGTGCAGCAGAATTGACGCCAAGATTTCCAAAGGGAACCGGACTAATTAACCTGTGAAGGTGCGCTGGTTGACATCGACGCCGTGGTCCTCGACGAGGCACCTACAGATGTCCAGCCGCCCTTCCATGACCGCCACAGTCAGCGCGCGCGCCCTGATGCCGACGTCCGCCGCCACGACGCCCGCCATCTCTGCGCACACGATCCAGCCAAATTACCATCACGAAGGAAGGAACCCTAAGGGTAGGGGCAGGAGCAATAGGAGGCAGCGGGCTGCTTGTTGTTGCTAGTACCTTTGAGGAGGCGGAGGTCGCCGTCGAGAACGGCCTGCAGGAGGGGCTGGCGAGGCTCCGTCGAAACCCCATCCATGGCGATGGCGGCACGCCAAGCGGAGAAGACGGCGGGTCAGCAGCACCCGAGACACTGACTCCAGTCAGGAGAGAGCAGTCGCAGTCGCAGTCGCAGTCACGGTGGAGAACTGCCGCAGATGGAGAGTGGCTTTTAATTTGTACACCCCTCTGCCCATTGATTTCTTTTGCTGTTCCTTTTCCCCTGTAAAGTTAAAAAAAATTAAGGTCAAAAAAAACGCTTCTTCACTGTTTAATACCCCGCACTGGGTAGCGTTTTCCGAACGCGCTTTTTCAAGGAACGCTTGTTATGATGGAGACGAGCACACGGAAGGCACGGGGAGGCGTCGTCGTACGTGGGAGAAGTGGGGTGCCCATGCAAGCATGAATGGCAACGGTTGATTGCACACGTGGTACGGGATGAAGAGGCAGGGTCCATCGACACGACATGCTTTTAGCTTTTCCTTTTCCCGTGTAGTTTTAAAAAAATAAAAGTTAAAAGAAGCTCCTTCACTGTTTAATGCACCCGCACTGGGTAGGGTTGTTGGGACGCACTTTTTCCGGGAACGTTCCTCATGGTGGGGTCCAGGCATGCGGGAAGCGCGGGGAGGCATCGTCGTACTCGGGAGTGGTGGGGTGCCCATGCAAGCATGAGTGACAACAGTTGGCTACACATGTGATACGAGATGAAGAGGTAAAGCCCACCCGCGTAACATTTTTTTAGCTTTTCACTTTTCTCGTGTAAAGTTAAAAAATGAAAGTCAAAATAAAGCACTGCTCAACCGTTTAATGCGCCCCGTCGGGTAGGATTGTTGGGACGCGGTTTTTTCGGGAACGCTTGTCATGGTGGGGGCCAGGCACGCGGGAGGCGCGGGGAGGCGTCGTCATATGTGGGAGTGGTGGGGTGCCCACGCAAACACGGGTGGCAACAATTGGCTACACACGTGATACGGGATGAAGAGGCAGGGCCCACCGGGCGCGACATCTTTTTAGCTTTCCCTTTTCCCGTGTAAAGTTTTAAAAAATGAAGGTCAAATGAAAACACTATTCTACTGTTTAGTGCACCTGGACTGGGTAGGGTTGTTGGGACGTGCTTTTTCGGCGAACGCCTGTCATGGTGGGGGCCAGACATGCGTGAGGCGTGGGGAGGCGTCATCGTACATGAGGAGTGGTGGAGTGTCCACGCAAGTACGGGTGGCAACAGTTGGCTACACACGTGGTACGGGATGAAGAGGTAGGGCCCACTGGCGCGACATTTTTTTAACTTTTCCTTTTTTCATGTAAAGTAAAAAAATGAAGATCAAAAGAAAACGCTCCTCCACTATTTAGTGCACCCGCACTTGGTAGGGTTATTGGGACGCGCTTTTTCAGGGAACGCTCGTCATAGTGGGGGTCAGACACGCGGGAGGCGCGGGAAGGCGACGTCGTACGTGGGAGTAGTGGGGTGGCCACGCAAGCACGGGTCGCAACAGTTGGTTAGACACGTGGTATGGGATGAAGAGCCTGGGCCCACCGACGCGACATTTTTTTAGCTTTCCCTTTTCCTGAGTAAAGTTTTAAAAAATGAAAGTTAAAAGAAAACGCTCCTCCACTGTTTAATACACCCGCACTGGGTAGGGTTGTTGGGACGCGTTTTTATGGGGAACACTCGTCATGGTGAGGGCCAGACACTTGGAGGCGCGGGGAGGCGACGTCGTATGCGGGAGTGGTGGGGTGTCCATGCAAGCACGGGTGGCAAGAGTTGAGTATACATATGGTACGCCATGAAGAGGTAGGGCCGACCCGTGCGGCATTTGTTTAACTTTCCCTTTTTCATCTAAATAATGAAAGTTAAAAGGAATCATAAGTCAGACTTTTGAGAGTTCAAGTTTTGAAAATTCTCAACTTCAATTTTTTTAGCATTAAAAATGTTTTTTTAGTTCCAACACATATCTATTGGTGATGTATACAATAAGAAACAAACAAATTACTTCATCTTTTGACATATTATTACATAAAGCAATGTATATGTCGTGTTTTTTGGAGATAAGGTGTAAATGTGTTTTTTTGGTAACTTGACCACATGGACCTTCGAGCACAAATACGCTCCTCCACTTGTTTAATGCAGCAGTGATGGATATGGTTGTTGGGACGCACTTTTTCTACATAGTCGTCATGTGGGGCCAGGTATGTGGAAGGCACCGGAAGCCGTCGTCGTACGCGGGAGTGGTGGGGGGATAGGGCACGTCAGCAACAGTTGGCAACATACGTGGTACGAGATGAAGAGGTGGCGCCTACCTGCGTGGCATTTTCCAGCTTTTCCTTTTCTTTTGTACAATATTAAAAAATGAAGTTAAAAGATATAATAAGTCAGAATTTTGAAAGTTCAAGTTTCAAAAAATCTCAACCTTAATTTTTTTAACATTATTTTTTAAAAGTTCATTCTAAATATCCAAATGTTCAAAAATCTAAAACAAAATTTTCTGAATTTTATGAAAGTGTCCCAAAGAAAAGTATGGATCATGTGCGCCATTTAAAAAGTGGAACGTACACGTTCGTAAGAATCGACCGCGTGGGCTACCTGGCACATGATATCTTAAAATCAATGTATATGTTGAAATATTGTCATGTTTGTCTTGGAGAAAGTGTGTAAATGAGTTTTTTTGGTAACTTGGCCACGTGAACCTTCGAGAATGAAATCGCTCCTCCACAGTTTAATGCACCCCAGTCAAGCATGGGAGCACATTGGGTATGGTTGTCCGGACACGCTGTTTTGCGGCACACCCGTCATGGTGGGGGCCAGGAATGTGGAAGGCGCCGAAAGCCGTCGTCGTACGCGGGAGGGGTGGGGGGAGTGGGCACACAAGCACGTGCGGTAACTGTTGGCTACACATGCGGTACCAGATGAAGAGGTGGGGCCTACGCGTGTGACAGTTCCAATTTTCCAGTTTCTTGTGTAAAGTACAAAAAATGAAAGTTAAAAAATATCACAAGTCGGAATTTTTTTCAAGTTTTGAAATTTCTCACTTTAATTTTTTTAACATTGAAATATTTTTAAAGTTCATTTTGAATATTCAAATGTTAAAAAATCTAAAAGAAAATTTCCTAAATTTTCATACATGCATTTTATGAAAGTGTCCCCAAAGAAAAGTATGGCTCATGTGCGCCATTCAAAAAGTGGAAAGTACACCTCGGTAAGAATCGACCATGTGGGCTATCTGACATGTGGTAGCACAAAATTGATGTATGTGTAGAAATAGGGACAATTGCATTTTTTGCCCCTAGTTGGAACCTATCCACGGGTTTTGCCCTTATTTTTCAACTCTGCTCAAATTTGCCCTTAGATTTGCCCCTGAGGTCACCCGAATGCCCTTTGACCGTTTGACCAGTACTTTGAAAATTAATAGCAAATTCATATGAACTTGGAAAACTGCAAATAAGATATCAAAATGTTCAGAAGAACATTACCTTTATGTGCATCTCATTTGCATTAAGGACAAAAGTATCGTTTAAACTACCCGATGTTATTAATGTTATTAACATTATTAAAAATAAAAAGGTATAAAAATAATTTTTTCAACAATAAAAATTACATGCAAATGTAGGTGTTGTTTTCTGAACATCCTGATATCTTTTTTTGCATTTTCTCTGGGTTCATATCAACTTGTTATGAAGTTATGAACCCAGAGAAAATGCAAAAAAAGATATCAGGATGTTCACTCAGAGAAAATGCAAAAAAAGATATCAGGATGTTCAGAAAATGTCACCTACATTTGCATGTAATTTTTATTCCTGAAAAAATTATTGTTTATACCTTTTTATTTTTAATAATGTTACAAACATTAATAACCTTAGGTAGTTTAAACATTACTTTTGTCCTAAATGCAAATGACATACACATAAAGGTAATGTTTATCTGAACATTTTGATATCTTATTTGCATTTTTCTGAGTTCATATCAATTTGTTATGAGTTTTCAAAGTATTGGTCAAATGGTCAAAGGGCATTCGGGTGACCTCGGAGAAAACACTAAGGGCAAAACTAAGCAGAGTCGAAAAGTAAGGGAAAAACCCGTGGGTAGGTTCCAACTAGGGGAAAAAATGCATTTGTCCCGTAGAAATATTGTCATGTTTTTTTGGAAAAAGTGTGTAAAACAGTTTTTTTGTAAGGTTAACTCCTGTAAAAATAATAAAATATTAATCTAAAGCTCATACAAATGTGTTTCTTAGATTGCATTATTTTGTCAAGTAGGATAGTGAGAATATGCCATCAACACAACAACATACATAGAAGAATAAGTCTTTACAAAAATTAGCACTATGTGTCAACTTGACAAGGCAATGAAGCTGGAGAATTTCTCGATTGGCAAATAATCAAATATATGAAAATTCCGCAAAGCACTCTACAAAGAGATAATTATACAGGATGCTGATTACTAAGGATTCCTACAAAAACAAATAAGAGTAGAGAGCCCTATGCCAGTCTTTGATGGGCAGCAAATGGAAAGTTCAACACCTAGAAGAACTAAAGAAGATCTCTACTGATCATAGCAGTGCAAAACCTTATAATGGTACACAATAAACATGTGGGTCTACTTTCATTTTGTCTCTGCCTAGAACCTATCAACCTAACATGTCCCGGGTGAGGCAAAAATATTCATCCAAAGACCAACAAACAATATGCATTAAAAGTAGATCACGAAGGCAAAGGAGGAGGAAACAATATAAGACTCATTTCATCAAGAATATCGGGGTTAGCACCAGCATCTAGTAAGCACTTCATGATACTAGGTAAGCAAATGCCCGCTGCTACCATCAAGATGACGGGCCATTATGGTTGGCCCATGCATGCGTGCATGCAGAAAAGCTGCATAGCGTTAGGCGCGCAGTACAAGCGGCTGGCCTGAAAACTTGGCCGAAGCCAGACAACCTACCTAATTGTCTCCTAAATCGATGGATTCTGGCCTGGACTAGTGGATTGTGGGATTTGACAAGTTTTGCTATTTTTTTACCTAAATCTGGGACATTTTTTGGCAGAACCCACACATGCCTGGCTTCATATGCCTGAAACCTGGCTAGTACCTCTGTCAACTTATGGGCTTGGTTGGGCCTTGCCTTGGCAGGATTGAGTTGGTTGAAGCTTTCCTTGTTCGTCGACGCAGCGATATACTTGCATAGGCCATGTCAAAGTCAACTTGTGGGATTGAAGAGATGTTTAGCTAACATGCATCGAGTGCACGAACGGGTATGCATGCAATGCTTGCATCATGTGTTTTAAGAAAGCTAAGCTAACCTTGGCTTGGTGAGGACGGTGGTCTTTGACTATTTTATAAGTTCCAAACATAATCTTAATCAGGGTTTTTGTTGTTTTGGCATATTATTTCTTGGGATCAATCACCATAAATAAAACCTAAATGAACAATTGTTTGATGTATATCAGTTATATAGTGAAAAAACCATAGTTCTATTGGAAGCAGGTCCAACCCATTGGCACAATAACTAATTACATTCCATAACTCCTTGTCGTAGTTTGCTCAGGGTGGGTGACGGTGTCCTGGACTAGGGGGTACTCACCACGTCGTCTCCCGATCTATTAGATTGGGCCGAGGACCCCCATGGCCGTATACTCATGGGCCAGTTCGGACGGCCGCCGCATACAAGGAAGATTCCACAAGACTTGGCGATCAAGACAAGGACTTCTCCCCACCGGCGTATTCGGCTAGGACTCTTGTTAACCTAGGCCTCTGATGCACTATATAAACCAGGGCCAGGCTAGTCGATAGACAATATATAGAACAATCATACTATAGGCTAGCTTCTAGGGTTTAGCCTCCTTAATCTCGTGATAGATCTACTCTTATACTACCCATATCATCAATATTAATCAAGCAGGACATAGGGTTTTACCTCCATCGAGAGGGCCCGAACCTGGGTAAAACATCGTGTTCCCTGCCTCCTGTTACCATCCGGCCTAGACGCATAGTTCGGGACCCCCTACCCTAGATCCGCCGGTTTTGACACTGACATTGGTGCTTTCATTGAGAGTTCCGCTGTGTGATCGACAAAAGGATCGATGGCTCGCCTGCAGATCAACTGCGACTTCGGCATCTTCGTCACCAGCTCGACTGGTCACCTTGGTTCGACCAAGAATTGCGCCCCGTGTTCGGATCACCATGTTCGGACGAGGGCCTTCATCAAACATCAACTCCGATCTCTATCAAAATCACGGAGGAATCATCTATGAAGCTCGGGGGCTCAACGTCAACATTGCCCTCAAGCGACCGTGCTGTTTTTCTGGACAGCGAACTCGTATCTGCTGCCACCACCTCCTCGAGTATCGCTTTGACAATCGCTTTGGTGGAATTGTGCGTAATTGAGTCTACAACAACCCTGGAAAATTTCGTCGAGTTCCGATGAAGGAATCTCTGGCAATCCATGATACACCGGAGCCCTGTCAAATCTGGACGAGAATTTGGATGTGTTTAGGGCGTGGTGTCCAGCTTGTAGCTCGGACGTCCTTTGGAAGATCCAACCATTGATCGGTTGCGGAATTCCTGTATCTACCACCTCTCAAAATTTCAGCTCGATCCGACCGTCTAAACTCCGGGAATCTTCCGATTAGTGCATCACTTTTCGGATCTGTTTTCTACGCGAAAACGAATCCGACCTGAGTTCATCTTTTCTATGAACGGAATTTCGGACATCCCTTTTGAAGGAAGTTTTGTATGGGGTATTGTGTTTTGTTCCCGAACACACCCCACTAACTTTAAAATCTTTTGAACATGATCTTCAACATCATGCTGGTGTCAAACCAGTCCGGCAATATTACTCCACGGCTGCCGACCTACGCTAGACACGTCGTCACTTTAGCCGAGCTCAACTTCTTCGGATCATCATGTCGGCAAGCCGAACAAGAGTCCGACATCGCGAAGGATAAATCATCATCAACATCACCGCCCCACGGATTTCACGGAGCGGGCATACCGGCATCGCCGCACGGTCGCTTCATCAAGTCGGCATCGACCACGTCACGACCTGCATCGACAGGGCCGCACTATTGCTTCTTCAAGCTGGTGTCCATCACGCCGACCTACTTCGACTCATCGGCTGACGTTGAGGCTTCGACATCTCAGCTGGACCGGGGGCTTCACCATCTCTTCATCAACCTACTCCGGACGCTTCGGCGTCACTAGCCGACCAGCTCCGCCACGTTAGCTGGGCCGAGGGCTTTGCCTCGGCGAGTCAACCTTTACCAGCATTGCCATGCCGTCGTTTTATCGCCCATCAGGCAATGGGTGTGCGGAGCGAGTCCCAGTTTTGGGAATCACCTTCCTTCGGATTGCTACAACAAATAAACCGGGTGCTATTAATCCCAGTATTCTTTGCTTGTTTGGGTTCATTTTTCCCAAGGTATTATTACTCTGGTTTGTCCATGATATGTACATAGGTCTATCAAATGGTGACCGCATTAACGACGGTCGCATGGTGGTTCGATCAGTTTCCGTACATAGTCCGGCGAACGCCGCATCCGGAGCTCAGACCGACCTGTGAATTCAGGCTTTGCCACGCCTTTACTACATCACGCCCACGCCCTGCATCGACATTGACTTCGGCGCCAGGCCATATTTCTTCTATTCCTTACTTTGCATAAATTATTTATTATGCAACATTTTTTTATTATCATTATTACTATTATCTCCGGTTTGCACTATTTTTTGTGCACAGGAAAATGATCCGGGGACTTCGACGTCACTCTGCCGGTCTGCATTGACCGTGCTATGTCACCACTTCGGCGTGTCGAGCTCTCCACTCCGCCACCTCGGGATCGGCTTGGGGGATGCAACCTTGCCCCGCATCAAGCTCGGACCGCGTCATCAATACCGAACACATTAACCAGCTAAGTCGCTTTCATGCTCAAAGCTTTAATTTCTAACTTGCGTTCGGTTCGACCAAGCATTATACTTTTTTGGGAAAAAGTTGCTTCTAAAAAATTTCCTTGTCCAAACTTTGTTTGTGACGCATAAATTCAAATACCTCGTTTACTTGGGGGCTTCCTTTATGAAGCTTTTCCTGTTGCATATGATTATACTTGTACGACTTCGTTTCTTGTTCGTGTATTACGCCACAATATGCACCATATTGACTTAAGTGATTTGCAAGGTGGGCTGCCTTGCTCCTGTGTTTACCCCTACGTTCCCGATTGTTCGACTAGGGAGTAAAGGGAACACCTCTGCGATTGTCACGATCGGGTCACCCAAGCCGGACCTCAGACGGGGTGAAGCCGAAAGCTAGCGCTCTTATAGTTATTCAATGATGGTCGCACAAGTCTCATAATAACAATGAGCACCAAAGAAAGGTATCGGTGGGGGTACTATTTTCTTCGAAGATGCTTCTTACTCTTCGCAGTAATATAGCATAAGTTCCCTTAGCGCGCTTTGTCTGTTACAGCCTTATGGCCTGATTGCCTGGTTATTGGAAACACCGTCGATATTCTCGACCGATGGAGTACATAACACTTTTCGGTCCTTAACCGAAGAGGGAGAAGCCGACGGTCGGTTAAGACGCATTTAAAGTTCGGTTGAACATAGATATGATATAAGTACTTCGGTACATGCAATCATTCTTTTACCCAAGTCACTTGGGGGCTCTTAAATTTATTTGAGCCATTTTATAATAAGTGTTCTTCTTCTTAGTTGTTGCAAAGTTTTATTATTATTATTTATCACTCCTTTTTTCGACGCGAGTGTGCGGTCACTAGCCGGGGAGCCTAATTTCTCTCTCCAAGCCGCTAGAGTTTAGTTTGCTAAACTGGCCTAATGAGAAGTACTCCGCCCTCGGGATAGGAGGTTGAAGCCATAGGCTGACCCGCTCGAAGTCTTGAGATAGGATATATCATGTTAAAGCACGACAGAAGCACTTCCTTTTCTAAGACCAATTTTCGGATTGGCACCGAACACTTGCTCTTGTTCGGACGTCATGTTTTTACTGACGTTTCTTGCTTTTCCAAGCTCGGCTAAACTCCTTCAAACTTCTTTGAACCAAGGTGATTTACGACACCTCGGATATAGTCCGGCGTTGGAGCTCAGATATACAGTCCGGCGTTGGAGCTCGGATACATAGTCCGGCGTTGGAGCTCGGATACATAGTCCGGCGTTGGAGCTCGGATACATTCCGGCGTTAGAGCTGAGAAGCGGTCCGGCATTGGTGCTCGGTTGCAAAAGATACCTCAAATACAGTCCGGCGTTGGAGCTCGGACGCAAGAGGATGCTGCCGCCCGGGAACAACTTCAAACCCGAGGTGTGGCATAAAAATAATAAGGCATTGATAAAGGCTGGAAACTTAAAGGGGCTCCTCGGATACTGAAAGTGTGTTATATCGACTAAAGGGGGGGGTGAATAGGCGATTTTTATGAAAGTCTTCAAAACGTGAAAGTTGTGAAGACAAACAGTAGAGATATGCCGATCACTAAGCAGCGGAAGTTAGATTACACTAGGCAAGCCATGGTCAAGTATTCAATAGAGTGAAAGCACAATGACAAGTAGTTGCAGTGTAATAAAGATCAGGTAGGAAGAAGTTATGAAGCCAAACAAATCATACAGTTACGTTGTGAAGACAAAAGATAGAGCAAGCAAGCAATGGCTTCACAATGAGTAACAGTAAGTAAAAGGAAGTGAAGATGAAACCAGTGACTCGTTGAAGACAATGATTTGTTGGACCAGTTCCAGTTGCTGTGACAACTGTACTTCTGGTTGGAGCGGCTAGGTATTTAAACCTTAGGACACACAGTCTCGGACACCCAGTCCTGAACCGCAGCTCAGGACACCCAGTCCTCACCGTATTCTCCTTGAGCTAAGGTCACACAGACCTCGCCCAATCACTCTGGTAAGTCTTCAAGGTAGACTCCCAAACCTTCACAGACTTTGTTCGCCGGCAATCCACAATGACTCTTGGATGCTCAGAACGCGACGCCTAACCGGCTGGAGGATGCACAGTCCTCAAGTGTAATAAGTCTTCAGATCACTCAGACAAGAAGACTTAAGTGATGCCCAATTCTCTCTGGCTCTGGGTGGTTAGGGCTTTTCTCCTCACTAGGAATTTTCTCTCAAAGGCTTCGAGGTGGGTTGCTCTCAAACGATAAAAGCCGTGCACTGAAATCTGAGCAGCCAACCGTTTATGGTTGTAGGGGGTGGACTATTTATAGCCACTGGGCAACCCGACCTGATTTGTCCGAAATGACCCTGGGTCACTAAGGAACTGACACGTGTACCAACGGTCAGATTTCAAACTCACACGGTAACTTTACTTGGGCTACAAGCAAAGCTGACTTGTCCGACTCTGGACAAGATTTGCTCTCATAGTCTTCACTCGAAGATATAGGTTTTGAATTAGGCATCACTTCAGTCGTTCTGACTGGTTCTCTTGGACCCCACTTAACAGTACAGTGGTTTCTATGACTCAACACAAATGAAAGAGAATTACTAAAGATCTAAGTCTTCGAGTTCCATAGGCTTCACCTGGTGTCTTTTCTTGTCATAGTCTTCAATGTGAGTATCTTCATATACCACCATTGACTTCAATGTCTTCGTACATTTTTAGGGGTCATCTCTGGTAGTAAAACCGAATCAATGAGGGACTTCTACCTGTGTTATTCTACAATTCTCACAAACACATTAGTCCCTCATCTAGGTTTGTCGTCAATACTCCAAAACCAACTAGTGGTGGCACTAGATGCACTTACAATCTCCCCCTTTTTGGTGATTGATGACAAACTAGTTGAAGTTTTCAACGGGGAATATAATTTGTGAAATTGTAAAGGAATTGTCTTCAGAAGCTGCAAGAGCTCCCCCTGAAGATGTGCATATAAGTAATTTGCTTTTGGAATGCAAATGCACATGGCAGGTTGTACTCGTGGAGATTCACTTCAACTTATGATGACAATCCACTATGCATGTAAAAGTATATGAAGATAATGACATGCATAATGAAAAATGGACGTCTGCAGAATGATCTAAGTGCGGGATTTATCTTCGCACATGCGGAATTTATCTTCGCAAAAACACGGTGGCAAACAAGTAGCAGACGACCATCAAGTTTAAGTGTTACAACTCAAAGAACCAAATGTAGCAAAACGAGAGTTGTAAGCACGAAGCAAAATATAAAGGACCCGCCCATAATGACCCGCTTGAAGACTATCAACCTCATATGCTTCTCCCCCTTTTGTCAGTGAGGACCAAAAAGGTTCGAAGACATAGAGTTTCTACTCGTTCCCATGAGCGGCAGGGTCGTCGGTGGTGTTTGGCGGTGCTGAAGAGCTTGGTGCAGTGTCGACGCGTGCTGAAGGAGGTGGTGGTGATGTAGCATCGTCTTCTTCCTCGATAATCCTTGCAGTCACTGTGGCAGCAGATGAAGAGAACTCTGAGTCTTCAAGTGATGGAGTGCCTCGCAGCACAGCCCGTCTGGGAGGTGTGGAGTCAAACTTGAATCGCTCTTTGAAGCCATCCTCTTGAAGATCAGCTTCAGAACACATCATGGTGAGTCCTTTCCAAGTGCGGCGACAGGTTTCATGTGCAACGAATGCATTCTTGGTGGCCAGATTTCGGATGCGATTTACATCCACCAAGAGGCTTTTCATCTGTCTTTTCAGCCAGTCATGATGCCTATCCTGCTTTTGATGAAGGGCCACAAGAAGCTCTCGGTCATTGAGAGCACGAGCACGCTTCTTGGGTCTTGGAGCAGTGGCGCTGTCAGTGGCTTCAGTGGAAGCAGGGCATGGTGCACGTGTAGTGCCAGCCAACAGATACACCCGAGAGATAGCTTCAACACCTTCAACGTTTTGAGTGAAGCTCTGGTGTTCTGCATTCTGAAGACTCAGAGGTTGCTTAGCAGGCTCAGGATATATGGCTTCAACAGAGGTATCCACATCTGGCAAGAAGATCTGATGGTTGCGGGCTGAGGGCTGATACAAGATTGCAGAGTGAAGTTTGATCAGCCTCATTACCCAAGGGGCATAGAACTTCAAGCCAAATAAATCTGAGCCTGATGCAGCAAGTTGGCGTATGAAGAAGTCCTGTGCATTGAAGCATTTGCCATGAAGGATATAAAATATCAGAGTCTTCATTGCACCCTCGATCTTGGTATGTGGAGAGTGCCCTTTGATAGGCCAGAGAGTCCGCCTTATGATGTGATAGATGGTTCTGGGCAGGTACTCAAGGTCTTCAACAAAGAACTCTATGGGATAAGGAGCATCGTGGGGCAATGGCTTCATCATGGAGAGCATCTGACTCATATTTGGTTCAGGCCTCTGGAATATGCTCTCAAGAGCTTCAGTGTGTAATTGATAGCCTTCTTCGAAGAGTTCGCCAGGAGTGGGTAGGCCTGTGAGCTCAATGATATCAAATGCATTGGCTTCGTGATGAACATTGCCGGTCATCCACTCCAGGACCCAAGTCTTCGGATCTCTGTTGTATCCTTTGATGTGGAGGGTGGCATAGAATTGTAGCAGAAGCTCTTCATTCCAGTGCTCTTCACCAGTCACAAACTGCAGCAGACCCACTTACTTGAAGCAATCCAACGCTTCCTCCAGACAGGGCAGACCAGCAATAGCTTCAACATCAAGGTGCTTGTGCGGGAAGATGCGGCCTTGGTTGTACAGGATGCATGAATAGTAGCTGCGCTGAGGATAGCTCCAGAACCTATCTGATGAAATCCTTTCCCTTGAATAGGGGTTCTTGGAGCTATTGAAGAACGTATTATCTGCCCTGAAGCTAGTGATGTTAAAGGAGCCAGGAGCTGATGCAGGACCTGGGAACCTTGGCAGTCTTGGGACTGGCTTCTGGACCTGAGGCCTGTGCTCAACATGGTAATCAAATTGGGGACCAGCAGCAGACTCAGGAATAGAAGTATCAGGGGCAGTGGCTTCACTGTCTTCTGATGCTTTCGGTGGGGAGGACTCCACATTAGCTTCAATGTTAGTTGTGGCAGTCTCAATACTTTCAGCCTCCACTTGACTAGCTGGAGGGTCAGGCACAGGCACGTTCTCCTGGAGAACTGCTTCTTGGTGGAGCGGGGGAGTGGGATCTTGTGGTGCTTCTTCATCTTCATCGGCTGATGCAGCCGGAATGTCGTCAGCAGAGTCCTGAGGCCTTGGACCTTTGCGAAGCCTGCGAAATGTAGACGACGCCTGTGGAGTTGGAGTAGGCTGGCTTCCACTTGTCGGCGATCCGCCCATGACGCATCCTGGGCCATTGGCGTCAATGGACGACCAATGCTGATTAGCTCACTGTGATCTTGCTGAGGAAGGACTGCATCATTTTCTACATTGTCATCATGACCAATGTCTTCAGCAGCGATGGGGTCGGCTGCTGGAATATCTTCAGCTTCAGGAGCCTCTGTGGAAGCAGGCTCATGAACTATGAGTTGGCGTTCTGCGTCAGGATAGACCACAGAAGGGGGTTCAACCATCAAGGGCTCTATGGGAGCAGCCCAATCTTTCTTGGTCTTCCTCTTCTTCTTGGAGGGAGCAGTAGGAGAGGCTTCAGGGTATTTCCTTTTCCTTGCTTCAGCCTCAGCAATCCTGGTCTTCTTGAGCTCTGAAGCTGTTGACCGGCTCTTTGGGTTCGAGCCAGTCGTTGCAGTTGGGAAGACAATCAGAGCTGCTTCCTGCCTTGGTGCATTGGGTTCAGCCGTAGTTGGCTTCTTCTTCTTCTTCGCGGCCATCCTGGGTTCGAAGCCAGGACGCCCGAGTGCCTTGCGCTTCTCAGCCTCATTATAGGCTTGCACACATCTGTCGGCCAGAGTCTTCATGCACTCGCGTGAACCTTGAGCTTCGGCGCGTTTCTTCAGGAAGTTTTCCTTGAGCTCGTGCATCATGATCTTGAAGTTCTTTACTTCCTGCATGCTGAGCTTAGCCATATGCTTCTTGAACAGAGCCTTTTCATAGTCAATCTTCTGCTTCAGCTCAACAACGCGCTGGGCGATGGCTAGTTCTGAAGCAATTGATCCTTGGAAGGCAACACTGAGGCCAATGGGTAACTGCAGATCTTCAAAGATGATATTTGGCGTGTCAAACCACTCGTCAATGAAGTCGTGGATGATGGCGACATCAAAGAGAGGCAGATTATTGAAGATCTCTGCTTCTTCTTTGCTCTTGATGAGTTGCTCAAGAGTGTCATCGGCAAGGTCTTCATCGCTTGACAGATCAATGGCGTCGTTGCGCAGAATGGCAGCAGCTGTGAGCTCTTGGCCGCTGTGTGGCTGAGGCATCTTGCTCTTCTGGGGCTTGGAGATGCGGGATACGTCTTCAGACTGCACACTGACTTCAGGAGGTGCAGTTGCCAATGGCTTCGCCCTTGAGATTTTTGGTGAAGGGGCCGGCTTTGAAGCTTTTGGCTTCTTCGACTACTTTGGCTTCGGTACAGCATGCGCTTCTTCTGAGTCAGAGTCAGCTGGTGGCTCATTCACTGTAGTCCCTTGAACCAAGATGCGGGTGATGAGGCCTTGAAGATTGGCATAAGGGCCGATGACATTGGGTTCTGCCTCGCGTGTGCCATCTGCCCTTGGTGCGGAGGGACCAGGGTTGAAGTCCAACCCAAACTTCTTCTTGTTCTGCTTCGTTGAGTTCTGGGCAAACTGGAAGTTGCGCTTGAACAGATTGTCATCACGACACCAGAGTAGTGACGACGGATGTGCATCAGCAGGCTGTGGTCCACGGACCATGCATGGGTAGAAGCCTTGAGCAATGGCTTCATCTCTGGACCTGGGTATAAGATTCTTGTATAGGATGTCTCCCCACGATCGTTTGATGGCACTTTTCTCAGCATACTCTTGGGTGACGAAGCGGTATTGGAACCATTGTTCTGCCCAATAGCGTCGAATCCATTGGATTCGGGTCTTGCGCTGACCATAATTCTCTTCAGGATCTGTTTTATACATTTCTGCCAGTTCAACAGGCAGATCTTTGGAGGTTCCACCACGACGATGTCTGCCCCCCTTCCGTGCTGCTGTCTCTGAAGCCATAAACCTTAACTTGGAAGGGTTCAAGGCGTTCAAAGACTTCAAAGGCTTTCTTTTGCTGGACCAACAGGAACTGGCTTCAGGAGAATTTATGTGATGCTGTAAGAATTCTGCAAATGAATGCAGACTATGAGAACCAAAGGATTCTCCCACGGACATGTACCTGTGACAGCATTAAGGTGCGAGGGAAGGGGAAGAGGTCATATGCATTTTCATAAGATTTTGAAGATTAATCAGTTTAGAAGACATTGACCTCATCGTGCAAAGACATTCACTCATAGATAAGACGTTGGTTCCAGATTTGTATGAACCCACAGATCAATACAAGTGAGGAATCTAACTACTTCATGAAGCACAAGTGAATATACTAGGCATGTTATGAGATGCAGATTGAGGGAGATCTAACTTGTGTGAATAGAAACTTCTTATGGTAGAAAGTGATAGAACCATAGGATCAAGAGGGGCTGTAAAAAGAAGTTTTATTTACCACACTTGGAACTGCTAGACGGAGTGGGAGATGAGGCCGAGCAGTTCAATCCTCCGTGCCCTAGCTTGGCGACGGAAGACACCTACGGCGACGGCGGAGAGGACGATGTCCGCGATCGGCGTCAAGACGGTGTCGGAGAGGTTACGGCAGTGAAGCGCTTCGTCGCCGGCATCGTCGAGAGCTAGCGGTGGCGCTAGGGTTCGTGCAAGGGAGGAAGAAGGAGATAATGACCGTGGTGAGTGTGTATTTATAGTTACAAGGGCGGCACTGCGCTATTACACAGGTGCCCCTGGCGATTCGCATCTGAACAACACGTGGCCATCATGCGGAATCTCGGGGGCAGTTCCACAACCCACGCATGCCTGGATTGTCGGGTGGTCGTTCCTACTTCTCCGGATTTCTTGTGTATGAATGAGCATTGAAAACGGTTTTAAAGGTTGTCTCTGTGTCTTCTGCTGACAAGGACACAGAGAAGACATTCGACAGTTTCAATAGAATGCATATGACTTGGAGAGATAGAATTTGAGATAGAAAGCATATAGAGATTAGGGTCCGATCACATTCACTTAGTTCAAAAGATTCAAAACAAGAAGACATAGCTATAAGTGAATGCTATAGAGGACAGAACACTAGTATATATATATATATATATATATATATATATATATATATAATCCACGTAGTGAAGATAATCATGAAGACATGTTGAGATTGAAGCCAAACCAAATGTGAAGACATTGCAAGGTAACGCCATGAGTGAAACACTTCAAAATAAAACGTTTGGTGGTGGCGTTACCCACCGTATAGGAAGTATTAGACCCAGACACGGCGCACAATTATCGTGGCACTCCGAAGTCAATTTCCACATTAATGTATTCACACTTAGAATGTATGTTTTCATTGATTGAAGATATACGTTACTTCGTGTGTTGCACATCTAAGTCATCAATATGCATAAGTGTTAGGATGTGTGCCTGATCACAGGACATTTGAGGATTCCAAGATATTTAGCTCACACCGTAACTTGCAAAATCTCTTCTCATCCAAGGGCTTGGTGAAGATATCTGCCAATTGCTCTTCAGTGTTGACGTGTATGATATCAATATCTTTCTTCACAACATGATCTC
This sequence comes from Triticum monococcum, assembly GCA_034509565.1. NCBI lineage: Eukaryota > Viridiplantae > Streptophyta > Magnoliopsida > Poales > Poaceae > Triticum > Triticum monococcum. The sequence goes on along the minus strand of CM067842.1, from coordinate 70,636,071 downwards.
TGAGAAAGTGATGACGAATTTCAATGTGCTTTGTCTTAGAGTGCTGAACTGGGTTGTTGGCAATCTTGATGGCGCTTTCGTTGTCGCAGTAGAGTGGCACTTGCTTCAGATGAATGCCATAGTCCTTGAGAGTTTGCTTCATCCACAGAAGCTGAGCGCAGCAAGATCCAGCAGCAATGTATTCAGATTCAGTAGTGGAGAGGGATACACAGTTCTGCTTCTTTGAAGACCAACATACAAGTGAACGTCCCAGAAAGTGACATGTGCCTGATGTAGACTTCCGATCAACCTTGTCACCGGCATAATCAGCATTCGAGAATCTAACCAGATCAAACTCTGTGCCCTTTGGATACCATAACCCTAGAGTTGGGGTGTGAGCCAAATATCGAAGAATTCACTTCACAGCTAAGTGATGCGACTCCTTTGGTGCCGCTTGAAATCGAGCACACATGCAAACACTAAGCATAATATCTGGCCTAGATGCACATAAATAGAGCAAAGAACCAATCATGGAGTGGTATACCTTTTGATCGAACTCTTTACCATTGTCGTCAGGACCCAGATGATGTTTGGCTGGCATTGGTGTTGTGAAGCCTTTGCAGTCTTGCATACCCAACTTCTTCAGGCAATCTTTGAGATACTTCTCTTGAGATATGAAGATGCCGTTGCGTTGTTGTCGTATTTGAAGACCGAGGAAGAACTTTAGCTCCCCCATCATAGACATCTGATATTGCTCTTGCATCATATAGCCAAACTCTTCACTATACTTCTGATTGGTGCAGCCGAAGATAATGTCATCCACATATATTTGGCACACAAACAGTTCACCATCATATGTCTTCATGAAGAGAGTGGGATTTAGGGAACCAGGTATGAAGCCCTTGCTCTTTAGGAAGTATTTGAGTGTGTCATACCAGGCCGGAGGGGCTTGTTTGAGGCCATACAGTGCCTTATTGAGCTTGTAAACCATGTCAGGATGTTTTGGATCTTCAAACCCAGGTGGTTGTGCAACATACACTTCTTCTTCAATCTTGCCATTGAGAAAGGCACTCTTCACATCCATTTGATATAAAAGTATGTTATGATGATTTGCATAGGCCAGCAGTATACGTATGGCTTCAAGTTTGGCCACAGGAGCAAATGTTTCATCGAAATCAATGCCTTCCACTTGAGTATATCCTTGAGCAACCAGACAAGCTTTGTTTCTGATGATTTGACCATGCTCATCTTGCTTGTTGCGGTATATCCATTTGGTGCCTATTATGTTATGCTTCCGTGGATCAGGACGCTTAACCAGTTCCCATACATTGTTCAGCTCAAACTGTTGAAGCTCTTCTTGCATTGCTTGAATCCATTCAGGTTCCATAAAGGCTTCTTCAACTTTCTTGGGTTCTGAAATTGAGACGAATGCGAAGTGCCCACAGAAATTTACCAGTTGAGTTGCCCTTGAACGAGTAAGTGGACCAGGTGCATTGATGCTGTCAATTATTCTGTCAATCTGCACTTCATTGGCAACACGAGGATGTATAGGTCAAAGACTTTGCTCTTGCTGATCTGTGTTGTCGTTGGGAGGAATGTCTTCAGGCTGAGCATTGTCTTCATGTGGATCAGGTGTTGAGATGATAAGTTCTTCTTCAGGATGAGCTTCAGAAGGTATAATTTCACCAGTTCCCATAAGCTTGATTGATTCACTAGCTGGAACTTCATCTAGCCCATTTGGCAGTTGCTCTCTTTGTGAACCATTGGTCTCATCGAACCGCACATCCATTGTTTCAACCACTTTTTAGTGAAAGAGATTGAAGACTCTGTAGGAGTGCGAATCCTTTCCATATCCAAGCATAAAACCATGTGCTTTTGGTGCAAACTTTGAGGTGTGGTGTGGGTCCTTGATCCAGCATCTTGCGCCAAATACTCTGAAGTAACTGACATTTGGCTTCTTTCCTGTTAGGAGTTCATAAGATGTCTTGTTCAGAAGCTTGTGAAGATAAACGCGGTTGATTGTATGGCATGCAGTGTCAATGGCTTCAGGCCAGAATTTTCTTGGAGTCTTGTATTCATCTAGCATCGTTCTGGCCATCTCAATGAGTGTTCTATTCTTGCGTTCGATGACGCCATTCTGCTGTGGCGTGTATGGAGCTGAGAATTCATGTGTGATGCCCAAAGTGTCAAGATATGTATCAAGGCCAGTGTTCTTGAATTCAGTGCCATTGTCACTTCTGATGTGCTTTATCTTGGCGCTATAATTGTTCATAGCTCGATTGGCGAAGCGTCTGAAGACGTCCTGCACTTCAGTCTTGTAAAGGATTATGTGCACCCAAGTATATCTAGAGTAATCATCAACAATGACAAAGCCATAGAGGCAAGCAGTAGTGGAAAAGGTTGAGTATTGAGTGGGACCAAAAAGATCCATGTGGAGCAGTTCGAAGGGTCGAGTAGTGGTCATGATTGTCTTCGAGGGATGTTTTGCCCTCGTCATCTTCCCTGCTTCACAGGCACCGCATAAGTGATCTTTCTTGAACTTGACGCCCTCGATGCCTATGGCATGCTTCTTCTTTGCAAGGGTGTGGAGGTTCCTCATGCCAGCATGTCCAAGCCTCCGATGCCAAAGCCAGCATTCTGAAGCCTTTGCCAGAAGGCATACTGCAAGCTGTGGCCCTGCTGAGAAATCTACCACATACAAATCATCTTTCCTATACCCTTCAAACACTAGAGACTTGTCAGATTCCATTAGTACCAGGCAACGATATTTTCCAAATATTACGACCGTGTTCAAATCGCAAAGCATTGAGACAGACATTAAGTTGAAGCCAAGGGATTCAATAAGCATGACTTTATCCATGTGTTGATCCTTTGAGATTGCAACTCTACCTAGACCCAATACCTTACTTTTACCAGTGTCAGCAAATGTGATGTGGCTCTTGTCGGATGGACGTAAGGTTGTGTCCATAAGAAGGCTTCTTTTGCCAGTCATGTGATTTGTACACCCACTGTCAATAATCCATTCTGAAGACACTGGTGTCGTACCCTACAGTGCAGTTAGGGGGATAGGCTTCACGAAGAGAATTGTGAAGCAAAAACATTTGACGAACTAGTGGGTTATGAAAACTTAGATCCAGATTAGGACTAATAGGGAGAGTAGCATGCGATTGAGGAACGAAGTACATAGTGATGCCATTTGGGCATTTGATCTTGCGCCCTGCAAGATTTTTAAGGTCCCCAGCAATAGCGTCAGAAGATTTTGGTTTTCTGCTGGAGACCTTTCCCTGCAAAAGAGAGTTAAGCTTTCTTAACCACCCACATCTTCAAGGGTGGCTTAGAAGCAATAAGTCTAAGTGCAACATCTGAGAATTTTGGCTTTGGAGCCCTAGCAAGCAGTCTAGCAGGCGGACAATAGTACTCATAAGAATAGGCAGAATAGTTCTTGGTCACATGAACATGACGGTTTGATGAACCGCTCTCATATTCATATGCCTGAGTATGGTTTCCCTGCAAAGCATTTGTGTTAGTGTGACTCAGGTGAGTCCTCTGTCTGTATGAAGCCTTTGGACCGTATGAAGCCTTTGGTCTGAGATTTGTCTTCTTCATGTGAGGTGTCATGAAGACATTCACAGGAAGATTCTCCAGACACGTTTTTGGAACCCAGATCTTCTTCATAGGCGGTCCATTCCTGCAGTTAGTACCAATATACCTGGCAAACACTTCACCATTTTTTTTTTAAACAGTTTATAGTTTGCATCAAAGGATTCATCAATGATAATGGGGTTAGCACAAGTGAAGCCAGATAGATTGGATGGATCTGCTGAAGATTCCTTTGCAGCAACCCATGTGGTTTTGGGGTACTGCTCAGGTTTCCAGTAAGAGCCATCTGCATTTATTTTCCTTACGAACCCAACACCCTCTTTCCTAGGGTTTCGGTTCAGAATCTGCTTCTTGAGGACATCACATAATGTCTGATGCCCTTTTAGACTTTTGTACATCCCTGTTTCAAGCAATGTCTTCAACCTAGCATTCTCATCAGCAATAGCAGTGGTATCCTCAGCAGAGGGGTTAGTTACCACATCAATAGTTGAAGATATTGCAACAGCAGTAGCAGTAGAACATTCAGCAACAGAAGCAGTGTTATCACGCTCAATGCATTTAAGACATGGTGGTTCAAATCCTTCCTGAGCGGAACTGATCTGTTCGGCGCGAAGTGACTCGTTTTCCTTTTGAAGATCTTCATGAGCCGCTCTCAATTTCTCAAGATCTTGCTTCCTTTGAAGATAATCATAGGAAAGCTTTTCATGAGTTGTTGAGAGAGTATCATGACGATCTTCAAGTTCCTGATACTTGACATGAAGATTTTTTTATGTCTTCAATTAAGGATTCAGATCGAGTCATTTCAGCACCCAACAGATCATCGCTTCTGTCTAACAGTTTTTGAATGTGTTCCATGGCTTTCTGTTGTTCAGTTGCAATTTTAGCAAGTGTTTTGTAGCTGGGTTTTGAATCACAATCAGAGTCATCATCACTAGATGTTTGATAGTGAGTAGTGCGTGTGTTTACCTTGGCACCGCATGCCATGAAGCAGTAGGTAGGATCGGAGTAGTCCTTGTCATTTGCATTGGTGTCGGTGATGGAGTCATTGTATTCAGTGTTGAAGATGGACTTGGCAACATATGCTATAGCCAGACTTGCAATGCCAGAATCAGAATCCTCCTCAGACTCCACCTCTGCCTCCTCAGAGGCGGACTCCTCCTCTGAATCCATTTCCTTGCCAACAAACGCACGTGCCTTGCCAGATGAGCTCTTCTTGTGTGATGAAGACTTTGAGGAAGACTTGGAAGAAGACTTTGAGTATTTCTTCTTCTTCTTGTCGTTAGAGTCATATTCCTTGCTCTTCTTCTTCTTTCTGTTCTCATTGTCCCACTGTGGACACTCAGAGATGAAGTGTCTAGTTTTCTTGCACTTGTGGCATGTTTTCTTCTTGTAGTCATGAGCAGAAGCTTCATCATTCCTTGAGCTTGATCATGAAGACTTTCTGAAGCCTTTCTTCTTGGTGAATCTTTGGAACTTCTTCACAACCATTGCAAGTTCCCTTCCAATGTCTTCAGGATCATCAGAACTGCTGTTAGATTCTTCTTCAGATGAGGAAACAGCTTTTGCCTTCAAGGCACGAGTTCGCCCATAGTTTGGACCGTAGATATCTCTTTTCTCAGAAAGCTGAAACTCATGTGTGTTGAGCCTCTCAAGTATGTCAGACGGATCGAGTGTCTTGAAATCAGGACGTTCTTGAATCATCAGGGCTAGGATGTCAAACGAACTATCAAGTGATCTCAGCAGCGTCTTGACGATTTCATGTTTGGTGATCTCAGTGGCGCCGAGGGCTTGAAGCTCATTTGTGATGTCAGTGAGCCGGTCAAATGTGTGGTGGACATTCTCATTTTGCTTGAAGCAGTTGAAGAGGTTGCGAAGAACACTGATTCTCTGATCTCTCTGGGTTGAGATGCCTTCATTGACCTTGGAAAGCCAGTCCCAGACCAGCTTGGATGTCTTCAAAGCACTCACACGGCCATACTGTCCTTTGGTCAGATGACCACAGATGATATTCTTGGCAGTAGAGTCCAGTTGAGTGAACTTCTTGACATCAGCAGCAGTGACACCTTCTCCAGCCTTGGGAATGCCGTTCTCGACGACATACCATAGGTCGACGTCAATGGCTTCAAGATGCATGCGCATCTTATTCTTCCAGTAGGGATATTCAGTTCCATCGAAGACGGGGCACGCAGCGGAGACTTTGATTATCCCTGCAGTCGACATAGCTAAAACTACAGGTGGTTAAACCGAATCACACAGAACAAGGGAGCACCTTGCTCTGATACCAATTGAAAGTGCGTTATATCGACTAGAGGGGGGTGAATAGGCGATTTTTATGAAAGTCTTCAAAACGTGAAAGTTGTGAAGACAAACAGTAGAGATATGCCGATCACTAAGCAGCGGAAGTTAGATTACACTAGGCAAGCCATGGTCAAGATGAAACCAGTGACTCGTTGAAGACAATGATTTGTTGGACCAGTTCCAGTTGCTGTGACAACTGTACTTCTGGTTGGAGCGGCTAGGTATTTAAACCTTAGGACACATAGTCCCGGACACCCAGTCCTGAACCGCAGCTCAGGACACCCAGTCCTCACCGTATTCTCCTTGAGCTAAGGTCACACAGACCTCGCCCAATCACTCTGGTAAGTCTTCAAGGTAGACTCCCAAACCTTCATAGACTTTGTTCACCGGCAATCTACAATGACTCTTGGATGCTCAGAACGCGACGCCTAACCGGCTGGAGGATGCACACTCCTCAAGTGTAATAAGTCTTCAGATCACTCAGACAAGAAGACTTAAGTGATGCCCAATTCTCTCTGGCTCTGGGTGGTTAGGGCTTTTCTCCTCGCTAGGAATTTTCTCTCAAAGGCTTCGAGGTGGGTTGCTCTCAAACGACAAAAGCCGTGCACTGAAATCTGAGCAGCCAACCGTTTATGGTTGTAGGGGGTGGACTATTTATAGCCACTGGGCAACCCGACCTGATTTGTCCGAAATGACCCTGGGTCACTAAGGAACTGACACGTGTACCAACGGTCAGATTTCAAACTCACATGGCAACTTTACTTGGGCTACAAGCAAAGCTGACTTGTCCGACTCTGGACAAGATTTGCTCTCATAGTCTTCACTCGAAGATATAGGTTTTGAATTAGGCATCACTTCAGTCGTTCTGACTGGTTCTCTTGGACCCCACTTAACAGTACGATGGTTCCTATGACTCAACACAAATGAAAGAGAACTACTAAAGATCTAAGTCTTCGAGTTCCATAGGCTTCACGTGGTGTCTTTTCTTGTCATAGTCTTCAATGTGAGTATCTTCATATACCACCATTGACTTCAATGTCTTCGTACATTTTTAGGGGTCATCTCTGGTAGTAAAACCGAATCAATGAGGGACTTCTACCTGTGTTATTCTGCAATTCTCACAAACACATTAGTCCCTCAACTAGGTTTGTCGTCAATACTCCAAAACCAACTAGGGGTGGCACTAGATGCACTTACAGATACCCGACGTGTAAACCCGTCGAGTGCATTTCGGCGATCCTCAAGATCGAAGATAAAGAAGATTTGTTGAACCAGTTTTCAAGACCGACGATCGAAGATGAAGAACAGTTCGGAAGAATCGAGGAGCGTCCCTAACTTGAAGAACGGTTCAGGGGGCTACTGACGGTGTCCTGGACTAGGGGGTACTCACCACGTCGTCTCCCGACCTATTAGATTGGGCCAAGGACCCCCGTGGCCGTATACTCATGGGCCAGTTCGGACGGCCGCCACATACAAGGAAGATTCCACAAGACTTGGCGATCAAGACAAGGACTTCTCCCCACCGGCGTATTCGTCTAGGACTCTTGTTAACCTAGGCCTCTGGTGCACTATATAAACCAGGGCCAGGCTAGTCGATAGACAATATATACAACAATCATACCATAGGCTAGCTTCTAGGGTTTAGCCTCCTTGATCTCGTGGTAGATCTACTCTTGTACTACCCATATCATCACTATTAATGAAGCAGGACATAGGGTTTTACCTCCATCGAGAGGGCCCAAACCTGGGTAAAACATCGTGTTCCCTGCCTCATGTTACCATCCGGCCTAGACGCATAGTTCGGGACCCCCTACCCGAGATCCACCGGTTTTGACACCGACAGTGGGCATGCCAAAATCATTAATGAACCAGTGATGCTTGAACAAAAGGAGCTTGTGGCTGTAAAATTTTAGTGTTTCCATTTCCAAATGAACCAACCAGGAAATTAACATGCTCTAGTAGTTCATTAATTTCGTTTCATTGAAGAATTCCAAAGGTCTAATTGACATCAATTTCGACAACAGTTATAAGGAGTACCAATCACAATAAACCATATGTAGATGAATGACTCTTTGATATAGTACATCCATTATAGAGTAAAAATAAGATAACATTGTTGGTCTCATGTCTAAACCCATTGACATGGTAACTAATTAAGCCCTGGTGATACTCTGCTCAGGGTGGGAATGCAAAAATCTTTAATGAACTACAAGGGGCTATTGCAACCATCGATGGTTGAACAAAAAGGCGATTGTGGCAAAAAAACCTCATTTATGAGATGAACTAGACAGCTAATTAAACATACATAGACCATGGGCAGCACAGGAAAGTCATCTTCAGCAGGTCACTTTTGTTGAAGGATTCCATTGCACTGATGTCTACAATCAATGTATATAGAAATATAACAGAACAAACATATTACTGTTCCTTTTTTTACATATTATTACATCAATCAATTTATATATGTAGAATTATTGTCAAGTTTTTTGGAAAAGTGTGTAAATGAGTTTTTTTAACTTGATCACGTGCACCTTTGAGCACGAAAACACTCCTCCATAGTTTAATGTACCCGCACTGGGTAGGGTTGTTGGGACACGCTTTTTCATGGAATGCTCGTCATGGTAGGGGCCAGACACGCGGGAGGCGTGGGGAGGGATCGTCGTACGCGTGAGTGGTGGAGTGCCTACGCAAGCACGGGTGGCAATAGCTGGCTACACGCGTGATATGGTATGAAGTGGCAGGGCCAAGTCATGCAGCATTTTTTAGCTCTCCCTTTTCTCGTGTAAAGTTAAAAAATGAATGCCAAAAGAAAACGCTCCTCCACTGTTTAACGCACCTCCACTCGGTGGGGTTGTTGGGACGCGCTTTTTCGGGGAACGCTCGTCATGGTGGGGGCCAGGCACTCAGAGGCGCGGGGAGGCGGTGTCTTATGCGAGAGTAGTGGTGTGCCCATGCAAGCACGGGTGACAATAGTTGACTACACACGTGGTACGCGATGAAGAAGTATGGCCCACTACGCACGGGTTTAGCTTTCCCTTTTTCCGTCTAAAGTTAAAAATAATGAAAGTTAAAAAAATCACAAGTCAGACTTTTGAGAGCTCAAGTTTTGAAAGTTCTCAACTTCAATATTTTAAGCATTAAAATGTTTTTTAGTTCCAACACATATCTATTGGTGATGCATACAAAATAAGAAACAAACATATTACTGCACCTTTTTGACATATTATTACATAAAGCAATGTATATGTAAAAATATTGTCATGTTTTTTTGGAGAAAGTGTGTAAATGAGTTTTTTGGTAACTTGACTACGCCGACCTTCGAGTAGGAAAACACTCCTCCACTATTTAATGCACCTGCACTGAATAGGGTTGTTGGGAAGCGATTTTTCTATGGTACAGTCGTCATGGTGGGGCCAGGTACTTGGAAGGCACCGGAAGCTGTCGTCATACGCGGGAGTGGTGGGGGGATAGGGCACGTTAGCAATAGTTGGCTACACACATGGTACTGGATGAAGAGGTGGCGCCTACCTGCGTGGCATTTTCCAGTTTTCCCTTTTCTCTTGTAAAGTATTAAAAATGAAGTTGAAAGATATGGCAAGTCAGAAATTTGAAAGTTCAAGTTTCAAAAATTCTCAACTTTAAATTTATTTAACATTAAATGTTTTTAAAATTCATTTTAAATATCCAAATGTTCAACAATCTAAAACATTGGTAACCAAAGTATGGATCATGTGCGCCATTAAAAAAGTGGAAAGTACACATTGGTAAGAATCGATCGTGTGGGCTTCATGGCGCATGATATCATAAAATCAATGTATATGTGAAAATATTGTCATGTTTGTCTTGGAGAAAGTGTGTAAATGAGTATTTTTGTTAACTTGACCACGTGAACCTTCGAGAACAAAATCATGCCTCCGTAGTTTAATGCACTCCCCGTCAAGCATGGGAGCACGCTACTTCTTGAGCTTGCGTTGATTTTTCCCTTGAATATGAAAGGGTGATGCAGCAAAGTAGAGATAAGTATTTCCCTCAGTTAAGAACCAATGTATCAATCCAGTAGGAGGCACGAGCAAGTCCCCAATAGATGCACCTGCACAAACTAACAAACACTTGCACTTCAAGATGGCAATGGGGCCCCGAAACCCGCGTCCCCGTGGGTTTTTACCCTATTAGGGGACGGGGATGGGCATCTTTTCATCCCCGCGGGGCTATTGTTGGGCACATTATACAACCCGACACGTTTCGTGGGTTTACACCCGTCTCGTTAGTCCCCGAACCCAAAACCCGGCAATACCCGTGAAATTACATTATTTTACCCAAGCACTGATCCGGCCCAACCCCATGCGACTGAGCCTGAGCGACCGAGCCCCCCCCCCCACACACACCCAGCGTCGAGGCCAAACCAACCCCTCGCGGGTGGCCAGTATCGCTCGCTCTTTCCCCCTCGCTCGAGCCCTCAACTCTCTCTCTCTCCCTCAGAATACCATGTATGGCTAAAATCTTATCATCTTTGTTGCTGAAATGTGGTATCATGCTGCTGAAATACACTCTATATAGCTGTTGAACCATCTACTATTGTTTTTTATTGAAATTTTCTCAAGTTATGCTGCTGAAATGTGCTTGTTTTGCTGCTGAAATGTTATTCTTTGTCGCCACTATGTTTATTTAAATATTTTGATTTTCTAGTGTGTTCCCTATGGGTTCCCCGAAATCCGATGGGTTTAGGGGATGGGCGGAAAACTAGCCCCGCGCATGGTGATGGGGACGGGGACGGGTTTATGATTTTCTCGTGGGGATGGGTTTGGGAAGGCAAAACCCGATGGGTTTCGTCCCTGTTGCCATCTTGACTTGCACTCAGCACGAAAAAGGGTTGCCAGTCCCTTCACGGTCACAAACAAGAGTAAGATCTAATGGAGATAGGTATAAAAGATAAGTAAAATAGTAAAATAAAGTAAATATAAATAAATTACAGAAAGGGTATTTTGGATTTTTGGTTTTAGAGATCTGAAAATAATATGATAGAAATTAGATCCAGGGGCCATAGGTTTCACTAGAGGCTTCTCTCTTGAATAAAACATACGGTGGTTAAACAAATTACCGTTGAGCAATTGATAGAAAATCGCATAGTTATGACGATATACAAGGTAGTGATCATGAATATAGACATCACGTCTGTGACAAGTAGAACGACTCATGCCTGCATCTACTACTATTACTCCACACATCGACTGCTATCCAGCATGCATCTAGTGTATTAAGTTAAGAGTAACGCCTTAAGCAAGATGACATGATGTAGAGGGATAGATCCAATCAATATGGTAAAAAACCATCCTTTTATCCTTAATGACAACAATACAAATATGTGCCTCGCTACCCCTACTGTCACTGGGTGAGGACACCGCAAGATTGAACCCAAAACAAAACACCTCTCCCATTGCAAGATAGATCAATCTAGTTGGCCAAACCAAATCAATATATCAGAGAGAAATACAAAGATATCTTAATCATGCATAAAAGAGTTCAAATAAGACTCCAATAATATTTATAGATAATCTGATCATAAATCCACAATTCATCAGATCTTGACAAACACTGAAGGAAATATGCCCTAGAGGCAATAATAAAGTTATTATTTATTTCCTTATATCATGATAAATGTTTATTATTCATGCTAGAATTGTATTAACCGAAAACATAATACATGTGTGAATACATAGACAAACTTAGCGTCACTAGTATGCCTACTAGACTAGCTCGTTAATCAAAGATGGTTATGTTTCCTAACCATGAACAATGTGTTGTTATTTGATTAACGAGGTCACATCATTAGTTGAATGATCTGATTGACATGACCCATTTCATTAGCTTAGCACCCGATCGTTTAGTATGTCGCTATTGCTTTCTTCATGACTTATACATGTTCCTATGACTATGAGATTATGCAACTCCCATTTACCGGAGGAACACTTTGTGTGCTACCAAACATCACAACGTAACTGGGTGATTATAAAGGAGCTCTACAGGTGTCTCCAAAGGTAGATGTTGGGTTGGCGTATTTCGAGATTAGGATTTGTCACTCCGATTGTCGGAGAGTTATCTCTGGGCCCTCTCGATAATACACATCACATAAGCCTTGCAAGCATTGTGGCTAATGAGTTAGTTGCGAGATGATGTATTACGGAACGAGTAAAGAGACTTGCCGGTAACGAGATTGAGCTAGGTATTGGATACCGACGATCGAATCTCGGGCAAGTAACATAGCGATGACCAAGGGAACAACGTATGTTGTTATGTGGTCTGACCGATAAAGATCTTCGTAGAATATGTAGGAGCCAATATGGGCATCCAGGTCCCACTATTGGTTATTGACCGGAGATGTGTCTCAGTCATGTCTACATTGTTCTCGAACCGTAGGGTCCGCACGCTTAACGTTACGATGACAGTTATTATGAGTTTATGCATTTTGATGTACCGAAGTTTTTTCGGAGTCCCGGATGTGATCATGGACATGACGAGGAGTCTCGAAATGGTCGAGACATAAAGATTGATATATTGGAAGCCTATATTTGGATATCGGAAGTGTTCCGGGTGAAATCGGGATTTTACCAGAGTACCGGGAGGTTACGGGAACCCCCCGGGAGCCATATGGGCCTTAATGGGCTTTAGTGGAAAGGAGAAAGGGGCAGCCCAAGGTGGCCGCGCGCCTCCCCCCTCCCCTAGTCCTATTAGGACTAGGAGAGGTGGCCGGCCCCCCTCTCTCCGTTTCCCCCTCGGGGAATCCTAGTCCAACTAGGATTGGGGGGGGGGGAGTCCTACTCCCGGTAGGAGTAGGACTCCTCCTGCGCCCTCCTCCTGGCCGGCCACACCCTCCCCCTTGGTTCCTTTATATACGGAGGCAGGGGGCACCTCTAGAGACACAAGTTGATCATTGAGATCATTCCTTAGCCGTGTGCGGTGCCCCCTGCCACCATATTCCACCCCGATCATATCGTTGTAGTGCTTAGGCGAAGCCCTGCGTCGGTAGTACATCAAGATCGTCATCACGCCGTTGTGCTGACGGAACTCCTCCCCAAAGCTTTGCTGGATCGGAGCCCGGGGATCGTCATCGAGTTGTACGTGTGCTAAGAAATCGGAGGTGCTGGAGTAACGGTGCTTGGATCGGTCGGATCGGGAAGAAGACGTACGACTACTTCCTCTACGTTGTGTCAACGCTTCCGTTGCGATCTACAAGGGTACGTAGATCAGACTCTCCCCCTCGTTTCTATGCATCACCATGATCTTGCGTGTCCATAGTAAAAATATTTGAAATTACTACGTTCCCCAACAAACACACCGCAAAAGAAGATTACCTCAAATAGAACTCAAAGACCATCGAGGAGACCATCGTATTGAAGATCAAAGAGAGAGAGGAAGCCATCTAGCTACTAGCTATGGACCTATAGGTCTAAACTACTCACACATCATCGAAAGGGCAGTAAGGTTGGTGTAGAGGCCCTCCATGATCGAATCCCCCTCCAGTAGAGTGTCGGAAAGGCCCCAAGATGGGATCTCATGAGAACAAAAGCTTGCGGTGGCAGAAAAGTTTTTTTGTGTGCCCTCTAACGTAAAGGGAGTATTTGGGTATTTATAGAGCAGAGATTAGGGTTAGGAGAGCCATGGGGGCCCACAAACCTAGGGGGTGCTCCCCCCTTGTGGCCCCTGATGAAGCTATGTACCTAGGGTAGGGGCACGGACCCGTCCTAAAGAGCCCTACCCAAGGACATCCCTAGAAGGAGTCACCTTTCAATTGACTTGAAGGTATCCCACTCGAAGGGTTCAAGACACTCGACCAAAGAAACTATCACTCGACCATGAAGCCAACCACTCGACTGCCAGAAGACCTAAAGTCACTCCGTAGGCAAACGGTCGGCTATTAAGTAGTCTTTATGGTCATTATAACACTTTATTAGGGGCGTTACCAGTAACTCCCAACCTTAAATGTACCTAAAACCCTGCATTACTAAGGGCAGGAGGGGGCCGGCGAACTCTATATAAGCCACCCCCCTCCTCAGTGTGAAGGGTTCGCACCCCTGTTATCTACACACACATAATCCAATCGACCGCCTCCGGGCACCGAGACGTAGGGGTGTTACTTCCTCCGAGAAGGGCCTGAACTCGTAAACATTGTGTGCTTACAACTTCCCAATAGCTAAGATCTAGCCTCTCCATACACACCCCCCTACATTACTGTCAGACTTAGAACCACGACAGTTGGCGTCCACCGTGGGGCAGGAGTCTTAGCGCCTAATTGGAGAAGTTGCGATTTTTTCCGATCCATTTGATCATGGTTTCCTGCGGAGTTTTGGTAGAGGGCCGCGAGATTCGTCTCGGCGCGCTCACCTTCATCACCGACAGCTCCGCCTGGCTTCAGGAGGCACCACTCGACGTCGACGCGCTCCCCGTCCGCGGCGCGACGCATTTCCGCGCATGCGTTCCCGGCGTCCTCCTGCGGCAGCCGTCGACCCAGTATCAGTCGGCCCCCGTGTCGTCTCCCCGCCCTGTCTCCCACCAGCGCAAGCGCTCCGGTCGCTCGAGACTTCAGCGGTGGGTGAGACATGCCGTGGCCCACCAGTCGGCGGCCCCGCAAGTCGCGGCAATCGAGCCCGACGAATCCCTTTGTGGCCTGTTCGACCTGTCGACTGGCTCCACGGAGACCGCATCCGAGTGCGATAGCAGCGACCCTTTGGCTGAGGTTCTGGCAGTCGAGGGGACACACAGTCCTCCCGGATTCCCTCGCGCTGATGGGGGCGCGGGTGGAGGCGACCCGTCGCATCCCCATGACGAGTACCTCCCCGAACCTCTCACGTCATTGCAGCGAGAGGAGCTTCGCCGCCGGAACATGGACGCGCTCCACACTCCTATTGTTGGAGAAACCCCTGAGGCCCGGGCCTTGGAGGACGCGCGCTTGGCTAGCCTGGCCGAGCGCACTCGACTGGAGAATCTACAGCGAATACTCGACGAGCAAGCGCGTCAGCGAGCTCCCGAGTCCAGTGACGACTGCAAGCTCCCGAATCCAGTCGACGTCAGCTCTTCCCGCCGCCGCAGGTATACCGAACCCCGGTTCAGAATTCGGCCGCCGTGGCCCGTATAGCGGAGTCAATTCAGCCCTCCCAGTCAGAGGCTGGCAGGGGCTTGTTGCAGATCAGAGCGTTGCTCCGAGCGGCGGGAAACCAGAATTCCGCCGTTTCTCAGTCGCGGAACAGGATCCACAGTCGATCCGTTGCAACAGAAACAGTCCAGTCGGCTCATAGCCCGAGATCGCCCCCGAGGCGTGAGGGACGTGGAGACCGGCACGATCAATACAGAAGAAGTGAGCAGTATGATCACCGACCCGACCATGATGATCGACGTCAAGTGCCAACCCCTCCCCCGAGGAGTGGGTCATATGCGCCTCGACATCGAGATGACAGGCGCCCCCATAATGTTGGGCAGAGGATTCCAATCGACCCCAGGGACCTAGGCTTTGACGCGAGATCCATCCTCGTTCAAGGTTTGGTTGACAGGAACAGAGCTCATCGAGAAGGCCACGACGGAGACGCGCCTGCCAGCAGCAGAGTACGTGCTTCAGGGCCAGAGTGTTTCAATCGAGCCATCAGAGCCACAGTGATCCCCCGCAACTTCAGGCTGGCGACTGGAGTCAGCAAGTTCACCGGTGAATCTAAACCTGACACTTGGCTCGAAGATTACCGAGTGGCTGTGCAGATTGGCGGGGGCAATGATGAGGTGGCCATGAAGCATTTGCCTCTCATGTTAGAAGGCTCAGCCAGGGCGTGGTTAAATCAGTTGGCACCCAGCAGCATCTACACTTGAGAAGACCTCTCCCGAGTGTTCGTCACAACCTTTGAGGGAACATGCAAGCGACCTGCAGGCCTTACAAAGTTGCGGTCTTGCGTACAGAAGCCGAATGAAACACTGAGGGAATACATCTAGAGGTGGATCACACTGCACCACTCGGTTGAGAATGTGCCAGACCATCAAGCCGTTTGCGCTTTCAAGGAAGGCATCAAATACAGAGAGTTGAATCTGAAGTTCGGTCGAACTGGAGAGATGTCTCTGAATCGGATGATGGAGATTGCCACCAAGTACGCTAATGGTGAAGACGAAGACCGACTCCGAAGTGGCAAACTCAAATCAGTCGCCCAAGAAACCGGAGGAAACTCCAGTCGGAAGCAGAAGCGGAAGGCCGAGCCAGCCGCTCCCGGGGAGGCCCTGGCCGTGGCCCAGTGAAACTTCAAGGGGAAACCCAAGGGCACCTGGAAGCCCAAGAAAGTCAAGGATCAGGATGGGAATGATGTTTTGGACCTGCCATGTCACATCCACACCAAGAAAGATGAAGAGGGCAATTTTATTTACCCCAAGCATACCACTCGACAGTGCCGGCTCCTAATCCAGCAGTTTCAGGGCAAGCAGCCCAAGGATAAAGAAAAAGAGCCAGACAGGGTTGAGGACAAGGATGATAGTGACGATGGATACCCTCAGGTCAATTCCACCCTGATGATTTTTGCCGATGTCGAAAGCAAAAGTCGACTGAAAGTCATTAACCGTGAGGTGAACATGGTTGCTCCGGCAACACCCAGTTACCTGAAGTGGTCTTAGACTGCCATCACATTCGACCAGTCTAATCACCCGACGCACATTGCCACCCCTGGGAGGCAAGCTTTGGTGGTCGACCCAGTTGTCGAAGGCACTCGACTGACCAAAGTCCTGATGGATGGCGGCAGTGGCCTGAACATACTGTACGCTGAAACTTTGAAAGGAATGGGCATCCCGATGTGCAGACTCAGTACCAGTAACATGAGCTTCCACGGAGTCATTCCTGGGAAGAAAGCCGAGTCACTCGGCCAGATTGCTCTTGATGTGGTTTTTGGTGATTCAAAGAATTACCGCAAGGAAAAGTTGACATTTGAGGTTGTGGACTTCCAGAGTGCTTATCATGCCATTTTGGGCAGGCCAGCTTACGCACGCTTCATGGCTCGACCATGTTACGTGTATCTCAAATTGAAGATGCCTGGCCCCAAGGGTGTGATCACTGTTACGGGCAACCGAAAGAAAGCAGAAGAGTGTTTTCAGAAGAGTTCAAAGATCGCTAATGCTCAGATGGCAGTGGTCGAGCTGAAAGAGTACCAAAAGACTGCCAATCCGAGTGAATTGCTGCGAGCTAAGAAGCCTGCCTCAGAGTCAGCTTTTCAGTCGTCTGGTGAAACAAAGACAGTCCACATTCACCCGACCGACCCCGACGCTGCTCTGACTCACATCTCGACGACGCTCGACTCCAAATAGGAAGAATTGCTCATCCAGCTCCTCCGTGAGAACTGGGACATCTTCGCATGGAAACCCTCTAACATGCCTGGAGTTCCCATGGGGCTGGCTGAGCACCGTCTACGAGTCGACCCAAAATTCAAGCCTGTGAAGGAACATCTTCGACGGTCCGCCGTCCAGAAGAAGCAAGCCATTGGCGAGGAGGTGGCTCGGCTCTTAGCAGCGGAGTTCATCCGAGAGATTTACCACTCCGAGTGGCTCGCCAATGTCGTCATGGTCCCCAAGAAGGACAAGTCACTCCGCATGTGCATTGATTTCAAACATATCAATCGGGCCTGCCCGAAAGATCATTTTCCTCTCCCTCACATCGACCAAATAGTTGACTCGACTGCGGGGTGCGAGAGATTGTCTTTTCTAGATGCCTATTCCGGGTACCATTAGATCCGTCTGTATGGGCCCGACGAGATCAAAACAGCTTTCATCACTCCATTCGGATGCTTCTGTTACGTCACCATGCCGTTCGGCCTCAAGAACGCTGGAGCCACATTCATGAGAATGATTCAGAAGTGTTTACTCACTCAAATCAGTCGGAATGTGGAGGCATACATGGATGATATTGTGGTCAAGTCCCGGAAAGGTTCCGACCTACGGGCTGACCTTGCTGAAACCTTTGCCAACCTCAGGAGGTACGATATCAAGCTCAATCCATCAAAGTGCACTTTCGGAGTTCCAGGTGGAAAGTTACTCGGTTTTCTCGTTTCCGAACGGGGGATCGACGCCAATCCTGAAAAAATTGGCACCATACTCCGGATGAAGCGCCCTGTACGCGTGCACGATGTCCAAAAGCTTACAGGCTGCTTGGCCGCTTTAAGTCGATTCATTTCTCGTCTCGGTGAAAAGGCGTTGCCTCTTTACCGACTGATGAAGAAGTCTGACAAGTTCGAGTGGACTCCAAAAGCTGATGCAGCGTTTGCAGAGCTCAAAACTCTGCTCTCCACCCAGCCGGTGCTTGCTGCCCCAATCAGCAAAGAGCCTTTGCTGCTTTACATTGCAGCCACGGGACAAGTTGTCAGTACAGTACTTACGGTCGAGCGGGAAGAGGAAGGAAAAGCCTTCAAAGTTCAACGCCTAGTATATTATGTGTCTGAAGTTTTGACCCCTTCAAAACAAAGATACCCTCACTACCAGAAGCTTGTATATGGGATTTATATGACCACAAAGAAAGTTTCACATTACTTCTCTGACCACTCCATTATAGTCGTCAGCGACGCCCCACTGTCAGAGATCCTGCATAACAGAGACGCAACTGGTCGAGTGGCCAAGTGGGTGATTGAACTCCTTCCCTTAGATATCAAGTTTGAAGCAAAGAAGGCTATCAACTCCCAAGCAATCGCAGATTTCATCGCCGAGTGGATTGAACAGCAACTTCCGACTCAAGTTCACTCGGAGCACTGGACCATGTTCTTCGATGGATCTAAGATGCTGAATGGTTCCGGTGCGGGGGTAGTCCTAGTCTCCCCCCGAGGAGATAAGCTCAGATATGTTCTCCAGATTCACTTCGATTCCTCCAATAATGAAGCAGAGTATGAAGCACTTTTGTATGGGTTGCGCATGGCCATTTCACTCGGCGTCCGTCGCCTCATGGTCTATGGCGACTCAGATTTGGTGGTTAATCAAGTGATGAAGGAGTGGGAAGTCAGGAGTCCGGCAATGACTGGTTATTGTAATGCAGTGCGAAAGCTAGAAAAGAAATTCGAGGGGTTAGAGCTTCATCACATCCCCGACTAAAAAATCAGGCAGCTGACGATTTGGCAAAGATAGGCTCCAAGAGAGAAGCCATTCCCAGCAATGTGTTCCTGGAACACATTCACTAGCCGTCAGTCCAAGAGGATCCTTTCACAGAAGAAGCCCCGCAGCCGAAAAGTGCCGCAGATCCGACTGAAGTTGAAGTACCTGCGGTGGTCGACCTAATCATGGAAGTCTTGGCAATGACCCCTGACTGGACGATACCATACATCGCGTATATCCTAAGGAAAGAACTCCTGGAAGATGAGGAAGAGGCTCGACAGATCATCCGCCGATCCAAGGCCTTCACGGTCATAAAGGGACAGCTGTATAGAGAGAGCGCGACTGGAGTCGGTCAGAAATGCATAACACCAGAAGAGGGTCAGATAATCCTTAATGATATCCACTCGGGGACCTGTGGCCACCATGCGTCCTCTCGGACTATTGTGGCTAAAGGATACCGAGCGGGATTTTACTGGCCAAGAGCAAATGAGATGGCAAAAGAGATAGTCGGCAAGTGTGGAGGGTGCCAGTTCTACTCCAACATGTCACACAAGCCTGCATCAGCCCTGAAGACCATCCCACTCGTCTGGCCCTTTGCCGTCTGGGGGCTGGACATGGTTGGTCCACTAAGAACGGGCAGGAGTGGATTCACTCATGTGCTTGTGGCAGTCGACAAATTTACCAAATGGATCGAAGCTAAGCCCATCAAGAATCTCGATGCTTGCACTGCTATCAGTTTCGTCAGAGGGTTAACATTCAGATATGGAGTCCCGCATAGCATCATCACTGACAATGGGTCAAACTTTGATTCGGACAAGTTCAGAGCTTTTTGCGCCTCTCAAGGCACACGAGTCGACTACGCATCGGTCGCCCATCCCCAGTCGAATGGACAAGCTGAGAGAGCAAATGGTCTGATTCTCAAAGGACTAAAGCCTTGACTAATGCGTGATCTCAAGCACGCGGCAGGCGCTTGGGTCGACGAGCTTCCGTCAATTCTGTGGGGATTAAGGACCACCCCTAACCAGTCGACTGGAAGAACTCCATTCTTTCTGGTTTATGGAGCCGAAGCAGTTCTGCCGAGTGACCTTCTTCATAACGCACCCCGAGTCGAACTTTACACCGAAGATGAAGCAGAACAGGCCCGGCAAGACGCAGTCGACCTCTTAGAAGAAGAGAGGGAGATGGCCATGATCAGATCGACCATTTATCAGCAAGACTTGCGCCGTTTTCACGTCCGGAATGTGAAGAGTCGAGCCTTCCAAGAAGGAGATCCGGTCCTCCGAGTGGATCAACAGAAACCACACAAGCTTGCTCCTACTTGGGAAGGCCCCTTCATAGTCACCAGAGTCCTCCACAATGGAGCGTACCACCTCTACAATGTTGATCGCCAGATCGACGAGCCACGAGCTTGGAACGCGGAACTGCTCCGCCCTTTTTACACTTGAGTTCTCCCTTAGACGAGATGTAATAAGAAAAAAAATTGCAGTTCATTTTTATCAAAGACAAGAGTGTTCCAATAATTGCTGTCACTTTGTTTGCATACAAAATCCCCCAGTGGGTGACTTGGCTGCGAATCCGTTTCGCCTAAGTTCGAAAAAATCCTACCGAGTGGAGAGCAATCCTCCCACTCGGGGGCTTAGCTGCAGTCTAGTACTCGCCTTAGTTCTCCCACTCGGAGGCTTAGCTGCAGTCGAGCACTCGCCTAAGTTCGAAAAAAATCCTACCGAGTGGAGAGCAATCCTCCCACTCGGGGGCTTAGCTGCAGTCCAGTACTCTCCTAAGTTCTCCCACTTGGAGGCTTAGCTGCAGTCGAGCACTCGCCTAAGTTTGAAAAAATCCTACTGGGTGGAGAGCAATCCTCCCACTCGGGGGCTTAGCTGCAGTCCAGTACTCGCCTAAGTTCTCCCACTCGGAGACTTAGCTGCAGTCAGGCACTCGCCTAAGTTCGAAAAAATCCTACCGAGTGGAGAGCAATCCTCCCACTCGGGGGCTTAGCTGCAGTCCAGTACTCGCCTAAGTTCTCCCACTCGGAGGCTTAGCTGCAGTCGAGCACTCGCCTAAGTTTGAAAAAATCCTACCGGGTGGAGAGCAATCCTCCCACTCGGGGGCTTAGCTGCAGTCTAGTACTCGCCTAAGTTCTCCCACTCGGAGACTTAGCTGCAGTCAGGCACTCGCCTAAGTTCGAAAAAATCCTACTGAGTGGAGAGCAATCCTCCCACTCGGGCGCTTAGCTGCAGTCCAGTACTCGCCTAAGTTCTCCCACTCAGAGACTTAGCTGCAGTCAGGCACTCGCCTAAGTTCGAAAAAATCCTACCGAGTGGAGAGCAATCCTCCCACTCGGGGGCTTAGCTGCAGTCCAGTACTCGCCTAAGTTCTCCCACTCGGAGGCTTAGCTGCAGTCGAGCACTCGCCTAAGTTTGAAAAAATCCTACCGGGTGGAGAGCAATCCTCCCACTCGGGAGCTTAGCTGCAGTCCAGTACTCGCCTAAGTTCTCCCACTCTGAGACTTAGCTGCAGTCAGGCACTCGCCTAAGTTTGAAAAAATCCTATCGAGTGGAGAGCAATCCTCTCACTCGGGGGCTTAGCTGCAGTCCAGTACTTGCCTAAGTTCTCCCACTCTGAGACTTAGCTGCAGTCACGCACTCGCCTAAGTTTGAAAAAATCCTACCGAGTGGAGAGCAATCCTCTCACTCGGGGGCTTAGCTGCAGTCCAGTACTCGCCTAAGTTCTCCCACTCGGAAGCTTAGCTGAAGTCGAGCACTCGCCTAAGTTTGAAAAAATCCTACCGAGTGGAGAGCAATCCTCCCACTCGGGGGCTTAGCTGCAGACCAGTACTCGCCTAAGTTCTCCCACAAAGAGACTTAGCTGCAGTCAGCTCTCGCCTAAGTGTTTAAGAAATCCTACCGAGTGGAGAGCAAACCTCCCACTCGGGGGCTTAGCTGCAGTCCAGCACTCGTCTAAGTACAGGACTCGACCCAATCCGCAAGAACTTATGCCACAAATACAAAGGGTATTCCGAGCGAAGATCAAGTTCCACTCGACAGATCAAACCACGAAGATATTCAACAAAAAATCAAGTTCGGATAAAGCCTAAAAGGTTCCAGACCTCAGATCAAAATACTCGAGCCCTCGGCTCGGCAGAGTTTAACGGTTACAAATCCACTCGGCATTCCGAGGCAAATTTAAGGAGAAGCATAAAAGTTTTACATTCCTCAGGCGGAGGACTGGCAGGGGCGACGAACTCATCCAAGTCGATCCCGTCTGCAATACGGGTGGCAGCGGCAATAAAGGTCTCCATGAAGTCTTGAAAGTTGTGCCTCTTGGTATTGGCGACTTGGATGGTGGCCAGCTTCTCTTCTCACACCTCCTTGCAATGGACGCGGACTAGAGACAGAGCCACATCAGCGCCGCACCGAGCAGAAGACTTCTTCCACTCCTGCACTCGGTCAGGGATTCCGTTAAGTCGAGTCATCAGAGACTCGAGATCGTTTTGGAGCGTAGATTCTGGCCAAAGTGTCGGGTCGATCCGCAACAAGGCAACCTTCAGCCGAGCCAAGTAATCCACGACGCCGTCAATGCGGGATTCCAGTCGGAGCAGATTCATGGCAGCTTCATCATTCACCGGAGAGTTGATTGGATCCAAACCTGTTTCAATCCGCCCAGTCTCCTCCTCAAAGTTCTGGCAAAGCTCTGCATACACGATCCAAGGATAAATCAATTTTCATAGACTGAGTCGACACAAAAGAAAACCAGTCGGAATTGAATGTGCACCTTCAAGCTTGATGTACAACTTCTTGGCGAGGCTCCTCAAGTAGCTCTCCAGGTCGTCCCTCCTGCGAACGGCGCCATTCATCTTCTCGGTCCGGGAGAGGTTCTCCTTCTTCCAACGTGTGCACTCCCTGTTGGCTTCATTCAGAGCGGTCTTCAGCTTGGTATTCTCTTCTTCTAATTGGCCGACCGAAGCCAACTTCTGTTCAGCCAGAGCGATCTTGTCGTCAGCCTCCTTGTGGGCAGCAGCCAAGTCCTGATCCTTCTTCGCCAGGGCCTCGCTCAGTTCTCCTGCAAAAGAAATGATGATTGGTTCGGAAACAGCAGAAGGGTACTCAAGCCTAAAAACAAAACCAGTCGGCAAAGTCGTCTTACCAGCGACGCCGTCTCTGACCTTCTGCTGCTCTGTTCTGGCCAGCTCCAGATCAAGGTTCAGTTGAATCCGCTGCTTCTCCAACTCAGTATAGCGAGATGCAAGTTCGCAGGATTTCTGCAAAAGGAAAAATCAGTCGACAGACATCCAAGATAAGTTGCTTCCGAGTAACTAAGAGAAAAAGATGACGTTTCTAAGACCATAGCCGAATCAAAAACATTCGGCAGTAGTCTCGGGGACTACACCCAGTGGGTGCACTCAGCGTGCCCCCACTGGTTCAAAAAAAAGAAGAGAGAAAGTCGACTGTCCGTAGTCGACCGGATATAGCTCCATTCGACGTGGCCTGACCAGACCAAGTAAAGAAATAAGATACAGAAACATAATGTAAAGACTACAGTCGACTGCCAGTAGTCCACCGTAGTCTCGGGGACTACACCTAGTGGGTGCACTCAGCGTGCCCCCACTCGTCCAAGAATTGGTAAACACACCCAGTGGGTGTACAGATACAAAAGATCTTCAAAAAAAAGAGAGACTCTTCAAACGATCAAGTGTCGAGTCGACTGACCTGGACGTTGCTCTGAAGAGCCAAACTCGCGTCATAGGCTGCTTGGCTGGCCTCCCGAGCCATCTTCACCTGCTCCATCATGACCCCCGCCTGGCGTATAGCCTCCTTTGCAGCAGCCACTTCGTCCTCAGGGACGGGGTACGCAGCAAAAAGCGAAGATGGATCCGCAGTCGACGCCGAAGGCCGCACACTCGACAGAGGGTTGGCGAAAGTCACAGAAGCCCGAGGGGTGTCGCCACCATCCCGAGCCATGGTCTCAGATGCCGGAGTAGGCTGGGGAGTCCTGTCAGCCGACGACCTCTTGTTCCTCCTCACCCTCAGCGGTTTGTTGTCGTCGTCATCCAGGAGGTCGATAACATGAGGAGGGGCTGCAAGGGAAACATTCAATCAACCAGAATTGCAAGAAATGACCAGTCGACTCAAAAACAGAACGTCAGTAATCGTACCAGGGTTGGAGGTAACAGCATCCCCCACCTCTTGGACGTCATCCTTAGCAGAGACCTCAGAAGTAGCAGCACTGCAAATCTCGAAAAGTCAGTCAGTTGGCTCAATGAATCGACCAAGGATCCGTCCACGGTTGAAAGTCCAACTATCCCTAGGTGGTTTTGGTAATTCATAACAACATATAGCTCATTGAGCTAATGCTATTTCAAGATGATTATTTCAGGAAAGCTCAATGATTGGCATGGCATGGATGTGAAAGTGGAACCCTCAAAATGCTAAGGACAAAGAATTGGCTCAAGCTCAAAAGTTCAAGACTCTTCATTTTATATTTTAGTGATCCAAGATCACATTGAGTCTTTAGGAAAAGCCAATACTATCAAGGAGGGATGAGGTGTTGCTTAATGAGCCTCTTACTTTATGTGCTTAGTGATATGCTCCAAAATCCTCAACCACCTTTCCATATCCACAAATGACCTAAACCCTAAGCCAAACTCGGTCATACCGATTCTATCAATCCGGCGCCACCGAGTTTCACTTGTCATTTGCCACTGCCAAACCCTAGCAATTCGGTCCTACCGATAAGGATCTCGGTCTCACCAAGATGGGCTTGCAAAGTCTCTGTTTCCCTTTCGTAACTTTTCGGTCTCACCGAAAGAGCGAATCGGTCCCATCGAGAATGCAAGGTGAACTCTATGTTTCCTTCTTGTAACTTTTCGGTCTCACCGAAAGAGCAAGTCGGTCCCACCGAGTTTGCCTGACCAACTCTCTGGTTAGCTAATTGCCGAACTCGGTCTCACCGAGTTTGTGCGATCGGTCTCACCGAGATTACGTTATGCCCAAACCCTAACCGAATCGGTCCTACCGAGTTGCATCTCAGTCCCACCGAGATTCCTAACAATCACTAGGTTTACCATTTCGGTCAGACCGAGTTTTCTGATTCGGTCCCACCGAGATTGGTAGATTGTGTGTAACGGTTGGATTTTGTGTGGAGGCTATATATATCCCTCCACCACCTCTTCATTTGAAGAGAGAGCCATCAGAACACAAACACCATTCCTATTCATATGTTCTGAGAAAGAACCACCTACTCTTGTGTTGAGACCAAGATATTCCATTCCTACCATATGAATCTTGATCTCTAGCCTTCCCCAAGTTGCTTTCCACTCAAATCTTCTTTCCATCAGATCCAAATCCTATGAGAGAGAGTTGAGTGTTGGGGAGACTATCATTTGAAGCACAAGAGCAAGGAGTTCATCATCAACACACCATTTGTTACTTCTTGGAGAGTGGTCTCTCCTAGATTGGCTAGGTGTCACTTGGGAGCCTCCGACAAGATTGTGGAGTTGAACCAAGGAGTTTGTAAGGGCAAGGAGATCGCCTACTTCGTGAAGATCTATCGCTAGTGAGGCAAGTCCTTCGTGGGCGATGGCCATGGTGGAATAGACAAGGTTGCTTCTTTGTGGACCCTTCGTGGGTGGAGCCCTCCGTGGACTCGCGCAACCATTACCCTCCGTGGGTTGAAGTCTCCATCAACGTGGATGTAGGATAGCACCACCTATCCGAACCACGGGAAAACATCTGTGTCTCCAATTGCGTTTGAATCCTCCAAACCCTTACCTTTACATTCTTGCAAGTTGCATGCTTTACTTTCCGCTGCCAATAAACTCTTTGCATGCTTGCTTGAATTGTGTGATGATTGCTTGACTTGCTCTAAGATAGGTAAAATCTGCCAAGAACTAAAATTGGGAAAAGGCTAAGTTTTTAATTGGTCAAGTAGTCTAATCACCCCCCCTCTAGACATACTTTCGATCCTACAAGTGGTATCAGAGCTTTGGTCTCCATTTGGCTTGATCTCCATAGCTTTTGGTGGTCATAGCCTTGGTTTCACAACCTAGGAGAGTATGGCGTCTAGTGAGGGAAACTATCACCGTAGAGGTCTTTACTTTGATGGCACTAACTTTGCTAGTTGGAAGCATAAAATGAAAATGCATATTCTTGGACATAACCCCACCGTATGGGCTATTGTTTGTGTTGCTTTGCAAGGTGAGTTCTTTGATGGGAGAGAACCAAACCGTGAAGCTACCGCGGATGAGTTGAAGATGTTGCAATACAATGCTCAAGCTTGTGATATTCTCTTCAACGGATTGTGCCCCGAAGAATTCAACAAAATCAGCCGCCTTGAGAATACAAAGGAAATTTGGGATACTTTGATTGATATGCACGAAGGTACCGACTCCGTCAAGGAATCCAAGTTGGATGTGCTCCAAAGTCAACTTGACAAGTTCAAGATGAAGGATGGTGAAGGTATCGCTAAAATGTACTCTAGGCTTGCTCTCATCACAAATGAGATTGCCGGCCTAGGAAGTGAAGAGATGACCGATAGATTTATCATCAAGAAGATCCTAAGAGCCTTGGATGGGAAATATGATACCGTGTGCACATTGATCCAAATGATGCCCAACTACAAAGATCTCAAGCCAACGGAAGTAATTGGAAGGATTGTTGCTCATGAGATGTCACTCAAGGATAAAGAGGAACTTCACAATAAATCAAGTGGTGCCTACAAAGCGTCATGTGAAGTCCCCACATCATCAAGTGAGAAACAAAACTTCAATGAAGAATTGAGCTTAATGGTGAAGAACTTGAACAAGTTCTACAAGAGTAGAAACAAAGATAGAAGCTTCAAGTCAAGGTCCTACAATGACAAAAGATCTTCTAGTCGAGAGCGAAACTGCTATAATTGTGGAAGACTCGGACACTATTCCAATGAGTGTACGGCTCCCTACAAGAGAAGAGAAGATTCTCCAAAAAGAAGAAGCAAAGAATCTCCACCAAGAGAGAGAAGGAGTAGAGATGATCGTTATGAACGAAGATACTCACGGAGAAGCAAGGACTCGGAAAGGAAGGAAAAATCATCAAGGAGCTATACAAAACGAAGACATCAAGCTCATGTTGGTGAATGGGTATCCGGCTCCGACTCCGACAGCCACTCCGAGAGAAGTTATCACTCCGACTCCGAAGATACTCAAGATGAAGGTGTTGCCGGTCTAGCACTTGTGTCAACCAACTCCTACGACATATTTGACTCACCAAATGAAGGAATTGGAAGATGCTTCATGGCCAAAGGTCCTAAGGTAACACACCCCGAGTGTGTTGACTTTAATAGTGATGAAGATGACTTGTTAGGTGATGATGATTTGCTTGTTGACAACTCTAGTGAAGAATATTATGGTGAAATATCAATTAATCATGCTAAAACGAATGACAATGATAAGGAGAAGATTGAGGCTCTAACTAAAGAACTAAACACTCTTAAGTTAGCCCATGAAACTATCTTCGAAGATCATCGAGAACTTTTAAGAGATCATGAGAAACTACGCTTTGAAAAGCTCAATCTTGAGCAAGAGCATGAGTTCTTAAAAGCAATCAATGATGATCTCCGCAAGAAAAGTTCTTCTCACATTGCCAAGCGTTTACTTTTATCCACCTACATGCCTCAAGTCAAGACTAGTAACAAGAATAAGAAAGATTCTTCCTCTAGTAGCAACAATGATCATGCTAAATCCAATATTGTTGCTTCTAGTAGTTCTCTTGATTCCACTAATAATTCTCTTAGCCAAGTTACACTTGAGCAAGAAAATAGCTTATTGAAGGGAATTATAGAGAAAGGTGTTTACAAGAGCCTTGCCGGAAGTAAGCAATTCGAGGAAATTGTGCGCAAGCAAGGAATGCATCGGAAGAATCAAGGTGTTGGTTTTGAACGAAAGTTCAATGCCAATGTAGTTGAATGGGAAGAAGGTCAATACCCCAAGACAAAGTTTGTTCCTCAACAAGAGAAGTATGACACTTCTTTCAAGGGGACACAAGCTCAAGATGATCTTCCACCACAAGACTATAAGCAAAAAGGCAAGGACAAGCTTCAAGAGGAGATTGATGCATTTGAAGAAGCTCCTAAGACCTTAGTCAAGTGGATTCCCAAGACTACTTCAAGTTCCACTACATCAAGTACGACTACAACTCCAAGGATTCCCATCAAGATGGTGTGGAACCAAAAGAAGAAGAACTAGAGAGTTCTTGAGGGTGACTCCGCCAACATACTTCACTCTTATCATTTTGGCAAGAACAAGTGCAATCAACTTCCACATCTTGCACTAGTTCAAGGAGTCACAAACCCTCTTGTTGGTAAGACAAGGGACAAGGTAACCTAAAGTTTTCATGGACATCATCTTGTGTGTGCATCACTCTATGTCTATGGATATCCTTGTTTGTTCCTTGTGGGACTAACCCATGTAGGTATTGAAAGTGCAATTCACTCAAATGGATAGCTCCAAGTGATCTACATCAACATTGAGCATCCACATCTTCAACATCTACATGAAGTCATCATCGACAAAACCCAAGGTTAGTTCATCCCTCTTAGGGGGAATATCACATCTAGGGGGAGCTTTACTCTAAGACTTGAGCTAAAGCAACTCTAAAGATGTGAATACAACAATGCTTTATGTAAAAGTGGTAACCCCACTTGAGCTTAAACGATGAGTATGACCTACGATCAAGTGTTCTCACTTGACTCCTAAGTCAATATACTCATATATAGATGACCTAGTCATCGCAAATTGCTTGATAGATGCTAGAATTGGTTGTGCATGCTTTGCCACATATTTCATTTGCCATCTTATTGTGTGAGCATGTTGGTTGCATATTTTACTCATTCGAGGACATCCACTTGTTGTTTTGATTGTTTGGCTTTCTTCTTTTGCCAAGTGGATGGACAAGAATGCCTAAGAACCTCCTCTAGCTGTCTATGCTTTTCTCGTCTCAAACTCTATTCATGCTGCATCACAAAACTTGATCAAGTCAGATTCGAACCACTCTGTGTGAGGAGCGCTCGGAGTCCCCGATTCGTCATAGACTTAAACTTCCAAAACCTCTTTATGAATCTCGGTCTGACCGATACTCCATTTTCGGTCCTAACGAGTTCATTAAGTTGATCTAGGTTTTCGATCTCGGTGCAACCGATTTGAACTTTTCGGTCACACCGAGTTGCAATAACTGCACACAGTTTTGCATCTCGGTGCCAGCGAGCTGTTCCACTCGGTCACACCGACAGGGTCGGGCTATATATAGTGACGGGCAAAATTTTGGAAATTTCTCCGAAACCTCTTCGCCCGCGCGATAGCCTGCTCTGCCTTCGTGGTCTCCGGATCGTCTTCTCGCCGCCAGCAGCCTCTAGTCGCTGGTCTCCGCCACCGTCAACGGAATTCTGCCCCGCCGTTGCCGCCGTAGCGAGTCTCCGCCGAACTAGGGTATGGACTCGATCTTTGTGCTATTCTCCACTCTGATTCCTAGCACATTGTGATCATTATGATTCTTGTCATGATTGAAACACTCCTATCCAGTCAATGATCTCGTAGAATAGGTTTAATTCGAAAATTTTAGGGTTAGGTTTCCGCCGAAACCATCTCGGACCCACCGAGTTGAAAAACTCGGTCCCACCGATCTGGCTTTTGCCATTGCACAAGTGAAACTCGGTCTGACCGAGAATAACTTATCGGTGCGACCAATTTTGGAATTCTGTGAAACCCTAGCAGTCTCGGTGCCACCGAACTGTGACTCGGTCTGACCGAGTTCACCAGTTCTGGTGCCAAAACTGCTTCGGTGTCACCGAGTTTGAAAATCGGTAGATCCGAGATGCTTTCTGTGGAAAACTAAAACTAAGTTTTTGAATTAATCTTTTGCAAAAATCTCTGCTTTTTGTGATGCTCATCCACTCTATCTTATCCATAATCTATTCACAGGGTCAACAGTCAGTGTGCAACATGTCTGATCAAAGTGACAGCCAGAATATGTCTGAGCAGCAAGTTGTGATGAGTGAGGGCACTAGCCCCTCAAGTTCTTCTGATGATGGCAGCAGGAGCACCCCCAGCAATCTGCCTAAGGCTGCCACACGTCAAAGGAAGAAGAGAACGTCTGATTTTGAGGATGAAGACTATGTGGCAGAGGAAGAGGCCACATCAAAGAGAGCTGAGCCAGCAGCAGGCACAAAGCCAGGCCTGAAAATCAAAAGGCCAGCAGGCAGGCAGCCCATGTCAAAGGCTAGGGCTTCAACTGTGAAGCCTGCTCCCACTGAGCCCACTGCTACTAAGGGCAAGAAGAGGAAAGAGAGAGTCAAGAAGACTGTAGCCAGAGTGCTTGGGAAGGCCTCCATCATGGTAGATGAGGAGGAAGAAGAAGAAGAGGTTGCTGCACCAGCACCCAAGGCAGCCAAACTCATGGGGGATGCTATAAGGTCAGGAACAGCTGCATCCAAGCCCAAGGAAGCACCTAAGGCTGCATCTAAGCCTAAGAGTGCACCAAAGAGGAACACACGAAGCATCCCAGCTGCAGAAAAGAACAAGGCCCCAATGCCTGAAGTTATCGAAGAAGAGGAAGAGAGTGTCCTTCGGAAGCTCAAGCCCAAGATCCCAGACCACAACGATGCTCATCCTGTGGCTGAGGATATGAAGCTCAGGAGAGATTCAGGGCTGAGGAAATGGAGAGAAGCAGATCCGTATGCTTCTAGGAGAAGGACTGCCGTGGATTACAGATTTCACACCAAGGAGCAGCAAGATTTCTATGAGACTGTTTTGCTTGACAAGAAGCCGGTCGTTTGTGACATGAGATGGGTCGACTGGACCTACATCAAGGACAATGAAGAGTACTACCCCGGTGTATTTGACAGCTTTAGTGCTTGTGGAGTTGCAGACTTTGTTGGGCAGAAGCTCACAAAGTGGAACGAGGAGCTGATCATGCAATTCTACTCCACAACACACTTTTATCCGGATGGCAGGATCACATGGATGTCAGAGGGTACAAGGTACCAATCCACTGTGGAAGAATGGGCGAAGTTGATCAATGCCCCAGAGGAGTAAGCGGATGACTTGGACATTTATGCCAAGAAAAAGAGGGATCACAAATCCATGTCCAACATGTAAAAGGAGATCCCGAATGAAGCGCTTGACACGTTCAAGTTTGGCTCTGTGCACTATCTGCTCTCAGGATTGCCTACGATCAACTGGATCCTTAGGCACACCCTTCTGCCCAAATCTGGAGATCACAAGATGATCAGAGGTCACGCGATGAACTTGCTTCATGTCTTTGACGTGCCTCAGAAATTCAAGGTCATGAGTCTCATTGTGGAAACAATCAAGAGGACAGCTGCAGACCAGAAGAGGAGTTGTGGGTATGCCCCACAGATTCAGGAGCTCATCAACTCCAAGATGGGCACGGGCGTGTATTTATTGGATAAGGAACACCTGCCCATCCGCCCAGATTTTGAGGATAACCAAGTGGTTATGACTGAGAATGAACCCTCTTCTGCCCATGCACAAGCTCAGAAGGAGAAGGCGAAGAAGGAGAAAGCTTCCAGGATGCCTACTCAAGCGGAGGCATCTGAATACTTCTTGAAGACCAAACAAGAGCAGATCGGTTACCTGATAGCATCCACCCTGCGTATTGAGCAAGGACTTGCCGCCCTGACTCAGAACCAGGCGAGCCTAGAGAGGATCATGGAACAGAGGTTCTATGACATGGACATCAAGGTGACAGAAATACAGACCGCCGTGGAGTAGCTTCAGGAGGACATGAACGAGAGGAGAGGCGGGACCACAACTGATGCGTTTGCGAGGGTGCCACGAGGTCCAAGGTCGTCTGCACTGCCAGTTGCTGACACTAGAGCTACAACGTCTGCACCAGCTACAGCCTCCGTTCCACCAGCTCCAGCATCCACTTCAGCCTTGACTCCGACCACTTCTACTGAAGGCTTCGTCCTTGGCGTGCTCCGGACTCCACCACCACTTGAAGATCAAGCCTGAGCGTCGACTTAGCACTATGCATTTTCTAGGAACTTTTTGGTAACTTGTTGCCAAAGGGGGAGAAAATGTATAGATCATAGGCTTCGAGAGAGAGTGTTGCTTTTATTCTCTCTTGTTTTATTTGGTGGTTTTTCGAACTTTGTTTGCTTGTGTGTGCGATACTATGTCATTATTCGTGAGACATCGATGATCATGTGTTTGATCATAAGCTACACTTAATGGTTGCTTAATGCTTGCTTAAATATTATAATTCTATCTATTGTCTGTGATCATTCACTATTCTTGGTGATGAGTGCATGTATTTCAATCTTATCATTTTTGAGTGCTCCACCAAGATGTATGTGACATGGAAGAGTAACCCATGATTCTAAAATTTAGGGGGAGCTCTTACTTATCACATACTTCTCAAAGCGACGATGTATTTCATGATTATTATTATTTGTCGAAGCTTTGATCTATATGTTGTCATCAATTACCAAAAAGGGGGAGATTGAAAGTGCAACTATCCCTAGGTGGTTTTGGTAATTCATAACAACATATAGCTCATTGAGCTAATGCTATTTCAAGATGATTATTTCAGGAAAGCTCAATGATTGGCATGGCATGGATGTGAAAGTGGAACCCTCAAAATGCTAAGGACAAAGAATTGGCTCAAGCTCAAAAGTTCAAGACTCTTCATTTTATATTTTAGTGATCCAAGATCACATTGAGTCTTTAGGAAAAGCCAATACTATCAAGGAGGGATGAGGTGTTGCTTAATGAGCCTCTTACTTTATGTGCTTAGTGATATGCTCCAAAATCCTCAACCACCTTTCCATATCCACAAATGACCTAAACCCTAAGCCAAACTCGGTCATACCGATTCTATCAATCCGGCGCCACCGAGTTTCACTTGTCATTTGCCACTGCCAAACCCTAGCAATTCGGTCCTACCGATAAGGATCTCGGTCTCACCAAGATGGGCTTGCAAAGTCTCTGTTTCCCTTTCGTAACTTTTCGGTCTCACCGAAAGAGCGAATCGGTCCCATCGAGAATGCAAGGTGAACTCTATGTTTCCTTCTTGTAACTTTTCGGTCTCACCGAAAGAGCAAGTCGGTCCCACCGAGTTTGCCTGACCAACTCTCTGGTTAGCTAGTTGCCGAACTCGGTCTCACCGAGTTTGTGCGATCGGTCTCACCGAGATTACGTTATGCCCAAACCCTAACCGAATCGGTCCTACCGAGTTGCATCTCAGTCCCACCGAGATTCCTAACAATCACTAGGTTTACCATTTCGGTCAGACCGAGTTTTCTGATTCGGTCCCACCGAGATTGGTAGATTGTGTGTAACGGTTGGATTTTGTGTGGAGGCTATATATACCCCTCCACCACCTCTTCATTCGAAGAGAGAGCCATCATAACACAAACACCATTCCTATTCATATGTTCTGAGAAAGAACCACCTACTCTTGTGTTGAGACCAAGATATTCCATTCCTACCATATGAATCTTGATCTCTAGCCTTCCCCAAGTTGCTTTCCACTCAAATCTTCTTTCCATCAGATCCAAATCCTATGAGAGAGAGTTGAGTGTTGGGGAGACTATCATTTGAAGCACAAGAGCAAGGAGTTCATCATCAACACACATTTGTTACTTCTTGGAGAGTGGTGTCTCCTAGATTGGCTAGGTGTCACTTGGGAGCCTCCGACAAGATTGTGGAGTTGAACCAAGGAGTTTGTAAGGGCAAGGAGATCGCCTACTTCATGAAGATCTACCGCTAGTGAGGCAAGACCTTCGTGGGCGATGGCCATGGTGGAATAGACAAGGTTGCTTCTTCGTGGACCCTTCGTGGGTGGAGCCCTCCGTGGACTCGCGCAACCATTACCCTCCGTGGGTTGAAGTCTCCATCAACGTGGATGTAGGATAGCACCACCTATCCGAACCATGGGAAAACATCTGTGTCTCCAATTGCGTTTGAATCCTCCAAACCCTTACCTTTACATTCTTGCAAATTGCATGCTTTACTTTCCGCTGCCAATAAACTCTTTGCATGCTTGCTTGAATTGTGTGATGATTGCTTGACTTGCTCTAAGATAGCTAAAATCTGCCAAGAACTAAAATTGGGAAAAGGCTAAGTTTTTAATTGGTCAAGTAGTCTAATCACCCCCCCTCTAGACATACTTTCGATCCTACAACGGTCGACGAAGGAAAACAAGCTTTATTACCCGGAAATGGTAGGGACAGCTATCTTCATCTTGGGCACAGCCTTGGGCGGCTTGGACAGCGTCGTGCATGGGTGCTTGGGGACCTTCCCAGTCGGTGTTGGAGAAGAAGTCCGAGGGCGTTTTGACGACGGCCCAATGGAGGCAGTCGCCTTGCCGCGTTCCTGCGCCGGGTCGTGTGCGAGCTTGGATCGCCTCTCCGGGCGGGGGGGTTCAACCTCCTCCTCCTCCTCTTCGCTGGAGAAGATGTCGTCGCCTCCCTCTCCTTCACCATCAGACTCCCACTCGCCTTGGTCATCCCCGCTCTCGCCTCCGCTCGCCTCCCCTTCCTCAGTCGACCCCTGTGCCCCGTTGGGCGTCGAGTACATCTCAGTGGTCGCCTGGAAAACAGCAGACAAAACGAAAGTCAATCGACCTAATCAAAGAAGACCAACGCAGAAAACAAGATTTCAGTCGGGAGCATAAAGACATACCTGGTCCACCTCGTACGAATTGTCGAGTGGAATGACCATCCTGGCTCCTCGGGGGTTGTCTTTGTTCCCCATGATGCTCGACAACCACCCCTCCAACATCTCGTCGGTGACCTCCTCCGGGTGGTTCCGAGTGGTGTCCTCGAGGCCTGAGTCCAGCCACATCGGGTGGTCACGAGCCTAGAGCGGTTGGATTCGCCTCTTGAGGAAGACTTCTAGCAGATCCATTCCCGTCACACCCTCACGGACAAGCTCAACCACTCGACCCGCCAGCACCTTGACCTGGGCCTTTTCTTCCGGCATCACCTTTAGAGAAGCAGGTTTTTTGGCTCGGTCGAGAGAGAAAGACGGGAGACCGGTCGACTGCCCTAGGGTCGCCTGGTCCTGGCAGTAGAACCAAGTTGCCTGCCAACCTCGGACCGACTCCGGGAAAGTGATGGATGGAAAACAGCTCTTCCCCCTCGTTTGGATCGCCAAGCCCCCGCACAACTGCATCACTTGCGTCCTCTTAGCACTCGACTTGGCCTTCTTGACCGACTGAGAGCGACAAGTAAAAATGTGCTTGAAAAGCCCCCAATGTGGGCGGCAACCCAGGAACGCCTCACACATGGAAATGAAAGCAGCGAGGTAGACAATGGAGTTTGGAGTAAAGTGATGGAGCTGCGCTCCGAAGAAGTTCAAGAAATTCCAGAAGAAAGGATGGGGTGGCAGAGAAAACCCTCGGTCGATGTGAGTGGCCAGGAGCACGCACTCACCGTCATGGGGTTGAGGTTCGATCTCTCCCCCCGGAAGATGCGCAGCTTTGTGGGGAATGGCTCCCCCCTCGACCATGTCGTCGAGATCCTCCTGCCGGAGCACCGACGGCATCCAGTCGCCCTGGATCCAACCTTTGGGCAGGGCGGTCCTGGAGGAAGATCCACCACGTGCAGACCTCTTCCCTTTCCCCGCCGCCGCCGCCTTCTTCGCGCGCTCCAGAGCAGTCGTCTTGCCCTTCACCATCGTCGCCGGCGAAATCTCGAACGGGTTTGCGGTGATAGGGCGAGAGCGGAGGTGGCGGAAGAAGTTGTGAAGGAAGAGAGGAAGAAGGAGAAGAGAGAAGTACGTGCACTGATGGGAAACTCCGAGCCGGCAACTTATAAGGGGCCGCTCCCGAGTGGCTGACCGGTAGGCCCAGGCTATCCAGTCAAATCCCGCAGCAGGCGCGCACGTAGTACGTGGCGAAAAAGGTGATGCGGGGATCGAGGAGCCTCCGCGTTTTCACTTCCGATTACTGCGGCCGCCCCCGTCCCGCGCGCTTCCCAAAAAATCCGAATCCCGTGATATCCGCTGGCTGCAGAACAACTTGTCAAAACATAAGACCCCGCGCGCACCGGCGATCGGTACGTCACAGGTAAAGAAATCCACTCAACGAAAGGCCTGGAATGGATCAAGGCGACTGAAAGAGGTTGATGACGTCATCCATGATGGTTGACTCAGAACGAGGCACTCATATAGTCCAAAGAACCAGTCGGAAAGGTCGCCAACCCTTTCTCACTCTAACCTCGATCCATTCGGGGGCTAATGATGAAGCTATGTACCTAGGGTAGGGGCACGGACCCGTCCTAAAGAGCCCTACCCAAGGACATCCTTAGAAGGAGTCACCTTTCAATCGACTTGAAGGTATCCCACTCGACGGGTTCAAGACACTCGACCAAAGAAACTATCACTCGACCATGAAGCCAACCACTCGATTGCCAGAAGACCTAAAGTCACTCCGCAGGCAAACGGTCATTATAACACTTTATTAGGGGCGTTACCAGTAACGCCCAACCTTAAATGTACCTAAAACCCTGCATTACTGAGGGCAGGAGGGGGCCGGCGAACTCTATATAAGCCACCCCCCTCCTCAATGTGAAGGGTTCGCACCCCTGTTATCTACACACACATAATCCAATCGACCGCCTCCGGGCACCGAGACATAGGGCTGTTACTTCCTCCGAGGAGGGCCTGAACTCGTAAACATTGTGTGCTTACAACTTCCCAATAGCTAAGATCTAGCCTCTCCATACACACCCCCCTACATTACTGTCAGACTTAGAACCACAACAGCCCCCTCGTGGGTCTTCTGGCCTCTTCCTGAAGCTTCGTGGCCGTCTTCTGGTCCAAGAAAAATCCTAAAAAAGTTTCATTCCGTTTGGACTCCGTTTGGTATTCATTTTCTATAAAAGACAAAAACAAGGAAAAAAATAGCAACTAGCACTGGGCACTAGGTTAATAGGTTAGTCCCCAAAAATGATATAAAATAGCATATTAATGCATATAAAGCATCCAAGATGGATAATATAATAGCGTGGCACAATCAAAAATTATAGATAAGTTGAAGATGTATCAAGCATCCCCAAGCTTAATTCCTGCTCGTCCTCGAGTAGGTAAATGATAAAAAAAATTGATGTGGAATGCTACCTAACATGTTTATCAAGTAATATTTCTTATTGTGGCATGAATATTCAGATCCACATTCAAAATAAAAGTTCAATACTGACATTAAAATAATAATACTTCAAGCATACCATTAAAGCAATCATGGCTTTTCAAAATAACATGTCTAAAGAAAGTTATCCCTACAAAATCATATAGTCTTGTCATGCTCTATCTTCATCACACAAAGAATTTATCATGCACAACCCCGATGACAAGCCAAGCAATTGTTTCATACTTTTGACGTTCTAAAGCTTTTTCAACTTTCACACAATATATGCGCGTGAGCCATGGATATAGAACTATAAGTGGAATAGAAGGTGGTAGTAGACAAAAAGGAGAAATAAATTCTCACACCAACTAGGCAAATTAATAGGCTAAGGAGATGCCCATCAATTGATATTGGTGCAAGTGAGTAGGGATTGCCATGCAACAGATGCACTATAGCTATAAGTGTATGAAAGCTCAAAAGGAAACTAAGTGGGTGTGCATCCAACTTGCTTTCTCACGAAGACCTAGGGCAATTTTGAGGAAGACCATCATTGGAATATACAAGCCAAGTTATATAATGAAAAATTCCCACTAGTAATATGTGAAAGTAATAACATAGGAGACTCTCTATATGAAGAACATGGTGCTACTTTGAAGCACAAGTGTGGAAAAATGATAGTAACATTGTGCCTTCTCTCTTTTTCTCTCTCTTTTCTCCTTTTTCCTCCTTTTCCTCCCTTTTCTCTTTTTTCTCTTTTTCTCTTTTTTCTTTTTGGGCTCTTTGGCCTTTTTAAGTCCGGAGTCTCATCCCGACTTGTGGGGGAATCATAGTCTCCATCATCCTTTCCTCACATGAGGCAATGCTCTAATAATGATGATCATCACAGATTTATTTACTTACAACTCAATACTAGAACAAAATATGACTATATGAATGCCTCTGGCGGTGTACCGGGAAGTGCAATGATCTAGCATGACATGTATAAAAAATAGGGTTTATTCCACTAGTTGTGTCTCACTACTCAGTTTTGCCATTAGAAGTTACAACTACTAAAAAATGCCATCGACCCATGAGATGCTTGCTCAAATATGCCATCGTTTCGTTAGATGTTTGCTCAAATATGCCATTAGACATTGTTATTTTCATGTAAAACCCGTTGACCATGTTATATGACAAAAATAAGCCTAGACTCACATGTCGATTCTCTCTATCTCACAATGATAAGTGTGGCCCCACTTGTCAAGAGTAACCAAGCGAATAATTTTACAGAAAAAAGAGCGTTGTTGGGATCAAGTAGGACCCAACTTTATTGTAGTGACATAGAGGGAGAGCTGGCATGCTGGTCCATAGGTATTTATGTCATTATAACATGGCAAAAGAGATTTGATATCACAATAATGGTGTCCACTGGCATTTTTTAGCATGTGTCTAACGAGGCGATGGCATTTTTGAGCGGTTGAAATTCCTAGTGGCAAAACTGAGTAGTGGGACACAACCGGTGGCATAAATGATAAAGACCCTAAAAAATATGAATGGTGGCCAAGCCACAAATACTATGCCAACTACATGATCATGCAAATCAATATGACAATGATGGCGTGTGTCATAATAAAGGAAATTGTGGAAGTTGCATGGAAATATATCTCAGTATGGCTATGGAAATGCCATAATAGGTAGGTATGGTGGCTGTTTTAAGGAAGGTATATGGTGGGTTTAGTGCACCGGCGAAAGTTGCACGGTAGTAGAGAGGCTAGCAAAGTTGGAAGGGTGAGAGTGCGCATAATCCATGGACTCAACATTAGTCATAAAGAACTCACATACTTATTGCAAAAATTTATTAGCCCTCGAAACAAAGTACTAATACGCATGCTCCTAGGGGGATAGATTGGTAGGAAAAGACCATCGCTCGTCTGCTACTTCTTGAGCTTGCGTTGATTTTTCCCTTGAAGAGGAAAGGGTGATGCAACACAGTAGAGATAAGTATTTCCCTCAGTTAAGAACCAAAGTATCAATCCGGTAGGAGAAACGCGCAAGTCCCCAATAGATGCACCTGCACAAACAATCAAACACTTAGACCCAGCGCGATAAAGGGGTTATCAATCCCTTCATGGTCACTTGCAAAGGTGAGATATGATAGAGATAGATTAAACTAAACAAAAGATAAAATATTTTTGGGTTTTTTTGGTTTATAGATCTGAAAATAAAAGATTGCAAAATAGTAAATTGGAAACTAATATTATTGAAAATAGACCAGGGGCCATAGGTTTCACTAGAGGCTTCTCTCATGAAGGCAAATAATATGGTGGGTGAACAATTTACTGTCGAGCAATTGATATAGAAGCGCAAAGTTATGACAATATCCAAGGCAATGATTATGCAATATAGGAATCACGTCCGTGTCAATAAACCGACTCCTGTCTGCATCTACTAATATTATTCCACACATCAACCGCTATCCAGCCTGCATCTAGAGTATTAAGTTCATAAAGAACGGAGTAACACCTTAAGTAAGATGACATGATGTAGAGGAATAAACTCAAGCAATATGATGAAAACCACATCTTTTTATCCTCGATGGCAAAAATTAAATACGTGTCTCGCTACCCCTACTTTGTCATTGGGTGAAATCACGCAACATTGAACCCAAAGCTAAGAAAAACCAATCTAGTTGGCCAAACCAAACCGATAATTCGAAGAGAAATACAAAGATATCAAATCATGCATATAAGAATTCAGAGAAGATTCAAATAATATTCATAGATAAGATAATCATAATCCACAATTCATCGGATCTCGACAAACACACCGCAAAAAGAAGATTACATCGGATAGATCTCCGAGAACATCGAGGAGAACATGGTATTGAGAATTAAAGAGAGAGTAGAAGCCATCTAACTAATAGCTATGGACCCATAGGTCTATGGTAAACTACTCACGCTTCATCGAAAGGGCAATAGAGTTGCTGTAGATGCCCTCCGTGATCGAACGCCCCTCCGGCAGGATGTCGGAAAAGGCCCCAAGATGGGATCTCACGAGAACAGAAGATTGCGGTGGTGAAAAAGTTTTTTTGTGGATGCTTCTGAGGCTTTTGGAATATATGTGAATATATAGGACGAAGGGCTAGGTCAGGGAGTCCCGAGGGGGCCACAAGGTAGGGCCCCACCTAGGGCACGCCCTCCACCCTTGTCGCCGCCTCGTGGCTCTTCTGGATTGGAGTCCAAGTCCCCTGGGTGTCTTCTGGTCCAAGAAAAATCATTGTGAAGTTTTATTCCATTTGGACTCGTTTGGTATTCCTTTTCTAAGAAGCTCAAAAACAAGGAAAAAATGGAAACTGGTACTGGGCTCTAGGTTAATAGGTTAGTCCCAAAAATAATATAAAATAGCATAATAATGCATATAAAACAACCAAAACAGATAATATAATAGCATGGAACAATAAAAAATTATAGATATGTTGGATACGCATCAACTGCCACGGCAAGCTTAATTCCTGCTGGTCCTCGAGTAGGTAAATGATAAAAACAGAAATTTTGATGTGGAATGCTACCTAACATATTTATCCATATGTAATTTTCTTTATTGTGGCATGAATGTTCAGATCCATATATAAGATTCAAAACAAAAGTTTAATATTGACATAAAAAGATAATACTTCAAACATACTAATAAAGCAATCATGTCTTCTCAAAAGAACATGGCCGAAGAAAGCTATCCCTAAAAAATCATATAGTCTGGCTGTGCTCCATCTTCACCACACAAAATATCCAAATCATGCACAACCCCTGATGACAAGCCAAGCAATTGTTTCATACTTTTGATGTTCTCAAACCTTTTCAACTTTCACGCAATACATGAGCGTGAGCCATGGATATAACACCATATGTGGAATAGAATATGGTGGTTGTGGAGAAGACAAAAGGGGAGATAGTCTCCCATCAACTAGGCGTATCAACGGGCTATGGAGATGCCCATCAATAGATATCAATGTGAGTGAGTAGGGATTGCCATGCAACAGATGCACTAGAGCTATAAGTTTATGAAAGATCAAAAAGAAACTAAGTGGGTGTGCATCCAACTTGCTCGCTCACGAAGACCTAGGGCAATTTGAGGAAGCCCGTCATTGGAATATACAAGACAAGTTCTATAATAAAAAATTCCCACTAGTATATGAAAGTAATAACATAGGAGACTCTCTATCATGAATATCACGGTGCTACTTTGAAGCACAAGTGTGGAAAAAGGAAAGTAACATTGCCCCTTCTCTCTTTTCTCTCATTTTTTTCTTTTTTTTGTTGGCTTCTTTGGCCTCTTATATTTTTCATCACATGGGGCAATGTTCTAATAATGAAGATCATCACACTTTTATTTACTTACAATTAAAGAATTACAACTCGATACTTAGAACAAAATATGACTCTATATGAATGCCTCCGCAGTGTACCGGGGTGTGCAATGACTCAAGAGTGACATGTATAAAAAATATGAATGGTGGCTTTGACACAAATACGATGTCAACTACATGATCGTGCAAAGCAATACGACAATGATGGAGCGTGTCATAATAAAACGAAACGGTGGAAGTTGCATGGCAATATATCTCAGAATGGTTATGGAAATGCCATAATAGGTAGGTATGGTGGCTGTTTTGAGGAAGGTAAATGGTGGGTGTTTGGTACCGGCTAAAGTTGCGCGGTACTAGAGAGGCTAGCAATGGTGGAAGGGTGAGAGTGCGTATAATCCATGGATTCGACATTTGTCATAAAGAACTCACATACTTATTGCAAAAATATGTTAGTCATCAAAACAAAGTACTACATGCATGCTCCTAGGGGGATAGATTGGTAGGAAAAGACCATCGCTCATTCCCGACCGCCACTCATAAGGAAGACAATCAATAAATAAATCATGCTCCAACTTCGTTACATAATGGTTCACCATACATGCATGCTACGGGAAATCACAAACTTTAGCACGAGTATTTCTACAATTCACAATTACTCACTAGAATGACTCTAATATCACCATCGTTATATCTCAAAACAATCATAAGGAATCAAACTTCTCATAGTATTCAATGCACTTTATATGAAAGTTTTTATTATATCCCTCTTTAATGCCTATCATATTAGGACTAAATTCATAACCAAATCAAATTACCATGTTGTTTAGAAATACTCTCAAAATAATATAAGTGAAGCATGAGAGTTCAAAAATTTCTACAAAATAAAGCCACCGGCGTGCTCTAAAAAGATATAAGTGAAGCACTAGAGCAAAATTGCCTAGCTTAAAAGATATAAGTGAAGCTCATAGAGTATTCTAATAAATCACAATTCATGTGCGCCCGTCTCAAAAGGTGTACACAGTAAGGATGATTGTGGAAAACTAAAAAGCAAAGACTCATATGATATAAGACGCTCCAAGCAAAAGACATATCATGTGCCGAATAAAAATATAGCCTCAAGTAAATTTACCGACAGACGAAGACGAAAGAGGGGATGCCTTCCGGGACATCCCCAAGCTTAGGCTCTTGGTTATCCTTGAATATTACCTTGGGGTGCCTTGGGCATCCCCAAGTGTAGGCTCTTGCCAGTCCTTATTCCATAGTCCATCAAATCTTTACCCAAAACTTGAAAACTTCACAACACAAAACTCAACAGAAAACCTCATGAGATCCGTTAGTATAAGAAAATAAATCACCACTTTTGGTACTATTGTGAACTCATTCTTTATTTATATTGGTGTAATATATACTGTATTCCAACTTCTCCATGGTTCATATCCCCCGATACTAGCCATAGATTCACCAAAATAAGCAAACAACACATAGAGAACAGAATCTGTCAAAAACAGAACAGTCAGTAGTAATATGTAACTCTCGAATACTTCTACAACTCCGAAAATTCTGAAAAATT
Source organism: Triticum monococcum (assembly GCA_034509565.1). NCBI lineage: Eukaryota > Viridiplantae > Streptophyta > Magnoliopsida > Poales > Poaceae > Triticum > Triticum monococcum. The sequence continues at coordinate 70,593,074 of CM067842.1, read as the reverse complement.
AGGACAACCTGGGAAATTTGTGTATTAATCTTCTACCAAATGAATCAATATTTTATCTCGCTTCTGTTAAAAATGAGAATTATTTTCCTGGGAGCAAAAGTTTCTGTTTTTGAGCAAGATCAAATCAACTGTCACCGTAAGCTATCCCAAAGGTCTTACTTGGCACAAACACTAATTAAAACACCAAAACACAATTACTACAGAGGTAATAATGTGTATACTCAGAAAAAATAGAAAATAAAAATATTGGGTTGTCTCCCAACAAGCTCTATCTTTATAGCCATTAAGATAGGCTTGACCATTCAATGATGCTCACATAAAAGTTAGCAATTGAAACACGAAGAGAGCATCATAAAACATGTGACAAACATATTTAAGTCTAACATACGTCCTATGCATGGGATTTCATAAGCAAACAAATTATTGAGGCAAGCAAGAACTAGCATAAGCAAGGAGGAAGAAACAATAGCAATCTAAACTTGACGAGAGGTAATTGAGTAACATGAAACTTTTTACAACCATATTTTCCTCTCTCATAATAATTACATGTGGGATCATATTCAAATTCAACATTATAGCTATCACATAACTTATTCCCTACATTATCCACATGCATGCAAAGTTACACTCATCCAAAATAGTGGGATTAACATTAACTAAAGTCATGACCTCTCAAAACCCACTTTTATCAAAAAAAATCGTGAGATTTATCATACTCCAAAGTGGTGGGATCATTATTAACTAGAGCTGACACTCTTCTAAACCTACTTTTAATATTATTGCAAACATATTCATCATGAGGCTTAAATAAATTTTCAAGATCATAAGAAAAATCACCCCAATCATGATCATTGCAACAAGTACTGGACATAGCAAAATTAGCATCCCCAAGCTTAGGGTTCTGCATATCATTAGCACAACTGACATTAATAGAATTTATAGTAGAACCATTGCAATCATGCTTTTCATCCAAGGAGCTATCATGAATCACTTCATAAATTTGTTCTTTTAACACTTCATCACAATTTTCATATTCATGAATTTCAAGCAAAACTTCATAAACATAATCTAGTGCACTCAACTCACTAGCAATAGGTTCATCATAATTGGATCTTTTAAAAAGATTAGCAAGTGGATGAGGATCCATAAACTCTTTGCTTACTATTTTTCAATAAAATACACAATTATGCCAAGCAAACGAGCCAAGTAAGACATAGAGGCAAACAAAAAGACGAACAAAAAGGAGGAAATAAAAAGGAAAATCTTTTTGAAAATCATTTTAGAAGTGGGGGAGAGGAAAACCAGAGGTGAATGACGAATAATGTAATGCTAGAGATGAGAGTTTATGATGGGTACTTGGTAGGCTTGACATAGATCTCCCCGTCAACGCCGCCAGAAATTGGCAAGTTGACGGGGGACTAGTCTTGTCTTGGCGTAAATCTCCCCGGCAACGGCGCCAGGAATTCTTCCTGCTACTTCTTGAGCTTGTGTTGGTTTTTCCCTTGAAGAGAAAAGGGTGATGCAGCATAGTAAAGATAAGTATTTCCCTCGGTTAAGAACCAATGTATCAATCCAGTAGGAGAAACGTGCAAGTCCCTAATAGATGCACCTGCACAAACAATCAAACACTTAGACCCATCACGATAAAGGGGTTATCAATCCCTTCACGGTCACTTGCAAAGGTGAGATATGATAGAGATAGATTAAACTAAACAAAAGATAAAATATTTTTGGGTTTTTTGGTTTATAGATCTGAAAATAAAAGATTGCAAAATAGTATATCGGAAACTAATATTATTGAAAATAGACCCGGGGCCATAGGTTTCACTAGAGGCTTCTGTCCTGAAGGCTGCCGGCATTCTGGGAACGGGGGTACCCAGTCTTGTCTTCCTACGGCCCATGGCATGGCTCCATCCATGGCCTGGTATGGCCCATCTTCAACATCAACAACCCAAGACCCTCACGAGGGGCCAAGCCTCACGAGGCGGACGACAGCGAGACCTCCATGAGGAGCAGTCTCCCCAGGCTGGGTCCCGAGGAGCGGAGATTTCTATGCTAGGCTCACCTCGTGAGGTCCAGATGACGGGATCCATGACGACCAAGGCCAGGTGGGCACCAGTGGGCACAGTGTACCTGTTTCCTCTTTGGTGCTAAGGAGGCAAGCGCAAACGGATAGTCCCGAGGAACCAGCCAAAGGTTTCCATTCCGGTGCAACAAGACCAAGACCGCCAGGATGGAGGTCACCACCGAGCCCACCACGGCGTCACGACCAGAGGCTTTTGCAGGCGAAGGCTACTGTTGTCAGGATAGCATGTACTAGCTACCCCCTTTGAATTTGGCCGTTGTGGGATCTCTTCCCGCCTACATTTGGGAAGAGGACCAAGGCCACTATAAATAGGACCTAGCAACCACCGTAGAGGAGGACAGATCATTTAGATCATCCTCACACCCACCAGCTCACTCAAGCCCAAGAACACTCCTCCTCCTGAGGTTGTTCTCCCTCTGTACTAGTTCATCCTCAGCCCCTCGAGGCCAATCCACCACAAAGCAGGAGTAGGGTTTTACACCACAAGGTGGCCTAAACCTAGGTAAACCGCCGTGTCTCTTTTCCATCCAGTTCGTCGAGCTAGGTCGTGGGATTAGCGAGTAGGCGACTAGGGAGGACGAGTTCTTCACACGCACCCCATAGTTTGAACCTCTCAAGGATCTGCAGAACCCGAAATCCGATATTTGGCATGCCAGGTAGGGGGTGCGTCGGAGCCTCTCTTCTTCCAGTCGGTCCGCCACAGTCCTGCGGTTCTGATGGCCGATGATCTGAGGGCTCATATCGAGCATTGGGCTGCTTGGTCCGCCTGGGCAGTGTCGTCTGCCCAAGAGGATCTCCACTCCACGCTCCAGGCAGCCCGCACGCCACCCAACGCCGTCGGACGAGGGCGGCATGGGACGGCGCCGTCCGCCCTCACGCCGTGACGTGCGCGCACCACCACACGATCTTCGGGCTACGCTGCGGCAGCGGAGCCACACACCCGCTGGGAGCAGGCGAACATGCAAGCCGCACTCATCGTGACGCGAGAGCTGCTGCGTTGCAGGTTGGCGGAGGGCGGCCCTGATGCCCTGCTGGAGCGGGTATCCGAGCTGCTTGATGCCGCCTGCAGGGGCGCGATGCCTTTCTGCACCCTGCCCACCTCCCAAGTTGTGGCGGGGGTGCGTGCCATACCCCGCTGTGCCCGTGCACCCCCTGGAGCGCCTGGGGGACTCGAGGGCGTCAACACGGCCTGCAGCGCCGCTCGTCCTACCTCGACTGTGACACCCCCAGGTGAGGCGAGCTCGGGCAGTCCCTCCTGGGGCCGCGTTGGGACACCGCCCCGCGGTTATCAGGGCATGGCGCCGGTCCTGGTGGCCCATGACGCAGGGCACCCAGGCGATGGCCCTGGCGCGGCAACTTCAGACGCCTATGTGCCCCCATGATGGACCTGATGTACACGCCGAGGGAAGGCCCCCTCCCATTCCCCGAGCCAGGCTGGGTAGTGGGGACGCAAGAGGCTTGGGCTTTCCACGAGCCGCCTAGAAGCTTCACCAACCCCTTCAACGACAACAACCGCTGGGTACAGCCGATATCTCAGGGGCATGCTTACGCTAACCATGGACCGCAGGTGAACCTGGGCACAACAATGACTAGAGACCCTAGGGAGATGGCCCTACTCCAGGCAGGAGAAGCGCACCGGGGGCTGCACGGGGGGAGCCCGGAGCCAGCCCCCTCCCGCGCCGCATGGTGCAAGGCACTACACGGAGGTAGGTCCTTTGCCGGGGAAGGCGCCAGCGAGCCCTTCCCCTCGGCGGAGGCATGTGGTCGCCGAGGGCGCCGCTAGCGTCCCTCTTGCCCCTTGGACTCATCTTGGTTTCCGGACGCCCCAACGGTGGTCGGGGGAGGCGCATGGCGGGGCCCCCGTCAGGCGACATGAAGCAAGGCTCATGTCTATGAAGGTTTGTGCTCGTGATTTTCTCATGTAATAATGAGTGGGGCTGTACATGCCCCGGAGTCTCCCAAGTGCCACCCTCGGGCCTCACGGCGGCTCCCACCTACGTCCAAGTGGAAGCACCATGCTCCGTGCCGGCCGTCGACACTGTCCCCTAATGACTATGCTCACGCCCAATGAAAGCACTTAGCTCCGCGCTGGTGCGAAGACAAGAAGACTAGCTAGGTGCCAGACGCGGCCGTTTGCTTTCGCCCCTTTTTTGTAACTCAATTCGCCGCCTTTTGGACTGAGATTTGAAGTTCCTTATGTTTATCAAAAACGAGGGGGGGGATTTTCTCTTGATTTGTGTCGGTTTCTTGCTTTCTGGTTACGTGTTTACCATGGGGCTCATGCCTGCTACCCCCTGCGAGCGCCCCGTGAGCGGGGGCTGGGCGTGGTTTGTGCGTGCCAAGCATGCTCGGGCAAGCCTGGGCGACGACAAGGCCCCATTGGGGTCAAGGATGCAACCGTCGCAGAATCACCGCGTGCATACCTTGCCGTGAACCGGCAATCGGCTCCTCACGAGGCCCTCTGGGGCGGGCCAGCAGGCTTCCCGGGGGACTTAAAACCTCCCGAGCCCCGGAGAGATCACCTCGGGAGGAAGGTGCGACCAAAAGGCCAGGACTCACTCAGGACCTACGGAACCAATATAAGTCGCAACAACTACCCCGCCCGGGAGCTCGCAGGCTCGCGACGGCACATTTCAAATCCTATTTTGAGACACATGTCATCATTTCATACATATAAGCCCCCCCCCTTCAAAAATGCTTTCACGCCCCGCAGGGCTGTGCCCGATGGTTTTTGCATACATGTTAAGGCAAAAGGAAATGCAGGTCTAGCCGGAGGCACTGCCTTCGGCGCTGTGCTCGCCGTCTTCATCCATGCCACCCGAGCTGTCATTGGCATCATCTTCATCAGCGTCATCCGCATCGCCTTCTTCGGCCGCGATCACGACTGCATCATCCTTAGGAGCGAACTCTGCGACCAGGGTGTCCACATGGTCGTCCACCCAGTTCGTGAGGTTGTCCTGGATAACCCTGGGCATGGGGGCTATGGCGGCATCGAAGTCGAAATGGGGTTCGAGATTGAGGAGGTGACTGAAGACGCGCGAGAACGCATGCCCGGGAAGGCCAATACTTCTCTCTTCAATGATCTCACGAGCCCTCATGGCCTGATCTTCCAGGCGGGGTCACGATCTCAGTGAAGAAGCGGAGGTGGCTGGTGTAGTCGCCCTCATGTGGGTGAGGGGCGCTCTCCTCATAGATGGTTCTCAAGGCTCGGTAGGCCCTCACCCTGAGAGCTTGGAGCATCGAGGCATGCTTCGTCCGCATTCTTCTTCGCGAGAGATGCGGCGCCCTTGATCAGCTACTGGAGTGAAAGCTGGTCGGCGTGAGTGGAGGCCAAGTCAGCCTGGGCAGAAGCCTGAGCTTCCTTGGCGGCCCCCTCGCACTGCTTCGCCTCATCCAGCTTTGTCTTGAGCGCGGCGGTCTTGCCCTCAACCTCGGCTTCCAGGAGCTCTAGCTTCAGGCGGTGCTCGTCGGCGAGAGCCGCGCGAGCCTTCGCCACCCTCCGATCGACCTCCTCCTGGATCTTGGCCTCCCGTGCGGTGACGACATCCTCAGCTATGGACACCTGATGCTCCCTCACCTCCAGCCGCTCAAGCTGCAGGCTACGCTCCAAGATCTCCAGCGCTAGTGCCTCCTCATGCTCTCGGATCTCCTTCTCATCGGAGGGGGCCTCGTTTAGTGTCGCTATCAGGGCGGTCTTGCGTGCTTTGATCTGCTGCTCAAGGGCGGTGTTTGAAGCTTGAAGCTCCCGCTCCCTCTCCTCGACCACCTCACGACGATGGTCGGTGGCCCTGGCCTCCTCCAGGGCGCGGGTACAAGCCTTGTGAGAAGTCGCAAGGGACACCACGACGCTTGCGTTGGCGCACTCATGTTGAAGATGCCCGAGGTTGATGGCGACCTTCAACTATTGCCACTCGCGCGCCAAGCAAAGATCCTGAGTCTCGAGGCGTGTGTCGACATCAGCAAGCTCTCCTCCAAGTCGAATCAGTGCACCCACCGCCTCCCGAAAAGCTCATGGCGGACGGTGCTGCGCCCGCGCGCGAGTTCCAGTGTGTGACCAAGCCCACCCCCGTGCGAGGGGCAATCGGAGAGGCACGGAGTGGCTCGCCTGCCTCCGGCGGGGGGCTGGAGGCCGGTGCCTTCCCGGCCACTCTTCGGGCCTTTGCGAAGGTACCGAGAGACGCGGTCTCGCTGCTCGAAGATGAAGCTGACGCTGGGGGTGCCCGGCCACCAGTGATGACCAACAGAGGAGCCCTCGACATGCCTCCTGCACCCCAGGCCAGAACACGAAGGAAGGATGTTGGAAGCTCAGGATCACGCCCCCCCCCCCAGTAGCACATCCATCGCTCAGACCGGCCCCGCGCCTCCCACGGGAGTCTGGTGCAGGGGGCTCGAAATGAGCGAGCCAAGGACTGGCGGGGGTTGCTTCTCAGGAGATTTCGCCACTGCAGCCGAGGGGATCCTGAGGAGCCATTGTCAGGGAAGGACACGACATGCAGGAAATCATGAAGAAAAGGTACTTACTCATCTATGGCTATGTATTTCCTATGCTTCAGCGACCGGTAGGCGTCACCACTGCAGCTCGGAGACCCTTTCCTCTTGCGGAGCGCTTCGAGGTTCAGGCGAAGCCGACCGAGGCCCGAGGTGTGGCCGTCAGCATCTGGGGCACTTGGGGGGGGGGGGGGCTCCTGGGGCGGCGGCCTCAGGAGCACCAGGCTGTACCCGCTCACCAGCCACCACCTCAGGACTCCTCGCCTAAGCTTCGGGGGCTGTTACCATAGGAGCGTCGGACTGCGCCAGCTCTCCAGCGGTCACCTCAAGCGTCCCTGCCAGAGCCTCGGGAGTAGTTGCCTCGGGAGCACCTGTTGGTGCCAGCTCCCCAGTAGTCTCCCTAGCGGTACCCGGCGGCGTTTTCCCCCTGCATCCACATATGGGGCGCGCGTCGCAGGGTCAGCGAGCAAAGGAGCCACGAAGACCGGGTTCTCGCGAGGCCCTTCAAGGCCCGCCGGGCGCAACCCCCACTCGTCAAAAAGGGGCATCTACCTCACGAAGTCCTCCTTGTTCGACCATCGGTACAGGAGGCAGCCCTCCTCTGGAAGCGCGGCTGGCATTGGGTCGCCCGCCAGAAGCTCGAGCACCGTGCACAGCATCTTGGAAGGAAGCGGAGGAACCTGAAGCCTCATGGGGTCCCCGCTGCCGGTGAAGGCCCACATTTGGAGAGAATGACGCTGAAGCGGAGCGATGCACCACCGAATGAACTCCTTCATCACATTGGCGTCGACACTTCAAGCTTCTTCAACCTGGTCAGCCGGTGCCAGACATGGGCAAGCCGATGGTCGACGAGCTTCGCGAGCCCCCAGCCGGAGCTGGGTACGGCTGGCACCCATGGAAGCAGAAGCAAGGTGTTGAGCATGCCGGGGTCCACATACACCCACCGCTTCAGGAACCCCCTCACATCCGGTAAGAGCTCGAAGTCGATGCCCGAGCCAGCTGTCGCCGCTACGGCCTAGAAAGCCACGCACCCCGAGTGCTGGCGGGTGATACGTCTCCAAAGTATCTATAATTTTTTATTGCACCATGCTATTATATATTCTGTTTTGGATGTTTAATGGGCTTATTTATACACTTTTATATTATTTTTGGGACTAACCTATTAACCAGAGCCTAGCCCAAATTGTTGTTTTTTTGCCTATTTGTGACGCCCCCGATTCGATCGTACACCAATCATACACGCAAACTTGTACGATCAAGATCAGGGACTCACGGGAAGATATCACAACACAACTCTACAAATAAAATAAGTCATACAAGCATCATATTACAAGCCAGGGGCCTCGAGGGCTCGAATATAAGAGCTCGATCATAGACGAGTCAGCGGAAGCAACAATATCTGAGTACAGACATAAGTTAAACAAGTTTGCCTTAAGAAGGCTAGCACAAACTGGGATACAGATCGAAAGAGGCGCAAGCCTCCTGCCTGGGATCCTCCTAAACTACTCCTGGTCGCCGTCAGCGGGCTGCACGTAGTAGTAGGCACCTTTCGAGTAGTAGTAGTCGTCATCGACAATGGCGTCTGGCTCCTGGGCTCCAACGTCTGGTCGCAGCCATCGAGTATAGGAAGGGGGAAAAGGGGGGAGAAAAGTAACCGTGAGTACTCATCCAAAGTACTCGCAAGCAAGGAGCTACACTACATATGTATGCATTGGTATCAAATGGAATAAGGGTATCATATGTGGACTGAACTGCAGAATGCCGGAATAAGAGGGGGATAGCTAGTCCTATCGAAGACTACACTTCTGGTAACCTCCATCTTGTAGCAGGAGAAGAGAGTAGGTGGTAAGTTCACCAAGTAGCATCGTGTAACATAATCCTAACCGATGATCCTCCCCTCGTCGCCCTATGAGAGAGCGATCACCGGTTGTATCTGGCACTTGGAAGGGTGTGTTTTATTAAGTATCCGGTTCTAGTTGTCATAAGGTCAAGGTACAACTCCTAGTTGTCCTGTTACCGAAGATCACGGCTATTCGAATAGATTAACTTCCCTGCAGGGGTGCACCACATAACCCAACACGCTCGATCCCATTTGGCCGGACACACTTTTCTGGGTCATGCCCGGCCTCGGAAGATCAACACGTCGCAGCCCTACCTAGGCACAACAGAGAGGTCAGCACGCCGGTCTAAATCCTATGGCGCAGGGGTCTGGGCCCATCGCCCATTGCACACCTGCACGTTGCGAACGCGGCCGGCGAGCAGACCTAGCAACCTCCATTACAAAGGAAGTTGCGTTACGCGGTCCAACCCGGCGTGCGCCGCTCAGTCACTGACGTCACGAAGGCTTCGGTTGATACCACGACGTCGAGTGCCCATAACTGTCCCCGCGTAGACGGTTAGTGCGTATAGGCCACTGGCCAGACTCAGATCAAATACCAAGATCTCCTTAAGCATGTTAAGTATTCATGAACGCCGACCAGGGCCAGGCCCACCTCTCCCCTATGTGGTATCAACCTGCCCTGTCGCTCCGCCACAAAGTAACAGTCGGGGGCCGTCGGGAACTCAGGCCCACCACTACCTGGATGGAGCCACCTGCCCCTTCAGCCCCCATCTCCAAACAGTATCACCGGTAATGTAACAGTGTAAGTATATAGTATATGCCCGTGATCACCTCCCGAAGTGATCACGGCCCAGTAGTATAGCATGGCAGACGGACAAGAATGTAGGGCCACTAATGATAAACTAGCATCCTATACTAAGCATTAGGATTGCAGGTAAAGGTAACAACAGTATTAGCAAGGACAGGCTATGCATCAGGATAGGATTAACGGAAAGCAGTAACATGCTACACTACTCTAATGCAAGCAGTAGAGAGAAGAATAGGCGATATCTGGTGATCAAAGGGGGGGCTTGCCGGGTTGCTCTGGCAGGAAGGAGGGGTCATCTTTGATGTAGTCGAACACACGGACATCGGCAGCGGTCTCGGAGTCTACCGGAAAGGAGTAACGGAGAGGGAACACAACAAATAACAGAGCAATCAAATGTAACACAAAGCAAGACGCGGCAATACGTTGTGCTAGGGGTGACCTAATGTAGGGATAGGCGATACCGGCGAAGGGGGGGGGGGACATCCAGGAAAGTATCCCCGGTGTTTTCTGTTTTCGGACAAATGAATCGGAGGGGGAAAGTTGCATGTTCACTATGCTAGGGATGCGTGGCGGACGAACGGGCTGCATATCCGGATTCGTCTCGTCGTTCTGAGCAACTTTCATGTACAAAGTTTTTTTCATCCGGGTTATGAATTATTTTATATGATTTTACAAAGTTTTAAATGATTTTTAAAATGTCTAAATTTACTTGTAATTCAAAAATAAATGGGAAAATGCTAGGTGCACCCAGAAGTGCACCAAAGGTTAACATGTGGGCACAGTCAACTGCCAAGTCAACAGTTGACTGGGTCAACATTGACCGGTCAATGGATGAATAGTGATGGTGGGGCCCAGGTGTCATGTAGAGTAGCAAAAATGATTTTGGTTAGTTATTATAATTTCTAGGGGACCCACATGTCATCTATACATAGACTAACCTAACTACTAATTAATTCCAAATTAATTGGACATGGCCAGAAATTAGTCACGGCCGGCCACACACACGGAAAACACACACGCACACGCACCGAATACATAGCTAGGGGTTACTTTTGTTCCCTGTTAACAGAACAAAGCATATTACGACTTTCATAGGATTTAATCCAGGCATCATAAGGATTTGGTCCAATGGGATAAAATAAAGTTAGTCATGTATATTTTCTACTCATATTATTTTTACTCATGTTAGCACTTGATTAGTTGTTGTTTAGGGGCAGTCCAGAGAGCTAAACAGCATAAAAGTGCAAAAGCTAGCTACTGCTACAGAGTTACTGTAGCAGAGCAGCAGCAGAGTAGCATCCAATGGTGGTAATAGTAGTAAGAAGCAACAGAGCAGCAGCTGGCGACGACGAGCGCAGGCAGCGGCGTGGCATGGGCGTGTGTGCGGTGCTGGCAAGGCCGGACGAAGGCGGGCACGAACAGGGAGCAGTGGCGCGCGGCCGGACACGGCGAGGGGACGTGGCCACGCACGGGCGGGCACACAAGCGGGGTCGTGGACAGGGACGCGCCAGGCAAGGTGGGATGCGGGCGGAGGTGGTTACGGGGGCGGCAACGCGGGCAGATGCGAGCGCACGTCGGCAGGAGCAACAGCGAGCGGGGCGAGGTCAGGGCGCATGGCGCGTGTGAGATCAGAATCAGCGACAATGACGGCCAGCGGCGATGCCCAATAGAATCGATCTCAGAGGGCACGTGTGGACAAACAAGAAGGGGAAGGAGATGCGCAAGCTCACTTTGATGCGGAGGAAGAGCTCGACGGAGGCGGGGAAGCGGCAGTGGCAGCGGATCGACGACGGTGATCCGCGGAGCCAGAGGTGGAAGATGAAGGCGTTGGCGTCGATGCTGTGCTCGCGAGCTCGATCTGATGACGCAGGGGCTCCGAGGTCGAATCCGTTCACGTAGTCGTCGTAGTCGACGACGATGAAGCAGTTGGTCACGTTCTCAGGCGCTGGAGAGCTCGGTGTGCACGAGGGCGACGAAATTCATGGCGACGGCGGCTCATCTTCTTGCGGGAGAGATAGAAGCGGCACAAGGTGGGGAGATGGGGGGCTAGCTAGGGTTTCAACCGGGGGGAGGGGGTTCGCGGGGTCTTTGTAGGCGTCCAGCGGAGGTGCTGGATGGCCGCCACGCACGGCATAGCCGGCGGATGGCTGCCACAAACCCCTCCCGTGAACAGGAGGTAGTGGATGGCTACGGGGTGGGTTGGGCCATGTACTGTAGACCTAGAGCCCGGCCACATGTACGTAGGTTTCCTTCTCGTTTTCTTTTCAGTTTTGCCTTTTTCTTTTTTGTTTCTTTTAATTAGCTTCCGTTTTACATTTAAAACTTGAACCAAATGACTTTTTTTTAAAGGTGGAGCCTTGACATAGTCTGCACTGCCACAAAAGGTTTAGTCCCCAAATAATTTAGTTTGATATTTTAATAATTAGTAAAGGCATTTAAATAATTATGTTTGCTACTATTTTATTTTTATTAAAGCATTTAAACACTTCATAATAATCTGGTTTCTCCAAGATAATTACTTATGCAATATTTGGCACAACACGAACATTTTAGTTTTAATTTTTGAAAACTTTACCGTCTGACGTAAATTCAAATTTGAATTCAAATCGGTTTTGAAGTAACGTGACATTAACAACAGTAACCGTGGTGACATGGCGTCATTAATGTGGGATTACTGTAGCCTAACTATCCGGGCGTCACAAATCTCCTCCACTACAAGAAATCTCGTCCCGAGATTTAAGAGGGGGCTAAGGGGGAAATGTCTGGTTAGGAAATTCTAACGAATCTTCTCGGTCTTGGTTGCTCTTCTCGAAGAGGTAGATCCACTACGTTGATGTCTTCATTTCTCTGCTTTAGGTCATCATGATGAAATTGTCGTCCTTCCTTCAGGATCTTCACCAAACTTATGAAAGGATCAGAGGGGAAAACTCTATAAGGACAGATTCTAACAAGATTGAGCATCAGACGGTTAACTCAAGGGAAGAAGCATAAGTATCTCTCGAATTGAAACTTAAGAAGAAATCGAGACCAAAGTAAGAGGTACCATGAGAAGTTTCAAATGGATAGGCAATCGTTTGATGCCTAATCGGAAGGTAAATGGGTTTCAGGGCAACGAGAATAAGTAATGCGTCTGATACCAGAATAGATCACTAGGGAGGTGGCTTGCGAATTACCTACGAAACCAAGAGCAAGGGATAACTTTGGCAACATGGGTGTACAAGAGAGTCAGGTTTCGATCCTGTGGAACTGTGAGTTATGGGCCCACCATGTGGTTAAAGGTAGGAAGGCAGGTGACATCTTGCACGATCATGTAAGCAAGGCATGTCAGAGGATAGTCTGTCAGTCATGTCGGCAACACATCGGTACCAAGGGCGAGGGATGGAGAGAACCATTTTCCTGCTCGTTGAACGAGGCGGACCAATAGGCAAAGTTCTCGTCCATCGGTGGTTACCGGAATATCATCAACAATAGTAACAGGGTCTTACTGACTGAGTTGTACACCATGGTGTTTACATAAGCAGGAGAATATTACTGCTTAGATCATATAGATCACCAATAAGGTTAAACAAAACAATGGAAAAGAAAAGGTGATCATCAAATTTAAATAGAACAATGGAAAGGAATATGTGTTTAAACAATATTTCAGGGATATATCCTTCCCATGGACAAGCAGAGCATGATATCCATGACAGGATATAATGTAGAAAATTCTTTTAAGTATGGGGAGAGAAATTTCCTGACATTACCCATACAACGGTGTTTGGATAATTGAGCAGGAAACATTTAGCATTGGGCTTCAAATGTTCTTGTGGAAAATCGGAGTACCATAGACATGCTTCGAGATAGCAATGGCATGGTCTCCAGACTCCAGGTGAAGATCAGACATTGGATACAAAGGATCCATCGAAAACAACTTATAGAATAAGTTTTACAATTTCCTCATGGCAGAATGGTTAACCTTGCTAAAAGGGAAGTTATAACAATAGGGTACGGCTAGGTGTGCTAGGCATGACATCACCTTACCGGGTCATATAAAAGACTAGTGTTATAACTCTTGGGAATATGTTCCAACCATCAGATCTGACCAAGATTCAGATCTGATTAGTGTTAGGAAACCTCAGACTCGGAATGCCTGAGAAAAGGTGCGACACAAATTGACGAGATGACATTGTAAGATTCTCGGGAAAATGAACTATGAAAGCGAGTTCCGAACAAGGGTTCATCATTAAGCCAAGGAGAGGATGAGGAAGTGGCTGATGGACTCGGCGTTAATTCAACGAGGTATCCAAAAAGACGCATCTCCACAATTATGTGGATAAGGAGATAGCATTTGTCAGATCAAATGATATAATGATGTATGCTCAAGGAAACATACAATTAAACATTGGTTGAAAGGTGCACCCGATGTAAGGGCTTAGGTAGCATAATCAGTGTTAGAATGGTGATTCGATAACTAGTGGTCTAAGAATGAAATATCGACCATTAACTTCAAAGCAATAGGGTTGCTAGAAGTTTTGAAGTCGCACATCATAGTTCAATTGTTGGTATTCCGGTTAGAAACAACACGGGTACCAATAAAGAATGGTGAGGATGAGAAGTATCACTATACCAAGAATTCTTAAGAGGTGGCGAAACTCTCGCAACATCCTTGACAAAAAGGCAGTAATACTTCAAGGTAGATTATAATACAAGTTGGATAGCAAATCGCATCCGTAACATGAACAAGTTTGTGATGAAAGGAAGGCAAGAATGTTGTCGATGGTAACTCAAATTACCAAGGGAGGAGGATGGCACTTATCATCAAGAATTTGATAGATATCTCGGAAGAACCCAGAATGTTGATGATGATCACGACACAAATTGTCGAGAGATTACAAGAAGATGTAATCAATCGACGATGACATCAAGTCAAAGGAATGATGAAGTGAAAGGTTATTGGAACCAAGGGTACGACACAAACTCAAAATCAAGTTTGTTGTTCAAGGCGAAATGATATGACGAGGAAAATCGACGTAAGATTAGCTCACCGTCGAAATTTGTGCTCCAGGAAGAAGGACCAGGTAGCACAGTTAAAATCAGCATGATAATGATATAGCCGATCGGGCTAGGAATGACTTGAAGGATTATTAAACTCATAAGCAACGAAAATTACTTAGGGTTATCGAAGTGGAATGCGGAATCGGTTCACATATCGGTGTTCTCGGTTGACAACAACCCAAAACCCAGGAAAATTGGAATCAGTGAGAAATAGCAGTTGATGAAGAACCCATAAGAAGTTATGCAGTTCCATGATATTCTCAAGATATCATAGTGTAATACTCGACGGTAGATCAAAGTAAAGGTTGGACTGGTGCAATGATCTGCAGAAGACAAGTACTTCAACTTGTCCAAGAAATGGTATTAAGGAGAAAATATGTTTGGAGCCACGGTTGCAAAGGACCAAACCCCAAATATAAGATGAACTTATACCTAGGGAACTATTAATTTTAAGAGAAGCTGCCCTGATAAGATCTACATCGTGTCTATGGGCCTCAACACAAGGTCCAAGGTCGACTCCCACTTTTTCAATGTATAATATTCCATTCACCTCTCATTTTTGATGGAGTTGTAATGTTGAAATTTTATCTGGTAAATCACCATGAGAATATGACTTGTGAAAACTCTCGGGTTTGCATAGATTAGGGAAGGCATTGGCCCAACCCATCGGGTATCTTAGGAATATATATTATAAAGTTCAGAAGTAAATAACTCAGCTCGAAAGCAGAGCATCGTTACCCATATCAGAGAATAGGATTTACCAATGGCATTATGTATCAGGGAAGGAACTTCTCGAGGTTTTTGTATAAAAAGGACACTGTGAGATGATAATTCAACAAAGGATTTGACGGTCCACAACGGAGCTGATGTGAGCATCGGCACACAATCAGAAGCAGAAAAATGCAAGGAGATCAGATTATAGAAACAACTGGCTAACTCAAAGCTCAAATGCAAAGGAATTATGAATTCCAAGACAAGGGATCATAAGCAATGCTCTAATTAGGGATGGATAAGTTGAATATCCTTAGGGGTACAATCGATGGTAATTTGATTGGTCGAGATCCAGCTCATGTTTAAAATGTCGTCTGAGCCGAAAGTATGAATTCTAGGATCTAATTGAGGATTGCGGGCATTCGCAACATATTGAATCAGTGGACTCAATATGATAATGACAAAGGATGCCAATAAGATTACCAGACTTATGGGGCTATCAATAATGCAGGCAAGCAAGAATTTCAAGAGCAATAGGTTGCTGAGGATTTTCGGAAGATTGAATAGCATCTCAGACTTTTTTTAAATACATGAATAACTGGGGATGAGCGGGTACTTGGTAAGTGTGAGGAATTATCCGTAGGGGTATTCATGTGGCAAGGAATGCAGTAGGCACAAAGTATTCTCTGATCAATAGAGAGAATTTCGGGGTATCTTGTGATAACAAGATCGACGAAGAATGATTGTATGAACGACAAGTGTATGTCGTTATCCATATGGGTATACCGGTAATATGAAATTGAAAAAGGCAGAGGGTACAAGAGTCTTGAGCGGCATCGAAGAGTATCTTCAAAATCTTCTGGGCAGCATGTGATCATCTGTAGTAAGGGGCTCTCCGGCAGGAAGTGGTTACGAGATGCTAGAATTAGAATTAGTAAAATCATTTAACCCGAATATGTCGGTGTACTAAAGTAGGGGTACCTTAGTATCCCGAACTTGTGCACGGGCAGTCGCAGCGACCCGCGGCAAGGCTTGCCGGGCGACCGCCAAGACCCTCCGTGGTTCCTTTGGGACCATTCAAGAACAAAGTATCCAAGAGCAAAACAAGGCCCCGGCAAGAGGAGCTTGTCGGGAAGGAGACAGGACCCCGGAAAGAGGAGCTTGCCGGGAAGGAGACGAGGCCCCGGTAAGGGGAGCTTGCCGGGAAGAAGCACGAAGCCCCCGGCAAGAGGAGCTTGCCGGGAAGATCAACCAAAGCATCTCAAGAAGCTCGCTGCGGCGCACTGCGCGTCCCGACAAGCTCCCGGACGCGACAAAGCAACATCCGCGGCAAGGCGCTTGCCGCGACAAGCTACTACTCTGCAGCCCGCGCTCCAGCTCACCCACCAACGTGTCGCTCTGGGACCGCTCCTGGCGTACATGGCGGGAGGCTGTGCAGCCGGGGGCATGCGGTGGCGAGCAGGCGCTGACAAGGACCCATCGTGGCAAACGGTGGCGCCCCTGACGATCCCTTTCCGCCCCGTCTAGGCGACACAGACAGGCATTTAATGCCTTTGTCCCCTGCCGTCAGGGTCAGGTATGATACAACTGTAGCCAGCGGTGACACCCAACTACCACCTCTTTTACATTTTTACCCTCACCTCTGTTGCCACCTGTCGGTGACCCCTTTGACATATAAAAGGAGGCCCATGCGCAACAGTGGGGGGGAGGGAGGACGGCCATTCTCACGCTCGGTCTCGCCAGCTGCTTGAGTGTACTATAGCACTCATCGCTCCCGAGCAAGAACTCAATACAACCAGCAAAGCAGGAGTTGGGTTTTACGCATCTGTGCGGCCCGAACCTGGGTAAACCGACCGCGTCGCTCGTGCGTTCGCCTCGATCTGCTCTTTGTGCATCCACCGCCCCCTGCCGAACCGAAAGGGGCTCGGTCCGCCGATCCCCATAGGTGTACGTGGGATCAGCAACCCCCGACATCTTTGGCGCGCCAGGTAGGGGGTGCGTCGAGGTTGTGCGAACCTGATCTGGCGTTCGCACGAGCCAAATCTTCATCCTCTTCATCAACATGCCGCCAAAGAAGAAGGCTTCGGAGGTAGCCGCTCCGTCTGCGCCGATCCCACCCTCGCCAGAGTGAACGGCTGGTGGGGTAGGCGCCGGCGGAAGAGCGGGTGACGACGGGGGGACTCATGGTGCTGCCAGGTCCAAGGACAAGGCTGCGCCACACGTCGGCGGCGCGGTCGCCTCCCACAACGACCGCGCGCACTCCAAGACCTCGGCATCCGTACACGCACCGCGCCCAGCCCAGGAGGCGTGGGAACAGCAGCGCCATGGCACCCACGGTACCATACGTCTGCTGGGCCAAGATCAAGCTGGCGGATCCCGGAGTGCTCAGGATCAGCATGCACGCCAACATGCTGGCGTGAGCATGGCGCGGTCGCTTGGACGAGATGTTGCTCCTTCTAACGCAGTTAGGAGTCCAAGCATATCTCGCTCCTCGCACCGTTCACTGCCGCCGCCCACCACTCCGGCAGAAGCGTTGGCACGTGCCCAGCTGCTCCTAGACTACCCTCCAGTGCCAGAGAAGATCGATGACTGGAGGGCCACTATCCAGAGCCTCATCGGCTTCGCCAACGGTGACAATCCACGACAACCGAGCGCATCGCTGCCGCGGCAAGTCAGCCAAGCGCGAGCTGGTGGCGACAAGACCGGCGAGGGTGCAACCACTGTGCACTCTCCGCCCCGAAGGCCAAGATCGCTGACTCGCCGGATCCACCTCGACAGCTACTCCACCGCGTCGTCAGATCCGCGAGCTCGTCGCGATCAACGCCAAGTCCTTCATGAGAGAAAGCAATCCACCCTGCCGCGGTTATCAGTGCGTTCCATCAGAACGTGCGTAATCGCAGGATGCGGGAGGAGATGGCGATGAGCAGGATCAGAGACGTCAGCGAGCTGTACGCCCTGGCCGACAAGTGTGCACGCGCTAAAGAAGGGAGGAAACTCCCCGGAGAAGATGCTAGAGCAGGGGGATCTGACAGCGAGGATGCCGCCCCGGCAAGGAAAAACCGGAAGCGCAACAGGAAGAAGAGCGGCAAAGAGGTACTAGTCGTTGAGCAGTCCGGCGATGACGGCCCCGCCAAGCAAGCCAAAGTTGGCAGCTCTGGCAAGGAGGTTGCCGCGTGCACCAACTGCCAGGCTGTGGCGGCCGCCGACAAGCAGGACGGCTCCGGCAAGCAGTACTGCAAGATTCACCGCACCAAGGGCCATGATCTCCAGAACTGCAAGAGGGTCGAGCACCTTGTCCAGCAACAAAAAGCTGAGTACGAGCGGCGCGACAAGGAGAGAGCCCAAGGAGGCGGTGGAGAAGCCGGCAAGAAGCGCGCTGGCCAGGGAGGAAGCCGCGCCAAGGCCAAGCAGCGGCAAGGAGACAGACCTCCCGGCGGTCGCGACAAGGACGAAGACGAAGACGACGACGAAGACATGGATGATGTTGAGAACAGCGAGCAGGAGTTTCAGAAGGCTACAGAAGTCTTGTGTGTTGACGGTGGCGCTTCTCTGCATACTTCCCATCGCCAACTCAAACAGTGGCACCGGGAAGTTAATGCGGCAGAGCCACCTGTCGAATCACGCAAGCTTCTGAAGTGGTCCAGCACGCCTATCGTCTTTGACATTGAGGACCACCCTGATCGCACAACTGCGGTCGGGTGCCTGCCGTTGTTGGTTTCGCCAACAATCCGCAACCTCAAGGTCACCAAGATGCTAGTTGACGGCGGGGCCGGCTTAAATCTTATCTCCTCCGCTGTGCTCCAGAAACTCCAGATCCCGGACAGCAAGCTCGAAGAGACCGGTACATTCCAAGGAATTAACCCGGGAAGTAGCAAGCCGAAAGGGAAGGTCACGTTGCCGGTGACATTTGGCAGCGAGCTGAATTTCAGAATGGAGAGGGTCACTTTTGACGTTGCTGATTTCCCATTGCCTTACAATGGGATACTAGGCCGTCCAGCACTCGCCAAGTTCATGGCAGCCTCTCAGTATGCATACAACATGCTCAAGATGCCAGGCCCGATAAGCGTCATCTCTGTCCCTGGCAACAAGAAGGATGCCCTTATCTGCACCGACAAGATCTACTGGGAAGCAGCTGCCGCGACAGACCGCAAGACACTTGCCACTGAAGCTCCCGGGGGGAAGAAGAAGACCAAGTCCGGCAAGAGCTATGATGCCTACTCCGGCAAGCACGCCTCTTCAGAGCGCTGCGCTGCCGTCGAGGATGCACCATCGAGCTCCACCGGCAAGAGTAAGAAGACGATGGTAGCTCCACCACTTACCAAGAAGGTGTCCGCCAAGGAGGACAGCACTGGTGGTACCTTCACCATCAGTGCCACGCTTGACCCTAAATAGGAAAGCGCGCTCGTTACTTTCCTGCGGGCGAATGTCGATGTGTTTGCATGGCAACCATCTGACATCCCCGGTGTTCCCAGGAAGGTAATTGAGCACCATCTTGCCGTTTGTCCTCATGTGCGGCCCGTCAAGCAGAAGGTCAGGAAACAGGCGGCGGAGCGCCAAGAATTCATAGCAGAAGAAGTCAAGAAATTGGAAGCAGCAGGCCTTGTCAGAGGGGTGCTCCATCCCACGTGGTTGGCCAATCCGGTTGTAGTGCGCAAGGCGAATGGCAAATGGAGGCTTTGTATTGACTTTACCGATGTTAATAAAGCTTGTCCCAAAGATCCGTTTCCCTTGCCACGCATTGACCAGATTGTTGACTCCACAGCCGGATGTGAGTTGCTTTCATTTCTTGACGCATATTCAGGATACCATCAGATCTTCATGGCAGAAGAGGATGAGGAGAAAACCGCATTCATTACTCCATGTGGCACGTAATGTTTCGTAAGGATGCCTTTCGGATTAAAGAATGCTGGTTCAACATTTGCCAGAGTAGTCCATATCGCTTTGAAGCCGCAGATACACGGAAATGTAGAAGCTTACATGGATGATATAGTGGTCAAAAGCAAAGACAGGGCAACTCTGATCCAAGACTTAGAAGAGACTTTTGCAAATCTGCGCAAGGTCAACCTCAAGCTCAACCCCGAGAAGTGTGTGTTTGGAGTCCCTTCCGGCAAACTTCTTGGGTTCTTTGTGTCTCACCGGGGAATCGAAGCTAATCCCGACAAGATCAAGGCCATTGAGCAGATCGAAGCACCAAAGCGCGTCAAGGATGTACGGAAGCTTGCCGGCTGCGTGGCTGCTCTCAGCAGGTTTATCTCTCGGTCTGCTGAGCGCGCCCTGCCATTTTTCAAATTTTTGAAAAGGGCAGGTCCAATGAAATGGACTCCGGAAGCGGAGGCTGCGCTGCAAGACTTGAAGAGATACCTGTCCTCCACTCCAACACTTGTCGCACCTAAACCACAAGAGAAGTTGCTGCTGTACATAGCGGCAACCAATCAAGTGGTTAGTGCTGCGTTAGTAGCGGAGAGGGAGGCCGATGACGAGCCAGCGACCGCGGCAAGCACATCCAGCGACAAGCAGGGGGCTTCCCCGACAAGCTCTGGTCCCGACAAGCAAGGGTCTGCGCAGATGCAAGAGGAGATACAGAAGAAGATGGTGCAATGCCCAGTTTACTTTGTCAGTTCCCTTTTGCAGGGGCTAGGTCAAGGTACTCTGGTGTGCAGAAGTTGCTTTTCGGCCTTCTCATGGCCTCGAGAAAGCTACGCCATTACTTCCAAGCACATGAGATCACAGTTGTCACTCGCTTTCCGCTGAAGAAGATATTGCAAAATCCAGAAGCAACAGGCAGGATTGTCGAGTGGGCACTAGAGCTGTCAAGCTATGGCCTCAAGTTTGAGAGTACATCAACAATCCAGAGCACAGCATTGGCAGAGTTCATAGAAGAATGGACGCCAACTCCAGACGAAGAAATTCCGGAGACGAGCATCCCCGCCAAGGAAGCAAGCAAAGAGTGGCTCATGTACTTTGACGGTGCCTTCTCGCTGCAAAGCGCCGGTGCTGGTGTACTGCTTGTCGCACCCACCGGAGAGCACCTCAAGTACATAGTCCAGATGCACTTTCCCAAGGAGCAAGCGACAAACAATACTGCAGAATATGAAGGCCTGCTTGCCGGTCTCAGGATCGCGGCAGAACTTGGGATTAAGAAGCTCATTGTTAGGGGTGACTCGCAGCTTGTCGTCTGCCAAGTGAACAAGGTTTACCAGAGTCCGTTGATGGAAGATTACGTTGATGAAGTGAGGAAGCTAGAAGAGCGCTTTGACGGCCTGCAAATGGAACATGTTCCAAGAGCTGAGAACGACATTGCCAATGGCCTGTCGAAGTGCGGTGCACTTAAATTACCTGTGGAACCAGGGATTTTTGTGCTCAAGCTGACTCAGCCGTCCGTAACACCATCAACTGGACAGAGCAAGAAGAGGAAGTTGATTTCTGGTGACTATCTTCTGGTAGAGCTTCCCGAAGCCGCCGCCAAGAAGGTCCCCAAGATCGACGCCAAGAATGCTGAGGAGCAGTCTGCTCCGGCAAGCCCCAGGGTTTGTTCCGTTGAAGCAGATTCTCCCGACAAGTTTTGCTCCGGCAAGCTTGCCGGGGAACGTCAAGCTCCAGCAAAGCCACGGGCTCTTGCCGTAGAAGCGTACGTTCCCGCAGCAGCAGATGTGCCTTTAGTCCTTGTTGTCGAGCCACAGGCTCCAACATGGGCGCAGCAGATTGTCCGTTTCCTTCAGACACGAGAGCTTCCCGAGGAACCAGAAGAAGCGGAAAGAGTAGCCCGGCAGTCTAGTATGTACCAGTTTGTCGACAACACACTGTGCAGAAGAAGACTCAATGGTGTGAAATTGAAGTGTATTCCTCGGGAAGATGGACAGAAGCTGTTGGCAGAGATACACGGAGGAATATGTGGTCACCACATTGTGGCAAGAGCTCTTGTCGAAAAAGCATTCCGGCAAGGCTTCTTCTGGCCGACAGCCCTCCAGGATGCAACTGCACAAGTAACCAAGTGTGAAGCGTGCCAGTTCCATTCCAAGCAGATACACTAGCCAGCTCAAGCTCTCCAGACGATCCCTTTATCCTGGCCATTTTCGGTCTGGGGGCTCGATATCCTCGGCCCCTTTCCCCAAGCTGTCGGGGGCTTTGAGTACTTGTACGTCGCAATCGACAAGTTCACAAAGTGGCCGGAAGTGGAACCAGTGAGGAAGGTGACAGCACAGTCAGCAGTCAAGTTCTTCAGGTCGATTGTGTGCCGTTTCGGAATCCCCAACAGGATAATCACTGACAACGGTACCCAATTTACGAGCCGCACCTTCATGCAGCACGTCCAAGATCTTGGCGCCAAGGTCTGCTTCGCTTCTGTTGCTCACCCGAGAAGCAACGGTCAAGCTGAGAGGGCAAATGCTGAAGTGCTGCACGGGCTCAAGACCAGAACTTTCGACAGGCTGCACAAGTGCGGACGCAACTGGATCGAGGAGTTGCCGGTGGTTCTTTGGTCGATCAGGACGACGCCAAATCGAGCCACTGGCCAGACACCCTTTGCTCTAGTCTATGGAGCGGAGGCAGTTATCCCCACGGAACTCATATACGGGTCACCTCGAGTGCTCGCTTATGATGAGCTTGAGCAAGAGCAACTGCGGAAAGATGACGCGTTGCTCCTTGAGGAAGATCGTCTTCAGGCTGCTGTGCGAGCCGCTCGCTACCAGCAAGCTTTGCGCCGCTATCATAGCCGCAAAGTTAACGCCAGAAGTCTCGAGGAAGGCGACCTTGTTCTTTGGCGCATTCAGTCCGCCAAGAATTCCAACAAGTTGACGCCGAAGTGGGAAGGCCCTTACCGGGTGAAACGAGTCACCAGGCCTGGCGCTGTCTGCCTGGAGACCGAAGATGGCATACCAGTGAGCAACTCCTGGAATATCGAGCATCTTCGTAAGTTTTACCCGTAAGACGCGGTTGTCGGACCCTGTCCGGCAACCACCCTTTTGTACAAGTCTTGCCGCTGTTGCATGTAATCCTTTGTACAAAGCCAGGCGCAGACCCTGAGCACAAGTAAATGAAGCGCTGGCGCCCAGAGTTATAGCATGCATGCTAGGTCGAGTCGGGTCCTTGGTTAGGGTTGATAGTGCTTAACAGCGGCTAACCCCTAACGTAGAGGTCGAGTGTGCATCCATTTGCCCTTCTTTCGTTTCCTTTGGTTCGCAGGGCTCGCATATCCTTGCCGGACCGCTTGGGGACGAAAAGGAGAAGGACCTGCCGGCATTTGGACCCCGGCAAGCCAGTGTTGCCGGGGGCTGCAAGTACCAAGGTTCACCCACGACAAGCCAGAGTTGCCGGGGGCTGCAATCTCAGATAAGTATTTCGTCCCTCTTCATGCATTCTCTTATGGACTGGGGAATACGAAACCTCGTTTCTTCCCGAAAGCTACCGTGCTCCCTTAGCTCTAGGCCCTGGGGCCCGTTCCTGGGGCCAAGTTTTGGTCGTAGTCGCGGCAGTAAAGGGATGAAACGAGGGGCCGCACCCGCCTCGTCCCTGCCTCCGTCAAAAGCGTGAGAAAGGTCGAGCGACGTGGGTAGACGGCAGGGCCTGTTGCCGGGGAAGGAGTGTCTATCTGAAAGATACCAATGATTTGCTCCTTGACGTGGGTTCTACCCGCGAGACAAATGACCCGGCAAACATCCCCTTTTCATTAAAAAAAACATTCCACACAGGTACAGTCCATAGGGGATGAAAAACATGAAAGAGAGGATTACAAGTTTTAAATGCAACTAAGGCCCGAAGGCTTACAAATTAAAAAGATAAGATGCCCGTAATCCTTTTCTTGTCCCTCTCTTCAGGAGGTAGGTTAAGGAGGCGAGAAGGGCAAAAGGAGCGCCTAGGCGAACTACGGGTGCCAGAAGACACCAAGAGAACACCCCGGGGGCCGTCCGGAGGCTGGACGGTGATGGCGGCGCCGGAAGCGGGGCTCGAAGACGAGGCGGCAGGACGTCAGCACGCTGTCGAGGGCACCACGCCCTCGTACTCCGACTTGACGACCTTGCCGCCAGCCCTCTTCCTCTTCCACAGCCTCCCTACGCCAGCCGCCCAAGGAGACGACCCCGGGGAGTTCAAGGAGCCGGCGACACGGATGATGGGGTTGCCGGTGCCGCACGGAGCGGCGCCCGACACCTAGTCGGACCCGCCATCCTGCCGCCCGCTCCCCTCGTTGTCGCTGTCGCTCCCCTCCTCGTCACTCTCGCTCGAGGAGGAGCCTTCGCTATCGGAGGAGCTGTCCACGCAGCACCGTGCCCGGATGCCGAATCACCCGAAGACCTTGACGGAGAGGAGATCGCCCTCCATCAACTTAAAATGGAGGGTGAGCCCCGCCGTCAAGCTGTGGATGCGGGCGAAGGTCTTCCACCCTCGACCAAGATACATCACACCAGGGGCTGGGAATTCGGCGCGGCCTCGCGTGCCGCTGATCCCACAGCCCCTCATGTGCAGTCTCAGTGTCTCGGGCGGGTCCAACTCCACCACGTCCGCAAACAGAGCTGGGAGTCGGAGGTGACGACGAGGCGCCCGGCGCAGCCTGACGAAGAACTCGCAAGGGTCATCCCCAGCATGGACCGCCGCGGGGGGGGGGGAAGAGCCACCGGCGGAGGCGAAGCCGACGCGCCGCCTCGTCCACCTCTTCCCCGAGCGCCTCGACCTCGTCCACGACCTCGCCCCCTCCCTCTTCCCCCTACGGCTGGCTCTGCCACCACGGGCGCGGGAGAGGGAGGGATGCGCTGTCTGGCGGCAACCCTCGCCGCCACCGATGAGGGACCAGGGTTCCCTTTCTCCATGGCGAATGGGAGGAAGGGGAGCAGAAGCTGTAGGAAGGAGGGGATGAGAGAATCCGGGCTTCCGTCCTCCCCTCCCGCTCTTTATAAAGGAGCGAGGTGGGGGCTCGGCCGCCCCGCTCAGCGAATCAAGACACGGGGAGCGCAGGGAGCTGGGGCCGACCCGCTCCCTCGACCCGTGACGGCCCAGTTTCCCGCCTCCGTCGTCCACGACCCCAAGTGCATGGGAGCCGCGTGGCAGGCGTGCAGAACCGAGGCGACGAATGAGACGACCCCTCCCCACCCCGTGATCGTGGGGAGTGGACGCCTTGAAAACTGCCCACGATCTCTCCCACGATGCCGCGTTCGACGCGTGCCGTGCGGGGAGGGCGCGGTGGATGCGGAGTGAGTTATTTCATGCCCTAGGCCGCGCGTGCCCATGCACTGTCTTGGGCCTGGCCCAACGCACACGCAAGATCATGGTGATGCATAGCAATGAGAGGGGAGAGTGTTGTCTACATACCCTCATAGACCGTAAGCGGAAGCGTTATGACAACGCGGTTGATGTAGTCGTACGTCTTCACGATCGGCCGATCCTAGTACCGAAAGTACGGCACCTCTGCGATCTGCACATGTTCGGCTCGGTGACGTCCCATGAACTCATGATCCAGTAGAGTGTCAAGGGAGAGTTTCATCAGCACGACGGTGTGATGACGGTGATAATGATGCTACCGGAATAGGGCTTCGCCTAAGCACCGCTATGATATGACCGAGGTGGATTATGGTGGAGGGGGGCACCGCACACGGCTGGAAACAATCAACTTGTGTGTCCTAGGGTGCCCCCTGCCCCCGTATATAAAGGATCAAGGGGGAAGGCCGGCTGACCCTTAGAGGTGCGCCAAGGCGGGGAGGAGTCCTCCTCCTAGTAGGAGTAGGACTCCCCTTTCCTAGTCCTACTAGGAGGAGGAAGAGGAAGGAAGGAGAGGGAGAGAAGAGAAGGAAAGGGGGACGCCGCCCCCCTTCCCTAGTCCAATTTGGACCAAAGGGGGAGGGGGCGCGGCCCTGCCTTGGTTGGCCCTCTCTCTCTCCACTAAGGACCATTTTGGCCCATTAGTCCCCCTTGGGGTTCCGATAACCCCCCGGCACTCTGATAATTATCTGGTGACCCCCGGAACTCATCCGGTGTCCGAATATAGTCATCCAATATATCAATCTTTATCTCTCGACCATTTCGGGACTCCTCGTCATGTCCGTGGTCACATATGGGACTCCGAACTATCTTCGGTACATCAAAACACATAAACTCATAATACCGATCGTCACCGAATGTTAAGCGTGCGGACCCTACGGGTTCGAGAACTATGTAGACATGATCGAGACACGTCTCCGGTCGATAACCAATAGCGAAACCTGGATGTTCATATTGGCTCCCACATATTCTACGAAGATCTTTATTGGTCAAACCGCATAATAACATATGTTGTTCCCTTTGTCATTGGTATATTACTTGCCCAAGATTCGATCGTCGGTATCTCAATACCTAGTTCAATCTCGTTATCAGCAAGTCTCTTTACTCGCTTTGTAATGCATCATCCTACAACTAACTCATTAGTCACATTGCTTGCAAGGCTTATAGTGATGTGCATTACCGAGAGGGCCCAGAGATACCTCTCCGGCAATCGGAGTGACAAATCCAAATCTCCATCTATGCAACTCAACAAACACCATCGGAGACACCTGTAGATCATCTTTATAGTCACCGAGATATGTTGTGACATTTGATAGCACACTAAGTGTTCCTCCGGTATTCGGGAGTTGCATAATCTCATAGTCATAGGAACATGTATAAGTTATGAAGAAAGCAATAGCAACAAACTAAATGATCATCGTGCGAAGCAAAAGGATGGGTCAAGTCAATCACATCATTCTCTAATGATGTGATCCCGTTCATCAAATGACAACTCTTGTCCATGGCTAGGAAACTTAACCATCTTTGATTAACGAGCTAGTCAAGTAGAGGCATACTGGTGACACTCTGTTTGTCTATATATTCACACATGTACTAAGTTTCCGGTTAATACAGTTCTAGCATGAATAATAAACATTTATCATGATATAAGGAAATATAAATAACAACTTTATTATTGCCTCTAGCGCATATTTCCTTGAGTCTCCCACTTGCACTAGAGTCAATAATCTAGTTCACATCGTCATGTGATTTAACACCAATAGTTCAATATTTATGTGATTAGTTCACATCTCCATGTGACTAATACCCAAAGGGTTTACTAGAGTCAATAATCTAGTTCACATCGCTATGTGATTAACACCCAAAGAGTGATCATGTTTTGCTTGTGAGAGAAATTTAGTCTATGGGTCTGCAACATTCAGATCTGTATGTATATTGCAAATTTCTATGTCTACAATACTCTGCACGGAGCTACTCTAGCTAATTGCTCCCACTTTCAATATGTAGCTAGATCGAGACTTAGAGTCATCTAGATCGGTGTCAACAGCTTGCATCGACATAACTCTTATGACGAACTCTTTTATCACCTCCATAACCAAGAAATAATTCCTTAATCCTCTAAGGACAATTTTGATCGTTGTCCAGTGATCTAATCCTAGATCACTATTGTACTCCCTTGCCAAAATCATGCTAATGTATACAATAGGCCTGGTACACAGCATAGCATACTTTATAGAACCTATGACTGAGGCATAGGAAATGACTTTTTCATTCTCTTTCTATTTTCTGCCGTGGTCGGGTTTTGAGTCTTTACTCAACTTCACACCTTGCAACATAGTCAAGAACTCCTTCTTTGACTGTTCCATTTTGAACTACTTCAAAAAGTATGTCAAGGTATGTACTCATTGAAAAACTTTATCAAGCGTCTTGATCTATCTCTATATATCTTGATGCCCAATATGTAAGCAGCTTTACCGAGGTCTTTCATTGAAAAATTCTTATTCAAGTATCCTTTTATGCTATCCAGAAATTCAGTATCATTTCCGATCAACAATATGTCATCCACATATACTATCAGAAATGCTACAGAGCTCCCACTCACTTTCTTGTAAATACAAGCTTCTCCAAAAGTATGTATAAAACTATATGCTTTGATTAACTCATCAAAGCGCATATTCCAACTCCGAGATGCTTGCACCAGTCCATAGATGGACCGCTAGAGATTGCACACTTTGTTAGCATCTTTAGATTGACAAAACCTTCTTGTTGCATCATATACAACTCTTCTTTAAGAAATCCATTAAGGAATGTAGTTTTGATATCCATTTGCCAGATTTCATGAAATGTGGCAATTGCTAACATGATTTGGACAGACTTTAAGCATCGGTACTTGTAAGCACATCTCATCATAGTCAACATCTTGAACTTGTCAAAAACCTTTTGCGACAATTCGAGCTTTGTAGATAGTAACACTACTATCAACGTCCGTCTTCCTCTTGAAGATCCATTTATTCTCAATGGCTCTCCGATCATTGGGCAAGTCAATCAAAGTCCATACTTTGTTCTTTATACATGGATCCCATCTCAGATTTCATGGCGTCAAGCCATTTTGTGGAATCTGGGCTCATCATCGCTTCCTCATAGTTTGTAGGTTCGTCATGGTCAAGTAACATGACCTTTAGAATAGGATTACCATACCACTCTGGTGCGGAACATAATCTGGTTGACCTACGAGGTTCGGTAGTAACTTGATCCGAAGTTTCATGATCATCATCATTAACTTCCTCACTAATTGGTGTAGGAATCACTTTAACTGATTTCTGTGATGAACTACTTTCCAATAAGGGAGCAGGTACAGTTACCTCATCAAGTTCTACTTTCCTCCCACTCCTTCTTTCGAGAAAAACTCCTTCTCTAGAAAGGATCCCTTCTTAGCAATGAATATCTTGCCTTCGGGTCTGTGATAGAATGTGTACCCAACAGTCTTCTTTGGGTATCCTATGAAGACACATTTCTCCGATTTGGGTTCGAGCTTATCAGGTTGAAGCTTTTTTCACATAAGCATCGCAGCCCCAAACTTTAAGAAACGACAACTTGGGTTTCTTGCCAAACCACAGTACATAAGGTGCTGTCTCAACGGATTTTGATGGTGCCCTATTTAACGTGAATGCAGCCGTCTCAAATGCATAACCCCAAAATGATAGTGGTAAATTGGTAAGAGACATCATAGATCACACCATATCTAATAGAGTACAGTTATGACGTTCGCACACACCATTACGTTGTGGTGTTCCAAGCGGCGTGAGTTGCAAAACTATTCGACATTGTTTCAACTGAAGGCCAAACTAGTAACTCAAATATTTCGTCTCCGCGATCAGATGGTAGAAACTTTATTTTCTTGTTACGATGATTCTCCACTTCACTCTAAAATTCTTTGAACTTTTCAAACGTTTCAGACTTGTGTTTCATTAAGTAGATATACTCATATCTGCTCAAATCATCTATGAAGGTCGAAAAATAATGATACCCGCCGCGAGCCTCAACACTCTTCGGACCACATACATCGGTATGTATTATTTCCAATAAGTCAGTGGCTCGCTCCATTGTTCCGGAGAACGGAGTCTTAGTCATCTTGCCCATGAGGCATGGTTCGCAAGCATCAAATGATTCATAATCAAGTGATTCCAAAAGTCCATTCGCATGGAGTTTCTTCATGTGCTTTACACCAATATGACCTAAATGGTAGTGCCACAAGTATGTTGCACTATCATTATCAACTTTGCATCCTTTGGCATCAATATTATGAATATGTGTATCTCTACGATCGAGATTCAATAAACCATTCACCTTGGGTGTATGACCATGCTACCTCTTGAGCACTGCATTGGTTTTCCCCGAAGAGGAAGGGATGATGTAGGAAAGTAGCATAAGTATTTCCCTCAGTTTTTGAGAGCAAGGTATCAATCCAGTAGGAGCCTACGCGCGAGTCCCTCGTACCTGCACAAAACAAATAAATCCTCGCAACCAACGCGATTAGGGGTTGTCGATCCCTACACGGCCACTTACGAGAGTGAGATCTGATAGATATGATAAGATAATATTTTTGGTATTTTTATGATAAAGATGCAAAGTAAAATAAAAGGAAATGAAAATAACTAAGTATTGGAAGATTAATATGATGAAGATAGACCCGGGGGCCATAGGTTTCACTAGTGGCTTCTCTCAAGAGCATAGGTATTCTACGGTGGGTGAACAAATTACTGTTGAGCAATTGACAGAATTGAGCATAGTTATGAGAATATCTAGGTATGATCAGGTATATAGGCCTCACGTCCAAGACAAGTAGACCGACTCCTACCTGCATCTACTACTATTACTCCACTCATCGACCGCTATCCAGCATGCATCTAGAGTATTAAGTTCATGAAAACAGAGTAACGCCTTAAGCAATATGACATGATGTAGAGGGATAAACTCATGCAATATGATGAAAACCCCATCTTGTTATCCTTGATGGCAACAATACAATACGTGCCTTGCTGCCCCTACTGTCACTAGGAAAGGACACCACAAGATTGAACCCAAAGCTAAGCACTTCTCCCATTGCAAGAAAGATCAATCTAGTAGGCCAAACCAAACTGATAATTCGAAGAGACTTGCAAAGATAACCAATCATACATAAAAGAATTCAGAGAAGATTCAAATATTGTTCATAGATAGACTTGATCATAAACCCACAGTTCATCAGTCTCAACAAACACACCGAAAAAAGAAGATTACATCGAATAGATCTCCACAAGAGAGTGGGAGAACATTGTATTGAGATCCAAAAAGAGAGAAGAAGCCATCTAGCTAATAACTATGGACTCGAAGGTCTGAGGTAAACTACTCACACTTCATTGGAGGGGCTATGGTGATGATGTAGTAGCCCTCCGTGATGGATACCCCCTCCGGCGGAGCTCTGAAACAGGCCCGAAGATGGGATCTCGTGGATACAGAAAGTTGCCATGGTGGAATTAGGTTTTTGGCTCCGTATCTGATCGTTTGGGGGTATGTAGGTATATATAGGAGGAAGGAGTACGTCGGTGGAGCAACAGGGGGCCCACGAGGGTGGAGGGCACGCCTGGGGGGGTAGGCGCGCCCCCCTACCTCATGGCCTCCTCCTTTGTTTCTTGATGTAGGGTCCAAGTCTCCTGGATCATGTTCAGTGAGAAAATCACGTTCCTGAAGGTTTCATTCCGTTTGGACTCCGTTTGATATTCCTTTTCTTCGAAACCCTAAAACAGGCAAAAAACAGCAAATTTGGGTTGGGCCTCCGGTTAATAGGTTAGTCCCAAAAATAATATAAAAGTGGATAATAAAGCCCAATAATGTCCAAAACAGTAGATAATATAGCATGGAGCAATCAAAAATTATAGATATGTTGGAGACGTATCAACCGTCATGAACTCCATCGTTACCGGCATGACACCATGATCTCCATCATCTTGATCTCTATCAACATGTCATCACTTGGTCGTCTCGCCAACTATTGCTATCGCATAGCGATAAAGTAAAGCAATTATGTGGTGCTTGCATCTTATGCAATAAAGAGACAACCATAAGGCTCCTGCCCGTTGCCAATAACTTTAAAAAACATGATCATCTTATACAACAATTTATATCTCATCACGTCTTGACCATATCACATCACAACATGCCCTGCAAAAACAAGTTAGACGTCCTCTACTTTGTTGTTGCAAGTTTTCCATGGCTGCTACAAGCTTAGCAAGGACCATTATTACCTACAGCATAAAAACCACACCGTGGTATAGTGATTGCTTTTTGATCTTCAAAAAGAACCATGTTCATCGAATCTGATTCAACTAAAGTTGGAGAAACAGGCACCCACTAGCCACCTGTGTGCGAAGCACGTCGGTAGAACCAGTCTCGCGTAAGCGTACGCGTAATGTCGGTCTGAGCCGCTTCATCCAACAATACCGATGAATCAAGAATCAACTAGTGACAGCAAGCAATATGTATATACCCACGCCCACAACTCCTTTGTGTTCTACTCGTGCATATAACATCTATGCATAGACCTGGCTATGATGACACTGTTGGAGAACGCAGTAATTTCAAAAAATTTCCTACGCACACGCAAGATCATGGTGATGCATAGCAACGAGAGGGGAGAGTGCTGTCTACGTACCCTTGTAGACCGTAAGCGGAAGCATTATGACAACGCGGTTGATGTAGTTGTATGTCTTCACAATCGACCGATCCTAGTACCAAAAGTACGGCACCTCCGCGATCTGCACACGTTCGGCTCGGTGACGTCCCATGAACTCACGATCTAGCAGAGTGTCAAGGGAGAGTTTCGTCAGCACGACGGAGTGATGATGGTGATGATGATTCTACCAGAACAGGGCTTCAGCTAAGCACCGCTACGATATGACCGAGGTGGATTATGGTGGAGGGGGGCACCGCACACAGCTGGAAACAATCAACTTGTGTGTCCTAGGGTGCCCCCTGCCCCCGTATATAAAGGAGCAAGGGGGGAGGCCGACCGGCCCTTGGAGGCACGCCAAGGTGGGGAGGAGTCCTCCTCCTAATAGGAGTAGGACTCCCATTTCCTAGTCCTACTAGGTGGACAAAGGGGGAAGGAAGGAGAGGGAGAGAAGAGAAGGAAAGGGGGAGCCGCCCCCCTTCCCTAGTCCAATTCAGACTAGAGGGGGCGGGGCGCGTGGCCCTACCTTGGTCGGCCCTCTCTCTCTCCACTAAGGCCCATGTTGGCCCATTAGCCCCCCCGGGGTTCCGATAACCACCCAACACTCCGATAATTATCCGGTGACCCCCGGAACTCATCTGGTGTCCGAATATAGTCATCCAATATATCAATATTTATGTCTCGACCATTTCGGGACTCCTCGTCATGTCCGTTATCACATCCGGGACTCCTAACTATCTTCTGTACATCAAAACACATAAACTCATAATACCGATCGTCACAGAACATTCAGCGTGCGGACCCAACGGGTTCGAGAACTATGTAGACATGACCGAGACGCGTCTCCGGTCAATAACCAATAGCGGAACCTGGATGTTCATATTGGCTCCCACATATTCTACGAAGATCTTTATCGGTCACACCGCATAACGACATACGTTGTTCCCTTTGTCATCGGTATGTTACTTGCCCGAGATTCGATCGTCGGTATCTCAATACCTAGTTCAATCTCGTTACCGACAAGTCTCTTTATTCGTTCTGTAATGCATCATCCCGCAACTACCTCATTAGTCACATTGCTTGCAAGGCTTATAGTGATGTGCATTACCGAGAGGGCCCAGACATACCTCTCCGACAATCGGAGTGACAAATCCTATTCTCGATCTATGCCAACTCAACAAACACCATCGGAGAGACCTGTAGAGCATCTTTATAGTCACCAAGTTACGTTGTGACATTTGATATCACACTAAGTGTTCCTCCGGTATTCGGGAGTTGCATAATCTCATAGTCATAGGAACATGTATAACTTATGAAGAAATCAATAGCAACAAACTAAACGATCATCGTGCCAAGCTAACGGATGAGTCAAGTCAATGACATCATTCTCTAATGATGTGATCCCGTTCAACAAATGACAACTCTTGTCCATGGCTAGGAAACTTAACCATCTTTGATTAACAAGCTAGTCAAGTAGAGGCATACTAGTGACACTCTGTTTGTCTATATATTCACACGTGTACTAAGTTTCCGGTTAATACAATTCTAGCATGAATAATAAAAAATTATCATGATATAAGGACATATAAATAACAACTTTATTATTGCCTCTAGGGCATATTTCCTTCAGGCGGCTCTGTCACCGATGGTTTTTCGGCGAGGAGGCCACAGCGGCCGCAGGTGAAGGGATGGATGGACACAGCTCTCGGAGGGGAGCACGTACGTATGAGCAGCATGGTGTTGGGGAATGTAGTAATTTCAAAAAATTTCCTACGCACACGCAAGATCATGGTGATGCATAGCAACGAGGGGAGAGTGTGATCTACGTAACCTAGTAGATCGACAACGGAAGCATTTGGTTGATGTAGTCATACGTCTTCACGGCCCGACTGATCAAGCACCGAAACTATGGCACCTCCGAGTTTTAGCACACGTTCAGCTCGATGACGATCCCCGGACTCCGATCCAGCAAAGTGTCGGGGAAGAGTTCCGTCAGCACGACGGCGTGGTGACGATCTTGATGTACTACTGTCACAGGGCTTCGCCTAAGCACCGCTACAATATTATCGAGGACTTATGGTGGCAGGGGCGCCGCACACGGCTAAGAATAAGATCACGCG
Organism: Triticum monococcum; assembly: GCA_034509565.1. Lineage (NCBI taxonomy): Eukaryota > Viridiplantae > Streptophyta > Magnoliopsida > Poales > Poaceae > Triticum > Triticum monococcum. The sequence goes on along the minus strand of CM067842.1, from coordinate 70,559,030 downwards.
GATCAACTTGTGTATCTCTGGGGTTCCCCTGCCTCCGTATATAAAGGATCAAGGGGGGGTGCGGCCGGCCAAGGGGAGGCGTGCCAGGAGGAGTCCTACTCCCTCTGGGAGTAGGATTCCCCCCCCCCAATCCTAGTTGGAATAGGATTCGTGGAGGGGGGAAAAGAGAGAGGGGGCCGGCCCCCTCTCCTTGTCCTATTCGGACTAGGGGAGGGGAGGGGCGCGCGGCCCATCTTGGGCTGCCCCTTCTCTTTTCCACTAAAGCCCACTAAGGCCCATATAGCTCCCGGGGGGTTCCGGTAACCTCCCGGTACTCCGGTAAAATCCCGATTTCACCCGGAACACTTCCGATATCCAAACATAGGCTTCCAATATATCAATCTTTATGTCTCGACCATTTCGAGACTCCTCGTCATGTCCGTGATCACATCCGGGACTCCGAACAACCTTCGGTACATCAAAACGTATAAACTCATAATATAGCTGTCATCGAAACCTTAAGCGTGCGGACCCTACGGGTTCGAGAACAATGTAGACATGACCGAGACACGTCTCAGGTCAATAACCAATAGCGGGACCTGGATGCCCATATTGGCTCCTACATATTCTATGAAGATCTTTTATCGGTCAGACCGCATAACAACATACTTTGTTCCCTTTGTCATCGGTATGTTACTTGCCCGAGATTCGATCGTCGGTATCCAATACCTAGTTCAATCTCGTTACCGGCAAGTCTCTTTACTCGTTCTGTAATACATCATCCCGCAACTAACTCATTAGTTGCAATGCTTGCAAGGCTTAAGTGATGTGCATTACCGAGAGGGCCCAGAGATACCTCTCCGACAATCAGAGTGACAAATCCTAATCTCGAAATACGCCAACCCAACATGTACCTTTGGAGACACCTATAGAGCTCCTTTATAATCACCCAGTTACGTTGTGACGTTTGGTAGCACACAAAGTGTTCCTTCGGCAAATGGGAGTTCCATAATCTCATAGTCATAGGAACATGTATAAGTCATGAAGAAAGCAATAGCAACATACTAAACGATCGGGTGCTAAGCTAATGGAATGGGTCATGTCAATCAGATCATTCATCTAATGATGTGATCCCGTTAATCAAATAGCAACTCTTTGTCCATGGTTGGGAAACATAACCATCTTTGATTAACGAGCTAGTCAATTAGAGGCATACTAGTGACACTCTGTTTGTCTATGTATCACACATGTATTATGTTTCCGGTTAATACAATTCTAGCATGAATAATAAACATTTATCATGAAATAAGGAAATAAATAATAACTTTATTATTGCCTCTAGGGCATATTTCCTTCAGTCTCCCACTTGCACTAGAGTCAATAATCTAGTTCACATCGTCATGTGATTTAACAGCAATAGTTCACATCACCATGTGATTAACACCCATAGTTCACATCGCCATGTGACCAACACAAAAAGGGTTTACTGGATTCAGTAATCTAGTTCACATCGCTATGTGATTAACACCCAAAGAGTACTAAGGTGTGATCATGTTTTGCTTGTGAGAGAATCTTAGTCAACAGGTCTGCCACATTCAGATCCGCATGTATTTTGCAAATTTCTATGTCAACAATGCTCTGCATGGATCTACTCTAGCTAATTGCTCCCACTTTCAATATGTATCTAGACCGAGACTTAGAGTCATCTAGATTAGTGTCAAAACTTGCATCGGCGTAACCCTTTACGACGAACCTTTTTTCACTTCCATAATCGAGAAACATATCCTTATTCCACTAAGGATAATTTCGACCGCTGTCTAGTGATCTACTCCTAGATCACTATTGTACTCCCTTGCCAAACTCAGTGGTAGGGTATACAATAGATCTGGTACACAGCATGGCATACTTTATAGAACCTATGACCAAGGCATAGGGAATGACATTCATTCTCTTTCTATCTTCTGCCGTGGTCGAGCTTTGAGTCTTACTCAATTTCACGCCTTGTGACATAGGCAAGAAACTCTTTCTTTGACTGTTCCATTTTGAACTACTTCAAAATCTTGTCAAGGTATGTATTTATTGAAAAAAACTTATCAAGCGTCTTGATCTATCTCTATAGATCTTGATGCTCAATATGTAAGCAGCTTCACCGAAGTCTTTCTTTGAAAAACTCCTTTCAAACACTCCTTTATGCTTTACAGAATAATTCTACATTATTTCCGATCAACAATATGTCATTCACATATACTTATCAGAAATGCTGTAGTGCTCCCACTCACTTTCTTGTAAATACAGGCTTCACCGCAAGTCTGTATAAAACTATATGCTTTGATCAACTTATCAAAGCGTGTATTCCAACTCTGAGATGCTTGCACCAGTCCATAGATGAATCGCTGGAGCTTGCATATTTTGTTAGCACCTTTAGGATTGACAAAACCTACTGGTTGCATCATATACAACTCTTCTTTAAGAAATCCATTAAGAAATGCAGTTTTGTTTATCCATTTGCCAGATTTCATAAAATGCGGCAATTGCTAACATGATTCGGACAGACTTAAGCATAGATATGAGTGAGAAACTCTCATCGTAGTCAACACTTTGAACTTGTCGAAAACCTTTTGCGACAATTCTAGCTTTGTAGATAGTAACACTACTATCAACGTCCGTCTTCCTCTTGAAGATCCATTTATTTTCTATGGCTTGCCGATCATCGGGCAAGTCAACCAAAGTCCATACTTAGTTTTCATACATGAATCCCATCTCAGATTTCATGGCCTCAAGCCATTTTGCGGAAACTGGGCTCATCATCGCTTCCTCATAGTTCGCAAGTTCGTCATGGTCTAGTAACATGACTTCCAGAACAAGATTACTGTACCACTCTGCTGCGGATCTCACTCTAGTTTACCTACGAGATTCGGTAGTAACTTGACCTGAAGTTTTATGATCATCATCATTAGCTTCCTCACTAATTGGTGTAGTAGTCACAGGAACAGATTTCTGTGATGAACTACTTTCCAATAAGGGAGAAGGTACAATTACCTTATCAAGTTCTACTTTCCTCCCACTCACTTCTTTCGAGAGAAACTCCTTCTCTAGAAAGGATCCATTCTTAGCAACGAATGTCTTGCCTTCGGATCTGTGATAGAAAGTGTACCCAACTGTCTCCTTTGGGTATCCTATGAAGACATATTTCTCCGATTTGAGTTTGAGCTTATCGAGATGAAACTTTTTCACATAAGCATCGCAACTCCAAACTTTAAGAAACGACAGCTTAGGTTTCTTTCCAAACCATAGTTCACACGGTGTCGTCTCAACGGATTTAGATGGTGCCCTATTTAACGTGAATGCAGCTGTCTCTAATGCATAACCCCAAAACGATAGTGGTAGATCGGTAAGAGACATCATAGATTGCACTATATCCAATAAAGTATGGTTATGACGTTCGGACACACCATTATGCTGTGGTGTTCCATGTGGCATGAGTTTGTGAAACTATTCCACATTGTTTTAATTGAAGACCAAACTCGTAACTCAAATATTTGTCTCCGCGATCAGATCGTGGAAACTTTATTTTCTTGTCATGATGATTTTCCACTTCACACTGAAATTCTTTGAACTTTTCAAATGTTTCAGACTTATGTTTCATCAAGTAGATATACCCATATCTGTTCAAATCATCTGTGAAGTTCAGAAAATAATGATACTTGCCATGAGCCTTAACACTCATCGGACCGCATACATCAGTATGTATTATTTCCAATAAGTCAGTTGCTCGCTCCGGAGAACGGAGTCTTAGTCATCTTGCCCATGAGGCATGGTTCGCAAGCATCAAGTGATTCATAAGCAAGTGATTCCAAAATCCCATCAGCATGGAATTTCTTCATGCGCTTTACACCAATATGACCTAAACGGCAGTGCCACAAATAAGTTGCACTATCATTATTAACTTTGCATCTTTTGGTTTCAATATTATGATTATGTGTATCACTATGATCGAGATCCAACGAACTATTTTCATTGGGTGTGTAACCATATAAGGTTTTATTCATGTAAACAGAACAACAATTTATTCTCTTACTTAAATGAATAACCGTATTACAATAAACATGATCAAATCATATTCATGCTCAACGTAAACACCAAATAACACTTATTTAGGTTCAACACTAATCCCGAATTTATACGGAGTGTGCGATGATGATCATATCAATCTTGGAACCACTTCCAACACACATCGTCACTTCACCCTTAACTAGTCTCTGTTTATTCTGCAACTCCCGTTTCGAGTTACTAATCTTAGCAACTGAACTAGTATCAAATACTGAGGGGTTGCTATAAACACTAGTAAAGTACACATCAATAACATGTATATCAAATATACTTATGTTCACTTTGCCATCCTTCTTATCTGCCAATCACTTGGGGTAGTGCCGCTTCCAGTGACCAGTCCCTTTGCAGTAGAAGCACTCAGTCTCAGGCTTAGGTCCAGACTTGGGCTTCTTCACTTGAGCAGCAACTTGCTTGCTGTTCTTTTTGAAGTTCCCCTTCTTCCCTCTGCCCTTTTCTTGAAACTAGTGGTCTTGTCTATCGTCAACACTTGATGTTTTTCTTGATTTCTACCTTCATCGATTTCATGAAAAGCTCGGGAGTCGTTTTCGTCATCCCTTGCATACTATAGTTCATCACGAAGTTCTACTAACTTGGTTATGGTGACTAGAGAATTCTGTCAATCACTATCTTATTTGGAAGATTAACTCCCACTTGATTCAAGCGATTGTAGTACCCAGACAATCTGAGCACATGCTCACAAGTTGAGCGATTCTCCTCCATCTTTTAGCTATAGAACTTGTTGGAGACTTCATATCTCTCAACTCGGGTATTTGCTTGAAATATTAACTTCAACTCCTGGAACATCTCATATGGTCCATGACGTTCAAAACGTCTTTGAAGTCCCGATTCTAAGCCGTTAAGCATGGTGCACTAAACTATCAAGTAGTCATCATATTGAGCTAGCCAATCATTCATAACGTCTGCATCTGCTCCTGCAATAGGTCTGTCACCTAGCGGTGCATCAAGGACATAATTTTTCTATGCAGCAATGAGGATAAACCTCATATCACGGATCCAATCCGCATCATTGCTACTAACATCTTTCAACATAGTTTTTCTCTAGGAACATATCAAAATAAACACAGGGAAGCAACAACGCGAGCTATTGATCTACAACATGATTTGCAAAATACTACCAGGACTAAGTTCATGATAAATTCAAGTTCAATGAATCATATTACTTAAGAACTCCCACTTAGATAGACATCCCTCTAATCCTCTAAGTGATCACGTGACCCAAATCAACTAAACCATAACCAATCATCACATGAAATGGATTAGTTTTCAATGGTGAACATCATTATGTTGGTCATATCTACTATATGATTCACGCTCGACCTTTCGGTCTCCGTGTTCCGAGGCCATATCTGTATATGCTTGGCTCGTCAAGTATAACCTGAGTATTCCGCGTGTGCAACTATTTTGCACCCGTTGTATTTGAACGTAGAGCCTATCACACCCGATCATCACGTGGTGTCTCAGCACGAAGAACTTTCGCAACGGTGCATACTCAGGGAGAACACTTCTTGATAATTTAGTGAGAGATCATCTTATAATGCTACCGTCAATCAAAGCAAGATAAGATGCATAAAAGATAAACATCACATGCAATCAATATAAGTGATATGATATGGCCATCATCATCTTGTGCCTGTGATCTCCATCTTCGAAGCACCATCATGATCACCATCGTCACCGGCGCGACACCTTGATCTCCATCGCAGCATCGTTGTCGTCTCACCACTTTTATGCTTCCACGACTATCGCTACCGCTTAGTGATAAAGTAAAGCATTACAGCGCGATTGCATTGCATACAATAAAGCGACAACTATATGGCTCCTGCCAGTTGCCGATAACTCGGTTACAAAACATGATCATCTCATACAATAAAATTTAGCATCATGTCTTGACCATATCACATCACAACATGCCCTGCAAAAACAAGTTAGACGTCCTCTACTTTCTTTGTTTTACGTGGCTGCTACGGGCTTCAGCAAGAACCAATCTTACCTACGCATCAAAACCACAACGATAGTTTGTCAAGTTGATACCGTTTTAACCTTCGCAAGGATCGGGCGTAGCCACACTCGGTTCAACTAAAGTTGGAGAAACTGTCACCCGCAAGCCACCTATGTGCAAAGCACGTCGAGAGAACCGGTCTCGCGTAAGCGTACGCGCAATGTCGGTTCGGGCCAATTCGGACTAGGGGAGGGGAGGGGTGCGCGGACCATCTTGGGCTGCCCCTTCTCTTTTCCACTAAAGCCCACTAAGGCCCATATAGCTCCCGGGGGTTCCGGTAACCTCCCGGTACTCTGGTAAAATCCCGATTTCACCCGGAACACTTCTGATATCCAAACATAGGCTTCCAATATATCAATCTTTATGTCTCGACCATTTCGAGACTCCTCGTCATGTCCGTGATCACATCCGGGACTCCGAACAACCTTCGGTGCATCAAAATGTATAAACTCATAATATAACTGTCATCGAAACCTTAAGCATGCGGACCCTATGGGTTCGAGAACAATGTAGACATGACCGAGACACGTCTCCGGTCAATAACCAATAGCGGGACCTGGATGCCCATATTGGCTCCTACATATTCTACGAAGATCTTTTATCGGTCAGACCGCATAACAACATACTTTGTTCCCTTTGTCATCGGTATGTTACTTGCCCGAGATTCGATCGTCGGTATCCAATACCTAGTTCAATCTCGTTACCGGCAAGTCTCTTTACTCGTTTTGTAATATATCATCCCGCAACTAAATCATTAGTTGCAATGCTTGCAAGGCTTAAGTGATGTGCATTACCGAGAGGGCCCAGAGATACCTCTCCGACAATCGGAGTGACAAATCCTAATCTCGAAATACGCCAACCCAACATGTACATTTGGAGACACCTGTAGAGCTCCTTTATAATCACCCAGTTATGTTGTGACGTTTGGTAGCACACAAAGTGTTCGTCTGGCAAACGGGAGTTGCATAATCTCATAGTCATAGGAACATGTATAAGTCATGAAGAAAGCAATAGCAACATACTAAATGATCGGGTGCTAAGCTAATGGAATGGGTCATGTCAATCAGATCATTCATCTAATGATGTGATCCCGTTAATCAAATAACAACTCTTTGTCCATGGTTGGGAAACATAACCATCTTTGATTAACGAGCTAGTCAAGTAGAGGCATACTAGTGACACTCTGTTTGTCTATGTATTCACACATGTATTATGTTTCCGGTTAATACAATTCTAGCATGAATAATAAACATTTATCATGAAATAAGGAACTAAATAATAACTTTATTATTGCCTCTAGGGCATATTTCCTTCACATGGATGGAGTTGGGCGGATGGCATCGCGGAGATCTTCTCCAGAGGTGGTGGAGGGGACGCAGTTCGAAGTTCCGGTGAGGTAGAAGAGCTCGAGATGCATTGTCTTAACCAGGAGGAAGCCACGAGCACGCCTGAGGGGTTTGGAGAGGTTGAAGAGCGTCGGAGGAAGCAAAACGCTGAGGGGTATCCGCGGCGAGCTCCGGTGTAGAACGACAGCCAAAGGCCCGCTTGGCCTGGCTGCAGTGCTCTACTAGATGGTTGGAAGTTAGTGGAGGAGCTTGGGATGGCCAGACAGGCTCGAGGAGTGCTCTATATATAGCCGGGGGCGGGACAGGGGTCGAGATTGCCCGAGAGGGTTCTGGAGCAGTGAGAGGCGATAAGAGGGGCTCAGGTTGATGGGAGGGGTCATAGACGATCATGCGAACACAGTGGAGGGGTGGAGCCAAGCACAGGACGCGGGAGGGAGACGACATGGTCACGCGGGTGCACTGTGCCCTCTGCTCCACCCTGTCCGTGTCTGCAGCGGATGTCGCCGGTGTCGGGAGGCTCTAGGGAGAGGTCAGGAGGGACGAGTCGAGGTAGGCGATGTTGATTGACATGCTGGAATGGCCAGGGGTGGACGCATGGGCTGGATAGTGGCGATGCCGATGCGTAGAGCGCGCCGAACTCATGCCAGGCGCCCTGGACTCATGCGGTCACCGTGTGCACTGGTGCACCACAGTTCACCTGATTTGTGAATTCATGTCTGGGGGCTAGTCCGTGTTGGGTCACTCTGAAGTGTTGGATCATAGCCAGGTCGATGGGAGGTGACTAGAGCTTCCTGGCAAGTTTCTAGATAGAAACTATTGCTGTCATTTGAGAGAAATCTAGAACGAATTAGGAGCTGGAACTTGGAGGTTAAGGGTTTGTCAGTAAGGTCATCAAGCTGTAAAAATCTCAGCTCAGGGAGATCAGTCAAAAATATACTTCCTTCACAAAGTACCATTTCTGACCAGAATAGAAATTATTTTCTACAACAAAAATACTCCTCATAACCATGGAATATTTTTTGCATAGGATGACGAGGCATGGTCTAAATAATATTTGGGAATTTTCTCATATTTTGGGAGCAAGAACAATAGTGGTTGCTTTGGAGCAGAAGTGAAAATCATTCATTTTCAAATAGAAAATGAATGCTTTGCCTTTGAGAAAAATATTCCCATGGCACTATTTTGGGAGATATGAGAGCAAGAGATGTTTTTGGGAGTGAGGGGAGTCACTTGCGTGAAAATCAAAATAATGCCCAAGTGCTAAGTCCAAATGACTTAATTCAAAAACTCGGATTCAAACCAAATTTGCAACAAACTACAAAGAAAGAACAGTAGCAAAACCAGGGTGTCACAACCCCCCCCCCCTTAGGATGAATCTTGTCCTCAAAATTCGGTTGCTCGAGAAACATTTCAGGATATGTTGTCCTCAAAAAGTCTTCTATTTCCCAGGTAGCTTCATTCTCGGTATGGTGTTCCCACTTCACCTTGTAAAACTTAACTGACTTGCTGCGGGTAACTCTTTCCATCTCATCCAGTATTCGGAAAGGTTTCTCTTCATAAGTCAGATCCTTAGCAAGCTCTATTTCTGCCACATCAGTTTGTTTCTCTAGCGGTGAGATACACCTTCGTAATTGTGATATGTGGAAGACATCGTGTACTTCGAACAACTCGGGAGGAAGTTCCAGTTGATATGCCACTGTAACAACCTTGGACATGACCAGGAACGGGCCAATGTATCTTGGTGCAAGCTTTCCTCGAGTCTGAAATCTCTTAACTCCTTTCATGGGTGTGACTCGGAGGTAGGCATATGTTGGGGAACGTAGTAATTTCAAAAATTTCCTACGCACACGCAAGATCATGGTGATGCATAGCAACGAGGGGAGAGCATGATCTACGTACCCTTGTAGATCGCAACGGAAGCATTGACACAACATAGAGGAAGTAGTCATACGTCTTCTTCCCGATCCGACCGATCCAAGCACCGTTACTCCGGCACCTCCGAGTTCTTAGCACACGTACAGCTCGATGACGATCCCTGGGCTCCAATCCAGCAAAGCTTCGGGAAGGAGTTCCGTCAGCACGACGGCGTGGTGACGATCTTGATGTACTACCGATGCAGGGCTTCGCCTAAGCACTACAACGATATGATCGAGGTGGAATATGGTGGCAGGGGGCACCGCACACGGCTAAGGAACGATCACGTGGATCAACTTGTATCAAAACTTGCATCGGCGTAACCCTTTACGACAAACCTTTTTACCACGTCCATAATCGAGAAACATATCCTTATTTCACTAAGGATAATTCTGATCGCTGTCTAGTGATCTACTCCTAGATCACTATTGTACTCCCTTGCCAAATCAATGCAGGGTATACAATAGATCTGGTATACAGCATGACATACTTTATAGAACCTATGGCCAAGGCATAGGGAATGACTTTCATTCTCTTTCTATTTTCTGCCGTGGTCGGGTTTTGAGTCTTACTCAACTTCACACCTTATAATACAGGCAAGAACTCTTTCTTTCACTGCTCCATTTTGAACAACTTCAAAATCTTGTCAAGGTATGTACTCATTGAAAAAACTTATCAAGCGTTTTGATCTATCTCTATAGATCTTGAAGCTCAATATGTAAGCAGCTTCACCGAAGTCTTTCTTTGAAAAACTCCTTTCAAACACTCCTTTATGCTTTACAGAATAATTCTACATTATTTCCGATTAACAATATGTCATTCACATATACTTATCAGAAATGCTGTAGTGCTCCCACTCACTTTCTTGTAAATACAGGCTTCATCGCAAGTCTGTATAAAACTATATGCTTTGATCAACTCATCAAAGCGTATATTCCAACTCCGAGATGCTTGCACCAGTCCACAGATGGATCCCTGGAGCTTGCACATTTTATTAGCACCTTTCGGGTTGACAAAACCTTCTGTTGCATCATATACAACTCTTCTTTAATAAATCCATTTGCCAGATCATGGATTCGGACAGACTCAAGCATAGATACGAGTGAGAAGCTCTCATCGTAGTCAACACCTTGAACTTGTCGAAAACCTTTTGCGACAATTCTAGCTTTGTAGATAGTAACACTACTATCAGCGTCCGTCGTCCTCTTGAAGATCCATTTATTCTCAATTGCTTGCCGATCATCGGGCAAGTCAACCAAAGTCCAAACTTTGTTCTCATACATGGATCATATCTCAGATTTCATGGCCTCAAACCATTTCGCGGAATCTGGGCTCATCATCGCTTCCTCATAGTTCGTAGGTTCGTCATGGTCAAGTAACATGGCCTCCAGAACAGGATTACCGTACCACTCCGGTGCGGATCTCACTCTGGTTTACCTACGAGATTCGGTAGTAACTTGATCTGAAGTTACATGATCATCATCATTAGCTTCCTCACTAATTGGTGTAGTAGTCACAAGAACAGATTTTTGTGATGAACTACTTTCCAATAAGGTAGAAGGTACAATTACCTTATCAAGTTTTCTACTTTCCTCCCACTCACTTCTTTCAAGAGAAACTCCTTCTCTAGAAAGGATCCATTATAAGCAACGAATGTCTTGCCTTAGGATCTGTGATAGAAGGTGTACCCAACAGTCTCCTTTGGGTATCCTATGAAGACATATTTCTCCGATTTGGGTTTGAGCTTATCAGGATGAAACTTTTTCTCATAAGCATCGCAACCCCAAACTTCAAGAAACGACAACTTTGGTTTCTTGCCAAACCATAGTTCATAAGGCGTCGTCTCGACGGATATAGATGGTGCCCCTTTTTAACGTGAATGCAGCTGTCTCTAATGCATGACCCCAAAAACGATAGTGGTAAATCGGTAAGAAACATCATAGATTTGTACTATATCTAATAAAGTACGGCTATGACATTCGGACACACCATTAGACTGTAGTGTTCCGGGTGGCACGAATTTGTGAAACTATTCCACATTGTTTTAATTGAAGACCAAACTCGTAACTCAAATATTTGTCTCCGTGATCAGATCGTAGAAACCTTATTTTCTTGTTACGATGATTCTCCACTTCACTCTGAAATTCTTTGAACTTTTCAAATGTTTCAGACTTATGTTTCATCAAGTAGATATACTCATATCTGCTCAAATCATCTGTGAAGATCGGAAAATAATGATACCTATCGCGAGCCTCAATATTCATCGGACCACATACATCAGTATGTATGATTTCCAACAAATCTGTTGCTCGCTCCATTGTTCCGAAGAACGGCGTTTTAGTCATCTTGCCCATAAGGCATGGTTCGCAAGTATCAGGTGATTCATAATCAAGTGATTCCAAAATCCCATCAGCATGGAGTTTCTTTATGCGCTTTACACCAATATGACTTAAACTGCAGTGCCACAAATAAGTTGCACTATCATTATTAACTTTGCATCTTTTGGTTTCAATATTATGAATATGTGTATCACTACGATCGAGATCCAACGAACTTGTTTCATTGGGTGTATGACCATCGAAGGTTTTATTCATGTAAACAGAACAACAATTATTCTCTGACTTTAATGAATAACCGTATTGCAATAAACATGATCAAATCATATTCATGCTCAACGCAAAAACCAAATAACACTTATTTAAGTTCAACACTAATCCCGAAAGTATAGGGGAGTGTGCGATGATGATCATATCAATCTTGAAACAACTTCCAACACACATCGTCACTTCACCCTTAACTAGTCTCTGTTTATTCTGCAACTCCTGTTTTTCAAGTTACTACTCTTAGCAACTGAACCAATATCAAATACTGAGGGGTTGCTATAAACACTAGTAAAGCACACATCAATAACATGTATATCAAATATACTTTTGTTCACTTTGCCATCCTTCTTATCCGCCAAATACTTGGGGCAGTTCCGCTTCCAGTGACCAGTCCCTTTGCAGTAGAAGCACTTAGTCTCAGGCTTAGGACTACACTTGGGCTTCTTCACTTGAGCAGCAACTTGCTTGCCGTTCTTCTTGAAGTTCCCCTTCTTCCCTTTGCCCTTTTCTTGAAACTAGTGATCTTGTCAACCATCAACACTTGATGTTTTTCTTGATTTCTACCTTCGTTGATTTCAGCATCACGAAGAGCTTGGGAGTCGTTTTCGTCATCCCTTGCATACTATAGTTCATCACGAAGTTCTACTAACTTGGTCATGGTGACTAGAGAATTCTGTCAATCACTATCTTATCTGGAAGATTAACTCCCACTTGATTCAAGCGATTGTAGTACCCAGACAATCTGAGCACATGCTCACTAGTTGAGCGATTCTCCTCCATCTTTTAGCTATAGAACTTGTTGGAGACTTCATATCTCTCAACTCGGGTATTTGCTTGAAATATTAACTTCAACTCCTGGAACATCTCATATGGTCCATGACGTTCAAAACGTCTTTGAAGTCCTGATTCTAAGCCATTAAGCATGGTGCACTAAACTATCAAGTAGTCATCATATTGAGCTAGCCAAACGTTCATAACGTCTGCATCTGCTCCTGCAATAGGTCTGTCACCTAGCGGTGCATCAAGAACATAATTTTTCTGTGCAGCAATGAGGATAAACCTCAGATTACGGATCCAATCTGTATCATTGCTACTGACATCTTTCAACACAATTTTCTCTAGGAACATATCAAAATAAACATATGAAAGCAACAACGCGAGCTATTGATCTACAACATAGATATGCTAATACTACCAGGACTAAGTTCATGATAAATTAAAGTTCAATTAATCATATTACTTAAGAACTCCCACTTAGATAGACATCCCTCTAATCCTCTAAGTGATCATGTGATCCAAATCAACTAAACCATAACCGATCATCACGTGAGATGGAGTAGTTTTCAATGGTGAACATCGTTATGTTGATCATATCTACTATATGATTCATGCTCGACCTTTCGGTCTCTGTGTTCCGAGGCCATATCTGCATATGCTAAGCTCGTCAAGTTTAACCTGAGTATTCTGCGTGTGCAAAACTGGCTTGCACCCGTTGTAGATGGACGTAGAGCTTATCACACCCGATCATCACGTGGTGTCTGGGCACGACAAACTTTGGCAATGGTGCATACTCAGGGAGAACACTTCTTGATAATTTAGTGAGAGATCATCTTATAATGCTACCGTCAATCAAAGCAAGATAAGATGCATAAAAGGATAAACATCACATGCAATCAATATAAGTGATATGATATGGCCATCATCATCTTGTGCTTGTGATCTCCATCTCCGAAGCACCGTCATGATCACCATTGTCACCGGCGCGACACCTTGATCTCCATCGTAGCATCGTTGTCATCTCACCAATCTTATGCTTCCACGACTATCGCTACCGCTTAGTGATAAAGTAAAGCATTACATCGCGATTGCATTGCATACAATAAAGCGACAACCATATGGCTCCTGCCAGTTGCCGATAACTCGGTTACAAAACATGATCATCTCATACAATAAAATTTAGCATCATGTATTGACCATATCACATCACAACATGCCGTGCAAAAACAAGTTAGACGTCCTCTACTTTGTTGTTGCAAGTTTTACGTGGCTGCTACGGGCTTAAGCAAGAACTCATCTCACCTACGCATCAAAACCACAACGATAGTTTGTCAAATAGACTCCGTTTTAACCTTCACAAGGACCGGGCGTAGCCATACTCGGTTCAACTAAAGTTGGAGAGACAGTCGCCCGCAAGCCATCTATGTGCAAAGCACGTCGAGGGAACCGGTCTCGCGTAAGCGTACGCGTAAGGTTGGTCCGGGTCGTCTCGTCCAACAATACCGCCGAACCAAAATATGACATGCTGGTAGGCAATATGACTTATATCGTCCACAACTCACTTGTGTTCTACTCGTGCACATAACATCAAACCATAAAACCTAGGCTCGGATGCCACTGTTGGGGAACGTAGTAATTTCAAAATTTTCCTACGCACACGCAAGATCATGGTGATGCATAGCAACGAGGGGAGAGCATGATCTACGTACCCTTGTAGATCGCAACGGAAGCGTTGACACAACGTAGAGGAAGTAGTCGTACGTCTTCTTCCCGATCCGACCGATCCAAGCACCGTTACTCCGGCACCTCCGAGTTCTTAGCACACGTACAGCTCGATGACGATCCCCGGGCTCCGATCCAGCAAAGCTTCGGAAAGGAGTTCCGTCAGCACGACAGCGTGGTGACGATCTTGATGTACTACCGATGCAGGGCTTCGCCTAAGCACTACAACGATATGATCGAGGTGGAATATGGTGGCAGGGGGCACCGCACACGGCTAAGGAACGATCACGTGGATCAACTTGTGTGTCATGGGGTGCCCCCCTGCCTCTGTATATAAAGGAGCAAGGGGGAGGGGCCGGCCGGCCTAGGAGGAGGCGCGCCAAGGGGTGTCCTACTCCCACTGGGAGTAGGACTCCCTCCTTCCTTGTTGGAGTAGGAGAAGAGGAAAGAGGGGGAGAGGAATAAGGAAAAGGGGGCTGCGCTCCTTGTCCAATTCGGACCAGAGGGGGGGCGCAGGCCTCCTTCCTTTTGGACTCTTTCCTCTATTCCCGTATGGCCCAATAAGGCCCATATACTCCCCGGCGAATTCCCGTAACTCTCCGGTACTCCGAAAAATACCCGAATCACTCGGAACCTTTCCGAAGTCCGAATATAGTCGTCCAATATATCGATCTTTACGTCTCGACCATTTCGAGACTCCTCGTCATGTCCCCGATCTCATTCGGGACTCTGAACTCCTTCGGTATATCAAAACTCATAAACTCATAATATAACTGTCATCGAAACCTTAAGCGTGCGGACCCTATGGTTCGAGAACAATGTAGACATGACCGAGACACGTCTCCGGTCAATAACCAATAGCGGGACCTGGATGCCCATATTGGCTCCTACATATTCTACGAAGATCTTTATCGGTCAGACCGCATAACGACATACGTTGTTCCCTTTGTCATCGGTATGTTACTTGCCCGAGATTCGATCGTCGGTATCCAATACCTAGTTCAATCTCGTTACCGGCAAGTCTCTTTACTCGTTCCGTAATACAACATCCCGCAACTAACTCATTAGTTGCAATGCTTGCAAGGCTTTAAGTGATGTGCATTACCGAGAGGGCCCAGAGATACCTCTTTGACAATCGAAGTGACAAATCCTAATCTCGAAATACGCCAACCCAACATCTACCATTGGAGACACCTGTACTACTCCTTTATAATCACCCAGTTACGTTGTGACGTTTGGTAGCACCCAAAGTGTTCCTCCGGCAAACGGGAGTTGCATAATCTCATAGTCATAGGAACATGTATAAGTCATGAAGAAAGCAATAGCAACATACTAAACGATCGGGTGCTAAGCTAATGGAATGGGTCATGTCAATCAGATCATTCAACTAATGATGTGACCTCGTTAATCAAATAACAACTCTTTGTTCATGGTTAGGAAACATAACCATCTTTGATTAACGAGCTAGTCAAGTAGAGGCATACTAGTGACACTCTGTTTGTCTATGTATTCACACATGTATTATGTTTCTGGTTAATACAATTCTAGCATGAATAATAAACATTTATCATGATATAAGGAAATAAATAATAACTTTATTATTGCCTCTAGGGCATATTTCCTTCAGCATATTCACCTGGTTCAAAACCAGGGTGTCAGAAGTGGGATGGGGAGGGGACATGCAAGAACGTGTGGCAACAGTTGGCTGCACACAGTACCGGATCAAGACGGGGCCTACCCACAGAGTATTTTCATGCTTTCCCTTTTTCTTGTGTAAAGTTCAAAAGATGAAACATAAAAAATATCACAAGTCGGATTTTTTAAAGCTCAAGTTTTGAAAATTCTCAACTTTAATTTGTTAACATTTAAAATGTTTTTTAAGTTCATTTTGAATATCCAAATTTCAAAATTCTTAAAATTGCCACAAAACTTTCTGAATTTCGATACATGCATTTTATGAGAGTTGCCCTAAAGAAAAGTATGGATCTTGTGTGCCATTCAAAAAGTGGAAAGTGCACCTTTGTAAGAATCAACCGTGCGCGGCTACCTGGCACATGTTATCACAAAATCAATGTATATGTAGAAATATTGTCATGTTTTCTTTAGAAAAAGTGTGTAAATGAGTTTTTTTTGGTATCTTGACCACGTGAAACTTCGAGAACGAAACCGCTCCTCCACAGTTTAATGTAGCCCCAGTCAAGCATGGGAGCACACTACATAGGGTTATTTGGCCGCGCTCTTGTTTGGGCACACTCATCATGCTGGGGGCAAGAACGTGGAAGGCACCGGAAGCCATCACCGTACGTGGGAGTGGGATGGGGAGGGGGCACGCAAGCACGTGCGGCAACAGTTGGCTACACACACAGTACCGGATCAAGAGGGGTCCTACCCGCGTAGCATTTTCTAGCTTTCCTTTTTCTTGTGTAAATTTCAAAAATTTAAAGTTGAAAATTTTTGCAAGTCGGATTTTTGAAAGTTCAAGTTTTGAAAAATCTCAACTTGGAATTTTTAACAGTTAAATTGTTTTTAAGTTCATTTTTAAATATCAAATGTTCAAAATTCTTAAAATTGCCACAAAACTTTCTGAATTTCGATACATGCATTTTATCAAAGTTTCCCTAAAGAAAAGTATGGATCTTGTGCGCCATTCAAAAAGTGGATAGTACACCTTTGTAAGAATCAACTGCACGGGCTACCTGGCACATGTTAGCACAAAATCAATGTATATGTAGAAATATTGTCATATGTTTTTGGAAAATGTGTGTAAATGATTTTTTTGGTAACTTGACCACGTGAAACTTCATGAATGAAACCGCTCCTGCACAGTTTAATGTAGCCCTAGTCAAGCATGGGAGCGCATTGGATAGGGTTATTTGGACGTGCTTATTTTGCGGCACACTCGTCATGGTGGGGGTCGGGAATGTGGAAAGCGCAGGAAGCCGTCGTCATACGCGGGAGTGGTGGGGGGAGGGACACGCAAGCATGTGCAGCAATAGTTGGTTGCACACGAGGTACCGGAAGAAGAGGTGGGGCCTACCCGCATGGCATTTTCCAACTTTCCCTTTTCTTGTGTAAAGTACAAAAAATGAAAGTTAAAAAATATCACAAGTCGGAATTTTTTCAAGTTTCAAAAAATCTCAACTTTAAAAAAAATTAACATTAAAAATGTTTTTAAAGTTCATTTTGAATATTCAAATGTTCAAAGAACTTTGAAAATCTGAATTTTGATACATGCATTTTATGAAAAGTTTACCAAAGAAAAGTATGGATCATGTGCGCCATTTAAAAAGTGGAAAGTACATCTTGGTAAGAATCGACCGTGCGGGCTACCCGACACGTGGTAGCAAAAAAATCAATGTATATGTAGAAATATTGTCATGTTTTTTTTGGAAAAAATGTGTAAATTATTTTTTTGGTAATTTGGCCATGTGAACATTCGAGAATGACACCGCTCCTCCATGCACCCTCAGAAAGCATGGGAGCACACTTGGTAGGGTTGTTGGACGCACTTTTTTTGCGGCACACTCGTCATGGTGGGGGCCAGGAACATTGAAGGCACATACGTCTCCAATGCATCTATAATTTTACATTGTTTCATGCTATTATAGTATCAATCTTGGATATTTTCTATAACTTTTGTGCAATTTTATATCACCTTTGGGACTAACCTATTAACCCAGTGCCAAGTGTCAGTTATTGTCTTCTGCTTGTTTTTGCTTTTCGAGGAAATCGGTAACAAATGGAGTCCAAACACTACGAAACTTTTTGACGGTTTTTTTCTGGACAAGAGAGACACTAGAAGCTTCGGGAGGAGAATAGACGGCAAGGCAACATGGTGTGCCCCCTGTTGCCTTGTGGGCCCCCCATGGCCCCGTTTGACCTAATTCCAACTCTATTAGTTCTCTAAAATTGAGAAACCAACAGAGAGTCACCCAAAACCCTTTTCCCACCGCCGCAAGTTTATATTCTTCTGTGATCCCATCTGGAGGCCTTTTCCGGTACTCTGCCAGAGGGGGAATCGGTCACGGAGGGCTTCTACATCATCCTTGCTACCTTCTGATGATGTGTGAGTAGTTCACCACAGACCTACGGGTCCATAGCTAGTGGCTAGATGGCTTCTTCTCTCTCTTTGATCTTCAATACAGTGTTCTCATCGATGTTTTTGGAGTTCTATCCGATGTAATCTTCTTTTGCGGTGTGTTTGTTGGAATCCGATGAATTGTGGGTTTATGATCTGAATATTTATTATAAGTAATGGAATATTTTCTGAACTTTATTATGCATGATTGTTATAGCTTTGTATTTCTCTCCGATCTATCTGTTTGGTTTGGCCAACTAGATTGATTTATCTTCAGTGGGACAGGTGCTTTGTAATGGGTTCAATCTTCTAGTGCTCTATATCCCAATGACAGAAGGGGATAAGACACGTATTAGTATCATTTCCATTAAGGGTAAAATGACGGGGTTTATTCATATTGATTGGGTTTACTTTGCCTACATCTTGTCATCTTGCTTAAGGCGTTACTATGTTTTTCATGAACTTAATACCATAGATGCATGCTGGATAGCGGTCGATTGGTGGAGTAATAGTAGTAGATGCAGGCAGGAGTTGGTCTACTTGTCTCGGACGTGATGCCTATATACATTATCATTGCCTTGAATGTCGTCATAACTATGCGCTTTTCTATTAATTGCCCAACAGTAATTTGTTCACCCACTATATGTTATGTGTTCTAGAGAGAAGCCTCTAGTGAAAACTATGGCCCCAGGGTCTACTTTAATCATATAAAAACCAAAATATTTTTGCTCCAATTTTATCTCTTTTTATTTTGTTTTGCAATTTATCCATCTACCTATAAAAGATTTGGTCCTTGCAAGTAATGAGTTCAAGGGGATTGAGAACCCTCTTGCCCGCGTTGGGTGCAAGTATTTGTTTTTGTGTGTGCAGGTGTCGTTCATGAGGCTTTGCATGATTCTCCTACTGGATTGATACATTGGTTCTCATTGAGGGAAATACTTATCTCTACTTTGTTGCATCTCCTCTCCTCTTCGAGGAAAATCACAACGCAACTCACAAGTAGAAGGAAGAATTTCTAGCGCTGTTGACGGGGAGACATCATCAAAACCTATCAAGTACCTTCCCACAAACTATCATCTACTTGCTCTACTTTTTATTTTCCTTTTTATTTGACTTTGCCTCTTGTTTTCATCTCCCCCACTTATCATAAAAAATATACAAAAACAAAAAAATGTTTTTGTTTGCTCATTTGCTTGCTTTAAGTTGCTATCATGTCTAAGTTTGAGAAGGTTATTGTTGAAAAAGCTAGTGAAGATAGTGCTAGTGAATGTCTTAGGAGAAACTTAATTTTTTTGATATTAATCATGACCCTCCGGAAAACAAAGCTCCAACAAATTTGAAAGCTAAAATATATCATGTGGGTAGCGGGAATATTATTGGGAAGGATACTATTCAAGAGTTCTTTAATTGCACGGGAGTCATACCAATAATTAAATAATCTATTCTTGATAAAACAAATTGCTATGTGGATGCTATTGCTATGCTTTTGGTTAAGTTAGAAAGATTTTTTTGGCATATTCATCCGGCCTTACAAAAGATATTCTATGAACTTCCCAATATCCATGATCCTAAAATTAAAAAAATTGCAACTATTATCCTTATGCATGAATTTGACTATATAATTCGGGAAGCTCATGACATCTTTGCATTTTGTAAGATAGATTTTGAGCATCCTCCTATAGGAGAAATTCTTCATGACAAAGACACTAAAAGTAGATTGGAATCTAAAGATTACTTTGTGTATGGTGAAAATCTTAGGAGAAGAGTCCCTTATGCTGAAATTATTAAAACTTTGTACCACCATACTTGTGATAAATTTGGGTGGATAACTAAGGAGATTCATGAAGGGTTTAGTGATGATTGGTTTGAATGTACGACTAGAGATCCTATTGATGATGAAATACATGTTCTGTATGAGGATCTATATGGTGATGATTCGGAGTTTGAAGTAACGAACGTTAAAATTACCGAGCAAAGTCCCTTTCAATATTTAAGTTCTTCCACTAGAAAAGAAGAACATGAGAGTAGAGAACTGATGAGGAAATTTTTGGATGACTCGATAAAAAAGGATTTGGAAACAAAGGATGACAATACTTGAAACTTTGCGTTACGCCTAGCTAGGGGCATAAAACAATAGAGTTTGTTCGGAGGCAACCCAAGAGTTATCTTATTTTTCTTGTTTTCTTTTCTGTTTTTGAGTGTTCACACAATTATGCTACTGTTATGATTGCTTTTTATGTTTTAATTAGTGTGTGTGCCAAGTAAAGCCTTTGGAATG
Organism: Triticum monococcum; assembly: GCA_034509565.1. Classification (NCBI taxonomy): domain Eukaryota; kingdom Viridiplantae; phylum Streptophyta; class Magnoliopsida; order Poales; family Poaceae; genus Triticum; species Triticum monococcum. Next base: position 70,538,203 of record CM067842.1, on the reverse strand, counting down.
ATTTGGTTGATAGTTGACTTCATTCTATGAAAAAACAAAAACTATTGCGCCCAGTTCTGGATTTTTGAAACTAATTGCAACGTGAAAAAACAAGTTCAAGGGGACTAAGGGAAATACTTATCTTTATTGTGCTGCATCCCCTCTCCTCTTCGGGGGAAATCACAAGGTAGCTCTCAAGTAGCAAAGGGGGCGGAAGCCGTCGTTGTATGCAGTAGTGGGATGGGAGGGGCACGCAAGCACGTGCAGCAACAGTTGGCTACACACATAGTACCGGATCAAGAGGGGGGTCCTACCCGCGTAGTATTTTCCATCTTTCCTTTTTCCTGTGTAAAGTTCAAAAAATGGACGTTAAAAATATCACAATTCGGATTGTTGAAAGTTCAAATTTTGAAAAATCTGAACTTTAATATTTGTTTTTAACATTTAAAATGTTTTGTAAGTTCATTTTGAATATCCAAATGTTCAATATTCTTAAAATTGCCACAAAACTTTCTGAATTTCGATACATGCATTTTATGAGCGTTCGCTACACAACAGTTCGTAGCACATGTGGCAACAATTGGCTACACATACAGTACCGGATCAAGAGGGGGGTCCTACTCACGTAGTACTTTCCAGCTTTCCTTTTTCTTGTGTTAAGTTCAGAAAATGAAAGTTAAAAAATATCACAAGTCAGATTTAGAAAGTTCAAGTTTTGAAAAATCTCAACTTTATTTTTTAACATTTAAAATGTTTTTTAAAGTTCATTTTGAATACCAAAATGTTCTCAATTATTAAAATTGCCACAAAACTTTCTGAAATTCGATACATGCATTTTATGAAAGTTGTCGCAAAGAAAAGTATGGATCTTGTGCGTCATTTAAAAGGTGGAAAGTAAACCTTTGTAAGAATCGACCACGTGGGCTACTTCACACATGTTAGCGCAAAATCAATGTATATGTAGAAATATTGTCATGTTTTTTTGGAAAAAGTGTGTAAATGAAGTTTTTTGGTAACTTGACCACGTGAAACTTCGTGAATGAAACCGCTCCTCAATAGTTTAATGCAGCCCCAGTCAAGCATGGGAGCGCAATAGATAGGGTTATTTGGACGCACATTTTTTTGCGGCACACTCGTCATGGTGGGGGCCAGGAATGTGGAAGGCGCAGGAAGTCATCGTCGTATGCGGGAGTGGTGAGGGGAGGGGGCACGCAAGCACGTCCGGTAGCAGTTGGCTACACACGTGGCACCGGATGAAGAGGTGGGGCCTACCTGCATGGCATTTTCCAACTTTCCCTTTTCTTGTGTAAAGTACGAAAATGAAAGTTAAAAAATATCAAGTCGGACTTATTTTCAAGTTTCAAAAAATCTCAACTTCAATTTTTTTAACATCAAAGACCTTTTTAAAGTTCATTTTGAATATTCAAATGTTTAAAAATCTAAACAAAATTTCCTGAATTTTGATACATGCATTTTATGATCAAAGTGTCCCCAAAGAAAAGTATAGATTGTGTGCGCCATTCAAAAGTGGAAAGTACACCTGCGTAAGAATCGACCGTGCGGGCTACCCGGCACGTGGTAGCACAAAAACAACCTATATGTAGAAGTATTGTTATGTTTTTTTGGAAGTTCTTTTGGTCATTTGGCCATGTGAATCTGTGAGAACGAAACCACTCCTCCACGCAGCCTCGGTCAAGCATGGGAGCACACTAGGTAGGGTTGTTCGGACACACTTTTTTTGTGGTACACTCGTCATGGTGGGGGTCAAGAACGTGGAAGGTGCCGGAAGCCGTCGTCGTACGCGGGAGTGGGATGGGGAGGGGGCACACATGCACGTGCAACAACATTTGGCTACACACAGTGCTAGATCAAGAGGGGGGCCTACCCGCGTAGCATTTTCCAGCTTTTCCTTTTCTTATGTAAAGTCAAAAAAATGGAAGCTACAAAATATCACAAGTCGGATTTTTGAAAGTTCAAGTTTTGAAAAGTCTCAACTTTAATATTTTTTAAACATTCAAATTCTTTTTAAGTTCATTTTGAATATCCAAATGTTCAAAATTCTTAAAATTGCCACAAAATTTTCTGAATTTTGATAAACGCATTTTATGAAAGTTGCTCTAAAGAAAAGTATGGATCTTGTGCGCCCTTCAAAAATTGGAAAGTGCACCTTTCTAAGAATCAACCGTGTGGGTTATACCTAGAACATGTTAGCACAAAATCAATGTATGTGTAGAAATATTGTCATGGTTTTTTTTGGAAAATTGTCATGTTTTTTTGGAAAAAGTGTGTAAATGAGTTTCTTTTGGTAACTTGACTAGGTGAACCTTCGAGAACAAAACCACTCCTCCGCATTTAAATGCAACCCCACGCAAGCATCAGAGCGCACTGGATAGGGTTATTCGGACACGCTTTTTGGCACACTCGTCATGGTGGGGGCCAGGAACATGGAAGGCGCAGGAAGCCGTTGTCGTACGCGACAGTGGTGGGGGGAGGGGGTACACAAGCACGTGCGGGAACAGTTAGTTGCACACACGGTTCCGGCCCATCTACGTGGCATTTTCCAGCTTTTCCCTTTTCCTGTGTATAGTTCAAAAAAATGAAAGGTCAAAAGTCAAAATTTTGAAAGTTCAAGTTTCAAAAAATCTCAACTTTAATTTTTTTAAGTTCATTTTGAACATCCAAGTGCTGAAAATTCTAAAAATTGCCACATTTTTTCTGAATTTTGATACATGCATTTTATGAAAGTTCCCCTAAAGAAAAGTATGGATCATGTGTTCCATTCTAAAAGTGGAAAGTACATCTTGGTAAGAATCGACCGCGCGGGCTACCTCTACGCGTTAGCTCAAAATAGCCCATCCATTGAAGCATTCATGTATCTTTTCTCACAAATGGTGTTCATTATATATTAATTAATTTTTCCATAAAATATTAATTAATTACGTGCCAAGACTAACACCTTGTTACATGTCACCCTACACTACTCCTCAGGTTCGCTGAACGTCGCTTCCTATGCCACTAATTAGGCCCTAATTTAACTTTGGTTCTACTATTTTTTCTAGAAAATAGGTACAAGGAGCGTCTAACTTTAAATTAATACGGATACAGGCCCTTACGAAGGTACACTGCAACATGTTACAAGGTAGAAACAAAGACACTGATGAAAGCATCTAATATGGAGCTTGTCTAGTTGAATTCACCACTCGGCAATATGCAATGGCAATAGATGTGTTGAATTCGTCTAGAATCCTCCCTCTGTCCTCGACGGGTATGTATATGTGCACCGTCTTTTTGTTCTCTGCGGCATTCTAATGTACTACCCACCAGCAGATGCATATCTCCCCAAGTGATATCTAGGAATGGAAGATAAGCGAATTTCACAGAAGGGGAGGCGGAAATGAGGCCGCCTGAGGCGACCAGACTTCCGTCATCGTCGACTTGATCCTCGCCGGATGGCTGCGTAGGGGGACCACCACAGATCGGATCACGCGCTCCTAGTACTCGCGCGGCAATGCCGCCGGGAGGAACGGAGGGGCTGACAGGATCGGGCGGTGACCGTGGCGCCTCGACGCAGAATGAGATCGGACGGGAGGAGAGAAGATGAACTCAATGGCGGGCTAATTTTTCCGTCGGGACGGATCCGGGCATATGGATTGAAGGGCGTCTTCGATTCACTCCGTGCTCGCGCTGGATGGCACTTCTCGATTTGGAAAACGACGTCCTCGCCGGCGATTATCTTCCGGACGGTGACATGATTGAGGTAGGGCTTCAATTCAAATTTGATGTGTATAACGTGGTTGTTGGTGATTGCGTGCAGATTGATGTATGTTCGAAGACGCCGGAGTTGGTCGATCTGACGGAGCCGATGGCTGCGGGCGAGGAGAATGAGGAGGAGATTGCAGCGGGCGACAGGGGGGTCGACGCAGGAGGCCATCCAGAGATCGCCGGGATTGTGAACTCAGGGGCGGTGGTTCGTCCTAGGTTTGGAGGCCGATTTTGGGCGCTAGCCGGCTCCGAGGAGGAAGAGGCGGACGGAGGCGGCGACGATCCGGCGGCTTCTCCGCCAACACCGACTCCTTCAGATATTCTCTGTGAGTTTTTCCATGCGGGTTATGATGAGGATGAGGTGGCCTCAACGGTGGATAGGGTTTTGCCGGTGGACGATCCGGCAAGAGTTGGGCTTCACGCCGGTGAGAGGAAGGAGATGGTAAGGCGCGCTATGCACCGGAGAACGGCGGCCACGGCGGTCAGGCCATGGAAAGGACTCCTTCCGAAGGTTAGTCTTCCAAACCTTACCCTTTTCGATTTGATTCGGCCGGATTCCTGGACTAAAGTTCAGAGGAAGAAGAAACCAATCCGTCCTGGTAGCCAGTCCCAGCGGCCGGCGGCGGATTCGGCGTTGTCGCCGGTGGGGCGGCCGATCGGGATCACGCAGGTGCGGGAGAGGCGTTTGAACGCTCTCTTGGGCCGTGTGCACAGTGAGCCTGGTAATGGGCCGACTCTGTGTGAGTCGGGCCCGGTTGTGTGCGGGCCTGTGTTAACTGGGTATGAGGCACAGTTCAACCAGGTACGTACGTCGGAAGCATTGCCTACGCCTCCATGCACGACCAACGTTTCTTCAGAGGGTTTTTGATCGAAGCGATCTAGGGTTCATCAAGCTGCGTGCCGATCGAGCTTTTCAGTCGTTTAGATTTTATTGCTCTCTCTGAAACTGGTAGAGATAATTTTGCCCCTTAGTTTCTTTCTTCTCTTGCGGGTGGTGTTGATTTTGACTGGCACTGCCTACCTCCGAGAGGACGATCGGGAGGTATCTTGTTGGGAGTGAGATGCGATTCCCTTGAGGTCCGGAGTGTAGTGATGGGAGACTTTGCGGTTAAGTTTCGGGTTAGGTCCAAAGTTGATGGTTTCAACTGGGCTCTGGTGACGGTTTATGGTGCCGCACAGCCAGAACTTAAACCGGAGTTTCTGGCGGACCTTGTTCGAATTTGTGGATCCGAACAACTTTCGATGTTGGTTGGGGGTGATTTCAATATCATTCGGAGGAGAGAGGAGAAGAATAATGATAATTTTGATGGCAGATGGTCCTTTATGTTCAATACCATTATTGAGCGTTTGGATCTGAGGGAGATAGAGCTCTCTGGTAGAAAATTTACCTGGGCTAATGCTATGCCAAACCCGACATATGAAAAGCTTGATCGGGTTCTCGCCAGCGTGGAGTGGGAACAGAAGTTCCCTCTTGTTACGGTGCAAGCTCTCACGCGGGGAATCTCCGATCACACACCATTGTTCATTGACTATGGGGAGCCGAACCATATGGGAAACAAAAACACCTTCTCTTTTGAGATGGCCTGGTTCGAACGCGAGGGGTTCTTAGACATCATAGCCAGGGAATGGGCCAAGGGTGTTGGAGGAAGGACGGCGGTCGAGCAATGGCAGAATAAAATTAGGCATTTGAGAAGTTTCTTACGGGGTTGGGCTAAGCACCTCAGTGGGGTGTATAAGATTGAGAAAGATAGGCTCCTCTCTCTTATACAGGCCTTGGACGTAAAAGCCGAATCCGCGATGTTGCTGCCCGCCGAGCTCCAAGTAAAAAATGAGGCGGAGAAGAGGCTGAAAGAACTTCTCCGCGAAGAAGAATTGAAGTGGGCTTTGCGTGCCAAGGTCCGCAAAGTAGTCCAAGGGGACGCGAATACTCAATTTTTTCACCTCGTTGCTAATGGTAAGCACAGAAAGAAGCGGATCTTTCAGCTAGAGCAGGATGAGGGTACTATTTTAGGTCAGGATAATCTCAAAACCTACATTACCGAATACTATAGACAGTTATTTGGACCGTCGGAGGACAATTGTGTGTCCCTCGATGAGTCCAGGGTTGAGGACGTGCCTCAATTGACTGCTGCTGATAATGATATCCTGGTTGCCCCATTCTCAGAAAAGGAGGTGTTCGATGCTATTGCACAAATGAAAAATAATAAGGCTCCCGGTCCGGATGGGTTCCCGGCTGAGTTCTATAAAAAGTGCTGGCACATTATTAAGGGGGATTTACTACCTATGTTTCATGATTTATTCTCTGGACAGCTTCAATTATTTCACTTGAATTTTGGAACTATCACATTGCTCCCGAAGAAAACGGATGCTGCGAGGATTGAGCAGTTCAGGCCAATCTGCCTCCTCAATGTTAGTTTCAAAATCTTCACCAAGGTCGGGACTAATAGGCTCACACAGATTGCGCAGTCTATGATGCAGCAATCCCAAACTGCTTTCATGCCGGACGGGAACATCCTTGAAGGGTTGGTTGTTCTGCATGAAATGCTCCATGAAATCCATTCCAAAAAATTAGATGGAGTAATTTTTAAGGTGGATTTCGAAAAAGCGTACGATAAAGTTAAGTGGCCATTCCTCCAATAGGCATTGCGTATGAAAGGTTTTGATGAAGCTTGGCGCCGACAGGTCGAATCATTTACGCAAAAAGGGGGTGTGGGAATTAAGGTGAATGACGATATAGGTCATTATTTCCAGACACATAAAGGCCTAAGACAAGGAGATCCGATGTCCCCTATCCTGTTTAACATTGTGGTGGATATGTTAGCCATTTTGATAGGAAGGGCTAAGGAGAATGGTCAAGTGGGTGGGTTGGTACCTCATCTTGTTGAGGGAGGTGTTTCCATCCTTCAGTACGCCGATGATACAATCATCTTCATGGAGCATGATTTGGCCAAGGCGAGAAATATGAAGCTTGTGTTATGCCTGTTTGAACAATTGACCGGGTTAAAGATTAACTTCCATAAGAGCGAATTGTTCTGCTTTGGTAGAGCCAAAGACGACCAGGAGTCTTATAGGCAATTGTTTGGGTGCGACTTGGGGAGTTTACCCTTCTCGTACCTTGGTATTCCAATTCACCATCGTAGGCTAACCAACAAAGAATGGAAGTGCATCGAGGATCGATTTGAGAAAAAAAAACTCAGTTGTTGGAAGGGTAAGCTCATGTCATACGGAGGCCGCTTGATATTGATTAATTCGGTGCTCACGAGTATGCCTATGTTTCTCTTATCTTTCTTTGAGGTCCCAGTTGGTGTTAGGAAACGACTGGACTTCTATCGGTCGCGTTTCTTTTGGCAGGGTGATGAACTTAAAAGAAAATACCGGCTTGCTAAATGGGACATCATCTGTAGGCCGAAAGACCAAGGGGGTCTTGGTATTGAAAATCTTGAAGTTAAGAACAGATGTCTTCTTAGCAAGTGGCTGTGGAAGCTGTCTTCCGGGACTGAGGCCATGTGGGCGCAGATCCTCCGCAACAAGTACCTCCAAACTAAAACATTGTCCCAGGTTGCAGTCAGGCCGACTGATTCACCTTTCTGGAAAGGACTAATAAAAATCAAACAATCTATGTTCAATAGGACGAGATTTGTTATTGGAAACGGTACAAGTACACATTTCTGGGAGGATACTTGGCTTGGTGAATCACCTTTAGCCATTCAATATCCGTCTTTATATCGGATTGCTCAACGACGTGAGGTGTTCGTGGCAACGGTATTCCAATCTGTCCCCCTTAATATTCAGTTTCGACGGTCGCTAGCGGGCAATCGTTGGGAAGAATGGCTCCATCTAGTTAGGAGACTGATGGAGGTTCAACTTTCTCACCAACCCGATATATTGCGTTGGAAGTTGACTAGCTCTGGAGTATTTACAGTTAAATCAATGTATATTGATGTTATTAATTCGACTGCTATTCCAACTTTTAAATATGTTTGGGCTGTCAAAGTGCCTTTAAAAATTAAAGTGTTTATGTGGTTTGTCCATAAACAAGTTATTTTAACAAAGGACAATTTGATTAAATGCAATTGGACATGACCTACTAGGTGTAGTTTCTGTGATCGGGATGAGACGATTAAGCATTTATTCTTTGATTGCCCGCTGGCCAAAGTTTTTTGGCGGACGGTCCATATTGCTTTTAATATAACTCCGCCGAATTCGGTCAATGCTTTATTTGGGACATGGCTTAATGGGGTTGCCTCTGAATTAGCAAGACATGTTCGGGTTGGAGTTTGCGCTTTGTTATGGAGTATCTGGAATTGCAGAAATGATTTGGTTTTTAACAGAACATCACGGATTCATTTTTTGCAGGTTATTTTCCGAGCTACGGCACTGATCCGTTCGTGGTCGCTACTCACTCCGATGGAGGCCAGGGAGCGTTTGGCTACTGGATCTATCCATTGGGAGATGGTAGCTCGGGATATCTTTAACCGGTTTGGATGGCGGTCATGTAATAGGATAGGCAATTAGTTTCCCTATCTATTGTTAGCCAGCCGGTTGTGGCCTCTTTTTCAGGCTAGTTTGTGTATCTAGCCGTCCGTCGCTCTGTGTGAGCTGCATTTGTCTTTTCTTTTTGTTTAGCTGGAGACTGTGGAACCTTGCTGGCACTTTTTATTATTTAATTAATAACATGGCCGTATGCATCGTTCTGATGCAAAGGCCGGGGAGATCCCCTTTTCTAAAAAAAGAGAGGGCAATGGTTCACGCACGATATAACCAACCAGTCCCACATTTTGTCAACAGTGAAAGGGGAACTAAGAGAGGATGCTGGCGCCACTCCCCTGTCCGACGATCCGTCACCGCGCATCGGTCTACGCGGACCATGTCCAAGTGTTCCTAAGGCCATCAGCCAACGACCTGGGCACCACGCGAGTCATTCTTGATGCGTTCACAGGGGCCTCGGGCATGGTCACCAACTACGGCAAGTGGTCCGTGTCGCCGATTCGTTGCGAGCCGCAACATCTCCAGGTCATCAGTGATGCCTTCCCGCGCCAGGTCGCCCACTTCCCGTGCCGAGACCTGGGGCTCCCCTTATCCTACAATCTCCCGTCAAAAGCAGCGCTGCAACCAGTCCTCGACAAGATCCTCAATCGCATACCCACATGGAAGGCGCGCCTGATGTATCGCATTGGTCAAAGTGGTTCTGGTAGCAATCCCGGTCTTCCACTCGATCGCCATGCAGCTCTCATCATGGTTCATGAAGACTTTTGGGCAAAAGATTCGGGCTTTCCTCTGGGCCGGGTCCGACTCAGTGAACGGGGGCCAGTGGCTTGGGACAGAATATGTCGCCCAATTGAGTTCGGTGGCCTGGGTATCCCGAACCTCAAGATTCTCGGGTATGCCTTGCGAATGCGTTGGGCCTGGCAACGATGGGACCCAAACAGTTGCTGGAGCGGCCTTCAAGACACTCGTGAAGAGCCGATCCAGTCCCTACTCCATGCGTCCACGACGGTTAACATCGGCAATGGCGAAGTCGCCAAATTCTGGCGTGATCGATGGCTCGACGGACAAGACATTGGCTCTTTTGCCCCGCGGCTGCTCGCGGCCACGGACCCATCAAGGCGAGACACGACTACGGTGCGCCAGGCGCTCATTGGACATGGCTGGGTACGCAATGTTGTTGGCGTGCTCACCTTCCCGGTCATCGCTGAGTGCATCGACCTCCTGAATCGGCTGCAGGGAGTTGCGTTGACAGAGGACAGTCCGGATCGTCAGGTCTGGAAGTGGACGAGCGATGGAGTCTACTCTGCATCCACTGCTTACCATGCCTACTTCATTGGATTGGAGAGATTACCTTGCGCCACCATAATATGGAAGTCCTGGGCACCGGCGAAGTGCAAGATGCACGCTTGGCTAACGATACAGGATCGGCTATGGACTGCCGACCGACGACATCGTCATGGACTATCCGCGAACGGTACATGTGCTTCGTGTTCAAACGCCCAGGAAACGGCGGACCACATTGCCGTGGGATGCTGTTGGGAATCGTTGCAGAAATTAAAAAATTTCTACGCATCACCAAGATCAATCTATGGAGCTTGCTAGCAACAAGAGGGGAGTGCATCTTCATACCTTTGAAGATCGTGATGCGAAAGCGTTGCACGAACGCGGTCGGTGGAGTCGTACACGAAGCGATTCAGATCACGGCCGAATCCGATCTAAGCACCGAACAATGGTGCCTCCGTGTTCAACATACGTGCAGCCCAGTGACGTCTCCCGCGCCTTGATCCAGCAAAAAGAGAGGGAGAGGTTGGGAAAGACTCCGTCCAGCGGTAGCACGACGGCGTGGTGGTGGTGGAGGAGCGTGGCACTTCAGCATGGCTTCGCCAAGCACTGCGAGAGATGGGGAGGGAGAGGGGTAGGGCTGCGCCAAGAGAGAAGGAGACTCGTGTCTCTGGCAGCCCCAAAACCCCCACTATATATAGGGGAAGGGGAGGGGGCGGCCCCCTAGATCCATCAAGAGGGGCGGCGGCGGCCCCCTTAGGGTTTCCAACTAGGGGGGCGCCTGCCCCCAAGGGGGCAGCGGCCCCTAGGGTTTCCAACCCTAGGCGCCTTGGGCCCTTGGGGGGCGCATCAGCCCACTAAGGGGCTGGTTCCCACCCAACTACAGCCGATTAGGTCCTTCGGGGTAGGTGGACCCTCCCAGTGGACCCCCGGAACCCCTTCGGTGGTCCCTGTACAATACCGATAAACCCCGAAACCTTTCCGGTGATTGAAACTGGACTTTCCATGTATAAATCTTCACCTCTGGACCATTCCGGAACTCCTCGTGACGTCCGAGATCTCATCCGGGACTCAGAACAATATTCGGTAACCTCGTACATCTATTTCCTATAACCCTAGCGTCATTGAACCTTAAGTGTGTAGACCCTACGGGTTCAGGAACTATGCAGATATGATCGAGACATCTCTCCGGCCAATAACCAACAGCGCGATCTGGATACCCGTTTTGGCTCCCACATGTTCCACGATAATCTCATCGGATGAACCACGATGTCAAGGATTCAATCAATCCCGTATACGATTCCCTTTGTCTACCAATATAGCACTTGCCCGAGATTCGATCGTCGGTATACCGATACCTTGTTCAATCTCGTTACGGCAAGTCTCTTTACTCGTTCTGTAACACATCATCCCGTGACCAACCCCTTAGTCACATTGAGCTCATTATGATGATGCCTTACCGAGTGGGCCCAGAGATACCTCTCCGTCATACGGAGTGACAAATCCCAGTCTCAATTCGTGCCAACCCAATAGATACTTTCGTGGATACCCGTAGTATACCTTTATAGCCACCCAGTTACGTTGTGACGTTTGGCACACCCAAAGTACCCTTACGGTATCCGGGAGTTGCACAATCTCATGGTCTAAGGAAAAGATACTTGACATTAGAAAATCTTTAGCAGACGAACTACACGATCTTGTGCTATGCTTAGGATTGGGTCTTGTCCATCACATCATTATCCTAATGATGTGATCCCGTTATCAATGAAATCATATGTCCATGGTTAGGAAACCGTAACCATCTATTGATCAACGAGCTAGTCAACTAGAGGCTCACTAGGGACAAGTTGTGGTCTATGTATTCACACATGTATTACGATTTCCGGATAACACAATTATAGCATGAACAATAGACAATTATCATGAACAAGGAAATATACTAATAACCATTTTATTATTGCCTCTAGGGCATATTTCCAACAGTCTCCCACTTGCACTAGAGTCAATAACCTAGTTACATTGTGATGAATCGAACACCCATAGAGTTCTGGTGTTGATCATGCTTTGTACGTGGAAGAGGTTTAGTCAATGGATCTGCGACATTCAGGTCCGTATGCACTTTACAAATCTCTATGTCTCCATCTTGAACATTTTCACGAATGGAGTTGAAGCGACGCTTGATATGCCTGGTCTTCTTGTGAAACCTGGGCTCCTTGGCAAGGGCAATAGCTCCAGTGTTGTCACAGAAGAGAGTCATCAGGCCCGACGCATTGGGAATAACTCCTAGGTCGGTAGTGAACTCCTTCATCTAGATTGCTTCACGTGCTGCCTCCGAGGCTGCCATGTACTCCGTTTCACATGTAGATCCCGCCACGACGCTTTGCTTGCAACTGCACCAGCTGACTGCCCCACCATTCAAAATATACACGTATCCGGTTTGTGACTTGGAGTCATCCAGATCTGTGTTGAAACTAGCATCGACGTAACCCTTTACGACGAGCTCTTCGTCACCTCCATAAACGAGAAACATATCCTTAGTCCTTTTCAGGTACTTCAGGATATTCTTGACCGCTGCCCAGTGTTCCATGTCGGGATTACTTTGGTACCTTCCTACCAAACTTATGGCAAGGTTTACATCAGGTTTGGTACATAGCATGGCATACATAATAGACCCTATGGCCGAGGCATAAGGGATGACACTCATCTTTTCTCTATCTTCTGCCGTGGTCGGGCATTGAGCCGTGCTCAATCTCACACCTTGCAATACAGGAAAGAACCCCTTCTTGGACTAATCCATATTGAACTTCTTCAATATCTTGTCAAGGTACGTGCTTTGTGAAAGACCAATGAGGCGTCTCGATCTATCTCTATAGATCTTGATGCCTAATATGTAAGCAGCTTCTCCAAGGTCCTTCATTGAAAAACACTTATTCAATTAGGCCCTTATGCTTTCCAAGAGTTCTATATCATTTCCCATCAATAATATGTCATCCACATATAATAAGAGAAATGCTACAGAGCTCCCACTCACTTTCTTGTAAACACAGGCTTCTCCATAAATCTGCGTAAACCCAAACGCTTTGATCATCTCATCAAAACGAATGTTCCAACTCCGAGATGCTTGCACCAGCCCATAGATCGAGCATTGAAGCTTGCATACCTTATCAGCGTTCTTAGGATCGACAAAACCTTCCGGCTGCATCATATACAATTCTTCCTTAAGGAAACCATTAAGGAATGTCGTTTTGATGTCCATTTGCCATATCTCATAATCATAGAATGCGGCAATTGCTAACATGATTCGGACAGACTTCAGCTTCGCTACGGATGAGAAGGTCTCATCGTAGTCAACCCCTTGAACTTGTCGATAACCCTTAGCGACAAGCCGAGCCTTATAGATGGTTACATTACCATCCGCGTATGTCTTCTTCTTAAAGATCCATTTATTTTCTATGGCTCGCCGATCATTGGGCAAGTCAGTCAAAGTCCATACTTCATTTTCATACATGGATCCTATCTCAGATTTCATGGCTTCAAGCCATTTGTCGGAATCCGGGCCCGCCATCGCTTCTTCATAGTTTGAAGGTTCACCATTGTCTAACAACATGATTTCCAGGACAGGGTTCCCGTACCACTCTAGTGTGGAACGTGTCCTTGTGGACCTATGAAGTTCAGTAGCAACTTGATCTGAAGCTTCATGATCATCATCATTAACTTCCTCTCTAGTTGGTGCAGGCACCACATAAACATTTTCTTGAGCTGCGCTACTCTCCGGTTCAAGAGGCAATACTTCATCAAGTTCTACTTTCCTCCCACTTACTTCTTTCGGGAGAAACTCTTTCTCTAGAAAGGATCCATTCTTGGCAACAAAGATCTTACCTTCAGATCTGAAGTAGAAGGTATACCCAATAGTTTCCTTAGGGTATCCTATGAAGACGCATTTTTCCGATTTGGGTTCGAGCTTTTCAGGTTGAAGTTTCTTGACATAAGCATCGCATCCCCAAACTTTCAAAAACGACAGTTTAGGTTTCTTCCCAAACCACAATTCATACAGTGTCATCTCAACGGATTTCGACGGAGCCCTATTAAAGTGAATGCGGCAGTCTCTATAGCATAACCCCAAAATGATAGCGGTAGATCGGTAAGAGACATCATAGATCGCACCATATCCAATATAGTGTGATTACGACGTTCGGACATACCATTATGCTGAGGTGTTCCAGGCGGCGTGAGTTGTGCAACAATTCCACATTTCCTTAAGTGTGTGCCAAATTCGTGACTCAAATATTCCCCTCCATGATCTGATCGTAAGAACTTTATTTTCTTGTCACGTTGATTCTCAACCTCACTCTGAAATTCCTTAAACTTTTCAAAGGTCTCAGACTTGTGTTTCATCAAGTAGACATACCCATATCTACTTAAGTCATCAGTGAGGGTGAGGACATAACGATAACCACCATGAGCCTCAACACTCATTAGACCGCACACATCAGTATGTATGATTTCCAATAAGTTGGTTGCTCGCTCCATTGTTCCGGAGAACGGAGTCTTGGTCATTTTGCCCACGAGGCATGGTTCGCACGTGTCAAATGATTCATAATCAAGAGACTCCAAAAGTCCATCTTCATGGAGTTTCTTCATGCGTTTGACATCAATGTGACCAAGGCGGCAGTGCCACAAGTATGTGGGACTATCATTATCAACCTTACATCTTTTGGCATTCACACTATGAATATGTGTAACATCATGTTCGAGATTAAATAAGAATAAACCATTGACTAGCGGGGCATGACCATAAAACATGTCTCTCATATAAATAGAACAACCATTATTCTCAGATTTAAATGAGTAGCCATCTCGCATTAAACGAGATCCAGATACAATGTTCATGCTCAAAGTTGGTACTAAATAACAATTGTTGAGGTTTAAAACTAATCCCGTAGGTAAATGTAGAGGTAGCGTGCCGACGGCGATCACATCGACCTTGGAACCATTCCGGACGCGCATCGTCATCTCGTCCTTCGCCAGTCTCTGCTTATTCCGCAACTCCTGTTTTGAGTTACAAATATGAGCAACCGCACCGGTATCAAATACCCTGGAGCTACTACGAGCGCTGGTTAGGTACACATCAATAACATGTATATCACATATACCTTTGGTATTGCCGGCCTTCTTATCCGCTAAGTACTTGGGGTAGTTCCGCTTCCAGTGACCGTTTCCCTTGCAATAAAAGCACTTAGTCTCAGTCTTGGGTACATGCTTTGGCTTCTTCCCGGCAACTAGCTTACCAGGCGCGGCAACTCCCTTGCCGTCCTTCTTGAAGTTCTTCTTACCCTTGCCTTTCTTGAACTTAGTGGTTTTATTCACCATCAACACTTGATGTTCCTTTTTGATCTCCACCTCCGCTGATTTCAGCATTGAATATACCTCAGGAATGGTCTTTTCCATCCCCTGCATATTCAAGTTCATCACAAAGCTCTTCTAGCTAGGTGGGAGCGACTGAAGGATTATGTCAACAACCGCATCATCCAGGAGATTAACTCCCAGCTGAGATAAGCGGATGTGCAACCCAGACATTTTGAGTATGTGCTCACTAACAGAACTATTCTCCTCCATCTTACAACTGTAGAACTTGTCGGAGACTTCATATCTCTCGACCCGGGCATGAGCTTGGAAAACCATTTTCAGCTCTTGGAACATCTCATATGCTCTGTGCTTCTCAAAACGCTTTTGGAGCCCCGGTTCTAAGCTATAAAGTATGCCGCACTGAACCAGGGAGTAATCATCACTACGCGACTGCCAGGCGTTCATAACATCTTGAGTTGCTGGGAAAACAGGTGCTTCACCTAGCGGTGCATCAAGGACATATGCTTTCTTGGCAGCTATGAGGATAATCCTCAGGTTACGGACCCAGTCCGTGTAGTTGCTACCATCGTCTTTCAGCTTGGTTTTCTCTAGGAACGCGTTGAAGTTGAGGGCAACATTAGCGTGGGCCATTTGATCTACAAGACATATTGCAAAGTTTTAGACTATGTTCATGATAATTGAGTTCATCTAATCAAATTATTTAATGAACTCCCACTCAGATAGACATCCCTTTAGTCATCTAAGTGATACATGATCCGAGTCAACTAGGCCGTGTCCGATCATCACGTGAGACGGATTAGTCATCATCGGTGAACATCTTCATATTGATCGTATCTTCTATACGACTCATGTTCGACCTTTCGGTCTTCCGTGTTCCGAGGCCATGTCTGTACATGCTAGGCTCGTCAAGTCAACCTAAGTGTATTGCATGTATAAATCTGGCTTACACCCATTGTATGCGAACGTTAGAACCTATCACACCCGATCATCACGTGGTGCTTCGGAACAACGGACCATAGCAACGGTGCACAGTTAGGGAGGACACAATTCTTGATATTTTAATGAGGGATCATCTTATTTATGCTACCGTCGTTCTAAGCAAATAAGATGCAAAACATGATAAACATCACATGCAATAAAACAATGACATGATATGGCCAATATCATTTTGCTCCTTTTGATCTCCATCTTCGGGGCGCCATGATCATCATCGTCACCGGCATGACACCATGATATCCATCATCATGATCTCCATCATCGTGTCTTCATGAAGTTGTCTCGTCAACTATTACTTCTACTACTATGGCTAATGGTTTAGCAATAAAGTAAAGTAATTACATGATGTTTATGTTGACACACATGTCATAAATAAATTAAGACAACTCCTATGGCTCCTGCCGGTTGTCATAGTCATCGACATGCAAGTCGTGATTTCTATTACAAGAACATGATTAATCTCATACATCACATATATCATTCATTACATCCTTTTGGCCATATCACATCACACGGCATATGCTGCAAAAAAAAGTTAGACGTCCTCTAATTGTTGTTGCAAAATTTTTACGTGGCTGCTAGTTTCTTAGCAAGAACGTTTCTTACCTACGCC
Source organism: Triticum monococcum (assembly GCA_034509565.1). NCBI lineage: Eukaryota > Viridiplantae > Streptophyta > Magnoliopsida > Poales > Poaceae > Triticum > Triticum monococcum. Next base: position 70,521,717 of record CM067842.1, on the reverse strand, counting down.
AAAACCACAACGTGATATGCCAATTTCTATTTACCCTTCATAAGGACCATTTTCATCGAATTCGATCTGACTAAAGTGGGAGAGACAGACACCCGCTAGCCACCTTATGCAACTAGTGCATGTCAGTCGGTGGAACCTGTCTCACGTAAGCGTACGTGTAAGGTCGGTCCAGGCCGCTTCATCCCATGATGCCGCCGAATCAAGATAAGACTAGTAACGACAAGTAAATTGACAAAATCGACGCCCACAACAACTTGTGTTCTACTCGTGCATAGAAACTACGCATAGACCTAGCTCATGATGCCACTGTTGGGGATCGTTGCAGAAATTAAAAAAATTATACGCATCACCAAGATCAATTTATGGAGCTTACTAGCAATGAGAGTGGAGTGCATCTTCATACCTTTGCAGATCGCGATGCGGAAGCGTTGCAAGAACGCGGTCGGTGGTCGTACATGAATTGATTCAGATCGCGGCTGAATCCGATCTAAGCACCGAACAACGGTGCCTCCGCATTCAACACACGTGCAGCCCGATGACGTCTCTCGCGCCTTGATCCAGCAAGGAGAGAGGGAGAGGTTGGGGAAGACTCCGTCCAGCAGCAGCACGACGGCGTGGTGGTGGTGGAGGAGCGTGGCACCCCGGCAGGGCTTCGCCAAGCACTGCGAGAGACGAGGAGGGAGAGGGGTAGGGCTGCGCCAAGAGAGAGGGAGACTCGTGTCTCTGGCAGCCCCAAAACCCCCACTACATATAGGGGAAGGGGAGGGGGGCCGGCTGTTGGGGAACGTAGTAATTTCAAAAAAATTCCTACGCGCACGCAAAATCATGGTGATGCATAGCAACAAGGGGGAGAGTCTGATCTACATACCCTTGTAGATCGCAACGGAAGCGTTGACACAACATAGAGGAAGTAGTCGTACGTCTTCTTCCCGATCCGACCGATCCAAGCACCGTTACTCCGGCACCTCCGGGTTCTTAGCACACGTACAGCTCGATGACGATCCCCGAGCTCCGATCTAGCAAAGCTTCGGGGAGGAGTTCCGTCAGCACGACGGCGTGATGACAATCTTGATGTTCTACCGATGCAGGGCTTCGCCTAAGCACTACAACGATATGATCGAGGTGGAATATGGTGGCAGGGGGCACCGTACATGGCTAAGGAACGATCACACTGATCAACTTGTGTGTCTAGAGGTGCCCCTGCCTCCGTATATAAAGGAGCCAAGGGGAACGGGGCCAGCCGACCAAGGAGGGCGCGCCAAGGAAGTCCTACTCCCTCTAGGAGTAGGATTCCCCCCCCCCCCAATCCTAGTTGGAATAGGATTCCTTGAGGGGGGGAAAGAGAGAGAGAGGGGGCCGGCCACCTCTCCTAGTCCTAATAGTACTAGGGGAAGGGGGGAGGCGCGCGGCCACCTTGGGCTGCCCCTTTCTCCTTTCCACTAAAGCCCATTAAGGCCCATCTGGTTCCCGGGGGGTTCCGGTAACCTCCCGGTACTCCGGTAAAATCCCGATTTCACCCGGAACACTTCCGATGTCCAAATATAGGCTTCCAATATATCAATCTTTATGTCTCGACCATTTCGAGACTCCTCGTCATGTCCGTGATCACATCCGGGACTCCGAACTAACTTCGGTACATCAGAATGCATAAACTCATAATAACTGTCATCGTAACGTTAAGCGTGCGGACCCTACGGTTCAAGAACAATGTAGACATGACCGAGACACGTCTCCGGTCAATAACCAATAGCGGGACCTGGATGCCCATATTGGCTCCTACATATTCTATGAAGATCTTTATCGGTCAGACCGCATAACAACATACGTTGTTCCCTTTGTCATCGGTATGTTACTTGCCCGAGATTCGATCGTCGGTATCCAATACCTAGTTCAATCTCGTTACCGGCAAGTCTCTTTACTCGTTCCGTAATACATCATCTCGCAACTAACTCATTAGCTGCAATGCTTGCAAGGCTTAAGTGATGTGCATTACCGAGAGGGCCCAGAGATACCTCTCCGACGATCGGAGTGACAAATCCTAATCTCGAAATACGTCAACCCAACATGTACCTTTGGAGACACCTGTAGAGCACCTTTATAATCACCCAGTTACGTTGTGACGTTTGGTAGCACACAAAGTGTTCCTCCGGCACACGGGAGTTACATAATCTCATAGTCATAGGAACATGTATAAGTCATGAAGAAAGCAATAGCAACATACTAAACGATCGGGTGCTAAGCAAATGGAATGGGTCATGTCAATCAGATCATTCAACTAATGATGTGATCCCGTTAATCAAATGACAACTCTTTGTCCATGGTTAGGAAACATAACCATCTTTGATTAACGAGCTAGTCAAGTAGAGGCATACTAGTGACAGTTTGTTTGTCTATATATTCACACATGTATTATGTTTCCGGTTAATACAATTCTAGCATGAATAATAAACCTTTATCATGATATAAGGAAATAAATAATAACTTTATTATTGCCTGTAGGGCATATTTCCTTCAGTCTCCCACTTGCACTAGAGTCAATAATCTAGTTCACATCGCCATGTGATTTAACAGCAATAGTTCACATCATCATGTGATTAACACCCATAGTTCACATCATCATGTGACCAACACTCAAAGGGTTTACTAGAGTCAGTAATCTAGTTCACATCTCTATGTGATTAACACCCAAAGAGTACTAAGGTGTGATCATGTTTTGTTTGTGAGATAATTTTAGTCAACGGGTCTGTCATATTCAGATCCGTAAGTATTTTGCAAATATCTATATCAACAATGCTCTGCACGGAGCTACTCTAGCTAATTGCTCCCACTTTCAATATGTATCTAGATCGAGACTTAGAGTCATCTAGATTAGTGTCAAAACTTGCATCGACGTAACCCTTTACGACGAACCTTTTTGTCACCTCCATAATCGAGAAACATATCCTTATTCCACTAAGGATAATTTTGACCGCTGTCCCGTGATCTACTCCTAGATCACTATTGTACTCCCTTGCCAAACTCAGTGGTAGGGTATACAATAGATTTGGTACACAACATGACATACTTTATAGAACCTATGACCAAGGCATAGGGAATGACATTCATTCTCTTTCTATCTTCTGCCGTGGTCGGGCTTTGAGTCTTACTCAATTTCACACCTTGTAACATAGGCAAGAAACTCTTTCTTTGACTGTTCCATTTTGAACTACTTCAAAATCTTGTCAAGGTATGTATTTATTGAAAAAACTTATCAAGCGTCTTGATCTATCTCTATAGATCTTGATGCTCAATATGTAAGCAGCTTTACCGAGGTCTTTCTTTGAAAAACTCCTTTCAAACATCCCTTTATGCTTTGCAGAATAATTCTACATTATTTCCGATCAACAATATGTCATTCACATATACTTATCAGAAATGTTGTAGTGCTCCCACTCACTTTCTTGTAAATACAGGCTTCACCGCAAGTCTGTATAAAACTATATGCTTTGATCAACTTATCAAAGCGTATATTCCAACTCCGAGATGCTTACACCAGTCCATAGATGGATCGCTGGAGTTTGCACATTTTGTTAACACCTTTAGGATTGACAAAAACTTCTAGTTGCATCATATACAACTCTTCTTTAAGAAATCCATTAAGGATTGCAGTTTTGTTACCCATTTGCCAGATTTCATAAAATGCGGCAATTGTTAACATGATTCGGACAGATTTAAGCATAGATACGAGTGAGAAACTCTCATCGTAGTCAACACCTTGAACTTGTCGAAAACCTTTTTGCGACAATTTTAGCTTTGTAGATAGTAACACTACTATCAGCGTCCGCCTTCCTCTTGAAGATCCATTTATTTTCTATGGCTTGCCGATCATCGGGCAAGTCAATCAAAGTCCATACTTTGTTCTCATACATGGATCCCATCTCAGATTTCATGGCCTCAAGCCATTTTGCGGAATCTGGGCTCACCATCGCTTCTTCATAGTTCGCAAGTTCGTCATGGTCTAGTAACATGACTTCCAGAACAGGATTGCTGTACCACTCTGGTGCGGATCTCACTCTGGTTTACCTACGAGATTCGGTAGTAACTTGATCTGAAGTTTTATGATCATCATCATTAGCTTCCTCACTAATTGGTGTAGTAGTTACAGGAACAGATTTCTGTGATGAACTACTTTCCAATAAGGGAGAAGGTACAATTACCTTATCAAGTTCTACTTTCCTCCCACTCACTTCTTTCGAGAGAAACTCCTTCTCTAGAAAGGATCCATTATAAGCAATGAATGTCTTGCCTTAGGATCTGTGATAGAAGGTGTACCCAATAGTCTCCTTTTGGGTATCCTATGAAGACATATTTCTCCGATTTGGTTTTGAGCTTATCAGGACGAAACTATTTCACATAAGCATCACAACCCCAAACTTTAAGAAACGACAACTTTGGTTTCTTGCTAAACCACAGTTCAGATTGTGTCGTCTCAACGGACTTAGATGGTGCCCCCCTTTTTAACGTAAATGCAGTTGTCTTTAATGCATAACCTCAAAAACGATAGTGGTAAATCGGTAAGACACATCATAGATTTGCACTATATCTAATAAAGTACGGCTATGACGTTCGGACACACCATTATGATGTGGTGTTCCGGGTGGCACGAATTTGTGAAACTATTCCACATTCTTTTAATTGAAGACCAAACTCGTAACTCAAATATTTGTCTCCACGATCAGATCGTAGAAACCTTATTTTCTTGTTACGATGATTCTCCACTTCACTCTGAAATTCTTTGAACTTTTCAAATGTTTCAGACTTATGTTTCATCAAGTAGATATACTCATATTTGCTCAAATCATCTGTGAAGATCAGAAAATAATGATACCTATCTCGAGCCTCAATATTCATCGGACCACATACATCAGCATGTATGATTTCCAACAAATCTGTTGCTCGCTCCATTGTTCCGAAGAACAGAGTTATAGTCATCTTGCCCATGAGGCATGGTTCACAAGCATCAACTGATTCATAATCAAGTGATTCCAAAAGCCCATCAGCATGGAGTTTCTTCATGCGCTTTACACCAATATGACCTAAACGTCAGTGCTACAAATAAGTTGCACTATCATTATTAACTTTGCATCTTTTGGTTTCAATATTATGATTATGTGTATCACTACGATCGAGATCCAACGAACTATTTTCATTGGGTGTGTAACCGTATAAGGTTTTATTCAAGTAAACAGAACAACAATTTATTCTCTTACTTAAATGAATAACCGTATTACAATAAACATGATCAAATCATATTCATGCTCAACGTAAACACCAAATAACACTTATTTAGGTTCAACACTAATCCCGAATTTATAGGGAGTGTGCGATGATGATCATATCAATCTTGGAACCACTTCCAACACACATCGTCACTTCACCCTTAACTAGTCTCTGTTTATTCTGCAACTCCCGTTTCGAGTTACTAATCTTAGCAACTGAACTAGTATCAAATACTTAGGGGTTGCTATAAACACTAGTAAAGTACACATCAATAACATGTATATCAAATATACTTATGTTCACTTTTCCATCCTTCTTATCTGCCAATCACTTGGGGTAGTTCCGCTTCCAGTGACCAGTCCCTTTGCAGTAGAAGCACTCAGTCTCAGGCTTAGGTCCAGACTTGGGCTTCTTCACTTGAGCAGCAACTTGCTTGCTGTTCTTTTTGAAGTTCCCCTTCTTCCCTCTGCCCTTTTCTTGAAACTAGTGGTCTTGTCTACCATCAACACTTGATGTTTTTTTCTTGATTTCTACCTTCATCGATTTCATCGTCATGAAAAGCTCGGGAGTTGTTTCTGTTATCCCTTGCATATTATAGTTCATCACGAAGTTCTACTAACTTGGTGATGGTGACTAGAGAATTCTGTCAATCACTATCTTATCTGGAAGATTAACTCCCACTTGATTCAAGCGATTGTAGTACCCAGACAATCTGAGCACATGCTCACTAGTTGAGCGATTCTCCTCCATCTTTTAGCTATAGAACTTGTTGGAGACATCATATCTCTCAACTCAGGTATTTGCTTGAAATATTAACTTCAACTCCTAGAACATCTCATATGGTCCATGACGTTCAAAACGTCTTTGAAGTCCCGATTCTAAGCCATTAAGTATGGTGCACTAAACTATCAAGTAGTCATCATATTGAGCTAGCCAAACGTTCATAACGTCTGCATCTGCTCCTGCAATAGGTCTGTCACCTAGCGGTGCATCAAGGACATAATTTTTTCTGTGCAGCAATGAGGATAAACCTCAGATCACAGATCCAATCCGCATCATTGCTACTAACATCTTTCAACATAATTTTCTCTAGGAACATATCAAAATAAACACAGGGAAGCAACAACGCGAGCTATTGATCTACAACATAATTTGCAAAATACTACCAGGACTAAGTTCATGATAAATTTAAGTTCAATTTAATCATATTACTTAAGAACTCCCACTTAGATAGACATCCCTCTAATCCTCTAAGTGATCATGTGATCCAAATCAACTAAACCATAATCGATCATCACGTGAGATGGAGTAGTTTTCAATGGTGAACATCGTTATGTTGATCATATCTACTATATGATTCACGCTCGACCTTTCGGTCTCCGTGTTTCGAGGCCATATCTGCATATGCTAGGCTCGTCAAGTTTAACCTGAGTATTCTGCGTGTGCAAAAACTGGCTTGCACCCTTTGTAGATGGACATAGAGCTTATCACACCCGATCATCACGTGGTGTCTGGGCACGACGAACTTTGGCAACAGTGCATACTCAGGGAGAACACTTCTTGATAATTTAGTGAGAGGTCATCTTATAATGCTACCGTCAATCAAAGCAAGTTAAGATGCATAAAAGATAAACATCACATGCAATCAATATAAGTGATATGATATGGCCATCATCATCTTGTGCCTGTGATCTCCATCTCCGAAGCACCGTCATGATCACCATCGTCACTGGCGCGACACCTTGATCTCCATCGTAGCATCGTTGTCGTCTCGCCAATCTTATGCTTGCACGACTATCGCTACCGCTTAGTGATAAAGTAAAGCATTACATCGCGATTGCATTGCATACAATAAAGCGACAACCATATGGCTCCTGCCAGTTGCCGATAACTCGGTTACAAAACATGATCATCTCATACAATAAAATTTAGCATCATGTCTTGGCCATATCACATCACAACATGCCCTGCAAAAACAAGTTAGACGTCCTCTACTTTGTTGTTGCAAGTTTTACGTGGCTGCTACGGGCTTAAGCAAGAACCAATCTCACCTACGCATCAAAACCACAACGATAGTTTGTCAATTTGACTCCGTTTTAACCTTCGCAAGGACCGGGCGTAGCCACACTCGGTTCAACTAAAGTTGGAGAAACAGTCACCCGCAAGCCACCTGTGTGCAAAGCACGTCGGGAGAACCGGTCTCGCGTAAGCGTACGCGTAATGTCGGTCCGGGCCGCTTCATCCAACAATACCGCCGAACCAAAGTATGACATGCTGGTAGGCAGTATGACTTATATCGCCCACAACTCACTTGTGTTCTACTCGTGCATATAACATCAAACCATAAAACCTAGGCTCTGATACCACTGTTGGGGAACGTAGTAATTTCAAAAAAATTCCTACGCACACGCAAAATCATGGTGATGCATAGCAACGAGGGGGAGAGTCTGATCTACGTACCCTTGTAGATCGCAACGGAAGCGTTGACACAACTTAGAGGACGTAGTCGTACGTCTTCTTCCCGATCTGACCGATCCAAGCACCATTACTCCGGCACCTCCAAGTTCTTAGCACACGTACAGCTCGATGACGATCCCCGGGCTCCGATCCAGCAAAGCTTCGGGGAGGAGTTCCGTCAGCACGACGGCGTGATGACGATCTTGATGTTCTACCGACGCAGGGCTTCGCCTAAGCACTACAACGATATGATCGAGGTGGAATATGGTGGCAGGGGGCACCGTACACGGCTAAGGAACGATCACAATGATCAACTTGTGTGTCTAGAGGTGCCCCCTGCCTCCGTATATAAAGGAGCCAAGGGGAAGGGGGCCGGCCGGCCAAGTAGGGCGCGCTAAGGGAGTCCTACTCCCTCTGGGAGTAGGATTCCCCCCCCCCAATCCTAGTTGGAATAGGATTCCTTGAGGGGGGGAAAGAGAGAGAGGGGGCCGGCCACCTCTCCTAGTCCTAATAGGACTAGGGGAAGGGGGGAGGCGCGCGGCCACCTTGGGCTGCCCCTTTCTCCTTTCCACTAAAGCCCATTAAGGCCCATCTGGTTCCCGGGGGGTTTCGGTAACCTCCCGGTACTCCGGTAAAATCCCGATTTCACCCGGAACACTTCCGATGTCCAAATATAGGCTTCCAATATATCAATCTTTATGTCTCAACCATTTCGAGACTCCTCGTCATGTCCGTGATCACATCCGGGACTCCGAACTAACTTCGGTACATCAAAATGCATAAACTCATAATAACTGTCATCGTAACGTTAAGCGTGCGGACCCTACGGTTCAAGAACAATGTAGACATGACCGAGACACGTCTCCGGTCAATAACCAATAGCGGGACCTGGATGCCCATATTGGCTCCTACATATTCTACGAAGATCTTTATCGGTCAGACCGCATAACAACATACGTTGTTCCCTTTGTCATCGGTATGTTACTTGCCCGAGATTCGATCGTCGGTATCCAATACCTAGTTCAATCTCGTTACCGGCAAGTCTCTTTACTCGTTCCGTAATACATCATCTCGCAACTAACTCATTAGCTGCAATGCTTGCAAGGCTTAAGTGATGTGCATTACCGAGAGGGCCCAGAGATACCTCTCCGACGATCGGAGTGACAAATCCTAATCTCGAAATACGTCAACCCAACATGTACCTTGGAGACACCTGTAGAGCACCTTTATAATCACCCAGTTACGTTGTGACGTTTGGTAGCACACAAAGTGTTCCTCTGGCACACGGGAGTTACATAATCTCATAGTCATAGGAACATGTATAAGTCATGAAGAAAGCAATAGCAACATACTAAACGATCGGGTGCTAAGCTAATGGAATGGGTCATGTCAATTAGATCATTCAACTAATGATGTGATCCCGTTAATCAAATGACAACTCTTTGTCCATGGTTAGGAAACATAACCATCTTTGATTAATGAGCTTGTCAAGTAGAGGCATACTAGTGACACTTTGTTTGTCTATATATTCACACATGTAATATGTTTCCGGTTAATACAATTCTAGCATGAATAATAAACCTTTATCATGATATAAGGAAATAAATAATAACTTTATTATTGCCTCTAGGGCATATTTCCTTCACCGGCCCCCTAGATCCATCTAGAGGGGGAGCGGTGGCCCCCGGGGCGGCGACCCCTCGGGGGGGGGGGGCAGCGGCCCCCTTAGGGTTTCAACTAGGGGGCGCCCGCCCGGGGGGGGGGCAGCGGCCCCTAGGGTTTCCAACCCTAGGCGCCTTGGGCCCTTGGGGGGCACCAGCCCACTAAGGGGCTGGTTCCCACCCAACTACAGCCCATTAGGTCCTTCGGGGCAGGTGGACCCTCCCGGTGGACCCCCAGAACCCCTTCGGTGGTCCCGGTACAATACCGATAAACCCCGAAACCTTTCCGTTGACTGAAACTGGACTTCCCATGTATAAATCATCACCTCCTGACCATTCCGGAACTCCTCGTGAAGTCCGGGATCTCATCCGGGACTCCGAACAATATTCGGTAACCACGTACATCTATTCCCTATAACCCTGGCGTCATTGAACCTTAAGTGTGTAGACCCTACGGGTTCGGGAACTATGCAGACATGACCAAGACATCTCTCCGGCCAATAACCAACAGCGGGATCTGGATACCCATGTTGGCTCCCACATGTTCCACGATGATCTCATCGGATGAACCACGATGGCAAGGATTCAATCAATCCCGTATAGGATTCCCTTTGTCTACCGATATAGCACTTGCCCGAGATTCGATCATCGGTAATACCGATACCTTGTTCAATCTCGTTACGGCAAGTCTCTTTACTCGTTCCGTAACACATCATCCCATGACCAACCCCTTAGTCACATTGAGCTCATTACGATGATGTCTTACCGAGTGGGCCCAGAAATACCTCTCTGTCATACGGAGTGACAAATCCCAGTCTCGATTCGTGCCAACCCAACAGATACTTTCGGGGATACCCGTAGTGTACCTTTATAGCCACCCAGTTACGTTGTGACATTTGGCACACCCAAAGTACCCTTACGATATCCGGGAGTTGCACAATCTCATGGTCTAAGGAAAAGATACTTGACATTAGAAAAGCTTTAGCAGACGAACTACACGATCTTGTGCTATGCTTAGGATTGGGTCTTGTCCATCACATCATTATCCTAATGATCTGATCCCGTTATCAATGACATTATATGTCCATGGTTAGGAAACCGTAACCATCTATTGATCAATGAGCTAGTCAACTAGAGGCTCACTAGGGACATGTTGTGGTCTATGTATTCACACATGTATTACGATTTCCGGATAACACAATTATAGCATGAACAATAGACAATTATCATGAACAAGGAAATATAATAATAACCATTTTATTATTGCTTTTAGGGCATATTTCCAACAGATACTTGTTCTCGCGCGAGGTTTGGACGGTCATACTTCGGCGCTGCAACCTACTCCACCCATTCCATATTAGTTGTGGCTCAAACGGATGTATCTAGCACTAAAATACATCTAGATATATTCGTTTCAGCGACAACTAAAATGAAACGGAGGGAGTAGTTCACAGGACGCCGCAAATGGACGCCCTGCAGGAATGGTGGCCTGACGCTCGCCGCGGACTCTCAAAACTGGCACGCAAAGGTTTCGACAGCATCGTGCTCCTCATCGTGTGGAGCCTATGGATCGAGCGCAACGCCCAGACATTTGACAACTCGCTGAGCTTCGCTGAGCATGGCCGCGCACGTGTGCATTGGCATTGTGGCTGAAGCCGACTTATGGAGTAAAGCTGGCGCTGGAGGGTTGCAATCCTTCTTGAGATAAATGATCAAGTAGGATAGAAGGCACCTGGTTGTTACCACTAGTGCACTGCCGTTCTCCCAACCCTGTTGTGGGGTCTGTAACACCTTGTAAATCCTTCTCGTTCTAATATACCGACATGCAAGTCTTTTGCGTGTTCGCAAAAAAAAGATACTAGTACTACAGATCAAGTCCATTCAGCCATATTTACACCACACCATCAGTGTACCCCATGAAGTCCACAATAGCACAAGACATTTGCATTCTTGGGACGGCTCCAAAAGAGAATAACAGGCATGCATACCCTGGAGATAGCAACAGAAGAGAGCCTCAACTTCACAAGGAACGTCTGATCCCAAGCGGGCTAAGGCACCCCAGCTCTCCGGTGCAAGGAGGGTTCTTCACTGCCTCTTGGGCTTTCCTGCAACGAAAAATGTTTCGGGGGTAAGCAATGCGCGGGCCAGACATCTATACGGCAAGCTTTCCAGAGACTGGTCATAACAAAGGCATGCACAGGGCACTAGGACGAGGTGCTCTTCCATGAATTCGAGAACCAGAGCTACTGTTGTAGCTCTAAACTCTTAATAGACCTTAGATGGTCATAAATACATGTGATACTCGAGTTTAGACCATCGCCTCGTATACTCAAATGCATATCAAGAGACATAAACAGTTTATCAATTTCTTGGAGTGATCAAGCAGGTGGGGCTGCACAGGATTCCTTGCAACATGAACACATGCAACAATTACCATGACAACATTTGCAGGATCCAGTTCCAAGCCATCCGCAAATGCCCGAGACGCTTCTTCGTAGTCCTATGAGTAGATACCAGAGGATGATCAATTTCATGGTCACAAAAGAAAATGACCGCAATTAATTTGCTCATTTTACCTCTAGAAACATTAAGGATGCCCCTAGTCAATAGTAACCTTTGGCCCAGAGAGGTCACAACATTGTGCACCTAGTAGCATCGGAGAGAGCGTCTTTTCCTCTTCCCGAGCGCAACAAACAAAAACTCCTATTTGCTAGGAGGATTGCAAGATCTTCTGCACTTGGCTCAAAATTCATTGCCTACAATAGACCAACCACATGCAGATTTTGTTACAAGGTAGTTGGCATAACAGATAACACAGTAGCAACATCTATATCTAATTTTCACCTTTAATCTGCATCGAAATCCATCAACTTTTCTAGGAGGGTGTGCTGAAGAAAAGTTCAACAAAAAAACATATTTACACGCTCTCTAGAAATTGTGGGAAAATACATTGAGTAAACATATGTGTGGTGTTGATTTTTTGTGTCGAAACAAATAAACAAATTTGGGCACCAATCTACCATAACACACAACATGCATGCAATCAATCAATGTAGATGTATAAATATTATCAAGATTTTTGGAAAAAGTGTGTACATGAATTTGTTGGTGACTAGATCACATGGACCTTTGAGCATGGAATCACTCCTCCATGGTCGAATGCACCTGCGATCAACCGACAATCACGGGAGTGCACCGCGCAAGGCTGTTGGGCTGTGTTTTTCTGCATCGTGGAAGGCCTTGAGTAGTTTAAAAATTGGGGGGGGGGCACGCACGTGGGAGGCGCTAGGATCCGGGGGTACGCAAGCACGCACATAAAACAGTTGGTTGCAGGCGCGATACAGAACGAAGGGGTGTGCACGCGCATGGCATTTTTCAGCTTTTTTGGTGTCAAGTTGAAAAACCATCTTCACCACTCCAATCAAGAAGAAAAACGCTGACGTCGGCATGGGTTGGAGGTGTGAAGATTGTGGTCAGCCTATTGCCCATTTGGTCCACTTGTGTCCACTGGCGGAGGTACGGCTTACCGAAATAGGCTATGGCCCGTGTTGGGTAACGTTGCAGAAAACAAAAATTTTCCTACGGTTTCACCAAGATCCATCTATGAGTTCATTTAGCAACGAGTGATCGGATGCATCTACATACCTTTGTAGATCGCGAGCGGAAGCGTTCACTAGAACGTGGATGACGGAGTCGTACTCGTCGTGATTCAAATCACCGATGACCAAGCGCCGAACGGACGGCACCTCCGCGTTCAACACACGTACGGAGTGGATGACGTCTCCTCCTTCTTGATCCAGCAAGGGGGGAGGAGAGGTTGATGAAGATCCAGCAGCACGACGGCGTGGTGGTGGACGCAGGGCGTCACAGTAGCAGGGCTTCGCCGTGTACTACGAGAGAGAGAGAGGTGTAGCAGGGGAGAGGGAGGCGCCAAGGATGCAGGGTGCGGCTGCCCCCTCCCTTCCCTCATATATATAGCCTCCCCTAGGGTGGGCGCCAGCCCTAGGAGATGAGATCTCCTAGGGGGGGGCAGCGGTCAGGGCTGGAGTGGCCCCCAAGGCAAGGTGGGGCGCCCCCCACCCCTAGGGTATCAACCCTAGGCGCATGGGATGGGCCTAGGGGGGCGCACCAGCCCACTATGGGCTGGTTCCCCTCCCCACTTTGGCCCATGGGGCCCTCCGGGATGGGTGGCCCCACCCGGTGGACCCCCGGGACCCTTTCGGTGGTCCCGGTACAATACCGGTGACCCCGAAACTTGTCCCGATGGCCGAAACAGCACTTCCTATATATAATTCTTTACCTCCGGACTATTCCAAAACTCCTCGTGACATCTGGGATCTCATCCAGGACTCCGAACAACATTCGGGTTACTGCATATACATATCTTCACAACCCTAGCGTCACTGAACCTTAAGTGTGTAGACCCTACGGGTTCGGGAGACATGTATGAAGGAAATATGCCCTAGAGGCAATAATAAAATTATTATTTATTTCCTTATATCATGATAAATGTTTATTATTCATGCTAGAATTGTATTAACCGGAAACATAATACATGTGTGAATACATAGACCAACAGAGTGTCACTAGTATGCCTCTACTTGACTAGCTCGTTAATCAAAGATGGTTATGTTTCCTAACCATGAACAAAGAGTTGTTATTTGATTAACGAGGTCACATCATTAGTAGAATGATCTGATTGACATGACCCATTCCATTAGCTTAGCACCCGATCGTTTAGTATGTTGCTATTGCTTTCTTCATGACTTATACATGTTCCTATAACTATGAGATTATGCAACTCCCGTTTACCGGAGGAACACTTTGGGTACTACCAAACATCACAACGTAACTGGGTGATTATAAAGGAGTACTACAGGTGTCTCCAATGGTAGATGTTGGGTTGGCGTATTTCGAGATTAGGGTTTGTCACTCCGAGTGTCGGAGAGGTATCTCTGGGCCCTCTCGGTAATACACATCACATAAGCCTTGCAAGCATAATAACTAAGATGTTAGTTATGAGATGATGTATTACGGAACGAGTAAAGAGACTTGCCAGTAACGAGATAGAACTAGGTATTGGATACTGACGATCGAATCTCGGGCAAGTAACATACCGATGACAAAGGGAACAACGTATGTTGTTATGCGGTCTGACCGATAAAGATCTTCGTAGAATATGTAGGAGCCAATATGGGCATCCAGGTCCCGCTATTGGTTATTGACCGGAGACGTGTCTCGGTCATGTCTACATTGTTCTCGAACCGTAGGGTCCGCACGCTTAACGTTACGATGACAGTTATTATGAGTTTATGCATTTTGATGTACCGAAGGTTGTTCGGAGTCCCGGATGAGATCACGGACATGACGAGGAGTCTCGAAATGTTCGAGACGTAAAGATTGATATATTGGAAGCCTATGTTTGGACATCGGAAGTGTTCCGGGTGAAATCGGGATTTTACCGGATTACCGGGAGGGTTACCGGAACCCCCCGGGAGCCAAATGGGCCAACATGGGCCTTAGTGGAAAGGTGAGAGGGCAGCCCACATAGGGCTGCACCTCCCCCCTCTCCCTAGTCCTATTAGGACTAGGAGAGGGGCCGGCCACCTCTCTCTCTCTCCCCTTTGAAGGTTTCCTAGTTGGACTAGGATTGGAGGCGGGAGTCCTACTCCCGGTAGGAGTAGGACTCCTCCTGCGCCTCCCTCCTTTGGCCGGCCAGCTCCCTCCCCTCCAACCTTTATATACGGGGGCAGGGGGCACCCCAAGGCACACAAGTTGATCCTTGAGATCGTTCCTTAGCCGTGTGCGGTGCCCCCTGCCACCAAATTCCACCTCGATCATACCATTGTAGTGCTTAGGCGAAGCCCTGCGTCGGTAGTACATCAAGATCGTCACCACGCCGTCGTGCTGACGGAACTCTTCCTCGACGCTTTGCTGGATCGGAGCCCGAGGATCGTCATCGAGCTGAACGTGTGCTAAGAACTCGGAGGTGCCGGAGTAACGGTGCTTGGATCGGTCGGATCGGGAAGAAGACGTACGACTACTTCCTCTACGTTGTGTGATCGCTTCCGCAGTCGGTCTGCGTTGGTACGTAGACAACACTCTCCCCTCTCGTTGATGTGCATCACCATGATCTTGCGTGTGCGTAGGAAAATTTTTGAAATTACTGCGTTCCCCAACAGTGGTATCAGAGCCTAGGTTTTATGGTTTGATGTTATATGCACGAGTAGAACACAAGTGAGTTGTGGGCGATACAAGTCATACTGCCTACCAGCATGTCATACTTTGGTTCGGCGGTATTGTTGGTTGAGACGATCCGGACCAACCTTACGCGTACTCTTACGCGAGACCGGTTCCCTCGACGTGCTTTGCACATAGATGGCTTGCGGAAGACTGTCTCTCCAATTTTAGTTGAACCAAGTGTGACTACGCCCGGTCCTTGAGAAGGTTAAAACGGAGTCTATTTGACGAACTATCGTTGTGGTTTTGATGCGTAGGTGAGATGAGTTCTTACTTAAGCCCATAGCAGCCACGTAAAACTTGCAACAACAAAGTAGAGGACGTCTAACTTGTTTTTGCAGGGTATGTTGTGATGTGATATGGTCAAGGCATGATGCTGATTTTATTGTATGAGATGATCATGTTTTGTAACTGAGTTATCGGCAACTGGCAGGAGCCATATGGTTGTCGCTTTATTGTATGCAATGCAATCGCGATGTAATGCTTTACTTTATTACTAAGCGGTAGTGATAGTCGTGGAAGCATAAGATTGGCGAGACGACAACGTTGCTACGATGGAGATCAAGGTGGCGCGCCGGTGACGATGGTGATCATGACGGTGCTTCGGAGATGGAGATCACAAGCACAAGATGATGATGGCCATATCATATCACTTATATTGATTGCATGTGATGTTTATCCTTTTATGCATCTTATCTTGCTTTGATTGACGGTAGCATTATAAGATGATCTCTCACTAAATTATCAAGAAGTGTTCTCCCTGAGTATGCACCGTTGCCAAAGTTCGTCGTGCCCAGACACCACGTGATGATCGGGTGTGATAAGCTCTACGTCCATCTACAACGGGTGCAAGCCAGTTTTGCACACGCAGAATACTCAGGTTATACTTGACGAGCCTAGCATATGCAGATATGGCCTCGGAACACAGAGACCGAAAGGTCGAGCGTGAATCATATAGTAGATATGATCAACATGACGATGTTCACCATTGAAAACTACTCCATCTCACGTGATGATCGTTTATGGTTTAGTTGATTTGGATCACGTGATCACTTAGAGGATTAGAGGGATGTCTATCTAAGTGGGAGTTCTTAAGTAATATGATTAAATTGAACTTAAATTTATCATGAACTTAGTCCTGGTAGTATTTTGCAAATCATGTTGTAGATCAATAGCTCGCGTTGTTGCTTCCCTGTGTTTATTTTGATATGTTCCTAGAGAAAATTGTGTTGAAAGATGTTAGTAGCAATGATGCGGATTGGATCCGTGATCTGAGGTTTATCCTCATTGCTGCACAGAAGAATTATGTCCTTGATGCACCGCTAGGTGACAGACCTATTGCAGGAGCAGATGCAGACGTTATGAACGTTTGGCTAGCTCAATATGATGACTACTTGATAGTTTAGTGCACCATGCTTAACGGCTTAGAATCGGGACTTCAAAGACATTTTGAACGTCATGGACCATATGAGATGTTCCAGGAGTTGAAGTTAATATTTTAAGCAAATACCCGAGTTGAGAGACATGAAGTCTCCAGCAAGTTCTATAGCTAAAAGATGGAGGAGAATCGCTCAACTAGTGAGCATGTGCTCAGATTGTCTGGGTACTACAATCGCTTAAATCAAGTGGGAGTTAATCTTCCAGATAAGATAGTGATTGACAGAATTCTCTAGTCATCATCACTAAGTTAGTAGAACTTCGTGATGAACTATAATATGCAAGGGATAACGGAAACAACTCCCAAGCTCTTCGTGATGCTGAAATCAACGAAGGTAGAAATCAAGAAAAACATCAAGTGTTGATGGTTGACAAGACCACTAGTTTCAAGAAAAGGGCAAAGGGAAGAAGGGGAACTTCAAGAAGAACGGCAAGCAAGTTGCTGCTCAAGTGAAGAAGCCCAAGTCTGGTCCTAAGCCTGAGACTAAGTGATTCTACTGCAAAGGGACTGGTCACTGGAAACGGAACTACCCCAAGTGATTGGCGGATAAGAAGGATGGCAAAGTGAACATAAGTATATTTGATATACATGTTATTGATGTGTACTCTACTAGTGTTTATAGCAACCCCTCAGTATTTGATGCTAGTTCAGTTGCTAAGATTAGTAACTCGAAACGGGAGTTGCAGAATAAACAGAGACTAGTTAAGGGTGAAGTGACGATGTGTGTTGGAAGTAGTTCCAAGATTGATATGATCATCATTGCACACTCCCCTATAATTTCGGGATTAGTGTTAAACCTAAATAAGTGTTATTTGGTGTTTGCGTTGAACATGAATATGATTTGATCATGTTTATTGTAATACGGTTATTCATTTAAGTAATAGAATAAATTGTTGTTCTGTTTACATGAATAAAACCTAATATGGTTACACACCCAATGAAAATAGTTCATTGGATCTCGATCTTAATAATACACATATTCATAATATTGAAACCAAAAGATGCAAAGTTAATAATGATAGTGCAACTTATTTGTGGCACTGCTGTTTAGGTCATATCGGTGTAAAGCTCGTGAAGAAACTCCATACTGATGGGCTTTTGGAACCACTTGATTATGAATCACTTGGTACTTGCGAACCGTGCCTCATAGGCAAGATGACCAAAACACCGTTCTCCGGTACTATGGAGAGAGTAACAGATTTATTGGAAATCATACATACCGATGTATGTGGTCCGATGAATATTGAGGCTCGTGGCGGATATCGTTATTTTCTCACCTTCACAGATGATTTAAGCAGATATGGGTATATCTACTTGATGAAACATAAGTCTGAAACATTTGAAAAGTTCAAAGAATTTCAGAGTGAAGTGAAAAACATCGTGACAAGAAAATAAAGTTTCTACGATCTGATCGCGGAGACAAATATTTGAGTTACGAGTTTGGTCTTCAGTTAAAACAATGTGAAATAGTTTCACTACTCACGCCACCTGGAACACCACATCATAATGGTGTGTCCGAACGTCATAACCGTACTTTATTGGATATAGTGCAATCTATGATGTCTCTTACCGATTTACCACTATTGTTTTTGGGTCATGCATTAGAGACAGCTACATTCACGTTAAAAAAAAAGGGGGGCACCATCTATATCCGTCGAGACGACGCCTTATGAACTATGGTTTGGCGAGAAACCAAAGTTGTCGTTTCTTAAAGTTTGGGGTTGCGATGCTTATATGAAAAAGTTTCATCCTGATAAGCTCAAAACTCAAATCGGAGAAGTGCATCTTCATAGGATATCCAAAGGAAACTGTTGGATACACCTTCTATCACAGATCCGAAGGCAAGACTTTTGTTGCTAAATTCGGAAACTTTCTGGAGAAGGAGTTTCTCTCGAAAGAAGTGAGCGGGAGGAAAGTAGAACTTGACGAGGTAACTGTACCTGCTCCCTTATTGGAAAGTAGTACATCACAGAAAAATGTTTCTGTGACACCTACACCAGTTAGTGAGGAAGCTAATGATGATGATCATGAAACTTCAGAACAAGACACTACTGAACCTCGTAGATCAACCAGAATAAAGATCCGCGCCAGAGTGGTACGGTAATCCTGTTCTGGAAGTCATGCTACTAGATCATAATGATCCTACGAACTATGAAGAAGCGATGGTGAGCCCAGATTCCGCAAAGTGGCTTGAAGCCATGAAATCTGAGATATGATCCATGTATGAGAACAAAGTATGGACTTTGGTTGACTTGCCCGATGATCGGCAAGCCATAGAAAATAAATGGATCTTCAAGAGGAAGACGGACGCTGATAGTAGTGTTACTATCTACAAAGCTAGAATTGTCGCAAAAGGTTTTCGACAAGTTCAAGGTGTTGACTACGATGAGATTTTCTCACTCGTATCTATGCTTAAGTCTGTCCGAATCATGTTAGTAATTGTCGCGTTTTATGAAATCTGGCAAACGGATAAACAAAACTGCATTCCCTAATGGATTTATTAAAGAAGAGTTGTATATGATGCAACCAGAAGGTTTTGTCAATCCAAAAGGTGCTAACAAAATGTGCAAGCACCAGCGATCCATCTGTGGACTGGTGCAAGCATCTCGGAGTTGGAATATACGCTTTGATGAGTTGATCAAAGCATATAGTTTTATACAGACTTGCGGTGAAGCCTGTATTTACGAGAAAGTGAGTGGGAGCACTACAGCATTTCTGATAAGTATATGTGAATGACATATTGTTGATCGGAAATAATGTAGAATTATTCTGTAAAGCATAAAAGGAGTGTTTGAAAGGAGTTTTTCAAAGAAAGACTTCGGTAAAGCTGCTTACATATTGAGCTTCAAGATCTATAGAGATAGATCAAGACGCTTGATAAGTTTTTCAATAAGTACATACCTTGACAAGATTTTGAAGTAGTTCAAAATGGAACAGTCAAAGAAAAAGTTTCTTGCCTGTGTTACAAGGTGTGAAGTTGAGTAAAGACTCAAAGCCCGACCACGGCAGAAGATAGAAAGAGAATGAAAGTCATTTCCTATGCCTCATTCATAGGTTCTATAAAGTATGCCATGCTGTGTACCGGATCTATTGTATACCCTGCACTGATTTGGCAAGGGAGTACAATAGTGATCTAGGAGTAGATCACTGGACAGCGGTCAGAATTATCCTTAGTGAAATAAGGAAATGTTTCTCGATTATGGACGTGACAGAAAGGTTCGTCGTAAAGGGTTACGTCGATGCAAGTTTTTGACACTGATCCAGATGATTCTAAATCTGGATACATATTGAAAGTGGGAGCAATTAGCTAGAGTAGCTCCGTGTAGAGCATTGTAGACATAGAACTTGCAAAATACTTACGGATCTGAATGTGACAGACCCGTTGACTAAAATTATCTCACAAGCAAAACATGATTACACCTTAGTACTCTTTGGGTGTTAATCACATAGATATGTGAACTAGATTGCTGACTCTAGTAATCCCTTTGAGTGTTGGTCACATGACGATGTGAACTATGGGTGTTAATCACATGGTGATGTGAACCATTGCTGCTAAATCACATGGCGATGTGAACTAGATTATTGACTCTAGTGCAAGTGGGAGACTGAAGGAAATATGCCCTAGAGGCAATAATAAAATTATTATTTATTTCCTTATATCATGATAAATGTTTATTATTCATGCTAGAATTGTATTAACCGGAAACATAATACATGTGTGAATACATAGACCAACAGAGTGTCACTAGTATGCCTCTACTTGACTAGCTCGTTAATCAAAGATGGTTATGTTTCCTAACCATGAACAAAGAGTTGTTATTTGATTAACGAGGTCACATCATTAGTAGAATGATCTGATTGACATGACCCATTCCATTAGCTTAGCACCCGATCGTTTAGTATGTTGCTATTGCTTTCTTCATGACTTATACATGTTCCTATAACTATGAGATTATGCAACTCCCGTTTACCGGAGGAACACTTTGGGTACTACCAAACGTCACAACGTAACTGGGTGATTATAAAGGAGTACTACAGGTGTCTCCAATGGTAGATGTTGGGTTGGCGTATTTCGAGATTAGGGTTTGTCACTCCGAGTGTCGGAGAGGTATCTCTGGGCCCTCTCGGTAATACACATCACATAAGCCTTGCAAGCATAATAACTAAGATGTTAGTTATGAGATGATGTATTACGGAACGAGTAAAGAGACTTGCCAGTAACGAGATAGAACTAGGTATTGGATACTGACGATCGAATCTCGGGCAAGTAACATACCGATGACAAAGGGAACAACGTATGTTGTTATGCGGTCTAACCGATAAAGATCTTCGTAGAATATGTAGGAGCCAATATGGGCATCCAGGTCCCACTATTGGTTATTGACCGGAGACGTGTCTCGGTCATGTCTACATTGTTCTCGAACCGTAGGGTCCGCACGCTTAACGTTACGATGACAGTTATTATGAGTTTATGCATTTTGATGTACCGAAGGTTGTTCGGAGTCCCGGATGAGATCACGGACATGACGAGGAGTCTCGAAATGGTCGAGACGTAAAGATTGATATATTGGAAGCCTATGTTTGGACATTGGAAGTGTTCCGGGTGAAATCGGGATTTTACCGGATTACCGGGAGGGTTACCGGAACCCCCCGGGAGCCAAATGGGCCAACATGGGCCTTAGTGGAAAGGTGAGAGGGCAGCCCACATAGGGCTGCGCCTCCCCCCTCTCCCTAGTCCTATTAGGACTAGGAGAGGGGCCGGCCACCTCTCTCTCTCTCCCCTTTGAAGGTTTCCTAGTTGGACTAGGATTGGAGGGGGGAGTCCTACTCCCGGTAGGAGTAGGACTCCTCCTGCGCCTCCCTCCTTTGGCCGGCCAGCTCCCTCCCCTCCAACCTTTATATACGGGGGCAGGGGGCACCCCAAGGCACACAAGTTGATCCTTGAGATCGTACCTTAGCCGTGTGCGGTGCCCCCTGCCACCAAATTCCACCTCGATCATACCGTTGTAGTGCTTAGGCGAAGCCCTGCGTCGGTAGTACATCAAGATCGTCACCACGCCGTCGTGCTGACGGAACTCTTCCTCGACGCTTTGCTGGATCGGAGCCCGAGGATCGTCATCGAGCTGAACGTGTGCTAAGAACTCGGAGGTGCCGGAGTAACGGTGCTTGGATCGGTCGGATCGGGAAGAAGACGTACGACTACTTCCTCTACGTTGTGTGATCGCTTCCGCAGTCGGTCTGCGTTGGTACGTAGACAACACTCTCCCCTCTCGTTGCTGTGCATCACCATGATCTTGCGTGTGCGTAGGAATTTTTTTGAAATTACTGCGTTCCCCAACAATGTAGACATGGCCGAGACGACTCTCCGGTCAATAACCAATAGCGGGATCTGGATACCCATGTTGGCTCCCACATGCTCCTCGATGATCTCATCAGATGAACCACGATGTCGAGGATTCAAGCAACCCCGTATACAATTCCCTTCGTCAATCGGTATGTTACTTGCCCGAGATTCGATCGTCGGTATCCCAATACCTCGTTCAATCTCGTTACCGGCAAGTCACTTTACTCGTACCGTGATGCATGATCCCGTGACCAGACACTTGGTCACTTTGAGCTCATAATGATGATGCATTACCGAGTGGGCCCAGTGATACCTCTCCGTCATACGGAGTGACAAATCCCAGTCTTGATCCGTGTCAACCCAATAGACACTTTCGGAGATACCCGTAGTATACCTTTATGGTCACCCAGTTAGGTTGTGACGTTTGGTACACCCAAAGCACTCCTACGGTATCCGGGAGTTACACGATCTCATGGTCTAAGGAAAGGATACTTGACATTGGAAAACTCTAGCAAACGAACTACACGATCTTGTGCTATGTTTAGAATTGGGTCTTGTCCATCACATCATTCTCCTAATGATGTGATCTCGTTATCAATGACATCCAATGTCCATAGTCAGGAAACCATGACTATTTGTTGATCAACGAGCTAGTCAACTAGAGGCTTACTAGGGACATGTTGGAGTCTATTATTCACACATGTATTACGATTTCCGGATAACACAATTATAGCATGAATAAAGACAATTATCATGAACAAGGAAATATAATAATAATGCTTTTATTATTACCTCTAGGGCATATTTCCAACAGTCCGCCCATCCTGTAGCGATCTTAATGGAGATTGATGGGTAGATTAGGCAAAGCTGGTAAAAATGGTTGGCTTTCTTTGTACTGGCCGACCCAGGTTTGGTGTGTAGCTCCGCCACTGCTTGTGTCCTGTTTTGGAAGAGGTACTTCAAGATGGCCGCATTATTCGGTGAGTAGACCCTTGGGTGCACCATCACATACACTCTACCCTATTTTTTAAAATTCATTGCCCCTCCTCGATCTCCTCTATCCATTGCCAGTTTGCGACCATGATGTGTGTCATGCCGAGGAACCATAACTTCAACCAAACATGTTTATAAGCCCAGCACAACATTCATTACCCTTTGAGATCCTCGTGTGAGCTTCATCAACCCTGCCACTCAGTCCTCATCTCTCCCCCCTCCTCAGCTCAACCTGTAACCACTATTTTTCACTGTAATCCCTCTCTTGAACTACTCACGTTATAGCATATTCTTTTTTGAGTGCATTGGATACATATTTAATATATATTTTTTCATGAGATTATTCCATATTTATTTTAGAATTGTTGAGGTTTGTTCATCAAAAGTTATCAGAGTGATGTATACAAAAATGGGATTGTGGGGTTGGCCTAGCCAAGCATAGCACCACCCAATCAAGAGAATGAGAAAAACCTGGCTAAACTATGACCCCACTATTTGAAGCTCGCCCTTTAAAACATTTTACGAACAAAATAGGCGACATAGGCCTAAAGGGGGAGCAACTAACCAACGGTTGACCCTTAGGGGTCTCCTGCAAGGGTCACTTTTTTTGCCCTCGGTGTACGCCATGTGGTGCGTCCATCCACCGCCACATGTCGTGTGTTGGGCGCTTTCTCTGGATTTTTCTTTTATTTTGCCGATTTTAGATGGTTCATTCTTGGTTTTTTTTCAGCCTTTTGGTTTTCTCTTGGTTTTTTCCCATGTTTTGGAGTTTTTTTTGTCAAGTATAGTTGTGCTTCCAAAAAAAATTGTGCTTTCACAAGAGGCACAGATTTGCTTCCGCGACAAGCACAGCTGTGCTTTCTGAAAAAACATAGTTTGTGATTTCAATTTTTTTAAACTGTAACCGTTGCATCCGGGCTTCAGCTTTTTCTTCCTTTTCTGGTATTCATTTTTTATGTGAACCAACTTTTTTGGTTTTCATTTTTCTTTCAGATTATGTTTTCTGGGTATTCGTTTTTCTTAAAAAATGAAGTTGGTTGAAGCCTATTAACATGAGATCTAATTTCTCGACGCAAGAAATTCATCGGTGAAAATGGTTTGGTATTTGGACGCATGGTTCAAGAGATAAAAAATGTTTTGAATAAAGGATGTACGAAAAAAAAACTCTCAGGTTGCAACAAGTGACACACATATAATGCATCACTTTTTTTTTTTGAGAAATTACAATGCATCACTTGTCGCCTCTGAAGGTAGAGAGTGACTTTTTTTTAAGGTTTGGGAGTGACCTTTACAAGAGATTACCCTTAACTAGCTAGTGATTTCGGCCCAAAGGGTCCAAATTTGTTTTTTTCCTTTGAAAGAAAAGGGTCTAAGGTTTTGTTTAGCGAGAGATGGTGATGGGCCCAAACGGATCGATTTCGTGGGCTACGGCCCTTAATAAACCCCTCAACTAGGCGATGGCGAGTTGGCGAGCCGCCGACCCACAGAGTCAAACCCAAGTGGAGGAAGCAGCGTGCTCTGGAAGGAGCCGGAGCCCGGGAACCCACACCGCCCCCAAATAAAACCACCGCCCGCCCGCCCGCCGCGCCCTCCTCGCCGGCGACCATGAATCCCTCCTCGCCGGAGCCCTCGCCGCCGGGGACCCCCTCGCAGGTCCTCAGCGTCCGCATCGTCTCGCTCGACTACTACATGGCGCCGCCCGTCCCCGGCCTCGACATCTCCTACAGCCCCTTCCACTGTACGCCCCCTTCCCCATTTGCCCCCTTTCTGAACTTTTTCTCCTCCCGCGCCGCGCTGAATTCTCTGACTGTCTGGTGGCCGCCGCAGGCGAGGAGGTGGAGGAGGTGCCGGTGATCAGGATCTACGGCTCCACCCCCGCGGGGCAGAAGACTTGCCTCCACATCCACCAGGTGGGTACCCTCCTTCTCTCTGCCCTTATTACCGTTCTTCACTCTTCACATTTCAGTATGCTTGCGTGATTCTCGCCACGTAGTCCTGGCTGCCTGGTTTTGGAATTTTGGAGGGAATGGGGAGTGCGGCGCGCCGAATTTGATGCTTGGAGGCTCAATTCAGCATGCCAGTTACCAAAGAGCAGTGTGGCACACCGAATTCGATGCTTGGAAGCTCAATTCAGCATGCCAGTTATTAGAGAGCAGTGTGGCAATTCAGGGGTGTGTTGCTCTGGTCTGGTCAGTAGTTAAGTTCATTCCATTTCCCTCAGGGAGGTTTGCTTGTTATTTGTAGCTGTGCAAACTTGCACCCATTACGATGTTTGTCTTGAGAGTCCATGCTGCCTGTGTTCATACAGCTAATGCTGTTTGTGTTATTGCTTCCTCTGTTACTTGTGTCAGCAGTCCAACTGGAAGTTCTGTACCAGTTTCTTTTGGTAATGGGAATTGGGACACTGGTTAAGCTTTTGAATTTTAATCTCACAGCACATGTCTTCTTCCCTTGAAACCTATTATCGTCTTTGATGAACTGTTGTAGTCCCTCCGATCCGTATTACTTGTCGCTGTTTTAGTTCAAATTTTGAACTAAAACCATGACACTTATTTTGGATCAGAGGGAGTACTAAAGTTGTACTAAAGCTGCGACAAGTAATATGGATCGGAGGGAGTATCATATACTTCAGTAGTTGATGATTAAATAGTAATCTCTATTGTATTCTGGCGACACAATGTTTCATCTACTTTCTAATGTAATAGTCTGAAGTTGTAAATCTCCTTTTGGTATTCAGGCCCTGCCGTACTTGTATGTACCTTGCCCAGAGGAGCTACTTCATAATATTGAAAGAGGTAACTGCATTTTCTAGATATGCACCCCTTATAAGATTGCTTGTGTTTTTACCGTTCCTTTTTCCGTTTACTATATGAGCTCTTTCTTGTTCTACATGATGTTTATCATTTCATATCAGCTGCATTCAACTTCTTACCAGGCAGTTGTTATTGCACGTCTTGTAAATTTTGTAGATATTACTTTTTCATATAGTTGGTAGTTAAGGTCTTACGGATTACCACTTCTAACTGTTTGTTCGAGGTACTAATATGATTTGTTGTTAAAAACATTAATTTACATGTTAAAAGCTTGCTCTACTTTACTTTTGCGACATAGTTACATAACATAAAGGATAGGATGAACTCTTAGTCTGAACGAGACCTAGTAAAGCACTTGTTTGGTTTTCTTTCTGATCAAAGGGGCGTCCGTGTCAAGAAAAGCATCTGATGGTCAGGGGAAATTAATATGTCTTTTTTCTCTTTTCTTTAGGGAATTCATGTATGACTGGTCTATTGAGTGACCTCGAGAAAACTTTACAGGTAGAGTCCACTTAGTTGGTATGTTAACTTTCTCTTTTCGTGAGTATCATCATTTCCCCTGCAGAATCGCGGCCCAGCAAAAAGGAAGCATGTCCATGGATGTAGCCTTGTTCGAGCAAAGAAGTTGTATGGTTATCATTCATCCGAGGAGATTTTTGTGAAGATCTACCTGTATCCACAATTTAATCATTTACAGATCATTTCTTTTTGCTACAAATGTTTGAACCTGTGTAAATCATTTCTCACTTCTTTTTCTTGTTATTATTGTCTTGGAAAATATTAAATTATGAACATAGTTCATCTGATTGTTTGAAAACCATTTTTTAACCTTTTGGTATGGACTTATTTGTGAAACATAATACTTTACAAGCATTTTGAGGTAGCTACATAAGACAGGAAAGTGGAAATCGTGAAATATCCATGTCATTGTGTATTGACAATATTACTCGAAAAATATCCCTTTCTTTATGACTGCATATTCCTGAACCCTGATGACAACTTAGGAAGTCATGAGCGTTGAGTGGTTTGCTGAGTTACCTTCTGTTTTAACTGAAAACTTAGCATCAAATGTTTGAACCAAATGTTGTCATAGAAATTTTCTTGTGCAAACTGATAGATCAAATTATGCAGGGTTTCAGGTGCATGTAATCAATTGATGTTCTGTTATTTTTCTTATTTAATGAATGTATGCCTGCATTTTGTTCTCCTCCACGACTTTGTCATGCAACTGATTGCCTTGATTAATCTAAAGATATTATCCTCACGAGGTTTCTCGGGCTGCGACCCATCTATTGGTATGATACATTGAAGCTCCCTTCTGCTTAAGTTGTGGCTTTAGTATTTCCATATGGATGGGTACATGACTACAATTATGTCCTGATAGGTAGATAAGTCTGAACTGGAGGAATATTGTTATCTCCTCATTTCTGGATCATGTATCTTCTGTTTCACTAATTTCTGCAAAATTACTCTAGTAAGAGAGGTGCAATGTTTTTTTTACATCATTGCTCTCTATTGTTCTTTTGATCTGTGTCCATTAGCTATGCATTTAAGAATTACTCGATTTGTACACTAGTGGAAAATTGCAACTTTTATGGCGAACAGAGTTATGACAGAAAATTTTCATGGCTTGAAGCTGTGAAATCAGTAGTGTTCACCTTGGTGCTAGCGCTAGTAAGACATTAGACAAGCGCCTAGTGTGTCATGGCCGATTAGGCAGGGCTAGGCAGTTGTATAGTCATAACAAATCATCTAGAGAGCTGGCATGGATGACAACCTCTCTCTTGTAATGAATGTTTCTTAATTTTAAAACACCGGTGTATTTTGTGGTATTCCATGCAACTGTAAGTATATTTTTATGGAAATTGGAATCTCTTTTATGTAAAGTTTTATGCTATCCTTGCCGGGACTGATCGCAAGCTGTTTTGTTTCAGGGCGGTGCTGTTCTTGATAGAGTATTCCAGCCTTATGAATCACACATTCCATATCTTCTTCACTTTTTGGTGAGAGCGATGCTTTCTTATTCTGTTTTTATGGATGTCCTGAACTGCAAGACTATTGCCATTATGTCTCTTTTGCACAAGCATACAACTTAAGTACAATATTCCTGACTTGATGGTGCCAGTCTTGTTTGACACATTTGATATATATTTGAGTGATCTAAGATGATATTTCTGTTCAATGTATGTTTTAGATCGACTATAACTTGTATGGAATGGGCCATGTACATGTCACAGACTTCAAGTTCCGCCCTCCATTGCCAGGTGATTTTCATCCTAAGACTCTGCATAGGAAGGTGGACTCTTCTGATGAATCGGAGCACAAGGCAAGTTCTATGGATTTTGTTATGTCTATATCGAATGATTTCCATTTGAATCTATGTTATTTTTTGTGGGATATACATTATCCATTGCTTCTACTAAAAACTCTACCTTCCTCTTAAAAATGTAGACACATTCATATAATGCTGCGATGAAAAACCCAATTATCTGGACATCATCAACAGTGCCACATGCTTTAATCCTGGGCGATTCTTCAACTTCACATTTCATGGAAGGATCCAGTTCGAACTTCAGAAAACGACATACTTTTATGATGCTTGAAGCTGACTCCAGAGTAGAAGGTCTGTTTGCTACATTCTAACAGCTATTATCTGTTATAAACTTATAATCCAGAAATTGCGCTACAAATTCCGGTTCCGCTTGTAGGAATCATAAACGAGAAGTATAAGATGTACACTTCTCTGTCACAAACAACGGCAGATACCAAAATGGTTCAGTCGCTTTTAGCAATTTGGGAGGTATCTTTCCTGCTCTATGTGCACATATGCTGCAAATTGTTACTTATTGCTAAACCTCTCATACCTGCTTTGCTTAGGAACTTGAGCACTTAAGACTACTGGATGAAACAAAACCTGCTGATATTGGTAGACCACCGCGGGATGCTGTTCTTAAAAGTTTTATTCATGGTATTAAGTATGAGAGTGCTCTTTCTGCGTTGGATCCAAAAGAGGAGGGGTCCCATCACAAAGATTCTGCCGTTGAAGCATCTGAAAAGCTTGAGAGGTGCTTTAAATCATTGACCGATGTTGTTGGGACTATCACATTCTCGCAAAATGACTGCTGTGAAAATATTGGTAGTGATAATTCTGCTCAAAGAACATCTCAGTCATTTGACGAACATGAAAAGGTAGTTCTCAGATCTTAGTTATCTGGTTATGGCTTGATCTAAGTTATGCATATATTATTGGGTCAGTTTGTAGTGTTATCCAAAGCAGTTTATAAATAAGAAACATGCCGAACCAATTTTCCCAACCTATATAATGTACCTAAAATAGTTGTAAGGTGAAGAACTGCATTGTTTGGCTTCTGGCTGTTGGTAGCTGGTGCTCCTGGTGGTCCCAGAATAAATGCCTGACAAGCACCATAACCATGCCAAACAAAGCCACACTAATGGTCAAATTCGAGAGGTTGGAAGATAATTCTAGGTCTGTTATGAAGTGAGTACTTCAGATGGTAGAGGATGCCAGTCCAGGGTCACTTTTTGATCTTGCCAATTATTTTAGATGTGGGTTCTGATATTTCCCTTCTTGGGATTACGTGTGTGTATTTTGTCTGGCTACATTTGCATATTATGCTTTCGATTTGAATGTGTTTTTACTCTCTCCTGATAAATATAGCACCTCTTGTCACTTTCTTTTGTAGCATGTAGATTCTGAAGCACTTGGGCTTTTAAGCTGGATGGCCTCCTCACAGGCTGGAGAGGAGCCAACAACTGATGATGAATTAGTCAATGAAGTCATTCTGAGCCCTTTGTTCTCCAAGAAGTCCATTGAATTTGCTTTAGAGTCTGCTCACTTGGATTTCGATAGTGCTTCTCAGCAGGAGTGCCAGGATATTCTTGATACACTTGAACCCATGACTGGGGCAGAAGAATTGAATGCTCAGAACTCTTACCACAGTTCTCCAATGCTTGATGAGAGTACTTCAGTGGCCAATACTATTCCTCAGATTGATGGGTCTTCTGATGAAAAACAGAAAGGCCCCCAAGAATATGATCAGGGTAAAATTACTAGAAGAAAAATAGGAACAGCTAGTTACTCATCTAGTAAAAATAGTTCAAAGTTAGCAAGTAAGCATGGATGTACTGAACTTCTCTGGGGTTCTTTGCCTCTTTCTACTAAAAAGCGGTCACATGGAAATGCTGATGGTCCTGTTAAACTTTCTTCAGGCAGTGCAATGCCAACTGAGGATCCAAGTTCTTACAAGAGTAAAACTGAGAAGAACTCTTGTGATACCACAGACAACAATGACAAGGAATCTTCTGGTTCGATAGGTGAACATGGCTCAGCCTGTCTTTCTGTGAGGGATTTAATGAGGAGGAAGCGGAGGGGATCTTTTCAGCCTGAAAAGTTAGATTTTGGTTGTTCTGGAACTGCAGCATGCAACAAGGATAAAACCAGCGGAATCGTGATTTCTGGAGGATTAGAAGTGCATGACGTCACCAGTGGTCTTCCAAATTCAGAAACGTCTTATTCTGGTGGTGAATATGTACATATGACATTTGCGCAGAAGCCTCCAACTGGTTTGGAGGTTTCTTCGGCAAGCATTGAGCATCCTGAATGTAAGTTTCACAAGGAATATTCATTTTAACATGGTGCATGCAATTTACTTTAACTAGTGATGCTGGTATGCTGTTCAGATGTAAATTTTAGAAATTGTTGTGTTACCTCACCTGAGGTACCATGTTATTATGGTACAACATTATGTTTACTCAATTTGTTAGTACGACTGTTCACCTCATATTATACATATTCTCTGCTATTTTTCAGCTGCTAAACTGGGATCGGTTGACCCCCTTCCATTTTTCAATCAGACTGCTGAAGAGAATAAGGAGAATGGATCATTTCAGTATATGGGAAGTAGTGAATTCACATCTGATACTTTGGGTGTTCCAACTCATTTCCAAAATGATGGATCAGTCCTATATTTGCTGACGCATGCATTTTCACCGCCATCTGCAGCAGCTGTGGGCCAGTGGCTACCTCAACACACTTATTCCAATAGTGTCTCTGGTATAAGTAGTTTCCTGCATATATTAATTGCAATTTAGTTTACTGGCTTCCTTACAAACTACTCGTATCATTTTAGGTTACTTCAACTGTGGTGAGAATGTTACAGATGATCAGGAAATAGAACACCATCCTACTTCTACACCACATGCGGAAGCTCTTCCTTTGATGGCCAATTCTCCTGTACCCGGATCTGCTTCTGAGCATACAACAACAACATTCATTGATACAGTTATGATGAAATCTGATCAGCCGAACAAAGAAAATAAAAAGTTGGATGATTGGCATGACTTTTCCCAGATCTCAGCTGAAGATGAGAAGCATAAGCTCACACCTCTCAGTCAAATTGGATTTCGTGACCCTGCTAGCACCGGTGGTGGACAACAACTGACGATACTTAGCATAGAGGTTCGACTATATTCTTCGTTCCTCCTAGGTAGCAGGGTGGTAATGAATTGTTCTTAGAGATTCTATGTTGTATGACCAAGACAGTTTTGACTTGGTAATGATTACTGACAGCAAAGTATGGGAAACCAGGCAAGGTAGAGTGACCTCTTGAAATTTCTTCCCACTATTTGACAGGTATTTGCGGAAAGCAGAGCAGAGCTGCGTCCTGATCCACGGTTTGATGCCATCAATGTTGTATCTTTGGCTGTCGAGGATGACGGTGACAATACTGTTGAAGTTCGTGTACTTATACATGGAAACAATGACAAATCACAGGGGAGGAGGTTGTATGACGTCTTTTGATCTTTCAGTAATTTGTTGGTTTCTTTTAGATTTCAATTGTGTCTCTGAATTTTCCTCTTGTGTTCATTGAGACCCTTTATCTATTTAGTTGTATTTGTCAAAGTGAACTCTGCAGAAGCCCATATCAGTAAGTTAACTGCTCTACTCAGCAGAATTCTGTAAAATGTGACAGGCCAGTTGCCATTGTCGCCGTTTCAGTTACAGTCTTAGTAGTTATTATGCCATGTGACCCACTCCCTTGGATATTAGATGAGTGACATCAACATGGCTAGGGTGGTGACATTTGCAACGGATGTCATATTTGGCATGAGTATGCTAATTTGGGTTGCTAACTTACTAATTTCTTTGGAGAACTACAACACAAACGAAAAACCTAAGCTACTTCTTCCAGAGGCGTTTGCAACCCTTGGTGGGAGACCTACCGCCATCAATCTGCCTCTGCTATAATGCCATTAGCAACTGAAGTCTGGGACTCATCCTGGAGCACCCTGCTATTCCTTTCCTTCCACACCGTCCACTATTAAGGATTTAATAGAAAAATAGCCGGCTTACTGTGATGGTTAATGGTATTTTCTATTCATTTCTCATGCTTCTGGACCTGAAGAATACATATAAATTTGATTTCTTTCCTTTATTCATGTTCTGGAACATAAACTGCATACTTGACATTTTGCTGTTCTAGAGTTGCGGCTTCATGTAATTGTTCTTCTTTGGCTTGGTGGTTCTTTTTCAAGTGTGTACAATCTTAGCTTGTTGGGTCGAGATGTATTTAATGCCTCTTTTCTTGTAACTGCAGAAACCTTGACGGTGTTATTGGTTGCAGTGTCGATGTCTTCCCAGAAGAGAGGAATCTTTTGTATCATCTTATCGATGCATTATGTTCAATTGATCCAGATATCCTAGTTGGATGGGAGATTCAGTTAGGATCTTTAGGATTTCTTGCTGAAAGAGCTGCTTATCTGGGTATAGGCTTACTGAAAAGAATCTCAAGGACACTACCACATGAGTCAAAATATCCACCTAAGAATCTAGCCCATGAGTCTAGTCAGGTGCCTGAAGCATCTCCTGCCGATGATGTTATTGTGGATGTCAGTGAGAATGATTGGAGTCATACTCATGCTAGTGGTGTACATGTTGGTGGGAGAATTGTACTAAACTTATGGCGTCTCATGCGTGGAGAAGTTAAGCTTAACAATTACTCCCTTGAAGCTGTGGCTGATGAAGTCCTGAGGCGAAAGGTACCATTAGTACCAAACAAGACATTGAATCGATGGTTTGCAACAGGTCCTGGACGAGGAAGACACCGGTGCATAGAATATGTTAACAGCAGAGCTATGCTCAACCTTGAAATAATAAATCAACTTGACCTGGTAAATGAATTTCCCTTCATTGCATTCTTGCCAGTACATCAACATATGGTTACTTGAGAGCTCCCTTGGTTTTTCCATATGAGATGTTTTATCAACTGGGCAGCCTGTCATTTTTGGTTTTACACCTGTTATAATTACAAATTAACAAGCTTGGTTAAGATGTTATGCCCGGAACAACTAGTAACTGATATCTTTTACGTTACCTGAATATTTGTAGCAAAAAGTTTGCTCCAAACTTTACCTGACTATTCCATGCAGGTCAATCGGACATCTGAACTTGCTCGTGTGTTTGGTATTGACTTCTTCTCTGTTCTTTCACGAGGGTCTCAGTTCCGTGTTGAATCTATGCTCTTGAGATTGGCTCATACACAGAACTACCTTGCAATTTCCCCAGGAAACCAACAGGTGCAATTCTTTGTCTCCTAGCAAAATTTAACTCGATTTCTGCGTAGACATGTTCTATACTTCCGTAGATACTCAGCCGCTTTTGCCTAGTAACACCAGTTCTAAG
This sequence comes from Triticum monococcum, assembly GCA_034509565.1. Taxonomy (NCBI): domain Eukaryota; kingdom Viridiplantae; phylum Streptophyta; class Magnoliopsida; order Poales; family Poaceae; genus Triticum; species Triticum monococcum. Next base: position 70,487,810 of record CM067842.1, on the reverse strand, counting down.
AAACAAATGCAAGAATGGCAGCTCTTGTTCATTGGCATACCTACCGAGAGGTATAACATTTATATTGGCTCTTTGTCCAAAGAGGCAAAGCCGGCCATTTTGTCTGCGGGGTCAATGAACTTGCTTTATGTAAATTGCCAAAGAAAAGGGTGTGGCAGGCTTAAGATTAGACAGGGACTGTTCTTCTAAGCCACCAGGAATTTTCTGGTTTAGAACACTGGTTCTTCACACGAACTAGAAATGTGATATATTTTCTGCTAACCTATCTCTTGACTGATTAGGATTTGGGGAAGTTGCCCGGACCCTAACCCTCAAATCTTGTGAGATTTGGGATTCACGAGCCTTGCCCCCTGTATACTCGACTTAGTCACCTGCCTAGTTGTTGTAGTCCACCTAGGGCCACCTCGCCTAGTGACCGAAGTCGCAACTAGGATCGACTTTGACACGCCTAGGTTTCAGGCTGCCTAGAGGGCGAACTATGGTCAAATTGTAGCGGACCCTGACGCCAATCGCCTAGACAGCCTAGTCAGCCTGCTTTTGAATCACTGCTAAAATGTTTTGGATATTATTGCGCATATATTCTAGTAGCTTGCCTGCATTTTAACAATTCACCAGTGCTACTTTACAGGTTGCTTCTCAGCCAGCCATGGAGTGCATGCCACTTGTAATGGAACCAGAATCAGCTTTCTACTCTGACCCAGTTCTCGTATTGGATTTTCAATCTCTTTATCCTTCCATGATAATAGCATATAATCTATGTTATTCTACTTGCTTGGGTAAAGTTTTCCCGTCGAAGTCCAGTGTACTTGGTGTCAGCTCATATTCAGCCGATCCGCATACGATCGCTGATCTGAAAAATCAGCTGATTCTTACTCCAAATGGGGTTCTGTATGTGCAACCGGAGGTAATGATCTTGTTTACTCTCGGACATTGCAGATTTTCTTGTGTCGCTCAGTCATATCTAATACTTTTCCTATTGATGCTAGACTAAGTACCACCAGTTGACAGGCAATATTGAAATACCTCCCACATATAGTTGTTATACCATCTACAGATGACTATGTTGATAGTGGCTATATTCTTGAAAACATTGCTTAGAGCGTGTTCGGAAGTCCTCCGAGTCGCTCAACTCCACAGCTTCTCAGCCGCGCTCCAAACTCCACCTGTAGCGAGAAGCTAGCACCGTTCTGTATGTGCTTCCAGCTCCTCTCCACGCTAGGCGGGCTGGCAGCCTGCTTGGACGGTCAAAAGCCCATCTAACTCAAGAGGAAAAGAGGCCTTAGGCCTACTCGGGAGAGGAGGAGAGAGACTGGACTTGGCCCAGTTTGGAGGTGAGCGTCAGGATGCGTTCACGCTGCCTGATCCAACGATCGAGAGGACGGCGGGCGACATAAGAATCGGGATCGCACGAACCGTTACCAGAACTCACTTGGCGGTGGCATCACGCGTAATTTGACGAACTCCGCGTTTCTGAGGATTCCGCGAAGCTGCGAAATCCCAGCTTCTTTTACTCCACCAAATCGCACTACGGCTCGGTACAGCTTCCAGAAACTGGCTCCACGAAGCTAAGAGCGTTCGGCCTAACTTCTCGTGAGAAGTTTGCGGAGTGTGGAGCGTGGAGGACTTCAGAACACGCCCTTAGTGCTGCATTTTCTATCCATCACGACACTGTTTTATCTTTTGCACACTCCTTCCCATTGTTAGGCGTGCACAAGGAATGAGCATCTCGCACCAGACTGACCTTTTGAACACATTTTCGATGCCATTCTGCAGGTCAGAAAAGGTGTAGTGCCTCGCCTTCTTGAGGAGATACTGTCGACCAGAATTATGGTGAAGCAAGCAATGAAAAAGCTAGCTCCATCTCAGAAGGTTCTGCAGAAGGTATTTGCTTCTATACTTTCTTGAACATTTTACAGAAGCCCTAAATTTCTTGATTTTTTTGATTAAGTATGATATGATATGACTTACTAGAAAATCTGGGTTAATGTATAATGGTAATGGTAATGTATTTATTTTCCAGATACTCAATGCTCGGCAACTTGCTCTGAAGCTGATAGCTAATGTAACGTATGGTTACACAGCTGCTGGGTTCAGTGGTCGTATGCCCTGTGCAGAGCTTGCAGACAGCATTGTTCAATGTGGTCGTAGAACGCTTGAAACAGCAATATCATTTGTCAATCAGCATCCCTTGTGGAATGCTAGGGTTGTGTATGGTGATACTGACAGGTATTTTTGTGCATTTCTCATGATATTTTCTTTGAATTATACTTAAATATTGTACGAAGCTCATTATTTCTGCTGTAGTATGTTTGTTCTTCTAAAAGGGCGATCTAGGGAAGAAGCATTCAGAATAGGAAAGGAAATTGCCTCTTTAGTGACTGCGATTAATCCGGATCCAGTCACTTTGAAGTTTGAGAAAGTGTACCATCCCTGTTTCCTTCTTACAAAGAAGAGATATGTTGGCTATAGCTATGAAAACCCCGAACAGAACGAGCCAATCTTTGACGCAAAGGGGATTGAGACAGTGCGGAGAGATACATGCCCGGCGGTTGCGAAGATGTTAGAACGATCTCTTAGAATAATGTTTGAAGAACAAGACTTGGTCAAGGTAAGGGGTGTTTCTTAATCTCTTCGACTTTACGAGGAGGATCTTCCCTGTAGCAGTGTCAGGTATATAGCTTCATGGCCTTTTATTCTTGCAGGTTAAATCGTATGTGGAGCGTCAATGGACACGGATATTATCAGGAAAAGTTTCTATTCAGGACTTCATTTTTGCAAAGGAGGTTCGTCTTGGTACTTACAGTGCAAGGGCGTCCTCGCTGCCACCTGCAGCAATTGTTGCAACAAAAGCAATGTTGTCTGATCCACGGGCAGAACCACGTTATGCAGAGAGAGTGCCCTATGTTGTTATCCATGGGGAACCAGGGGCTCGTCTCGTCGATATGGTCATTAATCCATATGGTCTGCTAGAAGTTGGATCCCCTTATAGGTTAAATGAATTATATTACATAACCAAACAGATTATTCCAGCACTACAACGTGTCTTTGGACTCCTAGGTGTTAACCTAAATAAATGGTTTAAGGAGATGCCTCGCCCCACACGGTCAACACTCGCGAAACGCCAGTCTGCTTTGGGTCACGGTTCTCGTGATAGCAGTTCCATCCGATTGGGATGGAACAAGAAACCGTCCGCCAAAGTAGCCAGGATAGATACTTATTATATGTCGAGCCACTGTACTATCTGTGGTGATACAGTTCAAGGATCAGAAACTTTTTGCAGTTACTGTTTAAAAAATGAAGCTGTTGTTGCCACTGTAGTCACTGGCAGGACATCAAAATTGGAGCGAGAAATCCAACATCTTGCTGCTGTAAGTTCTTATTAGTTTTATACTTCTCTTATTTGAATTCCCCACTGGAAAATGAAATCATTGCATGGAACACTAAAATTAAAACTAACACTTATGTTTCTTGACATTTTTGTATAACATGAACTAAGCATCAGAAATATTGAAATTCTAGTCTTTCTTAATGTACTTGACCACTATTTGAAGTGCAACAGTCCTTGTAATTTAATAATGTTGTCCATGAAACAGAAATCCCTTAAGACAAGTTGTTTCAGCTAACAGTTATCTTTTGAATGCTGTCCAGGTATGTGGCCACTGTGGCGGCACGGACTGGATCGTGGAAAGTGGGGTCAAGTGTGTTTCGCTTGCATGCCCGGTGTTCTATGAGCGTCGGAAGATTCAGAAGGAGTTGAGAGTCGTCTCGGAATCCGCTGGAGAAGCTGGCTATTATCCATTCTGCTGCGGGGAGCTATTCTGACTTTGTATTCTTGTTGTTAATATCTTGTACATTGTACATCTGTAAAATGTACAATCAGACTGTAATTATGTTGTTGTAACTCATAGCATTGTTATGTACCAGTGTGTGTAGCAAAGGAGTATATAATGTGTAACAACGCACATCCTCATTTGAGAGGGCAAGAAAAATTTACCCACCTGTTTGTTTCCGAATGGTGTTTTCTGTCTTGACCACCCCCCTGTGCTAGAAATTCAAAGGTCGTGATACCTTATGGTTGCGTATTCATGCTTAATTTTGAAAGGATTGTAGTTTTGAAGAGAGTACTCGTACATGTAATAGTATGAGCAAACTTTTTGTCAGACTTGAATATTTTTCTGACTTATATTGTTAGATCTGTTGATGGCCAGGTGAGCAAGGATCAGATTCAGGAGGTTTTTAGATCGATGTGCAATGCACCAGCAAAAGAAGTATGGCTCTGAGGCACTGAAGACCGACGACCAGCAAAAGAAGTATTGTTAGATATCCTCATGCTTGATTTTGACAAGAGTATGAGCACTTTCTATTTTCTCAGCTGCCGAGTTTTTTTTTAGAATCCACTGCCAAGTTTGATAAGACAGCCTGTAGGCCCTTGCTTATGTTTGGATGTTAACCTAAACCAACCATACTTTTTTTGCCATAGCCAAATTTTAGACTCTTGTTTGGATGGTTGCCGATACTTGCCAACCAAAACCTTATTTGCTAGCCAAATTTTAGACTCTTGTTTGGATGGTTGCCAATGCTTGACAACCAAAACCTTGACCAAAATATTTGCTAGCCAAATATTAGTAGGGCTATAGCTTGGGCTCAAACCAACATACCCTTAAGACCGATGAGCATCTGGGTGAAACACAGGGAGAAAACTGGAACATAGTTCAGCCCAACTCCATGTTGGCGAACAAGTTTAATTCTGATATAAGGTTACATTATTTTCAGCTCCATGCAGTTTGTTTACAGGGTTCATTGCATGGAGGCCTAACTATAGAACATCAACCATAGTGACGAGGACGACTGGGCGTTCGAAGGCGTGCTCTTGCTTTTATTCCTAGAACCGTGGGCTGTCATCTACAGAGCGGATTGGAACAGCATCTCAGCCAGTTCCTGCATAGGAAAACAGGCAACAAAAGGTCGTAAGGAACAATCGTCAGTCAGCGCAAGAGATATATTTGCATTATGCAGTGAAAGACAAGCGGCCTGGGTTTATCACTCCGTTTACCTGTTTGCCGGATGGAACGGTTGGCTCGCCCCACTCCAAGACCTTCTTTTCTAGCGTTTCAAAGTCTCCCTTCCCAGCCTGTTTCAAACCATAGCCAGTGTTACCACCACAATTCAATCTCTTTGAGTAAACAAGTCCAAACTTGCTAATTTGTGTACCTCGATCATGGCGCCAATCTCAGTGTCAAAGCTCTGGTAGCGCTTGCGGACAAGCTCGTCCAGGGAACCATCCTAATAACATCGAAAACAGAACTTCCATTTAGGTAAAGGCATGTGCAAACTTTACCAGGTCATGAACTAATTAGCCCCCAGTTACCTCAATCAGCTTGGCAACATTGCGGAGGCCACGGGCCATGGTGTCCATCCCAGAGATATGGGCAATAAACAGGTCCTCAACATCAGTACTCTCCCTCCGCCTGTCACCACAAAACAATTCCATGTCAGCCAAAGTTTCTGTCAAACCAAAGCACAATTCACAGAACAGCAATGATAGTGAGAGCTAACAATTTGGCGTCGAAGTTGAAGCCACCCGGTGCAAGTCCATCCTGCAACCGTATCAAGCAGAACAAATCATGAGCACTGTTACCTGAATGAAATGGTAACCAACACATGATACTGTACAAGAGACTTCTGATTCAGAAAAGGTACAAGAAATGATTAATTCCACTCACGTTCTTAACTACACTTGACATAATCAAGGTAGCTTCTGAAATGTCTGTAAGGAACTCATCCGTGTCCCAACCTGCCGACATGTAAGAGTTGAAATGTTAAGCTACTAAGCGTGTAACAGGGATTCTAACAAGTCACAGCCATTATATGAACTACACACATACCAACTTGTGGATCACCAGTGTTTGCATCAATGTTTCCAAGAATATCATTAATGCGTGCAGTCTCAAGCTCATGATGGCAGCTGCAGAACACAAGTTTTAGATGCAGTTAGCTGTCATGACTGGATTTAGGCGAGCAAGAAACTTACCTATGCCCAGAGAGAGTAGCATGGTTGCACTCGACATTTATCTTGAATTCTCCTGTATCACCAAATTATTAAAAAAAAGAATCCATTTTATTTTAAAGAAAGAATGTTCTAAGATGATTCTCAGGAAAACATGGTTAAACTCCGGTGCTTCATTTGCATAAAATTGTTGCAAATATAAACATAAACATACGTAAAAAAAGGAATGGTGATACTAAATGATTTTTTTGGCCACATTTCAAAGATTACCTGTAAGACCAAACTTCTGTAGGAAAGAGAATGTAGTTGAAACATCCCAGTCATACCTGCAAGCAAAAGGTAAGTATTATTCTTTCCAGTCCTCTTAACATTTTCCTATATTCTCCAGACAAGAAACATACTGATGCTTTGTTGGTTCTTGTGGTTTAGGCTCTATCAACAATGTTCCTGAAAAAAAAAGGGATTCAGACACTCAGTATCTCCAATTATCATAAAGCGGAACAATCAAACTATTTACTGTCAAATTTGGGAGACTCGAACCAGAACATCAAGTATAGCACTGCATACCGTTAAAGCCAATCTTCTTCTTGTGGTTAACAGCAGCTTGAAGAAAGTTAGCCTGGACAACAGAAGAACGATTTATCAAATCTAGAATTTTTTTAGAACATTTACACATAATTTGTGCTACAAACTACACCAAGTAGAAAGACACAAAAAGATAAGTATGCCTAACCCATACCAAATGTTCAAGTTCTCTCTTCATATCGGTATTGAGAAGAGTTTGGTAACCCTCTCTTCCACCCCAGAATACATAGTTCTCACCGCCTAGGTAGTGAGTAACCTGGAAGGGAATACAAATCAAGTTAAACAACAAACCAAAAGGAAGGCTTCCTATGATATTCAGACACAACCGACCTCCAAAGCTTTCTTCACTTGAGCAGCAGCATAAGCATACACCTTGACCTCTGGGCTGCAGCATCAGTGAAGGCCTTGCTTAGTTCCAAGTCATAACTCAAATTCACAAATGCAGTGAAATTTAGTACCCACCTAGTAGCAGCTCCATGCATGTAACGTGGATGCATGAAAAGCTGTGCAGTCCCCCACAATGGCTTTATATTGGTCTCACTCTACATGATGTTCAGAGTATATTTTTGAGCAAAGAGCGGAAAAAAGTTGTACTGTAGGAAAACTAAATGTTGAAACATTTTAAGGTTGTAGCAGTAACCTGGAGTTGCTTTGCCAGCTGAACTATCTCATCCAAGTTAGCATTTGTTTCCTGCAATGTGAACAGAAGACCCGTAAGACAGAGAATACTGACCTTTCAGGGCCTAGGAGCCAAGGTAGTCAATATACAGTGACACTGTCTTGAGATATATTATGGTGACATCATTTTTCAGATAAACTACAGTGACACCCTGAGATGCTATTTTAGACAGAGCAATCTTCTGGAATAAAGTTCATTTCTACTTGTTGTTGCTTGTAAATTATGATGATCAGTTCGGTCCTATTGTGCTCTATGAATAGATGATCCAAAACAAGTACTCCCTCCGATCTATATTAATATGGATTGGAGGGAGTATTCTTTTCAGTCACAGGGCAAGTATAAAACTAGCTGTACAACATCAGCAACCATATTCCTTGTGTTGAAAACATAGACATGTCCTCCTGTAAATAATCATATCAAACTGCTCTAGTACCGGCACTACCAGTCTCAACTCCCTAACTCAGGGTTGCAACTTGCAACTTCAGGAATCATTCTGATAAAATCATACCGCGAGTGTCTTGCCATCAGGGGCGATGTCCCTGTCATGGAAGCACCACCTCTCAACTCCAAGCTTCTCCATGAACTCGAAGTGAGCTTTCACTGAAAAAAAGTTCAATGCATAAGTTGTTGATTCCAACAAATATGCAATTTCATAACGCCTGGGCCTAAATCACAAGATCAGATAATTATCATACTTCTTCTCTTAGCCATGGCCAAGGAATTGGTGCCATCCTCCCAAGGCCAGTTCTTTGTGGCTGCACCAAAAGGGTCTCCTCCAGTACCCCGGAATGTATGCCAGAACGCCACGCTGAACCGCAACCAATCCTATAGCACAGAACAAATATATAATCCTACTATAGCACATGATGTAAAAGCAAACTAAAAAAGATCTGCTAACAAAAAGACATAGTTCTGCAAATCATACTTTCATTTTCTTTCCAAGGATCACTTCCTCCGCGTTATACCACTTGTAAGAAAGCGGCTTCTTGCTGGTAGGACCCTGCCACACAATTGTTCAAGGACAAATGTTATAAAACTGAAAGCAACCCGTTGACAGCACATAATCTGTTTCAGTTCAGTGTCAATGGCCTCACCTCATATCTGATCTTGGTAATGCCGGGGAAGAACTCGCCCTCCCAGTCATCAGAAGCGGCATCGCCGCACTTGGCGTCGATGTCGGCCGGGCAGGTTTCCTGCGCGGCTATCTGCAAGGCGCAACCAGATCAGAACCAGGATCAGGTTAAGCTCATGGATCAAATCGCCATGGGCATCAATCATTCAAATCAAAGAAGACCGCAACGTTGGCAATCGCTCACCGCAGCGGACAGGCAGAGGGACGACGCGACCAGCAGGACCAAGAGCTCCGCGCCCTTCCTCATACCGAAACGTCTCTGCAACTGAAACAAAACAAATGTATGCATCGATCAGTGACGCGAGGATCCACTCCGTAGGCCAGAAATGTGAAATTTTTTCTATCCGCGGGTCCCGATTCCCAGCTTGTCGACCGAATCCCCAATCCTGATACAGATAAAATCGCTTCTAGTCTAGAACTAGAACTCTACCAGTACTCCAGCGCGCAGGTAAGACGTGACACCCGCGACAAACCCGGACGGATTGGCGATGAGCAAGAATTCAGATGGGATTTTGCGGCAGCGAAGTGACGGCGCTGATACCCCGCGACGTCGAGGAGGCCGGCGGGGATCTCATCTCCAGCCGGAGCTGGCCGCGCCGGCTAGCCGGTACTGATACGGAGGAGGAAGCAAAGGACGAAGAAGTCGGGGGAGCTCACCGCGGCGGCCGCCGGAGAAGTGGGAGGCAACCAGCTCCGCGATCTGTGCGGGGTTGGTTAAGCGGCCGGATAGGGATTAGGGGAGAGTGGCTGAAGTGTTACTTTTTCTCCTTCGGATCAGAGGAGGCTCGTGTGCAGTCCACTGCTCCTCTCCGCTGGTTATTTATATAGCGCGGCGGCGGCTGACGCGATAAATCGGCGTGTCATTATCCGGATCGAGCGACGTGGGGTTGTTATCCGGACGAAACAGTGGCTAACCACGCTCGCGCATGCCCCGGGACCGGGAGGGCCTGCTTCTGTTGCGGCCTTCGTTTTACCAGACTTCGATTCGATTTCTTTTTCATTTCGATTTTCTTTTTCGAAATTTGTCTTTTCCCCTAAAAATACAGTAAATTGTTTTTCCGGAGCCTGCTTCGGCTGGCGCGCGCGGTGATGGGGTACGGTCGGGTCGTGTCGTGTCGTGTCGTGTGCTATTGGATTTGATCTTGGGATGAGCATGCGACGGCGTATTGCTTTTTCGGAGACTGCTTTGGCGGGCGCGCACGGTGATGGCCTGGTTGGTACGGGCGTGTAATGTCGTCTGCTCTTGGATTTGATCTTGGGATGAGCATGCGACGGCGTATAGTTGGTTATCACGATGGGCTCGCGGCCTAACGGAGAAAAGATGCTTTGATCCTACTACTGCCTGCGAACCAATATGGAGTTAGATGATTGGAGGGACAATCGTATCCCAGCTTATCGGGATTTAAATTTTGGATGCTCGCATTATTTCTGGATTTATTATAGGATTTTTGGCGATGTGTTTTCAGTGGGAGGGGACATTTCCAACAACGACGAGGCGCTTATAATGACTTTGTAAATCTCAAGATAATATCACGGCTTAGCCTCTCGAAGGCGTTCATAGGGATACGATGTGCGTGTATGCGTTTATAAGGATGAATATATGCGCATATATGTAAGTGCTTTGCGTGTGTATTGTTGTGTTAATAAAAAGATCCTACTACTGCGTAACCCCAAGACCAAGACTGTGATGTTTCAACAAACAAGAAAGAAGGTTTTTCTCAAAAGGAAAAAGGTACTGTGTGTGTCGCGTTCTCGTCCAGCTATCGTTGGTGCACGGGATGGATGTGCCGCTCTTGTCACGCGCATGAATGAACAGAGAGAAGACGCCACATCTCAGTCCCGCCGTTCCACGGATTGCTAACACCCGCCTTTCGGCACGCACGTCAAGGAGGAAGAATCAAGGATCAAAATTATGTTAGAGCACCCACACCCGCGCCTCAAACCCTCCCCCCCTCTCGTGCGCACGGCCGAACGTCCGGCCCGTGACCGGTAAGAAAAATCTGAGCCCAACGAACGCCTCAAAACGGGCTTAAACGTACAGACTGATTGACATCCTTCATATCCAGCTAAAATATGGGTGCATATGAGAAGGTCTAGATGCGTTTGCCACATCGGACTCGTCCCATGCTGGCAAACCCTAGCACTTAACTTCACTTCACTCGGCCACCCAAGCTCCCGTCCGACGATCTCTGGCATTCTCCAGCATGGCAGGTAGCGGATCAGACGACAACCAGTACAGATACGTCGACTGGGGTGTCGTCTCGTGTGGTTTGGAGGAGGCAATGGCCATCCGCATTGCACTCCGCCGCTCCCGGGAGGACAACGCCTGACCAACATCGGGCTCTGTTCAACGTGAGTTGATTACGTCGGTGCATCAGGCGCTCGGGATCCTCCGAGGATGGATCATCGCGGTCCTCCCAGGAGCCTCCCAGTCTCCCTTTCCCCATCAAGCCATCACCTGTCCGCCAGAGTATGAGTCACACCGGGACCGGTGTGCCCGTCATGGGAAGGAGAGGATGAGGGCGGCCGAGGCCCGCCTCGTTGCCGACATGGCGGTGCTACTTCTTGAGCTTGTGTTGGTTTTTTTCTTGAAGAGAATAGGATGATGCAGCAAAGTAGAGATAATTATTTTCCTCAGTTAAAAACCAAGGTATAAATTCAGTAGGAGATACAAGCAAGTCTCCAATCTATGCACCTGCACAAATAACCAAACACTTGCACCCAATGCGATAAAGGGTTGTCAATATCTTCATGGTTAATTGCAAAGGTGAGATATGATAGAGATAGATATAAAAGATTAGTAAACGTAAAACAAAGTAAAAACAAAAAAATTGCAACAAGATATTTTTGGGTTTTTTGGTTCATAAATCTAAAAATATATGATGAAAAATAGACCTGGGGGACATATGCTTCACTAGAGGCTTCTCTCTTGAAGGAACATAATACGGTGGGTGAACAAATTACTATCAAGCAATTGATAGAAAAGCGCAAAGTTATAACGATATATAAGGCAATGATTATGAATATAGGCATCACGTTCGTATCAAGTAGACCGAAATGATTCTGCATCTACTACTATTACTCCACACATCGATCGCTATCCAGCATGCATCTAGAGTATTAAGTTAAAAAGAACGGAGTAACGCCTTAAGCAAGATGACATGATATAGAGGAATAAACTCAAGCAATATGATGAAAACCCCATCTTTTTACCTTTGATGGCAACAATACAATATGTGCCTCGCTACCCCTACTTTGTCACTGGGTGAGGACACCGCAAGATTGAACCCAAAACTAAGCACCTCTCCCATTGCAAGAAGAACCAATCTAGTTGGCCAAACCAACCCGATAATTCGAAGAGAAATACAAAGATATCAAATCATGCATATAAGAATTCAGAGAAGGTTCAAATAATATTCATAGATAAACTGATCATAAATCCACAATTCATCATGATCTCAACAAACACACCGGAAAAGAATATTATATCGGATAAATCTCCAAGAACATCGAGGAGAACATGGTATTGAGGACCAAAGAGAGAGAAGAAGCCATCTAGCTACTAGCTATGGACCCGTAGGTCTGTGGTAAACTACTCATGCTTCATCAGAAGGGCAATAGAGTTGATGTAGAAGCCCTCCGTGATCGAATCCCCCTCCGACATGATGTCGGAAAAGGCCCCAAGATGGGATATCACGGGAACAGAAGGTTACGGCGGCGGAAAAGTATTTTGATGGACGCTTCTGATCGTTTGGGAATATTTCTGAATTTATAGGCCAAAGATTAGGGTTGGAGGAGTCCCGTGGGGCCCACAAGCCAGGGAGGCGCGCCTCCTCCCCTAGGGCGCGCCTTGAGGGCTTGTGGAGCCCTCCGGACTCTTCTACCTTCCTCTCCAAATCCCACGTGTGTTTTCTGGTCCAAGAAAAATCATCACAAAGTTTTATTCTTTTTGGGCTCCATTTGATATTCCTTTTCTGTAAAACTCAAAAACAAGGAAAAAACAGAAACTGCCACTAGGCTCTGGGTTAATAAGTTAGTCCCAAAAATAATATAAAATAACGTATTAATGTATATAAAACTGAAGGAAATATGCCCTAGAGGCAATAATAAAGTTATTATTTATTTCCTTATATCATGATAAATGTTTATTATTCATGCTAGAATTGTATTAACCGGAAACATAATACATGTGTGAATACATAGACAAACAAAGTGTCACTAGTAGGCCTCTACTTGACTAGCTCGTTGATCAAAAATGGTTATGTTTCCTAACTATAGACATGAGTTGTCATTTGATTAACGGGATCACATCATTAGGAGAATGATGTGATTGACTTGACCCATTCCGTTAGCATAGCACTTGATCATTTAGTTTGTTGCTATTGCTTTCTTCATGACTTATATATGTTCCTATGACTATGAGATTATGCAACTCCCGTTTACCAGAGGAACACTTTGTGTGCTACCAAACGTCACAACGTAATTGAGTGATTATAAAGGTGCTCTACAGGTGTCTCCGAAGGTACTTGTTGGGTTGGCGTATTTCGAGATTAGGATTTGTCACTCCGATTGCCGGAGAGGTATCTCTGGGCCCTCTCGGTAATGCACATCACTTAAGCCTTGCAAGCATTGCAACTAATGAGTTAGTTGCGGGATGATGTATTACGGAACGAGTAAAGAGACTTGCCGGTAACGAGATTGAACTAGGTATTGAGATACCGACGATCGAATCTCGGGCAAGTAACATACCGATGACAAAGGGAACAACATATGTTGTTATGCGGTCTGACCGATAAAGATCTTCGTAGAATATGTGGGAGCCAATATGAGCATCCAGGTTCCGCTATTGGTTATTGATCGGAGACATGTCTCGGTCATGTCTACATAGTTCTCGAACCCGTAGGGTCCGCACGCTTAAAGTTTCGATGACGATTGTATTATGAGTTTATGTGATTTGATGTACCGAAGGTAGTTCGGAGTCTTGTATGAGATCGAGGACATGACAAGGAGTCTCGAAATGGTCGAGACGTAAAGATCGATATATTGGACGACTATATTCGGACATCGGAAAGATTCCGAGTGATTCGGGTATTTTCGGGGGTACCGGGGAGTTACGGGAATACGAGGAAGAAGTAATGGGCCTCATGGGCCAAGTGGTGGAAGAGAGGAGGCAGGGCGCGCGACCCCCTAGCCCAAACCGAATTGGACTAGGGGGGCGGCCCCCCTTTCCTCTTTTTCCTCCTTCTCCTTCTCCTCCTTCCTTTCCTCCACCTAGTAGGAGTAGGAAAGGGGAGTCCTACTCCTACTAGGAGGAGGACTCCTCCTCCTGGCACGCCCATAGAGGGCCGGCCGGCCTCCCCCCTTGCTCCTTTATATACAGGGGCAGGGAGGCACCTCTAGACACACAAGTTGATCAGTTGATCTCTCCCAGCCGTGTGCGGTGCCCCCCTCCACCATATTCCACCTCGGTCATATCGTAGCGGTGCTTAGGCGAAGCCCTGCGTCGGTGGCAACATCATCACTGTCACCACACCGTCGTGCTGACGGAACTCTCCCGTGAAGCTCTGCTAGATCGGAGTTCGCGGGACATCATCGAGCTGAACGTGTGCTAAACTCGGAGGTGCCGTGCGTTCGGTACTTGGATCGGTCGGATCGTGAAGACGTACGACTACATCAACCGCGTTGTGCTAACGCTTCCGCTTTCGGTATACGACGGTACGTGGACAACACTCTCCCCTCTCATTGCTATGCATCACCATGATCTTGTGTGTGCGTAGGAAATTTTTTGAAATTACTACGTTCCCCAACAAAAACATCCAAAACAGATAATATAATAGCATGGAACAATCAAAAATTATAGATACGTTGGAGACGTATTAGGCAGCAGCGGAGATGGCTGATGCGGCGGTGCAGGGGCCACAGAGGAGGAAGCCATCCATGCCCGCATCTTAAAGAAGCGACAGCAAAGGAACATGTGCGCCCTCGCCCGAGAGCAGAATCGGACGGTCCGTGCCATGGCCAGACTGCCCCAAGGAGGAGAAGGAGGCCAGTGAAGGGTCAGACAGCTTCGTGGATGAGGAGATTCGGCTTGATTTGTACCGCGTCTTCGGCCGCTACTTCTGCCAGAGGGACGGCAAGGGCGTCGGGAAGGGCAAAGGCAGCCGTGGATGATCTTCTCCATAGCTAAATATGCCAAAACTGGGTAGTCCGATGGCATGTTCTAATGTAGTAGCCGGATGATGTGTGTAATGCATCGTTTTACGTAGTTGCATGAGTTTGTATGAATTTGAGATATGCTAATTGAGGTGTCCGATTGTGAAAAGAGAAATTTGAGATGTGACCAGGCATTGCTCGCGGATGCGCGTGTCTACGGACGTTTAAGGGGCCGGTTTTGCCAAGTCCAACTGTAAGTGCTCGTAGTACTAGCAAGCGCCAACCAACTCGGTCGATGCAGCCTCAGTCGGCCGATCATCGGGGCAGTGGAGGTTTTTTTTGTTGAGGGAAAACCATTTGGATCTTTATTACTGGTTTGAAAAGATTACATCCTTCAAGATATGAGGAAGGACAAAGCTAGGCGGGTCATCATCCCACCAGTACATCAAGTTTAAATCATAAACATGTCTAGCAAGGAAATGTGCCAAAGTATGGGCCTCCCGAGAGCAATGCTCAAATCTTATAGACAGTATGTCATGAGCTAAATGGAAGCAATCTGCAAGTATTGGTGAATAAGGAGCCAGGATGTCTGATTCAACTAGTACTCTTGAGCATCCAATATGACGAACAAGCTGAAGACCACTCTGGACAACCAAAGCTTCTGCTGTCGCTGCACTTGCAATAAATTCAAATGGTTCAGCCACACCTGCAATTGCCGTTCTGCAAGATTGCAGCAATGACGCCCGGCCCATATTCAAAGAACGATGCGTCTGTATTCAGTTTATATGATCCCGTGGTGGGTTTAATCCATACGGTTTTAACAGGGACACTTGATTGCTTCAATGTTGAATTAGTCGTAATCGCATGAATAGCAAGCTGTACTTTTTGGAGTTTTCATTGTTTCCCCTTTTTGTGCCTGACGACGCTCCCACCAAATGTACCATGATGCCATTGCTACTGTTTCGTGTAGTCCTAGCTGACCAAGAACCGGAGAGGGACCTATCGGCCTCCTGAGAATGTCCTCCAGCACAACTGAGCCAGAACAATCAACCTGCACTGCTTGTTCTATGATTTCATCCAGTCCAAGAGCACGCCAAACCTGGGAGGCGCGTGGGCAGGTAAACAACAAATGCTTAATATCCTCAAGACCTGGTTGACATACTGGGCAGACCAGCGAGACCTTTATGTATCTACTAGCAAGTACGGCCATACTCGGAATGAGGCCATGAAGTGCCCGCCAAATGAATATTTTGATTTTGCTAGGGACCTCTAGCTTCTAGACTATATCCCACAACGGATGAACTGAAACTGAACCTTGGTTGCTGTAGATCCTCATCCCAAATTGATGTTCCCATTCTGTATAATATGTTGAGCATACAGAGAAGGAAAATGACTTGGTTTTGTTCCAGGCAACAAAATCATCCATAAGGTGTTCTGATAATGGGATTCGTAGTATGTTCTCTGCATCCATCGGGAGAAATATGCTTCTGATCAGTTCTTCATCCCATATCCTCGTGTCTGGGATCATCAATTCATTTACTATTCTTAACAACGATTTGCCTCTTCTTGCAAACACCATCCTTGTGGGACTCGAGGGAATCCAATGAACATCCCATATACTGAATTTCTCACATGATCCAACCCTCCATACGTGTCCTCTTAAATGTTTGCAGTCCCCCCAGATGCTTTGCCATGTGTAAGAAGAACCTCTCTTCGGTCCTACCTTGAGTATATTCCCGTCCAGGAAATATTTTGCTCTCAACACTTGGGCACTTAAAGTTTCAGGATGAGAAATCATCCTCCAACTCTGTTTAGCCAACATTGCTAAGTTAAAAGCATGGAGACCCCTGAACCCCATGCCTGATGACCCACAAGTATAGGGGACCAATCGTAATCCTTTCGATAAGTAAGAGTGTCGAACCCAACGAGGAGCAGAAGGAAATGTAATGGGCAAATAACAGTAACGGTAAATAAAGTGCAGCAAGGTAGCCCAATCCTTTTGTAGAAAAGGACAGGCCGAAACAATCTCTTATAATAAGCAAAGCGTTCTTGAGGACACACGGGAATTTCATCTAGTCACTTTCATCATGTTGTTTTGATTCGCGTTTGCTACTTTGATAATTTGATATGTGGGTCGACCGGTGCTTAGGTGTTGTTCTTACTTGAACAAGACTCCCACTTATGATTAACCCCCTCACAAGTATGTGCAACTACGAAAGAAGAATTAAGATAACAATCTAACCATAGTGTCGTGGTTTTGTCACGGCAGATGTCCTAGAGAAAGGACTTAGTCATGGAGCCATCGCGACGGGTTAGCTTGAAGGGGTTAAAGCGGACACAGGGACGCAAGAGAGTTTATACTAGTTTGGCCCCTTCGATGAAGGTAAAAGCCTACGTCTAGTTGTGATGGGATTGATGGGGTTTCGATGACTAGGGAGCATACAAGCTTCGCTTATGTCTCGAGTGTTGGAGAACGTTGCAGAAAACAAAAAATTTCCTACTCGTTTCACCAAGATCCATCTAGGAGTTCATCTAGCAACGAGTCATCAGATGCATCTACATACCTTTGTAGATCGCGTGCGGAAGCGTTCAAAGAACGGGGATGATGTAGTCGAACACGACGTGATCCAAATCACCAATGACCAAGTGTCGAACGGACGGCACCTCCGCGTTCAACACACGTACGGGACGGGATACGTCTCCTCCTTCTTGATCCAGCAAGGGGGGAGGAGAGGTTGATGATGATCCAGCAGCACGACGGCGTGGTGGTGGATGCAGGGCGTCACAGTAGCAGGGCTTCGCCTATACTACGCGAGAGAGAGACGCAACAGGGAGAGAGGGATGCACCAAAAGCCATAACCTCAAGTCCCTCCACTCCCTACTATATATAGGGGTGCCAAGGGGGGGGGGGGCGCCGGCCCTAGGAGATGGATCTCCTAGGGGGGGGGCGACGGCCAAGGGGTGGGGGGCTTGCCCCCCAAGCAAGGGGGCGCCCCCCTTTAGGGTTTCCCCTAAACCCTAGGCGCATGGGCCCTTAGGGGGTGGCGCCCCAGCCCACTATGGGCTGGGTCCCTTCCCACTTCAGCCCATGGGGACCTCCGGGATAGGTGGCCCCACCCGGTGGACCCCCGGGACCCTTCCGGTGGTCCCGGTACAATACCGGTGATCCCGAAACTTGTCCCGATGGCCGAAACAGCACTTCCTATATATAATTCTTTACCTCCGGACCATTCCGGAACTCCTCGTGACGTCCGGGATCTCATCCGGGACTCCGAACAACATTCGGGTTACTGCATATACATATCTTCACAACCCTAGCGTCACCGAACCTTAAGTGTGTAGACCCTACGGGTTCGGGAGACATGCAGACATGACCGAGACGACTCTCCCGTCAATAACCAACAGCGGGATCTGGATACCCATGTTGGCTCCCACATGCTCCACGATGATCTCATCGGATGAACCACGATGTCGAGGATTCAATCAACCCCGTATGCAATTCCCTTTGTCAATCGATATATTACTTGCCCGAGATTCGATCGTCGGTATCCCAATACCTCGTTCAATCTCGTTACCGGGCAAGTCACTTTACTCGTACTGTAATGCATGATCCCGTGACCAGACACTTGGTCACTTTGAGCTCATTATGATGATGCATTACCGAGTGGGCCCAGTGATACCTCTCCGTCATACGGAGCGACAAATCCCAGTCTTGATCCGTGTCAACCCAACAGACACTTTCGGAGATACCCCTAGTATACCTTTATAGTCACCCAATTACGTTGTGACGTTTGGTAGACCCAAAGCACTCTTACGGTATCCGGGAGTTACATGATCTCATGGTCTAAGGAAAAGATACTTGACATTGGAAAAACTCTAGCAAACGAACTATACGATCTTTATGCTATGTTTAGGATTGGGTCTTGTCCATCACATCATTCTCTTAATGATGTGATCTCGTTATCAATGACATTCAATGTCCATAGCCAGGAAACCATGACTATCTGTTGATCAACGAGCTAGTCAACTAGAGGCTTACTAGGGACATGTTGGTGTCTGTTATTCACACATGTATTACGATTTCCGGATAACACAATTATAGCATGAATAAAGACAATTACCATGAACAAGGAAATATAATAATAATGCTTTTATTATTGCCTCTAGGGCATATTTCCAACAGTCTACCACTTGCACTAGAGTCAATAATCTAGTTACATTGTGATGAATCGAACACCCATGGAATTCTGGTGTTGATCATGTTTTGCCCTAGGGAGAGGTTTAGTCAACAGATCTGCTACATTCAGGTCCGTATGTACTTTACGAATCTCTTTGTCTCCATCTTGAACATTTTCATGAATGGAGTTGAAGCGACGCTTGATGTGCCTTGTCTTCTTGTGAAACCTGGGCTCCTTGGCAAGTGCAATAGCTCCAGTGTTGTCACAGAAGAGCTTGATCGGCCCCGACGCATTGGGTATGACTCCGAGGTCGGTGATGAACTCCTTCACCCAAATTGCTTCATGTGCTGCCTCCAAGGCTGCCATGTACTCCGCTTCACATGTAGATCCCGCCACGACGCTCTGCTTGCAACTGCACCAGCTTACTGCCCCACCATTCAAAATATACACGTATCCGGTTTGTGACTTTGAGTCATCCAGATCTGTGTCGAAGCTAGCGTCGACGTAACCCTTTACGACGAGCTCTTCGTCACCTCCATAAACGAGAAACATTTCCTTAGTCCTTTTCAGGTACTTCAGGATATTCTTGACCGCTGTCCAGTGTTCCTTGCCGGGATTACTTTGGTACCTTCCTACCAAACTTACGGCAAGGTTTACATCAGGTCTGGTACACAACATGGCATACATAATAGAACCTATGGCTGAGGCATAGGGGATGACACTCATCTCTTCTATTTCTTCTGCCGTGGTCGGACTTTGAGCCGAGCTCAATTTCATACCTTGCAACACAGGCAAGAACCCCTTCTTAGATTGATCCACATTGAACTTCTTCAATATCTTATCAAGGTATGTGCTTTGTGAAAGACCTATGAGGCGTCTCGATCTATCTCTATAGATTTTGATGCCTAATATATAAGCAGCTTCTCCAAGGTCCTTCATTGAAAAACTCTTATTCAAGTAGGCCTTGATGCTGTCCAAGAGTTCTATATCATTTCCCATCAAAAGTATGTCATCTACATATAGTATGAGAAATGCTACAGAGCTCCCACTCACTTTCTTGTAAACACAGGCTTCTCCATAAGTCTGTGTAAACCCAAACGCTTTGATCATCTCATCAAAGCGAATGTTCCAACTCCGAGATGCTTGCACCAGCCCATAAATCGAGCGTTGGAGCTTGCACACTTTGTTAGCATTCTTAGGATCGACAAAACCTTCCGGCTGGATCATATACAATTCTTCCTTAAGGTAACCATTAAGGAATGCCGTTTTGACGTCCATTTTCTATATCTCATAATCGTAGAATGCGGCAATTGCTAGCATGATTCGGACGGACTTTAGCTTCGCTACCGGTGAGAAAGTCTCATCGTAGTCAACCCCTTGAACTTGTCGATAACCCTTAGCGACAAGCCGGGCTTTATAGATGGTCACATTACCATCCACGTCTGTCTTCTTCTTAAAGATCCATTTATTTTCTATGGCTCGCCGTTCAACGGGCAAGTCATTCAAAGTCCATACTTCATTTTCATACATGGATCCTATCTCGGATTTCATGGCTTCTAGCCATTTGTCGGAATCCAGGCCCGCCATCGCTTCTTCATAGTTCGAAGGTTCACCGTTGTCTAACAACATGATTTCCAAGACAGGGTTGCCGTACCACTCTGGTGCGGAACGTGTCCTTGTGGACCTTCGAATTTCAGTAGGAGCTAGATTAGAAGTATCTTGATCATTATCATTAACTTCCTCTCTAGTCGGTGCTGGCACCTCAGGAACATTTTCTTGAGTTGCGCCATTTTCCGGTTCAAGAGGCAATACTTCATCAAGTTCTACTTTCCTCCCACTTACTTCTTTCGAGAGAAACTCCTTCTCTAGAAAGGATCCATTCTTGGCAACAAAGACCTTGCCTTCGGATCTGAGGTAGAAGGTATACCCAATAGTTTCTTTAGGGTATCCTATGAAGACGCATTTTTCCGACTTGGGTTCGAGCTTTTCAGGTTGAAGTTTCTTGACATAAGCATCGCATCCCCAAACTTTTAGAAACGACAGCTTAGGTTTCTTCCCAAACCATAATTCATACGGTGTCGTCTCAACGGATTTCGATGGAGCCCTATTTAAAGTGAATGCGGCAGTCTCTAAAGCATAGCCCCAAAAAGAAAGCGGTAAATCGGTAAGAGACATCATAGACCGCACCATATCTAATAGAGTGCGATTACGACGTTCGGACACACCGTTACGCTGAGGTGTTCCAGGCGGCGTTAGTTGTGAAACTATTCCACATTTTCTTAAGTGTGTGCCAAATTCGTGACTCAAGTATTCTCCTCCACGATCTGATCGTAGAAACTTGATTTTCCTGTCACGTTGATTCTCAACCTCACTCTGAAATTCCTTGAACTTTTCAAAGGTTTCAGATTGTGTTTCATTAAGTAGACATACCCATATCTACTCAAGTCATCAGTGAGAGTGAGAACATAACGATAGCCACCACGAGCCTCAACACTCATTGGACCGCACACATCAGTATGTATGATTTCCAATAAGTTGGTTGCTCGCTCCATTGTTCCTAAGAACAGAGTCTTGGTCATTTTACCCATGAGGCATGGTTCGCATGTGTCAAATGATTCATAATCAAGAGACTCTAAAAGTCCATCTGCATGGAGCTTCTTCATGCGTTTGACACCTATGTGACCAAGGCGGCAGTGCCACAAGTATGTGGGACTATCATTATCAACCTTACATCTTTTGGTATTCACACTATGAACATGTGTAGCATTACGCTCGAGATTCATTAAGAATAAACCATTCACCATAGGAGCATGACCATAAAACATATCTCTCATATAAATAGAACAACCATTATTCTCGGATTTAAATGAGTAGCCATATCGAATTAAACGAGATCCCGATACAATGTTCATGCTCAAAGCTGGCACTAAATAACAATTATTGAGGTTTAAAACTAATCCCGTAGGTAAATGAAGAGGCAGCGTGCCGACTGCGATCACATCGACCTTGGAACCATTCCCGACGCGCATCGTCACCTCGTCCTTCGCCAGTCTTCACTTATTCCGCAGCTCCTGCTTTGAGTTACAAATGTGAGCAACTGCACCGGTATCAAATACCCAAGAGCTACTACGAGTACTGGTTAGGTACACATCAATTACATGTATATCACATATACCTTTTGTTTTGCCGGCCTTCTTGTCTGCTAAGTATTTGGGGCAATTCCGCTTCCAGTGACCACTTCCCTTGCAATAAAAACACTCAGCCTCGGGCTTGGGTCCATTCTTTGGCTTCTTCCTGGCAGCTTGCTTGCCGGGCGCGGCAACTTCCTTGCCGTCCTTCTTGAAGTTCTTTTTACCCTTACCCTTCTTGAACTTAGTGGTTTTATTCACCATCAACACTTGATGTTCCTTCTTGACTTCTACCTCTGCTGATTTCAGCATAGCAAATACTTCAGGAATGGTCTTTTCCATCCCCTGCATATTGAAGTTCATCACAAAGCTCTTGTAGCTCGGTGGAAGCGACTGGAGGATTCTGTCAATGACCGCATCATCCGGGAGATTAACTCCCAGCTGAGTCAAGCGGTTATGCAACCCAGACATAGTGAGTATGTGCTCACTAACAGAACTGTTTTCCTCCATCTTACAGCTGAAGAATTTTTCGGAGACTTGATATCTCTCGACCCGGGCATGAGCTTGAAAAACCATTTTCAGCTCTTCGAACATCTCATATGCTTCGTGTCTCTCAAAACGTTTTTGGAGCCCCGGCTCTAAGCTGTAAAGCATGCCGCATTGAACGAGGGAGTAGTCATCGGTACATGCCTGCCAAGCGTTCATAATGTCTTGTTCAGCAGGGAGGACATGTGCGTCACCCAGCGGTGCTTGTAGGACATAATCTTTCTTGGCAGCTATGAGGATGATCCTCAGGTTCCGAACCCAGTCCGTGTAGTTGCTGCCATCGCCTTTCAGCTTGGTTTTCTCTAGGAACGCGTTGAAGTTGAGGACTACGTTGGCCATTTGATCTACAAGACATATTGTAAATATTTTAGACTAAGTTCATGATAATTAAGTTCATCAAATCAAATTATTTATGAACTCCCACTTAGATAGACATCCCTCTTCTAGTCATCTAAGTATAACATGATCTGAGTTAACTAGGCCGTGTCCGATCATCACATGAGACGGACTAGTCAACATCGGTGAACATCTTCATGTTGATCGTATCTTCTATACGACTCATGCTCGACCTTTCGGTCTTCTGTGTTCCGAGGCCATGTCTGTACATGCTAGGCTCGTCAAGTCAACCTAAGTGTTTGCATGTGTAAATCTGTCTTACACCCGTTGTATGTGAACGTTAGAATCTATCACACCCGATCATCACGTGGTGCTTCGAAACAACGAACTGTCGCAACGGTGCACAGTTAGGGGGAACACTTCTTGAAATTATTATGAGGGATCATCTTATTTACTACCATCGTTCTAAGTAAACAATATGCAAAAACATGATAAACATCACATGCAATCAAATAATAAATGTGACATGATATGGCCAATATCACATAGCTCCTTTGGTCTCCATCCTGGGGCTCCATGATCATCTTGTCACCGGCTTGACACCATGATCTCCATCATCATGATCTCCATCAACGTGTCTCCATGAAGTTGCTCGCCAACTATTACTTCTACTACTATGGCTAACGCATTTAGCAATGAAGTAAAGTAATTTACATGGCGTTTCTCAATGACACGCAGGTCATACAAAAAAAAATAAAGACAACTCCTATGGCTCCTGCCGGTTGTCATACTCATCGACATGCAAGTCGTGATTCCTATTACAATAGCATGAACATCTCATACATCACATATAGATCATTCATCATTCATCACAGCTTTGGCCATATCATATCACAAAGCACTTGCTGCAAAAACAAGTTAGACGTCCTCTAATTGTTGTTGCAAGTTTTACGTGGCTGAATTAGGGTTCTAGCAAGAACGTTTTCTTACCTACGTGAAAGCCACAACATGATTTGTCAACTTCTATTTACCCTTCATAAGGACCCTGTTCATCGAATCCGCTCCAACTAAAGTAGGAGAGACAGACACCCGCCAGCCACCTTATGCAACTAGTGCATGTTAGTCGGTGGAACCGGTGTCACGTAAGTGTACGTGTAAGGTTGGTCCGGGCCGCTTCATCCCACAATACCGCTGAAGCAAGAAAAGACTAGTAGCGGCAAGAAAGTTGACAAATCCACGCCCACAACAAATTGTGTTCTACTCGCGCAAGAAGAACTACGCATAGACCTAGCTCATGATGCCACTGTTGGAGAACGTTGCAGAAAACAAAAATTTTCCTACTCGTTTCACCAAGATCCATCTAGGAGTTCATCTAGCAACGAGTCATTAGATGCATCTACATACCTTTGTAGATCGCGTGCGGAAGCGTTCAAAGAACGGGGATGATGTAGTCGAACACGACATGATCCAAATCACCGATGACCAAGTGCCGAACGGACGGCACCTCCGTGTTCAACACACGTACGGGATGGGAGACGTCTCCTCCTTCTTGATCTAGCAAGGGGGGAGGAGAGGTTGATGATGATCCAGCAGCACGACAGCGTGGTGGTGGATGCAGGGCGTCACAGTAGCAGGGCTTCGCCTATACTACGCGAGAGAGAGACGCAACAGGGAGAGAGGGATGCACCAAAAGCCGTAACCTCAATTCCCTCCACTCCCTACTATATATATGGGTGCCAAGGGGGGGGGGCGCCGGCCCTAGGAGATGGATCTCCTAGGGGGGGGGGGTGGGGGGCTTGCCCCCCAAGCAAGGGGGCGCCCCCCTTTAGGGTTTCCCCTAAACCCTAGGCGCATGGGCCCTTAGGGGGTGGCGCCCCAGCGCACTATGGGCTGGGTCCCTTCCCACTTCAGCCCATGGGGCCCTCCGGGATAGGTGGCCCCACCCGGTGGACCCCCGGGACCCTTCCGGTGGTCCCGGTACAATACCGGTGATCCCGAAACTTGTCCCGATGGCCGAAACAACACTTCCTATATATAATTCTTTACCTCTGGACCATTCCGGAACTCCTCGTGACGTCCGGGATCTCATCCGGGACTCCGAACAACATTCGGGTTACTGCATATACATATCTTCACAACCCTAGCGTCACCGAACCTTAAGTGTGTAGACCCTACGGGTTCGGGAGACATGCAGACATGACCGAGACGACTCTCCGATCAATAACCAACAGCGGGATCTGGATACCCATGTTGGCTCCCACATGCTCCACGATGATCTCATCGGATGAACCACGATGTCGAGGATTCAATCAACCCCGTATGCAATTCCCTTTGTCAATCAATATATTACTTGCCCGAGATTCGATCGTCGGTATCCCAATACCTCGTTCAATCTCGTTACCGGCAAGTCACTTTACTCGTACCGTAATGCATGATCCCGTGACCAGACACTTGGTCACTTTGAGCTCATTATGATGATGCATTACCGAGTGGGCCTAGTGATACCTCTCCGTCATACGGAGCGACAAATCCCAGTCTTGATCCGTGTCAACCCAACAGACACTTTTGGAGATACCCGTAGTATACCTTTATAGTCACCCAGTTACGTTGTGACGTTTGGTACACCCAAAGCACTCTTACGGTATCCGGGAGTTACACGATCTCATGGTCTAAGGAAAAGATACTTAACATTGGAAAAACTCTAGCAAACGAACTATACGATCTTTATGCTATGTTTAGGATTGGGTCTTGTCCATCACATCATTCTCTTAATGATGTGATCTCGTTATCAATGACATTCAATGTCCATAGCCAGGAAACCATGACTATCTATTGATCAATGAGCTAGTCAACTAGAGGCTTACTAGGGACATGTTGGTGTCTGTTATTCACACATGTATTACGATTTCCGGATAACACAATTATAGCATGAATAAAGACAATTACCATGAACAAGGAAATATAATAATAATGCTTTTATTATTGCCTCTAGGGCATATTTCCAACATCGAGTTGTGTCTATCGTCCTTGAACCGCCGCCGAGTCGTCCCCTTATATACACGGGTGACGCCCGTCGGTTCACAAAGTCCCAACACCGGTCGATATTCGTATCCGGGTTGGTCTCTCCTTATTCCTAACTTACAATACAAGTTTATATACAAATACCGGTTTACAGCTACAAGTCCTAAACCGACTACGGGCCTTAGGCCCTCATCTGCCTTCTTGGGCTTTTAGCACTCTTGAACTACTGATGAAGTTGATCCGGCCCAGATAGGCCGGTTTACGCCCAGCAGTAATATCCCCAACATTAGGCCCCAGATTGATTTGAACATGTTCATGTCAATCCTTTAGCAAAAATCTTCATCTTCAATATCTTCTTGTAGTTTGTTGAACCGCCGTGATGTCATCTTCTCTGGTCGTTGTAAACCGGAGTGACGTCACCTGTCATAACGAAGCTATCCATTATGCTTCCTTGTTTAATAGATCTGCGAAATCGAGGCGACAGCTTCGTTTCGTGGCCCCTTGATTGTCGCGCCTGACACATGTCCCTTTGCCTTATAAATAGGACCGAAGGGTCTTTTCTTTTCTCCCCTTCGTGCCTTTCTTCTTCGTCTTCCTCGCGTTGCTAGCCTCGGAGCTCCGCCGCCGCCGTCAACTTCTGCACCAACCTTGGCCGCTGCATCAACCTGAACGCACCAGAGCACTGCGGCAACCTTCCGCGTCTTCCTCAACTCTGGTAAGCCTTCTACTCTTCTCAACACAGATTTGTTCTAGGGTTTCGTGTTCTTGCAGTGTTCATCACCTGTTTATGTTCATATACTAGCTCCTGGATGCATCTGTGGATCCTTGCTCTGTGTAGCGGTAGGTTTTAGCATCCGCCTTCAGTTTCCTGCTTCGAGACCATAGATCTATATGTATCTCTGCTCATTGATTTAGTATTGTTCTTTTTTGAACCTTGAATATTTTCCTTCTTTTCTGAACTTGCTTCAGATCCGTCGCTGTAGAGAAGTCTTGTGAAATCTGTTTATGTAAACTTACTCATCTGCTTCAATGTTTAGACCAGACGGTTTAACTTTGTAGAAAAAATTGCCAAACCGGTATATACCATTAGTCCCCTTGTTGAACCGCCAGACGTTGTTGCTTCATAGAACTCCGGTTTAGATAGATCTGTCTCCGGTTTAACATTGCACATACCAATGTACCTTGATCAATGCATTTTTGAACCGGGATCTTCTACCTTGTAGATTTCCTCATTGCCAAGCAAGTATATGAGTGCAATTGGGTTCCTTCTCGCGTCACAGAGGCTCAACTGGACGATTTAGTCCTGATTGGCGCTTTAGGCAGCAAAGATACCATCCATTGGAGGGCTCCTGGCAAAGAATGCCCTCCCACACCTCAAGAAGGAGAGGTCGTTGTTTTCGTAGATCACTTAGCCCGGGGCTTTAAGCCGCCCGGTTCTAAATTTTACCGGGATGTTTTAGCCGATTTCCAACTCCATCCACAAGACAGTGGCCCCAACTCTGTTACAAATATGTGTCACTTCCAAGTGCTCTGTGAGGCGTTCTTTCAAGAGGAGCCCACAGTGGAATTGTTCAGAGACCTTTTCCATCTAAACCGCCGTACTGAGTTTACTGACGGCTCTAATACGGAGTTGGGTGGCGTGGCGATCCAGAAAAGGAAAGAGGTCACATACCCTCACGCCAAACTGCACAGCCACCCCAAAGAGTGGAATCAGACATGGTTCTATTACAAAGACACCTCCCCTGCTGGTGAGAATCCCTTGCCTGGCTTTCGTCCGGAGCGGCTCAGCAATACACACCCTTTTCTGCAAAGATTGACTGCCCAGGAGAGAAGCAAATATGCTCCTCAACTGTCAAAGCTCAGAGCCTTTATGGCCAACGGTTTAACAGGGGTTGATCTCGCTTGCTGTTGGATATCATGGAGCATACTGCCCCTTAGTCAGCGCTCCGGTTTGATGTGCGAGTATACTGGCAGTGTTGATGACCCACTGCGACATTCCAAAATCCAGCTCACCGATGAAGAAATCACAGAGGCTGTGAATAAGATGCTGAATGAACCGGAACACATCTGTGCTAGAAACGGCCTGCTTCCCTTCTGTGCCACCAACAAACCGCCAGCTGTAAGATTTTTCTTTTTCTTTTTGCTGAATCTGTTATTGATATATTTGGTCATTGTTTAATATCAGTGTCTGTGTAATCAGGGCAATGATCCGTTTTGGAGCAAGAAGCTACCGCAGGAGAAACCAGAAAAACCAGACAAACCGGAAAGAGCAACCCGACAGAAGACTAAAGCTGTGAAGAAGACTGCCCACAGGAAAAGAACCACTGCATCCTCTAATCCGGCCCCTGATGATGATGTGGATAATCCGGACCTTGAGGTAGAGCTTGACTCACTTGGCTTATTTTTCATGCGTCTTATTGATGATGATATTTGTCAGGATGATGCCGAAGCCAACCACGCTGATGCTGTAGAGGTAATTATTCTCTCTTTCGATTCAGAACCTTTGCCTTCACTAAAAATCCGTCAGGCAAACCGGAAAGTTAAATTTTCTCATCCTCTTGCTTATTTGGACCCTAAATTTCTTATGAAGACCCAACAACACGAAGCTCGTCGCACAACCCGGCACATCGGCCAGGTAGTTACCTCTGCCGGTTTACCGAACAGTCCGGTTCGGAAACACCGTTCAGAGGTCTCTAATTTGCTTGTCAGTGCTTGTCCTAAAGCGGGCTGCTTTCGTCAACCTCTTAATCCGTCTGACTCCGATTACCAGGTTACTTCCCACTCATCTTCTGGCGAGTCATCGGCTACTCAGCTGCCACCGCTTAAAACGGTGCTTGGGTAAGCTATTCTTATCATAATATTTGCAGCACATCACCTTGGAACATATGCTGTATTTGATTTTGTTATTCCTTTCAGGGCCAAACCTAGGCCAAGCAAGAAGGCTCGCCTGGATAAAGTGGCCAAAAAAGATGCCGTCCTTGAACCGGGTAAGACACCAGATCTTGAAGCGGCTATTCCCGAGGATATACCCAATGATCCACCGCAGCAAGACGACAATCTTATCGCTGAAGAGAGACCTATTGATGCCTCAGGTGCTGTCAATCGGCCCATAAGCTCCCTCCGGATTGAGAAATCCACCGGTCTAGCAAAGCCGACTAACAAGCCAATAGCCCTAGTGTAGACCGGCGATAGCAAGGACGATGAGGTTGTCATTACTGGCACTGGCCATACCGAGCCAAGCAATCCTGTCGCTTTGTCCAAACATTCCGCCAAGGAAGAATTTGCTGCCTTTGGCAAAGGCAAGTGGAATGCTGATCTGGTGACTTACGCTGCTCTGAATGCGCAAGATATCCATTCCGGCTATGAAAGCACAAGTGCTCCCTAGGTGGTTTTGATAATTGATGACAACATATCTCTTGTTGGACTAACGTTTTCATCTAGTATGTTTCAGATAAGTTCAACAATGGAGTGGCATGGACTAAAGGTTGTGGGAAGGTCTCCAAGATACTAAGGACAAAGGATTGGCTAAAGCTTGAAGTTCAAGACTCTTCATTTTACATTTTAGTGATCTAAGATCACATTGAGTCCAGAGGAAAAGCCAATACTATCAAGGAGGGATGAGGTGTTGCTTAATGAGCCTCTTGCTCAAGTGCTTAATGATATGCTCCAAAATCCTCAGCTACTTTCCCATATCCACAAATGACCTAAACCCTAAGCCAAACTCGGTCATACCGATTCTATCTATCCGGCGCCACCGAGTTTCATATGTCATTTGCCACTGCCAAACCCTAGCAATTCGGTCCTACCGATAAGGATCTCGGTCTCACCGAGATGGGATTGCAAACTCTCTGTTTCCCTTTCGTAACTTTTCGGTCTCACCGAAAGAGCGAATCGGTCCCACCGAGATTGCAATGTAAACTCTATGTTTCCTTCTTGTAACTTTTCGGTCTCACCAAAAGAGCGAGTCGGTCCCACCGAGTTTGCCTGACCAACTCTCTGGTTAGCTTATTGCCAAACTCGGTCTCACCAAGTTTGTGCAATCGGTCTCACCGAGATTACGTTATGCCCAAACCCTAACCGAATCGGTCCTACCGAGTTGCATGTCAGTCCCACTGAAATTCCTAACGGTCACTAGGTTTACTATTTCGGTCCGACCGAGTTTTCTGATTCGGTCCCACCGAGATTGGTAAATTGTGTGTAACGGTTGGATTTTGTGTGGAGGCTATAAATACCCCTCCACCTCCTCTTCACTCATGGAGAGAGCCATCAGAACACATACACCATTCCAACTCATATGTTCTGAGAGAGAACCACCTACTCATGTGTTGAGGCCAAGATATTCCATTCCTATCATATGAATCTTGATCTCTAGCCTTCCCCAAGTTGCTTTGCACTAAAATCTTCTTTCCACCAGATCCAAATCCTATGAGAGAGAGTTGAGTGTTGGGGAGACTATCATTTGAAGCACAAGAGCAAGGAGTTCATCATCAACACACCATTTGTTACTTCTTGGAGAGTGGTGTCTCCTAGATTGGCTAGGTGTCACTTGGGAGCCTCCGACAAGATTGTGGAGTTGAACCAAGGAGTTTGTAAGGGCAAGGAGATTGCCTACTTCGTGAAGATCTACCGCTAGTGAGGCAAGTCCTTCGTGGGCGATGGCCATGGTGGGATAGACAAGGTTGCTTCTTCGTGGACCCTTCATGGGTGGAGCCCTCCGTGGACTCACGCAACTGTTACCCTTCGTGGGTTGAAGTCTCCATCAACGTGGATGTAGGATAGCACCACCTATCCGAACCACGGGAAAAACATCCGTGTCTCCGATTGCGTTTGAATTCTCCAAACCCTTCCCTTTACATTCTTGCAAGTTGCATGCTTTACTTTCCGCTGCCTATATACACTTTGCATACGTGCTTGATATGTACTGTGAGTGTTGAAATTATGCTTAAACTCCACTCAAACCAAAAAAGCTAAAAAATTGCAACTTTGGCATGAAGTGTCTAATCACCCCCCTCTAGACACATCTACTTTAAGGTCCTACAAGTGGTATCAGAGCTTTGGTCTCCATTGCCTTGGTTTAATCACCATTGGAGGAAGATAGATGTGTCTACTTTAGGGAGTCTTAGACATAGAGTGCCTATTCTCGATGGAGAATATTTTCATGAGTGGAAAAATGAGATGCTTGTAATCTTCAACCAATATCATTTGAACAAGTATATTGCTAGCCCTTGTGCACCTCACATTGATCCTTTGCATCCTACCTTAGATGAAGATATTGACATGATTCGCAATCTTAGAACTATTGAGCTTATCATTAGAGGATTGCCAAAAATTTGATTGCTAGTTTGCCTACTCTAAATTGTGCCCATACTATATGGAAATTTCTTGAGGAACGATTTCCCGATCATTCCTTGAAAAACTTGGATGAAATTCTCCATAAATCTATTGCCTTGAGTAAAATGAACTCTAGTGATCCTAGTTTTGGTGATTGTCTATTTGAGCTTACCAATCTCAAGCATGCTAAAGGAGATGCTGGAATCATTAGTGATATTATATTTGAAGCTATAAGAATTCATAAAAGTGACCATTTTGATGATCATTTATCTAATGAATTACCCTCTCTAGGAAATGATGAGTCACAAGATCATGGTGAACATGGATACTATGATGATGATGATGATAGTGACTTCGATCTTGATGATGCAATGAGACATTTTGGTCTTACGGCAAATCTTCGGGGATATGCGTCAGGAGGAAAGGAATGGGTTCTTGATAGTGGATGTACTAATCATATGTCTGGAGATGAAGAGATGTTCGGTGAGCTTGCTGAAAACGACGACCCTCGGAAATATGTCACCTTTGGTGATAATTCAAAGGGTAAAGTAGTTGGCCTTGGTAAGGTGGCCATCTCACATGATAGTTCCATTCAAAATGTCATGCTCGTTGAATCTCTCGGCTACAACTTACTTTCAGTATCTAGACTTGCTGATTTCGGTTTAAATGTCCTATTTACTGAGGTAGATTGCCAAGTGTTTCGTCGAGACAATCATAAAATGGTCTTTACCGGTATGCGTAGAGGTGACCTTTACATTGTCGACTTCTCTAAAAAGGCACAACCTAAAACTTGCTTTATTGCTAAATCCTCAAAAGGTTGGTTGTGGCATAGACGACTAGGTCACGTTGGCATGAGAAATCTTGACAAGCTTATTAAAGGAAATCATATCCTTGGAGTTAATGATGTCATATTTGATAAGGATAGACTTTGCAGTGCTTGTCAAGCAGGTAAACAGGTTGGAGGAAGACATCCCGTGAAGAACATCATGACCACAAGGAGGCCACTCGAGCTACTTCATATGGATCTTTTTGGTCCCAACGCCTACAAGAGTCTCGGTGGAAATTCTTTTGGTCTAGTTATAGTTGATGATTTTTCAAGATTTACGTGGGTGTTCTTTCTTAATGACAAGTCATAGGTTCAGAAGATCTTCAAAAATTTCGCTAGAAAGGCCCAAAATCAGTTTGACGTGAAGATCAAGAAGGTTCGGAGTGACAACGGAACGGAGTTCAAGAACGCAAATGTGGACACCTTTCTTGACGAAGAAAGGATTTCACACGAGTTCTCGGCTACGTACACACCTCAACAAAATGGAGTTGTTGAGAGGAAGAACCGGACGCTCATCGAAATGGCAAGAACGATGCTTGATGAATACAAGACGCCGAAGCACTTTTGGGCAGAAGCGGTTGAGACAGCTTGTCACGCAACAAATCGCTTGTATCTTCACAAGCTACTCGGCAAGACAGCATACGAGCTCTTCACCGGTAACAAACCCCAAGTTGGATACTTTCGAGTATTCGGCTCAAAGTGCTACATTCTTGATAAGCATCGTCGTTCAAAGTTTGCTCCTAAATCTCATGAAGGTTTTCTACTTGGTTATGGCTCAAACTCTCACACTTACCGTGTCTACAACAATTTCACCCGAAAGGTTGAAGAGACAGTAGATGTGAAGTTTGATGAATCTAATGGCTCGCAAGTAGAGCAATTGCCAATTGATGTAGGAGACAAAGACCCTTCAGAAGCAATCCAAGACTTGTCCATAGGCAAAGTTCGCCCAACGGAGGTGAAGGAGAGCACTTCATCCGTCCAAGTGGAGGCTTCTACTTCACAACAAGGTGAACCAAGAATTGATACGGAAGCATCCACAAGTGGGACACACCAAGATGAAGAAGACAAGGAAATGCATCAGACGAACATCAACAACCTCCTTCTCCACCACGACAAGAGAATGGCAACATCAACAATGAAGAAGGCCAAGAAGAAGAACAAGATGAAGAAAATGTTCAACGAAGACCCAAGAAAAAGTTCTCACGAGTTCGAGCAAGAATCGCCAAAGATCATCCCGTCGAGCAAATCTTCAATGATATACAAACCGGGAGAATCACTCGCTCAAAAACTCGTTTAGCTAACTTTTGTGAAAACTATTCATTCATCTCTAGCATTGAACCTATGAAGGTTGAAGAAGCATTGGAAGATCCGGATTGGATAAACGCTATGCATGAAGAGCTACACAATTTTGAGAGAAACCAAGTTTGGACATTGGTTGAGAAGCCCGACAACAACCACAACATCATTGGTACGAAATGGGTGTTTCGCAACAAGCAGGATGAAGATGGACAAGTGGTTCGCAACAAAGCACGTCTCGTCGCTCAAGGATACACACAAGTCGAAGGTATGGACTATGGTGAGACATATGCTCCCGTTGCTAGACTTGAGTCCATTCGCATCTTACTTGCCTATGCCAATCACCATAACATCACGTTGTACCAAATGGACATTAAAAGTGCTTTTCTAAATGGTGAAATAGAGGAGGAAGTTTATGTCAAACAACCTCCCGGCTTTGTCAATCCTAAGAAACCTAATCATGTTTACAAACTTCACAAAGCTCTTTATGGTCTTAAACAAGCTCCTAGAGCATGGTATAAATGCTTGACCAAGTTCCTTATTGCAAGTGGTTTCGAAATTGGTAAAATTGATTCTACTCTTTTTACTAAAAGGGTTAATGGAGAACTATTTGTATGCCAAATTTATCTTGATGATATCATATTTGGTTCAACTAACCCTCTCTTTAGTGAAAAGTTTGGAAAGGTAATGTCAGAGAAGTTTGAGATATCTATGATGAGTGAACTCAAATTCTTTCTCGGTTTGCAAATCAAGCAAACTAAGGAAGGTACATTTGTCTCTCAAACGAAGTACACCAAGGACTTATTCAAGAAGTTCAATATGCAAGAGTGCAAAGGTATGTCTACCCCCATGCCCACTAGTGGACATAATGATTTGACCAAAGGTGGTGAACCGGTTGATCAAAAGGTTTATCGCTCTATGATTGGTTCATTGCTATACCTATGTGCTTCATGTCCCGATATTATGCTAAGTGTGTGCATGTGTGCACGATATCAAGCTGCTCCTAAGGAATGTCATCTTAAGGCTGTGAAAAGGATAGTGAGATACTTAATTCATACACCAAACTTTGGCATTTGGTATCCTAAAAGGTCTTCTTTTGATCTTGTTGGCTATTCCGACTCGGATTATGCCGGAGACAAGGTTGATAGGAAGTCCACTTCGGGTACTTGTCAATTTCTTGGTAGATCTCTTGTGTCTTGGTCCTCTAAGAAACAAAACTCGGTATCCTTATCCACCGCAGAAGCTGAATATATTGCTGCTGGCTCTTGTTGTGCTCAATTACTTTGGATGACCCAAACTCTTAAAGATTATGGGATCTATGTGAAACATGTTCCACTGCTTTGTGACAATGAAAGTGCTATCAAAATTGGTCATAATCCTGTACAACATTCTCGAACTAAGCATATTGAAGTTCGTCATCATTTCATTCGAGATCATGTTGCTAAGGGTGACATAAATCTTAAGCATGTTCGCACTGATAAGCAATTAGCGGATATATTCACTAAACCACTTGATGAGAAAGTGTTTTGCAGGTTGAGAGGAGAATTGAACATCATTGATGCTTCGAACTTGGAGTAGGAACTCCATTGGATACATGCAAGACATGAGCTTATGACTAATCCATGATATATCTCTTATGATGACTATCTTATGTCTTGGATATATTTGTACCTTGCATGTTGTCTAACCCATGTAGGTGCTTGGTTGAATCTAATTCCATGAGATTGCGACTCACTCACATCTTGAGCAATCTCTACATCACCAAGTCTTTACACGATGGTGGTTGAAGACAAGGACGCACAAAATCATTCAAACATATCCTTTGACAAATCCTATGTTGAGCTTCATGAATGTCATTTTTGGATACACAAGTGCTTTTCCTTGCAAGAACTAATCCATGTAGGTAGATGAACTCAAACTCCAAGTGGTGCTCCAAACTCTTGATGGGCTACATCAACCATGAGCACCCACACAAGTTCAACTACATGAGAAAGAACCACACCACCACCCAAGGTATGTTATTCCATCTTAGAGAAGCTTTACTCCAAGACATGAGTCAAAGCAACTCAACAAGATGTGAATACATCAAGATACTTAAACAAAAATGGTAACCCCATTTTGAGCTTAAACGATGAGTATGACCTATGATCAAGTGTTCTCACTTGACTCCCAAGTCAATATACTCTAACATAGGTGACTATGTCACCGCCCAACTCTAGGTGAAGTTCTCCTGTGTTCTTTCTTTGTGTTATTGCATTTGTCTCATGCTTGTTTTATTTTTTCCCTTCTCTTTTTCAAAAAAAAACTTCATCTAGATCTTTCAGTCTCTTCTCTTTTCCTTTTGTTTTTGTTCTGCATTTAATTCATTGCAAATCTTTGTGAGATCTTATTTGACTAGTGAGCTGAGCTGACAAGTGTTCTCTCTGTCATGAACTCGGTTTCACCGATTTGTAATTTTCGGTCCAACCGAATCCCTTCGGTACCACCGAAACATACCACTCGGTGCCACCGATTTCGCAACAGGAAAAACAGTTTGTCACATAATCTATATTTCTTCTGATCCAGCTTCACTCAATGAATCTTGTCTCAATTTTATTCTTTGCTTTATGCTGAGTCTCAAGGACCAACCCTATTCGACGGATTCCAGAAAAACCTTCTTGGAAATTGATGTCAAAGGGGGGGAGAGAGATCACATCAAAGCCTATCTTCGAGGAGAGAGAGATCACATCAAAGCACTAAAGGGGGAGAGAAAGTCTCAAGGATCCCAGATGTCCCAGATAATGTATTAAGGGGGAGAAAGAGATCTCTAGGGGGAGATACAATACTCAAGGATCCCAGATGCTTGATGTTCAAGAGGAGAGATGTCACATGTCTTTTTAGGGGGAAAGACATATTCATTTGTATCTTTCAGCTCTGATTTTCTGTTCCCTATCTTCTCCCAATATCCCATGAAAGATTCAGGGGGAGCAAGACACCCATGGGAAAGAAATCAGTCAAATTCCTTGCATATCTTTACTCTTGGGGACATGTTGAATTCAATGTAATACCTAGTACTCACTCTCTACATGTCATCCCAGTCTTGGTATTCTTGTGGTTTCTTTTGTTTGCTCTGGTTAGTGGGTGTACCTGTGTTATCTAACCTTGTCTGTGCAGGTTCATTCCATCCTAAGCCAACCAAAGACTACAAGGTAAGTGCATGCATCAAAATCATGAGTATGAGGAATTCTTGCTTATGTACATACTGTTTGTAAGAAGGACTCATGAGCATGAAGGTATTTTCCTTAATAATCTTTTGCTCTGATGCATATGGCCAAGATACATGTAACACATTGCCTACTCTGTCATGATTATGCTCTCACATGCTTCTATATTTTATATTCACATGATTGCATACATGTGGGGGAGCCTATGTTGTTACATGTCCTTCCAAAGCTTTACTTGCTATTCTTTATATCTTTATCTAAAGCTTTGATGTATGTGGCCATCAATTACCAAAAAGGGGGAGATTGAAAGCACAAGTGCTCCCTAGGTGGTTTTGATAATTGATGACAACATATCTCTTGTTGGACTAACGTTTTCATCTAGTATGTTTCAGATAAGTTCAACAATGGAGTGGCATGGACTAAAGGTTGTGGGAAGGTCTCCAAGATACTAAGGACAAAGGATTGGCTAAAGCTTGAAGTTCAAGACTCTTCATTTTACATTTTAGTGATCCAAGATCACATTGAGTCCATAGGAAAAGCCAATACTATCAAGGAGGGATGAGGTGTTGCTTAATGAGCCTCTTGCTCAAGTGCTTAATGATATGCTCCAAAATCCTCAGCTACTTTCCCATATCCACAAATGACCTAAACCCTAAGCCAAACTCGGTCATACAGATTCTATCTATCCGGCGCCACCGAGTTTCATATGTCATTTGCCACTGCCAAACCCTAGCAATTCGGTCCTACCGATAAGGATCTCGGTCTCACCGAGATGGGATTGCAAACTCTCTGTTTCCCTTTCGTAACTTTTCGGTCTCACCGAAAGAGCGAATCGGTCCCACCGAGATTGCAATGTAAACTCTATGTTTCCTTCTTGTAACTTTTCGGTCTCACCGAAAGAGCGAGTCGGTCCCATCGAGTTTGCCTGACAAACTCTCTGGTTAGCTTATTGCCAAACTCGGTCTCACCGAGTTTGTGCAATCGGTCTCACCGAGATTACGTTATGCCCAAACCCTAACCGAATCGGTCCTACTGAGTTGCATGTCAGTCCCACTGAAATTCCTAACGGTCACTAGGTTTACTATTTCGGTCCGACCGAGTTTTCTGATTCGGTCCCACCGAGATTGGTAAATTGTGTGTAATGGTTGGATTTTGTGTGGAGGCTATAAATACCCCTCCACCTCCTCTTCACTCGTGGAGAGAGCCATCAGAACACATACACCATTCCAACTCATATGTTCTGAGAGAGAACCACCTACTCATGTGTTGAGGCCAAGATATTCCATTCCTATCATATGAATCTTGATATCTAGCCTTCCCCAAGTTGCTTTCCACTCAAATCTTCTTTCCACCAGATCCAAATCCTATGAGAGAGAGTTGAGTGTTGGGGAGACTATCATTTGGAGCACAAGAGCAAGGAGTTCATCATCAACACACCATTTGTTACTTCTTGGAGAGTGGTGTCTCCTAGATTGGCTAGGTGTCACTTGGGAGCCTCCGACAAGATTGTGGAGTTGAACCAAGGAGTTTGTGAGGGCAAGGAGATCGCCTACTTCGTGAAGATCTACCGCTAGTGAGGCAAGTCCTTCGTGGGCGATGGCCATGGTGGGATAGACAAGGTTGCTTCTTCGTGGACCCTTCGTGGGTGGAGCCCTCCGTGGACTCACGCAATCGTTACCCTTCATGGGTTGAAGTCTCCATCAACGTGGATGTAGGATAGCACCACCTATCCGAACCACGGGAAAAACATCCGTGTCTCCAATTGCGTTTAAATTCTCCAAACCCTTCCCTTTACATTCTTGCAAGTTGCATGCTTTACTTTCCGCTGCCTATATACACTTTGCATACTTGCTCGATATGTACTGTGAGTGTTGAAATTATGCTTAAACTCCACTCAAACCGAAAAAGCTTAAAAATTGCAACTTTGGCATGAAGTGTCTAATCACCCCCCTCTAGACACATCTACTTCAAGGTCCTACAGGCTACCTGAACCGGCTGTATACCAGTCGTGACTATGAAGCCGGTCTGGTTAATATGATGAAAGATAAATATGAGGTAACTTCCATATGCTCTTTCCTGCTTGTATGCTTCAATTCTTGCTGACTCTCCTAGCCCCCAAGGGCCGATTTGTAATCTTCTTTCAAACCGGGACTTACTAATATAAATCTTGATGCTTTGAAATTCGCTGATGTAGCCCCCAAGGGCCGGTTCAACTTAGCGTAGTTAAACCGGTACTTTAAGTAATTGAGATTGCCGCATCAGAATTGTTGGGGAACGTAGTAATTTCAAAAAATTTCCTATGCACACACAAGATCATGGTGATGCATAGCAACGAGGGGAGAGTGTGATCTACGTACCCTAGTAGATCGACAACGGAAGCGTTTGGTTGATGTAGTCGTACGTCTTCACGGCCCGACCGATCAAGCACCGAAACTACGGCACCTCCGAGTTTTAGCACACGTTCAGCTCGATGACGATCCCCGGACTCCGATCCAGCAAAGTGTCGGGGAAGAGTTCCGTCAGCACGACGGCGTGGTGACGATCTTGATGTACTACTGTCGCAAGGCTTCGCCTAAGCACCGCTACAATATTATCGAGGACTATGGTGGCAGGGGGCGCCGCACACGGCTAAGAATAAGATCACGTGGATCAACTTGTGTCTCTAGGGTGCCCCTTGCCTCAGTATATAAAGGATGGAGGAGGAGGAGGCCGGCCAAGGCAATTGGTGCGGCCAGGATGTGGAGTCCTACTAGGACTCCAAGTCCTAGTAGGAGTCCACCAAGAGGGGAGGAAGGGAGAAGGAACTAGAGGAGAAGGAAAGGTGGCCGGCCCCCTTTTCCCTAGTCCAATTCGGACCAGAGGGGCGGGGGGGCGCAGCAGCCCCTTGGCCCTTTCTCCTCTTCCCACTAAAGCCCATCAAGGCCCATTGCTTCTCCCGTAACTACCCGGTACTCCGAAAAATACCCGAATCATTCGGAACCTTTCCGATGTCAGAATATAGTCGTCCAATATATCGATCTTTACGTCTCGACCATTTCGAGACTCCTTGTCATGTCCCCGATCTCATCCGGGACTCCGAACTCCTTCGGTACATCAAAACTCATAAACTCATAATATAACTGTCATCGAAACCTTAAGCGTGCGGACCCTACGGGTTCGAGAACAATGTAGACATGACCAAGACACGTCTCCGGTCAATAACCAATAGCGGGACCTGGATGCCCATATTGGCTCCTACATATTCTACGAAGATCTTTTATCGGTCAGACCGCATAACAACATACGTTGTTCCCTTTGTCATCGGTATGTTACTTGCCCGAGATTCGATCGTCGGTATCCAATACCTAGTTCAATCTCGTTACTGGCAAGTCTCTTTACTCGTTCCGTAATACATCATCCCACAACTAACTCATTAGTTGCAATGCTTGCAAGGCTTAAGTGATGTGCATTACCGAGAGGGCCCAGAGATACCTCTCCGACAATCGGAGTGACAAATCCTAATCTCGAAATACGCCAACCCAACATGTACCTTTGGAGACACCTGTAGAGCTCCTTTATAATCACCCAGTTACGTTGTGACGTTTGGTAGCACACAAAGTGTTCCTCCGACAAACGGGAGTTGCATAATCTCATAGTCATAGGAACATGTATAAGTCATGAAGAAAGCAATAGCAACATACTAAACGATCGGGTGCTAAGCTAATGGAATGGGTCATGTCAATCAGATCATTCATCTAATGATGTGATCCCATTAATCAAATAACAACTCTTTGTCCATGGTTGGGAAACATAACCATCTTTGATTAACGAGCTAGTCAAGTAGAGGCATACTAGTGACACTCTGTTTGTCTATGTATTCACACATGTATTATGTTTCCGGTTAATACAATTCTAGCATGAATAATAAACATTTATCATGAAATAAGGAAATAAATAATAACTTTATTATTGCCTCTAGGGCATATTTCCTTCAGTCTCCCACTTGCACTAGAGTCAACAATCTAGTTCACATCGTCATGTGATTTAACAGCAATAGTTCACATCACCATGTGATTAACACCCATAGTTCACATCGCCATGTGACCAACACCCAAAGGGTTTACTGGATTCAGTAATCTAGTTCACATCGCTATGTGATTAACACCCAAAGAGTACTAAGGTGTGATCATGTTTTGCTTGTGAGAGAATCTTAGTCAACGGTTCTGCCACATTCAGATCCGCATGTATTTTGCAAATTTCTATGTCAACAATGCTCTGCATGGAGCTACTCTAGCTAATTGCTCCCACTTTCAATATGTATCTAGACCGAGACTTAGAGTCATCTAGATTAGTGTCAAAACTTGCATCGGCGTAACCCTTTACGACGAACCTTTTTTCACTTCCGTAATCGAGAAACATATCCTTATTCCACTAAGGATAATTTTGACCATTGTCCAGTGATCTACTCCTAGATCACTATTGTACTCCCTTGCCATACTCAGTGGTAGGGTATACAATAGATCTGGTACACAACATGGCATACTTTATAGAACCTATGACCAAGGCATAGGGAATGACATTCATTCTCTTTCTATCTTCTACCGTGGTCGGGCTTTGAGTCTTACTCAATTGCACACCTTGTAACATAGGCAAGAAACTCTTTCTTTGACTGTTCCTATTTGAACTACTTCAAAATCTTGTCAAGGTATGTATTTATTGAAAAAACTTATCAAGCGTCTTGATCTATCTCTATAGATCTTGATGCTCAATATGTAAGCAGCTTCACCGAAGTCTTTCTTTGAAAAACTCCTTTCAAACACTCCTTTATGCTTTACAGAATAATTCTACATTATTTCCGATCAACAATATGGCATTCACATATACTTATCAGAAATGCTGTAGTGCTCCCACTCACTTTCTTGTAAATACAGG
Organism: Triticum monococcum; assembly: GCA_034509565.1. NCBI lineage: Eukaryota > Viridiplantae > Streptophyta > Magnoliopsida > Poales > Poaceae > Triticum > Triticum monococcum. The sequence goes on along the minus strand of CM067842.1, from coordinate 70,446,478 downwards.
CTTCACCGCAAGTTTGTATAAAACTATATGCTTTGATCAACTTATCAAAGCGTGTATTCCAACTCTGAGATGCTTGCACCAGTCCATAGATGAATCGCTGGAGCTTGCATATTTTGTTAGCACCTTTAGGATTGACAAAACCTACTGGTTGCATCATATACAACTCTTCTTTAAGAAATCCATTAAGGAATGCAGTTTTGTTTATCCATTTGCCAGATTTCATAAAATGCGGCAATTGCTAACATGATTCGGACAGACTTAAGCATAGATACGAGTGAGAAACTCTCATCGTAGTCAACACTTTGCACTTGTCAAAAACCTTTTGCGACAATTCTAGCTTTGTAGATAGTAACACTACTATCAACGCCCGTCTTCCTCTTGAAGATCCATTTATTTTCTATGGCTTGCCGATCATCGGGCAAGTCAACCAAAGTCCATACTTTGTTCTCATACATGAATCCCATCTTAGATTTCATGGCCTCAAGCCATTTGCGGAATCTGGGCTCATCATCGCTTCCTCATAGTTCGCAAGTTCGTCATGGTCTAGTAACATGACTTCTAGAACAGGATTACTGTACCACTCTGGTGCGGATCTCACTCTGGTTTACCTACGAGATTCGGTAGTAACTTGATCTGAAGTTTTATGATCATCATCATTAGCTTCCTCACTAATTGGTGTAGTAGTCACAGGAATAGATTTCTGTGATGAACTACTTTCCAATAAGGGAGAAGGTACAATTACCTTATCAAGTTCTACTTTCCTCCCACTCACTTCTTTCAAGAGAAACTCCTTCTCTAGAAAGGATCCATTATAAGCAACGAATGTCTTGCCTTAGGATCTGTGATAGAAGGTGTACCCAACAGTCTCCTTTTGGGTATCCTATGAAGACATATTTCTCCGATTTGGTTTTGAGCTTATCAGGATGAAACCTTTTCATATAAGCATCACAACCCCAAACTTTAAGAAACGACAACCTTGGTTTCTTGCTAAACCACAGTTTAGATTGTGTCGTCTCAACGGACTTAGATGGTGCCCCTTTTTTAACGTGAATGCAGCTATCTTTAATGCATAACCTCAAAAACGATAGTGGTAAATCGGTAAGAAACATCATAGATTTGTACTATATCTAATAAAGTACGACTATGATGTTCGGACACACCATTATGCTGTGGTGTTCCGGGTGGCACGAATTTGTGAAACTATTCCACATTGTTTTAATTGAAGACCAAACTCATAACTCAAATATTTGTCTCCGCGATCAGATCGTAGAAACCTTATTTTCTTGTCACGATGATTTTCCACTTCACCCTGAAATTATTTGAACTTTTCAAATGTTTCAGACTTATGTTTCATCAAGTAGATATACTCATATCTGCTCAAATCATCTGTGAAGATCAGAAAATAATGATACGTGTCACGAGCCTCAATATTCATCGGACCACATACATCAGTATGTATGATTTCCAACAAATCTGTTGCTCGCTCCATTGTTCCGAAGAACAGAGTCTTAGTCATCTTGCCCATGAGGTATGGTTCGCAAGCATCAACTGATTCATAATCAAGTGATTCCAAAAGCCCATCAGCATGGAGTTTCTTCATGCGCTTTATACCAATATGACCTAAACGGCAGTGCTACAAATAAGTTGCACTATCATTATTAACTTTGCATCTTTTGGTTTCAATATTATGATTATGTGTATCACTACGATCGAGATCCAACGAACTATTTTCATTGGGTGTGTAACCATATAAGGTTTTATTCATGTAAACAGAACAACAATTTATTCTCTTACTTAAATGAATAACCGTATTACAATAAACATGATCAAATCATATTCATGCTCAACGTAAACACCAAATAACACTTATTTAGGTTCAACACTAATCCCGAATTTATAGGGAGTGTGCGATGATGATCATATCAATCTTGGAACCACTTCCAACACACATCGTCACTTCACCCTTAACTAGTCTCTGTTTATTCTGCAACTCCCATTTCGAGTTACTAATCAGCAACTGAACTAGTATCAAATACTGAGGGGTTGCTATAAACACTAGTAAAGTACACATAAATAACATGTATATCAAATATACTTATGTTCACTTTGCCATCCTTCTTATCCGCCAATCACTTGGGGTAGTTCCGCTTCCAGTGATCAGTCCCTTTGCTGTAGAAGCACTTAGTCTCAGGCTTAGGACCAGACTTGGGCTTCTTTACTTGAGCAGCAACTTGCTTGCTGTTCTTCTTGAAGTTCCCCCTTTTTCCTTTTGCCCTTTTCTTGAAACTAGTGATCTTGTCAACCATCAACACTTGATGCTCTTTCTTGATTTCTACCTTCATCGATTTCATCATCATGAAAAGCTCGGGAGTCATTTTCATCATCCCTTGCATACTATAGTTCATCACGAAGTTCTACTAACTTGGTGATGGTGACTAGAGAATTCTGTCAATCACTATCTTATCTAGAAGATTAACTCCCACTTGATTCAAGCGATTGTAGTACCCAGACAATCTGAGCACATGCTCACTAGTTGAGCGATTCTCCTCCATCTTTTAGCTATAGAACTTGTTGGAGACTTCATATCTCTCAACTCGGGTATTTGCTTGAAATATTAACTTCAACTCCTGGAACATCTCATATGGTCCATGACGTTCAAAACGTCTTTGAAGTCCCGATTCTAAGCCGTTTAAGCATGGTGCACTAAACTATCAAGTAGTCATCCTATTGAGCTTAGCCAAACGTTCATAACGTCTGCATCTGCTCCTGCAATAGGTCTGTCACCTAGCGGTGCATCAAGGACATAATTCTTCTGTGCAGCAATGAGGATAAACCTCAGATCATGGATCCAATCCGCATCATTGCTACTAACATCTTTCAATACAATTTTCTCTAGGAACATATCAAAATAAACACAGGGAAGCAACATCATGAGCTATTGATCTACAACATGATTTACAAAATACTACCAGGACTAAGTTCATGATAAATTTAAGTTCAATTAATCATATTACTTAAGAACTCCCACTTAGATAGACATCCCTCTAATCCTCTAAGTGATCACGTGATCCAAATCAACTAAACCATGTCCGATCATCACGTGAGATGGAGTAGTTTCAATGGTGAACAACACTATGTTGATCATATCTACTATATGATTCACGCTCGACCTTTCGGTCTCCGTGTTCCGAGGCCATATCTGTATATGCTTGGCTCGTCAAGTATAACCTGAGTATTCCGCGTGTGCAACTGTTTTGCACCCGTTGTATTTGAACGTAGAGCCTATCACACCCGATCATCACGTGGTGTCTCAGCACGAAGAACTTTCGCAACGGTGCATACTCAGGGAGAACACTTCTTGATAATTTAGTGAGAGATCATCTTATAATGCTACCGTCAATCAAAGCAAGATAAGATGCATAAAAGATAAACATCACATGCAATCAATATAAGTGATATGATATGGCCATCATCATCTTGTGCCTGTGATCTCCATCTCCGAAGCACCATCATGATCACCATCGTCACCGGCGCGACACCTTGATCTCCATCGTAGCATCGTTGTTGTCTCGCCAATCTTATGCTTCCACGACTATTGCTACTGCTTACTGATAAAGTAAAGCATTACAGCGCGATTGCATTGCATACAATAAAGCGACAACCATATGGCTCCTGCCAGTTGCCGATAACTTGGTTACAAAACATGATCATCTCATACAATAAAATTCAGCATCATGTCTTGACCATATCACATCACAACATGCCCTGCAAAAACAAGTTAGACGTCCTCTACTTTGTTGTTGCAAGTTTTACGTGGCTGCTACGGGCTTAAGCAAGAACCAATCTTACCTACGCATCAAAACCACAACGATAGTTTGTCAAGTTGGTGCTGTTTTAACCTTCGCAAGGACCGGGCATAGCCGCACTTGGTTCAACTAAAGTTGGAGAAACTGTCACCCGCAAGCTACCTATGTGCAAAGCACGTCGGGAGAACTGGTCTCGCGTAAGCGCACGCGTAATGTCGGTCCGGGCCGCTTCATCCAACAATACCGCCGAACCAAAGTATGACATGCTGGTAAGCAGTATGACTTATATCGCCCACAACTCACTTGTGTTCTACTCATGCATATAACATCAACACATAAAACCTAAGCTCTGATACCACTATTGGGGAACGTAGTAATTTCAAAAAAATTCCTACGCACACGCAAGATCATGGTGATGCATAGCAACGAGGGGAGAGTGTGATCTACGTACCCTAGTAGATCGACAACGGAAGCGTTTGGTTGATGTAGTCGTACGTCTTCACGGCCCGACTGATCAAGCACTGAAATTACGGCACCTCCGAGTTTTAGCACACATTTAGCTCGATGACGATCCCCGGACTCCGATCCAGCAAAGTGTTGGGGAAGAGTTCCGTCAGCACGACGGCGTGGTGACGATCTTGATGTACTACTGTCGCAGGGCTTCGCCTAAGCACCGCTACAATATTATCGAGGACTATGGTGGTAGGGGGCGCCGCACACGGCTAAGAATAAGATCACGTGGATCAACTTGTGTCTCTAGGGTGCCCCTTGCCTTAGTATATAAAGGATGGAGGAGGCCGGCCAAGGCAATTGGTGAGGCCAGGATGTGGAGTCCTACTAGGACTCCAAGTCCTAGTAGGAGTCCACCATGAGGGGAGGAAGGGAGAAGGAAGTAGAGGAGAAGGAAAGGTGGCCGGCCCCCTTTTCCCTAGTCCAATTCGGACCAGAGGGGAGGGGGGGCGCAGCAGCCCCTTGGCCCTTTCTCCTCTTCCCACTAAAGCCCATCAAGGCCCATTGCTTCTCCCGTAACTACCCGGTACTCCGAAAAATACCCGAATCACTCGGAACCTTTCCGATGTCAAAATATAGTCGTCAAATATATCGATCTTTACGTCTCGACCATTTCGAGACTCCTTGTCATGTCCCCGATCTCATCCGGGACTCCGAACTCCTTCGGTACATCAAAACTCATAAACTCATAATATAACTGTCATCGAAACCTTAAGCGTGCGGACCCTACGGGTTCGAGAACAATGTAGACATGACCGAGACACGTCTCCGGTCAATAACCAATAGCGGAACCTGGATGCCCATATTGGCTCCTACATATTCTACAAAGATCTTTTATCGGTCAGACCGCATAACAACATACATTGTTCCCTTTGTCATCGGTATGTTACTTGCCCGAGATTCGATCGTCGGTGTCCAATACCTAGTTCAATCTTGTTACCGGCAAGTCTCTTTACTCGTTCCGTAATACATCATCTCGCAACTAACTCATTAGTTGCAATGCTTGCAAGGCTTAAGTGATGTGCATTACCGAGAGGGCCCAGAGATACCTCTCCGACAATCGGAGTGACAAATCCTAATCTCGAAATACGCCAACCCAACATGTACCTTTGGAGACACCTGTAGAGCTCCTTTATAATCACCCAGTTATGTTGTGACGTTTGGTAGAACACAAAGTGTTCCTCCGGCAAACGGGAGTTGCATAATCTCATAGTCATAGGAACATGTATAAGTCATGAAGAAAGCAATAGCAACATACTAAACGATCGGTTGCTAAGCTAATGGAATGGGTCATGTCAATCAGATCATTCATCTAATGATGTGATCCCGTTAATCAAATAACAACTCTTTGTCCATGGTTGGGAAACATAACCATCTTTGGTTAACGAGCTAGTCAACTAGAGGCATACTAGTGACACTCTGTTTGTCTATGTATTCACACATGTATTATGTTTCCGGTTAATACAATTCTAGCATGAATAATAAACATTTATCATGAAATAAGGAAATAAATAATAACTTTATTATTGCCTCTAGGGCATATTTCCTTCAAGAATATGTATTGGCAAATAGCCATTAGCCCCCAAGTGACAAGTTGAATACTTGTATTGATCTTGGGACTTTGTAAGCAATTGAACGATGAAGATCGAATATGCATTAGCCCCCAAGTGCCAAGTGCATAACTTGTTATGTGGTTGGTACTTCAATCCTTGTACCGTTTTGTTGAAGCATATAATTGTCTGCATGCAGGCTCAGCTGAAGACGAAAGAAAGTCAAGCCGCCGATCTCCAAGAAAACCTGAAAACCCAACAAGCTAAAACCTCCAAAGCAAAAGAGGAATTAGCCAGCGCTTTAAGCGCCATGGAACAGCTTAAGGAGAGCTTCAAGAAGAAGCGAGCAGATTGGGCCACTGAAAAGTCTGCTTTAATCAAACGAGCAGAGGATGCCGAGGCTGCACTAAAACCGGTGGCGGATGAACTGACCAGCATAAAGCGGCACGTGCATGCCATGACCACTGCTATCTTTAGTAAGCCAGTTTGACTTCTGAATTGACTCTGCCTTCTTACAGAGCTACCGGTTTGTTAACCCTTTTATGATATTTCAGGGACACGCATTGGTCACTTGGGGTCAGATGTGCGGAAGAAATTGAAAGCCGCCTATACATTGGTCGAACAACTGTACACTGGTGCACAGCGGATCATCTATACCGCATCCCACAACAAACCGGCGCCCACCTTGATTCAGGACACTCTGCTGAAACTATCGGTGCTTCCTGCCCGGGTTGAAGAGCTGAAGAAATCTGCTGCTCGAACTGGTGCAATCAATGCTTTAATCCGGGCAAAAGCTTGGGTGCCGGATTTTGATCCTATTGAAGCGGCTCAGGGCTATCCCAGCTTGAAGGAAGACGGGTCAGAGTTTGGTGAAGCGGATCTGCGAGCAATAAACCGGGAGGTGCGTCCGCTAGCTTGTCAATTGGCTGAAGAAGCAGACTTGTCTCATTATCAAGCCCAATATGACAATCAAAACAAGCGAATAGCTGCACCAATTCATGAAGCGGAAAATCTTATCCCTCCAATCCGTAAGCATACTTACGCTCCCGATATTGACCCGTCATTGCTGATCCATGATGAAGCTATTTTTCAAGCATTAATGGGAATCGATTGGACAACTGTTGATTTCCAGCCGCTGGGTAGAGCAACTGAAGCTGAAGCGGCACAGGATGACCCACAACCATCAGGCCAAGCTAGTGACCAAGCTTGAACCGGAAGCCGGTTTAAAACTGCTTCTCCTTTGTGAAAAAACAATGATCTTATTGTGGGCACCGTGTTGCCTTGTAATAGTCTAGCTCATACTTTGGATGTTGATATGCCTTCGTGCATAATTGCTGCCACTTGCTCTTCCTTTGGATGATGATCTTTCCAAAGTACTTGCTGTAATAAAAAATCTTCAAGTGCCACCGCGGTTGTACCGTCAGGCGGAATATGATGTCTACATACATGAAAGCAAAACATCCGATTTTTTTAAGTATATGACCAAACTTTTGAGATACATAATACCTGCCATCGTTGAGCGTGAAGTTGGCTTGGCCAATCTTGAAGCGGAGTTTTATAAACCCACACTATTGGAGGAGATAGAAGCTCCCATATATATATGACGCCGGTTTACTATGTAAACCGTGCCGGGTTATAATAAACACCGTGTTACTCCATGAGAGGATGTTAACAAAAAAGATCAAACCGGGCAAATAGTCTCCGGATTGAAATGAACCGTGTTCCGTCAATTGACAATGTGAACCGATTGAAAACTTTGTCGGTTTAAAAAAACGCAATAAAAAGCAAGAAAAACCCTTCAAAGAAAAGTGTGAAGCAAATGCAATAACAGAACCGTTTGCAAAAAGGTTTATTTGAGCTGATCAGATGGCGTTACCATGACCGAACACGACCAAGCTCCTGTTAGGTGTAACTATGGTTCTAGTCAGCCAGGTCCCCAAATGAAACCGTGGCATTTATGCCGATCAAGTGGCATGGCAATGGTTCGGGTTCGACCAAGCCCCCAAGTGATTCTGTGGCCTGAGGCCGATCAAGAGGCATGACTGGTTCAGACGTGACCAAGTCCCCAAGTGATCTGGTGGCTTTCGCCTATCAAAAGGTATTATATTGGTTCGGACACGACCAAACCCCCAAGTGATATAACATGATGCTTTGAAAAAGCGAACTCAAGGGGTAAACCGGAGGCCGCTTTAGAGCAACTCCGTGTAACCACACATGATGTAAAAGAACAGATACCCTGCTTTAGCTGAGGTTCCGGTTTATTATATTTAATCATAATATATACATCATCGTAATATGTACATAAGTATAGCTAATGGCTCAGGTATAGTAAGGCCGAAGATGAGCTATGTTCCACGGCCTGTTGGTCTCCTCCTATGATGTATGTGAGTTCTTATGCTCTCGAATATCGATCAGATAGTATGACCCGTTGTGCAGATTCTTGCTGACCACGAAAGGCCCCTCCCAAGGTGGGGATAGCTTATGCATATCAGTCTGATCTTGGATGAGCCGAAGCACCAAATCTCCTTCCTGAAAGGTTCTAGTTCTGACTTGGCGACTGTGATAACGACGAAGATCATGTTGGTAAATCGCCGATCGGGCGGCTGCTATGTCACGCTCTTCATCCAACCGGTCCAAAGCATCTTGCCGTGCTGTCTCGTTGTCCGCTTCAATATAAGCCGTCACATGAGGTGAATCATGATGGATATCACTGGGGAGAACCGCCTCCGCTCCATAAACCATGAAGAACGGTGTGTATCTTGTTGATCTGTTGGGTGTTGTATTGATGCTCCATAATACAGATGGTAATTCTTCTACCCAACAACCCGGCGTTCTCTGCAAAGGAACCATGAGCCGGGGTTTGATGCCTCTCAAGATCTCTTGATTAGCTCTTTCTGCTTGACCATTGGACTGTGGGTGTGCCACTGATGAAACGTCGAGCCGGATGTGCTCCCGTTCGCAGAACTCCTTCATGGCACCTTTGGACAAATTGGTACCATTATCTGTGATGATACTGTGCGGAAAGCCAAATCGGAAAATCACTTTTTTGATGAACTGAACCCCCGTGGCCGCATCACACTTGCTAACAGGTTCTGCCTCCACCCACTTTGTAAACTTGTCAACCGCCACCAGGAGGTGGGTCTTCTTATCTTTGGACCTTTTGAAAGGCCCAACCATATCCAGCCCCCAAGTCGCAAACGGCCAAGTAATTGGAATCATTCTCAATTCTTGAGCCGGTACATGAGCACGTTTTGAAAACCTTTAGCAACCATCACATCGTCTGACCAGATCCTCCGCATCAGCATGAGCAGTTAACCAATAGAAGCCATGGCGAAACGCTTTGGCTACCAGAGATTTTGAACCGGTGTGATGACCACAATCTCCTTCGTGGATCTCACGCAAAATTTCATGGCCTTCTTCAGGAGACACACAGCATTGAAATGCTCCTGACACACTGCAATGATGCAACTCACCGTTGTTAATAGTCATAGACTTGGATCGCCGGATTATCTGTCGGGCCAGAGTCTCATCCTCTGGTAACTCGCCCCGGTTCTTGTACGCCAGGTAAGGAAGCGTCCAATCCGGAATAACATGAAGAGCTGCCACCAATTGAGCCTCCGAATCAGGAATAGCCAAATCCGCTTCACCAGGGATCTTGACCGACGGGTTGTGCAGCACATCCAGAAAAACATTGGGCGGGACCGGTTTGCGCTGAGAGCCCAGCCGGCTTAAGGCGTCCGCCGCTTCATTTTTCCGCCGGTCCACATGGTCCACCTGATAGCCTTTGAAATGACCTGCAACAATATCCACCTCACAATGATATGCTGCCATGAGTGGGTCCTTGGAGTCCCAAGTGTTGGGGAACGTAGCAGAAATTCAAAATTTTCCTACGTGTCACCAAGATCTATCTATGGAGAAACCAGCAACGAGGGAAGGAGAGTGCATCTACATACCCTTGTAGATCGCTAAGCGGAAGCGTTCAAGAGAATGGGGTTGAAGGAGTCGTACTCATCGTGATCCAAATCACCGGAGATCCTAGTGCCGAACGGACGGCACCTCCGCGTTCAACACACGTACAGCCCGACGACGTCTCCCATGCCTTGATCCAGCAAGGAGAGAGGGAGAGGTTGAGGAAGAATCCATCTAGCAGCAGCACAACGGTGTGGTGGTGGTGGAGGAGCGTGGTGATCCAGCAGGGCTTCACCAAGCACCACGAGATATGAGGAGAAAGAGAGGGGTAGGGCTGCGCCAAGAAGGAGAGGAACTCGTGTGTCTTGGGCAGCCCAAACCTCAAGTATATATAGGGGGAGGGGTGGGGCTGCGCCCCCACCTAGGGTTCCCTCCCTAGGGGTGGCGGGAGCCCCCAGATCCCATCTGGGTGGCGGCCAGGTGGAGGGAAGAGGGAGGCGCACCAGGCATGGGCCCTAAGGCCCATCTGCTCTTAGGGTTTGCCCCCCTCCTCCCCTTAGGCGCCTTGGGCCCTTGTGGGGGGGGCGCACCAGCCCACCTGGGGCTGGTCCCCTCCCACACTTGGCCCATGCAGCCCTCCGGGGCCGGTGGCCCCACTTAGTGGACCCCCGGAACACTCCCGGTGGTCCCGGTACGTTACCGATAAAACCCGAAACTTTTCCGGTGACCAAAACAGGAGTTCCCATATATAAATCTTTACCTCCGGACCATTCCGAAACTCCTCATGACGTCCGGGATCTCATCCGGGACTCCGAACAACATTCGGTAACCACATACAAACTTCCTTTATAACCCTAGCGTCATCGAACCTTAAGTGTGTAGACCCTACGGGTTCGGGAACCATGCAGACATGACCGAGACGTTCTCCGGTCAATAACCAACAGCAGGATCTGGATACCCATGTTGGCTCCTACATGCTCCATGATGATCTGATCGGATGAACCACGATGTCAAGGACTTAATCAATCCCGTATACAATTCCCTTTGTCTATCGGTACGATACTTGCCCGAGATTCGATCGTCCGTATCCTGATACCTTGTTCAATCTCGTTACCGGCAAGTCTCTTTACTCGTTCCGTAATACATCATCCCGTGATCAACTCCTTGATCACATTGTGCACATTATGATGATGTCCTATCGAGTGGGCCCAGAGATACCTCTCTGTTTACACGGAGTGACAAATCCCAGTCTCGATTCTTGCCAACCCAACAGACACTTTCGGAGATACCTGTAGTGTACCTTTATAGCCACCCAGTTACGTTGTGACGTTTGGCACACCCAAAGCACTCCTACGGTATCCGGGAGTTGCACAATCTCATGGTCTAAGGAAATGATACTTGACATTAGAAAAGCTTTAGCATACGAACTACATGATCTTGTGCTAGGCTTAGGATTGGGTCTTGTCCATCACATCATTCTCCTAATGATGTGATCCCATTATCAACGACATCCAATGTCCATGGTCAGGAAACCGTAACCATCTATTGATCAACGAGCTAGTCAACTAGAGGCTTACTAGGGACATGGTGTTGTCTATGTATCCACACATGTATCTGAGTTTCCTATCAATACAATTCTAGCATGGATAATAAACGATTATCATGAACAAGGAAATATAATAATAACCAATTTATTATTGCCTCTAGGGCATATTTCCAACAGTCTCCCACTTGCACTAGAGTCAATAATCCAGTTCACATCGATATGTGATTAACACTCAAGGTCACATCCCCATGTGACTAATACGCAAAGAGTTCTGGGTTTGATCATGTTATGCTTGTGAGAGAGGTTTCAGTCAATGGGTCTGCAACATTCAGATCCGTATGTACTTCGCAAATTTCTATGTCATCTTGTAGATGCAACTACTACGCTACATTTGGAGCCATTTCAAATAACTATTCTAACTTGGAGCTATTCTAAATTGTTGCTCCATTATACGTATCCGGTATCTCTACTCAAAGCTATCCGGATAGGTGTTAAGCTTGCATCGACGTAACTCTTTACATCGAACTCTTTATCACCTCCATAACTGAGAAACATATCCTTATTCCTCTAAGGATAATTTAGACCGCTATCTGGTGATCTACTCCTAGATTACCTTTGTACCCTCTTGCCAGATATGTGGCAAGGCACACGTCAGGTGCGGTACTCAGCATGGCATACCGTATAGAGCCTATGACAAAAGCATAGGGGACGACCTTCGTCCTTCCTCTTTCTTCTGCCGTGGTCGAGCTTTAAGTCTTAACTTCATACCTTACAACTCAGGCAAGAACTCCTTCTTTGACTGATCCATCTTGAACACCTTCAAGATCATGTCAAGGTATGTGCTCATTTGAAAGTACCATTAAGTGTTTTGATATATCCTTATAGATCTTGATGCTCAATGTTCAAGTAGCTTAATCTAGGCTTTCCATTGAAAAACACTTTCCAAATAACCCTATATGCTTTCCAGAAATTCTACGTCATTTCTGATCAACAATATGTCAACAACATATATTCATCAGAAATTCTATAGTGCTCCCACTCACTTCTTTGGAAATACAAGTTTCTCATAAACTTTGTATACACCCAAAATCTTTGATCATCTCATCAAAGCATACATTCCAACTCCGAGATGCTTACTCCAGTCCTTAGAAGGATTGCTGGAGCTTTACATACTTGTTAGCATCTTTCAAGATTGACAAAACCTTCTGGTTGTATCACATACAACCTTTCCTCAAGAAAAAACGTCGAGGAAACAATGTTTTGATATCCTATCTACAAGATTTCATAAATAATGCAGTAATCGCTAATATAATTCCAACAGACTCTTAGCATCGCTACGAGTGAGAAAGTCTCATCGTAATCAACTCCTTGAACTTGTCGGAAAACATCTTAATGACAAGTCGAGCTTTTCTTAATGGTGATACTTACCATCATTGTCCGTCTTCCTTTTAAAATCCATATGTACCTAACAGCCTTACGACCATCAAGTAGTTCTTCCAAAGTCTACACTTTGTTTTCAAATATGGATCCTCTCTCGGATTATATGGCCTCGAGCCATTTTGGAATCCAGGCCCACCATCGCTTCTCCATAGCTCATAGGTCCATTGTTGTCTAGCAACATGACTTCCAAGACAGGATTACGTACCATTCTGAAGTAGTACGCATCCTTGTCATCCCACGAGGTTTGGTAGTGACTTGATCTGAAGTTTCATGATCACTATCATAAGCTTCCACTTCAATTGGTGTAGGTGCCGCAGGAACAACTCCATGTGCCCTGCCACACACTAGTTGAAGAGACGGTTCAATAACCTCATCAAGTCTCCACCATCCTCCCACTCAATTCTTTCGAGAGAAACTTTTCCTCGAGAAAGGACCCGATTCTAGAAACAATCCCTTATTGCTTTCGGATCTGAGACAGGAGGTATACCCAACTATTTTGGGTGTCCTATGAAGATGCATTTATCCGCTTTGGGTTCGAGCTTATCAGCCTGAAACTTTTTCACATAAGCGTCGCAGCCCCAAACTTTTAAGAAATGACAGCTTAGGTTTCTCTAAACCATAGTTCATACAGTGTCATCTCATCGGAATTACGTGGTGCCCTATTTAAAGTGAATGTGGTTGTCTCTAATGCCTAACCCATAAACTATCATGGTAATTCGATAAGAGACATCATGGTATGCATCATATCCAATAGGGTGCAGTTATGATGTTCGGACACACCATCACACTATGGTGTTCCAGGCTGTATTAATTGTGAAACAATTTCCACAATGTCTTAATTCTGTGCCAAACTCGTAATTCAGATATTCATCTCTATGATCATATCATAGATATTTTATCCTCTTGTCACGACGATCTTTCAACTTCACCCTGAAATTACTTGAACCTTTCAATAATTTAGACTCGTGATTCATCAAGTAAATATACTCAACATCTACTCAAATCATCTGTGAAGTAAGAACATAACAATATCCACTACACGCCTCAGCACTCATTGGACTGCACACATCAAAATGTATTACTTCCAACAAGTTGCTTTCTAGTTCCATTTTACTGAAAACGAGGCTTTCAGTCATCTTGTCCATGTGGTATGATTTGCATGTCTCAAGTGATTCAAAATCAAGTGAGTCCAAACGGTCCATTTGCATGGAGTTTCTTCATGCATATACACCAATAGATATGGTTCGCATGTCTCAAACTTTTCAAAAACGAGTGAGCCCAAAGATCGATCAACATGGAACTTCTTCATGCGTTTTATACCTATATGACTTACGTGGCAGTGCCACAAGTAGGTGGTACTATCATTACTATCTTATATCTTTTGGCATGAACAAGTGTATCACTACGATCGAGATTCAATAAACTATCCATTTTAGGTGCAAGACCATTGAAGGTATTATTCAAATAAACAGAGTAACCATTATTCTCCTTAAATGAATAACCATATTGCGATAGACATAATCCAATCATGTCTATGCTCAACGCAAACACCAATCTCGATGGTAGAGGGAGCGTGCGATGCTTGATCACATCAAGCTTGGGAAAAACTTCCAACACATATCGCCAGCTCACCTTTAGCTAGTCTCCGTTTACTCCGTAGCCTTTTATTTCGAGTTTACTAACACTTAGCAACCGAACCAGTATCTAATACCATGGTGCTACTAGGAGTACTACTAAAGTACACATTAACACAATGTATATCCAATATACTTCTATCGACCTTGCCAGCCTTCTCATCTACCAAGTATCTAGGGTAATTCTGCTCCAGTGGTTGTCCCCCTTATTACAGAAGCACTTAGTCTCGAGTTTGGGTTCAACCTTGGGTTTCTTCACTAGAGCAGCAGCTGATTTGCCGTTTCATGAAGTATCCCTTCTTGCCCTTCTTGAAACTAGTGGTTTCACCAACCATCAACAATTGATGCTCCTTCTTGATTTCTACTTTTGTGGTGTCAAACATCGCGAATATCTCAAGGATCATCATATATGTCCCCGATATATTATAGTTCATCACGAAGCTCTAGCAGCTTGGTGGTAATGACCTCGGAGAAACATCACTATCTCATCTGGAAGATCAACTCCCACTCGATTCAAATGATTGTTGTACTCAGACAATCTGAGCACAAGCTCAACAATTGAGCTTTTCTCCCTTAGTTTGCAGGCTAAGAAAATCGTCGGAGGTCTTATACCTCTTGACGTGGGCACGAGCCTGAAATCCCAAATTTCAGCCCTCAAAACATCTCATATGTTTCGCGACGTTTCAAAACGTCTTCGGTGCCTCAACTCTAAACCGTTTAACTAAACTATCACGTAGTTATCAAAACGTGTATGTCAGATGTTCGCAACATCCACAGACCACGTTCGAGGTTCAGCACACTGAGCGGTGCATTAAGGACATAAGCCTTCTATGAAGCAATGAGGACAATCCTCAGTTTACGGACCTAGTCCGCATAATTGCTACTATCAACTTTCAACTAAATTTTCTCTAGGAACATATCTAAACAGTAGAACTGAAGCGCGAGCTACGACATAATTTGCGAAGACCTTTTGACTATGTTCAGGATAATTAAGTTCATCTTATGAACTCCCACTCAGATAGACATCCCTCTAGTCATTTAAGTGATTACATGATCCGAGTCAACTAGGCCGTGTCCGATCATCACGTGAGACGGACTAGTCATCATCGGTGAACATCTTCATGTTGATCGTATCTACCATACGACTCATGCTCGACCTTTCAGTCTCTTGTGTTCCGAGGCCATGTCTGTACATGCTAGGCTCGGCAAGTCAACCTAAGTGTTTTGCATGTGTTCCGAGGCCATGTCTGTACATGCTAGGCTCGTCAACACCTGTTGTATTCGAACGTAAGAATCTATCACACCCGATCATCACGTGGTGCTTCGAAACGACGAACTTTCGCAACGGTGCATAGTTAGGGGGAACACTTTCTTGAAATTTTAATGAGGGATCATCTTATTTACTACCGTTGTTCTAAGCAAATAAGATGTATAAACATGATAAACATCACATGCAATCAAATAGTGACATGATATGGCCAATATCATATTGCTCCTTTTGATCTCCATCTTCGGGGCTCCATGATCATCATCGTCACCGGCATGACACCATGATCTCCATCATCGTGTCTCCATGAATTTGTCTCGCCAACTTATTACTTCTACTACTATGGCTACCGGTTAGCAATAAAGTAAAGTAATTACATGGCATTGTTCAATGACACGCAGGTCATACAATAAATAAAGACAACTCCTATGGCTCCTGCCGGTTGTCATACTCATCGACATGCAAGTCGTGATTCCTATTACAAGAACATGATCAATCTCATACATCACATATCATTCATCACATTCTTCTTGGCCATATCACATCACATAGCATACCCTGCAAAAACAAGTTAGACATCCTCTAATTGTTGTTTGCATGTTTTACGTGGCTGCTATGGGTTTCTAGCAAGAACGTTTCTTACCTACGCAAAAACCACAACGTGATATGCCAATTGCTATTTACCCTTCATAAGGACCCTTTTCATCGAATCCGATCTGACTAAAGTGGGAGAGACAGAGACCCGCTAGCCACCTTATGCAACTAGTGCATGTCAGTCGGTGGAACCAGTCTCACGTAAGAGTACGTATAAGGTCGGTCCGGGCCGCTTCATCCCACGATGCCGCCGAATCAAGATAAGACTAGTAATAGCAAGTAAATTGACAAAATCAACGCCCATAACTGTTTTGTGTTCTACTCGTGCATAGAATCTACGCAATAGACCTAGCTCATGATGCCACTGTTGGGGAACGCAGCAGAAATTCAAAATTTTCCTATGTGTCACCAAGATCTATCTATGGAGAAACCAGCAACGAGGGAAGGAGAGTGCATCTACATACCCTTGTAGATCGCTAAGCGGAAGCGTTCAAGAGAACGGGGTTGAAGGAGTCGTACTCGTCGTGATCCAAATCACCGGAGATCCTAGTGCCGAACGGATGACACCTCTGCGTTCAACACACGTACAGCCCGACGACGTCTCCCATGCCTTGATCCAGCAAGGAGAGAGGGAGAGGTTGAGGAAGACTCCATCCAGCAGCAGCACAATGGCGTGGTGGTGGTGGAGGAGCGTGGTGATCCAGCAGGGCTTCGCCAAGCACCGCGAGATATGAGGAGAAAGAGAGGGGTAGGGCTACGCCAAGAAGGAGAGGAACTCGTGTGTCTTGGGCAGCCCAAACCTCAAGTATATATAGGGGGAGGGGAGGGGCTGTGCCCCCACCTAGGGTTCCCTCCCTAGGGGTGGCGGCAGCCCCCAGATCCCATCTGGGTGGCGGCCAGGTGGAGGGGAGAGGGAGGCGCACCAGGCATGGGCCCTAAGGCCCATCTGCTCTTAGGGTTTGCCCCCCTCCCCTTAGGCGCCTTGGGCCCTTGTGGGGGGCGCACCAGCCCACCTGGGGCTGGTCCCCTCCCACACTTGGCCCATGTAGCCCTCCGGGGCCGGTGGCCCCACTTGGTGGACCCCCGGGACCCTCCTGGTGGTCCCGGTACGTTACCAATAAAACCCGAAACTTTTCCGGTGACCAAAACAGGACTTCCCATATATAAATCTTTGCCTCCGGACCATTCCGGAACTCCTCGTGACGTCCGGGATCTCATCCGGGATTCCGAACAACATTCGGTAACCACATACAAACTTCCTTTATAACCCTAGCATCATTGAACCTTAAGTGTGTAGACCCTACGGGTTCGGGAACCATGCAGACATGACCGAGACGTTCTCCGGTCAATAACCAACAGCGGGATCTGGATACCCATGTTGGCTCCCACATGCTCCACGATGATCTGATCGGATGAACCACGATGTCAAGGACTTAATCAATCCCGTATACAATTCCCTTTGTCTATTGGTACAATACTTGCCCGAGATTCAATCGTCCGTATCCCGATACCTTGTTCAATCTCGTTACCGGCAAGTCTCTTTACTCGTCCCGTAATACATCATCCCGTGATCAACTCCTTGATCACATTGTGCACATTATGATGATGTCCTACCGAGTGGGCCCAGAGATACCTCTCCGTTTACACGGAGTGGCAAATCCCAGTCTCGATTCGTGCCAACCCAACAGACACTTTCAGAGATACCTGTAGTGTACCTTTATAGCCACCCAGTTACGTTGTGACGTTTGGCACACCCAAAGCACTCCTACGGTATCCGGGAGTTGCACAATCTCATGGTCTAAGGAAATGATACTTGACATTAGAAAAGCTTTAGCAGACGAACTACATGATCTTGTGCTAGGCTTAGGATTGGGTCTTGTCCATCACATCATTCTCCTAATGATGTGATCCCGTTATCAACGACATCCAATGTCCATGGTCAGGAAACCGTAACCATCTATTGATCAAAGAGCTAGTCAACTAGAGGCTTACTAGGGACATGGTGTTGTCTATGTATCCACACATGTATCTGAGTTTCCTATCAATACAATTCTAGCATGGATAATAAACGATTATCATGAACAAGGAAATATAATAATAACCAATTTATTATTGCCTCTAGGGCATATTTCCAACACCAAGTGCCAGACACTTGCTGAGCCACAAGGTCCGAGTCACCGAAGCACTTAACTCGACTTAAATTCATCTCCTTAGCCATCCGGAGACCATGGAGCCAGGCTTCATCTCAGCTGCATTGTTAGTACAGGGGAACATTAAGCGGAGAACATAACAAAACTTATCACCTCGTGGGGAAGTTAATACGACTCCAGCCCCCGAGCCTTCCAATTGCCTGGATCCGTCAAAATGGATGGTCCAATATGTGTGATCTGGCTTTTCTTCAGGTGCTTGCATTTCCATCCAATCATTGATGAAATCAACAAGTGCTTGAGACTTAACCGCCGTCCAAGGCACATACTTCAAACCGTGCGGCCCCAGCTCTATAGCCCACTTGGCAATCCGGACAGTTGCTTCCCGGTTCTGGATGATATCTCCCAAAGGAGCAGAACTGACCACCGTAATTGGGTGCCCTTGGAAGTATTGTTCAAGCTTTCGGCTTGCCATAAAAACTCCATACACTAGCTTCTGCCAATGCGGATACCTTTGCTTGGACTCGATTAGTACCTCGCTGATATAATAGACCGGACGTTGAACCGGATGCTCCTTACCTGGCTCCTTTCGCTCCACCACAATAGCCACGCTGACCGCCCGAGCATTAGCAGCAACATATAGCAGTAATGGCTCCTTGTCAATGGGAGCGGCGAGCACAGGCGGATTGGCCAATTGCCGCTTTAAGTCCTCAAATGCTTCATTAGCGGCGGAACTTCAAACAAACTGATCCATTTTTTTCAACATCTGATACAAAGGGATTGCCTTCTCACCAAGATGACTGATAAACCGGCTTAACGCGGCAATCCGGCCTGCTAGGCATTGAACATCATTGATACACTTCGGTTTAGCCAGGGAGGTGATGGCCGTGATCTTCTCCAGATTAGCCTCAATTCCCCTGTTGGACACCAAAAAACCCAATAGCTTGCCCGCCGGTACACCAAAGACACACTTTTCCGGATTAAGCATCATCTTGTATGTCCTCAGGTTATCAAAGGTTTCCTTCAAATCCTCAATCAGAGTCTCCTTCTCCCTGGACTTAACCATGATATCATCCACGTAAGCATGTACATTACGGCCAATCTGCTTGTGAAGACAATTTTGTACACACCGTTGATAAGTTGCCTGGGCACTCTTGAGCCCGAAGGGCATAGACACATAGCAGAAGGCTCCAAAGGGAGTTATAAATGTCGTCTTCTCCTGGTCCTTAACTGCCATTTTGATCTGATGATAGCCAGAATATGCATCCAAAAAACTTAAACGCTCACAACCCGCCGTAGCATCAATAATTTGATCAATACGGGGGAGGGCAAAAGGATCTGCTAGACAAGCCTTATTAAGATCTGTGTAATCCACACACATGCGCCAGGTGCCGTTTTTCTTGAGGACCAGCACCGGATTGGCAAGCCACTCAGGGTGAAAAACTTCAACAATAAAGCCAGCTGCTAAGAGCCTGGCTACCTCTTCTCCAATCGCCTTGCGTCTTTCTTCGTTAAACCGGCGGAGGAACTGTTTCACCGGTTTATATTTAGGATCCACATTAAGGGTGTGCTCAGCGAGTTGCCTCGGTACACCTGGCATGTCAGAGGGCTTCCATGCAAAAATGTCCTGATTCTCACGGATGAACTCGATGAGCGCACTTTCCTATTTCGGATCCAAGTTGGCACTGATGCTAAACTGCTTGGACGAATCGCCAGGCACGAAGTCAACAAGCTTAGTTTCTGCTGCCGATTTAAACTTCAGGGCCGGATCATACTCCGTAGTTGGCTTCTTTAACGGAGTCATGTCCGCCGGATCAACATTGTCTTTATAATACTTCAACTCCTCGGTGGCACAGACCGACTCTGCATAGGCCGCATCTCCTTCCTCGCACTCCAAAGTGATTTTGCGGCTTCTGTGAACCGTTATTGTCCCCCTGTGACCCGGCATCTTGAGCTGCAAATACACATAACAGGGCCGTGCCATAAACTTGGCGTAGGCCAGTCGCCCAAACAGGGCGTGATATGGACTTTGGATTTTCACCACTTCAAACGTCAATATCTCCGACCTGGAATCATGATCATCCCCAAAGGCCACTTCCAGAGCTATCTTACCAATAGGATATGCTGATCTGCCAGGTACTACACCGTGGAACACCGTATTAGATGGTTTGAGATTTTTATTTGTTAATCCCATACGACGGAAGGTCTCATAGTACAAGATATTAATGCTGCTCCCCCCATCCATGAGCACCTTGGTGAACTTGTAACCTCCCACCTGAGGTGCCACCACCAGAGCCAACTGACCTGGATTATCAACCTGGGGAGGGTGATCCTCTCTGCTCCATATGATGGGCTGTTCAGACCAGCGTAGATAACGGGGTATGGCCGGTTCAACAGAGTTAACCGCCCGCCTCTGAACCTTCCGGTCTTGCTTGTCCAAGCTAGTGGTGAAGACATGGTACTGCCCACTACTCAACTGCTTTGGGTTGCTCTGGTAACCTGACTGTTGCTGCTGCTGGTTGTAACCACCCTGGTTGCTCTGACTATTTTGATTATTATGTCCGCCCGGATTACCGTTAAATCCTGAACCGGAATTTCCTCCGCCGTAACCCGGCCCGGACCCTGAACCACCGCCGGAGCCGTGATCATACCGGAAAGCACTAGAATTCTTGAACTCCTGCATAATGAAGCAATCCTTCCAAAGGTGGTTTGCTGGTGCCTCCTTCGTCCCATGTCTTGGACAGGGCTGGCTCAGTAGATAATTTAGGCGGTCCGGGTTAGGGTTGGGTGCCCCATTGCGATTTTTCGGTATACCCTTGCGTCACTGGCCATTGTCCTGCGTGTTGGTATTAGCCACAAAGTCCATGTTACCATCCGCTTTACGCTTGCCTCCACCACCGTTACCTGCCCAGTGATGCTGCTGACCTTTGGAGTTGCCGTTCCTCTTTCCCTTCCCTGCCTTGTCATCATCAGATTCGGGATCCTTGGTACTATCAGAATCAGCATACTTCACCAAAGCGGCCATGAGGGTCCCCATATCCGTGCAATGACGCTTCATCCATCCCAACTTTAGCTTTAGGGGCCCAAATCGGTAGTTTCCTTCTAGGGTTAATACTGCAGTGTCAGCGTTGATGCGGTCTGATGAGTGTAACACTTGTGAAACCCGGTGCACCCAATGAGTCGTTGACTCTCCTTCCTCCTGGACACAGGCAGCTAAGTCCACTATCGACATAGGCTGTTTACATGTATCCTTGAAATTGCTGATAAACCGGGCTCGTAATTGGGCCCATGAACTGATAGAATTAGCCGGCAAGCTTTTTAACCAGGTACCGGCCGTTCCCTCAAGCATCATGGTGAAGTATTTTGCACACGTCGCGTCATCCACATCAAGCATCTCCATGGCCATCTCATAGCTCTCCACCCATGTATCTAGAGGTTGATCCACCGTGTAATTTGGTACCTTGCGCGGGCCTTTGAAATCCTTGGGCAGGCGCACGTTGCGTAAAGTGGGGGTAAGGCAAGGCACCCCCAAAGAACTAGAAGTAACACCAGGTTCGATTGAGATAGTTGGACGAACCAGCGTGAGCTGCCGAGCCTGATGCTGTGTGGCCAACTCGGCCTCCCTGCGCGCGCGGGCCCGGTCCACCACTCCCTGAGCGTTATCAGCACCACCCGCCGGGTTGTTGCCACAGGGTGCTCCACGTCGTTCATTACTTGATACTGCTGGTTCATCCATATGTCTGCTATAGCTCCGGCTTGGACGGGGGGTCGAGTGGATCCGGTCGCGGCTGTACGAGTACGCTTCCTGTTGGACCAAAGCTGTCCTCAGAAGCTCCTTGACCCGTCGCGTCTCTACTGCCTGCGGCGAGTCACCTTCAATTGGAATGGCCTCCAGCCATGCAGCAGCGGCAACAAGATTGTCCATTGGGTTGGAGTAGTGACCTGGAGGTGTTAAAGCAGCCTGAGGTATAACGGTGTTTTGACGAGGCGGGTCCATCTGACGAGGCTGAACCGGTGCACCGGTCCCAGGAGCTTCTGCCCGGTTTCCCTCCAGCGGATTGCCGGTTCTTGCTCCTGGAGTGTTGAAAAGGTCTCTGGCCTCGAAAACCGGAGGCAAACGGGATCGATGCTTCCTCCTCATGACTTCCCGTGACGCGCTCTGGTCCAACATGAGCCTGTAGGCCTGTGCGTCCAAAGCGGCCCGCTCTATGGCCATCCTGGTGTTCTCAGCTGCCAGATCCGCCTTGCCCTGGGTGATTTGTTCCCTTATCCTTGCAATCTCCACGTTGTGGACGTCCTGATTCGCCGGATTAGCTTCCGCCATAAGCACATCCAATGCATCAAACAGCTCTGACAGAACTTGAGCTGGCGGGCGCACAGGGCCTCCTGCCCCGGCAGCCGTCGCCACTGCTGAACCGGAGGTTGTTGCCGCAGTGGTCGAAGAATGAAGCACTACTTGCGTGCCGGCCATGAATATTCCAACCCGGTTGGGCAGATCAGAGGGGTCCGGAATACTGTCGCCATCGGAACAGCCCCCAACCTGGCCGTCTTGTAGCTGATAAAGATATTCGGTTTCTCTAGTCGATGACTCGTCATCGGAACAAACGACGGTCCCGCCGCGAGATTCCGATCCATCCTCATAACTTCCTCCATGGATGACTCCCACGAAGGCACGCTTCATGGCCGGTTTAACCCGGGCGGATCGCGCACACTGAGCCGACTCGACGAGGTCGGTGCAGATGTCCGGCTCAGGGCTCGATTCACCGATCTTGCCAATGAAAATGTGAATGCCACCAAAGGGGACCCGGTACCCGTACTCAACTGAGCCGGCCTCGGGCCCCCAGCCTGCGTCGTTGATGTAGAGCTTGCCGCAACGACTCTTAGTCATCCGGCCTACAGCGTAGCCCTCGAGTCCTTCAAAGCGGCCCTCCAAGAACCTGAAACCATCATGCGATAGCCCCACGGTGGGCGCCAACTGTCATGGTTTTGTCACGGCAGATGTCCTAGAGAAAGGACTTAGTCATGGAGCCATCGCGACGGGTTAGCTTGAAGGGGTTAAAGCGGACACAGGGACGCAAGAGAGTTTATACTAGTTCGGCCCCTTCGATGAAGGTAAAAGCCTATGTCTAGTTGTGATGGGATTGATGGGGTTTCGATGACTAGGGAGCAAACAAGCTTCGCCTATGTCTCGAGTTGTGTATGTCGTCCTTGAACCGCCGCCGAGTCGTCCCCTTATATACACGGGTGACGCCCGTCGGTTCACAAAGTCCCAACACCGGTCGATATTTGTATCCGGGTTGGTCTCTCCTTATTCCTAACTTACAATACAAGTTTATATACAAATACCGGTTTACAGCTACAAGTCCTAAACCGACTACGGGCCTTAGGCCCTCATCTGCCTTCTTGGGCTTTTAGCACTCTTGAACTACTGATGAAGTTGATCCGGCCCAGAAAGGCCGGTTTACGCCCAGCAGTAATATCCCCAACACATAGCATTAAACATATGGATCCAAATCAGCCCCTTACGGAATAGTGCATAAACTAGGATTTAAGCTTTTGTCACTCTAGCAACCCATCATCTACTTATTACTTTCCAATGCCTCCCTCTAGGCCCAAACAATGGTGAAGTGTCATGTAGTCGACGTTCAAATGACACCACTAGAGGGATGACAACATACATCTTATCAAAATATCGAAAGAATACCAAATTCACATGACTACTTATAGCAAGACTTCTCCCATGTCCTCAGGAACAAACATAACTACTCACAAATCATATTCATGTTCATAATCAGAGGGGTATTAATATGCATAATGGATCTGAACATATGATCTTCCACCAAGTAAACCAACTAGCATCAACTACAAGGAGTAATCAACACTACTAGCAACCCGCAGGTACCAATCTGAGGTTTGGATACAAAGATTGGATACAAGAGATGAACTAGGGTTTGAGATGAGATGGTGCCGGTGAAGATGTTGATGGAGATTGAACCCCTCCCGATGAGAGGATCGTTGGTGATGACGATGGCGATGATTTCCCCCTCCCGTAGGGAAGTTTCCCCGGCAGAACAGCTCCGCCAGAGCCCTAGATTGGTTCCGCCTCGTGGCGGCGGAGTTTCGTCCCATGAGCTAGCTTATGATTTTTTTCCTTGACAAAAGACTCCATATAGCCAAAGATGGGCATCGGAGGGCCACCAGGGGGCCCACGAGGCAGGGGGCACGCTCAGGGGGGTAGGGCACGCCCCCACCCTCGTGGACGGTGGGTGCCCCCCCCCTCTGGTACTTCTTTCGCCCAATATTTTTTATATATTCTGAATTGTGCTCCCGTGAAGGACTTTTGGAGATGTGCAAAATAGGTCTCTAATATTTGCTCCTTTTCCAGCCCAGAATTCCAGCTGCCGGCATTCCCCCTCTTCATGTAAACCTTGTAAAATAAGAGTGAATAGGCATACGTATTGTGACATAATGTGTAATAACAACCCATAATGCAATAGATATCGATATAAAAGCATGATGCAAAATGGACGTATCAACCCACTTAGTTTCTTTTTGAGCTTTCATACACTTATAACTCTAGTGCTTCTGTTGCATGGCAATCCCTACTCACTCACAATGCATTCCCTTAGGCCCAAAGATGGTGAAGTGTCATGTAGTCGATGTTCACATAACACCACTAAGGGAATCACAACATACATATCATCAAAGTATCGCACGAATATCAAATTCACATGATTACTTGCAACATGACTTCTCCCGTGGCCTCAAGAACAAGGGAAACTACTCACAAATAGTATTCATGATCAAGATCACAGGGATATTAAATAGCATAATGGATATGAACATATAATCTTCCACCAAATAAACCATCTAGCATCAACTACAAGATGTAATCAACACTACTAGTCACCCACAGGTACTAATCTGAGGTTCTGATACGTCTCCAACGTATCTATAATTTTTGATTGTTCCATGCTATTATATTATCTGTTTTGGATGTTTTATATGTATGATTATGCTATTTTCTATGATTTCTGGGACTAACCTGTTAACCTAGAGCCCAGTGCCAGTTTCTGTTTTTTCCTTGTTTTAGAGACGCAGAAAAGGAATACCAAACGAAATAAAACTTTCACGATGATTTTTCTTGGACCAAAAGACCCCCAGGAGACTTGGAGTGCAAGTTAGAAGAGCCGCGAGGCGACCACAAGGGTGGAGGGCGCGCCCAGGGGGTGGGCGCCCCCCCAATCTTGTGGGCCCCTCGATGACCTCCTGACCTAGATCTTCCTCCTATATATACTCTTATACCCCCAAAACATCCAGGGGAGCCACGAAACCACTTTTCCACCGCTGCAACCTTCTGTACCCGTGAGATCCCATCTTGGAACCTTTTTCGGCATCCTGCCGGAGGGGGAATTGATCACGGAGGGCTTCTACATCAACACCATTGCCTCTCCGATGAAGCGTGAGTAGTTTACCATAGACCTACGGGTCCATAGTTAGTAGCTTGATGGCTTCTTCTATCTCTTTGATTCTCAATACAAAGTTCTCCTCGATGTTCTTGGAGATCTATTTGATGTAATACTCTTTTGCGGTGTGTTTGCCGAGATCCGATGAATTGTGGATTTATGATCAGCTTATCTATGAATATTATTTGAATCTCCTCTGAATTCTTTTATACATGATTTGATATCTTTGCAAGTCGCTTCGAACTATCAATTTGGTTTGGCCAACTAGATTGGTTTTTCTTGCAATGGGAGAAGTGCTTAGCTTTGGGTTCAATCTTGCGGTGTCCTTTCCCAGTGACAGTAGGGGCAGCAAGGCACGTATTGTATTGTTGCCATCGAGGATAAAAAGATGGGGTTTTCATCATATTGCTTGAGTTAATTCCTCTACATCATGTCATCTTGCTTAAGGCGTTACTCCGTTCCTTATGAACTTAATACTCTAGATGCATGCTGGATAGCGGTCGATGTGTGGAGTAATAGTAGTAGATGCAGAATCGTTTCGGTATACTTGACACGGACGTGATGCCTATGTTCATGATCATTGCCTTAGATATCGTCATAACTTTGCACTTTTCTATCAATTGCTCGGTAGTAATTTGTTCACCCACCGTAATAATTTCTATCTTGAGAGAAGCCTCTAGTGAAACCTATGGTCCCCGGGTCTATTTTCCATCATACAAGTTTCCGATCTACAATTCTAGTTTCCTATTTACTTTCTTTTGCAATCTTTACTTTCCGTTTGATAAACCAAAAATACCAAAAATATCACTTTACCGTTTATCCATCTTTATCAGATCTCACTTTGCGAATAATCGTAAAGGGATTGACAACCCCTTTGCCGCGTTGGTTGCAAGTTGGTGTTTGTTTGTGCAGGTATCCAGTGTCTTGTTGCGTTGTCTCCTACTGGATTGATACCTTGGTTCTCAAAACTGAGGGAAATACTTACGCTACTTTGCTGCATCACCCTTTCCTCTTTAAGGGAAAAACCAACACAAGCTCAAGAGGTATTAAGAAGGATTTCCGGCGCCGTTGCCGGGGAGATCTATGCCAAGCCAAGACATACCAAGTATCCATCATAAACTCTCATCCCTCGCATTACATTATTTTCCATTTTCCTCTCGTTTTCCTCTCCCCCACTTCAAAACAATTTTCGAAAAGATTCGCCTTTTTTTCTCCCCTCTTCCGTCCATCTTTTTCATTTGCTTTTTGTGTGCTCATGTGTTGGATTGCTTGCTTTGTCACGATGGCTCAAGATAATACCAAATGGTGTGACTTTTCCAATACCAACAACAATGATTTTAAACAAAACTAACAAAATCCAGATGGCCATTCAATTATATCAATACTACATTGCAACGGGAACAAATAAGGACATATAATTATAAATGGGACCAAAATGAAGAAAAATCCAAATGTCCCCAATAAATTGCTTGTATTGTTGTGTAACAAAGGAAGGATGCCAACAATAAAGATAACATTTCAGCCAACAGTACACGCGTTCAAGGTTTGCAAATAAGATTCTGCGGGCAATGGCAGCACTGGACGAAAAACACAATAGGAAGCTCAAAATTAATTTTCAAATGTGCAAACATAAAGGAGGTGTGAAAGCACAATATATTTTATTTACTGGATTTTTTTAAGAAATTCAATTGCTCCATTGTTTGCGGTGGGTCAACTGCAAACTCAGTGACGAACCCTTTGTGTTAGAACCTAGGTTGTAGCCTTACACCTACAGGACTTACGACCACGCCAGAAGCACTTCCTTGAAAATACTGAAAGAATGTGAGATAAATATTATCTGGAATATATCAACAAAATCTGAAGGAAAATTAAGAAATATGCCTAAAATCTCATGTTTTCCAGTTTAGCAAATAACATGTATGTTTCAATGGGATACTATAACATAGCTGCAAGGCTGCAGTTGAAGGCTACAAATTTTCTGTTGGAAATTATAGTGTGCTAAATTCGGCCTATACTCATTTATCATATGTGCATTTCTATGAAACCTGCGGCTGCACTAATCATTGAAAAAAATTGTGCAAAAACTACCCAATTGCACGATGCACATGAATTGTCATATTACTTTAAAATGTAAAATAATAGTACTATAATCTAAAATAATAGTACTATAATCTGAAATATTACTTTAAAAATGTAAAATAATAGTACTATAATGTAAAATAATAGTACTATAGCAGTGCATAACCTGAATAAAAAATATGAAAATAATCTGAAATACAAACAGATGCAAGAAAATTTACATGTAGTCTCTGTATTGTACAATGCGAAAGTAGTGGCTGCAAACAGCTATAAGATCTGAAAGGAAGTGAAGCTCGTACTTCAAATGTTAACAAACAGATATAAGTAATTCACCCGGGGCATTAAAAGGCATATTTTTACTGTATATCGAACTACTTAGCTACATATAACCGAATTTTGGCAAAGCAAACAAAGAATGTTACTCGTTACACTCAGGTGCTAGGTTCAAACAAAAAATGTGTAAGTATACCTGCTTCATAATTTATATATTTGATAACACTTATGGTCTTCATCATTGTCCAGCTTTCACCAGTTCCAAGTAGTGTTGAAAGGAACATGACCTGAAATGAATCTTCATGTGGGAAAAGGACAGACATTAGAAGAAAAGTCAGAATATATGCCATCCATACATTTCGATGCAACTCACATTAGACATGCTTCTGAAAGGATTAATCTGTAGTAAATAAGAAATCATACTGTGCATTTTCAGTCATATTTCATGGTGAAAACAAAGAGAATCATTATTGAATTTCAACCCACTTACAAATGTCCCAGGCTCTTTTTTCAGTATATGTTGTGGGATGATATGTGAATCTAATAGCCGGCCTCAGATGGGGCTGGTGAAACCAAGTAGCCAACGCCCAACAGTTTACACACATCAGCATCCTGAAGAAATCCAAAAATTAAGCATGCATGATCAAACAAACAATAGCAGGAACTGACATAGATGGCGAAGGAGATGAGATGATGCAGAGTGCATAGATCCTCCCATTACATAAAAAAAGAGAAGCAAATCTAGTAAGAGAAGCTACCCTTCTAGTAGTAACGCCATTGAGCAAAAGCGACCCAAAGGCACCAAAAAGATGACCAGGTTTCCACTCTAGTTCTACTCTGTTTACAAAGTTGCAGGTTGGCATACGCTAAAAAATAAAAGTTGAAGTTAAGCAGCTAATGTTCTCTTGACCAGAGAGTGGGAGCATGAGTTGTAACCACATGTCTAAACGTAAAGAAGAACAAAGAATACGTGATGTGTAATCTATGACATACCTAGAACTCAAAAGCTTCAGCAAGAAATATTGGAAGGATAGTTCCCTCAAAAGAGCAGGCAAGATTAGACGGAGCATACAAAACCAAGAGGGCCTAATTCTAAAAAAAATTAAGTCTATGGATCGACGAAGAGGGAGCGTCTGGGCATCACCTTTGGACAGTCGTTGAGCAGGCTATGGTTTCAGCCGCTAGTGAGCCGGTTGATGCACCAGAGGTTCTCGGCGTCGAGGCGCGCCCAGTGCAGCGCGCCGACGCAGATGGGTTCGAAAGAACGACCTCATTGGACACTACACAACAACCATCACATCGGGCCGTGTTGTCCGCGTGCCGGCATAGCACGCGCTCCAGCCTTGGCGCCGCCCAGGCTGTAGAGGGAACACAGATCGAACAACGCGAAGAGGTTTGACCTGGAGAGTAGCCACGACGCCGCTCGCTCGCCACTGGCTCTAGCCCCGATGGTGGCCGCCACAATCCTAGAGGAGTCCGGGTTCTTCTATGTCCATGGCATGTATGTTTAGGGTTGGAGAGAGATAGAGATGGGGAATGGGAGACGGGGAGGCCAGCTTATGAGAAGGTTCAGACACAAAATGACGGTTTGATTGCAAGACGATTCGATTTCGATTCCGTGGCTCGAGGAAGGAAGAGTCAACAAAGGGGGAGGCTGGCTACAGCGCCGCCGCTGCGCCAGATGCGATGCAGGGGGAGGAGGCGATGGGTCAGCCCGATGTAGGTCCAACTACTCGTAACTGAAGGAAAACATGGCTGGTCTGGACTGTGGTGGTCCCACATGTAAGCCAGTAAGAAAAATGTGATGTGGCTAGGTTGGTGATGTGGATAGGCTGCATGTCAAGAGAAATGTGTTAGTGGGGATGAACTATTTAGGTATTATAGATTACTTTAGGAGAATCTATTAAACTCCTAGACAATATTATGGTTAATTATTCTCAATGGCATACCGAAAAATCTTCCACTAGTAAAAAAGTGCATGCAATTGAAGAAATAAATGTTTTGAGTGGAAAGATGGATGAGCATATGAAATTGTTTGCTAATAAAAGTGCTCCTATTGATCATAATGATATGCCTTTGTCTACTTTGATTGAAAACAATAATGAATCTATGGATGTGAATTTTGTTGGTAGGAACAATTTTGGTAATAATGCGTATAAAGGTAATTTTAGTCCTAGGCCGTTTTCTAGTAATTCCTCTAATAATTATGGTAATTCCTACAAAAATTCTTATGGAAATTATAATAAGATGCCCTCTGAATTTGAGAATAGTGTTAAAGAATTTATGAGTTCACAAAAAAATTTCAATACTTTGATTGAAGAAAAACTGCATAAGATTGATGAATTGGCTAAGAACATGGATAGAATTTCTCTTGATGTTGATTCTTTGAAACTGTTGGCATTCTGGGAACGGGGTCCCCAGACTTGCCTACCTGCGGCCTGCGGTGTGGCTCAAGTGGGGGCCCAGCGCGTCCTATCTTCATCAGCTTAAGCTCAAGACCCTCGCGAGGGGCCAAGCCTCGCGGGGCGGACGACAGGAAGCTTCCTCAAAGGCAGCCTCATCAGGCAGGCTCGCGAGGAGGCGGAGAGATCAAGGCATGGGTACCTCACGAGGAGCCCGTGACGCAAGCCATGACGATCGAGACCAGGCGGGCGCCGGCCTGCGTAGTGTCCTTGTTTCCCCTTTGGTGCAAAGGGGGCAAGCACAGGCCAAGGCACCGGGCAAAGGTTGCCATTCCGGTGCAACGAGACCAAGACCAACAGAGCGGCAGGACGGAGGTCACCGTGGAGCCCAAGACAGCGTCATCACTAGTACTTTTGGCAGCCGAAGACCACCTTTGGTCAGGATAACTTGTACTATATGTTCCCCTTCAAAATGGCCAATTGTTGGCGCCTTCTCGCTCATTATTTGGGGAGAGCCCAGGGCCTCTATAAATAGAGCTAGCCACCACAAAGTAGAGAGACCGCCCGGAGAGATCAACACACCCAGAGAGCTAGAGATCTGGTAGAACCCTAGCAGAGAGAGAGAGAGAGAGGCGACTGAACTCGCCCAAGCAGTTCATCACACCAGCTCAAGAACACTTCTCGCAAGGCTGTTCTTCCCTTGTACTGTTCATCATCAGCCCCTGAGGCAATCCACCACACCACACACTGGAGTATGGTATTACACCACAACGGTGGCCCGAACTAGTATAAACCTTGTGTCCCTTGTGTTGTTCGTTGTTTCTAGTTTAGATCACGCGAGAAGATTGGACGTAGATCGGTAGGGGAGAGATCTCCGCGCGCACCCCAGTGTTCGAACCTCAAGGGTCTGCCAAAACCCGAAATCCGACATTTGGCACGCCAGGTAGGGGTGCGCCGGGATCTTCCTTCCGCTGTTCGCGTACGATCTTCCGTCGTGTCCATGGCTGACGCTCATCGGGCTCATGCCGAGCGCCGGGCTGCTCTCGCCACCCGCGTCGCCCAGAAGGCGCCCGTTAGCGGACGTCCTCGTCGTTCCCCGTCGCCTGCCGCCAACGCCGCCACCGGACCGGTGGGGAACGAGCAGCATGCCTCCTCCCAGCATCCTTCGGTGCGGCGGGAGGGCCGCACCGCCACACCGTCGCTGACTCCAGCCGCTTTGTCGTCCCACGCCCGTCGCGCCCCCACGGACGCACACGCGGTGCTGCTCCTGGCAAGAGAGCTCTTGCACTACCGTCCCGTCGACAACCTCTACAAGGACTGGCTCGCCCGCATCACCGAGCTTGTCAGCGCCGCAGGGGCCCCCCTTGCCGTCCCTCTCCCTGCCTCGCCCTCCATTCCGCGCAGGAGGCGGGGATCAGGAGGCGCCTCCACCACCTCCTCCCCAAGAAGGCGCCCAGGCTCCAAGGCGCGCAACCCCAGGGCGAGACCGTCCGCGTCCGGTGCCTGCGCAGCAAGAAAGGAGCTGCCAAGAGATCCCTCGTCCCCAAGAAGGTGCTCGCGCGCTCCCAGCGCCGGCGCGCCAAGATCGCGTCCCTGCAGCTCCACGCCAAGACCCCTCGTTGCTCCAAGCGGCGGCGCGCGGTAATCCTCAGGAACAAGCCCGGCACCAGCAAAAGGCACCGGTGGCCACGACAGGCTGCCGCGCCCTCATCCCCGAGCTACGCGGCATCGCATGGCCAGGCAAATTCAAGCCCGACCTGCCCCCTCGCTACGATGGCACGACAGACCCTGCGGAGTTCCTACAGCTCTACGAGCTATGCATCGAAGCCGCCAACGGAGACGAAAGGGTCATGGCGAACTGGTTTCCCATGGTGCTCAAGGATGGGGCCCGCACCTGGCTCATGAACCTGGCTCCTGGCACAATCTCCTCCTGGGACGAGATGCGCACTCGCTTCATCGCCAACTTCCAGGGCACTCGCGACCGGCCCCCGGCCGTGAGCGATCTGCACCGCATCAAGCAGCAGCAAGGGAAAACCCTGCAGAAATACATCCAGCGCTTCAACAACGCTCGCCTCAAGATCCCCAAGGTGACTGAAGAAGCCATCATCTCGGCCTTCTCCGATGGCGTACGCGACATCAAGATGAAGGAGGAGCTAGCAATCCATGAAGACCTGTGCACATCCCTGGAGCTGTTCAACTTGGCGACCAAGTGCGCCAGGGCTGAGGAAGGGCGCCTTTCCCTCCTCGAACTCCCGGCTGCCGACCCAGAAGAGAAGAAGCCCAAGGCCAAGGACGTGAAGCGCAAGGGGGCTGCCATGCTTGCAGCGGAGCCAGACACCAAGCGAGGCAGGGATCAGCCTGAGTCATCCAAGGGCAGCCAGTACTGCATGTACCATGACCTCCACACCCACAACACCAACGAATGTCAAGAGCTCAGGGCCGTGAGAGATGGACGTGTCGGCCGACGCCCCGAGCGCAACGATAGAGGCTATGGCCGAGGAGGAGGAAGAGGTGGCGGACAATGGGAAGACCGTGGCCCTCGGCAAGGGTGGCGTGACCG
Organism: Triticum monococcum; assembly: GCA_034509565.1. Lineage (NCBI taxonomy): Eukaryota > Viridiplantae > Streptophyta > Magnoliopsida > Poales > Poaceae > Triticum > Triticum monococcum. Next base: position 70,413,295 of record CM067842.1, on the reverse strand, counting down.
ACCTCGCGAGGATCGCTGGCAGGACCAGCCTCGCGAGGGAGGCTGGAGAGATCAGCCTCGTGAGGATCGCCCGTACGGCAACGCAGGCCTTCCTCCTCTGCCGCCACTGCCAAGGAGGAACGAAGACCGGCATCAAGACGAGGGGGCTAGGGGCTTTCAGGAGCCGCGCGCAATCACTTGCATCTTGGGTGGCGCACATGCCCCAGCCTCACAGCGCATCTTCAAGAAGTTTGCTCGCGAGGTGAATGCAGTCCTCCCCATGCTTGAGGCCGCGCGCCCTCTCAGGTGGTCTGCGTGCGCTATCACGTTCAGCTCAGCGAATCAGCTCAAGTGCGCGGCAACGGCCGGAGTCCTCCTGATGCTTTGCTCCCCAGTCATCAGCAACGTGCAGGTCACCAAGACCCTCATTGACGGCGGAGCAGGACTCAAAGTCCTGTCCGTCGAGACATTCGACAATCTCCAAGTGCCGTACGATCAGCTTCAGCCAACCAAGCCATTCTCAGGAGTCACTGATGGTTCCACTGTTCCCATAGGGCAGGTTCGCCTTCCAGTCACCTTCGGACATCGCAACAACTACCACACGGAGCTCATCAACTTCGACGTCGCCCACATCCGTCTGCCATATAACGCCATTCTCGGGTACCCAGCCCTGGCCAAGTTCATGGCGGTGACTCACCATGGATACAATGTCGTCAAGATGCCAGGAAGCGGTGGAGTCATCACCGTACCCTGTGAGGAAAGGGACGCAGTGTGTTCACTTGAGCGCGCGTTCCAAGCCGCAGCAATCGAAGACCCGGACCATGGGAACAGAAGGCTTCCCGAGGCAACCCTTAAGAAAAAGAAGGTTTCGCCTGACCCAAGCCATAAGGAGGCAGGCGCCTCCGGAGGTGTTGCGCCATGATCTGCGCCCAATCAGGGAGCACCACCCTCTCTCGCATAGGAAGGCGCGCCCGACGCCCTCCTCTGGCAGGGCTCGGGGGCTCTTTCTTGGAGAGCCACCGACTTTGCCAAGGTCGCGAGGGAGGCGCTCGGGCACCACTTGGAGGGGTGCTTCCAGGCACGTTTCCCTCAGGAAGATACAAAGCAAGGAAGACCAAACCCTCAGGAGTTCATCGCAAGAAATACCCAGGAGCTACAGGAGTCGAGAGTCATGCGCGACAGCCGCCGCTTGCCCACCGTAGCCCCACATCCAGGTGAGGATGGTGGGCTGCGCATCTGCATCGATGTGCCAGGGCTCAATCGAGCCGCGTCTCAGGAGCGCCTCTGGCCTTCACGCATGGGGCGTTGCGAGGGTCCACCTCACAGCTACGTTCGCATGCCTTTCGGCCTGCCGAACACGGTCGCCACTCATCAGCGCCTGCTGAGGAGCATTCCGGAGGCTCAAGAGGTCAGGCATCATGCGGTCCTGGCGGAGATGGAGATGGCCCTCGGGAACCCACCTGTGCCCCCGAAGCCTCCCGACGCTCCTGGGCCTGGGGGCTCGTGAGGATCGACGTCTTCATCGCGCATTGCCCGCTTCTTCAGCATCACTTCATCTTCAACGGCACCAGGTGACATCTTTCTAAGTCCCGTTTTTAGCTGGGAGCGCCCACAGGGCCGCATCATTCCCAGGTCGCGTGGGTCCATCCCTGCGGCATGTATCCGTTTTGCTTATGCTCTTTACTTACCTTGTTGGGGGTGGCCCTCGGGCTGCATCATCCCCGAGCTGCTCGGGCCTGGCCCAGCGGCGTTTGCTTTTCTCGCATCTATTTAAATGAATTTCCTCTTGCGTGCTTAACACACCCGACCTAATCGCCTGCTCGATTGACGCCTACCTATGGAGCTGCTCGCTCTGGCACGGCATTTGCGCACGGGTCCATCCCTACAACGCCAATAAACCTGAGTGGTCGAGCTCTGGCCGCGGCAGCCCCGTAAGGCGCCACCTCACCAGGCCCTCAGTGCCCCAATCACTCCCTCGGAGCGACCAAAGGTTGACTGGCAACCGTAACAACAGGTCTTGTTTCTCTTCATGATTGGTGTGCAGGACCTACTCCAGGAGCAACGTCAGGGACGTCGCGAGCTGTCTCTCCCTCTCTCCAGCACGGACCACTTGCACGTTACAAGGGGGGCGCCTGAGCATCGCGACTCATGGGCTCCCACTGGCTCTCTAGCCCTCACCCCTGGCCTTGACCCACGGCATCGCGACCTGTCATACCAGCGGCGGCTGAGCTCGCTCGAGGGCCGGGACCTGAGGACATAGAGCATTAAGGAAAGCCCGGGGGAGTGGGAAGAAGCTCGCGAGGACCTAACCCAACAACGCCTCAGCTGCCACCGCTCGGGCCAGGCGCTTCATCGAGGAACTACACCAAACTCCAGAGATAAGTCACGCCCTTACAAGAGTTGGACCAACGCAGCGCCGAACCCTCGCCCAGTGCAGCTCTGTCATGGTGACGTTGCCATCCTTTCTCGCCCAGCGAGGTCTACTTGAGCACTAAAGGGGACCTCCCGAGCATCGCGACTCGGGGGCTCTTACCGGACCTCGGGCTGCTCACCTCCTGGCCTTGACCACGGCATCGCGACCTGGCATACCAGCGATGGCTGAAGCCTGCCTGGGGACTGGGACCTGTCAGCGTAGAGCGCCGAGTCCTCGCGAGGATAGAAAGGGGGAGCCGAGCTAGGACAGAGCAAGCACCTCGCTTTGATTCATATTAAGGATATAATGTTCACAAAAGACATGGCAGGCGCCTTACATACCCCCACGGGGTGTTGCTTCGATTCCTCGCAGGGAACAAAGGTACAAATCCTAAGGAACGCTAATCGTCCGCACCTCCGCAAGGGACACCATCATCAACAGTGGGCTGCCCAGCATCGACGCCAACCCCATCCAGATCAGTGGCGTCGGCGGCTGGATGCAGCTACCCCGCCCCGAGCACGAGCGAGCTCCGGGGCTCGTAGCTGTCGTCGCTCGTCTCCGGAGTCACGAGGAGCTCGGGGGAGCCGCTAGATTCCTCAGATCCTCCGCTGCCGCCTGAGGAGCTGCTGGAGGGCCGATGGGCGGGCCAGGTCCTCGCCGGTTCGTCGCCCCTGCCGCTCTCCCTGGGGCAGCACTCCAACCGGAGTCCTTCAGCATCGAAGACCTTGAAGAACATCAGGGAGGCGCGGTCGTATTCAAGATGAATCACGAGGGCACCTACCATCCGGCAGACCCGGGCGATTTCGCCCTAGCTCCTGGTCATGAAGACCTTGCCCGGAGCGATGACCGCGACCTCCGCTTCGGTCGCAAGGGTACTGCAGTCAGCGTGCTGCAACCAGAGCTCCAGAGCCCCGCTCGGCGGCATCTCGAAGGCGAAAGAGGGGGGAAGGCAAATCCAAGAGCTCGGAGGCATGGCGGCGTGGAGCACGAGCTCGCGAGAGGAGCGCTCGGCATGGACTCCAGGAGGAATGACACGCACCACCGTGACTCGCCGGCGTCGACAGCGGCACCGTCGATGTCGCTCGACGCCTTCTCCCCCAAGACCCACGACGCGGGCGTACAAGGGTAGCGGATACCCAGGCGGCGGCCGCTCGTACCAGGGCCTCGGTGCCTCCGGCTGAGCACCCACATCTCGGTGGCAGAGGACCAGCCGTTTCTTCGGCGGAAGTGGGTCAGGACCCTCTCGGGGGGCCTTTCCCTTCTCTTCTGCAGAAAACCGGCGGATTGGTGCCATTGGCGTAAGGAGAAGCAAGAACGAGGAACAAGAAGGAAAGGAGCGGCAGCAAGGGATGGACTGAAGGGACTCACGCAGCATAGCCGGAGGAGGCCAACTATTGAGCACCACGATCGCAGGTAATCATGAACGGTTTCTCTGCATGCAGGGACATGTCAAGTCATGCGGTTGCCGAGGCGTCATGGGGAAGCGCACACGCCCACGTCCAATCAATCGCCACACGACGCCCAAGGCCGCAGGCTGTTAGGGCCCGCGGCGCTTCGCGCTTTCCCCTTCGCTTCCCTGCTGGGCCAAGCCCGGGGGCTACTGTCGGTGTTCTGGGAACGGGGGTCCCCAGACTTGCCTGCCTGTGGCCTGCGGCGTGGCTCAGGTGGGGGCCTAGCGCGACCATCTTCATCAGCTCAAGCTCAAGACCCTCGCGAGGGGCCAAGCCTCGTGGGGCGGACGACAGGAAGCTTCCTCAGAGGCAGCCTCATCAGACAGGCTCGCGAGGAGGCGGAGAGATCAAGGCAGGGGCACCTCACGAGGAGCCCGTGACGCAAGCCATGACGATCGAGACCAGGCGGGCGCCGGCCTGCGTAGTGTCCTTGTTTCCCCTTTGGTGCAAAGGGGGCAAGCACAAGCCAAGGCACCGGGCAAAGGTTGCCATTCCGGTGCAACGAGACCAAGACCAGCAGAGCGGCAGGACGGAGGTCACTGTGGAGCCCAATACGGCGTCATCAATCAGTACTTTTGGCAGCCGAAGGCCACCTTTGGTCAGGATAACTTGTACTATATGTTCCCCTTCAAAATGGCCAATTGTTGGCGCCCTTCCCGCTCATTATTCGGGGAGAGGCCCAGGGCCTCTATAAATAGAGCTAGCCACCACAAAGTAGAGAGACCCCCCCGGAGAGATCAACACACCCAGAGAGCTAGAGATCTGGTAGAACCCTAGCAGAGAGAGAGAGAGGCGACTGAACTCGCCCAAGCAGTTCATCGCACTAGCTCAAGAACACCTCTCGCGAGGCTGTTCTTCCCTTGTACTGTTCATCATTAGCCCCTGAGGCAATCCACCACACCACACACTTGAGTAGGGTATTACACCATAACGGTGGCCCGAACCAGTATAAACCTTGTGTCCCTTGTGTTGTTCGTTGTTTCCAGTTTAGATCACACGAGGGGATTGGACGTAGATTAGTAGGGGAGAGATCTCCGCGTGCACCCCATTGTTCGAACCTCAAGGGTCTGCCGGAACCCGAAATCCGACAGAAACTTAGATCTATTCCACCTAAGCATGATATTAATGAGTCTCTCAAATCCATGAGAATTTCAATTGATGAGTGCAAAGAAAGAACCGCTAAAATGCGTGCTAAGAAAGATTGGTTTATAAAAGCGTGTTCTTCTAGTTTCCGTGAAAATAATGATGAAGATCTTAAAGTGATTGATGTGACTCCTATTGAATCTTTGTTTTCCAATGTAAATCTTGATAAAGATGGGACTGTAGATGAGTCAACTTTAGTTAAAAGGCGTCCCAATGATTCGGAGTTTTTAGATCTTGATGCAAAAATTGACAAAAGTGGGATTGGTGAGGCCAATACTTTAAGTAGCAATGAACCCACTCCTTTGGATTTAAAGGAATTTAATTATGATAATTTTTCTTTAATTTATTGTATTTCCTTGTTGCAATCCATGTTGAATTGTCCTCGTGCTTATAATCAAAACAAAGCTTTTACTAAACATATCATTGATGCTATGATGCAATCTTTTGAAGAAAAGCTTGAATTGGAAGTTTCTATCCCTAGAAAACTTTATGATGAGTGGGAACCTATTATTAAAATCAAGATTAAAGATTATGAATGCTATGCTTTGTGTGATTTGGGTGCTAGTGTTTCCAAGATTCTGAAAACTTTATGTGATGTGTTAGGTTTCCGTGATTTTGATGATTGTTCTTTAAATTTGCATCTTGCGGATTCCACTATTAAGAAACCTATGGAAAGGATTAATGATGTTCTTATTGTTTCAAATAGGAATTATGTGCCCGTAGATTTCATTGTTCTTGATATATATTGCAATCCTACATGTCCTATTATTCTTGGTAGACCTTTCCTTAGAACAATTGGTGCAATTATTGATACGAAAGAAGGAAACATTAGATTTCAATTTCCGTTAAGGAAAAGCATGGAACAATTCCCTAGAAAGAAAATTAAATTGCCTTATGAATCTATTATGAGAGCCACTTATGGATTACATGCCAAAGATGATAATACTTAGATCTATTCGTGTCTTTATGCCTAGCTAGGGGCGTTAAACAATAGCGCTTGTTGGGAGGCAACCCAATTTTATTTTTTTCTTACTTTTTAGGTCCTGTTTTGCAATAAAATTTTCATCTAGACTCTGGTTAGATGTGGTTTTGTGTTTTAATTAGTGTTTGTGCCAAGTAAGACCTTTGGGATAGCCTACGGTGATAGTTAATTTGATCTTGCTGCAAAACAGAAACTTTTACGCCCAGGAGATTAGTTTTCATTTTTAACAGAAGCGCGATAAAATACTGATTCTGTTTGCAGACAATTAATAAAGAAATTGTCTAGGACTTCCTAATATGTCAGGATTTTTGGAGTTACAGAATTATTCGAAATCTCCATATTGTTACAGAATGTTCTGTTTTTGACAGATTCTGTTTTTCACGTGTTGTTTGCTTATTTTGATGCATCTATGGCTAGTATCGGGGGGTATGAGCCATGGAAAAGTTGTAATACAGTAGATATTACACCAACATAAATAAAGAACGAGTTCACAACAGTACCAAAACTGGTGATTTATTTTCTTATACTAACAGAGCTTACGAGATTTTCTGTTGAGTTTTGTGTTGTGAACTTTTCAACTTTTAGGTAAGGATTAGGTGGACTATGGAATATGGAGTGGCAAGAGACTAAGCTTGGGGATGTCCAAGGAAACCCAAGGTAATATTCAAGGATGTCAAAGAGCCTAAGCTTGGGGATGCCTCGGGAAGGCATCCCCTCTTTCGTCTTCGTCTATCGGTAAGCTTACTTGACGCTACATTTTTATTCACCACATGATATGGGTTTTGCTTGGAGCGTCTTGTATGATTTGAATCTTTTATTTTTTGTTTGCCACAATCATCCTTTATGTACACACCTTTTAGGAGAGACACGCTTGAATCGTGATTTATTAGAATACTCTATGTGTTTCACTTATATCTTTTGAGCTAGGCAAACATGCTCTAGTGCTTCACTTATATCTTTTTAGAGCACGTCAGTGGTTTTATTTTATAGAAATTGATGAACTCTCGTAATTCACTTATATTATTTTGAGAGTATTTAGAACATCATGGTAATTTGGTTTGGTTATAAAATTAGTCCTAATATGATGGGCATCCAAGAAGGATATAATAAAAACTTTCATATAAAGTGCATTGAATACTATGAGAAGTTTGATTACTTATGATTGTTTTGAGATATGAAGATGGTGATATTAGAGTCATGCTAGTAAGTAGTTGTGAATTTGAGAAATACTTGTGTTAAAGTTTGTGAGTCCCGTAGCATGCACGTATGGTGAACCGTTATGTAACGAAGTTGGAGCATGAGATGTTTTTTGATTGTCTTCCTTATGAGTGGCGGTCGGAGAAGAGCGATGGTCTTTTCCTACCAATCTATCCCCCTAGGAGCATGCACGTAGTACTTTGTTTCGATGACTAATAGATTTTTGCAATAAGTATGTGAGTTCTTTATGACTAGTGTTGAGTCCATGGATTATACGCACTCTCACCTTTCCGGCATTGCTAGCCTCTCTAGTACCGCGCAACTTTTGCTGGTACCATAAACCCACCACATATCCTTCCTCAAAACAGCCACCATACCTACCTATTATGGCATTTCCAAAGCCATTCCGCGATATATTGCCATGCAACTTTCCTTCGTTCCGTTTTATGACACGTTCCATCATTGTAATATTGCTTTGCATGATCATATAGTTGACGTTGTATTTGTGGCAAAGCCACCATTCATCATTCTTTTATACATGTCGCTCTTGATTCATTGCACATCCCGGTACACCGCCGGAGGCATTCACATAGAGTCATATTTTTGTTCTAGTATCGAGTTGTAATTTTTGAGTTGTAAGTAAATAGATGTGTGATGATTTTCATTAGTAGAGCATTGTCCCATGTGAGGAAATAAAAGAAAGGCAAAATAAAAAAAAGAGAATGCCCAAAAAAAGAGAAAAGAAAAAAAGAGAAAAGAAGAAAAAAATGAGAGAAAAAGAGAGAAGGGACAATGTTACTATCCTTTTTGCCACATTTGTGCTTCAAAGTAGCACCATGATCTTCATGATAGAGAGTCTCCTATGATATCACTTTCATATACTAGTGGGGATTTTTCATTATAGAACTTGGCTTGTATATTCCAACGATGGGCTTCCTCAAACGCCCTAGGTCTTCATGAGCAAACAAGTTGGCTAAACACCCACTTAGTTTTATTTTTTTGAGCTTTCATACACTTATAGCTCTAGTGCATCTATTGCATGGCAATCCCTACTCACTCACATTGATATCTATTAATGGGCATCTCCATAGCCCATTGATATGCCTAGTTGATGTGAGACTATCTCCTTATTTTTGTCTTCTCCACAACCACCGTCTATTCCACCTACAGTGCTATGTCCATGGCTCATGCTCATGTATTGCGTGAAAGTTGAAAAGGTTTGAGAACGTCAAATGTATGAAAAAATTGCTTGGCTTGTCATCGGGGTTGTGCATGATTTGAATATTTTGTGTGATGAAGATGGAGCATAGCCAGACTATATGATTTTGCAGGGATAAGCTTTCTTTGGCCATGTTATTTTGAGAAGACATAATTATTTTGTTAGTATGCTGGAGGTATTATTGTTTTATGTCAATATTAAACTCTTGTTTTGAATCTTACGGATCTGAACATTCATGCCACAATAAAGAGAATTACATGGATAAATATGTTAGGTAGCATTCCACATCAAAATTTCTGTTTTTATCATTTACCTACTCGAGGACGAGCAGGAATTAAGATTGGGGATGCTTGATATGTCTCCAACGTATCTATAATTTTTGATTGTTCCATGCTACTATATTATCTGTTTTGGATGTTTTATATGCATTAATATGCTATTTTATATGATTTTTGGGACTAACCTATTAACCTAGAGCCCAGTGCCAGTTTCTGTATTTTCCTTGTTTTAGAGTTTCACAGAAAAGGAATACCAAACGGAATAAAACTTTCGCTATGACTTTTCTTGGACCAGAAGACACCTAGGAGACTTGGAGTGCAAGTCAGAAGAGCCGCGAGGCGGCCACAAGGGTGGAGGGCGCGCCCCCAACCTTGTAGGCCCCTCGGCGACCTCCTGACCTAGATCTTCCTCCTATATAGACTTTTATACCCCCAAAACATCCAGGGGAGCCATGAAACCACTTTTCCACCGCCGCAACCTTCTGTACCCATGAGATCCCATCTTGGGGCCTTTTCTGGCATCCTGCCAGAGGGGGAATCGATCACAAAGGGCTTCTACATCAACACCATTGCCTCTCCGATGAAGCGTGAGTAGTTTACCACAGACCTACGGGTCCATAGTTAGTAGCTTGATGGCTTCATCTCTCTCTTTGATTCTGAATACAAAGTTCTCCTCGATGTTCTTGGATATCTATTCGATGTAATACTCTTTTGCGGTGTGTTTGCCGAGATCCGATGAATTGTGAATTTATGATCAGCTTATCTATGAATATTATTTGAATCTCCTCTGAATTCTTTTATGCATGATTTGATATCTTTGCAAGTCTCTTCGAACTATCGATTTGGTTTGGCCAACTAGATTGGTTTTCTTGCAATGGAAGTAGTGCTTAGCTTTGGGTTCAATCTTGTGGTGTCCTTTCCCAGTGATAATAGGGGCAGCAAGACACGTATTGTATTGTTGCCATCGAGGATAAAAATATGGGGTTTTCATCATATTTCTTGAGTTAATTCCTCTACATCATGTCATCTTTCTTAAGGCATTACTCCGTTCTTTATGAACTTAATACTCTAGATGCATGCTGGATAGCGGTCGATGTGTGGAGTAATAGTAGTAGCTGCATAATTGTTTCGGTCTACTTGACACGAATGTGATGCTTATGTTCATGATCATTGCCTTAGATATCGTCATCACTTTGCGCTTTTCTATCAATTGCTCGGCAGTAATTTGTTCACCCACCGTAATAATTTCTATCTTGAGAGAAGCCTTTAATGAAACCCATGGCCCCCCGGGTCTATTTGCCATCATACAAGTTTCCGATCTACAATTCTAGTTTCCTATTTACTTTCTTTTGCAATCTTTACTTTCCATTCGATAAACCAAAAATACCAAAAATATTACTTTACCGTTTATCCATCTCTATCAGATCTCACTTTGCCAATAACCGTGAAGGGATTGACAACCCCTTTGTCGTGTTGTTTGCAAGTTGGTGTTTGTTGAAGGAAATATGCCCTAGAAGCAATAATAAAGTTGTTATTTATATTTCCTTATATGATGATGAATTTTTATTATTCATGCTTGAATTGTACTAACCGGAAACTTAGTACGTCTGTGAATACATAGACAAACAGTATGCCCCTAGTATGCCTCTACTAGACTAGCTCATTAATCAAAGATGGTTAAGTTTCCTGACCATAGACATGTGTTGTCATTTGATGAACGGGATCACATCATTAGAGAATGATGTGATGGACAAGACCCATCCGTTAGCTTAGCATAATGATCGTTTGGTTTTATTGCTATTGCTTTCTTCATGACTTATACATGTTCCTCTGACTATGAGATTATGCAAGTCCCGAATACCGGAGGAACACCTTGTGTGCTATCAAACATCACAACGTAACTGGGTGATTATAAAGATGCTCTACAGGTGTCTCCGATGGTGTTTGTTGAGTTGGCATAGATCGAGATTAGGATCTGTCACTCCATGTATTGGAGAGTTATCTCTCAGCCCTCTAGGTAATACACATCACTATGAGCCTTGCAAGCAATGTGACTAATGAGTTAGTCACCGAGTGATGTATTACGGAACGAGTAAAGAGACTTGCGGGTAACGAGATTGAGCTAGGTATGATGATATCGACGATCGAATCTCGATCAAGTAACATACTGATAACGAAGGGAACAATGTAAGTTGTTATGCGGTTTGACTGATAGAAGATCTTCGAAGAATATGTAGGAACCAATATGAGTATCCAGGTTCTGCTATTGGTTATTGACCGAAGATGTGTCTCGGTCATGTCTACATAGTTCTCGAACCCGTAGGGTCCGCACGCTTAACGTTCGATGATGATTTGTATTATGAGTTATGTGATTTGATGACCGAAGTTTTTTTGGAGTCCCGGATGAGACCACGGACATGACGTGGAGTCTTGAAATGGTCGAGAGGTAAAGATTCATATATTGGAAGGTTGCATTTGGACGTTGGAATGGTTCCGAGTGATTCGGGCATTTTTCCGGAGTACCGGGAGGTTACCGGACCCCCCCGGGAGAAGTATTGGGCCTTATTGGAGGAGAGGAGAAAAGCCGCCTGAGAGGGGCACGCCGCCCCTTGCCCAAACCGAATTGGACTAGGGGAGGGGCCGAGCCCCCTATTTCCTTCTCCCTCTCCCTCCCTTCCCCTTTTCCCTCTTAGGTGGAAGGAAGGAGGGGGGGGGGGGCGAATCCTACTTGGACTAGGAGTCCAAGTAGGACTCCCCCCTTATGGCGCGCCACCTTAGGCCGGCCATCTCCTCCTCCCCCCTTTATATACGGAGGCGAGGGCACCCCAAAAGCACAACAGACAATCTCTTAGCCGTGTGTGCTGCCCCCTCCACAGTTTTGCCCCTCGGTCATATCGTCATAGTGCTTAGGCGAAGCCCTGCACCGGTAACATCATCAACACCGTCACCACGCTGTCGTGCTAACATAACTCTCCCTCGTCCTCAACTGGATCAAGAAGAGCTCGAGGGACATCATCGTGCTGAACGTGTGCTGAACACGGAGGTGCCATACGTTCGGTACTTGGATCGGTTGGATCGTGAAGACATTCGACTACATCAACCGCATTACTAAACGCTTCCGCTTTCGGTCTACGAGGGTACGTGGACACACTCTCCTGTCTTGTTGCTATGCATCTCCTAGATAGATCTTGCGTGATCGTAGGTAAATTTTCTGAAATACCGCGTTACCCAACAGTGGCATCCGAGCCAGGTCTATCCGTAGATGATATATGCACGAGTAGAACACAATGAGTTGTGGGCGATAATAGTCATGCTGCTTACCACCAATGTCTTACTTTGATTCGGCATTATTGTTGGATGAAGCGACCCAGACCGACATTACATGACCGCGTTCATGAGACTGGTTCTACCGACGTGCTTCACACACAGGTGGCTGGTGGGTGTCTGTTTCTCCAACTTTAGTTGTATCGAGTTTGACTACGGTTGGTCCTTGTTGAAGGTTAAAATAGCACACTTGACAAAAAATCGTTTGTGGTTTTGATGCGTAGGTAAGAACGGTTCTTGCTAGAAGCCCGTAGAAGCCACGTAAAACTTGCAGCAACAAAGTAGAGGACGCCTAACTTGTTTTCGCAGGGCATGTTTGTTGGGGAACGCAGTATTTCAAAAAATTTCCTACGATCATGCAAGATCTATCTAGGAGATGCATAGCAAAGAGAGGGGAGAGTGTGTCCACGTACTCTCGTAGAACGAAAGCGAAAGCGTTTAGTAACGCGGTTGATGTAGTCGAACGTCTTCGTGATCCAACCGATCCAAGCACCGAACGTACGACACCTCCGTGTTCAGCACACGTTCAGCTCGATGACGTCCCTCGAGCTCTTGATCCAGTTGAGGATGAGGGAGAGTTTCATTAGTACGATGGCGTGTTGACGGTGATGACGAAGTTACCGGCGCAGGGCTTCACCTAAGCACTACAACGATATGACCGAGGTGTGTAACTGTGGAGGGGAGCACTGCACACGGCTAAGAGAAGACTTGGTGTGCCTTTGGGGTGCCCCCTCCCACGTATATAAAGGAGGGGGAAGAGGAGACCGGCCCAAGGGGGGGCATAGGGGGGAGTCCTACTTGGACTCCTGGTCCAAGTCGGATTCGCCCCCCTTTCCTATTCCAACTAGGACAAGGAGGGAAGGAGGAAGAGGAGAGAAGGGGGCGCCGCCCCCACCCCTTGTCCATTTCGGATTGGCAAGGGTGGGGGGGGCGCCACCTCTTGGCCAGCCCTCTCTCTTCTCCACTAAGGCCCATGGTGGCCCATTAACTTCCGGGGGGCGGGGGGTGGGTGGGGGGGGGGGGGTCCGGTAACCCCCAGTACTCCGAAACTTATCCGAATCAACCCGAACCATTTCGGTGTACGAATGTAACCTTCCAACATATCAATCTTTACTTCTCGGCCAATTTTGAGACTCATCGTCATGTCCGTGATATCATCCGGGACTCCGAACAAACTTTGGTCATCAAATCAGATAACTCATAATACAAATCGTCATCGAACGTTAAGCATACGGACCCTATGGGTTCGAGAACTATGTAGACATGACCGAGACACATCTTCGACCAATAACCAATAGCGGAACCTGGATGATCATATTGGCTCCCACATATTCTTCGAAGATCTTTTATCGGTCAAACCGCATAACAACATACGTTGTTCCCTTTGTCATCGGTATGTTACTTTGTGACAACCTGGTTTTTGCCCTCTCTTCCTTGTCTAATTTTCTTTTGATTTGGATTTGAATTTGGAATTTTGAATCACTTCAGATGGACTTAAGCACTTGGGTACCACATTGACGTTCACCCAAGTGACTCATTTCTCTCCCTAGACACCATTTCTTCTCTGATCCACCTCTAAATAATATTATGAATATTTTTCTTAAATAAAAATATTCATTTTCCCTCCCAAAACCATAACTAGCCCATTGTGTTCCAAAGCAACCCTAATTTTTCTTGCCCACAAAAATCTGAGAAAATTCACAAATATTCTTTGAACCCTAGGGCACCTTCCTGAGCAAAAATATTGCATCACTTTTTGGAATATTTTTGCTACAAAAAATATTTTCTATTCTGGATAGAAATGGTAGTTTCTACAACAACTACCATTTTACTTGCTCAAACGCTGCTGAATTTTCTTGTGAATCACTACCCTCCTAGATGATTGCTAGCCTCCAAAGCTCAGCTTCCAACTCTTAGTAGTTTGAGCACAGTAAGCTCTCAAAGTTACTGCCTAGAAACTTACCTTGAAGTAGAAATCCATCTTACTGCACCTGAGCTCAACCCAAAGTGTGGTAACTACTCAAACCACCAAGGACTACACACCAGACATGAAGTTTAGGCTTAGCGCGGCCTGATGTCATAGTTCACGCGGTGACCGTGTGTGGCACCCCTGCTCAGAGAAACCGGAACGCCCTGTATTCCAGCCCAAAGATCGAGGATAAGTCTCTAGAAGACGACACTGCTTGACATAGAACAAATCAGCTCTTATTACAAGGATAATAATACAAGGGTCTGATGTTACAAAGAAGCACATTAGCACAGCGACACTACGCCTGCAATACTACACTTGCTCTATGCTAGCAACAGAACAACTCGTAGCAGCAGAATACTTCTAGCAGCGGAACAACGCCGAAGGTAGTGAACTCCACTCCGCAGGGACTCTGGCTGGGACATGATCTAGCTCGCACGCACGACAACCTTGACAAGCAATCAAGCAATCATGGCATCACCCGCAATCTGGCATGACACGCCAGGTCAGTACATTGAATGTACTTGCAAGCTCACAACAACCATAAACATCAAGGCAAGACAATAACATAGCATTTAACATGTTAATTAAATTAACAACTATTATCATGAAGCAACTACTAAGCATGGTATGAAACTAATACAATACTGATAAATCACCATCTCAGATCTCCATAACCATATCACTCTTGGCTAACCGGCCAAGCAATATACCATCTCGATCACCTCGTGATCCAAACCAAACGGTGATCATTCCGGCGATCACTACCACGACCAACACTTGGTCTCAAACGTCATCATCAACATCCTGCCAATCTATATGGCTAAATATCCACATATAAATCACCTATAAGTCATTCCGTCATGTGAGTGTTGATCGAATGATGTGACCTAGTACGAACTCATGCCCATGACCGAGGACGCGACTATCGATAGGTTTAAATACAGTCTGCAGAGGTAGCACACTGTACCCACACCATGGAACCCATGGCCTCGCACTCCCATTCGGGTGGACCAATGGCGTTCCGACAAAACCGATCTACTGCCATGACACTCTCCCGGCCACTCCGACTCACTCCCCATTGGGCTAGTCCTGGGTGGCCCCATGTCTACCAAAGACACAACGGCCACCGTCGTGGCCAAAACAATAAACGGTCCCACACAGGGACAACCCGGGCACAACAACAACAACAAGCACACAAGGTTATGTCTGCTTACTGGGCCAGGGTACCGCATGCCCATAACCTTCCCTAGTTGGAGGCACCGGCGAGAGGCACGGCAATAGACCGCATTAGGGCCTTCCCATAAAGGCAAATGTGGTTGCACTGGAGAAAGCCCGGTTTGGTGGCACCTAACCAACTTAATGACGGAATTTATCCCCCAAAGTATAACTGTGATAACTGATACTCCGATATCAACTATCAAACTATAATCCAAGTCATAGCAAAATCCAACAATTAATCCAAGCCTAGTATCATCACCTCAAAATACTCCAAGGGTAGGACATCACTACTGTCATGATGAATCCGAAAACAATAATCCTACTACTCCAATAACAAGAATAAAGCTATTCGCCTAAGATCCACATGTAAACATCATTTCCGAAAATAATACTCCAAGCAACAGAACATCAACTAGCATCATGAAAATAATCATACTAACCACTAATAATCCAAAGGCAGCATGATATCCAAAGTAATACTCCAAAATATAATAATAGATACCATCATGAAAATAATCCTAATAGCCACTAAGAATCCAAAAGCACATGTCATCCAAAGTAATACTCCAAACTAATACTAGATACCATCATGGAAATAATCCTAATAGCCACTAGGAATCCAAAGACACATGTCATCCACATAATCATCAAAAATATAAGCCTAAAACTCCAGGCAATATCATGGCAATATCAAGATCAAATCAATACTCCGGGAAATGCCATGAACAGATCACACATAGCTAAAGCAATATTTTAAACAAGTTTAAATGAATAAACCATGTCACTGCATTGCAATCATGCAAATGGAGGGTGTGGCTTGTCTGGGGTGGAAGAATACACCGGAAGAAAGTGCGAGAAGCTCACGGAACGAATCGTCGGAAACACTTCTCTCTCGAAAGGGGATGGATAACGGTAAGGGAAAAATGGTCATTTTCAGAATGTTGAAACATAATGAAAATGATTCCAATAGAACGGGCTCGACGAAACGAAGAAATGGGCTTTGGAATCACCTCTTTCGGAGTTGGGAGTAAAAAGTTATAGCCCGACGAAGTTCAGGGACCAATATGTAAACATAACTCTACAAACAGGCCCCTGAGCTGAAAAACAGAAAACACATTTTAGGAAATACGTCTTCAGAATGGAGAAAGCACATTTCTAGATAAAGCAGAGGCGGAATACGGTTACTTCATGCAGAAACGTACTTTCTGAAGTACGCTTCCACTTAAACGCGCGCGGGTACGGGGCTGGGGTCGCTGACGTGCGGGTCCCACTAGGTGGGGCCCGTCACTTATCCACGCTGGCCGCCCGGGTCAACGCATGCAGGGGCAGGGCCGGGCCTGAGTAGCTGCCAGGTGGGGTCGTGGAAAGGAGGGGGCCCGCCTGGCCTGGCTCCTTCTTCCTCCTCGCGCATGCCCGATAGAGCAGAGCAGGGGCGCGGCTCCGGCGACGAGCACTGGCGCTTCTGGCCACCGTAGGCGGCGCTTTACCCACCCACGTGCTCAGGGAGACGAGGCCGACCTGTTCCAAGACAGAACGGACCTCGAGGAGGGCGGTGTTGAGAGCAGCAAGCACTCCGGTGGAGGGGGCTTTGGGTGGAGATGGGACTCGAGGCCATAGTGGCTCCGGCGAAGGGGAAAGGACCTGGGGATGGTCGCCGGAGTGGGGACGGTCTACTGGTGGTGGTAGGAGCGAGGGAGGGGCTCGGGTTCGCTCCAATTTAGGAGGACCGAGGCGACGGCCATGGCGACAGAGGGAGGGCAGGAGAGCTTCTCGAGCTCGGGTGAGAGGCTAGGGACGGGTAGGAGAGTGAGGCGAAGAGCTGGGGTCGATCGGGAGGCCTCGGGGTGGGCTTATATAGCCACAGGGTGAGGAGGCTGAGCTGTCGTCGCCGCGGACGCGTGTGCTTGTGCCTGGGCTCGAAGGCAGGCGATGAGGGAGGCACAGGGGAGACTCTCACGGGGCAGAGGCGGCCAACAGAGGCGCAGGAAGGAAGAGACGAGGAGGAAGACGACGGCCGGTGGACTATGCTCCCATGGGCGTTCGGTGGCGAGCGTCGGTGAGGGGTTTTACGGAGAGGGAAAGAGGTCCAGGAGGACGGCGACGACGCGGTAAAACTCTTGGACACACTCACGCGCGCGAAGCCGACGAAAGGTGGAGCTGCCGAAGCACAAACGGCCACTGGACGCGGCCACTGCACACAGAGCGCGTAAATGTGCATGCCAGCTGCGCAGTCACCACATGCACTGGCATGTAGTGGGGGAGAGGGGCTGGAACGGGTTGTCTAGTGCGTAGTTCATCCAGGGTAGGCCTCAACTATGGTGGTAGATCAGTTAAAAGAGCTGTGGTTAAAAGATAATCTCCCTCTGAAGTTTACTGCAGTAAACTTGGGTGAACACTGGTGATCAACAGGGATTTTACTGGTGCCAAAGAGTTTGTCTAGGGTGATTAACTAAGGAAGGACTATGATCCTAGAGGTTTTGAGGCATAATGGCACACAAACTAATATAGTTGCTTTGTAACTCACATTATGGGTCCAGAATCAAGATTTGGATGATGCACTCACATGGAGTAACCACTTGAGGTAAAACTTGGCAGGGCTTAGTGATTTGGGCAGATAAAGGTGCTGTAAACATTTCATACCAATTGGTTTTACCAAAATGGTACTTGCTTCACAAACATCCTTGCTGACCAGAAACTTGAAAGAATTCTAGAGAAATATTGGCTAGGTGAAATGGTGCCAAATTTGGTGGAGAGAAGTTATTTGGGTAGGCGAATGCTCTGGTAAATTTCAGGATTTTTGAAGCAATAAAAATTATACTTGTCTCACAACCTGAAAATATTGACAGAATCAAAGATTTGATGTTGTGCTCACATAGATGATTGGGTGGGGCTGAATTCTGGAGGAGAGCAATGATATGATCACAAGAAGAGGCATGCAAAATTTCAAATCATTTGGGTAAACCTAGGTAGCACTTCCTTCACAAAGACTTCCCTCAGACAAGAACTTTGAAAAATCACCGAGGAAGTTTGGCTAGGCAAATAAAGTTGAATTTTGGCACAGGACAATAATTTGTATGATATATCATGCCCAAAAAGTTTGGGGGCAAATGGGAAAGGATAAATAGCACTTGCTTCACAATGTGCCATTTATGACAGAATATGAAATGAATTTATTGAGCATGATGGAAAATATGGCCAATGAAATATTTTGCCATATTTGATGAAGATATGAACCAAAAAATTTATAAGAATTATTTGGGGATTTTTGGATGGACATAAATATAGGTTGCTTCACAACCTAGGGCAGATAGGGTTATCTATTATATAATTAAGACAAGAGGCAAACAAAGCATCACGTCCATCCACATATATTAAATTATCTCGATCGTTGATATTATAAATCGATGGTTAAGATTTAAAAGATGTAGCATTAAATACAAATATAGTCTTGAACAGACAAATTGGCCTGGCACGTAAAAATATTGACACGCCTTTCAACCAAGTCATATGCCTTCTCTAACTAGAAAGGCATGTCCAAGACAATCTGACTAGAGCCTAATACGGTTGAAAAAAGCAAAAGCAAGCAGTCCGGTTAGCACACATTCATAGGCATTAGGCAACAGCGGCACCCTGGTGCAATACGTTTTGTATTGGCAACCAAAGTGCAACCGATGACATCAGCTGTCTGCTAATTAATATTTTATTTGCCTACTTTGTATGTTACCAATTACTTCAACACTATGAGCAACCGTTTTGTATATTAGATAAAAATACATATACACATATTGCTAGGTTAAAAGTAAAATATGTGATTTAAGAAACAACCACCGCAAGTAAGAAAACCACATATCTCAGTGATACAATTTTTTTTATAACATGAATACCTAAAATGATTAAATAGTCGTATAAAATATTATAAAATGTGCAGCAAATATTACAAATAATGCAACGCAAATGGCCACATATTTCATTTAGTTCAACAAACCAAATTTGCATGATATGCCTTCTCTAATTAGAAAGGCATGCCCAAGACAATCTGAGTAGAGCCTAATAACACGGTTGAAAAAAGGAAAAGCAAGCAGTTCGGTTAGCACACGTTCATAGGCATTAGGCAACAGCGGCACCCTGGTGCAATACGTTTTGTATTGGCAACCAAAGTGCAACCGATGACATCAGCGGTCTGCTAATTAATATTTTATTTGCCTACTTTGTATGTTACCAATTACTTCAACACTATGAGCAACCGTTTTGTATATTAGATAAAAATACGTATACACATATTGCTAGATTAAAAGTAAAATATGTGATTTAAGAAACAACCACCGCAAGTAAGAAAACCACATATCTCAGTGATACAATTTTTTTATAACATGAATACCTAAAATGATTAAATAGTCGTATAAAATATTATAAAATGTGCAGCAAATATTATAAATAATGCAACGCAAATGGCCACATATTTCATTTAGTTCAACAAACCAAATTTGCATGATATGCCTTCTCTAACTAGAAAGGCATGTCCAAGACAATCTGAGTAGAGCCTAATAACACGGTTGAAAAAAGCAAAAGCAAGCAGTTCGGTTAGCACACGTTCATAGGCATTAGGCAACAGCGGCACCCTGGTGCAATACGTTTTGTATTGGCAACCAAAGTGCAACCGATGACATCAGCGGTCTGCTAATTAATATTTTATTTGCCTACTTTGTATGTTACCAATTACTTCAACACTATGAGCAACCGTTTTGTATATTAGATAAAAATACGTATACACATGTTGCTAGATTAAAAGTAAAATATGTGATTTAAGAAACAACCACCGCAAGTAAGAAAACCACATATCTCAGTGATACAATTTTTTTTTCTAACATGAATACCTAAAATGATTAAATAGTCTTATAAAATATTATAAAATGTGCAGCAAATATTACAAATAATGCAACGCAAATGGCCACATATTTCATTTAGTTCAACAAACCAAATTTGCACGATATATGGAAAATAATCAAAATAATTAAATCACACAAGACTGATAAGAACGAACAAACAGAGGAAAGAACTGTTATGATGATTCACAAAAACAAATAATATTTAAATATGCAATGGTAGTTGAGAATTATTTGCAGAAAGAGTTAGTGTGAAAAAATACTTTAGTACAAACTTTATAGAAAAAACCATGTCAAATATGCAATAACACATCTTAGTAGTTCAAAAAATAATATAAGTCAACCCAAAACAGCATAGAGATGACAAGAAAAAATATTACAGTTTTGATCGTGTTTATAAATATAGATTTCTCTCAAATCTTGATCATGTTTCCTTAGCATGCACATTCCAACCAACATTTTTTTTATATCAATGGGAACATTGCAGTTCGGGTATTTGGCTGAGAGAGCAAAGGACGATCGATGGTGGTATGTAGAAGAGAGAAATGCGAAGATTGGTATGAAATTATATAGGTGTGTTTGCCAACAATCATACTCCCTTCGTTCCTAAATATAAGTCTTTTTAGAGATTCTAAAATGGACTTCATACGGATTAAAATAAGTGAATCTACACTCTAAAATACGTCAATATTTATCTGTATATAGTCCATATTCAATTCTCTAAAAAGATTTATATTTAGAAACGGAGGGAGCACAATTCATAGATTGCAAACAATACTATCCAGATACATAAGAAGGGTGTGAAACAACACTGTATGGACGTCAAAAATGGATGCGTATTACCAAAGTCATAGCATACCTTGGTTACACCGTAGGTCCGTCTTTGGATAATCTCGATCATCGGACGCGACAAGAACTTAGATTTAAATAGAAATACTTTTCCATATTTTAAAAATTCTTATATATTTTTAACTATTATGTGTCTTAAAGTTTTCTCTAGATCACGGTAATTTAAAATATTACTTTTACAAATAAAACAAACATCAGTTTTTACAGGATCAAGTTTACGATAAATCTACCGCTCACCAGCGAGATGGGAAACCCAATCATCAGGGAAAGTGGGCAAACAAATGCATAGTCAAAATTCAATTGCCAAGCTAAGGATTTAATGCAATAATTTATGGAGATGCCATTGGGAAATAAAATCAAGTAAGCCAAGAGGGGAAATAGGGCTACTCCGATGAATACACATAAATATATGCATTCTTGCGGCATATGCTCAAAATGAAAATGTAGCTTTGTGAAGACACATATCTAAATTTAATGTTTCTATATAATTTAATGTCAACAAATAACCTTTCAGAGATTCGACACACCTTACAAATGAACTAATAAGTTAGCTCAATACATAATTTTAAAACTTATGATTATAGACAATGTGTATTTTAAAACAGAAAAAGTGAAAATGAAAGAATATAGCTTCCCACATATGAAAATTGTAAGTAAAAAATCTAGCCGTGCAAATGCGCGGGTAACGCCGCTAGTTCCTTTAATAGGAAAAGGAATTTTCCCTAGAAAAGAAATTAGGGTTTGGTCAAGCAGTGGAGTGACATGATCTTGGCAAGATTTTTAGGATGATGAGCCACTTGGTAGAGGAAATGAAGCTGATTTCCCAGGTGACAAGGCCACAAAACCACTCCAAAAAGAAAAACAGAGCAAAAACCAATTAGATCAAAAGAAAAAGAAAAGGGCCAAAATCTAGGCTGTTACACCGCGTTCGTCCAGGCGTGCCGGCATACGGCCGACGCGCTCTGTGACGCGCCCGAGCCGCTGTTGAGCGCATGCTCGCTTCCCCACCTGCCGCGCCTTGCCAAACTTCGCCACGATCATTGTCCCGACCCCCTTAACTCCCTCCTGGTGCTCAACGACGCTGGAGCTCACCGCAGCGAGCACGGACGCGGTCTGGCCAAGCCAATAGTGCGCCGCAGACTGTGTTCGTCGCCACCCCCTCGCTCTTGTGCTTGTCTCCGCTCACCCACAGTGCCCGCGTGAGCTGCGTCGCCTTCTCCTTCCCTCACTGATGCCGTTCGTCGCCGGGCGCCGTGTCCAGGTGTCCTCCAGCGGAGCCCGAACCCCCACTAGTAGAAAAAGGGTCAAATGTGAGATACATTAGTCCCGGTTTGTAACAGAACCGGCACTAATGTGTCCATTAGTGCCGGTTCCAACGGCTAGGCGGGAGGAGATCTTTAGTACCGGTTCATGGCGAATCTTTAGCACCGGTTCGTGCCACGACCTGGTACTAATGAGAGTGGTGGCAGGATGTTGTCAGAGTGGGGACCCTCCAGCACCTTTAGTACCGGTTCGTGCGACGAACCGGTACTAAAGGTCGTCCTATATAAACCCTTCGTCCACCAGCACTCTGTTCTTCCCCCTTTCCCCTCTCCCTCTCCTCTGTTCTTCCCTTCTTCCTCTCGAGTTCATCACAAAATTTGCCCCAAATTTGTCAAGATTTGCAGGCCCCCATCCATTTAAATGATCACAAAGGTTAGCAACTTTGTCCTTTCATCTGTCATTGCTAGATTAGCTCTTGCATTGGTTTATATAGTGATTAATTGTGGGTTTTAGTAATTTGGGAGGAATTATATGTGGTAGTATTTGATTTATATGCAAATTGAGGTCAAAATAACACTTAGTTCGCATATGTAGGTGTGGTTTACTTAGTGCCTTCTAAATCTCTGTCGTAACCACCGTCGATCGCCCGCACCGTCCCGTCGCCGGCACCACCTTGTGGTGAGCCTCTTGTTCATGAAATTTTATATAAAAAATTGATGTTTGTGTGATTTGGATATATAGTTACTCGTATAATTATCTTACCCGTACATTGTTTGTTATACATAGTGCCATGGTTTTGATATCTGTCCCTGTCGGCCCTCGTCCTTGTTATGATTCAGATGTGGTATATTCTCTTTTAAAACTATTTGTTGCATTTTGTGTTTATGACAAATTATGCCCATCAAACTGACATAGATATTTGTATGTAGGAGGTGGTTGAACCAGAAATTCCAACCGACCCTATTGTCGAGAGGTTAAATTTAGTTGAAAGAGAAAACGAGGATTTGAAAGAAAAATTGAAAAGAATTGAGGGGGAGAAGATGGAATTGGAGTTGCATGTTGCCGATGTCATCGATGATCACAAGATTAAGATGGAGAAAACGCGCTTGAAGATTAGAAAGATTAGAAAATATGCCATTCATAGTGAGGCTTGGTATCATTATGCTGTTGGATCAATTGTTACCTTAGTTGCGATCTTGATCGCATTTGTTGTTGCATTTAAATTCTTTAGCTAGAGAGTTATTTGTTTGTTGCATTTAAGTGTTGTATGAACTTTATGTATTGTATTAATTTGGTGTTTTCAGTGCTGTGTATTGAAGATGAGCCGGCAATGGATGTACGATGACCGATGCTCTCCCGAGTTCATTAATGGCGTGCGTACTTTTCTGCTTGCGGCTGAGGCAAACAAGCGGGCATATGGTTTTAGCTGAGCAGGCATGCCGTAAGAAAGAAAGGCAAGCATTTCAAAGGTGAGGCGGATCACCGGACGAAGTCTCGCCACCGTACTGGTGCTGATGTACATGATATGGTCAAGGATTTGAAGGTAGTCTTTGGAAAGGGTCCTAGCGGACAACCTGTTCTGAATGACGCTGACAGACGCACACCCATGTGGAAGAAGAAATCTATATTTTGGGACCTGCCCTATTGGAAAGACGTAGAGGTCCGCTCCGCAATCGACGTGATGCACGTGACGAAAAATCTTTGCGTGACCCTGCTTGGCTTCTTGGGCGTGTATGGGAAGACAAAAGATACACCTGAGGCACGGGAGGACAAACAACATATGCACGGAAAAGACGGCATACATTAGGGTCATGCCAGCTACGCTCTTACCAAAGAAGAGAAGGAAATCTTTTTTGAATGCCTGCTCAGTATTAAGGTACCGTCTGGCTTCTCGTCGAATATAAAGGGAATAATAAACATGGCAGAGAAAAAGTTCCAGAACCTAAAGTCTCATGACTGCCACGTGATTATGATGCAACTGCTTCCGGTTGCATTGAGGGGGCTTCTACCGGAAAACATTTGATTAGCCATTGTGAAGCTATGTGCATTCCTCAAAGCAATCTCTCAGAAGGTAATCGATCCAGAAATCATACCAAGGTTAGAGAATGATTTGGTGCAATGTCTTGTCAGTTTTGATTTGGTGTTCCCACCATCCTGTTTCAACATCATGACGCACGTCCTAGTTCACCTATGCGAAGAGATTAACGTTTTGGGTCCTGTATTTCTACACAATATGTTCCCCTTTGAGAGGTTCATGGGAGTCTTAAAGAAATATGTTCATAACCGTGCTAGGCCAGAAGGAAGCATCTCGAAGGGCCATGAAAATGAGGAGGTCATTGAGTTTTGTATTGACTTTATTCCTGACCTTAAGCCGATTGGTGTTCCCGAATCGCGGCATAAGGGCAGACTGGATGGAAAAGGCATGCTAGGAGGGGATCAAATAATATGTATGAACGGACATTCTCTAACTGAAGCACACTACACAGTTCTACAGAATTCCGCTTTGGTGGCTCCGTATATGGACGAAGACAAGAATTTTCTACGCTCCAAACACCTGGAGCGGTCTGATGACTGGATTACATGTGAACAAACCAGGAGTTTCGCCACCTGGTTGCAGACACGTATCATGCATGACGCCTCTATTGAGGACGACCTGTACTCGCTGTCCTAGTTACCATCTTCGAATATAATGACTTTCAAAGGGTACGAGATAAATGGTAATACATTTTACACGATCGCCCAAGATAAGAAGAGCACCAACCAAAAAGTGGTGTCTGCTTTGATGCAACAACCAAGACGGGAAAGGAAACATATTATGGTTACATAGAGGAGATATGGGAACTTGACTATGGACGTGGTTTGAAGGTCCCTTTGTTTCGGTGCAAATGGGTCAATATGACACGAGGCGGGGTAACGGAAGACCGACAGTATGGAATGACAACAGTGGATCTCAACAATCTTGCGTATGCAGACGAACCATTCGTCCTAGCTAATGATGTGGCACAGGTTTTCTATGTGAAGGATATTTCTACCAAGCCGAGAAAAAGAAAAGATAAGGAAGCGAATGCATCGTACGATGAGCCAAAGCGCCACATAGTTCTTTCTGGGAAGAGAAACATCGTGGGAGTGGATGACAAGACAGACATGTCAGAAGATTATGAAAAGTTTGATGAAATTGCTCCATTCACAGTGAATATTGACCCGAGCATCCAGTTAAATGATAAAGATTTTTCATGGCTACAGCGCAAAGGGACACACGCGAAGAAAAAGTTTCACACCCAAAGATCTGGGATGTGATCGGCTTCACTATCATCACTTTCTTCTGGGTTTGACACCCAGGAGGGAATCTCTGTAATAGTTAGGGCAGTTATGTGTTTTGGCATTTGAAACATGAAGAATTTTTATGTGCAAACAAATTCTTTCATGCATTTACTGATTTTTTCAGCTAAATGACCCTGAAATTGAAAAGTATTTCAAATGAACTCAGAAAAGGTTGAAAGTTGGCATGGTATCATAATTTCACCCACATAGCATGTGCAAAAAAGTAGAGAGGGTTACCTAAAAAACTGGATGCAGTTCGTGTACAAAATGGACAATCTCTTTCAAAGTATCAGGGTTTCGGACGAAAACTCATCCGTTACAAAGGCATTTCATTTTTTAAATAACCTAAGCATTACCAACTTGAATATAATGATAAAACACACTAATATTAAACATAAGAAAAAAGAATCACTGAAAAATCTATTTTCAAAGTTAAGTTATTCACAAACTAGTGATTCACACAAAATTCAAATAATTCAAAATTTAAAATATTCAAATTTGAAAAATACCAGCACTATCAGAAAGTTTATAATTTTTTGTACCTAAAGCAAAAATATTCACAAAGAAACTCAAAATACAGCAAAAACAACTAAAAATAAATAAAACAAAATACATAATCTAGAAAAGAAAAAAAGAAAAAAAACTAAATGAAAAAAAGCCCACCTACTGGGCCACAACGGCCTGCATATGACTAGAAACCCAAATTCTAGTTGGGACAGGATGCAGGCCCGCTAGCCCAGTAGGCCCAGCAGGGCATCGCAACAGAGGTAGGCCCAAAAGGCCTGCTTTAGAGAGGAGCTCGAGACAACAGCGGCAGCGGGGCTTATAAGCAGGTGCGAGTGCCCCTCGCCTAGCGAGGTGGGACTAAACTTCTGCGCCCCTCGCCTGGCAGCCCACACCCTTTAGTACCGGGTCGTGGCACCAAACGGTACCAAAAGGGCCTTTAGTACCGGTTGGAGCCACGACCCGGTACTAAAGGGGGTGCGGTTCCCGCCACTACGCCTGACCAAAACAGACCTTCAGTACCGGTTGGTGGCTCCAACCGGTACTAAAGGTGGGTTCTATATAAGAAAACACTTCAAAAAAAAATTCAGTTTCTCATCTCTACCTCTGCTTCTTTCTCCTCTGCCCCGTCGCCGCCGCCCCTTGTCGCCGCCCGGCCCGTCCCCGTCGTCGCGCCCCGCCCCGTCCTCCCCGCCCGGCCCGCCCCCGTCCCCGTCGCCGCGCCCCGCCTCGTCCTCACGTCGTCCCTGCCCGGCCCGTCCTCGTCCCCGTCACCGCGCCCGCCCCGTCGTCGCACCCCGCCCCATCCTCCTGTCGTCCCCGCCCGGCCCGTCCCCGTCCGCGTCGTCACCGCCCGTCTCCGACCCCGTCGCCACCCCCCCCGTCGCTGCGCCTCGCCGGTGAGCTCCTGCCCCGGCCACCATGTCACACACACACACATTTTTATGGAAATGTTAGCAATTTTTTCTGTTTTTTAGTTGTAGAAATATTAGAAATGTTAGTTATATAGAAATGTTTTTTAGTTATAGAAATATTAGAAATGTTAGTTATATAGAAATATTAGTTATATAGAAATGTTAGTTATATTAAAAATGTTAGTTATATAGAAATGTTAGTTATATATAAATGTTTTTTAGTTATAGAAATATTAGAAATGTTAGTTTTAGTTATAAAATTTAGAATTTGCATATATGAAATCACAATCCATCATTTAAAAAATGTTACTTTACTTTTGCGGCATATAGTATTTGTTGTCGATGATGCCCGGCCCGCATCCTCGCCGTCGACCAGTTCGCGACGACGTCTTGCTTCAAAGGACCCATGTCCAGGACTGGGCTCTGCCGGGCTGGCACTGGGAGGTGCTACCTTCAGGGGCACGACGCTTGGTGAGGAACCCGGCCTCGGGTCCCGTCGTCGACCCTGATCTCCTTTGGTGGCATTCGCATGGGCCACTTTCGATGCGGAGGGAGCCGGCCCCACCGGAGGTGGTACGTCGCCGTGTCAGGGAGGAGGACGAGCACGTCCATCGCTACATGGCTGCTATGGACGTCAGGTTCTCCAATACCTGGCAGGTTCTTTCGGGAGATCACCCGAGCTATGATCCAGTGATGGTTCCTTCACTTTGGTTGTCCACCGCCCGCGCCTCAGGAGCCGCGAGTGGCCCAGATTACTCTCTAGTATTCGATCTTTATTAGCTAGCTAGCTAGCTAGTGATGTATTCGATATATACTATTCGAGATTATATATATTATTTGAGACGATGTATTCGAGATTATATCTATTATTCGAGATGATGTATTCAAGATTATATTCGATGATGCTTATTATGTACTATGATTGATTCAGTTTTTCCTTATTAATTGATTGCATCCTTGCATTGTAATTTGAATATATTTCTTTTGGATTAGTTAAATAAAACCTATGGCGGACAATACCGGCAGAGAGGGAGAAGAGGCCTTGTTCAATATCATACGCAATCCTCGCGGGCCAGATGATGATCAGAATGAAGAAGATTATGACGGCTCCGAATATGTAAACAACACCGGGGAGGGTGATATGACATTCGATCACGACGACCGAATTGATGAAGTCATGAACTATGAACATGACGAAGAAAATGTTGATCTTGAAACAACAAAGACCGGCGAGTTATATTTATATAAGCAGGCATATGGTGATCATCACATGTTTTAAATGACTTGAAGATATATATTAACGAATCGATCTTTCTTCTTTTAGCCATCCGGATCGAGCAAATCTTCAGGCAGCAGGACAGTACGAGGCCCGAACAAAATGTTGAAGGAGGGCGTAACGTACAATATCGAGGCCATGAAACCTAATGGCGAACCATTAGCGCCTAAGAAGATTGCAGACAGGTTCATTCGTCAGTGCGGAGTTCTTGTGAAGGACCAACTCCCGATCTCCCTTCAAGAATGGAGAGAGCTAGCAAAGCCACGTCCAGATCTTACTTTTGTCGACGACAGACAAAAACTTCTCCTTTGGGAAACGCTCATGGAACATTTCACCCTACCAAATCATTTCACAGATGCCGATGTGGAGAAATTCAAGGACACTGCTCTTAGGAAGATGGCGGTTGCATTCAACAACCACAAGAATCGTGTATGGGACCAGTACGTCAAGGGAGGAAAGAAGACTCTAGTATTCAAGGGAACTCTAGAGAAGCAAAGTGCTCATTGGGACAATTTCGTGAAATTCAAGGAATCGGAATTATCTAAGGAACGGTCGAGAATAAACAAGGCCAATGCCGCAAAAAAGTGTAAGTTCCGTAAGCTGGGGCCAGGTGGCTACGCGGTGGCAATGCCTAAGTGGGATAAGTCTGAAAAAGAGATGGAGGATGCAGGTGTCACTCTAGAAACATTGAGCTGCCCCCCTAGGTGCAGGACTTGGTTCTATGCGCATGGGGAGGAGTTGGACCCGAAGACAGTTAAAGTTTCGAAGAAGGCATGTCTGGACGGAGCCGAAGATAAGCTACTTGTTGCAATAGAAGAGGCTCGATCGGGGGTGTTCCAACCCAACAGAGAGAACGGGGAGGTTACACGTGCCCTGGGAAATCCTGAACACCCGGGAAGAACACGAGGCAAGGGCGCTATTCCGCTGTATGAGGGGTTTTCAGACTAGAACGCCAACTACAGATCCCATGCGAGAAAGAATATTGCGGAGGAGAAGAAGAGGAAGATGGAGGAGGAGCAGAGGAAGCTGGACTATGAACGCCTTCAAGGCCTAGAATCAGCGCATGCGGACTTGGCAGTCAAATTCCAGCGACAGCAGGAGTAGATCGACTCACTTAGCCAGCAAAGGGGGTCTCAGCAGCTGTAGCAGCTAGCGGATGATCCGGCATTGGATAGCACCGTCCCATCCATGCCGAGAAGCAGCGTGGGTTCCGCCCCGGGCGACGCAATGCTGGATAGATACCCCGTGGATGACATCACGGAGAACACTAACTGCGAGCTACACTTCAAAATGAAGAACATATCCATGAAGGTGGCGGACGCCGTTGCTTTTACAAATCCCCCAGAGGCAACCTTCCATTGCAACCCGATTCCAGCGGGCTATGCTCGTGTATTGGTTGATGAGGTGGTGGACCAATATTCGGGGCTAGAGCTTGACATTCCTGGAGGTGACGAGGAGCACTGATTCGTCTCCATCGTATCTATAATTTTTGATTGTTCCATGCCAATATTATTCAACTTTGATATACTTTTTGGCAACTTTTTATATTATTTTTAGGACTAACATATTGATCCAGTGCCTAGAGCCAGTTCCTGTCTGTTGCATGTTTTTGGTTTCGCAGAATATCCATATCAAACGGAGTCCAAACGGGATAAAAACGTATGGAGCTTATTTTTGGAAAATATGGAAAATTCGGAAGGAAAATCAACGCGAACCAGTGCCCGAGGTGGTCACGAGGCAGGGGGGCGCCCCCCTTAGGGCGCGCCCCTACCCTCGTGAGCCCACCGTAAGGCGGTTGACGCTATTCTTTTGCCGCAAGAAAGCTAATATTCGGAAAAAAATCACGGCGAAGGTTTCAGGCCAATCGGAGTTACGGATCTCCATATATATACGAAACGGTGAAACAGAGCCAGAGGAGAACGCAGAACCAGAGAGAAACAGAGATATAGATCCAATCTCGGAGGGGCTCTCGCCCCTCCCACGCCATGGGAGCCAAGGACCAGAGGGGAAACCCTTCTCCCATCTAGGGAGGAGGTCAAGGAAGAAGAAGAAGAAGGAGGGCCCTCTCCCCCTTGCTTCCGGTGGCGCCGGAGCGCTGCCGGGGCCATCATCATCACCGCCATCTTCACCAACAACTTCACCGCCATCATCACCAACTCTTCCCCCCCTCTATGCAGTGGTGTAACCTCTCTCTTACCCGCTGTAATCTCTACTTAAACATGGTGCTCAACGCTATATATTATTTCCCAATGATGTATGGCTATCCTATGATGTTTGAGGTAGATCTGTTTTGTCCTAATGGCTATTTGATGATCGTGATTGGTTCGAGTTGTATGTTTTATTATTGGTGCTGTCCTATGGTGCTCTCCATGTCACGCAAGCGTGAGGGATTCCCGCTGTAGGGTTTGCAATATGCTTATGATTTGCTTATGGTGGGTGGCGTGAGTGACAGAAGCACATACCCGAGTAAGTAGGTTGTTTGCGTATGGGATAAAGGGGACTTGATGCTTTAATGCTATGGTTGGGTTTTACCTTAATGAATCTTTAGTAGTTGCGGATGCTTGCTAGAGTTCCAATCATAAGTGCATATGATCCAAGTAGAGAAAGTATGTTAGCTTATGCCTCTCCCTCAAATAAAATTGCAATAATGATTACCGGTCTAGTTATCGATTGCCTAGGGACAAATAACTTTCTTGTTGACAAAAGCTCTCTACTAAAACTAATTTAGTTGTGTATTTATCTAAACAGCCCCTAGCTTTTATTTTCGTGTTCTTTACTTTCTTGCAAGCTTACCCAAAAACACCTACAAAGTACGTCTAGTTTCATACTTGTTCTAGGTAAAGCGAACGTCAAGCGTGCGTAGAGTTATATCGGTGGTCGATAGAACTTGAGGGAATATTTGTTCTACCTTTAGCTCCTCGTTGGGTTCGACACTCTTACTTATCAAAAACTGTTGCGATCCCCTATACTTGTGGGTTATCAAGACCTTTTTCTGGCGCCGTTGCCGGGGAGCAATAGCGTGGGGTGAATATTCTCGTGTGTGCTTGTTTGCTTTATCACTAAGTAATTTTTATTTGCTATTCTTAGTTGTTTTCTATCTTTAGTTATGGGTAGGAAACGCAAAATACCAAAAAAATTAGTTGTACCTACTAAACCAATGGTTGAAGAACCACTCAAAATCTATCACACTGCTGAAGCTTATTACTTGGATCATCTTCGATCCCTATGTGCTCGTGCTGAAACCCCTACTAGCTTAGTTGAGGGCAAATCTTTAGATGAGCATGCTTGTTATGTGCGACACCGAATATCTGAAAAAGGGAAAACTTTACTGGATCAAATTCATCGTTTGCAATGCTATGCTTGGAATTTATGTGAAATATATGATTATACTTGTTGTTTTGAAGACCCTAAGAAACACCTCCCCTATCAATGTGAGTTCGGTGATAATGGAATCGTATCTTCGTATGCTAAGGGTGTTTATAATTACTATGATGTTCAACAAATTGAAGAATTTGTTGCTTTTAAGGGTGCTTTTGAAATTGCTTCTTTGATTGAAAAGTATGATGCTACTCTTTACAAATCTGAAAATTTTGCCATACTTGAATATTGTTATGAGAATTATGCTTCTAATGCTTATGTTAAACTATATATTGAGGACTACTCCGCTGTCCAAGAAGAGACTAATATTTTGCAGGAGTCTATTGTAACACCCTCGATGCGGCTATATCTCCCACGTGTCGAAGCACGACTTAGAGGCATAACCGCATTGAAAGCAATGTCGCAAGTGAGGTAATCTTCACACAACCCATGTAATACCTAAGGGAAAAGATACATAGTTGGCTTACAATCGCCACTTCACACAAATACATGAATAAAGCAGTACATCAACCAAATACAATCAGGGTCCGACTACGAAACCAAAATAAAAGAAGAACCCCAAATGCAACACGGTCCCCGATCGACCCCAACTGGTCTCAACTACTGATCAACTAGAACGAAACAACACAAAGGACAAGATCTTCATCGAGCTCCTCTTGAGCTAGGTTGCGTCATCTACACGGACTCATCGGCACCTGCAAGCTGGTTTTGGAAGTATCTGTGAGTCACGGGGACTCAGCAATCTCACACCCTCGCAATCAAGACTATTTAAGCTTATGGGAAAGGTAAAGGTATGAGGTGGAGCTGCAGCAAGCGACTAGCATATATGGTGGCTAACATACGCAAATGAGAGCGAGAAGAGAAGGCAAAGCACGGCCGATAAAAGTATGATCAAGAAGTGATCCTAGAACAGCCTACGTCAAGCACAACTCCAACACCGTGTTCACTTCCCGGACTCCGCCGGAAAGAGACCATCACGGTTACACATGCGGTTGATGTATTTTAATTAAGGTCAACTTCAGGTTTTCTACAACCGGACATTAACAAATTCCCATCTGCCCATAACCGCAGGCACGGCTTTCGAAAGTTCAAATCCCTGCAGGGGTGTCCCAACTTAGCCCATCACAAGCTCTCACGGTCAACGAAGGAACAACTGCAGGTTTTCTCCAAGATCTTTCGAGGTGTTGTCGTTACAAGTTGGTAATCAGAGCTTTCCCCGACCTTAGCAGCCCCCACTGATTGATCGTTCTTAGCAGCCGAGTTGTGTCTAGAAAAATGTTTTGAGTCATTTAGGAATTATATATCGGAGAGTTTAGGAATTCTTTTTACTTCCCAGTCTCCTCATCGCTCTGGTAAGGCATCCTGACGTAGAGTTTTGACTCTTCTCTTCTCAAATTTCAGTAAAAAATTTTAGGATCACGCGGGTATCTTGGAATCGTTCCGATGGTTTCGTGACGAGAACATTGTCTTGGTGCCTCGTGTCAGGGGTTTTGTGGCAGTGTCCCGGGGAGTTGAGCTCCGAGGTGTTGTCGTCACAATTTTATCGTTGCAGTTCTGGAATATCTGAGTTTAGTTTTGCCGACATTGAAAATCTCTTTTATGCAGTTGTTGGTGAGATAACCTCGATGCCACCCAGTACTGGGGCGGGAGTTCGGGAGTATTGCCATAACTTGTATAACGGATGCTTTTCGAAGGTTGAGGTAGATGATTTCCGAAGGTTTCTTGGTTATGTGTTGAAGGATGGATACAGCTGGATGTAGGATTTGCTAGTTTTGGGTGAGATATTATGCTTCCCCTGTATCCCCAACACCTGATTGCATAACCGGAAAATTTCGGGAGTTTATAAGTGGGAATTCAAGTAGCTCTTAGGATATCTTTTCCGACAGATGTATGATATGAAATTGGGGTTCGACGTCTAGTGGTCCGCCTATTCACGGTTGGTTTTACAGTGGTCTCGTTGTGTCTTAAAGAGTCCTTGGCTATGCCGACTCGGGGACGCTTCGTATGTCATGTGCACTGCCTTGTACATGATGGTGCTATACGATCGAGCCCGTGTAGGCCCCACCATGAAAACTTCGGGCGAAATATCTATCATATGTTTGTTCCGGTTTATTCTGTAAGCCAATCCTTTTGTTTTTGTTTTGAGTTGTGATATTCGAGTTGCTTCAATGTCAAATGTTTATTCCATACCTTTCCTAAATGGTGTTCTCATATTTCTATGTGAATACTAATCCTTCTCGATAATCGAGATCGTCATGTCAATCCTTTTCAACCGGTGTGTTTCTCTTCAAGTGGATCCGATCATTTCAACATCCGCAAGATCAATTATCACTTCTTCTCAACGGTGTTTGTTTCATCCGTCTCCAAGTTGCCTTTGTTTTTCCCACCCACCCACCCTTTTTCCTCAAGGACTCAGATGTCTTAATCAAAGTATCCATTCTATTCTTGTGAAGTCTCTCCATCATTTTCCGTCAATATGTTTATCCGGTGATTCTCATGAAGATTCTAACGGAGCTTCAAGTTCGTCACTCTTCACTCGTTTTCTTTTCCGGTGGATTCAAATCAAACTTTGGTGTTCATCATATCCTTTTTTTCCTCGTTTCAAATACCTTCTCATGCCGGTGCACCTAATATTCATTCACTTCTCGCTATTTAATTGTTCCGGAGTGCTCAAGATATCTCAAAGATTCGTGTTTTCCACTATGCATTCGTTCAAGATCTTTCAAGGTTGTTATCTCATTCAAGCCATTTAAATTCAACCGGTGCATTCTCTCTTTTAAATCGTTCTACGGAGTTTCTTTTGAGTGGGCCCTAACCCACAGGTCTTTTCCCAGGATCTTACCCGACTCTTCTTATTTTCCCGGAGCTAGCTTCAAATTTTCTTTTCGAAGTTTGACATAAGAATGATTTATCATCAGTCAATTGCCTTTCTCCAAGATCTTTCAAATTCTTTTCATCGTTGGTTCAACCTTTCCAATTTTAATTCCAGAGTACCTTAATAATTTATGGTGGTGTTTCTTGTCGTAATTCTCAGATTTTGAAGACCGAAGAAGAATTTTCTCTCAATCTTGCTCCATTCTCTTCAAGATTCGTGGTTCTAGTTCAAGGCCATCCTCTCATAATTATTTTTCGATTGTGAGAATTCTTTTCACCCATCTGGAGCATTTCATGAGTTGTTTTCCATTTCTTTTCCCCGAAGCCCATCATCTAAGATTTCTTCATTCCAGTTTTCAGCTCTCATACTCTAAATCATACCGGTGTCTAAATCAAGGATTCTCTAATCAGCTCGTAATCTTTTCGTTCTCATGGGTCTAAATTCTCTAAAGCATCTTCGTTTAATTGCTAATTCTTCCCGGTGTGTCTTCATGTTTTAATCGTTCTTTTCAATTCTTACGGTGGTTTGCTCAAGAGTTCTCTTCCTTCTTCATCATATCAATTCATTCGTTGTTTCAATCCTACCGGTGGTCCATTAAGTTTGTGCTATATCTTTCTAAATCCTTTCTACGAGAATAAGTCGTATGCGATCCGTTGCTTGTCATCAATTTAAATTGGTGAAGGATAAGCATAATATAATTCTTATTCTTGTCCCATCCAAGTGATTAATTATTTTTCCGGAGTGGTTCATCATATCATATTCTCAGTTCGAGATGCTTTATCTTTTCTTTCCCAGAGTTCCAAGCTCTAATTATCACGGAGATCCATCTAAATCATTGCAAGGATTCACCTTGTGTTTTCAATTTCTCCTTCTTTTTATTCTTTTGCTACCGGAGTTCCTAATGAAGGTTCTACATGATGGTTCATCAAGGATTTTATCCCTTCTCGAAGTTTTCATCGAGATTCTTTCCTAAGGAGCTCAAGCTTTCTTCATATTGTAATCCGGAGTGCAACTCTTTCTTCCATATCATTGGATGTGGTGTTATGATTCACATGATTCGCATGTTGTTAAGAATGAGATATTTTAAATCCATCAATCTCGTCATTGGAGTTATCTTGGGTTATATTTTACCTAAAGCATTCACTAAGGATTGTTGCTATTATGGTGTTTTTAAATGATCCAAGTTCTTCATTTATCCTCCCAGTGAATAATTTTCTCGTCTCCTTGTTCTTATCAATCCAATTCTTTTTCCCGTGAGTGGCAGGTTGTCACCTCATAATTTGAGATGTACTCCATAAGACCATATCAAGCTTATTCTTTTCGTTGTTGGTGTTCTAACATCTACGTTCGACCCTTCTCCTAAGGATGCCTTTTCAAACTCTTTGGTGGCACAAGTTGGTTTTTTCTTCTCCATTCTCCATTTCAATTATCTATCTTCTATTCTTTCGTTCCGGAGGCATTGTGATGTTTCACTTTTCTCTCATATTCTCGAGTTGTGAAGATCATGTTCTTTTCATGCCTATCCATTTAACCGGAGTATTGTGTCCCTTTTCTCAAGAGCTTTCATTTTTATCAAGTGTTTCATCTCCTTTAAACCGGAGTGCTGTCTGAGATCTTTCTTACCCCTTGTTCCATTCATTCAATAATTCCGGAGGCAGTGTATTGTGATTTCATCAAGTATCTTCTCATCTTATCAAGTTCTTATGTAATTCCTTTTTCTTTTCAATCGGAGTGCTGCCCGAAGTTGTTCTTCCTTGTTCCTCTTTTCTAACGGACTGTTTTCAACTTCGTTCATCTCCGTTGTATCCTTTTCTCGAAATGGCTAAACCTTTTCAAGGTTCTTTGGTTTCACGCGTTTGTCGAAGAAGCAATTAGTTTTACCTCTCCCTTTCCTCTTCCGTTTTCCCTCCGGTGCCATCCTAGATCTCGGGACGAGATCCTCTCGTAGTGGTGGAGTGTTGTGACGCCCCGAGACCCATGCTCGAGAGGACTTCCATGTGTTCCGGGTTTCGCCGTGTGTTTCATTTGTGCTTGCCCTTTTATTGGTGCATTGCATCATGTCATCATGTCATCATGTCATAAGTCTTTTGTATCTTACTAAATAAATTGCATGGATCTTCGGTCCATTTAAATCGAGGGAATTCACTTGGTGATTCTCTTTATAACATATCCTCCCAATATTAGGGAGCTAAAAAAACATTCCATTCGTTTGGATTTACCGTAACACTCGTGCAAATAATTCCTCATGTCTATTCCTCTTCGAGTTTGACCTTCAAACCTTGCCAATATCTCTCATCTCTTTTATCGAGGCTCCTCCAAAAACCTCAACATTTTTGGACACTTCTGAAACCAAGCCCTAGTTCAAACTCATTTGAATTAAATTTAAATGAGTTTGAATTAAACTCTTCTATTTCGCATGAAACTTCTTTTCTTGAACTAAGTATAATTCTTAGACTCAGAAGGAGAAGTTTCAGCATTTTCTAAAACCCCCTAGCTATTTCTTTCCTTCCTTTTTTTCCTTCTATCTACTTCTCTGTAAATGGGAAATAGCAAAGGTTGGCCTTTTGATCCGACGCAGCAACTGGCCGGCCCATCTGCAGGTCCAGCCGACCCCCTCCTAATCCCTCTCTAAGGCCCTGGCCTTTTGCCTCTCCACTAGGCCGGCCCAAGGCTAAAGCCCACCCAAACCATTTCTATCCCTAGCCGCCGGAGAGGTATATGCTCGATCCCCTTTTCGTTCCTCCTCCAGCCGCCTCCTCATCCTCTCGCTCGATCCCATCCGCCCGCAGCCTCTCCTTCCCTCGACCCCCACTCTCTCCTCTCGTCTCGCTGCTCGCGCCGCCAGGAAGGAACGCGTGCGCCCGATCCTTTTCTCTCCCTCTCCATCGCTTGGGCCACCGAGCTCCACCAGGAAGACCAACCCCGCGCCGACGACCATGGAAGCTGCTGCTGCACGCCAAGTACCGTGCCGCTGTCGTCTTCACGACTTGCTTCGGTCCCTGCCACGCCCCTACATCGAGTCACCGGACCCCGTCCGCTGCTGCCTGGATCCGTGCGTTCGCCACCGTCGGTTACCTCGAGGAGCGCCGTCGCCCCGCAGCATATCTTGCTCTCTCTCTCTGACCTTGGACAGGGACCCCGGCGACTGTTGGAGAACGTTGCAGAAAACAAAAATTTTCCTACTCGTTTCACCAAGATCATCTAGGAGTTCATCTAGCAACGAGTCATGAGATGCATCTACATACCTTTGTAGATCGCGTGCGGAAGCGTTCAACGAACGGGGATGATGTAGTCGTACACAACGTGATCCAAATCACCGATGACCAGCGCCGAACGGACGACACCTCCGCGTTCAACACACGTACGGGACGGGAGACGTCTCCTCCTTCTTGATCCAGCAAGGGGGAAGGAGAGGTTGACGAAGATCCAGCAGCACGACGGCGTGGTGGTGGATGCAGGGCGTCGCAGTAGCAGGGCTTCGCCTATACTACGAGGAAGAGAGACGTAACGGGGAGAGAGGGAGGCGCCCGGGGATGGTGTGTCAAGTCCCTCCTCTCCCCCACTATATATAGGGGTGCCATGGGGGGGCGTCGGCCCTAGTAGATGGAATCTACTAGGGGGGCGGCGGCCTAGGGTGGGCCTTCCTCCCCAAGGCAAGGGGGGCGCCCCCTCTAGGGTTTCCCCTTAGCCCTAGCCGCATGGGCCCCCTAGGGGCTGGCGCCCCAGCCCACTATGGGCTGGGTTCCCTCCTATTTCAGCCCATGGGGCCCTCCGGGATAGGTGGCCCCACTCGGTGGAGCCCCGGGACCCTTCCGGTGGTCCCGGTACAATACCGGGTACACCGAAACTTGTCCCGATGGCCGAAACTGCACATCCTATATATAATTCTTTACCTCCGGACCATTCCGGAACTCCTCGTGACGTCCTGGATCTCATCCGGGACCCCGAACAACATTCGGGTTACTGCATATACTTATCTTCACAACCCTAGCATCACCGAACCTTAAGTGTGTAGACCCTACGGGTTCGGGAGACAAGCAGACATGACCGAGACGACTCTCCGGTCAATAACCAACAGCGGGATCTGGATACCCATGTTGGCTCCCACATGCTCCACGATGATCTCATCGGATGAACCACGATGTCGAGGATTCAATCAACCCCGTATGCAATTCCCTTTGTCAATCGATATATTACTTGCCCGAGATTCGATCGTCGGTATCCCAATACCTCGTTCAATCTCGTCACCGGCAAGTCACTTTACTCGTACCGTAATGCATGATCCCGTGACCAGACACTTGGTCACTTTGAGCTCATTATGATGATGCATTACCGAGCGGGCCCAGTGATACCTCTCCGTCATACGGAGTGACAAATCCCAGTCTTGATCCGTGTCAACCCAACAGACACTTTCAGAGATACCCGTAGTATACCTTTATAGTCATCCAGTTATGTTGTGACGTTTGGTACACCCAAAGCACTCCTACGGTATCCGGGAGTTACACGATCTCATGGTCTAAGGAAAAGATACTTGACATTGCAAAACTCTAGCAAACGAACTATACGATCTTTATGCTATGTTTAGGATTGGGTCTTGTCCATCACATCATTCTCCTAATGATGTGATCTCGTTATCAATGACATCTTATGTCCATAGCCAGGAAACCATGACTATCTGTTGATTAACGAGCTAGTCAACTAGAGGCTTACTAGGGACATGTTGGTGTCTGTTATTCACACATGTATTACGATTTCTGGATAACACAATTATAGCATGAATAAAGACAATTACCATGAACAAGGAAATATAATAATAATGCTTTTATTATTGCCTCTAGGGCATATTTCCAACAGTCTCCCACTTGCACTAGAGTCAATAATCTAGTTACATTGTGATGAATCGAACACCCATGGAATTCTGGTGTTGATCATGTTTTGCCCTAGGGGGAGGTTTAGTCAACGGATCTGCTACATTCAGGTCCATATGTACTTTACAAATATCTATTTCTCCATCCTGAACATTTTCACGAATGGAGTTGAAGCGACGCTTGATATGCCTTGTCTTCTTGTGAAACCTGGGCTCCTTGGCAAGTGCAATAGCTCCAGTGTTGTCACAGAAGAGCTTGATCGGCCCCGACGCATTGGGTATGACTCCGAGGTCGGTGATGAACTCCTTCACCCAGATTGCTTCATGTGCTGCCTCCGAGGCTGCCATGTACTCCGCTTCACATGTAGATCCCGCCACGACGCTCTGCTTGCAACTGCACCAGCTTACTGCCCCACCATTCAAAATATACACGTATCCGGTTTGTGACTTTGAGTCATCCAGATCTGTGTCGAAGCTAGCGTCGACGTAACCCTTTACGACGAGCTCTTCGTCACCTCCATAAATGAGAAACATCTCCTTAGTCCTTTTCAGGTACTTCAGGATATTCTTGACCGCTGTCCAGTGTTCCTTGCCGGGATTACTTTGGTACC
The DNA here is from genome assembly GCA_034509565.1 of Triticum monococcum. NCBI lineage: Eukaryota > Viridiplantae > Streptophyta > Magnoliopsida > Poales > Poaceae > Triticum > Triticum monococcum. The sequence continues at coordinate 70,373,378 of CM067842.1, read as the reverse complement.
TTCCTACCAAACTTACGGCAAGGTTTACATCAGGTCTGGTACACAGCATGGCATACATAATAGAACCTATGGCTGAGGCATAGGGGATGATACTCATCTCTTCTATTTCTTCTGCCGTGGTCGGACTTTGAGCCGAGCTCAATTTCATACCTTGTAACACAGGCAAGAACCCCTTCTTAGATTGATCCATATTGAACTTCTTCAATATCTTATCAAGGTATGTGCTTTGTGAAAGACCTATGAGGCGTCTCGATCTATCTCTATAGATCTTGATGCCTAATATATAAGCAGCTTCTCCAAGGTCCTTCATTGAAAAACTCTTATTCAAGTAGGCCTTGATGCTGTCCAAAAGTTCTATATCATTTCCCATGAAAAGTATGTCATCTACATATAATATGAGAAATGCTACAGAGCTCCCACTCACTTTCTTGTAAACACAGGCTTCTCCATAAGTCTGCGTAAACCCAAACGCTTTGATCATCTCATCAAAGCGAATGTTCCAACTCCGAGATGCTTGCACCAACCCATAAATCGAGCGTTGGAGCTTGCACACTTTGTCAGCATTCTTAGGATCGACAAAACCTTCCGGCTGCATCATATACAATTCTTCCTTAAGGAAACCATTAAGGAATGCCGTTTTGACGTCCATTTGCCATATTTCATAATCGTAAAACGCGGCAATTGCTAACATGATTCGGACGGACTTCAGCTTCGCTACCGGTGAGAAAGTCTCATCGTAGTCAACCCCTTGAACTTGTCGATAACCTTTAGCGACAAGCCGAGCTTTATAGATGGTCACATTACCATCCGCGTCTGTCTTCTTCTTAAAGATCCAATTATTTTCTATGGCTCGCCGTTCAATGGGCAAGTCAGTCAAAGTCCATACTTCGTTTTCATACATGGATCCTATCTTGGATTTCATGGCTTCTAGCCATTTGTCGGAATCCGGGCCCGCCATCGCTTATTCATAGTTCGAAGGTTCACCGTTGTCTAACAACATGATTTCCAAGACAGGGTTGCCGTACCACTCTGGTGCGGAACGTGTCCTTGTGGACCTTCGAATTTCAGTAGTAACTTGATCAGAAGTTTCATGATCATCATCATTAACTTCCTCTCCAGTCGGTGTAGGCACCTCAGGAACATTTTCTTGAGTTGCGCCATTTTCCGGTTCAAGAGGTAATACTTCATCAAGTTCTATTTTCCTCCCACTTACTTCTTTCGAGAGAAACTCTTTCTCTAGAAAGGATCCATTCTTGGCAACAAAGATCTTGCCTTCGGATCTGAGGTAGAAGGTATACCCAATAGTTTCTTTTGGGTATCCTATGAAGACGCATTTTTCCGACTTGGGTTCGAGCTTTTCAGGTTGAAGTTTCTTGACATAAGCATCGCATCCCCAAACTTTCAGAAACGACAACTTAGGTTTCTTTCCAAACCATAATTCAAACGGTGTCGTCTCAACGGATTTTGATGGAGCCCTATTTAAAGTGAATGCAGCAGTCTCTAAAGCATAGCCCCAAAAAGATAGTGGTAAATCGGCAAGAGACATCATAGACCGCACCATATCTAATAGAGTGCGATTACGACGTTCGGACACACCGTTACGCTGAGGTGTTCCAGGCGGCGTGAGCTATGAAACTATTCCACATTTTCTTAAGTGTGTGCCAAATTCGTGACTCAAGTATTCTCCTCCACGATCTAATCGTAGAAACTTGATTTTCCTGTCACGTTGATTCTCGACCTCACTCTGAAATTCCTTGAACTTTTCAAAGGTTTCAGACTTGTGTTTCATTAAGTAAATATATCCATATCTACTCAAATCATCAGTGAGAGTGAGAACATAATGATAGCCGCCGCGAGCCTCAACACTCATTGGACCGCACACATCAGTATGTATGATTTCCAATAAGTTGGTTGCTCGCTCCATTGTTCCTGAGAACGGAGTCTTGGTCATTTTACCCATAAGGCATGGTTCGCACGTGTCAAATGATTCATAATCAAGAGACTCTAAAAGTCCATCTGCATGGAGCTTCTTCATGCGTTTGACACCTATGTGACCAAGGCGGCAGTGCCACAAGTATGTGGGACTATCATTATCAACCTTACATCTTTTGGTACTCACACTATGAACATGTGTAGCATTACGTTCGAGATTCATAAAGAATAAACCATTCACCATAGGAGCATGACCATAAAACATATCTCTCATATAAATAGAACAACCATTATTCTCGGATTTAAATGAGTAGCCATCTCGAATTAAACGAGATCCCGATACAATGTTCATGCTCAAAGCTGGTACTAAATAACAATTATTGAGGTTTAAAACTAATCCTATAGGTAAATGAAGAGGCAGCGTGCCGACGGCGATCACATCGACTTTGGAACCATTCCCGACGCGCATCGTCACCTCGTCCTTTGCCAGTCTTCGCCTATTCCGTAGTTCCTGCTGTGAGTTACAAATGTGAGCAACTGCACCGGTATCAAATACCCAAGAGCTACTACGATTACTGGTAAGCTACACATCAATTACATGTATATCACATATACCTTTTGTTTTGCCGGCCTTCTTGTCTGCTAAGTACTTGGGGCAATTCCGCTTCCAGTGACCGCTTCCCTTGCAATAAAACCACTCAGTCTCGGGCTTGGGTCCATTCTTTGGCTTCTTCCCGGCAGCTTGCTTGCCGGGCGCGGCAACCTCCTTGCCGTCCTTCTTGAAGGCTTTCTTACCCTTGCCCTTCTTGAACTTAGTGGTTTTATTGACCATCAACACCTGATGTTCCTTCTTGACTTCTACCTCTGCTGATTTCAGCATAGCAAATACTTCAGGAATGGTCTTTTCCATCCCCTGCATATTGAAGTTCATCACAAAGCTCTTGTAGCTCGGTGGAAGCGACTGGAGGATTCTGTCAATGACCGCATCATCCGGGAGATTAACTCCCAGCTGAGTCAAGCGGTTATGTAATCCAGACATCGTGAGTATGTGCTCACTGACAGAACTGTTTTCCTCCATCTTACAGCTGAAGAACTTGTCGGAGACCTCATATCTCTCGACCCGGGCATGAGCTTGGAAAACCATTTTCAGCTCTTCGAACATCTCATATGCTCCATGTCTCTCAAAACGCTTTTGGAGCCCCGGTTCTAAACTGTAAAGCATGTCGCACTGAACGAGGGAGTAGTCATCGGTACGTGCCTGCCAAGCGTTCATAACGTCTTGTTCAGCAGGGAGGATAGGTGCGTCACCCAGCGGTGCTTGTAGGACATAATCTTTCTTGGCAGCTATGAGGATGATCCTCAGGTTCCGGACCCAGTCCGTATAGTTGCTGCCATCGTCTTTCAGCTTGGTTTTCTCTAGGAACGCGTTGAAGTTGAGGACTACGTGGGCCATTTGATCTACAAGACATATTGTAAAATATTTTAGACTAATGTTCATGATAATAAAGTTCATCCAATCAAATTATAATGAACTCCCACTTAGATTAGACATCCCTCTAGTCATCTAAGTATTACATGATCCTAGTTAACTAGGCCGTGTCCGATCATCACGTGAGACGGACTAGTCAACGTCGGTGAACATCTTCATGTTGATCGCATCTTCTATACGACTCATGCTCGACGTTTCGGTCTTCTGTGTTCCGAGGCCATGTCTATGCACATGCTAGGCTCGTCAAGTTAACCCTAAGTGTTTTGCATGTGTAAAACTGTCTTACACCCGTTGTATGTGAACGTAAGAATCTATCACACCCGATCATCACGTGGTGCTTCGAAACGACGAACTTTAGCAACGGTGCACAGTTAGGGGAGAACACTTCTTGAAATTGTTATGAGGGATCATCTTATTTACTACCGCCGTTCTAAGTAAACAAGATGCAAAACATGATAAACATCACATGCAATCAAATAATAAACGTGACATGATATGGCCATTATCACATAGCTCCTTTGATCTCCATCTTGGGGCTCCATGATCGTCTTGTCACCGGCTTGACACCATGATCTCCATCATCATGATCTCCATCATCGTGTCTCCATGAAGTTGCTCGCCAATTATTACTTCTACTACTATGGCTAACGCGTTTAGCAATGAAGCAAAGTAATTTACATGGCGTTTCTCAATGACACGCAGGTCATATAAAAGAATAAAGACAACTCCTATGGCTCCTGCCGGTTGTCATATTCATCGACATGCAAGTCGTGATTCCTATTACAATAGCATGAACATCTCATACATCACATATAGATCATTCATCATTCATCACAACTTTGGCCATATCATATCACAAACCACTTGCTGCAAAAACAAGTTAGACATCCTCTAATTGTTGTTGCAAGTTTTTACGTGGCTGAATTAGGGTTCTAGCAAGAACGTTTTCTTACCTACGTGAAAACCACAACGTGATTTGTCAACTTCTATTTACCCTTCATAAGGACCCTGTTCATCGAATCCGCTCCAACTAAAGTAGGAGAGACAGACACCCGCCAGCCACCTTATGCAACTAGTGCATGTTAGTCGGTGGAACCGGTCTCACGTAAGCGTACGTGTAAGGTTGGTCCGGGCCGCTTCATCCCACAATACCGCTGAAGCAAGAAAAGACTAGTAGCGGCAAGAAAGTTGACAAATCCACGCCCACAACAAATTGTGTTCTACTCGCGCAAGAAGAACTACGCATAGACCTAGCTCATGATGCCACTGTTGGAGAACGTTGCAGAAAACAAAAATTTTCCTACTTGTTTCACCAAGATCATCTAGGAGTTCATCTAGCAACGAGTCACGAGATGCATCTACATACCTTTGTAGATCGCGTGCGGAAGCGTTCAACGAATGGGGATGATGTAGTCGTACACAACGTGATCCAAATCACCGATGACCAGCGCCGAACGGACGGCACCTCCGCGTTCAACACACGTACGGGACGGGAGACGTCTCCTCCTTCTTGATCCAGCAAGGGGGAAGGAGAGGTTGACGAAGATCCAGCAGCACGACGGCGTGGTGGTGGATGCAGGGCGTCGCAGTAGCAGGGCTTCGCCTATACTACGAGGAAGAGAGACGTAACGGGGAGAGAGGGAGGCGCCCGGGGATGGTGTGTCAAGTCCCTCCTCTCCCCCACTATATATAGGGGTGCCATGGGGGGGCGTCGGCCCTAGTAGATGGAATCTACTAGGGGGGCGGCGGCCTAGGGTGGGCCTTCCTCCCCAAGGCAAGGGGGGCGCCCCCTCTAGGGTTTCCCCTTAGCCCTAGCCGCATGGGCCCCCTAGGGGCTGGCGCCCCAGCCCACTATGGGCTGGGTTCCCTCCTATTTCAGCCCATGGGGCCCTCCGGGATAGGTGGCCCCACTCGGTGGACCCCCGGGACCCTTCCGGTGGTCCCGGTACAATACCGGGTACACCGAAACTTGTCCCAATGGCCGAAACTGCACATCCTGTATATAATTCTTTACCTCCGGACCATTCCGGAACTCCTCGTGACGTCCTGGATCTCATCCGGGACCCCGAACAACATTCGGGTTACTGCATATACTTATCTTCACAACCCTAGCGTCACCGAACCTTAAGTGTGTAGACCCTACGGGTTCGGGAGACAAGCAGACATGACCGAGACGACTCTCCGGTCAATAACCAACAGCGGGATCTGGATACCCATGTTGGCTCCCACATGCTCCACGATGATCTCATCGGATGAACCACGATGTCGAGGATTCAATCAACCCCGTATGCAATTCCCTTTGTCAATCGATATATTACTTGCCCGAGATTCGATCGTCGGTATCCCAATACCTCGTTCAATCTCGTCACCGGCAAGTCACTTTACTCGTACCGTAATGCATGATCCCGTGACCAGACACTTGGTCACTTTGAGCTCATTATGATGATGCATTACCGAGTGGGCCCAGTGATACCTCTCCGTCATACGGAGTGACAAATCCCAGTCTTGATCCGTGTCAACCCAACAGACACTTTCGGAGATACCCGTAGTATACCTTTATAGTCACCCAGTTACGTTGTGACGTTTGGTACACCCAAAGCACTCCTACGGTATCCGGGAGTTACATGATATCATGGTCTAAGGAAAAGATACTTGACATTGCAAAACTCTAGCAAACGAACTATACGATCTTTATGCTATGTTTAGGATTGGGTCTTGTCCATCACATCATTCTCCTAATGATGTGATCTCGTTATCAATGACATCTTATGTCCATAGCCAGGAAACCATGACTATCTGTTGATTAACGAGCTAGTCAACTAGAGGCTTACTAGGGACATGTTGGTGTCTGTTATTCACACATGTATTACGATTTCCGGATAACACAATTATAGCATGAATAAAGACAATTACCATGAACAAGGAAATATAATAATAATGCTTTTATTATTGCCTCTAGGGCATATTTCCAACAGCGACCCCATGGATGGCCGGCTCCGCCAAGCATCCTGCTGCTTCATCATGGCCTTCCCTCTCCTCTCGTGCCCGATGCCGCAGGCGCACCAAGGGCGCCTCCCGTGGCTGCCGTTGCCCGCTGCTGCGCTTCTCCTTCTCCCAGGTGCCGTCGCCGTCCAAGACTAGCAGGCAACTGCAACGCCTTTTGCCTCCTCATCCGCGCTCTGCTCGTCCCAGACCTCCCCTGCAAGCGCGTGCCACCGTGCCGAGTCCCTGCTCGCCTCCTCTGCTTCGCTTCGGCACGAGGATGAGCCCCTACCTCTGCTTCCTGCCGAGTTCGGGTGGTCCCTGTTCAAGCCGCCTATGACCCGTGCTTCTCCGTGGCTTCGTGTTGGACCGTCAAGACCGTCAAGACCACAGGCGCCCGAATGACTACAAAGTTTTGCGTCAAGTACCTCTACTGTCATCATCGGAATCCCATGAATGCCAAGTACCCCAACGCCCGACGCCAAGAACCACTACCATCGTCGAAGACCAATGTAACGCATGCGTCAAGTACCTCTTCGGAAGACCTGAACGTCTACGAACCGTGTATGACTACCGTCGACAGAGACCGCGAGTACAACTACTTCATAATACGTCGCCAAGTTCCCCTCCAAACATGTACGAATACACCCGGTGATGCGACAAGTACCACGATAACGTGTACAACTACTCCGGCAAGATCGGACCGACAAGCATCCCGGCGTCGTGCGAACCACTACCGTCACCTCGAAGACATTGGAGTCATATAGTACCTCTCCGAACGAACGTGAACCACTACTTCCGCTACTATCGAACCCAATCCGCTTCGAAAAAGGCACGCTTCAAAAGGTATAACCATTGACACGACCGTCCGTGGACCGAATGCATGTTATGTGATGCGAGATGAACCTCGTGTTTGCAGCGTGCCCGTTTGTTACATGCATGACCCTCGGTTGCCATGCCGCTGACGCATGGGACACCCGGTATCCGGGAGCGCCCCACCATCTTTTGCACGCTCCCGCCACACTTCTCTTTTGCATCGGTATCTCAATCGAGTTACTGGGAACCGGAACGTTGCCGTGGCACCGTTTCGTCATCGTCGCCGTGGCACCCCTTTTATTTCCGCCACGATGACAAATGCCTCATAATATGCTCTTGTTAACATTTTCTTAAAACTTGCATAACTTGAACATGTCACCCGCATCATGATAACAACAATTAAAATGTTTAAATTGTTGTTGCTATATATTACTAATGCATATGGGGATTTACCGGGTTTGTTGTTTATTATATCTGGCCCTATTTAAATTGTTTAGATGGTGTAGTTTTGTTATACCTCACCTCTTGCCATGTTTAAAAACATTTAATATTGTGGAGTACCTAACCGGGAGAGAACTAAATAATTGATGTGGTGTTCTGTCAATATGCAACTCGTTGCATATTGAGCTCCATTTAATCTGTAGGATTGCTTGTGCACTTTGCCATGCCATGCCTCTTTAAACCGGACATGCATCATACTTGTTGTGCATCATGCCATGATTTTGTGGTGGTTGTTTACTATGTTGTTTGCTCCTTTCCGGTGTTGCTTCTTCGGGTTGGTTCTGATAACGTCGTGTTGTGAGGATTCGTTCGACTATGTCCGTTTGTCGTCTTCATGGACTCGTTCTTCTTCCTTGCGGGATTTCAGGCAAGATGACCATACCCTCGAAATCACTTCTATCTTTGCTTGCTAGATGCTCGCTCTTTTGCTATGCCTATGCTGCGATACCTACCACTTGCTCATCATGCCTCCCATATTGTTGAACCAAGCCTCTAACCCACCTTGTCCTAGCAAACCATTGTTTGGCTATGTTACCGGTTTGCTCAGCCCCTCTTATAGCGTTGTTAGTTGCAGGTGAGGATTGAAGTTTGTTCCTTGTTGGAACATGGAGATGTTGTTCCTTGTTGGAACATGTTTACTTGTGGGGATATCACAATATATCTTATTTAATTAATGCATCTATATACTTGGTAAAGGGTGGAAGGCTCGGCCTTATGCCTGGTGTTTTGTTCCACTCTTGCCGCCCTAGTTTCCGTCATATCGGTGTTATGTTCCTGGATTTTGCGTTCCTTACGCGGTTGGGTATAATGGGAACCCCTTGACAGTTCGCTTTGAATAAAACTCCTCCAGCAAGGCCCAACCTTGGTTTTATCATTCGCCACCTAGCCTCTTTTTCCCTTGGGTTAGGCCAGCCCAAGGGTCATCTTTATTTTAACCCCCCCTGGGCCAGTGCTTGTCTAAGTGTTGGTCCGAACTGAGTAGACTGCGGGGCAACCTCGGGGAAAATTGAGGGCTGGTTTTACTCGTAGGATGTCTCATCCGGTGTTGCCCTGAGAACAAGATATGTCCAGCTCCCATCAGGATGTCGGCGCATCGGGCGGCTTTGCTGGACTTGTTTTACCATTGTCGAGGATGTCTTGTAGAACCGGGATACCGAGTCTGATCGAAATGTCTCGGGAGGAGGTCTATTCCTTCGTTGACCGTGAGAGCTTGTGATGGGCTAAGTTGGGACACCCCTGCAGGGATTTGAACTTTCGAAAGCTGTGCCCGCGGTTATGGGCAGATGGGAATTTGTTAATGTCCGATTGTAGAAAACCTGAAGTTGACCTTAATTAAAATACATCAACCGCGTGTGTAACCATGATGGTCTCTTTCCGGCAGAGTCCGGGAAGTGAACACGGTGTTGGAGTTATGCTTGATGTAGGTTGTTCTAGGATCACTTCTTGATCATACTTTTATCGACCGTGCTTTGCCTTCTCTTCTCGCTCTCATTTGCGTATGTTAGCCACCATATATGCTAGTCGCTTGCTGCAGCTCCACCTCATACCTTTACCTTTCCCATAAGCTTAAATAGTCTTGATCGCGAGGGTGTGAGATTGCTGAGTCCCCGTGACTCACAGATACTTCCAAAACCAGCTTGTAGGTGCCGATGAGTCCATGCAGATGATGCAACCTAGCTCAGGAGGAGCTCGATGAAGATCTTGTCCTTTGTGTTGTTTCGTTCTAGTTGATCAGTAGTGGAGCCCAGTTGGGGTCGATCGGGGACCGTGTCGCATTTGGGGTTCTTCTTTTATTTTGGTTCCGTAGTCGGACCCTGATTGTATTTGGTTGATGTACTGCTTTATTCATGTATTTGTGTGAAGTGGCGATTGTAAGCCAACTATGTATCTTTTCCCTTAGGTATTACATGGGTTGTGTGAAGATTACCTCACTTGCGACATTGCTTTCAATGCAGTTATGCCTCTAAGTCGTGCTTCGACACGTGGGAGATATAGCCGCATCGAGGGCGTTACATCTCTGGAAGAAGAAATTGATGAAACTGTGAGCTCATTGGATGAAAGAGATGATGCGGAGAGCGAAGAACAAAAGGAGGAAGAGCGGATTGATCACCCGTGCCCACCTTCTAATGAGAGTAACTCTTCAACTCATACATTTTTTAATTTCCCTTCGTGCTTACCAAAGGATGATTGCTATGATGATTGTTATGATCCCATTGATTCTCTTGAAATATCCCTTTTTGATGATTCTTGCTATGCTTGTGGCCAAGATGCCAATATGAATTATGCTTATGGAGATGAACTTGCTATAGTTCCTTATGTTAAACATGAAATTGTTGCTATTGCACCCACGCATGATAGTCCTATTATCTTTTTGAATTCTCCAAACTACACTATATCGAAGAAGTTTGCACTTATTAAGGATTACATTGATGGGTTGCCTTTTACCGATGCACATGATGATTTTGATGAGTATAATATGCATGTGCTTGCTGCTCCTACTTGCAATTATTATGAGAGAGGAACTATATCTCCACCTCTCTATGTTTCCAATATGATAAAATTGCAAGAAACTGTTTATACTATGCATTGGCCTTTATTTTGTCTGCATTAATTGTTCTTTTATGACATGCCGATGCATAGGAAGAGAGTTAGACTTTGTTATTGCATGGTATATGTTACTTTGTGCTCACTACTAACTTATAAATCATTGTTAATTAAAATTGGCTTTGATATACCTTGGGATCCGGGTGGATTCATTACTTGAGCACTATATGCCTAGCTTAATGGCTTTAAAGAAAGTGCTGCCTGGGAGACAACCCGGAAGTTTTAGGGAGTCACTTATTTCTGTTGAGTGCTTTCATATAGTTTAAAAACAACAAAAATAAAGAGGGGAACCTAAAACTTTTTCAAAAAGGAAAGTGAAAGTGAGAGAGACAAGCATTGTTGAAGTGGGAGCTAGCCTTGAACTTTGTTCATGCTCACGGAAACTTTGTGAATCTTGATTACAGAAACTTTTCACCAAAAATAATTATCCCCTTGTACAATTCCATTGTATTATAAAAATAATGTGCCAAGGTTTACCTTTAGGATGTTTACATTTGCATGATGGTTTGTACGGTGCAGGACAGAAACTTTGGCTGTAGTGCGCGATTTTACATTTTTATCTGGAACATGAAATGGTTCTGATTCTTTTTGAACTGTATTTCTGTACAAATTTTTTATTTTTCCTATTTTTGGCAGAATTTTTAAAGTATCAGAAGTATGGTGAATGTTCAGATTGCTACAGACTGTTCTGTTTTAGACAGATTCTGTTTTTGATGCATAGTTTGCCTGTTTTGATGAACCTATCAATTTATATCAGTGGATTAAGCCATGAAAAAGTTATATTACAGTAGAAAAAATGAAAAAAATATGAATTGGTTTGCAACTTTACTTAGAGTAGTGATTTGCTTTATTATACTAACGGATCTTACCGAGTTTTCTGTTGGAGTTTTGTGTGGATGAAGTGTTCGATGATCGAGAAGGTCTCGATGTGAGAAGAAGGAAGAGAGGCAAGATCTCAACCTTGGGGATGCCCGAGGCACCCCAAGTAAATATTCAAGGAGACTCAAGTGTCTAATCTTGGGGATGCTGGGGAGGCATCCCCTCTTTCTTCAACAAATATCGGTATGTTTTCGGATTCGTTTCGTTCATGCGATATGTGCAAGTCTTGGAGTGTATTTTGCATTTAGGTTTTTATTTTTCTTTTTATGCACCATGCTGGTATGAGATAGTCCTTGGTTGATTTATAGAATGCTCATTGCACTTCACTTATATCTTTTGAGTATGGCTTTATAGAATGATTCATGTGCTTCACTTATATCATTTGAAGTTTGGATTGCCTGTTTCTCTTTACATAGAAAACCGTCATTTGTAGAATGCTCTTTTGCTTCACTTATATTTGTTAGAGCGTGGGCATATCTTTTGTAGAAATAATAAAAACTCTCTTGCTTCACTTATATCTATTTAGAGAGATGACAGGAACTGGTCATTCACATGGTTAGTCATAAAATCCTACATAAACTTGTAGATCGCTGAATATGATATGTTTGATTCCTTGCAATAGTTTTGCGATATAAAGGTGGTGATATTAGAGTCATGCTAGTCGAGTAATTGTGAAATTGAGAAATACTTGTGTTGAGGTTTGCAAGTCCCGTAGCATGCACGTATGGTGAACCGTTATGTAACGAAGTCAGAGCATGAGGTGTTTATTGATTGTCTTCCTTATGAGTGGCGGTCGGGGACGAGCGATGGTCTTTTCCTACCAATCTATCCCCCTAGGAGCATGCGCGTAGTACTTTGTTTCGATGACTAATAGATTTTTGCAATAAGTATGTGAGTTCTTTATGACTAATGTTGAGTCCATGGATTATACGCACTCTCACCCTTCCACCATTGGTAGCCTCTCTAGTACTGCGCAACTTTCACCGGTACCATAAACCCACCATATACCTTCCTCAAAACAGCCACCGTACCTACCTATCATGGCATTTCCATAGCCATTCCGAGATATATTGCCATGCAACTTTCATCATCATCATATACATGACTTGAGCATTCATTGTCATATTGCTTTGCATGATCGTAAGATAGCTAGCATGATGTTTTCATGGCTTGTCCGTTTTTTGATGTCATTGCTACGCTAGATCATTGCACATCCCGGTACACCGCCGGAGGCATTCATATAGAGTCATATCTTTGTTCTAGATGTCGAGTTGTAATATTGAGTTGTAAGTAAATAAAAGTGTGATGATCATCATTATTAGAACATTGTCCCATGTGAGGTTATCAAAATAAAAGTGGCCAAAGAAGCCCCCCAAAAAAAGAGAGAGGCCAAAGAAGCCTACAAAAAAAAGAAAAAAAAGAGAGAAAAAGAGAGAAGGGGCAATGTTACTATCCTTTTACCACACTTGTGCTTCAAAGTAGCACCATGTTCTTCATATAGAGAGTCTCTTGAGTTATCACTTTCATATACTAGTGGGAATTTTAATTATAGAACTTGGCTTGTATATTCCAACGATGGGCTTCCTCAAATGCCCTAGGTCCTCATGAGCAAGCAAGTTGGATGCACACCCACTTAGTTTTAGTTTGAGCTTTCATATACTTATAGCTCTAGTGCATTTGTCGCATGGCAATCCCTACTCACTCACATTGATATCTATTGATGGGCATCTCCATAGCCCGTTAATACGCCTAGTTGATGTGAGACTATCTTCTCCTTTTTTGTCTTCTCCACACAACCCCCATCATCATATTCTATTCCACCTATAGTGCTATGTCCATGGCTCACGCTCATGTATTGCGTGGAAGTTGAAAAGGTTTGAGAACGTCAAAAGTATGAAACAATTGCTTGGCTTGTCATCGGGGTTGTGCATGATGTGAATATTTTGTGTGGTGAAGATGGAGCATAGCCAAACTATATGATTTTGTAGGGATGAGCTTTCTTTGGCTATGTTATTTCAATAAGACATAATTGCTTGGTTGGTATGCTTGAAGTATTATTGTTTTTATGTCAAATGATAGACTATTGCTTTGAATCACTCGTGTCTTAATATTCATGCCATGATTAGACATATGATCAAGATTATGCTAGGTAGCATTCCACATCAAAAATTATCTTTTTTATCATTTACCTACTCGAGGACGAGCAGGAATTAAGCTTAGGGATGCTGATACGTCTCCATCGTATCTATAATTTTTGATTGTTCCATGCCCATATTATTCAACTTTCATATACTTTTTGGCAACTTTTTATATTATTTTTGGGACTAACATATTGATCCAGTGCCCAGTGCCAGTTCCTGTCTGTTGCATGTTTTTGGTTTCACTAAATATCCATATCAAACGGAGTCCAAACGGGATAAAAACGGACGGAGCTTATTTTAGGAAAATATGGAAAATTCGGAAGGAAAATCAACGCAAACCAGTGCCCAAGGTGGTCATGAGGCAGGGGGGCGCCCCCCTTAGGGCGCGCCCCTACCCTCGTGAGCCCACTGTACGGCGGTTGACGCTCTTCTTTTGCCGCAAGAAAGCTAATATTCGGAAAATAATCACGGCGAACGTTTCAAGCCAATCGGAGTTACGAATCTCCATATATATAGGAAAGGGTGAAACCCAGCCAGAGGAGAACGCAGAACCAGAGAGAAACAAAGAGATATATCCAATCTTGGAGGGGCTCTCGCCCCTCCCACGCCATGGGAGCCAAGGACCAGAGGGGAAACCCTTATCCCATCTAGGGAGGAGGTCAAGGAAGAAGAAGAAGAAGAAGGGGGGCCCTCTCCCCCTTGCTTCCGGTGGCGCCGGAGCGCTGCCGGGGCCATCATCATCACCGCCATCTTCACCAACAACTTCACCGCCATCATCACCAACTCTTCCCCCCTCTATGCAGCGGTGTAACCTCTCTCTTACCCGCTGTAAGCTCTACTTAAACATGGTGCTCAACGCTATATATTATTTCCCAATGATGTATGGCTATCCTATGATGTTTGAGTAGATCTATTTTGTCCTAATGGCTATTTGATGATCGTGATTGGTTTGAGTTGTATGTTTTATTATTGGTGCTGTCCAATGGTGCTCTCCGTCTTGCGCAAGTGTGAGGGATTCCCGCTGTAGGGTTTCCAATATGCTTATGATTTGCTTATGGTGGGTGGCGTGAGTGACAGAAGCACAGACCCGAGTAAGTAGGTTGTTTGCGTATGGGATAAAGGGGACTTGATGCTTTAATGCTATGGTTGGGTTTTACCTTAATGAATCTTTAGTAGTTGCAGATGCTTGCTAGAGTTCCAATCATAAGTGCATATGATCCAGGTAGAGAAAGTATGTTAGCTTATGCCTCTCCCTCAAATAAAATTGCAATAATGATTACCGGTCTAGTTATACATTGCCTAGGGACAAATAACTTTCTTGTTGACAAAAGCTCTCTACTAAAACTAATTTAGTCGTGTCTTTATCTAAACAGCCCCTAGCTTTTATTTTCGTGTTCTTTACTTTCTTGCAAGCTTACCCAAAAACACCTACAAAGTACTTCTAGTTTCATACTTGTTCTAGGTAAAGCGAATGTCAAGCGTGTGTAGAGTTGTATCGGTGGTTGATAGAACTTGAGGGAATATTTGTTCTACGTTTAGCTCCTCGTTGGGTTCGACACTCTTACTTATCGAAAACTATTGCGATCCCCTATACTTGTGGGTTCTCAAGCACACACTGGGAGAGGCCAAACATCGTATCATCGTATGGAGAAAGGATTGCATCATCTTTCGAAGGCCACCGACACCGCGTTAGCCGACTCCTCGTCGAAGTCCGCCACCGAGTCAGCAGACTCCAAGTCCACCAATGCGTCAGGCCACTCCTCCTCCTCCAAGTCTGGCAAAGCGTCAGGCCACTCCTCCTCCAAGTCCGACACAGCTTCAGGCCACTCCTCCTCCTTCAAGTCCGGCACAACTTCAGGCCACTCCTCCTCAAGTCCGACACAACTTTAGGCCACTCCTCCTCGTCCTACTCAGCCACGTCAGTCGTCTCCGCCGCCTTAGCAATCACGGAAGAGAGCCGCCGCACCTATGGTGCGTAGCGGTACAAGTCGAGGTAGGACGGGAGGTACAGGCGGAGGCAAGAAATTTCAATATGGTCCAAGCAGCCTCGCGCCTCTTCCGGAGAGGCCTTATGACAAGTCCGAGGAGGAAAACACAGCCATATCGAAGGTCGAGGTGGAAGCCCATTTTGCACTGAAACCGCCACCACCGCCAAGGGAGAAAGTGCCTGAGGAAAAGATTGACCACTTCATTCGTATGGCTAGACCACCAGCTCCCAAGCCTGTTGACACAGACTATGAGCGCCACCTCAGAAAGTTAAATCGAGCACGTCTACAGAAAGAGGCGAGCTCGAGCTCGAGCAAATCATCTGGCAAAAAATACGATAAATCCGTTCCCTAGCTGGGAGAACAGACGGCGCAATCAACCCCCCCGCTTGTTGTGCCAACAACACATGAGAGTAGGCGCGCCCAATATTATTGTGGGCAAACCGTTTATGTTCCCGAGCTGGGCGATGTGGTAATAACCGAGGAGCATATAAGGCAGGCTGAAATCCTCAAGATCACTGTTGGACAACTCCTCGACATCGAGTCCATGCCTCCGCTTAGAGAGGAAGAAATAAAACGGAAATATGTTCGGGGCCAACCTTTGGTCGAGCCAGACGAGGTCAAGAAGCTCCCAACGATAATGTATGAATTGCATCAATGGTACATGGACATTACCAAGATTTCCAATCGAGAGTCCCTCATGGTGAATGTCAAGAAGGATCATTACTACCATGAGAAAGCTGTGTCCGTTGAGTATTTAGAACAATTTCAGTTATACAATCAAGACGCACTCGACAAATCTATCGTCAGTTGCTATTGTCTGTAAGTGATTTCTTTCTGTAATTTAAGTCTCAAGCTAGCTGTAGTGATCATTTTGATCAATCATTACCTATAATTATCCTCACTATATTCTTTTCTGTGGTATTATGCAGGATGAAGATGTATGAAATGAAAAAAGGTGGACGCTATGGCATTGGGTTCATTGACCCAAATACCATTAATGAATACACATGGAAATTAGATGCATATTATGAAAAAAGTGTAGAGGAAAGCATGCTAGAGTTCTTCAAGCGCCTCAATAGCAATGAAGATATACTACTTCCTTACAACTTCGAGTGAGTCACACTGTCTTTTACTACAAATTCTGTTTTTGCCTACTACCTAGCTACATGTTTTTGCTTATATATGCCCGCTTAATTAAGACATGCAAACGTGTGTGCATGCAGATTTCACTGGATCTTGTTAATCATTAAAGTTGATGAAGGAACAGTTGAAATACTGGACTCACTACTTAAAAAAGAAAGTGACTACACCATCTTGTTTGGGATAGTCAACAGGTAATTTCAATCATTATTGACTATATCTCAGCCTATTTAGTTCGTCATTTCCTGATATGAACTATTTAATATCCCCTTTATTCATTTTCTTTGTCGGCGGGCAGGGCTTGGGCAAAGTTCATCAGCGTCACTCCAGGCCAATGGAAACGAAAGCTGAAATGGTATCGACCCAAGGTAAGTAATTAAGTAGTACTAGCTAGCTAGCTGCCATCTCTTTAATTATCATGCTTGATTAATTATTATCTGATCAAATTCCATTCTCGTAAAGGCCCTGAGGCAGGCGCCGGGGAATAATCTGTGTGCATACTACGTTTGCGAGAACATTCACATGATGGCATTCGAAAGGAGCAGATCTCAAAGACAGGACTGGGTACGTTTGTGAGAACACTATTCACAATTTTTACACCATTATCGATATCTAGTCATACAACTAATACACATGCATATTGATCTCCTTCTTAGCAGTTCAGAGAGGTGCGGGAGTAGCTCCTAGCAGAGGAGCACATAGAAGCAATTCAAGAGGAAATAGCGGGATTTTTGCCCGACCAGGTCATAGATCCCAAAGGAGAATACAATTACCCGCTAGCGCCCCAAGAACCACTTCCAATTGTCATCGTGCTCCGAAGGCACCAATTAGGCTAATGCCACTGGCTCTGAAGGCACCAATTAGGAGAAATTGTATATAGCTAGCTAATTGTATATATATACATGTGTGTATATATGTGTGTATTAATTAATGGTGGTTGTGAGACATTCGATGATATATATATATATATATATATATATATATATATATATATATATATATATATGATCGGTTCTACTAGAAATTCTATATATATATATATGCATAACGTGTTATGTAGTATCGTAAAATACCAGCAAACGAAAAAGAATTAAATGGAAAACACAAAATTAAATGAAAAAGAAATCATAAACCCAAACCCCCCCAACCTTTTAATACCAGTTGGTGTCACCAACCGGTACTAAAGGGCTCCCTGCCCCCGGAGCTGGCTCGTGCCACGTGGTTGCCCTTTAGCACCGGTTCATGCTGAACCGGTCCTAAGGGGGGGGGGGGGCTTTAGTGCCCACACTTTAGTGCCGGTTACCGAACCGGCACTAAAGGGCCTTACGAACCAGTGCTATTGCCCGGTTCTTCACTAGTGCCCTCACCCCGCTCGGCTATAAATACAGCCCTCCCCAGCCTTCTCGAGCATCATCCACTCCTCTCACACACTCCACAAGCCAGTAGGTAGCCGTAGCCTGTCTGGGCAGGCCGCGGGCCGCCATCCCCGAGGTCGAGCTCGCTGGCGATCCCCTCGGGTCGTCTCCACAGCTCCAGCCCCTCCCAAGCTCGGTCCACCCTTCTAGGGCCTCCGCCATGCTTCGGTGGTGCTGTCCAACCCTATTGGAGCCTCTGGTGCCACCTCTAGCCACCGTCATCTCCAACTCTCGCGACCTCCGCTCTCTGTCGCCACTTGAGAGGTCGTTTCTGACGCCGCCCGACCACCCCTAGCTAATCTACGGGTACAGGCAGGTGTGGCTTCGTCTTCTCTTTTGATGCATTCCTTTAGCTCAGGCCATGACGCCCTCCTCGCTGGCGTGTGCTCCGGCGGAGCCCCGTCGCACTCTGTTTCCCCCTTCCCCTCCCTCTCACCTAGCTAGCAGGGCCCACTAGTCAGCCACTCTGGCCGCGCCCAAAGCGGTACGAGTGGTGGCGCCCCGCGGGGTTTACGCCTTCGACGTCACCCCCAGTTCTGTTATATTTAAATCAAATTAAAATATTCCAGAGAGGTTCAAACAGCCACAACTTTTTAACCACAAGTCCAAATGAATTGATTCTTTTTGCATTGTGTTCTTTATTAAAAGATCTAGCAGCACACTAAAAATGAGATTTTTCTCTGCTGTCTAGATTCTCTGGTGAATTTCAGAGTGGTTCTTGATGTTTTCTTTTTGTGTTTATATTTGTTTCCAGAAGGTGAACTTGTCTTGAGGATCACCAGGAGGAGTGTGACCCTCCCCTGCACTAAGGCAAGCCACAGCAACATTTTCATGGTGCCATTGCAATATTTGTGATATTTTTTAACTTGAACAAATGATTTAATCCATGCATTTAAATCACTAAAGTATATATATTTATATTCTCTTGGATGCTTGTTTAAGTTGATATGGTTAGTATACAGAAGTTTACAACTAACTAAGTTAGTTTAAGTCATTAGAAGTAACTTTTGATAATGAATAAGTAATATGCTTATGAAAAGGGAATTAATTGGTTTAATATTTTCTTGAGTAAGAAAGGCTTTATGCTAAAATATCGTCATGGTTAAATTGCTAAATAAACATAACCAGAGAAATGTTGTGTGTTGTTGAGATCTATGCTTAGTAATTGATGAAGTTGAATCAGTTATTTCCGATGATTTATGGTGCATATATATTAGTGTTGCATTTTCATGCATGGCATATCATGACACCAGTTACTTTCACTTTAAGTTGAACCTGATAATAATTCAACTTGAACATATCGTTGATCGGGTCATGGTGCCACTGAATCGAGATCTTCCCTAGTGCAACCACATTTGCCTTTGTGGGAAGGCCTTTATTCGGTCCTTTGTCATGCCTCTGGTTGGTGCCTCCAACGAGGGAAGGTTATGGGCGTGCGTTACCCTGGCCCGGTAAGCAGACATAACCTTGTGTGCCCGTTGTTGTTATGGTACCTTGTCCCCGTTTGGGACCATTTATGTTTTGCCACGACGGTGGTCGTTGGTGTCTTTGGTAGACATGGGGCCACCCATGACTTACCCCAGTGGGGAGTTAGTCGAAGTGGCCGGGAGAGTGTCATGGCAATGGAGGGGTTCTGTCGGAATGCCGTTGGTCCACCCGAATGGGAGTGTGAGGCCATGGGTTCCGAGGTATGGGTACAATGCGCTACCTCTGCAAAGTGTATGAAATCTATCGATAGCAGATTCCACGGTTACGGACAAGCTCGAAAGTAGGTCACACCATGGATCAACATTTAAATAATTTTGCATACTAAGATAATAACCTTGCACTGTTGGAGAGAGGATGGTTGAGAAATCATCTTGATGCTGGAGGCCAAGTTGTTGGCCAGTTTGTGATCCAAGTATGATCACGGTTTGGTTACGAGGTAACCCGATTGAAGACGAAGATGTTGGTCTGATTGTGGTCCAAGAGGGACCACCATTTGGTAAGCAAGTCCGAGGGACTTAAGTCATGGAATCATGAGCACTGCATACCAAGTATGATTTTGCATTAATGAGTAAATGGTTTAATTATCATGATATTGTTTGTCATGCTAGTTGTAAGCTTGCAAGTAAATGGTTTAATTATCATGATTTTGCATTATGGTTATGCTTGTTGTAAGCTTGCAAGTACATTTAATGTACTTACCTGGCGTGTCATGCTAGTTTTCAGGAAAGTCTCGTTTGAAAGGAGTGTTGTCCAAGTATAGATCGTGTCCACATCGGTGTTCCTGTTCTATGGAGTCCTGCTTCGTCGTCGTCCCGCTGCCGCGTAGTTGTCTTGATCGAGGCCCCTTTATGTTCACTAAATAATGTACATATTGTTCAGCTGCTCCGTGTGTACCGCTTGGCCTCGCAACTTGTTGTAATATGAACTATGCTCCGCTAGTATCAATAAAGCGGTTGCTTTCTGTACCAAGATGTTGTGTATTGCCAGAAGACAAGATCTCTGGGCTGGTAATGCAAGGTAAACCGGTTGCTTTGAGACGGGGTGCCACAACACTTGGTATCAGAGCCGCACTGACTGTTGGACACGCTAGGCTGCCAATGTGTTAACTGGACGTTAGTCAGGGTATAAGTGAGTGCCGGTAGTGATTGTAGCTGGTTGTTGCATTCCTTGTGCTCGTTTATTTTTAGTCTAACCTGCTAATTGCTGTGGGTGTAGATGGCTCCGGTGCCGTATCCGTGCCAGTTGCACCTGATTTCGTACACGTCGCCGCATTTCCTCCGTAACGTGTGGCGTCGATTGTACCCCCTCGGTGACGATCCAGTCTATCATGTGCACCGGGAGCGTCTAGCAGACTCAGTGTATGAGTATCACGCAGTGGTCACTCTGCACACCAGTTCATCTTCCAGCACTTATATTCGTACCTCCAGGAGCGGTTTCGCTTCTACCACTTCTGAGGCTGTCCAGTTTGCTGCATTTGAGGTCCTTGTCGAGTTGCGTTATAACGAGGTCTGAATGCAAAACCATCCAGGTTTCCACTACTATCCTTCCCCGCACGACAATGGTCGTGTCCATTTTCCTATCATTGATCCGGAGTCTGGTAGTTCTCCTAGCCACCTTTCTCATTATATCACTGCTAGCTATCTTATGATTCACAAGCTGGCACGAGAGCTGACTCATGCTCGCACTGCTTTAGACGCTTGTCGGAGTAAATGACCACGGGTAGCCTAGCCGGCTTCCCCTGGTACTTCAGAAAAATTATAGGCCGATCAAGCCTCCAAGCGTCCAAGACATGGGGCCGCCTTCCCCCAGCTGGCTACCTCTCAAGCCGGCTGCGCAAAGGCGGCCCAGCCCTGAAATCCTTGAGAAACAAGACCACAAGAAGGCCGACTCCCAGGAGCCGGCCCCTCAGCAGGCGGCTAAGATCTTGCCCTCAGAGTCTGCGCCCACATAACGGCGACAAGACAGGGCATGGCTACAGTAAAGCCTACCACCCCTGAATCCCGGCGCACGCATGGCCACAATGCACCGTACGGGGGGGCCATCACCCGTCCGGTGCGGCACTGTTGCCACGATGACCGTGACGTCACCCACGGCGAGCGGTCAGCACGACCCGTGGGTGGCGGCCCCCCTCGGTCAGGGAGATCCCAAAGGCGGCCAGGCTTCCCATAGTCGGCCAAGGGTATGGCCGGCTTCCAATAGCCGGCCAGCTCTCTCCCTCCAAGGGGGTGCCTCGTCAAGGAGACAAGAGAAGGTAAGGCTACAGCGATGAGCCGCCTCGCGGCGGCACTGTAGCCATGCTTACCATGACAAAGCCATCGTCACCAGAGGCAAGGCAACAGTACCAACCACCCGACATTTGGCGCCCACCGTGGGGCCAGGTGCACCGTCGTCCGGAGACCTGTTCTGGACAGGAACCCTCTTCCTTCCCAATGTGTGTAGCCAGCCCGGCTCGCCCGATGGCGCTTGCCCCGACGCGCTGCAAGATGTCGCCGACGCCTGCACGGCGAGCTGCCTCGTCGATCTTCTTGGCGAGGCTCGCATCTCTGACAAGCCCGCGTCCGACGCGGGTATAGACTGCCCCGAGAGCCACCTTGTTAGCCTCCTCGACCAACTCCATGTCTCCGGCGAGCTTGCCGCGGACTTGGAGTCGGTTGGCTCCACCGACCCGATGCTTGTCGACTCCGACACGGCATCCCTTGACGCCTTCCCCACCAACGTGGTGGTCATCAACGACCCTCTTCCTCGAGCCGACAGCAGCGGAAGTGCCATCACCGAGGTACTGGTCATCAGCCACGGTGCCGCCTCAGGCGAAAACGCCCACAACGCTCTGCAGACGGCACTACACGACTTGACTGTCCCCGTCCTGGCCGACGCGGATGCCAAGACATTGGAGGCGCGCCACCTCGCCCTTGTTGCGGAGGGCCAGAAGCTCGCCACCATGAGACGCCTCACCAAGGCTCACCAACGCGAGGTCGACCGTGCCGCCTTCGGCACACCGCCTCCCAACGGGCCGAGCCGCGTCGGCATCATCAAGAAACATGGCGCGGCTATCGCCGACATGCTGGGTGCAGACCGCCCTGTCTATGCCACGCCTCTCGAGATCTTGTGCACCGCCCAGGCGGCCGCAGACGAGTTGAATGGGTTGGGGCCTGATGAGCTCCCCTACATGACCAGACGCTTCCAGCAACTTATCAACACGGCCACGGAGCGGCACGAAGCCGACGTCCGCGCCGAGAGCCCTCCACTGTGCCGAGAGCACGGCGCGACGTCCCGAACACCGACCATGGGCAACGCCCGCGCAAGAAAAGAAAAAGAGCCGGGTGCCAGCCACAGCCGAACTCGAATCTCCATCGAGTGTGACGCAGAGGGACGCCCTCGAGCCGTGGAGTGGTGGGGCAACCCCCCTCCTCCTCCGCCTCGTGGGGAGAGATACCCCACCCCGCCTCCAGTCACGCATCCGACTCTCAGCGGCCGGCTGGGTCGCCGCAAAGGAGTCGGCGAGAATGATGCCCGCCATCGGATCGACCGCCTTGCGCGATCCCTGGCCCTGGAAGAAGAAGATGATGTCGGCCCGTCTTGCTTCGGACCCCGCATCCACGACGAGCCCTTCCCCAAAGGGTTCTCGCTCCCAAGAGACGCGCCCAAGTACAACAGCTCCGTTGAGCCGGAAGATTGGTTGATCGACTACTCCACCGCGGTTAGTATCGCAAACGGCAACATGCGTGTTGCCGTAAAATATGTGCCCCTCATGCTCCAAGGCCCGGCGCGCACCTGGCTCAACAGCCTCAAGCCCTACAGTGTCAACAGCTGGCTAGACTTCACTGAAGCCTTCATATGCAACTTCACCAGCACCTACAAGCGGGCTCCCAAGCCCCGACAGCTCTCCTTGTGTGTCCAAGCGCCCAACGAATTGACTCGCGATTACCTCACGCGTTGGGTCGAGCTCCGCAACTCCTGCGAGGGAGTGCACGAGGTTCAAACTATAGAGTACTTCACCGCCGGGTGCCGAGAAGGCACCCTCCTCAAGCACCGACTCCTTTGCGACGAGCCGACTATGCTTGACGAGCTGCTGGTCATAGCCGACAAATACGCCACGGCCGATTCCTCAATGAAGACCGAGCTCCGAGTAGACGCCTCCGGGAAGGTGCTCGCTCCAAGTCCCAAGACGCCGGCTGGAGAGTCCGGCTGACGCCCGTACCAGAACGACCACAAGCGCAAGGCTCCCCTGCCACCTTCCACCAGTCGGCAGGTGGGCACAGTCGAAGGCGAACAACTCGAAGGGCGGCCCGCACCCAAGAAGCAGAAGGGTGGCAGGCCGGCTTGGCAGCCGGCTTTCTCCTACGAGCAAGCACTTGATGCCCCCTGCAAGTTTCACAGCGGCACAAAGCTTTCAAACCACACGACCAGAAAATGCCATTGGCTCACACGGATCTCCAAGGGTGAGGGGATGGCGCCACCTCCGCCTGCTGGTCAGCCGCCTCTGGCTCCTCCGCAGCCGGCCGCTCGACCAGCGGTCGGGGCAGTTCAAGACGAGTACCCCGACGAGCATGCCGCCTACGTCGTCTTTACAAGCCAGCCAGAAGATCGGCGTAGCCGACGCCGACAAAACCAAGAAGTCAACGCAATCGCCTCCAACAACCCAGAGTTCATGCACTAGTCAGAAAGGCCTATTAGCTGGAGCCGGATAGATCACCCAGAGGTGATGCCATCTCCCGGCTCTTACGCATTGGTTCTGGACGCCACCCTCGCTATAGAAAGGCGAGCCGCCCGTTTCTCCCGCGTGCTGATAGATGGTGGGAGCAGCATCAATATGCTATACCGTGACACCATGGAGAAACTGAGCATCAAGACAAAGCAGCTCATGCCCAGTCGGACTGTGTTCCATGGCATCGTACCCAGCTTGTCCTGCTCCCCAATCGGCAAGATCAAGATAGACGTTCTCTTTGGGGACAAGGATCATTTCCGCCGAGAGGCGGTGTGGTTTGAAAGTGGTGGATCTAGAGAGCCCTTACCACACGTTGCTTAGTCGACCTGCCCTGGCCAAGTTCATGGCTGTACCCCATTATGCCTACCTCAAGATGAAGATACCAAGTTCCAAGGGCATCATCACCATAGCCGGAGACTACAAGAAATCCTCCTAGTGCGCGGCTGCCAGCAGCCGGTTGGCCGAGTCCCTTGTAATTGCTGAAGAGAAGAAGATACTGGACCGAGTCGTGGCCATGACCGGCAAGCAGCCGGCCCTGTCCCCCGACCCCAAGGAATGTGGTGCCCAAGGTTCTTTTCAGCCGGCCAAAGAAACAAAGAGGGTAACTCTGGACCCAGATCACCCAGAACGGTTTGCCACCATCGGGGAAAACCTGGACATCAAATAGGAAGGCGAGCTCGCCGATTACCTCCTTGAGAATCGGGACATTTTCGCATGGTCCCCCAAGGACATGCCAGGTGTGCCGAAGGAATTCGCCGAGCACAAGCTACATGTCCGAGAAGGTGTGAAACCAGTCAAACAGCCTCTCCGCCGACTATCGGAGGAGAAGAGAAGGATTGCAGGAGAAGAGATAGCCTGGCTTCTGGCAGCCGGCTTCATTATGGAAGTTTTCTTCCCAGAGTGGCTCGCCAACCCGGTCCTCGTGCTGAAGAAAAATAACAAGTGGCGCATGTGTATAGACTACACTAGCCTCAACAAGGCTTGCCCCAAAGATCCCTTCGCCTTACCAAGGATTGATCAAGTAATAGACTCCACAGCCGGATGCGAGCTGTTGAGCTTCTTGGATGCTTACTCAGGCTACCACCAGATAAAGTTGGATCCAGCTGACTGCCTGAAAACCACCTTAATCACACCATTCGGAGCCTTCTGCTACATGACTATGACATTCGGCTTGAGAAATGTCGGTGTCACTTTTCAGCTTTGCATGCAGAAATGCCTCCTCAAGCAGCTCGGTAGAAATGCCCATGTCTATGTAGACGATATTTTAGTGAAGACAGAGAAGCGCGGCCCCTTGCTGGAAGACCTCAGAGAAACATTTGAAAACTTGCACCGATTCCAAATCAAGCTCAACCCCGAGAAATGCGTGTTCGGAGTACCAGCCGGCCAGCTCCTAGGCTTCCCAGTCTCCGAACGCGGCATCGAGTGCAACCTAATGAAGATCAAGGCCATAGAGAGAATGGAGATACCCACCAAGCTGCGGGATGTCCAGAAGTTCACCGGATGCTTGGCTTCCCTGAACTGCTTCATTAGCCGGCTCGGAGAGAAAGTACCGACTCATGAAGAAGTCCACTCATTTCGAGTGGAACGACCAGGCGGACCAAGCCTTCCACGAGCTAAAGAAGATGCTGACCACGCCGCCTGTCTTGGTGGCACCGACTGAAAAGGAGCCCATGCTCCTTTACATTGCTGCTACTAGCCAGGTGGTCAGCACTGTCATCGTAGTCCAGCGCCCAGAAGAAGGCCGGGCTCAGCCGGTTCAGAGGCCGGTGTATTATTTAAGCAAAGTCTTATCCACCTCGAAGCAGAACTACCCACACTACCAAAAGATGTGCTACGGTGTGTACTTCGCTGCCAAGAAACTCAAGCCCTATTTTCAAGAGCACCCCATCATGGTCGTGTGTACTGCCCCGCTCGCCGAGATCATAGGCAGCCGGGATGCATTCGGCCGAGTGGCCAAATGGGCCATTGAGCTGGCCCCCTACGCGATCTTCTACCAGCCCCGCACCGCTATTAAGTCCCAGACACTGGCCGACTTCCTCGTCGATTGGGACAAAACACAATACCTGCCACCGGCTCCCGACTCCACTCACTGGCGGATGCACTTCGATGGGTCCAAGATGCACACCGGCTTGGGAGCCGGCATCGTCCTCACCTCTCCCAAGGGTGACAAGCTCAAGTATACATTGCAAATTCATTTTTCCGCCTCCAACAATGTGGCCGAGTACGAGGCGCTCATACACGGGCTCCGGCTAGCCGAAGAGCTCGGCATCCGCCGACTCCTGTGCTATGGCGACTTGGATTTGGTGGTCCAACAGTCATCCGGTGACTGGGACGCCAAAGACGCAAACATGGCAAGCTATCGTGTCACATCCCTAGCCCTACTTTGGCCTTGGACTAGCTTGGTGGTTGCATCATGTTTAAATTCAAATGAAATTTGAATTGAGGAATTTTCAAGCCTCAGAATCCCTTTAAAAATGATCAAGATAAAATTTCTTCAAATAAGTCCAAGAAAATGTTCCTGTTTTCTCTAAAAATATTGGCAAGAGGTAAAAATTCAAACCAATATTTTTGGGTTCACAGAAATAATTATTTGGGCCTTTGAATTAAGTCAATACTTATTTAAATTGGAGCTACTAATTCCTATAAATATTTGGTAGCTCCAAATATTCTGAAACTTGGTGAGGGCCTCTGGTTTAAATCAGATAGTGCCCATAAAAGTTTGCAGAATTTTATAAAGTGTTTTAGTATTTAAAATAAGTCAAAACATACTGCAAAATAAATAGAAAACAGAATAAATTAGAAAAAAAACATAAGAGAGAGAGAGAGAGTAGTCCACTGGGCCACCTACCTAACCCACCTGGCGGCCCACTTACCAGGCCTAGCCCACCAGAGCCGCCGCCGTCTCCCACCTCGCGCCAGAAGGACGCGAGGCGTGTGGCCACCGCGCACCGGCACGCGCCCGGCCACCTCCTCCCTCCTTGCCTGGCTGGCTCCTCCTCGACGCGTCCGGACGACGCCACGCAGCCCTCTCGACCCCCTGCACTCCTCTCCTCTCTCCCGTGGCGATTTCCCCCTCCTCTGCTCTCTCTCTTTCACAATCGACCACGAGCCCGAGAACGCCGACGAGCTCCACCGTGGCCATCGTGCACCCCTTGCCTCGCTAACGCTTCCAGAAGAACGACCGCGACTTCCTCTTCCTCCTCGACGATTCTCCCGACCTTGGACGCGCTGCTTCATCGTCACCTTCGCCGTTTCCGCCGCCGGCCACCGAAGCTCATCGCCGTCGATTCGGGAGCTACCGGACGTCCCCGACCTCGCCCTCGCGCTCGTTGGACTCGCGGTGAGCTCCTCTACCGACCCCCCCTACTCCCATGCCCACTAGCTCATCGTAGCACCCGTTTCCGTCAAGCCCGAGAGCTTGGCTCCGCCGGCCATGCCGCCACCGTGACCACAGCCGTGCAAGCTCGCAACCGAGTGCGCCATCGTGCTCAGCACGTTCCCAGGAGTCGACCGCGACCACCCGCGACTCCTGCCGTTCCCTACAACGCCGATCCGCTCAACTCCCGAACTCCGGCCGCCGCGCAAGTTGCCACCGCCGTCATTTTAGGCCACTAGGGCTGCTGCCGTGAGCACCACTGGACGCGGACGAGTCCCCTCGTCACGTAGAGCCTCTCCGCTGTGCAAATGGTCGCCTGTGGGTGATTCCCGAGCCGCCCCGCCGTTTCCGTCGTCGCCGGCGACAAGCCGCCGGCGAGTTTGACCTGGCTGACCAGGGGGTTGACCACCCCTGAGTCACTGACATGTGGGCCCCAGGCCACTAACTAAAATAGGATCAGTATTAGTTTACCACTAACTAAATCTAGTTAGTTAACTAACCACTGACCAGTGGGTCCCACTGGTCAGGGTTGACCTGGACCGCGCCCATTGACCGCTGACGTCATAGTGACGCAGTGCTGACGCAATAAACTATTTTCTGGGTTTAATTTAAATCAGGAAATTCCAGAAAATGCCCAAAACTTCTAAAAATCATAGAAATTCAACCGTAACTCCAAATAAGATAAATTATATATGTAAAATTATCAGAAAAATTCAAGGAATCCATATGTAGCATTTTCATGCATGTTAGAACAACTTAAGGCCACTGTTTAGGACAAATTCAATAAAGGGCATTTAAATAATCATATATGGAGTTGGAATTTGAATCTTATATTCAAACCAACTTCATTTAATTGTGTTGCTAGTTGCATTAGCTCAATCAACAACATATTGCCATGTCATTATCATGCATCATGTTGTGCATTGCATTGATTGTATTCCTTCTCTATTGCCGGTATTTGTCCCCTCTCGATAGACGTGGTACCAACGCTGTGATCGTTGACACTGATGAAGACTCAATGTTATCTTCAGAAGTGCCAGGCAAGCAAAACCCCCTTGTTCATTCCGATACAATCCCCCTCTCTCGCTCCTGCTCTCTTCTACTGCATTAGGACAACAATGATTCATCTGTTACTTGTTGCGGTAGTTGAACCCCTTATCCTCTGCATGACCTGTCATTTCCACAGTAAATAGATGAAACCCACTGCATGAGTAGGAGTTGTTTGAGCCCTGATGTGCCTACTCATTCATGCTTGTTTGTCATGCCTGCTACTGCTTAGAGTTGAGTCAGGTCTGATTCATCGGGTATGGATCGGAGGTGTGTAAACATGTCCTACTGTTGAGAGCTAAGTGTGTGAACATGATTTGGTAAAGGTAGCGGTGAGAGGCCATGTAGGAGTACATGGTGGGTTGTCTCATCGAAACCGTCCTCAGGAACTGAGTTCTGTGTCTGTAATCCATGAACAGCTACTACCACATGTTGGGCCCTGAAATATGACCCCGCTCGACTTACTGACCCCTCTCGTCCTCTGTCCAGGAGTTGCAATTAGTTTCTGGAGTTTATAGGATATGTGTTGGCCGCCGTGCGTAGCGCTGACCCTAGGGGTGGGCTATGATGCGGTAGATACACTGTGGCACGGTGTACCGGGCGCCCGTTTGGTGTCTCGGGAACCCTGCACACATCGTTTGGGGCTGTGAGCGAAACTCCGGCCGGATCTCCTCGCGGATGGAACCCGAATAGGCGATAAACCTGGACTAGAGACTTGTGTGGTTAGTCAGGTCGTGGTCTACACCCACGTCAACTTTCGCTTGAAGTCTGCCGAGCACATGTCGTGTGCAGACGCTAAGTGGTGGAAACATGTGTGACGAAGTACACCCCTGCAGGGTTATAAATGATCTATTCGAATAGCCGTGTCCGCGGTAAAGGACTTCTGGGTTTCCTATAACAGTTCATAGACAAGTGAAAGTGGATACTCTAAAACTCGCAAGATAAGTGTGAGTGCTATGGATGGCCTTCTCGTAGGGAGACGAGAGCGGATCCATAGTGGTGTATTGAATGGTGAATATGTGGACTCGTGTGCGCCACCTCAAAAGAGTTTCTTGCAATCGTAGTTCAGGTTAGCCACTGAGTCAAAGCTGGCTTGCTGCAGTTAAACTCCACCACCCCCCCTTGTTGATACCGATGCATATGTAGTTAGTTCTGATGTAAGACTTGCTGAGTACCTTTGTACTCACGTTTGCTTAATTTATGTTTTGCAGAGAGACTTTAGTCTCGCTAGTAGTTCCGCGTGGACTTCGACGTTTAGCTTGATACCTCAGCTACGATCTTGTGCCCTCGACAGGATCTGGTAGATAGTCAGGCTTCTTAGCCTTTTTCATTTATAGATGTCTGTACTCAGACAGGTTAAGCTTCCGCATGTGTTTGATTTGTATGCTATGATTGTTGGGTCATGAGACCCATGTTTGTAATATCTCGCTCTTCGGAGCCTAATGAATAAATACTTGAGTTGTAGAGTTATGTTGTGATGCCATGTTGTATTCACACATATCGAGCATATTGTGTGTATGATTGAAATGCTTGGTATGTGTGGGATCCGACTATCTAGTTGTTTATCCTTGGCAGCCTATCATATGGGGAAATGTAGTCTAGTGCTTCTGAGCGATAGTAGTCCGCTACAGCCCGGATCACCGGAGTCCTGCTAGCCCAGCACTACTGTTCGGGACACTTGACTGGCCGGCATGTGATTCACTTCGTTCCTATGTCTGTCCCTTCGGGGAAATGTCACGCGGTGACATCCGGAGTCCTGCCTAGCCTGCTACAGCCCGGGTTACTGGAGTCCTGTTAGCCCGGTGCTACAGCCCGGATTCACACGCTGTTGACCGACATGCTCGAGGTTGATTCATGTATGCCTGTCCCCATGGGTTAGTGCCGCTTTGGGTTCACGACTAGCCATGTCGGCCCGGGTTCTTTGTCATATGGATGCTAGCGACGCTATCATATACGTGAGCCAAAAGGCGCAAACGGTCCCGGGCCAGGTAAGGTGGCACCCGTGGAAATACCGTGCGTGAGGCCACAAAGTGATATGATGTGTTACATGCTAGATCGGTGTGACCTAGGATCGGGGTCCCGACATATCGTTTCCTCGTCCAGCAAATCAGTGGATATTTTGAAGGGTGTGAGTTCCTTCATGTACCACGTGCTGAGAACATGCAAGTAGATGCCCTGGCACGAGTAGGATCCACCCGGCAAGCCATACCAGCCAGCGTTTCTCTCCACCGCCTCCTCAAGCCGTCTATCAAGCCGTCTCCAGAATCTGATTCCATCTTCATGCCGCCTGACCCCAACGCAGTCGGATCCGACTTGGGAAACCAAGCAGGTGGCGCGGGGACTCCAACAGGCGGCCCGGGGACTTCCATAGTCGCACCCGACCTGGGGAATTCGGAACTCGGCCCGGGGGCTACTGCAGCCGGCCCGGGGACTGCATCAACACAACAGGCGATGGCCGACTCCGACTCCAACTCTCCACCACCCAGCCCACCTGCCCCTATCACAGTGGCAGTCCTGACAATAGAAGAAGTCACAGCTCCATCCTGGGCCTAGCCCATCCTCAACTTCTTAGTAAATAGAGAGCTGCCAATTGACGAGATCTCGGCAAGACAAGTTCAACACCGAGACGGAGCCTACACAATCGTCAGCCGAGAGCTTGTTAGGTGCAGCGTCACTAGAGTCTTCCAATGCTGCGTTGAACCAGAGAAGGGCATAGCAATTGTCAGGGACATCCACCAAAGCGAATGCGGCCACCACGCAGCCTCAAGATCACTCGTCGCCAAAGCCTTTCGCCATGGATTTTTCTAGCCCACTGCTTTGGAAGACGCCAAGGAACTAGTCAAACACTCCAAAGGGTGCCAAGTTTTTAGCTCCAAGCAACACCTGGCGGCTTCTACACTCAAGACCACCCCCCTCACCTGGCCCTTTGCCGTCTGGGGGCTGGACATGGTGGGCCCGTTCAAGACAGCACGCGGCGGCATGACACATCTGCCCGTCGCTGTGGAAAAATTTACCAAGTGGATTGAGGCAAGGCCGATCAAGAAGCTGAATGGGCCGACTGCCATCACCTTCATCGCAGGTATTACAACCCGGTATGGCGTACCGCATAGCATCATCACCAACAACGGCACAAATTTTGCAAAGGGAGCACTGGCACGATTCTGCGCAACACACGGCATCCGGCTGGACCTAGCGTCCGTTGCCCACCCACAGTCAAACGGCCAGGTCGATCAAGCAAACGGCCTCATCCTCTCCGGCATCAAGCCCCGACTGGTTGTGCTACTGGAGCGTTCGGCCGGCTATTGGCTCGACGAGCTGCCGACCGTCCTTTGGAGTTTGCGCACTACCCCAAACAAATCGACCGGCTTCATCCCTTTCTTCCTTGTATATGGTGCCGAGGCTGTCATCACTGACATCGAGTTCGACTCGCCTCGGGTCACCATGTACACAGAGGCGGAAGCCAAGGAAGCACGAGAAGACGACGTTGATCTGCTGGAAGAAGGCCGGCTGTTAGCTCTCAGTTGGTCCGCCATCTATCAGCAGGGTCTGCGCCGCTACCACATCCGGAAGGTCAAGCCAAGATCTTTCCAAGAGGGTGATCTTGTGCTCTGGCTGATCCAGCGAACAGCCGGCCAGCACAAGATCTCGGCCCCTTGGGAGGGCCCCTTCATCATCAGCAGAGCTTTAGGCAAGGACTCCTACTACCTAATCGACAGGCAGAAGCCGAAGGCACGCAAGAGAGATGATTCCGGCAAAGACTCAGAACGACCGTGGAACGCCAATCTCCTCCGAAGATTTTACAGTTAAAAAGCAGTACGTAGCACGCTACCTTTTGTACTAAGTACGAGACAAGGGGTGCCACGAGGAGCACTCGGGGACTACCCTCTTTTATCTATGAATGACGAGTATCACGCATACAATCATGTTACTACACTCGCTTTTTCGTTTGGCACCGGGTTCGACCAGTCGGCCCGGGGACTCGCCGCCTCAAGTTATATCTAAAGTTCCACCTGCAGTCAGACAAGTAGCGTGCCGGCACCCAAGCCCCTCCTTGCCAAAAGTCGCAGTTCGAAGAATCGACTGTCTGACTGGCAAGAGCCAAGGGCAGGAAAGGGTGCCCATGCAAAAAACGGCTAAGGACCAACGAACTTATATAACGCGAGCCGACCTCCCACCCCGCCAGCCGACTACCAGAGCAGTCGGCTGGCCGGCTTCCCGTTCACCTTGCTGCAATCTGAGAACGCTCGAGTAATTGCCTTCCCAAAACGACCAAGTCCTTCTCCGGCCGCAGACTGCAGAGCAGCTGTCCGACTGGGAAGGCGGCGGCCAAGGGAAGGGGGCAAAGGAAAAAGCCAAAGGATAAAAAGCAAATATAAACGGAAGCCAAACACATGCATAATATTTACACAAAAGACCTTTGAAAGGCCAGCATTCAACATAGCCTGAATACACCCCCAGTGGGTGGAACTGCGCAAATTTAAAAGATTGTTCAAAAGAGTAACAAGAAGGAAAGCAAGGACGGCGGATCAAGCCAGGGGAACAACGGGCAAGTTGGGCAGGTTGGCGGAGTCGGCGGTGCCGGCTGGAGGAGTGACCGGCTGGCGAGTCTCGGCATCGTTGCTAGAGGCACGATCGGGCTAAGGCGGGCTGGTCGCTTCACCATCCGGCGCAACGTATTCATCATCCTCTCCCTCCTCCCCTTCGCCCTCATCACTGGAGCCAATCTCCTCCGGGTGAGTCTTCACCTTCGCCCCGGTTCAGCCCGAACCACTCCTCCGGCTGAGCGACGCCGGCGTCATCCATGTCAAGAGCAAAGGCGCTGGTGTCGATATACTCGGCAATCGCCGATGCACGCTGGATGATAGCCGGCCGCACCGCCTCCAG
The DNA here is from genome assembly GCA_034509565.1 of Triticum monococcum. NCBI lineage: Eukaryota > Viridiplantae > Streptophyta > Magnoliopsida > Poales > Poaceae > Triticum > Triticum monococcum. The sequence goes on along the minus strand of CM067842.1, from coordinate 70,339,991 downwards.
CTCCTCGTCAGCCTCCTGCCGCCAGGTGCTCAGCTGGTCTAAGTTCAGCCCTAGATACCAGGCTCGAACGAACTCCAGTGCCCGCCCTATGCCAGACCGGGCCGCAGATGCCTTCCAAGCCTCGAAGCGGCCGACTGTGACCTACAGCCAGTAGGCAGTCCGACTTGGGGTGCACGGAATCACCTCACCAGGACGGAGGGCGGCCAGCACTTGCGCCCTGGCGCCCTAAATACGACGGAGCATGTGGTGGGCCGGCTGCAGGCGGGCTTGAAGCCCCAGAAGCTGTTCCTCAAGTGACCGGCTGGCACCCGACGCGATCTCGGCCCCCGCCTGCCGTCGTGCATCGCGGTAAGCCTCGATGGCTTGGGTGGTGGCGGCTGAGTAGTCGGGAAAGTAATCTGCACAAAGAGGAAGGCAGTGGCACAAAGTCAAAAATGAATCAGATAGTAGGAGGCAGGCAAGGAAGCAAAGAAGAAGACGGCCTACCTTCAATCAAGTCTTCCACCCGGCTGTAGCCTTGGCTCAACGCCTGCCTCGTCTCGGCCCAGTTTGCCGCCTCGGTCTCGTATTCGGATTTTAGGGCGGCCTCGCTGTCCTGCGCCGCCTTCAGGGCCGCCTTGTGGCTCTCCTCCTGGTCGGCCAGCCTCTTGGCCATGCGGTCACTCTCTTGAGCCAGAGCGGCGCACTCGGCCTCCTTGGCGGGAAGGGCGGTCTGGGCTCCGCTCAGCTGGCTCCTCAAGTCAGCATTAGCCCCTGCAGATATAAAGAAAGAAGTTGTCAGGAAAAGATCCGACCCGACTACTTAGCAGTCGGGCCGAATCTTGGGGACTACACCCAGTGGGTGCGCTGACGCGCCCACACTTAAAAGAAAAACTAAGAACTTACTCCGGCTCTCGGTCAGATCAGTGGCTTTCTGATACAACTCCTGGGCCTGGGAGTTGAAGGCGGCCACGCGGAGGTTGTGGTACTCCTGTAGATAAGACAAGGGGCGCGAGTAAGAACAAGATGGCAATCAAGCTTTCCAATAAGTTCCAAGCCGCCTGCTCAGCAGCCGGCTCGGAACTCAGGGACTACACCCAGTGGGTGCGCTGACGCGCCCCCACGGAAGAAATTAAAAGCAATTGACAAGGAGCAGGAGGACTCACCCGAATAACCGACCGCGTCGTGAGAAACTCCTGGGTGTACTGCTTCAGCGCGGTGGCTTGGGCCTGAAGCCGGTTACGGATATCCTGCGCCACCACATTCAGCACGGCCGTCCCGCTGCCCGGCGTCCACCCGGACGAGCTGTCGCTGGCCGCTTGTAAGTCCTGGGCCGACGAGCCGACGTCCACGGGTTTCTGCGGGTCCGGTGCTGAAGTCGCCTTCCCCGCGCGCCGGCGAAGCGGTGAAGAGATCACAAGATCCCCTCCCACGGGGGCTCGCCTCCAGCCGGCTGCGCGGGTGGCACTTCAGGCCAGCTTCCTCGGTCCGCTCCAGTGAGCGGTGATGGCGCCACCTCCCTCTCCATCTCCGGCTGGCTGCGGCCGGCCTCCTCCGGCGGGGGCACAGGGGTGTCTGGAGTTGCGGCGCAGAGGGGAATGACAAACTGCGGAGGCTGGTTCTGATGGGCCTCTGCCTCCCTCTCCGTGTCCGCGGCCTCCGCCCGGGCCTTGGCGGCCGCGACGGCTCACGCCTCCGCCGATTTCTGCTTCGCCTCTCGAGTCGCCCTCCGCTCCTCCGCCTCCCACTCCTCCCGCACTTCCCGCGCGTTCCGCTCCGTCGCCTCTAGGAGGTCGGCACGGGGATCCACCTGACGGGAGCTTGAAGACCCTCCCACGGCTCCGACCACGGAGGCGGCAGGGGCCCGTTCAAGAGAAAGTGGGGCCTTGTTTTTAAAAAAAATCAAGTGGAAGGCTTAAGAAAGATATCAACCGAAGAAGAAAAAGAAAGGCATAAGAGCGATAACACCTACGCTGAAACCGACTGCGGCTGCTTCACCACCTCATGGAAGCGGGCCGCCTTCGCGGCCGCCTCATCCCACTTGGTCGCCGCCGCGTTACTTTTCGACTTCTTGGGCCGACTGCCGAAGTGGGTTGACGCGGCCCGGCGCTTCTGCGCGCCGCCATGGGGAGCCGGCGTGGCGGATGGGCCCGCATTTTGGTGCTCGGGCGCCGGCTGATGGCGCGGAACGACTTCGGCCTCAGCATCATCCGGCCAATCCTTGAAGGCGGCCCCGAGACCAGAGCCGCCTGCCTCGCCGCCCTCCCCTGCGACGTCTTCTTCCATGGCGGCCGCCCCCAGATCCGGGTCGTCCACATCGTCCATCGTGCGGTCGGTGAGGAACTGCCGCTCCACCCCCGCAGGCCCGGCTGCCAGCGGAAGCATGGGATTCTGCCAGAAACAAGCCGACTGGTCAGGAGTCGGCCATCACGAACCCGACAACATGGGAAGAAGAAAAGAAGAGAAACTTACCACCCGTGGAGGATTGGCGCGAGAGTACGGCACCTTGCTGTACTGCCACTCCTCGGTGAGCTTGCAGTTGGAAATGTAGTTCACCATGTAAGATGCCTCGGCGTGAGGCATCTCCTTGGTGCTTAGCCGGCATGGGTCGAAGCACGAGTTTGCCCCCTCCTTCTTCTTCCTCCTCTCCGCCGCGACAGCTACCTGCCGCCGCTCGGCCTTCCTGCCAATCTTCTTGGCTTGCCGTTGCTTCGTCGCAGCGGGATCATGCTGGAAGATGAACTGGTGCGCAGAGCGCTGACTCGTGCTCGCACTACTTTAGACGCTTGTCGGAGTAAATGACCACGGGTAGCCTAGCCAGCTTCCCCTGGTACTTCAGAAAAATTATAGGCCGATCAAGCCTCCAAGCGTCCAAGACATGGGGCCGCCTTCCCCCAGCCGGCTACCTCTCAAGCCGGCTGCGAAAAGGCGGCCCAGCCCTGAAATCCTTGAGAAACAAGACCCCGAGAAGGCCGACTCCCAGGAGTCGGCCCCTCAGCAGGCGGCTAAGATCTTGCCCTCAAAGTCTGCGCCCACATAACGGTGACAAGACGGGGCGTGGCTACAGTAAAGCCTGCCACCCCCGAATCCCGGCGCACGCATGGCCACAGTGCATCGTACGGGGGGGGGGGGGGGGCATCACCCGTCCGGCGCAGCACTGTTGCCACGATGACCGTGACGTCACCCACGGCGAGCGGTCAGCACGACCCGTGGGTGGTGGGCCCCCTTGGTCAGGGAGATCCCAAAGGCGGCCAGGCTTCCCACAGTCGGCCAAGGGTATGGTCGGCTTCCAATAGCCGGGCAGCTCTCTCCCTCCAAGGGGGTGCCTCGTCAAGGACACAAGAGAAGGTAAGGCTACATCGATTAGCCGCCTCGCGGCGTCACTGTAGCCATGCTTACCATGACAAAGCCATCGTCACCAGAGGCAAGGCAACAGTAACCAACCACCCGACAACGCTACTAGGGCTTCTAGTGCCCCATCGTCTACGAGATTTACTCCTTATATTCCCACCAGTTCTGGCTCACCTATTTCACTGGTTACTCCCCTGAGTAGCTCGGGCACATCGACCGTGAATCCTCTCAGTGCTTCTGCTAGTGGATTTCCCTTCTCACTACCTCAGTAGCCCTGATGCTCCATCCTCATCCTGCGCCTACTCCAGAGGGAGATCCCTCGAGGCAGCGTCGTCGTGTTACCTTTAACCCAGAGGTTTCGGTTAACATCGTCAGTTCAAGATCCAAGTCCGCTTCAGGAGAAGACCCCGCAGCACCAGCAGAGCTTTAGAGCACTCGAGTATCCGCAGTTGTCTGCATGATGTACAGATGTAGTCGTATGAGTCATGATGTTCCGTTCTATGCATGAGAGTAGTCGAACTTATCATGTCATTTATCTTTTATGTACGAGTCTATGTATAATTATGCTAGAACTTCCTTTTATTGGCTATGCTTTGTTCGTATTTCATTTTCTTTCGGGTTTTGTCGCTAGCTGTTCTCCACTATATTTTTCGATGTTGCTCATCTCGAATGCGTTGTCTTGGAAAAAACAAACAATAGAATGATGCGGGGAGGCAGCAGTAGTGCCGCTTATGAGGATGTCCCTATCCGCCGCTTATGAGGATGTGGGGAGGCAGCAGTAGTGCCGCTTAACAGGTAGGACACTCTCCCGAGCTGTACATTCCACCACCGCCTCCACCGCCAAATCTGCCCTCCACCGAGCAAATTCTGCGTATGTTTGAGGAAAGGAGGAATAAAGATCTGATTGAAATATTAAGAAGTGTGCAAGCTATGGTTGGAAAGAATGGAAATCAGAACGGTCATCACTCCAAGCTGTCACATTTTCAGAGAACCAAGCCTCCCAGTTTCAGCCAGGTTATTGATCCCTTGGACGCAGACGACTGGTTATGAACCATTGAGAAGAAGCTTGAGATTTCTCGTACTGAAGATGATGACAATGTTCCGTTTGCAACTCATTATCTTGAAGGTGCTACCGCCATATGGTGGGAAAATGCAAAAGCCATGTGGCCTGCTGATGAAGAAATCACCTGGACAAAATTCAAGGATCAGTTTCGTAAATACCATATTCCCATGGGAATTATGAAGCTCAAGCAGCGAGAATTCCTCACGCTCCTCCAAGGAAGTCAATTTGTGAGTGAATATTTGCATAAGTTCAATCATTTGGCTCGTTACTCTGTTCATGATGTGGCCACCGAAGAAAGAAAGATTGACATGTTTCTTGGGGGATTAAACCAACATCTCCGATGCACCCTCAGTGTATTTGAATTCCCCGATTTCAAACTCTAGTAAACAAGGCTCTCATTGCTGAAAGGGAGCACAAGCTCATACATGACAATAAGACTGCAAATAACAATCACAAGCGCAAGTTCGAGACAAGAAAGGAAGTGCAGCCAGTGCAAAAGGCTCGTACCTGGCAGCATACTCAGGTAGATTACAAGCCCAATTTGCAGCAGAATGTTAACAAAACCACTAGCAAGTCAAGAATGTCGTGACCAACCTGATGCGAGAAGAGTGCCAGCGCAACAATTCTTGTTTCAGCTGTGGGCAAACCAGACATTATGCCAGACAGTGTCCCAAGAAAGGCAAGACCAATGCTCCATTAAGGCCTCAAGTCAACTTTATGGGGTCATGCCCTATCCAGCAAAACATCACTGGGCAGATCCATCACCTCTCCGCAGATGAAGCCCAAGAGAACCCCAAAGTCGTTATTGGTATGTTTTATGTTAATAGCATACCTGCCATTATTTTATTCGACTCTGGGGCTTCCCACTCTTTTATTTCGCGGAGTTTTGTTGCCCAAAACAAATTTCCTTGTTCGGTTTTGAGCAAGAATATGCTGGTACAATCCCCAGGATCTTTGCTCAGAAGCAATCTGGTCTGCCGTAGTCTAGAAATTAATATCAACGGAGTTCGTTTTCCAACTTCCTTGATAGTCATTGAGTCCGGCAAGTTGTACATTATTTGGGGGATGAATTGGTTAACCCAATATCAAGTATGCATTAATTGCGCAATCCAAGAAGTCACATTGACAAGTCAAGAGGGGTAGACTACAAAATTCTATGCCCGCAGGAGCATACCCAAGAAAGAAATGGTCTTCACCGCTGTGGCTGGTGAATTGGAATTAATTCCTATGGTCAGTGAGTTTCCCAGTGTATTCCTAGAAGAACTGCCAGGCATGCCGCTAGATCAAGAGCTTGAGTTTGCAATAGATCTTGTGCCCGGGACCGCACCGTTATACAAGAAGTATTATCGGATGCCTTTGTTAGAATTAGCGGAGCTAAAGAAACAGCTTGACGAGATGCTCCAGAAAGGATATATCCGTCCTAGCTCTTCACAATGGGGATCACCTACTATATTCATGGATAAGAAAGATGGTAGTCTCCATATGTGTGTGGATTACCGTCAACTGAATGATGTCACCATCAAAAACAAATATCCACTGCCCAAGGTCGATGATCTGTTTGATCAACTCGGCGGGGCAAAGGTATTCTCCAAGATTAATTTAAGGACAGGATACCAGCAACTCAAGATTAAAAAGGAAGATATTCCTAAGACCGCATTCACTACACGGTACGGTCTTTATGAATATACCGTTATGTCCTTTGGCCTCACCAATGCCCATGCTTTCTTCATGCATATGATGAACAAGGTGTTCATGGACTTCCTAGATAAATTTGTGGTGGTCTTTATCGATGACATACTCATATACTGAAAGGGTGAAGAAGAGCACAAAGGACACCTCAGAGCCGTATTACTGCGACTTCGCGACCATCCGATGTATGCTAAATTCAGTAAATGTGAGTTTTGGCTCAAGCGAGTTGGATTTCTTGGGCATGTGCTGTCTGCAGAAGGTATAGCTGTGGACCCGAGCAAAGTAAAGGACGTGCTCGATTAGTTGGCACCCACGACAGTATCCCAAATCTGGAGTTTTCTCGGATTAGCTGGATACTACCGTCGTTTCATTGAAGGTTTCTCCAAGATTGCCAAACCAATGACGGAGCTGCTAAAGAAAGATAAGAAGTTTGAATGGACCGAGGACTGTGAGAAAAGTTTCAATGAGCTGAAAATCCGGTTGACAACAGCATCGGTGTTGACTCTTCCAGACATCTACCGTAGTTTTGATGTGTACTGTGACGCATCCAGACAGGGCCTTGGATGCGTACTTATGCAAGATGGCAAGGTGGTAGCATACGCATCACGACAGCTCCGACCCCATGAAGGAAACTATCCTACCCATGATCTGGAGTTAGCCACGGTGGTTTATGCTCTAAAAAATTGGAGGCACTACCTCATTGGGAAGAGGTGCCAAATATTTACTAACCACAAAAGCCTCAAGTACATATTTACTCAGCCATATTTAAATCTCCGCCAATGAAGGTGGCTTGAGTTAGTCAAGGACTATGATCTTGGAATAAATTACCACCCGGGTAAGGCCAACGTGGTTGCCGATGCACTCAGCCGAAAGCCTGTCAGCCTGAATACCATAATGGGAGCTTTGCCTCCTGAACTTCAAAAAGAGATTGCTTAGCTCCACCTAGTCATAGTTGGCGTAGGTCTTGCTAATATCATGGGAGTTACTCCTACCCTCGAGGAAGAGATCCGCAAGGTCCAGCCACAAGACCCAGTCCTACAGAAACATGCCAGCTGTATGTTAGCAGGACAGACCTTAGATTTTTCTAAGGATCCACTAGGTACACTGCGATTTCGTGGAAGGATTTGTGTACCCAGGAAAGAAGATTTAAGGAAGAGAATACCATCAGAAGCACACGAATATTCGTATTCTATTCACCCCAGAGGAACTAAAATGTACGAAGACCTGCGACAAATATTCTGGTGGGATGGGATGAAGAAAGACATTGCCTATTTTGTGGCCTGTTGCGACATATGCAACAAAGTGAAGGCAGAACATCAGAAACCAACTAGACTCCTCAAACCGTTGCCCGTTCCATAATGGAAGTGGGATGATGTCTGCATGGATTTTGTCACTGGGCTACCAAAGACGCAGCGAGGAAATGACACAGTATGGGTCATAGTGGACACCTTAACCAAGGTAGCTCATTTTATCCCCATCAAAACCACATACTGAGCCAATCAGCTCGCACAACTGTATGTGTCCAAAATATTCAGTCTGCATGGAGTACCGCGAACAATCACTTCCGATCAGGGGTCACTTTTTACCTCCGCTTTCTGGTCACGTCTCCACCAAGCCTTGGGGACCGCGCTAAAATATAGTACCGCTTATCATCCTCAAACCGATGGACAGACTGAGCGGGTAAACCAAATACTTGAGGATATGCTTCGAGCCTATGCCTTGGCCCAAGGACCTAAATGGGAAGACTGTCCGCCGTATGCCGAGTTCTCATACAACAATAGCTTCCAGACCAGTCTAAAGATGTCACCCTATGAGGCTCTGTATGGCCGTAAGTGCCGCACTCCTTTGAATTGGTCTCAAATTGGAGATAGCCGTATTTTTCAGAAGGGATCTCATGATGGAAGCTGAGAAGCAAGTCATAGAAATCCGAGACAGATTGCAATTGGCTAAATCTCGACAGAAGAGTTATTATGATGCAAAGCACTGACATTTTTGTCCAAGGTGGTACTGTTGCATATCAGCTGGAACTGCCCCCAAAGTTGTCAGAAGTGCACGATGTGTTCCATGTCTCATAGTTGAGGCGATGTATATCGCTGCCCGAGAAAAAGACTGCTATGACAGCAATAGAATGGCTAAGGATCTAACATATGAAGAGAGACCGTTCAGAATTTTGGATGAAATGGAAAGGGTCACTCATAGTAAAGCAAGAAAGTTTTACAAGGTTCAATGGGAGCATCACACAGAGGCAGAAGCCACTTGGGAACGAGAAGAATTTCTAAAGGCACATTATCTAGAATAGTTTTCCCGAGCAACCGAATCTCGAGGACGAGATTCATCCTAAGTGGGGGAGGTTTGTGACAGCCTGGTTTTTACGTTATCTTCCTTGTCTGATTTTCATTTGATTTGGATTTGAATTTGGAATTTTGAATCATTTCAGATGGACTTAAGAACTTGGGTACCACATAGACTTTCACCCAAGTGACTCATTTCTCTCCCTAGCCACCATTTCTTCTATGATCCATGATACGTCCATTTTGCATCATGCTTTTATATTGATATTTATTGCATTATGGGCTGTTATTACACATTATGTCACAATACTTATCCCTATTCTCTCTTATTCTACAAGGTTTACATAAAGAGGGAGAATGCCGGCAGCTGGGATTCTGGGCTGGAAAAGGAGCAAATATTAGAGACCTATTCTGCACAGCTTCAAAAGTCCTGAAACTTCATGGAAGACGTTTTCAGAATATATAAAAAAATACTTAGCGGAAGAAGTTCACCAGGGGCCACACCCTGCCCACGAGGGTGGGGGGCGCGCCCTACCCCCTTGGGCGCACCCCCTACCTCGTGGGCCCCCTGGTGGCCCTCCGGTGGCCATCTTCTGCTATATGAAGTCTTTCGTTTGGAAAAAATTATATGCCATCTTCTCGGACGAAACTCCGCCGCCACGAGGCGGAACCTTGGCGGAACCAATCTAGGGTTCTGGCGGAGCTGTTCTGCTGGGGAATCTTCCCTCCCGGAGGGGGAAATCATCGCCATCGTCATCACCAACGCTCCTCTCATCGGGAGAGGGCAATCTCCATCAACATCTTCATCAGCATCATCTCCTCTCAAAACCCTAGTTCATCTCTTGTATCCAATTCTTGTCTCCAAGCCCGGGATTGGTACCTGTGGGTTTCTAGTAGTGTTAATTACTCCTTGTAGTTGATGCTAGTTGATTTATTTGGTGGAAGATCATATGTTCAGATCCAATATGCATATTAATACCCCTCTGATTATGAACATGTTTATGCTTTGTGAGTAGTTACGCTTGTTCCTGAGGACATGGGAGAAGTCTTGCTATTAGTAGTCATGTGAATTTGGTATTCGTTTGATATTTTGATGAGATGTATGTTGTCTCTCCTCTAGTGGTGTTATGTGAACGTCGACTACATGACACTTCACCATTGTTTGGGCCTAGAGAAAGACATTGGGGAGTAATAAGTAGATGATGGGTTGCTAGAGTGACAGAAGCTTAAACCCTAGTTTATGCGTTGCTTCATAAGGGGCTGATTTGGATCCATATGTTTCATGCTATGGTTAGGTTTACCTTAATACTTTTGTTGTAGTTGCAGATGCTTGCAATAGAGGTTAATCATAAGTGGGATGCTTGTCCAAGTAAGGACAGTACCCAAGCACCGGTCCACCCACATATCAGATTATCAAAGTACCGAACGCGAATCATATGAGCGTGATGAAAACTAGCTTGACGATATTCCCATGTGTCCGCGGGAGCGCTTTTCTCTATATAAGAGTTTGTCCAGGCTTGTCCTTTGCTACAAAAAGGATTGGGCCACCTTGCTACACTTTATTTACTTTTGTTACTTGTTGCTCGTTACAAATTATCCTATCACAAAACTATCTGTTACCAGTTATTTCAGTAGTTGCAGAGAATACCTTGCTGGAAACCGCTTATCATTTCCTTCTGCTCCTCATTGGGTTCGACACTCTTACTTATTGAAAGGACTATGATAGATCCCCTATACTTATGGGTCATCAAGACTCTTTTCTGGCGCCGTTGCCGGGGAGTGAAGCACCTTTGGTAGGTGGAATTTGGTAAGGAAGAATTTATGTAGTGCGCTGAAATTTACTGTCACTTGTTACTATGGAAAGTATTCCTCTGAGGGGCTTGTTCGGAGTATCTTCACCCCGACCGGTAGAGCAAAGAGTTGCTCCTCAACCTACTGAACCTACTGAAAATGAAAATGTCTGCTTTGAAATTCCTTCGGGTATGATAGAAAAACTACTAGCTAATCCTTTTTTAGGAGATGGAACAAAGCATCCTGATGAGCATCTAATATATGTGGATGAAGTTTGTGGACTATTTAAGCTTGCAGGTGTACCCGGAGATGTTGTTAAGAAGAAGGTATTCCCTTTATCTTTGAAGGGAGATGCATCGACATGGTATAGGCTATGTGATGATATGGGGTCTTGGAATTACAAACGATTGAAATTGGAATTTCATCAGAAGTTTTATCCTATGCATCTTGTTCATCGTGATCGCAATTATATATATAATTTTTGGCCTCGCGAAGGATAAAGCATCGCCCAAGCTTGGGGGAGGCTTAAATAAATGTTATATTCATGCCCCAATCATGAGCTCTCAAGAGAAATGATTATTCAAAAATTTTATGCTCGGCTTTCTGATAACAATTGCACCATGCTTGATACTTGTGCTGGCTCTTTTATGATGAGGGCTATTGAATTCAAATGGGATTTATTGGAAAGAATTAAACGCAACTCTAAAGATTGGGACCTCGACAAAGGTAAGGAGTCAGGTATGACACCTAGGTTTGATTGTGTTAAATCTTTCATGGATACCGATGTTTTCCATAAATTTAGCACTAAATATGGACTTGACTCTGAGATAGTAGCTTCTTTCTGTGAATCTTTTGCTACTTATGTTGATCTCCCCAAGGAGAAGTGGTTTAAATATCATCCTCCCATAGAAGTAAAAGTACCTGCACCTATTAACGTTGAAGAAAAGACTATCACTTATAATGATCCTATTGTTCCTACTGCTTATGTTGAGAAACCCCCTTTTCCTGTTAGGATAAAGGATCATGCTAAAGCTTCAACTGTGGTTCGTAAAAGCAATATTAAAACTTATACACCTTCTGAGCAAATTAAAGTTGAACTTGATATTGCTATTGTTAAAGATCCCTTGGCTGATAATATTGATGGGCATGTTATTTATTTCTGTGATGAAACTGCTAGAATTGCTAAACCTTGTGCTAAAGATAAACCTAGACCTGTGGTAGGCATGCCTGTTATTTCTGTTAAAATAGGAGATCATTGTTATCATGGCTTGTGTGATATGGGTGCCAGTGCTAGTATAATACCTATTAGCCTATATAGAGAAATTATGCATGATATTGCACCTATTGAGTTATAAGGTCTTGATGTCACAATTAAACTTGCCAATAGAGATACTATTTCACCAATGGGAATTGTTAGAGATGTTGAAGTCTTGTGTGGGAAAACTAAATATCCTGCTGATTTTCTTGTTCTTGGTTCCCCACAAGATAGCTTTTGTCCCATTATATTTGGTAGACCCTTCTTGAACACTTTTAATGCTACCATAGATTGCAAAAGGGATGTTGTTACTATCGGTTTAGATGATGTGACTCATGAATTTAATTTCTCTAAATTTAGTAGACAACACCGTGAAGAAGAATTGCCTAGTAAGGATGAAATTATTGGTCTTGCTTCTATTGCCGTACCTCCTAGCGATCCTTTAGAACAATATTTGCTAGACCATGAAAATGATATGTTTATGAATGAAAGAAGGGAGATAGATGAAGTATTCTTTAAACATGAACTTATTCTAAAAAACAATTTTCCTGTTGAAATCCTAGGGGATCCTCCTCCACCCAAGGGCGATCCCGTGTTTGAGCTTAAACCGTTACCTGATACTCTTAAATATGCTTATATTGATGAGAAAAAGATATATCCTGTTATTATTAGTGCTAACCTTTCAGAGCATGAGGAAGAGAGATTATTGAAAACTCTGAAGAAACATCGTGCTGCTATTGGGTATACTCTTGATGATCTTAAGGGCATTAGTCCCACTCTATGTCAACATAAAATTAACTTGGAAGAAGATGCTAAACCAGTTCATGATCATCAAAGATAGCTGAATCCTAAAATGAAAGAAGTGGTAAGAAAAGGAATACTAAAGCTCCTTGAGGCAGGTATAATTTATCCCGTTGCTGATAGTCAGTGGGTAAGTCCTATCCATTGTGTCCCTAAGAAGGGAGGTATTACTGTCGTTCCTAATGATAAAGATGAATTGATTCCTCAAAGAATTATTACAGGTTATAGGATGGTAATTGATTTCCGCAAATTAAATAAGGCCACTAAAAAGGATCACTACCTCTTACCTTTTATCAATCAAATGCTAGAAGGATTATCCAAACATACACATTTTTGCTTTCTAGATGGTATTCTGGTTTCTCTCAAATACCTATGTCAGCCAAAGATCAATCAAAGACTACTTTTACTTGCCCTTTTGGTACTTTTTCTTATAGGCGTATGCATTTTGGTTTATGTAATGCACCTGCTACCGTTCAAAGATGCATGATGGCTATATTCTCTGAATTTTGTGAAAAGATTTGTGAGGTTTTCATGGATGATTTCTCTGTCTATGGATCTTCTTTTGATGATTGCTTGAGCAATCTTGATCGAGTTTTGCAGAGATGTGAAGAAACTAATCTTGTCTTAAATTGGGAAAAGTGCCACTTTATGGTTAATGAAGGTATTGTCCTGGGGAATAAAGTTTCTGAAAGAGGTATTGAGGTTGATAAATCCAAGGTTGATGGTATTGAAAAGATGCCATGCCCCAAGGACATCAAAGGTATAAGAAGTTTCCTTGGTCACGCTAGATTTTATAGGAGGTTCATTAAGGACTTCTCAAAAATTTCTTGGCCTCTGACTAACTTATTACAAAAAGATATACCATTTATCTTTGATGATGATTGTGTAGAAGCATTTGAAATACTTAAGAAAGCATTGATCTCTGCACCTATTGTCCAGCCACCTGATTGGAATTTACCCTTTGAAATTATGTGTGATGCTAGTGATTATGCTGTAGGTGCTGTCCTAGGGCAAAGAGTTGATAAGAAATTAAACATTATTCAATATGCTAGTAAAACCCTAGACAATGCTCAAAGAAATTATGCTACTACTAAAAAAGAATTCTTAGCAGTTGTATTTGCTTGTGGTAAGTTCAGACCTTATATTGTTGATTCTAAAGTAACTATTCACACTGATCATGCTGCTATTAAATATCTTATGGAAAAGAAAGATGCTAAACCTAGACTTATTAGATGGGTTCTCTTGCTACAAGAATTTGACTTACATATCATTGATAGAAAGGGAGCTGAGAACCCCGTTGCAGACAACTTATCTAGGTTAGAAAATGTGCTTGATGACCCACTTCCTATTGATGATAGCTTTCCTGATGAGCAATTAAATGTCATAAATGCTTCTCATACTACTCCATAGTATGCTGATTATGCTAATTACATTGTTGCTAAGTTTATACCACCTAGTTTCACATACCAGCAAAAGAAAAAGTTCTTCTATGATTTGAGGCATTACTTTTGGGATGACCCACATCTTTATATAGAAGGAGTAGATGGTGTTATTAGACCTTGTGTACCTGAGCATGAACAGGAACAGATCCTACGCAAGTGTCACTCCGAAGCTTATGGAGGACACCATGCTAGAGATAGAACTGCACATAAGGTATTGCAATCTAGTTTTTATTGGCCTACCCTCTTCAAGGATGCCCGTAAGTTTGTCTTATCTTGTGATGAATGTCAAAGAATTGGTAATATTAGTAGACGTCAAGAAATGCCTATGAATTGTTCACTTGTTATTGAACCATTTGATCTTTGGGGCTTTGAATATATGGGACCTTTTCCTTCCTCTAATGGATATACACATATTTTAGTTGCTGTTGATTACGTTACTAAGTGGGTAGAAGCTATTCCATCTAGTAGTGTTGATCATAACACTTCTATTAAGATGCTTAAAGAAGTTAATTTTCCAAGATTTGGAGTCCCTAGATATTTAATGACTGATGGTGGTTCACACTTTATTCATGGTGCTTTCCGTAAAATGCTTGCTAAGTATGATGTTAATCATAGAATTGCATCTCCTTATCACCCTCAGTCTAGTGGTCAAGTAGAATTGAGTAATAGACAGCTCAAATTAATTTTGCAAAAGACTGTTAATAGATCTAGAAAGAATTGGTCCAAGAAACTTGATGATGCATTATGGGCCTATAGAACTGCATATAAAAATCCTATGGGTATGTCTCCGTATAAAATAGTTTATGGAAAAGCATGTCACTTACCTCTCGAACTAGAACACAAGGCATATTGGGCTATTAAAGAGCTCAATTATGATTTTAAACTTGCCAGTGAGAAGAGGTTATCTGATATTAGCTCACTCGATGAATGGAGAACCCAAGCCTACGAAAATGCCAAGTTGTTTAAAGAAAAAGTTAAAAGATGGCATGATAAAAGGATACAAAAGCGTGAGTTCAATATAGGTGATTATGTATTGCTATACAATTCTCGTTTAAGATTTTTTGCAGGAAAACTTCTCTCTAAATGGGAAGGTCCTTACGTTATCGAGGAGGTCTATCGTTCTGGTGCCATAAAAATCAACAACTTTGAAGGTACAAATCCGAAGGTGGTGAACGGACAAAGAATCAAACATTATATCTCAGGTAATCCCATAAATGTTGAAACCAGTGTTATTGAAACCGTAACCCTGGAGGAATACATAAGAGACAGTCTCCGGAACGATTCAGACTCTGAAAAGGAATAGGTATGTGGTACGGTAAGTAAACCGACTCCAAATAGTTTTTAAGGCAACATTTCTCCATTTTGGAATATTTAGAAAATAGAAAAATAAGAAGCAGTCCGGGAAGGACACGAGGGCTCCACGAGGGTGGAGGGCGCGCCCTACCCCCTGGGCGTGCCCCCTACCTCGTGGGCACCTCGTGTGCTCTCCGGACTCTGTTTTCTTACACGATACGTATTTTGGTCGGTAAAAAGTCATTATATAATCTCCCAGAGGTTTTGACTCCCGTATCACTTAAAAATCTCCTGTCTTTGTTTCGAGCTGTTTTCTATCAGGGTTGTCAAGGCCAGGCACTATGTCGTCTCCCTCCTCCTCCAACCACGAGGGCAACGATGCTTGGCTAATGAAGATAGAGCTGAAGAGAGAAGAACCCATGGAGATCAAAAAGGATGAAGGGATCAAGAAGGCCATGGAGGACCAAGTTCCGGCAGCAGAAGACACCCTTCAACATGATCACAATCTTCTTACCCCAACAAAGATCGAAGCTTTCAAGATGATTGAGTTAGCTCGTATACAAAATAAGTATCTCATACGTGAATTTTTTTGTTGAAGGAGCATATCATCGCACTCAAGGGCATTATCCGCAAGCTAGAAGACCTCCTACACTCGATGTGCGACTATCCATCATCAACAACTCCACCTTCTTCACCAACAAAGGAGACATAATCACATGGGTATGGGCACTCCCCTTGGCAACTGCCAAGCTTGGGGGAGTGCCCCGGTATCATATCACCATCACTTTTATCTTTACCGTTTTTCTTAGTTTGATCCTTTTGGTAATATCTTGATCTAGTAGAATAAAAGTTCTTAGTATGATCTAGTTGCGAGTTTTGCTTTATAATTGCTCTATGTAATCGAGTCCGTGATCTATATAATAAAGATTAGTGTTGATTCAAGGGCTTGATTATTTTTCCATGATCCTAAGTGAATAAAAGAAAAGAGAAAGAAACAAGGAGATCATATGGATCTTATAGAGAGTAATGAGCTCACATAGAAAAAGTTTGATGAATAAAAGTTGTTGAGGGTTGACAAGCATAGTTTTGGTCATCGTTGCAATTAATAGGAAGTAATAAAGAAAGAGAGGTCTTCACATATAAATATACTATCTTGGACATCTTCTATGATTGTGAGCACTCATTAAAATATGACATGCTAAAGAGTTGACGTTGGACAAGGAAGACAATGTAATGGGTTATGTTTTCTTACGTTTGAGATTAATTATATTGTCATGGATCATCCAACATGGTTGAGCTTGCCTTTCCCTCTCATGCTAGCCAAATTCATCGCACCAAGTAGAGATACTACTTGTGCTTCCAAATACCATTAAACCAGTTTTGTCATGAGAGTCCACAATACCTACCTATGGATTGAGTAAGATCCTCCAAGTAAGTTGTCATCGGTGCAAGCAATAAAAATTGCTCTCTAAATATGTATGACTTATTGGTGTGGGAGAAATGAGCTTTATACGATCATGTGATATGGAAGAAATAAAAGCGACATACTGCATAATAAAGGTCCATATCACAAGTGGCAATATTAAGTGACGTTCTTTCGCATTAAGATTTTTGTGCATCCAACCATAAAAGCGCATGACAACCTCTGCTTCCCTCTGCGAAGGACCTATCTTTTACTTTTATCTCCCACCTTACATAAGAGTCATGGTGATCTTCACCCTTCCTTTTTACATTTTATCCTTTGGCAAGCACAGTATGTTGGAAAGATCCTGGTATATATGGCTAATTAGATGTGAGTTTTCATGAACTATTATTGTTGACATTACCATTGAGGTAAAACGTTGGGAGGCAAAACTACAAGCCCCTATCTTTCTCTGTGTCCGATTAAAACTCCATACCCATAAGTATTGCGTGAGTGTCAACAATTGTGAAAGACTATATGATAGTTGAGTATGTGGACTTGCTGAAAAGCTCTTATACGTTGACTCTTTCCTATGTTATGATAAATTGCAATTGCTTCAATGACTGAGATTATAGTTTGTTAGTTTTCAATGAAGTTTACGATTCATACTTGAAATTGTGATTGAATTATTACTCTAGCATAAGAAATCATATGACAAGAATTATATAAGTTGTTGTTCTAAGAATGATCATGATGCCCTTATGTCCCTATTTTTATTTTCATCGACACATCTATCTCTAAACATGTGGACATATTTTTCGATTTCGGCTTTTGCTTGAGGACAAGTGAGGTCTAAGCTTGGGGGAGTTGATACGTCCATTTTGCATCATGCTTTTATATTGATATTTATTGCATTATGGGCTGTTATTACACATTATGTCACAATACTTATGCCTATTCTCTCTTATTTTACAAGGTTTACATAAAGAGGGAGAATGCTGGCAGCTGGGATTCTGGGCTGGAAAAAGAGCAAATATCAGAGACCTATTCTGCACAGCTCCAAAAGTCCTAAAACTACACGGAAGACGTTTTCAGAATATATAAAAAATACTCCGTGGAAGAAGTTCACCAGGGGCCACACCCTGCCCACAAGGGTGGGGGCGCGCCCTACCCCCCTGGGCGCCCCCTACCTCGTGGGCCCCCTGGTGGCCCTCCGATGGCCATCTTCTGCTATATGAAGTCTTTCGATGGGAAAAAAAATCATAAGCCATCTTCTCGGACGAAACTCCGCCGCCACGAGGCGGAACCAATCTAGGGCTCTGGCGGAGCTGTTCTACCGGGGAAATTTCCCGCCCGAAGGGGGAAATCATCGCCATCGTCATCACCAATGCTCCTCTCATCGGGAGAGGGAAATCTCCATCAACATCTTCATCAGCACCATCTCCTCTCAAAACCCTAGTTCATCTCTTGTATCCAATTCTTGTCTCCAAGCCCGGGATTGGTACCTGTGGGTTGCTAGTAGTGTTAATTACTCCTTGTAGTTGATGCTAGTTGGTTTATTTGGTGGAAGATCATATGTTCAGATCCTATATCCATATTAATACCCCTCTGATTATGAACATGTTTATGCTTTGTGAGTAGTTACTGTAGGATCGAAAGTATGTCTAGAGGGGGGCTGATTAGACTACTTGACCAAATAAAAACTTAACCTTTTCCCAATTTTAGTTCTTGGCAGTTTTTAGCTATCTTAGGACAAGTCAAGCAATCATTACACAATTCAAGCAAGCATGCAAAGAGTATATTGGTAGCGGAAAGTAAAGCATGCAACTTGCAAGAATATAAAGGGAAGGGTTTGGAGAATTCAAATGCTATTGGAGACACGGATGTTTTCCCGTGGTTCGGATAGGTGGTGCTATCCTACATCCATGTTGATGGAGACTTCAACCCACGAAGGGTAACGTTTGCGCGAGTCCACGGAGGGCTCCACCCACGAAGGGTCCACGAAGAAGCAACCTTGTCTATCCCACCATGGCCATCGCCCATGAAGGACTTGCCTCACTAGCGGTAGTTCTTCACGAAGTAGGCAATCTCCTTGCCCTTACAAACTCCTTGGTTCAACTCCACAATCTTGTCGGAGGCTCCCAAGTGACACCTAGCCAATCTAGGAGACACCACTCTCCAAGAAGTAACAAATGGTGTGTTGATGATGAACTCCTTGCTCTTGTGCTTCAAATGATAGTGTCCCCAACACTCAACTCTCTTTCATAGGATTTGGATCTGGTGGAAAGAAGATTTGAGTGGAAAGCAACTTGGGGAAGGCTAGAGATCAAGATTCATATGGTTGGAATGGAATGTCTTGGTCTCAACACATGAGTAGGTGGTTCTCTCTCAGAACATATGAGTTGGAATGGTGTATGTGTTCTGATTGCTCTCTCCATGAGTGAAGAGGAGGTGGAGGGGGTATTTATAGCCTCCACACAAAATCCAACCGTTACACACAATTTACCAATCTCGGTGGGACCGAATCAGAAAACTCGGTCGGACCGAAATAGTAAACCTAGTGACCGTTAGGAATTTTGGTGGGACTGACATGCAACTCGTTAGGACCGATTCGGTTAGGGTTTGGGCATAACGTAATCTCGGTGAGACCGAGTTTGGCAATAAGCTAACCAGAGAGTTCACCAAGTAAACTCGGTGGGACCGACTCGCTCTTTCGGTGAGACCGAAAAGTTACAAGAAGGAAACATAGAGTTTACATTGCATTCTCGGTGGGACCGATTCGCTCTTTCGGTGAGACCGAAAAGTTACGAAAGGGAAACAGAGAGTTTGCAAGCCCATCTCGGTGAGACCGAGATTCTTATCGGTAGGACCAAATTGCTATGGTTTGGTAGTGGCAAATGACAAGTGAAACTCGGTGGCGCCGGAATGAAAGAATCGGTATGACCGAGTTTGGCTTAGGGTTTAGGTCATTTGTGGATATGGGAAAGTAGCTGAGGATTTTGGAGCATATCATTAAGCACATTAAGCAAGAGGCCCATTAAGCAACACCTCATCCCTCCTTGATAGTATTGGCTTTTCCTAAAGACTCAATGTGATCTTGGATCACTAAAATATAAAATGAAGAGTCTTGAACTTTTGAGCTTGAGCCAATTCTTTGTCCTTAGCATTTTGAGGGTTCCACTTTCACATCCATGCCATGCCAATCATTGAGCTTTCCTGAAATAATCATCTTGAAATAGCATTAGCTCAATGAGCTATATGTTGTTATGAATTACCAAAACCACCTAGGGATAGTTGCACTTTCAATCTCCCGCTTTTTGGTAATTGATGACAACATATAGATCAAAGCTTCGACAAATGATAATAAGCATGAAATATATCGTCGCTTTGAGAAGTATGTGACAAATAAGAGCTCCCCCTAAATTTGTGCATATTTAAAATTTGCTTTGGACTGCAAATGCACAAGGAGTTAGAATCATGGGTTACTCTTCCATGTCACATACATCTTGGTGGAGCGCTAAAAAATGATAAGATTGAAATACATGCACTCATCACCAAGAATAGTGAATGATCACACAAGATAGATAGAATGATAATATTTAAGCAAGCATTAAGTGTAGCTTATGATCAAACACATGATCATCGATGTCTCACAAACATAAGGACATAGTATCTCACACACAAGCAAACAAAGTTCGAAAAACCACCAAATAAAACAAGAGACAATAAAAGCAACACTCTCTCTCGAAGCCTATGATCTATACATTTTCTCCCCCTTTGGCAACAAGTTACCAAAAAGTTCCTAGAAAATGCATAGTGCTAAGTCGACGCTCAGGCTTGATCTTCAGGTGGTGGTGGAGTCCGGAGCACTCCAAGGACGAAGCCTTCGGTAGACGTGGTCGGAGTTGAGGCTGAAGTAGATGCTGGAGCTGGTGGAACTGAGGCTGTGGCTGGCGCAGACGTTGTAGCTCTGGTGTCAGCAACTGGCAGTGCAGACGACCTCGGACCTCGTGGCACCCTGGCAAAAGCATCAGTCGTGGTCCTGCCTCTCCTCTCATTCATGTCCTCCTGGAGCTGCTCCACGGCAGTCTGTATCTCTGTCACCTTGATGTCCAAGTCATAGAACCTCTGTTCCATGATCCTCTCTAAGCTTGCCTGGTTCTGAGTCAGGGTGGCAAGTCCTTGCTCAATCCGCAGGGTGGACGCAATTAGGTAACCAAGCTGCTCTTGTTTGGTTTTCAGGAAGTAATCAGATGCCTCCTCTTGAGTAGGCATCCTGGCAGCTTTCTCCTTCTTCGCCTTCTCCTTCTGAGCTTGTGCATGGACAGATGATGGCTCATTCTCAGTCATGACCACTTGGT
The DNA here is from genome assembly GCA_034509565.1 of Triticum monococcum. Taxonomy (NCBI): domain Eukaryota; kingdom Viridiplantae; phylum Streptophyta; class Magnoliopsida; order Poales; family Poaceae; genus Triticum; species Triticum monococcum. The sequence continues at coordinate 70,319,273 of CM067842.1, read as the reverse complement.
TATCTTCAAAATCTGGACGGATGGGCAGGTGTTCCTTATCCAAGAGGTATATGCCCGTGCCCATCTTGGAGTTGATGAGCTCCTGAATCTGTGGGGCATATCCACAGCTCCTCTTCTGGTCTGCTGCTGTCCTCTTGATTGTTTCCACTATGAGACTCATGACTTTGAATTTTTGAGGCACGTCAAAGACATGGAGCAAATTGATCGCGTGACCTCTGATCATCTTGTGATCTCCAGACTTGGGCAGAAGAGTGTGCCTAAGGATCCAGTTGATCGTAGGCAATCCTGACAGAAGATAGTGCACTGAGCCAAACTTGAACGTGTCAAGTGCTTCATTAGGAATCTCCTTGTACATGTTGGACATAGAGTTGTGGTCCATCTTCTTCTTGGCATAAATGTCCAAGTCATCATCCTGCTCCTCTGGGGCATTGATCAACTTCGCCCATTCCTCAACAATTGATTGGTACCTTGTACCCTCTGACATCCAAGTGATCCTGCCATCCGGATAGAAGTGTGCTGTGGAGTAGAATTGCATGATTAGCTCCTCGTTCCACTTTGTGAGCTTCTGCCCAACAAAGTCTGCCACTCCACACGCACTAAAACTGTCATATACTCCAGGGTAGTGTTCCTCATTCTCCTTCATGTAGGTCCAGTCGACCCATCTCATGTCACACACAATTGGCTTCTTGTCAAGCAAAACAGTATCATAGAAATCCTGCTGCTCCTTGGTATGAAACCTGTAGTCCACTGCAGTCCTTCTCCTAGAAGCATACGGATCTGCTTCTCTCCACTTCCTCAGCCCTGAATCTCTCCTGAGCTTCATATCCTCAGCCACAGGATGAGCATCATTGTGGTCTGGGATCGTGGGCTTGAGCTTCCTAAGGACGTGTTCTTCTTCTTCTTCCTCTGCAGCTTCAGGCACTGGGGCCTTGTTCTTTTTAGTGGCTGGGATGCTTCTTGTGATTCTCTTTGGTGCACTCTTAGGCTTAGATGCAGCCTTGGGTGCTTCCTTGGGCTTGGATGCAGTTGTCCCTGACCTTATGGCATCTCCCATAAGTTTGCCTGCCTTGGGTGCTGGTGCAGCAACCTCTTCTTCTTCCTCCTCATCTACCATGATGGAGGCCTTCCCAAGCACTCTGGCTACAGTCTTCTTCACTCTTTCTTTCCTCTTTTTGCCCTCAGCAGAAACGGGCTCAACGGGAGCAGGCTTCATAGTTGAAGCTCTAGCCTTTGACATGGGCTGCCTGCCAGCTGGCCTTTTGATTTCCAGGCCTGGCTTTGTGCCTTGAGCTGGCTCAACTCTCTTTGATGTGGCCTCTTCCTCTGCCACATAGTCTTCATCTTCAGAATCAGAACTCCTCTTCTTCCTTTGTCTAGTGGCAGCTTTAGGCAGGTTGCTAGGTGTGCTCCTGCTGCCATCATCTCAGGAACTTGAGGGGCTAGTGCCCTCACTCAACTGCACTTGCTGCTCTGACAAGTTTTGGCTGTCACTCTGGTCTGACATGATGCAAACTGACTGCTGACCCTGTGAATAGATTATAGATGAGATAGAGTGGATGAGCATCACAAAATGCAGAGAGTTTTGCAAAAGAATAATTCAAAAACTTAGTTTTAGTTTCCCACTAAAATCATCTCGGATCTACCGATTTTCAAACTCGGTGACACCGTAGCAGTTTTGGCACCAGAATTAGTGAACTCGGTCAGACCGAGTCATAGTTCGGTGGCACCGAGACTGCTAGGATTTCACAGAGTTCCAAAATCGGTCACACCGATAAGTAATTCTCGATCAGACCGAGTTTTACTTGTGCAATGGCATAAGCCAAATCGGTGGGACCGAGTTTTTCAACTCGGTGGGTCCGAGATGGTTTCGGCGGAAACCTAACCCTAAAATTTTTGAATTAAACCTAATCTACGAGTTCATTGACTGGATAGGATTTTATCAAACATGGCAAGAATCATGATGATCACAATGTGCTAGGAATCGGATTGGAGAATAGCACAAAGATCGAGTCCATACCCTAGTTCGGCGGAGACTCGCTACGGCGGCAACGGCGGGGCAGAATTCCGTTGACGGCGGCGGAGACCAGCGACAGGAGGCTGCTGGCGGCGAGGAGGACGATCCGGAGACCCAGGAGGCAGAGCGAGCTATGCGCGGGCGAAGAGGTTTCGGAGAAATTTCCAAAATTCTGCCCGTCACTATATATAGCCCGACCCTGTCGGTGTGACCGAGTGGAACAACTCGGTGGCACCGAGATGCAAAACTGTATACAGTTATTGCAACTCGGTGTGACCGAGTGGTTCAAATCGGTTGCACCGAGATCGAAAACCTAGATCAACTTAATGATCTCGGTAGGACCGAAAGTATGGTATCGGTCAGACCGAGAATTACAAAGAGGTTTCGGAAGTTTAAGTCTATGACGAATCGGGGACTCCGAGCGCTCCTCACACAGAGTGGTTCGAATATGACTTGATCAAGTTTTGTGATGCAACATGAATAGAGTTTGAGACGAGAAAAGCATAGATAGCTAGAGGAGGTTCTTAGGCATTCTTGTCCATCGACTTGGCAAAAGAAGATAAAGCCAAACAATCAAAACAACAAGTGGATGTCCTCGAATGAGTAAAATATGCAACCGACATGCTCACACAATAAGATGGCAAATGAAATATGTGGCAAAGCATGCACAAACAATTCTAGCATCTATCAAGCAATTTGCGATGACTAGGTCATCTATATATGAGTATATTGACTTAGGAGTCAAGTGAGAACACTTGATCGTAGGTCATACTCATCGTTTAAGCTCAAGTGGGGTTACCACTTTTACATAAAGCATTGTTGTATTCACATCTTTAGAGTTGCTTTGGCTCAAGTCTTAGAGCAAAGCTCCCCCTAGATGTGATATCCCCCCTAAGAGGGATGAACTAACCTTGGGTTTTGTCGATGATGACTTCATGTAGATGTTGAAGATGTGGATGCTCAATGTTGATGTAGATCACTTGGAGCTATCCATTTGAGTGAATTGCACTTTCAATACCTACATGGGTTAGTCCCACAAGGAACAAACAAGGATATCCATAGACATAGAGTGATGCACACACAAGATGATGTCCATGAAAACTTTAGGTTACCTTGTCCCTTGTCTTACCAACAAGAGGGTTTGTGACTCCTTGAACTAGTGCAAGATGTGGAAGTTGATTGCACTTGTTCTTGCCAAAATGATAAGAGTGAAGTATGTTGGCGGAGTCACCCTCAAGAACTCTCTAGTTCTTCTTCTTTTGGATCCACACCATCTTGATGGGAATCCTTGGAGTTGTAGTCGTACTTGATGTAGTGGAACTTGAAGTAGTCTTGGGAATCCACTTGACTAAGGTCTTAGGAGCTTCTTCAAATGCATCAATCTCCTCTTGAAGCTTGTCCTTGCCTTTTTGCTTCTAGTCTTGTGGTGGAAGATCATCTTGAGCTTGTGTCCCCTTGAAAGAAGTGTCATACTTCTCTTGTTGAGGAACAAACTTTGTCTTGGGGTATTGATCTTCTTCCCATTCAACTCCATTGGCATTGAACTTTCGTTCAAAACCAACACCTTGATTCTTCCGGTGCAATCCTTGCTTGCGCACAATTTCCTCGAATTGCTTACTTCCGGCAAGGCTCTTGTAAACACCTTTCTCTATAATTCCCTTCAATAAGCTATTTTCTTGCTCAAGTGTAACTTGGCTAAGAGAATCATTAGTGGAATCAAGAGAACTACTAGAAGCAACAATATTGGATTTAGCATGATCATTGTTACTACTAGAGGAAGAATCTTTCTTGTTCTTGTTACTAGACTTGACTTGAGGCATGTAGTTGGATAAAAGTAAACGCTTGGCAATGTGAGAAGAACTTTTCTTGCGGAGATTATCATTGATTGCCTTTAAGAACTCATGCTCTTGCTCAAGATTGAGCTTTTCAAAGCGCAATTTCTCATGAGCTCTTAAAAGTTCTCGATGATCTTCGAAGATAGTTTCATGGGCTAACTTAAGAGTGTTTAGTTCTTTAGTTAAGGCCTCAATCTTCTCCTTATCATTGTCATTCGTTTTAGCATGATTAATTGATGTTTCATCATAGTACTCATCACTAGAGTTGTCAACAAGCAAATCATCATCACCTAACAAGTCATCTTCATCACTATTAAAGTCAACATACTCGGGGTGTGTTATCTTAGGACCTTTGGCCATGAAGCATCTTCCAATTCCTTTATTTGGTGAGTCAAATATGTTGTAGGAGTTGGTTGACACAAGTGCTAGACCGGCAACACCTTCATCTTGAGTATCTTCGGAGTCGGAGTGATAACTTCTCTCGGAGTGGCTGTCGGAGTCGGAGCCGGATACCCATTCACCAACATGAGCTTGATGTCTTCGTTTTGTATAGCTCCTTGATGATTTTCCTTCCTTTCCGAATCCTTGCTTCTCCATGAGTATCTCCGTTCATAACGATCATCTCTACTCCTTCTCTCTCTTGGTGGTGATTCTTTGCTTCTTCTTTTTGGAGAATCTTCTCTTCTCTTGTAGGGAGCCGTACACTCATTGGAATAGTGTCCGGGTCTTCCACAATTATAGCAGTTTCGCTATCGACTAGAAGATCTTTTGTCATTGTATGACCTTGACTTGAAGCTTCTATCTTTGCTTCTACTCTTGTAGAACTTGTTGAAGTTCTTCACCATTAAGCTCAATTCTTCATTGAAGGTTTGTTTCTCACTTGATGATGTGGGGACTTCACATGAGGCTTTGTAGCCACCACTTGATTTGTTGTGAAGTTCCTCTTTATCCTTGAGTGACATCTCATGAGCAACAATCCTTCCAATCACTTCCGTTGGCTTGAGATCTTTGTAATTGGGCATCATTTGACTCAATGTGCACACGGTATCATATTTCCCATCCAAGGCTCTTAGGATCTTCTTGATGATGAATCTATCGGTCATCTCTTCACTTCCTAAGCCGGCAATCTCATTTGTGATGAGAGCAAGCCTAGAGTACATTTCGGCGACACCTTCACCATCCTTCATCTTGAACTTGTCAAGTTGACTTTGGAGCACATCCAACTTGGATTCCTTGACGGAGTCGGTACCTTCGTGCATATCAATCAAAGTGTCCCAAATTTCCTTTGCATTCTCAAGGCGGCTGATTTTGTTTAATTCTTCGGGGCACAATCCGTTGAAGAGAATATAACAAGCTTGAGCATTGTATTGCAACATCTTCAACTCATCCGCGGTAGCTTCACGGTTTGGTTCCCTCCCATCAAAGAACTCACCTTGCAAGCCAACACAAACAATAGCCCATACGGCGGGGTTATGTCCAAGAATAGGCATTTTCATTTTATGCTTCCAACTAGCAAAATTAGTACCATCAAAGGAAGGACCTCTACGGTGATAATTTCCCTCGCTAGACACCATACTCTCCTAGGTTGTGAAACCAAGGCTATGACCACCAAAAGCTATGGAGATCAAGGCAAATGGAGATTGAAAGTGCAACTATCCCTAGGTGGTTTTGGTAATTTATAACAACATATAGCTCATTGAGCTAATGCTATTTCAAGATGATTATTTCAGGAAAGCTCAATGATTGGCATGGCATGGATGTGAAAGTGGAACCCTCAAAATGCTAAGGACAAAGAATAGGCTCAAGCTCAAAAGTTCAAGACTCTTCATTTTATATTTTAGTGATCCAAGATCACATTGAGTCTTTAGGAAAAGCCCATACTATCAAGGAGGGATGAGGTGTTGCTTAATGAGCCTCTTGCTTTATGTGCGTAATGATATGCTCCAAAATCCTCAACCACCTTTCCATATCCACAAATGACCTAAACCCTAAGCCAAACTCGGTCATACCGATTCTATCAATCCGGCGCCACCGAGTTTCACTTGTCATTTGCCACTGCCAAACCCTAGCAATTCGGTCCTACCGATAAGGATCTCGGTCTCACCGAGACGGGCTTGCAAACTCTCTGTTTCCCTTTCGTAACTTTTCGGTCTCACCGAAAGAGCGAATCGGTCCCACCGAGAATGCAAGGTAAACTCTATGTTACCTTCTTGTAACTTTTCGGTCTCACCAAAAGAGCAAGTCGGTCCCACCGAGTTTGCCTGACCAACTCTCTGGTTAGCTAATTGCCGAACTCGGTCTCACCGAGTTTGTGCAATCGGTCTCACCGAGATTACGTTATGCCCAAACCCTAACCGAATCGGTCCTACCGAGTTGCAGCTCAGTCCCACCGAAATTCCTAACGGTCACTAGGTTTACCATTTCGGTCAGACCGAGTTTTCTGATTCGGTCCCACCGAGATTGGTAGATTGTGTGTAACGGTTGGATTTTGTGTGGAGGCTATTTATACCCCTCCACCACCTCTTCATTCGAAGAGAGAGCAATCAGAACACATACATCATTCCTACTCATATGTTCTGAGAAATAACCACCTACTCATGTGTTGAGACCAAGACATTCCATTCCAACCATATGAATCTTGATCTCTAGCCTTCCCCAAGTTGCTTTCCACTCAAATCTTCTTTCCACCAGATCCAAATCCTATGAAAGAGAGTTGAGTGTTGGGGAGACTATCATTTGAATAACAAATGGTGTGTTGATGATGAACTCCTTGCTCTTGTGCTTCAAATGATAGTCTCCCCAACACTCAACTCTCTTTCATAGGATTTGGATCTGGTGGAAAGAAGATTTGAGTGGAAAGCAACTTGGGGAAGGCTAGAGATCAAGATTCATATGGTTGGAATGGAATGTCTTGGTCTCAACACATGAGTAGGTGGTTCTCTCTCAAAACATATGAGTTGGAATGGTGTATGTGTTCTGATTGCTCTCTCCACGAGTGAAGAGGAGGCGGAGGGGTATTTACAGCCTCCACACAAAATCCAACCGTTACACACAATTTACCAATCTCGGTGGGACCGAATCAGAAAACTCGGTCGGACCGAAATAGTAAACCTAGTGACCGTTAGGAATTTCGGTGGGACTGACATGCAACTCGGTAGGACCGATTCGGTTTGGGTTTGGGCATAACGTAATCTCGGTGAGACCGATTGCACAAACTCGGTGAGACCGAGTTTGGCAGTAAGCTAACCAGAGAGTTGGTCAAGTAAACTCGGTGGGACCAACTCGCTCTTTCGGTGAGACCGAAAAGTTACAAGAAGGAAACATAGAGTTTACATTGCATTCTCGGTGGGACCTATTCGCTCTTTCGGTGAGACCGAAAAGTTACGAAAGGGAAACAGAGAGTTTGCAAGCCCATCTCGGTGAGACCGAGATCCTTATCGGTAGGACCGAATTGCTAGGGTTTGGCAGTGGCAAATGACAAGTGAAACTCGGTGGCGCCGGAATGAAAGAATCGGTATGACCGAGTTTGGCTTAGGGTTTAGGTCATTTGTGGATATGGGAAAGTAGCTGAGGATTTTGGAGCATATCATTAAGCACATTAAGCAAGAGGCTCATTAAGCAACACCTCATCCCTCCTTGATAGTATTGGCTTTTCCTAAAGACTCAATGTGATCTTGGATCACTAAAATATAAAATGAAGAGTCTTGAACTTTTGAGCTTGAGCCAATTCTTTGTCCTTAGCATTTTGAGGGTCCCACTTTCACATCCATGCCATGCCAATCATTGAGCTTTCCTGAAATAATCATCTTGAAATAGCATTAGCTCAATGAGCTATATGTTGTTATGAATTACCAAAACCACCTAGGGATAGTTGCACTTTCAGTTACGTTTGTTCCTGAGGACATGTGAGAAGTCTTGCTATTAGTAGTCATGTGAATTTGGTATTCGTTAGATATTTTGATGAGATGTATGTTGTCTCTCCTCTAGTGGTGTTATGTGAACGTCGACTACATGACACTTCACCACTGTTTGGGCCTAGAGGAAGGCATTGGGGAGTAATAAGTAGATGATGGGTTGCTAGAGTGACAGAAGCTTAAACCCTACTTTATGCGTTGCTTTGTAAGGGGCTGATTTGGATCCATATGTTTCATGCTATGGTTAGGTTTACCTTAATACTTTTATTGTAGTTGCGGATGCTTGCAATAGAGGTTAATCACAAGTGGGATGCTTGTCCAAGTAATGACAGTACCCAAGCACCGGTCCACCCACATACCAGATTATCAAAGTACAGAACGCAAATCATATGAGCGTGATGAAAACTAGCTTGACGATATTCCCATGTGTCCTTAGGAGCGCTTTTCTCTATATAAGAGTTTGTCCAGGCTTGTCCTTTGCTACAAAAAGGATTGGGCCACCTTGCTGCACTTTATTTACTTTTGTTACTTGTTGCTCGTTACAAATTATCCTATCACAAAACTATCCGTTACAACTTATTTCAGTACTTGTAGAGAATACCTTGCTGGAAACCGCTTATCATTTCCTTCCGCTCCTCGTTGGGTTTGACACTCTTACTTATCGAAAGGACTACGATAGATCCCCTATACTTGTGGGTCATCAATCCACCTCTAAATAATATTATGAATATTTTCTTAAATGAAAAATATTCATTTTCCCTCCCAAAACCCTAACTAGCCCATTGTGTTCCAAAGCAACCCTATTTTTTCTTGCACACAAAAATCTGATAAAATTCACAAATATTCTTTGAACCCTAGGGCACCTTCCTGAGGAAAAATATTGCATCACTTTTTGGAATATTTTTGCTATAGAAAATATTTCCTGTTCCGGACAAAAATGGCAGTTTCTACAACAACTACCATTTTACTTGCTCAAACGCTGCTGAATTTTCTTGTGAATCACCACCCTCCTAGATGATTGCTAGACTCCAAAGCTCAGCTTCCAACTCTTAGTAGTTTGACCACAGTAAGCTCTCAAAGTTACTGCCCAGAAACTTACCTTGAAGTAGAAATCCATCTTACTGCACCTGAGCTCAACCCAAAGTGTGGTAACTACTAAAACCACCAAGGACTACACGCCAGACATGATGTTTAGGCTTAGCGCAGCCTGATGACATAGTTCACGTGGTGACTGCGTTTGTCCTGGCGTGCTGGCATACGGCCGACGTGCTCTATGACGCGCCCGAGTCGCTGTTGAGTGCATGCTTGCTTCCCCGCCTGCCGCACCTTGCCAATTTCGCCACGATCATCGTCCCGACCCCCTTAACTCCCTCCTGGCGCTCGCCGATGCCGGAGCTCACCGCAGCAAGCACAGGCGCGGTCCGGCCAACCCAACAATGCGCCGCGCACTATGGTCGTCGCCACCCCCTCGCTCCTGTGCTCGTCTCCGCTCGCCCAGAGTGCCCGCATGAGCTGCGTCGCCTTCTCCTTCGCTCACTGACGTCGTTCGTCACCGGGCGCCGTGTCTAGGTGTCCTCCGGTGGAGCCCGAACCCCTCACCCTGCTCGGCTATAAATACAGCCCTCCCCAGCCTTCTCGAGCATCATCCACTCCTCTCACACACTCCACAAGCCAGTAGGTAGCCGTCGTTGGGGAACATAGTAATTTCAAAAAATTTCCTACGCACACGCAAGATCACGGTGATGCACAGCAACGAGAGGGGAGAGTGTTGTCTACGTACCCACGCAGACCGACTGCGGAAGCGTTGACACAACATAGAGGAAGTAGTCATACGTCTTCCCGATCCGACCGATCCAAGCACCGTTACTCCGGCACCTCCGAGTTCTTAGCACACGTACAGCTCGATGACTCTCCCCGGGCTCCGATCCATCAAAGCTTCGGGGATGAGCTCCGTCAGCACAACGGCGTGGTGACGATGATGATGTTCTACCGACGCAGGGCTTCGCCTAAGCACTACAACGATATGATCGAGGTGGAATATGGTGGCAGGGGGCACCGCACACGGCTAAGGAACGATCACGTGGATCAACTTGTGTGTCTAGAGGTGCCCCCCTGCCCCCGTATATAAAGGAGCAAGGGGAGGAGGCCGTCCGGCCAGGTGTGGCGCGCCAAGGAGGAGTCCTCCTCCTAGTAGGAGTAGGACTCCTACTAGGAGGGGGGAAGAGGTGGAGTGGGAGAAGGAAAGGGGGGGCGCCGCCCCCCTCTCCTAGTCCAATTCGGACCAGGGAGGAGGTGGCGCGCGGCCCACCTCTTGCAGCCCCTCTCTCTCTCTCCACTAAGGCCCATATGGCCCAATACTTCTCCCGGTAGGGTTCCGGTAACCCTCCGGCTCTCCGGTTTTCTCCGAAATCACCCGAAACACTTCCGGTGTCCGAATATAGCCGTCCAATATATCAATCTTTATGTCTCGGCCATTTCGAGACTCCTCGTCATGTCCGTGATCACATCCGGGACTCCGAACTAACTTCGGTACATCAAAATGCATAAACTCATAATAACTGTCATCGTAACGTTAAGCGTGCGGACCCTACGGTTCGAGAACAATGTAGACATGACTGAGACAGATCTCCGGTCAATAACCAATAGCGGGACCTGGATGCCCATATTGGCTCCTACATATTCTACGAAGATCTTTATCGGTCAGACCGCATAACAACATACGTTGTTCCCTTTGTCATCGGTATGTTACTTGCCCGAGATTCGATCGTCGGTATCCAATACCTAGTTCAATCTCGTTACCGGCAAGTCTCTTTACTCGTTCTGTAATACATCATTCCGCAACTAACTCATTAGTTGCAATGCTTGCAAGGCTTATGTGATGTGCATTATCGAGAGGGCCCAGAGATACCTCTCCGACAATCGGAGTGACAAATCCTAATCTCGAAATACGCCAACCCAACATCTACCTTTGGAGACACCTGTAGAGCTCCTTTATAATCACCCAGTTACGTTGTGACGTTTGGTAGCACACAAAGTGTTCCTTCGGTAAACGGGAGTTGCATAATCTCATAGTCATAGGAACATGTATAAGTCATGAAGAAAGCAATAGCAACATACTAAACGATCGGGTGCTAAGCTAATGGAATGGGTCATGTCAATGAGATCATTCTACTAATGATGTGACCTCGTTAATCAAATAACAACACTTTGTTCATGGTTAGCAAACATAACCATCTTCGATTAACGAGCTAGTCAAGTAGAGGCATACTAGTGACTCTAAGTTTGTCTATGTATTCACACATGTATTATGTTTCCGGTTAATACAATTCTAGCATGAATAATAAACATTTATCATGATGTAAGGAAATAAATTATAACTTTATTATTGCCTCTAGGGCATATTTCCTTCAGTCTCCCACTTGCACTAGAGTCAATAATCTAGATTACACAGTAATGATTCTAACACCCATGGAGCCTTGGTGCTGATCATGTTTTGCTCGTGGAAGAGGCTTAGTAAACGGGTCTGCAACATTCAGATCCGTATGTATCTTGCAAATCTCTATGTCTCCCACCTAGACTAGATCCCGGATGGAATTGAAGCGTCTCTTGATTTGCTTGGTTCTCTTGTGATCTGGATTCCTTTGCCAAGGCAATTGCACCAGTATTGTCACAAAAGATTTTCATTGGACCCGATGCACTAGGTATGACACCTAGATCGGATATGAACTCCTTCATCCAGACTCCTTAGTTCGCTGCTTCCGAAGCAGCTATGTACTCCGGTTCACATGTAGATCCCGCTACGATGCTTTGTTTAGAACTGCACCAACTGACAGCTCCACCGTTTAATGTAAACACGTATCCTATTTGCGATTTAGAATCGTCCGGATCAGTGTCAAAGCTTGCATCAACGTAACCTTTTACGGTGAGCTCTTTGTCACCTCCATATACGAGAAACATATCCTTAGTCCTTTTCAGGTATTTCAGGATGTTCTTGACCGCTGTCCAGTGATCCACTCCTGGATTACTTTGGTACCTCCCTGCTAAACTTATAGCAAGGCACACATCAGGTCTGGTACACAGCATTGCATACATGATAGAGCCTATGGCTGAAGCATAGGGAACATCTTTCATTTTCTCTCTATCTTCTGCAGTGGTCGGGCATTGAGTCTGACTCAACTTCACACCTTGTAACACAGGCAAGAACCCTTTCTTTGCTTCATCCATTTTGAACTTCTTCAAAATCTTGTCAAGGTATGTGCTTTGTGAAAGTCCAATTAAGCGTCTTGATCTATCTCTATAGATCTTTATGCCTAATATGTAAGCAGCTTCACCGAGGTCTTTCATTGAAAAACTCTTATTCAAGTATCCCTTTATGCTATCCAGAAATTCTATATCATTTCCAATCAGCAATATGTCATCCACATATAATATCAGAAATGCTATAGAGCTCCCACTCACTTTCTTGTAAATACACGCTTCTCCGAAAGTCTGTATAAAATCAAATGCTTTGATCACACTATCAAAGCGTTTATTCCAACTCCAAGAGGCTTGCACCAGTCCATAAATGGATTGCTGGAGCTTGCACACTTTGTTAGCTCCCTTTGGATCGACAAAACCTTCCGGTTGCATCATTTACAACTCTTCTTCTAGAAATCCATTCAGGAATGCAGTTTTGACATCCATCTGCCAAATTTCATAATCATAAAATGCGGCAATTGCTAACATGATTCGGACATACTTAAGCATCGCTACGGGTGAGAAGGTCTCATCGTAGTCAACCCCTTGAACTTGTCGACAACCTTTTGCGACAAGTCGAGCTTTGTAGACAGTAACATTACCATCAGCGTCTGTCTTCTTCTTGAAGATCCATTTATTCTCAATTGCTTGCCGATCATCGGGCAAGTCAACCAAAGTCCATACTTTGTTCTCATACATGGATCCCATCTCAGATTTCATGGCTTCAAGCTATTTTGCGGAATCTGGGCTCACCATCGCTTCTTCATAGTTCGTAGGTTCATCATGATCTAGCAGCATGATTTCCAGGACAGGATTACCGTACCACTCTGGTGCGGATCTCGCTCTGGTTGATCTACGAGGTTCAGTAGTATCTTGTCCTGAAGTTTCATGATCATCATCATTAGCTTCCTCACTAATTGGTATAGGTGTCGCAAAAACAGTTTTCTGTGATGTACTACTTTCCAATAAGGGAGCAGGTACAGTTACCTCGTCAAGTTCTACTTTCCTCCCACTCACTTCTTTCGAGAGAAACTCCTTCTCTAGAAACGATCCATTCTTAGCAATGAATGTCTTGCCTTCGGATCTGTGATAGAAGGTGTACCCAACAGTCTCCTTTGGGTATCCTATGAAGACACATTTCTCCGATTTGGGTTCGAGCTTATCAGGTTGAAGCTTTTTCACATAAGCATCGCAGACCCAAACTTTAAGAAACGACAACTTTGGTTTCTTGCCAAACCATAGTTCATAAGGCGTCGTCTCAACGGATTTTGATGGTGCCCTATTTAACATGAATGCGGCCGTCTCTAAAGCATAACCCCAAAACGATAGCGGTGAATCAGTAAGAGACATCATGGATCGCACCATATCTAGTAAAGTACGATTACGACGTTCGGACACACCATTACGCTGTGGTGTTCCGGGTGGCGTGAGTTGCGAAACTATTCCACAATTTTTTAAATGTACACCAAACTCGTAACTCAAATATTCTCCTCCACGATCAGATCGTAGAAACTTTATTTTCTTGTTACGACGATTTTCAACTTCACTCTGAAATTCTTTGAACTTTTCAAATGTTTCAGACTTATGTTTCATTAAGTAGATATACCCATATCTGCTTAAGTCATCTATGAAGGTGAGAAAATAACGATATCCGCCACGAGCCTCAATATTCATCGGACCACATACATCGGTATGTATGATTTCCAACAAATCTGTTGCTCTCTCCATAGTACCGGAGAATGGTGTTTTAGTCATCTTGCCCATGAGGCACGGTTCGCAAGTACTAAGTGATTCATAATCAAGTGGTTCCAAAAGTCCATCCGTATGGAGTTTCTTCATGCGCTTTATACCGATATGACCTAAACGACAGTGCCACAAATAAGTTGCACTGTCATTATCAACTCTGCATCTTTTGGCTTCAACATTATGAATATGTGTGTTACTACTATCGAGATTCATCAAAAGTAGACCACTTCTCAAAGGTGCATGACCATAAAAGATATTACTCATATAAATAGAACAACCATTATTCTCTGATTTAAATGAATAACCGTCTCGCATCAAACAAGATCCAGATATAATGTTCATGCTCAACGCTAGCACCAAATAACAATTGTTTAGGTCTTATATTAATCCCGAAGGTAGATGTAGAGGTAGCGTGCTGACCGCGATCACATCGACTTTGGAACCGTTTCCCACGCGCATCGTCACCTCGTCCTTCGCTAGTGTTCGCTTAATCCGTAGTCCCTGTTTCGAGTTGCAAATATTAGCAACAGAACCAGTATCAAATACCCAGGTGCTACTGCGAGCTCTAGTAAGGTACACATCAATAACATGTATATCACATATACCTTTGTTCACCTTGCCATCCTTCTTATCCGCCAAATACTTGGGGCAGTTCCGCTTCCAGTGACCAGTCTGCTTGCAGTAGAAGCACTCAGTTTCAGGCTTAGGTCCAGACTTGGGTTTCTTCTCTTGAGTAGCAACTTGCTTGCCATTCTTCTTGAAGTTCCCCTTCTTCTTCCCTTTGCCCTTTTTCTTGAAACTAGTGGTCTTGTTGACCATCAACACTTGATGCTCCTTTTTGATTTCTACCTCCACAGCTTTCAGTATTGCGAAGAGCTCGGGAATAGTCTTGTTCATCCCTTGCATATTATAGTTCATCACGAAGCTCTTGTAGCTTGGTGGCAGTGATTGGAGAATTCTGTCAATGACGCAATCATCTGGAAGATTAACTCCCATCTGAATCAAGTGATTATTATACCCAGACATTTTGAGTATATGCTCACTGACAGAACTGTTCTCCTCCATCTTGCAGCTATAGAACTTATTGGAGACTTCATATCTCTCAATCCGGGTATTTTCTTGAAATATTAACTTCAACTCCTGGAACATCGCATATGCTCCATGACGTTCAAAACGTTGTTGAAGTCCCGATTCTAAGCCGTAAAGCATGGCACACTGAACTATCGAGTAGTCATCAGGTTTGCTCTGCCAGACGTTCATAACATCTGGTGTTGCTCCAGCAGCAGGCCTGGCACCCAGCGGTGCTTCCAGGACGTAATTCTTCTGAGCAGCAATGAGGATAATCCTCAAGTTACAGACCCAGTCCGTGTAATTGCTACCATCATCTTTCAACTTTGCTTTCTCAAGGAACGCATTAAAATTCAACGGAACAACAGCATGAGCCATCTATCTATAATCAAACATAAACAAGCAAGATACTATCAGGTACTAAGTTCATGATAAGTTTAAGTTCAATTAATCAAATTACTTAAGAACTCCCACTTAGATAGACATCCCTCTAATCCTCCAAGTGATCACATGATCCAAATCAACTAAAGCATAACCGATCATCACGTGAGATGGAGTAGTTTTCAATGGTGAATATCGCTATGTTGATCATATCTACTATATGATTCACGCTCGGCCTTTCGGTCTCCGTATTCCGAGGCCATATCTGCATATGCTAGGCTCGTCAAGTTTAACCTGAGTATTCTACGTGTGCAAAAACTGGCTTGCACCCATTGTAGATGGACGTAGAGCTTATCACACCCGATCATCACGTGGTGTCTGGGCACGACAAACTTTGGCAACGGTGCATACTCAGGGAGAAAACTTCTTGATAATTTAGTGAGAGGTCATCTTATAATGCTACTGTCAATCAAAGCAAGATAAGATGCATAAAAAGATAAACATCACATGCAATCAATATAAGTGATATGATATGGCCATCATCATCTTGTGCTTGTGATCTCCATCTCCGAAGCACCGTCATGATCACCATCATCACCTGCGTGACACCTTGATCTCCATCGTAGCATCGTTGTCGTCTCGCCAATCTTATGCTTCCACGACTATCGCTACCGCTTAGTGATAAAGTAAAGCATTACATCGCGATTGCATTGCATACAATAAAGCGACAACCATATGGCTCCTGCCAGTTGCCGATAACTCGGTTACAAAACATGATCATCACATACAATAAAATTTAGCATCATGTCTTGGCCATATCACGCACAACATGCCCTGCAAAAACAAGTTAGACGTCCTCTACTTTGTTGTTGCAAGTTTTACGTGGCTGCTACGGGCTTAAGTAAGAACCAATCTCACCTACGCATCAAAACCACAACGATAGTTTGTCAAATAGACTCTATTTTAACCTTCGCAAGGACCGGGCGTAGCCACACTTGGTTCAACTAAAGTTGGAGAAACAGTCACCCGCAAGCCACCATTGTGCAAAGCACGTCGGGAGAACCGGTCTCGCGTAAGCGTACGCGTAATGTCGGTCCGGGCCGCTTCATCCAACAATACCGCCGAACCAAAGTATGACATGCTGGTAGGCAGTATGACTTATATCGCCCACAACTCACTTGTGTTCTACTCGTGCATATAACATGAAACCATAAACCCTAGGCTCGGATGCCACTGTTGGGGAACGTAGTAATTTCAAAAAAATTCCTACGCACACGCAAGATCATGGTGATGCACAGCAACGAGAGGGGAGAGTGTTGTCTATGTACCCACGCAGACCGACTGCGGAAGCGTTGACACAACATAGAGGAAGTAGTCGTACGTCTTCCTGATCCGACCGATCCAAGCACCGTTACTCCGGCACCTCCGAGTTCTTAGCACACGTACAGCTCGATGACGCTCCCCGGGCTCCGATCCAGCAAAGCTTCGGGGATGAGTTCTGTCAGCACAACGGCATGGTGACGATGATGATGTTCTATCGTCGCAGGGCTTCGCCTAAGCACTACAACGATATGATCGAGGTGGAATATGGTGGCAGGGGGCACCACACACGGCTAAGGAACGATCACGTGGATCAACTTGTGTGTCTAGAGGTGCCCCCCTGCCCCCATATATAAAGGAGAAAGGGGAGGAGGCCGGTCGGCCAGGTGTGGCGCGCCAAGGAGGAGTCCTCCTCCTAGTAGGAGTAGGACTCCTACTAGGAGGGGGAAAGAGGTGGACTGGGAGAAGGAAAGGGGGGGCGCCCCCCCCCCTCTCCTAGTCCAATTCGGACCAGGGAGGAGGTGGCGCGCGGCCCACCTCTTGCAGCCCCTCTCTCTCTCCACTAAGGCCCATATGGCCCAATACTTCTCCCGGTAGGGTTCCGGTAACCCTCCGGCTCTCCGGTTTTCTCCGAAATCACCCGAAACACTTCCAGTGTCCGAATATAGCCGTCCAATATATCAATCTTTATGTATCCACCATTTCGAGACTCCTCATCATGTCCGTGATCACATCCGGGACTCCGAACTAACTTCGGTACATCAAAATGCATAAACTCATAATAACTGTCATCGTAACGTTAAGCGTGCGGACCCTACGGTTCGAGAACAATGTAGACATGACTGAGACAGATCTCCGGTCAATAACCAATAGCGGGACCTGGATGCCCATATTGGCTCCTACATATTCTACGAAGATCTTTATCGGCCAGACCGCATAACAACATACGTTGTTCCCTTTGTCATCGGTATGTTACTTGCCCGAGATTCGATCGTCGGTATCCAATACCTAGTTCAATCTCGTTACCGGCAAGTCTCTTTACTTGTTCTGTAATACATCATTCCGCAACTTACGCATCAGTTGCAATGCTTGCAAGGCTTATTTGATGTGCATTACCGAGAGGGCCCAGAGATACCTCTCCGACAATCGGAGTGACAAATCCTAATCTCGAAATACGCCAACCCAACATCCACCTTTGGAGACACCTGTAGAGCTCCTTTATAATCACCCAGTTACGTTGTGACGTTTGGTAGCACACAAAGTGTTCCTCCGGTAAACGGGAGTTGCATAATCTCATAGTCATAGGAACATGTATAAGTCATGAAGAAAGCCATAGCAACATACTAAACGATCGGGTGCTAAGCTAATGGAATGGGTCATGTCAATCAGATCGTTCTACTAATGATGTGACCTCGTTAATCAAATAACAACACTTTGTTCATGGTTAGGAAACATAACCATCTTTGATTAGCGAGCTAGTCAAGTAGAGGCATACTAGTGACTCTAAGTTTGTCTATGTATTCACACATGTATTATGTTTCCGGTTAATACAATCCTAGCATGAATAATAAACATTTATCATGATGTAAGGAAATAAATAATAACTTTATGATCGCCTCTAGGGCATATTTCCTTCAGCCGTAGCCCGGCCGGGTAGGCCGCGGGCCTCCGTCCCCGAGCTCGAGCTCGCCGGCGACCCCCTCGGGTTGTCTCCGCAGCTCTAGCCCCTCCCAAGCCCGGCCCACCCTTCTAGGGCCTCCGTCGTGCTTCGGTGGTGCCGTCCAGCCTGATAGGAGCCTCTGGTGCTGCCTCTAGCCGCCGTCATCTCCAACTCCAGCGACCTCCGCTCTTTGTCGCCGCTGGAGAGGTTGTTTCTGACACCGTCCGACCACCCCTAGCTAATCTACGGGTACGGGTAGGTGCGCCTTCGTCTTCTCTTTCGATCCCTTCCTTTAGCTCGGGCCAAGACGCCCTCCTCGCTGACGTGTGCTCCGGTGGAGCCCCGCTGCGCTCTGTTTCCCCCTTCCCCTCCCTCTCACCTAGCTAGTGGGGCCCTCTAGTCAGCTACTCTGGCCGCGCCCGAAGCCGCACGAGTGGTGGCACCCCGCGGGGTTTACGCCTTCGACGTCACCCCCCAGTTTTGTTTTATTTAAATCAAATTCAAATATTCCAGAGAGCTTCAAATAGCCACAACTTTTTAACCACAAGTCCAAATGAAATGATTCTTTTTGCATTGTGTTCTTTATGAAAAGATCTAGCAGCACACCAAAAATGAGAATTTTTTTCTGCTGTCTAGATTTTCTGGTGAATTTCAGAGTGGTTCTTGATATTTTCTTTTTGTGTTTATATTTGTTTCCAGAAGGTGAAGCTTGTCTTGAGGATCACCAGGAGGGAGTGTGACCCTCCACTGCACTAAGGCAGGCCACAACAACATTTTCATGGTGCCATTGCAATATTTGCGAAAATTTTCAACTTGAACAAATGATTTAATCCATGCATTTAATTTAGTAAACTATATATATTTATATTCTGTTGGACGCTTGTTTAAGTTGATATGGTTAGTATACAGAAGTTTACAACTAACTAAGTTAGTTTAAGTCATTAGAAGTAACTTTTAATTATGAAGAAGTAATATGCTTATGAAAAGGGAATTAAGTGGTTTAATATTTTCTTGAGTAAGAAAGGATTTATGCTAAGATATTGTCATGGTTAAATTGCTAAATAAACATAACCCAAGAAATGTTGTGTGTTGTTGAGATCTATGCTTAGTAATTGATGAAGTTGAATTAGTTATTTCCGATGATTTATGGTGCATATATATTAGTGTTGCATTTTCATGGCATATCATGACACCGGTTACTTTCACTTTATGTTGAACCTGATAATAATTCAACTTGAACATATCGTTGATCGGGTCATGGTGCCACTGAATCAAGATCTTCCCCTGTGCAACCACATTTGCCTTTGTGGGAAGGCCTTTATTCTGTCTGTTGTCATGCCTTTGGTCAGTGCCTCCAACGAGGGAAGGTTATGGGTGTGAGTTACCCTGGCCTGGTAAGAAGACATAACCTTGTGTACCCGTTGTTGTTATGGTACCTTGTCCCCGTTTGGGACCGTTTATGTTTTGCCACGACGGTGGTTGTTGGTGTCTTTGGTAGACATGGGGCCACCCATGACTTAGCCCAGTGGGGAGTTAGTCGGAGTGGCCGGAGGAGTTTCATGGAAAAGGAGGGGTTCTGTTGGAATGTTGTTGGTCCACCCGAATGGGAGTGCGAGGCCATGGGTTCCGAGGTGTGGGTACAGTGCGCTACCTCTGTAGAGTGTATTAAATCTATCGATAGCCGAGTCCACGGTTATGGACAAGCTCGAAAGTAGGTCACACCATGGATCAACGTTTAAATAATTTTGCACACTAAGATAATAACCTTGCACTGTTGGAGAGAGGATGGTTGAGAAATCATCTTGATGGTGGAGGCCAAGTTGTTAGCCAGTTTGTGATCCGAGTATGATCACGGTTTGGTTACGAGGTAACCCGATTAAAGACCAAGATGTTGGTCTGATTGTGGTCCAAGAGGGACCACTGTTTGGTAAGCAAGTCCGAGGGACTTAAGTCATGAAATCATGAGCACTGCATACCAAGTATGATTTTGCATTAATGATCAAATGGTTTAATTATCATGATATTGTTTGTCATTATGGTTATGCTTGTTGTGAGCTTGCAAGTACATTCAATGTACTGACCTGGCGTGTCATGCCAGTTTTCAGGAAAGTCTCGTTGGAAAGGAGTGTTGTCCGAGTCTAGATCGTGTCCACATCGGTGTCCCTGTGCTATGGAGTCCTGCTTCGTCGTCGTTCCGCTACCGCGTACTTGTCTTGATCGAGGACCTTTATGTTCACTAAATAATGTACATATTGTTCAGCCGCACCGTGTGTGCCGCTTGGCCTCGCAACTTGTTGTAATATGAACTATGCTCCGCTAGTATCAATAAAGCGGTTGCTTTCTGTACCAAGATGTTGTGTATTGCCAGAAGACAAGATCTCTAGGATGGCAATGCAAGGTAAACCGGTTGCTCTGAGCCGGGGTGCCACATCCTTGCCCGAGATTCGATCGTCGGTATCATCATACCTAGCTCAATCTCGTTACCGGCAAGTCTCTTTACTCGTTCTGTGATACATCATTCCGTGACTAACTCATTAGTCACATTGCTTGCAAGGCTCATAGTGATGTGTATTACCAAGAGGGCCCAGAGATACCTCTCCGATACACGGAGTGACAAATCCTAATCTCGATCTATGCCAACTCAACAAACACCATCGGAGACACCTGTAGAGAATCTTTATAATCACCCAGTTACGTTGTGATGTTTGATAGCACAAAAGGTGTTCCTTCGGTATTCGGGAGTTGCATAATCTCATATTCAGAGGAACATGTATAAGTCATGAAGAAAGCAATAGCAATAAAACTAAACGATCATTATGCTAAGCTAACGGACGTGTCTTGTCCATCACATCATTCTCTAATGATGTGATCCCATTCATCAAATGACAACACATGTCTATGGTTAGGAAACTTAACCATCTTTGATTAACGAGCTAGTCTAGTAGAGGCATACTAGGGACACTCTGTTTGTCTATGTATTCACACATGTACTAAGTTTCCGTTTAATACAATTCTAGCATGAATAATAAACATGTATCATGATATAAGGAAATATAAATAACAACTTTATTATTGCCTCTAGGGCATATTTCCTTCAGTCTCCCACTTGCACTAGAGTCAATAATCTAGATTACATAGTAATGATTCTAACACCCATGGAGTCTTGGTGCTGGTCATGTTTTGCTTAGTCAACGGGTTTGCAACATTCAGATCCGTATGTATCTTGCAAATCTCTATGTCTCCCTCGTTGACTTGATCGTGGATAGAATTGAAGCGTCTCTTGATGTGCTTTGTTCTCTTGTGAAATCAGGATTCCTTTGCCAAGGAAATTGCACCAGTATTGTCACAAAAGATTTTCATTTGACCCGATGCACTAGGTATTACACCTAGATCGGATATGAACTCCTTCATCCAGACTCCTTCATTTCCTGCTTCCGAAGCAGCTATGTACTCCACTTCACACGTAGATCCTGCCACGATGCTCTGCTTGGAACTGCACCAACTGACAGCTCCACCATTCAATATAAATACATATCTGGTTTGTGACTTAGAGTCATCTGGATCAGTGTCAAATCTTGCATTGGTGTAACCATTAACGACGAGCTCTTTGTCACCTCCTCTGACGTGCCCGATTCAATTGTACACTAATCATACAAGCAAACGTGTACGATCAAGATCAGGGACTCACGGGAAGATATCACAACACAACTCTAAAAATAAAATGAGTCATACAAGCATCATATTACAAGCTAGGGGCCTCGAGGGCTCAAATACAAGAGCTTGATCATAGACGAGTCAACGGAAGCAACAATATCTGAGTACAAACTTAAGCTAAACAAGTTTGCCTTAATAAGGCTAGCACAAAAGTAGCAACGATCGAAAATGCAAGGCCTCCTGCCTGAGACCTCCTAACCACTCCTCAAAGTCAAACTCCATGTAGAAACATCCTTGGGATCCTCTGGCTCCTGGACTCCATCATCTGGTTGCGACAAACAGGTATAGAAAGGGAAAAAAGGGGGAGCAAAGCAACCATGAGTACTCATCCAAAGTACTCGCAAGCAAGGATCTACACTATATATGCATTGGGATCAATGAAAGGGGGTAGTATATGTGGATGAACTACTGAATGCCAGAATAAGAGGGGGATAACTAGTCCTATCAAAGACTACGCTTCTGGCAGCCTCCATCTTGAAGCAGTAGAAGAGAATAGATGGTAAGTTCACCAAGTATCATCGCATAGCATAATCCTACCCGGCGATCCTCCCCTCGTCGCCCTGTGAGAGAGCGATCACCGGGTTGTATCAGGCACTTGGAAGGATGTATTTTATTAAGTATCCCGTTCTAGTTGTCATAAGGTCAAGGTACAACTCCGGGTCGTCCTTTTACCGAGGGACACGTCTTTTCGAATAGATAAACTTTCCTGTAGGGGTGCACCACATTTCCCAACATGCTCGATCTCCTTTGGCCGGACAAACTTTCCTGGGTCCTGCCCGGCCTCGGAAGTGAAGGAAATATGCCCTAGAGGCAATAATAAAGTTATTATTTATTTCCTTATTTCATGATAAGTGTTTATTATTCATGCTAGAATTGTATTAACCGGAAACATAATACATGTGTGAATACATAGACAGACAGAGTGTCACTAGTATGCCTCTACTTGACTAGCTCGTTAATCAAAGATGGTTATGTTTCCTAACCATGGACAAAGAGTTGTTATTTGATTAACGGGATCACATCATTAGATGAATAATCTGATTGACATGACCCATTCCATTAGCTTAGCACCCGATCGTTTAGTATGTTGCTATTGCTTTCTTCATGACTTATACATGTTCCTATGACTATGAGATTATGCAACTCCCGTTTGCCGGAGGAAACACTTTGTGTGCTACCAAACGTCACAACGTAACTGGGTGATTATAAAGGTGCTCTACAGGTGTCTCCAAAGGAACATGTTGGGTTGGCGTATTTCGAGATTAGCATTTGTCACTCCGATTGTCGAAGAGGTATCTCTAGACCCTCTCGGTAATGCACATCACTTAAGCCTTGCAAGCATTGTAGCTAAGGAGTTAGTTGCGAGATGATGTATTACGGAACGAGTAAAGAGACTTGCCGGTAATGAGATTGAACTAGGCATTGGATACCGACGATCGAATCTCGGGCAAGTAACATACCGATGACAAAGGGAACAACGTATGTTGTTATGCGGTCTGACCGATAAAGATCTTTGTAGAATATGTAGGAGCCAATATGGGCATCCAGGTCCCGCTATTGGTTATTGACCGGAGACGTGTCTCGGTCATGTGTACATTGTTCTCGAACCCGTAGGGTCCGCACGCTTAAGGTTTCGATGACAGTTATATTATGAGTTTATGAGTTTTGATGTACCGAAGGAGTTCAGAGTCCCGGATGAGATCAGGGACATGACAAGGAGTCTCGAAATGGTCGAGACGTAAAGATCGATATATTGGACGACTATATTCGGACATCGGAAAGGTTCCGAGTGATTCGGGTATTTTTCGGAGTACCGGGTAGTTACGGGAGAAGCAATGGGCCTTGATGGGCTTTAGTGGGAAGAGGAGAAAGGGCCAAGGGGCTGCTGCGCCCCCCTCCCCTCTGGTCCGAATTGGACTAGGGAAAAGGGGGCCGGCCACCTTTCCTTCTCCTCCACTTCCTTATCCCTTCCTCCCCTCTTGGTGGACTCCTACTAGGACTTGGAGTCCTAGTAGGACTCCGCATCCTGGCCGCACCAATTGCCTTGGCCGGCCTCCTCCTCCTCCATCCTTTATATACTGAGGCAAGGGGCACCCCATGAACACAAGTTGATCTTCGTGATCATTTCTTAGCCGTGTGCGGTGCCCCCTTTCACCATATTCCACCTCGGTCATGTTGTAGCGGTGCTTAGGCGAAGCACTGCGACGGTAGAACATCAAGATCATCACCACGCCGTCATGCTGACGGAACTCCTCCCCGAAGCTTTGCTGGATCGGAGCCCGGGGAGCGTCATCGAGCTAAACGTGTGCCAAGAACTCGGAGGTGCCGGAGTAACGGTGCTTGGATCGGTCGGATCGTGAAGACATACGACTACATCAACCGCGTTGTGCTAACGCTTCCGCTGTCGGTCTACAAGGGTACGTAGATCACACTCTCCCCTCTCGTTGCTATGCATCACCATGATCTTGCGTGTGTGTAGGATTTTTTTTTGAAATTACTACGTTCGCCAACAGTGGCATCCGAGCCTAGGTTTTATGGTTTGATGTTATATGCACGAGTAGAACACAAGTGAGTTGTGGGCGATATAAGTCATACTGCCTACCAGCATGTCATACTTTGGTTCGGCGGTATTGTTGGATGAAGCGGCCCGGACCGACATTACGCGTACGCTTACGCGAGACCGGTTCTCCCGACGTGCTTTGCACATAGGTGGCTTGCGGGTGACTGTTTCTCCAACTTTAGTTGAACCGAGTGTCGCTACGCCCGGTCCTTGCGAAGGTTAAAACAGCACCAACTTGACAAACTATCGTTGTGGTTTTGATGCGTAGCTAAGATTGGTTCTTGCTTAAGCCCGTAGCAGCCACGTAAAACTTGCAACAATAAAGTAGAGGACGTCTAACTTGTTTTTGCAGGGCATGTTGTGATGTGATATGGTCAAAACATGATGCTAAATTTTATTGTATGAGATGATCATGTTTTGTAACCGAGTTATCGGCAACTGGGAGGAGCCATATGGTTGTCGCTTTATTGTATGCAATGCAATCGCGCTGTAATGCTTTACTTTATCACTAAGCGGTAGCGATAGTCGTGGAAGCATAAGATTGGCGAGACGACAACGATGCTACAATGGAGATCAAGGTGTCGCGCCGGTGACGATGGTGATCATGACGGTGCTTCGGAGATGGAGATCACAGGCACAAGATGATGATGGCCATATCATATCACTTATATTGATTGCATGTGATGTTTATCTTTTATGCATCTTATCTTGCTTTGATTGACGGTAGCATTATAAGATGATCTCTCACTAAATTTCAAGATAAAAGTGTTCTCCCCGAGTATGCACCGTTGCCAAAGTTTGTCGTGCCCAGACACCACGTGATGATCGGGTGTGATAAGCTCTACGTCCATCTACAACGGGTGCAAGACAGTTTTGCACACGCGGAATACTCAGGTTAAACTTGACGAGCCTAGCATATGCAGATATGGCCTCGGAACACTGGAGACCGAAAGGTCGAGCGTGATATAGTAGATATGATCAACAAAGTGATGTTCACCATTGAAAACTACTCCATCTCACGTGATGATCGGACATGGTTTAGTTGATTTGGACCACGTGATCACTTAGATGATTAGAGGGATGTCTATCTAAGTGGGAGTTCTTAAGTAATATGATTAATTAAACTTTAATTTATCATGAACTTAGTCCTGGTAGTATTTTGCAAATTATGTTGTAGATCAATAGCTCGCGTTGTTGCTTCCCTGTGTTTATTTTGATATGTTCCTAGAGAAAATTGTATTGAAAGATGTTAGTAGCAATGATGCGGATTGGATCCGTGATCTGAGGTTTATCCTCATTGCTGCACAGAAGAATTATGTCCTTGATGCACCGCTAGGTGACAGACCTATTGCAGGAGCAGATGCAGACGTTATGAACGTTTGGCTAGCTCAATATGATGACTACTTGATAGTTTAGTGCACCATGCCTAATGGCTTAGAATCGGGACTTCAAAGACGTTTTGAACGTCATGGACCATATGAGATGTTCCAGGAGTTGAAGATAATATTTCAAGCAAATAGCCGAGTTGAGAGATATGAAGTCTCCAACAAGTTCTATAGCTAAAAGATGGAGGAGAATCGCTCAACTAGTGAGCATGTGCTCAGATTGTCTGGGTACTACAATCGCTTGAATCAAGTGGGAGTTAATCTTCCAGATAAGATAGTGATTGACAGAATTCTCTAGTCACCATGACCAAGTTAGTAGAACTTCGTGATGAACTATAGTATGCAAGGGATGACGAAAACGACTCCCGAGCTTTTCATGATGATGAAATCAATGAAGGTAGAAATCAAGAAAAACATCAAGTGTTGATGGTAGACAAGACCACTAGTTTCAAGAAAAGGGCAGAGGGAAGAAGGGGAACTTCAAAAAGAACAGGAAGCAAGTTGCTGCTCAACTGAAGAAGCCCAAGTCTGGACCTAAGCCTGAGACTGAGTGCTTCTACTGCAAAGGGACTGGTCACTGGAAGCGGAACTACCCCAAGTGATTGGCAGATAAGAAGGATGGCAAAGTGAACATAAGTATATTTGATATACATGTTATTGATGTGTACTTTACTAGTGTTTATAGCAACCCCTCAGTATTTGATACTAGTTCAGTTGCTAAGATTAGTAACTCGAAACGGGAGTTGCAGAATAAACAGAGACTAGTTAAGGGTGAAGTGACGATGTGTGTTGGAAGTGGTTCCAAGATTGATATGATCATCATCGCACACTCCCTATAAATTCGGGATTAGTGTTGAACCTAAATAAGTGTTATTTGGTGTTTACGTTGAGCATGAATATGATTTGATCATGTTTATTGTAATACGGTTATTCATTTAAGTAAGAGAATAAATTGTTGTTCTGTTTACATGAATAAAACCTTATATGGTTACACACCCAATGAAAATAGTTCGTTGGATCTCGATCATAGTGATACACATAATCATAATATTGAAACCAAAAGATGCAAAGTTAATAATGATAGTGCAACTTATTTGTAGCACTGCCATTTAGGTCATATTGGTGTAAAGCGCATGAAGAAACTCCATGCTGATGGGCTTTTGGAATCACTTGATTATGAATCAGTTGATGTTTGCGAACCATGCCTCATGGGCAAGATGACTAAGACTCTGTTCTTCGAAACAATGGAGAGAGCAACATATTTGTTGGAAATCATACATACTGATGTATGTGGTCCGATGAATATTGAGGCTCGCGATAGGTATCATTATTTTCTGTTCTTCACAGATGATTTGAGCAGATATGAGTATATCTACTTGATGAAACATAAGTCTGAAACATTTGAAAAGTTCAAAGAATTTCAGAGTGAAGTGGAGAATCATCGTAACAAGAAAATAAGGTTTCTACGATCTAATCGCGGAGACAAATATTTGAGTTACGAGTTTGGTCTTCAATTAAAACAATGTGGAATAGTTTCACAAATTCGTGCCACCCGGAACACCACAGCATAATGGTGTGTCCGAACGTCATAGCCGTACTTTATTAGATATAGTGCAAATCTATGATGTTTCTTACCGATTTACCACTATCGTTTTTGAGGTTATGCATTAAAGACAGCCGCATTCACGTTAAAAAGGGGCACCATCTAAGTCCGTTGAGACGACACAATCTGAATTGTGGTTTAGCAAGAAACCAAAGTTGTCGTTTCTTAAAGTTTGGGGTTGTGATGCTTATGTGAAAAAGTTTCATCCTGATAAGCTCAAAACCAAATCGGAGAAATATGTCTTCATAGGATACCCAAAGGAGACAGTTGGGTACACCTTCTATCACAGATCCAAAGGCAAGACATTCATTGCTGAGAATGGATACTTTCTAGAGAAGGAGTTTCTCTCGAAAGAAGTGAGTGGGACGAAAGTAGAACTTGACGAGGTAACTGTACCTGCTCCCTTATTGGAAAGTAGTACATCATAGAAAACTGTTTCTGCGACACCTACACCAATTAGTGAGGAAGCTAATGATAATGATCATGAAACTTTAGAACAAGATACTACCGAATCTCGTAGCTAAACCAGAGTGAGATCCGCACCAGAGTGGTACGGTAATCCTGTTCTGGAAGTCATGTTACTAGACCATGACGAACTTGCGAACTATGAGGGAGCGATGATGAGCCCAGATTCCGCAAAATGGCTTGAGGCCATGAAATCTGAGATGGGATCCATGTATGAGAACAAAGTGTAGACTTTGGTTGACTTGCCCGATGATCGGCAAGCCATAGAAAATAAATGGATCTTCAAGAGGAAGACGGACGCTGATAGTAGTGTTACTATCTACAAAGCTAGAATTGTCGCAAAAAGGTTTTCGACAAGTTCAAGGTGTTGACTACGATGAGATTTTCTCACTCGTAGCGATGCTTAAGTCTGTCCGAATCATGTTAGCAATTGCCGCATTTTATGAAATCTGGCAAATGGATAAACAAAACTGCATTCCTTAATGGATTTATTAAAGAAGAGTTGTATATGATGCAACCATAAGGTTTTGTCAATCCTAAAGGTGCTAACAAAATATGCAAGCTCCAGCGATTCATCTATGGACTAGTGAAAGCATCTCGGAGTTGGAATACATGCTTTGATAAGTTGATCAAAGCATATAGTTTTATACAGACTTGCAGTGAAGCCTGTATTTACAAGAAAGTGAGTGGGAGCACTACAACATTTCTGATAAGTATATGTGAATGACATATTGTTGATCGGAAATAATGTAGAATTATTCTGTAAAGCATAAAGGAGTGTTTGAAAGGAGTTTTTCAAAGAAAGACTTCAGCGAAGCTGCTTACATATTGAGCTTCAAGATCTATAGAGATAGATCAAGACGCTTGATAAGTTTTTTCAATGAGTACATACCTTGACAAGATTTTGAAGTAGTTCAAAATGGAACAATCAAAGAAAGAGTTCTTGCCTGTGTTACAAGGTGTGAAATTGAGTAAGACTCAAAACACGACCATGACAGAAGATAGAAAGAGAATGAAAGTCATTTCCTATGCCTTGGCCATAGGTTCTATAAAGTATGCCATGCTGTGTACCAGATCTATTGTATACCCTACACTGATTTTGGCAGGGGAGTACAATAGTGATCTAGGAGTAGATCACTGGACAACGGTCAAAATTATCCTTAGTGGAATAAGGATATGTTTCTCAATTATGGACGTGGGAAAAAGGGTTCGTCATAAAGGGTTACGTCGATAAAATTTTTGACACTGATCTAGATGACTCTAAGTCTCAATCTGGATACATATTGAAAGTGGGAGCAATTAGCTAAAAGTAGCTCCGTGCAGAGCATTCTTGACATAGAAATTTGCAAAATACATAAGGATCTGAATATGGCAGACCCGTTGACTAAACTTCTCTCACAAGCAAAACATGATCACACCTTAGTACACTTTGGGTGTTAATCACATAAGCAATGTGAACTAGATTACTGAATCTAGTAAACCCTTTGGGTGTTGGTCACATGACGATGTGAACTATGGGTGTTAATCACATGATGATGTGAACTATCGATGTTAATCACATGGTGATGTGATCTAGATTATTGACTCTAGTGCAAGTGGGAGACTGAAGGAAATATGCCCTAGAGGCAATAATAAAGTTATTATTTATTTCCTTATTTCATGATAAATGTTTATTATTCATGCTAGAATTGTATTAACCGGAAACATAATACATGTGTGAATACGTAGACAGACAGAGTGTCACTAGTATGCCTCTACTTGACTAGCTCGTTAATCAAAGATGGTTATATTTCCTAACCATGGACAAAGAGTTGTTATTTGATTAATGGGATCACATCATTAGATGAATGATCTGATTGACATGACCCATTCCATTAGCTTAGCACCCGATCGTTTAGTATGTTGCTATTGCTTTCTTCATGACTTATACATGTTCCTAGGACTATGAGATTATGCAACTCCCGTTTGCCGGAGGAACACTTTGTGTGCTACCAAACGTCACAACGTAACTGGGTAATTATAAAGGTGCTCTACAGGTGTCTCCAAAGGTACATGTTGGGTTGGCGTATTTCGAGATTAGGATTTGTCACTCCGATTGTCGGAGAGGTATCTCTGGGCCCTCTCGGTAATGCACATCACCTAAGCCTTGCAAGCATTGCAGCTAATGATTTAGTTGCGAGATGATGTATTACGGAACGAGTAAAGAGACTTGCCGGTAACGAGATTGAACTAGGTATTGGATACCGACGATCGAATCTCGGGCAAGTAACATACTGATGACAAAGGGAACAACGTATGTTGTTATGTGGTCTGACCGATAAAGATCTTCGTAGAATATGTAGGAGCCAATATGGGCATCCAGGTCACGCTATTGGTTATTGACCGGAGACGTGTCTCGGTCATGTCTACATTGTTCTCGAACCCGTAGGGTCCGCACGCTTAAGGTTTCGATGACAGTTATATTATGAGTTTATGAGTTTTGATGTACCGAAGGAGTTCGGAGTCCCGGGTGAGATCGGGGACATGACGAGGAGTCTCGAAATGGTTGAGACGTAAAGATCGATATATTGGACGACTATATTCGGACATCGGAAAGGTTCCGAGTGATTCGGGTATTTTTCGGAGTACCGGGTAGTTACGGGAGAAGCAATGGGCCTTGATGGGCTTTAGTGGGAAGAGGAGAAAGGGCCAAGGGGCTGCAGCGCCCCCTCCCCTCTGGTCCGAATTGGACTAGGGAAAAGGGGGCCGGCCACCTTTCCTTCTTCCTTCCTCCCCTCTTGGTGGACTCCTACTAGGACATGGAGTCCTAGTAGGACTCCGCATCCTGGCCGCACCAATTGCCTTGGCCGGCCACCTCCTCCTCCATCCTTTATATACTGAGGCAAGGGGCACCCCATGAACACAAGTTGATCTTCGTGATCGTTCCTTAGCCGTGTGCGGTGCCCCCTTCCACCATATTCCACCTCGGTCATATTGTAGCGGTGCTTAGGAGAAGCCCTGCGGCGGTAGAACATAAAGATCGTCACCACGTCGTCGTGCTGACGGAACTCCTCCCCGAATTTTTGCTGGATCGGAGCCCGGGGAGCGTCATCGAGCTGAACGTGTGCCAAGAACTCGGAGGTGCCGGAGTAACGGTGCTTGGATCGGTCGGATCATGACGACGTACGACTATCAACCGCGTTGTGCTAACGCTTCCGCTGTCGGTCTACAAGGGTAAGTAGATCACACTCTCCCCTCTTGTTGCTATGCATCACCATGATCTTGCGTGTGCGTAGGAATTTTTTTGAAATTACTATGTTCCCCAACAGGAAGATCAAACGTTGTAGCCCTACCTAGGAACAACAGAGGTCAGGACGCCGGTCTAAATCCTATGGCGCAGGGGTCTGGGCCCATCGCCCGTTACACACCTGCATGTTGCGAATGCGGCCGGTAAGCAGACCTAGCCTCCCTAATACAAGAGCAGGCGTTCTAGTCCAATCCGGCATGCGCCGCTCAGTCACTGACATCAAGAAGGTTTCGACTGATACCACGACGTCGAGTGCCCATAACTATTCCCGCATAGTTGGTTAGTGCGTATAGGCCAATGGCCAGACTCAGATCAAATACCCAGATCTCGTTAAGCGTGTTAATTGAATTAATCGCGGACACCGACCAGGGCCAGGGCCACCTCTCTCCTAGGTGGTCTCAACCTACCCTGTTGCTTCGCCATAAAGATCCACTCAGAGGGCCGTCGGGACAAACGTCCTTTCGGTCCTAATCCGTGAATCACTCGCGGGTACTCTACGAGCCGACCCGGCTTTAGTCACCACATATATCATATATTATGTATATAAGTATATACCCGTGATCACCTCCTGAGTGATCATGGCCCGACAGTATAGCATGGCAGACGGACAAGAATGTAGGGCCACTGATGAATACTAGCATCCTATACTAAGCATTTAGGATTGCAGGTAAAGGTAACAATAGTAGTAGCAAAGACATGCTATGCATCAGGATAGGATTAACGGAAAGCAGTTACATGCTACACTACTCTAATGCAAGCAATAGAGAGAAGAATAGGCGATATCTGGTGATCAAGGGGGGGGGGCTTGCCTGGAAGCTCTGCAAACAGAAACGGACCCTCGAAGGTGAAGTAGTCTATCACTGGTTCAACCGCGGTCTCGAGGTGTACCGGAAGAAGTAACGGAGGGGGAACACAATAAATAACAGAGCAATCAAAGCATCACAAAGCATAACATGGCAATACGCGGTGCTAGGGATGACCTAACACAGTACTAGATCTACCGGTGAACGGGGGGAAATCATCCGGGAAAGTATTCCTGGTATTTCGCGTTTTCGGACAGACGGACTGAAGGGGGATTGTTGCATGTTCGATATGCTAGGGATGTGTGCCAAATGAATGGAAGGCATATTCGAATTCTTCATAATTTTTTGATCGATTTTCATATATAAATTATTTTCATCTACCTTACTGTTTATTTTCTATGAATTTCTAGAGTTTTAATAATTTTATAAATTTATTATTAATCCGAATTACAACAGTAAGCTACTATGTGTACCCGTTATGGACTAGTCACAGTGGCTTATAGGTGGGGGGAGTGGGCCCGGTTGACCTAGTCACAATTGACTGGTCAACAAGTGAATAGTAATAGGGGGTCCCGCGTGTCATAGGCTTGGCCATTTTCAATTAGATTTAACCTTCTAATAATCAGCAGGGTCCACATGTCATATTGTACAACTAAAACTAAACCTAAAATAGTCTAACAGGAGTTTGTTCTAGTTGGGGATTAGCACCTAATCTAAACAAAGGGGCCGGCCCCAACGTGCATTAGCCCAAGGCCTTGGCTGTGACGCACGCACAGGCACAGAGGCCATGGCGGCCAAAGCTAGAAGCGGTAGTAAGGTAAGAAGTAGCAACGCTAGGAGTGTCAACAGCCCTGACAGGTCGGCCCCCGCGTCTAGCGACTCGCCACCAGCTGCAACAGAACCACGACCTCAGCGCACCCGGAGGCCCAGCACGCGAGTCACTGGGCCGGCCTGGGTCCAGTGAAGCCCAGCAGCTCCAGTACTTATGCTTCAGTTCGCAACTCGCAAGACATCTAGTGGATCAACGGCAGCGGCACCGGCTTTCCTTTGTTCCCCTTCTCTCTGTATGAAATCTAGCTCGATCGAGATCCTTGTAATCGCCACTGCTTGTACTCTGAGAGATTGTACCAGTTAAATATATAGATCCCAGTCCTTGCTCCTAACATCTGGTATCAGAGACCACCCACTACCCTTCCACCCTCCCAATCTGGCGTTGTTCATGGAAGCAAGGCGCCTCCGCCAAGTTCATGGCCAGATCGAAGCCATGGATCCCACCATGAAGGAGTACATGGAGAAAATCACCAGCTCCATGGACGAGTTCCGCGTCGAGCTCCGCAACAACACAACAGCGGTGCACGCGAACACCGCCAAACTGGACGATCTGCTCACCTGGCGGCCCGATCTCGAGCATCGTGTCGCCAAGCTCTCCGATACGGTGGTGGATCTATAGCAGGGACGCGCGCCTGCGGCGGCGGCGTCCGGTGTGGCGGCAACGGGCCTTCCTCTCCGGGAGCCCAACCTCCACTCGATCGGCGCACAACTAGAGGCCGCGATCGGAGTGCAGGAGCTGCCTCATGGGTCCATGGACCACGGCGACGCATTCCTTCACCGGGAGAAGGCGCCGGTGACCCTGCCGGCGTCTCTCCTGGGCATAGGTCAGTGCCCGAACCCGTCATCTATTCCAGCCCTTTCCCCCTTCGCATATGCTAGCCAACTTCTCGTAGGCCTGGGACAACCACATCCCTCGATCTGCTTCCCTCAGTTCTCTGGTGAAAATCCTAAGCTATGGAAGACCTTGTGTGAGCAGTATTTCACCATGTTTGCGATTCACACCTCGTTTTGGGTCCCGTTGTCTGCGTTGAATTTCACCGGCCCTGCATCGGTCTGGTTACAATCCATCCAACGCAAAATATCTGAGTATGATTGGGAATCATTTACAGCCTTGCTCTGTACTCGATTTGGGCGTGATCGCCACCAACTCTTAATTCGCCAGTTGTATACCATTCGTCAAACCTCTTCAGTGTCTGATTATATAGAGCGTTTTGACTTGATTATTAATCATCTTGCTTCATACTCTGACACAATTCATCCTCATTATTATTTGACTCGATTTGTCGAGGGACTCCGCACCGACATCCGAGCCATGGTGCTAATTCAGAGGCCGGCTGACCTGGATAAAGCGTGCTCGCTTGCTCTGCTCCAAGAGGAGGTGACTGAGAGCGTTCATCGGCCGCGTTCGCCACCACCAATGCAATGCACGGCTAACGCCACTCTTCGTCCAGGAGTTCCTCTGCCTCTACCTCCACCACCAGCAAGACCAGCTCCACTTCTGACTCCTAATGCAGCAGTGGATCGTCGTGGCATCGATGCTGCCCGAGCTGACAGTTCCAAGGTCAAGGCACTCCGGGAGTACCGTCGTGCTCGAGGGCTGTGTTTCAAGTGTGGTGAGCGGTGGGGGCATGATCATACTTGCCCCACCACTGTCCAGTTGCACGTCGTGGAAGAACTACTGGAGTTATTTGGCATCGACGCAGTGTTTAACACAGGGCATCAACAACCATCAGAACCAGAATGTGATACAGTAATGGCCATTTCTCGCCAAGCTCTCACAGGAGGAGTTTCGCCTAAAGTGTTCCGGCTGCATGCCTGGATCCAAGGCCGGGAAATTCTTAGGTTGGTCGATTCAGGAAGCTCTACTTCTTTCGCGGATGAGCAATTGGCCACACAGCTCACGGGGGTTGTGGCTTTGCAAACACCAGGGCGTGTCCGTGTGGCAGGGAGTGGAGAATTGATATGCTCTTCAGTTATTCCTCACTGCAGTTGGTTTTCTCAGGGCCATGAATTCACAACTGATATGAAGGTGCTACCTCTTGGCACCTATGATGCAATCTTAGGCATGGATTGGCTGGAGGATAATAGCCCAATGACCGTGGACTGGCGAGCTAAACGGATTGAGCTGCCTGTGAAAGGCAATACAGTGTGTCTGTCTGGTCACCCATCTACTACCACTTGCACCGTGATCAACAGCTCGCAGCTGCACAGCTTGTGTCGTTAGGGAGCCATCTCTCACATGGTGCAATTACATCATGTTGAGTTGTCGGATGAAGAACAGGAAACAATTCCCACTTCAGTCAAAGAGGTAGTTGATCAGTTTGAGGATGTCTTCGGAGAACCCACCAGCCTACCTCCTCGGCGCAAGTCTGACCATCACATTCAACTGATCCCAGGTGCCCAACCTGTCAACATCAGACCCTGTCGCCACAAGCCAGAGCACAAGACAGAAATAGAAAAGCAGGTCGCTGAACTGTTGCAGTCGGGCGTGATACGAAGAAGCAAAAGTCCCTTTGCTTCTCCAGCTATCTTGGTGAAGAAGAAAGATGGTACTTGGCACCTTTGCATAGACTATCGTCACCTTAATGCTATGACGATAGTTCCAAAATACCCTGTGCCAATCATTGAAGAGCTGTTAGATGAACTTCACGGAGCCAAGTGGTTTTCTAAGCTTGACTTGAGAGCCGGCTACCATCATATACGACTGGCAGAAGCGGATGAACACAAAACGGCCTTCCAAACTCATTCAGGCCATTTTGAATTCTTGGTCATGTCATTTGGCTTGGCAGGTGGACCAGCAACATTCATTGAATCCATCCAAGACACTCTGCAGCCTGTATATCGTGTCTGTGTGCTGTCTTTTTTTGACGACATCCTGGTATTCAGTAAAAGCTTGGAGGACCATGATGAACACTTGCGCCAAGTTTTCCAGTTCCTACAACGAGATCAATGGAAAGTCAAACTCTCCAAGTGTTCGTTCGACCAGCAATAGCTCTCTTACCTGGGTCATGTCGTCAGCGCTCAAGGGGTTGCAACCGAGCCTAGCAAGATTACATCAGTACAAAACTGGCCAACCCCAACTGATGTTAAGGAAGTACGACGTTTTCTGGACTTAGCAGGATACTACAGGCGTTTTGTTCACCACTTTGGGATCATTGCTCGCCCTCTTTTCAATCTTTTGAAGAAAGGGACACCCTTTGTCTGGATGGAAGGCACAGCCGAAGCATTTCGTCTACTAAAACAGCAGCTCATATCAGCTCCAGTTCTTGCTCTTCTGGATTTCACAAAGCCGTTCGTGATTGAGACTAACGCCTGCGATGCTGGGATTGGTCCGGTTCTGCAACAAAATGGGCATCCAATTGCTTTCATGAGCAAGGCCCTGTGCCCACGGTATCGCGGACTATCAACCTATGAGAAGGAATACTTAGCCGTGGTGGTGGCCGTCGACCAATGGAGACCTTATCTCCAGCAGAACGAGTTTGTGATCCACACGGATCAAAAAAGTCTAGTTCACCTGGAGGAGCAACGTCTAACAAGGAGGGACGGCGACGTTAGCATTAGAAGCAGTGCAGGCAGCAGCGGCAAAGCAGTAGCAGACCAGGCGTGCACGCAGCAAGCAGCGGTGCAGCAGCCAGCAACAGAAGGCAGCCATGGGACGAGGCTACTCGGGCGCGGGCTATCGGGGTAGGGACAGGGCGCGAGCAGGCACAGCCTGGCGCACGCATGTCGTAGGTAGGGCGCGAGGCAGGGAACGGCGAGCGCGCGCGAGGGAGCGAGGGTTCGGGCGCGGGGTAGACAATAGGAGCGGCTAGCGGGTGCGGGAGTAGAGCTCCGGCCATGGTAGCGGCGCTAACCAGAGTTCAAAATTGAGAGAACCAGGGGAGGGGAAAGATGTGTGTGCTCACAGTGCTCGTACTGGAGAAGACGGCGAGGCCGGGAACGCTCAGATGGCGGCGGATCGAGCGGCGGAGCTCCGGTGGTTGTCGTGAGGAAGAAGGCTCGATCCGGGGCATGTAGATCGAGGGGGATCAAACCGGCACCCGCAGATGAAGTGGGTGAGGCAGGAGATGCTCCTAGCGATGCCTCAATTAGCGGGGAGGACAATGGCCGTGCGAACGAGAGCGGCCATGGCGATGGAGTCATCAGCCGGGTTCTGGAGAGAAGGGAACGACGCGCGGGGTGGGGGAGTGGAACTTGGAGATTAGGGTTGTCCAATGGGCTCGCGGGAGGCCTTATACGACGTGGGGCGTCGTCAGATGGCCGCCGCGTGCGGCATCTGCGCCATGGACGACGCACGAACGTCCACCGCACGCCGGATGAACAGGGGTTGAAGACTACCTGATGGTGGGCTGGGCCTTGTACTGTTCCAACAGGCCGAAGTGCATAGTAGTTAGGTTCTTTCTGCATTTACTATTTTCTACTTTCTATTCTCTCTATGGTTTTCTATTTATTTTAGCTATCAAACTAACTTTGCCAAATGTGCCACTTAGCACATAATTACTAGGAAATATTTTAAAGCAGCACACAAAGTTACAATTTATTTTGAAAAGGTTGGATATTTATTTAAATTGAAAGAGTAAATTTAATTATTGCTAACCGTGTTTTAAATAGGTTAGGGACAATTTATTAATCCAAAATATGTAGGATAATTCATGAAAAATAGTTAGGGAATATTTGCAACCTAGCCCAAATTTTTATTTTGCCATTTGAAAACTTTATTTATTTGACTTTAAATTAAATTCGAATTCGAACGGGATTTAAATCATCGCGAGATTGACAACAGTAATCGTGATGATGTGGCATCATTAGCAGAGGGTTATTGTAGCTTAATTATTCGGGCGTCACAATTCTCCTCCACTACAAGAAATCTCGTCCTGAGATTTAAGACGCGGAGTAAGGGGGGAAGTTCTGGTTACGAAATTCTAATGGATCTTCTCATCCCTGGTTGCTCTTTTAGAAGAGGTCGATCCATTACATTGATGTCTTCATTTCTCTATTTTAGGTCTTCATGATGAAGTCGTCATCCTTTCTTCGGGAATTCCATCGTACTTACGAATAGGTAAGGGGCAGGTCGACAACGATAGGATTCTATAAGGGGTAATCATATCGGGTTATCCCATGAATAAACACATGAGTATCTCTCGAGTTGAACAAATGAATCACATTGAGAGCAAGGTAAGACGGTACAACAAGGAGTATCAAGCGGCCAAGTAATCGTTCGATGCCTAATGAGAAGGTAAAAGGGTTTCGGGGCAATGGGAATAAGTATTGCGTATGATACCAAAATTGATGATCTATGGGAAGGTGGCTCGTGAATTATATATGAGGCCACGCGTGAGGAATCACTTTGGAAATCAGGAGGTGTACACGAGAGTCAGGTTTCGATCCTATGGAACTATGGGTGATGGGCCCACCATACGGGTTAAAGGTTGAAGGAGCGGTGACATCATGCACGGTCATGATAGCAAGGCATGTTAGAGAGTAGCCTGTCAGTTATGTCGGCAGCAACGTTGGTACCAAGGGCGAGGGATGAAGAGAACCATTTTCCTGCTCGCTGAACGAGGCGAACCATTAGGCAAAGTTCTCGTCCATCGGTGGCTACCGGAATGTCATTAACGATAGTAATAGGGTCTTGCTGACAGAATTGTACACCGAGGTGTTCACATAAGCACGAGAATATTACTGCTTAGATCATATAGATCACAAGAATGTTTAAACCAAACAATGGAAAGGAAAATGTGATCATCAGGTTAAACAGAATAATGGAAAGGAAAATGTGTTTGAACACATATTTCAGGGGTATATCCTTCCTAAGGACAAGCAGAGCATGATACCCATGACATGATATAACGTAGAAACACCTTGAAGAAAGGGGAGAGAAAGTTTCATGACATTACCCATACAACGGTGTTTGGTTAATTGATAAAGAATATTTAGCATGTCACTTCAAATGTTTTTATTGATGATTGGAGTACCATTGACATGGCTCGATATAGTATTGACATGATCATCAGGTGAAGGTTAGACTTTGGATACACAAAGGATCCATTAGGAACAACTCGTAGAATAAGCCTTACAATTTCCTCATGGAAGAATGGATAACCTTGCTGAAAAGGAATCTATAATAATAGGGCCTCCGGCCAGGTGTGCTAGGCACGACATCACCTTACCGAGTCACATAAAGACCAATCTTATAACTCTTCGAAATATGTTCCAACCATCATATCTGACCGAGATCCAGATCTGATTGGTGTTAGGATAACTCGGATTCAGGATGCCTGAGAAGAAAGGTGCAACACAAATTGTCGAGATGACATTGTAAGATTCTCGGGAATTGAACTATGGAAGCGAGTTCCGAAACAAGAGTTCATCATCAAACCAAGGAAAGGACGAGGAGGGGACTGAGGGACTCAGCGACAATTCATCAAGATTTCCGACAAGATGGATTTCCACAATTATGTGAACAAGGACATAACATTTGTCGGATCAAATGATATAATGATGTATGCTCGAGGAAAACATACACAATTAAATATTGGTTGAAAGGTGCGTGTCAAATATGGGCATAGGTAGCCTGATCAATTGTTAGAATGGTGATCCAATAACCGATAGGCTAAGAATGAACTATTGATCATTAACTTCAAAGCAATAGGGTTGCTAGAAGTACAGAATCCAAACAGCATCGTTCACCTATTAGTAGTCCGGAGAAGAATGGTGATGGCGACAAGCATCACTGTATCAGTAATTCTTAAGAGGTGGTCAAATTCTCATAATATCATTGACATAAAAGACAGTAATACTTCAAGGTAGAACATAATACAAGTTGGATTGCAAGTTGCATCCATAACATGAATAAGTTTGTCATGAAAGGAAGGTAAGGACGTTGCCGATGGTAACTCAAATTACCAAGGGACTAGGATGACACTTATAATCATGAATTTGATTGATATCTTGGAAGGAGTCAAAATGTTGATGATGATCACGACAAATTTTGTCGAGAGGCTCCACGAAGAAGCAATCGAGCAAAGGACTGATGAAACGAAAGATTATTGGAACCACAAATACGACACAAACTCAGAATCTAGTTTACTATTTGAGGTAAAACGATAAGACAAGGAAATCGATGTAAACTTAGCTCATCATCGAATGTTGTGCTCCGGGAGTAAGGAACATGTAGCACAGTTAAAATCGGCACAATAATGATGTAGCTGAGCAAGCCAGGAATGACATGGTCAAGTACAAACTCGTGGGTACTGGAGATTACTAAGGGTTGTTTAATCGTGGTGCGGACCAGTTTTAGTTATCGTTGTCCTTGAGTGACTAACAACTCGGAACCAGGAAACATTGGTATCAGTGAGGAATAATACTTGATGAAGGCTCATAATAAGCAACATGGTTTGATGATATTATTGAGATACCAGAGGGTATTACTCGGAGGTAGAGCAAAATAGAGGGTTGACAAGTGTATTGATCTGCAAAAGACAAGTACTTTAACTTGTCTTAGAGAAGGAATCAAGGAATATCAATATGGCCAAAACCATAGTTGCAAGGGATCCAATTCAAAGACACCGAAAGAATTATCCATCTGATTAAAAGTTTTGCAAGAAGCTTCCATGGTAAGTTCCACATTGGGTCCATGGGCATGAACACTAAGTTCAAGGTCGACTCCCACTTCTTCAATGCATAACCTTCCATTCACTTCCCGTGTTTCAAAAATGACATTAGTTGTTGAAAGTTTTACCTGGTGCAATACCAGATAAGTACGACCCGTGAAATCTTATAGGTTCAAACAGATTAGGGAAGGCGTTGGTTCAACCCATCGGGGCATCTTAGGAACATATACCACAAACTTAATGAGTAAATAACACAAGCTCGAAGGTAGAACATGGTTGACGAAAGGAGAGGATACAATTTACCAAAGGCATTATGTATCAGGGAAGTGTTGGGGAATGCAGTAATTTCAAAAAATTTCCTACGCACACGCAAGATCATGGTTATGCATAGCAACAAGAGGGGAGAGTGTTGTCTACGTACCCTTCGTAGACCGCAACGGAAGCATTGACGCAACGTAGAGGAAGTAGTCGTACGTCTTCCCGATCCGACCGATCCAAGCACCGTTACTCCGGCACCTCCGAGTTCTTAGCACACGTACAGCTCGATGACGCTCCCCGGGCTCCGATCCAGCAAAGCTTCGGTGATGAGTTCCGTCAGCACAACGGCGTGGTGACGATGATGATGTTCTACCGACGCAGGGCTTCGCCTAAGCACTACAACGATATGATCAAGGTGGAATATGGTGGCAGGGGGCACCGCACACGGCTAAGGAATGATCATGTGGATCAACTTGTGTGTCTAGAGGTGCCCCCCTGCCCCCGTATATAAAGGATCCAAGGGGGGGGGGTGCGGCCGGCCCAATGGTGGCGGGCAGGAGGAGTCCTACTCCTACCGGGAGTAGGACTCCCCCCCCCCCAATCCTTGTCCAACTAGGAGAGGTGGAGGGAGAATAGGAAAGGGGGGGTGCCGCCCCTCCCTCCTTGTCCAAATCGGACTAGGGGGAGAGGGGGCGCGCGGCCTGCCCTGGCAGCCCCTTCCTCTTCTCCACATTAGGCCCATGAGGCCCATTAACCCCCCGGGGGGTTCCGGTAACCCCCCGGTGCTCCGGTTTTATCCGATACTTCTCCGGAACCCTTCCGGTGTCCGAATATAGTCATCCAATATATCAATCTTTATGTCTCGACCATTTCGAGACTCCTCGCCATGTCCGTGATCACATCCGGGACTCCGAACTAACTTCGGTACATCAAAATGCATAAACTCATAATAACTGTCATCGTAACGTTAAGCGTGCGGACCCTACGGTTCGAGAACAATGTAAACATGACTGAGACAAATCTCCGGTCAATAACCAATAGCGGGACCTGGATGCCCATATTGGCTCCTACATATTCTACGAAGATCTTTATCGGTCAAACCGCATAACAACATACGTTGTTCCCTTTGTCATCGGTATGTTACTTACCCGGGATTCGATCGTCAGTATCCAATACCTAGTTCAATCTCGTTACCGGCAAGTCTCCTTACTCGTTCTGTAATACATCATCCCGCAACTAACTCATTAGTTGCAATGCTTGCAAGGCTTATGTGATGTGCATTACCGAGAGGGCCCAGAGATACCTCTCCGACAATCGGAGTGACAAATCCTAATCTCAAAATACGCCAACCCAACATCTACCTTTCGAGACACCTGTAGAGCTCCTTTATAATCACCCAGTTACGTTGCGACGTTTGGTAGCACACAAAGTGTTCCTCCGGTAAATGGGAGTTGCATAATCTCATAGTCATAGGAACATGTATAAGTCATGAAGAAAGCAATAGCAACATACTAAACGATCGGGTGCTAAGCTAATGGAATGGGTCATGTCAATCAGATCATTCAACTAATGATGTGACCTTGTTAATCAAATAACAACACTTTGTTCATGGTTAGGAAACATAACCATCCTTGATTAACGAGCTAGTCAAGTAGAGGCATACTAGTGACCCTAAGTTTGTCAATGTATTCACACATGTATTATGTTTCCGGTTAATACAATTCTAGCATGAATAATAAAAATTTATCATGATATAAGGAAATAAATAATATCTTTATTATTGCCTCTAGGGCATATTTCCTTCAGTCTCCCACTTGCACTAGAGTCAATAATCTAGATTACACAGTAATGATTCTAACACCCATGGAGCCTTGGTGCTGATCATGTTTTGCTCGTGGAAGAGGCTTAGTCAACGGGTCTGCAACATTCAGATCCGTATGTATCTCGCAAATCTCTATGTCTCCCACCTGGACTAGATCCCGGATGGAATTGAAGCGTCTCTTGATGTGCTTGGTTCTCTTGTGAAATCTGGATTCCTTTGCCAAGGCAATTGAACCAGTATTGTCACAAAAGATTTTCATTGGACCCGATGCACTAGGTATAACACCTAGATCGGATATGAACTCCTTCATCCAGACTCCTTCGTTCGCTGCTTCCGAAGCAGCTATGTACTCCGCTTCACATGTAGATCCTGCTACGACGCTTTGTTTAGAACTGCATCAACTGACAGCTCCACCGTTTAATGTAAACACGTATCCGGTTTGCGATTTAGAATCGTCCGGATCAGTGTCAAAGCTTGCATCAACGTAACCTTTTACGGTGAGCTCTTTGTCACCTCCATATACGAGAAACATATCCTTAGTCCTTTTCAGGTATTTCAGGATGTTCTTGACCGTTGTCCAGTGATCCACTCCTGGATTACTTTGGTACCTCCCCGCTAAGCTTATAGCAAGGCACACATCAGGTCTGGTACACAGCATTGCATACATGATAGAGCCTACGGCTGAAGCATAGGGAACATCTTTCATTTTCTCTCTATCTTCTGCAGTGGTCGGGCATTGAGTCTGACTCAACTTCACACCTTGT
Organism: Triticum monococcum; assembly: GCA_034509565.1. Taxonomy (NCBI): domain Eukaryota; kingdom Viridiplantae; phylum Streptophyta; class Magnoliopsida; order Poales; family Poaceae; genus Triticum; species Triticum monococcum. Next base: position 70,275,995 of record CM067842.1, on the reverse strand, counting down.
AACACAAGCAAGAACCCTTTCTTCGCCTGATCCATTTTGAACTTTTTCAAAATCTTGTCAAGGTATGTGCTTTGTGAAAGTCCAATTAAGCGTCTTGATCTATGTCTATAGATCTTTATGCCTAATATGTAAGCAGCTTCACCGAGGTCTTTCATTGAAAAACTCTTATTCAAGTATCCCTTTATGCTATCCAGAAATTCTATATCATTTCCGATCAGTAATATGTCATCCACATATAATATCAGAAATGCTACAGAGCTCCCACTCACTTTCTTGTAAATACAGGCTTCTCCGAAAGTCTGGATAAAACCAAATGCTTTGATCACACTATCAAAACGTTTATTCCAACTCCGAGAGGCTTGCACCAGTCCATAATTTGTTAGCTCCCTTTGGATCGACAAAACCTTCCGGTTGCATCATATATAACTCTTCTTCCAGAAATCCATTCAGGAATGCAGTTTTGACATCCATCTGCCAAATTTCATCATCATAAAATGCGGCAATTGCTAACATGATTCTGACAGACTTAAGCATCGCTACGGGTGAGAAGGTCTCATCGTAGTCAACCCCTTGAACTTGTCGAAAACCTTTTGCGACAAGTCGAGCTTTCTAGACAGTAATATTACCGTCAGCGTCAGTCTTCTTCTTGAAGATCCATTTATTCTCAATTGCTTGCCGATCATCGGGCAAGTCAATCAAAGTCCATACATTGTTCTCATACATGGATCCCATCTCAGATTTCATGGCTTCAAGCCATTTTGCGGAATCTGGGCTCACCATCGCTTCTTCATAGTTCGTAGGTTCATCATGATCTAGTAGCATGACTTCCAGAACTGGATTACCGTACCACTCTGGCGCGGATCTCACTCTTGTTGATCTACGAGGTTCAGTAGTATCTTGTTCTGAAGTTTCATGATCATTATCATCAACTTCCTCACTTATTGGTGTAGGTGTCGCAGAAACAGTTTTCTGTGATGTACTACTTTCCAACAAGGGAGCAGGTATAGTTACCTCGTCAAGTTCTACTTTCCTCCCACTCACTTCTTTCGAGACAAACTCCTTCTCCAGAAAGTTTCCGAATTTAGCAACAAAAGTCTTGCCTTCGGATTTGTGATAGAAGGTGTATCCAATAGTTTCCTTTCGATATCCTATGAAGACACATTTCTCCGATTTGGGTTCGAGCTTATCAGGTTGAAGCTTTTTCACATAAGCATCGCAGCCCCAAACTTTTAGAAACGACAACTTTGGTTTCTTGCCAAACCACAGTTCATAAGGCGTCGTCTCAACGGATTTTGATGGTGCCCTATTTAACGTGAATGCAGCCGTCTCTAGAGCGTATCCCCAAAACGATAACGGTAAATCAGTAAGAGACATCATAGATCGCACCGTATCTAGTAAAGTACGATTATGACGTTCGGACACACCATTATGCTGTGGTGTTCCGGGTGGCGTCAGTTGCGAAACTATTCCACAATTTTTCAAATGTACACCAAACTCGTAACTCAAATATTCTCCTCCACGATCAGATCGTAGAAACTTTATTTTCTTGTTACGATGATTTTCAACTTCACTCTGAAATTCTTTGAACTTTTCAAACGTTTCAGACTTATGTTTCATTAAGTAGATATACCCATATCTGCTTAAGTCATCTGTGAAGGTGAGAAAATAACGATATCCGCCACGAGCCTCAACATTCATCGGACCACATACATCTGTATGTATGATTTCCAACAAATTTGTTGCTCTCTCCATAGTACCGGAGAACGGTGTTTTAGTCATCTTGCCAATGAGGCACGGTTCTCAAGTACCAAGTGATTCATAATCAAGTGGTTCCAAAAGTCCATCAGTATGGAGTTTCTTCATGCACTTTACACCGATATGACCTAAACGGCAGTGCCACAAATAAGTTAGACTATCATTATCAACTCTGCATCTTTTGGCTTCTACATTATGAATATGTGTATCACTACTACCGAGATTCAACAAGAATAGACCACTCTTCAAGGGTGCATGACCATAAAAGATATTACTCATATAAATAGAACAACCATTATTCTCTGATTTAAATGAATAACCGTCTCGCATTAAACAAGATCCAGATATAATGTTCATGCTCAACACTGGCACCAAATAACAATTATTTAGGTCTAATACTAATCCCGAAGGTAGATGTAGAGGTAGCGTGCCGACTACGATCACATCGACTTTGGAACCGTTTCCCACGCCCATCGTCACCTCGTCCTTAGCCAATCTTCGCTTAATCCGTAGTCCCTGTTTCGAGTTGCAAATATTAGCAACAGAACCAGTATCAAATACCCAGGTGATACTGCGAGCATTAGTAAGGTACACATTAATAACATGTATATCACATATACCTTTGTTCACCTTGCCATCCTTCTTATCCGCCAAATGCTTGGGGCAGTTCCGCTTCCAGTGACCAGTCTGCTTGCAGTAGAAGCACTCAGTTTCAGGCTTAGGTCCAGACTTGGGTTTCTTCTCTTGAGCAGCAACTTGCTTGCCGTTCTTCTTGAAGTTCCCCTTCTTCTTCCCTTTGCCCTTTTTCTTGAAACTAGTGGTCTTGTTGACCATCAACACTTGATGCTCCTTTTTGATTTCTACCTCCGCAGCTTTCAGCATTGCGAAGAGCTCGGGAATAGTCTTGTTCATCCCTTGCATATTATAGTTCATCACGAAGCTCTTGTAGCTTGGTGGCAGTGATTGGAGAATTCTGTCAATGACGCAATCATCTGGAAGATTAACTCCCATCTGAATCAAGTGATTATTATATCCACACATTTTGAGTATATGCTCACTGACAGAACTGTTCTCCTCCATCTTGCAGCTATAGAACTTATTGGAGACTTCATATCTCTCAATCCGGGCATTTTCTTGAAATATTAACTTCAACTCCTGGAACATCTCATATGCTCCATGACGTTCAAAACATCGTTGAAGTCCCGATTCTAAGCCGTAAAGCATGGCACACTGAACTATCAAGTAGTCATCAGATTTGCTCTGCCAGACGTTCATAACATCTGGTGTTGCTCCAGCAGCAGGCCTGGCACCCAGCGGTGCTTCCAGGACGTAATTCTTTTGTGCAGCAATGAGGATAATCCTCAAGTTACGGACCCAGTCCGTGTAATTGCTACCATCGTCTTTCAACTTAGCTTTCTCAAGGAACGCATTAAAATTCAACGGAACAACAGCATGAGCCATCTATCTACAATCAAACATAAACAAGCAAGATACTATCAGGTACTAAGTTCATGATAAGTTTAAGTTCAATTAATCAAATTACTTAAGAACTCCCACTTAGATAGACATCCCTCTAATCCTCTAAGTGATCACGTGATCCAAATCAACTAAACCATGTCCGATCATCACGTGAGATGGAGTAGTTTCATTGGTGAACATCACTATGTTGATCATATCTACTATATGATTCACGCTCGACCTTTCGGTCTCCGTGTTCCAAGGCCATATCTGTATATGCTTGGCTCGTCAAGTATAACCTGAGTATTCCGCGTGTGCAATTGTTTTGCACCCGTTGTATTTGAACGTAGAGCTTATCATACCCGATCATCACGTGGTGTCTCAGCACGAAGAACTTTCGCAACGGTGCATACTCAGGGAGAACACTTCTTGATAATTTAGTGAGAGATCATCTTATAATGCTACCGTCAATCAAAGCAAGATAAGATGCATAAAAGATAAACATCACATGCAATCAATACAAGTGATATGATATGGCCATCATCATCTTGTGCTTGTGATCTCCATCTCCGAAGCACCGTCATGATCACCATCGTCACCGGCGCGACACCTTGATCTCCATCGTAGCATCGTTGTCGTCTCACCAATCTTATGCTTCCACGACTATCGCTACCGCTTAGTGATAAAGTAAAGCATTACATCTCGATTGCATTGCATACAATAAAGCGACAACCATATGGCTCCTGCCAGTTGCCGATGAATCGGTTACAAAACATGATCATCTCATACAATAAAATTTAGCATCATGTCTTGGCCATATCACATCACAACATGCCCTGCAAAAACAAGTTAGACGTCCTCTACTTTGTTGTTGCATGTTTTACGTGGCTGCTACGGGCTTAAGTAAGAACCAATCTCACCTACGCATCAAAACCACAACGATAGTTTGTCAATTTGACTCCGTTTTAACCTTCGTAAGGACCGGGCGTAGCCACACTTGGTTCAACTAAAGTTGGAGAAACAGTCACTCGCAAGCCACCTTTGTGCAAAGCACGTAGGGAGAACTGGTCTCGCGTAAGCGTACGCGTAATGTCGGTCCGGGCCGCTTCATCCAACAATACCGCCGAACCAAAGTATGTCATGCTGGTAGGCAGTATGACTTATATCGCCCACAACTCACTTGTGTTCTACTCGTGCATATAACATCAAACCATAAAACCTAGGCTCGGATGCCACTGTTGGGGAACGCAGTAATTTCAAAAAAAATTCCTACGCACACGCAAGATCATGGTGATGCATAGCAACGAGAGGGGAGAGTGTTGTCTATGTACCCTTCATAGACCGCAACGGAAGCGTTGACGCAACATAGAGGTAGTAGTCGTACGTCTTCCCAATCCGACCGATCCGAGCACCCTTACTACGGCACCTCCGAGTTCTTAGCACACGTACAGCTCGATGACGCTCCCCGAGCTCCGATCCAGCAAAGCTTCGGGGATGAGTTCCGTCAGCACAACGGCGTGGTGAAGATGATGATGTTCTACCGATGCAGGGCTTCGCCTAAGCACTACAACGATATGATCGAGGTGGAATATGGTGGCAGGGGGCACCGCACACGGCTAAGGAACGATCACATGGATCAACTTGTGTGTCTAGAGGTGCCCCCTGCCCCCGTATATAAAGGATCCAGGGGGGGGTGCTGCCGGCCCTATGGTGGCGTGCAGGAGGAGTCCTACTCCTACCGGGAGTAGGACTCCCCCCCCAATCCTTGTCCAACTAGGAGAGGTGGAGGGAGAATAGGAAAGGGGGGGCGCCGCCCCTCCCTCCTTGTCCAAATCGGACTAGGGGGAGAGGGGGCGCGCGGCCTGCCCTGGCAGCCCCTTCCTCTTCTCCACATTAGGCCCATGAGGCCCACTAACCCCCCGGGGGGTTCCGGTAATCCCCCGGTGCTCCGGTTTTATCCGATACTTCTCCGGAACCCTTCCGATGTCCGAATATAGTCATCCAATATATCAATCTTTATGTCTCGACCATTTTGAGACTCCTCGTCATGTCCGTGATCACATCCGGGACTCCGAACTAACTTCGGTACATCAAAATGCATAAACTCATAATAACTATCATCGTAACATTAAGCGTGCGGACCCTACGGTTCGAGAACAATGTAGACATGACTGAGACAAATCTCCCGTCAATAACCAATAGCGGGACCTGGATGCCCATATTGGCTCCTACATATTCTACGAAGATCTTTATCGGTCAAACCGCATAACAACATACGTTGTTCCCTTTGTCATCGATATGTTACTTGCCCGAGATTCGATCATCGGTATCCAATACCTAGTTCAATCTCGTTACCGGCAAGTCTCTTTCCTCGTTCTGTAATACATCATCCCGCAACTAACTCATTAGTTGCAATTCTTGCAAGGCTTATGTGATGTGCATTACCGAGAGGGCCCAGAGATACCTCTCCGACAATCGGAGTGACAAATCCTAATCTCGAAATACGCAAACCCAACATATACCTTTGGAGACACCTGTAGAGCTCCTTTATAATCACCCAGTAACGTTGTGACGTTTGGTAGCACACAAAGTCTTCCTCCGGTAAACAGGAGTTGCATAGTCTCATAGTCATAGGAGCATGTATAAGTCATGAAGAAAGCAATAGCAACATACTAAACGATTGGGTGCTAAGCTAATGGAATGGGTCATGTCAATCAGATCATTCTACTAATGATGTCACCTCATTAATCAAATAACAACACTTTGTTCATGGTTAGGAAACATAACCATCTTTGATTAACGAGCTAGTCAAGTAGAGGCATACTAGTGACTCTAAGTTTGTCTATGTATTCACACATGTATTATGTTTCCGGTTAATACAATTCTAGCATGAATAATAAACATTTATCATGATGTAAGGAAGTAAATAATAACTTTATTATTGCCTCTAGGGCATATTTCCTTCAGTCTCCCACTTGCACTAGAGTCAATAATCTAGATTACACAGTAATGATTCTAACACCCATGGAGCCTTGGTGCTGATCATGTTTTGCTCGTGGAAGAGGATTAGTAAACGGGTCTGCAACATTCAGATCCGTATGTATCTTGCAAATCTCTATGTCTCCCACCTGGACTAGATCCCGGATGGAATTGAAGCGTCTCTTGATGTGCTTGGTTCTCTTGTGAAATCTGGATTCCTTTGCCAAGGCAATTGCACCAATATTGTCACAAAAGATTTTCATTGGACCCGATGCACTAGGTATGGCACCTAGATCGAATATGAACTCCTTCATCCAGACTCCTTCGTTCGCTGCTTCCGAAGCAGCTATGTACTCCGCTTCACATGTAGATCCCGCTACGACGCTTTGTTTAGAACTGCACCAACTGACAGCTCCACCGTTTTATGTAAACACGTATCCGGTTTGCGATTTAGAATCGTCCGGATCAGTGTCAAAGCTTGCATCAACGTAACCTTTTACGGTGAGCTCTTTGTCACCTCCATATACGAGAAACATATCCTTAGTCCTTTTCAGGTATTTCAAGATGTTCTTGACCGCTGTCCAGTGATCCACTCCTGGATTACTTTGGTACCTCCCTGCTAAACTTATAGCAAGGCACACATCAGGTCTGGTACACAGCATTGCATACATGATAGAGCCTATGGCTGAAGCATAGGGAACATCTTTCATTTTCTCTCTATCTTCTGCAGTGGTCGGGCATTGAATCTGACTCAACTTCACACCTTGTAACATAGGCAAGAACCCTTTCTTTGCTTGATCCATTTTGAACTTCTTCGAAATCTTGTCAAGGTATGTGCTTTGTGAAAGTCCAATTAAGCATCTTGATCTATCTCTATAGATCTTTATGCCTAATATGTAAGCAGCTTCACCGAGGTCTTTCATTGAAAAACTCTCATTCAAGTATCCCTTTATGCTATCCAGAAATTCTATATCATTTCCAATCCGCAATATGTCATCCACATATAATATCAGAAATGCTACAGAGCTCCCACTCACTTTCTTGTAAATACAGGCTTCTCCGAAAGTCTGTATAAAACCAAATGCTTTGATCACACTATCAAAGCGTTTATTCCAACTCCGAGAGGCTTGCACCAGTCCATAAATGGATCGCTGGAGCTTGCACACTTTGTTAGCTCCCTTTGGATCGACAAAACCTTCCGGTTGCATCATATACAACTCTTCTTCCAGAAATCCATTCAGGAATGAAGTTTTGACATCCATCTGCCAAATTTCATAATCATAAAATGCGGCAATTGCTAACATGATTCGGACAGACTTAAGCATCGCTACGGGTGAGAAGGTCTCATCGTAGTCAACCCCTTGAACTTGTCGAAAACCTTTTGCGACAAGTCGAACTTTGTAGACAGTAACATTACCATCAGCGTCTGTCTTCTTCTTGAAGATCCATTTATTCTCAATTGCTTGCCGATCATCAGGCAAGTCAACCAAAGTCCATACTTTGTTCTCATACATGGATCCCATCTCAGATTTCATGGCTTCAAGCCATTTTGCGGAATCTAGGCTCACCATCGCTTCTTCATAGTTCGTAGGTTCATCATGATCTAGCAGCATGATTTCCAGGACAGGATTACCGTACCACTCTGGTGCGGATCTCGCTCTGGTTGATCTACGAGGTTCAGTACTATCTTGTCCTGAAGTTTCATGATCATCATCATTACCTTCCTCACTAATTGGTATAGGTGTCGCAGAAACAGTTTTCTGTGATGTACTACTTTCCAATAAGGGAGAAGGTACAGTTACCTCGTCAAGTTCTAGTTTCCTCCCACTCACTTCTTTCGAGAGAAACTCCTTCTCTAGAAAGGATCCATTCTTAGCAACGAATGTCTTGCCTTCGGATCTGTGATAGAAGGTGTACCCAACAGTCTCCTTTGGGTATCCTATGAAGACACATTTCTCTGATTTAGGTTCGAGCTTATCAGGTTGAATCTTTTTCACATAAGCATCGCAGACCCAAACTTTAAGAAACGACAACTTTGGTTTCTTGCCAAACCATAGTTCATAAGGCGTCGTCTCAACGGATTTTGATGGTGCCCTATTTAACGTGAATGCGGCCGTCTCTAAAGCATAACCCCAAAACGATAGCGGTAAATCAGTAAGAGACATCATGGATCGCACCATATCTAGTAAAGTATGATTACGACGTTCGGACACACCATTACGCTGTGGTGTTCCGGGTGGCGTGAGTTGCGAAACTATTCCACAAATTTTTAAATGTACACCAAACTCGTAACTCAAATATTCTCCTCCACGATCAGATCGTAGAAACTTTATTTTCTTGTTACGATGATTTTCAACTTCACTCTAAAATTCTTTGAACTTTTCAAATGTTTCAGACTTATGTTTCATTAAGTAGATATACCCATATCTGCTTAAGTCATCTGTGAAGGTGAGAAAATAACGATATCCGCCACGAGCCTCAATATTCATCGGACCACATACATCGGTATGTATGATTTCCAACAAATCTGTTGCTCTCTCCATAGTACCAGAGAACGGTGTTTTAGTCATCTTGCCCATGAGGCACGGTTCGCAAGTACCAAGTGATTCATAATCAAGTGGTTCCAAAAGTCCATCAGTATGGAGTTTCTTCGTGCGCTTTATACCGATATGACCTAAACGGCAGTGCCACAAATAAGTTGCACTATCATTATCAACTCTGCATCTTTTGGCTTCAACATTATGAATATGTGTGTTACTACTATCAAGATTCATCAAAAATAGACCACTTCACAAAGGTGCATGACCATAAAAGATATTACTCATATAAATAGAACAACCATTATTCTCTGATTTAAATGAATAACCGTCTCGCATCAAACAAGATCTAGATATAATGTTCATGCTCAACGCTGGCACCAAATAACAATTATTTAGGTCTAATATTAATCCCAAAGGTAGATGTAGAGGTAGCGTGCCGACCGCGATCACATCGACTTTGGAACTGTTTCCCACGCGCATCGTCACCTCGTCCTTCGCTAGTGTTCGCTTAATCCGTAGTCCCTGTTTCGAGTTGCAAATATTAGCAACAGAACCAGTATCAAATACCCAGGTGCTACTGCGAGCTCTAGTAAGGTACACATCAATAACATGTATATCACATATACCTTTGTTCACCTTGCCATCCTTATTATCCGCCAAATACTTGGGGCAGTTCCGCTTCCAGTGACCAGTCTGCTTGCAGTAGAAGCACTCAGTTTCAGGCTTAGGTCCAGACTTGGGTTTCTTCTCTTGAGTAGCAACTTGCTTGCCGTTCTTCTTGAAGTTCACCTTCTTCTTCCCTTTGCCCTTTTTCTTGAAACTAGTGGTCTTGTTGACCATCAACACTTGATGCTCCTTTTTGATTTCTACCTCCGCAGCTTTCAGCATTGCGAAGAGCTCGGGAATAGTCTTGTTCATCCCTTGCATATTATAGTTCATCACGAAGCTCTTGTAGCTTGGTGGCAGTGATTGGAGAATTCTGTCAATGACGCAATCATTTGGAAGATTAACTCCCATCTGAATCAAGTGATTATTATACCCAGACATTTTGAGTATATGCTCAATGGCAGAACTGTTCTCCTCCATCTTGCAGCTATAGAACTTATTGGAGACTTCATATCTCTCAATCCGGGTATTTGCTTGAAATATTAACTTCAACTCCTGGAACATCTCATATGCTCCATGACGTTCAAAACGTTGTTGAAGTCCCGATTCTAAGCCGTAAAGCATGGCACACTGAACTATCGAGTAGTCATCAGCTTTGCTCTGCCAGACGTTCATAACATCTGGTGTTGCTCCAGTAGCAGGCCTGGCACCCAGCGGTGCTTCCAGGACATAATTCTTCTGAGCAGCAATGAGGATAATCCTCAAGTTACAGACCCAGTCCGTGTAATTGCTACCATCATCTTTCAACTTCGCTTTCTCAAGGAATGCATTAAAATTCAACGGAACAACAGCACGAGCCATCTATGTACAATCAAACATAAACAAGCAAGATACTATCAGGTACTAAGTTCATGATAAGTTTAAGTTCAATTAATCAAACTACTTAAGAACTCCCACTTAGATAGACATCCCTCTAATCCTCTAAGTGATCCCGTGATCCAAATCAACTAAACCATAACCGATCATCACGTGAGATGGAGTAGTTTTCAATGGTTAACATCGCTATGTTGATCATATCTACTATATGATTCACGCTCGGCCTTTCCGTCTCCGTGTTCCGAGGCCATATCTGAATATGCTAGGCTCGTCAAGTTTAACCTGAGTATTCTGCGTGTGCAAAAACTGGCTTGCACCCGTTGTAGATGGACGTAGAGCTTATCACACCCGATCATCACGTGGTGTCTTGGCACGACGAACTTTGGCAAGGCTGCATACTCAGGGAGAACACTTCTTGATAATTTAGTGATAGATCATCTTATAATGCTACCGTCAATCAAAGCAAGATAAGATGCATAAAAAGATAAACATCACATGCAATCAATATAAGTGATATGATATGGCCATCATCATCTTGTGCCTGTGATCTCCATCTCCGAAGCACCGTCATGATCACCATCGTCACCGGCGCGATACCTTGATCCCCATCGTAGCATCATTGTCATCTCGCCAATCTTATGCTTCCACGACTATCGCTACCGCTTAGTGATAAAGTAAAGCATTACATCACGATTGCATTGCATACAATAAAGCGACAACCATATGGCTCCTGCCAGTTGCCGATAACTCGGTTACAAAACATGATCATCTCATACAATAAAATTTAGCATCATGTCTTGGCCATATCACATCACAACATGCCCTGCAAAAACAAGTTAGACGTCCTCTACTTTGTTGTTCCAAGTTTTACGTGGCTGCTACGGGCTTAAGTAAGAACCAATCTCACCTACGCATCAAAACCACAACGATAGTTTGTCAAATAGACTCTGTTTTAACCTTCGCAAGGACCGGGCGTAGCCACACTTGGTTCAACTAAAGTTGGAGAAACAGTCACCCGCAAGCCACCTTTGTGCAAAGCACGTCGGGATAACCGGTCTCGCGTAAGCGTACGCGTAATGTCGGTCCGGGCTGCTTCATCCAACAATACCGCCGAACCAAAGTATGACATGCTAGTAGGTAGTATGACTTATATCGCCCACAACTCACTTGTGTTCTACTCGTGCATATAACATGAAACCATAAACCCTAGGCTCGGATGCCACTGTTGGGGAACGTAGTAATTTCAAAAAAATTCCTACGCACACGCAAGATCATGGTGATGCACAGCAACGAGAGGGGAGAGTGTTGTCTATGTACCCACGCAGACCGACTGCGGAAGCGTTGACACAACGTAGAGGAAGTAGTCGTACGTCTTCCCGATCCGACCGATCCAAGCACCGTTACTCCGGCACCTCCGAGTTCTTAGCACACGTACAGCTCGATGACGCTCCCCGGGCTCCGATCCAGCAAAGCTTCGGGGATGAGTTCTGTCAGCACAACGGCGTGGTGACGATGATGATGTTCTATCGACGCAGGGCTTCGCATAAGCACTACAGCGTTATGATCAAGGTGGAATATGGTGGCAGGGGGCACCGCACACGGCTAAGGAACGATCACGTGGATCAACTTGTGTGTCTAGAGGTGCCCCTGCCCCCGTATATAAAGGAGAAACGGGAGGAGGCCGGCCGGCCAGGTGCGGCGCGCCAAGGAGGAGTCCTCCTCCTAGTAGGAGTAGGACTCCTACTAGGAGGGGGAAAGAGGTGGACTGGGAGAAGGAAAGGGGGGACGCCCCCCCTCTCCTAGTCCAATTCAGACCAGGGAGGAGGTGGCGCGCGGCCCACCTCTTGCAGCCCCTCTCTCTCTCTCTCCACTAAGGCCCATATGGCCCAATACTTCTCCCGGTAGGGTTCCGGTAACCCTCCGGCTCTCCGGTTTTCTCCGAAATCACCCGAAACACTTCCGGTGTCCGAATATAGCCGTCCCATATATCAATCTTTATGTCTCCACCATTTCGAGACTCCTCGTCATGTTCGTGATCACATCCGGGACTCCGAACTAACTTCGGTACATCAAAATGCATAAACTCATAATAACTGTCATCGTAACGTTAAGCGTGCGGACCCTACGGTTCGAGAACAATGTAGACATGACTGAGACAAATCTCCGGTCAATAACCAATAGCGGGACCTGGATGCCCATATTGGCTCCTACATATTCTACGAAGATCTTTATCGGCCAGACCGCATAACAACATACGTTGTTCCCTTTGTCATCGGTATGTTACTTGCCCGAGATTCGATCGTCGGTATCCAATACCTAGTTCAATCTCGTTACCGGCAAGTCTCTTTACTTGTTCTGTAATACATCATTCCGCAACTAACTCATCAGTTGCAATGCTTGCAAGGCTTATGTGATGTGCATTACCGAGAGGGCCCAGAGATACCTCTCCGACAATCGGAGTGACAAATCCTAATCTCGAAATACGCAAACCCAACATCCACCTTTGGAGACACCTGTAGAGCTCCTTTATAATCACCCAGTTACGTTGTGATGTTTGGTAGCACACAAAGTGTTCCTCCGGTAAACGGGAGTTGCATAATCTCATAGTCATAGGAACATGTATAAGTCATGAAGAAAGCAATAGCAACATACTAAACGATCGGGTGCTAAGCTAATGGAATGGGTCATGTCAATCAGATCATTCTACTAATTATGTGACCTCATTAGTCAAATAACAACACTTTGTTCATGGTTAGGAAACATAACCATCTTTGATTAACGAGCTAGTCAAGTAGAGGCATACTAGTGACACTAAGTTTGTCTATGTATTCACACATGTATTATGTTTCCGGTTAATACAATTCTAGCATGAATAATAAACATTTATCATGATATAAGGAAATAAATAATAACTTTATTATTGCCTCTTGGGCATATTTCCTTCAGGAAGAACTCACAAGGTGATTAAATATGAGGGCACTGTCGGATAATAATCCAACCAAGGATCTGGTGGTCCACAAGGGATCGGATGTGAATATCAATGTTCAACCGGAAGAAGTAATGCAAGGGCATCAGATTATAGAAATATATGGATAACTTCAATGCTTAGATACAAAGTAAATATTATTTCCAAATTGGGGAATCAGAAGTAGAGGCTCTGATCAAAAGATAAATAAGTTGAATAGTCATAGATCGACAATTAATCAAGGTTTGATTTGATGAGAACCAACTCATGTCCGTAGTGACGTCTGAGGCCGGAAGAACAAATTCCAGGGTCTGATTGAGGACTGCGAGCATTCGCAACATATTGAATCAACGGACTCAAATGTTAATGACAAAGCATGCCAATAAGATTAACAGACTTATGGGATTAATCATAATGAAAGCAAGCAAGAAATTCCATAGAAATAGGTTGCTGAGGATTTTCAGAAGATCGAATGGTATTTCAAAGACTTGGTGAAACATACAGACAACTGGGGATGAGCAGATACTCGGTAAGTGCGAGGAATTATCCGTAGGGGTATTCATGTGGCAAAGAACTGCAAGGCAGTGACACAAACGGTTCTCGGAACAATAGAGAGTATTTCGAGGTATCTTTTAGTAACAAGATCAACGGGGAATGATTATATGAATGGCAAGTGTATGTAGTTATCCATAGCGATTTATCAGTGGCAGGGAATTTGCAAAGGAGGTGGGCACAAGGGTCGCGGGAAATCATCGAAGAGTATCATAGAATCTTCTGGTGAAGCAGGCGATCATCTAGAATGAGGGGCTTTCTAGGATGAGATATTTAAGAGAACCTAATGTTCGAGTTTGCAAAATCATTTAACCCAAATAGAAGAGAATTCAGAGTCCTAGAGTAAAGATCGAGGAGTAAAAGATCCTAATAAAACCCAAATGGCGACGTGGGCCCGTAAGACACACATCCATGTTAGTAAAAGTTTTGCAATGTCTAGACTCGACTTCGGCCAAGGAGTGTGGAAGGGGGATTCCTATAGGCAGTCGGCTTTGATACCAACTTGTGACGCCCCCGATTCAATCGTACACTAATCATACATGCAAACGTGTACGATCAAGATCAGGGACTCACGAGAAGATATCACAACACAACTCTAAAAATAAAATGAGTCATACAAGCATCATATTACAAGCCAGCGGCCTCGAGGGCTCGAATAGAAGAGCTCGATCATAGACAAGTCTGCGGAAGCAACAATATCTGAGTACAGACATAAGTTAAACAAGTTTACCTTAAGAAGGCTAGCACAAAAGTAGCAACGATCGAAAAGGCAAGGCCTCCTGCCTGGGACCTCCTAACTACTCCCCGAAGTCGAACCCCATGTAGAAACATCCTCGGGATCCTCTGGCTCCTGGACTCCATCATCTGGTTGCGACAACCAGGTATAGAAAGGGGAAATAGGGGGAGCAAAGCAACTGTGAGTACTCATCCAAAGTACTCGCAAGCAAGGATCTACACTATATATGCATTGGTATCAATGAAAGGGGGTAGTATATGTGCACTGAATTGCAGAATGCCAGAATAAGAGGGGGATAACTAGTCCTATCCAAGACTACGCTTCTGGCAGCCTCCATCTTGAAGTAGTAGAAGAGAATAGATGGTAAGTTCACCAAGTATCATCGCATAGCATAATCCTACCCGACGATCCTCCCCTCGTCGCCCTGTGAGAGAGCGATCACCGGGTTGTATCTGGCATTTGGAAGGATGTATTTTATTAAGTATCCGGTTCTAGTTGCCATAAGGTCAAGGTATAACTCTGGGTCGTCCTTTTACCGAGGGACACAACTATTCGAATAGATAAACTTCCCTGCAAGGGTGCACCACATTTCCCAACACGCTCGATCCCCTTTGGCCAGATACACTTTCCTGGGTCATGCCCGGCCTCGGAAGATCAACACGTCGTTGCCCTACCTAGGCACAACAGAGAGGTCAGCACGCCGGTCTAAATCCTATGGCGCAGGGGTCTGGGCCCATCACCCGTTGCACACCTGCATGTTGCGAACGCGGCCGGTAAGCAGACCTAGCCTCCCTAATACAAGAGCAGGCGTTCCAGTCTAATCCTGCGTGCGCCCCTCAGTCGCTGACGTCTAGAAGGCTTCGGCTGATACCACGACGTCAAGTGCCCATAACTGTTCCCGCATAGTTGGTTAGTGCATATAGGCAAGTGGCCAGACTCAGATCAAATACCCAGATCTCGTTAAGCAAGTTAATTGAATTAACCGCGAACGCCGACCAGGGCCAGGCCCACCTCTCTCCTAGGTGATCTCAACCTACCATGTTGCTCCGCTACAAAGATCCACTCAGAGGGTCGTCGGGACGAACGTGCTTCCGGTCCCAAGTCGTGAATCACTCGCGGGTACTCTACGAGCCGACCCGACCTTAGTCACCACATATATCATATATTATGTATATAAGTATATACCCGTGATCA
Organism: Triticum monococcum; assembly: GCA_034509565.1. Classification (NCBI taxonomy): domain Eukaryota; kingdom Viridiplantae; phylum Streptophyta; class Magnoliopsida; order Poales; family Poaceae; genus Triticum; species Triticum monococcum. The sequence continues at coordinate 70,260,334 of CM067842.1, read as the reverse complement.
CCTCCCGAGTGATCACGGCCCGATAGTATAGCATGGCAGATGGCCAAGAATGTAGGGCCACTGATGAATACTAGCATCCTATACTAAGCATTTGGATTGCAGGTAAAGGTAACAACAATAGTAGAAAAGATAGGCTATGCATCAGGATAGGATTAACGGAAAGCAGTAACATGCTACACTACTCTAATGCAAGCAATAGAGAGAAGAATAGGCGATATCTGGTGATCAAGGGGGGGGGCTTGAAGGAAATATGCCCTAGCGGCAATAATAAAGTTATTATTTATTTCCTCATATCATGATAAATGTTTATTATTCATGCCAGAATTGTATTAACTAGAAACATAATACATGTGTGAATACATAGAAAAACATAGTGTCACTAGTATGCCTCTACTTGACTAGCTCGTTGATCAAAGATGGTTGAGTTTCCTAGCCATAGAAATGAGTTGTCATTTGATCAACGGGATCACATCATTAGTAGAATGATGTGATTGACTTGACCCATTCCGTTAGCTTAGCACTTGATCGTTTAGTTTACTGCTATTGCTTTCTTCATGACTTATACATGTCCCTATGACTATGAGATTATGCAACTCCCGAATACCGGAGCAACAATTTGTATGCTACCAAATGTCACAACATAACTGGGTGATTATAAAGGTTCTCTACAGGTGTCTCCGATGGTGTTCGTGGATTTGGCATAGATCAAGAATAGGATTTGTCACTCCGATTGTCGGAGAGGTATCTCTGGGCCCTCTCGGTAATGCACATCACTATAAGCCTTGCAAGCAATACAACTAATGAGTTAGTTGCGGGATGATGCATTACAGAATGAGTAAAGAGACTTGCCGGTAACGAGATTGAGCTAGGTATTGAGATACCAACGATCGAATCTCAGGCAAGTAACATACCGATGACAAAGGGAACAACGTATGTTGTTATGCGGTTTGACCTATAAAGATCTTCGTAGAGTATGTAAGAACCAATATGAGCATCCATGTTCCGCTATTGGTTATTGACCGGAGACGTGTCTCGGTCATGTCTATATAGTTCTCGAACCCGTATGGTCCGCACGCTTAAAGTTCTATGACGATCAGTATTATGAGTTTTTGTGTTTTGATGTACCGAAGATAGTTCAGAGTCCCGGATATGATCATGGACATGATGAGGAGTCTCGTAATGGTTGATACATGAAGATCGATATATTGGACGACTATGTTCGGACACCGCAAGTGTTTCGGGAGGTTTCGGGCATATACCAGAGTACCGGGGGTTACCGAAACCCCCCGGGGAGTATGTTGGCCCTAATGGGCCCTAGTGGGAGAAGAGGAGGGGCGGCCAATGGCAGCCGCGTGCCCCTCCCCCTCTAGTCCAAATTGGACAAGGAGGGGGGCGCCCCCCTTTCCTTCTCTTCCTCTCTCCCTTCCTTCCCTTCTCCTACTCCTACTAGGAAAGGAGGAGTCCTACTCCCAGTGGGAGTAGGAATCCCCCCCTTGGCGTGCCCTCCTCCTTGGGACATCCGCTCATTCAGCACAAGGGGCGCTTCGAGGCACCGAATTGTGACCAGAAAAGCTCCGCTGTTGCGTACCGATCTCGCGCCTGATAATACTGCGCCGCATCGGCAGAACTCTTCGGCAAGTCTAAAAACTCGTCCGGAGAACTCCACAATTGGTTCAGCTGAGTATAGTTCGGATCGCCGAACATAGCCTGTAGCAAAAATGGCTTACCAGCTACAATCTCCCCAGCTTGCTGGATCTCCTCACGGGCTGCTCTGGATTCAGACCGCGCTTCTCTCGCCTCTCGTAGGGCCTTGTCAATTTCAGCCATTTTGGCTTCATTCTCCTTTTCCAGGAGTTCACACCGGCTAGCAGCACCTTTTAGATCGAGCGCCATTGTGGATATATTCTCCTTGTCTTGACGCCGAGTAGCTCGTTCGACTTTTAATTCAGCTGATGCCTTCTCCGCAGCCGCATTTCTACACTGGGCCTGCTCCTTGGTCCGGGCTAGCTCCGCCCGAAGAATTTCAACGGCGGCAGCACCATCTGCAGCCAGGCACAACTTTCAGTGTCATGCTTATATCACAAAAATGTATGTGCAGGGACTGCTCTGAATACATACCTTGCGACTCGTCAAGCCACATATTGATTAACACAACGTCATCCCCGGCTACATCAAGCTTCTGTTGCAGCTCGGCAATATCCACAGTCTGGGAAGCAGCCTGTGTTCAAAGTTAATCAGATTAGTCCTCGGCTATTTCTTTCGATCCTTCGATTCGCTTCTTATGGGAAGCCAACCCGAGTCTCAGGGGCTACTGTCTATACACTGGTGTATTTTCTTAATAAAGCACAATTCCACATATTAGAGTACAAACCTCGAAGCCTCTGAACAGACTCGCAAAGGCCTCATCCAATCCGCTCTTTGCGGATAGGACCTTTTTAACCACCGTACCCATCAAGGTACGATGTTCCTCTGAAATGGATGCCTGCCACGGCATGTTCGTCAAGATATCCAGCGCCTCTGGGTCTCCGGAGGCAGCCGCAGGAGTACGGTCACCCTTTGAAGGGATCCATTTATTTGTATCCGGCCGCATTCTAAATTGTTCGGGGTCTTTATTGTTGTTCCCTGGACTCTGGACCGCCGAAGTATCGCCTTCATGTATCCCTTGGACCACTTGTTGTTCAGGGGAGACCCTCCGTGACGACACCTCAAGGTCGTCTGCCCTATTGGACGGAGAGGCCGGTGGGGGCGTCTCGCTTTCCATCATCTCCGAGGGAAGGTCCCCTGAGGAGGAGAATTGTCGAAGGGGACTGCGCGCGGAGATGCAAAAAATATATGTTCCAGGCATCATAAGAAAAGAACGGGATAGGTTTAAAACAGCCCTGTTCACTTACAATTTGGCCAGAGGCTCATCCTCGTCATGAGACTGCGCTTCGATGCCCTCCAGGCCCGGGCCGCCCTCCAGAGGCATCTTGCCTCGCTTAGGAGCCCATTTCTCCCAATCTTCGGAGGCGGCCCTCTTCTTCCTGGGAGGGAAGGAGATAGTGGCCCCCCTTCGCTTTTGTCTTCGGATGAGGGGATTTTTATTCCACCGGACACAAAATCCGAGGTTCCCTGTGAATAGAGGCCATCCTATGCCCTCTTGCCCTCCGCCTTGTCCTCCTTCTCCGGCATCTGGTATGGCGCTGGGGCTAGCATCCTTGTTAGGACCGGATTCGCTGGACCCTCGGGCAGAGGAGCCGAACACGTAATCAGTTCCGGCTTCTTTATCCAGCCCTGGAAAAAGATAGCTTGCTTATTATCGTATTACTGTATGCATGACCACAAAGTATTCGAAAGCCAAGTGCTTACCGGGGTATCCGGACGATTACAGTTAAGGCCAACGTCCTCAGCATTATCCGACCAATGTTTCCGCTTCCTGAAAAATAGCTTCCACATCCCTTCGTGTGTGGCGCCGAAGAAGTGTTGGAGGGTCCGTGGTCCCTCTGGATTAAACTCCCACATGTGGTGAGGCCTGCACTAGCAGGGCAGGATTCGGCGAACTAACGTCACTTGAATCACACTGACGAGATCGATATCTCTCTCAAGGAGGGTCCGGATGCGGCTTTGTACGGTCCGCACTTCATCCACTAATCCCCAGTCTAGCCCCTTGTTGACCCATGGCCCGAGCTGTAACGGTTGGCCGGGACAGAAGGTGGGGGCAGCTACCCACTTAGCACTGCGCGGCTCTGTAATATAAAACCACTCCCGCTGCCAGTAATTGGAAGCCTCGGAAAAAGAACCTTTTGGTCAGGGAGTGTTGGCGAGTTGGCTGATTGTAGCACCGCCGCAGTACGCCTGTTCCCCGTCGACTACCTTCGGCTTCACACCAAAGGTTTTGAGCCATAAGCCGAAGTGTGGGGGAATTCGAAGGAAGGCCTCGCATGTAATGATAAACGCTGAGACATGGAGGATAGAGTCCGGGGCATGATCATGAAAATCTAATCCGTAATAAAACATTAGCCCTCAGACAAAGGGGTGAAGAGCAAACCCTAACCCCCGGAGGAAGTGGGAGACGAATACCACCCTCTCACCGGATCTGGGGGTCGGGATAACTTGTCCTTGAGCAGGAAGCCGGTGGTGGATCTCTGCGGTCAGATATCTGGCCGCCCGAAGCTTTGTGATATCCTCCTCTGTAACAAAGGAAGCCACCCATCGACCTTGAGAGATGGATCCGGACATGATGGGAAGGATAAAAGCAATGTAGTCGAACCTTGGGTGCTGGAACTCGGGGTTGGGGAGGCTTAGGAGAGGTTTGGCGTAAAAAGACGGCCCTTGGTTCCTTTATATACACCTCCGATATTGAACATCTCCTCCTAAGCCTAGAAACCTGCCTATCCCTGAGGAATATTTCTCACAGGACGGTGGGTTACCCACGCCCGTATTGATGAAAATCCCGTAATAAGGGGACACGATCTCTGCTTTGACAAGACATGCCAATGACAACCGCGTCTCGAAACATGGGGCAAAAAATAGTTCGAAATTATGACCGAACAGGCGTGACATCGCATTACTAAAGTTGTCAGTAGATTGGACTTGTGTGTTATTATATTCTCTCTGCGGTTGTGTGCAGTGTGTGTTACAGGTCCGGACATGATCAATTCGTCTGGAGACTATTCGGGAGTTCGGAAGAAGGAACCCACCTTGCAATGCCGAAGACAGCACTACGCGCCGGATACCTTGTCATTGAAGCCAGGTTCAGGGGCTACTGAGGGAGTCCTGGACTAAGGGGTCATCGGGCGTCTGGCCTGTTGTCTATGGGCCGGACTGATGGGCTGTGAAGATATGAAGACCGAAGAGTGTACCCATGTCCGGATAGGACTCTCCTTGGCGTGGAAGGCAAGCTTGGCGAACAACAATGAAGATTCCATCTTATGTAACCGACTCTATGTAACCCTAGATCCCCACGGTGTCTATATAAACCGGAGGGCGTAGTCCGGAAAGGATATACTCAATACCTTAGTCATACGGGCTAGACTTCTAGGGTTTAGCCATTACGATCTCGTGGTAGATCAACTCTTGTAATACTCGTATTCATCAATATCAATCAAGCAGGACGTAGGGTATTACCTCCATCAAGAGGGCCCAAACCTGGGTAAAACTTTGTGTCCCCTGTCTCCTGTTACCATCAACCTTAGATGCACAGTTCGGAACCCCCTACCCGAGATCCGCCGGTTTTGACACCGACACCTCCCCCTAGCTTCTTTATATATGGGGGCAAGGGGCACCCCATGAACACAACAATTGATCATTGATCTCTCAGCCGTGTGCGGTGCCCCCTCCACCATAATCCACCTCGGTCATATCGTAGCGGTGCTTAGGCGAAGCCTTGCGTCAGTAGCATCATCATCACAGTCACCACGCCGTCGTGCCGACGAAGCTCTTCCTAGAAGCTCTACTGGATCGTGAGCTCGCAGGACGTCACCGAGCTGAACGTGTGCTGAACACGGAGGTGCCGTACATTCAGTGCTGAGGATTGCTCGATAGTGAAGACGTACGAGTACATCAACCACGTTGTCATAATGCTTCCGCTTAACAGTCTACGAGGGTACATGGACGACACTCTCCCCTCTCGTTGCTATGCATCACCAAGATGTTGCATGTGCGTAGGAATTTTTTTGAAATTACTATGTTCCCCAACAGTGGCATCCGAGCCAGGTTTATGCATAGATGTTATATGCATGAGTAGAACACAAGTGAGTTGTGTGTGATACAAGTAATACTGCTTACCAACATGTCATACTTTGGTTCGGCGGTATTGTTGGATGAAGCGGCCCGAACCGACATTACGCGTACACTTATGCAAGACTGGTTCTACGGACGTGCTTTGCACACAGGTGGCTTGCGGGTGTTAGTTTCTCCAACTTTAGTTGAACCGAGTGTGGCTATGCCCGGTCCTTGAGAAGGTTAAAACAACACTAACTTGACGAACTATCGTTGTGGTTTTGATGCGTAGGTAAGAACGGTTCTTGCTCAGCCCGTAGCAGCCACATAAAACTTGCAACAACAAAGTAGAGGACGTCTAACTTGTTTTTGCAGGGCATGTTGTGATGTGATATGGTCAAGACATGATGCTATATTTATTGTATGATATGATCATGTTTTGTAACGGAGGTATCGGCAACTGGCAGGAGCCATATGGTTGTCGCTTTATTGTATGCAATGCAATCGCCCTATAATTGCTTTACTTTATCACTAAGCGGTAGCGATAGTCGTAGAAGCAATAGATGGCGAGACGACAATGATGCTATGATGGAGATCATGGTGTCGCGCCGGTGACGATGGTGATCATGACGGTGATTTGGAGATGGAGATCGAAGGCACACGATGATGATGGCCATATCATATCACTTATATTGATTGCATGTGATGTTTATCCTTTATGCATCTTATTTTGCTTTGTTTGACGGTAGCATTATAAGATGATCTCTCACTAAATTTCAAGATAAAAGTGTTCTCCGTGAGTACGCAGTGTTGCCAAAGTTCGTCGTGCCGAGACACCATGCTACCTCTTGAGCACTTGCGTTGGTTTTCCCTTGAAGAGGAAAGGGTGATGCAGCAGACTAGCATAAGTATTTCCCTCAGTTTTTGAGAACCAAGGTATCAATCCAGTAGGAGGCCACACACGAGTCCCTCGCACCCACACAAACAAATAAATCCTTGCAACCAACGCGATAAGGGGCTGTCAATCCCTACACGGTCACTTACGAGAGTGAGATCTGATAGATATGATAAGATAATATTTTTGGTATTTTTATGATAAAGAGAAATAAAAGATGCAAAGTAAAATAAAAGGCAAAGGAAATAACTAAGTATTGGAAGTTTAATATGATGGAAGATAGACCCGGGGGCCATAGGTTTCACTAGTGGCTTCTCTCAAGAGCATAAGTATTCACGGTGGGTAAACAAATTACTGTTGAGAAATTGACAGAATTGAGCATAGTTATGAGAATATCTAGGTATGATCATGTATATAGGCATCACGTCCGAGACAAGTAGACCGACTCCTGCCTGCATCTACTACTATTACTCCACACATCGACTACTATCCAGCATGCATCTAGAGTATTAAGTTCAAGAGAACAGAGTAATGCTTTAAGCAAGATGACATGCTGTAGAGGGATAAACTCATGCAATATGATATAAACCCCATCTTGTTATCCTCGATGGCAACAATACAATACGTGCCTTGCTGCCCCTACTGTCACTGGGAAAGGACACCGCAAGATTGAACGCAAAGCTAAGCACTTCTCTCATTGCAAGAAAGATCAATCTAGTAGGCCAAACCAAACTGATAATTCGAAGAGACTTGCAAAGATAACCAATCATACATAAAAGTATTCAGAGAAGATTCAGATATTGTTCGTAGATAAACTTGATCATAAACCCACAATTCATCGGTCTCAACAAACACACCGCAAAAGAATATTACATCAAATAGATCTCCACAAGAGAGGAGGAGAACTTTGTATTGAGATCCAAAAAGAGAGAAGAAGCCATCTAGCTAATAACTATGGACCCGTAGGTCTGAGCTAAACTACTCACACTTCATCGGAGAGGCTATGGTGTTGATGTAGAAGCCCTCCATGATTGATGCCCCCTCCGGCGGAGCTCTGGAACAGGCCCCAAGAAGGGATCTCATGGATACAGAAAGTTACGGCGGTGGAATTAGGGTTTTGGCTCTGTATCTGGTAGTTTGGGGGTATGTAGGTATATATATAGGAGGAAGGAGTACGTCGGTGGAGCAACAGGGGGCCCACGAGGGTGGAGGGCGCGCCTGGGGGGGGGGGGGGGGGGTAGGCGCACCCCCTACCTCGTGGCCTCCTAGTTGATGTCTTGACATAGGGTCCAAGTCCTCTAGATCATGGTCATTCCAAAAATCACGTTCCCGAAGGTTTCATTCCGTTTGGACTCCGTTTGATATTCTTATTTTGCGAAACCCTAAAATAGGAAAAAATAGCAATTCTCGGCTGGGCCTCCGGTTAATAGATTAAACCCAAAAATAATATAAAAGTGTATAATAAATCCCAATAATGTCCAAAACAGAATATAATATAGCATGGAACAATCAAAAATTATAGATACGTTGGAGACGTATCACACCACGTGATGATCGGGTGTGATAAGCTGAACGTTCATCTACAATGGGTGTAAGACAGTTTTGCACACGCAAAATACTCGGGTTAAACTTGACGAGCCTATCATATGCAGATATGGCCTCAGAACACTGAGACCGAAAGGTCGAGCGTGAATCATATAGTAGATATGATCAACATAGAGATGTTCACCATTGAAAACTACTCCATCTCACGTGATGATCAGTTATGATTTAGTTGATATGGATCACATGATAACTTAGATTATTAGAGGGATGTCTATCTAAGTGGGAGTTCTTAAGTAATATGATTAATTGAACTTAAATTTATCATGAACTTAGTACCTGATAGTATTTTGCTTGTCTATGTTATTGTAGATAGATGGCCCGTGCTGTTGTTCCATTGAATTTTAATGCGTTCCTTGAGAAAGCAAAGTTGAAAGATGATGGTAGCAATTACACAGACTGGGTCCGTAACTTCAGGATTATATCCTCATTGTTGCACAGAAGAATTACATCCTGGAAGCACCACTAGGTGCCGGGCCTGCTGCAGATGCTGCTGATGACGTTAAGAACGTCTGGCAGAGTAAAGCTGATGACTACTCGATAGTTCAGCGTGCCATGCTTTACGCCTTAGAACCGGGACTTCAACGATGTTTTGAACGTCATGGATCATATGAGATGTTCCAGGAGTTGAAGTTAATATTTCAAGAAAATTCTCGGATTGAGAGATATGAAGTCTCTAATAAGTTCTACAGCTGCAAGATGGAAGAGAATAGTTATGTCAGTGAACATATACTCAGAATGTCTGGATATCATAACCACTTGAGTCAACTGGGATTTAATCTTCCTGTTGATAGTGTCATTGACAGAGTTCTTCAATCACTGTCACCAAGCTACAAGAGCTTCGTGATGAACTATAATATGCATGGGATGAATAAGACAATTCCCGAGCTCTTCGCAATGCTAAAGGCTCCGGAGGTAGAAATCAAGAAGGAGCATCAAGTGTTGATGCTCAACAAGACCACCAGTTTCAAGAAAAAGGGTAAAGGGAAGAAGAAGGGGAACTTCAAAAAGAACAGCAAACAAGTTGCTGCTCAAGAGAAGAAACCCAAGTCTGGACCTAAGCCTGAGACTGAGTGCTTCTACTACAAACAGATTGGTCACTAGAAGCGGAACTGCCCCAAGTATTTGGTGGATAAGAAGGATGGCAAGGTTAACAAAGGTATATGTGATATACATGTTATTGATGTGTACCTTACTAGAGCTCGCAGTAGCACCTGGGTATTTGCTATTGGTTCTGTTGCTAATATTTGCAACTCAAAACAGCTGGGACTACGGATTAATCGAATACTGGCTAAGGACAAGGTGACGATGCACGTGGGAAATGGTTCCAAAGTCGATGTGATCGCTGTCGGCACGCTACCTCTACATCTACCTTCGGGATTAGTTTTAGACCTGATTAATTGTTATTTGGTGCCAGCGTTAAGCATGAACATTATATCTGGATCTTGTTTCATGCGAGATGGTTATTCATTTAAATCTAAGAATAATTGTTGTTCTATTTATATGAGTAATATCTTTTGTGGTCATGCACCCTTGACGAGTGGTCTATTTGTGTTGAATCTCGATAGTAGTGATACACATATTCATAATGTTGAAGCCAAAAGATTGAGAGTTGATAATGATAGTGCAACTTATTTGTGGCACTACCATTTGGGGCATATTGGTGTAAAGTGCATGAAGAAACTCCATACTGATGGACTTCTGGAATCACTTGGTACTTGCGAACCATGCCTCATGTGCAAGGTGACTAAAACGCCGTTCTCCAGAACAATGGAGCGAGAAATAGATTTATTGGAAATCATACATACTGATGTATGTGGTCCGATAAAATATCGAGGCTTGCGGCAGGTATCGTTATTTTCTCACCTTCACAGATGATTTGAGCAGATATGGATATATCTACTTAATGAAGCATAAATCTGAAACATTTGAAAATTTCAAAGAATTTCGGAGTGAAGTGGTAAATCATCCTAATAAGTAAATAAAGTTTCTACGATCTGATCATGGAGGAGAATATTTCAGTTACGAGTTTGGTCTAAATTTGAAATAATGCGGAATAGTTTCGCAACTCACACCACCTGGAACACCACAATGTAATGGTGTATCCGAACGTTGTAATCGTACTTTACTGGATATGGTGCGATCTATGATGTCTCTTATTGATTCACCGCTGTCGTTTTGGGGTTATGCTTTAGAGACGGCTGCATTCACATTAAATAGGGCACCATGTAAATCCATTGAGATGACGCCTTATGAACCGTGGTTTGGCAAGAAACCAAAGTTGTAGTTTCTTAAAGTTTGGGCTTGCGATGCTTATGTGAAAAAACTTCAACCTGATAAGCTCGAACCCAAATCGGAGAAATGTGCCTCAATAAGATACCCAAAGGAGACCGTTGGGTACACCTTCTATCACAGATCTGAAAGGCAAGACATTCGTTGCTAAAAATGGATCCTTTCTAGAGAAGGAGTTTCTCTCGAAAGAAGTGAGTGGGAGTCAAGTAGAACTTGATGAGGTAACTATACCTGCTCCCTTATTGGAAAGTAGTTCATCACAGAAACTGGTTCCTGTGTCACCTACACCAATTAGTGCGGACGCTAATGATAACGATCATGAAACTTCAGATCAAGTTACTACCAAACCTTGTAGGTCAACCAGAGTAAGATCCGCACCAGAGTGGTACGGTAATCCTGTTCTGGAAGTCATGTTACTTGACCATGATGAACCTACGAACTATGAAGAAGCGATGGTGATCCCAGATTCCGCAAAATGGCTTGAAGCCATGAAATCTAACATGGGATCCATGTATGAGAACAAAGTATGGACTTTGGTTGACTTGCCCAATGATTGGCAAGCCATCGAGAATAAATGGATCTTCAAGAAGAAGACTGACGCTGACGGTAATGTTACTATCTACAAAGCTCGACTTGTTGCAAAAGGTTTTTGACAAGTTCAAGGGGTTGACTACGATGAGACTTTCTCACTCGTAGCGATGCTTAAGTCTGTCCAAATCATGTTATTAATTGCCGCATTTTAAGATTATGAAATTTGGCAAATGGATGTCAAAACTGCATTCCTGAATGGATTTTCGGAAGAAGAGTTGTATATGATGCAACCAGAAGGTTTTGTCGATCCAAAGGGTGCTAACAAAGTGTGCAAGCTCTAGCGATCCATTTATGGACTGGTGCAAGCCTCTCGGAGTTGGAATAAACATTTTGATAGTGTGATCAGAGCATATGGTTTTATACAGACTTTTGGAGAAGCCTGTATTTACAAGAAAGTGAGTGGGAGCTCTGTAGAATTTCTAATATTATATGCGGATGACATATTGTTGATTAGAAATGATATAGAATTTTTGGATAGCATAAAAGGATACTTGAATAAGTGTTTTTCTATGAAAGACCTCGGAGAAGCTGCTTATATATTGGGCATCAAGATCTATATATATAGATCAAGACGCTTAATTGGACTTTCACAAAGCACATACCTTGATAAAGTTTTGAAGAAGTTCAAAATGGATCAAGCAAAGAAAGGGTTCTTGCCTGTGTTACAAGGTGTGAAGTTGAGTAAGACTCAATGCCCGACCACTGCAGAAGATAGAGAGAAAATGAAAAGTGTTCCATATGCTTCAGCCATAGGCTCTATCATGTATGCAATGCTCTGTACCAGACCTGATGTGTGCCTTGCTATTAGTTTAGCAGGGAGGTACCAAAGTAATGCAGGAGTGGATCACTGGACAACGGTCAAGAACATCCTGAAATACATGAAAAGGACTAAGGATACGTTTCTTGTTTATGGAGGTGACAAAGAGCTCATCGTACATGGTTACGTCGATGCAAGCTTTGACACTAATCCAGACGATTCTAAATCTCAAACCGGATACGTGTTTATATTGAACAGTGGAGCTGTTAGTTGGAGCAGTTTAAACAAAGCGTCGTGGTGGGATCTACGTGTGAAGCGGAGTACATACCTGCTTCGTAAGCAGCAAATGAAGCAGTCTGGATGAAGGAGTTCATATCCGATCTAGGTGCCATACCTAGTGCATTGGGTCCAATGAAAATCTTTTCTGACAATACTGGTGCAATTGCCTTGGCAAAGGAATCCAGATTTCACAAGAGAACCAAGCACATCAACATACGCTTCAATTCCATCCGGGATCAAGTCCAGGTGGGAGACATAGAGATTTGCAAGATACATACGGATCTGAATGTTGTAGACCTGTTGACTAAGCCTCTTCCACGAGCAAAACATGAACAATGCCAAGACTCGGGCAAAAGACTTGCCGGTAACGAGATTGAGCTAGGTATTGAGATACCGATGATCGAATCTCGGGCAAGTAACATACTGATGACAAAGGGAACAACGTATGTTGTTATGCGGTTTGACCGATAAAGATCTTCGTAGAGTATGTAGGAACCAGTATGAGCATCCAGGTTCTGCTATTGGTTATTGACCGGAGATGTGTCTCGGTCATGTCTACATAGTTCTCGAACCCGTAGGGTCCGCATGCTTAAAGTTCTGTGACGATCGGTATTATGAGTTTTTGTAATTTGATGTATTGAAGGTAGTTCAGGGTCCCGGATATGATCACAGACATGACGAGGAGTCTCGAAATGGTCGAGAAGTAAAGATCGATATATTGGACGACTATGTTCGGACACCGGAAGTGTTTCCGGAGGTTTCAGGTATATACCGGAGTACCGGGGGTTACCGGAACCCCCCGGGGAGTATATTGGGCCTAATGGGCCCTAGTGGGAGAAGAGGAGCGGCGGCCAAGGGCAGCCGCGCGCCCCTCCCCCTCTAGTCCGAATTGGACAAGGAGGGGGCGGAGCCCCCCTTTCCTTCTCTTCCTCTCTCCCTTCCTTCCCTTCTCCTACTCCTACTAGGAAAGGAGGAGTCCTACTCCCGGTTGGAGTAAGACTGACCCCCTTGGTGCGCCCTCCTCCTTGGCCGGCCGCCTCCCCCTAGCTCCTTTATATACGGGGGCAAGGGGGCACCCCATGAACACAACAATTTATCATTGATCTCTTAGCCGTGTGCGGTTCCCCCCTCCACCAGAATCCACCTTGGTCATATCGTAGCGGTGCTTAGGCGAATCCCTGCGTCGGTATCATCATCATCACCGTCACCACGCCGTCCTGCTGACGAAGCTCTTCCCAGAATCTCAACTGGATTGTGAGCTCGCGGGACGTCACCGAGCTGAACGTGCGCTGAACGCGGAGGTGCCATACGTTCGGTGCTGAGGATCGGTCGATCGTGAAGACGTATGACTACATGAACCGCGTTGTCATAACGCTTCTGCTTAACGGTCTACGAGGGTACGTGGACGACACTCTCCCCTCTCTTTGCTATGCATCACCATGATCTAGCGTGTGCGTACGATTTTTTTGAATTTACTATGTTCCCCAACAGGGCTTGCCTAGAAGCTCTGCAGACAAAAACGAACCCTCGAAGGTGAAGTAGTCGATCACTGGTTCAACCGCGGTCTCGGGGTCTACCGGAAAGAAGTAATGGAGGGGGAACACAATAAATAACAGAGCAATCAAAGCATCACAAAGCATAACATGGCAATACGCGGTGCTAGGGATGACCTAACGCAGTACTAGGTGTTACCGGCGAAGGGGGGGAAATCATCCGGGAAAGTATTCCCGGTATTTCGCGTTTTTGGACAAACGAACTGAAGGGGGATTGTTGCATGTTCGATATGCTAGGGACGTGTGACAGATGAATAGAAGGCATATTCGAATTCTTTATAATTTTTGATCGATTTTCATATATAAATTATTTTCATCTGCCTTATTGTTTATTTTCTATGAATTTCTAAAGTTTTAATAACTTTCTAAATTCATTATTAATCCGAATTACAACAGTAAGCTGTTATGTGTACCCGTTATGAACTAGTCACAGTGGCTTACAGGTGGGGGCAGTGGGCCTGGTTGACCCAGTCAACAATTGACTTGTTAACAAGTGAATAGTAACAGGGGGTCCTGCGTGTCATAGGTTGGCCATTTTCAATTAGATTTAACCTTCGAATTATCAGCAGGGTCCACATGTCATAGTGTACAACTAAAACTAAGCCTAAAATAGTCTAACAGGAGTTTGTTTTAGTTGGGGATTAGCACCTAATCTAAACAAAGGGGCCGGCCCCAACATGCATTAGCCCAAGGCCATGGCTATGACGCACGCACGGGCACAGAGGCCACGGCGGCCAAAGCTAGCAGTGGTAGTAAGCTAAGAAGTAGCAACGCTAGGAGTGATGGCGGCGTTAGAATTAGAAGTTGTGCGGGCAGCAGTGAAAGCAGCAGCCGACCAGGCGCGCACGCAGTAAGCAGCAGTGCAACAGCCGGCAACAAAAGGCAGCCACGGGACGGGGCTACTCAGGCGCGGGCTGTCGGGGTAGGGACAGGGCGCGAGCCGGCGCAGCCTGGCACGCGCGAGTCATAGGTAGGGCGCAAGGCAGGGAGCGGCGAGCGCGCGTGAGGGGGCGAGGCTTTGGGCACGGGGTAGACAATAGGAGCGGCTAGCGGGTGCGGGAGCAGAGCTCCGGCTATGGTAGCGGTGCTAACCAGAGTACAAAATTGAGAGAACCAGGGGAGGGGAAAGATGTGTATGCTCACAGTGCTCCAACTGGAGAAGACGGCAAGGCCGGGAACGCTCAGATGGCGGCGGAGCTCCGGTGGTCGTCGTGCGGAAGAAGGCTCGATCCGGGGCATGTAGATCGAGGGGCCTCAAACCGGCACCCGCAGATGAAGTGGGTGAGGCAGGAGATGCTCCTAGCGAGGCCTCAATCAATGGGGAGGACAATGGGCTCAGGGGAGGCCTTATACGGCGTGGGGCGTCGTCAGATGGCCGCCGCGTGCGGCATCCGTGCCATGGACGACGCACGAATGTCCACTGCATGATGGATGAACAGGGGTTGAAGACTACCTGGTGGTGGGCTGGGCCTTGTACTGTTCCAACATGCCGAAGTGCACAGTAGTTAGTTTCTTTCTCCATTTACTATTTTGTGCTTTCTATTCTCTCTATGGTTTTCTATTTATTTTATCTATCAAACTAACTTTGTCAAATGTGCCACTTAGCACATAATTACTAGGAATATTTTAAAGCAGCACAGAAAGTTATAATTTATTTTGAAAAGGTTGGATATTTATTTAAATTGAAACAGTAAATTTAATTATTGCTAACCGTGTTTTAAATAGGTTAGGGACAATTTATTAATCCAAAATATGTAGCATCGTTCATGAAAAATAGTTAGGGAATATTTGCAACCTAACCCACATTTTTATTTTGCCATTTGAAAACTTTATTTATTTGACTTTAAATTAAATTTGAATTCGAACGGGATTTAAATCATCGTGAGATTGACAACAGTAATCATGGTGATGTGGCATCATTAGCAGAGGATTATTGTAGCTTAATTATCCGGGCGTCACACCTCCATAAACAAGAAACATATCCTTAGTCCTTTTCAGGTATTTGAGGATGTTCTTGACCGCTCTCCAGCGATCCACTCCTAGATTACTTTGGTACCTCCCTGCAAAACTTATAGCAAGGCACACATCAGGTCTGGTACACAACATTGCATACATGATAGAACCTATGGCTGAGGCATAGGGAATGACTTTCATTTTCTCTCTATCTTCTACAGTGGTCAGGCATTGAGTCTGACTCAACTTCACACCTTGTAACACAAGCAAGAACCATTTTTTTGACTAATCCATTTTGAACATCTTTAAAACTTTATCAAGGTATGTGCTTTGTGAAAGTCCAATTAAGCGTCTTGATCTATCTCTATAGATCTTGATGCACAATATATAAGCAGCTTCAGCGAGGTCTTTCATAGAAAAATTCTTATTTAACTATCCTTTTATGCTATCCAGAAATTCTGTATTATTTCCAATCAATAATATGTCATCCACATATAATATTAGAAATGCTACAGAGCTCCCACGCACTTTCTTGTAAATACATGCTTCTCCAAAAGTCTGTATAAAACCATATGCTTTGATCACACTATCATAGCGTATATTCCAACTCCGAGAGGCTTGCACCGGTCCATAAATGGATCGCTGGTGCTTGGACACTTTGTTAGCACCTTTAGGGTCGACAAAACCTTCTGGTTGCATCATATACAACTCTTCTTTAGGACATCCATTAAGGAATGCAGTTTTGACATCCATTTGCCAAATTTCATAATCATAAAATGCGGCAATTGCTAACATAATGGACGAACTTAAGCATTGCTATGGGTGAGAAGGTCTCATTGTAGTCAACTTGTTGAACTTGTCGAAAACCTTTCGCAACAAGTCGATCTTTATAGACAGTAACTGTCGGCGGGAACGACACCTATGGGATCACAAGAATCCCTACTATGGTTAGCGAGGCGCGGGGTCGTGAGAAGAGCGGATCTACCAGGTAGCACATGATTCGTTTATCCAGGTTCGGGCCGCGAGGATGCGTAAAACCCTACTCCTGCTTTGGTGGATTGTATATCTGTGTTCTTGAGCTAGCTATGGGGCGTGAGGAGCTCCAAAAAGCCGAATCCTTCTCCTGGTCGCCTCGGGCCTCCTTTTAGAGAAAAAAGGGGTTGCCACAGTGCCACACAGGAGGCGGAAAGGGTATAGTGATGCGAGGTTATCCCTCGCATTACATGACAAGGCGCATTTAATGCGTCTTGCTTAGGTGTCCTTGCTTTATCGGGGACGGGGGAGAGATTTGTCTTGTCCGTCGCTGCTCCTTCTTGTGTCGACACGCGCCCTGGCCAGCGACGCCTGCGATGCCACGTAGGTAGGCAGGCAGCTGAGGTGGCGCAGTGGTGGGTCTTCACGAAGATCTGCATGCCGCCACGCAGGTGCCTGCCCAGCTGGTTGGGTCGGCAGCTGCATGCATGCGATGGTGGAGGTTTGGTCGGTGTGGGCCTGATGGTGGCCCTGCGCGTGTCCTCGGTAAGGGCCTTGCCGAGGCCCCGTCAAGGGTCTTGCCGAGGCGCCTGCTGTCATCCCCAGCAAGGCACTTGCCGGGGGCCTTGTGGTCTTCCTCGGCTGGGATCCCGCCAAGGGTTGTCATCTCCTTAGTGCGTACCTGATCTTGAATGTCTTCACAAAGATCTGCATGTCGCCACGGGGATGTCTCCCGAATCCTGGCCCATTGGGGGCAGTGGACTCAAGGGTTATTTGCTCCGTAGGCGCGGGACGAGTCGCCGTGGCAAGGGTCTTGCCGGGGCTGCTAGAACTATCTCCCGGCAAGGATCTTGCCGGGGGAGTCCGCTTCATCCCCTTTGCTCTTCGTGGTCTTGGCCTTGGCGTCGTAGTTCTCTTGATCTTCGGTCTTACCCTGGCTCACCTCCCTTGCCTTGCTTGGTGTGGTGGTGCCCGTGGCTCAGACTGCCCGTGCACAGTTATGGGGGTACAAAAAGTGTACCCCTCTTTTTGTACACCGACAGGAGCCCCCGGGCCTGGGCCACACATAAGCGCAACGTGTTGTTGGGCTAGGCCCAAAAACGGTGCGCGGGCAGGCAGGGCGGTTTTTACCGCGGTATGATTCTTCGAGCGCTGCGCTTCCCACGACTCCTGCGCGTGGCGCAGCGTGGGGAGGTGCGTGTGACGTGGGAAGCGTGCGTGGGGTTGGTTCCGACGGGCATGCGTCACACCATAGTTAATGTGAAAGGAGGCGGCCCGTGTTTTCCCCCATAAGAAAGGTATAACCGCAGGCGCGCTGCTCACTTTCTCCCCTTTCCTCGTGCCTTTTCCAATCTCAGAGCCGCTGTTTCCTCTCTTCCTTCCTTCCTAAGCTTCCTCCGTCGCCCGCCGTCGTTGCTTTGCCATCCCCCTTCCTCAGCCCTCTATACTTCTTGGTCGCCATGGCGCCCAAATCCGTCAAGGGCAAGGGGGTGGCTAAGAGCGCTGGGACTGTGGAGCCGCCGGAGAGCGCGATGTCGGTGGACCGGACGAAGTCCGCCTTTTTCTTCCCCTCGACGGTTCATGTTCAAGAGCTCTGGGCCTTCTTGAGGCCCCTATGGGGAGCGAAGACGGGGGGAGAGAATTCGGAACACCCGGCGACGCGCGTCATTCCTGCTGCTTGCACCGATCCCACTCCAAATCGGTATCCCTTTTTCGTCGATTATCTTTCTTGCGGGTTATGCCCCCCTTTCTCCGATTTCTTCTATGACATTATGCACACCTTCGGCTTTCGCCTCTTGATTTTACTCCGAATGCGGTGGCGTGCATGGCTTTCTTCGCGCATCTTTGGGAAGGCTTTGCTGGGGTGCAGCCCAACACGGCGCTCTTCCGCCATTATTTCTTCCCTTGGATCCAGCCGGGAGGTGCCGCCTCTGGTTGCGTCACCTGGATCCCAAGATCCAAGGGGGCGTACCCGGACGGTGCCGTGAAGGAGAGGTGGGAGGAATGGCGTGGCCGGTGGTGCTAGATTGAGGATGAAAACCCGCTGGAATTCTGCAAGGTCCGCCGAGTGCCACCGATCCATGGCAGCGATTGGAGCGATGTCGACGCCGCGATGGGAGGCTCACTGTTGCCACTACTAGGATTCTCCGGCTCACCCGGGCCGGACTCACCCTTGAGATGATCGGGGCGGACTTCATTCGCCGATGGATCGCCCCGTTACACAACAAGGGGAGGCCAGCTTGGCTCTTTACGAATCCGGGTGACATTATGTGACTCCTCCCCGGCCTCGATCACAACTTCACAGTGGTGGCGCATGCCCACTTCTGCCAGCGGCTTTTCCAGCTTGATGTGGGTCGTGATGGCGAGGTCGAACGGACCGGCAAGGCCGCGAGGGCTGCCGCAAAGGTTGGCAAGGCCCTCAAGGGGCCGTTTTTCAAGATGCCAGCGGTGGTGGTCCCGTTGTGCAACAATTCACGTCGGTCTGAGATCATCGCTATGATGCCGGACTGTAACGCGCACGGCCCTGTCCCGAGCTGGAAGGAGCCAAAGGATGCTGATGTGCAGCAATTCTTTGACACCCTGATTGAGGTATATGTCAATGCTGACGCCGAGCGGTGGCTTGTCATGGACACCACCCAGGAAGAGCTGGACTACATCGCCACTAGCGCGAGGGAGGCACAACTTGCCATGGAGGCCGGCAGCGCCGGGGGTGTGGAGGACAAGGCCGCAACGGCTGCGGAGGAAGAGGAGCTCACCCGGTGGGCGGCAGCCTTCGGGGAGGTCAGCAGCGCCGACACTGGAGCTCCGCTCATCGAAGACGCGGCCGACGAGTCATCGTCGGAGGAGGACGTGGTGGCGGGCTCGACGCCAACCAGGAGAAGAGGGCGAATCCTGCGGTGGCTTGGCTCCGGCGAGCCGGTCCGGCCCGGCAGGGCTACGCGGCCTCAATTGACCCTCGAGGGGTCTGGGCGTCACACGAGGGCCAGGGCAGCCAAGAGGCTGGCGAAGGCCGCTGAGAAGAAGAAGACAATAGCCCCTTCCTCATCTGGGCGCGCACAAACCCCGCCGTCTTCACCTCCTCCGGCAGATGTCGACTCGGATGTTGACGCGGAGGTCACTTTTGATCTCGGGCCTCTCAGCCCGAAGAGGAAAAGGAAAGTGGTGGAAGAGGAGGAGGTGGATGACGAGTAAGTACTCCGTTCCTTACTGCCATTTCCATTCCTCTGAATTAAGTCACTCATCTTGATCCATTTTTGCTTTTGCAGGGATGCAGAGACGTTGGCCCAGAGGGTGAAGAGGGCGAAGGCTTGGCGAGCTGTCAGCCCCCAGCTGGGGCTTCAAAGACGCCACTGGTGGTGTTGAGCAGCCCGGACAGCAGCCCCCGGCACAGCCCCCAGCATAAGTTCGTCACCCTCCTCTTATTCGACATGTGGTAGGCGTTCGATGCTATGGTGTTGACCTTGCCAGGTTTGTAGGAGGGGAGCGGCAGCAGGAGGAGCCGCAGAGGGCTACCCCCAACACACCACCCCCATTGACTACACCACCGCAAGGGGCTTCCCCGGCAAGGGCATCAAGCACGGAGCCCACACCCATGGAGGAAGAGGGGAACTTGGGTGCTGGTGACTCTGCCACGGCGCCGGATGCTGGCGGGGAGGGGACTTCTGCTTCACAGCCTGGCACTGGTGAGTCGCCTGTGCTCTGTCTCTGTCTCAGTTTTTCCCTTATTCTTTTTCTTGGCTTCAATGCTCCCATTACTACCCAGGCCCTCCTTCAATAGGTATGGAGGACGTGGATACTATTGTTAGGAACATTGCTGAGGAGGCCGCCAGGGATGCTGACAAGGTCACCGTTGATGAGGCCGCCAAGGATGTTGCCGAGGACACCGCTGCAGGGGCCGCCAAGGCGACCGACGAGGCTTTTGCTGTGGGTGCCAGCAGTGGGCCTGCCGGGGAAGCCAGCAAGGCCGCCGCCGAGGAAGAGGTGGTTGATGATCAGCCTCTGTCCTCCTCAACCTCGGGCCCCGGCAGATACCTGAAGGTGGGCGACGATCTTTTCGTCCATCTTCCAGGGGCGTCAAGTTTGACGGCGAGGTGCTTACCGCCACCGGGCTTGAGGTTGTCGATGAGCCGGGCGTTGGCGGTGATGGTTCTCTAGAAGAGCAGCTTTTCCGCGCTACGGGGGCCGACTTCTAAAAACTCTAGGCGCTCTACCGTGTCCGTCTGGACAAGGTTAAGTCCAGGACGACAATGGTGGACCAGGCGGAGGTGGATTTCAAGGCGTGCATTGCTGAGACGCAGACCTGGTTCCACCAGACTCGCGAGGAGCAGAGGGCCTTTCAGGAGGAATTGGCCAAGCACAATGTTGAGCTCACCATGAAGATGGCTGACATCGAGAAGGCCCAGGAAAAGGTGGAGAACTTGGCGGCCGCGGCCGAGGCTGTCCGGAACCAGCATCAAGCCGCACTGGATTCCCAGGAAGAGGACCTCACCGTGCGTGAGGCGAAGCTTGCCGCAGCGCTCCGTGGCAAGGATGAGGAGCTCGAGGCCCTTGTCACGCGGCGGACTGGCAAGCTGGAGCAGAGGCACAAGGAGGCACTCGATGCCTAGGCTCTGGCCCATGCCGGCAAAGTAAGGGAGTTGGAGGTGGTGCAGGACGAGCTGAAGGAGCAGGCCCTCAAGCTGTCCAACGAGAAGAGCACGCTCAACAACGCCTTGGTGGAGGCGCAAGGAGCGGTCATCAGCAGGGCTGGGGAGCTCTCCGAAGCGCAAAACTCCGTCAGAGATCTCAAGCTGAAACTGGAGGGTCTCGAGAAGATGTTGTCGGAGAGCAGGGCTCGGGAGGAGACCTTGACCAGGAGTCTGGAGGAGGAGAAGCAGCTGTGGGCGAACGAGGCCGCCTCCCACCAGGATTATGTGGTGGGCGAGAACAGATGGATCAGCAGTCTGGAGGACGTCGCTGGAAGGGTCACCTCGCAGTTGGCCGCCATGGGGATGCCAAACGTGAGGTACTCCCCTAAGCGCAGCGGGACCGTCAACACCAAGCTGACCCCGTTCTTCGAGGGTGTCCTTGGAGCCTTGGCTTATCTTCACTCCAACCGAGCGGCCATGTTGGCCGGGGAAGCCCGGCGACTTTGCCGGGGGGTCATGACCAAGGTCCACACCAAGATGGCGTACTGGAATCCTGACCTCGACTTCGATGCCGCGATGGATAGCTTGCCGGATGGTATTGACCTCATGGTGCTCAAGAAGCGCATCAAGCCCGTCAGCACCATTGACGAAATCAAGAGGGTGGAAGGCCAGTGCTGGGATTAGGCATCCCGTTCTTCACCGCCGCTGCAGGTTCACGACCAAGACAAATTTCATCTATAGTTAGAACCGCAGCAATGATGTGATGTAATATAACTTTGCAGTACTCTTAATTTCATGCATGTTATTTCCCCGTTCAATTCCTCTTTGTATGCGCACCCTACGTCGAGTGGGTAGGCTCGCCGGTGCGGAAGCCCCTAGCGGCATTTTGGACGGATCCCCATGGGCCTGCCGGGTACGCGTGCTGCCGGACGAGCCACCTTTCCGTTCTAAACGCGGCCGCTCAAACTGTCGAGCTTGACTCGAGTCAGAATCGAGAGCGTTGTTGATCACGGAAGGCTACTCTGCCATTCTCGACGCAGCCGCTTGAGTTGTTGAGCGGACTCGAAACAGGGCAAGGGCGTTGCTGATCGTGGGAGAGCCCCCTGGCGTGCAGGTTTCTCATACAAAGGCGTGACATCTCCGGGGGGGGGGGGGGGATAACCTCATATAAGAAGGATAGAACAAATAAGGGTTCAATGCAACTTAGCTTCTGTTTGTAGTCGCTCGAGCGCTGATCTTCCGGCCTCCTTCCCTCTCTAAGAGCCATGAAGACGAAGGAGTGCTGGGCTGATTGCTAGAGCCTACTCTGACAACTGCACCCCCTACCTGGCGCGCCAGAGATGTCGGCGGGAACGACACCTATGGGATCACAAGAATCCCTACTGTGGTTAGCGGGGCGCGGGGTCGTGAGAAGAGCGGATCTAACAGGTAGCACACGGTTCGTTTATCCAGGTTCGGGCTGCGAGGATGCGTAAAACCCTACTCCTGCTTTGGTGGATTGTATATCTGTGTTCTTGAGCTAGCTATGGGGCGTGAGGAGCTCCAAAAAGCCGAATCCTTCTCCTGGTCGCCTCGGGCCTCCTTTTATAGAAAAAAGGGGTTGCCACAGTGGCACACCGGAGGTGGAAAGGGTACAGTGATGCGAGGTTATCCCTCGCATTACATGACAAGGCACATTTAATGCATCTTGCTTAGGTGTCCTTGCTTTATCGGGGACGGGGGAGAGATCTGTCTCGTCCGTCGCCGCTCCTTCTTGTGTCGACACGCGCCCTGGCCAGTGACGCCTGCGATGCCACGTAGGTAGGCACGCAGCTGAGGTGGCGCAGTGGTGGGTCTTCACGAAGATCTGCATGCCGCCACCCAGGTGCCTGCCCAGCTGGTTGGGTCAGCAGCTACATGCATGCGGCGGTGGAGGTTTGGTCGGCGTGGGCCTAATGGTGGCCCTGCAGGTGTCCTCGGTAAGGGCCTTGCCGGGGCCCCGACAAGGGTCTTGCCGAGGCGCCTGCTGTCATCCCCGGCAAGGCGCTTGCCGGGGGCCTTGTGGTCTTCCTCGGCTGGGATCCCGCCAAGGGTTGTTGTCTCCTTAGTGCGTACCTGATCTTGAATGTCTTCACAAAGATCTGCATGTCGCCACGGGGATGTCTCCCGAATCCTTGCCCTTTGGGGGCAGTGGACTCAAGGGTGATTTTCTCTGTAGGCGCGGGACGAGTCGCCGCGACAAGGGTCTTACCAGGGCTGCTAGAACTGTCTCCCGGCAAGGATCTTGCCGGGGGAGTCTGCTTCGTCCCCTTTGCTCTTCGTGGTCTTGGCCTTGGCGTCATAGTTCTCTTGAGCTTCGGTCTTACCCTGGCTCACTTCCCTTGCCTTGCTTGGTGTGGTGGTGCCCGTGGCTTAGACTGCCCGTGCACAGTTATAGGGGTACAAAAAGAGTACCCCCTCTTTTTGTACACCGACAGTAGCATTACTGTCAACGTCAGTCTTCTTCTTGAAGAGCCATTTATTCTCTATGGCTTGCCGATCATCGGGCAAGTCAACTAAAGTTCACACTGTGTTCTCATACATGGATCCCATCTCAGATTTCATGGCCTCAAGCCATTTCACGGAATCTGGGCTCGCATCGCTTCCTCATAGTTCGTAGGTTCATCATGGTCAAGTAACATAATTTCCAGAACAGGATTACCATGCCACTCTGGTGCGGATCTTACTCTGGTTGACCTATGAGGTTCAGTAGTAACTTGATCCAAAGTTTCATGATCATCATCATTAGCTTCCTCACTAATTGGTGTAGGAATCACTGGAACTAATTTCTGTGATGAACTACTTTCCAACAAGGGAGCAGGTACAATTAACTCATCAAGTTCTACTTTCCTCCCACTCACTTCTTTCAACAAATATTTTGCCTTCGGATCTGTTATAGAAGGTGTACCAAACTGTCTCCTTTGGGTATCCTACGAAGACACATTTCTCTGATTTGGGTTCGAGCTTATCAGGATGAAGGTTTTTCACATAAGCATTGCAGCCCCAAACTTTAAGAAATGACAACTTGGGTTTCTTTCCAAACCACAATTCATATGGTGTCGTCTCAACGGATTTAGATGGTGCCCTATTTAACGTGAATGCAACCGTCTCTAAAGCATAACCCCAAAACGATAGCGGTAAATCAGTAAGAGACATCATAGATCGCACCATATCTAATAAAATACGGATACGACATTCGGATGCACCATTACACTCTGGTGTTCCAGGTAGCGTGAGTTGCGAATATAACCCACATTGTTTCAAATGAAGACCAAACTCGTAACTCAAATATTCATCTCCATGATCAGATCAAAGAAACTTTATTTTCTTGTTACGATGATTTTCCACTTCACTCTGAAATTCTTTGAACTTTTCATATGTTTCAGACTTATGTTTCATCAAGTAGATATACCCATATGTGCTCAAATCATCTGTGAAGGTTAGAAAATAACAATACCCGCCGCAAGCCTCAACACTCATCGGACCGCATACATCAGTATGTATTATTTCCAATAAATCAGTTGCTCGCTCCATTGTTTCGAAGAACAGAGTCTTAGTCATCTTACCCATGAGGCATGGTTCACAAGCATCAAGTGATTCCAAAAGCCCATCAACATGGAGTTTCTTCATGTGCTTTACACCAATATGACCTAAACGACAGTGCCACAAATAAGTTGCACTATCATTATTAAACTTGTATCTTTTGGCTTCAATATTACGAATATGGGTATCACTACTATCGAGATTCAACAAAAATAGACCACTCATCAAGGTGCATGACCATAAAAGATATTACTCATATAAATAGAACAACCATTATTCTCTGATTTAAATGAGTAAACGTCTTGCATCAAACAAGATCCAGATATAATGTTCATGCTTAATGCTGGCACCAAATAACAATTATTTAGGTCTAAAACTAATCTCGACGGTAAAAGTAGAGGTAGCATGTCGACGGCGATCACATCAACTTTGGAACCATTTCCGACGCGCATCGACACATCATCCTTAGCCAATCTTCGTTTAATCCATAGCCCCTGTTTCGAGTTGCAAATGTGAGCAACAGAACCAGTATCAAATACCCAGGCGCTACTACGAGCATTAGTAAGGTACACATCAATAACATGTATATCAAATATACCTTTCAGTTTGCCATCCTTCTTATCCGCCAAATACTTGGGGCAGTCCCGCTTCCATTGACCAGTCCCTTTGTAGTAGAAGCACTCATTCTCAGGCTTAGGTCCAGACTTGGGTTTCTTCACTTGAGCAGCAACTTGCTTGCCGTTCTTCTTGAAGTTCCACTTCTTCCCTTTGCCCTTTTTCTTGAAACTAGTGGTCTTGTTAACCATCAACACTTGATGATCCTTCTTGATTTCTACCTCCGCAGCTTTTAGCATCGCGAAGAGCTCGGGAATTGTCTTGTCCATCCCTTGCATATTATAGTTCATGATGAAGCTTTTGTAGCTTGGTGGAAGTGATTGAAGAAATCTGTCAATGACGCTATCATCAGGAATATTAACTCCCAGTTGAGTCAAGTGGTTGTGGTACCCAGACATTCTAAGTATATGTTCACTGACAGAACTATTCTGCTCCATCTTACAGCTATAGAACTTATTGGAGACTTCATATCTCTCAATTCGAGCATATTAACTTCAACTCCTGGAACATCTCATATACTCCATGACGTTCAAAACGTCTTTGAAGTCCCGACTCTAAGCCATAAAGCATGGCACACTGAACTATAGAGTAGTCATCAGCTTTGCTCTGCCAGACATTCATAACATCTGGAGTTGCTCCTGCAGCGGGTCTTGCACCTAGCGGTGCTTCCAGGACTTAATTCTTCTGCACAGCAATGAGAATAATCCTCAAGTTACGGACCTAGTCTGTGTAGTTGCTACCATCATCTTTCAACTTAGCTTTCTCTAGGAACGCATTAAAATTCAAGGGAACGGTAGCACGGGTTGATCTACAACAACATCGACCTGCAAAATCCTATCAGGTAATAAGTTCATGGGAAATTAAAGTTCAATTAATCATATTACTTAAGAACTCCCACTTAGATAGACATCCCTCTAGTCATCTAAATGATCATGTGATCCATATCAACTAAACCATGTCCGATCATCACGTGAGATGGAGTAGCTTTGAATGGTGAACATCACTATGTTGATCATATCTACTATATGATTCACGTGCGACCTTTCGGTCTCAGTGTTCCGAGGCCATATCTGCATATGCTAGGCTCGTCAAGTTTAACCCGAGTATTCTTCATGTGCAAAACTGGCTTGCACCCGTTGTATGTGAATGTAGAGCTTATCACACCCGATCATCACGTGGTGTCTCAGCACGACGAACTGTAGCATCGCTACATACTCACGGAGAACACTTGTACCTTGAAATTTAGTGAGAGATCATCTTATAATGCTACCGCCGTACTAAGAAAAATAAGATGCATAAAGGATAAACATCACATGCAATCAAAATAAGTGATATGATATGGCCATCATCATCTTGTGCCTTTGATCTACATGTCCAAAGCATTATCATGATCACCATCGTCACCGGCTTGACACCTTGACCTCCATCATAGCATCGTTGTCGTCTCGCCAACTATTGCTGCTACGACTATCGCTACCTCTTAGTGATAAAGTAAAGCAATTACATGGCGATTGCATTTCATACAATAAAGCGACAACCATAGGCTCCTGCCAGTTGCCGATAAATATTACAAAACATGATCATCGCATACAACAATTAATATCTCATCATGTCTTGACCATATCGCATCACAACATGCCCTGCAAAAAAAGTTAGACGGCCTCTACTTTGTTGTTAAAAGTTTTACATGGCTTCTATGGGCTTCTATCAAGAACCGTTCTTACCTACGTATCAAAACCACAACTATTTTTCGTCAAGTGTGATGTTTTAACCTTCAACAAGGACCAGACGTAGTCAAAACCGATTCAACTAAAGTTGGAGAAACAGACACACGCCAGCCACCTGTGTGCGAAGCATGTCGGTAGAACTAGTCTCATAAACGCGGTCATGTAATGTCGGTCCGGTCCGCTTCATCCAACAATACCGCTGAATCAAAGTAAGACGTTGTTGGTAAGCAGTATGACTATTATCGCCCACAAATCTTTTTGTTCTACTCGTGCATATAACATCTACGAATAGACCTGGCTCGGATGCCACTGTTGGGGAACGCAGTATTTCAAAAAAATTCCTACGATCACGCAAGATCTATCTAGGAGATGCATAGCAAAGAGAGGGGAGAGTGTGTCCACGTACCCTCATAGACCGAAAGCGGGAGCGTTTAGTAACGCATTTGATGTTGTCAAACGTCTTCGCGATCCAACTGATCCAAGCACTGAACGTATGGCACCTCCGTGTTCAGCACATGTTCAGCTCGATGGCGTCCCTCGAGCTCTTGATCCAGCTGAGGAAAGGGAGAGTTTCGTTAGCACAACAGCGTTTTTATGGTGATGATGAAGTTACCAGCGCAGGGCTTCACCTAAGCACTACAATGATATGACCGAGGTGTGTAACTATGGAGGGGGCACCGCACACGGCCAAGAGAAGACTTGGTGTGCCTTTGGGGTGCCCCCTCCCACGTATATAAAGGAGGGGGGAAGAGGAGGCCGGCCCAAGGGGGGCGCGCCATAGGGGGGGAGTCCTACTTGGCCTCCCGGTCCAAGTAGGATTTGCCCCCCCCCCCCCCCGCTTTCCTATTCCAACTAGGAGATGGAGGGAAGGAGGAAGAGAGAAGGAAGGAGGGGGCGCCTCCCCCACCCCTTGTCCAATTCGGATTGGCAAGGGGAGGGGTGCCACCTCCTGGCCGCTCCTCTGTCTTCTCCACTAACGCCCATGGTGGCCCATTAACCTCCGGGGGGGTTCCGGTAACTCCCGGTACTCCGAAACTTATCCGAATCAACCCAAACCATTCCGGTGTCCGAATGTGACCTTCCAATATATTAATCTTTACCTCTCAACCATTTTGATACTCCTCGTCATGTCCGTGATCTCATTCGGGACTCCGAACAAACTTCGGTCATCAAATAACATAACTCATAATACAAATCGTCATCAAACATTAAGCGTGCGGACCCTATGGGTTCGAGAACTATGTACACATGACCGAGACACATCTCCGGTCAATACCAATAGCGGAACCTGGATGCTCATATTGGCTCCTACATATTCTTCGAAGATCTTTTATTAGTCAAACCGCATAACAACATACATTGTTCCCTTTGTTATCAGTATGTTACTTGCCCGAGATTCGATCATCGGTATCATCATACCTAGCTCAATCTCGTTACCGACAAGTATCTTTAATCGTTCCGTAATACATCACTCCATGACTAACTCATTAGTCACATAGCTTGCAAGGCTCGTAGTGATGTGTATTGCTGAGAGGGCCCAGAGATACCTCTGCGATACATGGAGTGACAGATCCTAATCTCGTTCTATGCCAACTCAACAAACACCATCGGAGACACCTGTAGAGCATCTTTATAATCACCCAGTTATATTGTGACGTTTGATAGCACACAAGGTGTTCCTCTGGTATTCGGGAGTTGCATAATCTCATAGTCAGAGGAAGATGTATAAGTCATGAAGAAAGCAATAGCAATAAAACAGGCATACTAGGGATACTCTATTTGTCTATGTATTCACACATGTACTAAGTTTCCGTTTAATACAATTCTAGCATGAATAATGAACATTTATCTTGATATAAGGAACTATAAATAACAACTTTATTATTTCCTCTAGGGCATATTTCCTTAACTCTCCCACTTGCACTAGAGTCAATAATCTAGATTACATAGTAATGATTCTAACACCCATGGAGTCTTGGTGCTGATCATGTTTTGCTCATGAGAGGGGCTTAGTCAATAGGTCTGCAACATTCAGATCCGTATGTATCTTGCAAGTCTATACGTCTCCCTCCTTGACTTGATCATGGATAGAATTGAAGTGTCTCTTGATGTGCTTTGTTCTCTTGTGAAATATGATCCGTTCACAAGAGAACCAAACACATCAAGAGACACTTCAATTCCATCCGCGATCAAGTCAAGGAGGGAGACATAGAGATTTGCAAGATACATACAGATCTGAATATTGCAGACCCATTGACTAAGCCTCTCTCACGAGGAAAACATGATCAGCACCAAGACTCCATGGGTGTTAGAATCATTACTATGTAATCTAGATTATTGACTCTAGTGCAAGTGGGAGACTGAAGGAAATATGCCCTAGAGGCAATAATAAAGTTGTTATTTATATTTCCTTATATCATGATGAATGTTTATTATTCATGCTAGAATTGTACTAACCGGAAACTTAGTACACGTGTGAATAGATAGACGAACAATATGTCCCTAGTGTGCCTCTACTAGACTAGCTCGTTAATCAAAGATGGTTAAGTTTCCTGACCATATACATGTGTTGTCATTTGATGAACAGGATCACATCATTAGAGAATGATGTGATGGATAAAACCCATCTGTTAGCTTAGCATAATGGTCGTTTAGTTTTATTGCTATTGCTTTCTTCATGACTTATACATGTTCCTATGACTATGAGATTTTGCAACTCCTGAATACCGAAGGAACTCCTTGTGTGCTATAAAACATCGCAACATAACTAGGTGATTATAAAGATGCTCTACAGGTGTCTCTGGTGGTGTTTGTTGAGTGGCATAGATCAAGATTAGGATTTGTCACTCAGTGTATCGGAGAGGTATCTCTGGGCCCTCTCGGTAATGCACATCACTATAAGCCTTGCAAGCAATGTGACTAATGAGTTAGCTACGGGAATATGCATTATTGAATGAGTAAAGAGACTTGCCGGTAACGAGATTGAACTAGGTATGATGATACTGACGATCGAATCTCAGGCAAGTAACATACCGATGACAAAGGGAATAACGTATGTTGTATGCGGTTTGACCGATAAAGATCTTCGTAGAATATGTCGGAACCAATATGAGCATCCAGGTTCCGCTATTGGTTATTGACCGGAGATGTGTCTCGGTCATGTCTACATAGTTCTCAAACCCGCAGGTTCTGTACGCTTAACGTTCGATGACGATTTGTATTATGAGTTATGTGATTTGATGACTGAAGTTTGTTCGGAGTCCTGGATTAGATCACCGACATGATGAGGAGTCTCGAAATGGTCGAGAGGTAAAGATTCATATATTGGAAGGTTACATTTGGACGTCAGAATGGTTTCGAGTGATTCGGGCATTTTTATAGGAGTACCGGGAGGTTACTGGAACCGCCCCGGGAGAAGTATTGGGCCTATTGGGCCTTATTAGAGGAGAGGAGAAAGGCCACGTGAGAGGTGTGTGCCCCCCTTGCACAAACCGAATTGGACTAGGGGGGCTGGCCCCCCTCTTTCCTTCTCCCTCTCTCTCCCTTCCCCTTTTCCCTCTCCGGTGGAAGGAAGGAGGGGGGCCAAATCCTACTTGGATTAGGAGTCCAAGTAGGACTGCCCCCTTATGGCGTTCCCCCTTAGGCTGGCCACCTCCTCCTCCCCCTTTATATACGGAGGCGGGGGCACCCCAAACGCACAACAGACAATCTCTTAGCCGTGTGCGGTGCCCCCCTCCATAGTATTACACCTCGATCCTATCATCATAGTGCTTAGGCGAAGCCCGGCGCCGGTAACATCATCATCACTGTCGCCATGCCGTCGTGCTAACGAAACTCTCCCTCATCCTCAACTGGATCAAGAGCTCGTGGGATGTCATCGTGCTGAATGTGTGCTGAACACAGAGGTGTCGTACGTTCGGTACTTGGATCGGTTGGATCGTGAAGACGTTCGACTACATAAACCGCGTTACTAAATGCTTCCGCTTTCGGTCTACGAGGGTACGTGGACACGCTCTCCTGTCTCGTTGCTATGCCTCTCGTAGATAGATCTTGCATGATCGTAGGTAAATTTTTTGAAATACTGCATTCCCAACATTTGTTTGTGCAGGTATTCGGTGGCTTGTTGCCTTGTCTCCTACTAGATTGATACCTTGGTTCTCAAAACTCAGGGAAATACTTACGCTACTTTGCCACATCACCCTTTCCTCTTCAAGGGAAAAATCAACGCAAGCTCAAGAGGTAGCAGGTTCCGGTACAAAGATTCAACAGAAGAGATGAACTAGGGTTTGAGATGAGATGGTGCTATTGAAGATTGGCCTCCCAAAGATGACAGGGTTGTTGGTGATGATGATAGCTTCGATTTCCCCCTCCCGGAGGGAAGTCCCCCCGGCGGAGTCGCTCTACTAGAGGGCAAAAGTGCTCATGCCCAAATTCTTCCTCAAGATGGCAGCGCTTCGTCCCGAAAGTCCTCTCCTTATTTTTTCTAGGTCAAAAGACCTTATGTACCAATAGATGGACACCGGAGGTGGGCCAAGGAGCCCATTATCCACCAGGGTGCACCAGGGGGCTGGCGTGCCCTGGTGCCTTGTGGCACTTGGGTGGGCCCCTTTGGTAGTTCTTTTCTCCAATATTTATTATATATTCCAAAATAATTCTTTGTAAAATTTTAGCTCATTTGGAGATGCGAGAATAGGTATCTCTGACATAGCTTTTTCAGGTCCAGAGTTCCAACTGCCGGTATTCTCCCTCTTTGTGTAAACCTTGCATATAATGAGAGAAAAGGCATTAGAATTACTCCATAAAGTGTTACAATGCATAAGAGCACTATATATAATAGTAGGAAAACATGATGCAAAATGGACGTGTCAATGCCCCCTTTGGATTTCGGTAGGCACATCCTCCACCAGGCTACCCCAATGTATTTTCTTCTATTATTCTGTGTCTCCCCACCAGAAGGCCACCATAGCATCTGTAATTTCCTTACATACCATCTTTGGTAGCTTAAAAACAACCATAGAAACTACAGGAATTGACTGGATGACAGCTTTTAACAAGATCTCCTTCCCACCGAGGGATAACAATTTCTCCTTCCACCCTTTTAATCGGTCCATGACCCTTTCCACAAGGTGCGTAAAGCTTTCACTCTTATCTAGCCCAATTATAGATGGTTGCCCAAGATAAGTATCCGAGAGAGCCTCTGCCATGATATTTAATTTAGCACAAACTTGGGCTTTCACTTCAACATCAACATTGGGGCTAAAGAAAATACTACTTTTCCCTTCACTCACCATTTGACTAGAACTGGTGCAATAGTCATTCAAAACATGTCTCAACGAGGTTGCATTATTCATATTGAATCATCAGCAAATAATAAATGTGAAACTGATGGTGCATTCCTACATAGCCAGATACCTTGAATGTCATGAACCTCCTCTACATGAGCCAGAGCACTAGAAATACCCTCTGCACACATAAGAAAAAGATATGGTGATAAGGGGTCCCCTTGACGGAGTCCCCTTGTAGGGGTAAACCCTTATGATTCTTGATCATTGTACCATACTTTGTACTTAACAGAAGTGACACAAGCCATTATGATATCAATGAACTCACTGTGGAAGCCCAATCTCTCCATCACTCTATATAGAAACCTCCATTCCACCCTATCAGAAGCTTTGTGCATATCAAGTTTCATAGCACAATATCCCACTTTCCCCTCCTTCTTATGTTTCATTGTATGTATACATTCGTAGGGCAGCAGTATATTGTCCGTGATAAGTCATCCTGGGACAAAGGCGCTCTGCACTAGCGAGAAAATCTCATCGAGACAAACTTTGACGCGAGAAGCCAACATTTTTGAAATCACCTTATAAAGCACATTACAGAGACTGATGGGCCTATATTGGGTGGTCCTTTTCAGACCGTCGACCTTAGGAATTCGAACTATAACCATATCATTCCAGCCATCCGAGGTAACTTTATTATTGATAGCATTTAGTACCTCCGTAGTTGAAACATCACCAAGAATATTTCAGCATTTCTTGAAAAAGATGGCAGGGAGACCATTCGTACCAGGCGCCTTCATGTCCCCTATAGAGAACAAAGCCTTTTTTACATATTCAGTGTAAAATGGCTTCATCAATGCCTCATTCATCTCATTCGTGACTCTGGACTGCACCTTATCTAGGAACAAAGGGTCTAGAGAAAATACCCACAAAATACTGCCAAATGTGTGGATTCAGGTATGCAGTACCTTCCAGGCAGGCGTCATGATCATCCTTTAGTTTTTTATCCGATTACGTATCCTGTGAGCAGAAGCAAAATTTTGGAAATATGAGGTGTTTCTGTCTCCAAGCATAAGCCAATTAATCCAACTGTGTTGGGCCCAATGAATCTCGTCCATTTCAAGCAATCTCTCTAGTTCATTTGTTAGTTACTTCTACCGTTTCATATTCTCATGTGATAGCACATCTCTAGCAATAGATTCCAACTCCCGTTGTACCTGCTTTACCTTATTTGAAGCCTTTTTTGGTGCTGTTTTGTCCCACTTATGCAGTTGTTCATGTACCATTGCAAGCCTTTCTGCCAGTCCAAAACTGCCACCAGGTTGTTCTGATGATGACCAAGCTTGCTCCACCACATCTAAGAATTTATCCTATTTCAACCCACGAGCTTCAAAGCGGAGAACCGCCCGGCCAACCATCTCATGAGTAATTTCCTCATGTAGGGACATCAGGATCGGCCTATGATCTGACTTGTAGTAATCCAGATGCTCGAGAATAGCTTGTTGGGTATACACATACCAGGTAGGCCCACGAAGGGTCAAAATATCATAAAGCATGGGGTCGACACAGCATGTGTGTCCAGATAAATCACATTCAGACATACTATCCACTTGGACGCATCGACGTACCATCCACTTGGATGACAGGCAACCACTCGGCTGTATGACTCACTCGGGCATGCGAAGACCAACAGTCGGCAAGGCAGTTGAAATGTCATCTTCATAGTGGAGGTTTCATAGTGGGCTGATATTATGGCACTGATGCTCTAATTTGTAACATAAGAGGTGAGCGGGTGACACACTCTATATAAGCCACCCCCACCGCATAGCTCGACAGGTTCTCATTCTTCTCCCTATACTCTCTCGCCATTAGTCTCTGGACTTAGCTCTGGCATGGGGATCTGTTCTCCTCTCTCTCTCTCAATGTAATCCCCGGATACATACTCAGATAAAACAAAGCTTCTCTGGAGCACGAGACATAGGGTTGTTATCTCCACCGCGAGAGGCCCGAACTCGCTAAAACCACCGTGTCACCCATATGCATCTCGATAGATCATGCTCCTTTACCCTATCCCTTATTATTGTCGGAATCGTTCCCACAACATAGCTCCTGGGAACATGGAGTTCCACCCTTCGCTCACCAAAGCACAGTCCAACCTCTCTCTTGTAAGTGCTCTATGCCAAGGGAATTTGTCTCCAACAAAACCATGATCACAAAGATTATAGTCCATCAATGCATCACGAGAAGCATGCATAAAATGGACTGGTCTGTTATTCCCTCCTTCTTTCTCAAATGAGAACATAATCTCATGCATGTCCCCGATCACCATCCAAGGCATATCAACTACTGCCTTGAGTTGACGCGAATGACTCCAAGTAAGGTGCTTATCATTCCATCTCAGTTTCCCATAGTAACCCGTTAGCCTCCAGAAATTGTCTGCACCACTCGCAAGAAAGACATCAATGAAATTTTTAGATTTATCTCATATAGTAACAACTAACTCCTTCTTCGACATCATCAATAATCTACCCTTTCGCCCATCACTACGGACTATGATTTTACGGTCCATTTTAGCCCGTCGACGAAGACAATCAGCAGGATATTCATCTAGGTATGTCTCCATGAGAAACATCACATCCGGACTCCTATGCTTCTGAATATTCATCAGCGATCGAATTGCCACGGCTTGCTGCAAACCGCAGCAATTACAACTTAATATTTTCATTGCTTCTGGACAACCTCGAGCTTCGAGGCCGCTGATATCAAAGGGTTTCTATCATCATCTCCCGTACATGAACGTTTAGGGGGTTGTGATTTCCTTGGTGTACTCTCACTAGGAGGCGTGTTTTCAGACGTATTTGTGAGATGGAGCTGTCCCACGATTGTTGAACTCTTCTTGCTGGTTCAATCGGTGCTGAAGACCCAGCTGGCACAGTTTCAAAATCCAGTCTCTTCCTACTTAAAAGATCTCTATCTGACATGTCCATATCTGTGTTCTCTTTTGTCATAACAGTACCATCTGCATTCCTCGGGACATAATTATGACGCCAGGTGGTCTGCATATGGAATTCTCCATCCTCCTCCACTATTCTTCCCACACGTCCTCGACCCCTACCTCTGGCAGGGCCTGATGACCCACAAGTATAGGGGATCAATTGTAGCTCTTTTCGATAAGTAAGGGTGTCGAACCCAACGAGGAGCAGAAGGAAATGACAAGTGGTTTTCAGTAAGGTATTGTCTGCAAGTGCTGAAATTGTAAGTAGCGAGTAGTTTGATAGCAAGATAATTTTGTAACAAGCAAGTAACGATAATAGTAACAAAAGTGCAGCAAGGTAGCCCAATCCTTTTGAGGCAAAGGACAGGCCAAAATGGTCTCTTATGATAAGCAAAGCGTTCTTGAGGGTACACGGGAATTTCATCTAGTCACTTTCATCATATTGGTTTAATTCGTGTTCACTACTTTGATAATTTGATATGTGGGTGGACCGGTGCTTAGGTGCTGCTCTTACTTGAACAAACCTCCTACTTATGATTAACCCTCCTGCAAGCATCCGCAACTATGAGAAAAGTATTAAGAATAAATTCTAACAGTAGCATTAAACTTTTGGATCCAATCGGTCCCTTATGAAATAGCGCATAAACTGGGGTTTAAGCTTCTATCACTTTCACAAGCCACCATCTAATTGCTATTCCACAATGCATTCCCTTGGGCCCAAATATGGTGAAGTGTCATGTAGTCGACATTCACATGACACCACTAAGGGAATAACAACATACATTCTATCAAAATATCGAACACATATCAAGTTCACATGATTACTTGCAACATGATTTCTCCCGTGACCTCAAGAACACAAGTAACTACTCACAAATGATAAACATATTCATGATCAGAGGAGTATTAAATAGCATAATGGATCTAAACATATAATCTTCCACCAAATAAACCATATAGTAATCAACTACAAGATGTAATCAACACTACTAGTCACCCGCAAGTACCAATCTATAGTTTCGATAACAAGATTGAACACAAGAGATGAACTAGGGTTTTAGAGGAGATGGTGCTGTTGAAGATGTTGATGGAGATTGCCCTCCCCAAGATGGGAGAGTTGTTGGTGATGATGATGACGATGATCCCCCCCCCCCCCGAGAGGGAAGTTCCCTCGGCGGAATCGCTCTGCCGAAGGGCAAAAGTGCTCCTGCCCAAGTTCTGCCTCGAGGCGGCGGCGCTTCGTCCCGAAAGTCCTCCCCTTATTTTTTATAGGTAAAAATCACTTATATACCAAAAGATGGGCACCGGAGGTGGACCGAGGAGGCCACAACCCACCAGGCGTGCCTAAGTGGGTTGTGCCCACCTGGTGGATCTGGTGTTTATTGGCTCCAGTATTTCTTAAATAATCCATAAAAAATCTCCGTGAAGTTTCAGCTCATTTGGAGTTGTGCAGAATAGGTGGCCTGGTTGTGACGCCCCCGATTTAATCATACACTAATCATACACGCAAACGTGTATGATCAAGATCAGGGACTCACGGGAAGATATCACAACACAACTCTAGAAATAAAATAAGTCATACAAGCATCATATTACAAGCCAGGGGCCTCGAGGGCTCGAATACAAGAGCTCGATCATAGACGAGTCAGCGGAAGCAACAATATCTGAGTACAGACATAAGTTAAACAAGTTTGCCTTAAGAAGGCTAGCACAAACTGGGATACAGATCGAAAGAGGCGCAGGCCTCCTGCCTGGGATCCTCCTAAACTACTCCTGGTCGTCGTCAGCGGGCAGCACGTAGTAGTAGGCACCTCCGGTGTAGTAGGAGTCGTCGTCGACGGTGGCGTCTGGCTCCTGGGCTCCAACATCTGGTTGCGACAACCAGGTAGAAGGGATAGAGGGAAAAGAAGGGGAAAGCAACCGTGAGTACTCATCCAAAGTACTCGCAAGCAAGGAGCTATACTACATATGCATGCATTGGTATCAACTGGGATAAGGCTATTATATGTGGACTGAACTGCAGAAAGCCGGAATAAGAGGGTGATAACTAATCCTGTCGAAGACTACGCTTCAGGCAGCCTCCGTCTTGCAGCATGTAGAAGAGAGTAGACTGAAGTCCTCCAAGTAGCATCGCATAGCATAATCCTAACCGATGATCCTCTCCTCGTCGCCCTGTGAGAGAGTGATCACCGATTGTATCTAGCACTTGGAAGGGTGTGTTTTATTAAGTATCCGGTTCTAGTTGTCATAAGGTCAAGATACAACTCCGGGTCGTCCTTTTACCGAGGGACACGGCTATTCGAATAGATAAACTTCCCTGCAGGGGTGCACCACATACCCCAACACGCTCGATCCCATTTGGCCGGACACACTTTTCTGGGTCATGCCCGGCCTCGGAAGATCAACACGTCGCAGCCCTACCTAGGCACAACAGAGAGGTCAGCACGCCGGTCTAAATCCTATGGCGCAGGGGTCTGGGCCCATCGCCCTTTGCACACCTGCACGTTGCGTACGCGGCCGGAAGCAGACCTAGCCTAGTGGCTTTCCAGTCCAATCCGGCGCGCGCCACTCAGTCGCTGACATCACGAAGGCTTCGGCTGATACCACGACGCCGGGATACCCATAACTACTCCCGCGTAGATGGTTAGTGCATATAGACCAAATGGCCAGACTCAGATCAAATACCCAGATCTCGTTAAGCGTGTTAAGTGTCCGCGAATGCCGACCAGGGCCAGGCCCACCTCTCTCCTAGGTGGTCGGAACCTGCCCTGTCGCTCCGCCTCAAAGATCCACTCGCGGGTGCTCCTACGAGCCTACCCGTCTTTAGTCACCACATGTATCATGTATAAAGTATATAGTGTATACCCGTGATCACCTCCCGAGTGATCACGGCCCGATAGTATAGCAAGGCAGACGGACAAGAATGTAGGGCCACTGATGATAAGCTAGCATCCTATACTAAGTATTAGGTTTGCAGGTAAAGGTAACAACAGTAGTAGCAAGGACAGGCTATGCATCAGTTTAGGATTAACGGGAAGCAGTAACATGCTACACTACTCTAATGCAAGCAGTATAGAGAAGAGTAGGCGGTATCTGGTGATCAAAGGGGGGGCTTGCCTGGTTGCTCTGGCAAGAGAGAGGGGTCGTCAACTCCGTAGTCGTACTGGGTAGCAGCGGCGTCGGTCTCGGTGTCTATCGAGAGAAGAGGGGGAGAAACAATAAATATTTAAGCAAGCATATGCATAGTGATGCATGACATGACAAGTAACGGCGTTAGAGGTGCCCTAACGCAGTAGTAGGTGATACCGGTGAAGGGGGATGACATCCGGGAAAGTATCCCCGGTGTTTTGCGTTTTCGGGCAGAGGACCGGAGGGGGAAAGTTGCGAGTTCGATAGGTTAGGGAGGTGTGGCGGACGAACGGGTTGCGTATCCGGAATCGTCTCGTCGTTCTGAGCAACTTTCATGTTGAAATTATTTTAATCCGAGTTACGGATTAAAAGATATGATTTTCTAAAGATTTTATTAATTTCTGGAATTTAATTAATTATCTAAAATAATTCAATAAACAGATTAATGACATCAGCATGATGTCATGCTGACATCATCAGTCAACAGGGTTGACTTGGTCAACCTGTCCAGTGGGTCCAGTGGGACCCACCTGTCATACACTGTTTTAATTAACTAATAATTAATTAGGTTAATTAGTGATTAGGTTAATCTAATTATAATTAGTTAATTTAATCATAATTAATTAGGTTAATTAATTAATTATATTATTTATTATTTTTTATTTATTATTATTTTTTAATCCTTTTTTTATTAAACGTTCTGGGGGCTGGGCCCTACATGTCATAGGCCCAGGGGGCCTTAGCGGGCATCGGGCGTAGCGGTTACGGGCGTGCGGGCGCAGAGGCGCTGGCGCCCAGTCCGAACGGGCGATGATGCAGGGGCGAGCACCGGTAGCGGGCGCCAGGCGGCGGAGGAGCAGCGGGGCGCCGGCGGCCACCGCGACGAGCAGCCACAGATGCAGGGAATGGGGGGGGGAGTGACAGGGCGAGGCCGCGGGCTTGGGCCGAAAGCAGGGGACGGGCAGCGGCGGCACGACGAGGTCAGCGCGTTCGCGGGCGGCGAGGGGAGCAGGACGGCGCATTGGCCGTGGACGGATCGGGCGCGCGGCCGCAGCGAAGGGGCGGAGCGCGACGGGCGAGCCAAGCGGAGCGGCGCGCGGCCAGGGCGCGGCACGGCAGCGGTGAGCGCGGGGCCGGAGCGCGCGCGGGGTGGAAGCCGTGGCCAAGGGCATGGCCGAGCGGTAGCGGGCGCGTGAGCGGCGGTGACCGCGGGGAAAAGAGGAGGGGCGGCTCACGGTGCGTTGTAGGGAGCGGGGCAGTGGGCTCGCGGCAGCTTGGGGTGGTCCGACGACGGCGGGGCGAGGACGAGGCGACGGCGAGTGGCGATGGGTGACGGGGCCCGTTGCGTCGAGGCCGTGAGCCACAGCGGCGGCGGGGCAGCGCTGGGAGCGGGCGCCGGTGTCGGGGTCGAGTGGTGGAGGGCTCGGAGCGGCGGAGGGCTCGGCGATGGGGGTCTCCTGCCCCTGATCCAGATCGGGTCCGAGAGGAGGGGGCGCGAGGAGAGAGTGGGGGGGAAGGGTCGAGGCGGAGGGCGACGGTGGCAGCTCCGGCGTAGTGGCCGCGGGGGTCGGCGGCGGTGTCAACGGGATCCCGATCCAGATCGGATCGGGAGGGAGTGGACCGAGCGGGGGGGGGGGGGAGTGGGGGGGTATGGGCTAGGGTTCGGTGGGAGTGGGGGATAAGGGAGGCGTGGGGGGGCGGCTGGGCCATGGGGGGAGCCGGCCCGCTCGGGCAGCTGAGGCCAGCTGGGCCACTTGGCCCAGCGAGGGGGGGTCCTGTTTTCCCTTTTTTTTATTTGCTTTGTTTTCTCTTTTGTATTTTCTTTTTCTTTTATTTCTGTTTATCTATTTTCTGTTTCTTTTAGATTTACTTTATATGTAGTTTTATAATATATCAACTCAGTCCCTAAATTAGCATTATTAGTTAGGCTACTTTCATAATTAATTTGGCACTAAATAAATTAGTTTTACATTTGTTTATTATTTAAAAATATTTAATAGATGTTTTAGCCCCTGTTTTTATATTGTTTAGGCACTTAAACATTTTGGAAAAGGTTGGTTCCAACATCTAAAATAAGTTAGGGATTATTTGCCACATGATGATCATTTTAGTTTTCATGTTTGAGAAGTTTAGAATTTCACTTATTATTTGAATTTGAATTGGAACCAGATTTGGATCAACGTGAGATTAGTAACAGTAATAGTGGTGACATGGCATCATTAGCAAAGGATAACTGTAGCTTAATTACCCGGGCGTCACAATTCTCCTCCACTACAAGAAATCTCGTCCCGAGATTTAAGAGGGGAGTAAGGGGGAAGTTCTGGTTACGATATGCTAATGGATCTTCTCGAAGAAGTTAATTCCCTTCGTTGATGTCTTCAGTTCTTTATTCCAATGCATCATGATGAAGTTGTCGTCCTTTCTTCGAGGAACTCCATCGTACTTACGAATAGGTAAGGGGCAGCTTTACAACAATCGAATGTTATAAGGGAAATTCATTTAGGGGGTATCCCACGAATGATCATAAGAGTATCTCTCGAGTTGAACAATTAAAACACATCGAGAGCAAAGTAAGAAGGTACCATAAGAAGTTTGAAACGGATAGACAATCTTCGTTGCCTGAAACAAGGCAACGGTATAGGTATTGTGTTTAATACCAGAATCGATGATTTCTCGAAAGGTGGCTCGTGAATCACAAACGAGGCCAAGTGCGAGGAATTAAATTTGGAAACCGGGGGTGTATAGGAGGGTCAGGTTTCGATCCTGTGTAACTGTGGGTTATGGGCCCACCATGTGGTTAAAAGTAGGTAAAGCGTTGATATCTTGCACGGTCGTGATAGCAAGACAAGTCAGAGGGTAGCCTATCATTTATGTTGGCAACAATGTTGGTACCAAGGGCGAGGGACGAAGAGAACCGTTTTCCTGCTCGTTGAAACGAGGCGGACCAATAGGCAAAGTTCTCGTTCATCGGTGGTTACCGGAATGTCATCAACAATGGTAACAGGGTCTTATTGACAGAGTTGTACGCTGAGGTGCTTATAAAAGCAGTGACGTATTACCGCTTAGATCATATAAACCTCAAGAAGGTTAAACAGAACAATGGAAAGGAAAATGTGATTCTTAGATTAAACAGAAGAATGGAAAGGAAAATGTGATTAAACACATATTTCAGGGGTATATCCTTCCCAAGAACAAGCAGAGTATGATATCCAAGACCGGATAGAAGGTAGAAAACTCTTTTAGGTAGGAGAGACAAATTTCATGACATTACCCATACAACGGTGTTTGGATAATGGTTAAAGAAAACTTAGCATTGCGCTTTCAATGCTCTTATTGAAAATCGGAGTACCACAAACATGCTTCAAGAAGC
The DNA here is from genome assembly GCA_034509565.1 of Triticum monococcum. Taxonomy (NCBI): domain Eukaryota; kingdom Viridiplantae; phylum Streptophyta; class Magnoliopsida; order Poales; family Poaceae; genus Triticum; species Triticum monococcum. Next base: position 70,218,433 of record CM067842.1, on the reverse strand, counting down.
ATTGACATGGTATTCAAGCAAAGGTCAGATTTTGGAAACACAAAGGATCCATCAGGAATAGCTTGTGAAATAAGTCTTACAATTTCCTCACGGAAGAATGGCTAAACTTGCTAAAAAGGATACTACAACAATAGGTCCTCCGGCCAGGTGTGCTAGGCCTGACATAACCTTACCGGGTCATATATAAAGACCAACATTATAACTCTTGGAAAATAAGTTCCAACCATCATATCTGACCGAGATTCAGATCTGATTGGTGTCACGATACCTCAGACTTAGGATGCCTGAGAAGGAAAAGGGGCAAACACAAATTTGACGAGATGGAGTTACAAGATTATCGAGAAACGGACTACGGAAGCAGGTCCCGAAACCAGAGTTCATCATTAAACCAAGGAGTGGATGAGGAGGTGGCTGATGGACTCGGCGACATATCATCGAGATTTCCAAAGGGTTGATTTCCACAATTATGTGAACAAGGAAATATCATTTGTCGGATCAAATGTCATAATGATGTATGCTCGAGGGAAACATACACAACTGAACAATGATAGAAGGGTGCAACCAGGAATCTGGACTAGGTAGCACGATCAATGTTTGAATGATGATTCAATAATCAATAGACTTAGAATGAAACTGTAGACCAATAACTTCAAGCAATAGGGTTGCTAGAAGTTTAGAATTTGCACAACACAGACCATTAGTCGGTATTCCGGTTAGAAACAATACGGAGACCAAGAAATGAACGCAAAAGGCGAGAGATATTACTATATCAAGAATTCTCAAGAGGTGGTAAAATTACCACGACATTCCTGACATAAAAGGTGGTAACATTCCAAGGTAAAGAAGAACAAATGCTGTATAGCAAGGATCTCAAGGTATAACTCAAAACACGAATAAGTTTGTGTTGGAGGGAAGGCAATAAAGTGGCCGATGATAATACAATTCATCGGGGGCAAGGATGGTATTTCTCATCATGAATTCAATTGATATCCAGGAAGACCTCATAAGGTTGATGATCTTCACGGCACATTGGTCGAGAGATTTCAAGATGTAATCAATCAGTGACAACATCAAATCAAAGGAATGATGAAGCGGAAGGTTATTGGATCCATGGGCAGGGCACAAACTTGAAATCAAGCTTGTTGTTCAAGGTGAACTGATATGACGAGGAAGATCGACGTAAGCTTAGCTCATCATCGAAAGTTGTGCTCCGGGATTAAGGACCAGGTAGCACAGTTAAAATTTAGCACGATAATGATATAGCCGATCAGACTAGGAATGACATGATCGAGTACAAACTCGGACTTAAAGAAGATTATCAAGAGTTGCTGAACCGTAGGGCAGACTCGGTTCAGTTATCGGTGTCTTTGAGTGTTTAATAACTCAGAGCCCATGAAAACTGTAATCAGTGAGAATGTAGTACTTGATGAAGAACTCATAAGAAGTTATGCAGTTTCAAGATAATCTCGAGATACCAGGGGGTAATACTCGAAGACGGATCAAAGTAGAGGTTGGACCGAGGTATTGATCCACATGAGACAAGTGCTTACACTTGCATCGAAAATGGTATTTAAAAGAGAACATGGTCGGAACCACGATTGTAAAAGGTCGGTTCCCAGATATAAGATGAACTTATACCAAGGGAACTAATATCATTTACAAGAAGCTTCGATGATAGTTTCACATCGGGTCCATGGGCATGAACGCAAAGGCTCAAGGTCGACTCCCAATTCTTCCATGCAAATCCTTTCATTTTACTTCTCGCTTTTGACGAAGCTGTAGTATAGAAATTTTATCTAGCAAAATACCAGAAGAGTATGACTCGTGAAAACTTTCGAGTTCACACAGTTTAGAGAAGGCATATGTTCAACCCATCAGGGCATCTTAGGAGTATATACCACAAATTTCAAGAATAAATAACACCAGCTCGATAGTAGAGCATGTTTGAGAAAGCAGAGGATACAATTTACCAAAGGTATTATGTATCCGAGGAAAGGCTCACAGACTTATTGAATATGAAGGACGCTGTCGGATAAAATCCAGCAAATGATCTGGTGATCCGCAAGGGATCTGGTGCGAGCATCGGTACTCAACCAGAGGGAGAAACAATGCAAGGAGATCAGACTTTAGAAACAACTGACTAATTCAAGGCTCAAATGCAAAGGAATTATCAATTCCAAGACAAGGGATCAGAAGCAATGCTCTGATCAGGGATGGATAAATTGAATAGCCTTAAGGGTACAATCGACAGCAATTTGATTGGTCGAGATCCAGCTCATGTTTTAAAATAACGTCTGAGCCGAAAAGATAATTTAAAAGGATCAACTGATGATTGCGTGCATTCGCACTCAAGTTGAATCAATAGGATCAAAAGACGATGCCTAAGGATACTAACGAATATCGCCAGACATATGGAAAGCATCCATAATGCAAGCAAGCGAGAATTTCAAGAGCAATAGGCTGCTCGGGATTTTCGGAAGATCGAATGATATTTTGAAGTCTTTGGCGGAACACCTGAACAACTGGGAATGAGCGGATACCCGATAAGTGCGAGAATTATCCGTAGGGGTGTACATGTGGATAATGAACTGCAAGGCAGTAGGCACAAAGTATTCTCGGAAAAATAGAGAGAATTTCCGAGGTATCTTGTAATAACAAGATTAACTGGGAATGAACTTATGGACGACAAGTGTATGTATCTTTCCATATGGACTTATCGGTGGTATGGAATTGCAACGGCGAAGGACACAAAGGTCTCGGGGAAACATCGGAGAGTATTGTCAGAATCTTCTGTTGCAGCACGCGATCATCTGGCCTGAAGGGGCTCTCCGGGAGGAAGTATTTTCGAGAACCTAAAGTTAGATTTTAGCAAAATCACTTAACCCGAATAGAAGAGAGTTCAGAGTCCCAGAGTAAAGGTCGAGGAATAAAAAGATCCTACTACCACCCAAACGGCGACGTGTGCCCGTAAGACACACAACCATGTTAGTAAAAGTTTTTGCAATGTCTAGACTCGACTTCGGCCAAGAAGTGTGGAAGGGGGGATTCCTACAGGCAGTCGGCTCTGATACCAACTTGTGACGCCCCCGATTTAATCGTACACTAATCATACACGCAAACGTGTATGATCAAGATCAGGGACTCACGGGAAGATATCACAACACAACTCTACAAATAAAATAAGTCTACAAGCATCATATTACAAGCCAGGGGCCTCGAGGGCTCGAATACAAGAGCTCGATCATAGACGAGTCAGCGGAAGCAACAATATCTGAGTACAGACATAAGTTAAACAAGTTTGCCTTAAGAAGGCTAGCACAAACTGGGATACAGATCGAAAGAGGCGCAGGCCTCCTGCCTGGGATCCTCCTAAACTACTCCTGGTCGTCGTCAGCGGGCAGCACGTAGTAGTAGGCACCTCCGGTGTAGTAGGAGTCGTCGTCGACGGTGGCGTCTGGCTCCTGGGCTCCAACATCTGGTTGCGACAACCAGGTAGAAGGGATAGAGGGAAAAGAAGGGGAAAGCAACCGTGAGTACTCATCCAAAGTACTCGCAAGCAAGGAGCTATACTACATATGCATGCATTGGTATCAACTGGGATAAGGCTATTATATGTGGACTGAACTGCAGAAAGCCGGAATAAGAGGGGGATAACTAATCCTGTTGAAGACTACGCTTCAGGCAGCCTCCGTCTTGCAGCATGTAAAAGAGAGTAGACTGAAGTCCTCCAAGTAGCATCGCATAGCATAATCCTAACCGATGGTCCTCTCCTCGTCGCCCTGTGAGAGAGCGATCACCGATTGTATCTGGCACTTGGAAGGGTGTGTTTTATTAAGTATCCGGTTCTAGTTGTCATAAGGTCAAGATACAACTCCGGGTCGTCCTTTTACCGAGGGACACGACTATTCGAATAGATAAACTTCCCTGCAGGGGTGCACCACATACCCCAACACGCTCGATCCCATTTGGCCGGACACACTTTTCTGGGTCATGCCCGGCCTCGGAAGATCAACACGTCGCAGCCCTACCTAGGCACAACAGAGAGGTCAGCACGCCGGTCTAAATCCTATGGCGCAGGGGTCTGGGCCCATCGCCCTTTGCACACCTGCACGTTGCGTACGCGGCCGGAAGCAGACCTAGCCTAGTGGCTTTCCAGTCCAATCCGGCGCGCGCCACTCAGTCGCTGACGTCACGAAGGCTTCGGCTGATACCACGACGCCGGGATACCCATAACTACTCCCGCGTAGATGGTTAGTGCGTATAGACCAAATGGCCAGACTCAGATCAAATACCCAGATCTCGTTAAGCGTGTTAAGTGTCCGCGAATGCCGACCAGGGCCAGGCCCACCTCTCTCCTAGGTGGTCGGAACCTGCCCTGTCGCTCCGCCTCAAAGATCCACTCGCGGGTGCTCCTACGAGCCTACCCGTCTTTAGTCACCACATGTATCATGTATAAAGTATATAGTGTATACCCGTGATCACCTCCCGAGTGATCACGGCCCGATAGTATAGCAAGGCAGACGGACAAGAATGTAGGGCCACTGATGATAAGCTAGCATCCTATACTAAGTATTAGGTTTGCAGGTAAAGGTAACAACAGTAGTAGCAAGGACAGGCTATGCATCAGTATAGGATTAACGGGAAGCAGTAACATGCTACACTACTCTAATGCAAGCAGTATAGAGAAGAGTAGGCGGTATCTGGTGATCAAAGGGGGGGCTTGCCTGGTTGCTCTGGCAAGAGAGAGGGGTCGTCAACTCCGTAGTCGTACTGGGTAGCAGCGGCGTCGGTCTCGGTGTCTATCGAGAGAAGAGGGGGAGAAACAATAAATATTTAAGCAAGCATATGCATAGTGATGCATGACATGACAAGTAACGGCGTTAGAGGTGCCCTAACGCAGTAGTAGGTGATACCGGTGAAGGGGGATGACATCCGGGAAAGTATCCCCGGTGTTTTGCGTTTTCGGGCAGAGGACCGGAGGGGGAAAGTTGCGAGTTCGATAGGTTAGGGAGGTGTGGCGGACGAACGGGTTGCGTATCCGAAATCGTCTCGTCGTTCTGAGCAACTTTCATGTTGAAATTATTTTAATCCGAGTTACGGATTAAAAGATATGATTTTCTAAAGATTTTATTAATTTCTGGAATTTAATTAATTATCTAAAATAATTCGATAAACAGATTAATGACATCAGCATGATGTCATGCTGACATCATCAGTCAACAGGGTTGACTTGGTCAACCTGTCCAGTGGGTCCAGTGGGACCCACCTGTCATACACTGTTTTAATTAACTAATAATTAATTAGGTTAATTAGTGATTAGGTTAATCTAATTATAATTAGTTAATTTAATCATAATTAATTAGGTTAATTAATTAATTAATTAATTATATTATTTATTATTTATTTATTTATTATTATTTTTTTAATCCTTTTTTTATTAAACGTTCTGGGGGCTGGGCCCTACATGTCATAGGCCCAGGGGGCCTTAGCGGGCATCGGGCGTAGCGGTTACGGGCGTGCGGGCGCAGAGGCGCTGGCGCCCAGTCCGAACGGGCGATGATGCAGGGGCGAGCACCGGTAGCGGGCGCCAGGCGGCGGAGGAGCAGCGGGGCGCCGGCGGCCACCGCGACGAGCAGCCACAGATGCAGGGAATGGGGGGGGAGTGACAGGGCGAGGCCGCGGGCTTGGGCCGAAAGCAGGGGACGGGCAGCGGCGGCACGACGAGGTCAGCGCGTTCGCGGGCGGCGAGGGGAGCAGGACGGCGCACTGGCCGTGGACGGATCGGGCGCGCGGCCGCAACGAAGGGGCGGAGCGCGACGGGCGAGCCAAGCGGAGCGGCGCGCGGCCAGGGCGCGGCACGGCAGCGGTGAGCGCGGGGCCGGAGCGCGCGCGGGGTGGAAGCCGTGGCCAAGGGCATGGCCGAGCGGTAGCGGGCGCGTGAGCGGCGGTGACCGCGGGGAAAAGAGGAGGGGCGGCTCACGGTGCGTTGTAGGGAGCGGGGCAGTGGGCTCGCGGCAGCTTGGGGTGGTCCGACGACGGCGGGGCGAGGACGAGGCGACGGCGAGTGGCGATGGGTGACGGGGCCCGTTGCGTCGAGGCCGTGAGCCACAGCGGCGGCGGGGCGGCGCTGGGAGCGGGCGCCGGTGTCGGGGTCGAGTGGTGGAGGGCTCGGAGCGGCAGAGGGCTCGGCGATGGGGGTCTCCTGCCCCTGATCCAGATCGGGTCCGAGAGGAGGGGGCGCGAGGAGAGAGTGGGGGGGGGGAAGGGTCGAGGCGGAGGGCGACGGTGGCAGCTCCGGCGTAGTGGCCGCGGGGGTCGGCGGCGGTGTCAACGGGATCCCGATCCAGATCGGATCGGGAGGGAGTGGACCGAGCGGGGGGGGGAGTGGGGGGGTATGGGCTAGGGTTCGGTGGGAGTGGGGGGATAAGGGAGGCGTGGGGGGGCGGCTGGGCCGTGGGGGGAGCCGGCCCGCTCGGGCAGCTGAGGCCAGCTGGGCCACTTGGCCCAGCGAGGGGGGGTCCTGTTTTCCCTTTTTTTTATTTGCTTTGTTTTCTCTTTTGTATTTTCTTTTTCTTTTATTTCTGTTTATCTATTTTCTGTTTCTTTTAGATTTACTTTATATGTAGTTTTATAATATATCAACTCAGTCCCTAAATCAGCATTATTAGTTAGGCTACTTTCATAATTAATTTGGCACTAAATAAATTAGTTTTACATTTGTTTATTATTTAAAAATATTTAATAGATGTTTTAGCCCCTGTTTTTATATTGTTTAGGCACTTAAACATTTTGGAAAAGGTTGGTTCCAACATCTAAAATAAGTTAGGGATTATTTGCCACATGATGATCATTTTAGTTTTCATGTTTGAGAAGTTTAGAATTTCACTTATTATTTGAATTTGAATTGGAACCGGATTTGGATCAACGTGAGATTAGTAACAGTAATAGTGGTGACATGGCATCATTAGCAAAGGATAACTGTAGCTTAATTACCCGGGCGTCACACTGGCGTAGCTTTTCCAGGTCCAGATTTCCAGCTGCCGGAATTCTCCCTCTTGGTGTGTTCTTTGCAAATTATGAGAGAAAAAGCGTTAGAATTACTCCAAAAATCATTATTATGGATAAAAACATTGTAAATAATAGTAATAAAACATGATGCAAAATGGACGTATCAACTCCCCCAAGCTTAGATCTCGCTTGTCTTCAAGCGAAAACCAAAATAAAAAAACATGTCCACATGCTTTGAGAGAGAGGTGTCGATAAAAACAAAATACGGACATCAAAGCATCATGTTGATTATTATAACAGCAACAACATTAAACATAGGAGTTTTATCAGAGAACTTTTATCATATACTTCTCATGAATAAGTAATAGTTCATCACACAATCGAAGTATAAAGCAAAAACTCTATTAGAAACCAACAAACTATGTTCTCAGTCAACTTTGCAACTACAATTCATCATCTTTTCAGGAAGGGTTACGTGTCAGAGCCTTTAGGCAAGTCCACATACTCAACCATCATATAGTCTTCTATGATTGCTAACACTTACCTCGTACCCATGAGCAAAACGTTTCAACCAGACACATATAAAGACAGGGGCTTATAGTTTCGCCTCCCAACTTACTCACCTCAAGGGTGATGTTAACAATAATAACTCATGCTATCTATATTCAACTGGACATATGTGCCTAGATCTTTCCACACCACATGATGCTTGTCAAAAGAGAAAAGTAAAAGGAATAGAGGGAAAAACTTTGACTGTTCGCATAAAAGTAAAAGATAGGCCCTTCGTAGAGGGAAGCAGAGGTTGACATGCGCTTATTTGTTTGTATGCTCAATCCCTTAATGCAAGAGAATGTCACATTGTATTGCCCCTTAAGATGACAACCTTTATTATGCAGTATGTCGCTTTTATTCTTTGTCATCCAATTTCATACAATGCTCAATTTTCTCTTACACTAAATGATCTCACACTTTTATAAGCAATTTTTATTGCCTTTTTGCACCGATGACAACTTACTTGAGGGATCTTGCTCAATCCCTAGGTAGGTATGGTGGACACTTGAAAATAGATTTGGGTTTAAGGGGTTTTGTATGCACAAGTAGTATCTCTACTTAGTACAGATTTTTTGGCTAGCAAAGATAGGGGGCAAGCACCACATGTTGAAGGATCTATGACAATATGACTTCTATGTGAATATAAACAAACATAAATCATTAAATTGTCTTCCTTGTCCAATGTCAACAATTTTGGCATATAATATTTTGATGAGGGCTCACAATCACAGAAGATTTCTAGGATAGTATATCTATATGTGAATCTTCTCTTCCATTATTAATTCTTTCATGAGTTGCATCATTGACTTATGCTATGTTTGTCAATCTGTAATAAAATTTTCTACTTATACTTTTCCTTATGTGGTGCTATCACCTACCATAGGATTAGTATATAATCTTATTGATTTATTTCCTTTCTATTTTTCTTTCTTTCCTATTTTTTTCTTTATTTGCAACATGAAAGTAAAGAAAGCAAAAACTCAAACTAACTTTATTAAATAACTTGCACACGATTACAAGGATAGATCACTAAACAAACTCTCATAGAAGAAAGGATCGAACTAAACTTTTACTCATGTAAAGCAAAAGGATCGAACTAAAATAAGTAAAAGCAAAAGGATAGTGGGATGATACGATACCGGGGCACCTCCCCCAAGCTTGGAGGAAGCCAAGGGGATTGCCCATACCTGATACTCAATTATCCTTTTGTGGTGATGAAGATGATGGTGGTGATGAAGAAGAAATCTTGTCCTCAGATTTCCATGGCAGTGGTCCACCATCGTGAGAGGAAGAGTGAGTCTCACGAGTCCTGCAACTAGCAGCCAAACTCATACCTTTAAACCTCGCCTCATATTCAAAGACTTGGTTTGAAGATCATAGATCTGTCTTTGGAGGAGGTTGATTTGCTCGTTGAAGGTGAAGATGATGTCCTTCATGGGCTTGCCATCGACCTTGAGATCACAGTAAAGGTCCATGATCATATGGTGATTGGCATAGAGCCCACGCTCCACCTTCCCCTTGCACCGGAAGACGTCTTGCTCCACAGCTTCAAGCCTGGCCTCCATGGTTCCCATCCCCTTCGGACATACACTGGTGCGCGTGGTCCTAAACAAACAGTTTTTAACCCCTTTCTACGACGGCATTTGGAATCATCACCAGGTGAGTGTGGGCGATAGGGGGGTCCTTCCTACACGACCTAGAAACCGTCGGGGATATGCCCTCCTGGCACACACACTCGGCAAAATGAGGTCGTGTGTGACTAGCGAGCACTCAAATACGGAAATACATACAGTAGAGCTAAAAAATAAAATTATATGGCAAAATTGTTTCTGGTCGCAAGTACATCCCACAAAGTCAGTCCCTGCTAAATGGTTCTGTTCGTATGTACATCCCACACAGTCGCTCCAAGGAAAACGTTTCTGTTCACAGGTACATCACACACAATTTTTCCCGTTAAATCGTTTGTGATAGCGTTGCCATTGCACATGATTTTAATGATTTTATCGTTTGCGCTATAGAATGCATCACACACGGTGCATAGAAGAAACTGTGTGGCAAAGGCTGTCCATCACACACACTTTTTATGTCGTAAAAATTTGCACAAGGTGGCCTAACGCAAACCGTTTTCAAGAGAAATTTGTGTGTGCAGTGGAGATTGATCGCACACGTAGTGGATCCTAGAAACGTTTCTGATCTCCACGTATATCATAAACGTTTCGCTTTTGCAAACCGTGTGCAGTGTAATCCCTAATTAATCCCTACTTTAAAAATCACATGTTTTGAATTTGAAAGTAGGCAATCACTTATTTCATATCCAACCATGTTTATTACAAATATAGGTTCAACCATGAATCCATAATTCAATGCACAGGTACATATACTAAAGAACTAAAGAAGCACCAAGTAAAGAATGATGAACCACAGTTGTACTAAAGACTGTAAAGAGAGAGGCGAAAGACATTCTGGTTGCTGGAGAAGGTGAAGCGGAATGCCCATATTGTGCCCTCCTCCATGCGTAATGCGCGCACGACTCTAGGCCAACCTGTTGTGATGGCTGTCCGTCCATCCTTCACTGTCTCCATTAGGACTTCTCGATGCTCATTGTAGTCTGGATGAAATACTTTAACCTTCATTGCGTGTCCACCAATCATGTAATTTTCGAGGTAATATTCAGTGAACTGCTTCGGGAACTGTCGGTGTCAAAACCGGCGGATCTCGGGTAGGGGGTCCCGAACTGTGCGTCTAAGGTTGATGGTAATAGGAGACATGGGACACGATGTTTACCCAGGTTCGGGCCCTCTCTATGGAGGTAATACCCTACTTCCTACTTGATTGATTTTGATGAATATAAGTATTACAAGAGTTGATCTACCTCGAGATCATAATGGCTAAAACCCTAGAAGTCTAGCCTATGTGATTATGATTCTCTCTGCCTCTACGGACTAAACCCTCTGGTTTATATAGACACCGAAGGGGACTAGGGTTACACAAAGTCGGTTACAGAGAAAGGAATCTTCATATCCGAACGCCAAACTTGCTATCCATGCCAAGGAGAGTCCCATCCGGACATGGGTGAGAGTCTTCGGTCTTGTATCTTCATAGCCCATCAATCTGGCCCATGTCCAACAGGCCGGACGCCCGACGAGCCCTTAGTCTAGGACTCCCTCAGTAGCCCCTAAACCAGGCTTCAATGACGAGGTGTCCGGCGCGTAGATTGTCTTCGCCATTGCAAGGCAAGTTCCTCCTCCGTATACTCCAACACAGTCTTCGAACACAACGAACGTGTCTGGATCTGCAAAACAAGTACCACACACCACCGTAGAGAGTATAATTTTTCACGAGTCCAATCTGCTGACAACTTTTTGGTAACGTGATATCACGTCCGTGCCATTTATTATTTCGAACCATTTTTCGGCCTACCGCTCCATATTTCGGGATTCTCATCAATACGGTTTTATTGGAACATCTTGTCAAAGGAGAGATCGTGTCCCCTTATTGCGGGATTCTCATCAATACGGGTGTCGGTGTCAAAACCGGCGGATCTCGGGTTGGGGGTACCGAACTGTGCGTCTAAGGCGGATGGTAACAGGAGGCAGGGGACACAATGTTTACCCAGGTTCGGGCCCTCACGATGGAGGTAATACCCTACGTCCTTCTTGTTTGATCTTGATGATATGAGTATTACAAGAGTTGATCTACCACGAGATCGTAGTGGCTAAACCCTAGAAGCTAGCCTATGATTATGATTGTTGTTGCCCTACGGACTAAACCCTCCGGTTTATATAGACACCGGAGGGGGCTAGGGTTACACAGAGTTGGTTACAAGGGAGGAGATCTACATATCCGAACTGCCATGCTTGCCTTCCACGCAAAGGAGAGTCCCACCCGGACACGGGATGAAGTCTTCAATCTTGTATCTTCATAGTCCAACAGTCCGACCGAAGGATATAGTCCGGCTGTCCGAGGACCCCCTAATCCAGGACTCCCTCAGTAGCCCCTGAACCTGGCTTCAATGACGATGAGTCCGGCGCGCAGATTGTCTTCGGCATTACAAGGCGGGTTCCTTCTCTGAATACTCCATAGAAGATTTTGAACACAAGGATTGTGTCCGGCTTTCCAAAACAAATTCCACATACCACCGTAGAGAGTACAATATTTCCACAAATCTAATCTGCTGACAACTTTTCATAACATGACATCACGCCATAGCCTGGTCATTATTCGAACCGTTTTTCTAAACCAGCTACTACACGTATTGCGAGGCAGTTTTCTTGGCACGTCTTGTCGAAGCAGAGATCGTGTCCCCTTATCACGGGATTCTCATCAATACGGGTGTGGGTAACCCAACCGCGCTATCAATTACGGCGCTTGGGGAATAAGCGAGTTTACCAGGCAGGTGGGGAGGCGCATAGCTTCTTCCGCCCTTATAAAGGGACAAGGACTCCTCCTTTTCAACCACGCCTTCTACTTCCCTGCCCATCCATTCTTGCGCACTCAAGCTCCAGCGCCTAAGTTCGCATTTTCTCCATAAAACCACTCCAAACATGTCCGGAGCGGGAGGCAAGTGGATGGTCTCCTCTGTTACGGAGGAGAACATTACAAAGCTCTGGGAAGCCGGATACTTGGCCGTAGACATCGCGCACCGGCTCCCAAACGAGGGGCAGATCGTCCCTACCCCCGAATCCCACGAAAGGGTTGTATTCCTTACCCATTTCGTCCGCGGGCTAGGATTTCCCCTCCACCCATTTGTTCGCGGGCTCATGTTCTACTACGGGCTGGACTTCCATGATCTGGCCCCCAATTTCATCCTCAACATCTTGGCGTTTATCGTCGTGTGCAAGGCCTTCCTCCGCATCAAGCCAAACTTCAGTCTGTGGCTAAAAACCTTCAATGTTAAACTGAAGGTGGTGGTCGGCCAGCAAGCGGAGTGCGGAGGCGCCATGGTGGGAAAAATGCCCAACGTCACCTGGCTCGAAGGCTCCTATGTGGAGACAGTGAAGGGGTGGCAATCAGGGTGGTTCTATATCACTGAGCCGCGTGACACCAACTGGGTAGCGGCCCCCGAATTTCGATCCGGCATCCCCACGCGGCTCACCTCCTAGAAAGAGAAGGGCGTCTCCTAGGGTTCATCAGTGGAGCTGACCAGACTCCAGAACTGTGTTAAAAACATGATAAGCAAGAAAATCAAGCTTGTCAACATGGTCCAGGTTATGCTCTTCCGCCGAATCCTCCCGTGTCAAAGACGGGCATTCAATATGTGGGAGTTCAACCCGGTCAAGCACCAGACGCTACAAGAGCTCTTTGACACGACACACCAGGACATCTGGAGGGTGCTGTTCAAGTCCGCCGAGGTACCTCCTCCCCTTACCGAGGATCGCAGACTCGGCGCAAAGCGCCCTGCCAATCCGGTAAGCTTCTTATATCTCATAAGACGTTTCTTTCCCTAGTATAATCATCTGGGGGATCTAAGCCTCCACACCATTTAACAGGAATGGGTTGCGATAGCGGAGCAGATCGATTGTTCGGCCCCACTGCCCGAGGATCCAGCAAGTGCTCTCTTAACGGAGATGCTGGTTCCGGTGCCCTATGAGGTGCCGGAGAAGAAGGCCAAGAAGTAGGCCATAGGGACCAGGAAAGGTCTCCGGTGCAAGGTCGTATCGGAATCATCATCCGATAACACCGAGGCGCCCTCCTCCCATGAAAACGAGGAGGAGGAAGAGGAAAGTTCTCACCCCCCAACCGGGGGAGACAAGAAAAGGAAGGCCGCCCCGTCAGGGGAATCCAAAGGGTCCAAGAAGGGAAGGACTCTCCTTCCGGACTGCTCCACGGCGGCCGCTTTTAGCGACGAGGAGTGGTTGCCTTGGGACAAGCCCCTGGCGAAGTCGTTGGTATCCGGATACCATAATAGCTCTTGGTATGTTTTATTTTATTACTTCTTATCATGCTGAACATGATCTTGCAGCCCCTCCAAAGCCCGTATCAATGTATCCTCTTCGGATGAGTCTTTGGGCCTGTCAGAGATGAACAGCGATTCACTCCCGACCGCCTCCTCCCCCAGCCCTACGGACGACGTTGAGGTGCTGTCTCAAAGGGTACTGAACCAAGGGGAGACAGTTCCGGAAGCGCCCCAAGGCGACATTCTGGACGTTGGGTGCACGAGGGGCAAGACTCTCGTGGGCTCTAATGCTAGGGCAGCAAGTCTGTGCCGATGGCCTCTGCCCATCCAGGGGCATCGGACAATTTGCTGGACGCGCTTCGCGATGCTTCCATTGACGAAGAGCACCGCACTATCATGAGTGTGGTGGTCAAGAAGATTCAGTCCGCCAAAAGCAGACTGACTGAAGCCTGTGCCAGCCTACTTACAGGCTTTGAGGTAAGTAATCAAATTGTGAGAAAATGTTACAGCATAGACAGTAGCCCCATGATGCTCTGTTTGGTGTTTAGAAGAAAGGGCGAACAGAGGATCAAATAATAATCACAAGTGTCTAATCGGAATATGTCTATGTGAATAAGTAGGCTTCACTGCTGGCCGCTGCCGCTCACACGGCGGAGGTCTCCGCACTGAAGCGGGACCTTGAGCGGTCCAAGGAAGAGCTCGGACTTACCAAGAGGCATCTCGAAGAGAACAAAGGTAAGTGATACCTCGTCTGTTTATTGATAAAGAAAGAGGAAACTAGTTGTTAGATCATAGGATCGTCATGAATTTTGCTAGGGGCCATGACTGAGGTGGCGACCCTGAAGAAGGCGTTGTCAGAGGCCGAAGGAAAAGCGGCCAAGGAGCGCGCCGAGCGCGAGAAGCAAGAGGCCCGAGTCGGTGAGGTTCAGCAAGAGCTCCAGGAGTTTGTCAAGAAGTACGAGTCCTTGGAGCGTGACTCTAAGACACAAGGGTCCGAGCTTGCAAAGGCCCTCGAGAACGCACAAAATGCTAAGGCCGAAGCCCAAAAGGCCCTCCAGGAAATTGAGGTCGTCAGGAAGATAGCGGCGGGTAAGGCATTCTTTATGCAAAGCAAGCATGTGAAGGAAACTTTCCTTTTACTTACCCGAATTCGGAGCTCTCCAGGAGCATTCGCAGATCTACCCCGCAGTGTGTCGGATGCCGCGGAGTTCTATCGGGTCGAGGAAGGGAGCTCGATGGAGAAGTTGTTCTGGTCTCAGTATACTGGGACCGAACATCCGATACCCTTGAGAGACCAGTTGAAGCAGCTGGTCGAGCTTCACAAGGCGGCCGAACTGGCCATGAAGGACCTCATAGTCCATATGTGGCCTGGCGAGCCCCTGCCAGGCAGCTATTTCGGCCTGGTAAGGCGGCTTGTAAACGCCTGCCCCTGGCTTGAATTCATAAAGCGGTCCGCCTGCATTGAGGGTGCGCACAGGGATTTTGCCTGGGCGAAAGTGCACTGGGCGAAGATGGACGCCGAGAAGCTGGTGAAGGAGGGGCCACCGGAGGGCAAGGAGCATCGCCACCCCGAAAAGTATTATGACAGTGTCCTGAAGGGTGGTCGCCTTGTGGCAGATGAATGTGCTAAGGATGTGATATTTGAATGAATGTACTCATTGATCATGTAATATGAAACGAGTTCATGTGTGCTATGTAATGCTTGTTAATTTAAAATATTACCTTCTGTGTGGCCGTTTATAAAATTTGAGAGTTGGCTAGTCGTCGGCTTCTGCCCCCATGTAACTTGTACTGAGGTGTTCGGGATAAACCTGATCACTCTTTATCCCAGTTTTGGGTCCTTCGAAGGAGGTGTTCCGCACAACGAACCAGGCAATTGGACTATAAGGCTTTATCACTCTCACTTAGCCATAGAAGTCTACAATTTTAAATTTTGGCGAAGCCCCTAGTATTCGGAAGGCTGAACTTGGGGCTCTATGTACACCCAAATCGGACAAGGCCGACTAATCGCCTGAAGCGGAAAAAATCTTTAAGGATTTGAGACCTCTTCGAGCAGCGACCAGCTCTCGCCGCATCATGACACTCAGTTTTTGGCTTTCTCTATTGAGGTGCTTGTCCGAAAGAACCGGGACACAATCGCAGTAGATCTCCCAGTGCTACCTTAGCCGATATAGCGGAACGTAAGGTACCAAAACATGGGAGCCGGGCAAACCCAACTATTGACCCAAGACATGATTCGGAGCTGATGCATATAATGCTATAAGTTCGGAGTGCCGCACTGTCGAAAATGTTTGAATGTTTCATGCCGTGTTATGGAGTAAACTGAAGCCCCTGGCGCACTGGTTGTATCAGAATGTACGGGTGCAACTTGTCGTAAGTAAGCAGACAGGAAAAAAGATAAAGGAATGCAATAATGAGCTGATGATGTATATTTTTATTTAAATGATTCGTCAAAGCGTATGCATACATGTAGTGCAATAAGTAAGAAATAGGACTATTTGACATGTCCTATCCAAGGTCAAGCTGCGTGTGGGTATGCAAGACAGGTATATCGATCGTTATCAGAGACTACCCAAGGATTCCCTTGTACGTCAAAGCTTCTCGCTTCCTTGGTGTTTCTTTCCCATGACGGGTCCGATAATCAGACAATCGGAGAGGGCCTTCAGAGAATAGGAGCCTGAAAGGAAGAAAATGTTAAAGGTATACACGTCCTGAAGCGGTTGAGCCACATTGTGGGCCGTGCCATGGCCGTGCCTCCGCCTATGCCCATGGTATATTGAGTGCGTCATTATGTATGCGCGGTGCAAATTTCGCCGCTTGACTGGGACTAGGACGGAGGCTGAATTGCTAGGCGAGCTCTAAACGTGCCTGGCGATCCTCTTGCATGGTACTCTGGACTCGCTTGAAGGTGTCCGGGGTCTTTTTCACTGAATTGGCGGTTTGCCTCATAAGGTTGCTTTGCGCTTCTGCTGCGAGGGCCGCAGTGTGATCCTCCGTGCGGAGCGAGCATTCTGTGTTTCCATTAACTGTTATAACTCTGTGAGGTCCTGGCATTTTGAGCTTGAGGTATGCATAATGCGGTACCGCATTGAATCTGGCAAATGCGGTTCGTCCGAGCAGTGCATGATAGCCACTGCGGAAGGTGATGATATTGAAGATTAACTCCTTGCTTCGGAAGTTGTCCGGAGATCCGAAGACTACTTCCAGTTTTGTTGAGCCCGTGCAACAGGCCTCTACACCTGGGATGACACCTTTAAAGGTGGTTTTGGTGGGTTTGATCCTCGAGGGGTCTATGCCCATTTTACGCACTGTATACTGATAGAGCAGGTTCAGGCTGCTGCCACCGTCCATAAGGACTCGAGTGAGGTGAAATCCGTCAATGATGGGGTCAAGGACCAATGCAGCAGAACTGCCATGATGGATACTGGTGGGGTGCTCCCTGCGATCGAAGGTGATCGGACAAGAAGACCATGGGTTGAACTTTGGGGTGACTGGCTCCATCGCATAGACGTCCCTCAGAGCACGCTTCCATTCCCGCTTGGGAATATGGGTTGCATATATCATGTTTACCGTTTTCAATTGGGGAGGGAATTTCTTCTGTCCTCCTGTGTTCGGCGGCCGGGGCTCTTCCTCGTCATCGCTATGCAGCCCCTTTTCCTTGTTTTCGGCATTTAACTTGCCGGCCTATTTGAACACCCAACATTCTCTGTTGGTGTGGTTGGCTGGTTTATCAGGGGTGCCGTGAATTTGACACGAACGATCGAGTATGGGGTCCAAGCTGGACAGGCCCAGATTGCTTCTTTTGAACGGCTTTTTTCGCTGACTGGATTTAGAGCCACAGAATCCGGCATTGACTATCATGTCTTCGGCGTTGTCGCCGTTGTTGCGACGCTTGTGTCTGTTGCGACATGGCCTGCCGTTGCTATCTTTGGCATCTGAATTGCCAGGGTTTCTTGAAGTGTTGTTGCTGCGAGCCAGCCAGCTATCCTCGCCCGCACAAAAGTGGGTCAAGAGTGTCGTGAGGGCTGCCATGGACTTTGGCTTTTCTTGGCCGAGGTGTCGGGCGAGCCACTCGTCGCGGATGTTATGCTTAAATGCCACTAAGGCCTCGGCATTCGGACAGTCGAAGATTTGGTTCTTTTTAGTTAGGAACCGAGTCTAGAATTTCCTGGCTGATTCCCCTGGCTCTTGGGTTATGTGACGTAAGTTATCAGCATCCGGTGGTCGCACATAAGTGCCCTGGAAGTTATCAAGGAATGCGTCTTCCAAGTTCTCCCAACTGCTAATGGAGTTTGCTGGCAGGCTATTGAGCCAATGCCGTGCAGGTCCTTTGAGTTTTAATGGGAGGTACTTGATGGCATGTAGATCATCACCGCAGACCATGTGGATGTGGAGGAGGAAATCTTTGATCCATACCGCGGGGTCTGTTGTGCCATCATTTGATTCAATATTCAGGGGTTTAAAACCTTCTGGGAATTCGTGATCCATTACTTCATCCGTGAAGCATAGGGGGTGTGCGGCGCCTCTGTGCCGGGCTATATCATGATGCAGTTCATACGAGTCTTGTCTGCTGTATTCGGCCTGGCCGGATTTTCTTTTAGTATATCCGGTGTGACGGTCGTCGTCACTCATTGGGGCACGCCCCCGTGATCCGTAGATCGATCTTGTATGTCCTGAATTTTTTTCCAATACTTCTCGCAGGTCCTGCGCGTTACCCCGGGCCTTGGTATTTTTGTTTGACGGGCGACGGGGTGCGGTCTAGACTTCGGGCTGATATGCCGCTTTGTCTCGGCCATGAGGTGGCCGGTCAGCCGCATCATACGCTGGTGGTGTAGGCTTTAATGCTTCCTCCTCAAGTTGGGGTAGCAACCTGCGCTTTGGGTAACTTTTGGTTGGGCACTCGAGTCTGTATTCCTCGGCTGCCAGTACCTTGGTCCATCTATCCTCTAGCAAATCTTGATCAGCTTGAAGCTGTTGTTTCCTTTTCTTCAGGCTTTTTGCTGTGGCTATAAGCCGGCGCTTGAAGCGCTCCTGCTCGACGGGATCCTCAGGCACGATAAATTCTCCGTCACCGAGGCTCACCTCATCGTCAGAGAGAGGCATGTAATTGTCATCCTTTGATTCTCCACCTGCCGCCTGTTCCTTAGGGCTAGCTTGCCCATCCTCCCGCTCGAAGCCTGGATGGAGGGGATTGTCTTCGGCACTATCCGCAGCATTATTGTTTCTTGTGCCGGTGTTGCTGCTTTTGCTATGGCGGGGCTTAGAGCAGCGCTGATGACGCCTGTGCTTAGATTGCTTCTCGAGGGGATTATCTTCAGTTGCCTTATTGCCATGGCTTTCTTTGGGGGTTTCCACCATGTATATATCATATGATGAGGTGGCTGTCTAGCGCCCTGTGGGCGGTGGTTCCTGTTCTTCTCCTGCATCGTCATCCATACCGTCGATGTCTTCGGAGCCGAAATCAAGCATGTCGGTTAAGTTGTCGACAGTGGCTATTAAGTGGGTGGTGGGTGGGGGACGAATTTCTTCGTCATCCGCTTCCCGCTCGAGCCAGACACAGTTCGACCAAGGGCCTCCTAACAAGGAGAGAGACCTTAATGAATTTAGCACGTCGCCCAAGGGTGAGTGCTGAAAGATATACACGGAGGTGAACTCCATGATCGGTGCCCAATCAGATTCGATAGGCACGGACGCAGGCGGCTTGGAGCCTGTGGCCGGGGACGAATCCAAGGGTCCGGCAACACAGGTCTCACAGGAGGTGAAGTTAGTATTCGACTCTATCGCCGCTGGGTGTGCGGCCTCCGTGGCGGGGTCCATCCACCCGTCCTCAGACGACACGATTTGTTCCGGTTTGAGGGCCGGAGTAGCCACAGGTGTGATCTCCCGAACATCATCCAGTGGCAGAGCTAAGTCATGCTCGTCGTGACTGTGCGGCGCACCTGACATGGGCTCGAATCCATCGAAGATCAAGTCTCCATGGATGTTGGCAGTATAGTTCAAGCTTCCAAACCTGACCTAATGGCCAGGGGCGTAGCTATCGATCTGCTCCAGATGGCCAAGCGAGTTGGCCCGCAATATGAAGCCGCCGAATACGAAGATCTGTCCGGGGAGAAAAACCTCACCCTGGACCGCATCGTTGCCGATGATCGAAGGAGCCATCAAGCCTTATGGTGATGACACAGTGGAACTCTCGATGAGAGCACCAATGTCGGCGTCAAAACCAGTGGATCTCGGGTAGGGGGTCCCGAACGGTGCGTCAAAGGCTGATGGTGACAGGAGGCATGGGACACAATGTTTACCCAGGTTCAGGCCCTCTCGATGGAGGTAATACCCTATGTCCTGCTTGATTGATCTTGATGATATGAGTATTACAGGAGTTGATCTACCATGAGATCATAGAGGCTAAACCCTAGAAGCTAGCCTATGATTATGATTGTTGTTGTCCTATGGACTAAACCCTCCGGTTTATATAAGCACCGGAGGGGGCTACTATTACACAGAGTCGGTTACAAGGGAGGAGATCTACATATCCGAACTGCCAAGCTTGCCTTCCACAGGAAGGAGAGTCCCTCCCGAACACGGGACGAAGTCTTCAATCTTGTATCTTCATAGTCCAACAGTCCGGCCGAAGGATATAGTCCGGCTGTCCGAGGACCCCCTAATCCAGGACTCCCTCAACGGGTATGGGTAATCCAACCGTGCCACTTGCACGGCCCCTGGGGAATAGGCGAGTTTTATGGCGAGTGGGGAGGCGCTTGATATTCACTGCCTTTATAAGGAGATAAGGATTCACCTCTTTCACCCACGCCTTCTCTCTTTCCGCCTACCCACTCTCAAGCTCCAGCGCCCAAGTTCTCATCTTTTCTGCCTCAAGAAAGCACTCCGAACATGTACGGAGCGCAGGGCAAGTGGATGGCCTCTACCGTCAGGGAGAAGGACATCACCCAGCTTCGGGAGGCCGGATATTTGGCCAAGGAGGTCGCCCATCGGCTTCCGGCCGAGGGGCAGATGGTCCCTACCCCGAAGCCCCATGAGAGGGTAGTTTTCATCCCCCACTTCGTCCGCGGGCTGGGATTTCCACTCCACCCCATCGTCCGCGGGCTCATGTTCTACTATGGGCTGGATTTCCATGATCTGGCCCCAAATTCCTTCCTCACTATCTCGGCATTCATCGTTGTTTGTGAGGCTTTCCTCCGCACCCAACCCCAGTTCGGATTGTGGCTGAAGACCTTCAATGTGAAGCCGAAGGTGGTGGGCAGCCAACATGTAGAGTGCGGAGGCGCCATGGTGAGCAAGATGTCCAACGTCCCGTGGCCCAAAGGCACCTTCGTGGAGACCGTCAAGGGGTGGCAGAAGTTGTGGTTCTATGTCACAAAGCCCCACAACTCTACCTGGGTCGTGGCTCCCAAATTTAAATCCGGGGCCCCAATGCGGCTTACCTCCTGGCAAGAGAAGGGCCTAGATTGGTCCTCGTCGGACAAGCTGACAGCGCTTTAGACGTGCATTAGGAGCATGATGGACAAGAACGTCAAGCTTGTCGATGTGATTCAGGTGATGTTAGTTCGCCGGATCCTTCCATGCTAGAGTCGGGCTTGCCACCTATGGGAGTTCGATCCGGCCGAGCACAAGACTTTGCAACGGTTCTTCGGAACTATGCACGAAGATATCTGGAAGGTTCTCTTCAAAGCCAACGAGACGTGGCCGAAGATGACCGAGGACCGTGGGCACGACCTGGCCCAGCCCACCAGCTCGATAAGTTTTCTGTGTTTCAAGGTATATCCCTTACTTGCTTACTCAAGGAGGATGTTCGAACTTCCCTATTTGTTTTTTCAGGGACCCACGAAGAAGGCAGAGCGGATTCAGTGTCCGGCTCCGCTGCCCGAGGAACCAGCCATCCTGCTTCTGACGAAGATGCTGGTTCCGACGCCCTACAAGGCACTGGATAAGAAGGCCAGGGGGACCGGAGGTGGCCTCCGTCCCAAGGGTACTTTGGACATGGTGTCCGAAGACGTCGAAACTCACTCCTCCGCCGCTGAAGATGACGAGGAGGAGGAGGAGGAAGAAGAAAGCAACTCCCCCCTCCATGAGGGGGAAAGAAGAGGGCGGCCTCCACAAATCTGGAGGCAGAGATGTCCAAGAAGGGGAAGGTCTCCCTCGCGGATAGCTCCACGTGGGACTTTATAGGAGCCCAGAACGGCGCCCCCGAGATAAGCCCCTGGCCGAATCGTGACTATTCAAAGACCCTGACGTATTCATATATCAGCCTCTTTACTTAAAAAATTTAACATGTTGAATCATGTACTTGCAGTCTAGCTCGTTCCACCCTTGAGCGATTCTCATCTTCGGGGAACTCGCTGGACCCGAAGGTGATGGACAGCCGGTCCCTTCCGGCGGCCTCCTCTCCCAGGGCCATGGATGACACCGAGGTGTTGTCCTGAAGGATCCCAGGCTAGGGAGAGACGCAGGAGGCCGTCAGGATGGCGCCAGAGGGCGAGACCTCGTCCACCGAACACATGGGGGAGCAGATCCCCATGGAGACTGACGATGTGGGTCATGTCCAATTCAGCCCCTAGCCGAATACGGTCCTGGAGACCTATACGGCTCCGGAATCCGGCCAGTAGCCTCCTTCATCGGAAGGAGGTGTGCCCATTCCGCCAGTGACCTCTGTCCAACCAGAGGCACCAGATACTCTACTGGAAGCGCTGCGAAGTGCTTCCATCGTTGAGGAACACCATACCCTCATGGGTGCGGTGATTGAGAAGATTCAGTCTGCGAAGGCTTTGAGGTAAGCAATGCAAAGTAAGTCACAGTATAGACAATAGCCCCTGAGACTCTGTCCGGTTTTCGGAAAGAAGAGCCGGACAAAGGATCAAATAGTTTTTCGCAGGAGACTAACTAGATATGTCTATGTGAATAAGCAAGCATCGCTACTAGTCGTGACCTCTCATGCTGCCGAAGTTTCTGGACTGAGGCAGAGTCTGGAGCGAGTCGAGGAAGAGCTCAGCCAAGTGAAAAAGAAGCTAGAGGACAAGCAGGGTATGTAATGACCTATTTAGATATGACAAGATATGAATTGCTTGTGTTGATCGTATGATAATTTGTAGGAGAGGCGTCTGAGGTGGAAACCCTCAAAGCAGCGCTGGCTGAACCTAGAAGAGGGCGACAGATGAACAGGCCACCCACGAAAAGCACGAGGCCAGGGTCGGTGAGGTCCAGCAGGAGCTACAGGACGCCGTGAATAAATACGAGTCCTTGGAGCGCAAGAATGCGGACCAAGAGTCCGAACTTGCCAAGGCTCGTCAACTGCATAAGAGGCCCGGGTTGAAGCCCGGAGCACCCTCCAGGAAATCCAAGAGGCCAAGAAAATTGCGGCGGGTAAGGCTTTTATTATGCAGAGCAAGTATGTGAAGAAGAGATATCTCTTGCTAACCCGGATTTGGAGTTCTCCAGGGGAGTTTGTGGATATTCCACATAGTATTTCTGACGCTACGGAATTCTTCCGAGCCAAAGAGGGGAGCTCAATGGAGAGGTTGTTCTGGTCGCAATACCTTGTGCCAGAACATCCCATGCCCTTTAGCGACCAGCTAAAACAGTTGGTCGAGCTGCATAGGGTGGCTGAACTAGCCATGAAGGATTTAATAATCCGGTTGTGGCCTGCAGAAGCTATACCCGGCAGCTACTTCGGACTCGCGAAGGGGCTGGTCAATGCCTTCCCTTGGCTTCACGCCATCAAGCGGTCGGTCTGCATAGAAGGTGCGCGGATGGCCTTCGCCCGTGTCAAGATACAATGGGCGAAGACAAACGCCGTCAAGCTCGCGACCGAAGGACCGCCCGCGGGCAAGGAGCACCATACGCCCGAGTGGTATTTTGAAGATGTTCTGAAGGGATCCCGCATTGTGGCGGAGCAATGTGCTAAGGACATTATTTTTGAATGAATACATTCATGTTATCCCATCCTGTATGATGAAAACAAGGCTGATATGTAATATAATGCTTTGTTGTTTATTATTTAAAATTTTACCTCCTATGCGGCCGTTTTATCAAGTCTGAGAGTTGGCCAGTCGTCGGCTTCGGCCCCCGCGTAGGTAGTACAGGGGTGTTCGGGATGAATCTAAACACTCTTTATCCAAGAATTTGGTCCTTGAAGGAGGTGTTTAGCACAACGAACCAGGCAATCAGACTATGTGGCTTTATCACCCTCACGTAGCCATAGGAGTTTGACAATAAAAATTTAGGCGTAGCCCCTAGTATCTGAACTAGTGTGTTGTAAACGCCTGATCGGATGGGAACCGATCCATCGCATAATGCAAAAAATCGCTAAAGATTTGAAACCTCCGAAGAGCTGACCGGCTCACGCGCATCATGATAGTCAGTTTTCGGCTTTCTCTACTAAGGTGCTCATCCGGATAAGCCAGGACACAATCACAGTAGTTCTCCCTTTACTACCCTAGCCGATATAGCGGAACATAAGGTAGTAAGCACAGGAGCCGGGCAACCCAACTATTGACCAAAGACATGATTCGGAGCCAATGTATATAATGCTAAATTCGGGGTGCCTAACTGTACTGTGAAAAGTGTTCGGACTTTGTTGCTGTATTATGGGGCACAATGAAGCCCCCGCGGATTAAAAGCGTACCAAAGTGTACGGGTGCGATTTGATAAGATAATCAAAAGAGCAAACTAGTGCCGCAGAAGTTGGGCTGCAAACTGTTTCCATTATAGTTTGATTAATACGTCAAAGCATATTTGTACAAGTAGTGCAATAAGCAACAGGGAGAGCTGCGTGCGGGTCCTGAAAACAGGTAGAGTGATTGTTCAAGAGACCACCTAGAAATTCCCTTATACGTCAGTGCTTTTTGCCGTCTTGGTGTATCTATCCGTTTGAAAGGACCTGTGATCAGGCCGTCAGGAAGGGCATGTGGAAAAGAAACCTGAAAAAGGAAATAAAAAGAAAAGAAAAAAAGAAAAATAAAAAGTACGTGTGTCCAGGGGAGGTCGAGCCGTATTATGATTCGCAATCTAGTTATGCCTGCGTCTATGCCCATGGTATTTTGAGTGCGTAGTTATGTATGCGCGGTACGAACACCGCCACTTGGTATGGACTGGGACGGAGGCCGAATTGCTAGTCGAGCTCTTGACGAGCTGGGTTGTCCTGCTGCGGAGTAGTCCGGACTCGTTTAACAGTGTCCGAGAGCTCGGCCGCCGAATTGAGGTTCTGCTTGAAGAGGCCGCTCTGTACTTCTGCTGCTAAAGCAGCAGTGTGCTCCTCGGTACGGAGGGAGCGTTCCGTGTTTCCATTGACTGTTATGATGCCGCGTGGTCCAGGGATCTTGAGCTTGAGATAAGCATAGTGTGGCACCGCGTTGAATTGAGCAAATGTGGTTCGTCCCAGCAGTGCGTGTTAGCCACTGTGGAAGGGGACAATATTGAGATCAACTCTTCGCTTCGGAAGTTGTCCGGGGATCCAAAGACAACCTATAGTGTGATTGAGCCCATACAGCGGGCCTCTACACCTGGTATGACTCCTTTAAAGGTAGTCTTTGTGGGCTTGATCCTTGAGGGATTAATACCCATTTTGCGCATTGTATCCTGATAGAGCAGGTTCAGGCTGCTGCCACCGTCCATGAGGACTCGCGTGAGATGGAATCCATAAATGATTGGGTTAAGGACTAGTGTGTCTAAACCGCCATGATGAACACTGGTCGGATGGTCCCTGCGATCGAAAGTGATCGGGCAGGAAGACCATGGGTTGAACTTTGGGGCGACTGGCTCCATCGCGTAGATGTCCCTGAGCGTGCATTTGCGCTCCCTCTTGGGGATATGGGTGGCCTATATCATGTTCACTATTTTAACTTGGGGGGGACTTCTTTTGTCCCCCTGTGTTCGGTGGACGGGACTCGTCATCATCATCCCCGCTTTGCGACCCCTTCTCCTTGTTCTCGGCATTTAATTTGCCGGCATGTTTAAAGACCCAATAGTCCCTATTGGTATGATTGGCTGGTCCGTCTGGGGTGCCATGGATCTGGCATGTATGATCAAGTATTCGGTCCAAGCTGGATGGGCCCAGATTGTTTCTTTTATATGGCTTCTTCCGCTAGCCGGACTTGGAGCCACTGAATGCGGCGTTGACTGTCGTGTCTTCAGTATTGTCACCGTTGCTTCGATGCTTGTGCCTGTTGCGTTGGGGCTTGCCATTGCTATTTTTGGTCTCAGAGGTGCCAGCCTCGCTTGTAGTGTTTTTGCTATGGGCTAGCCAACTATCCTCGCCCGCGCAAAAACGGGTCATTAGTGCCATGAGGGCTGCCATGGACTTCGGCTTTTCTTGGCTGAGGTGACGGGCGAGCCATTCATCGTCGATGCTATGCTTAAAGGCCGCTAGGAATTCGGCATCCAGACAGTCGACGATCTGGTTCTTTTTAGTTAGGAACCTGGTCCAGAATTACCTGGCTGACTCTCCGGGCTGTTGAACTATGTGACTTAAGTCATCAGCATGTGGAGGTCGTACGTATGTACCTTGGAAGTTGTCACGGAAGGCGTCTTCCAAGTCCTCCCAGCTACCAATAGAGTTTTTAGGCAGACTGTTTAACCAGTGCCGAGATGGCCCTTTGAGTTTTAGCGGGAGGTATTTGATAGCATGAAGGTCATCACCGCGGGCCATATGAATATGGAGAAGAAAATCTTCAATCCATACCGCGGGATCTGTTGTTCCATCGTATGATTTGATGTTCACGGGTTTAAACCCTTCGGGGAATTCATGCCTCATTACTTCATCAGTGAAGCAAAGAGGGTGTGTGGAGCCTCTATATCGGGCCATATCGCGATGTAGCTCAGATGGATTCCGTTTGCGGCATTCGGCCCGGGTGTGATTAGGCTTGTCACGTACGAATAGATAGCCGTCATCGCGTGTCGAGGCACACCCTCGCGATCCATAGATCGATCTGGTATGTCCTGCTCTACTGTCCAGGTCCTGCTGAAGGTCATATGTATATGCCGGAGCTGTTTTATCCCTGCCTTTACAACGAGGTAGTAAGGGCTGGTGTTCGGCTTGAGTTGCCACTTTTTCCCAACCACGTGGTGGTCGGTTAGCTGCATTGTGCGCTGATGGCATGGGCTCCAACGCCTCGTCATCGAATTGAGGTAGTAATTTGCACTTTGGGTTGTCGCTTGAGGCCGTATTCCTCGAATGCTAGGACGTTAGTCCATCTATCATTGAGCAGATCTTGATCAACTTGAATCTGTTGCTGCTTCTTTTTCAGGCTCCTTGCAGTGGCTATTAGCCGGCGCTTAAAGCGCTCCTGCTCAAGAGGTTCCTCAGGCACGATAAAATCCTCGTTGCCGAGGCTCACCTCATCCTCGGAGAGTGGGAGATAATTACTGTCCTTTTTGTCTTCGTGCACGGCCTGTTCATCAAGGCTGACTCGCCCATCTTGCCGTTTGTCCTGTTCGGAAGTTGGCTCAACTGGGTCTTCATTGTCTCCGGCATCGTCTAGAGTATTGTTTTCTCCTATGCCGGCATTGCTATCTTTTTCACGGCGTGACTTAGAGCGGCGTCGTTGTCGTCGGCGCTTTGGCTGTATCTCAGGAGGTTTATCTTCCACTGGGTCTTCTTTGTCATCGCCATTAACTTCTTTGGGTGTGTCCACCATGTATACGTCGTAGGAGGAGGTGGCCGTCCAGCGCCCAGTAAATGGCGGGTTTTGGGCCTGCTCCGCTTCAGCATCGTCGTCCATACCTTCAATGTCTCCGGAGTCATAGTCAAGCATGTCGGTTAGATCTTCAACAGTGGCTATTAAGTGGGAGGTGGGTGGGAAGCGAAATTCCCCATCATCAGCCCCCAGTTCAAACCGGATATAATTCGGTTGTGAGTCCCCTGCTAAAGAGAGGGTTTTTAATGAGTTTAGCACATCGCCTAAAGGTGAGTGCCGAAAGATGTCCGCGGAACTGAATTCGACGATCGGTGCCTGGTAAGGCTTGGAGGACGAGGATGCATGTAGTTCGAAACCAGTGACCGGAGATGAATCTAGGGGTCCGGTGACACAGACCTGCTCGAAGTTGGGTATGTGTGCGGCTCCAACGCCGATGAGTCTGCGGCTTCCGTGGTGGGTTTAAGCTTCCCGTCTTCGGATGGCACAAGCTACTCCAGATCTAGGGCCAGAGCGCTTACAGGCGCAATCTCCTGGGTATGGTCCGATGACAGATTTAGGTCATGTTCATCGCGGTGGCAGGAAGCAGCTGCCATGGGCTCAAATCCATCAAACATCAAGTCTCCACGGATATCAGCGATGTTGTCCAAGCTTCCAAACCTGACCTGACAGCTAGGGGCGTAGCTGTCGATCTGCTCTAGATGGCCAAGCGAGTTGGCCTGCAGTGCGAAGCCGCCGAATACGAAGATCTGGCAAGGAAGAAAGACATCCCCCCTGGGCAGCATTGTTGTAGATGATGGATGGAGCCACCGAACCTTCTGATGACGACACATCGGAACTCTCAATGAGAGCACCAATGTCGGTGTCAAAACCGGCGGATCTCGGGTAGGGGGTCCCGAACTATGCGTCTAAGGTTGATGGTAACAGGAGACAGGGGACATGATGTTTACCCAGGTTCAGGCCCTCTCTATGGAGGTAATACCCTACTTCCTGCTTGATTGATATTGATGAATATGAGTATTACAAGAGTTGATCTACCTCGAGATCGTAATGGCTAAAACCCTAGAAGTCTAGCCTATGTGATTATGATTGTCTCTGCCTCTACAGACTAAACCCTCCGGTTTATATAAACACCGGAGGGGACTAGGGTTACAAAAGGTTGGTTATAGAGAAAGGAATCTTCATATCCGAACGACAAACTTGCTATCCACGCCAAGGAGAGTCCCATACGGACACGGGTGAGAGTCTTTAGTCTTGTATCTTCATAGCCCATCAATCCGGCCCATGTCCAACAGGTCGGACGCCCGAGGACCCCTTAGTCCAGGACTCCCTCAGGAACCACTGGCAATGAAAAAGATTCAGACATTGTTGTCTAAGAACTCATTATGGGCAGTAAAAAGAGAAGGCTGGAGAGTTTGTAGTTACCATCCTACAGCTCACTGTTGTGTTGGATAGAGCATAAACAAATAATTTGCTTGCCACCATTCGTATATTTTTGCTAATAATCCTTATCAATTTCCTCACTGGATGCTTGTTCATCAATATCTCAATTGCCCCATATGCAAAAAGGGTCGATGCGTGGATCCTTGCCAAGGGCATATGTACCTACAAGCAACAAGTCAATATTAGAAGCAAACTAGTGTCTAGGCCTGGATCTATATGCACTACATTATTGAATGACGAGGGAGTACAAGCCGAGGGATGAAGCAAACCTCGGCGGAAAATGGTGGCCACTCCCGTTGTTGTCCTGCATAAGTAGTGGAAAGGCATGATAAGTACAGCAATCTTAACATCAAACAAATATAGCAAAGGTAAACAACATCATCTCCAAATGATAGCTTGAATGTGTTGGTTTCAGCATGCTGTTAAAGAAGATATAAAATGGAAGGCAATGTTACCGAGAGCAGGCTTAACAGCCATCAAATATTGCAATTCAAACTGGTATTGTTGAAAATGAATAGAACATAGGTAATGCTTAAACATCACACTGGATAAATGTGTAAAACTGGAATAAGGACTTGTGTTAACTACACCAGGAATGACTGGAACCAAATATAGCCGTTCAAACTAGTATTGATGTAGTCGAGCGGCACAGTTCCGACTTGCACATAATGAACAACACATTGTGAATGACTGAAATAAACAAGGCATAAATGACCAGTATAACAACCAAATATAGCCATTGAAAACTAGACAGAATCTCATTGCAACCAACCTAACAAGCAAATACAGATAAATAGGGCATATGCTTGAAAACTGGACAAATGCTCACTACAACCAACCTAACAACAAGTAGAGATAAACAAGGCATCTGCTTGATAACTGGACAAATGCTAAAAAAGCAACCTAACAATGAAATACAAATAAACAAGGCATCTGCTTGATAACTGACAAATGCTAAAAAAACAACCTAACAACCAAATAAAGATAAACAAGGCATCTGCTTGATAATTGAACAAATGTTCACTGCAACCAAACAAAGAACCAAATACAGATAAACTAGGCATCTGCTCGATAACTGGAAAAATCCTCACTCCAACCAACCTAACAATGAAATACAGATAAACAAGGCATCTACTCACTATAAACAACCAAATCTATCCATTCGTAAAACTGAAGTGGGCAATTCATACTTAAACATCACATAGACCTATTGAACAATACATTTTTGCATAACTAAAATAATTAAACACGGCACAGTTAAAGCACTGCATGACAAATGCCAGTACAACAGAGGGTACGGGTTGGCAAGCTAGAAAAGTTAAGATTTGCTGATAGAATGTTGCCTCACATTTCATGGACGGGATCCTTCCAGGTGGAAGAGCACAGACCCATGGTGCGCTCTCTAATGTCACAAATGGGCTGTTTCACCTTGGAAGAACATTCGTGGGTGCCCTCCTCGTGGTCGTGGTCGATGAGATTTGACTTGGCAATTGAGGATTCCAAGCCATTGTCGTGGAACATGTCCTTCAGAAATGACAAAATGGTCTCGATGGCGTATAAAGCTCGCAATCCTTGACCGCTTGGCGGAGGAGATCAGCGGCAGGGCCATCGAAGAGATCGACGGTCGTTGAACCAGAGGGGTTGGGGATGGACCACTTAACCTATGACATGGCCCGCGTGAAGCCGTCGGTGTGGACGAGCTTGATGTCGTAGCCAGCTTTCCCGAGATACAGTAATACGCTAGCCCGCTGACATGACGCCTTCAGCATGGCAACGTAGTCAACGTCTTCGCCAGCTTCCACGGCGA
Organism: Triticum monococcum; assembly: GCA_034509565.1. Classification (NCBI taxonomy): domain Eukaryota; kingdom Viridiplantae; phylum Streptophyta; class Magnoliopsida; order Poales; family Poaceae; genus Triticum; species Triticum monococcum. The sequence goes on along the minus strand of CM067842.1, from coordinate 70,188,084 downwards.
CGTGTTGCTCTAGGATCGACAGGTCGGGGCGAATGGCGGCCACCTCGCCAACGTTCGTCGGAGAGGCCATGATAAACCTCTTCTTGGCCGAACGCTCATCGGGTTCCCTGGGATACATGGTCGAGCTTAGGCTGCGACGTTCTGGAGTAGGAGATGTGGATCTAGCGGGGAGGGACACCGTAGGCCTCGTCTAAAAATTCATGGGGAGTGGGGCGATGGTATGGGAATCGTTGGGTAACCTAAACTTTATTTTCTAAGCTAGGAGGAATGGCAGACCGGCAAGGGTTGGCGGCAACACCGGCGGCCGCCGCGAGCTAGGGTTCGAGGGGGGAGGGGGCGGGTGGGGGACAGTGGAGGGGGGTGTTTGAGAATACGCCGCGGCTACTGAAAATTTTAGTAATGGTGGGTGGAGATGGTGGTGGACGAGGGAGGGTGACGGTTCAAATGCCTCGGCTACTCCAATTTTACTATAATTAAGGTCGGTGCTGGAGGAGTGTGGGTGACGATTGAAGTATGGACGCTACTAAAATTTGGGTAAAGAAATTGATGCAAGATGGGAGTGCCCAAGATCGCGTACTGTCCAATAACAATAAGCATGTATTATAATAAGGAAAAGTGGCGCGGATCCACCGATTTTTCCAACACTCAAGGTGGGTAATTTGTTTTTTATATTTCTAGCTATCTGGTCTATCGCACATGGTTCATCCTAATTTCCAAATAAACATACCGCCTTTAGCTTGCACATGTGGTGGTTTTATAGCGCACTTGCATCGCACACGGTTAAGCCAGTACCTCCACCCTTTGGCCGCGTTTGCAAGGTTGTGGTGATTTCTGCGCACTTGAATCACAATTGAACCAGTACCTCCACATTAATTTGCTCGTGCTTGCGCGGTCATGGTGATTTCAGTGCACTTGCATCGCACATGGTTGAGCCAGTACCTCCACCTTAATTTTCTCGCGCTTACGCAGGCATGGTGATTCACATCACACATGGTTAAGATATTATACCCCGTGTCTATTGAGGGTCATCAGAGTCTTTGCAGCAAAAAATAACGTTAGAGAGGGTCAAAAGACAGCCACACCAGCATGTGGCCTGCTACCTCTTGAGCATGCGTTGGTTTTCCCTTGAAGACGAAAGGGTGATGCACCAAAGTAGCATAAGTATCTCCCTCAGTTTTTGAGAACCATGGTATCAATCCAGTAGGAGATAACACGCTAGTCACCTAGTACATTCACAAACAATAAAGAACCTCGCAACCAACGCGATAAAGGGGTTGTCAATCCCTTCACTTCCACTTGCGAAAGTGAGATATGATAAAGATAGTAAGATAAATATTTTTTGTATTTTTGTTGTATAGATTGGAAAGTAAAGATTGCAAAATAGTAAACGAGATGCGATGCAAATAAAAAGAGATGCAATATAATAAGAAAGAGGCCTGGGGGCCATAGGTTTCACTAGTGGCTTCTCTCATGGTAGCATGTATTACGGTGGGTGAACAAATTACTACCGAGCAACTGATTGAAGAGTGCATAGTTATGAGAATATCTAGGCAATGATTATGAATATAGGCATCACGTCCATGTTAAGTAGATAGAAATGATTCTACATCTACTACTATTACTCCACACATCCATCGCTATCCACCATGCATATAGAGTATTAAGTTCATAAGAACAGAGTAATGCATTAAGCAAGAGGACATGATGTAGAGGGATAAACTCAAGCAATATGATATAACCCCATCTTTTTATCCTCAATGGCAATAATACAATACGTGCCTTGCTGCCCCTACTGTCACTAGGAAAGGACACCGCAAGATTGAACCTAAAGCTAAGCACTTCTCCCATTGCAAGAAAGATCAATCTAGTAGGCCAAACTAAACCGATAATTCGATGAGACTTGCAAAGATATCATATCATGCATATAAGAATTCACAGAAGAACCAAATATTATTCATAGATAAACTTGATCATAAATCCACAATTCATCAGATCTCGGCAAACACACTGCAAAAAGGTTTACATCGAATAGATCTCCAAGAACATCGAGGAGAACTTTGTATTGAGAACCAAAGAGAGAGAAGAAGCCATCTAGCTAATAACTATGGACCCGAAGGTCTGTGGTAAACTAATCACACATCATCAAAGAGGCTATGGTGTTGATGTAGAAGCTCTCCGTGATAGAATCCCCCTCTGGCAGATCGCCGGAAAAGGCCTTAGATGGGATCTCACGGGTACAGAAGGTTGCGATGGTGGAAACGTGGTTTCGTAGCTCCTCCTGATGTTTTTAGGGTATAAGAGTATATATAGGCGAAAGAAGTACGTTGGTGGAGCCTCGTGGGGCCCACGAGGGTGGGGGCGCGCCCTCCTATCTCGTGGATGCCTCACGTAGTTCCAGACTTCCACTCCAAGTCTCCTAGTTTGCGTTTGTTCCAAGAAAGATCCTCGTGAAGGTTTCGTTCCGTTTGGATTCCGTTTGATATTCCTTTTCTACGAAACACTGAAATAGGCAAAAGAACAAAAACTGGCACTAGGCCTCCGGTTAATAGGTTAGTCCCAAAAATAATATTAAAGAGCATATTAAAGCCCATTTAACATCCAAAACATATAATACAATAGCATGAAACAATCAAAAATTATAGATACGTTGGAGACGTATCATGGCCCAAATATATATGAGTGAAAAGGGTGGTCTATGATATTCAAAATTCCAATGCACAACTTTGACCCCGTGGGCCCATGGTTGGGCGCGTCGTTGAAGACCAATGAGAGGGGCCAGAAGTCAAGAACCACCTGGAAGTGGCCAAATATATGTACGAATATTGGGGATGTTTAAAACTTTAAATACACAATGCATAACTTTGGAGGCACCTGCCTCGCAAACCCGAAAGCACCCTAACAACCACCTAGCTAGGATATATATAATGACATAATTTCGTACCTCGCTAGGATGCTTGGCCCACTACCTCCCACTTCGTGTCAGCGGGGCGGATGCATGTAATGATCGATACTTTGGTCATACATGCATGTCACCATGACCTGCCATAAGATAGACAAATGAATCTATCGTTTGGTTAAATGACTGTTGTTGTTGTTGTTGATAAACCGCTCGGGCCAATAGATTGAATCATAAAAATCGCACGAGAGGGACCACAAAACCAGCACCTTTTGCATGAAGCCCAAAATGATGTACGTTGGGAAGGGGTGATGTGTGTTTTCAATATAAAATAATATACAATTTAGATGTGGTGCCTACCACTCAATACAGACAGTAACCATGAAGGCAAGGTAGTTAAGGACGAGATACGCAGGGTTTGATGTAGGTCGAACCCAGCAATCCGAGCATCTGGGAGGGGATCCTGACAATGCATGAGCTCGAGCTTTGGTTGATCGACATTTGACGGTGACCGGCCCTAACACGAACTAGGAGGAATCCATTCATGGCCAACACATACCCCTCATTATCGGTCAAAGGGATGATATATATACACTCGGGGAGCCCACAGATATCCATGTCGTCACAAAAAAAAACCGCACAAGGGAGACGTGGTCGATCAGAAGACCCCATATACACTGCATGTGGCCTGAAAATATGTATGGGTAGATGGTGTACGATGTGTTTAAATCCCAAATGCACAACTTTGATGGGCCACCAACTACATTACAAAGCGAACACTATACCCGACTCCAAGCATGGTTCAATACAAACAATGTCAGTTTCCCAACTTCGACGTGGTGGCAGCGGCGGGGGAGGGGGGGTCATCCCACGCATGCGCTCAAACTTTATTTTGTCTAGCATGGGACACATCTATTTATCTATACATCTATACACCTATATAGTGTGCCAATAACTTTGAAAGTTGCTCTTAGGATGAAGCCAATCTGACAGTACAGAGATGGCAAATCCGAGCACTGCTACCTCTTGAGCATGTGTTGGTTTTCCCTTGAAGAGGAAAGGGTGATGCAGCAAAGTAGCATAAGTATTTCCCTCAGTTTTTTAGAACCAAGGTATCAATCTAGTAGGAGACTACACGCAAGTCACCTAGTACCTACACAAACAATCAAGAACCTTGCAACCAACGCGATAAAGGGGTTGTCAATCCCTTCACAGCCACTTGCAAAAGTGAGATCTGATAAAGATAATAAGATAAATATTTTTGGTATTTTTGTTGTATAGATTGGAAACTTATAAGATGTAAAGTAGACCCGGGGGCCATAGGTTTCACTAGTTGCTTATCTCATGATAGCATGTATTATGGTGGGCGAACAAATTACCGCCGAGCAATTGATAGAAAAGCGCATAGTTATGATGATATCTAAGGCAGTGATCATAAATATAGGCAACACGTCCGTGTCAAGTAGACCTGTCAGATTTCGGGTTCCGGCAGACCCTTAAGGTTCGAACACTGGGGTGCGCGCGGAGATTACGCCTTCCACCTCCCCGCCTCGCAAAGATCTAAACTACTAAAAGAACTACACAAGGGACACAAGATTTATACTGGTTCGGGCCACTGTCGTGGTGTAATACCCTACTCCAGTGTGTGGTTGGTGGATTGCCTCTTGGGGCTAATGATGATGAACAGTACAAGGAAGAACAGCCTCGCGAGGGTCTGTTCTTGGCTGGGGTGATGAACTGCTAGGAGGAGTTCAGCCACCTTTCTCCCTTTTTTCTCTCTCTCTGCTTGCAAAACGAACGACGAACCGAACCCCCTTGCTATGTGGGCGGCTGGTCCCATTTATAGAGGCCCTGGTCCTCCTTCCAAATATTGAGCGGGAAGGGAGCCAACAATGGTGGGCTAATTTGAAGGGGGACAGCAAGTATCAACTATCCTGACAAAAGTAGTCTTCGCCTGCGCAAAGCTCTGGTGATGACGCCGTCCTGGGCTCCACGGTGACCTCCGTCTCGTAGTCCTCCTGGTCTTGGTCTTGTTGCACCGAAATGGCAACCTTTGCCTGATGCCTCGGTACTCCGCGGCTGCGCTAGCCCCTTTGCACCAAAGAGGAAAGAAGGACGCTGCGCGCGCTGGCACCTGCCTGGCGCCCTGAGTCGTCATGGCTTGCGTCACGGGCACCTCGCGAGGTCCCCCGCCTTGATCTCTATGCCTCCTCGCGAGCCAGCCTGACGAGGTCGTGCCTGAGGAAGCTCCATGTCGTCCGCCTCGCGAGGCTTTGCCCCTCGCGAGGGTCTTGAGTCTTGTGTTTGATGAAGATGGGCTGTGCTGGGCCTCCTTTGAGCCACGCCGCAGGCCGCAGGCAGGCAAGTCTGGGGACCCCCGTTCCCAGAACACCGACAGTAGCCCCCGGGCCCAAGGCGCGCCCGGGCTTGGCTGTGCCGAGAGGCGAAAGGGCAAGGGCGAAGTGCTGCGGACCCTATCAGCCTGCGGCCTTTGGGCGCCGCATGGCGGTTGATGGGACGTGGGCGGCACTGTTCCCCCACGCCCCCTTATTCTGCGCCCTGCTAGACGGACTTGTAGTTGCACACAGCCGCTCCCCTTCCTGTTGCTCGAGCATCCCCTGTTCTTCCTTCCTTCGAACGCCTGCTCCCGCCTCCAATCCAATCTCGAATCTTCCCCTCCTTCCCATCGCCATGACTCCGACGAGGAAGGAGAGAGGGGAGAAACCCATGACTCCGTCTTGTGCGCCGCCATCGGTGGTCCCCGCCGTCGGCCAGTCAACCATACTCAATCAAGAGTGCCTTGGCAGGGACAGCTTGGCTCTGGCCACCGTCTTCAATGAGTGCGGGAGGACGACGGCCTGGCCCGCGTCCCACTTCTCCATCGACAGGATAGCAACCGAGGTCCCATGTTTTACCGACTCCTTGTGGGCGGGTCTGGTTCCCCCCTTCTCTGATTTCTTCAATGTCGTGCTCTCCCATTATCAGATCCACATGATGCATCTAAGTCCTGAGTCCATCACCCTCCTTTCGGTCTTCGCCTTCGTTTGCGAAGACATGGTGGGCATCCCTCCTTCGGTTGCCTTGTTGCGCCACTTCTTCTCGCTGCACCTTGTCGACCCTTCCCAATGCTGGGCGTGCGTGAGCTTTGCTGCCGAGCCTGAGACCGAGGCCTCTGGGATTGACTTCAAACTCCCCCTGCCCGTGGTTGGGTTCCGCGAGCGGTGGTTGTATGTGGACGCAGGGGTGCCCAGCCCCCTGCTATCGGAGCCGACCTCGCCTGCTGTCCCCAATTCGGGTTGGGGCCAGGAGACGCTCAAGAGCCCCCGCCTCGTCTTCGTCTGGAGCCGCTTCGCGCTCCTAAGGAAGCTCGGCGTGACAGCGCCCAAGGTGGTGAAGGAGTTTCTGTTATGCCGTGTTGCTCCCCTTCAATGCCACTCTCCCCAGATGTGGGCCTTCCGTGGGCACGAGGATAGCATGAGACTCCAGGAAGAGGACCTGGCTCCTGCGGCACTGAAGTCAACGCTCTTGACCTTGGCCGGGGACCCCAACCCCGGCAACGTCCGGCAGGGAGGGGCCTTGTTGTATCTCTGCCAGAGGAGTGCCGACTTCGTGAAGCAGATGCCCGTCTTTGATGAGTGGGGGCTACGCCCCGCCGGCCTCCAGGGACCTCGCGGGAATCCAATGGTGGTGACTGCCCTTCCAATCGGCCAAGGAGACTCCTCCTCAAGTGGCAGAGCAGGGAGGCAGGAGGCGCCGGAGGCCGAGGGGCTCCTGATGAGGTGGTAGCGCCGGGTGATGCTCGCGAGGGGACAGCTCCTGGGACCCATGCCGCTGTGGCTGAAGGTGGCAAGCAGCTGCTCCCAGCGCCCGGGGCTGAGGCCTCGGAGGCCCCAGCCGCGTCTTCTAGCGAGGTGATTGACGGCACGCGCCAGGCAGGCGCCCGTGACGCAGATCGCTCTGATGCTCCGTCTTCGTCGCAGGTTGATCCTTGTGCTCTTCTCTTGGGCCGCTTCCGCGTGGACTTTGAGGCCCTCCGGAGGAAGAGGGAGGCCCTGGGTGATGACTTCCCTTGTCGCGTGCTGAAGCGCAGGAGGTACTTCGTCACTGACGAGTAAGTCTTCTCCCTCTCTGGCTTCTGATCCTCTTGTTGCTTTCACTGATCCTTGCTCCGCAGGCCCCTTCCGGCCGAGCTCGCGGAAGTAGCAGAGGTGCCGCCTCCTTTGGCTTCGCCCCCTCTACCGTCCTCAAATGCTCCGAACAGCTCTGCCCTCATGGTGAGGGCGACTGAAGGGGTGGACCATCCCGAGGTGCACCGCAGCCCTCCATTCCCCCCGATTTTCCTTCGCGGGCCCTCTCGGGGGATAGCCAGTCTACCGTGGGCTTCTTGTCTGGTCGTGGACTGCGACTGGTTGAGGCGCCCCCTGCACCCTTCATCTGGAGACGGGCTGGCTCCAGGCTGGGCTTCTGGTGCGGCGCGCCCGGCCGTCGCGAGGGCGCCAACCCCCAGCCCCCTGCCCGGAGGAACGATGATTCGTGGCCCCGGCACTTGCTTGGGGCAGATGATGGTGTGGAAGACGTGCTTGAACGCGCCCGGGAGCGCCGCGCTCGCCGCCAAGGGTTCCTTCGAAGGGCGACCGACGCGGTGAACTTGCTTGGGGAGGAGCTTGCGGATGAAGACGCGCACCTGGAGGCCGAGGGCCTGCGCCTGGCTGCAGGGAGGCACGAGCTGGAGGCCGCCATCGCCCTCGCGCGCCTTCAGCGTGATCTTGACGATGAAGAAGCAAAGGCGTTGTTGGAGGCCTCTCGAGTGGCCCGATCCCAGGCCGCCGAGGAGGCCCGAGGAGCTGATCAGCGGCGAGAGGCGGCGGAGGAGCGGGCTCGTGAGCTCCTGGCCTGGTGCCAGTCACTGGAGGAGCGAGCGGAGTTGCGCGAGTTGGCCCTTGCGTCGATGCGGGTGGCCTCTGGTGACCCAGCTGAGCTCCAGAAGCGTGAAGAAGCGTTGACGCTGGAAGCCGCCGAGCGCACCCGTGAGTACGGGCGGCTGGAGACGAGGGAGCGCTTGGTGACGTAGGCGGAGGACGATGTCGCCGCACGGGAAGCTCGTGTCCTGGAGGAGGTCGGACGTCGGGTGGCGATGGCGCGCCAAGACCTCGAGCGCGAGTTTGAGAGGAGGCTGGAGTTGATCCGGGTCGAAGCTGAAGGGAGGAGCGCAGTCTTGAGGGACAAGCGGGAGGAGGCGACGCGGCTGGCCGACGCCTCCCGGGCCGCCCTTGAGGTAGCGCGAGGGGAGTTAGCCGCCTCCCAGCCCGAGGTGCTCCGTCTTCGCCAGCGGGTGGAGGAAGCTGAGGGCGTCGCGCGCCAGAACGCGGATGAGATATGTCAGCGGCAGGTCCTGAAGCACATGCACGGCCCCATGCTCGCTACGCTCCGGGAGAGGGCTAGCGCAGCCTTGGGCAACATCTGTTAGGCGGCTGTTGGTGAGCCGCACACAGCCAACTATGCTGGCAACCTTCAGTTTTTCACTGCCGTGGTGACACAGCTGGAGGCGCGGTCGGAAAGGGCCGATAGGTTGGTGGAGGAGAGGAGCCGCGCCCTGCTCGGGCGCGCCTTTTCCCGTGTCTTCAGTCATCTCCTGAACATGGATTCCCACTTCGATTTTGACGCCGTCATCACCCCAGTTCCCCAGGCCACCTGAGGTGACCTGGCGCACTAGGTGGAAGACAACGTGGACGCCCTTGTCAGGGCCTTCGCTTCGGATGATGACGACGCGATCGTGGCTGCTGACATGGGCGGTGCAGTGAACGGCCCTGGCGCCGCTAGTGGCGACGCAGACGATGATTGCGAGTTCGGCGACGCCAGCGACGGCTCGGGAGGTGCTTCCGAGGATGCATTGGGGGATTGGTCCGACTGAGTGTGTATCGCTCCTGTTTTTTTACCCTGCATGTATAGAACTCAGGCTTTTGACCTGATGGCTGTGAGAGCATTTTGGGAGGGGAAGCCCCTCATGTAAAACCTGTGTTCATCATATTAGTGGTTGTCATATTGCACGAGCGCCCGCGCCTGGTGGCTGGCTGGTTTACCTTTGTTTCACGCTAGCCCCGAAGCAGCCTGTGGGAGGGCGTGACATCTGGGGTGTTCTTTAGTTGAATCCGAGGGATATGAGAGTGTCGCCGGAGCTTCACAGGCGTTGGCCTTTTCACAGGCTCTGGGCCTTTTCCCAAAATGCGATGGCTTCATAGGCACTCGCCTTGCTCCACAGGCTCTGGGCCTTTTCTGAAACGCGACGGCTTCACAGGCACTCGCCTTGCTCCACAGGCTCTGGGCCTTTTCCAAAACGCGATGGCTTCACAGGCACTCGCCTTGCTTCACAGGCTCTGGGCCTTTTCCAAAACGCGATGGCTTCATAGGCACTCGCCTTGCTTCACAGGCTCTGGGCCTTTTCCAAAACGCGATGGCTTCATAGGCACTCGCCTTGCTTCACAGGCTCTGGGCCTTTTCCAAAACGTGATGGCTTCATAGGCACTCGCCTTGCTTCACAGGCTCTGGGCCTTTTCCAGAACGTGATGGCTTCACATGCACTCGCCTTGCTTCACAGGCTCTGGGCCTTTTCCAAAACGCGATGGCTTCACAGGCACTCGCCTTGCTTCACAGGCTTTGGGCCTTTTCCAAAACTTGATGGCTTCACAGGCACTCGCCTTGCTTCACAGGCTCTGGGCCTTTTCCGAACAGGGCAACCTCCGCAGGCACCCGAAGGTCCTCCCGAGAGGGAGCAACAGCGGCAGTTTGGGTTGCGCACGAGCCAGGCCTGACTGGACCCGCGAGGGGCTCGCGAGGGGAGGCAGCTATGGCGAAGCGGTAACCAGAACGCGAGAAACGGCTCGAGCGAGAATAAGCACCCCTTCCCCGAACACACGCAAATCTCAAATTCGAATCCAACTTAAATCCAGCAGGGGAAAAGCTACAGCCAAAGGGAAAGGCAATGAAAGCAGACAAAAGGCCGCGTCCGGCACCTAATCTAGTCTTGGACGTCTTCTCACCAGTGCGAAGCTAAGTGTTGTCCACTGGGCATGGGAGGGAGCCCCAGGGCCTGAGGCCGGCACCCCTGAGACTTCGGGGCGTGTACAGCCCCACTCATTATTACGTGAGAGTGTCACGGGGCGGCGAGCTTCACAGGCACCGGGCCTTCTTCATAGGTACTGGCCTTGCTTCATATCGCCAAACGAGGGCCCCGCCTTGCGCCACACTCTAGTGCCATCAGCAACGACCGGAACCCAGGACGCCGCCCGATGGGGTAGAGCGGTCGCCAACGGTTCCCCCGACGACCACAGGTCCTCCGCCAGGGGCAGGCCCTGAGGCACCTCCCCAGCAGAGGGCCTACCTCCTAAGAACGCCTTGCTCCGAACGCCGCGGTGGTGATGTAGGATCTCGGCCCCTCTCCTGCAGGCCCCTGCGCCCTCCTCCCGAGGGGTAGGAGACTGTGGGAGCGGGGCAGCTGCTTGCCGCGGCGACCTGCACCTCCTGCGATCCATGGTTAGCATATACCTGCTCCTGAAGAATTAGCGGTGGCTGATAATCGTTGCCTCCTGTGTGGCCAGCGGGACCGTTCCAGGGCCCCTGGAAAGGCTCAGCTTCTAGTGCCTCGTTCCCCCAGCTTGGGCCGAGGAGCGAGCCTTGTCTGTTCTCGTGAGGGTGTCCTTGGTCCATCATGAGGGGCATGTATTCCTCCGACGCCGTCATCCCGAATGCCACGCCGTGATGCCCTGCATGCCACGCGGTCCCGCCTGTCACGCCCACTGTGGGGTGGTAACGCGGCAGCACGATGGGGCCGCGGGTCGCGTTGAGTCCTTCTTCGCGGGCCGGGGGCATGGGCAGCGCCACCGCCGGTCCTGTGCTGACAGCTTCGCTGGCGTCGGCGTAGCCTTGGAGCCCGCGGGCGCGTGTGGAGCCCCCGCGCGGGTCGCCCTGGGCTTGAGATGGGAGCTGGGTGGAGAAGGGGTGAGCCCCCGAGGCGGCGAAGCCCAGGAGCTCCGCCACTCGCTCCAGCAGTACGTCGTGGCCGCCCTCTAGCAGTCTGCACCGCAGCAGCTCCCGGGCCACCGTGAGCGTGGCCCTCGAGTTCGTCTGCTCCCGGCGGGTGTACGGTGTCGTGGTCGCGGCGTGATTGGAAGCCCTTGCTGCCGACCGTGCCTGCCGCGGCGTAAGAGTTGTCGAAGTCTGTCCGCATCGCCCGCGGCCCATTGCGCCCTGCGGACCGCGAGCTGCCTGGGGCACGGGGTCGCCCGAGGCGAGCGGTTCCGCGCGGGCGGGCCACGCAGCCCACGGGTCGTGGTTGCCCTCCTGGTCGCCGGGCATGGTGATGACGACGCGACGGGGCACGGAGCGGTGGAAGACGAATTCCAGCGCACCCCTACCTGGCACGCCAAATGTCGGATTTCGGGTTCCGGCAGACCCTTAAGGTTCGAACACTGGGGTGCACGCGGAGATTACGCCGTCCACCTCCCTGCCTCGCAAAGATCTAAACTACTAAAAGAACTGCACAAGGGACACAAGATTTATATTAGTTCGGGCCACCGTCGTGGTGTAATACCCTACTCCAGTGTGTGGTTGGTGGATTGCCTCTTGGGGCTAATGATGATGAACAATACAAAGAAGAACAGCCTCGCGAGGGTCTGTTCTTGGCTGGGGTGATGAACTGCTAGGAGGAGTTCAGCCACCTTTCTCCCTTTTTTCTCTCTCTCTCTCTCTCTGCTTGCAAAACGAACGACGAACCAAACCCCCTTGCTATGTGGGCGGCTGGTCCCATTTATAGAGGCCCTGGTCCTCCTCCCAAATATTGAGCGGGAAGGGAGCCAACAATGGCGGGCTAATTTGAAGGGGGACAACAAGTATCAACTATCCTGACAAAAGCAGTCTTCGCCTGCGCAAAGCTCTGGTGATGACGCCGTCCTGGGCTCCACGGTGACCTCCGTCTCGTAGTCCTCCTGGTCTTGGTCTCGTTGCACCAAAATGGCAACCTTTGCCTGATGCCTCGGTACTCCGCGGCTGCGCTTGCCCCCTTTGCACCAAAGAGGAAAGAAGGACGCTGCGCGCGCTGGCACCCGCCTGGCGCCCTGAGTCGTCATGGCTTGCGTCACGGGCACCTCGCGAGGTACCCCGCCTTGATCTCTCCGCCTCCTCACGAGCCAGCCTGACAAGGCCGTGCCTGAGGAAGATCCATGTCGTCCGCCTCGTGAGGCTTGGCCCCTCGCGAGGGTCTTGAGTCTTGTGTTTGATGAAGATGGGATGTGCTGGGCCTCCTTTGAGCCACGCCGCAAGCCGCAAGCAGGCAAGTCTGGGGACCCCCGTTCCAGAACGCCGACAAGACCGAAACGATTTTGCATCTACTACAATTACTCCACACATCGACCGCTATCCAGCATGCATCTAGAGTATTAAGTTCATAAGAACAGAGTAACGCATTAGGCGAGATGACATGCTATAGAGGGATAAACTCAAGCAATATGATATAAACCCGATCTTTTTATCCTCGGTGGAAACAATACAATACGTGCCTTGCTGCCCCTGCTGCCACTGGGAAAGGACACCGCAAGATTGAACCAAAAGCTAAGCACTTCTCCCATTGCAAGAAAGATCAATCTAGTAGGCCAAACTAAACTAATAATTCAAAGAGACTTGCAAAGATATCAAATCATGCATATAAGAATTCAGAGAAGAACCTAATAATATTCATAGATAATCAAATTCATAACCCACAATTCACCGGATCTCGGCAAATACACCGCAAAAAGTATTACATCGAATAGATCTCCAAGAACATCGAGGAGATCTTTATATTGAGAACCAAAGAGAGAGAAGAAGCCATCTAGCTAATAACTATGGACCTGAAGGTCTGTGGTAAACTACTTACACATCATCGGAGAGGCTATGGTGTTGATGTACAAGCCCTCCGTGATCGAATCCCCCTCCGGCAGATCGCCAGAAAAGGCCCCCAGATGGGATCTCATAGGTACAGAAGGTTGCGCCGGTGGAAAAGTGGTTTCGTGTCTCCCCTGGATGTTTTTAGGGTATAAGAGTATATATAGGCGAAAGAAGTAGGTCGGTGGAGCTCCATGGGGACCATGAGGGTGGGGGCGCGCCCCCTACCTCGTGGAAGCTTCGCGGACTTCCAGACTTGTACTCCAAGTCTCCAGGGTTGCGTTTGTTCCAAAAAAGATCCTCGCGAAGGTTTCGTTCCATTTGGATTCCGTTTGCTATTCCTTTTCTGTGAAACACTGAAATAGGCAAAAAAAAACAGCAATTTGCACTGGGCCTTCAGTTAATAGGTTAGTCCCAAAAATAATATAAAAGTGCATATTAAAGCCCTTTAAACATCCAAAACAGATAATATAATAGCATGGAACAATCAAAATATATAGATACATTGGAGACGTATCAAGCATCCCCAAGCTTAATTCATGCTCGTCCTTGACTAGGTAAATGATAAAAACAGAATTTTTGATGTGGAATGCTACCTAGCATAATTTTCAATGTAATTCTCTTTATTGTGGCATAAATATTCAGATCCACAAGATTCAAGACAAAATTTTAATATCGACATAAAAATAATAATACTTCAAGCATACTAATAAAGTAATCATGTCTTCTCAAAATAACATGGCCAAAGAAAGCTATCCCTACAAAATCATATAGTTTGGCTATGCTCTATCTTCATCACACAAAATATTTAAACCATGCACAACCCCAATGACAAGCCAAGCAATTGTTTCATACTTTTGATGTTCTCAAACTTTTTCAATCTTCACGCAGTACATGAGCGCGAAGCATGCACATAGCACTATAGGTGGAATAGAATGGTGGTTGTGGAGAAGACAAAAAGGTTAAGATAGTCTCACATCAACTAGGCGTATCAACGGGCTATGGAGATGCCCACCAATAGATATCAATGTGAGTGAGTAGGGATTGCCATGCAACCGATGCACTAGAGCTATAAGTGTATGGAAGCTCAAAAAGAAACTAAGTGGGTGTGCATCCAACTCGCTTGCTCACGAAGACCTAGGGCATTTTGAGGAAGCCCGTCATTGGAATATACAAGCCAAGTTATATAATGAAAAATTCCCACTAGTATATGAAAGTGACAAAATAGGAGACTCTCTATCATGGAGAGCATGGTGCTACTTTGAAGCACAAGTGTGGAAAAAGGATAGTAGCATTGCCCCTTCTCTCTTTTTCTCTCATTTTTTTATTTGGGCCTTTCTATTATTTATGGCCTCTTTTTCGTCCGGAGTCTCATCCCGACTTGTGGGCGAATCATAGTCTCCATCATCCTTTCCTCACATGGGACAATGCTCTAATAATGATGATCATCACATTTCTATTTACTTACAACTCAAGAATTACAGCTCGATACTTAGAACAAAAAATGACTCTATGTGAATGCCTCCGGCAGTGTACCGGGATGTGCAATGATTCAAGAGTGACATGTATGAAATTATGAACGGTGGCTTTGCCACAAATATGATGTCAACTACGTGATCATGCAAAGCAATATGACAATGATGAAGCGTGTCATAATAAATGGAACGGCGAAAAGTTGCATGGCAATATATCTCAGAATGGCTATGGAAATGCAATAATAGGTAGGTATGGTGGCTGTTTAGAGGAAGGTAAATGGTGGGTTTATGGTACCGGCGAAAGTTGTGCGGTACTTGACAGGCTAGCAATGGTGGAAGGGTGAGAGTGCGTATAATCCATGGACTCAACATTAGGCATAAAGAACTCACATACTTATTGCAAAACTTTATTAGTTATTGAAACAAAGTACTATGCGCATGCTCCTAGGGGGATAAAGTGGTAGGAAACACCATCACTCGTCCCCGACCGCCACTCACAAGGAAGACAATCAAAAAATAAATCATGCTCCGACTTCATCACATAATGGATCACCATACGTGCATGCTACGAGAAACACAAACTTTAACACAAGTATCTCTCAAATGCAAAACTACTCAACTAGCATGACTCTAATATCACCATCTTCATATCTCTAAACAATCATCAAGTATCAAACTTCTCATAGTATTCAATGCACTTTATATGAAAGTTTTTTTATACCCATCTTGGATGCCTATCATATTAGGACTAATTTCATAACCAAAGCAAATTGCCATGTTGTTCTAAAAGACTCTCAAAATAATATAGGTGAAGCATGAGAGATCAATAATTTCTATAAAATAAAAGCACCACCGTGCTCTAAAAAGATATAAGTGAAGCACTAGAGCAAAATTATCTAGCTCAAAAGATATAAGTGAAGAACATAGAGTATACTTTCTGTTTCTTTCAGCAAGATCAAACAACAATCATCTAAGAAGATCCTCGTGAGCGCATACTTTCTGTTTCTTTCAGCAAGATCAAACAACAATCATCCAAGAAGATCCTAAAGGCTTTACTTGGCAGAAACACTAATTAAAACATAAAAAAACACAATCATAACAGAGGATAGATAATTTATTTATTACTAAATAGGAACAAAAAGCAAGGAACAAAAATAAAATTGGGTTCCCTCCCAACAAGCGCTATTGTTTAACTCCCCTAGTTAGGCATACAAGCAAGAATAGATCTAGGTATTATCCTCTTTGGTATGAAATACATATGTGGCTCTCATAATAGATTCATAAGGTAATTTAATTTTCTTTCTAGGAAAGTGTTCCATACCTTTCCTTAATGGAAATTGGAATCTAATATTTCCTTCTTTCATGTCAATAATTGCACCAATCGTTCTAAGGAAAGGTCTACCAAGAATAATAGGACATACAGGATTGCAATCTATATCAAAAACAATGAAATGTACGGGCACATAATTCCTATTTGCAACAATAAGAACATCATTAATTCTTCCCATAGGTTTCTTAATGGTGGAATCCGCAAGGTGCAAATTTAAAGAACAATCATCTTATTCCTGGAAACCTAGCACATCACACAATGTTTTTGGAATTGTGCAAACACTAGCACCCAAATCACATAAAGCATAGCATTCATAACCTTTAATCTTAATTTTAATAGTAGGTTCCCACTCATCATAAAGTTTTCTAGGGATAGAAACTTCTAGTTCAAGCTTTTCTTTATGGGACTGCATTAAAGCATCAACGATGTGTTTGGTAAAAGCATTATTTTGATCATAAGCATGAGGAGAATTTAGCACAGATTGCAACAAGGAAATACAATCTATCAAAGAGCAATTATCATAACTAAATTCATTGAAATCCAAAATAGTGGGTTCATTGCTATGTAAAGTTTTGACCTCTTCAATCCCACTTCTATCAATTTTTGCATCAAGATCCAAAAACTCTGAATCATTGGGACGCCTTCTAACTAAAGTTGACTCATCTCTAGTCCCATATTTATCAAGATTCATATTGGCAAACAAAGATTTAATAGGAGACACACCAATCACTTTTAGATCTTCATCATTATTATCACGAAAACTAGAAGAACACACTTTCACAAAGCAATCTTTTTTAGCACGCATCTTAGCGGTTCTTTCTTTGCACCCATCAATGGAAATTCTCATGGCTTTGAGAGACTCATTGATGTCATGCTTAGGTGGGATAGTTCTAAGTTTCAAAGAATCAACATCAAGAGAAATTTTATCCACGTTCCTAGCCAACTCATCAATCTTAAGCAATTTTTCATCAATCAAAGCATTGAAATTCTTTTGCGAATTCATAAATTCGTTAACACTTGTCTCAAAATCAGAGGGCATCTTATTAAAATTTGCATGATAGTTTTTGTAGGAATTACCATAATTATTAGAGGAATTACTAGGAAATGGCCTAGCATTAAAACTTCCTCTATACGTGTTGTTACCAAAATTGTTCCTACCAACAAAATTCACATCCATAGATTCATTATTATTCCCAATCAAAGTGGACAAAGGCATATCATTGGGATCAAAAGAGACACTCTTATTAGCAAACAATTTCATAAGTTCATCCATCTTTCCACTCAAAACATTAATCTCTTCAATAGCATGAATTTTTTACTAGTGGATCTTTCGGTGTGCCATTGATAATAATTAACCATACTATTGTCTAGGAGTTTAGTAGCTTCTCCTAAAGTGATTTCCATAAAAGTGCCTCCCGCGGCCGAATCTAAAAGATTTCTAGAAGCAAAATTCAATCCAACATAGAAATTTTGTATAATCATCCATAAATTCAAACCATGTGTAGGGCAATTACGTATCATTAATTTCATCCTCTCCCAAGCTTGTGCAACATGCTCATGATCAAATTGCTTAAAATTCATAATATCATTTCTAAGAGAGATGATCTTAGCGGGAGGGAAATACTTAGAGATAAAAGCATATTTGCATTTATTCCATGAATCAATACTATTTTTAGGCAAAGAAGAAAACCAAGTTTTAGCACGATCTCTAAGTGAAAACGGAAATAGCTTCAATTTAACAATATCATTGTCCACATCTTTCTTCTTTTGCATATCGCATAAATCAACAAAGTTGTTTAGATGGGTAGCGGCATCTTCACTAGGAAGGCCGAAAAATTGATCTTTCATGACAAGATTCAACAAAGCAGCATTGATTTCACAAGATTCAACATCGGTAATAGGATCAATCGAAGTGCTAATAAAATCATTGTTGTTGGTATTGGAAAAGTCACACAATTTAGTATTATCTTGAGCCATCGTGACAAACAATCAATCCAACACACAAGCAAACAAGAAGCAAGCGAAAAGAGGCGGATGAAAAAGGGCAAATAAAACGGCAAAGGTGAAGTGAGGGAGAGGAAAACGAAAGGCAAATGGCAAATAATGTAATGCGAGGGATAAGAGTTTGTGATGGGTACTTGGTATGTCTTGACTTGAGCGTAGATCTCCCCGGCAACGGCACCAGAAATCCTTCTTTCTACCACTTGACTTGAGCGTAGATTCCATTCACGACCACTTGAAAAAGTGAGATCTGACAAAGATAATAAGATAAATATTTTTTGTATTTTTATTGTATAGATTGGAAACTTATAAGATGTAAAGTAGACCCGGGGGCCATAGGTTTCACTAGTGGCTTCTCTCATGATAGCATGTATTACGGTGGGTGAACAAATTACTGCCGAGCAATTGATAGAAAAGCACATACTTATGATGATATCTAAGGAAATGATCATGAATATAGGCATCACAACCGTGTCAAGTAGACTGAAACGATTCTGCATCTACTACTATTACTCCACACAGCGACCGCTATCCAGCATGTATCTAGAGTATTAAGTTCATAAGAACAGAGTAACGCATTAGGCAAGATGACATGACGTAGAGGGATAAACTCAAGCAATATGATATAAACCCCATCTTTTTATCCTCGATGTCAACAATACAATATGTGCCTTGCTGCCCCTGCTGTCACTGGGAAAGGACACCACAAGATTGAACCCAAAGCTAAGCACTTCTCCCATTGCAAGAAAGATCAATCTAGTAGGCCAAACTAAACTAATAATTTGAAGAGACTTGCAAATATATCAAATCATGCATATAAGAACTCACAGAAGAACGAAATAATATTCATAGATAACCAAATTCATAACCCACAATTCACCGGATCTCTGCAAACACACCGCAAAAGAGCATCGAGGAGAACTTTGTATTGAGAACCAAAGAGAAAGAAGAAGCCATATAGCTAATAACTATGGACCCGAAGGTCTGTGGTAAACTACTCACACATCATCGGAGAGGCTATGGTGTTGATGTAGAAGCCCTTCGTGATCGAATCCCCCTCTGGCAGATCGCCAAAAAAGGCCCCCGGATGGGATCTCATGGGTACAGAATGTTGCAGTGGTGGAAAAGTGGTTTCGTGTCTCCCCTGGATGTTTTCAGGGTATAAGAGTATATATAGGCGAAAGAAGTAGGTCGGTGGAGCTCCGTGGGGCCCGCGAGGTTGGGGGTGCGCCTACCCCCTGGGCGCGCCCCCTGCCTCGTGGAAGCTTCACGGAGTTCCAGACTTGTACTCAAAGTCTCCAAGGTTGCGTTTGTTCCAAGAAAGATCCTCGCGAAGGTTTCATTCCGTTTGGATTCCGTTTGATATTCCTTTTCTGCGAAACACTGAAATAGGCAAAAAAAAACAGCAATTTGCACTGGGCCTTCGGTTAATAGGTTAGTCCCAAAAATAATATAAAAGTTCATATTAAAGCCCATTAAACATCCAAAACAGATAATATAATAGCATGGAACAATCAAAAATTATAGATACATTGGAGACGTATCAAGCACTACTGGTCGTTGGATATCGTCTACATTCCACCAGATTCTGCCACATGTACAATCTAGATGACTCCATGGTTGAACTTAAGCATAATGCACAAACCTCAAAACACAAGCACTTCTCCTTTGTTCTCTAGGATCTTCCATATATTAATTGCCCAAACTATTTTTTTCTAAATGAATTGTCACTTTTTGTTTTTACCTTTACAATGCACAATTCCATGAATCTTAAAATAGATTTTTTATTAAACTAATTGATTTTGGATGAGATGAACTATAAGAATTAAACGAACATCTACATCACGCATATCTGGGAGAAGAGGCGGGAAACCGATGAGAGGAGTGGCGAGAAATGGTAGCCTGTTTTGAATGAAAACCTAGTAGAGAAGGAAGCGTGAGCTACACGACGCATGCACACAGTACTTACCCATGTACTGCATGTGCTATCGAAAGGGCTCAGGGTTGCCGTCCGATCTGGGAGCATCCAACAGTGCACACGTACGATCTGTTGGGTTTGGGTTCTGGACAATCAGAACGCA
Organism: Triticum monococcum; assembly: GCA_034509565.1. Classification (NCBI taxonomy): domain Eukaryota; kingdom Viridiplantae; phylum Streptophyta; class Magnoliopsida; order Poales; family Poaceae; genus Triticum; species Triticum monococcum. The sequence goes on along the minus strand of CM067842.1, from coordinate 70,168,386 downwards.
CGACTCAGATCGCGTGCGCAGCGGGGGGAGGATATCATACGGAAACCAACATTCGGTGGAAACCGGCGAAAACCACAGGAAAAAGATGTTTTGAAGTTTCAATTTTTTTTGAAAAAATGCGGGATGTTAAGAGGATGATGTTTTATTGCCACACAAAATTTCAAGTTGAAACACATTACGAGATGTGAGCTATGAAAAAGACAAACAGCATTGAATAGTGCTGCATCTCGTAATGTTTTTCAACTTGAAATTTTGTGTCGCAATAAAACATCACCTTCTTAACATCCCACATTTTTTCAGATTTTTATGAAACTTTAAAATATGGTTTCCACGAAGTTTTCATTGATTATCGGCTTTCGTGAGTGAACCCTATGCTATTTGAAAACATTTCGTGAGAAGAATCTCAGGTTTTAAATCCCTGTAAATCCAAAACTAAGCCGAAAATCCTGAAACCTTCCATGGTGTCACGACATGGCACTTATATGGCTAGGAATATTTTTCGTCCATTGTGGCGCAAGTTCTATTACAAGCCTCTTACCAACCGGAGCTTCTCTCAAAGAAGCCTCATGGTTCCGATAGGAAAGAGAGAATTCTTTATTTAACACTGTCTTAAAATTTATTGCCCTATTTAACACCGAAAGACTTTTCCTTCCTTATTTAACACCGAGTCTAAATTTTATGCGCTTTATAACACTTTCATCCATTTTAAGCCATAACGGTGTTAAATGACACATGAAAATACCTATTTGCCCTTCATGCGATATTTGACCAAAATTTTATATGTATGTGTGTATGCGGCTGACTCGTTTTGTGTTGGCCTTGGTCCCAACCGCGACCTCGACACTGATGGCGTTATAACCGAGTGTTTTCCAGCGTACAGGCACATGAGGCTAGCTCGAATACTTTCCGAGGGTTCCGTCGAGAAGTAGACGACACGTACACACCAAGAAACTAGTAGGCAGGCAAGTGGATCGATTCTAGTTGGACGCGTACTGCTAATACGTAATAGATGAAGTTAGTTAGCAGCCGATCTCTCGCTTGATCATTTCTACGCTCGCTGGCTAGCTAATCAAGCTAGCGATACCCGTAAAAAAGCAAGTTAGGGATACTATCTCGGCTACAACACGAACACACATGATGCGATTGATGGCCACGGGACCATGTTGGTCCTTTTTATATTCCTTTTTCAATCTCAACTCACAGGTATTACAAAAGGACTGGGCATATGCACATATATACTAGGCTAGACCTAGCAATAGTTGTGTACGGCGTGTACAAGCACTGGCTTTTCACAAAAAATTGCAAGCACTGACTACGATTTTAACATACTGACTTTGTTGTATACTATCGATCTAGTATGTAGTGTACCATGTACTATTGATGTACACCGGCTACCCTGCTGACCTGAAGCTAAACTGCCATGTAAAATTTTGGTCACCTATCATATGAGGGGCAAATATGTCTTTTCAGATGTCATTAACATCATTAAGGCTTAAAATGGACGAAAGTGTCATAAAGGGCATAAAATTTAGAGACTGTGTTAGATAGGGAAGAAAAAGTTATGAAGTGTGAAATAGGGAAACAAAATTTAAAATAGTGTTATATAAGGAATTTTCTCGATAGGAAAACATGCCCCCCTTGTGGGGGAAAGTAATCAGTGCCTCTTTTCGCCTTGTATTTTCTTCTACGGGCAGCATGGAACGACGGGATATCTGTGCTGAAATTTAAACTTATTCAGGGTTCGTTTGGCCTTTTTATACACTAATTGAATTTCCTACGCATTTTGTCCATAATTCAAATTTGAACTACAAATACATGCTCCAGTTCACCAAAATGGCTAGACAAATTATACATGTGTCCTCGGGTGCATGTTTAGGTCCCATGCCAGGAATGGGAACGAATTACAACCGTATCGGTGTCATGGCTCGTCCTCAAACATTTCGAATCTTGGTTTTTAAGTCCTCATAAATTCTAAACTCACCAGAAAGTCATCAAAGGTGGCATGGTGTCACATCATGGCACATATATGTCGTGGTAAAACATTGTCCAAGTTGGGCCAAGATTTATTACGAACCTCTTGCAAAAACTGGAGCTTCTCTCAAAGAAGCTTTGTGGTTCCAATAGGGAAACGTGTTCCCCTTGTGGGCGAAACGTAATCACTGCCTCTTTTCGCCTTGTATTTTCTTCCACGGGTAACATGGAACAACATGATATCCGTGCTGAAATTTAAACTTATTCAGGGTTCGTTTGGCCTTTTTATACACTAATTGAGTTTCCTAGGCATTTAATGTCCATAATTCAAATATGAACTACAAATACATGCTCCAGTTCACCAAAATGGCTAGAAAAATTATACATGTGTCGTTGGGTGCATGTTTAGGTCTCATGCCAGGAATGGCAACGAATTACAACCGTACCTGTGTCCTGGCTCATCCTCAAACATTTTGAATATCGGTTTTTATGTCCCCATAAATCTTAAACTCACCAGAAAGTCATCAAAGGTGGCATGGTGTCACGTCATGGCACATATATGCCGTGGTAAAAACATTTCCAATTTGGGCCAAGCTTTATTACAAACCTCTTACAAACCGGAGCCTGTCGCAAGAACCCTCGTGGTTTCGATAGGGAAACATGTCCCCTTGTGGGCCAAACGATAATCACTCCCTCTTCTAGCCTTGTATTTTCTTCTACACCTGACACGGAACAACTGGAGATTCGCGCTGAACTTTGAAATTGTTCAGGGTTCTTTTGACCTTTTTTATTCATTAATTGAGTTTTCTAGGCATTTAATGTCCATAATTCAAATTTGAACTACAAATACATGCTCTAGTGCACCAAAATGGCTAGAAAAAACATACATATTTCCTTGGGGTGCATGTTGAGGTCCCATAGAACGAATTCAACCATCTCGCCGTCCTGGCTTGGCCACAAACATTGCGAATCTCGGTTTTCAAATCTCTGTAAGTCCAAAACTCACCAGGAAATCATGAAACCTGGCATGGTGTCACTACATGGTACATATAATTATCCAATTTGGGCGAAGCTATATTACAAGTCTTTTACAAACCGGAGCCTGTCGCAACCCTCGTGGTTCCGGTGGGGAAACATGCCCCTCTTGTGGGCGAAACGATAATCGCTGCCTCTTCTCGCCTTGAGCTTTGTTTTCTACAGGCAACATAGAATAACAGGAGTGTCGGGCTGAAATTTGAAACTATTCAAGGTTCGTTTGGCCGTTGTATATATATTACTAATTACTATGTTTTCTATGCATTTAATGTAGTCCATAATTCAAATTTGAACTACAACCACATGCTCCAGTGAAGCAAAATGGGTGGGAAATCGTACATGTGTCACTGGGTGCATGTTTAGGTCTCGTTTAAAAAATGGGAATGAATTTCAAACTTGTCGTCATCCTGAAACATTGAGAATCTCAGTTTTTAAATCCCAGTAACTCAAAAAGTCACCCAAAAAAATAAAACTTGGCATGGTTTCATGACATGGCACATATATGCCATGGTAAAAAAATTGTCCAGTTTGAGAAGAGGCGCACACATTAGTAGCCAACAAAGTCCTTTTTGAAACAAAAAACTGACATGTTAATATCGCAAATGGTTGTATTATATTAACCGTGACTAAATTTAACCATACTCGATGGCGTGCGTGCAGCTGTTGTCACGACCGGTTTTCCAATAAAAATGTTTATTGAGAAACCGATCTTTTGATTCCAGTATGAGGAAAATCCTCCTTACTGGTAGACAAAATCTTGATACAATAAGCCAGTAGCATATAATATCTTACAAGGTCGAGCTAAGGCTGCTCAACAAATTATTACAAGCACGCCAATAATTATACATAATGGTGGATATGACACAATGGTGTGGTGGTATACTACTGACTCGAGAATAAAGGTGGTGGTGGAATATCACAGTGGAGAGTGGATAACACGACTCCTAAACTGGCAGCTCATCGAGCGTCGAGGTGAGACTCAATGAATTTTATTCGGGTAGCGGAAGCGGATATAATACAGAGACCAAATCCAGGGTCGCACGAGACTAACTGGGACTCCTCTAGGCATCGGACTCGCTATCGAACTCTCCATCCATGAGATTGCCTTCGTCAACATCTGGCCAAATCAACAAGCCAGGTGAGTACTTTGAAAGTACTCGCAAGACAGTTCGGACATGAGATATAACAAATGCATGCATGAATGCGTCATGAGTAAATATTAATGCACATTCAATGTAGTAAACAAGGTAAATAAAAAGGGAGTCGGCGGTAGTCCGCCTGAAAACCCAACAAAATAACTGAAAACTGATCGGGTGTCTGAAGCGACGCCTCGAAGGGTGAACAAATAAATAAAATCATGCCGCAGTCGGGCGTCTGAGCGACACCGCGTAAAGGGCTTAAACTGAAAATAAAAGACATGCGTGCCACAGTCGAACGTCGGGGCGACATCGCAGAAAGGGCTTATATTAAAAGTAAATAATAATACTGCCACAGTCGGACATCTAAGCGACATCGCAGAAAGGGCTTGTATTGAAAGTAAAGAACAATGCCGCAGTCGGACATCTGAGCAACATCACAGAAAGGGCTTATATTAAAATTAAAAAACAAGCGTGCCATAGTCGGACGTCTGAGTGACATCGCAGAAAGGGCTTATATTGAAAGTAAATAATAACAATGCCGCAGTCGGACGTCTGAGCGACATCACAGAAAGGGCTTATATTGAAAGTAAATAATAACACTGCCGCAGTCGGACGTCTGAGCGACATCACGGAAAGGGCTTAAATTTCGTTATTCATATCTGTTAAACTCACAAAGATATAATACTCATAGGAAATATTCAACATATATCAATAAACGGGTTAGTCCATCCACAGGAATAAACACTTAACCGAATTTAACACTCATGTGGTTCACCGGAGTCTTGTCACTGAGACTGACCTATGATAAGATAAGTTGAACACAGTACTTGGACATGGATAAGATGGTTTAAAGGAATTTTGACTCTGAAGAGTTTGTACTAAAAAGTCCACAGCCAACGGATTTCCGTAGTCATGAAGGACTAATTCCGTTTACGGTATTTTGGAAGAAACACAGCTAACCAGTACGCACCCATCCCACCTCATGATGCCAGGAATCACCCTAGACATCGTCCAAGAAAAACTTTGAGACGGGGAGATCACAATCTCGAATAGCATGGGATCAAGTTTATATACGCGCGCTCTAAGGGGTGCCCCCCTCTCGGTCCCAACTGGAAACACCCATGCCCCCTGACCGGATGACTGGCTTTAATCCAGGGCCATGGAACCATCATCACGGCCTCTCCATTTGGTGCGTACCAGGAAAGAGGTTTACAACTTACTAAGCCATATTCCTTGCGGAAAACATGTGGTAGTACGGGAAGGGAAACAGATGGAATCTGGACCGATACGGGTTGACACTGAAGTCAAATAGTCTGGCATAAGACTGGCATGCTACAACACTGCCATCTTACCCATTCTCATGCCAACACATGGCCATGCAAACTCACATCCAACAACTTATGGATTTTCGAAACTCACTTGCCTCAACTTTGCATGTAATATGACATTCATCGAAATTCTCATAAACATGTCATGAAACTACTTAATGCAAACATGCCAATGACACTCATCATATCAAAAGTTCAAACATGCTTGCCTGGTTCAGAGTAGTCGGAGCCTAGCTCGGTGAAGTTCGCGGTTCCGTCACCTCCTTTGGTATCTACGGTATAAAGAAACATACGCGCTAACGTAAATACCGTGATGTGCACAAAAATATACCAAATATTTTTCAAATAAATCGGATAAAAAACTAGACAAAAATTTTAAGAAGACAGAAAAAGAATCAATCAAAAATCATTTTTTGTTTAAAAGTTATAAGAGTTTTAATCCAGGGACTTTTTTGTAATGAAACAGAAACTTCTCAGGGTCCATTTCATAAAACCGAAGACGTTTCGCTTGAGAATACGCCGGCCCAGAAGGGAGACGTACTTTGGCAGAAGACGCTTTTAGAAAACATTTCGTTTAACAGAAAAGAGAGGCTGACGGGGGGGTCCCACCAGTCAGGTTTGAAATTTCAAACGGGGGGAGGAACAGAGCGCGTCGGCGCCCGAGAGCTGCGGTGGTCGCCGGCGCCGATCCACGGCGAGTTGGGAGGATCAGAGGGTACCTACGTTCTTAGTGTGTTCTTCCGCGTCGGTGGATGGTGGTGGTGGTCGTTGGCGAGCACCACGTCGACGGTGGTCCTTGCTCCGGCGGACGGCGGCTTGGGTGGAGTTGGATCTCATCGGGGAGGGCGGAGTGGATCGAGTTGGTGGCCGAGGCGGAACGAGGCGGCCGGAGTTGGGGGAGGAGACCTCCTCGAGGTCCTCCTAGTGGCCTGGCGGGGTGTCTGTGGGGTGCAGTGGTGGTGCGTGCTCGAGGGCGGGCTCGGGGCCCCTTTTTATAGGCGATCCGAGGCGGTGGCTGTGAACGGAGATATCCGACGATGGTTACGGCGGCGCAGAGCTTGGTCGGGGAGGTTAGGGAGTTGGGCGTCAACGTGGAGGTCCACCGGTTCTATTTTGGCGCTAAACGAGCTTGGATTAGGAGCTTGAGTGGGTTTTGACGGAACGGGGCGGCGCGGGCCCGTCGGCGGCAGAGGGCGTGCCCTGTGCTTGCCGGGCCACGGCGACGGTGCTGCGGGGTGTGCTGGCATGCATGAGGCCACGCGGAGGGCAGGGGAGCGTTGGGCGGCACCAAACGGCGTTGCGAGCTGGTGCTGTCTTCTGTTGGCCACCATGGGTGGCGCTGCCACCGCAGAAGCTGCCAACTCCGGCGATGCTCGCCGCCACCGACGCCTACACCCGTCCAAGAGGGCGTGCGGTGCTCTGGCTAGGGAGGAGAGGCCGAGCGCAACGCGCCAGGGCGCACAGTTGATCGATGACAAGTCTCTGACGAAGAAACGACACTGTAAAACTCTGAAACTCTGATTTTTACTGAAAGTGCATAGTAACAGTGCTGGCCAGGTGTTCGACAAAAATGATTTTGGTATGTGGGAGGTTCTCCTTGAGCTGATTTTTGGTGGGGTGGCCTCTCATTGCATCTGGGGGCTGCCTGAATTTTGGTGGAATTTTTGGAGAAGAGTTGATATGAATTCCATCAAATTTGACAAATCTGGTCCAAACTTGCAGAGGTTGAAACTTGAAAATTTTGAAAAGGAGAAGAGTGGATCTTGATGGTTCCAGGTTGTGGGTGCTAAGGACTGTCCAGAGGAGTTGTTTTGAGATCAAAACTCAAAGAAAATGATGTACTTCCTTTGTAAATCATCTAGGCTTAAAATAATTGACAGAATTGTTTTTGGAAGAAAAATAAATGAAATAAAATCCAAAAATGGTTTGGACTTGTTGGAGCAGGAAGCTAGGATTGCCCCAAAGTGGAAGGAGGGATTTTGGGAGGTTTTACCACATGAGGCATGGTAAAACCATGGGTGGTTTCAGAAAAAGAAAGAAACCTCAAAGCTCATAGGATTTCTTTTTAAAGAAATAAATAAATTCCAAAAATATATTTGATAAGAGAATAATCAGAAGGAAGTTTTCATAATTCAAACACCAGAGTTGAAGAAGATACAAAATAAAATAAAATCCTTGCCAGGGGAATTTTTTTTTGAGAGAGAGATTTTTGGAAGGATTTAAATGACCATCTTCAAAATCAACAAAGTTTTTGCTGAAAACCAAATGAAAAATTTTGGAGTGTCACAGCACCTACCCCCTTAGGAAAAATCTCGTCCCCGAGATTTCAGCTGATCCTCAAATAAGTGTGGGTGCTCTGTCCGAAGAAAATCCTCCCTTTCCCAAGTTGCTTCACTTTCGGTGTGATTGCTCCACTGAACTCTGAAAAACTTGATGGTTTTCTGTCGGGTCCTCCTTTCAGACTCCTCCAATATTTTTACAGGATGTTCCCGATAGGTGAGGTCTGGTTGCACGTCAATGTTTTCATGGGATACTTGCTTCTCTGGGTTGCTTACGCACTTCCTCAACTGCGAGACATGGAACACGTCGTGGACATCGGATAATTCTTCGGGTAATTATAGCTGGTAGGCTACCGTGCCTCTTCGTGCCACTATACAGAATGGTCCGATGAATCTTGGTGCTAGCTTTCCTTTAACCTTGAACCGTTGCAGGACCCTCATAGGGGACACTCGTAGGTACACATATTCACCGGGTTCAAAGCTGACTTCACGGTGCTTCTGATCGTAATAGCTCTTTTGTCGACTTTGAGCTGCCTTGAGTCGGTCCCTGATTAGCTTGACCTTTTCCTCGGCTTCTTTGAGTATGTGTGGGCCGAAGATGTGGCTGTCTCCGGTCTCTGACCAATTTAGCGGGGTACGACATCTCTGCCCATATAGAGCTTCAAATGGTGCCATTTGCAGGCTGGCCTGGTAACTGTTGTTGTATGCGAACTCGGCATATGGCAGGCTTTCTTCCCAACTGGTTCCATAGGTGAAGACACATGCTCTCAGCATGTCTTCTAATATTTGGTTTACACGTTCAGTTTGTCCATCAGTCTGGGGATGGTATGCTGTACTGAAGGCTAGTTGAGTTCCTAGCGATAGTTGCAGCTGCTCCCAAAATCTAGAGACAAACTGACTGCCTCTGTCGGATATTATAGTCTTTGGGACTCCATGCAGACAGACTATGCGGGAGAGGTAAATCCTGGCAAGCTTCTGAGTGGTGTGGGTTGTCTTTACTGGCATGAAATGTGCCACCTTGGTCAATCTCGGTTTCCGGGGTATTTTTCTCTCTCTGGCCGAAACTCTTATTGTCTTCCCGTGGTGGTGGGTGAGAATTACTGTCCGGTTGAAGAAGTCAATAAAACCTTTGTTGGTGGTTAACCAGTCCATCCCTAGGATGACATCCAGTCCTTTATTTTCCAACACAATAAGATTGGTGTGAAACTTCAATCCTTCGAACTCAATAACCACATCCTGACAGTAACTCTGAGTAACTTGCTGAATCCCAGGGGACTTGATAATCATGGATTTCTCCAAAGGAAGCATCGAAAAATTATTTTGCAACGCAAAACTTTTCGAAATGAAAGAGTGAGAAGCTCCAGAATCAAACAAAACCATTGCAGGTATTGTGTTGACAGGAAACGTACCGAGTACGATATCCGGAGCGTTCTGTGCCTCCTCTTTGGTCACGTGGTTCAGATGACCCTTCCTGTGGTTGGTGTTGGCATTGAAATTGTTTCACTTGGGCGCTGAATTATTGCTACCGTCGTTCGGCTTTGGAGTCGAGTTCCTTGGCTTGGGACACTGCTTGGCATAGTGCCCTTCCTCTCCACAAGCGTAACAAGTAACGCCTGGGCGATATGTGAACTCCTTGTCCCTTGCGTGAAAATTCTTGATTGGACGCGAGACGTTTGACGTGGATTTGGGTGTCCCACCTTTTTGAAAATCTGTCTTGCTTCGGTGGTTGCGGGCATGAGTAGTCTGGTCCCTTTTTCGCTTGCGGAAATCTTCCAAGCTGCGTCTCTCATTTTCCAAGGTAATGGCCTTGTCCACTAGCATTTTAAAATCTGGAAAAGTGTGCACGACTAGTTGGCATTTAAGCGCGGGCGCCAGACCGTCAAGGAATTTCTCCATCTTCTTGCTTTCAGTCATACGCTCTTCATTGGCGTAGCGAGACAATAGAGTAAATTGACCGTTGTAAGCTGACACTGTCATGTTCCTTTGTTTGAGGTCGTCGAACTCTCTCTTCTTGATTTTCATAATACTCTTAGGAATGTGTGCACCACGGAAACCCTCTTTGAAATCTTCCCAGGTTATATCATTTTCGTTGGGGTGCATGTGCAGGAAGTTCTCCCACCATGATGCAGCTGCTCCTGTGAGATAGTGCGGAGCATATAGTACTTTCTCGGGGTCTGAACATTTTGCAATAATTAATTTTCTCTCCATGTCCCGAAGCCAGTCCTCGGCCTCAAGAGGTTTTTCAGTATGAGAAAATGTTTGGGGACGTGTCTTCTGTAGCTTAGATAACTTGGAATGCTGCTGATACTGTCCATGGTGATTTCCCATGTTGATGACTTGGTTCATCATTTCCCGATGTTGTTGCTGACTCTGCTCATAAAGGCGGCACATTTGGGAAAGTGTCGTTTCACTGTCCTGTTGACTCGACTGTCCTTGTGTGAAATTGCTGCCTGGTTGAGTGTCATAATTTTCCTCTGGCGGAGTTGGCATGGAGCGAGTCCAAGGACGAGACATTTTTCACTCTGGGGATATATTTTGTAAAACCCATAAGAAAAGCGAAAAGGGTCGCAGAAATAAATCCATGTACAAGGATGGAAAAATAAATCAAATGCTCCAGGATTACTCAAGATAAAAGATCGATTGTGCACGGAGAAGGACTGCTCATTACATATCTTACACGCAGGCGGTAATTATACACTACATCACTCAGGATATGCGTATATAATCCTGACATGTTATTTAGGCTAGTGCACTTCTCCCAGTTCCTACATGATGCGCAAACAAGCTACTCCTCACAACCTATGTACGTATAAACATATCGTACAAAGCGGTACATCGCATGGCGGGTAAGCGTACTCAGTCGGAGATGTTGACGATCTCCTTGGCCCTGCCAAGGGTGAGGCGCAGTGAGGCTGGGGACTCGACCTCCTCCTTGCTAATAGGCTCCAGACGTGAAGTGTTGCGCCGAGTAGATGGAGCGGGCGCCAGAGGTGGAGCAACACGAACAGGAATGGGCGCAAAGGGTGGTGCAGTGCGGGCTGGAGATCGCGCAATGACTTGGTTGAATTCCTTGGTGGAAGGTAGGCGACGAGCAGTGGCGAGAGTGGTAGGTGCATAAGATGCTGAGGACGAGACAAAAGTCAGTGGCGGTGCGGTGTGCAGGAGCTCCCTCCTGTTGGCGGCACAGCCATGGACTGAGTCCATGCGGGCAGCCACGAAGTCGTCCACCAGGTTGTCGAAGGCTGCCTCCAGAGCCCGGAGGTACTCAATAAGCATCTCAAAAGCCTTGTCTCGTTCTCCTCTGGGGCAAGAGAACGCGTAGTGACAGGTGTATGGCACATGGCATGGAAGGTAGCGGTAACGACGAGTCTTAATCGAGGGAAGAACATCCCTGAGACGAGCTATTGCCTCGCGGGCTGCCATCTGCATAGCATGCCTCTCCGTAGGCATGGCTCTTCCCAAGTACCGGAAGCGGCGTAACTCAACACGCCCTCCCTTGAATTGCACCGCGGCCTGGTGCATGGTCAAACTGTCATTGACCTTGTGCTGGTAGAGTGTGAAGACTGGGTGCACAGATGGCCCCATTGCGACCTGAACGATGAAGGAGAGGAGTTTGATGAACCCATCGGGCACGTTGGCGAACATCTGTGACTCGCAGCTGTTGTCAGCCATCTACAAAAGTAGGCAAAAAATCTGCATGGTCAGATCATAAATTTATGCTGACTGTCAGAAAATGACTACAATTGCAAAAATATGAATTTTAACCGATTAGCGATCGCACCTAGTGGCTTCCTACAGTCAGCCTGGCTCTGGTACCAAGCTTGTCACGACCGGTTTTCCAATAAAAATGTTTATTGAGAAACCGGTCTTTTGAGTCCAGTATGAGGAAAATCCTCCTTACTGGTAGACAAAATCTTGATACAATAAGCCAGTAGCATATAATATATTACAAGGTCGAGCTAAGGCTGCTCAACAAATTATTTCAAGCACGCCAATAATTATACATAATGGCGGATATGACACAATGGTGTGGTGGTATACTACTGACTCGAGAATAAAGGTGGTGGTGGAATATCACAGTGGAGAGTGGATAACACGACTCCTAAACTGACAGCTCATCGAGCGTCGAGGTGAGGCTCGATGAATTTTATTCGGGTAGCGGAAAATACAGAGACCAAATCCAGGGTCGCACGAGACTGACTGGGACTCCTCTAGGCGTCGGACTCGCTATCGAAATCTTCATCCATGAGATCGCCTTCGTCAACATCTGGCCAAATCAACAAGCCAGGTGAGTACTTTGAAAGTACTCCCAAGATAGTTCGGACATGATATATAAAAATGCATGCATGAATGCGTCATGAGTAATTATTAATGCACATTCAATGTAGTAAACAAGGTAAATAAAAAGGGAGTCGGCGGTAGTCCGCCTAAAAACCCAACAAAATAACTGAAAACCGATCGGGTGTCTGAAGCGACGCCTCGAAGGGTGAACAAATAAATAAAATCATGCCACAGTCGGGCGTCTAAGCGACACCGCATAAAGGGCTTAAACTAAAAATAAAAGACATGCGTGCCACAGTCGGACGTCGGGGCGACATCGCAGAAAGGGCTTATGTTAAAAGTAAATAATAATACTGCCATAGTCGGACGTCTAAGCGACATCACAGAAAGGGCTTGTATTGAAAGTAAAGAACAATGCCGCAGTCGGACGTCTGAGCAACATCACAGAAAGGGCTTATATTAAAAGTAAACAACAAGCGTGCCACAGTCGGATGTCTGAGCGACATCGCAGAAAGGGCTTATATTGAAAGTAAATAATAACAATGCCGCAGTCGGACGTCTGAGCGACATCACAGAAAGGGCTTATATTGAAAGTAAATAATAACACTGCCGCAGTCGGACGTCTGAGTGACATCACAGAAAGGGCTTAAATTTCGTTATTCATATCTGTTAAACTCACAAAGATATAATACTCATAGGAAATATTCAACATATATCAATAAACGGGTTAGTCCATCCACAGGAATAAACACTTAACCGAATTTAACACTCATGTGGTTCACCGGAGTGTTGTCACTGAGACTGACCTATGATAAGATAAGTTGAACACAGTACTTGGACATGGATAAGATGATTTAAAGGAATTTTGACTCTGCAGAGTTTGTACTAAAAAGTCCACAGCCAACGGATTTCCGTAGCCACAAAGGACTAGTTCCGTTTACGGTATTTCAGAAGAAACACACCTAACCAGTACACACCCATCCCACCTCATGATGCCAGGAATCACCCTAGACATCGTCCAAGAAAAAGTTTGAGACGGGGAGATCACAATCTCGAATAGCATGGGATCAAATTTATATACGCGCGCTCTAAGGGGTGCCCCCCTCTCGGTCCCAACCGGAAACACCCATGCCACCTGACCGGATGACTGGCTTTAATCCAAGGCCATGGAACCATCATCACCGCCTCTCCATTTGGTGTGTACCAGGAAAGCGGTTTAAAACTTACTAAGCCATATTCCTTGCGGAAAACATGTGGTAGTACGGGAAGGGAAACGGATGGAATCTGGACCGATACGGGTTGACACTGAAGTCAAATAGTCTGGCATAAGACTGGCATGCTACAACACTACCATCTTACCCATTCTCATGCCCACACATGGCCATGCAAACTCACATCCAACAACTTATGGATTTTCGAAACTCACTTGCCTCAACTTTGCATGTAATATGACATTCATCAAAATGCTCATAAACATGTAATGAAACTACTTAATGCAAACATGCCAATGACACTCATCATATCAAAAGTTCAAACATGCTTGCCTGGTTCAGAGTAGTCGGAGCCTAGCTCGGTGAAGTTCGCGGTTCCGTCACCTCCTTCGGTATCTACGGTATAAAGAAACATAGGCGCTAACGTAAATACCGTGAGGTGCACAAAAATATTCCAAATATTTTTCAAATAAATCTGATAAAAACTAGACAAAATTTTTAAGAAGAAAGAAAAAGAATGAATCAAAAATCATTTTTTGTTTAAAAGTTATAAGAGTTTTAATCCAGGGACTTTTCTGTAATGAAACAGAAACTTCTCAGGGTCCATTTTATAAAACCGAAGACGTTTTGCTTGAGAATACGCCGGCCCAGAAGGGAAACGTACTTTGGCAGAAGATGCTTTCGTAAAACGTTTCGTTTAACAGAAAAGAGAGGCTGACGGGGGGGTCCCACCAGTCAGGTTTGAAATTTCAAACGGGGGGAGGAACAGAGCGCGTCCGCGCCCGAGAGCTGTGGTGGTCGCCGGCGGCCATCCACGGCAAGTTGGGAGGATCGGAGGGTACCTACGTGCTTAGTGTGTTCTTCCGCGTCGGTGGGTGGTGGTGGTGGTCGTTGGCGAGCACCACGTCGACGGCGGTCCTTGCTCCGGCGGACGACGGCTCGGGTGGAGTTGGATCTCGTCGGGGAGGGCGGAGTGGATCGAGTTGGTGGCCGAGGCCGAACGAGGCGGCCGGAGATGGGGGAGGAGACCTCCTCGAGGTCCTCCTAGTGGCTTGGCGTGGTGTCTGTGGGGTGCAGTGGTGGTGCGTGCTCGAGGGCGGGCTCGAGGCCCCTTTTTGTAGGCGATCCGAGGCGGTGGCCATGAACGGAGATCTCCGGCGATGGTTACGGCGGCGCAGAGCTTGGTCGGGGAGTTTAGGGAGTTGGGCGTCAACGTGGAGGTCCACCGGTTCCATTTTGGTGCTAAACGAGCTTGGATTAGGAGCTTGAGAGGGTTTCGACGGAACAGGGCGGCGCGGGCCCGTCGGCGGCAGAGGGCGTGCCCTGTGCTTGCCGGGCCACGGCGACGGTGCTGCGGGGTGTGCTGGCGTGCATGAGGCCACGCGGAGGGCAGGGGAGCGTTGGGCGGTGCCGAACGGCGTTGCGAGCTGGCGCTGTCTTCTGTTCGCCGCCACGGGTGGCGCTGCCACTGCAGAAGCTGCCAACTCCGGCGATGCTCCCCGCCACCGACGCCTACACCCGTCCAAGAGGGCGTGCGGTGCTCTGGCCAGGGAGGAGAGGCCGAGCGCAACGCGCCAGGGCGCACAGTTGATTGATGACAAGTCTCTGACGAAGAAATGACACTGTAAAACTCTGAAACTCTAAATTTTACTGAAAGTGCATAGTAACAGTGCTGGCCAGGTGTTCGACAAAAATGATTTTGGTATGTGGGAGGTTCTCCTTGAGCTGATTTTTGGTGGGGTGGCGTCTCATTGCATCTTGGGGCTGCCTGAATTTTGGTGGAATTTTTGGAGAAGAGATGATATGAATTCCATCAAATTTGACAAATCTGGTCCAAACTTGCAGAGGTTGAAACTTGAAAATTTTGAAAAGGAGAAGAGTGGATCTTGATGGTTCTAGGTTGTGGGTGCTAAGGACTATCCAGAGGAGTTGTTTTGAGATCAAAACTCAAAGAAAATGAGGTACTTCCTTTGTAAATCATCTAGGCTTAAAATAATTGCCAGAATTGTTTTTGGAAGAAAAATAAATGAAATAAAATCCAAAAATGGTTTGGACTTGTTGGAGCAGGAAGCTAGGATTGCCCCAAAGTGGAAGGAGGGGTTTTGGGAGGTTTTACCACATGAGGCAAGGTAAAACCATGGGTGGTTTTAGAAAAAGAAAGAAACCTCAAAGCTCATAGGATTTCTTTTTAAAGAAATAAATAAATTCCAAAAATATATTTGAGAAGGGAATAATCAGAAGGAAGTTTTCATAATTCAAACAGTAGAGTTGAAGAAGATACAAAATAAAATAAAATCCTTGCTGGGGGAATTTTTTTTTTTGAGAGAGAGATTTTTGGAAGGATTTAAATGACCTTCTTCAAAATCAACAAAGTTTTTGCTGAAAACCAAATGAGAAATTTTGGAGTGTCACAGCTATTTGATTAGACGAGATGAGCGCGAGAAGTCCGCCGTGCAGGCTCGACAGGACGCGTGCGAGCAGTCTGCCGTGCAGGCTCGATGGGACGCGTGCATCCTGTCCACCTCGCAGGCTCGACGGGACACGTGCGAGCAACAAGGCTGCCCATTCTCACCAGGAAGCGAGCTCTTTGACCTCCATGCACCAGCCGCCGCCCGCCTCGCTCACAAGTTCTCCATTAATGGATTAATTAAAGCACCTGGACCGAGGGTGTTTTCTTGTGATCACGTGGCAGCATTTGCTTTGTTCATGTTTTCAACTCGTATGCTGCCCTAATTTAAGTTGCAACATAGGGCAATGGATTATACGACCACAAATAAAATGGCAACGGATAATACGATGACAAATTTACAATGGCGCGGATAATAATTGTCTTACATATTCCGAATAATTTAAAATGCCACATGCGGCAAAGCTTGGAAGACACGGGGGCAAGAGAAGAAGGAAATTGTAGACAACGATCTGGGTCGCTATTGTCTCTACTCGTCGATGGATCACCGGGCGGCAAAATCCTCCATCTCCTTCTTCAATTCATCACGACTTTGCTTGAAAGCAGCCACGGATTCCTTCACCTCCTGCTCGCGCTCGATCCAGAGCTTCCTCAAGCCACCCATTAGTTCCTCGACGACCGCTTTCAGCGTCATCTCCGAGGCACTGCTCTGCTCATGCAGCATCTTCTAGCTGGCGGCCTCCTCGTCCTTCTCGGTGACCAACTTGAGGAGCTTCACATTGTCACCCATGAGTTGCTCGACGAGGCCGGTCGGCTTGTCAACCGAGGCATCGCTGATCTTGAGCAGCTTCATCAAGTCGTCGACCAGCTACTGCTGCATAGTGACACCAGCGAGAATGTTGTCGTCATCGGCGAAGGACTTCAGGAACGCCGGCTCGTCGCGGTGGCCGACGCCATGAATGCGCTTGTGAGAGCCCTCACCTGCCCGTGAGAACTCGCTCGAGGGCTCCGCGGCGCGCCGGGACATCTCTGCTGCGGCTGCGGCTTCACGGCAGGACCTCTCTAGTGCTTCCGCGGCCTTGGTCTTTGCTGCTTGGTTATATGTCCGCCCTAAACTCCTCCTACCGGTCATGGCGGAACGACCTGACAGAAAAAACCAGTTTTGTGGGTGATTGTCAGATTATGGGTTCCAGCAAACCCTTGAGGTTCGAACTCTGGGGTGTGCACGAAGATCTCTCTCTCCCTCACTCGCTCTCGCAACAATCTCAAGTCCTAGCTCGCCAAACCCAAGGAACAACAGACACGAGAGTTTGTACTGGTTCGGGCCACCGTTGTGGTGTAATACCCTACTCAAGTGTTGTGTGGTGGATTGCCTTGTAGGCTGAGGATGAACTAGTACAATGGATGAACAGCCTCCTGAGGAGAGGTGTTCTTGAGCTCGATGAGCTGGTGATATGGTCTTGGTCGAGTGGATCCAATCCAAGATGGGCTGATCCTTGACTACGGTGGTGGCTAGTCCTATTTATAGATGCCCTAGTCCTCTTCCCAAATGTTAGGCGGGAAGGGATCCCACAATGACTAATTTCGAAGGGAGACAACTAGTACAAGCTATCCTGACAAAAGGTGGTCTTCGCCTGCCAAAGGTTCTGGTGGTGACGCCGTTGTGGGCTCCGCGGTGACCTCTGTCCTGCCGTCCTGCTGGTCTTGGTCTTGTTGCACCAATATGGAAACATTTGCGTGATGCCTCGGGACTCCTCACATGCGCTTGCCTATTTAGCACCGAAGAGGAAACTAGCACTGTACGCCCGCTGGCACCCGCCTGGCTTCGGTCGTCATGGCTTATGTCAAGCGGACCTCGCGAGGTACCCCTTGCATAGATATCTCCGCTCCTCGGGAGCCAACCTAGCGAGGCCGCCCCTGAGGAGGTCTTGGTGTCATCCACCTCGCGAGGCTTGGCCCCTCGTGAGGGTCTTGAGTGGTTGCTACCGAAGGTGGGCCGTACCAGGCCGTTGGTGGAGCCACCCCTTGGGCCGCAAGCAGGCAAGTCTGGGTACCCCCGTTCCCAGGACGCTGATAGTAGCCCTCACGCACATGGCGTGCTCGGACTTGGCTTCGAGGCGAAGCCAAAGGTCAAGTGCAGAGCGTCGCGGGCCCCAACCGCCTATGGCCTTGATTAACACGTGGCAATTGACAAGACATGGGCGTCTCCACTTGCCCACGCTGCCTTGATATCCGCCTAGCTAGGTGGCCACCGTTGCCTACACAACCCCACCTTCATCGCTGGCAGCGCACTCCCCAACTCCTCCGTCTTCCCGAAAGCAACGGTCTCCTACTCCAACCCGGCCAGGATCCATCCCTCTCCACCGCCATGGCACCGAGCCGAAAGAAGAAGGGAAAGAAGAAGCCCCAGGCTTCAGCCTAAGCACCGCCGGCCTTCGAGCCCGCTGTCGAGCGGTCGGTGGTGCTCAACCAGGAGGTGATGTACAAGGTTCGCCCAGCAGTCGCCGCCAACTTCAATGAATGGGGGAAGACGGTGGTTTGGCCCGCATCCCGTGCCGCGGTCTGTGACACCCAAAAAATTTGACCTTGTTTTAATGAATTAAAATTTTGCCAGGAATTAAAACTTTGAATTTCTGAGCTCCCTTTTGATTTTGTTTAATCATTTTCTTCCCTGTCGTGATGAGTTTTCCCCAAAGTGAAAATCTTTCAAATATGTTGTTGGACTTATTTAATCTCTCAAGAGAAACTTTTCCTTATTTAATATAACTAATTAAATAATTAAGTTGCTTGATCTTTACTTTCTTGAAAATGATTTTTCAAGGTTAAGTGGCCATATTTGAACTACAACCATTTGATAAATTCACTTAAAATTTCCACAAAAATTTGGAGATGTCATGTGATGTTTTTAAATCACCTTTGTATAAAAACATCTTTATTTTATGAAATATTTTGAGCTCTACAACCAATTTTGTTCTCTGGTCCAGTGGACAATTTTGCACTACAACTCTTTTAAATAATTCCTTCTAGCCTCCACCAAAATTATGGGATATTGGTAGTAGCATATGATTCAGCTTTATGCAGAAACCTAGTGCTGTTCTTTGAAAAATTTGAGTGAATCAACCTCATTTTTATTCTGGTCCAACTTGAGGATTTGTACAGCAACTACATCTTAAGTTACTCCTTTACCCATGATTCCTTTTCCTGCTTGTAGACCACCCTACCAAACCCCTAAATCCAGGAGCATGCACCCATTGGTTCATTTTTGGTTCATGAAATAATGCCATTTATCTTCTGTCCAGAATTGAAGTTTTGCAAAACTTGCACTAACAAGTTTCTGCTTTTGGCCAAATAACCTCACCACCTTCTCATTCATCTAAGGAGACCCTGATCTGGAGAGTTTGGCAACTCCAAGAAAAGCCTAGGTGCCTGTGGCATTTTATCAAACACCCTGTGTGCATGGCCAGATTTGGCATGGATTCAAGTTTGCATTGTAAACTTGGCCACCTGACCTAACCACCATCCCCATTTCCCCTCTATCTAACCCTAACCTAGCCCTGTTTCTTCCCAGCCTCAACCGCGACTTCTAGCGTGCTCTGGCATTGTGTGGAGCACATCCCGTGCGTGCCCAGAGCGCGAGCAGAGTGTGCGTTTGGCACGCGTTTTGCACATGCCGCGCTCGAGCCGACACGCTGGCCCCCTGGCTTTGGCCCACTCGGCAGCACCTCGCCACGCACGTCCCTCCTCACTGCTACGTGCCAAGCCGCCCCTCGCCACGCCCGACAGGCCAGGAGCTAGCAGCCACGGCCGCCGACAGCCCCTGCTCCGTTCAGCGCCGCCGAGCCTCCCCCGCTCGCCACCTGCCTCCTGGAGTAGTGCCTGCTCATCCGCAAGCTTGTCCCCTAGCGCTCGTCGCCGCCACGTCGCCCTGCCGCTATAGAGAGGCAGTTCGCCGGCATCCTCATCCGCCGCCACGGAACCGACCTCGACGAGCTATAAAAGGAGATCCCCGAGCTTCATCGAGCACGCAGGCGACCTCATGCCACCCCATTGGCGCTCCCCTAGCTCGCATTCGACCCGGGGAGGCCTCCTTCCTCATATCCGGCAACTCCTGCCGCCGCCACCGCCCCGGCCAATCCGGCACCTCCAGTACCTCCCCCTCTCCATTCTCTTCACCAGGAGCCTTCTCTCCCACCTGTGAATCTTTTCCACTACACGATTTCGATCGGGGCTCACTGCGGAAGAATTTTCACTCCGCCCCGAAGCCTCCCCCGCCGCGAAGCTCGCCGCCGGCAGCTCCGTCCAGCCCCGAGACCATATCGACCACCGGAGTGACCGTCTTGATCCCCTGAGCACGCCGATGGCCTCCGTTCCCCGAACGGTGCCGTCATTCGCCGGTGAGCCTCGCCGGAGCCCCGCCCCGCTCGGGCAGAGGAGGGAGAAGACGCGGGCGACTGGTCAAACCTGACGAGTGGGCCAAGCGGGCCCACCGTCAGTGACCCAGCGCCGGTCCACGTGGGCTAAGTGAAAGCGCAAAACCTCCAGTACGTTTTCCCCGCTTCGAAAGCGTATTACCCTCTGAAACGTTTTCTTTTCTGTTTTATTTTAAATAACAGATTTTGACCAAATCTTTGACTGGCTATAACTTTTTAAATATAACTCCAAATGAGTTGATTCTTTTTCCTACCTTCCTCAAATTTGGTCTAGTTTATTTTAAGATTTTTTTGAAAAAAATTCCAAACAACTTTTTGTACTGTTTTTGAAACGTGTGTTGATTGAAATATATTTTTAAAATAGGATTTTGGAGAGAGAGAAGAAACTTTCAAAATTTTGGAGAGCACCTCACCCCTCCACAACTTAAAGGCAAGCATTCTGAACCCTGGTATAATGTTTTTGGTGTGTTATTTGACACGTTTATAACACCACCTTATTTCGGAGGACTTGTTATTTTATGTGATATGATCATATGCATGGAAGCATATCAGTGATTTCCTTGCTATTGGAAATGAATATTTTTGTGATGGTAATCATCCTCATGTGCCTTGCATGCATGCCGGAAAGGAATCCGGGAAAGCCTCGGCCTTGGGTAGGCGTGAGCTTGTCACCGGTCCCCGTCGGGACGGTTATGTCCGGTATGGCATGGTAAGGTATATTGAGTGGTGATTTCGTCGGTTGTAATATATTTGATATACATGTCATGCAGGGAACTTATAAACCTCCTGAGTCGACCGCAGATCGAGTCTTGTTCCAGTAACCCCCATACTTGCCTCGTACTACCACTCGTCCCTGCCGCAGGTAGGGTACGGTTCAGTAAGTCGTCAACCCCTTTCCAGCACACACCGTACAGAGAGGCCATGGTGGAAGATATCGGTTGTAGCCGGTAGGCAGGCCACCTGGTCCGGGGCATGGGTGTTTCCGGTTGGGACCGAGAGGGGAGGCCACCCCTTAGAGCGCGCGATATAAATTTGATCCCATGCTACGCGAGGTTGTAGCCTCCCCACTTAGAGTTTTGCTTAACAAGTGTCGTGGGTGATTCCAGTCACCGATGAGTTAAGCTGGTGTGTGCAAGGTTAGGCGTGTTCTCAACTAAAAGGCCGTAGACGGAATTAGTCCCGATGGACTAAAGGAATCCGTTACTCGTGGGTAAAGAGTACACCCTCTGCAGAGATTAAAACCTATTCGAATAGCCGTGTACATGGTTAAGGATTACAGTCTGGGATGGGTCAAGTGTTGGTCTTAGTGTCGGTCTTCGGAGGCGAAATTGTTAAACCAAACTTGGATACTGACCGGTGACTTGTGAGGACCATGATTATTATTTTGTGATGAACTAACCTGTTGTATTATTTGTATTATCAAGTATCCCTGGGATGGTTCTACCCCCTGGATATTCATGGTGATTATTTATTTCTAAGCCCGGTTAAATGTTTATTCCTGTGGATGGACTAACCCGTTCATTATCATGATTTGAATATTTATTATGAGTATTAATTTACTTGTGAATAAAAGCCCTTTCTGTGATGTCGCTCAGACGTCCGACTGTGGCATTTCTTTTAAAAGCCCTTTCTGTGATGTCGCTCAGACGTCCGACTGTGGCATTTCTTTTAAAGCCCTTTCTGTGATGTCGCTCAGACGTCCGACTGAGGCATTTCTTTTAAAAGCCCTTTCTGTGATGTCGCTCAGACGTCCGACTGTGGCATTTCTTTTAAAAGCCCTTTCTGTGATGTCGCTCAGACGTCCGACTGTGGCATTTCTTTTAAAGCCCTTTCTGTGATGTCGCTCAGACGTCCGACTGTGGCATTTCTTTTAAAAGCCCTTTCTGTGATGTCGCTCAGACGTCCGACTGTGGCATTTCTTTTAAAGCCCTTTCTGTGATGTCGCTCAGACGTCCGACTGTGGCATTTCTTTTAAAGCCCTTTCTGTGATGTCGCTTAGACGTCCGACTATGGCATTTCTTTTAAAAGCCCTTTCTGTGATGTCGCTCAAACGTCCGACTGTGGCATTTCTTTTAAAGCCCTTTCTGAGATGTCGCTCAGACGTCCGACTATGGCATTTCTTTTAAAGCCCTTTCTGTGATGTCGCTCAGACATCCGACTGTGGCATTTCTTTTTAAGCCCTTTATGTGATGTCGCTCAGACGTCCGACTGTGGTATTTCTTTTAAAGCCCTTTATGTGGTGTCGCTCAGACGCCCGACTGTGGCATTGCTTGTTATTTATTTACCGTATAAGCCCTTTATGTGGTGTCGCACAGACGCCCGACTGCGGCATTTTATTTCCACTCCCTTATTGCTTATTCATGTTGCATATAAATAACCGCTTGCATGCATAAAAGATATTTTATTTGTGACTGACAATGTGATCATAGAATATTTCAGTGCATAGATATCAATTATATTATCCCAGTGTTCATGATGTTTGCGAGTACATTCAAAGTACTCACTGGCTTGTCCCTGGCTATTGTCTTGGCCAGATATTCGCATGGAAAGGAGCGCTGCGATGATAGCCCCGGAAATTAAGCAACGGTGATAGCAGCCTCGCGAAGATAGGAGTTAACCTGGTCAGCTGTTACCATAGGAAATGGAGCCCCACACACTGATGATTCACAAACCGCTTCCGCCATCGACCACTAGAAAACCATTTGATGTACTCACAGGCCACAATGGTCTTGTACTACACATTTTGTACTTTTGCTTGGAATTTCTGTAACAAGTTGGTTCCTCATCAGCTAACAGTAATCCTGTGGCTGGTGAGCACAACGGCCATTTTCTGGAAATTTATGTCCGGAAAACCGGTCGTGACAGACTTGGTATCAGAGCCAGGCTGACCATTGGCCAATCCTATCTTAGCCAGGTCAATAAACCTAAGTAAACCAGCCCACCAGACTTTGACCAAACCCCAGTCAAGCTTCCCTAGCAAGATAGCCACACCGTGACCCGACACCCTTATCGGCAGTCGGTGCCCAACCTATCCATCTAACCCATCAATCATGCACCAGTGACCGAGTCCTAAATAGTCCTTTTTCGCAAGCGTGTGGAGGAAGACTCCGCCCCCTTTTCCTATAAAAAGAGCACGCTAGCCCCAACCCAGCACAGCGACTGCTACCCCAAACCGAGCCACAATGCCTGGACCCGTCGTGCACAATGAGACGACACCAACCAACCTTGGAGGCTTTGTGACCATACTCGCAAATCTCACCCGTCGTGCCTATGCGTTAGAAGAGCCCCCAGAATATGTTGTGTACCAAGGACCCATGAGCGGTGAGAGCCGTTAATTCTGGGCCACTGTGCACATTTATGGTAGGGGATTAGAGCCCGAGCGCCCCTACAGGTTCACCGGAAGGACAACTTCCTTTGAGCCACAAGCCATCCAACTAGCTGCTCGAGAAGCTATAGTTCATCTCCGACACTTGTCGCCCAGAGTTAACTGTCGCTCGTTCCACTACTACCCCAGACGTGAAGGGTATGGTAGACCACCCCAAGTTGTCAACGGAGATCACGAGACAGATACTGCATTGTTGCACCTAGTGCGCTATGTAAGTGCACTAGAGGAGCTATGCGATCAAATCACGATTGATCTAATCGCAGCTTGTGGAGAGCTGGTTCGTCGAACCCCGGCGAGAGGAGAGAACGAGCCCAGCATCAACAACCCAGTCGTGCTGTTTGGACACCCGATCGAGCCCCGGAGATCTGCCCCAGCCATCGGCCAAGGTGCCGCGATAACCCCAGAAGTGCTTCGCCGCATATTGGAAGCACACTCCAACGGGGTTGTGGCCAGCAATCCCCGAGATGGTCATCATCGCTACCCCGAGCCTGCAGCCCCTCAGACCACTCTAGTTAATTCAGATGACGAGACCCGAAGAGAAGCCTCGACATCCGCAAGGCACGCCCGCTTGGATATAAACGAGGTAGACTAAGTCACCCGAGTCGTATCGAGTCCCAGTGTACCCCTGCTTTGTAATCATGTGGCCTTGTTTTTAAACGCCGCCTATTGTCGTGCCTCCGTTTTAAATAGTAACCTTGCATGGGTATGTCAGCACACAGTGGCATATTTTTCCGGACACAACTACCCAAAAACCTTCCCCGATGACCCCCACAATAACACATCACTATAGTGAAATGTGTGAATCCGTGGCTTGACCCCGACCTTGGAACAGAGCTGAAAATTTCCTTTACCATTCACCACGGTAAAAATGACCCAGCTCCAGTGCTATAAAAGGCCAGCGTGTGACCTTGCCAAGCACCCCTCATCTTGTGCACCATCCTCACAATCAATTCTTGCCATGCCGAGCCCCAGCATTTACCTGAGAACCCCAGATGCAACCCAGGGTAGTTTTGTCAAGATATTGTGGGATTTTACCTGCAGTACCATGGGCGCTACCCAGCCACCCCAGTACGAGCTGTTCAAATCGAGGATCACCTCTTCCACCTCAAGATATTGGGCAGCATTCCACATCCCTCCCGTAAACTCAAACCAAGACCCAACGGAGGTCTCCTTCGTGGGGAAATCTATGCCAACCCCACAGATGGCCATAGAAGCTGCTGCATACGAAGCGCGTGCTCGCCTTCGATTCGCAGTGCCTTATGCCAGCGAACGAGGATACTATTACTTTCCGAGCCGTGCAGAACCCGGAGGAGTGACATCTTTTCCCGGTGGACGAATTGAGAGAGACCCAGTACTGGCCAACCTTGTCCAGTACGTCATCGCTCAAGAGCGTTTAACCCAACGTGTGATGGGTTATCTCCAGAGCCTCGCAGATTTAAATCCTCAAATCGCCATAGGCAGAGCACTAAGGCCCGACCGGGAGAGACACGTGCATCGACTCGTCAATCCACTTTCTCCGATAGAAGAGGAGTGTATCCCAGTACCAGAGACGTTTTCTAGGGACCCCGTCCAGTTACCATTCCCATTTTAGGCGTTGCTGCGGTGCTCATTATTGCAACATTTATTTATGTGCTTGACTTATGCGTGATACCCTGAGTTTGTATGACAAGTCAATTATTTGGCCTCTTCTAATGTGTGTAATTTTTGTTGTGGGTTATGCTCCTTTAAATTAACTGTTTTTCCCTCGCAAAATCCTGGAGTGAGATTTCTTTGAATTGCTACACCTGCACCTTCTCACGACGTGGATTAATTGATTTCACACAACATCATGGCAGTAGACTCACGACCACAACCATTCGAAACACATACACTGATTGCAAAACTTTGCAACGGTGTTGCATCCAGCTAATCACCCCCTAACAACGGTTAGCACCTAGCACACCCCATCTACTCCTCGTGATCACCACCACCGCGGAGAGCCAACACCCGAGCAGCAGCGTCGCAACGATCGTCGAGGATCATCGCGCACAGGAGCACGGAGAGCCCCAGTAGTGTCGCCAGCCCTCCGAATATCAGGATCGCAAACCAGTCCGGCATCGCCTCCGCCTCAGAGCCTCACCCGAGCTTCTATAAGCAGTAATGGAAGAAGAAGGAGGAGGAGAAGTGAGGCCAGGTGTGAGGAAGAAGAGAGAAGGACACCTCGGCCGTTTTATAGCTCGAGCTCAGTGTACGGTGGGCAAAGTCCACCAACGCCGCTCGTCGCCGATCGCCGGTATTTGGAGACGAATCCGTGAGCAGTGCCGACAGCCTGCTGGCCCGCGAGGTGAGTGCACGCTGCACCGGCAGCTAGCACGCCGCGCACTACCTCGGTACGGCCTAGATGCCCTACGCGCTAGACGTCGCCGGTGGAGAAAGCGCGGGGAAGCACGCGAGAGAGAGGAAGAGAGAACTAGAGGGAGAAGAAGAGGCTGACAGTGGGCCTCGGGTCCACCTGTTGGCCAGGGAGAACACTGTGCTCTCGGGTACGGCCAGCATATTTTTAAATTTAGAAGTTATTCTAAATTTATATCCAGCGTAAAAATCCCATGTTTTGTCCCGAACCGTAGATTTTTCCACGCAGCACCAGTACCCACATTGTGGTTTTACACCACTTACTGCCCTCTCACTGTAGCCACATCTTTGTTGCATAAAATTTTCTTGAAACAGCCTTTGGCAAATCTCGAGGACGAGATTTTTTTCTTAAGGGGCGTAGTGTTGTGACACCCCAAAATTTTGACCTTGTTTTAATGAATTAAAATTTTGCCAGGAATTAAAACTTTGAATTTCTGAGCTCCCTTTTGATTTTGTTTAATCATTTTCTTCCCTGTTGTGATGAGTTTTTCCCAAAGTGAAAATCTTTCAAATATGTTGTTGGACTTATTTAATCTCTCAAGAGAAACTTTTCCTTATTTAATATAACTAATTAAATAATTAAGTTGCTTGATCTTTACTTTCTTGAAAATGGTTTTTCAAGGTTAAGTGGCCATATTTGAACTACAACCATTTGATAAATTCACTTAAAATTTCCACAAAAATTTGGAGATGTCATGTGATGTTTTTAAATCACCTTTGTATAAAAACATCTTTATTTTATGAAATATTTTGAGCTCTACAACCAATTTTGTTCTCTGGTCCAGTGGACAATTTTGCACTACAACTCTTTTATATAATTCCTTCTAGCCTCCACCAAAATTATGGGATATTGGTAGTAGCATATGATTCAGCTTTATGCAGAAACCTAGTGTTGTTCTTTGAAAAATTTGAGTGAATCAACCTCATTTTTATTCTGGTCCAACTTGAGGATTTGTACAACAACTACATCTTAAGTTGCTCCTTTACCCATGATTCCTTTTCCTGCTTGTAGACCACCCTACCAAACCCCTAAATCCAAGAGCATGCACCCATTGGTTCATTTTTGGTTCATGAAATAATGCCATTTATCTTCTGTCCAGAATTGAAGTTTTGCAAAACTTGCACTAACAAGTTTCTGCTTTTGGCCAAATAACCTCACCACCTTCTCATTCATCTAAGGAGACCCTGATCTGGAGAGTTTGGCAACTCCAAGAAAAGCCTAGGTGCCTGTGGCATTTTATCAAACACCCTGTGTGCATGGCCAGATTTGGCATGGATTCAAGTTTGCATTGTAAACTTGGCCACCTGACCTAACCACCATGCCCATTTCCCCTCTATCTAACCCTAACCTAGCCCTGTTTCTTCCCCGCCTCAACCGCGACCTCTAGCGTGCTCTGGCATTGTGTCGAGCACATCTCGTGCGTGCCCAAAGCGCGAGCAGAGCGTGCGTTTGGCACGAGTTTTGCACATGCCGCGCCTGAGCCGACACGCTGGCCCCCTGGCTTTGGCCCACTCGGCAGCACCTCGCCACGCACGTCCCTCCTCACCGCTACGCGCCAAGCCGCCCCTCGCCACGCCCGACAGGCCAGGAGCTAGCCGCCACGGCCGCCGACAGCCCCTGCTCCGTTCAGCGCCGCCGAGCCTCCCCTGCTCGCCACCTGCCTCCTGGAGCAGTGTGTGCTCATCCGCAAGCTTGTCCCCTAGCGCTCATCGCCGCCACGTCGCCCTGCCGCTACAGAGAGGCGGATCGCCGGCATCCTCATACGCCGCCGCGGAACCGACCTCGACGAGCTATAAAAGGAGATCCCTGAGCTTCCCCGAGCACGCAGGCGACCTCATGCCACCCCATTGGCGCTCCCCTAGCTCGCATTCGACCTGGGGAGGCCTCCTTCCTCATCTCCGGCAACTCCTGCCGCCGCCACCGCCCCAGCCAATCCGGCAGCTCCAGTACCTCCCCCTCTCCGTTCTCTTCACCAGGAGCCTTCTCTCCCACCTGTGAATCTTTTCCACTACTCGATTTCGATCGGGGCTCACTGAGGAAGAATTTTCACTCCGCCCCGAAGCCTCCCCCGCCGCGAAGCTCGCCGCCGGCAGCTCCGTCCATCCCCGAGACCATATCGACCATCGGAGTGACCATCTTGATCCCCTGAGCACGCCGATGGCCTCTGTTCCCCCAACGGTGCCGTCATTCGCCGGTGAGCCTCGCCGGAGCCCCGCCCCGCTCGGGCAGAGGAGGGAGAAGATGCGGGCGACTGGTCAAACCTGATGAGTGGGCCAGGCGGGCCCACCGTCAGTGACCCAGCGCCGGTCCACGTGGGCTAAGTGAAAGCGCAAAACCTCCAGTACGTTTTCCCCGCTTCGAAAGCGTATTACCCTCTGAAACGTTTTCTTTTCTTTTTTATTTTAAATAACAGATTTTGACCAAATCTTTGACTGGCTATAACTTTTTAAATATAACTCCAAATGAGTTGATTCTTTTTCCTACCTTCATCAAATTTGGTCTAGTTTATTTTAAGATTTTTTTGAAAAAATTTCCAAACAACTTTTTGTACTGTTTTTGAAACGTGTGTTGATTGAAATATATTTTTAAAATAGGATTTTGGAGAGAGAGAAGAAACTTTCAAAAGTTTTGGAGAGCACCTCACCCCTCCACAACTTAAAGGCAAGCATTCTGAACCCTGGTATAATGTTTTTGGTGTGTTATTTGACACGTTTATAACACCACCTTATTTCGGAGGACTTGTTATTTTATGTGATATGATCATATGCATGGAAGCATATCAGTGATTTCCTTGCTATTGGAAATGAATATTTTTGTGATGGTAATCATCCTCATGTGCCTTGCATGCATGCCGGAAAGGAATCCGGGAAAGCCTCGGCCTTGGGTAGGCGTGAGCTTGTCACCGGTCCCCGTCGGGACGGTTATGTCCGGTATGGCATGGTAAGGTATATTGAGTGGTGATTTCGTCGGTTGTAATATATTTGATATACATGTCATGCAGGGAACTTATAAACCTCCTGAGTCGACCGCAGATCGAGTCTTGTTCCAGTAACCCCCATACTTGCCTCGTACTACCACTCGTCCCTGCCGCAGGTAGGGTACGGTTCAGTAAGTCGTCAACCCCTTTCCAGCACACACCGTACAGAGAGGCCATGGTGGAAGATATCGGTTGTAGCCGGTAGGCAGGCCACCTGGTACGGGGGCATGGGTGTTTCCGGTTGGGACCGAGAGGGGAGGCCACCCCTTAGAGCGCGCGATATAAATTTTATCCCATGCTACGCGAGGTTGTAGCCTCCCCACTTAGAGTTTTGCTTAACAAGTGTCGTGGGTGATTCCAGTCACCGATGAGTTAAGCTGGTGTGTGCAAGGTTAGGCGTGTTCTCAACTAAAAGGCCATAGATGGAATTAGTCCCGATGGACTAAAGGAATCCGTTACTCGTGGGTAAAGAGTACACCCTCTGCAGAGATTAAAACCTATTCAAATAGCCGTGTACTTGGTTAAGGATTACAGTCTGGGATGGGTCAAGTGTTGGTCTTAGTGTCGGTCTTCGGAGGTGAAATTGTTAAACCAAACTTGGATACTGACCGGTGACTTGTGAGGACCATGATTATTATTTTGTGATGGACTAACCTGTTGTATTATTTGTATTATCAAGTATCCCTGCGATGGTTCTACCCCCTGGATATTCATGGTGATTATTTATTTCTAAGCCCGGTTAAATGTTTATTCCTGTGGATGGACTAACCCGTTCATTATCTTGATTTGAATATTTATTATGAGTATTAATTTACTTGTGAATAAAAGCCCTTTCTATGATGTCGCTCAGACGTCCGACTGTGGCATTTCTTTTAAAAGCCCTTTCTGTGATGTCGCTCAGACGTCCGACTGTGGCATTTCTTTTAAAGCCCTTTCTGTGATGTCGCTCAGACGTCCGACTGAGGCATTTCTTTTAAAAGCCCTTTCTGTGATGTCGCTCAGACGTCCGACTATGGCATTTCTTTTAAAAGCCCTTTCTGTGATGTCGCTCAGACGTCCGACTGTGGCATTTCTTTTAAAGCCCTTTCTGTGATGTCGCTCAGACGTCCGACTGTGGCATTTCTTTTAAAAGCCCTTTCTGTGATGTCGCTCAGACGTCCGTCAGTGGCATTTCTTTTAAAGCCCTTTCTGTGATGTCGCTCAGACGTCCGACTATGGCATTTCTTTTAAAAGCCCTTTCTGTGATGTCGCTCAGACGTCCGACTGTGGCATTTCTTTTAAAGCCCTTTCTGTGATGTCGCTCAGACGTCCGACTGTGGCATTTCTTTTAAAGCCCTTTCTGTGATGTCGCTCAGACGTCCGACTGTGGCATTTCTTTTTAAGCCCTTTATGTGATGTCGCTCAGACGTCCGACTGTGGCATTTATTTTAAAGCCCTTTATGTGGTGTCGCTCAGACGCCCGACTGTGGCATTGCTTGTTATGTATTTACCGTATAAGCCCTTTATGTGGTGTCGCACAGACGCCCGACTGCGGCATTTTATTTCCACTCCCTTATTGCTTATTCATGTTGCATATAAATAACCGCTTGCATGCATAAAAGATATTTTATTTGTGACTGACGATATGATCATAGAATATTTCAGTGCATAGATATCAATTATATTATCACAGTGTTCATGATGTTTGCGAGTACATTCAAAGTACTCACTGGCTTGTCCCTGGCTATTGTCTTGGCCAGATATTCACATGGAAAGGAGGGCTGCGATGACAGCCCGGGAAATTAAGCAACGGTGATAGCAGCCTCGCGAAGATAGGAGTTAACCTGGTCAGCTGTTCCCGTGGGAAATGGAGCCCCACACACTGATGATTCACAAACCGCTTCCGCCATCGACCACTAGAAAACCATTTGATGTACTCACAGGCCACAATGGTCTTGTACTACACATTTTGTACTTTTGCTTGGAATTTCTGTAACAAGTTGGTGCCTCATCAGCTAACAGTAATCCTGGGGCTGGTGAGCACAACGGCCATTTTCTGGAAATTTATGTCCGGAAAACCGGTCGTGACACGGTCGACAGGATAGCCACCGAGACCCCCCATTCATCTTCACACCCTCTGGGCTGGCCTGATTCCCCCTTTTTCTACCTTCTTCAACGTCGTGCTCTCTCACTACCAAATCAATATGCTGTACCTGGATCCTCAGTCCATCATCCTTCTTGTCGTCTTCACCTTTGTCTGCGAGGCCATGGTGGGCATTGCTCCCTCCGTGGCCTTTGCCACTTCTTCTCGTTGCATCTAACTGACCCCCGGCAGCACTCTGGATGCTTGAGCTTCCAGGCCATGGCTGCGACGGCCGGTGTGGGGATTGACTTCGATCTTTTGCCATTTGTGAGCGGGTTCCGGAGGCGGTGGGTGTTCATGGACGCCGGCATGCTCAGCCCCCTGCTCTTGCTTCTGACGGCACCAGCTGCTCCCAGTTCCGGCTGGGGGCACGAGAAGCTCGCTGACCCGCGTCTTGCCCATGTCTGGCGCCGGCTGACTAGGCTGAAAGATCTCGGAGTGATAGCACCCACGGTGGTGAAGGAGTTCATCCAGCGCCGCATTGCCCCGCTCCAACACCATTCTCGTCCAATGTGGACCTTCTCCGGCAGCAAGGACCGCATGAGGCTTCACGAGCCCGGGCTTCCTCTTGAGGCGCAACACATTATGCTAGAGCTCCTGACGGGTGACCCGTCACCGGCCAATATGCTGGAGGAGGGCTGCCTCTTGTACTGCTACTCGAACAAGGTGGAATTCGCGAGGCAGATGCCCCCATTCGACGAATGGGGACTACGCCCGGTTGGCCTTGAAGGGCCTCGCAAGAGCCCCGTCTTCGTGGCCCCCTTGGTCGCAGCCTACGCGGTGCTCGCCCCAGAAGGGGCGCAGGGGGTGGCCGCCGTCGAACACTGGCGGCACGGTCGCTGAGGAACCGGCGTCGCTCGGGGCTCTTGAGTCGTCGTCACCTTGGGCTCGAGAGAGCCGTCCTGGGGAAGCGGCCGCGGGGGCGACGCAGTCCGATACTCCTGAGGCCGAAGCCCCCGGGGCCCTGGCGAGTCGCCATGAGGCGGGGATCGAGGACTCCACGTGGCCAAGCATTCCTGAGGTCTCCTCCTCAGGAGCCACACCAGGCGCGCCCGGCATTGGTGACCGCATCTAGGGCTTCGGCCGGCTCCATCCAAACTTCGAAGCGCTGCGCAAGAGTAAGGGGTCTTCAAGCTGCAATGGTGACGCCTTCCGTCCATTGAAGCAGAGGAAGTACATTGCCATAGACGAGTGAGTACCTTATCTTTGTAATTTTTTGAGCGCGGCTTCTCCTCCTGACCGCAGTTACTCAAGGCCCCTTTTGCCAAGGCGACGAAATCTCCCGAGAAGCGACCTTCGCCCGCTTCAGTCCCTCTGCTGACCCTGAGCGCCTCGTGTTGGCATGTCGCGCGTGGCGCGGGGCCTGCCGAGGAGGTAGATGTGGTGGCCTGGCACCTCGACCCTGCGCTCTTGGCGTTGCTCCTCCATGGTCCTGGCTGGGGCGCGGAGAGCGTGCCAAGGGCCCACCATTGGTCATTGCTAATAACCCACAAGTATAGGGGATCACAACCGTTTTTGAGGGTAAAGTATTCAACCCAAATTTATTGATTCGACACAAGGGGAGCCAAAGAAAATTCTCAAGTATTAGCGGCCGAGTTGTCAATTCAACCACACCTAGAAACTTAATATCTGCAGCAAATTGTTTAGAAGCAAAGTAATATGATAGTAGTGATAACGGTAGCAAAAGGTAACAGTACTAAAAGTAGTGTTTTTGGTATTTTGTAGTGATGATAGCAATAGCAACGGAAAAGTAAATAAGCGGAGAACAATATATGGAAAGCTCGTAGGCAATGGATCAGTGATGGAGAATTATGCCGGATGCGGTTCATCATGAACAGTCATAACCTAGGGTGACACAGAACTAGCTCCAGTTCATTGATATAATGTAGGCATGTATTCCGAACATAGTCACACGTGCTTATGGAAAAGAACTTGCATGACATCTTTTGTCCTACCCTTCCGTGGCCGCGGGGTCCTTACGGAAACTAAGGGATATTAAGGCCTCCTTTTAATAGAGAACCGAAACAAAGCATTAACACATAGTGAATACATGAACTCCTCAAACTACGGTCATCACCGGTAAGTATCCCGATTATTGTCACTTCGGGGTTAATGGATCATAACACATAATAGGTGACTATAGACTTGCAAGATAGGATAAAGAACACTCATATATTGATGAAAACATAATAGGTTCAGATCTGAAATCATGGCACTCGGGCCCTAGTGACAAGCATTAAGCATAGCAAAGTCATAGCAACATCAATCTCAGAACATAGTGGACACTAGGGATCAAACCCTAACAAAACTAACTCAATTACATGATAGATCCCATCCAACCCATCACCGTCTAGCAAGCCTACGATGGAATTACTCACGCATGGCGGTGAGCATCATGAAATTGGTGGTGGAGGATGGTTGATGATGACGATGGCGACGTATTCCCCTCTCCGGAGCCCCGAACGGACTCTAGATCAGCCCTCCCGAGAGTTTTAGGGCTTGGCGGCGGCTCCGTATCGTAAAACGCGATGATTTCTTCTCTCTGATTTTTTTCTCATCGAAACTCAATATATGGAGGTGGAGTTGGAGTTGGAGAGGCAACAGGGTGCCCACGAGGTAGGGGGGCGCGCCCCCACCCTCGTGGCAAGGTGGTGGGCCCCCTGGCCTTCATCTTTTGCAGGTATTTTTCTTATTTTCTGAAAAGTGGCTCCGTGAAGTTTTAGGTCATTCCGAGAACGTTTGCTCCTGCACGTAAATAACACCATGGTAATTCTGCTGAAAACAGCGTCAGCCCGGGTTAGTTCCATTCAAATCATGCAAGTTAGAGTCCAAAACAAGGGCAAAAGTGTTTGGAAAAGTAGATACGTTGGAGACGTATCGACTCCCCCAAGCTTAAACCTTTGCTTGTCCTCAAGCAATTCAGTTGACAAACTGAAAGTGATAAAGAAAAACTTTTACAAACTCTGTTTGCTCTTGTTGTTGTAAATATGTAAAGCCAGCATTCAAGTTTTTAGCAAAGATTATAACTAACCACATTCGCAATAACGCCTAGTTCTCAAGTTTACTCATATCAATAGCATAATCAACTAGTGAGCCATAATAATAAATCTCGGATGACAACACTTTCATATGATATAACAAGATGGTATCTCGCTAGCCCTTTCTGAGAACGCAAAACATAAATGCAGAGCACCTTTAAAGACCAAGGACTGACTAGACATTGTAATTCATGGTAAAAGAGATCCAGTCAAGTCATACTCAATGTAAACTAACAGTAATGAATGCAAATGATAGCGGTGCTCTCCAACTGGTGCTTTTTAATAACAGGATGATGACTCGGCATAAAAGTAAATAGATAGGCACTTCGCAGAGGGAAGCAGGGATTTGTAGAGGTGCCAGAGCTCGGTTTTGAAATAGAGGTGAATAATATTTTGAGCGGTATACTTTCATTGTCAACATAACAACCAAGAGATGGTGATATCTTCCATGCTACACACATTATAGGTGGTTCCCAAACAGAATGGTAAAGTTTATACTCCCCCTTCCACCAACAAGCATCAATCATGGCTTGCTCAAAACAACGAGTGCCTCCAACTAAAAAGAGTCCCAGGGGGAGTTTTGTTTGCAATTATTTTGATTTAGTTTGCATAAAGCATGGGACTGGGCATCCCGGTGACCAGCCATTTATCTCGTGAGTGAGGAGCGGAGTCCACTCCTCTTGAGAATAACCCGCCTAACATGGAAGATACAGACAGCCCTAGTTGATACATGAGCTATTCGAGCATACAAAACAGGATATTTACTTGAAGGTTTGGAGTTTGGCACATACAAATTTACTTGGAACGGCAGGTAGATACCGTATATAGGTAGGTATAGTGGACTCATGTGGAATAACTTTGGGGTTTAAGGAATTTGGATGCACAAGCAGTATTCCCGCTTAGTATAGGTGAAGGCTAGCAAAAGACTGGGAAGCGACCAGCTAGAGAGCGACAACAGTCATGAACATGCATTAAAATTAATCAACACTGAATGCAAGCATGAGTAGGATATAATCCACCATGAACATAAATATCGTGAAGGCTATGTTGATTTTGTTTCAACTCTACATGCGTGAACATGTGCCAAGTCAAGTCACTTAAATTATTCAGAGGAGGATACCACCCTATCATACCACATCATAACCATTTTAATAGCATGTTGGCACGCAAGGTAAACCATTATAACTCATAGCTAATCAAGCATGACATAAGAAACTATGATCTCTAGTTGTCATTGCAAACATGTTTATTCATAATAGGATGAATCAGGAACGATGAACTAATCATATTTACAAAAACAAAAGAGGTCGAGTTCATACCAGCTTTTCTCATCTCAGTCAGTCCATCATATATCGTCATAATTGCCTTTCACTTGCACGACCGAATAGTGTGAATAATAATAATAGTGCACGTGCATTGGACTAAGCTGAAATCTGCAAGCATTCAATAAACAGGAGAAGACAAGGCAATATGGGCTCTTTTGTCAGATCAACAATAATGCATATAAGAGCCACTTCAACAATTTAATTATGGTCTTCTCCTATCAACCCCCAAAGAAAAGAAAAGAAAAGAAATAAAACTATTTACATGGGAAAGCTCCCAACAAGCAAAAGAAGAACAGGAAATCTTTTTGGGTTTTCTTTTTAATTACTACTACAAGCATGGAAGGTAAACTGATTAAAAGTTACAACTAATTTTTTTGGTTTTTCTTAAGGTTTATTAAACACACAAGAAGAAAGCATAAAAAGGAAAATAAGCTAGCATGGATGATACAATGAAAAAGTATGAGCACCGACATTTAGCAATGAGTGTGTGAGCATAAATGTAATGTCGGTGGGAAATACGTACTCCCCCAAGCTTAGGCTTTGGCCTAAGTTGGTCTATGGCCACGGCTGGGCTGGCGGATATCTGTAATAGTAGTTGTGGTCGTACTGCGATGAAGAAGAGGAAGGCTCTGATTGCCACTGGCTGACAATCATCTCCGGATCCCACTGGTAATTAGACTGTCGTGAAGGATCAACTTGTGGTTCCGACTCTGGCTCCTCAGCTGGTGCAAGGTTCCGGTAGGCGTGAATAGCCTTCAACGGAACAAGGTACGTGCCTACAGATAAATCAAACAAAGAAGGTGCAGGCAGGGTAATAGTCTCAGGATGATGTTTATTAAAGAACAATTGATATTTAAGCTCTCCTTCCCTATTCTTAACAATAAAATCATGTGCCACCATACTTTTATAATCTAGATAAACACGAGGCAACACTTTTTCTTCCTTCTCAGCATGCCTAATAGGTATGTTAAAATGTGCAGCTAGGCGTGAAGCATAGATGCCTCCAAACATGGGGCCCTTTGTACGGTTCAGACTTAACCGTTTAGCAATAATATCGGCCATACTAAAAGTGTTATCACTGTATAAACCTTGGAGCAAAATAATAATATCAGGGATACTAAGATTTCCACAGTTTCCGCGACCAATTAAGCAACGACTAGCAAATAATGCAAAGTAACGTAAAACCGGAAAATGTATGCTAGTGATTCGTGCATCGGAAACCTTTCTTGTTTCCCCTACAGTGATAGTATCAATAAATCCCTCCACCTCATCATGATATGGTTCTTCTGTCTTTCCCTCAAAAGGGACTAAACAAAGCCGACAAAAATCATAAAGTGACATCTCCTTATGCTCATCATATAAATGAAACTCCACCATAGGTGGTGAGTTCCTAGAATGAAAATGGAAGTTCTACACAAAGGTATTTGTGAGTAAGAGATACTGATCGCATTGGTCATGGAGGAAAGAGGTGAGGCCTGCATTATGAGCCAATTCATGAAAATCTTCATAAATCCCGGCTGCTCTCAAGAAATCCTCGGAAGGCCATTCACACGCCCGAACCTCCGCGGTGCAAGGCGGATTATACTTAGGCTTCGGTGCCTTTTCCTTCGAGCTTTGGCTCGATGAGCCCCTCAAAAGTCTCCTCATCATTTTCTAAAAAATTCTGAAATTTTTAGTAACTTCAAAATAAAAGTAAACCAAACTCAATAATATTGATAGCAACTACTCCTACAAGTGCCTAGAGCCTATATCATGCATCAAAACTACTTGGAACCATATAAATTTGACATACAAGCTCAAGAACAGGGTCATCTAAGCAGCAAAAATTTGCAATGAATAAAACACTAGAACAAAAACTAATTGGACCAATGGAGGAGTCACATACCATGGAACAATCTCCCCAAGCAGTTTTGTGAGAAGTGCTTTGAGCAAGGAGATCGAAAATGGCAGCAAGATGAACTAGAACTCGTGCTTGAGCTGGATATTCGTGTTTGTGGGAGGAAGATGAAGTGTGTGGGTGCAGGAATAAGTGGAGGAGGGCCACCATGGGCCCACGAGGCAGGGGGCGCGCCCTCCACCCTCGTGGGCAGGTGGTTGACCCCCTGGTGTGTTCTCAGTTCCATAAATCCTCAAATATTCTAGAAAAAATCATATTTAAATTTCAGGGCATTTGGAGAACTTTTATTTTCGAGGTATTTTTATATTGCATGGATAATCAGATAACAGATAGGAAAATATTTATTTTTATTTATTTTAATATAAATAACAGAAAGTAAAAGTGGGGTACAGAAGGTTGTGCCTTCTAGTTTCATCCATCTCATGATCATCAAAAGGAATCCTCTAACAAGGTTGATCAAGTCTTGTTAACGAACTCATTCCGAATAACATGGAACCGGAGAAATTTCGAATAACACTATGTTACCTCAACAAGGATATGCACATCCCCAATAACAAGAATATCATATTTCTTCTTGATAGTAGGAAGAGGGAATTCAAAACCTCAAAATATAATCGATGGAATTTTTCCAATAGAGTTGATACTATGAACTTGAGGTTGTTTCCTCGGAAAGTATACCGTATGCTCATTACCATTACCATGAAAAGTGACATTGCCTTTAGTGCAATCAATAACAGCCCCTGCAGTATTCAAAAAGGGTCTTCCAAGAATAATAGACATACTATCGTCCTCGGGAATATCAAGAATAACAAAGTTCGTTAAAATAGTAACGTTTGCAACTACAACAGGCACATCCTCACAAATACCGACAGGTATAGCAGTTGATTTATCAGCCATTTGCAAAGATATTTCAGTAGGTGTCAACTTATTCAAATCAAGTCTACGATATAAAGAGAGAGGCATAACACTAACACCGGCTCCAAGATCACATAAAGCAGTTTTAACATAGTTTCTTTTAATAGAGCATGGTTTAGTGGGTACACCGGGATCTCCAAGTTTCTTTGGTATTCCACACTTAAAAGTATAATTAGCAAGCATGGTGGAAATTTCAGCTTCCGGTATCTTTCTTTTATTTGTAATAATATCTTTCATGTACTTAGCATAAGGATTGGTTTTGAGCATATCAGTTAATCGCATACGCAAAAAGATAGGTCTAATCATTTCAGCAAAGCGCTCAAAATCCTCATCATCCTTTTTCTTGGATGGTTTGGGAGGAAAAGGCATGGGTTTCTGAACCCATGGTTCTCTTTCTTTACCATGTTTCCTAGTAGCAAAATCTTTCTTATCATAACGTTAATTCTTTGATTGTGGGTTATCAAGATCAACAGCAGGTTCAATTTCTATGTCATTATCATTACTAGGTTGGGCATCATCATGAACATTATTATTAGCATTATCACTAGTTTCAGGTTCATTACCAGATTGAGTTTCAGCATCAGAAATAGAAATATCATTTGGATTCTCAGGTGTTTCAACAATAGGATCACTAGAAGCATGCAAAGTCCTATCATTTTTCTTTTTCTTATTTTTATAAGAATTAGGTACATCTATGCTATTTCTGTGAGAATCTTGCTCAATTCTCTTAGGGTGGCCTTCAGGATACAAAGGTTCCTGAGTCATTCTACCAGTTCTAGTAGCCACTCTAAAAGCATTATCATTATCTTTACTATTCAATTCATTGAGCAAATCATTTTGAGCTTTAAGTACTTGTTCTACTTGAGTGGTAACCATAGAAGCATGTTTACTAATAAGTCTAAGTTCACCTTTGACATTAGCCATATAATCACCCAAGTGTTCAAGCATATTTGAATTGTATTTCAATTGTATACCAAAATAAGCATTAAAATCTTCTTGCTTAGCCATAAATTTATCAAACTCATCTAAGCATGGGCTAGCAAATTTAGTAAATGGGATTTCAGCTTTACCATATCTATAGAGAGAATTTACCTTTACTACCTGTGTCGGGTCATCAACCATGAGTTTCTTCAATAGGTAATGGATTAAGATTATATGTTTCTTCAACAGGCGGTAAATTAAGACCGTGTATTTCTTCAATTGGAGGTAAATTCTTAACATCTTCAGCTTTAATACCTTTTTCTTTCATAGATTTCTTTGCCTCTTGCATATCTTCAGGACTGAGAAATAGAATACCCCTCTTCTTCGGAGTTGGTTTAGGAATAGACTCAGGAATTGGCTCCTGAGGTGTCCAATTATTTTCATTTGTCAACATATTGTTCAATAGAATTTCAGCTTCATCCGGTGTTCTTTCCCTGAAAATAGAACCAGCACAACTATCCAGGTAATCTCTGGAGGCATCGGTTAGTCCATTATAAAAGATAACAAGTATTTCATTTTTCTTAAGAGGATGATCAGGCAAAGCATTGAGTAATTGGAGAAGCCTCCCCCAAGCTTGTGGGAGACTCTCTTCTTCAATTTGCACAAAATTATATATATCCCTTAAAGCAGCTTGTTTCTTATGAGCAGGGAAATATTTAGCAGAGAAGTAATAAATCATATCCTGGGGACTACGCACACAACCAGGATCAAGAGAATTAAACCATATCTTAGCATCACCCTTTAATGAGAACGGAAATATTTTAAGGATATAAAAGTAACGAGTTCTCTCATCTTTAGTAAACAGGGTATCTATATCATTCAATTTAGTAAGATGTGCCACAACAGTTTCAGATTCATAACCATGAAAAGGATCAGATTCAACTAAAGTAATTATATCAGGATCAACAGAGAATTCGTAATCCTTATCAGTAACAAAGATAGGTGAAGTAGCAAAAGCAGGGTCAGGTTTCATTCTAGCATTTAAAGATTGCTTACTCCATTTAGCTAATAATCTTTTGAGTCCAGTTCTATTTTGGCACGGTAAAATAGCTAAAGAAGCTTCTTGATCAAAAACATACCCCTTAGGAATAACAAGTGATTCTTCATCATCACTTTCATCAGTATCATCATATTCAATATTTTCAATCTCTCTAGCCCTAGCAAGTTGTTCATCAAGAAAATCACTAAGTGGCAGAGTAGTATCAGGCATAGAGGTAGTTTCGTCATAAGTATCATGCATAGCAGAAGTGGCATCATCAATAACATGCGACATATCAGAACGAATAGCAGAAGCAGGTGTAGGTGTCGCAAACTTACTCATAACAGAAGGTGAATCAAGTGCAAAGCTAGATGGCAGTTCCTTACCTCCCCTCGTAGTTGAGGGATAGATCTTGGTTTTTGGATCTCTCAAGTTCTTCATAATGATAAGCAGATATATATATCCCAAGTGACTCAAAGAATAGAGCTATGCTCCCCGGCAACGGCGCCAGAAAATAGTCTTGATACCCCACAAGTATAGGGGATCGCAACAGTTTTCGAGGGTAAAGTATTCAACCCAAATTTATTGATTCGACACAAGGGGAGCTAAAGAATATTCTCAAGTATTAGCAGCTGATTTGTCAATTCAACCACACCTAGAAACTTAATATCTGCAGCAAAGTGTTTAGTAGCAAAGTAATATGATAGTAGTGATACGAGCTTATGGAAAAGAACTTGCATGACATCTTTTGTCCTACCCTCCCGTGGCAGCGGGGTCCTTACGGAAACTAAGGGATATTAAGGCCTCCTTTTAATAGAGAACTGGAACAAAGCATTAACACATAGTGAATACATGAACTCCTCAAACTACGGTCATCACCGGTAAGTATCCCGATTATTGTCA
Organism: Triticum monococcum; assembly: GCA_034509565.1. Taxonomy (NCBI): domain Eukaryota; kingdom Viridiplantae; phylum Streptophyta; class Magnoliopsida; order Poales; family Poaceae; genus Triticum; species Triticum monococcum. The sequence goes on along the minus strand of CM067842.1, from coordinate 70,127,391 downwards.
CTTCGGAGTTAACGGATCATAACACATAATAGGTGACTATAGACTTGCAAGATAGGATCAAGAACACTCATATATTGATGAAAAGATAATAGGTTCAGATAGGAAATCATGGCACTCGGGCCCTAGTGACAAGCATTAGTCATAGCAAAGTCATAGCAACATCAATCTCAGAACATAGTGGACACTAGGGATCAAACCCTAACAAAACTAACTCGATTACATGATAGATCCCAGCCAACCCATCACCGTCCAGCAAGCCTATGATGGAATTACTCACGCATGGCGGTGAGCATCATGAAATTGGTGATGGAGGATGGTTGATGATGATGATGGCGACGGATTCCCCTCTCCGGAGCCCCGAACGGACTTCAGATCAGCCCTCCCGAGAGGTTTTAGGGCTTGGCGGCGGCTCCGTATCGTAAAACGCGATGATTTCTTCTCTCTGATTTTTTTCTCATCGAAACTCAATATATGGAGGTGGAGTTGGAGTCGGAGAGGCAACAGGGGGCCCACGAGGTAGGGGGCGCGCCCTAGGGGGGCAGGCGCGCCCCCCACCCTTGTGGCAAGGTGGTGGGCCCCCTGGCCTTCATCTTTTGCAGGTATTTTTCTTATTTTCTGAAAAGTGGCTCCGTGAAGTTTCAGGTCATTCCGAGAACGTTTGCTCCTGCACACATAAATAACACCATGGTAATTCTGCTGAAAACAGCGTCAGTCCGGGTTAGTTCCATTCAAATCATGCAAGTTAGAGTCCAAAACAAGGGCAAAAGTGTTTGGAAAAGTAGATACATTGGAGACGTATCAATTGCCCGTGGCTGGACGACCTCGTCGCTGGCCTCATCTTCAAGCGATGAGGCCCCACCCCGCCGGTCCTCTGTCGAGGTCCGAAGGGCGGCCAGGAAGGCGTCGGCCTCCAGCCCCCTGCTGGGAGCAAGCGAGCTACTTCGAACTTCTCCAACGACCCCTGGTGCGGGGGACAGGTCTGGCCGCGCGTTCGAGCTTGCGCGCAAGCGCAGCACCGTCCATCGTGAGCTCTTCCGGGAGGCAATGGGCATGCTGAGCCGGCTCAGGGAGGAGCTTGTGGATGTTGACGCCCGTCTTGAAACCGAAGGCCTTCGGCTCGCGGACGAGTGGGACCAGCTGAAGGTGGCCATCGACCTCGGGCATCTCCAGCGCGACCGCGCCATCATGCAGGCCAAGGCATCCCTTGCTACCTCGCGTGAAGCCAGCGCCCGAGCCTTAGAGGAGGCGAGGGAGGCTTACCGCCGCCGCGAGGCCGTAGAGAAGCGTGAAGGGGAGCTCTGAGCTCTGAACGCCTCCCTGGAGCAGCAGGTTGAGGTGCGCAGGGCTGCCTTGGCGTCGATGAAGGGGTCTCCTTCCGAAGAGGAGGAGATCTTGAAGCGCGAGGAGGCGCTAATGCTGGAGGCCGCGGAGCATAGCCTCGAACTTGAACGGTTGGAGATGAGGCAGCGCCAGGTCGCCGAGGCTGAGGATGCCATCAGCGCGCGCGAAGCCGGGATCCAGGAGGAAGTTGACCATAGGGTGGCGAAGGCTCGTGCAGATCTTGCCAATACGCACGACCTGAAGCTGAAGATTGTGGAGGCTGGAGGTGAGGGCAAAACCAATACCCTTAGGTCAAGGCTGGATGAAGCGGAGCGGCGCAAGAAGGCAGCTGCGGCGGCCCTGATCTCCGTCTAGGCTGAATTGGCCTCCGCCTGTGCCGAACTGCTCCCGCTTCAGCGGCGGGTTACTGATGATGAGTCCCTCGCGCGGCAGAGCAGGGAGGAAGCGCTCCGCCGGCAGACGTTGCAGCGCAAGCACGCTCCCATGCTCCGGGCCCTCAAAGTGAGGGCCAACCAGGCGCTGGGCACCATCTGTGGCGAACATGTCCCTTATCCCCACGCAGAAGACTATGCCAGCCATCTTCGCTTCTTCACTGACATCGTGACACACCTGGAGGACCAGGACGAGAGGGCTCATGAGCTTGTTGAATAAAAGAGCCGAGGCCTCCTTGGGCGCGCGTTTTCCTGCATTTTCAGTCATCTCCAGAGCATCGATCCCCACTTTGACTTCAACGCCACCATTGCTCCAGTGCCTAGAGCCATCCGGGACAACCTGGCGCGCTGGGTGGACGATAATGTGGACGCTCTGGTCAGGGCCTTCGCTTCCGAGGACGACGTGGTGGTGGCCGTGGTGGATGAAGGCGGCGCGGTTGATGATGGTGAAGACGATGCCAATGACTGTGCCAGTAGCGTGCGTGGGAGCGATTCGGAAGATGCTGCGAGCGACATGTCCGATTGAGCCCGCGCTCCTTTGCTTTGAGCGTGCACGCAAAAGCTTGGGCATGGCCCCTCAAGGTGTAAAAGAATTTTGGGGAGGGGGGAGACCCTCATGTAATCAGACTACTGTTTTATTCCTTAAGCCAGACTTGAAATGTGCTTTTGCGAGCCTACGAGCTCCTCCGCAGCTTGTTGTTATGACTTACCTCAGCCCAGGCAGGCCTCGAACTGGTCTTGTAGTTGCCGATGTGCATTCCTCCCGAGGGGAGTTCTCCGCGGGCTCCCAAGAGGAGTCCTTCACGGGCTCGTGAGGTTTTGGGCTCCTGAAGAGCCTGCTAGTCCGTCTGAGAGGGCCTCACGAGGAATGAGCGCCAGACTATGGCAGGTTACGCGCGTAGCGCGCGCAAACCACGCCCAGCCCCCGCTCGCAAGGTGCTTGCAGGGGAAAAGGGGATCAGGCGCGAGCCTTGAAATAAGGCACTGAACCAGAAAACTCAGAAAATCAACACCAACGAGAGAAGACGCCCCCCGCGCTTGCAAACGAAAATACAGCTTCAAGTTCAAATCCAAAAGGCGGAAAATCGAGCTACAAAAAGGGGTTCAAAGCAAATGGTCGCGTCCGACACCTAGCTAGTCTTCTTTTCTTCCCACCAGCGCGGAGCTAAATGCCTTCAGTGTTTGTGAGCATAGTCATTGGGCGACGGTGTCGACGGCCAGCGTGGAGCATGGTGCTTCCAGTAGGACATGGGTGGGAGCCCCCGAGGCCCGAGGGGGGCACTTCGGAGACTCCGGGGCGTGTACAACCCCACTCATTATTACATGAGAGTGTCACGAGCGGAGACCTTCACAGACGCGAGCCTTACTTCATATCGCCAGGCGAGGGCCCCGCCCTGCACCACCCTCGACCACCATTGGGGCGTCTGGAAACTAGGACGAGACTAAGGGGCAAAGAGGACGCTGGCGGCGACCTCGGCGACCACGGGTCCTTTGCCGGGGGGTGCCATCGCAAATGTTTTGCACCTTTTTTGATAGTTTTTTACACCACCGTTTGGGATTATTGCATCACACACAGTTTCGTCAAATGGTCTTTGATCGTAGTGTCGTGTTAGTAGCATCCTGCAGTAGTGATGGCACATCGCGGAGGTGAAGCACCCCCTTATGCATCTGGATGACCTGAGGCTGCTACACCACCTCCCGCAGATATGGGTTGATGACGTTATTGAAGAACTTGTCCTTGGAGGTGCTTGAAGAAGCCATGGTAGATGGGATCTGACAGAAAACAACAAGGAGAAAGAGAACAGAGGATTTCTTCGCGATACGGTGATCAATAGGTTCGGGAAGTACATATAGATTTTTTATCTTGGAGGACAAGTACATGGAAGAAAAACGGAGTACAGAAGGTGTCCCAGGTGGGCACAACCCACCTGGGCGCGCCAGGCTTGTCTTGTGCTCACCAGGGGATGCTTTCTGGAAGTTTCTTTATTTCCAAAATTTTAAAATATTCCAAAACTAATAAAAAAATATTTTTACGGATTTTTCGAAGTCCATTTACTTACCGTATCACGTATCTCTTTATTTTCACGATTCTGGAGTGTTCCGGAAGGACTCATTTATGTGTTCTTCCGGTGTCAAAGTTTGGATAATATTACTTGCAACATTGATAGGCGTACCTGAGATATAATGCTTTATTCGTTGCCCATTGACAACCTTCGGGTTAGTACCTTCAGATTTATTTATTTTGATGGCTCCAGAACGGTAAACCTCCTCGATGACATATGGGCCTTCCTTTGACGCCCCCGATTCAATCGTACACTAAACATACACGCAAACGTGTACGATCATGATCAGGGACTCATGGGAAGATATCACAACACAACTCTACAAATAAAATAAGTCATACAAGCATCATATTACAAGCCAGGGGCCTCGAAGGCTCGAATACAAGAGCTCGATCATAGACGAGTCAGCGGAAGCAACAATATCTGAGTACAGACATAAGTTAAACCAGTCTACCTTAAGAAGGCTAGCACAAACTAGGATACAGATCGAAAGAGGCGCGGACCTCCTGCATGGGATCCTCCTAAACTACTCCTGGTCGTCGTATAGTAGCATGGTCCTATCGAAGACTACGCTTCTGGCCACCTCCATCTTGCAGCATGTAGAAGAGAGTAGATGGTAAGTTCACCAAGTAGCATCGTGTAGCATAATCCTAACCGATGATCCTCCCCTCATCGCCCTGTGAGAGAGCGATCACCGGTTGTATTTGGCACTTGGAAGGGTGTCTTTTATTAAGTATCCGGTTCTAGTTGTCATAAGGCCAAGGTACAACTCCAAGTCGTCCTGTTACCGAAGATCACGGCTATTCGAATAGATTAACTTCCCTGCAGGGGTGCACCACATTTCCCAACACGCTCGATCCCCTTTGTCCGGACACACTTTTCTGGGTCATGCCCGATCTTGGAAGATCAACACGTCACAGCCCTACCTAGGCACAACAAAGAGGTCAGCACGCCGGTCTAAATCCTATGACGCAGAGGTCTGGCCCCATCGCCCATTGCACACCTGCACGTTGCATATGCGGCCGGAAGCAGAACTAGCCCCCTTAATACAAGAGCAGGCTTACGGTCCAATCCGGCGCGCGTCGCTCAGTCGCTGACGTCACGAAGGCTTCGGCTGATACCACGACGTCGAGTGCCCATAACTGTCCCCGCGTAGATGGTTAGTGCGTATACGCCAGTGGCCAGACTCAGATCAAATACCAAGATCTCATTAAACGTGTTATCTTGAAATAATCACGAACGCCGACCAGGGCCAGGTCCACCTCTCTCCTAGGCGGTCTCAACCTGCCCTGTCGCTTCGCCACAAAGATCCACACAGAGGGCCGTCGGGAAAGTATGTCCTTCCAGCCCCCAATTCGTGAATCAACCGCGGGTACTCCTCGAGCCAACCCGACTTTAGTCATCACATGTATCATGTATAGAGTATATAGTATATACCCGTGATCACCTCCCGAGTGATCACGGCCCGATAGGATAGCATGGCAGACGGACAAGAATGTAGGGCCACTGATGATAAACTAGCATCCTATACTAAGCATTAGGATTGCAGGTAAAAGTAACAACAGTAGTAGCAAGGACAGGCTATGCATCAGGATAGGATTAACAGAAAGCAGTAACATGCTACACTACTCTAATGCAAGCAGTAGGGAGAAGAATATGCGATATCGGGTTGATCAAGGGGGGGGGGGGCTTGCCTGGTTGCTCTGGCAAGAGAGAGGGGTCGTCAACACCGTAGTCGTACTGGGTAGCAGCGGCGTCGGTCTCGGTGTCTAGCGAGAGAAGAGGGGGAAGCAACAATAAATATTAAGCAAACAGATGCATAGCGATGCATGACATGACAAGTATCGGTGCTAGGGGTGCCCTAACGCGGTATGAGGTGGTACCGGTGAAGGGGGGGGACATCCGGGAAAATATCCCCGATATTTCGCGTTTTTGGATAGATGAACTGCATGGGGAAAGTTGCGTGTTCGCTATGCCAGGGATGTGTGGCAGACGAACGGGCTGCGTATCCAGATTCGTCTCGTCGTTCTGAGCAACTTTCATGTACAAAGTATTTTGATCCGAGTTACCAATGAATTTCTACGAATTTCCAAAGATTTAATCAGCTATTTTGAATTCCTGAAAATTGGCTAAGTATGAGAATTGTTCAGTTTTTAAACTTCATTTAGCTGTTTTCCAAAAGCTATAACTATTGTTCTACCCATCCTATGGAATAGTGCCTTCTATCCATATTGACTAATTTCCTGTGGTCTACAAGATGGTATCAATTGCATCACTTTTAGAGTTCATTTGCTTAATCAAAACTTTGCTTGAAAAGTGTCACTTGTTGTTAATTCCAAAAACTGTTAAAATATACTAACATAGAATTTTGTGATTTTCACAGGATTTAATTCATGCCTTATTTGAATTTGGTTCAATGGGGTAACTTGGAGCTTGTCAAGTGTACTACCTGCTCATATTTTTTTAGTCCTGTTAACAATTGTTTAGCCACTATTTAGGGGTTGTCCAAAGGGCTAACCAGCGAAATATTCCTAAAGCTAGCAATAGCTACAACACCTATCAGTATTAGTAGGCAAGCAGCAGAAGAGCAGCAACCGCAAGCAGCAACTACAGCAGCGGCAGTAGCAGCACATCATGCTAACGGACGGCGGCGAGTGCGCGTGACGCAAGGCGCGCGGCCAAGGCAGCAGGCGCGAGCGGGAGGGGGGGTGCACGCGGGCGCAGCGGCAAGCAGGGGCATGGGCGCAATCAGCGAGCGGTGCGGGCGCAGTCTCCGCGCACACATGGCGCGACCAGCGCGCGGCCTGGACGAGACAGGGCTCGGGCGGAACGGCGCAGGGCACGACAGTAGTTAGGCGCAGCAGCAGCAGTATAAGCAGCAGCGATGGCAGCATCACGTAGAGTGGCAGCAAGCAACTAGGAGCAACACGCACACACACGTACGCGGAAGCTCGGTCCACGGCAATCCACGACATAAAAAGAAGGCACGGATCTAAGGGGAAAAACAAGGCAATCGGACGAGAAGCTCGCCCAGGATCTTTTAGACATGGTTAGGAGGGGCGGGGCAGCCGGAATGCAATGGGCTCGGCGGCGAGATGTGGCGGCCTTGGACGAAGATGGCGGCGATGGCGAGCCCCTGGTGCGCGCCTACTCGAACCGATGCGAGTAGGCGAAGGATTCGACGACGAGGGAGCGCCTGGACATCTTGGCGTGACGAGGGGAGGCTTCGGAGCGCATGGACGACGGTGGTGCGGCGACCTCGAGCTCGGGAACGAAGAAAACGAAAGGGGACGAGCAAGGGAGGAGGAAAGAGTGTCCTAGGGTTTGTCTCACGCGTCGGGGAGAGCTTTATACGCCTCGAGGACGCGCTAGATGGTCGACACGGCGGCCACAGTGGCCATGGCGACGCAGATGGCCACCACGCACTCCCTGCCTCCTGTAGCAGGAGGGAGATGCCCCGGTTGGGCTGGGCTACGTACTATCCCAATAGGGCTAAGTACACAGTGGCTTTTTTTCTATTTCTTTTATCTTTCCTGTTTTCTATTTTATTTACTGTTTGGTTTTTCTTTTAGTATCAAATGATTTTATTTGTAGATGAAACTTGGCATATAAATACTAGGCAGTGTGTTTTATTAGAGCACCAAGTTACAGATTATTTGGAATAGTTTGAATATATTCTTAAAATTAAATTGGTTCAAATAAATGTTGCTGGATCAGTTTTGAATAGCTTAGGGGCATATTAACAACTCAAATAAGGTTGGTTTCTACATGAAAATTATTTAGTGATTATTTACAACCCAACAAACATTTTTGTTTTACCGTTTAAAGAAGTATTATTTTCGCTTGAAATTTAAATTTGACTTTGATTTTTATTAAGTGGCAATTTGCATAGTAATCATGATGACATGGCCACCATTCGGGGGAGATTACTGTAGCATGATTATCGAGGTGTTACACTTCCCATTTCAAGAGGAGCTTTCCTGCAAAAAATCTAAAACGAGAGTTGTACAAAAGAACATATTCTCCAACTTTAAACTCATGCTTTTGAATTCTTTTGTCATGCCATCTTTTAAGTTTTTCTTTGAATAACTTTGCATTCTCATAAGCTTGGGCTCTCCATTCAACTAAGGAGCTTATATCAAATAACCTCTTTTCACCAGCAAGTTTGAAATCATAGTTGAGTTCTTTAACTGCCCAATATGCTTTATGTTGTAACACAAGAGGCAAATGACAAGCTTTTCCATAAACCATTTTATAAGGAGACATACCCATATGACTTTTATTTGTTGTTCTATAAGCCCAAAATGCATCATCTAATTTCTTAGACCAATTCTTTCTGGACCTATTAACAGTCTTTTGCAAAATTAATTTTATTTCTCTATTTCTAAATTCAACTTGACCACTAGACTGAGGATGATAGGGTGATGCAATTCTATGGTTAACATCATACTTAGCAAGCATCTTATAGAAAGCACCATGAATAAAGTGTGAACCACCATCAGTCATTAAATATCTAGGGACTCCAAACCGTGGGAAAATAACTTCCTTAAGCATTTTAATAGAGGTGTTGTGATCAACACTACTGGTTGGAATAGCTTCTACCCATTTAGTAACATAATCAACAACAACCAAAATATGTGTATACCCATTATAGGAAGGAAAAGGTCCCATGTAATCAAATCCCCAAACATCAAATGGTTCAACAGCAAGTGAATAATTTGTAGGAATTTCTTGACGCTTACCGATATTACCTATTCTTTGACATTCATCACAAGAAGAGACAAACTTACGGGCATCCTTAAAGAGAGTAGGCCAATAAAATCCAAATTGCAATACCTTGTGGGCAGTTCTATCTCGAGCATGATGCCCTCCATAAGCCTCGGAGTGACATTTTCGTAGGATTTGTCCCTGTTCATGCTTAGGTACACAACGTCTAATAATACTATCTGCTCCTTCTTTATAAAGATGAGGGTCATCCCAAAAGTAATGTCTTAAATCATAGAAGAATTTGTTTTCTTTTGTTGGTAAGTAAAGCTAGGTGGTAAATATTTAGCAACAATGTAATTAGCATAGTCAGCATACCAAGGAGTACTATTAGCAACATTTATTGCAGCTAACTGCTCATCAAGAAAACTATCATCAATAGGTAGTGGGTCATCAAGCACATTTCAAGCCTAGACAAATTATCAGCTACGGGGTTCTCAGCTCCTTTTCTATCAATGATATGTAAATCAAATTCTTGTAACAAGAGAACCCAACGAATAAGTCTAGATTTAGCATCTTTCTTTTTTGTAAGATATTTAATAGCAGCATGGTCTGTGTGAACAGTTACTTTGCAATCAACAATATAAGGTCTAAATTTATCACAAGCAAACACAACTGCTAAGAATTATTTTTCAGTAGTAGCATAATCTCTTTGGGCACTGGCTAGAGTTTTACTAGCATAATGAATAACATTAAGTTTCTTATCAACTCTTTGTCCTAGAACAACACCAATAGCATAAGCACTAGCATCATAAATAATTTCAAAAGGCAGGTTCCAATCAGGTGGTTGAACAATAGGTGCAGATATTAAAGCTTTCTTGAGTGTTTCAAAGGCTTCAAGACAATCATCATCAAAAACAAAAGGAATATCCTTTTGCAAAAGTTTAGTAACAGGCCTCGAAATTTTTGAAAAGTCTTTGATAAATCTCCTATAGAAACCAGCATGATCTAGGAAATTACGAATACCTTTGACGTCCTTAGGACATGGCACTTTCTCAATTGCATCAACCTTAGCTTGGTCCACTTCAATACCTCTTTCAGAAATTTTCTGACCCAAGACAATACCTTCATTAACCATAAAGTGGCACTTCTCCCAATTCAAGACAAGATTTGTTTGTTCACATCTCTGCAAAACTTGCTCAAGATTGCTTAAACAATCATCAAAAGACTTCCCATAAACAGAAAAGTCATCCATGAAAACCTCAACAATCTTTTCACAAAAGTCATAGAATATAGCAGTCATACATCTTTGAAAAGTAGCAGGTGCATTACATAAACCAAAAGGCATACGTCTATAAGCATAAGTTCCAAAGGGACAAGTAAAAGTAGTCTTTTCTTGATCAGGTTGAGAAACAAGTATTTGTGAAAAGCTAGAGTATCCATCTAGGAAGCAAAAGTGTGTGTGTGCTTAGATAATCTTTCAAGCATTTGATCAATAGAAGGCAAGGGGTAATGATCATTTCTAGTTGCTTTGTTTAATTTTCTGTAATCAATTACCATTCTATAGCCTGTAACCATTCTTTGTGGAATAAGTTCATTCATATCATTAGGAACAACAGTAATACCTCCTTTCTTAGGGACACAATGAACAGGACTTACCCATCTACTATCAGCTATAGGATATTATACCTGCTTCTAGAAGTTTTAAGATTTCCGTTCGTACCACTTCCTTCATTTTTGGATTCAACCGACGTTGGTGATCAACAACGGGTTTAGCATCAAGTTCCATATTAATTTTGCGCTGACATAGAGTGGGACTAATGCCCTTTAAATCATCAAGAGTGCATCCAATAGCAGCCCAGTGCTTCCTTAGAACTTTCAATAATCTTTCTTCTTCATGTTCTGAAAGGTTAGCACTAATAATAACAGGATATATCTTCTTTTCATCAAGATAAGCATATTTCAAAGTGTCTGGCAATTGTTTTAATTCAAACACAGGATCACCTTTAGGCGGAGGAGGACCTCCTAGAGTTTCAATAGGCAGATTGTGTTTAAGCAGAGGACGTTGTTCAAAGAAAACCTTATCTATTTCATTTCTTTCATGCATATGTAAATCATTTTCATGGTCTAGCAAATATTGTTCTAAAGGATCAGTAGGTGGAATAGCAATAGAAGCAAGACCAATTAATCCATCCTTACTAGGCAATTATTTTTCATGATGATTTCTACTAAACTTGGAAAAATTAAACTCATGAGACTCATCACCAAAGCTAACACTGACAGTTTGTTTCTTACAATCTATCTTAGCATTAACTGAATTCAAGAAAGGTCTACCAAAGATAATGGGACAAAAGTCATCTTGTGGGAAACCAAGAACAAGAAAATCAATAGGGTATTTTATTTTCCCACACAAGACCTCAACATCTCTAACAATCCCAATTGATGATATAGTGTCTCTATTAGCAAGTTAAATAGTAACATCTATTTCTTCTATCTCAGCAGGTGCTATGTCTTTCATGATTTCTTCATATAAAGTGTAAGGAATAGCACTCACACTAGCACCCATGTCACATAAACTATGATAACGGTGATCTCCTATTTTAACTGAAATAACAGGCATGCCAACAACATGTCTATGTTTATCTCTTTTATCAGGTTTAGCAATTCTAGCAGCTTCTTCACAGAAGTAAATAACATGCCCATCCATATCTTCTTCCAGGAGATCTTTAACCATAGCAATACTAGGTTCAACTTTGATTTGTTCATCAGGTTTAGGTGTTCTAATATAGCTTTTGTTAACTAGAGTTGAAAGTTTAGTATGTTCCCTAATCCTAACAAGGAAAGGTGGTTTCTCAAGATAAGCAGAAGGAACAACTGGATCAACATTAGAAAGTATAGTTTCTTCTTTAACTGGTATTGGTTTTTTAATTTCTTCTTTAATAGGTGGGTGATATTTAGACCACTTCTCCTTAGGGAGTTCAACATGAGTAGCAAATGATTCACAAAAGGATGCTGTTATCTCAGAGCAAGTCCATATTTAGTGCTAAACTTTGGAAAAGCATCAGTATCCATAAAAGATTTAACACAATCATACTTACGTTTAATACCTGACTCTTTACCTTCGTCGAGTTCCCAATCTTCAGAATTGCATTTAATTCTTTCCAAAAGATCCCACCGGAATTCAATAGTCTTCTTCATAAATGAACGCACAAGAAGTATCAAGCATGGTTTGATCATCACGAGAAAGTCGAGCATAAAAATTTTGGATAATCATTTCTCTTGAGAGCTCATGATTGGGGCATGAATATAACATTGACTTAAGCCTCTCCCAATCTAGAACGATACTTTCTCCTTCACGAGGCCAAAAATCATATATATATAATTCCGATCACGATGAACTAGATGTTGGGGAACACAGTATTTCAAAAAAAATTCCTACGATCATGCAATATCTATCTAGGAGATGCATAGCAACGAGAGGGGAGAGTGTGTCTACGTACCCTCATAGACCGAAAACGGAAGTGTTTAGTAACGCGGTTAATGTAGTCGAATGTCTTCGCGATCCAACCGATCAAGTACCAAATGCACGACACATCGGCAATCTGCACACGCTTAGCTCGGTGACGTCCCTCAAACTCTAGATCCAACTGAGGCCGATGGAGAGTTTCGTCAGCACGACGGCATGGTGACGGTGATGATGAAGTTACCGACGTAGGGCTTTGCCTAAGCACTAAGACAATATGACCAAGGTGGAAATCTGTGGAGGGGGCACCGCACATGGCTAAGAAATCAACTTGTGTGTCTATGGTGTGCCCCCTCCCCCGTATATAAAGGAGGGGAGGAGGGGGCCGGCCGGCCTCAAGGTGCGCGCCCCAAGGGGGGAATCCTACACCTACTAGGAGTAGTTTCCCCCCTTTCCTTGTCCAACAAGGAGGGGAAGGAAGGAGGAAGGGGAGAGAAGGAAGGAGGGGGGTGCCACCCCCACCCCTTTTCCAATTCGGACTAGGGGCGTGCGCTACCTCCCTGCCGGCCCTCTCTCCTCTAAGGCCCATGGTGGCCCATTAACTTCCCGGGGGGTTCCGGTAACCCTCCGGCACTCTGGTTTTATCCGAAACTCCCCGGAACACTTCCGGTGTCCGAATAGCATGGTCCAATATATCAATCTATATGTCTCGACCATTTCGAGACTCCTCATCATGTCTATGCTCACATCCGAGACTCCAAACAACATTTGGTACATCAAATCACCTAGCTCATAATGCATATCGTCATCGAACATTAAGCGTGCGGACCCTACGGGTTCGAGAACTATGTAGACATGACCGACACTCATCTCCGGTCAATAACCAATAGCGGAACCTGGATGCTCATATTGGTCCTACATATTCTACGAAGATCTTTATCGATCAAACCACTTAACAACATACGTTGTTCCCTTTGTCATCGGTATGTTACTTGCCCGAGATTCGATCATCGGTATCATCATACCTAGTTCAATCTGGTCACTGGAAAGTGTCTTTACTCATTACGTAATACATCACCCCGTGACTAACTCATTAGTCACATTGCTTGCAAGGCTCATAGTGATGTGCATTACCGAGAGGGCCCAGAGATACCTCTTCGACAATCGGAGTGACAAATCCTAATCTCGATCTATGCCAACTCAACAAACACCATCGGAGACACCTGTAGAGCATCTTTATAATCACCCAGTTATGTTGTGACGTTTGATAGCACACTAAGTGTTCCTCTGGTATTCGGAAGTTGCATAATCTCATAGTCATAGGAACATGTATAAGTCATGAAGAAAGCAATAGCAGTAACTAAACGATCATAGTGCTAATCTAACGGATGGGTCTTGTCCATCACATCATTCTCTAATGATGTGACCCCGTTCATCAAATGACAACACATGTCTATGGCTAGGAAACTTAACCATCTTTGATCAATGAGCTAGTCTAGTAGAGGCATACTAGGGACACTCTATGTGTCTATGTATTCACACATGTACCAAGTTTCCGGTTAATACAATTCTAGCATGAATAATAAACATTTATCATGATATAAGGAAATATAAATAACAACTTTATTATTGCCTCTAAGGCATATTTCCTTCAGTCTCCCACTTGCACTAGAGTTAATAATCTAGATTGCACAGGAATGATTCTAACACCCATGGAGTCTTGGTGCTGATCATGTTTTGCTTGTGAGAGAGGCTTAGTCAACGGGTCTGCAACATTCAGATCCGTATGTATCTTGCAAATCTCTATGTCTCACTCCTTGACTTGATCACGGATGGAATTGAAGCGTCTCTTGATGTGTTTGGTTCTCTTGTGAAATCTGGATTCCTTCGCTAAGGAAATTTCTCCAGTATTGTCACAAAAGATTTTCATTGGACCCGATGCACTACGTATTACACCTAGATCGGATATGAACTCATTCATCCAGACTCGTTCATTTGCTGCATCGACGTATCCGGTTTGTGACTTAGAGTCATCCGGATCAGTGTCAAAACTTGCATCGACGTAACCGTTTATGACGAGCTCTTTGTCACCTCCATAAACGAGAAACATATCCTTAGTCCTTTTCAGGTATTTCAGGATGTTCTTGACCGCTGTCCAGTGATCCACTCCTGGATTACTTTCGTACCTCCCTGCTAAACTAATAGCAAGGCACACATCGTGTCTGGTACACAACATTGCATACATGATAGAACCTATGGCTTAGGTATAGGGAATGACTTTCATTTTCTCTCTATCTTCTGCGGTGGTCGGGCATTGAGTCTGACTCAACATCACACCTTGTAACACAGGCAAGAACCCTTTCTTTGCTTGATCCATTTTGAACTTCTTCAAAACTTTCTCAAGGTATGTGCTTTGTGAAATTCAAATTAAGCGTCTTGATCTATCTCCATAGATCTTGATGCCCAATATATAGGCAGCTTCACCGAGGTCTTTCATTGTAAAATTCTTATTCAAGTATCCTTTTATGCTATTCAGAAATTCAGTATCATTTTCGATCAACAATATGCCATCCACATATAATATCAGAAATGCTATAGAGCTCCCAGTCAGTTTCTTGTAAATACAGGCTTCTCCAAAAGTCTGTATAAAACCATATGCTTTGATCACACTATCAAAGCGTATATTCCAACTCTGAGATGCTTGCACCAGTACATAAATGGACCGCTGGAGCTTGCACACTTTGTTAGCACCTTTAGGATCGACAAAACCTTCTGGTTGCATCCTATACAATTCTTATTTAAGATATCCATTAAGGAATGCAGTTTTGACATCCATTTGCCATATTTCATAATCATAAAATGCGGCAATTGCTAACATGATTCGGACGGACTTAAGCATCGCTACGGGTGAGAAGGTCTCATCGTAGTCAACTCCTTGAACTTGTTGAAAACCTTTCGCAACAAGTCGAGCTTTGTAGACAGTAACATTACCATCAGCGTCAGTCTTCTTCTTGAAGATCCATTTATTCTCTATGGCTTGCTGATCATTGGGCAAGTCATCCAAAGTATAGACTTTGTTCTCATACATGGATTCCATCCCAAATTTCATGGCCTCAAGCCATTTTGTGGAATCTGGGCTCATCATAGCTTCCTCATAGTTCGTAGGTTCGTCATGATCAAGTAACATGACCTCCAGAACAGGATTACCGTACCACTCTGGTGCGGATCTTACTCTGGTTGACCTACAAGGTTCGGTAGTAACTTGATCAGAAGTTTCATGATCATCATCATTAGCTTCCTCACTAATTGGTGTAGGAATCACTGGAACTGATTTCTGTGATGAACTACTTTCCAATAGGGAGAAGGTATAGTTACCTCATCAAGTTCTACTTTCCTCCCACTCACTTCTTTCGAGAGAAACTCCTTCTCTAGAAAGGATCCATTCTTAGCAACGAATATCTTGCCTTCGGATCTGTGATAGATGGTGTACCCAACAGTCTCCCTTGGGTATCCTATGAAGACACATTTCTCCGATTTGGGTTCGAGCTTATCAGGATGAAGGTTTTTCACATAAGCATCGTAGCCCCAAACTTTAAGAAACGACAAGTTGGGTTTCTTGCCAAACCACAGTTCATATGGTGTCGTCTCAACGGATTTTGGTGGTGCCCTATTTAACGTGAATGCAGCCGTCTCTAAAGCATAACCCCAAAATGATAGCGGTAAATCAGTAAGAGACTTCATAGATCGCACCATATCTAATAAAGTGTGGTTACGACGTTCGGACACACCATTACGCTGTGGTGTTCTAGGTGGCGTGAGTTGTGAAACTATTCTGCATTGTGTCAAATGGAGACCAAGATCATAACTCAAATATTCACCTCCACGATCAGATCATAGAAACTTAATTTTCTTGTTACAATGATTTTCCAATTCACTCTGAAATTCTTTGAACTTTTCAAATGTTTCAGACTTATGTTTCATCAAGTAGACATACCCATATCTGCTCAAATCATCTATGAAGGTCAGAAAACAATGATTCCCGCCACGAGCATCAACACTCATTGGACCGCATACGTCAGTATGTATTATTTCCAATAAGTCTATTGCTTGTTCCATTGTTTCGAAGAACGGAGTCTTAGTCATCTTGCCCATGAGGCATGGTTCGCAAGCATCAAATGATTCCAAAAGCCCATCAGCATGGAGTTTCTTCATGCGCTTTACACCAATATGACCTAAATGGCAGTGCCACAAATAAGTTGCACTATCATTATTAAACTTATATCTTTTGGCTTCAATACTATGAATATGTGTATCACTACTATCGAGATTTAATAAAAAATAGACCACTCATCAAGGGTGCATGACCATAAAAGATATTACTCATATAAATAGAACAACCATTATTCTCTGATTTAAATGAATAACCGTCTTGCATCAAACAAGATCCAGATATAATGTTCATGCTTAACACTAGCACCAAATAACAATTATTCAGGTCAAATACTAATCTTGAAGGTAGATGTAGAGGTAGCGTGCCGACGGCGATCACATCGACTTTGGAACCATTTCCCACGCGCATCGTCACCTCGTCCTTAGCCAATCTTCGCTTAATCCGTAGCCCCTATTTCGAGTTGCAAATATTAGCAACAGAACCAGTATCAAATACCCAGGCGCTACTGCGAGCATTAGTAAGGTACACATCAATAACATGTATATCAAATATACCTTTCACTTTGCCATCCTTCTTATCCACCAAATACTTGGGGCAGTTCCGCTTCCAGTGACCAGTCCCTTTGCAGTAGAAGCACTTAGTCTCAGGCTTAGGTCCAGACTTGCGCTTCCTCACTTGAGCAGCAACTTGCTTGCCGTTCTTCTTGAAGTTCCCCTTCTTCCCTTTTCCCTTTTTCTTGAAATTACTGGTCTTGTTAACCATCAACACTTGATGCCCCTTCTTGATTTCTACCTCCGCAGCTTTTAGCATCGCGAAGAGCTCGGGAATGGTCTTATCCATCCCTTGCATATTATAGTTCATCACGAAGCTTTTGTAGCTTGGTGGCAGTGATTGAAGAACTCTGTCAATGACACTATCATTAGGAAGATTAACTCCCAGTTGAGTCAAGTGGTTGTGGTACCCAAACATTCTGAGTATATGTTCACTAACAGAACTATTATCCTCCATCTTGCAGCTGTAGAACTTATTGGAGACTTCATATCTCTCAATCCGGGCATTTGCTTGCAATATTAACTTCAACTCCTGGAACACCTCATATGCTCCATGACATTCAAAACGTCGTTGAAGTCCCGATTCTAAGCCGTAAAGCATGGCACTATGAACTATCGAGTAGTCATCAGCTTTGTTCTGCGAGACGTTCATAACAACCGGTGTTGCTCCTGCAGCGGGCTTTGCACCTAGCGGTGCTTCCAAGACGTAATTCTTCTGTGCAGCAATGAGGCTAATCCTCAAGTTACGGACCCAGTCCATGTAGTTGCTACCATCATCTTTCAACTTAGCTTTCTCTAGGAGTGCATTAAAATTCAAAGGAACAATAGCACGGGCCATTTATCTACAACAACATAGACATGCAAAATACTATCAGGTACTAAGTTCATGATAAATTAAAGTTAAATTAATCATATTACTTAAGAACTCCCACTTAGATAGACATCCCTCTAATCATCTAAGTGATCACGTGATCCATATCAAATAAACCATGTCCGATCATCATGTGAGATGGAGTAGTTTTCAATGGTGAACATCACTATGTTGATCATATCTACTATATGATTCACGCTCGACCTTTCGGTCTCAGTGTTCCGAGTCCATATCTGCATATGCTAGGCTCGTCAAGTTTAACCCGAGTATTCTGCGTGTGCAAAACTGGCTTGCACCCTTTGTATGTGAACATAGAGCTTATCACACCTAATCATCACGTGGTGTCTCGGCACGACGAACTGTAGCAATGGTGCATACTCAGGGAGAACACTTATACCTTGAAATTTAGTGAGAGATCGTCTTATAATGTTACCGCCAAATTAAGCAAAATAAGATGCATAAAGGATAAACATCACATGCAATCAAAATAAGTGATATGATATGGCCATCATCATCTTGTGCCTTTGATCTCCATCTCCAAAGCACCGTCATGATCACCATCGTCACTGGCTTGACACCATGATCTCCATCGCAGCATCTTTGTCGTCTCGCCAACTATTGCTTCTACGACTATTGCTACCGCTTAGTGATAAAGTGAAGCAATTACATGGTGAATGCATTTCATACAATAAAGCGACAACCATATGGCTCCTGCCAGTTGTCGATAACTGTGTTACAAAACATGATCATCTCATAACAATTTATATAATCACGTCTTGACCATATGACATTACAACATGCCCTACAAAAACAAGTTAGACGTCCTCTACTTTGTTGTTGCAAGTTTTACATGGCTGCTACGGGCTTAGAAATAACCATTCTTACCTACGCATCAAAAACCACAACGATTTTTCGCCAAGTGTGTTGTTTTAACCTTCAACAAGGACTAGGCGTAGTCACACTCGATTCAACTAAAGCTGGAAAAACAGACACCCACTGGCCACCTGTGTGCAAAGCATGGCGGTAGAACCAGTCTCATGAACGCGGTCATGTAATGTCGGTCCGGGCTGCTTCATCCAACAATGCCGCCGAATCAAAGTATGACATGCTGGTAAGTAGTATGACTATTATCGCCCACAACTCTTCGTGTTCTATTCATGCATATAACATCTACGCATAGACCTGGCTTTGATGCCACTGTTGGGGAACGTAGTATTTCAAAAAAATTCATACGATCACGCAAGATCTATCTAGGAGATGCATAGTAACGAGAGGGGAGAGTGTATCTACGTACCCTCATAGACCGAAAGCGGAAGTGTTTAGTAACACGGTTGATGTAGTCGAATGTCTTTGTGATCCAACCGATCAAGTACCGAACGCATGGCACCTCCGTGGTCTGCACACGTTCAGCTCGGTGACGTCCCTCAAACTCTAGATCCAACTGAGGCCGAGGGAGAGTTTCGTCAGCACGACGGCGTGGTGACGGTGATGATGAAGTTACCGACGCAGGGCTTCGCCTAAGCACTATGACAATATGACTGAGGTGGAAAACTGTGGAGGGGGGCACCGCACACGGCTAAGAAATCAACTTATGTGTCTATGGGGTGCCCCCCTCCCTCGTATATAAAGGAGGGGAGGAGGGGGCCGGCCGGCCTCAAGGGGCGCGCCCCAAGGGGGGAATCCTACCCCTACTAGGAGTAGGTTCCCCCTTTCCTAGTCCAACAAGGAGGGGGAGGAAGGAGGAAGGGGAGAGAAGGAAGGAGGGGCGCCGCTCCCACCCCTTGTCCAATTCGGACTGGGGGGGGGCGCGCCACCTCCTGGCCGCCCCTCTCTCCTCTAAGGCCCATGGTGGCCCATTTACTTCCCGGGGGGTTCCGGTAACCCTCCGGCACTCCGGTTTTATCTGAAACTCTCCGGAACACTTCCAGTGTCCGAATAACATGGTCCAATACATCAATCTTTATGTCTCGACCATTTCGAGACTCCTCGTCATGTCCATGATCACATCCGAGACTCCGAACAACATTCGGTACATTGAATCACATAACTCATAATGCATATCATCATCGAACGTTAAGCGTGCGGACCCTACGAGTTCGAGAACTATGTAGACATGACCGAGACTCATCTCCGGTCAATAACCAATAGCGGAACCTGGATGCTCATATTAGTTCCTACATATTCTATGAAGATCTTTATCGGTCAAACCGCATAACAACATATGTTGTTCCCTTTGTCATCGGTATGTTACTTGCCCGAGATTCGATCGTCGGTATCATCATACCTAGTTCAATCTCATCACCGGCAAGTCTCTTTACTCATTCCGTAATGCATCACCCCGTGACTAACTCATTAGTCACATTGCTTGCAAGGCTCATAGTGATGTGCATTACTGAGAGGGCCCAGAGATACCTCTCCGACAACCGGAATGACAAATCCTAATCTCGATCTATGCCAACTCAACAAACACCATCAGAGACACCTATAGAGCATCTTTATAATCACCCAGTTACGTTGTGACGTTTGACAGTACACTAAGTGTTCCTCCGGTATTCGGGAGTTGCATAATCTCATAGTCATAGGAACATGTATAAGTCATGAAGAAAGCAATAGCAATAAACTAAACGATCATAGTGCTAAGCTAATTGATGGGTCTTGTCCATCACATCATTCTCTAATTATGTGATCCCGTTCATCAAATGACAACTGAGGGAGTCCTGGATTAGGGGATGTTCGGATGGCTGGACTATACCTTCAGCCGGACTCCTGGACTATGAAGATACAAGATTCAAGACTTCGTCCCATGTCCGGAAGGGACTTTCCTTGGCGTGGAAGGCAAGCTTGCCGATACGGATATGTAGATCTCCTACCATTGTAACCGACTTTGTGTAACCCTAACCCTCTCCGGTGTCTATATAAATCGGAGGGTTTTACTCCGTAGGACAACATACAGAACAACAATCATACCATAGGCTAGCTTCTAGGGTTTAGCCTCTCGGATCTCGTGGTAGATCTACTCTTGTACTACCCATATCATCAATATTAATCAAGCAGGACGTAGGGTTTTACCTCCATCAAGAGGGCCCGAACCTGGGTAAAAACTTCGTGTCCCTTGCCTCCTGTTACCATCCGGCCTAGACGCACAGTTCGGGACCCCCTACCCGAGATCCGCCGGTTTTGACACCGACATTGGTGCTTTCATTGAGAGTTCCTCTTTGTTGTCGCCGTTAGGCTTGATGGCTCCTACGATCATCAATAGCGATGCAGTCCAGGGTGAGACCTTCCTCCCCGGACAGATCTTCGTCTTCGGCGGCTTCGCACTGCGGGCGAATTCACTTGGCCATCTGGAGCAGATCGAAAGCTATGCCCCTGGCCGTCAGGTCAGATTTGGAAGTTTAAACTACACGGCTGACATCCGCGGGGACTTGATCCTCGACGGATTCGAGCCACTGCCGAGCGCGCCGCACTGTCACGACGAGCATGATCTAGCTCTGCCGCCGAACAGTGCCCTGGAGGACGCACCCGCATCGGCTTCGACCCTTAATTCGGAGCCAACTGTGCCGATCGAGGATGGGTGGTTGGAGCCGCCTCGGGGGCTGCGATCCCAACAGTGATCGAGCCGAATACCAGCCCCGAACTTCGTGAGACTCGTGACTCCAAGGAGCCGGACTCCTCTCTGGACACCGAACCCTCCGCGCCCCTGCCGGTCGAATCCGATTGGGCGCCGATCATGGAGTTTACTGCCGCAGACATCTTTCAGCACTCGCCTTTTGGCGATATTCTAAAGACAATAAAGTCTCTCTCTTTATTAGGAGAGCCCTGGCCGGACTACGGTCAGCAAGGTTGGGATACGGACGATGAAGAAATTCAAAGCCCACCCACCACCCACTTTGTAGCCACTATCGACGATTTAACCGACATGCTCGACTTCGACTTTGAAGACATCGACGGTATGGACGCCGATGAAGGAGACGATGAAGAACCAGCGCCTACTGGGCCCTGGAAAGCCACCTCGTCATATGACGTATACATGGTGGACACACCAAAAGATGACGACGAGGACTGGAAGGACGACACCGAAGGCTTGTTCCCTCGAGAAGCAGTCAAAGCGGCGACACAAGCATCGCCCCAAATCCCGCCTCGACAAAAATAACGATCACACAGACCCAGCGCTGGAGCAGGGCGAACCGCTGCCAGACAGCGGCAATACGGATAATCAAACCGAACAAACAAATTCTATCAAGGATAATGGTCCGGACGATATAACGCCGGACAGGCACCCGGAGTAGCAGAATGCCCGTAAAAGGCTTGTTGCCACCGCGAGGAGTCTTAAAAATAGAAGCAAAGGCTTAAGGCTGCGCAAGACACACTCCAAATCAGATGCAGTAAAATACTCAACACAGCAGCGAGGTACGGCGACAATCGCCCCTCGATGAGCTACCCAAAGCGGAAGCTGCTACCTGAATTCGATGAGGAAGCCTCAGACCCCCCACAACCAAATATCAAAGCAGCCACCTGACCGGATAAACGACCCTCTACCAACACAGAGCGGCATACAACACCACTCACAATACAACACGCGACCCATGCGAGGGCTCGCACCCAAAGGACGGCGCAGCAAGATCCATCTATGGACCACGCAAGCGCGCCACGGCATACAATGCAACACAACAAACATCCGAACAACGCGGTACACCCAGCTACAGGGGTGCCGCACACCCCTTATGTTTCATCGATGAGGTGCTGGACCATGAATTTCCAGAGGGATTCAAACCCATAAACATAGAGACATACGACAGAACAACAGACCCTGGGGTCTGGATTGAGGACTACATCCTTCATATCCATATGGCTCGAGGAGATGATCTCCACGCCATCAAGTACTTACCCCTCAAGATCAAAGGGTTAGCTCGCCACTGGCTTAAAGGCCTCCCCGAAAGCTCCATTGGAAGTTGGGAAGAGCTCGAAGACGCCTTTCGGGCAAATTTTCAAGGGACTTATGTCCGACCTCCGGATGCGGACGATTTGAGTCATATAACTCAACAACCCGGAGAGTCAGCCCCTAAGCTTTGGAACAGGTTTCTTACTAAAAAGAACCAGATTGTCGATTGTCCGGACACCGAAGCCTTGGCAGCTTTTAAGCATAGCGTCCGTGACGAATGGCTCGCCAGACACCTCGGCCAAAATAAGCCGAGAACGATGGCCGCATTAACAAGCCTCATGACCCGCTTTTGCGCGGGTGAGGACAGCTGGCTAGCCAGATGCAGCACCAGCGACCCCAGTACATCTGAAGTTAGAGATGGAAACGGGAAACCACGGCGCAACAATAACAAACGCCGGAATAAAGAAGACGGCACGAAGGGCACGGCAGTAAACGTCGGATTCAAAAACTCTCGGCCAGGTCAGCAAAAGTCGCCCTCTAAAGGCACTAGGGATGAACTGTCCAGCCTCAACAAAATTCTGGACCAAGTATGTCAGATCCATAGTACCCCTGGTAAACCGGCTAATCATACCCACAGAGAATGTTGGGTCTTCAAGCAGTCCGGCAAGCTCAACACCGTACACAAGGGGGAGGATACACCAAGTGAAGACGAGGACGAGCCTCCCAAGCAAGACACTGGGGAACAAAAGAAATTTCCACCAGAAGTCAAAACAGTAAACATGTTACACGTGATCAAGGGAAAAAACAACGCGGCACTCCCAGGAAAATATACCCAAGTGCCTGTCACCGTGAAGTCCTGCCACTGGTCGTCTCAACCGATCACTTTCGACCATCGCGATTGCTCAGCAAGTATCCGACATGCAGGATGGGCCGCCCTGGTATTAGACACAATAATTGGCGGACATCACTTCACACGAGTCTTGATGGACGGTGGCAATAGTCTAAACCTAATATATCAGTATACAATCCGCGGGATGGGGTTAGACCCAACAAAAATTCGCCATAGCAATACTACCTTTAAAGGAGTAACGCCAGGCCTAGGGGCTCGTTGTACGGGCTCCCTCTTACTACAAGTTATATTCGGCTCCCCCGATAACTTCCGTTGCGAGCATTTAACCTTCCACATCGCTCCGTTCCAAAGTGGCTATCAAGCACTGCTCGGACGCGAAGCTTTCGCTCGCTTTAATGCAATACCACGCTATGCCTCCTTCACACTCAAGATGCCCGGTCCATGTGGCATCATTTCAGTGAAAGGAAATATCAAGCGATCTCTGCACGCCGAAGAGAATGCGGCTGCCTTGGCAGCCGCACACTAAAGGCGCCCAGACCAGCGAAAGCATCCAATAGGTCGTCAAGACCTCAGACACAATTAATCAACTCCGGCGCCGCTATTTATGCCGAATAATTGGTCACACCCCTATTTGTCAATACAAGGGGCTCAACGCGCGCAGACAAGTGGAAATTTTTTTCTCATCTTGAATTATACATGGTTTCTTTAAAAACTATCTTTTTGCATGACAACTTTTTCACCTAAATTCCTCTCTTTTACAGACGATCATCGTGCTACACCCGTCCAGGATACGGCACAACGGAGACACAAGCGCAGACGTGCAACAGGGACCAGCTCCAAGGATTCTTTTTAGATTAAGACCCTGCGTAAACCTTTTTTACTGTCTCTTGTTGATACATATCCACCGTTGAGAAGGATGCTGACGTCTTGGCATGTGGCCACGCCAGAACAATGCACGTACCTGGACACAAGGGGATTCTTACTAAGGCCATTATTTAGGCCCGGTTTATACCACAAAGACCGAATACCTTAGGGAGTGCTCGGCGTCGCGAGTTTGGCCTTATATGCATCAGCTCCGAATCATTTTCTTTGGTCAAATGTTGGGTTTGCCTGGCTCCTGTGTTTTGGTGCCTTACGTTCCACTTTACCGGCTAAGGTGGCACCAGGAGACCTACTGCGATCGTGCCCTGGTTCATCCGGACGAGCACCTCATTAGAGAAAGCCGAAAACTGACTGTCATGATATAGCGTGAGACTGGTCAACCACTCGATGACCTGTTGGAATGTTAGAATTCCTCCGCCTTAACGAAGGGCCGTTTTCTGGCCAGGCATGTACGCACCCCGGGATCGGGAGAGTGCGGAGCCACCAGGGGCTATCTAGTAGCCCCACTGTCAAATTCCTATGGCTAAGTGAAAGTTGTTGGGGAACGTAGTAATTTCAAAAAAATTCCTACGCACACGCAAGATCATGGTGATGCATAGCAACGAGAGGGCAGAGTGTGATCTACGTACCCTTGTAGATCTACAACGGAAGCGTTTGGTTGATGTAGTCATACGTCTCCACGGCCCGACCGATCAAGCACCAAAACTACGGCACCTCCGAGTTCTAGCACACGTTCAGCTCGATGATGATCCCCGGACTCTGATCCAGCAAAGTGTCGGGGAAGAGTTCCGTCAGCACGACGGCGTGGTGACGATCTTGATGTACTACTATCGCAGTGCTTCGCCTAAGCACCGCTACAATATTATCGAGGACTATGGTGGCAGGGGGCGCCGCACACGGCTAAGAATATGATCACGTGGATCAACTTGTGTTTATGGGGTGCCCCTGCCTCCGTATATAAAGGTTCAAGAGGGGGAGGCCGGCCGGCCATCATAGGGCGCGCCAGGAGGAGTCCTACTCCCTCCGGGAGTAGGACTTCTCCCCAATCCTAGTTGGAATAGGATTCGTGAGGTGGGAAAAGAGGGAGAGAGAAAGGAGGGGGCGCCGGCCCCCTCTCTCCTTGTCCTATTCGGACTAGGGGGAGGGGCGCGCGGCCCAGCCCTGGCCGCCTCTCCTCTTCTTCCACTAAGGCCCACTAAGGCCCATATAGCTCCCGGGGGGTTCCGGTAACCTCCCGGTACTCCGGTAAAATCCCGATTTCACCCGGAACACTTCCGATATCTAAACATAGGCATGCAATATATCAATATTTATGCCTTGACCATTTCGAGACTCCTCGTCATGTCCGTGATCACATCCGGGACTCCGAACAACCTTCGGTACATCAAAACGTATAAACTCATAATATAACTGTCATCGAAACCTTAAGCGTGCGGACCCTACGGGTTCGAGAACAATGTAGACATGACCGAGACATGTCTCCGGTCAATAACCAATAGCGGGACCTGGATGCCCATATTGGCTCCTACATATTCTACGAAGATCTTTATCGGTCAGACCGCATAACAACATACGTTGTTCCCTTTGTCATCGGTATGTTACTAGCCCGAGATTCGATCGTCGGTATCCAATACCTAGTTCAATCTCGTTACTGGCAAGTCTCTTTACTCGTTCCGTAATACATCATCTCGCAACTAACTCATTAGTTGCATTGCTTGCAAGGCTTAAGTGATGTGCATTACCGAGAGGGCCCAGAGATACCTCTCCGACGATTGGAGTGACAAATCCTAATCTCGAAATACGTCAACCCAACATGTACCTTTGGAGACACCTGTAGAGCACCTTTATAATCACCTAGTTACGTTGTGACATTTGGTAGCACACAAAGTGTTCCTCCGGCACACGGGAGTTACATAATCTCATAGTCATAGGAACATGTATAAGTCATGAAGAAAGCAATAGCAACATACTAAACGATCGGGTGCTAAGCTAATGGAATGGGTCATGTCAATCAGATCATTCAACTAATGATGTGATCCCGTTTAATCAAATGACAACTCTTTGTCCATGGTTAGGAAACATAACCATCTTTGATTAACGAGCTAGTCAAGTAGAGGCATACTAGTGACACTTTGTTTGTCTATGTATTCACACATGTACTATGTTTCCGGTTAATACAATTCTAGCATGAATAATAAACTTTTATCATGATATAAGGAAATAAATAATAACTTTATTATTGCCTCTAGGGCATATTTCCTTCAGTCTCCCACTTGCACTAGAGTCAATAATCTAGATTACACAGTAATGATCTTAACACCCATGGAGCTTTGGTGCTGATCATGTTTTGCTCGTGGAAGAGGCTTAGTCAACGGATCTGCTACATTCAGCTCTGTATGTATCTTGCAAATCTCTATGTCTCCCACCTGGACTAGATCCCGGATGGAATTGAAGCGTCTCTTGATGTGATTGGTCCTCTTGTGAAATCTGGATTCCTTTGCCAAGGCAATTGCACCAGTATTGTCACAAAAGATTTTCATTGGACCCGATGCACTAGGTATGACACCTAGATCGGATATGAACTCCTTCATCCATACTCCTTCGTTTGCTGCTTCCGAAGCAGCTATGTACTCCGCTTCACATGTAGATCCCGCCACGATGCTTTGTTTAGAACTGCACCAACTGACAGCTCCACCGTTTAATGTAAATACGTATGCGGTTTGTGATTTAGAATCGTCCGGATCAGTGTCAAAGCTTGCATCAACGTAACCGTTTACGATGAGCTCTTTGTCACCTCCATATACGAGAAACATATCCTTAGTCCTTTTCAGGTATTTCAGGATGTTCTTGACTGCTGTCCAGTGATCCACTCCTGGATTACTTTGGTACCTCCCTGCTAGACTTATAGCAAGGCACACATCAGGTCTGGTACACAGCATTGCATACATGATAGAGCCTATGGCTGAAGCATAGGGAACATCTTTCATTTTCTCTCTATCTTCTGCAGTGGTCGGGCATTGAGTCTGACTCAACTTCACACCTTGTAATACAGGCAAGAACCCTTTCTTTGCTTGATCCATTTTGAACTTCTTCAAAATCTTGTCAAGGTATGTGCTTTGTGAAAGTCCAATTAAGCGTCTTGATCTATCTCTATAGATATTTATGCCTAATATGTAAGCAGCTTCACCGAGGTCTTTCATTGAAAAACTCTTATTCAAGTATCCCTTTATGCTATCCAGAAATTCTATATCATTTCCAATCAGTAATATGTCATCCACATATAATATCAGAAATGCTACAGAGCTCCCACCCACTTTCTTGTAAATACAGGCTTCTCCGAAAGTCTATATAAAACCAAATACTTTGATCACACTATCAAAGCGTTTATTCCAACTCCGAGAGGCTTGCACCAGTCCATAAATGGATCGCTAGAGCTTGCACACTTTGTTAGCTCCCTTTGGATCGACAAAACCTTCTGGTTGCATCATATACAACTATTCTTCCAGAAATCCATTCAGGAATGCAGTTTTGACATCCATCTGCCAAATTTCATAATTATAAAATGCGGCAATTGCTAACATGATTCGGACAGACTTAAGCATCGCTACGGGTGAGAAGGTCTCATCGTAGTCAACCCCTTGAACTTGTCGAAAACCTTTTGCGACAAGTCGAGCTTTGTAGATAGTAATATTACCGTCAGCGTTAGTCTTCTTCTTGAAGATCCATTTATTCTCAATTGCTTGCCGATCATCGGGCAAGTCAACCAAAGTCCATACTTTGTACTCATACATGGATCCCATCTCAGATTTCATGGCTTCAAGCCATTTTGCGGAATCTGGGCTCACCATCGCTTCTTCATAGTTCGTAGGTTCATCATGATCTAGTAGCATGATTTCCAGAACAGGATTACCGTACCACTCTGGCGCGGATCTTACTCTGGTTGATCTACGAGGTTCAGTAGTATCTTGTTCTGAAGTTTGATGATCATTATCATTAGCTTCCTCACTAATTGGTGTAGGTGTCGCAGAAACAGGTTTCTATGATGTACTACTTTCCAATAAGGGAGCAGGTACAGTTACCTCGTCAAGTTCTACTTTCCTCCCACTCACTTCTTTCGAGAGAAACTCCTTCTCTAGAAAGGATCCATTCTTAGCAACGAATGTCTTGCCTTCAGATCTGTGATAGAAGGTGTACCCAACAGTCTCCTTCGGGTATCCTATGAAGACACATTTCTCCGATTTGGGTTCGAGCTTATCAGGTTGAAGCTTTTTCACATAAGCATCGCAGCCCCAAACTTTAAGAAACGACAACTTTGGTTTCTTGCCAAACCATAGTTCATAAGGTGTCGTCTCAACGGATTTTGATGGTGCCCTATTTAACGTGAATGCGGCCGTCTCTAAAGCATAACCCCAAAACGATAGCGGTAAATTAGTAAGAGACATCATAGATCGCACCATATCTAGTAAAGTACGATTACGACGTTCGGACACACCATTACACCGTGGTGTTCCGGGTGGCATGAGTTGCGAAACTATTCTGCATTGTTTCAAATGTATACCAAACTCGTAACTCAAATATTCTCCTCCACGATCAGGTCGTAGAAACTTTATTTTCTTGTTACGATGATTTTCAACTTCACTCTGAAATTCTTTGAACTTTTCAAATGTTTCAGACTTATGTTTCATTAAGTAGATATACCCATATCTACTTAGGTCATCTGCGAAGGTGAGAAAATAACGATATCTGCCACGAGCCTCAATATTCATCGGACCACATAGATCTGTATGTATGATTTCCAACAAATCTGTTGCTCTCTCCATAGTACCGGAGAACAGTGTTTTAGTCATTTTGCCCATGAGGCACGGTTCGCAAGTACCAAGTGATTCATAATCAAGTGGTTCCAAAAGTCCATCTGTATGGAGTTTCTTCATGCGCTTTACACCGATATGACCTAAACGGAAGTGCCACAAATAATTTGCACTTTCATTATCAACTCTGCATCTTTTGGCTTCAACATTATGAATATGTGTGTTACTACTATCGAGATTCATCAAAAATAGACCACTCTTCAAAGGTGCATGACCATAAAAGATATTACTCAGATAAATAGAACAACCATTATTCTCTGATTTAAATGAATAACCGTCTCGCATTAAACAAGATCCAGATATAATGTTCATGCTCAACGCTGGCACCAAATAACAATTATTTAGGTCTAATATTAATCCCGAAGGTAGATGTAGAGGTAGCGTGCCGACCGCGATCACATCGACTTTGGAACCTTTTCCCATGCGCATCGTCACCTCGTCCTTTGCCAGTGTTCACTTAATCCGTAGTCCCTATTTCGAGTTGCAAATATTAGCAACAGAACCAGTATCAAATACCCAGGTGCTACTGCAAGCTCTAGTAAGGTACACATCAATAACATGTATATCCCATATACCTTTGTTCACCTTGCCATCCTTCTTATCCGCCAAATACTTGGGGCAGTTCCGCTTCCAGTGACCAGTCTGCTTGCAGTAGAAGCACTCAGTTTCAGGCTTAGGTCCATACTTGGGTTTCTTATCTTGAGCAGCAACTTGCTTGTTGTTCTTCTTGAAGTTCCCCTTCTTCTTCCCTTTGCCCTTTTTCTTGAAACTAGTGGTCTTGTTGACCATCAACACTTGATGCTCCTTTTTGATTTCTACCTCCGCAACTTTCAGCATTGCGAAGAGCTCAGGAATAGTCTTATTCATCCCTTGCATATTATAGTTCATCACGAAGCTCTTGTAGCTTGGTGGCAGTGATTGGAGAATTCTGTCAATGACGCAATCATCTGGAAGATTAACTCCCATCTGAATCAAGTGATTATTATACCCAGACATTTTGAGTATATGCTCACTGACAGAACTGTTCTCCTCCATCTTGCAGCTATAGAACTTATTGGAGACTTCATATCTCTCAATCCGGGCATTTGCTGGAAATATTAACTTCAACTCCTGGAACATCTCATATGCTCCATGACGTTCAAAACATCGTTGAAGTCCCGATTCTAAGCCGTAAAGCATGGCACACTGAACTATCGAGTAGTCATCAGCTTTGCTCTGCCAGACGTTCATAACATCTAGTGTTGCTCCAATAGCAGGCCTGGCACCCAGTGGTGCTTCCAAGACGTAATTCTTCTGTGCAGCAATGAGGATAATCCTCAAGTTACGGACCCAGTCCGTGTAATTGCTACCATCATCTTTCAACTTTGCTTTCTCAAGGAACGCATTAAAATTCAACGGAACAACAGCACGGGCCATCTATCTACAATTAAACATACATAAGCAAGATACTATCAGGTACTAAGTTCATGATAAATTTAAGTTCAATTAATCATATTACTTAAGAACTCCCACTTAGATAGACATCCCTCTAATCTTCTAAGTGATCACGTGATCCAAATCAACTAAACCATAACCGATCATCACGTGAAATGGAGTAGTTTTCAATGGTGAACATCACTATGCTGATCATATCTACTATATGACTCACGCTCGATCTTTCGATCTCAGTGTTCCGAGGCCATATCTGCATATGCTAGGCTCGTCAAGTTTAACCTGAGTATTCTGCATGTGCAAAACTGGCTTGCACCCGTTGTAGATGGACGTAGAGCTTATCACACCCGATCATCACGTGGTGTCTGGGCACGACGAACTTTGGCAATGGTGCATACTCAGGGAGAACACTTTTATCTTGATAATTTAGTGAGAGATCATCTTATAATGCTACCGTCAATCAAAGCAAGATAAGATGCATAAAAGATAAACATCACATGCAATCAATATAAGTGATATGATATGGCCATCATCATCTTGTGCTTGTGATCTCCATCTCCGAAGCACCGTCATGATCACCATCGTCACCGGTGCGACACCTTGATCTCCATCGTAGCATCATTGTCGTCTCGCCAATCTTATGCTTCCACGACTATCGCTACCGCTTAGTGATAAAGTAAAGCATTACAGCGCGATTGCATTGCATACAATAAAGCGACAACC
This sequence comes from Triticum monococcum, assembly GCA_034509565.1. Taxonomy (NCBI): domain Eukaryota; kingdom Viridiplantae; phylum Streptophyta; class Magnoliopsida; order Poales; family Poaceae; genus Triticum; species Triticum monococcum. The sequence continues at coordinate 70,096,160 of CM067842.1, read as the reverse complement.
ATATGGCTCCTGCCAGTTGCCAATAACTTGGTTACAAAACATGATCATCTCATACAATAAAATTTAGCATCATGTCTTGACCGTATCACATCACAACATGCCCTGTAAAAACAAGTTAGACGTCTTCTACTTTGTTGTTGCAAGTTTTACGTGGCTACTACGGGCTTAAGCAAGAACCGATCTTACCTACGCATCAAAACCACAACGATAGTTTCTCAAGTTGGTGCTTTTTTAACCTGCGCAAGGACCGGGCGTAGCCACACTCAGTTCAACTAAAGTTGGAGAAACTGTCACCCGCAAGCCACCTATGTGCAAAGCACGTCGGGAGAACCGGTCTCGTGTAAGCGTACGCGTAATGTCGGTTCGGACCGCTTCGTCCAATAAATAAGGCCGAACCAAAGTATGACATGCTGGTAAGCAGTATGACTTATATCGCCCACAACTCACTTGTGTTCTACTCGTGCATATAACATCAACACATAAAACCTAGGCTCTGATACCACTGTTGCGGAACGTAGTAATTTCAAAAAAATTCCTATGCACACACAAGATCATGGTAATGCATAGCAACGAGAAGGGAGAGTGTGATCTACGTACCCTTGTAGATCGACAACGGAAGCGTTTGATTGATGTAGTCGTACGTCTCCACGGCCCGACCGATCAAGCACCGAAACTACGGCACCTCCGAGTTCTAGCACACGTTCAGCTCGATGACGATCCCCGGACTCCGATCCAGCAAAGTGTCGGGGAAGAGTTCCGTCAGCACGACGGCGTGGTGACGATCTTGATGTACTACTGTCGCAGGGCTTCGCCTAAGCACCGCTACAATATTATCGAGGACTATGGTGGTAGGGGGCGCCGCACACGGCTAAGAATATGATCACGTGGATCAACTTGTGTCTATGGGGTGCCCCTGCCTCCGTATATAAAGGTTCAAGAGGGGGAGGCCGGCCGGCCATCATAGGGTGCGCCAGGAGGAGTCCTACTCCCTCCGGGAGTAGGACTTCTCCCCCAATCCTAGTTGGAATAGGATTCGTGAGGTGGGAAAAGAGGGAGAGAGAAAGGAGGGGGCGCCGGCCCCCTCTCTCCTTGTCCTATTCGGACTAGGGAGAGGGGCGCGCGGCCCAGCCCTGGCCGCCTCTCCTCTTCTTCCACTAAGGCCCACTAAGGCCCATATAGCTCCCGGGGGGTACCGGTAACCTCCAAGTACTCCGGTAAAATCCCGATTTCACCCGGAACACTTCCGATATCCAAACATAGGCATCCAATATATCAATCTTTATGTCTAGACCATTTCGAGACTCCTCGTCATGTCCGTGATCACATCCGGGACTCCGAACAATCTTCGGTACATCAAAACGTATAAACTCATAATATAACTGTCATCAAAACCTTAAGCGTGCGGACCCTATGGGTTTGAGAACAATGTAGACATGACCGAGACATGTCTCCGGTCAATAACCAATAGCGGGACCTGGATGCCCATATTGGCTCCTACATATTCTATGAAGATCTTTATCGGTCAGACCGCATAACAACATACGTTGTTCCCTTTGTCATTGGTATGTTACTTGCCCAAGATTCGATCATCAGTATCCAATACCTAGTTCAATCTCGTTACTGGCAAGTCTCTTTACTCGTTCCGTAATACATCATCTCGCAACTAACTCATTAGTTGCATTGCTTGCAAGGCTTAAGTGATGTGCATTACCGAGAGGGCCCAGAGATACCTCTCCGACGATCGGAGTGACAAGTCCTAATCTCGAAATACGTCAACCCAACATGTACCTTTGGAGACACCTGTAGAGCACCTTTATAATCACCCAGTTACGTTGTGACGTTTGGTAGCACACAAAGTGTTCCTCCGGCACACGGGAGTTACATAATCTCATAGTCATAGGAACATGTATAAGTCATGAAGAAAGCAATAGCAACATACTAAATGATCGGGTGCTAAGCTAATGGAATGGGTCATGTCAATCAGATCATTCAACTAATGATGTGATCCCGTTTAATCAAATGACAACTCTTTGTCCATGGTTAGGAAACATAACCATCTTTGATTAACGAGCTAGTCAAGTAGAGGCATACTAGTGACACTTTGTTTCTCTATGTATTCACACATGTATTATGTTTCCGGTTAATACAATTCTAGCATGAACAATAAACTTTTATCATGATATAAGGAAATAAATAATAACTTTATTATTGCCTCTTGGGCATATTTCCTTCAAAAATGCTAAAGCATTATAGTCCGGTTGCCTCGCTCGCTCCGCTATCACCTCCTTAATAGGACCAAGACGTTGGGTTAAGTGTGAACGCGTGTTTTTTGCGAGCACCTCCGCATTATATGCGTGGGGGTTGAAGCCGACGGCTGCAATCTTTCAGGTTATACACATGTATACATAAACGGCCGCCCAGGAGGCATCATATTACTTTCAGGCAAAAGTATAAAAATAGCCTCATAAAAATTTATAAAAGCATTTCGCTTACAATGAGATTACATATCACTCAAACATAATATTTTTTGAGCACTGGGTCTCTATCAAACGAGCATCGTCAAGAACTTCTTCAAAGTAGTGCTCAGCAGCCATTCGACCTATGGCCGAATCCCGCGCTGCAAAAGTGGTAGCATCCATCTCCGCCCAGTATGCTTTAACACGGGCAAAGGCCATCCGTGAGCCCTCTATGCACGTTGACCTCTTCATCGCATTAATGTGCGGCACCACGTCAAGGAACTACTGCACCAAGCTGAAATAGTTGTTCGGTTTTGGCCTTTCCGGCCATAGCTGATCCACAATAGACCTCATGGCGCATTCAGACAACCTATTCAGTTCGGCCCATTCGGCTAATTGGTCAGTCAATGAAAGTGGACGCTCGGGAGAATGGAATTGTGTCCAAAACAGCTGGTCCACTTCACGGTCCATCTGACCCTGGAAGTACTTGACCGCATCGGCAGCGCTCGCTGTCAAATCCATATACACATCCTCCGAACTCCATAGCCGATCCAGAGGGGCATACCGTGGATCTTCAAACTTCCTCCACAACATAAAGGATTTCCCAGCTACAATATCCCCGGCTTCCCGCAGCTCCTCCTTCTTCGCCCTCATGGCAGAGCGAATGTCTTTCCTCGTCGCAGCAGCCTTCTCAAGGTCCAATGCCTTCGCTAGGTTTTCCTTTTCAAGAACCCGACAACGGTCGGCGGTGGCTTTTAATTCTATGGCCATCTTGGCCATCTTATCTCGGCTCTCGCCATGCGCGGCCTTCTCAGCTTTCAACTCTTCGGCCGCCTTCAAAGCAGCCGCATTACCAAACCTCGCTTGTTCCTTGGCTCGGGCAAGTTCTGCCCGCAAGGCTTCAATAGTGGATCTGCAGTCACAACATATTAAAGATACTGGCATCACGCTGCTCTTACTATGTGGCGTTTACCAGATAATGACACTTACCCTGTGCCTCGTCAAGCCTTTTGTTAACAAGCTCGATGTCGGCGTCTGCCGCATCCAACTGCCGTTTTAAATGGGCAAACTCGCTAGTCCGGCTAGCCACCGGAGCTTCCATCACCTGCACACAGAGGCAGTATGGTTATTACCTGGGAATATGATCCTCTGTTCGTCGTCGTTTCCGACGACAACCAGAGTCTCAGGGGCAACTATCTACACAGGGCACACCTAGCATGTGCAGGACTATCATACATTATTTTACGTACCTCAAAGCCTGTCAGTAGACTCATAAAATCTTCATGCAATCCACTTTCGGCGGACGAGATTCTCTCCATCACCGTATTCATCAGCATACGGTGTTCATCTGAGATGGCCGCTCGCCCCACCAACCCCCTCAGAACATCCGATCGCACACTAGACGGTGTTAGACCCTATTGTCTGCTCTCTTCGGGAGCTGGACACTGGGAGCTTCGGGGGTCAATGGGATTATCTTCTGGCCATACCGGACTCGGAGAGGCCCTCCGCGATGACACTTCGGCGTCACCCGCTTCAGGAGCGGAGGAGTCCGGAGGAGGCGTTTCGCTCTCCATCATCTCTGGAAGAAGATCCCCCGAAGACGAGGTCATTTGAGAGGGGCTAAGGCCCGAACTGCAAAAATAAATGCGGTGGTTATTTTCTCAGAAGAAAAAGAGGGCATACCTGTACTATTAAAGTATTTCGGGTCACTTACGATTAGTTGGAGAATTGATCCCCCCGCGGACTTTGTGCGGCAAAAGCACCCCCCAAGGTAGGACCCTCTGTGGGAGACTTCTTCTCCCGTTTGGAAGCTTCGGCTTCCGAATCCCCGGGCGCAGTCCTTTTCCTCCTCCGTTCTTCTTCCTTCATGGAGAAGCTCGCTCCCTTGGTTAGAGTGGGCACCGTTGGGGGCCCGCGTCCGCCCGTATTATCCTTCCCAGTATCTTCCTTCAAGGGCTCCGGGCAAGGTGCGACCTGGAGCATCTTTTCCAATACCGGATTGTCCAAACCCTCAAGGAGGGGGGCCAAACACTGAATCAACTGCGCCTTTGTTATCCAATCCTGGTCAAAAAGCGAACTCTCAGAAATAACTTCGTAACAAATGAGAGATAGTATGTTCGGCCGGAAGATTCCTTACCTATTCGGCGACGCGGTTACTGCTCAGGCCCACGTCCTCGGTGATATCCGGACACTCTACCTGAGGTCCGAAGAATGACTTGTACATCTCCTCGTGCGTCAGGCCAAGGAAATTTTGAATGACACGCGGTCCCTCGGGATTGAACTCCCACAAGCGAAGGGGCCGGCGTTTGCAAGGCTGGACTTGACGAACCAGCATAACTTGTATTACCGCAACTAAACTAAAATCTCCATTGAAGAGATCTCGAATGCGGCTTTGCAGTATAGGCACGTCCTTGGCTGGACCCCAGCTCAGACCTCTGCTGATCCATGACATCAGTTGTGGTGGAGGGCCCGAGTGGAAAACAGGGGCGGACGCCCACTTGGCACTTCTAGGAGCCGCGATGTAGAACCACTCCTGTTGCCACAATTCAGACACCTTTGGAATGGAACCTTTGGGCCACAGAGCTCCCGTCATCTTGCATATTGAGGCACCTCCACACGCTGCATGTTGCCCCTCGATCATCTTCGGCTTTACTTCAAAGGTCTTGAGCCACAAGCCAAAGTGAGGGGTAACCCGGAGGAAGGCCTCACACACAACAATAAATGTCGTGATATGAAGAAAGGAGTCCGGAGCTAGATCATGGAAGTCTAGCCCATAATAAAACATCAAACCCCTGACGAAAGGATCCAGAGCAAGGCCTAGACCTCGGAGGAAGTGGGAGACGAACATGACGCTCTCGTTGGGTTTGGGGGAGGGGACGGCCTGCCCTCGGGCAGGCAGCCTATGCACAACCTCGGCGGTCAGATATCTGGCCTCCCTCAACTTTTTGATGTCTTCTTCCGTGACGGAGGAAGGCACCCATCGGCCTTGAAGGCTAGATCCGGACATGATTGAAGGTTCGGAGCACCTGACCTGAACTTTGGGTGTTTGAGCTTGAGGTGGGGGAAGGATTCGATTGAGCACGGGAGGGAAAAAAATAAAAGCCGTGTCCCTTTATAAAGAGGGTGAATATCAAGCGTCCTCTCCGTGGCCATTTGGACTTGCCTATAGTCTAGGAGTCCTAGAAGCGGTTGGGTTACCCACGCCCGTATTGATGAGAATCCCGGAATAAGGGGACACGATCTCTGCTTTAACAAGACGTGCCAAGGAAACCGCCTCGCATGACGCGCTGAGGTGGGATAATAAAACGATTCAAATAAAGGCTTGGCCGTGGTGCGATGTCGCACCACGGAATACGTCGGCAAATTAGATTTGTGTAAATATTATTCTCTCTATGGCAATATGTGGAAACTTATTTTGCAGAGCCGGGCACTATCTTTGTGTTCAAAATCTTCTATGAAGTACTTGGAGGAGGAACCCGCCTTGCAATGCCGAAGACAATCTGCGTGCCGGACTCGTCGTCATTGAAGCCTGGTTCAGGGGCTACTGAGGGAGTCCTGGATTAGGGGGTGTCCGGATGGCTGGACTATACCTTCAGCCGGACTCCTGGACTATGAAGATACAACATTGAAGACTTCGTCCCGTGTCCGGAAGGGACTTTCCTTGGCATGGAAGGCAAGCTTGGCGATACTGATATGTAGATCTCCTACCATTGTAACCGACTTTGTGTAACCCTAACCCTCTCCGATGTCTATATAAACCGGAGGGTTTTAGTCCGTAGGACAACATACAGAACAACAATCATACCATAGGCTAGCTTCTAGGGTTTAGCCTCTCTAATCTCGTGGTAGATCTACTCTTGTACTACCCATATCATCAATATTAATCAAGCAGGACGTAGGGTTTTACCTCCATCAAGAGGGCCCGAACCAAGGTAAAAACTTCGTGTCCCTTGCCTCCTGTTACCATCCGGCCTAGACGGACAGTTCGGGACCCCCTACCCGAGATCCGCCAGTTTTGACACCGACAACAACACATGTCTATGGCTAGGAAACTTAACCATCTTTGATCAAAGAGCTAGTCTAGTAGAGGCATACTTGGGACACTCTGTTTGTCTATGTATTCACACATGTACTGAGTTTCCGGTTAATACAATTCTAGCATGAATAATAAACATTTATCATGATATAAGGAAATATAAATAACAACTTTATTATTGCCTCTAGGGCATATTTCCTTCACTAGATGCATAGGCTAATTTTTTTGGTGGAACTCCAATTTCAAACGATTCCAATTCCATGATCCAATATCATCACATAGCCTATATCATGCCAATTATTTTCCCTTCAAATATAAAGGGAAAACCTTTTTCATAACTTGATCCCTAGGTAAACCTGCAATCTTAAACAATCCACAAATTTGTTCTACATATATCAAGTGCATATCAGGATGTTCGGTTCCATCTCCTGCATACGGATTAGCTAGCAGTTGTTCTATCATACCTGAAGGAATTTCATATTCAATATTTTCAGTAGGTGCAGTAGGTTGAGGGGTTGCTAATTGTGGTTCCGGACGAGGTGAAGATACCCCGAATAAACCCCTCAAAGGATTGTTTTCCATAGTAACAAGTGACAATAAATTTTGAGCACACTATATAAATGTTTCCTTACCAAAGGCGCTTCACTCCCCGGCAATAGCGCCAAAAAATAGCCTTTATGACCCACAAGTATAGGGGGTCAATTGTAGCTCTTTTTCATAAGTAAGAGTGTCAAACCCAACGAGGAGTAGAAGGAAATGACAAGTGGTTTTCAGTAAGGTATTATCTTGTGATGCCCCCGATTTGACCGTACACTAATCATACACGCAAACGTGTACGATCAAGATCAGGGACTCACGGGAAGATATCACAACACAACTCTACAAATCAAAATAAGTCATACAAGCATCATATTACAAGCCAGGGGCCTCGAGGGCTCGAATACAAGAGCTCGATCATAGACGAGTAGGCAGAAGCAACAATATCTGAGTACAGACATAAGTTAAACAAGTTTAACTTAAGAAGGCTAGCACAAACTGGGATACAGATCGAAAGAGGTGCAGGCCTCCTGCCTGGGATCCTCCTAAACTACTCCTGGTCGTCGTCAGCGGGCTGCACGTAGTAGTAGGCACCTCCCCGAGTAATAGTAGTAGTCATCGTTGACGGTGGCGTCTGGCTCCTGGCCTCCAACGTCTGGTCACAGCAATCGGGTATAGAAAGGGGGAAAAGAGGGAGCAAAGCAACCATGAGTACTCATCCAAAGTACTCGCAAGCAAGGAGCTACACTACATATGTATGCATTGGTATCAAATGGAAAGGGGGTATCATATGTGGACTGAACTGCAGAATGCTGGAATAAGAGGGGGATAGCTAGTCCTATCGAAGACTACGCTTCTGGCCACCTCCATCTTGCAGCATGTAGAAGAGAGTAGAAGGTAAGTCCACCAAGTAGCATCGAGTAACATAATCCTAACCGATGATCCTCCCCGCGTCGCCCTGTGAGAGAGCGATCACCGGTTGTATCTGGCACTTGGAAGGGTGTGTTTTATTAAGTATCTGGTTCTAGTTGTCACAAGGTCAAGGTACAACTCCGGGTCGTCCTTTTACCGAGGGACATGGCTATTCGAATAGATCAACTTCCCTGCAGGGGTGCACCACATAACCCAACACGCTCGATCCCATTTGGCCGGACACACTTTTCAGGGTCATGCCCGGCCTCGGAAGATCAACACGTCGCAGCCCTACCTAGGCACAACAGAGAGGTCAGCACGCCAGTCTAAATCCTATGGCGCAGGGGTCTAGGCCCATCGCCAATTGCAAACCTGCACGTTGCGAAGGCGGCCGGAAGCAGACCTAGCCTAGCAGACGTTCCAGTCCAATCCGGCGCGCACCACTCAGTCATTGACGTCACGAAGGCTTCGGCTAATACCACGACGTCGAGTTCCCATAACTGTCCCCGCGTAGATGGTTAGTGCGTATAGGACAGTGGCCAGACTCAGATCAAATATCAAGATCTCGTTAAACGTGTTAAGTATCTGCGAACGCCGACCAGGGCCAGGCCCACCTCTCTCCTAGGTGGTCTCAACCTGCCCTGTCGCTCCGCCACAAAGTAACAGTCGGGGGCCGTCGGGAACCCAGGCCCACCTGTACCGGGATGGAGCCACCTGCCCCTTCAGCCCCCAACTCTGAACAGTAACACAGGTAATGTAACAGTGTAAAGTATATAGTATATGCCCGTGATCACCTCCCGAAGTGATCACGGCCCAGTAGTATAGCATGGCAAATGGACAAGAGTGTAGGGCCACTGATGGAACACTAGCATCCTACACTAAGCATGTAGGATTGCAGGTAAGGTATCAACAGTTGTAGCAACAATGACATGCTATGCATCAGAATAGGATTAAAGGAAAGCAGTAACATGCTACACTACTCTAATGCAAGAAGTAGAGAGAAGAGTAGGCGATATCTGGTGATCAAAGGGGGGGCTTGCCTGGTTGCACAGACAAGAAGGAGGGGTCTCGATGTCTAGCGAGAGAAGAGGGGGAAGAAATAATAAATATAATGCAAACAAATGCATGACGATGCATGACATGAGAAGTAGCGGTGCTAGGGGTGCCCTAACGCGGTATGAGGTGGTACCGGTGAAGGGGGAAACATTCGGGAAAATATCCCCGGTGCTTCGCGTTTTCGGACAGATGAATCGGAGGGGGAAAGTTGCGTGTTCACTATGCTAGGGATGCATGGCGGACGAACGGGCTGCCTATCTGGATTCGTCTCATCGTTCTGAGCAACTTTCATGTACAAAGTTTTTTCATCCGAGCTACGATTTATTTTATATTAATTTCAAAAGATTTAAATCATTTTTAGAATTTATTTAATTATTTTAATTTTAACATTATCCAGAACAGTGTTTGCTAACGTCAGCATGACGTCAGCAGTCAACTATGATTGTTGACCGGTCAAACTGACAGGTGGGGCCCGTTTGTCATTGACTCAGACTAACTAAGCAGGTTTAATTAGTTTAATTAAGTCATTATGTTAATTTAACAGATTTAATTAAGTTAATTAATTATCTAATTAACTAATTAGTATTTTTCTAATTAATTTTCTAATTCTTTTTTTTAAATGGGGGCGTGGGGCCCATATGTCATAGGCTCTGGGGTAGCCTAGCGGGCACTGGGCGAATGGGCGCAACGGGTGCCCAGCACCCGTTCGTTCGGGCGCATGCCTCGACCACCAAAGGGGCAACGGTGATGGCATGGCACCGGGGGCAGTGCTGCGAGGGGGGTGGTCGTGACCGTGGGGGACGCGGGTGGCGGACGACACGGCACAACGCAGCCGCGGCGTGCGGGGCAGAGCGGTGGAGGCGGGATGGCATGGCAAGGCGCGGTCGGAGGCAGGCGCGGGGAACGGCGGTCGCGCGTAGCCAGGGTGCGCCTGGACGACCCTGGTCGCGGCCAAGCAAAGCGGCGGCGGCAACAGCCGAGCTACAGCGGCAGCGAGTGGGCGCAGCGGTTCACAAGGGAGCAAGGGTGAGGCCATGGACAATGCGGGCTCAGGCGCGGCCAAAGGCATGCCAAGGCGCGCGCGGCAGAGCGAGCAGGCATGGGGCGGGGCCAGCGGTGCGCGACACGGGCAGAGGAATCAAGGGGAGATGGGGTTCCATACCCCCGATGCAGGGGTTCGCCGACGAGGCGCGGGGAAGTCCTTCGAGGGGGAGGACGTGGACGACGTGTGGCGACGGAGTCGAGGCAGCGCGGGGCTCCGGTGAGGTGCTCCTCCCGGCGATGGTGATGGCGACGCGACGTCGAGCTTGGGGTCCGGAGTGGCTTGTGGTGGCAAAGGGGGGAGCGCAGCACCCTGATACAGATAGGGTCGAGGGGGAGGAGACGAGAGAGTGAGGGGAGGTTCGGGCACGAGGGCCCTCGCCACTGAGTGTGTGGCAGCGCGAGGAAGATGGGGAGGGAATCGAGCGAGAGAGAGTGGGGGTCGGCGCAGGCTAGGGTTAAGAGGGCGTTAGGTGGGCCTTGGGCCAACTGGTCCGGCAGCTGGGCTCCCTCTCTCCATCTTACATCTCTTCTTATCTTTGTTTTCTTTTATTCCTTTTATTATATTTTCTATTTTGCCTTTTTATTTTTATTTATATTACCTTTTCTGTTATAGTTTTGTTTCCTATTATTTTAGTTTTAGCCAAATATATACTTAGTATCTAAATTAGTATTTCAACTTAGTCCATAGTCAAAAAGTCTAGTCCTCAAATAAATTAGCTTGACATTTTATTAATTACAAAATGCATTTAAATATTTGTTTTTGCTGCTATTTTATTCATCTCATAGTACTTAAATATTTTATAAAGGTGTGGTTTCTCCACCAATATTTAATATGGATTATTTGGCTCACTCTGAACATTTTAGTTTTAATATTTGAAAACTTTTATTGTTTGCTTAATTTTGAATTTGAATTTGAATCAGTTTCGAACTAACTCGAGTTTATCAACAGTAACCAAGGTGACGTGGCACCACTAGCAGAGTTTTACTGTAGCTTGATTATCAGGGCGTCACATATCTGCAAGTGCTGAAATTGTAAGTAGCGAGTAGTTTGATAGCAAGATAATTTTGTAACGAGCAAGTAACGATAATAGTAACAAAAGGGCAGCAAGGTAGCCCAATCCTTTTGAGGCAAAGGATAGGCCAAAACGGTCTCTTATGATAAGCAAAGCATTCTTGAGGGTACACGGGAATTTCATCTAGTCACTTTCATCATGTTGGTTTAATTCGTGTTCGCTACTTTGATAATTTGATATGTGGGTGGACCGGTGCTTAGGTGTTGTTCTTACTTGAACAAACCTCCTACTTATGATTAACCCTCCCGCAAGCATCCGCAACTATGAGAAAAGTATTAAGAATAAATTCTAACCACAGCATTAAACTTTTGGATCCAACCGGTCCCTTACGAAATAGCGCATAAACTGGGGTTTAAGCTTCTGTCACTCTCACAACCCACCATCTAATTGCTACTCCACAATGCATTCCCTTAGGCCCAAATATGGTGAAGTGTCATGTAGTCGACGTTCGCACGACACCACTAAGGGAATAACAACATACATACTATCAAAATATCGAACACATATCAAGTTCACATGATTACTTGCAACATGATTTCTCCCGTGACCTCAAGAACAAAAGTAACTACTCACAAATGATAAACATGTTCATGATCAGAGGAGTATTAAATAGCATAATGGATCTGAACATATAATTTTCCACCAAATAAACCATATAGTAATCAACTACAAGATGTAATCAACACTACTAGTCACCCACAAGTACCAATCTATAGTTCCGGTAACAAGATTGAACACAAGAGATGAACTAGGGTTTGAGAGGAGATGGTGCTGTTGAAGATGTTGATGTAGATTGCCCTATCCAAGATGGGAGAGTTGTTGGTGATGACGGTGACGATGATTTCCCCCTCCGGGAGGGAAGTTCCCCCGGCGGAATCGCTCCACCTGAGGGCAAAAGTGCTCCTACCCAAGTTCCGCCTCGAGGCGGCGACGCTTCGTCCCGAAAGTCCTCCCCTTATTTTTTTTCTAGGTCAAAATGACTTATATACTAGAATATGGGCACCGAAGGTGGGCCGAGGAGGCCACAACCCACTTGGGCGCGCTAGGCGCGCCAAGGTGGGTTGTGCCCACCTGGTGGCCCCCCTCTGGTGTTTATTGGCTCCAGTATTTCTTAAATAATCCATAAAAAATCTCTGTGAAGTTTCAGCTCATTTGGAGTTGTGCAGAATAGGTGGCCCGACGTAGCTTTTCCAGGTCCAGATTTCCAGCTGCCGGAATTCTCCCTCTTGGTGTGTTCCTTGCAAATTATGAGAGAAAAGGCATTAGAATTACTCCAAAAAGCATTATTATGGATAAAAACATTGTAAATAACAGTAAGAAAACATGATGCAAAATGGACGTATCAGGGCCACGACCAACGCTTGTACCTCGGCCACCACGACCGCGACCTGTTCCAGTCCCCCCATTATCAAGAATGAAGTCACCCCATTCTAACTTTGATTCATCGTGTTCACCAGTACCGCACTCTTCATGCCAATGGCCTAGCAAACCGCAATTCCCACAAAAAGTAGGCAACTTCTCATACTGAATTTGATACCACGTCTGCTTTGTTTCTCTGGTGATTGAGACAAATCGAAACAGCTTCTTTGTCACATCGATTTTGACTCGTACCCAACAAATTCTCCCACATAGCATGTTGGGAGCGTTATCTGAACAACAAGAATCTCTCCCATAGGTCGGCACATCCCGGGTATCACCACATCATGAAGTAGGTTATTAGGGAGGCGTAAAACTCTAGCCCATACAACTATTTTATCAAAGACCACTGATCTAGGGTTTTCAAACCCATCATACTCCTCCAGAATAATGGCATGGTACCTGAAAAACTAGGGCCCCATGGTCATCGCCTTGTTCCAATCAGCAAGACAACCAAATTGGACAGTGAAAAGGTTGTCCTCAACCTTCCTCCAGACCACCTCTCTTGCCGGATTCCACGTCGATCTCATATCTAAGTAAAGGGCGGTGGGACTAAACCATCTAGTTGTGTGAACCCTAGCAATCGCTAGCCATTTGTTCACTGCCAACGGCTCAATCTTCTCTTCCACACAAAGCCATCTCCCTCTTGTTCATGCAGGTTCAGCCGATCTACCAGATCTTCCACACACTCCTTCTTCGACATGCTCCCTGAGCCACCCATGCATTCCATCGCCACAGCAGAGACTTTCGTGTGAACCCTAGACACCACGTTCCAGTCCTGGGGAGGCAATCAACCGAGCGAAGACGAGTCCATAAGGGGATCCGACGGAGGGGAAAACGACAACTTACATGTTCATCGGAAAGTTTGACAAGGAACTAGATAGCTAGAGAGTGGGATTTGCTCCTCCAACGATGGAGAGATATTCTTAGGGCCCTCTTGGTGTGAAGGCATCCATCATTGTCTGGCCAGACACAGGTGACTTTGTCACAGGGATGCCGGAACACGACAACGGGAAATAAGAACAAAACTGGTAACGAGGATTTCAGTATATGAGCATGTGATGACTCAGGAGGATAGTGACACATCCTAGGTTTTGTGACGTATCGCGAAGCAAAGGGAACATCACATGATAACCAAAGGTTGACTCGAATATCATTCGTGTGCTCATATGGACGTCCACGGTTCCGGAAATTGAACAAAAAATTTTGCCAATTCAAAAAATGTTCAAGAATTTAGAAAAATGTCCTAAAAATATAGAAATTGTTCGTAAATTACAAAATACTTTATTGATTCATAAAATATTCGCTGATTCAAAAAATGATCATGCATTTCAAAAACTGTTCGTTAAATAAAAAATGTTCATGAATTTCAAAAATTGTCCCATCAATTTCGAAAATAATGCTCGTCGATTCTAAAAACATTGTTCAAAAAAATGTCCATAGTTTCATAAAAATATTTACAAATAGTAATGTTCATGAATTCAAAAAAATTTCATGATTTTAAAAAATGTTCATGGTTTCAAATATGTTCACGAGTTTAAAAAATGTTCATGATTTTAAAAAATTGTTCACGATTTCACGAAAATATTCGCAAATTCGAAAAAATGTGCAGAAAAAATAAAAAGGAAGAAAAAAGGGGAAAAGAAGAATGAAAAAAAAAGAAAAAAGAAAAAGAAAAATACAGAAAAGAAAGATGAAAGACAAAAGAAAAGAAAAAATGTGCAGAAAAAATAAAAAGAAAGAAAAAAGGGAAAGAGAAGAATGAAAAAAATACAGAAAAGAAAGACGAAAGACAAAAGAAAGGGAAAAAAGAAGGAAAAACGAAAAAACCTGTTCAGGGAAGGACTGGTGAGGAAGAAATCCGAGTGATGGCTCCCCCACCTTCCTTCTCCCTGGCGACTCCCCTAGCGACCACCGCGGCGATCCATGGCTCCTCCACCTTCTGATCATCTACGATGGCGACTCCCACCTTGGATCCCTCTCCGGGATCTGGGTTTGCTACTCAGGTCAGAGCCAGATTCCCCACTCCTATTAATTGCTCGGATCCATGCCATGCTTTCATCTAGTTGTCTCCTTTAACCGCTCCACGTTCCCTCTCACGATTGTTAATGTCGGCCATGCACTTCATGCATGCCTTGGTGGATCTCCCCCTGGTTTTCATATTTCTCATCTTCGTGGGCATGTTTTCAAATTTTCTATTATATCTAAGGATGTAGGATTTATGATCTACAAGCTACGTTCTTTCACATGCCCTCAATTCCGATGTTTTTTCCACCTTTGGGGTTTTGGGGGTCCTGCTTGTATCCGTGAATTTAACTATTGGCTCCAAGAACTTGATGACGAATGTACCACCGTCTCTCGTTCACCTCCACGGCGCATCCTCTCCGGTGCTAACCTTACTCCGATCGGTCACCGTCCAACTCCGGCAGCCCTCACCACTAACGGCTGCGCGTCTTCCTCGGATCGGGCACCGAACTCTCGCCAACCACCACCTGCCAATGCCAATTCAAACACGCCCATCTCCAGCCCAGCCCACCCCGCCACTCCATCAGTCCAGCCCATTAACCAACTAGTTACCATTGAGCCCTCTGCTCCATCTAGCCCATGTTGCGCCCCTAACGCTACTCAGTCCAATACCACTCGGGCTCCAATGCGTGTAGCGGCCCACCTCCTTTTTTGCAGCAAATGTTTATCTTATGGACACCGCCGATTATCTTGCAAAAATCAAATCCGCTGCCGGAGCTGCTATCGTTATGGTCATCTATCTCATTTTTGCCTCTATCTCCGAAACAAACTCCAAGTGTATTGGGTTAAATCGCAACCACCTACCAAACCGCCTGCCGATACCAATAGCCAGGCCGATGACTCGTCTCCCCAAAACCCCTCTGCCACTTTTCTGCCCGTCAACTCGCCCTGCCAAACCATCTGCTCGCCCTCATTACCCTGTTCTGCTCCATCCACCTTCTCACTTGCACTGCCCACCTCCTCCACCGCCATGGCCACGTACCCATGTGACCCGCTTCCTCTTCTCCCTCCTGGCACCGATGTGATGGAAGCCAATGGGAATCACTGCCATCGTACCTACCACTTTCTTGGTGGCGAACCCCTGGTTCAATCTGGGGACTGGGCCATCATCTCCCTGGCCCCGCCACCGGACCCCGCCCAGTTTGAGAAGGATGCCATGCTCATCCGCCACTTCCTCGACCATGAGCGTGGCTTCCGCATTGCAGAGGTCTCACGCTGTGGCATGGGAGCGGCCTTCGTCCGCTTTGCCCACGCCTGCGACATCGACACTGCCATCGCCAACAGCCTGTACTTCGTCGGCGACTCCGTCCTTCGTGTTCTTCGACATGACAGAGGTATCAACCACCGTGACTGCACCTTTACACATGATGCCTGGATTATGATGGTCAACTTCTCCCTGGAGGCATGGCGCCCGGATAAAGTTAGAGAGTCTGTTGCGGGTTTTGGTGAATTTCTAGTTTGGAACAGAGATCTATCGAACTGTGCCCGTATTCTGATCAAAGTGCGTGTGCCTGATCTTCATGAGATTCCTATGAGCCACGTTATTTGTGAGAGTCTGGATGATTTCGGTCATGGACAATCTTGGACCTGTGCAGTTTACATTCTACAGGCCGATCTTCTTGGGGCCATGGGTGGTGATGAGGATCACATCCCCCCGGATGGTGTTCTGCACCCCATGCCTCATGCTCCATTTGGAGGTATTTGGCACGATGCTGACTTTATGGATGATAACCACCATGCTGCACATGCTGCACCTGCTGCTCACCATGCTCCTGATGATATGGATGAACCTATAGTGCACACCCCCCCCCCCCCCCCGCTAAGTCCCGAGCACCATGAACCCCCCATGCAACCGGCTATTGAGGCCACAGATTGCTTTGTTGTGCTTCAAGACATGATGTCAAAAATCATGGCCACCGCACCGACCATTTTGGAGCAACTTGCAGACACTATAGTTATAAGTACTCGATGCCAGATCATCAATGTGGAAGAAGAACAGGGCACTGTCAAGAAGTGTTTGCTGACTGTCACCATTGAAGCTCTTCCAACTCCTGCTGCATCCTCTGTTGTCATTGTTGAATATGTTGATGAAGTACATCCTGTTATGCATGACCCCCTGGATATATCCACCATCCAGCAGTACCACGAGTATGCTCTCTCTGATTCAGCAAGCCCTGCCCAAGAGATCTCTGCTTCTATGCAGCATCCACAGATGGTTACTAGCTCTGATGCTCCTATTCCTGCTCTGATGTTATCACCTGTTGTCAACAAAAGAAAGAAGGTTAATGTCCCGCTGGACGTCGAGGATCTTTGTTGCAGCCGTTGACTTGCTGGTCTCAGTGTTGGTTTCAAGGATCAAGCTGCTGCTAATAAAGCCAAGAAGATGACCAACTGCAAGAAGAACCTGTCAGCTGACTTTTAATTTGAGCTCAGGGACCCACATGCAGCGCCCCCACCAGAACTCCCACTAGCTACCATTCAGGCAATTGCCACTATGCAGTGTCAGATACCTCCTGAGGAGGTCTCTGGAAGTCTCCTGAACTCTGCTGCAGAACATGAATAATTTAGTTTTTGTATGCAATTGGGTTTATAATACCAAGCCTAGTTATGGCTCTAGGCCATTAGCTATCCATGGCAGTTTATCTTGCTTATGTTACCCATATGTGGAACTTTTATTTCTGGTTTGTAAGGAGCTATGCTCCATTGTGTGGCACTATGGTTTGAAGAATTTTATTTGCTTATCAGCTTTATTTATGAGGTGTCTGAATGGTTATGTTATGAATGATATACTATTGTGCATGTTGAAATGGAAATCTGTTGTTGGAGCTTGCTTAGCACATCAGCCTCATGATCTGTCAGTTTTTTCAGAGATGATTAAATCACTCTCTGCTCATGACCCCTATACCAGTCAGTTACTCTATGAATAAGCATTGGAATATATTTAATCGGAATGTTAGAGGAATAAATTCACAAACTAGATGGAATGATCTGTGTGCAAGAATTGATGAAAGCAATTATGGCATTATTTGTATCCAGGAAACAAAAGGAGACAATTTTGACCTGCCATACTTGAGAAATTTCTCACCCAGGAGATATAATCAATTTGCCTACAGCCCATCTGCTGGCCTATCTGGTGGCATCATAACTATATGGAATGGCAGTCTTTTCTCTGGGACTGTGATTGACCAGTCTAACTTTTAGATCACTATCAAACTAACCTACAACTTATCAGGCAATGTATTCCATATTACAAATGTGTATGGCCCATGCAGTAATGAATCCAAGGCTGACTTTTTTCATTGGTTGTACACTATTGATGCTTCCAATATGGACAACTGGATGCTAGTTGGGGATTTTAATCTTATCAAAAGCCCACTGGACAGAAACAGACCTGGTGGTGATACAAATAACATGCTAATGTTCAACAGCTTGATTCAGCAGCTGGACCTAGTGGAGGTCCCCCTCAAAGGCGGGAGTTTTACATGGTCCAATATGCAAGACTTTCCTCTGTTAGAAAAGATTGACTGGATTTTCACTTCTGCAAATTGGACTATTTCCTTCCCCAATACCTTAGTTCATCCTCTTACCAGACTGACATCAGATCATGTACCTATCCATATCCAAATTGGCAGTGACATACCCAAAGCATCCATTTTGAGATTTGAAAATTATTGGCTTGAATTTGATGGCTTTTATGAAACTGTGGTGCAATGCTGGAACAGAAATCACCAGCTCAACAACTCTGCCAAGGATGTATCTGCCAAGTTTAAATGTCTCGGACTTGGCCTAAAAAATGGAGTAAAAATCTATCCAGACTTAATACCACCATTGCTGCATGCAACTATGTTCTTACATTATTGGATGGAATTGAGGAGCAAAGACATCTATCTATTATGGAGGCCAACTTCAGGAAATACTGAGAAAACATACCAGCAAATTACTTGAGGCTAAAAGAATATATTGGAAATCCAGGTTCAAGATGAGGAGTGTTAGACTTGATGATCAAAATACTGATTTCTTTCATGCCATGGCCACACAAAGTTTCAGAAAAAAATTACATTGCCTCCATTCTCAGTGAAGATGGCATTTATTGTCAAAATCATGACCATAAGGCTGCAATTATTTGGCAATCATACAAGGACAGGCTGGGTAAATCCATCAATCCTACTATACTATTCAATCTGGATGAATTAATACAACATCATGACCTATCTGCACTTGATGCTCCTTTTTACTGTGGATGAAATTGAAAAGGTTGCCAAAGAATTCCCTACTGACAAAGCACCTGGCCCTGATGGTTTTAATGGTATGTTCTTAAAAAAATGCTGGAATATTATAAAACAAGATTTCTATACTATGATCTGGGATTTCTTTGAAGGAAATTGTGACATCCAGAGTATTAACACTTCCTACATTACCCTCATTCCAAAAGTTGCCAATCCAGAAAGTATGAATGATTTCAGACCAATCTCTCTGGTTAGCTTGCCTCTCAATTTTTTTACAAAGCTATTGGCAAACAGGGCCCAAAATATCATTACATCTGTTATTCATCAAAACCAATATGGGTTCATTAAAGGCAAAAATATTCAAGACTATTTGGGATATGCATTTGAATATCTTCATCTCTGTCATCAATCAAAAAAACCCATTATCATCCTCAAACTTGATTTTGAAAAGGCATTTGACAAGATTGAATACAAGGCCATTATTGCTATGCTTAAAGCCAAAGGTTTTGGACCAAGGTGGATTAATTGGGTATCCAAAATTCTTAACTCTGCTTCTACTGTTGTATTACTCAATGGAGTTGCAGGGGAAAAAATTATGTGCAAAAGAGGAGTCAGACAAGGAGAACCATATTCTCCCCTACTATTTGTTTTAGCAGCTGACCTATTACAGTCAGTAATAAATGCTGCTTGGGCTAATGGGGAATTAACACTACCTATTAATCATACATATGGACAAGATTATCCAATCATTCAGTATGCTGATGACACTCTTATGATTATGCGAGCTGATGTTGACCAAATAATTCATCTCAAATATCTATTAAACCTGTCCAGCCTCTCAACTGGTCTTTTTCTGAACTACAGCAAATCTTCCATGATCCCCATCAATATTGATCAATAGACTGTATCTGATTTGGCTGACTCTTTTGGATGTAAGGTTGAAAGTTTACCTTTCACATATCTTGGACTACCCCTTGGCACCACCAAACCATCTGCTCATGATCTTATCCCTGTTATCTCAAAAATTGACAAGAGGCTGTCTGGAATTGCCAGATTTATGAACCATTCTGGTAGGCTAACATATGTTAACTCAGTTGTTGCTTCCATGCCCATATTTGCTATGTGCTCCCTTAAAGTACACTACACCATCCTGGATCATGTGGATAAATCTAGCAGGAATTTCTTATGGTATGGCAATGACATTAACAAAAGAGGAAAGTGCCTTGCCAGCTCGGAAATGATATGTAAACCCAAAGACCAAGGAAGTTTGGGAGTGCTCAACCTCAGAATCCAGAATCAAGCTCTCCTTATTAAGCACCTGTATAAGTTCTTCAATAGCGCTGATATTCCCTGGGTTAATCTGGTCTGGAATGCCTACTATGATTCTAATGCAGTTCCAATTCCTGGTAATAAGAAAGGATCATTCTGGTGGAAGGATTGTCTGAAATTCTTGGATCTATTTAAATCTATGACCACCTGTCAAGTCAAGTCTGGCAATACTGCTATGCTTTGGAATGATAACTGGGATGGCAATGTCATGAAAATTAAATTCCCTGAGTTATACTCTTTCACCCTCCAGGAACATATTTCCATTAAGACTGCCAAAAATATGGAAAACATATATGAGTTATATCAGCTTCCTTTATCAATTGTTGCACACCAACAGCTTCACAGCTTGTCAGATCAATTTAACAATATTAGGGATCACAATGACAATGATAAGTGGATTTTCCAATGGGGCAACAGTACTCACATGACTAAGAAGATTTACAACTCTCTTATGGGACAACATGACACTACTGATCCCATTAAGTGGATCTGGAAAACCTGCTGCCTCCTCAGACATAAGTTTTTCTGCTGGTTGATGCTAAACGATAGAATTAACACATGTGAGCTGCTTACCAGAAAATCTTTTCATTTGGACTCCACTTCTTGTGTTTTATGCAATGATGAAGACATGGAGGACAGAACCCACCTACTATTCTCATGCACTTTCAGTCAAAACTTCTGGTGGAATATTGGCATTGAATGGAACACTGATCTACACATTCATGATATGATCTCTGATGGCAAGCTGAGATATAGCATACAATTCTTCATGGAGATTGTGACTGTAGGATGCTGGAGTTTATGGAATCAGAGAAATGGAATGATATTTGAAAATATACCATGCTCCATTGCATCATGCAAGTTTGATTTCATCAACACTTTCAAGCTCACCATGTTGAGAGCCAAGCCTAGCCTTAAGGATGGCATGTCATCCTGAATAGACAACATTTGAATAATTTTATATTTTTATCTTTTCATTTCTCTTTTTTTCTATAACTCTATCACTCTGGTTGCTCTCTCAACAACCATTGTACTATGCACTTTTATCCATTATAATGAAAATGACACACAGTAGGGTTTTACCCTACTGTTTTATGGTCAAAAAAAGGAAGAAATCCAAAAATTTGCGATGCACCTCCGGACGCGCCGCCTCCTGCACGCATGCGGCGACGCAGGAGGGAAAACTGTCACTCGCTGGCTGCCGGCGCTCGCGCCCACCAGCGACGATTCACCGGCTCGCCGCTCCCGCCGCTGCCCGCGACGAGTCGCCGCACCAGCGCACCCCCGCGACCTCCAGATCCAACCCCCGCAAGAGTTAGAGTGAGTTCATTCCCTTTCCCTGCTGTATTCTTGATGCTTCCGTCGGGATCTAGTTAGTTAATGATTGTGCCATACTTCTTTCTGTTGGGAGTACATCTCTTGTTGCCACTAGCACTAGGTATAATTATGAAGGTATTGTCAGGATTCAGGAATGTGCAGTGTTGGTATTCTCAGATCATGTTACATCAGTTCAAGTTGTTGAGAGTTGACACCCAATTGAATAAATAATTGTCGACCATCTCAAACGCTACAGATATTAATCAGCTCATGCTGCTGCTCAGATATGTCCATGATATTGTGATAATAGCATGCATCACTACTAAAATTGTGTATATTTTTATCAAAGGGTCCAGGTGTTCTGCCTCTTTGAGTTGTACACTTGTATTATGATGATCAATTGCATCATCCCCAATCCCCCCGCCCCTCCTGATTACTGATATGTGCTTTCCATGCTTTTATCCAGTACATGGCGAACAAAACAGTTGTAGACAATTTGCTGCTTTTACAATTTAATATGCAATATTATTTATCAAAAAATGTGTTCCTGAAAACATGCATTTTTCACTCGTTTGGTTCTTCAACTATGATTAACCTCCGTCACTCCTCTATTGTATGCTAAACAGTTAGAGCCTTTGTTAAGTGGTACTCCCTCCGTTCCATAATATAAGAACGTCTTTTACATTACACTAATGTGAAAAATGTTCTTATATTATGGGACGGAGGGAGTACTTATTATCAGTTTGTTTATGCACTGACGTTTTGATGCCACACTGATGTAAGTCCTCTATGGGTGTACCCACGGTTCATGCCCAAAGTAGTTGAATCTAACTGCTTAAATTTTTACACAACTGTGTGATGATCAGTACTTGTACTCCAGAACATATTTCTGTAGAATTTTGTTTATGGCATATGGCCTTTTGTGGGTTTAACTACCTCATGCAACAATCTGATAATTTGTCACCGAGATTTGTTTTTGTAAATGTATTTGTCCTAATTCGTATCATGTATATGCTCGGTAAATCTTAATTTTGTCTCCTTAATCATGATTTTGAATAATCTGACTAGTCTGCCTTCATTTACTGATGAATCTGGAATTTGTTGCTCTAGTGGACAAGTGGATTTGTTTTCTGATCTTTTTTTTGGTTTGTGTGTGTGTTTCAATTACGGTTTGCACCAGCGGATTTGACAGTGTGTTCTAGGTTATTGAATTGCTGCCATTTGGTAGATGAGATGTTATACGTAAGTAGTGTTCAGTCTTAACAAACGAATGTCAACTGTGTTGCATAACCAGCAAATTGTTGCATGTGTAATATTGTATTCCTTTTTAGTTTTATATATGCTAAACTATAATGTATTCTCGTTTAGTTGTTTATTTCTGTAGTTGTTTCTATTTACTTTTATACCTAGGTTGAGGTACAGTTAATTTGAATTGATTTTTACTAAGTTGTTCTGCTTAGTTTTTTTTTCAGTTCTGACTTGGTGTTTTTATCCTTGTCATTATTCCTGCTGAATTCCCTTCTATATTTACGATCTACTTCCTCTGTTCCAGAGTATAAGACCTCTTGGCTAGCTAGAGCAGCTAGCCAAAACATCTTATATTGTGGAGTATTTGATCATTGTACCTTTTTTATATGTAAAATGTTCCATGACAGGTTCCGCAACATCGGACCAACACATTGAAGAAATGGCAAAGGCATTCTACATTATAGTGGCTGCAGTCTTGCTATGCCTCTTCTCTGCTGCAACGGTCTTGCTATGCCCCTTGTGTGATGCAACGTCCATGCCACATGCATCTTCTAAATCATACAAGGAGTACATTGTCTACATCCAGAGGCCACCTCCAGAAACTGATATCATGGACAACGGCGCGCGCAACAGCTGGTTCCAGTCTTTCCTCCCTAGCAACCTAACTGACTCGGGTAAACCATGCATGGTCACCACTTTCGATACCATAATTCACGGCTTTGTCGCCTGGTTAACCGAGGCTGAGCTGGAGGTCATGTCCAAAAAGCCCGGTGTTAGCCGCTGGACCGAGGTTGAAATGATGGAATTGACCCAGGTTGGGATGAGGAATACACTGCAGGCAGGGTCGGGCTATGGGTGGTGATTGATAATTATAAGTTGACCCGGTTTCTAGCTAGGGTGGAGAGTAAAGGATTAAACGGGCTGTAGTTCGATATCTAGCTTGCCTATGTCGTCTTAATGTCAATTTCACATATGAACTGAATCTGTGTTGAATTTTTAAAATCCCCTCTTGATGTGATGTCGGTTTGCGGAGCGGCAGGGATGTGGGTGGGTTGGCCAATGGGTCAACCACCAACCAGTGGATATGCATGTCAACGAACACTCAAAAGTTATCATGGGATGGGAATTCAACAGTGAATAAGCTAACGTTGATGAAAGAAACACTCAATTTTTTTGGACATATCGTGTCTAACAGAATAACACAGAATGGAGAAACACTAGCCCATATCGACAAACACTCAAAGCTCCTCGACACACAAGATGCTAAGGAGCAGGTCCACCCATGTTGTGCAACCATGGACAAACAGCTAGCTGAACCAAGGAACATCCATGGATACAGGCTCCGACGGTACATCACAGTTCGTCATCACAAGGCATACGTTGAACGTGTCGAACGCATCCAGTTTCCTAGAAAATTGATCGCCAGCTGGAACGAGTCGTTGGATCATTCAATTGGGATCGAATGTCTCCTCACTTCCATGTTTTTGCTCCAAAGGAAGGCGGTCTCAGGAAAACTGGGGAGGAGCTAACCTCTCACATTCATCATCACGTACTGACTGTTGCACCAGCCGATTTGTCTGACTCAAGCTATATAAGACGGAGTCGTCGCACCCAAACCCTAGTCCTCCCAGTTGTGTCCCAATTTTCCAGCGCCATGCCCGATTAGGCCCGGTCCATGAACGGTAGGCCAGCATGATGAGTACCTCTAATCCAGGAAACCGTAAGTAACCCCTAACCTAGTCTTCAAGCTGAGGATGTCGATCCTTCCCCCAATGTAGTGGTTCCTTCTTCGGTCTTCACTTCATAGGTGAGTTCCTGACATCTCAGTTCCGAATAGATCTTTGGTCCGAGGTCCTTTATGCCAAAGTTAATTCCTTGCAGGTGAAGCATGCTCCTCCGAGGACCTTTACTGGTTTCTGGCAACTTGGGGGCCCCACACCTCAACATGTCCAATCAAGAGGGTCGTAAGAGGGCCTATGTTCCGCTTAGGGACGCTTTTTTTTCTATCTTCTTTCCTTGATTCGCGTACCTGCTCAAGGTACGACGCCCGGGAAACATGCAGATTAATCACCAAGGACTCAATCGTTCCACGGTGGCACGACTCATCACTATGCATATCTCTACTCCTAATGAAGCAGTTGATAGTCTCTGCCGGTCAATTTTCGTCTCACCATTTTTATCCGGTTTTTTTTTCGTTGGTTAACCTTCGTCACATCCCCACTGCCACGCCTTCGTCCACCGGTTTACGAAAGAAAAAAAATAGCCCAGCCACCCCGCAGTCCCGCACGACCTTGCCTCCTCGATCCCACCTCGACATCCATCTCGCCGCCACCTCCTGCTCTGCCCCGCCGTGCGCCACCCGCCGCCACCGTGCCTGCGCCGTCGTCCTCCCTATCGACTCCGCTGTCCGAATCCCGCCGCCGCCCCGCCTGCGTCCCTCCCAAAACTTTGCATCATCCTCCGCGATCCAGATCCAGATCCCACCCGCTGCCCGCCCCGCCCCATGGGGGGCTGCCACGCCAAGCCGCGCACCCGCCACGCCGACGACGCCTCCCACCGCCGCCCGAGCCGGCCACGCCGCCTCCACCCTCCTCCACGGCGCCCGCCACGCCGGCCTCCAAGAAGCACTGGACGACGTCCCCCTTCTTCCCCTTCTCCGCGCCCAGCCCCAGCCCGGCGCACCACTTCTTCTCCTCCTCCTCGGTGGCCTCCCCCAGGGCCTCCTCCAAGTGGGTTCTTGCTTCCTGAATCCTGATGGTTTGCTTATCTAATCATTTATGCAGTATGCTTGCAATTTGTGCTTGTTCAGACGCCACGGATCCCCACGGACGCCGCGGCAGGGCATGGTCACGTTAATCGCATGGAGGGTCGCGTCAAGGAAAGCGACGACCTCGCAGGCATCGGGTCAAGCGGCTGGCCCTTCTTACGCGATGGCGTCGTTCTTTTCTTCCCCGGCAGAGATTGGTGTCGCCATGGCCGCATCATGGATTTTGTCTGCGTGCCATCCGTGCCCCTCTGACGATGCCCTGCATCGCCACTGATTTGGGAGTCTGTTATTTTTTTTTTTGCGCTGGATCCTGATTTGGGCGGGATTTTTTTCCCAGGCATTGAGAGCGCGCTGGACATCGGGAACTGTCGCGTCAAGGAGGACGCTATGGACGGTGGATCCTGGGCGCTGCACGTTGCTGCCGGCCACGGGAGGATGACATACCCTTTGGGCGCAACAAACTCTTGGCCATAGCCTCTTCCGCTTTTCACAACAAGTTAATTCTCTCTACACTAGCATTAGTACTATTCAGTAATCACTGCTCTAGGCTTCTGAATAAATTTTTATATGAGATCTAGCCGGTAATCGTGCAGGCTTTTGTCTAAAGTTTTTTCTTTTGCAATTTGGAATATATAGTAAGTTTGAATATCACATAAATGGTTGGCATCTAATTTTCCATCATGTTATTTACGCATAAGACTTGTATCTCCTTTCTACTGACTAATGGTGAATAGACTCCTTTTGTGAATTAAGAAAATTCAGAGATGATAATGATTGTAGCTTGCATTGCATGTACGATGGTGTACCTCTTGAGTTGGAGAATATCTTAGAATTCATTAACTTGCAGCTATGGCAATGACCAACACAGTTTTTTCGTTTTCTTTTTCGTTCCCACGTTCTGGTTGATGCTGGTATAGATTTTTCTTCTTCAATAAAATACATAGAAGCAAATCAGACTGGTCGCAAATATCATGCTACTTCACCCAAAATTATGTTTTCCAACTGAAATCATTTTTGTTTACTAGGCGCTAGCTATCCCTGACAACAAGGTAAGAGACATGTTGTTTCCAACTCACCTTTAGTTACAGTTGAGATACTTGCACAAAAGACGTCTGCAAATGTTTTATTTTCTTAACATTGTTTTATCATATGCTTTCACAATTTCATCAGGAAAGAGATGCATATGAGAGGAAGAGAGCCTCCCCCAAGCTCTATCTAGGCGATGCACGGGAAATTTGGAAATTTGGAAACTATCAAGGAGATGTCGAATGATGAATATACTCAGATACTGAGACACATTCTAAAACGTGTTTACGCAGGTTAGTCCTGATCATCCTTATTTTTAAACCCGAAACATTCTTTATTATTGCCGGGTTATCTATAATCCCATGTTTGCGAAGTCAATTGCTTAGTTTGATTGAGAGTACTTAAGTTAATGCGCATGTTTACTTTTCTAGATCATATATTAATTGGTTGGACTCTTCATGTACACTAAATTTGAAACTCATTATGATTCGGAAGTCCTGATAGCTTGTGACATAATTGATGTATTTTATAAGTCATGCAATTTGTTGTTAGCAACATGTACCTGCAGATTTGGGGTAATTTCCATTTCAACATTGTTTTTGTTCTCAGACATTCTGGATCATACTAACATACTTCGGAGAGATGTCCCAGATTTATTATTTTGAATTTCACTAATTTCTTTCCATGGCTTCAGATTCACCAGTGCGTTCGTTACTGCCATTTTGAGTTACTATTGGTGCCTATGATTTGGATCATTAACAGTTCAATTTGTTTAGGTGATGGGGTTGCTGCCAACTTGGGCCCGCTCAAGAACGGCGACTCTACAGGAGGGGTGTAACGCCCTCGATGCGGCTATATCTCCCACGTGTCGAAGCACGACTTAGAGGCATAACCGCATTGAAAGCAATGTCGCAAGTGAGGTAATCTTCACACAACCCATGTAATACATAAGGGAAAAGATACATAGTTGGCTTACAATCGCCACTTCACACAATACATCAATAAAGCATTACATCACACAAATACAATCAAGGTCCGACTACGGAACCAAAATAAAAGAAGAACCCCAAATGCGACAAGGTCCCCGATCGACCTCAACTGGGCTCCACTGCTGATCAACTAGAACGAAACAACACAAAGGACAAGATCTTCGTCGAGCTCCTTCTTGAGCTTGGTTGCGTCATCTGCACGGACTCATCGGCACCTGCAAGCTGGTTTTGGAAGTATCTGTGAGTCACGGGGACTCAGCAATCTCACGCCCTCGCGATCAAGACTATTTAAGCTTATGGGTAAGGTAAAGGTATGAGGTGGAGCTGCAGTAAGCGACTAGCATATATGGTGGCTAACATACGCAAATGAGAGCGAGAAGAGAAGGCAAAGCACGATCGAGAAACTATGATCAAGAAGTGATCCTAGAACAACCTCGTCCAGCATAACTCCAACACCGTGTTCACTTCCCGGACTCCGCCGGAAAGAGACCATCACGGTAACACACGTGGTTGATGTATTTTAATTAAGATCAACTTCAGGTTTTCTACAACCGGACGTTAACAAATTCCCATCTGCCCATAACCGCAGGCACGGCTTTCGAAAGTTCAAATCCCTGCAGGGGTGTCCCAACTTAGCCCATCACAAGCTCTCACGGTCAACGAAGGATATTCCTTCTAGCGGGAAGACCCGATCAGACTCGGAATCCCGGTTACAAGACATTTCGACAAGTTAAAACAAATCCAGCAACACCGCCCGAATGTGCCGACAAATTCCGATAGGAGCTGCACATATCTCGTTCTCAGGGCACACTCGGATTGTCCAAACTTCCGGTAGGCCAGCCCAGAGTTGCCCCTGGTAGCCATCGGCGGCTGACGAGGTGGACCAACACTCAGAGGAGCACTGGCCCGGGGGGGTTTAAAAAGATGACCCTCAGGAGCGCGACTCCCAAGGGAAAGAAAAGGCTAGGTGGTGAATGGTAAAACCAATGTTGGGCATTGCTGGAGGAGTTTTATTCAAGGCGAACTATCAAGGTGTTCCCATTATAGCCCAACCGCGTAAGGAACGCAAAATCCGGGAACATAACACCGATATGACGGAAACTAGGGCGGCAAGAGTGGAACAAAATGTTGGGGAACGTAGTAATTTCAAAAATTTCCTACACACACGCAAGATCATGGTGATGTATAGCAACGAGAGGGGAGAGTGTTGTCTACGTACCAACGCAGACCGACTGCGGAAGCAATCACACAACATAGAGGAAGTAGTCGTACGTCTTCCCGATCCGACCGATCCAAGCACCGTTACTCCGGCACCTCCGAGTTCTTGGCACACGTACAGCTCGATGACGCTCCCCGGGCTCCGATCCAGCAAAGCTTCGGGGAAGAGTTTCGTCAGCACGACGGCGTGGTGACGATCTTGATGTTCTACCGACGCAGGGCTTCGCCTAAGCACTACAACAGTATGACCGAGGTGGAATATGGTGGCAGGGGGCACCGCACACGGCTAAGGGACGATCTCAAGGATCAACTTGTGTGTCTATGGGGTGCCCCTTGCCTCAATATATAAAGGATGGAGGAGGAGGAGGCCGGCCAAGGCCATTGGTGCGGCCAGGATGGGAGTCCTACTAGGACTCCAAGTCCTAGTAGGAGTCCATCAAGAGGGGAGGAAGGGAGAAGGAAGTGGAGGAGTAGGAAAGGTGGCCGGCCCCCTTTTCCCTAGTCCAATTCGGACTAGAGGGGAGGGGGGCGCAGCAGGCCTTTTCTCCTCTTCCCACTAAAGCCCATCAAGGCCCAATACTTCTCCCAGCGAATTCCCGTAACTCTCCGGTACTCCGAAAAATACCCGAATCACTCGGAACCTTTCCGAAGTCTGAATATAGTCGTCCAATATATCGATCTTTACGTCTCGACCATTTTGAGACTCCTCGTCATGTCCCCGATCTCATCTGGGACTCCGAACTCCTTCGGTACATCAAAACTCATAAACTCATAATATAACTGTCATCGAAACCTTAAGCGTGCGGACCCTACGGTTCGAGAACAATGTAGACATGACCGAGACACGTCTCCGGTCAATAACCAATAGCGGGACCTGGATGCCCATATTGGCTCCTACATATTCTACGAAGATCTTTATCGGTCAGACCGCATAACAACATACGTTGTTCCCTTTGTCATCGGTATGTTACTTGCCCGAGATTCGATCGTCGGTATCCAATACCTAGTTCAATCTCGTTACCGGCAAGTCTCTTTACTCGTTCTGTAATACATCATCTCACAACTAACATATTAGTTGCAGTGCTTACAAGGCTTATGTGATGTGCATTACCGAGAGGGCCCAGAGATACCTCTCCGACAATCGGAGTGACAAATCCTAATCTCGAAATACGCCAACCCAACATCTACCTTTGGAGACACTTGTAGTACTCCTTTATAATCACCCAGTTACGTTGTGACGTTTGGTAGCACCCAAAGTGTTCCTCCGGCAAATGGGAGTTGCATAATCTCATAGTCATAGGAACATGTATAAGTCATGAAGAAAGCAATAGCAACATACTAAACGATCGGGTGCTAAGCTAATGGAATGGGTCATGTCAATCAGATCATTCAACTAATGATGTGATCCCGTTAATCAAATAACAACTCTTTGTTCATGGTTAGGAAACATAACCATCTTTGATTAACGAGCTAGTCAAGTAGAGGCATACTAGTGACACTCTGTTTGTCTATGTATTCACACATGTATTATGTTTCCGGTTAATACAATTCTAGCATGAATAATAAACATTTATCATGATATAAGGAAATAAATAATAACTTTATTATTGCCTCTAGGGCATATTTCCTTCAGTCTCCCACTTGCACTAGAGTCAATAATCTAGTTCACATCGCCATGTGATTTAACAGCAATAGTTTACATCACCATGTGATTAACACCCATAGTTCACATCGTCATGTGACCAACACTCAAAGGGTTTACTAGAGTCAGTAATCTAGTTCACATATCTATGTGATTAACACCCAAAGAGTACTAAGGTGTGATCATGTTTTGCTTGTGAGATAATTTTAGTCAACGGGTCTGTGACATTCAGATCCGTAAGTATTTTGCAAGTTCTATGTCTACAATGCTCTACACGGAGCTACTCTAGCTAATTGCTCTCACTTTCAATATGTATCCAGATTGAGACTTTAGATTCATCTGGATCAGTGTCAAAAACTTGCATCAACGTAACCCTTTACGATGAACCTTTTTGTCACGTCCATAATCGAGAAACATATCCTTATTTCACTAAGGATAATTCTGACCATTGTCCAGTGATCTACTCCTAGATCACTATTGTACTCCCTTGCCAAATCAATGCAGGGTATACAATAGATCTGGTATACAGCATGACATACTTTATAGAACCTATGGCCAAGGCATAGGGAATGACTTTCATTCTCTTTCTATCTTCTGCCGTGGTTGGGCTTTGAGTCTTACTCAACTTCACACCTTGTAATACAGGCAAGAACTCTTTCTTTGACTGCTCCATTTTGAACTACTTCAAAATCTTGTCAAGGTATGTACTCATTGAAAAAACTTATCAAGCGTCTTGATCTATCTCTATAGATCTTGAAGCTCAATATGTAAGCAGCTTCACCGATGTCTTTCTTTGAAAAACTCCTTTCAAACACTCCTTTATGCTTTACAGAATAATTCTACATTATTTCTGATCAACAATATGTCATTCACATATACTTATCAGAAATGTTGTAGTGCTCCCACGCACTTTCTCGTAAATACAGGCTTCACCGCAAGTCTGTATAAAACTATATGCTTTGATCAACTTATCAAAGCGTATATTCCAACTCCGAGATGCTTGCACCAGTCCACAGATGGATCGCTGGAGCTTGCACATTTTGTTAGCACCTTTCGGATTGACAAAACCTTCTGGTTGCATCATATACAACTCTTCTTTAATAAATCCATTAAGGAATGCAGTTTTGTTTATCCGTTTGCCAGATTTCATAAAATGCAGCAATTACTAACATGATTCGGACAGACTCAAGCATAGATATGAGTGAGAAGCTCTCATCGTAGTCAACACCTTGAACTTGTCGAAAACCTTTTGTGACAATTCTAGCTTTGTAGATAGTAACACTACTATCAGCGTCCGTCTTCCTCTTGAAGATCCATTTATTCTCAATTGCTTGCCAATCATCGGGCAAGTCAACCAAAGTCCAAACTTTGTTCTCATACATGGATCATATCTCAGATTTCATGGCCTCAAACCATTTCGTGGAATCCGGGCTCATCATCGCTTCCTCATAGTTCGTAGGTTCGTCATGGTCAAGTAACATGACCTCCAGAACAGGATTACCGTACCACTCTGGTGCGGATCTCACTCTGGTTTACCTACGAGATTCGATAGTAACTTGATCTGAAGTTACATGATCATCATCATTAGCTTCCTCACTAATTGGTGTAGTAGTCACAAGAACAAATTTTTGTGATGAACTACTTTCCAATAAGGTAGAAGGTACAATTACCTTATCAAGTTTTCTACTTTCCTCCCACTCACTTCTTTTAAGAGAAACTCCTTCTCTAGAAAGGATCCATTATAAGCAACGAATGTCTTGCCTTAGGATCTGTGATAGAAGGTGTACCCAACAGTCTCCTTTGGGTATCCTATGAAGACATATTTCTCCGATTTGGGTTTGAGCTTATCAGGATGAAACTTTTTCACATAAGCATCACAACCCCAAACTTTAAGAAACGACTACTTTGGTTTCTTGCTAAACCACAGTTCAGATTGTGTCGTCTCAACGGACTTAGATGGTGCCCCTTTTTAACGTGAATGCAGTTGTCTCTAATGCATAACCCCAAAACGATAGTGGTAGATCGGTAAGAGACATCATAGATCGCACTATATCTAATAAAGTACGGTTATGACGTTCGGACACACCATTACACTATGGTGTTCCATGTGGCGTGAGTAGTGAAACTATTTCACATTGTTTTTAACTGAAGGCCAAACTCGTAACTCAAATACTTTTCTCTACGATCAGATCATAGAAACTTTATTTTCTTGTTACGATGATTTTTCACTTCACTCTGAAATTCTTTGAACTTTTCAAATGTTTCAGACTTATGTTTCATCAAGTAGATATACATATCTGCTCAAATCATCTGTGAAGATCAGAAAATAATGATACCTGTCGCGAACCTCAATATTCATCGGACCACATACATCACTATGTATGATTTCCAACAAATCTGTTGCTTGCTCCATTGTTCCGAAGAACAGAGTCTTAGTCATCTTGCCCATGAGGCATGGTTCGCAAGCATCAACTGATTCATAATCAAGTGATTCCAAAAGCCCATCAGCATGGAGTTTCTTCATGCGCTTTACACCAATATGACCTAAACGGCAGTGCTACAAATAAGTTGCACTATCATTATTAACTTTGCATCTTTTGGTATCAATATTATGATTATGTGTATCACTACGATCGAGATCCAACGAACTATTTTCATTGGGTGTGTAACCATATAAGGTTTTATTCATGTAAACAGAACAACAATTTATTCTCTTACTTAAATGAATAACCGTATTACAATAAACATGATCAAATCATATTCATGCTCAACGCAAACACCAAATAACACTTATTTAGGTTCAACACTAATCCCGAAATTATAGGGAGTGTGCGATGATGATCATATCAATCTTGGAACCACTTCCAACACACATCGTCACTTCAGCTTTAACTAGTCTCTGTTTATTCTGCAACTCCCGTTTCGAGTTACTAATCTTAGCAACTGAACTAGTATCAAATACTAAGGGGTTTCTATAAACACTAGTAAAGTACACATCAATAACATGTATATCAAATATACTTTTGTTCACTTTGCCATCCTTCTTATCCGCCAAATACTTGGGGTAGTTCCGCTTCCAGTGACCAATCCCTTTGCAGTAGAAGCACTTTGTCTCAGGCTTAGGACCAGACTTGGGTTTCTTCACTTGAGCAGCAACTTGCTTGCCGTTCTTCTTGAAGTTCCCCTTCTTCCTTTTGCCCTTTTCTTGAAAATAGTGGTCTTGTTAACCATCAACACTTGATGTTTTTCTTGATTTCTACCTTCGTCGATTTCAGTATCACGAAGAGCTTGGGAATCGTTTCCGTTATCCCTTGCATATCATAGTTCATCACGAAGTTCTACTAACTTGGTGATGGTGACTAGAGAATTCTGTCAATCACTATCTTATCTGAAAGATTAACTCCCACTTGATTCAAGCGATTGTAGTACCCAGACAATCTGAGCACATGCTCACTAGTTGAGCGATTCTCCTCCATCTTTTAGTTATAGAACTTGTTGGAGACTTCATATCTCTCAACTCGGGTATTTGCTTGAAATATTAACTTCAACTCCTGGAACATCTCATATGGTCCATGACGTTCAAAACGTCTTTGAAGTCCCGATTCTAAGCTGTTAAGTATGGTGCACTAAACTATCAAGTAGTCATCATATTGAGCTAGCCAAACGTTCATAACGTCTGCATCTGCTCCTGCAATAGGTCTGTCACCTAGCGGTGCATCAAGGACATAATTCTTCTGTGCAGCAATGAGGATAAACCTCAGATCACGGATCCAATCCGCATCATTGCTACTAACATCTTTCAACACAATTTTCTCTAGGAACATATCAAAATAAACACAGGGAAGCAACAACGCGAGCTATTGATCTACAACATGATTTGCAAAATACTACCAGGACTAAGTTCATGATAAATTTAAGTTCAATTAATCATATTACTTAAGAACTCCCACTTAGATAGACATCCCTCTAATCCTCTAAGTGATCACGTGATCCAAATCAACTAAACCATAACCGATCATCACGTGAGATGGAGTAGTTTTCAATGGTGAACATCGTTATGTTGATCATATCTACTATATGATTCACGCTCGACCTTTCGGTCTCCGTGTTCCGAGGCCATATCTGCATATGCTAAGCTCGTCAAGTTTAACCTGAGTATTCTGCGTGTGCAAAACTGGCTTGCACCCGTTGTAGATGGACGTAGAGCTTATCACACCCGATCATCACGTGGTGTCTGGGCACGACGAACTTTGGCAACGGTGCATACTCAGGGAGAACACTTCTTGATAATTTAGTGAGAGATCATCTTATAATGCTACCGTCAATCAAAGCAAGATAAGATGCATAAAAGGATAAACATCACATGCAATCAATATAAGTGATATGATATGGCCATCATCATCTTGTGCTTGTGATCTCCATCTCCGAAGCACCGTCATGATCACCATCGTCACCGGCACGACACCTTGATCTCTATCGTAGCATCATTGTCGTCTCGCCAATCTTATGCTTCCACGACTATCACTACCGCTTAGTAATAAAGTAAAGCATTACATCGCGATTGCATTGCATACAATAAAGCGACAACCATATGGCTCCTGCCAGTTGCCGATAACTTGGTTACAAAACATGATCATCTCATACAATAAAATTTAGCATCATGCCTTGACCATATCACATCACAACATGCCCTGCAAAAACAAGTTAGACGTCCTCTACTTTGTTGTTGCATGTTTTACGTGGCTGCTACGGGCTTAAATAAGAACCAATCTCACCTACGCATCATAACCACAACGATAGTTTGTCAAATAGACTCTGTTTTAACCTTCTCAAGGACCGGGCGTAGCCACACTTGGTTCAACTAAAGTTGGAGAGACTGACGCCCGCAAGCCCTCTATGTGCAAAGCAAGTCGAGGGAACCGGTCTCACGTAAGCGTACGCGTAAGGTTGGTCCGGGTCGTCTCGTCCAACAATACCGCCGAACCAAAGTATGACATGCTGGTAGGCAGTATGACTTGTATCGCCCACAACTCACTTGTGTTCTACTCGTGCAATTAACATCAAACCATAAAACCTAGGCTCTGATACCACTATTGGGGAACGTAGTAATTTCAAAAATTTCCTACACACACGCAAGATCATGGTGATGTATAGCAACGAGAGGGGAGAGTGTTGTCTACGTACCAACGCAGACCGACTGCGGAAGCGATCACACAACATAGAGGAAGTAGTCATACGTCTTCCCGATCCGAACGATCCAAGCACCGTTACTCCGGCACCTCCGAGTTCTTGGCACATGTACAGCTCGATGACGCTCCCCGGGCTCCGATCCAGCAAAGCTTCGGGGAAGAGTTTCGTCAGCACGACGGCGTGGTGACGATCTTGATGTTCTACCGACGCAGGGCTTCGCCTAAGCACTACAACGGTATGACCGAGGTGGAATATGGTGGCAGGGGGCACCGCACACGGCTAAGGGACGATCTCAAGGATCAACTTGTGTGTCTATGGGGTGCCCCTTGCCTCAGTATATAAAGGATGGAGGAGGAGGAGGCCGGCCAAGACCATTGGTGCGGCCAGGATGGGAGTCCTACTAGGACTCCAAGTCCTAGTAGGAGTCCATCAAGAGGGGAGGAAGGGAGAAGGAAGTGGAGGAGTAGGAAAGGTGGCCGGCCCCCTTTTCCCTAGTCCAATTCGGACTAGAGGGGAGGGGGGGCGCAGCAGGCCTTTTCTCCTCTTCCCACTAAAGCCCATCAAGGCCCAATACTTCTCCCAGCGAATTCCCGTAACTCTCCGGTACTCCGAAAAATACCCGAATCACTCGGAACCTTTCCGAAGTCCGAATATAGTCGTCCAATATATCGATCTTTACGTCTCGACCATTTCGAGACTCCTCGTCATGTCCCTGATCTCATCTGGGACTCCGAACTCCTTCGGTACATCAAAACTCATAAACTCATAATATAACTGTCATCGAAACCTTAAGCGTGCGGACCCTACGGTTCGAGAACAATGTAGACATGACCGAGACACGTCTCCGGTCAATAACCAATAGCGGGACCTGGATGCCCATATTGGCTCCTACATATTCTACGAAGATCTTTATCGGTCAGACCGCATAACAATATACGTTGTTCCCTTTGTCATCAGTATGTTACTTGCCCGAGATTCGATCGTCGGTATCCAATACCTAGTTCAATCTCGTTACCGGCAAGTCTCTTTACTCGTTCCGTAATACATCATCTCACAACTAACATATTAGTTGCAGTGCTTGCAAGGCTTATGTGATGTGCATTACCGAGAGGGCCCAGAGATACCTCTCCGACAATCGGAGTGACAAATCCTAATCTTGAAATACGCCAACCCAACATCTACCTTTGGAGACACCTGTAGTACTCCTTTATAATCACCCAGTTACGTTGTGACGTTTGGTAGCACCCAAAGTGTTCCTCCGGCAAACGGGAGTTGCATAATCTCATAGTCATAGGAACATGTATAAGTCATGAAGAAAGCAATAGCAACATACTAAACGATCGGGTGCTAAGCTAATGGAATGGGTCATGTCAATCAGATCATTCAACTAATGATGTGATCCCGTTAATCAAATAACAACTCTTTGTTCATGGTTAGGAAACATAACCATCTTTGATTAACGAGCTAGTCAAGTAGAGGCATACTAGTGACACTCTGTTTGTCTATGTGTTCACACATGTATTATGTTTCCGGTTAATACAATTCTAGCATGAATAATAAACATTTATCATGATATAAGGAAATAAATAATAACTTTATTATTGCCTCTAGGGCATATTTCCTTCACAAGACACCAGGCATAAGGCCGAGCCTTCCACCCTTTACCAAGTATATAGATGCATTAATTAAATAAGATATATTGTGATATCCCAACAAGTAAACAATGTTCCAACAAGGAACGATCTCCATGTTCCAACAAGGAACAAACTTCAATCTTCACCTTCAACTAACAACGCTATAAGAGGGGCTGAGCAAAGCGGTAACATAGCCAAACAATGGTTTGCTAGGACAAGGTGGGTTAGAGGCTTGGTTCAACAATATGGGGGGCATGATAAGCAAGTGGTAGGTATCGCAGCATAGGCTTAGCAAAAGAGCGAGCAACTAGCAAGCAAAGATAGAAGTGATTTCGAGGGTATGGCCATCTTGTCTGAGATCCCGTAAGGAAGAAGAACGAGTCCATGAGGAAGACAAAGCGGACGTAGTCGAACGGGTCCTCACAAACGCGACGTTATGGGAACCAACCCGGCGAAGCAACACCGGAAAGAAGCAAACAACATGGTAAACAACCAACACAAGCATGGCATGATGCACAACCAAGTATGATGCATGTCCGGTTTAAAGAAGCATGGCATGGCAAAGTGCAACAAACAACACTACAAATTAAATGGAGCTCAATATGCCATTGCATATTGACAAAACACCACATGCAAGTTATTTAGTTCGATCTCGTTTATGTACCCAACAATATTAAATGTTGTTAAACATGGCAAGAGGGTGAAGCAAATGAAAACTACCTATCTAGGCAAGTTTAAATGAGGCCGGAACGACAAACAACAAGTCCGGAAACTCCTCATGTGCATATTTTAAGGTTTGGTACTGTTCTGCCCTAAACCATATTTTATAGTTGTTAAACATGCAAAGTGATGCCACCATGTTAAACTAGGCATTTTTCTACCCCATTTACATATAAAGTTTATTAAAATCGGAGCTACGGTTATTTAGTTATGAATTAAATTATTTTAACATGGCATAGGAGCAAATTAATGCAAACATCATTCTTAACATTTTACACATGGATGAAAGTTGCATATTATGAAACTAGATGAAATTCTAGTCATGCTTCATATATAAAGTTTTTTAATCCGATGCACGAATGATGAGTTATTAAATGCACGAACATGGAGGGTTTTTCTGCAAAAACGGGTAGTACTCAGGAAATTAGCTAAAATGTTCTGCAGGAAAAAAATACATCCCGGGCCGAATCTAGCCGGCCCAACCACAGGAAGAAAGGAAAAAAAAGGTGGGGCACTGGGGAGCTGCTCACATCGGGCTTGACTGGGCCTTGCTGGATCTGGAAGGGAGCAGGTCGGCCTTAGGCGCTGCGGCTGGAGAGGTAAGCCGGGGGGAGTGGGCCTGGGCGCTGGTGTCACGTCCCTAGTTCTGGTATGATCTAGGCTTGCTTGTGCATCATGTTTAAGTTCCAAATGAATTTGAAATGGAGAATGTTTCAAACCCTAGGACCAAAGCAAATTCAAATAGATGCAAATTAAAAATGGAATTTCAATTAACCCAAAATGCTTTTCAAAAATGTCCATGGTCTTTGGGAAATGTTGCAAACAACAACCAGAGGTGATGCACATTTTTGCTAAACATTCTGGATTTTTGAATGAACCCATATGTATTTGAATTGGAGCTGTTTAAAATAATATAAACAT
Organism: Triticum monococcum; assembly: GCA_034509565.1. Taxonomy (NCBI): domain Eukaryota; kingdom Viridiplantae; phylum Streptophyta; class Magnoliopsida; order Poales; family Poaceae; genus Triticum; species Triticum monococcum. The sequence continues at coordinate 70,057,378 of CM067842.1, read as the reverse complement.
TTTGAAGGCTCCAAAAATGTTGGAAATTGGTGAGGGCCTCTGGTATATTATAACCAGTGGTCACAAGAAATCTCAACATTTTTATAATTGTGCTAGTATTTATTTTAAATCAAAAACAAATGTCAGAAATAGAAAAAATGGAAAAACCTACCTGGACCTTACCTGCGGCCAGCTCCTGTGCTGGCCCAGCACTGTGCGGCCTGGCCCGGCCCAACTGGCCAAGCCAGTCATCCTCCTCCTTGCCAGGAGGAGGCGAAGGAGGGCACGGCGAGCGCGCGCATGCATGCCACGCTCCTGCCTGCCTGCCCCCCACTTCCCCTCGGCGCTGTCCACCCCAGAGAGCGCCACCGAGCCCCCTAGCCTCTCCTCACTCTCTCCCGAGCTCTCTCCTCTCCTCTGCTCGTCTTCTCTCCCACTCCCGAACGCCACCGCAGCACGTCGCCGTGAGCCACCGCCTCGTCCCTTGCTGCTGTCCAGGAGCACCGCCGCCCTCGACTACGCCTCCTCGTCGAGCTGGACGACGCCAGGAGCACCGCAGCGTCGCCACCGCCATCATCCCCTTCGTCGGAGCCGCGGATCGCCGCCGCTAAATTCGTCGCCGACTGGTCCTCCCCGAGCTCACCGACGACGCCTTCAAGTTCGCTGTGAGCTCCCCTTCCCCCTCCCCCTAGCCCCGTAGCTCGAGCGCCCCCCTAGCCCTGTCGGCCACCTTGGCCGAGAGCTTCGCTCCGCCGTTCATGTCGCTGCCGTGGCCACAGCTGCCATAGCTCGCAACCGAGCTCACCGCCGTTCTCAGTGCCCTCCTGCGCGTCGTTTGCACCCAATCGCAGCCCCCCTAGTGCCCCGTAGCGCTGAACCCGCTGTTCCCGTAGCTCCGGTCGCCGTGGATGACCTCGCCGCGGTCGTCTCCGGCCACCCCTCCTCCTCCTACCTACCCCACTGGATGCGGACGACGACGGGCTACGCCCCGGTGGTCTCCGCGCGCTCTTCCGCCGCCTGTAGCGCATTCCGGCGAAGCACCGCCGCGCGGTTTGGTCGTCGCCGACCGAACTCCGGCGACTGCCGACGTGGCACGATCATTAGGACTAATCCCGCAGCCTAACCCCCCCTGAGACTGACAGTGGGCCCCAAAGCCAAGTCAAACCCCGGTCAGTGCGGGTTTGACCCGGGGTTAACCCCAGTGTCACTGACATGTGGTCCCCACACGTCAGGTTTGACCTGGTCAGCCCTGCTGACGCCTCTATGACGTCACGCTGACGCAATAAGCTAATTTTCTGGATTTAAAATAAATTAGGAAATTCCAGAAAATGGCTAAAACTTCTAAAAATCATAGAAATTAAACCGTAGCTCAGAATGAAATAATTTATATATGAAAAATTATCAGAAAAATTCAATCTATCCATCTGTACCATTTTCATGCATGACAAACCAACTTATACTTGCTGTATAAGTGAAAATGTAATAATGGCATGTTATATATTTAATTTGGGGTTTGCATATGAACCCTTGGTTCATATGGACTTCAACCAAATTGATGCTAGATGCATTAGGGCAAATCATAGCATCTTCGAAATGTCACCTTCATGCATCATATTGTTGCATATGGTTGTATATTGATTGCCGGCACCGTTCCCTCTCGATAGGTTCTGCTCCGGAAGGTGTCCCGAGTACCTGTCTGAGGAGCAGTGCTTCTTCGTGGATCTATCAGGCAAGCAAACCCCCTTGAGCATCTCGATAAAGTCCCACTCTCTCGCTCCTGCTCCTTTTACTGCATTAGGACAACAACGATTCAAACTGCTACTTTCTGCTGCGGTAGCTGAACCCATTCCTCTGCATGACCTGTCATTGCCACAGTAAATAGTTGAAACCCACTAGCATGAGTAGGAGTTGCTTGAGCCTTGATTTGTCTGCTCATCCATGCTTGTTTTCTTTATGCCAGCTATGCTTAGAGTTGTGTCAGGTCTGATTCATCGGGAATGAATCGGAGTGGTGAACATGTCCTACCGGTTAAGGTTAAGCGTGTGAACACGATTTGGTAAAGGTAGCGGTGAGAGGCCATGTAGGAGTACATGGTGGGTTGTCTCACTGGAACCGTCCTTAAGCACCGAGTTCCGTGTATGTTATCCAATGACTAGCTACTACCACACATTGGAATGCTTAAGTGCCCCTCTCGACTTATTAGCCAACTTGATCTCTGTCCAGGAGTCGCAAATAGTCTCTGGTGTTTGTAGGTAGTGTTAGTAGTCTACCAAGTGGCACCCGGCCAGGTGGGCTTGGGACAGACTAGGCACAAGTGGCACGGTGTACCAAGCGCAGATCCATCCGGCGAGGTGGGCTTGGGAACCCTGCACATATCGCTTGGGGCCGTGAGCGACACTCCGGCCGGATCTCCTTGCGGATGGAACCCGAATAGGCGATAAACCTGGATTAGAGTCTTGTGCGGTTAGTCAGGTCGTGGCCGACACCCTCGCCAGGCTTCCGCTTGAAGGTTGCCGAGGTACCTGACATGTACATGGTGATAAGTGGTGAGAGCATGTGTGAAGAAGTACACCCCTGCAGGGTTATCATGAACTATTCGAATAGTCGTGTCCTCGGTTATGGACTTCTTGGATGCTTACGTGGTACATAGACAACTTAAAGTGGATACTCTAAAATGCTCAAGACAAGTGTGAGTGCTATGGATGGCCTTCTCGTAGGGAGACGAGATGAATCCATAGTAGTGTATTGATGTGGTGATTAGTGGACTCGTGTGCGCTGCCTCATCTCAAAGAAGTTTCTCGTTGTCGTAGAACAGGATAGCCACTGAGTCAAAGCTGGCTTGCTGCAACTAAACCCCACTTCACCTTCTTGATACCAATGCATGTATGATATGATCTGATGTAAGTCTTGTTGAGTACCTTTGTACTCACGTTTGCTTTATTTATGTTTTGCAGATGAGACATCAGTCTCACTAGTAGTACCAATTGGACTTCGACGAGTAGCTTGTACCTCAGCTACGATCTTGATCGGACATTGTAGATAGTCAGGCTCACAGCCTTTTCTTTTGTAGTTGTCTGTACTCAGACATGTAATGCTTCCGCTTGTTGCTTGTATGCTCTGAATGATGGGTCATGTGACCCCTGTTTGTATTTATGCTATGTGGCTCTTCTGAGCCTTTATCTATATGAGTTTGCGTTATGTTGTGATGCCATGTTGTACAACACATACTTGCATGTTATGCGTACGTGTAACGTGTATTGCTATGTGTGGGATCCGACAATCTGGTTGTTTATCCTTGGCAGCCTCTCCTATGGGGAAATGTAGTCTAGTGCTTCCTTGGGCCATAGTAGTCCGCTACAGCCCGGTTTACCGGAGTCCTGCTAGCCCAGCACTACTGCTCAGGACACTTGACTGGCCGGCATGTGTTTCACTTCGTTCTTGTGTCTGTCCCTTCGGGGAAATGTCACGCGGTGACATCCGGAGTCCTGTTAGCCCAGTGCTACAGCCCGAATTCACACGTTGATGACCGACATGCTCGATGTGATTCATGTATGCATGTCCTCATGAGTTAGTGCCGCTTTGGATTCACGACTAGCCATGTCGGCCCGGGTTCTTTGCCATATGGATGCTAGCGACACTATCATATACGTGAGCCAAAAGGCGCAAACGGTCCCGGGCCAGGTAAGGTGGCACCCATGGGAATACCATGCGTGAGGCCGCAAAGTGATATGATGTGTTACATGCTAGATCGGTGTGACTTAGGATCGGGGTCCCGACAGCTGGCAGGCCGTGTTGCGATCTGGCGCTGGGCCTCGTGATCTAGCACTAGAGGGAAGCAGTCAACGCGGTGCGCTTGTCGTCTCCAGACGAACAGAGGAAGGTCGCGACAAGGCGCCGCGGGGAGGACGAGGTCGCCGGCGCTAGCAGACTTCAGCGACGAGAGGAGTTTGGCAAGGCGGTGACTGAGGCGGCGCCCTCGGTTCCAGCAGCCATTGAGGACGATGCAGAGGCGGTGCGGTGAACGCGCAAGTGAGGAGGACGAGGCACTGTTCGCTGTAGGGGAAGCAGAGACTGGCGACGGGCGATGGCGAAGCAGTGGAGCCATGTGCACGAGGGCTGGAGGCGAAGCCACGGACTTGGCGCGGGGATGACCCGATCCGAGGCGGGGAAGGCACGGGCTCGTCTGGTTCCCGGCCGGATCCGGGTCAATGTGACTCCATGGTGTGGCGGCCATGGCGTTTCCTGGTGCAGCACAAGAAAGAGAGAGGGAGATCGTGAGGAGAGAGGCCATGGCAGGTGAAACAGAAGGAGGGGAAGGTGAGGAGGAGAGGCACGCCCTTGGTACCCGGCGTCCATGGCGGAGGAGCTTCTGCTCCGGCGAAGATCCTGTAGGGCTCGGCCTGGGCGTGCTGGATCCGGTCACGGGAGGTCGTCGGGGTCTTGTTCCCTGCCGGATAGAAGTGGAGGCGAGCTGGGCGGACTTGGAGCCCCATGGCGCGAGGGGATGTGCGCTGCTGCGCTGGCAACCGGTGGGGAGCTGCTCGTGATCCCCTCGGGATCAGTGGCAGACCCAGGAATTGAAGTTAGCCGGGGCGAACATTTAATGTTTAAATTTTTTTCGCTACAAATGCAGCTATATTCAACCAGAACTCATAGCATTCAACAGCAAAAGGATGAAAACACTATTTAAAACTAGTACACTGTTAAAAGTCGCCAGGGCCGCCTGACTGCTCACATGGACTCTTGCCGCTTGAAATGCTCAGTTATGCCACAATATGATCCCATAATTCCAATTTCCAAATGAGACCTGCAAAATAAAGAATGCATTAGCACAAGTGTGATGAGAGTTGTATATTTTGATATAGACACACATCTGATGGTAACTGGGTGGTAGTATACCTTTAAGACGTAATTGCATACTGAACACAAGGTTGTGGAGGTAGATGACCTCGACGGTTCTTCAAGGCATGAAAATGAACCATAATCTCTTTATCACTAATTTTAGCAAATATCTCGCACTCAACAAAGCAAACCATCAAATCATTAAGCCAATCATCACCCATCTTGTTTCGAAGATCAGTCTTTATAATATTCATGGCTGAGAAAACCCTCTCAACTGATGCAGTTGCCACCGGTAATGTCAATGCAAGTCTGATGAGCCGATAAACCAATGGAAATACCAGATGTTGTCTACTCTGAACCAACTTGAGAGCAAGAGAACTCAAACTATCGCAAGCCAAGAATTCAGTACTTCTTTTCATCACATCAATATATATGTTGAGTTGATCAGTCAACAGATAGAGCTCTTGTGAAGAGAAATCAATTGAGTAAATATTTGCAAGCTCAACTAGCTTATCATGATCAAAGTTGCTAAATGAGTCTCTAGGATCAAGGCAAGCAATGCACTTCAACAAGCGTGTAGAAGTTTCACTAAATCGATTATTCATCTCAACTATGTTTCTATCCAACACCTCATTGAATATAGTTACCTTGTAATGATGGAGACAAATAACCATTTTGCGTGATCTTCTTGGGTAACCCCTTGCTGAAATGTTATCATCCATATTGGGCACTACTATATTTCTTGCAGCACAAAAGTTAGTAGTAGATATTAAGAGAGGCTCCCATCCATCATCTCTCAACTTTTGTAATAGACTTTTCACTGACACAATCATAGTCATAGCACAGACTATATTCTGATCTTTTTGTTGCAATGCTTGTGACAAATCATTGGTTAAACCAAGCACTCGAAGCATCAAATGCAAGATAAGAACAAATTCAAATGTTTCCATGTTTATCATAAAGCCAGAAGCCAAACCTCTATCATCAGCATCTGCTCCATCAAGAGAAATACCATGTAGCACTTCAACCACGGAATCCCACATTTGATATATCCGGATTAGAGTCTTGTGGTGTGACCCCCATCGTGTATCACCGAGTCTTGCTAAACTTGTCTCTTGATGCTGGCCTTTTCCTGACAAAATCTCCCCATGCTCTAACTGTAAAACCAGGTTGTCATGATGCTTCTGCAACAATGCATCTTTTCTTTTACACGAGGCACTTACCTACAAGAAAAGAGTAAGTGCGATTAGAATTTTATAATGGCTAGATATATACTATTTGGATTTGCAAATCCATAAGCTATAAGAAATAAGAAGTACTAACCACGTTGACAATCTTATTTGTATGTCCAAAGAAATCACTAACAGCTATGACTCCCTTGACAACAGCAACAACTACCAATTGAAGTTGGTGGGCAAAACAATGCACATAAAAAGCATACGGATTGACATCTAGCACCAATTTCTTCAAACCATTAAGTTCTCCACACATATTTGAGGACCCATCATATCCTTGTCCTCTCAATCTAGACATGGATAAATTATGTTTAACAAACATTGCGTCCAAAGATCTTTTCAAAGAAGCGGATGTAGTATCAAGAACATGTTTAACACCAAGCAATCTTTCCAAAGACTCCCCTTTTTGGTTCGCGAACCTTCAAGCAAACAAACTATAAAATTAGAACAAGCATGTGAGGGTAGAGTAGGTACATTCAGAATTAGAACAATCATGACAATAACTAACCTCACAATCACAGCCATTTGCTCTCTAACCGATACATCACGAGACTCATCAACAAGTAGAGAGAAATTACTATCACCAAGCTCAGTCATTATCACTTTTGTAGTCACTTCGGCACATGCTTGTACTATTTGTTTTTGGATTTTATGACAAGTCAATTGATGATTGCCAGGAGCATTTTTATGGACCACATCGGCTACATCTTTGCATCTTTCAGCATACCAATCCAATATCTCAAGGAAATTACCCTTGTTCATGGAAGTGGTAGTCTCATCGTGCCCACGAAAAGCTAGGCCTTGAGAGACAAGAAACCTTACCACACCTACAACAGCCCTCAAACACTCTTCATATTCAATATGTGATTTCTCAGTATGAGAAGTCATTGCATATGACACACTTTGCTTTTGGTTTTTGAAATCTTCACACCGTCTTCTAGCATTATTGTGAGCGCTGTTTGGTCCACCTACATGAGCATTGAATATTTCCACTGCCTTCTTCCAATTTTTGAACCCTTTCTTAGTGAAGACATCACGGCCAAACTTGTCACCAATGCTTGGAGGCTTGAAAAGAAAACAATGGAAACAATAGGCAGATTTTGTCTCTTTACTATACTCTAGCCAATCATAATCTTTATACCATGCTTCTTTGAAGTTCCGCCAATCTTTCCCAAAAAGAGTCCGAGGAAAATCATGACCATACAAACGTCCAACACCTTTCGATAAATATGCCCTTCTCATTTCATCTCTAATTTCTAGAGTTGCATACTCTTCAATTTGCTTACGTGTGCCAGGATCAGGATCCACATCAGCTAAATTAAATGCCGGAGGAATGCCCTACAACATCAAATGGCACCATATCAAAACCGAGTGTCCTGTTACTGCTATCTGCTATTCAACATTCCAAGTTTCCAACTAACATATCAAAGGAAGCGGATAAAAGAAGACTAGAAGAGGATACCTAGCGGTCGTCGGAGTCATGTGGTCGCTCTCGCTTCCGTTCGGCTCTGGCCGCCGAAGCTGCTGCCTCTGCCACAGCCGCCGCATCTTTGACAGCAGCAGCCTCAGCCTCAGCTTCTTCGAGTTCGACAGCAGCAGCTATGCCTATCCAATCCACCTCTTCGCCGGAGTCCATCTCTTCGCCGGAATCCATCACCGGCACAGCCCCCACTGCCGCCCCCCGCCGCTGGCCCGACCTCCAGGCTCCAGCACCAGCACCGCCCCACACAGCCGCAGTATCAGCCCCCTCCCTCACCGATGCAGGAGCGAGCAGATGAAGGAGCCGCCCCTCACGCCCGGGAACCCCTGGCCTCTGGGCTCTGGCGGCGGCGCAGCACCGCAGCAGCGAGCAGCAGGTCGTCTAGGTCGTGCAGAGGGAGGGGAACGGTGGATTGGATTTCTGGATCAAGGACTAGTCAGCAGATCTAACAGACGTTTGTTTTGGGCCTGTAGAAAATAGCCCAGTCCACCGGCGGACCGACCCACATCTCTCTGCTTTCCTCTTACCCCTTTGCTCGCTGGCTGCCGCACGAACAGAGACGCCACAGCCGATGGTTTTCTCCGCCACCGGAGGAAGATAGGTAGGTAGGGGTCGATCCTCCGCCGCCGGCGACCCGGGGCGGCCGCCCTAGCTCGCCCCAATGGTGGGTCCGCCACTGCTCGGGATCGAGCAGGGGAGGCGTCGGTGGATGGAGGGGGCTAGATTGGTGGAGGGCACTGGTTGGGTGAGAAGGGGATCTGAGAGGATCCCTAGGAAGATGCAGTGGCGGAGCAGAATAGGAAAGACGGGACAGCTCCCCTAAATTTTAGGGTTGGATCTGATATTTATATCAGATGAGTTTTAGGTTAGGGGCTAACTTGTCCCTCCGATCAAAATTAGACGGTCGAGGATAAATAGCTTAGGAGAGTCCAATGAGAAACCGATGATGTTTTGTAGATGTTTGGGGATGATCCGGACCCAACGGTGACAACTGTCCGGGTCGGGTTCGCGTAAGTTTCGGACACACGCGAGGGTCGATGCACTGTGCAGAGAGGGTTTCGGGGTCTGGCGGTTGACAACGGACTGTGCAGAAGGGCTCGAGCTGAGAGAAGAGAAGAGATAGAGACCCGGCGGCTGTTTCCGGAGACCGAAAACGTCTGACATTAGACCGGCTATACTGCCGCTATAGTTATCCGTTGGGGCATCAAACGATCTCCGACTGCGATGAAACTTGACAAGCGGTCTATCTACACTATAATAAGACGACACGCCAACTCTCATCCCATTCCGAGAACATTTTTCGGCCACTTATAAAATACTATTTCGGACATGCTGCGGGCGCGTGCAAGTGTGGTTGAACTCAGAACGGACAACGGACGGAACTGGGGGAACCCGGACGGATGCAAGTTTTGAAAACATGATGATGCAATGCGGATGATGACATGGCGAGATGCAACACGCAAGCAAATGACAAGGCAACAACAGTGAATAACTCGAAGACACCTGGCACAACGGTCTCGGGGCGTCACAAGGGGGTGGAGTCACGGAAGCTCCTGTGCTATTGGGAGCGACGGTTCCACAATGAGCTGGTCTTTCGTCACCGGCGAGTTGGAGGATGTCCAAGGCCGGAAGTGTTCGTCACCACTGAGCCGCGGTAAGTAAGGAATTTTCCAGAGAGTGGTGGATGAAATTTTTTTTCTCCAAATGGTGGTGGACCTATGCATGTCTGTATTTTCATGGCCTTTTTGTGCTTGATCCATCCATTTTACATTATAAATTGATTGTATCGGCTGCTGCAGTGATGATGGATTGTATTGTATCAAACCTTCTGGTTAATTGATGTCGGAGCCATGGAATAAATGCTAGCATCCAATTAGGATTTAAAAGCGAAAGCATGATCTTAGTTTAGTTATGTGCGTAAAAAAGCTCATGTACATATGTGACTTAAATATGTAGCTGCAGTCTCACACAAAGGAAGAGAGAAGATAAATTGATGTCAATGAATTGTGAATGGAAATAAAAACACCAGACTGAATTATGTACTTTTTTTTCCTAGCTTAAATTATTTATTGAGATTGTACTACACCCTGTTATTCTAATTTTATACACTTCTTTCTTGCCCAAAAATATATTAATTGGTTCTTAGCTTCCTAAAACTTAGGAATATTTTATCTTTCTCATACATTTTAATTCATTTTATACAGGCTGAGATAATACTGACGCGATGTCCAGATTTGGATGTCTCATCTCTGAACATTTGAAACGCCGAGTACTCCATGAAAGCTTGCCTAGCCCTTTTGCGCAATATTATATCTTTGGACGTTTGCACTTCCGTGGCTCTAGACATGAGCTTCCTTATATGGTAAGAAAATGCTAGTCGAGAGCTCCATTCAGCTTGTGGAAATAAATAATCTCCCATATTTATTAAATTTGCTTGCTTTGGCATGTCACTTTATCTATATTTGAAATAGGATATTCTTTGATATGTAATTTTAGGAAATAGTTGGTTTTCAATCTTTTTTGCTTGAGATTCAGAAGATCCAAAACTGCCTGATACAATGGCTACTCTAATAAATAAAATGAGTTGCATATATATTCAGAAACTATGTTGATCAGGCTACTTATATGCATTGGAAAACCATTAGGTTCCTTGTTGCATTAACATTGACATCCACAGTTACTTCTCTGTACATATCTATAATGTAGATAAAATGTATATCCTCTAGCTCTCATGTGTTTTAGTCTCTCTTTTTTCTTTATGTTGTATCACCAATGATGAGAGAGGGGGGCCATGGAGAGGGAGAGAGAGAGAGAGGTCTAAATGATTGTAGCCGTACCAGTTTCATGTTTCCATGTATGACATTATACTAGATAGAAAACAGTAACTTTGTGTGGGTTGTTTATACTAAATACTTCTAACATAATAATCTACATGTATCAATTGTTTATGCCCATTATTTGCGTACACACTATACCATAGTATTTTAGTAGTGCACCCTATAAAAAAACATCAATGCATATGATCCCTTATATCTTACTTCTTGCTTTACATGTGATTTTCTACCTTCAAAAGGTAACATGAGCACCTTGATTTCCTATCTGTTTAGACACATATTTCTTTCAGGGGTTATTTTATAAACATCCACAACTCCTGCCTCTTACTTAATACACAACATTCCTAAAGCTTCCCAAAGATAGTACATGTTTAAAACAGTTTACGTCTTTTAGTTTTACAAGCTCCCTAAAACTAAACCTATGTGGAATAGGTGTGCCTGCCTGCTTTAAAATGTGAGCTACTCATATAGATATTTTTTTCCTCATCATTCTTAAGTATTTCCTCTAAATTGATGTGAAATTTTGTGCATTCCCTTAATTAATACACAACATTCCTAAAGCTTCCCAAAGATAGTACATGTTGAAAACAGTTTACGTCTTTTAGTTTTACAAGCTCCCTAAAACTAAACCTCTGTGGAATAGGTGTGCCTGCCTGCTTTAAAATGTGAGCTACTCATATAGATATTTTTTTCCTCATCATTCTTAAGTATTTCCTCTAAATTGATGTGAAATTTTGCTTTTTTGTTCGTGCATTCCTTTTTTCAATTATCTTGGATCCTTGTCAGAATTGACTCATATTGTAGAATAGATAAAAAAGCCGGTTGACATTGTATATACTCACTAGTGCAGAACCGGGCAATAGCACCGGTTCGTAAGGCCCTTTAGTGCCGGTTTAGGAACCGGCACTATTATTTCGGCACTAAAGCCCCCCCCCCCTTTAGTACCGGTTCAGCACGAACCGGTGCTAAAGGGGTACCACGTGGCACGAGCCAGCTCCGGGGGCTGGGAGCCCTTTAGTACCGGTTGGTAAGACCAACCGGTACTAAATCGTTGTGGGTTTTTGTTTTATTTTGTATTTTTCAATTAAATTTGTGTTATCAATTTAATTTAGGATTGTTTACGTTATAATGAGTTGTAGTCGTCATCATCATCATCATCATCATCGCATATTAATAAATAAATAAACTCTAGCTAGCTAAAAATCATCGTGGTCGTCTAATTACCACTATTTAATCATCATATAGTCATTACTGCTAGCTATGTAATCATCATCAATGTTGGCTAGCTTAAAGAGGAAACATTCACTTTGTAACAGAAGCAAAGAGATATCATCAAGTTTAACATAATCATCACCAACATCGAAGTTCAGGATACGGATCCATGAGACAAGTACTAATTAAGAGCATGAAGTAGTAGCTACTGATCCTGCTGCTCCCTCTCAGGTAGAATAGCATAGAACATGTATAGCTCTCCTGATTCATCATACTGGAGCATGAAGATGAATCTGTCTCCTAATCTTGGGTTGCGCTTCTCCTTACTGCCCCCTAGTACTTCTCTGCGATCGTTAACAATTTTGCTCCAATCTTTCACTATTAAGCATTCTTCGCTTTTAGAAATCCTGAATGCACTCATGTGCAATGTAGGAAATCTTGGTCGTAAGCTAACCATTGACATGCGACCTTTTGTCTCGATCCACTGAGGCACAACTGTCATCGGAAGTCCCTGTTGAACAACATCGTATAGTAATTAATATACTAAGCAATGAAAGTTTAGCTTCAAAAATAATGTATGCAAAAGATGCACTAATTAAGGACAAATATTTAAAATCTTACCATCTTTTGATTATAGATGTGACCGTAGTTCAATACGATCACCATTAGTCGCACGTTTTGAGTACTAACATTTCTAAGTTTAGGAAAAAAATTTGTCTTGACAGTATTAAGATCCTCAAGCCATGAAACATAATGACTTATCTCCTCGCAGTTTAGTTGAGCCCCGGGGCAGTAGTAGGTCCTGTCTACCAAGCGCCGGACATGTTTGCTTGAACCGAAATAAGCTGACAATACAAATTAGTTGTCAACTATTTTTGAATAAACTGTATGAAAGACATAAACATATGCATGCATGGTTGAGAAAAACTCACCAAATGGTAGAACTGGAGGCGTTTGCACATCGACCCAGATGTCTATATTACCTTCAATATCATCTTCCGGACGAATATCAAAGGTGATAACCATATCAGGCTCAAATGCATAAGCCTTGCATAGTGCTTGCCAAGTTTTGCATTCAAAATGGGTGTATGTGTCTCCATTATATAATTTGACGTTGAAAGTATACCCATGCTGCGTCTTCAAGTAAACTCTCTTTACCTCCATATCATCTATAGCACTGAAACCTATCTTATCCAAGACAAAAATTCTTGCATGGCAGGTGATGCGCTAGTAGAATAGTGAAAATTTAAAATTATAAGTTGAAGCAAATGAAGCATAAGTTTTGCATTCAAATAATAATTGACAAAGTGACTTACTGTATCAACTTCGAATGTCTCATCCAGCTTGATGCTGAAGCGTCTACCATCAACAAGGAAATTTTGGTCGCACAGGCCGCGCTGGTCTTCACAGTGTTCGCACATAATAAAATCTTTTTCATCGTCAGATGACATTTCCTATGTTCATACAGGTGAAACATTAAACACCTATATCTAGCCAAATATATATTCATCTAACATTTGACATTAATATATCTAACTATATATTCAATTGACATTATTATATATTTAACTTTTCTATCTAATTCATCTAACATTCGACATTAATCTAACATTTATATAAACTCAAAATATATAAAAAATTAAATAAACAGAAAAACTCATTAACAAATAATATTTTAATTAGATCATCAAATCTCATATACCTAAATTTTCTTACTAAAAATAAACTAGTTATATTAATTATTCAACTAGTTCTAATCTCATATACCTAAATTTTCTTATTAAAAATAAACTAGTTATATTAATTATTCAACTAGTTCTAATCTCATATACCTAAATTTTCTTATTAAAAATAAACTAGTTATATTAAATGCTGCATACTGAACACAAAAGAAGTCCGGAGTTCAAATAAGTTTAAAAAACATTGAAGTGGCCATATAACAGATGAGTTCTCGTCCGAAACCCTGATACTCGGAAAGAGTATGTCCAGTTTGTACACGAAGTGCGTCCAGTTTTTGCCGTGACCCTCTCTACTCTTTCGCGCATGCTATGCGGGTGATATGATGATACCATGCCAAGTTTCAACATTTTCAGGATTCATTTTGTAGTGATTTTCAATTTCACGGTCATTTAGCTCTCTAAACAATTAGGTAAATGACCGAAAAACAACAAATGATGTCAGAACATGTTGGAAATTGATGACGTCGCTTTAAATGTTGCATACTGAACACAAAAGAAGTCCGGAGTTCAAATAAGTTTAAAAAACATTGAAGTGGCCATGTAACAGATGAGTTCTCGTCCGAAACCCTGATACTCGGAAAGAGTATGTCCAGTGTGTACACGAAGTGCGTCCAGTTTTTGCCATGACCCTCTCTACTCTTTCACGCATGCTATGCGGGTGATATGATGATACCATGCCAAGTTTAAACATTTTCAGGATTCATTTTGTAGTGATTTTCAATTTCACGGTCATTTAGCTCTCTGAACAATTAGGTAAATGACCGAAAAATAATAAATGGTGTCAGAACATGTTGGAAATTGATGACGTCGCTTTAAATGCTGCATACTGAACACAAAAGAAATCCGTAGTTCAAATAAGTTATTAAAAATAAAAAAGAGGTGCAATGCTGGTTAATTTGCTTCAAGCCATTCGGAATAGTGTAGACTGCACTGCACATAGCTCAGTGCAATCTATGCTATTCCGCAAGGCTTGAAGCTAATCAACATGTAGGTGAGCATTGCAACTCTTCGTCATTGTCTGTGCACTCACGGCTTATAAACCGCTCATACTGCCTCTCTCTTGGCGAGGTGGGACTAAAAACAGCTTGCCATAACCTCATTAGCACCGGTTCGTGGTACGAAACGGCACTAAATGGTGATGGTGGGGCCATAGAATGAACCGGTACTAAAGGTTCGCCACGAACTGGTACTATTGATCGCCGCCACGAACCGGCACTAATGTGCTCATTAGTGCCGGCTCTAATTCAAACCGGCACTAATGTGCTTCACATGTGACCCTTTTTCTACTAGTGACTATTCAATCAACCTTATCTTATTCTAAAGAATATGTGTGTCGGTTTTGATTGTTGTTTTATCTTCTCCTTTTTTAGCAAGTATCTAATGCATATACATGAGTTCATATTAATTATCTTACTCACATTCACATACAAATATATTCATGATATGTTTTTTGCATTGTAGAGTGCTAGCGCGCTACATTGCAGAGAAAGCTTTGAGAAAATGCTTTGTTCGGATGATAGACAAGAATAATCAATCCTCATTCCAAGGTTAGATTTGTACTTCCTTCCCAATTCTTCTTTACAAAGGACCAATCCTCTTACTTTATCCATTCATGTTGTCTTAATTTTGTTCCTTCATAGAAAAACATTTTCTCATTTCAATCTTTCTCCATTTGGTATGAGTATGGCACATGCTCTTAATTTTTTTGACTATTCTTGGTTGATTAATGGTTGGTGTATTGCCTTCCACTTTGTATTATTCTCAATCCTCTTGCTTAGGCTATGTGTACCATTCTGTCACATGCCGCCATTGATCTGAGCAAAAATTAGTGTAGATGAACCGAGCTATTTTATTGTAAGCTGTGTACAGAACTTCATGGGAAAATAATCATGTAGTTAATGTTTTATGCCATATATATCCAGATAGGTGAATCCTCGCAAGTTGGTCCCAATATCTAAATAGGATTGTGCCAACCTAGAGCCTTTTCAGATTGTAGCAACTCTGTTTGGAGTTTCCTTCTACCTAATCAAGGCTCATTCCAGTTTGCTTTGCCCTTATCTCCTTTTCTGTCATAAATTCTTCACCTATTCAAGAAGCTCATTTTTTGTTAGTTGGAACAACTAAAAAAAAATCATATCATTCTTGTTGTGACTGATCAATAGAATGAAAGGTCCGCAAAGCGTGCACTCACAAAAGCCATGTACTGTAGGCCATGTGTGAATACCTTGAAAGCTTTTTCATTGAGGCCATAATTTGAAATTATACCATCCTTTAAGAAACATTCAATCAGAATGGGAGGAAATGCAGTCCATTGGCGGTCTGAAGTTCTGAACTTTGATCTCTCTATTTGAATAGTTGTTATTATTTTGTCTGTAGGCCATGAGCAAAGAATCTGGAGAGTGCCTGACGTTCCTCAACTTTTCTTATGTTCCAAATTCACTGTTAGTGTTGATCATCTTCAAAGAACAGAAAACAGTATGGCAGGATTAAGATTATAATTTGTGCTCATATATTTTTTCAAAATTCACTGCTTAATTAATTTTGTTTTAGAAGATTGAGAGAAGAGTGTAAATACATATTAACGTCATATTGATTTAGGAGTTATAGCAACACACCTGCTTCTAACTATATATAAATATCTCTATATATTCGATAGCAATACAGGTGTAGTGGTAGTAATAATGGAGACATCGTACTAACTATCCGTCAACGAGCGAGTGTTTGAATTGTTGTTGATGTGCGTTGTACATGGGCTTGGCCACTTGGATCATGAGATGAGATCGACGGACTAAATGCTTGTTTATTTGTGTTGTTCTTAATTTAACTTTATGGCAGGTTGCGAGCCGGCTGCGCCATCGACGACGATGGCGAGTTTGGATTAGAAATGCGAAGATGAGAAGATAGTTGGGGAGTAAGAAGGTATAAAATCGACAATATCGTCTGATGTGCGTGCGGATCCTAATGGTACATATTTGACGCGATCGGTGCTAACCTAATAAGATATATGCGGTGGCGCGAGGTGGGGCGGCAATGAGGCGGTTGTGCTGCATGAGGCAGCCAAGTCCAAGGCTGCACCGGGGAGGCTCCTGTTGGGGCGACGCATGGGCGGCAGCCACCCCCAAGACCCCGTTAGCATAATGTCATAATGATATATTAATATTGATTGTTGTGCAAAGGAGAAGGTTATTGTTTGTAGTTATATTAGTTTATTTCCTCAATATACAATGACCTGGCGTATTCTGTGTCCAAGAGGAAGGAAAAATATTCTAGGTGTCATGTGACTTACCTTTTAAAAGGAATAACCTCATGCTATTCAGGCTTCACTATTTGCTTCACAGAACTATTGTAGCCATAAAAAGAAAGGCCGTCATGGAGTATATATAACATCGTTTTTCTATTATTTCTCAACTCTATGTTCCTCAAATAAGAAGTCCTATTTTAGAAGCCGAGTTGATGAAATTTGTTCCATAAGATATATGCTGTAATTTGGGATGAACCCAAATATCTCCCTTTCCTTCAAAAAATTATCCCTGGAAATATCTGTTTTGAGTAAACATTTCTTTATCTTAGGCATGTTTCAACTACTAACCAAGCCCGGTCACAATCACATGTTTAGTGCGTTGATTCTGCCAATGTCACAATATTGGAATAACCGACATGTGTGAGTCATCTATAATCTATGAGATGGCCAAATGGACAAGATTGTTTGGAGTTGAACAAGATTCTTAGTATAATTGTGCAAGGTAGGGGGGAGAAAACACGGATTGGTGGACAGTGGGAGGAAGGAAGCAAATTGTCACGTGGTGGCCGAGAAGATGGAGGAGAGGAAGGCAATAATGAGACGCATTTGTCTACCACATGAGGCCGAGAAAATGGAGGAGAGGAAGGCGATAATGAGACACATTTGTCTACCACATGACGACCATGAAGTATCATCGCATGTGGATAGTCAATGACTCCAATGTCACACAACATTTTTCTTTGTAGACTTTGTTAGCATGTGGCAATGCATGGGCATTGAACTCAGATTCATTACCATGGTTTGATGGATCAAGAAATTTAGTAGCATTAATTGCAATGATGAATATCATATATCCATAAACCTTTTTTTTGCAGCAGAACATGGTCATGATGAACAGGACAGATTTTTAAAATGCCCGTGGCAACGCACGGGCATTTTACTAGTAAAGCTAGAGTCAAGGTGAACCATCTTTTACCATTCCTTTATCTCCCTTGCCCCGGCGCAATCACCCCTTCCCTTTCCGATTCCAGAGCCTTAACCACAATGGCAAATATTTCCGGTGTTGGAAAACGTAGTAGAAAACAAAGCAAAAATATCTTGCGATCACGATTTGAGGAACACGGGTTTGGATCAAATCAACCAACTTTGAGTTGCATTGAAAGAAGAGTTGGTGTAGATCGTTCTTGAAGTCCCTCGAACCGTCCATGACGATCCTTCAAACAAAAGACCGAAAGCACGACCTCTCTACAAATTGCAAGCGTACAGAGCTAATCGGCACCGGGAAATTAAAGGAGGGAGAAGAGAACCTCATGTGGCTTCTCTGTTACAAGGATTAGGATCTAGTCTGATCAAATTGAACTAGAGAGGGGCGCAGAGGCAAAGGAACTTGTGTACCCTCTAGGGGGCGTCCCCTACCCACCATGATTTTTTCAAACTTCTACATCAAATTTTATGAAATAAAAGCATGTGTCCACTCCTTGGAGGGGCTATATATATACATACATACAACTAACTAAAGAAATCCCCGTTGTGTCCTCAGACAGTAACCACCAACATATTGGAGGACAGCAACCGTGCGAGGAAGCAAAAAGACCAGCCCAGTGCACCCCTGTTCTCTTCAGATTGCTGATTCCATTGCAAGCAAACTGTAACGGAGGATGCGCTAATTTTCGTGCTCAATTCTAATACGCCCAACATATTGGGGGAGGAGGGAGTACTTAATAACTAATATAAAAGGGCATACTCGATTAATCACACAAACCCGAAAAGTAATCTTAAGTAGTATACTTAACACATAATTCCCCAACAGAAGGATATACTGTATGAAACTACGACAATTCAAGAGAAATCCGGCATAACGGAGGCGCTGAATAGAGGTTACACAGGCCATAGCACGTGATCTGATCACTGGCACACCATTCCTTCTGAAACAATACATGCATCTAAGCTTAGCATGTGGTACTAACATAGTTCTCGTCAGAGCCGGTCCGATCGAATTTTGTGCTCATCTGCGACAATGGAGGAGAGGATGAAAATCAGCGACGACATTGCCACCAAATCACGAAGAAACTCTCCAGTCCAGGCTCGATATCTGGAGAATAATAAAAACAGCCAGCGTACCTGGGACTTGGTTCAGCGCATCCTTGCGCAGCCGAATCATCTGTGCAATGAACTGCCTCGTGTGCTTCGTCGCAGGGCAGACTATCTGCTCCAGAATCTGCAGGGGATAACAACAGCAGCAGCAATAAGAAGCGCGGAACCCGGGCATTCAGAGCGACATGCGTTTGGGGAATAAAATAGAAGGCCTGGAGCGATCGAATGGCTTGTTTCATAACTAGATGTAGATATCTGTACGTACCTCGCATGGTTTGAACAGTAAACCCCTCGCCCAAACCTTCCGCTCCGGAAGAGACAGTTTTTGCTCAAACCTGCGGTAAGCAGCCTCTGCGTCGACGTCGGGGCTGTGCTTCGGTTTACCGTCTTCGAGCAGTACATCGTTCACGGCGTCTAGAGTGTCGACGAATAAGATGTGGCTAATCGCAGCCAAACCTCCGAGAGCGTCGAGATAATAACAGAGGGTTGCCGTGTTGGTCTTCCCATGGTAGACGTCCTCGGCGGTTTTCATGAAGGTGGAAGCATAGATCCGAACCATCTGTGTTTTGTGAAATCGTGAGTAATTCAATGCATATAGCAGAGGGAAAAAACAGAGTACAGAAATGACCCATCCTTAATCGAAATATAATGCTAAAGCATGCACTTTTGTAATACATTATTGAAAGTTCAAGGACCCCACAAGCAATTTACTCCTAGACACATAAAAACATTTCCTTATGGGTACAAAAAACATTAAGTACCTGCTCCGTCGTATTCACGGAAATTTCACTTGGCCGCTTGAGCCTGTAAGATGCACTATACTGAACGCATGAAAAATAGTTAACTGCGAGGACACAATGAAAGGAAAAAAAGGTACACACCAAGTAGTTATAAGAGAGTTGCGGAAAAATATGAAATTACCACGATATTTTTAGCCAAATCCAGAGCGTCACCAGCCTGGATGCACAGTTCCTGAGACAGGGCGGTTTCCACATGCTACAAGTTTCACCCAATTAACAAACAATCAGTGAAAGTTGCGTACACCTCTAGAGCCAGATCCTTAACTGTAGCACACACTAAGACATCTTTGCTTCTTTTCTAAAACATCAAGGAAGCTTCCAAAGGAGCAGATGTATAAAAACACAATTTTGTATTTAGATTAGCACCAAGTATGTTACGAAATAATCGCAGCCGTTCGTTGACAACGCCATAGTGCTGTGAATACATCTTTAAACCCAAAACCTAAATACTAACGATGAGTAATGTAATGATTCATCTGTGTTCCGACACACCAACCTCATTTATAACAATATGTCTGGTTTGCTATGATTCATCTGTGTTCCGACACACCAACCTTAATACAACCTCCGACCCATACTAAGTGTCGCAGTTTTGCACTAAGGTTGAACCAACCTCGGTTCAAAACTGCGACACTTATTTTGGATCGCAGGGAGTAGTATTTAGCTTCCAAAGTACTGTACCAGTTATCCCCTGACTCAATGTATAATAGCACAATTTTAAAAGTTAGATTAGCACTATGTATCTTAATAAACAATTGGAACTGTTCGTTGACAACACCAAAATGATGATAATACGTTTTTAAACCCAAAAACTAAATATTGATGATCAATAATGTAATGACTCATCAATGTCCGTGACCCACCAACCTCAGTTGAGGTGATATAAAATCAAGTTTTCTGTTGCTTCAACTTTCACTTTTTCTGTTTACATGGATTCCACACACATACTTGATATTATTTATAAGAAGGGAGGAAGACTGGAGTGGACAAATGTCATTATATATACTAGAAATCATAAGTAGTTCATTCAAAAGAAACATTAAGGCCCAAGATCAGATAAGCTAATCCAATGATCCACATGCAAGACAATTGGGTTCCTAATGATGTCAAGTGTTTCATATCTATAAATATGTTGTTGCGTAAATCAATCAAGAATTTTAAATCAAAGTGTTCATGCTAAAGTTTTACAGAAGTTAGGTCGGTTTAAAAAAAACACAGCAGCGGAATTTTTTCCCCAACTCATATACTTTTAGTCAATACTTAATATTGAGTTGGGAATGTAAAATCATTTTATTGAATTCCTATTGATACTTTTTTTCATTCCTTTGACAGATCTTTACACTATAGTTAGATGTTGCTTGCACATGTACTACTTGTATTCCACAAAAATAGGGTATCGGTATCACAAATGAAAGAAACAAAATGGCAATGCTTCTGGCTTATCTGCCCATAATACAAAGTTATTTTCTATAAACTAGAATCTGAAAGAACAGCTCCATAAATTTGATTGAACATGCAAGACAGAAAACTAACCAGAATGCACAAGAAAGAATATTTCCGTAAATTATAACAAACATGCAATAAACATAACTAACCAAAATGCTTGGATTGGAAGAAATCATCTCCCGAATATACTTATATATTTTCCACTTCTCGTTGTAGAACATCTCATCAGTCTGATCCGTTGAAAAAGAACACATTAGTTCTATACTGAGATTATGAATCATTTCTATTAAATCTCAAAAGAACATTTTTTTTTCTAACTTTCAGAAAGAGTTAATTATTCATAAAGTGGACTAGGTCACTAACAAGGATATAAATACATTTCTATCAATATTCAGGATACTAGCTTTGTTATATGTCGGAACTAGTGCTGACTATTGGTAAGTACTTGAAGAAGAGATAATGATGGACATGCTAACTCCTAGATCCTGTTGTAACTAGGAGATAACTTACCTAGTTTGGTAGGAGGTCGACTCATAGCACATCATACCAAAGAGCAAAGATTGAAGACTTGTTTCCCAAGAAGATATCTCTAGATAAGGGCTCGACCCCTGCCGAAGGCTAAAGCCATTCTCGCAAGACCTAGCTAATTTGTAGATGCAATATAATTCGTGTACTCTTTAAAACCCTCATATCAATATAAACTGGTGGTGGGACGCCATTACCCTTTTTGGGAGCCTGATCCTGGGTAAACACCGTGTCTCTGTTGTCCCCGACAACACCCCCTCAAGATCCTACCCCATCTCAACCCTCTTTCACAACACACAACACCATCATAATATCGGAGGAAATTCAACGTCGACACTGTCCATAATTACAGAAAAGGAACATGGTTGGGACTTCTCGAATAGATACCCCCCTTCACCCAAAGCTTTAGACTGGAAGCAAATAATGCTACAAGGATAAGATGATCAAATCATGACATGTACATTACCAACTATTGTGATGTTTATGTACAAGTGCAGAAACCCTTGTACTCTCAAGCAATGTAAAGAAATGGGAAGTAGGAGGGTCATTAGACTTCCTTAAGGCGGCATGAAGCTGCCGCAATCTTGTGTCTCAACAACACATGTTGTGCTATTAGTTTGTTCCGACATAATCTCATACAGCCACTAGTAGAAAAAGGGTCAAACGTGAAGCACATTAGTGCCGGTTTGAATTAGAGCCGGCACTAATGTGTACATTACTGCCGGTTCGTGGCGGCGATCAATAGTACCGGTTCGTGCCACGAACCAGTACTAAAGAGGCTGTGTCAGCCTGCGGTCAGGCTATGGCCCCACCATCACCATTTAGTGCCGGTTCGTACTACGAACCGGTACTAATGAGGTTATGGCAAGCTGTTTTTAGTCCCACCTCACCAAGAGAGAGACAGTATGAGCGGTTTATAAGCCGTGAGTGCACATACAATGACGAAGAGTTGCAATGCTCACCTACATGTTGATTAGCTTCAAGCCTTGCGGAATAACATAGATTGCACTGAGTTATGTGCAGTGCAGTCTACACTATTCCGAATGGCTTGAAGCAAATTAACCAGCATTGCACCTCTTTTTTATTTTTAATAACTTATTTAAACTCCGGACTTCTTTTGTGTTCAGTATGCAGGATTTAAAGCGAAGTCATCAATTTCCAACATGTTCTGACATTATTTGTTGTTTTTCGGTCATTTACTTAATTGTTTAGAGAGCTAAATAACCGTAAAATTGAAAATCACTACAAAATGAATCCTGAAAATGTTGAAACTTGGCATGGTATCATCATATCACCCGCATAGCATGCGCGAAAGAGTAGAGAGGGTCACGGCAAAAACTGGACGCACTTCGTGTACAAACTGGACAAACTCTTTTCGAGCATCCCACCAATCAGGAAGAATCACACGGATCGTGTGTTTCTTTCTAGCTCTTGCGAGTCGTTGGATCAAAGGTGTGTTTCTTCCTAGCTCATATGAGTCGTTGGATCGAAACTACCACAATCACTTTGTGAGCCAGATGACCCTATATATAGCCCACCTCTCGCCTTCCCTGCATAAGTCTTTCAGTTCATCGACTACATACATCTACCAGTTCATCGACTACATACATCTACCAGTTCATCGACTACATACATCTACCAGTTCATCGACTGAATACAAATCATTCGGATTCGCCATCATACGTCCAACCGTGCATTTGATAGGCATATATATGCATCACGAGCCACGGTTGGGCTGTATGATGGCGATACCGATTGGTTTGTTCTAGATCCGACATAAAAGGTTTGATACAACTTCTTTTTTGTGACATAGGAGCTATCTCTCCTCCTACCTATTTTAGTTACACAACTACCTATTTGTGCCAAATTTTCACTTTTGCTGTTGCTCTTGCATCATAAGCATCTATGTTAACTGGACTTACAAGTAATGCAATTTAACCAAACTATCTTGTGATCTTCGCCAAAAGAGAGGCAGTATGAGCAGTTTATAAACCGTGAGTGCACAGACAATAATGAAGAGTTGCAATGCTCACCTACATGTTGATTAGCTTCAAGCCTTGCGAAATAGCATAGATTGCACTGAGCTATGTGCAGTGCAGTCTACACTATTCCGAATGACTTGAAGCAAATTAACCAGCATTGCACCTCTTTTTTATTTTTAATAACTTATTTGAACTACGGACTTCTTTTGTGTTCAGTATGCAGCATTTAAAGCGACGTCATCAATTTCCAACATGTTCTGACATCATTTATTGTTTTTCGGTCATTACCTAATTGTTTAGAGAGCTAAATGACCGTGAAATTGAAAATCACTACAAAATGAATCCTGAAAATGTTGAAACTTGGCATGGTATCATCATATCACCCGCATAGCATGCGCGAAAGAGTAGAGAGGGTCACGGCAAAAACTGGACGCACTTCGTGTACAAACTGGACATACTTTTTCCGAGTATCAGGGTTTCGGACGAGAACTCATCTGTTACATGGCCACTTCAATGTTTTTTAAACTTATTTGAACTCCGGACTTCTTTTGTATTCAGTATGCATCATTTAAAGCGACGTCATCAATTTCCAACATGTTCTGACATCATTTGTTAATTAGGTCGAGAAGCCTGCTATATAGAGGAGTTCGAAGAGGTAGCCGCAGCTGGGTTTATAAACCAGTGCGGCTGCCCTTCGCCGTGCGAGGTGGGACTAAACTTTGGGGTGGCAGCGCAAGGCCTTTAGTACCGGTTGGTGGCTCCAACCGGTACTAAAGGCCCCCCCCTTTAGTACCGGTTGGAGCCACGAACCGGTACTAAAGGCCCATCCTATATATATAGCACTTGCAAAAATTTTAGTTTCATCTCCCCACTTCGTCTCCAACCTCTCGCGAGACATCGCCGCGCGCGCCGCTCGATCCCGTCGTCGCCGCCCGTCGCCCATCGTCCGTCGTCATCGTCGCTGTCCCCGCCGCCGCCCGTCGTCGTCGTCGTCTCGCGCTGCCGCCCCGAACGCCGCCGCCGTCCGTCGTCATCGCCGCGGCCGTACGTCTCTCTCACACCCGCGCCGCGCGCACCGGCCCGTACGTACGCCGCCGCCCCCGCCCCGTACGCCGGCGTCCCCGCTCGTACGTACGGGGCGGCGGCGTACGGGGCGGCACTGCAGTATATACACACACATACACACACATACACACACACACACATTTTTTTACATATTTTCTGTTTTCTGTTTTTTAGAAAAAGTTAATTAGATGATCGAATATTAGATTAATGTCGAATGTTAGATGAATTAGATAGAAAAGTTAAATATATATTAATGTCAATTATTAGAGATGAATATAGCTAGATATTAATTAGGTATATGAGATTTGAACTAGTTGAATAATTAATATAACTAGTTTATTTTTAGTAAGAAAATTGTCGAACTAGTTTATTTAGGTATATGAGATTTGAACTAGTTGAATAATTAATATAACTAGTTTATTTTTAGTAAGAAAATTTAGGTATCTGAGATTTGATGATCTAATTAAAATATTATTTGTTAATGAGTTTTTCTGTTTATTTAATTTTTTATATATTTTTAGTTTATATAAATGTTACATTAATGTCGAATGTTAGATGAATTCGATAGAAAAGTTAAATATATAATAATGTCAATTGAATATATAGTTAGATATATTAATGTCAAATGTTAGATGAATATATATTTGGCTAAATATAGGTGTTTAATGTTTCACCTATATGAACATAGGAAATGTCATCTGACGACGAAAAAGATTTCATTATGTGCGAACACTGTGAAGACCAGCGCGGCCTGTGCGACCAAAATTTCCTTGTTGATGGTAGGCACTTCAGCATCAAGCTGGATGAGACATTCGAAGTTGATACAGTAAGTCACTTTGTCAATTATTATTTGAATGCAAAACTTATGCTTCATTTGCTTCAACTTATAATTTTAAATTTTCACTATTCTACTAGCGCATCACCTGCCATGCAAGAATTTTTGTCTTGGATAAGATATGTTTTAGTGCTATAGATGATATGGAGGTAAAGAGACTTTACTTGAAGACGCAGCATGGGTATACTTTCAACGTCAAATTATATAATGGAGACACATACACCCATTTTGAATGCAAAACTTGGCAAGCACTATGCAAGGCTTATGCATTTGAGCCTGATATGGTTATCACCTTTGATATTCGTCCGGAAGATGATATTGAAGGTAATATAGACATCTGGGTCGATGTGCAAACGCCTCCAGTTCTACCATTTGGTGAGTTTTTCTCAACCATGCATGCATATGTTTATGTCTTTCATACAGTTTATTCAAAAATAGTTGACAACTAATTTGTATTGTCAGCTTATTTCGGTTCAAGCAAACATGTCCGGCGCTTGGTAGACAGGACCTACTACTGCTCCGGGGCTCAACTAAACTGCGAGGAGATAAGTCATTATGTTTCATGGCTTGAGGATCTTAATACTGTCAAGACAATTTTTTCCTAAACTTAGAAATATTAGTACTCAAAACGTGCGACCAATGGTGATCGTATTGAACTACGGTCACATCTATAATCGAAAGATGGTAAGATTTTAAATATTTGTCCTTAATTAGTGCATCTTTTGCATACATTATTTTTGAAGCTAAACTTTCATTGCTTAGTATATTAATTACTATACGATGTTCTTCAACAGGGACTTCCGATGACAGTTGTGCCTCAGTGGATCGAGACAAAAGGTCGCATGTCAATGGTTAGCTTATGACCAAGATTTCCTACATTACACATGAGTGCATTCAGGATTTCTGAAAGCGGAGAATGCTTAATAGTGAAAGATTGGAGCAAAATTGTTAACGATCGCAGAGAAGTACTAGGGGGCAGCAAGGAGAAGCGCAACCCAAGATTAGGAGACAGATTCATCTGCATGCTCCGGTATGATGAATCAGGAGAGCTATACATGTTCTATACTATTCTACCTGAGAGGGAGCAACAGGATCAGTAGCTACTAGGTCATGCTCTTAATTAGTACTTGTCTCATGTCCGTGTCCTGAACTTCGATGTTGGTGATAATTATGTTGAACTTGATGATATCTTTGCTTCTGTTACAAAGTGAATGTTTTCTCTTTAAGCTAGCCAGCGTTGATGATGATTAGATAGCTAACGGTAATGACTATGATGATTAAATAGTGGTAACTAGACGACTCTGATGATTTTTAGCTAGCTAGAGTTTATTTATTTATTAATATGCGATGATGATGATGATGATGATGATGATGATGACGACTACAACTCATTATAACGTAAAACAATCCTAAATTAAATTGATAACACAAATTTAATTGAAAAATACAAAATAAAACAAAAACCCACAACCATTTAGTACCGGTTGGTGTTAAGTACCGGTTGGTGTTACCAACCGGTACTAAAGGGCTCCCGGCCCCGGAGCTGGCTCGTGCCACGTGGTTCCCCTTTAGCACCGGTTCGTGCTGAACCGGTACTAAAGGGGGGGGGCTTTAGTGCCGGTTCCTAAACCGGCACTAAAGGGCCTTACGAACCGGTGCTATTGCCCGGTTCTGCACTAGTGAGCGGCGGTGCCAACACCAAAAAGTTGTGGGTTCAAATGCACTAAACTCTTTAAAATGTCCTAGTTTTTTGCACAAATATTAATAGAAATAGGCTTGCGATCAAAAAAGTTGTGGGGTCAGCTGACCCCACAGCTTACACATGGAATCGCCACTGATCTCATATGCACGATCAATGGATAGATTGCTGATAGAAAGTTTTATTAATTTCCATCGTTCTTTAGTTGTTTAACTAACAAGGCAAAAATAAAAACTTATGATGCTCCTACTATGAACTTAAAAAGTCCAAGGCGCACCCACAATATATGTGCACACAACACTCACACCACTACATATGTGCGCATACCCTCTACACGCTGTGACTAGTATGAAATTTAACAACACCATTGTTGGATTGAATGATCGTTTGTGCTGCAAGATTTGATCACTTATAAAACGGTAAAACAACATGCCTGCTGTCTGTGCATAAATTCAATCTACATGTCATTTCCCTTCAAATTATGGTACAGTATGTTAGCTTTGTGACCAAGACCGGAATTAAGTTCAATAAAATAGTAGCCAGATATATGAACTGAGCCACCATTGTCCATTGTTCAGTTGCCGAAGATAATAACAAAAGCAGCTACATCCTAAAACAAAATTTAAATATGGGCAAACTAACCATATCTCTTTTTTTGTAAGGAAGACCCTTCTTTGCTGCATACTCCTCTTTGAACTTCTCGAGTTCTGCATAAATCTCTTCGGCGTTCACCATCTGCACCGAAGCAAACATAGAAATGTTATAAAGAATAAGGAAAGAAACAGTACATAGAAACAATTTTGTGAAGTAAAACAATGATAACTTTAGACATCAGGAATTCAGGATCATCACAAACAACAAAATAAGCACTCATCTTTAGTAGCACCAAGGCACATTCACTCTACTTTGTGTGACAAAGGCCCAAAAGAAAAAACACAAGAGAAGGGAAACAATTATGTTACTTCATTATTTTCTACCATATTAAGAATTAATCTTGTTATATACCAAAGAGATGCAAGCATGGAAGAGCAAGAAGTCAATTTGAGTTTGATGCATTGCTTGTATGAAAGACAGTATGGCACAGTTTGGCTGTGATCTGTCTAGGTTGGTAAATGTAGCGGGTCGGTCCATGTAGCACCGTCCCTAAAGCCTATATAAGAGGCATCCCAATATGTATTACCTCCGTCCCAAATTACTTGTCAAATCTAAGACAAGTAATTCGGGACGGAGAGTAGAAAGAATGTAAGCTTGCCCTATTGACAAACCTACAGAGCTTCATACTACTCTTGTGCGCATGTGTGTCAGTGTGCGTGATCCTGGTGAGAGATCCTAGTGGTTCTAACATGCTATAGGCAGGGATTGAATCCCAGCAACTCTCGCCCCCTATTCATATCACTGAAACTCCATTAAGTAGGGTAGCAGTAGTTTTTAAATGTTTCAATGTAGGATTAGATGGCCATTTAACATGATTAAGCTACTGAGTTGGTCTGTTATAGAGAAGGAGAAAAGAACAGGGGAAGAAGTCCCAGTACATTACAAACAACGATCAAGCGACCCAAAAAACAGAGGAACCGGCCCAGGCCAGCACCAGACCACCAAAGTCGGGCAGCACAAAAGCAGCATTATAACTGAAGAACACTCCCCATTAACCTACTGGCTAAAGCTGGATGAAAAAAATTGGTGGAAAAAAGTTCCGGCAGTCGCTATTTCCTCTCTCAAGATTGCCCAAACCACCAAGATACAAGGCGATCTGGTATCACCTCACGCTGCCCTGAACGAAGGGAAGCACACAGACACAACTTGGGCAAAAGGGAAGGTTAGCCCACAGGAACATGTTGTTCCAGAAGAGGAGAACGATTCGACGGCACAACCCATGAACACAAAATTCAATCCTCGGGTAGGGCATGCACCAAGATTTTAACCTGTGTGATGCGATGTGGTTCTCCAGATTCCGCAAAAAAAAGTGATGTGGTTCTCCAGGAATTATGTATGCTAGCCGAATAAAGCAAGAACAAAAAAAGTCTAGTCTAGGAGCAGCTGAAATTTACTGTTAACTCGTGAAAGCGCACTAGGAGGTTTCAATTAGAACTTGAATATGCCCTTAGGTCACAGCAGCAACCAATGTAGGAGTAGTAAAATTTCAGGAAAAACCCCCTCATGTCAGGTCCTGGCAGTACTAGTACTAGGTAAAAATTACGGCTAATTACTTAGCAGGACTCATTCACCTTGGGGTTTTCCTCCTCGTCGCCGCCGTCCCCCTCCGGGTCTGCGAGCGGGTCGGGCTGATCCGCGGCGCCCTTGCTGGCGCGTACCATGTGCTTGAGCGTCGGGCTGCCGCGCCAGCGCAGCGAGGGGACGGGCAGGGTCCAGCGCAGCGACGAGCTGCCAATGCTGCCGGCGACGGAGACGGGCGGCGCCAGAGCGACGCGGGCGCAAGGTAGGAGGGCGGCCATGGACAGCTCTGCGGTGATCATGGACGGCCGGAGTCTCGCGGCCGCTGGGGTTTGGGACCGACCTTAATGTCTTTGTTGTGTTTTGCGCTTCCTTTCTCGTGGGCGCTGACTTTTCGTCACTAGTAAGTGTGCACGTGCAACGCACGTCTATTTAAACTAATAAGTGTGCACACGCAATACGCATCTATTTGAATTAATATATTATACTAAACTTAATACAAGACAATTTATTCATAAATTTAAAATTTCCTTATAAATTACACGATCTCTTATTTCCAACTCGTACAAATAATTTGAAATATCGTTTCTCCTTAATCAACATGTCTCCTGTATTAAAAGACCACCCACTTTTCTTAATGTATAAAATTCAAAATTAGTTAGAAGATTCATCATGATTCTTCATATGCACATATTTATGCAAGTATAGTCACACATGAAAAATGTCATTTAGGACAAGCTAAGGAACCATTTTAGTGCCAACAAATTCTAGTCAAGAATTACACAAGATTGTCATGAACATATACAGAGAGAAGTGACCTCTCTTTCTCCGGGATTGATCGAACAACAAGTTTTTGTATATATCTATCCGACACTACTACATATATATATAATATAACATCTCTTACAGTCCCTAACATATAAAATCAATTTCAACTTCCACATGGCATTCTCCGTCTTTATATATGACATGGTCAAGAAAGAATCCCGCCAATTCCTCTTGAATTGCTCGTATGCGATCATGTGGTATGATTTCATTCCGCATCTGTCACATCTAATTTAAAGAAGAGGGTCAATACATATATATGAAAGGAACTCAACACAATTGATGGTAATAAAATAAAATTGTGAATATTGTTTATGTACTAAATGATATGAAATTTACCATGACCACAAAATATCCTACATTCATCATCATCATAATCAACATGCAGTTTTTGCTTCTCTTGTATGTAGTCCAAGTTTTCTATCAGGAAAACATGTTAACTCAACTGTAGATAAGGACGGTATGAAAATGCTCATGTAAAATTACAATTGCCATGTATCTGCTGGACAAACAAATACAGTTATGCAAACTTCAGGGTTTTAGTAAAACTTATGCGAACTTTAGTTTTTTCATTAAAACTTATGCAAACTTCTGGATTTTTTTAGTGAAATGTAATTTCATAACTGCAAGTAAGGTCTTGGTTCAGCGAATTTGTCTGTGAGTTCACTATGTAGTTGTGAGTTGGCCATGTAATAACCGGTAGTCAGTACTTAAAAAAACACGGATGTCTGTTGCAGGTACACGAAAATCAGTGAAAAAATAAATAAAGAAAGAAGGCAGACGTCTCTGTGTGTGCTCCAGCGCTCCTCTATTTCTCATTGCCTCATCTCTAGTTCTTATACTTCTAGATGTGTCACCACCGGCGAGGTAGCGATGACAGTAAAAAAAACAACACTCGATACTTACTTGATTAATGCGTATGTGTGGTGCGTTTGCGTGAAGGCGAGCGTCTCCGTCGTTCAGGCCTGCGAGCGGCCTCGGTGACCGTGTCCTCTCACCAGCTGGGTGGCATTATCGACGCAGGTGAGTAGTCGTCCAGCTTTGAGGCGGCGGCCTCCACGCACCGGGATTAGCATTGGACGACGTCGTCCACGCGCAAGTACCGGACAAGCGTGTCCAACGGAGCAGCACACTTAAGAGCTGAGGGAGTCGGCGGCGGCTTCGGGCGAGTGAGATGGGACCGTGATTAGCTTCACCTGCTGCACAATGGCCGAGACCTGCACCGCCCTGGGGACGATGATGGTTGGCGACCAGGCGAATCTACATGCATGGCTGTGGGGCAGACTTTTTTGGCCCACTTATACTGGTCCAAGATACTCAGTGTTGCCCCCATTTGAAGGGCCTCGGCGGTGGGTGGTTGTCAGCGTGGGTGTTGTGGATGGAGCTGAAGTCGACATGGATGCCGGTGGTCCCCGGAGAGCATGCCCAGGATGTGGACGAAGTCGTTGCAGTCAGTAGAAGTGTGTTCAGAGGAAGCCGCAGTTCCTCCTCGCGTGTCTCTCATTGTGGCTCACATGGGTGGTGGGCTGGTGACGACCGGCGACTCGCGATCACGATTCCCTGATAAGAGACGATAGGATGCGCTCGCGATTAGTTTCCTAATAATTAAATGCGTTCGTGATTAGTTATCTAATAGGATGCAGCCATGATTAGTTTCTTAATAATTAGATGTCTCCGTAATTAATTTCCTAATAGGATGGCTCGTAATTATTTTCCTAATAATAGAATGCATGCGTGATTTTTTTCCTAATAATAGGATGGGTTTGTGATTAGTTTCCTAATAATTAAATGTGTCAGTGATTAGTTTCTTAATAGGATGTGTTCGTGATTATAGTTTCCTAATTGACCAGGCATGGACTTTCATATTTTCCTCCGCGGTGAAGTACGGTCAGTCAATGTAAATTGCTAAGTGCACACAGAGAACAGATTCGGTTAAGGCTAGCCGTTAGATTGAGTTTAGTGGGACTAATCATGCGGTGGTAATGTATCTGTGTACGTTTTGTGGGGTGCACTTAGAGAAGATAATGTTTGCTCTTTTATAAGTAGTATAGATATATCTATCCGACACTACTACATATATATAATATAACATCTCTTATAATCCCTAACATATAAAATCAATTTCAACTTCCACATGGCATTCTCCGTCTTTATGTATGACATGGTCAAGAAAGAATCCCGTCAATTCCTCTTGAATTGCTCGTATGCGATCATGTGGTATGAGTTCATTTCGCATCTGTCACATCTAATTTAAAGAAGAGGGTCAATACATATATATGAAAGAAACTCAACACAATTGATGGTAATAAAATAAAATTGTGAATATTGTTTATATACTAAATGATATGAAATTTACCATGACCACAAAATATCCTACATTCATCATCATCATAACCAACATGCAGTTTTTGCTTCTTTTGTATGTAGTCCAAGTTTTTTATCAGGAAAACATGTTAACTCAACTGTAGATAAGGACGATATAAAAATGCTCATGTAAAATTACAATTGCCATGTATCTGTTGGACAAACAAATACAGTTATGCAAACTTCGGGGTTTTTTAGTAAAACTTATGCGAACTTTAGTTTTTTTCATTAAAACTTATGCAAACTTCTGGGTTTTTTAGTGAAATGTAATTTCATAACTGCAAGTAAGGTCTTGGTTCAGCGAATTTGTCTGTGAGTTCACTATGTAGTCGTGAGTTGGCCATGTAATAACCGGTAGTCAGTACTTAAAAATACACGGATGTCTATTGCAGGTACACGAAAATCAATGAAAAAATAAAGAAAGAAAGAAGGCGGACGTCTCTGTGTGTGCTCCAGCGCTCCTCTATTTCTCATTGCCTCATCTCTAGTTCTTATACTTCTAGATGTGTCACCACCGGCGAGGTAGCAATGACAGTAAAAAAAACAACACTCGATACTTACTTGATTAATGCGTATGTGTGGTGCGTTCGCGTGAAGGCGAGCGTCTCCGTCGTTCAGGCCTGCGAGCGGCCTCGGCGACCGTGTCCTCTCACCAGCTGGGCGGAATTATCGACGCAGGTGAGTAGTCGTCCAGCTTTGAGGCGGCGGCCTCCACGCACCGGGATTAGCTTTGGACGACGTCGTCCACGCGCGAGTACCGGACAAGCGTGTCCAACGGAGCAGCACACGTCAGAGCTGAGGGAGTCGGCGGTGGCTTCGGGCGAGTGAGATGGGACCGTGATTAGCTTCACCTGCTGCACAATGACCGAGACCTGCACCGCCCTGGGGACGATGATGGTTGGCGACCAGACGAATCTACATGCATGGCTGTGGAGCAGACTTTTTTGGCCCACTTATACTGGTCCAAGATACTCAGTGTAGCCCCCACTTGAAGGACCTCGGCGGTGGGTGGTTGTCAGCGTGGGTATTGTGGATGGAGCTGAAGTCGACGCGGATGCCGGTGGTCCCTGGAGAGCATGCCCAGGATATGGACGAAGTCGTTGCAGTCAGTAGAAGTGTGTTCAGAGGAAGCCGCAGTTCCTCCTCGCGTGTCTCTCATTGTGGCTCGCATGGATGGTGGGCTGGTGACGGCTGGCGACTCGCGATCACGATTCCCTGATAGGAGACGATAGGATGCGGTCGCGATTAGTTTCCTAATAATTAAATGCGTTCATGATTAGTTATCTAATAGGATGCAGCCATGATTAGTTTCTCAAT
Source organism: Triticum monococcum (assembly GCA_034509565.1). Classification (NCBI taxonomy): domain Eukaryota; kingdom Viridiplantae; phylum Streptophyta; class Magnoliopsida; order Poales; family Poaceae; genus Triticum; species Triticum monococcum. The sequence goes on along the minus strand of CM067842.1, from coordinate 70,023,692 downwards.
AATTAGATGTATCCGTAATTAATTTTCTAATAAGATGGCTCGTAATTATTTTCCTAATAATAGGATGCATGCGTGATTTTTTTCCTAATAATAGGATGGGTTTGTGATTAATTTCCTAATAATTAAATGTGTACGTGATTAGTTTCTTAATAGGATGTGTTCGTGATTATAGTTTCCTAATTGACCAGGCATGGACTTTCATATTTTCCTCCGTGGTGGAGTACGGTCAGTCAATGTAAATTGCTAAGTGCACACAGAGAACAGATTTAGTTAAGGTTAGCCGTTAGATTGAGTTTAGTGGGACTAATCATGCGGTAGTAATGTATTTGTGTATGTTTTGTGGGGTGCACTTAGAGAAGATAATGTTTGCTCTTTTATAAGTAATATAGAATAGATATAGATAGAAAAAAAATAAAGGTACGGTAAAAGGTGAAGTATGTTTTCCGAGGGAGATGCCCAAAAACGGACACGCCGACCACTGGTTTGGCCATGCCAAAGGCACTGGCCCTCTGCTTCATGTCTTTGAAAGTAATGTTAATGGTCAGATTAACTTCTGCCCTTTCTTAGTTACCGATTTGCACCTCCTAACCCTAGCCGTCATCATGGACCAATCTGTGATTGTATGGTTAGAAGGACAGTGATATTCTTTACACATCAGAGTTCAAGTCCCCGACCTAAAATTGATGGTTGCATTTTTCTGAATTTATTCCAGGCCTTTTGACGATATGCATCTAGTGAGAGGTGATGTTCGTGCGTTAATAGAGATGAGTGTGTGTGCGTTTGTCTGTACTAGGTAAATTAATGTCCCAAAAAGCCCTAGCCGAGCATTTGTGTTCACGGCGCCTCATGCCACGTGCATCATCACTTAAAACCCTACATCTCTCTTGAAGAGAGTGCATACATTCAAAATAGACAAACCATCATGAAATAAAAAGAGTAGAAGAGATAGGAGATCCAGAGAGAGTTTGCTTCACTTAGATCCATATCGGCTCGCTCCCCTGACGAGATTCACATCCATATCGCTGGAGAACTACATGATGATAGAGAGAATTCCATACTTGAGAGACAGGGATTTGTAATGCTCATTTCATTCTTTGTTACGTTGGTCCAGAACTGGCTAACATCTTGTTGTGATGATTTACGATGATATCAAAATTATTTCCTTTCATTTGATCTTTGTGATTGATTGAGATCTTTTCTCATGTACGAGTAGCCCACCTTGGGTGTGGAAGATGTAGAGCTTGGTAAGGATTGGTTGTGCTTAATGCTCATTTGATATTTGCATGGTTACATTGAAGATTGGTTGTGCGGTTGTTTATCCTTGAACTACAATATCTATGTGACTAAGCACGTATTGTCTAGCACTTCCGTGACCTTCTTGTGATATGTGTTGGTATGTATGAGGCATGAAGATGACATAAGGAGTACGGAAAGCCACAACACTTAAGCTGTTGGTCCGATTTATTGATCTTAATAGCTAAGTAGACCATTGACGATGTTAACGGTAGGCGGGACAAAAATGTTGAACAAGTCTGATCATGGGAGTTCGGCTATCGAAGGATGACCCTCTTACCAAACATCCAAGACAAAGAGTAATATCACACTACTATTTGACCAAAGGCATTTTAACTACTTATCTTGAACTGAACCCTCATGCGTCTAACAATCTTATCATAGGGAAACACCATTTACTTTTCTCGTAGCTTTAATTACTTTAGTGCAATATAATTTGTTCTCACGCATATTGCTGGAGAACTACACAACCATAGAGAGAATTCCATACTCGAGAGACAGGGATTTGTAATGCTCGTGTGGATTCCTTATGGGATCAACATAAACTTTGGAGTGCTGTGAGAAATCCCTACGACTCTATCACCTCGCACGGCCACACACGGGTAGACCACTTCCACGCCAACTATTTCACCGCGGTCAGCCGTACGATCTCGGCACCGACGGTCCGGATCGCATATCACCAAGCAGGCCAAACAAGTCACCCGCACACAAAACCTCACTCACTCCTTATCCGCTCCACTGAAGCAAGAAAAAAACCAACGGAAAATCTCGGCTCGAGCGGCTGCAGAGAATGGCGCCGGCCGCCGTCGCCGCCGCGGCCTTCCCCTTCCGCCTCTTCTCCGCCGAGGCCGCCCGCCGGACCGCGAAGGGCGGCCGGGGCAAGCGCGGCTCCGCCAGGCCCGTCAAGTCCCCTCCGCTTCCCCCCGCCTTGTCGTCCGCGAACGTCATCGGCCGCAGCGCGACCACGTTCACCCGCCTCCCTCTCCGCGACGCCGCCCCCGAGTCCGCTGAGGTCCCCCTCGAGCGGTTCCCGACCGCGCCGGGCAGCCCCGAGCGCGCAGCCCCCGCATTGCCGCGCGGGATTGTCCAGCGGTTGGGCGTGGAGCAGGACGACGAGGATGAGGATGGAGAGGTGGGCCTCGGCCGCCGTGGGGCTACCGCCGTCCGCCGGCTGCCTCTGCGAGACTCGAAGGGTGGCGGCGAGCGGGCCGCAGTCGGGCAATTCGATGCGCGCGCGGCCAGGAGGGGCCTGAATAATGGTCGCGCCATCTCGCGTCAAATGGTCGAACACCCTGGGGACGAGGAGGAGGAGGAGGAGGAGGAGTTCGTCGTCACCCGCTTGGACATCTTCGAGGGCAGTAAGGGGAGGAAAGCTCGGGCTGTTCCGCCCGAGGAGCTCGACGAGGACGATGGCGCCGTCGTGTTCGACCCGGACTACGGCGTCGACAGCGATGACGAAGACGACGAGGAATTCGTCACGGCGGCAAACGAGTGGTCTCCAGCAGGCGACGCGATTGCAAGCGCGAAGCTCGACGAGCTGGAGTACGACGGGGAGGACGACGACGACGCGGAGGTTGTGGTGTACCACCCAGACGACGACGAGGAAGAGGAGGAGGAGGAGGAGGTCGGCGTGTTTGAGGGCAGCGCCCACGACGACGACGACGACGGGGAGGAAGCGGAGGGGGAGGTGAAGGAGAAGGGGGTGCCCGCCGTGATGCGGTGCTTCGACACGGCCAGGATATACTCCAAGGCCGGCGACGGCGGCAACGGCGTGGTGGCCTTCCGGCGCGAGAAGTACGTGCCGCACGGCGGGCCGTCGGGCGGCGACGGCGGCCGCGGGGGCAACGTGTACGTGGAGGTGGACGGGGACATGAACTCGCTGCTGCCGTTCCGCAAGTCGCTGCACTACCGCGCCGGCCGTGGCGCGCACGGCCAGGGGTCGCAGATGGCCGGAGCCAAGGGCGAGGACGTCGTGGTGAAGGTGCCGCCTGGAACGGTGGTCCGGTCGGCCGCCGGCGACATAGAGCTCCTCGAGCTGATGAAGCCCGGGCAGCGAGCGCTGCTCCTCCCCGGCGGCCGCGGCGGCCGTGGCAACGCCGCGTTCAAGACGGGGACAAACAAGGTGCCCAGGATTGCAGAGAAGGGGGAGAAAGGCCCTGAAATGTATGCTATCTCTCCCTTCATCAAAGATTATTTATGCTTCAGCTTCATTGTTTGTTTAATTGTCGACGCAATCTCTGACAAATGATTAGCACCTGGACATTGGATTAGGGATCTTAGATTAGGAAGAAAATATTGTTATTAGTGAAATCATACCAATGATGAATCCAATTCTGGTCAAAATGTGGTTTCAGTTGCCTTTAGGAATAGCCTTACCAGTTGCCAATTATTATTAGCCACATATATAATTACTTGATATTGTCAATGTCCTGTCCAGAATTCCTCAATTCCTGGTGCACTCATCCTATCTGCAAGTTCAATTGCCAACGGCGATCGGGCCATGGATAAAAAATGTCTGGGGCAGCAGAATAAGTACTGCTCACAGTTTCATTTGCTTACCCTTTGCTGATAATGAGCAGACCTGTATCCACAGCTTCTAGCCAAGACACTAAAAAGAACAAACAACCTGATGTCCATCAACTGCCATTCATGTTGTACCGCAGGGCGCAGGCTTAAGTATGATATTATTTGGAACACTCAGAAATTGGACAGAGACTGCTTGGGTGCACTGCTATGTAATATCACCACAGTTGAAATATTGTGTATTTGCATATATGCATAATGGAAAAAGAGAAGCTTCTTCTACCATGCAAATTCTGTAGGGATATTAGCGTGCTATAAAGTCATCAAAGTGAAATCAAACTCCACAATGAGGATTGAAGGTCATCGCAGTGAACAACTTTAGCCTTAGTAATTGTCCAGGAAAGATTTAGTTCTAATCATGATTAAAACCTGAATCTTGAGATCACGTACTGTCACAACCTGATGTTCCTGTTCTACCTTTTTATCAGAATCCCCTAGTTTCATTGCTTGATTATTTGTAATGGGTCTAATCTAGCTCTGCTTTTGCTAACATTATGTCCTTTCTGGGATCGCTGGCAGGTGGCTTGATTTGGAGCTAAAGTTGGTTGCTGATGTGGGAATTGTAGGAGCTCCAAATGCTGGAAAGAGCACTCTTTTGAGTGCTATTAGTGCTGCCAAGCCAACTATAGCCAACTACCCCTTTACCACATTGCTACCAAATCTTGGAGTAGTCTCATTAGATTTTGATGCTACGATGGTAGTTGCAGACCTTCCTGGCTTGCTGGAAGGTGCTCATCGTGGGTATGGTTTGGGCCATGAGTTTTTAAGACACAGTGAGAGATGTTCAGTCTTGGTATGTTCTTTTTCCTGCATCCTCCCTTACTACTGAACTATATTTGAGTGCACATCACTTACGTTATTGATATAAAATATCTCTTATGTTTAAGGTTTTTTAATGCGCGAATTTTATGAGATTGGAAATCTATGTATGGCTTGCTGACTTTTTTTTCTTCTGTGTTTGTGGTCTTAGGTGCATGTAGTTGATGGTTCAGGAGAACAACCAGAATATGAGTACGAGGCTGTCCGTTTGGAACTGGAGTTATTTAGCCCAGCTTTGGTTGACAAACCTTATATAGTGGTGTACAATAAGATGGATCTTCCAGAGGCATCTGACAGATGGAATTCGTTCAGGGAAAAGCTACAGGCTCAAGGTTTTGAGCCTTACTGCATTAGTGCATTAAACAGGCAAGGAACACAAGATGTTGTTTATTCTGCCTACAAGATTCTACAGAAAGAGAGGCAAAGGGTGAAAGAAGTCGAAGGTGCTTTACACCTTATATTCGCTGTTTGTCAGATTACAGATGTAGCCAGTAGTCTGGGTTTCCAATTTAGATGTTTTTCTTGATACTGTATGTTTTGTGCAGAATGGAATAACACTCAAAATCTGAATCATGTGGCCGATGCAATAAAACGGGAAAGGAGTTCTGCCATGAATGATTTTGAGATTGTTCATGACAAGGGCGCAAATACATGGACTGTTGTTGGAGCCGGAATTGAACGGTTTGTTCAGATGACCAATTGGGAGTAAGTACCTTATTTTTCAGTGTTATTCTTAGCAAGCTCATCTGCAAGAGTTATTATTTTTCAGACTACATTGGCTGTTAGTTATCCGCATTGATCTCTCTTTACTCTTTAGCATAATAAATTATGCAGTGGCTGTAACACAGTTTTGGATTTCCCCACTGAAGTTTGAATAGATTAATCAGCTCATCTGTACATTTTCGCACGGAGATTTCTGTATCTGTTTCCATAATACTATATTTGAACAAAAGGCTGTTAGCAGCAATATACAAATAAGATGGTTCTTTCTTGATAATGTAAACCTGAGATATCTTTTGGTGAATTGAAATCTTTAACCCTTTTTTGTAATTTATTTATGACTGGAAAGGCTAGTTTAAGAATAATCTCCGCAAGCATTTATCTCATGTCTTTGTCACCTTTGTTATTCCAAGCTTGTTCTAAACTGTTTGTCGATGCAAATAAATTTTTACACTTCAGAAACAGTGCAGTGTGCAAAGTCTGGCTGGGCAGTTGTATCTCATATTGATAGATTTACATTTCAATTTTGAATAATTTTTTCGATTGATCGAAATTCCCAAGTAACCCCTTCTCCTGATGCAGTTACACGGAGTCCTTGAAAAGATTCCAGCATGTTTTGGAGGCATGCGGTGTGAACAAAACTCTTGTCAAACTTGGAGTTAATGAGGGCGATACGGTAGTTATTGGTGAGGTATGTATGCCTAGCCCTTCTTTCTGGCCAGTGACTGAACTTTGAGACAACGCAAATGGATATATCAGATATAACTAGGTCCTTTCTCCACAGATGGAAATGTTTTGGAACGAAGAGCCCAAGCGGGTCGCGGCGAGGACGATGATCTCAAGAGAAGACGATGCCGTCAGATGGCCTAAATTCAGTTAGATGAGGCGATAATCCTCGACAGCGGCAGAGGTAAGTTCTGATGGAACTGTGCACGATCACGGTATGTGTAACAAACTGAACATTACAGTGACTTATCGCTCACAGGTGGACACATCAAGCGCAAGGGGAAAGGCAATTTCCGATGCACGGTTCTGCCATCTCTGCGGCACGGGTAGCGGCTACTGGCAGCTGGTTTTCTCAGACACCGGGCACGATAGAGGCGCTCTGTTGAATCACTGGTCAGGCAGGTACATGACCACCGATCGGATTGATTTCGAACAGTTCTAGCTGGATAGCTGTGCAGAGCAGAGTTCTTGACTGGGTAGCAACTAGTTTTTGTTTTGTTGCTCCATTTTTGCATACATTGTAGTTGTAACATTGGGTGATCCCACCTCCAGTAATGAAATTTTGCAAACTGTGATTACTTTCATGCAAGTCATGTTCTAGTATGGTTGACTGTTGTTTCTCTCTCTGGTAACTAAAATCAAGACACTTGATTTCTGATAAATGATATCGGAGGGAGCTCTTTTTGTCCAAAAAAAAACTAACATGAGATCCATGGCATGCAGTGCAGGAACTTGACAGCAACGCGTCTAGCTAGTTTTAAGGGCATCTCCAGCCGCGCCCCCAACAGGCCCCTCCAGGCCACTTTTTCGGCGCCGGCGCCGAAAAAACGGCCCAGTCGCGCCCCCAGGACGCCGAAAATCGCCGGTTCGGACCTTTTTTCCGCCCGGCGGTCACAGGCCGAACCCGGCGCGCTGGGGAGCCGTTGGGGGCTCCGGCGCTAGGGAAAAGCACGCCTGGCCCACACCGCCAAGGGAAAAGTCAAGGTTTTCATCCCCGACTCGCCTCGCACCCCCCGCGCCCTCGGCCACCACTAGCTGTATCCCGGCGACGGCCGCCGCCCGACTCCGCTAGATAGCCATTCCCCGCCGGAAAATAGCAGCACTTCGCCGCGGCAGCCCCTCCCGCAACTGCTGGGCGTTTCCGGTCGCAGTTTCCGGCCGCGGAGGCGCGGTTTAACGGCGGGTTCACGGCCATCGAGCGCAAGGTGTTCGGCGATTTGCCCGTCTCGGCGATGGACTCAGACGAGGAGGAAGAGCTCGCCGCGCTGCTGGAGGAGGAAGCCGCGGCCGACGTCCAGGAAGAAGAGCATCTGATGGTGCTCGCCGCCCTCGCCCAGCTGCTGGCGAGCAGTGAAAAGCCACGGCGAGGTGGCTCGGCGCCGGGGCAGGTGAAAGCAAAGAACCGGTTGTTGGGGAACGCAGCAAAAATTCAAAATTTTCCTACGTGTCACCAAGATCTTTCTATGGAGAGACTAGCAACGAGGGGGAGGAGAGTGCATCTACATACCCTTGTAGATCGCTAAGCAGAAGCGTTCAAGTGAACGGGGTTGATGGAGTCGTACTCGTCGTGATTCAAATCACCGATGACCAAGTGCCGAACGCACGGCACCTCCGCGTTCAACACACGTACAGCCCGGTGACGTCTCCCACGCCTTGATCCAGCAAGGAGAGAGGGAGAGGTTGAGGAAGACTCCATCCAACAGCAGCACAACGGCGTGGTGGTGGTGGAGGAGCGTGGCTATCCTGCAGGGCTTCGCCAAGCACCACAGAAGAGGAGGAAGAAGAGACGCAGGGCTGCACCAAGAGAGATTGAATCGCGTGTGTTATGGGCAGCCCCCTAGGCCTCATATATATAGGGGAAGGGGAGGGGCTGCGCCCCCTCTACGGTTCCCACCCCTAGGGGGGCGGCAGCCCTAGATGGCAAAGGGGGTGGCGGCCAAGAGGGGAGAGGGGAGGGAGGCGCAGCTAGATGGGCCCTAAGGCCCATCCCCTTTAGGGTTTGCCCCCTTCCCACCTCTTAGGCGCCATGGGCCCTTGTGGGGCTGGTGCCCTTGGCCCATGTAGGCCAAGGAGCACTCCCTAAAGCCCATGTGGCCCCTTGGGGCAGGTGGCCCCACTTGGTGGACCCCCGGGACCCTTCCGGTGGTCCCGGTACGTTACCGATGAACCCCGAAACTTTTCTGGTGACCAAAACAGGACTTCCCATATATAAATCTTTACCTCCGGACCATTCCGGAACTCCTCGTGACGTCCGGGATCTCACCCGGGACTCCGAACAACATTCGGTAACAACATACAAACTTCCTTTATAACCCTAGCATCATCGAACCTTAAGTGTGTAGACCCTACGGGTTCGGGAGACATGCAGACATGATCGAGACGTTCTCCGGTCAATAACCAACAGCGGGATCTGGATACCCATGTTGGCTCCCACATGTTCCACGATGATCTCATCGGATGAACCACGATGTCAAGGACTTAATCAATCCCATATACAATTCCCTTTGTCTAGAGGTATTGTACTTGCCCGAGATTCGATCGTTGGTATCCCGATACCTTGTTCAATCTCGTTACCGGCAAGTCTCTTTACTCGTTCCGTAACACATCATCCCGTGATCAACTCCTTGATCACATTGTGCACATTGTGATGATGTCCTACCGAGTGGGCCCAGAGACACCTCTCCGTCACACGGAGTGACAAATCCCAGTCTCGATTCGTGCCAACCCAACAGACACTTTCAGAGATACCCGTAGTGTACCTTTATAGCCACCCAGTTACGTTGTGACGTTTGGCACACCCAAAGCACTCCTACGGTATCCGGGAGTCGCACAATCTCATGGTTTAAGGAAATGATACTTGACATTAGCAAAGCTTTAGCATACGAACTACACGATCTAGTGCTATTCTTAGGATTGGGTCTTGTCCATCACATCATTCTCCTAATGATGTGATCCCGTTATCAACGACATCCAATGTCCATGGTCAGGAAACCGTAACCATCTATTGATCAACGAGCTAGTCAACTAGAGGCTTACTAGGGACATGGTGTTGTCTATGTATCCACACATGTATCTGAGTTTCCTATCAATACAATTATAGCATGGATAATAAACGATTATCATGAACAAGGAAATATAATAATAACTAATTTATTATTGCCTCTAGGGCATATTTCCAACAGTCTCCCACTTGCACTAGAGTCAATAATCTAGTTCACATCGCCATGTGATTAATACTCACAGGTCACATCGCCATGTGACTAACACCCAAGAGTTTACCAGAGTCAATAATCTAGTTCACATCACGATGTGATTGACACTCAATGAGTTCTGGGTTTGATCATGTTGCTTGTGAGAGAGGTTTTAGTCAACGGGTCTGAACCTTTCAGATCCGTGTGTGCTTTACAAATCTCTATGTCATCTCCTAGATGTAGCTACCACGTTCTATTTGGAGCTATTCCAAATAACTGTTCTACTTGGAGCTATTCTAAATTGTTGCTCCATTATACGTATCCGGTATCTCTACTCAGAGCTATCCGGATAGGTGTTAAGCTTGCATCGACGTAACCCTTTACGACGAACTCTTTTACCACCTCCATAATCGAGAAAAATTCCTTAGTCCACTAGTTACTAAGGATAACTTTGACCGCTGTCCTGTGATCCATTCTTGGATCACTCTTGTACCCCTTGACTGACTCATGGCAAGGCACACTTCAGGTGCGGTACACAACATAGCATACTGTAGAGCCTATGTCTTAAGCATTGGGGACGACCTTCGTCCTTTCTCTCTATTCTGCCGTGGTCGAGCTTTAAGTCTTAACTTCATACCTTACAACTCAGGCAAGAACTCCTTCTTTGACTGATCCATCTTGAACACCTTCAAGATCATGTCAAGGAATGTGCTCATTTGAAAGTACCATTAAGCGTTTTGATCTATCCTTATAGATCTTGATGCTCAATGTTCAAATAGCTTAATCCAGGCTTTCCATTGAAAAACACTTTCCAAATAACCCTATATGCTTTCCAGAAATTCTACATCATTTCTGATCAACAATATGTCAACAACATATACTCATCAGAAATTCTATAGTGCTCCCACTCACTTCTTTGGAAATACAAGTTTCTCATAAACTTTGTATAAACCAAAATCTTTGATCATCTCATCAAAGCATACATTCCAACTCCGAGATGCTTACTCCAGTCCTTAGAAGGATTGCTGGAGCTTTGCATACTTATTAGCATATTTCAGGATTGACAAAACCTTCCGGTTGTATCACATACAACCTTTCCTCAAGAAAATCATGAGGAAACAATGGTTTTTGACATCCTATCTGCAAGATTTCATAAATAATGCAGTAATCGCTAATATAATTCCAACAGACTCTTAGCATCGCTACGAGTGAGAAAGTCTCATCGTAGTCAACTCCTTGAACTTGTCGGAAAACATCTTAACGACAAGTCGAGCTTTCTTAATGGTGACACTTACCATCATTGTCTGTCTTCCTTTTAAAATCCATCTGTACTCAACAGCCTTACGACCATCGAGCCATTCTGCCAAAGTCTACACTTTGTTTTCATACGTGGATCCTCTCTCGGATTGTATGGCCTCGAGCCATATATCGGAATCCGGGCCCACCATCGCTTCCCCATAGCTCGTAGGTTCATTGTTGTCTAGCAACATGACTTCCAAGACAGGACTACGTACCACTCTGAAGTAGTACGCATCCTTGTCATCCTACGAGGTTTGGTAGTGACTTGATCTGAAGTTTCATGATCACTATCATAAGCTTCCACTTCAATTGGTGTAGGTGCCACAGGAACAACTCTTTGTGCCCTGCTATACACTATTTGAAGTAACGGTTCAATAACCTCATCAAGTCTCCACCATCCTCCCACTCAATTCTTTCGAGAGAAACTTTTCCTCGAGAAAGGACCCGATTCTAGAAACAATCCCTTATTGCTTTTGAATCTGAGACAGGAGGCATACCCAACTGTTTTGGGTGTCCTATGAAGATGCATTTATCCGCTTTGGGTTCGAGCTTATCAGCCTGAAACTTTTCCACATAAGCGTCGCAGCCCCAAACTTTTATGAAATGACAGCTTAGGTTTCTCTAAACCATAGTTCATACGGTGTCATCTCATCGGAATTACGTGGTGCGCCTTTTAAAGTGAATGTGGTTGTCTCTAATGCCTAACCCATAAATTATTGTGGTAATTCGATAAGAGACATCATGGTATGCATCATATCCAATAGGGTGCAGTTATGATGTTCGGACACACCATCACACTATGGTGTTCCAGGCTGTATCAGTTGTGAAACAAATTCCACAATGTCTTAATTCTGTGCCAAACTCGTAATTCAGATATTCATCTCTATGATCATATCATAGATCTTTTATCCTCTTGTCACGATGATCTTTCAACTTCACCCTGAAATTACTTGAACCTTTCAATAATTCAGACTCGTGATTCATCAAGTAAATATACTCAACATCTATTCAAATCATCTGTGAAGTAAGAACATAACGATATCCACTACACGCCTCAGCACTTATTGGACTGCACACATCAAAATGTATTACTTTCAGCAAGTTGCTTTCTAGTTCCATTTTACTGAAAACGAGGCTTTCAGTCATCTTGCCCATGTGGTATGATTTGCATGTCTCAACTGATTCAAAATCAAGTGAGTCCAAACGGTCCATTTGCATGGAGTTTCTTCATGCATATACACCAATAGACATGGTTCGCATGTCTCAAACTTTTCAAAAAAGAGTGAGCCCAAAGATCCATCAACATGGAGCTTCTTCATGCGTTTTATACCGATATGACTTACGTGGCAGTGCCACAAGTGGGTGGTACTATCATTACTATCTTATATCTTTTGGCATGAACATGTGTATCACTACGATCGAGATTCAATAAACCATTCATTTTAGGTGTAAGACCATTGAAGGCATTATTCAAATAAACAGAGTAACCATTATTCTCCTTAAATGAATAACCGTATTGCGATGGACATAATCCAATCATGTCTATGCTCAACGCAAACACCAATCTCGATGGTAGAGGGAGCGTGCGATGCTTGATCATATCAACATTGGAAACACTTCCAACACATATCATCAGCTCACCTTTAGCTAGTCTCCATTTATTCCGTAGCTTTTATTTTGAGTTACTAACACTTAGCAACCGAACCGGTATCTAATACCTTGGTGCTACTAGGAGTACTAGTAAAGTACACATCAACACAATGTATATCCAATATACTTCTATCGACCTTGCCAGCCTTCTAATCTACCAAGTATCTAGGGTAATTCTGCTCCAGTGGCTGTTCCCCTTATTACAGAAGCACTTAGTCTCGGGTTTGGGTTCAACCTTGGGTTTCTTCACCAGAGCAGCAGCTGATTTGCCGTTTCATGAAGTATCCCTTCTTGCCCTTGCCCTTCTTGAAACTAGTGGTTTCACTAACCATCAACAATTGATGCTCCTTCTTGATTTCTACTTTTGTGGTGTCAAACATCGCGAATATCTCAAGGATCATCATATATGTCCCTGATATATTATAGTTCATCACGAAGCTCTAGCAGCTTGGTGGTAATGACTTCGGAGAAACATCACTATCTCATCTGGAAGATCAAACTCCCACTCGATTCAAGTGATTGTTGTACTCAGACAATCTGAGCACAAGCTCAACAATTGAGCTTTTCTCCTTAGTTTGTAGGTTAAGAAAATCGTCGGAGGTCTTATACCTCTTGACGTGGGCACGAGCCTGAAATCCCAATTTCAGCCCTCGAAACATCTCATATGTTTCAAAACTGTCTTTGGTGCCTCAACTCTAAACCATTTAACCGAACTATCATGTAGTTATCAAAACGTGTATGTCAGATGTTCGCAACATCTACAGACCACGTTCGAGGTTCAGCACACTGAGCGGTGCATTAAGGACATAAGCCTTTTACTGTCTGCATAATTGCTATTATTAACTTTCAATTAATTTTCCTCTAGGAACATATCTAAACAGTAGAACTATAGCGTGAGCTACGACATAATTTGCAAAATCCTTTTGACTATGTTCAGGATAATTAAGTTCATCTTATGAACTCCCACTCAGATAGACATCCCTCTAGTCATCTAAGTGATTACATGATCCCAGTCAACTAGGCCATGTCCGATCATCACGTGAGACGGACTAGTCAACGTCGGTGAACATCTTCATGTTGATCGTATCTTCTATACGACTCATGCTTGACCTTTCGGTCTTCTGTGTTCCGAGGCCATGTCTATACACATGCTAGGCTCGTCAAGTTAACCCTAAGTGTTTTGAATGTGTAAAACTGTCTTACACCCGTTGTATGTGAACGTAAGGATCTATCACACCCGATCATCACGTGGTGCTTCGAAACGACGAACTGTAGCAACGGTGCACAGTTAGGGGAGAACACTTCTTGAAATTTTTATGAGGGATCATCTTATTTACTACCGTTGTTCTAAGAAAATAAGATGTATAAACATGATAAACATCACATGCAATCAAATAGTGACATGATATGGCCAATATCACTTTGCTCCTTTTGATCTCCATCTTCGGGGCTCCATGATCATCATCGTCACCGGCATGACACCATGATCTCCATCATCGTGTCTTCTTGAAGTTGTCACGTCATCTATTACTTCTACTACTACAGCTAACGGTTAGCAATAAAGTAAAGTAATTACATGGCGTTTATGTTGACACGTAGGTCATAAATAAATAAAGACAACTCCTATGGCTCCTGCCGGTTGTCATATTCATCGACATGCAAGTCGTGATTCCTATTACAAGAACATGATCAATCTCATACATCACATATATCATTCATCACATCCTTTGGCCATATCACATCACATAGCATACCCTACAAAAACAAGTTAGACGTCCTCTAATTGTTGTTTGCTCGTTTTACGTGGCTGCTATGGGTTTCTAGCAAGAACGTTTCTTACCTACGCAAAGACCACAACGTTATATGCCAATTGCTATTTACCCTTCATAAGGACCCTTTTCATCGAATCCGATCCGACTAAAGTGGGAGAGACAGACACCCGCTAGCCACCTTATGCAACTAGCGCATGTTAGTCGGTGGAACCAGTCTCACGTAAGAGTACGTGTAAGGTCGGTCCGGGCCGCTTCATCCCACGATGCCGCCGAATCAAGATAAGACTAGTAACGGCAAGCATATTGAACAAAATCAACGCCCACAACTACTTTGTGTTCTACTCGTGCATAGAATCTACGCAATAGACCTAGCTCATGATGCCACTGTTGGGGAACGTAGCAGAAATTCAAAATTTTCCTACGTGTCACCAAGATCTGTCTATGGAGAGACTAGCAACGAGGGGGAGGAGAGTGCATCTACATACCATTGTAGATCGCTAAGCGGAAGCGTTCAAGTGAACGGGGTTGATGGAGTCGTACTCGTCATGATTCAAATCACCGATGACCAAGTGCCGAACGCACGGCACCTCCGCGTTCAACACACGTACAGCCCGGTGACGTCTCCCACGCCTTGATCCAGCAAGGAGAGAGGGAGAGGTTGAGGAAGACTCCATCCAACAGCAGCACAACGGCGTGGTGGTGGTGGAGAGCGTGGCTATCCTGCAGGGCTTCGCCAAGCACCACAGAAGAGGAGGAAGAAGAGACGCAGGGCTGCACCAAGAGAGATTGAATCGCGTGTGTTATGGGCAGCCCCCTAGGCCTCATATATATAGGGGAAGGGGAGTGGCTGCGCCCCCTCTAGGGTTCCCACCCCTAGGGGGGGCGGCAGCCCTAGATGGCAAAGGGGGTGGCGGCCAAGAGGGGAGAGGGGAGGGAGGCGCAGCTAGATGGGCCCTAAGGCCCATTCCCTTTAGGGTTTACCCCCTTCCCACCTCTTAGGCGCCATGGGCCCTTGTGGGGCTGGTGCCCTTGGCCCATGTAGGCCAAGGAGCACTCCCTACAGCCCATGTGGCCCCTCGGGGCAGGTGGCCCCACTTGGTGGACCCCCGGGACCCTCCCGGTGGTCCCGGTACGTTACCGATAAACCCCGAAACTTTTCCGGTGACCAAAACAGGACTTCCCATATATAAATCTTTACCTCCGGACCATTCCGGAACTCCTCGTGACGTCCGGGATCTCATCCGGGACTCCGAACAACATTCGGTAACCACATACAAACTTCCTTTATAACCCTAGCGTCATCGAACCTTAAGTGTGTAGACCCTACGGGTTCGGGAGACATGCAGACATGACCGAGATGTTCTCCGGTCAATAACCAACAGCGGGATCTGGATACCCATGTTGGCTCCCACATGTTCCACGATGATCTCATCGGATGAACCACGATGTCAAGGACTTAATCAATCCCGTATACAATTCCCTTTGTCTAGCGGTATTGTACTTGCCCGAGATTCGATCATTGGTATCCCGATACCTTGTTCAATCTCGTTACCGGCAAGTCTCTTTACTCGTTCCGTAACACATCATCCCGTGATCAACTCCTTGATCACATTGTGCACATTGTGATGATGTCCTACCGAGTGGGCCCAGAGACACCTCTCCGTCACACGGAGTGACAAATCCCAGTCTCGATTCGTGCCAACCCAACAGACACTTTCAGAGATACCCGTAGTGTACCTTTATAGCCACCCAGTTACGTTGTGACGTTTGGCACACCCAAAGCACTCCTACGGTATCCGGGAGTCGCACAATCTCATGGTCTAAGGAAATGATACTTGACATTAGCAAAGCTTTAGCATACGAACTACACGATCTAGTGCTATGCTTAGGATTGGGTCTTGTCCATCACATCATTCTCCTAATGATGTGATCCCGTTATCAACGACATCCAATGTCCATGGTCAGGAAACCGTAACCATCTATTGATCAACGAGCTAGTCAACTAGAGGCTTACTAGGGACATGGTGTTGTCTATGTATCCACACATGTATCTGAGTTTCCTATCAATACAATTATAGCATGGATAATAAACGATTATCATGAACAAGGAAATATAATAATAACTAATTTATTATTGCCTCTAGGGCATATTTCCAACACCGGCATCGTCTGCAAGGCTACTGCATGCTCTACTCCAACTACTTCGCCGATGCTCCACTTCATGGCGAGAGAACATTTCGGCGCCGTTATCGGATGAGCCGAAAGCTCTTCCTCAGGATTGTGAATTCCATCCGGGAGTTGGACAACTACTTCAAGTGCAAGATGGATTGCACTGGCGCTCTTGGATTCACCTCCATCCAGAAGTGCACGACAGCGATGAGGATGCTTGCATATGGAGCTCCCAGTGATTCACTCGACGACTATGGGCGCATGGCCGAGTCCACCAGCATAGAGTGTTTCTACAAGTTCTGTCGGGCAGTGGTGGCAGTGTTTGGGCCACAATACTTGAGAACATCCAATGCGGAAGACACTGCTCGGATCGTAGCCCAGAATGCAGCAAGAGGATTTCCTGGGATGCTTGGAAGCATCGACTGCATGCATTGGAAATGGAAGAACTGCCCATTTGGTTGGCAGGGGATGTACAAAGGCGCCAAAGGCGGTTGCAGTGTGGTGCTTGAGGCGGTAGCCACACAGGACCTCTGGATTTGGCACTCCTTCTTTGGTATGCTAGGAACTCACAATGACATCAACGTGCTGCAGTGCTCTCCTATTTTTGCCAAGCTCGTTGAGGGCCATTCTCCTCCGGTGAACTTCGAGATCAATGGGCACCAATACAACAAGGGGTACTATCTAGCTGACGGCATCTATCCGAGATGGTCGACATTTGTGAAGACGATCTCAAACCCTGTGGCAGGAGGCAAGAACGCCTGGTTTGCAAAGCTTCAGGAGGCTTGCAGGAAGGATGTCGAGCAGGCATTTGGTGTGCTCCAATCTCGATTCGCTGTTGTTCGGTACCCCGCTCAGACCTGGTCGAAAGATCAAATGTGGGAGATCATGACTTGCCGTGTCATCTTGCACAACATGATCATCGAGAGCGAGCAAGAAGACCCAGTGTTTGACACTGAACCATACTACAGGCAGGGTCCTCTAGCCGAAGTTGATCACCAGCTACCGGCAACTTGGACTGCCTATCTCAGTATGCGTCAGGAGATCCGAGACCCACAGGTGCATCATCAACTGCAGAAAGATCTAATTGAGCACCTATGGAGGCTCAAGGGGGATGCCTCGTGATGAAATACGAGTTTTTATTTGTTGAACAATATAATTTGTATTGAACTATTTGTTGTTGTAGTATTTTGTTGAAGTATTTGATTTTTCTATGATGAAATATGTGATAAGAAATAATTGTGTTGATAATTGAACGCCGAGACACGGCGAAACCACGTCGAATATGGGCCTATTCTCGCCCACATGGGCCGTTTATTCGCCAAAATTGGGCTGCAAAGTGGGCCAATTTCGGCGCCTGGGGGCGAGCTGGGGGCGACGACTGGGCGCAAAACCGCCCTCAGCGCCGAATGCATCGCCGGCTCGCCCCTAGGGGGCGATTTTTATGCGTCCTGGAGGGGGCCAACAGATGGAGATGCCCTAACAAACCTGTTTCATCATCTTGCGCTGAAGTCTTGCTACCAAGGTCTTGGTAATCCACTTTAACTGAGCAGTTCGGTTAGAAGGGATGCGGGACGCAAATTACCACAGGAGGGAGCAGTCCAATGCCAGGCGCAGCGCCGCTCCACTTTAACGCTAGGAGCCGTCCGACCAGCTCTCCCCAGTGCCACTCCACCATCCGCCTTGGCACGTACACCCTCCGACCCCCACACTTCAAAGTCTCCATCTCAATACGCTTGCCGATGCCTGATCGACGTGCAACAGACTACAGAATAATCTCATTAATTCTGAATAATGAAAATTTTGCACGAGAAAGTATACACATGTCTGGGGGGTTTGGTTTCATTTTAGAATGAATTCCATTTTTTTACACCTAAGCTTCACGTTCGTGACAAGAAATACCCAGTTTAGTAGAGTTTTCACATTTTTATTCAATTTAAGCAAACTCGTTGATGAGTGCGTCTCTCCTTTCAATTTATAAGCAAACTCGTTGATGAGCATTTCTCTCCTTCCAGTAGCGGTGGACTCACCCGGCGACCTGCTCTCCGGTGGTTTGAATTCTGGTCATTCGCCGGGACGAAATCTTTACTCGGCTTGTCGATGCTGGCAGTGACGACTTCTGCGGATGACATATTCTCCTTGGGAGCGCTACCATGGTCCTGATGACCTGATCATGTCCCTCCTCGAGTGTCGCGGGAAACCCTTGCTTCGGTTCTCGCGATGGCGGCATTACGACACCGTTCCCTTCATGATGGTGTTGCCTTTGCTGCTTGCGGAGTCCTCGGAGCTGGAGTTTGGTGCGTCTCGTTCTGGGTGTGAGTTATCTCTCAGGATATGGGCCGTCTGTTGGGGATCGTAGCAGAAATTTAAAATTTTCTACGCATCACCAAGATCAATCTATGGAGTCATCTAGCAACGAGGGGAAGAGGAGTGCATCTACAAACCCTTGTAGATTGCGAGCGGAAGCGTTCAAGAGAACGGGGATGATGGAGTCGTACTCGTCGTGATCCAAATCACCGATGATCCTAGCGCCGAACGGACGACACCTCCGCATTCAACACACGTATGGAGCGAGGACGTCTTTCGCGCCTTGATCCAGCAAGGAAGATGGAGAGGTTGAGGAAGAGGGCTCCAACAGCAGCACGACGGTGTGGTGGTGGTGGAGCAGCAGTACTCCGGCAGGGCTTCGACAAGCTCTTGCGGAGGAGGAGAGGTGTTGGGGAGGGGAGGGGCTGCGCCTTGGATGTGGTGTGCAGCCCTCCCCATGCACCTCTATTTATAGGGGAAGGAGGAAGGGGGCTGGCCCCCCTCTAGATGAGATCTCGAGGGGGGGGGGGGGGGCGGCCAAGGGGAAGGGGCTTGCCCCCCAAGCAAGGGGGCGCCCCCTTTAGGGTTTCCCCCCAACCCTAGGCGCATGGGCCCAAGGGGGGGATGCGCCCAACCCATATAGGGCTGGTTCCCTTTCCTCTACGGCCCATTAGGCCCTCCGACAGAGGTGGCTCCTCCCGGTGGACTCCCGGAACCCCTCCGGTGGCCCCGGTACAATACCGATATGCCCCGAACCTTTCCGGTGACCGTATGACAACTTCCTACATATAAATCTTCATCTCCGGACCATTTCTGAACTCCTCGTGACGTCCGGGATCTCATCCGGGACTCCGAACAACATTCGGTAATCACATACAAGTCTTCCTAATAACCCTAGCATCATCGAACCTTAAGTGTGTAGACCCTACGGGTTCGGGAACCATGCAGACATGACCGAGACAACTCTCCGGCCAATAACCAACAACGGGATCTGGATATCCATGTTGGCTCCCACATGTTCCACGATGATCTCATCAGATGAACCACGATGTCGAGGATTCAAGCAATCTCGTATTCAATTCCCTTTGTCAATCGGTACGTTAGTTGCCCGAGATTCGATCGTCGGTATCCCAATACCTCGTTCAATCTCGTTACCCGCAAGTCACTTTACTCGTTTCGTAATGCATGATCCCGTGACCAACTACTTAGTCACACTGAGCTCATTATGATGATGCATTACCGAGTGGGCCCAGAGATACCTCTCCGTCATACGGAGTGACAAATCCCAGTCTCGATTCATGCCAACCCAATAGACACTTTTGGAGATACCTGTAGTGTACCTTTATAGCCACCCAATTACGTTGTGACGTTTGGTACACCCAAAGCACTCCTACGGTATCCGGGAGTTGCACAATCTCATGGTCTAAGGAAATGATACTTGACACTTAGAAAAGCTCTAGCACACGAACTACACGATCTTGTGCTATGCTTAGGATTGGGTCTTGTCCATCACATCATTCTCCTAATGATGTGATCCCATTATCAATGACATCCAATGTCCATGGTCAGGAAACCGTAACCATCTATTGATCAATGAGCTAGTCAACTAGAGGCTCACTAGGGACATGTTGTGGTCTATGTATTCACACATGTATTACGATTTCCGGATAACACAATTATAGCATGAACAATAGACAATTATCATGAACAAGGAAATATAATAATAACCATTTTACTATTGCCTCTAGGGCATATTTCCAACAATCTCCCACTTGCACTAGAGTCAATAATCTAGTTACATTGTGATGAATTGAACACCCATAGAGTTCTGGTGTTGATCATGTTTTGCTCGAGGAAGAGGTTTAGTCAACGGATCTGCGACATTCAGGTCCGTATGCACTTTACAAATATATATGTCTCCATTTTGAACATTTTCACGAATGGAGTTGAAGCGACGCTTGATATGCCTGGTCTTCCTGTGAAACCCAGGCTCCTTGGCAAGGGCAATAGCTCCAGTGTTGTCACAGAAGAGAGTCATCGAGCCCGACGCATTGGGAATAACTCCTAGGTCGGTAATGAACTCCTTCACCCAGATTGCTTCTTGTGCTGCCTCCGAGGCTGCCATGTACTCCGCTTCACATGTAGATCCCGCCATGATGCTTTGCTTGCAACTGCACCAGCTGACTGCCCCACCATTCAAAATATACACGTATCCGGTTTGTGACTTGGAGTCATCCAGATCTGTGTCGAAGCTAGCATCAACGTAACCCTTTACGACGAGCTCTTCGTCACCTCCATAAATGAGAAACATATCCTTAGTCCTTTTCATGTACTTCAGGATATTCTTGACCGCTGTCCAGTGTTCCACGCTGGGATTACTTTGGTACCTTCCTACCAAACTTACGGCAAGGTTTACATCAGGTCTGGCACACAACCACTAGTAGAAAAAGGGTCAAACGTGAAGCACATTAGTGCCGGTTTGAATTAGAGCCGGCACTAATGTGTACATTAGTGCCGGTTCATGGCGGCGATCAATAGTACCGGTTCGTGGTGAACCTTTAGTACCGGTTCATGCCACGAACCGGTACTAAAGAGGCTGTGTCAGCCTGCGGTCAGGCTATGGCCCCACCATCACCATTTAGTGCCGGTTCGTACCACGAACCGGTACTAATGAGGTTACGGCAAGCTGTTTTTAGTCCCACCTCGCCAAGAGAGAGGCAGTATGAGCGGTTTATAAGCCGTGAGTGCACAGACAATGACGAAGAGTTGCAATGGTCACCTACATGGGTTGATTAGCTTCAAGCCATTCGGAATAGTGTAGATTGCACTACAGCATAGATTGCACTGAGCTATGTGCAGTGCAGTCTACACTATTCCGAATGGCTTGAAGCAAATTAACCAGCATTGCACCTCTTTTTTATTTTTAATAACTTATTTAAACTCCGGACTTCTTTTGTGTTCAGTATGCAGCATTTAAAACTCCGGACTTCTTTTTGTGTAAGTGACTTGGGAAAAACTCAAGTTTGGCAAACTCTACTGACTAAGAAATTTCTTCAAAAACAATTTCTATCCAATAAAAAAAGACTAGAGGATTACACTTTTCATAGGTTTTGATGAATGTGAACCATAATTTTTAGAGTTACATTGACAGAGTAGTTGCCAATGGAGCTAACCCAATTCTAGGCAGATTGTTAGTCTAATGAAAGTCTATTAACAAAACAATTTTCTAGTTTATACATCATATCTTTCACAAATCTAGTGACAATACCAAAATATAAAGATGAAGGTTGGAGATATATCATATTCAAAAGGACCTTGTAGTTAGATATAGCAGAACCCACTAGTAGAAAAACGGTCAAATGTGAAGCACATTAGTGCCGGTTTGAATTTGAGCCGGCACGAATGTGACCATTAGTGCCGATTCCAACGGCTAGCCGGGCTGCTACCATTAGTACCGGTTCGTTGCCAATCTTTAGCACCGGTTCGTGCCACGAACCGATACTAATGTGCATCCCATCAATCAGGAAGAATCACACGGATCGTGTGTTTCTTTCTAGCTCTTGCGAGTCGTTGGATCAAGGGTGTGTTTCTTCCTAGCTCATGTGAGTCGTTGGATCGAAACTACCACAATCACTTTGTGAGCCAGACGACCCTATATATGGCCCACCTCTCGCCTTCCCTATATAAGTCTTTGAGTTCATCGACTACATACATCTACCAGTTCATCGACTACATACATCTACCAGTTCATCGACTGAATACAAATCATTCGGATTCGCCATCATACGCCCAACCGTGCATTTTATATGCATATATATGCATCACGAGCCACGGTAGGGCTGTATGATGGCGATATCGATTGGTTTGTTCTAGATCCGACATAAAAGGTTTGATACAACTTCTTTTTTGTGACATAAGAGCTATCTCTCCTCCTACCTATTTTAGTTACACAACTACCTATTTGTGCCAAATTTTCACTTTTGCTGTTGCTCTTGCATCATAAGCATCCATGTTAACCGGACTTACAAGTAATGCAATTTAACCAAACTATCTTGTGATCTTCGCCAAGAGAGAGGCAGTATGAGCGGTTTATAAGCCGTGAGTGCACAGACAATGACGAAGAGTTGCAATGCTCACCTACATGTTGATTAGCTCCAAGCCATTCGGAATAGTATAGACTGCACTGCAGCATAGATTGCACTGAGCTATGTGCAGTGCAGTCTACACTATTCCAAATGGCTTGAAGCAAATTAACCAGCATTGCACCTCTTTTTTATTTTTAATAACTTATTTAAACTCTGGACTTCTTTTGTGTTCAGTATGCAGCATTTAAAGCGACGTCATCAATTTCCAACATGTTCTGACATCATTTGTTGTTTTTTGGTCATTTACCTAATTGTTCAGTATGCAGCATTCAATTTCCAGAAGAAAATAAATAGAAGAAAATAATTAATGCAGAAAATAAAAAAACTATACAAAAAATTACTCAAAAATAAATAGAAGAAAATAAATAATGTAGAAAAGAAAAAACTATATAAAAAACTACTCAAAAATAAATAGAAGAAAGTAATGCAGAAAAGAAAAAACTATATAAAAACTGGACGCACTTCGTGTACAAACTGGACAAACTCTTTCCGAGTATCAGGGTTTCGGAGTCCGGAGTGGGTACTAATGTACAACTTTCACCGAAGCCCAGAGTGGGTACTAATGTGCATCGCACCAATCAGGAAGAATCACACGGATCATGTGTTTCTTTCTAGCTCTTGCGAGTTGTTGGATCAAAGGTGTGTTTCTTCCTAACTCATGTGAGTCGTTGGATCGAAATTACCACAATCACTTTGTGAGCCAGCCGACCCTATATATAGCCCACCTCTCGCCTTCCCTGCATAAGTCTTTTAGTTCATCGACTACATACATCTACCAGTTCATCGACTGCATACATCTACCAGTGCATCGACTGAATACAAATCATTCGGATTCGCCATCATATGTCCAACCGTGCATTTGATATGCATATATATGCATCATGAGCCACGGTAGGACTGTATGATGGCGATACCGATTGGTTTGTTCTAGATCCGACATAAAAGGTTTGATACAACTTCTTTTTTATGACATAAGAGCTATCTCTCCTCCTACCTATTTTAGTTACACAACTACCTATTTGTGCCAAATTTTCACTTTTGCTGTTGCTCTTGCATCATAAGCATCCATGTTAACTGGACTTACAAGTAATGCAATTTAACCAAACTATCAGGGTTTCGGACTATACAAAAATAAATAATGCAGAAAATAAAAAAACTATACGAAAAAATTACTCAAAAATAAATAGAAGAAAATAAATAATGCAGAAAATAAAAAACTACTCAAAAACAAATAAAAGAAAAAACTATATAAAAAATTTGTTGGCGCACTGCCCTGTGGGTCTACCAGACCTAGGGTGTGCAAATGCAGGCCTAGAAGGGCCAACAGACTCACAAGGCAGCGCGCCCTAATTAATTAGGCCCATAAGCCTGCTATATAAAGGAGTTCGAAGAGGTAGCCGCAGCTGGGTTTATAAACCAGTGCGGCTGCCTTTCGCCGGGCGAGGTGGGACTAAACTTTGGGGTGGCAGCGCAAGGCCTTTAGTACCGGTTGGTGGCTCCAACCGGTACTAAAGGCCTTCGTTTCCCGCCGCTTGGCCTGGCGAAAATAGGCCTTTAGTACCGGTTGGAGCCATGAACCGGTACTAAAGGCCCATCCTATATATATAGCACTTACGAAAATGTCAGTTTCATCTCCCACTTCGTCTCCAACCTCCGCCGCGCGCGCCGCTCGATCCCGTCGTCGCCGCCCGTCGCCCGTACCGTCGTCCGTCGTCTCGCGCTGTCCCCGCCGTCGCCCGTCGTCGTCGTCGTCTCGCGCTGCCGCCCCGAACGCCGCCGCCGTCCGTCGTCATCGCCGCGGCCGTACGTCTCTCTCTCGCTCCCGCACACACATACACACACATACATATACACACACACACCGGCGCCCCCGCCCCGTACGCCGGCGCCCCCGCTCGTACGTACGGGGCGGCGGCGTATGGGGCCGCACACACACACATACCACACATACACACATACACACATACGTACACACATATACGTATATATACACACACATGCATACACACACACATTTTTTTTTACTTATTTTCTATTTTTTAGAAAAGTTAATTAGATGATCAAATGTTAGATTAATGTCGAATGTTAGATGAATTAGCTAGCTAGATAGAAAAATTGTCGAACTAGAGATTAGAACTAGTTGAATAATTAATATAACTAGTTTATTTTTAGTAAGAAAATTTAGGTATATGAGATTAGAACTAGTTGAATAATTAATATAACTAGTTTATTTTTAGTAAGAAAATTTAGGTATATGAGATTAGAACTAGTTGAATAATTAATATAACTAGTTTATTTTTAGTAAGAAAATTTAGGTATATGAGATTATTAGAACTAGTTGAATAATTAATATAACTAGTTTATTTTTAGTAGGAAAATTTAGGTATATGAGATTTGATGATCTAATTAAAATATTATTTGTTAATGAGTTTTTTGTTTATTTAATTTTTTATATATTTTGAGTTTATATAAATGTTAGATTAATGTCGAATGTTAGATGAACTAGATAGAAAAGTTAAATATATAGTAATGTCAATTGAATATATAGTTAGATACATTAATGTCAAATGTTAGATGAATTTATATTTGACTAGATATAGGTGTTTAATGTTTCACCTATATGAACATAGGAAATGTCATCTGACGACGAAAAAGATTTTATTATGTGCGAACACTGTGAAGACCATCGCGGCCTGTGCGACCAAAATTTCCTTGTTGATGGTAGGCGCTTCAGCATCAAGCTGGATGAGACATTCGAAGTTGATACAGTAAGTCACTTTGTCAATTATTATTTGAATGCAAAACTTATGCTTCATTTGCTGCAACTTATAATTTTAAATTTTCACTATTCTACTAGCGCATCCCCTGTCATGCAAGAATTTTTATCTTGGATAAGATAGGTTTTAGTGCTATTGATGGTATGGAGGTAAAGAGGGTTTACTTGAAGACGGAGCATGGGTATACTTTCAACGTCAAATTATATAATGGAGACACATACACCCATTTTGAATGCAAAACTTGGCAAGCACTATGCAAGGCTTATGCATTTGAGCCTGATATGGTTATCACCTTTGATATTCGTCCGGAAGATGATATTGAAGGTAATATAGACATCTGGGTCGATGTGCAAACGCCTCCAGTTCTACCATTTGGTGAGTTTTTCTCAACCATGCATGCATATGTTTATGTCTTTGATACAGTTTATTCAAAAATAGTTGACAACTAATTTGTATTGTCAGCTTATTTCGGTTCAAGCAAACATGTCTGGCGCTTGGTAGACAGGACCTACTACTGCCCCAGGGCTCAACTAAACTGCGAGGAGATAAATCATTATGTTTCATGGCTTGAGGATCTTAATACTGTCAAGACAATTTTTTCCTAAACTTAGAAATGTTAGTACTCAAAACGTGCGACCAATGGTGATCGTATTGAACTACGGTCACATCTATAATCAAAAGATGGTAAGATTTTAAATATTTGTCCTTAATTACTGCATCTTTTGCATACATTATTTTTGAAGCTAAACTTTTATTGCTTAGTATATTAATTACTATACGATGTTCTTCAACAGGGACTTCCGATGACAGTTGTGCCTCAGTGGATCGAGACAAAAGGTCGCATGTCAATGGTTAGCTTACGACCAAGATTTCCTACATTGCACATGAGTGCATTCAGGATTTCTGAAAGCGAAGAATGCTTAATAGTGAAAGATTGGAGCAAAATTGTTAACGATCGCAGAGAGGTACTAGGGGGCAGTAAGGAGAACCGCAACCCAAGATTAGGAGACAGATTCATCTGCATGCTCCAGTATGATGAATCAGGAGAGCTATACATGTTCTATGCTATTCTACCTGAGAGGGAGTAGCAGGATCAGTAGCTACTAGTTCATGCTCTTAATTAGTACTTGTCTCATATTCGTGTCCTGAACTTCGATGTTGGTGATGATTATGTTGAACTTGATGATCTCTTTGCTTCTGTTACAAAGTGAATGTTTCCTCTTTAAGCTAGCCAGCGTTGATGATGATTAGATAGCTAGCGGTAATGACTATGATGATTAAATAGTGGTAATTAGACGACTACGATGATTTTTAGCTAGCTAGAGTTTATTTATTTATTAATATGCAATGATGATGATGACGATGACGACTACAACTCATTATAACGTAAAACAATCCTAAATTAAATTGATAACACAAATTTAATTGAAAAATACAAAATAACACAAAAAAACCCACAACCATTTAGTACCGGTTGGTGTTACCAACCGGTACTAAAGGGCTCCCGGCCCCCGGAGCTGGCTCGTGCCACGTGGTTCCCCTTTAGCACCGGTTCGTGATGAACCGGTACTAAAGGGGGGGCTTTAGTGCCGAAACTTTAGTGCCGGTTCCTGAACCGGCACTAAAGGGCCTTACAAACCGGTGCTATTGCCCGGTTCTGCACTAGTGAGCATGGCATACATAATAGACCCTATGGACGAGGCATAGGGGACGACACTCATCTTTTCTCTATCTTCTGCCATGGTCGGGCATTGAGCCGTGCTCAATCTCGTACCTTGCAATACAGGCAAGAACCCCTTCTTGGACTGATCCATATTGAACTTCTTCAATATCTTGTCAAGGTACATACTCTATGAAAGACCAATGAGGCGTCTCGATCTATCTCTATAGATCTTGATGCCTAATATATAAGCAGCTTCTCCAAGATCCTTCATGGAAAAACACTTGTTCAAGTAGGCCTTTATGATTTCCAAGAATTCTATATCATTTCCCATCAATAGTATGTCATCCATATATAATATGAGAAATGCTACAGAGCTCCCACTCACTTTCTTGTAAACACAGGCTTCTCCATAAGTCTGCGTAAACCCAAACGCTTTGATCATCTCATCAAATCGAATGTTCCAACTCCGAGATGCTTGCACCAACCCATAGATTGAGCGTTGGAGCTTGCACACCTTGTCAGCATTCTTAGGATCGACAAAACCTTCCGGCTGCATCATATACAATTCCTCCTTAAGGAAACCATTAAGGAATACCGTTTTGACGTCCATTTGTCATATCTCATAATCATAGAATGCGGCAATTGCTAACATGATTCGGACGGACTTCAGCTTCGCTATGGGTGAGAAAGTCTCATTGTAGGCAACCCCTTGAACTTGTCGATAACCCTTAGCGACAAGCCGAGCCTTATAGATGGTCACATTACCATCCGCGTCTGTCTTCTTCTTAAAGATCCATTTATTTTCTATGGCTTGCCGATCATTGGGCAAGTCAGTCAAAGTCCATACTTCGTTTTCATACATGGATCCTATCTTGGATTTCATGGCTTCCAGCCATTTGTCGGAATCTGGGCCCGCCATCGCTTCTTCATAGTTCGAAGGTTCACCATTGTCCAACAACATGATTTCCAGGACAGGGTTGCCGTACCACTCTGGTGCGGAACGTGTACTTGTGGACCTACGAAGTTCAGTAGCAACTTGATCTGAAGTTTCATGATCATCATCACTAACCTCCTCTCTAGTCGGTGCAGGCACCTCAGGAACATTTTCCTGAGCTGCGCCACTCTCCGGTTCAAGAGGCAATACTTCATCAAGTTCTACTTTCCTCCCACTTACTTCTTTCGAGAGAAATTCTTTCTCTAGAAAGGATCCATTCTTAGCAACAAAGATCTTGCCTTCGGATCTGAGGTAGAAGGTATACCCAATAGTTTCTTTAGGGTATCCTATGAAGACACATTTTTCCGATTTGGGTTCGAGCTTTTCAGGTTGAAGTTTCTTCACGTAAGCATCGCATCCCCAAACTTTTAGAAACGACAGCTTAGGTTTCTTCCCAAACCATAACTCATACGGTGTCATCTCAACGGATTTCGACGGAGCCCTATTTAAAGTGAATGCGGTAGTCTCTATAGCATAGCCCCAAAATGACAGCGGTAGATCGGTAAGAGACATCATAGATCACACCATATCTAATAGAGTGCGATTACGATGTTTGGACACACCATTACGTTGAGGTGTTCCAGGCGGCGTGAGTTGTGAAACTATTCCACATTTCCTTAAGTGCGTGCCAAATTCGTAACTCAAATATTCTCCCCCACGATCTGATCGTAAGAACTTGATTTTTCTGTCACGTTGATTCTCAACCTCACTCTGAAATTCCTTGAACTTTTCAAAGGTCTCAGACTTGTGTTTCATTAAGTAGACATACCCATATCTACTCAAGTCATCAGGGAGGGTGAGAACATAACGATAGCCACCGCGAGCCTCAACACTCATTGAACCGTACACATCAGTACGTATGATTTCTAATAAGTTGGTTGCTCGCTCCATTGTTCCGAAGAACGGAGTCTTGGTCATTTTGCCCATGAGGCATGGTTCGCACGTGTCAAATGATTCATAATCAAGAGACTCCAAAAGTCCATCTGCATGGAGTTTCTTCATGCGTTTGACACCAATGTGACCAAGGCGGCAGTGCCACAAGTATGTGGGACTATCATTATCAACCTTACATCTTTTGGTATTCACACTATGAATATGTGTAACATCACGTTCGAGATTAAATAAGAATAAACCATTGACCAGCGGGGCATGACCATAAAACATATCTCTCATATAAATAGAACAACCATTATTCTCGGATTTAAATGAGTAGCCATCTCGTATTAAACAAGATCCTGATACAATGTTCATGCTCAAAGCTGGCACTAAATAACAATCATTGAGGTTTAAAACTAATCCCGTAGGTAAATGTAGAGGTAGCGTGCCGACGGCGATCACATCGACCTTGGAACCATTCCCGACGCGCATCGTCACCTCGTCCTTTGCCAGTCTCCGCTTATTCCGCAGCTTCTCCGGTCAATAACCAATAGCGGGACCTGGATGCCCATATTGGTTCCTACATATTCTACGAAGATCTTTTATCGGTCAGACCGCATAACAACATACGTTGTTCCCTTTGTCATCGGCATGTTACTACGAGTACTGGTAAGGTACACATCAAAAACATGTATATCACATATGTTACACATCAATAACATGTATATCACATATACCTTTGGTGTTGCCGGCCTTCTTATCCGCTAAGTACTTGGGGCAGTTCCGCTTCCAATGACCACTTCCCTTGCAATAAAAAACACCCAGTCTCAGGCTTGGGTCCATTCTTTGGCTTCTTCCCGGCAGCTTGCTTACCGGGCGCGGCAACCCCCTTGCCGTCCTTCTTGAAGTTCTTTTTACCCTTGCCCTTCTTGAACTTAGTGGTTTTATTCACCATCAACACTTGATGTTCCTTTTTGATTTCCACCTCCGCTGATTTCAGCATTGAATATACCTCAGGAATGGTCTTTTCCATCCCCTGCATATTGAAGTTCATCACAAAGATCTTGTAGCTAGGTGGGAGCCACTGAAGGATTCTCTGTCAATGACCGCATCATCTGGGAGATTAACTCCCAGCTGAGACAAGCGGTTGTGCAACCCAGACATTTTGAGTATGTGCTCGCTGACGAAACTATTCTCCTCCATCTTACAACTGTAGAACTTGTCAGAGACTTCATATCTCTCGACCCGGGCATGAGCTTGGAAAACCATTTTCAGCTCTTGGAACATCTCATATGCTCCGTGTTGCTCAAAACGCTTCTGGAGCCCCGGTTCTAAGCTGTAAAGCATGCCGCACTGAACCAGGGAGTAATCATCAGCACGGGACTGCCAAGCGTTCATAACGTCTTGGTTTGCTGGGGGTGGTGCTCCACCTAGCGGTGCTTCAAGGACATATGCTTTCTTGGCAGCTATGAGGATGATCCTCAAGTTCCGGACCCAGTCTGTATAGTTGCTACCATCGTCTTTTAGCTTGGTTTTCTCTAGGAACGCGTTGAAGTTGAGGACAACATTAGCGTGGGCCATTTGATCTACAAGACATATTGTAAAGATTTTAGACTAAGTTCATGATAATTAAGTTCATCTAATCAAATTATTTAATGAACTCCCACTCGAATAGACATCCCTCTAGTCATCTAAGTGATACATGATCCGATTCAACTAGGCCATGTCCGATCATCACGTGAGACGGACTAGTCATCATCGGCGAACATCTTCATGTTGATCGTATCTTCTACATGACTCATGGTCGACCTTTCGGTCTTCCGTGTTCCAAGGCCATGTCTATACATGCTAGGCTCATCAAGTCAACCTAAGTGTTTTGCGTGTGTAAATCTGGCTTACACACGTTGTATGCGAACTTTAGAACCTATCACACCCGATCATCACGTGGTGCTTCGGAACAACGGACCTTAGCAATGGTGCACAGTTAGGGGGAACACTTTCTTGAAATTATTGTGAGGGATCATCTTATTTATGCTACCGTCGTTCTAAGCAAATAAGATGTAAAACATGATAAACATCACATGCAATCAAATAGTGACATGATATGGCCAATATCATTTTGCTCCTTTTTGATCTCCATCTTCGGGGCGCCATGATCATCGTCGTCACCGGCATGACACCATGATCTCCATCACCGTGTCTTCATGAAGTTGTCTCGTCAACTATTACTTCTACTACTATGGCTAACGGTTAGCGATAAAGTAAAGTAATTACATGACATATAAGTTGACACGCAGGTCATAAATAAATTAAGACAACTCCTATGGCTCCTGTCGGTTGTCATACTCATCGACATGCAAGTCGTGATTCCTATTACAAGAACATGATCAATCTCATACATCACATATATCATTCATCGCATCCTTTTGGCCATATCACATCACACGGCATATGCTGCAAAAACAAGTTAGACGTCCTCTAATTGTTGTTGCAAGTTTTTACGTGGCTGCTATAGGTTTCTAGCAAGAACGTTTCTTACCTACGTCAAAACCACAACGTGATATGCCAATTTCTATTTACCCTTCATAAGGACCCTTTTCATCGAATCCGATCCGACTAAAGTGGGAGAGACAGACACCCGCTAGCCACCTTATGCAACTAGTGCATGCCAGTCGGTGGAACTAGTCTCACGTAAGCGTATATGTAAGGTCGGTCCGGGCTGCTTCATCCCACGATGCCGCCAAATCAAGATAAGACTAGTAACGGCAAGTAAATTGACAAAATCGACGCCCACAACAACTTGTGTTCTACTCGTGCATAGAAACTACGCATAAACCTGGCTCTGATACCACTATTGGGGATCATAGTAGAAATATAAAATTTTCTACGCATCACCAAGATCAATCTATGGAGTCATCTAGCAACGAGGGGAAGAGGAGTGCATCTAAATACCCTTATAGATCGCGAGCGGAAGCGTTCAAGAGAACGGGGATGATGGAGTCGTACTCGTCATGATCCAAATCACCGATGATCCTAGCGCCGAACGGACGGCACCTCCGCGTTCAACACACGTATGGAGCGAGGACGTCTTCCGCGCCTTGATACAGCAAGGAAGAGGGAGAGTTTGAGGAAGAGGGCTCCAACAGCAGCACGATGATGTGGTGGTGGTGGAGCAGCAGTACTCCGGCAGGGCTTCGCCAAGCTCTTGCGGAGGAGGAGGGGTGTTGGGGAGGGGAGGGATGCGCCTTGGATGTGGTGTGCAGCCTTCCCCATGCCCCTCTATTTATAGGGGAAGGAGGAAGGGGGCCGGCCCCCTCTAGATGAGATCTAGAGGGGGGCGACGACCAAGGGGAGGGGGCGCCCCCCTTAGGGTTTCCCCCCAACCCTAGGTGCATGGGACCAAGGGGGTATGCGCCCAGCCCATGTAGGGCTGGTTCCCTTTCCTCTACAGCCCATTAGGCCCTCCGAGAGAGGTGGCCCCTCTCGATGGACCCCCGGAACCCCTCCGGTGGCCCCGGTACAATACCGATATGCCCCCGAACCTTTCCGGTGACCGTATGACAACTTCCTACATATAAATCTTCACCTCCGGACCATTCCGGAACTCCTCGCGGCGTCCGGGATCTCATCCGGGACTCCGAACAACATTCAGTAATCACATACAAGTCTTCCTAATAACCCTAGTGTAACGCCCTCGATGCGGCTATATCTCCTACGTGTCGAAGCACGACTTAGAGGCATAACCGCATTGAAAGCAATGTCGCAAGTAGGGTAATCTTCACAACAACCCATGTAAATAAATAAAAGGGGAAAGGATACATAGTTGGCTTACACTCGCCACGTCACACAAATACATGAATAACATTACAATCATCCAATACACTCATGGTCCGACTACGGTACCAAAATAAAGATCAACCCCCACATGCGACCAAGTCCCCGACCACCCCAACTGGGCAGCACTACTGATCATCTGGGAAAGACACATAGTAACGATGAGAGTCTTCATCGAACTCCCACTTGAGCTCAAGCGCATCGTCTGGAACGGTATCATCGGTCCCTGCATATGGTTTTGGAAGTAAAATGTGAGTCACGGGGACTCAGCAATCTCACACCCTCGCGATCAAGACTATTTAAGCTTATAGGTAAGGCAAGGTATGATGTGGAGCTGCAGCAAGCGACTAGCATGTATGGTGGCTAACCTATTCGCAAAAGAGAGCGAGAAGAGAAGGCAAAAGCACGGTCGAACAACTATGATCAAGAAGTGATCCTAGAACAACCTACGTCAAGCATTACTCCAACACCGTGTTCACTTCCCGGACTCCGCCGAGAAGAGACCATCACGGTTACACATGTGGTTGATTCATTTTAATTAAGTTAAGCTTCATGTTATCTACAACCGGACATTAACAAATTCCCATCTGCCCATAACCGCAGGCAAGGCTTTCGAAAGTTCAAATCCCTGCAGGGGAGTCCCAACTTAGCCCATCACAAGCTCTCACGGCCAACGAAGGATATTCCTTCTCCCAAGACAAACCGATCAGACTCGGCATCCCAGTTACAAGACATCCTCGACAATGGTAAAACAAGTCCAGCAAGACCACCCGCTGTGCCGACAAATCCCGATAGGAGCTTCACATATCTCGTTCTCAGGGCACACCGGATAAGCTAAGCGTACGGGAGCCAACGTAACCCAAGTTGCCAAGGGACGGCCCCGCACGATGCTCTGGGTTGGACCAACACTTAGAGAAGCACTGGCCCGGGGGTTTAAAATAAAGATGACCCTTGAGTCCGCGAAACCCAAGGGAAAAAGGCTAGGTGGCGAATGGTAAAACCAAGGTCGGGCCTTGCTGGAGGAGTTTTATTCAAGGCGAACTGTCAAGGGGTTCCCATTATAACCCAACCGTGTAAGGAACGCAAAATCTAGAAACATAACACCGATATGATGGAAACTAGGGCGACAAGAGTGGAACAAAACACTAGGCAAAAGGCCGAGCCTTCCACCCTTTACCAAGTATATAGATGAATTAAGATAAACAAGATAATATGGTGATATCCCAATAATAAACAATGTTCCAACAAGGAACGATCTCCAACCTTCACCTGCAACTAGCAACGCTATAAGAGGGGCTGAGCAAAGCGGTAACATAGCCAAACAACGGTTTGCTAGGACATGGTGGGTTAGAGGTTTGACATGGCAATATGGGAGGCATGATAAGCAAGTGGTAGGTTGTTGGGGAACGTAGTAATTTCAAAAAATTTCCTACGCACACGCAAGATCATGGTGATGCATAGCAACGAGAGGGGAGAGTGTTGTCCACGTACCCTCGTAGATCGAAAGTGGAAGTGTTAGCACAACGCGGTTGATGTAGTCGTACGTCTTCACGATCCAACCGATCAAGTACCGAACGCACGGCACCTTCGAGTTCTGCACACGTTCAACTCAATGACATCCCTCGAACTCCGATCCAGCCGAGTGTTGAGGGAGAGTTTCTTTAGCACGACGGTGTGGTGACGATGATGATGTTCTACCGACGCAAGGCTTTGCCTAAGCACCGCTACGATATGATCGAGGTGGATTATGGTGGAGGGGGGCACCGCACACGGCTAAGAGATCAAGAGATCAATTGTTGTGTCTATGGGGTGCCCCCTGGCCACGTATATAAAGGAGTGGAGGAGGGGAGGGGCCGGCCCTCTCTATGGCGCGCCCTAGGGCAGTCCTACTCCCACCGGGAGTAGGATTCCCCTTTTCCTAGTAGAACTAGGATCCCTTCCAAGTAGTAGGAGTAGGAGAGAAGGAAAGGGAAGGGAAAATGAGAAGGAAGGAAGGGGGCGACCCCCCTCCCTAGTCCAATTCGGACCAGCCCATGGGGAGGGGTGCGGCCACCCTTTGAGGCCTTTCTCTCCTTTCCCGTATGGCCCATTAAGGCCCAATACGAATTCCCGTAACTCCCCGGTACTCCCAAAAATATCCGGATCACTCGGAACCTTTCCGATGTTCGAGTATAGTCGTCCAATATATTGATCTTTATGTCTCGACCATTTCGAGACTCCTCGTCATGTCCCCGATCTCATCCGGGACTCCGAACTCCTTCGGTAGATCAAAACACATAAACTCATAATATAACCGTCATCGAACTTTAAGCGTGCGGACCCTACGGGTTCGAGAACTATGTAGACATGACCGACACACGTCTCCGGTCAATAAACAACAATGGAACCTGGATGCTCATATTGGCTCCTACATATTCTACGAAGATCTTTATCGGTCAAACCGCATAACAACATACGTTGTTCCCTTTGTCATCGGTATGTTACTTGCCCAAGATTCGATCGTCGGTATCTCAATACCTAGTTCAATCTCGTTACCGACAAGTCTCTTTACTCGTTCCGTAACACATCATCCCGCAACTAACTCATTAGTTGTAATGCTTGCAAGTCTTATAGTGATGTGCATTACCGAGTGGGCCGAGAGATACCTCTCCGATAATCGGAGTGACAAATCCTAATCTCGAAATACGCCAACCCATCAAGTACCTTCGGAGACACCTATAGAGCACCTTTATAATCACCCAGTTACGTTGTGACGTTTGGTAGCACGCAAAGTGTTCCTCCGGTAAACGGGAGTTGCATAATCTCATAGTCATAGGAACATGTATAAGTCATGAAGAAAGCAATAGCAACAAACTAAACGATCAAGTGCTATGCTTACAGAATGGGTCAAGTCAATCACATCATTCTCCAATGATGTGATCCCGTTAATCAAATGACAACTCATGTCTATGGCTAGGAAACTTAACCATCTTTGATTCAACGAGCTAGTCAAGTAGAGGCATACTAGTGACATACTGTTTGTCTATGTATTCACACATGTATTATGTTTCCGGTTAATACAATTCTAGCATGAATAATAAACATTTATCATGATATAAGGAAATAAATAATAATTTTATTATTGCCTCTAGGGCATATTTCCTTCATAGGTATCGTAGCATAGGCATAGCAAAAGAGCGAGCATCTATCAAGCAAAGATAGAAGTGATTTCGAGGGTATGATCATCTTGCCTGCAAAGTTGTCAGAGTTGCCTTGATCCTCGTAAGCAAACTCAAAGGGCTCCTCGTTCACGAACTCGTCTCCCGGCTCTACCCAAAAAAGAACAACAAGCAAACGGAACACAATCAACCACGTGCAATGCTCAAACAACATGATGCAAACATGGTATGATATGCGGGATGCGGTATGTGATGCATATGCAAGATTTGACAAGGAATGATAGAACCTGGCCTCAACTTGGAAATCCAAGAGTGCCACTAGAAAGGTGTGTGATTTCGGTTGAAATCGATATAAAGATCACCGGAATCGGATGCACAGTTTGGAAATGGCAAGCAAAACAAATATGGCACCGGTCTGCGATAATCAGCAAGTGACCAACTAAATGCATCAAGATAAATATGCTACAACACTCAAACATAGCAACAAAATACATGGCAGGGATCCACTCATGAAGTTTGACATGAACACTAAGCTACGGCTAATTCATCTATTAACAGGTTCAAACAAGCATGGCAAAAGTGCAAATGGCAATAGGTTTCAGACTTAGTGAAATTAACACAAGTCTGGAATTTATCATCAGGAAGCACACTTTAGAGCATGAAAGCTACAAGCTACAGGATCTTAACATGGCAAGGCAAGGCATGGCATGAAGCTATTCAAAGCACTTAACAAAAGTCCCTTAGTGACCTTGAGCCACAAGGGATCAGAAAATACAATTGCAAGCACGTGAACATAGCAAAAACATAAACAGATTCAGACTTAGTGAAAAACTGGAGCATGCAAATCAGTTAACGAGTAGGCATGTTTACGAGCTCGATGCACTCACTACAGAGAATGGCATGAAAAACTAAGCATACACCCATCAAGAATACATGACATAGAAGCTAGACATGGCAAGAACAACATCATAACTTGCACGGATCAATAGCAACATCCTCAGCAAAATCGCTAAACATGTCAACAATCTGCCAGGAACATTTTATAACAAAAGTAGAGCTCGATTGACTCAAGCTAGGGTGCTCCATAAATGCAAACAAAGACATGGATGGATAGAGCACCACAATATTAACAAAACATCCTTACTGATCATCCTCAAAAGAGGCACGGATCACTAGGAAACAACATGAACATATGGCATAACAACAAAATCAGGACAAAGACTTAGTGAAATTCTAAGTCCCTAAAATCAGCATTACCGATTACACTACTTTGCAAGCTTGTGCTAGTCACCACAAATATCACAAAAATACATGGAAAGCACCCCTATAAATATGGCATGGCATTCTACAAAACACATGTAGAGCTCAGGATCATATCATGCACACATTAATCATGGCAAAAATGACAAAAGGCTATTTGCTGAAACAGATCTGACAAATTCACCACATAGCCCTGTTCCAACAGCATTTCGGTCATCAAGATGAGCTCAAATGAAAATGATGCAATGAGATGAAATGATGTACTCGTCGAGACAAAATTTTTGATATGCTACACGCACGAATCAGAGCTATGGATGCAGAGTTATGGCATGATGAAAAAGCCTAAAAATAACTGAGAGGAGAGGGAAAAGTCAACCCCGAGATTAGGGTTTTCCAGATCTGAGATCCGGATAGGAGCACTGTAGCAGTACTGTAGCAGGAGGTCGCCGGAGACGGGGATGACGCCGGACTTAGAGGTGGCCGGAGCGGCGCGGCTTGCCGGCGACGGCGAGGTCGATGCGGCGGCGAGGAGGAGGCCGACCAGCGCGGCGCGAGGGCGGCGCGGTGGCGGCGGACGGGGCGGCAGGCGCCGGTGGCCGGGGCGGCGGGTGTCGGTGGCAGCCGCGGCGGTGGTCGGCGGAGACGTCCGGCGAGCAAGGAGGCGGGGTCGGCGCCGGCGTGGAGGCGTCGCGGCGGAGGAACGGCGGCGGGCGCGGGGACAACTCGGGCCCTCGGGGGCTCTACGCGGGCCGGGCGGGCCGCACGCGGTGGAGGTCGGCGGGAGACCACGTGTCGCGCTCTGACAGGCTGGGCGCGGTGGCGGGATTTCGTCCGCTAGGAGGCGGACATGTCCGGTGGCGGCGCGAGCGGGTTTTTAGGGTTTCGGGGGAAGAAGACCCGGGATTTGGATATGGGGGTCTATTTATAGAGGTAGAGGGAGTTAGGAAGCTCAGAATGAGGTGCGGTTTGCGGCCACGCGATCGTGTTCGAACGCTCTAGATGATGGAGAGGGTTTAGGTGGGTTTTGGGCCACTTTGGAGAGGTGTTGGGCTGCAAAACACACGGGGCCTTTTTGGTCCCTCGGTTAACCGTTGGAGTATCAAACGAAGTCCAAATGGCACGAAACTTGACAGACGGTCTACCGGTAGTAAACCAAAGCCGCATGGCAAGTCTCGCTCCAATCCGGAAATGTTTAACCCCCACACATGAAAAGAGGTAGAAAGGACCACCGGAGGACATAGAGCGCCGGAATGCAAAACGGACAACGGGGAAAATGCTTGGATGCATGAGACGAACATGTATGCAAATGCAATGCACATGATGACATGATATGAGATGCATGACAAAGACAACAACACACGGAGACAAAAACCCAACAACGATGAAATAAAATAACTTAGTGCCGGAAACGGCAAGAGTTGGGATACAAATAAGGTAAATTACATCCGGGGTGTTACAACACTCCACCACTACGAAAGGATCTCATCCCGAGATCTAGGACTGGAAAAACTCCGGGTACTCAGAACGGAGGTGATCCTCGCGTTCTGAGGTGGCTTCACGGTCGGAATGGTGTGACCACTTGACTTTTAGGAATTTGATTGACTTGTTGCGAGTCTTGCGCTCAGTCTCTTCAAGGATAGCAACGGGGTGCTCACGATAAGAAAGGTCTTCTTGGAGATCAATGTCTTCGAAGTTGACGGTGCGGTCAGGGGTCTTGAAGCACTTGCGGAGCTGAGAGACATGGAACACGTCGTGCACATTTGCAAAGTTGGAGGGAAGCTCGAGTTGATAGGCGAGATCGCCTCTCTTGCTGACGATCTTGAAAGGACCCACGTATCTAGGGGCAAGCTTCCCTTTGATACCGAAGCGATGAGTACCTTTCATTGGAGAGACGCGGAGGTAAACATGGTCTCCGATCTCAAAAGCCAAATCATGATGCTTACTATCATAGTAGCTCTTCTGGCGCGATTGCGCTGCTTTGAGGTTATCATGAATGACTTTGCACATCTCTTCTGCCTCTGTGATCAAGTCATTTTCAAGAAGTTGACGTTCACCAGTCTCTGACCAGTTAAGAGGAGTACGACACTTCCTGCCATAGAGAATTTCAAATGGGGCCTTGCCCGAACTCGCTTGAAAACTGTTGTTGTAGGAGAACTCGGCATATGGAAGACAATCTTCCCACTTCATACCGAAAGAGATAACGCAAGCCCTAAGCATATCTTCCAGAATTTGATTGACATGCTCGACTTGGCCGCTAGTTTGAGGGTTAAAAGCTGTGCTAAAACGGATGTTGGTGCCCATGGCCTTCTGAAAAAGAATCCCAAAACTAGGAGGTGAAGATGCTGCCATGATCTGAAGAAATCAACTGTGGAATGCCGTGCAGAGAGACGATCCGAGAGGTATAAAGCTCTGCCAATTGAGCTGCTGTGATGGATTCTTTGATAGGAAGGAAATGAGCCACTTTAGTGAGTTTGTCGATGACAACGAATATAGCATCATTGCCACGCTTGGACTTTGGAAACCCAGTCACGAAGTCCATCTCAATGTGGTCAAATTTCCATTCTGGAATGGCAAGAGGTTGGAGGAGACCAGCTGGTCGTTGGTGTTCTGCCTTCACTCTTCTTCAGACATCACATTCATTCACGAACTGAGCAATCTCGCGCTTCATTCGAGTCCACCAATACGCCTTCTTGAGGTCCTGGTACATCTTTGTACTCCCAGGGTGGATGGAGAGGAGTGAATTGTGAGCCTCGTTCATAATGACTTTACGAAGGTCACCTTTAGGCACAACAATGCGATCCTCGAGGAAGAGAGTATCCTTGTCATCAAGACGATATCACTTGTACTTGGGTTGACTCTTGGCAATCCCAATCTTCACCTTCTTCACCATAGCATCAAGAAGTCAAGCCTCGCGAATATGATCTTCCAAAGTAGGAGAGACTTGGAGGTTGGCGAGGAAACCTTGAGGAACAACTTGCAGATTGAGTTTGCAGAAAGCTTCACAAAGCTCGGGTTGGTAAGGCTTGAGAATCAGACTGTTGCAGTAA
Source organism: Triticum monococcum (assembly GCA_034509565.1). Classification (NCBI taxonomy): domain Eukaryota; kingdom Viridiplantae; phylum Streptophyta; class Magnoliopsida; order Poales; family Poaceae; genus Triticum; species Triticum monococcum. The sequence goes on along the minus strand of CM067842.1, from coordinate 69,983,412 downwards.
GCCTTCCTGCTCAATGCGTCAGCAATTACATTGGCCTTACCTGGAGTATATTCGATGCTCGGATTATACTCTTGAATCATTTCGACCCAACGAGTCTGCCTGAGGTTGAGATTAGGCTGAGTGAAGATGTACTTGAGACTCTTGTGGTCAGTGAAGAAGTCCACTTTTCTTCCCAATAAGAGATGTCTCCAAGTCAAAAGAGCATGCACAACTGCCGCCAACTCGAGGTCATGAGTGGGGTAGTTTTTCTCGTTGGGCTTCAATTGCGAGAGGTATAAGCCACAACTTTCTTCTCTTGCATCAACACTGCACCAAGACCTTGAAGAGAGGCATCGCAGAAGACCTTGAACGGTTTGGATTCATCAGGAGTAGTCAGAACTGGAGCAGTGACTAATTTCTCTTTCAAGGTGTTGAAAGCGATGTCACATTCAGGAGACCAAACGTACTTCACGTTCTTCTGGAGAAGGTTTGAAAGAGGCTTCGCGATCTTTGTGAAGTTCTCAATGAACCTTTGACAATAGCTTGCGAGACTAAGGAAGCTGCCGAGTTGCTTCACGTTCTGAGGTGGTTTCCAATTCACAATTGCAGACACCTTCTCAGGATTCACCGCTATGCCCTTGGCAGAGATGATATGCCCAAGATGGAGAACCTCATCGAGCCAAAACTCACACTTTGAAAACTTGGCATAGAATTGATGTTCTCTGAGCTTATCCAGCACCAAACGCAAGTGCTTGGCATGATCTTCCTCGTTCTTGGAAAATACCAAAATGAAATCGAGGTAGACCAAGACGAAGTCATTTGTGTAGGGGTTGAAGATGAAGTTCATCATGTGAGAGAATGTCGGAGGAGCGTTGACGAGGCCAAAAGACATGACAATGTATTCATATGAACCATAGCTTGTTCTGAATGCTGTCTTGGGGATATCTTGCTCATGAATTCGAATATGGTGATAGCCCATACGGAGATCAAGCTTGGAGAATAATTGAGCACCTTTGAGTTGTTCAAACAGCTTGTTGATGTTGGGAAGTGGGTACTTGTTCTTTATAGTCTTCTTGTTCAATGGACGGTAGTCAACACAAAGTCCGTCCGTTCCATCCTTCGTCTTCACAAAAAGAACTCCACAACCCCATGGAGAAGAACTAGGTCGGATGAGACCCATTCGCTCTTGAATATCGAGTTACTTCTTCAGCTCCTTCAACTCTTCAGGTCCAAGCTTGTAAGGACGTTTGCAAACAGGTTCCGTACCAGACTCAAGATCAATAACGAATTCAACTGGCCGGTGCGGAGGCACTCCTAGAAGCTCTTCTGGAAAGACATCTTGATATTCACAAATGACTGGAATTTGAGAGATGGCATCCAGCTCACCCTTCTCATTGAGAGAAAACAAACGGATGGTATCGTCATTAGCGGCAAAGACAATTACATCCTCAGACGAATGAGTCAATTGAATCTGCCTGGTAGCACAATCAAGCTGAGCCTTGTGCTTAGAAAGCCAGAAACTTGAAGTAACCCATCATGATAGAAACATCCGGGACTATTGAAGTAGCCCTCATAGACTTAGCCGGAGAAACCACTCCCATAGGTTTACCCAACATTTGCGAAACAAAGTCATGCTTGGAAACAAATGCTCTTGACATGAAACAATGCGATGCACCAGTGTCAAAAAGAACTTTTGCAGGAGTAGAGTTAACTGGAAAGTTACCCATGATGACATCTGACGAGTCCTCTGCCTGAGCTGCATTCAACAAGTTTACCCTGGCGTGCATGGGGTTATGCTTGACCACTGTGGTACTTGTAGATCTCATAGGAGGAGGAGGAGGAAGACGCCTGTCGGTGTCAAAACCAGCGGATCTCGGGTAGGGGGTCTCAAACTGTGCGTCTAGGTCGGATGGTAACAGGAGGCAGGGGACATGATGTTTTACCCAGGTTCGGGCCCTCTTGATGGAGGTAAAACCCTACGTCCTGCTTGATTAATATTGATGATATGGGTAGTACAAGAGTAGATCTACCACGAGATCGGAGAGGCTGAACCCTAAAAGCTAGCCTATGGTATGATTGTTGTTCATCCTACGGACTAAAACCCTCCGGTTTATATAGACACTGGAGAGGGCTAGGGTTACACAGAGTCGGTTACAATGGTAGGAGATCTACATATCCGTATCGCCAAGCTTGCCTTCCACGCCAAGGAAAGTCCCTTCCGGACACGGGACGAAGTCTTCAATCTTGTATCTTCATAGTCCAGGAGTCCGGACGAAGGTATAGTCCGGCTATCCGGACACCCCCTAATCCAGGACTCCCTCAGTAGCCCCTGAACCAGGCTTCAATGACGACGAGTCCGGCGCGCAGATTGTCTTCGACATTGCAAGGCGGGTTCCTCCTCCAAGTACTTCATAGAAGATTTTGAACACAAAGGTAGTGTCCGGCTCTGCAAAATAAGTTTCCACATATTGCCATAGAGAGAATAGTATTTACACAAATCTAATCTGCTGACGTATTCCACAGCGTGACATCACACCACGGCCAAGTCTTTATTCAAATCGTTTCACTGTCTCACCTCAGCGCGTTCAGCGAGGCGGCTTCCTTGACACGTCTTGTTAAAGCAGAGGTCGTGTCCCCTTATTCCGGGATTCTCATCAGTACGGGTGTGGGTAACCCAACCGTGCCATTGACTACGGCACTTGGGAGATAAGCGAGTTTTACCAGGATGGTGGGGGCGCATAGTCGCGTCCGCCCATATAAGGGGATAAGGATCCACCTTTTCATCCACGCCTTCTTGCTCCTTTGCCTATCCATTTCCGCGCACTCGAGCTCCAGCGCCCAAGTCCGCACACCCCGCCTCAAACCTTCTCCAGCCATGTCCGGAGCGGGAGGCAAGTGGATGGTCTCCTTCGTCACGGAGGGACACGTAAAAAAACTAAGGAAGGCCGGATACTTGTCTAACGACATTGCGCACCGGCTTCCCGAAGAGGGGTAGCTCATCCCCACCCCTAGGCCTCATGAGAGGGTGGTGTTCCTCCCCCATTTCCTCCGTGGACTGGGCTTCCCTCTCCACCCATTTGTCCGGGGGCTCATGTTCTACTATGGCCTAGATTTCCATGATCTGGCCCCGAACTTTTTCCTCAATATCTCGGCGTTTATCGTCGTGTGCGAGGCTTTCTTCTGCATCCGCCCCCATTTTGGCCTATGGCTCAAGGCTTTCAATGTCAAGCCAAAGGTGGTGCACGGCACTCAGGCGGAGTGCGGAGGCGCCATGGTGGGCAAGATGCGCAACGTCCTATGGACCGAGGGCTCCTTCGTGGAGTCCCTAAAGGGGTGGCAATCGGGGTGGTTTTACATCACCGAGCCGCACGACCCTGAATGGGTCGCAACCCCCGAGTTCCGATCCGGACCCTCTACGCGGCTCGCCTCCTGGAAAGAGACGGGCCTGTCGTGGGGTAAAAAAGGAGAGCTGACTGGACTCCAAACATGCGTCCAAACCCTGGTGGACAGGAATCTCAAACTTGTCAACCTAGTCCAGGTTATGCTCATCCGCCGGATCCTCCCGTGTCAACAACGGGCTTTCAACCTGTGGGAGTTCGACCCGGCGCAACACCGAACTCTAAGTAGGCTCTTCGACACAACGTATGAAGATGCCTGGAAGGTGCTTTTCAAGGGCGCCGAGGCCCCCGCATCCGCTACCGAGGATCGCAGATTCAGCACGCAGCGTCGCGCTCGTGCGGTAAGCTATTTTTACCTTTTACATGGTATTAGTTTTTCATAGTTTGACTCCACGCGGGATCTTAAGCTCCCTTACATTTGACAGGATTGGCAGGAGACGTCCAGACAGATCAACTGTCCGGCTCCTTTGCCTGAAGGCCCAGCGGACGCTCGCTTGGCGAAGCTGCTGGCTCCGGCACCCTATGTGGTGCCAGAGAAGAAGGCCACGAGGACTCGGAAGAGTGCCCGGCGCCTGGGGGTGTCAGATTCATCATCCGACGACTCAAAGATGCACTCCTCCCATGAAGACGAGGAGGAGGAAGAAGAGACCTCTCCCCCTCCAGCGGGGGGAGAGAAGAAAAGGAAGGCCGCCCCAACTGGGGAGGCCGAAGGGTCCAAGAAGGGGAAAACCCTTCCTCCGGATGGCTCCACCAACGCCGACGACGGCGAAGAGGAGTGGCCGCACAGGGCCAAGCCCCTGGCGAGATCGTAAGTGTCCGGATACCAGAGTGATTCATAGTATTCTTCCATTGCATAGCTTTTCCTTATGTCGAACATGTTTATGCAGTCCACCCAAAGACCGGCTCGATGTGTCGTCAAGCGGTTCCCTGGATTCGTCAGATGTGAATTCGCTTCTGACGGCTACCTCCCCCACCCTACGGATGACGCCGAGGTGCTGTCCCAACAGGTTCCAAGCCAGGAGGAGGTGTTCCTGGAGGCGCCGCAAGGCGACCTCCCGGACTCCAGGCGCAAAGGGGATAAAACCCCCAAGGGCTCCGAGTCCGGCCTTGAGCCGGACACCGCGCCGGAACCTTCAATGGTTCCAGATTCCAGTAGGCGGCCTCCTTCCAAGAGGAGCGAGCCTACCGAGCCGGTGACCTCCGTCCAACCGGAGGCAGCGGACAATTTGCTAGAGACGCTTAACGGCGCCTCCATCGACAAGGGGCACCACAATATTATGAGTGCGGTGATCCAGAAGGTTCAGTCCGCCAAGAGCGGACTGACTGAAGCCTGTGCCAGCCTTCTAACAGGCTTTGAGGTAGGTAAAGAATATGTAAAAATATTACCGCATAGACAGTAGCCCCTGATGCTCTGTTCGGCGTTCGGAAAGAAAAGCCAAATAGAGGATCTAATAACATTCGTAGGAGTCTAACATAATCAAGTCAATATGCGTATGCAGGCTTCGCTGCTGGCCTCCGCCGCACTGACTGCGGAGGTGGATACGCTGAAGCAAAACCTCGCGCGGTTCAAGAACTAGCTCGACCATGCCAAGAGGCAACTCGAGGAGAAGGAAGGTAAGTAATACCTTGCGCAATTATATAGAGAAGATGTGGTTGCAAAAAATGACAGGATCAACGTGCTATTGTAGGGGCCACGACCGAGGTGGCAACCCTTAAGCAAGCGCTGTCCAAGGCCGAAAACAGGGTGGCCACGGAGCGCACACAGAGAGAGAGAGAAGCAGGAGGCGCGGGTGGAGGAGGTGCAGAAAGAGCTCTAGGCTCTCGTGAAAAAACACGAGAGTTTGGAGCTTGACTCAAAGACGCAAGCGTCCGAGCTTGCGGCAGCCCTCAAAAGCGCGAAGTCTGCAAAGGCCGAAGCCCAGAAAGCCCTCAAAGAAATTGACGCGATGAAGAAGATAGCGGCGGGTAAGGCATTCATTATGCAAAGCAAGCACGTGAAAGTGAATTACTTATTACTTACCCGAGTCCGGAGCTCTCCAGGAGCGTTCGCATATTTGCCCCGCAGTGCGTCGGATGCCGCCGCCTACTACCGAGCCGAAGAGGGGAGCTCGACGGATAAGGTGTTCTGGTCTCAGTATGCTGAGGCCGGACACCTGGTGCCTTTGAGCGACCAGCTGAAGCAAATGGTCGAGCTCCACAAGGTTGCCGAGCAGGCCATAAAGGGCCTCATAGTTCGGCTGTGGCCTGGAGAGGCTCTGCCTGGGAGCTACTTCAGGTTGGTGAGGCGGCTGGTGGATGCCTGTCCACGGCTTGAATTAATCAAGCGCTCTGTCTACATCGAAGGTGCCCGTAGGGCACTTGCCCGTGCTAAAGTGCACTGGGGCAAGATGGATGCGGAGAAGCTGGTGAAGGACGGGCCGCCGCCGGGCAAGGAGCATCGCATCCCGGAAGCGTATTATGAGGGCGTCCTGAAGGGTGCCCGCCTTATAGCGGATGAATGCTCCAAAGATGTAATTTTTGAGTAAACTCGCATTTGTGATCCTGTATGTTGAAAACTTGTTCATATGCGCTAAGCAACGCTTTTGAATTTAAAATATTACCTTCTGTGCGGCCGTTTATCAAATTTGAGAGATGGCGAGTCGTCGGCTTCTGCCCCCATGCCACGAGTGCTGGGGTGTTCGGGATAAACATGAGCGCTCCTTTTCCCATTCTTGGGTCCTTCGAGGGAGGCACTCAACACAACGAACAAGGCAATCGAACTATAATGGTTGAACGCTCTCACTTAGCCATAGAATTCTATAATTTTAAATTTCGGCGAAGCCCCTAGTGTTCGGAAGACCGAGTTCGGGGCGCTATCCACGCCTAGGCCGGACAAAGCCGACTCCTCGCTCTAAGCGGCATAAGTCTTTAGGGACTCGAAAACCTCTCGAACAGCGACCAGCTCTCGCCTCATCATGATGGTCAGTTTTAGCTTTCTCTACTGAGGTGCTTAGCCCAGCTCAACTGGGGCACAATCGCAGTAGTTCTCCTAGTGCTACCTTAGCCGATATAATGGAACGTAAGGTACCAAAACATAGGAGCCGGGCAAACCCAACTATTTACCCAAGACATGATTCGGAGCCGATGCATATAATGCTATAAGTTCGGGGTGCCGCACTTGTGAAAGTGTTCAGACTTCTCACACCGTATTGTGGGGTACATAAGCCCCTGGCGTATTGGCCGTACCAAAGTGTACGGGTGCAATATGTCATTAATGAACATATATTCGTAAAGAAAGGTAATGCAATAATAGACGGAAGCTATGCATTGTTTATTTAAAAAAGCTGCGATCAAAGCAGAATGATACAAATAGTGCAATAAGCAAAAGATGGGACTATCAAATATGTCCTTTCCAGGGGCGAGCTACGAAATGTTATGCGAAACAGGTATACTGCTCGTTATAGAGACCACCTTAGAGTTCCGTAGTGCGGCGTAGCTTTCTGCTTCCCTGGTTGTATCGTTTGTGTGGCAATTGTACTGCCGGACAAGCCTTCCGAAGAATGGAGTCCTGAAAATAAGAGAAAATTTAAGAAATCGACAACCCCTAGTGCGGTTTAAGCCGCGTTTCGGGCATGCTGTGATGGTGCCCCTCCCCCTATGCCCATGGTATTTCTAGAGCGTAGTTATATACGCGCAACATTGGTTTCGCAAGTTCGCGAGGGCTGGGGTTGGGGCCGCATTGCTACGCTTGCTCGGAACGTGCTAGGCGGTCTTGTTGTAGGTTACTCCGGGCGCGCTTGACGGTGTCCGGACGTTTATTGGCCGGACTGGAGAATTGTCTTGAGAGGCTGCTTTGTACTTCCGCTGTGATAGCCGCCGTATGCTCCTCCATTCGGAGAGAGCGTTCGGTGTTTCCATTGGCCGTGATGACGCCTCGAGGGCCTGGCATCTTGAGCTTAAGGTATGCGTAGTGTGGCACCGCATTGAACTTGGCAAATGCGGTTCACCCGAGCAGTGCGTGATAGCCACTGTGGAACGGGACTATGTCGAAGATTAACTCCTCGCTTCGGAAATTATCCGGAGATCGAAAGACCACTTCAAGTGTAACTGAGCCTATACAGTTGGCTTCTACACCTGGTATGATGCCTTTAAAGGTCGTTCTGGTGGGTTAAATCCTCGAGGGATCGATGCCCATTTTCCGCACTGTATCCTGATAAAGCAGGTTCAGGCTGCTACCGCCGTCCATAAGGACTCTAGTGTGGTGAAATCCGTCGATAATTGGGTCTAGAACCAATGCGGCGAATCCGCCATGACGGATGCTAGTGGGGTGGTCCCTTCGATCAAAAGTGATCGGGTAGGAATACCATGGGTTAAACTTTGGGGCGACTGGCTCCATCGCGTATACGTCCCTTAGCACACGCTTCCGCTCCCTCTTGGGGACGTGGGTTGCGTATATCATGTTCACCGTCCGCACTTGTGGGGGAAAACCTTTCTGTCCACTGTTGTTCGGCGGCCGGGGCTCCTCCTCGTCATCGCTATGCAGCCCCTTGTCTCTGCTTTCGGCATTTAACTTGCCTGCCTGCTTGAACACCCAACAATCCCTGTTGGTGTGATTGGCTTGTTTTTCGGGGGTGCCATGTATCTGACATGATCGGTCGAGTATTCGGTCCAAACTGGACGGGCCCGGAGTGTTTATTTTGAATGGTTTTTTCCGCTGACCGGGTTTAGAGCCTTTGAATCCGGCAGTAACTGCCGTATCCTCAGTATTGTCGCCGTTAATGCGGCGCTTTTGCTTGTTGTGACGCGACCTGCCACTATTGTCCTTGGTATCCGAATTACCAGGGCTCTTGGTCATGTTATTGCTGCGAGCTAGCCAGCTGTCTTCTCCCGCGCAAAAGCAGGTCATAAGTGTCATGAGGGCTGCCATAGATTTCGGCTTTTCCTGTCCTAGGTGCCGTGCAAGCCACTTGTCGTGGATGTTATGCTTGAAGGCTGCTAGGGCCTCTGCGTCCGGAAAATCGACGATTTGATTTTTCTTGGTTAGGAACTGTGTCCAGAATTGTTTGACCGATTCCTCTGGCTGCTGAATTATGTGGCTTAGGTCATCGGTGTATGGTGGTCGCACATAAGTGCCCTAAAAATTGTCGAGGAATGCGGCTTCCAGGTCCTCCCAACAACCAATTGATTCTGCTGGCAAGCTGTTAAGCCAATGTCGAGCTGGTCCTTTAAGCTTGAGGGGGAGGTATTTGATGGCGTGTAGGTCATCACCGCGGGCCATATGGATATGAAGGAGATAGTCCTCGATCCATACCGTAGGATCTGTTGTGCCATCGTATGATTCGATGTTCACGGGTTTGAAACCCTCGGGGATTTGATGATCCATTACTTCATCTGTGAAGCATAGTGGGTGTGCGACGCCTCTGTATTGGGCTACATCACGACGCAGCTCAAACGAGCTTTGTCTACTGTGTTCGGCCCGGCCGGATTTACTGTATCCGGCGTGACGAGTACCGTCTCGTGCCGTGGGGCGCCCACGTGATCCGTAGATCGATCTTGTTTGCCTTGCCTTATCCTCCAATATATCTCGCAGGTCTGGCGCATTTTCCCATGCCTTGGTAGTTTTTGAGCGGCGCCTGGGTGCGGCTTGAGTGGAGGGCCGAGAGGCCTCTCTGTCGCGGCCACGGGGTGGCCGGTCGGCCGCATCATGCGCTGGTGATGTAGGTTTAGGTGCTTCCTCCTCTAATTGGGGTAGCAACCTGCGCTTTGGGTAGCTCTTGGAGGGGCGTTCGAGTTCATACTCTTCGGCCGCAAGGACTTCAGTCCATCTGTCGGCTAGCAAATCTTGATCAGCTCTAAGCTATTGCTGTTTTTTCTTGAGGCTGCTCGCCGTGGCCATAAGCCTGCGTTTGAAACGCTCTTGTTCGACGGGATCCTCCAGCACGACAAATTCGTCGTTGTCGAGGCTTGCCTCGTCTTCGGAGGGAGGCATATAATTATCGTCCTTGACCTCTCTATCTGCCGCTCTCTCATGAGGGCTGGCTTCTCTATCCTCTTGTGCTGAATCTTGCTGCAGGTGGTTGTCTTCGGCACTGTCCTGGGTGTTATTATCCCCCGTGCCGGAATCACTGTTTTTGTTTTGGCGGGATTTAGAGCGGCGCCGCTGACGCCGGCGCTTAGGCTGCTTCTTGGAGGGGTCATCCTCCGCTGTTCCATTGCCATTGCCTTCTTTTGGGGTGTCTACCATGTATATATCATACGACGAGGTGGCTTTCCAGTGCCCTATAGGCGCTAGTTCTTGATCGTCTCCTGCATCGACGTCCATACCATCGATGTCTTCAGAGTCGAAGTTGAGCATGTCGGTTAAATCATCGACAGTGGCTACGAAGTGGGTGGTGGGTGGGCTTTGAATTTCTTCATCATCCGCATCCCAACCTTGCTGACCATAGTCCGGTCAGGGCTCTCCTGACAAAGAGAGAGACTTTAGTGAATTCAGAATATCGCCGAAGGGCGAGTGTTGAAAGATGTCCGCAGCGGTGAACTCCATGATCGGCGCCCAATCGGGTTAGATCGGTCGGGGTGCGGAGGGCTCGGAGTCTGGAGAGGAGTCCAGCTCCTTGGAGTCACGGGCTTCACAGAGAATAGGGCTGGTGTTCGGCTCGATCGTCGTAGAGATTGCAGCCCCCGAGGCGGCGTCTAACCAACCATCCTCGGTTGGTGTGATCGGCTCCAAGCTAGGGTTCGGAGCTGAAACAGGTGCGGCCTCCAGGGCGCTGTTCGGCGACAGAGCTAAATCATGCCTATCGTAACAGTGCGGCGCGCTCGGCTGTGGCTCGAATCCTTCGAAGATCAAGTCTCCGCGGATGTCGGCCGTGTAGTTCAAACTTCCAAATCTGACCTGATGGCCAGGGGAGTAGCTTTCGATCTGCTCCAGATGACCAAGCGAATTGGCCCGCAGTGCAAAGCCACCGAATACGAAGATCTGTCCGGGGAGAAAAGTCTCACCCTGGATCACATTGCTGTTGATGATCGGAGAAGCCATCGGGCCTAAAAGCGACGACACAGAGGAACTCTCAATGAAAGCACCAATGTCGGTGTCAAAACCGGCGGATCTCGGGTAGGGGCTCCCGAACTGTGCGTCTACGTCGGATGGTAACATGAGGCAGGGGAAACGATGTTTTACCCAGGTTCGGGCCCTCTTGATGGAGGTAAAACCCTACGTCCTGCTTGATTAATATTGATGATATGGGTAGTACAAGAGTAGATCTACCACGAGATCAGAGAGGCTAAACCCTAAAAGCTACCCTATGGTATGATTGTTGTTCGTCCTACGGACTAAAACTATCACAGCCCTAGAATACCTGAGTGAAATAGTTGCATATGCACTCATGCATCATGTCTAAAATTTCTGAAAGTTGAATTGAGGTTTGTTGAAACCCTTAGAAATCAGTTCAAAAATAACCAACTTTAAAATCTTCTCTAATGAGTCCAAGAAAATGTCCCTGGTATTCTATAAAAATATTGGCAAGAGGAAAAATTCAAAACAATATTTTTAGGAGCTCAGAAACATTTGTTTTGGCCATTTGAATTAATCCAATAAATATTTGAATTGGATCTATATTTATTATATAATAAATATATGTTCAATAATTCTGAAAAATTGTTGTGTGGCTTTGGATGAGTCCATTTAGTTCACACAATTATTTTCATGAAGTTTAAAATTGATTTGGTGTTAAAACTAAATCAAAAACAAACTGCAAAAATTAGAAAAGAGGAAACAAATAGGAAAACAGAGAGAGAGAGAGAGAGAGAGAGAGAGAGAGCTCACCTGGGCAGCCCACCAGGCATGTCCACTTGGCGGCCCAGCCCACCAGGGGCACCGCTGTCTTCAACCTCTACCTACTAGCCAAGGCGTGTCGACGCGCGCGCGATCGCCGTGGCCACCTCCCTGTCTGCTTCCTCCTTTCCCGGCCCTTCTCGTGACGCCCAGGAGACGTGGACGAAGCCCCGAACTGACCCCCTTCTCCTCTGGTCACTCTTCCCCTTCTCCCCGCTCGATCTTGAGCTTGGCCGAACGAGCTCGTCGCCGCCATCCACTGCCACCACGGCCACTGGCCCTCCCTCGCCTCGCCGACCAGTCCAGAGGGTCCGTAGCGTCGCCCTCATCACCTACGCAGAGCCAAGCTACGCCGGATGCCCTGCATCATCGGCTACCTCGTCTTCTTCTACCTTGGGCACCCGAGATCGCCATCGACGATTGGCTCCGTCCAGACCGTCCCCGGCCGTGCTGTCCGCTCCAGGAGACTTGTCGTGAGCCCCTCTTCCTTTCCCCACTTCTCTCGTGCTCGCGCTCGTCCCCTAGCTCCATTTTCCACCGCGGCCGAGAGCATCTTGCCGCCTATGCCATGGCCACAGCCGCGCAAGTTCACAACGGAGCGCGTCACCATGCTCAGGAAGCCCCCAGGAGCCTAACGCACACACTCACTCGCTCCGACGTGCACCGTAGCCCCAACCCCGCAATCAGCCGAACTCCGGCACCGCCCCGAGCTCGTTTCTGGCGAGCTCCGGCCATCCCCACTGCCGCCACATGCAACACTGGATGCGGGTGAGCTCAAGCTCCCCGTAGATGGCCTCGGCCGCCCGTTTTGTCGCCGGAGACGCAAACCCAAGGCTCGCCGCCGAGACTGGCCTCGCCGGCGTCAAGTCGCCGGCAGGTTTGACCCCCCACCCGCTGACCGAGTTGACCTGGGTGGGCCTTGTTTGACCCACTGGTCTATGACATGCGGGCTCCGCCCGGCTAATTAATCTAGTTTAGGTTTAAATTTGATTAGTTTAACCTAGGTTAGTGCTAATTAAACTAGGTTAGTTTAGTTAGACACTGACCAGTGGACCCCACTGTCAGGTTTGACTTGGACCGGCCCCTTTGACCCGCTGACGTCATGCTTACGCATTGCTGACGCAGTTAATCGTTTTTTGGATTAAAAATAATTCAAAAAATTCTAGAAATTAGTATAAACTTCTAAAATTCATAGAAATTCAACCGTAACTCCAAATGAAATAAATTATATATGAAAAATGATCAGAAAAATCCAAGGAATCTGAATATGGAATTTTCATGCCTGTTTGAACAACTTAACCTAACTGTTTAGTCCAAAACATGATAATGCACTATTTGAATTCATAGTTTGAATTTGAACCTACTGTTCAAACCAACTCTATTTAGCTTGTTGCTAGTTGCATTAGCTCAATCAACAGCATATTGCCATGTCATAATCATGCATCATATTGTTACATCGCATTGATTGTGTTCTTCCTTCTTTGCCGGTAATTGTCCCCTCTCGGTAGACGCTCCTCCGACGCTGTGATCGTTGGCACTGATGAAGACTCAATGTTATCTTCAGAAGTGCCAGGCAAGCAAAAACCCCTTGTTCATTCCGATAGAAACCCACTCTCTCGCTCCTGCTCTCTTTTACTGCATTAGGACAACAACGATTCAACTGTTCCATGCTGCGGTAGTTGAACCCCTTTCCTTTGCATGACCTGTCATTGCCACAGTAAATAAATGAAACCCACTAGCATGAGTAGGAGTTGTTTGAGCCCTAATGTGCCTACTCATTCATGTTTGTTTGTCATGCCTGCTATGCTTAGAGTTGTGTCAGGTCTGATTCATCAGGAATGAATTGGAATAGTGATGAACATGTCCTACTATGTGTGAGCTAAGTGTGTGAACACGATTTGGTAAAGGTAGCGGTGAGAGTCCATGTAGGAGTACATGGTGGGTTGTCTCATTGAAACTGTCCTTAGGAACTGAGTTCTGTGTATGTGATCCATGAACAGCTACTACCACTCATTGGGATCCTTAATTGACCCTCTAGGCTTCTTAATCACCCTAGTCCTCTGTCCAGGAGTTGCGCAACTAGTTTCTGGTGTTTGTAGGATATGTGTTGGCGGCCGTGCGTAGCGCTGACCCCAGGGGTGGGCTATGTTGCGGTAGATACACCGTGGCCGAGCATGCCGGGCGCCCGTTTGGTGTCTCGGAACCCTGTACACATCGTTCGGGGCCGTATGTGGAAACCTCGGCCGGACTCCCTGCAGATGGAACCTGGATAGGCGATAAACCTGGACTAGATACTTGAGTGGTTAGGTAGGCCGTGGCCGACACCCTCGTTGGGCTTCCGCTTGAAGGTTGCCGAGTACATGTCGTGTAAACGACGGTAAGTGGTGGGAGCGCGTGTGAAGAAGTACACCCCTGCAGGGTTATCATTATCTATTCGAATAGCCGGATTCCTCGGATATGGAAACTTGGACCCCTTGCATAGTTCATAGACAAGTGAAAGTGGATACCCTAAAACTCGCAAGATAAGCGTGAGTTCTATGGATGGCCTTCTCGTAGGGAGACGGGAGCGGATCCATAGTGATGTATTGAATGGTGAATTTGTGGACTCGTGTGCGCCACCCCAAAAGAGTTGCTTGCAGTCGTAGTTCACGTTAGCCACCGAGTCAAAGCTAGCTTGCTGCAGTTAAACTCCACCACCCCCTTTGTTGATACCGATGCATATGTAGTTAGTTCTGATGTAAGTCTTGCTGAGTACAATTGTACTCACATTTGCTTAAATTATGTTTTTGCAGAGAGGCTTCAGTCTCGCTAGTAGTTCCGCGTGGACTTTGACGTTTAGCTTGATACCTCAGCTACGATCTTGTGCCCTCGGCAGGATCTGGTAGATAGTCAGGCTTCTTAGCCTTTTTCCATTTGTAGATGTCTGTACTCAGACATGTTAAGCTTCCGCATGTGTTTGACTTGTATGCTCTGAATGTTGGGTCATGAGACCCATGTTTGTATTTCTGGCTCCTCGGAGCCTAATGAATAAATACTTGAGTCGTAGAGTTATGTTGTGATGCCATGTTGTATTTACTCATATCGAGCATATTGCGTGTATGATTGAAATGCTTGGTATGTGTGGGATCCGACAATCTAATTGTTTATCCTTGGCAGCCTCTCTTATGGGGAAATGTAGTCTTGTGCTTCCATGAGCCATAGTAGTCTGCTACAGCCCGGTTCACTGGAGTCCTGCTAGACCAGCAATACTGCTCAGGACACTTGACTGGCCGGCATGTGTTTCACTTCGTTCCTATGCCTGTCCCTTCAGGGAAATGTCACGCGGTGACAGCCGGAGTCCTGCCTAGCCTGCTACAGCCCGGGTTCCCCGGAGTCCCGTTAGCCTAGTGCTACAGCCCGGAATCACTCGCTGATGACCGACATGCTCGATGTGATTCATGTATGCCTATCTCCATAGGCCTGTGCCGCTTTGGGTTCACGACTAGCCATGTCGGCCCGGGTTCTCTGTCATATGGATGCTAGCGACACTATCATATACGTGAGCCAAAAGGCGCAAACGGTCCCGGGCCATGGTAAGGCGACACCTGTGGGAATACCGTGCGTGAGGCCGCAAAGTGATATGAGGTGTTACCGACTAGATCGATGTGACTTGGAATCGGGGTCCTAACAGCTTTGGTATCAGAGCCTGACTGCCTGTAGGATTACCAAGCCATACTGGTCAAAGTTGAGTCTAGAAATGCTTTAGTTATGTAAGGGAATTGATTGTGGAAGGGAACGTAAGGCTCTTTTACTCCTTATACCTTATGCCCTTCTGATCTGAGTCAACCTCTTCTTTTCTACGGGGTTAAGAACTAGGCTTCTCTTCTATCTCTCAGGATGACGTGTTACTAAACCGCAGTTGCCTAGGATTGTTGAGTTCAAGCCTCAGTTCAGTTCCTACTACTTCCATATGTCATAGCTAGCCTCAGAACTTTGATATTGTGATGTTGAGTGGTTATGCCACCATTTTGCAGGATCTCTCAAATCATTTTGAGCATTTACAGCCGTTATGCTGTCCGAGTCATCCCAAGTTTCTAAGTAGTCTGATGCATTTGCAAACCCCTTCCTCCTGTTCCTGATGTCCAATTGGGCCAGATTAATCAAACTAATCGGTGAGTTGAGGTACTCTGTTGCCTCGACATATATGTTGGAGCTATTACTATGACCCTAGGTGTTTTAGGGAGTCACCTAGTGATCTAGCCATGTTTTGTATCCCCAGTGTGTGATTCTGGCCATTATTCTTGAAAGCATCCCATGATGCCATGTAGTAGTAGGTACTCTATTCATGGGTTCTTGAACCCGAGATTCACCCTTCTTACCTCATGTTGATAGTGTTGCTAGTTCCTTTAGGATATTAGTAACCTTTGCGATAGTCCTCGAGGTTCGTGGTACATCCTTTTCCAATTATCATGAACCATTCTTGGCAGGAGTTCTTTTGAACCAAAAGGTCACGACAGAGTGCTCCTGATGAGTTCTCCATTCTATGTTGTGACTCTGCCAACCCTACCTTTCTGCATGGGTTATCTGAAAGAAATATGTCGAACTTGTTTGACATACTAATCTATGCATCCACAACTCAGAAAGTTATATGTACCTTTGAGTTGTCCCCCTTCTGTTATATTCTGATCTTCGTCTATCAATTGATAGTGAGGAGTATGTGTGCATTCGTGTTCATCGATGCCTAGTATTCTTGTGGTTCGTCAAGCCATTCTATTTCAGAATGACTAGGAGAAACAAACTCCAGTACCTCATCCATATCCAGGATTGGGTCAAAGCAGTTGTATTCCGCAGATCAAAATGCAACCCAGCTTTTGGTTCTGTTCTACCCTGAAGTATTACCCACTTTATGTCAGGAGCGTCGTGAGAATTGCACCTTCTCTTATGAATTCTTGATGCAGTGATACTTCTTGCCATCATTGTTCATTCCTCGGTTCCCGTGTTATTGTAACCGGAATGCCAGCAAGTGAGTTGTGATGTGTGAAATCAATACTCCTAGCAACTCCGTTGCTTGGTAGTTAATGGACAATATTCTCATTCTTAGTGTGTTGGTTATTGAATCACCATTCTAAGATAGATTGTGCTACCTAGTCCTTATTTCCTGGTGCACCCTTCGATCAACGAGTTAGGATTTTGCCAAACCCTTGCGCTATCGATCATATCGTCTTGCCCTGAAAAGCAAGATTGATCTTGAGCTTAGTATCATATCAGTGGTTCGTGATGTTCTGATTATCTTCTCGGAAGTATTACCTAGTTGTCACCTGACCGCTATGTTGAGTTCGTGATCATGTTGGTTTTCCTCCAACCACCCATTCTCCAAGAATCTGTGTTGGATACCCCTGAGCTAGTTGGTTAAGCTAACAACAACTTGGAGAGTTGGAAGATAAAAGCTTGTCTGACTTAGTTTGTGTTAAGGGATATCTTTGTGTTTGTGCGTGTGTTGAAGAAAGATGATATCTTCACCAATTGGTCCTCGTGATCAGTTGTTGGATCTATTGTCTTGTCAAAACTTTGACTTGAGTATGGGCTATCGTCAAGTCAAATCAGAACCAACGATGTTCGTAATGTTGTCTTACTCGTGTTTGATCCCTCGAGCATACACCATTACATCTTTGGTCTGACCAATGTTAGCACCGTGTTCACATGATGGTGGAAGTCCAGTGATATGGAAATTATGATGAGTTGTTGTTGAGCCCATCAGCAATATTTTGTCCTCCCCATGATTCATGACTGAACATCAACCTAGTGTTGAAAACCTTGTAACCAATGCCTTCGTGTTCCGTTCATGAAGCTTATGCTTGGATGGAAGAAGTGACCTTCTCCAAGTTCACGTGCACTAGGTGTAAGTTGCCGCCATGAATTTGAGGAAGGTTTTTTTATGTTTCCCCTGGAATCATCCCAAATCAGTCATGCATACGTGCGAAGTATTCTATGGTTTGGTAGATTGATTACCTCCACTCCATATGTATTCCGTAGCACACCAAGCCACTAATTGATTTGTTCAAGGAAAAGGAGGCGTTGTGCGAATATTGGTTCATGCACAAGGACTTCGATATCCTCAATGATGGTTCCCCACCTGAACTCGGTAGTATTTTGTTGTAAGACTTCTACATGGTCATGCTTGTCTTGGACAACGTGTTCACATATATGTAGCAGAAACAGCTCATGTTTTGGAGCTTGCTATTGTAGTTCATTTTCCGAGAATCTTGCAACGTCATCTCGTCAATTTGTGCTGCAAACTTCCTTTTCCAAACAGGCTATCTGAAATATTCTGTTACCAACCAGATCTAAATCTCAGGCAGATATGATGGTTGGAACTTTTCCAAGATCTATTATGTAGGTCCCGACAAGGTTGATGTCTGGCCGACACACCTAGCCAGAAGATCTATCATTGTAGTATCTTGATTGAACTATTTGACCATCTTCCCCATGAGGATCTCACGCGACTTATTCTAGAAGTTGCTTCCTAGGGATTCTTGTGCTCTTGGTTTCCTTGATTAAGCTATAACCATTCAAATGGTGGAATCACCCTCGTTGAGTTATTCCCAGTTACTAGAATCATTCCCAGCATTTGCATTTTGTTCCCAGCATGCAACGCCATGGTGCCATTCTACCATGGCATGACTCTCAGTAATTGTTTATGATCATCTTCAAAGTGGTCTTACCATGGGCACTAATCCTTCTCGATGATAAGTAGAAATCATCCCTTGCGTTTTCTTCAACAAGGTAGTCCACATCATCCATCCTAGTCCGAGTATGCAATTTCTTCGAGCTCTTTCAAACAATCAATTGTAATTCGCCTTAAGTTGGTATGAAGAGTTTCAATGATCTATGGATCAAAAGTAATTCTTTTTGCCACTTAAGGGAACAGTCCATTGAGTCACCTTTCCCAAGGTGCCCCGTTACGGGATCATGGCAATTATTTCCCCGCCACCTTGACACCATCCACCATCTTTCTAAGCGTGGAATTGTTGCCCACCAAATCAAACCCCGTCGTTTGTTCTTCCATCCCTCTCGATGTGTTTTGTGTCTCAACTCGAGATGTTTCAACATCTCATTCCGCGAGTTGAGATCGTATAGTTCGATCTTTGGGAAGATCAATCCTAGTAGAGTTTCTTTCTGTCGTCATCTCGTGAACGAAGATCTCAAAAGCGAGGATGTCAAGATCAACATATGCTACGAATCAACAACCTTATGAGGTGCAACTTGGATCGTGAAGATTGTGTTGGTCTTGTGCCCCTCTATCTTCTTACCTCACGTCTTTAATCTCGGGACGAGATTCTTGTTTAGTGGGGGTGAGTTGTCACAGCCCTAGAATACCTGAGTGAAATAGTTGCATCTGCACTCATGCATCATGTCTAAAATTTCTGAAAGTTGAATTGAGGTTTGTTGAAACCCTCAGAAATCAGTTCAAAAATAACCAACTTTAAAATCTTCTCTAATGAGTCCAAGAAAATGTCCCTGGTATTCTATAAAAATATTGGCAAGAGGAAAAATTCAAACCAATATTTTTAGGAGCTCAGAAACATTTATTTTGGCCATTTGAATTAATCCAATAAATATTTGAATTGGATCTATATTTATTATATAATAAATATATGTTCAATAATTCTGAAAAATTGTTGCGTGGCTTTGGATGAGTCCATTTAGTTCACACAATTATTTTCATGAAGTTTAAAATTGATTTGGTGTTAAAACTAAATCAAAAACAAACTGCAAAAATTAGAAAAGAGGAAACAAATAGGAAAACAGAGAGAGAGTGCTCACCTGGGCAGCCCACCTGGCATGTCCACTTGGCGGCCCAGCCCACCAGGGGCACCGCTGTCTTCAACCTCTGCCTACTGGCAGAGGCATGTCGACGCGCGCGCGATCGCCGTGGCCACCTCCCAGTCTGCTTCCTCCTTTCCCGGCCCTTCTCATGACGCCCAGGAGACGTGGACGAAGCCCCGAACCGACCCCCTTCTCCTCTGGTCACTCTCCCCCTTCTCCCCGCTTGATCTCGAGCTTGGCCGAACGAGCTAGTCGCCGCCATCCACTGCCACTGGCCCTCCCTCGCCTCGCCGACCAGTCCAGAGGGTCCGCAGCATCGCCCTCATCACCTACGTAGAGCCAAGCTATGCCGGATGCCCCGCATCACCGGCTACCTCGTCTTCTTCTACCTCGGGCATCCGAGATCGCCATCGACGATTGGCTCTGTCCGGACTGTCCCCGGCCGTGATGTCCGCTCCAGGAGACTCGTCGTGAGCCCCTCTTCCTTTCCCCTCTTCTCTCGTGCTCGCGCTCGTCCCCTAGCTCCATTTTCCACCGCGGCCGAGAGCATCTCGTCGCCGGCCATGACGTAGCCATGGCCACAGCCGCGCAAGCTCACAACGGAGCGTGTCACCATGCTCAGGAAGCCCCCAGGAGCCTAACGCACACACTCACTCGCTTCGACGTGCACCGTAGCACCAACCCCGCAATCACCCGAACTCCGGCACCGCCCCGAGCTCTTTTCCGGCGAGCTCCGGCCATCCCCACTGCCGCCACATGCAACACTGGATGCGGGTGAGCTCCAGCTCCCCGTAGATGGCCTCGGCCGCCCGTTTTGTCGCCGGAGACGCAAACCCGAGGCTCGCCGCCGCGACTGGCCTCGCTGGCGTCAAGTCGCCGGTAGGTTTGACCCCCCCCGCTGACCGAGTTGACCTAGGTGGGCCCTGTTTGACCCACTGGTCTATGACATGCGAGCTCCGCCTGGCTAACTAATCTAGTTTAGGTTTAAATTTGATTGGTTTAACCTAGGTTAGTGCTAATTAAACTAGGTTAGTTTAGTTGGACACTGACCAGTGGACCCCACTGTTAGGTTTGACTTCGACCAGCCCCTTTGACCCGCTGACGTCATGCTTACGCATTGCTGACGCAGTTAATCATTTTTTGGATTAAAAATAATTCAGAAAATTCCAGAAATTGGTATAAACTTCTAAAATTCATAGAAATTCAACCGTAACTCCAAATGAAATAAATTATATATGAAAAATGATCAGAAAAATCCAAGGAATCAGAATATGGCATTTTCATGCATGTTTGAACAACTTAACCTCACTGTTTAGTCCAAAACATGATAATGCACTATTTGAATTCATAGTTTGAATTTGAATTTGAACCTAGTGTTCAAACCAACTCCATTTAACTTGTTGCTAGTTGCATTAGCTCAATCAACAACATATTGCCATGTCATGATCATGCATCATATTGTTGCATCGCATTGATTGTGTTCTTCCTTGTTTGCCGGTAATTGTCCCCTCTCGGTAGACGCTCCTCCGACACTGTGATCGTTGACACTGATGAAGACTCAATGTTATCTTCAGAAGTGCCAGGCAAGCAAAAACCCCTTGTTCATTCCGATACAAACCCACTCCCTCGCTCCTGCTCTCTTTTTGCATTAGGACAACAATGATTCAACTGTTCCATGCTGTGGTAGTTGAACCCCTTTCCTTTGCATGACCTGTCATTGCCACATTAAATAGATGAAACTCACTAGCATGAGTAGGAGTTGTTTGAGCCCTGATGTTCCTACTCATTCATGTTTGTTTGTCATGCCTGCTATGCTTAGAGTTGTGTCAGGTCTGATTCATCGGGAATGAATTGGAATAGTGATGAACATGTCCTACTATGTGTGAGCTAAGTGTGTGAACACGATTTGGTAAAGGTAGCGGTGAGAGGCCATGTAGGAGTACATGGTGGGTTGTCTCATTGAAACCGTCCTCAGGAACTGAGTTCTGTGTCTGTGATCCATGAACAGCTACTACCACTCATTGGGATCCTTAATTGACCCTCTCGGCTTCTTAATCACCCTAGTCCTCTGTCCAGGAGTTGCAACTAGTTTCTGGTGTTTGTAGGATATATGTTGGCGGTCGTGCGTAGCGCTGACCCCAGGGGTGGGCTATGTTGTGGTAGATACACCATGGCCGGGCATGCCGGGCGCCCGTTTGGTGTCTCGGAACCCTGTACACATCGTTCAGGGCCGTATGTGGAAACCTCGGCCGGACTCCCTGCGGATGGAACCTGGATAGGCGATAAACCTGGACTAGAGACTTGAGTGTTTAGGTAGGCCGTAGCCGACATCCTCGTTGGGCTTCTGCTTGAAGGTTGCCGAGTACATGTCGTGTAAACGACGGTAAGTGGTGGGAGCGCGTGTGAAGAAGTACACCCCTGCAGGGTTATCATTATCTATTCGAATAGCCGGATTCCTCAGATATGGAAACTTGGACCCCTTGCATAGTTCATAGACAAGTTAAAGTGGATACCCTAAAACTCGCAAGATAAGCGTGAGTTCTATGGATGGCCTTCTCATAGGGAGACGGGAGCGGATCCATAGTGGTGTATTGAATGGTGAATATGTGGACTCGTGTGCGCCACCCCAAAAGAGTTGCTTGCAGTCGTAGTTTAGGTTAGCCACCGAGTCAAAGCTGGCTTGCTGCAGTTAAACTCCACCACCCCCTTTGTTGATACCGATGCATATGTAGTTAGTTCTGATGTAAGTCTTGTTGCGCACAATTGTACTCATGTTTTCTTAAATTA
The DNA here is from genome assembly GCA_034509565.1 of Triticum monococcum. NCBI lineage: Eukaryota > Viridiplantae > Streptophyta > Magnoliopsida > Poales > Poaceae > Triticum > Triticum monococcum. Next base: position 69,961,629 of record CM067842.1, on the reverse strand, counting down.
TGTTTTTGCAGAGAGGCTTCAGTCTCGCTAGTAGTTCCACGTGGACTTCGACGTTTAGCTTGATACCTCAGCTACGATCTTGTGCCCTCAGCAGGATCTGGTAGATAGTCAGGCTTCTTAGCCTTTTTCCATTTGTAGATGTCTGTACTCAGACATGTTAAGCTTCCGCATGTGTTTGACTTGTATGCTCTGAATGTTGGGTCATGAGACCCATGTTTGTATTTCTGGCTCCTCGGAGCCTAATGAATAAATACTTGAGTCGTAGAGTTATGTTGTGATGCCATGTTGTATTTACTCATATCGAGCATATTGCGTGTATGATTGAAATGCTTGGTATGTGTGGGATCCGACAATCTAATTGTTTATCCTTGGCAGCCTCTCTTATGGGGAAATGTAGTCTTGTGCTTCCATGAGCCATAGTAGTCCGCTACAGCCCGGTTCACCGGAGTCCTGCTAGCCCAGCACTACTACTCAGGACACTTGACTGGCCGGCATGTGTTTCACTTCGTTCCTATGTCTGTCCCTTCGGGGAAATGTCACACGGTGACATCCGGAGTCCTTCCTAGCCAGCTACAGCCCGGGTTCCCCGGAGTCCTGTTAGCCTAGTGCTACAGCCCGGAATCACTCGCTGATGACCGACATGCTCGATGTGATTCATGTATGCCTGTCTCCATAGGCCTGTGCCGTTTTGGGTTCATGACTAGCCATGTCGGCCTGGGTTCTCTGTCATATGGATGCTAGCGACACTATCATATACTTGAGCCAAAAGGCGCAAACGGTCCCGGGCCATGGTAAGGCGACACTCGTGGGAATACCGTGCGTGAGGCCGCAAAGTGATATGAGGTGTTACCAACTAGATCAATGTGACTTGGAATCGGGGTCCTGACAAAAACCCTCCGGTTTATATAGACACCAAAGAGGGATAGGGTTACACAGAGTCGGTTACAATGGTAGGAGATCTACATATCCGTATCGCCAAGCTTGCCTTCCATGCCAAGGAAAGTCCCTTCCGGACATGGGACGAAGTCTTCAATCTTGTATCTTCATAGTCCAGGAGTCCGACCGAAGGTATAGTCCGGCTATCCGGACACCACCTAATCCAGGAGTCCCTCAACGCCTCTGATTGAAGAATTTGTTGGCATAGTGACCCTTCTGTTGGCACTTGTTGCACGTGACCTCCGAGAGCGGACGGTGATATGGAGCACTTGATCTTGGAGCTTGAGACAAAGTCTTGTTCTGAAAGCCAGGGTTGGGTGGGTGGGAAGATCCACTGCCACCTTTGCTCTTCTGCTGATAAGGCTGACGGAACGGAGGAGGAGGCAGCCAATACTTTTGCTGCTTAGCCAGTTGAGTTGAGGAAGAAGGAGTTGCATCTCTGACTCGCTTCTTGGAAGCATCGCACTTCAGTTGAGTAGTCTCTTGCTTCATTGCCATATTGTAAAACTCATCGTACTTCTTGGGCTCAAAGAGGATGAGAGCAAGTTGGAGTTCTTCTCTGAGACCACCCCTGAACTGGTATATCATGCTCTTCTTGTCAGGGACATCCTGCTTGGCGAAACGAGCGAGCTTCTGGAACATGATGTTGTACTGGTAAACAGACATAGTGCTTTGCTTCAGGTTGCGGAATTCCTGACGCTTGCTCTCAACCACACTCTGAGGAATATGATGAGCTTTGAAGTCTTGACGGAATTCATTCCAGGTAATCACACGGCCTCCTCTGGAATCTTTGTACTACTGAAACCATTCTGCAACTTGGTCTTTGAGTTGGAAGGAGGCAAACTTGACAAAGTCATCGGGCCTGACGTTACTGCACTCGAAATGCTTGCATATGTCCACGAGGCAATCATCAGCGTCTGTTGCCTCAACACAATTGCTGAAGGTCTTTGGCTGGTTAGCAAGGAACTGGTTGAGTGTAGCAAACTGATTCTGATTGTTGCCATGGCCATGATTCCCTTGATTGCGCTATTGGAGAAGTTGCATGATCAACTGCGTGTTTGCATTGGTAGCGGCCATCACAGCTTGCCATGCCTCCGGAGGTGTAGCTGGTGGTGGCGGGTCATGATTCGGAGTCGTGCGCATTGGAGGAGCCATCCTGAATAGGTTGACACCCGTTAGCATCTTGACAGACAAAAATTGAAGCTGAATCAAACGGGTTGAAATTGCAACATAAAGTCTTCACATCCGAACAAAATGAACGAATGCATTCCAATCGAAATGGTCACATATCCATAAATTGAGAAGCCACTTAGAATTGAGGTAGAAGAAAAACAACAAGGTACGGACAAGAACGAATACTTGGTGAGGATTACCCAATCCCAAACCAAATATCCACGGAAGAACTAGAGCTACAATAATTCCCACCTATGAAACTCCCGAACCTTTCCGGTTATGCAATAAGGTGTTGGGGATACAGGGGAAGCATAATATCTCACCCAATTCTAGCAAATCCTACATCCAGCTGTATCCATCCTTCAACACATAACCGAGAAACCTTCGGAAATAATTTACCTCAATCTTCGAAAAGCATCCGTTATACAAGTTATGGCAATACTCCCGAACTCCCGCCCCAGTAATGGGTGGCGTCGAGGTTATCTCACCAACAACTGCATAAAAGAGATTTTCGATGTCGGCGAAACTAAGGTATTCCAGAATCTCAACGATAAAATTGTGACGACAACACCTCGGAGCTCAACTCCCCGGGACACTGCCACAACCCCTAAATGACAGGAGGCACCAAGAACAATGTTCTCGTCACAAAACCATCGAAATGATTCCAAGATACACGCGTGATCCTAAAATTTTTTTAGTGAAAAATTGAGAAGAGAAGAGTCAAAACTCTACGTCAGGATGCCTCACCAGAGCGATGAAGAGACTGGGGAGTAAAAATAATTCCTAACTCTCCGATATATATAATCCTAAATGACTCAAAACATTTTTATAGACTCAACAACGCCAGCGATTCGATCAAGCAGGGGGCTCCTAAGGTCGGGGAAGGCTCTGATTACCAACTTATAACGCCCTCGATGCGGCTATATCTCCTACGTGTCGAAGCACGACTTAGAGGCATAACCGCATTGAAAGCAATGTCGCAAGTAGGGTAATCTGCACAACAACCCATGTAAATAAATAAAAGGGGAAAGGATACATAGTTGGCTTACACTCACCACGTCACACAAATACATGAGGGTGTGTTTGGTAGGGTGCATGGAGGGTGCATGAGGGCAAAAGTTCCCAATCCGACCCACTTTTGCTTGTTTGGTAGGGTGCATGGGCTCACCTGAGCTATGCTCATCTGATGCATAAAAGTGCCCTCAGCCATGCTCATCTCATGCACCCCAGACAGGGTGCATGGAGGCAGCTATGCTGGCCCTAACACTCGTCCCCACCGACCAGACCACGTCCAGATATGTTTATTTTTTCAAAAAGAATCAGAATTTCAAAATTTGTTTAAATTTTCGAAAAACTTTAGAATTTCAGAAAAATGAAAAAAAAAGAATTTCAAAATTGTTTACATTTTAAAAAAAAATCATAATTTTAAATTTTGTTTGAATTTTCAATAAATATTTGAAATTTCAATTTTTCTAAAAAAATCATAAATGTTTGGAATTTCAAAAGGAAATCAAAATTTGTTTGAATTTTGAAAAAAATAGAATTTTAATATTTTATAAAATATTAAATTTTCAAATTTTGTTTAAATTTTCAAAAAAACTCGTAATTTCAAATATGCTCAAATTAAAAAAATGAATTTCAAATTTTATTTTAATTTTCCAAAAAAGTTTAGAATATCAAATTTTATTTAAATTTTCAAAATATGTTTAAATTTGTGTTGACATTTTTTTGATTTTGTTCATCATTCAAAAAATATATTCAGAATTCGAAATTGTTCAGCATGTCTAAACACATGGAGGCTGCCAAACAAAATCTTAGCTCAACATGTCTCAGCGCATACATCACTGCCAAACAACAGCAAGTGCATGGACTCAGCATGTCTACACTCAGCATGTATGAGATGAGAACAACTAGGCTAGGTCCATACATGCTACCAAACACACCCTGAATAACATTACAATCATCCAATACACTCATGGTCCGACTACGGTACCAAAATAAAGATCAACCCCCACATGCGACCAAGTCCCCGATCGCCCCAACTGGGCACCACTACTGATCATCTGGGAAAGACACATAGTAACGACGAGAGTCTTCATCGAACTCCCACTTGAGCTCAAGCGCATTGTCTGGAACGGTATCATCGGTCCCTGCATATGGTTTTGGAAGTAAACTGTGAGTCACAGGGACTCATCAATCTCACACCCTCGCGATCAAGACTATTTAAGCTTATAGGTAAGGCAAGGTATGATGTGGAGCTGCAGCAAGCGACTAGCATGTATGGTGGCTAACCTATTCGCAAAAGAGAGCGAGAAGAGAAGGCAAAAGCACGGTCGAACAACTATGATCAAGAAGTGATCCTAGAACAACCTACGTCAAGCATTACTCCAACACCGTGTTCACTTCCTGGACTCCACCGAGAAGAGACCATCACGGTTACACATGCGGTTGATTCATTTTAATTAAGTTAAGCTTCATGTTATCTACAACCGTACATTAACAAATTCCCATCTGCCCATAACCGCGGGCATGACTTTCGAAAGTACAAATCCCTGCAGGGGAGTCCCAACTTAGCCCATCACAAGCTCTCACGGCCAACGAAGGATATTCCTTCTCCCAAGACAAACCGATCAGACTCGGCATCTCGGTTACAAGACATCCTCGACAATGGTAAAACAAGTCCAGCAAGACCACCCGCTTTGCCGACAAATCCCGAGAGGAGCTGCACATATCTCGTTCTCAGGGCACACCGGATAAGCTAAGCGTACGGGAGCCAACGTAACCCAAGTTGACAAGGTACGGCCCCGCACGGTGCTCTGGGTTGGACCAGCACTTAGAGAATCACTAGCCCGAGGGTTTAAAATAAAGATGACCCTTGAGTCCGTGAAACCCAAGGGAAAAAGGCTAGGTGGCGAATGGTAAAGCCAAGGTCGGGCCTTGCTGGAGGAGTTTTATTCAAGGCGAACTGTCAAGGGGTTCCCATTATAACCCAACCATGTAAGGACCGCAAAATCCGGGAACATAACACTGATATGATGGAAACTAGGGCGGCAAGAGTGGAAAAAACACTAGGCAAAAGGCCGAGCCTTCCACCCTTTACCAAGTATATAGATGCATTAAGATAAACAAGATAATATGGTGATATCCCAACAATAAACACTGTTCCAACAAGGAACGGTCTCCAATGTTCACCTGCAACTAGCAACGCTATAAGAGGGGCTGAGCAAAGCGGTAACATAGCCAAACAACGGTTTGCTAGGACATGGTGGGTTAGAGGTTTGACATGGCAATATGGGAGGCATGATAAGCAAGTGGTAGGTATCGTAGCATAGGCATAGCAAAAGAGCAAGCATCTGGCAAGCAAATATAGAAGTGATTTCGAGGGTATGGTCATCTTGCCTTCAAAGTTGTCAGAGTTGCCTTGATCCTCGTAAGCGAACTCAACGGGCTCCTCGTTCACGAACTCGTCTCCCGGCTCTACCCAAACAAGAACAACAAGCAAACGGTACACAATCACCCACGTGCAATGCTCAAACAACATGATGCAAACATGGTATGATATGCGGGATGCGGTATGTGATGCATATGCAAGATTTGACAAGCACTACTAGAAAAAGGGCTATAGATGGGATTGACACTAATGGCGTACCTGACAAGCGGTGCGCCATTAGTATATACTAATGGCGCACCACCTTCTGATACGCCATTAGAGTTGAAACTACTAATGGCGCACCTGGCACAGGGTGCGCCATTAGTATCAAATTTGTTTTTTGAACTAGTGCGCCTGTCCAAACATACTGATGGCGCATCCAGACAAAGTGCGCCATTACTAGTTGTAACTAGTAATGGCGCACCTGTCGGAAAGTGCGCCACTAATGTTGTTTTTTATTATATTTTTTATTCCCTTTTTTGCAAAACTACTAATGGCGCACTGTTCCACCGTGCGCCATTACTAGTTCAAACTAGTAATGGCGCACTGTGGGACAGTGCGCCATTAGTTTTTTTTGCAAAACTACTAATGCCGCACCACCAGAAGGTGCGCCATTAGTACCCTGGATTACTAATGGCACATTTGGAGTTGGTGCGCCATTAGTAAGTGGGCAGCAACAAGATATTTTGGGGAGCCTCTCCTACCCACACTCACTTTCTCCCCACTTCATTCTCTCCACCTCCTCCTTGTCTCGGGTGCCTCCTCTTTTTCACCTCATTTCCACCATAGATTCATTCAATTTAAGTGGTTAAATTACCTTGTTTTGATAGGTAAGTAATGGGGGAAGCTATATTTATGTTGTTCTCCCTACAACAATGTGCACATGCACTTTTTATGGCCTAGCTAGATCTATGTATGTTCGTGGTGTTGCATATGTTTGTGGTGTTGCATATGTGTTTGTGTTTGGAGGTGTACCGGTATTTGAAATGCGATAGTTGCCAATATTTTGCCGGAATGTTGATTCATTTCTGTTTCGGCGAGAATTTTGGCATTAAGCATTCTTTTTGGTCCTATTTTTAGGGAAAGTCATGCCAAATTTTTTCTTGGTTCTAAAATATCGTTTTGCTCTACCCCGCAGGCGACCATGGTCCGCATGATGACCAAAGGCATCGTGAATAGGTTTTTGAGGTCCGCGAAGGCCGAGATGCTTCAAAAGAACGAGATGGAGATAAGATGTCTGTGTCGAAGATGCAAGCTGAAGAGCCTTATTGCGGACCCGGAATCCGGGCAGGTGCGGGACCACCTGCTCTTGCGTGGTTTCATGGATGGCTATCGGTGGCAAGGTGATGAAGATGACTACGAAGTCGTCCATGGGGGCCGGGCAAGAAATGAGGAAGGGCAGCAAGATAACCACCGCGGCTCGGGCGGGCGAGAAGACGAAGAATCCTCAGGAGATGATCACGACGGTGATGCTGTACACAGTCATCATGTAGAAGATGCAGGACATGATGATGAGGAAGATGCCGGAGCAGACGACGGGCATGATCATGAAGATGATGATGCCGGCGGAGCAGACGACGCTGGACCATCGATGGGCTGGGTGCAGGACCCTCATATTCAAGAGCTGCTTCTCAAGCAGACGGATAACGCAAGAGCTGCCGCCCGAGAGAAAGCCAAGATGGATCAACTTGAGTTAGACACGGTCACTCCATTGTATGAAGGATGCAGGCCCGAGGATACCCGCCTGAAAGTAACGCTCATGGCTCTGGATATGAAGGTAAAACACAAAATGACCGACGCATGCTTCGACGAGAACATGTCATTCTGGCACGAACGTCTTCCCAAGGGGAACACGTGCCCGACCAGTTTGGAGGAGGCGAAGAAAATCGTGTGTCCTCTGGATTTACCGCACGTGAAATACCATGTGTGCATGAACAATTGCATCATTTATCGGGACGAGCACGCGGAGTCTACCATATGTCTGGTGTGTGGCGTCACTCGATACAAGAAGAGGAAGAAAGCTCCTCGAAAAGTGGTGTGGTACTTTCCGATCACTCCTCGTCTGCAGCGGTATTTCGCGGACCCTAAGGTAGCAAAGCTCCTGCGTTGGCACACGGATAGGGAGGAGAAGAAGCGAGAAGATGACGCAAATGATCCGGAGATAGATAAAAAAGACAAGATGCTGAGTCACCCTAAGGATGCGAGCCAGTGGCAAGCATTGAACTTCGAAGACCCAGAATTTGGGAACGATCCAAGGAACATCGTGCTGGGCGCGAGCACCAATGGAGTCAATCCGTTTGGCAGCCAGAGAAGCACACATAGCACCTGGCCTGTGTTTGTGTGGATGTACAACCTTCCCCCCTGGTTGTGCATGAAGAGGAAGTACATTCACATGAATATGCTAATTGAAGGACCGAAACAACCAGGGAACGACATCAATCTGTATCTGGGGTTGCTAAAAGAGGAGCTTGACACGCTGTGGAAAACGCCAGCCAATACGTGGGACGCCACAGAGAAAGAATATTTCCCTATGAGAGCCGCGCTGCTCACGACGGTGCACGACTATCTCGGTCACGGATATGTCGCGGGGCAGGTGGTCCACGGATTTTCTGGATGCGTCAGGTGCATGGATGACACAATGTATCATCAGCTAGATAGAGATCCCGGGTCTTCAAAAACCGTGTTCATGGGACATCGAAGGTGGCTTCGCGACGATGACCCGTGGAGAAAAGGCAAGGATCTGTTCGATGGTGAAACCGAACCCCGAGGACGCCCGCGTACGAGGAGCGGTGAGGAAATAGACGAGCTGTTGAAAAATTGGAAAGACTGCCCACTGCCGGGAAAGAAGCAAAAGGTGCCAGAGCCGGGAAAGAAGCAAAAGGCGCCAGAGCCGCTGCTGAAGGTATGGAAAACGAGGTCTGTTTTCTGGGACTTGCCGTACTAGAAGATCCACCGTGTGCCTCACAGCCTTGATGTCATGCATATCACGAAGAACGTGTGTGAGAGTCTGCTTGGTACCCTGCTCAACATGCCAGAGAGGACCAAAGATGGGCCGAAAGCAAGGGCAGACTTGAAATCAATGGGCATCAGGCAGGAGCTTCACACTATATATGATGATGATGAGGCGAAGCAGGACACGGAAAGTCGTCGCAAAGGCAAGAAGGCCAAGAAGACCGGAAATGACTACCCTCCCGCGTGCTTCACTCTAAGTCAGGAGGAGATCGAGCAGTTTTTCACCTACCTCATAGGAGTAAAACTTCCTTATGGTTACGCGGGGAAGATAAGCAGATACCTAGACCCAGCGAAGCAGAATTTCAGCGGGATGAAGTCTCACGACTGTCACGTGCTGATGACGCAGATACTTCCAGTTGCAATCCGTGGGATCATGGACGCGCACATCCGTGAAACCCTATTTGGCCTATGCAACTTTTTCGACGTCATCTCTTGGAAGTCTGTTGGCGTGAGGCAACTCAGAAGGCTACAGGAAGAGATCGTGGTGATACTATGCGAGCTTGAGATGTACTTCCCGCCCACATTCTTCGATGTTATGGTGCATCTGCTAGTCCATATCATGGACAATATCATCCAACTCGGGCCGACGTTCCTGCACAGCATGATGCCGTTCGAAAGGATGAATGGTGTCATCAAAGGATACGTTCGCAACATGTCACGTCCAGAGGGAAGCATAGCCAGGGGCTTTCTGACCGAAGAGTGCATCTCCTACTGCACGAATTATCTAGGCATCGAGAACCCCGTTGGTCTGCCCGTCAACAGGCACCTCGGCAGGCTCGCTGGATGGGGTCACCGTGAGGGTCGTCGTGAAATGCATGTCGACTTCGAGGGTCGACTGGCTGACTTTGAAAGAGCAAACCTAGTCGCGCTACAACACATAGACGTGGTCGATCCTTGGGTGGTAGAGCACAAAACCTTTAGTAAGAAGACGTACAATGACCGAGGCCAACAGAGGACGGACGGAGATATACTCAAAGAGCACAACTCATGTTTCACGCGTTGGTTCAAGCAGAAGCTTCTGTCGTACCCTTTACATGAGGATTCTTCCGCGGAAGAACAACTCATATTCGCCTTGTCACAGGGCGCCGAGCACAACCTGATGACCTATGAGGCGTACGATATCAATAGCTACACATTCTACACCGAGGCCAAGGACATGAAGAGCGATGGTTATCAGAACTCCGGGGTAACGATGGAATCCTACACCGGTAACGACAAGGACAGATACTATGGAAGGATCGAGGAGATCTGGGAGCTGAGCTATGCTGGAGAGAAGGTCCCGATGTTCCGTGTCAGATGGGCCAAGAGCGTCCCAAAAGAAGACCGGTATTTCACCACCATGGTTATACCCGAAGCCAAATCCAAGACCGCGGGCGCAAACGTCACCGCGAAAAATGAGCCATGGGTACTGGCTTCCCAAGTGGACCAATGCTTCTTCATTACCGACCCGTCAAAGCCCAGTCGTGTTGTCGTGAGGAGAGGCAAAAGGAAGATCATCGGAATGGATGGAGTAGCCAATGAGCAAGACTTCGACAAGTACGGCGACCCAAGGATCAAACATGACGACGATGATGAAGTAGCAGCATACACCACAAGAAGAAGCAGGACCACCCTACCTAAAGGACGTCCGTTCCATAGAAGAACTCCATTTGCGAAAAAGAAGGGCAAGAAGATTGTGAACAGATAGCTAGCTAAGATCAATTGTATTTAAATCGTAGCCTCCATTTCTCGATTGTATTTCATGAGCACTATCATGAATATTTTTAAATTTCATGGACACTCGATCTCGATCCCCCTCCATCTCGATCGCTATCCCACCTCGCCAGATCCGGTCCCCCTCGCCGCCGAGCACCCCCCGGTCCACCGGCCGCCGACCCCCTGCACCCTCGATTCCCCTACTCAACCGCCACCGCCGACCCCCCGCACCCCTCCCCTACTCAACCGCCGCCGACCCCCCGCAGCCGTCCCCTACTCAACCGCCGCCGCCGACCCCCCGCACCCCGCGCACCCTCCCCCGCTCCACCGGCATTACTGTTTGATTATATTTTAAAAAAAATATTACTGTCTTATAAAAAAATATTACTGTTACTGTCTTATAAAAAAATATTACTGTTATGATTTAAACTAGTTAAAAAAATTATTACTGTCTAATAAAAAATACTAATGGCGCACCACGGTGAGGTGCGCCATTAGTATGGATGTACTTATGGCGCACCGAGGGGTGGTGCGCCATTAGTATTGTGCCATTGCTATAAGAAAAAAATACTAATGGCGCACCACGGTGAGGTGCGCCATTAGTATGGATGTACTTATGGCGCACCGAGGGGTGGTGCGCCATTAGTATTGTGGCCGGCCCCATCCATATTCCCTCCCCGGCCCCTCCCTATCCCCTCTCTCTCCCTCGCCCTCGCCCTCGATCCCCTTCCCCTCTCCTCTCCCGACGCCGCCGCCCCGACGCCGCCTCGACGCTGCCACGCCGCCCCGACGCCGCCTCGACCCCGCCCGACGCCGCTGCCCCGCCACCTCGACGCTGCCCCGCCGCCTCGATGCGACCCCGCCGCCCGGACGCCGCCCCGTCCACACCACCGTCGCCGGAGCACCACCACCACCCGGACCTCGTCCCCGACATCCTCCCGGCGCCCCACTCCCCAGCATCCTTCCCGCCCCCACTCCCCGGCCCCCATGAGCTCCCCCTCCTCCTCTCCCCCTCTCCCCCTCTTGACTGGTTACCTGTGATTTTTTTTGCTTCTCCAGCCATGTTTGTGTCTAGAACTCTAGATCATGGAGGAATCGCCCTCTCCAGCAGTGTAATTCTTTTGTGTGTTTTAAGTGGTATTTACAGTATACTTTTAGTGTAATTACTGTGCATTTTCAGTGAAATTTACACTGTAATTGTTAGTGGAATTTACACTGTAAATGTTAGTGGGTTTACAGTGTGCTTCTAGTGGATTTTTGCTCTGTATTTGCAAGTGGCATTTTTAGTGGAATCCCAAGACCGGAATGACAAGTCCAGGTGTTCCTCAATTGAGGAATTTGATTAACTAAATCATCCAAAAACCAGAATGTGTTTCAGACTTTCAGTAAAAGTTGTTGAATCAAATCAGTTCTTTGATGCTATTATGGACAAATTTAAAATCCACACTAAACCTTGATATGGGAACTATTCGTTTTGATGCTACTGTGCTTTAATACGATATGCTGCTAGTGGAAGACTTTGGAATTTGAAAACCCAAATCAGTTCAGTCTGCCTAGTTCAGCTTCACATAGGTTCCTATTTTCTAGCCTACTGTAATTGTTCCGAACTTTTGATAATCTGTTTCAGACTTTCAGTTAGGAGTTAAGACTAGGAAATAGTATGAACTGCTGTTGGATTAAATCAGTACGTGGTTAACAGGCACAACATTGTGCCTGTTGGGTTTATGGACAGATGCTAGAAGGTTGTCTGAAGATAGTTGTTTGCTAGGGGTGGGGAATCATTTCATAAGTAAAAAGTCCATACTGAACCTTGATACGTAAACCAATGGTTTTGATGGTACTTTGGAACTTGAAAATCAAAATCAGTTCAGTCTGCCTAGTTCAGCTTCATATAGAAGATAATGATTCTTGTTTTTTTAGTCTACTGTAATTGTTTTTTAGCCCACAACACTTTGCATTGTTTTGAGATTTTGTACATCAGCTTTCTTTTTTATCTTCTTATTTAAAACTATAGCAGTACCTGTGACACATAATGCCTAACAGTTTAACTATTTTCCTGCTAATCCAGCCCACGCGGCTACTGTACTACTTTGTCAAGTGATGCTGCTGCTGCTGCTGGTATCTGCGAGTTGCTGCTGCTAGTTGTGATTTTGTCAAGTGATGCTGCTGCTACTTGTGATCTTCTAAAATAACCCCTTTCTCCTGAAACGTTGATTAATTTCCGTTTCGGTTGAGAAATGGGGCAATCCTAGGTCAAGAAAATTAGCAAAGGTCATGCCCAATTTTCTTGACCTAGAAGGTGCCCGATTCTCAACCGAAATAAAAATTAATTTGCTTTAGTGGTTGGATTAGTTTAGTATTTTTTTCACACACTCAGACACCCTTGCTTGCCATGTGTGTGAGAGAGATAGTGAGAGGAGACAAGAAGAAGGGGGTTAGGAAGGCATCATGCAACAGTGCCTTCAAGATCCAAGGCAATATCACAAACATCATAGGCAATTTGACCAAACTCACAACCTTGTATCTTTGCAGCAACCAACTTTCTAGACACACCCCTCAAGAACTAGGTTACCCTGAGAACGTGGACTTGGACCTTAGCAACAACACACTAACAGGTTCTATCCCAAAACACCTAGGCAATATCACAAACATCTCTCAATTGTTCCTTGACAATAACCAACTTTTTGGCGACATTCCTCGAGAATTAGGTTATTTGGTCAACTTAGAGATCTTGTTCCTTGACAATAACCAACTTTTTGACCAAACTTTGTTCCTATTTAGAGAGAAACATGGCCAACAACGATGAGGCCGGGGGTTCGGGCGTCAAGGCATTCTGGGAGCTGTCCCAGGAGATGGAGGAACAACCTCACTTGTATGAGGCCGCCGCCTTCCCCACCGATCCTGAGACCACTGATGGTACCGCCGAGGATGACCCCACTGATGCCACCACTGATGGTGCCGCCAAGGATGCCACCACTGATGGTGGCGGCGCATGCACAGATGGCAGCCAACGAAGAGGCAACGGAAGGACCGGCGCCCGACCGTGCTCCGCACCCTCAAGGAGGAAGTTACTGAAGTGGACTCCAACGGGAATCCAACGGCGCCCGAACGAATAGTCAAGGGGTACTCGCTTCAGCTCGGGTGCATTCTCCGGAGCACCGTCTCGATCAACACCGAGAACCTCAGGCATCCTGACCGAGGGAATTTGCGCAACCTCCTCTTCATGAAGCTGCACGAACGATACAAGTTCCCCGCTGAATTTGAAAACACAAGCCTCAAAGGGAATAAAGTGAACAATGCCGCCCTCACGAAGATGAGCACGACCCTGTCTACTTGGAAAAGCAATGTGAAGAGAATGATCGAGAAAGGTGAGAGTTATGAGAAGATCAAGGAGAAAAATCCTTCGATCACCGAAGATGACTACAACGACTTCAAGATCAATTGCTCGAGCACCGCAAGCTCCGAATCAAGTAAGTGGGGGAAAGAAATGCGGGAGCTGAACTTTGGGGAACACACACTCGGTCCTGGCGGTTACAGAGTGGCGGAGCCTATATGGGACAAGGAGGAGGCGGACCGTGCCGAGCAAGGCCTACCGCCCCTCTTCGATAAATACGGTGACAAGCAGACCAGGAACTTTTTCAGGGCCCAGTACAAGAAGGACCCGAAAACAAAGGAGCTTACCACGGATCCGAAGACCAGGGCGCTTGAGCTTGGTCTGGTAAGGAATACACCCCCGCGTAATTAGCTCCATATGGTTGCATTCTAATTAATGAAGCCAAATTTCTAAATGGTTCACATTCCTTCCGCAGGCGACTGAAAGCAGTAGCGCGGGGTCGACTAAGAGCAACCCTTGGGACACCACTCTAAATAGGGCATTGAATGTAATGAAGAACAAGGATAAGCTCAGTAAGCCGATGTCAGCTGGTCGTGTGGCCGGCAAAGGCTTGTCGACAAAATGGTCGTCATACTATAACACTGGTGGGCGAAAGGAGAAAAAGACCAGCTCGGAAAGCTAGGCACGCGAGGTTCAAGAACTCAGGGCACAGGTGGCGCGGATTCCGAAGATTGTCCAAGAGCAAGTGGAACAACAACTCGGAAGGACAATCACCGCCATTGTGCCTACCTTCATCCAGGGGATTAGTGCATGGATTGCGGGCGGCCAACAGGGGCCGCCCCCGATTCCTAGCTTCACGGCCAACAACTCGCAGAACGCGATGGCGGGGCCATTGGTGTCTCCGACGCCGGCACGGGAGCTTAATGCACCCGGGTGTACACCGGCCGGCACCTCTGCAGCAAGCGGCCCCTCCGTCAACTGCACGCCCGCCATTGGTGGTGCCTCGACATTAGCCGAGCTCGACGCCATCATCACGGTAACTAATTAAGCCTCTCTCGGCCGAGGACTTCATCTCCTTGCCTTTGACTGGGCATCCCTGATGCCCTACATGTTTTCGCAGGGCGCCGCCGATGTTCCGTGCACTCTCCTGCACTTCGTGAACAACGAGTTGGTCGATGTCGCCAAGGGCAAAATCGTTCAACCGGGCAACCCCTTGTTCCACGGTACCCAGATGCCACCCAACTTGTTTAGGGTTCAACTGGTTCGGGTGCATCCAGGCTGCGATGAGTTGTTACCTCCGATTCGACCCGTCGGGGCCGACGATGATGATGTGATGACCCTCAGCGCCTGCCTGAGCTGGCCCCTGCTTTGGCTAAAGAGCCAGATTCGTTTGGGGGCGGGGGACACCACCCCAAAGACAACACCGCCAGTCGTGCCGGTGCCAAGTCGGCCCCATGGCAAGACCGCCGCAACGGTGCCGGACATCCCTATGCCACTGGATCCAAACATGCATATGGCACAGGATCAGAACGACGACGATGATACATTTGCCAACGTCGATCAGTACTTTGCCGATCATGGGTACGGTGGCGACTTCATGGGGCCTCCTTCTCAAGAACCCAACCCAACAAAAGACGTGCGCGATCTAGCTGGTACCGTGGAGAAGGCAAGTTGCAACAGGCGTCGTCTAGCGTTCAGTTCTCAGGAGACGCCTCCAGCTGCCGACTTCACCGAGCCTCAGATAGGCGAGGTGCGAAATATTATCAGCCCCTACACACTCAAGAAGGCGGTCTGTGAGCAGAACTCGGTCCCATTACATGAGAAGAAGAAGGCACGCAAAAGAAAGACTAACAAGGGTGCGGGCCAGCCGACACCGAGTACGATCCGTGCTCAGGATGGGCCACCTGCACCTGAGGATATCTCGAGGAGGGTGCATGTGGCGGGTAGGCCGATGCTACCGACAAATATGCTCGATGCTGCAACCGGTGCTATGCGGAGTCTGCATGACAGTGTTCTTTCTTTGGAGAAGCGGCGTCTCGGAGAGAAGGATGTGGCATACCCGGTTTTTGCGGCCAAGGTGCCAGAGGGCAAGGGCTTTGTGGATAACTCCATCGGGGGTACGATCGTCCTGCGGTTTGATGACATCCACGCTATGTTGAACCTTCATCCGCTGCACTACACCTTCGTTCGGCTATTTTCGCTGAGTATGGAGATGCGAATCATTCGCGACAAGACCCCGGACATCGTGATAGTCGACCCCTTCTACATGCATGCCAAGATCTTGGGCAGCGCTGGGGACCGGCAAGTCACGAGTTCTTACCTCGAAGGCGTCATTCTGGCAAACCAAGATAAGGATAACTTCCTCGTGCCTTACTTTCCCGAGTAAGTCCTCCCCTCAACCGCCCCGTAACATATGAATTCTTAGATTTCGATCATTTTTCTTTTAACATTCCGTGTTTTCTGCAGTGACACACGTTGCACGCTCATCCTCCTAAGCCCCAAATATTCCATGGCCACATATTTCGACCCGGACCGTCAGTCGAACGTAGACTACACAAATGTCAAGAAGGTTCTTGATGATGTTCTCCCCGGCTACGTCAAATCTGGAGGCACCTTCACCAGGCCTATTCGTAAGTACGGCAAGCACGTGTTCTCCCACAATACGACGTTCTGCTGCGTCAAGCAGCCAACTGGCGGTCAGAAGGGTGCCTACTACGCCATCCATCACATGCGGGCGATCGTACGGGACCATCATCAACTTCTGCTACCGAGTAGACTCAAAGATTGGGCCGCGAGCGTGTCGGCAATCCAGGACGCGGACATCAGACAAGAATTCTTTCGCATCTAGTCGGAGTTTGCGGAAATCATCCATCAAGATGTCCTTCGTACCTTGGGGCAGTTCTACCTCAGAAATCAACCGTCCAACAGTGACATCGACACAATCCTACAAATGCAGGCTGACAATGCCCGTTGTTTCATGACTCCCACGATAGACGGTGGCTTCATCCACGCTCTGGTCCCTTGAGTCGAGTCGAAAACAGTGATGCTGTGTCTAGTTCTGAAACATCGATTGGCTCATGTTGTAATTAAACTTTAATGAACTTGTAGTATGTCTCTTTGGTTTTGAGAGTCGTTCAACTTAGATGTAATCGATGCTATTAATGTTTTGCTTTTCTCTTCCGATCGTTCTGTTGCATACTTATATGTTGCTTATGTATTGTCTGTGAATTGGTACTAACGTTTCGTTTGGCTACTGCATAGCGACGCCGTGGTATGTCGTGTGCAAGGGTAAGGTTCCCGGAGTCTACAACGACTGGGAGGAGTGTCGGAGACAGGTTCACCGATTCAGCGGTAACAGTTACAAAGGGTACACCACTAGGGCCGAGGCCGAATCAAGATACGCCCGCTATCTAGCGGGAGAGGGGAGGGAGTGTTGGAGGAACCGGATGAAGACGAGTTTCATCGTGATGATGCACATCGTGATGACCGCAGCTCTCTTCTATGTGATGGTAGTTTAGATGATCGATATCGACTTGTAATGTGAAGACAAACTCGTGGTCTCGAGACTTGTAATATAATGTTCTATCTTTGTTCGGTCTTTTCAATTCAGAGACTAATATGATGAATTGTATTCGGAGACTAAAATGATGAATTGTATTCAAAGATTAATCTTCTATTTTATTCGATGAATCTGTTGTTGATGTGTGCTGTCTATATTTTGTCCAATTATACATTTTGTAACCTGTGCAAAAAACAGAAAATAAAAAAAATAAAAAAACCTAATATTCATACTAATGGCGCATCACATCATAGTGCGCCATTAGTATGCCAAAGGATACTAATGGCGCATCATTAAACAGTGCGCCATTAGTATGCCGAAGTTACTAATGGCGCATCCTGTTGTTGTGCGCCATTAGTATGCCAAAGCACCTGGGTATACATGGCCCCCTAGGAGGCATACTAATGGCGCACTATTGTATATACTAATGGCACATCACACGTGCGCCATTAGTATACCAGATACTAATGGCGCACCAGTGGTGCGCCATTAGTAAAATATACTAATGGCGTGGCACTAATGGCGCACCGCTAATGCGCCATTAATGGCCAAATTAGGTGCGCCATTAGTAGGCCTTTTCCTAGTAGTGAAGGAATGATAGAACCTGGCCTCAACTTGGAAATCCAAGAGTGCCACTGGAAAGGTGAGGTGATTTCGATTGAAATCGATATAAAGATCACTGGAATCGGATGCACGGTTTGGAAATGGCAAGCAAAACAAATATGGCACCGGTCTGCGATAATCAGCAAGTGACCAACTAAATGCATCAAGATAAATATGCTACAACACTCAAATATAGCAACAAAATACATGGCAGGGATCCACTCATGAAGCTTGACAAAAGATGAACACTGAGCTACGGCTAATTTATCCATTAACAGGTTCAAACAAGCATGAAAAAAGTGCAAATGACAACAGGTTTCAGACTTAGTGAAATTAACACAAGTCTGGAATTTATCATCAGGAAGCACACTTTAGAGCATGAAAACTACAAGCTACAGGATCTTAACATGGCAAGGCAAGGCATGGCATGAAGCTACTCAAGGCACTTAACAAAAGTCCCTTAGTGACCTTGAGCCACAAGGGATCAGAAAATACAATTGCAAGCATGTGAACATAGCAAAAACATAAACAGATTCAGACTTGGTGAAAAACTGGAGCATGCAAATCAGTTAACGAGTAGGCATGTTTACGAGCTCGATGCACTCACTACAGAGCATGGCATGACAAACTAAGCATACACCCATCAAGAATACATGGCATAGAAGCTAGACATGGCAAGAACAACATCATAGCTTGCACGGATCAATAGCAACATCCTCGGCAAAATCGCTAAACATGTCAACAATCTGCCAGGAACATTTAGATACATTATAACTGAGCACTATTCCAGCCCTCTGAGACCATCAATGCTTTTAACCGTCAGATTTGCACTCCTAAGCATTTTTGGTCGTTTGATCAAAGTGTTAGCACCGAAACGGGCAGCTGCTCCGGCAACTAAACTGAAGGCATTTGGTTAACTGGGCCTGGTTCTGTCTCGAAGTGAAGCCCATTATACCTCACATGGAACACAAACCATCCCTTCGTTCGAGTTCTACGGCGTTCTTTCACAACACGCCTCCCGATCTCCTAATCCCTAACCGTGCTTGGCAGCGGTGGCGGCAAAACGCTCCCCTCTCCAGGAGTCCAGGTGAGCTCCCCCCCCTCTCTCTCTCTCTCTCCCTCTCTATCTCTCAGCGCCGGCGAACACGTCGCGAATCAGGATCACAACATCGTGTGCGCCCATTCCTCATCACAGTAGCGCGTGTCCTCCTCTCATGACCAAGGTAAAAAACCAATCTTGTATGCGAGCAGGTCGTCAGTTTGTCACACCACTGCATCCGAATTTTCACAGATTCCTCCATCTGTTTTTAGATCCATTTGGTTGTTGTGTAGATAAGTATGCGAGCAGGTAGTCAGTTCATCACACCATCGCATCCAAATGTCCGCAGATTCCTTCATCTGGTTGTTGTGTTGATAAGAAAAATAAGATAGCCTGCAGGTTCGGATATTAAACCCAGTGATTCATCAATATACTTTTAGGACAGAAAATAAGTTAAGCAATACTATTATTATATTGTCCACCTAATTTCCAACTGCCTGCAATCTGATTGCTATATACACGTACTACTGAATTTTGTAGGTTGAGCAAACTTGCATACTTAATAGATTGAAACCTTGGTTTATTCATGGTACATGATATCAATTTGCATTAGTACTATCTATATATGCATATGTTCTATGAGAAGCTGGTCAGTATGTTTTCTTGATATTCCATATCTTTGATGTCTACTTACTTAAATAGTTTACTTGGTAATATTTCCCTTTTTAAGATCAGAAGTGTGCACTTACATTAGGGGAAAACATGTTTGTAGCTTCACTTTAGATAAAGCAATCTCACTTGAATTCTCCCATTTGTTTAACTACAAACTCCAATAACATTCCTCTAATAGAGTGTGCAGCAATTGAACTGAAATTGCGACAAGAAAAGAGATATCCAATGAGAAGCCATATATTTTAGTTGTCTGAGAAGTTGAGGTAATATATACGCATGTTCTGCCAGTTAAGGTCTTCTTTGCGCTGGTTTTACTTACTTTATATAATTTCCTCAATCTCAATTCTTAATTTTTGGCACAACTCAGTAAAATTGAGCCTAATTCCTTCTCTCTCATGCCATTAGATGTCTGGGCCGTTCATTTTTTTGATAAGACTGTTTTTAGCCGTCCGATCAGATCTAAGCGTCAGTTTTTTGTTTCGCGGGCTGCCTGTCCTAATGGGACGCTACTCCGGCGGCAGAAACGCAGTATTCTGCTTGATTGGACTATTGGGCCTAAGGGAATGGCCCATGAAGCAGCGAGGGATAACAAGTGTTTGCCTGGTTCCCGTGCAGATGCGAAGGCGACGGTTCAAGAGCGACATCCCTATTCTCCCCCATCTACGGGGACGGCGGCATCAACAATCGGAACCCTACGACGACCCCCTTCGCCCCAGCCTCCTCCCACAACAGTGTGGGCGATAGGGATGGAGCTGCCGCCATCATTCCCCGGTCACTCTGATTCTCCAATGACTTTCTAAGTCTGCGGAATTCCTGCTTTACTCCTCACCCGATCTCTCTCGGTTTTGAATTCTAGGTCTTGTGTTTTTACTCCTAAATGATTTTGAGGAGGGACCTCACATACTTGGCAAATTATGTCCTGACTGAATCAAGAACAAGTATATTATTCTCACTCCAATGTCCAATCTATGATGATGGTTCTTGATCGACCGGTCAGAGAGATAGAAAGCAAACAGATCGTGGAGAAAGAGCACAATGGAGCCGAGGAACAAGCAAAACTGATCCTCGTTGGTTTGATCTAAACATGACCTGTTGTTTATTTCTACTACTACATGGACGTGATGACAAGTTGTAAGCTTGATTTGAACCCCTGACACAGACACTAAAATCTCTCACTGCAGGTGCAGCAGATGAAACTTTACTACTTCAGGTGTGTGTCTTTGCAAGGTTAGCCTGGTACTCTATTTTACGTTTAGTTATATGCAGTGCTATATTACGTTTAGTTATATTTTACGTTGGGTAATGAAAGGGGCATGAATAAACAACCAATTGCTTAGCACAAGCCCAGTTATTGCCGGATAACATGCACCGAGCATTACAGTTATTTTCCTTGTGGTAAGACAATTTCTGCACATATTATTTTCCTTGCGGTAACCAATTTCCGCACATATAATTTTCTTCAACTACTTGCTGAAGGAACGTAGAGTGAAGTACGAAAATAGAGGACGGTCTGCTGCTGCAATTGGGATGCTAAAGGTGCCTTTTCGATATAATTCATTGTATTTGAATCCGTGATGTCAAATCTGGCCCTGGACATGTACTCTTCATTTCATATTGTAAGCCTACTAAACCAATAGAAAATTTTCATATTTTAATCTTGGCATGGCTTTTAGTTCATCATTGTGCTTCACGAAAATTTGACTTCCATGTTTTATGTCTTAATTTTTCTTTAAATTCCTACCATTTTATCAATGGACGGGCGCGGCAATGCGCGCCATCATGGTCTAGTTTTATAGCAAAGGGTGCTCCATAAATGCAAACAAAGACATGGATGGATAGAGCACCACAATATTAACAAAACATCCTTACTGATAATCCTCAAAAGAGGCACGGATCACTAGGAAACAATATGAACATATGGCATAACAACAAAATCAGGACAAAGACTTAGTGAAATTCTAAGTCCCTGAAATCAGCATTACCGATTACACTACTTTGCAAGCTTGTGCTAGTCACCACAAATATCACAAAAATACATGGCAAGCACCCCTGTAAAGATGGCATGGCATTCTTCAAAACACATGTAGAGCTCTGGATCATATCATGCACACATTAATCATGGCAAATATGACAAAAGGCTATTTGCTGAAACAGATTTGACAAATTCCCCACATAGCCCTCTTCCAACAGAATTTCGGGCATCAAGATGAGCTCAAATGAAAATGATGCAATGAGATGAAATGATGTACTCATCGAGACGAACATTTTGATATGCTACACGCACGAATCGGAGCTACAGATGCAGAGTTATGGCATGATGAAAAAGCCTAAAAATTACTGAGAGGAGAGGGAAAAGTCAACCCCAAGATTAGGGTTTTCCAGATCTGAGATCTGGATCAGCGCACTGTAGCGGTACTGTAGTAGGAGGTCTCCGGAGACGGGGATGGCGCCAGACTTAGAGGTGGCCGGAGCGGCGCGGCTTGCCGGCGACGGCAAGGTCGATGCGGCGGCGAGGAGGAGGCCGACCAGCGCGGCGCGAGGGCGGCGTGGTGGCGGCGGACAGGGCGGCGGGCGCCGGTGGCCAGGGCAGCGGGCGCCGGCGGCAGCCGGGGCGGTGGTCGGCGGAGACGTCCGGCGAGCGAGGCGGCGGCGTCGGCGGCGGCGTGGAGACGTCGCGGCGAAGGAATGGCGGTGGGCGCGGGGACAACTCGGGCCCTCGGGGGCTTTACGCGGGCCGGGCGGGATGCGCGCGGTGGAGGTCGGCGGGAGGCCATGTGTCGCGCTCTGACAAGCTAGGCGTGGCGGCGGGATTTCGTCCGCTAGGAGGCGGACATGTCCGGTGGCGGTGCGAGCGGGTTTTTAGTGTTTCGGGGGAAGAAGACCCGGGATTTGGATATGGGGGTCTATTTATAGAGGTAGAGGGAGCTAGAAAGCTCAGAATGAGGTGCGGTTGGCGGCCACGCGATCGTGATCAAACGCTCTAGATGATGGAGAGGGTTTAGGTGGGTTTTGGGCCACTTTGGAGAGGTGTTGGGTTGCAACACACACGAGGCCTTTTCGGTCCCTCGGTTAACCATTGGAGTATTAAACGAAGTCCAAATGGCACGAAACTTGACAGGCGGTCTACTGGTAGTAAACCAAGGCCGCATGGCAAGTCTCGGTCCAATCCGAAATGTTTAACCCCCACACATGAAAAAAGGTAGAAAGGACCACCGGAGGACATAGGAGCGCCGGAATGCAAAACGGACAACGGGGAAAATGCTCGGATGCATGAGACGAACACGTATGCAAATGCAATGCACATGATGACATGATATGAGATGCATGACAAAGACAACAACACACGGAGACAAAAACCCGACACCGATGAAATAAAATATCTTAGTGCCGGAAACGACAAGAGTTGGGATACAGATAAGGTAAATTACATCCGGGGTGTTACACCTAGCTTAATCGAACCTTAAGTGTGTAGACCCTACGGGTTCGGGAACCATGCAGACATGACCGAGTCAACTCTCCGGCCAATAACCAACAGCGGGATCTAGATACCCATGTTGGCTCCCACATGTCCCACGATGATCTCATCGGATGAACCACGATGTCGAGGATTCAAGCAATCCCGTATTCAATTCCCTTTGTCAATCGGTACGTTACTTGCCCAAGATTCGATCGTCGGTATCCCAATACCTCGTTCAATCTCGTTACTGACAAGTCACTTTACTCGTTCCGTAATGCATGATCCCGTGACCAACTACTTAGTCACACTGAGCTCATTATGATGATGCATTACCGAGTGGGCCCAGAGATAACCCTCCATCATACGGAGTGACAAATCCCAGTCTCGATTCATGCCAACCCAACAGACACTTTCAGAGATACCTGTAGTGTACCTTTATAGCCACCCAGTTACGTTGTGATGTTTGGTACACCCAAAGCACTCCTACGGTATCCGGGAGTTGCACAATCTCATGGTCCAAGGAAATGATACTTGACACTTAGAAAAGCTCTAGCAGACGAACTACACGATCTTGTGCTATGCTTAGGATTGGGTCTTGTCCATCACATCATTCTCCTAATGATGTGATCCCGTTATCAATGACATCCAATGTCCATGGTCAGGAAACCGTAACCATCTATTGATCAACGAGCTAGTCATCTAGAGGCTCACTGGGGACATGTTGTGGTCTATGTATTCACACATGTATTACGATTTCGGGATACCACAATTATAGCATGAACAATAGAAAATTAGCATGAACAAGGAAATATAATAATAACCATCTTATTATTGCCTCTAGGGCATATATATTTCCAGCACCGCCATGGCGCAAATGTATGTCATCGCTAGCACCTCTTGCGCGTCTTCGTCTTCAAGTCCGACTAGGTCATGCCGCCCACTTGCTGATGTTGGAAATATGAACAATTTACCGAATGATTTTAGCAGAAATACTAGATAAAGCATGGCCAGTATAGTAGTGATAAAAGAAGCCATGCGATTTGACAAAGAGAAGGTAAACAACATCTTCATATATGAATTGTAACTAAACGTATCTAGAGCAGACAATATAGAAAGTTGCATACATGAAATAGAGTCTAATATATCTAGGGCAAATACTAGAACAAAGAATTGTAGCAGGACCTCTAATAGAAAGGAGAAGAACACGTACGGGACAGTAGCAGCAGAAGCGTTGGACTTGGGGTCGGTGTCCTCGCCTGCCATGTCGTCGAGAAGGTCGTGGACGTCGGGGAAGAAGTCGTCATCAGGAAAGTAGTCGTCGGCGACTGGATCGTCCGTGATGAAGCAGCCAGTAGTCGCGCTGAGCACTCCGCAAAAACCTTATCACCCTTCTCCCGTATAGGACTCAAAATGTGTTGTTTCGGAGGCCTACTGTCCCGACGTGCGGTGCACGCCGCAAGCCGGGATGAGGAAGACAACAGTAGCTCAGAGATGGAACCGATGGCGAGGGAAGGAGTAGTTCTGGTGCATCTCTCTGGGAGGAGCGACCTCCCTTTTATAGGCGCAAGAGAAGGAGGCAAGAGGGCAGGAAAGAGAGGTGAAATGAAGAGACAGAGATGAAGCGAACATCCAGCAACCGAAGGGCTGCACCGTTCGCATTCAAACTCCACTTTCGCAAAATCTTTTCAGCTTCTGTGTGACCTTTCGTATACCCGTAGTGCGTGGCCAAAATTTAGACATCGGCTCGGCTCATTCCCGCAACCCGCGCCACGTCGTGACGACGCGGGCGGCGGAGGAGGAGCGCGCGTGGATGTCCCTCTTGTTCTCATGCTCATACAAGTGGGGAAAGAACCTCCCTTATAAAAAGGTCCAACTCCCTCTAAACTAGCAATGTGAGACTAAACTTTAGTTCCACCTCTTATGTCGTGGTATTTCTCACGGGGTGCTTGTGAGTCGACAGATGCCACAAGGGCTTAGTGTGTGGGTAGGACTGCTGCTGATAGGACCGGGAGCGGGTATGCGAGTAGCACGTGGTGGTTTACCCAGGTTCGGGGCTCTCCGGAGAGATAACACCCCTACTCCTGCATGTCTGAGTATATATCTGAGGTGTACATCGGGCAGTACAAAGTGCTCCTGGAGCTGTATCTGAGATCGGTGCCAAGTGCATCTGATCTCGTATATATGCGTATGAGCATAGGTGTGGGTGGCCGCATGTGCCTGGGCATGCATGCGTGAGTGTGGGTGAGAGTGAGTCCATCCCCCTGGATGGATGGATGTGTGGCCCTTTTATAGTGTGGGCTAGCTTACTATGTAAGCTATGTGGTGGTGGCGTTGGATGTAAGCTACCTTGGGTAGCTTACATGCCAAGCCATGTAGGCATGGTATAGTGGCATGGCACATGTCATGCTTGTCCCCTGGGGCACTTTATAAATCAGTACCCAGGGGACAAGGTACACTGTAGATGATGGCGCTGCGGTACGTTTGTCTCGTCGATGTCGGGTCGGGCTGCAGTCGGCAGCCGACTGGTTGGCGTAGTCGGCGGCCGGCAGTCGGTAGCCGGCCGGGTAGCGCAGTCGGACGGGGAGCCGGCAGGAGCGGCCGGTCAGTCGGACTGAGGGGCTTTGCTAGCCCCGATGTCTTGAAATATCAGCTCGCCGTCTTCGGGGTATCCGTGCCCCATTACACCGACAGTAGCCCCCGAGCCTCCGGGCAACTTGGCAAAGTTGGGTGGAGGTTTTTTGGCAAATGTTCATGAAAATAATCATAAAAAAGGACAGAGTTAGTCCATGCAGATATATCGAATGCTTGCTTTTATCATTGCAAGTTTTATGCGGAGGGTGCCGACTCGGTTTCGTCCGAGCCCCCTTAATCTTTTTCGTGTTCCCTCCGCTTTTTGGCTTGTGCTCTTGCTTGCCGGACAGCCGCTCTACGGTCTGTGGCTGAGAGTGTGCCGCGAAGTGGAGTGTACAGTACTCAGAGTCTGGGAGCAGATTCAACCGAGTAGATACTTGTAAAAGGAAAACGGTCGGGTCGCCCGAACGTTTTTCTTCCTGGACGTTTTTCGCGTGGGTGGCCTCCAGCGTTCACTCCTGCTAGTCGACAGCCGCTCTGCGGCCTGTGACTAAGAGTGGGCCTTTGGCACCGTGCACGGTACTAAGCCGTTTGCGGGAACTAACGTCTCAGGCCAAGTGGCCAGCCCCCGTGCCAACTCTAGCTGGCGCCGGGGCAAACAGTGATGCTACTGTAATAAAATGCGGAGGCAGCCCCCGAGCAACGCTCGGGGTTATCCATGCTTGCGTAATGCAAAAATATGCGGGTGAGGAGCTCACATTGTTTTTCGTGTAGTCATGGTCGTCAAAGATAGCCGGCGCGACTCGGCGCTCGCGGAGTGCGCCGACGCACCCGCTGGGTGTAGGGCCGACTGCTGAGCAGTCGGGCCGGATCCTCCGGCAGCTATTTTGTCTTGCTTCTCGCGGGGGCGCGTCAGCGCACCCGCTGGGTGTAGCCCCCGAGATTCGGGCCGACTGCTGAGCAGTCGGGCCGGATCTTCCGGCAACTACTTTGGCTTCTCTTCTCTCGCGGGGGCGCGCCAGCGCACCCGCTGGGTGTAGCCCCCGAGATTCGGGCCGGCTGCTGAGCAGTCGGGCCGGATCTTCCGGCAACTACTTTGTCTTCTCTTCTTTCGCGGGGGCGCGTCAGCGCACCCGCTGGGTGTAGCCCCCGAGATTCGGGCCGACTGCTGAGCAGTCAGGCCGGATCTTCCGGCGACTACTTTCTCTTCTTCTTTTTCTTCTTCAGGCGGTTGGGTGGGCGGGCCCCGACATAGCAGGCGGACTCTTTGCAGCCGGCCAGGCAGTCCGCGGTCGGACGCATATCTCGTAGTCGGACACACACATTTTTCTCTCTTTTCTTTGGAGCAAGCCGGCCTGACTTTTTCTCTAGCCGGCATCTCACTCTCTCTCTCTCTTTTTTGCACAAGCCGGCCATTCTTTCTTAGCCGGCCTGGGAAGCCAGCCCTTTTTTCTCTTCTTGGACAGCCGGCCGAGCCGGGAGGCTGGGGTGGTGACCCGCAGCCGGCCTGGGGCGGGCGGAGCCAGACACGGGAGCAGCGAGCAGCCGGCTCGGGGCGGCCAGCAGCCGGCGCAGGAGCAGTGGAAGGCGGCGCAGGCTGGCGCGGGGCTCGTGCGAGCGGGGGAGCAGGCGGCCAAGCGGGGACGCGCGAAGCCGGCGCGTGGCAGGCTGGCAGGCGGCGGAGCCGGCACCCAGCGCGGGGATGAGGGCGAAGTCGGCGGGGACGCGTGAAGCTGGCGTGGGGGAGGCCGGCAGGCGGCGGAGCCGGCCGGAGGGGGGGTGCGGAGGCCGAAGGCGGCGCGCGGTCGCGTGGCCACGGAGGCCGAAGGCGGCATCGGGGAGCCGGACACGGCCGACGCGGAAGCCGGCACGGGGCGGGGAGCCGGCCGCGCGCGTTGATGCCGCCTGGAGCGGCGAGCCGGCGAGGAGGCGGCCGCAGCCGGCAGGGGGCACGGAGGCCGAAGGCGGCGCGCGGTCGCGCGGCCACGGAGGCCGAAGACGGCGTCGGGGAGCCGGACACGGCCGACGCGGAAGCCGGCACGGGGCGGGGAGCCGGCCACGCGCGTTGATGCCGCCTGGAGCGGCGAGCCGGCGAGGAGGCGGCCGCAGCCGGCAGGGGGCAGGGCAAGGCGGCGAGGAGGCGGGCGCAGCCGACAGGGGGCGCGGAGGCCGAAGGCGGCGCGCGGTCGCGCGGCCACGGAGGCCGAAGACGGCGTCGGGGAGCCGGACACGGCCGACGCGGAAGCCAGCACGGGGCGGGGTGCCGGCCGCACGCGGGGAGGCGGCGGCCGGAGCCAGCGCGGAAGGCGGCTGGAGGAGCGGGCGAGCGGCCGGGGGGCGGGGTGAGCCGGACCTGGGGAAGGCGGCTAGCTTGTCAAAGCCGTGGAGGGGCGAGGCCACGGGACGGAGACGGCGCCGAGGGGCGGGCACCCGGAGCAGCGAAACAGGGGCCGCGCGCGTGAGATGGAGGCGGCGCCGCGCGGAGGCCGGGGCGAGCGACCGAGGCCGGAGCGGGGACCCAACGCGAGCGCGCGGAGGCGGCGCGCGGGGCGAGCGAGGCCGGCGGGCGCGGGGAAGCGGCCAGCCCGTCGTGCGGAGGAGCGAGTGCGCAGGGGCACCCACTGGTTGTGGACGGCGCCGGGACGGCACCGCGGAGGAGGAGGCCGCGGAAGGCCGGGCTGTGCCGCGCCGGGGCGCCACGGGCACGCGACCGGAGCTGCAGGCATGTGGGGGTTGGTGCGGACACGACGGGGAGGAAGGCAGGCGCGAGCGGCGCGTGGACGGACGCGGCCGACCGAGACGAAGCATCGCGCACGGCGCACGCGCGCACGGACGGACGGCCGGTGCTGAGTTGGTGAAGACGAAGGCGGCGAAGCCAACGGCGAGGACGCGCCGTCCCACACGGCCGCTCCGAGGGCGGGTTGAAGTCGAGCCCCCGAGCGCTACCGAAGAGACGGCGCGACGCCGCGGCAGAGATGACGAAGAGGGTCCCGCCCGGACCGCGAAACCAGCAGCAGCACGGTAGCAAAGTACCACCCCACGGTGGGCGCTAACTGTCGTGGTATTTCTCACGGGGTGCTTGCGAGTCGACAGATGCCACAAGGGCTTAGTGTGTGGGTAGGACTGCTGCTGATAGGACCGGGAGCGGGTATGCGAGTAGCACGCGGTGGTTTACCCAGGTTCGGGGCTCTCCGGAGAGATAACACCCCTACTCCTGCATGTCTGAGTATATATCTGAGGTGTACATCGGGCAGTACAAAGTGCTCCTGGAGCTGTATCTGAGATCGGTGCCAAGTGCATCTGATCTCGTATATATGCGTATGAGCATAGGTGTGGGTGGCCGCATGTGCCTGGGCATGCATGCGTGAGTGTGGGTGAGAGTGAGTCCATCCCCCTGGATGGACGGATGTGTGGCCCTTTTATAGTGTGGGCTAGCTTACTATGTAAGCTATGTGGTGGTGGCGTTGGATGTAAGCTACCTTGGGTAGCTTACATGCCAAGCCATGTAGGCATGGTATAGTGGCATGGCACATGTCATGCTTGTCCCCTGGGGTACTTTATAAATCAGTACCCAGGGGACAAGGTACACTGTAGATGATGGCGTCGCGGTACGTTTGTCTCGTCGATGTCGGGTCGGGCTGCAGTCGGCAGCCGACTGGTTGGCGTAGTCGGCGGCCGGCAGTCGGTAGCCGGCCGAGTAGTGCAGTCAGAGGGGGAGCTGGCAGGAGCGGCCGGTCAGTCGGACTGAGGGGCTTTGCTAGCCCCGATGTCTTGAAATATCATCTCGCCGTCTTCGGGGTATCCGTGCCCCATTACACCGACATCTTACCTTATACGAATGGGCTGCGTGGGCCTCTAGGATTTATTAAGAATTTCTGAAACTGCTATTGGGCTAGGCCCAAAGTAGACAAAATTCCAGCAATCCTCCACCAGATCCGAGAGGCACACAAAAATTGCCTTTGGTTCCAAAACACCGTTTTATATACCGGTACTGCAGTGGAGACTGGTAAGTTGAACTTCCACCTAGAACTCTATGCTACACTAGTAAGCAACTTGAATAGTGGACTGGGCCTTGAACTGCAAGTTATCTACGAATCTAGCTTCACATAAAGCCTTGACCGATACGTGGCCACCGTGGGTCTTTCCCGCGGGTGGAGCTTATGCGTCATACTCTGTGACCTTTCATGAGTTTACTAGAGAGAACCCTACTCTCATAGATTGTGACGTGTGACAATCAGACTCATATAGGTGTGTTCTTCAAAAGATGTTCTGCAGGACAACATCTCTGCTTAAATGAGCCACTTAGAACACATTAAGATATACATCAACCTGCCATGCAGATTAGGAGAGTATTGCATCTTCATGGAGTGGTATTGTGAATAGTAAGGATACTCTCCTCTCAGTTGACCAACATCTTGTCTTCCACATCTAATTCACGGGATCTCCGATCACAAAGAATAGGTTACCACTGTGAACAACTCATATTGTGGGTCTCATACCCATCTCCCTCAATGCATTATATATCACATTACGTGATAGACCCTTAGTAAAAGGATCTACCGAATTTTTAGACGTTTGGATATAATCCAATGCAATAACTCCGGAGTTTTTCATTGTCCTGACAGACTTTAAGCTTCTCTGAACGTGTCTTGATGACTTCATGTTATCCTTTGAGCTGCTCACTTTCGTGATCACAGTTTGATTGTCGTAGTTCATAAGGATATCCGGTATAGGTTTCTCAACAACCAGCAAGTCATTCAAGAGCCAACGAAGCCAATCTACATCGACCGTAGCTGTATCTAGTGCTGTGAGTTCTGCTTCCATTGTTGACCTCGTTAAGATGGTCTGCTTGCAAGACTTCCAAGAAATAGCGCCACCTCCATGAGTGAATACATATCCGCTCGTGGCCTTTATCTCATCAGCATCTGAGATCCAGTTTGAGTCACTATACCCTTCAAGCACCTTGGGTGCCCGGTGTAGTGAATTCCATAATTTGCAGTGCCTTTCAAATAACGCAAAACTCTCTCTAGAGCTTTCCAATGCACATCTCCTGGTTTTGAGACAATCCGACTCAGTTTGCTAACAACAAAAGAGATGTCAGGTCTTGTAGCACTGGCTAAGTACATAAGAGAGCCAATAATATGAGAATATTTCAATTGATCTCTAGCAATTCTTCGATTCTTTCAAAGTAACACACTTGCATCATAAGGTGTTGGAGAGGGCTTGCAGTCACTATAGCCAAAGCGACTCAAGATCTTTTCCACATAGTGAGATTGAAGCAATGTAATCCCACCATCATCGTCTCTCAACAACTTGATGCTCAGAATGACATCAGCCATTCCTAAATCCTTCATCTCAAAACAGTGAGATAGGAAATTCTTGACCTCTTTAATAACATTCTGATTTGTTCCGAAAATCAGTATGTCATCAACATACAAGCAAAGGATAACTCCCTCGCCCCCATCATGGCGACAGTATACACATTTGTCAGCTTCGTTCACAACAAAGCCTGCAGCTGTTAAAGTTCTTTCAAACTTCTCATGCCACTGTTTGGGTGCTTGCTTAAGTCCATACAAAGACTTCAACAACTTGCACACTTTTCCTTCCTGAACATTGATACATCCATTTTGCATCATGCTTTTATATCGATATTTATTGCATTATGGGTTGTTATTACACATTATGTCACAATACTTATGTCTATTCTCTTTTATTTTACAAGGTTTACATGAAGACGGAGAATGCCGGCAGCTGGGATTCTGGGCTGGAAAAGGAGCAAATATTAGAGACCTATTCTGCACAGCTCCAAAAGTCCTGAAACTTCACGGAAGACATTTTCAGAATATATAAAAAATACTGAGCGCAAGAAGTTCACCAGGGGCCACACCCTGCCCACGAGGGTGGGGGCGCGCCCTACCCCCCTGGGCGCGCCCCCTAACTCGTGGGCCCCCTGGTGGCCCTTCGATGGCCATCTTCTGCTATATGGAGTCTTTCGATGAGGACAAAAATCATAAGCCATCTCCTCGGACGAAACTCCGGCGCCACGAGGCGGAACCTTGGCGGATCCAATCTAGGGCTTCGGCAGAGCTGTTCTGCTAGGGAAACTTCCCTCCGGGAGGGGGAAATCGTCGCCATCGTCATCACCAACAGTCCTCTCATCGGGAGAGGGCAATCTCCATCAACATCTTCACCAGCACCATCTCCTCTCAAAACCCTAGTTCATCTCTTGTATCCAATTCTTGTCTCCAAGTCCGGGATTGGTACTAGTAGGTTGCTAGTAGTGTTAATTACTCCTTGTAGTTGATGCTAGTTGGTTTATTTGGTGGAAGATCATATGTTCAGATCCTATATGCATATTAATACCCCTCTGATTATGAACATGATTATTCTTTGTGAGTAGTTACGTTTGTTCCTGAGGACGTGGGAGAAGTCTTGCTATTAGTAGTCATGTGAATTTGGTATTCGTTCGATATTTTGAGGAGATGTATGTTGTCTCTCCTCTAGTGGTGTTATGTGAACGTCGACTACATAACACTTCACCATTATTTGGGCCTAGAGGAAGGCATTGGGAAGTAATAAGTAGTTGATGGGTTGCTAGAGTGACAGAAGCTTAAACCCTAGTTTATGCGTTGCTTCATAAGGGGATGATTTGGATCCATATGTTTCATGCTATGGTTAGGTTTATCTTAATACTTTTGTTGTAGTTGCGGATGCTTGCTATAGAGGTTAATCATAAGTGGGATGCTTGTCCAAGTAAGGATAGTACCCAAGCACCGGTTCACTCACATACCAAATTATCAAAGTACCGAACGCGAATCACATGAACATGATGAAAACTAGCTTGACGATATTCCCATGTGTCCTCGGGAGCGCTTTTATCTATATAAGAGTTTGTCCAGGCTTGTCCTTTTCTACAAAAAGGATTGGGCCACCTTGCTGCACTTTATTTACTTTTGTTACTTGTTGCTCGTTACAAATTATGCTATCACAAAACTATCTATTACCACTTATTTCAGTACTTGCAGAGAATACCTTGCTGGAAACCGCTTATCATTTCCTTCTGCTCCTCGTTGGGTTCGACACTCTTACTTATCAAAAGGACTACGATAGATCCCCTAGACTTGTGGGTCATCAAGACTCTTTTCTGGCGCCGTTGCCAGGGAGAGAAGCGCCTTTGGTAGGTGGAATTTGGTAAGGAAAATTTATATAGTGTGCTGAAATTTACTTTCACTTGTTACTATGGAAAGTAATCCTCTGAGGGGCTTGTTTGGGGTATCTTCACCCCGACCAGTAGAGCAAAGAGTTGCTCCTCAACCTACTGAACCTACTGAAAATTAAAATGTCTTGATGTAGGGTAGAGACCCTAATCGCCCGATCTTTCACGAAAGGAGCGGATCCCGGGGAAATCACAAAGAACACAGGGAAGAACGGAGGGAAAACACAAGAGGAAATCACTAAACTGACACGAATAAGTCACAGATGGGCTAGATCCTCGAGTACGTAGGTAGAGATACATGAATCCACGGACAACTAAGGACGATACATAGTAACCGGTTCTTCTTCATGAGGAGGTCTTGAATCCACAAGGGGATCTTCCCATAAAGGGGGCTTGAATCTGCTTGGGGGATCTTCTCCGGTGGAGGCTCGAATCTCCGAGGAGAAGGTAACCAAGTGGATGAGCAAAGATCTCTCACAAATGTGAGCTAAACATTTGCTAACCCTAGAAAGGATGTGGGAGAGGTCTATTTATAGTCTAAGTGCAAATGGGGGCGAAAGTAGGGGTACATGGGCCCCGGGCCGAATCTGGAGGCAGCCAGGTACCGGACGTCCACTGGTGGCCGGTCGTCCAGTGTCTCAGGAGCGGCCGGTCGTCCGGTGTCCTCCGGACGTCCGCTGGTTCTGCTCTGTGATGGGGGTGCCGGACGTCCGGAAATGTCAGACTTCCGCTAATGTCGGCTCGGATGCAGGTGTGCCGGTCGTCCGGTCCGGACCGGACGTCCTCTCGTTCGCTTCGGGTGCAGGGGCACTGGTCGTCCGGTCTGCACCGGACGTCCGCTCACTGGGGCTCGGCTGAGGCTTCAGGCGCCGGACGTCCGGTCCCGGCCGGCCGTCCGGTGGCTGGGACTTTTCCTTCAGCCCTCCTTCTTCTCCGTCTTCTCGTCCATCTTCCTCTTCTTCTTGTCCTTGCTCCTTAGCTTCTCCATGGTACCTGAGTATGCACAAAGTGTCCATATGAGGTAGTAGCCATGCTTCATGTGCATCGAGGTGGAATTGTGAGAGGAGAGATGTCACCTCGGTTTCAAGTGCTCTTGCACGTGATCGAGTCATGGGTCCACTAGGCACTTGATGAGACGATGGCAGGTCCATGGGGATGACCTTGGGATGCTCCGCAGCATCTCCCCTCCCTTGGGGAAGATCCGACCTCGGATCGAAATCCTCATCACCATGGTACGGGGAGAGATCTTTGACGTTGAAGATGTCGCTCACAGAGTACTTGTCACGTGGGATGTCGATCTTGTATGTGTTGTTGTTGTAGCGTGCAAGAACTTCGAATGGTCCATCAGCTCGTGGTCATAGCTTGGACTTGCGTTCATTGGTGAAGCGTTCCTTGCGAAGGTGTAGCCATAGATCTCTGATGTTGAATATCATGTGGTTCTTGTTGACGTTGAGCTTGGTCGCGAGTCGTTGTACTTGGAGTTCAATGGTGTGCCTTGTATCTTCATGCATCTTCTTGAGGTGGTTGGCTCGGTCACTCGCGTCCATGTTTGTGCACTCGTGGAGTGGTAGAGGTAGGATGTCCAATGGGGACAACGGGTTGAAACCATAGACAACCTCGAAGGGGGACTTGCCGGTAGTCGAATGTCTTGCGCGGTTGTAGGCGTACTCGGCGATAGGTAGGCACTCCTCCCACTCCTTGATGTTCTTCTTAATTAGCACGCGAAGAAGGGTGGAGAGCATGCGGTTTGTCACCTCCGTTTGGCCATCGGTTTGTGGATGATAGGCCGTGGAGAATAGAAGCTTGATTCCGAGCTTGGCGCATAAGTGTAAGTGCATCTAGTGCCACCCCTAGTTGGTTTTGGAGTATTGACGACAAACCTAGTTGAGGGACTAATGTGTTTGTGAGAATTGCAGGATAACACAGGTAGAAGTCCCTCATTAATTCGGTTTAGCTACCAGAGATGACCCCCAAAAATGTACGAAGACATTGAAGACAATGGTGGTTCATGAAGACATTCATGTCGAAGACAATGACATATGAAGACTCCCCATGAAGCCTTTGGAACTCGAAGACTTAGATCCTTCGTAGTTTTACTTTATTCATGTTGTGTCATAGGAACCACCGTACTGTTAAGTGGGGTCCAAGAGAACCAGTCAGGATGACTGAAGTGATGCCTAATTCAAATCCTATGTCTTCGATTGAAGACAGTGAGAGAAAATCTTGTCCAGAGTCAAACAAGTCAGCTTTACTTGCAGCCCAAGTAAAGTTGCCGTGAGAGTTCAAAATCCGACCGTTAGTACACGTGTCAGTTCCTTAGTGACCCAGGGTCATTTCGGACAAATCAGGTCAGGGTTGCCAAGCGGCTATAAATAGTCCACCCCTACAACCATAAACGGTTGGCTGCTCAGATTTCAGTGCATGGCTTTTGTCGTTTGAGAGCAACCCACCTCGAAGCCTTTGAGAGAAAATCCTTAGTGAGGAGAAAAGCCCTAACCACCCAGAGCCAGAGTAATTGGGCATCACTTAAGTCTTCTTGTCTGAGTGATCTGAAGACTTATTACATTTGAGGACTGTGCATCCTCCAGACGGTTAGGCGTCGCGTTCTGAGCATCCAAGAGGAATTGTGGATTGCCGGTGAACGAAGTCTGTGAAGGTTTGGGAGTCTACCTTGAAGACTTACCAGAGTGATTGGGCGGGGTCTGTGTGACCTTAGCTCAAGGAGAAAACGGTGAGGACTGGGTGTCCTGAGCTGCGTGTTCAGGACTGGGTGTCCGGGACTGTGTGTCCTTTGGTTTAAATACCTAGCCGCTCCAACCAGACATACAGTTGTCACAGCAACTGGAACTGGTCCAACATATCATTGTCTTCAACGTGTCACTGGTTTCATCTTCACCTCCCTTTACTTACCAGTACACATTGTGAAGCTATTGCATGCCTGCTTTATCTTCTGTCTTCACAACCTGACTGTATGATCTGTTTGGCTTCATAACTTCTTCCAACCTGATCCTCATTACACTGAAGCTATTTGTCTCTGTGCTTTCACTGTATTGTATATTTGACTATGGCTTGCGTTGTGTAATCTACCTTCCGCTGCATAGTGATAGGCTTGTTCACTCTGTTTGTCTTCATAACTTTCACGTTTTGAAGACTTTCATAAAAATCGCCTATTCACCCCCCTCTAGTCGACATAACGCACTTTCAATTGGTATCAGAGCAAGGTGCTCCCTTGTTCTGTGTGATTCGGTTTAACCACCTGGAGTTTTAGCTATGTCGATTGCAGGGATAATTAAAGTCTCCGCTGCGTGCCCCGTCTTTGATGGAACTGAATATCCCTACTGGAAGAATAAGATGCGCATGCATCTTGAAGCCATTGACGTCGACCTATGGTATGTCGTCGAAAACGGCTTTCCCAAGGCTGGAGAAGGTGTCACTGCGGCTGATGTCAAGAAGTTCACTCAACTGGACTCCACTGCCAAGAATATTATCTGTGGTCATCTGACCAAGGGACAGTATGGCCGTGTGAGTGCCTTGAAGACATCCAAGCTGGTCTGGGACTGGCTCTCCAAGGTCAATGAAGGCATCTCAACCCAGAGAGATCAGAGAATCAGTGTTCTTCGCAATCTCTTCAACCGCTTCAAGAAACACATTTGACCGGCTCACTGACATCACAAATGAGCTTCAAGCCCTCGGCGCCACTGAGATCACCAAACATGAAATCGTCAAGACGCTGCTAAGATCACTTGACAGTTCATTTGACATCCTAGCCCTGATGATTCAAGAATGTCCAGACTTCAAGACACTCGATCCGTCTGACATACTTGAGAGGCTCAACACACATGAGTTTCAGCTTTCTGAGAAAAGAGATATCTACGGTCCAAACTATGGGCGAACTCGTGCCTTGAAGGCAAAAGCTGTGTCGTCATCTGAAGAAGAATCTGACAGCAGTTCTGATGATCCTGAAGACATTGGAAGGGAACTTGCAATGCTTGTGAAGAAGTTCCAGAAATTCACCAAGAAGAAAGGCTTCAGAAAGTCTTCACGATCAAGCTCAAGGAATGATGAAGCTTCTGCGCATGACTACAAGAGGAAAACTTGTCACAAGTGCAAGAAAACTGGACACTTCATCTCTGAATGCCCACAGTGGGACAATGAGAACAGAAGGAAGAAGAAGAGCAAGGAATATGACTCTGACGATAAGAAGACGAAGAAATACTCAAAGTCTTCGTCCAAGTCTTCCTCAAAGTCTTCATCACACAAGAAGAGTTCATCTGGCAAGGCTCGTGCGTTTGTTGGCAAGGAAATGGATTCAGAGGAGGAGTCCGCTTCTGAGGAGGCAGAGGTGGAGTCTGAGGAGGAGTCTGATTCAGGAATTGCGAGTTTGGCTACAGCCTGTGTCGCCAAGTCCATCTTCAACACTGAAGACAATGACTCCATCACCATCAGCGATGCAAATAACAAGGACGACTCTACTCCTACCCACTGCTTCATGGCACGTGGTGCCAAGGTAAACACACGCACTACTCACTATCGAACATCTAGTGACGATGACTCTGATTGTGATTCAAAACCCAGTTACAAAACACTTGCTAAAATTGCAACTGAACAACAAAAGGCCATGGAACATATTCAAAAACTGTTAGACAGAAGCGATGATCTGTTGGGTGCTGAAATGACTCGTTCTGAATCCTTAATTGAAGACATAAAAAATCTTCATGTTAAGTATCAGGAACTCGAAGATCGTCTTGAGACTCTCTCAACTACTCATGAAAAGCTTTCCTATGATTATCTTCAGAAGAAGCAAGATCTTGAGAAGTTGAGAGCGGATCATGAAGATCTTCAAAAGGAAAACGAGTCACTTCGAGCCGAACAGATCAGTTTTGCTCAGGAAGGATTTGAACCACCATGCCTTAAATGCATTGAGCGTGATAATGCTATTTCTGTTGCTGAATGTTCCACTGCTACTGCTGTTGCAATATCTTCAACTGTTGAAGTGGTAACTAACCCCTCTGCTGAGGATACCACTGCTATTGCTGATGAAAATGCTAGGTTGAAGACATTGCTTGAAACAGGGATGTACAAAAGTCTCAAAGGACATCAGACACTATGTGATGTCCTCAAGAAGCAGATTCTGAACCGAAACCCTAGCAAAGAGGGTGTTGGGTTCGTGAGGAAAATTAATGCAGATGGCTCTTACTGGAAACCTGAGCAGTACCCCAAAACCACATGGGTTGCTGCAAAGGAATCCTCATCAGATCCATCCAATCTATCTGGCTTCACTTGTGCTAATCCAATTATCATTGATGAATCCTTTGATGCAAACTATAAACTGTTTAGGAATTAGAATGGTGAAGTATTTGCTAGGTACATTGGTACTAACTGCAGGAATGGACCGCCTATGAAGAAGATCTGGGTTCCAAAAACGTGTCTTGAGAATCTTCCTGTGAATGTCTCCATGACACCTCACATGAAGAAGACAAACCTCAGACCAAAGACTTCATATGGTCCAAAGGCTTCATACAGGCAGAGGACTCATCTGAGCCGCACTAACGCAAATGTTTTGCAGGGAAACCATGCTCAGTCTTATGAGAATGGTTCTTCAAACCGTCATTCTCATATGACCAAAAACTATTCTGCCTATTCTTATGAGTACTATTGCCCACCTGCTAGACTGTTTGCTAGGGCTCCAAAGCCAAAATTCTCAGATGCTGCACTTAGACTTATTGCTTCTAAGCCACCCTTGAAGATGTGGGTGGTTAAGAAATCTTAACTCTCTTTTGCAAGGAAAGGTCTCCAACACAAAACCAAAATCTTCTGATGCTATTGCTGGGGACCTTAAAAAACTCGTGGGGCGCAAGATCAAATGCCCGAATGGCATCACTATGTATTTCATATCTGAATCGCATGCTACTCTCCCTGCTTGTCCTAACCTGGATCTCAGTTTTCATAATCCACTGGTTCGTCAAATGTTTTTGCTTCACAACACTCTTGGTGAAGCCTATCCCCCTAACTACACTGTAGGGTACGACACCAGTGACTTCAGAGTCTTCAGAATGGATTATTGACAGCGGGTGTACAAATCACATGACTGGCAAAAGAAGTCTCTTTATGGACTCAACCTTACGTCCATCTGACAAGAGCCACATCACATTCGCTGACACTGGTAAAAGTAAGGTACTGGGTCTAGGTAGAGTTGCAATCTTAAAGGATCAACACATGGATAAAGTCATGTTTGTTGAATCCCTTGGCTTCAACTTAATGTCTGTCTCAATGCTTTGCGATTTAAACATGATTGTAATCTTTGGAAAATATCGTTGTCTGGTACTAATGGAATCTGACAAGTCTCTAGTGTTTGAAGGGTATCGAAAAGATGATTTGTACGTGGTAGATTTCTCAGCAGGGCCACAGCTTGCAGTTTGTCTTCTTGCAAAGGCTTCAGAATGCTGGCTTTGGCATCGAAGACTTGGGCGTGCTGGCATGAGGAACCTCCACACCCTTGCGAAGAAGAAGCATGTCATAGGCATCGAGGGCATCAAGTTCAAGAAAGATCACTTATGCGGTGCCTGTGACGCTGGGAAGATGACAAGGGCAAAACATCCTTCGAAGACAATCATGACCACTACTCAACCCTTCGAACTGCTTCACATGGATCTCTTCGGTCCTACCCACTACTCAACTTTCTCCACTACTGCTTGCCTCTATGGCTTCGTCATTGTTGATGATTACTCTAGATATACTTGGGTGCACATAATCCTTTACAAGACTGAAGTGCAGGATGTCTTCAGACGCTTCGCAAATCGGGCAATGAACAATTATGGCGCCAAGATAAAGCACATCAGAAGTGACAATGGCATAGAATTCAAGAACATCGGCCTTGACACATATCTTGATACATTGGGCATCACTCATGAATTCTCAGCTCCATACACGCCACAACAGAATGGCATCGTCGAACGCAAGAACAGAACACTCATTGAGATGGCCAGAACAATGTTAGATGAGTACAAGACACCAAGAAAATTCTGGACTGAAGCCATTGACACTGCATGCCATACTATCAACCGTGTATATCTTCACAAGCTGCTGAACAAGACATCTTATGAACTTCTGACTGGCAAGAAGCCAAATGTAAGTTACTTCAGAGTATTTGGATCAAGATGCTGGATCAAGGACCCTCACCACACCTCAAAATTTGCTCCAAAAGCACATGAGGGCTTCATGCTTGGATATGGAAAGGATTCGCACTCCTACAGAGTCTTCAATCTCTTTCACTACAAAGTGGTTGAAACAGTGGATGTGCGATTTGATGAGACCAATGGGTCACAAAGAGAGCAACTACCAGATGTACTAGATGAAGTTCCAGCCAATGAATCAATCAAGCTAATGGGAACTGGAGAAATCATACCTTCTGAAGCTCGTACTGAAGAAGAACTTATCATCTCAGCACCTGATCCACATGAAGACAATGCTCAGCCTGAAGACATTCCTCCCCATGACAATGTAGATCAGCAAGAGCAAAGTCTTCGACCCCTACATCCTCGTGTTGCCAATGAAGTGCAAATTGACAGAATAATTGATAGCATCAATGCACCTGGTCCACTGACTCGTTCAAAGGCAACTCAACTGGCAAACTTTTGCGGACACTTCGCATTTGTTTCAATCACAGAACCCAAGAAAATTGATGAAGCCTTTATGGAACCTGAATGGATTCAAGCTATGCAAGAAGAGCTTCAACAATTTAAGCTGAACAATGTATGGGAGTTGGTTAAGCGTCCTGATCCACGGAAGCATAACATAATAGGCACCAAATGGATATACCGCAACAAGCAAGATGAGCATGGCCAAGTCGTCAGAAACAAGGCTCGTCTCGTTGCTCAAGGATATACTCAAGTGGAAGGCATTGACTTCGATGAAACATTTGCTCCTGTTGCCAGACTTGAAGCCATCCGTATACTGCTGGCCTATGCAAATCATCACAACATAATCCTGTATCAAATGGATGTAAAAAGTGCCTTCCTCAATGGCAAAATTGAAGAAGAAGTGTATGTTGCACAACCACCTGGGTTTGAAGATCCAAAACATCCTGACATGGTGTACAAGCTCAAAAAGGCACTATATGGCCTCAAACAAGCCCCTCGGGCCTGGTATGATACGCTCAAATACTTCCTGAAGAGCAAAGGCTTCATACCTGGTTCCCTGGATCCCACTCTCTTCACAAAGACATATGATGGTGAACTGTTCGTGTGCCAAATATACGTGGATGACATTATCTTCGGCTGCACCAATCAGAAGTACAGTGAGGAGTTCGGATATATGATGCAAGAGCAATATCAGATGTCTATGATGGGGGAGCTGAAATTCTTCCTTGGTCTTCAGATACGGCAACAACGCAATGGCATCTTCATATCTCAAGAGAAATATCTCAAAGACTGCCTGAAGAAGTTTGGTATGCAAGACTGCAAAGGCTTCACAACACCAATGCCAGCCAAACATCATCTGGGTCCTGACGACAATGGTAAAGAGTTCGACCAAAAGGTATACGCTCCATGATTGGTTCTTTGCTCTACCTATGTGCATCTAGGCCAGATATTATGCTTAGTGTTTGCATGTGTGCTCGGTTTCAAGCGGCACCAAAGGAGTCGCATCACTTAGCAGTGAAGCGAATTCTTCGATATTTGGCTCACACACCAACTCTAGGGTTATGGTATCCAAAGGGCTCAGAGTTTGATCTGGTTGGATTTTCGGACGCTGATTACGCTGGTGACAAGGTTGATCGGAAGTCCACATCAGGGACATGTCACTTTCTGGGCCGATCACTTGTCTGTTGGTCTTCAAAGAAGCAGAACTATGTATCTCTCTCCACTGTTGAATCTGAATACATTGCTGCTGGATCCTGCTGTGCTCAGCTTCTATGGATGAAGCAAACCCTCAAGGATTATGGCATTCATCTGAAGCAAGTGCCACTTTACTGCGACAACGAAAGCGCCATCAAGATCGCCAACAACCCAGTTCAGCACTCGAAGACAAAGCACATTGAAATTCGTCATCATTTTCTCAGAGATCATGTTGCAAAGGAAGACATTGATATCATACACGTCAACACTAAAGAGCAATTGGCAGATATCTTCACCAAGCCCTTGGATGAGAAGAGATTATACAAGTTACGGTGTGAGCTAAATGTCTTGGAATCCTCAAATGTCCTGTGATTAGGCACACATCCTAACACTTATGCATGATGATAACTTAGATGTGCAACACACAAAGTAACGTATATCTTCAATCAATGAAGACATACATTCTAAGTGTGAATACATTAACGTGGAATTTGACCCCGGAGCGCCACGATAATTGTGCGCCGTGTCTGGGTCCAATACTTCCTATACGGTGGGTAGCGCCACCACCAAAATTTTTCTGCTTGAAGTGTTTCACTCATGGCATTACATTTGCTATGTCTTCACATTGGTTTGGCTTCAATCTCAACATGTCTTCATGATTATCTTCACTATGTTGATTATATATGTACTGGTGTTCTGTCCTCTACAGCATTCACTTATAGCTATGTCTTCTTGTTTGAATCTTTTGAACTAAGTGAATGTGATCGGACCCTAACCTCTCCATGCTTCCTACCTCAAACTCTATCTCTCCAAGTCATATGCACTCTATTGAAACTGTCGAATGTCTTCACTGCATCCTTGTCAGAAGAAGACACAGAGACAAACTTTAAAACAGCTTTCAATGTTTTTCCATCAACTAGAATTCCGGAGAAGTAGGAACGACTCCCGACAAACCAGGCGTGCGTGGGGTGAAACTGCCCACACAATTCCGCATGCTGGCCACGTACTGATCAGATGCGAATCGCCAGGGGCACCTGAGTAATAGCGCAGTGCCGCCCATATCCCTATAAATACACGTTTCACTGCGGTCATTATCTCTTCTTCCACCCTCGCACAAACCCTAGCGCCACCGCTAACTCTCAACGACGCCGGCAACGAAGTGCTTCACTGCCGCGACCTCTCCGACACCGTTCTCACGCCGACAGCGGACATCAGTCTCTCCGCCGTCGCCCTAGGTGTCTTCCGTCGCCAAGTTAGGGCACGGAGGATCGAACTGCTCGGCATCAACTCTCATCTCGTCTAGCAGTTCCAAGTCTGGTAAATAACAAGCCTTTTTACAGCATCTTTTGATCCTATAGCTCCATCACTTTCTGCCAAAAGAGGTTTCCATTCACACAAAGTTTCATCCCTCTCATCTGTATCTCATAACTTGCCTAGTATATTCACTTGTTCTTCATGAAGTAGTTAGATTCCTCACTTGTACTGATCTATGGGTTCGTACAAATCTGGAACCAACTTCTTTTCTATAAAGTGAATGTCTTCGCATGATGAGGTCAATATCTTCTAAATTGATTTATCTTCAAAATCTTCTGAGAATGCATATGACCTCTTCCCCTTCCCTCGCACCTTAATGCTGTCACAGGTACATGTCCGTGGGAGAATCTTTTGGTTCTCATAGTCTGCATTCATTTGCAGAGTTCCTACAGCGTCACATTAATTCACCCGAAGGCAGTTCCTGTTGGTCAAGCAAAAGGAAGCCTTTGAAGCCTTTGAATCTTTTGAAGCCTTCCAAGTTAAGCTTCATGGCATCCGAGAAACAATCAAGGAAGGGAGGCAGACAGAGACGTGGTGACACATCTAAAGATCTGCCTGAAGATTTGGCAGAAATGTACCAAACTGATCCCGAAGAGAGCTATGGTCAGCGCAAGACACGAATCCAATGGATTCGAAGATATTGGGAAGAGTAGTGGTTCCAATACCGCTTCGTCACTCAGGAATATGCAGAAAAGTGTGCCATCAAGAGACCGTGGGGAGATGTCTTGTACAAAAATCTCGTACCCCGAACCAGAGACGAAGCCATTGCGCAAGGCTTCTTTCCATGCATGGTCAGGGGACAACAGCCAGCTGACGCTCATCCACCATCCCTTCTCTGGTGTCGCGATGACACTCTGTTCAAGCGCAACTTCCAATTTGCCCAGAACTCTGCGAAGCAAAACAAGAACGAGTTTGGGTTGGACTTCAACCCTGGTCCCTCCAAACCAAGGGCAGATGGCACACGCGACGCAAATCCCAATGTCATCGGGTCGTATGCCAATCTCGAAGGCCTCATCACTCGCATACTAGTCCAAGGGACTGCAGTGAACGACCCTCCAGCAGACACTGAGTCTGATGATGCTCCTGCTGCCCCGGAGCCGAAGCAGATGAAGAAGAAGCCAAAAGCTTCCAAGCCAGCCACTTCTCCCAAGATCTCCAGAGCGAAGCCATTGGCCACTGCACCTCCTGAAGCAAGTGTGCAGTCTGAAGACTTATCACGAGTCTCCAAGCCTCAAGAAGCCAAGAAGCCACAGCCACACACTAGCAAAGAGCTCACTGCCGCTGCCATTCTTCGCTACGAGGCCATTGATCTGTCCAGTGACGAAGATCTTGGTGATGACGCTCTTGAGCAGCTCATCAAGAGCAAGGAGGAGGCTGAAATCTTCAACAATCTACCACTGTTTGATGCAGCACTCATCCACAACTTCATTGATGAGTGGTTTGATACACCCAACATCACCTTTGATGATCTGCAGCTGCCCATTGGCCTCAGCGTAGCCTTCCAAGGAGCTATTGCTTCAGAACTCGCAATTGCCCAACGCATCGTGGAACTGAAGCAAAAGATAGATTTTGAAAAGGCTCAGTTCAAGCAGAACATGGCCACGCTCAGCGTCCAAGAAGTCAAAGACTTCAAAGTCATGCTGCATGAGTTGAAGGAAAACTTTATGCAGAAACGTGCAGAGGCTCAGGGTTCACGCGAGCGCATGAAGAATTTGGCTGATCTCTGTGTGCAGGCCTATAATGAGGCCGAGAAGCGAAAGGCACTTGGGCGTCCTGGCATCGACCCCAGGATGGCCGCCAAGAAAAAGAAGAAGGCCACTGTGGCTGAACAAGAGGCCCCACAACAAGAAGCTGTTCCGACTGTCTTCCCCACCG
Organism: Triticum monococcum; assembly: GCA_034509565.1. NCBI lineage: Eukaryota > Viridiplantae > Streptophyta > Magnoliopsida > Poales > Poaceae > Triticum > Triticum monococcum. The sequence continues at coordinate 69,916,909 of CM067842.1, read as the reverse complement.
CCAAGCCTAGCTCGAAGCCAAAGCACCGCTCAACCGCTTTAGAGCTTAAGAAGACAAGGATCGCCGAAGCTAAAGCAAGGAAGAGGAAACACCCTGAAGCCTCTCCTTCAGACCCCACCATGAAGAAGCGCAAGACCAAGAAGTCTCGGGCTGCTCCCACAGAGCCCTTGATAGTCGAACCCCTTTCCGTTTGCTTTCCTCATGAAGATCGTCAGATGACCGTGCATGAGCCTGCTCTCACAGAGGCTCCGCATGCTGAAGACATTCCAGCAGCCGACCCCAACGCTGCTGAAGACATTGGTCTCCAAGACAATGTGCAAGGTGATGCAGTCCTTCCTCAGCTCGAAACGAGCGAAATGATCAGCATTGGTCGTCCCTTGACGCCAATCACCCAAGATGCATCGTGGGCAGATCGCCCGCAGGAGGAAGAGGATGAGCCCCAGCCCACTGCAACTCTATCGGCGTCGCCTGCATTCCGTAGGCTTCACAAAGGGCCAAGGGCTCAGACTGCTGACGACATTCCGGCTGCATCAGCCGAAGAACATGCAGAAGAGCATAAAGAACCTCAAGCTCCATCTCCGCCACACCAGCAAGAAGAAGTTCTCAAGGAGGCTGACACCACTGCGGCTGCCACACATAATACTGAAGCATTTGTGGAGCCCGACCAACCAACAGCTTCAAGAGATACTGAAGCTACTGCCTCTGACCCTTCTGTGCCTGTGTCTGCTGCCGGACCACAGTTCAACTATCATGTTGCGCACAGGCCCCAGGTACAGAAGCCAATCCCACGACTGCCAAGGTTCCCAGGTCCAGTCACTGCTCCTGGCTCCTTCAATGTCAATAGCTTCAGGGCAGATAACACCTTCTTCAACCGCTCCAAGAACCCTTACTCAAGGGAAAAGATTGTGTCAGATAGGTTCTGGAGCTACCCACAGCGCAGCTACTACTCCTGCGTCCTCTACAACCAGAGCCGTATCTTTCCACATCAGCGCCTTGAAGTTGAAGCTTTTGCTGGTCTGCCTGGTCTGGAAGAAGCCCTGGACTGCTTCAAGCAAGTTGGCCTACTACCGTTTGTCACGGATGAAGAGCACTGGAACGAAGAGCTTCTGCTCCAGTTCTATGCCACATTGCACATCAAGGGCTACAACAGAGATCCGAAGACTTGGGTCCTGGAGTGGATGACCGTCAACGTCCATCATGAAGCCAATGCATTTGATATCATTGAGCTCACCAGCCTACCCACTCCAGGCGAACTCTTCGAAGAAGGCTGCCAACTCCATGCTGACGCAGTTGAGAGCATATTCCAGCGACCTGAGCCAAATATGAGTCGGATGCTCTCAATGATGAAGCCATTGCCTTCTGACGCACCTTACCCGATGGAGTTCTTCGTTAAAGACTTAGAGTACCTGCCTAGAACTATCTATCACATCATCAGGCGGACTCTATGGCCCATTAAGGGGCACTCTCGATATGCCAAGGTTGAAGGTGCCATGAAGACTCTCATCTTCTGCATCCTGCACGGCAAATGCTTCAATGCCCAGGATCTCTTCATACGTCAACTTGCTGCGTCTGGCTCAGATCTCTTTGGTCTGAAGATTTATGCTCCATGGGTTATGAGGCTAATCAAGCTCCACTCTGCAATATCATATCAACCCTCAGCCCGCAACCACAGAATCTTCTTACCTGATGTGGACACCTCTGCTGAAGTGATTTATCCTGAGCCTGCCAAACAGCCACTAAGTCTTCAGAATGCAGAACACCAAAGCTTCACTCAACATGATGAATGTGTTGAAGCCATTTCCAGAGTCTATCCAATGGCTGGCACCACACGTGCCCCTGCATCCACTGAAGCCACTGACAGCGAAGCTACACAGAGACCCAAGAAACGCGCTCGTACACTCACTGATCGTGAACTTCTTGTGGCTCTGCACCAAAAGCAAGATAGGCATCACGACTAGCTCAAGAGGCAGATGCGCAGTATCATGCAAGACGTCAATCGCATCAGGAATCTGGCCACCAAGAACGCCTTCGTCGCACATGAAACCTGTCGCCGCACCTGGAAAGGCCTCACAATGATGTGCACTGAAGCCGAACTGCAAGAGGATGGCTTCAAAGAGAGATTCAAGTTTGACTCCACACCCCCCAGAAGAGCTGTGTTGCGTGGGACACCGTCTCTTGAAGAATCCGAGTTCTCTTCCTCTGCTGCCACAGTGACGGGAAAAATCATTGAGGAAGAAGACGACGCTACATCACCACCACCTTCTTCGGCGCGCGTCGCCACTACACCAAGCTCGCCAGCACCACCAAACGCCTCCACCGACCCTGCTGCGCCTGGGAACGCTTAGAAAACTCTATGTCTTCACACCTTTTTGGTCATCACTGACAAAAGGGGGAGAAGCATATGATGTTTATAGTCTTCAAGCGGGTCAATAATATGGGCGGGTGCTTTATATTTTGCATTTTGCTTCGTGCTTACAACTCTCGTTTTGCTACATTTGGTTCTTTGAGTTGTAACACTTAAACTTGATGGTCGTCTGCTACTATGTTTGCCACTGTGTTTTTGCGAAGATAAATTCCGCATGTACGATGATAATTTCCGCACTCTTATCATTTCGCAGACATCCATTTTTCATTATGCATATCATTATCTTCATATATCTTTACGTGCATGATGGATTGTCATCATAAGTTGAAGTGGATTCCCACAAATACAACCTGCTATGTGCATTTGCATTCCAGAAGCAAATCACTTATATGCACATCTTCAGGGGGAGCCCGTGCAGCTTATGAAGACAATTCCTTTACAATTTCACAAATTATATTCCCCGTTGAAAACTTCAACTAGTTTGTCATCAATCACCAAAAGGGGGAGATTGTAAGTGCATCTAGTGCCACCCCTAGTTGGTTTTGGAGTATTGACGACAAACCTAGTTGAGGGACTAATGTGTTTGTGAGAATTGCAGGATAACACAGGTAGAAGTCCCTCATTGATTCGGTTTAGCTACCAGAGATGACCCCCAAAAATGTACGAAGACATTGAAGACAATGGTGGTTCATGAAGACATTCATGTCGAAGACAATGACATATGAAGACTCCCCATGAAGCCTTTGGAACTCGAAGACTTAGATCCTTTGTAGTTTTACTTTATTCATGTTGTGTCATAGGAACCACCGTACTGTTAAGTGGGGTCCAAGAGAACCAGTCAGGATGACTGAAGTGATGCCTAATTCAAATCCTATGTCTTCGAGTGAAGACAATGAGAGAAAATCTTGTCCAGAGTCAGACAAGTCAGCTTTACTTGCAGCCCAAGTAAAGTTGCCGTGAGAGTTCAAAATCCGACCGTTAGTACACGTGTCAGTTCCTTAGTGACCCAGGGTCATTTCGGACAAATCAGGTCAGGGTTGCCAAGCGGCTATAAATAGTCCACCCCTACAACCATAAACGGTTGGCTACTCAGATTTCAGTGCACGGCTTTTGTCGTTTGAGAGCAACCCACCTCGAAGCCTTTGAGAGAAAATCCTTAGTGAGGAGAAAAGCCCTAACCACCCAGAGCCAGAGTAATTGGGCATCACTTAAGTCTTCTTGTCTGAGTGATCTGAAGACTTATTACACTTGAGGACTGTGCATCCTCCAGACGGTTAGGCGTCGCGTTCTGAGCATCCAAGAGGAATTGTGGATTGCCGGTGAACGAAGTCTGTGAAGGTTTGGGAGTCTACCTTGAAGACTTACCAGAGTGATTGGGCGGGGTCTGTGTGACCTTAGCTCAAGGAGAAAACGGTGAGGACTGGGTGTCCTGAGCTGCGTGTTCAGGACTGGGTGTCCGGGACTGTGTGTCCTTTGGTTTAAATACCTAGCCGCTCCAACCAGACGTACAGTTGTCACAGCAACTGGAACTGGTCCAACATATCATTGTCTTCAACGTGTCACTGGTTTCATCTTCACCTCCCTTTACTTACCAGTACACATTGTGAAGCTATTGCATGCCTGCTTTATCTTCTGTCTTCACAACCTGACTGTATGATCTGTTTGGCTTCATAACTTCTTCCAACCTGATCCTCATTACACTGAAGCTATTTGTCTTTGTGCTTTCACTGTATTGTATATTTGACTATGGCTTGCGTTGTGTAATCTACCTTCCGCTGCATAGTGATAGGCTTGTTCACTCTGTTTGTCTTCATAACTTTCACGTTTTGAAGACTTTCATAAAAATCGCCTATTCACCCCCCCTCTAGTCGATATAATGCACTTTCAATAAGGTCTTCCAAAAGTAACTCAAGAACTTGACGTCGCGGTCCGAGACGATAGTCTTTGGCACACCATGTAGACGCAATATTTCCCTACAAAAGAGATTAGCAACATGTGAAGCATCGTCTATCTTGTTACAAGGAATAAAATGTGCCATTTTTGAGAAACGGTCCACAACGACAAATATAGAATCTTTCCCATTGCGAGTCCTAGGCAAACCAAGTACGAAGTCAATGTTAATGTCTTCCCATGGTTGGTATGGAATCGGTAGAGGCATATAGAGGCCATGAGATTGAGCTTTGGACTTAGCTTTGCGGCATGTCGAACATCGGTTGGTGAAGCGATTGACGTCCCGAAACATCTTTGGCCAAAAGTAGCTCTTCGAGAGCGTGGCGAACATCTTGTCGCGTCCAAAATGTCCCATTAAGCCTCCTCCATGCGATTCCTGCAAAAGCAACAAACAAAGGGACGACTTGGGGATGCAAAGTTTGTTAGCTCTCATAAGATAGCCATCTTTGATGTAATAGCGTTCCTAAGATGTATTCGACAAACACTTGCCATAAGGAGTGGCAAAAGTTTCATCATGCTCATACAATTCTTTGATATGCTCGAAGCCAATGACATCTAACTCAAGTTGCGTGACTAGCATGCATATGCGGGAAAGAGCATCCGCTACGATGTTTTCTTTACCCTTGATGTACTTGATGACATAGGGAAAAGACTCAAGGAATTCACTCCATTTAGCATGACGCTTGTTCAACTTAGTTTGACCCTTAAGATACTTGAGAGTCTCATGATCGGTATGAATGATAAACTCATGGGGACGAAGGTAATGTTCCCATTCATGTAAAACGCGGACTAAAGCATATAGCTCTTTGTCATAGATTGGATAGTTGAGTTGCGCTCCGAAAAGTTTCTCACTAAAGTAAGCTATGGGGCGCTTCTCTTGCGTTAACACACCTCCTATGCCATTACCGCTAGCATCGCAATGAATCTCAAAAGGCTTGTCGAAGTTGGGTAAAGCAAGCACGGGAGCAGGAGTAAGCAAATTCTTAAGCTCATTGAATGCGGTATCTTGGGATGGTCCCCAAACAAATGGCGCATTCTTCTTGCTCAAAGCATGCAAAGGCGAAGCAATGGTGCTAAAATCTTTCACAAAGCGACGATAGAAACCCACAAGACCAAGGAAACTACGCACTTGATGCAAGTTGGTTGGTTGCGGCCAAGTCTTAATAGCATTGATCTTGGACTCATCTACATAAACACCCTTAGAAGAGACAACAAAAACCAAGAAAACGAGCTTATCAACACCAAAAAGGCATTTCTCCATATTAGCATAGAGACGCTCTTTCCTAAGAGTTTGCAAAACGGTGCGGACATGGGTGACATGCTCTTTGATAGATTTGCTAAACACAAGAATGTCATCGAAGTAAACCACAACAAATATACCAATGTAAGGGTGAAAGACATGATTCATAAGGCGCATAAAAGTTCCCGGTGCTTCCAAGAGACCCATAGGCATGACTAACCACTCATACAAACCAAACTTGGTTTTGAAGGCGGTTTTCCATTCATCACCCTCTTGTATGCGGATTTGATAGTAACCACTCTCAAGATCAATTTTTGAAAATATAGTGGCACCACTAAGCTCATCTAGCATATCACCTAGGCGTGGAATGGGATACCTATACCGAACGGTGATAGCATTGATAGGTCTACAATCGGAGCAGATGCGAAAACTACCATCACGTTTTGGCACAAGAATGACCGGTACGGCACAAGGGCTCAAACTTTCACGCACATGACCATGGTCTATGAGATGCTTTACTTTCCTTTGAATTTCTTTGGTTTCTTCGGGGTTGACACGGTAGGGAGCTTTGTTCAGAAGCGGTGCTCCAGGGATGAGTTCGATACGGTGCTCAATGCCTCGTAGTGGAGGTAGTCCGGGAGGTAGCTCATCGGGGAAAACATCTTGAAATTCCTGCAAAAGAGAAGACAACACTAGAGGAAGAGTGTGAGAAGTGTTAGTTTGTGGTGCATTGTCCTTGCACACGAGGACGAAGTGTAGGACACTAGATGGGTTCTCACATGCTTCTCTCATCTCACGTTTGGTGGCAAATAGAACTAGGTTCTTGTTTTCGCTCATCGTGGAGGCACTCAATTTGGGCTTGTGGCGCTCACTCTATTTTTGGTGGCTCACTCTCTCACCATTCTCTCCACGATGGTGGCTTACTTATCGGCGATCACTTAGCTTGGAGACATAGGGCGTAACACAAACTCATTTCCTTTCATCTTGAAGCTATAGTGGTTTGTACGCCCATTGTGGATGACTCCTCTATCAAATTGCCATGGTTGTCCAAGGAGAAGATGACAAACAGTCATTGGGATGACGTCGCACTCCAAGGTGTCTTCGTAGGCACCGATTTTGAAGGAGACTTGTACTCGGTGCTCGACTTGAATAGTGCCGGAGTCACTAAGCCATTGCACTTTGTATGGATGTGGGTGCTTCGTCTTTGGCAATTGGAGCTTGGAGCAAAGTTCTTCACTTGCGAGATTGTGACAACTCCCTCCATCGATGATGACCTTGACGGATCGTCCATTGATGCCGGCCTTGGTGTGGAATATGTGGCATCGTTGGTCTTCTTCTTGGTGATGTTGGAGAGTGAAGACTTTGGAGACAACAAGTGCGGGACTTGAGTCTTCATCACAAAAGACTGGTTCTTCTTCATTGTTCACTTGGCGGTGCATGGCGACTTGCTCAAGGGCTTCCATTTCTCCTTCGCTCATGGAATCATAAGTGCCATTGTCGTTGAAGATCATGGTGCGCTTGTTGGTGCACTCATAGGACTTGTGGCCTCGGCCGCCGCAAGTGAAACACTTGAAGGAACTCGACTTGACGGTCTCATCGATAGGGGTTGATGATGATGAAGCTCTCAGTTTGAAGTTGCTCGTATTAGGATTGCTTGTAGTTGGTGAAGCTTTCTTGGAAGTCGACTTGTCGATGTTGGAAGTAGAGGGTTTTGTAGTTAGTGTTGGAGTCGTTGAAGCTTGGTTATTGGAGAAACCGTAGGACTTGTATGAGAACTTGGCATACTTGAAATCATCTTTTACTTGGCGTTCCGCTTTGGTAGCTTAGTGCACGAGCTCGATGAGATTTGAGTATGGTTGGAAGTCGGCGATCTTCTTGATAGGATGATTGAGTCCATTCAAGAAACGTTCCATTGTTTGCTCATCATCTTCCGTCACATTGGCTCTTATCATTGCAATCTCCATCTCCTCGTAGTATTCTTCAATGCTCTTGGTTCCTTGCTTGAGTTGTTGGAGTTTCTTGAAGAGGTCGCAGTTGTATTAGTTAGGCACGAAGCATGCTCTCATGACATCCTTCATTTGTGCCCAAGTAGTGATGGGTGGTTCACCTCTTGCCTCACGGCACTCTATGATTTGTTCCCACCAAATGAGGATATAGTCTTGGAACTCAAGGGATGCCATTGCGATCTTCTTCTCTTCTTCATAATTGTGCAAATGGAAGATCTTATAAACTTTCAATGCCCATGAAAGGTATTCTTCGGGATCGTTGCTTCCGTTGAGCTTGGGCATGGTGAACTTGAGCTTGCCGTAGCGTTGCTCTTCATTGTGTTGGGGTCGGGGATGATGACGCCCATGTTGTAGATGATTGTTCAACTCGTGGTGCTCTTGACGCGGAGGGTTGTCAACCTCGTGTTTCTCTTGTCGCGGAGGATTCCCATTGTCTTCATGCTCTTGATGAACTTGATGGTCTTGGCGAGCTTGTGGAGGAGCGCGTCGAGCTCGAGGAGGAACTAGACGATGCATGCGAGCTTGACATCGTCGTTCTTGAATTTCTTCGCGAAGTGCTTCCTCTTGTTCACGGGCTTGTCGGCCTCGGTCGGCAACGGCTCGACTCGAATCGCGTAGAGCTTGTTGCACCGCAAGAGCTTGAGCATCACGGAGTTGTTGTTCTTGACGTTGTGTCTCGGCATCTTGTGCAAGTTGGTGGAGATGCACACGTTCTTCCTCTTCATGTTGGCGTTGTTGTTGCCGTTCACGAGCTAGCGCAAAGGCCTCTTCGGTTTGACGTAGTCGATGTTCTTGCGAGTCGGTTTCTCGAAGTGGATTGAGGTTTTCTTGACAGTCGGTGTGCGCGGCTCGACAAATAGTGTTCGATGTTGGTGTACTTGAGCCGGAGAGGGTAAAGTCGGAATGGCGACTTGAACGGCTCCTTCTTGAAGTGGAAGAAGAACGGTTGAGCAACAAAGCGCGAATCTCGTCCATCCTTGCGTCATTCTCTTGCTTGTGATCATCGAGCTTGTGGTGGAAGTAGTCCCTTGTACGTTGCTCGGAAAGTCTCAAGTCGGCGGCAAGGTTGTCGATGCGTTCACTCATAGCTTGTTGCTCTTGATGCAAAGCACGTTATGCACCAAAGAGGTGACTCTTGGTGACGAAGGAGTTCATGTCATCGTCTTGCTCCATGAAGAGTGGGTTGGTAGAATTACTTGGCCTATCCATCATTCCAAGACAAATGTGAGTGGTAGAAAGAGAAGAACGAATACCAAATGTACCTTGACCGAAGTTGAAAGTGAATCGATGATCACTCCAATGTAGGACAAGGAAATAGCCCAATTGGTACGAATTCTCATCGGTTTCTCACACCTACACAAGTAAAAGCTTATGGTGGAGCTTGGTTAGGATGGTGGCACAATTTTTAATGTGAATGTAAGCAAGATTCAATAATGTTGGAGAAGATTCGCAAGATGCAAAGTAACAATTAGACCAAGCATATACGGTACACGGAAACACACGCGCAAAAAGATAAGTGGGGTTGTGCAACCAAGGGTGAGCCAAAATGTGGAAGCCACAAAAATGCTCTTGTTGCACAACACTAGAGAGACGCTAGCACGATTGCACGATAGGCGGATACAAGAACTTGTGCACAACCTACTTAGCAAAAACGCAACGACTTCTATCCCAAATATGTTTTATGCAAGGTGTTGCTATGATATGATCCAAGATGATCAAGTATGACAATCTTCATGTTGTATGATGCTATGGTTCTTGCTTGAAAGCTCTTTGCTTATCTTTCCTCTTTGCTTAAAAGCTTGTTTGGCTCTTTGATGTTTGAGCTCTTTTCTCATGCAATGCTTGACGAACCAAGATAGCAAGTGAGTATGCGGTGACAACTTTGTGACACAAGAGATGATACCAATATAGGCAACAATGATGTATGTACGTATGCTATGGGAATTATGATCACTAATGTGCACAAGTCTCATTGCCGGCAATACTCAATGGCTAGTCTCGATGTGTAAGAAACGCAAAGGAGTAAGGCTATGATGGCTATCGATGTAATGGCAAGAGTGATATGTCCAATACCAAGATGAGGTTACCGGTCTTGCTTCCGGTGGTCGTTGTTGATGACGCGTCCGTGGCGAAAATGAGCGGCGGTGATGTCGATGTCGAACTGTACCTAGATAGCCGAAACACAAAAGGATACGGTACCGCAACTCAAATTCTCAAAACCAAGTGCGACCAAAAGCGTTGGAGTAGGTAGCGGGTAAGTGGTGGTGTGGTTTGGGGTATTGGAAAGGTTTGTGGAAGTCAGTGGTGGTGTAGCGGATGATGTGGTGGAAGCCTAAACAAAATTTGAGCAAAATCAGTTTTTAGAGTAGCGGTCGTCCGGAAATGGACGGATGTCCGGTCACCAGACGTCCGGTAGGGTCGGAAATCTGCTAATTTCATTTCGGTTTAGAGGTTCCGGTCGTCCGGTAAGGTCGGACGTCCGTTGGTTCCTGCGGCTCCGGACGTCCGGTAAGTTGCGGTCGTCGGTGGGTCAGGGTCAAAATTGATATGATTTCGTGGATTTTGGATGGATTTCGAGGAGTAGATGGTGGGGATGGCTAGATCCACTTGCAACACAACAAATTGATAGATGAAAACCAACAAAACATCATCAAAACACAAGAAATTTTTTTTGGGGCTATCTTTGTGGGGATTTTCGGATTAGGACGAAAAACAACAAAATCAAGCTAGAAAACAAAGAGGGGGCTCCGAAATTGTGATCAACCTTGCTCTAGATACCAAGATGATGTAGGGTAGAGACCCTAATCGCCCGATCTTTCACGAAAGGAGCTGATCCCGGGAAAATCACGAAGAACACGGGGAAGAACGGAGGGAAAACACAAGAGGAAATCACTAAACCGACACGAATAAGTCACACATGGGCTAGATCCTCGAGTACATAGGTAGAGATACAAGAATCCACGGACAACTAAGGATGATACACGGTAACCGGTTCTTCTCTGTGAGGAGGTCTTGAATCCACAAGGGGATCTTCCCGTAAAGGGGGCTTGAATCCGCTTGGGGGATCTTCTCCGGTGGAGGCTCGAATCTCCGAGGAGAAGGTAACCAAGTGGATGAGCAAAGCTCTCTCACAAATATGAGCTAAACATTTGCTAACCCTAGAAAGGAGGTGGGAGAGGTCTATTTATAGTCTAAGTGCAAATGGAGGAGAAAGTAGGGGTACATGGGCCTCGGGCCTGAATCTGGACGCAGCCAGGTACCGGACGTCCGCTGGTGGCCGGTTGTCCGGTGTCTCAGGAGCGGCCGGTCGTCCAGTGTCCTCCGGACGTCCGCTGGTTCTGCTCTGTGATGGGGGTGCCGGACGTCCCGAAATGTCGGACTTCCGCTGATGTCGGCTCGGATGCAGGTGCGCCGGTCATCCGGTCCGGACCGGATGTCCGCTCGTTTGCTTCGGGTGCAGGGGCACCGCTCGTCTGGTCTGGACCGGACGTCCGCTCGCTGGGGCTCGGCTGAGGCTTCAGGCGCCGGACTTCCGGTCCCGGCCGGTCGTCCGGTGGCTGGACTTTTCCTTCAGTCCTCTTTCTTCTCCGTCTTCTCATCCATCTTCCTCTTCTTCTTGTCCTTGCTCCTTAGCTTCTCCATGGTACCTGAGTATGCACAAAGTGTCCATATGAGGTAGTAGCCATGCTTCATGTGCATCGAGGTGGAATTGTGAGAGGAGAGATGTCACCTCGGTTTCAAGAGCTCTTGCACGTGATTGAGTCATGGGTCCACTAGGCACTTGATGAGACGATGGTAGGTCCATGGGGATGACCTTGGGATGCTCCGCATCATGTCTGCTTTGAAATTCCTTCGGGTATGATAGAAAAACTGCTAGCTAATCCTTTTGCAGGAGACGGAACAACGCATCCTGATGAGCACCTAATATATGTGGATGAACTTTGTGGATTATTTAAGCTTGCAAGTGTACCCGGAGATGTTATTAAGAAGAAGGTCTTCCCTTTATCTTTTAAGGAAGATGCATTGACATGGTATAGGCTATGTGATGATACGGGGTCATGGAACTACAAATGAATGAAATTGGAATTTCATCAGAAGTTTTATCCTATGCATCTTGTTCATCGTGATCGCAATTATATATATAATTTTTGGCCTCGCGAAGGAGAAAGCATCGCTCAAGCTTGGGGGAGGCTTAAATCAATGTTATATTCATGCCCCAATCATGAGCTCGCAAGAGAGATGATTATTCAAAATTTATATGCTCGGCTTTCTGATAACAAGCGCACCATGCTCGATACTTCTTGTGCTGGCTCTTTTATGACGAAGACTATTGAATTCAAATGGGATTTATTGGAAAGAATTAAACGCAACTTTGAAGATTGGGACCTCGACGAAGGTAAGGAGTCAGGTATGACACCTAAGTTTGATTGTGTTAAATCTTTTATGGATACCGATGTTTTCCGTAAATTTAGCACTAAATATGGACTTGACTCTGTGATAGTAGCATCTTTCTGTCAATCTTTTGCTACTTATGTTGATCTCCCCAAGGAGAAGTGGTTTAAATATCATACTCCCATAGAAGTAAAAGTAGCTGCACCTATTAAAGTTGAAGAAAAGACTATCACTTATAATGATCCTATTGTTCCTACTTCTTATGTTGAGAAACCACCTTTCCCTGTTAGGATAAAAGATCATGCTAAAGCTTGAACTGTGGTTCGTAAAAGCAATATTTGAACATATACACCTCCTGAGAAAGTTAAAGTTGAACCTAATATTGCTATTGTTAAAGATCTTTTGGCTGATAATATTGATGGGCATGTTATTTATTTCTGTGATGAAAGTACTAGAATTGCTAAACCTTGTGCTAAAGATAAACCTAGACCTGTGGTAGGCATGCCTGTTATTTCTGTTAAAATAGGAGATCATTGTTATCATGGCTTATGTGATGTGGGTGCCGGTGCTAGTGCAATACCTATTGACCTATATAGAGAAATTATGCATGATATTGCACCTGTTGAGTTAGAAGATATTGATGTCACAATTAAACTTGCCAATAGAGATACTATTTCACCAATGGGAATTGTTAGAGATGTTGAAGTCTTGTGTGGGAAAACTAAATATCCTACTGATTTTCTTGTTCTTGGTTCCCCACAAGATAGCTTTAGTCCCATTATATTTGGTAGACCCTTCTTAAACACTGTTAATGCTAAGATAGATTGCAAAAAGGATGTTGTTACTATCGGTTTAGATGATATGTCTCATGAATTTAATTTATCTAAATTTAGTAGACAATACCGTGAAGAAGAATTACCTAGTAAGGATGAAATTATTGGTCTTACTTCTATTGCCGTACCTCCTAGTGATCCTTTAGAACAATATTTGCTAGACCATGAAAATGATATGTTTATGAATGAAAGAAGGGAAATAGATGAAGTATTCTTTAAACAGGAACCTATTCTGAAACACAATTTTCCTGTTGAAATCCTAGGGGATCCTCCTCCACCTAAGGGTGATCCCGTGTTTGAGCTTAAACCGTTGCCTGGTACTCTTAAATATGCTTATCTTGATGAGAAAAAGATATATCCTGTTATTATTAGTGCTAACCTTTCAGAGCATGAGGAAGAGAGATTATTGAAAACTCTGAAGAAGCACCGTGCTGCTATTGGGTATACTCTTGATGATCTTAAGGGCATTAGTCCCACTCTATGTCAACATAAAATAAATTTGGAAAAAGATGCTAAACCAGTTCGTGATCATCAACGACGGCTGAATCCTAAAATGAAATAAGTGGTAAGAAAGGAAATACTAAAGCTCGTTGAGGCAGGTATAATCTATCCCGTTGCTGATAGTCAGTGGGTAAGTCCTGTCCATTGTGTCCCTAAGAAGGGAGGTATTACCGTCGTTCCTAATGATAAAGATGAATTGATTCCTCAAAGAATTATTACAGGTTATAGGATGGTAATTGATTTCCGCAAATTAAATAAGGCCACTAAAAAGGATCATTACACCTTACCTTTTATCGATCAAATGCTAGAAAGATTATCCAAACATACACATTTTTGCTTTTTAGATGGTTATTCTGGTTTCTCTCAAATACCTTTGTCAGCCAAAGATCAATCACAGACTACTTTTACTTGCCCTTTTGGTACTTTTGCTTATAGACGTATGCCTTTTGGTTTATGTAATGCACCTGCTACCTTTCAAAGATGCATGATGGCTATATTCTCTGACTTTTGTGAAAATATTTGTGAGGTTTTCATGGACGATTTCTCCGTCTATGGATCTTCTTTTGATGATTGCTTGAGCAACCTTGATCGAGTTTTGCAGAAATGTGAAGAAACTAATCTTTTCTTGAATTGGGAAAAGTGCCACTTTATGGTTAATGAAGGTATTATCTTGGGGTATAAAGTTTCTGAAAGAGGTATTGAAGTTGATAAAGCCAAGGTTGATGCTATTGAAAAGATGCCATGCTCCAAGGACATCAAAGGTATAAGAAGTTTCCTTGGTCACGCCGGATTTTATAGGAGGTTCATTAAGGACTTCTCAAAAATTTCTCGGCCTTTGACTAATTTATTACAAAAAGATATACCATTTGTCTTTGATGATGATTGTGTAGAAGCATTTGAAATACTTAAGAAAGCATTGATCTCTGCACCTATTGTTCAGCCACCTGATTGGAATTTACCCTTTGAAATTATGTGTGATGCTAGTGATTATGCTGTAGGTGCTGTTCTAGGGCAAAGAGTTGATAAGAAATTAAACATTATTCAATATGCTAGTAAAACCCTAGACAATGCTCAAATAAATTATGCTACCAGTGAAAAAGAATTCTTAGCAGTTGTATTTGCTTGTGATAAGTTCAGATCTTACATTATTGACTCTAAAGTAACTATTCACACTGATCATGCTACTATTAAATATCTTATGGAAAAGAAAGATACTAAACCTAGACTTATTAGATGGGTTCTCTTGCTACAAGAATTTGACTTACATATTGTTGATAGAAAGGGAGCTGAGAACCCCGTTGCAAACAACTTGTCTAGGTTAGAAAATGTGCTTGATGACCCACTACCTATTGATGATAGCTTTCCTGATGAGCAATTAAATGTCATAAATGCTTCTCATACTACTCCATGGTATGCTGATTATGCTAATTACATTGTTGCCAAATTCATACCACCTAGTTTCACATACCAGCAAAAGAAAAAGTTCTTCTATGATTTGAGGCAATACTTTTGGGATGACCCACATCTTTATAAAGAAGGAGTAGATGGTGTTATTAGACGTTGTGTACCTAAGCATGAACAGGAACAGATCCTACGCAAGTGTCACTCCGAAGCTTATGGAGGACACCATGCTGGAGATAGAACTACACTTAAGGTATTGCAATCTGGTTTTTATTGGCCTACTCTCTTCAAGGATGCCCGTAAGTTTGTCTTATCTTGTGATGAATGTCAAAGAATTGGTAATATTAGTAGAGATCAAGAAATGCCTATGAACTATTCACTCGCTATTGAACCATTTGATGTTTGGGGCTTTGATTATATGGGACCTTTTCCTGCCTCTAATGGTTATACACATATTTTAGTTGATGTTGATTACATTACTAAGTCGGTAGAAGCTATTCCAACTAGTAGTGCCGATCATAACACTTCTATTAAAATGCTTAAAGAAGTTATTTTTCCAAGATTTGGAGTCCCTAGATATTTAATGACTGATGGTGGTTCACATTTTATTCATGGTGCTTTCCGTAAAATACTTGCTAAGTATGATGTTAATCATAGAATTACTCAAGTAGAATTGAGTAATAGAGAGCTCAAATTAATTTTGCAAAAGACTGTCAATAGGTCTAGAAAGAATTGGTCCAAGAAACTTGATGATGCATTATGGGCCTATAGAACTGCATATAAAAATCCTATGGGTATGTCTCCGTATAAAATGGTTTATGGAAAAGCATGTCACTTACAAAGAGCTCAATTATGATTTTAAACTTGCCGGTGAGAAGAGGTTATTTGATATTAGCTCACTTGATGAATGGAGAACCCAAGCCTACGAAAATGCCAAGTTGTTTAAAGAAAAAGTTAAAAGATGGCATGATAAAAGGATACAAAAGCGTGAGTTTAATGTAGGTGATTATGTATTGCTATAAAACTCTCATTTAAGATTTTTTGCAGGAAAACTTCTCTCTAAATGGGAAGGTCCTTACATTATCGAGGAGGTCTATCGTTCCGGTGCCATAAAAATCAACAGCTTCGAAGGCACAATTCCGAAGGTGGTGAACGATCAAAGAATCAAACATTATATCTCAGGTAATCCCATAAATGTTGAAACCAATGTTATTGAAATCGTAACCCTAGAGGAATACATAAGGGACACTTTCCAGAATGTTTCAGACTCCAAAAAGGAATAGGTATGTGGTACGGTAAGTAAACCGACTCCAAAACAGTTTTAAGGCAATATTTCTCCGTTTTGGAATATTTAGAAAAATATAAAAATAAGAAGCAGTCCGGGAAGGACACGAGGGCTCCACGAGGGTGGAGGGCGCGCCCTACCCTCCTCGGCACGCCCCCTACCTCGTGGGAACCTCGTGCGCTCTTCGGACTCCGTTTTCTTACATGAGACGTATTTTGGTCGGTAAAAATTCATTATATAATCTCCCGAAGGTTTTGACTCATGTATCACGCAAATATCCGTTGTTCTTGTTTCGAGCTGTTTCCTGTCAGGGTCGTCAAGGCCAAGCATCATCTGGTCCCCCTCCCCCAACAATGCTGACAACGATGCTTGGCTAATGAAGATAGAGCTGAAGAGGGGAGAACCCATGGAGATCAACAAGGATGAAGGGATCAAGAAGGCCACGGAGGATCACGCTCCGACAGCAGAAGACATCCTTCAACTTGATCACAATCTTCTTGCCCCAACTGAGATCGAAGCTTTCAAGATGATTGAGTTAGCTCGTATACAGAACAAGTATCTCACATGTGAAAATATTTTGTTGAAGGAGCATATTGTTGCACTCAAGGACATTATCCGCAAGCTGGAGGACCTCTTACGCTCGATGTGTGACTATCCATCATCATCTGCATCTTCTCCACCAACAAAGAAGAACTGAGCATCGGGTATGGGCACTCCCCTTGGCAACTGCCAAGCTTGGGGGAGTGCCCCGGTATCGTATCACCATCATTTTTATCTTTACCTTTTTATTAGTTCGATCCTTTTGGTAATATCTTGATCTAGTAGAATAAAGTTTATGTCATGATCTAGTTTTGAGTTTTGCTTTATGATCCCTCTATGTAATCGAGTCCGTGAGCTATATATAATAAAGATTAGTGTTGATTCAAGGGCTTGATTATTTTTCCATGATCCTAAGTGAATAAAAGAAAAGAGAAATAAATAAAAAAGGAAACAAAGAGATCATATGGATCTTATGGAGAGTAATGAGCTCACATAGAAAAAGTATGATGAATAAAAGTTGTTGAGAGTTGACAAACATAGTTTTGGTCATCGTTGCAATTAATAAGAAGTAATAAAGAAAGAGAGGTCTTCACATATAAATATACTATCTTGGACATCTTTTATGATTGTGAGCACTCATTAAAATATGGCATGCTAAAGAGTCGACGTTGGACAAGGAAGACAATGTAATGGGTTATGTTTTCTTACATCTGAGATAAATTATATTGTCATGGATCATCCAACATGGTTGAGCTTGCCTTCCCCCCTCATGCTAGCCAAATTCATTGCACCAAGTAGAGATACTACTTGTGCTTCCAAATACCCTTAAACCAGTTTTGCCATGAGAGTCCACCATACCTACCTATGGATTGAGTAAGATCCTCCAAGTAAGTTGTCATCGGTGCAAGCAATAAAAATTGCTCTCTAAATATGTATGACTTATTAGTGTGGGAGAAAATAAGCTTTATATGATTGTGTGATATGGAAGAAATAAAAGTGACAGACTGCATAATAAAGGTCCATATCACAAGTGGCAATATAAAGTGACGTTCTTTCGCATTAAAATTTTGTGCATCCAGCCATAAAAGCGCATGACAACCTCTGCTTCCCTCTGCGAAGGGCCTATCTTTTAATTTTATCTCCTACCTTGCATAAGAGCCATGGTGATCTTCACCCTTCCTTTTTACATTTTATCCTTTGGCAAGCACAGTATGTTGGAAAGATCCTGGTATATATGGCTAATTGGATGTGAGTTTTCATGAACTATTATTGTTGACATTACCCTTGAGGTAAAACATTGGGTGGCAAAACTATAAGCCCCTATCTTTCTCTGTGTCCGACTAAAACTCCATACCCATAAGTATTGCGTGAGTGTCAGCAATTGTGAAAGACTATATGATAGTTGAGTATGTGTACTTGCTGAAAAGCTCTTATATATTGACTCTTTCCTATGTTATGATAAATTGCAATTGCTCCAATGACTGATATTATAGTTTGTTAGTTTTCAATGAAGTTTATGATTCATACTTGAAATTGTGATTGAATTATTACTCTAGCATAAGGAATCATATGACAAGAATTATGTAAGTTGTTGTTCTAAGAATGATCATGATGCCCTCATGTCCGTATTTTACTTTTATCGACACCTCTATCTCCAAAATTGTGGACATATTTTTCGATTTCGGCTTTTCGCTTGAGGACAAGCGAGGTCTAAGCTTGGAGGAGTTGATACGTCCATTTTTTATATCGATATTTATTGCATTATGGGCTATTATTACACATTATGTCACAATACTTATGCCTATTCTCTCTTATTTTACAAGGTTTACATAAAGAGGGAGAATGTCGGCAGCTGGGATTCTGGGCTGGAAAAGGAGCAAATATTAGAGACCTATTCTGCACAGCTCCAAAAGTCCTGAAACTTCACGGAAGACGTTTTCAGAATATATAAAAAATACTGAGCGCAAGAAGTTCACTAGGGGGGCCACACCCTGCCCACGAGGGTGGGGGCGCGCCCTACCCCCTGGGCATGCCCCCTACCTCATGGGCCCCCTGTTGGACCTCTGATGGCCATCTTCTGCTATACGGAGTCTTTCAATGAGGAAAAAATCATAAGCCATCTCCTCGGACGAAACTCCGCAGCCATGAGGCGGAACCTTGGCGGATCCAATCTAGGGCTCCGGGAGGGGGAAATCATCACCATCATCACCAATGCTCCTCTCATCGGGAGAGGGCAATCTCCATCAACATCTTCACCAGCACCATATCCTCTCAAAACACTAGTTCATCTCTTGTCTCCATGTCCGGGATTGGTACCAGTAGGTTGCTAGTAGTGTTAATTACTCCTTGTAGTTGATGCTAGTTGGTTTATTTGGTGGAAGATCATATGTTCAGATCCTATATGCATATTAATAGCCCTCTGATTATGAACATGTTATGCTTTGTGAGTAGTTACGTTTGTTCCTGAGGACGTGGGAGAAGTCTTGCTATTAGTAGTCATGTGAATTTGGTATTCGTTCGATATTTTGATGAGATGTATGTTGTCTCTCCTCTAGTGGTGTTATGTGAACGTTGACTACATAACATTTCACCATTATTTGGGCCTAGAGGAAGGCATTGGGAAGTAATAAGTAGATGATGGGTTGCTAGAGTGACAGAAGCTTGAAGCCTAGTTTATGTGTTAATTTGTAAGGGGCTGATTTGGATCCATATGTTTCATGCTATGGTTAGGTTTACCTTAATACTTTTGTTGTGGTTGCGGATGTTTGCAATAGAGGTAATCATAAGTGGGATGCTTGTCCAAGTAAGGACAGTACCCAAGCACCGGTTCACTCACATACCAAATTATCAAAGTACCGAACGCGAATCATATGAACGTGATGAAAACTAGCTTGACGATGTTCCCATGTGTCCTCGGGTGCACTTTTCTCTATATAAGAGTTTGTCCAGGCTTGTCCTTTGCTACAAAAAGTATTGGGCCACGTTGCTGCACTTTATTTACTTTTGTTACTTGTTGCTCGTTACAAATTATCCTATCACAAAACTATCTGTTACCACTTATTTCAGTACTTGCAGAGAATACCTTGCTAGAAACAGCTTATCATTTCCTTCTGCTCCTCGTTGGGTTTGACACTCTTACTTATCGAAAGGACTACGATAGATCCCCTATACTTGTGGGTCATCAACCATCTAGTGCAAACCCGTCTGGTTGTTCCATATAAATTTCCTCTTCCAACTCTCCATTTAGGAAAGCAGCCTTAACATCCATTTGATGAACGAGAAGACCATGCGAGGGAGCTAGTGAAAGTAGAACTCCAATAGTGGCCAGACGAGCCACAGGTGAGTAAGTATCAAAGAAGTCTTCACCTTCCTTTTGGGTATAACCCTTAGCCACGAGCTGAGCCTTGTACTTTTCAATAGTACCACCAGGCCTAAGCTTCTTCTTGAATACCCATTTGCATCCTATAGGTTTGCACCCATAAGGACAATTAGTTATCTCCCAAGTTTCATTCGCCAAGATGGAATCCATCTCGCTACGAACTGCATCCTTCCAATAGTCAGCATCTTCAGATGCATAGGCCTCTGAAATAGAACTCAGAGTGTCATCTATGAGATACACAAGAAAATCATCACCAAAGGACTTTGCAGTCCTCTGTCTCTTGCTCCTAGAAGGAACTTCATTGTTCTCCTCCACAGGACTTTCAAAGTGTTATATCGAAATGGCAGGTTTGGTAATTGTAACTGGTTCCTGATTCGATGAACTAGGCATCTCCTGATTAGATGAGGTAGCCATATCCTTCATGGGAAAGATATCTTCAAAGAGAGTCACACCATTCGACTCCATGATCGTACCGACATGCATGTCAGGTACCTCAGATTTTACAACCAAGAATCTGTAGCCAATGCTATGAAAAGCATATCCCAGGAAAACACAATCTACAGTCTTTGGTCTAAGCTTCCGCTTCTTTAGAATTGGAACATTGACTTTCGCCAAACAACCCCATGTTCGTAGATAAGAGAGTTTTAACCTTTTCTTCTCCCATTCCTCGAATGGAGTTATCTCTTTGTTCTTTGTAGGAACTCGGTTTAGGACATGACATGCTGGCAATATCGCCTCCCCCACCATGCCTTGGAGAGACCCGATGTGGCTAACATGGCGTTAACCAAATCAGTTAGAGTACGGTTCTTTCTTTTGGCCACCCCATTTGACTGAGGTGAGTAGGGAGGCGTCCTCTCATGGATTATACCATGTTCCGCACAAAAAGCATCAAATTCATTGGAAAAATACTCTCCACCACGGTCGGACCTAAGCCTCTTGATTCTTTGATCAACTTGGTTTTCCACTTCAGCTTTATAGATCTTGAAAAAGTTCAAAGCCTCATCCTTAGATTTCAGAAGATACACACGACGGTATCTAGTGGAGTCGTCAATTAACGTCATGAAATATTTCTTTCCACCTTTTGTCAAAACACCATTCATTTCACAAAGATCTGAATGTATGAGCTCTAGTGGTGCAAGATTTCTCGTTTCCGTAGTCGTGTGTGACTTACGAGGTTGCTTAGCTTGCACACACACTTGACACTTGGATCCCTTGACAGTGGTGAAATTAGGGATTAAGTGCAACTTCTCTAGTCACGACATGCAACCAAAATTAACATGACAAAGACATGAATGCCACACATTTGATTCACTATTGTTGCAAATATGATTAACAACTTTATTGCAAACGTCTAATAAGGATAAATGAAACAGGCCTCCTGACTCATAGCCTTTACCAACAAAGGTTCCATACTTGGATATTACAAATTTATTCAACACAAAGACAAGCTTGTAGCCATCTCTACATAGAAGAGATCCGCTAACAAGATTTTTATTGACGGAGGGGACATAATGCACGTTCTTCAGCCGCACGATCTTCCCCGAAGTAAACTTCAGATTGACCGTGCCAACACCACGAACAGAAGCACTTGAACCGTTGCCCATCAGCACGGTTGAAGTCCCTGCGGTCTGATAAGACGAAAACATGGAAATATCACCGCATACATGCACATTAGCACCCGTGTCAATCAACCAATCAGAAGAATGACATACTGAAAGAATAGTGGGAAATATACCATACCCATCATCCTTCATATCAATGTCTCCAATGACAACATTAGCGGTCTTGCTGCCTTTCCCAAGATGACGCTTGTCATAGCGATTAGGGCAACTAGGAGCCCAATGATCAGGATCCCCACACACATGACAGACACCTTTCTTCTTGTCATTCTTCTTCTTGAAGTTCTTGTGCTGGACAACCTTGTTCTTCCCATCGAACTTTTCTTTACCATCAAACTTGCCCTTGTTCTTGAACTTGTGGGGCTGGAAGTTCTGCTTCCGTACCACATTGGCACTAGATCCTCCCTCAATACCTCGAGCACGTGTGTCCTTTGCTCTCGCCTTTTCTTCCACATCAAGAGTGCCAATGAGATCTAGAACAGAAAACTCCTGCCTCTTATGCTTTAGTAAGGTAGCAAAGTTCCTCCACGAAGGAGGAAGCTTAGTGATGATACCTCCAACAACAAATTTGTCCGGTAGCACACAATTGAAGTGCTCAAGTTCTCTAGCAAATGACTGTATCTCATGAGCTTGCTCAACCACGGAGCGCTCTTTAGTCATCCTGTAATCATAGAATTGCTCCATGATGTACAGCTCAGTGCCTGCATCCGAGACCCCAAACTTGGCCTCGCGTGCGTCCCACAAATCTTTTCCATTATCAATTGACGCATAAGCATCAACTATGTTCTCACCAAGAACACTCAAGAGAGCAGCCTTAAACAGAGTATCCATTTTCTGAAACGCTTGTTCCTGTTGGGCATCAAGCTCCCCTTTAGGCTTGCCAAGCGTGGCGTCATAGCAACTCATGGTTTGAAACCACAAGACTGCTCTCACGCGCCACCTCTTAGAGTGGATACCCTAAAACATAGGAGGTCTCATGGAAGCAGCAAAACCACTTGGGGTAAATTGCGTATAATAAGGTTTTTGGATTGTTGGAAATATGAGCAATTTACCGAATGATTTTAGCAGAAATACTAGATAAAGCATGACCAGTATAGTAGTGATAAAACAAGCCATGCGATTTGACAAAGAGAAGGTAAACATCATCTTCATATATGAACTGTAACCAAACATATCTAGAGTAGACAGTATAGCAAGTTGCATATATGAAATAGAGTCTCACATATCTAGGGAAAATACTAGAACAAGGAACTGTAGAAGGACCTCTAATAGAAAGGAGAAGAACAAGTACGGGACAGCAGCAGAAGCGCTGGACTTGGGGTCAGTGTCCTTGCCTGTCATGTCGTCGATAAGGTCATGGACGTTGGGGAAGAAGTCGTCGTCGGGGAAGTAGTCATCGGCGACCGGATCATCCGTGATGAAGCAGCCAGTAGTCGCGCTGAGCGCTTCCCAAAAACCTTATCACCCTTCTCCCGTACAGGACTCAAAAGGTGCGGTTTCGGAGGCCTACTGTCCCGACGTGCAGTGCACGCCGCAAGCCGGGATGAGGAAGACAGTGGCAGCTCAGAGATGGAACCGATGGCTAGGGAAGGAGTAGTGCTAGTGCGTCTCTCTGGGAGGAGCGACCTCCCTTTTATAGGCGCAAGAGAAGGAGGCGAGAGGGCAGTGACAGGAGGTGAAACGAAGAGACGGAGATGAAGCGAACAGCCAGCAGTCGAAGGGCTGCATCGTTGGCATTCGAACTCCACTTCCGCAAAATCTTTTCAGCTTCCGTGTGACCTTTCATATACCCATAGTGCGTGGCGAAAATTTAGACATCAGCTCGGCTCATTCCCACAACCCGCGGCACGTCGTGACGAGGCGTGGCGTGGCATGAAGTGGCGAGGCGGGCGGCGGAGGAGGAGCACGCGTGGATGTCCCTCTTGTTCTCATGCTCATACAAGTGGGGAAAGAACCTCCCTTATAAAGAGGTACAACTCCCTCTAAACTAGCAATGTGGGACTAAACTTTTGTTCCACCTCTTACCTTGCACGAATGGGCTGCGTGGGCCTCTAGGATTTATTAAGAATTTATGAAACTGCTATTGGGCTAGGCCCAAAGTAGACAAAATTCCAGCAATCCCCCACCAGATCTCAAAGGCACACAGAAATTGCCTTTGGTTCCAAAACACTGTTTTATATACCGGTACTGCAGTGGAGACTGTTAAGTTGAACTTCCACCTAGAACTCTGTGCTACACTAGTAAGCAACTTGAAAAGTGGACTGGGCCTTGAACTGCAAGTTTTCTTCGAATCTAGCTTCACATAAAGCCTTGACCGATACATGGCTACCGTGGGTCTTCCCCGCGGGTGGAGCTTATGCGTCATACTCTATGAACTTTCATGAGTTTACTAGAGAGAACCCTACTCTCATAGATTGCGACGCTTGACAATCAGACTCATATAGGTGTGTTCTTCAAAAGATGTTCTGTAGGACAACATCTCTGGTTAAATGAGCCACTTAGAACACATTAAGATATACATCAACCTGCCATGCAGATTAGGAGAGTATTGCATCTTCATGGAGTAGTATTGTGAATAGTAAGGATACTCTCCTCTCAGTTGACCAATAGCTTGTCATCCACATCTAATTCACAGGATCTCCGATCACAAAGAATAGGTTACCACTGTGAACAACTCATATTGTGGGTCTCATACCCATATCCCTCGATGGATTATATATCACATTACGTGATAGACCCTTAGTAAAAGGATATGCCAGATTTTTAGACGTTTGGATATAATCCAATGCAATAACTCCGTAGTTTTTCATTTTCCTGACAGACTTTAACCTTCTCTGAACGTGTCTTGATGACTTCATGTTATCCTTTGAGCTGCTCACTTTCATGATCACAGTTTGATTGCCGCAGTTCATAAGGATACCCGGTACAGGTTTCTCAACAACCGGCAAGTCATTCAAGAGCCTATGAATCCAATCTGCTTCAACCGTAGCTGTATCTAGTGTTGTGAGTTCTGCTTCCATTGTTGACCTCGTTAAGATGGTCTGCTTGCAAGACTTCCAAGAAACAGCGCCACCTCCATGAGTGAATATATATCCGCTCATGGCCTTTATCTCATCAGCATCTGAGATCCAGTTTGAGTCACTATACCCTTCAAGAACCTTTGGGTGCTGATGACCCACAAGTATAGGGGATCTATCGTAGTCCTTTCGATAAGTAAGAGTGTCGAACCCAACGAGGAGCAGAAGGAAATGATAAACGGTTTTCAGCAAGGTATTCTCTGCAAGTACTGAAATAAGTGGTAACAGATAGTTTTGTGATAAGATAATTTGTAACGAGCAACAAGTAAATAAAGTAAATAAAGTGCCTTAAGGTGGCCCAATCCTTTTTATAGCAAAGGACAAACCTGGACAAACTCTTATATAAGGAAAAGCACTCTCGAGGACACATGGGAATATCGTCAAGCTAGTTCAGGGAGTCCTGGATTAGGGGGTTTCTGGACAGCCGAACTATATCCTTTGGCCGGACAGTTAGACTATGTAGATACAAGATTGAAGACTTTGTCTCGTGTCCGGATGCGACTTTCCTTGGCCTCGAAGGAAAGCTTGGTTATACGGATATGTAGATCTCCTCCCATTGTAACCGACTCTGTGTAAGCCTAGCCCTCTCCGGTGTCTATATAAACCGGAGGGTTTTAGTCCATAGGACGAACAGACAATCATACCATAGGCTAGCATCTAGGGTTTAGCCTCTCCGATCTTGTGGTAGATCTACTCTTGTACTACCCATATCATCAATATTAATCAAGCAGGACATAGGATTTTACCTCCATCAAGAGGGCCCGAACCTGGGTAAAACATTGTGTCCCCTGCCTCCTGTTACCATCCGGCCTAGACGCACAGTTCGGGACACCCTACCCGAGATCCGCCGGTTTTGACACCGACATTGGTGGTTTCATTGAGAGTTCCTCTATGTCGTCGCCATTAGGCTTGATGGCTCCTACTATCATTGATAGCGATGCAGTCCAGGGTGAGACTTTTCTCCCCAGACAGATCTTCGTGTTCGGCGGCTTTGCACTGTGGGCCAATTCACTTGGCCATCTAAAGCAGATCGAAAGTTACGCCCCTGGCCACCAGGTCAGGTTTGGAAGCTTAAACTACACAGCCGATGTCGGCGGAGACTTGATCTTTGATGGATTCGAGCCTCTGCCTTGTGCGCCACGTGGTCACGATGAGTATGATTTAGCTCTACCATCGAACAGTGTTCAGGAGATCGCACCGGCAGCCGCTCTGACCCTCGATTCGGAGCCAGTTGCACCTTCCGCGGATGGGTGGATGGACCCCGCCACAGAGGCCTTACCCTCAGCGGTGATCAAGCCGAACATCGACCTTACCTTGCACAAGAGCCGTGTTGATAAACTGCCAGATCCTTCTCCGGCCACGGGCTCCGAACCGCCTGCGCTCGTTCCTATCGAATACGATTGGGCACCGATCATGGAGTTTACCTCCACGGAGATTTTTTAGCACTCGCCCTTTTGCTACATACTAAACTCATTAAGGTCTCTCTCCTTGTTAGGAGGATCCTGGCCGAACTATGTTCGGCAGGACTGGGATGCGGACAATGCAGAAATTCGCGACCCACCCACCACCCACTTAGTAGCCACTGTCGATGACTTAACCGACATGCTCGACTTCGACTCCGAAGACATCGACGGTATGGACGACGATGCGGAAGACGAAGAGGAACCACTGCCTACGGGGCACTGGACAGCCACCTCATCATACGATATATACATGGTGGATACACCCAAAGAAGGCAATGGCGACGAGATAGCAGAGGATGACCCCTCCAAGAAGCAACCCAAGCGCCGATGTCAGCGGCGCCGCTCTAAGTCCCGCCATAGCAAAAGTGGTGATACCGGGACATGAGATAATAACACTCCGGATAGTGCCGAAGACAACAACAATCCCCTCCAGCAAGATTTAGAGCAGGAGGATGGAGGAGCCAGCCCTCCTGAGAGAGCCGCAGATGGAGAGGAGGATGATAATTACATGCCCCCTCCGAGGATGAGGCAAGCCTCAGCGACGACGAGTTCGTTGTGCCAGAGGATCCCGTCGAACAAGAGCGCTTCAAACGCCTGCTTATAGCCACGGCAAACAGCCTTAAGAAAAACCAGTAGCAGCTTCAAGCTGATCAGGATCTGCTAGCTGACAGATGGATTGAAGTCCTCGCGGCCGAGGAATATAAACTCGAGTGCCCCTCCAAGAGTTACCCAAAGTGCAGGTTGCTACCTCGACTGGAGGAAGAAGCGTATGATATGACTGATCGGCCACCTCGTTGCCGCGATAGAGAGGCATTCCAGCCAAAAACTCAGCCTCCACCCCGACGCCATTCAAATAAAAAGGCATGGGGAGATACGCCAGACCTGCAAGACATATTGGAGGACAAAGCAAAGCATGCAAGATCAATCTACGGATCACGAGGGCGCACCACTCTGCGAGACGATAAACGTCACGCCGAATACAGTAAAAGCAAATCCGGTCGGGCCGAACACAGCGGGCAAGACCCATTCGAGCTGCGCCGCGATATAGCCTAATACAGAGGTGCCGCACACCCCTTATGCTTCCCAGACGAAGTAATGGATCATCAAATCCCAGAAGGTTTCAAACCTGTAAATATTGAATCATACGACGGCACAACAGATCCCGCAGTATGGATCGAGGATTTCCTCCTCCACATCCAGATGGCCCGCGGTGATGACTTACACGCCATCAAATACCTCCCACTAAAGCTCAAAGGACCAGCGCAGCATTGGCTTAACAGCTTGCCAGCGGACTCCATTAGCTATTGGGAAGATCTGGAAGCCGCATTCCTCAACAACTTTCAGGGCACTTATGTGCGACCACCAGACGCCGATGACTTGAGCCACATAATTCAGCAGCCAGAAGAGTCGGCCAGGCAATTCTGGACTCGGTTCCTTAAAAAGAAAAATCAAATCATCGACTGTCCGGATGCAGAGGCCTTAGCGGCTTTCAAACACGACATTCGAGACGAGCGGCTAGCCCGGCACCTTGGTCAGGAAAAGCCGAAATCTATGGCAGCTCTCACGACGCTCATGACCCACTTTTGTGCGGGAGAAGACAGCTGGCTGGCTCGCAGTAATAACATATCAAAGAACCATGGTACCTCGGATACCAATGATGGCAATAGTAGGTCACGTCGCAACAAACATAAGCGCCGCATTAACAGCGAAAATACCGAGGATACGACAGTCAATGCCGGATTCAAAGGCTCTAAACCCGGTCAGTGGAAAAAGCCATTCAAACAAAGTACGCCAGGTCCGTCCAGCTTGGACCGTATACTCGATCGCTCGTGTCAAATACACGGCACCCCAGACAAGCCAGCCAATCGCACCAACAGGGATTGTTGGGTGTTCAAGTAGGCCGACAAGTTAATTGCCGAAAACAAGGACAAGGGGCCGCATAGCGATGACGAGGGGGAATCTCGGCAGCCACACACCGGCGGATAGAAGAGGTTTCCCCCACAAGTGCGGACGGTGAACATGATATACGCAACCCACATCCCCAAGAGGGAGCGGAAGCGTGCGCTCAGGGACGTATATGCGTTGGAGCCAGTCGTCCCAAAGTTCAACCCTTGGTCCTCCTGTCCGATCACCTTCGATCGCAGGGACCACCACACTAGTATCCGTCATGGTGGATTCGCCGCACTGGTCCTAGACCCAATCATTGATGGATTTCACCTCACTCGAGTCCTTATGGATGGCGGCAGTAGCCTGAACCTGCTTTATCAGGACACAGTGTGCAAAATGGGTATAGATCCCTCAAGGATCAAACCCACAAAAACGACCTTTAAAGGCGTCATTCCAGGTGTAGAGGCCCATTGCACATGCTCAATTACACTGGAAGTGGTCTTCGGATCCTCGGATAACTTCTGAAGCGAAGAGTTAATCTTTGATATAGTCCCGTTTCGCAGTGGTTATCATGCGCTGCTCAGGCGAACCGCATTTGCTAGATTCAATGCGGTACCGCATTATGCATACCTCAAGCTCACGATGCTAGGACCTCGCGGAGTTATTACAGTCAATGGAAACACAGAGCGCTCTCTCCGAACAGAGGAGCACACCGCGACCCTCGCAGGAGAAGCGCAAAGCAGCCTCTCAAGGCAATCAACCAGTTCGACGCTTCAAAGCCCAGACACCTTCAAGCGCGCTTGGAGCAATCGGCAAATAGACCGCCTAGCGCGATCTGAGCTCGCGTAGCAATACGGCAGCCACCCCAATCCCATCCCAATGACGAAACTCGTGCCACGCGTACATAATTACGCATTAAAAATACCATGGGCACAAGTGGGGAGGGGGGCACAACTGCGGCACGTCCCAAGACACGGCTTAAACCGCACTAGGGGCTTCCCGTTTGGTTATTTTTCTCCTTTTTTCTCAGGAGCTTAATCTCAGGAAACACTGTCCGGCAGCACTATTGCCGAACACATGATGCAGCAACCAAGGAGGCAGACAGCTACGTCGTACCACGGAATTCCTAGGTGGATTACAGTAACGAGCGAAATATTAAATTTAATATCATTCCTCAGCTTGCCCTTGGAAGGGACATAGTCCTAGTTTTTGCTTATCGCACTATCTGTATCACTCTGCTTTAATGCAATTTTTCGAATAAACAATGCATGACATTACGACTATTATTGCATTCTTGTTATATATATATGTGTGTGTGTGTGTGTGTGTGTGTGTGTGTGTTCATTAATGACGCCTTGCAACCGTACACGTTTGTACGGCCAATACACCAGGGGCTTACGTACCCCACAATACGGTGTGAAAAGTCCGAACACTTTCACAAGTGCGGCACCCCGAACTTATAGCATTATATGCATCAGCTCTGAATCATGTCTTTGGTCAAATGTTGGGTTTGCCCGGCTCCTATGTTTTGGCACCTTATGTTCCACTCTATCGGCTAAGGTAGCGCTAGGAGAACTACTGTGATTGTGCCCCTGTTCTGCTGGGTTCAGCACCTCAGTAGAGAAAGCTAAAACTGACTGTCATGATAAGGCGAGAGACTGGTTGCTGTTCGGCGAGGTTTTCGAGTCCCTAAAGACTTATGCCGCTTAGAGCGAGGGGCCATCCCTATCCGTCTTAAAGGCGTGTATCGCGCCCCGAATTCAGCATTTCGAATACCAGGGGCTTCGCCGAAATTTAAAATTATAGAATTCTATGGCTAAGTGAGAGTGATAAAGCATTATTAGTCCGGTTGCCTTGTTCGCTGTGCTGAGCACCTCCCTCGAAGGACCCAAACATGGGAACAAGAGTGCTCAGGTTTATCCCGAACACCCCAGCACTTGTGGCATGGGGGCTGAAGCCGATGACTAGCCATCTCTCAGATTGGATAAACAGCCAAACAGAAGGCAATATTTTCAATTCAAACAAGCGTTGCATACCGCATATGAAACAAGTTTTCATAAATACAGGATAAAACAAGCAAGTCTCACTCAAATATTACATCTTTTGAACACTCGTCCGCTATGAGACGGGCACCCGGCAGAACACCCTCGTAGTACATCTCAGGGTGGCGGTGCTCCTTGCCCTCCGGTGGCCCCTCCTTGATCAGCTTCACGGCGTCTAGCTTGACCCACTGCAATTTCACACGGGCGAAAGCCCGGCGTGCACCTTCAATGCAGACAGATCGCTTGACGACCTCCAGCCGCAGGCAGGCATCCACAAGCCGCCTCACCAGGCCGAAGAAGTTGTTCGGAAGGGCATCGCCAGGCCACAGCCAGACTATAAAGCCCTTCATGGCCTGATCAGCTGCCTTATGTAGCTCGACCATCGGCTTCAGCTGGTCGCTCATTGGCACCGGGTGTTCGGCCGTAGTATACTGAGACCAGAACAACTTCTCCGTTGAGCTTCCATCCTCGGCCTGGTAAAATTGTGCGGCATCGGACATGCTGTGGGGCAAATCTATGAATGCTCCTGGAGAGCTCCAGATTCGGGTAAGTAATCGGTAATTTACTTTTACATGCTTGCTTTGCATATAGAAAGCCTTACCCGCCGCTATCTTCTTCATTGTGTAGATCTCCTGGAGGGCATTTTGGGCTTCAGCCTTGGCACTTTTTGCGCTCTCGAGGGCCGCGGCAAGCTCAGACTCCCGCGTCTTTGAGTCAATCTCCAACGCCTCGTGCTTCGCCACAAGAGCCTGGAGCTCTTGCTGCACCTCGCCCACCCGAGTCTCGTGCTTCTCTCGCTCCGTGCGCTCCTTGGCCGCTTTATCTTCGGCCTCGAACAACGCTTGCTTTAGGGTCACCACTTCGATCGCGGCCCCTGGCAAATTCATGATAATCCTGTCATTTTGCAATCGCATTCTTTTTATACATATCTATAGACAGGGTATTACTTACCCTTGTTCTCCTCGAGCTGCCTCTTGGCAAGGTCGAGCTGTTTCTTGGACCCCTCGAGGTCCTGCTTCAGTACGGCAACCTCCGTAGTCAGTTCGGCGGACGCCAGCAGCGAGGCCTGCATACGCATATTGACATACTTATATTAGACTCTTGCGATATTATTTGATCCTCTATTCGGCTTTTCTTTGTGAACACCGAACAAAGCATCAGGGGCTACTGTCTATGCGGTAATATTTTTCCTATATTAAAAAAAACACTTACCTCAAAGCCTGTTAGAAGGCTTGCACAGGCTTCAGTCAATCCGCTCTTGGCGGACTGAACCTTCTAGACCACCGCACTCATAATAGTACGGTGCTCCTCGTCGATGGAAGTGCTGCGAAGCGCTTCCAGCAGATTGTACGGTGCCTCTGGATGGACAGAGGTCACCGGCACCGGCGTCTTGTGTTGGGGAACGTAGTAATTTCAAAAAATTTCCTACGCACACGCAAGATCATGGTGATGCATAGCAACGAGGGGGAGAGCATGATCTACGTACCCTTGTAGATCGCAACGGAAGCGTTGACACAACGTAGAGGAAGTAGTCGTATGTCTTCTTCCCGGTCCAACCGATCCAAGCACTGTTACTCCAGCACCTCCGAGTTCTTAGCACACGTACAGCTCGATGACGATCCCCGGGCTCCGATCCAGCAAAGCTTCGGGGAGGAGTTCCGTCAGCACGACGGCGTGGTGACGATCTTGATGTTCTACCGATGCAGGCTTCACCTAAGCACTACAACGATATGATCGAGGTGGAATATGGTGGCAGGGGCACCGCACACGGCTAAGGAACGATCTCAAAGATCAACTTGTGTGTTCTAGGGTGCCCCCTGCCCCCGTATATAAAGGAGCAAGGGGGAGGCCGGCCGGCCCTATGGAGCGCGCCAAGGGGAGGGGGAGTCCTCCTCCTAGTGGGAGTAGGACTCCCCTTTCCTAATCCAATTAGGAAACCCTAAGGGGGAAGGAAAGAGGGGGAGAGGGAGAGGGAAAGAGGGGCCGCGCCCCCCTCCCTAGTCCAATTCGGACTCCCCATGTGGGGGGGGGGCGCCACCTCCTAGGCCGCAGCCCTCTCTCTCCCCTAAGGCCCAATAAGGCCCATTACTTCCCCGGAGGGTTCCGGTAACCCTTCCGGTACTCCGGTTTTTCTCCGAAATCACCCGGAACACTTCCGGTGTCCGAATATAGCCGTCCAATATATCAATCTTTATGTCTCGACCATTTTGAGACTCCTCGTCATGTCCGTGATCACATCCGGGACTATGAACTAACTTCGGTACATCAAAATGCATAAACTCATAATAACTGTCATCGTAACGTTAAGCGTGCGGACCCTACGGTTCGAGAACAATGTAGACATGACCGAGACACATCTCCGGTCAATAACCAATAGCGGGACCTGGATGCCCATATTGGCTCCTACATATTCTACGAAGATCTTTATCGGTCAGACCGCGTAACAACATACGTTGTTCCCTTTGTCATCGGTATGTTACTTGCCCGAGATTCGATCGTCGGTATCCAATACCTAGTTCAATCTCGTTACCGGCAAGTCTCTTTACTCGTTCTGTAATACATCATCCCGCAACTAACTCATTAGTTGCAATGCTTGCAAGGCTTATGTGATGTGCATTACCGAGAGGGCCCAGAGATACCTCTCCGACAATCGGAGTGACAAATCCTAATCTCGAAATATGCCAACCCAACATCTACCTTTGGAGACACCTGTAGAGCTCCTTTATAATCACCCAGTTACATTGTGACATTTGGTAGCACACAAAGTGTTCCTCCGGTAAACGGGAGTTGTATAATCTCATAGTCATAGGAACATGTATAAGTCATGAAGAAAGCAATAGCAACATACTAAACGGTCGGGTGCTAAGCTAATGGAATGGGTCATGTCAATCAGATCATTCAACTAATGATGTGAACTCGTTAATCAAATAACAACACTTTGTTTATGGTTAGGAAACATAACCATCTTTGATTAACGAGCTAGTCAAGTAGAGGCATACTAGTGACACTAAGTTTGTCTATGTATTCACACATGTATTATGTTTCCGGTTAATACAATTCTAGCATGAATAATAAACATTTATCATGATATAAGGAAATAAATAATAACTTTATTATTCCCTCTAGGGCATATTTCCTTCAGTCTCCCACTTGCACTAGAGTCAATAATCTAGATTACACAGTAATGATTCTAACACCCATGGAGCCTTGGTGCTGATCATGTTTTACACGTGGAAGAGGCTTAGTCAACGGGTCTGCAACATTCAGATCCGTATGTATCTTGCAAATCTCTATGTCTCCCACCTGGACTAGATCCCGGATGGAATTGAAGCGTCTTTTGATGTGCTCGGTCCTCTTGTGAAATCTGGATTCCTTTGCCAAGGCAATTGCACCAGTATTGTCACAAAAGATTTTCTTTGGACCTGATGCACTAGGTATAACACCTAGATCGGATATGAACTCCTTCATCCAGACTCCTTCGTTCGCTACTTCCGAAGCAGCTATGTACACTGCTTCACATGTAGATCCCGCTACGACGCTTTGTTTAGAACTGCACCAACTGACAGCTCCACCGTTTAATATAAACACGTATCCGGTTTGCGATTTAGAATCGTCCAGATCAGTGTCAAAGCTTGCATCAACGTAACCTCTTACGGTGAGCTCTTTGTCACCTCCATATACGAGAAACATATCCTTAGTCCTTTTCAGGTATTACAGGATGTTCTTGACTGCTGTCCAGTGATCCACTCCTGGATTACTTTGGTACCCCCCTGCTAAACTTATAGCAAGGCACACATCAGGTCTGGTACACAGCATTGTATACATGATAGAGCCTATGGCTGAAGCATAGGGAACATCTTTCATTTTCTCTCTATCTTCTACAGTGGTCGGGCATTGAGTCCGACTCAACTTCACACCTTGTAACACAGGCAAGAACCCTTTCTTTGCTTGATCCATTTTGAACTTCTTCAAAATCTTGTCAAGGTATGTGCTTTGTGAAAGTCCAATTAAGCGTCTTGATCTATCTCTATAGATCTTTATGCCTAATATGTAAGCAGCTTCACCGAGGTCTTTCATTGAAAAACTCTTATTCAAGTATCCCTTTATGCTATCCAGAAATTCTACGTCATTTCCAATCAATAATATGTCATCCACATATAAAATCAGAAATGCTACAGAGCTCCCACTCACTTTCTTGTAAATACAGGCTTCTCCGAAAGTCTGTATAAAACCAAATGCTTTAATCACACTATCAAAGCATTTATTCCAACTCCGAGAGGCTTGCACCAGTCCATAAATGGATCGCTGGAGCTTGCACACTTTGTTAGCTCCCTTTGGATCGACAAAACCTTCCAGTTGCATAATATACAACTCTTCTTCCAGAAATCCATTCAGGAATGCAGTTTTGACATCCATTTGCCAAATTTCATAATCATAAAACGCGGCAATTGCTAACATGATTCGGACAGACTTAAGCATCGCTACGGGTGAGAAGGTCACATCATAGTCAACCCCTTGAACTTGTCGAAAACCTTTTGCGACAAGTCGAGCTTTGTAGACAGTAATATTACCGTCAGCGTCAGTCTTCTTCTTGACGATCCATTTATTCTCAATTGCTTGCCGTTCATCGGGCAAGTCAACCAAAGTCCATACTTTGTTCTCATACATGGATCCCATCTCAGATTTCATGGCTTCAAGCCACTTTGCGGAATCTGGGCTCACCATCGCTTCTTCATAGTTCGTAGGTTCATCATGATCTAGTAGCATGATTTCCAGAACTGGATTACCATACCACTCTGGTGCGGATCTCACTCTGGTTGATCTACGAGGTTCAGTAGTATCTTGTCCTGAAGTTTCATGATCATCATCATTAGCTTCCTCACTAATTGGTATAGGTGTCGCAGAAACAGTTTTCTGTGATGTACTACTTTCCAATAAGGGAGCAGGTACAGTTATCTTGTCAAGTTCTACTTTCCTCCCACTCACTTCTTTCGAGAGAAACTCCTTCT
The DNA here is from genome assembly GCA_034509565.1 of Triticum monococcum. Taxonomy (NCBI): domain Eukaryota; kingdom Viridiplantae; phylum Streptophyta; class Magnoliopsida; order Poales; family Poaceae; genus Triticum; species Triticum monococcum. Next base: position 69,881,920 of record CM067842.1, on the reverse strand, counting down.
TTACAAAGGATCCATTCTTAGCAACGAATGTCTTGCCTTCGGATCTGTGATAGAAGGTGTACCCAACAGTCTCCTTTGGGTATCCTATGAAGACACATTTCTCCGATTTGGGTTTGAGCTTATCAGGTTGAAGCTTTTTCACATAAGCATCGCAGCCCCAAACTTTAAGAAACGACAACTTTGGTTTCTTGCCAAACCATAGTTCATAAGGCGTCGTCTCAACGGATTTTGATGGTGCCCTATTTAAAGTGAATGCGGCCGTCTCTAAAGCATAACCCCAAAACGATAGCGGTAAATCAGTAAGAGACATCATAGATCGCACCATATCTAGTAAAGTACGATTACGGCTGTTGTGTTCCGGGTGGCGTGAGTTGCGAAACTATTCCACAATTTTTCAAATGTACACCAAACTCGTAACTCAAATATTCTCCTCCATGATCAGATCGTAGAAACTTTATTTTCTTGTTACGATGATTTTCAACTTCACTCTGAAATTCTTTGAACTTTTCAAATGTTTCAGACTTATGTTTCATTAAGTAGATATACCCATATCTACTTAAGTCATCTGTGAAGGTGAGAAAATAACGATATCCGCCATGAGCCTCAATATTCATTGGACCACATACATCGGTATGTATGATTTCCAACAAATCTGTTGCTCTCTCCATAGTACCGGAGAACGGTGTTTTAGTCATCTTGCCCATGAGGCACGGTTCGCAAGTACCAAGTGATTCATAATCAAGTGGTTCCAAAAGTCCATCGGTATGGAGTTTCTTCATGCGCTTTATACCGATATGACCTAAACGGCAGTGCCACAAATAAGTTGCACTGTCATTATCAACTCTGCATCTTTTGGTTTCAACATTATGAATATGTGTGTTACTACTATCGAGATTTATCAAAAATAGACCACTTCTCCAAGGTGCATGACCATAAAAGATATTACTCATATAAATAGAACAACCATTATTCTCTGATTTAAATGAATAACCGTCTCACATCAAACAAGATCCAGATATAATGTTCATGCTCAACGCTGGCACCAAATAACAATTATTTAGGTCTAATATTAATCCCGAAGGTAGATGTAGAGGTAGCGTGCTGACCGCGATCACATCGACTTTGGAACCGTTTCCCACGCGCATCGTCACCTCGTCCTTTGCCAGTGTTTGCTTAATCCGTAGTCCCTGTTTCGAGTTGCAAATATTAGCAACAGAACCAGTATCAAATACCCAGGTGCTACTGCGAGCTCTAGTAAGGTACACATCAATAACATGTATATCACATATACCTTTGTTCACCTTGCCATCCTTCTTATCCGCCAAATACTTGGGGCAGTTCCGCTTCCAGTGACCAGTCTGCTTGCAGTAGAAGCACTCAGTTTCAGGCTTAGGTCCAGACTTGGGTTTCTTCTCTTGAGCAGCAACTTGCTTGTCGTTCTTCTTGAAGTTCCCCTTCTTCTTCCCTTAGCCCTTTTTCTTGAAACTAGTGGTCTTGCTGACCATCAACACTTGATGCTCCTTTTTGATTTCTACCTCCGCAGCTTTCAGCATTGCGAAGAGCTCGGGAATAGTCTTGTTCATCCCTTGCATATTATAGTTCATCACGAAGCTCTTGTAGCTTGGTGGCAGTGATTGGAGAATTCTGTCAATGACGCAATCATCTAGAAGATTAACTCCCATCTGAATCAAGTGATTATTATACCCAGACATTTTGAGTATATGCTCACTGACAGAACTATTCTCCTCCATCTTGCAGCTGTAGAATTTATTGGAGACTTCATATCTCTCAATCCGGGCATTTGCTTGAAATATTAACTTCAACTCCTAGAACATCTCATATGCTCCATGATGTTCAAAACGTCGTTCAAGTCCCGATTCTAAGCCGTAAAGCATGGCACACTGAACTATCGAGTAGTCATCAGCTTTGCTCTGCCAGACGTTCATAACATCTGGTGTTGCTCCAGCAGCAGGCCTGGCACCCAGCGGTGCTTCCAGGACGTAATTCTTCTGAGCAGCAATGAGGATAATCCTCAAGTTACGGACCCAGTCCGTGTAATTGCTACCATCATCTTTCAACTTTGCTTTCTCAAGGAACGCATTAAAATTCAATAGAACAACAGCACAAGTCATCTATCTACAATCAACATAAACAAGCAAGATACTATCAGGTACTAAGTTCATGATAAGTTTAAGTTCAATTAATCAAATTACTTAAGAACTCCCACTTAGATAGACATCCCTCTAATCCTCTAAGTGATCACGTGATCCAAATCAACTAAACCATAACCGATCATCACGTGAGATGGAGTAGTTTTCAATGGTGAACATCGCTATGTTGATCATATCTACTATATGATTCACGCTCGACCTTTCGGTCTCCGTGTTCCGAGGCCATATCTGCATATGCTAGGCTTGTCAAGTTTAACCTGAGTATTCTGCGTGTGCAAAAACTGGCTTGCACCCGTTGTAGATGGACGTAGAGCTTATCACACCCGATCATCACGTGGTGTCTGGCCACGACAAACTTTGGCAACAGTGCATACTCAGGGAGAACACTTCTTGATAATTTAGTGAGAGATCATCTTATAATGCTACCGTCAATCAAAGCAAGATAAGATGCATAAAAAGATAAACATCACATGCAATCAATATAAGTGATATGATATGGCCATCATCATCTTGTGCTTGTGATCTCCATCTCCGAAGAACCGTCATGATCACCATCGTCACCGGCGCGACACCTTGATCTCCATCATAGCATCGTTGTCGTCTCGCCAATCTTATGCTTCCATGACTATCGCTACCGCTTAGTGATAAAGTAAAGCATTACATCGCGATTGCATTGCATACAATAAAGCGACAACCATATGGCTCCTGCCAGTTGCCGATAACTCGGTTACAAAACATGATCATCTCATACAATAAAATTTAGCATCATCTCTTGGCCATATCACATCACAACATGCCCTGCAAAAACAAGTTAGACGTCCTCTACTTTGTTGTTGCAAGTTTTACGTGGCTGCTACGGGCTTTAAGCAAGAACTCATCTTATCTACGCATCAAAACCACAACGATAGTTTGTCAAATAGACTCCGTTTTAACCTTCTCAAGGACCGGGCGTAGCCACACTCGGTTCAACTAAAGTTGGAGAGACAGTCGCCCGCAAGCCATCTATGTGCAAAGCACGTCGAGGGAACCGGTCTCGCGTAAGCGTACGCGTAAGGTTGGTCCGGGTCGTCTCGTCCAACAATACCGCCGAACCAAAGTATGACATGCTGGTAGGCAGTATGACTTGTATCGCCCACAACTCACTTGTGTTCTACTCGTGCAAATAACATCAAACCATAAAACCTAGGCTCGGATGCCACTGTTGGGGAACGTAGTAATTTCAAAATTTTCCTACGCACACGCAAGATCATGGTGATGCATAGCAACGAGGGGGAGAGTCTGATCTACGTACCCTTGTAGATCGCAACGGAAGCGTTGACACAACGTAGAGGAAGTAGTCGTACGTCTTCTTCCCGATCCGACCGATCCAAGCACCGTTACTCCGGCACCTCCGAGTTCTTAGCACACGTTCAGCTCGATGACGATCCCCAGGCTCCGATCCAGCAAAGCTTCGGGGAGGAGTTTCGTCAGCACGACGGCGTGGTGACGATCTTGATGTTCCACCGACGCAGGGCTTCGCCTAAGCACTGCAACGATATGATCGAGGTGGAATATGGTGGCAGGGGGCACCGCACACGGCAAGGAACGATCTCAAGGATCAACTTGTGTGTCTTGGGGTGCCCCCTGCCCCCGTATATAAAGGAGCAAGGGGAGCAGGCGGTCGGCCAAGGTGTGGCACGCCAAGGGGAGTCCTACTCCCACCGGGAGTAGGACTCCTAGTTGGACTAGGAGAGAAGGGGGAGAATAGGAGGAAGAGAGGAAGGAAAGGGGGGGCGCCGGCCCCCTTCCCTTGTCCTATTCGGACTAGGAAGGCGAGGGGCGCGCGGCCACCTCTTGCCTCCTCTCCTCTTCTCCCTTAAGGCCCATGTTGGCCCAATAACCCCCCGGGGGGTTCCGGTAACCCCCCCGGTACTCCGGTAAAATGCCGATTTCACCCGGAACAAATCCGATGTCCAAATATAGGCTTCCAATATATCAATCTTTATGTCTCGACCATTTCGAGACTCCTCGTCATGTCCGTGATCACATCCGGGACTCCGAACTAACTTCGGTACATCAAAATGCATAAACTCATAATTACTGTCATCGTAACGTTAAGCGTGCGGACCCTACGGTTCGAGAACAATGCAGACATGACCAAGACACGTCTCCGGTCAATAACCAATAGCGGGACCTGGATGCCCATATTGGCTCCCACATATTCTACGAAGATCTTTATCGGTCAGACCGCATAACAACATACGTTGTTCCCTTTGTCATCGGTATGTTACTTGCCCGAGATTCGATCGTCGGTATCCAATACCTAGTTCAATCTCGTTACTGGCAAGTCTCTTTACTCGTTCCGTAATACATCATCTAACAACTAACATATTAGTTGCAGTGCTTGCAAGGCTTATGTGATGTGCATTACCGAGAGGGCCCAGAGATACTTCTCCGACAATCGGAGTGACAAATCCTAATCTCGAAATACGCCAACCCAACATCTACCTTTGGAGCCACTTGTAATACTCCTTTATAATCACCCAGTTACGTTGTGACGTTTGGTAGTACCCAAAGTGTTCCTCCGGTAAACGGGAGCTGCATAATCTCATAGTCATAGGAACATGTATAAGTCATGAAGAAAGCAATAGCAACATACTAAACGATCGGGTGCTAAGCTAATGGAATGGGTCATGCCAATCAGATCATTCAACTAATGATGTGACCTCGTTAATCAAATAACAACTCTTTGTTCATGGTTAGAAAACATAACCATCTTTGATTAACGAGCTAGTCTAGTAGAGGCATACTAGTGACACTCTGTTTTGTCTATGTATTCACACATGTATTATGTTTTAGGTTAATACAATTCTAGCATAAATAATAAACACTTATCATGATTTAAGGAAATAAATAATAACTTTATTATTGCCTCTAGGGCATATTTCCTTCAAAGGCCATGTAATGCCTGCAAACCTGTACCAGTCGGACAAAATCCTCCATGCACTGAAGACGCCCTATGAGAAGATACATGCCTGTGAGAAAGGATGTGCCTTATTTAGGCTTGACTATGCGGACTTGAACTATTGTCCCATTTGCAAGTCTTCCAGGTATATTGTGGTAGACAACGGTATGGGTGAGAAGACACAGACCAAAATCCCCGTTAGTGTTCTTCAGTATATGCCAATCGTACCAAGACTTCAACGTATTTTCATGGTCGAAGAGACGGCCAGACAGATGACATGGCACAAAACAGGCAAAAGAACCGAACTAGATGCAGATGGGAATCTGATGATGGTACACACATCGGATGGTGTTGCATGGAAAAAGTTTGATGAATTACATGCTGACAAAGCAGCAGATCCGAGGCATCCTCGAGTCGGCATCAGCACGGATGGGTTCAGTGTGTTTTGTATGACGGCAGCCCAATACAGTTGTTGGCCCGTATTTGTCTTTCCACTCAATCTCCCCCCGGACAAATTATGCAAAGAAAGAACATTTTCCTGACGTTGATAATTCCATGGCCCAACTATCCGGGGAAAAATATGAATGTGTACATGCAGCTGCTTAAGGACGAATTGCAAGAAGCCTGGGATAATGGGTTCAAGACGTACTATGCCTTTAGCAAACGGAACTTCATAATGCGTGTCTGGTACGTGTACTCTACGCATGACTTGCCAGCGTATGCGCTATTCGTTGGCTGGTGTGTGCATGGAAGGTTCCCGTGCCCCACATGCAAGGGAGCTCTTGAGTTTCGTTGGCTTCAGGCCGGTCGCAAGTTTTCTTGCTTCAACATGCATGGACAGTTCCTAGATCCTCTCCATAAGTTCAAGAAAGACAAGAAGAACTTCATCAGGGGTAGAGTTGTCAAAAACTCTGCACCACCTGCATTGACAGGCCAACAGACCCTGGATCAGTTAAACGCTCTCAAGCTAGATCCACAACGTCCAGGGTACTTCAAGGGGTATAATACTAAGCACACGTGGACTCACAAAACATGCTTATGGGATCTGCCTTACTTCAAAGACCTCCTTTGCCCACACAACATCGACGTGATGCACACTGAGAAGAATATCGCCGAGGCACTTTTTGGTACATTGTTCGGCATAGATGGGAAGTCAAAGGATAATACTAAGGCTAGAGTCGATCTGGAGGCGCTATGTGATAGGCCGTTACAAAACATGAAAGAACCGAAAGGAAAGCAGAACTGGACGAAGCCAAAGGCATGGTTCAATCTTGGAAGGCCAGCTATGAGGGAAATTATCTCGTGGGTGCAACAGCAGTTGATGTTCCTCGATGGGTATGCAGTGAATCTAAAGAGGGGAGCAAATCTTGATAAACTGAAGATATTTGGTCTCAAGAGTCATGATTGGCACATATGGATTGAGCGGGTAATGCCGGTGATGTTGCGTGGCTTCATCCCTGAGGATGAATGGCTAGTACTGGCAGAACTCAGCAATTTCTTCCGTGTTCTTTGTGCGAAAGAACTATCGCCTGGCGTGCTAGAAGAAATGGAAGAGTTGGCGCCGTAGTTGATCTGCAAGTTAGAGAAGATCTTTCCACCGGTCTTCTTTAATCCAATGCAGCATTTGATTTTGCATCTCTCGACCGACGCAAGATTGGGGGGGCCCGTGCAAAATCGTTGGTGCTACCCAACTGAGAGGATGCAGAAGACACTTCGAGAAAAATGTAAAAATAAACGTAGAATTGAAGCATCAATGGCTGAGGCATTCATCACAGAGGAGGCGACAAACTTCGTAACAGCGCACTACGAAGCCAAAAATCGCCATTTGCATAATCCGAAGCCTCGGTAAAATGCTGACGACCCTAAAAAGGGTGGATCCAACCTCAGCCTATTCAAAGGGAATCTCACACCAGCTAGTGTTTCACATCCACTATCTTTGGATAACGAAGAATGGCGGACCATTTCATTGTATATCTTCAACAACCTAATAGAAGTGCGGCCGTACATCAAGTAAGTTCTCGGTACATTGTTTCGCAACTTCTATTTCCTTTGAACTGCTCTTATTCCTGGATATGTCATACAGTCGATACGTCGCCATATTCTTGTATGGAGCGGAGATCCAAAAGGATTCCGTCGAAGAGTATGAGCTTCTCGCAAAGCAAGGAGGCGGCTATCCCAGTTTCATCTCTTGGTTCAAACAAACGGTAATTTCTATCAGACAATTTCATTTCATTTCGCTAATTTGTGCGTAATGCAACAATCCTTTCATATTAAACTTGTAGGCTAATTCAGAGTCTATGGACGCCGAATTGAGACAAGTCGCTAATGGTTTTGACTATAAGGTCTGTTCATTTGACAAGTATGACATCAACGGGTATCGCATTCGTACCTATGGCAAAGAGCTATCTATGGCCGACTGAAAGTCTACAAATTGTTGTGTATCTGCTATCGGCGAAGGAGGTACTGAGTATTATGGGAGAGTTGAAGCAATTTATGAACTTCTGTTCTATGATGAAAACCCACCGAATGTCGTAGTCTTCAAATGTTATTGGTTTCAGCCGAAGGAGACTAGAAGGACTCATGAACATATAGGGCTAGTTGAAATCAACCAAAGCACCCATTTAGATGTTCCAGATGTCTATATTACGGCTCAACAGGCGACCCAAGTATTCTATCTACCGTGGGCCTGCCAAACTAATCCAAATCTGAAAGGTTGGGATGTCGTTTATGAAGTGCTGCCACGTGCTAGACTTTCTCCCCCAAAGGAAGAGGATTATGAACCTCACATTAACCCAGACACATATGAAGGAGAATTCCTCCAAGAGACACGTCTTTCCAAAAAGCATTTCAAGAACCGCTATACTTCACCCCAAAACATTAAAGTAGACAGCGACAATGAATCCGACATCACCCCAGAGGAGGAACAAGAAGAGCCGGAACAATAAGAGGTTACTGCTGCAGATGACCTGTCAATGCTTGACCGATTACGTCAAGGTGGCCTTGCACATGTTGATGCCAATGAACCCTATGAGCCCATCATTGATTATAGTGATGATGATGATTATGCATTTATTGATGATACTGATCGAGATTATTAGTAGTGTCAGGTATTCAATTTTTTTATGTTGTACATGATGATGATACACTTAAGTGATATACATATTATTATTCATGTTGGTACTTTTTTATGTTGTACTAATTTCGTTTATTCTTTGTCATGGCAGGTGTTGAAAGATGGTGGGCGCTGGTCAGGAGCACACCGAGGCCCCTTTTTCATCGGCGCGTGGTGCGAGGTCTTCCATTCCACACGCACCTCTCCGCCGAGCGTTGCTGGACAGTATGGCGACACCGCCGGGCCCTTCTTCGTTGACCGCCGTGCCCAGCAGGGGACGAGGTAAGAAGAAGAGAGGAGGTGGAGCACGTGGTCGCGGGAGAGGAGGTAGGGTGACTCGTACGACGCCTTCCTCGCCGCCGCCCCCAGCTGTTTCACCCGAGCACGTGACTGCTAGGGTGGACTCGTCTAAGGAGGAGGCTGCATGGACTCCGGTCCACGAGCCTCCGGTCCATGGGTCTTCGGCCCACGAGCCTCGGGTCGACAGGCCTTCGGCCCATGAGACTTGGGCCCACAAGACCCTGGAGGAGCACACGTATGGATGGGGTAACTGGTCGGGTCAGCCTGAGGAGCCGAGTGGCCATGCTGATGATGGCGGGGAGCCGAGTGGCCATGCTGATGATGGCGGGGAGCCGACTGATGAGGAGGGGGAGGAGGGGGCAACGTCTACTAGCGTGGTGCTACACGGCTCCGCTCCGTGTCGGCGACCCGCGAGCAGAGGTGGTTGATTTTCCCTGATGGGGAGAGGTAAGTGCATTTAATCTTTTTGTACCTTTTGCATTCACGTTTCTTCAAATAACTGATGTGTTGGCCTTGTCATGCTGCAGGGGTTGGGACCACCATGAAAGTGTCCGCCGGCCCAACTCCGTCCTTGGAGTTCTGATTCGGCAAAACTTCCCGGGGTTTGTCACATTGCCTGGTGAGGGTCGGCTTCCAGAGGTTGGATTGACTTGGGAGCACTACTTGGCTGCCCCGGCCCCGTCGGGTGAGACTATCAACGGTGTCTTGTGCAAGACGAGGGCAGACGTGGTGATCAGAAAGTTCTGGGTAATTGCTCCTTTACACAATTAAAAATCTTCAACTAGCTAGTTATTAATTGTACTAATCAATATTGTCTCATTTGATTGCAGACATTCTATAGGTGTGAGGAGGGATATGAGGAGGAGGCGGCAGATGTTATCCACAAGGAGTGCAAGAGCCTACTTCAGAACTTAAGGCATGAGGTTCGGGTGTAGGCTGTTCGAGACTACTACGCCGGGCGTGGTATCAAGAAGCCCAAGCAGGAGTGCCGTGATAAGTTCTTGAGTAAGGGGAAGTACATGAAGGTAATTCTTAAGGGCTTGTACTTACTTCCTTCATTTAGTAATTCATAGCCGTAGCGCTCAAGTTTCTATTTGCTAACTTAGGCCCCTCCGAGATGGTGTGTGGATCGGATGGATTGTTGGGAGGTGTTGGTCAATGCATGGTGCTCAAAAGAATGGCTGGCCACCCACAAAGAGGCCAAGGACAAACGTGCCCAAATGGAAGGTGTGCCACACCACCAAGGCAGCTCCAACTTATTTCAGTACGGACGGAACTGGGTATGTGGTTTGCTTCATGATTCATGCAATTCATTCATCATGCTAGCTTTAGCCCTTTAATTACTAATTTACTTTGTTTCTCTCTTTCAGTCACGCTATAATAAGGCGGATAAGGTGCCAGAGGTGTACGACCTGTATGCCATGGCCCACACTAGCCCTTACAAGAAAGTCAAGGCATTCTCTGCGTCTGACCTCGATGATCCAAAGAACTTCACCAACATCTCTGCCCACGACAAGCTCGTGCAATATAGAGATCAGGGGAAGGCGAGGAAAGGGGAGGACTTTAACCCGAGCGAGGGTCCCATTGATACAGAGCTGCTGATGATATCTGGTGGCGGGAGGTCCCATGGCTCCATAGCCATGGGAGATGGACTTATCCATTGTCCTAGCACTCTCCCAGAGATCAAGGCGCGCCAGTCGAGCTCTGCTCCTGAGATAAGGCCTCGTGAATGGCCAGTCCAACTCGCCTTCAAGGTTAGTTATACGTACTCAGCTATCTTTCTCCATTACATTGTGTGCACTTCCATCAATGATTACAAATGGTCATGTGAGTGCTGTTGCAGGCTGCTATACAGAGTGAGAGAGATAGAACGGAGAAACTTCTGGCGAAGGCGGCGAAGAGGCAGCGGGAGTTGGAGGAGAGGACGACAAAGATGTTGGAGGAGGAGAGGGCACGGAATGACATGCAGGCAAGGGCCATGTACGAGCTCCTTGTGGTAAGTTTCTTCTGCAGATTACTTGCTAGTCTTAACATTTGAGTCTCATTACTAACTAGTATGACTCTGTTGTGAAAACCAAATGTGCAGTCTGTGTGCGAGAAGTCCGGTCAGACCGCTTCGCCGATGCCAGTGATTGCTCCTGGGAGCACGGTGAGTTTAATTTGAATGGACATTACTTGCTAGTCTTAACATTTGAGTGTCATAATGCTAACGAGACATTGGAAATGATCTTTGGTGCAGCTTAACTCCAGAAACGCATCGCACGATCCTTCTCCAGCTACCGGCGCGAGCCAGCCCGCTCCTACACCTCCGTGATCACGGTAAGTTTCTCTAGTGTTTTGCTTAACAAATGCATAGAGACCTAGACTTAGCTTTATTTCCTCCAATATGCTTACCATAATGACCTAGAGTTAGCTTCTTTTCCTCCAAAATGACTTAATAAGCTTACTAACCTCATAAACCAAGCATTTTACCTAAGTTAGCTCTAAAACGATATGTACTTAGCTTACTTATGTCAAAAATTGCATAATTAACTTAGTTAGCTCATGAACGATCCATTTACCTAAGTTAGCTCTAAAATGACTCATTTTACCTTAGTTAGCTTATAAGTGATCCAATTTATCCAAGTTAGCTCTAAAATGACCCATTTTACGTAGATTAGCTCCTAAATGATCCATTTTACCTACGTTAGCTTTAAAATGACCCATTTCACCTAGGTTAGCTCCAAAATGACCCATTTCACCTAGGTTAGCTCCAAAATGACCCATCTTACCTAGGTTAGCTTATAAATGATCCGGTTTATCCAAGTTAGTTCTAAAATGACCCAATTTACCTAGAGTAGCTCCTAAACGATCCATTTCACCTAAGTTAGCTAAAAACGATCCATTTCACCTAAATTAGCTCTTAAATGATCCATTTCACCTAAGTTGGCTCAAAAACGATCCATTTCACCTTAGTTAGCTCAAAAACGTGGCATTTCACCTTAGTTAGCTCATAAACGACCCATTTCAACTAAGTTAGCTCATAAATGATCCATTTCACCTAAGTTAGCTAAAAAACGATCCAGTTCACCTTAGTTAGCTCAAAAACGATCCATTTCACCTTAGTTAGCTCATAAACGACACATTTCAACTAAGTTAGCTCATAAATGATCAATTTCACCTAAGTTAGCTCATAAATGATCCATTTGACCTAAGTTAGCTCAAAAACGATCCATTTCACCTTAGTTAGCTCAAAAACGATCCATTTCACCTTAGTTAGCTCAAAGACGATCCATTTCACCTTATTTAGCTCAAAAACGATCCATTTCACCTTAGTTAGCTCAAAAACGATGCCCTTCACCTTAGTTAGCTCATAAACGACCCATTTCAACTAAGTTAGCTCATAAATGATCCATTTCAACTAAGTTAGCTGATAAACAACCCATTTCAACTTAGTTAGCTCATATATGATCCATTTCACCTAAGTAAGCTCATAAATGAGATATACTTCTTGTTCTATTCACCTATTTCTAGCTTTCTTATATACCATTTTACAGATTTCACTCACTTCATGGAAGCTAGCTTGCTATGATGGAGTGCTTGCTTTTTCTTTGCTAAAACTTTGCATTGCATCTAGCTTGCTATGATAGAACTTGCTATGTTGATGAAACTTTGCTCTGTAATATGTATATGGAACAATGTGTATGGATGGAACTTGATGGAACTTGCTATGTTGATGAAACTTTGCTATGTAATATGTATATGGAACAATGTGTATGGATGGAACTTGATGGAACTTGCTATGTTGATGAAACTTTGCTATGTAATATGTATATGGAATTATGTGCTGGATATGTGATATGTTTGCTGTTAAATATATCTATATATGTCATATATATTTGCTATGAAAATTGTTGGATTAAAAAAACAAAAAAAGAGACAATATGCAGGCTCTTTGCCGTCTGCCACCGACGGCAAAGGGCTCTTTGCCATCAGTAGCCGACGGCAAAGAGGCCACGTGGCAGGCAACTGTGCTTCCTGGGAGGCTGACCAATTTGGTCAGTTTGCCTACAGTGGCTGATGGCAAAGGCTTTGCCGTCGGTGGCGGACGGCAAAGAGTAAAAACTTTGCCTACAGTGGCGGACGGCAAAGGCCTGCCGTGTAGTGACATCGGCTGACATCATTCGGCGGACGGCAAAGGCCTGCCGAAGTTTGCCGTCAGCGGCGGACGGCAAAGGCCTACCGTTAACCACCTAACGGAGTAACAGCGCATTTATTGCCGTCTGCACTCTTTGCCGTCCGCTGCTGATGGCGAAGGCCCCTTTGCCGTCAGCCGCCCGAAGCAGACGGCAAAGTAGCTCTTTGCCGAACCTTACTTTGCCGTCCCCTTTTGCCCTCCGCGGCAGACGGCAAAGACCTTTGTCGTCAGCCATCCATGCCTTTGCCATCTGCCATGGCAGATGCCAAAGTAGCTAATTCCTGTAGTGAATACCTTATGTGCAGTTCTATCTCCCGCTTGGTGTCCTCCATAAGTTTCGGAGTGGCACTTGCGTAGGATCTGTTCCTATTCATGCTCAGGTACACAACGTCTAATAACACCATCTACTCCTTCTTTATAAAGATGTGGGTCATCCCAAAAGTAATGTCTCAAATCATAGAAGAACTTTTTCTTTTGTTGGTATGTGAAGCTAGGTGGTATAAATTTAGCAACTATGTAATTAGCATAATCAGCATACCAAGGAGTACTACGAGAAGTACTTATGACATTTAATTGTTCATCAGGAAAGCTATCATCAATAGGTAGTGGGTAATCAAGAACATTCTCTAACCTAGATAAGTTGTCTGCAATGGGGTTCTCAGCTCCTTTTCTATCAACAATATGCAAATCAAATTCTTGTAACAAGAGAACCCATCTAATAAGTCTAGGTTTAGCATCTTTCTTCTCCATAAGATATTTAATAGCAGCATGATCAGTGTGGATAGTTACTTTAGAATCAACAATATAAGGTCTGAACTTATCACAAGCAAATACAACTGCTAAAAGTTCTTTTTCAGTAGCACCATAATTTCTTTGAGCATTGTCTAGAGTCTTACTAGCATAATGCATAACATTTAGTTTCTTATCAATTCTTTGCCCTAGAACAGCACCTACGGCATAATTGCTAGCATCACACATAATTTCAAAGGGTAAATTCCAATCAGGTGGCTGAACAATAGGTGCAGAGACTAATGCTTTCTTAAGTATTTCAAATGCTTCTACACAATCATCATCAAAGAAAAATGCTATATCTTTTTGTAATAAATTAGTCAGAGGCCGGGAAATTTTTAAGAAGTCCTTAATGAACCTCCTATAAAATCCGGCGTGACCAAGGAAACTTATTATACTTTTGATGTCCTTGATACATGGCATCTTTTCAATAGCATCAACCTTGGCTTTATAAACTTCAATACCTCTTTCAGAAACTTTATGCCCAAGACAATATCCTCATTAACCATAAAGTGGCACTCTTCCCAATTCAAGACAAGATTAGTTTCTTCACATCTCTCCAAAACTCGATCAAGATTGCTCAAGCAATCATCAAAAGAAGATCCATAGACGGAAAAGTCGTCCATGAAAACCTCACAAATCTTTTCAGAAAAGTCAGAGAATATAGCCATCATGCATCTTTGAAAGGTAGCAGGTGCATTACATAAACCAAAAGGCATACGTCTATAAGCAAAAGTACCAAAAGGGCATGTAAAAGTAGTCTTTGATTGATCTTTAGCCGACACAGGTATTTGAGAGAAACCAGAATAACCATCTAGAAAGCAGTAATGTGTATGTTTGCATAATCTTTCTATCATTTGATCGATAAAAGGTAAGGGGTAATGATCTTTCTTAGTAGCCTTATTTAATTTGCGGAAATCAATTACTATCCTATAACCTATAATAATTCTTTATGGAATCAATTCATCTTTATCATTAGGAACAACAGTAATACCTCCCTTCTTAGGGACACAATGAACATGACTTACCCACTGACTATCAGCAACGGGATAAATTATACCTGCCTCCAGAAGCTTTAGTATTTCTTTTCTTACCACTTCTTTCATTTTAGGATTCAGACGTCGTTGAGGATCACGAACTGGTTTGGCATCTGCTTCCAAATTTATTTTATGTTGACATAGAGTGGGACTAATGCCCTTAAGATCATCAAGAGTATACCCAATAGCAGCATGGTGCTTCTTCAGAGTTTTCAATAATCTTTCTTCTTCATGCTCTGAAAGGTTAGCACTAATAATAATAGGATATATCTTCTTTTCATCAAGATAAGCATATTTAAGATTATCAGGCAACGGTTTAAGCTCAAACACGGGATCACCCTTAGGTGGAGGGGGATCCCCTAGGATTTCAACAGGCAAATTGTGTTTCAACATAGGTTCTTTTTTAAAGAATACTTCATCTATTTCCCTTCTTTCATTCATAAACATATCATTCTCATGGTCTAGCAAATATTGTTCTAAAGGATCACTAGGAGGTACGGCAATAGAAGCAAGACCAATAATTTCATCCTTACTAGGCGATTATTCTTCACAGTGTTGTTTACTAAATTTAGAGAAATTAAATTCATGAGTCATATCAACCAAGCCAATAGTAACAACATTCTTTTCGCAGTCTATCCTAGCATTAACAGTGTTTAAGAAGGGTCTACCAAATATAATTGGACAAAAGCTATCTTGTGAGGAACTAAGAACAAGAAAATCAGCAGGATATTTAGTTTTCCCGCACAAGACTTCAACATCTCTAACAATTCCCATTGCTGAAATAGTATCTCTATTAGCAAGTTTAATTGTGACATCAACATCTTCTAACTCAGCAGGTGCAATTTCATGCTTGATTTCTTTATACAAGTCATAAGGTATAACACTAGCACTAGAACCCATATCACATAAGCCATGATAACAATGATCTCCTATTTTAACAGAAATAACAGGCACGCCTACCATAGGTCTATGTTTATCTTTAGCATGAGGTTTAGCAATTCTAGCAGTTTCACCGCAGAACTGAATAACATGCCCATCAATATTATCAGACAAGTGCTCTTTAACAATAGCAATATTAGGTTCAACTTTAACTTGCTCAGGAGGTGTATATGTTTTAATATTGCTTTTACGAACCATAGTTGAAGCTTTAGCATGATCCTTTATTCTAACAGGGAAAGGTGGTTTCTCAACATAAGAAGTAGGAACAATAGGATCATTATAAGTGACGGTCTTTTCTTCAACTTTAATAGGTGCAGCTACTTTTACTTCTATGGGAGGATGATATTTAAACCACTTCTCCTTAGGGAGATCAACATAAGTAGCAACAGATTCACAGAAAGAAGCTACTATCTCAGAATCAAGTCCATATTTAGTGCTAAACTTATGGAAAATATCGGTATCCATAAAAGATTTAACACAATCAAACTTAGGTGTCATACCTGACTTCTTACCATGGTCGAGGTCCCAATCTTCAGAGTTGCGTTTAATTCTATCCAATAAATTCCATTTAAATCCAATAGTCTTCATCATAAAAGAGCCAGCACAAGAAGTATCAAGCATGGTGCGATTGTTATCAGAAAGCCGAGCATAAAACTTTTGAAGAATTGTTTCTCTTGGAAGCTCATGGTTGGGGCATGAATATAACATTGATTTAAGCCTACCCCAAGCTTGAGCGATGCTTTCTCCTTCACGAGGCCAAAAATTATATATATAGTTGCGATCACGATGAACAAGACGCATAGGGTAATACTTTTGATGAAATTCCAATTTCAATCTTCTATGGTTCCATGATCTCGTTTCATCACATAGCCTATACCATATCAATGCGTCTCCCTTCAAAGATAAAGGGAAGACCAACTTCTTAGCAACATCATCGGGTATACCTGCAAGCTTAAATAATCAACAAACTTCATCCACATATATTAGGTGTTCATCAGGATGCTTTGTTCCATCTCCTATAAAAGTATTAGCTAGCAGTTTTTCTATCATACCCAAAGGATACTCATAAGGAATTTCATTTTCATATTCATTTTCAATAGGTTCAGTAGGTTGAGGAGCAACTCTTTGCTCTACTGGTCGGGGTGAAGATACCCCGAACAAGCCCCTCAGAGGATTACTTTCCATAGTAACAAGTGACGGTAAATTTCAGCACACTATATAAATTTTTCCTTACCAAATTCCACCTACCAAAGGCGCTTCACTCCCCGGCAACGGCGCCAGAAAAGAGTCTTGATGACCCACAAGTATAGGGGATCTATCTTAGTCCTTTCGATAAGTAAGAGTGTCGAACCCAACGAGGAGCAAAAGGAAATGATAAACGGTTTTCAGCAAGGTATTCTCTGCAAGTACTGAAATAAGTGGTAACAGATAGTTTTGTGATAAAATAATTTGTAACAAGCAACAAGTAACAAAAGTAAATAAAGTGCAGCAAGGTGGCCCGATCCTTTTTGTAGCAAAGGACAAACTCTTATAGAAGGAACAGTGCTCCCGAGGACACATGGGAATATCGTCAAGCTAGTTTTCATCACGTGCATATGATTCGCGTTCGGTACTTTGATAATTTGACATGTGGGTGGACCGGTGCTTGGGTGCTGTTCTTTCTTGAACAAGCATCCCACTTATGATTAACCTCGATTGCAAGCATCCGTGACTACAACAAAAGTATTAAGGTAAACCTAACCATAGGATGAAACATATGGATCCAAATCAGCCCCTTATGAAGCAACGCATAAACTAGGGTTTAAGCTTCTGTCACTCTAGCAACCCATCATCTATTTATTACTTCCTAATGCCTTCCTCTAGGCCCAAATAATGGTGAAGTGTTATGTAGTCGACGTTCACATAACACCACTAGAGGCTAGACAACATGCATCTCATCAAAATATCGAACGAATACCAAATTCACATGACTACTAATAGCAAGACTTCTCCCTTGTCCTCAGGAACAAACGTAACTACTCACAAAGCATAAACATGTTCATAATCAGAGGGGTATTAATATGCATAAAGGATCTAAACATATGATCTTCCACCAATTAAACCAACTAGCATCAACTACAAGGAGTAATTAACACTACTAGCAACCTACTAGCAGCAATCCCGGACTTGAAGACAAGAATCGGATACAAGAGATGAACTAGGGTTTTGAGATGAGATGGTGCCGATGAAGATGTTGATGTAGATTGCCCTCTCCCGGTGAGAGGAGCGTTGGTGATGACGATGGCGATGATTTCCCCCTCCGAGAGGTAAGTTTCCCCGGCAGAACAGTTCTGCCAGAGCTCTAGATTGGATCCGCCAAGGTTCCGCCTCATGCCGGCGGAGTTTTGTCCCGAAAGGTTGCTTCTTATTTTTTTTCTCAACGAAAGACTTCATATAGGAGAAGATGGTCATCGGAGAGCCACAGGGGGCCCATGAGGTAGGGGGCGCGCCCTAGGGGGGCGCCCCCCCCCCCACCCTCGTGAGCAGGGTGTGGGGCCCCTGGTCTTCATCTTTGGCGAGGATTTTTTATTATTTATTATAAGGTATTCCGTCGAGTTTCAGGACTTTTGGAGTTGTGCAGAATAGGTCTCTAATATTTGCTCCTTTTCCAGCCCAGAATTCCATCTGTCGGCATTCTCCCTCCTTATGTAAACCTTGTAAAATAAGAGAGAATAGCCATAAGTATTGTGACATAATGTGAAATAACAACCCATAATGCAATAAATATCGATATAAAAGCATGATGCAAAATGGACGTATCAGGTGCCCGGTGTAGTGAATTCCATAATTTTCAGTGCCTTTCAAATAACGCAAAACTCTCTCTAGAGCTTTCCAATGCACATATCCTGGGTTTGAGACAAACCGACTCAGTTTGCTAACAGCAAAAGAGATGTCAGGTCTTGTAGCACTGGCTAAGTACATAAGCGAGCCAATAATCTGAGAATATTTCAATTGACCTCTAGCAATTCTTCGATTCTTTTCAAGTAACACACTTGCATCATAAGGTGTTGGAGAGGGCTTGCAGTCACTATAGCCAAAGCGACACAAGATCTTTTCCACATAGTGAAATTGAAGCAATGTAATCCCATCATCATCGTGTCTCAACAACTTGATGTTCAGAATGACATCAGCCACTCCTAAATCCTTCATCTCAAAACAGCGAGATAGGAAATTCTTGACCTCCTTAATAACATTTAGGTTTTTTCCAAAAATCAGTATGTCATCAACATACAAGCAATAGATAACTCCCTCGCCCCCACCATGGCGATAGTATACACATTTTTCAGCTTCATTCACAACAAAGCCTGCAGCTGTTAAAGTTCTTTCAAACTTCTCATGCCACTGTTTGGGTGCTTGCTTGAGTCCATACAAAGGCTTCAGCAACTTGCACACTTTTCCTTCCTGACCATCTAGTACAAACCCGTCTTGTTGTTCCATATAAATTTCCTCGTCCAACTCTCCATTTAGGAAAGCAGTCTTAACATCCGTTTGATGAACGAGAAGACCATGCGAGGCAGCTAGTGAAAGTAGAACTCGAATAGTGGTCAGTCGAGCCACATATGAGTAAGTATCAAAGAAGTCTTCACCTTCCTTTTGGGTATAATCCTTAGCCACGAGCCGAGCCTTGTACTTTTCAATAGTACCATCAGGCCTAAGCTTCTTCTTGAATACCCATTTACATCCTATAGGTTTGCACCCATAAGGACGATCAGTTATCTCCCAAGTTTCATTCGTGAAGATGAAATCCATCTTGCTACGAACTGCTTGCTTCCAATAGTCGGCATCTTCAGATGCATAGGCCTCTGAAATAGAACTGCGAGTGTCATCTATGAGATACACAAGAAAATCATCACCAAAGGACTTTGCAGTCCTCTGTCTCTTGCTCCTAGTAGGAACTTCATTGTTCTCCTCCACAGGACTTTCAAAGTGTTCTATCGAAATGGCAGGTTTGGTAATTGTAACTGGTTCCTGATTCGATGAACTAGGCATCTCCTCATTAGATGAGGTAGCCATATCCTTCATGGGAAAGATATCTTCAAAGAAAGTCGGATCATTCCACTCCATGATCGTACCGACATGCATGTCAGGTACCTCAGATTTTACAACCAAGAATCTGTAGCCAATGCTATGAAAGGCATATCCCAGGAAAACACAATCCGCAGTGTTTGGTCCAAGCTTCCGCTTCTTTGGAATTGGAACATTGACTTTCGCCAAACAACCCCATGTTCGTAGATAAGAGAGTTTTAACCTTTTCTTCTCCCATTCCTCGAATGGAGTTATCTCTTTGTTCTTTGTGGGAACTCGGTTTAGGACATGACATGCTGTCAATATCGCCTCCCCCACCATGCCTTGGAGAGACCCGATGTGTCTAACATGGCGTTAACCAAATCAGTTAGAGTACGGTTCTTTCTTTCGGCCACCCCATTTGACTGAGGTGAGTAGGGAGGCGTCCTCTCATGGATTATACCATGTTCCGCACAAAAAGCATCAAATTCATTGGAAAAATACTCTCCACCACGGTCGGACCTAAGCCTCTTGATTCTTTGATCAACTTGGTTTTCCACTTTAGCTTTATAGATCTTGAAAAAGTTCAAAGCCTCATCCTTAGATTTCAGAAGATACACACGGCAGTACTAGTGGAGTCGTCAATTAATGTCATGAAATATTTCTTTCCACCTTTTGTCAAAACACCATTCATTTCACAAAGATCTGAATGTATGAGCTCTAGTGGTGCAAGATTTCTCGTTTCCATAGTCGTGTGTGACTTACGAGGTTGCTTAGCTTGCACACACACTTGACACTTGGATCCCTTGACAATGGTGAAATTAGGAATTAAGTTCAACTTCGCTAGTCGCGACATGCAACCAAAATTAACATGACAAAGACGTGAATGCCACACATTTGATTCATTATTGTTGCAAATATGATTAACAACTTTATTGCAAACGTATGATTAGGATAAACGAAACAGGCCTCCTGACTCATAGCCTTTACCAACAAAGGTTCCATACTTTGATATTACAAATTTATTCGACCCAAAGACAAGCTTGTAGCCATCTCAACACAGAAGAGATCCGCTAACAAGATTTTTATTGACGGAGGGGACATAATGCATGTTCTTCTGCCGCACGATCTTCCCCGAAGTAAACTTCAGATCGACCGTGCCAACACCACGAATAGAAGCACTTGAACCGTTGCCCATCAGCACGGTTGAAGTCCCTGCGGTCTGATAAGACGAAAACATGGAAATATCACCGCATACATGCACATTAGCACCCGTGTCAATCAACCAATCAGGAGAATGACATACTGAAAGAATAGTGGGAAATATACTGAGGGAGTCCTGGATTAGGGGGTGTCCGGATAGCCGGACTATACCTTCAGCCGGACTCCTGGACTATGAAGATACAAGATTGAAGACTTTGTCCCGTGTCTGGAAGGGACTTTCCTTGGCGTGGAAAGCAAGCTTGGCGATACGGATATGTGGATCTCCTACCATTGGAACCGACTTTGTGTAACCCTAACCCTCTCCGATGTCTATATAAACCGGAGGGTTTTAGTCCGTAGGACAACATACAGAACAATAATACCATAGGCTAGCTTCTAGGGTTTAGCCTCTCCGATCTCGTGGTAGATCTACTCTTGTACTACCCATATCATCAATATTAATCAAGAAGGACGTAGGGTTTTACCTCCATCAAGAGGGCCCGAACCTGGGTAAAACTTCCTGTCCCTTGCCTCCTGTTACCATTCGGCCTAGACGCACAGTTCGGGACCCCCTACCCGAGATCCGCCGGTTTTGACACCGACATTGGTGCTTTCATTGAGAGTTCCTCTGTGTCGTCGCTGTCAGGCTTGATGGCTCCTACTATCATCGATAGTGATGCGGTCCAGGGTGAAACTTGTCTCCCCGGACATATCTCTGTCTTCGGCGGCCTTGCACTGCGGGCTAATTTGCTTGGCCATCTGGAGCAGATCAAAAGCTACGCCCCTGGCTGTCAGGTCAGGTTTGGAAGTTTAAACTACACGGCTGACATCCACGGGGACTTGATCTTCGACAGAGTCGAGCCACTGCCGAGCGCGCCGCACTGTCACGACGGACATGATCTAGCTCTGCCACCGAACTGTGCCCTGGAGGCCGCACCCGCATCGGCTTCGACCCTTAATTCGGAGCCAACTGCGCCGATCGAGGATGGGTGGTTGGACGCCGCCTCGGGGGCTGCAATCCCAATGACGATCGAGCCAAACACTAGCCCCGCACTCCGCGAGACTCGTGACTCCAAGGAGCCGGACTCCTCCCCAGACTCCGAACCTTCCGCGCCCCTGCCGATCGAATCCGATTGGGCGCCGATCATGGAGTTTACTGCCGCGGACATCTTTCAGCACTCGCCCTTTGGCGATATTATGAAATCACTAAAGTCTCTCTCTCTTTGTCAAGAGAGCCCTGCCCGGATCATGGCTAGCAGGATTGGGATGTGGAAGATGAAGAAATTCGACGCCCACCCACCACCCACTTTGTAGCCGCTGTCGACGATTTAACCGACATGCTCGACTTCGACTCTGAAAACATCGACGGTATGGACGATGATGCGGGAGGCGAAGAAGAACCACCGCCCACAGGGCGCTGGACGCCCACCTCATCATATGACGTATACATGGTGGACGCACCAAAAGATGACGACAAGGAGCGGAAGGACGCACGGACGGCTTGTTCCCTCGAGAAGCAGTCAAAGCGGCAACGCAAGCGCCGCCCCAAATCCCGGCTCGACAGAAATAACGATCACACAGACCCAGCGCTGGAGCAGGGCGAACCGCTGCCGGACAATGGCATTCGGATAATCAAACCGAACAAACAAATTCTATCAAGGATAATAGACGGACGACATAATGCCGGACAGGCACCCGGAGCAGCAGAATGCCCGTAAAAGGCTTGTTGCCACCGCGAGGAGTCTTAAAAAGCAGAAGCAAAGGCTCAAGGCTGCGCAAGACACACTCCAAATCATATGGAGTAAAATACTCAAGACAGCAGCGAGGTACGGCGACAATCGCCCCTCCAAGAGCTACCCAAAGCGGAAGCTGCTACCCGAATTCGATGAGGAGGCCTCAGTGTCGGGGGTGCTGATCCCACGTACACCTATGGGGATCGGCGGACCGAGCCCCTTTTGGTTCGGCAGGGGGCGGAGAATGCACAAAGAGCAGATCGAGGCGAACGCACGAACGACGCGATCAGTTTACCCAGGATCGGGCCGCACGGATGCGTAAAACCCTACTCGTGCTTTGGTTTGTATTGGTGTTCTTGCTCGGGAGCGATGATTGCTACAGTACACTCGGGTGGCTAGCGAGACCGAGCGTGAAAATGGCCGTCCCCCCCTCTGTTGCGCATGGGCCTCCTTTTATATGCCAAAGGGGTCACCGACAGGTGGTAACAGAGGTGAGGGTAAAAATGTAAAAGAGGTGGTAGTTGGCGCCACCGCTTGCTACAGTGGTATCATACCTAACCCTGACGGCAGGGGACAAAGGTATTAAATGCCTATCTGTGTCGCCTAGACGGTGCGGAAAGGGACCGTCAGGGGCGCCACCGTTTGCCACGATGGTTATCTTGTCAGCGCCTGCTTGCCACCGCATGCCCCTGGCTGCACAGCCTCCCGCCACATACGCTAGGAGCGGTCCCAGAGTGACACGTTGGCGGGTGAGCTGGAGCGCGGGCTACGGAGTAGTAGCTTGCCGCGGCAAGTGCCTTGCCGCGGATGTTGTCTTGTCGCGTCCGGGAGCTTGTCGCTCACCGGGTCTCGCCGGGACACGTGGCGTGCTGCGGCGAGTTCCTTGGGATGCCTTGGTTGGTCTTCCCGGCAGGCTCCTCTTGCCGTGGTCTTGTCTCCTTCCCGGCAAGCTCCTCTTGCCGGGGTCTTTGCGCTTCGAGCGGCCTTCCCGGCAAGCTCCTCTAGCCGGGGCCTTGGATACTTTGTTCTTGAATGGCTCCAAGGGAACCACAGAGGATCTTGGCGGTCGCCCGGCAAGCCTTGCCGCGGGGTGCTGCGACTGCCCGTGCACAAGTTCGGGATACTAAGGTACCCCTACTTTAGTACACCGACAGGAGCCCCCGGGCCTGGGCCATACACGGTGCCGAGCGCTGTTGGGCCAGGCCCAAAACAGTGCACGGGCACGCGCGGCCTGGGTCACGCCGTTCCCGACTCCGCACCCACCGCACCCTCCTCGCACGGCACACGTCAAACGCGGCATCGTGGGAGAGGTCGTGGGCGGTTCGCGCCTTCCCCATAAACGGAGGGAGACGTGGAGGCGTGGTTCATTTACTGGACGGGGCTGATGCGCGGTTTTCGAGGTGCCCACTCCCCATGATCACGGGGTGGGGAGAGGTCGCCTCACCCGTCGCCTTGGTTCTGCACGCCTGCCACGCGGCTCCCATGCGCTTGGGGTCGCGGTCGGTGGAGGCAGGAAACTGGGCCGCCGTGGGTCGAGGCAGTGGGTCGGCCCCAGCTCCCTGCTCTTCCCGTGTCTTGATTCACTGAGCGAGGCGGCTGACCCCCCACCTCGCTCCTTTATAAAGAGCGGGAGGGGAGGACGGAAGCCCGCATTCCCTCATCTCCTCCTTCCTTCAGCTTCCGCTCCCCTTTCTCTCATTCGCCATGGAGAAAGGGAACCCTGGTCCTTCGTCGGTGGCGGCGAGGGTCGCCGCCAGACAGCGCATCCCTCCCTCTCCCGCACCCGTGGTGGCAGAGCCAGCCGTAATGGGAAGAGGGAGGGGGCGAGGTCGTGGACGAGGTCGAGGACGAGGTCGAGGCGCTCGGGGAAGAGGTGGACGGGGCAGCGCGCTGGCTTCGCCTCCGCCGGCGGTTCCTCTTCCCACGGGGGTCCATGTTGGGGACGACCCTTGCGAGTTCTTCGTCAATCTGCGCCGGGCGCCTCGTCGTCGACTTTGACTCCCAGCTCCGTTCGTGGGCGCGATGGAGCTGGACCCGCCCGAGACACTGAGACTGCACATGAGGGGCTGTGGGATCAGCGGCACGCGAGTCTGCGTTGAAGTCCCAGCCCCCGGTGTGATGTATCTTGGTCGAGGGTGGAAGACGTTCGCCCGTATCCACAGCTTGACGGCGGGGCTCACCCTCCATTTTAAGTTGATGGAGGGCGATCTCCTCTCCGTCAAGGTCTTCGGGTGCTTCGGCACTCGGGCGAAGTGCTGCGTGGACAGCTCCTCCGATAGCGAAGGCCCCTCCTCGAGCGAGAGTGACGAGGAGGGGAGCGACAGCGACGACGAGGGTAGCGGGCGGCAGGATGACGGGTCCGACTAGGTGTCGGGCGCTGCTCCGTGCGGCACCGGCAACCCCATCATCCGTGTCGCCGGCTCCTTGAACTCCCCAGGGTCGTCTCCTTGGGCGGCTAGCGTAGGGAGGCTGCGGGAGAGTAAGAGGGCTGGCGGCAAGGCCGTCAAGTCGGAGTACGAGGGCGTGGTGCCCTCGACAGCGTGCTGACGTCCTGCCGCCTCGTCTTCGAGCCCTGCTTCCGGCGCCGCCATCACCGTCCAGCCCTCGGACGGCCTCCGGGTTGTTCTCTTGGTGTCTTCTGGCACCCGTAGCTCGCCTAGGCGCTCCTTTTTCCCTTCTCGCCTCCTTGACCTACCTCCTGAAGAGAGGGACAAGAAAGGGATTATGGGCATCTTATCTTTTTAATTTGTAAGCCTTCGGGCCTTAGTTGCATTTAAAACTTGTAATCCTCTCTTTCATGTTTTTCATCCTCTATGGACTGTACCTGAGTGGAATGTTTTTTTAATGAAAAGGAGATGCTTGCCGGGTCGTCTGTCTCGCGGGTAGAACCCACGGCAAGGAGCAAATCCTTGGCATCTTTCAGATAGACACTTTTTCTCCCGGCAACAGGCCCTGCCGTCTTCCCACGTCGCTCGACCTTTCTCACGCTTTTGACGGAGGCAGGGACGAGGCGGGTGCGGCCCCTCGTTTCATCCCTTTGCTGCCGTGACTACGACCAAACTTGGCCCCAGGAACGAGCCTCAGGGCCTAAAGTTAAGGGAGCACGGCAGTTTCCAGGAAGAAACGAGGTTTCGTATTCCCTAGTCCATAAGAGAATGCATGATGAGGGATGAAAGACTTATCTGAGATTGCAGCCCCCGGCAACTCTAGCTTGCCGTGGGTGAATCTTGGTACTTGCAGCCCCCGGCAACACTGGCTTGCCGGGGTCCAGATGCCGGTGCGTCCTTCTCCTTTTCGTCCTCAAGCGGTCCGGCAAGGATATGTGAGCCCTGCGAACCAACTGAAATGAAAGAAAGGCAAAGGGACGCACACTCGACCTCTAAGTTAGGGGTTAGCCGCTGTTAAGCACTATCAACCCTAACCAAGGACGAGACTCGACCTAGCATGCATGCTATAACCTAGGGCGCCAGCGCTTCATTTACTTGTGCTCAGGGTCTGCGCCTGGCTTTGTACAAAGGATTACATGCAACAGCGGCAAGACTTGTACAAAAGGGTGGTTGCTGGACGGGGTCCGACAACCGCGCCTTACGGGTAAAACTTACGAAGATGCTCGATATTCCAGGAGTTGCTCACTGGGACGCCATCTTCGGTCTCCAGGCGGACAGCGCCAGGCCTGGTGACTAGTTTCACCCCGTACGGGCCTTCCCACTTCGGCGTCAACTTGTTGGAATTCTTGGCGGACTGAACGCGCCGAAGAACAAGGTCGCCTTCCTCAAGACTTTTGGCGTTAACTTTGCGGCTATGATAGCGGCGCAAAGCTTGCTGGTAGCGAGCGGCTCGCACAGCAGCCTGAAGACGATCTTCCTCAAGGAGCAGCGCGTCATCTTGCCGCAGCTGCTCTTGCTCAAGCTCATCGTAAGCGAGCACTCGAGGTGACCCGTATACAAGTTCCGTGGGGATAACTGCCTCCGCTCCATAGACTAGAGCGAAGGGTGTCTGGCCGGTGGCTCGATTTGGCGTCGTCCTGATCGACCAAAGAACCATCGGCAGCTCCTCGATCCAGTTGCGCCCGCACTTGTGCAGCCTGTCGAAAGTCCTGGTCTTGAGCCCACGCAGCACTTCAGCATTTGCCCTTTCCGCTTGACCGTTGCTTCTCGGGTGAGCAACAGAAGCGAAACAGACCTTGGCGCCAAGATCTTGGACGTACTGCATGAAGGTGTGGCTCGTAAATTGCGTACCGTTGTCGGTGATTATCCTGTTAGGGATCCCGAAATGGCAAACAATCGACCTGAAGAACTTGACGGCTAACTGTGTTGTCACCTTCCTCACTGGTTCCACTTCCGGCCACTTTGTGAACTTGTCGATTGCAACGTACAAGTACTCAAAGCCCCCGACAGCTCGGGGAAAGGGGCCGAGGATATCGAGCCCCCAGACCGAAAATGGCCAAGATAAAGGGATCGTCTGGAGAGCTTGAGCAGGTTGGTGTATCTGCTTGGAATGGAACTGGCACGCTTCACACTTGGTTACTTGTGCAGTTGCATCCTGGAGGGCTGTCGGCCAGAAGAAACCTTGCCGGAATGCTTTTCCGACAAGGGCTCTTGTGCCAATGTGGTGACCACATATGCCTCCATGTATCTCTGCCAACAGCTTCTGTCCATCTTCCCGGGGAATACACTTCAATTTCACACCGTTGAGTCTTCTTCTGCACAGTGTGTTGTTGACAAACTGGTACATACTAGACTATCGGGCTACTCTTTCCGCTTCTTCTAGTTCCTCGGGGAGTTCTCCTATCTGGAGGAAACGGACAATCTGCTGCGCCCATGTTGGAGCCTGTGGCTCGACAATAAGGACTAAAGGCAATTCTGCTGCTGCGGGAACATCTGCTTCCACAGCAAGAGCCTGCGGCTCTGCCGGAGCTTGACGTTCCCCGACAAGCTTGCCGGAGCAAAACTTGTCGGGAGCGCCTGCTTCAACGGGACAAACCCTGGGCCTTGCCGGAGCAAACTGCTCCTCGGCATTCTTGGTGTTGATTTTGGGGACTTTCTTGGCGGCGGCTTCGGGAAGCTCTGCCGGAAAGTAGTCACCAGAAACCAACTTCCTCTTCTTGCTCTGTCCAGTTGATGGTGCTACGGATGGCTGAGTCAGCTTGAGCACAAAGATCCCTGGTTCCACAGGTAACTTAAGTGTTGCGCACTTTGACAGGCCATCGGCAATGTCGTTCTCAGCTCTTGGAACATGCTCCATTTGCAGGTCGTCAAAGTGCTCTTCTAGCTTTCTCACTTCGTCGATGTAAGCTTCCATCCATGGGCTCTGATAATTCTTGTTCACTTGGCGGACGACAAGCTGCGAGTCACCCTGACAATAAGCTTCTTAATCCCAAGTTCTGCCGCGATCCTGAGACCGGCAAGCAAACCTTCATACTCTGCAGTATTGTTTGTCGCTTGCTCCTTGGGAAAGTGCATCTGGACTATGTACTTGAGGTGCTCTCCGGTGGGCGCGACAAGCAGCACACCAGCACCGGCGCCTTGCAGCGAGAAGGCACCGTCAAAGTACATGAGCCACTCTTTGCTTGCTTCCTTGGCGGGGATGCTCGTCTCCGGAATTTCCTCATCTGGGGTTGGCGTCCATTCTGCTATGAACTCTGCCAATGCTCTGCTTTGGATTGTTGATGTACTCTCAAATTTGAGGCCAAAGCTTGACAGTTACAGTGCCCACTCGACAATCCTGCCTGTTGCTTCTGGATTTTGCAATATCCTCTTCAGCGGAAAGCGAGTGACAACTGTGATCTCATGTGCTTGGAAGTAATGGCGCAGCTTCCTCGAGGCCATGAGAAGGCCGAAAAGCAATTTCTGCACACCAGAGTACCTTGATCTAGCCCCCTGCAAAAGGGAACTTACAAAGTAAACTGGGAGCTGCACCGTCTTCTTCTGTATCTCCTCTTGCATCTGCGCAGATCCTTGCTTGTCGGGACCAAAGCTTGTCGGGGAAGCCCTCTGCTTGTCGCTAGATGTGCTTGCCGCGGTCGCTGGCTCGTCATCTGCCTCCCTCTCCGCTACTAACACAGCACTAACCACTTGATTGGTTGCCGCTATGTACAGCAGCAACTTCTCTTGTGGTTTAGGTGCGACAAGTGTTGGAGTGGAGGACAGGTACCTCTTCAAGTCCTGCAGCGCAGCCTCCGCTTCCGGAGTCCATTTCATGGGACATGCCTTTTTCAAAATTTTGAAAAATGGCAGGGCGCGCTCAGCGGACCGCGAGATAAACCTGCTGAGAGCAGCCACGCAGCCGGCAAGCTTCCGTACATCCTTGACGCGCTTTGGTGCTTCAATCTGCTCAATGGCCTTGATCTTGTCGGGATTGGCTTCGATTCCCCGCTGAGACACAAAGAACCCGAGAAGCTTGCCGGAAGGGACTCCAAACACGCACTTCTCGGGGTTGAGCTTGAGGTTGATCTTGCGCAGATTTGCAAAACTCTCTTCTAAATCTTGGATCAGAGTTGCCCTGTCCTTGCTTTTGACCACTATATCATCCATGTAAGCTTCTACATTTCAGTGTATCTGTGGCTTCAAAGCGATATGGACTACTCTGGCAAATGTTGAACCAGCATTCTTTAAACCAAAAGGCATCCATACGAAACAGTACGTGCCACATGGAGTAATGAATGCGGTTTTCTCCTCATCCTCTTCTGCCATGAAGATCTGGTGGTATCCTGAATATGCATCAAGAAATGAAAGCAGATCACACCCGGCTGTGGAGTCAACAATCTGGTCAATGCGCGGCAAAGGAAATGGATCTTTGGGACAAGCTTTATTAACATTAGTGAAGTCAATACAAAGCCTCCATTTTCCATTTGCCTTGCGCACTACCACAGGATT
Source organism: Triticum monococcum (assembly GCA_034509565.1). Taxonomy (NCBI): domain Eukaryota; kingdom Viridiplantae; phylum Streptophyta; class Magnoliopsida; order Poales; family Poaceae; genus Triticum; species Triticum monococcum. The sequence continues at coordinate 69,852,596 of CM067842.1, read as the reverse complement.
GGCCAACCACGTGGGATGGAGCACTCCTCTGACAAGGCCTGCTGCTTCCAACTTCTTGATTTCTTCTGCTATGAATTCTTGGCGCTCTACTACCTGCTTTCTGACCCTCTGCTTGACGGGCCGCGCATGAGGACAAACGGCAAGGTGGTGCTCAATTACCTTCCTGGGAACACCGGGGATGTCAGACGGCTGCCATGCAAACACGTCGACATTCGCCCGCAGGAAAGCAATGTGCGCGCTTTCCTATTTAGGGTCAAGCGTGGCACTGATGGTGAAGGTACCATCAGTGCCGTCCTCCTTGGCGTACACCTTCTTGGTATGCAGTGGAGCTGCCATGGCCTTCTTATACTTGCCGGTGGAGCTCGATGGTGCGTCCTCGACGACAGCGCAGCACTCCGAGGAGGTGCGCTTGCCGGAGTGGGCATCAGAGCTCTTGCCGGACTTGGTCTTCTTCTTCCCCCCGGGAGCTTCAGCGGCAAGTGCCTTGTGATCTGTCGCAGCAGCTGCTTCCCGGTAGATCTTGTCGGTGCAGATAAGGGCGTCCTTCTTGTCGCCAGGGACAGAGATGACGCTTATCGAGCCTCGCATCTTGAGCAAGTTGTACGCATAGTGAGAGGCTGCCATGAACTTGGCCAGTGCTGGACGGCCAAGTATGCCATTATAGGGCAATGGGAAATCGGCAACGTCAAAGGTGACCCTCTTAGTTCTGAAGTTCATTTCGCTGCCGAACGTCACCAGCAACGTGACCTTCCCCTTTGGCTTGCTCCTTCCCGGGTTAATTCCTTGGAATGTGCCGGTCTCTTCGAGCTCGCTGTCGGGGATCTGGAGTTTCTGGAGTACAGCGGAGGAGATCAGATTTAAGCCGGCCCCGCCGTCAACTAACATCTTGGTGACCTTGAGGTTGCGTATGGTTGGTGACCAACAGCGGCAAGCACCCGACCGCAGTTGTGCGATCAGGGTGGTCCTCAATGTCAAAGATGATAAGCGTGCTGGACCATTTCAGAAGTTTGCGCGACTCGACGGGTGGCTCTGCCGCATTAACTTCCCGCAGCCACTGTTTGAGTTGGCGGTGGGAAGTGTGCAGAGAAGCACCGCCGTCAACGCACAAAACTTCCGTGGCTTTCTGGAACTCTTGCTCATTATTCTCAACATCATCCATGTCTTCGTCTTCGTCTTCGTCCTTGTCGCGGCCGCGGGGAGGTCTGTCTCGCCGCTGCTTGGCCTTGCCGCGGCTTCCTCCCTGGCCAGCGCGCTTCTTGCCGGCTTCTCCACCACCTCCTTGGGCTCTCTCCTTGTCACGCCGCTCGTACTCAGCTTTTTGTTGCTGGACAAGCTGCTCGACCCTCTTGCAGTTCTGGAGATCATGGCCCTTGGTGCGGTGAATCTTGCAGTACTGTTTGTCGGAGCTCTCCTGCTTGTCGGTGGCCGCCACAACTTGGCAGTTGGTGCACGCGGCAACCTCCTTGCCGGAGCTGCCAACTTTGGCTTGCTTGGCGGGGCCGTCATCGCTGGACTGCTCAACGACTAGTACCTCTTTGCCGTTCTTCTTCCTATTGCGCCTCCGGTTTTTCTTTGCCGGGGCAGCATCTTCACTGTTAGATCCTCCTGCTCCAGTGTCCTCTCCGGGGAGTTCCCTCCCTTCTTCAGCGCGTGCACACTTGTCGGCCAGGGCGTAAAGCTCGCTGACGTCCCTGATCCTGCTCATTGCCATCTCCTCCCGCATCATGCGGTTATGCACGTTCTGATGGAACGCGCTGATAACCGCGGCAGGGTGGATGTCTGGGATGTTGCGCTACACACGGCTGAACCTCTGAATATACTTGCGCAGGGGCTCTCCTTCCTTCTGGGCAAGCAGGTGAAGGTCACTTTCCTGGCCATGTGGCTTGTGGCCGCCTGTAAAGGCGCCAACAAACTGATGGCACAAGTCCGCCCAAGAGGATATGGAGTTGTCCGGCAAGTGCATGAGCCAGGATCTGACTTCGGGCTTGAGCACGAGCGGGAAGTAGTTGGCAAGGACCTTGTTGTCTCCCCCCCCCCCCGGCAGCTTGCACCGCAATGGTGTAGATGCTAAGGAACTCCGACGGGTGCGACTTGCCGTCGTACTTCTCCGGCACGTCTGGCTTGAAATGCTTCTGGCTGGGCCACTGGACTTGCCGCAGCTCACGGGTAAACGCAGGGCAACCTACCGCGTACGACAAGTCGCCCGGTTCTCCGGGTGCATGCATGTCAACAGAGGGCCCAGTGCGCAGGTCTGATTGACGCCGCGCTTCTCTTCGGCGCTCGATGCGTGTTCGAGCGTCTTCTTGCTGTCTCTCATGAAGGACTCGGCGCTGATCGCGACGAGTCCGCGGATCTGATGACGCGGTGGAGCCGCTGTCGTGGTGGATCCGACGGGTCGGCGATCTTGGCCTTCGGGGCTGAGAGTGCACAGTGGTTGCACCCTCGCCAGTCTTGTCGCCACCGGCTCGCGCCTGGCTGACTTGCCGCGGCAGTGACGCGCTCGGCTGCCGTGGGTTGTCACCGTTGGCGAAGCCGATGAGGCTCTGGATAGTGGCCCTCCAGTCATCGATCTTCTCTGGGGCTGGAGGGTAATCTAGGAGCAGCTGGGCCCGTGCCAACGCTTCTGCCGGAGTGGCAGGCGGTGGCGGCGAACGGTGCGAGGAACGGGACAAGCTCGGACTTCTAACTATGTTAGAAGGAGCAATATCTCGTCCGGGCGACCGTGCCACGCTCGCGCCAGCATGCTGGCGTGCATGCTGGTCTTGAGCGCTCCGGGATCCGTCAGCTTGATCCTGGCCCAGCAAATGTATGGTACCGTGGGTACCATGACGCTACTGGTCCCACGCCTCCTGTGACGGGCACGGTGCGTGTACGGACGCCGAGGTCTTGGAGTGCGCCCGGTCATTGTGGGAGCCGCCCGCGCCGCCGATGTGCAGCGCGGTCTTGTCCTTGGACCTGGCAGCACCACGAGCCTCCTCGTCGGCGCCCGCTCTACTGCCGGCGCCTTCTCCACCAGCCGCTCGCTCCGGCGATGGTGGGATCGGCGCAGACGGAGAAGCTGCCTCCGAAATCTTCTTCTTCGGTGGCATGTTGATGAAGATGATGAAGATTCGGCTCGTGCAAACGCCGGATCAGATTCACACAGCCTCGACGCACCCCTACCTGGCGCGCTAAAGATGTCGGGGGTACTGATCCCACATACACCTATGGGGATCGGCGGACCGAGCCCCTTTTGGTTCGGCAGGGGGCGGAGAATGCACAAAGAGCAGATCGAGGCGAACACACGAATGACGTGATCAGTTTACCCAGGTTCGGGCCGCACGGATGCGTAAAACCCTACTCCTGCTTTGGTTTGTATTGGTGTTCTTGCTCGGGAGCGATGATTGCTACAGTACACTCGGGTGGCTAGCGAGACCGAGCGTGAGAATGGTCGCCCCCCCCTCTGTTGCGCATGGGCCTCCTTTTATATGCCAAAGGGGTCACCGACAGGTGGCAACAGAGGTGAGGGTAAAAATGTAAAAGAGGTGGTAGTTGGCGCCACCGCTTGCTACAGTGGTATCATACCTAACCCTGACGACAGGCGACAAAGGCATTAAATGCCTATCTGTGTCGCCTAGACGGTGCGGAAAGGGACCGTCAGGGGCGCCACCGTTTGCCACGATGGCTATCTTGTCAGCGCCTGCTTGCCACCGCTTGCCTCTGGCTGCACAGCCTCCCGCCACGTACGCTAGGAGCGGTCCCAGAGTGACACGTTGGCGGGTGAGCTGGAGCGCGGGCTGCGGAGTAGTAGCTTGCCGCGGCAAGTGCCTTGCCGCGGATGTTGTCTTGTCGCGTCCGGGAGCTTGTCGCTCACCGGGTCTCGCCGGGACACGTGGCGTGCTGCGGCAAGTTCCTCGGGATGCCTTGGTTGGTCTTCCCGGCAGGCTCCTCTTGCCGGGGTCTTGTCTCCTTCCTGGCAAGCTCCTCTTGCCGGGGTCTTTGCGCTTCGAGCGGCCTTCCCGGCAAGCTCCTCTTACCGGGGCCTTGGATACTTTGTTCTTGAATGGCTCCAAGGGAACCACGGAGGATCTTGGCGGTCGCCCGGCAAGCCTTGCCGCGGGGTGCTGCGACTGCCCGTGCGCAAGTTCGGGATACTAAGGTACCCCTACTTTAGTACACCGACACTCAGACCCCCCACAACCAAATATCAAAGCAGCCACCTGGCCGGATAGACGACCCCTCTACCAACACAGAGTGGCATACAACGCCACTCACAATACAACACGCGACCCATGCGAGGGCTCGCACCCAAAGGACGGCGCAACAAGATCCATCTATGGACCACACAAGCGCGCCCCAGCATACAATGCAACACAACAAACATCCAAACAATGCGGTACACCCAGCTATAGGGGTGCCGCACACCCCCTATGTGTCACCGATGAGGTGCTGGACGATGAATTTCCAGAGGGATTCAAACCTGTAAACATAGAGACATACGACGAAACAATAGACCCTGGGGTCTGGATTGAGGACTACATCCTTCATATCCATATGGCTCGAGGAGATGATCTCCCCGCCATCAAGTACTTACCCCTCAAGCTCAAAGGGACAGCTCGTCACTGGCTTAAAGGCCTCCCCGAAAGCTCCATTGGAAGTTGGGAAGAGCTCGAAGACGCCTTTCGGGCAAATTTTCAAGGGACTTATGTCCGACCTCCGGATGTGGACGATTTGGGTCATAGAACTCAACAGCCCAGAGAGTCAGCCCGAAAGCTTTGGAACATGTTTCTTACTAAAAAGAACCAGATTGTCAACTGTCCGGACGCCGAAGCCTTGGGAGCTTTTAAGCATAGCGTCCGTGATGAATGGCTCGCCAGACACCTCGGCCAAAATAAGCTGAGAACGATGGCCACGTTAACAAGCCTCATGACCCGCTTTTGCGCGGGTGAGGACAGCTGGCTAGCCAGATGCAGCACCAGCGACCCCAGTACATCTAAAGTTAGAGATGGAAACGGGATATCACGGCGCAATAGCAATAACAAACGCCGGAATAAAGAAGACAGCACGAAGGGCACGGCAGTAAATGCCGGATTCAAAAGCTCTCGGCCAAGTCAGCAAAAGCCGCCCTCTAAAGGCACTAGGGATGAACTGTCTAGCCTCAACAAAATTCTGTACCAAGTATGTCAGATCCATTGTACCCCTAGTAAACCTGCTAATCATACCCACAGAGAATGTTGGGTCTTCAAGCAGTCCGGCAAGCTCAACGCCGTACACAAGGGGGAGGATACACCAAGTGAAGACGAGGACGAGCCTCCCAAGAAAGACACTGGGGAACAAAACAAATTTCCACCAGAAGTCAAAACAGTAAACGTGTTACACGTGATCAAGGGAAAAAACAACGTGGCACTCCCAGGAAAATATACCCAACTGCCTGTCACCGCGAAGTCCTGCCACTAGTCGTCTCAACCGATCACTTTCGACCATCGCGATTACTCAGCAAGTATCCGACGTGCAGGATGGGCTGCCCTGGTATTAGACCCAGTAATTGGCGGATATCACTTCACACGAGTCTTGATGGATGGTGGCAGCAATCTAAACCTAATATATCAGGATACAATCCGCGGGATGGGCTTAGACCCAACAAAAATTCGCCATAGCAATACTACCTTTAAAGGAGTAACGCCAGGCCCAGGGGCTCGTTGTACGGGCTCCCTCCTACTACAAGTTATATTCGGCTCCCCCGATAACTTCCATCGCGAGCATTTAACCTTCCACATCGCTCCGTTCCAAAGTGGCTATCAAGCACTGCTCAGACGCGAAGCTTTCGCTCGCTTTAATGCAATACCACACTACGCCTCCCTCACACTCAAGATGCCCGGTCCACGTGGCATCATTTCAGTGAACGGAAATAACAAGCGATCTCTGCACGCCGGAGAGAGTGCGGCTGCCATGGCAGCCGCACACTAAAGGCGCCCGGACCAGCGAAAGCATCCAATAGGTCGTCAAGACCTCAGACACAACTAATCAAGTCCGGCGCCGCTATTTATACCAAATAAATGGTCACACCCCTATTTGTCAATACAAGGGGCTCAACGCGCGCAGACAAGTGGCAATTTTTTCTCATCTTGAATTATACATGGTTTCTTTAAAAACTATCTTTTTGCACGACAACTTTTTCACCTAAATTCCTCTCTTTTATAGACGATCATCGTGCTACACCCGTCCAGGATACGGCACAACGGAGACACAGGCGCAGACATGCAGCAGGGACCCGCTCCAAGGATTCTTTTTAGATTAAGACCCTGCGTAAACCTTTTTTACTGTCTCTTGTTGATACATATCCACCATTGAGAAGGATGCTGACGTCTTGGCATGTGGCCACGCTAGAACAATGCACGTACCTGGACACAAGGGGCTTCTTACAAAGGCCATTATTTAGTCCCGGTTTATACCACAAAGACCGAATACCTTAGGGAGTGTTCGGCCTCGTGAGTTTGGCCTTATATGCATCAGCTCTGAATCATTGTCTTTGGTCAAATGTTGGGTTTGCCCGGCTCCTGTGTTTTGGTGCCTTACGTTCCTCTTTACTGGCTAAGGTAGCACCAGGAGAACTACTGCGATTGTGCCCTGGTTCATCCGGACGAGCACCTCAGTAGAGAAAGCCGAAAACTAATTGTCATGATATAGCGTGAGACTGGTCAACCACTCGATGACCTGTTGGAATGTTAGAATTCCTCCGCCTTAACGAAGGGCTATTTTCCGGCCAGGCATGTACGCACCCTGGGATCGGGAGAGTGCGGAGCCACCAGGGGCTATCTAGTAGCCCCACTGTCAAACTCCTATGGCTAAGTGAAAGTGCTAAAGCATTATAGTCCGGTTGCCTCGCTCGCTCCGCTATCACCTCCTTAATAGGACCAAGACGTTGGGTTAAGTGTGAACGTGTGTTTTTTGCGAGCACCTCCGCATTATATGCGTGGGGGTTGAAGCTGACGGCTGCAATCTTTCAGGTTATACACATGTATACATAAACGCCGCCCAGGAGGCATCATATTACTTTCAGGCAAAAGTATAAAAATAGCCTTATAAAAATTTATAAAAGCATTTCGCTTACAATGAGATTACATATCACTCAAACATAATATTTTTTGAGCACTGGGTCTCTATCAAACGAGCACCATCAAGAACTTCTTCAAAGTAGTGCTCAGCAGCCATTCGGCCTATGGCCGAATCCCGCGCTGCAACAGTGGTAGCATCCATCTCCGCCCAGTATGCTTTAACACGGGCAAAGGCCATCCGCGAGCCCTCTATGCACGCCAACCTCCTCATCGCATTAATGCGCGGCACCACGTCAAGGAACTGCTGCACCAAGCTGAAATAGCTGTTCGGTTTTGGCCTTTCCGGCCATAGCTGATCCACAGCAGACCTCATGGCGAGTCCGGACAACCTATTCAGTTCGGCCCATTCGGCTAATTGGTCGGTCAATGAAAGCGGACGCTCGGGAGAATGGAATTGTGTCCAAAATAGCTGGTCCATTTCACGGTCCGTCTGACCTTGGAAGTACTTGGCCGCATCGGCAGCGCTCGCCCCCAAATCCATATACACATCCTCCGAACTCCATAGCCGATCCAGAGGGGCATACCATGGATCTCCGAACTTCCTCCGCAACATAAAGGATTTCCCAGCTACAATATCCCCGGCTTCCCGCAGCTCCTCCTTCTTCGCCCTCATAGCAGAGCGGATGTCTTTTCTCGTTGCAGCAGCCTTCTCAAGGTCCGATGCCTTCGCTAGGTTTTCCTTTTCAAGAACCCGGCAACAGTCGGCGGCGGCTTTTAATTCTATGGCCATCTTGGCCATCTTATCTCGGCTCTCGCCATGCGCGGCCTTCTCGGCTTTCAACTCTTCGGCCGCCTTCAAAGCAGCCGCACCAAACCTCACTTGTTCCTTGGCTCGGGCAAGTTCTGCCCGCAAGGCTTCAACAGTGGCAGCTCCATCGACAGTCACAACATATTAAAGATACTGGCATCATGCTGCTCTTACTATGTGGCGTTTACCAGATAATGACACTTACCCTGTGCCTCGTCAAGCCTTTTATTAACAAGCTCGATGTCGGCGTATGCCGCATCCAACTGCCATTTTAAATGGCAAACTGGCTAGTCCAGCTAGCCACCGGAGCTTCCATCACCTGCACATAGAGGCAGTATGGTTATTACCTGGGAATATGATCCTCTGTTCGTCGTCGTTTCCGACGACAACCAGAGTCTCAGGGGCTACTATCTACACAGGGAACACCTAGCATGTGCAGGACTATCATACATTATTTTACGTACCTCAAAGCCTGTTAGTAGACTCATAAAAGCTTCATGCAATCCTCTTTCGGCGGACGAGATTCTCTCCATCGCCGTATTCATCAGCATACGGTGTTCATCTGAGATGGCCGCTCGCCACACCAACTCCCTTAGAACATCCGATCGCACACCAGACGATGCCGAACTCTTTTGTCTGCTCTCTTCGGGAGCCGGACACTGGGAGCTTCGGGGGTCAATGGGATTATCTTCTGGCCTCACTGGACTCGGAGAGGCCCTCCGCGACGACACTTCGGGGTCGCCCGCTTCCGGAGCAGAGGAGTCCGGAGGAGGCGTTTCGCTCACCATCATCTCTGGAAGAAGATCCCCCGAAGATGAGCTCATTTGAGAGGGGCTAAGGCCCGAACTACAAAGATATATGCGGTGGTTATTTTCTCAGAAGAAAAAGATGGCATACCTATACTATTAAAGTATTTCGGGTCACTTACGACTCGCTGGAGAATTGATCCCCTCGCGGACTTTGTGCGGCAAAAGCACCCCCCAAGGTAGGACCCTCTGTGGGAGACTTCTTCTCCCGTTTGGAAGCTTCGGCTTCTGAATCCCCGGGCGCAGTCCTTTTCCTCCTCCGGTCGTCTTCCTTCATGGAGACGCTCGCTCCCTCGGTTAGAATGGGCAGCGTTGAGGGCCCGCCTCCGCCCGTATTATCCTCCCCAGTATCCTCCTTCAAGGGGTCCGGGCAAGGTGCGACCTGGAGCATCTTTTCCAATACCGGATTGTCCAAACCCTCAGGGAGGGGGGCCGAACACCGAATCAACTTCGCCTTTGTTAGCCAGTCCTGGTCAAAAAGCGAACTCTCAGAAATAAGTTCGTAACAAATGAGAGATAGTATGTTCGGCCGGAAGATTCCTTACCTGTTCGGCGGCGCGGTTACTGCTCAGGCCCACGTCCTCGGTGATTTCCGGACACTCTACCTGAGGTCCGAAGAATGACTTGTACATCTCCTCGTGCGTCAGGCCGAGGAAATTTTGAATGACACACGGTCCCTTGGGATTGAACTCCCACAAGTGAAGGGGACAGCGTTTGCAAGGCTGGACTTGACGAACCAGCATAACTTGTATTACCGCAACCAAACTAAAATCTCCATTGAAGAGATCTCGAATGCGGCTTTGCAGTATAGGCACGTCCTTGGCTGGACCCCAGCTCAGACCTCTGCTGATCCATGACATCAGTTGTGGTGGAGGGCCCGAGCGAAAAACAGGGGCGGCCGCCCACTTGGCACTTCTAGGAGCCATGATGTAGAACCACTCCTGTTGCCACAATTCAGACACCTCTGGAATGGAACCTTTGGGCCATGGAGCTCCCGTCATCTTGCATATCGAGGCACCTCCACACGCTGCATGCTGCCCCTCGGTCATCTTCGACTTTACTTCAAAGGTCTTGAGCCACAGGCCAAAGTGAGGGGTAACCCGGAGGAAGGCCTCACACACGACAATAAATGTCGTGATATGAAGAAAGGATTCCGGAGCTAGATCATGGAAATCTAGCCCGTAATAAAACATCAAACCCCTGACGAAAGGATCCAGAGCAAGGCCTAGACCTTGGAGGAAGTGGGAGACGAACACGACGTTCTCGTTGGGTTCGGGGGAGGGGACGGCTTGCCCTCGGGCAGGCAGCCGATGCGAGACCTCGGCGGTCAGATATCTGGCCTCCCTCAACTTTTTGATGTCTTCTTCCGTGACGGAGGAAGGCATCCATCGGCCTTGAAGGCTAGATCCGAACATGATTGAAGGTTCGGAGCACCTGATCTGAACTTTGGGTGTTTGAGCTTGAGGTGGGGGAAGGATTCGATTGAGCACGGGAGGGAAAAAATAAATGCCTTGTCCCTTTATAAAGAGGGTGAATATCAAGCGTCCTCTCCGTGGCCGTTTGGACTTGCCTATAGTCTAGGAGTCCTAGAAGCGGTTGGGTTACCCACGCCCGTATCGATGAGAATCCCGGAATAAGGGGACACGATCTCTACTTTAACAAGACGTGCCAAGGAAACCGCCTCGCATGACACGCTGAGGTGGGATAATAAAACGATTCGAATAAAGGCTTGGCCGTGGTGTTGTCATGCTACGAATACGTCAACAGATTAGATTGGTGTGAACATTATTCTCTCTATGGCAATATGTGGAAATTTATTTTGCAGAGCCGGACACTATTCTTTGTGTTCAAAATCTTCTATGAAGTACTTGGAGGAGGAACCCGCCTTGCAATGCCGAAGACAAATTGCGCGCCGGACTCGTCGTCATTGAAGCCTGGTTCAGGGGCTACTGAGGGAGTCCTGGATTAGGGGGTGTCCGGATAGCCGGACTATACCTTCAGCCGGACTCCTGAACTATGAAGATACAAGATTGAATACTTCATCCCGTGTCCGAAAGGGACTTTCCTTGGCGTGGAAAGAAAGCTTGGCGATATGGATATGTGGATCTCCTACCATTGTAACCGACTTTGTGTAACCCTAACCCTCTCCGGTGTCTATATAAACCGGAGGGTTTTAGTCCGTAGGACAACATACAAAACAATCATACCATAGGCTAGCTTCTAGGGTTTAGCCTCTCCGATCTCATGGTAGATCTACTCTTGTACTACCCATATCATCAATATTAATCAAGCAGGACGTAGGGTTTTACCTCCATCAAGAGGGCCCGAACCTGGGTAAAACTTCGTGTCCCTTGCCTCTTGTTACCATCCGGCCTAGACGCACAGTTTGGGACCCCCTACCCGAGATCCGCCGGTTTTGACACCGACATATACCATACCCATCATCCTTCATATCAATGTCTCCAATGACAACATTAGCGGTCTTGCTGCCTTTCCCAGGATGACGCTTGTCATAGCGATTAGGGCAACTAGGAGCCCAATGATCAGGATCCCCACACACATGATAGACACCTTTCTTCTTGTCATTCTTCTTCTTGAAGTTCTTGTGCTGCACAGCCTTGTTCTTCCCATCAAACTTGCCCTTGTTCTTGAACTTGTGGGGCTGGAAGTTCTGCTTCTGTACCACATTGGCACTAGATCCTCCCTCAATACCTCAAGCACGTGTGTCCTTTGCTCTCGACTTTTCTTCCACAGCAAGAGTGCCAATGAGATCCAGAACGGAAAACTCCTGCCTCTTATGCTTCAGTAAGGTAGCAAAGTTCCTTCATGAAGGAGGAAGCTTAGTGATGATACATCCGGCAACAAACTTGTCTGATAGCACACAATTGAAGTGCTCAAGTTCTCTAACAAATGACTGTATCTCATGAGCTTGCTCAACCACGGAGTGCTCTTCAGTCATCCTTTTATCATAGAATTGCTCCATGATGTACAGCTCAGTGCCTGCATCCGAGACCCCAAACTTGGACTCGAGTGCGTCCCACATATCTTTTCCATTATCAATTGACACATAAGCATCAACTATGTTCTCACCAAGAACACTCAAGAGAGTAGCCTTAAACAGAGTATCCATTTTCTGAAACGCTTGTTCCTGTTGGGCATCAAACTCCCATTCAGGCTTGCCAAGCGTGGCGTCATAGCAACTCATGGTTTGAAACCACAAGACTGCTCTCATGCACCACCTCTTATAGTGGATACCCTCAAACATAGGAGGTGTTGGGGATATTACTACTGGACGTAAACCGGCCAGGAGTAGCCGGATTTACTTTGTGAAGATTAGAAGCCCATGAAGACGTAAGAATGATGGCGCTTTACGAAGGCCCAAGGCCCAAAGGCGAGTTAGGGCCTGTAGATGTAAACCGACCTTATTATGTAACTTGCATTATAAGATAGGAAGGATAGAGACCGAGCCGGAAACGTTTATGATCCGGCCTCGGGACTTTGTAAACCGGCGGGCTTCAACCTATGTATATAAAGGGACGACCTGGCAGCGGTTTAGGGACAACACAACAACTCGAGAGCCAGGTAAGCAGATTCGCTCCCTGGTCATCGAAATCTCAGCAATACCAACGCAACTAGACGTAGGCTTTTACCTTCATCGAAGGGGCCGAACTAGTATAAAAACCCTCGTGTCCCTTGTCCGGTTTAACCCCTTTAAGCTAACCCGTAGCGATGGCTCCACGACTAAGTCCTTTCATGAGGACATCTGCCATGACAAAACCACGACATGAGGTCTCATGGAAGCAGGAAAACCATTTGGGGTAAATTGCATATAATAAGGTTTTTGGATTGTTGGAAATATGAGCAATTTACCGAATGATTTTAGCAGAAATACTAGATAAAGCATGACCAGTATAGTAGTGATAAAACAAGCCATGCGATTTGACAAAGAGAAGGTAAACAACATCTTCATATATGAACTATAACTAAACATATCTAGAGCAGACAGTATAGCAAGTTGCATAGATGAAATAGAGTCTAACATATCTAGGGCAAATACTAAAACAAGGAACTATAGCAGGACCTCTAATAGAAAGGAGAAGAACACGTACGGGACAGCAGCAGCAGAAGCGCTGGACTTGGGGTCAGTGTCCTCGCCTACCATGTCGTCGAGAAGGTCGTGGACGTCGGGGAAGAAGTCGTCGTCGGGAAAGTAGTCGTCGGCGACCGGATCGTCCGTGATGAAGCAGCCAGTAGTCGCGCTGAGCACTCCCCAAAAACCTTATCACCCTTCTCCCGTACAGGACTCAAAAGGTGCGGTTTCGGAGGCCTACTGTCCCAACGTGCGGTGCACGCCGCAAGCCGGGATGAGGAAGACAGCAGCAACTCAGAGATGGAACTGATGGCGAGGGAAGGAGTAGTTCTGATGCGTCTCTCTGGGAGGAGCGACCTCCCTTTTATAGGCGCAAGAGAAGGAGGTGAGAGGGCAGCGACGGGAGGTGAAACGAAGAGACGTAGATGAAGCGAACAGCCAGCAGACGAAGGGCTGCACCATTCGCATTCGAACTCCACTTTCGCAAAATCTTTTCAGCTTTCGTGTGACCTTTCGTATACCCGTAGTGCGTGGCCAAATTTAGACATCGGCTCAGTTCATTCCCGCAACCCGTGGTACGTCATGACGAGGCGTGGCGTGGCGAGGCGGGCGGCGGAGGAGGAGCGTGCGTGGATGTCCCTCTTGTTCTCATGCTCATACAAGTGGGGAAAGAACCTCCCTTATAAAGAGGTATAACTCCCTCTAAACTAGCAATGTGAGACTAAACTTTAGTTCCACCTCTTACCTTGCATGAATGGGCTATGTGGGCCTCTAGGATTTATAAAGAATTTCTGAAACTGCTATTGGGCTAGGCCCAAAGTAGACAAAATTCCAGCAATCCTCCACCAGATCCCAGAGGCACACAAAAATTGCCTTTGGTTCCAAAACACCGTTTATATACCGGTACTGCAATGGAGACTGTTAAGTTGATCTTCCACCTAGAACACTATGCTACACTAGTAAGCAACTTGAACAGTGGACTGGGCCTTGAACTGAAAGTTTTCTGCGAATCTATCTTCACATAAAGCGTTGACTGATATGTGGCTACCGTGGGTCTTCCCCGCGGGTGGAGCTTATGCGTCATACTCCATGACCTTTCATGGGTTTACTAGAGAGAACCCTACTCTCATAGATTGCGACGTTTGACAATCAGACTCATATAGGTGTGTTCTTTAAAAGATGTTCTGCAGGACAACATCTCTGCTTAAATGAGCCACTTAGAACACATTAAGATATACATCAACCTGCCATGCAGATTAGGAGAGTATTGCATCTTCATGGAGTAGTATTGTGAATAGTAAGCATACTCTCCTCTCAGTTGACCAACAGCTTGTCTTCCACATCTAATTCACGGGATCTCCGATCACAAAGAATAGGTTACCACTGTGAACAACTCATGTTGTGGGTCTCATACCCATCTCGCTCGATGCATTATCTATCACATTATGTGATAGACCCTTAGTAAAAGGATCTGCCAGATTTTTAGACATTTGGATATAATCCAATGTAATAACTCCGGAGTTTTTCATTTTCCTGACAAACTTTAACCTTCTTTGAATGTGTCTTGATGACTTCATGTTATCCTTTGAGCTACTCACTTTTGTGATCATAGTTTGATTGTCGTATTTCATAAGGATACCCGGTACAGGTTTCTCAACAACCGGCAAGTCTTTCAAGAGCCGACGAAGCCAATCTGCTTCGACTGTAGCTGTATCTAGTGCTGTGAGTTCTGCTTCCATTGTTGACCTCGTTAAGATGGTCTGCTTGCAAGACTTCCAAGAAATAGCGCCACCTCCATGAGTGAATACATATCCGCTTGTGGCATTTATCTCATCAGCATCTGAGATCCAGTTTGAGTCACTATACCCTTCAAGCACCTTTGGGTGCCCGGTGTAGTGAATTCCATAATTTGCAGTGCCTTTCAAATAACGCAAAACTCTCTCTAGAGTTTTCCAATGCACATCTCCTGGTTTTGAGACAAACCGACTCAGTTTGCTAACAGCAAAAGAGATGTCAGGTCTTGTAGCACTGGCTAAGTACATAAGCGAGCCAATAATTTGAGAATATTTCAGTTGATCTCTAGAAATTCTTAAATTCTTTCGAAGTAACACACTTGCATCATAAGGTGTTGGAGAGAGCTTGCAGTCACTGTAGCCAAAGCGACTCAAGATCTTTTCCACATAGTGAGATTGAAGCAATGTAATCCCACCATCATCGTCTCTCAACAACTTGATATTCAGAATGACATCAGCCACTCCTAAATCCTTCATCTCAAAATAGCGAGATAGGAAATTCTAGACCTCCTTAATAACATTCAGATTTGTTCCGAAAGTCAGTATGTCATCAACATACAAGCAAAGGATAACTCCCTCGCCCCCACCATGGCGATAGTATACACATTTGTCAGCAACTTGCATAGTTTTCCTTCCTGGCCATCTAGTACAAACCCGTCTGGTTGTTCCATATAAATTTCCTCGTCCAACTCTCCATTTAGGAAAGCAGTCTTAACATCCATTTGATGAACGAGAAGACCATGTGAGGCAGTTAGTGAAAGTAGAACTCGAATAGTGGTCAGTCGAGCCACAGGTGAGTAAGTATCAAAGAAGTCTTCACCTTCCTTTTGGGTATAACCCTTAGCCACAAGCCGAGCCTTGTACTTTTCAATAGTACCATCAGGCCTAACCTTCTTCTTGAATACCCATTTGCATCCTATAGGTTTGCACCCATAAGGACGATCAGTTATCTCCCAAGTTTCATTCGGCAAGATGGAATCCATCTCGCTACGAACTGCTTCCTTCCAATAGTCAGCATCTTCAGATGCATAGGCCTCTGAAATAGAACTGAGAGTGTCATCTATTAGATAAACAAGAAAATCATCACCAAAGGACTTTGCAGTCCTCTGTCTCTTGCTCGTAGTAGGAACTTCATTGTTCTCCTCCACAGGACTTTCAGAGTGTTCTATCGAAATGGCAGGTTTGGTAATTGTAACTGGTTCCTGATTCGATGAACTAGGCATCTCCTGATTAGATGAGGTAGCCATATCCTTCATGGGAAAGATATCTTCAAATAAAGTCGCATCATTCGACTCCATGATCATACCGACATGCATTTCATCTACCTCAGATTTTACAACCAAGAATCTGTAGCCAACGCTATGAAAAGCATATCCCAGGAAAACACAATCCACAGTCTTTGGTCCAAGCTTTTTCTTCTTTGGAATTGGAACATTGACTTTCGCCAAACAACCCCATGTTTGTAGATAAGAGAGTTTTAACCTTTTCTTCTCCCATTCCTCGAATGGAGTTATCTCTTTGTTCTTTTTGGGAACTCGGTTTAGGACATGACATGTTGTCAATATCGCCTCCCCCCACCATACCTTGGAGAGACCCGATGTGTCTAACATGGCGTTAACCAAATCAGTTAGAGTACGGTTCTTTTTTTTTGGCCACCCCATTTGACTGAGGTGAGTAGAGATGCGTCACCTCATGGATTATACCATGTTCTGCACAAAAAACATCAAATTCATTGGAAAAATACTCTCCACCACGGTCGGACCTAAGCCTCTTGATTCTTCGATCAACTTGGTTTTCCACTTCAGCTTTATAGATTTTGAAAAAGTTCAAAGGCCCATCCTTAGATTTCAGAAGATACACACGGCAACATCTAGTGGAGTCGTCAATTAACATCATGAAATATTTCTTTCCACCTTTTGTCAAAACACCATTCATTTCACAAAGATCTGCATGTATGAGCTCTAGTGGTGCAAGATTTCTCGTTTCCGCAGTCGTGTGTGACTTACGAGGTTGCTTAGCTTGCACACACACTTGACACTTGGATCCCTTGACATTGGTGAAATTAGGGATTAAGTTCAACTTTGCTAGTCGCGACATGCAACCAAAATTAACATGACAAAGACGTGAATGCCACACATTTGATTCACTATTGTTGCAAATATGATTAACAACTTTATTACAAACGTCTAATAAGGATAAACGAAACAGGCCTCCTGACTCATAGCCTTTACCAACAAAGGTTCCATACTTGGATATTACAAATTTATTCGACTCAAAGACGAATGACATACTGAAGTTCTTGTGCTGACAGTAAGGTAACAAAGTTTCTCCACGAAGGAGGAAGCTTAATGATGATACCTCCGACTGCATCCGAGACCCCAAACTTGGTTGATTCCCGCGCCGCGCGACGAGGCGGGCGGCGGAGGAGGAGCGCGCGTGGATGTCCCTCTTGTTCTCATGCTCATACAAGTGAGGAAAGAACCTCCCTTATAAAGAGGTCTAACTTCATCTAAACTAGCAATGTGGGACTAAATTTTAGTTTCACCTCTTATCTTACACGAATGGGCTGCCTGGGCCTTTAGGATTGATTAAGGATATTTGAAACTGCTATTGGGCCAGGCCCAAAGTAGACAAAATTTCAGCAGCTGACTCCTCTAGGCACTATGTGGTGGGAGGTACGTTGATCTAGTCAGTTCTGTAGTCGTCACTGTGATTTGGATGTGGCTTGCAACCGCAGTGTCGCGGCTTTTTTGCTCTTTGCCCCGTCTGCCTTGGCTTCTTGGCTGGAGATTGGGCAAGACGAGTTCTCTCATTCTCGATTCTAGCAGGTGGGGATTAGTGTGCTATTCCTTGTCTTTTGGCATTGTATTTGTCGTTTGGTGTTGTACTGACGGCTTGGCCCTATGAATGGTGATACACGCATTCATGGTGTATTCTAGAAAAAAAAATCTCCAGATCTTATAGGTCGCCCCATTTTTCTGTGCTGACTTGGCTTGCCATGTAGATGACTTAATTCCAATGGCATCGTTTTTTTCGTTCGGTTCGCTTCGGGTTTTTTTTTTCAAAGTGTTAGATCTGATACGACCTCACGCACCTGCACTCCAAGGTGGCTTCCCTCCTCCGCAGCCCTCCCGGCGGCGCGGGCTCCTCTTCTGCCGCCGCCAGCGACTGACTCTCCGCCACCATCTCCTCCCATGCGGTGGCCCTCAACCCCACTTCAAGGGAAAATGGGACTCGGTCTATGATCTGCAAGCTAGGGAAGCAAGGTGGCGACAAGTGCAAAAAATGGGTGCACGTTAATTGGTTTCCGTATATTGCTTTCGGTGTCTGGTCCGGATATCAACTGATCAGATTCGAAGAAATCATTCAGTCAAGCCAGTCATATGCATGCAATTCTTTGTGTCAAATCTTCATGGGCAGTTAGAGTTGGGCATGCATGATTGGGCGCTCGATTCCATCTGGTGGGAAAGTTGACGCACGTTCCCGTTTGGGGAAATATCTCGGCGTGAGTGGGAAATAAGTAACACAATCTTCCAGCAGAAGCAACCTGACGGTCTTATATAGTACTACAATTTACTGGTTCAACAAGAGGTGTTCTAGACGCATGTTAAGATCTTTAGGGTTCAAAGATTCACTGCTTCTGTTGAAATTTCGCTTGGCATCGGATTCGTGCACATCCATCCATGCATGCATGTCGCCCTCGCGCGCCAGAGACTTGGAGCACCCGACGACTCGTCGCTGACCGCGGGTCCTATACATACCCCTGGGCGCCATGGCCACCATAAGCCCGCACGGCAAAGCTCGCAGCTGCTCGCAGTTTCCCTTTCTCCGACAGTGCTGGGGCGGTTGGCAATGGCGCACAGGGTCCTGGAGCTGACGCTCGTCTCGGCGAGAGACCTGCCGAACGTGAACCTCTTCAGCGGCATGCAGGTGTACGCCGTGGCGTCCGTCTACGGCGACCCTCGCACGCGGCAGCGGACCCTCACCGACAGCGACGGTGAGACGGACCCGGCGTGGAACCACACGGTCTGGTTCGCCGTCTCGCCCACGGCCGCCGCCGCGGGGCGCGCCTACCTCCACGTGCTCCTCCGCACCGAGCGCTACTTCGCCGGTTCGTTCGGCTTCGGCGACCGCGACGTCGGCGAGGTGTTCATACCCGTCGCCGACCTGCTCGCGGAAGCCTGCGCTGCCGGAGGAGGCACCCCGTGGCGGTGCGCGTCGTACCCGGTCCGGAAGGCGCAGAGCAGCAGGCACTGCGGCACGCTCAGCATCGCGTACCGCCTCGGCCCCGTGGTGGCGCCGCCGCTGGAACCCGATTGCCCGGCGGTCATGCCGCCGTGCCGGCCGGTGCGAAGGAACTTCAACTGGAACCGCCACTTCGCGCTGGGGCTCGGTTCGGGGCTGCTCGGTGGAGGCTTCGCGGGCACGACGACGGCGGCATATAGATCCAGGTAGGAGGCCGCGCGCGTCGTCGGAAAATCGGAGGGTTGGCCTTCTAGTACAATATTCACATACAGGATACATAAGTAGAACTACGCTCAAGCATGAATAATAGTGTATCATCAGATTTGATGGAGATGTGTTATGTGTATGTTGGTTTTCTGTTAAAATTGCGCTGGAGTTTACTCCTCTGTGTGCTTCCGTTGTTGGCTTTTGAATGCCAGAACAAATCCACCAGGAGCCGATGTACGTACGTCGGGACAAAGATGGTCAGTACCTTGGGTCCTTGGTTGTGGTTTTTGATGGACTAGAGTGGACGCCCTCAGTCTTGAAGCTCAAACATGCAATGAAGTGTTGGCCCTGGCTAAGGATCTCAATTTATCATATGTGATCATAGGCTCGGACTACATGCAGGTCGTCTCGAATAGTTCCTTTTTATGCTTTAGTTTGGAGTGAATAACATATAGGGCTAGAGATTTTGCAAGAGTTAGCTTTTGTTTTGAGAATAGGGAGACAAACCTTGAAGCTCACGCCTTAGCGAAGGCAGCTTAGTCGCTCCTTGTCGGTCATCACATGTGGCTAGGGATCCTACCACACATCATTTGTATTCCTTCTGTTTTGAACGTTGAATAAATCCCTAGTTATAAACGGAACTGTTGTTCGCTTTTATGCTTTAGTTTGGAGTGAAATAAGAGATAGAGCTAGAGATTTTGCTAGAGTTAGTTTTCGTTTTGAGAATATGGAGACAAACCTTGAAGCTCACGCCTTAGCGAAGGCGGCTTCGTCGCTCCCTGCTGGTCGCCACATGTGGCTAGGGATCCTACCAGACTTCATTTGTATTCCTTCTGTTTTGAACGTTGAATAAATCCCAAGTTCACCTAAAAAAGAAAAGCTAGTTTTTTTAGGGGTGAAGGACACTTTATTGATTAATTGGGAAGTTCAAAGAAATACAAAAAGGGTCATGTGGATAGCCCAGCCACAAGTGACGACCCTGGTTAAGAGAAACCGAAAATTTAACCAAGCTATGAGCTTCTTTGTTTGTGTCCCTACCTTCGAAGATGATATCACATGCTTAAAAAAAGTTGCTGATTCGCATTGATCTCTTGAACTATTGCACCGTTCTTCCCTCATGAGCCATGCTTTATATCACTGAAAACACTCCCACTATCACATGAGATGATGATTCTTCCTAGATTCAGATCTTAGGCAAGTGCTTGAGCTTCTCTACATGCTAGTGTTTCAAGACAGGCTGGGTCATTGATGCCTAGAAAAAACATCGCCGAGGACCCTAAGAGAAGGCCCTTGTCATCACGGCATACAACAGAGGATGCACCAATGAAGCCATCTCGGGAGAGCCCTCTGTCCACATTGATCTTAAACATCCCTGCTGGAGGAGGCGTCCAAACCTGGTGCAGCCGAACATTTGCAGAGGGAGTAGGTCTCATCGGTCTAGGGGCATTCTTGATGCTCTCCAATTCAGCAATGAAGCGTTGAATGAACTTATGTGTGGCCAGAGGATTTTGAAAAATAGACTCATGGATGGCCTTCCGCCTTGTTGTCCATATACCCTAGAGAGTCACCGTGAGGGTGACAAACTTGTCATGTGATAAAGTCACTAGTGCAGAACCGGGCAATAGCACCGGTTTGTAAGGCCCTTTAGTGTCGGTTAGATAACCGGCACTAAAATTTCGGCACTAAAGCCCCCCCCCCCCTTTAGTACCGGTTCAGCACGAACCGGTGCTAAAGGGCAACCACGTGGCACGAGCCAGCTCCGGGGGCCGGGAGCCCTTTAGTACCGGTTGGTAACACCAACCGATACTAAAATGTTGGGGGTTTTTTGGTTTTATGATTTCTTTTTCATTTAATTTTGTGTTTTCCATTTTAATTCTTTTTCGTTTGCTGGTATTTTACGGTACTACACATTGTACACGTTATGCATATATATATATATATATATATATATATATATATATATATATATATATATAGAATTTGTAGTAGAACCAATCATATATATATCATCAATCATGTCTCACAAACCACCATATTAATTCACACATACACACATGTATAGCTATATACAATTTCTCCTACATATGCATGTTGCCTTTGGAGCCAGTGGCATTAGCCTGATTGATGCCTTCGGAGCACGATGACAATTGGAAGTGGTTCATGTCTTTTTCGATAGGGGCGGTAGCGGGTAATAGTATTCTCCCTTCGGATTTATGACCTGGTCGAGCAAAAATCCCGCTATTTCCTTTTGAAGTGCTTCTACGCGCTCCATTGGTAGGAGCTTGTCCCGCACCTCTTTGAACTGTTAAGAAGGAGATCAATATGCATGTGTATTAGTTGTGTGACTAGATATCGATAATGGTGTAAAAATTGTGAATATTTTTCTAACAAACGTACCCATTCCTGTCTTTGAGATCTGCTCCTTTCGGACGCCATCATGTGAATGTTCTCGCAAACGCAGTATGCACACAGATCAGTCCCCGACGCCTGCTTCAGGGCCTTTATTACGAGAATGGAATTTAATTTGATCAGATAATAATTAATCAAGCATGATAATTAAAGAGATGGCAGCTAGCTAGCTAGCTAGTACTACTTAATTACTTACCTTGCCTCGAAACCATTTCAGCTTTGGTTTCCATTCGCCTTCCGTGACGCTGATGAACCTTGCCCAAGCCCTGCCCGCCGACGAAGAAAATGAATAGAGGGGTTATTAAATAGTTCATATCATGAAATGACGAACTAAATAGGCCGAGATATATAGTTAATAATGATTGAAATTACCTGTTGACTATCCCAAACAAGATGTTATAGTCACTATTTGCTTTGAGTAGCGAGTCCAGTATTTCAACTGTTCCGGCGTCAGCTTTAATGATACACAAGATCCAGTGAAATCTGCATACACACACGTTTGCATGTCTTAATTAAGTGGGCATATGTAAGCAAAAACATGTAGCTAGCTAGTAGGCAAAAACAGAGAATTTGTAGTACAAGAAAGTGTGACTCGCTTGAAGTTGTGAGGAAGTAGTATATCTTCATTGTATTTGAGGCGCTTCAAGAACTCTAGCATGCTGTCCTCTACCTCTTTTTCATAATATGCATCTAATTTTCATGTGTATTCATTAACGGTGTTTGGGTCAATGAACCCAATGCCATAGCGTCCACATTTTCTCATTTCATACATCTTCATCCTGCATAATACCACAGAAAAGAATATAGTGAGGATAATTACACGTAATGATTGATCAAAAGGATCACTACCGCTAGCTTGAGACTTAAATTACAGAAAGAAATCACTTACAGACAATAGCAACTGACGATAGATTTGTCGAGTGCGTCTTGATTGTATAACTGAAACAGTTCAGAATACTCAACGGCCACAGCTTTCTCATGGTAGTAATCATCCTTCTTGACATACACCATGAGGGACTCTCGATCGGATCTCTTGGTAATGTCCATGTACCATTGATGCAATTCATACATTCTCGTTGGGAGCTTCTTGACATCTTCTGGCTCGACCAAAGGTTGGCCCCGGACAAATTTCCGTTTTATTTCCTCCTCTCTAATCAGAGGCATGTCCTCGATCTCGAGGAGTTGTCCAACAGTGATCTTGAGTTCTTCAGCCTGCATTATATGCTCCTGGGTTATTACCACATCGCCCACCTCGGGAACGTAAACCGTTTGGCCACCATAATATTGGGCGCGCGTACTGTCATGTGTTGTTGGCGGCACAACAAGCGGGGGGGTCGATTGCGCCGCCTGTTTTCCCAGCTGGGCAACGGTTTTCCCGCATTTTTTGACAGCTGCTTATTGTTTGCTCGAGCTCGAGCTCGCCTCCTTCTGTAGACGTTGTCGATGTAACTTCCTGATGTGGCGCTCATAGTCTGAGTCAACAGGCTTAGGAGCTGGTGGTTGAGCCATACGAATGAAGTGGTCAACTACTTCCACAGGCACTTTCTCCCTTGGCGGCGGTGGCGGTTTCGGTCCAAAATGGGCGTCGACTTCTGCCTACACTATGGCATTGGTTTGCTCCTCGGTCCTGTCGTAAGCCCTCACAAGAAGAGGAGTACTGAGGTTTGGACCATATTTATATCGCTTGCCTCCGCCTGTACTTCCTATACTATCATCTCGACTCGTACCGCTACGCACCATAGCTGCAGGGTGTCTCTTCTGTGATTGCTGAGGCGGCGGAGACAGCTGACGGGGCTGAGTTGGACGAGGAGGAGTGGCCTGAAGCTGTGCCGGACTTGGAGGAGGAGTGGCCTGAGGTTGTGCCGGACTTGGAGGAGGAGTGGACGTCTGACGCTGTGTCGGACTTGGAGGAGGAGTGGCCTGACACTTTGCCGGACTTGGAGGAGGAGGAGTGGCCTCACGCGTTGGTGGACTTGGAGGAGCGGGAGTCTGCTGACTCGGTGACGGACTTCGACGAGGAGTCGGGTGACGCGGTGTCAGTGGCCTTCGAAAGATGATGCAATCCTTTTTCCATAGGATGACACGATGTATGGCCTCTCCCAATGTGTGCTCGTCGTCACCTCCAGGAATGTCAAGCTGTAGCTCCGAATATGGGTCCACCACCTCATCAACCAAGACACGAGCATAGCCCGCTGGAATCGGGTTGCAATGGAAGGTTGCCTCGGGGGAATTTGAAAAAGCAACGGCGTCCGCCACCTTCATGGATATGTTCTTCATTTTGAAGTGTAGCTCGCAGTTAGTGTTCTCCGTGATGTCATCCACGGGGTATCTATCCAGCACTATTGCATCGCCCGGGGCGGAACCCACGCTGCTTCTCGGCATGGATGGGGCGGTGGTATCCAATGCTGGATCATCCGCTAGCTGCTGCAGCTGCTGAGACCCCCTTTGCTGGCTAAGTGAGTCGATCTGCTCCTGCTGCCGCTGGAATTTAGCTGCCAATTCCGCTTGACTTGCTTCTAGGCCTTGAAGGCGTTCATAGTCCCGCTTCCTCTCCTCCTCCTCCATCTTCCTCTTCTTCTCCTCCACAATCTTCTTTCTCGCACGGGTTTTGTAGTCGGCGTTCCAGTCCGAAAACCCCTCATACCACGGAATAGCGCCCATGCCTCATGTTCTTCCCGGGTGTTCAGGATTTCTCAGGGCACGCGTAAGCTCGTCGTTCTCTCTGTTGGGCTGGAACACCCCGATCGAGCCTCTTCTATTGCAACAAGTAGCGCATCGTCAGCTCCGTTCAGACATGCCTTCGTCGAAACATTGCCTGTCTTCGGGTCCAACTCCCCCCATGCGCATAGAACCAAGTCCTGCACCTGGGGGGGCCATCTCTTAGTAACCGGAGTGACACTTGCATCCTCCATCTCTTTCTCAGACTTATCCCACTTAGGCAATGCCACCGCGTAGCCACCTGGCCCCAGCTTATGGAACTTATCCTTTTTTCGGCATTCTTCTTGTTTATTCTCGACCGTTCCTTAGCTAATTCTGAATCCTTGAATTTCATGAAATCGTCCCAATGAGCACTTTGATTCTCTAGTATCCCCTTGAATACTGGAGTCTTCCTTCCTCCCTTGATGTACTTCTCCCACGTCATTCTCTTGTGGTTCTTGAATGCAACCACCATCTTCCTAAAAGCAGCGTTCTTGACTTTCCGCACATCTGCTTCTGTGAAATGATCTGGTAGGGTGAAATGTTCCATGAGAGTATCCCAAAGCAGATTTTTTTGATTCTCGTCGACAAAAGTAACATCTGGATGTGGATTTGCTGGCTTTCTCCATTCTTGAAGGGAGATCGGGAGTTGGTCCTTTACAAGAACTCCGCACTGACGAACGAACTTGTCCGCAATCTTCTTAGGCGCTAATGGTTCTCCATTAGCTTTGAATGCCTCGATATTGTACTTTACGCCCTCCTTCAACTTTTTGTTCGGGCCTCGTTTCGTCCTTTTGCCTGAAGATTTGCTCGATCCGGATGGCTGAAAGAAGAAAGATCGATTCGTTAATATATCTTCAACTCATTTAAAACATGCGATGATCACCAGATTCCTGCTTATATAAATATATATACCTCGCCGGTGTTTGTTGTTTCAGGATCAACATGTTATTCGTCGTAGTTCATGACTTCATCTTCTCGGTCGTCGCAATCGAATATCATATCACCCTCTCCGGTGTTGTTTAGAAATTCGAAGCCGTCAAAATCTTCTTCATTCTGATCATCATCTGGCCCGCGTATGATATCGAACATGGTCTGTTCTCTCTCTCTGTCGGTATTGTCCGCCATAGCTTTTATTTAATTATGCCAAAAGAAATATAAAACAATTTAGTATAATCTCGAATAATAGATATAATCTCGAATACATCGTCTCGAATAATAGATATAATCTCGAATAATAGATATAATCTCGAATACATCGTCTTGAATATTATATATCGAGTACATCACTGGCTAGGTAGCTAATAAAGATCGAATACTATAGAAGAATCTAGGGCACTCGCGGTTCCTTCGGCGCGGGCGGTGGACACCCAAAGAGAAGGAACCCTCACAGGATCATAGCTGAAGTGAGATCCCAGAAAAAACTGCCAGGTATTGGAGAACCTGTCGCCCTCTAACGCAACCATATAGCGATGGACGTGCTCGTCCTCCTCCCTGACACGGCGACGTACCTCCTCCGGCGGGGCCGGCTCCCTCCGCACTGAAACTGGCCCACGCGAACGCCACCAAACGAGATCAGGGTCGACGACGGGACCCGGGGCCGGGTTCCTCATCAAGCGGCGCGCCCCTCCAGGCAGCACCTCCCAGTGCCAGCCCGGCGGAGCCCAGTCCCGGACATGGGTCAGCCGGACATCGTCGCGGACGGGTCGCCGGCGAGGATGCAGGCCGGGCATCGTCCAAAACAAATACTAGCTATATGCACGCAAAAAGTAACATTTTTTTAATGATTGGATTTTGATAACTAAAATTTCTAACATTTCTATATAACTAACATTCCTATAACATTTCTAACAATGCTATATAACTAACATTTCTATAACATTTCTAATATTTCTATAACTAAAAAACAGAAGAAAAAAATTATTACATTTCTATATATATAACTAACATTTGTATAACATTTCTAATATTTCTATAACTAAAAAACAGAAAATTTCTAACTTTTTTATAACTATTTTTATAACTAAAAAATAGAAAAAAAATTCTAACAATTCTAACTATTTTATAACTATTTCTATAACTAAAAAATAGAAAATTTTCTATCAATTCTAACTATTTTATAACTATTTCTATAACTAAAATACGAAAAATGTGCGTGTGTGTGTGTGTTCATGCTTGTGTGTGTGTATGGGCTCGGGGAGGGGCGGCGGCCACCGGGGGCGAGGGATCGGAGAGGGGTTAGAGGAGGGAGAGCTCACA
Organism: Triticum monococcum; assembly: GCA_034509565.1. NCBI lineage: Eukaryota > Viridiplantae > Streptophyta > Magnoliopsida > Poales > Poaceae > Triticum > Triticum monococcum. Next base: position 69,826,248 of record CM067842.1, on the reverse strand, counting down.
GTGGGGCGACGGCGACGGCGAGGCGACGGCCCGGGGCGTGACGGGGCGGCGACGTGGGGACGGCGCGACGGGGACGGGGACGGGCCCGGGGCGGCGACGGAGACGAGGGCGGCAACGGTGACGGGGGCGGCGATGGGGACGAGGGCGGCGACGAGGATGGGGGCGGCGAAGGCAACGGCGCGCGACGGGGGTGGCGTAGGACGGGGGCGGCGTCGATCGATCGGGAAGAAACAGAGGGGGAGAATGAAATTTTTCGAAGTGTTGTATATATAGAAGGCACCTTTAGTACCGGTTGGAGCCACCAACCGGTACTAAAGGTCTGTTTTGGCTAGCCCAAGCGGTGGGAAGCGACCCCCTTTAGTACCGGGTGGTGGCTCCAACCGGTACTAAAGGCCCCCCCCCCTAGTACCGGTTGGTGCCATGACCCGGTACTAAAGGGTGTGCGCTGCCAGGCGAGGGGCGCAGAAGTTTAGTCCCACCTCGCTAGCCGAAGGGCGCTCACACCTGCTTATAAGCCCCGCCGCCGCTGCTGTCTCGAGCTCCTCTCTAAAGCAGGCCTTTTGGGCCTACCTCTGCTACTCTACCCTGTGGGGCCTATTGGGCTTGCGGGCCTGCATCCTGGCCCAACAACAGGTTGGGTTTCTAGTCGTATGCAGGCCGCTGTGGCCCGGTAGGTGGGCTTTTTTCATTTAGTTTTTTTTCTGCTTTATTTATTTTGTTTTATTTATTTTTAGTTGTTTTTTGCTGTATTTAGAGTTTCTTTGTGAATATTTTTGATAGTTTTTAGAAACTTTCAGTTAGTGTCGGTAGTTTTTAAATTTGAATAGTTTAAATTTTGAATTATTTGAAATTTGTGTGAATCACTAGTTTGTGAATAACTTAACTTTGAAAATACATTTTCTAGTGATTCTTTTTTCTTATGTTTAATATTAGTGTGTTTTATCATTATATTCAATTTGGTAATGCTTAAGTTATTTAAAAAATAAAATGCCTTTGTAACGGATGAGTTTTCGTTCGAAACCCTGGTACTTCGAAACAGATTGTCCATTTTGTACACGAAGTACATCCAGTTTTTGCGGTAACCCTCTCTACTTTTTTGCACATGCTATGTGGGTGAAATTATGATACCATGCCAACTTTCATCCTTTTCTGAGTTCATTTGAAATGCTTTTCAATTTCAGGGTCATTTAGCTGAAAAAATCAGTAAATGCATGAAAGAATTTGCTTGCACATAAAATTTCTTCGCGTTTCAAATGCCAAAACACATAACTAGCTACCCTAACTATTATAGAGATTCCCTCCTGGGTGTGAAACACAGAAGAAAGTGATGATAGTTAAGCCGATCACATCCCAGATCTTTGGGTGTGAAACTTTTTCTTCGCGTGTGTCCCTTTGCATCGTAGCCATGGAAAATCTTCATCATTTAACGGGATGCTCGGGTCAATATTCACTGTGAATGGAGCAATTTCATCAAACTTTTCATAATCTTCTGACTTGTCTGTCTTGTCATCCACTCCCACGATGTTTCTCTTCCCAGAAAGAACTATGTGCCGCTTTGGCTCATCGTACGATGCATTCGCTTCCTTATCTTTCCTTTTTCTTGGCTTGGTAGACATGTCCTTCATATAGAAAACCTGTGCCACATCATTGGCTAGGACGAATGGTTCGTCTGCATACGCAAGATTGTTGAGATCCACTGTTGTCATTCCGTACTGCGGGTCTTCCGTTACCCCGCCTCGTGTCATATTGACCCATTTGCACCGAAACAAAGGGACCTTCAAACCACGTCGATAGTCAAGTTCCCATATGTCATGTATATAACCATAATATGTTTCCTTTCCCGTCTTGGTTTCTGCATCAAAGCGGACACCACTGTTTTGGTTGGTGCTTTTCTTATCTTGGGCGATCGTGTAAAATGTATTACCATTTATCTCGTACCCTTTGAAAGTCATTATATTCGAAGATGGTAACTGGGACAGCAAGTACAGGTCATCTTCAATAGAGGTGTCATGCATGGTACGTGCTTGCAACCAGCTGGCGAAACTCCTGGTTTGTTCACGTGTAATCCAGTCATCAGACCGCTCCGGGTGTTTGGAGCGTAGCAAATTCTTGTGTTCATCCATATACGGAGCCACCAAGGCGGAATTCTGTAGAACTGTGTAGTGTGCTTCAGTGAGAGAATGTCCGTCCATACATATTATTTGTTCCCCTCCTAGCGTGCCTTTTCCATCCAGTCTGCCCTTATGCCGCGATTCAGGAACACCAATTGGCTTAAGGTCAGGAATAAAGTCAATACAAAACTCAATGACCTCCTCATTTTGACGGCCCTTGGAGATGCTTCCTTCTGGCCTAGCACGGTTATGAACATATTTCTTTAAGACTCCCATGAACCTCTCACAGGGGACATGGTCAAAAAAAACCTCTCAAAGGGGAACATATTGTGTAGAAATACAGGACCCAAAACGTTAATCTCTTCGCATAGGTGAACTAGGACGTGCGTCATGATGTTGAAGAAGGATGGTGGGAACACCAACTCGAAACTGACAAGACATTGCACCAAATCATTCTGTAACCTTGGTATGATTTCTGGATCGATTACCTTCTGAGAGATTGCATTGAGAAATGCACATAGCTTCACAATGGCTAATCGAACGTTTTCCGATAGAAGCCCCCTCAATGCAACCGGAAGCAGTTGCGTCATAATCACGTGGCAGTCATGAGATTTAGGTTCTGGAACTTTTTCTCTGCCATGTTTATTATTCCCTTTATATTCGACGAGAAGCCAGACGGTACCTTAATACTGAGCAGGCATTCAAAGAATATTTCCTTCTCTTCTTTGGTAAGAGCGTAGCTTGCATGACCCTGATGTATGCCGTCTTTTCCATGCATACGTTGCTGGTCCTCCCGTGCCTCAGGTGTATCTTTTGTCTTCCCATACACGCCCAAGAAGCCAAGCAGGGTCACACAAAGATTCTTCGTCACGTGCATCACGTTGATTGCGGAGCGGACCTCGAGGTCTTTCCAATAGGGCAGGTCCCAAAATATAGATTTCTTCTTCCACATGGGTGCGTGTCCGTCAGCGTCATTCGGAACAGGTTGTCCACCAGGACCCTTTCCAAAGACCACCTTCAAATCCTTGACCATATCATGTACATCAGCACCAGTACGGTGGCGAGGCTTCGTTCGGTGATCCGCCTCACCTTTCAAATGCTTGCCTTTCTTTCTTACGGGATGCCTGCTCGGAAGAAATCGACGATGTCCCAGGTTCACATTCTTATTAGCCAAATATATACTTTCGGTATCGTCCAAACAGTGCGTGCATGCGCGGTATCCCTTGTTTGTCTGTCCTGAAAGGTTACTGAGAGCAGGCCAATCATTGATGGTCACGAACAGCAACGCCTTTAAGTCAAATTCTTCCCCCATGTGCTCATCCCACGCACGTACACCTGTTCCATTCCACAGTTGTAAGAGTTCTTTAACTAATGGCCTTAGGTACACATCAATGTCGTTGCCGGGTTGCTTAGGGCCTTAGATGAGCACTGGCATCATAATGAACTTCCGCTTCATGCACAACCAAGGAGGAAGGTTATACAAACATAGAGTCACAGGCCAGGTGCTATGGTTGCTGCTCTGATCCCCAAAAGGATTAATGCCATCTGCGCTTAGACCAAACCATACGCTCCTTGCGTCATCTGCAAACTCCTTCCCGTACTTTCTTTCGATTTTTCTCCACTGCGACCCGTCAGTGGGTACTCTCAACTTTCCGTCTTTCTTACGGTCTTCTCTATGCCATCGCATCGCCTTGGCATGCTCTTTGTTTTGTAACAAACATTTCAACCGTGGTATTATAGGAGCATACCACATCACCTTGGCAGGAATCTTCTTCCTGGGCGCCGGCCCTCGACATCACCAGGGTCATCGCGGCTGATCTTATAGCGCAATGCACCACATACCGGGCAAGCGTTCAAATCCTCGTACTCACCGCGGTAGAGGATGCAATCATTAGGGCATGCATGTATCTTCTGCACCTCTAACCCTAGAGGGCAGACAGCCTTCTTTGCTTCGTACGTACTCTCGGGCAATTCGTTGTCCTTTGGAAGCATATCCTTTATCATTACCAGCAACTTTCCAAATCCCTTGTCAGATACACCATTCTCTGCCTTCCATTGCAGCAATTCCAGTGTGGTGCCCAGCTTTTTCTTGTCACCTACGCAATTCGGGTACAACAATTTTTTGTGATCCTCTAACATGCGCTGCAACTTCTTCTTCTCCAAATCACTTGCGCAGTTTCTCTTTGCATCGGCAATGGCCCGACCTAGATCATCAACGGGCTCATCTGATGCCTCTTCTTCAGCTTCTTCCCGCATTACCGGCTCAGCTTCTTCCCCCATTGTTGTATCATCGTATTCAGGGAACCCATGGCCAGGATAGCTGTCATCATCCTCTTCTTCTTCATTGTCTTCCATCATAACCCCTCTTTCTCCGTGCTTGGTTCAAACATTATAATGGGGCATGAAACCGTACTTAAACAGGTGGACGTGAATGGTTCTTGACGTAGAGTAATTGTTACCATTCTTACAGCGAGCACATGGACAAGGCATAAAACCATCCGCCCGCTTGTTTGCCTCAGCCGCAAGCAGAAAAGTATGCACGCCCACAACGAACTGGGGAGAGCATCAGTCATCGTACATCCATTGCCGGCTCATCTTCATTACACAACACCGAATAGACCAAATTAATACAAGTTCATACATAAAGTTCATACAATACTTAAATGCAACAAACAAATAACTCTCTAGCTAAAGCATTTAAATGCAACAACAAATACGATCAAGATCGCAACTAAGGTAACAATGGATCCAACAGCATAATGATACCAAGCCTCACTATCGATGGCGTATTTTCTAATCTTTCTAATCTTCAAGCGCATTTTCTCCATTTTGATCTTGTGATCATCGACGACATCGGCAACATGCAACTCCAATTCCATCTTCTCCCCCTCAATTCTTTTCAACTTTTCTTTCAAGTACTCGTTTTCTCTTTCAACTAAATTTAACCTCTCGGCAATAGGGTCGGTTGGAATTTTCGGTTCACATACCTCCTAGAAAAAATTTCTATGTCAACTTGATGGGCATAATTTGTCATAAACACAAAATGCAACTAGTTTTAAAAGAGAATATACATACCACATCCGAATCATAACAAGGACTAGGGCCGACGGGGACGGATATCAAAACCATGGCACTATATGTATAACAAACAACGTACGGGTAAGATAATTATACGAGTAACTATATATCCAAATCACACAAACATCAATTTTTATATAAAATTTCATGAACAAGAGGCTCACCACAAGGTGGTGCCGGCGACGGGACGGTGCGGGCGATCGACGGTGGCTACGATGGAGATTTAGAAGGTACTAAGTAAACCACACCTACATATGCAAACTAAGTGTTATTTTTGACCTCAAATTGCATATAAATCAAATACTAGCACATATATATATATATATCCTCCCAAATTACTAAACTCACAAATTAATCACTATATAAAGCATTGCAAGAGCTAATCTAGCAATGAGAGATGAAAGGACAAAGTTGCTAACCTTTGTGATCATTTGAATGGATGGGGGCCTTCAAATCTTGACAAATTTTGGGCAAAATGTGTGATGAGCTCGAGAGGAAGAGGGGAAGAACAGAGAGGAGAGGGGAAAGGGGAAGAACAGAGCGAGCTCGGGTGGACGAAGGGTCTATGTAGGACGACCTTTAGTACCGGTTCGTGCCAAGAACCGGTACTAAAGGGGCTGGAGGGGCCCCATTCTGACAACATCCTGCCACCACTCTCATTAGTACCGGTTCGTGGCACGAACCGGTGCTAAAGGTTCGCCACGAACCGGTACTAATGAAAGCGGCCCGGCTAGCCGTTGGAACCGGCACTAATGTATACATTAGTGCTGGCTCAAATACAAACCGGCACTAATGTGCTTCAACGTTTGACCCTTTTTCTACTAGTGAGTATCCATCATCCCAAAGAGCCAATGTTTTGTGCTTTGGTCCGTTGTAGCAATTAAGTACTCAGCTATTGAATCGTGTTTCCTGATGATGGGTCGGCCCATATCAGCAGACACGTGTGGGCGTCAGGACCCAGGGGCGGCGCCAGCGTGGGGTCATGTAGGGGCGGCCGCCCCGGGTAAATTTTGAGACCTAAGGTAGCTCCTCTACTACTTTGGCTAGTGGCCGCCATGGAAGATGAGACGTGTTCCCTGTAACCTGTGTGTTCGATCGTGGGATCAGCCGAGGAGGAAGACGAGGAGCGAAATAACGATTCGTTTTTGAGATGGGCCAGCTAGTACGTCTTATAAGTCTCTACTATTAAAGGAGGATCGAACGTCGTGATGGTTTGACCTCCCCCTTCGTACGACCCCGCGCTAGAAAAGATCGCACGTATTGTTGGGCCACCTCCTTCCCACGAGCCACGATCCATCCACGTTCGCCTCCCGCAAGAACCACAACGATTTTTTTACAGTACCTCACACTTCCAACCCTCCGGTTTGCAAGGGAAAAAACAAAAAAGAAACAACAATACCCACGCATGCACGTTTCCTACGCGATCTCGAACTGCCGCTAGACCGGGCAAAATCCACGCACCGGTATGCGCACATCTACACATGCACGATCTGCTAGGGCTTCTCCCATCGTGAACCTCTGCCTCTACTCCCTATTTCCTAACGACGTGACCATGTTCCTCCTTCCTCGTCATGCTCGCCATCGTGCCGGCCAGGAGGCCGCCATGTGCACCATTTCAATGGCGTTCCTCCTCGATCGAGGAGCGCGTCACTAGCATGACGCGGGCGGGGAAGTGGCGGACTCGCGGGGTTCACGCCTACACTTGGGTGGCCATCGCGCTCTACCTCCTGGCCTCTGAACTCACCAGCATCGGTCGCCGCGGCGGCGTCATCTCTATCGTCTTCGTCGAGATGCTCCTGGTGGTCCTTTATAAAGCCCTCACAGGGTCGATCGTCGTGCCTATCCTTCAATCAAGATGGAGGCGGAAGCGGCTGAGGCGCGGAGCCCCCGCGAATTGCCACGACTCATGGAGGAGCAGAAAACAAGCCGGCAGCATGCCTGAGCTAGGGCAGTGGCGGCAGCAATCCAGGTAGTTTTTTTTCTCTCATCTCTTATTCTCGTTCTCTCTCTCTCTCTCTGGTCTACAAGGACGTGCCACGGCTGCGCGTACAGACATGTGCCATCGGCGGGTAGCGCATCACAATGATCTGTCGCCTCCCTCCCTACAGCGATGGCCATCGCGCTAGCTACATCCATCCCGGTGCAGGACTGCTCGTCTCGGCTTCGCAGAATCGCAGGCGACGGCGCCGGTGACAGCTGCCAGCTGCTCGTGGGGCTACTGAAGGGCGCCGCCGGGCTTTTGATTAATGCTGGAACAGCTGCGGAGCGGCGTGCGTAAGTGCAGGGTAGGCAGTAGCCAGGGCGGCGGGAGAGGACCTAGGACACGTTGTGTTCATTCATGTAATCATGTTCGTCTCTCCCCTTCTCTTCGTCCTCTATTACTATGTTTTCCTCTTATATCCTGTAGCTCTGACTATGCTTTCCTCTTGCATCCTGTATCTTTAAGAACGACTTGTGCAGATAAAGATGAAAAATCTAGGGGAAGATTTTGGTGAGGAAGAAGAACAAAGGTAATTTATTTCTGGTCAACAAAACAAGTTTGTTCTTACACTTTGACGTTATGATTTGTGATTATTCACTAACATTGTGAGTACTAATGGGTATAGCATTTTCTGGAGAAAGGAATACTTTTCTACAGGTTATTTTATTAATGATAATGATACGAAATCACCATGGAATATTAATACAAGATCATATAGTACGTACTTTCTTTGCTTGCTATATACTCCCTCCGTTCGGAATTACTTGTCTTGAATATGGGTGTATCTAAAACTAAAATACATCTAGATACATCCATTTCTGCGACAAGTAATTCCGAACGGAGGGAGTACATATTACATCTCTATCACTCTATGTATATGCTCATGCCATCAAAAGTCTTTATTTCCTAGAGAAATAATAGCTGCACTACCACATATTTTATATGTTCGCTTCAAACTGAAGATTCTTTTTTTTTTGAAAAAAAGATTCTAATATTTTTTTGCAGGTTCTGACTTTTGAGGTTGCTCCATTCCATAACGTTGAGCTTCATAAAAATGGAGAAGGGACTTCTTGCAGATTCATCATCTATGATCTCACTTGTTACATTTCTCATTCCATTTTTTGTAAAACATATTGAATGAGTTTGACTCTTACTACTCTTAGATAAGTGGCAAGATTCATAATGTAGTTATACATGAGTTTATCATCATAATTTAAATATGTTTTCTTATCTTTCACAAGTGTAACAAAACAGATATGATATGCTACTAAGCTTTCCTATTAGACTGTCAATGCTACTTATTGTAGATATGTTGCTACACTCTTAAGCTTTCATATTAGAATTTTAACAATCCTTAAGTACTTCCCTTTACTCCCAGCGTTCTAGGTATGATGATCAGGGTCAGGTTTCACTAATTAACTGATGGATTTGTGCAAATATTTCAGGATCAACTGAAAAGAAAATTCAACTTCTTGATTTCCCAATTTAGTGAACCAGATCAAAGAGTTGTGTAGCCATTAGGTGGACAGTTCACACTGGTGTAAGTATTCATGACGCTGTAATATAACACTTCTTTGCCCTCTACTTATATTTGCTACTGTAAAGGAGAAACCATCTATCTCGGCGTGTCATTTTTTTAGGGAAGGTGTGTCATTCTTGTATTCTGTAAATTGTAACCAAGCATATGAAAGATTTGGTAAATGGTTCTGTTGGCAAAGTCATTATTCATGTTTCAAGGGGATGCCATACACCTTTAATTATTGAAGCTGGGAGGATGAAGCAGACTTTTGCCTTAGGTACTCCCTCCATCAAATGTAATGCCCCTGACTTTGCTTGTGCAACTTTGATCAGTTTTCTATACAAAAGTACATGGGTTGGACACATATAAATTGTATTGTATTACTCTTCTTGCAAAAAATTTTATTTCATATACGTTTATACTAATTTTGTAGACATACAATAAGTGATAATAATTGTTAAAGTTGTACGATGAAAATCCAAAAAAGTCAAGCACGCCTTATATGTTGGGAATGAGGGAGTATTAGAAAGGAGGGACTACTATTTTATTGGTGTCATTTAATATCTAATTATTTTGTTTGAAATAAAGTGCCAAATTTAATGATTAATTTTTCTTTGCTGCGTCATGCACGCATCTCTAATCTTTATGGTGTTGGCTGATGTACGTAGACTGTACATGGAATCCTAATGATCTACACTGCCAACTACACCAGGTGACAGATTGCTTCAATATAGTTTTTGTATGCGACGCAAAGAAAATAGTATGACACAGACAAGGAAACGAATTGTCGAAGTAATAGAGTTGTCACTTAAGTTTCAGATTCAATTTTAGTCTTTGAAAGTCGTCATCTAAAAAATGTATTCATAAAACTTAGAGCTCATAGAACTTCTATGATACGCTTAAATAAATAATGCATTCACTATAACCAAACTGATCAGATTATCTTATACTCCAAAGTAAAGCACATCAAACATCAATAGTGCAATGATTTGATCGGTAACATCTCTCCCGTGGCAACGCACGGGTATTCGACTAGTTGGTAGTAAAGGCCCAATTAAGCAGGAGCCCATTTCTATGTACAACTTCAAGCCTTGACGTTCCCCAATTTCTCTAACTTTCCATCACGATCGACGGAGTAAACAAATCTGGGCATTAGGCCATCACGTCTTCCGCCGCCGGCTCGCCGCCTCACCTTGGTGCTGCCCAAGCCCGATAGATGGTGCTTAATGGAGATCTGAGAGCCGGGTCGCCGCCTTGCCGTTCCCAATTTTTGGCAACTTCGCCACTGGAATCGCCATGCGCCGCGCTTACAAGTACAAGCAAGCAGCCATGGAGGACACAAACAGCAGGTTCTTCTGCTCTCCCCCAATCTTCTTTTCTTATCTTTTGTTGGAATAAGTGTCATATTATGCTAAGATTTATATTTTATTTTTTGTGCATTTTTTTGAACAATCTGTGCATGTTTTAGGTACCTGGACTTGAAGATTGGACATTTTGGGATGAATAACGAAAGATTCAATCAGCGAGAGCACAAGTTAAGCCTTATAATTGTTTTGGTTGTTTTTAATGCTTTTTTACCTAGTTCTTGAGATTGAAACTACTTTGAACAATTGTTTGTGTTGATTGTCTTATTTGTATGCATACTAGTTGCTAAATTTATGGTGTTGATTGTCTTGTTTGATACCATCATGGATTCGGATTTTGTTAACTTTAAAAGTCCGCCCCGGGTAACTTCAAATCCTGGATCCGCCACTGGCAGGACACCAACGCAGAAGGCGCCGGTTGGAAGGTCTCTACATCTCGCATCAGTTCATATAGTTCCCGCGTCGAGCTACAACCCCGTTGTCAAAGAAAAATACTGGGGAAAGACGGGAGCCAATATGACGCTCCCAGCGTCAAATTAGTTGCGAAACAAACATGAGTGCTGTAGTTGGCCGACCTACTTGTAGTTAATGTGACGCCACCCGGTTTTGTTTTGTTTTTGTTTATTTTCTATCTCCTTTTTAAGTTTTTCTTCTCATTTATCGTTTTTTAATAAATGTAAAAAAATTGAAAAAAATTCAGAATTTTATTTTGTTAGAAATTTCAAAAAATATTGGACTTTAATTTTTTGTTCATGTCTTTCAATATTATTCATTCTTTTACAAAGTTTCACATTTTTCAAAAATTGTAAAAAAATTCCAATAAATGATCGAAAGGTAAAAAAAATCTTCATATTTCGAAATTTTTCCTATGTTCAAAATTTTGTTCCTAATTTCAAAATATTGTTCGTTTTTCAATGAATTTTTCACGTTTAATTGTTTTTTGTAATTTTCAGAAAATGTTCACACTAAAAAATTGTTCGTGTATTTAATTTTATCTTCATTTTCTTGTGTTTTAACAAAAATTTCTATTGCCAAATAAATCATATTTTCTCAAAAAAATGTCCGGGCCTATAAAAAATTGTTTTCGTTTAAAAAATATTTAGCATTTCAAAATTGTTCACCATTTTCAAAAAATGTTTCAAAAAATAATGCCAAATGACGATGCTTCAATGTGTTCTTGAACATTTCACGATTCATGTAAATCTTCAGAAAACATCAGTTTTATTGTCTATGAGCAGGACTTGTCGAGTATGAGGTCCCAAGTTCAATCACCAGAAACCATCACGTTCCGGTTTGGAGAAATATATCTCGCGTCAGTGGGAAAAAAGTAGCGCAATCTTTCATCAGAAGCAACCTATCAGTCTTATAATACAATTTACTGGTTCAACCAGAGGTGTTCTAGATGCAGGTTAAGATCTTTGGGGTTCAAAATCTAGAATTTTGTGTGTCCAATTTCAGTAACAAAGCTGTCGCGCAGAATCTGTTGAAATTTTCCTTGGCATCAGATTCGTGCACATCCATGCATGCATGTAGCCCTCGCACCAGACTTGGAGCAGCCGACGACTCGTCGCTGACCGCCCGAGTCTATACATACCCCCGCGCGCCCGCCATGGCCACCATAGCCCGTACGGCAAAGCTCGCAGCAACTAGCCACCACGTAGTTTCCCTTTCTCCGACAGTGGTGGGGCGGTTAGCAATAGCGCACAGGGTCCTGGAGCTGACACTCGTCTCGGCGAGCAACCTGCCGAGCGTGAACCTGTTCAGCGGCATGCAGGTGTACGCCGTGGCGTCCGACTACGGCGATCCTCGCACGCGCCAGCGGACCCTCACCGACCGCGACGGCGAGACGGAGCCGGCGTGGAACCACACGGTCTGGTTCACCATCTCGCCAACGGCCGCCGCCGCGGGGTGCGCCTAGCTCCACGTGCTCCTCCGGACCGAGCGCTACTTCGCCGGTTCGTTCGGCTTCGGCGACCGCGACGTCGGGGAGGTGTTCATCCCCGTCGCCAACCTGCTCGCGGGCGCCTGCGCCGCCGGAGGAGGCACCCCGTGGCGGCGCGCGTCGTACCTGGTCCGGAAGGCGCAGAGCAGCAGGCACCGCGGCACGCTCAACATTGCGTTCCGCCTGGGCCCCGTGGTGGTGCCCCCCTCGGAACCCGATTGCCAGGCGGTCATGCCGCCGTGCCGGCCGGCGTGGAGGAATTTCAATTGGAACGGTCGTTTTCCGCTGGGGCTCGGCTCAGGGCTGCTCGGCGGAGGCTTCGCAGGCACGGCGACGGCATATAGATCCGGGTAGGAGGCCGCGCGTGTCGTCGGAGACTCGGAGGGTTGGCCTTCTAGTACAATATTCACATACAAGATACATAAGTACAACGTCAAGCATGAATAATACTGTATCATCAGATTTGATGGAGATGCGTATGATGGTCTTCTGTTAAAATTGCGCTGGAGTTTACTCCTCTGTGTGCCTCCGTTGTTGGCTTTAGAACGCCGGAACAAATCCACCAGGAGTTGATGTATGTATGTCGGCACAAAGATGGCCAGTACCTCAGGTCCTCGGCTATGGTTTTTGATGGACTAGAGCGGACGCCTCCGGTCTTGAAGCTCAAGCATGCAATGGAGCGTTGGCTCTGGCTAAAGATCTCAATTTATCACATGTGATCGTAGGCTCAGACTGCATGTATGTCGTCTCGAATATAAACGGAACTGTTGTTCCTTTTTATGCTTTAGTTTGGAGTGAAATAAGAGATAGAGCTAGAGATTTTGCAAGAGTCAGCTTTCGTTTTGAGAATAGGGCGACAAACCTTGAATCTCACACCTTAGCGAAGGTGGCTTCATCGCTCCCTGCTGGTCGCCACATGTGGCTAGGGATCCTACTAGACATCATTTGTATTCCTTCTGTTTTGAACGTTGAATAAATCCCTAGTTATAAACGGAATTATTGTTCTTTTTTATGCTTTTGTTTGGAGTGAAATAAGAGATAGAGCTAGAGATTTTGCAAGATTTAGATTTCGTTTTGAGAATAGGGAGACAAACCTTGAAGCTCACGCCTTAGCGAAGGCCACTTTGTCGCTCCCTGCTGGTCGTCACATGTGACTAGGGATCCTACCAGACATCATTTGTATTCCTTCTGTAGTTCTGTTTTGGACGTTGAATAAATCCCTAGTTATAAACGGAACTGTTGTTCTTTTTTATGCTTAAGTTTGGAGTGAAATAAGAGATAGAGCTAGAGATTTTGCAAGAGTTAGCTTTCGTTTTGAGAATAGGGAGACAAACCTTGAAGCTCACACCTTAGCGAAGGCGGTTTCGTCGCTCCCTGCTGGTCACCACATGTGGCTAGGGTCCTACTAGACATCATTTGTATTTCTTCTGATTTAAACATTGAATAAATCTGTTGTTATAAACCGAACTGTTGTTCCTTTTATGCTTTAGTTTGGAGTGAAATAAGAGATAGAGCTAGAGATTTTGCAAGAGTTAGCTTTCGTTTTGAGAATAGGGAGACAAACCTTGAAGCTCACGCCTTAACGAAGGCAGCTTCGTCACTCCTTGCTGATCGCCACATGTGGATAGGGATCCTACCAGACATCATTTGTATTTCTTCTGTTTTGAACGTTGAATAAATCCCTAGTTCACCTAAAAAAGAAAAGCTAGTGAATCGCATTTCCTCATGATGGGCCTGGCCCATATCACCAGACACGTGGGCGCCAGGACCCAGCGCAGAAGGTGCTGATTTGGAGGTCCCTACATCTCGTATCAGTTCATATAGTTCCTGCGTCGAGTTACAACCCTGTTGTCAAAGAAAAATACTAGGGAAAGATGGGAGCCAATATGACGCTCCAAGAGTCAAATTAGTTGCGAAACAAACATGAGTGCTGGAGTTGGCCGATCTACTTGTAGTTAATGTGAGGCCACCCAGTTTTTTTCTGTTTTCGTTTATTTTCTGTCTCCTTTTTAAGTTTTTCTTCTCATTTGTCGGTTCCTTTTTTAATAAATTTTAAAAAAATCACAAATTTTTCAGAATTATATTTTATTAGAAATTTCAATAAATATTGAACTTTATTTTTTCACGTTTTCTATATTATTCATTCTTTTACAAAGTGTTTACATTTTTAAAAAAATATATTTTTTCAGAATATCCAATAAATGATCAAAAAGTAGAAAAATCTTCATATTTCGAAAATTTTCCTATGTTCGATAAAGTGTTTAATTGTTTTTTTGGAATTGTCAAGAAAGGTCACACTAAAAAATTGTTCGTGTAGTTTTTTATTTTTTGTGTTTTCAACAATATTTCTATTGCCAAATAAAGCATATTTTCTCAAAAAAAATGTCTGGACCTATGAAAAATTGTTTTCGCTTAAAAAATATTTAGCATTTTAAATTGTTCACAATTTTCAAAAAAAGTCCAAATGATGATGCTTCAATGTGTTCTTGAACATTTCACGATTCATGTAAATCTTCAGAAAACATCAGTTTTATTGTCTATTAGCAGGACTTGTCGAGTATGAGGTCCCAAGTTCAATCACCAGAAACCATCACGTTCCGGTTTGGAGAAATATATCTCGCGTCAGTGGGAAATAAGTAGCGCAATCTTTCTTCAGAAGCAACCTATCAGTCTTATAAAACAATTTACTGGTTCAACCAGTGGTGTTCTAGATGCAGGTTAAGATCTTTGGGGTTCAAAATTTAGAATTTTGTGTGTCCAATTTCAGCAACAAAGCTGTCGCGCAGAATCTGTTGAAATTTTCCTTGGCATCAGATTCGTGCACATCCATGCATGCATGTAGCCCTCGCACCAGACTTGGAGCAGCCGACGACTCGTCGCTGACCGCCCGAGTCTATACATACCCCCGCGCGCCCGCCATGGCCACCATAAGCCCGTACGGCAAAGCTCGCAGCAACTAGCTACCACGTAGTTTCCCTTTCTCCGACAGTGGTGGGGCGGTTAGCAATGGCGCACAGGGTCCTGGAGCTGACACTCGTCTCGGCGAGCAACCTGCCGAGCGTGAACCTGTTCACCGGCATGCAGGTGTACGCTGTGGCGTCCGACTACGGCGATCCTCGCACGCGCCAGCGGACCCTCACCGACCGCGACGGCGAGACGGAGCCGGCGTCCAACCACACGGTCTGGTTCGCCGTCTCGCCCACGGCCGCCGCCGCGGGGTGCGCCTACCTCCACGTGCTCCTCCGCACCGAGCGCTACTTCGCCGGTTCGTTCGGCTTCGGCGACCGCAACGTCGCGGAGGTGTTCATCCCCGTCGCCAACCTGCTCGCGGGCGCCTGCGCCGCCGGAGGAGGCGCCCCGTGGCGGCGCGCGTCGTACCTGGTCCGGAAGGCGCAGAGTAGCAGGCACCGCGGCAGGCTCAACATTGCGTACCGCCTGGGCCCCGTGGTGGTGCCCCCCTCGGAACCCGATTGCCAGGCGGTCATGCCACCGTGCTGGCCGGCGCGAAGGAATTTCAATTGGAACGGTCGTTTCCCGCTGGGGCTCGGCTCGGGGCTGCTCGGCGGAGGCTTCGCAGGCACGGCGACGGCATATAGATCCGGGTAGGAGACTCGAAGGGTTGGCCTTCTAGTACAATATTCACATACAGGATACATACAAGTACTACGTCAATCATGAATAATACTGTGATGGAGATGTGTATGGTGGTTTTGTGTTAAAATTGCGCTGGAGTTTACTCCTCTGTGTGCCTCCGTTCTTGGCTTTTGAATGCCGGAACAAATTCATCAGGAGCCGATATACGTACGTCGGGACAAAGATGGTCAGTACCGCAGGTCCTCGGCTGTGATTTTTGATGGGCTCAAGCATGCAATGAAGGGTTGGCCCTGGCTAAGAATCACAATTTATCACATGTGATCATAGGCTCGGACTGCATGCAGGTCGTCTCAAATATAAACGGAACTGCTGTTCCCTTTTATGCTTTAGTTTGGAGTGAATTAAGAGATCGATCTAGAGATTTTGCAAGAGTTAGTTTTCGTTTTGAGAATAGGGAGACAAATCTTAAAGCTCAAGCCTTAGTGAAGGCGGATTCGTTGCTCCTTGCTGGTTGCCACAAGTGGCTAGGGATTCTACTAGACATCATTTGTATTCCTTCTGTTTTGAACGTTGAACAAATCCCTAGTTCACTTAAAAAAGAAAAGCTAGTGAATCGTGTTTCCTCATGATGGGCCGGCCCATATCAGCAGACACGTGGGCGCTAAGACCCCAGCACAGAAGACACCGATTTGGAGGTCTCCGCACCTCATATCAGTTCATATAGTTCCTGCGTCGAGCTACAACCCCGTTGTCAAAGAAAAAAACTGGGGAAAGATGGGAGCCAATATGACGCTCCCAGCGTCAAATAGTTGCGAAACAAATGGGAGTGGTGGAGTTGGCCGACCTATTTGTAGTTAATGTGAGGCCATCCGGTTTTGTTTTGTATTTGTTTTTTTTCTCTTTTTTAAGTTTTTCTTCTCATTTTTCGGTTTCTTTTTTCAATAAATGCAAAAAAATCGCAAAATGATCAGAATTTTATTTTGTTAGAAATTTCAAAAAATATTGGACTTTAATTTTGTTTGTTCACGTTTTTAAATATTATTCATTCTTTTACAAAGATTTTACATATTAAAAAAAGAAAAATGCATTCTTTTTTCAGAATATCCAATAAATGATCAAAATGTTAATGAAATCTTCATATTTCGGAATTTTTCTATGTTCGAAACGTTGTTCCTATTTTCAAAAAAATTGTTCGTTTCCAAATGAATTTTTCGCATTTAATTGTTTTTGGAATTTTCAAAAAATGTTCACACTAAAAAGTTGTTCGTGTATTTTATTTTATTTTCATTTTTGTGTTCTAAAAAATGTTTCTATTGCCAAAGAAACCACATTTTCTCAAAAAAAATGTCTGGACCTATAAAAAATACTTTTCGTTCAAAAAAATGTCTGGACCTATAAAAAATGTTTCAAAAAAAATGCCAAATGACGATGCATCAATGTATTCTTGAACATTTCCCGATTCATGTAGATCTTCAGAAAATATCAGTTTTATTGTCTATTAGCAGAAGTTGTCGAGTATGAGGTCCCAAGTTCAATCACCAGAAACCATTACGTTCCGGTTTGGAGAATTATATCTCGCGGCAGTGGGAAATCTTTTTTTTTTTGATAATCTTCTTTTTTTGATAATCCTCGCGGCAGTGGGAAATCAGTAGCACAATCTTTCATCAAAGCAACCTAACGGTCTTATAATACAATTTACTGGTTCAACCAGAGGTGTTCTAGATGCATGTTAATTAAGATCTTTAGGGTTCAAAATCTACAATTTTGTATGTCCAAGGTCAGTAACAAAGCTGTTGCGCAGAATTTGTTGAAATTTTCCTTGGCATCAGATTCGTGCACATCCATGCATGCATGTAGCCCTCCCACCAGACTTGGAGCAGCCGACGACTCGTCGCTGACCGCCCGAGTCTATACATACCCCCGCGCGCCCGCCATGGCCACCATAAGCCCGTACTGCAAAGCTCGCACCTACTAGCCACCACCTAGCTTCCCTTTCTCCGACAGTGCTGGGGCGGTTAGCAATGGCGCACAGGGTCCTGGAGCTGACACTCGTCTCGGCGAGCAACCTGCCGAGCGTGAACCTGTTCAGCGGCATGCAGGTGTACGCCGTGGCGTCCGACTACGGCGATCCTCGCACGCGCCAGCGGACCCTCACCGACCGCGACGGCGAGACGGAGCCGGCGTGGAACCACACGGTCTGGTTCGCCGTCTCGCCCACGGCCGCCGCCGCGGGATGCGCCTACCTCCACGTGCTCCTCCGCACCGAGCGCTACTTCGCCGGTTCGTTCGGCTTCGGCGACCGCGACGTCGGCGAGGTGTTCATCCCCGTTGCCGACCTGCTCGCGGGCGCCTGCGCCGCCGGAGGAGGCACCCCGTGGCGGCGCGCGTCGTACCTGGTCCGGAAGGCGCAGAGCAGCAGGCACCGCGGCACGCTCAACATTGCGTACCGCCTGGGCCCCGTGGTGGTGCCTCCCTGGGAACCCGATTGCCAGGCGGTCATGCCGCCGTGCCGGCCGGCGCGGAGGAATTTCAATTGGAACGGTCGTTTTGTGCTGGGGCTCGGCTCGGGGTTGCTCGGCGGAGGCTTCGCGGGCACGGCGACGGCGGCATATAGATCCGGGTAGGAGGCCGCGCGTGTCGTGTACAGTATTCACACTAGTAGAGTGTCCGTGCGTTGCCACGGGCTCTTGAAATACTTTATCAGAGTTACATGTTAAAATTCACACATACAAGCAATATAACACAAACTGAAGTCCATTATTGCAATGTAACAAGCTGAGTGATGTTACAACTTAACATCTATTATAAAAATATTAATATCTAGATGATGCGCTTAAGAAAATCTTTCACAATATCAGGAAAGTTTCCTCTAGCTTCATTCCCGCGATGGTTTAGCAAGTATAATAAAAATTGCTGCCTCAATTCATACCCATCCTACAGAAAAAAAATGTAGTTAGTATAAAAATTCACGGAGAAGGTCTTAAAACATGTAACCCACAATACTCACCGCGCAAACCGGCTTGACCAATTCTTTACCGTTCCACCAGAGCATAAAATGAAAAACAAAATAGCCAGACACATTCCTGGAAAACTTTCAATTAATATTATAAATAATATAATGATACGAAAAGTAAATATTCTTATTATGAATTCATTACCCGTCTATACTCGTTGGAACACCGGCCGGAAATAAACGATGCCATTTAGATATATCAGAATTCCATCCAGGCAGCTTTATTTCAAGTGCTTCTTTAAAATCCCTTGAAAAACTTTTTAATTTCAGTGAATGCCTCAAGTTTTTATCCTCTGACAATTGTGATGATTGAATAGGATCCATAATATGTAGACGACGTGCCTCTTTGTCGATGATGTACAGGATGTATCGGCCGATGGATGCATAGGGAAGATAAATCTACAAGTGGAGCTATTAGAAACAAAAACAAACCATGATAACAATGGTCAAAATATTTTATTTACCTTATTGCAAGATGAGATGTCGGTCTCCATCCCAGGCCAGCTATCAAATAATGTTGCCAACGTCTGGATAGTTTCCTTCTCACAAAACTTCTGACCTCGTATTGACTCTAGCAGCATGGACTAAGTAGAAGAGAAAAATATTGTTTCAACATGCTGATACTAATGGCACCTAGAATGAAGAGTTATGGTAACTTACACAAAATCGTAGATCCATGTAGTGTGTAGGAGGGTCTGTGAACAATACTCCCTCGTCACATGCCAGCATAAGCACGGCGGTGTTGAAGCAATCATTGTCCATGGGCTGCTCCATGTTAAGTATGCACTGAAATTTCTTAAAACTTAAGCTCATTGGATCGGGTGTGGAGCTCCGGACCCACACATCCCTGTAATTTGGATGGTAAGAAGAACAATAATATACATCCGCACATTAAATATTGATACATGATACTTACTCCAAACATCCAGCATCATAGATCGACATGATGTAGCTGCAGAGGCCGGCAAGTATTTCGCGTTGGTCCATGGGAATGATAGTGATTGGGGCGGGACGTTTCTCTTCGACAACGTCAGATGGATTATCCAGGATCTCAAGATCAGAATTATCATGGAGCAGACAAGTTTCTTCGCTAAGAGGTTGATGGTACACGGGACATCCTTTTAACTTATTAAGCTCTGAATCGAGCAAAATAATTGCTAATTTTTGTCAAAAATGTTTCATATCCTCCTACAAAAAAAATTGAAAACAATTTATAAGATATTTTGATAAAACATTATGAGATAATGTATAAAACCGAAATACCTGCGTAAACTGGTCTGACAGTCCACGTGGTGCCCAGTATTCCATATAATTTAGCATAAACAATCCACATGATACGCTATAATATTATAAAATAATGCTTTAGAATATCAGACAGATGAATCTAAAAACAAAGTATTGAAACAAGTACTTACCCATCGGTTTGTATTGCCTCCTGAATTTGCTCTACAATAGTCCATTTTGTAACATTGAGATCAGGCCACTTATGACCGTTGATAAATTCCGGATTATGCTCTGCAAGTTTCAGCCATTTCTCGAGCCCTAATAACTTTTATGTATATACGAGAAATGTTAAGGATAAAGTCAAACAAAATAAATGCTAAGATGAGAAAAGAAATAGATAGTTACCGTAGTAGCAAGGTCATTGCGTTTGACATTCTCACCAAGTGAGTCCAATACTTGGATCTCTCGTTTTTTGGCGTTGGCAACTGCTAGATACCAATGGTAGCCCGGCATGTTAATCAGAATGAACAACTGGTGTAAATAAGATACAAGTCACAGTCACAATTAGATATAGTTATTAATAAATCATTAGGAGTAGAGATCAGCGGCGGTGGAAGTATGACGAAAAAAACCCAGCGAAAATTGACCAGACGACTATTCACCAAGTCGTCCATTAGGAGTAGAGATCATTAAACATATAAACTAAATAAAAACAATCCATAATTATATGCATGGATTACGAGACAAAAACTAACCATATCTTGTTGTAGATAACTATTAACATGACGCACGATGCGACGATATTTTGATGGGTCTATGTCTCTTTCCCCGTCTTCTTTTATCTGGCCGGATACAAACGTGGTAATAATGTGTACCTTTTCACCTGCCCTGTCTTGTAAATTCTCATGAGCAAGCATACAATATATGTAAGCATTTATCACCTGCAAACAATATTTAAAATATATTTATACATTATGATATTATATATAATCAATTAATTACAAAGATTGTGCAATTGGTCTTACACCATCATGTAAGAACATGTCATTTTTAATAAGGCATTCCAAATCGTCAGTTGCTAACAAGGCATCTCCAATGTCCACAAACTGGGTATTCTTAGGGGCAGACTTGATTGATTCGATGACTGTAATATCTCTAGGGGTATAAACATAGTCTATGAAATTCATAATAAAGTGAGCCATCTTATTAAACAATAAAAGCCAAATTAGTTGAATACAAAAGACAATATCACAAAAAAATGTTGATAATAATAAAAAAAAATACCTTGTGGGATAACATGTAAATTAGCATCCTTTTTTGGTTTATTATGAGATATAACCTCTTCGACGTGATTATGTTGTGAATTTCCGGCCCCTTACAGCGACATTGCATCTGAACCCTCAATGAATTCTTTCCGTGCATCTCCAGAGTCCATATCCATGTATACTATATCCTGAAAAAACAAAAATATAAATACACCATTCATTTGATCGTATATAACATAGATACAGAGTAAGGTTAACTATATGCACCTCTTCTCGCGGTGTTTCAGTGCGGTCTGTCATCGTTGCATCCGTGCGTATGTCGGAACCCATCAATTTATATCTATGCTAAAATATATTTATTATTTTTTACTACATCATAAAACTATATATAATATATAATACAAAACAACTGTTTAATCTGATAATAAGGAAAGCATTTGGTTATATTAGAAAAAAAATGCTTGTTAAATCATTTTACAAGAAGAATAATTCGGGGAAAACAACAATCTATAATGTTCATATAAGTTAGTAGGCGTTTAAAATTGCTTAAACTATTTTAAAATTAAATGATAGGCTATGGAAAATTGACAAACAAAAACTAAAACAAACAACCCAACATTAACAAAGTTTATTTGTTTCATCTATATGTTTTTGTGATACCCTTAATAATGTAACAAGCATAAAAATATTTATTTTCATGAACCAGGTTTATATATATATATAGAATTTTGTTTATTTACAAATCAATAATTACGATTTTTTTGTTTAATATCATTTTGTGAGGTACAAACAAAATCATCCCAACATTAATAACAAGAATACCATGATGAATTATATATGATGAAATATAAATGATATTTCCTACTGCATCATATTATTATATGTAGTATATAATAAACCATTTTGATATTATTATAATTATATGCAACACAACTTATTCATATGCAAAAAATGTTGTTTAAATAACTATTATGAGAAGCCAAATTTATTTTATATTATATTTCCTGATAAAAAATATTTGTAACACAATTTATTGGTATGCAAAAAAGAAAACCAATTTCATATTATTAGAAATATATGTTGTTTAAATAAATGTCATACGCCATATTCCTAAATTTTTTTCATAGTTTTCAAAAAATGTTCATGATATTTGAAAACTATTTTTGCTTTTTACATAAATGTTCTTGATATTTTGATATTTCATAATGTGTTTTTCAAATTATGCAGGTGTTATTGTTTTTTAAATAAAACTGATGTATATTATCAAAAAATGTTAGGTACTTTCAAAAATTCTTCCTCAAATTTGAAAAAGTCTAATTGCTTTTTAGAATTTTTTTATGGATTTATCAATGAAGGTTTTGACTTTTCAAAAATTGACCTGGATTTTAAAAAATAGTTATTTTTAATTGAAATTAGTTCTCAAAGTCAATACAATGTTAATATCTTAAAAACTTGTTCACGTTTATGAAAATATTATAGATTTTTTAAAAAGGTTACGATTTTCAAAGTTTGTTCTTAATAATCATAAAATGTTTGTGCTTGTAAAGAACTGTTCACACTTCCGAAATTGTTCATTTAAAAAAAATGGATGTCATTTTCGAATGTTTTTTAAATATTCAAAAACTGTTTGTGGTCAAAAAACTTTTCAAATTTATCAATTTTTTTATTTGTTAATTGTTTTTTCTCAAAATTCATAAAAAAATATGTTTGGAAAATTTGTTCGCTTTTTCATTTTTGCTATCTATTTTCAAAAGCATTCATGTTTTTAAGAGAGAAATAAGGTGATGAAGCAGAAAAGAAAGAAAAAAAAATAAGAAAGAAAAATAATTTGGGCCGGCCGGCTCGGGACGAAGCCTTTGCGTGCCCAGCCGCCCGCCGCGCGACGGCCCACCTCCCACGCTGCGGCCGCGCTTAGCGTTCCACCTACCCGCCCGTCAGCCCACCTCCCCGCTTCTCCACCTACCCCGCCGCCCACCTTATCCTATCCCTCCGCTCCACTCCCCTCCACTCGCTCCTCTCCCCTCCACTCACTCCCCCGTCGCCCCAGTTTCCCCTCCGTCGCCGCGTGCGTCGACGGGCTGGAGTCCGCGCGGCTCCGCCCGGCGACCGCCGCATCAGGCCCTCTCCTCTCCACTACGTGTGTTGAATATTCAACCTATCGCCCTCTCACCTCACCCCCGACGCATCACCGCGCACCTCGCCGAGAACGCAACCACCAAGACTCCGCCCGGCGAGAGCTGCGTCTCCGGCGAGCCGTGTGCGGCTGAGGGGACGCACGCATCGAGCTTCATCGCGCATGCGCGGGTGCTGGATCCGGTGGTGGTCTGTTCAGATCCGCCACGTTGCTGGTCTCCGGCGATGTCAAGGTCGAACCGAGGCGGGGTGCATCCATCTGCAACGACAGAAGCTACGGTACGCGCGTCCGAACCCTGTATTCCTCCTCTACTTCTTCCATTTGTGGAATCCCTGGCCTGATCTCCTCCTCGCCTTCTGTTTCGAGGCGGCTCCCCGACGGCCAAGACACGGCCAAACTGGTGCATCCTGTCGTCTTCATCGCCGGCAAGAAGCAACACCACGAGGTGCAGTCACGGTGGTCTACCACTCCGCCGTCTTCCGCAACCCATCCCCACTTCCGTGGCAAGGTGAGACAAACGGCCCCTCCCCCGTCCTCCGTCCCCACTAATGGCCGTAGGTCTGCGGTTTGCTGTAGTTTAGGGCTAGCTACATGAGCGTGTACTGCTAGAACGTTAGCTTTAGGAGAAGAGAGAGGGATTTGAGACAACAGATCGAGTGTTGCCGTGTGGAGTGTTGGGTATCTTTTGCACTTGCTCCATCAGTATAGTGCTACTATTTCATATCATTTATTGATGATTTGTTTTTTCATAATTGAATTGGCGAATGATGAAAAGGTGTAATGTTCAGGGATTTTTGCTGGATGATTTGTTGATCCAGTTTAATTTTAGTAGGCATCTGGGTACTGTTTATGAATTGATAGTGCACCTTGCTTAAATCCTACAGTATTATTTATACTTTTCTGAAACAATCACCGTAGGACTATTATGACTACTGCATCTTATTTTAGTTTGGAGATAAGTCATCTTGGCAAAATTACTTCGTATTTGCAACTGATTGATAGTGCACCTTGCTTAAATCCTTCTGCTTTTGCATGCTACTATATATTGCTTTTGGTTTTAGTTAAGCTAACATCACCAATCTTTTAATGATAGCTGGGCTTGGGCTTCTGCACAAGTTATGGCCTAGTTTTTTTACTTAGTAATTTTGGTTTCTCAATGTTATTACGAGACCCATTTATTCCAGCTGCACTTTATGGAAATATAATAAACTAAATACCAGACAGTGATATGATGTCAATAGTCATCTGGTTATGAAGCTGTCATTTTAATCATGAAATAGTCACTATTCGATCTTTCTTTCAATTACTAGAAACAATTTTGTGTCTTACCACCCCATATTGAATTTGTGCTAACTATACACAAATTGGGCTGAACTGGGATCATGGTATTTAACCATGATAAGCTAAAGGTAGTTTAAACATGTTTAATAAAGTCACTTTTGCTTCTTGTTGTTGTGATATATTGTACTATTATATGGTCAGCTAGAAGATGAAAACTATATTTTTTGGAGTTGAGCTTAAACTAATTTCTTCATGTTGTTGATGTTTTTTGTGGTTTCATGCACTTTTGTTTGTGAACTTGGAGACAACTTGGAGACTATGCTTATTGGACAGGCTGCTTCTTGCCAGTGCAAAGTAAGCAGAACAACCCACACAACCAAGCAATCAAAGTAAGTAAAAGCACCACAATATGTATGCATTTTATGTACATAGGTATGATACGCTCGTTTACTCACATTGATTTTGACTAAACTTTATTGTGCAGTAGGAGTAGTTGCTAGAAGTAAACTTTGTTGAAAGCTCATCGATGTGCCGACTTTTGATAGTCAAGGTATTGTTTCTGAAAATAGTTTTCTTAGCTTCAGTGTTGTTGGATTCAATATATATTGAGCTATGTTTTTGGTGCTACAAGGAAATCCTGGACACTTACAATCAAGTTGGGCATACATGTCAACTCATTTTTGAGGAACCACATATATATCAATTATGTGAGGTGAGGGGATAGAGTTGTGAAGGCAAATTATAAGTAAAACTACTTGACCTAAAAACTTCTTATCTACTGCTTGCTATCAAAACTTAGTGTCTACTGTTTGCCATAAAAACTTCTTGTCTACTGCTTTGTCATCTTTCGTTTTTTAGTACATATGTACTTGTGTGTGGTGAGCTTCATGTCTGAAATTTGCATTGTGCTTACAAGTCAATAAGGCATATAATGCAAAATAATATTATTTATCTTCACTTGTACATTAGAGTCATCTAATAACAGAGGTCAATGATGTGACCATATCTTCATGAGTTAGAGACACTACAAGTCCTTAGAGTCATCTAATGACAATAATTATTTTGGTAATCTTTGCCCAAGGATGGGTTTTTCTGGTGGAATTTGCAGACGCAGATTGAAAATAGTTTGCTCACCTATGCAGTCTAGAATATATGATGAATCTATTTTTCTTCAGTTGTAGCTCACCTAATAGGACATGATCATAATAAAATAACTATTATACTTTTTGAGAAGATACAGATCAAGAAATCTTCATACCTAGATGAACTCGCCTTCTTGATCCTCCTCTGGAATTTTACCTCTAGGACTGGCTAATTTGATCTTTTGCTATCTGTGATGGGCGAAGGGAGAGAAAGGAGGGGGAGGAGGGATGGCATAGGTTAACATATATAGATAGGCCATGCGCCGGATAACTGGGTAGGAAATCATGCCTTGTTCTAGTCCCACCATATATTACTGTATGGTGCAGATCTATTTCCTTTCGAGATCAAATGCCCACCTGTTAATATATTAGAAAAGATGTCAATAATTATAACTTTCTAAATAGGTAAATTGTTATTGTATTCATTAATTAATCAACTTATCGTTGATTTGCATGCCAAGATTACCTTTAACTGGCCACACATTTTACATTGTATCTACTTAAATAATAATAAAATTAATATATATCCCTGCCAGTGGCATCAAAACATATAACTTCCCAATTTTCGTATGAGTAAAATAATATTGTAACATGTATATACTGTATTCAAGAACACATACAAGATAATCATTGCTTTATCAGAAACATCTTGAGCAAGACAGAGAACTATGGATCCTGTGTGAACTATTGAAGGTACGTGCCCTATGACCATTGATTGTTGGTTTAAAGTATACATCGTATCGTATAACAGTGCGTGTATGGATGAAGTTATACGATACGAGATTAGCTACTGCAAAAGAAAAATAACGACGTGCATAATAACGATGAAATTGTAATTAATTTATTTCTTCACTTAAATACTTCACTGAAAAAAATGAGTGTATACATCGTATCGTATAACAGTGCGTGTATGTATGAAGTTATACGATACGACATTAGGCTTTAGAACTTTAGTGTGACGAAGAAGCCCAGATGGTATGCCATGCCCCACTTAAACACAGGGACATATTGTGGCTCTCCTACTAAAGATTTTTATCGAGAGCACGCGAAAGGCGTCCCTTAGCTTTAAAAAAGGGGACAAACAATATGTACAAGATTTACATGGCTGCAGACGACGTGCCTGCCATCTCCTAAAAACCCTCCTAGGCTACTATTAACAAAAATGTAGAACTCCACTCCTTCTAGCTAGAGCCCACAGGTGGCGCTCCATGAAAATGTTCCCGGCTAGTTATTGCTCACTAGACAGATTATTCCTAACTAAAACTCTACCATTCCGTTGCTTCCATATACTCCAGCAAATCAACATGACAAAAGAGTCGAAGTCCTTTCGGTGTGTCTTGGGCATCCTCTCACTCGATGCCACCCACCAATGTTGCACCTTTTCATGCCCATTGGGTATCAGCTGCAGAGGTATCCCTACCTTGGAAAAGCATTCGAACCAGACCTGTCTAGCATAGACGCATTGTGCAAGGATGTGATCCACCGTGTCCTGCTCCTGATCACACAAGAAGCATGAAGATACCGTATCCTGCAAAACGTGTCGAACTCGCCTATCCGATGTCCAGTTCCTATATTGGACGGCCAACCACATAAGTAGCTTGCATGAGAGAGGTGCCCCGCT
Source organism: Triticum monococcum (assembly GCA_034509565.1). NCBI lineage: Eukaryota > Viridiplantae > Streptophyta > Magnoliopsida > Poales > Poaceae > Triticum > Triticum monococcum. The sequence goes on along the minus strand of CM067842.1, from coordinate 69,798,979 downwards.
TTTCCATATCGCGTCCGCAAGCTGAAATTGCACCCATCCCTCACACATAATCGCGTAAGCCGAAGAAGCCGAGTAGGTGCCCGCACCATTCCATCTCATACTAAAGATCGATATGTGCATGGTCTACTCATGCAGCCTCTCCCCCCATCCTCTATCCTTGATGCATCATGCCGCCTCTCTCCCTTATCCTCTCTCGATTGCAGCACTGATCGGGAACCGGAATGTCAAGCTCGATTTCTAGTTTGAGAAGCTAGACCCCTTGCCAGAATAAGTTGCTTTGTCGTCGGAGCGGTTGAATCCTCGTAGGGTAGGAGATATGTTAGTGGGTGCGATTGTTTTTTCAGCTGATTCGCTGGACCCCTCACCGGTTAAGCTGATTTATCTCCGAAGGAAATGGATGTTAGCTTATTTTTTAGCGTCTACGGCGAAAGCTAGGCGCTAGGCCAATGCCCAGAACTTAACCGCCCAAAGGCGAGCGCTTAACAAACAGAAATTACCAAAACAACAAATATAAAAGCGAAACCAACTTGTAGTAGTACCAAAACTTTAATAGTTTTAAATATTACAAACCCAAAAAAAAATTATAGTTTCCATCCATAACCAAACATGACAAGATGAGTGAAGTAATCCTGATGGTTCTGCATGCATAGAAGCATATTTAGTTGTTCAAAACCCTCAAGGCCGCCGTAATCTCCTGAGGGATGTTTCCAGCAGCTAGATTGTCTTTCACCATCAGCATCTGGACTACCACTTGGCTCCTGAGCATAATTGGATCCTAGAGAGAATGAAACAAATTCACCATTAAACGCTGAACTGGTTGGATTATAAATGGCACATTAAAACTCGTCGTATAGATAATTACTCTGGTGTTCATCCACGTCATGCTACGCAATGAACCGAGCTGGTGGGCCATCTCTTGTAGAACTAAGAAACCCGAGTCTTTGCTGTGACAAACAGAATAAAAACTTGAGATTTCTACATACTGCATCTTATTCATCTGAAAAATTTATTAAATTACCGTCGAAAATTGTATGACATGTTGTCATGTCGCCAATCCTTGAGTTCGGTGTTCCATCCAAGGACCCTAGCCTGCAACACTTCATTGAGTTCTTGCTTCAAAATAGTGATCTCCACATCCTTTAGTCATTTGCTCTGATGTTGAACCGGGTTGAGGTAAAACCTGAGGAGTTGCATTAATGTTGACGTGTTTTCCTCCATATATATGACTCAAATCTAGAGCTTCTGGAACAAACCGAAATCAAAATGATAATGTTCTTAGTATGTTAATGCACAGCTGAAACACAAACTCTATAAGATAGATACGGGTCACGACGAAAGACCTATCTTGTAATACCGTTTGGACTCTGTGCTACGGCTGCGCCCGACAGCTCGTTAGTGAGACCGCTGAGAGAAACAAACGTTGATGAGGTTGCCGGAGTGCCCGCTTGATGCAAAAAAAACCAACAGTGATCATTGTTCATACAAGTAAATCGGCTATTTTATAATAGGTGCACATTGTTTTAATTAAAAATCAAACAAATATACCAGGTGTTGACCCGCAAGCTTGCTTCTGATGGTCAAGTTTCTTTGCTTCCTCCTCTTTCTTCCGCCGATAAGTAGCTCTCCTCTTGGCGTTTATCTGCTCCCTTTGTTCATCAGTCAAGATACCTTTTTTACTTTGGTTGGTGGCATTCTCGAAAGATCCTGTAGTCATGTGCTCGGACATTGCTTGGGTTTGGGATAAAACCTGAGCAGCTGTCATAGAGTCCAGGTGTATTCCTCCATCATTACGAGACACATCAAAATCATCTGGAACAGAACAAAAGCAACCTTTGGATTGTTCTTACACTGTTTTTGACAATCTTGAAACACAACCTCTATAAGAATGCTAAATAACCGAGATTCCCGGGTCTCCCTTCCAACTTGTTTTTTGCTCACCTGAGTTCAGATCGGGAGCTTGATTCTCATGATCAAGTTTCTTTGCTGCCTCCTCTAACTTCCGCCGATAAGTAGCTCGCCTCTTGGCGTTTATCTGCTCCCTTTTTTCATCAGTTAAGATACCTTTTTTATTTTGTTTGGTGACATTGTCGGACGTTGGAAGGGTTTGGGATATAACTTGAGCAGTTGACATAGTGGACATGTGTATTCCTCCATCATTAGGAGTCAGATCGAAATAATCTATAACAAAACAAAAGCAATATGATATTGTTCTTAGATTGCCGGGTCTCCTTTTCAATATGTTTTTCCCTCACCTGAGTTCAGATCAGGAGGACGCCGAACACATCTGATATCAACATCAGTGGGTTGGGGAACATCCAGGTCAGCGGTCTGTTTAGGTATGGAGTGGCCTGGAGCATGGCTCATACAAACTACTGAGTTTGTCGATGATGAAATTAAGAGAAGAAAATGATGAGTACTCTATCCGCACAGCCTCATACCTGGACTAAGAGGGCGATTATCAACAATGTTTGTCCCATCCATCTGGTATCCATCAACTTCAGTACCCATTAGTTCATTATGAACAAAAAACGATTGTCCAGACGGTTCTAGTGTCAGCCCATCTGAGTGTCATTCATACAAGTAAGCGAGACCATTTTGATAAATAAATATTATTGAATAGAGGTAAATTGACAATCCAAATGTCATAAATGGATCCGCACATTGGTCTCACCATCATTTGTCGAATTAAAATTATCTAAAACAACGACAAATAAGGAAATCACAGTCGGGATATAGCTTCACATGTAGGATTTTTTTATAGTCAAAGATTTACCTCTTGTTTCATCCGATGATGTTGTATGTTTCGCAGTTTTGCTTTGTGGATTCCCCATACTCACCTGCAAGCAAAGTCTTCAAAATTTTAACAACGGCTTATGAACTGTTCCATAATGAAGTTGTCTACCCTAACTCAATTAATTTGTTATCCCCTTCTGTGTTGGGAGGTTTTATGTTACCAAACAGCTTCTTAATTGTTTGATCTATTTTGTGGTTTCATGCACTTTCGTTTGTGACCTGGGAGAGAACTTGGAGACTATGCTAACTGGACAGGCTGCTTATTGGCAGTGGAAAATAACCAGAACAAGGCACAAAACCAAAATCTCAAAGTAAGTAAAACCAGCTAAATGTTTATGCATTCTCAGTACATCGATATGATATGCTCATTTACTCACTGTGATTCTGGACTATGAAGCTACTTATGACCTGGTAGTCATCGCAATAAACAGCTGTATCTCTGATACAAACATTCCATACCTTCATCGCAATAATTATAGTGTCCCTTGCATCGCTCCCGGATTGTGTACCTTAATAATTTCAGCTGGCTCGGCTTGGCTTGAGCACAAGTTATTTTCCACTTTTTTTACTTAGTAACGTTGGTTTCTTATAGTTTTTAGAACTGCCATATATTTTCTCTGCACTTTTTGGTTTGATATTAAACTAAATAGCAGAAACTGTTATATCTTTCTGGAAACAATTATCTGTCTTACTACCGCATCTTGAAACTGTGCCAAATATACACAGAATCTGATGTACTGGGATCTTGGTATGTAACCATGATAAGCTAAAGATATGTTTAATGAAGTCACTGTTGTAAATTTCAGAAATTGGGCCTGCCATACGATGGTCCACGATTTGAAGTTCGTCAGCTTCAAGTATATGGAAACCAAGTAAGCACAATCAACCAACTGAAATATGCAAATTTATAAGTGCTGTTTGGCCTACCATGTTTCGGCAAAGATAGTCACAAACAAAAATAAACTATTTTGTTTACATAGGTAAAGAGCAGAAGTTGCAATACTTACAACAAAAGTTGGATCCTGGGCGCGTCCACAAGGGGATCACGGCGTCACGTGGCCCAGTCTCCTACAGCGATCCCACACCAGATTGGCTTAAGTATGAATATTCAGTATATGAAACAATGTGTATGAACTTGCACTACTCTGATTGAAAGAGGAGGAGCGATGGGTGGCCGTCGTCAGATCGGGGTTCTGATCGCCGGCGAACGCTAACCGCGGGATTGCGGCCCCGTGTCTGCGGATACGCCAGATCGCCGCCGCCTCGTGCAAGTGCTACGGCCAAAGGATGGATCGGCCGCGTGATGCAACTGCGTTTGCGATGGGATGGATCCGACGCGGTCTGGGCGTACTGGTGGATCTGGCGTGCGACCCGGCGGCGGCAGAGTGAGATCTGTGTGAACGAGGGATGGATCCCATTTGTTTTAGATAGGATGACGAAAATAAACCGGAATGTGATGACGAAAAAAAACCGGCGGTGGAAGTATGACGAAAAAAAACCAGCGAAAATTGACCGGACGACTATTCACCAAGTCGTCCATTAGGAATTTAGATAAAAGAAATATAAGTACTACGTCAAGCATGAATAGTACTGTATTATCAGATTTGATGGAGATGCGTATGGTGGTTTTGTGTTAAAATTGTGCTGGAGTTTACTCCCCTGTGTGCCTCCGTTGTTGGCTTTAGAACGCCGGAACAAATCCACCAGGAGTCGATGTACGTATGTCGGCACAAATATGGCCAGTACCTCAGGTCCTCCGCTGTGGTTTTTGATGGACTAGAGCGGACGCCTCCAGTCTTGAAGCTCAAGCATGCAATGAAGCGTTGGCCCTGGCTAAAGATCTCAATTTATCACATGTGATCATAGGCTCGGACTGCATGTATGTCGTCTCGAATATAAACGGAACTGTTGTTCCTTTTTATGCTTTAGTTTGGAGTGAAAAAAGAGATAGAGCTAGAGATTTTGCAAGAGTCAGCTTTCGTTTTGAGAATAGGGAGACAAACCTTGAATCTCACGCCTTAGCCAAGGTGGCTTCGTCGCTCCCTGTTGGTCGCCACATATGACTAGGGATCCTACGAGACATCATTTGTATTCCTTCTATAGTTCTGTTTTGAACGTTGAATAAATCCCTAGTTATAAACGGAACTGTTGTTCCTTTTTATGCTTTAGCTTGGAGTGAAATAAGAGATAGAGCTAGAGATTTTGCAAGAGTTAGCTTTCGTTTTGACAATAGGGAGATAAACCTTGAAGCTCACGCCTTAGCGAAGGCGGCTTCGTCCCTCCCTGCTGGTCGCCACATGTGGCTAGGGTCCTACTAGACATCATTTGTATTCCTTCTGTTTTGAATGTCGAATAAATCCGTAGTTATAAACCGAACTGTTGTTCCTTTTATGCTCTAGTTTGGAGTGAAATAAGAGATAGAGCTAGAGATTTTGCAAGATTTAGCTTTCATTTTGAGAATAGGGAGACAAACCTTGAAGCTCACGCCTTAACGAAGGCGGCTTCGTTACCCCCTGCTGATCGCCACATGTGGCTAGGTGAAAGGATCGATATGGTTGACTAGAGGAGGGGGGGGGGGGGTGAATAGGCAACTAACAATTTTTAGCTTTTCTTTAACAATTTAAACTTTGCATCAAAGTAGGTTGTCTAGATATGCAACTAGGTGAGCAACCTATATGATGCAACAAGTATAGGAACACAAGCAAGCAAGAGATATGACACAAATAAGCTTGCACAAGTAAAGGCACGAGATAACCAAGAGTGGAGACGGTGGAGACGAGGATGTGTTACCGAAGTTCCTTCCCTTTGAGGGGAAATGCGTCTCCGTTGAAGCGGTGTGGAGGCACAATGCTCCCCAAGAAGCCACTAGGGTCACCGTATTCTCCTCACGCCCTCACACAATGCGAGATGCCGTGATTTCACTATTGGTGTCCTTGGAGGCGGCGACCGAACCTTTACAAACAAGGTTGGGGAAATCTCCACAACTCAATTGGAGGCTCCCAACGACACCACGAAACTTCACCACAATGGACTATGGCTCCGCGGTGACCTCAACCGTCTAGGATGCTCAAACACCCAAGAGTAACAAGATCCGCAAGGGATTAGTGGGGGGAATCAGATTTCTCTTGGTGGAAGTGTGGATCGAGGCCTTCTCAACCACTCCCGAGAAAATCAACAAGTTTGATTTGCTAGGGAGTGAGATCGGACGAAAATGGAGTTTAGAGCAACAATGGAGCTTAGGGTTGGAAAAGATAAGTCAACGGGGAAGAAGGGGACCCTTATATAGTGACGGACAAAGATCCAACCGTTATCCACGCACCAGCCCGCGGCCAACGATACTACCGCACCAGGCAAGCGGTACTACCGTGGGGCCACGCGGTACTTCCGCTTGCTGCCAAGCGGTACTACCGCAAGGTCACGCGGTACAACCGTGCAGGCCCGCGGTACTACCGCTGCACCAGCAACAGTTAGGCAGATCAGTGGCACAAGTGCTGAGGGCGGTACTTCCATGGGCGCGGTACTACCGCTTCTCCTTGCGGTACTACCGTAAGGCAGGAACCTCCTAGCCTGGGAAGAGAGTGGATAAGGAAACATCTGTGCCTACTTCCGCTGAAAAACGGAAGAAGCAAAAACCCGACACAGTACTACCGCAGAGGGGCGGTACTACCGCCTGACAGCTGAGCACGGTACTTCCGCGGAAGGAAAGCGGTACTACCGTGGTAGGTGCGGATGTAAAAAATTGCATCCGCCCCTACTACCGCGGGGGAGCGGTACTAGCCTGGTGGGCCACGGTAGTGCAGCTCCAGGGGAGCGGTACTACCATGGGCACCTGCGATACTACCGCGCCGCAGCACGGTACTACCGCTGGTACCTACGGTACTACCGCTCACCTGGGAGTAGTACTACCGCGAGCCAACACAGCAGCCAGAAACAAGGTGACGAGATAAACAACGGAGGAAGCTCCAAGGTGCAAGGGAAAGGAGGGCACAAGGAAGAAACGTGTACGTGATGATTCCACCCAAACCTTTCCGAGCGAACCCCCTCTTAATAGTATGGCTTTCCTACGACTCAAATCCACCAAAAAGAAATGTAGAAAAGACGCCGTCTTCAACAGTCTTCGAGGGGCACCCAACCGTCTTGTGCCTAGCGATGAAATGTCTGGGATACTCAAGGCACACGATTAGTCCGCAAACACATTGTCATCAATCACCAAAACACCTTAGGGATAAATATGCCCTTACAATCTCCCCTTTTTGGTGGATTGATGACAATACGGGATTTGCACAAGGGAAATAATATTAAGCAAACGCAAACCCCTCCTCTCTAGAATATAGACGGTCTCCCCCTAGATGTGTGCCAACTAGATGGGTGCTTTGGACTGCACGGCACACATACTAGGATCAAAGCACCCCCTATATTATAGAGACAAGGCATATCTAGTAATAGGAAGGCTAACACTAGACAAGATAGCACAGACATAAGTTAACTAAGATAGATAAGAGTGCATATGTCTTACACCATATGTAGGATAAGTCTCGAAGGCACAAACCAAACAAAGGCAAACAAGGCAAATGAGGTTCAAACGACAAAGCAAACACACCAAGCACACCAAGCACGACACAATGCAAATCCCTATACTCTCTCCCCCTTTGGCATCGAGACGCCAAAAAGGCAGAGAGGACACCTACACACACGGGGTGGCTCAGGCAGAGAAGTCATCCCACTGCTCATCGTGCTCCTCGTCAGACTCAGTGGCGGGGACGGACTCCTCGATGGCCTCCTCTGAACTGGTCCACTTGTACCCCTGCTTCGCCATCCAGGCAGCCTCTGGCGTGATGACATCCTCAGAACCTCCAGAGACAGCCTCTCCAAAGAGCCTCATAACCTTCTTGTCGCGGCGGCGACTCTCCTTGTCTGCCACGTGAGTCCTGTGTTGGGGAACGTTGCAGAAAACAAAAAAAATTCCTACGGTTTCACCAAGATCCATCTATGAGTTCATCTAGCAACGAGTGATCAGATTGCATCTACATACCTTTGTAGATCACGAGCGGAAGCGTTCAAGAGAACGGGGATGAGGGAGTCGTACTCGACGTGATCCAAATAGCCGGAGATCCTAGCGCCGAACGGACGGCACCTCCGCGTTCAACACACGTACGGTCAGCGTGACGTCTCCTCCTTCTTGATCCAGCAAGGGGGAAGGAGAGGTTGATGAAGATCCAGCAGCATGACGGCGTGGTGGTGGATGCAGCAGTCACCGCAGCAGGGCTTCGCCGTTCTTCTGCGAGAGGGAGAGGTGTAGCAGGGAGAGGGGGCGTCAAGAGTCAAGGGTGCGGCTGCCCCTCCCTCCCCCCTTTATATAGGCTCTCCAAGGGGGGGCGCCGGCCCTAGGAGATGGGATCTCCTAGGGGGGCGGCGGCCAAGGGTGGAGTGGCCCCCAAGGCAAGTGGGGCGCCCCCCACCCTAGGGTTTCCAACCCTAGGCGCAGGGGTGGACCAAGGGGGGCGCACCAGCCCACTATGGGCTGGTTCCCCTCCCCACTTCAGCCCATGGGGCCCTCCGGAATGGGTGGCCCCACCCGGTGGACCGCCGGGACCCTTCCGGTGGTCCCGGCACAATACCGGTGACCCCCGAAACTCTCCCGATGGCCGAAACTGCACTTCCTATATATAATTCTTCACCTCCGGACCATTCCGGAACTCCTCGTGATGTCCGGGATCTCATTCGGAACTCCGAACAACTTTCGGGTTACTGCATACTTATATCTCTACAACCCTAGCGTCACCGAACCTTAAGTGTGTAGACCCTACGGGTTCGGGAGACATGTAGACATGACCGAGACGACTCTCCGGTCAATAACCAATAGCGGGATCTGGATACCCATGTTGGCTCCCACATGCTCCTCAATGATCTCATCGGATGAACCACGATGTCGAGGATTCAAGCAACCCCGTATACAATTCCCTTTGTCAATCGGTACGTTACTTGCCCGAGATTCGATCGTCGGTATCCTAATACCTCGTTCAATCTCGTTACCGGCAAGTCACTTTACTCGTACCGTAATGCATGATCCCGTGACCAGACACTTGGTCACTTTGAGCTCATTATGATGATGCATTACTGAGTGGTCCCAGAGATACCTCTCCGTCATACGGAGTGACAAATCCCAGTCTTGATCCGTGTCAACCCAACAGACACTTTCGGAGATACCCGTAGTATGCCTTTATAGTCACCCAGTTACGTTGTGACGTTTGGTACACCCAAAGCATTCCTATGGTATCCAGGAGTTACACGATCTCATGGTCTAAGGAAAAGATACTTGACATTGGAAAAACTCTAGCAAACGAACTATACGCTCTTGTGCTATGTTTAGGATTGGGTCTTGTCCATCACATCATTCTCCTAATGATGTGATCTCGTTATCAATGACATCCAATGTCCATAGTCAGGAAACCATGACTATCTGTTGATCAACGAGCTAGTCAACTAGAGGCTTACTAGGGACATGTTGGTGTCTATGTATTCACACATGTATTACGATTTCTGGATAACACAATTATAGCATGAATAAAAGACAATCATCATGAACAAGGAAATATAATAATAATCCTTTTATTATTGCCTCTAGGGCATATTTCCAACAGTCTGCCACTTGCACAAGAGTCAATAATCTAGTTACATTGTGATGAATCGAACACCCATAGAGTTCTGGTGTTGATCATGTTTTGCCCTAGGGAGAGGTTTAGTCAACGGATCTGCGACATTCAGATCCGCATGTACTTTACAAATATATATGTCTCCATCTTGAACATTTTCACGAATGGAGTTGAAGCGACGTTTGATGTGCCTGGTCTTCTTGTGAAACCTAGGCTCCTTGGCAAGTGCAATAGCTCCAGTGTTGTCACAGAAGAGTTTGATCGGCCCCGACGCATTGGGTATGACTCCTAGGTCGGTGATGAACTCCTTCACCTAAATTCCTTCATGCGCTGCCTCCGAGGCTGCCATGTACTCCGCTTCACATGTAGATCCCGCCACGATGCTTTGCTTGCAGCTGCACCAGCTTACTGCTCCACCATTCAACATATACACGTATCCGGTTTATGACTTAGAGTCATCCAGATCTGTGTCGAAGCTGGCATCGACGTAACCCTTTACGACGAGCTCTTCGTCACCTCCATAAACGAGAAACATGTCCTTAGTCCTTTTCAGGTACTTCAGGATATTCTTGACCGTTGTCCAGTGTTCCTTGCCAGGATTACTTTGGTACCTTCCTACCAAACTTACAACAAGGTTTACATCAGGTCGGGTACATAGCATGGCATACATAATAGACCCTATGGCTGAGGCATAGGGGATGACACTCTTCTCTTCTATATCTTCTGCCGTGGTCGGACATTGAGCTGAGCTCAATTTCACACCTTGCAACACAGGCAAGAACCCCTTCTTAGAGTGATCCATATTGAACTTCTTCAATATCTTATCAAGGTATGTGCTTTGTGAAAGACCTATGAGGCGTCTTGATCTATCTCTATAGATCTTGATGCCTAATATATAAGCAGCTTCTCCAAGGTCCTTCATTGAAAAACTCTTATTCATGTAGGCCTTAATGCTGTCCAAGAGTTCTATATCATTTCCCATCAAAAGTATGTCAACTACATATAATATGAGAAATGCTACAGAGCTCCCACTCACTTTCTTGTAAACGTAGCCTTCTCCATAAGTCTGCATAAACCCAAACGCTTTGATCATCTCATCAAAGTGAATGTTCCAACTCCGAGATGCTTGCACCAGCCCATAAATCGAGTGTTGGAGCTTGCACACCTTGTCAGCATTCTTATGATCGACAAAACCTTCTGGCTGCATCATATACAATTCTTCCTTAAGGAAACCATTAAGGAATGCCATTTTGACGTCCATTTGCCATATCTCATAATCATAGAATGCGGCAATTGCTAACATGATTCGGACGGACTTCAGCTTCGCTACGGGTGAGAAAGTCTCATCGTAGTCAACCCCTTGAACTTGTCGATAACCCTTAGAGACAAGCCTAGCTTTATAGATGGTCACATTTAAATCCGCGTCTGTCTTCTTCTTAAAGATCCATTTATTTTCTATGGCTCGCTGATCATCGGGCAAGTCAGTCAAAGTCCATACTTCGTTTTCATACATGGATCCTATCTCGGATTTCATGGCTTCCAGCCATTTGTCGGAATCCGGGCCCGCCATCGCTTCTTCATAGTTCGAAGGTTCACCGTTGTCTAACAACATGATTTCCAAGACAGGGTTGCCGTACCACTCTGGTGCGGAACGTGTCCTTGTGGACCTACGAAGTTCAGTAGCAACTTGATCTGAAGTTTCATGATCATCATCATTAACTTCCTCTCTAGTCGGTGCAGGCACCTCAGCAACATTTTCTTGAGTTGCGCCATTTTCCGGTTCAAGAGGTAATACTTCATCAAGTTCTACTTTCCTCCCAATTACTTCTTTCGAGAGAAACTCTTTCCCTAGAAAGGATCCATTCTTGGCAACAAAGATCTTGCCTTCCGATCTGAGGTAGAAGGTATACCTAATAGTTTCTTTAGGGTATCCTATGAACACGCATTTTTCCGACTTGGGTTCGAGCTTTTCAGGTTGAAGTTTCTTGACATAAGCATCGCATCCCCAAACTTTTAGAAACGACAGCTTAGGTTTCTTCCCAAACCATAATTCATACGGTGTCGTCTCAACGGATTTTGACGGAGCCCTATTTAAAGTGAATGCGGCAGTCTCTAAAGCATAGCCCCAAAATGATAGCGGTAAATCGGTAAGAGACATCATAGATCGCACCATATCTAATAGAGTGCGACTACGACGTTCGGACACACCATTACGCTAAGGTGTTCCAGGCGGCGTGAGTTGTGAAACTATTCCACATTTTCTTAAGTGTGTGCCAAATTCGTGACTCAAGTATTCTCCCCCACGATCTGATCGCAAGAACTTGATTTTCCTGTCACGTTGATTCTCAACCTCACTCTGAAATTCCTTGAACTTTTCAAAGGTCTCAGACTTGTGTTTCATTAAATACACATACCCATATCTACTCAAGTCATCAGTGAGGGTGAGAACATAACGATAGCCACCGCGAGCCTCAACACTCATTGGACCGCACACATCAGTATGTATGATTTCCAATAAGTTGGTTGCTCGCTCCATTGTTCCTGAGAACGGAGTCTTGGTCATTTTACCCATGAGGCATGGTTCGCACGTGTCAAATGATTCGTAATCAAGAGACTCTAAAAGTCCATCTGCATGGAGTTTCTTCATGCGTTTGACACCTATGTGACCAAGGCGGCAGTGCCACAAGTATGTGGGACTATCATTATCAACTTTACATCTTTTGGTATTCACAGTATGAATATGTGTAACATTACGCTTGAGATTCATTAAGAATAAACCATTCACCATTGGAGCATGACCATAAAACATATCTCTCATATAAATAGAACAACCATTATTCTCGGATTTAAATGAGTAGCCATCTCGAATTAAACGAGATTCTGATACAATGTTCATGCTCAAACTTGGCACTAAATAACAATTATTGAGGTTTAGAACTAATCCCGTCGGTAAATGTAGAGGTAGCGTGCCGACGGCGATCACATGGACCTTTGAACCATTCCCGACGCGCATTGTCACCTCGTCCTTCGCCAGTCTCCGCTTATTCCGCAGCTCCTGCTTTGAGTTACAAATGTGAGGAACCGCGCCGTTATCAAATACCCAGGAGCTACTACGAGTACTGGTAAGGTACACATCAATTACATGTATGTCACATATACCTTTCGTGATGCCGGCCTTCTTGTCCGCTAAGTATTTGGTGCAGTTCCGCTTCCAGTGACCACTTCCCTTGCAATAAAAACACTCAGTCTCGGGCTTGGGGTCCATTCTTTGGCTTCTTCCCGGCAGCTTGCTTACCGGGCGCGGCAACTCCCTTGTCATCCTTCTTGAAGTTCTTCTTACCCTTGCCTTTCTTGAACTTAGTGGTTTTATTCACCATCAACACTTGATGTTCCTTTTTGACTTCTACCTCTGCTGATTTCAGCATTGCAAATACTTCAGGAATGGTCTTTTCCATCCCCTGCATATTGAAGTTCATCACAAAGCTCTTGTAGCTCGGTGGAAGCGACTGAAGGATTCTGTCAATGACCGCGTCATCCGGGAGATTAACTCCCAGCTGAGTCAAGCGGTTATGTGATCCAGACATAGTGAGTATGTGCTCACTGACAGAACTATTTTCCTCCATCTTACAGCTGAAGAACTTGTCGGAGACTTCATATCACTCGACCCGGGCATGAGCTTGAAAAACCATTTTCAGCTCTTCGAACATCTCATATGCTCCGTGTCTCTCAAAACGCTTTTGGAGCCCTTGTTCTAAGCTGTAAAGCATGCCGCACTAAACAAGGGAGTAATCATCGGAACGTGTCTGCCAAGCATTCATAACGTCTTGTTCTACAGGGAGAGCAGGTGCTTCACCTAGCGGTGCTTGTAGGACATAATCTTTCTTGGCAGCTATGAGGATGATCCTCAGGTTCCGTACCCAGTCCGTATAGTTGCTGCCATCGTCTTTCAGCTTGGTTTTCTCTAGGAACGCGTTGAAGTTGAGTACAACGTTGGCCATTTGATCTACAAGACATGTTGTAAAGGTTTTAGACTAAGTTCATGATAATTAAGTTCATCTAATCAAATTATTCAATGAACTCCCACTCAGATAGACATCCCTCCAGTCATCTAAGTATAACATGATCCGAGTTAACTAGGCCGTGTCCGATCATCACGTGAGATGGACTAGTCAACGTCGGTGAACATCTTCATGTTGATCGTATCTTCTATACGACTCATGCTCGACCTTTCGGTCTTCTGTGTTCCGAGGCCATGTCTGTACATGCTAGGCTCGTCAAGTCAACCTAAGTGTTTGCATGTGTAAATCTGTCTTACACCCGTTGTATGTGAATGTTGGAATTTATCACACCCGATCATCACGTGGTGCTTCGAAACAACGAACTGTCGCAACGGTGCATAGTTAGGGGGAACACTTTCTTGAAATTATTATGAGGGATCATCTTATTTACTACCGTCGTTCTAAGTAAACAAGATGTAAAACATGATAAACATCACATGCAATCAAATAATAATAGTGACATGATATGGCCAATATCACATAGCTCCTTTGATCTCCATCTTGGGGCTCCATGATCATCTTCTCACCGGCATGACACCATGATCTCCATCATCATGATCGCCATCATCGTGTCTCCATGAAGTTGCTCGCCAACTATTACTTCTACTACTATGGCTAACAAGCTTAGCAATAAAGTAAAGTAATTTACATGGCGTTTCTGAATGACACGCAGGTCAAACAAAAAATAAAGACAACTCCTATGGCTCCCGCCGGTTGTCATACTCATTGACATGCAAGTCGTGATTCCTATTACAAGAACATGATCTCATACATCACATATATCATTCATCATCCATCACAACTTTGGCCATATCACATCACAAAACACTTGCTGCAAAAACAAGTTAGACGTCCTCTAATTGTTGTTGCAAGTTTTACGTGGCTGCAAGAGGGTTCTAGCAAGAACGTTTTCTTACCTACGTTAAAGCCACAACATGATTTGTCAACTTCTATTTACCCTTCATAAGGACCCTTTTCGTCGAATCCGCTCCAACTAAAGTGGGAGAGACAGACACCCGCCAGCCACCTTATGCAACTAGTGCATGTTAGTCGGTGGAACCGGTCTCACGTAAGCGTACGTGTAAGGTTGGTCCGGGCCGCTTCATCCCACAATACTGCTGAAGCAAAATAAGACTAGTAGCGGCAAGAAAGTTGACAACATCTACACCCACAACAAATTGTGTTCTACTCGTGCAAAGAGAACTACACATAGACCTAGCTCATGATGCCACTGTTGGGGAACGTTGCAGAAACAAAAAATTTCCTACGGTTTCACCAAGATCCATTTATGAGTTCATCTAGCAATGAGTGATCGGATTGCATCTACATACCTTTGTAGATCGCGAGCGGAAGCGTTCAAGAGAACGGGGATGAGGGAGTCGTACTCGACGTGATCCAAATCACCGGAGATCCTAGCGCCGAATGGACGGCACCTCCGCGTTCAACACACGTATGGTCAGCGTGACGTCTCCTCCTTCTTGATCCAGCAAGGGGGAAGGAGAGGTTGATGAAGATCCAGCAGCACGACGGCATGGTGGTGGATGCAGCAGTCACCGCAGTAGGGCTTCGCCGTTCTTCTACGGGAGAAAGAGGTGTAGTAGGGGAGAGGGAGCCGCCAAGAGTCAAGGGTGCAGCTACCCCTCCCTCCCCCTTTATATAGGCTCCCCAAGGGGGGGCTGTTGGGGAACGTAGTAATTTCAAAAAAAAAAAATCCTACGCACACGCAAGATCATGGTGATGCACAACAACGAGAGGGGAGAGTGTTGTCTACGTACCCACGCAGACCGACTGCGGAAGCGTTGACACAACATAGAGGAAGTAGTCGTACGTCTTCCCGATCCGACCGATCCAAGCACCGTTACTCCGGCACCTCCGAGTTCTTAGCACACGTACAGCTCGATGACGCTCCCCGGGCTCCGATCCAGCAAAGCTTCGGGGATGAGTTCCGTCAGCACAACAGCGTGGTGACGATGATGATGTTCCACCGATGCAGGGCTTTGCCTAAGCACTACAACGATATGATCGAGGTGGAATATGGTGGCAGGGGGCACCGCACACGGCTAAGGAACGATCACGTGGATCAACTTGTGTGTCTAGAGGTGCCCCCCTGCACCCGTATATAAAGGAGCAAGGGGAGGAGGCCGGCCGGCCAGGTGTGGCGCGCCAAGGAGGAGTCCTCCTCCTAGTAGGAGTAGGACTCCTACTAGGAGGGGGAAAGAGGTGGAGTGGGAGAAGGAAAGGGGGGGGGGCACCGCCCCCCTCTCCTTGTCTAATTCGGACCAGGGAGGAGGTGGCGCGCGGCCCACCTCTTGCAGCCCCCCCTCTCTCTCCACTAAGGCACATATGGCCCAATACTTCTCCCGGTAGGGTTCCGGTAACCCTCCGGCTCTCCGGTTTTCTCCGAAATCACCCGAAACACTTCCGGTGTCTGAATATAGCCGTCCTATATATCAATCTTTATGTCTCGACCATTTCGAGACTCCTCGTCATGTCCGTGATCACATCCGGGACTCCGAACTAACTTCAGTACATCAAAATGCATGAACTCATAATAACTGTCATCGTAACGTTAAGCGTGCGGACCCTACGGTTCGAGAACAATGTATACATGACTGAGACAGATCTCCGGTCAATAACCAATAGCGGGACCTGGATGCCCATATTGGCTCCTACATATTCTATGAAGATCTTTATCGGTCAGACCGCATAACAACATACGTTGTTCCCTTTGTCATCGGTATGTTACTTGCCCGAGATTCGATCGTCGGTATCCAATACCTAGTTCAATCTCGTTACCGGCAAGTATCTTTACTCATTCTGTAATACATCATTCCGCAACTAACTCATTAGTTGCAATGCTTGCAAGGCTTATGTGATGTGCATTACCGAGAGGGCCCAGAGATACCTCTCCGACAATCGGAGTGACAAATCCTAATCTCGAAATACGCCAACCCAACATCTACCTTTGGAGACACCTGTAGAGCTCCTTTATAATCACCCAGTTATGTTGTGACGTTTGGTAGCACACAAAGTGTTCCTCCGGTAAACGGGAGTTGCATAATCTCATAGTCATAGGAACATGTATAAGTCATGAAGAAAGCAATAGCAACATACTAAACGGTCGGGTGCTAAGCTAATGGAATGGGTCATGTCAATCAGATCATTCTACTAATGATGTGACCTCGTTAATCAAATAACAACACTTTGTTCATGGTTAGGAAACATAACCATCTTTGATTAACGAGCTAGTCAAGTAGAGGCATACTAGTGACACTAAGTTTGTCTATGTATTCACACATGTATTATGTTTCTGGTTAATACAATTCTAGCATGAATAATAAACATTTATCATGATATAAGGAAATAAATAATAACTTTATTATTGCCTCTAGGGCATATTTCCTTCAGTCTCCCACTTGCACTAGAGTCAATAATCTAGATTACACAGTAATGATTCTAACACCCATGGAGCCTTGGTGCTGATCATGTTTTGCTCGTGGAAGAGGCTTAGTCAACGGGTCTGCAACATTCAGATCCGTATGTATCTTGCAAATCTCTATGTCTCCCACCTGGACTAGATCCCGGATGGAATTGAAGCGTCTCTTGATGTGCTTGGTTCTCTTGTGAAATCTGGATTCCTTTGCCAAGGCAATTGCACCAGTATTGTCACAAAAGATTTTCTTTGGACCCGATGCACTAGCTATGACACCTAGATCAGATATGAACTCCTTCATCCAGACTCCTTCGTTCGCTGCTTCCGAAGCAGCTATGTACTCCGCTTCACATGTAGATCCCGCTACGACGCTTTGTTTAGAACTGCACCAACTTACAGCTCAACCGTTTAATGTAAACACGTATCCGGTTTGCGATTTAGAATCGTCCGGATCAGTGTCAAAGCTTGCATCAACGTAACCTTTTACGGTGAGCTCTTTGTCACCTCCATATACGAGAAACACATCCTTAGTCCTTTTCAGGTATTTAAGGATGTTCTTGACCGCTGTCCAGTGATCCACTCCTGGATTACTTTGGTACCTCCCTGCTAAGCTTATAGCAAGGCACACATCAGGTCTGGTACACAACATTGCATACATGATAGAGCCTATGGCTGAAGCATAGGGAACATCTTTCATTTTCTCTCTATCTTCTGCAGTGGTCGGGCATTGAGTCTGACTCAACTTCACACCTTGTAACACAGGCAAGAACCCTTTCCTTGCTTGATCCATTTTGAACTTCTTCAAAATCTTGTCAAGGTATGTGCTTTGTGAAAGTCCAATTAAGCGTCTTGATCTATCTCTATAGATCTTTATGCCTAATATGTAAGCAGCTTCACCGAGGTCTTTCATTGAAAAACTCTTATTCAAGTATCCATTTATGCTATCCAGAAATTCTATATCATTTCCAATCAGTAATATGTCATCCACATATAATATCAGAAATGCTACAGAGCTCCCACTCACTTCTTGTAAATACAGGCTTCTCTGAAAGTCTGTATAAAACCAAATGCTTTGATCACACTATCAAAGCGTTTATTCCAACTCCGAGAGGCTTGCACCAGTCCATAAATAGATCGATGGAGCTTGCACACTTTGTTAGCTCCCTTTGGATCGAAAAAAACCTTCTGGTTGCATCATATACAACTCTTCTTCCAGAAATCCATTCAGGAATGCAGTTTTGACATCCATCTGCCAAATTTCATAATCATAAAATGCGGCAATTGCTAACATGATTCTGACAGACTTAAGCATCGCTACGGGTGAGAAGGTCTCATCATAGTCAACCCCTTGAACTTGTCGAAAAACTTTTTGCGACAAGACGAGCTTTGTAGACAGTAACATTACCGTCAGCGTCAGTCTTCTTCTTGAAGATCCATTTATTCTCAATTGCTTGCCGATCATCGGGCAAGTCAACCAAAGTCCATACTTTGTTCTCATACATGGATCCCATCTCAGATTTCATGGCTTCAAGCCATTTTGTGGAATCTGGGCTCACCATCGCTTCTTCATAGTTCGTAGGTTCATCATGATCTAGTAGCATGACTTCCAGAACTGGATTACCGTACCACTCTGGCGCGGATCTCACTCTGGTTGATCTACGAGGTTCAGTAGTATCTTGTTCCGAAGTTTCATGATTATTATCATTAACTTCCTCACTTATTGGTGTAGGTGTCGCAGAAACAGTTTTCTATGATGTACTACTTTCCAATAAGGGAGCAGGTACAGTTACCTCGTCAAGTTCTACTTTCCTCCCACTCACTTCTTTCGAGAGAAACTCCTTCTCTAGAAAGTTTCCGAACTTAGCAACAAAAGTCTTGCCTTCGGATTTGTGATAGAAGGTGTATCCAATAGTTTCCTTTGGATATCCTATGAAGACACATTTCTCCGATTTGTGTTCTAGCTTATCAGGTTGAAGCCTTTTCACATAAGCATCGCAGCCCCAAACTTTAAGAAACGACAACTTTGGTTTCTTGCCAAACCACAGTTCATAAGGCGTCGTCTCAACGGATTTTGATGGTGCCCTATTTAACGTGAATGCGGCCGTCTCTAGAGCGTATCCCCAAAACAATAGTGGTAAATCAGTAAGAGACATCATAGATCGCACCATATCTAGTAAAGTACGATTACGACGTTCGGACACACCATTGCGCTGTGGTGTTCCGGGTGGCGTGAGTTGCGAAACTATTCCACAATTTTCCAAATGTACACCAAACTCGTAACTCAAATATTCTCCTCCACGATCGGATCGTAGAAACTTTATTTTCTTGTTACGATGATTTTCAACTTCACTCTGAAATTCTTTGAACTTTTCAAACATTTCAGACTTATGTTTCATTAAGTAGATATACCCATATCTGCTTAAGTCATCTGTGAAGGTGAGAAAATAACGATATCCGCCATGAGCCTCAACATTCATCGGACCACATACATCTGTATGTATGATTTCCAACAAATCTGTTGCTCTCTCCATAGTACCGGAGAACGGTGTTTTAGTCATCTTGCCCATGAGGCACGGTTCGCAAGTACCAAGTGATTCATAATCAAGTAGTTCCAAAAGTCCATCAGTATGGAGTTTCTTCATGTGCTTTACACCGATATGACCTAAACGGCAGTGCCACAAATAAGTTGCACTATCATTATCAACTCTCTATCTTTTGGCTTCTACATTATGAATATGTGTATCACTACTATCGAGATTCAATAAGAATAGACCACTCTTCAAGGGTGCATGACCATAAAAGATATTACTCATATAAAGAGAACAACCATTATTCTCTGATTTAAATGAATAACCATCTCGCATTAAACAAGATCCAGATATAATGTTCATGCTCAACGCTGGCACCAAATAACAATTATTTAGGTCTAATACTAATCCCGAAGGTAGATGTAGAGGTAGCGTGCCGACCGCGATCCCATCGACTTTGGAACCGTTTCCCACGCGCATCGTCACCTCGTCCTTAGCCAATCTTCGCTTAATCCGTAGTCCCTGTTTCGAGTTGCAAATATTAGCAACAGAACCAGTATCAAATACCCAGGTGCTACTGCGAGCATTAGTAAGGTACACATCAATAGCATGTATATCACATATACCTTTGTTCACCTTGCCATCCTTCTTATCCGCCAAATACTTGGGGCAGTTCCGCTTCCAGTGACCAGTCTGCTTGCAGTAGAAGCACTCAGTTTCAGGCTTAGGTCCAGACTTGGGTTTCTTCTCTTGAGCAGCAACTTGCTTGCCGTTCTTCTTGAAGTTCCCCTTCTTCTTCCATTTGCCCTTTTTCTTGAAACTAGTGGTCTTGTTAACCATCAACACTTGATGCTCCTTTTTGATTTCTACCTCCGCAGCTTTCAGCATTGCGAAGAGCTCGGGAATAGTCTTGTTCATCCCTTGCATATTATAGTTCATCACAAAGCTCTTGTAGCTTGGTGGCAGTGATTGGAGAATTCTGTCAATGACGCAATCATCTGAAAGATTGACTCCCATCTGAATCAAGTGATTTTTATACCCAGACATTTTGAGTATATGCTCACTGACAGAACAGTTCTCCTCCATCTTGCAGCTATAGAACTTATTGGAGACTTCATATCTCTCAATCCGAGCATTTGCTTGAAATATTAACTTCAACTCCTGAAACATCTCATATGCTCCATGACGTTCAAAACGTCGTTGAAGTCCCGATTCTAAGCCGTAAAGCATGGCACACTGAACTATCGAGTAGTCATCAGCTTTGCTCTGCCAGACGTTCATAACATCTGGTGTTGCTCCAGCAGCAGGCCTGGCACCCAGCGGTGCTTCCAGGATGTAATTCTTTTGTGCAGCAATGAGGATAATCCTCAAGTTACGGACCCAGTCCGTGTAATTGCTACCATCATCTTTCAACTTTGCTTTCTCAAGGAACGCATTAAAATTCAACGGAACAACAGCACGAGCCATCTATCTACAATCAAACATAAACAAGCAAGATACTATCAGTTACTAAGTTCATGATAAGTTTAAGTTCAATTAATCAAATTACTTAAGAACTCCCACTTAGATAGACATCCCTCTAATCCTCATGTGATCCAAATCAACTAAACCATGTCCGATCATCACGTGAGATGGAGTAATTGTTGGGTAACGTAGCAGAAATTCAAAATTTTCCTACGTGTCACCAAGATCTATCTATGGAGAGACTAGCAACGAGGGGAAGGAGAGTGCATATACATACCCTTGTAGATCGCTAAGCGGAAGCGTTCAAGTGAACGGGGTTGATGGAGTCGTACTCGTTGTGATCCAAATCACCGATGGCCAAGTGCCGAACGGACGGCACCTCCGCGTTCAACACACGTACAGCCCGGTGACGTCTCCCACGCCTTGATCCAGCAAGGAGAGAGGGAGAGGTTGAGGAAGACTTCATCCAACAGCAGCACAACGGCGTGGTGGTGATGGAGGAGCGTGGCAATCCTGCAGGGCTTCGCCAAGCACCGCAGAAGAGGAGGAAGAAGAGACACAGGGCTGCACCAAGAGAGATTGAATCGCGTGTGTTATGGGAAGCCCTAGGCCTCATATATATAGGGAAGGGGAGGGGCTGCGCCCCCTCTAGGGTTCCCACCCCTAGGGGGGGGGCAGCCCTAGATGGGGGGCAAGGGGGCGGCCAAGAGGGGATGGGAGAGGGAGGCACCCCAATATGGGCCATAAGGCCCATATCCCATTAGGGTTTGCCCCCTTTCCACCTCCTGGGCACCTTGGGCCCTTGTGGGAGGCGCACCAGCCCACTAAGGGGCTGGTCCCTCACCACTCTTAGCCCACGCAAGCCTCCGGGGTTGGTGGCCCCACTTGGTGGACCCCCGGGACCCTCCCGGTGGTCCCGGTACGTTACCGATAAACCCCGAAACTCTTCCAGTGACCAAAACAGGACTTCCCATATATAAATCTTTACCTCCGGACTATTCCGGAACTCCTCGTGACGTCCGGGATCTCATCCGGGACTCCGAACAACATTCGGTAACCACATACTAACTTCCTTTATAACCCTAGCGGCATCGAACCTTAAGTGCGTAGACCCTACGGGTTCGGGAGACATGCAGACATGACCGAGACGTTCTCCGGTCAATAACCAACAGCGGGATCTGGATACCCATGTTGGCTCCCACATGTTCCACGATGATCTCATCGGATGAACCACGATGTCAAGGACTTAATCAATCCCATATACAATTCCCTTTGTCTATCGGTACGATACTTGCCCGAGATTCGATCGTCTATATCACGATACCTTGTTCAATCTCGTTACCGGCAAGTCTCTTTACTCGTTCCGTAACACATCATCCCGTGATCAACTCCTTGATCACATTGTGCACATTATGATGATGTCCTACCGAGTGAGCCCAGAGATACCTCTCCATTTACACGGAGTGACAAATCCCAGTCTTTATTCGTGCCAACCCAACAGACACTTTCAGAGATACCCGTAGTGTACCTTTATAGCCACCCAGTTACGTTGTGACGTTTGGCACACCCAAAGCACTCCTACGGTATCCGGGAGTTGCACAATCTCATGGTCTAAGGAAATGATACTTGACATTAGAAAAGCTTTAGCATACGAACTACACGATCTAGTGCTATGCTTAGGATTGGGTCTTGTCCATCACATCATTCTCCTAATGATGTGATCCTGTTATCAACGACATCCAATGTCCATGGTCAGGAAACCGTAACCATCTATTGATCAACGAGCTAGTCAACTAGAGGCTTACTAGGGACATGGTGTTGTCTATGTATCCACACATGTATCTGAGTTTCCTATCAATACAATTCTAGCATGGATAATAAATGATTATCATGAACAAGGAAATATAATAATAATCAATTTATTATTTCCACTAGGGCATATTTCCAACAGTCTCCCACTTGCACTAGAGTCAGTAATCTAGTTCACATTGCCATGTGATTAACACTCACAGGTCACATCGCCATGTGACTAACACCCAAGAGTTTACCAGAGTCAATAATCTAGTTCACATCACTATGTGATTAACACTCAATGAGTTCTGGGTTTGATCATGTTGCTTATGAGAGAGGTTTTAGTCAACGGGTCTGAACCTTTCAGATCCGTGTGTGCTTTACAAATCTCTATGTCATCTCCTAGATGTAGCTACCACGTTCTATTTGGAGCTATTCCAAATAACTGTTCTACTTGGAGTTATTCTAAATTGTTGCTCCATTATACGTATCCGGTATCTCTACTCAGAGCTATCCGGATAGGTGTTAAGCTTGCATCGACGTAACCCTTTACGACGAACTCTTTTACCACCTCCATAATCGAGAAAAATTCCTTAGTCCACTAGTTACTAAGGATAACTTTGACCGCTGTCCTGTGATCCATTCTTGGATCACTCTTGTACCCCTTGACTGACTCATGGCAAGGCACACTTCAGGTGCGGTACACAGCATAGCATACTGTAGAGCCTACGTCTTAAGCATAGGGGACGACCTTCATCCTTTCTCTCTATTCCGCCATGGTCGAGCTTTAAGTCTTAACTTCATACCTTACAACTCAGGCAAGAAATCCTTCTTTGACTGATCCATCTTGAACACCTTCAAGATCATGTCAAGGAATGTGCTCATTTGAAAGTACCATTAAGCGTTTTGATCTATCCTTATAGATCTTGATGCTCAATGTTCAAATAGCTTAATCCAGGCTTTCCATTGAAAAACACTTTCCAAATAACCCTATATGCTTTCCAGAAATTCTACGTCATTTCTGATCAACAATATGTCAACAACATATATTCATCAGAAATTCTATAGTGCTCCCACTCACTTCTTTGGAAATACAAGTTTCTCATAAACTTTGTATACACCCAAAATCTTTGATCATCTCATCAAAGAATACATTCCAACTCCGAGATGCTTACTCCAGTCCTTAGAAGGATTGCTGGTGCTTTGCATACTTATTAGCACCTTTCAGGATTGACAAAAACTTTCTGGTTGTATCACATACAACCTTTCCTCAAGAAAATCGTCGAGGAAACAATGTTTTTTGACATCCTATCTGCAAGATTTCATAAATAATGCAGTAATCGCTAATATAATTCCAACAGACTTCTAGCATCGCTACGTGTGAGAAAGTCTCATCGTAGTCAACTCCTTGAACTTCTCGGAAAACATCTTAACGACAAGTCGAGCTTTCTTAATGGTGATACTTACCATCATTGTCCGTCTTCCTTTTAAAATCCATCTGTACTCAATAGCCTTACGACCATCGAGCCGTTCTGCCAAAGTCCACACTTTGTTTTCATACATGGATCCTCTCTTGGATTTTTATGGCCTCGAGCCATTTATCGGAATCCAGGCCCACCACCGCTTCTCCATAGCTCGTAGGTTCATTGTTGTCTAGCAACATGACTTCCAAGACAGGATTACGTACCACTCTGAAGTAGTACGCATCCTTGTCACCCTACGAATTACGGTAGTGACTTGATCTGAAGTTTCATGATCACTATCATAAGCTTCTACTTCAATTGGTGTAGGTGCCACAGGAACAACTTCCTGTGCCCTTCTACACACCAGTTGTAGTGACGGTTCAATAACCTCATCAAGTCTCCACCATCCTCCCACTCAATTCTTTCGAGAGAAACTTTTCCTTGAGAAAGGACCCAATTCTAGAAACAATCCCTTATTGCTTTCGAATCTGAGACAGGAGGTATACCCAACTGTTTTGGGTGTCCTATGAATATGCATTTATCCGCTTTGGGTTCGAGCTTATCAGCCTGAAACTTTTCCACATAAGCGTCGCAGCCCCAAACTTTTAATAATGACAGCTTAGGTTTCTCTAAACCATAGTTCATACGGTGTCATCTCATCGGAATTACGTGGTGCCCTATTTAAAGTGAATGTGGTTGTCTCTAATGCCTAACCCATAAACTATCGTGGTAATTCGATAAGAGACATCATGGTATGCATCATATCCAATAGGGTGCAGTTATGATGTTCGGACACACCATCACACTATGGTGTTCCAGGCTGTATTAGTTGTGAAACAATTTCCACAATGTCTTAATTCTGTGCCAAACTCGTAATTCAGATATTCATCTCTATGATCATATCATAGATATTTTATCCTCTTGTCACGACGATCTTTCAACTTCACCCTGAAATTACTTGAACCTTTCAATAATTCAGACACGTGATTCATCAAGTAAATATACTCAACATCTACTCAAATCATCTGTGAAGTAAGAACATAACGATATCCACTACACGCCTCAGCACTTATTGGACTGCACACATCAAATTGTATTACTTCCAGCAAGTTGCTTTCTGGTTCCATTTTACTGAAACCGAGGCTTTCAGTCATCTTGCCCATGTGGTATGATTTGCATGTCTCAAGTGATTCAAAATCAAGTGAGTCCAAACGATCCATCTGCATGGAGTTTCTTCATGCATATACACCAATAGACACGGTTTGCATGTCTCAAACTTTAAAAAAATGAGTGAGTCCAAAGATCCATCACCATGGAGCTTCTTCATGCGTTTTATACCGATATGACTTACGTGGCAGTGCCACATGTAGGTGGTACTATCATTACTATCTTTTGGCATGAACATGTGTATCACTACGATCGAGATTCAACAACCAATTCATTTTAGGTGTAAGACCATTGAAGGTATTATTCAAATAAATAGAGTAACCATTATTCTCCTTAAATGAATAACCGTATTGCGATAGACATAATCCAATCATGTCTATGCTCAACGCAAACACCAATCTCGATGGTAGAGGGAGCGTACGATATTTGATCAACCTTGGAAATACTTCCAACACATATCGTTATCTCACCTTTAGCTAGTCTCCGTTTATTCCGCAGCTTTTATTTTGAGTTACTAACACTTAGCAACCGAACCGGTATCTAATACCCTGGTGCTACTAGGAGTACTAGTAAAGTACACATCAACACAATGTATATCCAATATACTTCTATCGACCTTTCCAGCCTTCTCATCTTCCAAGTATCTAGGGTTATTCTGCTCCAGTGGTTGTTCCTCTTATTACAAAAGCACTTAGTCTCGGGTTTGGGTTCAACCTTGGGTTTCTTCACTAGTGCAGCAGCTGAATTGCCGTTTCATGAAGCATCCCTTCTTGCCCTTGCCCTTCTTGAAACTAGTGGTTTCACCAACCATCAACAATTGATGCTCCTTCTTGATTTCTACTTTCGTGGTGTCAAACATCGCGAATATCTCAAGGATCATCATATATGTCCCTGATATGTTATAGTTCATCACGAAGCTCTAGCAGCTTGGTGGTAATGACTTCGGAGAAACATCACTATCTCATCTGGAAGATCAACTCCCACTCGATTCAAGTGATTGTTGTACTCAGACAATCTGAGCACAAGCTCAACAATTGAGCTTTTCTCCTTAGTTTGTAGGCTAAGAAAATCGTTGGAGGTCTTATACCTCTTGACGTGGGCACGAGCCTGAAATCCCAATTTCAACCCTCAAAACATCTCATATGTTTCGCGACGTTTCAAAACGTCTTTGGTGCCTCAATTCTAAACCGTTTAACTGAACTATCACGTAGTTATCAAAATGTGTATGTCAGATGTTCGCAACATCCACATACAACGTTCGAGGTTTAGCACACTGAGCGGTGCATTAAGGACATAAGCCTTCTATGAAGCAATGAGGACAATCCTCAGTTTACGGACCTAGTCCGCATAATTGCTACTATCAACTTTCAACTAATTTTTCTCTAGGAACATATCTAAACAGTAGAACTAAAGCGCGAGCTACGACATAATTTGTAAAATCCTTTTGACTATGTTCAGGATAATTAAGTTCATCTTATGAACTCCCACTTAGATAGACATCCCTCTAGTCATCTAAGTGATTACATGATCCGAGTCAACTAGGCTGTGTCCGATCATCACGTGAGACGGACTAGTCAACGTCGGTGAACATCTTCATGTTGATCGTATCTTCTATACGACTCATGCTCGACCTTTCAGTCTTCTGTGTTCCGAGGCCATGTCTATACACATGCTAGGCTCGTCAAGTTAACCCTAAGTGTTTTGCTGTGTAAAACTGTCTTACACCCGTTGTATGTGAACGTAAGGATCTATCACACCCGATCATCACGTGGTGCTTCGAAACGACGAACTATAGCAACGGTGCACAGTTAGGGGAGAACACTTCTTGAAATTTTTATGAGGGATCATCTTATTTACTACCATCGTTCTAAGCAAATAAGATGTATAAACATGATAAACATCACATGCAATCAAATAGTGACATGATATGGCCAATATCACTTTGCTCCTTTTGATCTCCATCTTCGGGGCTCCATGATCATCATCGTCACCGGCATGACACCATGATCTCCATCATCATGATCTCCATCATCGTGTCTTCATGAAGTTGTCTCGCCAACTATTACTTCTACTACTACAGCTAACGTTTAGCAATAAAGTAAAGTAATTACATGACGTTTATGTTGACACGCAGGTCATAAATAAATAAAGACAACTCCTATGGCTCCTGCCGGTTGTCATATTCATCGACATGCAAGTCGTGATTCCTATTACAAGAACATGATCAATCTCATACATCACATATATCATTCATCACATCCTTTGGCCATATCACATCACATAGCATACCCTGCAAAAACAAGTTAGACGTCCTCTAATTGTTGTTTGCATGTTTTACGTGGCTGCTATGGGTTTCTAGCAAGAACGTTTCTTACCTACGCAAAGACCACAACGTGATATGCCAATTGCTATTTACCCTTCATAAGGACCCTTTTCATCGAATCCGATCCGACTAAAGTGGGAGAGACAGACACCCGCCAGCCACCTTATGCAACTAGTGCATGTTTGTCGGTGGAACCGGTCTCACGTAAGAGTACGTGTAAGGTTGGTCCGGGCCGCTTCATCCCACGATGCCGCCGAATCAAGATAAGACTAGTAACGGCAAGCATATTGAACAAAATCAACGCCCACAACTACTTTGTGTTCTACTCGTGCATAGAATCTACACAATAGACCTGGCTCATGATGCCACTGTTGAGTAACGTAGCAGAAATTCAAAATTTTCCTACGTGTCACCAAGATCTATCTATGGAGAGACTAGCAACGAGGGGAAGGAGAGTGCATCTACATACCCTTGTAGATCGCTAAGCGGAAGCGTTCAAGTGAATGGGGTTGATGGAGTCGTACTCGTCGGGATCCAAATCACCGATGACCAAGTGCCGAACGGACGGCACCTCCGCGTTCAACACACGTACAACCCGGTGACGTCTCCCACGCCTTGATCCAGCAAGGAGAGAGGGAGAGGTTGAGGAAGACTTCATCCAACAGCAGCACAACAGCGTGGTGGTGATGGAGGAGCGTGGCAATCCTGCAGGGCTTCGCCAAGCACCGCAGAAGAGGAGGAAGAAGAGAAGCAGGACTGCACCAAGAGAGATTGAATCGCATGTGTTATGGGCAGCCCTAGGCCTCATATATATAGGGAAGGGGAGGGGCTGCGCCCCCTCTAGGGTTCCCACCCCTAGGGGGCGGCAGCCCTAGATGGGGGGCAAGGGGGCGGCCAAGAGGGGATGGGAGAGGGAGGCGCCCCAGTATGGGCCCTAAGGCCCATATCCCATTAGGGTTTGCCCCCTTTCCACCTCTTGGGCACCTTGGGCCCTTGTGGGAGGCGCACCAGCCCACTAAGGGGCTGGTCCCACACCACTCTTAGCCCACGCAAGCCTCCGGGGTTGGTGGCCCCACATGGTGGACCCCCGGGACCCTCCCGGTGGTCCCGGTACGTTACCGATAAACCCCGAAACTCTTCCGGTGACCAAAACAGGACTTCCCATATATAAATCCTTACCTCCGGACTATTCCGGAACTCCTCGTGACGTCCGGGATCTCATCCGGGACTCCGAACAACATTCGGTAACCACATACTAACTTCCTTTATAACCCTAGCGTCATCGAACCTTAAGTGCGTAGACCCTACGGGTTCGGGAGACATGCAGACATGACCGAGACGTTCTCCGGTCAATAACCAACAGCGGGATCTGGATACCCATGTTGGCTCCCACATGTTCCACGATGATCTCATCGGATGAACCACGATGTCAAGGACTTAATCAATCCCATATACAATTCCCTTTGTCTATCGGTACGATACTTGCCCGAGATTCGATCGTCTATATCACGATACCTTGTTCAATCTCGTTACCGGCAAGTCTCTTTACTCGTTCCGTAACACATCATCCCGTGATCAACTCCTTGATCACATTGTGCACATTATGGTGATGTCCTACCGAGTGGGCCCAGAGATACCTCTCCGTTTACACGGAGTGACAAATCCCAGTCTTGATTCGTGCCAACCCAACAGACACTTTCAGAGATACCCGTAGTGTACCTTTATAGCCACCCACTTACGTTGTGACGTTTGGCACACCCAAAGCACTGCTACGGTATCCGGGAGTTGCACAATCTCATGGTCTAAGGAAATGATACTTGACATTAGAAAAGCTTTAGCATACGAACTACACGATCTAGTGCTATGCTTAGGATTGGGTCTTGTCCATCACATCATTCTCCTAATGATGTGATCCTGTTATCAACGACATCCAATGTCCATGGTCAGGAAACTGTAACCATCTATTGATCAACGAGCTAGTCAACAGTCTCCCACTTGTTGACTAGTTGACTAGCTCGTTGATCAATAGATGGTTACGGTTTCCTGACCATGGACATTGGATGTCGTTGATAACAGGATCACATCATTAGGAGAATGATGTGATGGACAAGACCCAATCCTAAGCATAGCACTATATCGTGCAGTTCGTATGCTAAAGCTTTTCTAATGTCAAGTATCATTTCCTTAGACCATGAGATTGTGCAACTCCCGGATACCGTAGGAGTGCTTTGGGTGTGCCAAACGTCACAACGTAACTGGGTGGCTATAAAGGTACACTACGGGTATCTCTGAAAGTGTCTGTTGGGTTGGCACGAATCAAGACTGGGATTTGTCACTCCGTGTAAACGGAGAGGTATCTCTGGGCCCACTCGGTAGGACATCATCATAATGTGCACAATGTGATCAAGGAGTTGATCACGGGATGATGTGTTACGTAACGAGTAAAGAGACTTGCCGGTAACGAGATTGAACAAGGTATCGTGATACCGACGATCGAATCTCGGGCAAGTATCGTACCGATAGACAAAGGGAATTGTATACGGGATTGATTAAGTCCTTGACATCGTGGTTCATCCGATGAGATCATCGTGGAACATGTGGGAGCCAACATGGGTATCCAGATCCCGCTGTTGGTTATTGACTGGAGAACGTCTCGGTCATGTCTACATGTCTCCCGAACCCGTAGGGTCTACACACTTAAGGTTCGATGACGCTAGGGTTATAAAGGAAGTTAGTATGTGGTTACCGAATGTTGTTTGGAGTCCCGGATGAGATCCCGGATGTCACGAGGAGTTCCGGAATGGTCCGGAGGTAAAGATTTATATATGGGAAGTCCTGTTTTGGTCACCGAAAAGGTTTCGGGGTTTATCGGTAATGTACCGGGACCACCGGGAGGGTCCCGGGGGTCCACCAAGTGGGTCCACCAGCCCCAGAAGGTTGCGTGGGCCAAGAGTGGTGAGGGTCCAGCCCCTAAGTGGGCTGGTGCGCCTCCCACATAGGCCCAAGGCGCCTAAGAGGTGGAGAGAGGGGAAACCCTAGGCTTAGATGGGCCTAAGGCCCACCCTAGGGGGCGCCCCCTTCTCCCCTCCCCTCTTGGCCGCCGCCCCCCCTAGGGGAAACCCTAGGGCGCAGCCCTCCTCCCTCTCCCCTATATATATGAGGCCTAGGGGCTGCACATGACACATGATTTGATCTCACCTCTTGGTGCAGCCCTCCCTCTCTATTCCTCCTCTTCTGCGGTGCTTGGCGAAGCCCTGCAGGATTGCCACGCTCCTCCATCATCACCACGCCATTGTGCTGCTGCTGGATGGAGTCTTCCTCAACCTCTCCCTCTCTCCTTGCTGGATAAAGGCGTGCGAGACGTCACCGGGCTGTACGTGTGTTGAACGCGGAGGTGCCGTCCGTTCGGCACTTGGTCATCGGTGATTTGGATCACGACGAGTACGACTCCATCAACCCCGTTCACTTGAACGCTTCCGCTTAGCGATCTACAAGGGTATGTAGATGCACTCTCCTTCCCCTCGTTGCTAGTCTCTCCATAGATAGATCTTGGTGACACGTAGGAAAATTTTGAATTTCTGCTGCGTTACCCATCATTACGTGGCTGCTACGGGCTTAAGCAAGAACCAATCTCACCTACGCATCAAAACCACAACGATAGTTTGTCAAATAGACTCCATTTTAAACTTCGCAAGGACCGGGCGTAGCCACACTCGGTTCAACTAAAGTTGGAGAGACAGTCGCCCGCAAGCCACCTATGTGCAAAGCACCTCGGGGGAACCGGTCTCGCATAAGCGTACGCGTAATGTTGGTCCGGGTCGTCTCGTCCAACAATACAGCCGAACCAAAGTATGACATGCTGGTAGGCAGTATGACTTATATCGCCCACAACTCACTTGTGTTCTACTCGTGCATATAACATCAAACCATAAAACCTAGGCTCTGATGCCACTGTTGGGGAACGTAGTAATTTCAAAAAAAAATCCTACGCACACGCAAGATCATGGTGATGCACAGCAACGAGAGGGGAGAGTGTTGTCTACGTACCCACGCAGACCGACTGCGGAAGCGTTGACACAACATAGAGGAAGTAGTCGTACGTCTTCCCGATCCGACCGATCCAAGCACCGTTACTCCGGCACCTCCGAGTTCTTAGCACACGTACAGCTCGATGACGCTCCTCGGGCTCCGATCCAGCAAAGCTTCGGGGATGAGTTCCGTCAGCACAATGGCGTGGTGACGATGATGATGTTCTACCGATGCAGGGCTTTGCCTAAGCACTACAACGATATGATCGAGGTGGAATATGGTGGCAGGGGCACCGCACACGGCTAAGGAATGATCATGTGGATCAACTTGTGTGTCTAGAGGTGCCCCCCTGCCCCCGTATATAAAGCAGCAAGGGGAGGAGGCCGGCCGGCCAGGTGTGGCGCGCCAAGGAGGAGTCCTCCTCCTAGTAGGAGTAGGACTCCTACTAGGAGGGGGAAAGAGGTGGAGTGGGAGAAGGAAAGGGGGGGCGCCGCCCCCCTCTCCTAGTCCAATTCGGACCAGGGAGGAGGTGGCGCGCGGCCCACCTCTTGCAGCCCCTCTCTCTCTCCACTAAGGCCCATATGGCCCAATACTTCTCCCGGTAGGGTTCCGGTAACCCTCGGGCTCTCCAGTTTTCTCCGAAATCACCCGAAACACTTCCGGTGTCCGAATATAGCCGTCCAATATATCAATCTTTATGTCTCGACCATTTCGATACTCCTCGTCATGTCCGTGATCACATCCGAGACTCCGAACTAACTTCGGTACATCAAAATGCATAAACTCATAATAACTGTCATCGTAACGTTAAGCGTGCGGACCCTATGGTTCGAGAACAATGTAGACATGACTGAGACAGATCTCTGGTCAATAACCAATAGCGGGACCTGGATGCCCATATTGGCTCCTACATATTCTACGAAGATCTTTATCGGTCAGACCGCATAACAACATACATTGTTCCCTTTGTCATCGGTATGTTACTTGCCCGAGATTCGATCGTCGGTATCCAATACCTAGTTCAATCTCGTTACCGGCAAGTCTCTTTACCCATTCTGTAATACATCATTCCGCAACTAACTCATTAGTTGCAATGCTTGCAAGGCTTATGTGATGCGCATTACCGAGAGGGCCCAGAGATACCTCTCCGACAATCGGAGTGACAAATCCTAATCTCGAAATACGCCAACCCAACATCTACCTTTGGAGACACCTGTAGAGCTCCTCTATAATCACCCAGTTACGTTGTGACGTTTGGTAGCACACAAAGTGTTCCTCCGGTAAACGGGAGTTGCATAATCTCATGGTCATAGGAACATGTATAGGTCATGAAGAAATAAATAGCAACATACTAAACAGTCGGGTGCTAAGCTAATGGAATGGGTCATGTCAATCAGATCATTCTACTAATGATGTGACCTCGTTAGTCAAATAACAACACTTTGTTCATGGTTAGGAAACATAACCATCTTTGATTAACGAGCTAGTCAAGTAGAGGCATACTAGTGACACTAAGTTTGTCTATGTATTCACACATGTATTATGTTTCCGGTTAATACAATTCTAGCATGAATAATAAACATTTATCATGATATAAGGAAATAAATAATAACTTTATTATTGCCTCTAGGGCATATTTCCTTCAGGGGCGGCCCTTGGAGATGGGATCTCCTAGGGGGGCGGCGGCCAAGGGTGGAGTGGCCCCCAAGGCAAGTGGGGCGCCCCCACCCTAGGGTTTCCAACCCTAGGCACAGGGGTGGGCCAAGGGGGGCGCACCAGCCCACAATGGGCTGGTTATCCTCCCCACTTCAGCCCATGGGGCCCTCCGGGATGGGTGGCCCCACCTGGTGGACCCTCGGGACCCTTCCGGTGGTCCCGGTACAATACCGGTGACCCCCGAAATTCTCCCGATGGCCGAAACTGCACTTCCTATATATAATTGTTCACCTCCGGACCATTCCGGAACTCCTCGTGACGTCTGGGATATCATCCAGGACTCCGAACAACTTTCGGGTTACTGCATACTTATATCTCTACAACCCTAGCGTCACCGAACCTTAAGTGTGTAGACCCTACGGGTTTGGGAGACATGTAGACATGACCGAGACGACTCTCCGGTCAATAACCAACAGCGGGATCTGGATACCCATGTTGGCTCCCACATGCTCCTTGATGATCTCATCGGATGAACCACGATGTCGAGGATTCAAGTAACCCCGTATATAATTCCCTTTGTCAATCGGTACGTTACTTGCCCGAGATTCGATCGTCGGTATCCTAATACCTCGTTCAATCTTGTTACCGGCAAGTCACTTTACTCGTACCATAATGCATGATCCCGTGACCAGACACTTGGTCACTTTGAGCTCATTATGATGATGCATTACCGAGTGGGCCCAGAGATACCTCTCCATCATACGGAGTGACAAATCCCAGTCTTGATCCGTATCAACCCAACAGACACTTTCGGAGATACCCGTAGTATACCTTTATAGTCACCCAGTTACGTTGTGACGTTTGGTACACCCAAAGCATTCCTACGGTATCCGGGAATTACACGATCTCATGGTCTAAGGAAAAGATACTTGACATTGGAAAAACTCTAGCAAACGAACTATATGATCTTGTGCTATGTTTAGGATTGGGTCTTGTCCATCACATCATTCTCCTAATAATGTGATCTCGTTATCAATGACATCCAATGTCCATAGTCAGGAAACCATGACTATCTGTTGATCAACGAGCTAGTCAACTAGAGGCTTACTAGGGACTTGTTGGTGTCTATGTATTCACACATGTATTATGATTTCCGGATAACACAATTATAGCATGAATAAAAGACAATCATCATGAACAAAGAAATATAATAATAATCCTTTTATTATTGCCTCTAGGGCATATTTCCAACATTCTGTATTGTCCCTTTGCCTGCATGCACAAGAGATTCTTCATCTTGTCCTTTAACTTCTTGGCCCACGACGGCTTAGAGGAAGGTGTGGTAGACCTAGCAGCATGGTCCTCATCAACATTCTCTGCAGCAGCCTCCTCCTCACCACCAGCCCTCCCAGCAGAAGAAGCCTCAGCACGGGTAGTAGTGTTGGCCCAGTTGGGATTGACGCGGAGACTGATGGACTCATGCCGAATCCAGTCTGGAGCAAGGAACTCATCACCAGGGTATATCTTCTCCCAAGTTGTGGAGAGCAGCAGAAAAAGGTACAGTCCATAGATAGGTACCTTGCGGGTGAACACCGCAAACCGAAGCTCACACCACATGATGTGTGAGACATCAAGTGGCTGAGTCTGAGACGAATGTGCCTCCGCACACAGGGGCAACATGTCACTAGATAGGAATGAACCTTGTCCTTGTCGCCAATGCGTGGGAACAGAGAGTTGCGGAAGATGCGATGCATGATCTCCAGAAAGGAGTTCAGTACCCAAGTCGACTTGCCATTGGGGAGCACCTTCTTAACAAGGAATGGTTGAAGCAAGTTCTTGTTGGCAGACTCAGAGTTGGCATGGGGGGCGAACACCAACGGGTGTGTGAAGCCCGTCATCAGGAATGTGAAGCTGATCCATGAACTCCTTCCATGTAGCAGACAGCTGACGGCCATTGGTCATCTAGGTCATCCTCCGCTCATCCCTGGGGTGAAAGTAGACTGATGCAAAGAACTGACAAACAATCTCAGGGTCATAGTCAAGGTGAAAGGAGATCACAGGCTCAATAGCAAACTGCTCCACCAAGTCCAGAGCCTCTCCAAAATAGTCACGAAACTTGTCCTTCCTCATGTGATTCATGTCTATCCACTTGACATCCACGAAGGTATTCTGCTTGTTCTTGATCACATCCAGATAGATAAGAGCCCGCTGCTTGGTCCAAAACAACTCAGTACCTCTGAGGACAGCACGAGGATTCACATAGGGGTTGATCTTCCGGCGTTCCACATACTCATTGAGGGAAATCTCGTCCATGCCCTTAGCAGGTTCCTTGTGCTTGCTGGCAGTGGTCTTGACATTGCGCTTGGGGGCATTGGAGCCCTCTGGTGCTTCATCTTGGGGATTGCGCAGACATTTGGAGCTAGTGTCACTACTGGGATTGGAGCGGCAAGAGCAACCACCTGAGACACAAAACGCAAAACACACACGACAAGAAAGAAGGATCAATGCAAAGACCACAACAAAGCAAAAGAAACATGTAGGAAGCACACAAGATAATTGCCATGAGAGAGATTTGACCCCTACGGTAGAACAGCCAAGTGCTGCAGTACTAAGATCGTAGTACCGCTCCTAGTCGCGGTAGTACGATGTAAGGCCACGGTAGTACCGGGTCTGGGAGTGGTAGTAGGATCTTAGTGCCACAGCTAGCGCGGTAGTACCGCACCTGATGGGTGGTAGTACCGCACGACCTAGCACGGTAGTACCGCACCTGAGGAGCGGTAGTACCGCATGAGCGGTAGTACCGCATGTGAGACACTGTAGTACCGCACCGCGTCAGATCCGAACAAGTTCAAATCTGAGAAAGCCCGCGAAACCGCGAAATCTGGTATAATTCCTACGCAACACGACTCTCCTACATCCTACTCTTGCATAGATTTGGCCTAAAATCTCAAGAACAACATGCATCTCCCCAAAAACCTAGAAGCGAGAAAACAACCAAGAAAAAGAGGGATTTGGGGAAAAACGTTGTTCCATGGCAAGAGGAAGTGGTGGGGAACGATCCCACCGGTTGGAATCCGAGGAGAGTGGCCGGAGACGGAGATCCAGCGAGGACCTCTGGCATCGTTCTTGAGCGAGAGAGAGAGAGACGTGGGGAGAGAGACAAGTGAATGGGTATGGGGAGTTGGAACTCCCCTGCCCGAGTCATAACCCCCACGCCCACTCGACGGCGCGGTAGTACCGTGCGTCATCGCGGTAGTACCGCTCGGCAAGCCGCGGTAGTACCATGGGCTCAAAAGGTTGCAAGTTTCAAGCAGGCCTTTGCACGAAAACTCTGAGGCAACACGACACCACAAGACCCCGCGACACACGAAGGCAGGAAGGCAAACGACAATACGAAACAACCACAAGACACCACCTCTCCAAAGAGAGGGCGGTGGCCGGAGCCACATATGTTTGAGTCAATTGGTATGGCACCGCGAAAAATTATCCTTGGGTCCATGACCAAAACTCGTCTTTGAAACACAAGTTCCATCGACAATGGCTAATGTGAAAGACTTGATCAATTTATCATAATGGGGGCAGGGAGAGTTCATTGAGAGAACAACACTCCCCCTATGTCCATGCCTACATCTAAACAAGACAACAAGTTGAGTATGGTGGGGTGTGCAAGGGTTCAAGCAACATTGCCCGAATCAATGCTATTTAGCTCATGCCTTAACTCGCGAAATCTTGCTTCATCCAAGGGCTTCATGAAAATATCTGCAAGGTTATCATGAGTGTTGACATAGTTGAGCTCGATCTCTCCTCGCCTAATGTGATCCCGGATGAAGTGATACCGAATCTCAATATGCTTCATCTTGAAGTGTTGCACCGGGTTGAGAGAGATCTTGATGGCACTTTCATTGTCACACCACAGAGGCACTTTGTCACAAATGACACCGTAATCCTTTAAAGTTTGCCTCATCCATAAGAGTTGTGCACAACAACTACCAGCCGCCACATACTTCGCTTCGGTGGAAGGGAGAGACACACAACTTTGCTTTTTGGAAGACCAACTTACCAAAGAGCAACCAAGAAATTGGCACCCTCCGGAAGTGGACTTCCTATCCACTTTGTCTCCCGCCCAATCAGAATTCGAATACCCTACAAGTTTGAAGTTTGCTCCTCTTGGGTACCATAAGCCAAAGTTTGGGGTATGAGCCAAATATCGAAAGATTCGTTTGACCGCCACATAGTGACTTTCCTTAGGCGTGGCTTGAAACCGTGCACAAATTCCCACACTCAACATGATATCCAGTCTAGATGCACAAAGGTAAAGCAAGGAGCCTATCATGGAATGATATACCTTTTGATCCACCGCTTTACCATTGGGATCTATGTCAAGTTGGCACTTGGTGGGCATTGGAGTGGAAGCCGGCTTGACGTCACTTAGCTTGAATCTCTTGAGCATGTCTTGAGTGTATTTGTCTTGGTTGATGAAGGTTCCTTCTCTTCTTTGCTTCACTTCGAACCCTAGAAAGAACTTCAACTCTCCCATGGAGGACATCTCGAACTTTGAGGTCATGAGAGCGGCAAATTCCTCATTGAAAGCTTTGTTAGGGGAACCAAAGATAATATCATCAACATATAATTGGCACACAAACAACTGCCCTTTGACCTTCTTAGTAAAAAGAGTGGGGTCGATTAGCCCAACTTCAAAACCACGGTCTTGTAAAAACTCGGTAAGGTGGTCATACCACGCACGTGGGGCTTGTTTAAGGCCATAGAGTGCCTTATCGAGTTGATACACATGATCGGGAAAGTAGGGATCCTCGAACCCGGGGGGTTGCTTGACATAAACCAATTCATTAATAGGACCATTAAGAAAAGCACTCTTCACATCCATTTGTTGTAACTTAAAGTTATGATGAGAAGCATATGCAATCAACATGCGAATGGATTCAAGACGAGCAACGGGAGCAAAGGTTTCACCGTAGTCGATACCCTCGACTTGGGAGTAGCCTTGTGCTACCAAATGAGCCTTGTTGCGAATGATAATCCCATGGGCATCTTGCTTGTTCTTAAATATCCACTTGGTTCCAATGACATTGTAGTTCCCCGTCGGTCTTGGCACCAATCTCCACACTTTGTTGCGCTCGAAGTTGTTGAGTTCTTCATGCATGGCATTGAGCCAATCCGGATCTTCGAGCGCCTCATAGACCTTGTGGGGTTCGACACAATAGACAAACGTGTGATGATCACAATAGTTTGTTGATTGTCTACGAGTGCTTACCCCCTTTATTAAGCTTCCAAGCACATTCGTCATGAGATGATCCTTGGTGGAGAGCTTGGAAGCAACCTTGGCGGCACGACGCTCCAATTCCTCCTCGGGGGTGAGACGAGTAGTGGTCACTTGATCATCTTGAGCGTCGTCTTGAGCTTGTTCTTGGTCATGAACTTGCTCGGAGGAGAGAACTTGACCTTGGGCATCACTTGGTGTGTCAACACCATCTTGAGCATGATCTTGCCCTTGGTTTTGTTCTTGATGATGAGGGCCTTCATGTTGTTCTTCGGAAGCGTGTGGGCCTTGGGTTGATGATGGCTCCACTTGAGTGGAGCATTGTCCTTCTCCTTCGGCCACAAGGGGTTCCTCAATGGGTAGGATAAAGCCAACACTCATTCTTCTTATGGCTTGATGAGGAATTTCATCACCTACATCACAAGTGCCACTTTGCTCCACTTGGGAGCCGTTATTCTCATCAAACTCCATGTTACACGTCTCCTCAATAAGTCCCGTGGATTTATTGAGGACACGGTAAGCATGAGAGTTTGTAGCATAACCAACAAATATGCCCTCATAAGTTCTAGCTTCAAATTTAGACAACCGAACACCTTTCTTGAGAATGAAACACTTACACCCGAACACCCGAAAGTACTTGAGGTTGGGCTTGTTACCGGTGA
The DNA here is from genome assembly GCA_034509565.1 of Triticum monococcum. Classification (NCBI taxonomy): domain Eukaryota; kingdom Viridiplantae; phylum Streptophyta; class Magnoliopsida; order Poales; family Poaceae; genus Triticum; species Triticum monococcum. The sequence goes on along the minus strand of CM067842.1, from coordinate 69,759,681 downwards.
GTATCTCATATGGAGTCTTGTTCAAACCCTTGCGGAGGTAGAGCCGATTGGATGCATGACACGCAGTGTTGATGGCTTTGGCGCAAAAGTTGTATGGAGACTTGAACTCCGCCATCATGGTCCTTGCCGCATCCATCAACATCTGGTTCTTCCTCTCCGCAACACCGTTTTATTGAGGGGTGTAAGGTGCGGAATATTGATGCTTGATCCCCTCATCACTAAGAAACTCATCCAAGGTGTATTTCTTGAACTCGGTGCCGTTGTCACTTCTTATTGTCAAGATCTTTGCATTGTGTTGACATTGTGCTTCATTGCAAAGTCAATGACGGTTTGTTGGGTCTCGCTCTTCCTCTTGAAGAAATACACCCAAGTGTATCTTGAGTAGTCATCAACAATCACTAAGCAATACTTCCTACCCCCAAGACTATTGAAGGATGGAGGCCCAAAGAGATCCAAGTGAAGGAGCTCCAAAGGCCTCTTTGAGTAAATGATAGTCGTGGGAGGGTGAGCCTTATCATGTAGCTTTCCTTCGATACAAGCACTACAAGCACGATCTTTAGCAAAACTAACATTCGTTAGTCCACGGACATGGTCCCCCTTGAGAAGACTTTGCAAAGATCTCATATTGACATGGGCTAGACGGCGATGCCAAAGCCACCCCACATCAACTTTAGCCATTAGGCATGTCGCGGTCTTAGTGGGTCGCTCCGAAAAGTTAATCACATATAGACCGTTCTCGACATGCCCAACAAAGGCTACTTTAACAGTCTTGCTCCACAAGAGGGCCACGATATCGATATCAAAGAAAGTGGCAAAGCCCATGATTGCAAGTTGACGAACAGAAAGTAAATTGTATGCAAGGGACTCAACAAGCATGACCTTCTCGATCGTGAGATCATGAGAGATGACTACCTTGCCAAGTCCCAATACGTTAGAAGATGAGGCGTCACCCCACTCGACATTGGTGGGCATAGATGGAATCTTGTGCACATCCACCACCAAGTCCTTGCTTCCGGTCATATGATTTGTAGCTCCGCTATCGAGCAACCATGATCCCCCACCGGAAGCAAACACCTACAAGAGATCAATGCTTGGTTTTAGGTACCCATTTTGTAATGGGTCCTTTGATGTTAGTAACAAGGGTCTTTGGAACCCAAATAGACCATTCAATGTACTCATGAGGAGAACCAACGAATCTGGCATAGACATGCCCATCACTAGCACGACATAATATATATAAAAGATGGATTAAAGTCGCCGGCTTTGACGAGAGAAGTGGCATTGACCTTTTTGACATCGCCACCCTTCGCATTGTTCTTCTTCTCCTTGGAAGCACTCTCTCCCTCCTTCGCAAAGGTTTTCATGAGAGGAGGAGGTCGTTTGGTCTTGTCATTCTTCTTCTTGTTCTTGGACTCGGGCACGTACCCAACCCCTTCCTTGGCCACAACTCCCTTTTGATTGATCAAGAGGTCGTTGAGGTTCTTCTTGCCTTGTATGCAAGTCGCAAGACCTCTCTCAAGTTGCACCTTTAGCTTAGCGTTCTCCTCAACAAGATGCACATGCTCACAACACGGGTTAGTAGCATTTGCATTATCAATTAACATCATACGAGGAAAAGTGGCTTTTTCCTTGGTTAGCTTTACTTGAAGTTGATCATGAGACTCTTTGAGGCTAGCATGAGCACCCTTCAAGACCTTGTGAGCCTTGTCAAGTAAATCAAACTCCTCTTTGAGTCTAGCAAGATCAACCTCAAGTTCGGCCTTCTCGGATTTTAGCACACGAGGCACAATGAGAGCATGATCAAAATATTTCTTTAACTTAGCATGATCAACGTTGTGTAACTCCTTATGAGCCAAACGAAGACCACGCTCTTCCTCAAGAGCATTGGAAAGATCCGAGATCTCATTGGCATATTCACGACTATGCCCTTCCATCTTAGAGATGGTATCTTCGTGAGCCTCGATCATGTCATTGGCTTCACCAAGTTGTTCCAAGAGAGCAACAAAGTGCTTCTTGGATTTACCCTTAAGTTTGCCATAAAGGCATCAAAATCATTCACCTCCACATTAGCTCCCTCATGTTCATCAATGCTATCCATCGAAGAAGGATGATTAATGATGGTAGTTTTGATGTTGGAGGTTACCTTGTTGGTGGCTTTAGCCATGAGGCACTTGGCGGTGATGCTCTCATTGGGTGAGTCCAAGAGAGACACCCGTGGAGTCGTCGCAATGGCAACAGAGGCCATGGCAACCGACTCACCATCCTCATCATTGTCATCATCCTCATTGTACTCTTCTTGTACCACCAATGCCTTGGGGGAGTCTTCTTGGTGAAGTTGCTCTTGTTGGGGAACGACTTGGCCTTGTCCTTTCGGATGAGCTTGCCACCATTGTCTTCCCTCTTCTCATATGGACACTCCGCAACAAAATGACTCACATTGCCACAATTGTAGCAAGTCCTTACACGTTGCTTTCTCTTCGTGCCACTTGAGTTGTTTTTGTTAAAGTTTGGCCTTGAGTTTTTCTTGCTCCAAAATTGCCTTGAAGCAAGTGCCATGTGTTCATGATATGCATACTTTGTATCTTCGGGGTTGCTCTCCTCATCTTCCTCTTCTTCTTCAACGCAGAGCTTGGCCTTCAATGCAAGGTTGGGCTTCTTTGCCCTTTGAGAACGAAGCACCGCATTGTCGGCAGTCTTTTCCAAAATGTTCATGGCCACAAACTCATCCAACACTTCTCTTGAGGTCAAAGTGTGGAAGTCCGGTCTTTGACGAATGACGGAGGACATGGCCTTGTGGTAGGGCATCATTGCCTTGAGGAATTTGTGCTTGATCCAATTATCATCTGTGTCCTTGCTCCCGTGATCTCGGAGTGAGACCGTGAGTTTGGTTACTCTCCGATAAAGTTCACGAGGTTCTTCATCTTCTTTCATTGCAAACTCATCGGCCTCATCTTGCACCACTTCATAGTTGGAGCGTTGAATGCTTGCGCTTCCCTGGTAGAGTGAGACAACACAAAACCATGCGTCTTTGGCCAAGGCGAAGGGCCGAAGATGAGGTAGATCTTTGGGTGGAATTGCATCTTGAATGATGAAGAGGGCATTCTCATTGAATTGATTATCCGCGGCTTCTCGAGGAGTGAAGTTGCTTGGATCATGCGGATAGAAACCTTCTTCAATGATTCTCCAAAGATTAGTGTTTACATGATTTAAATGACATTTAAAGCGGTAAACCCAAGAATCAAAGTCCTCATTTTTCACAATCTTAGGGGGAGGACCGGCATGATTCAAATGAGTGGAAGGAACCGGTCCACCATAAACAAGTGGTGGTTCCACATGAGCAAAGATGCCGGTGCCATTCTTACCACTAGAAGAAGGAGCCTTTTCGCTACTAGCTTCCCCCTTATCGGAGGTAGCATCCGTCACCTTGTCGGTGGGATTACCCACTTTCAACAGTGCGGTGGATAGTTTAAGCCCTTCAAGGAATTTAGTAAACATGCTTTCAACCTCGGTCGTCATGGAGGGTTTCAATGTCTCCAAGGCCACATTGAACTCCTCACTAGAGACCGAGGTTCCCCCATCGCCTGTAGACAAGATCGGATTCACACCGGAGTGTTCCTCCACACCGTCTATGGTATCAACCATACTCTCCGGACGGTAAAGTCCTTAATAAAGAGACGAGGCTCTTATACCAATTGAAAGGATCGATATGGTTGACTAGAGGGGGGTGAATAGGCAACTAACAATTTTTAGCTTTACTTTAACAATTTAAACTTTGCATCAAAGTAGGTTGTCTAGATATGCAACTAGGTGAGCAACCTATATGATGCAACAAGGATAGGAACACAAGCAAGCAAGAGATATGACACAAATAAGCTTGCACAAGTAAAGGCGCATGATAACCAAGACTGGAGACGGTGGAGACTGTTGGGGAACGTAGCAGAATTTTAAAATTTTCTACGCATCACCAAGATCAATCTATGGAGTCATCTAGCAACGAGGGAGAAAGGAGTGCATCTACATACCCTTGTAGATCGCATGCGGAAGCGTTCAAGAGAACAGGGTTGATGGAGTCGTTGATTCTCAAGAACTTGATTTTTCTGTCACGTTGATTCTCAACCTCACTCTGAAATTCCTTGAACTTTTCAAAGGTCTCAGACTTGTGTTTCATTAAGTAGACATACCCATATCTACTGAAGTCATCGGTGAGAGTGAGAACATAACAATAGCCACCGCGAGCCTCAACACTCATTGGACCGCACACATCAGTATGTATGATTTCTAATAAGTTGGTTGCTCGCTCCATTGTTCCTGAGAACGGAGTCTTGGTCATTTTACCCATGAGGCATGGTTCGCACGTGTCAAATGATTCGTAATCAAGAGACTCCAAAAGCCCATCTGCATGGAGCTTCTTCATGCGTTTGACACCTATGTGACCAAGGCGGCAGTGCCACAAGTATGTGGGACTATCATTATCAACCTTACATCTTTTGGTATTCACACTATGAATATGTGTAACATTACGCTCGAGATTCATTAAGAATAAACCATTCACCATCGGAGCATGACCATAAAACATATCTCTCATATAAATAGAACAACTATTATTCTCGGATTTAAATGAGTAGCCATCTCGAATTAAACGAGATCCTGATACAATGTTCATGCTCAAAGCTGGCACTAAATAACAATTATTGAGGTTTAAAACTAATCCCTTAGGTAAATGTAGAGGTAGCATGCCGACGGCGATCACATCGACCTTGGAACCATTCCCGACGCGCATCGTCACCTCGTCCTTCGCCAGTCTCCGCTTATTCCGCAGCTCCTGCTTTGAGTTACAAATGTGAGCAACCGCACCGGTATCAAATACCCAGGAGCTACTACGAGTACTGGTAAGGTACACATCAATCACATGTATATCACATATACCTTTAGTGTTGCCGGCCTTCTTGTCCGCTAAGTATTTGGGGCAGTTCCGCTTCCAGTGACCACTTCCCTTGCAATAAAAACACTCAGTCTCGGGCTTGGGTCCATTCTTTGGCTTCTTCCCGGCAGCTTGCTTACCGGGCGCGGCAACTCCCTTGCCGTCCTTCTTGAAGTTCTTCTTACCCTTGCCTTTCTTGAACTTAGTGGTTTTATTCACCATCAACACTTGATGTTCCTTTTTGATTTCCACCTCTGCTGATTTCAGCATTGAATATACCTCAGGAATGGTCTTTTCCATCCCCTGCATATTGAAGTTCATCACAAAGCTGTTGTAGCTCGGTGGAAGCGACTGAAGGATTCTGTCAATGACCGCGTCATCCGGGAGATTAACTCCCAGCTGAGTCAAGCGGTTATGCAACCCAGACATTTTAGTATGTGGTCACTGACAGAACTATTTTCCTCCATCTTACAGCCGAAGAACTTGTCGGAGACTTCATATCTCTCGACCCGGGCATGAGCTTGGAAAACAATTTTCAGCTCTTCGAACATCTCATATGCTCCGTGTCTCTCAAAATGCTTTTGGAGCCCCGGTTCTAAGCTATAAAGCATGCCGCACTGAATGAGGGAGTAATCATCAGCACGTGACTGCCAAGCATTCATAACGTCTTGGTTCTCTGGGATGGGTGCGTCACCTAGCGGTGCTTCTAGGACATAATCTTTCTTGGCAGCTATGAGGATGATCCTCAGGTTCCGGACCCAGTCCGTACAGTTGCTGCCATCATCTTTCAGCTTGGTTTTCTTTAGGAACGCGTTGAAGTTGAGGACAATGTAGGCCATTTGATCTACAAGACATATTGTAAAGATTTTAGACTAAGTTCATGATAATTTAGTTCATCTAATCAAATTACTCAATGAACTCCCACTCAGATAGACATCCCTCCAGTCATCTAAGTGAAACATGATCCGAGTTAACTAGGTCGTGTCCAATCATCACGTGAGACGGACTAGCCAACATCGGTGAACATCTTCATGTTGATCATATCTTCTATATGAATCATGCTCGACCTTTCGGTCTTCCGTGTTCCGAGGCCTTGTCTGTACATGCTAGGCTCGTCAAGTCAACCTAAGTGTATTGCGTGTGTAAATCTGGCTTACACCCGTTGTATTCGAATGTTAGAATCTATCACACCCGATCATCACGTGGTGCTTCGAAACAACGAACCTTCGAAACGGTGCACAGTTAGGGGGAACACTTTCTTGAAATTATTACGAGGGATCATCTTATTTAAGCTCCCGTTGTTCTAAGCAAATAAGATGTAAAACATGATAAACATCACATGCAATCAAATAGTGACATGATATGGCCAATATCATTTGCTCCTTTTGATCTCCATCTTCGGGGCTCCATGATCATTGTTGTCACCGGCATGACACCATGATCTCCATCATCATGATCTCCATCATCGTGTCTTCTTGAAGTTGTCTCATCATCTATTACTTCTACTACTATGGCTAATGCTTTAGTAATAAAGTAAAGTAATTACATGACGTTTATGTTGACACGCAGGTCATAAATAAATTAAGAAAACTCCTATGGCTCCTGCCGGTTGTCATACTCATCGACATGCAAGTCGTGATTCCTATTACAAGAACATGATCATCTCATACATCACATATATCATTCATCACATCCTTTGGCCATATCACATCACAAAACACTTGCTGCAAAAAAACAAGTTAGACGTCCTCTAACTGTTGTTGCAAGTTTTTACGTGGCTGCTATAGGTTTCTAGCAAGAATGTTTCTTACCTACGCCAAAACCACAACGTGAATTGCCAATTTCTATTTACCCTTCATAAGGACCCTGTTCATCGAATCTGATCCGACTAAAGTGGGAGAGACAGACACCCGCCAGCCACCTTATGCAACTAGTGCATGTCAATCGGTGGAACCAGTCTCACGTAAGCGTACGTGTAAGGTCGGTCCGGGCTGCTTCATCCCACAATGCCGTCGAATCAAGATAAGACTAGTAACAGCAAGATAATTAACAATATCGACGCCCACAACTGCTTTGTGTTCTACTCGTGCATAGAAACTACGCATAGACCTAGCTCATGATGCCACTATTGGGGAACGTAGCAGAATTTTAAAATTTTCTACGCATCACCAAGATCAATCTATGGAGTCATCTAGCAACGAGGGAGAAAGGAGTGCATCTACATACCCTTGTAGATCGCGTGCGGAAGCGTTCAAGAGAACGGGGTTGATGGAGTCGTACTCGACGTGATCCAAATCACCGATGACCTAGTGCCGAACGGACGGCACCTCCGCGTTCAACACACGTACAGTTGGGAAGACGTCTCCTCCAACTTGATCCAGCAAGGGGGAAGGAGAGGTTGATGAAGATCCAGCAGCACGACGGCGTGGTGGTGGATGCAGCAGGATCCCGGCAGGGCTTCGCCAAGCGCAAGCGGGGAGGAGAGGTGTTACGGAGGGAGAGGGAGGCGCCAAGAGCAAGGGCGTGCGGCTGCCCTCCCCCCTATTTATATAGGGGCCTTGGGGGCGCCGGCCCTAGGAGATGTATCTCCAAGGGGGCGGCGGCCAAGGGGTGGCTTCCCCCCCAAGCCAAGTGGGGGGCGCCCCCAATCCTAGGCGCAGGGGAGGCCCACGGGGGGGCGCACCAGCCCACTAGGGGCTGGTTCCCCTCCCAATTCAGCCCATGGGGCCCTCCGGGATAGGTGGCCCCACCCGGTGGACCCCCGGGACCCTTCCGGTGGTCCCGGTACAATACCGGCGACCCCTGAAACCTTCCCGGTGGCCGAAACTGGACTTCCTATATATAAATCTTTACCTCCGGACCATTCCGGAACTCCTCGTGACGTCCGGGATCTCATCCGGTACACCAAACAACTTTCGGGTTACTGCATACTAATATCTCTACAATCCTAGCGTCACCGAACCTTAAGTGTGTAGACCCTACGGGTTCGGGAGACATGCAGACATGACCGAGACGCCTCTCCGGCCAATAACCAACAGCGGGATCTGGATACCCATGTTGGCTCCCACATGCTCCACGATGATCTCATCGGATGAACCATGATGTCGAGGATTCAATCAATCGGTATACAATTCCCTTGTCAATCGGTACGTTACTAGCCCGAGACTCGATCGTCGGTATCCCAATACCTCGTTCAATCTCGTTACCGGCAAGTCACTTTACTCGTACCATAATGCATGATCCCGTGATCAACCACTTGGTCACATTGAGCTCATTATGATGTTACATTACCGAGTGGGCCCAGAGATACCTCTCCGTCATATGGAGTGACAAATCCCAGTCTTGATTCGTGCCAACCCAGCAGACACTTTCGGAGATACACGTAGTGTACCTTTATAGTCACCAAGTTACGTTGTGACGTTTGGCACACCCAAGGCACTCCTACGGTATTCGGGAGTTGCACAATCTCATGGTCTAAGGAAATGATACTTGACATATAGAAAAGCTACAGCAAACGAACTACACGATCTTTGAGCTATGCTTAGGATTGGGTCTTGTCCATCACATCATTCTCCTAATGATGTGATCCCGTTATCAATGACATCCAATGTCCATAGTCAGGAAACCATGACTATCTTTTGATCAATGAGCTAGTCAACTAGAGGCTCACTAGGGACGTGTTGTGGTATATGTATTCACACATGTATTACGATTTCCGGATAACACAATTATAGCATGAACAATAGACAATTATCATGAACAAAGAAATATAATAATAACCATTTTATTATTGCCTCTAGGGCATAATTCCAACAGAGACGAGGATGTGTTACCGAAGTTCCTTCCCTTTGAGGGGAAGTACGTCTCCGTTGGAGCAGTGTGGAGGCACAATGCTCCCCAAGAAGCCACTAGGGCCACCGTATTCTCCTCACGCCCTCACACAATGCGAGGTGCCGTGATTTCACTATTGGTGTCCTTGGAGGCGGCGACCGAATCTTTACAAACAAGGTTGGGGCAATCTCCACAACTCAATTGGAGGCTCCCAACGACACCACGAAGCTTCACCACAATGGACTATGGCTCCGCGGTGACCTCAACCGTCTAGGATGCTCGAACACCCAAGACTAACAAGATCTGCAAGGGATTAGTGGGGGGAATCGGATTTCTCTTGGTGGAAGTGTGGATCGAGGCCATCTCAACCACTCCCGAGCAAATCAACAAGTTTGATTAGCCAGGGAGTGAGATCGGGCGAAAATGGTGTTGGAAATATGCCCTAGAGGCAATAATAAAAGCATTATTATTATATTTCCTTGTTCATGATAATTGTATTTTATTCATGCTATAATTGTGTTATCCGGAAATCATAATACATGTGTGAATAATAGACACCAACATGTCCCTAGTAAGCCTCTAGTTGACTAGCTCGTTGATCAAAAGATAGTCATGGTTTCCTGACTATGGACATTGGATGTCATTGATAACGAGATCACATCATTAGGAGAATGATGTGATGGACAAGACCCAATCCTAAACATAGCACAAGATCGTATAGTTCGTTTGCTAGAGTTTTCCAATGTCAAGTATCTTTTCCTTAGACCATGAGATCGTGTAACTCCCGGATACCGTAGGAGTACTTTGGGTATACCAAACGTCACAACGTAACTGGGTGACTATAAAGGTATACTACGGGTATCTCTCAAAGTGTCTATTGGGTTGACACGGATCAAGACTGGGATTTGTCACTCCGTATGACGGAGAGGTATCACTGGGCCCACTCGGTAATGCATCATCATTCTGAGCTCAAAGTGACCAAGTGTCTGGTCACGGGATCATGCATTACGGTACGAGTAAAGTGACTTTCCAGTAACAAGATTGAACGAGGTATTGGGATACCGACGATCGAATCTCGGGCAAGTAACATACCGATTGACAAAGGGAATTGTATACGGGGTTGCTTGAATCCTCGACATCGTGGTTCATCCGATGAGATCATCGAGGAGCATGCGGGAGCCAACATGGGTATCCAGAACCCGTTGTTGGTTATTGACCGGAGAGCAATCTCGGTCATGTCTACATGTCTCCCGAACCCGTAGGGTCTACACACTTAAGGTTTGGTGACGCTATGGTTGTAGGGATATGTATATGCAGTAACCCGAATGTTGTTCGGAGTCCCGGATGAGATCCCGGACGTCACGAGGAGTTTCGGAATGGTCCGGAGGTTAAGAATTATATATAGGAAGTGCTATTTCGGCCATCGGGACAAGTTTCGGGGTCACCGGTATTGTACCGGGACCGTCGGAAGGGTCCCGGGGGTCCACCTATCCCGGAGGGCCCCATGGGCTGAAGTGGGAAGGGATCCAGCCCAAAGTGGGCTGGGGCGCCACTTTCCCCTAGGGCCCATGCGCCTAGGGTAGGGGAAACCCTAAAGGGGGCGCCCCCTTGCTTGGGGGGCAAGCCCCCCACCCCTTGGCCGCCGCCCCCCTAGGAGATTGCATCTCCTAGGGCCCCCCCCTAGGCTCCCTATATATATAGGGGGAGGGAGGGCAGCCACACCTCATGCCCCTGGCGCCTCCCTCTCCCTCTCCAACACCTCCTCCTCCTTCATAGAGCTTGGCGTAGCCCTGCCGGAGTACTACAGCTCCATCACCATCACGCCGTCGTGCTGCTGCTGGAGCCATCTTCCTCAACCTCTCCTTTCCCCTTGCTGGATCAAGAAGGAGGAGACGTTACGCTGACCGTACGTGTGTTGAACGTGGAGGTGCCGTCCGTTCGGCGCTAGGATCTCCGGTGATTCGGATCACGTCGAGTACGACTCCCTCATCCTCGTTCTTTGAACGCTTCCGCTCGCGATCTACAAGGTACGTAGATGCATCCAATCACTCGTTGCTAGATGAACTCATAGATGGATCTTGGTGAAACCGTAGGAAATTTTTTGTTTTCTGCAACGTTCCCCAAAGTGGCATCATGAGCTAGGTCTATGCGTAGTTCTCTTTGCACGAGTAGAACACAATTTGTTGTGGGCGTAGATGTTGTCAACTTTCCTGCCGCTACTAGTCTTATTTAGCTTCAGCGGTATTGTGGGATGAAGCGGCCCGGACCAACCTTACACGTACGCTTACGTGAGACCGGTTCCACCGACTAACATGCACTAGTTGCATAAGGTGGCTGGTGGGTGTCTGTCTCTCCCACTTTAGTTGGAGCGGATTCGATGAAAAGGGTCCTTATGAAGGGTAAATAGAAGTTGACAAATCACGTTGTGGCTTTCACGTAGGTAAGAAAACGTTCTTGCTAGAACCCTATTGCAGCCACGTAAAACTTGCAACAACAATTAGAGGACGTCTAACTTGTTTTTGCAGCAAGTGTTTTGTGATATGATATGGCCAAAGTTGTGATGAATGATGAATGATATATATGTGATGTATGAGATGTTCATGTCATTGTAATAGGAATCACGACTTGCATGTCGATGAGTATGACAACCGGCAGGAGCCATAGGAGTTGTCTTTATTTTTTGTATCACCTGCGTGTCATTGAGAAACGCCATGTAAATTACTTTACTTTATTGCTAAACGTGTTAGCCATAGTAGTAGAAGTAATAGTTTGCGAGCAACTTCATGGTGACACGATGATGGAGATCATGGTGTCATGCCGGTGACAAGATGATCATGGAGACCCAAGATGGAGATCAAAGGAGCTATGTGATATTGGCCATATCATGTCACTATTGTTATTTGATTGCATGTGATGTTTATCATGTTTTTGCATCTTGTTTACTTAGAACGACGGTAGTAAATAAGATGATCCCTCATAATAATTTCAAGAAAGTGTTCCCCCTAACTGTGCACCGTTGCGACAGTTCGTTGTTTCGAAGCACCACGTGATGATCGGGTGTGATAGATTCTAACGTTCACATACAACGGGTGTAAGACAGATTTACACATGCAAACACTTAGGTTGACTTGACGAGCCTAGCATGTACAGACATGGCCTCGGAACACAGAAGACCGAAAGGTCGAGCATGAGTCGTATAGAAGATACGATCAACATGAAGATGTTCACCGATGTTGACTAGTCCGTCTCACGTGATGATCGGACATGGCCTAGTTAACTCGGATCATGTTATACTTAGATGACTGGAGGGATGTCTATCTAAGTGGGAGTTCATTGAATAATTTGATTAGATGAACTTAACTATCATGAACTTAGTCTAAAATATTTACAATATGTCTTGTAGATCAAATGGCCAAGGTAGTCCTCAACTTCAACGCGTTCCTAGAGAAAACCAAGCTGAAAGACGATGGCAGCAACTACACGGACTGGGTCCGGAACCTGAGGATCATCCTCATAGCTGCCAAGAAAGGTTATGTCCTACAAGCACCGCTAGGTGACGCACCTGTTCTCCCTGCAGAACAAGACGTTATGAACACTTGGCAGGCACGTACCGATGACTACTCCCTCGTTCAGTGTGGCATGCTTTACAGCTTAGAGCCGGGGCTCCAAAAACGTTTTGAGAGACACAGAGCATATGAGATGTTCGAAGAGCTGAAAATGGTTTTCCAAGCTCATGCCCGGGTCGAGAGATATCAAGTCCCCGACAAGTTCTTCAGCTGTAAGATGGAGGAAAACAGTTCTGTCAGTGAGCACATACTCACTATGTCTGGGTTGCATAACCGCTTGACTCAGCTGGGAGTTAATCTCCCAGATGACGCGGTCATTGACAAAATCCTCCAGTCGCTTCCACTGAGCTACAAAAGCTTTGTGATGAACTTCAATATGCAGGGGATGGAAAAGACCATTCCTAAAGTATTTGCAATGCTGAAATCAGCAGAGGTAGAAGTCAAAAAGGAACATCAAGTGTTGATGGTGAATAAAACCACTAAGTTCAAGAAAGGCAAGGGTAAGAAAACCTTCAAGAAGGACGGCAAGGGAGTTGCCGCGCCCGGCAAGCAAGCTGCCGGGAAGAAGCCAAAGAATGGACCCAAGCCCGAGACTGAGTGTTTTTATTGCAACGGAAGTGGTCACTGGAAGCGGAACTGCCCCAAATACTTAGCGGACAAGAAGGCCGGCATCATGAAAGGTATATGTGATAGACATGTAATTGATGTGTACCTTACCAGTACTCGTAGTAGCTCTTGGGTATTTGATACCGGTGCAGTTGCTCATATTTGTAACGCAAAGCAGGAGCTGCGGAATAAGCGGAGACTGGCGAAGGACGACGTGATGATGCGCGTCGGGAATGGTTCCAAGGTCGATGTGATCGCCGTCGGCACGCTACCTCTACATTTACCTACGGGATTAGTTTTGAACCTCAATAATTGTTATTTAGTGCCAAGTTTGAGCATGAACATTGTATCAGGATCTCGTTTAATACGAGATGGCTACTCATTTAAATCCGAGAATAATGGTTGTTCTATTTATATGAGAGATATGTTTTATGGTCATGCTCCGATGGTGAATGGTTTATTCTTAATGAATCTCGAGTGTAATGCTACACATATTCATAGTGTGAATACCAAAAGATGTAAGATTGATAATGATAGTCCCACATACTTGTGGCACTGCCACCTTGGTCACATAGGTGTCAAACGCATGAAGAAGCTCCATGCAGATGGACTTTTAGAGTCTCTTGATTACGAATCATTTGACACATGCGAACCATGCCTCATGGGTAAAATGACCAAGACTCCATTCTCAGGAACAATGGAGTGAGCAACCAACTTATTGGAAATCATACATACTGATGTGTGCAGTCCAATGAGTGTTGAGGCTCGCGGTGGCTATCGTTATGTCCTCACCATCACTGATGACTTGAGTAGGTATGGGTATATCTATTTAATGAAACACAAGTCTGAGACCTTTGAAAAGTTCAAGGAATTTCAGAGTGAGGTTGAGAATCAACGTCACAGGAAAATCAAGTTCTTGCGATCAGATCATGGAGGAGAATACTTGAGTCACGAATTTGGCACACACTTAAGAAAATGTGGAATAGTTTCACAACTCACGCTACCTAGAACACCTCAGCGTAATGGTGTGTCCGAACATCGTAATCGCACTCTATTAGATATGCTGCGATCTATGATGTCTCTTACCGACTTACTGCTATCATTTTGGGGCTATGCTTTAGAGACTGCCGCATTCACTTTAAATAGGGCTCCGTCAAAATCCGTTGAGACGACACCGTTTGAATTATGGTTTGGGAAGAAACCTAAGTTGTCGTTTCTAAAAGTTTGGGGATGCGATGCTTATGTCAAGAAACTTCAACCTGAAAAGCTCGAACCCAAATCGGAAAAATGTGTCTTCATAGGATACCCTAAAGAAACTATTGGGTATACCTTCTACCTCAGATCCGAAGGCAAGATCTTTGTTGCCAAGAATGGGTCCTTTCTAGAGAAAGAGTTTCTCTCGAAAGAAGTAAGTGGGAGGAAAGTAGAACTTGATGAAGTATTACCTCTTGAACCGGAAAATGGCGCAACTCAAGAAAATGTTCCTGAGGTGCCTGCACCGACTAGAGAGGAAATTAATGATGATGATCATGAAACTTCAAATCAAGTTGCTACTGAACTTCGTAGGTCCACAAGGACACGTTCCGCACCAGAGTGGTACGGCAACCCTGTCTTGGAAATCATGTTGTTAGACAACGGTGAACCTTCGATCTATGAAGAAGCTATGGCGGGCCCGGATTCCGACAAATGGCTAGAAGCCATGAAATCCGAGATAGGATCCATGTATGAAAACGAAGTATGGACTTTGACTGACTTGCCCATTGAGTGGCGAGCCATAGAAAATAAATGGATTTTTAAGAAGAAGACAGACGCAGATGGTAATGTGACCATCTATAAAGCTCGGCTTGTCGCTAAGGGTTATCGACAAGTTCAAGGGGTTGACTACGATGAGACTTTCTCACCGGTAGCGAAGCTAAAGTCCGTCCGAATCATGTTAGCAATTGCCGCATTCTATGATTATGAGATATGGCAAATGGATGTCAAAACATCATTCCTTAATTGTTTCCTTAAGGAAGAATTGTATATGATGCAGCCGGAAGGTTTTGTCGATCCTAAGAATGCTAACAAGGTGTGCAAGCTCCAACGCTCGATTTATGGGCTGGTGCAAGCATCTCGGAGTTGGAACGTTCGCTTTGATGAGATGATCAAAGCGTTTGGGTTTACGCGGACTTATGGAGAAGCCTGCATTTACAAGAAAGTGAGTGGGAGCTCTGTAGCATTTCTCATATTATATGTAGATGACATACTTTTGATGGGAAATGATATAGAACTCTTGGACAGCATTAAGGCCTACTTGAATAAGAGTTTTTCAATGAAGGACCTTGGAGAAGCTGCTTATATATTAGGCATCAAGATCTATAGAGATAGATCAAGACGCCTCATAGGTCTTTCACAAAGCACATACCTTGATAAGATATTGAAGAAGTTCAATATGGATCAGTCTAAGAAGGGGTTCTTGCCTGTGTTACAAGGTGTGAAATTGAGCTCAGCTCAATGTCCGACCACGGTAGTAGATATAGAAGAGATGAGTGTCATCCCCTATGCCTCAGCCATAGGTTCTATTATGTATGCCATGTTGTGTACCAGACCTGATGTAAACCTTGCCGTAAGTTTGGTAGGTAGGTACCAAAGTAATCCCGGCAAGGAACACTGGACAGCGGTCAAGAATATCCTGAAGTACCTGAAAAGGACTAAGGAAATGTTTCTCGTCTATGGAGGTGACGAAGAGCTCGTCGTAAAGGGTTACGTCGACGCTAGCTTCGACACAGATCTGGATGACTCAAAGTCACAAACCGGATATGTGTATATTTTGAATGGTGGGGCAGTAAGCTGGTGCAGTTGCAAGCAGAGCGTCGTGGCGGGATCTACATGTGAAGCGGAGTACATGGCAGCCTCGGAGGCAGCACATGAAGCAATTTGGGTGAAGGAGTTCATCTCCGACCTAGGAGTCATCCCAATGCGTCGGGGCCAATCAAACTCTTCTGTGATAACACTAGAGCTATTGCACTTGCCAAGGAGCCCAGGTTTCACAAGAAGACTAGGCACATCAAGCGTCGCTTCAACTCCATTCGTGAAAATGTTCAAGATGGAGACATAGATATTTGTAAAGTACATACGGACCTGAATGTAGTAGATCCGTTGACTAAACCTCTCCCTAGAGCAAAACATGATCAACACCAGAATTCCATGGGTGTTCGATTCATCACAATGTAACTAGATTATTGACTCTAGTGCAAGTGGGAGACTGTTGGAAATTGTTGGAAATATGCCCTAGAGGCAATAATAAATTGGTTATTATTATATTTCCTTGTTCATGATAATCATTTATTATCCATGCTAGAATTGTATTGATAGGAAACTCAGATACATGTGTGGATACATAGACAACAGCATGTCCCTAGTAAGCCTCTAGTTGACTAGCTCGTTGATCAATAGATGGTTATGGTTTCCTGACCATGGACATTGGATGTCGTTGATAACGGGATCACATCATTAGGAGAATGATGTGATGGACAAGACCCAATCCTAAGCCTAGCACAAAGATCGTGTAGTTCGTTCGCTAAAGCTTTTCTAATGTCAAGTATCATTCCCTTAGACCATGAGATTGTGCAACTCCCGGATACCTTAGGAATACTTTGGGTGTGCCAAACGTCACAACGTAACTGGGTGACTATAAAGGTGCACTACGGGTATCTCCGAAAGTGTCTGTTGGGTTGGCACGAATTGAGACTGGGATTTGTCACTCCGTGTGACGGAGAGGTATCTCTGGGCCCACTCGGTAGGACATCATCATAATGTGCACAATGTGATCGAGGAGTTGATCACGGGATGATGTGTTACGGAACGAGTAAAGACACTTGCCGGTAACGAGATTGAACAAGGTATCGGGATACCGACGATCGAATCGCGGGCAAGTATCGTACCGATAGACAAAGGGAATTGCATACGGGATTGATTAAGTCCTTGACATCATGGTTCATCCGATGAGATCATCGTGGAACATGTGGGAGCCAACATGGGTATCCAGATCCCGCTGTTGGTTATTGACCGGAGAACGTCTCGGTCATGTCTGCATGGTTCCCGAACCCGTAGGGTCTACACACTTAAGGTTTGATGACGCTAGGGTTATAAAGGAAGTTTGTATGTGGTTACCGAATGTTGAGATCCCGGACGTCACGAGGAGTTCCGGAATGGTCTGGAGGTAAAGATTTATATATGGGAAGTCTTGTTTTGGTCACCGGAAAAGTTTCAGGGTTTGTCGGTAACGTACCGGAACCACCGGGAGGGTCCCGGGGGTCCACCAAGTGGGGACACCAGCCCCGGAGGGCTTCATGGGCCAAGTGTGGAAGGGGACCAGCCCCAGGTGGGCTGGTGCGCCCTCCCACAAGGCCCAAGGCGCAAGGGAAGAGGAGAGGGGGCAAACCCTAGGGCAGATGGGCCCTAAGGCCCATCCTGGTGCGCCTCCCTCTCCCCCTCCCCCTTGGCCGCCTCCCTTAGATGGGATCTAGGCTGGCCGCCACCCCTAGGGGTGGAAACCCTAAAGGGGGCGTAGCCTCTCCCCTTCCCCTATATATACTTGGCCTAGGGGCTGCCCAATACACGCGATTTGATCTCTCCCTGTTGGTGCAGCCATCTCTCTCTTTCTCCTCATATCCCATGGTGCTTGACGAAGCCCTGCAGGATTGCCACGCTCCTCCACCACCACTACGCCATTGTGCTGCTGCTGGATGGAGTCTTCCTCAACCTCTCCCTCTCTCCTTGCTGGATCAAGGCATGGGAGACGTCACCGGGCTGTATGTGTGTTGAACGCGGAGGTGTCGTCCGTTCGGCACTAGGATCATCGGTGATTTGGATCACGACGAGTACGACTCCATCAACCCCGTTCTCTTGAACGCTTCCGCTTAGCGATCTACAAGGGTATGTAGATGCACTCTCCTTCCCCTCGTTGCTAGTCTCTCCATAGATAGATCTTGGTGACACGTAGGAAAATTTTGAATTTCTGCTACGTTCCCCAACAGAAATATGCCCTAGAGGCAATAATAAAAGCATTATTATTATATTTCCTTGTTCATGATAATTGTCTTTTATTCATGCTATAATTGTGTTATCCGGAAATCGCAATACATGTGTGAATAATAGACACCAACATGTCCCTAGTAAGCCTCTAGTTGACTAGCTCGTTGATCAACAGATAGTCATGGTTTCCTGACTATGGACATTGGATGTCATTGATAACGAGATCACATCATTAGGAGAATGATGTGATGGACAAGACCCAATCCTAAACATAGCACAAGATCGTATAGTTCGTTTGCTAGAGTTTTCCAATGTCAAGTATCTTTTCCTTAGACCATGAGATCATGTAACTCCCGGATACCGTAGGAGTACTTTGGGTATACCAAACGTCACAATGTAACTGGGTGACTATAAAGGTATACTACGGGTATCTCCGAAAGTGTCTGTTGGGTTGACACGGATCAAGACTGGGATTTGTCACTCCGTATGACGGAGAGGTATCACTTGGCCCACTCGGTAATGCATCATCATTATGAGCTCAAAGTGACCAAGTGTCTGGTCACGGGATCATGCATTACGGTACGAGTAAAGTGACTTGCCAGTAACGAGATTGAACGAGGTATTGGGATACCGACGATCGAATCTCGGGCAAGTAACATACCGATTGAGAAAGGGAATTGTATACGGGGTTGCTTGAATCCTCGACATCGTGGTTCATCCGATGAGATCATCGAGGAGCATGTGGGAGCCAACATGGGTATCTAGATCCCGCTGTTGGTTATTGACCGGAGAGCAATCTCGGTCATGTCTACATGTCTCCCGAACCCGTAGGGTCTACACACTTAAGGTTCGGTGACGCTAGAGTTGTAGGGATATGTATATGCAGTAACCCGAATGTTGTTCGGAGTTCCGGATGAGATCCCGGACATCACGAGGAGTATCGGAATGGTCCGGAGGTAAAGAATTATATATAGGAAGTGCTATTTCGGCCATCGGGACAAGTTTCGGGGTCACCGGTATTGTACCGGGACCACCGGAAGGGTCCCGGGGGTCCACCTATCCCGGAGGGCCCCATGGGCTGAAGTGGGAAGGGATCCAGCCCAAAGTGGGCTGGGGTGCCACTTTCCCCTAGGGCCCATGCGCCTAGGGTAGGGGAAACCCTAAAGGGGGGCGCCGCCTTGCTTGGGGGGCAAGCCCCCCACCCCTTGGCCGCCGCCCCCCTAGGAGATTGCATCTCCTAGGGCCGGCGCCCCCCCTAGGAGATTGCATCTCCTAGGGCCGGCGCCCCCCCTAGGCTCCCTATATATAGAGGGGGGAGGGAGAGCAGCCGCACCTCATGCCCCTGGCGCCTTCCTCTCCCTCTCCAACACCTCCTCCTCCTCCATAGAGCTTGGCGTAGCCCTGCCGGAGTACTGCAGCTCCATCACCACCACGCCGTCGTGCTGCTGCTGGAGCCATCTTCCTCAACCTCTCCTTTCCCCTTGCTGGATCAAGAAGGAGGAGACGTTACGCTGACCGTACGTGTGTTGAACGCGGAGGTGCCGTACGTTCGGCGCTAGGATCTCCGGTGATTCGGATCACGTCGAGTATGACTCCCTCATCCTCGTTCTTTGAACGCTTCCGCTCGCGGTCTACAAGGTACGTAGATGCATCCAATCACTCGTTGCTAGATGAACTCATAGATGGATCTTGGTGAAACCGTAGGAAAATTTTTGTTTTCTGCAACGTTCCCCAAAAAATGGAGCTTAGATCAAGAATGGAGCTTAGGGTTGAAAGAGATAAGTCAACGGGGAAGAAGGGGACCCCTTATATAGTGAGGGACAAAGATCCAACTGTTATCCATCCACCAGCCCGCGGCCAGCGGTACTATCGCACCAGGCAAGCGGTACTACCGTGGGGCCACGCGGTACTTCCGCTTGCTGCCAAGCGGTACTACTGCAAGGTCACGTGGTACAACCGTGCAGGCCCGCGGTACTACCGTTGCACCAGCAATAGCTAGGCAGACCTGTGGCACAAGTGCTGAGGGCAGTACTTCCGTGGGCGCGGTACTACCGCTCCTCCTTGCGGTACTACCGTAAGGCAGGAACCTCCTAGCCTGGGAAGAGAGTGGATAAGGAAACATACGTGCCTACTTCCGCTGAAAAACAGAAGAAGCAAAAACCCGACACAGTACTACCGTAGAGGGGCGGTACTACCGCCTGACAGCTGATCACGGTACTACCGCGGAAGGAAAGCGGTACTACCGTGGTAGGCGCGGATGTAAAAAATTACATCCGCCCCTACTACCGCGGGGGAGCGGTACTAGCCTGGTGGGCCACGGTAGTGCAGCTCCAGGGGAGCGGTACTACCGTGGGCACCTGCGGTACTACCGCGCCGCAGCACGGTACTACCGCTGGTGCCTACGGTACTACCGCTCACCTGGGAGCAGTACTACCGCGAGCCGTACAGCAGCCAGAAACAAGGTGACGAGATAAACAACGGAGGAAACTCCAAGGTGCAAGGAAAAGGAGAGGACAAGGAAGAAACGTGTACGTGATGATTCCACCCAAACCTTTCCGACACGGACCCCCTCTTAATAGTACGACTTTCCTACGACTTAAATCCACCAAAAAGAAACGTAGAAAACACGACGTCTTCAACAGTCTTCGAGGGGCACCCAACCGTCTTGTGTCTAGCGATGAAATGTCTGAGATACTCAAGGCACACAATTAGTCCGCAAACGCATTGTCATCAATCACCAAAACACCTTAGGAATAAATATGCCCTTACACTAGGGATCGTACCAGACATCATTTGTATTTCTTCTGTTTTGAACGTTGAATAAATCCCTAGTTCACCTAAAAAAAGTAAAGCTAGTGAATCGCGTTTCCTCATGATGGGCCTGGCCCATATCACCAGACACGTGGGCGCCAGGACCCAGCTCCGAAGGCGCCAATTTGGAGGTCCCTACATCTCGCATCAGTTCATATAGTTCCTGCGTCGAGTTACAACCCCGTTGTCAAAGAAAATACTAGGGAAAGATGTGAGCCAATATGACGCTCCAAGCGTCAAATTAGTTGCGAAACAAACATGAGTGCTGGAGTTAGCTGATCTACTTGTAGTTAATGTGAGGCCACCCGGTTTTCTTTGTTTTCGTTTATTTTCTGTCTCCTTTTTAAGTTTTTCTTCTCATTTGTCGGTTCCTTTTTTTAATAATTGTAAAAAAATCGCAAATTTTTCATAATTATATTTTATTAGAAATTTCAATAAATATTGAACTATATTTTTTCACGTTTTTCTATATTATTCATTCTATTACAAAGTGTTTACATTTTTCAAAAATTGTTCAAAATTGTATTTTTTTCAGAATATCCAATAAATGATCAAAAGGTTGAAAAATCTTCATATTTCGAAAATTTTCCTATGTTCGAAATTTTGTTCCTAATTTCAAAAAATTGTTCGTTATTTCAAGGAATTTTTCGTGTTTAATTGTTTTTTTGGAATTGTCAAAAAAGGTGACACTAAAAAATTGTTCGTGTATTTATTTTTTTTATTTTTTTGTGTTTAAAAAATATTTCTATTGCCAAATAAAGCACATTTTCTCAAAAAAAATGTCTGGACCAATAAAAAATTGTTTTCGCTTAAAATTATTTAGCATTTTAAAATTGTTCACAATTTTCAAAAAAATGCCAAATGATGATGCTTCAATGTGTTCTTGAACATTTCACGGTCCATGTAAATCTTCAGAAAACATCAGTTTTATTGTCTATTAGCAGGACTTGTCGAGTATGAGGTCCCAAGTTCAATCACCAGAAACCATCACGTTCCGGTAAGGAGAAATATATCTCGCGTCAGTGGGAAATAAGTAGCGCAATCTTTCATCAGAAGCAACCTATCAGTCTTATAATACAATTTACTGGTTCAACCAGAGGTGTTCTAGATGCATGTTAAGATCTTTGGGGTTCAAAATCTAGAATTTTGTGTGTCCAATTTCAGCAACAAAGCTGTTGCGCAGAATCTGTTGAAATTTTCCTTGGCATCAGATTCGTGCACATCCATGCATGCATGTAGCCCTCGCACCAGACTTGGAGCAGCCGACGACTCGTCGCTGACCGCAAGCCCCGCCCGAGTCTATACATACCCCCGCGCGCCCGCCATGGCCACCATAAGGCATAAGCCCGTACGGCAAAGCTCGCAGCTGCTAGCCACCACGTAGTTTCCCTTTCTCCGACAATGCTGGGGCGGTTAGCAATGGCGCACAGGGTCCTGGAGCTGACGCTCGTCTCGGCGAGCAACCTGCCGAGCGTGAACCTGTTCAGCGGCATGCAGGTGTACGCCGTCGCGTCCGACTACGGTGACCCTCGCACGCGCCAGCGCAGCCTCACCGACCACGAGGGCGAGACGGAGCCGGCGTGGAACCACACGGTCTGGTTCGCCGTCTCTCCCACGGCCGCCGCCGCGGGGCGCGCCTACCTCCACGTGCTCCTCCGCACCGAGCGCTACTTCGCCGGTTCGTTTGGCTTCGGCGACCGCAACGTCGGCGAGGTGTTCATCCCCGTCGCCGACCTGCTCGCGGGCGCCTGCGCCGCCGGAGGAGGCACCCCATGGCGGCGCGCGTCGTACCCGGTCCGGAAGGCGCAGAGCAGCAGGCACCGCGGCACGCTCAACATTGCGTACTGCCTGGGCCCCGTGGTGGTGCCCCCCTCGGAACCTGATTGCCAGGCGGTCATGCCGCCGTGCCGGCCGGCGCGGAGGAATTTCAATTGGAACGGTCGCTTTGCGCTGGGGCTCAGCGGAGGCTTCGCGGGCACCGCGGCATATAGATCCGGGTAGGAGGCCGCGTCGTCGGATACTCGGAGTACAATATTCACATACATGATATATAAGTACTACTACGTCAAGCATGAATAATACTGTATCATCAGACTTGATGGAGATGCGTATGGTCTTTTTCTGTTAAAATTACGCTGAAGTTTACTCCACTGTGTACCTCTGTTGTCAGTTTTTGAATGCCGCAACAAATCCACTAGAAGCCGATGTACGTACTACTCCCTCCGTTCCTAAATATTTGTCTTTCTAAAGATTTCAACAAATGATTATATACGAAATAAAATGAGTGAATATATATTTTAAAATATGTTTATATATATCTGTATGTGATAGTCTATTTGAAATCTATAGAAAGACAAATATTTAAGAATGAAGGAAGTACGTGCAAAACTAAAAGCATCTCCACTCGCCCCTTGTAAAGATTGGTTTAAGCGTATGCCTAGCAGGGACGCGCTGCGTGTTTTATATAGAGCCAGCTAGGGTTTACAAGATTCAGTTGGTTAGGTTGTGAATTGATCTCCAAGTTAGCTATACAAGATAGAGATCATCATAACAACCTACCGCCTGGATTACAACAGAAAGATAACCATCGGCCAAACCTACGTGTATATACGGTTTATACTTCACCGTATATACAAGTACAGATATTCTAACTCTCCTCTTCAATCATAACTTCATCAAGTTGAGATTGCTCTTAAAGTCTTCCAATTTGCGCCATGACAAGGCTTTGCTAAAATGAGAAATTGAAGCAGCCTCAGTGGTGGCTGGGTGAGGCCGTGGGAGCGGATGAGAATGGGGTGAGCATTGTGAGGGGAATGGAGTGACGGAGTGGCTTGTCGGTAAGAGATTTTTTTTTAGGGGTCCGTGAGAAAATGTGCTACTGCCCAGTACAAATCCAGCTAAAGCCCAGGCCAGTTTACCGGTTAAGGCTGACTGTGTCCATGGATGCTTTTAGTTTCTATTTTATCTTTTGAGCAAAGGATGCCTTTAGTTCAATAAGAAAACCTTCAAGTTTCATCATTTTTTTACCTTGGGGAATTTCGTCGAACACCTTGCTTGCGGGGTGGACGAAATCGGCCTGCTGCGGGTTGGGCAGCCGTTCGGCGGCGGCGGGTGCGGGCAGCGGCAACAGCTCGACAGAGGAGATGGCCGCGGCTCGGTAGAGAAGAAGGTGGGAGTTCGGCGCTTGGCGAGCCGCCGGAAGAACGGCCGAGGCGGGTGGGCATCGGGCGGGCGGCGTGGCGCGCCTCCCCTACCTCTGGCGGGGTGTCTTGGCTAGGAAGAAGCCTAGCTCATCAACAACCTTGCTGTTGAAGGCATTAGCCCAGCCGAACCGCCGGAGATGCTTCAATTTGAGCGGCGGCCAAAAGTGAATCCGCAGCAGCGGGCGGCGGGCCAGCGAGGCAGGCGGCGGGGGACAAGGGGGCGAAGTCATGGCGGGTGGCGGTGATTCTGTGCTAATTCGGATGGCGGCAGGGTTGGGCGGGCGCCGGGTGGTCGCGCAGAAGGGAAAGGAAGGTTGTTGGGCAATTGGCGCGCGACTGCCCCTTTTACATCTCCAGTCAGCGGAAATGCAAATTTGCACCATGAGGTGTTGTATTTTGCATTTTGAGAGACAGAGATGTATTTTTTTTTCATCTACATCGTTGGGGACGTATTTTTAGGCCTCCGAGATGCAAATGATAGTTATTTTTGTATATACACCTTCTATTGGAGATGTTGTAAGTAGCACAATCTTTTATCAGAAGCAACCTAACAGTCTTATAGTACAATTTACTGGTTCAACGGTGTGTTCTAGATGCATGTTAAGATCTTTAAGGGTTCAAAATCTAGAATTTCGTATGTCCAATTTCGGCCGTGGAGGAATTTCAACTGGAATGGTCGCTTCGCGCTGGGGCTCGGCGGAGGCTTCGCAGGCACGGCAACATATAGATCCGGGTAGGAGGCCACGCGCCAGCGCGCGTCGTCCGAGACTCGGAGGGTTGGCCTTCTCTACTATCTAAAAGAAACGTAAGGTTCCCTCTTCCCTCTTACGTCGCCCACCCTTCGTCCATCCTTTCGTACGACCCCCACGGCCCCACCCCACCACCGATTTTCTTTCCTCCCTCCACCGGTTTTCTTTCTGCTGGTTCCCTATTTGCCGGTTTTATTCACATCTGGCTGGATGGACCCGCTATATTTTTGGCAACCAAATAATTCATGTATGGTAACCAATCTTTTGTTTTGTAATACAAATGTGATCAGTACATGTATGGTACGGTAATGAATATCCTCCTTGATTGCGCAAAAAAAATGAATATCCTCTTTGGTAATGCAATAAACTCAATGGAGGTCATCAATTTTCTTTCTTTTTTCCACCAATCGGTAAACAAATCAGAAGGAAGCAATCTGATGCATGTACGGAAGATAATCATGAAGACCGCGCGTGGCATGCAAGAAGAAATTGTCGAGATCTGCGGAAACGAAGGAAAGAAATCTCTAGGCTGCTCGCACTCCCCCATCAACGGCCCTGCACATGCACTATCCATTTGGATTTTCTGAAAACGTGATTCATATATCTCTTTCTTATCCCTATGGCCTATCGTTGTGGGCACGTTTCATCTGTAGACGCGGGCGACCGAACGGGCTCACCGGTGTACCGCACCTCAAGACCATGATTCTCAAGATGCTGCGCCACGGCCGCCCGCCATGTCCGTAGCACCCACTGAAGTGAGCTCCTTGCATTCGCGTACGTGCATTAGCAACCATCACATCAGCTTTCTAATTGTGCTTATGCGTGGTAACAAAGCAGAGAGATCACCAATAAAAAGGCGGCAGCAGCAGCTACTGCTGCAAGAGCAAGACAGGACAGCGAGAGCATGTGACTCCAATTAGAATTCAGATAATAACAATCCTGCGGTAGTGGACAGTGCTTATCTTCTCAGATCATGCTGATGTTGTACATGAGAAATTATAAAGGGGAAGTACAGATTCAGGTGGTGAAACAGTTAAGGAGTACAAGCTTAAGACAGTCAATGATTCAAGGCATGCACTAATGTCCAGATTTCCATATATTCCAGTATGTTGGTATATGTTAATGTATAACCTGTAAATTGTGATCATATTCCATGGGCACTGCTGATGGGATTTCGTCTCCAGAGACTCGATCGTCATCGAAGAGCAAGGTGACAAGGGTGGAAGTTGGACCACATAACATCATGTTGTACTACTCTGTATTTAGAGTGATCATTGCATGCATCTTTCATTATTTTTGTAAATAAGAAATTTAATATGACGTCTCCTGTGCAGGTAACAGTTGTTTCACTTGCAAATTAGGCATACAATACACTTCATCTCCCAAGCGAGGTAGACAACAATATGATTATGTATGTGTTGGTGTTCGAAAAACACAAGCAACTATTCCCTCTGTAACATAATATAAGATATTTTTTGACATTATTGTAGTGTCAAAACATATCTTGTTGTAGAGGGAGTAGAACTCAATCTTGGGGTTTCATTGCCCGTTCATATTCTGTCCATATAAAAATGGGACCGAAGGATGCATTACATCTTATATTTGCTTTCTAGCTAAATGTTTATGAACAAGACATGATTTGGCAAGATGTGCATGAGGATTGTAAAGGTATATATTTGCCATGATTGTACTGAACCATTAGAATATTTATGCCCCGTTGTAACACACGGGCAATTACCTAGTCTAGTACAATATTCACATACAGGATACATAAGTACTACGTACGTCAAGCATGAATAATAGTGTATCATCAATTTTGATGGAGATGCGTGTGGTGGTTTTCTGTTAAAATTGCGCTGGAGTTTACTCCTCTGTGTGCCTCCGTTGTTGGCTTTTGAATGTCGGAGCAAATCCACCGGGAGCCGATGTATGTACGTCGGGACAAAGATGGCCAGTACGTACCTCGGGTCCTCCGCTGTGGTTTTTGATGGACTAGAGTGGATGCCCCCAGTCTTGAAGCTCAAGCATGCAATGAAGCGTTAGCCCTGGCTAAGGATCCCAATTTATCACATGTGATCATAGGCTTGGACTGCATGCATGCAAGTCGTCTTGAATATAAACGTAACTGTTGCTCCCTTTTATGCTTTAGTTTCGAGTGAAATAACAATGCTCTAGCTGTCTAGCAAGACTTTTCCAAAATCATGTACTCTCTCTGTTCCGAAATAGATGACTCAACTTTATATTAAAGTTAGTACAAAGTAGAGTTATCTATTTTGAAACAGAGGGAGTAGTAGTGATCTGTATTCATCAAGTATCGAAGTTGCTAACATCGAATGCCCAGAATTCTGTTAGAGAGCTTCCACCATGGTTAGATTGTCCATTTGGATCAATATTGAGCTGCAGCCAACTGTATTGGCTAGTTTCAAGCCCTCAACAAGAGCAGCCGCTTCAGCCGACTCCACATCCGCTACATGCTCAAGCCTTGTTGTGGTAGCCGCTACAAACAGGCCGCTACTATCCCGAATGATCGCACCACACGCACATTTATTGTAATCGCGATCGAACATGGTAGCTCACGAGCTAGCTCAGTTTGGACGTGTTGATCCACCAAATATGAGCATCCAGGTTCCGCTATTGGTTATTGACCAGAGATGTGTCTTAGTCATGTCTACATAGTTCTCGAACCCGTAGGGTCCGCACGCTTAATGTTCGATGACGATTTGTATTATAAGTTATGTGTTTGGATGGTCGAAGTTTGTTCGGAGTCCCGGATGAGATCATGGACATGGCGAGGAGTCTCGAAATGGTCGAGAGGTAAAGATTGATATATTAGAAGGTTATATACGAACACCGGAATGATTCCGAAGAAGATCAGGGATTTTTCGGAGTACAGGGAGGTTACCGGAACCCCCCCCGGGAAAGTTAATGGGCCTATTGGGCCATAGAGGACAGAGGGAGGTGAAGGAAATATGCCCTAGAGGCAATAATAAGGTTATTATATATTTCCTTATATCATGATAAATGTTTATTATTCATGCTAGAATTGTATTAACCGGAAATTTAGTACATGTGTGAATACATAGACAAACAGAGTGTCACTAGTATGCCTCTACTTGACTAGCTCGTTGAATCAAAGATGGTTAAAGTTCCCTAGCCATAGACATGAGTTGTCATTTGATTAACGGGATCACATCATTAGAGAATGATGTGATTGACTTGACCCATTCCGTTAGCTTAGCACTTGATCATTTTAGTTTACTGCTATTGTTTTCTTCATGACTTATACATGTTCCTATGACTATGAGATTATGCAACTCCCGATCACCAGAGGAACACTTTGTGTGCTACCAAATGTCACAACGTAACTGGGTGATTATAAAGGTGCTCTACAGGTGTCTCCGATGGTACTTGTTGAGTTGGCATAGATTGAGATTAGGATTTGTCACTCCGATTGTCGGAGAGGTATCTCTGGGCCCTCTCGGTAATGCACATCACTATAAGCCTTGCAAGCAATGCAACTAATGAGTTAGTTGTGGGATAGTGCATTACGGAATGAGTAAAGAGACTTGCTAGTAACGAGATTGAACTAGGTATTGAGATACCGACGATCGAATCTCGGGCAAGTAACATATATATCGATGACAAAGGGAACAACGTATGTTGTTATGCGGTTTGACCGATAAAGATCTTCGTAGAATATGTAGGATCCAATATGAACATCTAGGTTCCGCCGGAGACGTGTCTCGGTCATGTCTACATAGTTCTCGAACCCGTAGGGTCCACACGCTTAAGTTCGGTGAAGATCGGTATTATGAGTTTATGTGATTTGATGTACCGAAGGTAGTTCGGAGTCCCGGATAAGAACCGGGACATGACAAGGAGTCTCTAAATGTTCGAGACGTAAAGATCGATATATTGGACGACTATATTCGGACATCGGAAAGGCTCCGAGTAATTCGGGTATTTTTCGGAGTACCGGGAAGTTACGGGAATACGGGGAAGAAGTATTGGGCCTTATGGGCCAAGTGGTGGAAGAGAGGAGGCAGGGCGCGCGCCCCCTAGCCCAAACCGAATTGGACTAGGGGGGGCGGCCCCCCTTTTCTCCCTCTCCTTCCTTCTCTCCTTCCCCCTTCCTTTTCTCCTCCTAGTAGGAGTAGGAAAGGGGAGTCCTACTCCTACTAGGAGGACGACTCCTCCTCCTGGCGCACCCTAGGAGGGCCGGCCGGCCTCCCCCCTTCTCCTTTATATACGGGGGTAGGGGGTGTTGGGAAACGTGATAATTTCAAAAAAAAAATTCCTACGCACATGCAAGATCATGGTGATGCATACGAGGGTGTAAGATTTTTCTTAATTATGCTATTCTGTTTAAAATATATTTTCAGTCCTACTCTAGAATCAGCAGCTCTACACCATTGTTTTGTAAATTTTCTCGGTGAATTATGTAGTATGGGGAAGGCAGGCGGCTAGCATGGATTCTTTGCTTGAGAGCTGGACAAGCTACCGACTTAGCATCCAAAATCATGGTAATTATCTTGACCTCTGTGTGTGCGCACTTGTCAAGTTCTCACCAACTGTTTCTTTTCTCTTTCTAAAAAAGGCTTATGCAGGATTGAGATCTCACCAGCCAAGTGAAATTTCACTGGAAACGGTAGAGCAGGTAACTTCTTTAGAGTTTCATTGGAATGTTTGGATCACTTTTTTGAATAATTGATATATTGTGTGTCCCCCCAATGCAGACCATTCGAACGTATGTCTCCACATTTGTTAAGATCGCCGATGACACATGGCACAAGAAGGCTGACCAGGAAACTATCATTTTATTTCTCAGAGCTCTTGGAGGGTTGGCTGCAATTAGCCACATCTTGTTCGAAGATGCTTTGTTCGCAGCTAATAACATCGAAGGCAGTTCCTTAGAGTACATCCCAAACCCGGACGTAGGGGCATATAATCGCATATTCCAGCGGAAGATGACACAGTTGGAAGGTGAAATTAGGAGTTCTTCGCCAGTCAAAGCACGTGAGGTATATACATACACCCTTCGGTCCTTTTTAGTTTGCATATAAGTTTTGTCCGAAGTCAAAGTATCTATACTTTGACTAAATTTATAAAAAAAAATATCAACATTCATAGTGCCAAATCAATATTGTTAGATTCAGGGCTATCCCCAGGAATTTGGAGCCCCGGTGCGAAAAGCAAAATAAAACCCTAAAATATGAAAAATACATATAACTTCAAATATATAGTCTGACCCTTTTTACTGCAAGGCAATGAGTTATCACAAGAAATTATGCTACTGCACATTGACAGTAAGCTAGCTACAGAAGAGCGGTCTTTGGTCTTCCTCTAAACCCTAATACCCCTGGCGGCGACTAGGGTTTGGGTGGATCTTCGACGGCGGCCGCTGAATCCATCCGCGGGCCGCAACGAAAAGCTTGGGGACGATGGCGACATCGACCGCCGGCAAAGGATGGAAACGGAGCGGTGCCCTCTCCCCTCGTTCCGTGCGGACGCAGATGGAAGAGGCACTCGGGAAGCAGGACATCACCGAGGAGGAGGCGACGCCTCTGGTGATCGACGACGCCAATGATGATGCTCCGGCAAAGTGGCTACTTGCAGGGAAGGTGATGCATCGTAATCTCCTCCACATCCAAACGATCTGCAACGCTCTCCGCCCTGCATGGGGAAACCCTAGGGGGCTGGAATTCCGGCCCCTAGGAGAGAACATGTTCGCTGCTGAGTTCGACTCCAAACGAGATCGGGACCGCATCTGGGAAGGCGCACCTTGGCATATCAGCAAAAACGCGGTGATCCTGGAGTACTTTGAAGAGCACATGCAGCCGTCCGAGCTCAAGTTCGATCGGTTGCCAGTCTTGGTGAGGGTAGTTAATCTACCTTTCAACCTGAGGAATAACACAAGGGGCTTGGCGATAGCGCGCCAGATCGACAAACACGCCACCATCGCCCAGATTGATCCAGTGGGGGGTTTCCTAAGAGCAAGAGTCACCATTGATGTGCTTAAACCCCTACGCAGATGGATTGTCATTGAATCTACCAAGAGAGATCAAGTGGACTGCTATGATATCGAGTATGAACAGATACCCCACTTCTGTTTCTCTTGTGGACGACTAGGCCATGCCGATCTCTTCTGTCTCACCCCAGGGACAAGGGATGCGAATGGCGATGTCCCTTTCAAGGCAAGCCTTAGGGCGCCTGAGGACCGGAAGAAAGGTTTTTCTGGTGAGAACTCGGCGAAGGAGAAACCAGAGACGCAACGCAGCACGCGAGAGTCACGCTCGTCAAGTTCCAAGCAGAAAGAGGGGGTTGAGGTTACCTCTCCTGTCAAAAATCCTACTATGAACAAAAGGAAAGGAGTGACGCAGAACCAAGTCTATCGGAAGGTGGTGACAGCTCCCCTGGCTATCAAGGAGAAAGGGGAAGGGCTTGAAAATGAGGATGTTCTTCGGGGAGTGGCTCCAGAGGGAGAGACGGAGGATTTGGGAACTGCTTTTGTAGAGAGAGAATCAAAAAAGAAGAAACCGACACCACCGTCGTCGGAAACATCGGCAGCGACTGCTAGTCAGCGCTGCCCGTCGCAATGAGCACTATCAGTTGGAACTGTCGAGGGCTTGGGAACCCTCAGACAGTTCGAGAGCTTCGCAAGATTGTGAAGCA
Source organism: Triticum monococcum (assembly GCA_034509565.1). Taxonomy (NCBI): domain Eukaryota; kingdom Viridiplantae; phylum Streptophyta; class Magnoliopsida; order Poales; family Poaceae; genus Triticum; species Triticum monococcum. Next base: position 69,728,306 of record CM067842.1, on the reverse strand, counting down.
AGAAGGACCCGCCCTTCTATTCGTAATGGAAACAAAGATTAAGGGCAAAAGAGTGGAAGACCTGAAATTCACTTTAGGCTTCTCTGGTTGTTTCGCCGTTGATAGCGACGGGCTTAGTGGAGGCATCGGACTGTTTTAGTCTAGAGATGTCGATGTTACTCTGAAGAATTTCAGTCCATCACATATTGATGTATCTGTCAAACAGGATAATAAAACTTGGCGTTTCACCGGTTTCTATGGAGCGCCACGAGTGGAGAATAGGCATCAGAGTTGGCGTTTTCTTCGCACGCTTTTTGTTGTCCCGCATGTGTTGGGGAACGTAGTAATTTCGAAAATTTTCCTACGCACACGCAAGATCATGGTGATGCACAGCAACGAGAGGGGAGAGTGTTGTCTACGTACCAACGCAGACCGACTGCGGAAGCGATCACACAACGTAGAGGAAGTAGTCGTACGTCTTCTTCCCGATCCGACCGATCCAAGCACCGTTACTCCGGCACCTCCGAGTTCTTAGCACACGTTCAGCTCGATGACGATCCCCGGGCTCCGATCCAGCAAAGCTTCGGGGAGGAGTTCCGTCAGCACGACGGCGTGGTGACGATCTTGATGTACTACCGACGCAGGGCTTCGCTTAAGCACTACAACGGTACGATCGAGGTGGAATTTGGTGGCAGGGGGCACCGCACACGGCTAAGGAGCGATCTCAAGGATCAAGTTGTGTGTCTTGGGGTGCCCCCTGCCCCCGTATATAAAGGTTGGAGGAGGGGGGCCGGCCGGCCAAGGGAGGGGAGGTGCAGGGGAGTCCTACTCCCACCGGGAGTAGGACTCCTCCCCCCAATCCTAATCCAATTAGGACTCCCGGGGGGAAAAGAGAGAGAAGGGGGGGCCGGCCCCTTATCCTATTCCTAATAGGACTTGGGGGGGCGCCGGCCAGCTAGTGGGCTTCCCTTTTCTCTTTTCCACTAAGGCCCAATAGGCCCATTAGTCTCCCGGGGGGTTCCGGTAACCCTCCCGGTATTCCGGTAAAATCCCGATTTCACCCGGAACACTTCCGATGTCCAAACATAGGCTTCCAATATATCAATCTTTACGTCTCGACCATTTCGAGACTCCTCGTCATGTCCGTGATCTCATCCGGGACTCCGAACAACCTTCGGTACATCAAAATGCATAAACTCATAATAACTGTCATCGTAACGTTAAGCGTGCGGACCCTACGGTTCGAGAACAATGTAGACATGACCGAGACACGTCTCCGGTCAATAACCAATAGCGGGACCTGGATGCCCATATTGGCTCCTACATATTCTACGAAGATCTTTATCGGTCAGACCGCATAACAACATACGTTGTTCCCTTTGTCATCGGTATGTTACTTGCCCGAGATTCGATCGTCGGTATCCAATACCTAGTTCAATCTCGTTACCGGCAAGTCTCTTTACTCGTTCCGTAATACATCATCTCACAACTAACTTATTAGTTGCAGTGCTTGCAAGGCTTATGTGATGTGCATTACCGAGAGGGCCCAGAGATACCTCTCCGACAATCGGAGTGACAAACCCTAATCTCGAAATACGCCAACCCAACATCTACCATTGGAGACACCTGTAGTACTCCTTTATAATCACCCAGTTACGTTGTGACGTTTGGTAGTACCCAAAGTGTTCCTCCGGTAAACGGGAGTTGCATAATCTCATAGTTATAGGAACATGTATAAGTCATGAAGAAAGCAATAGCAACATACTAAACGATCGGGTGCTAAGCTAATGGAATGGGTCATGTCAATCAGATCATTCAACTAATGATGTGACCTCGTTAATCAAATAACAACTCTTTGTTCATGGTTAGGAAACATAACCATCTTTGATTAATGAGCTAGTCAAGTAGAGGCATACTAGTGACACTCTGTTTGTCTATGTATTCACACATGTATTATGTTTCCGGTTAATACAATTCTAGCATGAATAATAAACATTTATCATGATATAAGGAAATAAATAATAACTTTATTATTGCCTCTAGGGCATATTTCCTTCAGTCTCCCACTTGCACTAGAGTCAATAATCTAGATCACATCACCATGTGATTAACATCGATAGTTCACATCATCATGTGATTAACACCCATAGTTCACATCGCCATGTGACCAACACCCAAAGGGTTTACTAGATTCAGTAATCCAGTTCACATCGCTATGTGATTAACACCCAAAGAGTAATAAGGTGTGATCATGTTTTGCTTGTGAGATAATATTAGTCAACGGGTCTGTCACATTCAGATCCGTAAGTATTTTGCAAGTTCTATGTCTACAATGCTCTACACGGAGCTACTCTAGCTAATTGCTCCCATTTTCAATATGTATCCAGATTGAGACTTAGAATCATCTGGATCAGTGTCAAAAACTTGCATCGACGTAACCCTTTACGACGAACCTTTTTGTCACGTCCATAATCGATAAACATATCCTTATTTCACTAAGGATAATTCTGACCGCTGTCCAGTGATCTACTCCTAGATCACTATTGTACTCCCTTGCCAAATCAATGCAGGGTATACAATAGATTTGGTATACAGCATGACATACTTTATAGAACCTATGGCCAAGGCATAGGGAATGACTTTCATTCTCTTTCTATCTTCTGTCGTGGTCGGGCTTTGAGTCTTACTCAACTTCACACCTTGTAATACAGGCAAGAACTCTTTCTTTGACTGCTCCATTTTGAACTACTTCAAAATCTTGTCAAGGTATGTACTCATTGAAAAAACTTATCAAGCGTCTTGATCTATCTCTATAGATCTTGAAGCTCAATATGTAAGCAGCTTCACCGAAGTCTTTCTTTGAAAAACTCCTTTCAAACACTCCTTTATGCTTTACAGAATAATTCTACATTATTTCCGATCAACAATATGTCATTCACATATACTTATCAGAAATGTTGTAGTGCTCCCACTCACTTTCTTGTAAATACAGGCTTCACCGCAAGTCTGTATAAAACTATATGCTTTGATCAACTCATCAAAGCGTATATTCCAACTCCGAGATGCTTGCACCAGTCCACAGACGGATCGTTGGAGCTTGCACATTTTGTTAGCACCTTTCGGATTGACAAAACCTTCTGTTGCATCATATACAACTCTTCTTTAATAAATCCATTAAGGAATGCAGTTTTGTTTATCCATTTGCCAGATTTCATAAAATGCGGCAATTACTAACATGATTCGGACAGACTCAAGCATAGATACGAGTGAGAAGCTCTCATCGTAGTCAACACCTTAAACTTGTCGAAAACCTTTTGCGACAATTCTAGCTTTGTAGATAGTAACACTACTATCAGCGTCCGTCTTCCTCTTGAAGATCCATTTATTCTTAATTGCTTGCCGATCATCGGGCAAGTCAACCAAAGTCCATACTTTGTTCTCATACATGGATCCCATCTCAGATTTCATGGCCTCAAGCCATTTTGCGGAATCTGGGCTCACCATCGCTTCTTCATAGTTCGTAGGTTCATCATGATCTAGTAGCATGACTTCCAGAACTGGATTACCGTACCACTCTGGTGCGGATCTCACTCTGGTTGATCTACGTGGTTCAGTAGAATCTTGCCCTGAAGTTTCATGATCATCATCATTAGCTTCCTCACTGATTGGTATAGGTGTCGCAGAAACAGTTTTCTGTGATGTACTATTTTCCAATAAGGGAGCAGGTACAGTTACCTCGTCAAGTTCTACTTTCCTCCCACTCACTTCTTTCGAGAGAAACTCCTTCTCTAGAAATGATCCATTCTTAGCAACGAATGTCTTCCCTTCGGATCTGTGATAGAAGGTATACCCAACACTTTCCTTTGGGTATCCTATGAAGACACATTTCTCCGCTTTGGGTTCGAGCTTATTAGGTTGAAGCTTTTTCACATAAGCATCGCAGCCCCAAACTTTAAGAAACGACAACTTTGGTTTCTTGCCAAACCATAGTTCATAAGGTGTCGTCTCAACGGATATAGATGGTGCCCCTTTTTTTAACGTGAATGCAGCTGTCTCTAATGCATGACCCCAAAAACGATAGTGGTAAATCGGTAAGAAACATCATAGATTGCACTATATCCAATAAAGTACGGTTATGACATTCGGACACACCATTATGCTGTGGTGTTCCAGGTGGCGTGAGTAGTGAAACTATTCCACATTGTTTTAATTGAAGACCAAACTCGTAACTCAAATATTTGTCTCCGTGATCAGATCGTAGAAGCTTTATTTTCTTGTCACGATGATTTTTCATTTCACTCTGAAATTCTTTGAACTTTTCAAATGTTTCAGACTTATGTTTCATCAAGTAGATATACTCATATCTGCTCAAATCATCTGTGAAGATTAGAAAATAATGATACCTGTCGCGAGTCTCAATATTCATCGGATCACATACATCAGTATGTATGATTTCCAATAAATCTTTTTCTCGCTCCATTGTTCCGAAGAACAGAGTCTTAGTCATCTTGCCCATGAGGCATGGTTCGCAAGCATCAACTGATTCATAATCAAGTGATTCCAAAAACCCATCAGCATGGAGTTTCTTCATGTGCTTTACACCAATATGACCTAAACAGTAGTGCCACAAACAAGTTGCACTATCATTATTAACTTTGCATCTTTTGGTTTCAATATTATGATTATGTGTATTACTACGATCGAGATCCAACGAACTATTTTCATTGGGTGTGTAACCATATAAGGTTTTATTCATGTAAGCAGAACAACAATTTATTCTCTTACTTAAATGAATAACCGTATTACAATAAACATGATCAAATCATATTCATGCTCAACGCAAACACCAAATAACACTTATTTAGGTTCAACACTAATCCCGAAATTATGGGGAGTGTGCGATGATGATCATATCAATCTTGGAACCACTTCCAACACACATCGTCACTTCACCCTTAACTAGTCTCTGTTTATTCTGCAATTCCCGTTTCGAGTTACTAATCTTAGCAACTGAACTAGTATCAAATACTGAGGGTTTGCTATAAACACTAGTAAAGTACACATCGATAGCATGTATATCAAATATACTTATGTTCACTCTGCCATCCTTCTTATCCGCCAATCACTTGGGGTAATTCCACTTCCAGTGACCAGTCCCTTTGCAGTAGAAGCACTTAGTCTCCGGCTTAGGATCAGATTTGGGCTTCTTCACTTGAGCAGCAACTTGCTTGCCGTTCTTCTTGAAGTTCCCCTTCTTCCCTTTGCCCTTTTCTTGAAACTAGTGGTCTTGTCAATCATCAACACTTGATGTTTTTCTTGATTTCTACCTTCGTTGATTTCAGCATCACGAAGAGCTTGGGGTTTTTTCCGTTATCCCTTGCATATTATAGTTCATCACGAAGTTCTACTAACTTGGTGATGGTGACTAGAGAATTCTATCAATCACTATCTTATCTGGAAGATTAACTCCCACTTGATTCAAGTGATTGTAGTACCCAGACAATCTGAGCACATGCTCTCTAGTTGAGCGATTCTCCTCCATCTTTTAGCTATAGAACTTGTTGGAGACTTCATATCTCTCAACTCGGGTATTTGCTTGAAATATTAACTTCAACTCCTAGAACATCTCATATGGTCCATGACGTTCAAAACGTCTTTGAAGTCCCGATTCTAAGCTATTAAGCATGGTGCACTAAACTATCAAGTAGTTATCATATTGAGCTAGCCAAACGTTCATAACGTCTGCATCTGCTCCTGCAATAGGTCTGTCACCTAGCGGTGCATCAAGGACATAATTCTTCTGTGCAGCAATGAGGATAAACCTCAGATCACGGATCCAATCCGCATCATTGCTACTAACATTTTTCAACACAATTTTCTCTAGGAACATATCAAAATAAACACAGGGAAGCAACAACGCGAGCTATCGATCTACAACATAATTTGCAAAATACTACCAGGACTAAGTTCATGATAAGTTTAAGTTCAGTTAATCAAATTACTTAAGAACTCCCACTTAGATAGACATCCCTCTAATCCTCTAAGTGATCACGTGATCCAAATCAACTAAACCATAACCGATCATCACGTGAGATGGAGTAGTTTTCAATGGTGAACATCGTCATGTTGATCATATCTACTATATGATTCACGCTCGACCTTTCGGTCTCTTTGTTCCGAGGCCATATCTACATATGCTAGGCTCGTCAAGTTTAACCTGAGTATTCTGCGTGTGCAAAACTGGCTTGCACCCGTTTAGATGGACGTAGAGCTTATCACACCCGATCATCACGTGGTGTCTGGGCACGACGAACTTTGGCAACGGTGCATACTCAGGGAGAACACTTCTTGATAATTTAGTGAGAGATCATCTTATAATGCTACCGTCAATCAAAGCAAGATAAGATGCATAAAAGGATAAACATCACATGCAATCAATATAAGTGATATGATATGGCCATCATCATCTTGTGCTTGTGATCTCCATCTCCGAAGCACCGTCATGATCACCATCGTCACCGGCGCGACACCTTGATCTCCATCGTAGCATCGTTGTCGTCTCGCCAATCTTATGCTTCCACGACTATCACTACCGCTTAGTAATAAAGTAAAGCATTACATCGCGATTTCATTGCATACAATAAAGCGACAACCATATGGCTCCTGCCAGTTGCCGATAACTCGGTTACAAAACATGATCATCTCATACAATAAAATCAGCATCATGCCTTGACCATATCACATCACAACATGCCCTGCAAAAACAAGTTAGACGTCCTCTACTTTGTTGTTGCAAGTTTTACGTGGCTGCTACGGGCTTAAGTAAGAACTCATCTCACCTACGCATCAAAACCACAACGATAGTTCGTCAAATAGACTCCGTTTTAACCTTCTCAAGGACCGGGCGTAGTCACACTTGGTTCAACTAAAGTTGGAGAGACAGTCTTCCGCAAGCCATCTATGTGCAAAGCACGTCGAGGGAACCGGTCTCGCGTAAGAGTACGCGTAAGGTTGGTCCGGATCATCTCATCCAACAATACCGCCGAACCAAAGTATGACATGCTGGTAGGTAGTATGACTTGTATCGCCCACAACTCACTTTTGTTCTACTCGTGCAAATAACATCAAACCATAAAACCTAGGCTCGGATGCCACTGTTGGGGAACGTAGTAATTTCGAAAATTTTCCTACGCACACGCAAGATCATGGTGATGCACAGCAACGAGAGGGGAGAGTGTTGTCTACGTACCAACGCAGACCGACTGCGGAAGCGATCACACAACGTAGAGGAAGTAGTCGTACGTCTTCTTCCCGATCCGACCGATCCAAGCACCGTTACTCCGGCACCTCCGAGTTCTTAGCACACGTTCAGCTCGATGACGATCCCCGGGCTCCGATCCAGCAAAGCTTCGGGGAGGAGTTCCGTCAGCACGACGGCGTGGTGACGATCTTGATGTACTACCGACGCAGGGCTTCGCTTAAGCACTACAACGGTACGATCGAGGTGGAATTTGGTGGCAGGGGGCACCGCACACGGTTAAGGAGCGATCTCAAGGATCAAGTTGTGTGTCTTGGGGTGCCCCCTGCCCCCGTATATAAAGGTTGGAGGAGGGGGGCCGGCCGGCCAAGGGAGGGGAGGCGCAGGGGAGTCCTACTCCCACCGGGAGTAGGACTCCTCCCCCCAATCCTAATCCAATTAGGACTCCCGGGGGGGAAAGAGAGAGAAGGGGGGGCCGGCCCCTTATCCTATTCCTAATAGGACTTGGGGGGGGGGCGCCGGCCAGCTAGTGGGCTTCCCTTTTCTCTTTTCCACTAAGGCCCAATAGGCCCATTAGTCTCCCGGGGGGTTCCGGTAACCCTCCCGGTATTCCGGTAAAATCCCGATTTCACCCGGAACACTTCCGATGTCCAAACATAGGCTTCCAATATATCAATCTTTACGTCTCGACCATTTCGAGACTCCTCGTCATGTCCGTGATCTCATCCGGGACTCCGAACAACCTTCGGTACATCAAAATGCATAAACTCATAATAACTGTCATCGTAACGTTAAGCGTGCGGACCCTACGGTTCGAGAACAATGTAGACATGACCGAGACACGTCTCCGGTCAATAACCAATAGCGGGACCTGGATGCCCATATTGGCTCCTACATATTCTATGAAGATCTTTATCGGTCAGACCGCATAACAACATACATTGTTCCCTTTGTCATCGGTATGTTACTTGCCCGAGATTCGATCGTCGGTATCCAATACCTAGTTCAATCTCGTTACCGGCAAGTCTCTTTACTCGTTCCGTAATACATCATCTCACAACTAACTTATTAGTTGCAGTGCTTGCAAGGCTTATGTGATGTGCATTACCGAGAGGGCCCAGAGATACCTCTCCGACAATCGGAGTGACAAACCCTAATCTCGAAATACGCCAACCCAACATCTACCATTGGAGACACCTGTAGTACTCCTTTATAATCACCCAGTTACGTTGTGACGTTTGGTAGTACCCAAAGTGTTCCTCCGGTAAACGGGAGTTGCATAATCTCATAGTTATAGGAACATGTATAAGTCATGAAGAAAGCAATAGCAACATACTAAACGATCGGGTGCTAAGCTAATGGAATGGGTCATGTCAATCAGATCATTCAACTAATGATGTGACCTCGTTAATCAAATAACAACTCTTTGTTCATGGTTAGGAAACATAACCATCTTTGATTAACGAGCTAGTCAAGTAGAGGCATACTAGTGACACTCTGTTTGTCTATGTATTCACACATGTATTATGTTTCTGGTTAATACAATTCTAGCATGAATAATAAACATTTATCATGATATAAGGAAATAAATAATAACTTTATTATTGCCTCTAGGGCATATTTCCTTCAGCATGATGCATGGATCTGCGTGGGAGATTTTAATGAAACAATGCAAGGGGACGAGCACTTCAGTGTTAATGCGCGGCCGGAATACCAGATGAGGGCGTTTCGGGACGCAGTTGACGACTGTTCCTTACAAGATTTGGGATGGAGATGTATACCCTATACATGGGATAACAGACACCCGAGGCTCGCGAATGTGAAAGCCCGGTTGGATCGTGTGCTTGCCAATGCGGGGTTTCTGAATTTATTTCAGTCCACCTCCGTCAAGCATGTGAGCAGTGTGGAGTCTGACCATTGTTTTGTAGTAGCCGAGCTCAGAACAAGTTTGACCAATAGTTGGCCTCGAGCAAAACATAGCTTCAGATATGAAGACGTATGGCAATCTCACAGCCAGTACGATCAGCTCGTACGCAATTTGTGGCAAGTTGGTGCTGGTCAGAGAGGGTTACAAGGTGTTGTTGAAGCACTGGGGACAGTGCAAAAAGATCTGGGAGCCTGGGGTGAGCGAGAATTTGGAAATCTCCAAAAGAAAGTCCGCAGCCTTCAGAAATGCCTAGACCGTTTAAGGAGCGTCTCGATGGGCCGAGGGCCTACAGAGGAGGAGCTCGTTGTAGCATCGCAACTGCGAGAAGCCATGCGGCAAGAGGAGATCTAGCTTAAGCAAAGGTCGCGAGTGCTTTGGTTATGGGTGGGAGACCGCAATACCGGCTACTTCCAAGCTCAAGCCGCCCACCGTAAGAGGATTAATCGTATCACTTCTTTGGAAAACTCACAAGGCCAAATTTTGCAAGATCCGGAGGAGGTGAAGGAGGAAATCAGCAACTTTTATCACGCCTTGTATCAGACTCAAGGCTTCTGCCCCATGGATGAGTTATTGAATTGTGTGCAACCCAGCGTTACCATGCAAATGAACGATCATATCAACCAACCTTATGTGGCGGCTGAAGTAAAAAAGGCTCTGTTTGACCTGGCGCCATCTAAGGCACCGGGGGTTGATGGGTTCACATCGGGGTTTCACCAACGGCATTGGGAGGTCCTAGGTGAGGACATCACAGTGGCCATGCTGCAGTTCCTGAATGGAGGAGAGCTACCTTTGGGACTGAACGACACTTCCATTACATTGATCCCCAAGGTACGACATCCGCAAAAAAATTCTCAGTTCAGGCCGATTGCTCTTTGCCCTGTTCTCTATAAGATTGCAGTCAAAGCTATTGCAAATAGAGTTCGAGGGATATTGGATGAGGTGATTGGAGAGGAACAAAGCGCCTTTGTCCCGGGTCGGTTGATCAAAGATAACGTACTGGTGGCGTACGAAAGTATTCATGCTATCAAGAGGCGAAAGAAGGGCAAAACGCATGTTGCGCGGTGAAGCTCGACATGCTCAAAGCATACGATAGAGTGGAATGGCATTATCTCGAGGCAATGCTCCTCAGGCTGGGCTTCGGTGATAACTTTGTTCGTTTGATCATGAAATGTGTGACTTCGGTCCGGTTCACGATCAAGGTAAATGGAGATCTTCTCCCTTATTTTACTCCTTCGAGGGGGCTTCGTCAAGGCTGCCCCATGTCACCACATCTGTTCTTAATATGTGCTCAAGGCCTTACTTCCCTCCTGAATAATTTTGGCGGTGCGTACGTGGATAGAGGCATTAGGGTGAGTATCCATGCTCCTTGGGTTAATCATCTATTATTTGCTGACGACAGCTTGATCTTCCTCAGTGCAAAATATCAAAGCACAGAGAGGCTCAATGAGATTCTCCGGATCTACGCTGAATGTTCTGGACAGGCAGTGAACCGGAAGAAAAGTTCGATCTACTTCAGTGCCAATACGGGACAGCCCCTACGACAGAGTCTGAAACAATCTCTTGGTATTTTTGTGGAAGCTTTCTCTGAACGTTACTTGGGCCTCCCAACGGCGATTGGAAAAATCACCAGTGGGACTTTCGAACACATGGTGGATAGATGACGCGATAAAATGCGGGGCTGGTTAGAGCGAAACATGGCCTGTGCGGCTAGGGAGGTTCTTCTCAAGACGGTGGTCCAGTCGATCCCCAGCTTCAGCATGAGCTGTTTCCTCTTGACGAAGAAAGTTTGCAAATCGATCACTTCCTGCATGGCAAAGTACTGGTGGGGCAGTTCGATCGACAAGCGCTCGTTACACTGGCTATCTTGGGACAAGCTCGAGGTGCCTAAAGTTAAGGGTGGCATGAGTTTCCGCAACATGCAGTTCTTCAACCTCGCAATGCTTGGGAAACACGGCTGGCGTCTTCTTACTAGACCGGATTCTCTATGTGCTAGGGTTCTGAAAGGAAAATATTACCCTCACACTGATTTCCTCAATGCAACAATTCCGGCCAGAGCTTCGGCAACCTGGAAGGCAATTGTGGCAGGACGAGATGCACTATAGGTTGGTCTCATTCACCGAGTTGGCGATGGCTCAACTATCTCAACATGGACAGACAGTTGGATTCCGAATACCACCACGCTGAAACCTATGGGGCGCATTGGCACTGCGCCGCTTACTAGAGTCTCAGATCTCATTGATGAATACACAGGTAACTGGAATGAACAAATTGTTCGTCAAAATTTCTTGCACCCGGATGCGGTAGTCATCCTAAACATACCACTTAATCCGACGGGTGGCGATGATACTTTGGCCTGGGCTTTGGAGAAGACGGGCATCTACACTGTAAAATCGGCGTATCGTTCTCTTATGACTCGCAACGAGCATGGCTCTCTAGAGGAAGGGGCGATTACAGAAACTTTATCTGCTAACAAACAGTTGTGGACTGCCCTTTGGCGACTACGAGTCGTCCCCAAAGTCCGAGTATTCTGGTGGAGAGTTCTTCGAGGGATATTAGCTGACTCGACTATCTTACGCTATCGCCATATCAAGCAGTTGGGTCTGTGTGATGTTTGTAAAGCTCAGGATGAAGAGATGTTGCATGCACTAATCCATTGCAACCATGCAAAGGCGTTCTGGGTGGCTGCGAGGGACAGATTTCAGCTCTCTCTCCCACGATTGCACCACGACACGTGGGCACGGGATATTCTGCTTGATCCTATGTTCATTGATGAAGACAGATGCAAGATAATTACTATCATGCATAGCATATGGACGTCACGGAACAACTGGACTCATGATCGCGATGGTTACAACCCTGTACAAGCATTGAAGTGGGTTCATGAGACTTTGGCGATCCTGGAACTTCCTCCGTTGGGAAGGAAAACGAGGGCGGGTCAGTGCTGGAGGCCACCTGAGGCAGGTTGGGTCACTATAAACACCGACGGCGCACTTAATGTTGAGGAAATGAGGGGGGGGAGCGGGAGGTGTGGCGAGATCACACATCGCGTTCCTTGGTGCCTGGTGCAAGCCTTTGTTTGGCATAGCAGACCCCTTCATAGCGGAGTTGCTTGCTCTTCGAGACGGGATGATCTTTGCGCAACTTCGTGGCTTCTCACATGTGATCATGGAGATTGACTGCTTGGAGCTAGTTGATCTATGGAAATCGCACGGCAACACCAGATCAGTTGCAGCGCCTATCTTAAGTGAATTGGAGGAAATCGGTGCTTCCTTTGCTTCTTTATATGTTACGCATGTCAGTAGGGAGGCTAATGTGCCGGCTCATCAGTGTGCTCGCCTAGCCAGCACACTGGATGGCACGGAGAGTTGGCTTGATGCAAGCCCTGATTTTTTGGTTTCCTGCCTGCGGGCGGATTGTAACACTATGATCTTAAGCTAATAAAGTTCTTGAATTCGACGTAAAAAAATAGCTACAGAAGAGCGGAAATATCAAAAAAAATAAATCTAAAACCTAACGATTGATCACATAGAGAAGAAAATACAAATACAGACCTGAAGTTATAGTATGTGCGTTGATAAAAAAATCAGTTGATCTCCTAGACCTAGTATATGCGTGGATCACAAAATTCACAATTAATTGCTCTCCTGGATATGGTGTATACGTTGACCAAACTTGCTTTCAAAATATTCGCTGCGTTCTTAAATATTTATCTTTTTAGAGATTTTAAATGAAATACTATATACGGATGTATATAGACATATTTTAAATGTAGATTCATTCATTTTGCTCCATATGTAGTAATTTGTTGAAATCTCTAAAAAGACAAATATTTAGGAACGAAGAGAGTATAATACTAGAATCTAATTAGGACTCAAGAATTTTGTATGGACTCCATAGATGAGAAGGCGGAGAGCTTCTGGCCAGCCCAATCGATCGGCTCAACGCGTGCCGCGAGTGCGAGTGCGAGTGCGCGAAGGCTCCAAACGCTGGAGGCTCTCGAACACACGGACGAACACCAGATTGGGCAGATGAAAGGGCAGAGGCAGGGCAGGCGGCGCGCCGCACAGATGAAGCGGGGATTAGGAGAATACTTCCACGCCATGAAGATTCAGGGATGGGCGAGTTGTGGACAAACAACCGAACACGGGCAACCTATTTTCGGGCCTGCTAATGACACAACGACTTCGGGGCCCCACTTTTTTGGAGGACCCTGTGCCGTCGCGCCGGTTGCACATGCCTGTGGACGGCCTGGTTAGATTCATTATGAAATGTAGTTTTATGATATATATATTTGATATTATAGATGTTGATATTTTTCATATAAATTTGGTCAAACTTTTTAAATTTGACTTGACATAAATCTAATACACGAAGTAAAAAGGACCGGAGGAAATATATACCTCCTTTGTTTCACTTCGCATGCTCATATTGATCGGTAGATCCTTAATTTTCTTGCAGATTCTGGTGTCTACACTACATGAAGCAATGATGCATGCTGATCTGTTCGTATTCGCTCAAACTATGGGTCGCAAGAAGGCACTAGCCCACGTGGTCCTGGGTAAATTTATCTCCTTTGGCTAATCTTTCTCGGTTTCTTTTTCATATTGAAATGATTTATTTTCATGTTATCAAGTTAGACAACTGAAGCAAATCCTAGATTGCTATCTCTAGTTATGACAATGCATTAAAAAAAATTATGACGTTCTACACTACAGAAAACAACAATAAGTTATGCAATGTTGGCCCGGACAATAAGGAGCATGACACCTTCAGCGGAGACCGGCCCTTGATCTGATCGTAGTGGTCGATCTGACGTGTTGATGGAGGCACCTCGCAGATGCTTTGCATCAAATGTGCATTCCATCAACCTTTTTTCTGATAAAGGAAGTTTCTGTTTACCCATAATATACCCATCAACTTTATATATGAATCGAATAATAAGTTTAAATATGTTTTAGTGTACTATATATATTGTATATGGTATATGCTAGGTCTCAGTCGATAAAGAATTCTTAAGCCTCAGTCGATTGAATTTTTTAATGCCCAGTTACCGATTAGCATCACTAAAATTAAAATTAGCATGATTTGATTTTTAGCGATAATTATATTGTATTATTGTCTTTTTTGCCTACTGCGCATGATGCCTCTGTTTTGTTTTGCTTTTTTCTTAGAACACTGTTTTGTTTTGCTGAGTCGCACGTAGTAGGTCTGTAAGGGCCTTTTGTTTTATATAGGGCTTGAAAGTAAAAAGTATTTTTATTTTTCATTTTTATTTCTTTTAAATGAATATATGTAAAAATGAAACCTAGAATTATAAAAAAATAGCGCAATTAAAAAATTTATAGCTTAAAAAAATCATGACAATGACAAAATGATCCTCCATTTCAGAAAAATGCATGTCAATTTTTTTTTAAAAATGTGTACACAGTGTAAAACAAACTTATGCATAATATAAAAAATGTTTCATACCATTAAAAAAATGTAGATAACATTTCAAAGAAATGTTTCCACGTTTCAAGAAAATGTTTGTGACATTTAAAAAATATTTATATGATGTAAAATATGCTTGATTAGTTTAAAACTATCTTTTTACCATACAAATATGTTCAGTACCTATTTGAAGAAGTGTTGACGATGTATTAAAAAAGTATTCAAAACATATATTAAAAGAAAAAATGTACATCATGTATTTTAAAAATGTTCAACGTGTATCAAAATAATATTTCACATTGATGTCTTGAACTCTCAAATTTATTCAAAAATAATTAAACCATGAATATGATTTTGTTTAACAAAGTATATAAACAAAACATAAGCACACCTAAATAAATGTAGATAGCTGTCAAAAAAATGTTTATGACAATACAAATGCTGCATTTAAAAAACTGTGTGTGAAAATTTGAAAAAATGTGCATGGCACCTCCATACAAAAGTATAAGACGTTTTTTTGTTAAAAGTCTTATATTTTTGTATGGAGATAGTATAATGTAAAAGAATGTTTCCATAATAAGAAAAAAATGTGCATACCATAAAAAATGTATGTGACGTTTTAAATAAATATTCTCGCATTTAAAAATAGTGTGACATTTAAAAAACTATCTAAACAATGTAAATTATGTTCCTGTGTTTTTTTAATATTACCATAGAAATGTTGAATGTTTATTTGTAAAATGTTGACCAGGTATTAAAAAAGTAACTGAAACATGTATTAAAAATGTAAATAGTGTATTTGAAAAATATACAACATGTATCAAAAGAACATTTCAGATGTAGACTCAAAAGTTATATTGTGTACCGAAAAAAGTAGTGATGCGTTGAACAAAAAGCAACCGGTGTAAACCGACAATGAAACATAGAAAAAATGAAGAAACTGATAAAATCCAAAAGAGAAAAAAAAGAAAAATGAAAATCAAAGGCGAAGAAAACCACTGCAAAAAGTTGAAACAGCAAAACCCTGGAAGAAAACAAAGAAAAATGAAGAAAACTAAGAACAGAAACAAAGAAAAGCGAAGGAAGAAAGAAAAGCAAAAAAAATCAGTGAAAACCGAGAAAGAAACGTAGGAAAACTATGGAAGAAAAGAAAAGAAAAGAAAAGAAGTAAACGTGTGGAAGAAACAAAGAAAACCATTGAAAAAATAAAGGAAAATAAAAAACCAAAGAAACCAGGTGAAGAGAAAGAGAAAACCAAAAAAATAAAAGAACCAGAAAACAAAGATAACTAGAAGCTGGACCGAACGAGCATTAATGGATCGGCCAATTTGCACGGTCGTTGCGGGGCGCTGCAGGCGAGGGTAGCTATCATCTCTACTATTAAAGGGGAATCGAACGTCGTGATGGTTCGACCTCGACCTCCTTCGATCCCCCTCCTATCGCTACCTCCCACCCAAGCCCACCTATTTTTTTTGGATTACCCTCCAAAAACCAACCCCAACCCCCGCCTCGTACGATGCCTCTCCGCGCATACGTGAAAAAAGGACCTCTTCACCCGAAAGAAAAAAAGAAAGGAAAATAAAATAGCGCACGTACGCACGTCTTCCACCTCCGAGGCTTTCCCCCAATTCCATCTCTCTCGATCTCGTGGCTCTATCGCCGTCACTGACCTCCTCCTGCGGGGAGGGCGACGAGCAGGAGCGGCGCATCTACGGCATCGATGAATGACGGCCCAGGTAACGCGATCTCCGTATCCTCGCTCCATCTCATCTTCTCCCCGTAGCCTTTAGTGCTGCACACCCATGTTCTCCTCTCCCATGGCAGGGGCCGACGAGTGGCAATGCACGGCGGGAGACCGGCTGGTGGCGCAACGGGCGGCGGGACACCGACTGGTGGCACAGTCCCATCTTTTCCCGTAGCCACTACTGCCGCACCCCCAGGTCTCCTCTCGCATGGCAGGGGCCGGCCAGTGGCGATGGATAGCGGGAGGCCTGCTGGTGGCGCAACGGACGGCCGGACACCGATTTGTGGCGCAACGGATGGCGGGAGATCTGCTGGTGGATACGGATGCCGGAAGGCGGTGGGACCGTGGGATGAGCAGCTAGCCGGAGGAGGTCGCCGGTGGAAATATGGCAAGCGGCGGCGGCATACAGGGCGCCACCATCTCTCACGCATCTCACTTTGACCATCTGATTGGTCACTCTCTTACTTGGTAAATAATCACCCCCATCATGGATACCTCTGTTCCACCCATTATTTTCAAAGTTTCATGTGTACATCTGAAAGATCACATTAGCACTGGAGCAGTGGTTGTGTTAGAAAACTAAATTTATTTGCCCCGTTGCATTTGTGATCTAAAGCCGTTGGCAAATCAAATGTGACATGCCCTACAGGAGTAAATTAAATACTTGCATCCGTAGACCACTACAACATTTTTTGCATGTGTATTTCTGTGAAATTGCAGTGCTTGGTGAAATACTTTGTATATTTTGTGGAGTAATCTTCATTGGGAAAACAAATATGCACGATATAGACCTTGGGTCACTTGAAGGAATCAAAACACACATGAGTTTTATTGGTCGTATTACAATTTAATTCATGTTTTCATCTATGTTGACCAGGTTGAACTTGAGTACTACCAGGTTAATTTTCTGTCTCTCGTTTTTAAACATGAAAGTCCAGGTGATTCTTTTGCCTCGCCTAAAGTTTTATAAAGGAAAGGAGAAAGTATATACTACTTATAGATATACTGGTGGTTCTTCATATTGTTGCCTTGCCTTAATTTTTGTAAATAAAAAGGGGAACTATACTGTCTGACACTGCTATTGCTAAGATCCTTGTACAGTTGTACTGCAGTACCTTTAGTATTGCCGCCCCTTTTTCTGCTACATGTGTAAATCCAGTTAGAGTTGAGAATACAGGAGATGTTTTTGAGAAAAAAGTTCAAAGATCTTTGTTATTTGGGCTTCAAAATATTTGAGAAAAAATAACTTAGTTTAAATATGTATTAACTAATACACGGTACTTACATTAATCTTCTAATAATTCAAGGACAATTTAAGAAGTTTGCTTAGTGAAGGTCTTGGATCACTTGGCACCACAGACTCAAAGAGCCCAAGGAGCTTTAAAAGCAACCTGGTTTATCTTTTAGGAACATAAGATCTGTAAGGGTAATTTCTTAGTTTTCATATGATCGCGATGCAGAGGCTAGCTAGGAGCACTATCACTTTCATTATCTACATAAAGCTACATATTCTTCCATATCCTTTTATGTGGTTGTGTAGCTTTGCGTGTTTCTGGTTGATTTCTACTTTTTTAGATGATCGTAAGTGATATTAAGTTACTAGATGTAGGGTTTGATAGTGCCTTTTGATCAGTGTTGTAGGTAGATCGCAAGTATCTGTATTGCTTAATTTAATTAAAATTGAGCAGGCCTCTGCCCTGTTTACATCAATGAGTTGCCTTGCTCAATTTATTTTATTGAACTACATGCAGTTTGCAACTGGCGCTCTTTGATTCCTCATCATTGTTCTAGGAATGAAAAATGATGCGTTAAGACTTCTAATTTCATAATGCAATACATCATATGTCCTAGAAACTAGAAATATTTGCCTCTGTCACAACCTACATACTTTTTTTCAGGTTATGCTAGCTAGCATATGTAAAGAAATATAAGACCGTTTAGATTATTGCCTATTATTTGATCTGCCATTTTCTATGAAATAGTACTTCATTATGATTCACTACATATTGAATTTTCTTGGTGTTAATATTATGTTTGTAAAGAAGTGTGATCACTATATAGTCTACTGATTTGAACTATAATAATCAGTTATACCTTACCAGATTTGGGTTTTGACAGCTGGAAAGTTGCCACATGAGTTCAAGTCGCATGAGGGTTAAATTCAGTGCACATATTTTCATCTCCATGTGTTCCTTCTGACAAGTGGCAACTGGTTGGGTTCACATTCTATTCCACTATGAATACTAGGTACTACAATTTGTATTTCAAATTGTATTTCTGTATAGAGACTTGCACTCAAAATATTATTGCCTTAAGTGCATCTTTCATTGATTATGAATAAGAAGTTTAATACGCCATCATCTTTAGTGGTAGGTCAGAACATTGCATTCACAATTCATACATTCAATAAACCACCTTTATCTTGTAAGGATAGGGTGGTCAAGGAGACACAAGGACTACTGAGGAGAAAATAAACGTGGTAGAATCATTATTAGTTGTTTGACAAACCTTTTTGAATTACATCTATTTTTTTCAAGGTATACATATTTTTTCTCCCGTGGCAATGCACGGGCATTCGACTAGTCTCTCTATAAGGGAGATATAGCTCCTGCGGAGTGCCATTCGAATCCTATTACCAATGGTTGGCGTGCTGAATAAGGTAAGGGAACACAAGACCTCCCACTGGTTGGCGCGTGCTGATAGCCATCAAAATTTAAGAGAGTTAGTTACCAGTAGGGAGCTCTAAACATGAAGAACTAACGGTAACGACAGTTCCGAACATTTTCTCTAACTTCAAAGATGGATTTTTTTTTTGGAAAAAGCGCATTTTTTGAAATGCAAACATTTTTCAAATTTGTGAAGATTTTTTATAATACACTTGAATATTTTTCAGAAATAGCGAACAGTTTTGAATCTGTGAATCTTTTTAAACTCCAAACAAATTCAAAAACAATAACTTTCTTTAAGTCCGGACAATTCTTTGAAGGGAATTTTTTGAAATTCCAACCAAAATTGGAAAATGAAAGAATTTTTCGAAAACAAGTTTTTTTTTAAATTGTGACATGTTTTGTGAAATCATGAACATTTTACAAAATCATGGTTTTTTAAAATAAAAGAAAAGGAAAAGGAAAAGGAAAACGAGAAGCAGAAAAAATAAAAAAATGTAAAAGAAAAAGTACACCATGAAAACCAGTAAATGAAGACAACAAAAAACTGAAAAACCGAAGAAGAAAAAATTAAACAGGCCAGCCCACTAGTTTCTCCCCTGTGCAATGCGACGGCAGTTTGCCGCAATAAGAGCCAAATAGGTAAATGCGAAGAGTAAGACTATATCTGTACACAGCGCACATCCTGATCCGTTTCTTAAGTTCCTACTAACATAGATACCCGCGCGTTACAGCGGGAGAAACATACTCTTGCACAACCCTAGCGAGCCATCTGTGTTGCCACTTCTCTTCTTTGTCACCATTGTCAACGGTGGTCACTTGTCTACCTATTTACGACAAAAGTGATCAATCCCTAGGCGGTGAGTTAAATCATCACATGTAGACACACTACCATGTCGATCACACGAGCCCCTCCTTGCACTAACTTGTAATTCCTTGTGTGTTGCAACCGTCGCATTCATCTTCAGGTGGTGCATTCCATTATTGACCACACACAATAATAATTCTTAATGCAAACTAAGTTAAGGTGTGAGGTTATCAACTTCTTGACTGAACATAAGCTGCATACACTTCACCATCGCCACCATGCACCTTCTTCATCGCTAACCTGAACTTGGGCATGTTTCCTGCAGCGAAATATGTCGTGTTCTTCCGCCATGGCCATCAAACCATACTTAAAAAACGAACATGTGAGTATCCCTAACTTATTAACCTGATGTCAACACTGTTTCCCCAGCATTGTATTTTTGGTCTTCTTGCAACAGGCTCTCACATACATAGGAATCATTATGATTACCTGATGATACTCCATGACATAGCAATGTGAGAATAAACTTATTCTTCTAAGAGCAACTATAGCAGACCCCACAAAACACGCAGACCCGCAAAATTCCGGCGAGTATGCGGGATAGGCCCAATTTTCCGGCCAGAACAGAGCCCGCATACTCGCCCAGCCCGCAAATTTTTTTGCCGCGGCCCGCAAACCGCACGCCCCGACCGATATATCTACGGTTCCGTGGCTCATTTGCGGGTCCAAACCCTATCCCCCCTCGCCGTCGAGCCACGCGGTTCCCCTTCCCCTTCTCCACATTTCTCGACGCCGGCGACCACCAGCCCCGCCTCCAGCCGCCATGTGGGGCCGAATGTGGAGCTCCGAATGCGGCTCCGGCAGTAGATCCGGCGGCGGAAGGAACCAGGAGCGCGAGCGGCGCGTCCGGTCAGACGGCGCGAGGAAGCGCGGGGCCCGGAAGTGGACCAACAACGGCCTGTCGCCGCCGGCGAGCTTCGAGCGGAGCGAGACGAAGGAGTACGACCGCTGGCCCGCGTCCTTCTCCTCCGCGAGGTCTTCGTACGCCGGGAGATCCTCCTCCTCCGACGCGGGCCTTCTCCCCGTGAAGAGGGAGTGGTCGGAGGACGAGGAGGAGCTGAAGGAGCCAGACGAGTTCGACTTCGTCCCCGTGAAGGAGGAGCCCGAGGAGTCTGTTGGGGAACGCAATAATTTCAAAAAAAATCCTACGCACATGCAAGATCCATCTAGGTGATGCATAGCAACGAGAGGGGAGAGAGTTGTCCAAGTACCCTCGTAGAGTGTAAGCGGAAGAGTTATGACAACGCGGTTGATGTAGTCGTACGTCTTCACGATCCGACCGATCCTAGCACCGAAGGTACGGCACCTCTGCAATCTACACACGTTCAGCTCGGTGACGTCCCACGAACTCTAGATCCAGCTGAGGTCGAGGGAGAGTTTCGTCAGCACGACGGCGTGATGACGGTGATGATGAAGTTACCGATGCAGGGCTTCACCTAAGCTCTACAACGATATGACCGGGGTGGAAATCTATGGAGGGGGGCACCGCACACGGCTAAACAATCAACTTGTGTGTCTATGGGGTGCCCCTCTCCCTCGTATATAAAGGAGTGGAGGAGGGGAGGGCCGGCCTCTATGGCGCGCCCCAAGGGGGGATTCCTACTCCTACTAGGAGTAGGTTTCCCCCTTTTCCTAGTCCAACTAGGAGGGGGAAGGAAGGGAAGAGGAAGAAGAAGGAAAGGGGGGCGGGCCCCCTCCCCAATTCGGATTGGGCCTTGGGGGGGCGCGCCCCACCACTTGGCCGCCTCCTCCTCTCTTCCTCATGGCCCATCAAGGCCCGTTAACACCCCGGGGGGTTCCGGTAACCCCCTGGTACTCCGGTATATGCCCGAAACCATTCCGGTGTCCAAACATAACCTTCCAATGTATCAATCTTCATGTCTTGACCATTTCGAGACTCCTCGTCATGTCCGTGATCACATCCGGGACTCCGAACTACCTTTGGTACGTCAAAACACATAAACTCATAATACCAATCGTCGTCGAATGTTAAGCGTGCGAACCCTACGGGTTCGAGAACTATGTAGACATGACCGAGACTCATCTCCGGCCAATAACCAATAGTGGAACCTGGATGCTCATATTGGTTCCTACATATTCTACGAACATCTTTATCGGTCAAACCGCATAACAACATACGTTGTTCCCTTTGTCATCGGTATGTTACTTGCCCGAGATTCGATCGTCGGTATCTCAATACCTAGTTCAATCTCCTTATCAGCAAGTCTTTTTACTCGTTCCATAATACAACATCCCGTAACTAACTCATTAGTCACATTGCTTGCAAGGCTTACAGTGATGTGCATTACCGAGAGGGCCCAGAGATACCTCTCCGATACACGGAGTGACAAATACTAATCTCGATCTATGCCAACTCAACAAACACCATCGGAGACACCTATAGAGCATCTATATATTCACCCAGTTATGTTGTGACATTTGATAGCACACTAAGTGTTCCTCCAGTATTCGGGAGTTGCATAATCTCATACTCATAGGAACATGTATAAGTTATGGAGAAAGCAATAACAGTAAACTAAATGATCAAAGTGCTAAGCTAACGGATGGGTCAAGTCAATCACATCATTCTCTAATGATGTGATCCCGTTCATCAAATGACAACTCTTGTCCATGGCTAGGAAACTTAACCATCTTTGATTAACGAGCTAGTCAAGTGGAGGCATACTAGTGACACTCATTTTGTCTATGTATTCACACACGTACTAAGTTTCCGGTTAATACAATTCTAGCATGAATAATAAACATTTATCATGATATAAGGAAATATAAATAACAACTTTATTATTGCCTCTATGGCATATTTCCTTCAGTCTCCCACTTGCACTAGAGTTAATAATCTAGATTACATAGTAATGATTCTAACACCTATGGAGATTTTCATTGCTAAACTAATAGAAAGGCACACATCAGGTCTGGTACACAGCATTGCATACATGATAGAACCTATGGCTGAAGCATAGGGAATGACTTTCATTTTCTCTCTATCTTCTGCAGTGGTCGGGCATTGAGTCTAACTCAACTTCACACCTTGCAACACAGGCAAGAACCCTTTCTTTGCTTGATCCATTTTAAACTTCTTCAAAACTTTATCAAGGTATGTACTTTGTGAGAGTCTAATTAAGCGTCTTGATCTATCTCTATAGATCTTGATGCCCAATATATAAGCAGCTTCACCGAGGTCTTTCATTGAAAAATTCTTATTCACGTATCATTTTATGCTATTCAGAAATTCAGTATCATTTCTAATCAGCAATATGTCATCCATATATAATATCAGAAATGCTACAGAGCTCCCACTCACTTTCTTGTAAATACAGGCTTCTCCAAAAGTCTGTATAAAACCATATGCTTTGATCACACTATCAAAGCGTATATTCTAACTCCGAGAGGCTTGCACCAGTCCATAAATGGATCGCTGGAGCTTGCACAATTTGTTAGCACCTTTTGGATCGACAAAACCTTCTGGTTGCATCATATACAACTCTTCTTCAAGATATCCATTAAGGAATGCAGTTTTGAAATCCATTTGCCAAATTTCATAATCATAAAATGCGGCAATTGTTAACACGATTTGGACGGACTTAAGCATCGCTATGGGTGAGAAGGTCTCATCGTGGTCAACTCCTTGAACTTATCGAAAACTTTTTGCAACAAGTCGAGCTTTGTAGACAGTACCATTACCATCAGCGTCAGTCTTCTTCTTGAAGATCCATTTATTCTCTATGGCTTGTCGATCATCGGGCAAGTCAACCAAATTCCACACTTTGTTCTCATACATGGATCCCATCTCAGATTTCATGGCCTCAAGCCATTTTGCGGAATCTGGACTCATCATCACTTCCTCATAGTTTATAGGTTCGTCATGGTCAAGTAACATGACCTCGAGAACAGGATTACCGTACCACTCTGGTGCGGATCTTACTCTGGTTGACCTATGAAGTTCGGTAGTAACTTGATCAGAAGTTTCATGATCATCATCATTAGCTTCCTCACTTACTGGTGTAGGAATCACTAGAACTGATTTCTGTGATGAACTACTTTCCAATAAGGGAGCAGGTACAGTTACCTCATCAAGTTCTACTTTCCTCTCACTCACTTCTTTCGAGAGAAACTCCTTCTCTAGAAAGTATGCATTCTCAGCAACGAATATCTTGCCTTCGGATCTGTGATAGAAGGTGTACCCAACAGTCTCCTTTGGGTATCCTATGGAGAGACACATTTCTTCGATTTGGGTTCGAGCTTATTAGGTTGAAGCTTTTTCATATAAGCATCGCAGCCCCAAACTTTAAGAAACGACAATTTGGGTTTCTTACCAAACCATAGTCCATAAGGTGTCGTCTCAACTGATTTCGATGGTGTCCTATTTAACGTGAATGCAGCCATCTATGAAGCATAACCCCAAAATGATAGTGGTAAATCAGTAAGAGACATTATAGATCGCATCATATCTAATAAAGTGCGGTTACGATGTTCAGACACACCATTACGTTGTGGTGTTCCAGGTGGCGTGAGTTGCGAAACTATTCCGCATTGTTTCAAATGAAGACCAAACTCATAACCCAAATATTCACCTCCACGATCGGATCGTAGAAACTTATTTTTTCTTGTTACGATGATTTTCCACTTCACTGTGAAATTCTTTGAACTTTTCAAATGTTTCAGACTTATGTTTCATCAAGTAGATATACCCATATCTTCTCAAATCATCAGTGAAGGTCGGAAAATAACGATACCCACCACGAGCATCAATACTCATCGGACTTCATACATCAGTATGTATTATTTCCAATAAGTCTATTGCTCGTTCAATTGTTCCGGAGAACGGAGTCTTAGTCATCTTGCCCATGAGGCATGGTTCGCAAGCATCAAGTGATTCCAAAAGTCCATCAGCATGGAGTTTCTTCATGCGCTTTACACCAATATGACCTAAACGGCAGTGCCACAAATAAGTTGCACTATAATTATTAAAGTTATATCTTTTGGCTTCAATACTATGAATATGTGTATCACTACTATCAAGATTTTGTAAAAATAGACCACTCATCAAGGGTGCATGACCATAAAAGATATTACTTATATAAATAGAACAACCATTATTCTCTGATTTAAATGAATAAGTGTTTTGCATCAAACAAGATCCAGATATAATGTTCATGCTTAACGCTGGCACCAAATAACAATTATTCAGGTCTAATACTAATCTTGAAGGTAGATGTAGAGGTAGCGTGCTGACGGCGATCACATCGACTTTGGAACCATTTCCCACGCGCAACGTCACCTCGTCCTTAGACAATCTTCGCTTAATCAATAGCCCCTGTTTCAAGTTACAAATATTAGCAACAGAACCAGTATCAAATACCCAGGCGCTACTTCGAGCATTAGTAAGGTACACATCAATAACATGTATATCAAATATACCTTTCACTTTTCCATCCTTCTTATCCGCAAAATACTTGCGGCAGTTCCGCTTCCAGTGACCAGTCCCTGTGCAGTAGAAGCACTCAGTCTCAGGCTTAGGTCAACACTCGAGCTTCTTCACTTGAGCAGCAACTTGCTTGCTGTTCTTTTTGAAGTTCCCCTTCTCCCCTTTGCCCTTCTTCTTGAATCTGGCCGTCTTGTTGACCATCAACACTTGATGCTCCTTCTTGATTTCTACCTCGCAGCCTTTAGCATTGTGAAGAGTTCAGGAATTGTCTTATCCATCCCTTGCATATTATAGTTCATCACGAAGCTCTTGTAGCTTGGTGGCAGTGATTGAAGAACTCTGTCAATGACACTATCATCAGGAAGATTAACTCCCAGCTGAGTCAAGTGGTTGTGGTACCCAGACATACTGAGTATATGTTCACTGACAAAACTATTCTCATCCATTTTACAGCTGTAGAACTTATTGGAGACTTCATATCTCTCAACCGGGCATTTTCTTGAAATATTAACTTCAACTCCTAGAACGTCGTTGAAGTCCCGGTTCTAAGCCGTAAAGCATGGCACACTGAACTATCGAGTAGTCATCAGCTTTGCTCTGCCAGACGTTCTTAACATTGTCAGCAGCATCTGCAGCAGGCTTGTCACCCAGCAGTGCTTCCAGGACGTAATTCTTCTGTGCAGGAATGAGGATAATCTTTAAGTTACGGACCCAGTCCGTGTAGTTGCTACCATCATCTTTCAACTTAGCTTTCTCTAGGAACGCATTAAAATTCAATGGAACAACAACACGTGCCATCTATCTACAACAACACAGACATGCAAAATACTATCAGGTACAAAGTTCATGATAAATTAAAGTTCAATTTAATCATATTACTTAAGAACTCCCACTTAGATAGACATCCCTCTAATCATCTAAGTGATCACGTGATCCATATCAACTAAACCATGTCCAATCATCACGTGAGATGGAGTAGTTTTCAATGGTGAACATCACTATGTTGATCATATCTACTATATGATTCACTCTCGACCTTTCGGTCTCAGTGTTCCGAGGCCATATCTGCATATGCTAGGCTCGTCAAGTTTAACTCGAGTATTCTGCGTGTGCAAAACTGGCTTGCACCCGTTATATGTGAACGTAGAGCTTATCACATCCGATCATCACGTGTTGTATCAGCACCACGAACTGTAGCAACGGTGCATACTCAGGGAGAACACTTATACCTTAAAATTTAGTGAGAGATCATCTTATAATGCTGCCGCCAAACTAAGCAAAATAAGATGCATAAAGGATAAACATCACATGCAATCAAATATAGTTGATATGACATGGCCATCATCATCTTGTGCCTTTGATCTCCATCTCCAAAGCACCATCATGATCACCATCGTCACCGGCTTGACACCTTGATCTCCATCGTAGCATCGTTGTCGTCTCGCCAACTATTGCTTCTACGACTATCGCTACCGATTAGTGATAAAGTAAAGCAATTACATCGCGATTGCATTTCTTACAATAAAATGACAACTATATGGCTCCTGCCAGTTGCCGATAACTGTGTTACAAAACATGATCATCTCATACAACAATTTATATAATCACGTCTTGACCATATCACATCACAACATGACCTGCAAAAAACAAGTTAGACATCTTCTATTTTGTTGTTGCAAATTTTACATGGCTGCTACGGGCTTCTAGCAAGAACCGTTCTTACCTACGCATCAAAACCACAACGTAGTATAGTGATTCCTTTTTGATCTTTGGAAAGAACCCTGTTCATTGAAACCGATTCAACTAAAGTTGCAGAAACATGAAGGAAATATGCCCTAGAGGCAATAATAAAGTTATTATTTATTTCCTTATATCATGATAAATGTTTATTATTCATGCTAGAATTGTATTAACCGGAAACATAATACATGTGTGAATACATAGACAAACAGAGTGTCACTAGTATGCCTCTACTTTACTAGCTCGTTGATCAAATATGGTTAAGTTTCCTAACCATTGACATGGGTTGTCATTTGATTAACGGGATCACATCATTAGGAGAATGATGTGATTGACTTGACCCATTCCATTAGCTTAGCACCCGATCGTTTAGTATGTTGCTATTGCTTTCTTCATGACTTATACATGTTCCTATGACTATGAGATTATGCAACTCCCGTTTACCGGAGGAACACCTTGTGTGCTACCAAACGTCATAACGTAACTGGGTGATTATAAAGGTGCTCTACAGGTGTCTCTGAAGGTACTTGTTGGTTGATGTATTTCGAGATTAGGATTTGTCACTCTGATTGTCGAAGAGGTATCTCTGGGCCCTCTCGGTAATGCACATCACTTAAGCCTTGCAAGCATTGCAACTAATGAGTTAGTTGTGGGATGATGCATTACGGAACGAGTAAAGAGACTTGCTGGTAACGAGATTGAACTAGGTATTGAGATACCGACGATCGAATCTCGGGCAAGTAACATACTGATGACAAAGGGACAACGTATGTTGTTATGCGGTCTGACCGATAAAGATCTTCGTAGAATATGTGGGAGCCAATATGAAAATCTAGGTTCCGCTATTGGTTACTGACCGGAGACGTGTCTTGGTCATGTCTGCATAGTTCTCGAACTCGTAGGGTCCGCACGCTTAACGTTTCGATGACAGTTATATGATGAGTTTATATGTTTTGATGTACCGAAGGTTGTTCGGAGTCCCGAATGTGATCACGGACATGACGAGGAGTCTCGAAATGGTCGAGACATGAAGGTTAATATATTGGAAGCCTATGTTTGGATATCAGAAGTGTTCCGAGTGAAATCGAGATTTTACCGGAGTACCAGGAGGTTACCGGAACCCCCCGGGGACTTAATGGGCCTTAGTGGGCCTTGGTGGAAAGAGAGGAGAGGCGGCCAGGGCATGGTTCGCGCCCCCTCTTCCTAGTCTGAATAGGACAAGGAGAGGGGGGCGGCGCCCCCCCTTCCTTCTTCTCCTCCACCTATTTCCCCTCTCTCTCCTAGTCCAACAAGGAAAAGGGGGAGTCCTACTCCCGGTAGGAGTAGGACTCCTCCTGACGCGCCCCTCTCTAGGCCGGCCGCACCCCCCTTGCTCCTCTATATACAGGGGCAGGGGGGCACCCCGTAGAGACAACAATTGATCGTTTGATCTTTTAGCCGTGTGCGGTGCCCCCCTCCACCATAGTCCACCTCGATAATGCTGTAGCGGTGCTTAGGCGAAGCCCTGCGTTGGTAGAACATCATCATCGTCACCACGCCGTCGTGCTAATGAAACTCTCCCTCAACACTCGGCTGGATCGGAGTTCGAGGGACGTCATCGGGCTGAACTTGTGCTGAACTCGGAGGTGCCGTATGTTCGGTACTTGATCAGTCAGATCGTGAAGACGTACGAGTACATCCACCGCGTTGTGCTAACGCTTTCGCTTTCGGTCTACAAGGGTACGTGGACAACACTCTCCCCTCTCGTTGTTATGCATCACCATGATCTTGCATGTGCGTAGGAATTTTTTTGAAATTACTATGTTCCCCAACAGTGGCATCCAAGCCAGGTTTTATGCATAGATGTCATATGCATGAGTAGAACACAAGTGAGTTGTGGGTGATATAAGTCATACTGCTTACCAGCATGTCATACTTTGGTTCGGCGGTATTGTTGGATGAAGCGGCCCGGACCGACATTACGCGTACGCTTACGCGAGACTGGTTCTACCGACGTGCTTTGCACATAGGTGGCTGGCGGGTGTCAGTTTCTCCAACTTTAGTTGAACCGAGTGTGGCTACGCCCGGTCCTTGCGAAGGTTAAAACAACACCAACTTGACAAACTATCGTTGTGGTTTTGATGCGTAGGTAAGAACGGTTCTTGCTAAGCCCGTAGCAGCCACGTAAAAATTGCAACAACAAAGTAGATGGCGTCTAACTTATTTTTGCAGGGCATGTTGTGATGTGATATGGTCAAGACATGATGCTAAATTTTATTGTATGAGATGATCATGTTTTGTAACCGAGTTATCGACAACTGGCAGGAGCCATATGGTTGTCACTTTATTGTATGCAATGCAATCGCCCTGTAATGCTTTACTTTATCACTAAGCGATAGCGATAGTCGTGGAAGCATAAGATTGGCGAGACGACAACGATGCTACGATGGAGATCAAGGTGTCGCGCCGGTGACGATGGTGATCATGACGGTGCTTCGAAGATGGAGGTCACAAGCACAAGATGATGATGGCCATATCATATCACTTATATTGATTGCATGTGATGTTTATCTTTTGTGCATCTTATCGTGCTTTGATTGATGGTAGCATTATAAGATGATCCCTCACTAAATTATCAAAGTATAAGTGTTCTCCCTGAGTATGCACCGTTGTGAAAATTCTTCGTGCTGAGACACCATGTGATGATCGGGTGTGATAGGCTCTACGTTCAAATACAACGGGTGCAAAACAGTTGCACACGCGGAATACTCAGGTTAAACTTGACGAGCCTAGCATATAACAGATATGGCCTCGGAACACGGAGACCGAAAGGTCGAGCATGAATCATATAGTAGATATGATCAACATAGTGATGTTCACCGTTGATACTACTCCATCTCACGTGATGATCGGACATGGTTTAGTTGATATGGATCACGTGATCACTTAGAGGATTAGAGGAATGTTTATCTAAGTGGGAGTTCTTAGATAATATGATTATTTGAACTTAAATTTATCATGAACTTAGTACCTGATAGTATCTTGCTTATCTATGTTGATTGTAGATAGATGCCCGTGTTGTTGTTCCGTTGAATTTTAATGCGTTTCTTGAGAAAGCAAAGTTGAAAGATGATGGTAGCAATTACATGGACTGGGTCCGTAACTTGAGGATTATCCTCATTGCTGCTCAGAAGAATTACATCCTGGAAGCACTGCTAGGTGTACCACCTGCACCAGCAACTACAGACATTGTGAATGCCTGGCAGACACGTGTTGATGACTACTCGATAGTTCAGTGTGCCATGCTTTATGGCTTAGAACCGGGACTTCAACGACGTTTTGAACGTCATGGAGCATATGAGATGTTCCAGGAGTTGAAGTTAATATTTCAAAAGAATGCCGGATTGAGAGATATGAAGTCTCCAATAAGTTCTACAGCTACAAGATGGAGGAGAATAGTTCTGTCAGTGAGCATATACTCAAGATGTCTGGGTACTGCAATCACTTGATTCAACTCGGAGTTAATCTTCCAGATGATAGCGTCATTGACAGAATTCTTCAATCACTGCCACCAAGCTACAAGAGCTTCGTGATGAACTATAATATGCAAGGGATGGATGAGACAATTCCCGAGCTCTTCGCAATGCTAAAGGCAGCGGAGGTAGAAATCAAGAAGGAGCATCAAGTGTTGATGGTCAATAAGACCACCAGTTTCAAGAAAAAGGGCAAAGGGAAGAAGAAGGGGAACTTCAAGAAGAACAGCAAGCAAGTTGTTGCTCAGGAGAAGAAACCCAAGTCTAGACGTAAGTCTGAGACTGAGTGCTTCTACTGCAAGCAGACTGGTCACTGGAAGCGGAACTGCCCCAAGTATTTGGCAGATAAGAAGGATGGCAAGGTGAATAAAGGTATATGTGATATACATGTTATTGATGTGTACCTTACTAATGCTCGCAGTAGCACCTGTGTATTTGATACTGGTTCTGTTGCTAATATTTGCAACTCGAAACAGGGGCTACGGATTAAGCGAAGATTGGCTAAGGACGAGGTGACGATGCGCATGGGAAATGGTTCCAAAGTGTATGTGATCGCGGTCGGCACGCTACCTCTACATCTACCTTCGGGATTAGTATTAGACCTAAATAATTGTTATTTGGTGCCAGAGTTGAGCATGAACATTATATCTGGATCTTGTTTGATGCAAGACAGTTATTCATTTAAATCAGAGAATAATGGTTGTTCTATTTATATGAGTAATATCTCTTATGGTCATGCACCCTTGAAGAGTGGTCTATTTTTGCTAAATCTCGATAGTGGTGATACACATATTCATAATATTGAAACCAAAAGATGCAGAGTTGATAATGATAGTGCAACTTATTTGTGGCACTGCCATTTAGGTCATATCGGAGTAAAGCGCATGAAGAAACTCCATACTGATGGACTTTTGGAACCACTTGATTATGAATCACTTGGTATTTGTGAACCGTGCCTCATGGGCAAGATGACTAAAATGTCGTTCTCCGGAACTATGGAGAGAGCAACAGATTTGTAGGAGATCATACATACAGATGTATGTGGTCCGATGAATGTTGAGGCTCGTGGCGGATATCGTTATTTTCTCACTTCACAGATGATTTAAGCAGATATGGGTATATCTACTTAATGAAACATAATTTTGAAAACATTTGAAAAGTTCAAAGAATTTCTGAGTGAAGTTGAAAATCATCGTAACAAGAAAATAAACTTTCTATGGTCTAATCGTGGCGGAGAATATTTGAGTTATGAGTTTGGTCTTCAGTTGAAACAATGCGTAATAGTTTCGCAACTCACGCCACCCGGAACACCACAGCGTAATGGTGTATCTGAACATCGTAATCATACTTTACTAGATATGGTGCGATCTATGATGTCTCTTACTGATTTACCGCTATCGTTTTGGGGTTATGCTTTAGAGACGGCCGCATTCATCTTAAATAGGGCACCATCGAAATCCGTTGAGACGACGCCTTATGAACTGTGGTTTGGTAAGAAACCAAAGTTGTCATTTTTTGAAAGTTTGGGGCTGCGATGCTTATGTGAAAAAGATTCAACCTGATAAGCTCGAACCCAAATCATAGAAATGTGTCTTCATAGGATACCCAAAGGAGACTGTTGGGTACACCTTCTATCACAGATTCGAAGGCAAGACTTTTTTTTGCTAAATTCGGAGTTTTTCTAGAGAAGGAGTTTCTCTCGAAAGAAGTGAGTGGGAGGAAAGTAGAACTTGATGAGGTAACTATACCTGCTCCCTTATTGGAAAGTAGTTCATCACAGAAACCGGTTTCTGCGACACCTGCACCAATTAGTGAGGAAGTTAATGATGATGATCATGAAACTTTAGATCAAGTTGTTACTGGACCTCGAAGGTCAACCAGAGTAAGATCTGCACCATAGTGGTACGGTAATCCTGTTCTGGAAGTTATGTTACTAGACCATGACAAACCTACGAACTATGAAGAAGTGATGGTGAGCCCAGATTCCACAAAATGGCTTGAAGCCATGAAATCTAAGATGGGATCCATGTATGAGAACAAAGTGTGGACTTTGGTTGACTTGCCCGTTGATCGGCTAGCAATTGAGAATAAATGGATCTTCAAAAGAAGACTGACGCTGACGGAAATGCTACTGTCTATAAAGCTCGACTTGTTGCAAAATGTTTTCGACAAGTTCAAGGGATTGACTACGATGAGACCTTCTCACCCGTAGCGATGCTTAAGTCTGTCAGAATCATGTTAGCAATTGCCGCATTTTATGATTATGAAATTTGGCAGATGGATGTCAAAACTGCATTCCTGAATGGATTTCTGGAAGAAGAGTTGTATATGATGCAACCAGAAGGTTTTTTTCGATCCAAAGGGAGCTAACAAAGTGTGCAAGCTCCATCGATCTATTTATGGACTGGTGCAAGCCTCTCGGAGTTGGAATAAACGCTTTGATAGTGTGATCAAAGCATTTGGTTTTATACAGACTTTCAGAGAAGCCTGTATTTACAAGAAGTGAGTGGGAGCTCTGTAGCATTTCTGATATTATATGTGGATGACATATTATTGACTGGAAATGATATAGAATTTCTGGATAGCATAAATGGATACTTGAATAAGAGTTTTTCAATGAAAGACCTCGGTGAAGCTGCTTACATATTAGGCATAAAGATCTATAGAGATAGATCAAGACGCTTAATTGTACTTTCACAAAGCACATACCTTGACAAGATTTTGAAGAAGTTCAAAATGGATCAAGCAAGGAAAGGGTTCTTGCCTGTGTTACAAGGTGTGAAGTTGAGTCAGACTCAATGCCCGACCACTGCAGAAGATAGAGAGAAAATGAAAGACGTTCCCTATGCTTCAACCATAGGCTCTATCATGTATGCAATGCTGTGTACCAGACCTGATGTGTGCCTTACTATAAGTCTAGCAGGGAGGTACCAAAGTAATCCAGGAGTGGATCACTGGACAACGGTCAAGAACATCCTGAAATACCTGGAAAGGACTAAGGATATGTTTCTCGTTTATGGAGGTGACAAAGAGCTCATCGTAAACGGTTACGTTGATGCAAGCTTTGACACTGATCCGGACGATTCTAAATCGAAAACCGGATACGTGTTTATATTGAATGGTGGAGCTGTCAGTTGGTGCAGTTCTAAACAAAGCATTGTGGCGGGATCTACGTGTGAAGTGGAGTACATAGCTGCTTAGGAAGCAACAAATGAAGGAGTCTGGATGAAGGAGTTCATATCCGATCTAGGTGTAATACCTAGTGCATCGGGTCCAATGAAAATCTTTTATGACAATACTGGTGCAATTGCCTTGGCGAAGGAATCCAGATTTCACAAGAGAACCAAGCACATCAAGAGACGCTTCAATTCCATCCGGGATTTAGTCCAGGTGGGAGACACAGAAATTTGCAAGATACATACGGATCTGTATGTTGCAGACCCGTTAATTAAGCCTCTTCCACGAGCAAAACATGATCAACACCAAGACTCCATGGGTGTTAGAATCATTACTATGTAATCTAGATTATTGACTCTAGTGCAAGTGGGAGACTGAAGGAAATATGCCCTAGAGGCAATAATAAAGTTATTATTTATTTGCTTATATCATGATAAATGTTTATTATTCATGCTATAATTGTATTAACCGGAAACATAATACATGTGTGAATACATAGACAAACAGAGTGTCACTAGTATGCCTCTACTTGGCTAGCTCGTTGATCAAATATGGATAAGTTTCCTAACCATTGACATGGGTTGTCATTTGATTAACAGGATCACACCATTAGGAGAATGATGTGATTGACTTGACCCATTCCGTTAGCTTAGCACCCAATCGTTTAGTATGTTGCTATTGCTTTCTTCATGACTTATACATGTTCCTATGACTATGAGATTATGCAACTCCCGTTTACCGAAAGAACACCTTGTGTGCTACCAAACGTCCCAATGTAACTGGGTCATTATAAAGGTGCTCTACAGGTGTCTCCGAAGGTACTTGTTGGGTTGACGTATTTCGAGATTAGGATTTTGTCGGTGTTCTGGGAACAGGGGTCCCCAGATTTGCCTGCCTGCGGCCCGCGACGTGGCTCAAAGGGGGCCCACCACGGCCCATCTTCATCAACACAAGACTCAAGACCCTCGCGAGGGGCCAAGCCTCGCGGGGCGGACGACACGGACCTTCCTCAGGCACGACCTCATCAGGCTGGCTCGCGAGGAGGCGGAGAGATCAAGGCGGGGTACCTCACGAGGTGCCCGTGACGCAAGCCATGACGACTCAGGGCGCCAGGCGGGCGCCAGCCCGCGCAGCGTCCTCCTTTCCTCTTTGGTGCAAAGGGGGCAAGCGCAGCCGCGGGGTACCGAGGCATCAGGCAAAGGTTGCCATTTCGGTGCAACGAGACCAAGACCAGGAGGATTACGAGACGGAGGTCACCGTGGAGCCCAAGACGGCGTCATCACCAGAGCTTTGCGCACGCGAAGACTGCTTTTGTCAGGATAGTTGATACTTGCTGTCCCCCTTCAAATTAGCCCGCCATTGTTGGCTCCCTTCCCGCTCGATATTTGGGAAGAGGACTAGGGCCTCTATAAATAGGACCAGCCGCCCACGGAGCAAGGGGGTTGGCCGGCGAGTAAGAGTAAGGCAGTGAGTGAGCGAGAGAGAGAAAGAGAGAAAGGTGGCTGAACTCCTCCCAGCAGTTCATCACCCCAGCAAAGAACAGACCCTCGCGAGGCTGTTCTTCCTTGTATCGTTCATCATCATTAGCCCCAAGAGGCAATCCACCCACCACACACTGGAGTAGGGTATTACACCACAACAGTGGCCCGAACCAGTATAAACCTTGTGTCCCTTGTGCAGTTCTTTCAGTAGTCAAGATCTTTGCGAGGCGGAGAGGTAGAAGGCGTAATCTTCGCCGCACCCCAGTGTTCGAACCTTAAGGGTCTGCCGGAACCCGAAATCCGACAGATTTGTCACTCTGATTGTCGAAGAGGTATCTCTGGGCCCTCTCGATAATGCACATCACTTAAGCCTTGCAAGCATTGCAACTAATGAGTTAGTTGCGGGATGATGTATTAGGGAACGAGTAAAGAGACTTGCCGGTAACGAGATTGAACTAGGTATTGAGATACCGACGATCGAATCTCGGGCAAGTAACATACCAATGACAAAGGGAACAATGTATGTTGTTATGCGGTCTGACCGATAAATATCTTCGTAGAATATGTGGGAGCCAATATGAACATCCAGGTTCCGCTATTGGTTATTGACCGGAGACGTGTCTCGGTCATGTCTACATAGTTCTCGAACCCGTAGGGTCCGCACGCTTAATGTTTCGATTACAGTTATATTATGCGTTTATATGTTTTGATGTACCGAAGGTTGTTCGGAGTCCCGGATGTGATCACGGACATGACGAGGAGTCTCGAAATGGTCGAGACATGAAGATTGATATATTGGAAGCCTATGTTTGGATATCGGAAGTGCTCCGAGTGAAATCGGGATTTTACCGGAGTACCGGGAGGTTACCGGAACCCCCCCGGGGACTTAATGGGCCTTAGTGGGCCTTGGTGGAAAGAGAGGAGAGGCGGCTAGGGCATGGGCCGCGCCCCCTCCCCCCTAGTCCGAATAGGACAAGGAGAGGGGGGCGGCGCCCCCCCTCCCCCCTTCCTTCTTCTCCTCCACCTCTTTCCCCTCTCTCTCCTAGTCCAACTAGGAAAAGGGGGGTCCTACTCCCGGTAGGAGTAGGACTCCTCCTGGCGCGCCCCTCTCTAGGTCGGCCGCATCCCCCTTGCTCCTTTATATACAGCGGCAGGGGTGCACCCCATAGAGACAATAATTGATCGTTTGATCTTTTAGCCGTGTGCGGTGCCCCCCTCAACCATAGTCCACCTCGATAATACTGTAGTGGTGCTTAGGCGAAGCCCTGCGTCGGTAGAACATCATCATCGTCACCACGCCGTCATGCTGACGAAACTCTCCCTCAACACTCAGCTGGATCGGAGTTCGAGGGACGTCATCGCGCTGAACGTGTGCTGAACTCGGAGGTGCCGTACGTTCGGTACTTGATCGGTCGGATCGTGAAGACGTACGACTACATCAACCGCGTTGTGCTAACGCTTCCGCTTTCGGTCTACGAGGGTACATGGACAACACTCTCCCCTCTCGTTGCTATGCATCACCATGATCTTGCGTGTGCGTAGGATTTTTTTTTTTGAAATTACTATGTTCCCCAACAAAACAGACACCCACTAGCCACCTGTGTGCGAAGCACATCGGTAGAACCAGTCTTGCGTAAGTGTACGCGTAATGTCGGTCTGAGCTGCTTCATCCAACAATACCGCTGAATCAACTAGTGGTGGCAAGCAATATGTATATACGCACGCCACAACTCCTTTGTGTTCTACTCGTGCATATAATATCTACGCATAGACCTGGCTCGGATGCCACTGTTGGGGAACACAGTAATTTCAAAAAAAATCCTATACACACGCAAGATCCATCTAGGTGATGCATAGCAACGAGAGGGAAGAGAGTTTTCCACGTACCCTCGTAGACCGTAAGCGGAAGTGTTATGACAACGTGGTTCCTGTAGTCGTACGTCTTCACGATCCGACCGATCCTAGCACTGAAAGTACATCACCTCCGCGATCTGCATACGTTCAACTCGGTGACGTCCCACGAACTCTAGATCCACCTGAGGTCGAGGGAGAGTTTCGTCAGCACGACGGCTGATGATGATGATGATGATGAAGTTACCGACACAGGGTTTCGCCTAAGTTCTACAACGATATGACCGAGGTGGAAATCTGTGGAGGGGGACACCGCACACGGCTAAACAATCAACTTGGGTGTCTATGGGGTGCCCCCTCCCCCGTATATAAAGGAGTGGAGGAGGGGGAGGGCCGGCCTCTATGGCGCGCCTCAAGGAGGGATTCCTACTCCTACTAGGAGTAGGTTTCCCCCTTTTCCTAGTCCAACTAGGAGGGAGAAGGAAGGGAAGAGGGTGCTGCCCCCCTCCCCAATTCGGATTGGGCCTGGGGGGGGGGGGCACCACTTGGCCGCCTCCTCCTCTCTTCCTCATGGCCTATCAAGGCCCATTAACTCTACCAGAGATAAGGACCTCATTTTCATCTTCATTTTTTATTTTTTGTTTTCATTTGAAAAGACATTAACTTTTTTTTTGAATCCATGAACTTTTTTTCCAAATGCGTGAATTCTTTCAAATACGCGAACATATTTTGAATACATGAAAATTTTCGAATTTTATTAATATATTTTTCAAATTCATACACTTTTTGAGACCATGAAATGTTCAAAATTTGTGATCCTTTTTTGAATTCATGAACTTTTAAAATTTGTTGTTCTTTGAATTTGTGTACCTTTTCAAATTCACGAAGTTTTTTTAATTAATGAACTTTTTGAATTCATGTTTTTTTTTCAAACTTGCAAACAGTTCTTAAAATTTGTGACCATTTTTTCATTTCACCAATTCATCAACTGTTGATAAAAACACTAGCCGATTTTATTTTCTGAACTAGCAAAGCAGCAGCACAGAAAACGATTGAAAAAAAATTGTGCATAATCGACGGATCGAGTGAAGGCAGATGGTGAAACAAGTGTTGGACCGTGGCCCAAGATGTAGCACACGGGCGCTACACCGTTTGTTGGCGGCAAATGGGAGGAGCTCTCGAGTGACAACTCGTTGCAAAAAAATGGAGACTGTCTAACGACCCAAAATCGTATATTTTCATCGGGCTAAGGACTTGGCACTATGTTCATGAATTATGTGTGTGTGTTTTCGGGCATGAGACAAACCATGCACGTTGCCAAAAGACCCCACCCCCAACCCCCCGCCTATGAAGTACGCAGATACGGCCAACCACGAATCACATAACAAATCATCCTCGTTCACCGAATACCCCGGCATTCCTCTTACTCTAAAAAACTACATGAAATTTGGAAATAAGCTTAATAGCATTTGACCGAACACCTGCCTGGCATGGTGTCCGCTATGAACAGCATCGACTGGGGAGGGGGGGGGGGGGGGGGGGGGGTTGTTCTTTCTTGCAGTGGACGCCCCACTCTATGGCCATATATGATGATATAATCTTGACGATTTTTGGTTTCATATTCTCCTTTTTACATTTTGTTGTTAACAATATCACTATGTCCTTTCTTTTCTACGTTGCACTGCCAATTAAATTAGAAATAAACATCATCGTGGAGAATGAACGCACGGGCTGTGCGTAGACTACTCCTATAAGCACCTTTGAGAGAGTGGTCTGGTAAATCTTGAGATTGACGAAGTCATTACAAACACCTCTTTGTCGATTTTTTTTATAGAAAGAGGAAGACCCCTGGGCTCTGCATCTGGGCGATGCATGTAGCCACTTTATTAATTATTCTCAAAAGACCTTACAAAGAAATACAACTGTAAGTCTGAAGCCACCGTCGAGGCAACATCTGTCGCTACTCCTATTCATTTGATGAAGGGATGTTGATAGTCCGAGCCTAATACCAAACAGACCTCGCAGCCCAGCCTAACATCTAAGACCTGAGACCCTAACCAAGCCACTTGCCGGGTATGGGGAACACACCGGTCCGGCGCTCTCTCAGAGGCCGCCGCCGCCAACTGCCACCACTCCATCTTCAGAGCTGTACTGATGCATCAACCTTGCCCAGTCTATCTGATGTAGACGTCACCATGACGCCAGACAACGCCACCATCTTGCGCTCGTCCATCAACACACGCCCAACAGCGAGACCCCGCCGCTCCATGCTGCTGAGACCCGCCGTTGTCGACATGTCAGATGCAACGCCGCTCCTCCTTCGCAAACACCACCTGCTACCACTGGTCCCATCTCCTCCACCTGTAGATCGTCGCACTACCAACCGAGCCCCAGTGGGCCTAACACACCTCCAGGAAGGTCACGACACGAACAGCGCCGCTGCCGCCAGATCCGAATAGGATTGAAGGTTTTCACCCGGCCGGGGATTGGGGTGGATAGATTGGGCCCTCAGCTGCGCCTTCATGAATGAAAGCGGCGCCCATGGGCATCGCCGCCGCCGGGCCGGCCAGACTGGCCAGGGTTCCCCCCAGACCCAAAGTACACCACCAGGGCTCACCACCACCGGAGCCTGCAGCCGCAAACCACCGGAACGACGACAGAGGTAGCAGGAGAAAGGGGAACCCCACCCCCCCCCCCCCCCCCCATATCTGACGCAACGGAGAACCAACGCACCTCTCTGTCGATGTGAACATCTCTCCTACTGAATAAATATCGTCGGAA
The DNA here is from genome assembly GCA_034509565.1 of Triticum monococcum. Lineage (NCBI taxonomy): Eukaryota > Viridiplantae > Streptophyta > Magnoliopsida > Poales > Poaceae > Triticum > Triticum monococcum. The sequence continues at coordinate 69,688,446 of CM067842.1, read as the reverse complement.
TGTCTGGAATAAATCCAGCAAAATGTTCCTTAAAAAAATCTAGCAAAGTGCGAGCATCCGTGCCAAGGTTAGGACTTGAACCCAATTGCTTGTTCTTTTGTGTGATATACTTTTTGTGCATGGTAATACATGTCTCATTTATGTCATAAGAAATATTGTACAAGTCAAGCACTATATAGCGATCTGGCAAAACTGAATTTGTTTGATTGTCCAATAAACTCAAATGGTTACATGCACATTTATATCTTCTCCTTTTTTTGCTATTGATTAATAAGAACATTTCCCATCCAACAAATCCAAGCAAGCTACGGAGGAAATGAAAGGGTTTATATATAAGCCCTGCACCAGCATAGAAGAGGATACTTTTTGTGCATGGCCCTCTGATCATCTGATGGATGGGTCTGAGGGTCTGAGCGTGACGTACCCTAGAATCAGCACCAAGTACCTGGCGACCCAAGAAAAAAAAAGGAGGTCGCCTGCTTGACACTTGTCCTGAACATCTACCTTTCCGTTGAACTGTCAATGGGTAGTACTACGTCTAGTACGTGGTCCGTGTACTATTCCCCTTATCTTCTTCCTTGAGGTAAGTACGTAGGAGAGTACGTACTTTGACATGTTCCTCCGGCCGGCCTATCTGAATCAAACAAAACTACAACCCAAAACTGAAGCTTTCAAGGATCAACAACAGTGTGCGTGTGCGTACTACATTCCCGGGCCTCTCGAGTACTCTCGATCCGCCACTTTAATTCCACACGACTAACTAATTAGAGAGAGGCTGTAATAATTTTAGAGAGAGATAACTTAAGCATGTCACTCGTGCATGCATGAAAACTTACTAGTACTAGTAGTACGTAGTAATAGTGCTGCTAATTGAAAGAACCTAAGTACATGGATGTGAGCATCCGCTAAGCTAGGGCACCGAAACAACAAAGCCACTCTTCTTCACGATCTTCTACTATGATCGATCGATCGAACTCACGAAGCAAACAGTACCTAGCTAATGGCCGACGGTGGGCACAGCAGACCACTGAGTACGTAAGAGGCTAAGAGCAATGCCAGCGCGTCCGTTTCAGTGGGAGAGGAAGCTGAAGGGGGAGTAGCCGTTGTCCGAGCCCTGCGACGAGGCGACCATGTCGTGGCCGCCGCCGTACGGCGCGTCGGCGCCGCCCCAGAAGCCGGCCACCATCGTCGCCAGGTCGTCCACGTCCTCCCGGAGGCCCAGCCCGTAGGCGTCGGCGTCGGACACGGAGTAGCGCCGCGCGTCCTGCAGGTCGCCGCCGCGGGGCCGGAGGCAGCTCTCCGGCACCACGCTGCTCAGGTACCCGGAGTTGTCGTCGGCGCTGGGGAAGAGGAAGTCGTGGCCGCTGCTGCCGCGCACGTCCATCGGGCCGCTGGCGCCGTGATCCGCGGCACTGGGCACCGGCATGGAGCACTCGCCCGGGCCCTGCTGGTGGTAGCCGTGGCCGTGGTGGTACGAGCTGCCAATGTGCGGCGGCCCCGCGCCCGCGTGCTGCTGCTGGCCGCCGTACGGCATGGCCGAGGACGCGGCGTAGGCGGCGGGCTGGTGCTGCGCGTGGAACGGCGCGAGGAAGGGCGGGTAGTTGTTGTAGGCGGCGTGCGCGTAGACGAAGTTGGTGCGCGCCTGCGCGCCCTTCATGGAGAGCGCGGCGCGGTCGTAGGCCAGGGCGGCCTCCTGCGCCGTGTCGAATGTGCCGAGCCAGTGCCGCTCCTTGGTGGTCGGGTCGCGTATCTCGGCCGCGTACCGGCCCCACGGCCGCCGGCGCACGCCCAGGAAGCGCCCGGGCTCCTGCGCGCGCCGCCTGCCGCGCGCCGCCGGCCGCTCGCTCGGCGACGACGGCGGGGACGGCTGCGGCTGCGGGTGACCGGCGATCGGCTTCGGCAGCGAATGCTCCGAGAAGGCCATCATCTGGGAGGCACCGCCGCCGCCGCTGCTGCTGCGAGAGCTCATGGCAGAAGTGAAGTGAGGTTGGCTGGCTACTATACTACTGCTCCCGCCTAGCTTGAGCTCTGAGGTGTGAGCTAGCTAGCTTAGGTTGAGGAGGTGGTTGCTGAGACTGTGAGCTTCTAGTGTGTAGTGCTCACTATGGAGGGAGGCAGGGTGGTATTTAAATGGGGAGCTCGGAGGAGGGAGAAGCTAGAAGGAGTGAGAGCACTGTGAATGAGATGGCGAGGTAGGGGAGGGGGGGGGGGGGGGGGGGGGGGGGGACATGCATGCGCTGCACTTGTTTAATTCTAGGAGTAAAAGGAGGGAATGGAATGGAAAGCTCACTGCAAGTTTGTATGTATGCACCTTGTGTTTGGATTTGTGTGCCCTAATCTTAGGACCAAAGAGATGAGGAGAATGTTGTGCCAGTCAAACATATAGCTATATATATGTGTGTGTATGTGTTGCTAGAAAAATAACACTTGGAAGTAAGAATGTTCTACTCTTAGTTTTCATGCACACAATTCATTTATGAATATTATGCATGCCACAATCCTTGCAAATAAGTATTAATTAGTGTCGTTTTCAGATATGATTATCTTTGTCATGATTCTAGCCCACTCCAATTAATCAACCAGCATATGAGTATATGACACACTGGTTGTGAAGCCGGAGGCGATTGAAGCCCCTGCCAAGACAAACACTTTAATTATTTATGGTCCTACATGCATAGCTTGTTGTGGCATCTATGTTAGTTGGGCATACTGCCTTGCATGCTTTGATGATTTACTACTGAGTACCAAGTATTGCAGACTAATAAGATGGTGTAAAGATGCCTGCCACTGACAAGAAAAGAAGGGAAAGAAGAGAGCTTACCTACCTATGCATCAAGCCTTTTGAAGAATTGTAATCTATTTGTTTTGAAAGAGACAATTGCAATCTATGCTCCAAGATACTAGTACTACACTAGCTATTATGATACATGCCAAAATGCTACACAATTATGTGCTTTTTTACACTCTGACCATATGGCTTTGCTTTCTTATGTGTCCATGTGCTTGCTTGCGCAATACGTGCAAACTAGAATGAACATGGGAGAAAGCTACGCCCCCCTTTGTATTCGCTAAAACATTAACCGGAATAAGTTCATCAACATATGTTGGTGATGTTCTCGACACTAACATACGAGTAAGTAAAACTTTGTCTTCGTTAAAACATTAACCGATTCGACCATGGGTTCCATAAATAATAAATTTAATGAAAGTACACAATTGTTATATTTTGGAAAATAATTCTTGTAACAATCTAACGTTATTTCCATATCATCGATCTAAATAGTCTTGTGTGTATCATCAGAGGTCAAAGTTAATCCGCCTTGACCACTCAGATTCTAGAACATCATATTGCCTCCTCTTGCATGTAGTAAGAAACATTCAAATGGAGTGGTTAGCTTGCCCTCAAAACAAGATAAAACAACAGTGTGAGATGTGTACAAGGCACTCTTTCTTATGCCACCACTTCCTGTTAATTATGCTTCTTTGTTTCCATGCATGCAACCTTGAGTGACTCTCACATGAGGTGAGGGCCCTCTTTGACTCCTTTTCCCTAGTGAAGCTTTGCTTTGCCTGCATGAGCTAGACAAATGCTTGGACAAGGATCATTATCCCTACAAACCCATTGGATTTATGCTGATTCTTTATCCCTACTGGACATTCTACGAATTAGTGCGCATGTGCGTGCCGGTGCCGAGCTTCAAACCGGAACAAATCGAAAGGAGTGACGATATTAAATCAGGAAACAAGAGAACTATCCCTTTCATGTCTCTCTAGAGCCATTCTATAGAGCCTAATCTATGGCTTTATGGGGTCAAAAAAGGACATTGAGAGAGAGAGAGAGAGAGAGAGAGAGAGAGAGAGAGAGAGAGAGAGAGAGAGAGAGAGAGAGAGAGAGAGAGAGAGCTTAACCTGAAAGGAACGTCGAGGTAATGCTGCGATTAACACCACTCGCAACCGACTGTTAAGTGTGTGCCATGTGAGGCTGATGAAAAAGAACAGTTGACGTGGATCGGCACTGCTTTTTACCCACCTAATTTTTCCTCGAGAAATTAAACACGATTATCTAATTCCGTATGACTTTTGAAACCAAAATCATCGTACTATTACAATACTTTGGGAAAAAATACATCTGTGAATGGTAATGAAACAAATGAATTGATCCACTTAAACATGATGTTTAAATCTTCCTAGTAGGGAGCATCTTGAAAAGGATGTTCTTGGAGTTTACAAAGCCTTGACTTCCCCTCCCTCGTGAGAACAATGGGGAAGTTGGATTCTTATGGAAAGCTGCATCTGGTGGTGCAATTCTTGCATCTAAGGCCATAGCTTCTACGAGTGCAACTATACATAAGCATGTGTGTAGATGTGGAGTGCATGCATGCCAAGAGAGATCTTATCTCATGACCTTGACTTCCCCTACCCCATCTCTTCTCCCCTTCTCTTGTGTGTGAATTTGGCATATGTTGGTTTGTGAAATGCAAGATGGGGTCAGGCCAGGCCGGTCAGGCTGGTCAAGCGCCCTAGCTAGACAACATCTGAAAAGGTGTGAGGAGGAGAAGGTGGTGCATGTTCAACTAGTAGAGAAAGGAAAAGGGGGCTGTGGTTGGGGCACAATCTGAGGGCATGGAGGCTCCACACATGCATGCAAAATATATATATATATATATATATATATATATATATATATGCATGACAAGATTGTACCAGAAATGTTTAAGTTAGTTAATCTGCCGAGAGAGAGACCAAAACCGGAGCGTACTAATTATGATGGAACGAGCGCGGCTCACAAGACACATGTTCTTGTCCATTTCATAGGGTCGCCCGGGTTTTGGGGTGCCCTTTTCACTACTTTGACTTTGGACCTCCTATTAGAGCAACAGGTGCTGTGCAAGACACAACCAAGAAAAAAAAGGTATTTCATGTTTGGGGTGTGGGAAGAGAGGGAGGGAGGAACTGTCGAAGTATGCAAGACAAGTTCAGTAAACATAATTAAGAAAAAGGTAGAGAAAGACCACTTGTGGCATGCACATTTGTCCCACCAAGTTGTGGTTTGAATAAAGTGGGGAGAAACAGGAGTTTAATAGTGGAAAGTGTGCGTACTCACAAATAGATCATAGCTCCCAAGACTGGCTTTAATCATTTGGAATTTTGAAGCCTCGTTTCAGTTTGTAGTTTTTTTAACTAATTCTATATTTAACAAAAATTGGGAATTTATATGTGGTGAACGTTCGCTACACTTCCCTACAGGTGACACATGCAGCTCCATATGACGGGATGTCATTGCATTGATCGTGACATCATGATGAAATCATCAATGATGTCGCAGTGGCGCTATTGTGAATTCTTCAATAAAACTGTTGGGTTTAGTCCAAAAAAAATCAAAATATACTCCTATTTTTGTGAACATGATTTTAATTGTTGCCATATTATTTTAACAAATGATAATATAATAATATCAAGATGATACCAATTATATCAAGCCTCCGCAATGACAAAATATCAAGATCTAGTTAAGACATTGAAAATGGACACAGTCAAAGACGGAGAAGAATGGAAAAACAAAGAAAACTAGTGTGTCGAACGAAGAAGAGCAGGCACATTCGCCACCATTGATGGGCGAACCGATGGCAATGAGGAGAAGTTAGACGGGGCGGTGGTGGCTAGGGTAATTGCTTGTGCCACCCCCTAAGGGTGACGAAGGCGTGGTAACTTCTTCGGAGCAATTCTTTTGCTGATTTATGGCTTAATTCACTCCCTCCCGGGACATCTGACTTTTAAATAAGTTGTGGATTTTAGAAGCCGCCAAATGAACCGGACCTTCGTTTGCTACATATATGTTGACACTTGTTTTCTTTCATATACAAAAAACATGTCAGGCTTCATTATATCAGTGTCAAAAAACGTCTTATATTTTGATATAAAGGGAGTACTTAACTTTTCAGTACCATTTGGAAAATTGAAGCTGATTAGTCAATTAACAGCATGAGAGAGGGGGACCATATAAGGAAACTTTTGAGTTCGAACCAAAAGCCCGCAATTAGGACAGGGGGTTACGTCGAACTGGTCAAACAGTGGTGCTGTTTGTGCGATTTAATTAAGCAAGCCGACCAAGTACCAAGAGGCAGCATATCAGGTGTAACGCCACCAGTGGTACGCACACTTGAACATCACCGTGAACAGAATAGACGGGCATGATTGGCACTGGGCCGATCTGATTTCCTTGAGCAAGTTCCGATGCATGGCTCGACGCGTGTACTTGACTGAGCAAAGCAAATGATTAACCTAACACAAGCATCGTGTGTGTGCAGTAACTACTTGGGATTTGACTGTAAAAAATTACTAGTTGGGGTTTGCACGTGGCTTGGGGATTGGTAGCCGATCATTCACCAGAGGTAAATCCTCTCTGCAAAAAGCCCCGCTGGTACGTGCTGTCCTAGTATGGCTAGGCAGTATCTGTACGAAAGAAATACCGCTAGATGTTTTAGTTACACTAGAGCATCTCCAACGCAGAAGCTCATTCTTCCCTGTATGTCTGGACCCGACGGTTCAGCCATTTTTATGGCTCCGACGCGGATTTCATATTGGGTCGGATCGACCTGGACGTTCAAAATCTCTCAATCTAGCCCCATATGAAGGGGTGGTCTATGAAAGTTCGGGCGTCCGCCACCTCGGATTCCAACAGCTCAGAGCCAAATAAAACTAGCCAGGTGACCACCCTTCCCCCTCCCAAAAAAACCCTAGCGTCACCTAGTTTTTCATTCCCGCCCATCCGCGTTGCCGCCACAATCCTTCCCTCGCTACATCTTCATCATCTCCGCTGCGCAAGCTCGGGAGGCCGTACCTCCCCGGACAGCCCCCACGACAACCCTCACAGCAACCCGCCCTCCCACCAAATGTTGTGCTCATGTCGTCGCCGTTCAGAGGAACCAAGGGGAAGGAGGCACACGTCGCCCATGTGGCCGCAGAAGCAAACAAGGAGGAGGCACTCACCGCTCCTCACTCCATGCGGATTAGCTTGGAGTCGCGTGCTTCCCATCATGCCATGTGCAAACGAGAAGGAGGCGCTCGCCGCCTGTCACAAGGCCCAAGCCAAGGTTGCAGCGGGTGTCACAGAAGAAGGTGGCTAGTATGAGCAGCGGTGACGCCCACTTCTATGCCAAAGAAGAAGCCAAGATCGCCGCGGCCGCACCAGTCGCCGCTCCACTCCCCACTGCACCAATCGCCGCTCCGGCCCCAACCGCTCCAACCGACGTAGAGGATGCCCACTCAAATATGTCCGACGAGGCGGTGTCTTCGCGGGCTTAGATTAGTTTCTATTTCTATGCCAAATGTAACGCTACTAAGAAAAGGCTTATAGGTGGGCTGAAATTTGTGGCAGGAGAGGAAAGTAACCTGCCACAGTTTTTTTTTTCAAAAACTAGCAATGGCGGGTAAGAAATGGTGTCGACCGCTGCTACGTGGAAAGCAATGGCAGGCAAATATAAGTGCCCGCCACTCATAACGTTTTACAAATTTATTCGTGAGCTAAAAGCAGTAGTGGCGGGTGACACACCACATGTTTGTTATGCACCAACGGCGGGCAATTCCCCGCCATAGAAATTTTTCGCTGACCCGCACCAAAATTTTCCAGAATTTTCACAAGTTAGAAGTGGCGGGCGTACTAGAGAGACCACCACAGATATAACTAGTAAGAAAAATGCTTGAAAAAAATCATATTTACTAAACCCGAATAGTGGCCAAGTTCGGGCATGAGACTTTCAATGGCGTGTATTAGACATAGAAAAAGTTTGAGGTTAAAATGATGTAAAAGAAAGGAGTTGTGTGTGGTAGGTTGTAGGTTTCGTTTGAAACATTGACACTTAGTCAGATAGGGTCAATTTGTACATGAAGTGCATCAATTTTTATTCGTAATGCTGTCAAATTTTAAGCACACATTACAGCGGTCCTTTGAAGACACCATGCCAAATTTCATCCATTTTCGAGCTCGTTTGCACGTTATTTGGAACCGGAAAGCATTTTGCCCTTTGTAATGGCTAGAAAATCAGTTAATGCATCGAAAATATCAAAAAAAACTCAAAAGGTGGCCGAATTTTAGCATGGGACTTCCAATGATGTGTATTAAACATGGAAAAACTTGAGGTTGAAATGATGTAAAAGAATGGAGTTGTGTCTGGTAGGCTGTGGTTTCGTTCGAAAAGCTAATACTTTGACGTTGAGGGTTCAGTCTGTACACAAAGTGCAACAATTTTTTTCCATCACACTCTTAAATTTTACCACACCCTACAGTGTTCCTATGAAGACATCATGCCAAGTTTCATCCATTTCGGAGATCATTTGCCCGTTATTTGAAAATGAAGAACGTTTTGCACTTTTTAATGGTGGGGAATATCAGTTAATGCTTCGAAAATAGGAAACCAACTCAAAAAGTGGCTAATTTTGAGTATGAGACTTTCAATGACGTGTATTAAACATGAAAAAGTTTGAGGTTGAAATGATGTAATGCAATGGAGTTGAGCATTGTAGGTTGTGGTTTCCGCTCCAAATGCTAATACCTCGACGGAGAGGGCTCATTTTGTACACGAATCCTACTTGTGAGTTGTGTTAGGATTTTTCCCGAAGAGGAAGGGTGAAGCAATATAGTAGCTGATAAGTATTTTCCTCAGTAAGAACCAAGGTTATCGAACCAATAGGAAAATCACGCAAATCCTCGTTAACATCACCTACACACACAAAAATCTATAGAGATATTCTCTTAACCTTTTTTAAGCACACAACCTAGTCCAAGATTTTCTTAGAAAATTGATCATTATGTTTGGAAATTTTATCAATTAAGATAGTTGGAGAAGCCTTTTTTCTCAGATTCTCATTATAAGCAGCATAGTCTGTTGATTTTAATTTTCGTATCTCCTCTTGATCATAAAGAATTTCTTCTATAGAAGGGCACTCACTATTTATTCTATAGTAAGCAAATATCTCTCTTGCCTCTCTCATATTGTGACCAAATTCATGGACCAGAAGTATGGTGGCTAAGTGCTTAGCAGAAGGATCATGAATGTTAGAAAATTCTAGGAATATCCATTGTATAGCAGGATGCATGTGCATAAATTGTCTTTCCAATTCAACTATAAGCAAAGATACGACATCCGGGAGACTAGCACTACAGGAATCAGCTACTTTGCCGTCCGCCACGGCGGACGGCAAAGGCATGAACGGCGGACGGCAAAAGGCTCCGGCAAAGTAGGCTACGGTAAACAGCTACATTGCCGTCCGCTACTGATGGCAAAGTCTTTGCCGTCTGCGGCGGACGGCAAAGAGAGCGGACGGCAATAATTGCGCTGTCAGTCCGTTAAGTGGCTAACGGCAGGCCTTTGCCGTCCGCCGCTGACGGCAAAATTTCTAGTGTCTTTGCCGTCCGCCTATGATGTCATCTACACGTCACTACATGGCAGGCCTTTGCCGTCTGCCACTGATGGCAAAGTGCAGGTTCTTTGCCGTCCGCCACTGATGGCAAAGTCTTTGCCGTCTGCCACTGTAGGCAAACTGACCAAATGGGTCAGCTCCCAGGAAGCACAGCTGGATGCCACGTGTCTTCTTTGCCGTCCGCGGCAGACGGCAAAGAGCCCGTTGTCGTCGGTGGCAGACGACAAAGAGCCTGCATATTGGCTCTTTTATCTGTTTTTTATTAAATCCAGATAAAAAACGGGGCGGGGGGGGGGAACAGGGTGGTGCGGGGGCGACGCCGGGCGGGGGGGTCGGGGGCGGCGCTGGGCGGGGGGTCGGGGGCGGGGCGGGTGCGGGGGCGGCGCCTGGTGCGGGGGCGGCGCCGGGCGGCGGGGTGGGGGTGGCGGCAGGGGCGGGGGCGGCGCCTGGCGATGGGGGCGGTGGGCGGAGGGGGAGCAGGGTGGTGCGGGCGACGGGGCGGCGTCGGGCGGGGGGGTCGGGGGCGGGGCGGGTGCGGGGGCGGCGCCGGGCGGCGAAGCGGGGGTGGCGGAGGGGGCGGGGGCGGCGTCGGGCGGTGGGGGCGGCGGTGGGGATCTGGTGGGCGTCGGGGAGGGAAGAGGGAGTGTAGAGAGAGTGAGAGTAACGGGCGGGGGGTGGGGGCCGTTAGTTACGCAGCCCTTTGCCGTCCGCCACTCTTTGCCGTCCGCCTTTATCCATCTTTGCCGTCTGCTAGCGGACGGCAAAGAGGTGGGGCCCGTTAAATTTTTTTTAAGCAGCTCGTCAGTGGGGCCCCTCCCTCTTTGCCGTCTGCTAGCCGACGGCAAATAATCTTTGCCGTCAGCTAGCGGACGGCAAAGAACTGGCTGATGGCAAAGACCTTCTTTGCCATCAGCCAGTTCTTTGCCGTCTGCTTTTTGGTAGCTGATGGCAAAGAGCTTCTTTGCCGTCTGCTGGCAGACGGCAAAGAACTGGTAGATGGCAAATTAGCTGATTCCAGTAGTGTAGTAGTGTTGGGGAACGTAGTAATTTCAAAAAAATACCTACGCACACGCAAGATCATGGTGATGCATAGCAACGAGAGGGGAGAGTGTTGTCTACGTACCCTCGTAGACCGTTCGCGGAAGCGTTATATCAACGCGGTTGATGTAGTCGTACGTCTTCACGATCCGACCGATCCAAGTACTGAAAGCACGGCACCTCCGAGTTCTGCACACGTTCGGCTCGGTGACATCCTCGCCTTCTCGATCTAGCAAGAGGGGCGAAGTAGTAGATGAGTTCCGGCAGCACGACGGCGTGGTGACGGTGTTGGTGAAGAACAATCTCCGCAGGGCTTCACCTAAGCACTACGAAAACTATGACGGAGGATAAACTAGAGGAGACGGGGTAGCCGGCACACGGCTTGGTGTTTCTTGATGTGTCTTTGGTGCTAGCCCTGCCCCTCTATTTATATGTTGAGCCCTGGGGTCGAAACTTGGAGTAAAAGCCTCCACAAAGTCAGTTTCACCCGAAAGGCAAGAGTCCTTCTCGGACTCTAGCGCCAGACGCCAGGGTTCCCGGCGTCTGGACCCAGACGCCAGGGACCCTGGCGTCTGGCCCCTGGACTCCGCAAAACTTCCTTTTGCGCTTTCCAAAAACCTTGTGGGCTTTCCTCTTTGGCCCAAATAAAGTGTTCTCGTACCCAAACATTTCGGGAAACATCCGGTACCCCTTCCGGTGAATTCCGGAACCCTTCCGGTGACCAAACACTATTATCCCATATATCAAACTTTATCTCCGGACCATTCCGGAGTTCCTCGTCATGTTCGTGATCTCATCCCGGACTCCGAACAACATTCGGTCACCAACATACATAACTCAGATAGTACTATATCGTCAACGAACGTTAATCATGCGGACCCTACGAGTTCGAGAATTATGTAGACATGACCGAGACACCTCTCCGGTCAATAACCAATAGCGGGACCTGGATGCCCATATTGGCTCCTACATATTCTACGAAGATCTTTATCGATCAGACCGCATAACAACATACGTTGTTCCCTTTGTCATCGGTATGTTACTTGCCCGAGATTCGATCATCCGTATCTCAATACCTAGTTCAATCTCGTTACCGGCAAGTCTCTTTACTCGTTCCGTAATACATCATCCCGCAACTAACTCATTAGTTGCAATGCTTATAGTGATGTGCATTACCGAGTGGGCCCAGAGATACCTCTCCAACAATCGGAGTGACAAATCCTAATCTCGAAATACGCCAACCCAACAAGTACCTTTGGAGACACTAGTAGAGCACCTTTATAATCACCCAGTTACGTTGTGACGTTTGGTGGCACACAAAGTATTCCTCCGGTAAACGGGAGTTGCATAATCTCATAGTCATAGGAACATGTATAAGTCATGAAGAAAGCAATAGCAACAAACTAAACGATCAAGTGCTAAGCTAAAGGAATGGGTCAAGTCAATCATATCATTCTCCTAATGATGTGATCCCGTTAATCAAATGACAACTCATGTCTATGGTTAGGAAACTTAACCATCTTTGATCAACGAGCTAGTCAAGTAGAGGCATACTAGTGACACTCTGTTTGTCTATGTATTCACACATGTATTATGTTTCCGGTTAATACAATTCTAGCATGAATAATAAACATTTATCATGAAATAAGGAAATAAATAATAACTTTATTATTGCCTCTAGGGCGTATTTCCTTCAGTCTCCCACTTGCACTAGAGTCAATAATCTAGATCACATCGCCATGTGATTTAACATCAATAGTTCACATCACCATGTGATTAACACCCATAGTTCACATCGTCATGTGACCAACACCCAAATGGTTTACTAGAGTCAATAATCTAGTTCACATCGCTATGTGATTAACACCCAAAGGGTACTAAGGTGTGATCATGTTTTGCTTGTGAGAGAAGTTTAGTCAACGGGCTTGCAACATTCAGATCCGTATGTATTTTGCAAATTTCTATGTCAACAATGCTCTGCACGGAGCTACTCTAGCTAATTGCTCCCACTTTCAATATTATCCAGATTGAGACTTAGAGTCATCTGGATCAGTGTCAAAACTTGCATCGTCGTAACCCTTTACGATGAACCTTTTGTCACCTCCATAATCGAGAAACATATCCTTACTCCAGTAAGGATAATTTTGACCAATGTCCGGTGATCTACTCCTAGATCACTATTGTACTCCCTTGCCAAACTCAGGGCAGGGTATACAATAGGTCTAGTACACAGCATGGCATACTTTATAGAACCTATGGCTGAGGCATAGGGAATGACTTTCATTCTCTTTCTATCTTCTGTCGTGGTCGGGCTTTGAGTCTTACTCAATTTCACACCTTGTAACACAGGCAAGAACTCTTTCTTTGACTGTTCCATTTTGAACTATTTCAAAATCTTGTCAAGGTATGTACTCATTGAAAACACTTATCAAGCGTCTTGATCTATATCTATAGATCTTGATGCTTAATATGTAAGCAACTTCATTGAGGTCTTTCTTTGAAAAACTCCTTTCAAACACTCATTTATGCTTTGCAGAATAATTCTACATTATCTCCGATCAACAATATGTCATTCACATATAATTATCAGAAATGTTGTAGTGCTCCCACTCACTTTCTTGTAATTACAGGCTTCACCGCAAGTCTGTATAAAACTATATGCTTTGATCAACTTATCAAAGCGTATATTCCAACTCCGAGATGCTTGCACCAGTCCATAGATGGATCGCTGGAGCTTGCATATTTTGTTAGTACCTTTAGGATTGACAAAACCTTCTGGATGCATCATATACAACTCTTCTTTAATAAATCCATTAAGAAATGCAGTTTTGTTTATCCATTTGCCAGATTTCATAAAATGCGGCAATTGCTAACATGATTTGGACAGACTTAAGCATAGATACGAGTGAGAAACTCTCATCGTAGTCAACACCTTGAACTTGTCGAAAAACTTTTTGCGACAATTCTAGCTTTGTAGATAGTAACACTACTATCAACGTCCGTCTACCTCTTGAAGATCCATTTAATCTCAATGGCTCGCCGATCAATGGGAAAGTCAATCAAAGTCCATACTTTATTCTCATACATGGATCTCATCTCGGATTTCAGGGCCTCAAGCCATTTCATGGAATCTGGGCTCATCATCGCTTCCTCATAGTTCGTAGGCTCGTCATGGTCAAGTAACATGACCACCAGAACAGGATTACCTTACCACTCTAGTGCGGATCTCACTCTGGTTTACCTACGAGGTTCGGTAGCAACTTGATCTGAAGTTACATGATCATCATCATTAGCTTCCTCACTAATTGGTGTAGTAGTCACAGGAACATATTTTGTGATGAACTACTTTCCAATAAGGGAGCAGGTACAGTTACCTCATCAAGTTCTACTTTCCTCCCACTCACTTCTTTCGAGAGAAACTCCTTCTCTAGAAATTATCCATTCTTAGCAACGAATATCTTGCCTTCGGATCTGTGATAGAAGGTGTACCCAACATTTTCTTTTGGGTATCCTATGAAGACGCACTTATCCGATTTGGGTTTGAGCTTTTCAGGTTGAAACTTTTTCACATAAGCATTGCAACCTCAAACTTTAAGAAACGACAGGTTAGGTTTCTTGCCAAACCATAGTTCATACGGTGTCGTCTCAACGGATTTAGATGGTTCCCTATTTAATGTGAATGTAGCTGTCTCTAATGCATAACCCCAAAACGATAGTGGTAGATCGGTAAGAGACATCATAGATCGCACCATATCTAATAAAGTACGGTTATGATGTTCGGACACACCATTACACTATGGTGTTCCAGGTGGCGTGAGTAGTGAAACTATTTCACATTGTTTTAACTGAAGGCCAAACTCTTAACTCAGATATTTTACCTCTGCAATCATATCGTAGAAACTTTTATTTTCTTGTTACGATGATTCTCCACTTCACTCTGAAATTCTTTGAACTTTTCAAATTTTTCAGACTTGTGTTTCATTAAGTAGATATACCCATATCCACTCAAATCATCTGTGAAGGTCAGAAAATAATGATACTTGCCGTGAGCCTTAACACTCATCAGACCGCATACATCAGTATGTATTATTTCCAATAAGTCAGTTGCTCGCTCCATTGTTCCGGAGAACGGAGTCTTAGTCATCTTGCCCATGAGGCATGGTTCGCAAGCATCAAGTGATTCCAAAAGTCCATCAGCATGGAGTTTCTTCATGCGCTTTACACCAATATGACCTAAACGGCAGTGCCACAAATAAGTTGCACTATCATTATTAACTTTGCATCTTTTGGTTTCAATATTATGAATATGTGTATCACTACGATCGAGATCCAACGAACCATTTTCATTGGGTGTGTAACCATATAAGGTTTTATTCATGTAAACAGAACAACAATTTATTCTCTTACTTAAATGAATAACCGTATTGCAATAAACATGATCAAATCATATTCATGCTCAACGCAAACACTAAATAACATTTATTTAGGTTCAACACTAATCCCAAAAGTATAGGGAGTGTGCGATGATGATCATATCAATCTTGGAACCACCTCCAACACACATCGTCACTTCATCCTTTACTAGTCTCTGTTTATTTTGCAACTCCCATTTCGAGTTACTACTCTTAGCAACTGAACTAGTACCAAAACCGAGGGTTTCCTATAAACACTAGTAAAGTACACATCAATAACATGTATATCCAATATACCTTTGTTCACCTTGCCATCCTTCTTATCCGCCAAATACTTGGGGCAGTTTCGCTTCTAGTGACCAGTCCCTTTGGAGTAGTAGCACTCAGTCTCAGGCTTAGGTCCAGATTTGGGCTTCTTCACTTGAGCAGCAACTTACTTGCCATTCTTCTTAAAGTTCCATTTCTTCCCTTTGCCCTTTTTGAAACTAGTGGTCTTTGTCAACCATCAACACTTGATGCTTTTCTTGATTTCTGCCTTCGTCGATTTCAGCATCACGAAGAGCTTGGGAATTACTTTTATCATCCCTTGCATATTATAGTTCATCACTAAGTTCTAGTAACTCGGTGATAGTGACTAGAGAACTTTGTCAATTACTCTCTTATTGTTGGGGAACGTTGCAGAAAACAAAAATTTTCCTACTCGTTTCACCAAGATCCATCTAGGAGTTCATCTAGCAATGAGTCATGAGATGCATCTACATACCTTTGTAGATCGCGTGCGGAAGCGTTCAACGAACGGGGATGATGTAGTCGAACACGACGTGATCCAAATCACCGATGACCGAGTGCCGAACGGACGGCACCTCCACGTTCAACACACGTACGGGACGAGAGACGTCTCCTCCTTCTTGATCTAGCAAGGGGGAAGGAGAGGTTGATGATGATCCAGCAGCACGACGGCGTGGTGGTGGATGCAGGGCGTCACAGTAGCAGGGCTTCGCCTATACTACGCAAGAGAGAGATGTAACAGGGAGAGAGGGAAGCACCAAAAGCGTAGCCTCAAGTCCCTCCTCTCCCCCACTATATATAGGGGTGCCAAGGGGGGGGGGCACCGGCCCTAGGAGATGTATCTCCTAGGGGGGCGGCCAAGGGTGGGGGGCTTGCCCCCCAAGGCAAGGGGGCGCCCCACCTTTAGGGTTTCCCATAACCCTAGGCGCATGGGCCCCTTAGGGGTGGCACCCAAGCCCACTAAGGGCTGGGTCCCTTCCCACTTCAGCCCATGGGGCCCTCCGGGATCGGTGGCCCCACCCGGTGGACCCCCGGGACCCCTCCGGTGGTCCTGGTACAATACCGCTGACCCCGAAACTTGTCCCGATGGCCGAAACAGCACTTCCTATATATAATTCTTTACCTCCGGACCATTCCGGAACTCCTCGTGACGTCCGGGATCTCATCCGGGACCCCGAACAACATTCGGGTTACTGCATATACATATCTTCACAACCCTAGCGTCACCGAACCTTAAGTGTGTAGACCCTACGGGTTCGGGAGACATGTAGACATGACCGAGACGACTCTCCGGTCAATAACCAACAGCGGGATCTGGATACCCATGTTGGCTCCCACATGCTCCACGATGATCTCATCGGATGAACCACGATGTCGAGGATTTAATCAACCCCGTATGCAATTCCCTTTGTCAATCGATATATTACTTGCCCGAGATTCGATCGTCGGTATCCCAATACCTCGTTCAATCTCGTTACCGGCAAGTCACTTTACTCGTACCGTAATGCATGATCCCGTGACCAGACACTTGGTCACTTTGAGCTCATTATGATGATGCATTACCGAGTGGGCCCAGTGATACCTCTCCGTCATACGGAGTGACAAATCACAGTCTTGATCCGTGTCAACCCAACAGACACTTTCGGAGATACCCGTAGTCTACCTTTATAGTCACCCAGTTACGTTGTGACGTTTGGTACACCCAAAGCACTCCTACGGTATCCGGGAGTTACACGATCTCATGGTCTAAGGAAAAGATACTTGACATTGCAAAACTCTAGCAAACGAACTATACGATCTTTATGCTATGTTTAGGATTGGGTCTTGTCCATCACATCATTCTCTTAATGATGTGATCTCGTTATCAATGACATTCAATGTCCATAGCCAGGAAACCATGACTATCTGTTGATCAACGAGCTAGTCAACTAGAGGCTTACTAGGGACATGTTGGTGTCTGTTATTCACACATGTATTACGATTTCCGGATAACACAATTATAGCATGAATAAAGACAATTACCATGAACAAGGAAATATAATAATAATGCTTTTATTATTGCCTCTAGCCATTTGTCAGAATCCGGGCCCGCCATCGCTTCTTCATAGTTCGAAGGTACACCGTTGTCTAACAACATGATTTCCAAGACAGGGTTGCCGTACCACTCTGGTGCGGAACGTGTCCTTGTGGACCTTCGAATTTCAGTAGGAGCTAGATCAGAAGTATCTTGATCATTATCATTAACTTCCTCTCTAGTCGGTGCTGGCACCTCAGGAACATTTTCTTGAGTTGCGCCATTTTCCGGTTCAAGAGGCAATACTTCATCGAGTTCTACTTTCCTCCCACTTACTTCTTTCGAGAGAAACTCCTTCTCTAGAAAGGATCCATTCTTGGCAACAAAGACCTTGCCTTCGGATCTGAGGTAGAAGGTATACCCAATAGTTTCTTTAGGGTATCCTATGAAGACGCATTTTTCCGACTTGGGTTCGAGCTTTTCAGGTTGAAGTTTCTTGACATAAGCATCGCATCCCCAAACTTTTAGAAACGACAGCTTAGGTTTCTTCCCAAACCATAATTCATACGGTGTCGTCTCAACGGATTTCGACGGAGCCCTATTTAAAGTGAATGCGGCAGTCTCTAAAGCATAGCCCCAAAAAGATAGCGGTAAATCGGTAAGAGACATCATAGACCGCACCATATCTAATAGAGTGCGATTACGATGTTCGGACACATCGTTACGCTGAGGTGTTCCAGGCGGCGTTAGTTGTGAAACTATTCCACATTTTCTTAAGTGTGTGCCAAATTCATGACTCAAGTATTCTCCTCCACGATCTGATCGTAGAAACTTGATTTTCCTGTCACGTTGATTCTCAACCTCACTCTGAAATTCCTTGAATTTTTTAAAGGTTTCAGACTTGTGTTTCATTAAGTAGACATACCCATATGTACTCAAGTCATCAGTGAGAGTGAGAACATAACGATAGCCACCGCGAGCCTCAACACTCATTGGACCGCACACATCAGTATGTATGATTTCCAATAAGTTGGTTGCTCGCTCTATTGTTCCTGAGAACGGAGTCTTGGTCATTTTACCCATGAGGCATGGTTCGCATGTGTCAAATGATTCATAATCAAGAGACTCTAAAAGTCCATCTGCATGGAGCTTCTTCATGCGTTTGACACCTATGTGACCAAGGCGGCAGTGCCACAAGTATGCGGGACTATCATTATCAACCTTACATCTTTTGGTATTCACACTATGAACATGTGTAGCATTACGCTCGAGATTCATTAAGAATAAACCATTCACCATAGGAGCATGACCATAAAACATATCTCTCATATAAATAGAACAACCATTATTCTCGGATTTAAATGAGTAGCCATCTCGAATTAAACGAGATCCCGATACAATGTTCATGCTCAAAGCTGGCACTAAATAACAATTATTGAGGTTTAAAACTAATCCCGTAGGTAAATGAAGAGGAAGCGTGCCGACGGCGATCACATCGACCTTGGAACCATTCCCGACGCGCATCGTCACCTCGTCCTTCGCCAGTCTCCGTTTATTCCGCAGCTCCTGCTTTGAGTTACAAATGTGAGCAACTGCACCGGTATCAAATACCCAAGAGCTACTACGAGTACTGGTTAGGTACACATCAATTACATGTATATCACATATACCTTTTGTTTTGCCGGCCTTCTTGTCCGCTAAGTATTTGGGGCAATTCCGCTTCCAGTGACCACTTCCCTTGCAATAAAAACACTCAGTCTCGGGCTTGGGTCCATTCTTTGGCTTCTTCCCGGCAGCTTGCTTGCCGGGCGCGGCAACTTCCTTGCCGTCCTTCTTGAAGTTCTTTTTACCCTTACCCTTCTTGAACTTAGTGGTTTTATTCACCATCAACACTTGATGTTCCTTCTTGACTTCCACCTCTGCTGATTTCAGCATAGCAAATACTTCAGGAATGGTCTTTTCCATCCCCTGCATATTGAAGTTCATCACAAAGCTCTTGTAGCTCGGTGGAAGCGACTGGAGGATTCTGTCAATGACCGCATCATCCGGGAGATTAACTCCCAGCTGAGTCAAGCGGTTATGCAACCCAGACATAGTGAGTATGTGCTCACTGACAGAACTGTTATCCTCCATCTTACAGCTGAAGAATTTGTCGGAGACTTGATATCTCTCGACCCGGGCATGAGCTTGAAAAACCATTTTCAGCTCTTCGAACATCTCATATGCTCCGTGTCTCTCAAAACGTTTTTGGAGCCCTGGCTCTAAGCTGTAAAGCATGCCGCATTGAACGAGGGAGTAGTCATCGGTACGTGCCTGCCAAGCGTTCATAACGTCTTGTTCAGCAGGGAGGACATGTGCGTCACCCAGCGGAGCTTGTAGGACATAATCTTTCTTGGCAGCTATAAGGATGATCCTCAGGTTCCGGACCCAGTCCGTGTAGTTGCTGCCATCGTCTTTCAGCTTGGTTTTCTCTAGGAACGCGTTGAAGTTGAGGACTACGTTGGCCATTTGATCTACAAGACATATTGTAAATATTTTAGACTAAGTTCATGATAATTAAGTTCATCAAATCAAATTATTTATGAACTCCCACTTAGATAGACATCCCTCTTCTAGTAATCTAAGTATAACATGATCCGAGTTAACTAGGCCGTGTCCGATCATCACATGAGACGGACTAGTCAACATCGGTGAACATCTTCATGTTGATCGTATCTTCTATACGACTCATGCTCGACCTTTCGGTCTTCTGTGTTCCGAGGCCATGTCTGTACATGCTAGGCTCGTCAAGTCAACCTAAGTGTTTGCATGTGTAAATCTGTCTTACACCCGTTGTATGTGAACGTTAGAATCTATCACACCCGATCATCACGTGGTGCTTCGAAACAACGAACTGTCGCAACGGTGCACAGTTAGGGGGAACACTTCTTGAAATTATTATGAGGGATCATCTTATTTACTACCGTCGTTCTAAGTAAACAAGATGCAAAAACATGATAAACATCACATGCAATCAAATAATAAACGTGACATGATATGGCCAATATCACATAGCTCCTTTGATCTCCATCTTGGGGCTCCATGATCATCTTGTCACCGGCTTGACACCATGATCTCCATCATCATGATCTCCATCATCGTGTCTCCATGAAGTTGCTCGCCAACTATTACTTCTACTACTATGGCTAACGCGTTTAGCAATAAAGTAAAGTAATTTACATGGCGTTTCTCAATGACACGCAGGTCATATAAAAGAATAAAGACAACTCCTATGGCTCCTGCCGGTTGTCATACTCATCGACATGCAAGTCGTGATTCCTATTACAATAGCATGAACATCTCATACATCACATATAGATCATTCATCATTCATCACAACTTTGGCCATATCATATCACAAAGCACTTGCTGCAAAAACAAGTTAGACGTCCTCTAATTGTTGTTGCAAGTTTTACGTGGCTGAATTAGGGTTCTAGCAAGAACGTATTCTTACCTACGTGAAAGCCACAACGTGATTTGTCAACTTCTATTTACCCTTCATAAGGACCCTGTTCATCGAATCCGCTCCAACTAAAGTAGGAGAGACAGACACCCGCCAGCCACCTTATGCAACTAGTGCATGTTAGTCGGTGGAACCGGTCTCACGTAAGCGTACGTGTAAGGTTGGTCCGGGCCGCTTCATCCCCCAATACCGCTGAAGCAAGAAAAGACTAGTAGCGGCAAGAAAGTTGACAAATCCACGCCCACAACAAATTGTGTTCTACTCGCGCAAGAAGAACTACGCATAGACCTAGCTCATGATGCCACTGTTGGGGAACGTTGCAGAAAACAAAAAATTTCCTACTCGTTTCACCAAGATCCATCTAGGAGTTCATCTAGCAACGAGTCATGAGATGCATCTACATACCTTTGTAGATCGCGTGCGGAAGCGTTCAACGAACGGGGATGATGTAGTCGAACACGACGTGATCCAAATCACCGATGACCGAGTGCCGAACGGACGGCACCTCCGTGTTCAACACACGTACGGGACGGGAGACGTCTCCTCCTTATTGATCCAGCAAGGGGGGAGGAGAGGTTGATGATGATCCAGCAGCACGACGGCGTGGTGGTGGATGCAGGGCGTCACAGTAGCAGGGCTTCGCCTATACTACGCAAGAGAGAGAGATGTAACAGGGAGAGAGGGAAGCACCAAAAGCATAGCCTCAAGTCCCTCCTCTCCCCCACTATATATAGGGGTGCCAAGGGGGGGGCGCCGGCCCTAGGAGATGGATCTCCTAGGGGGGCAGCGGCCAAGGGTGGGGGGGCTTGCCCCCCAAGGCAAGGGGGCGCCCCACCTTTAGGGTTTCCCATAACCCTAGGTGCATGGGCCCCTTAGGGGTGGCACCCCAGCCCACTAAGGGCTGGGTCCCTTCCCACTTCAGCCCATGGGGCCCTCCGGGATAGGTGGCCCCACCCGGTGGACCCCCGGGACCCCTCCAGTGGTCCCGGTACAATACCGGTGACCCCGAAACTTGTCCCGATGGCCGAAACAGCACTTCCTATATATAATTCTTTACCTCCGGACCATTCCGGAACTCCTCGTGACGTCCGGGATCTCATCCGGGACCCCGAACAACATTCGGGTTACTGCATATACATATCTTCACAACCCTAGCATCACCGAACCTTAAGTGTGTAGACCCTACGGGTTCGGGAGACATGTAGACATGACCGAGACGACTCTCCGGTCAATAACCAACAGCGGGATCTGGATACCCATGTTGGCTCCCACATGCTCCACGATGATCTCTTCGGATGAACCACGATGTCGAGGATTTAATCAACCCCGTATGCAATTCCCTTTGTCAATCGATATATTACTTGCCCGAGATTCGATCGTCGATATCCCAATACCTCGTTCAATCTTGTTACCGGCAAGTCACTTTACTCGTACCGTAATGCATGATCCCGTGACCAGACACTTGGTCACTTTGAGCTCATTATGATGATGCATTACCGAGTGGGCCCAGTGATACCTCTCCGTCATACGGAGTGACAAATCCCAGTCTTGATCCGTGTCAACCCAACAGACACTTTCGGAGATACCCGTAGTCTACCTTTATAGTCACCCAGTTACGTTGTGACGTTTGGTACACCCAAAGCACTCCTACGGTATCCGGGAGTTACACGATCTCATGGTCTAAGGAAAAGATACTTGACATTGCAAAACTCTAGCAAACGAACTATACGATCTTTATGCTATGTTTAGGATTGGGTCTTGTCCATCACATCATTCTCTTAATGATGTGATCTCGTTATCAATGGCATTCAATGTCCATAGCCAGGAAACCATGACTATCTGTTGATCAACGAGCTAGTCAACTAGAGGCTTACTAGGGACATGTTGGTGTCTGTTATTCACACATGTATTACGATTTCCGGATAACACAATTATAGCATGAATAAAGACAATTACCATGAACAAGGAAATATAATAATAATGCTTTTATTATTGCCTCTAGGGCATATTTCCAACACTTATCTGGAAGATTAACTCCCACTTGATTCAAGCAATTGTAGTACTCAGACAATCTGAGCACATGCTCACTGGTTGAGCTATTCTCCTCCATCTGGTAGGCAAAGTACTGCCAGAGGTCTCATACCTCTCGACACGGGCATGAGTATGAAATACCAATGTCAACTCTTGGAACATCTTATATGCTCCATGGCGTTCAAAACGTCTTTGAAGCCCCGATTCTAAGCCGTTAAGCATGGTGCACTAAACTATCAAGTAGTCATCATATTGAGCTAGCCAAACATTCATAATGTCTGCATCTGCTCCTGCAATAGGTCAGTCACCTAGCGGTGCATCAATGACATAATTCTTCTGTGCAGCAATGAGGATAAACCTCAGATCACGGACCCAGTCCGCATCATTGCTACTATCATCTTTCAACTTAGTTTTCTCTAGGAACATATCTAAAATAAAACAGGGGAGCTAAACGCGAGCTATTGATCTACAACATAGATATGCTAATACTACCAGGACTAAGTTCATGATAAATTTAAGTTCAATTAATCATATTACTTAAGAACTCCCACTTAGAAAGATATCCCTCTAATCTTCTAAGTGATCACGTGATCCAAATCAACTAAACCATAACCGATCATCACGTGAAATGGAGTAGTTTTCAATGGTGAACATCACTATGTTGATCATATCTACTATATGATTCACGCTCGACCTTTCGGTCTCAGTGTTCCGAGGCCATATCTGCATATGCTAGGCTCGTCAAGTTTAACCTGAGTATTTTGCGTGTGCAAAACTGGCTTGCACCCATTGTAGATGGACGTAGAGCTTATCACACCCGATCATCACGTGGTGTCTGGGCACGACGAACTTTGGCAACGGTGCATACTCAGGGAGAACACTTTTTATCTTGAAATTTAGTGAGAGATCATCTTATAAAGCTACCATCGAACTAAGCAAAATAAGATGCATAAAAGATAAACATCACATGCAATCAAAATATGTGACATGATATGGCCATCATCATCTTGTGCCTTTGATCTCCATCTCCAAAGCATCGTCATGATTTCCATCATCACCGGCATGACACCATGATCTCCATCATCTTGATCTATATCAATGTGTCGTTACATGGTCGTCTCGCCAACTATTGCTCTTGCAACTATTGCTATCGCATAGCGATAAAGTAAAGCAATTATTTGGCGCTTGCATCTTATGCAATAAAGAGACAACCATAAGGCTTCTGCCAGTTGCCGATAATTTCAACAAAACATGATCATCTTATACAACAACTTATATCTCATCACGTCTTGACCATATCACATCACAACATGCCCTGCAAAAACAAGTTAGACGTCCTCTACTTTGTTGTTGCAAGTTTTACGTGGCTGCTACTGGGCTTAGCAAGAACCGTTCTTACCTACGCATCAAAACCACAACAATAGTTTGTCAAGTTGGTGTTGTTTTAACTTTCGCAAGGACTAGGCGTAGCCACACTCGGTTCAACTAAAGTTGGAGAACTGACACCCGCTAGTCACCTGTTTGCATAGCACGGCGGTAAAACCAGTCTCGCATAAGCGTACGCGTAATGTCGGTCCGGGCCGCTTCATTGAACAATACCGCCTAACCAAAGTGTGACATGTTGGTAAGCAGTATGACTTATATCGCCCACAACTCACTTGTGTTCTACTCGGCATATTACATCAACGCATAAAACCTGGCTCGGATGCCACTGTTGGGGAACGTAGTAATTTCAAAAAATTTCCTACGCACACGCAAGATCATGGTGATGCATAGCAACGAGAGGGTAGAGTGTTGTCTACGTACCCTCGTAGACTGTTCGCGGAAGCGTTATATCAACGCGGTTGATGTAGTCGTACGTCTTCACGATCCGACCGATCCAAGTATCGAAAGCATGGCACCTCCGAGTTCTGCACACGTTCGGCTCGGTGACGTCCTCGCCTTCTCGATCCAGCAAGAGGGGCGAAGTAGTAGATGAGTTCCGGCAGCACGACGGCGTGGTGACGGTGTTGGTGAAGAACAATCTACGCAGGGCTTCACCTAAGCACTACGAAAACTATGACGGAGGATAAACTAGAGGAGACGGGGTAGCCAGCACACGGCTTGGTGTTTCTTGATGTGTCTTTGGTGTTAGCCCTGCCCCTCTATTTATATGTTGAGCCTTGGGGTCGAAACTTGGAGTAAAAGCCTCCACAAAGTCAGTTTCACCCGAAAGGCAAGAGTCCTTCTCGGACTCCAGGGCCAGACGCCAGGGTCCCCTGGACTCCGCAAAACTTCCTTTTGCACTTTCCAAAAACCTTGTGGGCTTTCCCCTTTGCCCCAAATAAAGTGTTCTCGTACCCAAACATTTCAGGAAACATCCGGAACCCCTTCCGGTGAATTCCGGAACCCTTCCGGTGACCAAACACTATTATCCCATATATCAAACTTTATTTCCGGACCATTCCGGAGTTCCTCGTCATGTCTGTGATCTCATCCCGGACTCCGAACAACATTCAGTCACCAACTTACATAACTCACATAGTACTATATCATCAACGAATGTTAAGCGTGCGGACCCTACGGGGTCGAGAACTATGTAGACATGACCGAGACACCTCTCTGGTCAATAACCAATAGCGGGACCTGGACGCCCATATTGGCTCCTACATATTCTACGAAGATCTTTATCAGTCAGACCGCATAACAACATACGTTGTTCCCTTTGTCATCGGTATGTTACTTGCCCGAGATTCGATGTTCGGTATCTCAATACCTGGTTCAATCTCGTTACCGACAAGTCTCTTTACTCGTTCTGTAATACATCATCCCGCAACTAACTCATTAGTTGCAATGCTTGCAAGGCTTATAGTGATGTGCATTACCGAGTGGGCCCAGAGATACCTCTTCGACAATCAGAGTGACAAATCCTAATCTCGAAATAAGCCAACCCAACAAGTACCTTTGGAGACACCTGTAGAGCACCTTTATAATCACCCAGTTACGTTGTGACGTTTGGTGGCACACAAAGTGTTCCTCCGGTAAACGGGAGTTGCATAATCTCATAGTCATAGGAACATGTATAAGTCATGAAGAAAGCAATAGCAACAAACTAAACGATCAAGTGCTAAGCTAACGGAATGGGTCAAGTCAATCACATCATTCTCGTAATGATGTGATCCCGTTAATCAAATGACAACTCATGTCTATGGTTAGGAAGCTTAACCATCTTTGATCAACGAGCTAGTCAAGTAGAGGCATACTAGTGACACTCTGTTTGTCTATGTATTTACACATGTATTATGTTTCCGGTTAATACAAGTCTAGCATGAATAATAAACATTTATCATGAAATAAGGAAATAAATAATAACTTTATTATTGCCTCTAGGGCATATTTCCTTCAAGTAGTTCTAGCAACAATTGATCCCCCTATCATAGGTGATGAGCCAGGACAAGTAAAGAAATCTTGAATAACACCTTTTCCAATAACATTACCACTACCTATACGGAGTTTTTATGCAAAATAGTGGGTTCTTCTTTATTAGGATCATCATCGTCAAGATTATCTAGTGTTTCTTTAGCAACTTCATCAAAACTTCTTTTAATATTTTCATTTTCCATAAGTATAGCATGATGATCAAAAGGTTTTGTGCTACTTGTGAGCTGCGTTGGGATTTTCCCCAAAGAGGAAGGGTGAAGCAATATAGTAGTTGATAAGTATTTCCCTCAGTGGGAACCAACGTTATCGAACCAATAGGAGAACCACTCAAAATCTCATTAACACCACCTACACACACAAAAGAAAATACTTGCACCCAACACGGGCAAGAGGGTTGTCAATCCCATTGAACTCGTTACTTGCAATGATTAAATCTGGTGATGGTAGATAGATAAAAAGTAAAGTAAAAGTAAATAAATTGCAGCAAGGTATTTTTGGTTTTAGTAATACGATTAAAGTAGACCTGAGGACCCTAGTTTTCACTAGAGGCTTCTCTCTCGAAACAATAACATACGGTGGGTAGGCAAATTATTGTTGGGCAATTAATAGAAAAGTGCATAGTTTTGATGTTATTCACGGCAATGATCAGATATATAGGCATCACGTTCGTGACAAGTAGCACCGACTCATGCCTTCATCTACTACTATTACTCCACCAATCGACCGCTATCCAACATGCATCTATGGTATTAAGTTCATGACAAACAGAGTAACGGTTTAACCAAGATGACATGATGTAGACAAAATAAACTCAAGCAATATGAATAAATCCCATTGTTTTATCCTTAATAGAAACAATACAAATACGCGCCTCGCTACCCCTTATGTCACTTTTGAGGACACCACAAGATTAAACCCATTACAAAGCACCTCTCCCACTGAAGATAAATAAATCTAGTTGGCCAAACAAAATGGATAGATCGGAGAGAAATACAAAGATGTCATAATCATGCATAATAAAGTTCAAAAAAGACTCGATTACTTTCAATGAATAAGATGATCATATAAACCCACAGTTCATCGGGTCCCAACAAACACATCGCAAAAGAAGATTACATCGGATAGAACTCCAAGAAGATCGAGGTGAACATTGTATTGAAGATCAAAGAGAGAGAGAGAGAGAGAGAGAGAGATAGAGAGATAGAGAGAGAGAGAGAGAAGCCATCTAGCTACTAGCTATAGACCCGTAGGTTTGTGGTGAAGTACTCACACATCATCGGTAGGGTAACAAGGTTGATGTGCAAGCCCTCCATGATTGATTCCTCCTCCGGCAGAGTACCGAAAAAGGCCTCCAAATGGGATCATAGAAGAACAGAAGCTTGCGGCGGTGGAAAAATTGTTTTGGGTGGCTCTATGGGGGTTTCCCAATATTTGAGAATTTATAGAAGTGGAATTGGGTCAGACGGAGTCATGTGGGGCCCGCAAGGCATGAGGGCGTGCGTACCCCCCCAAGGCACGCCCCGTTGCCTTGTTGTCTCCTCGTTTGTCGTCTGGTCTCCTCCCGAAGCTTTCAGGGTCTCTTTTGTCTAGAAAAAAAATCATCAAAAAGTTTCTTAGCGTCTGGACTCTATTTGGTACTGGCACTAGGCACTGGGTTAATAGATTGGTTCCCAAAAAGATATAGAATTGCATAATAAAGCATATAAAATATACAAGATTGAGAATATAATAGCATGACAGAATCAAAAATTATAGATGCTTTGGAGACGTATTAGCATCCCCAAGGTCAATTCCTGCTCGTTCTTGAGTAGATAAATGATAAAAACAGAATTTTGGATGTTGAATGCTACCTAGCATGTTTATCATGTAATCTCTTTACGGTATAAATGATAAGAAACGATGAAGTAATAATATCAACATACTAATATCCATAAATATAAGGAACATAATCATTGCTTTTTCAAAATATACGATGATTCTTCATGGCATGATCAATGCATAGGCATTACGTCTGTGATAAGTAGACCGTTAAACTTACTGACGCCTACTACTAGCACTCCACCCCTTGACCGCTATCCAGCATGCATCGCAAGGTATTTAGTTAATGACAAATAGAGTAATGCTTTTGAAGGAAATATGCCCTAGAGGCAATAATAAAGATATTATTTATTTCCTTATATCATGATAAATGTTTATTATTCATGCTAGAATTGTATTAACCGGAAACATAATACATGTGTGAATACATAGACAAACAAAGTGTCACTAGTATGCCTCTACTTGACTAGCTCGTTAATCAAAGATGGTTATGTTTCCTAACCATGGACAAAAGAGTTGTCATTTGATTAACGGGATCACATCATTAGTTGAATGATCTGATTGGCATGACCCATTCCACTAGCTTAGCACCCGATCGTTTAGTATGTTGCTATTGCTTTCTTCATGACTTATACATGTTCCTATGACTATGAGATTATGTAACTTCCGTGTGCCGGAGGAACACTTTGTGTGCTACCAAACGTCACAACGTAACTGGGTGATTATAAAGGTGCTCTACAGGTGTCTCCAAAGATACATGTTGGGTTGACGTATTTCGAGATTAGGATTTGTCACTCCGATTGTCGGAGAGGAATCTCTGGGCCCTCTCGGTAATGCACATCACTTAAGCCTTGCAAGCATTGCAACTAATGAGTTATTTGCAGGATGATGTATTACGGAACGAGTAAAGAGACTTGCCGGTAACGAGATTGAACTAGGTATTGGATACCGACGATCGAATCTCAGGCAAGTAACATACCGATGACAAAGGGAACAACGTATGTTGTTATGCGGTCTGACCGATAAAGATCTTCGTAGAATATGTAGGAGCCAATATGGGCATCCAGGTCCCGCTGTTGGTTATTGACCGGAGACGTGTCTCGGTCATGTCTACCTTGTTCTCGAACCGTAGGGTCCGCACGCTTAAAGTTATGATGATAGTTTCATTATGAGTTTATGTATTTTGATGTAGCGAAGGTTGTTCGGAGTCCCAGATGTGATCACGGACATGACGAGGAGTCTCGAAATGGTCGAGACATAAAGATCGATATATTGGAAGCCTATATTTGGACATCAGAATCGTTCTGGGTGAAATCGGCATTTTACCGGAGTACCGGGGGTTACCGGAACCCCCCCGGGGGTTTAATGGGCCTTCATGGGCCATAAGGGAGAAGAGAGGGGCCGGCCAGGGCAGGCCGCGCACCTCCTGCCCCCTAGTCCAAATAGGACAAGGAAGGGGGCGGCGCCCCCCTTTCCTCTTCTCCTTCCCCTCTTCTCCTTCCCCTTTTCCTTCTCCTTCCCCGGTGGGAGTAGGACTCCTCCAGGCGCACCCCTTGGGTCCGGCCGCACCTACCCCTCCCTCCTTTATATACGGGGGCAGGGGGCACCCTACAACACACAAGTTGATCATTGTGATCGTTCCTTAGCCGTGTGCGGTGCCCCCCTCCACCATATTCCACCTCGGTCATATTGTAGCAGCGCTTAGGCGAAGCCCTGCAACGGTAGAACATCAAGATCGTCACCATGCCATCGTGCTGACGGAACTCATCCCCGAAGCTTTGCTGGATCGGAGCCCGGGGAGCGTCATCGAGCTGTACGTGTGCTAAGAACTCGGAGGTGCTGCAGTAACGGTGCTTGGATCGGTCGGATCGGGAAGACATACGACTACTTCCTCTAGGTTGCGTCAACGCCTCCGCTTCGGTCTACGAGGGTACGTAGACAACACTCTCCCCTCTCGTTGCTATGCATCACCATGATCTTGCGTGTGCGTAGGAAAATTTTGAAATTACTATGTTCCCCAACAGTGGCATCCGAGCCTAGGTTTTATGGTTTGATGTTATATGCACGAGTAGAACACAAGTGAGTTGTGGGCGATATAAGTCATACTGCCTACCAGCATGTCATACTTTGGTTCGGCGGTATTGTTGGATGAAGCGTCCCGGACCGACATTACGCGTACGCTTACGCGAGACTGGTTCTACCGCCGTGCTTTGCACACAGGTGGCTGGCGGGTGTCAGTTTCTCCAACTTTAGTTGAACCGAGTGTGGCTACGCCCGGTCCTTGCGAAGGTTAAAACGGCATCAACTTGACAAACTATCGTTGTGGTTTTGATGCGTAGGTAAGAATGGTTCTTGCTAAACCCCGTAGCAGCCACGTAAAACTTGCAACAAACAAAGTAGAGGACGTCTAACTTGTTTTTGCAGGGCATGTTGTGATGTGATATGGTCAAGACATGATGCTAAATTTTATTGTATGAAATGATCATGTTTTGTAACTGAGTTATCGGCAACTGGCAGGAGCCATATGGTTGTCGCTTTATTGTATGCAATGCAATCGCCCTGTAATGCTTTACTTTATCACTAAGCGGTAGCGATAGTCGTAGAAGCATAAGATTGGCGAGACGACAACAATGCTACGATGAAGATCAAGGTGTCGCGCCGGTGACGATGGTGATCATAACGGTGCTTCGGAGATGGAGATCACAAGCACAAGATGATGATGGCCATATCATATCACTTATATTGATTGCATGTGATGTTTATCTTTTATGCATCTTCTCTTGCTTTGATTGACGTAGCATTATAAGATGATCTCTCACTAAATTATCAAGAAGTGTTCTCCCTAAGTATGCACCGTTGCCAAAGTTCGTCGTGCCCAGACACCACGTGATGATCGGGTGTGATAAGCTCTACATCCATCTACAACGGGTGCAAGCCAGTTTTGCACACGCAGAATAGTCAGGTTAAACTTGACGAGCCTAGCATATGCAGATATGGCCTCGGAACACGGAGACCAAAAGGTCGAGCGTGAATCATATAGTAGATATGATCAACATAATGATGTTCACCATTGAAAACTAATCCATTTCACGTGATGATCGGTTATGGTTTAGTTGATTTGGATCACGTGATCACTTAGAGGATTAGAGGGTGTCTATTTAAGTGGGAGTTTTTAAGTAATATGATTAATTGAACTTGAATTTATCATGAACTTAGTACCTGATAGTATCTTGCTTATGTATGTTTGATTGTAGATAGATGGCCCGTGCTGTTGTTCCATTGAATTTTGATGCGTTCCTTGAGAAAGCAAAGTTGAAAAATGATGGTAGCAATTACACGGACTAGGTCCGTAACTTGAGGATTATCCTCATTGCTGCACAATAGAATTATGTCCTGGAAGCACCGCTGGGTGCCAGACCTGCTGATGGAGCAACACCAGATGTTATGAACGTCTGGCAGAGCAAAGCTGATGACTACTCGATAGTTTAGTGTGCCATGCTTTACGGCTTAGAATCGGGACTTCAACGACGTTTTGAACATCATGGAGCATATGAGATGTTCCAGGAGTTGAAGTTAATATTTCAAGCAAATGCCCGGATTGAGAGATATGAAGTCTCCAATAAGTACTATAGCTGCAATATGGAGGAGAACAGTTCTGTCAGTGAGCATATACTCAAAATGTCTGGGTATAATAATCACTTGATTCAGATGGGAGTCAATCTTCCAGATGATTGCGTCATTGACAGAATTCTCCAATCACTGCCACCAAGCTACAAGAGCTTCGTGATGAACTATAATATGCAAGGGATGAATAAGACTATTCCTGAGCTCTTCGCAATGCTGAAAGCTGCGGAGGTAGAAATCAAAAAGGAGCATCAAGTGGTGATGGTCAACAAAACCACTAGTTTCAAGAAAAAGGGCAAAGGGAAGAAGAAGGGGAACTTCAAGAAGAACAGCAAGCAAGTTGCTGCTCAAGAGAAGAAACCCAAGTCTGGACCTAAGCCTGAAACTGAGTGCTTCTACTGCAAGCAGACTGGTCACTGGAAGCGGAACTGCCCCAAGTATTTGGCGGATAAGAAGGATGGCAAGGTGAACAAAGGTATATGTGATATACATGTTATTGATGTGTACCTTACTAGAGCTCGCAGTAGCACCTGGGTATTTGATACTGATTCTGTTGCTAATATTTGCAACTCGAAACAGGGACTACGGATTAAGCGAACACTGGCAAAGGACGAGGTGACGATGCACGTGGGAAATGGTTCCAAAGTCGATGTGATCGCGGTCGGCATGCTACCTCTACATCTACCTTCGGGATTAGTATTAGACCTAAATAATTTTTATTTGGTGCCAGCGTTGAGCATGAACATTATATCTGGATCTTGTTTGATGCGAGACGGTTATTCATTTAAATCAGAGAATAATGGTTGTTCTATTTATATGAGTAATATCTTTTATGGTCATGCACCCTTGAAGAGTGGTCTATTTCCGATGAATCTCGATAGTAGTGATACACATATTCATAATGTTGAAACCAAAAGATGCAGAGTTGATAATGATAGTGCAACTTATTTGTGGCACTGCCGCTTAGGTCATATCGGTGTAAAACGCATGAAGAAACTCCATACTGATGGACTTTTGGAAACACTTGATTATGAATCACTTGGTACTTGCGAACCGTGCCTCATGGGCAAGATGACTAAAACACCGTTCTCCGGTACTATGGAGAGAGCAACAGATTTGTTGGAAATCATACATACAGATGTATGTGGTCCGATGAATATTGAGGCTCGTGGCGGATATCGTTATTTTCTCACCTTCACAGATGACTTAAGCAGATATGGGTATATCTACTTAATGAAACATAAGTCTGAAACATTTGAAAAGTTCAAAGAATTTCAAAGTGAAGTTGAAAATCATCGTAACAAGAAAATAAAGTTTCTTCGATCTGATCGTGGAGGATAATATTTGAGTTACGAGTTTGGTATACATTTGAAACAATGTGGAATAGTTTCGCAACTCACGCCACCCGGAACACCACAGCGTAATGGTGTGTCCGAATGTCGTAATCGTACTTTACTAGATATGGTGCGATCTATGATGTCTCTTACTGATTTACCGCTGTCGATTTGGGGTTATGCTTTAGAGACAGCCGCATTCACGTTAAATAGGGCACCATCAAAATCCGTTGAGACGACGCCTTATGAACTATGGTTTGGCAAGAAACCAAAGTTGTCGTTTCTTAAAGTTTGGGGCTGCGATGCTTATGTGAAAAAGCTTCATTCTGATAAGCTCGAACCCAAATCGGAGAAATGTGCCTTCATAGGATACCCAAAGGAGACTGTTGGGTACACCTTCTATCACAGATCCGAAGGCAAGACATTCGTTGCTAAGAATGGATCCTTTCTAGAGAAGGAGTTTCTCTCGAAAGAAGTGAGTGGGAGGAAAGTAGAACTTGATGAGGTAACTGTACCTGCTCCCTTATTGGAAAGTAGTTCATCACATAAATCGGTTTCTGCGACACCTACACCAATTGGTGAGGAATTTAATGATGATGATCGTGAAATTTCAGATCAAGTTACTACTGAGCCTCGTAGGTCAACCAGAGTAAGATCCGCAGCAGAATGGTACGCTAATCCTGTTCTGGAAATCATGCTACTAGATCATGATGAACCTACGAACTATGAAGAAGCGATGGTGAGCCCAGATTCCGTGAAATGGCTTGAAGCCATGAAATCTGAGATGGGATCCATGTATGAAAACAAAGTATGGACTTTGGTTGACTTGCCCGATGATCGGCAAGCAATTTAGAATAAATGGATCTTCAAGAAGAAGACTGACATAGACGTTAATATTACTGTCTACAAAGCTCGACTTGTCGCAAAAGGTTTTCGACAAGTTCAAGGGGTTGACTACGATGAGACCTTCTCACCCGTAGCGATGCTTAAGTCTGTCCGAATCATGTTAGCAATTGCCGCATTTTATGATTATGAAATTTGGCAGATGGATGTCAAAACTGCATTCCTGAATGGATTTCTGGAAGAAGAGTTGTATATGATGCAACCGGAAGGTTTTGTCGATCCAAAGGGAACTAACAAAGTGTGCAAGCTCCAGCTATCCATTTATGGACTGGTGCAAGCCTCTCGGAGTTGGAATAAACGCTTTGATAGTGTCATCAAAGCATTTGGTTTTATACAGACTTTCGGAGAAGCCTGTATTTACAAGAAAGTGAGTGGGAGCTTTGTAGCATTTCTGATATTATATGTGGATGACATATTACTGATTGGAAATGATATAGAATTTCTGGATAACATAAAGGGATACTTGAATAAGAGTTTTTCAATGAAAGACCTCAGTGAATCTGCTTACATATTAGGAATATAGATCTATAGAGATAGATCAAGACGCTTAATTGGACTTTCACAAAGCACATACCTTGACAAGATTCTGAAGAAGTTCAAAATGGATCTAGCAAAGAAAGGGTTCTTGCCTGTGTTACAAGGTGTGAAGTTGAGTCAGACTCAATGCCCGACCACTGCAGAAGATAGAGAGAAAATGAAAGATGTTCCCTACACTTCAGCCATAGGTTCTATCATGTATGCAATGTTGTGTACCAGACCTGATGTGTGCCTTGCTATAAGTTTAGCAGGGAGGTACCAAAGTAATCCAGGAGTGGATCACTAGACAGCGGTCAAGAACATCCTGAAATACCTGAAAAGGACTAAGGATATGTTTCTCGTATATGGAGGTGACAAAGAGCTCATCATAAACGGTTACGTTGATGCAAGCTTTGACACTAATCCGGACGATTCTAAATCGCAAACCGGATACGTGTTTATATTAAACGATGGAGCTGTCAGTTGGTGCAGTTCTAAACAAAGCGTCGTGGCGGGATCTACATAGCTGCTTCGGAAGCAGCAAACGAAGGAGTCTGGATGAAGGAGTTCATATCCGATCTAGGTGTCATACCTAGTGCATCGGGTCCAATGAAAATCTTTTGTGACAATACTGGTGCAATTGCCTTGGCAAAGGAATCCAGATTTCACAAAAGAACCAAGCACATCAAGAGACGCTTCAATTCCATCCGGGATCTAGTCCAGGTGGGAGACATAGAGATTTGCAAGATACATACGGATCTGAATGTAGCAGACCCATTGACTAAGCCTCTTCCACGAGCAAAACATGATCAGCACCAAGGCTCCATGGGTGTTAGAATCATTACTGTGTAATCTAGATTATTGACTCTAGTGCAGGTGGGAGACTGAAGGAAATATGCCCTAGAGGCAATAATAAAGATATTATTTATTTCCTTATATCATGATAAATGTTTATTATTCATGCTAGAATTGTATTAACCGGAAACATAATACATGTGTGAATACATAGAAAACAAAGTGTCACTAGTATGCCTCTACTTGACTAGCTCGTTAATCAAAGAAGGTTATGTTTCCTAACCATGGACAAAGAGTTGTCATTTGATTAACGGGATCACATCATTAGTTGAATGATCTGATTGACATGACCCATTCCACTAGCTTAGCACCCTATCGTTTAGTATGTTGCTATTGCTTTCTTCATGACTTATACATGTTCCTATGACTATGAGATTATGTAACTCCCGTGTGCCGGAGGAACACTTTTTGTGCTACCAAACGTCACAACGTAACTGGGTGATTATAAAGGTGCTCTACAGGTGTCTCCAAATGTACATGTTGGGTTGACATATTTCGAGATTAGTATTTGTCACTCCGATCGTCGAAGAGGTATCTCTGGGCCCTCTCGGTAATGCACATCACTTAAGCCTTGCAAGCATTGCAACTAATGAGTTAGTTGTAGGATGATGTATTATGGAACGAGTAAAGAGACTTGCCGGTAACGAGATTGAACTA
Source organism: Triticum monococcum (assembly GCA_034509565.1). Lineage (NCBI taxonomy): Eukaryota > Viridiplantae > Streptophyta > Magnoliopsida > Poales > Poaceae > Triticum > Triticum monococcum. Next base: position 69,652,614 of record CM067842.1, on the reverse strand, counting down.
GGTATTGGATACCAACGATCGAATCTCGGGCAAGTAACATACTGATGACAAAGGGAACAACGTATGTTGTTATGCGATCTGACCGATAAAGATCTTCGTAGAATATGTAGGAGCCAATATGGGCATCCAGGTCCCGCTGTTGGTTATTGACCGAAGACGTGTCTCGGTCATGTCTACATTGTTCTCGAACCGTAGGGTCCGCACGCTTAAAGTTACGATGATAGTTTCATTATGAGTTTATGTATTTTGATGTATCGAAGGTTGTTCGGAGTCCCGGATGTGATCACGGACATGACGAGGAGTCTCGAAATGGTCGAGACATAAAGATCGATATATTGGAAGCCTATATTTGGACATCGGAATCGTTCCGGGTGAAATCGGCATTTTACCGGAGTACCGGGGGTTACCGAACCCCCCCCCCCCCCCGGGGTTTAATGGGCCTTCATGGGCCATAAGGGAGAAGAGAGGGGCCGGCCAGGGCAGGCCGCGCGCCCCCTCCCCCCCTAGTCCGAATAGGACAAGGAAGGGGGGCGACGCCCCCCTTTCCTCTTCTCCTTCCCCTTTTCCTTCTCCAACAAGGCAAGAGAGGGGGGAGTCCTACTCCTGGTGGGAGTAGGACTCCTCCAGGCGCACCCCTTGGGGCCGGCCGCACCTCCCCCTCCCTCCTTTATATACGGGGGCAGGGGGCACCCTACAACACACAAGTTGATCATTGTGATCGTTCCTTAGCCGTGTGCGGTGCCCCCCTCCACCATATTCCACCTCGGTCATATTGTAGCAGCGCTTAGGCGAAGCCCTGCAACGGTAGAACATCAAGATCGTCACCATGCCGTCGTGATGACGGAACTCATCCCCGAAGCTTTGTAGGATCGGAGCCTGGGGAGCGTCATCGAGCTGTACGTGTGCTAAGAACACGGAGGTGCCGGAGTAACTGTGCTTGGATCGGTCGGATCGGGAAGACATACGACTACTTCCTCTATGTTGCGTCAACGCTTCCGCTTCGGTCTACGAGGGTACGTAGACAACACTCTCCCCTCTTGTTGCTATGCATCACCATGATCTTGCGTGTGCGTAGGAAAATTTTGAAATTCCTACGTTCCCCAACAGCTTTAAGCAAGATGACGTAATGTAGACAAAGTAAGACCAAGCTATATGTTCAAACCCCGTCGTTTTATCCTTAGTAGCAACAATACAATATATGCCTTGCAATTCCTCCTGTCGCAGAGTAAGGAAACCGCACGATTGAACTTACTATTATGCACCACTCCCTCTAAATATCTACTCATATGATTGGCCACAGGAACTCGTAGATCGGAAACCATACATAGCTATAAAATCACACATGGACAAATCTGAAAAAAGAATCAAATAGGTTCAATGAATAATCTGATCATGCATAAACCCACAATCCATCGGACCCCAACAAACACACCGCGAGAATTACGTTGAATAGATCTCAGAGGAGATCATTGTATTGGAGAGAGAGGGAGGGAGAAAGAGAGAGAGACGTCTAGCTACTGCTATGGACTCGTACGTCCTGAAGGACTACTCAAACATCATGGAGGCAGCAAGGTCGATGAAGATTATCTCCCCAATGGATTCCCCCTCTAGCAGAGTACCAGAAAAGTCCTCCAAATGGGACCACGGAAGAACAGAGGATTGCGGAGGCGATAAAATTGTTTCGGGACCTCTCTTGGTGGTTTCTGGGTATGTGGGAATTTATATCGCTTGAATTAGCTCAATCACATGCAGAGGGGGGGGCACAAGGCACCTGGACGCTCCCTTCCCGCAGGGCGCACCCCTTGTCTTGTGGCCCCCTCGTATGTCATCTGGCCTTTTGCCGAAGCTTCCAGGGTCTCTTTTCATCCAGAAAAATCGTCAAAAAGTTTTGCCGTGTTTCGAATTCGTTTGGTATGGATTTTCTAGAAATCCAGAAACATGCAGAAAACAGGAGTTGGCACTGGGCATCGAGTTATAGGTTAGTCCATAAAAAAGGGCATATAAAGCATATAATATTGATAATATAATAGCATGAAACAAAAAAAATTATAGATATGTTGGAAGCGTATCACTAAAAAAGAAAAAGGCGAAGACTATGAACTAAAAATGGCAAAAGATGTTAAGAGACTGGAAGAGCAGGGCCAAAGTGACTCTAAAGGGTAAGGACTTTGATAGCTTCGTTAAACGGCTGAATCCCAATATGGATCCTGATGAATTGAGGACATTTTGTGAATCCTCCGAAAGCAAGTCAAGCAAAGAGGTCAGTGCTTATTACCGTAATTTACAGTCAAAGGTCCCAGGTAACCACTGCCTTGGCCCTGGTGGTTACAAAGCTACAGATGGCATGTGGACGGAGAAGGTCGCGGACTTTGAAGCCGCAGGTAACCGGCTCCATTAATTCTTGGAACATCGAGATCGTCCTCGTGACTTTTGTTTCCCCAGGGGCCCATGTTGTGCAGGACCCAGAGACTAAGGAGTTGTACCTCCTGATGCCGAAACTTTGCTCGACCTAAGAGAACCTGGTAACCACAAGGACCGCTAATAATTTATTAACTAATACATTTAGTGCCTTCCTACCGTTTACCATGAAATATGTATTTTTTTCCTGGAGAAATATAAAGTAGGAGTTTGGACCCACTCACCAAGATTCTCGCCACGGCCATAGGTATGACGACCCTCTTACCTGGGCAAACAACGAGGGTTCTAGGTCAACGGGACTTCAAAGATTGGGCGTGTGTTGGGCTTGGGAAAGGCCAAGTGGAACGGTGTCTATCCCGAAAACAAAGAACTTTAAAAGTCGGAAGGAAACCCAGGTATGATGAAAGGATCGCAGCCGAAGAGAAGAACTTGGACCCGCGGTAGATGCAACAGCAGATGAAGCAGTTCAAAAGAGGTTAGCTGAAATGCTCCCGCATGTGACGTCGAGTCCTCCCAAGTAACATATGTCTAGTAGCAGCCAGCAACCATGATCATTGTAATTTACTTGATGATGGTTGCTTGCCAATGTGGACAACGTGATGACAAGGATTACCAAGGGGCAAGTCATCCCATTTACCGATGGTACTAGAATGATGCATGGGGTCGTCCTGCCACTGGACAATGACGAGGTTGGAAGTGCTGGAGGCAAAGACGGGCTTTGACGCATGGTCGTTGCCTCATCCCCCTGAAGAGGGTGTCATTACATTAGGACAAGTAACCCACGACCACCATCTAGAGTGGACGCTGAGTGATATAGAGGAGATTCCCCATAGATTTTCTGCTAATGTGGGTGATCCCGCCTTCTCCAACCTTGACCCCCTATTCGGCCTTGTCGGCGCCACAGACATGGTCCAAGATATTCCGCCATCAACAGAGAAAGATCTACCTGCCAATTCGCCGGCACCAATGGAGCTTGATCAAGGTCTTATGACAAGGGGGGAAATCGGGCTCCGGACCATCCGCAGACAAACCACATGTGCCCATTATCGTCTTCGAAGGGCGCATATGGAATATGTATAAGCCCGGTCAACCGATGCTATCGGACACTATGTTGAGGACCCTCTCGATCAAACTTCAACTTCTACATGCCGACGTGGTGGCTAGGTCAAAAGAAGGTGACCAGTGTTACAAGGCCAAGTGTATAAAGGGTGTTCATTTCTTCGATGAGTTACCCGTCGATAAAATTTATCTACACTTTAATGAGGTGATCTATGGAAATATCTTCTATGACAGTACAATCTCCTCATCCTTAATGAGACTTTGGGCACTTGATCAAGCTTCAGATCCCCAAGTCCAGTATAGAAATGTGGCCTTAGCTGATCCTTATCACATGCACTGGCACAACCACTACTAGGGAAAAGCTTATACACAGACGCTTACTAGTAGCGCGGGTTTATACCCCTCGCTACTGTTACTTACTAGCAGCGCGGGTTTTTACCCCTCGCTACTACTAAGTTCATAGTAGTAGTGCGGGTTTTTAACCCTCGCTACTACTAAGCGGTCTCTACCGTTTCCGCCGGGACATGCCATAGTAGTAGCGAGGGTTATAAATCCATGCTACTACTAAGTTGATAGTAGTAGCGCGGGTTTTTACCCCTCGCTACTACTAAGCGGTCTCTACCGTGCCCCCCCCCCAGAACATGCCATAGTAGTAGCAAGGGGTAAAAACCCATGCTACTACTAAGTACTGAGTTTTTTAACAATCCTGGAATCCCCATCTCCTCGTCCAAATCACACCTCTCCCCCGTCCCTCTCCACCTCTCTCTCGCCATAGGCTCTCCCATGGCGCTCATGGCCATGCGCGTCTCCTCCTCCATGGCGCCCAACGAGGCCGCCACCTCACGCCGCTGGCATCCAGGAGCTCACCGGTCTTGCCCCTCGCCTCCCGCGACCACACCGGAGCACCTCACCACCAACGACTAGCCCCGGTGCTCCCTCCATCTCCTTCCTCTCTCCCTTCTTTCTCTTTTTCCCTCTACCTTCTGGTTTCACTCACCCTCCCATGTCCTTGCCCGTGCAGGTCATCGCCATAGACGAACAGGAGCTCGCTGCCTTGGCTGCGAAGAGGAACCCCAATCCGCCGCCTTGCTCAGCCATGGATCCGGGCCCTCTGCAGCAGCTGGCGCCGGATCTTGTCTGCCTCTGCCCTTCTGCAGCTCCGGCGACCCCTAGCGTCACTGGATCGAAGCATTGCTGTCATTGACAGCACGCATGGGATCCAGAATTTTTTTTGTTTTTGAAATTAATAGTAGTAGCGCGGGTGGCACCCACGCTACTGCTAAAAGATATAGTAGTAGCGCGGGCGCACCCACGCTACTACTACAAGTTAGTTGTAGCGCCGTAATAGTAGCGCGGGTAGCGCGGGTGCCCGCGCTACTACTAGCTATTTAACCCGCGCTACTACTAGGCTTTTCCCTAGTAGTGAACGTGGAATCCACGGATGGCCAAAAACTCATCGTGGACTACCTCTTCCGGTGCATGATTGTGAATCATACACAGAAGGACACCTGTCCGTCCCGTACTTCAAAACATAAGTCACTCACTCTGTGGATTCCACGCATATACCTGACCTTGTGGTTTGATCTCATCCATGTAATTTCTTCAATTTTCTGTGCAAGAACCGCCACTGGATCATAATCGCACTATTGCTGACAGGGTCAGGCTTATTTCTTTGATTCAAAGAGATACCCTCAAAAGTCTTAGACCAAACTGATGGAGGCTCTAAATGCTTACTCGTGTTTAAGAATTACAAAATGAAATATAGCACACCATTTGGAATTCACGTTCATCACCAGCTCTTCTTGCTACCAAGAACCAAATGTCCACCCCCCAAGGTCTGGCTACTATGCTATGGCCATCATGGGCGACTTTTTGCGCATAAGCAAACTTTTGCAAAGTCATAGCCAAATCACCAAATGGTGTGAGGAGAAGGACAGTGTAACACCCCGGATATGATTTACCCAATTTGTAATCCAACTCTTGTCGTTTCCGGCCTTAAGTTATTTTATTTTTCTCGGGTTCGGGTCTTTGTCTCCGTGTGTTGTTATCGTTGTCATGCATCTCATATCATGTCATCATGTGCATTGCATTTGCATACGTGTTCATCTCATGCTTCCGAGCATTTTCCCCGTTGTCCGTTTTGCATTCCGGTGCTACGTTCTCCTCCGGTGGTCATTTCTACCTTTCTTTCGTGTGTGGGGATTAAACATATCCGGATTGGACCGAGACATGCCAAGTGGCCTTGGTTTACTACCGGTAGACCGCCTGTCAAGTTTCGTACCATTTGGACTTCGTTTGATGCTCCAACGGTTAACCAAGGGACCGAAAAGGCCTCGTGTGTGTTGCAACCCAACACCACTCCAAGTTGGCCTAAAACCCACCAAAACCTCTCCCATTATCTAGAGCGTTCGATCACGATCGCGTGGCCGAAAACCGCACCTCATTTGGACACTACTAGCTCCCTCTATGCCTATTTAAAGATCCTCCCCGAAAATCTCCTCGTTCCCCCGAAACCCTAAAAATTCGCATCGCGCCGCGCCGGACATGTCCGTTCCGGCCGGACATTTCACCGCCGCCGCCCTCGTCCAATAAGGGCGCGCCACGCGTTCCGGGCCGGTCCCCACTTCCCCGCGCGGCCGCCCGGCCCGCCAGGCCCGCGGGAGGCCCTCCCGGGCCGAGCGACGCTGCCGCCCCGCGCCTCTGTCTCCTCCGACGCTGTCCGCCGCATCCGCCATCATCGGCCAGATCTCGCTCCGGCGCCGGCAGGCCCCACCGCGCCCCGCCACCGTGGTCGCCATCGCCGGCCGCCGCCGCCTCGCACGGCCGCCGCCTCCGCCCCTCACCGCCCTGGCCGGATCCGGTCAAGGGAGGACCGGATCCGACATCTCCGGCGAGCTCGAGCGAACTCCGGCCGGTCATCCTCGGGACGCGCGCCCCTGCTACAGTGCCACCCGCGCCGGATCCAGATCTGGATCGGATCCGGTTGACTTTCTTTGCCCGAAACCCTAGTTCATATGCTCCTATTCATCGTGCTATAACTTTGCATCCGTAGCTCCGTTTTTGGCATATAGCATATCAAAATGTTCGCCTCAGAGAGTACATCATTTCATCTCATTGCATCATTTTCATTTGAGTTCATCTTGATGTCCGAAATGCTGTTACAAGAAGGCTACTTGAGATAATTGTCAGATCTGCTGCTCCATTTAGATATTTGTCATTTTTGCCATGATTAATGTGTGCACGATATGCCCATGAGCTCTACATATGTTTTGTTAAGGGTTTTGCCATATTTCCAGAGGTGCAACCCATGTATTTTTGTGATGTGTGTGGTGACTAGCACAAGCTTGCAAAGTGAGGCACTTGGTAATGCTGATTTCAGGGACTTAGCATTTCCACTAAGTCCTTGACCTATTTATCTCATATGGCCATATGTTTATGTTGTTTCCTAGTGATCCGTGCCTCTTTTGAGGATGATCAGTAAGGATGTTTTGTTAATCTCGTAGTGCTCTATCCATCCATGTCTTTGTTTGCAATTATGGAGCACCCTAGCTTGAGTCAATCGAGCTCTACTTTTGCTACTTCGTGAATCTGGGCAGATTGTCTACTTGTTAGTGATTTTGTCGCGGATGTTGTAGTTGATCCGTGCATGCTATGTTATTGTTCTTGCCATGTCTAACTTGCATTTTGTGTATTCTTGATGGGTGTATGCTTAGATTATCATGACTTGCTCCGTAGTGAGTGCATCGAGCTCGTAAACATGCCTACTTGATATCTGTTTTCAGCATGCTCCAGTTTTTCACGAGGTCTGAGAACTGATTATGTTTTTGCCATGTTCACATGCTTGCAAATGTATTTTCTGATCCCTTTTGGCTCAAGGTCACTAAGGGACTTTTGTTAAGCTCTTTGAGTAGCTCCATGCCATGCTTTACTTTGCCATGTTCAGCTCCTGTAGCATGTAGTTTTGTTGCTCCAAAGAGTGCTATCTGATCTGAAATTCTAGAGATGTGTTAATTTCACCAAGTCTGAAATCTGTTTACCATATGCATTTTTGCCATGCTTGTTTGAACCTGTTAATGGATGAATTGGCCGTAGCTCAGTGCTAGACTTTTGTTAAGCATCTTGAATGCATCCCTGCCATGTATTTTGATGCCATGTTTGGGTGTTGTAGCATGTTCATCTCATTGCATTTAGATGGCTACTTGCTGTAAATCGCAGAACGTGGTCATATTAGAAACGCTTGCCATTTCCAAACCGTAACTCCGATTCCGGTGATCTTTATATCGTTTTCAAGCGATTTCATCTCATCTTTCCAGTGGCACACTTGGTTTTCCAAGTTGAGGAAAGGTTCATGCATTCCTTGTCAAATCTTGCATATGCATCACATATTGCATCCCGCATAGCATACCATCCTTGCATCATATTGTTTGAGCTTTGCACGTGGTTGATTGTGTCCTTGTTGCTTGTTTGTCTTGTTTGGGTAGAGCCGGGAGACGAGTTCACTAACGAGGAGCCCGTTGAGTTTGCTTTCGAGGATCCAGTCAACTCTGACAACTTTGCAGGCAAGATGATCATACCCTCGAAATCACTACTATCTTTGCTTTGCTAGATGCTCGCTCTTTTGCTATGCCATGCTACGATGCCTACCACTTGCTTTCAAGCATCCCAAATTGCCATGTCAAACCTCTAACCCACCATGTCCTAGCAAACCGTTGATTGGCTATGTTACCGCTTTGCTCACCCCCTCTTATAGCGTTGCTAGTTGCAGGTGAAGATTGGACACCGTTCCTTGTTAGAACATTATTTACTTGTTGGGATATCATTATATTGCCATATTATCTTAATGCACCTATATACTTGGTAAAGGGTGGAAGGCTCGGCCTCTCGCCTAGTGTTTTGTTCCACTCTTGCCGCCCTAGTTTCCGTCATATCGGTGTTATGTTCCCGGATTTTGCGTTCCTTACGTGGTTGGGTTATAATGGGAACCCCTTGATAGTTCGCCTTGATTAAAGCTTTTCCAGCAATGCCCAACCTTGGTTTTACCATTTGCCACCTAGCCTCTTTTTCCCATGGGTTTCCGGAGCCCGAGGGTCATCTTATTTAACCCCCCCCCCCCCCGAGCTAGTGCTCCTCTGAGTGTTGGTCCAACTCGTCAGCCGCCGGTGGCTACCAGGGGCAACTCTGGGCTGGCCTACCGGAAGTTTAGACAATCTGAGTGTGCCCTGAGAAAGAGATAGGTGCAGCTCCTATCGGGATTTGTTGGCACATTCGGGCGTTGTTGCTGGGTTTGTTTTAACCAGTCGAAGTGTCTTGAAGAACCGAGGTACCGAGTCTGATCGGAACGTCTCGGGAGGAGGTCTATTCCTTCGTTGACCGTGAGAGCTTGTCAAGGGCTAAGTTGGGACTCCCCTGCAGGGATTCAAACTTTCGAAAGCCGTGCCCGCGGTTATGGGCAGATGGGAATTTGTTAATGTCCGGTTGTAGATAACTTAAACCTTAACTTAATTAAAATGAATCGACAGTGTGAGTTACCGTGATGGCCTCTTCTCGGCGGAGTCCGGGAAGTGCACACGGTGTTGGAGTAATGCTTGCCGCAGGATTGCTCTCTAGTTATGCGTTCGCGCTTTGCCTTCTCTTCTCGCTCTCTTTTGCGAACAGGTTAGCCACCATATATGCTAGTCGCTTGCCACAGCTCCACATATTTTCACCTTACCTTACCTATTAACCTTAAATAGTCTTGATCGCGAGGGTGCGAGATTGCTGAGTCCTCTGTGGCTCACAGATTACTATTCCACCAGATGCAGGGCCTGATGATTCCGCTCCAGGTGACGCGCTTGAGCTCAAGTGGGAATTAGACGAGGACTCTCAACTATACTATGTTTCTTTTCCTGATGATCAGTAGTGGTGCCCAGTTGGGGTGATCGGGACTGTGTCGCATGTTGGGTTGTCTTTTATTTTGGCGCCGTAGCTGGGCATGAGTGTTTGAATGTTGTAATGCTATTTATGTACTTGATTGACGTGGCGAGTGTAAGCCAACTATGTTATCTCCCCTTTTATTATCTATATTACATGGGATGTTGTGAAGATTGCCTAACTTGCGACATATGCCTTCAATTCGATTATGCCTCTAAGTCGTGCCTCGACATGTGGGAGATATAGTCGCATCGAGGGTGTTACAAGTTGGTATCAGAGCACGACTATCTTTGCTTTGCTAGATGCTCGCTCTTGTGATATGCCATGCTACGATGCCTACCACTTGCTTTCAAGCCTCCCAAATTGCCATGTCAAACCTCTAACCCACCATGTCCTAGCAAACCGTTGATTGGCTATGTTATCGCTTTGCTCAGCCCCTCTTATAGCGTTGCTAGTTGCCGGTGAAGATTGGACACCGTTCCTTTTTGGAACATTATTTACTTGTTGGGATATAATTATATTGCCATGTTATCTTAATGCACCTATATACTTGGTAAAGGGTGGAAGGCTCGGCCTCTCACCTAGTGTTTTGTTCCACTCTTGCCGCCCTAGTTTTCGTCATATCGGTGTTATGTTCCCGGATTTTGCGTTCCTTACGCGGTTGGGTTATAATGGGAATCCCTTGATAGTTCACCTTCATTAAAGCTTTTCCAGCAATGCCCAACCTTGGTTTTACCATTTGCCACCTAGCCTATTTTTCCCTTGGGTTTCCGGAGCCCGAGGGTCATCTTATTTAACCCCCCCCCCCCCGAGCCAGTGCTCCTCTGAGTGTTGGTCCAACTCGTCAGCCACTGGTGGCTACCAGGGGCAACTGTGGGCTGGCCTACCGGAAGTTTAGACAATCTGAGTGTGCCCTGAGAAAGAGATATGTGCAGCTCCTATTGGGATTTGTCGGCACATTCGGGCGGTGTTGCTGGATTTGTTTTAACCTGTCGAAGTGTCTTGAAGAACCGAGGTACCGAGTTTGATCGGAACGTCTCGGGAGGAGGTCTATTCCTTTGTTGACCGTGAGAGCTTGTCATGGGCTCAGTTGGGACTCCCTTGCAGGGATTTGAACTTTCGAAAGCCGTGCCCGCGGTTATGGGCAGATGGGAATTTGTTAGTGTCCCGTTGTAGATAACTTATACCTTAACTTAATTAAAATGAATCAATAGTGTGAGTTACCGTGATGGCCTCTTCTCGGCGGAGTCCGGGAAGTGGACACGGTGTTGGAGTAATGCTTGCCGCAGGATTGCTCTCTAGTTATGCGTTCGCACTTTGCCTTCTCTTCTCGCTCTCTTTTGCGAACAGGTTAGCCACAATATTTGCTAGTCGCTTGCCGCAGCTCCACATATTTTCACCTTACCTTACCTATTAAGCTTAAATAGTCTTGATCGCGAGGGTGCGAGATTGCTGAGTCCTCTGTGGCTCACAGATTACTATTCCACCAGATGCAGGGCCTGATGATTCCGCTCCAGGTGACGTGCTCGAGCTCAAGTGGGAGTTCGACGAGGACTCTCAATGATACTATGTTTCTTTTCCTGATGATCAGTAGTGGTGCCCAGTTGGGGTGATCGGGACCGTGTCGCATGTTGGGTTGTCTTTTATTTTGGCGCCGTAGCCGGGCCATGAGTGTTTGAATGTTGTAATGCTATTTATGTACTTGATTGACGTGGCGAGTGTAAGCCAACTATGTTATCTCCCCTTTTATTATCTATATTACATGGGATGTTGTGAAGATTGCCTAACTTGTGACATATGCCTTCAATGCGATTATGCCTCTAAGTCGTGCCTCGACACGTGGGAGATATAGTCGCATCGAGGGTGTTACAAGTTGGTATCAATGGTTAACTAAGGTTCCGGATATTTCTATCTCGATGGGTGATTTCAAGTTTCTGGCTTCTCCAATGATCCTTGGTAACTCGGATATTGATCTTATTCTCGGGATGGATTGGCTTTCTAAGCACAAGGCTCAGCTTGATTGTGCAGCCAGGCAAATTCAATTGACTCATTCGTCTGAGGATGTAATTGCCTTTGCCGCTCAGGATAATACTATCCCTCTGTTTTTGCTTAATGAGAAGGGTGAACTGGATGCTATCTCGCAGATTCCAGTCGTTTGCGAATATCAAGACGTCTTTCCAGAAGAGCTTCCAGGAATGCCTCCGCACCGCCCAGTTGAATTCGTCATTGATCTTGAGCCTGGCACGGAACCAGTGTGCAAGCGTCCTTACAAGCTCGGACCTGAAGAGTTGAAGGAGCTGAAGAAGCAACTCGATATTCAAGAAAGAATGGGTCTCATCCGGCCTAGTTCTTCTCCGTGGGGTTGTGGTGTTCTTTTTGTGAAGAAGAAGGAAGGAACGGACCGGCTTTGTGTTGATTACCGTCCATTGAACAAGAAGACCATCAAGAAAAAATACCCACTTCCCAACATCAACGAGCTGTTCGAACAACTCAAAGGTGCCCAAGTATTCTCCAAGCTTGATCTCAGTATGGGTTATCATCATATTCGAATCCGTGAGCAAGATATTCCCAAGACGGCTTTCAGGACAAGCTATGGTTCATATGAATACACTGTCATGTCTTTTGGCCTCGTCAACGCTCCTCCGACATTCTCTCGTATGACTTCGTTTTGGTCTATCTCGACGACATTCTGGTTTTCTCGAAGAACAAGGAAGATCATGCCAAGCACTTGCGTTTGGTTCTCAATAAGCTGAGGGAACACCAGTTCTACGCCAAGTTCTCCAAGTGCGAATTTTGGCTCGATGAGGTTCTTTATCTTGGTCATATCATCTCTGCCAAGGGCATTGCGGTGAATCCTGAGAAGGTGTCTGCAATTGTGAATTGGGAACCTCCTCAGAACGTGAAGCAACTCCGTAGCTTCCTAGGTCTCGCAAGCTACTGCCAAAGATTCGTTGAAAACTTTTCTAAGATGGCGAAGCCTCTCTCAAATCTTCTCCAGAAACACGTCAAGTACGTTTGGTCTCCGGAGTGTGACATTGCTTTCAACACTTTGAAAGAGAAATTGATCACTGCTCCAGTTCTGACTCCGCCTGATGAATCCAAACCGTACGAGGTCTTTTGTGATGCCTCTCTCCAAGGTCTCGGTGCAGTGTTGATGCAAGAGAAGAAAGTTGTGGCTTATACCTCTCGCCAGTTGAAGCCCAATGAGAAGAACTACCCCACTCATGATCTCGAGTTGGCGGCAGTTGTGCATGCTCTTTTGACTTGGAGACATCTCTTATTGGGAAGAAAAGTGGACATTTTCACTGATCACAAGAGTCTCAAGTACATCTTCACTCAGCCTAATCTCAACCTCAGGCAAACTCGATGGGTCGAAATGATTCAAGAGTATAATCCGAGTATCGAGTATACTCCAGGCAAGGCCAATGTGATTGCTGACGCATTGAGCAGGAAGGCTTATTGCAACAGTCTTATTCTCAAGCCTTATCAACCCGAGCTTTGTGAAGCTTTCCGCAAACTTAATCTGCAAATTGTTCCTCAAGGTTTCCTCGCCAAGCTTCAAGTCTCTCCTAACTTAGAAGACCAGATTCGCCAAGATCAGCTTCTTGATGCTATGGTGAAAAAGGTGAAGATTGGGATTGCCAAGAGTCAACCCAAGTACAAGTGCTACCGCCTTGATGACAAGGATACTCTCTTCTTCGAGGATCGTATTGTTGTGCCCAAAGGTGACCTCCGTAAAGTGATCATGAACGAGGCTCACAATTCTCTCCTTTCCATCCACCCTGGGAGCACGAAGATGTATCAGGACCTCAAGCAGGCTTATTGCTGGACTCGAATGAAGCGCGAGATTGCTCAATTCGTGAATGAGTGTGATGTCTGCAGAAGAGTGAAGGCAGAACATCAAAGGCCAGCGGGTCTCCTCCAACCTCTTGCCATTCCAGAATGGAAGTTTGACCACATTGAGATGCACTTCGTGACTGGGTTTCCAAAGTCCAAACGTGGCAATGATGCTATATTCGTTGTCATCGACAAGCTCACTAAAGTGGCTCACTTTCTGCCTATCAAAGAGTCAATCACTGCAGCTCAATTGGCGGAACTCTATACCTCTCGAATTGTCTCTCTACACGGTATTCCTGAAGTGATCTCTTTAGACCGTGGCAGCATCTTTACCTCCAAGTTTTGGGATTCTTTTCAGAAGGCCATGGGCACCAACATCCGTTTCAGCACAGCTTTCCATCCTCAAACTAGCGGTCAAGTCGAGCGTGTCAACCAGATTCTTGAAGATATTCTCAGAGCTTGTGTGATCTCCTTCGGCATGAAGTGGGAGGATTGTCTTCCTTATGCTGAATTCTCCTACAACAACAGTTTTCAAGCAAGTTCGGGCAAGGCCCCATTTGAAATTCGGTATGGCAAGAAGTGCCGTACCCCTCTCAACTGGTCTGAAACCGGTGAACGTCAGCTTTTGGGAAATGACTTAATCACAGAGGCAGAGGAAATGTGCAAAGTCATTCGAGATAACCTCAAAGCAGCCCAATCCCGTCAGAAGAGCTACTATGATAGTAAGCACCGTGATTTGGCTTTCGAGATCGGAGATCATGTTTACCTCCGCGTCTCTCCTATGAAAGGTACTCGTCGCTTCGGTGTCAAAGGGAAGCTTGCCCCCCCTATCAGCTCGAGCTTCCTTCAAACTTTGCAAATGTTCATGATGTGTTCCATGTCTCTCAGCTTCGAAACTGCTTCAAGACTCCTGACCGCATCGTCAACTTTGAGGACATTGAGCTCCAAGAAGATCTCTCCTATCGTGAGCACCCAGTTGCTATTCTCGAAGAGACTGAACGCAAGACTCACAACAAGTCAGGCAAGATTGTTGTTCCGACGGATAACTCTCTTATAATGTTCATTAATGTCCGAAGTCTGACCTTTTTGCTTTTCCAGCGATATGTACATATCTAAGTAATTGTCGTTCTGTCAGGGATCTCACCTGAATCGCCCCATCTATCCTCCTGAGGAGAAGTTTGTTTGGTTTCAAACTCCGATTCAAACAGGAGGAGTACGCTGAATGCTACATGAAGAACATAAGCCAGATGACGGAACGCAGAGACCTAGGATGTAGAAGATCATAACATGAGCGATTCGGTTCAATGTTTTGACAGAAGCGCGCGGTGTAATTCCATTGATTTTTGGATTTCGATCGTATATAAGATCCTTTTTTATCTGGGTTGCTAACTAATCAAATTCCTCAAAGTCAAGTGGTCACACCATTCCGACCGTGAAGCTACCTAGGAACGCGAGGGTCACCTCCGTTCTGAGTACCCGGCGTTCTTTCAGTCCTAGATCTCGGGACGAGATCCTTTCGTAGTGGTGGAGTGTTGTAACACCCCGGATATGATTTACCCAATATGTAATCCAACTCTTGCCGTTTCCGGCTTTAAGTTATTTTATTTTCTCGGGTTCGGGTCTTTGTCTCCGTGTGTTGTTATCGTTGTCATGCATCTCATATCATGTCGTCATGTGCATTGCATTTGCATACGTGTTCATCTCATGCATTCGAGCATTTTCCCCGTTGTCCGTTTTGCATTCCGGCGCTTTGTTCTCCTCCGGTGGTCATTTCTGCCTTTCTTTCGTGTGTGGGGATTAAACATTTCCGAATTGGACCGAGACTTGCCAAGCGGCCTTGGTTTACTACCGGTAGACCGCCTGTCAAGTTTCGTACCATTTGGACTTCGTTTGATGCTCCAACGGTTAACCGAGGGACCTAAAAGGCCTCGTGTGTGTTGCAACCCAACACCCCTCCAAGTTGGCCCAAAACCAACCAAAACCTTCACCATCATCTAGAGCGTTCGATCACGATCGCGTAGCCGAAAACCGCACCTCATTTGAACTCTCCTAGCTCCCTCTATGTCTATATAAAGACCCCCCATTCCAAATCCCGGATCCACTCCAACCCTAACCCTAGTCCCCCCCTCCATCTGCGCGCCGGACACATCCGGGCTGCGCCGGACATTTCGCGCCGCCGCCCTGCAGCCACTGCCGTCGCGCCACATGGCCGGCCGCCTCCTGTTGGGGAACGTAGTAATTTCAAAAAAATTCCTACGCACACGCAAGATCATGATGATGCATAGCAACGAGAGGGGAGAGTGTTGTCTACGTACCCTCGTAGACCGATAGCGGAAGCGTTATGACAACCCGGTTGATGTAGTCGTACGTCTTCACGGCCCGACCGATCAAGCACCAAAACTACGGCACCTCCGAGTTTTAGCACACATTCAGCTCGATGACGATCCCCGAACTCTGATCCAGCAAAGTGTCGGGGAAGAGTTCAGTTAGCACGACGGCGTGGTGACGATCTTGGTGTACTACCGTCGCAGGGCTTCGCCTAAGCACCGCTACAATATTATCGAGGATTATGGTGGAAGGGGGCACCGCACACGGCTAAGAATATGATCACGTGGATCAACTTGTGTCTCTAGGGGGTGCCCCTGCCTTCGTATATAAAGGCTCAAAGGGGGGCGGCCGGCCAAGAGGAGGCGTGCCAGGAGGAGTCCTACTCAGGACTCCCCCCTTTCCTAGTTGGAATAGGATTCGTGGAGGGGGGAAAGAGGAGAGAGGGGAGGAAGGGCGGCCGGCCCCCTCTCCTTGTCCTATTCGGACCAAGGGGGGAGAGGCGCGCGGCCCATCTCTGGCCACCTCTCCTCTCTTCCACTAAGGCCCATTTACCTCCCGGGGGGTTCCGGTAACCTCCCGATACTCCGGTAAAATCCCGATTTCACCTGGAACACTTCCGATATCCAAACATAGGCTTCCAATATATAAATCTTTATGTCTCAACCATTTCGAGACTCCTCGTCATGTCCGTGATCACATCCGGGACTCCGAACTCCTTCGGTACATCAAAACTCATAAACTCATAATATAACTGTCATCGAAACCTTAAGCGTGCGGACCCTACGGGTTCGAGAACAATGTAGACATGACCGAGACTCGTCTCCAGTCAATAACCAATAGCGGAACCTGGATGCTAATATTGGCTCCTACATGTTCTACGAAGATCTTTATCGGTCAGACTGCATAACAACATACGTTGTTCCCTTTGTCATCGGTATGTTACTTGCCCGAGATTCGATCGTCGGTATCCAATACCTAGTTCAATCTCGTTACCGGCAAGTCTCTTTACTCGTTCCGTAATACATCATCCCGCAACTAACTCATTAGTTGCAATGCTTGCAAGGCTTATGTGATGTGCATTACCGAGAGGGCCCAAAGATACCTCTCCGACAATCGGAGTGACAAATCCTAATCTCGAAATACGCCAACCCAACATGTACCTTTGGAGACACCTGTAGAGCACCTTTATAATCACCCAGTTACATTGTGACGTTTGGTAGCACACAAAGTGTTCCTCCGGCAAACGGGAGTTGCATAATCTCATAGTCATAGGAACATGTATAAGTCATGAAGAAAGCAATAGCAACATACTAAACGATCGGGTGCTAAGCTAATGGAATGGGTCATATCAATCAGATCATCCACCTAATGATGTGATCCCGTTAATCAAATAACAACTCTTTTTCCATGGTTAGGAAACATAACCATCTTTGATTAACGAGCTAGTCAAGTAGAGGCATACTAGTGACACTCTGTTTGTCTATGTATTCACACATGTATTATGTTTCCGGTTAATACAATTCTAGCATGAATAATAAACATTTATCATGAAATAAGGAAATAAATAATAACTTTATTATTGCCTCTAGGGCATATTTCCTTCAGTCTCCCACTTGCACTAGAGTCAATAATCTAGATCACATCACCATGTGATTAACATCGATAGTTCACATCATCATGTGATTAACACCCATAGTTCACATCGCCATGTGACCAACACCCAAAGGGTTTACTAGATTCAGTAATCTAGTTCACATCGCTTATGTGATTAACACCCAAAGAGTACTAAGGTGTGATCATGTTTTGCTTGGGATAGAAGTTTAGTCAACGGGTCTGCCATATTCAGATCCGTATGTATTTTGCAAATTTCTATGTCAACGATGCTCTGCACGGAGCTACTCTTAGCTAATTGCTCCCACTTTCAATACGTATCCAGATTGAGACTTGGAGTCATCTAGATCAGTGTCAAAATTTGCATCGACGTAACCCTTTACGACGAACCCTTTTTTGTCACGTCCATAATTGAGAAACATATCCTTATTCCACTAAGGATAATTTTGACCGCTGTCCAGTGATCTACTCCTAGATCACTATTGTACTCCCTTGCCAAAATCAGTGTAGGGTATACAATAGATCTGGCACACAGCATGGCATACTTTATAGAACCTATGGCCAAGGCATAGGGAATGACTTTCATTCTCTTTCTATCTTCTGTCGTGGTCGTGTTTTGAGTCATACTCAATTTCACACCTTGTAACACAGGCAAGAACTCTTTCTTTGATTGTTCCATTTTGAACTACTTCAAAATCTTGTCAAGGTATGTACTCATTGAAAAAACTTATCAAGCGTTTTGATCTATCTCTATAGATCTTGATGCTCAATATGTAAGTAGCTTCACCGAGGTCTTTCTTTGAAAAACTCCTTTCAAATACTCCTTTATGCTTTGTAGAATAATTCTACATTATTTCCGATCAACAATATGTCATTCACATATACTTATCAGAAATGTTGTAGTGCTCCCACTCACTTTCTTGTAAATACAGGCTTCACCGCAAGTCTGTATAAAACTATATGCTTTGATCAACTTATCAAAGCATGTATTCCAACTCCGAGATGCTTGCACTAGTCCATAGATGAATCGCTGGAGCTTGCATATTTTGTTAGCTCCCTTTGGATCGACAAAACCTTCTGGTTGCATCATATACAACTCTTCTTCCAGAAACCCATTCAGGAATGCAGTTTTGACATCCATCTGCCAAATTTCATAATCATAAAATGTGGCAATTGCTAACATGATTCGGACAGACTTAAGCATCGCTACGGGTGAGAAGGTCTCATCGTAGTCAATCCCTTGAACTTGCCGAAACCCTTTTGCGATAAGTCGAGCTTTGTAGACAGTAATATTACCGCCAGCGTCAGTCTTCTTCTTGAAGATCCATTTATTCTCAATCGCTTGCCAATCATCGGGCAAGTCAACCAAAGTCTACACTTTGTTCTCATACATGGATCCCATCTCAGATTTCATGGCCTCAAGCCATTTTGCGGAATCTGGGCTCATCATCGCTTCCTCATAGTTCGCAAGTTCGTCATGGTCTAGTAACATGACTTCCAGAACAGGATTACCGTACCACTCTGGTGCGGATCTCACTCTGGTTTACCTACGAGATTCTGTAGTAACTTGATCTGAAGTTACATGATCATCATCATTAGCTTCCTCACTAATTGGTGTAGTAGTCACAAGAACAGATTTCTGTGATGAACTACTTTCCAATAAGGGAGATGATACAATTACCTTATCAAGTTTTCTACTTTCCTCCCACTCACTTCTTTCGAGAGAAACTCCTTCTCTAGAAAGTATCCATTCTCAGCAACGAATGTCTTGCCTTCGGATCTGTGATAGAAGGTGTACCCAACAGTCTCCTTTGGGTATCCTATGAAGACATATTTCTCCGATTTGGGTTTGAGCTTATCAGGATGAAACTTTTTCATATAAGCATCACAACCCCAAACTTTAAGAAACGATAACTTTGGTTTCTTGCCAAACCACAGTTCAGATTGTGTCGTCTCAACGGACTTAGATGGTGCCCCTTTTTAACGTGAATGCAGCTGTCTTTAATGCATAACCTCAAAAATGATAGTGGTAAATCGGTAAGAAACATCATAGATTTGCACTATATCTAATAAAGTACGGCTATGACGTTCGGACACACCATTACGCTGTGGTGTTCCAGGTGGCACGAATTTGTGAAACTATTCTACATTGTTTTAATTGAAGACCAAACTTGTAACTCAAATATTTGTCTCCGCGATCAGATCGTAGAAACCTTATTTTCTTGTCACGATGATTTTCCACTTCACTCTGAAATTCTTTGAACTTTTCAAATGTTTTAGACTTATGTTTCATCAAGTAGATATACCCATATCTGCTCAAATCATCTGTGAAGGTCAGAAAATAATGATACCCGCTGCAAGCCTTGATATTCATCGGACCACATACATCAGTATGTATGATTTCCAACAAATCTGTTGCTTGCTCCATTGTTCCGGAGAACGGCGTTTTAGTCATCTTGCCCAAGAGACATGGTTCGCAAGCATCAAGTGATTCCAAAATCCCATCAGCATGGAGTTTCTTCATGCGCTTTACACCAATATGACCTAAACGGCAGTGCCACAAACAAGTTGCACTATCATTATTAACTTTGAATCTTTTGGCTTCAATATTATGAATATGTGTATCATTACAATCGGGATCCAACAAACCATTTTCGTTGGTGTGTATGACCATAGAAGGTTTTATTCATGTAAACAGAACAACAATTGTTCTCTAACTTAAATGAATAACCGTATTGCAATAAACATGATCAAATCATATTTATGCTCAACGCAAACACCAAATAATACTTATTTAGGTTCAACATTAATCCCGAAAGTATAGGGAGTGTGCGATGATGATCATATCAATCTTGGAACCACTTCCAATAACATCGTCACTTCACCCTTAACTAGTCTTTGTTTATTCTGCAACTCCCGTTTCGAGTTACTAATCTTAGCAACTGAACTAGTACCAAATACTGAGGGGTTGCTATGAACACTAGTAAAGTACACATCAATAACATGTATATCAAATATACCTTTGTTTACTTTGCCATCCTTTCTTATCCACCAAATACTTGGGGCAGTTCCACTTCCAATACTAGTCCCTTTCCAGTAGAAGCACTTAGTCTCAGGCTTAGGATCAGACTTGGGTTTCTTCACTTGAGCAGCTACTTGCTTGCCATTCTTCTTGAAGTTCCCCTTCTTCCTTTTGCCCTTTTCTTGAAACTAGTGGTCTTGTCTACCATCAACACTTGATGTTTTTCTTGATTTCTACCTTCGTCGATTTTAGCATAACGAAGAGCTTGGGAATCGTTTCTGTTATCCCTTGCATACTATAGTTCATCACGAAGTTCTACTAACTTGGTGATGGTGACTAGAGAATTCTGTCAATCACTATCTTATCTGGAAGATTAACTCCCACTTGATTCAAGCGATTGTAGTACCCAGACAATCTGAGTACATGCTCACTGCTTGAGCGATTCTCCTCCATCTTGTAGCTATAGAACTTGTTGGAGAATTCATATCTCTCAACTCGGGTATTTGCTTGAAATATTAACTTCAACTCCTGGAACATCTCTATGGTCCATGACGTTCAAAACGTCTTTGAAGTCCCGATTCTAAGCCGTTAAGCATGGTGCACTAAACTATCAAGTAGTCATCATATTGAGCTAGCCAAACGTTCATAACGTATGCATCTGCTCCTGCAATAGGTCTGTCACCTAGCGGTGCATCAAGGACATAATTTTTCTGTGCAACAATGAGGATAAACCTCATATCACGGATCCAATCCGCATCATTGCTACTAACATCTTTCAACATAGTTTTTCTCTAGGAACATATCAAAACAAACATAGGGAAGCAACAACGCAAGCTATTGATCTACAACATAGATATGCTAATACTACCAAGACTAAGTTCATGATAAATTTAAGTTCAATTAATCATATTACTTAAGAACTCCCACTTAGATAGACATCCCTCTAATCATCTAAGTGATCACGTGATCCAAATCACCTAAACCATGTCCGATCATAACGTGAGATGGAGTAGTTTTCAATGGTGAACATCACTATGTTGATCATATCTACTATATGATTCACGCTCGACCTTTCGGTCTGTGTGTTCCGAGGCCATATCTGTATATGCTTGGCTCGTCAAGTATAACCTGAGTATTCCGCGTGTGCAACTGTTTTGCACCCGTTGTATTTGAAAGTAGAGCCTATCACACCCGGTCATCACGTGGTGTCTCAGCACGAAGAACTTTCGCAACGGTGCATACTCAGGGAGAACACTTCTTGATAATTAGTGAGAGATCATCTTATAATGCTACCGTCAATCAAAGCAAGATAAGATGCATAAAAGATAAACATCACATGCAATCAATATAAGTGATATGATATGGCCATCATCATCTTGTGCTTGTGATCTCCATCTCCGAAGCACCGTCGTGATCACCATCGTCACCGGCGCGACACCTTGATCTCCATCGTAGTATCGTTGTCGTCTCGCCAATCTTATGCTTCCACGACTATCGCTACCGCTTAGTGATAAAGTAAAGCATTACAGCGCGATTGCATTGCATACAATAAAGCGACAACCATATGGCTCCTGCCAGTTGCCGATAACTTGGTTACAAAACATGATCATCTCATACAATAAAATTTAGCATCATGTCTTGACCATATCACATCACAACATGCCCTGCAAAAACAAGTTAGACGTCCTCTACTTTGTTTGTTGCAAGTTTTACGTGGCTGCTACGGGCTTAAGCAAGAACTAATCTTACCTACGCATCAAAACCACAACGATAGTTTGTCAAGTTGGTGCTGTTTTAACCTTCGCAAGGACCGGGCGTAGCCACACTCAGTTCAACTAAAGTTGGAGAAACTGTCACCCGCAAGCCACCTATGTGCAAAGCACGTCGGGAGAACTGGTCTCGCATAAGCGTACGCATAATGTCGGTCTGGGCCGCTTCGTCCAACAATACCGCGGAACCAAACTATGACATGCTGGTAAGCAGTATGACTTATATCGCCCACAACTCACTTGTGTACTACTCGTGCATATAACATCAACACATAAAACCTAGGCTCGGATGCCACTGTTGGGGAACGTAGTAATTTCAAAAAAATTCCTACGCACACGCAAGATCATGATGATGCATAGCAACGAGAGGGGAGAGTGTTGTCTACGTACCCTCATAGACCGATAGCGGAAGCGTTATGACAACCCGGTTGATGTAGTCGTACGTCTTCACGGCCCGACCGACCAAGCACCGAAACTACGGCACCTCCGAGTTTTAGCACACATTCAGCTCGATGACGATCCCCGGACTCCGATCCAGCAAAGTGTCGGGGAAGAGTTCAGTCAGCACAACGGCGTGGTGACGATCTTGATGTACTACCGTCGCAGGGCTTCGCCTAAGCACCGCTACAATATTATCGAGGATTATGGCGGAAGGGGGCACCGCACACGGCTAAGAATATGATCACGTGGATCAACTTGTGTCTCTAGGGGGTGCCCCTGCCTCCGTATATAAAGGCTCAAAGGGGGGTGGCCGGCCAAGAGGAGGCGCGCCAGGAGGAGTCCTACTCCCTCCGGGAGTAGGACTCCCCCCCCCCCTTTCCTAGTTGGAATAGGATTTGTGGAGGGGGAAAGAGGAGAGAGAGGAGGAAGGGGGGCCGGCCCCCTCTCCTTGTCCTATTCGGACCAACGGGGGAGAGGCGCGCGGCCCATCTCTGGCCACCTCTCCTCTCTTCCACTAAGGCCCATATACCTCCCGGGGGGTTCCGGTAACCTCCCGGTACTCCGGTAAAATCCCGATTTCACCCGGAACACTTTCAATATCCAAACATAGGCTTCCAATATATCAATCTTTATGTCTCGACCATTTCGAGACTCCACGTCATGTCCGTGATCACATCCGGGACTCCGAACTCCTTCGGTACATCAAAACTCATAAACTCATAATATAACTGTCATTGAAACCTTAAGCGTGCGGACCCTACGGGTTCGAGAACAATGTAGACATGACCGAGACTCGTCTCCGGTCAATAACCAATAGCGGAACCTGGATGCTCATATTGGCTCCTACATATTCTACGAAGATCTTTATCGGTCAGACCGCATAACAACATACGTTGTTCCCTTTGTCATCAGTATGTTACTTGCACGAGATTCGATCGTCGATATCCAATACCTAGTTCAATCTCGTTACCGGCAAGTCTCTTTACTCGTTCCGTAATACATCATCCCGCAACTAACTCATTAGTTGCAATGCTTGCAAGGCTTATGTGATGTGCATTACCGAGAGCGCCCAGAGAACCTCTCCGACAATCGGAGTGACAAATCCTAATCTCGAAATACGCCAACCCAACATGTACCTTTGGAGACACCTGTAGAGCACCTTTATAATCACCCAGTTACATTGTGACGTTGGTAGCACACAAAGTGTTCCTCCGGCAAATGGGAGTTGCATAATCTCATAGTCATAGGAACATGTATAAGTCATGAAGAAAGCAATAGCAACATACTAAACGATCGGGTGCTAAGCTAATGGAATCGGTCATGTCAATCAGATCATCCACCTAATGATGTGATCCCGTTAATCAAATAACAACTCTTTGTCCATGGTTAGGAAACATAACCATCTTTGATTAATGAGCTAGTCAAGTAGAGGCATACTAGTGACATCTCTGTTTGTCTAAGTATTCACACATGTATTACGTTTCCGGTTAATACAATTCTAGCATGAATAATAAACATTTATCATGAAATAAGGAAATAAATAATAACTTTATTATTGCCTCTAGGGCATATTTCCTTCACCTCCTCCACCGACGCGGCCCGCCTGGGCCCGAGGAGGGCCCCCGAGGCCCATCCGCCGCCTTGCGCCGCCCGGTCGTCTTCCCGCCGCCCGACCGACCCGCGCCGCCCTCCGCCTTGCCGCCGTTCGCCTCCACCGCCGCCGCTCCGCCGTCCTCCGGCGATGCGCGCCCTGCCGTTGCAAGCTCCAGTGGTCGGAGCACCGTGCCGCACCGAGCGCTCAGCCGCGCCACTCGTCGCCGGCGTCCCGCGCCTCCTCCTCGCCTACTCGTCGCCGGCAACCGGCTCCTCCTCCACCGAAAAACCTCGCCGGCAACCTCGGACCCTTCGCGGGTGAATAGTGGATCTCGTCGGGTGATTAGTAAACCCTAGATCCGCGAGGTGATTTTTTTCCTAAGTCCCCGATTCCCAGATCCATGTGTCCATGTTCATTGTGTCGTAACTCCTCATCCGTAGTCCGTTTTGGGCATATAGCATATCAAAATGTTCGACTCAGAGAGTACATCATTTCATCTCATTGCATCATTTTCATTTGAGTTCATCTTGATGCCTGAAATGCTGTTAGAAGAAGGCTACTTGAGATAATTGTCAGATCTGCTGCTCCATTTAGATATTTGTCATTTTTGCTATGATTAATGTGTGCATGATATGCCCATGAGCTCAACATATGTTTTGTTAAGAGTTTTGCCATCTTTCCAGAGGTGCAACCCATGTATTTTTGTGATGTGTGTGGTGACTAGCACAAGCTTGCAAAGTGAGGCACTTGGTAATGCTGATTTTAGGGACTTAGCATTTCCACTAAGTCCTTGACCTGTTTATCTCAAATGGCCATATGTTCATTTTGTTTCCTAGTGATCCGTGCCTCTTTTGAGGATGATCAGTAAGGATGTTTTGTTAATCTCGTAGTGCTCTATCCATCCATGTCTTTGTTTGCAATTATGGAGCACCCTAGCTTGAGTCAATCGAGCTCTACTTTTGCTACTTCGTGAATCTAGGCAGATTGTCTACTTGTTAGCGATTTTGCCGAGGATGTTGTAGTTGATCCGTGCATGCTATGTTATTGTTCTTGCCATGTCTAGCTTGAATTTTGTGTATTCTTGATGGGTGTATTCTTAGATTATCATGACTTGCTCCGTAGTGAGTGCATCGAGCTCGTAAACATGCTTACTTGATATCTGTTTTCAGCATGCTTCAGTTTTTCACTAAGTCCGAGAACTGATTATGTTTTTGCCATGTTCACATGCTTGCAAATGTATTTTCTGATCCCTTTTGGCTCAAGGTCACTAAGGGACTTTTGTTAAGCTCTTTGAGTAGCTCCATGCCATGCTTTACTTTGCCATGTTCAGGTCCTGTAGCATGTAGTTTTGTTGCTCCAACGAGTGCTATCTGATCTGAAATTCCAGACAAGTGTTAATTTCACTAAGTCTGAAATCTGTTTACCATATGTATTTTTGCCATGCTTGTTTGAACCTGTTAATGGATGAATTGGTCGTAGCTCAGTGCTAGACTTTTGTTAAGAATCTTGAATGCATCCCTGCCATGTATTTTGATGCCATGTTTGGGTGTTGTAGCATGTTCATCTCATTGCATTTAGATGGCTACTTGCTGTAAATCGCAGAACGTGGTCATATTAGAAACGCTTGCCATTTCCAAACCGTAACTCCGATTCCGGTGATCTTTATATCGTTTTCAAGCGATTTCATCTCATCTTTCCAGTGGCACACTTGGTTTTCCAGGTTGAGGCCAGGTTCATGCAGTCCTTGTCAAATCTTGCATATGCATCAGATATTGCATCCCGCATAGCATACCATCTTTGCATCATATTGTTTGAGCTTTGCACATGGTTGATTGTGTCCTTGTTGCTTGTTTGTCTTGTTTGGGTAGAGCCGGGAGACGAGTTCGCTAACGAGGAGCCCGTTGAGTTTGCTTTCGAGGATCCATTCAACTCTGAAAACTTTGCAGGCAAGATGATCATACCCTCGAAATCAATACTATCTTTGCTTTGCTAGATGCTCGCTCTTTTGCTATGCCATGCTACGATGCCTACCACTTGCTTTCAAGCCTCCCAAATTTCCATGTCAAACCTCTAACCCACCATGTCCTAGCAAACCGTTGATTGGCTATGTTACCGCTTTGCTCAGCCCCTCTTATAGCGTTGCTAGTTGCAGGTGAAGATTGGACACCGTTCCTTGTTGGAACATTATTTACTTGTTGGGATATCATTATATTGCCATGTTATCTTAATGCACCTATATACTTGGTAAAGGGTGGAAGGCTCGGCCTCTCGCCTAGTGTTTTGTTCCACTGCCGCCCTAGTTTCCGTCATATCGGTGTTATGTTCCCGGATTTTGTGTTCCTTACGCGGTTGGGTTATAATGGGAACCCCTTGATAGTTCGTCTTGATTAAAGCTTATCCAGTACCATTTGCCACCTAGCCTCTTTTTCCCTTGGGTTTCCGGAGCCCGAGGGTCATCTTATTTAAACCCCCCCCCCCCCGGGCCAGTGCTCCTCTGAGTGTTGGTCCAACTCGTCAGTCGCCGGTGGCTACCAGGGGCAACTCTGGGCTGGCCTACCGGAAGTTTAGACAATCTGAGTGTGCCCTGAGAAAGAGATATCTGCAGCTCCTATCGGGACTTGTCGGCACATTCGGGCGGTGTTGCTGGATTTGTGTTAACATGTCGAAGTGTCTTGAAGAACCAAGGTACCGAGTCTGATCGGAACGTCTCGGGAGGAGGTCTATTCCTTCGTTGACCGTGAGAGCTTGTCATGGGCTAAGTTGGGACTCCCCTGTAGGGATTTGAACTTTCGAAAGCCATGCCCGCGGTTATGGGCAGATGGGAATTTGTTAATGTCCGGTTGTAGATAACTTAAACCTTAACTTAATTAAAATGAATCAATAGTGTGAGTTACCGTGATGGCCTCTTCTCGGCGGAGTCCGGGAAGTGGACACGGTGTTGGAGTAATGCTTGCCGCAGGATTGCTCTCTAGTTATGCGTTCGCGCTTTGCCTTCTCTTCTCGCTCTCTTTTGCGAACAAGTTAGCCACCATATATGCTAGTCGCTTGCCGCAGCTCCACATATTTTCACCTTACCTTACCTATTAAGCTTAAATAGTCTTGATCGCGAGGGTGCAAGATTGCTGAGTCCTCTGTGGCTCACAGATTACTATTCCACCAGATGCAGGGCCTGATGATTCCGCTCCAGGTGATGCGTTCGAGCTCAAGTGGGAGTTCGACGAGGACTCTCAACGATACTATGTTTCTTTTCCTAATGATCAGTAGTGGTGCCCATTTGGGGTGATCGGGACCGTGTCGCATGTTGGGTTGTCTTTTATTTTGGCGCTGTAGCCGGGCCATGAGTGTTTGAATGTTGTAATGCTATTTATGTACTTGATTGATGTGGCGAGTGTAAGCCAACTATGTTATCTCCCCTTTTATTATCTATATTACATGGGATGTTGTGAAGATTGCCTAACTTGCGACATATGCCTTCAATGCGATTATGCCTCTAAGTCGTGCCTTGACACGTGGGAGATATAGTCGCATCGAGGGTGTTACAGCTACGATGCCTACCACTTGCTTTCAAGCCTCCCAAATTGCCATGTTCAGCCTCTAACCCACCATGTCCTAGCAAACCGTTGATTGGCTATGTTACCGCTTTGCTCAGCCCCTCTTATAGCGTTGCTAGTTGCAGGTGAAGATTGGAGACCGTTCCTTGTTGGAACATTATTTACTTGTTGGGATATCACTATATTGCCATGTTATCTTAATGCATCTATATACTTGGTAAAGGGTGGAAGGCTCAGCCTCTCGCCTAGTGTTTTGTTCCACTCTTGCCGCCCTAGTTTTCCATCATATCGGTGTTATGTTCCCGGATTTTGCGTTCCTTACGCGGTTGGGTTATAATGGGAACCCCTTGATAGTTCGCCTTGATTAAAGCTTTTCCAGCAATGCCCAACCTTGGTTTTACCATTTGCCACCTAGCCTCTTTTTCCCTTGGATTTCCGGAGCCCGAGGGTCATCTTATTTAACTCCCCCCCCCCCAGGCCAGTGCTCCTCTGAGTGTTGGTCCAAACTAGAGTCCTGTGTAGCGCCCCCTCGGGGAAACTCGAGGTTTGGTTTTAGTTGTATGGAGCGCTCATCTGAGTGTGCCCTAAGAACGAGATATCTGCAGCTCCTATCGGGATTTGTCATCACATTTGGGCGATGTTGCTGGATTTGTTTTAACCTGTCGAAGTGTCTTGAAGAACCAAGATACCGAGTCTGATCGGAACGTCTAGGGAGGAGGTCTATTCCTTCGTTGACCGTGAGAGCTTGTCATGGGCTAAGTTGGGACTCCCCTGGAGGGATTTGAACTTTCAAAAGCCGTGCCCGTGGTTATGGGCAGATGGGAATTTGTTAATGTCCGGTTGTAGATAACTTGAACCTTAACTTAATTAAAATGAATCAACAGTGTGAGTTACCGTGATGGCCTCTTCTCGACGGAGTCCGGGAAGTGGACACGGTGTTGGAGTAATGCTTGCCACAGGATTGCTCTCTAGTTAGGCATTCGCACTTTGCCTCCTCTTCCCGCTCTCTTTTGTGAACAGGATAGCCATCATATATGCTAGTCGCTTGCTGCAGCTCCACATATATTTACCTTGCCTTACCTATTAAGCTTAAATAGTCTTGATCGCGAGGGTGCGAGATTGCTGAGTCCCTGTGGCTCACAAATTACTCTTACACCAAATGCAGGGCCTGATGATACCGTTCCAGATGGCGCGCTTGAGCTCAAGTGGGAGTTCGACGAGGACTCTCAACGATAATATGTTTCTTTTCCTGATGATCAGTAGTGGCGCCCAGTTGGGGTGATCAGGACCGTGTCGCATGTTGGGTTATCTTTTATTTTGGCGCCATAGTCGGGCCATGAGTGTTTGAATGTTGTAATGCTATTGATGTACTTGATTGACGTGGCGAGTGTAAGCCAACTATGTTATCTCCCCTTTTATTATCTATTATTACATGGGATGTTGTGAAGATTGCCTAACTTGTGACATATGCCTTCAATGCGATTATGCCTCTAAGTCGTGCCTCGACACGTGGGAGATATAGTCGCATTGAGGGTGTTACAAGTTGGTAATCAGAGCCTTCCCCGACCTTAGGAGCCCCCACTGATTGATCGTTTTTAGCAGCCGAGTTGTGTGTAGAAAAATGGTTTGAGTCCTTTAGGAATTATATATCGGAGAGTTTAGGAATTCTTTGTACTTCCCAGTCTCCTCATCGCTCTGGTAAGGCATCTTGACATAGAGTTTTGACTCTTCTCTTCTCAAATTTCACTAAAAAAATTTAGGATCACGCGGGTATCTTGGAATCGTTCCGATGGTTTTGTGACGAGAACATTGTCTTGTTGCCTCCTGTCAGGGGTTTTGTGGAGGTGTCTTGGGGAGTTGAGCTCTGAGGTGTTGTTGTCATAATTTTATCGTTGCAGTTCTGGAATACCTGAGTTTAGTACGCCGACATCGAAAATCTCTTTTATGCAGTTCGTTGGTGAGATAACCTCGACGCCACCCAGTACTAGGGCGGGAGTTCGGGAGTATCGCTATAACTTGTATAACGGATGCTTTTGGAAGGTTGAGGTAGATGGTTTCCGAAGTTTTTCTCGGTTATGTGTTGAAGGATGGATACAGCTGGATGTAGGATTTGCTAGATTTGGGTGAGATATTATGCTTCCCCTGTATCCCCAACACCTGATTGCATAACCGGAAAGGTTCGGGAGTTTCATAGGTGGGAATTCTTGTAGCTCTAGTTCTCCTTCCACGGGTATTTGGTTTGAGATTGGGATTTCTTACCGAGTATTCGTTCTTGATCCGTACCTTGTTGATTTATTTCTCTACCTAAATTCTAAGTGGCTTCTCAATTTATGGATATGTGACCATTTCAAGAGGAATACATTCGTTCATTTTGTTCGGATGTGAAGACTATATGTTGCAATTTTCATTCCGTTGGATTCAGCTTCAATATTTGTCTATCAATGTGCTAATGGATGTCACCCTCTTCAGGATGGCTCCCGCTAAGAGCACCAATCAGAATCAGAATCAAGATCCACCACCACCTCCACCTCCTCCGGAGGCATGGCAAGCTGTGATGGCCGCAACCAATGCAAACACGCAGTTGATCATGCAAATTCTTCAAGAGCGCAATCAAGCGAACCAAGGCAACCAAGGGAATCAAGGCAACAATCAGAATCACTTTGCTACACTCAACCAGTTCCTTGCTAACGGGCCAAAGACTTTCAGCAATTGTGTTGAGGCATCTGATGCTGACGATTGGCTCATGGATCTGTGCAAGCATTTCGAGTGCAGTAACGTCAGGCCTGAGGACTTTGTCAAGTTCGCTTCCTTCAAACTCAAAGACCAAGCTGCGGAATGGTTCCAGCAGTACAAGGATTCCAGAGGTGGGCGTGTGATTACCTGGGATGAATTCCGTCAAGATTTCAGAGCTCATCACATCCCTCAGAGCATGGCTGAAAGCAAGCGTGAGGAATTCCGCAACCTGAAGCAAGGCTCTTTGTCTGTCTATGACTACAATAAGTTGTTCCAGAAGCTCGCCCGCTTTGCTAAGCAGGATGTCCCTGATGAGAAGAGCATGATATACCAGTTCAGGGGTGCTCTCAGAGAAGAAATCTAGCTAGCTCTTGTTCTCTTTGAGCCCTTGAGATACAATGAGTTCTACAACATGGCACTGAAGCAAGAGGCCGCTTAATTGAGGTGTGATGCTTACAAGAAGCGAGTCAGAGATGCTAGTCCTTCTTCCTCTACTCAAGTGGTCAAGCAGCAGAAGTATTGGATCCTCCTCCTCCGTTCCGTCAGCCGTATCAGAAGAGCAAAGGTGGCAGTGGATCTTCCCACCCACCCAACCCTGGCTTTTAGAACAAGACTTCGTCTCAAGCTCCAAGATCGAGTGCTCCGTACCACCGTCCACTTTCAGAGGTCACGTGCAACAGGTGCCAACAGAAGGGTCACTATGCCAACAAGTGTTTCAACCAGAGGCGTCTTCCTCCTCCTCCTCCTGTTAGATCGGCAAGTACAGCTATGGTCAAGCATAACACCAAGTCCACCAAGGTCAACTTGATGAATGCAGCTCAGGCAGAGGACTCGTCAGATGTCATCATGGGTAACCTTCCTGTTAATGATATTCCTGCTAAAGTCCTTTTTGACACTGGTGCATCGCATTGCTTCATTTCCAAACCTTTTGCATCTAAGTATGAGTGTGATTACTAGTATCTGAAAAGTTCCCTGCAAATTGTGTCACCGGGCAAGCAGATGACAGCTAATATCTGTGTTCCGGATGTTACTATCACTTTGGGTGACTACAAATTTCTAGCTTCTCCTATTGTTCTGGGTGACTCCGATATTGATCTTATTCTCGGGATGGATTGGCTTTCTAAGCACATGGCGCATCTTGATTGTGCGGCTAGGAAGATTCAATTGACTCATTCGTCTGAGGATGTAATTGCCTTTGCCGCTCGGGCTAATACTATCCGTCTATTTTCTCTCAATGAGAAGGGTGAACTGGATGCTATCTCGCAAATTCCAGTCGTTTGTGAATATCAAGACGCCTTTCCAGAAGAGCTTCCAGGAATGCCTCCGCACCGGCCAGTTGAATTCGTCATTGATCTTGAGCCTGGCAGGGAACCTGTTTGCAAGCGTCCTTACAAGCTCGGACCTGAAGAGTTGAAGGAGCTGAAGAAGCAACTCGATATTCAAGAGAGAATGGGTCTCATCCGGCCTAGTTCTTCTCCGTGGGGTTGTGGTGTTCTTTTTGTGAAGAAGAAGGATGGAATGGACCGACTTTGTGTTGATTACCGTCCATTGAACAAGAAGACTATCAAGAACAAATACCCACTTCCCAACATCAACGAGCTGTTCGAACAACTCAAAGGTGCCCAAGTATTCTCCAAGCTTGATCTCCGTATGGGTTATCATCAGATTCGAATCCGAGAGCAAGATATTCCCAAGACGGCCTTCAGGACAAGCTATGGGTCATATGAATACACTGTCATGTCTTTCGGCCTCGTCAACGCTCCTCCGTCGTTCTCTCGCATGATGAACTTCATCTTCAATGCCTACACCAATGACTTTGTTTTGGTCTATCTCGACGACATTCTGGTTTTCTCGAAGAACAAGGAAGATCATGCCAAGCACTTGCGTTTGGTACTCGACAAGCTGAGGGAACACCAGTTCTACGCCAAGTTCTCCAAGTGCGAATTTTGGCTCGATGAGGTTCTTTATCTTGGTCATATCATCTCTGCCAAGGGCATTGCGATGAATCCTGAGAAGGTGTCTGAAATTGTGAATTGGGAACCTCCTCAGAACGTGAAGCAACTCCGTAGCTTCCTCGGTCTCGCAAGCTACTATCGAAGATTCATTGAAAACTTTTCTAAGATCGCGAAGCCTCTCTCAAATCTTCTCCAGAAGCACGTCAAGTATGTTTGGTCTCCGGAGTGTGACATTGCTTTCAACACTTTGAAAGAGAAATTGATCACTGCTCCAGTTCTGACTCCGCCTAATGAATCCAAGTCGTACGAGGTCTTTTGTGATGCCTCTCTCCAAGGTCTTGGTGCAGTGTTGATGCAAGAGAAGAAAGTTGTGGCTTATACCTCTCGTCAGTTGAAGCCCAATGAGAAGAACTACCCCACTCATGATCTCGAGTTGGCGGCAGTTGTGCATGCTCTTTTGACTTGGAGACATCTCTTATTGGGAAGAAAAATGGACATTTTCACTGATCACAAGAGTCTCAAGTACATCTTCACTCAGCCTAATCTCAACCTCAGGCAGACTCGATGGGTCCAAATGATTCAAGAGTATAATCCGAGTATCGAGTATACTCCAGGCAAGGCCAATGTGATTGCTGACGCATTGAGCAGGAAGGCTTATTGCAACAGTCTGATTCTCAAGCCTTATCAACCCGAGCTTTGTGAAGCTTTCCGCAAACTTAATCTGCAAGTTGTTCCTCAAGGTTTCCTCGCCAACCTTCAAGTGTCTCCTACCTTAGAAGACCAGATTCGCCAAGCTCAGCTTCTTGATGCTATGGTGAAAAAGGTGAAGTTTGGGATTGCCAAGAGTCAACCCAAGTACAAGTGCTACCGCCTTGATGACAAGGATACTCTCTTCTTCGAGGATCGTATTGTTGTGCCCAAAGGTGACCTTCGTAAAGTGATCATGAACGAGGCTCACAATTCTCTCCTCTCCATCCACCCTAGGAGCACGAAGATGTATCAGGACCTCAAACAGGCTTATTGGTGGACTCGAATGAAGCGCGAGATTGCTCAATTCGTGAATGAGTGTGATGTCTGTAGAAGAGTGAAGGCAGAACACCAAAGACCAGCGGGTCTCCTCCAACCTCTTGCCATTCCAGAATGGAAGTTTGACCACATTGAAATGCACGTCGTGACTGGGTTTCCAAAGTCCAAACATGGCAATGATGCTATATTCATTGTCATTGACAAACTCACTAAAGTGGCTCATTTTCTGCCTATCAAAGAGGCAATCACTGTAGCTTAATTGGCGGAACTCTATACCTCTCATATTGTCTCTCTACATGGTATTCCTCAAGTGATCTCTTCAGACCGTGGCAGCATCTTTACCACCAAGTTTTGGGACTCTTTTCAGAAGGCCATGGGCACCAACATCCGCTTCAGCATAGCTTTCCATCCTCAAACTAGCGGTCAAGTCGAGCATGTCAACCAGATTCTTGAAGATATGCTCAGGGCTTGTGTGATCTCCTTCGGCATGAAGTGGGAGGATTGTCTTCCTTATGATGAATTCTCCTACAACAACAGTTTTCAAGCAAGTTCGGGCAAGGCCCCATTTGAAATTCTGTATGGCAGGAAGTGTCGTACCCCTCTCAACTGGTCCGAAACCGGTGAACGTCAGATTTTGGGAAATGACTTAATCACAGAGGCAGAAGAAATGTGCAAAGTCATTCGAGATAACCTCAAAGCAGCCCAATCCCATCAGAAGAGCTACTATAATAGTAAGCACCGTGATTTGGCTTTCGAGATCGGAGATCATGTTTACCTCCGTGTCTCTCCTATGAAAGGCACTCGTCGCTTCGGTATCAAAGGGAAGCTTGCCCCTAGATACGTGGGACCTTTCAAGATTGTCAGCAAGAGAGGCGATCTCGCCTATCAACTCGAGCTTCCTTAGAACTTTGCAAATGTTCATGATGTGTTCCATGTCTCTCAGCTCCGAAAGTGCTTCAAGACTCCTGACCGCACCGTCAACTTCGAGGACATTGAGCTCCAAGAAGATCTCTCCTATCGTGAGCACCCCGTTGCTATTCTTGAAGAGACTAAACGCAAGACCCACAACAAGTCAATCAAATTCCTCAAAGTCAAGTGGTCACACCATTCCGACCGTGAAGCTACCTGGGAACGCGAGGATCACCTCCGTTCTGAGTACCCGGCGTTCTTTCAGTCCTAGATCTCGGGAAGAGATCCTTTCGTAGTGGTGGAGTGTTGTAACACCCCGGATATGATTTACCCAATTTGTACTCCAACTCTTGCCGTTTCCGGCCTTAAGTTATTTTATTTTCTCGGGTTCGGGTCTTTGTCTCTGTGTGTTGTTATCATTGTCATGCATCGCATATCATTTCATCATGTGCATTGCATTTGCATACGTGTTCAGCTCATGCTTCTGAGCATTTTCCCCGTTGTCCGTTTTCCATTCCGGCGCTTCGTTCTCCTCCGGTGGTCATTTCTACCTATCTTTTGTGTGTGGGGATTAAACATTTCCGGATTGGACCAAGACTTGCCAAGCGGCCTTGGTTTACTACCGGTAGACCGCCTGTCAAGTTTCGTACCATTTGGACTTCGTTTGATGCTCCAACGGTTAACCGAGGGACCGAAAAGGCATCGTGTGTGTTGCAGCCCAACACCCCTCCAAGTTGGTCCAAAACCCACCAAAACCTCTCCCATCATCTAGAGCGTTCGATCACGATTGCGTGGCCGAAAACCGCACCTCATTTGGACACTCCTAGCTCCCTCTATGCCTATTTAAAGATCCTCCTCGAAAATCTCCTTCTCCTTCCCCCGAAACCCTAAAAATTCGCATCGCGCCGCGCCGGACATGTCCGTTTCGTCCGGACATTTTGCCGCCGCTGCCCTCGTCCAATAAGGGCGCGCCACGCGTCCCGGGCCGGTCCCCACTTCCCCGCGCCGCCGCCCGGCCCGCCAGGCCCGCGGGAGGCCCTCCCGGGCCCAGCGACGCCGCCGCCCCGCGCTTGTGTCTCCTCCGACGCCATCCACCGCATCCGCCATCATCGGCCGGATCTCGCTCCGGCGCCGGCAGGCCCCGCCGCGCCCCGCCACCGTGGTCACCATCGCCGGCCTCCGCCCCTCACCGCCCTGGCCGGATCCGGTCAAGGGAGGACCGGATCCAACATCTCCGGCGAGCTCGAGTGAACTCCGGCCGGTAATCCTCAGGACGCACGCCCCTGCTATAGTGCCACCCGCGCCGGATCCAGATCTGGATTGGATCTGGTTGACTTTCTTTGCCCGAAATCCTAGTTCATATGCTCCTGTTCATCGTGCTATAACTTTGCATCCGTAGCTCCGTTTTTGGCATATAGCATATCAAAATGTTCGCCTCACAGAGTACATCATTTCATTCCATTGCATCATTTTCATTTGAGTTTATCTTGATGCCCGAAATGTTGTTAGAAGAGTGCTACTTGAGATAATTGTCAGATCTGCTGCTCCATTTAGATATTTGTCATTTTTGCCATGATTATTGTGTGCATGATATGCCCATGAGCTCTACATATGTTTTGTTAAGGGTTTTTCCATCTTTCCAGAGGTGCAACCCATGTATTTTTGTGATGTGTGTGGTGACTAGCACAAGCTTGCAAAGTGAGGCACTTGGTAATTCTGATTTCAGGGACTTAGCATTTCCACTAAGTCCTTGGGCTGTTTATCTCATATGGCCATATGTTTTTGTTGTTTCCTAGTGATCCGTGCCTCTTTTGAGGATGATCAGTAAAGATGTTTTGTTAATCTTGTAGTGCTCTATCCATCCATGTCTTTGTTTGCAATTATGGAGCACCCTAGCTTGAGTCAATCGAGCTCTACTTTTGCTACTTCGTGAATCTGGGCAGATTATCTACTTGTTAGCGATTTTGCCAAGGATGTTGTAGTTGATCCGTGCATGCTATGTTATTGTTCTTGCCATATCTAGCTTGCATTTTGTGTATTCTTGATGGGCGTATGCTTAGCTTGTCATGACTTGCTCCGTAGTGAGTGCATCGAGCTCGTAAACATGCCTACTTGATATCTGTTTTCAGCATGCTCCAGTTTTTCACTAAGTCTGAGAACTGATTATGTTTTTGCCATGTTCACATGCTTGCAAATGTATTTTCTGATCCCTTTTGGCTCAAGGTCACTAAGGGACTTTTGTTAATCTCTTTGAGTAGCTCCATGCCATGCTTTACTTTGTCATGTTAAAGTCATGTAGAATATAGTTTTGTTGCTCCGAAGAGTGCTATCTGATCTGAAATTCCAGACAAGTGTTAATTTCACTAAGTCTGAGATCTGTTTGCCATATGCATTTTTGCCATGCTTGTTTGAAGCTGTTAATGGATGAATTGGCCGTAGCTCAGTGCTAGACTTTTGTTAAGCGTCTTGAATGCATCCCTGCCATGTATTTTGATGCCATGTTTGGGAGCTGTAGCATGTTCATCTCATTGCATTTAGATGGCTACCTGCTGTAAATCGCAGACCGGTGTCATATTTAAATTGCTTGCCATTTCCAAACCGTAACTCCGATTCTGGTGATCTTTATATCGTTTTCAAGCGATTTCATCTCATCTTTCCAGTGGCACACTTGGTTTTCCAAGATGAGAACAGGTTCATGCATTCCTTGTCAAATCTTGCATATGCATCACATATTGCATCCCGCATAGCATACCATCTTTGCATCATATTGTTTGATCCTTGCACGTGGTTGATTGTGTTCCGTTTGCTTGTTTGTCTTGTTTGGGTAGAGCCGGGAGAAAAGTTCGCTAACGAGGAGCCCGTTGAGTTTGCTTTCGAGGATCCAGTCAACTCTGACAACTTTGCAGGCAAGATGATCATACCCTCGAAATCACTACTATCTTTGCTTTGCTAGATGCTCGCTCTTTTGCTATGCCATGCTATGATGCCTACCACTTTCTTTCAAGCCTCCCAAATTGCCATGTTTAGCCTCTAACCCTGTTGGGGAACGCAGTAATTTCAAAAAATTTCCTACGCACACGCAAGATCATGGTGATGCACAGCAACGAGAGGGGAGAGTGTTGTCTACGTACCAACGTAGACCGACTGCGGAAGCGATCACACAACATAGAGGAAGTAGTCGTACGTCTTCTTCCCGATCCGACCGATCCAAGTACCATCACTCCGGCACCTCCGAGTTCTTAGCACACGTTCAGCTCGATGACTTTCCTCGGGCTCCGATCCAGCAAAGCGTCGAGGAAGAGTTCCGTCAGCACGACGGCGTGATGACGATCTTGATGTACTACCAACGCAGGGCTTCGCCTAAGCACTACAACGGTACGATCGAGGTGGAATTTGGTGGCAGGGGGCACCGCACACGGCTAAGGAAAGATCTCAAGGATCAAGTTGTGTGTCCATGGGGTGCCCCCTGCCCCCGTATATAAAGGCCAGGGGCAGGGGGTTCGGCCGGCTAGGAGGGAGGCGCAGGGAGGAGTCCTACTCCCACCGGGAGTAGGACTCCTCCCCTCCAATCCTATTCCAACTAGGACTCTTGGGGGGAAAGGAGAAAGAGGGGGCCGGCCCACCTCTCCTAGTCCTACTAGGACTTGGGGAAGGGGGGGCGCCGGCTAGGCTTGTGGGCTGCCTCTTCTCTCTTTTCCGCTAAGGCCCAATAGGCCCATTTGCCTCCCGGGGGGTTCCGGTAACCCTCCCGGTAATCCGGTAAAATCCCGATTTCACCCGGAATGCTTCCGGTGCCCAAACATAGGCTTCCAATATATCAATCTTTACGTCTCGACCATTTCGAGACTCCTCGTCATGTCCGTGATCTCATCCGGGACTCCGAACAACCTTCGGTACATCAAAATGCATAAACTCATAATAACTGTCATCGTAACGTTAAGTGTGCGGACCCTACGGTTCGAGAACAATGTAGACATGACCGAGACACGTCTCCGGTCAATAACCAATAGCGGGACCTGGATGCCCATATTGGCTCCTACATATTCTACGAAGATCTTTATCGGTCAGACCGCATAACAACATACGTTGTTCCCTTTGTCATCGGTATGTTACTTGCCCGAGATTCGATCGTCGGTATCCAATACCTAGTTCAATCTCGTTACCGGCAAGTCTCTTTACTCGTTCCGTAATACATCATCTCACAACTAACTTATTAGTTGCAGTGCTTGCAAGGCTTATGTGATGTGCATTACCGAGAGGGCCCAGAGATACCTCTCCGACAATCGGAGTGACAAACCCTAATCTCGAAATACGCCAACCCAACATTTACCATTGGAGACACATGTAGTACTCCTTTATAATCACCCAGTTACGTTGTGACGTTTGGTAGTACCCAAAGTGTTCCTCCGGTAAACGGGAGTTGCATAATCTCATAGTTATAGGAACATGTATAAGTCATGAAGAAAGCAATAGCAACATACTAAACGATCGGGTGCTAAGCTAATGGAATGGGTCATGTCAATCAGATCATTCTACTAATGATGTGACCTCGTTAATCAAATAACAACTCCTTGTTCATGGTTAGGAAACATAACCATCTTTGATTAACGAGCTAGTCAAGTAGAGGCATACTAGTGACACTCTGTTGGTCTATGTATTCACACATGTATTATGTTTCCGGTTAATACAATTCTAGCATGAATAATAAACATTTATCATGAAGTAAGGAAATAAATAATAACTTTATTATTGCCTCTAGGGCATATTTCCTTCAGTCTCCCACTTGCACTAGAGTCAATAATCTAGATTACACAGTAATGATTCTAACACCCATGGAGCCTTGGTGCTGATCATGTTTTGCTCGTGGAAGAGGCTTAGTCAACGGGTCTGCAACATTCAGATCCGTATGTATCTTGCAAATCTCTATGTCTCCCACCTGGACTAAATCCCGGATGGAGTTGAAGCGTCTCTTGATGTGTTTGGTTCTTTTGTGAAACCTGGATTCCTTTGCCAAGGCAATTGCACCAGTATTGTCACAGAAGATTTTCATTGGACCCAATGCACTAGGTATGACACCTAGATCGGATATGAACTCCTTCATCCAGACTCCTTCGTTTGCTGCTTCCGAAGCAGCAATGTACTCCGCTTCACATGTAGATCCCGCTACGACGCTTTGTTTAGAACTGCACCAACTGACAGCTCCACCGTTTAAAGTAAACATGTATCCGGTTTGCGATTTAGAATCGTTCGGATCAGTGTCAAAGCTTGCATCAACGTAACCTCTTACGGTGAGCTCTTTGTCACCTCCATATACGAGAAACATATCCTTAGTCCTTTTCAGGTATTTCAGGATATTCTTGACCGCTGTCCAGTGATCCACTCCTGGATTACTTTGGTACCTCCCTGCTAAACTTATAGCAAGGCACACATCAGGTCTGGTACACAGCATTGCATACATGATAGAGCCTATGGCTGAAGCATAGGGAACATCTTTCATTTTCTCTCTATCTTCTGCAGTGGTCGGGCATTGAGTTTGACTCAACTTCACACCTTGTAACACAGGCAAGAACCCTTTCTTTGCTTGATCCATTTTGAACTTCTTCAAAATCTTGTCAAGGTATGTGCTCTGTGAAAGTCCAATTAAGCGTTTTGATCTATCTCTATAGATCTTTATGCCTAATATGTAAGCAGCTTCCCCGAGGTCTTTCATCGAAAAACTTTTATTCAAGTATCCCTTTATGCTATACAGAAATTCTATATCATTTCCAATCAGCAATATGTCATCCACATATAATATCAGAAATGCTACAGAGCTCCCAATCACTTTCTTGTAAATACAGGCTTCTCCAAAAGTCTGTATAAAGCCAAATGCTTTGATCACACTATCAAAGCGTTTATTCCAACTCCGAGATGCTTGCACCAGTCCATAAATGGATCGCTGGAGTTTGCATACTTTGTTAGCTCCTTTTGGATCGACAAAACCTTCTGGTTGTATCATATACAACTCTTCTTGCAGGAATCCATTCAGGAATGCAGTTTTGACATCCATCTGCCATATTTCATAATCATAAAATGCGGCAATTGCTAACATAATTCTGACGGACTTAAGCATCGCTACGGGTGAGAAGGTCTCATCGTAGTCAACCCCTTGAACTTGTCGAAAACCTTTTGCGACAAGTCGAGCTTTATAGACAGTAACATTACCGTCAGCGTCAGTCTTTTTCTTGAAGATCCATTTATTCTCAATTGCTTGCCGATCATCGGGCAAGTCAACCAAAGTCCACACTTTGTTCTCATACATGGATCCCATCTCAGATTTCATGGCCTCAAGCCACTTTGCGGAATCTGGGCTCACCATCGCTTCTTCATAGTTCGTAGGTTCATCATGATCTAGTAGCATGACTTCTAGAACTGGATTACCGTACCACTCCGGTGCGGCTCTCACTCTGGTTGATCTACGTGGTTCAGTAGAATCTTGCTCTGAAGTTTCATGATCTTCATCATTAGCTTCCTCACTGATTGGTATAGGTGTCGCAGAAACAGTTTTCTGTGATGTACTATTTTCCAATAAGGGAGCAGGTACAGCTACCTCGTCAAGTTCTACTTTCCTCCCACTCACTTCTTTCGAGAGAAACTCCTTCTCTAGAAATGATCCATTCTTAGCAACGAATATCTTGCCTTCGGATCTGTGATAGAAGGTATACCCAACAGTTTCATTTGGGTATCCTATGAAGACACATTTCTCCGCTTTGGGTTCGAGCTTATCAGGTTGAAGCTTTTTCACATAAGCATCGCAGCCCCAAACTTTAAGAAACGACAACTTTGGTTTCTTGCCAAACCATAGTTCATAAGGCGTCGTCTCAACGGATTTTGATGGTGCCCTATTTAACGTGAATGCGGCCGTCTCTAAAGCATAACCCCAAAACGATAGCGGTAAATCAGTAAGAGACATCATAGATCGCACCATATCTAGTAAAGTACGATTACGACGTTCGGACACACCATTACGCTGTGGTGTTCCGGGTGGCGTGAGTTGCGAAACTATTCCACAATTTTTCAAATGTACACCAAACTCGTAACTCAAATATTCTCCTCCACGATCAGATCGTAGAAATTTTATTTTCTTGTTACGATGATTTTCAACTTCACTCTGAAATTCCTTGAACTTTTCAAATGTTTCAGACTTATGTTTCATTAAGTAGATATACCCATATCTGCTTAAATCATCTGTGAAGGTGAGAAAATAACGATATCCGCCACGAGCTTCAATATTCATCGGACCACATACATCGGTATGTATGATTTCCAACAAATCTGTTGCTCTCTCCATAGTACCGGAGAACGGTGTTTTAGTCATCTTGCCTATGAGGCACGGTTCGCAAGTACCAAGTGATTCATAATCAAGTGATTCCAAAAGCCCATCAGTATGGAGTTTCTTCATGCGCTTTACACCGATATGACCTAAACGGCAGTGTCACAAATAAGTTGCACTATCATTATTAACTTTGCATCTTTTGGCTTCTACATTATGAATATGTGTATTACTATCTTCGAGATTCAACAAGAACAGACCACTCTTCAAAGGTGCATGACCATAAAATATATTATTCATATAAACAGAACAACCATTATTCTCTGATTTAAATGAATAACCGTCTCGCATTAAACAAGATCCAGATATAATGTTCATGCTCAACGCTGGCACCAAATAACAATTATTTAGGTCTAATATTAATCCCGAAGGTAGATGTAGAGGTAGCGTGCCGACCGCGATCACATCGACTTTGGAACCGTTTCCCACGCGCATCGTCACCTCGTCCTTTGCTGATGCCCGCTTATTCCGTAGTCCCTGTTTCGAGTTGCAAATATTAGCAACAGAACCAGTATCAAATACCCAGGTGCTACTGCGAGCTCTAGTAAGGTACACATCAATAACATGTATATCACATATACCTTTGCTCACTTTGCCATCCTTCTTATCCGCCAAATACTTGGGGCAGTTCCGCTTCCAGTGACCAGTCTGCTTGCAGTAGAAGCACTCAGTTTCAGGCTTAGGTCCAGACTTGGGTTTCTTCTCTTGAGCAGCAACTTGCTTACTGTTCTTTTTGAAGTTTCCCTTCTTCTTCCCTTTGCCCTTCTTCTTGAAACTAGTGGTTTTGTTAACCATCAACACTTGATGCTCCTTCTTGATTTCTACCTCCGCAGCTTTTAGCATTGCAAAGAGCTCGGGAATAGTCTTGTTCATCCCTTGCATATTATAGTTCATCACGAAGCTCTTGTAGCTTGGTGGCAGTGATTGGAGAATTCTGTCAATGACGCAGTCATCTGGAAGATTGACTCCCATCTGAATCAAGTGATTATTATACCCAGACATCTTGAGTATATGCTCACTGACAGAACTGTTCTCCTCCATCTTACAGCTATAGAACTTATTGGAGACTTCATATCTCTCAATTCGGGCATTTGCTTAAAATATTAACTTCAACTCCTGGAACATCTCATATGCTCCATGACGTTCAAAACGTCGTTGAAGTCCCGATTCTAAGCCGTAAAGCATGGCACACTGAACTATCGAGTAGTCATCAGCTTTGCTCTGCCAGACGTTCATAACATCTGGCGTTGCTCCAGCAGCAGGCCTGTCACCCAGCGGTGCTTCCAGGACGTAATTCTTCTGTGCAGCAATGAGGATAATCCTTAGGTTATGGACCCAGTCCGTGTAATTGCTACCATCATCTTTCAACTTTGCTTTCTCAAGGAACGCATTAAAATTCAACGGAACAATAGCACGAGCCATCTATCTACAAGCAACATAAACAAGCAAGATACTATCAGGTACTAAGTTCATGATAAGTTTAAGTTCAGTTAATCAAATTACTTAGGAACTCCCACTTAGATAGACATCCCTCTAATCCTCTAAGTGATTACGTGATCCAAATCAACTAAACCATAACCGATCAT
The DNA here is from genome assembly GCA_034509565.1 of Triticum monococcum. Taxonomy (NCBI): domain Eukaryota; kingdom Viridiplantae; phylum Streptophyta; class Magnoliopsida; order Poales; family Poaceae; genus Triticum; species Triticum monococcum. Next base: position 69,609,493 of record CM067842.1, on the reverse strand, counting down.
CACGTGAGATGGAGTAGTTTTCAATGGTGAACATCGTCATGTTGATCATATCTACTATATGATTCACGCTCGACCTTTCGGTCTCTGTGTTCCGAGGCCATATCTGCATATGCTAGGCTCGTCAAGTATAACCTGAGTATTCTGCGTGTGCAAAACTGGCTTGCACCCGTTGTAGATGGACGTAGAGCTTATCACACCCGATCATCACGTGGTGTCTGGGCACGACGAACTTTGGCAACGGTGCATACTCAAGGAGAACACTTCTTGATAATTTAGTGAGAGATCATCTTATAATGCTACCGTCAATCAAAGCAAGATAAGATGCATAAAAGGATAAACATCACATGCAATCAATATAAGTGATATGATATGGCCATCATCATCTTGTGCTTGTGATCTCCATCTCTGAAGCACCGTCATGATCACCATCGTCACCGGCGTGACACCTTGATCTCCATCGTAGCATCGTTGTCGTCTCGCCAATCTTATGCTTCCACGACTATCACTACCGCTTAGTAATAAAGTAAAGCATTACATCGCGATTGCATTGCATACAATAAAGCGACAACCATATGGCTCCTGCCAGTTGCCGATAACTTGGTTACAAAACATGATCATCTCATACAATAAAATCAACATCATGCATTGACCATATCACATCACAACATGCCCTGCAAAAACAAGTTAGACGTCCTCTACTTTGTTGTTGCAAGTTTTACGTGGCTGCTACGGGCTTAAGTAAGAACTCATCTCACCTACGCATCAAAACCACAACGATAGTTTGTCAAATAGACTCTGTTTTAACCTTCTCAAGGACCGGGCGTAGCCATACTTGGTTCAACTAAAGTTGGAGAGACAGTCTTCCGCAAGGCATCTATGTGCAAAGCACGTCGAGGGAACCGGTCTCGCGTAAGAGTACGCGTAAGGTTGGTCTGGATCGTCTCGTCCAACAATACCGCCGAACCAAAGTATGACATGCTGGTAGGCAGTATGACTTGTATCGCCCACAACTCACTTGTGTTCTACTCGTGCAAATAACATCAAACCATAAAACCTAGGCTCTGATGCCACTGTTGGGGAACGCAGTAATTTCAAAAAATTTCCTACGCACACGCAAGATCATGGTGATGCACAGCAACGAGAGGGGAGAGTCTTGTCTACGTACCAACGCAGACCGACTGCGGAAGCGATCACACAACGTAGAGGAAGTAGTCGTACGTCTTCTTCCCGATCCGACCGATCCAAGTACCGTCACTCCGGCACCTCCGAGTTCTTAGCACATGTTCAGCTCGATGACGTTCCTCGGGCTCCGATCCAGCAAAGCGTCGAGGAAGAGTTCCGTCAGCACGACGGCGTGATGACGATCTTGATGTACTACCGACGCAGGGCTTCGCCTAAGCACTACAACGGTACGATCAAGGTGGAATTTGGTGGCAGGGGGCACCGCACACGGCTAAGGAAAGATCTCAAGGATCAAGTTGTGTGTCCATGGGGTGCCCCCTGCCCCCGTATATAAAGGCCAGGGGCAGGGGGTTCGGCCGGCTAGGAGGGAGGCGCAGGGAGGAGTCCTACTCCCACCGGGAGTAGGACTCCTCCCCTCCAATCCTATTCCAACTAGGACTCTTGGGGGGGAAGGAGAAAGAGGGGGCCGGCCCACCTCTCCTAGTCCTACTAGGACTTGGGGAAGGGGGGCGCCGGCTAGGCTTGTGGGCTGCCTCTTCTCTCTTTTCCACTAAGGCCCAATAGGCCCATTTGCCTCCCGGGGGGTTCCGGTAACCCTCCCGGTAATCCGGTAAAATCCCGATTTCACCCGGAACGCTTCCGGTGCCCAAACATAGGCTTCCAATATATCAATCTTTACGTCTCGACCATTTCGAGACTCCTCGTCATGTCCGTGATCTCATCCGGGACTCCGAACAACCTTCGGTACATCAAAATGCATAAACTCATAATAACTGTCATCGTAACGTTAAGTGTGCGGACCCTACGGTTCGAGAACAATGTAGACATGACCGAGACACGTCTCCGGTCAATAACCAATAGCGGGACCTGGATGCCCATATTGGCTCCTACATATTCTACGAAGATCTTTATCGGTCAGACCGCATAACAACATACGTTGTTCCCTTTGTCATCGGTATGTTACTTGCCCGAGATTCGATCGTCGGTATCCAATACCTAGTTCAATCTCGTTACCGGCAAGTCTCTTTACTCGTTCCGTAATACATCATCTCACAACTAAATTATTAGTTGCAGTGCTTGCAAGGCTTATGTGATGTGCATTACCGAGAGGGCCCAGAGATACCTCTCCGACAATCGGAGTGACAAACCCTAATCTCGAAATACGCCAACCCAACATTTACCATTGGAGACACCTGTAGTACTCCTTTATAATCACCCAGTTACGTTGTGACGTTTGGTAGTACCCAAAGTGTTCCTCCGGTAAACGGGAGTTGCATAATCTCATAGTTATAGGAACATGTATAAGTCATGAAGAAAGCAATAGCAACATACTAAACGATCGGGTGCTAAGCTAATGGAATGGGTCATGTCAATCAGATCATTCTACTAATGATGTGACCTCGTTAATCAAATAACAACTCATGGTTCATGGTTAGGAAACATAACCATCTTTGATTAACGAGCTAGTCAAGTAGAGGCATACTAGTGACACTCTGTTGGTCTATGTATTCACACATGTATTATGTTTCCGGTTAATACAATTCTAGCATGAATAATAAACATTTATCATGAAGTAAGGAAATAAATAATAACTTTATTATTGCCTCTAGGGCATATTTCCTTCAAACCCCCCATGTCCTAGCAAACCGTTGATTGGCTATGTTACCGCTTTGCTCAGCCCCTCTTATAGCGTTGCTAGTTGCAGGTGAAGATTGGAGACCGTTCCTTGTTGGAACATTATTTACTTGTTGGGATATCACTATATTGCCATGTTATCTTGATGCATCTATATACTTGGTAAAGGGTGGAAGGCTCGGCCTCTCGCCTAGTGTTTTGTTCCACTCTTGCCGCCCTAGTTTCCGTCATATCGGTGTTATGTTCCCGGATTTTGCGTTCCTTACGCGGTTGGGTTATAATGGGAACCCCTTGATAGTTCGCCTTGATTAAAGATTTTCCAGCAATGCCCAACCTTGGTTTTACCATTTGCCACCTAGCCTCTTTTTCCCTTGGGTTTCCGAAGCCCGAGGGTCATCTTATTTAAACCCCCCCGGCCAGTGCTCCTCTGAGTGTTGGTCCAAACTAGAGTCCTGTGCAGCGCCCCCTCGGGGAAACTCGAGGTTTGGTTTTAGTTGTATGGACCGCTCATCTGAGTGTGCCCTGAGAGCGAGATATGTGCAGCTCCTATCGGGATTTGTCGGCACATTCGGGCGGTGTTGCTGGATTTGTTTTAACCTGTCGAAGTGTCTTGAAGAACCGAGATACCGAGTCTGATCGGAACATCTCGGGAGGAGGTCTATTCCTTCGTTGACCGTGAGAGCTTGGCATGGGCTAAGTTGGGACTCCCCTGCAGGGATTTGAACTTTCGAAAGCCGTGCCAGCGGTTATGGGTAGATGGGAATTTGTTAATGTCCGGTTGTAGATAACTTGAACCTTAACTTAATTAAAATGAATCAACCGTGTGAGTTACCGTGATGGCCTCTTCTCGGCGGAGTCCGGGAAGTGGACACGGTGTTGGAGTAATGCTTGCCGCAGGATTGCTCTCTAGTTATGCGTTCGCGCTTTGTGTCCTCTTCTCGCTCTCTTTTGCGAACAGGATAGCCACCATATATGCTAGTCGCTCGCTGCAGCTCCACATATATTTGCCTTGCCTTACCTATTAAGCTTAAATAGTCTTGATCGCGAGGGTGCGAGATTGCTGTGTCCTTGTGACTCACAGATTACTATTACACCAGATGCAGGGCCTGATGATACCGTTCCAGATGGCGCGCTTGAGCTCAAGTGGGAGTTCGACGAGGACTCTCAACGATATTATGTTTTTTTTCCTGATGATCAGTAGTGGTGCCCAGTTGGGGTGATCGGGACCGTGTTGCATGTTGGGTTATCTTTTATTTTGGCGCCATAGTCGGGCCATGAGTGTTTAAATGTTGTAATGTTATTTATATACTTGATTGACGTGGCGAGTGTAAGCCAACTATGTTATCTCCCCTTCTATTATCTATTATTACATGAGATGTTGTGAAGATTGCCTAACTTGCGACATATGCCTTCAATGCGATTATGCCTCTAAGTCATGCCTCGACACGTGGGAGATATAGTCGCATCGAGGGTGTTACAGACAGGCACATGGAGATAGGGGAATTCTCAAGAGAGCATGAGCGCCTCCAGAAGGTGTGGGCCAAGATCATCAATAGGGAGGCTGTCGGGAAGGACAGGAAGTTTCACTGCAAGTTAGATCCATATGACGAACAACAAAACCAACTGTGAGCACAAACATTCGAAGGACGTGGATGACTTGTTCTCGATGATTGTCGGCGTACCAAGTCGGCTTCACTTCTTAATTACTATATTTGCTTCACAAACACTCTTAATTATTGTGTCGACATTGAATGTTGAGACTATATTTTATATATGTAATGCAATATGATGATTTCCTCTGTAGGCCTGGATTTCTACCGGTGGTGGGTGTAAAAAAGGGCTGACCACTGCTGCCCCACATGACCGTGACATGCATACCCGGACGCCCGCCATTGCTACCTCGTGGACCCGTGGCGGGCTATAAGTCATGCCCGCCACTGAGAATGTTCTACCAGTAGCGAGCGTCCCACCCGTCACAGATGCCATATTGGTAGTGGCGAACGCCTCTAAGAGCACCGCTTGTCACTGATGGGCTTTTAGCGCCTGCCTCTGTTATGCATTTCTGCGGTAGTGTAATGGTGGACATCTATTTTGATACAAAAAATTTGATGTATGAGGAATAGAGTTGGATGGCCTCCGTCCAGCCATATGTTTGCGAACACGGTTCAAATGTGTCCACGAATATCTGACGGTGTCCGCTGGAGACGCCTAAGGCAGTAGTCTCTATACGAAAGAAATGCTAGTCTTTTTCAGTGACGTTACGAGCATGCAACAACGAGGGAGGGGTGGAGCGTGGGGTGGCTAGCTAGTAGGAGCGCGACAGATGTGGCAAGTACGAGAGTACAGGCCCTTGCAAGAACGGGCCTCCTGACCATACATGACGGAGCCGGTAGCCTGTCTCGCTCGCTCCACAGTACACTACCACACCACACCACACGAGAAGAGAAGAGAGAATATGCATCGATCGACATGCATGCATGCACACACACATGCAAGGAAATCCACAGCGCCCCAACCACTCCCCGGCCCCGCAGCTAGCCAGGCAGACACATACGTAGACGGGCGCGCGCAGCAGCATAAAATAATGAGTTTCTTGGTCATGAGACGAGAGACATGGATGGGCCGGCAGAGGCTAGGGGCTGGCCGGGGTGACAAGGTAGAGAGGAGGGAGAGGAGTGCGTATATGGGAGCCGGGCGTAGGGTCGTGCGGGCGACAGTGGCGAGGGGCGACGTGTCGCGGCGGAGGGAGGGGCCCCGGTACGCCGGGTACGCCCCGCTTGCGCCAGCCACAGCGACATACGGCGCACGCATGCGCGCGGAGGTACTGCGCCCCTGGCCTACGCGGTACGCACGGGCCAGCGAGAGAGACGACCAGCCGCTCCGTCCATCGCCCGCCCGCGCGCGTACGTACGTACGCCGCGCGCCGCGAGCCGGGACGTGCCGGCCGCTGACTCTACACCTTACCTCGTACCAGCCGCGCGTATGTATGTCGTCCTACGTAGCCGCTGGACTAGCCAGCCACCCAGCCAGCCACCGCCGCGCGCCGGCCGGGCGGCACGGCGGGCGCCGCGAGCCGGGACGTGCCTGCCGGCGCTGATCACACCCTACCTCGTACACCGCCGGCGCCCCGCTGGCGCCATACTCAGTCGCGCAATGCAGCGGGCCGCATGGACGTGTATTCCGCGTCTAGTGTACCTGCATGCAAGAACTGTGCACATTTCGGGTGTTTTTTCTTCTTGATGAACCGGCCAGGAATTGCTATGCCAACATTGATTTTTCTTATCTTTTTCGGTGTCCATTCTTGGTACACACACTTGCGAAAACGTGTGCGATTCGATTAAAAGTCACGAGTTTGCAGGGTCCGGGACAAGTGCATGTTTTCAGTGTACTTCATCAGCCCCGCAAGTACGCATGGGAAACGAGAATGTGAGCAAGATAGGTCGCCCTCGCCCACGATCAATTCCTTCAGTCGTCACGGTCCAGCTTGCCTGTCACCACGTGAGAGGGTGGGGTCGATCGAAGGGCCTGTCCCCGGGTCCAGATGTCGTGCCTGGTGTGCAGGATAAAGAAGAAGGGCGTACGTACGTGCGCGGGACAAGTTGACGGCCAGATGGAACGGGAGGGTAGAAGGATAGATAGCGGGGAGTTGCGCACTGTTCATGCAGCACACGATCGATCGATGATGATGGATGAGGGAGGGCATGGCCCGGACGTGTCAGGCCGTGCGCCTCCGCCCAAAATGGCAATAAGGGTATCACTTTTTCTGCGAAATAATAAGGGCAACACTATTATAAAAAAATGTGAGGGGCATCACTATTACTTCCTCCGTTCCTAAATATTTGTCTTTCTAGAGATTTCAAATGGTTACCACATACGGATGTATATAAATATATTTTAGAGTGTAGATTCACTCATTTTGCTCCGTATGTAGTCATTTGTTGAAACATTTAGAAAGATAAATATTTAGGAACGGAGAGAGTATAATTTAGAGGAGGATACGGCCGAGTATTCTTAAAGAACAAAGGAATAGATTTTCTTCTCTAAAAAAGTGTCATTTCTTTTGTTTTTGGTGGAAAAAAGTGTCGCTTCTAAGCGACCCAGGTGGGCCCCTGGCCGCGCCACCTGGCCGTGTGGAGGCCTAGGGTCCACTCCTGGTCCCTCCCGGCACTTTCTGCAACCTTCGTTTTCCGGAAAAAATCTCTGTAAATCTTCATGGTATTTCGAGCTCCGTAAATATGGATTTTCTGGAAAGTAAGAAAACATGCAGAACAAAGCAACTGGCTCTGGAAACTAAATTAATAGGTTAGTCCAGAAAAAATATAAATTGCTATAATAAGTATTCAAAGGTGATATTATAATAGCATGAAACAATCAAAAATTTATAGTTATGATTGAGACGTATCAACGGGCTGGAGCTCCATGAGCCTTGTCATGCCACTAGGGACGACTCAGATTGCCTAGAGCCGTGACTACACTCACCCTGCCGGGCACGGAGCTCGAAGAGCCGCCCTTGTCCACCCACGTCCGACGGCGAGTGAGATCCTCGTTGGATGCCGTGGAGCTCGAATCCTCTCGGGCGAGCGCGTCCCAGTCAATGGGGTCTGCTTCGGATCTAGGTCTGCTGTCGGAGCCGGCCATGGTAGCGCGGGGCAACGGGAACGAAAGCGAAGGGCAGAGGAAAGGATGGAGAGGGGAGCGAAGATGTCGAGAATGAGGTTTGTGTAGGGTCAGGGTGGGCCAGCCTGGGCATATCCGACATGGCAGGCGCGTCCAGGTCGCCTCATATACATCTCACATATGGGTAGGGTTTGAGGGGTGCCAGATAGCCCGTGTAAGGAAACATAGTAGAAAACAAAAAAATCATCCTATGAATCAAATCCAAGAACACTATGAAGATCCATATGAGATTAGATTAGATCGTTATCCAGTAGAGTGGAACGGAAGTAGAGCTGGTGTAGATTGTCGATGCAGATTCCCGTAGGTAGGATATACAACCTCCCAACCACGGGAATTTTCCCTCAAAGAAAAATCGAGCGAACGATCTCTTTGTTGGTATCCACGCGTACGGAATCAATAATCCGACAGGGTTTCGCCATCCAGAGCTAAGCGGTGTCGAAGTAGAAGAACGAAGGAGCAACAGCCTCACGGCATGGAGGAAATTGTGATAGAGAGGGGTGCATCATAGAAAATTGTGTCGCCCTCCCTCTATTTATAATAGGGTGGGGGCAGCCGACTTGCGCGAGGGGCTAGTCCTCCCCTATTTATAATAGGCCATGGGGTGGCCGACTTGGGAAGGGGGCTGCCCCAAAGGGATGCGCCTGCATCTAGGGACAACTGCCCCCAAAGGGCGCACCCCCTCCCAAGCCTAGTCGCACCAAGGAGGGCCTGCCCCCCGAGCCAAAGGGGGACGCCCCTACTATTGAGCCTAGTGGTCCATGTAGGGCTGCTCCACTTGGGCATTGCCAAGTGGCAGCCCCACAACGCCCTCCAGAACATTCTGGGAGGTTCGGGAAACTTTCAAAATCTTCCCACTCCTTCTGGATGCTTTCTAGGGTTACATAGAACATTTCTAGGTTTTTTTGTTTTTCTGGTTTTCTTCCAAAACCTTCTGGCTCTCTCTCCGAAACATTTTCTTTTTATTCGAAACTTTTCTAGTGAAAATTACATAAGCTCCTACACTTCTAATACTCAAGAGATCGGTGACCCTTAAGCGTTGACCTCGCAGGTTCGGTAAAGTATAGACATGACCGGAACTCCTTCCGTTCAATGATCAATAGCGGAATTATGGACATCCATATTGACTCCTATACCCACACGAATGATTATCGGGATACTTTACAAAACCCGAGGCGAGATTTATCAGCATCCACGTGAATCAACACTTGATCACTATGCTAGTTATCCTCGTTACTGGTTTTGTTCTCTTTTCTCGTTCTAGTGTTTCGACATCCCCGTGAAAAAATCACGTTGTGTCTAGCTAGATGATGATGGATATCTCTGCACCGAGAGGGCCCTAAGAGTATCTCTCCATCACCGGAGGAGCAAATCCCAGCCTCGAGCTATCAAGTCCCTTGTCATACTTTTCTGATGCACCTGAAAGTTACCGTTATGATCATCCTATTATGATTGGAATTTGACGAACCCTAAAGTACATCATCCGGTATGCAGGACATGATACTCTCATGGTCAAATGAATTATGCATACATTAACATCTGTTTGACGATATGATCTCGTAGTATAATAATAAATTAGTCAGTTCAACACAAATGTTCTTCCAATAATGTGCTCGCAAAGTTGTCGACATCCTTATTACTATAGTTATCTCATGCTCAGAAAAACAGAACCATCATACAACACTTGAGCTAGTCTTAGAGACGAGATTAGGAATCTATTTTCTGTTTATTATTCCACACATACACATGAGTTTTCCTCTGAGTCTCATGGTTATTGCATACTCGAGAACCGTTGCAATTATAGCACATAAAAACATTTATTATAAACTAAAAAAATAAATAATAACATTTATTTTTGCCTCTAAGCATTTCCAACAGCCCGAACATTTGGCCTCGGTTTAAGGAGTCTGACTGGTGACCTTTTTTTGGTCTGTGTCGTGTTCAGGTGGACCGCCCAGACGTTTACAGGGAGAAATAGGGGTCCGGTTTGAGATGCTCTAAGATCAATTGCAGGGGAAAATGGAGCATTTTGGCCCATCATCAACTAGGGACATATCATACAGGCGTATCCTAGCACAGGCTATACCTATATAGACAGACATGTTGACTCGTCTGGAAAATAACAAGCCTGACAGATTCATCGGGCCAGCAGGCCATGCCAATCACTGGAACACAGGAAAAGACACATCGAGCAGGCACTCTATTGAGGAAGGGCCCGGACAAAGCTTCCAATCCATCATCGTCCATGTGATCCAAAAAATATCCAGTAAAACCCCAAAAAGGACACAGCGGCATTGCATTTCTCAGTTCCCACAACACCTCCTCAAGCAACCCTAAAAGAAGACCTCAAGCAGATCAGTGGCGAGCTGCATCATCACAAACTCAGAACAGCATTCAACAACAGTAACGAAGTGCAGAATACATAGATGTTTCCAAGCAACTCTAATGGTATAGGGACCGTTAGACCAGAACCAACTACATTCGCCCTCAAAAAGAACCAACTACATTCAGTTTTGCACTCTGGGGTTCACAAGTGCTCTTTTGTTCACTGTGACGGGTCACCTTGATCCACTGCTAGGTTTACACTTTACAGTGTTGATTGAGGTTCAGATGAAACCAAGAGATCTGAGAAGTGCAAAAGTGTGGACAGCTGCCTTCTTTTAACTCCATGGTCACATGGATATTCAAGAGTCATAGCGATAACTTCTTTTTCTTCTTTGATGTATTGTGGAGCTTGGAATCTTTAGCAGCCTGCATGAGGAAATCATCCATCAGAGACATAGGAAGGCTGATGACTCGAGAAAACACAGATAAGATACTGTTAGAAGAAACCATGAACATCACGAATGAATGAATGTTCCATATAGGTGGTAGGTGGCAGATGGTGAAGTAAAATTCCAGTAACAGAATTATCTCATCGATAAGGAACCGTTTCATATGGCACCATCGAATGAGCAAAGCTGCAACGAGACACTGCAGACTATAAATATCAGGCTCATACGGTGAACAGAGGTGACAGTGCCCAGAACCTATATTATGTATATCAAGTAGTTCTGGCCAATGGCAACTGCATAACTGCTTTACTTTCCAAAACCCACTTTATGAATGAGGATTATAGAATACATTTCAGTTCATCACATTATCTAGTGTCTACCCAATGATTTCCTATTTTCCATTAGAAAAGGACAAACAGAATACCAAAACAGCCACTGTATTATATTATGTTTCGGTCAAAAAATAGTATTACCTTTGTTTTTCTCCTTTTCTTTTTCTTTTTCTTCTTTTCCTGTCTCTGCGCCTCGTCATCTTGATTGGAAACCTCAGAGGAATCCTCAAATGATGGAACATGCCGTACTACTCTCCCGGAAGTTGAGGCCTCACCTACATTAGCAGGACAGTGTAGGTCGAATTTGGTCAGGTCTGGAAGGGGTGTAGGTCAAAATAGGTTTTGAGGGGATGTGGCCAACTGGTCATGTACGTGAAATTTGCTAGCGCAATATAAAAAGAGTAAAGTTGACAACATCAATAAAGCAAAAAACAGTGGCAGAGCTCAACCACATCTTCACAGTAGTCCAGAAATCAGGCAAAGCTTTACCATTAATTTTAAATCAACCAGTATCAGGAAAATAAGATCTAGTCTTAAAGTTATCGTTAGTGATTCAGGTGTTTCTCGCTCGATCTATAACTGGAGACTGCGTGGTCCTAAAACAAATGGCATCCACTCTTTCGAACTTCTGTGTCATGTTCTGTGGCAAAAATCACAAGAGATGTAGTAACAAGCACTCTAAGCAGGCAAGACTTGGAAACAAAAGGCATAAAATAAGGTTTATTCATGCTCCTATTTCAATATTGCACTCAGAAGTAACAAATGGCACCTAAAATAGAAGCATAAACTTTAATCATGATATAACTCATCCAATACATGCATTTCAAGGGCTAGACATATGAATATAGGATAAGTGGAATGACAATCCGTACCCTTGCTTGCCTTAATGGTTTCCTTTGCATTTTTCACAGCCAAATTTACAAGATCAGGATTTAGAGAGTCCAAGCCATCAGGTTGCTGTAGTTTTCTCTCGAGGAATTTCGCTAAAGCAGCAGCCTTATTTGTAGTTAGTGGTCCTCCAGGATGGGCCATCCTATTTGAAAGGAGATGAAACAGTCATATCCATAACCAAAGAAAAGTACTCATGCAAATTATATGTTCTTTAGCAAGCCCATATAAACATCACAAGGAATTAACTCTGCTGGTTATTTGTGCATGACACTGTTTTATGTTCCATGCGATACCCATCGAGCATGAATGTTATATTTTTTTTATATACAGAAATAGGACTATACGGACGCAAGTATGCATAGAAGCAATAACCCCAACTTAATCCAAAAATCAGATACATCACCAATCACTCATGAAAGCCACAAAAAGTAAAGCATCCCAGTGATATGAAATTTTGAATCACGTGGCGCACTCGCTCATTCTTCAGTTCATGTGCAAGCAGCAGACAAACCACGAAAAAGGAAAAACGAGTGTTGAAAGCATAATCTAAGTCCGAGTCATTTTTCTCATCTAGCACTGCAAACCTCACAAATTTAATCAGCAGCACTGCAAGCACAGAAGCAAGCAGCGAGAAACTACTTGAAATCAGCTTATCGGAAGACTTCGATCACAAACGAAGCAATCAACGAGCACGACGAATCCCTAATCCACAGCCCCAGAAAAGTCCTTGAGCTCGACCAATTCCACCACCGAACCGAATTAAGCAGACACCCACGCTCGAATCAAGCCCCCAGCCCCGCCGGCTACAACGGCGAAACCACACGACGGGCGTGGACCGTCAGACCGCGAGCTACATTTAGTGCATCTGGAGGCGGCAGGCGCTAGTGAGGGGGCGATGCGGTACCTCGGGTTGGGGCGGGAGGAAGGCGGCGGCGCCGGGAGGGGCGCGAACTTGCTCCCCCGCAGCGCTTTGCGCTCCTCGTCGGTCAGGTCGCCGCCCGCCGCCATGCCGCCGCCGCCGCGCGCTGGGCCGAGGAGGAGGAAGAGGAAGACGACTCGTCTGTTCGGGTTTGGTTGGTTGCTCTCTTGGGGTTCGATCGGACCAGATCGCCTGTCCCTCTATGCCGCGTGGGCCCGTGCACCGGTTTGGGGTTCGGTCGGGCTAGGTTTGCAGCCTGGCCTGACCGTGCAATCGAGTCTAGTATGGCAGATGGGGCCGTGTGTACAGATGTGATTCTTTCCAAGGCTCTAAAGCGGTCAAAAACAAGATATGCTTATTTTTCTAACATAATACAGACGAAGACGCTCATATATATGCGCATATATGCACATATTATTTCGATGAGCATCTTTAAAAAACTGAACCGACATATTATATTGAAATCGACGAAGTCATGAAAGATGCCTCGTATGAAGGAATTGTCTCTTTTCCAAGCAAAAGTTCAGTACTGCCAAGCAAAATCTGTAAGGCTATGATCATGTTATGTGATTATGCTGCATTAGAAAATACTCCCTCCGTCCCAACTCCCTCTGTCCCACATTATGGGACGGAGGGAGTACTACTCTAACTTAATATAAGAAACACTAGTGTTATGTTGCTATATACTTCTTCCGTTTCTAAATATTTGTCTTTTTAGAGATTTTAAATGGACTACCACATATGGATATGTATAGAAATATTTTAAAGCGTAGATTCACTCAATTTACTTCGTATGTAGTCACTTGTTAAAATTTCTAGAAAAACAAATATTTAGAAATGAAGAGAGTATTTCCGAATATTTATTCCTGAAGCCAAGCTCATCTACACCTGGTGAAGAGAAAATCATAAGAATTACTATTTTTCTTAAATCTGATTATTTTTTTGCATAAAAGATAATTTAGTGCGTGAGGTACGCTCCAGATATCATACTATTTGGGCATATGAGGGAGTGTGGCGATAGAGCTCCCGGGCTCGCCTGCTCATGCTACGTGTTCCAATGGAAGAACGAGTAGTTGGTACAGGTATTGAATGCGATGGTAGATAGGAGAGGAAAAGCTACCTAGCGTCCAGCACTGTAGTGACTTCGCCGTCCGATATGACGACGCCGGTGCATAACGGCTCGCGGCCGTGAGGTTAGCTACACACTTTCTCGAAACAGAAAAGGTTAGGAACACACTTCGTAAAAAAATACTCCCTCTGTTTAAAATTACTTGTCACAAAAATGGATGTATCTACAACTAAAATACATCTAAATATATTTATTTTTTGGACGAGTAATTCCGAACGGAGGGATTACTAGTGGAGCAAACACTCTAGCATTGTTATTTTTCTTTTCTTTTCCGGTTTTATTTACATTTTAATTTCTTTTTTTCTTTTCGGTAAATACACATGCTAAAAAATAAAACATTCACACACATCAAAGAAATGTTCGTGGATATACAAAACTTTCAAGTGTACGTCAAAAATATTTTTATGTGTGTGTTAAAAAATATCCATCACGTTAAAAAAATCAACTCATATCTTTAAATAAATTCATGATGTATATTGCAAACTTGTTTGTCATGCAGTAAAAATTATTCATAGTGTAATTCATACATGTTCATCGTGTAATCTCAAAATATTCATCATGCGTTAACACGTTTTATAGTTACATCAACATTAAGAATCATGGTGTTTCCAAAATTGCTCATACTGTAATTCAAAACCATTAAACGTATATTTGAAAGTGTTCATCATGTACAAAAATATACTCAAATGTAATTAAAAAAATATTCACCTTGTATTAGAAAATGTACATGGTATATCTTTTAAATACATCATTACTAAAAAAACCACTCTGCTTGCATATGTTTTGTTTGCATACATTAGAACATAGTCTGCACAGGTGGGTACAGGACCCACAATGCCATGTTTCAAGAAACGTCGTTTGCTAGCACGGTTGAAATAAGTACCCTACACGGTTGAAATAAGTATACAATCCGGAAGGTGGCCCATATCCTGACGCGAACAAGTGCCCGCTGATTCCAGTTTTTCAAGAATTTGATATTTCATAATTAACACTGAAATTATTTGGTCTTATCGGTTCTTCTCTATTCAGTCTTCGGCTTCTATAGGGTGGTGTTCGGTCCCGACCAAATAGACCAAATGTCGTACTACAACTAAAATTCATGTGCATTACAGTACATATGTATGCAAACAAAATTGAGATAATGGGTATGTGTAACAGGTATATGCAACCAAAATTTTAGAGTTGAAACAACGTGTGTGTAGTAGGTGTATTCAGCCGAACTGTGTCATAAACATCAAGAGATAACCACGGATTGTGCTAATTGTCCCATATACTTTCAGAGAATTGTGGTAATTCAATCTATCTGGTTTATGTGGTCATCCAGATAAGAAGCCCGATCCGGCCAAATTTTAATTGGGCCTTCAGTTTTGACGACCGATTTTAGTTCGGTCTTTTATACTTGGACCTTTATGGGTTTGGACTTAGTCTTTCCAGATTCGATCTTCGGTCTTCAATTTTTATGTCCGGGCTTAGGTCCAATAGTAAAATCCTTAATAGAGGGCTGATAAAGTGATTAGGCGAGGATGGACGCTTCTATGAATTTTCGCATGGCGAAAGCTTTTGGGATCATACTAGCTTTGGCCTAATAATACAGGGGTTCCTTCTTTGGAATGTTTACATTATTCTTGCTTGAACTGTAAAAAAAAGTTATTGCTTGATGCAAGGAAAATTTGCAAACATCAAATCTGCAGCTTTTTTGAGTAATAAACAAAAATTGTTCTTGCTTGATAGAAGGAAAAATTGCAAGTATCAAATCTGCAGCTTTTTTATACTCCCTCCATCCAAAAATACTTGCCATCAAAATGAATAGAAAAATATATATCTAGAACTAAAATACATCTAGATACATCCCTTTTTATCCATTTTGATGACAAGTATTTCCGGACGGAGGGAGTTGTATAGTACATTCTAATCACGTATAGTGGATTCTTTTTGTAGTATGAGTATAATCTAATCACACCCCGCAAAAAGAAATATAATGTAATCACGTAGTGACCCCACCTAGGGTGCTGGCGTGCATACATGTATCAATGTTACGTGCCGTTTTGCGTTCGAAGTCGCGTGCCGTTTTGACCCTGACGCCGTCGTTCCCTTAACGGCCGTCCAGCATGCACGTGGGACCAGCCATGTGCTATACATATGAATTAACTGCTTCATGGCATATCCCGAGGAGAACGTGTGCTTGGCGATTCCGTAAGCAGGCGCGCTCGTGCACTCCTGTGGATATTCGGGCATATGAGCAGCTATCAGCACAAAAGAAGGATCAGAACAATACATCAATAGTAAACTTCTTCACAGATCTCATTTTTGTTTTTTTTTGTTTTTTTGCTAAGAGGTCCCCAGATGTTTAAATGATCTAAAATTTGAAGCGCATCCGCAAAAAAAAAACTTTCATGCAACAAAAAGTCGGATTTTTTTGAATTTTCTGTTCATCACAGGTGCAGCCAAGCCTGGGCACCGAACCGCCTCGTCCATGTATTCCTGCTATCCGTTCTTTATCTCAAGTTGAGACCAGATCGTGCTCCGTCAAATAGGTGGAAGCTATCACCATGTTAAGCCATGCTGTAATTTCATGTTTCTGCTGTATTACCAAGGAAGCTCATAAGAAAGATCACAAGATATGGGGATAGATGTATACTGCATACTGTCCATTGTTCATCTCAAGCAGATAACACACCGTGCTTGCTCAAATACGTGGTAATTGAAGTTACTGACAGGCACAAGCAAAGAATGTTCGAACTTTCTAGTTGTTGATCGCAGTAATGATGTTACCTATCATGAACTGAAAATCTGAAACATGGTGTATTTACATGTTCACCAAAGCCCCGGAATTCAGAACGATGGCAGCTTTAGCCTGTTCGGCCGGCCACCGCCCATCTTTACATCGCCTGAAAGCTCGGTGACACTGACAGGCATCCGAAAGACCAGACAAAAAATTACACTAGACATAGTAGATCATGCCAACCTCGATGAGGCTGATGTGGGGTATATGCAGCGTCACCGACGGGCCCCTGCAGTTCTTGCGGAGGAATGAGTAGGCGTAGTCGATCGCAAACGACTTCAGGAAGTTGGAGTTCTTCCTCGCCTTGACGTAGGAGTGGCCGATGATGTACGCCACGCCGGCCTCCTTGGCCTCCAGGAGGTCCGACAGCTCGTCCCTCACCTGCGGGTTGATCTGCTCCTCCTCGGCAATCTGGAAACGGACCCTGCGGCGGCTCAGGCCGCCCGACTCCTGCTCGTAGATGGACTGCAGGCTCTGGAGGGTCTCTGACTTGCTGCTCCTGGTAAGGGAGGTGCCTTCATTGGAGTCTCTCATGATCAGCCCGGTTCCGGTTGCGTCGGTGGTGTGTATGACTGCCATTCTTCCCTCGTTCGATGACTCGTAGCTTCCAGAAGAGGCGGCTTCCTCGGCTTCCATTTGGATGAACTTGGCGATGCTCATCACCAGGTGGTTCTCGAAGTTCTCATCGTCTTTCTGGACATCCTTATAACCGTATCTCACAATGCACCGGTACATCCGGTACTGCCTGGGGCCGATGCGCCCGATGAGGTACCGCTCATCAACTGGAACATAGGGCACTGGCACGGACTTCACGCAGACAAAGACCAAAATCTGGTGAAATGCAGGCAGGTTGGTGACGAAATGTGAGAAGATGGCAGGCACCCCGGTCACTAGCTCTGTGTAGATGAGGCCAATTCCAGGCACACGCACGATTCCAAGGCTCGGGCCAAGTGTAAGGATCCATTTCATTGAGACCTTGTTTTGGAGATCAAACAGGTACTTTCGCCGTGTGCCATAGTGCCACACGTACATGATGAACATGAACACGAAAGCAAGCGCAATCGGAGTCCATCCACCCTGAGGAACCTTTATGAATGATGCAGACAGATATGCGCCCTCAATTAACCCGAAGAATATGAGGAACGACAAGGCAAGCAGGATATTCTTTTTCCACACAAATATGATGACCAGTGCCATCAGCCATGTCGTAACAAACATCACAGTGATGCACGCAAGACCTAAGATCATGCACAGGATGGGAGCAAAAGTTAGTCCAGGCATACCAAGCATAAAAAAAATCATGAAAAAAAGGGCAGGCTAGATACAGTCTCGTGATAAAACAAGGAAAGATGGTAGTGACCAGCTAACTATACACACCTCCCAAGATATGAACATCAACTTAACCCCTCCTACCCAAGATAGACTATTCACCTCTAAAGGATATGAACATCACACTTACAGCCTAAAAAAACGTAGCAGCTGGTTGGCTGAATTTGCCAACATAAACGAGATACGCGTGATACATAATTTAGACAATTATAAATTCTTAGCACAGAAATTAAAAGTTCATAGCTATATTTTGGTTGGATCAAGAACAGTGACATTGAATGTGCATGACAAATGAATTGTCAACATAAGATGGTGAACTATGTTGCACAGAAAATAGCAGGTTCTGAATAAAATGAAGTATATGAGGAACCATCAGATTCAAGAGCAAAACCCAAGTGTACCATAGGATCTGCATAGTTTCTGCATTATTGAAGTGGTCGAACTTACCATAAGCATTTCCTATAATGTTTATGTCACGGAAGCCAACTGTGACAGCTAAACAAAGGACCATCAGAATCCAATTTATCTCAGGTATGTAAATCTGTCCATAGATCCACCTTGATGTATGCACAACTTTCACCCGTGGAAAGCATCCCAAAGAAAGGCACTGCTTGACAATAGAGAAGGTTGCAGATATAATTGATTGGCTGCCTACAATTGCAGCAAGAGATGCCAGGACAAACATGGGCCAAAACACAGTACCTGCAAAAGTGATGTGATATGATTTAATACTATTTTCAGCAACATGTGAAGTGAGAATTCTCAAGCATGCTTTGGTCTTCTGAAACTTACGTGGAATTGATAGGTAAAAACTGTCATGTACATCAGACATGTTCTTGGAAAGAAACGCAGCCTGCCCCATGTATTGCAGAACAAGACAGGGATATATGACACCAACAAAAGCCAGCTATAAAAGGTGAAGAGTTGTAGTCAGTCAGCATGATATATATTTCTTATCAGTCTAGCCTTAAAATATACTCCCTCCGTTCCAGAATATAAGGTGTATTGATTTCCATGCAAGTCAACCATTTGAATGTTTGACCAAGATTATAGAATAAAATAACAACATCTGCAATGCCTAATAGATACAATATGAAACTACTTTGCACGATGTTTCAAATGATATAAATTTCATATTGTGGATGTTGATATATTTTTCTAAAATCTCGGTCAAACATGCACTCATTTGACTTTTCAAAAAAAAATACACCTTATATAAAGGAACGGAGGGAGTAGGTCACAACTCATATATGAAGTTCTGCATACCCTGATGGATGCAGCAGTGAAGTGGCCAAGATCGGCAAACATAGCTTCAGTGCCTGCATGTATCACAAATATTCATAAGACAAACTCTTCATTACAAATAATGGATAATCATAGATAGATAGCACATCCATTTGAATTCACCTGTCACAGCAAGAAGTACTCCTCCTAGAGAAATCCAACCATCTCTTCCTGTTATCTTGAAGAACTTCACAATATAATGCGGGGAAAGAGCAAGACATACTCTGGGATTCCAGTGGATGATATTATAGAGACCAATGATACCAATGCTCAAGAGCCAAAGTACAACAATGGGGGCAAACACGAATGCCACCCTATGAGTACCTCGGTGTTGTAGCGCAAAGAGGCCAACAAGCACAACACATGCAATGAGTACTACCCAACCTGTAAAAGAACAAGTTAGTCAATATAATGAGAGCCATTTACTAAAGGAAACTACAAGTAATGCAGATATGTTTCCTCAAGGAAGAAATCAACGGCAACAGTAATATCTTTGATGCAAAAAAAGAACTATGTACTCTTTCAAGATATACAGGTTACAAAGTCATAAAGGCAGCTCATTTAAATTCTACACCAGATCATCATGCAAACAGGGGTGCCTTGAAATTTATCTAATTTTCAGTCACATCATCCCCCTACTGCTAATATAATTCAAACAAATAATTAGATGTTCTGATTCTTTCAAATTTCAATGTTCCATCTGTTACCTATCAACTTTGTCGAATTCATGCAACCGATTCTTTCCAATTTCAATGTTCCATCTGTTCCCTATCAACTTTGTCGAACTCACGCAAATAAGCACATGAAGAAAATCTTAAAGTACACTAAATAATTGATTTAATTATCATAAAATGGGACGATTATTTTCCTCAACTAAAGATGAAGACAAGAAAATCTTTGATTACTTGAAGGTAATTTGAGCTACAGCTCCAATTTTACAGTTCCACGCATGACAGATAGATAACTAAACATTGAAATGCATTGGATTTCAGCATATAGATTAAGAACAACCAAGATTAATATTATATCAGATAGCTTGACTGGCACTTGCAAAATAGGAAAACCTCTACATAGAATTTGACCATACTAGTCAAGGGAAGTCTGGAGATGCTTGTGTTGTTTAATTCCATTCTAACATATGGAAGTTCACTTACCCACTCTGAAGGTTTGAAGTAAAACTAGATGAAACACCTTCTTAAGAGGTTTTTTTTTTATAAATATGTAACGATTATAGCAAATTACTGTCACAGGAACGGGTTGCTAAATATCTACTCAGTCCGCATGTAAGGTTTGTATGAAGTCAAAATATCTCAACTTTGACCAAACTTATAGAAAAAAAATATCAACACTCACAATGCCGAACTAATATTGTTAGATTCATTATGAAATGTAGTTTCATAGTATATATATTTGATATTGTGGATGTTGATATTTTTTAATATAAATTTGGTTAAACTTTGCAAAGTTTGACATGACACAAATCTAATACGCGGAGTAAAAAGGACCGGAGGGAGTATTATGCGGTTGGGGGAAAATAAAGAAAAGCTACACATACCATTTCCTAATCCACCTGTGCCTCGGTCTTGTAATCCAGACAAGGCTGCCAAAACTGCAACAAGCACAGCATGAGATGTGACAACTGATAACAGCAAAAGTATGTATCCATAATTAGAAAGAAAAACAAAGCAAAGAAACAAGGACATGTTGTGCATACCAGAGATGGTGGGTGTAAGGACGCCATCACCTATCACCATGCATGCTCCAAACAGAACAAAAAGAAGCAAACATGTCCGCAGCTTCTTGTGCTTCTCTAGAAACCTTTTGAATGGAGAGGACATAGCAGTCCGATCAACCCCAGGCTGATAATATGTTGACAGCTCTTCATCTGCCGCTTGCTGGTTTGGAAGCAGGCTCATCTTTGCATGTCTGCAGAGTAGTGAATACAAAGCAAACGTCCCGCCTGGATAACACATTTACTTTATTCAGTAACCACATGCAGTGAAAAAAACTAGCTTAACAAAATAACTACTCCTAGATAGCTCAAGTCACCACTCTACTGTAAAAGAGAAGGAACACAAGTTCATCCTTTGGAGAAAGAAAAAATACTTATGGCAAAAAGGTCCGCTGCACATGTTATGCTTACAATCTTATTACAGAACATCACATTTTCTATATTCCTTTCCGCTTACCAGAATTTATGTGTGCTCTACTAAGCTAGCCTAACACTTCCTCCAAATTCAATAAACTAAAATTTGAACATGGGAGCATAAGTACTTCTATTAAGAAACCAACAAGACAAACTAGTTCAATGAGATCACTCACCCTCGCCGTTATCGTCAGCAGCCAAGACAATTATGACATACTTTAGCAACGGAATGAGTGTCAAGGTCCAAAATATCAGTGAAAGCAATCCAAAGACGGTCGCCTCATCACTGTACTTGTCCAGTCCAGACAGTGCGCTTTTGAAGACATAAAGAGGCGACGTACTCAGGTCTCCATACACCACACCAAAGCTCTGAAACGCTAGTAGGGAAAGAGCTTTGTGATATTTCCACTGGCCCTGCAAAACAACAACCATCAGCACAGCAAGACTACGAACAATGACCACAAGAAACTGGTGAATGTCTCTAATAAACTACTCCCTCCGTTCACAAATATAAGATGTTTTAGATATTTCAATATGGACTACATACGGACTGAAACTAGTGAACAAACACACTAAAATGCGTCTAAATACATCCGAATCAGAAAAAAGCTAGAACATCTTAAAATAGTGGAGAGAGGGAGTAGTACACAAAACAAACGGCCAATGCAATTGCAATGATATGTCTATTTCTGGCGACGTTGGCCAAGATTGGATAAACCAGCAGCTGAGGCGACGTTGGCCAAAAATTGGATAAACCAGCAGCTGATGAAACAGCTTTTGTTGTATCAAAGAATTTCCGATACAGTCTACACCTCTCCGGTGATTTGAAGTTCAGAAACTGAAGCTGTATCAACAGAGAACTATGATGAGGATGCGCATGCCTGCCTGTAATAAGAAGGTGAAAACAAAGAGGTCGATTCATGGTCAGCCTGACTACTCCCTGAGCATCGAGCAAGCAATAACGAAACAGTTGACCCGATTCGATCATATGGCACGGATGAACCCAATGTTCTACTGTAGAACCAAGCAAAATTGGACTTGTAACAAAACAACTACCCAACCAATTGTATATACCCAGAATAATTGCACAGCCGCACCGCATCATCCCGCATCCGGCGGTAATTTTCTCACCCCCGCTCCGAACAAGCGAGATCGAAATCTCGGCACCACCATCAAGTAAAACCCGAACACGACCGCCTTCCAAATCACAACATCATAATCCGAATTCCCGACGCGGCATGGAGACGGGCGGAGCGGTTCGTTACCTGCGGCGCGGCGGCGGCGCCGATCTCCTCGTCCATTGGGGGCGCCCGCCCGCCACTGGAATCTCGCGGCGGCGGCTACTCGAAGCAGCTGCAGCTGCAGCTGCAGCAGGGGAAGCTGATGCTAGCTCCCCCGGGGCTAGCGCGGCGAGGCGGGAGGGCCTGGGAAAGCGATGGGGGTGGGGTGGGGGTGGGAGGAGGAGAGAAGCTTCCCCTCTCCCCTCGTCTGGTTTTGTAGGCGGACGACGACGAGAGAGGAGGAGAGCTATGGACCGGGGGAGGGGGGAGCCGCGAGCCGCGAGCCGCGAGCGCTTGGGCCTGGTGCCTGCCTGCTCACGTCGCCGTCTCGAGGACGACGCGTAGGAGCAGCGTGGGCGGGCGGCGGCGCCGTGGGGTTCGCGGGGCGGGAGGTCGCTGGCGGGTGGGTCCGGCAGGGGAGGCGGGCTGGCGTGTGGGTCAGTGGATGCGGGCTCGCACGTGCGGCGGGCGTGCACGGCAGGTGGAAAGGGATGGGGATGGGATCTACATATCTACTGCTGCGGGTGGGCCGGGCCGGGCGAGATTGCGCGTGTGTGGTGTGGTGCGGTTGCTGTTGCTGTTATTATTCCGTGGGCGATTTTACTCGTGTGTTTTTGTCTCAACGGAAAAAAAAAACGTGCGCCTGCAATTTCTGAAACAAGAATGGCCGTTCGGTTTCTTGTAGGAGAAGAGAACGCCGTGGACAGCAGGCGGATGCGCGCAAACGTGCTCACGCGGGGTTTGTTTTTCGAGAGCGCCACGCGGTGTTTGTTGAAAAGTGAAACGGGAATCAAGTTAATATGTTGAAATTGGAGCCAGTTGAGCTCCATGTAAATTTGCGAAAACAAGTACTACTAGCACTAGTAAGGGCCTGTTCGGCACTCATCCAGCTCCGCAGAAATACGGAAGTGCACGGAGCACCACTTTTGGCGACTTCGAGAAAATGGACTGCGGGACACTCCCGCTCCGGTCCCTCCAGGAGTGGAGCTACGGAGCTGAGAGCTGTCAAACAGGCTCTAAGTAAATACTACTATAGACGTCGATCATAGTAGGTCAAGTTATATAACATCCAAACTACGTTCACGTATTTATTTATTTTTTGTTTCTCTACTCGATTAATATTACTCTCTTTGTTTATTTTTATAAGGCATTGTAGATACTTCAGACGACTTGCAAAACAACTTAACTACAGTCGTCTGAAACAACTTATAAAAATGAACAGCGGGAGTAGCTGTTTGTCTGTTCGGATGTTTGTCCTTTGATGAAAAGCTTTTGCGCGTTCGAAAAAGAAAAGTTTGCAAATGTCATGCGTGGATCGAGCGGCCGCATCCAATCCTACACCAACACCGGTATGCAAAAAAAAAAAGAATATGATTCGTGTCCCGTCAGTGCAATAAACAAACCCTAATCATTGGCCATCCTCTTGATATTTTAGGAGGAATCATTCGCGATCAAACAACCGATTTTAAATTGGGCATATACACGTATTCCTGTACGGAACCTGTCGCGGTGAACGTACCATTATTTTGGCTACGGTAAACAACAGGTTGCATTACTTGTAGTATGTAATTATTGCTGGCTTGCTGCCTCTGATGGATCCACGTCGGCGTTTTCAGTCGATCCGACGGCCAAGGATCGTTCAGGGGCCTTTGGCCGCTCGTGCAAGTCAAAAGGGAGTACGGTCGTACTCTCACTAGGATGGGTTTAAGCTGAGCTATACCTCGAGAATTATTGTTTGGGTCCATAGTCAGACTGAATAATGATCAGATAGATAGTCAGATGACATCACATGATTTGGTAACCACCGTGCGAAATATTGGTGGCCGCATAATGGTCCGATGATGATGCCCTGGATGCATAATTGCCATTTCTTTAAGGATCGTATATAATTGCCATTTTGTAACGAGGACACAAGGACTTTTGTGGCTTTTTTTAAGGAAATGTCTTCATCATTAGCTTCATTAATTATATCACACTTACATCGCCCACGAGCATCGAAATGATAGAAGTGTGAGTTGGGTGGTGCTCCGGGCAAAAGCTTGCCGGTCTCTTCCGGCTGATGACGGCGGCGGCCGTGGACGCTGCTGCACCTTCTTGAAGGCACCGTCGAGGAGTTCACCAGTTGCACAATCTTGGATTCGGTTTTCCAGGTGAAAGCCTATGGCCTGGTTGGGTCGGACGACGGTGTAACGCCCTCGATGCGGCTATATCTTCTACGTGTCGAAGCACGACTTAAAGGCATAACCGCATTGAAAGCAATGTCGCAAGTAAGGTAATCTTCACAACAATTCATGTAAATAGATAATAAGGGGAAAGGTACATAGTTGGCTTACAGTCGCCACGTCACACAAAGTACATGAATAATATTACAATCATCCAATACACTCATGGTCCGACTACGGTACCAAAATAAAAGATCAACCCCAACAAGCGACATGGTCCCGATCGCCCCAACTGGGCACCACTACTGATCATCAGGGAAAGACACATAGTAACGGCGCGAGTCTTCGTCGAACTCCCACTTGAGCTCAAGCGCATCTGCTGGAATGGAGTCATCAGGCCCTGCATCTGATTTGGAAGTAATCTGTGAGCGACGGGGACTCAGCAATCTCGCACCCTCGCGAGCAAGACTATTTAAGCTTATAGGTAAGGCAAGGTAATATGTGGAGCTGCAGCAAGCGACTAGCATATTTGGTGGCTAACCTGTTCGCAAAAGAGAGCGAGAAGAGAATGCAAAGCACGAACGAAGAACTAGAGAAACAACCTACGGCAAACATTACTCCAACACCGTGTTCACTTCCCGGACTCCGCCGAGAAGAGACCATCACGGTTACACACGCAGTTGATTCATTTTAATTAAGTTAAGGTTCAAGTTATTTGCAACCGGACATTAACAAATTCTCATTTGACCATAACCGCGGGCACGGCTTTCGAAAGTTCAAATCCCTGCAGGGGAGTCCCAACTTAGCCCATCACAAGCTCTCACGGTCAATGAAGGATAAACCTTCTCCCGAGACATTCCGATCAGACTCGGTATCCCGGTTCTACAAGACAACTTCGACAAGGTAAAACAAAACCAGCAACACCGCCCGAATGTGCCGACAAATCCCGATAGGAACTGCACATATCTCGTTCTCAGGGCACACCGGATTGTCCAAGGTACGGGTAGGCCAGCCCAGAGTTGCCCCTGGTGGCCACCGGCAGCTGACAGGTTGGACCAACACTCAGAGGAGCACTGGCCCGAGGGTTTAAATAAATATGACCCTTGAGTCCGCGGAACCCAAAGGAAAAAGAGGCTAGGTGGCGAATGGTAAAACCAAAATTGGGCATTGCTGGAAGAGTTTTAATCAAGGCGAACTGTCAAGGGGTTCCCATTATTACCCAACCGCGTAAGGAACGCAAAATCCGGGAACATAACACCGATATGACGGAAACTAGGGCGGCAAGAGTGAAACAAAACACTAGTCAAAAAGGCCTAGCCTTCCACCCTTTACCAAGTATATAGATGCATTAAGATAACAAGATAATATAGTGATATCCCAACAATTAAACAATGTTCCAACAAGGAACGATCTCCAATCTTCACCTGCAACTAGCAACGCTATAAGAGGGGCTGAGCAGAGCGGTAACATAGCCAATCAACGGTTTGCTAGGACATGATGGGTTAGAGGTTTGACATGGCAATTTGGGAGGCATGATAAGCAAGTGGTAGGTATCGTAGCATAGGCATAGCAAGAGAGCGAGCATCTAGCAAGCAAAGATAGAAGTGATTTCGAGGGTATGATCATCTTGCCTGCAAAATTGTCAGAGTTGACTGGATCCTCGAAAGCAAACTCAACGGGCTCCTCATTAGCGAACTCGTCTCCCGGATCTGCCCAAACAAGACAAACAAGCAAAAGGAACACAATCAACCACATGCAAAAGCTCGAACAACATGATGCAAACATGGTATGCTATGCGGGATGCGATATGTGATGCATATGCAAGATTTGACAAGGAATAATTGAACCTGGCCTCAACATGGAAATCCAAGAGTGCCACTGGAAAGGTGAGGTGATTTCGGTTGAAATCGATATAAAGAACACCGGAATCAGATGCACGGTTTGAAAATGGCAAGCAAAACAAATATGACACCGGTCTGCGATAAACAGCAAGTAGCCATCTAAATGCATCAAAATAATTATGTTACATCACTCAAACATGACAACTAAATACATGGAAGGGATCCATTCGTGATGCTTGACAAAAGATGAACTCTGAGCTACGACCAATTCATCCATTAACAGGTTCAAACAAGCATGTCAAAAATGCAAACGATAACATGTTTCAGACTTAGTGAAATTAACACTAGTCTGGAATTTCAGATCAGGTAGCACACTTTGGAGTATGAAAACTGTATGCTACAGGAGCTTAACATGGCAAAGCAAGGCATGGCATGGAGCTACTTAAAAAGATTAACAAAAGTCCCTTAGTGACATTGAGCCAAAAGGTATCAGAAAATACAATTGCAAGCATGTGAACATGGGAAAAACATAATCAGATTACAGACTTAGTGAAAAACTGGAGCATGCAAATCTATTAACGAGTAGGCATGTTCACGAGCTCGATGCACTCACTACAGAGCATGGCATGACAAACTAAGCATACACCCATCAAGAATACATACTATATAAGCTGAGAGACATGGAACACATCATGAACATTTGCAAAGTTTGAAGGAAGCTCGAGTTGATAGGCGAGATCGCCTCTCTTGCTGACAATCTTGAAAGGACCCACGTATCTAGGGGCAAGCTTCCCTTTGATACCGAAGCGACGAGTACCTTTCATTGGAGAGACGCAGAGGTAAACATGATCTCCGATCTCGAAAGCCAAATCACGGTACTTACTATCATAGTAGCTCTTCTGGCGCGATTGCGCTGCTTTGAGGTTATCTCGAATGACCTTGCACATTTCCTCTGCCTCTGTGATTAAGTCATTTCCAAGAAGTTGACGTTCACCGATTTCTGACCAGTTAAGAGGAGTACGACACTTCCTGCCATACAGAATTTTGAATGGGGCCTTGCCCGAACTTGCTTGAAAACTGTTGTTGTAGGAGAATTCGGCGTATGGAAGACAATCTTCCCACTTCATGCCGAAGGAGATCACACAAGCCCTGAGCATATCTTCAAGAATCTGATTGACACGCTCGACTTGACCGCTAGTTTGAGGATGGAAAGCTGTGCTGAAGCGGATGTTGGTGCCCATGGCCTTCTAAAAAAATCCCAAAACTTGGAGGTAAAGATGCTACCACGGTCTGAAGAGATCACCTGTGGAATGCCGTGCAGAGAGACAATCCGAGAGGTATACAGCTCCGCCAATTGAGCTGCAGTGATAGACTCTTTGATAGGCAGAAACTGAGCCACTTTAGTGAGTTTGTCGATGACAACGAATATAGCATCATTGCCACGCTTGGACTTTGGAAACCCAGTCACGAAGTCCATCTCAATGTGGTCAAACTTCCATTCTGGAATGGCAAGGGGTTGGAGGAGACCCGCTGGTCTTTGGTGTTCTGCCTTCACTCTTCTGCAGACATCACACTCATTCACGAACTGAGCAATCTCGCGCTTCATTCGAGTCCACCAATAAGCCTACTTGAGGTCCTGATACATCTTCGTACTCCCAGGGTGGATGGAGATGAGTGAATTGTGAGCCTCGTTCATGATAACTTTACGAAGGTCACTTTTGGGCACAACAATACGATCCTCGAAGAAGAGAGTATCCTTATCATCAAGGCGGTAGCACTTGTACTTGGGTTGACTCTTGGCAATCCCAATCTTCACCTTCTTCACCATAGCATCAAGAAGTTGAGCCTCGCGAATCTGATCTTCCAAAGTAGGAGAGACTTGAAGGTTGGCGAGGAAACCTTGAGGAACAACTTGCAGATTAAGTTTGTGGAAAGCTTCACAAAGCTCGGGTTGGTAAGGCTTGATAATCAGACTGTTGCAGTAAGCCTTCCTGCTCAAAGCGTCAGCAATCACATTGGCCTTGCCTGGAGTATACTCGATACTCGGATTATACTCTTGAATCATTTCGACCCAACGAGTCTGCCTGAGGTTGAGATTAGGCTGAGTGAAGATGTACTTGAGACTCTTGTGGTCAGTGAAGATGTCCACTTTTCTTTCCAATAAGAGGTGTCTCCAAGTCAAAAGAGCATGCACAACTGCCGCCAACTCGAGGTCATGAGTGGGGTAGTTCTTCTCGTTGGGCTTCAACTGGCGAGAGGTTTAAGCCACAACTTTCTTCTCTTGCATCAACACTACACCAAGACCTTGAAGAGAGGCATCGCAGAAGACCTTGAACGGTTTGGATTCATCAGGAGGAGTCAGAACTGGAGCAGTGACCAATTTCTCTTTCAAAGTGTTGAAAGCGATGTCACATTCCGGAGACCAAACGTACTTGACGTGCTTCTGGAGAAGGTTTGAAAGAGGCTTCGCGTTCTTTGAAAAGTTCTCAACGAACCTTCGATAGTAGCTTGCGAGACCAAGGAAGCTACGGAGTTGCTTCACGTTCTGAGGTGGTTCCCAATTCACAATTGCAGACACCTTCTCAGGATTCACCGCTATGCCCTTGGCAGAGATGATATGCCCAAGATAGAGAACCTCATCGAGCCAAAACTTGCACTTTGAGAACTTGGTGTAGAACTGATGTTCCCTGAGCTTATCGAGCACCAAATGCAAGTGCTTGGCATGATCTTCCTTGTTCTTCGAAAAGACCAGAATGTCATCGAGATAGACCAAAACGAAGTCATTTGTGTAGGCGTTGAAGATGAAGTTCATCATGCGAGAGAAAGTGGGAGGAGCGTTGACGAGGCCAAAAGACACGACCGTGTATTCGTATGAACCATAGCTTGTTCTGCAAGCCGTCTTGGGAATATCTTGCTCACGGATTCGAATCTGATGATAACCCATACGGAGATCAAGCTTGGAGAATACTTGGGCACGTTTGAGTTGTTCGAACAGCTCATTGATGTTGGGAAGTCGGTACTTATTCTTGATAGTCTTCTTGTTCAATGGATGGTAGTCAACACAGAGTCGGTCCGTTCCATCCTTCTTCTTCACAAAAAGTACTCCACAACCCCACGAAGAAGAACTAGGTCGGATAAGACCCATTCGCTCTTGAATATCGAGTTGCTTCTTCAGCTCCTTCAACTCTTCAGGTCTGAGCTTGTAAGGACGCTTGCAAACCGGTTCCGTGCCAGGCTCAAGATCGATGACGAATTCAACTGGTCGGTGCAGAGGCATTCCTGGAAGCTCTTCTGGAAAGACGTCTTGATATTCGCAAACGACTGGAATTTGGGAGATGGCATCCAATTCACCCTTCTCATTGAGAGAACACAGACGGATGGTATCATCCCGAGCGGCAAAGATAATAACATCCTCAGACGAATGAGTCAATTGAATCTGCCTGGCAGCACAATCAAGCTGAGCCTTGTGCTTAGAAAGCCAATCCATTCTGAGAATAAGATCAATATCCGAGTCACCAAGAACCGTAGGAGAAGACAGAAACTTGTAGTCACCCAAGGTGATAGTAACATCCGGAACGGTGGAGTTAGCATGCATGTGCCTACCGGGAGAGACAACTGCTATCGGTCTAGGCAAAACTTGCAAAGCCAACTTATGCTTAGATGCAAATGATCTTGAGATGAAACAATGCGATGCACCAGTGTCAAAAAGAACTTTAGCTGGAATATCGTTAACATGAAGGTTACCCATGATGACATCTGACGAGTCCTCTGCCTTAGCTGCATTCATCAAATTGACCTTGGCGTGCTTGGGGTTATGCTTGACCACAACTGTACTTGCCGATCTCACAGGAGGAGGAGGAGGGAGACGCCTCTGATTGAAGCACTTGTTGGCATAGTGACCCTTATGTTGGCACTTGTTGCACGTGACCTCTAAAAGCGGACGGTGATACGGAGCACTCGATCTTGGAGCTTGAGACGAAGTCTTGTTCTGAAAGCCAGGGTTGGGTGGGTGGGAAGATCCACTGTCACCTTTGCTCTTCTGTTGATAAGGCTGACGGAACGGAGGAGGAGGAAGCCAATACTTCTGCTGCTTAGCCACTTGAGTGGAGGAAGAAGGAGTAGCATCTCTGACTCGCTTCTTGGAAGCATCACACTTCGGTTGAGCAGCCTCTTGCTTCAATGCCATGTTATAAAACTCATCGTACCTCCTGGGCTCAAAGAGGACAAGAGCTAGCTGGATTTGTTCTCTGAGACCACCCCTGAACTGGTATATCATGCTCTTCTCGTCAGGGACGTCCTGGTTAGCAAAGCGGGCGAGCTTCTGAAACATCTTGTTGTAATCGTAGACAGACATAGAGCCTTGCTTTAGGTTGCGGAATTCCTCACGCTTGCTTTCAACCACGCTCTGAGGGATATGATGAGCTTTGAAGTCTTGGCGGAATTCATCCCAGGTAATCACACGGCCTCCTCTGGAATCTTTGTACTGCTGAAACCATTCTGCAGCTTGGTCTTTGAGTTGGAAGGAAGCGAACTTGACAAAGTCCTCAGGCCTGACGTTACTGCACTCGAAATGCTTGCACAAGTCCACGAGCCAATCATCAGCGTCAGTTGCCTCAACGCAATTGCTGAAGGTCTTTGGCTGGTTAGCAAGGAACCGGTTGATTGTAGCAAAGTGATTCTGATTGTTGCCTTGATTCTGGTTCGCTTGGTTGCACTCTTGAAGAAGTTGCATGATCAGCTGCGTGTTTGCATTGGTAGCGGCCATCACAGCTTGCCATGCCTCCGGAGGAGGAGGTGGTGGTGGCGGGTTAGGATTCAGAGTCGTGCGCGTTGGAGGAGCCATCTTGAAGAGGTTGACATCCATTAGCACATTGATAGACAAATATTGAAGCTGAACCAACGAGTAGAAATTGTAACATATAGTCTTCACATCCGAACAAAATGAACGAATGCATTCCAATTGAAATGGTCACATATCCATAGATTGAGAAGCCACTTAGAATTTAGGTAGAGGAATAAAATCAATAAGGTACGAAGCAAGAACGAATACTCGGTAAGGATCACCCAATCTCAAACCAAATATCCGTGGAAGAAGAACTAGAGCTACAAGAATTCCCACCTATGAAACTCCCGAACCTTTCCGGTTATGCAATCAGGTGTTGGGGATACAGGGGAAGCATAATATCTCACCCAAATCTAGCAAATCCTACATCCAGCTGTATCCATCCTTCAACACATAACCGAGAAAAACTTTGGAAATCGTCTACCTCAACCTTCGAAAAGCATCCTGTCGGTGTCAAAACCGGCGGATCCCGGGTAGGGGGTCCCGAACTGTGCATCTAGGATCGGTGGTAACAGGGGCAAGGGACACGATGTTTTTACCCAGGTTCGGGCCCTCTCGATGGAGGTAATACCCTACTCTTGCTTGATTAATATTGATGATATGGGTAGTACAAGAGTAGATCTACCACGAGATCGTATAGGCTAAACCCTAGAAGCTAGCCTATGGTATGATTGTATGTCTATTGTCTATCAACTAGCCTGGCCTCGGCTTATATAATGCACCAGAGGCCTAGGATAACAAGAGTCCTAGCCGAATACGCTGGTGAGGAGAAGTCCTTGTCTTGATCGCCAAGTCTTGTGGAATCTTCCTTGTATGCGGCAGCTGTCCGAACTGGCCCATGAGTATACGTCCATGGGTGTCCTCGGCCCAATCTATCATATCGGGAGATGATGTGTTGAGTACCCCCTAGTCCAGGACACCGTCAGTAGCCCCCTGAACCGGTCTTCAAGTTAGGGACGCACCTCGATTCTTCCGAACTGGTCTTCATCTTCGGTTGACGGTCTTGAAAACTGGTTCAACAAATCTTCTCATCTTCGATCTTGAGGATCGCCGAAATGCATTCGACGAGTTTATACGTCGGGTATCCGAGGAGCCCCTTAAAGTTTCTAGCCTTTATCAACGCCTTATTATTTTTATGCCATACCTCGGGTTTGAAGTTATTCCCGGGAGGCAGTGTCCTCTTGCGTCCGAGCTCTAACACCGGACTGTATTCGAGGTATCTTTTGCAGCCGAGCACCAATGCCGAACCGCTTCCCAGCTCTAACGCCGGAATGTATCCGAGCCCCAATGCCGGACTATGTATCCGAGCTCCAACGCCGGACTGTATCCGAGCTCCAACACCGGACTATATCCGAGGTGTCATATCACCTTGGTTCAAAAAAGTTGAAGGAGTTTAGCCAAGCTTAATGCCGGAAATGCCCTCTATGGAGCCAGCCACTAGCGCCCGAGCTTTATGCCGGACTGCTTCCGAGGTGGTGCACCACCCCGACTATGGGCCAATTTTTTGTCAATATTTTTTATTATTGCAATTCATTCTCTGCCGAGATATATGGCCAGTAGCCCTCAAGGTGTGTATCGGTCTAAAACCCGAGATGCACCTGAAGGATGACGTAAGACCGCTGATCCTAGTAGCCGCTGAGGCTCAGGTTGATTTGCAAAATCGGCCTGAGGATCAAGTCCAAGCTCGGCAGAATACTTCGGGACACTAAAAGCGGCGTGCTTAGTCCTCGAGACTCAGGTTGGGTGCGGCCGACCAACCTGAGGATCAAAATCTCCTCGGAAACTATATTGCACATAAAATTTTTTGCATTGGACAAGCAATGCAGTAGCCCCCGAGACACTGGTCGGGTGGCAACACCAGATCAGGGGATCGATGTGCCCCTTTAATATTTGTAAATAATAAGCCCGAAGCCCAGTAGCCCCCGAGCCTTAATGCGGGCACGGGTGGCCGAATTAAGGATCAATATCCATAGTAAAATCACAAATTATGTGTAATGACTCTATGTATCCAAGTACTTTACGTCATTAATGCTCAGATCCGCATTATACAAAACTTTGTTGACCGACCATCAGCTTCCACCTCCTCGGCCAGTAGCCGAGGAGTGTTTGTCCTACTTTATAAAGCCTTTATGAGGGCAAAGATTTATAACAAACAAGGCAATCTGGCCATACGGTTTTATAAACAAAGGTGCGCAGAGAGTTATATTACTGTTTAACAGAAGAAATGTCTTCCAAAGAAAATAGTCCCGCTATCGGTTCCTTTCTTTGGGTTGTTATGCTAAGCATGATCATTAAACCTCAACACTAATTTAAGAGCAAAATATTGAGGATTTAGTTTGGGAGGCCAGTTAATAGCCCCTGGTAGTGTTCGGCGACAGTCGGGGTTGAGCCGTAAACACTTCAGCCAATGTTATGAACGGCCTGTCATTTAACATAGTCATCGGATCGCTGACTAGTTTACGCTTATTGTGAAAGTCAGTTTTTGGCTTTCTCCACTGAGGTGCTTAACCATGTGAGCTGGAAGCACAATCGCAGTGGTTCTCCCTTTGCACGCCTAGCCGAACAAAACGGAAGTAGGAAGCAAGTGCAGGAGCCGGGCAACCCAACTATTGACCGAAGACACAATTCGAAACCGATGCATATATATCAATATCTGAGAATGTTTTTATCGAATCCCTAAAGGTGTCCGACGTTGCACTGCGAGACTAATGCTGGAAAAGCACAAATAGTTTAAAAGTGCCAAAAATCTTGGAAAACCAAGAAACGTCAGTAAAAACATGACGTCCGAACAATATCAAGTGTTCGGTGCCAATCCGAAAGTTGGTCTTAGAAAAAAGAAGTGCTTCTGTCGTGCTTTAACATGATACATCCTATCTCAAGACTTCGAGCGGGTCAGCCTACGGCTTCAACCTCCTATCCCGAGGGCGGAGTACTTCTCATCAGGCCAGTTTAGCAAACTAAACTCTAGCGGCTTTGAGAGAGAAATTAGGCTCCCCGGCTAGTGACCGCACACTCATGTCGAAAAAAGGAGTGATAAATAATAATAAAACTTTGCAACGACTAAGAAGAAGAACACTTATTATAAAATGGCTCAAATAAACTTAAGAGTCCCCAAGTGACTTGGGTAGAAGAATGATTGCATGTACCGAAGTACTTATATCATATCTATGTTCAACCGAACTTTAAACGCGTCTTAACCGACCGTCAGCTTCTCCCTCTTCGGTCAAGGACCGAAAAGTGTTATGTACTCCATCGGTCGAGAATATCGACGGTGTTTCCAATAACCAGGCAATCATGCCATAAGGCTGTGACAGACAAAGCGCGCTCAGGGAACTTATGCTATATTACCGTGAAGTGTAAGAAGCATCTTTGAAGAAAATAGTACCCCCATTGATACCTTTCTTCGGTGCTCATTGTTATTATGAGACTTGTGCAATAGATTTTTTGTACTCATGAGTTCCGTTGTGTGCCGACCATCATTGAAAACTATAAGAGCGCTAGCTTTCGGCTTCACCCAGTCTGAGGTCCGGCTCGGTTGATCCGATCGTGACAATCGCAGAGGTGCTCCCTTTACTCCCTAGCCGAACAATCGGGAACGTAGGGGTAAACACAGGAGCGAGGCAACCCAGCTTGCAAATCGCTTAAGTCAATATGGTGCATATTATGGCGTAATACACGAACAAGGAACGAAGCTATACAAGTATAATCATATGCAATAGGAAAAGCTTCATAAAGAAAGCCCCCAAGTAAACGGGGTATTTGAATTTATGCGTCACAAACAAAGTTTGGACAAGGAAATTTTTTACAAGCAACTTTTTTCCAAAAAGTATAATGTTTGGTCGAACCGAGCACAAGTTAGAAATTAAAGCTTTGAGCATGAAAGCGACTTAGCTGGTTAATGTGTTCGGTATTGATGACGTGGTCCGAGCTTGATGCGGGCCAAGGTTCCATCCCCCAAGCTGGTCCCGAGGTGGCGGAGCGGAGAGCTCGACACGCCGAAGTGGTGACATAGCATGGTCAATGCAGACCGGCAGAGTGACGCCAAAGTCCCCGAATCATTTTCCTGTGCACAAAAATAGTGCAAACCGGAGATAATAGTAATAATGATAATTAAAAAAAATGTTACATAATAAATAATTTATGCAAAGTGAGTAATAAAAGAAATATGGTCTGGCACCGAAGTCAATGTCGATGCAGGGCGTCAGCGTGATGTAGTAAAGGCGTGGCAAAACCTGAATTCACAGGTCGGTCCGAGCTCCGGATGCGGCGTTCGCCGGACTATGTACGGAAATTGATCGAATCACCACGCGACCGTCGTTAATGCGGTCACCATTTGATAGACCTGTGTACATATCATGGACAAATCAGAGTAATAATTCCTTTGGAAAAATGAACCCAAACAGGCAAAAAATACTGGGATTAATAGCACCTGGTTTATTTGTTGTAGCAATCCGAAGGAAGATGATTCCCAAAATTGGGACTCGCTCCGCACACCCATTGCCTGATGGGCGATAAAACGACGGCATGGCAATGCTGGTAAAGGTTGACTTGCCGAGGCAAAGCCCTCGGCCCAGCTAACTTGACGGAGCTGGTCGGCTAGTGACGCCGAAGCGTCCGGAGTAGGTTGATGAAGAGATGGCGAAGCCCCCGGTCCAGCCGAAATGTCGAAGTAGGTCAGCGTGATGGACACCAGCTTGAAGAAGCAATAGTGCGACCCTGTCGATGCAGGTGGTGACGTGGTCGATGCCGGCTTGATGAAGCGACCGTGCAGCGATGCCGGTATGCCCGCTCCGTGTAATCCATGGGGCGGCGATGTTGATGATGATTTATCCTTCGCGATGCCGGACTCTTGTTCGGCTTGCCGAGATGATGATCCGAAGAAGTTGAGCTCGGCTAAAGTGACGACGTGTCTAGCAAAGGTCGGCAGCCGTGGAGTAATATTGCCGGACTGGTTTGACACCAGCATGATGTTGAAAATCATGTTCAAAAGATCTTAAAGTTAGTGGGATGTGTTCGGGAACAAAATACAATACCCCATACAAAACTTCCTTCAAAAGGGATGTCCGAAATCCCGTTCATAAAAAAGATGAACTTGGGTCGGATTCGTTTTCGGGCAGAAAACAGATCCGAAAAGTGATGCACTAATCGGAAGGTTCCCGGAGTTTGGACGGTCGGATCGAGCTGAAATTTTGAGAGATGGTAGATATAGGAATTACGCAGCCGATCAACGGTTGGATCTTCCAAAGGACGTCCGAGCTAGAAGCTGGACACCACGCCCTAAACTCATCCAAATTCCCATCCAGATTTGACAGGGCTCCGGTATATCGTGGATTGCCAGAGATTTCTCCATTGGAACTCGACGAAATTTTCCAGGGTTGTTGTAGACTTAATTCCGCACAATTCCACCAAAGCGATCGTCAAAGCGAAACTCGGGGAGGTGGTGGTGGCAGATACGAGTTCGCTGTCCAGAAAAACAACACGGTCGCTTGAGGGCAATGTTGACGTTGAGCCCCCGAGCTCCATGGATGATTCCTTCATGATCTTAATAGAGATCGGAGTTGATGTTTGATGAAGGCCCTCGTCCAAACATGGTGATCCGAACACGGGCCGCAATTCTTGGTTGAACCAAGGTGACCAGTCGAGCTGGTGACGAAGATGCCGAAGTCGCAGTTGATTTGCAGACGAGCCATCGATCCTTTTGTCGATCACACAGCGGAACTCTCAATGAAATCATCAATGTCGGTGTCAAAACCGGTGGATCCCGGGTAGGGGGTCCCGAACTGTGCGTCTAGGATCGATGGTAACATGAGGCAAGGGACACGTTGTTTTTACCCAGGTTCGGGCCCTCTCGATGGAGGTAATACCCTACTCCTGCTTGATTAAGATTGATGATATGGGTAGTACAAGAGTAGATCTACCACAAGATCGTAGAGGCTAAACCCTAGAAGCTAGCCTATGGTATGATTGTATGTCTATTGTCTATCGACTAACCTGGCCTCGGCTTATATAATGCACCAGAGGCCTAGGATAACAAGAGTCCTAGCCGAATACGCCAGTGGGGAGAAGTCCTTGTCTTGATCGCCAGGTCTTGTGGAATCTATCTTGTATGCGTCAACTGTCCGAACTGGCCCATGAGTATACGACCACGGGGGTCCTCGGCCCAATCTATCAGATCGGGAGATGACGTGTTGAGTACCCCCTAGTCCAGGACACCGTCACATCCGTTATACAAGTTATGGCAATACTCCCGAACTCCCGCCCCAGTACTGGGTGGCGTCGAGGTTATCTCACCAACAACTGCATAAAAGAGATTTTCGATGTCGGTGAACTAAACTCAGGTATTCCAGAACTGTAATGATAAAATTGTGATGACAACACCTCGGAGCTCAACTCCCCGGGACACTGCCACAACCCCTAAATGACAGGAGGCACCAAGAACAATGTTCTCGTCACAAATCGATCGGAATGATTCCAAGATACCCGCGTGATCCTAAATTTTTTTTAGTGAAATTTGAGAAGAGAAGAGTCAAAACTCTACGTCAGGATGCCTTACAAGAGCGATGAAGGGACTCGGGAGTAAAAAGAATTTCTAAACTCTTCGATATATAATTCCTAAATGACTCGAAACATTTTTTCTAGACTCAACTCGTCAGCTAATTCGATCAAGCAGTGGGGGCACCTAAGGTCGGGGAAGGCTTTGATTACCAACTTGTAACGCCCTCGATGCGGCTATATCTACTACGTGTCTAAGCACGACTTAGAGGCATAACCGCATTGAAAGCAATGTCGCAAGTAAGATAATCTTCACAACAACCCATGTAAATAGATAATAAGTGGAAAGGTACATAGTTGGCTTACACTCGCCATGTCACACAAAGTACATGAATAACATTACAATCATCCAATACACTCATGGTCCGACTACAGTACCAAAATAAAAGATCAACCCCAACAAGCGACATGGTCCCGATCGCCCCAACTGGGCACCACTATTGATCATCAGGGAAAGACACATAGTAACGGCGTGAGTCTTCGTCGAACTCCCACTTGAGCTCAAGCGCATCATCTGAAACGGAGTCATCAGGCCCTGCATCTGGTTTGGAAGTAATCTGTGAGCGACGGGGACTCAGCAATCTCGCACCCTCGCGATCAAGACTATTTAAGCTTATAGGTAAGGCAAGGTAATATGTGGAGCTACAGCAAGCGACTAGCATATTTGGTGGCTAACCTGTTCGCAAAAAAGAGCGAGAAGAGAAGGCAAAGCACGAACGAAGAACTAGAGAAACAACCTACGGCAAACATTACTCCAACACCGTGTTCACTTCCCAGACTCTGCCGAGAAGAGATCATCACGGTTACACACGCAGTTGATTCATTTTAATTAAGTTAAGGTTCAAGTTATCTACAATCGGACATTAACAAATTCCCATCTGCCCATAACCGTGGGCACGGCTTTCGAAAGTTCAAATCCCTGCAGGGGAGTCCCAACTTAGCCCATCACAAGCTCTCACGGTCAATGAAGGATAAACCTTCTCCTGAGACATTCCGATCAGACTCGATATCCCGGTTCTACAAGACAACTTCGACAAGGTAAAACAAAACCAGCAACACCGCCCGAATGTGCCGACAAATCCTGATAGGAGCTGCACATATCTCATTCTCAGGGCACACCGGATTGTCCAAGGTACGGGTAGGCCAGCCCAGAGTTGCCCCTGGTGGCCACCGGTAGCTGACAGGTTGGACCAATGCTCAGAGGAGCACTGGCCCGAGGGTTTAAATAAATATGACCCTTGAGTCCGCGGAACCCAAGAGAAAAAGAGGCTAGGTGGCGAATGGTAAAACCAAAGTTGGGCATTGCTGGAAGAGTTTTATTCAAGGGGAACTGTCAAGGGGTTCCCATTATTACCCAACCGCGTAAGGAACACAAAATCCGGAAACATAACACCGATATGACGGAAACAAGGGCGGCAAGAGTGGAACAAAACACTAGGCAAAAAGGCCGAGCCTTCCACCCTTTACCAAGTATATAGATGCATTAAGATAACAAGATAATATAGTGATATCCCAACAATTAAACAATGTTCCAACAAGGAACGATCTCCAATCTTCACCTGCAACTAGCAACGCTATAAGAGGGGCTGAGCAGAGCGCTAACATAGCCAATCAACGGTTTGCTAGGACATGGTGGGTTAGAGGTTTGACATGGCAATTTGGGAGGCATGATAAGAAAGTGGTAGGTATCGTAGCATAGGCATAGCAAGAGAGCGAGCATCTAGCAAGCAAAGATAGAAGTGATTTCGAGGGTATGATCATCTTGCCTGCAAAGTTGTCAGAGTTGACTGGATCCTCGAAAGCAAACTCAACGGGCTCCTCGTTAGCGAACTCGTCTCCCGGCTCTACCCAAACAAGACAAATAAGCAAAAGGACCACAATCAACCACGTGCAAAAGCTCGAACAACATGATGCAAACATGGTATGCTATGCGGGATGCGACATGTGATGCATATGCAAGATTTGACAAGGAATGGTTGAACCTGGCCTCAACTTGTAAATCCAAGAGTGCCGCTGGAAAGGTGAGGTGATTTCGGTTGAAATCGATATAAAGAACCAGAATCGGATGCACGGTTTGGAAATGGCAAGCAAAACAAATATAGCACCGGTCTACGATAAACAGCAAGTCGCCATCTAAATGCATCAAAATAATTATGCTACAGCACTCAAACATGACAACAAAATACATGGCAGGGATCCATTCATGATGCTTGAAAAAAGATGAACTCTGAGCTATGGCCAATTCATCCATTAACAGGTTCAAACAAGCATGTCAAAAATGCAAACGATAACAGGTTTCAGACTTAGTGAAATTAACACTAGTCTGGAATTTCAGATCAGGTAGCACACTTTGGAGTATGAAAACTATATGCTAGAGGAGCTTAACATGTCAAAGCAAGGCATGGCATGGAGCTACTCAAACAACTTAACAAAAGTCCCTTAGTGACCTTGAGCCAAAAGGGATCAGAAAATACAATTGCAAGCATGTGAACATGGGAAAAACATAATCAGATTACAGACTTAGTGAAAAACTGGAGCATGCAAATCTATTAACGAGTAGGCATGTTCACGAGCTTGATGCACTCACTACAGAGCATGGCATGACAAACTAAGCATACACCCATCAAGAATACATATTATATAAGCTAGAAATGGCAAGAACAACAACGTAGCATGCACGGATCAACAACAACATCCTCAGCAAAATCGCTAATAAGTAGACAATCTGCCAGGAATTACGAAATAGCAAAAGTAGAGCTCGATTGACTCAAGCTAGGGTGCTCCATAAATGCAAACAAAGACATGGATGGATAGAGCACCACAATGTTAATATAACAACATTACTGATCATCCTCAAAAGAGGCACAGATCACTAGGAAACAACATGAACGTATGGCATATTGATAAAAGCAGATCAAGGACTTAGTGAAATTCTAAGTCCTTGAAATCAACATTAACGAATGCACTACTTTACGAGCATGTGCTAGTCACCACACACATCACAAAAATACATGGATAGCACCTCTGTAAAGATGGCATGGCATATAACAAAACTCATGTAGAACTCAGGAGCATATCATGCACACAATAATCATGGCAAAAATGACAAATAGCTATTTGGTGTAGCAGATCTGACAATTATCTCAAATAGCTCTCTTCCAACAGCATTTCGGGCATCAAGATGAGCTCAAATGAAAATGATGCAATGAGATGAAATGATGTGCTCTCTGATACAAACATTTTGATATGCTACACGCGCAAAACGGAGCTACGAAGAGAGAGTTACAATGCCGTGAACATGTGCAAAAAAATATTGAGCGAGAGGGAAAAATCAACCGGATCTGGATCTAGGGTTCCTCGGCACGCGAACCGAGGCAACTCCGGCGAACTCTCGGCGGCTCCGGGGAGCTCGAAGAAGCGGCGGGGAGGCGAGGGAGAGGCGGATCCAGCCTCTCCCGTCCGGATCCGGCGGCGGGTGGCGACTTCGGCCACCGAGGAAGGTGAGGGGGCACGGGGAGGCGAGCTCGTGGCTCCGGCGAGCTCCTGCTGGCCGGCGACGAGGCAAAGGCTTAGGGGAACGGCGTCAGGCGGCGGCGGGCGAAGACGGGCGGCGGGGCGAACCGCGTGGAGGCGAGGGGCGGCGGCGCGCCGGGCGCGGGGCGGCTCGGGCCGCGGGGGCCTGCCCGGGCCGCGCGGGCCGGCACGGTGGGAGACGGTGGCGGTGACACTTGGCGGCTCGCGATTGGACGGGGGAGCGGGGCGGACGTGTCCGGCCGGTGGAGAGGAAATGTCCAGCGGCGCGAGGGGAAGTAGGTTAGGTTTCATCTGCAAATTTTGGGGGGATGCACCTATTTATAGATAGAGGGAGTTAGGAGACTTCAAATGCGGTGCGGTTTTCGGCCACGCGATCGTGATCGAACGATCTAGATGATGGAGAGGGTTTTGGTGGGTTTTGAGCCAAAATGGAAGGGTGTTGGGCTGCAACACACACGAGGCCTTCTCGGTCCGTCGGTTAACCGTTGGAGTATCAAACGAAGTCCAAATGGTACGAAACTTGACAGGCGGGCTATCGGTAGTAAACCAAGGCCGCTTGGCAAGTATCGGTCCAATCCAGAAATTTTTAACCCCCACACACGAAAAGAAGGTAGAAAGGACCACCGGAGGAGATAGGAGCGTCGGAATGCAAAATGGACAACGGGGAAAAAGCTCGGATGCATGAGACGAACACGTATGCAAATGCAATGCACATGGTGACATGATATGAGATGCATGACAACGGCAATAACACACGGAGACAAAAACCCGAACCCGAGGAAATAAAATAACTTAGCGCCAGAAACGGCTAGAGTTGGAGTACATATAAGGTAAATTACATCCGGGGTGTTACAGACGGCGTCGGCATCGTCGCTTCCCTCTTTGTGGCGTTGTTTGGAAGATCTTTGGATTC
The DNA here is from genome assembly GCA_034509565.1 of Triticum monococcum. NCBI lineage: Eukaryota > Viridiplantae > Streptophyta > Magnoliopsida > Poales > Poaceae > Triticum > Triticum monococcum. Next base: position 69,567,291 of record CM067842.1, on the reverse strand, counting down.
CGTTCGTGCTCTTCATATGCTAGACGCTCACGACATTGCGGCCGGCAGGTGCCCAACCGGCAATGTGGTGGTGTGACGTCCGGTTTGGCAATAATGATGATGGCAAGCAGTGCAGAGTCGCGATAGGGCTTCGGTTGTTGGTTCTTACCCAACATGCTCGAGGTCTCTTCTACGTCTCGCCATGCCGTCGCAGAGTCAGAGCTGCCGTGGTGTGCTAGGTGGTGACGATGACAAGTGGCTGGTGGTATTCCAGGAGGTGTTGGTTGACGCCAACTCTGCCATTTCTTCTGTCTTTTGGTGGTCTTCTCAATCGGAGCTGTCTAGACTTCTGCACTGGCAATCGTCTGTTTGGCATGGGCCGACATGGATTTCTGCGTTTGTGGCAACAAGGGCTTCATTGGCGGAAGTCGATGGTGAAGTCGGAGTCACTGGGTGATGACGACGATGCTTGGTGACGACCTCGATTTTGTGGTTCTTCTCTACAGCGTTTTGTGTTTCTCCATGTGGGTGGCCAAGTCGGCCGGTTTTGCCCTGTGTGGGCTGTTGTAATGGTTTTAGCCCGGTTTTTCGTAATTAACCGGGCAACCACTTTCTTTTTTAACGAAATCAAGATCCTTAGGGGCCAAGTTCGAAAGAAAAAAGATAGAAGCAGGGAGTCATCCACCCATGCAGAACTCCTAAGATCACTCTTTCGCCAACGTATGTGCAACAGAGTTGGCCTCCCTCGATAGAAAGAATATAAAATGTTGGTAAAACGCTAGCCTGAATGCAAATTTCTTCTTCTATGGCATATTGATCACCTCTATGCAGTCAGATTGCCCAAAAAATAACCGGGGTATAGATAGGGGCTGCCACCATTGCCCAAAAATCTTCATCCTGTGGCGTATTGATCACCTCTATGGTGGAGTATACGAAGACTGGGGCACGTACGTGGATATCAAAGCTAAATAGTTACCCTGATTTGGGTGACGAGACCGGGGCACCTACGTAACCCAACAGGCCAAGAGATCAAACGAAGATAGGAGGATATACTTGTCGGCTTGTTGCGAGCCGTGCTGCTGGTCCGGCATACCGTGTCAGGCATGGGCGAGGTTTATCCTCAAGAGAGGGTAGTGCCCCTGGTAAGAGCATCAACAGCCGCCTCTCCTCAAACGACGCGTCCGATCAGTTATGAGAGAAAAAAAAAGCCGGACCCCATATCTTTTATATTTAAATAGCTACCCTCACCATCTATTTAACATGCAAGCATACCACATCGTCGCATTATATGCATGAAAAAAAGATCCATCCTCACTATCATATGTCTCTTAACATGCAAACATGTCATTTTGAACACATGCATGAAAAAAGACCCATCTCAACATGCAGACATACATGAGAATTTTTATTCTATTATTCTATTTATATTTAATAAATATTTTACAACTATACATTAATCAAACATAATAAATATTCATGTTTCATACAACGAATCACAATGAAATATGTTGCAAAATATTCCCGCAACAACATGCGGGGTATCATCTAGTTATCCTTATACGATCAGGTTGTCCGCAAACCCTCATATTAATACTAAATCTAGGGAGAATATGAAGGCTCGGGACGCGCCCGGGCAGTCTGCCATGTAAGACGCAGCCCACCCATGCCATTTTTCCTCTTTCTTTATTCTTTCTTTTATTTTTCTTTCTTTATCTCCATCAATCACATGCAAGTGACCGTACGTGTAAGGAAGAAAATGAAGAATATCGTTGCATGCACGAACAACTGGGGGCTCAAAACGGACACGCTCGGGCATAGACCGGGCGCGTCTGCGGACGTTTAGGAGGGCGGATTTGCTAAGCCAGGCTGTAGATGCTCTAATGACGCACGCTAATCTAGCTTTCAGACCGGCATAGGTGGATCCAATGATGATCCATGCTGGCAAGTTGACCACCTTATTCGTTTCTGCTCGCGGCACCGTCACTGCCTCTCGTCCGTCTACCATCCGTAATAAAAGGAAGCGTGAGGTTATCCTAGGATGTCTTTCCCTCCCTGGAGGCGTCATTATGGAGCCCATCACCCCCCTCGTCATCTATTGAAAGAACATGTGGTGCCCCCATGTTTGGTTTTGATAATTGATGACAATCTCTATGGACTAATGGTTGCCTTGAGTTATATTTGAAGGTTTTGTCCATAGGCTTTTTTGGAGTACATGTGTTGGTTTCTAGGAGAGTTTGTGTCGACCAAGGTGCTATTCAAGGAATTATCCAAAGATTGGTCATTTGAGAGTTGAGCTTATTGCAAGCATGTCTTGAAGAAGAAGATTGTTTGATCATTCATGTTTACCTTCAAGACATCATCCAAATGAAGAGAGTTGGAAAGAATCAAGGTTGATCAAGACTAAGTCAAGAGTGAATCAAGTTGATCAACACATAAAGCGTACACGATGTACAGAGGGATCAAGTGATCCCATGGTATGGTAAGCATTGTCCATTACGCTTTGTGTATTAACCCATGGTCTTCGTGAGAGTTCTTTGTGGGGTTAGGTTGCGGTGCGCAAATTCAAGTGAAGCATCACGAAGAGATCAAATGCTTGAAGCTTGCCGTCCATTGTGGTGACAATGGACTTGTGAAGATGTGCGAAAGAGTGGCTCACCCATAGTTGAGTATGGGGGAGCAATCAACTAGTCTTCATCGAGCCAACACAATCAAGAAAGGTGGTCCAACTTGAGGGAGTCAAGATCGTCATCATCTAGCTCAAGTAGACCATGTGCAAGGCAAAGGTTTGCCCTTGGTAGGTTTTCTATTTTACCGGTCTCATGATGGTAGTTGGGAGACCGGGTCATAGGATCGATTGCCGTACTATCAAGGGGGGCTCTCGATGAGTAGCTTGATCGTATCATTCGTAGAGAGCTCAAATCATTGCATCCTTGCATCATATTTCTTGGTTCTTGTTTAGTTCTCTTTGTGAGTCTTAGAGCTTATGGTCATCTTGATGACAAGCTTGAGTTCATCGAAAACGGAGTTCGCATGCATCTTCTATGATGTTTTCGGTGTTGGAGATTTTACCGGTCTTTTCCGAGGAAGGGTTCTCACCATTTGAAAGGATCGATATGGTTGACTAGAGGGGGGGGGGGGCGGGGTGAATAGGCAACTACCAATTTTTAGCTTTTCTTTACCAAATTAAACTTTGCATCAAAGTAGGTTGTCTAGATGTGCAACTAGGTGAGCAACCTATATGATGCAATAGCAACAAGCATACAAGCAAGCAAGGGTAGAAACACTAAAGAGCTTGCACAAGTAAAGGTAAGAGATAACCAAGAGTGGATCCGGTGGAGACGAGGATGTGTTACAAAAGTTCCTTCCTTTTGGGGGGAAGTACGTCTCCGTTGGAGCGGTGTGGAGGCACAATGCTCCCCAAGAAGCCAGTAGGGCCACCGTATTCTCCTCACGCCCTCACACAATGCGAGATGCTATGATTCCACTATTGGTGCCCTTGAAGGCGGCGACCGAACCTTTATAAATAAGGTTGGGGCAATCTCCACAACTTAATCGGAGGCTCCCAACAAGACCATGAAGCTTCACCATAATGGAATATGGCTCCGAGGTGACCTCAACCATCTAGGGTGCTCAAACACCCAAGAGTAATAAGATCTGCTAGGGATGAGTGGGGGAAACGAAAATCCCTTGGTGGAAGTGTAGATCGGAGCCTTCTCAACCACTCCCGAGCAAATCAACAAGTTTGATTGGCTAGGGAGATAGATTGGGCAAAATGAAGCTTGGAGTATTTAATGGAGCCTGAGCAATAAATAGAGCTTGGGGGAGGAAGAGGTAAGTGAGAAGGAAGAAGGGGACTCCCTTTTATAGTGGGAGCAACAAACCCGTTGCCCCCCACCAACCAGCCCCGCACAGGGCGGTACTACCGCTGAGAGGGGGCGGTACTACCGCCAAGATAGCGGTACTGCCGCGCCAGCCAGCGGTACTGCCACGCTGAGGAGACTTAGTAGGGAACGGACCCAAATGCGGTACTACTGCCACTACAACCATGACTAGTGCCGCAAAACCCGACACGAGAAAAAGACCTCTCGAATCAAGGCGGTAGGAGCCAGACTACCCAGCCGTACTACGGCAGTGGGATCAAGGGAGGTAGTACCGCTGTGGAGCGATACTGCCGCTTGTGATCCTTCAGCCGTAGTACCGCAGGCAGTACGGTACTACCGCTGGGGCGTGCGCGCGAGAGAGAAGGGATCTCTCAAAAATGTTGAGGACAAGGCGGAGGTGCCAGGCCCCCAGTGGTACTACTGCTGTGGAGCCAAGGGCGGTACTATCGCTGCGGAGCGGTACTGCCGCTTGGCTCCTCAGCGGTACTACCGCTGGGTGCGCGGTACTACCGCTTAGACCTAGACAGGACAAGGAAGAGAGAAGAGATCACTTCACAGGAAAGGAAATGCTCGAAGGGTGAGAAGCAGATGTGTACGTGATGATTCCACCCATGCAAAACCCCAGCGGACCCCCTCTTGATAGTACGGTGCCCTCTACGCAACTAGTCCACCGAGAAAGAAACGAACGAGCTACACCGTCTTGGAATACACTCCGAGGGGAAGAAGGCGTCTCGTGCCAGGGAAGAATCTGTGAATTATTCAAAGCACATGATTAGTCCGCAAACATGTTGTCATCAATCACCAAAACTACCTTGAGAGAGATATGCCGTAACAATCTCCCCATTTTTGGTGGAATGATGACAACTAGGGATTTGCGCAAGGAAAAGACATGAAACGAAGAAAACTAAGAACTACAAAATATAGACGGGCTCCCCCAGAATGTTTGCACCTAGAGATGGCACGACACACACATTCGGATCAACACTCCCCCTACATTTTATAGTCCAACAATACTAAGCACAGGATATATGAGAGAAGTGAATATACAGGACAAGCATGCATCTCATAATAAACTACGGTACTCTGAAATGACATAAGTAATAAGGTAGCGATTGGGAGCATATGTCTCACACCATATGTCTAGAACTTAGGTCTCACACCAATCCAAACCAAAGAAGGACACCAAGAGAACACACAAGAAACCACAAGACCACGACACAAAACACGACACAAGAAGCAAATCCCTACACTCTCTCCCCCTTTGGCAGCGAGTAAATCTGGACGTTCAACTCGAGCTTTTGGGCTCGGCTCGCGCTCGCTGCAACTCGGCCCGAGCTAGGCTCGGCCCGACAAGTAAAGAGGCCGAGCCGAGCTGTGCTTTTGGGCTTGTTTCTACCTCAAGCCAAGCCTGACCCGGCTCGGTCCAACTCGCGAGCTAAACGCTCGCAGCCCAGCGAAGCCCAGCTGAACAACATGCACCCCAATTGAGCCCATCTAGCCCAGCGAAATGACTACAGAGAGACAGACGGGGGAATCAATCGCTAGGGTTGCTCACTTGCTCGTCGCCGCCGCACTCCACCTGCCTGGGCGTCATTGACAGCACGCCACCGCTCCCCTCTGCTCCTCCCTTCCCTCCTCTCCTTCCTCCCCAAGCCCCTGCATTAGCGCGAGCTTTGCATCCCGGCCTCCAGCGCGGCTGCGTACACGCAGGCGAACCACCAGGCTGAGGCCACGCTCGCCGGCGTTCTCTTCCTGCTCGCCGCCGCGGCCGTTGTAGTTGACGACTTGCTCGCTCCCCTCGTCCTGCTGGCAAGTTCCTCACGGCCCGTGGCCGCCGGAAACGGAGATGACCACCTCAAGCTCCCGTGGCCGTCCTGCTGGCAAGTTCCTCACGCCCCTGCAGCACCATCCCGACGCCCGCATGCTGCCGGGTGCCATCCTCCACTGCCGTTCCCGGGCGCTCCAGATGGTGGCCCTACATGGCAGCGACCAGTTGTTGTTAGGCTTGCCGAGCCTCCCGAGCTGCACCGAGCAAGAGGCAAGCTCGGGCCGAGCCCCAATCTCTAGCTCGTCCGACCACTGGGCTCGGTTCGGCTCGGCTCGAGAAGAGGCGAGCTAAGGTAGGCTCGGGGCGAGCCCGGCTCGGCTCGGCTCGCGTCCAGGTATAGCAGCGAGACACCAAAAAGGGCATAGAGTGACACTACGACTCCAGGTGATGGGAGGCGGAAGAGCTCGAACATCACATCTCTGCATCTTCATCATGGGTAGAAAACTGCTCGGCATCGGAGTCAGTCCAGTGGCAATTCTGATGAATCCAGTCCTCCTCTTCAGTGATCTGACCCTCAGACCCACTGGCAACAGTTGCTCCCATCTGACGCATGAGCTCCTTGTGGCGTATCCTGGCATGCTTCTCCGCCACGTGAGTCATGTACTGACCATGAGACTCCATGCAGAAAAGCTTCTTCATCTTGCGCTTAAGCTTCTGTGCCCACGACGGTTCTGCACTAGAGGAGCCAAAGATCTCCGCATGATCATCAGTAGCAGCCTCACCCTCGGTCCCCATGGCAGCAGCAGCAGCAGCAGACGGACCCCCTGTGGCAGCAGTAGCAGATGGACCCCCTGTGTGAGGCGCTGTCCAGTTGTCCTTCTTCCTCAGACGCTTGATCTCATGAGAAACCAAGTCTCCAGTCTCTAGCAGCACTCTGGGATAAGTCTGTGCCCAGGGCCTCTCAATGAGCCTCATGATGAATGGACCATAGATAGGACACTTGCGCTCAGACACGGCAGATAGAAGTTCACACCACATGACATGAGAGATATCCAGGCTCTCTCCAGTGCTTGCTTCCTTCTCATGCTAACAGAAAAGGAGCATGTCCATGAGGTAAGAGTGGACCATATCCAGATTCCCAATCCGAGGGAAGAGAGTCTCACGGAATATGCGATGAAGAATGTCCAGATTACGGAGACAACTCATAGGTCTTCTTCTCAATTACTGGGTGAACCTTCACAGTGCAGTAGGGCCAAAGGGCTTGCTTGTGGGTGGATGTAGCATTGTGGTGAGGACGGAAACCGACAGGAGTCTCAAGCCCGGTATCCACCACATCAAGTAACTCCATGAAAGCCTTCCACTTGATAGAAAGCAGCTTGCCATTGGTCATCCATGTCAGAGTCCTGTCGACATCCGTCCCAAGATGGACGGTGGCATAGAATTGAGCTACCAAATCCGCATCAAAATCCTTGTTGAATTGCATGATCCTGAGAATGTTCAGCTGAGTGCACATCTGAAGAGCTTCACCAAAGTACTCTGGGTCCTTCTCCATAGTATCAGTATCAATGGAACGAACATCAACAAAAAGATTCTTCTTGGCCTTGATCACATCAAAGTAGATGGCAAACTAAAAACGGTTCCAGAACGGTCGGTTGACCAAAGTGGGTTCCTGGGCCACCGCATAGGGGTTGCGGCGACGCTTCTCCCAAAACTCCTTGTTGGTCATCTCAGTCACAGTCTTCCCTTTGGGTTTCTGGGTGGCCCGCTTCGATTGCTGAGGAGGTGGAGGAACACTTGTAGATGCACTTGCTGGAGGCGGTTGGGTGCTCGAGGAACCACCGGCAGGCTCAAAGGTACGGTAGCGTTTTGATGTGGCGCGCCCGGGGTTGATACGGCGACCTTACTGCTCGGAAGGGTCATCACCTGGAGCCAAACACAAGAACACGCAAAACAACCAGAAAGAACGAGCATAAGCGAACAAACACAACAAATAGATCAAGGTGAGGTAGGAAAAAGATGGAAATTGGCATGCAGCGGTAGTACCGTGACCTGTCCGCGGTAGTACCGCCCCAAAGGGAGCGGTAGTACCGCTCTATGTCAAGCGGTAGTACCGCTCCAAAGGGAGCGGTAGTACTGCTTGAGGCGGATAAACAACAGTTTCCTATCACGAGGCGGTGAAACAGCGGTTTCCTACTACCATGGTCAGATCCGGCACTATCGGCCTACCAAATTCAAAAATAATCCTACCAAACTCTAATCTAGAAAGTCTAGTTGCCTTCTCCAACCAACTCAAGCCTAGATTTAGCCAAAAATCTAAAGATGCAACCACCATTGCCCCTAAGAAACAAGAACTGAAAAAGAGACAAAACAAAAGAAGGAACGGGGGCAATATCGGCATCCATGGCAAGAGGACGTGGTGGGGATCGACACCACCAAAGGAAATGGAGAGGGACGCCCCGGAGACGGAGATCCGCCAGAGCCCCCCCGTGGCGAGTGGATGCTGGAGAGAGAGGAAGAGAAAAGAGGGGCAAAGTGAATGGGTATGGGGGAGAAGAAACCTCCCCCTGCCCCTGACTTAACCCCCTGTTCTCGTCCCCCAGCGGTAGTACCGTGCTGGGGGGGGGGCGGTAGTACCGCTTACGAGCAGTAGTACCGCGCACCACCAATGGTAGTACCGCCCAGCACGCCACGGCAACTAAACAGACACGGCTTTAGCTCAACGAAACGACAGAAACGGCAAACACAACGGAAAACAACCAAGACACACCTCATCACAAGAGGGCGGTGGCCGAGGCCACCTATGTTTGAGTAAAAAGGTATGGCACCGCGAAGATTTTAACCGTGGGCCCATGACCAAAACTCGCCCTTTAAGCACAAGTGCCATCAACAATGGCTAAAGTGAAAGACTTGATCAATTTATGCATAATGGGGGGAGGGAGAGTTCATTGAGAGAACAACACTCCCCCTATGTCCATGCCTACACCTAAACTAGACAACAAATTGAGTGTGGTAGGTTGCGCACGGGTTCAAGCCACATTGCTCGAATCAATGATATTTAGCTCATGCCTTAACTCGCGAAATCTTGCTTCATCCAAGGGCTTCGTGAAAATATCTGCAAGGTTGTCATGAGTGTTGACATAGTTGAGTTCGATCTCTCCTCGCCTAATGTGATCCCGGATGAAGTGATACCGAATCTCAATATGCTTCGTCTTGAAGTGTTGCACCGGGTTGAGAGAAATCTTGATGGCACTTTCATTGTCACACCAAAGAGGCACTTTGTCACAAGTGACACCGTAATCCTTTAAAGTTTGCCTCATCCATAGAAGTTGTGCATAACAACTACCGGCGGCAACATACTCCGCCTCAGTGGACGAGAGAGACACACAACTTTGCTTTTTGAAAGACTAACTTACCAGAGAGCAACCAAGGAATTGGCGTGGACTTCCTATCCACTTTGTCTCCCGCCCAATCGGAATCCCAGTAACCTACAAGCTTGAAGTTTGATCCTCTTGGGTACCATAAGCCAAAGTTTGGGGTATGAGCCAAATATCAAAAAATTCGTTTGACCGCCACATAGTGACTTTCCTTAGGTGCGGCTTGAAACCGTGCATAAATACCCACACTCAACATGATGTCCGGTCTAGATGCACAAAGGTAAAGCAAGGATCCAATCATGGAATGATATACCTTTTGATCCACCACTTTACCATTGGGATCTAAGTCAAGTTGGCACTTGGTGGGCATTGGAGTGGAAGCCGGCTTGACGTCACTTAGCTTGAATCTCTTGAGAATGTCTTGAGTGTATTTGGATTGATTGACTAAGGTTCCTTCTCTTCTTTGCTTCACTTCGAACCCTAGAAAGAACTTCAACTCTCCCATGGAGGACATCTCGAACTTTGAGGTCATGAGAGCGGCAAATTCCTCATTGAAAGCTTTGTTAGGAGAACCAAAAATAATATCATCAACATATAATTGGCACACAAACAACTCCCCTTTGACCTTCTTAGTAAAAAGAGTGGGGTCGATTAGCCCAACTTCAAAACCACAGTCTTGTAACAACTTGGTAAGGTGGTCATACCACGCACGTGGGGCTTGTTTATGGCCATAGATTGCCTTATCGAGTTGATACACATGATCAGGAAAGTAGGGATCCTCGAACCCGGGGGGTTGCTTGACGTAAACCAATTCATTAATGGGACCATTAAGAAAAGCACTCTTCACATCCATTTGTTGTAACTTAAAGTTATGATGAGAAGCATATGCAATCAACATGCGAATGGATTCAAGACGAGCAACGGGAGCAAAGGTTTAACCGTAGTCGATACCCTCGACTTGGGAGTAGCCTTGTGCTACCAAACGAGCCTTGTTGCGAATGATAATCCCATGGGCATCTTGCTTGTTCTTGAATATCCACTTGGTTCCAATGACATTATGGTTCCCCGTTGGCCTTGGCACCAATCTCCACACTTTGTTCTGCTCGAAGTTGTTGAGTTCTTCATGCATGGCATTGAGCCAATCCGGATCTTCTAGCGCCTCATAGACCTTGTGGGGTTCCACACAAGAGACAAATGCGTGATGCTCACAATAATTTGCTAATTGTCTACGAGTGCTTACCCTCTTTCTTAAGCTTCCAAGCACATTCGTCATGAGATGATCCTTGGTGGAGAGCTTGGAAGCAACCTTGGCGGCACGACGCTCTAATTCCTCCTCGGTGGTGAGTTGAGGAGAGGTTACTTGATCATCTTGAGCGCCGTCATGAACTTGTTCTTGATCTTGAACTTGCTCGGGGGAGAGAACTTGACCTTGGGCATCACTTGGTGTGCCACCACCGTCTTGAGTATGATCTTGCCCTTGGTCTTGTTCATGAGGTTGAGGGCCTTCACTTTGTTCTTCGGAAGCATGTGGGCCTTGGGTTGGTGATGGCTCCACTTGAGTGGAGCATTGTCCTTCTCCTTCGGCCACAAGGGGTTCCTTAGTGGGTAGAATGAAACCAACACCCATTCTTCTTATGGCTTGAGGAGGAATTTCATCACCTACATCACAAGTGCCACTTTGCTCCACTTGGGAGCCGTTATTCTCATCAAACTCCATGTTACATGTCTCCTCAATAAGTCCTGTGGATTTATTGAGGACACGATAAGCATGAGATTTTGTAGCACAACCAACAATATTAGACAACCGAACACCTTTCTTGAGAATGAAACACTTACACCCGAATACCCGGAAGTACTTGAGGTTGGGCTTGTTACCGGTGAGTATCTCATATGGGGTCTTGTTCAAGCCCTTGCGGAGGTAGAGCTGATTGGATGCATGACACGCGGTGTTGATGGCTTCGGCCCAAAAGTTGTATGGAGACTTGAACTCCGCCATCATGGTCCTTGCCACATCCATCAACGTCCGGCTCTTCCTCTCCGCAACACCGTTTTGTTGAGGGGAGTATGGTGCGGAATATTGATGCTTGATTCCCTCATCACTAAGAAATTCATCCAAGGTGTAGTTCTTGAACTCGGTGCCGTTGTCACTTCTTATTGTCAAGATCTTTGCATTGTGTTGACGGTGTGCTTCATTTGCAAAGTCAATGACGGTTTGTTGGGTCTCGCTCTTCCTCTTGAAGAAATACACCCACGTGTACCTTGAGTAGTCATCCACAATCACCAAGCAATACTTTCTACCTCCAAGACTATCAAAGGATGGGGGCCCAAAAAGATCCATGTGAAGAAGCTTCAAGGGCCTCTTTGAATAAATGATAGTTGTGGGAGGGTGAGCCTTCTCATGTAGCTTCCCTTCTATACATGCACTGCAAGCACGATCTTTAACAAAACTAACATTCGTTAGTCCACGGACATGGTCCCCCTTGAGAAGACTTTGCAAAGATCTCATATTGACATGGGCTAAACGGCAATGCTAAAGCCATCCCACATCAACTTTAGCCATTAGGCATGTCACGGTCTTAGTGGGTCGCTCTGAAAAGTTAATCACATATAGACCGTTCTCGACATGCCCAACAAAAACTACTTTAAGAGTCTTGCTCCATAAGAGGGCCACGGTATCGATATCAAAGAAAGTGGTAAAGCCCATGATTGCAAGTTGACGAACGGAAAGTAAATTGTATGCAAGGGACTCAACAAGCATGACCTTCTCGATCGTGAGATCATGAGAGATGACCACCTTGCCAAGTCCCAATACCTTAGAAGATGAGGCGTCACCCACTCGACATTGGTGGGCATAGATGGAACTTTGTGCACGTCCACCACCAAGTCCTTGCTTCCGGTCATATGATTTGTAGCTCCGCTATCGAGCAACCATGATCCACCACCGGAAGCAAACACCTACAAGAGATCAATGCTTGGTTTTAGGTACCCATTTTGTAATGGGTCCTTTGATGTTAGTAACAAGGGTCTTAGGAACCCAAATACACCATTCAATGTACTCATGAAGAGAACCAACAAATTTGACATAAACATGCCCATCACTAGCACGGCATAACACATAAGAAGGATTAAAATCGCCGGCTTTGTTGGGAGAGGTGACATTGCCCTTCTTGACTTTGTTCTTCTTCTTCTCCTCGGGGACACTCTCTCCCTCCCTTACAAAGGTTTGCATGAGGGGAGGAGGTCGTTTGGTATTGTCATTCTTCTTCTTGTTCTTAGAGTCGGGGATGTACCCAACCCCTTCCTTGGCCACACCTCCCTTTTGGTTGATCAAGAGATCGTTGAGGTTCTTCTTGCCTTGTATGCAAGTCACAAGAACTCTCTCAAGTTGCTCCTTCAACTTAGCATTTTCCTCAACAAGATGTATATGCTCACAACACGGGTTAGTAGCATTTGCATTATCAATTAAAACTATATGAGGAAAAGTTGCTTTCTCCTTAGTTAGCTTCACTTGGAGTTGACCATGAGACTCCTTGAGACTAGCGTGAATACCCTTCAAGGCCTTGTGGGCCTTGTCAAGTATATCAAACTCCTCTTTGAGTCTAGCAAGATCAACCCCGAGTTTGGCCTTCTCGGAATTTAGCACACGAGAAACAACGAGGGCATGATCATAATCTTTCTCTAACTTAGCATGATCAACGTTGTGTGACTCCTCAAGAGCCAAACGAAGACCACGCTCTTCCTCAAGAGCATTGGAAAGATCCGAAATCTCATCGGCATAGTCACGACTATGCCCTTCCATCTTAGAGATGGTGTCTTGGTGAGCCTCGATCATGTCATTGGCCTCACCAAGTTGTTTCAAGAGAGCAACAAAGTGCTTCTTGGATTTTCCCTTGAGTTTGCCCATAAAGGCCTCAAACTCGTTAGCCTCCACATTAGCTCCCTAAAATTCATTAATGCTATCCGTTGGGGAAGGATGATTAATGATGGTAGTTTTGATGTTGGAGGTTACCTTGTTGGTGGCTTTAGCCATGAGGCACTTGGCGGTGATGCTCTCGTTGGGTGAGTCGAAGAGAGACACCCGTGACGTTGTTGCAATGGCAATGGAGGCCATGGCAACCAACTCATCATCTTCATCATCGTCATCATCCTCATTGTACTCTTCTTGCACAACCAAGGCCTTGGGAGGAGTCTTCTTGGTGAAGTTATTCTTGTTGGGGAACGACTTGGCCTTGTCCTTTCGGATGAGTTTGCCACCATTGTCTTCCCTCTTCTCATACGGGCATTCCGCAATGAAATGACTCACGTTGCCGCAATTGTAGCAAGTCCTTACACGTTGCTTGCCCCGTGTGCCACTCGAGTTGTTTTTGCTAAAGTTGGGCCTCGAGTTTTTCTTGCTCCAAAATTGCCTTGAAGCAAGTGCCATGTGTTCATGATATGCATACTTCGTATCTTCGGGGTTGCTCTCCTCTTCTTCCTCTTCTTCTTCTTCCACGGTGAGCTTGGCCTTCAACGCAAGGTTAGGCTTATTTGCCCGTTGAGAGCGGAGCATCGCATTGTCGGTGGTCTTGTCCAAAATGTTCATGGCCACAAACTCATCCAACACTTCGCTTGAGGTCAACGTGTGGAAGTTCGGTCTTTGACGAATGACGGAGGACATGGCCTTGTGGTAGGGCATCATTGCCTTGAGGAATTTGCGCTTGATCCAATTGTCATCCGTGTCCTTGCTCCCATGATCTCGTAGTGAGACCGCGAGTTTGGTTACTCTCCGATAAAGCTCATGAGGTTCTTCATCTTCCTTCATTGCAAACTCGTCGGCCTCATCTTGTACCACTTCATAGTTGGAGCGTTGAATGCTTGCGCTTCCCCGGTAGAGAGACACGACACAATGCCATGCATCTTTGGCCAAGGCGAAGGGACGAAGATGGGGTAGGTCTTCGGGTGGAATTGCATCTTGAATGATGAAGAGAGCATTCTCATTGAATTGATTGTTCGCGGCTTCTCGAGGAGTGAAGTTGCTTGGATCATGTGGATAGAAACCTTCTTCAATGATTCTCCAAAGGTTAGTGTTCACATGATTTAAATGACGTTTAAAGCGGTAAACCCAAGAATCAAAACCCTCATTTTTCACAATCTTAGGGGGAGGACCGGCATGATTCAAATGAGTGGAAGGAACCGGTCCACCATAAACAAGCGGTGGTTCCACATGGGCAAAGATGCCGGTGCCATTCTTGCCACTAGAAGAAGGAGCCTTTTCACTACTAGCTTCCCACTTGTCGGGGATAGCATCCGACACCTTGTTGGCGGGATCACCCACTTTCAATGGTGCGGTGGATAGTTTAAGCCCCTCGAGAAATTTAGTAAACATGCTTTCAACTTCAGTCGTCATGGAGGTTTTCAATGTCTCCAAGGCCACATTGAACTCCTCACGTGAGACCGAAGTTCCCCCATCTCCCGTAGACGAGATCGGATTCACACCGGAGTGTTCCTCCACACCGTCTACGGTATCAACCATACTCTTTGGACGGTAAAGTCCTTAATAAAGAGACGAGGCTCTGATACCAATTGAAAGGATCGATATGGTTGACTAGAGGGGGGGTGAATAGGCAACTACCAATTTTTAGCTTTTCTTTACCAAATTAAACTTTGCATCAAAGTAGCAATAACAACAAGCATACAAGCAAGCAAGGGTAGAAACACTAAAGAGCTTGCACAAGTAAAGGTAAGAGATAACCAAGAGTGGATCCGGTGGAGACGAGGATGTGTTACCGAAGTTCCTTCCTTTTGAGGGGAAGTACGTCTCCGTTGGAGCGGTGTGGAGGCACAATGCTCCCGAAGAAGCCACTAGGGCCACCGTATTCTCCTCACGCCCTCACACAATGCGAGATGCCGTGATTCCTCTATTGGTGCCCTTGAAGGCGGCGACCGAACCTTTACAAATAAGGTTGGGGCAATCTCCACAACTTAATCGGAGGCTCCCAACAAGACCACGAAGCTTCACCACAATGGAATATGGCTCCGAGGTGACCTCAACCATCTAGGGTGCTCAAACACCCAAGAGTAACAAGATCCGCTAGGGATGAGTGGGGCAAACGAAAATCCCTTGGTGGAAGTGTAGATCGGAGCCTTCTCAACCACTCCCGAGCAAATCAACAAGTTTGATTGGCTAGGGAGATAGATCAGGCAAAATGAAGCTTGGAGTATTTAATGGAGCTTGAGCAATAAATGGAGCTTGGGGGAGGAAGAGGTAAGTGAGAAGGAAGAAGGGGACTCCCTTTTATAGTGGGAGCAACAAACTAGTTGCCCCCCACCAACCAGCCCCGCACAGGGCGGTACTACCGCTGAGAGGGGGCGGTACTACCGCCAAGACAGCGGTACTGCCGCGCCAGCCAGCGGTACTGCCGCGCTGAGGAGACTTAGTAGGGAACGGACCCAAATGAGGTACTACCGCGGTAGTAGGGCGGTACTACCGCTCCTAGAACGGTACTACCGCCACTACAACCATGACTAGTGCCGCAAAATCCGACACGAGAAAAAGACCTCTCGAATCGAGGCGGTAGGAGCCAGGCTACCCAGCGGTACTACGGCAGTGGGATCAAGGGCATTAGTACCGCTGTGGAGCGGTACTGCCGCTTGTGATCCTTCGGCCGTAGTACCATAGGCAGTGCGGTACTACCGCTGGGGCGCGCGCGAGAGAGAGAAGGGATCTCTCAAAAATGCTGAGGACAAGGCAGAGGTGCCAGGCCCCCAGCGGTACTACTGCTGTGGAGCCAAGGGCGGTACTACCGCTGCGGAGCGGTACTGCCGCTTGGCTCCTCAGCGGTACTACTGCTGGGTGCGCGGTACTACCGCTTAAACCCAGACAGGACAAGGAAGAGAGAAGAGATCAGTTCACAGGAAAGGAAATGCTCGAAGGGTGAGAAGCAGATGTGTACGTGATGATTCCACCCATGCAAAACCCCAGCGGACCCCCTCTTGATAGTACGATGTCCTCTACGCAACTAGTCCACCGAGAAAGAAACGAACGAGCTACACCGTCTTGGAATACACTCCGAGGGGAAGAAGGCGTCTCGTGCCAGGGGAGAATCTGTGAATTATTCAAAGCACAAGATTAGTCCGCAAACAAGTTGTCATCAATCACCAAAACTACCTTGAGAGAGATATGTCGTAACACCATTTTCTTATGGGCCTTTTATCATTTGCTTTTTATTGATATTTCTATCAATATTGTGTTAGCCCATGTCGTTAGCTTTCCAACAAACTTGGTTTCGTTGAATTCGGAGTCTGTTTGCAGAAGTTATGGTTGTTTTTGTAAAGGCTACAGCGGTACTACCGTGGCTAGAGCGGATGTAATTTTTTGCTACCGCTCCAGAGCAGTACTACCGCGGCTCCTGAGCGGCAGTACTGCTCCAGAGCAGTACTACCGCGGCTCCTAAGCGGTAGTACCACTCCGGACCAAAATCTCGTGTTTTGCTCAGCAGAAGTAGGCACGGAAGTATTTTTTTGTACCGCTCGCAAGCAGTAGTACCGCTACCATTTGCGGTAGTACCGTGAGGTCGGGCGGTAGTACCGTGAGGACGAGCGGTAGTACCGCTCCGGCGGTTCTACTGGCCTTTTGCCTCCTCGCTGTTATTTTTCAAAGGGGTACTTCCGCCCTAGCGGTAGTACCGCTCTATGCGGGCTGTGAGCATAACGATTGGATTTTTCCCCACCTATAAAAGGGGGTCTTCTTCCCCAATGAACCCAATCTCTTGAGCTTGTTTTTGCCCCCATTGTGGACCTTCTTTGAGCTTGCTAACTCTCAATCCCTCCATGGATTCTTGCTAGTTTTTGAGGGAAAAGAGAGAGGAGATCTAGATCCACATTTCCATCAATCACTTTCTCTTCTTTGTGAGGGGAACCCCTTGAATCTAGATCTTGGAGTTCTTGGTGTTCTCCTTCTTGTTCTTCCTCTCATTTTCCTCCCTAGCATTAGTTGCTTCGGTGGGATTTGAGAGAGAAGGACTTGGGCACTCCGTGTGCCCTTGCCATTGCATTTGGTGCATCGGTTTGAGTTCTCCACGTGATACGTGGAAGTTACAAGTTGAGAAGCTTATTACTCTTGGGTGCTTGGTACCCGTGAGCTTGTTCCTCTTGGGTGCTTGGGCGCCCTAGACGGTTGGTGATGTTCGAAGCTCAATCATTGTGGTGTAAAGCTCCGCGCAAGCGTCGGGATCTCCAATTAGGTTGTGGAGATCGCCCCGAGCAATTTGACGGGTACCGGTGACCGCCCCCAAGGGTTGCCAAAGTGTACGGGTTCGGTGACCGCCCCCAAGAGTTTCCATTTGTACGGGTTCGATGACCGCCCTCAAGGGCCCCTTAGTGGAATCACGACATCTTGGATTTGTGCGAGGGCGTGAGGAGATTACGGTGGCCCTAGTGGCTTCTTGGGGAGCATTGTGCCTCCACACCGCTCCAAACGGAGATTAGCATCCGCAAGGGTGTGAACTTCGGGATACATCGTCGTCTCCGCGTGCCTCGATTATCTCTTACCCGAGCTCTTTACTTATGCACTTTACTTTGTGATAGCCATATTGTTTCTTGTCATATATCTTGCTATCACCTAATAGTTTATCTTGCTTAGCATAAGTTGTCGGTGCACATAGGTGAGCCTAGTTGTTCTAGGTTTTGTGCTTGGCAAATTAATCGCTAGGTTTATTCCGCATTTTTTCAAGCCTAAACCGTAATTATTTTAAAGCGCCTATTCACCCCCCCCCCTCTAGGCGACATCCACGATCTTTCATCTATGTCATGAACTCTCCGGCTGAAAGCCCAAGTTTTGGACTTGGTCGGAGGGGCATCAACAGTGGTCCTCGTCGCTCCCCCTTTGGGGGTGACGCCTTAGAGGCCCAGTCTTTTGTCTATTGGCGGTTCCTCATGTGGCTTCGTAGCTTCGCCATCAGCTAGGCGAGAGCGACTTCGGGGCCGGTATGGAAGTCAGAGCGGCGGCTCCAAAAATCTCGTGCGTCTTGTGTTGGCTTTGGTTGCTTGGGCAAAAGAGCTTTCGACTGGGCTGGTTCGCGGCCTCGAGGTCGATGTGAAAGTCAGAGCGGTGGCTCCAAAAATCTCCAGCGAGTAGGATGTTGGTGCTGGTCGGTTGGGCGAGTCATGAGCTAGAGTTGTGTGTAGCCTTGGCGCCAGCGCGAACACCGAAGCGGTGGCTTCGAATTTGGTGTTGTATTGTAGTGTCGTCTCTTGTCACTTGGGTGGCAGGGTCATCGGCTCGGTTGGTGCGCGGTCTCAGGACTAGTGTGTGTGGATATCACAATTGTATCAATTTTCAGAAAGTTTTTCTTTTCTGAATGAAGAGGCAGGGCTTCGGTCGGTTGCACATGGGAGGTACTAAGACGTTCGGGTTTATCCATCGCGTCGGCATAACCACCATGAAAATGTCAGTTGGCACATAGTGATGTGACCATGCCTACCTTTTGTCATTAAAGCACAATGGACCTTGTTGATAATGACACATATAATTTCCATTTTTCTTTTTCAAGACAAGAATACGATACAAAAGAAGAAGAAATTGTACTCCTAATTACATACAACACAACCATGCAAAAAAGGTGCATACAGCAGAACACAAACCGTGTGTCCCCTACAAGCATATGTGATTCTAGAGAAGACATACAACTGAAAAGACCTAGCTTGAGCCCCCTTGTCTGTAAGGACCTATCGGGCATCACAAAGCAGTGAAACTTCATTGTTACATACCCCTTCGTTCGGAATTACGTGTCGCTCAAATGAATGTATCTAAACTAGAATAAAAATTTCTCGACACTATCTTCATCCTGATCATCGTGGCCCATGGAGCCATCACCTAGGCGTCCATCATGTTTTTGTCCGGTGGGTCAAGATGCAATCCGGTTGTCTGACCCTCGACTTGTCTTGGCAGCGATGACGATAATAACACCATGTGTGTTTCGGTCAGAGGTTATCTGTCATCTTTCATTTTTATGTTCCTAGTCTTCTCATAACAATGATGCAACGAAGCAACAATTGATAAGCTTTCCTTGCAAGTCGTGTGTTTCAACAACAATGCATTCAATGATTTCAGGTTCTCTCAGATGATTGAGCGGTTGGCTCAGGTAGTTCTTTTACAACCTCTGATATTAGTTTAGCTTTTGCATGTTGGTTTAATAAGTATTTTCACCAAAATACAAGATGGAAAGTCAAACATGTGAACCATGAAACTAAATTTGGCAGTTTAGGCCCTGTTCGGTAATGGTCCGCTTCTAGAATTTGTAGAGTGGCTAAATGACAACTTCATCATTTTAAACTACAGCTCCGCCAACTCCGCTCCGGGAGTTGTGGAGCGAAGCGTTGCTGAACAGCCCCTTAAAGAGAACTAACTTGCCGCTGGACCGTTAGAAGGGTGATTGTACCCCCAACCCATCAAGGATCAAACCCCAGATTTAACACATGTGTGTCTCACAAAGCCGGACATTCATTCAATGGGAGGTGGTCTTCCCGTCGACGGCAAGGTGCGGGTGATGACTTCGTTAATCTCTAGACCCATCAGTTGAATCTTAAAGTTGCCCATATGGGTAGGATGTGCGGATTCATGATGAGTGCATGTGCGTGTATGTGAGCATCTGTACTTTTTTGTTTCTTAAAAAGAAAATTGACGACTTAAAAAAATTGGGATCTTTTCCAGATGGCAGGAGGGAAAGAAAGCAGATGCAGGCGAACCGTTGGCCCGCGACAATGTGAGTGATGCACGCAAGCCTACAAGCGCGTGTGAAGAGTGAAGACGTGTCGTGGGGAACGTGCTATCGTGTCATGGCCGACGCTTATCTCCTGAGATATCTCTGCACGGGTAGAGCCCCCATGTGTAATGTGTTGACGTACGGCTAGTCTAGCTTTCGGGCGTGTCCGGAACTCCGGATCGATCGGCTGGCGGTCCATGATGGCAACCTAGCTTGGCGGCGTATGCATGGCCCGTTCTGTTGCGACAGTGTCACACGCCCATTTGGGCAATGAGCCATGCATCTTTAACTGGTTGCCACGCCAGCTGAATGATCAAGTGAAGGGGAGGTTGGAAGTGATGAGTAAGCCACGGCTTAATAAACGCTAAATTGTGAAGTCTCCAATTTTGACCAGACCGACTGCGCAATTTGTTCGTGGTTTAGTGACTCAACCAGGGAATTTACATGGCCACATGGGCCCGCTAAAGCTTAAGAAGGAAACCATGCATGTACATTTCGCATTGGTTTTAGGTACAACGATATACTTAGTTGACCTTAATATTTTGGGGTGTGAAATTTCCGATCTATTCACAATTAATTATGACTGTGCAGAGAACTCCAGAGGTAACAAAACTTACAGCCAAATCTGTGAACCACCTAGCGACAACTACAAACATTGGAGCGAGCTGAAGACATGCCACCATCATCGCCGCCCCCCTCACCGGAGCTGGATAAATTATGTGCGTGAGTGAAGTGCAATTAATTTCCACCCAAATTAAAGAGAACACACTATACCACTCAAATATTAAAACCGTGCGTTATGAGTGCTTAGAGCATCTCCAGCAGCAGACCAAAAATTTAGAGATCAAAAACTGATTTTAGGGCGGAAAGAAAAAGTTATTGGTCTTTATAAATTTTTCTACTTTTCTAGCAAACTAAAAATTTAGCCTCTTCTTTTACCACAAATAGCACCATGAAAAGTAGCACAAAGACCCCCAAAGCATAACATGAGATTACAATCAGGTTCTTCGCCCTCGAAAATGTGCACGGGCACTCACCTGCCAAGTCCTGCCACCCACTTGTTTTGCCTCATGATTCACGCAATAGTTCATAAAAAAATCTCAAAAAGTTTTAAGTTTCAATGATGAAATTTACGGTTTTTACATCTAAAACTGCCAAGTTTCAACCAGTTTTAGAGATATAATTTCAAGCATTTTTCTGTCGGTCGTAGACACAAAATAATTGATTTTATCGGTCGCTCGTACTAAGTTTCAACATTGAAACTTAACTTATTTTAGAAAACCATCAAAGTATATTCAAAATGGATCTCATTTGAATGGGCTGGTCATGAGAAACACGAATGTGAAAACAGAACTTAATTTGAAATTTTCATTTAAAATATATAAAACTTTGCAAATCGAAAGCCAAAATAAAAAGTGGACACGAGGGACATGCGTTCCCCCACACTTGCCTGCCACAGATCCTCACCCTCTTCGCCCTTCACCTTTGGCCCTGCGTCACCATCTTCGATAGTCACCGTCGGCGACCATCATTGCCACATCTGTGTCTCCTGCGAGCAAAGATGAATTGAGCTCTAGCAAATCCTAGTCAATGCAATTGGGGGAGCCTGCAACAGGACGGTAGCCAGTCAGCGGGAGAGGGGCGGCAGAGTCGTGGCCGCCACGTGGGGAATGGGATCCTGGCCCGGTATGGGGTGGGGCGTACCGAGGCAAGATGTTGGTTGGGTGCGGCAATTCTTGCCGAATATGCAGTGGGGCGTTGTTGGATGTGCGTACCGACGGGAATGAGTGGTTGGGTGGCAGCGTGGCTTGGGGCAGCCGAGGGAGTGGAGACGGCGGTTTAGGGCGGCCCAAATAGGGCACGACGGTGGCGCGAGGAGGTTGCTGCGAGCCTGCAGCTGGGAAGTTTCAGATCAGGCAGTTGGGGTTCCTAACAGCGGTTTTGGTTTTTGGTCGATTGCTAGTGTAGACCCAGACATACAATTCTTATAGCAATTTCTCTTTGTCTGGGTAAAAATGGTCATCATGTTTTGGCCCTAGAAGCCAAAAAGAAAAAGGAAACTGTTTTTGGTTTCGACTTCGCTTTTTTCATTGATTGCAATTTTTTTGGGTACAAATTTTTGTTGATAGCTTACTAAATTGATCACTTGGTTCGGCTATGCTTTTTGTTCTGTATAGTGGGAGATGCTCTTATGGCTTAGGTCAGAGCGACACAATGGTGCACAGTTTAGGCTCGCGGTGATGTGTTGATCGTACGCAAGGTCCAACTATTTGTTGGTACGATGGGTTATCGATATATCTAAATCCGGTATGCCAACAAATTCGCCTCGGGCGAATCAACCTATGATTGAGATGGTTAAGTGGACAGTGGTATTCCCAACCCACCAGGGTTCAAATCCTGGTGCTCGCATTATTCCTGGATTTATTTCAGGATTTCCGGCGATGCGCATTCAGTGGGAGGAGACGTTCCCGTCGACGACGAGGTGCCTACGGTGACTTCATAAATCTCAAGATGATGTGCCGGCCCAGTCTTTCGGAGATGCTCATAGGGGTAGGGTGTGCGTGTGTGTGTTCATAGGGATGAGTGTATGCGCGTGTATATGAGCGCTTGTGTCTGTACTGATGCTCAAACAAAAAATTTGCCTCGGATTTACTCATTTCTCTTCGATTCCTCCCCTTTCTATAAGAGAGGTATTTGCAATAGTAACCAAATAATTTTTTTAAAAAAAGAGGATGACCCCCGGCCTCTGCATCTGGGCGATGCATACGATCACTTTATTAATTATTCTCATAAGACCTTATAAAGTCATACAACAGTAAGACTAAAACCGTCGTCTAAGCGACAAACTGTCGCTACACCTATCCAGTTGATGAAGGGGCGCAGATAGCCTGGGCCTAATACCAAACAGACATCGCAGCCAAGCCTAACATCTAAGACTTGCGACCCCAACATAGCCACTTGCCGGGTCTAGGGCACACACTGGTCCGACGTGCTCTCAGAGGCCGCCGCCGCCAACTGCCACCGCTTCATTTTCAGAACTGTACTGATGCATCAACCTTCCTCGGTCTAGCTATCGTCCACGCCACCACGAACCCCAACGGCACCTCCTCCCTGCGCGCAAACAACTGAGCACGTCACGGTCGCCACTGATACACCTCAGCGCCATGCTGCCAAGTACCACTAGCCGACACAACTTGAAGTCCTTGAAAGATCTGTCGTGCGTAGCACCTGCCGACCAGGGCATGACAAAGCGTAGCACTTGTCGGCCATACATGACTTGACATCTCCACCGAAGCTCCGTGCAAGACGAAGCCGCTCCACCTCCTGCCTTTGACTTCCAGCGCTGCTTCATAAACGATGCTCCCAAGAGAGAAACGACACCGCAGTGTCGCCATCGTCCGATCTGGAACACCAGATCCTAGGGTTTCCCTCGGAGCAGCACAAGTGGGTCGACAGTAGTTACACGACGATGCCTCCATCAAGGTAACGGCGAGAACGCCGCCATTGCCTGCCGTTGGTTCGGTTTTCATCGGCAACCATGTCTCCCCTACTCACAGTCGGGACTAGATGATGGATCTCTAGATCCGATCACCAAGTCTCTGGCCGGCCATCTCTGGAAGAAGATGACCACCACGTCCACCAACGTCACCACGCCGGGCACGCGTCGTCGCCGGCACCCCCATGGTGCCTAGAGGCCAACAAGCCCCGACGAACACCACGCCTCGCCAGCCGCCATGGCCCAGACCCAAGCACCACCAGATCCAGATCGGGTCAGGGTCAAGGGCCCCAAGCCCCAGCCGCCGCGAAGGCAGCACCACTAGACGGTGCCCTGCCCTCCACCCCGTCGTAGGACCGAGTCATCGCCGGAGTTCCGCCGCGCCACGCCGCCAAGCCGCCGCCGGAAGAACTCGTGCCGCCGCCAGGGGAGAGAGAGAGAGACGCGCCAGGGAGAGGCCCCGCCGCCAGCGGCACTGCCTGGGCTTCGCCCGGCTGTGTCCCTCGGCGGCGGCGAGGGGGGAGGGAGGGTGGAGGAGGGCCGGCACGCGAGGGAGCTAGGGTTCCCCTGAGTCGCCTCCTTACAATTGCTTTGGTCAGATGAAGATTGACATGGAAGACTTCCACTATCTGGCTTGAGTTGGCATCTTTGATGTTTTAGTTTGGTGCAAGGTTCTCTTTTCTATCTCTATGATGCAGAATGTGGCCGAAAACTAACATATAGCCCCCACAAGCCAGTGAATATATTTGGGAAAGATTTCATATGTCTGGCTTGAGTTGGCATGCTTGATGTTTCCTCTTTTGTGTGAGGTAGTTTTCATATCGCTCAACCATATTTTCACCAAAATTATCAACATCTAGGCAAATGAGATGAGAAGTTCCCAACTTACTCAGGGAAGGTAGCTTGAATTACTGCTTTTTTTTAAAAAAAGGTTTGAACATTTTTAGGAAAGGGTGTGGCTAGATCTTAGTCGATCGAGACTTAACGAAGTCTCAGTTAAGTGACACAACATATAAGAAAGAAAAAAGAAAATGAAAATTTGCACGGATCTCCACATAAGAGCTCATGAATATATGATTGACCGAGACTTCGTTAACTCTTAGTCGACTAAGATTTAGCAATCCCGTTTAGAAAATGTTAGCTAAAATTTAAAAATTGTCCAAACTTTTAAACGGCTGGGCACAATGAGCTAAAAAATATAATTGATTACTGAGACATGCCAATTTGGACTACTCAAGCCTGTTCAGTTTCTTTATAAGTAAAATTGATCAAAAGTTACAAAAACTCTCCAAAATTCCAAACAACCAAGTACGAGGGTGCGTTCGTGTGTCAGTGGAGGCAGGCGGGTGGGAAGGGAGGTGCATGCATGCATCTTGGCACGAGCGCCTGGTGAGATCTACTCTTTCGAGTGAGCTGCGCTTGAAGTGTGTGGTGCGATTACACTCACACATTGCGTCATTGCCTACTGAATATCAAAGAGCAGGGGCAAAACATGGCGGCATGGCGCGGAGCAGGCCGAGCTACGCCGCAGGTCTCTTCCTCCTCCTGACCCCGTCCTCCCCACTCTCTCGATCCCCCTCTCCGCCGACCTCACCGTGAAAAAACGGGACCCGTACGTACCTAGCGGTACGCCGGCGCGGCACTTCGTTTGAGTAGTGACCGTGAAAGAGGCCCAAAGGGCCTGGGAAAGGAACGTAGCGGCGGAGGCGGAGGGAGCGTTAGGTCAAGTCACGGGCATCTCTCATTGCGCCGCCACCATGTCACGCCATTTCTCCTTCATCCCCTTCTTCTCCCTCTCGCAGATTGGGAGAGGAAACATGAACCGCCGGTTCGTGAATCTGCTGGTCTCAACAAACTGCGTGCCCCCCGACCGGCCTTCAAACCTTGTTCCACCCTGCCGGGTCACCAAGAGGAGCAGCAGATCCAGCAGCCACAAACCAGGCCGTGGACCACGAGGGACGGCTCCTGGGAGGCTGCCTTCGCCGGCCATATCATTCGACTGGCCCTGCAGGCGGCACCAAACCGGGTGGATGCATTTCATGCCCTTCAAGAACAGCGTCTTCTCCGTGGACCACGAGGGCCGCACCATCCTCTACGACGCCGCCTCGCGGTCCGTCCGGGCGACGCCGCTCACCAACAAGCCTAGGTCGAAGACGATATCCTTCACCGTCGGCGACGACCTCTACGTCCTGGCCAGAGAGCCTGGATCGCCGCCCCAGTCGCACCTTTTCCAGGCCCTCGTCCACGGCCGCCAGCCGGGCTTTCTCCACCCCGAGGACTGGCACTGGCGCCCTCTACCGCAGCCTACCTTCGATTTCCCTGATGACGACGAGGACCCGAGCAGCTACGGGCCAGAGGAGGCCGTGAACCCCTACGCGGTCATTGCCTACACGGTGTACGGTGACTCGCGGATCTGGATATCCACTGTGGCGGCCGGCGTATACTCCTACGACACGGTGAGCGGCCGGTGGAGCCAGGGCCGGCCCTGACATTCGAGAGGCCCTTGTGCGAACTGAGAAAATGGGCCCTTAACACTACTATCTAATAGGGTATGGGCCCCTGCTCGTGCTGGGCCCTAGGCCGTCGCACTCGCCGCCATGGCCCAGGGCCGGCCCTGGGTGGAGCAAGGGCAACGCGTGCGCGCTGCCGTTCAGAGGCCGCGCCGAGTACGTCCCTGAGCATGGCCTCTGGTTTGGCTTTTCACGTGAGGGCGAGTAGCTCTGTGCGGTGACCTCGCTCAGGCACGGCCGGCGCTGCAGAAGGTGTGGGAAGACCCACCTCCTGCCGTTGGGCTCCGGCAAGTTGTGTGTGGCGTCGGTCTACACGAAAGCCGAGAGCTTTGCAGTGCTATCCGGCGTGGAGGTTTTAAGGGTTAGCAGCACAGGAAGACTCCTGATTCTAATTCTAATTCCTACTACCTCCCTCCTGATTTATAGGCCACCTTTGTAGTTTATGCCAAATTTTGATCAAAGATTTACCTAACAAAATGCTAATGCATGTCAACAAAAATTATATCGTTAGGTTCATATTTAAACATAGTCTTCAATTATATAATTTTTTATAACATGCATGAACATTTTATTAGTTCAATCTATAGTCAAAATTTGACACAAAATATAATAGGGACCAATAAACCAGGATGAAGGTAGTACTGTTGTAAGCGAGTAGCGAGGTATACTTACACTACTAAATTACAACATTCCGACAATTTACTACAAAAGTTTTATCCGATTTCTTATAATGATACATGATTATTTTTTATTTACAAATATTAATTACCCTATTTTTCAAGATAATTTAATGTTATATTATATCTAATTTTCATAAAATATTTTTAAAAACACATGGTTATTGACTCCCGTCTTTCAGACCAGGGTTGGTTGGAAAGTGAGGGTCGAGCCCAATCTGAATGTTGGGCTTGGGGCCGGGCCTGTCGTGCCGGGCCTCCCATGCCTAGGTTAACTTCAATATATGTCTGGTTAAAATCATGTTGTGCTTAAATAAATACGTTACATATAATTGGTTTGGATGGCGGTTTAAAAATAGATTATGTGTGCAGGCACAGTGTCAATTCTATGTGTTAGGTGAGGGGTCAGCTGACCCTAAAACTTTTGAGGGAAACAGTTTAAAAAGGTGAAAATATTGTGCATTTATTATGCATGTGAAGAAAATATTTAAAAAATTAGCAATGACCCCACAGATTTTTGAGGCTTGCTTCGCCAATGTGTGTAGGCTACATCTCTATCCAAACTACTATGTAGACGATGGATGTGTGCACGACACTGAGACGATTAGCTGTCCAGCCGTTGATATGCGCTGGATAGTATGTATGGACGGCCCGATATGTCCTATCGTGCACAAGTCGTCCGCACGGCGCCGTGTGTATAGCACCGCTGCATCTCTATTTGTGTCAGTTATGGCTTGTAATGTTGGAAATTGATAGTTTTGATTTTTAATAAATACTTCCTTTGTCCGAAAACGCTTATCCCTCATATGGATGTATCTATCATCAAAATAGTGTTAGCTACATTCAGGACAAGTTTAGGACAAGTTTTTTCGGACGAAGGGAATATATGATTGTCTGCGTCGCAATGATGAAGAGACTGGGGCGATCCTTTTTTCTTAAAAATAAATAAATAAACACGCCACACCGTACTTCCCAATTTTATGGATTAAAGACGAGCGAGCAAGAACAAACAACAACCTCGCTCTCACCGCTGAACCACTAGCACATCCGTCGTATTGCTTTCACCCCATCAACACTTGCGCACACTTTCAATGGTCACGAGCCGTACGCGCGCATACGCATCTACGGGTAATTGTTTGCCGTGGTAGAGCGAGCGACCTAGCGCTGGCAGTGGCAGATATTGCTTTCAGGGAGCGAGCAGGAACAGACGACGGAATGGCTAGCCGATCCTGCAGCCCACGGCTCGCCGGAGTGGAAGAAAGCAGACGCACGCGAACCGTTGGCCCGCGGCGATGCGAGCGACGCACGCAACCTGCGAGCGCGAGCGCGTGTGAAGGGTGAAGACGTGTCGTGGGGGACGTGCTATCGTGTCGTGGGCGAGGCTTATCTCTTCAGCTATCTATCTACACGGGTAGAGCCCCCTTGTGTAGTTGTGTTGATGACGTACGGCCAGTGTAGCTTTCGGGCTTGTCTGGATCGACCCGGTGCTGGTCCATGATGGCAACCTAGCTTGGCGGCGCATGGCCCGTTCTGTTACAGTCGTGTCAGAAGCCCCGTCGGGACATGCACTTGGCTGCCACGGCAGCTGAGTGATGAAGTGAAGCGGGGATTTGAGGCAATGAGTTGAGCCAGGACTTAAACATTTTTTTTTATAAAATGCCTTTTTATTAACTCAAAATGTCGCACAAAACGGATACACCTGGCCTCCGCATCGTTAAGATACACACAGACAGGCTTCGACCGTCTGACTAAAAAATAAATCCAACACTAGTAGAACGTCTGTGCGTTGCTACGGGCTTTTAATTTATTTATTTTGGATTACACCTAGTTAAATGGCCATGCGTTGCTACGGGCAACAAAACCTCTTACCGAAACTAAAGCTTGGTATGAGATACTTGTCACAGTATATTTTGTGTGTACATGTACAATTTATACATATATCTATGCATCATTGGCGTATTCACCTTTTTGACCTCATCTCCAGTGAGCATCCCATCATCGTTCTTGTCGCGCCTGCTAATGTCACACTCCCAAATGATTTTTTTTCAGTAGGTTCAATTGATTTAATCCAAAACGGAGATGCGAACATAACTTAGACCAACAATGTGGAGTCAAAGACTTTTCACAAAAAAAAGCTACAAGTAAGATCTGGCCAATCGTCTCCATCAAGAACTCCTTGAGCTGATACTTGTTATCGCCTTCCTCCGGCATTATGTTCCTCTTCCTCGACATGTACCGAGTTCTCCATGCCTTGGATTAAAAGACATGTCCATTAGTCCACATGCCATGAGTCGTTTAGTCTATTAATGGAAGTATTGCTTCTTTTGATCTAACAAGGTATGAGCATTAATTATTAAGATCCAGATTAGCAGCTAGAAATAGGGGTGCTCATAATGCACTTGATTTTGGGCCGGTACCTTGCCAACTCTTTGGCAAATTGGAACATATCATGGTATATGAAAAGACAGTCGCAAGGAATATGTGTCCTTTATATGGGAATAAAGAGGTATTTTGCATTGTCCGGTAGTCTCGTCCTTCAATTTTTTTTGAACATCAGTAGAAACACAAGCGCTCATATACACGCGCACACACTTACCCCTATGAACGCACACACGCACACCCTACCCCTATGAGCACCTCCGAAAGACTGAGCCGGCATATCATTTTGAAATTTACGAAGTCCGCAGGCACCTCGTCGTCGACGGGAACGTCTCCTCCCACTGAATGCGCATAACCGGAAATCTTAAAATAAATCCAGGAGTAAATGCGAGCACCAGGATTTGAACCCTGATGGGCTGGAGATACCACAATACCTCTAACCATCCACCCACAGGTTGGTTCGTAGTCTCATCCTTGAATTGTTTTGCTATAATTACTCAAGTTTTGTGCTCCTGAGGTAACATAGAACCGGCAAATCCAAAAGGAAGTGTGTGTGTCATGTCTCATGTGTGTGTTTCTGGGTGGATGTCTATCTGCGATAAACTTTACATTAAGACAAAAACATAGCTTTGAATATCACTATAGTTATATATAACAGTGGTAGTCTCGTCCACTGTCCACTTCTCCAATGTTCAGATTCAAGTTCCATAATTTGTTTAGATATCTTGCCATCTGGGAAAATTTGCTCATCTACCCACCCTTACTACTTGTGACAGATTATATGATCAGATAACCCTGTTATGTTAAAAAAACAGATACTTCACGGTCTAGACTAATTAGAAATTGAAATGTACTGAATGTGTGATCTATTGCAGGTTTAATGAGATTATGATGTTGTTGCAAGGCACACAAAATGAATAGTTGCTTGTTGTATACAACAAAAGTGGCACCATATAAAACCAGATGGGTGTTGATCATCATGCTGGGCCATACAAAAGAAGTTTGCTTACTCGAGGAAATATCACATGTCCAAATTGCCCTAGTTCCCTAGATGTATAAACTGTCACCCTACAAACAAACATGACCTATCAAAGTAGACCACAAGATGCAATAATAACAAGATTGAACACGCAAGCACAACGGGAGAAAAAACAATGGCGAAACCATATGAAGGTCATTATGCAGTTGGCTTAAGTTACTACGGGCTATGATTGATAGAAATGATAGCCCGTAAAAGTAATTGAAAATCCACTTCACTTGTAATGTAAGTTGATAAAAAACCCTTAATAGAACAATGTGTACACACAGAGAAGTGATCCAACTAATTATCTTTTACGAACTAAGATCTACTTGATGTGTTTAAAATATTTACGTATGTGAGGAATATTGTTTTTAGCTTCATTCGTGTGGTACAATGTAAGTCACATCCTGATTTTAGTGATCTTTAAATTGTAGGCTACCTATGGATCATTCGGTTGATGTTTTCCTAAAAATAACTTGCTAGACTACGTGACATTGATGTCACCGCATAGAAACTGCTCCTTTCTTCTTTTCTTGACGGAGAAAAAAGTAGTCCTCTGCTCACTCACCGCATAGCTGCCTCCTACTATTCCCGCATAGCCAGCCAACCATCGGTTATCGCTGCATCTCATCTCCTCGCCACAACATCGTCGATCCCATCTTTCCTAGGAACCACCCCTCCATGCCATGGTGAAGCCCATCCACTCCTCTCTCCATCCCGTAGCAACGCACAGGCTGAGTCTTTCTTCCATTTGCCAACACAAGCAATCTAAAAAAATTAAAAAGAAAAAAATGCAAATAGGAAAAGGAGGGGACCTTCTGTGTGAAAATCTGAAGGCTTATTAATGGATTGTGTGCCCAGCCACAACCATCCACGCAGATGAGCCGCCCCAAAGTCTTCTAGACTCATACGATCTATGGTCATGCCATCATGATTAGAACATCGATGCATCCGAGGAAACGCCAGCCTGTGAGCCTACTAACCCCCGCCGATCCGGCTGAATCAGCGTCGCGATCGTACCAAGGAGGCGCCGCTCCTTGTAGGGAGGGCCACGCTGATGCCATGGTGGGTACGGCCGCGCCTGACGCCACCGAGATGAGCAGCGGGCGGCTGCCTCAAAGAGGGGGGCGAGGGTGACAAGCTTGGAGGGAAGTGAGGGGCAAGGCATGACCACCAATATCTGTAGATGGACAAGTAAGCTACAAAAATGAGTATATGAAAGGAGATTAGCAATTGTTTTCTCGCTCCACTCGTAAACATAACAAGCAATTTTTCTTCAAAGTAGGTCTTACCCTATTTTTGTAAAAGAAAGGCCAGGCACCTTCATGTCTAATAAAACGTTCTATAGCAAATCAATGGAACCAATCAGGCTTCTCTTAATATGCTGATATGCATGGTACTAAATTCCAAACTGGAACTACAACTGACTTCAATATATGCAAGTTCGACAGTGAAAATAGTACTAAGCTTAGCAACGGCCTGCCCAATACCTACTTTCTACCCAGATGCGCAATTGCAAGGTTCAGCTGATTAAGATGCTCGAGTTTATCTGCAATGGTAGAGCATTATCTTTCTAATTCAAATTCAAAGCTAACAATCACAACAGAATATAACTATCACTATGGCAACTGTTACGAAGATGAATCCCTCCTTTCTCAAAGTCGATATGCAAGTTATTTGCTGCCTTCCCATATTCCTCTGGTAGGCAGGGCAGCTTCACTCTCAGCGTTTAGTACCGCGTTTTATAAAGTAGTATATGTGTTCAGGTACTGCAGAAAATCACAGAAAATGAATGTTACCATTCTGGTTTGGTCATTTCACTCTGCTCTCTCCCTTTTCACAGATGCCATTTATGTTATAGACCTTACTTGAAGATGCTCATAATTCGTCATTGATGCCTTATCTGCTTCCTCCGTAAACTCCCTAGTTCACATACATATTTATATTCAGTAAAAGAAAACTGAAAACACTTTGCTGCAGAGCTTCCAAATTATTACACAAGAAGCAAGCAGACGTCATCCAATCACCTATCTGAGTGCGTGTCCCTGCACAGCTCTGCCGAATCAACGACCGAGCAAACCTAGCCAATCATCAGCCAACCCACATCAAACTACACAGATTAAATAAAACGTAACCAAAGAAGAGTAACTTACAGTGTTGGAGATCTCATCCATGGTGTGAACAATCTCAGCAGAGGGCGGCAGCTACCCAATGTGGCCAGCGAGCTTGTCCGACCTGCAAATTTAACCAAACAGTCATAGAAAATTTAGCAATGGATTGTTATGGTGGGGTAGTGTTAGGGATCGAAGGGGGGTTTTCCCCTTACCGCTGGATGACCTCGTCAAGCGACGGAAGCCCTTTGCAGTGCGCAGCACATCGAAGCCGTACAACCGCCGACCCGGCCGGGTCGAGCAGACCGTCGAGAGGCACGCGCACCTACCCGGCCACGCACCCGGCGCTGGCCAGCACCCACACGAACGTGGTCTCCGGCGGTAACGACGCCATCGACACAACCAGTTCCAGCGCGCCCACCCACGCCGCCGGGCCCCAGCACGGCCACCAACATCGCTCCTCGCCCCCCACCAGCAATGCCCCCACGAGCGGATGCATCAATCGGAGGAAGAACCAACACCTCCCCTTGTGGTCTCCCCCGCTGGTGGCTGCTCTCCTTCCCGACTCCGGCTTCCAGCGGACGGCGCTCCGATGAAGAGTGCGCCGACGAGGGCGTCTTGGGGGACGGCAGGGAGGGGAGAGAGGATGTCGCTTGGGGAGTTGGGGAGAGGCAGAGAGGGGTTGCGTGATTGATGGGTCTTTTTTTCTAGGTGGAGCGGTGAAAAAGGAAAGAGGAACATGGCTTATTAGGATTTGAGAAAGATCAACGTATTAGGAAAATTAGGATTTGGAATTGATTGTCATGAAACTAAATTTTATTGATTGGTAACGTGCTATCAGTTCCTGCCCGTTTATAACGTGTCTAGTTAGGAAACTTTGGAAAGGTTAGGAAACTTTTTATTGTGAGGGTAAATTTTTTTTACGTGAGTAGATATCGTGATGGGATGTGAGACGAAAATAAACCGGACTATTCAACCCACTCGTCCATCAAGAGTAGAGATAGAGATTATTATTATTATTAGAGATTAGAGATTAGAGATTAGGGATTAGAGATTAGGGATTAGATATTAGAGATTAGAGATAGAGATTAGAGATAGAGATTAGAGATTATTTGTTTCCTAAAGCAAATTGCATTAATGAGAGAGATCCGTTGATTTGGCTAAGGTAGGAAAAAATCTATTATTTGTTTGCTAAAGCAAATTGCATTAATGGGAGAGATCCGTTGATTTGGCTAAGGTAGGAAAGAATCTATTATTTGTTTCCTAAAGAAAATTGCATTAATGAGAGAGATTTGTTGATTTGGCTAAGGTAGGCGGTTTTTGCGGTTCGTGGCGGCTCAGTGTGAGGTGGGACGAGGTACCAAAAAAACATGGGAGGTGGGACGAAAAAAACCTGGAAGATGGGAGTTGTCCCTGGTTAACCTACGAAATTTCGTAAATTTTTTTAAGACAAAAATAAACCGTGGGAGGTGGGACTAAAAAAAACCTAAAAACGAGACTACCAACTGCTCACTTAGAAGTAGAGATAACAACAACACCATAAAGAACCAACACACCACCTTGAGTACTCCATGTAGTGAAGCATAGACCACGTACAAAGTCGCTTCGTAGAGCGATAAATAACCTGCAACGAAGAAAGGTTTTTGCTATTAAAAATATAATCATTTTCAGATAGGTAAAGCGATCATAATAAGTCCGACACACTTAATTGAACCACGCACGAACATGGTTTATGCAGATTGCGAGAATTTTAAAAAGTTTGAAACAAGAAAGACGCCTGATTGAGATGGCATGCACTTCGAATTTATACAGGATTTTGAACATAGGAATCTTATGGGAGGTATCTTTGGACGGTGCACAGAAAATAAACCTAGGAATTTCAATAGTGAGGAGATAGTGTAAGGGCATTGGACTTCTCAAATGGAAAACAAAATGAGACTTTCTCTTTTTTTTCGCTTGCGCTGCGGCGGCTAGGGCACTCATCCTTTCCAAGCTTCGCCGACGAGTCCGTGGATCCACATCCCCTCGACCCGCCACTCATGCGCATTGTGGCGGGGAGGGCGATTCATGCCTCACTCCAGCTAGTAGTTTAGGCTAGCATTTTTATTTCGCAGGGGCATCGTTTAGGTGGATGGTGACAATTCGTGTTCAAGCTGGTCTTCCCGGCTCGATGCTCCTCGAGTTCGTCCACGGGGACGGAGTTTTTGAAGCTCCGTGTAGATTTCCGCCTTCTCCTTGGGGCAGTGAGGTCATGATTTATTGTTGTACGTGCGAGACGGCGAAATTTGGTGTCAGACGCTTCAAATCAATTAAAATGATTCAATGTTGACGGCCACATCTATGGAACGCTAGTCCTTAGGGGCACATGCACAAAGAATTTTAAGCCAGCTCCGGTATTGAAGTGACAATAACGACGTGTGGATGGCTCATTCTGACGACGGTATTGATAGTTCGTCATGCAGTGCCCTCGATGTATTTTTTTCATGTTTGAGATGCTTTTGTACTTCTTATTAACCTTTGATAGTTGATTTGGGTCCTTTTTCACAAAAAAATAAAATAAAAATAGAATGAGGTTTGAGCTCAAGTTAAGATGCCTATGAAATGGGGCACATAACATAGGAATTGAATTGGTGAACTCGTTTATGTGATCGGAAGGGCTTCCATAGAAAAATATATCTATGGGTTAGCATACTCATAATTTCATATGAAATTTCATCGTTCTAATTAGGTCCTAGAATTATTTTTTAACACAGTATAAACGCAGAAGCCCAAATACATGCACACATAATCACCATACAAACGCAAGCACGCACACCATACTTCTATGAGCACACGCGAGATACAAAGCTGGCACATGTTGAAATTGAGGGAGATAAGTGAAATCACCATAAGTGCCTTTGTAGTCGATGGAAACATCCCCTCCCACTGAACAAACACCACCGAAAAATCTAGAATAAATCCAAAAAAAATACGAGCACAAGTGTCAAGTCTAAAACTTAAACCTTGATGGATGGGTTCCACCACAAGAAACCTAACCATCTGAGCCACACTCAGTTGGTTAGTTTAAAAGACATCCATTTTGACCACAAACTGACTGCACAATTTGTTGGTAGCTTGAACTCAACCAGGAAGTTACATGGCCACTGGACCCGGTAAAGCTTAAGGACACAATGCAAATATACATTTCACATTGATTTTAGACATGACACCGATATTTTTAGTTGACCTTAATATAACACTACTTTTTGTGTGCAAAAGGGGGTGGATTTAATTTCTAATGAAATCAAAGAGAAAACACTATCTATCTGAAATCTTAACGGTAATGTGAGTGCTCACGGCTGAGGTCAGAGTGATGCAGTGGTGTACGGTTTAGGATCGCGGTGACGTATCAACATTGGACACATGGTTCAACTATTTGTTGACATGCTGGCTCCGATTGTTGAAACCTGGTATACCAATTGGCCTGGGATTTACCTCGTTTATATAAGAGGAGTCCTGGTGATGTTAACCAGACAATTTAGCTTCAAACTATGCAAGGCGCATTGCTTTGGTTAGATGAAGATCGACATGGAAGACTTCATGTGTCTCGCTTGAGTTGGCATGCTTGATGTTTCCGCTTTGGGAAATGTGGCAAGATTGATATTTTCATGCTTGATGCTTCCGCATTGTGCAAGGTTCTCTTTTCTATGTACATGATGCAAAAATGTGGCTGAAAACTAACACCTGGGTCTCACATGCCAATGACTATATCCAGGAAAGACTTCCTATGTCTAGCTTGAGTTGACATGCTTGATGTTTCGTCTTGTGTGCAAACACAGTTTTTGTATTTTTCAGCCACATTTTGACCCAGGCTAAGGCAATATGAGCTTAGAAGTTCCCATACTACTCAAGGAAGGTAGATTGATTTCCGGACTATTTTTGAAAAGATTGATTTTTAATGAAAATGTTGGTTAAAAGTTACAAAAAGTCCAAATTTTTAAACGGTTGTGTACTGAGCTCAAAAGTATCGAGATTACTCAAACAAGTCAATTTGGGCTACTGAGTACTGAGGTTTGTTCAACTTCTTTTTAAAGAAAAAATGGTCAAAAGTTACAAAAAAATTCCAAACATTTCAAACAACAAGACGAAGTGAGCTCATAGTATCTAAGGAAGGTAGTTTCAATAACTAGGATTGTTTTTGACTTTAAAAAATGAAATTTAACGCAAAACTTTGGTTGAAATTTCAAAACGTGTCAACTTTCAAATTATTTGTCATAATTTAGGTCTTTTTGAAAGGTGTGATTTTTTAATCATATTTAGATTTTGTGATTTCAGCTACTAGTTCGACCATGTGGATCCAAGTGTCAATTTTCCCATCAAGTTATTGTTATACATATTCTAGATTATTTTATATCTTACCAAAACCACCATGTGTTAGATAAGGGCATCTTTGTTGGGGAACGCGGTATTTCAAAAAAAATTCTACAATCACGCAAGATCTATCTAGGAGATGCATAGCAACGAGAGGGAAGAGTGTGTCCACGTACCCTCATAGACCGAAAACGGAAGCGTTTAGTAACGCGGTTGATGTAGTCGAACGTCTTCACGATCCAAGCACCGAACGTACAACACCTCCGTGTTCAGCACACGTTCAGCACGATGACGTCCCTCGAGCTCTTGATCCAGTTGAGGACGAGGGACAGTTCCGTCAGCACAACAGTGTGGCGACGGTGATGATGAAGTTACCGGCACAGGGCTTCGCCTAAGCACTACGACGATATGACCGAGATGGTAAACTGTGGAGGGGGCACCACACACGGCTAGGAGATGTCTATTGTGTCCTTGGGGTGCCCCCCGCCTCCGTATATAAAGGGGGGAGGAGGAGGTGGCCGGCCTAAGGGGGCGCGCCATAGGGGGGGGGGTTCCTACTTGGACTCCTAGTCCAAGTAGGATTCGCCCCCCCTCCTTCCTTCCACCGGAGAGGGAAAAGGGGAAGGGAGAGAGAGGGAAAAGGAAAGTGGCCCCCCTCCCCTAGTCCAATTTGATTTGGGAAAGGGGGGGGGGGCGCCCCTCTCACGTGGCCTTTCTCCTCTTCTCCAATAAGGCCCAATTGGCCCAATACTTCTCTCCGGGGGTTCCGGTAACCTTCATGTACTCTCGAAAAATGCCCGAACCACTCAGAACCATTCCGATGTCCGAATGCAACCTTCCAATATATGAATCTTTACCTCTCGACCATTTCGAGACTCCTCGTCATGTTCGTGATCTCATCCGGGACTCCGAACAAACTTCAGTCATCAAATCACATAACTCACAATACAAATTGTCATCGAACGTTAAGCGTGTGGACCCTACGGGTTCGAGAACTATGTAGACATGACCGAGACACATCTCCGGTCAATAACCAATAGCGGAACCTGGATGCTCATATTGGCTCCTACATATTCTACGAGGATCTTTATCGGTCAAACCGCATAACAACATGTGTCATTCCCTTTGTCATCGGTATGTTACTTGCCCGAGATTCGATCGTCGGTATCATCATACCTAGTTCAATCTCGTTACCGGCAAGTCTCTTTACTTGTTCCGTAATGCATCATCCCGTAACTAACTCATTAATCATATTGCTTGCAAGGCTCATAGTGATGTGCATTACCGAAAGGGCCCAGAGATACCTCTCCGATACACGGAGCGACAAATCCTAATCTCGATCTATGCCAACTCAACAAACACCATCGAAGACACCTGTAGAGAATCTTTATAATCACCTAGTTACATTGTGACATTTGATAGCACACAAGGTGTTCCTCCGGTATTCGGGAGTTGCATAATCTCATAGTCAGAG
This sequence comes from Triticum monococcum, assembly GCA_034509565.1. Classification (NCBI taxonomy): domain Eukaryota; kingdom Viridiplantae; phylum Streptophyta; class Magnoliopsida; order Poales; family Poaceae; genus Triticum; species Triticum monococcum. The sequence continues at coordinate 69,529,529 of CM067842.1, read as the reverse complement.
GAACATGTATAAGTCATGAAGAAAGCAATAGCAATGAAAATAAACGATCATTATGCTAAGTTAACGGATGGGTCTTGTCCATCACATCATTCTCTAATGATGTGATCCCATTTCATCAAATGACAACACATGTCTATGGTCAGGAAACTTAACCATCTTTGATTAACGGGCTAGTCAAGTGGAGGCATACTAGGGACACTCTGTTTGTCTATGTATTCACACATGTACTAAGTTTCCGGTTAATACAATTCTAGCATGAATAATAAACATTTATCATGATATAAGGAAATATAAATAATAACTTTCATTTTCTCTCTATCTTCTTCAGTGGTCGGGCATTGAGTCTGACTCAACTTCACACCTTGTAACACAGCAAGAACCCTTTCTTTTCGTGATCCATTTTGAACTTCTTCAAAACTTTATCAAGGTATGAGCTTTGTGAAAGTCCAATTAAGCGTGTCTTGGTCTATCTTTATAGATCTTGATGCCCAATATATAAGCAGCTTCACCGAGGTCTTTCACTGAAAAATTCTTATTCAAGTATCCTTTTATGCTATCCAGAAATTATGTATTATTCCCAATCAACAATATGTCATCCACATATAATATTAGTAATGCTACAGAGCTCCCACTCACTTTCTTGTAAATACAGACTTCTCCAAAATTTTGTACAAAACCATATGCTTTGATTACATTATCAAAACATATATTCCAACTATAATAGGCTTGCACCAGTCCATAAATGGATCACTGGAGCTTGCACACTTTGTTAGCACATTTAGGATCGACAAAACCTTCTGGTTGCATCATATACAATTCTTCTTTAAGATATCCATTAAGGAATGCAGTTTTGACACCCATTTGTGAAATTTCATAATCATAAAATGCGGTAATTGCAAACATGATTCAGACAGACTTAAGCATCGTTACGGGTGAGAAGGTCTCATCGTAGTCAACTCCTTGAACTTGTCAACAACCTTTCGCAACAAGTCGAGCTTTGTAAACAGTAACATTACCGTCAGCGTCAGTCTTCTTCTTGAAGATCCATTTATTTTCTATGGCTTGCCGATCATCGGGCAAGTCAACCAAAGTCCACACTTTGTTCTCATACATGGATCCTGTCGGTGTCAAAACCGGCGGATCTCGGGTAGGGGGTCCCGAACTGTGCGTCTAGGCCGGATGGTAACAGGAGGCAGGGAACACGATGTTTTACCCAGGTTCGGGCCCTCTTGATGGAGGTAAAACCCTACGTCCTGCTTGATTAATATTGATGATATGGGTAGTACAAGAGTAGATCTACCACGAGATCAAGGAGGCTAAACCCTAGAAGCTAGCCTATGGTATGATTGTTGTCTATGGAGTTGACGAAGTTGTCCTACGTACTAAAACCCTCCGGTTTATATAGACACCAGATAGGGTTAGGGTTACATAGAGTCGGTTACAATGGTAGGAGATCTTGAATATCCGCATTGCCAAGCTTGCCTTCCACGCCAAGGAGAGTCCCATTCGGACACAGGACGAAGTCTTCAATCTTGTATCTTCATAGTCCAGGAGTCCGGCTGAAGGTATAGTCCGGCTACCCGAACACCCCCTAATCCAGGACTCCCTCAGTAGCCCCTGAACCAGGCTTCAATGACGACGAGTCCGGCGCACAAATTGTCTTCGGCATTGCAAGGCGGGTTCCTCCTCCCAGTCCATAGAAGATTGTAAACACCAAGAGTAGTGTCCGGCTCTGTAAAATAAGCTTCCACATATTGCCATAGAGAGAATAATATTAACACAAATCAAATCTGCTGACGTATTCTGCAGTGCGCCATCACACCACAACCAAGCCCTTTACTCGAATCGTTTTTACTTTTCCCCCTCAGCATGTTTTGCGAGGCGGTTTCCTTGGCACGTCTTGTCAAAGCAGAGATCGTGTACCCTTTTTACGGGATTCTCGTTAATACGGACATGGGTAACCCAACCACGCCATTTATCACGGCGCTCGGGAGGCAAGCGAGTTTTATTAGGTAGGTGGGGACGCATAACCGCATCCGCCTATATAAGGGGATAAGGATCCACCCTTTTTACCTATGCCTTCTTCCTCCCTTGCCTATCCATCTCTCGCGCACCCGAGCTCCAGCGCCCAAGCCCGCACATCCCACCTCAACCCTCTCCAGCAATGTCCGGAGCGGGAGGCAAATGGATGGTCTCCTCCGTTACAGAGGGTAAAGTAAAAAAGCTAAGGAAGGCTGGATACTTGTCCAAGGACATCGCGCACCGGCTTCCCGAAGAGGGGCAGCTTATCCCCACCCCAAGGCCCCATGAGAGGGTCGTGTTTCTCCACCACTTCCTCCACGGACTAGGTTTTCCACTCCACCCATTTGTCCGGGGGCTCATGTTCTACTACGGCCTGGACTTCCACGATCTGGCTCCAAACTTCATCCTCAACATCTCGGCGTTTATCGTCGTGTGCGAGGCCTTTCTCCGCGTCCGCCCCCATTTCGGCCTCTGGCTCAAGACCTTCAACGTCAAGCCCAAGGTGGTGCGCGGCAGCCAGGCAGAGTGCGGAGGCGCTATGGTGGGCAAGATGGCCAACGCCCTATGGTTCGAGGGCTCTTTCGTGGAGACCCTAAAGGGATGGCAAGCCGGGTGGTTTTATATCACCGAGCCACGCGATCCGGAATGGACCGCAGCCCCTGAGTTCCGATCCGGACCCCCCACGCGGCTTATGTCCTGGAAAGAGACGGGCCTGTCGTGGGGTGACGAAAAAGAGGTGACCGGATTGCAAACATGCATCCAGTCCCTGGTGAACAAGCCAGTCCGGCTTGTTAATATAATCCAGGTTATGCTCGTCCACCGGATCCTCCCGTGCCAACAACGGGAGTTTAATCTGTGGGAGTTCGACCCGGCGCAGCACCAAACCCTCAACAGGCTCTTCGACACGACGTATGAAGACGCCTGGAAGATGCTATATATTCAAGGGCGCCGAGGCTCCCGCATCCGCTTTCGAGGACCGCGGATACAGCTCGCAGCGTCATGCTAGCAAGGTATGCCATCTACACCCTTCACAGGATGTTAAGCCTTTTTTCATAGTTTGACACTATGCAGGATCTAAACTCCCTTTCCTCTGACAGGCTTGGCGGGTGATAGCCGAGCCGATTAGCTGTCCGGCTCCGCTGCCCGAAAATCCAGCCCCAGCTTTACTGGTGAAGCCGCTGGCCCCGGCGCCTTATGTGGTGCTGGAGAAGAAGGTCAAGAAGAAGAAGACCACTGGGACTCGAAAGAGTGCCCGCAACATGGTGGTGTCGGACTCGTCATCTGACGAGTCCGAGGCGCCCTCCTCCCGCGAGAACGAGGAGGAGGAAGAAGAAGACTCTCCCTCTCCAGTGGAGGGAGGAGAGAAGAGGAAGGTCGCCCCAACGGGGGAGGCCGAGGGGTCTAGGAAAAGGAAGACCCCTCCGCCGGACTACGCCCCTGACGCTGAAGAGGGCGAAGAGGAATGGCCGGACAGGGCCAAGCGTCCGGCAAAATCGTAAGTGTTCAGATACCAGAGTAACTCATGATATTCCTTTTGTTGCACAGCTTCCCCTAATGTCGAATATAATCATGCAGCCCCCCCCCCCAGGCCGCACTCAACGAGTCGTCGAGCGGCTCCCTGGATTCATCGGACATGAACTCTGTTCCGCCCGCTGTCTCCCCCCGCACTGCGGATGACGCCGAAGTGGCGTCGCACCGAGCTCCGGAGCAGGAGGAGGTGGTCCTGGAGGAGCCGCAAGGCGACCTCCCGGACCCCAGGAGTGAAGGGGACAAGACCCCCCCAGGGCTCCAAGTCCGGCCTTAAGCCGGACACCGTGCTGGAATCTTCAACGATTCCGGACCGCGGCAGGCGAACTCCTTCCAAGAGGAGCAAGCCTTCTGAGCCGGTAGCCTCCGTCCAACCGGAGGCATCGGACAATCTGCTGGAGGTGCTTGAAGGTGCCTCCATCGACGAGGAACACCGTACTATTATGAGTACGGTGACCCGGAAGGTTCAGTCCGCCAAGAGCGGGCTGAATGTGAAGGAAATATGCCCTAGAGGCAATAATAAAGTTATTATTTATTTCCTTATATCATGATAAATGTTTATTATTCATGCTAGAATTATATTAACCGGAAACATAATACATGTATGAATACATAGACAAACAGAGTGTCACTAGTATGCCTCTACTTGACTAGCTCGTTAATCAAAGATGGTTATGTTTCCTAACCATGGACAAAGAGTTGTTATTTGATTAACGAGATCACATCATTGGATGAATGATCTGATTGACATGACCCATTCCATTAGCTTAGCACCCGATCGTTTAGTATGTTACTATTGCTTTCTTCATGACTTATACATGTTCCTATGACTATGAGATTATGTAACTCCCGTGTGCCGGAGGAACACTTTGTGTGCTACCAAACGTCACAACGTAACTGGGTGATTATAAAGGTACTCTACAGGTGTCTCCAAAGGTACATGTTGGGTTGACGTATTTCGAGATTAGGATTTGTCACTCCGATTGTCGGAGAGGTATCTCTGGGCCCTCTCGGTAATGCACATCACTTAAGCCTTGCAAGCAATGCAACTAATGAGTTAGTTGCGAGATGATGTATTACAGAATGAGTAAAGAGACTTGCCGGTAACGAGATTGAACTAGGTATTGGATACCGACGATCGAATCTCGGGCAAGTAACATACCGATGACAAAGGGAACAACGTATGTTGTTATGCGGTCTGACCGATAAAGATCTTCGTAGAATATGTAGGAGCCAATATGGGCATCCAGGTCCCGCTATTGGTTATTAACCGGAGATGTGTCTCAGTCATGTCTGCATTATTCTCGAACCTTAGGGTCCGCACGCTTAAGGTTACGATGACAGTTAGTATGAGTTTATGCATTTTGATGTACCGAAGTTAGTTCGGAGTCCCGGATGTGATCACGGACATGACGAGGAGTCTCGAAATGGTCGAGACATAAATATTGATATATTGGAAGCCTATATTTGGACATCGAAAGTGTTCCGGGTGAAATCGGGATTTTACCGGAGTACCGGGAGGTTACCGGAACCCCCCGGGAACCATATGGGCCTTAGTGGGCTTTAGTGGAAAGGAGAAAGGGGCAGCCCAAGGTGGGCCGCGCGCCTCCCCCCTCCCCTAGTCCTATTAGGACAAGGAGAGGTGGCCGTCCTCCTTCTCTCTCTTCCCCCCTCGGGGAATCCTATTCCAACTAGGATGGGGGGGAGTCCTACTCCCGGTAGGAGTAGGACTCCTCCTGCGCCCTCCTCCTGGCCGGCCGCCCCCTCCCCCTTGGCTTCTTTATATACGGAGGCAGGGGGGCACCCTAGACACACAAGTTGATCATTGAGATCGTTCCTTAGCCGTGTGCGGTGCCCCCTGCCACCATATTCCACCTCGATTATATTGTAGCAGTGCTTAGGCGAAGCCCTGCGACAGTAGTACATCAAGATCGTCACCACACCGTCGTGCTGACGGAACTCTTCCCCGACTTTTTGCTGGATCGGAGTCCGGGGATCGTCATCGAGCTGTACGTGTGCTAAGAACTCGGAGGTGCCGGAGTAACGGTGCTTGGATCGGTCAGATCGGGAAGACGTACGACTACTTCCTCTATGTTGTGTCAACGCTTCCGCAGTCGGTCTGCGTGGGTACGTAGACAACACTCTCCCCTCTCGTTGCTGTGCATCACCATGATCTTGCGTGTGCGTAGGAATTTTTTTGAAATTACTACGTTCCCCAACAGTGGTATCAGAGCCTAGGTTTTATGGTTTGATGTTATATGCACGAGTAGAACACAAGTGAGTTGTGGGCGATATAAGTCATACTGCCTACCAGCATGTCATACTTTGGTTCGCCGGTATTATTGGACAAGACGACCCGGACCAACATTACGCGTACGCTTACGCGAGACCGGTTCCCCCGACGTGCTTTGCACATAGGTGGCTTGCGGGCGACTGTCTCTCCAACTTTAGTTGAACTGAGTGTGGCTACGCCCGGTCCTTGCGAAGGTTAAAACGGAGTCTATTTGACAAACTATCGTTGTGGTTTTGATGCGTAGGTGAGATTAGTTCTTGCTTAAAGCCCGTAGCAGCCACGTAAAACTTGCAACAACAAAGTAGAGGACGTCTAACTTGTTTTTTGTAGGGCATGTTGTGATGTGATATGGTCAAGACATGATGCTAAATTTTATTGTATGAGATGATCATGTTTTGTAACCGAGTTACGGCAACTGGCAGGAGCCATATGGTTGTCGCTTTATTGTATGCAATGCAATCGCGATGTAATGCTTTACTTTATCACTAAGCGGTAGCGATAGTCGTGGAAGCATAAGATTGGCGAGACGACAACGATGCTACGATGGAGATCAAGGTGTTGCGCCGATGACGATGGTGATCATGACGGTGCTTCGGAGATGGAGATCACAAGCACAAGATGATGATGGCCATATCATATCACTTATATTGATTGCATGTGATGTTTATCTTTTTATGCATCTTATCTTGCTTTGATTGACGGTAGCATTATAAGATGATCTCTCACTAAATTATCAAGAAGTGTTCTCCCTGAGTATGCACCGTTGCCAAAGTTCATCGTGCCCAGACACCACGTGATGATCGGGTGTGATAAGCTCTATGTCCATCTACAACGGGTGCAAGTCAGTTTTGCACACGCAGAATACTCAGGTTAAACTTGACGAGCCTAGCATATGAAGATATGGCCTCTGAACACGGAGACCGAACGGTCGAGCGTGAATCATATAGTAGATATGATAAACATAGCGATGTTCACCATTGAAAACTACTCCATCTCACGTGATGATCGGTTATGGTTTAGTTGATTTGGATCACGTGATCACTTAGAGGATTAGAGGGATTCCTATCTAAGTGGGAGTTCTTAAGTAATATGATTAATTGAACTTGAATTTATCATGAACTTAGTCTTGGTAGTATTTTGCAAATCATGTTGTAGATCAATAGCTCGCGTTGTTGCTTCCCCGTGTTTATTTTGATATGTTCCTAGAGAAAAACTATGTTGAAAGATGTTAGTAGCAATGATGCGGATTGGATCCGTGATATGAGGTTTATCCTCATTACTGCACAGAAAAATTATGTCCTTGATGCACCGCTAGGTGACAGACCTATTGCAGGAGCAGATGCAGACGTTATGAACGTTTGGCTAGCTCAATATGATGACTACTTGATAGTTTAGTGCACCATGCTTAACGGCTTAGAATCGGGACTTCAAAGGCGTTTTGAACGTCATGGACCATATGAGATGTTCCAGGAGTTGAAGTTAATATTTCAAGTAAATACCCGAGTTGAGAGATATGAAGTCTCCAACAAGTTCTATAGCTAAAAGATGGAAGAGAATCGCTCAACTAGTGAGCATGTGCTCAGATTGTCTGGGTACTACAATCGCTTGAATCAAGTGGGAGTTAATCTTCCAAATAAGATAGTGATTGACAGAATTCTCTAGTCACCATGACCAAGTTAGTAGAACTTTGTGTGATGAACTATAGTATGCAAGGGATGACGAAAACGACTCCCGAGCTTTTCATGATGATGAAATCGATGAAGGTAGAAATCAAGAAAAACATCAAGTGTTGATGGTAGACAAGACCACTAGTTTCAAGAAAAGGGCAGATGGAAGAAGGGGAACTTCAAAAAGAACAGCAAGCAAGTTGCTGCTCAAGTGAAGAAGCCCAAGTCTGGACCTAAGCCGGAGACTGAGTGCTTCTACTGTAAAGGGACTGGTCACTGGAAGCGGAACTACCCCAAGTGATTGGCAGATAAGAAGGATGGCAAGGTGAACATAAGTATATTTGATATACATGTTATTGATGTGTACTTTACTAGTGTTTATAGCAACCCCTCAGTATTTGATACTAGTTCAGTTGCTAAGATTAGTAACTCGAAACGGGAGTTGCAGAATAAACAGAGACTATTTAAGGGTGAAGTGACGATGTGTGTTGGAAGTGGTTCCAAGATTGATATGATCATCATCGCACACTCCCTATAAATTCGGGATTAGTGTTGAACCTAAATAAGTGTTATTTGGTGTTTACGTTGAGCATGAATATGATTTGATCATGTTTATTGTAATACGGTTATTCATTTAAGTAAGAGAATAGATTGTTGTTCTGTTTACATGAATAAAACCTTATATGGTTACACACCCAATGAAAATAGTTCGTTGGATCTCGATCATAGTGATACACATAATCATAATATTGAAACCAAAAGATGCAAAGTTAATAATGATAGTGCAACTTATTTGTAGCACTGCCGTTTAGGTCATATTGGTGTAAAGCGCATGAAGAAACTCCATGCTGATGGGCTTTTGGAATCACTTGATTATGAATCAGTTGATGCTTGCGAACCATGCCTCATGGGCAAGATGACTAAAACGCCGTTCTCTGGAACAATGAAGCAAGCAACAGATTTGTTGGAAATCATACATACTGATGTATGTGGTCCGATGAATATTAAGGCTTGTAGCAGGTATCATTATTTTCTGACCTTCACAGATGATTTGAGCAGATATGGGGATATCTACTTGATGAAACATAAGTCTGAAACATTTGAAAAGTTCAAAGAATTTCAGAGTGAAGTGGAGAATCATCGTAACAAGAAAATAAGGCTTCTACGATCTGATCACGGAGATAACTATTTGAGTTACGAGTTTGGTCTTCAATTAAAACAATGTGAAATAGTTTCACTACTCACACCACCCGGAACACAGCGTAATGGTGTGTCCGAACGTCATAACCGTACTTTATTAGATATAGTGCGATCTATGATGTCTCTTACCGATCTACCACTATCGTTTTGGGGTTATGCATTAGAGACAGCTGCATTCACGTTAAATAGGGCACCATCTAAGTCCGTTGAGACGACACAATCTGAACTGTGGTTTAGCAAGAAACCAAAGTTGTCATTTCTTAAAGTTTGGGGTTGTGATGCTTATGTGAAAAAGTTTCATCCTGATAAGCTCAAAACCAAATCGGAGAAATATGTCTTCATAGGATACCCAAAAGGAGACTGTTGGGTACACCTTCTATCACAGATCCTAAGGCAAGACATTCGTTGCTTATAATGGATCCTTTCTAGAGAAGGAGCTTCTCTCGAAAGAAGTGAGTGGGAGGAAAGTAGAAAACTTGATAAGGTAATTGTACCTTCTCCCTTATTGGAAAGTAGTTCATCACAAAAATCTGTTCTTGTGACTACTACACCAATTAGTGAGGAAGCTAATGATGATGATCATGTAACTTCAGATCAAGTTACTACCGAATCTCGTAGGTAAACCAGAGTGAGATCCGCACCAGAGTGGTACGGTAATCCTGTTCTGGAAGTCATGTTACTAGACCATGACGAACTTGCGAACTATGAGGAAGCGATGATGAGCCCAGATTCCGCAAAATGGCTTGAGGCCATGAAATCTGAGATGGGATTCATGTATGAAAACAAAGTATGGACTTTGGTTGACTTGCCCGATGATCGGCAAGCCATAGAAAATAAATGGATCTTCAAGAGGAAGACGGACGTTGATAGTAGTATCTACAAAGCTAGAATTGTCGCAAAAGGTTTTCGACAAGTTCAAAGTGTTGACTACGATGAGAGTTTCTCACTTGTATCTATGCTTAAGTATGTCCGAATCATGTTAGCAATTGCCGCATTTTATGAAATCTGGCAAATGGATAAACAAAACTGCATTCCTTAATGGATTTCTTAAAGAAGAGTTGTATATGATGCAACCAGTAGGTTTTGTCAATCCTAAAGGTGCTAACAAAATATGCAAGCTCCAGTGATTCATCTATGGACTGGTGCAAGCATCTCAGAGTTGGAATACATGCTTTGATAAGTTGATCAAAGCATATAGTTTTATACAGACTTGCGGTGAAGCCTGTATTTACAAGAAAGTGAGTGGGAGCACTAGAACATTTCTGATAAGTATATGTGAATGACATATTGTTAATCAGAAATAATGTAGAATTATTCTGTAAAGTATAAAGGAGTGTTTGAAAGGAGTTTTTCAAAGAAAGACTTCGGTGAAGCTGCTTACATATTGAGCATCAAGATCTATAGAGATAGATCAAGACGCTTGATAAGTTTTTTCAATAAATACATACCTTGACAATATTTTGAAGTAGTTCAAAATGGAACAGTCAAAGAAAGAGTTTCTTGCCTATGTTACAAGGTGTGAAATTGAGTAAGACTCAAAGCCCGACCACGGCAGAAGATAGAAAGAGAATGAATGTCATTCCCTATGCCTTGGTCATAGGTTCTATAAAGTATGTCATGCTGTATACCAGATCTATTGTATACCCTGCACTGATTTGGCAAGGGAGTGCAATAGTGATCTAGGAGTAGATCACTAGACAGCGGTCAGAATTATCCTTAGTGAAATAAGGATGTGTTTCTCGATTATGGACGTGACAAAAGGTTCGTCGTAAAGGGTTACGCCGATGCAAGTTTTGACACTAATCTAGATGACTCTAAGTCTCGGTCTAGATACATATTGAAAGTGGGAGCAATTAGCTAGAGTAGCTCCATGCAGAGCATTGTTGACATAGAAATTTGCAAAATACATGTGGATCTGAATGTGGCAGACCCGTTGACTGAGATTCTCTCACAAGCAAAACATGATCACACCTGAGTACTCTTTGGGTGTTAATCACATAGCGATGTGAACTAGATTACTGAATCTAGTAAACCCTTTGGGTATTGGTCACATGGCGATGTGAACTATGGGTGTTAATCACATGATGATGTGAACTATCGATGTTAATCACATGGTGATGTGATCTAGATTATTGACTCTAGTGCAAGTGGGAGACTGAAGGAAATATGCCCTAGAGGCAATAATAAAGTTATTATTTATTTCCTTATATCATGATAAATGTTTATTATTCATGCTAGAATTGTATTAACCGGAAACATAATACATGTGTGAATACATAGACAAACAGAGTGTCACTAGTATGCTTCTACTTGACTAGCTCGTTAATTAAAGATGGTTATGTTTCCTAACCATGGACAAAGAGTTGTTATTTGATTAACGGGATCACATCATTAGATGAATGATCTGATTGACATGACCCATTCCTTTAGCTTAGCACCCGATCGTTTAGTATGTTGCTATTGCTTTCTTCATGACTTATACATGTTCCTATGACTATGAGATTATGTAACTCCCGTGTGCCGGAGGAACACTTTGTGTGCTACCAAACGTCACAACGTAACTGGGTGATTATAAAGGTACTCTACAGGTGTCTCCAAAGGTACATGTTGGGTTGACGTATTTCGAGATTAGGATTTGTCACTCCGATTGTCGGAGAGGTATCTCTGGGCCCTCTCGGTAATGCACATCACTTAAGCCTTGCAAGCAATGCAACTAATGAGTTAGTTGCGAGATGATGTATTACAGAACGAGTAAAGAGACTTGCCGGTAACGAGGTTGAACTAGGTATTGGATACCGACGATCGAATCTCGGACAAGTAACATACCGATGACAAAGGGAACAACGTATGTTGTTATGCGGTCTGACCGTGTCGGGGGCGCTGATCCCACGGACACCTATGGGACCACGGCGGACCGGGGCCCCTTTCGGTTCGGCAGGGGGGCGGAGATTGCACGACGAGCAGATCGAGGCGAACGCACGAGCGACACGATCAGTTTACCCAGGTTCGGGCCGCACGGATGCGTAAAACCCTACTCCTGCTTTGGTTTGTATTTGTGTTCTTGCTCGGGAGCAATGGATGCTACAGTACACTTGGATGGCTAGGGAGACCGAGCATGAGAATGATCGTCCTCCCCCTCTCTGTTGCGCATGGGCCTCCTTTTATATGTCAAAGGGGTCACCGACAGGTGGCAACAGAGACGAGGGTAAAAAGGTAAAAGAGGTGGTGGTTGGCGCCACCGCTTACTACAGATGTATCATACCTAACCCTGACGGCAGGGGACAAAGGCATTAAATGCCTGTCTGTGTCGCCTAGACGGCGCGGAAAGGGGCCGTCAGGGGCGCCGCCGTTTGCCACGATGGCTATCTTGTTAGCGCCTGCTTGCCACCGCATGCCCCTGGCTGCACAGCCTCCCGCCACGTACGCCAGGAACGGTCCCAGAGCGACACGTTGGCGGGTGAGCTGGAGCGCGGGCTGCGGAGTAGTAGCTTGCCGCGGCAAGCGCCTTGCCGTGGATGTTGTCTTGTCGCGTCCGGGAGCTTGTCGCTCACCGGGTCTTGTCGCGTCCGGGAGCTTGTCGCTCACCGGGTCTTGCCGGGATGCGCAGCGCGTCGCAGCAAGCTTCTCGAGATGCCTTGGTTGGTCTTCCCGGCAAGCTCCTCTTGCCGGGGTCTTTGTGCTTCGAGTGGCCTTCCCGGCAAGCTCCTCTTGCCGGGGCCTTGCGCCTTGGCTCGAATACTTTGTTCTTGAATGGCTCCAAAGGAACCACGGAGGACCTTGGCGGTCACCCGGCAAGCCTTGCCGCGGGGTGCTGCGACTGCCCGTGCACAAGTTCAGGATACTAAGGTACCCCTACTTTAGTACACCAACAGGAGCCCCCGGGCCTGGGCCATACACGGTGCCGAGCGCTGTTGGGCCAGGCCCAAAACAGTGCACGGGCACGCGCGGCCTGGGTCACGCCGTATCTGACTCCGCATTCACCGCGCCTTCCCCGAGCGGCACGCGTCGAACGTGGCATCGTGCGTGACGTGGGCGGCGTGCGCGGGGCTAAGCCCCGCGTGCATGCGTCACGTCGTGGTAAAGGGGACGGTTTGCGCCCCCCCCATAAATGGAGGGAGGCGTGGAGGCGTGGTTCATTTACTGGACGGGGCCGATGCGCGGTTTTCGAGGCGTCCACTCTCCACGATCACGGGGTGGGGAGAGGTCGCCTCATCCGTCGCCTCGGTTCTGCACGCCTGCCACGCGGCTCCCATGTGCTTGGGGTCGCGGACGGTGGAGGCGGAAAACTGGGCCGTCGCGGGTCGAGGCAGCGGGTCGGCCCCAGCTCCCTGCGCTTCCCGTGTCTTGATTTGCTGAGCGGGGCAGCCGAGCCCCCACCTCGCTCCTTTATAAAGAGCGGGAGGGGAGGACGGAAGCCTGCATTCCCTCATCTCTTCCTTCCTTCAGCTTCTGCTCCCCTTTCTCTCATTCGCCATGGAGAAAGGGAACCCTGGTCCTTCATCGGTGGCGGCGAGGGTCGCCGCCAGACAGCGCATCCCTCCCTCTCCCGCACCCGTGGTGGCAGAGCCAGCCGTAAGGGGAAGAGGGAGGGGGCGAGGTCGTGGACGAGGTCGAGGACGAGGTCGAGGCGCTCGGGGAAGGGGTGGACGTTGCGGCGCGCTGGCTTCGCCTCCGCCGGCGGTTCCTCTTCCCACGGCGGTCCATATTGGGGACGACCCTTGCGAGTTCTTCGTCAGGCTGCGCCGGGTGCCTCGTCGTCGCCTCCGACTCCCAGCTCCGTTTGCGAGCGCGATGGAGTTGGACCCGCCCGAGACACTGAGACTGCACATGAGGGGCTGTGGGATCAGCGGCACGCGAGTCCGCATTGAATTCCCAGCCCCTAATGTGATGTATCTTGGTTGAGGGTGGAAGACGTTCGCCCGTATCCACAGCCTGATGGAGGGGTTCACCCTCCATTTTAAGTTGATGGAGGGCGATCTCCTCTCCATCAAGGTCTTCGGGTGCTTCGGCATTCGGGCAAGGTGCTGCGTGGACAGCTCCTCCGATAGCGAAGGCTCCTCCTCGAGCGAGAGTGACGAGGAGGAGAGTGACAGCGACGACGAGGGTAGCGGGCGGCAGGATGACGGGTCCGACTAGGTGTCGGGCACCGCTCCGTGCGGCACCGGCGACCCCATCATCCGTGTCGCCGGCTCCTTGAACTCCCCGGGGCTGTCTCCTTGGGCGGCTGGCGTAGGGAGGCTGCGGAAGAGGAAGAGGGCTGGCGGCAAGGCCGTCAAGTCGGAGTACGAGGGCGTGGTGCCCCCGACAGCGTGCTGACATCCTGCCGCCTCGTCTTCGAGCCCCGCTTCCGGCGCCGCCATCACCGTCCAGCCTTCGGACGGCCCCCGGGATGTTCTCTTGGTGTCTTCTGGCACCCGTAGCTTGCCTAGGCGCCCCTTTTGCCCTTTTCGCCTCCTTGACCTACCTCTTGAAGAGAGGGACAAGAAAGGGATTACGGGCATCTTATCTTTTTAATTTGTAAGCCTTCGGGCCTTAGTTGCATTTAAAACTTGTAATCCTCTCTTTCATGTTTTTCATCCTCTATGGACTGTACCTGAGTGGAATGTTTTTTCATGAAAAGGGGATGCTTGCCGGGTCATCTGTCTCGCGGGTAGAACCCACGTCAAGGAGCAAATCCTTGGTATCTTTCAGATAGACACTTCTTCTCCCGGCAACAGGCCCTGCCGTCTTCCCACGTCGCTCGACCTTTCTCACGCTTTTGACGGAGGCAGGGACGAGGCGGGTGCGGGCCCCTCGTTTCATCCCTTTGCTACCGCGACTACGACCAAACTTGGCCCCAGGAACGAGCCCCAGGGCCCAGAGTTAAGGGAGCACGGTAGTTTTCGGGAAGAAACGAGGTTTCATATTCCCCAGTCCATAAGAGAATGCATGATGAGGGATGAAAGACTTATCTGAGATTGTAGCCCCCGGCAACTCTGGCTTGCCGTGGGTGAATCTTGCTACTTGCAGCCCCCGGCAATACAGGCTTGCCAGGGTCCAGATGCCGGTACGTCCTTCTTCTCCTTTTCATCCTCAAGCGGTCCGGCCAGGATATGCGAGCCCTGCGAACCAAGGGAAATGAAAGAAAGGCAAAGGGACGCACACTCGACCTCTAAGCTAGGGGTTAGCCGCTGTTAAGCACTATCAACCCTAACCAAGGACGAGACTCGATCTAGCATGCATGCTATAACTCAGGGCGCCAGCGCTTCATTTACTTGTGCTCAGGGTCTGCGCCTGGCTTTGTACAAAGGATTACATGCAACAGCGGCAAGACTTGTACAAAAGGGTGGTTGCCGGACAGGGTCCGACAACCGCGCCTTACGGGTAAAACTTATGAAGATGCTCAATATTCCAGGAGTTGCTCACCGGAATGCCATCTTCGGTCTCAAGGCGGACAGCGCCAGGCCTAGTGACTCGTTTCACCCGGTAAGGGCCTTCCCACTTTGGCGTCAACTTGGTGGAATTCTTGGCGGACTGAATGCGCCGAAGAACAAGGTCGCCTTCCTCGAGACTTCTGGCGTTAACATTGCGGCTATGGTAGTGGTGCAAAGCTTGCTGGTTGCGAGCGGCTCGCACAGCAGCCTGAAGACGGTCTTCCTCAAGGAGCAGCGCGTCATCTTATCGCAGCTGCTCTTGCTCAAGCTTATCGTAAGCGAGCACTCGAGGCGACCCGTATACGAGTTCCGTGGGGAGAACTGCCTCCGCTCCATAAACTAGAGCGAAGGGTGTCTGGCCAGTGGCTCGATTTGGCGTCGTCCTGATCGACCAAAGAACCACCGGCAACTCCTCGATCCAGTTTCTTCCGCACTTGTGCAGCCTGTCGAAAGTTCTGGTCTTGAGCCCGCGCAGCACTTCAGCATTTGCCCTCTCCGCTTGACCGTTGCTTCTCGGGTGAGCAACAGAAGCGAAGCAGACCTTGGCGCCAAGATCTTGGACGTACTGCATGAAGGTGCGGCTCGTAAATTGCGTACCGTTGTCGGTGATTATCCTGTTAGGGATCCCGAAACGGCAAACAATCGACCTGAAGAACTTGACTGCTGACTGTGCTGTCACCTTCCTCACTGGTTCCACTTCCGGCCACTTTGTGAACTTGTCGATTGCAACATACAAGTACTCAAAGCCCCCGACAGCTCGGGGAAAGGGGCCGAGGATATCGAGCCCCCAGACCGAAAATGGCCAGGATAAAGGGATCGTCTGGAGAGCTTGAGCTGGCTGGTGTATCGGCTTGGAATGGAACTGGCACGTTTCACACTTGGTTACTTGTGCAGTTGCATCCTGGAGGGTTGTCGGCCAGAAGAAGCCTTGCCGGAATGCTTTTCCGACAAGAGCTCTTGCACCAATGTGGTGACCACATATGCCTCCATGTATCTCTGCCAACAGCTTTTGTCCATCTTCCCGGGGAATGCACTTCAATTTCACACCATTGAGTCTTCTTCTGCACAGTGTGTCGTCGACAAACTGGTACATACTAGACTGCCGGGCTACTCTTTCTGCTTCTTCTTGCTCTTTGGGAAGTTCTCCTGTCTGAAGGAAACGGACAATCTGCTGCGCCCACATTGGAGCCTGTGGCTCGACAACAAGGACTAAAGGCACATTTACTACTGCGGGAACCTCTGCTTCTACGGCAAGAGCCTGCGGCTCTGCCGGAGCTTGATGTTCCCCGGCAAGCTTGCCGGAGCAGAACTTGTCGGGAGCGTCTGCTTCAACGGAACAAACCATGGAGCTTGCCGGAGCAGACTGCTCCTCAACATTCTTGGTGTTGATCCTGGGGACCTTCTTGGCGGCGGCTTCGGGAAGCTCTGCCGGAAAATAGTCGCCAGAAAATAACTTCCTCTTTTTGTTCTGTACAATTGGTGTTATGGACGGCTGAGTCAGCTTGAGCACAAAAATCCCTAGTTCCACAGGTAATTTAAGTGCGGCGCACTTTGACAGGCCATCGGCAATGTCATTCTGAGCTCTTGGGATGTGCTCCATTTAAAGGCCGTCAAAGTGCTCTTCTAGCTTTCTCACTTCGTCAACGTAAGCTTCCATTAAGGGACTCTGGTAATTCTTGTTCACTTGGCGGATGACAAGCTGTGAGTCACCCCTGACTATGAGCTTCTTAATCCCAAGTTCTGCCGCGATCCTGAGACCGGCAAGCAAGCCTTCATACTCTGCAGTGTTGTTTGTCGCTTGCTCCTTGGGAAAGTGCATCTGGACTATGTACTTGAGGTGCTCTCCAGTTGGTGTGATAAGCAGCACGCCAGCACCGGCACCTTGCAGCTAGAAGGCACCGTCAAAGTACATGAGCCACTCTTTGCTTGTTTCCTTGGCGGGGATGCTTGTCTCTGGAATTTCTTCATCTGGAGTTGGCGTCCATTCTGCTATGAACTCTGCCAATGCTCTGCTTTGGATTGTTGATGTACTCTCAAATTTGAGGCCAAAGCTTGACAATTCTAGTGCCCACTCGACAATCCTGCCTGTTGCTTCTGGATTTTGCAATATCCTCTTCAGCGGAAAGCGAGTGACGACTGTGATCTCATGTGCTTGGAAGTAATGGCGCAACTTTCTCGAGTCCATGAGAAGGCCGAAAAGCAACTTCTGCACACCAGAGTACCTTGACCTAGCCCCCTGCAAAAGGGAACTGACAAAGTAAACTGGGCGCTGCACCATCTTCTTCTGTGTCTCCTCTTGCATCTGCGCAGATCCTTGCTTGTCGGGACCAGAGCTTGTCGGGGAAGCCCCCTGCTTGTCGCTGGATGTGCTTGCCGCGGTTGCTGGCTCGTCATCTGCCTCCCTCTCCGCTACTAACGCAGCACTAACCTCTTGATTGGTTGCCGCTATGTACAGCAATAACTTCTCTTGCGGCTTAGGTGCGACAAGTGTTGGAGTGGAGGACAGGTATCTCTTCAAGTCTTGCAGCGCAGCCTCCGCTTCCGGAGTCCATTTCATTGGACCTGCCTTTTTCAAAATTTTGAAAAACGGCAGGGCGCGCTCAGCAGACCGAGAGATAAACCTGCTGAGAGCAGCCACGCAACCAGCAAGCTTCCGTACATCCTTGACGCGCTTTGGTGCTTCGATCTGCTCAATGGCCTTGATCTTGTCGGGATTGGCTTCGATTCCCCGCTGAGACACAAAGAACCCGAGAAGCTTGCCGGAAGGGACTCCAAACACACACTTCTCGGGGTTGAGCTTGAGGTTGATCTTGCGCAGATTTGCAAAAGTCTCTTCTAAATCTTGGATCAGAGTTGCCCTGTCCTTGCTCTTGACCACTATATCATTCATGTAGGCCTCTACATTTCTGTGTATCTGTGGCTTCAAAGCGACATGGACTACTCTGGCAAATGTTGAACCAGCATTTTTTAATCCGAAAGGCATCCGTACGAAACAGTACGTGCCACATGGAGTAATGAAAGCGGTTTTCTCCTCATCCTCTTCTGCCATGAAGATCTGATGGTATCCTGAATATGCGTCAAGAAATGAAAGCAAATCACATCCGGCCGTGGAGTCAACAATTTGGTCAATGCGCGGCAAGGGAAATGGATCTTTGGGACAAGCTTTATTAACATCAGTAAAGTCAATACAAAGCCTCCATTTTCCATTTGCCTTGCGCACGACTACAGGATTGGCTAGCCACGTGGGATGGAGCACTCCTCTGACGAGGCCTGCTGCTTCCAACTTCTTGATTTCTTCTGCTATGAATTCTTGGCGCTCCACCGCCTGTTTCCTGACCTTCTGCTTGATGGGCCGCACATGAGGACAAATGGCAAGGTGGTGCTCAATTACTTTCCTGGGAACACCGGGGATGTCAGATGGCTGCCATGCAAACACGTCGACATTCGCCCACAGGAAAGCAACGAGCGCGCTTTCCTATTTGGGGTCAAGCGTGGCACTGATGGTAAAAGTACCACCAGTGTCATCCTCCTTGGCGGACACCTTCTTGGTATGTGGTGGAGCTGCCATGGCCTTCTTACACTTGCCGGTGGAGCTCGATGGTGCGTCCTCGACGGCAGCGCAGCACTCCGAGGAGGTGCGCTTGCCGGAGTGGGCATCAGAGCTCTTGCCGGACTTGGTCTTCTTCTTCCCCCCGGGAGCTTCAGCGGCAAGTGTCTTGCGATCTATCGCAGCTGCTGCTTCCCGATAAATCTTGTCGGCGCAGATAAGGGCATCCTTCTTGTCGCCAGGGAAAGATATGACACTTATCGGGCCTGGCATCTTGAGCATGTTGTATGCATAGTGAGAGGCTGCCATGAACTTGGCAAGCGCTGGACGGCCAAGTATCCCATTGTAAGGCAATGGGAAATCGGCAACGTCGAAAGTGACCCTCTCAGTCCTGAAGTTCATTTCGCTGCCAAATGTCACCGGCAACGTGACCTTCCCTTTCGGCTTGCTCCTTCCTGGGTTAATTCCTTGGAACGTACCGGTCTCTTCGAGCTTGCTGTCCGGGATCTGGAGTTTCTAGAGCACAGCGGAGGAGATCAGATTTAAGCCGGCCCCGCCGTCAACTAACATCTTGGTGACCTTGAGGTTGCATATAGTTGGTGAAACCAACAGCGGCAAGCACCCGACCGCAGTTATGCGGTCAGGGTGGTCCTCAATGTCAAAGATGATAGGCGTGCTGCACCATTTCAGAAGCTTGCGCGATTCGACAGGTGGCTCTGCCGCATTAACTTCTCGCAGCCACTGTTTGAGTTGGCGGTGGGAAGTGTGCAGAGAAGCACCGCCGTCAACACACAAGGCTTCTGTAGCTTTCTGAAACTCCTGCTCACTGTTCTCAACATCATCCTTGTACTCGTCGTCGTCTTCGTCTTCATCCTTGTCGCGGCCGCGGGGAGGTTTGTCTCCTTGCCGCTGCTTGGCCTTGCCACGGCGTCCTCCGCGGCCAGCGCGCTTCTTGCCGGCCTCTCCACCACCTCCTTGGGCTCTCTCCTTGTCGCGCCGCTCGTACTCAGCTTTTTGTTGCTGGACAAGCTGCTCGACCTTCTTGCAGCTCTGGAGATCATGGCCCTTGGTGCGGTGGATTTTGCAGTACTGCTTGTCGGAGCTGTCCTGCTTGTCGGCGGCCGCCACAACTTGGCAGTTGGTGCACGCAGCAACCTCCTTGCCGGAGCTGCCAATTTTGGCTTGCTTGGCGGCGCCGTCGTTGCCGGACTGCTCAATGATTAGTACCTCTTTGCCTTTCTTCTTCCTGTTGCGCCTCCGGTTTTTCTTTGCCGGGGCGGCATCTTTGCTGTCAGATCCCCCTGCTCCAGTATTCTCCCCGGGGAGTTTCCTCCCTTCTTCAGCGCGTGCACACTTGTCGGCCAGGGCGTACAGCTCGCTGACATCTCTGATCCTGCTCATCGCCATCTCCTCCCGCATCCTGCGATTACGCACGTTCTGATGGAACGCACTGATAACCGCGACAGGGTGGATGTCTGGGATGTTGCGCTGTACACGGCTGAATCTTTGGATATACTTGCGCAGGGGCTCTCCTTCCTTCTGGGCAAGCAGGTGGAGGTCACTCTCTTGGCCATGTGGTTTGTGGCCGCCCATAAAGGCGCCGACAAACTGATGGCACAAGTCCGCCCAAGAGGATATGGAATTGTCCGGCAAGTGCATGAGCCAGAACCTAACTTCAGGCTTGAGCACAAGTGGGAAGTAGTTGGCAAGGACCTTGTCGTCTCGCCCCCCAACAGCTTGCACCGCAATGGTGTAGATGCTGAGGAACTCTGATGGGTGCGACTTGCCATCGTACTTCTCCGGCACGTCTGGCTTGAAATGTTTCTGGCTGGGCCACTGGACTTGCCGCAGCTCACGGGTGAACGCAGGGCAACCTACCGCGTACGGCAAGTCGCCTGGTTCTCCGGGCGCATGCATGTCAAAAGATGGCCCAGCGCGCAGGTCTGATTGACGCCGCGCTTCTCTTCGACGCTCGATGCGTGTTCGAGCATCTTCTTGTTGTCGTTCGTGAAGAACTTGGCGCTGATCGTGACGAGCTCGCGGATCTGATGACGCGGTGGAGTCGCTGTCGTGGTAGACCCGGCGAGTCGGCGATCTTGGCCTTCGGGGCGGAGAGTGCACAGTGGTTGCACCCTCGCCGGTCTTGTCGCCACCGGCTCGCGCCCGGCTGACTTGCCGCGACAGCGATGCGCTCGGCTGCCGTGGGTTGTCACCGTTGGCGAAGCCGATGAGGCTCTGGAAAGTGGCCCTCCAGTCATCGATCTTCTCTGGTGCTGGGGGGTAATCTAGGAGCAGTTGGGCCCGTGCCAACGCTTCTGCCGGAGTGGCGGGCGGTGGCGGCGAACGGTGCGAGGAGCGAGATATGCTCGGACTTCTAACTGCATTAGAAGGAGCAGTACCTTGTCCAGGCAACCGTGCCCTGCTCGCGCCAACATGTTGGCGCGCATGCTGGTCTTGAGCGCTCCAGGATCTGCCAGCTTGATCTTGGCCCAGCAAACGTATGGTACCATGGGTACCATGACGCTGCTGGTCCCGCGCCTCCTGAGATGGGCGCGGTGCGTGTACGGACGCCGAGGTCTTGGAGTGCGCCCGGTCGTTGTGGGAGCCGACTGCGCCACCGATGTGCAGCGCAGCCTTGTCCTTGGACCTGGCAGCACCACGAGCTCCCTCGTCGACGCCCGCTCTTCCGCCGACGTCTTCTCCACCAGCCGTTCGCTCCGGCGATGGTGGGCTCGACGCAGACGGAGCAGCTGCCTCCGAAATCTTCTTCTTCGGCGGCATGTTGATGAAGATGACGAAGATTCGGCTCGTGCGAACGCCGGATCAGATTCACACAGCCTCGATGCTCCCCTACCTGGCGCGCCAAAGATGTCGGGGGCGCTGATCCCACGGACACCTATGGGACCACTGCGGACCGGGGCCCCTTTCGGTTCGGCAGGGGGCCGGAGAGTGCACGAAGAGCAGATCGAGGCGAACGCACGAGCGACGCGATCAGTTTACCCAGGTTCGGGCCGCACGGATGCGTAAAACCCTACGCCTGCTTTGGTTTGTATTTGTGTTCTTGCTCAGGAGCAATGGATGCTACAGTACACTTGGATGGCTAGCGAGACCGAGCGTGAGAATGATCGTCCTCCCCCTCTCTGTTGCGCATGGGCCTCCTTTTATATGTCAAAGGGGTCACCGACAGGTGGCAATAGAGACGAGGGTAAAAAGGTAAAAGAGGTGGTGGTTGGCGCCACCGCTTACTACAGTTGTATCATACCTAACCCTGACGGCAGGGGACAAAGGCATTAAATGCCTGTCTGTGTCGCCTAGACGGTGCGGAAAGGGGCCGTCAGGGGCGCCATCGTTTGCCACGATGGCTATCTTGTCAGCGCCTGCTTGCCATAGCATGCCCCTGGCTGCACAGCCTCCCGCCACGTACGCCAGGAACGGTCCCAAAGCGACACGTTAGCGGGTGAGCTGGAGCGCGGGCTGCGGAGTAGTAGCTTGCCGCGGCAAGCGCCTTGCCGCGGATGTTGTCTTGTCGCGTCCGGGAGCTTGTCGCTCACCGGGTCTTGTCGCATCCGGGAGCTTGTCGCTCACCGGGTCTTGCCGGGACGCGCAGCGCGTCGCAGCAAGCTTCTCGAGATGCCTTGGTTGGTCTTCCCGGCAAGCTCCTCTTGCCGGGGTCTTTGTGCTTCGAGTGGCCTTCCCGGCAAGCTCCTCTTGCCGGGGCCTTGCGCCTTGGCTCGAATACTTTGTTCTTGAATGGCTCCAAAGGAACCACGGAGGACCTTGGCGGTCACCCGGCAAGCCTTGCCGCGGGGTGCTGCGATTGCCCGTGCACAAGTTCAGGATACTAAGGTACCCCTACTTTAGTACACCGATAGACCGATAAAGATCTTCGTAGAATATGTAGGAGCGAATATGGGCATCCAGGTCCCGCTATTGGTTATTGACCGGAGATGTGTCTCAGTCATGTCTGCATTATTCTCGAACCGTAGGGTCCGCACGCTTAAGGTTACGATGACAGTTATTATGAGTTTATGCATTTTGATGTACTGAAGTTAGTTCGGAGTCCCAGATGTGATCACGGACATGACGAGGAGTCTCGAAATTGTCGAGACATAAAGATTGATATATTGGAAGCCTATATTTGGACATCGGAAGTGTTCTGGGTGAAATCGGGATTTTACCGGAGTACTGGGAGGTTACCGGAACCCCCCGGGAACCATATGGGCCTTAGTGGGCTTTAGTGGAAAGGAGAAAGGGGCAGCCCAAGGTGGGCCGCGCGCCTCCCCCTCCCCTAGTCCTATTAGGACAAGGAGAGGTGGCCGGCCTCCCTCTCTCTCTTTCCCCCTCGGGGAATCCTATTCCAACTAGGATTGGGGGGGGGGGGTCCTACTCCCGGTAGGAGTAGGACTCCTCCTGCGCCCTCCTCCTTGCCGGCCGCCCCCTCCCCCTTGGCTCCTTTATATACGGAGGCAGGGGGCACCCTAGACACACAAGTTGATCATTGAGATCGTTCCTTAGCCGTGTGCGGTGCCCCCTGCCACCATATTCCACCTTGATTATATTGTAGCAGTGCTTAGGCGAAGCCCTGCGACAGTAGTACATCAAGATCGTCACCACGCCGTCGTGCTGACGGAACTCTTCCCCGACACTTTGCTGGATCGGAGTCCGGGGATCGTCATCGAGCTGTACGTGTGCTAAGAACTCGGAGGTGCCGGAGTAACGGTGCTTGGATCGGTCGGATCGGGAAGACGTACGACTACTTCCTCTACGTTGTGTCAACGCTTCCGCAGTCGGTCTGCGTGGGTACGTAGACAACACTCTCCCCTCTCATTGCTGTGCATCACCATGATCTTGCATGTGCATAGGAATTTTTTTGAAATTACTACGTTCCCCAACAGAATGAAGCTTGCGCTGGCCTCCTAACAGGCTTCGAGGTAAGTAAAAATATGTAAAAATATTACTGGATAGACAGTAGCCCCTGATGCTCTGTTTGGCATTCGGAAAGAAAAGCCGAATAGAGGATCTATGAAATTTCGCAGGAGTCTAATAAAGAAGTCAATATGCATATGCAGGCTTCGCTGCTAGCCACCGCCGCACTGACTGCGGAGGTGGATACCCTAAAACAGCGACTCGAGCGGTCCGAGCAAGAGCTCGGCCGTGCCAAGCAGCAGCTCGAGGAGAAAGAAGGTAAGAAATACCTTATAAAAAGGTGCCTATAGAGAGGCGTGATTGCAAAAAAATAATAGGATTGTACTGCTTATTGTAGGGGCCACGACTGAGGTGGCGACCCTCAAGCAGGCGCTGTCCGAGGCCGAAAAGAAAACGGCCGCGGAGCGCACCGAGCGAGAGAAACTTTGGTCTCAGGTTGGCGAGGTGCAGCAAGAGCTTCAGGCTCTCATGAAGAAACATGAGAGTTTGGAGCTTGAGTCAAAGACCCAAGCGTCCGAGCTCGCGACGGCCCTTGAGACTGCCAAGTCTGCCAAGGCCGAAGCCCAAAAGGCTCTCTGAGAGTTGGAGGATATGAAGAAGATAGCAGCGGGTAAGGCATTCGTTATGCAAAGCAGAAACATAAAAGTAAACTCCTTGTTACTTACCCGAATCCGGAGTTCTCCAGGGGCCTTCGCAGATCTTCCCCGCAGCATGTCCGATGCCGCCGCATTCTACCGAGGTGAAGAGGGCAGCTCGACGGAGAAGGTATTCTTTTCTCAGTATGCTGAGGCCGGACACCTTGTGCCCTTGAGCGACCAGCTGAAACAGCTGGTCGAACTCCACAAGGCAGCCGAACAGGCCATGAAGGGCTTCATAGTTCGGCTGTGGCCCGGAGAGGCCTTGCCTGGGAGCTACTTCGGGCTGGTGCGGCGGCTGGTGGAGGCCTGTCCAAGGCTCGAGGTCATCAAGCGCTCCGCCTGCATCGAAGGTGCCCATAGGGCCCTTGCCCGTGTAAAGGTGCACTGGGGTAAGCTGGACGGTGAGAAGCTTGTGACAGATAGGCCGCCGTCGGGGAAGGAGAATCGCAAGCCGGAGAACTACTATAAGGATGTTCTTGCAGGTGCCCGCCTTGTGGCAGATGGGTGCACCAAGGATGTAATTTTTGAATGAATTCGCTCGTGTTTATCCTGTGCGCTGAAAACCTGTTCATATGCGCTAAGCAATGCTTATTGAATTTAAAATATTATTTTCTGTGCGGCCGTTTATCAAAAATTGAGAGATGGCCAGTCGTCGGCTTCTGCCCCCATGCCACTAGTGCTGGGGTGTTCGGTGATAATCCTGGGCGCTCTTTTTCCCATGGTTGGGTCCTTCGAGGGAGGCGCTCAGCACGACGAACCAGGCAATCGGACTATAATGCTTGAACACTCTCACTTAGCCATAGAACTTTATAATTTTAAATTTCGGCGAAGCCCCTAGTTCGGAGGACCGAGTTCGGGGCGCTATCCATGCCTTGGCTGGGGTTATCCAGCTCCTCGCTCAAAGCGGCATAAGCCTTTAGGGACTCAAAAAACCTCTTGAACAGCGACCGGTCTCTCGCCTCATCATGACAGTCAGTTTTAGCTTTCTCCACTGAGGTGCTTAACCCAGCTCAACCAGGGCACAATCGCAGTGGTTCTCCTAGTGCTACCTTAGCCGATATAGCGGAACGTAAGGCACCAAAACATAGGAGCCGGGCAAACCCAACTATTGACCCAAATCATGATTCGGAGCCGATGCATATAGTGCTATAAGTTTGGGGTGCCGCACTTGTGAAAGTGTACGGACTTCTCACGTCATATTAATGGGTACTAAAGCCCCTGGCGTATTTTGCCGTACCACAATGTACGGGTGCAACATGTCATAAACATATATATGAAAATATGATAATGCAAAAAATAGGCAGAAAGCTATGCATTGTTTATAAAGAGGCTATTTATCAAAGCCGAACGATACAAGTGGTGCGATAAGCAAAAAGATATTGGACTATTTAGTATGTCCTGACCAGGGGCAGGCCGTGGAGTTGTATTTAAAACAGGTATACTGCTAGTAACAGAGACCACCTGGGAGTTCCATAATGCGGCATGGCTTGTCTGCCTCCTGGATCTTGCATCGTTTGTGCGGCAGTCGAATTGCCAAACAGGTCGTCCAAAGTATGGAGTCCTAAAAGTAAGAAAAAGTTGAAAAAAGAATCCGGCAGCCCCTAGTACGTTTAAGCCGTATTTTGGGCATGCCATTATTGTGCCCCTTCCCCTGTCCCATGGTATTTCAAGGGCGTAGTTATGTACGTGAGGTACTAGTTTCGCTAGGTCGCGAAGGCTGGGGTTGGGGCCGCATCGCTACGCTTGCTCGGAGTGTGCCAGGCGGTCTTGCTGTAGGTTACTCCGGGCACGCTTGGCAGTGTCTGGCTTTTTAATGGCCGGACTGGAGAATTACCAAAGAAGGCTACTTTGTACCTCCGCTGTGAGAGCCGCCGTATGCTCCTCCGTATGGAGGGAGCGTTCGGTGTTTCTGTTGACCGTGATTATTCCTCGAAGGCCTGGCATCTTGAGTTTGAGATATGCGCAGTGCGGCACCACATTGAATTTTGCGAATGCGGTTCGTCCGAGCAGGGCATGATAGCCACTGCGAAACGGGACTATATCGAAGATTAACTCTTTGCTTCGGAAATTATCCGGGGATCCGAAGACCACGTCAAGTGTTACTGAGCCTGTACAGTTGGCTTCTACACCTGGTATGACGCCTTTAAAGGTCGTTCTTGTGGGTTTGATCCTTGAGGGGTCTATGCCCATTTTCCGCACTGTGTCCTGATAAAGCAGGTTCAGGCTACTGCCGCCGTCCACGAGGACTCTTGTGAGGTGAAATCCGTCGATGATTGGGTCAAGAACCAATGCGGCGAAGCCGCCATGACGGATGCTAGTGGGATGGTCCATCCGATCAAAAGTGATCGGGCAGGAGGACCATGGGTTGAACTTTGGGGCGACTGGCTCCATCGCGTATACGTCCCGTAGCGCACGCTTCCGCTCCCGCTTGGGAATGTGGGTTGCGTATATCATGTTCACCGTCGGCACTTGTGGGGGAAAACCCTTCTGTCCTTTGTTGTTCGGCGGCTTGGGCTCCTCCTCGTCGTCGCTGTGCAGCCCCTTGTCTTTGTTTTCGAATCTTAACTTGCCTGCCTTCTTGAACACCCAACAATCTCTGTTAGTGTGATTGGCTGGCCTTTCGGGGGTGCCATGTATCTGGCACAAGCGGTCGAGTATTCGGTCCAAACTGGACGGGCCCTGAGTATTCTTTTTGAACGGGTTTTTCCGCTGACCGGATTTATAGCCTTTGAATCCGGCATTGACTGTCGTGTGTTCATTGCTGTCACTGCTAATGCGGCGCTTTTGCTTATTCTGACGTGTCCTGCCACTTTTGTCCTTGGTATCCGAATTGCCAGGGTTCTTTGACAAGTTGTTACTGCGAGCTAGCCAGCTGTCTTCTCCCGCAAAAAAGCGGGTCATGAGTGTCATGAGGGCTGCCATAGATTTTGGCTTTTCCTGTCCCAGGTGCCGGGCAAGCCACTCGTCACAGATGTTATGCTTGAAGGCTGCTAGGGCCTCTACATTCGGACAGTCGACTATATGGTTTTTCTTTGTTAGGAACCATGTCCAGAATTGTTTGGCCGATTCCTCTGGCTGCTGAATTATGTGGCTTAAGTCGTCGGCATCCGGTGGTCGCACATAAGTGCTCTGGAAGTTGTCGAGAAATGTGGCTTCCAGGTCCTCCCAAGAACCGACTGAATCTGCTGGCAAGCTGTTAAGCCAATGCCGGGCCGGTCCTTTAAGTTTGAGCGGGAGGTATTTGATGGCGTGTAGATCATCGCCGCGTGCCATGTGGATGTGAAGGAGATAATCCTCGATCCATACCGCCGGATCTGTTGTGCCATCGTATGATTCGATGTTTACGGGTTTGAAACCCTCTGGGATTTTATGCTCCATTACTTCATTCGTGAAGCATAGCGGGTGTGCGGCGCCTCTGTACTGGGCTATATCACGACGTAGCTCGGAAGAGCTATGTCTGTTGTGTTCGGCCCGGCCGGATTTTTTGTATCCGGAGTAAGGATCATCGTCACGTGCCGTAGGGCACCTGCGCGATCCGTAGATCGATCTTGTTTGTCTTTCCTTGTCCTCCAGTACGTCTCGCAGGTCTGGCGCATTTTCCCGTGCCTTAGTTGAGTGGCGTCGGGGCATGGATTGGGTGGAGGGTTGAGAGACCTCTCTGTCGCAGCCGCGAGGTGGTCGATCTGCCATGTCATGCGCTAGTGATGTAGGTGCTTCCTCCTCTGATCGGGGTAGCGGCCTGCGCTTTGGGTAACTCTTGGAGGGGCGTTCGAGTTCATACTCTTCGGCCGCAAGGACTTCAGTCCATCTGTCAGCTAGCAAATCTTGGGCAGCTCTAAGCTGCTGCTGCTTTTTCTTGAGGCTTCTTGCCGTGGCTAAAAGCCTGCGTCTAAAATGCTCTTGTTCGGCGGGGTTTGATGGTATGACAAATTCGTCGTCATCGAGGCTTGCCTCGTCTTCGGAGGGAGGCATATAGTTATCATCCTCAACCTCTTGGTCTGCCGCTCTCTCATGAGGGCTGGCTTCTCCATCTTCCTGTGCCGAATCTTGCTGAGGTGGGTGTTCTTCGGCGCTGTCCGGGGTAGTATTATCTCCCGTGCCAGAATCACCATTTTTTGCTTTGGCGGGATTTAGAGCGGCGCCGCTGACGCCGACGCTTTGGCTGTTTCTTGGGGGTTTCCTCCCCTACTGTTCCATCGCCATCTCCATCTTTTGGAGTATCCACCATATATATGTCATATGACGAGGTGGCCTTCCAGCGCCCTATAGGTGCTGGTTCCTATTCGTCTCCTACATCGTCGCCCATACCGTCGATGTCTTCGGAGCCGAAGTCAAGCATGTCGGTTAAATCGTCGACAGTGGCTACAAAGTGGGTGGTGGGTGGGCTTTGAATTTCTTCGTCGTTCGTATCCCATCCTCGCAGACCGTAATCCGGCCAGGGCTCTCCTGATAAAGAGAGAGACTTAAGAGAATTCAGGATGACGCCAAAAGGCGAGTGCTGAAAGATGTCTGCGTCGGTGAACTCCATTATCGGCGCCCAATCGGATTCGATTGGCAGGGGCGCAGGGGGTTCGGAGTCCGGGGAGGAATCCGGATCCTCGGAGTCATGGATCATGCAGAGTGCGGGGCTAGCGTTCGGCTCGATCGCCTTTAAGATCGCAGCCCCCGAGGTGGCGTCCAACCGCTCGTCCTTGATTGGCGCAATAGGCTCCAAGTTAGAGGTCGGAACCGAAGCGTGAGCGGCCTCCAGGACACTGTCCGGAGGCAGAGCTAGATCATGCCCCTCGAGATAGTGCGGCGCGCTTGGCCGTGGCTCGAACCCGTCGAAGATCAAGTCTCCGCGGATGTCAGCCATGTAGTTTAAGCTTCCAAACCTGACTTGATGGCCAAGGGTGTAGCTTTCGATTTGCTCCAAGTGGCCAAGAGAATTGGCCCGCAGAGCGAAGCCGCCGAAGACGAAGATCTGTCCGGGAAGAAAAGTCTCACCCTGGACCGCATCGCTGCTGATGATCAAAGGAGCCATCGGGCCTAACAGCGACGACACGGAGGAACTCTCAATGAAAGCACCATCACCTGAGGACACAGAGGGCCCGAGTCCACAAAGGGGTCCCGAACTTTGCGTCTAGGCCGGATGGTAATAGGAGGCAGGGAACACGATGTTTTACCCAGGTTCGGGCCCTCTTGATGGAGCCATCGGGCCTAACGGCGACGACATAGAGGAACTCCCTCAGATCCCATCTCAGATTTCATGACCTCAAGCCATTTCGCTTAATCTGGGCTCATCATCTCTTCCTCATAGTTCGTAGGTTCATCATGGTCGAGTAACATGACCTCCAGAACAGGATTACCATACCACTCAGGTGCGGATCGTACTCTGTTTGACCTACGAGGTTCGGTAGTAACTTGATCAGAAGTTTCATGATCATCATTAGCTTCCTCACGGATTGGTGTAGGAATCACTGGAACTGATTTCTGTGCTGAACTATTTTCAAATTCAGGAGAAGGTACAATTAACTCATCAAGTTCTACTTTCCTCCCACTCACTTTTTTCGAGAGAAACTCCTTCTCTAGAAAGGATCCATTCTTAGCAACGAATATCTTGCCATCTGATCTGCGATAGAAGGTGTACCCAATAGTCTCTTTTGGGTATCCTATGAAGACACATTTCTCCGATTTGAGTTCGAGCTTATCAGGTTGAAGCTTTTTCACATAAGCATCGCAACCCCAAACTTTAAGAAACGACAGCCTAGGTTTCTTGCCAAACCGCGGCTCAGATGGTGTTGTCTCAACGGATTTAGATTGTGCACTATTTAACGTGAATGCATCATGGTGTCTACTACACAACCTTCTTCTTGTAGATGTTGTTGGGCCTCCAAGTGCAGAGGTTTGTAGGATGATAACCCACAAGTATAGGGGATCGCAACTGTTTTCGAGGGTAGAGTATTCAACAAAAATTTATTGATTCGGCACAAGGGGAGCCAAAGAATATTCTCAAGTATTAGCATCATAGTTGTCAATTCAACCACACCTGGAAACTTAATATCTGCAGCAAAGTATTTAGTAGCAAAGTAATATGATAGTAGTGGTAACGGTAGAAAAAGGTAGCGGTAGCAAAAGTAATGTTTTTGGTATTTTGTAGTGACGATAGCAATAGCAACGGAAAAGTAAATAAGTGAAGATCAATATATGGAAAGCTCGTAGGCAATGGATCGGTGATGGAGAATTATGCCGAATGTGGTTCATCATGTAACAGTCATAACCTAGGGTGACACAGAACCAACTCCAATTCATCAATGTAATGTAGGCATGTATTCCGAATATAGTCATATGTGCTTATGGAAAAGAACTTGCATGACATCTTTTGTCCTACCCTCCCGTGGCAGCGGGGTCCTAATGGAAACTAAGGGATATTAAGGCCTCCTTTTAATAGAGTACCGGAACAAAGCATTAGCACATAGTGAATACATGAACTCCTCAAACTATGGTCATCACCGGTAAGTATCCCGATTATTGTCACTTCAGGGTTAACGGATCATAACACATAATAGGTGACTATAGACTTGCAAGATAGGATCAAGAACTCTCATATATTGATGAAAACATAATAGGTCCAGATCTGAAATCATGGCACTCGGGCCCTAGTGACAAGCGTTAAGCATAGCAAAGTCATAGCAACATCAATCTCAGAACATAGTAGATACTAGGGATCAAACCCTAACAAAACTAACTTGATTACATGATAAATCTCATCCAACCCATCACCGTCCAGCAAGCCTACGATGGAATTACTCACGCACGATGGTGAGCATCATGAATTTGGTGATGGGGGATGGTTGATGATGACGATGGCGACGGATTCCCCTCTCCGGAGCCCCGAATGGACTGCAGATTAGCCCTCCCGAGAGGTTTTAGGGCTTGGCGGCGGCTCCGTATCTTAAAACGCGATGAATCCTTCTCTCTGATTTTTTTCTCACCGAAACCAAATATATAGAATTGGAGTTGAGGTCGGAGGAGCTCCAGGGGGCCCATGAGGTAGGGGCGCGCCCCCACCCTCGTGGACAGGTGGTGGGCCCCTTGGCCTTCATCTTTTGCATGGATTTTTTATTATTTCCGAATAGATGTTCCGTGAAGTTTCAGGTCATTCTGAGAACTTTTGTTTCTGCACATAAAAAACACCATAGCAATTCTGCTGAAAACATTGTCAATCTGGGTTAGTTCCATTCAAATCATGCAAGTTAGAGTCCAAAACAAGGGCAAAAGTGTTTGGAAAAGTAGATACGACGGAGACGTATCATAGGACAGTAGCAAATTTCCCTCAGGTGGATGACCTAAGGTTTATCAATCCCTGGGAGGCGTAGGATGAAGATGGTCTCTCTCAAACAACCCTGCAACCAAATAACAAAGAGTCTCTTGTGTCCCCAACACACCCAATACAATGGTAAATTGTATAGGTGCACTAGTTCGGCGAAGAGATGGTGATACAAGTGCAATATGGATAGTAGATATAGGTTTTTGTAATCTGAAAATATAAAAACAGCAAGGTCAGTAATGATAAAAGTGAGCGTAAACGGTATTGCAATGCGTTGAAACAAGGCCTGTGGTTCATACTTTCACTAGTGCAAGTTATCTCAACAATAATAACATAATTGGATCATATAACTATCCCTCAACATGCAACAAAGAGTCACTCCAAAGTAACTAATAGCAGAGAACAAACGAAGAGATTATGGTAGGGTATGAAACCACCTCAAACTTATCCTTTCTGATCGATCTATTCAAGAGTCCGTAGTAAAATAACATGAAGCTATTCTTTCCGTTTGATCTATCATAGAGTTCATACTAGAACAACACCTTAAGACACAAATCAACTAAAACCCTAATGTCACCTGGATACTCCAATGTCACCTCAAGTATCCGTGGGTATGATTTTACGATATGCATCACATAATCTCAGATTCATCTATTCAACCAACACAAAGAACTTCAAAGAGTGCCCCAAAGTTTCTACCGGAGAGTCAAGACGAAAACGTGTGCCAACCCCTATGCATAGGTTCATGGGCGGAACCCGCAAGTGGATCACCAAAACATACATCAAGTGGGTCACGTGATATCCCATTGTCACCACATATAAGCACGACAAGACATACATCAAGTGTTCTCAAATCCTTAAAGGCTCAATCCGATAAGATAACTTCAAAGGGAAAACTCAATCCATTACAAGAGGGGAGAGGGGAAGAAACATCATAACATCCAACTATAATAGCAAAGCTCGCGATACATCAAGATCGTATCACCTCAAGAACACGAAAGAGAGAGATCAAACACATAACTACTGGTACATACCCTCAGCCCCGAGGGTGGACTACTCCCTCCTCGTCATGGAGAGCACCGAGATGATGAAGATGGCCACCCGAGAGGGATCCCCCCCCCCCCCGACAGGGTGCCGAACGGGTCTAGATTGGTTTTCGGTGGCTACGGAGGCTTCTGG
The DNA here is from genome assembly GCA_034509565.1 of Triticum monococcum. Classification (NCBI taxonomy): domain Eukaryota; kingdom Viridiplantae; phylum Streptophyta; class Magnoliopsida; order Poales; family Poaceae; genus Triticum; species Triticum monococcum. The sequence continues at coordinate 69,496,808 of CM067842.1, read as the reverse complement.
CGGCGGAACTCCCGATCTATTCTGCTCCTCGATGTTTCTAGGGTATGTTGATATATATATATATATATATATATATATATAGGTGAAAGAAGTTGGCCAGGGGGGCCACGAGGCGGCCACGAGGCAGGGGGGCGCGCCCAGGGGGGTAGGGCGCGGCCCCCGCCTTCGTGGTGGCCTCGAGACTCTTCTAGCCCACCTCCGGTACTCTGTGGGCTTCTTCTGCTCCAAAAATGATCTCCGTGAAGTTTCAGGTCAATTGGACTCCGTTTCATTTTCCTTTTCTGCGATACTTAAAAACAAGAAAAAAAACAGAAACTGGCACTGGGCTCTAGGTTAATAGGTTATTCCCAAAAATAATAGAAAAGTGTATAATAAAGCCCATAAACATCCAAAACAGATAATATAATAGCATGGAACAATCAAAAAATATAGATACGTTGGAGACGTATCAAGCATCCCCAAGCTTAATTCCTACTCGTCCTCAAGTAGGTAAATGATAAAAACAGAATTTTTGATGTGGAATGCTACCTAACATATTTCTCTAAGTAATTCTCTTTATTGTGGCAAGAATATTCAAATCCATAAGATTCAAGACAAAAGTTTAATATTTACATAAAAATAATAATACTTCAAGCATACTAATAAAGCAATCATGTCTCCTCAAAATAACATGGCCAAAGCAAGCTATCCCTACAAAATCATATAGTCTGGCTATTCTCCATCTTCACCACACAAAGTATTTAAATCATGCACAACCCCGATGACAAGCCAAGCAATTGTTTCATACTTTTGATGTTCTCAAACTTTTTCAATCTTCACGCAATACATGAGCGTGAGCCATGGATATAGAACTATAGGTGGAATAGAATGGTGGTTGTGGAGAATACAAAAAAGGAGAAGATAGTCTCACATCAACTAGGCGTATCAACAGGCTATGGAGATGCCCATTAATAGATATCAATGTGAGTGAGTAGGGATTTCCATGCAACGGATGCACTAGAGCTATAAGTGTATGAAAGCTCAACAAAAGAACTAAGTGGGTGTGCATCCAACTTGCTTGCTCATGAAGACCTAGGGCATTTTGAGGAAGCCCATCATTGGAATATACAAGCCAAGTTCTATAATGAAAAATTCCCACTAGTATATGAAAGTGATGTCATAGGAGACTCTCTATCATGAAGATCATGGTGCTACTTTGAAGCACAAGTGTGGGAAAAGGATAGTAGCATTGTCCCTTCTCTCTTTTCTCTTGTTTTCTTTTTTTATACGACAATTGTATTTTCCAAACATTTGTATCTTGGGAATAGATCCGAACGAAACTCCCGCAATTTTCTCCCTCGCTAAATAGATCGGTAACTGCCTTTTTTCTGCTCCAAACAAACCCTCTATTGTTAATCCCACGATTTTCTCCCTTTTAGCATCATTACCGAAGAATCCCGCGTCGTTCGTTTTGATCAGGGGCTCGATCTGATCCGGTGGAAAGAGACGGAGGCTGAGCTGCCGTTTCTTTGTAAGGCGTGAAAAAAAGTTGTAGCACAAGGGATTCGAGCACGTGACCTGCTCCTTGAGTGATCCAGGAGACAACCACTTGGGCTAGCTTAATCTGGTGATTAGTAAATTGATAGTAGGTAGCTTTTTTAGCGTGAGTAGGGAAAAACAAATGATAATGGCCAATCCATCAAACGCTTCGCCCGACAACCAAGCAACTTAGCCTTGTTGATTGATGTTTGATAATACACTTTGAACTCGGAAAAATGACATAAACTTTTGACCCGCATGCGGCATGTCCATTTCCAGATCGGGATTTATTTTTCACGTGTTGATAAAAGAAAAAGTAACCATCTAAAGTGGGACTTGAACCCACAGTCCCTCTGATGTAGCAGCAGTGTACTAACCAACTAACCCTGCCTTGATTGTTGTTCAATAAGTAGAAATACGGCAATTAACCTTTCATATGAGCCAAAAAAGCATTTTTCTTCTTGTGTCATTTTGGATTTATCAAGTTGTCTTGTAGTCTTCCATATACCAATGGGTTGTATACTTTGCCCATGTAGCTGCCTTGTAAATATCATGTCAACTTCACATGAGGGATTTTTTGGGTTGAAACATACCCCGATAACTTCTGTGCAAATGGCATGGTAATTTGTGCACCGGGACCCGATAACTTACGTATAAATGTCATGGTAACTTCTACCGGGGTGAAAAAATGATTGAAACATCTCCTTCGTAATTTATGTGTAAACAACACGGTAATTTTTGCATGGCAACCCTGATAACTTAGGCACAAACACCACGACAACTTTGACCTGAAAAAGTTGTCAAAAATGTACCCTGATAACTTTTGTATAAACATCATGGTAATAATGCATCATATACATGATAATTTAGGTACAAACACTATGGTAACTTGGACCCTGAGGAATCTTTTTTTTGAAAAATATAATCTCAATAATGTTTGCGTGAATATCACGGTAATAGAAGCACTGCATACCTGATAGTTAGGTGAACCACGCGCGGGGGGGGGGGGGGATTTGTCGAAAAACATATTCTGGTACTTTGTGTGCAAATAACACGGTATTATACACACAATAAAGTTGATAACTCACTACAAACCCCACGGTAACTTTTGACCCCGGGATAAAAGTTTGTTGAAAACATACCCTGATAACTTGTGTGTAAATAACATGGTAATATACATATAACATAGCTGATAACTTAGTTAATCCAGATGTGGTAACATTTTGACCAAGGAAAAATGTTGTTAAATAATACCTCCCAATAACTCATGTGTAAACAACATGATAATACACGCACATGAGAGCTGATAACTCATATACAAATATCATGGTAATGTTTTGACCTAGGAAATGAAAATTGTGGAAAAACATACCCCGATAACTTTTGTGCGATGTGATAATATACACAATGAAGCTGATAACTCACTGCAAACATTATAATCACTTTTTGACCCTGGGATAAAAGTTTGTTGAAAATATACCCCCAAAACTTTTGTGTAAATGACACGATAGCTTATGTATGACACACGTGATAACTTACGTAGCCTAGATGTGGTAACTTCTGGTCCAAAAAAAGGTCATCAGAATATATTAACATGTGATCTAGTTTCGAAGATCTCGTCGAGACAATATTTTTTTGTGAAGATGGTTTTTCAATTGGAGCAACGGTTTGAGCTACAAAACATTTTAAAGTTTGAAAAAAAAGAATCTAGGATGGCATCAACTTTTCATTTTTAGTGCATATATCCATGTAATTAGAGGGAGGAGTGCACGTGAAAAGAAAATTAGTCATTCTAATGCATACATGTATATAATTAGAGTAAAATAAGAGTCGTTCTTGCCTATTGCTAAAATCCGAACGTTTGGTAGTTATAAAAGTCCTTTTTTATTTGGGCCTTTTCTCTTTTTTTGGCCTCTTTTTTTCGTCCGGAATCTCATCCCGACTTGTGGGGGAATCATAGTATCCATCATCCTTTCCTCACTTGGGACAATGCTCTAATAATGATGATCATCACACTTTATTTACTTACAACTCGATACTTAGAACAAAGTATGACTCTATATGAATGCCTCCGGCGGTGTACCGGGATATGCAATGACTCATGAGTGACATGTATGAAAGAATTATGAACGGTGGATTTGCCACAAATACGATGTCAACTACATGATCATGCAAAGCAATATGACAATGATGGAGCGTGTCATAATAAACAGAAAGGTGAAAAGTTGCATGTCAATATATCTCGGAATGGCTATGGAAATGCCATAATAGGTAGGTATGGTGGCTGTTTTGAGGAAGGTATATGGTGGGTTTATGGTACCGGCGAAAGTTGCGCGGTACTAGAGAGGCTAGCAATGGTGGAGGGTGAGAGTACATATAATCCATGGACTCAACATTAGTCATAAAGAACTCATATACTTATTGCAAAAATCTACTCCCTCCGTTCCTAAATATAGGGTGTATAGTTTCTGGCACGGAAATTAAAGAACGCATGTGAAGGGAAAATTTCAAAAGTTTTGGACGAGATTACACCTAACTAATTGACATGAGAAAATAGAGGAGCTTGCATGATATAAGGAAATGTAATCAAATCCCTGAAAAAATTGTCCAAACGAGTGGTGCAACGTAATACACCTTATATTTTGGATTTTTTCTGAAAAATCTATACACCTTATATCAAGGAACGAAGGGAGTATTAGTTATCGAAACAAAGTACTACGCGCATGCTCGTAGGGGGATAGATTGGTAGGAAAAGACCATCGCTCGTCCCCGACCGCCACTCATAAGGAAGGCAATCAATAAATAAATCATGCTCCGACTTCATAACATAACGGTTCACCATACGTGCATGCTACGGGAATCACAAACTCACACAAGTATTTCTCAAATTCACAACTAATCAACTAGCATGACTCTAATATCACCATCTCCATATCTCAAAACAATCATCAAGTATCAAACATCTCTTAGTATTCAATGCACTTATATGAAAGTTTTTATTATTACCATGTTGTTCTAAAGGACTCTCAAAATAATATAAGTGAAGCATGAGAGATCAATTATTTTTATAAAATAGAACCACCACCGTGCTCTAGAAAGATATAAGTGAAGCACTAGAGAAAAAGACAAACTACTCCAAAAGATATAAGTGAAGATCAATGAGTAGTCGAATAATTATGCAACTATGTGAAGACTCTCTAACATTTAAGAATTTCAGATCTTGGTATTTTATTCAAACATCAAGCAAAACAAAAGAAAATAAAACGACGCTCCAAGCAAAACACATATCATGTGCTGAATAAAAATATAGCTCCAAGTAAAGTTACCGATGAACGGAGACGAAAGAGGGGATGCCTTCTGGGGCATACCCAAGCTTAGGCTCTTGGTTGTCCTTGAATACTACCTTGGGGTGCCTTGGGAGTCCACAAGCTTAGGCTCTTGCCTCTCCTTATTCCATAGCCCATCGAATCTTTACTCAAAACTTGAAAACTTCACAACACAAAACTTAACAGAAAACTCGTAAGCTCCGTTAGCGAAAGAAAACAAAACACCACTTCAAGGTATTGTAATGAACTCATTATCTATTTATATTGGTGTTAAACCTACTGTATTACAACTTCTCTATGGTTCGTACCCTCCGTTACTACTCATAGATTCATCAAAATAAGCAAACAACATGATGAAAACAGAATCTGTCAAAAAAAAAGAACAGTCTGTACTAATCTGTGTCAAACGTATACTTCTGGAACTCATAAAATTCTCAAATAAATTGGTGGACCTGAGTAATTTGTCTATTAATCATCTGAAAAAATAATTAATGAAATAGCACTCTCCAATAAAAAATGTCAGCTAATCTCTTGAGCGCTAAAGTTACTGTTTTTTACAGCAAGATCGCAAAGGCTTCACCCAAGTCTTCCCAAAGGTTCTACTTGGCACAAACACTAATTAAAACATAAAACCACATCTAACCAGAGGCTAGATGAATTATTTATTACTAAACAGGAGCAAAAGGCAAATAACAAAAATAAAATTGGGTGGCCTCCCAACAAGCACTATCGTTTAACGCCCCTAGCTAGGCATGATGATTTCAATGATGCTCACATAAAGGATAAGAATTGAAACATAAAGAGAGCATCATGAAGAATATGACTAGCACATTTAAGTTTAACCCACTTCCTATGCATAGGGATCTTTTGAACAAACAACTTATGGGAACAATAATCAACTAGTATAGGAAGGCAAAACAAGCAAAATTTCAAAACTTTAAGCACATAGAGAGGAAACTAAATATTATTGCAATTCCTACAAGCATATATTCCTCCCTCATAATAATTTTCAGTAGCATCATGAATGAATTCAAGAATACAACTATCACATAAAGCATTCTTTTCATGATCTACAAGCATAGAGATTTTATTACTCTCCACATAAGCAAAATTCTTCTCATGAATAGTAGAGGGAGCAAACTCAACAAAATAACTATCATGTGAGGCATAACCCAATTGAAAGTTAAAATAAAGATGACAAGTTTCATGGTTATCATTGTTCTTTATAGCATGCATGTCATCACAATAATCATCATAGATAACAACTTTGTTCTCATAATCAATTGGAACCTTTTCCAAAATAGTGGAATCATTACTAAATAAATTCACGACCTCTCCAAACCTACTTTCATCAATATAATCATCATAAATAGGAGGCATGCTATCATCAAAATAAATTTGCTCATCAAAACTTGGGGGACAAAAAATACCATCTTCATCAAACATAGCATCCCCAATCTTGTGGCTTTGCATATCATTAGCATCATGGATATTCAAGGAATTCATACTAACAACATTGCAATCATGCTCATCATTCAAATATTTAGTGCCAAACATTCTAATGCATTCTTCTTCCAACACTTTGGCGCACTTATCGGAATCCTTATTTTCATGAAAGATGTTAAAAAGATGAAGCATATGATGTACCCTCAATTCCATTTTTTATAGTTTTCTTTTATAGACTAAACAAGTGATAAAACAAGAAACAAAAAGATTCGATTGCAAGATCTAAAGATATACCTTCAAGCGCTAACCTCCCCGGCAACGGCGCCAGAAAAGAGCTTGATGTCTACTGCACAACCTTCTTCTTGTAGACATTGTTGGGCCTCCAAGTGCAGAGGTATGTAGGACAGTAGAAAATTTCCCTCAAGTGGATGACCTAAGGTTTATCAATGCATGGGAGGCGTAGGATGAAGATGGTCTCTCTCAAACAACCCTGCAACCAAATAACAAAGAGTCTCTTGTGTCCCCAACACACCCAATACAATGGTAAATTGTATAGGTGCACTAGTTCGGCGAAGATATTGTGATACAAGTGCGATATGGATAGTAGATATAGGTTTTTGTAATCTGAAAATATAAAAACAGCAAGGTAACTAATGATAAAAGTGAGCGTAAACGGTATGGCAATGCGTTGAAACAAGGCCTGGGGTTCATACTTTCACTAGTGCAAGTTCTCTCAACAATAATAACATAATTGGATCATATAACTATCCCTCAACATGCAACAAAGAGTCACTCCAATCTCACTAAGAGCGGAGAACAAACGAATAGATTATGGTAGGGTACGAAACCACCTCAAAGTTATCCTTTCTGATCGATCTATTCAAGAGTCCGTAGTAAAATAACATGAAGCTATTCTTTCTGTTCGATCTATCATAGAGTTCATACTAGAATAACACCTGAAGATACAAATCAACCAAAACCCTAATGTCACCTAGATACTCCACTGTGTGTATGATTATACGATATGCATCACACAATCTCAGATTCATCTATTCAACCAACACAAAGAACTTCAAAGATTGCCCCAAAGTTTCTACCGGAGAGTCAAGACGAAAATGTGTGCCAACCCCTATGCATAGGTTCATGGGCGGAACCCGCAAGTTGATCACCAAAACATACATCAAGTGGATCACATGATATCCCATTGTCACCACATATAAGCACGGCAAGACATACATCAAGTGTTCTCAAACCCTTAAAGGCTCAATCCGATAAGATAACTTCAAAGGGAAAACTCAATCCATTACAAGAGAGGAGAGGGGGAGAAACATCATAAGATCCAACTATAATAGCAAAGCTCGCGATACATCAAGATCGTATCACCTCAAGAACACGAGAGAGAGAGATAGAGATCAAACACATAGCTACTGGTACATACCCTCAGCCCGAGGGTGGACTACTCCCTCCTCGTCATGGAGAGCACCGGGATGATGAAGATGGCCACCGGAGAGGGATTCCCCCCTCCGGCAGGGTGCCGAAACGGGTCTAGATTGGTTTTCGGTGGCTACGGAGGCTTATGGCGGCGGAACTCACGATCTATTCTGCTCCTCGATGTTTCTAGGGTATGTTGATATATATAGGCGAAAGAAGTCGGCCAGGGGGGCCACAAGGCGACCACGAGGCAGGGGGCGCACCCAGGGGGTAGGGCGCGCCCCCACCCTCGTGGTGGCCTCGGGACTCTTCTGGCCCACCTCCGGTACTCCGTGGGCTTCTTCTGGTCCAAAAATGATCTCCGTGAAGTTTCAGGTCAATTGGACTCCGTTTGATTTTCTTTTTCTGTGATACTTAAAACAAGGAAAAAACAGAAACTAGCACTGGGCTCTAGGTTAATAGGTTAGTCCCAAAAATAATATAAAAGTGTATAACAAAGCCCATAAACATCCAAAACAGATAATATAATAGCATGGAACAAGAAAAAAAATTATAGATACGATGGAGACGTATCACAGCCGTCTCTAAAGCATAACCCCAAAATAGTAGCGGTAAATTAGTAAGAGACATCGTAGATCGCACCATATCTAATAAAGTATGGTTACGACGTTCGGACACACCATTACGCTGTGGTATTCCAGGTGGCCCGAGTTGTGAAACTATTCCACATTGTTTCAAATGAAGACCAAACTCATAACTCAAATATTCGCCTCCACGATCAGACCGTAGAAACTTTATTTTCTTGTTACGGTGATTTGCCACCTCAGTTTGAAATTCTTTGAACTTTTCAAATGTTTTAGACTTATGTTTCATTAAGTAGATATACCCATATCTGCTCAAATCATCTGTAAAGGTCAGATAATAACGATACCCACCGCGAGCCTCAACACTCATCAGACCGCATACATCAGTATGTATTATTTCTAATAAGTCAGTTGCTCGCTCCATTGTTCCGGAGAACGGAGTCTTAGTCATCTTGCCCATGAGGCATGGTTCTTAAGAATCAAGTGATTCCAAAAGCCCATCAACATGGAGTTTCTTCATGCGCTTTACACCAATATGACCTCAACGCCAGTGCCACAAATAAGTTGCACTATCATTATTAACCTTGCATCTTTTGGCTTCAATATTATTAATATGTGTATCACTACAATCTAGATTCAACAAAAATAGAACACTCATCAAGGGTGCATGACCATAAAAGATATTACTCATATTAATAGAACAACCATTATTCTCTGATTTAAATGAATAACCATCTCGCATCAAACAAGATCCAGATATAATGTTCATGCTCAACGCTGGCACCAAATAACAATTATTTAGGTCTAAAACTAATCCCGACGGTAGATGTATAGGTAGTGTGCCGACGGTGATCACATCGACTTTGGAACCATTTCCCACGCGCATCGTCACCTCGTTCTTAGCCAATCTTCGTTTAATCCATAGCCCATGTTTCGAGTTGCAAATATGAGCAACAAAACCAGTATCAAATACCCAGGCGCTACTACGAGCATTAGTAAGAGGTACACATCAATAACATGTATATCAAATATACCTTTCACTTTGCCATCCTTCTTATCCGCCAAATACTTGGGGCAGTTCCTTTTCCAGTGACCAGTCCCTTTGCAATCGAAGCACTCAGTCTCAGGCTTAGGTCCAGACTTGGGCTTCTTCACTTGAGCATCAACTTTCTTGCCATTCTTCTTGAAGTTCCCCTTCTTCCCTTTGCCCTTTTTCTTGAAACTAGTGATCTTGTTAACCATCAACACTTGATGCTCCTTCTTGATTTCTACCTCCATAGCCTTTAGCATCGCGAAGAGCTCGGGAATTGTCTTGTCCATCCATGGCATATTATAGTTCATCACAAAGCTTTTGTAACTTGGTGGCAGTGATTGAAGAACTCTGTCAATGACACTATCATCAGGAAGATTAACTCCTAGTTGAGTCAACTAGTTGTGGTGCCCAGACATTCTGAGTATATGTTCACTGACAGAACTATTCTCCTCCATTTTGCAGCTATAGAACTTATTGGAGACTTCATATCTCTCAATTCAGGCATTTTCTTGAAATATTAACTTCAACTCCTAGAACATCTCATATGCTCCATGACGTTCAAAACGTCTTTGGAGTCCCGCTTCTAATCCGTAAAGCATGGGACATTGAACTATCGAGTAGTCATCAGCTTTGCTCTGCCAGACGTTCACAATGTACGAAGTTGCTCCTGCAGCGGGTCTCGCACCTAGCGGTGCTTCCAGGATGTAATTCTGTTGTGCAGCAATGAGGATAATCCTCAAGTTAGGGACCCAGTCCGTGTAGTTTCTACCATCATCTTTCAACTTAGCTTTCTCTAGAAACACATTAAAATTCAAGGAACGGTAGCATGAGCCATTGATCTACAACAACATAGACATGCAAATACTATCAGGTACTAAGTTCATGATAAATTAAATTTCAATTAATCATATTACTTAAGAACTCCCACTTAGATAGACATCCCTCTAGTCATATAAATGATCACGTGATCCATATCAACTAAACCATGTCCGATCATCATGTGAGATGGAGTAGTTTTCAATGGTGAACATCACTATGTTGATCATATCTATTATATGATTCACGTTCGACCTTTCGGTCTTAGTGTTCCGAGGCCATATCTGCATATGCTAGGCTCGTCAAGTTTAACCCAAGTATTCTGCACATGCAAAACTGGCTTGCACCCATTGTATGTGAACGTAGAGCTTATCACACCCGATCATCATGTGGTGTCTCGGCACGACGAACTGTAGCAACAGTGCATACTCGGGGAGAACACTTATATCTTGAAATTTAGTGATGGATCATCTTATAATGCTACCGCCGTACTAAGCAAAATAAGATGCATAAAGGATAAACATCACATGCAATCAAAATATGTGACATGATATGGTCATCATCATCTTGTGCCTTTGATCTCCATCTCCAAAGCAACATCATGATCTCCATCGTCACCGGCTTGACACCTTGATCTCCATCGTAGTATCGTTGTCGTCTCACCAACTATTGCTTCCACGACTATCGCTACCGCTTAGTGATAAAGTAAAGCAATTACACGTCGATTGCATTTCATACAATAAAGCGACAACCATAAGGCTCCTGCCAGTTGCCGATAACTTTTACAAAACATTATCATCTCATACAACAATTTATATCTCATCACATCTTGACCATATCACATGACAACATGCCCTGCAAAAACAAGTTAGATGTCCTCTACTTTGTTGTTGCAAGTTTTACATGGCTACTACGGGATTCTAGGAAGAACCGTTCTTACCTACGCATAAAAACCACAACGATTTTTCATCAAGTGTGTTGTTTTAACCTTCAACAAGGACCGGCCATAGTCAAACTCGATTCAACTAAAGTTGGAGAAACAGACACCCGCTAAACACATGCGTGCGAAGCATGTCGGTAGAACCAGTCTCATGAACGCGGTCATGTAATGTTGGTCCGGGCCGCTTCATCCAAAAATACCACCGAATCAAAGTAAGACGTTGGCGGTAAGCAGTATGACTATTATCGCCCACAACTCTTTGTGTTTTACTCGTGCATATAACATCTACGCATAGACCTGGCTCGGATGCCACTGTTGGGGAATGCGGTATTTCAAAAAAATTCCTACAGTCACACAAGATCTATCTAGGAGACGCATAGCAATGAGAGGGGAGAGTGTGTCCACGTACCCTCGTAGACCAAAAACGGAAGCGTTTAGTAACGCGGTTGATGTAGTCGAACGTCTTCACGATCCAACCGATGAGAGCACCGAACATACGACATCTCCGTGTTCAGCACCTGTTCAGCACGATGACGTCCCTCGAGCTCTTGATCCAGTTGAGGACGAGGGTTAGTTCCGTCAGCATGATGGCGTGGCGATGGTGATGATGAAGTTACCGGCGCAGGGATTTTCCTAAGCAATACAACGATATGACCGAGGTGGTAAACTATGGAGGGGGGCTCCGCACACGGCTAAGAGATGTCTGTTGTGTCCTTGGGGTGCCCCCCGCCTCCATATATAAAGGGGGAGGAGGAGGTGGCCAGCCTAAGGGGGCGCGCCATAAGGGGGGAATCCTACTTGGACTCCTAGTCCAAGTAGGATTCGGCCCCCCTCTTTCCTTCCACCGGAGAGGGAAAAGGGAAAGGGAGAGAGAGGGAGAAGGAAAGAGGGGGGCCGCCCCCTCCCCTTGTCCAATTCAGTTTGGGCAAAGGGGGGCGCCCCTCTCATGTGGCCTTTCTCCTCTCCTCCAATAAGGCCCAATAGGCCCAATACTTCTCCCGGGGGGTTCCGGTAACCTCCCGGTACTCCGGAAAAATGCCCGAACCACTCGGAACCATTCTGATGTACGAACGCAACCTTCCAATATATGAATCTTTACCTCTCGACCACTTCGAGACTCCTCATCATATCCGTGATATCATCTAGGACTCCAAACAAACTTTGGTCATCAAATCACATAACTCATAATACAAATAATCATCGGACGTTAAGCGTGCGGACCCTAAAGGTTCGAGAACTATGTAGACATGACCGAGACACATCTCCGGTTAATAACCAATAGTAGAACCTGGATGCTCATGATGGCTCCTACATATTCTACGAAGATCTTTATCGGTCAAATCACATAACAACATACGTCATTCCATTTGTCATCGGTATGTTACTTGCCCGAGATTCGATCGTCGGTATCATCATACCAAGTTCAATCTCATTACTGGCAAGTCTCTTTACTCGTTCCGTAATGCATCATCCCGTAACCAACTCATTAGTCACATTGCTTGCAAGGCTCATAGTGATGTGCATTACCGAGAGGGCCCAGAGATACCTCTCCGATACACCGAGTGACAAATCCTAATATCGATCTATGCCAACTCAACAAACACCATCGGAGACACCTGTAGAGCATCTTTATAATCACTCAGTTACGTTGTGACATTTGATAGCACACAAGGTGTTCCTCGGTATTCAGGAGTTGCATAATCTCATAGTCTGAGGAACATGTATAAGTCATGAAGAAAGCAATAGCAATAAAAATAAACAATCATTATGCTAAGCTAACGGATGGCTCTTGTCCATCACATCATTCTCTAATGATGTGAACCCGTTTCATCAAATGACAACACATGTTTATGGTCAGGAAACTTTTCCATCTTTGATTAATGAGCTAGTCAAGTAGAGGTATACTAGGGACACTCTGTTTGTCTTGAGATCTCATGATTGGGGCATGAATATAACATTGGCTTAAGCCTCCCCCAAGCTAGAGCGATACTTTCTCCTTCACGAGGCCAAAAATTATATATATAATTCCGATCACGATGAACTAGATGCATAGGATAAATTTTTTGGTGGAACTCCAATTTCAAACGATTCCAATTCCATGATCCTATATCATCACATAGCCTATACCATGCCAATGCTTTTTCCCTTCAAAGATAAAGGGGAAACCTTTTTCATCACTTCATCCCTGGGTAACCTACAAGCTTAAAGAATCCACAAATTTGTTCCACATATATCAAGTGCATATCAGGATGTTCGGTTCCATCTCCTGCATAAGGATTAGCTAGCAGTTGTTCTATCATACCCAAAGGAATTTCATATTCAATATTTTCAGTAGGTGCAGTAGGTTGAGGGGTAGCTAATTGTGGTTCCGGACGTGGTGAAGATACCCTGAACAAACTCCTCAAAGGATTGTTTTCCATAGTAACAAGTGACAATAAATTTCAGCACACTAAGTAATTGTTTCCTTATCAAATTCCACTTACCAAAGGCGCTTCACTCCCCGACAACAGCGCCAGAAAATAGCCTTCATGACCCACATGTTGGGGAATGCAGTATTTCAAAATTTTCCTACGAACACACAAGATCTATCTAGGACATGCATAGCAACGAGCGGGGAGAGTGTGTCTACGTACCCTCGAAGACCTAAAGCGAAAGCGTTGAGTAACACGGTTGATGTAGTCAAACGTCTTCACGATCCAACCGATCAATTACCGAACGCACGGCACCTCTGCGATCTGCACATGTTTAGCTCAGTGATGTCCCTCGAACTCTATATTCAACCGAGGCCGAGGGAGAGTTTCGTCAGCACGACGACATGTTGACGGTGATGATGAAGTTACCGACGCAGGGCTTCGCCTAAGCAGTACGACAATATGACCGAGGTGGAAAACTATGGAAGGGGGCACCGCACACGGCTAAGAAACCAACTTGTGTGTCTATGGGGTCCCCCCTCCCCGTATATAAAGGACGGGAGGAGGAGGAGGGCCGGCCTCAAGGGGCGCGCCCAAAGGGGGGATTCCTACTCCTAGCAGGAGTAGGTTTCCCCCTTTCCTAGTCGAAGTAGGAGAAGAAGGAAGGAGAGGGAGAGGATGAAGGAAAGAGGGGCGCGCCGCCCCCTCCTAGTCCAATTCGGACCAGCCCATGGGGGGCGCACTGCCTCCCCTTGTGGCCCTTCTCTCCTTTCCACTAAAGCCCAATAAGGCCCAATACTTCCCCAAGTGAATTCTCGTAACTCCCTGGTTCTCCCAAAAATACCTGAATCACTCGGAACCTTTCCGATGTCCGAATATAGCCTTCCAATATATGAATATTTACCTCTCGACCATTTCAATACTCCTCGTCATGTCCGTGATCTCATATGCGACTCCGAACAAACTTCAGTCATCATATCACATAACTCATAATACAAATCGTCATCGAATGTTAAGTGTGCGGACCCTACGGGTTCGAGAACTATGTAGACATGGCCGAGACACATCTTCGGTCAATAACCAATAGCAGAACCTGGATTCTCATATTGGCCCCTCCATATTCTATGAAGATCTTTATTGGTCAAACTGCATAACAACATACGTTGTTCCCTTTGTGATCGGTATGTTACTTGCCCAAGATTTGATCATCGGTATCATCATACCTAGTTCAATCTCGTCACCGGCAAGTCTCTTTACTCATTTCGTAATGCATCATCCCGTGACTAACTCATTAGTCACATTGCTTGCAAGGCTCATAGTGATTCGCATTACCGAGAGGGCCCAGAGATACCTCTCCGACAATCGGAGTGACAAATCCTAATCTCGATCTATGCCAACTCAACAAATACTATCGGAGACACCTGTAGAGCATCTTTATAATCACTTAGTTACGTTGTCATGTTTGATAGCACACTAAGTGTTCCTCCGATATTCGGGAGTTGCATAATGTCATAGTCATAGGAACATGTATAAGTCATGAAGAAAGCAATAGTAATAGCAATAAACTAAGCGATCATAGTGCTAAGCTAATGGATGGGTCTAATCCATCACATCATTTTCTAATCATGTGATCCCGTTCATCAAATGACAACACATGTCCATGGCTAGGAAACTTAACCATCTTTGATTAACGAGCTAGTCAAGTAGAGGCATACTAGGGACACTCTGTTTGTCTATGTATTCACACATGTACTATGTTTCCAGTTAATACAATTCTAGCATGAATAATGAACATTTATCATGATATAAGTAAATATAAATAACAACTTTATTATTGCCTCTATGGCAATTTCCTTCAATCTCCCACTTGCACTAGAGACAATAATTTAGTTCACATCGTCATGTGATTTCACACCAATAGTTCACATCTTTATGTGATTAGTTCACATCTTCATGTCACTAATACCCAAAGGGTTTACTAGAGTCAATAATCTACTTCACATCACTATGTGATTAACACCCAAAGAGTGATCATGTTTTGCTTGTGAGAAAAGTTTAGTCTATGGGTCTGCAACATTCAGATCCGTATGTGTCTTGCAATTTTCTATGTCTATAAAACTCTGCACGGAGCTACTCTAGCTAATTGCTCCCACTTTCAATATGTATCTATATCGAGACCTGGAGTCATCTAGATCGGTGTAAAAAGCTTGCATCGACGTAACTCTTTACGATGAACTCTTTTATCACCTCCATAACCGAGAAATATTTCCTTAGTCCTCTAAGGATAATTATGACTCATGTCCAGTGATCTACTCCTAGATCACTATTGTACTCCCTTGCCAAAATCACGCTAAGGTATTCAATAGGTCTGGTACACAGCATAGCATACTTTATAGAACCTATGACTGAGGCATAGGGAATACTTTTCATTCTCTTTCTATTTTCTGCCGTGGCCGGGTTTTGAGTCTTTACTCAATTTCACACCTTACAACTCAGGCAAGAAATCCTTCTTTGACTGATCCATTTTGAACTCCTTCAAAATCTTATCAAGGTATGTGCTCATCAAAAGTCTTATCAAGCGTCTTGATCTATCTTTATAGATCTTGATGCTCAATATGTAAGTTTATTTACAGGTAATTCTTTCTTTGAAAAACTCCTTTCAAATTCTGCTTTATGCTTTCCAGAAAATTCTACATCATTTCCGATCAACAATATGTCATTCACATATACTTATCAGAAAGGTTGTAGTGCTCCCACTCACTTTTTTGTAAATACAGGCTTCACCACAAGTCTGTATAAAACTATATGCTTTGATCAACTCATCAAAGTGTATATTCCAACTCTGAGATGCTTGCACCAGTCCATAGATGGATCGCTGGAGCTTGCACACTTTGTTAACACCTTTAGGATTGACAAAACCTTCTGGTTGCATCATATACTGTAGGGGAATGTAGCAGAAATTCAAAATTTTCTACGCATCACCAAGATCAATCTATGGAGTAATCTAGCAACAAGGGGAAGGAGAGTGCATCTACATACCCTTGTAGATCGCTAAGAGGAAGTGTTCAAGTGAACGGGGTTGAAGGAGTCGTACTCGTCGTGATCCAAATCACCGATGATCCTAGTGCCGAACGGACGGCACCTCCGCGTTCAACACACGTACAGCCTGACGACGTCTCCCATGCCTTGATCTAGCAAGGGGAGAAGGAGAGGTTGAGGAAGACTCCATCCAGCAGCAGCACAACGGCGTGGTGGTGGTGGAGGAGCATGGTGATCCAGCAAGGCTTCGCCAAGCACCGCGAGATATGTGGAGAAAGAGAGGGGTAGGGTTGCGCCAGGGAGAGGTCAAGAACTCATGTGTTGGCAGCCCCCAAGTGCTCAAGTATATATAGGGGAGAGGGAGGGTGTGCGCTCCACCTAGGGTTCCACCCTAGGGGCGGCGGCCAGCCCAGATCCCATCTGGTGGGGCGGCCAAGGGGAGGGGGAGAGGGAGGCGCACCAGGCATGGGCCCTAAGGCCCATCTGCCCTTAGGGTTTGCCCCCCTTTCTCCCCTTAGGAGCCTTGGGCCCTTGTGGGGGGGCGCACCAGCCCACCTGGGGCTGGTCCCTTCCCACACTTGGCCCATGTAGCCCTCCGGGGCTTGTGGCCCCACTTGGTGGACCCCTGGGACCCTCCCGGTGGTCCCGGTACGTTACCGATAAAACCCGAAACTTTTCCGGTGACCAAAACAGGACTTCCCATATATAAATCTTTACCTCCGGACCATTCCGGAACTCCTCGTGATGTCCGGGATCTCATCCGGGACTCCAAACAACATTCGGTAACCACATGCAAACTTCCTTTATAACCCTAGCGTCATCGAACCTTAAGTGTGTAGACCCTACGGGTTCGGGAACCATGCAGACATGACCGAGATGTTCTCCGGTCAATAACCAACAGCGGGATCTGGATACCCATGTTGGCTCCCACATGTTCCATGATGATCTCATCGGATGAACCACGATGTCATGGACTCAATCAATCCCGTATACAATTCCCTTTGTCTAGCGGTACGATACTTGCCCGAGATTCGATCATCGGTATCTCGATACCTTGTTCAATCTCGTTACCGGCAAGTCTCTTTACTCGTTCCGTAATACATCATCTCGTGATCAACTCCTTGATCACAATGTGCACATTATGATGATGTCCTACCGAGTGTGCCTAGAGATACCTCTCCGTTTACACGGAGTGACAAATCCCAGTCTCGATTCGTGCCAACCCCAGAGACACTTTCGGAGATACCTGTAGTGTACCTTTATAGCCACCTAGTTACGTTGTGACATTTGGCACACCCAAAGCACTCCTACGGTATCAGGGAGTTGCACAATCTCATGGTCTAAGGAAATGATACTTGACATTAGAAAAGCTTTAGCATACGAACTACATGATCTTGTGCTAGGCTTAGGATTGGGTCTTGTCCATCACATCATTCTCCTAATGATGTGATCCCATTATCAGTGACATCCAATGTCCATGGTCAGGAAACCGTAACCATCTATTGATCAACGAGCTAGTCAACTAGAGGCTTACTAGGGACATGGTGTTGTCTATGTATCCACACATGTATCTGAGTTTCCTATCAATACAATTCTAGCATGGATAATAAACGATTATCATGAACAAGGAAATATAATAATAATCAATTTATTATTGCCTCTAGGGCATATTTCCAACAGTCTCCTACTTGCACTAGAGTCAATAATCCAGTTCACATCGATATGTGATTAACACTCAAGGTCACATCCCCATGTGACTAACACCCAAAGAGTTCACTAGAGTCAATAATCTAGTTCACATTACCATGTGATTAAAACTCGATGAGTTCTGGGTTTGATCATGTTATGCTTGTGAGAGATGTTATAGTCAACGGGTCTGAATCTTTCAGATCCGTGTGTGCTTTACAAATCTCTATGTCATCTCCTAGATGCAGCTACCACATTCTATTTGGAGCTATTCCAAATAACTGTTCTACTATACGAATCTAGTTTACTACTCAGAATAATCTGGATTAGTGTCAAAGTGTGCATCGGCGTAACCCTTTACGACGAACTCTTTTACCACCTCCATAATCAAGAAAATTCCTTAGTCCACTAGTTATTAAGGATAACTTTGACCGCTGTCCTATGATCCATTCTTGGATCACTCTTGTACCCCTTGACTAACTCATGGCAAGGCACACTTCAGGTGCGGCACACAGCATAGCATACTGTAGAGAGCCTATGACAAAAGCATAGGGGACGACCTTCGTCCTTCCTCTTTCTTCTAACGTGGTCGAGCTTTAAGTCTTAACTTCATACCTTACAACTCGGGCAAGAACTCCTTCTTTGATTGATCCATCTTGAACACCTTCAAGATCATGTCAAGGTATGTGCTCATTTGAAAGTACCATTAAGCGTTTTGATCTATCCTTATAGATCTTGATGCTCAATGTTCAAGTAGCTTAATCCAGGCTTTCCATTGAAAAACACTTTTCAAATAATTCTGCATGCTTTCCAGAAATTCTACATCATTTCCGATCAACAATATGTTAACAACATATACTCATCAGAAATTCTATAGTGCTCCCACTCACTTCTTTGGAAATACAAGTTTCTCATAAACTTTGTATACACCCAAAACTTTGATCATCTCATCAAAGCAAACATTCCAACTCCGAGATGCTTACTCCAGTCCTTAGAAGGATTGCTGGAGCTTTGCATACTTGTTAGCATCTTTCAGGATTGACAAAACCTTCCGGTTGTATCACATACAACCTTTCCTCAAAAATCGTCGAGGAAACAATGTTTTGACATCCTATCTGCAAGATTTCATAAATAATGCAGTAATTGCTAATATAATTCCAACAGACTCTTAGCATCGCTATAAGTGAGAAAGTCTCATCATAGTCAACTCCTTGAACTTGTTGGAAAACATCTTAACGACAAGTCGAACTTTCTTAATGGTGATACTTACCATCATTGTCCGTCTTCCTTTTAAAATCCATATGTACCTAACAGCCTTACGACCATCAAGTAGTTCTTCCAAAGTCTACACTTTGTTTTCATATATGGATCCTCTCTCGGATTATATGGCCTCGAGCCATTTTGGAATCCAGGCCCACCATCGCTTCTCCATAGCTCGTAGGTTCATTGTTGTCTAGCAACATGACTTCCGTGACAGGATTACGTACCACTCTGAAGTAGTACGCATCCTTGTCATCCCACGAGGTTTGGTAGTGACTTGATCTGAATTTTCATGATCACTATCATAAGCTTCCACTTCAATTGGTGTAGGTGCCATAGGAACATCTCCCTGTGCCCTGCCACACACTCGTTGAAGAGACGGTTCAATAACCTCATCAAGTCTCCACCATCCTCCCACTCAATTCTTTCGCGAGAAACTTTTCCTCGAGAAAGGACCCGATTCTAGAAACAATCCCTTATTGCTTTTGGATCTGAGACAGGAGGTATACCCAACTGTTTTGGGTGTCCTATGAAGATGCATTTATCCGATTTGGGTTCGAGCTTATCAGCCTGAAAGTTTTCACATAAGCGTCGCAGCCCCAAACTTTTAAGAAATGATAGCTTAGGTTTCTCTAAACCATAGTTCATACGGTGTCATCTCATCGGAATTACGTGGTGCCCTATTTAAAGTGAATGTGGTTGTCTCTAATGCCTAACCCATAAACTATCGTGGTAATTCGATAAGAGACATCATGGTATGCATCATATCCAATAGGGTGTAGTTATGATGTACGGACACACCATCACACCATGGTGTTCCTGGCTGTATTGGTTGTGAAACAATTTCCACAATGTCTTAATTCTGTGCCAAACTCGTAATTCAGATATTCATCTCTACGATCATATCATAGACATTTTATCCTCTTGTCACGACGATGTTCAACTTCACTCTGAAATTACTTGAACCTTTCAATAATTCAGACTTATGTTTCATCAAGTAAATATACTCAGTATCTACTCAAATCATCTGTGAAGTAAGAACATAACGATATCCACTACATGCCTCAGCACTCACTGGAATGCGCACATCAAGATGTATTACTTCCAACAAGTTGCTTTCTTATTCCATTTTACTGAAAACGAGGCTTTCAGTCATCTTGCCCATGTGGTATGTCTCAAGTGATTCAAAATCAAGTGAGTCCAAACAATCCATCTGTATAGAGTTTCTTCATGCATATCTACCAACAAACATGGTTCGCATGTCTCAATCCTTTCAAAAATGAGTGAGTCCAAAGATCCATCAACATGGAGCTTCTTCATGCGTTTTATACCGATATGACTTAAGTGGCAGTGCCACAAGTAGGTGGTACTATCATTACTATCTTATATCTTTTGGCATGAACATGTGTATCACTACGATCGAGATTCAATAAACCATTCATTTTAGGTGTAAGACCATTGAAGGTATTATTCAAATAAACAGAGTAACCATTATTCTCCTTAAATGAATAACCGTATTGCGATAGACGTAATCCAATCATGTCTATGCTCAACGCAAACACCAAATAACAATTATTTAGGTTTTAATACCAATCTCGATGGTAGATGGAGCGTACGATATTTGATCAACCTTGGAAATACTTCCAACACATATCGTCATCTCACCTTTTAGCTAGTCTTTGTTTATTCCGTAGCCTTTTGTTTCGAGTTACTAACACTTAGCAACCGAACCGGTATCTAATACCCTAGTGCTACCAGGAGTACTAGTAAAGTACACATTGTAATGCATATCCAATATACTTCTGTTGACCTTGCCAGCCTTCTCATCTACCAAGTATCTAGGGTGGTTCTGCTTCAGTGACTGTTCCCCTTATTACAGAAGCATTTAGTCTCGGGCTTGGGTTCAACTTTGGGTTTCTTCACTAGAACAGTGTCGGTGTACTAAAGTAGGGGTACGTTAGTATCCCGAACTTGTGCACGGGCAGTCGCAGCGACCCGCGGCAAGGCTTGCCGGGTGACCGCCAAGACCCTCCATGGTTCCTTTGGAGCCATTCAAGAACAAAGTATTCGAGCCAAGGCGCAAGACCCCGGCAAGAGGAGCTTGCCGGGAGGGCCACTCAGAGTATCCAAGACCCCGTCAAGAGGAGCTTGCCGGGAAGAAGCACGAAGACCCCGGCAAGAGGAGCTCGCCGGGAAGACCAACCAAGGCGTCCCGAGAAGCTTACTGCGACGCGCTCCGCGTCCCGACAAGACCCGGTGAGCGACAAGCTCCCGGACGCGACAAGGCAACATCCGCGGCAAGGCGCTTGCCGCGGCAAGCTACTACTCCGCAGCCCGCGCTCCAGCTCACCCACCAACATGTCGCTCTGGGACCGCTCCTGGCGTACGTGGCGGGAGGCTGGGCAGCCGGGGGCATGCAGTGGCAAGCAAGCGCTGACAAGATAGCCATCGTGGAAAACGGTGGTGTTCCTAGCGGTCCCTCTATGTACCGTCTAGGTGACACAGACAGGCATTTAATGCCCTTGTCCCCTGCCATCAGGGTTAGGTATGATACAACTGTTGCAGGCGGTGGAGCCAACTACCACCTCTTTTACATTTTTACCCCCACCTCTGTTGCCACCAATCGGTGACCCCTTAGACATATAAAAGGAGGCCCAGGCGCAACAGAGAAGGGGGGACGGCCATTCTCACGCTCGGTCTCGCCAGCTGCTTGAGCATACTGTAGCACTCGTCGCTCCCGAGCAAGAACTCAATACAACCACCAAAGCGGGAATAGGGTTTTACGCATCCGTGCGGCCTGAACCTGGGTAAACCGACCGCATCGCTCGTGCGTTTGCCTCGATCTGCTCTTTGTGCATCCACCGCCCCCTACCGAACCGAAAGGGGCTCGGTCCGCCGATCCCCATAGGTGTACGTGGGATCAGCAACCCCCGACATCTTTGGCGCGCCAGGTAGGGGCTGCGTCGAGGTTGTGTGAACCTGATCCGGCATTCGCACGAGCCAAATCTTCATCCTCTTCATCAACATGCCGCCGAAGAAGAAGGCTTCGGAGGTAGCCGCTCCGTCTGCGCCGATCCCACCATCGCCAGAGCGAACGGCTGGTGGGGTAGGCGCCGGCGGAAGAGCGGGCGACGACGGGGGGACTCATGGTGCTGCCGAGTCCAAGGACAAGGCTGCGCCGCACGTCGGCGGCGCGGTCGCCTCCCACAATGACCGCGCGCACTCCAAGACCTCGGCGTCCGTACATGCACCGCACCCATCCCAGGAGGCGCGGGACCAGCAGTGTCATGGTACCCATGGTACCATACGTCTGCTGGGCCAAGATCAAGCTGGCGGATCCCGGAGTGCTCAGGCCCAGCATGCACGCCAACATGCTGGCGCGAGCGTGGCGCGGTCGCTTGGACGAGATGTTGCTCCTTCTAACGCAATTAGAAGTCCGAGCATATCTCGCTCCTCGCACCGTTCGCTGCCACCGCCCACCACTTCGGCGGAAGCGTTGGCGCGTGCCCAGCTGCTCCTAGACTACCCTCCAGCGCCAGAGAAGATCAATGACTGGAGGGCCACTATCCAGAGCCTCATCGGCTTTGCCAACGGTGACAACCCACGGCAGCCGAGTACATCGCTGCCACGGCAAGTCAGCCAGGCGCGAGCCGGTGGCGACAAGACCGGCGAAGGTGCAACCACTGTGCACTCTCCGCCCCGAAGGCCAAGATCGCCGACTCGCCGGATCCACCTCGACAGCTACTCCACCGCGTCGTCAGATCCGCGAGCTCATCGAGATCAGCACCAAGTTCTTCATGAGAGACAGCAGGAAGACGCTCGAACACGCATCGAGCGCCGAAGAGAAGCGCGGCGTCAATCAGACCTACGCGCTGGGCCCTCTGTTGACATGCATGCGCCCGGAGAACCAGGCGACTGGCCGTACGCGGTAGGTTGCCTTGCGTTTACCCGTGAGCTGCGGCAAGTCCAGTGGCCCAGCCAGAAACATTTCAAGCCCGACATCCCGGAGATGTACGACGGCAAGTCACACCCGTCGGATTTCCTCAGCATC
Organism: Triticum monococcum; assembly: GCA_034509565.1. Lineage (NCBI taxonomy): Eukaryota > Viridiplantae > Streptophyta > Magnoliopsida > Poales > Poaceae > Triticum > Triticum monococcum. Next base: position 69,473,267 of record CM067842.1, on the reverse strand, counting down.
TACACCATTGCGGTGCAAGCTGCTGGGGGGCGAGACGACAAGGTCCTTGCCAACTACTTCCCGCTCGTGCTCAAGCCCGAAGTCAGATCCTGGCTCATGCACTTGCCGGACAACTCCGTATCCTCTTGGGCGGACTTGTGCCATCAGTTTGTCGGCGCCTTTACAGGCAGCCACAAACCACATGGCCAAGAGACTGACCTCCACCTGCTTGCCCAGAAGGAAGGAGAACCCCTGCGCAAGTATATCCAGAGATTCAGCCGCGTGCAGCGCAACATCCCGGACATCCACCCTGCTGCGGTTATCAGCACGTTCCATCAGAACGTGCGTAATCGCAGGATGCGAGAGGAGATGGCGATGAGCAGGATCAGAGACGTCAGTGAGCTATACGCCCTGGCCGACATGTGCGCATGCGCTGAGGAAGGGAGGAAACTCCCTGGAGAGACTACTGGAACAGGGGGATCTGATAGTGAGGATGCCGCCCCGGCAAAGAAGAACCGGAGGCGCAACAGGAGGAAGGGCAAAGAGGTGCTAGTCGTCAAGCAGTCCGGCGATGACGGCGCCGCTAAGCAAGCCAAAGTTGGTAGCTCCGGCAAGGAGGTTGCCGCATGCACCAACTGCCAAGCCGTGGCGGCCGCCGACAAGCAGGGCAGCTCCGACAAGCAGTACTGCAAGATCCACCGCACCAAGGGCCACGATCTCCAGAGCTGCAGGAAGGTCGAGCAGCTTGTCCAGCAACAAAAAGCTGAGTACGAGCGGCGCGACAAGGAGAGAGCTCAAGGAGGCGGTGGAGAGGCCTGCAAGAAGCGCGTTGGCCAGGGAGGACGCCGTGACAAGATCAAACAGCAGCAAGGAGACAGACCTCCCTGCGGCCGCGACAAGGATGATGACGAAGACGACGAGGAAGACATGGATGATGTTGAGAACAGTGAGCAGGAGTTTTAGAAGGCTACAGAAGTCTTGTGTGTGGACGGTGGTGCTTCTCTGCATACTTCCCACCGCCAACTCAAACAGTGGCTCCGGGAAGTTGATGCGGCAGAGCCACCTGTCGAATCATGCAAGCTTCTGAAGTGGTCCAGCACGCCTATCGTCTTTGACATTGAGGACCACCCTGATCGCACAACTGCGGTCGGGTGCTTGCCATTGTTGGTTTCGCCAACAATCCGCAACCTCAAGGTCACCAAGATGCTAGTTGACGGCGGGGCCGGCCTAAATCTGATCTCCTCCGTTGTGCTCCAGAAACTCCAAATCCCGGACAGTGAGCTCGAAGAGACCGGTACATTCCAAGGAATTAACCCGGGAAGGAGCAAGCCGAAAGGGAAGGTCACGTTGCGGTGACATTTGGCAGCGAGCTGAATTTCAGAACGGAGAGGGTCACTTTTGACATTGCTGATTTCCCATTGCCTTACAATGGGATACTTGGCCGTCCAGCGCTCGCCAAGTTCATGGCAGCCTCTCACTATGCATACAACGTGCTCAAGATGCCAGGCCCGATAAGCGTCATCTATGTCCCTGGCGACAAGAAGGATGCCCTTATCTACGCCGACAAGATCTACCGAGAAGCAGCTGCCGCGACAGACCGCAAGACACTTGCCGCTGAAGCTCCCGGGGGGAAGAAGAAGACCAAGTCCGGCAAGAGCTCTGATGCCTACTCCGGCAAGCGCGCCTCTTCGGAGTGCTGCGCTGCCGTCGAGGACGCACCATCGAGCTCCACCGGCAAGAGTAAGAAGACAATGGCAGCTCCACCACTTACCAAGAAGGTGTCCGCCAAGGAGGACAGCACTGGTGGTACCTTCACCATCAGTGCCACGCTTGACCCTAAATAGGAAAGCACGCTCGTTACTTTCCTGCGGGCGAAGGTCGACGTGTTTGCATGGCAACCGTCTGACATCCCCGGTGTTCCCAGGAAGGTAATTGAGCACCATCTTGCTGTTTGTCCTCATGCACGGCCCGTCAAGCAGAAGGTCAGGAAACAGGCGGTGGAGCACCAAGAATTCATAGCAGAAGAAATCAAGAAATTGGAAGCAGCAAGCCTCATCAGAGGGGTGCTCCATCCCACGTGGTTGGCCAATCCGGTTGTAGTGCGCAAGGCGAATGGGAAATGGAGGCTTTGTATTGACTTTACTGATGTTAATAAAGCTTGTCCCAAAGATCCATTTCCCTTGCCGCGCATTGACCAGATTGTTGACTCCACAGCCAGATGTGAGTTGCTTTCATTTCTTGACGCATATTCAGGATACCATCAGATCTTCATGGCAGAAGAGGATGAGGAGAAAACCGCATTCATTACTCCATGTGGCATGTACTGTTTCGTATGAATGCCTTTCGGATTAAAGAATGCTGGTTCAACATTTGCCAGAGTAGTCCATATCGCTTTGAAGCCACAGATACACAGAAATGTAGAAGCTTACATGGATGATATAGTGGTCAAAAGCAAAGACAGGGCAACTCTGATCCAAGACTTAGAAGAGACTTTTGCAAATCTGCGCAAGGTCAACCTCAAGCTCAACCCCGAGAAGTGTGTGTTTGGAGTCCCTTCCGGCAAACTTCTCGGGTTCTTTGTGTCTCAGCGGGGAATCGAAGCTAATCTCGACAAGATCAAGGCCATTGAGCAGATCGAAGCACCAAAGCGCGTCAAGGATGTACGGAAGCTTGCCGGCTGCGTGGCTGCTCTCAGCAGGTTTATCTCTTGGTCTGCTGAGCGCGCCCTGCCGTTTTTCAAAATTCTGAAAAAGGTAGGTCCAATGAAATGGACTCCGGAAGCGGAGGCTGCGCTGCAGGACTTGAAGAGATACCTGTCCTCCACTCCAACACTTGTCGCACCTAAACCACAAGAGAAGTTGCTGCTGTACATAGCGGCAACCAATCAAGTGGTTAGTGCTGCATTAGTAGCGGAGAGGGAGGCAGATGACGAGCCAGCGACCGCGGAAAGCACATCCAGCGACAAGCAGGGGGCTTCCCCGACAAGCTCTGGTCCCGACAAGCAAGGGTCTGTGCAGATGCAAGAGGAGATACAGAAGAAGATGGTGCAGCGCCCAGTTTACTTTGTCAGTTCCCTTTTGCAGGGGGCTAGGTCAAGGTACTCTGGTGTGCAGAAGTTGCTTTTCGGCCTTCTCATGGCCTCGAGAAAGCTGCGCCATTACTTCCAAGCACATGAGATCACAGTTGTCACTCGCTTTCCACTGAAGAGGATATTGCAAAATCCAGAGGCAACAGGCAGGATTGTCGAGTGGGCACTAGAACTGTCAAGCTTTGGCCTCAAGTTTGAGAGTACATCAACAATCCAGAGCAGAGCATTGGCAGAGTTTATAGCAGAATGGACGCCAACTCCAGACAAAGAAATTCCGGAGACGAGCATCCACGCCAAGGAAGCAAGCAAAGAGTGGCTCATGTACTTTGACGGTGCCTTCTCGCTGCAAGGCGCCGATGCTCGTGTACTGCTTGTCGCACCCACCGAAGAGCACCTCAAGTACATAGTCCAGATGCACTTTCCCAAGGAGCAGGTGACAAACAATACTGCAGAGTATGAAGGCTTGCTTGCCGGTCTCAGGATCACGGCAGAACTTGGGATTAAGAAGCTCATTGTCAGGGGTGACTCGCAGCTTGTCGTCCGCCAAGTGAACAAGGTTTACCAGAGTCCGTTGATGGAAGCTTACGTTGATGAAGTGAGGAAGCTAGAAGAGCGCTTTGACGGCCTGCAAATGGAACATGTTCCAAGAGCTGAGAACGACATTGCCGATGGCCTGTCGAAGTGCACTGCACTTAAATTACCTGTGGAACCAGGGATTTTTGTGCTCAAGCTAACTCAGCCATCCGTAACACCATCAACTGGCCAGAGCAAGAAGAGGAAGTTGATTTCTGGTGACTATCTTCCGGTAGAGCTTCCCGAAGCCGCCGCCAAGAAGGTCCCCAAGATCGACGCCAAGAATGCTGAGGAGCAGTCTGCTCCGGCAAGCCCCGGGGTTTGTTCCGTTGAAGCAGATTCTCCCGACAAGTTTTGCTCCGGCAAGCTTGCCGGGGAACGTCAAGCTCCGGCAGAGCCACAGGCTCTTGCCGTAGAAGCGGACGTTCCCGCAGCAGCTGATGTGCCTTTAGTCCTTGTTGTCGAGCCACAGGCTCCAACATGGGCGCAGCAGATTGTCCGTTTCCTTCAGACAGGAGAGCTTCCCGAGGAACCAGAAGCGGAAAGAGTAGCCCGGCAGTCTAGTATGTACCAGTTTGTCGACAACACACTGTGCAGAAGAAGACTCAACGGTGTGAAATTGAAGTGTATTCCTCGGGAAGATGGACAGAACCTGTTGGCAGAGATACATGGAGGCATATGTGGTCACCACATTGGCGCGAGAGCTCTTGTCGGAAAAGCATTTCGGCAAGGCTTCTTCTGGCCGACGGCCCTCCAGGATGCAATTGCACAAGTAACCAAGTGTGAAGCGTGCCAGTTCCATTCCAAGCAGATACACCAGCCAGCTCAAGCTCTCCAGACGATCCCTTTATCCTGTCCATTCTCGGTCTGGGGGCTCGATATCCTCGGCCCCTTTCCCCAAGCTGTCGGGGGCTTTGAATACTTGTACGTCGCAATCGACAAGTTCACAAAGTGGCCGGAAGTGGAACCAATGAGGAAGGTGACAGCACAGTCAGCAGTCAAGTTCTTCAGGTCGATTGTCTGCCGTTTCGGAATCCCCAACAGGATAATCACCGACAACGGTACACAGTTTACGAGCCACACCTTCATGTAGTACATCCAAGATCTTGGCGCCAAGGTCTGCTTCACTTCTGTTGCTCACCCGAGAAGCAACGGCCAAGCGGAGAGGGCAAATGCTGAAGTGCTGCGCGGGCTCAAGACCAGGACTTTCGACAGGCTGCACAAGTGCGGACGCAACTGGATCGAGGAGCTGCCGGTGGTTCTTTGGTCGATCAGGACGATGCCAAATCGAGCCACTGGCCAGACACCCTTCGCTCTAGTCTATGGAGCGGAGGCAGTTATCCCCACGGAACTCGTATACGGGTCACCTCAAGTGCTCGCTTATGATGAGCTTGAGCAAGAGCAGCTGCGGCAAGATGACGCGCTGCTCCTTGAGGAAGATCGTCTTCAGGCTGCTGTGCGAGCCGCTCGCTACCAGCAAGCTTTGCGCCGCTATCATAGCCACAAAGTTAACGCCAGAAGTCTCGAGGAAGGCGACCTTGTTCTTCGGCGCGTTCAGTCCGCCAAGAATTTCAACAAGTTGACGCCGAAGTGGGAAGGCCCTTACCGGGTGAAACGAGTCACCAGGCCTGGCGCTGTCCGCCTGGAGACCGAAGATGGCGTACCAGTGAGCAACTCCTGGAATATCGAGCATCTTCGTAAGTTTTACCTGTAAGGCGCGGTTGTCGGACCCTGTCCGACAACCACCCTTTTGTACAAGTCTTGCCGCTGTTGCATGTAATCCTTTGTACAAAGCTAGGCGCAGACCCTGAGCACAAGTAAATGAAGCGCTGGCGCCCAGAGTTATAGCATGCATGCTAGGTCGAGTCGGGTCCTTGGTTAGGGTTGATAGTGCTTAACAGCGGCTAACCCCTAACTTAGACGCCGAGTGAGCGTCCCTTTGCCTTTCTTCCATTTCCTTTGGTTCGCAGGGCTCGCATATCCTTGCCGGACCGCCTGGGGACGAAAAGGAGAAGAAGGACGTGCCAGCATCTGGACCCCGGCAAGCCAGTGTTGCCGGGGGCTGCAAGTACCAAGGTCCGCCCACGACAAGCCAGAGTTGCCGGGGGTTGCAATCTCAGATAAGTCTTTCATCCCTCTTCATGCATTCTCTTATGGACTGGGGAATACGAAACCTCGTTTCTTCCCGAAAACTACCGTGCTCCCTTAGCTCTAGGCCCTGGGGCTCATTCCTGGGGCCAAGTTTTGGTCGTAGTCGCGGCAGCAAAGGGATGAAACGAGGGGCCGCACCCGCCTCGTCCCTGCCTCCGTCAAAAGCGTGAGAAAGGTCGAGCGATGTGGGAAGACGGCAGGGCCTGTTGCCGGGGAAGGAGTGTCTATCTGAAAGATACCCAGGATTTGCTCCTTGACGTGGGTTCTACCCGCGAGACAAATGACCCGGCAAACATCCCCTTTTCATTAAAAAAACATTCCACGCAGGTACAGTCCATAGAGGATGAAAAACATGAAAGAGAGAATTACAAGTTTTAAATGCAACTAAGGCCCGAAGGCTTACAAATTAAAAAGATGAGATGCCCGTAATCCTTTTCTTGTCCCTCTCTTCAGGAGGTAGGTCAAGGAGGCGAGAAGGGCAAAAGGGGCGCCTAGGCGAGCTACGAGAACCAGAAGACACCAAGAGAACATCCCGGGGGCCGTCAAGGCTGGACGGTGATGGCGGCGCCGGAAGCGGGGCTCGAAGACGAGGCGGCAGGACATCAGCATGCCGTCGAGGGCACCACGCCCTCGTACTCCGGCTTGACGGCCTTGCCGCCAGCCCTCTTCCTCTTCTGCAGCCTCCCTACGCCAGCCGCCCAAGGAGACGACCCCGGGGAGTTCAAGGAGCCGGCGACACTGATGATGGGGTCGCCGGTGCCGCACAGAGCGGCGCCCGACACCTAGTCGGACCCGTCGTCCTGCCGCCCGCTACCCTCGTCGTCGTTGTCGCTCCCCTCCTCGTCACTCTCGCTTGAGGAGGGGCCTTCGCTATCAGAGGAGCTGTCCACGCAGCACTTCGCCCGAGTGCCGAAGCACCCAAAGACCTTGACGGAGAGGAGATCGCCCTCCATCAACTCAAAATGGAGGGTGAGCCCCGCCGTCAAGCTATGGATACAGGCGAACGTCTTCCACCCTCGACCAAGATACATCACACCGGGGGCTGGGACTTCAACGTGGACTCGCGTGCCGCTGATTCCACAGCCCCTCATGTGCAGTCTCAGTGTCTCGGGCGGGTCCAACTCCATCGCACCCGCAAACGGAGCTGGGAGTCGGAGTCGACGACGAGGCGCCCGGCGCAGCCTGACGAAGAACTCGCAGGGGTCGTCCCCAACATGGACCCCCGTGGGAAGAGGAGCCGCCGGCAGAGGCGAAGCCGGCGTGCCGCCCCGTCCACCTCTTCCCCGAGCGCCGCGGCCTCGTCCTCGACCTCGTCCACGACCTCGCCCCCTCCCTCTTCCCCTTACGGCTGGCTCCGCCACCACGGGTGCAGGAGAGGGAGGGATGCGCTGTCTGGCGGCGATCCTCGCCGCCACTGATGAAGGACCAGGGTTCCCTTTCTCCATGGCGAATGGGAGAAAGGGAAGCAGGAGCTGAAGGGAGGAGAAGATGAGAGAATGCGAGCTTCCGTCCTCCCCTCCCGCTCTTTATAAAGGAGCGAGGTGGGGGCTCGGCCGCCCCGCTCAGCGAATCAAGGCGTGGGAAGGCAGGGAGCTAGGGCCGACCCGCTGCCTCGACCCACGGTGGCCCCGTTCCCCGCCTCCGCTGTCCGCGACCCCAAGTGCATGGGAGCCGCGTGGCAGGCGTGCAGAAACAAGGCGACGGATGGGGCGGCCTCTCCCCACCCCGTGATCGTGGGGAGTGGGCACCTCGAAAACAGCCCACGATCTCTCCCACGATGCCGCGTTTGACGCGTGCCGTGCGGGGAGGGCGCGGTGGATGCGGAGTGAGTTATGGCGTGACCTAGGCCGCGCGTGCCCGTGCACTGTTTTGGGCCTGGCCCAACAGCGCTCGGCACCGTGTATGGCCCAGGCCCGGGGGCTCCTGTCGGTGTACTAAAGTAGGGGTACCTTAGTATCCCGAACTTGTGCACGGGCAGTCGCAGCGACCCGCGGCAAGGCTTGCTAGGTGACCGCCAAGACCCTCCATGGTTCCTTTGGAGCCATTCAAGAACAAAGTATTCGAGCCAAGGCGCAAGACCCGGGCAAGAGGAGCTTGCCGGGAGGGCCACTCAGAGTATCCAAGACCCCGGCAAGAGGAGCTTGCCGGGAAGAAGCACGAAGACCCCGGCAAGAGGAGCTTGCCGGGAAGAAGCACGAAGACCCCGGCAAGAGGAGCTTGCCGGGAAGACCAACCAAGGCGTCCCGAGAAGCTTGCTGCGACGCGCTGCGCGTCCCGACAAGACCCGGTGAGCGACAAGCTCCCGGACGCGACAAGGCAACATCCGCGGCAAGGCACTTGCCGCGGCAAGCTACTACTCCGCAGCCCGCGCTCCAGCTCACCCACCAACGTGTCGCTCTGGGACCGCTTCTGGCGTACGTGGCGGGAGGCTGGGCAGCCGGGGGCATGCGGTGGCAAGCAAGCGCTGACAAGATAGCCATCATGGCAAACGGTGGCGTTCCTAGCGGTCCCTCTCTGTACCGTCTAGGTGACACAGACAGGCATTTAATGCCCTTGTCCCCTGCCATCAGGGTTAGGTATGATACAACTGTTGCAGGCGGTGGAGCCAACTACCACCTCTTTTACATTTTTACCCACACCTCTGTTGCCACCTGTCGGTGACCCCTTAGACATATAAAAGGAGGCCCATGCGCAACAGAGAAGGGGGGGACGGCCATTCTCACGCTCGGTCTCGCCAGCTGCTTGAGCGTACTGTAGCACTCGTCGCTCCCGAGCAAGAACTCAATACAACCACCAAAGCAGGAGTAGGGTTTTACGCATCCGTGCGGCCCGAACCTGGGTAAACCGACCGCGTCGCTCGTGTGTTCGCCTCGATCTTCTCTTTGTGCATCCACCGCCCCCTGCCGAACCGAAAGGGGCTCGGTCCGCCGATCCCCACAGCTGTACGTGGGATCAGCAACCCCCGACAAACAGCAACTAATTTGCCGTTTCAAGAAGTATCCCTTCTTGCCCTTGCCCTTCTTGAAACTAGTGGTTTCACCAACCATCAACAATTGATGCTCCTTCTTGATTTCTACTTTTGTGGTGTCAAACATCACGAATATCTCAAGGATCATCATATATGTCCCTGATATATTATAGTTCATCATGAAGCTCTAGCAGCTTGGTGGTAATGACTTCGGAGAACTATCACTATTTCATCTGGAAGATCAACTCCCACTTGATTCAAGCGATTGTTGTACTCAGACAATCTGACCACAAGCTCAACAATTGATCTTTTCTCCCTTAGTTTGGAGGCTAAGAAAATCGTCGGAGGTCGTATACCTCTTGACGTGGGCACGAGCCTGAAATCCCAATTTCAGCCCTCGAAACATCTCATATGTTTCGCGATGTTTTAAAACGTCTTCGGTGCCTCAACTCTAAACCGTTTAACTGAACTATCACGTAGTTATCAAAATGTGTATGTCAGATGTTCGCATCATCCACAGACGACGTTCGAGGTTCAGCACACTAAGCGGTGCATTAAGGACATAAGCCTTTTACTGTCTGCATAATTGCTACTATCAACTTTCAACTAATTTTTCTCTAGGAACATATCTAAACAGTAGAACTAAAGCGCGAGCTACGACATAATTTGCAAAATCCTTTTGACTATGTTCAGGATAAACAAGTTCATCTTATGAACTCCCACTCAGATAGACATCCCTCTAGTCATCTAAGTGATTACATGATCCGAGTCAACTAGGCCGTGTCTGATCATCACGTGAGACGGACTAGTCAACATCGATGAACATCTTCATGTTGATCGTATCTTCTATACGACTCATGCTCGACCTTTCGGTCTCTTGTGTTCCGAGGCCATGTCTGTACATGCTAGGCTCGTCAAGTCAACCTAAGTGTTTCGCGTGTGTAAATCTGGCTTACACCAGTTGTATGTGAACGTAAGAATCTATCACACCCGATCATCATGTGGTGCTTCGAAACGACGAACTTTCGCAACGGTGCACAGTTAGGGGGAACACTTTCTTGAAATTTTAATGAGGGATCATCTTATTTACTACTGTCGTTCTAAGAAAATAAGATGCAAAAACATGATAAACATCACATGCAATCAAAAGGTGACATGATATGGCCATCATCACTTTGCTCCTTTTGATCTCCATCTTCGGGGCTCCATGATCATCATCATCACTGGCATGACACCATGATCTCCATCATCATGATCTCCATCATCGTGTCTTCATGAAGTTGTCTCGCCAACTATTACTTCTACTACTACAGCTAACGGTTAGCAATAAAGTAAACTAATTACATGGCGTTCTTCAATGACACGCAAATCATATAATAAATAAAGACAACTCCTATGGCTCCTGCCGGTTGTCATACTCATCGACATGCAAGTCGTGATTCCTATTACAAGAACATGATCAATCTTATACATCACATATCATTCATCACATTCTTCTTGGCCATATCACATCACATAGTATACCCTGCAAAAACAAGTTAGACGTCCTCTAATTGTTGTTTGCATGTTTTACGTGGCTGCTATGGGTTTCTAGCAAGAACGTTTCTTACCTACGCAAAAACCACAACGTGATATGCCAATTGCTATTTACCCTTCATAAGGACCCTTTTCATCGAATCCGATCCAACTAAAGTGGGAGAGACAGACACCCGCTAGCCACCTTATGCAACTAGTGCATGTCAGTCGGTGGAACCAGTCTCACGTAAGAGTACGTGTAAGGTTGGTCCGGGCCACTTCATCCCACAATGCCGCCGAATCACGATTGGACTAGTAACGGTAAGCATATTGAACAAAATCAATGCCCACAACTACTTTGTGTTCTACTCGTGCATAGAAACTACGCATAGACCTAGCTCATGATGCCACTGTTGGGGAACGTAGCAGAAATTCAAAATTTTCTACGCATCAGCAAGATCAATCTATGGAGTAATCTAGCAACGAGGGGAAGGAGAGTGCATCTACATACCCTTGTAGATCGCTAAGCGGAAGCATTCAAGTGAACGGGGTTGATGGAGTCGTACTCGTCGTGATCCAAATCACCGATGATCCTAGTGCCGAACGGACGGCACCTTCGCGTTCAACACACGTACAACCCGACGACGTCTCCCATACCTTGATCCAGCAAGGGGAGAAGGAGAGGTTGAGGAAGACTCAATCCAGCAGCAGCACAACGGCGTGGTGGTTGTGGAGGAGCGTGGTGATCCAGCAGGGCTTCGCCAAGCACCGCGAGATATGTGGAGAAAGAGAGGGGTAGGGCTGCGCCAGGGAGAGGTCAAGAACTCATGTGTTGGCAGCCCCCAAGTGCTCAAGTATATATAGGGGAGAGGGAGGGGTGCGCCCCACCAAGAGTTCCACCCTAGGGGCGGCGGCCAGCCCAGATCCCCTCTGGTGGGGCGGCCAAGGGGAGGGGGAGACGGAGGCGCACCAGGCATGGGCCCTAAGGCCCATCTGCCCTTAGGGTTTGCCCCCCTTTCTCCCCTTAGGCGCCTTGGGCCCTTGTGGGGGGGCGCACCAGCCCACCTGGGGCTGGTCCCCTCCCACACATGGCCCATGTAGCCCTTCGGGGCTTGTGGCCCCACTTCGTGGACCCCCGGGACCCTCCCGGTGGTCCCGGTACGTTACCGATAAAACCCGAATCTTTTCCGGTGACCAAAACAGGACTTCCCATATATAAATCTTTACCTCCGGACCATTCCGGAACTCCTCGTGACGTCCGGGATCTCATCCGGGACTCCGAACAACATTCGGTAACCACATGCAAACTTCCTTTATAACCCTAGCATCATCGAACCTTAAGTGTGTAGACCCTACGGGTTCGGGAACTATGCAGACATGACCGAGACGTTCTCCGGTCAATAACCAACAGCGGGATCTGGATACCCATGTTGGCTCCCACATGTTCCACGATGATCTCATCGGATGAACCACGATGTCATGGACTCAATCAATCCCGTATACAATTCCCTTTGTCTAGCGGGACGATACTTGCCCGAGATTCGATCGTCGGTATCCCGATACCTTGTTCAATCTTGTTACCGGCAAGTCTCTTTACTCGTTCCGTAATACATCATCCCGTGATCAACTCCTTGATCATATTGTGCACATTATGATGATGTCATACCGAGTGGACCCAGAGATACCTCTCCGTTTACATGGAGTGACAAATCCCAGTCTCGATTTGTGCCAACCCAACAGACACTTTCGGAGATACCTGTAGTGTACCTTTATAGACACCCAGTTACGTTGTGACGTTTGGCACACCCAAAGCACTCCTACGGTATCCGGGAGTTGCACAATCTCATGGTCTAAGGAAATGATACTTGACATTAGAAAAGCTTTAGCACACGAACTACATGATCTTGTGCTAGGCTTAGGATTGGGTCTTGTCCATCACATCATTCTCCTAATGATGTGATCCCATTATCAATGACATCCAATGTCCATGGTCAGGAAACCGTAACCATCTATTGATCAACGAGCTAGTCAACTAGAGGCTTACTAGGGACATGGTGTTGTCTATGTATCCACACATGTATCTGAGTTTCCTATCAATACAATTCTAGCATGGATAATAAACGATTATCATGAACAAGGAAATATAATAATAATCAATTTATTATTGCCTCTAGGGCATATTTCCAACATATACAACTCTTTTTTATTAAATCCATTGAGGAATGTAGTTTTGATATCCATTTGCGAGATTTCATAAAATGCGGCAACTGCTAACATGATTCAGACAGACTTTTAAGCATCGATACGAGTGAGAAAATCTCATCGTAGTCAACACCTTGAACTTGTCGAAAACCTTTCGCGACAATTCGAGCTTTGTAGATAGTAACGCTACTATCAGTGTCCGTCTCCCTCTTGAAGATCCATTTATTCTGAATGGCTCACCGATCATCGGGCAAGTCAATCAAAGTCCATACTTTGTTCTCATACATGGATCCCATCTCAGATTTCATGGCCTTAAGCCATTTCGTGGAATCTGGGCTCATCATCGCTTCCTCATAGTTCATAGGTTTGTCATGGTCTAGTAACATGAATTCCAGAACAGGATTACCATACCACTCTAGGGCGGAACGTACTTTGGTTGACCTACGAGGTTCGGTAGTAACTTGATCTGAAGGTTCATGATCATCATCATTAACTTCCTCACTAATTGGTGTAGGCATCACTAGAACTGATTTCTCTGATGAACAACTTTCCAGTTCGGGAGAAGGTACAATTACCTCTTCAAGTTCTACTTTCCTCCCACTCACTTCTTTCGAGAGAAACTCCTTCTCTAGAAAGGATCCACTCTTAGCAACAAAGATCTTGCCTTCGGATCTGGGATAGACGGTGTACCCAACAGTTTCTTTTGGGTATCCTATGAAGACGCACTTCTCCGATTTGGGTTTGAGCTTATCAGGCTGAAACTTTTTCACATAAGCATCACAACCCCAAACTTTAAGAAATGACAGCTTAGGTTTCTTGCTAAACCACTGTTCATACGGTGTCATCTCAATGGATTTTTAGACGGTGCCCTATTTAATGTGAATGTAGCTGTCTCTAATGCATAACCCCAAAACGATAGTGGTAAATCAGCAAGAGACATCATAGATCGCACCTTATCCAATAAAGTACGATTATGACGTTCGAACACACCATTGTGCCGTGGTGTTCCAGGTGGCGTGAGTTGTAAAACTATTCGACATTGCTTCAACTGAAGGCCAAACTCATAACTCAAATATTTCATGTCTGCGATCAGATCGTAGAAACTTCATTTTCTTGTTATGATGATTCTCCACTTCACTCTGAAATTCTTTAAACTTTTCAAACGTTTCAGACTTGTGTTTCATTAAGTGGATACACCAGATCTACTCAAATCATCTGTGAAGGTCAGAAAATAACGATACACGCTGCGAGCCTCAACACTCATTGGATCGCATACATCAGTATGTATTATTTCTAATAAGGCTGTTGCTCGCTCCATTGTTCCGGAGAATGGAGTCTTAGTCATCTTGCCCATGAGGCATGGTTCGCAAGCATCAAGTGATTCCAAAAGCCCATCAACATGGAGTTTCTTCATGCGCTTTACAACAATATGACCTAAATGGCAGTGCCACTAGTATGTTGCACTGCCATTATCAACTTTGCATCTTTTGGCATCAATATCATGAAGATGTGTATCACTACGATCAAGATTCAATAAACCATTCACCTTGGGTGTATGAACACACAAGGTTTTATTCATGTAAACAGAATAACAATTATTCTATGACTTAAATTAATAACCGTATTGCAATAAACATGATCCAATCATATTATGCTCAACGCAAACACCAAATAACATTTATTTTAGGTTCAACACTAATCCCGAAGGTAAAGGGTGTGTGCGATGGTGATCTTATCAACCTTTGGAATCATTTCCAACACACATCGTCACCTCGCCCTCAACTAGTCTTTGTTCATTTTGTAACTCCTGTTTCGAGTTACTAATCATAGCAACTGAACCGGTATCAAATACTAGGGGCTACTATGAACACTAGTAAAGTACACATCAATAACATGTATATCATATATACTTTTGTTCACTTTGCTATCCTTATTATCCGCCAAGTATTTGGGGAAGTTCCGCTTCAAGTGACCAGTCCCTTTGCAGTAGAAGCACTCAGTCTCAGGCTTATGTCCAGACTTGGGCTTCTTCACTTGAGAAACAACTTGTTTGCCGTTCTTCTTGAAGTTCCCTCTCTTTCCCTTGCCCTTTTACTTGAAACTGGTGGTCTTGTCAACCATCAACATTTGATGTTTTTCTTGATTTCTACCTTCGTTGATTTCAGCATCACGAAGAGCTCGGGAATCGTTTTTGTCATCCCTTGCGTATTATAGTTCATCACGAAGTTCCTGTAACTTGGTGATAGTGACTAGAGAACTCTGTCAATTACTATCTTATCTAGAAGATTAACTCCCACTTGATTCAAGCGATTGTAGTACTCAGACATTCTGAGCACATGCTCACTGGTTGAGCTATTCTCCTCCATCTTGTAGGCAAAGTACTTGTCAGAGGTCTCATATCTCTCGACTCGGGCATGAGTCTGAAATACCAATTTCAGCTCTTCGAACATCTTATATGCTCTGTGGCATTCAAAACATTTTTTAAGTCCCGGTTCTAAGCCGTAAAGCATGGCACACTAAACTATCAAGTAGTCATCATACCAAGCTTGCCAAACGTTCATAATGTCTACAACTGCTCCTGCAATAGGTCCGCCACATAGCGGTGCATCAAGGATATAATTCATCTGTTCAGCAATGAGGATAATCCTCAGATCATGGACCCAGTACGCATCATTGCTACTATCTATTGGGGAACATATTAATTCAAAAAAAATCCTACGCACACGTAAGATCATGGTGATGCATAGCAACGACAGGGAAGAGTGTTGTCCACGTACCCTCGTAGACCGTAAGCGGAACCGTTATGACAACGCAGTTGATGTAGTCGTACGTCCTCACGATCGACCGATCCTAGCAAGGTACGACACCTCTACGATCTGCACATGTTCGGCTTGGTGACGTCCCACGAACTCACGATCTAGCAGACTATCGAAGGAGAGTTTCGTCAGCACGATGGCGTGATGACGGTGATGATGATGCTACCAGAACAGGGCTTCACCTAAGCACCGCTACGATATGACCGAGGTGGATTATGGTGGAGGGGGGCACCGCACACGGCTAAGAGATCAATGATCAACTTGTGTTTCTATGGGGTGCCCCCTAGCCACGTATATAAAGGATGGATGGAGGAGGAGGCCGGCCCTCATAGGGTGCGCCCAAAGTGTGGAGTCCTACTAGGACTCCCTAGTCCTAGTAGGATTCCACCTCCCACGTGGAATAGGAAAAAGGGAAGGGAGAAGGAGAAGGAAGGAAGGGGGCGCCCCCTTTCCCTAGTCCAATTCGGACCAGTCCATGGGGAAGGGCGCGACCACCCTGGAGGCCTTTCTCTCCTTTCCCGTATGGCCCATTAAGGCCCAATACGAATTCCCGTAACTCTCCGGTACTCCGAAAAATACCCGAATCACCCGGAACCTTTCCGATATCCAAATATAACCTTCCAATATATCAATCTTTACGTCTCGACCATTTCGAGACTCCTCGTCATGTCCCCGATCTCATCCGGGACTCCAAACAAACTTCGGTCATCAAATCACATAACTCATAATACAAATCGTCACAGAACGTTAAGCGTGCGGACCATACAAGTTTGAGAACTATGTAGACATGATTAAGACTCATCTCCAGTCAATAACCAATAGCGGAACCTGGATGCTCATATTGGTTCCTACATATTCTATGAAGATCTTTGTCGGTAAAACCGCACAACAACATACATTGTTCCCTTTGTCATCGGTATGTTACTTGCCCGAGATTCAATCGTCGGTATCCTCATACCTAGTTCAATCTCATTACCGGCAAGTCTCTTTACTCATTCCATAATGCATCATCCCGCAACTAACTCATTAGTCACAATGCTTGCAAGGCTTATAGTGATGTGCATTACCGAGAGGGCCCAGAGATACCTCTCTGATAGACGGACTAAAAAATCCCAATCTTGATATATGCCAACTCAACAAACACCATCGGAGACACCTATAGAGCATCTTTATAATCACCCAGTTACATTGTGACATTTCATAGCACACAAGGTGTTCCTCCGGTATTCAGGAGTTGCATAATCTCATAGTCTGAGGAATATGTATAAGTCATGAAGAAAGTAGTAGCAATGAAACTGTAAGGATCATCGTGCTAAGCTAACGAATGGGTCAAGTCAATCGATCATTCTCTAATGATGTGATCTCACTTATTAAATGACAACTCTTTGTCCATTTTTAGGAAACTTAACCATCTTTGATTAACGATCTAGTCAAGTAGAGGCATACTAGTGACACTCTGTTTGTCCATGTATTCACACATGTACTAAGTTTCCGTTAATACAATTCTAGCATGAATAATAAACATTTATCATGATATAAGGAAATATAAATAACAACTTTATTTTTCCTCGAGGGCATATTTCCTTCAGTCTCCCACTTGCACTAGGGTCAATAATCTAGTTCACATAATTATGTGATTTAACACCAATAGTTCACATCTTTATGTGATTAGCTCACATCTCCATGTGACTAACACCCAAAGGGTGATCATGTTTTGCTTGTGAGAGAAATTTATTCAACGGGTCTGCCACATTCAGAGCCGTATGTATTTTGCAAATTTTCTATGTCTACAATATTCTGCATGGAGCTACTCTAGCTAATTGCTCCCACTTTCAATATGTATCTTGATCGAGACTTAGAGTCATCTAGATCGGTGTCAAAAGCTTGCATCGATGTAACTCCTTACGACGAACTCTTAGTCACCTCCATATCCGAGAAATATTTCCTTATTCCACTAAGGATATTTTTGACCGCTGTCCAGTGATCCACTCCTGGATCACTATTGTACCCTCTTGCCAAACTTATGGTGAGGTACACAATAGGTATGGTACACAACATAGCATATTTTATAGAACCTATGACTGAGGCATAGGGAATGACTTTTCATTCTGTTTCTATTTTCTGCCGTGGTCGGGTTTTGAGTCTTTACTCAACTTCACACCTTGCAACACAGGCAAGAACTCCTTCTTTGACTGTTCTATTATGAACTACTTCAAAATCTTGTCATGGTATGTACTCATCGAAAATATATCAAGCATCTTGATCTATCTCTATAGATCTTGATGCTCAATATGTAAGCAGCTTTACCGAGGTCTTTCTTTGAAAAACTCCTTTCAAACACTCCTTCATGCTTTCCAGAAAATTCTACATCATTTCCGATCAACAATATGTCATTCACATATACTTATCAGAAAGGCTCTAGTGCTCCCACTCACTTTCTTGTAAATGCAGGCTTCACCGCAAGTTTGTATAGAACTATATGCTTTGATCAACTTATCAAAGCGTATATTCCAACTCTAAGATGCTTGCACCAGTCCATAGATGGATCACTAGAGCTTGCACACTTTGTTAGCATCTTTAGTATTGACAAAACTTTCTGGTTGCATCATATACAACTCTTCTTCAATAAATCCATTAAGGAATGTAGTTTTGATATCCATTTGTCAGATTTCGTAAAATGCGACAACTGCTAACATGATTCGGACATACTTTTAAGCATCGATACGAGTGAGAAAATCTCATCGTAGTCAACACCTTGAACTTGTTGAAAATCTTTTGCGACAATTCGAGCTTTATAGATAGTAACACTACTAATGGCTCATCGATCATCGGGCAAGTTAATCAAAGTCCATACTTTGTTCTCATACATGGATCCCATCTCGGATTTCATAGCCTTAAGCCATTTCGCGGAATCTGGGCTCATCATCGCTTCCTCATAGTTCATAGGTTTGTCATGTTCTAGTAACATGACTTCCAAAAAGGATTACCGTACCACTCTGGTGCGGACCATACTCTGGTTGACCTACGAGGTACCGTAGTAACTTGATCTGAAGTTTCATGATCATCATCATTAGCTTCCTCATTAATTGGCGTAGGAATCACTAGAACCGATTTCTGTGATGAACTACTTTCCAATTCGGGAGAAGGTACAATTACTTCATCAAGTTCTATATTCCTCCCACTCACTTCTTTAGAGAGAAACTTCTTCTCTAGAAATGATCCATTCTTAGCAACGAACATCTTGCCTTCGGATCTGTGATAGAAGGTGTTCCCAATAGTTTCCTTTGGGTATCTTATGAAGACGCATTTCTCCGATTTGGGTTCGAGATTATCAAGTTGAAACTTTTTCACATAAGCATCATAGCCCCAAACTTTAAGAAACGACAGCTTAGATTTCTTGCTAAACCACAATTCACATGGTGTCATCTCAACGGATTTAGAGAGTGCCCTATTTAACGTGATTGCAACTGTCTCTAATGCATAACCCCAAAACGATAGCGATAAATTGGTAAGAGACATCATAGATCGCACCATATCTAATAAAGTACGTTTATGACATACGGACACACCATTATGTTGTGGTGTTCCATGTGGCGTGGGTTGCGAAACTATTCTGCATTGTTTCAAATGAAGACCAAACTCGTAACTCAAATATTCTCCTCCACGATCAGATCACAGAAATTTCATTTTCTTGTTACGATGATTTTCCACTTCACTCTGAAATTCTTTGAACTTTTCAAATGTTTCAGACTTATGTTTCATCAAGTCAGTTGCTTGCTCCATTGTTCCGAAGAATGGAGTTTTAGTCATCTTGCCCACGAGGCATGGTTCACAAGCATCAAATGATTCATAATAAAGTGATTCCAAAAGCCCATCTGCATGGAGTTTCTTCATGCGCTTTACACCAATATGACCTAAACGGCAGTGCCACAAATAGGTTGCACTATCATTATTAACTTTGCATGTTTTGGCTTCAATATTATGAATATGTGTATCACTACGATCGAAATTCAGTAAACCATTCACCTTGGGTGTATGACCACAGAAGGTTTATTTCATGTAAACAGAATAACAATTATTCTTTGACTTAAATGAATAACCGTATTGCAATAAACATGATCCAATCATATTATGCTCAACGCAAACACCAAATAACATTTATTTTAGGTTCAACACTAATCTCGAAGGTAAAGGGAGTGTGCGATGGTGATCTTATCAACCTTGGAATCATTTCCAACACACATTGTCACCTCGTCCTCAACTAGTCTTTGTTTATTTTGCAACTCCCGTTTCGAGTTACTACTCTTAGCAACTGAACTAGTATAAAATACCGAGGGGTTTGCTATAAACACTAGTAAAGTACACATCAATAACACGTATATCAAATATACCTTTGTTCACTTGGCCATCCTTCTTATCCGCCAAGTATCTAGGGTAGTTCCACTTCCAGTGACCATTTCCTTTGCAGTAGAAGCACTCAGTTTCAGGCTTGGGTCTAGCTATGGGCTTCTTTATGGGAGTGGCAACTTGCTTGCCATTCTTCTTGCAGTTCCCTTTCTTTCCCTTGCCCTTTTACTTGAAACTAGTGGTTTTGTCAACCATCAACATTTGATGCTTTTCTCGATTTCTACCTTCGTCGATTTCAGCATCACGAAGAGCTCGGGAATTGTTTTCGCCATCCCTTGCATGTTATAATTCATCACAAAGTTGAAGTAACTTGGTGATAGTGACTAGATAATTCTGTCAATCACCTTTTTATTTGGAAGCTTAACTCCCACTTGATTCAAGCGACTGTAGTACTCAGACAATGTGAGCACATGCTCACTGGTTGAGCTATTCTCCTCCATCTTGTAGGCATAGTACTTGTCAGAGGTCTCATACCTCTCGACTCGGGCATGAGTCTGAAATACAAATTTTAGCTCTTGGAACATCTTATATGCTGTGTGGCGTTCAAAACGTTTTTGAAGTCCCGGTTCTAAGCCGTAAAAGCATGATGCACTAAACTATTAAGTAGTCATCATACTAAGCTTTACCAAACATTCATAATGTCTGCATCTGCTCCTGCAATAGGTCTGTCACCTAGCGGTGCATCAAGGACATAATTCTTCTGTGCAGCAATGAGGATAATCCTCAGATCACGGAGCTAGTCCGCATCATTTCTACTAACATCTTTCAACATAGTTTTTGTCTAGGAACATATCAAAAATAAACAGGGAGCTACATCGCGCGCTATTGATCTACAACATAGTTATGCAAATACTACCAGGACTAAGTTCCTGATAAATTAAAGTTCAATTAATCATATTACTTAAGAACTCCCACTTAGATAGACATCCCTCTAATCATCTAAGTGATCACGTGATCCATATCAACTAAACCATGTCCGATCATCACGTGAGATGGAGTAGCTTTCAATGGTGAACATCACTATGTTGATCATATCTACTATATGATTCACGCTCGACCATTCGGTCTTAGTGTTCCGAGGCCATATCTTCATATGCTAGGCTCGTCAAGTTTAACCCGAGTATTCTGCATGTGCAAAACTGGCTTGCACCTGTTGTATGTGAACGTAGAGCTTATCACACCCGATCATCACGTGGTGTCTCGGCACGACAAACTTTCGCAGCGGTGCATACTCAAGGAGAACACTTGTACCTTGAAATTTAGTGAGATATTATCTTATAATGCTACCGTCGAACTAAGCAAAAATAAGATGCACAAAGGATAAACATCACATGCAATCAAAAAATGTGACATGATATGGCCATGATCATCTTGCGACTTTGATCTCCATCTCCAAAGTACCGTCATGATCTCTATCGTCACCGGCATGACAACATGATCTCCATCATCTTGATCTCTTATCAACGTGTCGTCACATGGCCGTCTCACCAACTATTGGTCTTGCAACTATTGCTATCGCATAGTGATACGTCTCCAACGTATCTATAATTTTTGATTGTTCCATGCTATTTTATACTCTGTTTTGGATGTTTAATGGGCTTATTTTACAATTATATATTATTTTTGGGACTAACCTATTAACCAGAGGCCCAGCCCAAATTGCTGTTTTTTGCCTATTTCAGTGTTTCGCAGAAAAGGGATATCAAACAGAGTCCAAACGGAATGAAACCTTCGGGATCGTGATTTTTGGAACAAACGTGATCCAGAGGACTTGGAGTGGACGTCAAGAAACGAACGTAGCGGCCATGAGGCAGGGGGCGTGCCTACCCCCCTGGGCGTGCCCTCCCCCTCGTGGGCCCCTCGTGGCTCAACCGACCTACTTCTTCCTCCTATATATGTTCACATACCCCGAAAACATCCAGGAGCAACACGAAACCCTATTTCCACCGCCGCAACCTTCTGTACCCAAGAGATCCCATCTTGGGGCCTTTTCCGGAGTTCCGCCGGAGGGGGCATTGATCACGGAGGACCTCTACATCAACTCCATGGCCCCTCCGATGATGTGTGAGTAGTTTACCTCAGACCTTCGGGTCCATAGTTATTAGCTAGATGGCTTCTTCTCTCTCTTTGGATCTCAATACAAAGTTCTCCTCGATTCTCTTGGAGATCTATTCAATGTAATCTTCTTTTGCGGTGTGTTTGTCGAGATCCGATGAATTGTGGGTTTATGATCAAGTCTATCTATGAAAAATATTTGAATCTTCTCTTAATTCTTTTATGTATGACTGGTTATCTTTGCAAGTCTCTTCAAATTATCGGTTTGGTTTGGCCTACTAGATTGATCTTTCTTGCAATGGGAGAAGTGCTTAGCTTTGGGTTCAATCTTGCGGTGCTCGATCCTAGTGACAGAAAGGGAAACGACACATATTGTATTGTTGCCATCGAGGATAAAAAGATGGGGTTTATATCATATTGCATGAGTTTATCCCTCTACATCATGTCATCTTGCTTAAGGCGCTACTCTGTTCTTATGAACTTAATACTCTAGATGCATGCTGGATAGCGGTCGATGTGTGGAGTAATAGTAGTAGATGCAGGCAGGAGTCGGTCTACTTGTCACAGACGTGATGCCTATATACATGATCATACCTAGGTATTCTCATAATTATTCGCTTTTCTATCAATTGCTCGATAGTAATTTGTTCACCCACCGTAATACTTATGCTATCTTGAGAGAAGCCACTAGTGAAACCTATGGCCCCCGGGTCTATTTTCCATCATACAAGTTTCCAATCTATTTTATTTTGCAATATTTACTTTTAATTTATATCATAAAAATACCAAAAATATTTATCTTATTATTATCATCTCTATCAGATCTCACTCTTGCAAGTGGCCGTGAAGGGATTGACAACCCCTTTACGTGTTGATTGCAAGGTTCTTATTTGTTTGTGTAGGTACGAGGTGACTCACGCGTGGTCTCCTACTGGATTGATACCTTGGTTCTCAAAAACTGAGGGAAATACTTACGCTGCTTTGCTACATCACCCTTTCCTCTTCAAGGGAAAACCAACGCATGCCCAAGAGGTAGCACATAGCGATAAAGTAAAGCAATTATTTGGCGCTTGCATCTTATGCAATAAAGAGACAACCATAAGGCTTCTGCCAGTTGCCGATAACTTCAACAAAACATGATCATCTCATACAACAACTTATATCTCATCATGTCTTGACCATATCACATCACAACATGCCCTGCAAAAACAAGTTAGATGTCCTCTACTTTGTTGTTGCAAGTTTTACGTGGCTGCTACGAGCTGAGCAAGAACCGTTCTTACCTACGCATCAAAAACCACAACACGGTATAGTGATTGCTTTTTGATCTTCAGAAAGAACCCTATTCATTGAATCCAATTCAACTAAAGTTGGAGAAACAGACACCCACCAGCCACCTGTGTGCGAAGCACGTCGGTAGAACTAGTCTCGCGTAAGCGTACGCGTAATGTCGGTCTGAGCCGCTTCATCCAACAATACCGCTGAATAAAGAATCAACTAGTGACGGCAAGCAATATATATACCCACGCCCACAACTCCTTTGTGTTCTAATCATGCATATAACATCTACGCATAGACCTAGCTCTGATACCACTGTTGGGGAACGTAGTAATTTCAAAAAAATTTCCTACGCACACACAAGATCATGGTGATGCATAGCAACTACAGGGAAGAGTGTTGTCCACGTACCCTCATAGACCATAAGTGGAAGCGTTATGACAATGCCGTTGATGAAGTCGTATGTCTTCACGATTGACCAATCCTAGCACCGAAGGTACGGCACCTCCGCGATCTGCACATGTTCGGCTCGGTGACATCCCATGAACTCACGATCCAGCAGAGTGTCGAGGGAGAGTTTCCTCAGCACGAGGCGTGATGATGGTGATGATGATGCTACCGGAACAGGGCTTCGCCTAAGCACCGCTATGATATGACCGAGGTGGATTATGGTGGAGGGGGGCACCGCACACGGCTAAGAGATCAATGATCAACTTGTGTGTCTACGGGGTGCCCCTTGGCCACGTATATAAAGGATGGAGGGAGGAGGAGGCCGGCCCTCATAGGGCGCGCCCAAAGTGTGGAGTCCTACTAGGACTCCCTAGTCCTAGTAGGATTCCACCTCCCACATGGAATAGGAAAAAGGGAAGGGAGAAGGAGAAGGAAGGAAGGAAGGGGGCACCCCCTTTCCCTAGTCCAATTCGGACCAGTCCATGGGGAAGGGGCGCGGCCACCCTTGAGGCCTGTCTCTCCTTTCCCTTATGGCCCATTAAGGCCCAATATGAATTCCCGTAACTCTTCGGTACTCCGAAAAATACCCGAATCACCCGGAACCTTCCGATGTCCGAATATAGCCTTCCAATATATCGATCTTTACGTCTCGAAAATTTCGAGACTCCTCGTCATGTCCCCGATCTCATTCGGGACTCCGAACAAACTTCGGCCATCAAATCACATAACTCATAATACAAATCGTCACAGAACTTTAAGCATGCAGACCCTACGGGTTCAAGAACTATGTAGACATGACTGAGACTCATCTCCAGTCAATAAGCAATAGCGGAATCTGGATGCTCATATTGGTTCCTACGTATTCTACGAAGATCTTTATTGGTCAAACTGCATAACAACATACGTTGTTCCCTTTGTCATCATATGTTACTTGCCCGAGATTCGATCATCGGTATCCTCATACCTAGTTCTATCTCGTTACCGGCAAGTCTCTTTACTCGTTCCGTAATGCATTATCCCACAACTAACTCATTAGTCACAATTCTTGCAAGCCTTATAGTTATGTGCATTACTGAGAGGGCCCAGAGATACCTCTCCGATACACGGAGTGACAAATCCTAATCTTGATCTATGCCAACTCAACAAACACCATTGGAGACACCTGTAGAGCATCTTTATAATCACCCAGTTACGTTGTGACGTTTGATAGCACACAAGGTGTTCCTGTGGTATTCGGGAGTTGCATAATCTCATAGTCTGAGGAACATGTATAAGTCATGAAGAAAGCAGTAGCAGTGAAACTGTAATGATCGTCATGCTAAGCTAACGGATGGGTCTAGTTAAGCACATCATTCTCTAATGATGTGATCCCGCTTATCAAATGAAAACTCTTTGTCCATGGTTAGGAAACTTAACCATCTTTGGTTAACGAGCTAGTCAAGTAGAGGCATACTAGTGACACTCTGTGTGTCTATGTATTCACACATGTACTAAATTTCCGGTTAATACAATTCTAGCATGAATAATAAACATTTATCATGATATAAGGAAATATAAATAACAACTTTATTATTGCCTCTAGGGCATACTTCCTTCACTATCATCTTTCAACTTATTTTTCTCTAGGAACATATCAAAAGTAAAACATGGGAGCTATACCCGAGCTATTGATCTGCAACATAGATATGCAAAAACTATCAGGACTAAGTTCATGATAAATTAAAGTTCAATTAATCATATTACTTAAGAACTCCCACTTAGATAGACATCCCTCTAGTCATCTAAATGATCACATGATCCATATCAACTAAACCATGTCCGATCATCACGGGAGATGGAGTAGTTTTCAATGGTGAACATCACTATGTTGATCATATCTACTATATGATTCACGTTCGACCTTTCAGTCTCAGTGTTCCGAGGCCATATCTGCATATGCTAGGCTCATCAAGTTTAACCCGAGTATTCCGCGTGTGCAAAACTGGCTTGCAACCGTTGTATGTGAACATAGAGCTTATCACACCCGATCATCACGTGGTGTCTATCAACGTGTCATCACATGGTCGTCTCGCCAACTATTGCTTTTGCAACTATTGCTATCGCGTAGCGATAAAGTAAAGCAATTATATAGCGCTTGCATCTTATGCAATAAAGAGACAACCATAAGGCTCCTGCCAGTTGCTGATAACTTTAACAAAACATGATCATCTCATACAACAATTTATATCTCATCACATCTTGACCATATCATATCACAACATGCCCTGCAAAAACAAGTTAGACGTCCTCTACTTTGTTGTTGCAAGTTTTACGTGGCTGCTACGGGCTTCTAGCAAGAACCTTTCTTACCTATGCATCAAAACCACAACGATTTTTCATCAAGTGTGTTGTTTTAACCTTCAACAAGGACCGGGCGTAGTCAAACTCGATTCAACTAAAGCTGGAGAAATAGACACCCACTAGCCACCTGTGTGTGAAGCACGGCGGTAGAACCAGTCTCATGAATGCGGTCATGTAATGTCGGTTTGGGCCGCTTCATCCACCAATACCGCCAAATCAAAGTATGATGTTGCTGGTAAGCAGTATGACCATTATCGCACACAACTCTTTGTGTTCTACTCGTGCATATAACATCTACGCACAGTCCTGCCTCTGATGCCACTGTTGGGGAACGCAGTATTTCAAAAATTTCCTACGAACACACAAGATCTATCTAGGAGATGCATATCAAAGAGAGGGGAGAGTGTGTCTACGTACCCTCGTAGACCAAAAGCGGAAGCATTGAGTAACGCGGTTGATGTAGTCGAACGTCTTCGCGATCCAACCGATCAAGTACCAAACGGACGACACCTCCGCGATCTGCACACGTTCAGCTCGGTGACATCCCTCGAACTCTAGATCCAGCCGAGGCCGAGGGAGAGTTTCGTCAGCACGATGGCGTGTTGACGGTGATGATGAAGTTACCGACACAGGGCTTCGCCTAAGCACTACGGAGGGGGGCACCGCACACGGCTAAGAAATCAACTTGTGTGTCTATGGGGTGCCCCTCTCCCCGTATATAATGGAGGGGAGGAGGAGGGCTGGCCTCAAGGGGCGCGCCCAAAGGGGGGATTCCTACTCCTAGTAGGAGTAGGTTTCCCCCTTTCCTAGTCCAAGTAGGAGGAGAATGAAGGAAAGGGAGAGGGAGAAGGAAAGAGGGGGGCGCCGCCCCCTCCTAGTCCAATTCGGACCAGACCATGGGGGGCGCGCTGCCTCCCCTTGTGGCCCTTCTCTCCCTTCCACTAAAGCCCAATAAGGCCCAATGCTTCCCCCGGTGTATTCCCGTAACTCCCCGGTTCTCCGAAAAATACCCGAATCACTCAGAACCTTTCCGATGTCCGAATATAGCCTTCCAATATATGAATATTTACCTCTCAGCCATTTCGAGACTCCTCGTCATGTCCGTGATCTCATCCGGGACTCCGAACAAACTTCGGTCATCAAATCACATAAATCATAATACAAATCGTCATCGAACGTCAAGCGTGTGGACCCTACGGGTTCGAGAACTATGTAGACATGACCGAGACAAATCTCCGGTCAATAACCAATAGCGGAACCTGGATGCTCATATTGGCTCCTACATATTCTACGAAGATCTTTATCGGTCAAACCGCATAACAACATACGTTGTTCCCTTGGTCATCGGTATGCTACTTGCCCGAGATTTGATCGTCGGTATCGTCATACCTAGTTCAATCTCGTCACCTGCACGTCTCTTTACTCGTTCTGTAATACATCATCCCGTGACTAACTCATTAGTCACATTGCTTGCAAGTCTCATAGTGATGTGCATTACCGAGAGGGCCAGAGATACCTCTCCGACAATCGGAGTGACAAATCCTAAGCTCGATCTATGCCAACTCAACAAACACCATCGGAGACACCTGTAGAGCATATTTATAATCACCTAGTTACGTTGTGACGTTTGATAGCACACTAAGTGTTCCTCCGGTATTCAGGATTTGCATAATCTCATAGTCATAGGAACATGTATAAGTTATGAAGAAAGCAATATCAATAAACTAAACGATCATAGTGCTAAGCTAACGGATGGGTCTAGTCCATCACATCATTCTCTAATGATGTGATCCCATTCATCAAATGACAGCACATGTCCATGGCTAGGAAACTTAACCAGCTTTGATTAACGAGCTAGTCAAGTAGAGGCATACTAGGGACACTTTGTTGGTCTATGTATTCACACATGTACTAAGTTTCCAGTTAATACTATTCTAGCATGAATAATAAACATTTATCATGATATAAGGAAATATAAATAACAACTTTATTATTGCCTCTAGGGCATATTGCCTTCACCACAAGTATAGAGGATCAATTGTAGCTCTTTTTCATAAGTAAGAGTGTCGAACCCAACGAGGAGTAGAAGGAAATGACAAGTAGTTTCCAGTAAGGTATTGTCTGCAAGTGTTGAAATTGTAGGTAGCGAAGTAGTTTGATAGCAAGATAATTTGCAACGAGCAAGTAACGATAATAGTAACAAAAGTGCAGCAAGGTAGCCCAATCCTTTTGAGGCAAAGGACATGCCAAAACGGTCTCTTATGATAAGCAAAGCGTTCTTGAGGGTACATGGGAATTTCATCTAGTCACTTTCATCATGTTGGTTTGATTTGTGTTCACTACATTGATAATTTGATATGTGGGTGGACCGGTGCTTAGGTGTTGTTATTACTTGAACAAATCTCCTACTTAAGATTAACCCTCCCGCAAGCATCTGAAACTACGAGAAAAATATTAAGAATAAATTCTAACCATAGCATTAAACTTTTGGATCCAATCGGTCCCTTATGAAATAGCGCGTAAACTGGGGTTTAAGCTTTTGTCACTCTCACAACCCACCATCTAATTGCTACTCCACAATGAATTCCCTTAGGCCCAAATATGGTGAAGTGTCATGTAGTCGACATTCACATGACACCACTAAGGGAATAACAACATACAAACTATCAAAATATCGAACACGTATCAAGTTCACATGATTACTTGCAACATGATTTCTCTCGTGACCTCAAGAACAAGAGTAACTACTCACAAATGATAAACATGCACATGATCAGAGGAGTATTAAATAGCATAATGGATCTGAACATATAATCTTCCACCAAATAAACCATATAGTAATCAACTACACGATGTAATCAACACTACTAGTCACCCACAAGCACCAATCTATAGTTCCGGTAACAAGATTGAACACAAGAGATGAACCAGGGTTTGAGAGGAGATGGTGTTGTTGAATATGTTGATGGAGATTGCCCTCCCCGAGATGGGAGAGTTGTTGGTGATGATGATGACGATGATTTCCCCCTCCGGGAGGGAAGTTCCCCCGGCGGAATCGCTCCGCCGAAGGGCAAACGTGCTCCTGCACAAGTTCTGCCTCGAGGCGGCAGCGCTTTGTCCCGAAAGTCCTCCTCTTATTATTTTTCTAGGTCAAAATGACTTATGTACCAGAAGATGGACACCGGAGGTGGGCCGAGGAGGCCACAACCCACCAGGGTGCGCCTGGGAGCCTGGCACGCCCAGGTGGGTTGTGCCCACCTGGTGCCCCCCCCTATGGTATTTATTGGCTCCAGTATTTCTTAAATATGCCATAAAAAATATCCGTGAAGTTTCAGCTCATTTGGAGTTGTGCAGAATAGGTGGCCTGGCGTAGCTTTTCCAGGTCCAGATTTCCAGCTGTCGGAATTCTCCCTCTTGGTGTGTTCCTTGCAAATTATGAGAGAAAAGGCATTAGTATTACTCCAAAAAGAATTATTATGGATAAAAACATTATAAATAACAGTAAGAAAACATGATGCAAAATGGACGTATCAACTCCCCCAAGCTTAGACCTCGCTTGTCCTCGAGCTAAAACCGAAATTGAAAAACATGTCCACATGCTTTGAGAGAGAGAGGTGTCGATAAAAGCAAAATACGAACATAGAAGCATCATATTGATTATTATAACAACAACAAAATTAAACAAAGGACTTTTATCATAGAAATTTATCATATACTTCTCATGAATAAGTAATAGTTCATCACACAATCAAAGTATATAGCAAAACTCTATTAGAAAACAACAAACTATGTTCTCAGTCAACTTTGCAACTACAATTCATCATATTTTCAGGAAGGGTCACATGTCGGAGCCTTTAGGCAAGTCCACATACTCAACCATCATATAGTCTTCTATGATTGTTAACACTCACCTCGAACCCATGAGCAAAATGTTTCATCCGGACACATAGAAAGATAGGGGCTTATAGTTTCGCCTCCCAACATAGTCACCTCAAGGGTGATGTCAACAATAATAACTCATGCTATCTATATTCAACTGGACATATGTGCCTAGATCTTTCCTCACCACATGATGCTTGCCAAAGGAGAAAAAAATAAAAGGAATAGAGAGAAAAACTTTGACTCTTTGTATAAAAGTAAAAGATAGGCCATTCGCAGAGAGAAGCAGGGGTTGCCATGCGCTTATTTGTTTGTATGCTCAATCCCTTAGTGCAAGAGAACGTCACGTATTGCCCCTTAAGATGATAACCTTTATTATGCAGTCTATCACTTTTATTCTTTGTCATCCAAGTTCGTACAACGCTCAATTTTCTCTTACACTAAATGATCTCACACTTTTAGAAGCAATTTTTATTGCATTTTTGTACCGATGAAAACTTACTTGAGGGATCTTGCTCAATCCCTAGGTAGGTATGGTAGACACTTGAAAAAGATTTGGGTTTAAGGGTTTTTGGATGCACAAGTAGTATCTCTACTTAATACGGAATTTTTGGCTAGCGAAGATAGGGGCAAGCATCACATGTTAAAGGATCTATGACAATATGACTTCTATGTGAATATAAAGAAACATAAATCATTAAGTTGTCTTCCTTGTCCAACGTCAACAATTTTGGCATTAATATTTTGATGAGAGCTCACAATCACAAAATATTTCTAGGATAGTATATCTATATGTGAATCTTCTCTTCCCTTATTAATTCTTTCATGAGTTGCATCATTGACTAATGCTATGTTTGCCAATCTCTAATAAAATTTTCTATTTATACTTTTCCATATGTGGTGCCATCACCTACCATAGGATTAGTATATAATCTTATTAATTTTTTTCCTTTCTTCATTTATTTCCTTTCTCTTTTTCTTTCTTTATTTCTTTTCTTTATTTGCAACATGAAAGTAAAGAAAGCAAAAGCTCAAACTAAATTTATTCTATAACTTGCACACGATTACAAGGATAGATCACTAAGCAAACTCTCAAAGAAGAAAGGATCGAACTAAACCTTATTTCATCTAAAAGCAAATGATCGAACTAGGATAAGTAAAATAAAAAAGATAGTGGGATGATACAACAACGGGGCACCTCCCCCAAGCTTGGCGGAAGCCAAGGGGAGTGCCCATACCCGATACTCAATTCTCCTTTGGTGGTGAAGAAGATGATGGTGGTGAGGACAACTATGCCTTCAACTTTTTCATATTGTAGTTGAGGAGAGAAATTTCCTCTTTTAAATCTTCGACCTCCAACTCCAGCTTCAAGATCCTGTCATATAAATCTCCTTTGCTTTTCTGCCGAAAACGAGAAGGAATAGATCGGTTATTAGACCAGTTAGCTCTCTTAGGAAGACTGGACTTCTTGAATTTTATGTGCATATCCCCGGGTCGAGGTAGAGGAACATCCTCCTCCTCCGAGCTTGAATCATCGTTCCTCATCAAATGAGTATCCTCCTCGTCATCCGTAGTTCGACCACAAGGAGATAGGTCCTCATAGGTCTTTGGGTCAGCAATAAGATGTGAGACATAGCTCTCACCATCGGAGTCTTGGGACGACATATTTTCAAAACTGCGCAGGAAATAGCAAGAAAAGAGAACATAAGATTTCTCCGTGATATGGTGATCAACATGTTCGGGAATTATATATAGATTTTTTATCTTGGAGGGCAAGTATATGGTAGAAAAACGGAGTACGGAAGGTGTCCCAGGTGGGCACAACCCACCTGGGCGCGCCAGGCAAGCCTGACGCGCCATGGTGTCTTGTGCCCACCAGGGGACGCTTCCTGGAAGTTTCTTTATTTCCAAAATTTTAAAATATTCCAAAACTAATAAAAAATATTTTTACGGATTTTTGGAGTCCGTTTACTTACTGTATCACATACCTCTTTATTTTCACGATTCTGGAGTGTTCCGGAAGGACTATTTTATGTGTTCTTCCGGTGTCAAAGTTTGGATAATATTACTTTCAACATTGATAGGCGTACGTGAGATATAACGCTTTATTCGTTGCCCATTGACAACCTTTGGGTTATTACCTTCACAGTTATTTATTTTGATGGCTCCAGACCAGTAAACCTCCGCGATGATATATGGGCCTTCCCATTTCGAGAGGAGCTTTCCTGCAAAAAATCTAAAATGAGAGTTGTACAAAAGAACATACTCTCCAACTTTAAACTCATGCTTTTGAATTATTTTGTCATGCCATCTTTTAACTTGGGTTCTCCATTCATCTAAGGAGCTTATATCAAATAACCTCTTTTCACCAGCAAGTTTGAAATCATAGTTGAGTTCTTTAACTGCCCAATATGCTTTATGTTCTAACTCAAGAGGCAAATTAAAAGCTTTTCCATAAACCATTTTATAAGGAGACATACCCATAGGATTTTTATATGCTGTTCTATAAGTCAAAAGTGCATCATTTAATTTCCTAGACCAATTCTTCCTACACCTATTAACAGTCTTTTGCAAAATTAATTTTATTTCTCTATTGCTAAGTTCAAGATGATAGGGTGATGCAATTCTATGGTTAACATCATACTTAGCAAGCATCTTGCGGAAAGCACCGTGAATAAAGTGTGAACCACCATCAATCATTAAATATCTAGGGACTCCAAACCTTGGGAAAATAACTTCCTTAAGCATTTTAATAGAGGTGTTGTGATCAGCACTACTGGTTGGAATGGCTTCTACCCATTTAGTAACATAATCAACAGCAACCAAAATATGTGTATACCCATTAGAGGAAGGAAAAGGCCCCATGCAATCAAATCCCCAAACATCAATTGGTTCAACAACAAGTGAATAATTCATAGGCATTTCTTGATGCTTACCGATATTACCTATTCTTTGACATTCATCACAAGAAGAGACAAACTTACGGGCATCCTTGAAGAGAGTAGGTGTCGGTGTCAAAACCGGCGGATCTCGGGTAGGGGGTCCCAAACTATGCATCTAGGCCGGATGGGAACATGAGGCAGGGGACACGATGTTTTACCCAGGTTCGGGCCCTCTTGATGGAGGTAAAACCCTACATCCTGCTTGATTAATATTGGTGATATGAGTAGTACAAGAGTAGATCTACCACGAGATCAGAGAGGCTAAACCCTAGAAGCTAGCCTATGGTATGATTGTATGTTATGATTGTTGTCCTACGGACTAAAACCCTTCAGTTTATGTAGACACCGGAGAGGGTTAGGGTTACACAAGGTCGGTTACAAAGGAGGAGATATCCATATCAGTATTGCCTAGCTTGCCTTCCACGCCAAGTAGAGTCCCATTCGGACACGAGACGAAGTCTTCAATCTTGTATCTTCATAGTCTAACAGTCCAGCCAATGGAGATAGTCCGGCTGTCCGGAGACCCCCTAATCCAGGACTCCCTCAGTAGCCCCTGAACAAGGCTTCAATGACGATGAGTCCGGCGCGCAGTATTGTCTTTGGCATTGCAAGGTGGGTTCCTTCTCCGAATACACCGCAGAAGAATTTGAATACGAGGATAGTGTCCGACCCTGCAAAATAAGTTCCACATTCCATCGTAGAGAGAATAATATTTTCGCAGATCTAATTTGCTGGCTTGTTTTGGCAGCATGACGTTATGTCACGGCCCGACGATTATTCGAGGCGTTTCTTTTAACTAGCCCCGCGCATAATGCGAGGCGTTTTTCGACACGTCTTGTCAAAGCAGAGATCGTGTCCCCTTATTACGGGATTCTCATCAATACAGGCGTGGGTAACCCAACCGCGCCATCAATTGCGGCACTTGGGGGATAAGCGAGTTTTACCAGGTAAGTGGGGACGCTTAGTTTCGTCCGCCCATATAAAGGTATAAGAATTCACCTTTCTATCAACGCCTTCTTCCCCCCTTATCCATCCGTTTTTGCACACTCGAGCCCTAGCGCTCAAGTCCGCACTTCCCACCTCGACCTTCTCCAATCATGTCCGGAACGGGAGGCAAGTGGATGGTCTCCTCCGTCATGGAGGAAGACATCAAGAAACTGAGGAGAGCCGGATACCTGCCCGACGACATCGCGCACCGGCTCCCAGATGAGGGGCAGCTCATCCCCACCCCCAGGCCCCATGAGAGGGTAGTATTCCTCACCCATTTCCTCCGCGGACTGGGGTTCCCTCTCCATCCCTTCATCCGGGGGCTCATGTTTTATTATGGCCTGGATTTCCACGATCTGGCCCCGAACTTCATCCTCAACATCTCGGCGTTTATCGTCGTGTGTGAGGCCTTCCTCCGCATCAAGCCCCACTTCAGCTTATGGCTGAAAACCTTCAATGTCAAGCCGAAGGTGGTGGGCGGCCGCCAGGCGGAGTGCGGAGGCGCCATGGTGGGCAAGATGCCCAACATAACATGGCTCGAGGACTCCTTTGTGGAAACCATAAAGGGGTGGCAATCGGGGTGGTTCTATATCACCGAGCCACGCGACCCCGCATGGGTAGCGGCCCTCGAGTTCCGATCTGGCATCCCCATGCGGCTCACCTCCTGGAAAGAGAAGGGTCTGTCCTGGGGTAATTCGAAAGAGCTGACCGGACTCCAAACATGTATTCAAAACATGGTGGACAAGAAGCTCAAGCTTGTCAACATAGTCCAAGTTATGCTCATCCGCCGGATACTCCAGTGCCAACAACGGGAGTTCAACTTGTGGGAGTTCAATCCGGCGCAGCATCGAACTCTGAACAGGCTCTTCGACATGACTCATGAAGACGCCTGGAGGGTGCTGTTCAAAAGTGCCGAGGTCCCTCCCCCTATTACTGAGGATCGCGGATTCAGCGCGAAGCGCCAAGCCAGTGCAGTAAGCTGTTTTACCTTTCACGGGATACTTTTTTTATAGATTGACTCTATGCGGGATCTAAACTCCCGTACCTTTGACAGGACGGGCAGAAGATGGCCGAACAGATCGACTATCCGGCTCCTTTGCCCGAAGGCCCCGCAGATGCTCTTCTGGCGAAGATGCTGACTCCGGCCCCTTATAAGCTGCCGGAGAAGACCAAGAAGTCCAAGGGAACCCGAAAGAGTTCCCGACGCCAGGCATCGTCGGACTCACCGTCCGATGACTCTGCGGCGCACTCTTCCCGTAAAGACGAGGAAGAGGAATAAGAAGATGCTCCCCCACCGACTGGGGGAGACAAGAAAAGGAAGGTCGCCCCAACCGGGGAGGCCGGAGGGTCCAAGAAGGGAAGGACTCTCCTTCCGGACAGTTCCACCGCCGCCGATGAAGGCAAAGGCGAGTGGTTGCCCAGGGTTAAGCCCCCGGGGAGATCGTAAGTATTCGGATACCAGAGTAACTCCTAGGATTCCTTTGTCGCACTCCTTTCCCTTACGCCGAACGCAATTACGCAGGCCGCCACAAGCCAGTATCGATGTATCATCGGACGGCTCCTTGGGCTTGTCGGACATGGATAGCGATCCAGTCCCGACCGCCACCTCCCCTCATCCTGCCGACGACGCGGAGGTGTTGTCTCAAGAGGCACCGGATTGAGGGGAGACAGTCCTGGAGGCGCCACAAGGCGACCTTCCAGACTGCGGGAGCCACGAGGACGGGGCCCCCGAGAGCTCCGAGTTCGGCCCTCAGCCGAACACCGTGCCAGACCCTCCAGCGGTTCCGGGCTCAGGCAGGCGGTCTCCTTCTAAGAGGGGCAAGACGCCTGTGCTGGTGACCTCTGTCCATCCAGAGGCACTGGACAATCTGCTGGAAGCACTTCGCAACGCTTCCATTGACGAGGAGCACCGCACTATCATGAGTGCGGTGATCCAGAAGGTTCAGTCTGCCAAGAGCGGATTGACTGAAGCCTGTGCCAGCCTTCTAATAGGCTTTGAGGTAAGTGTTTTACAATGTAGTAGAAATATTACCGCATAGATAGTAGCCCCTGATGCTTTGTTCGGTGTTCACAAAGAAAAGCCGAACAGAGGATCAAATAATATCGCAGGAGTCTAATATAAGTATGTCAATATGCATATGCAGGCTTCGCTGTTGCCATCCGCCGCACTAACTGTGGAGGTCGCCGTACTGAAGGAGGACCTCGAGGGGTCCAAGAAAGAGCTCGGCCTTGCCAAGAGGCAGCTCGAGGAGAACAAGGGTAAGTAATGCCCCGTCTATAGATATGTATATATAAAAAGGGATGCGATTGCAAAATGACAGGATCATTGTATGTTTGCCAGGGGCCACGACCGAGGTGGCGACCCTGAAGCAAGCGCTGGCCAAGGCCGAAGATACAGCGGCCAAGGAGCGCACCGAGCGAGAGAAGCACGAGGCTCGGGTGGGCGAGGTGCAGCAAGAGCTCCAGGCTCTTGTGGCAAAGCACGAGGCGTTGGAGCTTGACTCCAAGACATGGGAGTCTGAGCTTGCCGCGGCCCTCAAGAGTGTAAAAAGTGCCAAGGCCAAAGCCCAAAAGGCCCTCCAAGAGATCGACGCAATGAAGAAGATAGCGGCGGGTAAGGCTTTCTATATGCAAAGCAAGCATGTAAAAGTAAATTACCGATTACTTACCCGGATCCGGAGCTCTTCAGGAGCATTTGCAGATTTGCCCCACAGTGTGTCTGATGCCGCACGATTTTACCAGGTCAAGGACGGAAGCTTGATGGAGAAGCTGTTCTGGTCTCAGTATGCTGAGGCCGAACATCCGGTGCTAATGAGCGACCAGTTGAAGCAGATGGTCGAGCTACATAAGGCGGCTGATCAGGCCATGAAGAGCTTGATAGTCCGGTTGTGGCCTAGCGACGCCCTTCCGAACAGCTTCTTCAGCCTGGTGAGGCGGCTCGTGGATGCCTGCCCGCGGCTGGAGGTCGTCAAGCAATCTATCTGCATTGAAGGTGCACGCCGGGCTTTCGCCCATGTGAAATTGCAGTGGGTCAAGCTAGACGCCGTGAAGCTGATCAAGGAGGGGCCGCCAGAGGGCAAGGAGCACCGCCACCCCGAGATGTACTATGAGGGTGTTCTGCCGGGCGCCCGTCTCATCGCGGACGAGTGTTCGAAAGATGTAATATTTGAATGAGACTTGCTCGTTTTATCCTGTATGTATGAGAAGCTGTTTCATATGCGCTATGCAACGCTTGTTGGAATTTAAAATATTACCTTTTGTTTGGCTGTTTATCCAATCTGAGAGATGGCTAGTCCTCGGCTTCTGCCCCCATGCCATGAGTGCTGGGGTGTTCGGGATAAACCTGAGCACTCTTGTTCCCATGTTTGGGTCCTTCGAGGGAGGTGCTCAGCACAACGAACAAGGCAACCGGACTAATAATGCTTTATCACTCTCACTTAGCCATAGAATTCTATAATTTTAAATTTCGGCGAAGCCCCTGGTATTCAAAAGGCCGAATTCGGGGCACGATACACGCCTGTAAGCCGGACAGGGCCGGCCCCTCACCCTAAGCGGCATAAGTCTTTAGGGACTTGAAAAACCTCGCCGAACAGCGACCAGTCTCTCGCCTTATCATGACAGTCAGTTTTAGCTTTCTCTACTGAGGTGCTCAGCCCGGCAGAACCGGGGCACAATCGCAGTAGTTCTCCTAGCGCTACCTTAGCCGATAGAGCGGAACGTACGGTACCAAAACATAGGAGCCGGGCAAACCCAACATTTGACCAAAGACATGATTTGGAGCTGATGCATATAATGCTATAAGTTCGGGGTGCCGCACTTGTGAAAGTGTTCGGACTATTCACACCGCATTGTGGGGTACGTAAGCCCCTGGTGTATTGGCCATAACAGAGTGTACGGTTCCAAGGCGTCATTAATGAACACATAGATATATAAAACAAGAATGCAATAATAGTCGTAATGTCATGCATTGTTTATTGAAAAATTGCGTTAAAGCAGAGTAGGACTATGTCCCTTCCAAGGGCAAGCTGAGGAATGATATGAAATCGAATATTTCGCTTGTTACTGTAATCAACCTGGGAATTCCGTGGTATGACGTAGCCGTTTGCCTCCTTGGTTGCTGCATCATGTGTTCGGCAATAGTGATGCCGGACAGTGTTTCCAGAGATTAAGGTCCTGAAAAAAAAAGAAAAAGAACCAAACGGGAAGCCCCTAGTGCGGTTTAGGCTGCGTTTTGCGGCGTGCCGCAGTTGTGCCCCCCTCCCCTCCTGTGCCCATGGTATTTTTAATGCGTAATTATGTACGCGCGGCACAAATATCGCCATTGGGCTGGGATTGGGGTGGCCGCCATATTGCTACGCAAGCTCAGATCGCGCCAGGCGGTCTATTTGCCGATTGCCCCGAGCGCGCTTGAAGGTGTCCGGGCTTTGAAGCGCCGAACTGGTTGATTGCCTTGAGAGGCTGCTTTGCGCTTCTGCTGCGAGGGCTGCGGTGTGCTCCTCTGTTCGGAGAGAGCGCTCTGTGTTTCCATTCACTGTAATAACTCCGCGAGGTCCTGGCATCTTGAGCTTGAGGTATGCATAATGCGGTACCGCATTGAATCTAGCGAATGTGGTTCGCCCAAGCAGTGCGTGATAACCACTGCGGAACGGGACTATATCGAAGATTAACTCTTCGCTTCAGAAATTATCAGGGGATCCGATGACCACTTCCAGTGTAATTGAGCCTGTGCAATGGGC
This sequence comes from Triticum monococcum, assembly GCA_034509565.1. Lineage (NCBI taxonomy): Eukaryota > Viridiplantae > Streptophyta > Magnoliopsida > Poales > Poaceae > Triticum > Triticum monococcum. Next base: position 69,434,901 of record CM067842.1, on the reverse strand, counting down.
CTCTACACCTGGAATGACGCCCTTAAAGGTCGTTTTCATGGGTTTGATCCTTGAGGGTTCTATACCCATTTTACGCACTGTGTCCTGATAAAGCAGGTTCAGGCTGCTGCCGCCGTCCATAAGGACTCGAGTGAGGTGAAATCCGTCGATGATTGGGTCTAGGACCAGTGCGGCGAATCAGCCATGACGGATGCTAGTGGGGTGGTCCCTGTGATCGAAGGTGATCGGAGAGGAGGACCAAGGGTTGAACTTTGGGGCGACTGGCTCCAACGCATATACGTCCCTGAGCGCACACTTCCGCTCCCTCTTGGGGATGTGGGTTGCGTATATCATGTTCACCGTCCGCACTTGCGGGGGAAACCTCTTCTGTCCTCTAGTGTGCGGCTGCCGGGGCTCCTCCTCGTCATCGCTATGCGGCCCCTTGTCCTTGTTTTCGGCAATTAACATGCCGGCCTGCTTGAACACCCAACAATCCCTGTTGGTGTGATTGGCTGGCTTGTCTGGGGTCCCGTGTATTTGACACGAGCGATCGAGTATATGGTCCAAGCTGGACGGACCCGGCGTACTTTGTTTGAATGGCTTTTTCCGCTGACCGGGTTTAGAGCCTTTGAATCCGGCGTTGACTGCCATATCCTCAGTATTTTCGCTGTTAATGCGGCGCTTATGCTTGTTGCGACGTGACCTGCTATTGCCGTCCTTGGTATCTGAGGTACCATGGTTCTTTGATATGTTATTACTGCAAGCCAGCCAGCTGTCTTCTCCCACACAAAAGCGGGTCATGAGCGTCGTGAGAGCTTCCATAGATTTCGACTTTTCCTGACAAAGGTGTTGGGCTAGCCACTCGTCTCGGATGTTGTGCTTGAAAGCCGCTAAGGCCTCCGCATCTGGACAGTCGACGATTTGATTTTTCTTTGTAAGGAACCGAGTCCAGAATTGCCTGGCCGACTCTTCTGGCTGCTGAATTATGTGGCTTAAATCATCGGCGTGTGGTGGTCGCACATAAGTGCCCTGAAAGTTGTCGAGGAATGCGGCTTCCAGATCTTCCCAACAACTAATGGAGTCCGCTGGCAAGCTGTTAAGCCAATGCCGCGCTGGTCCTTTAAGCTTTAGTGGGAGGTATTTGATGGCGTGTAAGTCATCGCCGCGGGCCTTGTGGATGTGGAGGAGGAAATCCTCAATCCATACTGCGGGATCTGTTGTGCCGTCGTATGATTCAATATTTACAGGTTTCAAACCTTCTGGGAATTGATGTTCCATTACTTTGTCTGTGAAGCATAAGGGGTGTGTGGCTCCTCTGTATTGGGCTATATCGCGACGCAGCTCGAATGGGTCTTGCCCGCTGCGTTCGGTCCGGCCGGATTTGCTTTTACTGTATCCGGCGTGACGTTTGTCGTCTCGCAGAGTGGTGCGCCCTCGTGATCCGTAGATCGATCTTGAATGCTTTGCCTTGTCCTCCAATATGTCTCGCAGGTCTGGCGTATCTCCCCATGCCTTTTTATTTGAATGGCATTGGAGTGGAGGCTCAGCTTTTGGCTGGGTTGCCTCTCTATCGCGGCCACGAGGTGGCCGATCAGCCGTATCATACACTTCTTCCTCCAGTCGGGGTAGTAACCTGCGCCTTGGGTAACTCTTGGAGGGACGCTTGAGTTTCTATTCCTCGGCCGCGAAGACTTCAGTCCATTTGTCAGCTAGCAGATCTTGATCATCTTGAAGCTGCTGCTGCTTTTTCTTCAGGCTATTTGCCATGGCCATAAGCCGATGCTTGAAGCGCTCTTGTTCGACGGGATCCTCTGGTACGGCGAATTCATCATCGCTGAGGCTTGCCTTTTCTTTGGAGGGGGGCATGTGATTGTCATCCTCCTCCTCTCCGTCTGCCGCTCTCTCAGGAGAGCTGGCTCCTCCATCCTCCTGCTCCAAATCTTGCTGGAGGGGTTTGTTGTTTTCTTCAGCACTATCCGAAGTGTTATTATCTCCTGTGCTGGTATCACCACTTTTGCTTTGGCGGGACTTAGAGCGGCGCCGCTGACGTCGGCGTTTGGGTTGCTTCTTGGAGGGGTCATCCTCCGCTATCCCATTGCCATTGCCTTCTTTGGGTGTATCCACCATGTATATGTCATATGACGAGGTGGCTTTCAAGTGCCCTATAGGTGCTGGTTCATGTTCGTCTCCTACATCGTCGCCCATACCGTCGATGTCTTCGGAGTCGAAATCGAGCATGTCGGTTAAATCATCAACAGTGGCTATGACGTGGGTGGTGGGTGGGCGTCGAATTTCTTCGTCATCCGCATCCCAATCCTGTTGGCCATAATTCGGCCAGGGCTCTCCTGACAAAGAGAGAGACCTTAGTGAATTCAGAATGTCGCCGAAGGGCGAGTGCTTAAAGATATCCGCGGCGGTGAATTCCATGACCGGCACCCAATCGGATTCGATTGGCAGGGGCGCGGGTGGTTCGGAGTCAGAAGAAGAGTCCGGCACCTTGGAGTCACGGGCTGCGCAGAGGATTATGCTGGTGTTTGGCTCGATCGCCGTCGAGACTACAGCCCCTGAGGCGTTGTCTAGCCACCCGTCCTCGATTGGCGCAGTTGGCTCCGAGCTAAGGGTCGAAGCTGATGCGGGCGCGGCCTCTGGCGTACTGTTCGGCGGCAGAGCTAGGTCATACCCATCGCGACAGTGCGGCGCCCGGCTGTGGCTCGAATCCGTCGAAGATCAAGTCTCCACGGATGTCAGCCGTGTAGTTCAAACTTCCAAATCTGACCTGATGGCCAGGGGTGTAGCTTTCAATCTGCTCCAGATGGCCAAGCGAATTAGCCCGCAGTGCAAAGCCGTCGAATACGAAGATCTGTTCGGGGAGAAAAGTCTCACCCTGGACCGCATCGCTATCGATGATAGTAGGAGCCATCAACCCTAACGGCGACGACACAAAGGAACTCTCAATGAAAGCACCAATGTCGGTGTCAAAACCGGCGGATCTCGGGTAGGGGGTCCCGAACTGTGCGTCTAGGCCGGATGGTAATAGGAGGCAGGGGACACGATGTTTTACCCAGGTTCGGGCCCTCTTGATGGAGGTAAAACCCTACGTCCTGCTTGATTAATATTGATGATATGAGTAGTACAAGAGTAGATCTACCACGAGATCAGAGAGGCTAAACCCTAGAAGCTAGCCTATGGTATGATTGTATGTTATGATTGTTGTCCTACGGACTAAAACCCTTCGGTTTATATAGACACCGGAGAGGGTTAGGGTTACAAAAGGTCGGTTACAAAGGAGGAGATATCCATATCCGTATTCCCTAGCTTGCCTTCCACGCCAAGTAGAGTCCCATCCGGACACGAGACGAAGTCTTCAATCTTGTATCTTCATAGTCTAACAGTCCGGCCAATGGAGATAGTCCGGCTGTCCGGAGACCCCCTAATCCAGGACTCCCTTAGTAGGCCAATAAAATCCTGATTGCAATACCTTATGAGTAGTTCTATCTCCAGCATGATGCCCTCCATAAGCCTCGGAGTGACATTTCTGTAGGATTTGTCCCTGTTCATGCTCAGGTACACAACGTCTAATAATACCATCTACTCCTTCTTTATAAAGATGTGGGTCATCCCAAAAGTAATGTCTTAAATCATAGAAGATTTTTTTCTTTCACTGCTATGTAAAGCTAGGTGGTAAATATTTAGAAACAATGTAATTAGCATATTCAGCATACCAAGGAGTACTATTAGCAACATTTATTGTAGCTAACTGCTCATCAGGAAAACTATCATCAATAGGTAGTGGGTCATCAAGCACATTTTCAAGCCTAGACAAATTATCAGCTACAGGGTTCTCAGCTCCTTTTCTATCAATGATATGTAAATCAAATTCTTGTAACAAGAGAACCCAACGAATAAGTCTAGGTTTAGCATTTGTATTTTCCATAAGATATTTAATAGCAGCATGGTCTGTGTGAACAGTTACTTTGGAATCAACAATATAAGATCTAAATTTATCACAAGCAAACACCACTGCTAAGAATTCTTTTTCAGTAGTAGCATAATTGCTTTGAGCGTTGTCTAGAGTTTTACTAGCATAATGAATAACATTAAGTTTCTTATCAACTCTTTGTCCTAGAACAGCACCAACAGCATAATCACTAGCATCACACATAATTTCAAAAGGCAAGTTCCAATCATATGGTTGAACAATAGGTGCAAATATTAAGGCTTTCTTGAGTGTTTCAAAGGCTTCTAAACAATCATCATCAAAAACAAAAGGAATATCCTTTTGCAAAAGATTAGTAAGAGGCCTAGAAATTTTAGAAAAGTCTTTGATAAATCTCCTATAGAAACCAGCATGACCTAGGAAACTACGAATACCTTTGATGTCCTTAGGACATGGCATTTTCTCAATTGCATCAACCTTGGCTTGGTCCACTTCAATACCTCTTTTAGAAATTTTATGACCCAAGACAATGCCTTCATTAACCATAAAGTGGCACTTCTCCCAATTCAAGACAAGATTTGTTTGTTCACATCTATGCAAAACTCGCTCAAGATTGCTTAAACAATCATCAAAAGACTTCCCATAAACAGAAAAGTCATCCATGAAAACCTCAACAATATTTTCACAAAAGTCAGAGAATATAGCAGTCATGCATCTTTGAAAGGTAGCAGGTGCATTACATAAACCAAAAGGCATACGTCTATAAGCATAAGTTCCAAAGGGACAAGTAAAAGTAGTCTTTTCTTGATCAGGTTGAGAAACATGTATTTGTGAAAAGCCAAAGTATCCATCTAGAAAGAAAAAGTGTGTGTTCTTAGATAATCTCTCAAGCATTTGATTAATAAAAGGCAAGGGGTAATGATCTTTTCTAGTTGCTTTGTTTAATTTTCTGTAATCAATTACCATTCTATAGACTGTAACAATTCTTTGTGGAATAAGTTCATTCTTATCATTAGGAACAACACTAATACCTCCTTTATTAGGGACACAATGAACGGGACTTACCCATCTACTATCAGCTATAAGATAGATTATACCTGCTTCCAGAAGTTTTAAGATTTCCGTTCTTACCACTTCCTTCATTTTTGGATTCAACCAGCGTTTGTGATCAACAACGGGTTTAGCATCATGTTCCATATTAATTTTATGCTGACATAGAGTGGGACTAATGCCCTTTAAATCATCAAGAGTATATCCAATAGCAGCCCGATGCTTCCTTAGAACTTTCAATAGTCTTCTTCTTCATGTTCTGAAAGGTTAGCACTAATAGTAACATGATATATCTTCTTTTCATCGAGATAAGCATATTTCAAAGTGTCTGGCAATTGTTTTAACTAGATGATACCCCGCGCATTGTTGCGGGAATTTATAGTATTGCAAGAAGGATTTATGGAGTGAGAAATAACTAAACCATGAAGAGAAGTTGAACCTTTGATGGTATGATGAAAAGTTAGCAAAATTAGTGTATTGTAGAGTATTTCCATATTCTCTTGATTAGAGCGCATCACTTACATGAAAAGAAACACATAGTTTGGTAAGATTTTCCTCAGAATAATACAATATAATATAATTTGATTGTCTATTAGAAGTGCATTACAGTAAACAACAAAGAAATTTCATGCTAAACCGCAAGCCTTTCGGTGTTAATGCGGCCCAATATGTATTCGCTTGGATTACCCACCATGATCAGAATACCAAAGGTCTGCAGAATGGCATGGTTCATGAGTAGGAAAATAAATATAGTCAATTATTATGGATCAGAGGTAGTACATATTATTGGTAGGTTGCCAGCCAGCATAGACCAATTAACCAAAGGGTGATCAGAACATGCTATACTTGATGCTCTTAGCAAAGGCAAACCTTTTAGGCTAGGATTGTTTTCAACACCAGAACACTCATGTAGTATAATTCTAACCATAGGAGAGTGTAATTCTTACATCCGTAAAGTGAATATATATGTTTAAAGAAATAATATCTAAGTGGTTATCCTTATAGAAGATTTTTTATTGTAATTACACATGCATACTTGAAACAGAACATAGGTTACTATTCTTGCAGCTATTTCAAAGCAGAAACACAATACATAAAAAAATAGCATCTTTCCCCAACGAGAAAGACAACACACGTTTACATCTCATGCCCCAAGGAGGAGTATGCATGAGATATAACTGTAAACTTAGGGTGGCATTCAGGTGAACAAATACCAACACCATAAGGAACCTATAAACCGTGATGTATCAAACCATTCGAGGGAAAATCACACACGCCTTTAAAAATCTGGATATATATCATTTGATTACTGGCTATACTATTACATATCTAAAGGGAATATGCATGAAAGAGAAAATAGATACGCTAAAGGAGATGACTTGGAGTATGAAACCATGTGGCATTTATAAATTCATATTTACTCATCATGGGCGAATTTCATAAAATAAAAATGAAAAAAAATTCTTTAAGGAATTTTATGAAAATGATTGCATGGAGTGGACATTTTGGTGGTTGCGTCACCTTTGTATGGTGCAAATAATTAATAAAAGTCCCAGTTTACCAAAGGAAAAGTATACACATCATTATATAAATCAAATGTATATATATGCACTTTTTCATTGATCTTGTTAATATATGGATTTCTTTGAAGCCATACTCGAAGCCATCAATTGATTAACATGTAACCCATATTCTAAAAGATGTATTCAAGTACTTTGAATTGACAACCGCCGACGGAGTAAACAAAATCAACCAAACGAATTAGGAGCATTGTAATAACTGGAAAAGTAGAAATAGATATTCAATAACCAAAAGGGTTGAAGCATACCGAGCTAGATATCGTGGATATGATACAAGGTAGAATTTTGCTCGCATCAAACTGTAGCAAAATCATGTAATCAAAACATAGGGCCATGGAACATACTATTATTTTTCATGAACAATTCAACTGTGAATTACATACTAACATTATTCTTTAGAAAAATATGGGTTTTATGCCTGACCTCACTTTGATGTGCACTGAACTTATTTCCATAGAAGAGGAAAATCATCAAGCACCTGTAGTGAGTGAAAGGAATTAAGAAACCCTAGAAAATTTTGCATCTGACTAATTAAACTCCATAAGGCTGACAATTAAATTAGTATGTAGAAAATTATCATATTTCATAAGTGTAGCCATTGCTAAATACTAAACCTAGTTTGTACTTTTGATGTCCAAGCGTATGAAACGATGACGGGACAGAAAATTCCCTAGAGGAGTAATCATGTATGCTCTCAGTTCAAGAGGAGAAAGAAAACACTAAAGTAATAATAATAATTATAGATCATTGCCTCCTTTTTGGATGCAACGCATGTGATTGTTAATAGGAGACTCCGAACTGCCTAGGAGCGAAAGAATCCTTCAGTTGTGTACCCTGCAGTAGAAGAATGACAATGTCAGTCACACATTTGTATCAGTCGGGTATTAGATCGGTGTCATGTCATCACAGTGGAATGATACTGCTAGCCAACAACATATTTGGAAGTAAATAGCAAGATCACATATGCTCTGATTCTGGAAAAAAAACGGAAAGCATTATAAATACAAAAAAACATACTAAACTAACATATATGTGTATGTAAACGTGAGAGATATATATACAGAGATGCAGGATTGTAGTCTCGACATATGCTTGGCAGGAGTGTTCGAGCCCGGACTTTCTGATGCAGAGGAAGTGGTTGGAGACGGAATAGAACTTTCTAAAAAAATCATCCTACCACACACGAAGCAGAGCATGGAATTGCAACCCAGGCTAACTCAAAAAAATCACTCAGATCGAACTGGGGAGATAGAGAGGAAGGAGAGACCCCACGTTTGGTGCAACTGTTGTTGGGGGAGGTCACCGACGGTGGCACGTGTGGCTCATCAGGACATCTGTTCGACGCTAGGACGCGGAGCATGGGCCGGCGTAGCCCGCAGGGCTAGGTTGACCAGCGGCCATCACAGGGCGCCCACGAGAGTGGCCTCCCTGTGAACAGCATCTAGATTGATCGGTGGAATAGCACCTAGAGTCGTCGGAGAGGCATCGCAGGGGGTCGTGGGGTGGCTCTCCCCTCTCCATGGGGGACGCGGGGTAGCGGGGTCAGGGTGACATCGCTGGGATCATGGGGCGGCTCACCGGATGGCATGCCTAGATCATTGGGGATCGCTCGGCGCTTCGGCGACGTCGCTACGCCTTGTCGGGGTACTCTGGAGGGAGGGTTGGAGTACTGTATGTGGTTGTGTGGTAGATTTAACTCATCGGTTGCGGAAGGGGGAAGGGGAAGCGAATGGACGATTTGTTTGCAGTGGAACTGGATCTGGCGTTAATTTTTTTTCTTGACGTTTTTGCTGACATGGCAGATGTGTGAATAGTTTTTCCTGAGATGGCATGGTTGATGATTTGGATAGGCTGCATGTCAAGAGAAATAACATAGTGGGGATGAACTATTTAGGTATTATAGATTCAAACACATGATCACCCTTAGTGGAGGAGGACATCCTAGAATTTCAGTAGGAAAATTGTGTTTAAGCAGAGGACGTTGTTCAAAGAAAACCTTATCTATTTCATTTCTTTCATGCATGTGTTAATCATTTTCATGGTCTAGCAAATATTGTTCTAAAGGATCAGTAGGTGGAACAGCAATAGAAGCAAGACCAATCAATTCATCCTTACTAGGCAATTCTTTTTCATGATGATTTCTACTAAAGTTAGAAAAATTAAACTCATGAGACTCATTACCAAAGCTAACACCAACAGTTTGTTTCTTACAATCTATCTTAGCATTAACTGTATTCAAGAAAGGTCTACCAAATATAATGGGACAAAAGTCATCTTGTGGGGAACCAAGAACAAGAAAATCAGTAGGATATTTTATTTCGCCCCACAAGACTTCAACATCTTTAACAATCCCAATTGGTGATATGGGGTCTCTATTAGCAAGTTTAGTAGCAACATCTATTTCTTCTATCTCAGCAGGTGCTATTTCTTTCATGATTTCTTCATATAAAGTGTAGGGGATAGCACTCACACTAGCACCCATGTCACATAAACCATGATAACAGTGGTCTCCTATTTTAACTGAAATAACAGGCATGCCAACAATAGATCTATGTTTATCTCTTTTATCAGGTTTAGCAATTCTAGCAGCTTTTTCACATAAGTAAATAACATGCCCGTCCATATCTTCTTCTAAGAGATCTTTAACCATAGCAATACTAGGTTCAACTTTAATTTGTTCATCTGGTTTAGGTGTTCTACTATAGCTTTTGTTAACCACAATTGAAACTTTAGCATGTTCCTTAATCCTAACAGGGAAAGGTGGTTTCTCAATATAAGCAGAAGGAACAACTGGATCAACATTATAAAGTATAGTTTCCTCTTTAACTGGAACTGGTTCTTTAATTTCTTATTTAATAGGTGGGTGATATTTAAACCACTTCTCCTTAGGGAGTTCAACATGAGTAGCAAATGATTCACAAAAGGAGGCTACTATCTCAGAGTCAAGTCCATATTTAGTGCTAAACTTTTGAAAAGCATCACTATCCATAAAAGTTTTAACACAATCATATTTAATTTTAATACCCGACTCTTTACCTTCGTTGAGTTCCCAATCTTTAGAGTTGTGTTTAATTCTTTCCAAAAGATCCCACCGGAATTCAATAGTCTTCTTCATAAATGAACTAGCACAAGAAGTATCAAGCATGGTTTGATCATTATGAGAAAGCCGAGCATAAAAATTCTGGATAGTAATTTCTCTTGAGAGCTCATGATCGGGGCATGAATATAACATTAACTTAAGCCTCCCCTAACCTAGAGTGATACTTTCTCCTTCACGAGGCCAAAAATTATATATATAATTCCGATCACGATGAACTAGATGCACTGGATAATTTTTTTTGGTGGAACTCCAGTTTCAAACGATTACAATTCCATGATCCAATATCATCACATAGCCTATACCATGCCAATGCTTTTCCCTTCAAAGATAAAGGGAAAACCTTTCTCATAACTTCATCTCCCATGCTTTGATAATTTGATATGTGGGTGGACCGGTGCTTAGGTGTTGTTCTTACTTGGACAAACCTCCTACTTATGATTAACCCTCCCGCAAGCATCCGCAACTACGAGAAAAGTATTAAGAATAAATTCTAAGCATAGCATTAAACTTTTGGATCCAATCGGCCCCGTACGAAATAACGCATAAACTATGGTTTAAACTTCTGTCACTCTCGCAACCCACCATCTAATTGCTACTCCACAATGCATTCCCTTAGGCCCAAATATGGTGAAGTGTCATGTAGTCAATGTTCACATGACACCACTAAGGGAATAACAACATACATACTATCAAAATATCAAACACATATCAAGTTCACATGATTACTTGCAACATGATTTCTCCCGTGACCTCAAGAACAAAAGTAACTACTCACAAATGATAAACATGCTCATGCTAAGAGGAGTATTAAATAGCATAATGGATCTGAACATATAATCTTCCACCAAATAAACCATATAGTAATCAACTACAAGATGTAATCAACACTACTAGTCACCCACAAGCACCAATCTATAGTTCTGGTAACAAGATTGATTACAAGAGATAAACTAGGGTTTGAGAGGAGATGGTACTATTGAAGATTTTGATGGAGATCGCCCTCCCCAAGATGGGAGAGTTGTTGGTGATGTTGATGATGGTGATTTCCCCCTTCGGGAGGGAAGTTCCCCCGGCGGAATCGCACCGCCAGAGGGCAAAAGTGCTCCTGCCCAAGTTCCGCCTCTAGGCGGCGGCGCTTCGTCCCGAAAGTACTCCTTCTAGTTTTTCTAGGTCAAAATGACTTATATATCAGAAGATGGGCATCTGAGGTGTTGGAAATATGCCCTAGAGGCAATAATAAATTAGTTATTATTATTATTATTATATTTCATTGTTCATGATAATCGTTTATTATCCATGCTAGAATTGTATTGATAGGAAACTCAGATACATGTGTGGATACATAGACAACACCATGTCCCTAGTAAGCCTCTAGTTGACTAGCTCGTTGATCAATAGATGGTTACGGTTTCCTGACCATGGACATTGGATGTCGTTGATAACGGGATCACATCATTAGGAGAATGATGTGATGGACAAGACCCAATCCTAAGCCTAACACAAAGATCATGTAGTTCGTATGCTAAAGCTTTTCTATTGTCAAGTATCATTTCCTTAGACCATGAGATTGTGCAACTCCCGGATACCGTAGGAGTGCTTTGGGTGTGCCAAACGTCACAACGTAACTGGGTGGCTATAAAGGTTCACTACAGGTATCTCCGAAAGTGTCTGTTGGGTTGGCATGAATCGAGACTGGGATTAGTCACTCCGTGTAAACGGAGAGGTATCTCTGGGCCCACTCGGTAGGACATCATCATAATGTGCACAATGTGACCAAGGAGTTGATCACGGGATGGTGTGTTACGGAACGAGTAAAGAGACTTGCCGGTAACGAGATTGAACAAGGTACCGGGATACCGACGATCGAATCTCGGGCAAGTACAATACCGCTGGACAAAGGGAATTGAATTCGGGATTGATTGAATCCTCGACATCGTGGTTCATCCCATGAGATCATCATGGAACATGTAGGAGCCAACATGGGTATCCAGATCCCGCTGTTGGTTATTGGCCGGAGAGTTGTCTCGGTCATGTTTGCATGGTTCCCGAACCCGTAGGGTCTACACACTTAAGGTTCGATGACGCTAGGGTTATTAGGAAGACTTGTATGTGATTACCGAATGTTGTTCGGAGTCCCGGATGAGATCCCGGACGTCACGAGGAGTTCCAGAATGGTCCGGAGGTAAAGATTTATATATGGAAAGTTGTTGTTCGGGTTCCGGGAAAAGTTCGGTTTTTTCCGGTATTGTACCGGGAAGCTTCTGGAAGGTTCCGGAGGATTCCGGAGGGGTCCGGAGGTCCGGAAAATGTTTCACCACGTCCAATATAGCAGCATGGGCTGTAGGGGGGCGCCCTAACCTTAATGGGCCAAGGGCACCAGCCCCCCCAAGGCCCATGCGCATGGGAGAGGGGAAACCCTAAAGGGGAGGGCCTCCACTTGACTTGGGAGGCACTCCTCCCCCCTTGGCCGCCGCCCCAACCCTAGATGGGATCTAAGGGGGCCGGCCCCCATCTCTCCCCACCTATAAATAGTGGAGGGGTGGGAGGGCTGCCACACCCTTGAACCTGGTGTAGCCCTTCCCCTCCAATACCTCTCCTCCTCCGCGTGAGTTTGGCGAAGCCCTGCCGGAGAACTGCCACTCCATCACCACCACGCCGTCGTGCTGCTGTTGGACTCTCTTCCTCAACCTCTCCCTCCTCCTTGCTGGATCAAGGCGTGGGAGACGTCTCCGTTCCGTACGTGTGTTGAACGCGGAGGTGCCGTCCGTTCGGCGCTAGGATCATCGGTGATTTGGATCACGACGAGTACGACTCCATCAACCCCGTTCACTTGAACGCTTCCGCTTAGTGATCTACAAGGGTATGTAGATGCACTCTCCTTCCCCTCGTTGCTAGATTACTCCATAGATTGATCTTGGTGATGCGTAGAAAATTTTAAATTTCTGCTATGATCCCCAACAGTGGCATCATGAGCTAGGTCTATGCGTAGTTTCTATGCACGAGTAGAACACAAAGCAGTTGTGGGCGTCGATTTTGTCAATTACTTGTCGTTACTAGTCTTATCTTGATTCGGCGGCATCGTGGGATGAAGCGGCCCGGACCGACCTTACACGTACTCTTACGTGAGACTGGTTCCACCGACTCACATGCACTAGTTGCATAAGGTGGCTAGCGGGTGTCTGTCTCTCCCACTTTAGTCGGATCGGATTCGATGAAAAGGGTCCTTATGAAGGGTAAATAGAAATTGGCATACCACGTTGTGGTTTTCGCGTAGGTAAGAAACGTTCTTGCTAGAAACCTATAGCAGCCACGTAAAAACTTGCAACAACAATTAGAGGACGTCTAACTTGTTTTTGCAGCATATGCCTGTGATGTGATATGGCCAAAAGGATGTGATGAATGATATATGTGATGTATGAGATTGATCATGTTCTTGTAATAGGAATCACAACTTGCATGTCGATGAGTATGACAACCGGCAGGAGCCATAGGAGTTGTCTTAATTTATTTATGACCTGCGTGTCAACATAAATGTCATGTAATTACTTTACTTTATTGCTAAAGAGTTAGCCATAGTAGTAGAAGTAATAGATGACGAGACAACTTCAAGAAGACACGATGATGGAGATCATGATGATGGAGATCATGGTGTCATGCCGGTGACAATGATGATCATGGAGCCCCGAAGATGGAGATCAAAAGGAGCAAAAATGATATTGGCCATATCATGTCACTATTTGATTGCATGTGATGTTTATCATGTTTTACATCTTATTTGCTTAGAACGACGGTAGCTTAAATAAGATGATCCCTCACTAAAATTTCAAGAAAAGTGTTCCCCCTAACTGTGCACCGTTGGGAAGGTTCTTTGTTTCGAAGCACCACGTGATGATCGGGTGTGGTAGATTCTAACGTTCGAATACAACGGGTGTTGACGAGCCTAGCATGTACAGACATGGCCACGGAACACATGTGAAACACTTAGGTTGACTTGACGAGCCTAGCATGTACAGACATGGCCTCGGAACACGGAAGACCGAAAGGTCGAACATGAGTCGTATAGAAGATACGATCAACATGAGATGTTCACCGTTGATGACTAGTACGTCTCACGTGATGATCGGACACGGCCTAGTCGATTCGGATCATGTTTCACTTAGATGACTAGAGGGATGTCTATCTGAGTGGGAGTTCATTAAATAATTTGATTAGATGAACTCAATTATCATGAACATAGTCTAAATTTTCTTTGCAAATATGTTGTAGATAAATAGCTCACGTTGTAGCTCCCTATTTCAATACGTTCCTAGAGAAAGATTAAGTTGAAAGATATTGTAAGCAATGATGCGGACTAGGTCCGTAGTCCGAGGAGTGTCCTCACTGCTACACAGAAGGCTTACGTCTTTGATGCACCGCTCGATGTGCAAACCCCTACAACGTCGTCTGTGGATGTTGTGAACACCTGACAAACACATCCTGATGACTACTTGATAGTTTAGTGCACCATACTTTACAGCTTAGAATCGGGATTCCAATGACGTTTTGAACGCCATAGAACATATGAGATGTTCCAAGAGCTGAAATTGGGATTTCAGGCTCATGCCCGTGTTGAGAGGTGTGAGACCTCTGACAAGTTCTTTTGCCAACAAGATGGAGGAGAATAGCTCAGCTAGTGAGCATGTGCTCAGAATGTCTGGGTGCTACAAGCACTTAAATCAAGTGGGAGTTAAACTTCCAGATAAGATAGTGATTGATAGAGTTCTCTAGACACTATCACTAAGCTACTAGATCTTCGCGATGAACTATGACATGCAAGGGATGGAGTTGATCCCGGAGCTGTTCGCGGTGCTTAAGACCGCAAAAGGTAGAAATCAAGAAGGAGCATCAAGTGTTGATGGTTTAACAAGACCACTGGTTTCAAGAAGGGCAAGGGATAGAAGGGAAACTTCATGGATGGCAAACCAGTTGCCGCTCTAGTGAAGGAACCCAAGGTTGAACCCAAACCCGAGACTAAGTGCTTCTATTCTGAGGGGAACGGTCACTGGTAGCGGAATTACCCCAAATGCATGGTAGATAAGAAGGCTGGCAACTTCAAGGTATATACGTGTTATCGATGTGTACCTCACTAGTACTCCTGGTAGCACCTGGGTATTGGATACCGGTTCAGTTACTATTATTGGTGACTTGAAGCAAAAGCTACGGACTAAACGGAGACTGGCTAAGGGCGAGGTGACGATGTGTGTTGGAAGTGTTTCCAAAGTTGATGAGATCACCATCGCACGCTCCATATGCCTTCGGGATTAGTATTGAACCTAGATAAATGTTATTAGGTGTCTATGTTGAGCATGAATATGATTAGATCATGTTCATTGCAATACGGTTATTCATTTAAGTTAGAAAATAATGGTTATTCTGTTTACATGAATAATACCTTTGATGGTCATGCACCCTATGTGAATGGTTCATTGAATCTCGGTCATGGTAATACGCATGTTCACGCCAAAAGATGTAGAGTTAATAATGATAGTACCACTTTCTCGTGGCACTGCCGCTTAGGTCATATTGGTGTAAGATGCATGAAGAAACTCCATGTCGATGGATGTTTGGAGTCACTTGACACATGCGAGCCATGCCTCATGGGCAGGATGACTAAGACCCCGTTTTCAGGTACAATGAAACGGGCAAGTGACTTGTTGGAAATCATGCATGCTGATGCGTGTGATCCAATGAGAATTCAAGCGTGCGGTGGATATCGCTATTTTCTCATCTTCACTGACGATTTGGGTAGATATAGGTATATCTACTTAATGAAGCACAAGTCTGAAACATTTGAAAAGTTCAAGCGATTTCAGAGTGAAGTTAAGAATCATCATAACAATAAGTTCATGTTCCCACGATCTGATCAAAAGGGGATTTTCGGAGTTATGAGTTTGGCAATCACTTAAGACATTGTGGAATGTTTCACAGTTGAAGCCACCTAGAACACCACGAGGTAATGGTGTGTCCGGACGTCATAATCGAACCCTATGAGATATGGTGCGATCTATGATGTCTCTTACCAATCTACCGTTTTCATTTTGAGGTTATGCATTAGAGACAGCTGCATTCACTTTAGATAGAACACCATCTAAGTCCGTTGAGACGGCGTCATATGAACATTGGTTTGGCAAGAAACCAAAGTTGCCGTTTCTTAATGTTTGGGGCTGCGATGCTTAAGGCTTCAGCCGGAGAAGCTCGAACCCAAAGCGGACAAACACATCTTCATAGGATACCCAAAGGTGAAAGTTGGGTATACCTTCTATCTCAGATCCGAGGGCAAATTGTTTGTCGCTAAGAACGGGTCCTTTCTCGAGAAGGAGTTTCTCTCGAAAGAATTGAGTGGGAGGAAGATAGAACTTGATGAGGTTGTCGAACCTTTACTTCAACCAGAGAGTGATGCAACACAGAAAGATGTTTTCTGTGGCGCCTACGTTTGTTGAATAGAAAGTTAATGATAGTGATCATGAAGCTTTGGATCAAGTTGCTATCGAACCTCGTAGGTCGACAAGGATATATACTATTCCTGAGTGGTACGGTAATCCTGTCTTAAATATCATGTTGTTGGACAACAATGAACCTACGAACTATGGAGAAGCGATGGTGGGCCCGTATTTCGACAAATGGTTAGAAGCCATGAAATCCAAGATAGGATCCATGTATCAAAACAAAGTATAGACTTTGGTGGACTTGCCCGATGATCGGCAAGCCATTAAGATAAATGGATCTTTAAGAAGTAGACGGACGTGGGCGGTAATGTTACCGTCTATGAAGCTCGACTTATGGGAAGGAATCTTTTCACAAGTTCAAGGAGTTGACTACGATGAGAATTTCTCACCCGTAGCGATGCTTAAGTCCATCGGAATCATGTTAGCATTAGTTGTATTTTTTGATTATGAAATCTGACAGATGGATGTCAAAAACAAGTTTTCTAACCAGTTTTCGTAAGAAAGAGTTGTATGTGATACAATCAAAGTTTTGTCGATCCTAAGGATGCTAAAAAGTATGCTGGCTCCAGCGATCCTTCTATGGACTAGAGCAAGCATCTCGGAATCGGAATATATGTTTTGATGGAGTGATCAAAGCTTTTAGGTTTATACAATGTTTGCTAGAAACTTGTATTTACAAGAAAGTGAGTGGGAGCACTACAACATTTCTGATAAGTATATGTGGATGACATATTGTAGATCCGAAATAATGTAGAATTTCTGGAAAGCACAAAAGTTTGTTTGAAGAGTGTTTTTCAAAGGAAGACTTGGATAAAGCTGCTTACATATTGGGCATCAAGATCTATAGAGATAGATCAAGACGCCTGATGGTGCTTTCAAAGAACGCACACCTTGACATGTTTTTGAAGGAGTTCAAAATAGATCAGTCAAAGAAGGGGTTCTTACCTGAGTTTTAAGGTGTGAAGTTGAGTAACACTCAAAGCTTGACCACAGCAGAAGAAAGAGGAAGGACGAAGGTTGTCCCCTATGCTCTTGTCATAGGCTCTATACGGTATGCCATACTGAGTACCGCACCTGATGTGTGCCTTGCCACATGTCTGGTAAGAGGGTACAAAGGTGATCTAGGACTGGATCACCAGATAGCGGTCAAAATTATCCTTAGAGGAATAAGGAAATGTTTCTCGGTTATGGAGATGATAAAGAGTTCGACATAAAGAGTTACGTCAATGCAAGCTTAACACCTATACGGATAGCTCTGAGTAGAGATACCGGATACGTATAATGGAGCAACAATTTGGAATAGCTCCAAGTGGAACGTGGTAGCAGCATCTACGATATGACATAAAGTTTTGCGAAATACATAGGGATCTGAAAATGGCAAGACCTGTTGACTACAACCTCTCTCATAAGCATAACATGATCAAACCCAGAACTCTTTGAGTGTTTATCACATAGTGATGTGAATTAGATCACTGATGTTGGAAATATGCCCTAGAGGCAATAATAAATTGATTATTATTATATTTCCTTGTTCATGATAATCGTTTATTATCCATGCTATAATTGTATTGATAGGAAACTCAGATACATGTGTGGATGCATAGACAACACCATGTCCCTAGTAAGTCTCTAGTTGACTAGCTCGTTGATCAATAGATGGTTACGGTTTCCTAACCATGGACATTAGATGTCGTTGATAACGGGATCGCATCATTAGGAGAATGATGTGATGGACAAGACCCAATCCTAAGCCTAGCACAAAGATCGTGTAGTTCGTATGCTAAAGCTTTTCTAATGTCAAGTATCATTTCCTTAGACCATGAGATTGTGAAACTCCCGGATACCATAGGAGTGCTTTGGGTGTGCCAAACGTCACAACGTAACTGGGTGGCTATAAAGGTACACTACAGGTATCTCCGAAAGTGTCTGTTGGGTTGGCACGAATCGAGACTGGGATTTGTCACTCCGTGTGACGGAGAGGTATCTCTGGGCCCACTCGGTAGGACATCATCATAATGTGCACAATGTGATCAAGGAGTTGATCACGGGATGATGTGTTACGGAACGAGTAAAGAGGCTTGCCGGTAACGAGATTGAACAAGGTACCGGGATACCGACGATCGAATCTCGGGCAAGTATCGTACCGATAGACAAAGGGAATTGTATACGGGATTGATTAAGTCCTTGACATCATGGTTCATCCGATGAGATCATCATGGAACATGTGGGAGCCAACATGGGTATCCAGATCCCACTGTTGGTTATTGACCGGAGAACGTCTCGGTCATGTCTGCATGTCTCCCGAACCCGTAGGGTCTACACACTTAAGGTTCGATGACGCTAGGGTTATAAAGGAAGTTTGTATGTGGTTACCGAATGTTGTTCGGAGTCCTGGATGAGATCCCGGACGTCACGAGGAGTTCCAGAATGGTCCGGAGGTAAAGATTTATATATGGGAAGTCCTGTTTTGGTCACCGGAAGAGTTTCAGGGTTTATCGGTAACGTACCGGGACCACCGGGAGGGTCCCGGGGGTCCACCAAGTGGGGCCACCTGCCCCAGAGGCTTGCATGGGCCAAGGGTGGTGAGGGACCAGCCCCTAAGTGGGCTGGTGCGCCTCCCACAAGGCCCAAGGGCAGCTAGGAGGAAAAAAGGAGGAAACCCTAGGCTTAGATGGGCCTTAAGGCCCACCCTAGGGGCGCCATCCCTCTCTCCCCCTCTTGGCCGCCACCCTTGGTCCCCATCTAGGGCTGCCGCCCCCCTAGGGGTGGGAACCCTAGAGGGGGCGCGGCTCCTCCCCTTCCCCCTATATATATGAGGCCTAGGGCTGTCCATAAAACAGGTGATTCGATCTCTCGTTGGTGCAGCCCTGCGTCTCTTCTTCCTCCTCTTCTATGGTGCTTGGCGAAGCCCTGCAGGATAGCCACGCTCCTCCATCACCACCACGCCGTTGTGCTGCTGCTGGATGGAGTCTTCCTCAACCTCTCCCTCTCTCCTTGCTGGATCAAGGCATGGGAGACGTCACCGGGCTGTACGTGTGTTGAACGCGGAGGTGCCGTCCGTTCGGCACTAGGATCATCGGTGATTTGGATCACGACGAGTACGACTCCATCAACCCAGTTCACTTGAACGCTTCCGCTTAGCGATCTACAAGGGTATGTAGATGCACTCTCCTTCCCCTCGTTGTTGGTTTCTTTATAGATTGATCTTGGTGACACGTAGGAAAATTTTGAATTTATGCTACCTTCCCCAACAACTGAGTCTAGTAGACTCTTGGATGTTGGTCACATGGCGATGTGACCTGTGAGTGTTAATCACATGGCGATGTGAACTAGATTATTGACTCTAGTGAAAGTGGGAGACTGTTGGAAATATGCCCTAGAGGCAATAATAAATTAGTTATTATTATTATATTTCATTGTTCATGATAATCGTTTATTATCCATGCTAGAATTGTATTGATAGGAAACTCAGATACATGTGTGGATACATAGACAACACCATGTCCCTAGTAAGCCTCTAGTTGACTAGCTCGTTGATGAATAGATGGTTATAGTTTGCTGACCATGGACATTGGATGTCGTTGATAACGGGATCACATCATTAGGAGAATGATGTGATGGACAAGACCCAATCCTAAGCCTAGCACAAAGATCGTATAGTTCGTATGCTAAAGCTTTTCTATTGTCAAGTATCACTTCCTTAGACCATGAGATTGTGCAACTCCCGGATATCGTAGGAGTGCTTTGGGTGTGCCAAACATCACAACGTAACTGGGTGGCTATAAAGGTTCACTACAGGTATCTCCGAAAGTGTCTGTTGGGTTGGCACGAATCGAGACTGGGATTTGTCACTCCGTGTAAACAGAGAGGTATCTCTGGGCCCACTCGGTAGGACATCATCATAATGTGCACAATGTGACCAAGGAGTTGATCACGGGATGATGTGTTATGGAACGAGTAAAGAGACTTGCCGGTAACGAGATTGAACAAGGTATCGGGATACCGATGATCGAATCTCGGGCAAGTACAATACCGCTGGACAAAGGGAATTGAATACAGGATTGATTGAATCCTCGACATCGTGGTTCATCCGATGAGATCATCGTGGAACATGTAGGAGCCAACATGGGTATCCAGATCCCGCTGTTGGTTATTGGCAGGAGAGTTGTCTCGGTCATGTCTGCATGGTTCCCGAACCCGTAGGGTCTACACACTTAAGGTTCGATGACGCTAAGGTTATTAGGAAGACTTGTATGTGATTACCGAATGTTGTTCGGAGTCCCGGATGAGATCCCAGACGTCACGAGGAGTTCCAGAATGGTCCGGAGGTAAAGATTTATATATGGAAAGTTGTTGTTCAGGTTCCGGGAAAAGTTCGGTTTTTTCGGTATTGTACCGGGAAGCTTCCGGAAGGTTCCGGAGGTCCGGAAAATGTTCCACCACGTCCAATACAGCAGCATGGGCTGTAGGGGGGCGCCCTAACCTTAATGGGCCAAGGGCACCAGCCCCCCCCCCCAAGGCCCATGCGCATGGGAGAGGGGAAGCCCCAAAGGGGAGGGCCTCCACTTGACTTGGGAGGCACTCCTCCCCCCCTTGGCCGTCGCCCCAACCCTAGATGGGATCTAAGGGGACCGGCCCCCTTCTCTCCCCACCTATAAATAGTGGAGGGGTGGGAGGGCTGCCACACCCTTGAACCTGGCGTAGCCCCTCCCCTCTAATACCTCTCCTCCTCCGCGTGAGCTTGGCGAAGCCCTGCCGGAGAACTGCCACTCCATCACCACCACGCCGTCGTGCTGCTATTGGACTCTCTTCCTCAACCTCTCCCTCCTCCTTGTTGGATCAAGGCGTGGGAGACGTCTCCGTTCCGTACGTGTGTTGAACGCGGAGGTGTCGTCCGTTTGGCGCTAGGATCATCGGTGATTTGGATCACGACGAGTACGACTCCATCAACCCCGTTCACTTGAACGCTTCCACTTAGTGATCTACAAGGGTATGTAGATGCACTCTCCTTCCCCTCATTGCTAGATTACTCCATAGATTGATCTTGGTGATGCGTAGAAAATTTTAAATTTCTGCTACGATCCCCAACAGGAGGTGGGCCGAGGAGGCCACAACCCACCAGGGCGCGCCTGGGGGGCCTGGCGTGCCCAGGTGGGTTGTGCCCACCTGGTGGCCCCCCTCTGGTCTTTATTGGATCCAGTATTTCTTAAATAATCCATAAAAAATATCCGTGAAATTTCAGCTCATTTGGAGTTGTGCGGAATAGGTGGCCTGACGTAGCTTTTCCAGGTCCAGATTTCTAGCTGCCGGAATTCTCCATCTTGGCATGTTCCTTGCAAATTATAAGAGAAAAGGCATTAGAATTGCTCCAAAAAGCATTATTATGGATAAAAACTTTATAAATAACAGTAAGAAAACATGATGCAAAATGGACGTATCATCTACATCATGTCATCATTCTTATTGCATTACTCCGTTTCCCCATGAACTCAATACACTAGATGCATGTTGGATAGCGGTTGATGTGTGGAGTAATAGTAGTAGAAGCAGGCATGAGTCGGTCTACTAATCTTGGACGTGATGCCTATATAATGATATTGCCTGGATATCGTCATGATTATTTGAAGTTCTATCAATTGCCCAATAGTAATTTGTTTACCCACCGTTTGCTATTTTTCTCAAGAGAAGCCACTAGTGAAACCTACAGCCCCTGGGTCTCTTTCTCATATTATTTGCCTTCGCGGTCTATTTTATTTGCCTTTTTTATTTTCAGATCTATTAAACCAAAAATATAAAAATACCTTGCTACAATTTATTCTTATTTATTTTATTTGGCGTTTGATCTATCAATCTACTACAATTTATTCACGTCCGTTTAGCCAATTTCTCGCATCGTTACCCAAAAGGGATCGACAGCCCCTTTAATACGTCGGGTTGTGAGTAGTTGTTATTTGTGTGTAGGCGCCGCTTACGTGTTGTTGCTTGGTTCTCCTACTGGTTCGATAACCTTGGTTTCATATCTGAGGGAAATACCTACCGCTGTTGTGCTGCATCATCCCTTCCTCTTCAAGGAAATACCGACGTAGTGATACGTCTCCATCGTATCTACTTTTCCAGACACTTTTGCCCTTGTTTTCGACTCTAACTTGCATGATTTGAATAGAACTAACCCAGACTGACGCTATTTTCAGCAGAATTTCCATGGTGTTATTTTTGTGCAGAAATAAAAGTTCTTGGAATGACCTGAAAATCAACAGAGATTATTTTTGGACTATATAAAAAATATTGGCGAAAGAATCAAGGCCAAGGGGCCCACACCCTGTCCACGAGGGCGGGGGCGCGCCTACCCCCTTGGGGCGCCCCCTGCCTCGTGGGCCCCCTCGTGCTCCACCGACCTCAACTCCAACTCCATATATTCGTGTTCGGGGAGAAAAAAATAAGAGAGAAGGATTCATCACGTTTTACGATACAGAGCTGCCGTCAAGCCCTAATCTCTCTCGAGAGGGCTGATCTGGAGTCCGTTCGGGGCTCCGGAGAGGGGAATCCGTCGCCATCATCATCATCAACCTTCCTCCATGACCAATTTCATGATGCTCACCACCGTGCGTGAGTAATTTCATCATAGGCTTGCTGGACGGTGATGGGTTGGATGAGATTTATCATGTAATCGAGTTAGTTTTGTTAGGGTTTGATCCCTAGTATCCATAATGTTCTGAGATTGATGTTGCTATCACTTTGCTATGCTTAATGCTTGTCACTAGGGCCCGAGTGCCATGATTTCAAATCTGAACCTATTATGTTTTCATGAATATATGTGAGTTCTTGGTCCTATCTTGCAAGTCTATAGTCACCTATTATGTGTTATGGTCCGTTAACCCCGGAGTGACAATAATCGGGATACTTACCGGTGATGACTGTACTTTGAGGAGTTCATGTATTCACTATGTGTTAATGCTTTGGTCCGGTACTCTATTAAAAGGAGGCCTTAATATCCCGTAGTTTCCAATAGGACCCCGCTGCCACGGGAGGGTAGGACAAAAGTGAACGAAATATGCCCTAGAGGCAATAATAAAGTTATTATTTATTTCCTTATATCATGATAAATTCTTATTATTCATGCTAGAATTGTATTAAACGGAAACATAATACATGTGTGAATACATAGACAAACAGGTTGTCTCTAGTATGCCTCTACTTGACTAGCTCGTTGATCAAAGATGGTTATGTTTCCTAACCATGGACATGAGTTGTCAATTGATTAACGGGGTCACATCATTAGGAGAATGATGTGATTGACATGACCCATTCCGTTAGCTTAGCACCCGATCGTTTAGTATGTTGTTATTGCTTTCTTCATGACTTATACATGTTCCTATGACTATGAGATTACACAACTCCCGTTTACCGGAGGAACACTTTGTGTGCTACCAAACGTCACAACGTAATTGGGTGATTATAAAGGTGCTCTACAGGTGTCTCCGAAGGTACTTGTTGGGTTGGTGTATTTCGAGATTAGGATTTGTCACTCCGATTGTCGGAGAGGTATCTCTGGGCCCTCTCAGTAATGCACATCACTTAAGCCTTGCAAGCATTGCAACTAATGAGTTAGTTGCGGGATGATGTATTATGGGACGAGTAAAGAGACTTGCGAGTAACGAGATTGAACTAGGTATTGAGATACCGACGATCGAATCTCGGGCAAGTAACATACCGATGACAAAGGGAACAACGAATGTTGTTATGCGGTCTGACCGATAAAGATCTTCGTAGAATATGTAGGAGCCAATATGAGCATCCAGGTTCCGCTGTTGGTTATTGACTGGAGACGTGTCTCGGTCATGTCTACATAGTTCTCGAACCCGTAGGGTCCGCACGCTTAACGTTACGAAGCCAAAAGATTTGTTGGATCTCGATCGTGGTGATACACATTATAATATTGAAGCCAAAAGATGCAAAGTTAATAATGATAGTGCAACTTATTTGTGGCACTGCCGTTTAGGTTATATTGGTGTAAAGCGCATGAAGAAAATCCATGCTGATGGGCTTTTGGAATCACTTGATTATGAATCAGTTGATGCTTGCGAACCATGCCTCATGGGCAAGATGACTAAGACTCCATTCTTCGGAACAATGGATCGAGCAACAGATTTGTTGGAAATCATACATACTGATGTATGTGGTCCGATGAATATTGAGGCTCGCGGCAGGTATCATTATTTTCTAATCTTCACAAATGATTTGAGCAGATATGAGTATATCTACTTGATGAAACACAAGTCTGAAACATTTGAAAAGTTCAAAGAATTTCAGAGTGAAGTGGAGAATCATCGTAACAAAAATAAAAGTTTCTACGATATGATCGCAGAAGTAAAATATTTGAGTTACGAGTTTGGCCTTCAATTAAAACAATGTGGAATAGTTTCACAAACTCATGCCACTTGGAACACCACAGCGTAATGGTGTGTCCAAACGTCATAACCGTACTTTATTTGATATAGTGCAATCTATGATGTCTCTTACCAATTTACCACTATCATTTTGGGGTTATGCATTAGAGACAGCTGCATTCACATTAAAAAGGGCACCATCTAAATCCGTTGAGACGACACCGTATGAACTGTGGTTTAGCAAGAAACATAAGCTGTCGTTTCTTAAAGTTTGGGGTTGCGATGCTTATGTGAAAAAGTTTCATCTTGATAAGCTCAAACCCAAGTCGGAGAAGTGCATCTTCATAGGATACCCAAAAGTAACTGTTGGGTACACCTTCTATCACAGATCCGAAGGCAAGATATTCATTACTGAGAATGGATCCTTTCTAGAGAAGGAGTTTCTCTCGAAAGAAGTGAGTGGGAGGAAAGTAGAACTTGATGAGGTAACTGTACCTACTCCCTTATTGGAAAGTAGTTCATCACAGAAATCTATTTCTGTGACTACTACACCAATTAGTGAGGAAGCTAATGATGATGATCATGTAACTTCAGATCAAGTTACTACCAAACCTCGTAGGTAAACCAGAGTGAAATCCGCACTAGAGTGGTACGGTAATATTGTTCTGGAGGTCATGTTACTTGACCATGACAAACCTACGAACTATGAGGAAGCGATGATGAGCCCAGATTCCGCGAAATGGCTTGAGGCCATGAAATCTGAGATGAGATCCATGTATAAGAACAAAGTATGGACTTTGATTGACTTGCCCAAAGATCGGCGAGCCATTGAGATTAAATGGATCTTCAAGAGGAAGACGAACGCTGATAGTAGTGTTACTATCTACAAAGCTAGAATTGTCGCAAAAGGTTTTCGACAAGTTCAACGTGTTGACTACGATGAGAGTTTCTCACTCGTATCTATGCTTAAGTCTGTCCGAATCATGTTAGCAATTGCCACATTTTATGAAATCTTGCAAATGGATAAACAAAACTACATTCCTTAATGGATTTATTAAAGAAGAGTTGTATATGATGCAACAAGAAAGTTTTGTCAATCCTAAAGGTGCTAACAAAATATGCAAGCTCCAGCGATCCATCTATGGACTGGTGCAAGCATCTCGGAGTTGGAATATACGCTTTGATAAGTTGATCAAAGCATATAGTTTTATACAGACTTGCGGTGAAGCCTATATTTCCAAGAAAGTGAGTGGGAGCACTACAACATTTCTGATAAGTATATGTGAATGACATATTGTTGATCGGAGATAATGTAGAATTATTCTGCAAAGCATAAATGAGTGTTTGAAAGGAGTTTTTCAAAGAAAGACCTTGGGTATACACGCCTCAGCCATAGCTTCTATAAAGTATGCCATGCTGTGTACCAGATCTATTGTATACCCTACACTTTTTTGGCAAGGGAGTACAATAGTGATCTAGGAGTAGATCACTGGACATCGGTCAAAATTATCCTTAGTGGAATAAGGATATGTTTCTCGATTATGGAGGTGACAAAAGGTTCGTCGTAAAGGGTTACGTCGATGCAAATTTTGACACTAATCCAGATGACTCTAAGTCTCAA
Organism: Triticum monococcum; assembly: GCA_034509565.1. Lineage (NCBI taxonomy): Eukaryota > Viridiplantae > Streptophyta > Magnoliopsida > Poales > Poaceae > Triticum > Triticum monococcum. Next base: position 69,408,762 of record CM067842.1, on the reverse strand, counting down.
TCTGGATACATTTTGAAAGTGGGAGCAATTAGCTAGAGTAGCTCCGTGCAGAGCATTGTTGACATAGAAATTTGCAAAATACATACGGATCTGAATGTGGCAAACCCGTAGACTAGACTTCTCTCACAAGCAAAACATGATCACACCTTAGTACTATTTGGGTGTTAATCACATAGTGATATGAACTTGATTGTTGACTCTAGTAAACCCTTTGGGTGTTGGTCACATGACGATGTGAACTATGCGTGTTAATCACATGGTGATGTGAACTATTGGTGTTAAATCACATGGCGATGTGAACTAGATTATTGACTCTAGTGCAAGTGGGAGACTGAAGGAAATATGCCCTAGAGGCAATAATAAAGTTATTATTTATTTCCTTATATCACGATAAATGTTTATTATTCATGCTAGAATTGTATTAACCGGAAACATAATACATGTGTGAATACATAGACAAACAAGTTGTCACTAGTATGCCTCTACTTGACTAGCTCGTTGATCAAAGATGGTTATGTTTCCTAACCATGGACATGAGTTGTCAATTGATTAACAGGGTCACATCATTAGGAGAATGATGTGATTGACATGACCCATTCCGTTAGCTTAGCACCCGATCGTTTAGTATGTTGCTATTGCTTTCTTCATGACTTATACATGTTCCTATGACTATGAGATTATGCAACTCCCGTTTACCGGAGGAATACTTTGTGTGCTACCAAACGTCACAACATAACTGGGTGATTATAAAGTTGCTCTACAGGTGTCTCCGAAGGTACTTGTTGGGTTGGCATATTTCGATATTCCGATTTATCACTCCGATAGTCGGAGAGGTATCTCTGGGTCCTATCGGTAATGCACATCACTTAAGCCTTGCAGCATTGCAACTAATGAGTTTGTTGCGGGATGATGTATTACGGAACGAGTAAAGAGACTTGCCGGTAGCGAGATTGAACTAGGTATTGAGATACCGATGATCGAATCTCGTGCAAGTAACATACCGATGACAAAGGGAACAACGTATGTTGTTATGCGGTCTGACCGATAAAGATCTTCGTGGAATATGTAGGAGCCAATATGAGCATCCAGGTTCCGCTGTTGGTTATTGACCAGAGACGTGTCTCGGTCATGTCTACATAGTTCTCGAACCCGTAGGGTCCACACGCTTAACGTTACGATGACAGTTATATTATGAGTTTATATGTTTTGATGTACCGAAGGTTGTTTGGAGTCCCGGATGTGATCACGGACATGACGAGGAGTCTCGAAATGGTCGAGACATGAAGATTGATATATTGGAAGCCTATGTTTGGATATCAGAAGTGTTTCAGGTAAAATCGGGATTTTAACCGGGAGGTTATCGGAACCCCCCGGGAACCAAATGGGCCTAGTGGGCCTAGGTGGAAGAGATGAGAGGAGGCAAGGGCTGGCCGTGCACCCCTGCCCCCTAGTCTGAATAGGACAAGGAGAGGGGGGCGGCGCCCCCCTTCCTTCCTTCTCCTCCACTCCTTCCCCCTCAAGTCCTAATCCAACTAGGAAAGGGGGGACTCCTCCTGGCGCACCCTCTCCCTTGGCCGGCCACACCCCCCTTGCTCCTTTATATACGGGGGCAGGGGGCACCCTAGAGACACAACAATTGATCATTGATCTCTTAGCCGTGTGTGGTGCCCCCTCCACCATAGTCCACCTCGATAATACTGTAGCAGTGCTTAGGCGAAGCCCTGTGTCGGTAGAACATCAACATCGTCACCACGCCGTCATGCTGACGAAACTCTCCCTCAACACTCGGCTGGATCGGAGTTCGAGGGACGTCATCGGGCTGAACGTGTGCTGAACTCGGAGGTGCCGTACGTTCGGCACTTGATCGGTCGGATCGTGAACACGTACGACTACATCAACCGCGTTGTGCTAACGCTTCCGCTTTCGGTCTACGAGGGTACGTGGACAACACTCTCCCCTCTCATTGCTATGCATCACCATGATCTTGCGTGTGTGTAGGAATTTTTTTGAAATTACTACATTCCCCAACAAAAAGATGTCATGCAAGTTCTTTTCCATAAGCACGTATGACTATATTCGGAATACATGCCTACATTACATTGATGAACTGGAGCTAGTTCTGTGTCACCCTAAGTTATAACTATTGCATGAGGAATCGCATCCGACGTAATTATCCATCACTGATCCATTGCCTACATCGAGCTTTTCATATTTTGTCTTTGCTTATTTACTTTTCCGTTGCTACTGTTACAATCACTATAAAACCAAAAATATTACTTTTGCTACCGTTACCACTACTATCATATTACTTTGCTAATAAATACTTTGCTGCAGATATTAAGTTTCCAGGTGTGGTTGAATTGACAACTCAGCTGCTAATACTTGAGAATATTCTTTGGCTCCCCTTGTGTCGAATCAATAAATTTGGGTTGAATACTCTACCCTCGAAAACTGTTGCGATCCCCTATACTTGTGGGTTATCAAGACTATCTTCTAGCGCCGTTGCCGGGGAGCATAGCTCTATTCTTTGAGTCATTTGGGATTTATATCTACTGGTCACTATGAAGAACTTGAAAGATCAAAGAACCAAGATTTTTCCCTCAACTTCGAGGGGAGGTAAGGAACTGCGATCTAGCTCTGCACTTGATTCACTTTCTGTTTTGAGTAAACTTGCGACACCTACTCCTGCTATTCATTCTGATATGTCGCATGTTATTGATGATGCCACCTCTGCTTTGCATGATACTTATGATGAAACTACTTTATGATTGATAACACTATGCCACTAGGTGAATTTCTTGATGAACAACCTGCTAGGGTTAGAGAGAATGAAATTATTGAAACTGATAATATTGATGAAAGTGATGATGAAGATTCTCCCCCTATATATGAATTGCCTTTTGTGCCTGAGGGTTATGTTATGGATGAAGAAACTGCTAGAGACTTATTAGCTTGCAATGATAGTTCTAATCTTAAGAAATTATTAGCTAAGCTTAAAGAAAACTCTTTGAATGCTAGAATGAAATATGACCCTGCTTTTGCTACTTCACCTATCTTTATTACTGATAAGGATTGTGATTTCTCTGTCGATCCTGAGTTAATTACTTTGGTTGAATCTGATCCTTTTTATGGCTATGAATCTGAAACTGTTGTGGCACATCTTACTAAATTAAATGATATAGCCACCCTGTTCACTAATGATGAGAAAACTCGCTATTACTTTATCCTTAAGTTGTTTCCGTTCTCATTAAAGGGTGATGCTAAAACATGGTTTAATTCTCTTGATCCTGGTTGTGTGCGTAGTCCCCAGGATATGATTTATTACTTCTCTGCTAAACATTTCCCCGCTCATAAGAAACAAGCTACCTTAAGGGAAATAAACAATTTTGTGAAAATTGAAGAAGAGAGTCTCCCACAAGCTTGGGGAGGCTTCTCCGATTACTTAATGCTTTACGTGATCATCCTCTCAAGAAAAATGAAATACTTGATATCTTTTATAATGGACTAACCGCTGCTTCTAGAGACTACCTCGATAGTTGTGTTGGTTGTGTTTTCAGGGAAAGAACTGTTGATCAAGCTGAATCTCTATTGAATAATATGTTGACTAATGAAAATAATTGGACACTTCCTGACCCAACTCCTAAGCCAACTCCGAAGAAAAGGGGTATTCTATTTCTCGGTCCTGAAGATATGCAAGAGGCAAAGAAATCCATGAAAGAAAAAGGTATTAAAGCTGAAGATGTTAAGAATTTACCACCTATTGAAGAAATACATGGTCTTGATAACCCGACACAGGTAGTAAAGGTAAATTATCTCTATAGATTTGATGAAGGTGATATTCCTCGTAATAAGTCTGCTAGCTAATGCCTGGATGAGTTTGATGATTGTTAAACAAGAAAACTTCAATGCTTATGTTGGTAGACAATTGAAACGTAATGCTTATATGCTTGAAAGCTTGAGTGATTATATGTCTAGAGTTAAAGGTGAACTTAAACTTATTAGTAAACATGCTTCTATGGTTACCACTCAAGTAGAACAAGTACTTAAAGCTCAGAATAATTTGCTCAATGAATTAAATAATAAGAAAAATGATAATGTTGTTAGAGTTATGACTAGAGGGGGGTAAAAGGACTCAGGAACCTTTGTATCCTGAGGGCCACCCTAGGAGAATTGAGCAAGATTCTCAGAGATCTAATATTGATGCACCTAGTTCTTCTAAGAGGAAGAAAAAGAAAATTGATAGGACTTTGCATGCTTCTAGTGAACATGTTGTTGACACACCTGAGAATCCCAATGATATTTCTATTTCTGATGCTGAAACACAATCTGGTAATGAACATGAACCTAGTGATACTGTTAATGATGATGTTCATGTTGATGTTCAACCTAGCAATGACAATGATGTAGAGGTTGAACCTGCTGTTGATCTTGATAACCCACAATCAAAGAATCAACGTTATGATAAGAGAGACTTTGTTGCTAGGAAGCACGGTAAAGAAAGAGAACCATGGGTTCATAAACCCATGCCTTTTCCTCCTAAACCATCCAAGAAAAAGGATGATGACGATTTTGAACGCTTTGCTGAAATGATTAGACCTATCTTTTTGCGTATGCATTTGACTGATATGCTTAAAATGAACCCTTATGCTAAGTACATGAAGGATGTTGTTACTAATAAAAGAAAGATACCACAAGCTGAAATTTCCACCATGCTTGCTAATTACACTTTTAAGGGTGAAATACCAAAGAAACTTGGAGATCCAGGAGTACTATGTTAAAAGAAACTATGTTAAAACTGCTTTATGTGATCTTGGACCTGGTGTTAGCGTTATGCCTCTCTCTTTATATCATTGTTGAGGAAATCGTTAACTGGTAACTGCTCGGTTGGCCGGCGAGTAGGGGATTAATAGGCTAATCGGCAAGTTAATCGGCAAGTTAATCAATTAATCGGACGATTTATCAGTTTATCGGCTACTCGTGAGCCTATGAGTAGGGATTAATCGGCAAGTTAACTTGTTAATCGGATGAATTCTTGAACAGGGCTTTATATCGTAGACTTGGTTTGAATAAGTTGACACTTGCTGAAATATCTTTGCAAATGGCTGATAAATCAACTGCTATACCTGTCGGTATTTGTGAGGATGTGCCTGTTGTGGTTGCAAATGTTACTATTTTAATGGACTTTGTTATTCTTGATATTCCCGAGGACGATAGTATGTCAATTATCCTTGGTAGACCCTTTTTTAATACTGCAGGGGCTGTTATTGATTGCAACAAAGGCAATGTCACTTTTCATGTTAATGGTAATGAGCATATGGTACACTTTCTGAAGAAACAACCTCAAGTCCATAGTATCAATTCTATTGGAAAAATTTCAACGATTATTATTGGAGGTTTTGAATTTCCTCTTCCTAATGCCAAGACGAAATATGATACTCTTATTGTTGGGGATGTGCATATCCCAGTTGAGGTAACCTAGTGTTATTCGAAATTTCTCCGGTTTCATGCGATTCTGAATGAGTTTGTTAACAAGACTTGATCAACCTTGTTAGTGGATTCTTTTTGATGAGCATGAGATGGATGAATTTATAAAACACAACTCTCTATACTCTATTTTTACTTTCTGTTATTTATATTAAATAAAGCAAAAATAGTATTTTTTTTGTCTGTTTTCTGAATTATCCTTGTAATAAAAAACACCCCGAAAATAAAAGTTCTCCAAATGCCCTGAAAATGAAATCTGATTTTTTTCCAGAATATTTAAGAATTATTGGCACTGAGAACACACCAGGGAGACCCACCATGTGCCCACGAGGGTGGAGGGCGCACCCTACCCCCCTGGGCGCGCCCCCTGCCTCGTGGACCCCATGTGGGTCCCCTCCACTTATTCCAGCACCCACACACTTTGTTTTCATCCAGAAAAAATCACTAGCCAGCTCAAACCCGAGTTCTAGCTCATCTTGCTACCATTTTCGATCTCCTTGCTCAAAGCTCCATTCACGAAACTGCTTTGGGGGATTGTTCTTCGGTATGTGACTCCTCTAATGGTCCAATTAGTTTTTGTTCTAGTGCTTTATTTATTGCAATTTTTTGTTGCTTAGGTGACCCTGCTCTTGAGCTTGCATGTTAAATTTATGTGGTCAAAAGTAGTTTTAGTGCATGATATAGCCTCTTGACACTTGTAGGAGTAGTTGCTATCAATCTTGTTGAGTTTGGTTCACTTTTATTTTAAGTTACTAAAAATTTCAGAAATTTTTTAGAGGAAGAAATATGTTTAGGAAAATGTACCAAGGTGGTTTCTCAAGGAAGCAAGGACCCAGGCCCGCGATACGCGAGCCGGACCATGAACTACCAAGAGAAACTCAAGTGCGGCCTTGTGAGTGGCCGTAAGAAAATTTCATGGTTCAGGTAGGAATTAAGGAGGAATTTGAAGCGTATGTGCGTAACGCTGAACTTGAGGGATTCATGGCAGATAAGTGCCCTCGGTACTACTACCTCACTGATTCCTTTATGTGAGAAGATTTAAATTTACATCATCACGCAATTCTCAAACCGTCCTGTTTGATCTTTATGATAAATCTTATACCATGGACTTAGAAGATTTTAATACTGCTTGTAAACTCTCACAGTGGGGTAATATTAGTGAACCTCGCAAATATGAATATAAAGATTTTCTTGCTAGTATCACTGTAGGGGAATTTAGAGAAATAACACAAGCTACCATAGGGAGCATTCATTTGCCTGCCATACATTATTTTGCTGTCATTATAAGTAGATGCATTAATGGTAAGGATGAAGCATGTCACGTGTTGTTGGGGAACGTAGTAATTTCAAAAAAAATCATATGCACACGCAAGGATCATGGTGATGCATAGCAACGAGAGGGGAGAGTATGTCTACGTACCCTCGTAGACCGAAAGCGGAAGCGTTTATCAACGTGGTTGATGTAGTCGTACGTCTTCACGATCCGACCGATCCAAGTACCGAACGCACGGCACCTCCGAGTTCTGCACACATTCAGCTTGATGACGTCCTCGCCTTCTTGATCCAGCAAGACGGGCGAAGTAGTAGATGAGTTCCGACAGCACGACGGCGTGGTGACGGTGTTGGTGAAGAACAATCTCCGCAGGGCTTCGCCTAAGCACTACGAAAACTGTGATGGAGGATAAACTAGAGGCGACGGGGTTGCCAACACACGGCTTGGTGTTTCCTGATGTGTCTTTGGTGCTAGCCCTGCCCCTCTATTTATATGTTGAGCCCTGGGGTCGAAACTTGGAGCAAAAGCCTCCTCAAAGTCGGTTTTGCCCGAAAGGCAAGAGTCCCACTCGGACTCCAGGACCAAACGCCACAATCCTTAGTGTCTGGCCCAGACGCCATGGGCCTCGGCGTCTGGCCCAGGGCCAGACGCCAAGGTCTCCGGCGTTTGACCCCCTGGCCTCCGCAAAACTCCTTTTGCACCGACTTATAGCCCCGTGGGCCTGACCCCTTGGCCTAACCATATCATCCAATATATGAATCTTTATCTCCGGACCATTCCGGAGCTCCTCGTCATGTCCGTGATCTCATCCGGTACTCCGAATAACATTTGGTCACCAACATACATAACTCATATAATACTATATCGTCAACGAACGTTAAGCGTGTGGACCCTACGGGTTCAAGAACTATGTAGACATGACCGAGACACTTCTCTGGTCAATAACCAATAGCGGAACCTGGATGCCCATATTGGCTCCTACATATTCTACGAAGATCTTTATCGGTCAAACCGCATAACAACATACGTTTGTTCCCTTTGTCATTGGTATGTTACTTGCCCAAGATTCGATCGTCGGTATCTCAATACCTAGTTCAATATCGTTACCGGAAAGTCTCTTTACTCATCCCGTAATACATCATCCCACAACTAACTCATTAGTTACAATGCTTGCAAGGCTTATAGTGATGTGCATTACCGAGTGGGCCCAGAGATACCTCTCCGACAATCGAAGTGACAAATCCTAATCTCAAAATATGCCAACCCAACAAGAACCTTTGGAGACACCTGTAGAGCACCTTTATAATCACCCAGTTACATTGTGATGTTTGGTAGCACACAAAGTGTTCCTCAGGTAAATGGGAGTTGCATAATCCCATAGTCATAGGAACATGTATAAGTCATGAAGAAAGCAATAGCATAATACTAAATGATCAAGTGCTAAGATAACGGAATGGGTCAAGTCAATCACATCATTCTCCAATGATGTGATCTCGTTAATCAAATGACAACTCATGTCTATGGCTAGGAAACTTAACCATCTTTGATTCAACGAGCTAGTCAAGTAGAGGCATACTAGTGACACTCTGTTTGTCTATGTATTCACACATGTACTAAGTTTCCGGTTAATACAATTCTAGAATGAACAATAAACATTTATCATGATATAAGGAAATATAAATAACAACTTTATTATTGCCTCTAGGGCATATTTCCTTCACATGTGTGTCCCCGACCTAAGTGTTCTTAAGAGTGCTATATTAGGAGATAGACAATATAACTTGGGGGCCATTGTTGCACGTAGGTTGCATAATAATAGTATTAATGGAGATTTCTTCGATGGAATTTATGCAACCCGCGTAGCTGATTTTCTTGAGATACTCATACACGGAGATGATATTGAGTTGCCTCCTGCTTATTTAGATTATAATGCTATGGTTCGTCATCAGTTTGTTGAGAGGAACGATCAGTCCCTCCAGTACCGACTAATCTTTAACAGACGACGCACCTATCACGTCGCTCTCCCTGCTCCTACTTTCTTTGACTTTCAGTCAAAAAGGAGATATGTTATAACCAGGGAGGAGGCGAACGAGTACGAGAGGAGGACGGAGGCAGCACGTCTCCAAGCTGCAGCTCTTCAGGCAGTAGCTGATACATCTCAGTACGACCCCGGCTTCAACTTCGGATATCCACCAGGCCATCCATGGGCATAGACCAACATAGGCCAAAAGCCTAAGCTTGGGGGAGTATGTATTTCTCGCCGACATTACATTTATGTTCGTACACTCATCCAGTTGTCGGTGCTCATACTTTTTCATTGTATCATCCATGCTAGTTTATTTTCTTTTTAAGCTCTCTTCTTGTGTGTTTGAAAAACCTTAAGAAAAACCCAAAAAATTAGTTGTAGCCTTTAGCTAGTTTACTTTCCATGCCTGTAGTAGTAGTAATTAAAAAGAAAACTCAAAAAGATTGCTCGTTCTTCTTTTTCTTGTTAGGAGCTTTCCCGTGTAAATAGTTTTGTTTCTTTTCTTTTCTTTGGGGGTCGAGAGGAGAAGACCTTGATGAAAATGTTGAGTGGCTCTCATATGCATTATTGTTGATTTAACAAAGAGCCCATATTACCTTGTCTTCTCCCTTTAATTGAATGCTTGCAGATTCCAACTTAGTCCAATGCACGTGCACTATTATTATTATCCACACTATTCCGTCGTGCAAGTGAAAGGCAATAATGACGATATATGATGAACTGATTGAGATAAGGAAAGATGGTATGAACTTGACCTCTCTTGTTTTTATAAATATGATTAGTCCATCGTTCCTGATTCAGCCTATTATGAATGAAACATGTTTGCAATGACAATTATAGATTATAGTTGCTTATGCCATGCTTAATTTGCTAGGAGTTTATAATGGTTTACCTTGCGTGCCAATATGCTATTAAAATGGTTGTGATGTGGTATGATAGGATGGTATCCTCCTTTGAATGATTCAAGTGGCTTGACTTGGCACATGTTCACGCATGTAGTTGAAACAAAATCAACATAGCCTTCATGATATTTATGTCCATGGTGAATTATATCCGACTCATGCTTGCATTCAGTGTTGATTAATTTTAATGCATTTTCATGACTGTTGTCGCTCTCTAGCTGATCGCTTCACAATCTCTTTCTAGCCTTCACTTGTACTAAGCGGGAATACTGCCTATGCCCAATTCCATAAACCCCAAAGTTATTCCATATGAGTCCACCATACCTTTCTATATACGGTATCTACCTGTCGTTCCAAGTAAATTTGTATGTGCCAAACTCTAAACCTTCAAACAAACATTCCGTTTTGTATGCTCGAATATCTCATGTATCAACTAGGGTTGTCTGTATCCTCCATGCTAGGCGGGTTATTCTCAAGAGGAGTGGACTCCGCTCCTCACTCACGAGAAAATGGCTGATCACCGGGATGCCCAGCCCATGCTCAAATCAAATCAAAATAATTGCAACCAAAACTCCCCCAGGATTGTTGTTAGTTGCAGGCACCCGTTGTTTTGGGCAAGCCATGGATTGATGCTTGTTAGTGGTGGGGGAGTATAAACTTTACCATTCTGCTTGGGAACCGCCTATAATGTGTGTAGCATGGAAGATATCGAGATCTCTCGGTTGTTATGTTGACAATGAAAGTATACCGCTCAAAATATTATTCATCTCTATTTCAAAATCGAGCTCCGGCACGTCTACAAATCCCTGCTTCCCTTTGCGAAGGGCCTATCTATTTACTTTTATGTTGAGTCATCATCCTCTTATTAAAAAGCACCAGTTGGAGAGCACCGCTATCATTTGCATGCATTATCGTTAGTTTACATTGAGTATGACTTGACTGGATCTCTTTTACCATGAATTACAATGTCTAGTCGGTCCTTGATCTTTAAAGGTGCTCTGCATTTATGTTTTACGGTCTTAGAAAGGGCTAGCGAGATACCATCTTGTTATATCATATTATGATTGTTTTGAGAAAGTGTTATCATCCGAGATTTATTATTATTGCTCGCTAGTTGATTATGCCATTGATATGAGTAACCATGAGACCTAAATGTTATTGTGAATATGGTTAGTTCATAATCTTTGCTGAAAACTTGAATGCTGGCTTTACATATTTACAACAACAAGAGCAAACCGAGTTTGTAAAAGTTTTTCTTTATCACTTTTAGTTTATCAATTGAATTACTTGAGGACAAGCAAAGGTTTAAGCCCTGGGGAGTTGATATGTCTCCATCGTATCTACTTTTCCAAACACTTTTGCCCTTGTTTTAGACTCTAACCTGCATGATTTGAATGGAACTAACCCGGACTGACGCTGTTTTCGGCAGAATTGCCATGGTGTTATTTTTGTGCAGAAATAAAAGTTCTTGGAATGACTTGAAAATCAACGGAGATTATTTTTGGAATATATAAATAATACTGGTGAAAGAATCAAGGCCAGGGGGCCCACACCCTGTCCAGGAGGGTGGGGGCGCGCCCCCTGCCTCGTGGGCCCCCTAGTGATCCACCGACCTCAACTCCAACTCCATATATATATTCGTGTTCGGGGAGAAAAAAATAAGAGAGAAGGATTCATCTCGTTTTACGGTACGGAGCCGCCGCCAAGCCCTAATCTCTCTCTTGAGGGCTGATCTGGAGTCCGTTCGGGGCTTCGGAGAGGGGAATCCGTCGCCATCGTCATCATCAACCTTCCTCCATCACCAATTTCATGATGCTCACTGCCGTGCGTGAGTAATTCCATCGTAGGCTTGCTGGACAGTGATGGGTTGGATGAGATTTATCATGTAATCGAGTTAGTTTTGTTAGGGTTTGATCCCTAGTATCCACTATGTTTTGAGATTGATGTTGCTATGACTTTGCTATGCTTAATACTTGCCACTAGGGCCCGAGTGCCATGATTTCATATCTGAACCTATTATGTTTTCATGAATATATGTGAGTTCTTGATCCTATCTTGCAAGTCTATAGTCACCTATTATGTTTTATGATCCGTTAACCCCAAAGTGATAATAATCAGGATACTTACTGGTGATGACCTTAGTTTGAGGAGTTCATGTATTCACTATGTGTTAATGCTTTGGTCTGGTACTCTATTAAAAGGAGGCCTTAATATCCCGTAGTTTCCAATAGGACCCCGCTGCCATGGGAGGGTAGGACAAAATATGCCATGCAAGTTCTTTTCCATAAGTTCATAATACATGCCTACATTACATTGATGAACTGGAGCTAGTTCTGTGTCACCCTAGGTTATAGCTATTGCATGAGGAATCGCATCCGACATAATTATCCATCACTGATCCATTGCCTACGAGCTTTTCATATATTGTTCTTCGCTTATTTACTTTTCCGTTGCTACTGTTGCAATCACAAAAAACCAAAAATATTACTTTTGCTACCGTTACCACTACTATCATATTACTTTGCTACTAAATACTTTGTTGCAGATATTAAGTTTCCAGGTGTGGTTGAATTGACAACTCAGCTATTAATACTTGAGAATATTCTTTGGCTCCCCTTGTGTCGAATCAATAAATTTAGGTTGAATACTCTATCCTCGAAAACTGTTGCAATCCCATATACTTGTGGGTTATCACATAGATTCAAGCCGCATCAATAGCACACAAGGTATTCCTCCGATATCCGGGAGTTGCATGATCTCATATTCAAAGGAATGTGTATTTGGCATTAAGAAAGCAATAGCAATAAACTGAACGATCAATGTGCTAAACTAACAGATGGGTCTTGTCCATCACATCATTCTCCTAATGATGTGATCCCGTTATCAAATGACAACACATGTCTATGGTTAGGAAACCTTAACCATCTTTGATCAACAAGCTAGTCTAGTAGAGGCTTAGTAGGGACACGGTATTCGTTTATGTATCCTCACATGTATCTAAGTTCCCGAACAATACAATTCTAGCATGAATAACAAACCTTTATCATGAATAAGGAAATATAATAATAACAACTTTATTATTGCCTGTAGGGTAGGAGGATGGACGGGTGTGGCACATGGGACAGGGACCGATAGATCGGGAGGATGTAAAGGCATGGCACAAGGGGACATAGACTATGAGTGCTAGGATGCCAAATCTCCATGTTGATCCCCGTGGGGGAGGGGACGAGGACCTGGGATGGGGATGTGGGATGATGCATAGTGACTAGGACCAGCTGAAGATGGGGAAGAAGGGGAGGGGAGGGAAGGAATGGCACCTGCACAACCGCCGGTCTCCGTGGTGGTTGCCACCGAGCGTCGAGCTCCCTAGCAGGTCGCCACCGAGCTTCCGCTCGTCTCCCCTTCTTTCTTCTCTTTTTTGTGTGTCCACAAGCGAGCGAAAGCGTAAGTTTTGTGGAGTTGGCGGTTTCGGTCCAAATCAGAGACGTAGCGCTTCGAGACATACACCGCTGCCAAACAACACCAAATGCATGAACTCGTCATGTCTACACCCAACATGTATCAGAGGAGAACAATTAAGCTAGGTCCACATGCTACCAAACACACCCTTTGTGCATCATTTGGGCATAGTTAAGTACAATCCATGCATGCTACCAAACACCCAAAAGTGGCTAGAGTAAAGAACTTTTGAGCTCATGCACCCTTCACGCATGCTACCAAAACACCCTAAAGTTTCCTAGGCTCTTGATCTCCTTCTCTCCGCGTAATAACATAAGATAATGCAAGATCACATGTTCAAAAAACAATTTTATCAATAAAATCCTTTTCCTCTTCCTTATTTCATTTTCTTTATTTATCCACTCAACGAAATCTAATTGATTCGATGTGGGGCTTTACAATGTATTGATCCAGTTGTAAGCATGACAACGAGACATCACATAAAAATGCATAGCAAAAGAGAGGCGGTTTCAAGCTTTCGGCCATATACCTTAAATCAACATGCATATTGACGTAACTTTGCTAATCTTCACAACACAAAGACAAAAAGATCAAGAAGCATCGAGTAATTAGGGTTAACGAGGGAGGGGTAGAAGAGGTGGTAGGCTACAACCATGCTGAACAGTGATTGGAGAAGAGGAGTTGCAGCTGCTCCAACCATGGTGGGGAAGGATGGGATAGACAAGGAGGATGGACGGGTGTGGCACATGGGACAGGGACCGATAGATCGGGAGGATGTAAGGGCGTGGTGAAGGAAATATGCCCTAGAGGCAATAATAAAGTTGTTATTTATATTTCCTTATATCATGATAAATGTTTATTATTCATGCTAGAAGTGTATTAACCGAAAACTTAGTACATGTGTCAATACATAGACAAACAGAGTGTCACTAGTTTGCCTCTACTTGACTAGCTCGTTGAATCAATGATGGTTATGTTTCCTAACCATAGACATGAGTTGTCATTTGATTAATGGGGTCACATCATTAGAGAATGATGTGATTGACTTGACCCATCCGTTAGCTTAGCACGATGATCGTTTAGTTTGTTGCTATTGCTTTCTCCATAACTATACATGTTCCTATAACTATGAGATCATGCAACTCCCAAATACTGGAGGAACTCTTTGTGTGCTACCAAACGTCACAATGTAACTGGGTGATTATATATAAAGGTGCTCTACAGGTGTCTTCGGTGGTGCTTTTTGAGTTGGCATGGATCAAGATTAGGATTTGTCACTCCGATTGTCGGAGAGGTATCTCTAGGCCCTCTCGGTAATGTACATCACAATAAGCCTTGCAAGCAATGTAGCTAATGAGTTAGTTACGGAATGTAGCATTATGAAATGAGTAAAGAGACTTGCCGGTAACAAGATTGAACTAGGTCGAATCCCGGGCAAGTAACATACCGATGACAAAGGGAACAACGTATACCGTTATGCGGTTTGACCGATAAAGATCTTTGTAGAATATGTAGGAGCCAATATGAGCATCCAAGTTCCGCTATTGGTTATTGGCCGGAGACATGTCTCGGTCATGTCTACATAATTCTCGAACCCGTAGGGTCCGCACGCTTAACGTTCGGTGACGATCGTATTACGAGTTTATGTGGTTTGATGTACCGAAGGTAGTTCGGAGTCCCGGATTTGAATACGGACATGACGAGGAGTCTCAAAATGGTCAAGACATAAAGATCGATATATTGGAAGCCTATGTTTGAACATCGGAATGGTTCCGGATGAGTTCGGGCATTTTCTGGAGTACCGGGAGGTTACCGGAACCCCCCGGGGGGTATATGGGCCTTATTGGGCCTTAGTGGAAAAGAGGAGAGGGAAGGAAAAGGTGGGAGGCGCACCCCCTAGCCCAATCCGAATTGGGAGGGGGCCGCCCCCTTCCTTTCTCCTCTCCTCCCCTTCCTTCTCTCCTACTCCTACTACATGGAAGGGGGGATCCTACTCCCGGTGGGAGTAGGACTCCCCTAGGGCGCGCCATAGATAGGGCCGGCCCCTCCCCTCCTCCACTCCTTTATATACGGGGAGGGGGGCACCCCATAGACACACAAGTTAATCATTGATATTTTAGCCGTGTGCGGTGCCCCCTTTCACCATAATCCACGTCGGTAATATCGTATCAGTGCTTAGGCGAAGCCCTATTCCGGTAGCAACATCATCACCGTCATCACGCCGTCGTGCTGACGAAGCTCTCCCTCGAAGCTCTACTGGATCGTGAGTTCGCGGGACGTCACCGAGTTGAACGTGTGCAGATCATGGAGGTGCCGTGTCTACGGTACTAGATCGGTCGATCGTGAAGACGTACGACTACATCAACCGCGTTGTCATAACGCTTCCGCTTACGGTCTACAAGGGTACGTAGACGATACTCTCCCCTCTCGTTGCTATGCATCATCATGTTCTTGCGTGTGCTTATGAATTTTTTTGAAATTACTACGTTCCCCAACACATGGCACAAGGGGACATAGACTATCGGTGCTAGGATGCCACCAATCTCCATGTTGGTCCCCGCCGGGGATGGGGACGAGGACCTGGGATGGGGATGCGGGATGATGCATAGTGACTGGGACCGGCTGAAGATGGGGAAGAAGGGGAGGGGAGGGAAGGAATGGCACCTGCGCAACCACCGGTCTCCGTGGTGGTTGCCGCCGAGCGTCGAGCTCCCTGGCAGGTCGCCCACCGAGCTTCCGCTCGTCTCCCCTTCTTTCTTCTCTTTTTTGTGTGTCCACAAGCGAGCGGAAGGGTAAGTTTTGTGGAGTTGGCGATTTTGGCCCCAAATCAGAGCCGTAGCACTGCGAGACATGGGAGGGAACTTTGTGAAGGAGACAAAACGGCCTGGATTTGGGCCTTCGTTTTGAATACCGATTCGTTACCCGTCCAAACGTCTCTATTGTTACGAGTTGAATATCAAATCCAGCGGATAGATCCAAACGCAACCTTAGGAAAATGAGATAGGACAAGATTTTAATTTAGGATATGGGATCAGCTAGAGATGTTCCAAGTTTGGGGATGGGCTAGTTGACCAAAAAATCAAGTCCCCAAAATAAGGAATTAAAGGGTAAGAGACAGGATGCGAAATTAAAGATAAAATGGATGAGCCAAAGATGCCCAACAAAATGCTATACCCGGACCTTTTGTTACAACAACCTTTAAAAAATGTGCGCGGGTGCAACTTTGTCTAACAAACGCCTATGTTGTCTCTTTCTAATATTCCAATTATCTTTTGTGTAAAAGATCTCAGCACACTCTTTTATAGTTTGTCAGCACCCCCTAGATTAAAAAAAAACCGACGTCGACGAAAAACAATGAGAGCACACGTGGTCTAACGCAGATATTCATATCCTAACCACACCGATGCTTATCCACCGCACCCAACCCGGGTAGCAAACCATCACTTGATTAGAAGGTGGTCCGTGGATGCGAACAAGCGAAGGCCATAGACAACTTTGTTTGCGACAAGGACATGCGACGCAAGGAAAGAAAGCAATCGTGGCGCAAGACGTCGTCAAGTGGACCGGCATTTCTTCCTGCCTCTTTATTCCTTTCCTTTCCTCCCGGGAACTAAACCATGTTTGGAACATGCCAAATTATCATTACCGTCCCATCGCCCAGCCCGAAGCGCCTCAGCCCAGCCCAGCCCGGCAAGCCCAGATGCTAGTCAGTTCACGCCTCTTTGGGCATCACCGGTGTGAAACAAGCTTGAAATGGCAGGAAATACACATGCGGTCCGAGTGAGAAGGCCTCACGGAACCAGCGTGTCTCGTAGGGGAAGGAATTGACGGCAGGCGAGTGGGGGATAACGGGATCCAGCCGCCTTCCCAAACGGACGCATCCCCTGAGAGGGCGGGGAACATTCGAACGGTCCGTGGAAAAGCCGGGGGTGGGGAGGGAAAAGAAAACCGGCGAGGAGGAAACAGGCGCCCGCCCACCACCACCCACCAGCACCCAGGTCGTCTACCACCAAACGGGGGGAGAGAGAGAGAAGGCGGCAGCAGCAGCCAGCCGCAAGAAAGCTCTGTCGCGTGAGGCAGGCCATTAGTTAAAAAAAAAAGTATCCCTCGCGTGCGACGAAGCCTCGAGACGCCGGGCCGAGGCGACGAGGCGGACAGCGAGAGGCGGACCGAGGCGAGAGGAGAGAGAGGGGAGAGAGGGTGGGTGCGTGCGTGCGGGGGGCGAACGGCCCGAATCTCGCGATCCCCAAATCCGGAGGGCGTCGGAGGCAGCCGATTCGGGCCGCTCCGGCCGCGGCGGCGGCGGCGGGGCTGCGATTCGGGGGGATTCGCCCGATCGGGGAGCTCGCGGGCGGGGATTCGAGCTCGCGATTCGGGGGGCGAGCGAGGCGGGCGGGCTGTGGGAGGTGGGCCCGGGCGGGGCGGGGCGGTTGACCGGGGCTGTGTAGGTGGGGTGGGTGGATGCTGTCCGTGCGGAGGCGGCAGGAGGATGCTGGCGGCGCCGCCGGCATGGCGGACCACGCCGAGCTGGAGGAGGGGGAGGCCTACGCCGACGACATGCCCCCCTTCGACGACCCGGACGTCTCCCTCGCTTACATTGTGAGTGGCCCTCCTCCTCCCGCTCCTCCCGCGCCTCTCGCTTGCTTGCTTCATCACTGCAGCTTCCATGCCCATTTCGGTACCACATGACTACCAGTAGATGTATGCAACGCGCCTACTTTTCTAGTGCGACGAACTGAGCTTGATCTGCGTGGGTAACGGATGTGCGCGCGCACGCGTTTGTTCGATTCTCCCGCTTTGCAGGTGTGAATGGCGCCGGCCTAGCCGTTGCGGCCGGTCGGCTCCGTTCGTGGATCAATTAAAGTTTGCTAGATTTGCCGCTGTAGTTCACGCACTACTAGAAGCGGTCGCATTGGTGGATCAATTAAAGTTTGCGAGATTTGTCGCTGTAGTTCATGCGCTACTAGAAGCAGTCGCATTGGTGGATCAATTAAAGTTTGCGAGATTTGTCGCTGTAGTTCATGCGCTACTAGAAGCGGTCGCATCGGTGGATCAATTAAAGTTTGCGAGATTTGTCGCTGTAGTTCATGCGCTACTAGAAGCAGTCACATTGGTGGATCAATTAAAGTTTGCGAGATTTGTCGTTGTAGTTCATGCGCTACTAGAAGCGGTTGCATTGATTGATCAATTACATTTTACGTTGTTTGTCGCATTGATTGATCAATTACATTTTACGTTGTTTGTTGCTAAATAAGTAAGCACTTCTATGACGCGTGCTGTTATATATGGAACTAAAGAAGCTAATCTCAGTCTGATGGGGTGTTGGTTTTTCGTTTACTAGTGGGAATTTGGATTTGGCCAGTCCCGGTCTCTAATTGAGACCAGACAGTAACTTTATAATTGTGCAAAGAAAAATCTGTGACATGGATCGACCCCTGACCCTATCTCCTCTACCACTAAGCTAAATCCATGGCATTAGTTTTGACATCGCCAAATTCGTGTTATTATTGGCTTGCTTCTTCTCAGCCTTTTGGTATTAATGGGTTCATTGGTATGACATCCACTGCTCCATAAATTACTAAAAAAGTGTCTATGTTCCGAAGACAAGGTTAATAATGGCTTCATGCTTCATATAGTCAATTTTTGAAAAGTGTCTATAGCTCTCATGTAGTTCATTGTTTGTATGAAAAAATTTCAACATGAATTTAGTAGTCACTAGCAATTGTAATACACAAATGGGATAGTCACTAGCAACTTTAGGTGTACTGTACCTACAATCATATTGTTGTGATGATGTTTTTTCTAATGTCTGTTCGTCTTGTTGTAGGATGAAAAACTACAAAATGTACTAGGCCATTTTCAAAAGGACTTTGAAGGAGGCGTTTCTGCAGAGAATCTAGGTGAGGAAATGTTTTGCTGTGGCTGCAGTTAGTTTGATCTGGCTTCATTCTATAGAAACATTAAACGTGACACTAATCTTTGACAGGATCAAAATTTGGTGGATATGGCTCATTTTTGCCAACCTACCAGCGTTCCCCCCTTCTGCCCCACACTAGAACTCCACCTAAGGTGGCAAATGCTAACTCAAGATCTCCTTATCACCAGTCTACTGAGGTGCTTAAGTTGGCTTTGGCTGTACTGTCTGGTTTCTGCATCAGCATTGCCATGTACATTAATTCATATGGCATTGATGATTTGATGGTTTACTTCTTTTGAGTCTGATCTAATGGTTTGTAATGTAGGATGTGTGTCAGAACCCTCTGGCTATGGCCGTTCCATCTGTTTCCCAGAATAATGGTTCTGTGGCTCCTTTTTCTGGTGATTCAATTAAAAAGGAAAGATGCGAAAGCACAGCGTCTAAAAGGGGCTCTAGCACCCATGATCCTTCAAATGGCCCATCTAAGTCTAGCGACCAGAATAGATTTAAAGTACGGATAAAAGTTGGTTCCGACAATGTCTTGGCAAGAAATAATGCAGCTATTTACAGTGGTTTGGGCCTTGACATTTCTTCACCTTCATCCGTGGAGGAAAGCCCTGATGGCCACGGGGGCCTCTCCCCCGAATTTAGCAATGTGCAACTTGAATCTCCCCGGACCATTCTTCAGGTAAAGTCTACATGATCACTGTATTAGCATTGTGTACTTGTATTTTATTATGAATGGTTCAAAGGGCACATAATCACTTCCATTCTTTAAACATGATCGCACAGATCATGACATGCTTTTCAGTTCCTGGAGGGTACTTGTTATCCCCTCTTCATGGCAGTTTGTTGCAACTGACAAAGAAGGTTGTGCCTTCATTGAAGAAATGGGAAACAAGCTTGGAGATAGAAAATGGACAGGAAGCATATGGAGGGCATGTGGTTAAGAAAATGAAGTCTGATGGTAAGAAAAAGAAACCCACAGATATGAAGAGGTCAAGTAATAGAAACGATGTCAGTGCATTTATGAAAAATGAGATCGATGTAGAAACACTTGCTGGCCAGAAGATTGCATCAGAAGCTCTCAGCATACTGTCTAGTCCCAGAGGCATGGATGCAAACAGCAATTGTCAATTTGAAGAAGAAGCAACAGGAAAATCTTTGGAAAGAAACAAAGATGATCGATTGAAAGAATGGGCTGTAAACAGCAACAGCAAGACAATCACAGCTGAAACTGCCAAAGAGGAGATTACCGACTGTTTAGCAAGTGGTGGTTTTGGCAGCTCAGAATTGGAACTTTCAGCAGCAAAGAGGGAGCTGAAACCTGTGACAGAAAAGACAGCATTGACTTTAGAAGAGATGAATACAACCAGTGACACAGATTTTCTGTTGGATAGGAAACATGAAAGAAAAATAAAGCCTGAGAGTAAAATCAATCCTTCTGTCATTAACTTTGAAGAAAACGCAGTTATAGATGAAAAAGCTCCTGCTGTTTGCAGAAGCATGGAGAAGGTTACTAGCAAAGAGGCTTCACTTTATGATACAAATGTGAAAAGTAACACCAAGAGTGAGGCCAAAAGAATTCACAGGGAACAAAAGAAGAATGCTCCAACATCTTCTGATCTTCTGGATGTTGACAAGGGTGCTCGTTCTTCTGCTGGAGTTAAAGAGAGGAAAAACGATTCTCACTCCAAATCTAGCCACTCCGGGAAGAAACCCAAAGCAAAACCACATAGAGATGTCAGGGACAGTTTGCCTGACGGATCCCATGGATCCAAAGAGCAGGATATATTGGAGAATGGGGTTGGATTGGGAGAGTTGCAGCCAAAGGAAAAATATTGGATCAAAAGGGATTCTGATATGCTTGGGGCATCAAAGAGGGAGATTTCATCTAGTGCAAAGCATGACAGACATATAGCTTCTGAGGAGCAGAAGATGCATGTACCTCCATCTTCTGTATCGACTGCAAATGCAGCTCCTGCACTTCAAGCACCTGTCGTGATAGAGGAACATTGGGTACAATGTGACATATGTCAGAAATGGCGTCTCCTACCATATGAGTCGGATCCTGATACTCTTCCAAAGGAATGGAAATGTAGCATGCAACTGTGGCTGTAAGTTATAGTTCTTATACAATTGTATACCTCCTGCTTTTTTGCCGCCTTAATTCTTCTCTCCATGAGTCTTATCTGTAGATAGCATGTAACCAGCAGCACCTTATTATCAGGAGATATTTGATTGTCTGCTTTGAAAGTACTACACTTATAGCAAGCAAGTGGATTAAAATTTGGATAGATCTATTGCGGGCTTCTGCTTTACACTGAAACTGTTAGGTTGTAGGTTATGCTGTTTTTTTCAGTGAGGTGATATCTTATAGCTCTATAATATTCTCCATGTTCATTAGTTAATGAACACTCTTTATTCCTTTCTGAATAGCTAGAATTTGGAATTTTTGCAGGCCTGGGATGAATAGGTGCGATGTTGGTGAGGAGGAGACTACAAATGCTCTGAATGCACTATATGTCATTCCACCCCCTGCCAACGGTATTCCTTCAGTTGGTCATCCTCATGCTGCTTCTTCTGGACTGGCAACAGCCAACACGTTCAGTATAAATGGACATGCTGAACAGAGTAGGAAAAGGAAGAGTTTTCCAGGTGATGGAAGTGCTTTGGTTGACAGTTCTCACCCAACACAAGCTTCAGCTTATTCAACGATCACCCAACCCCCTCCTAGAGTTAGAAGTACTGCTGATACTAATCACTATCCTTCCGAGAGAGATTCTGTGAGCAAATCAGTTGACGTTTCCACTGAAAAGAAGAAGTCCAAGAGCAAGAATCGTGGCAGCTATTCTGATGGAGGTTCTGTTATTGTTCTTCCTCTATTTGATACACTGCCTTCATGTGTGCTTTCACTGTATTTTGTATTTACATTTATTTGGTGGCAATACAGGAGATCTTGTGGAAAGATCCAAGAAGCATTCAAAAGGAAAAGGCAAGAGGGAGATGGATTATGGTGAATACAAAGCTTCTAAGAAAATTAAAAAGGAGGAGCGGCATCGTTCTAGCAGAGACCGGAACCCTGAATGTGATTTAGCTAGTGGAGACGTTCCTGATGAGGCCAAGGCTTTTCTTGCAAAGGCAAAGAGTTTGGGTGAGAAGGGTGATATTTCTTCATTGAAGCAAAAAAGTGTTGCGAGGTCTGATCGTTTGGAGAAGTCCAAGAGAGACAAGGATGAGGATATAGCTCTTCCTGAAGATAGGAACAAGGAACAATACCAAACCTCAGATGTACAGAGATCAGACGTTTCTAGCAAGAAGAGGATAGTGAAGGAATGGGAGGAGAGTCAGCATAGTTCAATAGCTCAGGTGAGCAGAGGAACCACAGTGAATCACAGCTCTGCTGCCAAGGAAACTCATAAGGATCAAAACTTAAAGGAAACAAAGTCCAAGCCAATAAAGTCTGAAGAACTGTATTCCACGACGGATTCTAAATTAGGAAAAGGTCTGCACTCTAATCAGATTTCTTCTTATTATGGTGGTCATGTAAACAATGAACTTGTGGAGGATAGCACACACTTTGCTGGTAAAAGAGGTCCATCCGAAGTATTAGATAAGCGATCTTCTGAACATGCTTTGGACTTAGCTGGAGCTGCTTCTAGTGATGTTCCGACCACAGCCATAGCTTCAAGTTCTTCAAAAGCTTCAGGCTCTCAGAAAAAGAAAAATAACTCCCAAGTTGCAAAGACTTCACCGATTGAATCAGTTTCCTCATCACCACCGAGGAACTCTAACATTGATAAGTTCTCCCAGAACAGAATAGTGGAGAAAGATGGGCCTATGAATGCTAACCCAGGCACCATGCCGAGCTCAGTAAAGTATCTCAATACTGAAGTTGATATAGTAGACAATGTTCGGCAGGCTAAGAAGTCCAAGGAGAGTTTGCTTGCAAGTGAACCTGTCTTACATGGCTCTTCACAAGGAAATTCTGACAAAGATGATGAATTAGTTCAGTTAACTCAAGGCCATGCATCCGAAAGGTTTTCATTGAGAAAGGGTTTGGATGACGATCAGCAGCATGCATCTGGGAGAAAGGACTCCACTGTGAATGGCTCCAGCACAGCGAGGGGTTATAACCACCTGCATTCTGGTGATAAAAATAACTTGCGCACTGATGGCTCTTTAGTGCAACCTAGGACTGCAGCTTCGGGCTCGAAAGGAGATTTGATTGCGAGTGAAAGTAAGAAAACTGCAGCTCCTATCCAAGATAGAAATGGATTAACTCATTGTGCTCTGGATGGAAATCCTAAACCAGAGGTGCCATCTGGAAAAGATAAATCTTATCCCAAGAGTAACAAGCAAGATATGGAGAAGCCCAAAGCCCAAATTGCCCCTTCACCTCTGAAAGAAACCCACTCCACTCCACTAAAATCTAATGCGTCAAAATTGACACCACAGTCAAGGCGAAGCAGTGATGAAAATGGAGGGCAACAGCGTGTTGCCAAACAGGGAACTTCAAATCCTACGGATGGGAAAGATAGTAATTCAACTGCATATGCTCTCAAAGAAGCTCGAGATTTAAAGCACAAGGCTAACCGTTTGAAGGTTGTTCACCTTTGCTCTTGTATGAATATGCTTACTTTTATTTTGTAAGATACTTACCAAATTTCTCTGCAGAAGGAAGGAAAAGAACTTGAAAGCACAAGGCTCTATTTTGAGGCAGCCTTAAAATTTCTGCATGTAGCATCACTTCTGGAACCTCCTGGTATTGATGGTCTGAAACAAGGCGATGCAGCTCAGAGCATGTATTCTGATACTGCAAAACTCTGCAAGTAAGCTACACAAATATAGATGATATATTGTTCTACTTGCCAGGTTATTTCATTTCTGTGAATAAACGCATGGGAACATAGCTCACCTAGTTGTAAATTGGGAAGTAGTGCCTGGAAGTGTTTCTTCGGCATAGCGCGTCTTGGATGGGTGCTATCATCATTTGGTTAGCCTGATGCTTTTCACATTATAGTTGATTAGCCTGATGGTTTTCACCTAGTTGTAAATATATATATATATATATATATATATATATGTATATATATAGTGTTACTATTCATCACCCAGGGTGCAGAATAAGTTATTCTTCACCCGAGGTAATTTTACGATCATTTCATAATTAAATTACGTTTGGAATTCAAATAGTTACATTCCTATGGATTCACTATATAAAATTTGACATAAGAAAATAAAAATATAGGTCATAAGACAAGAAAAATTACAGTTTATGTGTATTTTACACTATGTTTTTACATTTGTAATTTTACATAACATAAAATATATTTTTTCGACGATTATATATTTTCTTACGGTCTCTTTTTACTTCGAAAATAAAGCAAAAATTACAGAACGTAAAATCACGGTCCATTGATGGTAAAATAGAGGGGGGTGAAGAATAACTATTCCTCACCCAGGGTGACGAATAGTCAATCCCTATATATATATATATATATATATATATATATATATATATATATACTACAAGGCTGATGTGATATTACTAAATGTTAGCGAGCTGGATCTAGACCAAATTGCTTCGACAGCAGTATTACTGTTTGGGCTATCGAATTGTAGTCAGAAGTTACTGTTTTTTGTAGCAGTATTCATGTTTTCTAGGTGAAGAGTGTTCAATTTTGGTCAGTATAATTAATTTGTATTCATTTTATTGTCCAGCTTTGTTGGTCATGAATATGAAAGGTGCAAGAAGATGGCCGCTGCTGCTTTAGCATATAAATGCGTTGAAGTAGCTTATCTCAAGGCTGCATACTACAAATACCCTATTGCAAGTAAGGACCGGCAGGTGTTGCAGGCAGTTGTACAGACTACACCAGGTAGTTGAGTCTGACTGGTGAAATTTAAGTTTGTGTATATTAAATGTAGCTTGCGTTGTGGAATTTCAAACATTGTTACTTTTGTAGGCGAATCACCATCATCTTCAGCATCAGACATCGATAACTTAAATAACAATGGATTATCTAAGATGGCCCCTTCAAACAAGGATGCTAATTCACCCCAAGTTGCTGGGAACCATTTATTACTGGCCGTTCGCAATCAACCACACCTGACAAGGTTACTAGCTTATGTAAGTTCTTGAATATCCTGATTAGCAGTTCAATAGAGTTCTCATTTATATTTATAATTTAATGATTTGTAGCAGTTAAATAAAGTTCTCATTTATATTGATAATTTAATGGTATGATACTGCAGTTCATAATCTTGTGACAATGTAATAAGAACAAAGAAGAAGTTCATTATTGTGTGCTAACGTGTGCTTGTGATGGTAGCTGCAATCCTGCATGGTAGTGGCAAAGACGATAGTTCTGATCCTTGTGGTTGGTATGATGGTGTATTAATTGGATACATATATGAATTGAAGCCGGTTGAACTTCCAGTATCAGATATACTTGTAGTTGAGTTGTATAAAGAAATTTCCTAGAAATTTAACTATTTTAGTGGTCAAGATTTTGAGCACTAGAACATATAATTTTGGAATTAATTCCATAAAATAGCAAACTGGATAGATGTTGGCAATCATAAGCAACTGGCTCTGCTTAATGGTGAAATGTTAACTGTGTCCTGGGAAGAATGCCAATAACTTGTTTGTGAGGAATTGCCTTGTTCTCAGATAGGCTGCACCGACATTGGGTGGGTCATCCCACGATTTCCGTGGTCCAGCCTTATTCCTTGTATTCAATAAGCATTGGTGGGATTGTATGGTGATAAACCAACTGACCCTAAGGCTATTCCACTCGTGAAACCAAGTAACTTTTTTTTTTCTAGAAAACCCCCCAAACCATATACCTTTTGAATTAACACAGTGTACTTTCAGTGCCTGCATTATGGTTCATTAACAGGATTTTGGATCTGATGTTATGTTGTTATTTTTCTTAGACAAATGATGTCAATTCTGCCTTTGAGGCAACTCGGAAATCACAGATGGCAATTGCTTCTGCTGCTGGCAACCATGAAAAGGGAGTGGATGGTCTTTCTTCAGTAAAAACAGTTCTGGATTTCAACTTCAGAAGCGTGAATGATCTACTCAGACTTGTGCGGATTTCAATGGAGTCTATCAGCTGCTGAGATCCCAGAACACAAGAACATGACATCCTTTGAGTAGGTGCTGTTGGATGTGTGATACTTATACGGTTATACCATTTCACTGTCCCCAACGTGCTGGTAGTATTTAGTGGAGAAGTTCAATAGCGCAGAACACATAGGTCTTATCGTTTAGGCGTGCTGGTTTGTACAGGAAGTGTTTTGAGATTCTACTTATTTTGTTTCTTTAGTGGCGTTCCATTCTCATACAGTTGCTAGCATCTACTTGGATGATGTGAACACTGAACAGTCTAGCAAGTAAGGCAGCCGATGATGGATTTCATTGCTCGACACTTGTGATACTTTGGACATTTTGGGTGGTAACTTTCAGATTGCGCTTAATAGGCAAATGCACAATATTACCCGGAATCGCCTACATGCTGTAAATTATGTGGTCCCCACTGAGCTGAATTATGGTTGAAGAGTATCTGTCGGTTTTCCTTTGAGCTGTTACAAGATGACAGTGTTGGCCACTTAACAGTTTTGATGGTACGTTTCAGTTTATCATAACTGAAGTTCAATACCTGTTGTTATATTCTAATGTTTATGTAATCTCAATTCTTGAGCAGGGGAGAGGACATCAATGTCAATTAATCTTGCTAACTGAGAAAACAGCTAGTGGGCGTTTCTTTTCTGGTCTTTATATAGTGGCATGTCTTCTGGAGAAAGTTCAAGCAGGTAAGCTTACTAGTAGTATTTTATAGTTCATCAATTGTTCTGTTGATATCCAAGTTTGCTTGCGCCTGAGGGAAGTGTGGAAGGAAATTACTATCTTGTCATGTTATATCTATACCTATATCAATATAAAAAGACCCAAAGGGGCAGATCCAACTGATCTCGGCCATCGAACTAAGTCAATCCAACGACCTAAATTGCTCCAATGGCGAGCGTTAAACGTGCAATTAATATCATGCCAAATATTATACTAATCACATGATTAACACACAAATAATAGCATACCTAATATCCGCGTGCAATTAATATATTGCCTAAATATTAACGTGCGTTGCATGTGCGCATTTACTAGTTGACATAAGGATCCCATGTCACCATGTGGCCTATGAAACAATTTTAAGTGACTCATGCCACTGAGATAATATTAGAACAATCCATTGCATCTTTTTTTGGAATGCTTGCTCCGTGTCGTTGAATCATAGTATCATACTACTATATATATACATACTGCATACACCGCCTTGTTGCCTAATTTTCGCGAGGCTGTCACTTAGCTCTCAGCCAATCTCTTGTTTCTTATATGTAATGTGATAGTTAAATGTATTGGTGTCGTTTATCATGTTTGTACTTAAAGGATATCCTAAAAGTCATTACTTCATATTTATGTGGCATTAGTAAGCTGAAAAATAAGAAGGTACCTGTTCCATGTTCTTTTTGAGAGTCCAGTTCTGTGGTTCTTGTTGAAGTACCGACACTGATACAATGACGGTGCCTTCTCTTTCAGGTTTCAAAGAAGTAACCGCTTGGACCATCACCTGTTGTGTATGAGCATTGTACAAATTATTTTTCATGTACAATAGGCTAACCCGTTTTTTCGTTATCGATACCAGACTGTCTGTACATGTATAACTCTAAATTGCTTGGATTCCGGCCAAGTTTTAGTCATCCTTGTTCTCACAAATCTTGCCAGTTTCACATTTGGTTGCTTATGTTAAGATAGTCTAGAATTAATCTTGACCAAGAACGTTTTGCAGAATGCAAGATAAACCTTTTCTATTCTGCACTTTGTAGCACCACCAAGTTCGAGTAAAGCGATGCGAGTTGCTGCCTTTTCTCACTCTGTAGTTTCCTTTTTGATGGTCAAACAATTTCGAAGTTAGGAGTTTGATTGAAACATCAAGAAACGCTTTCTGTTTCCATGCGCAAATGGTTCTTCAAAAGTTTCATCTCCCAGCCCAACCCCTCGGCCACCCTGTATATCTCTTCCGTCCGCGGATGCGTCGTGTCGTCGGACGAGAACTTGTGCAGATGCGTGGACTCGCCGGTGCCGGCGCCGAAGTCCACCCAGCTGAACCCGATCTCCTTCCTCACGCCCCTTTCCCTCATCTGCCTTCTCACCTTCGCCACGCCTCCCCAGTCCCCCTTCTCGGCGTAGATGTTGGACAGCAGCACGTAGGCGCCGGACTCCGCCGGCTCCGACTCTGTCAGCACGTCAGCGACCCTCTCGGCCATGTCAGCGTTGCCATGGATCCGGCAGGCTCCCAGCAAGCTCTGCAGAGCCGAGATGCTCGGCCCGGATGGCATCTGCATCATGAGCTCCTCGGCCTCCTCCAGCCTCCCCGCCCGGCCTAGCATGTCGACGACGCACGCGTAGTGTTCCGGCCAGGGCTCGACGCGGTGCTCGGCGGCCATCGAGTCGAAGATCTCCTTGCCGATGCGTACCTCCCCTTTGTAGCGGCAGGCCGTGAGGACCGAGAGGAGCACGACGCCGTCAGGGGCCACGCCGGAGCACATCATGTCGTTGAAGAGGTCCATGACAGCGTCGTAGCTCCCATGCTTCGCGTTCGCGGCGATCATCGCCGTCCAGGCGATGAGGCTGCGGTGCGCCGTCCCGTCGAACGCCTTCCGGGACTCCTCCAGGCTGCCACGTTTCGCGTACATGTCAATGAGGGTACCGGAGACATACTCGCTGGCTCCGAGCCCGAGCTTCAGGGCCTGGCAGTGGTACACCTCGCCGTAGGTCATGGAGATGGTCTCGACGCCGGTGACTGCGCTGATGACGCTCGCGAACGTGGTCTCGTCGGGTCTCAAGCACCTGACCATCCACGAGAAGGCCTCAAGAGCGTCGCTGCACCGCTCGTTCTGCGCGTAGCCAGAGATCAGCGCGTTCCAGGCGATGGTCTCCCGGCGAGGCATGAGGTCGAACACCGTCCGCGCGTCGCCCATGCGCCGCAGCTTCGCGTACATGGTGATGAGGCTGTTCGCCGCGGCGGCCTTGTCGGAGACGCCGGTCTTGAGGCACACCGCGTGGAGCATCTGCCCGTCCCTCGCCGGGCACCCTGCCGGCAACGCCGACATGAGCGCCACGAAGGTGACCTCATTCGGCGACACGCCGTCTCGCCGCATGCCGTTGAACAGTGCGACGGCGTCCTCGTCCTCGTCCATTGAGATGATCGTGGTCCACGAGATGACGTCGCGCTCGCCCATGGACTGCAGGTACTTCCGGCCGCAGGCTGGAGCGCCGCACTTGTAGTACATGGCGACGAGCACGTTGCCGATGGTGACGTGCCCGTCGACGCCCAGCTTCACCCCGAGGCCGTGCACTTGCCGGCCAAGCTCGAGCTTCCCCTCGCCGCCGCACGCCGGGATAACGCTGCACACGGATATCCGGTCGGGCCGGACGGCGTCGTCCCTGAGCATCCGCAGGAACAGCCGGATCACCTCCGCCGGGCAGCCGCCGTCCTGCGCGAGCCCGCAGATCATCGCGTTCCAGGAGACCAGGTCCCTCGCCGGCATCTCCTCGAACGCCCTCCTGGCCGCGCCAAGGAGCCCTCCGCGGGAGTAGGCCGTGACGAGCGCGTTGCCGACGAACACGTCAGCGGCGAGCCCGGCCCGCGACGCCAGCGCGTGGAGCTGCCGAACTATCCCAAGGCCGCCCTCCCCGCGGCCGGCGGCGAGCGAGAGCGCGACGGTGAACGTGACGGCGTCGGGCCGCACGTCGCCCGACCGGAGCATCCAGGACGCGAAGGCCAGCGCCTCGGCCGGGTCCGGGAACGCGGAGAGCATGGTGTTGTAGGAGCTGGCGTCCCTCGCCCTGGCGGTGCCGAACACCCGGGCCGCCGAGGGGAAGGAGCCGGTCTTGGCGTAGCGGGCGGCGAGGGAGTTGGACACGAAGGCGAAGGCGTCGAGGCCCGAGGCGACGGCGAGCGCGTGGAGCGCCGGGAGGGTGGCCCGGCCGGACGAGGCGATGGCGGCCGAGAACGAGGCGGGGGATGAGACGAGGGCGGGGACGGGGTGGACCGCGCGGGGGGAGGAGAGACAAAGAGGCGTGCTGCCGCGGGTTGGGTGAGGGATTCCGTCGAACAGGTGGTGGGCGGCCGACGAGGAGAGCGTGGCCGCGGCGCGCGCGTGGCGAGGGGCTTGCAGCCGCCGCAGCGGCATCTAGGTGGAGAGACTAGCAGGGCAAAAGTGGCAGCTGCCTGGTGGCGCGGCCGCGGCACCCCCGTCTCCTCTCCTCGTCGGGGCGCCGCCGTCTGGTTTGAATTGATTCTTGGGAAGCTGCCGCGCCTGTTTACCGCAGGTATTGCTTGCAAATCAAATTTCAGTGCGTGCTACTAGCCTGTTTGCTGCAGCCTGCAGCGTGCTGGTATCCATGAAAACTGCGCAAATACCAATAGCTTCTCGAGATTGCTAAATCTCATTGGACCGAGACTTAACAAACTCTCAGTCGATGAAATATTCGTGAGATCTTGCATGAAGATTCGTGCAAAATTTCTTTTTAGTTTCCTTTTTCTTCATTTTTATAAGTTGTGTCACTTGAGCGAGACTTCGTTAAGTCTCAGTCAACTGAGATGTAGTCACATCCATAGCAAATATGTTGTCCTTCTTGCCTTTTTGTTGGAATATATTGTCTTTCTTGTTTGTTGTCTAATAATAATAATAATAATAATAATAATAATAATAATAACAATAATCAACTACTTTCTCTCTCAATCCTTCTTAAGCCTCCTTTGAGAGTTAAATACGATGAGCTCGGGCCCGTCTTGATCCTCGATTTTGTTGTCGGTGTTGCTGATCGGAGAAGAGGCGGGGTGGAGCCATGTGCACTCCTGTACATAGTAGTTTTAGCTTTAGGGTTTCATTAGGGAGTTTGGGTCTTGCCACGTTGGAGCTTCAAGAGCTAACGATCAGCGTTCGGTGGACGCCAATCGCCTCCAAGGCTTGTCACCCATGGTGAAGGGCAACTACAGGCGGTGTATTCGACGAAAACTCCCACAATAAGCTCGTGGGGCGGCTGGATCTAGGGAAGATGGAGGCTTATTCTCTCTATGCCCTTTGTCGTTGAGGTAACAGAGGAGGATATGGGGTGGAGCGTCCAACTTCTACAGTTTGGTCGTCGCGCTGGAGATGAATCTACGACAAGGGATGTGGAGCAAGAACAACTGCTTTGTTTTGGACATATTCTCTGCACGATTGGGAGTGAAGCTACGACGCAGTGGTTTTGGGCATCGTTCGTTGGCCCTCAATCTTGACCCTCCACCGTGGACCTTTCTAGCCAAAGAGCGGCCCCTGAAGGGATTTCATTATGACCATCTTTGGATAAGAAACCTATCTCTTCCCCCTAATGGATTTTCACTACCCCTTAGGGTTGGGGTCCGAGAAGCACTCGAGAGCCATGCAGGCCGATCAAAATATCCTTCTTTTGTTGTGTAATACCATTCTTGACGTTATAGTCTGAGTATCTTGTTTTATTCTAAGTAGCATCCGGAAGTGCACATGCTAAGCATATCTGTACCAAAGCCATACCTCCATAAGCACGCAAATCCGCCTACCCATTGATAGTGAAAAAACAACAACATAGAAATGTTTATTAACAAAGCAAATGCCCAAGAGCTGTTCACCACAAGAAATTCTCACCTTTCAACATATTGAGAGCAAGAAATATAGGAGTGGAGTTTGTCCTAAAGTAGGCGCAATAACTAAATCCAAGTTGGTGAATATCATGATTTGGGGTGGCATGGTATTGGGATCCTTTGCTGCCTTCAGCTTCTCCTCATAGCGACGAAGCCTATAGGGAGGCAGTATAGCTTCGATCGGACTTCCGTTTCTTCCTATATGGAGGCAATATAGCTTCGATCGAACTTCTGTTTCTTCCTGTTCTGGCATCTTTTGGTGGCACGACAAGGTTACCATCCTAAGTGACACGATCCTAGGTGATGGCAATCTTGGTCTTAGGCTAAAGCTTCGAAGAAGATGGATAACATTACATTCTACAACTCGTGTGAGGGGTCTTTTTTTGTAAAGTTCATGCAATGACTTTCAATTTTTCTTTTCATTTTCAAAAAGGGTGAATTTTATTGCTTCATAATGGAGCATCAAGTAGGTGCAAACGTAGCAAGCACGCACCCAACCTTTGCATAGTTAGGATGCACAAAACCAACATGAATTCATGAAGGAAATATGCCCTAGAGGCAATAATAAAGTTATTATTTATTTCCTCATATCATGATAAATGTTTATTATTCATGCTAGAATTGTATTAACCGGAAACATAATACATGTGTGAATACATAGACAAACAGAGTGTCACTAGTATGCCTCTACTTGACTAGCTCGTTAATCAAAGATGGTTATGTTTCCTAACCATGAACAAAGAGTTGTTATTTGATTAACGAGGTCACATCATTAGTTGAATGATCTGATTGACATGACCCATTCCATTAGCTTAGCACCCGATCGTTTAGTATGTTGCTATTGCTTTCTTCATGACTTATACATGTTCCTATGACTATGAGATTATGCAACTCCCGTTTACCGGAGGAACACTTTGGGTACTACCAAACGTCACAACGTAACTGGGTGATTATAAAGGAGTACTACAGGTGTCTCCAATGGTAGATGTTGGGTTGGCGTATTTCGAGATTAGGGTTTGTCACTCCGATTGTCGGAGAGGTATCTCTGGGCCCTCTCGGTAATACACATCACATAAGCCTTGCAAGCATAATAACTAAGATGTTAGTTATGAGATGATGTATTACGAAACGAGTAAAGAGACTTGCCAGTAACGAGATTGAACTAGGTATTGGATACCGACGATCGAATCTCGGGCAAGTAACATACCGATGACAAAGGGAACAACGTATGTTGTTATGCGGTCTGACCGATAAAGATCTTCATAGAATATGTAGGAGCCAATATGGGCATCCAGGTCCCGCTATTGGTTATTGACCGGAGACATGTCTCGGTCATGTCTACATTGTTCTCGAACCGTAGGGTCCGCACGCTTAACGTTACGATGACAGTTATTATGAGTTTATGCATTTTGATGTACCGAAGGTTGTTCGGAGTCCCGGATGTGATCAAGGACATGACGAGGAGTCTCGAAATGGTCGAGATGTAAAGATTGATATATTGGAAGGCTATGTTTGGACATCGGAAGTGTTCCGGGTGAAATCGGGATTTTACCGGAATACCGGGAGGGTTACCGGAACCCCCCGGGAGGCAAATGGGCCTATTGGGCCTTAGTGGAAAAGAGAAAAGGGGCAGCCCATAGCTGGCCGCGCCCCCCCCTCCCCAAGTCCTATTAGGACTAGGAGAAGGGGCCGGCCCCCTCTCTCTCCTTTCCCCCTTGGGAGTCCTAGTTGGAATAGGATTGAGGGGGTGAGTCCTACTCCCGGTAGGAGTAGGACTCCTCCCGCGCCCTCTCCCTAGCCGGCCGAACCCCTCCCCCTGCTCCTTTATATACGGGGGCAGGGGGCACCCCATAGACACACAAGTTGATCATTGTTGATCGTTCCTTAGCCGTGTGCGGTGCCCCCTGCCACCAAATTCCACCTCGGTCATATCGTTGTAGAGCTTAGGCGAAGCCCTGCGTCGGTAGTACATCAAGATCGTCACCACGCCGTTGTGCTGACGGAACTCTTCCTCGACGCTTTGCTGGATCGGAGCCCGAGGATCGTCATCGAGCTGAACGTGTGCTAAGAACTCGGAGGTGCCGGAGTAACGGTGCTTGGATCGGTTGGATCGGGAAGAAGACGTACGACTACTTCCTCTACGTTGTGTGATCGCTTCCGCAGTCGGTCTGCGTTGGTACGTAGACAACACTCTCCCCCTCGTTGCTATGCATCACCATGATCTTGCGTGCGCGTAGGAAAATTTTCGAAATTACTACGTTACCCAACAGTGGCATCCGAGCCTAGGTTTTATGGTTTGATGTTATTTGCACGAGTAGAACACAAGTGAGTTGTGGGCGATACAAGTCATACTGCCTACCAGCATGTCATACTTTGGTTCGGCGGTATTGTTGGACGAGACGATCCAGACCAACCTTACGCGTACTCTTACGCGAGACCGGTTCCCTCGACGTGCTTTGCACATAGATGCCTTGCGGAAGACTGTCTCTCCAACTTTAGTTGAACCAAGTATGGCTACGCCCGGTCCTTGAGAAGGTTAAAACAGAGTCTATTTGACAAACTATCGTTGTGGTTTTGATGCGTAGGTGAGATGAGTTCTTACTTAAGCCCGTAGCAGCCACGTAAAACTTGCAA
The DNA here is from genome assembly GCA_034509565.1 of Triticum monococcum. NCBI lineage: Eukaryota > Viridiplantae > Streptophyta > Magnoliopsida > Poales > Poaceae > Triticum > Triticum monococcum. Next base: position 69,374,333 of record CM067842.1, on the reverse strand, counting down.
CAACAAAGTAGAGGACGTCTAACTTGTTTTTGCAGGGCATGTTGTGATGTGATATGGTCAATGCATGATGTTGATTTTATTGTATGAGATGATCATGTTTTGTAACCAAGTTATCGGCAACTGGCAGGAGCCATATGGTTGTCGCTTTATTGTATGCAATGCAATCGCGATGTAATGCTTTACTTTATTACTAAGCGGTAGTGATAGTCGTGGAAGCATAAGATTGGCGAGACGACAACGATGCTACGATGGAGATCAAGGTGTCACGCCGGTGACGATGGTGATCATGACGGTGCTTCAGAGATGGAGATCACAAGCACAAGATGATGATGGCCATATCATATCACTTATATTGATTGCATGTGATGTTTATCCTTTTATGCATCTTATCTTGCTTTGATTGACGGTAGCATTATAAGATGATCTCTCACTAAATTATCAAGAAGTGTTCTCCCTGAGTATGCACCGTTGCCAAAGTTCGTCGTGCCCAGACACCACGTGATGATCGGGTGTGATAAGCTCTACGTCCATCTACAACGGGTGCAAGCCAGTTTTGCACACGCAGAATACTCAGGTTAAACTTGACGAGCCTAGCATATGCAGATATGGCCTCGGAACACAGAGACCGAAAGGTCGAGCGTGAATCATATAGTAGATATGATCAACATGACGATGTTCACCATTGAAAACTACTCCATCTCACGTGATGATCGGTTATGGTTTAGTTGATTTGGATCACGTGATCACTTAGAGGATTAGAGGGATGTCTATCTAAGTGGGAGTTCCTAAGTAATTTGATTAACTGAACTTAAACTTATCATGAACTTAGTACCTGATAGTATCTTGCTTGTTTATGTTGATTGTAGATAGATGGCTCGTGCTGTTGTTCCGTTGAATTTTAATGCGTTCCTTGAGAAAGAAAAGTTGAAAGATGATGGTAGCAATTACACGGACTGGGTCCGTAACCTGAGGATTATCCTCATTGCTGCACAGAAGAATTACGTCCTGGAAGCACCGCTGGGTGCCAGGCCTGCTGCTGGGGCAACGCCAGATGTTATGAATGTCTGGCAGAGCAAAGCTGATGACTACTCGATAGTTCAGTGTGCCATGCTTTACGGCTTAGAATCGGGACTTCAACGCCGTTTTGAACGTCATGGAGCATATGAGATGTTCCAGGAGTTGAAGTTAATATTTCAAGCAAATGCCCGAATTGAGAGATATGAAGTCTCCAATAAGTTCTATAGCTGCAAGATGGAGGAGAACAGTTCTGTCAGTGAGCATATACTCAAAATGTCTGGGTATAATAATCACTTGATTCAGATGGGAGTTAATCTTCCAGATGATTGCGTCATTGACAGAATTCTCCAATCACTGCCACCAAGCTACAAGAGCTTCGTGATGAACTATAATATGCAAGGGATGAACAAGACTATTCCCGAGCTCTTCGCAATGCTGAAAGCTGCGGAGGTAGAAATCAAGAAGGAGCATCAAGTGTTGATGGTTAACAAAACCACTGGTTTCAAGAAAAAGGGCAAAGGGAAGAAGAAGGGGAACTTCAAGAAGAACAGCAAGCAAGTTGCTGCTCAGGAGAAGAAACCCAAGTCTGGACCTAAGCCTGAAACTGAGTGCTTCTACTGCAAGCAGACTTGTCACTGGAAGCGGAACTGCCCCAAGTATTTGGCGGATAAGAAGGATGGCAAGGTGAACAAAGGTATATGTGATATACATGTTATTGATGTGTACCTTACTAGAGCTCGCAGTAGCACCTGGGTATTTGATACTGGTTCTGTTGCTAATATTTGCAACTCGAAACAGGGACTACGGAATAAGCGGACGCTAGCAAAGGACGAGGTGACGATGCGCGTGGGAAACGGTTCCAAAGTCGATGTGATCGCGGTCGGCACGCTACCTCTACATCTACCTTCGGGATTAATTTTAGACCTAAATAATTGTTATTTGGTGCCAGCGTTGAGCATGAACATTATATCTGGATCTTGTTTAATGCGAGACGGTTATTCGTTTAAATCAGAGAATAATGGTTGTTCTATTTATATGAGTAATATCTTTTATGGTCATGCACCTTTGAAGAGTGGTCTATTTTTGTTGAATCTCGATAGTAGTGATACACATATTCATAATGTAGAAGCCAAAAGATGCAGGGTTGATAATGATAGTGCAACTTATTTGTGGCACTGCCGTTTAGGTCATATCGGTGTAAAGCGCATGAAGAAACTCCATACTGATGGGCTTTTGGAACCACTTGATTATGAATCACTTGGTACTTGCGAACCGTGCCTCATAGGCAAGATGACTAAAACACCGTTCTCCGGTACTATGGAGAGAGCAACAGATTTATTGGAAATCATACATACCGATGTATGTGGTCCGATGAATATTGAGGCTCATGGCGGATATCGTTATTTTCTCACCTTCACAGATGATTTAAGCAGATATGGGTATATCTACTTAATGGAACATAAGTCTGAAACATTTGAAAAGTTCAAGGAATTTCAGAGTGAAGTTGAAAATCATCGTAACAAGAAAATAAAGTTTCTACGATCTGATCGTGGAGGAGAATATTTGAGTTACGAGTTTGGTGTACATTTGAAAAATTGTGGAATAGTTTCGCAACTCACGCCACCCGGAACACCACAGCGTAATGGTGTGTCCGAACGTCGTAATCGTACTTTACTAGATATGGTGCGATCTATGATGTCTCTTACTGATTTACCGCTATCGTTTTGGGGTTATGCTTTAGAGACGGCCGCATTCACGTTAAATAGGGCACCATCAAAATCCGTTGAGACAACGCCTTATGAACTATGGTTTGGCAAGAAACCAAAGTTGTCGTTTCTTAAAGTTTGGGGCTGCGATGCTTATGTGAAAAAGCTTCAACCTGATAAGCTCGAACCCAAAGCGGAGAAATGTGTCTTCATAGGATACCCAAAGGAAACTGTTGGGTATACCTTCTATCACAGATCCGAAGGCAAGACATTCGTTGCTAAGAATGGATCATTTCTAGAGAAGGAGTTTCTCTCGAAAGAAGTGAGTGGGAGGAAAGTAGAACTTGACGAGGTAACTATACTTGCTCCCTTATTGGAAAATAGTACATCATAGAAAACTGTTTCTGCGACACCTATACCAATTAGTGAGGAAGCTAATGATGATGATCATGAAACTTCAGGACAAGACACTACTGAACCACGTAGATCAATCAGAGTGAGATCCGCACCAGAGTGGTACGGTAATCCAGTTCTGAAAGTCATGCTACTAGATCATGATGAACCTACGAACTATGAAGAAGCGATGGAGAGCCCAGATTCCGCAAAGTGGCTTGAGGCCATGAAATCTGAGATGGGATCCATGTATGAGAACAAAGTATGGACTTTGGTTGACTTGCCCGATGATCGGCAAGCAATTGAGAATAAATGGATCTTCAAGAAAAAGACTGACGCTGACGGTAATGTTACTGTCTATAAAGCTCGACTTGTCGCAAAAGGTTTTCGACAAGTTCAAGGGGTTGACTACAATGAGACCTTCTCACCCGTAGCGATGCTTAAATCCGTCAGAATCATGTTAGCAATTGCCGCATTTTATGATTATGAAATATGGCAGATGGATGTCAAAACTGCATTCCTGAATGGATTTCTGGAATAAGAGTTGTATATGATGCAACCAGAAGGTTTTGTCGATCCAAAGGGAGCTAACAAAGTATGCAAACTCCAGCGATCCATTTATGGACTGGTGCAAGCATCTCGGAGTTGGAATAAACGCTTTGATAGTGTGATTAAAGCATTTGGCTTTATACAGACTTTTGGAGAAGCCTGTATTTACAAGAAAGTGAGTGGGAGCTCTGTAGCATTTCTGATATTATATGTGGATGACATATTGCTGATTGGAAATGATATAGAATTTCTAGATAGCATAAAGGGATACTTGAATAAAAGTTTTTCGATGAAAGACCTCGGGGAAGCTGCTTACATATTAGGCATAAAGATCTATAGAGATAGATCAAGACGCTTAATTGGACTTTCACAAAGCACATACCTTGACAAAATTTCGAAGAAGTTCAAAATGGATCAAGCAAAGAAAGGGTTCTTGCCTGTGTTACAAGGTGTGAAGTTGAGTCAGACTCAATGCCCGACCACTGCAGAAGATAGAGAGAAAATGAAAGATGTTCCCTATGCTTCAGCCATAGGCTCTATCATGTATGCAATGCTGTGTACCAGACCTGATGTGTGCCTTGCTATAAGTTTAGCAGGGAGGTACCAAAGTAATCCAGGAGTGGATCACTGGACAGCGGTCAAGAACATCCTGAAATACCTGAAAAGGACTAGGGATATGTTTCTCGTATATGGAGGTGACAAAGAGCTCACCGTAAGAGGTTACGTTGATGCAAGCTTTGACACTGATCCGGACGATTCTAAATCGCAAACCGGATACGTGTTTACTTTAAACGGTGGAGCTGTCAGTTGGTGCAGTTCTAAACAAAGCGTCGTAGCGGGATCTACATGTGAAGCGGAGTACATAGCTGCTTCGGAAGCAGCAAACGAAGGAGTCTGGATGAAGGAGTTCATATCCGATCTAGGTGTCATACCTAGTGCATCGGGTTCAATGAAAATCTTTTGTGACAATACTGGTGCAATTGCTTTGGCAAAGGAATCCAGATTTCACAAAAGGACCAAACACATCAAGAGACGCTTCAACTCCATCCGGGATTTAGTCCAGGTGGGAGACATAGAGATTTGCAAGATACATACGGATCTGAATGTTGCAGACCCGTTGACTAAGCCTCTTCCACGAGCAAAACATGATCAGCACCAAGGCTCCATGGGTGTTAGAATCATTACTGTGTAATCTAGATTATTGACTCTAGTGCAAGTGGGAGACTGAAGGAAATATGCCCTAGAGGCAATAATAAAGTTATTATTTATTTCCTCATATCATGATAAATGTTTATTATTCATGCTAGAATTGTATTAACCGGAAACATAATACATGTGTGAATACATAGACAAACAGAGTGTCACTAGTATGCCTCTACTTGACTAGCTCGTTAATCAAAGATGGTTATGTTTCCTAACCATGAACAAAGAGTTGTTATTTGATTAACGAGGTCACATCATTAGTTGAATGATCTGATTGACATGACCCATTCCATTAGCTTAGCACCCGATCGTTTAGTATGTTGCTATTGCTTTCTTCATGACTTATACATGTTCCTATAACTATGAGATTATGCAACTCCCGTTTACTGGAGGAACACTTTGGGTACTACCAAACGTCACAACGTAACTGGGTGATTATAAAGGAGTACTACAGGTGTCTCCAATGGTAGATGTTGGGTTGGCGTATTTCGAGATTAGGGTTTGTCACTCCGATTGTCGGAGAGGTATCTCTGGGCCCTCTCGGTAATACACATCACATAAGCCTTGCAAGCATAATAACTAAGATGTTAGTTATGAGATGATGTATTACGGAACGAGTAAAGAGACTTGCCAGTAACGAGATTGAACTAGGTATTGGATACCGACGATCGAATCTCGGGCAAGTAACATACCGATGACAAAGGGAACAACGTATGTTGTTATGCGGTCTGACCAATAAAAATCTTCGTAGAATATGTAGGAGCCAATATGGGCATCCAGGTCCCGCTATTGGTTATTGACCGGAGACATGTCTCGGTCATGTCTACATTGTTCTCGAACCGTAGGGTCCGCACGCTTAACGTTACGATGACAGTTATTATGAGTTTATGCATTTTGATGTACCGAAGGTTGTTCGGAGTCCCGGATGTGATCAAGGACATGACGAGGAGTCTCGAAATGGTCGAGACGTAAAGATTGATATATTGGAAGGCTATGTTTGGACATCGGAAGTGTTCCGGGTGAAATCGGGATTTTACCGGAATACCGGGAGGGTTACCGGAACCCCCCGGGAGGCAAATGGGCCTATTGGGCCTTAGTGGAAAAGAGAAAAGGGGCAGCCCATAGCTGGCCGCGCCCCCCTTCCCCAAGTCCTATTAGGACTAGGAGAAGGGGCCGGCCCCCCTCTCTCTCCTTTCCCCCTTGGGAGTCCTAGTTGGAATAGGATTGAGGGGGGGAGTCCTACTCCCGCGCCCTCTCCCTAGCCGGCCGAACCCCTCCCCCTGCTCCTTTATATACGGGGGCAGGGGGCACCCCATAGACACACAAGTTGATCATTGTTGATCGTTCCTTAGCCGTGTGCGGTGCCCCCTTCCACCAAATTCCACCTCGGTCATATCGTTGTAGAGCTTAGGCGAAGCCCTGCGTCGGTAGTACATCAAGATCGTCACCACGCCGTCGTGCTGACGGAACTCTTCCTCGACGCTTTGCTGGATCGGAGCCCGAGGATCGTCATCGACCTGAACGTGTGCTAAGAACTCGGAGGTGCCGGAGTAACGGTGCTTGGATCGGTTGGATCGTGAAGAAGACGTACGACTACTTCCTCTATGTTGTGTGATCGCTTCCGCAGTCGGTCTGCGTTGGTACATAGACAACACTCTCCCCCTCGTTGCTATGCATCACCATGATCTTGCGTGCGCGTAGGAAAATTTTCGAAATTACTACGTTACCCAACAATTCACACTCACAAAACACGCTAGCAAGAAAAGTCATATAAGACCAAAGCTATGCGTAGGCGAGATTAAAAAAAACAATCAAATCTGTGATCAGCAAATTACAACAATGAACATATCCGCACCAACCATCTCATGACACCACACGGGTGACCAGGTTCTTCAATAGCAACACCTTTAGGAAGGGAGCGATGCTCAAGCACCGCTGTCACCTGATCCAACCACCAAGGCAGGAATCTAGGTTTTCACCCTGTAGTTCGAGCATATCCGAGTAATGCCTTCAATAAGGGAACAACGTAAAAAAACATCGCCATTGCCTGGTATGACCACCTCGGGTCAGACCTAGAATTTTCACCCTTAAGCTGAGACCAGATGCAAAAGTAACACCACCATCAAAGTCACTCATGTGTCGTTGCCACCCCTTCTTCATGATCCCTGCAGCTAGATCCAATGTACAACCGTCACTGCTGCATAACCATTCCTCTATGTCAAGCCATCGTCAATAGTTTATTTCTCACCGATGAAGTCAACCATCAAATCTGAAGGGATGAACCCTCCCGAAGACCTTTCGATGACCATCACCGTCGTGGAGCCATAGGGGGTCGCTGCAGCATAGTCTATAGTCACCACCACCAGCCAACCGGATCTGGATCACCATAACCAAACTGTCCATATCTGAAATCAGGGGAACTATGTCGAGTCGACCATGGACGACGTCGGTGCCCAACAACAGATCAAGAGCAGAGGAGATGCTAGCTGGGAGCCACCACACACCCTCCACCTTCGGTGGGAAGGGCAGCACCGCCGCCGGCGCCTGCATCCGGCAACGACGGTGGCGAGGAGAGATCCGTGGCTTTATGTGCTGCTGGCTAGGGATCGAGGGGTCCTCCGAAGCCGCTCGAGCACGTGATCCGGGAGGCTAATGAATTTGCTCTGACTCCTTGGGACCCATATTTTCAAATTAAAAAGTAGAAGATATTTGTTCGGTTGGAAGTTTGACACAACAAATATTTTCTGGTACATTTATGCTGTTGCTGGTTGACAGTTGCTAGTAGCTAGTACTACAAAGAATGTCCACGTATGATACGATCGCATCAGCTCTATGTGATCAAATGCAATTCAAATGAGGACATTTCTGGCTGGCTGTTCCTTTCGGCTTTTTCCTTCATTACTCATGGACCTCATTCTGTCACTCGGATCCAATAGTATTTACATTGATAATTTAATGATTCATAGATTCAATAAAGCTGTCATTTATATTGATAATGTAATGGTTTGATATAAAAAACGAGGCCAACCCGGGCTAGACTAGCCTGTTGACATTTTTGTATAGAAGAAAACTCTGTGAGCACCAAGCGCTCGAGCCAAGACTCGAACCCTGGTGGGCTGGCTGCGAATTCCCGTGCCTTGCCAACCGAGCTACGCTCCGTTCTCATGGTTTGATATAGCAGTTCATAATCTTGTGACAATGAATAAGAAACTAGGAAAAAAATATAGGACCCTGATAAGTGCCACATATATGGCACGAACGCATGCTAACTCCAAACTTTTTTTATGGCAAGTTTAGTGACGCGAGGATGGCAACTTTAGTTGTCAAGCATGACAACTTTCTTTTTAGATGGTAAATTTCAGTTTTTTCTTGGGTTTGTTTTTTCTTTTTTGATGACAACGTTAGTTGTAAAAAAATGTCATGGCCGAAGTGCTTCATACCAGACATGTTTTTTAGAAGAAAAGGGCTCCAACCCCGGTTCCATTTTCATAAGAAAACGAAACCCACCAAGTACAGGAATTATTACAGACCGCGGGAGGTGATTGAGTCATCCCTCCGGCATGGTTTTAGAAATCAAAAACTTAAAACATCTCTAACTGACCAAGTCTAAAGACAGATGAGAAAACTGCTGGCACACCCTGCCATGGGAAGGTCGCAGGAAGCTATCTTAACCATCTATGATCACCCTCTTGTCCGCATCCATCCACCCACCCAACTTTTGCAGGGAATATTGCAGCCAAAGCTCATTCTTCTTCAGCCTGGCTCTGGACAGAGCAGCAACAGTGGTCTTCTTGCAGCCTCCCACATAGCCACAGTGATCTCCTCCACGCGCTCTTTTGCACTTCCTTTGCAGAGGATCTTCCAAAGGTTGCAGAAACCTACAATCCTCTTCAGTATCACCAGCACACCCATCCAGGTTGTGTTATTAAAACACAAATTATTCCTACATCTCCAGATAGCCCAGAGAGTAGCTGATACAATTAGATTTTCAGCTTGTAGGTTATTATTCTTTCCCCCACATACATGCCACCTTATCAAAGGTGAGTAGGGGAACACACCCTGAGATGGAGTGAATATTTCTCCAGACCTCCATAGCCACATCACATTCAAAGAACATGTGGTTGATTGTTTCATATTTAGAGCAAAACAAACATGTGAGGTCATTGAAATGCCGTCTCTTTATAAGATTCCCTCTAACCAACAACTTATTGTGCGCCATTAGCCACAAAAATATATGAATATTGGGAGGGACATGGATTTTTCACACATCAGGTACATGAACTGGGCTAATGCCCCTAAAATTTATCATAGCATACATAGATCTAATAGAGTATTTACCATTAGATTCTAGCTTCCAAATTAATGCATCATCTTCATCACTCAAGATAACAGATTGTGCAATACTCAACAGATCAAACCAGAGGTGAAGCAACCTGCTATCTACACATCTCCTAAATGTGATTTTAAGGTTCACTCCATCCCATAAATCAGCAATAACTTGATTGTGCTCATTAGATATGGTATATAGTTCCCAAAATTGGATAGCCAAGCTACATGACCCAAACCAGTGGTCCTCCCAAAACTTGATTCTCTTACCATTGCCCACCTTCCATTGATATCCATGTCTAGCAGCTTTAGCAGCCCACAAAACCCCTTTCCAAAAAGTAGAAGAGTTGCTATCTGGGCAAGAGAAGATATTGGGATTATTGGCTCTATATTTAGAGTCAATTATCTGTTTCCACATCTTATTCTCACCATTATGGAATTTATAAACCCAAGAAGCTAGCAGACTTAAGTTCATCTCAGCAATATTTGGTATCCCCAAGCCACCATATTGCTTTTTTGGGTAACTAGGGCCCAGTTAGCAAGATGATATTTGTGGTGCCCCTCATAATTATCCCAAAAACAGTGAGCCATCTGTGAGTTGATAAAATTAATAGCCCATTTGGGGAATTTGATCATACTCATAAGATATGTGGGAATACTAGCTAGGCAGAATTGAACCAGCACCAGCTTCTTTTCATATCCTAATAATCTACCTCTCCACCCAGCAGCTCTTTTCAGCACCTTGTCAACCACATGTTGTAGATCCTCTCTTCTAAGCTTTGTGTAGTGTAGAGGAAACCCCAAGATAGGGCTTGAGCTACCATATGAGCCTCTTCCTCTAGAACATTAATGGGGATCAATTCACATTTATGGAAGTTAGTTCTAAGCTCAGAAATTTGTTCAAAACTAGATAAAAGCCATTTCAAGTTTTTGGCTGAGTCCAGGTTATTTTCCAAAAAGAGGAGGGTGTCATCAGCATACTGCAGTCTGGTTACTCCTTGGGGGAAAACATTAGTCATCAACCCTGTCAACATGTTGTTTTGGGCAGATTTATTAAGCATTCTACTAAAAACATCAACCACCAGGTTGAATAACAAAGGGGAGGCAGGATCACCTTGTCTAACCCCTTTAAAGGTTTCAAAAAACTCACTATTGCAATCATTAATCCTAACTCCCACTGAACCTTTATATAAAATGGATTTAATTTTTCTCATCCATTTGGGGCTAAACCCCCTTTGATACATAGTTTTTAATAGAAACTCTTTGCTAATTCCAGCATAAGTTTTCTCATAGTCTAGTTTAAAAGACAAATCCTTCTTTATTATGAGTCACAACATCATGAATAATTTCATGAACTGTCACCACACTCTCTTCAATAAATGTGCCCTTAATAAAAGCAGTTTGGTTATGTGAGATAATCTCATCACCAATGTCCCCTAATTGATTAGCCACACACTTAGCAAAAAATTTGAAGCTACAATTGGACAAATCAATTGGCCTAAATTTTTGGATAATGTTTGCCTCAGGTTCTTTTGGAATTAGAGTTAAAAGAGAAAAAAATCAGCCTATACAAATCTAATGAGTCATTATTCCAAGCATCCACCATCAACATTAGGCCTCCCTTAATAGTAGACCAAAAATGTTGATAGAAGAGGAAAGGAAAGCCATCAGGGCTAGGGGCTCCTTCTGCATATGACCCAAAGACTACTTTTCTAACATCTTCCTCAGTAATGTCAACTTCCAAGAGCTTGTTATGCTCATCAGAATTTTTTCCAGAAGGATCCCAAAATTCCTCATCCAAGGAAATATCTAAGGTATCTTCCCTACCAAATAATTGCTTGTAGTAGTCTACAACAATCTTAATAATATCACTAGTATTCTCCACAGGCCCATCTGGGCCATTTAGCATATTAATTTGCTTTTTTCTTCTCCTATGATTGGCTAAAGCATGAAAATAAGCAGTATTTCTACCCCCTCGAGGATATCTCTTTCTCTAGATCTTTGTCTGGATTTAATTTCCTCCAACCTCCATATATTTTGGATATTAGAGGCAATTTTATCCATCCTGTTCTTTGAGGGTGGGGAAAGCATCTTAGTCTCAGATTCAATATCTAGCAAGTCATACTCAGCAACTAGCTGTTGCTTGTTTTTGTTCAGGGCAGCCTCATAGTTGGCATTCCAGCCTTTACACACCCTCTGAAGCAATCTAATTTTATATTGCCATCTATCTTGGGGGTCTTTGATAGAGCATGGAGCATTCCAACATTTTTCACCATGTCTTCAAAGCCCTCCACTTCCAGCCACCACTTTTCAAACCTAAACCATTTGTTCTTTGGTGGCTGGATGGCCCCTGTATCTACCACCAGGGGAGTATGGTCACTACCCACCCTAGGGAGGGCCTTAAGTTGGACAGCTGGGAAAATACCTTCCCAACAAGTGAAAATAAAAACCTTATCAATATTAGCCATAACCAGCTTATCCTGGTTGTTGGCCCAGGTATACTTTCTACTTGAATTTTTCAGCTCTACCAGCCCATATTTGTTAATCTAGTCACTGAACAGGGTCACCCAATGTAGGTTAACTACCCTAGTGTTCTTATCATCACTACTTCTAACCAGGTTGAAGTCACCCCCAATTATGGTGGCCCCCATCCAAGTATCCATAATATTATGCAGCTCATTGATGAACTCTAGTTTGAGATTATCATAGGCTGAACCATAGACTGAAATAAATCTCCAGTCAATGTTATTCTTCTTATCCTTAATTAAACAAGAAATAGAAAAATCTAGAATATCTACAGAGACGATATCAAATTTCTCTGTATTAACCCCCACCAGGATGCCCCCAGCTGTGCCAACAGCTGGTAGCCAGTGCCAAGAGTAACTCTCTTGGGGGTCAACACTAGCAATTTGCAAATTACTAAAAGATTCTTTCTTAGTTTCAGAAAAACTAACCAAGTCAGCATGGGTGTCTCTAATAAGCTTACCCACTGCCTTGAGTTTTTCAATCTTATTCATCCCTCTAGCATTCCAAAATAGGCCTACTACCATCATTAAAATCTAGTTTTCTACAACTAATTTTTCTACCTGAGACTACTTCAGCCCATGTAGGGATATCTTCAGGGTGATCACTACTGTGATCACTCACTGGGGCCGTCTTCTCAAATAGATCAATATTTAAATCATCAAGACTCAAATCAAGGGTAGTAGGGAGGAAACACTCTGGATGAGTGTCTTTAAATGCAGATAGCCAGCTTTCCTCCACTTGCCTAATAACTTGAATATTTTGAGAAATACTAACATCATTAACACCTTATTTAAAACCAGCTTTTTTTGCTTTCAAAAGTAAATCATCATCATTTAAAGCAGAAAAGGGATTATAATTCCTACTACCTTTAGGAACTTCTAGGTCTTTGAGCCTCCTGAGGTCTTTAGCTTTTTGTATGGCATTTCTTCCATCTTTTTTGATCCTGGTGCTCACCCTGGGTGCCATCATAGGGCCCCACTTTTTGTGAGTACTCTGTGGTTTTCGTATCTCCAAGGTTGCACCATCTCCATCAGACTCCTCATCAAATTGCTTCAGTAGCTGAATGCCAATATTATCCTCAGGTTTTCTCATATGCAAGTCTTTTTTTCATGTTAGAATCTCCTTTTAGTCCCAATATAGCACTTTGCACCTTTTTCTCCAGTGAGTTCACTAGCTCCATTGGTGTTTTGGACCTAGAAGGACCTTTTTGAGAGTTCTGAACTGGGCCCCCAGACTTTGGATTTTTACTCTTATCAGTCTCCATATCTTTAGGACCCTGCATTTGCATATCCTTCTCAGGATCACCTCCAAAAGATCCTCATCTGACCTCTCACCCCACTTGTTTTTGGGTTAGTGTTTTCCAGGATTGGTTCTGTATCAACAAGGAAGGATATGAGGAATAGTTCCTTATCAATTTCTACCAATCTTTCAGTTGGGATCTTTGAAATGTCTCTCACAACAACCTGCACTTTGACTTTTTCATAGAAGCTTCTGAATATTTCATGTCAATCTACATTCACCAAGATGCCCAAGATGAAGGTGATATAACAGGAATCCCAATCATGGCCACCCAATCCTCTTACAATTCAGCATATGCTACCTCCCCACAATCCCATTTATCAAAAGAGACAATTACCCCCCTTTTCTTGAGATTGATGGAGGGGAGCTCAACCAAATCTTTCACTTTCTTGTGGGGTGGAAATCTGACTAGAAATCTTTTCTCAATTAACTGTCTCACTTGCCATACCAGACATGTGACATTTATCATTTGGGAAAATATATTATTAAGTGCTAACGGTGCGGTGTGTGTGATGGTAGCTGCAATCCTGCATGGCAATGTCAAAGACGATAGTTGTGACCCTTCTCGATCGTGGTTGGTGTGATTGGACACATGCGAATATGATGTGAACCATGTACAGTAGCTCCATTAGCATTACCCGGTCACTAATCACTAGAGCAAGCAGTGAGTTGCTCCGCTTCTCCTCGTGACACATTGGTGGTGACAACGGATACCCTCTGGATGGAGTTAGAGCCGGTCGGCGAGGCCACTCATCCCCGTCGCGTCGCAGAGCTGGTGTTGCTCCGGCGTCGTTGCTGAAACGGGAGGTAGCGGACGCCGTGGGAAAAGTCATTTACATCCGCGTTCCGTTCACAGCGTATATCTCTATCGCCCAAATCTACCTATGATGCGTGTGTGAAAGCTGAGAAGGGCCCCACTAGGACCCATGCTAGTCTTGTCCAGTAGTAGATGACGCTGTTGCTAGATTTTCTTTACCCCTCCGACCGTGGAATTAATTCCTGTGATTATCTAGCCTATGTTGTTGGATGTAATTTAAACATCACAAAATTAAAATATCTTATTATTGAAATTGTTCTCAAAGAATGTTCTTTAAATAGTTTTAAATAGAACCAACCTTTGTTTTAGTGGTGCCTGAACGTTGCCATGACAAATAGAAGAACTTTTGGAAAACTTTGGCATAGCTCGCAATTTTTGAAAAATAGGCAGAGAACGTTTTAACCATACTTTTGGAACTTTGTCGCCAAAACTCAAAGAACTTCTTATTTTTATTGGTTTTTTCAAAAGTCCTTCTGATTTTCATGACAAAGTTCAGTCAAATCCTTCATAAAGTCCGATAAAACCTTCAAAAAATTTGTACGCGCGTAATTTTTTAATGAGGCTGTAGGTTAACATGTAATAATCCCACAGTAACTAGCGACATTATCCTGCAAAAAAGTAACTAGCGACGTTAATTATCCACGTCAGATATAATTATGAAGCTGGCCTGCCACTAAACAAGAGCATAGAAGGAAAAAGTGCACAGAGCATGCACATGACCTAGCTAGAGAAACGAATCTACTAGCCCGTGGGTGGTGCATGGCAGACACAAGGGTGGGCCTAACTAATTGGCCCTCCACCCGGGCTTCCGGCAGGCATCGTCGCCGGCTTCTTGGCGCAGTTCTGACGTGGCCGGCGTAGAGGACTTCTGGTGCCGCGTCGTGATCTCGCGTCATGACGGCATGCGCGAGCGCTCCCGGCGCGCATCCTCACCGGCGTCTCGGCGCTGTGTGACGACGCCGTCGTCGAGAGGGCCGCATCAGAAAGTAGTTCTGGTGGGAACGGGGGGCTGGTGGTGCCCCGTCGTGGCGCGAACGGGAGGCAGAGGGCGCCGGTCGCGAGTGGCTGCGCCGTCCCGTGCGTGCTTCAGGCCAGCTATGCTACTCCGGCCGTCCGGCATCGTTGCTGAAGCGGGAGGGTGTCCCGTTGGCGTCCCCGCGGGTTTCAGGGGTGCATCGTCGCCGGCCTCTAGGCGGAGTGCGGGCGTGGCCGGTGTAGAGGGCTTCTGGTGCCGCGTGGTGATCTTGCGTGGCCATCACGGTCCGCATGGTGTCGGACTGCACAAACTCATCTCATCAAGCTAATTGCTCTCACCGGTTCCGATCATACGCCGTGCTTACTTCCTACGATTTTTCCTCCGAAAACAACTCTGCTCTGCGTCGAGGTAGATTAGATATAAGGTGACCCGACGCTTGGATCTTTGTTAGCTCCTCCTCCGCAACTTCTCATCAAGAATCCTTCTTCCGCTTCTCCACAACCACGATGGCGGCTCTCATGGCGCAGCGATCGCCGGGCCTCAACAAAATCCGCCGTGAGGCGTGAGCTCCAGCGCCGCAGGAAGGCCGTCAACATGACCAAGGGCAGAGTTGAGAAGACATCCTCCTCGCCGCTGCGCCGATCCGACGACTGGAGCAAGCAGGTCCGACGCGTGCCCATCCCGCTCTCAATAGTCAAGGCTGCCACCAAGGGGATCTCCTACGTGCCGATGGGGGAGGTGAAGGAAAGGTGCACGGCCCCGCCGCGCCTTCATCCGCTCACCTTTCTGGCGTCCAGCAGCAGCATGAAGGTTTCCGCCGTCGCGAGCGCCGGAGCTCCCAGGAAATCCACCGCCCCGTCACCACCACGCCCGATCGCGTTTATTCCTCCGGGTTCAGCTGCCGCCGCCACCGTGAAGGTATCTGCGACGAATCCGCACGCGACGGCAAGAGCAGCCACCACCAGCACCAAGACGACAACCGGACAAGAGCGCATCAAGACGATCCCGGGCATGACCGTGAGGGTGCGCACGCGCGCAGGGACCCTGCGGCCGACGGGCAGGAGGCTCGTCCTCTGGCGCAGCGCCGTCGTCTTCTCCGACGCAGATGAAGCTGGCTAAATTGAAGTGATCTACCACGGACAGTTCCCTCGAACTGTGCGCGTTGCCGTGGACGACGTCAAGAACATGCCGACCGTCGCCGAGAGCTAGGCTAGAGTCGTCGGAATGTTGGAGTTAATCATGGCCGGCCATGTACCATGTATAGATTTGATTAGTACTACATGCCTGCATGGCTCCCTGTTGTAATCATGAGATCAATTGATCAAAAGCAATGGAAATCGCACATGTTTGCTGTTGCCATTAATCGTGTTCGTGTGTGTTACCACCCAGTAATCTTCTTTCTTGCCGGATTGATTCGATCATGTTAGCTAGTGTACGTGCGTACGAAGGGCATCACAATACACGCAGTAGAGAAGCGGCCAACTAATTAAGACGGTGGAGATAATTGTTAGCCTGAAAGATCTTGGGAAATATTTTGATGGCAGCTTGAAATAAGCCGCAAAGAATTCAGGACGTAACTTAGTTTTTGCTTAGTTCAAAATGACGTTGTTCTGGCGACGAAAGGCATAGTACTGGTCTTATTTCTCTCCTTGGCCATTTGCATGGACACAAACTGTGACGAAAGGCATATTGTCTTTCTAGTTTCTACCATGCGTCCCGCTGGGCCCTACATGGAAAAGAATATCCAAGCAGCATGACATTAATATTGCCCATCAAGGAACATAGAGAAAGTTCAAGCACTCCATAAGATTTCTTGATCAAAATTAATTTACAGGGCATAGCTTTGACAGTGAATGAACATTATTCTTTTTGCAAAATTTGCTCAAGCCTCCGAACGAAAATGATGGAAATGCACCAGATAATATGAGGGCTTAATCAAAATAAGCTGGCCAGAAATAGATATCTCAAGGACAACAATATCTCTCAAAACTAAATAAATGATTTGAACAACACTTCGATTCTGTGCCTTGTTGATCATCTTAGCTCTCGCATCAAATCAATAGCATCCTAACAAAACAGGGACATGTAGAAGAAGTGAAAAGAGCTGAATCTTCATGACGTGCCTTCCACCTGAGTATAAGAACTGAAAAGGTACCACATTTCCGCATATCAGTGTTGCGCAATAGTTGAAAGGGGCAAAGGGCTTTCAGAGAAATAAACAACTTGTTTGTTCTCCAATCTCTTTCTAAAGCAACAAGATATAAGTAAAAACATGAAAACATGAAAGAAGATAAAGAAACAACACAAACAATGATGTTTATATCTCACAATAAGTTAAATACACTGGATGTGCCTTAACTTGTCCATGACCGTGTCAGGACGTACGTCCAGCCCGTGTGGCATGCAAGCGTGGAAGTGGCCCACCTGTCAGTGCTGAGAGCTGGGAAGGCGCTTGGTGGCACACGGGTGAGGAATTTCTTGTGGACCCCCCCCCCCTTCATATTTCATTTACTCATGTAGGAAAGCCCCAAAAATATAACCTGTTTTTGAAAAATGTCCGTCTTGCATTAAAAAATGGCAATGTGTATTTTAAGAAAAGTTCAACATGTATTAAAAAATTATTTGTAACATTTTGAAGAATTATATTGAAAAGTTCAACACAATACTTGTTAATACATGTTGAATAGTATACAAAATATAGTGTTGTCAATTTGTTAATAACTGGGTATTTTAGAAATACAATGAATATAAACACTAATTTCAAATATAGGTTAAATTGTTTCAATCCCCATAATTTTTTGGAAAAGTTCATGTCTACCCTCTTCAAAGTAGTACGCAATAAAGAAAACAGAAAAAAAATATTTGAAATAAAATAAAATAAAAACAATTAATATTATAGGATATCATAATACGACTACCCATCGTCATAGTGAAAACCAAAATCGTCATGAAAATGCGTTTGGAGCAATTTGCTTTGCGGCTATAAGGACATCTCCAACCTTAGTCAGCAAATGGACGCCCCAAATATTCACACACATTCAGACGTGTGTGCATACATCCGGCTAGGCGTTGACCATCGAGCCATATATTCCCAAAATTTCCTACTTGACCATCCCTTGTTAAATGGAGAGAGTAGAGATAAGGAGGGAAGTGAAAAGGTGTGTTTATGTGGGATCTGAAGCTGAGTTTGTGGTGTCTGTGGAATGCTCGAACGCCCCCATACCTCACCTTGATTTGGTTTGAGTTTGTGGGATTTCAGATAGTTCCGACTGCCTGGACAAATTTGATGAGCCATAATGGATGCCTTTTTTTGTTCAGTGGACATATAGAGGAAATCTGGCGAATCAACAAATAGACGTCAACAAATTTTCGCGGATACATCCGGTGTGTAAGCGGACATCCGGCTGAGCGCGGACCATCCAACAGGGTCCCTCAAATGCCCTCCCATTTCAAACGAAGCAAGCACGAAATAGAAATGAGGTTTAACGAAGTATCATATTTTACATGCAACCTAACAAAATTTAAGAAGTTTGACACAAACTTAACCGTAAACCAAACTAAAACAAGAATAAACTATACTAGGTAGCAGATGGTGACCATGTAGGCATGGCCTCCGAGTTCATCGTCACTGTCATCCGGGCTGTCGTCATCGGCCAACCCGGCTCAGACGAGCTACTTGTTGAGCCGACGGTGGGTGTATGACTCCTTTGTGGTCTTGTATTGATCAAGCGCCCAAACCTCCACGAGTGCGGGATCCACGAGCACCCAGGGCAACATCTTGGTCTTGGCGAGCACCGCCAAGCGTTGCGCTCAATGCCGCTCCTGCCCTCATCCACCTCAGAGAGGCATTTGTCCCCCCCCCCCTCCCCCCAACAACAAGGACGAGGAGGCATTGCCATCTCCAAATAGTTAACCAAGCTAACACCACCAAAACATCTAGGAGGTAGTGTTGAAAATATGCCTAGTGGCAATAATAAAGTGGTTATTATTATATTTTCTTAATCATGATAAAGGTTTATTATTCATGCTAGAATTGTATTGACCGAAAACTTAAATACATGTGTGGATACATAAAAAAATACCGTGTCCCTAGTGAGCCTCTACTAGACTAGCTCGTTAATCAAAAGATGGTTAAGGTTTCCTAACCATAGACATGTGTTGTCACTTGATAACGGGATCACATCATTAGGAGAATGATGTGATGGACAAGACCCATCCGTTAGTATAGCATGTGATCATTCAGTTTATTGCTACTGCTTTCTTAATGTCAAATACATATTCCTTCGACCATGAGATCATGCAACTCCCGGATTCCGGAGGAATACCCTGTGTGCTATCAAACGTCACAAGGTAACTGGGTGATCATACAGATGCTCTACAGGTATCTCCGAAGGTGTCTGTTGAGTTGGCGTGAATCGAGATTGGGATTTGTCACTCCGTATGACAGAGAGGTATCTCTAGGCCCTCTCGGTAATACAACATCACAACAAGCTTGCAAGTAAAGTGACTAAGGAGTTAGTTACAAGATGATGTATTACGAAACGAGTAAAGAGACTTGCTGGTAACGAGATTGAACTAGGTATAGAGATACCGATGGTCGAATTTCAGGCAAGTAACATACCGACAGACAAAGGGAACTACGTATGTTGTCATAAAGGTTCGATCGATAAAGATCTTCGTAGAATATGTAGGAACCAATATGGGCATCCAGGTCCCGTTATTGGTTATTGGACGGAGAAGCGTCTCGGTCATGTCTACATAATTCTCAAACCCGTAGGGTCCACACGGTTAACGTTCATTAACGATATATTATTATATGAGTTATGTGAGTTGGTGATCAAATGTTGTTTGGAGTGACGAATGAGATCACGGATATGACTAGGAGCTCCGAAATGGTTCGAAGATAAAGATTGATATATAGAATGATAGTATTTGGTCTCTTAAAAGGTTTCGGAATGCACCAGGTATTTATCAGATCACCGAAAGGGGTTCCGGGAGACCTACGGGGAGGTATTGGGCCAAACGGGCCAAGGGAGGGAGCACACCAGCCCACAAGGGGCTGGCGTGCCAGCCTCCTGGCCGCCGGCCCTCTAGGGAAGGAAAGGGGGGCGCCTAAGGCAGGGAGCCCCTCCTCCTGCCATCTCCTCCATCCCAGGGCAGCCGCCAGCCCCCTTTGGGGCGCGCCCTAGGGCAACCCCTCCTCCTCCACCTATATATATGAGAGGAGAGAGAGGGGCAACACACACCACGACCCCCAAGCCGTGCGCCGCGCCCTCTCTCCCTCTAGTTTTAGTTCCTCCTTTGTCCACGTCGTTATGCTTGGCGAAGCCCTGCAGATAGTTTCACCACCACCGTCACCATGCCGTCGTGCTGCCAGAAGTCATGTAGTACTTTGCCTTTGTTGGAAATATGCCCTAGAGGCAATAATAAAATGGTTATTATTATATTTCTTTGTTCATGATAATTATCTATTGTTCATGCTATAATTGTGTTATCCGAAAATCGTAATACATGTGTGAATACATAGACCACAACACGTCCCTAGTGAGCCTCTAGTTGACTAGCTCGTTGATCAAAAGATAGTCATGGTTTCCTGACTATGGACATTGAATGTCATTGATAACGGGATCACATCATTAGGAGAATGATGTGATGGACAAGACCCAATCCTAAGCATAGCTCAAAGATCGTGTAGTTCGTTTGCTGTAGCTTTTCCGAATGTCAAGTATCATTTCCTTAGACCATGAGATTGTGCAACTCCCGGATACCGTAGGAGTGCTTTGGGTGTGCCAAATGACACAACGTAACTGGGTAACTATAAAGGTACACTACAGGTATCTCCGAAAGTGTCTGTTGGGTTGGCACGAATCGAGACTGGGATTTGTCACTCCGTATAACGGAGAGGTATCTCTGGGCCCACTCGGTAATGCATCATCATATTGAGCTCAATGTGATCAAGTGGTTGATCACAGGATCATGCATTACGGTACGAGTAAAGTGACTTGCCGGTAACGAGACTGAATGAGGTATTGGGATACCGACGATCGAGTCTCGGGCAAGTAACGTACCGATTGACAAAGGGAATTGTATACGGATTGATTTAATCCTCGACATCGTGGTTCATCCGATGAGATCATCGTGGAGCATGTGGGAGCCAACATGGGTATCCAGATCCCGCTGTTGGTTATTGACCGGAGAGGCGTCTCGGTCATGTCTGCATGTCTCCCGAACCCATAGGGTCTACACACTTAAGGTTCGGTGACACTAGGGTTGTAGAGATATTAGTATGCAGTAACCCGAAAGTTGTTCGGAGTCCCGGATGAGACCCCAGATGTCACGAGGAGTTCCGGAATGGTCCGGAGGTAAAGATTTATATATAGGAAGTCCAGTTTCGGCCATCGGGAAGGTTTCGGGGGTCACCGGTATTGTACCGGGACCACCGGAAGGGTCCCGGGGGTCCACCGGGTGGGGTCACCTATCCCGGAGGGCCCCATGGGCTGAAGTGAGAGGGGAACCAGCCCCTGGTGGGCTGGTGCGCCCCCCCTTGGGCCTCCCCTGCGCCTAGGGTTGGGAAACCCTAGGGATGGGGGCGCCCCCCACTTGGCTTGGGGGGAAGCCACCCCTTGGCCGCCGCCCCCTTGGAGATTGCATCTCCTAGGGCCCCCAAGGCCCCTATATAAAGAGGGGGAAGGGAGGACAGCCGCACCCCTTGCTCTTGGCACCTCCCTCTCCCTCCGTAACACCTCTCCTCCCCGCTTGCGCTTGGCGAAGCCCTGCCGGGATCCTGCTGCATCCACCACCACGCCGTCGTGCTGCTGGATCTTCATCAACCTCTCCTTTCCCCTTGCTAGATCAAGAAGGAGGAGACGTCTTCCCAACCGTACGTGTATTGAACGCGGAGGTGCTATCCGTTCGACACTTGGTCATCGGTGATTTGGATCACGACGAGTACGACTCCATCAACCCCGTTCTCTTGAACGCTTCTGCACGCGATCTACAAGGGTATGTAGATGCACTCCTCTCTCCCTCATTGCTAGATGACTCCATAGATTGATCTTGGTGATGCGTAGAAAATTTTAAAAATTCTGCTACGATCCCCAACAATGGCATCATGAGCTAGGTCTATGCATAGTTTCTATGCACGAGTAGAACACAAAGTAGTTGTGGGCGTCGATATTGTCAATTATCTTGCCGTTACTAGTCTTATCTTGATTCGGCGGCATTGTGGGATGAAGCGGCCCGGACCGACCTTACACGTACGCTTACGTGAGACTGGTTCCACCAACTGACATGCACTAGTTGCATAAGGTGGCTGGCGGGTGTTTGTCTCTTCCACTTTAGTCGGATCGGATTCGATGAACATGGTCCTTATGAAGGGTAAATAGAAATTGGCAATTCACGTTATGGTTTTGGCGTAGGTAAGAAACGTTCTTGCTAGAAACCTATAGCAGCCACGTAAAAACTTGCAACAACAATTAGAGGACGTCTAACTTGTTTTTGCAGCAAGTGTTTTGTGATGTGATATGGCCAAAGGATGTGATGAATGATATATGTGATGTATGAGATGATCATGTTCTTATAATAGGAATCACGACTTGCATGTCGATGAGTATGACAACCGGCAGGAGACATAGGAGTTGTCTTAATTTATTTGTGACCTGCGTGTCAACATATAATGTCATGTAATTACTTTACTTTATTGCTAAACCGTTAGCCATAGTAGTAGAAGTAATAGTTAATGTGACAACTTCATGAAGATACGATGATGGAGATCATGGTGTCGTGCCGGTGACGACGATGATCATGGCGCCCCGAAGATGGAGATCAAAAGGAGCAAAATGATATTGGCCATATCATGTCACTATTTGATTGCATGTGATGTTTATCATGTTTTAACATCTTATTTGCTTAGAACGACGGTAGCTTAAATAAGATGATCCCTCGTAATAATTTCAAGAAAGTGTTCCCCCTAACTGTGCACCGTTGCGAAGGTTCGTTGTTTCGAAGCACCACGTGATGATCGGGTGTGATAGATTCTAACGTTCGAATACAATGGGTGTAAGCCAGATTTACACACATAATACACTTAGGTTGACTTGACGAGCCTAGCATGCACAGACATGGCCTCGGAACACGGAAGACCGAAAGGTCGAGCATGAGTCATATAGAAAATACGATCAACATGAAGATGTTCACCGATGTTGACTAGTCCGTCTCACGTGATGATCGGACACAGCCTAGTTAACTCGGATCATGTTTCACTTAGATGACTGGAGGGATGTCTATCTGAGTGGGAGTTCATTGAATAATTTGATTAGATGAACTTAATTATCATGAACTTAGTCTAAAATCTTTACAATATGTCTTGTAGATCAAATGACCCACGTTGTCCTCAACTTCAACGCGTTCCTAGAGAAAACCAAGCTGAAAGATGATGGCAGCAACTATACGGACTGGGTCCGGAACCTGAGGATCATCCTCATAGCCGCCAAGAAAGATTATGTCCTAGAAGCACCGCTAGGTGACGCACCTATCCCAGAGAACCAAGATGTTATGAACGCTTGGCAGTCACGTGCTGATGATTACTCCCTCGTTCAGTGCGGCATGCTTTACAGCTTAGAACCGGGGCTCCAAAAGCGTTTTGAGAGACACGGAGCATATGAGATGTTCGAAGAGCTGAAAATGGTTTTCCAAGCTCATGCCCGGGTCGAGAGATATGAAGTCTTCGACAAGTTCTTCAGTTGTAATATGGAGGAAAATAGTTCTGTTAGTGAGAACATACTCAAAATGTCTGGGTTGCATAACTGCTTGACTCGGCTGGGAGTTAATCTCCCGGATGACGCAGTCATTGACAGAATCCTTCAGTTGCTTCCACCGAGCTACAAGAGCTTTGTGATGAACTTCAATATGCAGGGGATGGAAAAGACCATTCCTGATGTATATTCAATGCTGAAATCAGCAGAGGTGGAAATCAAAAAGGAACATCAAGTGTTGATGGTCAATAAAACCACTAAATTCAAGAAAGGCAAGGGTAAGAAGAACTTCAAGAAGGACGGAAAAGGAGTTGCCGCGCCCGGTAAGCAAGCTGCCGGGAAGAAGCCAAAGAATGGACCCAAACCCGAGACTAAGTGTTTTTATTGCAAGGGAAGTGGTCACTGGAAGCGAACTGCCCTAAATACTTAGCGGACAAGAAGGCCGGCAACACTAAAGATATATGTGATATACATGTAATTGATGTGTACCTTACCAGTACTTGTAGTAGCTCCTGGGTATTTGATACCGATGCGGTTGCTCACATTTGTAACTCAAAGCAGGAGTTGCGGAATAAGCGGAGACTGGCGAAGGACGAGGTGACGATGCGCGTCGGGAATGGTTCCAAGGTCGATGTGATCGCCGTCGGCACGCTACCTCTACATTTACCTACGGGATTAGTTTTAAACCTTAATAATTGTTCTTTAGTACCAGCTTTGAGCATGAACATTGTATCAGGATCTTGTTTAATTCGAGATGGCTACTCATTTAAATCCGAGAATAATGGTTGTTCTATTTATATGAGAGATATGTTTTATGGTCATGCTCCGTTGGTGAATGGTTTATTCTTAATGAATCTCGAGCGTAATGTTACACATATTCATAGTGTGAATACCAAAAGATGTAAGATTGATAATGATAATTCCACATACTTGTGGCACTGCCGCCTTGGTCACATAGGTGTCAAACGCATGAAGAAGCTCCATGCAGATGGACTTTTGGAGTCTCTTGATTACGAATCATTTGACACGTGCGAACCATGCCTCAAGGGTAAAATGACCAAGACTCCGTTCTCAGGAACAATGGAGCAAGCAACCAACTTATTGGAAATCATACATACTGATGTGTGCGGTCCAATGAGTGTAGAGGCTCGCGGTGGCTATCGTTATGTTCTCACCCTCACTGATGACTTGAGTAGATATGGGTATGTCTACTTAATGAAACACAAGTCTGAGACCTTTGAAAAGTTCAAGGAATTTCAGAGTGAGGTTGAGAATCAACGTGACAGGAAAATCAAGTTATTGCAATCAGATCGTGGGGGAGAATACTTGGGTCACGAACTTGGCACACACTTAAAAAAATGTGGAATAGTTTCACAACTCACGCCGCCTGGAACACCTCAGCGTAATGGTGTGTCCGAACATCGTAATCGCACTCTATTGGATATGGTGCGATCTATGATGTCTCTTACCGATCTACCGCTGTCATTTTGGGGCTATGCTTTAGAGATTGCCGCATTCACTTTAAATAGGGCTCCGTCGAAATCCGTTGAGACGACACCGTATGAATTGTGGTTTGGGAAGAAACCTAAGCTGTCGTTTCTAAAAGTTTGGGGATGCGATGCTTATGTCAAGAAACTTCAACCTGAAAAGCTCGAACCCAAATCGGAAAAATGCGTCTTCATAGGATACCCTAAAGAAACTATTGGGTATACCTTCTACCTCAGATCCGAAGGCAAGATCTTTGTTGCCAAGAATGGGTCCTTTCTAGAGAAAGACTTTCTCTCGAAAGAAATAAGTGGGAGGAAAGTAGAACTTAATGAAGTATTACCTCTTGAACCGGTAAGTGGCGCAGCTCAAGAAACTGTTCCTGAGTTGCCTGCACCGACTAGAGAGGAAGTTGATGATGATGATCATGAAACTTTAGATCAAATTGCTACTGAACTTCGTAGGTCCACGAGGACACGTTCCGCACCAGAGTGGTACGGCAACCCTGTCTTGGAAATCATGTTGTTAGACAACGGTGAACCTTCGAACTATGAAGAAGCGATGGCGGGCCTGGATTCCAACAAATGGCTGTAAGCCATGAAATCCGAGATAGGATCCATGTATGGAAACGACGTATGGACTTTGACTGACTTGCCCGATGATCGGCGAGCCATAGAAAATAAATGGATCTTTAAGAAGAAGACAGACGCGGATGGTAATGTAACCATCTATAAAGATTGACTTGTCGCTAAGGGTTATCGACAAGTTCAAGGGGTTGACTACGATGAGACTTTCTCACGCGTAGCGAAGCTGAAGTCCGTCCGAATCATGTTAGCAATTGCCGCATTCTATGATTGTGAGATATGGCAAATGGACGTCAAAACGGCATTCCTTAATGGTTTCCTTAAGGAAGAATTGTATATGATGCAGCCGGAAGGTTTTGTCGATCCTAAGATTGCTGACAAGGTGTGCAAGTTCCAACGCTCGATTTATGGGCTGGTGCAAGCATCTCGGAGTTGGAATATTTGTTTTGATGAGATGATGAAAGCGTTTGGGTTTACGCAGACTTATGGAGAAGCCTGCATTTACAAGAAAGTGAGTGGGAGCTCTGTAGCATTTCTCATATTGTATGTGGATGACATACTGTTGATGGGAAATGATATAGAATTCTTGGAAAGCATAAAGGCCTACTTGAACAAGTGTTTTTCAATGAAGGATCTTGGAGAAGCTGCTTATATATTAGGCATCAAGATCTATAGAGATAGATCGAGACGCCTCATTGGTCTTTCACAGAGTAGGTACCTTGACAAGATATTGAAGAAGTTCAAAATGGATCAGTCAAAGAAGGGGTTCTTGCCTGTATTGCAAGGTACGAGATTGAGCACGGCTCAATGCCCGACCACGACAGAAGATAGAGAAAAGATGAGTGTCGTCCCATATGCCTCGGCCATAGGGTCTATCATGTATGCTATGCTGTGTACCGGACCTGATGTAAACCTTGCCGTAAGTTTGGTAGGAAGGTACCAAAGTAATCCCGGCATGGAACACTGGATAGTGGTCAAGAATATCCTGAAGTACCTGAAGAGGACTAAGGATATGTTTCTCGTTTATGGAGGTGACGAAGAGCTCGTCGTAAAGGGTTACGTTGATGCTAGCTTCGACACAGATCTGGATGACTCTAAGTCACAAACCGGATACGTGTATATTTTGAATGGTGGGGCAGTAAGCTGGTGCAGTTGCAAGCAAAGCATTGTGGCAGGATCTACATGTGAAACGGAGTACATGGCAGCCTCGGAGGCAACACAAGAAGCAGTTTGGGTGAAGGAGTTCATTACCGACCTAGGAGTCATATCCAATGCGTTGGGCCCGATGACTCTCTTCTGTGACAACACTAGAGCTATTGTCCTTGCCAAGGAGCCCAGGTTTCACAGGAAGACCAGTCATATCAAGCGTCGCTTCAACTCCATTCGTGAAAGTGTTCAAAATGGAGACATAGATATTTGTAAAGTACATATGGACCTGAATGTGGCAGATCCGTTGACTAAACCTCTCCCTAGAGCAAAACATGATCAACACCAGAACTGCATGGGTGTTCGATTCATCACAATGTAACTAGACTATTGACTCTAGTGCAAGTGGGAGACTGTTGGAAATATGCCCTAGAGGCAATAATAAAATGGTTATTATTATATTTCTTTGTTCATGATAATTGTCTATTGTTCATGCTATAATTGTGTTATCTGGAAATCATAATACATGTGTGAATACATAGACCACAACACGTCCCTAGTGAGCCTCTAGTTGACTAGCTCGTTGATCAAAAGATAGTCATGGTTTCCTGACTATGGACATTGGATGTCATTGATAACGGGATCACATCATTAGGAGAATGATGTGATGGACAAGACCCAATCCTAAGCATAGCTCAAAGATCGTGTAGTTCGTTTGCTGTAGCTTTTCCGAATGTCAAGTATCATTTCCTTAGGCCATGAGATTGTGCAACTCCCGGATACCGTAGGAGTGCTTTGGGTGTGCCAAACATCACAACATAACTGGGTGACTATAAAGATACACTACAGGTATCTCCGAAAGTGTCTGTTGGGTTGGCACGAATTGAGACTGGGATTTGTCACTCCGTATGACGGAGAGGTATCTCTGGGCCCACTCGGTAATGCATCATCATATTGAGCTCAATGTGACCAAGTGGTTGATCACGGGATCATGCATTATGGTACGAGTAAAGTGACTTGCCGGTAACGAGATTGAACGAGGTATTGGGATACCGACGATCGAGTCTCGGGCAAGTAATGTACCGATTGACAAAGGGAATTGTATACGGATTGATTGAATCCTCGACATCATGGTTCATCCGATGAGATCATCGTGGAGCATGTGGGAGCCAACATGGGTATCCAGATCCCGCTGTTGGTTATTGACCATAGAGGCGTCTCAGTCATGTCTGCATGTCTCCCGAACCCGTAGGGTCTACACACTTAAGGTTCGGTGACGCTAGGGTTGTAGAGATATTAGTATGCAGTAACCCGAAAGTTATTCGGAGTCCCGGATGAGATCCCGGACGTCACGAGGAGTTCCGGAATGGTCCGGAGGTAAAGATTTATATATAGGAAGTCCAGTTTCGGCCATCGGGAAGGTTTCGGGGGTCGCCGGTATTGTACCGGGACCACCGGAAGGGTCCCGGGGGTCCACAGGGTGGGGCCACCTATCCCGGAGGGCCCCATGGGCTGAAGTGGGAGGGGAACCAGCCCCTGGTGGGCTGGTGCGCCCCCCCTTGGGCCTCCCCTGCGCCTAGGGTTGGGAAACCCTAGGGGTGGGGGCGCCCCCCACTTGGCTTGGGGGGAAGCCATCCCTTGGCCGCCGCCCCCTTGGAGATTGCATCTCCTAGGGCTGCCCCCCCAAGGCCCCTATATAAAGAGGGGGGAGGGAGGGCAGCCGCACCCCTTGCTCTTGGCGCCTCCCTCTCCCTCCGTAACACCTCTCCTCCCCGCTTGCGCTTGGCGAAGCCCTGCCGGGATCCTGCTGCATCCACCACGACGACGTCGTGCTGCTGGATCTTCGTCAACCTCTCCTTCCCCCTTGCTAGATCAAGAAGGAGGAGACGTCTTCCCAACCGTACGTGTGTTGAACGCGGAGGTGTTGTCCGTTCGGCACTTGGTCATCGGTGATTTGGATCACGACGAGTACGACTCCATCAACCCCGTTCTCTTGAACGCTTCCGCACGCGATCTACAAGGGTATGTAGATGCACTCCTCTCTCCCTCATTGCTAGATGACTCCATAGATTGATCTTGGTGATGCATAGAAAATTTTAAAAATTCTGCTACGATCCCCAACAGCCTTGACTAGTCCTTGTCTCCTCTTTCCCTTGTTTTCTTACTGTTAGCCCGCTCTCCCTCATCGCCCCCCTCTTGCAGCTGGATCTTGCCTCAACTCTTGTCTGTCTTGAGATTTCCAATTCTCTCTCTCTCTCTCTCTCTCTCTCTCTCTCTCTCTCTCTTGAGTAAGATCTCTCCTCTCCTCCCAGGGTATCTGATTCTTGTGATAATCATCTCCCTCCTCTTTTCTCCTATACTGCCATCAATCTCTTCCCCCTTGTTGAATCTACCCCCTCCTCGAAATCTTCCTCCGTTTCTGTCCATGTCTCTTTCTCCCCACTGCGGCGCACTAGGAAACCGTAAAATCGTCTTCCCCTCTTCTCTGCTCTTTATATAGAGCTCTGGGCAGGAGTTTAGTAGGGTGATGGTGTTTGAAAGCGTACTTTCTCTCCCTGTTTTCTCAATATCTGGGCTAGGATGCCCTACAGTTGGGCTCAAATCCATGGCCCAGTTCTCCAGACTGTCATCAGTGTCAATTTTTCCACTATCTGCTTTTTTGTGAGTTTGCTCTCATCGTCAGTATTGATGTCACAATTGGAAACTACCAGAATATCTACATCTAACCCAATCTCTGACCAAAAATCTGGTATATTAGGTTTTCCCCTCATTTTTTCTATAACCAATCTGCCATCCATAATACATCTATTATTCCCATCTAGATTATCTATCTTTTGAGTATGCCCCCCCCCATTTCCCTGAATCTCTTTCTTTGTATTTTTGATTATCCACATTTTTACTATCATCCTTTTTCCCAACATCATTAGTCAAAGCTTTTCTTATGACTTTGATATGACTCATAGTCATTTCATTTTGGCATGAATTCAAAAGATATTTCTGAGCTCTGTTGGTTTTACCTCGGGATTCTGACGAGTCGCCGTCTTCCTCATCAGACTCCTCCCCAGCCAGCAGCCAAAAGCGACTGCCGGCAGGGGAGAAGCCTAGCCCTCTGCCACGAATCTAGTCGCGCCGTGAAGACACGGCGATCTGCAGAGGAAGCGTGGGGATCTGCGCGGGGTGTGGATCTTCTCCTGCGCCTTCTTCTCCCTCCCCTGCTTCTCCATCCCCATCTGGCTCAAGCTCGCTCCCAGATCTCCTTGTGCCGCATCTGATTCCTCTTCGCTGTCCTCGATCTGGACTGGCACCCAGCATGTTCCTGGGGTGGGGATGGCCATCACCGCTCCCACCACGAACTCTTCAGGACCGGTCGGGAAGCGGCGACGGGAGCGGAACACCCACCACTTCTGCTTCTGCACGAGGTGTTCTCCCTCCGTTTCCTCCATGGCCTAGACTAGAGCAGTCAAGGAGCTCACCGGCGCACTAGACGGGGTGGTCATCCCATTTGGAGTGAGCCACTCGTCCTCCTCCACCGTCAGGTTTCTGAAGACAGATTTTGCCGCCCTCTGCATCTCCTTCCTAGCCGAGAACCAGGAGATGATCTCGCGCGCCCTCTCCATCTTCGCATCGTCTCTGCTCGCGAGCTCCACCATGGCGTGCTCCATCTTCATCTTGCAATCGGCCATCTCCGCCGGAATCTCTTCTCTCTCTCTCTCTCTCTCTCGCTCGCTCGCTCTCTCTCTCTCAAGGTGTGGTTGTGGCGAGGTGTGGTGGTTGGGGATTTCTGGCTCCGAATGGGTCGACTCGCCTTCAAGGGTGGGGGATTTCTTTCCCACCTTCCCCTAACATTCATGGTGGTCGCTTGCCTTGAAATCCGCCCAGCCGCCACCAATTCCACACGCCACCGCATCCCCAACCTGAGCAACGTGACAGGGCATCCAAACTACTGATCGCCATGAAATCCTCTCGCGAGCATGCAAACCCCGGCTGTCAACTACCCTATCCTCTCCATCGAGCAGCAGGATCCTCTGGATCTCACCTTGGACTAGGAGAGAGCCCTTCTGGTAGCAGAGTAACCCCGCCGCCAAGAGGTTCGGGATGTACATGACCGGCCATCTTTCCTCGCTCTGCTCGCCGGCGTCCCGGGGCTCGCCGGCGAGCGAGCTCGCACCACCGCGGAGGTCGTCGTCCGCGTCGTCGCCTCTCTGGTTGCGTGTCATGTTCTTCTAGCTAGATTCTTCAGATTCCCCTTGTTGACTGAACCTCCCCTAATCCTACTTAGTTCAAACTAATGAATTAAAAATTCCGTGGATTAGTTCATATTGATAATTTAATCACTTATCATGTGGAAAAAAAATACTATTATTAAGTGCTAAGGGTGTGGTGTGTGTGATGGTGGCTGCAATCCTGCATGGCAATGGCAAAGACGATAGTTGTGACCGTTCTCGATTGTGGTTGGTGTGATTGGACACATAAGAATGTGATGTGAACCACGTACACTAGCTCCATTAGAGCATCTCCAACAGCCGCGGTAAAAAGCGCGCACACGCGGTAAACCGAGTCTTTTGGGCGGGCGGGACGTTTCGGCGCGCTCCAGCGGTGGCGGAAAAATCGCGCGCGAGAACGGTTTGCGCGCGTGGGAAAAGGCGGCAGGTCGCGCGATTTTTTTGCCGCACTGCCTCCGGCGCGCCTATAAAATGCGGCGCGCGCCACACGCCTATTGCACACGCTTCTCTTCCTCTTCCGTTGCCACATGCCCCTCCACCGCTTCCTCGGTTGCTTCCGCTGCCACCCGCGCCACCGCTCCAGCGCCCCGCCACCATGCCGCCGCGCCGCCATGGAGTGTCAGGCTACCGCGGCGTCCGCCGCGCCGCTGAGGAGTATCGTTTTTTCTATCTATGAATTTTATTAAAAAAATGTACGCACTGTTTACCGCACGCTGCATTTTAGCGCGGCCGCTGGAGTTACGCGCGCGCTCTCAATTTTGACGCGTCTGCTGGAGCCACCGCTGCCGGCCGCGCCAAACCAGGCGAACGGCGCGCGGCAAATGCCTTTTTTGCGCGCGGCGCGTTGCGCGGCTGTTGGAGATGCTCTTAGCATTACCCGGTCACTAATCACTAGAGCAAGTGAGCTATTCCGCTTCTCCTCGGGACAGCGTGTGGCACGGGCGCGCGCCCGAAGAACTTCCCGGTGCTGGGACGCAGCGGTGGTGATACCCTCTGGATGGAGTTAGAGCCGGCCGGCGAGGCCGCTCATCCCCGCCGCATCGCAGAGCTGGTGCTGCTCCGGCGTCGTTGCTGAAACGGGAGGTAGCGGACGCCACCGAGTGGCCCTCCACCCGGGCTTCCGGCAAGCATCGTCGCCGGCTTCTTGGCACAGTTCTGGCGTGGCCGGCTTAGAGGACTTCTGGTGCCGCGTCGTGACGGCGTGCGCGAGCGCTCCCGGCGTGCATCCTCACCGGCGTCTCGGCGCTGTGTGACGACGCCGTCGTCGAGAGGGCCGCATCAGAAAGTAGTTCTGGTGGGAACGGGGGGCTGATGGTGCCCCGTCGTGGCGCGAACGGGAGGCAGAGGGCGCCGGTCGCGAGTGGCTGCGCCGTCCCGTGCGTGCTTCAGGCCAGCTATGCTACTCCGGCCGTCCGGCATCGTTGCTGAAGCAGGACAGTGTCCCGTTGGGGTCCCCGCGGGTTTCAGGGGTGCATCGTCGCCGGCCTCTAGGCGGAGTGCGGGCATGGCCGGTGTAGAGGGCTTCTGGTGCCGCGTGGTGATCTTGCGTGGCCATCACGGTCCGCATGGTGTGGGACTGCACAAACTCATCCTTCTAACTAATCTCTCTGCCCCCCTGATTTTCAGGGGGTGTGGGGCCGTTCCTCTCCCCAATCCTTAATTCTACTGGTCCATGTCAACCAATCCGTGAAACTCCGTAAAAGAAGCCCGTTGATGTAGCATTGCCGATTAGACGCCGCTAACTGCCACACGTGTGGCATATACGACATGCGCCCACACACCGTGTGTGGTGTGAGTAGGAGGCAGCCCACACGGACTGTGTGTGGGCGGACATTGGAATTGCCCACATGTGTGGGCTCGGCTACTTCGTGCCACACGCCCAACAAGTACTACTCATCTTCACCCCGTGCGTGTGGCACGAAGCAAAAATGCCCACACGTCCTGACGCAGCTACGTTAGGTACCCCGTGGGATGACTATTTAGTTGCCATCCTGGTTGGCAGATGTAGTTATCCGGGATGGCAAGTGTAGTTGTAAAAGCATGGCAACTCTATCTGTTTTGGTTAACTATAGTTGCCATGTCTAATTTATGGTAGTTGCCGCGTGTAATCAAATCATAGTTGCCGTGTGTGATTAACTACTTGCCACATATTGTCAAAACAGTAGTTGCCATGTGTGTTTACCTAGTTGACACGTGTGGTCTAACCATAGTTGATATGTATTGTTAATCACAGTTGCCATGTGTGTTTATCTGGTTGCCACGTACGCGCAACTGCAGTTGCCGTGTAGCAAAGAATCACAGTTGCCATGTGTGTGTACCGAGTTGCCATGTTCGCGTAACTGCAGTTGCCGTGTAGCAGAGAATCACAGTTGCCGTGTGTACCGCGTTGCCACGTTCGCATAACTGCAGTTGCCGTCCACAATATAGGAGTGCCGTATGGGCGAAAAGCAGTTCGCCCACACGCGCATGACCTAGGTGGTGGCTGTGTGGGAAAAAACTAGTTCGCCCACACAACACAGCTGGCAAACAACGTGGTACGGGCGTGTGGGCAAACTTTTCAACGCCCACACACCAGCCCCATCCTACGTGACACAAAAAATTAACCTTTTCGTGCCAAGATTCGTGCAAAAAGCACTGGACGACGATTCAGGTGTGTGGGCGAGTTGGGAAACGTCCATACGTGTGGGCGTTATACTTTTCGTAGATATAAGATGACCCGACGCTTGGATCTTTGTTAGCTCTTCCTCCGCAACTTCTCATCAAGAATACTTCTTCCGCTTCTCCACAACCACGATGGCGGCTCTCATGGCGCAGCGATCGCCGGGCCTCAACAAAATCCGCCGTGAGGCGTGAGCTCCAGCACAGCAGGAAGGCCGTCAACATGACCAAGGGCAGAGTTGAGAAGACATCCTCCTCGCCGCTGCGCCGATCCGACGACTGGAGCAAGCAGGTCCGACGCGTGCCCATCCCGCTCTCAATAGTCAAGGCTGCCACCAAGGGGATCTCCTACGTGCCGATGGGGGAGGTGAAGGAAAGGTGCACGGCCCCGCCGCGCCTTCATCCGCTCACCTTTCTGGCGTCCAGCAGCAGCATGAAGGTTTCCGCCGTCGCGAGCGCCGGAGCTCCCAGGAAATCCACCGCCCCGTCACCACCACGCCCGATCGCGTTTATTCCTCCGGGTTCAGCTGCCGCCGCCACCGTGAAGGTATCTGCGACGAATCCGCACGCGACGGCAAGAGCAGCCACCACCAGCACCAAGACAACAACCGGACAAGAGCGCATCAAGACGATCCCGGGCATGACCGTGAGGGTGCGCACGCGCGCATGGACCCTGCGGCCGACAGGCAGGAGGCTCGTCCTCTGGCGCAGCGCCGTCGTCTTCTCCGACGCAGATGAAGCTGGCTAAATTGAAGTGATCTACCACGGACAGTTCCCTCGAACTGTGCGCGTTGCCGTGGACGACGTCAAGAACATGCCGACCGTCGCCGAGAGCTAGGCTAGAGTCGTCGGAAAATGTTGGAGTGAATCACGGCCGGCCATGTACCATGTAGATTTGATTAGTACATGCATGCATGGCTCCCTGTTGTAATCATGAGATCAATTGATCAAAAGCAATGGAAATCGCACCTGTTTGCTGTTGCCATTAATCGTGTTCGTGTGTGTTACCACTCAGTAATCTTCTTTCTTGCCGGATTGATTCGATCATGTTAGCTAGTGTACGTGCGTACGAAGGGCATCACAATACACGCAGTAGAGAAGCGGCCAACTAATTAAGACGGTGGAGATAATTGTTAGCCTGAAAGATCTTGGGAAATATTTTGACGGCAGCTTGAAATAAGCCGCAAAGAATTCAGGACGTAACTTAGTTTTTGCTTAGTTCAAAATGACGTTGTTCTGGCGACGAAAGGCATAGTACTGGTCTTGATTTCTCTCCTTGGCCATTTGCATGGACACAAATAGCGATGAAAGGCATATTGTCTTTCTAGTTTCTACCATGCGTCCCGCTGCGCCCTACATGGAAAAGAATATCCAAGAAGCATGACATTAATATTGCCCATCAAGGAACATAGAGAAAGTTCAAGCACTCCATAAGATTTCTTGATCAAAATTAATTTACAGGGCATAGCTTTGACAGTGAATGAACATTATTCTTTTTGCAAAATTTGCTCAAGCCTCCGAACGAAAATGATGGAAATGCACCAGATAATATGAGGGCTTAATCAAAATAAGCTGGCCAGAAATAGATATCTCAAGGACAACAATATCTCTCAAAACTAAATAAATGATTTGAACAACACTTCGATTCTGTGCCTCGTCGATCATCTTAGCTCTCCAATCAAATCAATAGCATCCTAACAAAACAGGGACATGTAGAAGAAGTGAAAAGAGCTGAATCTTCATGACGTGCCTTCCACCTGAGTATAAGAACTGAAAAGGTACTGCATTTCCGCATATCAGTGTTGCGCAATAGTTGAAAGGGGCAAAGGGCTTTCAAAGAAATAAACAACTTGTTTGTTCTCCAATCTCTTTCTAAAGCAACAAGATATAAGTAAAAACATGAAAACATGAAAGAAGATAAAGAAACAACACAAACAATGATGTTTATATCTCACAATGAGTTAAATACACTGGATGTGCCTTAACTTGTCCATGACCGTGTCAGGACGTACGTCCAGCCCGTGTGGCATGCAAGCGTGGAAGTGGCCCACCTGTCAGTGCTGAGAGCTGGGAAGGCGCTTGGTGGCACACGGGTGAGGAATTTCTTGTGGACCCCCCCCCCCCCCCCCCCCCTTCATATTTCATTTACTCATGTAGCAAAGCCCCACAAATTAACAAAAAGAAAGAAATTGTGTGATGCAGGATCGATCTTGAGACCTCGTGATCGTGGATTGCATTACACACACTGGTTGTCAATCGGGACATACTTTGCTGAGTAGATATTGAAGAGGTCGAACTTTATATATTGCATTGCTATGCAAAAAGTAATTTCGGAGCACAGTCACATTGTGTCCTTTTTTTTAAAGTTCAAAGAAACAGATTTTACAACACTTGTTTTTTCTGTTTTTTTCTTTTTGTAAATGCACACACAGAAGTGTAATATATCCGTGGGGATTTTCATCAAAATATGTGTTTGTATGTGAGAGATAAAAAAATACATGGAAAATTCAGCTTGTTTTTTTCTGGCCGGATTTTTATCTTTTGGTGCAGGGTATAATATAACATAATTTTGAACAAATTTTGAAAGTCACTTAGAGCACATGCATATGTTTTTCTGTGAAAACAGTCAACTCTTTTTGAAACTTTAAAGTGCCTGTTTATAGCCTTCCAAAAAACATGCTCAGTGGCGACCGTGCTCCAAAAATCCGCTTTGGTTGGTATGCACCTCTTCAAGAGATTTTTATTATATATGGCACTTCTGTGGGCCTGCACAATTTTTCTTTTATCATTTCAAGTTCTTTATATTTATTTTACATATTATTTTTACCATTCAAAATATAAATGTAAGAAAAAATTACAACTGCCATAAACTTAAAGAAGGTGTTAGTGCATTTGAAAAATGTTCAACATGTTTTTAGAAAATGTTTCACATGTAATAAAAAATTATAACCTGTTTTTGAAAAATGTTCGTCTTGCATTAAAAAATGGCAATGTGTATTTTAAGAAAAGTTCAACGTGTATTAAAAAATTATTTGTAACATTTTGAAGAATTATATTGAAAAGTTCAACACAATACTTGTTAATACATGTTGAATAGTTTACAAAATACAGTGTTGTCAATTTGTTAATAATTGGATATTTTAGAAATACAATGAATATAAACACTAATTTCAAATATAAGTTAAACTATTTCAATCCCCATAATTTTTTGGAAAAGTTCATGTCTACCCTCTTCAAAGTAGTAAGCAATAATGATAACAGAAAAAATATTTGAAATAAAATAAAATAAAAAACAATTAATATTATAGGATATCATAATACGACTACCCATCGTCATAGTGAAAACCAAAATCGTCATGAAAATGTGTTTGGAGCAATTTGCTTTGCGACTATAAGGGCATCTCCAACCTTAGTCAGCAAATGGACGCCCCAAATGTTCATAGACACGTTCAGACGTGTGTGCATACATCCAGCTAGGCGTTGACCATCGAGCGATATATCCCCAAAATTTCCTACTTGTCAGTAGATATAAGGAGGGAAGTGAAAAGGTGTGTTTATGGTGGGATCCGAAGCTGAGTTTGCGGTGTATGTGGAATGCTTGAACGCCCCCATACCTCACCTTGATCTGGTTTGAGTTTGTGGGATTTCAGATAGTTCCGACTGCCTGGACAAATTTGGTGAGCCATAATGGATGTCTTTTTTTGTGCGGCGGACATATAGAGGAAATTTGGTAACTCAACAAATAGACGTCAACAAATTTTTGCGGATACATCCGGCGTGTAAGTGGACATCCGGCTGAGCGCGGACCATCCAACAATGTCCCTCAAATGTCATCCCATTTCAAACAAAGCAAGCACGAAATACAAACGAAGTTTAACGAAGTATCATATTTTACATGCAACCTAACAAAATTTAAGAAGTTTGACACAAACTTAACGTAAACCAAACTAAAACAAGATTAAACTATACTAGGTAGCAGATGGTGACCATGTAGGCATGGCCTTCGAGTTCATCGTCACTGTCATCCGGGCTATCGTCATCGGCCAACCCGGCGCAGACGAGCTACTTGTTGAGCCGACAGTGGGTGTATGACTCCTTTGTGGTCTTGTACTGATCAAGCGTCCAAACCTCCGTGAGTGCGGGATCCACGAGCACCCAGGGCAACACCTTGGTCTTGGCGAGCACCGCCAAGCGTTGCGCTCAATGCCGCTCCTGCCCTCATCCACCTCAGAGAGGCATTTGTTGCCCCCCAACAACAAGGACGAGGAGGGATTGCCATCTCCAGATAGTTAACCAAGCTAACACCACCAAAACATCTAGGAGGCGGTGTTGGAAATATGCCCTAGAGGCATAATAAAGTGGTTATTATTATATTTTCTTAATCATGATAAAGTTTATTATTTATGATAGAATTGTTTTGACCAAAAACTTAAATACATGTGTGGATACATAAACAAATACCGTGTCCCTAGTGAGCCTCTACTAGACTAGCTCGTTGATCAAAAGATGGTTAAGGTTTCCTAACCATAGACATGTGTTGTCACTTGATAACGGGATCACATCATTAGGAGAATGATGTGATGGACAAGTGTTGGGGAACGTAGTAATAATTCAAAAATTTCCTGCGGGTCACCAATATCAATCTAGGAGATGCTAGCAACGAGAGAGAGAGGGAATGCATCTGCATACCCTTGAAGATCGCTAAGCGGAGGTGTTACAAGAACGTGGTTCATGGAGTTGTACTCGCGACGATTCAAATCACGGAAGATCCGATCAAGCGCCGAACAGACGGCGCCTCCGCGTTCAACACACGTATAGCCCGGGGACGTCTCCTCCTTCTTGATCCAGCAAGGGGAGAGGAGAAGTTGAGGGAGAGCTCCAGCAGCACGTCAGCGTGGTGGTGGAGCTTGCAGTTTTTGTTGGGGAACGTAGTAATTTCAAAAAATTTCCTACGCACACGCAAGATCATGGTGATGCATAGCAACGAGGGGGAGAGTCTGATCTACGTACCCTTGTAGATCGCAACGGAAGTGTTGACACAACGTAGAGGAAGTAGTCATACGTCTTCTTCCCGATCCGACCGATCCAAGCACCGTTACTCCGGCACCTCCGAGTTCTTAGCACACGTACAGCTCGATGACGATCCCCGGGCTCCGATCCAACAAAGCTTCAGGGAGGAGTTCCGTGAGCACGACGGCGTGGTGACGATCTTGATGTACTACCGACGCAGGGCTTCGCCTAAGCACTGCAACAATATGATCGAGGTGGAATTTGGTGGCAGGGGGCACCGCACACGGCTAAGGAACGATCACCAAGGATCAACTTGTGTGTCATGGGGTGCCCCCTGCCTCCGTATATAATGGAGCAAGGGGGAGGGACCGGCCGGCCTAGGAGGAGGCGCGCCAAGGGGAGTCCTACTCCCACCGGGAGTAGGACTCCCTCCTTCCTTGTTGGAGTAGGAGAAGGGGAAAGAGGTGGAGAGGAATAAGGAAAAGGGGGCTGCGCCCCTTGTCCAATTCGGACCAGAGGGGGGGCGCAGGCCTCCTTCCTTTTGGCCTCTCTCCTCTATTCCCGTATGGCCCAATAAGGCCCATATACTCCCCGGCGAATTCCCGTAACTCTCCGGTACTCCGAAAAATACCCGAATTACTCGGAACCTTTCCGAAGTCCGAATATAGTCGTCCAATATATCGATCTTTACGTCTCGACCATTTCGAGACTCCTCGTCATGTTCCCGATCTTATCCGGGACTCCGAACTCCTTCGGTACATCAAAACTCATAAACTCATGATATAACTGTCATCGAAACCTTAAGCGTGCGGACCCTACGGTTCGAGAACAATGTAGACATGACCGAGACACGTCTCCGGTCAATAACCAATAGCGGGACCTGGATGCCCATATTGGCTCCTACATATTCTACGAAGATCTTTATCAGTCAGACCGCATAACAACATACGTTGTTCCCTTTGTCATCGGTATGTTACTTGCCCGAGATTCGATCGTCGGTATCCAATACCTAGTTCAATCTCGTTACCGGCAAGTCTCTTTACTCGTTCCGTAATACATCATCTCGCAACTAACTCATTAGTCACAATGCTTGCAAGGCTTATGTGATGTGTATTACCGAGAGGGCCCAGAGATACCTCTCCGACAATCGGAGTGACAAATCCTAATCTCGAAATACGCCAACCCAACATATACCTTTGGAGACACCTGTAGTACTCCTTTATAATCACCCAGTTACGTTGTGACGTTTGGTAGTACCCAAAGTGTTCCTCCGGTAAACGGGAGTTGCATAATCTCATAGTCATAGGAACATGTATAAGTCATGAAGAAAGCAATAGCAACATACTAAACGATCGGGTGCTAAGCTAATGAAATGGGTCATGTCAATCAGATCATTCAACTAATGATGTGACCTCGTTAATCAAATAACAACTCTTTTGTCTATGGTTAGGAAACATAACCATCTTTGATTAACGAGCTAGTCAAGTAGAGGCATACTAGTGACACTCTGTTTGTCTATGTATTCACACATGTATTATGTTTCCGGTTAATACAATTCTAGCATGAATAATAAACATTTATCATGATATAAGGAAATAAATAATAACTTTATTATTGCCTCTAGGGCATATTTCCTTCAGTCTTCCACTTGCACTAGAGTCAATAATCTAGATCACATCACCATGTGATTAACATCGATAATTCACATCATCATGTGATTAACACCCATAGTTCACATCGCCATGTGAACTATACCCAAAGGGTACTAAGGTGTGATCATGTTTTTCTTGTGAGAGAATCTTAGTCAACGGGTCTGCCACATTCAGATCCTCATGTATTTTGCAAATTTCTATGTCAACAATGCTCTGCATGGAGCTACTCGAGCTAATTGCTCCCACTTTCAATATGTATCTAGACCGAGACTTAGAGTCATCTAGATTAGTGTCAAAACTTGCATCGGCGTAACCCTTTACGACGAACCTTTTGTCATGTCCATAATCGAGAAACATATCCTTATTTCACTAAGGATAATTCTGACCGCTGTCAAGTGATCTACTCCTAGATCACTATTGTACTCCCTTGCCAAATCAGTGCAGGGTATACAATAGATCTAGTATACAGCATGACATACTTTATAGAACCTATGGCCAAGGCATAGGGAATGACTTTCATTCTCTTTCTATCTTCTGCCGTGGTCGGGCTTTGAGTCTTACTCAACTTCACACCTTGTAATACAGGCAAGAACTCTTTCTTTGACTGCTCCATTTTGAACTACTTCAAAATCTTGTCAAGGTATGTACTCATTGAAAAAACTTATCAAGCGTCTTGATCTATCTCTATAGATCTTGGAGCTCAATATGTAAGCAGCTTCACCAAAGTCTTTCTTTGAAAAACTCCTTTCAAACACTCCTTTATGCTTTACAGAATAATTCTACATTATTTCCGATCAACAATATGTCATTCACATATACTTATCAGAAATGTTGTAGTGCTCCCACTCACTTTCTTGTAAATACAGGCTTCACCGCAAGCCTGTATAAAACTATATGCTTTGATCAACTCATCAAAGCGTATATTCCAACTCCGAGATGCTTGCACCAGTCCACAGATGGATCGCTGGAGCTTGCACATTTTGTTAGCATCTTTCGGATTGACAAAACCTTCTATTGCATCATATACAACTCTTCTTTAAGGAATCCATTAAGGAATGCAGTTTTGTTTATCCATTTGCCAGATTTCATAAAATGCGGTAATTACTAACATGATTCGGACAGACTCAAGCATAGATACGAGTAAGAAGCTCTCATCGTAGTCAACACCTTGAACTTGTCGAAAACCTTTTGCGACAATTCTAGCTTTGTAGATAGTAACACTACTATCAGCGTCCGTCTTCCTCTTGAAGATCCATTTATTCTCAATTGCTTGCTGATCATCGGGCAAGTCAACCAAAGTCCAAACTTTGTTCTCATACATGGATCATATCCCAGATTTCATGGCCTCTAACCATTTCGCGGAATCCGGGCTCATCATCGCTTCCTCATAGTTCACAAGTTCGTCATGGTCTAGTAACATGACTTCCAGAACAGGATTACCGTACCACTCTGGTGCGGATCTCACTCTGGTTTACCTATGAGATTCAGTAGTAACTTGATCTGAAGTTACATGATCATCATCATTAGCTTCCTCACTAATTGGTGTAGGTGTCACAGAAACTGGTTTCTGTGATGTACTACTTTCCAATAAGGGAGAAGGTACAATTACCTTATCAAGTTTTCCACTTTCCTCCCACTCACTTCTTTCGAGAGAAACTCCTTCTCTGGAAAGGATCCATTCTCGGCAACGAATATCTTGCCTTCGGATCTGTGATAGAAGGTGTACCCAACAGTCTCCTTTTGGGTATCCTATGAAGACATATTTCTCCGATTTGGTTTTGAGCTTATCAGGATGAAACTTTTTCACATAAGCATCACAACCCCAAACTATAAGAAAGGACTACTTTGGTTTCTTGCTAAACCACAGTTCAGATTGTGTCGTCTCAACGGACTTAGATGGTGCCCCTTTTTTAACGTGAATGCGGCTGTCTCTAATGCATAACCCCAAAACGATAGTGGTAGATCGGTAAGAGACATCATAGATCGCACTGTATCTAATAAAGTACGGTTATGACGTTCGGACACACCATTATGCTGTGGTGTTCCAGGTGGCGTGAGTAGTGAAATTATTTCACATTGTTTTAACTGAAGACCAAACTCGTAGCTCAAATACTCTTTTCCACGATCAGATCGTAGAAACTTTATTTTCTTGTTACGATGATTTTCCACTTCACTCTGAAATTATATGAACTTTTCAAATGTATCAGACTTCTATTTCATTAAGTAGATATACCCATATCTGCTCAAATCATCTGTGAAGGTCTGAAAATAATGATACCCGCTGCAAGCCTTAAATATTCATCGAACCACATACATCAGTATGTATGATTTCCAACAAATCTGTTGCTTGCTCCATTGTTCCGGAGAATGGCGTTTTAGTCATCTTGCCGAAAAGGCATGGTTTGCAAGCATCAAGTGATTCATAATCAAGTGATTCCGAAAGCCCATCAGCATGGAGTTTCTTCATGCGCTTTATACCAGTATGACCTAAATGGCAGTGCCACAAATAAGTTGCACTATCATTATTAACTTTGCATCTTTTGGTTTCAATATTATGAATATGTGTATCACTACGATCGAGATCCAACAAACTTGTTTCATTGGGTGTATGACCATCGAAGGTTTTATTCATGTAAACAGAACAACAATTATTCTCTGACTTTAATGAATAACCGTATTGCAATAAACATGATCAAATCATATTCATGCTCAACGCAAAAACCAAATAACACTTATTTAAGTTCAACACTAATCCCGAAAGTATAGGGGAGTGTGCGATGATGATCATATCAATCTTGGAACTACTTCCAACACACATCGTCACTTCACCCTTAACTAGTCTCTATTTATTCTGCAACTCCCATTTCGAGTTACTAATTTTAGCAACTGAACTAGTATCAAACACTGAGGGTTTGCTATAAACACTAGTAAAGTACACATCAATAACATGTATATCAAATATACTTATGTTCACTTTGCCATCCTTCTTATCCGCCAAATACTTGGGGCAGTTCCGCTTCCAGTGACCAGTCCCTTTGCAGTAGAAGCACTTAGTCTCAGGCTTAGGACCAGACTTGGGCTTCTTCACTTGAGCAGCAACTTGCTTGCCGTTCTTCTTGAAGTTCCCCTTCTTCCCTTTTGCCCTTTTCTTCAAACTAGTGGTCTTGTCAACCATCAACACTTGATGTTTTTCTTGATTTCTACCTTCGTCGATTTCAGCATCACGAAGAGTTTGGGAATCGTTTCCGTTATCCCTTGCATATCATAGTTCATCACGAAGTTCTACTAACTTGGTGATGGTGACTAGAGAATTCTGTCAATCACTATCTTATCTGGAAGATTAACTCCTACTTGATTCAAGCGATTGTAGTACCCAGACAATCTGAGCACATGCTCACTAGTTGAGCGATTTGAAGGAAATATGCCCTAGAGGCAATGATAAAGTTATTATTTATTTCCTTATATCATGATAAATGTTTATTATTCATGCTAGAATTGTATTAATCGGAAACATAATACATGTGTGAATACATAGACCAACAGAGTGTCACTAGTATGCCTCTACTTGACTAGCTCGTTAATCAAAGATGGTTATGTTTCCTAACCATGAACAAAGAGTTGTTGTTTGATTAACGAGGTCACATCATTAGTAGAATGATCTGATTGACATGACCCATTCCATTAGCTTAGCACCCGATCGTTTAGTATGTTGCTATTGCTTTCTTCATGACTTATACATGTTCCTATAACTATGAGATTATGCAACTCCCGTTTACCGGAGGAACACTTTGGGTACTACCAAACGTCACAATGTAACTGGGTGATTATAAAGGAGTACTACAGGTGTCTCCAATGATAGATGTTGGGTTGGCGTATTTCGAGATTAGGGTTTGTCACTCCGATTGTCGGAGAGGTATCTCTGGGCCCTCTCGGTAATGCACATCACATAAGCCTTGCAAGCACTACAACTAATATGTTAGTTGTGAGATGATGTATTACGGAACGAGTAAAGAGACTTGCCGGTAACAAGATTGAACTAGGTATTGGATACCGACAATCGAATCTCGGACAAGTAACATACCGATGACAAAGGGAACAACGTATGTTGTTATGCGGTCTGACCGATAAAGATCTTCGTAGAATATGTAGGAGCCAATATGGGCATCCAGGTCCCGCTATTGGTTATTGACCAGAGACGTGTCTCGGTCATGTCTACATTGTTCTCGAACCGTAGGGTCCGCACGCTTAACGTTACGATGACAGTTATTATGAGTTTATGCATTTTGATGTACCGAAGGTTGTTCGGTCATCCGGATGAGATCACGGACATGACGAGGAGTCTCGAAATGGTCGAGACGTAAAGATTGATATATTGGAAGC
The DNA here is from genome assembly GCA_034509565.1 of Triticum monococcum. Taxonomy (NCBI): domain Eukaryota; kingdom Viridiplantae; phylum Streptophyta; class Magnoliopsida; order Poales; family Poaceae; genus Triticum; species Triticum monococcum. The sequence continues at coordinate 69,329,630 of CM067842.1, read as the reverse complement.
CTATGTTTGGACATAGGAAGTGTTCCGGGTGAAATCGGGATTTTACCGGAATACCGGGAGGGTTACCGGAACCCCCCGGGAGACTAATGGGCCTATTGGGCCTTAGTGGAAAAAGAGAAAAGGGGCAGCCCATAGCTGGCCGGCGCCCCCCCCCCTTTCCCCAAGTCCTAGTAGGACTAGCAGAAGGGGCCGGCCCCCCCTCTCTCTCCTTTCCCCCCAAGAGTCCTAATTGGATTAGGATTGGAGGGGGGAGTCCTACTCCCGGTAGGAGTAGGACTCCCCCTGCGCCTCCCTCTCCCTGGTCGGCCGGCCCCCCTTCCTCCAACCTTTATATACGGGGGCAGGGGACACCCCAAGACACACAAGTTGATCCTTGAGATCGTTCCTTAGCCGTGTGCGGTGCCCCCTGCCACCAAATTCCACCTCGATCATACCGTTACAGTGCTTAGGCGAAGCCCTGCGTCGGTAGTACATCAAGATCGTCACCACGCCGTCGTGCTGACGGAACTCTTCCTCGACGCTTTGCTGGATCGGAGCCCGAGGAACGTCATCGAGCTGAACGTGTGCTAAGAACTCGGAGGTGCCGGAGTAACGGTGCTTGGATCGGTCGGATCGGGAAGAAGACGTACGACTACTTCCTCTATGTTGTGTGATCGCTTCCGCAGTCGGTCTGCGTTGGTACGTAGACAACACTCTCCCCTCTCGTTGCTATGCATCACCATGATCTTGCGTGTGCGTAGGAAAATTTTCGAAATTACTACGTTCCCCAACAGTGGCATCCGAGCCTAGGTTTTATGGTTTGATGTTATTTGCACGAGTAGAACACAAGTGAGTTGTGGGCGATACAAGTCATACTGCCTACCAGCATGTCATACTTTGGTTCGGTGGTATTGTTGGGTGAGACGATCCGGACCAACCTTACGCGTACTCTTACGCGAGACCGGTTCCCTCGACGTGCTTTGCACATAGATGGCTTGCGGAAGACTGTCTCTCCAACTTTAGTTGAACCAAGTGTGACTACGCCCGGTCCTTGAGAAGGTTAAAACGGAGTCTATTTGACGAACTATCGTTGTGGTTTTGATGCGTAGGTGAGATGAGTTCTTACTTAAGCCCGTAGCAGCCACGTAAAACTTGCAACAACAAAGTAGAGGACGTCTAACTTGTTTTTGCAGGGTATGTTGTGATGTGATATGGTCAAGGCATGATGCTGATTTTATTGTATGAGATGATCATGTTTTGTAACCAAGTTATCGGCAACTGGCAGGAGCCATATGGTTGTCGCTTTATTGTATGCAATGCAATCGCGATGTAATGCTTTACTTTATTACTAAACGGTAGTGATAGTCGTGGAAGCATAAGATTGGCGAGACGACAACGATACTACGATGGAGATCAAGGTGTCGCGCCGGTGACAATGGTGATCATGACGGTGCTTCGGAGATGGAGATCACAAGCACAAGATGATGATGGCCATATCATATCACTTATATTGATTGCATGTGATGTTTATCCCTTTTATGCATCTTATCTTGCTTTGATTGACGGTAGCATTATAAGATGATCTCTCACTAAAATTATCAAGAAGTGTTCTCCCTGAGTATGCACCGTTGCCAAAGTTCGTCGTGCCCAGACACCACGTGATGATCGGGTGTGATAAGCTCTACGTTCAAATACAACGGGTGCAAAACAGTTGCACACGCAGAATACTCAGGTTATACTTGACGAGCCAAGCATATACAGATATGGCCTCGGAACACGGAGACCAAAAGGTCGAGCGTGAATCATATAGTAGATATGATCAACATAACGATGTTCACCATTGAAAACTACTCCATCTCACGTGATGATCGGTTATGGTTTAGTTGATTTGGATCACGTGATCGCTTAGAAGATTAGAGGGATGTCTATCTGAGTGGGAGTTCCTAAGTAATTTGATTAACTGAACTTAAACTTATCATGAACTTAGTACCTGATAGTATCTTGCTTGTTAATGTTGATTGTAGATAGATGGCTCGTGCTATTGTTCCGTTGGATTTTAATGCGTTCCTTGAGAAAGCAAAGTTGAAAGATGATGGTAGCAATTACACGGACTGGGTCCGTAACCTGAGGATTATCCTCATTGCTGCACAGAAGAATTACGTCCTGGAAGCACCGCTGGGTGACAGGCCTGCTGCTGGAGCAACGCCAGATGTTATGAACGTCTGGCAGAGCAAAGCTGATGACTACTCGATAGTTCAGTGTGCCATGCTTTACGGCTTAGAATCGGGACTTCAACGACGTTTTGAACGTCATGGTGCATATGAGATGTTCCAGGAGTTGAAGTTAATATTTCAAGCAAATGCCCGAATTGAGAGATATGAAGTCTCCAATAAGTTCTATAGCTGCAAGATGGAGGAGAACAGTTCTGTCAGTGAGCATATACTCAAAATGTCTGGGTATAATAATCACTTGATTCAGATGGGAGTTAATCTTCCAGATGACTGCGTCATTGACAGAATTCTCCAATCACTACCACCAAGCTACAAGAGCTTCGTGATGAACTACAATATGCAAGGGATGAACAAGACTATTCCCGAGCTCTTCGCAATGCTGAAAGCTGCGGAGGTAGAAATCAAGAAGGAGCATCAAGTGTTGATGGTTAGCAAAACCACTAGTTTCAAGAAAAAGGGCAAAGGGAAGAAGAAGGGAAACTTCAAGAAGAACAGCAAGCAAGTTGCTGCTCAGGAGAAGAAACCCAAGTCTGGACCTAAGCCTGAAACAGAGTGCTTCTACTGCAAGCAGACTGGTCACTGGAAGCGGAACTGCCCCAAGTATTTGGCGGATAAGAAGGATGGCAAAGTGAGCAAAGGTATATGTGATATACATGTTATTGATGTGTACCTTACTAGAGCTCGCAGTAGCACCTGGGTATTTGATACTGGTTCTGTTGCTAATATTTGCAACTCGAAACAGGGACTACGGAATAAGCGGACGCTAGCAAAGGACGAGGTGACGATGCGCGTGGGAAACGGTTCCAAAGTCGATGTGATCGCGGTCGGCATGCTACCTCTACATCTACCTTCGGGATTAATATTAGACCTAAATAATTGTTATTTGGTGCCAGCGTTGACCATGAACATTATATCTGGATCTTGTTTGATGCGAGACGGTTATTCATTTAAATCAGAGAATAATGGTTGTTCTATTTATATGAGTAATATCTTTTATGGTCATGCACCTTTGAAGAGTGGTCTATTCTTGTTGAATCTCAATGATAGTGATACACATATTCATAATGTAGAAGCCAAAAGATGCAAAGTTAATAATGATAGTGCAACTTATTTGTGGCACTGCCGTTTGGGTCATATCGGTGTAAAGCGCATGAAGAAACTCCATACTGATGGGCTTTTGGAACCACTTGATTATGAATCACTTGGTACTTGCGAACCGTGCCTCATAGGCAAGATGACTAAAACACCGTTTTCCGGTACTATGGAGAGAGCAACAGATTTATTGGAAATCATACATACCGATGTATGTGGTCCGATGAATATTGAGGCTCGTGGCGGATATCGTTATTTTCTCACCTTCACAGATGATTTAAGCAGATATGGGTATATCTACTTAATGAAACATAAGTCTGAAACATTTGAAAAGTTCAAAGAATTTCAGAGTGAGGTTGAAAATCATTGTAACAAGAAAATAAAGTTTCTACGATCTGATCGTGGAGGAGAATATTTGAGTTACGAGTTTGGTGTACATTTGAAAAATTGTGGAATAGTTTCGCAACTCACGCCACCCGGAACACCATAGCGTAATGGTGTGTCCGAACGTCGTAATCGTACTTTACTAGATATGGTGCGATCTATGATGTCTCTTACTGATTTACCGCTATCGTTTTGGGGTTATGCTTTAGAGACGGCCGCATTCACGTTAAATAGGGCACCATCAAAATCCGTTGAGACGACACCTTATGAACTATGGTTTGGCAAGAAACCAAAGTTGTCGTTTCTTAAAGTTTGGGGCTGCGATGCTTATGTGAAAAAGCTTCAACCTGATAAGCTCGAACCGAAATCGGAGAAATGTGTCTTCATAGGATATCCAAAGGAAACTATTGGATACACCTTCTATCACAGATCCGAAGGCAAGACTTTCGTTGCTAAATTCAGAAACTTTCTAGAGAAGGAGTTTCTCTCGAAAGAAGTGAGTGGGAGGAAAGTAGAACTTGACGAGGTAACTGTACCTGCTCCCTTATTGGAAAATAGTACATCACAGAAAACTGTTTCTGCGACACCTATACCAATCAGTGAGGAAGCTAATGATGATGATCATGAAACTTCAGGACAAGATACTACTGAACCACGTAGATCAACCAGAGTGAGATCCGCACCAGAGTGGTACGGTAATCCAGTTCTGGAAGTCATGCTACTAGATCATGATGAACCTACGAACTATGAAGAAGCGATGGTGAGCCCAGATTCCGCAAAGTGGCTTGAGGCCATGAAATCTGAGATGGGATCCATGTATGAAAACAAAGTATGGACTTTGGTTGACTTGCCCGATGATCGGCAAGCAATTGAGAATAAATGGATCTTCAAGAAAAAGACTGACGCTGACGGTAATGTTACTGTCTATAAAGCTCGACTTGTCGCGAAAGGTTTTCGACAAGTTCAAGGGGTTGACTACGATGAGACCTTCTCACCCGTAGCGATGCTTAAGTCCGTCAGAATTATGTTAGCAATTGCCGCATTTTATGATTATGAAATATGGCAGATGGATGTCAAAACTGCATTCCTGAATGGATTTCTGGAAGAAGAGTTGTATATGATACAACCAGAAGGTTTTGTCGATCCAAAAGGAGCTAACAAAGTATGCAAACTCCAGCGATCCATTTATGGACTGGTGCAAGCATCTCGGAGTTGGAATAAACGCTTTGATAGTGTGATCAAAGCATTTGGCTTTATACAGACTTTTGGAGAAGCCTGTATTTACAAGAAAGTGAGTGGAGCTCTGTAGCATTTCTGATATTATATGTGGATGACATATTGCTGATTGGAAATGATATAGAATTTCTGGATAGCATAAAGGGATACTTGAATAAAAGTTTTTCGATGAAAGACCTCGGGGAAGCTGCTTACATATTAGGCATAAAGATCTATAGAGATAGATCAAAACGCTTAATTGTACTTTCACAGAGCACATACCTTGACAAGATTTTGAAGAAGTTCAAAATGGATCAAGCAAAGAAAGGGTTCTTGCCTGTGTTACAAGGTGTGAAGTTGAGTCAGACTCAATGCGCGACCACTGCAGAAGATAGAGAGAAAATCAAAGATGTTCCCTATGCTTCAGCCATAGGCTCTATCATGTATGCAATGCTGTGTACCAGACCTGATGTGTGCCTTGCTATAAGTTTAGCAGGGAGGTACCAAAGTAATCCAGGAATGGATCACTGGACAGCGGTCAAGAATATCCTGAAATACCTGAAAAGGACTAAGGATATGTTTCTCGTATATGGAGGTGACAAAGAGCTCACCGTAAGAGGTTACGTTGATGCAAGCTTTGACACTGATCCGGACGATTCTAAATCGCAAACCGGATACGTGTTCACTTTAAACGGTGGAGCTGTCAGTTGGTGCAGTTCTAAACAAAGCGTCATAGCGGGATCTACATGTGAAGCGGAGTACATAGCTGCTTCGGAAGCAGCGAACGAAGGAGTCTGGATGAAGGAGTTCATATCCGATCTAGGTGTCATACCTAGTGCATCGGGTCCAATGAAAATCTTCTGTGACAATACTGGAGCAATTGCCTTGGCAAAGGAATCCAGATTTCACAAAAGAACCAAACACATCAAGAGACGCTTCAACTCCATCCAGGATTTAGTCCAGGTGGGAGACATAGAGATTTGCAAGATACATACGGATCTGAATGTTGCAGACTCGTTGACTAAGCCTCTTCCACGAGCAAAACATGATCAGCACCAAGGCTCCATGGGTGTTAGAATCATTACTGTGTAATCTAGATTATTGACTCTAGTGCAAGTGGGAGACTGAAGGAAATATGCCCTAGAGGCAATGATAAAGTTATTATTTATTTCCTTATATCATGATAAATGTTTATTATTCATGCTAGAATTGTATTAATCGGAAACATAATACATGTGTGAATACATAGACCAACAGAGTGTCACTAGTATGCCTCTACTTGACTAGCTCGTTAATCAAAGATGGTTATGTTTCCTAACCATGAACAAAGAGTTGTTGTTTGATTAACGAGGTCACATCATTAGTAGAATGATCTGATTGACATGACCCATTCCATTAGCTTAGCACCCGATCGTTTAGTATGTTGCTATTGCTTTCTTCATGACTTATACATGTTCCTATAACTATGAGATTATGCAACTCCCGTTTACCGGAGGAACACTTTGGGTACTACCAAACGTCACAATGTAACTGGGTGATTATAAAGGAGTACTACAGGTGTCTCCAATGATAGATGTTGGGTTGGCGTATTTCGAGATTAGGGTTTGTCACTCCGATTGTCGGAGAGGTATCTCTGGGCCCTCTCGGTAATGCACATCACATAAGCCTTGCAAGCACTACAACTAATATGTTAGTTGTGAGATGATGTATTACGGAACGAGTAAAGAGACTTGCCGGTAACGAGATTGAACTAGGTATTGGATACCGACGATCGAATCTCGGACAAGTAACATACCGATGACAAAGGGAACAACGTATGTTGTTATGCGGTCTGACCGATAGAGATCTTCGTAGAATATGTAGGAGCCAATATGGGCATCTAGGTCCCGCTATTGGTTATTGACCAGAGACGTGTCTCGGTCATGTCTACATTGTTCTCGAACCGTAGGGTCCGCACGCTTAACGTTACGATGACAGTTATTATGAGTTTATGCATTTTGATGTACCGAAGGTTGTTCGGAGTTCCGGATGAGATCACGGACATGACGAGGAGTCTTGAAATGGTCGAGACGTAAAGATTGATATATTGGAAGCCTATGTTTGGACATAGGAAGTGTTCCGGGTGAAATCGGGATTTTACCGGAATACCTGGAGGGTTACCGGAACCCCCCGGGAGACTAATGGGCCTATTGGGCCTTAGTGGAAAAAGAGAAAAGGGGCAGCCCATAGCTGGCCGGTGCCCCCCCCCTTTCCCCAAGTCCTAGTAGGACTAGGAGAAGGGGCCGGCCCCCCTCTCTCTCCTTTCCCCCCAAGAGTCCTAATTGGATTAGGATTGGAGGGGGGAGTCCTACTCCCGGTAGGAGTAGGACTCCCCCTGCACCTCCCTCTCCCTGGCCGGCCGGCCCCCCTTCCTCCAACCTTTATATACGGGGGCAGGGGACACCCCAAGACACACAAGTTGATCCTTGAGATCGTTCCTTAGCCGTGTGCGGTGCCCCCTGCCACCAAATTCCACCTCGATCATACCGTTACAGTGCTTAGGCGAAGCCCTGCGTCGGTAGTACATCAAGATCGTCACCACGCCGTCGTGCTGACGGAACTCTTCCTCGACGCTTTGCTGGATCGGAGCCCGAGGAACGTCATCGAGCTGAACGTGTGCTAAGAACTCGGAGGTGCCGGAGTAACGGTGCTTGGATCGGTCGGATCGGGAAGAAGACGTACGACTACTTCCTCTACGTTGTGTGATCGCTTCCGCAGTCGGTCTGCGTTGGTACGTAGACAACACTCTCCCCTCTCGTTGCTATGCATCACCATGATCTTGCGTGTGCGTAGGAAAATTTTCGAAATTACTACGTTCCCCAACACGGTTCTCCTCCATCTTTTAGCTATAGAACTTGTTGGAGACTTCATATCTCTCAACTCGGGTATTTGCTTGAAATATTAACTTCAACTCCTGGAACATCTCATATGGTCCATGACGTTCAAAACATCTTTGAAGTCCCGATTCTAAGCCATTAAGCATGGTGCACTAAACTATCAAATAGTCATCATATTGAGCTAGCCAAACGTTCATAACGTCTGCATCTGCTCCTGCAATAGGTCTGTCACCTAGCGGTGCATCAAGGACACAATTTTTCTGTGCAGCAATGAGGATAAACCTCAGATCACTGATCCAATCCGTATCATTGCTACTGACATCTTTCAACACAATTTTCTCTAGGAACATATCAAAATAAACATATGAAAGCAACAACGCGAGCTATTGAGCTACAACATAGATATGCTAATACTGCCAGGACTAAGTTCATGATAAATTAAAGTTCAATTAATCATATTACTTAAGAACTCCCACTTAGATAGACATCCCTCTAATCCTCTAAGTGATCACGTGATCCAAATCAACTAAACCATAACCGATCATCACGTGAGATGGAGTAGTTTTCAATGGTGAACATCGTTATGTTGATCATATCTACTATGTGATTCACGCTCGACCTTTCGGTCTCTGTGTTCCGAGGCCATACCTGCATATGCTAGGCTCGTCAAGTTTAACCTGAGTATTCTGCGTGTGCAAAACTGGCTTGCACCCGTTGTAGATGGACGTAGAGCTTATCACACCCGATCATCACATGGTGTCTGGGCACGACGAACTTTGGCAACGGTGCATACTCAGGGAGAACACTTCTTGATAATTTAGTGAGAGATCATCTTATAATGCTACCGTCAATCAAAGCAAGATAAGATGCATAAAAAGATAAACATCACATGCAATCAAAATATGTGACATGATATGGCCATCATCATCTTGTGCCTTTGATCTCCATCTTCAAAGCATCGTCATGATTTCCATCGTCACCGGCATGACATTATGATCTCCATCATCTTGATCTATATCAATATGTTGTCACATGGTCGTCTCGCCGACTATTGCTCTTGCAACTATTGCTATCGCATAGCGATAAAGTAAAGCAATTATTGGGCGCTTGCATCTTATGCAATGGACAGACAACCATAAGGCTTTTGCCAGTTGCCGATAACTTCAACAAAACATGATCATCTTATACAACAACTTATAACTCATCACGTTTTAACCATATCACATCACAACATGCCCTGCAAAAACAAGTTAGACGTCCTCTACTTTGTTGTTGCAAATTTTACGTGGCTGCTACGGGCTTAGCAAGAACCAATCTTACCTACGCATCAAAACCACAACGATAGTTTGTCAAATAGACTCCGTTTTAACCTTCGCAAGGACCGGGCGTAGCCACACTCGATTCAACTAAAGTTGGAGAAACAGTCACCCGCAAGTCACCTATGTGCAAAGCACGTCGGGGAAACCGGTCTCGCGTAAGCGTACGCGTAATGTCGGTCCGGGCCGCTTCATCCAACAATACCGCCGAACCAAAGTATGACATGCTGGTAGCCAGTATGACTTATATCGCCCACAACTCACTTGTGTTCTACTCGTGCATATAACATCAAACCATAAAACCTAGGCTCGGATGCCACTGTTGGGGAACGTAGTAATTTCAAAAAATTTCCTACGCACACGCAAGATCATGGTGATGCATAGCAACGAGGGGGAGAGTCTGATCTACGTACCCTTGTAGATCGCAACGGAAGCGTTGACACAACGTAGAGGAAGTAGTCGTACGTCTTCTTCCCGATCCGACCGATCCAAGCACCGTTACTCCGGCACCTCCGAGTTCTTAGCACATGTACAGCTCGATGACGATCCCCGGGCTCCGATCCAACAAAGCTTCAGGGAGGAGTTCCGTCAGCACGACGGCGTGGTGACGATCTTGATGTACTACCGACGCAGGGCTTCGCCTAAGCACTGCAACAATATGATCGAGGTGGAATTTGGTGGCAGGGGGCACCGCACACGGCTAAGGAACGATCACCAAGGATCAACTTGTGTGTCATGGGGTGCCCCCTGCCTCCGTATATAAAGGAGCAAGGGGGAGGGGCCAGCCGACCTAGGAGGAGGCGCGCCAAGGGGAGTCCTACTCCCACCGGGAGTAGGACTCCCTCCTTCCTTGTTGGAGTAGGAGAAGGGGAAAGAGGTGGAGAGGAATAAGGAAAAGGGGGCTGCGCCCCTTGTCCAATTCGGACCAGAGGGGGGGCGCAGGCCTCCTTCCTTTTGGCCTCTCTCCTCTATTCCCGTATGGCCCAATAAGGCCCATATACTTGTTGGGGAACGTAGTAATTTCAAAAAATTTCCTACGCACACGCAAGATCATGGTGATGCATAGCAACGAGGGGGAGAGTGTTGTCTACGTACCAACGCAGACCGACAGCGGAAGCGATCACATAACGTAGAGGAAGTAGTCGTACGTCTTCTTCCCGATCCGACCGATCGAAGCACCGTTACTCCGGCACCTCTGAGTTCTTAGCACACGTTCAGCTCGATGACGATCCTCGGGCTTCGATCCAGCAAAGCATCGAGGAAGAGTTCCATCAGCACGACGGCGTGGTGACGATCTTGATGTACTACCGACGCAGGGCTTCGCCTAATCTCTACAACGATATGACCGAGGTGGAATTTGGTGGCAGGGGGCACCGCACACGGCTAAGGAACGATCAACAATGATCAACTTGTGTGTCTATGGGGTGCCCCCTGCCCCTGTATATAAAGGATGAAGGAGGAGGAGGCCGACCAAGGCATAAGGTGCGGCCAGGATGGGAGTCCTACTAGGACTCCAAGTCCTAGTAGGAGTCCATCAAGAGGGGAGGAAGGGAGAAGGAATAGGAGGAGAAGGAGAGGTGGCCGGCCCCCTTTTCCCTAGTCCAATTCGGACCAAAGGGGAGGGCGAGCGCAGCAGCCTTTTCCTCTTCCCACTAAAGCCCATCAAGGCCCATTACTTCTCCCGTAACTACCCGGTACTCTGAAAAATACCCGAATCACTCGGAACCTTTCCGATGTCCGAATATAGTCGTCCAATATATCGATCTTTACGTCTCGACCATTTCGAGACTCCTCGTCATGTCCCCGATCTCATCCGGGACTCCGAACTCCTTCGGTACATCAAAACTCATAAACTCATAATACAACTGTCATCGAAACCTTAAGCGTGCGGACCCTACGGTTCGAGAACAATGTAGACATGACCGAGACACGTCTCCGGTCAATAACCAATAGCGGGACCTGGATGCCCATATTGGCTCCTACATATTCTACGAAGATCTTTATCGGTTAGACCGCATAACAACATACGTTGTTCCCTTTGTCATCGGTATGTTACTTGCCCGAGATTCGATCGTCGGTATCCAATACCTAGTTCAATCTCGTTACTGGCAAGTCTCTTTACTCGTTCCGTAATACATCATCCCGCAACTAACTCATTAGTTGCAATGCTTGCAAGGCTTAAGTGATGTGCATTACTGAGAGGGCCCAGAGATACCTCTCCGACAATCGGAGTGACAAATCCTAATCTCGAAATACGCCAACCCAACATCTACCTTTGGAGACACCTGTAATACTCCTTTATAATCACCCAGTTACGTTGTGACGTTTGGTAGCACCCAAAGTGTTCCTCCGGCAAACGGGAGTTGCATAATCTCATAGTCATAGGAACATGTATAAGTCATGAAGAAAGCAATAGCAACATACTAAACGATCGGGTGCTAAGCTAATGAAATGGGTCATGTCAATCAGATCATTCAACTAATGATATGACCTCGTTAATCAAATAACAACTCTTTTGTCCATGGTTAGGAAACATAACCATCTTTGATTAACGAGCTAGTCAAGTAGAGGCATACTAGTGACACTCTGTTTGTCTATGTATTCACACATGTATTATGTTTCCGGTTAATACAATTCTAGCATGAATAATAAACATTTATCATGATATAAGGAAATAAATAATAACTTTATTATTGCCTCTAGGGCATATTTACTTCAGTCTCCCACTTGCACTAGAGTCAATAATCTAGTTCACATCGCCATGTGATTTAGTAGAAATAGTTCACATCACCATGTGATTAACACCCATAGTTCACATCGTCATGTGACCAACACTCAAAGGGTTTACTAGAGTCAGTAATCTAGTTCACATCTCTATGTGATTAACACCCAAAGAGTACTAAGGTGTGATCATGTTTTTGCTTGTGAGATAATTTTAGTCAACGGGTCTGTCACATTCAGATCCGTAAGTATTTTGCAAAATTCTTTGTCCATAATGGTCTGCACGGAGCTACTCTAGATAATTGCTCCCACTTTCAATATGTATCTAGATTGTGACTTTAGATTCATCTGGATCAGTGTCAAAACTTGCATCCACGTAACCCTTTACTACGAACCTTTTTGTCACGTCCATAATCGAGAAACACATCCTTATTTCACTAAGGATAATTCTGACCGCTGTCCAGTGATCTACTCCTAGATCACTATTGTACTCCCTTGCCAAATCAGTGCAGGGTATATAATAGATCTGGTACACAGCATGGCATACTTTATAGAACCTATGAATGAGGCATAGGGAATGACTTTATTCTCTTTCTATCTTCTGCCGTGGTCGGGCTTTGAGTCTTTACTCAACTTCACACCTTGTAACACAGGCAAGAAACCTTTTCTTTGACTGTTCCGTTTTGAACTACTTCAAAATCTTGTCAAGGTATGTACTTATTGAAAAACTTATCAAGCGTCTTGATCTATCTCTATAGATCTTGAAGCTCAATATGTAAGCAGCTTTACCGAAGTCTTTCTTTGAAAAACTCCTTTCAAACACTCCTTTTATGCTTTACAGAATAATTCTACATTATTTCCGATCAACAATATGTCATTCACATATACTTATCAGAAATGCTGTAGTGCTCCCACTCACTTTCTCGTAAATACAGGCTTCATCGCAAGTCTGTATAAAACTATATGCTTTGATCAACTTATCAAAGCGTATATTCCAACTCCGAGATGCTTGCACTAGTCCACAGATGGATCGCTGGAGCTTGCACATTTTGTTAGCACCTTTCGGATTGACAAAACCTTCTAGTTGCATCACATACAACTCTTCTTTAATAAATCCATTAAGGAATGCAGTTTTGTTTATCCATTTGCCAGATTTCATAAAATGCGGCAATTGCTAACATGATTCGGACAGACTTAAGCATAGATACGAGTGAGAAAAACTCATCGTAGTCAACACCTTGAACTTGTCGAAAACCTTTTTCGACAATTCTAGCTTTGTAGATAGTAACACTACTATCAGCGTCCGTCTTCCTCTTGAAGATCCATTTATTTTCTATGGTTTGCCGATCATCGGGCAAATCCATCAAAGTCCATACTTTGTTCTCATACATGGATCATATCTCAGATTTCATGGCCTCAAACCATTTCGCGGAATCTGGGCTCATCATCGCTTCCTCATAGTTCGTAGGTTCATCATGATCTAGTAGCATGACTTCCAGAAAAGGATAACCGTACCACTATGGCGCGGATCTTACTCTGGTTGATCTACGAGGTTCAGTAGTATCTTGTTCTGAAGTTTCATGATCATCATCATTAGCTTCCTCACTAACTGGTGTAGGTGTCACAGAAACAGTTTTCTGTGATGTACTACTTTCCAATAAGGGAGCAGGTACAGTTACCTCGTCAAGTTCTACTTTCCTCCCACTCACTTCTTTCGAGAGAAACTCCTTCTCCAGAAAGTTTCTGAATTTTAGCAACAAAAGTCTTGCCTTCGGATCTGTGATAGAAGGTGTATCCAATAGTTTCCTTTGGATATCCTATGAAGACGCACATCTCCGATTTGAGTTTGAGCTTATCAGGATGAAATTTTTTCATATAAGCATCGCAACCCCAAACTTTAAGAAACGACAGCTTAGGTTTCTTGCCAAACCATAGTTCACACGGTGTCGTCTCAACGGATTTAGATGGTGCCCTATTTAACGTGAATGCAACTGTCTCTAATGCATAACCCCAAAACGATAGTGGTAAATCGGTAAGAAACATCATAGATTGCACTATATCCAATAAAGTACGGTTATGACGTTCGGACACACCATTATGTTGTGGTGTTCCAGGTGGCGTGAGTAGTGAAACTATTTCACATTGGTTTAACTGAAGACCAAACTCGTAACTCAAATACTCTTTTCCATGATCAGATCGTAGAAACTTTATTTTCTTGTTACGATGATTTTCCACTTCACTCTGAAATCATATGAACTTTTCAAATGTATCAGACTTCTATTTCATTAAGTAGATATACCCATATCTGCTCAAATCATCTGTGAAGGTCAGAAAATAATGATACCCGCCGCAAGCCTTAAATATTCATCGGACCACATACATCAGTATGTATGATTTCCAACAAATCTGTTGCTTGCTCCATTGTTCCGGAGAACGGCGTTTTAGTCATCTTGCCCAAAAGGCATGGTTCGCAAGCATCAAGTGATTCATAATCAAGTGATTCCGAAAGCCCATCAGCATGGAGTTTCTTCATGCGCTTTATACCAATATGACCTAAACGGCAGTGCCACAAATAAGTTGCACTATCATTATTAACTTTGCATCTTTTGGTTTCAATATTATGAATATGTGTATCACTACGATCGAGATCCAACGAACTTGTTTCATTGGGTGTATGACCATCGAAGGTTTTATTCATGTAAACAGAACAACAATTATTCTCTGACTTTAATGAATAACCATATTGCAATAAACATGATCACATCACATTCATGCTCAATGCAAAAACCAAATAACACTTATTTAAGTTCAACACTAATCCCGAAAGTATAGGGGAGTGTGTGATGATGATCATATCAATCTTGGAACTACTTCCAACACACATCGTCACTTCACCCTTAACTAGTCTCTGTTTATTCTGCAACTCCTGTTTCGAGTTACTACTCTTAGCAACTGAACTAATATAAAATACTAAGGGGTTGCTATAAACACTAGTAAAGCACACATCAATAACATGTATATCAAATATACTTTTGTTCATTTTGCCATCCTTCTTATCCGCCAAATACTTGGGGTAGTTCCGCTTCCAGTGACCAGTCCCTTTGCAGTAGAAGCACTTAGTCTCAGGCTTAGGACCAGACTTGGGCTTCTTCACTTGAGTAGCAACTTGCTTGCCGTTCTTCTTGAAGTTCCCCTTCTTCCCTTTTGCCCTTTTCTTCAAACTAGTGGTCTTTCCAACCATCAACACTTGATGTTTTTCTTGATTTCTACCTTCATCGATTTCAGCATCACGAAGAGCTTGGGAATCGTTTCCGTTATCCCTTGCATATCATAGTTCATCACGAAGTTCTACTAACTTGGTGATGGTGACTAGAGAATTCTGTCAATCACTATCTTATCTGGAAGATTAACTCCCACTTGATTCAAGCGATTGTAGTACCCAGACAATCTGAGCACATGCTCACTAGTTGAGCGATTCTCCTCCATCTTTTAGCTATAGAACTTGTTGGAGACTTCATATCTCTCAACTCGGGTATTTGCTTGAAATATTAACTTCAACTCCTGGAACATCTCATATGGTCCATGACGTTCAAAACGTCTTTGAAGTCCCGATTCTAAGCCATTAAGCATGGTGCACTAAACTATCAAGTAGTCATCATATTGAGCTAGCCAAACGTTCATAACGTCTGCATCTTCTCCTGCAATAGGTCTGTCACCTAGCGGTGCATCAAGGACATAATTTTTCTGTGCAGCAATGAGGATAAACCTCAGATCATGGATCCAATCCGTATCATTGCTACTAACATCTTTCAACATAATTTTCTCTAGGAACATATCAAAATAAACACAGGGAAGCAACAACGCGAGCTATTGATCTATAACAAAATTTGCAAAATACTACCAGGACTAAGTTCATGATAAATTTAAGTTCAATTAATCATATTACTTAAGAACTCCCACTTAGATAGATATCCCTCTAATCCTCTAAGTGATCACGTGATCCAAATCAACTAAACCATAACCGATCATCACGTGAGATGGAGTAGTTTTCAATGGTGAACATCGTTATGTTGATCATATCTACTATATGATTCACGCTCGACCTTTCGGTCTCTGTGTTCCGAGGCCATATCTGTATATGCTTGGCTCGTCAAGTAACCTGAGTATTCCGCGTGTGCAACTGTTTTGCACCCGTTGTATTTGAATGTAGAACCTATCACACCCGATCATCACGTGGTGTCTCAGCACGAAGAACTTTCGCAACGGTGCATACTCAGGGAGAACACTTCTTGATAATTTAGTGAGAGATCATCTTATAATGCTACCGTCAATCAAAGCAAAAATAAGATGTATAAAAGATAAACATCATATGCAATCAAAATATGTGACATGATATGGCCATCATCATCTTGCTTCTTTGATCTCCATCTCCAAAGTACTGTCATGATCTCTGTCATCACCGGCATGACACCATGATCTCCATCATCTTGATCTATATCAATGTGTCGTCACACGGTCGTCTCGCCAACTATTGCTCCTGCAACTATTGCTATCGCATAGCGATAAAGTAAAGCAATTATTTGGCGCTTGCATCTTATGCAATAAAGAGACAACCATAAGGCTTTTGCCAGTTGCTGATAACTTCAACAAAACATGATCATCTCATACAACAACTTATATCTCATCACGTCTTGACCATATCATATCACAACATGCCCTGCAAAAACAAGTTAGACGTCCTCTACTTTGTTGTTGCAAGTTTTACGTGGCTGCTACGGGCTTAAGCAAGAACCAATCTCACCTACGCATCAAAACCACAACGATAGTTTGTCAAATAGACTCCGTTCTAACCTTCGCAAGGACCGGGCGTAGCCACACTCGGTTCAACTAAAGTTGGAGAAACAGTCACCCGCAAGTCACCTATGTGCAAAGCACGTCGGGGAAACTGGTCTCGCGTAAGCGTACGCGTAATGTCGGTCCGGGCCGCTTCATCCAACAATACCGCCGAACCAAAGTATGACATGCTGGTAGGCAGTATGACTTATATCGCCCACAACTCACTTGTGTTCTACTCGTGCATATAACATCAAACCATAAAACCTAGGCTCGGATGCCACTATTGGGGAACGTAGTAATTTCAAAAAATTTCCTACGCACACTCAAGATCATGGTGATGCATAGCAACGAGGGGGAGAGTCTGATCTACGTACCCTTGTAGATCGCAACGGAAGCATTGACACAACATAGAGGAAGTAGTCGTACGTCTTCTTCCCGATCCGACCGATCCAAGCACCGTTACTCCGGCACCTCCGAGTTCTTAGCACACGTTCGGCTCGATGACGATCCTCGGGCTCCGATCCAGCAAAGCGTCGAGGAAGAGTTCTGTCAGCACGACGGCGTGGTGACGATCTTGATGTACTACCGACGCAGGGCTTCGCCTAAGCTCTACAACGATATGACCGAGGTGGAATTTGGTGGCAGGGGGCACCGCACACGGCTAAGGAACGATCAACAATGATCAACTTGTGTGTCTATGGAGTGCCCCCTGCCCCTGTATATAAAGGATGAAGGAGGAGGAGGCCGGCCAAGGCATAAGGTGCGGCCAGGATGGGAGTCCTACTAGGACTGCAAGTCCTAGTAGGAGTCCATCAAGAGGGGAGGAAGGGAGAAGGAATAGGAGGAGAAGGAGAGGTGGCCGGCCCCCTTTTCCCTAGTCCAATTCGGACCAAAGGGGAGGGGGGGCGCAGCAGCCTTTTCCTCTTCCCACTAAAGCCCATCAAGGCCCATTACTTCTCCCGTAACTACCCGGTACTCCGAAAAATACCTGAATCACTCGGTACCTTTCCGATGTCCGAATATAGTCGTCCAATATATCGATCTTTACGTCTCGACCATTTCGAGACTCCTCGTCATGTCCCCGATCTCATCCGGGACTCCGAACTCCTTCGGTACATCAAAACTCATAAACTCATAATACAACTGTCATCGAAATCTTAAGCGTGCGGACCCTACGGTTCGAGAACAATGTCGACATGACAGAGACACGTCTCCGGTCAATAACCAATAGCGGGACCTGGATGCCCATATTGGCTCCTACATATTCTACGAAGATCTTTATCGGTCAGACCGCATAACAACATACGTTGTTCCCTTTGTCATCGGTATGTTACTTGCCCGAGATTCGATCGTCGGTATCCAATACCTAGTTCAATCTCGTTACTGGCAAGTCTCTTTACTCGTTCCGTAATACATCATCCTGCAACTAACTCATTAGTTGCAATGCTTGCAAGGCTTAAGTGATGTGCATTACCGAGAGGGCCCAGAGATACCTCTCCGACAATCGGAGTGACAAATCCTAATCTCGAAATACGCCAACCCAACATCTACCTTTGGAGACACCTGTAGTACTCCTTTATAAACACTCAGTTACGTTGTGATGTTTGGTAGCACCCAAAGTGTTCCTCTGGCAAACGGGAGTTGCATAATCTCATAGTCATAGGAACATGTATAAGTCATGAAGAAAGCAATAGCAACATACTAAACGATCGTGTGCTAAGCTAATGGAATGGGTCATGTCAATCAGATCATTCAACTAATGATGTGACCTCGTTAATCAAATAACAACTCTTTTGTCCATGGTTAGGAAACATAACCATCTTTGATTAACGAGCTAGTTAAGTAGAGGCATACTAGTGACACTCTGTTTGTCTATGTATTCACACATGTATTATGTTTCCGGTTAACACAATTCTAGCATGAATAATAAACATTTATCATAATATAAGGAAATAAATAATAACTTTATTATTGCCTCTAGGGCATATTTCCTTCAATACTCCCCGGCGAATTCCCGTAACTCTCCGGTACTCCGAAAAATACCCGAATCACTCGGAACCTTTCCGAAGTCCGAATATAGTCGTCCAATATATCGATCTTTACGTCTCGACCATTTCGAGACTCCTCGTCATGTCCCCGATCTCATCCGGGAGTCCGAACTCCTTCGGTACATCAAAACTCATAAACTCATAATATAACTGTCATCGAAACCTTAAGCGTGCGGACCCTACGGTTCGAGAACAATGTAGACATTACCGAGACACGTCTCCGGTCAATAAACAATAGCGGGACCTGGATGCCCATATTGGCTCCTACATATTCTATGAAGATCTTTATCGGTCAGACCGCATAACAACATACGTTGTTCTCTTTGTCATCGGTATGTTACTTGCCCGAGATTTGATCGTCGGTATCCAATACCTAGTTCAATCTCGTTACCGGCAAGTCTCTTTACTCGTTCCGTAATACATCATCTCGCAACTAACTCATTAGTCACAATGCTTGCAAGGCTTATGTGATGTGTATTACCGAGAGGGCCCAGAGATACCTCTCCGACAATCGGAGTGACAAATCCTAATCTCGAAATACGCCAACCCAACATATACCTTTGGAGACACCTGTAGTACTCCTTTATAATCACCCAGTTACGTTGTGACGTTTGGTAGTACCCAAAGTGTTCCTCCGGTAAACGGGAGTTGCATAATCTCATAGTCATAGGAACATGTATAAGTCATGAAGAAAGCAATAGCAACATACTAAACGATCGGGTGCTAAGCTAATGAAATGGGTCATGTCAATCAGATCATTCAACTAATGATGTGACCTCGTTAATCAAATAACAACTCTTTTGTCTATGGTTAGGAAACATAACCATCTTTGATTAACGAGCTAGTCAAGTAGAGGCATACTAGTGACACTCTGTTTGTCTATGTATTCACACATGTATTATGTTTCCGGTTAATACAATTCTAGCATGAATAACAAACATTTATCATGATATAAGGAAATAAATAATAACTTTATTTTTGCCTCTAGGGCATATTTCCTTCAGTTTTCGGGCAGGGCTTCGCGAAGCACTACGGAGGAGGAGGAGGTGTTGGAGAGGGGGAGGGCTGCGCCAGGGAAGGGGTGCGGTTGCCCTCCCACCCCCCTCTATTTATAGGGTGAAGGGATAGGGGGTCGGTGAAGGAAATATGCCCTAGAGGCAATAATAAAGTTATTATTTATTTCCTTATTTCATGATAAATGTTTATTGTTCATGCTAGAATTGTATTAACCGGAAACATAATACATGTGTGAATACATAGACAAACTTAGTGTCACTAGTATGCCTCTACTTGACTAGCTCGTTAATCAAAGATGGTTATGTTTCCTAACCATGAACAAGGTGTTGTTATTTGATTAACGAGGTCACATCATTAGTTGAATGATCTGATTGACATGACCCATTTCATTAGCTTAGCACCCGATTGTTTAGTATGTTGCTATTGAATTCTTCATGACTTATACATGTTCCTATGACTGAGATTATGCAACTCCCGTTTACTGGAGGAACACTTTGTGTGCTACCAAACGTCACAATGTAACTGAGTGATTATAAAGGAGCTCTACAGGTGTCTCCAAAGGTAGATGTTGGGTTGGCGTATTTCGAGATTAGGATTTGTCACTCCGATTGTCGGAGAGGTATCTCTGGGCCCTCTCGGTAATGCACATCACATAAGCCTTGCAAGCATTGTGACTAATAAGTTAGTTGCGAGATGATGTATTACGGAACGAGTAAAGAGACTTTCCGGTAATGAGATTGAACTAGGTATTCTATACCGACGATCGAATCTCAGGCAAGTAACATACCGATGACAAAGGGAACAACGTATGTTGTTATGCGGTCTGACCGATAAAGATCTTCATAGAATATGTAGGAGCCAATATGGGCATCTAGGTTCCGCTATTGGTTATTGACCGGAGATGTGTCTCAGTCATGTCTACATTGTTCTCGAACCGTAGGGTCCGCACGCTTAACGTTACGATGACAGTTATTATGAGTTTATGCATTTTGATGTACCGAAGTTAGTTCGAAGTCCCGGATGTGATCACGGACATGACGAGGAGTCTCGAAATGGCCGAGACATAAAGATTTATATATTAGAAGCCTATATTTGGATATCGGAAGTGTTCCGGGTGAAATCGGGATTTTACCGAAGTACCGGGAGGTTACCGGAACCCCCCGGGAGCTATATGGGCCTTAATGGGCTTTAGTGGAAAGGAGAAAGGGGCAGCCCAAGGTGGCCGCGTGCCTCCCCCCTCCCCTAGTCCTATTAGGACTAGGAGAGGTGGCCGGGCCCCCTCTCTCTCTTTCCCCCTCGGGGAATCCTAATCCAACTAGGATTGGGGGGGGGGGAGTCCTACTCCCGGTAGGAGTAGGACTCCTCCTGCGCCCTCCTCCTGGCCGGCCGCACCCTCCCCCTTGGCTCCTTTATATACGGAGGCAGGGGCACCTCTAGACACACAAGTTGATCATTGAGATCGCTCCTTAGCCGTGTGCGGTGCCCCCTGCCACCATATTCCACCTCGATCATATCGTTGTAGTGCTTAGGCGAAGCCCTGCGTCGGTAGTACATCAAGATCGTCATCACGCCGTCGTGCTGACGGAATTCCTCCCTGAAGCTTTGCTGGATCGAAGCCCGGGGATCGTCATCGAGCTGTACGTGTGCTAAGAACTCGAAGGTGCCGGAGTAACGGTGCTTGGATCGATCGGATCGGGAAGAAGACGTACGACTACTTCCTATACGTTGTGTCAACGCTTCCGTTGCAATCTACAAGGGTACGTAGATCAGACTCTCCCCCTCGTTGCTATGCATCACCATGATCTTGCATGTGCGTAGGAATTTTTTTGAAATTACTACGTTCCCCAACAGTGGCATTCGAGCCAGGTTTTATGGTTTGATGTTATGTGCACGAGTAGAACACAAGTGAGTTGTGGGTGATATAAGTCATACTGCCTACCAGCATGTCATATTTTGGTTCGGCGATATTGTTGGATGAAGCGGCCCGGACCGACATTACGCGTACACTTACGCGAGACCGGTTCTCCCGACGTGCTTTGCACATAGGTGGCTTGCGGGTGACTGTTTCTCCAACTTTAGTTGAACCGAGTGTGGCTACGCCCGGTCCTTGCGAAGGTTAAAACGGAGTCTATTTGACAAACCATCATTGTGGTTTTGATGCGTAGGTGAGATTGGTTCTTGCTTAAGCCCGTAGCAGCCACATAAAACTTGCAACAACAAAGTAGAGGACGTCTAACTTGTTTTTGCAGGGCATGTTGTGATGTGATATGGTCAAGACATGATGCTAAATTTTATTGTATGAGATGATCATGTTTTGTAACCGAGTTATCGGCAACTGGCAGGAGCCATATAGTTGTCGCTTTATTGTATGCAATGCAATCGCGCTGTAATGCTTTACTTTATCACTAAGCGATAGCGATAGTCGTGGAAGCATAAAAGTGGCGAGACGACAACGATGCTGCGATGGAGATCAAGGTTTCGCGCCGGTGACGATGGTGATCATGACGGTGCTTCGGAGATGGAGATCACAGGCACAAGATGATGATGGCCATATCATATCACTTATATTGATTGCATGTGATGTTTATCTTTTATGCATCTTATCTTGCTTTGATTGACGGTAGCATTATAAGATGATCTCTCACTAAATTATGAAGAAGTGTTCTCCCTGAGTATGCACCGTTGCGAAAGTTCTTCGTGCTGAGACACCACGTGATGATCGGGTGTGATAGGCTCTACGTTCAAATACAACGGGTGCAAAACAGTTGCACACGCGGAATACTCAGGTTATACTTGACGAGCCAAGCATATACAGATATGGCCTCGGAACACGGAGACCGAAAGGTCGAGCGTGAATCATATAGTAGATATGATCAACATAGTGATGTTCACCAATGAAACTACTCCATCTCACGTGATGATCGGACATGGTTTAGTTGATTTGGATCACGTGATCACTTAGAGGATTAGAGGGATGCCTATCTAAGTGGGAGTTCTTAAGTAATATGATTAATTGAACTTAAATTTATCATGAACTTAGTCCTGGTAGTATTTTGTAAATCATGTTGTAGATCAATAGCTCGCGTTGTTGCTTCCCCGTGTTTATTTTGATATGTTCCTAGAGAAAATTGTATTGAAAGATGTTAGTAGCAATGATGCAGATTGGATCCGTGATCTGAGGTTTATCCTCATTGCTGCACAGAAGAATTATGTCCTTGATGCACCGCTAGGTGACAGACCTATTGCAGGAGCAGATGCAGACGTTATGAATGTTTGGCTATCTCAATATGATGACTACTTGATAGTTTAGTGCACCATGCTTAATGGCTTAGAATCGGGACTTCAAAGACGTTTTGAACGTCATGGACCATATGAGATGTTCCAGGAGTTGAAGATAATATTTCAAGCAAATACCCGAGTTGGGAGATATTAAGTCTCCAACAAGTTCTATAGCTAAAATATGGAGGAGAATCACTCAACTAGTGAGCATGTGCTCAGATTGTCTGGGCACTACAATCGCTTGAATCAAGTGGGAGTTAATCTTCCAGATAAGATAGTGATTGACGGAATTCTCTAGTCACCATGACCAAGTTAGTAGAACTTCGTGATGAACTATAGTATGCAAGCGATGACGAAAACGACTCCCGAGCTTTTCATGATGATGAAATCGATGAAGGTAGAAATCAAGAAAAACATCAAGTGTTGATGGTAGACAAGACCACTAGTTTCAAGAAAAGGGCAGAGCAAAGAAGGGGAACTTCAAAAAGAATAGCAAGCAAGTTGCTGCTCAAGTGAAGAAGCCCAAGTCTGGACCTAAGCCTGAGACTGAGTGCTTCTACTGCAAAGGGACTGGTCACTGGAAGCGGAACTACCCCAAGTGATTGGCAGATAAGAAGGATGGCAAAGTGAACATAAGTATATTTGATATACATGTTATTGATGTGTACTTTACTAGTGTTTATAGCAACCCCTCAGTATTTGATACTAGTTCAGTTGCTAAGATTAGTAACTCGAAACGGGAGTTGCAGAATAAACAGAGACTAGTTAAGGGTGAAGTGACGATGTGTGTTGGAAGTGGTTCCAAGATTGATATGATCATCATCGCACACTCCCTATAAATTTGGGATTAGTGTTGAACCTAAATAAGTGTTATTTGGTGTTTATGTTGAGCATGAATATGATTTGATCATGTTTATTGTAATAGGGTTATTCATTTAAGTAAGAGAATAAATTGTTGTTCTATTTACATGAATAAAACCTTATATGGTTACACACCCAATGAAAATAGTTCATTGGATCTAGATCGTAGTGATACACATAATCATAATATTGAAACCAAAAGATGCAAAGTTAATAATGATAGTGCAACTTATTTGTAGCACTGCCGTCTAGGTCATATTGGTGTAAAGAGGATGAAGAAACTCCATGCTGATGGGCTTTTGGAATCACTTGATTATGAATCAGTTGATGCTTCCGAACCATGCCTCATGGACAAGATGACTAAGACTCTGTTCTTCGGAACAATGGAGCGAGCAACAGATTTGTTGGAAATCATACGTACTGATGTATGTCGTCCGATAAATATTGAGGCTCGCGATAGGTCTCATTATTTTCTGACCTTCACAGATGATTTGAGCAGATATGAGTATATCTACTTGATGAAACATAAAGTCTGAAACATTTGAAAAGTTCAAAGAATTTCAGAGTGAAGTGGAGAATCATTGTAACAAGAAAATAAGGTTTCTACGATCTAATCGCGGAGACAAATATTTGAGTTACGAGTTTGGTCTTCAATTAAAACAATGTGGAATAGTTTCACAAATTCGTGCCACCCGGAACACCACAGCATAATGGTGTGTCCGAACATCATAGCCGTACTTTATTAGATATTGTGCAAATCTATGATGTTTCTTACCGATTTACCACTATCGTTTTTGAGGTTATGCATTAAAGACAGTTGCATTCACGTTAAAAAGGGGCACCATCTAAGTCCGTTGAGATGACACAATCTGAACTGTGGTTTAGCAAGAAACCAAAGTTGTCGTTTCTTAAAGTTTGGGGTTGTGATGCTTATGTGAAAAAGTTTTATCCTGATAAGCTCAAAACCAAATCGGAGAAATATGTCTTCATAGGATACCCAAAAGGAGACTGTTGGGTACACCTTCTATCACAGATCCTAAGGCAAGACATTCGTTGCTTATAATGGAACCTTTCTAGAGAAGGGGTTTCTCTCGAAAGAAGTGAGTGGGAGGAAAGTAGAACTTGATAAGGTAATTGTACCTTCTCCCTTATTGGAAAGTAGTTCATCACAGAAATCTATTCCTGTGACTACTACACCAATTAGTGAGGAAGCTAATGATGATGATCATAAAACTTCAGATCAAGTTACTACCGAATCTCGTAGGTAAACCAGAGTGAGATCCGCACCAGAGTGGTATAGTAATCCTGTTCTGGAAATCATGTTACTAGACCATGACGAACTTGCGAACTATGAGGAAGCGATGATGAGCCCAGATTCCGCAAAATGGCTTAAGGCCATGAAATCTGACATGGGATTCATGTATGAGAACAAAGTATGGACTTTGGTTGACTTGCCCGATGATCGGCAAGCCATAGAAAATAAATGGATCTTCAAGAGGAAGACGGACGTTGATAGTAGTGTTACTATCTACAAAGCTAGAATTATCGCAAAAGGTTTTCGACAAGTTCAAAGTGTTGACTACGATGAGAGTTTCTCACTCGTATATATGCTTAAGTATGTCCGAATCATGTTAGCAATTGCCGCATTTTATGAAATCTGGCAAATGGATAAACAAAACTGCATTCCTTAAAGGATTTCTTAAAGAAGAGTTGTATATGGTGCAACCAGTAGGTTTTGTCAATCCTAAAGGTGCTAACAAAATATGCAAGCTCCAGCGATTCATCTATGGACTGGTGCAAGCATCTTGGAGTTGGAATACATGCTTTGATAAGTTGATCAAAGCATATAGTTTTATACCGACTTGCGGTGAAGCCTGTATTTACAAGAAAGTGAGTGGGAGCACTACAACATTTCTGATAAGTATATGTGAATGACATATTGTTGATCGGAAATAATGTAGAATTATTCTGGAAATCATAAAGGAGTGTTTGACAGGAGTTTTTCAAAGAAAGACTTCGGTGAAGCTGCTTACATATTGAGCATCAAGATCTATAGAGATAGATCAAGACGCTTGATAAGGTTTTTCAATAAATACATACCTTGACAAGATTTTGAAGTAGTTCAAAATGGAACAGTCAAAGAAAGAGTTTCTTGCTTATGTTACAAGGTGTGAAATTGAGTAAGACTCAAAGCCCGACCACGGCAGAAGATAGAAAGAGAATGAATGTCATTCCCTATGCCTTGGTCATAGGTTCTATAAAGTATGCCATGCTGTGTACCAGATCTATTGTATACCCTACCACTGAGTTTGGCAAGGGAGTACAATAGTGATCTAGGAGTAGATCACTGGACAACGGTCAAAATTATCCTTAGTGGAATAAGGATATGTTTCTCGATTATGGAAGTGAAAAAAGGTTCATCGTAAGGGGTTACGCCGATGCAAGTTTTGACACTAATCTAGGTGACTCTAAGTCTCGGTCTAGATACATATTGAAAGTGGGAGCAATTAGCTAGAGTAGCTCCATGCATAGCATTGTTGACATAGAAATTTGCAAAATACATGCGGATCTGAATGTGGCAGACCCGTTGACTAAGATTCTCTCACAAGCAAAACATGATCATACCTTAGTACTCTTTGGGTGTTAATCACATTGCGATGTGAACTAGATTACTGAATCTAGTAAACCCTTTGGGTATTGGTCACATGGCGATGTGAACTATGGGTGTTAATCACATGATGATGTGAACTATCGATGTTAATCACATGGTGATGTGATCTAGATTATTGACTCTAGTGCAAGTGGGAGACTGAAGGAAATATACCCTAGAGGCAATAATAAAGTTATTGTTTATTTCCTCATTTCATGATAAATGTTTATTGTTCATGCTAGAATTGTATTAACCGGAAACATAATACATGTGTGAATACATAGACAAACTTAGTGTCACTAGTATGCCTCTACTTGACTAGCTCGTTAATCAAAGATGGTTATGTTTCCTAACCATGAACAAGGTGTTGTTATTTGATTAACGAGGTCACATCATTAGTTGAATGATCTGATTGACATGACCCATTTCATTAGCTTAGCACCCGATCGTTGAGTATGTTGCTATTGCTTTCTTCATGACTTATACATGTTCCTATGACTATGAGATTATGCAACTCCCGTTTACCGGAGGAACACTTTGTGTGCTACCAAACGTCACAACGTAACTGGGTGATTATAAAGGAGCTCTATAGGTGTCTCCAAAGGTAGATGTTGGGTTGGCGTATTTCGAGATTAGGATTTGTCACTTCGATTGTCGGAGAGGTATCTCTGGGCCCTCTCGGTAATGCACATCACATAAGCCTTGCAAGCATTGTGACTAATAAGTTAGTTGCGACATGATGTATTACGGAACGAGTAAAGAGACTTGTCGGTAACGAGATTGAACTAGGTATTGGATACCGACGATCGAATCTCGGGCAAGTAACATACCGATGACAAAGGGAACAACGTATGTTGTTATGCGGTCTGACCGATAAAGACCTTCGTAGAATATGTAGGAGCCAATATGGGCATCCAGGTCCCGCTATTGGTTATTGACCGGAGATGTGTCTCAGTCATGTCTACATTGTTCTCGAACCATAGGGTCCGCACGCTTAACGTTACGATGACAGTTATTATGAGTTTATGCATTTTGATGTACCGAAGTTAGTTCGGAGTCCCGGATGTGATCACGGACATGACGAGGAGTCTCAAAATGGCCGAGACATAAAGATTGATATATTGGAAGCCTATATTTGGATATCGGAAGTGTTCCGGGTGAAATCGGGATTTTACCGGAGTACCGGGAGGTTACCGGAACCCCCCGGGAACCATATGGGCCTTAATGGGCTTTAGTGGAAAGGAGAAAGGGGCAACCCAAGGTGGCCGCGCGCCTCCCCCCTCCCCTAGTCCTATTAGGACTAGGAGAGGTGGCTGGCCCCCCTCTCTCTCTTTCCCCCTCGGGGAATCCTAATCCAACTAGGATTGGGGGGGGGGGAGTCCTACTCCCGGTAGGAGTAGGACTCCTCCTGCGCCCTCCTCCTGGCCGGCCGCACCCTCCCCCTTGGCTCCTTTATATACGGAGGCAGGGGGCACCTCTAGACACACAAGTTGATCATTGAGATCGTTCCTTAGCCGTGTGCGGTGCCCCCTGCCACCATATTCCACCTCGATCATATCGTTGTAGTGCTTAGGCGAAGCCCTGCGTCGGTAGTACATCAAGATCGTCATCACGCTGTCGTGCTGACGGAACTCCTCCCTGAAGCTTTGCTGGATCGGAGCCCGGGGATCGTCATCAAGCTGTACGTGTGCTAATAACTCAGAGGTGCCGGAGTAACGGTGCTTGGATCGGTCGGATCGGGAAGAAGACGTACGACTACTTCCTCTATGTTGTGTCAACGCTTCCGTTGCGATCTACAAGGGTACATAGATCAGACTCCCCCCCTCGTTGCTATGCATCACCATGATCTTGCGTGTGCGTAGGAAGTTTTTTGAAATTACTATGTTCCCCAACAGTCGCCCCCCTAGATGCATCTAGAGGGGGCGGCCAGGGGGGACTTGCCCCCCAAGTTAGGTGGGAGGCGCCCCCACCCCCTAGGGTTTTCAACCGTAGGCGCCTTGGGCCCTTGGGGGGCACCATCCCACCAGGGGCTGGTTCCCTCCTTTGTTCAGCCCACTTGGCCCACCAGGGCAGGTGGCCCCACTCGGTGGATCCCCGGACACCTTTCGGTGGTCCCGGTACAATACCGATAACCCCTGAAATTATTCCGGTAACTGAAACTGGACTTTCCATATATAATTCTTCACCTCCGGACCATTCCGAAACTCCTTGTGATGTCCGGGATATCATCCGAGACTCCGAACAACCTTCGGTGACCACATACTATTTCCCATAGCAACTCTAGCATCACCGAACCTTAAGTGTGTAGACCCTATGGGTTCGGGAATCATGCAGACATGACCGAGACATCTCTCCGGCCAATAACCAACAGCGGGATTTGGATACCCATGTTGGCTCCCAAATGTTCCATGATGATCTCATCGGATGAACCACGATGTCGGGGATTCAATCAATCCCATATGCAATTCCCTTTGTCCATCGGTATGTTACTTGCCCGAGATTCGATCGTCGGTATCCCCATAACTCGTTCAATCTCATTACCGGCAACTTTCTTTACTCGTTCCTTAATGCATGATCCCGTGACCAGCTCCTTAGTCACATTGAGCTCATTATGATGATGCATTACCGAGTGCGCCCAGAGATACCTCTCCGTCACACGGAGTGACAAATCCCAGTCTCAATTCGTGCCAACCCAACAGACACTTTCGGAGATACCTGTAGTGCACCTTTATAGCCACCCAGTTATGTTGTGATGTTTGGTACACCCAAAGCATTCCTACGGTATCCGGGAGTTTCACAATCTCATGGTCTAAGGAAATGATACTTGACATTAGAAAAGCTTTAGTAAACGAACTACACGATCTTGTCCTACGCTTAGGATTGGGTCTTGTCCATCATGTCATTCTCCCAATGATGTGATCCCGTTATCAACGACATCCAATGTCCATGGACAGGAAACCACGACCATCTATTGATCAACGAGCTAGTCAACTAGAGGCTCACTAGGGACATATTACGATCTATGTATTCACACATGTATTACGGTTTCCGGTTAATACTATTATAGCATGAACAATAGACAATTATCATGAACAAGGAAATATAATAATAACCACTTTATTATTGCCTCTAGGGCATATTTCCAACAACAAGACCCATCTGTTAGCATAGCATATGATCGTTCAGTTTATTGTTATTGCTTTCTTAACGTCAAATACATATTCCTTCGACCATGAGATCATGCAACTCCCGGATACCGGAGGAATACCCTGTGTTCTATCAAACGTCACAAGTAACTGGGTGATCATACATATGCTCTACAGGTATCTCCGAAGGTGTCTATTGAGTTGGCATGAATCGAGATTGGGATATATTTGTCACTTCGTATGACGGAGAGGTATCTCTGGGCCCTCTCGGTAATACAACATCACAAGAAGCTTGCAAGCAAAGTGACGAATGAGTTAGTTACAAGATGATGTATTACGAAACGAGTAAAGAGACTTGCTGGTAACGAGATTGAACTAGGTATAGAGATACCGACGATCGAATCTCGGATAAGTAACATACCGACAGACAAAGGGAACTGCGTATGTTGTCATAAAGGTTCGACCGATAAATATCTTCGTAGAATATGTAGGAACCAATATGGGCATCCAAGTCCCACTATTGGTTATTGACCGGAGAAGCGTCTCGGTCATGTCTACATCATTCTCAAACCCGTAGGGTCTGCACGCTTAACGTTCTTTGACAATATAGTATTATATGACTTATGTGAGTTGGTGACCGAATGTTGTTTGGAGTGACGAATGAGATCACGGACATGACTAGGAGCTCTGGAATGGTCCGGAGGTAAAGATTGATATATAGGATGATAGTATTTGGTCTCCAAAAAGGTTTCGGAATGCACCAGGTATTTATCATATCACCGGAAGGGGTTCCGGGAGACCTACAAGGAGGTATTGGGCCAAACGGGCCAAGGGAGGGAGCACACCAGCCCACAAGGGGCTGGCGTGCCCACCTCCTGGCCGCCGACCCTCTAGGGAAGGAAAGGGGGGCCTAAGGCAGGGAGCTGCCCCCCTCCTGCCATCCCCTCCATCCCAGGGCGGCCGTCAGCCCCCTTTGAAGCGCGCCCTAGGGCAGCCCCTCCTCCCCCACCTATATATATGAGAGGAGGGAGAGGGGCAACACACACCATGATCCCCAAGCCGTGTGCGGCGCCCCCTCTCCCTCTAGTTTTAGTTACTCCTTCATCCACGTCGTTATGCTTGGTGAAGCCCTGCAGATAGTTTTACCACCACCGTCACCACGCCCTCGTGCTGCCAGAACTCATCTACTACTTCGCCTCTCTTGCTGGATCGAGAAGGCGAGGACGTCGTTGAGTTGAACGTGTGTTGAACGCGGAGGTGCCGTACGTTCGATACTTGATCAGGACGGATCGTGAAGGTGTACGACTACATCAACCGCATTTATAAACGCTTTCGCTTAGCGATCTACAATGGTATGTAGATGCTCTCCCCTCTCATAGCTATGCATCTCCATGGATTGATCTTGCGTATGTGTAGATTTTTTTGTTTTTCATGCAACGTTCCCCAACAGGTAGTGGCCTCCAAGAGTGATAAAACTCGCGAACTCTCACTCAAACGAGTTGACGCAAGGAGCTCAAACCATTTGCAAAGCAAGGTCAACCAACTTATGCTCAACTCACTCTCTCAATCACACAAGATGTAAGAGGGAGGAAGGATATTAAAAGCAAAGGCAACAATGGAGGAGATCAACAAATTGCTCCAAGATACATCCACAAATCCCGTTCACTTTGAGGGGAGATAAGGTTTTGAGGAGGTGTTTGTGGCTCAAAAGGGTGGTAGAAACATGTATGAACAACGATCATGCCGGTGAGGGAGGAATCCCCTTAAATAGCCAACCCCAAAAACTAGTCATTGGAGTCAAACGACATCTCCTTGAGGACCCTCTGCCCAAGGGGGGCCGTTGGCACAATACAACCCCATGAGCATGGAATCCTTTACTTGACCATGATTACGTGGTCAAGATTCTCAAATTGCCTCCCCATATTTTAGTTAAGAACATCTTCACATATGTACATTATCACGATATGGACGGTATGCTTCAAAGCATATAACCTCTAGATGCTCATCTTGCACTTGCACTTCAAAAATGATGACTATCACCACTTGATGTCACATAGGCTACTTGAAATATTCCTTTTGATGCAAGCCCATGAGAAACACCTAACCCATATAGGCATAACAAACACATAACATGAGTTAGTTCACAAAGAACAATTCATAATTACTTACCATACCAATAGATCACTTGAGCCCACGCGGTACAATGTTTGCGCTTGTGAGTTGACCATCTAGGTACAATCTTTGAGTTTCATATTGGTCAACCAACATCTTTATTTCATGCCCCATCTTTGTTTCTTGAAACCATAACTTGAATTCTTCCCTCAAATTATTCTCTCTCAAGTTGTCGATCTTTATAAGCCCTAGTATACGTCAACCTTTGAGATCCTCCAATGAACCCCACCTTGAACATATTTAGTCAGACATAGCAGTTAATCTGGATGGCAAGGATGGGGCAGGGATCGGCAACACCCTGAAGGTGGTTAAGAAATACGGTCATTTCCATGAGGACGCCATCCAACACACTTCTGCAAGATTGTCTTTTTTACCAAAATGGGAGTATTTGCAAATTCCATGTGTCTTCAACAAGCACCTCGTCCCCGTCCCAACATCATTCACGCTAGCGATGAATAAGGCCTGCACATGGAAGGTCACTCTTGAGAAGGGTTGGGCCTGAAGGAAATATGCCCTAGAGGCAATAATAAAGTTATTATTTATTTCCTTATATCATGATAAATGTTTATTATTCATGCTAGAATTGTATTAACCGGAAACATAATACATGTGTGAATACATAGACAAACAGAGTGTCACTAGTATGCCTCTACTTGACAAGCTCGTTAATCAAAGATGGTTATGTTTCCTAACCATGAACAAAGAGTTGTCATTTGATTAACGGGATCACATCATTAGTTGAATAATCTGATTGACATGACCCATTCCATTAGCTTAGCACCCGATCGTTTAGTATGTTGCTATTGCTTTCTTCATGACTTATACATGTTCCTATGACTATGAGATTATGCAACTCCCGTTTGCCGGAGGAACACTTTGTGTGCTAACAAACGTCACAACGTAACTGGGTGATTATAAAGGAGCTCTACAGGTGTCTCCAAAGGTACATGTTGGGTTGGCGTATTTCGAGATTAGGATTTGTCACTCCGAATGTCGGAGAGGTATCTCTGGGCCCTCTCGGTAATGCACATCACTTAAGCCTTGCAAGCATTGCAACTAATGAGTTAGTTGCGGGATGATGTATTACGGAACGAGTAAAGATACTTGCCGGTAACAAGATTGAACTAGGTATTGGATACCGACGATCGAATCTCGGGCAAGTAACATACCGATGACAAAGGGAACAACGTATGTTGTTATGTGGTCTGACCGATAAAGATCTTCGTAGAATATGTAGGAGCCAATATGGGCATCCAGGTCCCACTATTGGTTATTGACCGGAGACATGTCTCAGTCATGTCTACATTATTCTCGAACCGTAGGGTCCGCACGCTTAAGGTTTCGATGGCAGTTATATTATGAGTTTATGAGTTTTGATGTACCGAAGGAGTTCGGAGTCCCGGATGAGATCGGGGACATGACGAGGAGTCTCGAAATGGTCGAGACGTAAAGATCGATATATTGGATGACTATATTCGGACATCGGAAAGGTTCCGAGTGATTCGGGTATTTTTCGGAGTACCAGGTAGTTACGGGAGAAGCAATGGGCCTTGATGGGCTTTAGTGGAAAGAGGAGAAAGGGCCAAGGGGCTGCTGCGCCCCCCTCCCCTCTAGTCCGAATTGGACTAGGGAAAAGGGGGCCGGCCACCTTTCCTTCTCCTCCACTTCCTTCTCCCTTCCTCCCCTCTTGGTGGACTCCTACTAGGACTTGGAATCCTAGTAGGACTCCACATCCTAGGGCGCGCCATAGAGAGGGCCGGCCCTCCCCTCCTCCACTCCTTTATATACGGGGGCAGGGGGCACCCCATAGACACACAAGTTGATCCACGTGATCATATTCTTAGCCGTGTGCGGTGCCCCCTTCCACCATAGTCCTCGATAATATTGTAGCAGTGCTTAGGCGAAGCCCTGCGACATTAGTACATCAAGATCGTCACCACGTTGTCGTGCTGACGGAACTCTTCCCCGACACTTTGCTGGATCGGAGTCCGGGGATCGTCATTGAGCTATACGTGTGCTAAGAACTCGGAGGTGCCGGAGTAACGGTGCTTGGATCGGTCGGATCAGGAAGACGTACGACTACTTCCTCTACATGTGTCAACGCTTCCGCTTCGATCTACGAGGGTACGTAGACAACACTCTCCCATCTCGTTGCTATGCATCACCATGATCTTGCGTGTGTGTAGGAAATTTTGAAATTACTACGTTCCCAACAGTGGTGTTAGAGCCAGGTTTTATGGTTTGATGTTATATGCACGAGTAGAACACAAGTGAGTTGTGGGCGATATAAGTCATACTGCCTACCAGCATGTCATACTTTGGTTCGGCGGTATTGTTGGACGAGACGATCCGGACCAACATTACACGTACGCTTACGCGAGACCGGTTTACCCGACGTGCTTTGCACATAGGTGGCTTGCGGGCGACTGTCTCTCCAACTTTAGTTGAACCGAGTGTGGCTACGCCCGGTCCTTGCGAAGGTTAAAACGGAGTCTACTTGACAAACTATCATTGTGGTTTTGATGCGTAGGTGAGATTGGTTCTTGCTTAAGCCCGTAGCGGCCACGTAAAACTTGCAACAACAAAGTAGAGGACGTCTAACTTGTTTTTGCAGGGCATGTTGTGATGTGATATGGCCAAGACATGATGCTAAATTTTATTGTATGAGATGATCATGTTTTGTAACCGAATTATCGGCAACTGGTAGGAGCCATATGGTTGTCGCTTTATTGTATGCAATGCAATCGCGCTATAATGCTTTACTTTATCACTAAGCGGTAGCGATAGTCATGGAAGCATAAGATTGGCGAGACGACAACGATGCTACGATGGAGATCAAGGTGTCGTGCCGGTGATGATGGTGATCATGACGGTGCTTCGGAAATGGAGATCACAGGCACAAGATGATGATGGCCATATCATATCACTTATATTGATTGCATGTGATGTTTATCTTTTATGCATCTTATCTTGCTTTGATTAACGGTGGCATTATAAGATGATCTCTCACTAATTATCAAGAAGTGTTCTCCCTGAGTATGCACCGTTGCGAAAGTTCTTCATGCTGAGACACCACGTGATGATCGGGTGTGATAGGCTCTACGTTCAAATACAACATGTGCAAAACAGTTGCACACGCGGAATACTCAGGTTATACTTGACGAGCCAAGCATATACAGATATGGCCTCGGAACACGGAGACCGAAAGGTCGAGCATGAATCATATAGTAGATATGATCAACATAGTGATGTTCACCAATGAAACTACTCCATCTCACGTGATGATCGGACATTGTTTAGTTGATTTGGATCACGTGATCACTTAGAGGATTAGAGGGATGTCTATCTAAGTGGGAGTTCTTAAGTAATATGATTAAATTGAACTTAAATTTATCATAAACTTAGTCCTGGTAGTATTTTGCAAATTATGCTGAAGATCAATAGCTCGCGTTGTTGCTTCCCTGTGTTTATTTTGATATGTTCCTAGAGAAAATTGTGTTGAAAGATGTTAGTAGCAATGATGCGGATTGGATCCGTGATCTGAGGTTTATCCTCATTGCTGCACAGAAAAATTATGTCCTTGATGCACCGCTAGGTGACAGACCTATCGCAGGAGCAGATACAGACGTTATGAAACGTTTGGCTAGCTCAATATGATGACTACTTGATAGTTTCGTGCACCATGCTTAACGGCTTAGAATCGGGACTTCAAAGACGTTTTGAACGTCATGGACCATATGAGATGTTCCAGATATTGAAGTTAATATTTCAAGCAAATACCCGAGTTGAGAGATATGAAGTCTCCAACAAGTTCTATAGCTAAAAGATGGAGGAGAATCGCTCAACTAGTGAGCATGTGCTCAGATTGTCTGGGTACTACAATCGCTTGAATCAAGTGGGAGTTAATCTTCCTGATAAGATAGTGATTGACAGAATTCTCTAGTCACCATCACCAAGTTAGTAGAACTTCGTGATGAACTATAATATGCAAGGGATAACGGAAACAACTCCCAAGCTCTTCGTGATGCTGAAATCAACGAAGGTAGAAATCAAGAAAAACATCAAGTGTTGATGGTTGACAAGATCACTAGTTTCAAGAAAAGGGCAAAGGGAAGAAGGGGAACTTCAAGAAGAATGGCAAGCAAATTGCTGCTCAAGTGAAGAAGCCCAAGTCTAGTCCTAAGCCTGAGACTAAGTGCTTCTACTGCAAAGGGACTGGTCACTGAAAGCGGAACTACCCCAAGTGATTGGCGGATAAGAAGGATGACAAAGTGAACATAAGTATATTTGATATACATGTTATTGATGTGTACTTTACTAGTGTTTATAGCAACCCCTCAGTATTTGATACTGATTCAGTTGCTAAGAGTAGTAACTCGAAACGGGAGTTGCAGAATAAACAGAAACTAGTAAAAGTCAAGGTGACGATGTGTGTTGGAAGTAGTTCCAAGATTGATATGATCATCATCGCACTCTCCCTATACTTTCGGGATTAGTGTTGAAACTAAATAAGTGTTATTTGGTGTTTGCGTTGAGCATGAATATGATTTGATCATGTTTATTGCAATACAGTTATTCATTTAAGTTAGAGAACAATTGTTGTTCTGTTTACATGAATAAAACCTTATATGGTTACACACCCAATGAAAATGGTTCATTGGATCTCGATCGTAGTGATACACATATTCATAATATTGAAACCAAAAGATGCAAAGTTAATAATGATAAGTGCAACTTATTTGTGGCACTGCCGTTTAGGTCATATTGGTGTAAAGCGCATGAAGAAACTCCATGCTGATGGGCTTTTTGAATCACTTGATTATGAATCACTTGATGCTTGCGAGCCATGCCTCATGGGCAGGATGACTAAGACTCCGTTCTCCGGAACAATAGAGCAAGCAACTAACTTATTGGAAATAATACATACTGATGTATGCGATCCGATGAGTGTTGAGGCTCGTGGCAAGTATCATTATTTTCTGACCTTCACAGATGATTTGAGCAGATATGGGTATATCTACTTGATGAAACACAAGTCTGAAACATTTGAAAAGTTCAGAGAATTTCAGAGTGAAGTGGAGAATCATCGTAACAAGAAAATAAAAGTTTCTACGATATGATCGCAAAGGTAAAATATTTGAGTTACGAGTTTGGCTTTCAGTTAAAACAATGTGAAATAGTTTCACTACTCACGCCACCTGGAACACCACAGTGTAATGGTGTGTCCGAACATCGTAACCGTACTTTATTAGATATGGTGCAACCTATGATGTCTCTTGCTGATTTACCACTATCGTTTTGGGGTTATGCATTAGAGACAGCTGCATTCATGTTAAATAGGGCACCATCTAAATCCGTTGAGACGACACTATATGAACTATGGTTTAGCAAGAAACGAAAGTTGTCGTTTCTTAAAAAGTTTGGGGTTGTGATGCTTATGTGAAAAAGTTTCGTCCTGATAAGCTCAAACCCAAATCGGAAAAATATGTCTTCATAGGATACCCAAAAGTTACTGTTGGGTACACCTTCTATCACAGATCCGAAGGCAAGACTTTTCTTGCTAAATTCGGAAACTTTCGGGAGAAGGAGTTTCTCTCGAAAGAAGTGAGTGGGAGGAAAGTAGAACTTGATGAGGTAACTGTACCTCCTCCCTTATTGGAAAGTAGTACATCACAGAAACCGATTTCTGTGACACCTACACCAATTAGTGAGGAAGCTAATGATGATGATCATGAAACTTCAGATCAAGTTACTACCGAATCTCGTAGGTAAACTAGAGTGAGATCCGCACCAGAGTGGTACGGTAATCCTGTTCTAGAAGTCATGTTACTAGACCATGACGAACTTGCGAACTATGAGGAAGCGATGATGAGCCCAGATTCCGCAAAATGGTTTGAGGCCATGAAATCTGAGATATGATCCATGTATGAGAACAAAGTATGGACTTTGATGGATTTGCCCGATGATCGGCAAGCCATAGAAAATAAATGGATCTTCAAGAGGAAGACGGACGCTGATAGTAGTGTTACTATCTACAAAGCTAGAATTGTCGCAAAGGGTTTTCGACAAGTTCAAGGTGTTGACTACAATGAGAGTTTCTTACTCATATCTATGCTTAAGTCTGTCCGAATCATGTTAGCAATTGCCGCATTTTATGAAATCTGGCAAATGGATAAACAAAACTGCATTCCTTAATGGATTTAAAGAAGAGTTGTATATGATGCAACCAGAAGGTTTTGTCAATCCTAAAGGTTTTAACAAAATATGCAAGCTCCAGCGATCCATCTATGGACTGGTACAAGCATCTCGGAGTTGGAATATATGCTTTGATAAGTTGATCAAAGCATATAGTTTTATACAGACTTGCGATGAAGCCTGTATTTACAAGAAAGTGAGTGGGAGCACTATAGCATTTCTGATAAGTATATGTAAATGACATATTGTTGATCGGAAATAATGTAGAATTATTCTGCAAAGCATAAAGGAGTATTTGAAAGGTGTTTTTCGAAGAAGGACCTCGGTGAAGTTGCTTACATATTGAGCATCAAGATCTATAGAGATAGATCAAGACGCTTGATAAGTTTTTTCAATGAGTACATACCTTGACAAGATTTTGAAGTAGTTCAAAATGGAACAGTCAAAGAAAAAGTTTCTTGCCTATGTTACAAGGTGTGAAGTTGAGTAAGACTCAAAGCCCGACCACGGAAGAAGATAGAAAGAGAATGAAAGTCATTCCCTGTGCCTCAGTCATAGGTTCTATAAAGTATGCCATGCTGTGTACCAGATCTATTGTATACCCTACACTGATTTTGGCAAGGGAGTACAATAGTGATCTAGGAGTAGATCACTGGACAGCCGTCAAAATTATCCTTAGTGGAATAAGGATATGTTTCTCGATTACGGAAGTGAAAAAAGGTTCGTCGTAAAGGGTTACGCCGATGCAAGTTTTTGACACTAATTCAGATGACTCTAAGTCTCAATCTGGATACATATTGAAAGTGGGAGCAATTAGCTAGAGTAGCTCCATGCAGAGCGTTGTTGACATAGAAATTTGCAAAATACATGCGGATCTGAATGTGGCAGGCCCGTTGATTAAGATTCTCTCACAAGCAAAACATGATCACACCTTAGTACTCTTTGGGTGTTAATCACATAGCGATGTGAACTAGATTACCGAATCTAGTAAACCCTTTGTGTGTTGGTCGCATGGCGATGTGAACTGTGGGTGTTAATCACATGATGATGTGAACTATCGATGTTAATCACATGGTGATGTGATCTAGATTATTGACTCTAGTGCAAGTGGGAGACTGAAGGAAATATGCCCTAGAGGCAATAATAAAGTTATTATTTATTTCTTATATCATGATAAATGTTTATTATTCATGCTAGAATTGTACTAACCGGAAACATAATACATGTGTGAATACATAGACAAACAAAGTGTCACTAGTATGCCTCTACTTGACTAGCTCGTTAATCAAAGATGGTTATGTTTCCTAACCATGAACAAAGAGTTGTTATTTGATTAACGGGATCACATCATTAGTTGAATGATCTGATTGACATGACCCATTCCATTAGCTTAGCACCCGATCGTTTAGTATGTTGCTATTGCTTTCTTCATGACTTATACATGTTCCTATGACTATGAGATTATGCAACTCCCGTTTGCCGGAGGAACACTTTGTGTGCTAACAAACGTCACAACGTAACTGGGTGATTATAAAGGAGCTCTACAGGTGTCTCCAAAGGTACATGTTGGGTTGGCGTATTTCGAGATTAGGATTTGTCACTCTGAATGTCGGAGAGGTTCTCTGGGCCCTCTCGGTAATGCACATCACTTAAACCTTGCAAGCATTGCAACTAATGAGTTAGTTGCGGGATGATGTATTACGGAACGAGTAAAGAGACTTGTCGGTAACAAGATTGAACTAGGTATTGGATACCGACGATCGAATCTCGGGCAAGTAACATACCGATGACAAAGGGAACAACGTATGTTGTTATGCGGTCTGACCGATAAAGATCTTCGTAGAATATGTAGGAGCCAATATGGGCATCCAGGTCCCGCTATTGGTTATTGACCGGAGACATGTCTCGGTCATGTCTACATTGTTCTCGAACCGTAGGGTCCGCACGCTTAAGGTTTCGATGACAGTTATATTATGAGTTTATGAGTTTTGATGTACCGAAGGAGTTCGGAGTCCCGGATGAGATCGGGGACATGACGAGGAGTCTCGAAATGGTCGAGACGTAAAGATCGATATATTGGACGACTATATTCGGACATCGGAAATGTTCCGAGTGATTCGGGTATTTTTCGGAGTACCGGGTAGTTACGGGAGAAGTAATGGGCCTTGATGGGCTTTAGTGGAAAGAGGAGAAAGGGCCAAGGGGCTGTTGCGCCCCCCTCCCCTCTAGTCTGAATTGGACTAGGGAAAAGGGGGCCGACCACCTTTCCTTCTCCTCCACTTCCTTCTCCCTTCCTCCCCTCTTGGTGGACTCCTACTAGGACTTGGAATCCTAGTAGGACTCCACATCCTAGGGCGCGCCATAGAGAGGGCCGGCCCTCCCCTCCTCCACTCCTTTATATACGGGGGCAGGGGGCACCCCATAGACACACAAGTTGATCCACGTGATCATATTCTTAGCCGTGTGCGGTGCCCCCTTCCACCATAGTCCTCGATAATATTGTAGCAGTGCTTAGGCGAAGCCCTGCGACATTAGAACATCAAGATCGTCACCACGCCGTCGTGCTGACGGAACTCTTCCCCGACACTTTGCTGGATCAGAGTCCGGGGATTGTCATCGAGCTGTACGTGTGCTAAGAACTCGGAGGTGCCGGAGTAACGGTGCTTGGATCGGTCGGATCGGGAAGACGTACGACTACTTCCTCTACATTGTGTCAACGCTTCTGCTTCGATCTACGAGGGTACGCAGACAACACTCTCCCATCTCGTTGCTATGCATCACCATGATCTTGCGTGTGCGTAGGAAATTTTGAAATTACTACGTTCCCCAACAGGGCCACCTTCTATGTAACTCATGTGGTCATGATCGAATGGTTGGGCTGCCTTCTGTGTAGCTCATGTGGTCAAGATCAGGTTCCTTCTCACTTTCAAGCTGGTGAGTCCCACAAACTTGAAGGTGATCGTTTTCAACGGCGAGGTGTTGAGGTGGTGGCCAAGTGCAAGCCGCACCACAAAGCATTGACATGGATGCTAAGGGTGCTTAGTGTTATCTCTACTATCTTAACTCTACTTTTTTAGTCCTTATTCAAAACTTTCTAGTACTATTATGTTAGTAATGTTATGAACACATCTGTTAGTACTATTTTGACAAAGTATGGTTATGGTTTATTCCTAGCTAACGGTTTATGATGTGACTATTATGTTGTTGTTGTGTGTGCGTTGGTAACATCACCACGACACCACCCCACCCTGTGTTGTGTGTAAACCAGACAACAATATTTTGTATCTGAGTAGAACATGCAGGCAAGCAAGCACCGGTGCCTATGCTACTACTCAGCCAGACTGGCGGGGATGAAGCCAATCAAACTATATGTAAAACATGATTTATTTATTTTTACTTGTATTCACTCGGTCTAGATCGGACCACGGATACAAAGGGCCCAAAATAGATGTATGTAACCAAACGTGCCCTCGGGTGATCATCCGGTGAAGAAGCTGACCGACCTATGAAAATGGAATAGCGGCAGGATATTCCTCCTCGTTTATGACAGGCAGGGAAGAGAGTGTGTGAGGACAAGGATGCACGGGAGACGAGAGACCTAGCGCGGGAGAGAAGGGGATCTCTCGGGAATCTTCCCGTGCCCCGCTCCGTCGGTCCAGCGTGTCGTGTCGCCGGCCCCGCCGGGATCGAGATTCCGCATCGCCCCGGCGGATCCGCGGCATCCTCCCTGTCTGTCCGCCCGCCCGCGTCCCCCGTGTCCTCTCCCCGCCGGTCGTCGGCCTTATCCCCGCCCACCCACTCGAGTAAACAACCCTGCATGCAGCCCCACACCCCGCCCCGCACAACGGAATGGGAATCCCCTCCCCGAATATCCTGCCCGTCCCCATCCACCCATCACTCCGCCTCCCCTCCCCGCGTACGAATATACGCGACGCCCCGACGACGATTCCTTTCCTTCCTTCTCCTTCCATCTTCCTCACCTTCCCCGTCCCGTTCCCCCCCTCCTCTCTCTCTTCCTGGTTCTTTCCGTGCGGATCAATCCATCCTTCCATCCGGCGAGACCTGCGGGCTGCGGCGATGGAGATGGGGATGGAGGTGCCGTCGGCGCAGGCGGCCCGGCGACGGCTCCGGGACTACCTGCTCGCGCTCGAGGAGGAGCGCCGCAAGATCCACGTCTTCCAGCGGGAGCTCCCCCTCTGCCTCGACCTCGTCACCCAGAGTACGTCCGCCTTCGCCATCAGCTCCACGTTGGCTAGCTCGATCTAATTAAGGAGTACGTAGGCGCGCGTGTCTGTGTGTGATCCTGTGATGTGTCTGCAGCAATCGAGGGGATGAAGAGCCAGATGGGCGGCGCCGCCAGCGAGGAGACGGTGAGCGACCACGGCGGGCCCGTGCTCGAGGAGTTCATCCCGCTCAAGCCCAGCCTGTCCCTGTCCTCTTCCGATGACGAGACTAGCACCCACGCCGCCGTGGCGCCGGTCTCCAACGCTAAGGCCGAGACGCCGCCGCCCACGCCGGAGACCAAGAAGGCGATGCCGGACTGGCTCCAGTCCGCGCAGCTTTCTTCGGCCTGGAGTGAGCCCCAGCAATCATCATCTCTTCAAAAGGTAGCTAAAATCTAAATACATATTGCTGTGTTTCTCTTTATCTACTTTATTTAAAAGATAAATTTGCTGATGCTGTGATGCATCTACCGATGAACTCTACTAGGTGCTGCCATGCAGACCGGTGGCCCTGAACGCCACCAGGACCGGGGGAGCGTTCCACCCCTTCGAGAAGGAGAAGCAGCCCGAGCCTGAGCTGCCGGCCTCCTCAACCACGGCACCGGCAAGCTCCGCGTTGGTCGGAGACAGCGGCGACAAGGCCACCAGCGACACTGAGGTGCACGACAAGGACAGTAAGGATGCCACTGAGAAAGACACAGACAAAGACAAAGACAAAGAGGGGCAGTCGCAGCCGCCTAATAACCGGAAGCCACGGCGGTGCTGGGCGCCGGAGCTCCACCGCCGGTTCCTGCAAGCACTGCAGCAGCTGGGCGGCTCCCACGGTTGGTTCCCTTTCCCTCACCAGATTGATTACTTATTTTGCGATAGATATCCCACCAGCTCACAAACACCTCATCAAAAATCAAAGTTGCCTAACAACAAAATTTGATTGGTGCCGTACGCAAGCAGTGGCGACACCAAAGCAGATCCGGGAGCTGATGAAGGTCGACGGCCTCACGAACGACGAGGTCAAGAGCCATCTGCAGGTCAGTCGGTGCTTCTTGATGAGATCATCTTGCTTAATTAGTGCTGTTAATTAGACATCATGGAGTCTGACCTCACATTTGTTGCATTGGGTTTCAGAAGTATCGTCTGCACACGTCAAGGCGGCCGAGCTCCACGGCCCAGAGCGGCGGCGCCCCCGCAACTCAGCCCACGCCGCAGTTCTTCGTGGTGGGCAGCTGCATCTGGGTACCCCAGCAGGAGTATGCCGCTGCTGCCGCCGCCGCCGCCGCGGCAGCAGCAGAAGCAACCAATGTTGC
Organism: Triticum monococcum; assembly: GCA_034509565.1. Taxonomy (NCBI): domain Eukaryota; kingdom Viridiplantae; phylum Streptophyta; class Magnoliopsida; order Poales; family Poaceae; genus Triticum; species Triticum monococcum. The sequence continues at coordinate 69,286,085 of CM067842.1, read as the reverse complement.
GCCGGGAAGCGCGAACCAAGTATACGCTCCGACGGCGACACTGCCATCAGAGTCGAAGCCACACATAGAAAAGCAGTCGAGCAGGCAGTCGGAAGGCCCGAGGAGCGGCGTCAACTCGGACTCGGACAACCCAACCATGTCGTCGTCGTCGTCGTCGCAAGCCACATCTGCAGGGCATCCTTAGTGTACGTACGTATAACCTTGGTTGTTTTGGGATCTACTACTTACATAGCTCGGAGAAACACAGAGTCTATAATTAAGGTCACATTTTACAGTAAGGTGCGCCACATTATTTGCTGATGTAGAGAAGAGAGAATACTTACTGCTGTTATGCCTTGTGGGCAGGCCAAGCTTAAGGTGACCCATGCATATAGCTTGAGTTTTGCCACAAGCTTTGCCATGCAGGTTGTAAAGGGTAGTTTGTTTTGCACCGTGGAGCTCACCACCTTTGGTTGTAAAGGGTAGTTTGTTTTGCACCGTGGAGCTCACCACCTTTTGTGATCCTGGTGTAGGCCCTTCGATAGGGACATGTATATCGTATACTGACAATAGTACATCCAGCTTTGAGTAGTTTGTTGGAATTACCTTCGCTCAATTGCTTCATACATGATCCACTTCGTTACGAGGGCACCGCGATTCGCGCACATCTCTCTGTTTGCCTTTGTGAGTAAGACACCATGTTTGTGAATCGACATACAAACCGTACAATCTACCATCACTACGGGGAAATTCTTGTATGCTGAGTCTCGGGTTGTTTGTCGAGTGTATTTCATTGGGCAGTCGGCAAGCAAGCCCTTTGCCGAGTGTACCAGGGATAACACTCGGCACAAAAATGACACTCGATAAACATGTGCTTTGCCGGGTGTTTTTTGTAAGACACTCTGCAAACAAACATTGCCAAGTGTTTTTTTATGACCCTCGACAAACAATTAAAAAAAAGCAATAAAATGCATGTGTTCATTTGGATATCCAAGAGTATACTTTTGAATTTTGTGTTTATTTTTTTGATGAGAGAAAGAAATATATTATGAATTTTGCTTGGAGTTATAGCCCATTTTTATATACATGTAGTGTTATTCAATAAATAGCTAGAATGCAATCACCGTCTTAAAATTAGCAAATGGCTAAAAAAATCCAAAACCTGGCATTAGCAACACAATGTGAAATGTTCCATGTGGGAAAGATTAGGGATATTTTAGATAAAATTTTGTTGCTATATTTAAGCCATCAAGTGCATTTAAAGGATATAACTTAAATTTGAACCGCAAGTGCATTAAGTTGGCAAATATGGGTTGAAAAATCCTTTTTGTGTTAATGAGTCTACGTTAGCCATTATCCAAGAAAACAAACGGAATATCAAACATGAGAGTGCCGAGAATTGACCCCAAACATCGAGCTTATTAGTTGTTTAATTCTAGAAAATGCAAATAAATTTTAAAAACTTGTAACCTGACGTGTTCTCATTATATGACCCCTAGAGGTTGTGATAAAAATCTAAGAAGCTTTTGTAAAATTTGTGATATACACTACATGGAAACCGAATCATCTCTCATGGAGAATGTAGGTTTCGAAATGGAACGGGTCAGGTTTGTAGATGAAGTGACTGTTGCTTCATCGGTTGACCTTGATTTTTTATATACACTAAAAATACACCCATTATATGTTTCTTGTCAAAATTTGACATTTTTTCAGGGTTCATTTGCTATATTTAAGTCATTTAATGCATTTTAGGCGGTGACTATAATTAAAATTTGAGCTGCAAGTGCATGCAAATTTAGTTAAATGAATTAAAAAAAATCCTTTTTGTGTCCTTGGATCTATGTTTAGGCCTTGTCCAAGCAAAGAAATGGAATTCCAAACATCGATTAGGGTGTCAACAGTCGGCCTGAACATGGAGGCTATTGATTTTTAATTCTGAAACATGCAAATGAAGCCTAAAAAACATTAAACTTGGAATTGTATCCTTGTATGGTATCAATATTTTGTGGTAAAAATTGCAATTTTAATACTTGTGGTGGTGTCACCTAAAAGAATAAATAAAAAATAAGTAAAAAATGATTTTTTTCAAGTAAAATGAGTTCGTGACATTGATACTCCCCTTTTAAAAAAATCAAAAATTAAAAAACATATTGAAACTTTTTGCATAGAGTTTAAACAAAAAATTAATTTTCTTTGTAATATGCAAGAATAAGCATATGCTAGTGGAATTTCATGAAAAAGAAGTTTCCTAAGAAGCATTGACTTAGTGGCGATGGTATTACCCTTTAAGCAAAAAAGTTATAAAACTTGCACACTATTTACATACAAATTGTGCTCTTTTATAATATGCAAAAATTATGATATAATAGTGGAAATTTAGGAAAAAAATCCTAATAAGGAACAAATTTGAGGCATTGGTATTTCCCCTAAAAAAGAAAGTAAATTAAAAAATAAAGAGATTTTCTAAGGAATAATAAATTAGTGGCAAAAAATTAAAAATTTCATAGAATTTAAACAGAAATTGCACTTTCTTATAATATGCAATAGTAAGCGGATAATAGTGAAATTGAGAGAAAGAAACGAAGAAGGAATAAATTTAGTGGAATATTAATTACCCTAAAAGGACATAGAAAATAAAACAAAAACTAAAATAATATAGTGCCTAAGGAAAAAATGAATTAGTGATATTTTCATTATCCTTCAAAAAAAGAAAATGAAAAAACAAATAAAATGAATAGAGACAAATTTTGCAGATAATTTACACATGTATTTCCTTTTTTTAATACGCAAGAATAAGCATATATAGCGGAATTTCAAATAAAGAAGTTTCCTAAGAAGGAATTAATGTGGGATTGATATTATCAATAAAGACAAAAGAAAATGAAACAAATACTAAAACAAAAACAAAATAATGAAGTTTTCTAAGAAAGATTCAGTATTACCCTTTAGGAAGAAAGAAAATAAAAAGCAAATAATAACAAATTTTGCACAAAAATTATGCTTTATATAATATACAAGAATAAGCATATAACATTGAAAGTTTGGAAAATGAAGTTTTCTAATAAGGAATGAATTAGTGGCATTTGTATCACCTTAAAGAAGAAAGGAAATGAAATAAAAACTAAAACATAACCAAAATAATGAAGATTTTTAAGGTAGAATGAATTAGTTGTATTCGTATTACCTTTAGGAAGAAAGTGAATGAAAAAAACACTAAAACAAAACTTGCATAAAACTTTGCACTTTTCTAATATGTAAGAAGTGAACTTAATATATATATATATATATATATATATATATATATATATATATATATATATATATATAGTACGATTTTTACACTCTAATAGAATTTACACACGTGTTCTTTAGGGGTAAATTTACACACATCTTATATGTTACTTGCGTGTATGCATTTTACACTCACCCAATATCAGAAAAATACCCATGGGAAAACCACTAAGGAAAAGAAAAAAGAAAAGCTAAACATGCCTAAAATAGAAGAACAAGATGAAGCATCGTGGGCCTATAAAGAGGCAAGAAAACAAAAATAAAATGTGCTTCAGTCGAATAAGGAATCGACTAACCCAAAGTAGATGTCACTCAAAAAATTTGGCCCAAAACATGACAGCAGCCACAATAAGAAAAAAAAAATGAATCTTGAAGCCGAAATCATTGGCTCAACAATCGACTGAGCCTAATTCACTTTTCTAGTGAATTATGCATATCTAAATTGAAACTAAAACTAACACTAAAGGTAAAACAAAAATTATGAAGTTTTCTAAGAAAGAATGAATTAGTGGCATTGGTATTACCCTTTAAGTAGAAAAAAAATAAAGTTAAAGGAAATAATAACAAAATTTTCACATAAATTACACTTTTTAGAATATGAAAAAGTAAGCGTATAATAGTGGAACTTTGGAAAAAATAAGTTTTCTAGTCAGTAATGAAGTAGTCGCATTGGTATCACCTTAAAGAAGAAAGAAACTGAAATAAAACTAAAAGATAACCAAAATAACGAAGCTTGTTGAGTAGAATGAATTAGTTGTATTCTTATTACCCTTTAGGACGAAATAAAAAAAAACTTAAAAGAAAACTTGCATAAAACTTTGCACATTTTAAATATGCAGTAAGAAATAAACATATAATAGTATGATTCGCACACTAATATAATTTACACACATGTTACATATTACTTGGGTGTATGCATTTTACGCTCACCTAACATCACAAAAATACCCATGAAAATTGATTAGGGAAATGAGGAAAGAAAGGCTACAAAGGCATAAAACAGAAGAAAAAAATGAAGCATAGTCAGCCTATAAACAACAGTCAGCAGAAGGAAACATGAGCGCGCTTCAGCCCAGTAAGGAGTCTACTGACCCAAACCAGGCCCAACACATGACAGCAGACATGATAAAAAAGAAAAAAGAGCACGAATCTTGAAGCAGAAATCCAATGGCTCAAAAATCGACTAACCTAAATTCATTTTTCAGGCGAATTACACATAGCTAAATTTATTTAAAAAGAAAAACATCTCACTGCACCAGATCTGGAAATTAAAACGTGTCACTGCTCGCAACTACCCGCTGGTCCTGACGGGCTGACGTACGTGCTCTACCCCTCCACTCTCATTATTGTTTTTTGTCCCCAGGGCAATGAATCGGTGGAGGTTGCTGCGTCGACCTCAGTCAGTTACACTTGGAACCATGGATGCAAGTCCAAACTTGCGGCCAGGAAGCACCGAGCCACGAGGATAACATCACACCCACACCGTGCTTCTTCTTCTTCTTCTTCGATCAGCCAGGAGGATAAGATGTCTTCTTTCACCTTTGCTTGCATTCTTCATGTCGCCACGCAATCTCTCTAATTACATGCCTGAGATCTCGCAACAAACTTGCCTTTGTTCTTTTTCATGAGACTGCTCTAAACGTGGTGAGTGTGGTGCCATGTTTTTGGCAGGAGTAGTGTTTGTGTGTGTTCAATCACATGTCAAGTGATGTCCCCACATACAAGCCCAACAGAACGGGCGTCCACAGGCCGGCCCTCGTGCGCAAGTCTGGATCATGGCCACAGCGGCGGCGAGCTTACCCATCGCCTGCCTCAACGTCGCCTTCCTGCTCCTGCTCGCCTTCTTCTGCGTCTCGCGCCCTGCCGTGCCGCCGGATTCGGCGGCGTCCATGAACGGCTGGAGCGGCGACGAGCGCGAGGGGCACGGCCATGGCGGCGGCTGCGGCGGTGCTCACCGGCGGCTGGAGGCTGACAAGGACAGGTACCCGCGGGGACGGGGCTACGTCGATTACCTGTACCTGTTCTACTGCGTCTGCGGCGACGAGCACCGGGCCCTTGGGTACGCCGCGATGGCCGCGTGGCTCGCCGTGCTCTTCTACGTCCTCGGCGACACCGCCGCGGTCTACTTCTGCTCCAGCCTCGAGGGCCTCTCGCGGCTGCTCCGCCTGTCCCCGGCCGTGGCCGGCGTGACGCTCCTCTCGCTGGGCAACGGCGCGCCGGACGCGCTCTCCACCGTCGCCTCCTTCGCGTCGGGCGGCGGCGGCGGGAAGGGGGCGAGCACCGCCGTGGGTCTCAACGGCTTGCTCGGCGGCGCGCTGTTCGTGTCCTCCGCCGTGCTCGGCGTCATCTGCCTCCGCGTCGGCGGCCGCGGCGTCATCATCGACAGAGGCAGCTTCTTCCGGGACGCATGCTTCCTCCTCCTCGCCCTCGCCGCCGTCGCCGTCGTCCTTGCCGTGGGCGAGGTCAGCATATGGGGCGCCCTCGCCTTCACCTCCCTCTACCTCGTATACGTCCTCGTCGTCGTCTTCATCCACGGCAGATCGCACGACGGAGAGGCAGAGGCGGCGTGGGTCGACAACACCGCCGCCTCGTCGGAGCTCTGCAACGTCGTCGAGACGGATTTTTACGCCCCGGACCAAGAGCCGCTGCTCCCCGAAACGGCACCCCTCCTGCAGTACTACGCCGGCGACGCAACGAAGAAGAAGAGGAGCGTGTTCTGGTCGGTGGTGCGCGTGCTGGAGCTACCTCTGTACCTCCCGCGGCGGCTGACCATACCGGACGCGAGCGAGGAGCGCTGGAGCAAGCCGGCCGCGGTCGCCGCGGCGACCCTTTCCCCTGTCTTCCTCTCCTGCCTATGGAGCCACGCCACCGGGAGCCCGCTTCTCGCCCCCCTCCTCGGCGGCATCGCCGGCCTGTCCCTGGGCCTGCTCGCCTTCCTCGGCACGAACGCTGATGCCCCGCCGACGAAATTCCTCTCGGCCTGGCTTGCCGGTGGGTTCGTCATGAGCGTGGCGTGGGAGTACGTCGTCGCGAACGAGCTCCTCTCCCTTCTCGTGTCCGCCGGCCTGGTACTGGGCGTGGATCCGGCGACGCTGGGGATGACAGTTCTAGCATGGGGCAACTCGCTGGGCGACCTCATCGCCAACGTGGCCGTGGCCGTGGCGGCGCGCCGCGGTGGAGCCCAGGTGGCCGTAGCCGGTTGCTACGGCGGGCCGGTGTTCAACGTCCTCGTTGGGCTGGGCCTGTCTCTGCTGCTTTCTTGCTGGGTCGGGTACCCGAATCCGGTAGCGATACCCTGGGAGCCCAGGCTTTATCAGACGCTAGGCTGGGTAGCTACTGGGCTTTTCTGGGCCTTCGTCATGCTCCCGAGAAGGGGCATGAAGGTGGATAGGACGCTGGGCTTTGGGCTCCTTGCCATATACTTGTGTTTCTTGTGTACTACTCCCTCCCTTTTTTGCTTAATTTAAAGGTTCCAACGGCTTTTCCCTCTAGTTAGGGTTCCTCTGGTTCTCGCGGGGGCGATCTTGCCGCCGTCAAGTCTTTGCTTCCCTACCACCGATCAACTCCCTGCTTCCTCATCTGCGTGGCGTGGAGGGCGACCATCTTGGTCGCTTTCTCCTGCTCGTACTAGGGGCGGGGCCGGTGGAAACTAGGGTGTACCCCAAAACAACCCGATCTGATCTTCGGGTTAGAGATTCCAATGGCGTCTTCCGGAGCTTTGAGTTCCTCAGGAGTCAATGATGTAGAGCAGATGATGAAGGAATTGGGCCTGACAGAGGAGGACTTGGACGATGTTGTGTTTGATGAGGAAGCTGCACCGCCCGAGGGGCCTAGATGGATAGCCCTGGCTAGGGTTAACACCTGCAAGAACTACAGTCAGACTTGGTTCTACAGGAACATGCGAGCGGCTTGGGATATTGCGCAAGAGGCGAGATTCAAACCTTTGGAGGATAACCTATACACTATCCAATTCTCTTGCCTTGGAGATTGGGAGAGAGTCATGAACGATGGCCCATGGAATTTTAGAGGAGATGCGGTGATACTTGTGCCGTATGATGGGATCTCGAAGCCTTCCACTATTAAGCTTGAGACAATTGATATATGGATCCAAATCCATGATGTACCAGATTTGTACGCCCATCTCGTAACTGCGCTTGCTGCTAAGGTGGGAGAAGTGCTTTTCTCTGAACCCAATTCACATGATTTTGTTGGCAACTTCCACCGAGTTTGGGTCAGAATCAATGTCTCAAAACCCCTCAAGAATGCGGTGTCCATGATTAGAGATGGGAAGAGACAGATTTATAGAGTCAAGTATGAGAAGCTCCCGGACTGGTGTGCGGTTTGTGGCATGCTCGGGCACCAATTCAAGGAGCATGGCAATGGCATCCACCCTCCTTCTGCCCTAGTTTTTAAGGATCTGCACGCTAGCTGGTTTATGCGACCAGGGTGAGGCCATGGAGAGGGCCGTTCCCAGCGAGGTGGACGCAGGGGCGGCCGATCAGGAGGTCGTTCCAATGCACGTTCGGACAAGGGAAGAGCCGACTGGACGCAGAGTTATGCACATGGCGTAACGGAGGAAGATGATGACCCTGCTCGTCTGGCCAACGATGTCGATATGGAGGAAGGGAACAGGAAGAGGAATGGGGGAGCGGATTTGGGGGCCAAGCAGCACTCTCTACCCCAACCCAACTCTGTATAGGCAGCGGACAAAAACCCATTGGCAATTGTGAAGGAAATATGCCCTAGAGGCAATAATAAAGTTATTATTTATTTCCTTATATCATGATAAATGTTTATTATTCATGCTAGAATTGTATTAACCGGAAACATAATACATGTGTGAATACATAGACAAACAGAGTGTCACTAGTATGCCTCTACTTGACTAGCTCGTTAATCAAAGATGGTTATGTTTCCTAACCATGGACAAAGAGTTGTTATTTGATTAACGGGATCACATCATTAGTTGAATGATCTGATTGACATGACCCATTCCATTAGCTTAGCACCCGATCGTTTAGTATGTTGCTATTGCTTTCTTCATGACTTATACATGTTCCTATGACTATGAGATTATGCAACTCCCGTTTGCCGGAGAAACACTTTGTGTGCTACCAAACGTCACAACATAACTAGGTGATTATAAAGGAGCTCTACATGTGTCTCCAAAGGTACATGTTGGGTTGGCGTATTTCGAGATTAGGATTTGTCACTCCGAATGTCGGAGAGGTATCTCTGGGCCCTCTCGGTAATGCACATCACTTAAGCCTTGCAAGCATTGCAACTAATGAGTTAGTTGCGGGATGATGTATTACGGAACGAGTAAAGAGACTTGCCGGTAACGAGATTGAACTAGGTATTGGATACCGACGATCGAATCTCGGGCAAGTAACATACCGATGACAAAGGGAACAACATATGTTGTTATGCGGTCTGACCGATAAAAGATCTTCATAGAATATGTAGGAACCAATATGGGCATCTAGGTCCAGCTATTGGTTATTGACCGGAGACGTGTCTCGGTCATGTCTACATTGTTCTCGAACCGTAGGGTCCGCACGCTTAAGGTTTCGATGACAGTTATATTATGAGTTTATGAGTTTTGATGTACCGAAGGAGTTCGGAGTCCCGGATGAGATCGGGGACATGACAAGGAGTCTCGAAATGGTCGAGACGTAAAGATTGATATATTTGACGACTATATTCGGACTTCGGAAAGGTTCCGAGTGATTCGGGTATTTTTCGGAGTACCGGAGAGTTACGGGAATTCGCCGGGAGAAGTATTGGGCCATACGGGAAAGAGAGAGGGGCTGCCTAGGGCAGCCCGCGCCCCCCCACAAGGCCTAGTCCGAATTGGACTAGGGGGAGGGGCTGCGCCCCTTCCTTGTTTCCTACTCCTACTACATGGAAGGACTCCTAGTTGGACTAGGAAAGGGGGAATCCTACTCCCGGTGGGAGTAGGACTCCCCTAGGGCGCGCCATAGAGAGGGCCGACCCTCCCCTCCTCCACTCCTTTATATACGGGGGTAGGGGGCACCCCATAGACACACAAGTTGATCTTCGTGATCGTTCCTTAGCCGTGTGCGGTGCCCCCCTCCACCATATTCCACCTCGATCATATTGTTGAAGGGCTTAGGCGAAGCCCTGCGATGGTAGAACATCAAGATCGTCACCACACCGTCATGCTGACGGAACTCCTCCCCGACGCTTTGCTGGATCGGAGCCCGGGGATCGTCATGGAGCTGAACGTGTGCCAAGAACTCGGAGGTGCTGGAGTAACGGTGCTTGGATCGGTCGGATCGGGAAGACGTACAACTACTTCCTCTACGTTGCGTCAACACTTCCGCTTTGGTCTACGAGGGTACGTAGACAACACTCTCCCCTCTCGTTGCTATGCATCACCATGATCTTGCGTGTGCGTAGGAATATTTTTGAAATTACTACGTTCCCCAACAGTGGCATCCGAGCCTAGGTTTTTATGGTTTGATGTTATATGCACGAGTAGAACACAAGTGAGTTGTGGGCGATATAAGTCATACTGCTTACCAGCATGTCATACTTTGGTTCGGCGGTATTGTTGGATGAAACGGCCCGGACCGACATTACACGTACGCTTACGCGAGACTGGTTCTACCACCGTGCTTTGCACACAGGTGGCGGGCGGGTGTCAGTTTCTCCAACTTTAGTTGAACCAAGTGTGGCTACGCCCGGTCCTTGCGAAGGTTAAAATAGCACCAACTTGACAAACTATCGTTGTGGTTTTGATGCGTAGGTAAGATTGGTTCTTGCTTAAGCCCGTAGCAGCCACGTAAAACTTGCAACAACAAAGTAGAGGACGTCTAACTTGTTTTTGCAGGGCATGTTGTGATATGATATGGTCAAAACGTGATGAGATATAAGTTGTTGTATGAGATGATCATGTTTTGTTGAAGTTATCGGCAACTGGCAAAAGCCTTATGGTTGTCTCTTTACTGCATAAGATGCAAGCGCCAAATAATTCTTTACTTTATCGCTATGCGATAGCAATAGTTGCAAGAGCAATAGTTGGCGAGACGACCGTGTGATGACACATTGATATAGATCAAGATGATGGAGATCATGGAGTCATGCCGGTGACGATAGAGATCATGACAGTACTTTGGAGATGGAGATCAAAGGCGCAAGATGATGATGGCCATATCATGTCACATATTTTGATTGCATATGATGTTTATCTTTTATACATCTTATTTTGCTTAGTTTGATGGTAGCATTTTAAGATGATCTCTCACTAATTATCAAGAAGTGTTCTCCCTGAGTATGCACCGTTGCGAAAGTTCTTCGTGCTGAGACACCATGTGATGATCGGGTGTGATAGGCTCTACGTTCAAATACAACGGGTGCAAAACAGTTGCACACGCGAAATACTCAGGTTATACTTGACGAGCCTAGCATATACAGATATGGCCTCGGAACAAGGAGACCGAAAGGTCGAGCGTGAATCATATAGTAGATATGATCAACATAGTGATGTTCACCAATGAAACTACTCCATCTCACGTGATGATCGGACATGGTTTAGTTGATTTGGATCACGTGATCACTTAGAGGATTAGAGGGATGTCTATCTAAGTGGGAGTTCTTAAGTAATATGATTAAATTGAACTTAAATTTATCATGAACTTAGTCCTGGTAGTATTTTGCAAATCATGTTGTAGATCAATAGCTCGCATTGTTGCTTCCCTGTATTTATTTTGATATGTTCCTAGAGAAAATTGTGTTGAAATATGTTAGTAGCAATGATGCGGATTGGATCCGTGATCTGAGGTTTATCCTCATTGCTGCACAGAAGAATTATGTCCTTGATGCACTGCTAGGTGACAGACCTATTGCAGGAGCAGATGCAGACGTTATGAACGTTTGGCTAGCTCAATATGATGACTACTTGATAGTTTAGTGCACCATGCTTAATGGCTTAGAATCGGGACTTCAAAGACGTTTTGAACGTCATGGACCATATGAGATGTTCCAGGAGTTGAAGTTAATATTTCAAGCAAATACCCGAGTTGAGAGATATGAAGTCTCCAACAAGTTCTATAGCTAAAAGATGGAGGAGAATCGCTCAAGCTGTGAGCATGTGCTCAGATTGTCTGGGTACTACAATCGCTTGAATCAAGTGGGAGTTAATCTTCCAGATAAAAAAGTGATTGACAGAATTCTCTAGTCACCATCACCAAGTTAGTAGAACTTCGTGATAAACTATAATATGCAAGGGATAACGGAAACGATTCCCTAGCTCTTCATAATGCTGAAATTGACGAAGGTAGAAATCGAGAAAAACATCAAGTGTTGATGGTAGACAAGACCACTAGTTTCAAGAAAAGGGCAGAGGGAAGAAGGGGAACTTCAAGAAGAACAGCAAGCAAGTTGTCGCTCAAGTGAAGAAGCCCAAGTCTGGTCCTAAGCCTGAGACTAAGTGCTTCTACTGCAAAGGGACTGGTCACTGGAAGCGGAACTACCCCAAGTGATTGGCGGATAAGAAGGATGGCAAAGTGAACATAAGTATATTTGATATACATGTTATTGATGTGTACTTTACTAGTGTTTATAGCAACCCCTCGGTATTTGATACTAGTTCAGTTGCTAAGATTAGTAACTCGAAACGGGAGTTGCGGAATAAACAGAGACTAGTTAAGGGTGAAGTGACGATGTGTGTTGGAAGTGGTTCCAAGGTTGATATGATCATCATCGCACACTCCCTATAATTTCGGGATTAGTGTTGAACCTAAATAAGTGTTATTTGGTGTTTGCGTTGAGCATGAATATGATTTGATCATGTTTATTGTAATATGGTTATTCATTTAAGTAAGAGAATAAATTGCTGTTCTGTTTACATGAATAAAACCTTATATGGTTACACACCCAATGAAAATAGTTCATTAGATCTCGATCATAGTGATACACATAATCATAATATTGAACCAAAAGATGCAAAGTTAATAATGACAGTGCAACTTATTTGTGGCACTGCCGTTTAGGTCATATTGGTGTAAAGCGCATGAAGAAACTCCATGTTGATGGGCTTTTGGAATCACTTGATTATGAATCAGTTGATGCTTGCGAACCATGCCTCATGGGCAAGATGACTAAAACTCTGTTCTTCGGAACAATGGAGCGAGCAACAGATTTGTTGGAAATCATACATACTGATGTATGTGGTCTGATGAATATTGAGGCTCGCGACAAGTATCATTATTTTCTGATCTTCACAGATGATTTGAGCAGATATGGGTATATCTACTTAATGAAACACAAGTCTGAAACAGTTGAAAAATTCAAAGAATTTCAGAGTGAAGTGGAGAATCATCGTAACAAAAATGAAAGTTTCTACGATATGATCGCAGAAGTAAAATATTTGAGTTACGAGTTTGTTCTTCAATTAAAACAATGTGGAATAGTTTCACAAACTCATGCCACCTGGAACACCACAGCATAATGGTGTGTCCGAATGTCATAACCGTACTTTATTAGATATGGTGCGATCTATGATGTCTTTTACCGATCTACCACTATCATTTTGGGGTTATGCATTAGAGACAGCTGCATTCACGTTAAATAGGGCACCATCTAAGTCCGTTGAGACGACACAATCTGAACTGTGGTTTGGCAAGAAACCAAAGTTGTCACTTCTTAAAGTTTGGGGTTGTGATGCTTATATGAAAAAAGTTTCATCCTAATAAGCTCAAACCCAAATCGGAGAAATATGTCTTCATAGGATACCCAAAGGAGACTGTTGGGTACACCTTCTATCACAAATCCGAAGGCAAGACTTTTGTTGCTAAATTCGGAGTTTTTCTAGAGAAGGAGTTTCTCTCGAAAGAAGTGAGTGGGAGGAAAGTAGAAAACTTGATAAGGTAATTGTACCTTCTCCCTTATTGGAAAATAGTTCATCACAGAAAACTGTTCCTGTGACTACTACACCAATTAGTGAGGAAGCTAATGATGATGATCATGTAACTTCAGATCAAGTTACTACCGAATCTCGTAGGTAAATCAGAGTGAGATCCGCACCAGTGTGGTACGGTGGTCATGTTACTTGAGCATGACGAACTTGCGAACTATGAGAAAGCGATGATGAGTCCAGATTCCGCAAAATGGCTTGAGGCCATGAAATCTAAGATGGGATCCATGTATGAGAACAAAGTATGGACTTTGGTTGACTTGCCTGATGATCGGCAAGCCATAGAAAATAAATGGATCTTCAAAAGGAAGACGGACGCTAATAGTAGTGTTACTATCTACAAAGCTAGAATTGTCGCAAAAGGGTTTCGACAAGTTCAAGGTGTTGACTACGATGAGATTTTCTCACTCGTATCTATGCTGAAAGTCCGTCCGAATCATGTTAGCAATTGCCGCATTTTATGAAATCTGGCAAATGGATAAACAAAACTGCATTCCTTAATGGATTTACTAAAGAAGAGTTGTATACGATGCAACTAGAAGGTTTTGTCGATCCTAAAGGTGTTAACTAAATATGCAAGCTCCAGCGATCCATCTATGGACTAGTGCAAGAATCTCGGAGTTGGAATATACGCTTTGATAAGTTGATCAAAGCATATAGTTTTATACAGACTTGCGGTGAAGCCTGTATTTACAAGAAAGTGAGTGGGAGCAGTACAACATTTCTGATAAGTATATGTGTATGACATATTGTTGATCGGAAATAATGTAGAATTATTCTGCAAAGCATAAAGGAGTGTTTGAAAGGAGTTTTTCAAAGGCAGACCTCGGTGAAGTTGCTTACATATTGAGCATCAAGATCTATAGAGATAGATCAAGACGCTTGATATGTTTTTTGAATAAATACATACCTTGACAAGATTTTGAAGTAGTTCAAAATGGAACAGTCAAAGAAAGAGTTTCTTGCCTATGTTACAAGGTGTGAAATTGAGTAAGACTCAAAGCCCGACCACGGCAGAAGATAGAAAGAGAATGAATGTCATTCCCTATGCCTTGGTCATAGGTTCTATAAAGTATACCATGCTGTGTACCAGATCTATTGTATACCTTACCACTGAGTTTGGCAAGAGAGTACAATAGTGATCTAGGAGTAGATCGCTGGACATCGGTCAAAATTATCTTTAGTGGAATAAGGATATGTTTCTCGATTACGGAGGTGACAAAAGGTTCGTCGTAAAGGGTTACGTCGATGCAAGTTTTGACACTGATCCAGATGAGTCTAAGTCTCAATCTGGATACATATTGAAAGTGGGAGAAATTAGCTAGAGTAGCTCCATGCAGAGCATTGTTGACATAGAAATTTGCAAAATACATGCGGATCTGAATGTGGCAGACCCGTTGACTAAACTTCTCTCACAAGCAAAACATGATCACTTTTTGGGTCTTAATCACATAGCGATGTGAACTAGATTATTGAATCTAGTAAACCCTTTGGGTGTTAGTCACATGGAGATGTGAACCAATCACATAAAGATGTGAACTATTGATGTTAAATAACATGGCGATGTGATCTAAATTATTGACTCTCGTGCAAGTGGGAGACTGGAGGAAATATGCCCAAGAGGCAATAATAAAGTTATTATTTATTTCCTTATATCATGATAAATGTTTATTATTCATGCTAGAATTGTATTAACCGGAAACATAATACCTGTGTGAATACATAGACAAACAGAGTGTCACTAGTATGCCTCTACTTGACTAGCTCGTTAATCAAAGATGGTTATGTTTCCTAACCATGGACAAAGAGTTGTTATTTGATTAACGGGATCACATCATTAGTTGAATGATTTGATTGACATGACCCATTCCATTAGCTTAGCACCCGATCGTTTAGTATGTTGCTATTGCTTTCTTCATGACTTATACAAGTTCCTATGACTATGAGATTATGCAACTCCCGTTTGCCGGAGGAACACTTTGTGTGCTACCAAACGTCACAACATAACTGGGTGATTATAAAGGAGCTCTACATGTGTCTCCAAAGGTACATGTTGGGTTGGCGTATTTCGAGATTAGGATTTGTCACTCCGAATGTCGGAGAGGTATCTCTGGGCCCTCTTGGTAATGCACATCACTTAAGCCTTGCAAGCATTGCAACTAATGAGTTAGTTGCGGGATGATGTATTACGGAACGACTAAAGAGACTTGCCGGTAACGAGATTGAACTAGGTATTGGATACCGACGATCGAACCTCGGGCAAGTAACATACCGATGACAAAGGGAACAATGTATGTTGTTATGCGGTCTGACCGATAAAAGATCTTCATAGAATATGTAGGAACCAATATGGGCATCCAGGTCCCGCTATTGGTTATTGACCGGAGATGTGTCTCGGTCATGTCTACATTGTTCTCGAACCGTAGGGTCCGCGCGCTTAAGGTTTCGATGACCGTTATATTATGAGTTTATGAGTTTTGATGTACCAAAGGAGTTCGGATTCCCGGATGAGATCGGGGACATGACGAGGAGTCTGGAAATGGTCGAGACGTAAAGATCGATATATTGGACGACTATATTCGGACTTCGGAAAGGTTCCGAGTGATTCGGGTATTTTTCGGAGTACCGGAGAGTTACGGGAATTCGCCGGGAGAAGTATTGGGCCTTATTGGGCCATACAGGAAAGAGAGAGGGGCTGCCTAGGGCAGGCTGCGCGCCCCCCAAGGCCTAGTCCGAATTGGACTAGGGGGAGGGGCTGCGCCCCTTCCTTGTTTCCTACTCCTACTACATGGAAGGACTCCTAGTTGGACTAGGAAAGGGGGAATCCTACTCCCGGTGGGAGTAGGACTCCCCTAGGGCGCGCCATAGAGAGGGCCGGCCCTCCCCTCCTCCACTCCTTTATATACGGGGCAGGGGGCACCCCATAGACACACAAGTTGATCTTCGTTGAAAGAACATGCGGTGCCCCCATGTTTGGTTTTGGTAATTGATGACAATCTGTATGGACTAATGATTGCCTTGAGTTATATTTGAAGGTTTTGTCTATAGGCTTTTCTTGGAGTACATGTGTTGGTTTCAAGGAGAGTTTGTGTCGACCAAGTTTTTATTCAAGGAATTACCTAAAGATTGGTCTTGTGAGAGGTTGATCAAGACTAAGTTAAAAAGTGAATCAAGTTGATCAACCCACAAAGCGTAGAAGATGTACCGAGAGGGATCAAGTGATCCCATGGTATGGTAAGCATTGTCAATTATGCTTTGTGTACTAACCCATGGTCTTTGTGAGAGTTCTCTGTGGGGTTAGGTTGCGGTGTGTGTCGTGGTTCTAAGTCTGACAGTGAGGTAGGGGGGTGTGTATGAAGAGGCTAGACCTTAGCTATTGGGAAGTTGTAAGCACGCAAGGTTTACGAGTTCAGGCCCTTCTCAGAGGAAGTAACAGCCCTACGTCTCGGTGCCCGGAGGCGGTCGACTGGATTATGCGTGTGTAAAATGACAGGGGTGCGAACCCTTCATACTGAGGAGGGGGGTGGCTTATATAGAGTTCGCCGGCCCTCTCCTTCCCTCAGTAATGCAGGGTTTAAGGTACATTTAAGGTGGGCGTTACTGGTAACGCCCCTAATAAAGTGCTATAATGACCATAAAGACTGCCTAACAGCCGACCGTTTGCCTCGGAGTGACTTCAGGTCTTCTGGCAGTCGAGTGATAGTTGTTTAGTCGAGTGATAGCTTCTTGGTCGAGTGTCTTGAATCTGTCGAGTGAGATACCTTCAAGTCGATTGGAAAGTAGCCTCTTCTAGGGACGTCCTTGGGTAGGGCTCTTTGGACGGGTCCGTGTCCCTACCCTAGGTACGTAGCTTCATCATTAGCCCCCGAATGGGTCGAGGTTTGAGTAGGGAAAGAGTTGGAGAACCTTTCCGACAGACTTTTCGGGCTACGTGAGAGCTCCGTCGGGTCAATCATCACAGATGACGTTGCCAACTTTTTTCAGTCGCCTTGACCCATTCTAGGTTCTTCGTCGAGTGCATTTCTTTACATACCGAGCGTCGGTGCGCGTGGGATCTCCTGTTTTGGCAAGCCGTCTCTGTCGTCCGCGGACGTTGCGGGATTTTGGATTTGGGGAAGCGCGCGGGGCGGAGGCAGCCGCAGTAATCGGAAGCGATAAAGGGGAAGCCCCTCGATCCTCGCGTCGCCTTTTTCGCCACGTACTGCGCGCGCGTCCGCTGCGGGATTTGACTGGATTGCCTGGGCCTACCAGTCAGCCACTCGGGAGCGGCCCCTTATAAGTTGTCGGCTCGAGATTTTCCAAACCGTGCGCCCTGTTCTCACTCCTCCTTCCTCTCCATCTCCGCCGTCTTTCCGTTGCCTTAGCTTCCCCCCGAGCGCCGCAAGCCCGTGAGACCTCGCTGGCGACGATGGTGAAAGGCAAGACCACAGCTCTGGAGCGTGCGAAGAGGGCGACAGCGGCGGCGAAAGGGAAGAAGTCTTCCCGGGGCGGGTCTTCCTCCAGGACCACCTTGCCCAAAGGATGGATCCAAGGCAACTGGATGCCTTCGGTGCTCCGGCAGGAGGACCTTGACGACATGGTTGAGGGGGGAGTCATTCCCCATGAAGCGGCGCGACTTCCTGGGAGAGAGATCGAGCCTCAGCCCCGTGACGGTGAGTGCGTGCTCCTAGCCACTCACATCGATCGAGGGTTTTCTCTGCCTCCCCATCCATTCTTCCGGAGTTTCTTGAATTTCTTCGGGGCGCAGCTCCATCACTTTACCCCAACTCCATAGTCTATCTTGCTGCGTTCATTTCTATGTGCGAGGCCTTCCTGGGTTGCCGTCCGCATTGGGGGCTTTTCAAGCACATTTTTACTTGCCGCTCTCAGTCGGTTAAAAAGGCCAAGTCAAGTGATGAGAAGACGCAAGTGATCCAGCTGTGCGGGGGCCTGGCGATTCAAACGAGGGGAAAGAGCTGTTTTCCATCCATCACTTTCCCGGAGTCAGTCCGTGGTTGGCAGGCAACTTGGTTTTACTGCCAGGACCAAGTGACCCCAGGTCAGTCGACTGGTCTCCCTCCTTTTTCCCTCGACCGAGCCGCGAAGCCAGTCTCTCTGAAAGTGACGCCGGAGGAGAGGGCCCAAGTCAAAGTGTTGGCCGGCCGAGTGGTTGATCTCGTTCATGAGGGTGTAACTGGGATGGACCTGCTAGAGGTCTTTCTTCGGAGGCGCATCCAACCGCTCCAGGCCCGAGACCATCCAATGTGGCTGTATTCCGGCCTCGACGACACCACTCGGGTCCACCCGGAGGAGGTCACCGACGAGATGCTGGAGGGGTGGCTGTCGAGCATCACGGGGAACAAAGACAACCCCCGAGGAGCAAGGAGGGTCGTTCCACTCGACAACACGTATGAAGTGGACCAGGTATGTCTTTAGGCTTCTGACTGAGATCTTGTTTTCCTGCGTTGGTCTTCTTTGAGTTGGTCGATTGACTTTCTTCTTGTCTGTTGTTTCCCAAGCGACCACCGAGATGTACTCGACGCCCAATGGGGCGCAGGGGTCGACTGAGGAAGGTGAGGCGAGCGGAGGCGAGAGCGGGGATGACCAAGGCGAGTGGGAGTCTGATGGCGAAGGAGAGGGGGACGATGACATCTTCTCCAGCGAGGAGGAGGAGGAGGAAGCTGAGCTCCCCCGCCCGGAGGGACGATGCAAGCTCATGCATGATCCAGCGCGCGGGGGGGGGGGGGGGGGGGGGGGGGTGGCAAGGCGACTGCACCTGTCGGGCAGACGTCGAAGCGCCCTCGGAGTTCTCCTCCTCCGCCGACTGAGAAGGCTCCCAAGCACCCACGAGCGACGCCATCCAAGCCGCCCAAAGTTCTGCCCAAAATGAAGATAGTTGTTCCTACCATTTCCAGGTAATGATAAAAAACTTGCTTTCCTTTGTCGACCGTGGACGGATCCTTGGTCGATTCACTGAGCCAGCTGACTGACTTTTGAGATTTGCAGCGGTGCTACTTCTGAGGTTTCCGCCAGGAACGACGACCAAGAGATGGAGGACGCTGTCACCTCCAACCCTGGTACGATTAATGACATTTTGCTTTGAGTCGACTGGCCCTTGTAGTTCTGGTCGATTGAATGTTTCTCTTGCAGCCCCTCCTCATGTTATTGATCTCCCGGACGATGATGACAACGAGCCGCTGAGGGTGAAGAGGACAAAGAAGACGCCGGCTGTCAAGACCCCACGGTCCACTCCGGCACCTGAGGCCGCAGCTCGGGGCGATGGCGAGCCCGCTCGGGCTTCTGTGACTTTCGCCAACCCCCTGTCGAGTGCGCAGCCTTCGGCGTCGACTGCGGACCCATCTTCGCTTTTTGCTGCGTACCCCATCCCTGAGGACCAAGCGTCTGCTGCGAAAGAGGCTATACGCCAGGCGGGGATTATGATGGAGCAAGTGAAGGTGGCTCGGGAGGCCAGCCAAGCCGCCTATGACGCGAGCTCGGCTCTTCAGAGCAATGTCCAGGTTAGTCGACTCAACACTTCGTCTATTATGATATGCTGTTTGAAGAATTTCTTTTCCGAAGATCTTTGCATCTGTACACCCACTGGGTGTGTTTGCCAATTCTTGGAAGAGTGGGGGCACGCTAAGTCCACCCACTGGGTGTAGTCCCCGAGACTACGGTGGACTGCTGGCAGTCGACTGTAGTCTTTATATTGTGTTACTGAACCTGTGTTTCTTCACTCAGTTTGGTCTGGCCAGGTCGAGTGGGACCGTGTCTTGTCGACTACGGGCAGTCGATTTTTTTGGTCGAACCAGTGGGGGCATGCTGAGTGCACCCACTGGGTGTAGTCCCCGAGACTACTGTCGAATGTTTTTGATTCGGCTGTGGTCTTAGAAACGTCACCATTGTTCCTTAGTTACTCGGAAGCAACTTATCTCGAACGTCTGTCGACTGGTTTTTCTTTTTGCAGAAATCCTGCGAACTTGCCGCTCGCTATACTGAATTGGAGAAACAGAAGATTCAACTGGACCTTGATCTAGAGCTGGCCAGGACGGAGCTGCAGAAGGTCAGGGAGGGCGCCGCAGGTAAAGCGACTTTGTCGATTGATTTTGTCGATTGATTTTGTTTTTAGGCTTGAGCATTCCTCTGTTGTTTCCGATTCGATCACCATTTCTTTGTAGGAGAATTGGAAAAAGCTTTGGCGAAGAAGGACCAGGACCTGGCTGCTGCCCGCAAGGAGGCTGATGATAAGACAGCTCTGGCCGCACAGA
The DNA here is from genome assembly GCA_034509565.1 of Triticum monococcum. Lineage (NCBI taxonomy): Eukaryota > Viridiplantae > Streptophyta > Magnoliopsida > Poales > Poaceae > Triticum > Triticum monococcum. The sequence continues at coordinate 69,265,628 of CM067842.1, read as the reverse complement.
AGCTGGCTTCGGTCGACCAGTTAGAAAAAGAGAACACCAGGTTGCAGACCACTCTGACTGAAGCCAACAGGCTGACTGCAAATTGGAAGAAGGAGAACCTCCTCTTGGGCGAGAAGATGGAAGGCATCGCTCGTAGGAGGGACGACCTGGAGAGCTACTTGAGGAGCCTTGCCAAGAAGCTGTACATCAAGCTCGAAGGTGCCCATTCAGTTCTGACTTTTTTTGTGTCGACTCAATCTTATGAAAATTGACTCATCCTTGGACTGCGTATGCAGAACTTTGCCAGAATTTTGAAGAGGAGACTGGGCGGATTGAACCAGGTCTGGATCCGATCAACTCTCCAGTGGGAGATGAAGCTGTCATGAATCTGCTCCGACTGGAATCTCGCATTGACGGCGCCGTGGATTACTTGGCTCGACTGAAGACTGCCATGTCGCGGATCGACCCGTCACTTTGGCCAGGGTCTATGCTCCAGAATGATCTCGAGTCTCTGATGACTCGACTCAACGGAATCCCGGACCGAGTGCGGGAGTGGAAGAAGTCTTCGGCTCGGTGCGGTGCTGATGTGGCTCTATCCCTGGTCCGCGTCCATTGTAAGGAGGCACGGGAGGAGAAGCTGGCCGCCATCCAAGTTGCCAACACGAGGAAGCACAAATTCCAGGACTTCGTGCAGACCTTCATTGCTGTAGCCACCCGTATTGCAGACATGATTGATCTAGACGAATTCGTCGCCCCTTCCAGTCCTCCTCCTCCTGAGGAGTGAAAAAACTTCTATGCTTCGCTTTGAATTTGCCTCGGAATGCCGAGTGGAAGTGTAATAGTTAAACTCTTGCCGAGCCAAGGGCTCGAATACTTTGATCTGAGGTTCGGGACCTTTTATGCTTTATCTGAGCTTGATTTTTGTTGAACGTCTTCATGGATGATTCGTCGAGTGGAACTTGATCTCCGTTCAAAGGAAAAGGTGACGACCGACCCACACCCTGTTGCTGTAGAGTGGGGTGGAGCGCACATTGTATTTGTGGCGGAGCTCTCCAGGAAAAGGTGGCAGTCGACCCACGCCCTGTTACTGTAGAGTGGGACGAAGCTCACATTGTATTTGTGGTGGATCTCTCCAGGAGAAGGTGGGTTTCATACTTAAGCAAGCACTGAACTGTACCTAAGCCCCCGAGTGGGAGGTTTGCTCTCCATTCGGTAGGATTTTTCAAACTTAGGCGAGTGTCTGACCGCAGCTAAGTCTCTTTGTGGAGAACTTAGGTGAGTGCTGAACTGCAGCTAAGCCCCCGAGTGGGAGGTTTGCTCTTCACTCGGTAGGATTTTTCAAACTTAGGCGAGTGTCTGACTGCAGCTAAGTCTCTTCGTGGAGAACTTAGGCGAGTGCTGAACTGCAGCTAAGCCCCCGAGTGGGAGGTTTGCTCTTCACTCGGTAGGATTTTTCAAACTTAGGCGAGTGTCTGACTGCAGCTAAGTCTCTTCGTGGAGAACTTAGGCGAGTGCTAAACCGCAGCTAAGCCCCGGAGTGGGAGGTTTGCTCTCCACTCGGTAGGATTTTTCAAACTTAGGCGAGTGTCTGACTGCAGCTAAGTCTCTTTGTGGAGAACTTAGGCGAGTGCTGAACTGCAGCTAAGCCCCCGAGTGGGAGGTTTGCTCTTCACTTGGTAGGATTTTTCAAACTTAGGCGAGTGTCTGACCGCAGCTAAGTCTCTTCGTGGAGAACTTAGGCGAGTGCTGAACTGCAGCTAAGCCCCCGAGTGGGAGGTTTGCTCTTCACTCGGTAGGATTTTTCAAACTTAGGCGAGTGTCTAACTGCAGCTAAGTCTCTTCGTGGAGAACTTAGGCGAGTGCTGAACTGCAGCTAAGCCCCCGAGTGGGAGGTTTGCTCTTCACTCGGTAGGATTTTTCAAACTTAGGCGAGTGTCTGACTGCAGCTAAGTCTCTTCGTGGAGAACTTAGGCGAGTGCTGAACCGCAGCTAAGCCCCCGAGTGGGAGGTTTGCTCTCCACTCGGTAGGATTTTTCAAACTTAGGCGAGTGTCTGACTGCAGCTAAGTCTCTTCGTGGAGAACTTAGGCGAGTGCTGAACTGCAGCTAAGCCCCCGAGTGGGAGGTTTGCTCTTCACTCGGTAGGATTTTTCAAACTTAGGCGAGTGTCTGACTGCAGCTAAGTCTCTTCATGGAGAACTTAGGCGAGTGCTGAACCGCAGCTAAGCCCCCGAGTGGGAGGTTTGCTCTCCACTCGGTAGGATTTTTCAAACTTAGGCGAGTGTCTGACTGCAGCTAAGTCTCTTCGTGGAGAACTTAGGCGAGTGCTGAACTGCAGCTAAGCCCCCGAGTGTGAGGTTTGCTCTTCACTCGGTAGGATTTTTCAAACTTAGGCGAATCGGATTCGCAGCTAAGCCCCCGAGTGGGAGGTTTGCTCTCCACTCGGTAGGGTTTTTCAAACTTAGGCGAATCGGATTCGCAGCTAAGCCCCCGAGTGGGAGGTTTGCTCTCCACTCGGTAGGATTTTTCAAACTTAGGCGAATCGGATTCGCAGCTAAGTCACCCACTGGGGGATTTCGGATACAAACAAAAGTGACAGCAATTATTGGAACACTCTTATTTCTGATAAAAATGAACCTCAGGAGTTTTTCTTATTACATCTGGTTTGAGGGCGGACTCAAGTGTAAAAGGGGCGAAGAAGCTCCGCTTTCCAAGCTCGAGGTTCGTCGATCTGTCGATCAACATTGTAAAGGTGATATGCTCCGTTGTGGAGGACTCTGGTGACGATGAAGGGGCCTTCCCAAGTGGGAGCGAGCTTGTGAGGTTTCTGTTGATCCACTCGGAGGACCAGATCTCCTTCTTGAAAGGCTCGACTCTTCACATTCTGGGCGTGGAATCGACGTAAGTCCTGCTAATAAATGGTCGATCTGATCATCGCCATCTCCCTCTCTTCCTCCAAGAGGTCGACTGCGTCTTGCCGGGCCTGCTCCGCTTCATCTTCGGTGTAAAGTTCAACTCGGGGCGCATTATGAAGAAGATCGCTTGGCAGGACAGCTTTGGCTCCATAAACCAGAAAGAATGGGGTCCTTCCAGTCGACCGGTTAGGGGTGGTCCTTAATCCCCACAGACCTAACGGAAGCTCATCGACCCAAGCGCCTGCCGCGTGCTTGAGATTGCACATCAGCCGAGGTTTTAGCCCTTTGAGAATCAGACCATTTGCTCTCTCAGCCTGTCCATTTGACTGGGGATGAGCGACTGAGGCGTAGTCGACTCGTGTGCCTTGAGAAGCGCAAAATGCTCTGAACTCGTCCGAATCAAAGTTTGACCCGTTATCAGTGATGATGCTGTGCGGGACTCCATATCTGAATGTTAACCCTCTGATGAAACTGATAGCGGTGCCAGCATCGAGGCTCTTTATGGGCTTAGCTTCGATCCATTTGGTAAATTTGTCAACTGCCACAAGTACATGAGTGAATCCACTCCCGCCCGTTCTTAGGGGGCCAACCATGTCCAATCCCCAGACGGCAAAGGGCCAGACGAGCGGAATGGTTTTCAGGGCTGACGCGGGCTTGTGTGACATGTTGGAGTAGAACTGGCACCCCTCGCACTTGTCGACTATCTCTTTCGCCATCTCATTTGCCCTTGGCCAGTAAAATCTAGCTCGGTATGCTTTAGCCACAATAGTCCGAGAGGACGCATGGTGACCGCAGGTTCCCGAGTGGATATCGTTAAGGATTATTTGACCCTCTTCTGGCGTTATGCATTTCTGGCCGACTCCGGTCGCACTCTCTCTGTACAGCTGTCCCCTTATGACTGTGAAGGCCTTAGATCGGCGGACGATCTGTCGAGCCTCCTCCTCGTCCTCCGGAAGTTCTTTCCTTAGGATATATGCAATGTACGGTATTGTCCAGTCAGGGATGATTGCCAAGACTTCCATGATTAGGTCGACTACTGCAGGCACTTCAACTCCAGTCGGATCTGTGGCACTTTTCGGCTGCGGGGCTTCTTCTGTGAAAGGATCCTCTTGGACTGACGGTGAGTGAATGTGTTCCAAGAACACGTTGCTTCGAATGGCTTCTCTCTTGGAGCCTATCTTTGCCAAGTCGTCAGCTGCCTGGTTTTTCAGTCGGGGGATGTGGTGGAGTTCCAACCCCTCGAACTTCTTCTCTAGCTTCCGCACTGCATTGCAGTATCCAGTCATTGCCGGACTCCTGACGTCCCACTCCTTCATCACTTGATTAACCACCAGATCTGAGTCGCCATAGACCATGAGGCGACGGACGCCGAGTGAAATGGCCATGCGCAACCCATACAAAAGTGCTTCATACTCTGCTTCGTTATTGGAGGAATCGAAGTGAATCTGGAGAAAGTATCTGAGCTTATCTCCTTGGGGGGAGACCAAAACTACCCCCGCGCCCGAACCATTCAGCATCTTGGATCCATCGAAGAACATAGTCCAGTGTTCCGAGTGAACTTGAGTCGGAAGTTGCTGTTCAATCCACTCGGCGATGAAATCCGCGATTGCTTGGGACTTGATGGCTTTCTTTGCTTCAAACTTGATATCTAAAGGAAGGAGTTCAATCGCCCACTTGGCCACTCGACCAGTTGCATCTCTGTTATGCAGGATCTCCGATAACGGGGCGTCACTGACGACTGTAATGGAGTGGTCAGAGAAATAATGTGCAACTTTCTTCATGGTCATGTAAATCCCATATACAAGCTTCTGGTAGTGGGGGTATCTTTGTTTTGAAGGGGTCAAAACTTCAGACACATAATATACAGGGCGTTGAACTTTGAAGGCCTTCCCTTCCTCTTCCCGCTCGACCGTAAGTACTGTACTGACAACTTGTCCCGTGGCTGCAATGTAAAGCAACAGAGGCTCTTTGCTAATTGGGGCAGCTAGCACCGGCTGGGTGGAGAGCAGAGCTTTGAGCTCTGCAAACGCTGCATCAGCTTCTGGAGTCCACTCGAACTTGTCAGACTTCTTCATCAGTCGGTAAAGAGGCAACGCTTTTTCACCGAGTCGAGAAATGAATCGACTTAAGGCGGCCAAGCAGCCTGTAAGCTTTTGGACATCATGCACACGTACAGGACGCTTCATCCGGAGTATGGTGCCAATTTTTTCAGGATTGGCATCGATTCCCCGTTCGGAAACGAGAAAACCGAGTAGCTTTCCTCCTGGAACTCCAAAAGTGCACTTTGACGGATTGAGCTTGATATCGTACCTCCTGAGGTTGGCGAAGGTTTCAGCAAGGTCAGCCCACAGGTCGGAACCTTTCCGGGACTTGACTATGATATCGTCCATGTACGCCTCCACATTCCGACTGATTTGAGTGAGTAAACACTTCTGGATCATTCTCATGAATGTGGCTCCGACGTTCTTGAGGCCGAATGGCATGGTGACGTAACAGAAGCATCCGAATGGAGTGATGAAAGCTGTTTTGATTTCGTCGGGCCCATACAGACGGATCTGATGGTACCCGGAGTAGGCATCTAGAAAAGACAATCTCTCGCATCCCGTAGTTGAGTCGACAATCTGGTCGATGCGAGGGAGAGGAAAATGATCTTTCGGGCAGGCCCGATTGATATGCTTGAAATCAATGCACATACGGAGTGACTTGTCCTTCTTGGGGACCATGACGACATTGGCGAGCCACTCGGAGTGGTAGATCTCTCGGATGAACTCAGCTGCTAAGAGCCGAGCCACTTCCTCGCCAATGGCTTGTTTTTTCTGGACGGCGGACCATCGAAGATGTTCCTTCACGGGTTTGAACTTTGGGTCGACTCGCAGACGGTGCTCAGCCAGCCCCCTGGGAACTCCAGGCATGTCAGAGGGTTTCCATGCGAAGATGTCCCAGTTCTCACGGAGGAGCTGGATGAGCGCTTCTTCCTATTTGGAGTCGAGCGTCGTCGAGATGTGAGTCGGAGCAGCATCGGGATCGGTCGGGTGAATGTGGACTGCCTTCGTTTCGCCAGCCGACTGAAAAGCTGACTCGGAGGCAGGCTTCTTAGCTCGCAGCAATTCACTCGGGTCGGTAGCCTTTTGGTACTCTTTCAGCTCGACCACTGCCATCTGAGCGTCGGCGATCTTTGATCCCTTCTGAAAACATTCTTCTGCTTTCTTCCGGTTGCCCGTAACAGTGATCACACCTTTGGGGCCAGGCATCTTTAATTTAAGATACACGTAACATGGTCGAGCCATGAAGCGTGCGTAAGCTGGCCTGCCCAAGATGGCGTGATAAGCACTCTGGAAGTCCACAACTTCAAACGTCAACTTTTCCTTGCGGTAATTCTTTGAATCACCGAAAACCACATCAAGAGCAATCTGGCCGAGTGACTCGGCTTTCTTCCCAGGAATGACTCCATGGAAGCTCATGTTACTGGTGCTGAGTCTGGACATCGGAATGCCCATTCCTTTCAAGGTTTCAGCGTACAGTATGTTCAGGCCACTGCCGCTGTCCATCAGGACTTTGGTCAGTCGAGTGCCTTCGACAACTGGGCCGACCACCAAAGCTTGCCTCCCAGGGGTGGCAATGTGCATCGGGTGATCGGAATGGTCGAATGTGATGGCAGTCTGAGACCACTTCAGGTAACTGGGAGTCGCCGGGGCAACCATGTTCACCTCACGGTTAATGACTTTCAGTCGACTTTTGCTTTCGACATCAGCAAAAATCATCAAGGTGGAGTTGACTTGGGGGTATCCATTGTCACTATCCTCCTTGTCATCAACTCTGTCCGGTTCTTTTTCCTTATCCTTGGGCTGCTTGCCCTGGAACTGCTGAATCAAAAGCCGACACTGTCGAGTGGTATGCTTCGGGAAAATAAAATTTCCTTCTTCATCTTTCTTGGTATGGATGTGACATGGCAAGTCCAGAACATCATTCCCATCCTGATCTTTAACCTTCTTGGGCTTCCATGTGCCCTCGGGCTTTCCCTTGAAATTTCCCTGGGCCACAGCCAGGGCCTCCCAGGGGCGGCTGGCTCGGCCTTCCGCTTCTGCTTCCGACTGGAGTTTCCTCCGGTTTCTTGGGCGACTGATTTGAGTTTGCCACTTCGGAGTCGGTCCTCATCTTCTCCATTAGTGTACTTGGTGGCAATCTCCATCATCCGATTAAGGGACATCTCTCCAGTTCGGCCAAACTTCAGATTCAACTCCCTGTACTTGACGCCTTCCTTGAAAGCGCAAACTGCTTGATGGTCTGGCACGTTCTCGACCGAGTGGTGCAGTGTGATCCACCTCTGGATGTATTCTCTCAGAGTTTCATTTGGCTTCTGCACGCAAGACCGCAGCTCCGTAAGGCCTGCAGGGCGCTTGCATGTCCCTTCGAAGGTTGTGATAAACACTCGGGAGAGATCCTCCCAAGTGTAAATGCTGCTGGGCGCCAACTGATTCAGCCACGCCCTAGCTGAGCCTTCCAACATGAGGGGTAAATGCTTCATGGCCACCTCATCATTGCCGCCGCCAATCTGCACAGCCACTCGGTAATCCTCGAGCCACGTGTCAGGCTTGGACTCACCGGTGAACTTGCTGACTCCAGTCGCCAGCCTGAAGTTGGGAGGGATCACCGCGGCCCTGATGGCTCGACTGAAACATTCAGGCCCCGAGGCGTGTGTCCTGCTGCCGGTGGGCGTATCTCTGTTGTGGCCCTCTCGATGAGCCCTGTTCCTGTCCACCAGACCTTGAACGAGGATGGATCTCGCGTCAAAGCCTGGGTCTCTGGGGTCGACTGGGATCCTCTGCCCAACGTTATGGGGGCGCCTGTCGTCTCGATGTCGAGGTGCATATGATCCACTCCTCGGGGGAGGGGACGGCACCCGACGTCTATCATCACGGTCGGGTCGGTGATCATATTGTTCGTTTCTCCTATACTGATCGTGCCGGTCTCCACGTCCCTCACGCCTCGGGGGCGATCTTGGGCTGTGAGCCGACTGGACGGTTTCCGTTGCAACGGATCGACTGTGGATCCTGTCTCGCGACTGAGAGGCGGCGGAATTCTAATTTCCCGCCACTCGGAGCAATGCTCTGATCTGCAGCAACCCTCTGCCAGCCTCTGACTGAGAGGGCTGGATTGACTCTGCTACACGGGCCGCGGCAGCCAGGTTCTGAACCGGAGTTCGGTACACCCGCGGCGGTGGGAAGAGCTGACGTCGACTGGATTCGGGAGCTTGCTGGCGTCGACTAGACTCAGGAGCCTGCTGGCGTCGACTAGACTCGGGAGCCCGCTGACGCGCCCGCACGTCGAGAGCTCGCTGTAGATTCTCCAGTCGAGTGTGCTCGGCTAGATTAGCCAAGCACGCATCCTCCAAGGCCCGGGCCTCGGGGGTTTCTCCAACAATAGGGGTGTAGAGCGCGTCCATGTTCCGGCGACGAAGCTCCTCCCGCTGTAATGACGTAAGAGGTTCGGGGAGGTATTCGTCGTGAGGGTGTGACGGATCGCCTCTATCGGCACCATCATCAGCGCGATGGAATCCAGGAGGACTGCGTGTCCCCTCGACCGCTAGAACCTCCGCCAAAGGGTCGCTGCTATCGCACTCGGATGCGGTCTCCGTGGAGCCAGTCGACAGATCGAACAGGCCGCAGAGGGATTCGTCGGGCTCGATTGCCGCGACTTGCGGGGTCGCCGACTGGCGGGCCGCGGCGTGCTTCATCCACCGCTGGAGCCTCGACTGACCTGAGCGCTTGCGCTGGCGGGAGACAGGACGGGGAGATGACACGGGAGTCGACCGATATGGGGTCGACGGCTGCCGTAGGAGGACGCCACGGACGCACGCGCGGAAGTGCGTCGCACCGCGGACGGGGAGCGCGTCGACATCAAGCGGCGCCTCCTGGAGCCAGGCGGAGTCGTCGGCGATGAAAGTGAGTCCGCCGAGACGGATCTCGCGGCCCTCTGCCAAAGCTCCGCAGGAAAACATGATCAAGTGGATCGGAAAAAATCGCAACTTCTCCAATTAGGCGCTAAGACTAATGCCCCACGGTGGGCGCCAACTATCGTGGTTCTAAGTCTGACAGTGAGGTAGGGGGGTGTGTATGAAGAGGCTAGACCTTAGCTATTGGGAAGTTGTAAGCACGCAAGGTTTACGAGTTCAGGCCCTTCTCGGAGGAAGTAACAGCCCTACGTCTCGGTGCCCGAAGGCGGTCGACTGGATTATGCGTGTGTAAAATGACAGGGGTGCGAACCCTTCATACTCAGGAGGGGGGTGGCTTATATAGAGTTCGCCGGCCCTCTCCTGCCCTCAGTAATGCAGGGTTTAAGGTACATTTAAGGTGGGCGTTACTGGTAACGCCCCTAATAAAGTGCTATAATGACCATAAAGACTGCCTAACAGCCGACCGTTTGCCTGCGGAGTGACTTCAGGTCTTCTGGCAGTCGAGTGATAGTTGTTTAGTCGAGTGATAGCTTCTTGGTCGAGTGTCTTGAATCTGTCGAGTGAGATACCTACAAGTCGATTGGAAAGTAGCCTCTTCTAGGGACGTCCTTGGGTAGGGCTCTTTGGACGGGTCCGTGTCCCTACCCTAGGTACGTAGCTTCATCAGTGTGCAAGTTCAAGTGGAGCATCACGAAGAGATCAAATGCTTGAAGCTTGCCGTCCTTTGTGGTGACAATGGACTTGTGAAGATGTGCGGAAGAGTGGCTCACCCATAGTGGAGTATGGGGGAGCAATCAACTAGTCTTCATCGAGTCAACCCAATCGAGAAAGGTGGTCCAACTTGAGGGAGTCAAGATCGTCATCGTCTAGCTCAAGTGGACCATGTGCAAGGCAAAGGTTTGCCCTTGATAGGTTTTCTATTTTACCGGTCTCATGATGGTAGTTGGGAGACCGGGTTATAGGATCGTTTGCCGTACTACCAAGGGGGGCTCTCTAGAGAGTAGCTTGATCGTATCATTAGTCGAGAGCTCAAACCATTGCTTCCTTGCATCATCTTTCTTGGTTCTTGTTTGGTTCTCTTTGAGAGTCTTAGAGCTTATGGTCATCTTGATGACAAGCTCGAGTTCATCGAAAACGGAGTTCTCATGCTTCTTCTATGATGTTTTCGATGTTGGAGGTTTTGCCGGTTCTTCTCGGTTGGAGGTTTCACTCCTCTTTTTGTCGCTGTTTTGATGCTACTCGCCGTGTTGTTTCCAACAAGCTTGAGTTTGCTCAATTCGGAGCTCATATGCAGAAGTTATGGCAGTTCTGGTTTTCTTGAGTGTGGTTTTTGTCTGGTCCCAGCGGTAGTACCGCGTGCCCCAGCGGTAGTACCGCTTGGAGCTCTCAGCCGTTGTACCGCTGCTTCCGGGTGGTGGTACCGCCAACTTGCTCAGCAAAGACTTGAGCGGTTGTTCCGGCCAGGCACCGCCCAAGTACCAGTCAGGCCTCTATTTTGATGCGGTACTCGGGCGGTGGTGGCCCGGTTGGTCCGGTCGTACCGGTACCACCGGTGTCCGGAGCGGTTCTACCGCTCAGGACTTAGCCGCCCGAGCGCTCAAGGCCATGCGGTTGCACCGGCCCGGTACCGCTCGACTACCGCACTCAGGGGTGACTCCCTTCTGTTCCTATGCGGTGGTTGAGCAGTGGCTGGACGGTTGGTCCGGTTGTTCTTCTCAACCGGTGCTACCGCCTGGTCGCCCGGTTGTACCGCCTGGTAGGGTTCTGCACGTATACTGTGAGTCCCGGTTGTACCGGGACCAGGAGCGGTAGTACCGCTCGTGTGCGGGCTGAGCGTATAACGGTTGGATTTTCCCCCTCCTATAAAAGGGGGTCTTCTTCCCCATTGAACCTTATCTCTTGAGCTCGTGTTCTTCCCCCATTGTTGACCTTCTTTGAGCTTGCTAACTCTGAATCCCTCCATGGATTCTTGCTAGGTTTTGAGGGAAAAGAGAGAGGAGATCTAGATCCACATTTCCACCAATCACTTTCTCCTCTATGTGAGGGGAACCCCTTGGATCTAGATCTTGGAGTTCTTGGTGTTCTCCTTCTTGTTCTTCCTCTCATTTTCCTCCCTAGCATTAGTTGCTCCGGTGGGATTTGAGAGAGAAGGACTTGGGCACTCCGTGTGCCCTTGCCATTGCATTTGGTGCATCGGTTTGAGTTCTCCACGGTGATACGTGGAAGTGAAGTTTGAGAAGCTTATTACTCTTGGGTGTTTGGGCACCCTAGAGCTTGTTCCTCTTGGGTGCCTTGGCGCCCTAGATGGTTGGTGTTGTTCGGAGCTCAATCATTGTGGTGTAAAGCTCCGGGCAAGCGTCGGGGTCTCCAATTAGGTTGTGGAGATCGCCCCGAGCAATTTGACGGGTACCGGTGACCGCCCCCAAGGGTTGCCAAAGTGTACGGGTTCGGTGACCGCCCCCAAGGGTTTCCATTTGTACGGGTTCGGTGACCGCCCTCAAGGGTCCCTTAGTGGAATCACGGCATCTTGCATTGTGCGAGGGCGTGAGGAGATTATGGTGGCCCTAGTGGCTTCTTGGGGAGCATTGTGCCTCCACACCACTCCAAACAGAGATTAGCATCCGCAAGGGTGTGGACTTCGGGATACATCATCGTCTCCACGTGCCTCGGTTATCTCTTACCCAAGCCCCTTTACTTATGCACTTTACTTTGTGATAGCCATATTGTTTCTTGTCATATATCTTGCTATCACATAGTTGCTTATCTTGCTTAGCATAAGTTGTTGGTGCACATAGGTGAGCCTAGTTGTTTTAGGTTTTGTGCTTGACAAATTAACCGCTAGGTTTATTCCGCATTTGTTCAAGCCTAAACTGTAATTATTTTAAAACGCCTATTCACCCCCCTCTAGGCGACATCCACGATCTTCCATTCGTGATCGTTCCTTAGCCGTGTGCGGTGCCCCCCTCCACCATATTCCACCTCGGTCATATTGTTGCAGTGCTTAGGCGAAGCCCTGCGACGGTAGAACATCAAGATCGTCACCACGCCGTCGTGCTGACGGAACTCCTCCCCGACGCTTTGCTGGATCGGAGCCCGAGGATCGTCATCGAGCTGAACGTGTGCCAAGAACTCGGAGGTGCCGGAGTAACGGTGCTTGGATCGGTCGAATCGGGAAGACGTATGCCTACTTCCTCTACGTTGCGTCAACGCTTCCGCTTCGGTCTATGAGGGTACGTAGACAACACTCTCCCCTCTCGTTGCTATGCATCACCATGATCTTGCGTGTGCGTAGGAATTTTTTTGAAATTACTACGTTCTCCAACAAATTTTGCCGCTGGAAACTAACGCGAGTCCTTCCTCGCATCGAGACCCGAAGAGGACCAGGAAGACGGATAAAGAGTCAGAGGATACGAACCTAATAGTGAAGAATTTGGCGGGCTCTTTCGAGGAGCGCCGCCGGCCCCAATGAGTGCATTGTGTTGGAACTGTCGTGGCGCGGGCAAAGCCGCGACAGTTCGAGAAGTTCGCGATTTCGCGAATAAATTTGCCCCTACCCTTTTATGTATTTTGGAAACTCAGTTAGAAGGCTCAAGGGTAGAAGATTTAGCAGGTTCTTTTGGTTATGACAACGGTTTTGCAGTCCACAGTAATGGTAGAAGTGGAGGTATAGGCATTTTCTGGAACAATGAAATAAAACAGGAAATTCTTGGATATTCGGATTATCACGTTGATTGTTCTGTATCCGAGCTAGGGCATGATCCTTGGAGAGCAACAGTAGTTTATGGCGAAGCTCAAACTCACTTGCGATATAAAACGTGGGACATTTTGAAAAACATCTGCTCTTCAAGTAGTCTCCCATGGCTCTACCTCGGTGATTTCAAGGAGGTGTTGCAGCCAGATGAACATGAGGGAGTGGGACAAAGGAGTAATGCACAGATACAGGGTTTCCGGGATACAGTGGACGTCTGCATGCTCCTTGATATAGGATACATTGGTCGTTTCTGGACTTTCGAAAAGAAAGTGAGGTGAGGTTCTTTCACTCGGGTCCGCCTAGACCGAGCACTGGCGAATGCGGATTGGCGCACACGTTTTCCCTTGGCGGACTTGACACACCTAACAGCGGCAACATCAGACCACTGTCCCATACTATTGCGCCTGAACAGAGAGCAGCAGAGGAGTCGGCAGCCAAAACAGTTTCGTTATGAGGTAATGTGGGAGGGACATGAGGCATGGCAAGATACCATCAGCTCGATATGGACGGATGGTGGAATCAGCAATAGAGTGGAGGATTTAAGGGCCAAGTTGCAAGCAATATCTCATGACTTGGGGCGATGGAATGCAGAAACTTTCGGAAGTGTAAGGAAAGAGATAAAGCGGCTAAAAGGGGAGTTGGAAAAGCTTCGGACTGATCCTAACCGAATTGCACCATCACATGTGGAGCTAAAGATAAATGAAAATTTAGTAGAACTATACCATCGGGAGGAAATCTTAAGGAGGCAGCGGTCCAGGGTTGAGTGGCTCATAGCAGGCGATAAAAACACCAAGTTCTTCCACTTGAGAGCTAGTATCAGGAGGAAGAAAAACATGATAAAGGCTCTTCAAAATTCTCTTGGAGTCCTGACTGATGATCCGGAGGTGCTTAAAGGTATGGTGCAGGATTTTTACAAAACTTTGTATACCTCAGAAGGGGTGCATAACATGGAATCAGTCCTCAACTGTGTACCCTCAAAAGTCTCGGCAGAGATGAATGAGCTACTATTAGCACCGTATAGTGGAGAGGAAGTGAAGGCTGCACTCTTTCAGATGTACACCACTAAAGCACCTGGCCCCGACGGTTTTCCCGCACACTTTTATCAGCATCATTGGGACCTGTGTGGGGCTGAAGTGTCGGAGGCGGTCCTGAGAATCATAAGGGGAGAGGACAGTCCGGAAAGTATCAATGACACGGTATTGGTTCTAATCCCCAAGGTAATGAATCCATCCATGCTTACCCAATTCAGGCCTATCAGTTTATGTAATGTTTTATACAAGATAGCGTCCAAGGTGATTGCTAATAGGCTGAAGCAGATTCTACCGGAGATTATTTCAGAGGAGCAATCGGCCTTTGTGCCAGGTAGACATATTACAGATAATATTATAAGTGCTTATGAGTGTCTTCATTTTATGAAACGCAGCAAGGCAAAGGTAAATAGTTTTTGTGCCCTAAAGCTCGAAATGATGAAGGCATATGACAGGCTTGAGTGGGATTATTTACAAGCAATTATGCTGAAGCTAGGATTTGCTCCATCCTGGGTACATATTGTCATGAACATGGTGCGTTCAGTATCGTTCTCAGTGCTTTTTAATGGAGAGAGACTAGACACTTTTTATCCATCCAGAGGTATTCAGCAGGGAGATCCGATATCCCCATATCTCTTTTTACTCGCGGCAGAGGGCCTCTCATGCCTACTGAAATCCAGTTCTTCGTCGTCTCAGCTAGAAGGGATCAAGGTGGCTCCCACGGCGCCAGTCATGAACCACCTCCTTTTCGCCGATGACAGCCTGCTGTTGTTTAAATCGAGTGTTGAGGGGGCTGTTGCAGTATCAAACCTGTTGGAACACTACTGTTTGGCCTCGGGGAAACATATAAATCACGATAAATCTTCAATCTTCTTCATTAGGGGGTGCCCACAGGGAATGAGAAACAATATCAAGAGTACCTTGAATGTCCAGAATGAATCCCTCAGCGACAGGTACCCGGGCATGCCTACTGATGTGGGGCACTCTAAGAATGGCACATTCCAATATCTCAGAGACCGTGTTTGGGAGAAAGTCCGAGGTTGGATGGAAAAATTGTTATCTGCAGCTAGAAAAGAGGTGCTCATTAAATCAGTAGCGCAAGCAATACCGGTCTATTCTATGTCCTGTTTTCGACTCCCTAGGGGCTTATGTGAAAGTATCACCTCACTGATCAGGCAATTTTGGTGGGGCAGCAAACAAGGGAAGAGAAAACCTAGTTGGGTGGCCTGGGATGAAATGACTAAGCCTAAATATTTGGGAGGACTTGGCTTTAGAGATATGGAAATTTTTAATCTTGCATTGTTGTCTAGGCAGGCATGGAGGATGCTACAGAATCCCAACTCTTTGAGTGCTCGCATTCTCAAAGGAGTTTACTTTCCAGATCACTCTTTGTTTGATGCCACCCTTGGTACACATCCGTCGCAGATTTGGAGGGCCATCCTGGATGGTCGGGACATAATGGTGCAGGGACTAGTGAGGAGGATAGGCAATGGAGAAAGTACTAACATATGGCAAGATAACTGGATACCTCGTCCACATATGAGGAGACTGGTTACATCTGTTTCCCCACACCCACCTCATAAAGTCTCGGATCTAATCAACCATGCTACATCTTCTTGGAACGAACAGCTAATACGTACAATTTTTATTCCAATTGACGCGGAGGCAATTCTGCAAATTCCTCTCTGCACTAGACAGGTTGAGGACTTTTGGGCATGGAGCGAGGATAGGCGAGGGATTTTCTCAGTGCGAACGGCTTACAGAATGATACAACAGACAAAGTTAAGTCGAGAATCTTGGCTGTTTGAACAAGGGGGTCTTCTCACTCAGATTCAGATAGTCATTCATGGACAAAATTGTGGGGAATCAGTGTTCCATCAAAAGTTAAAATTTTCTTATGGAGGCTGGCCAAGAATTCCACACCAACCGGGACACTATTGCACCACAGAAACATGGCCAAGACAGACAAATGCTGCCTCTGTGGAGCAGAAGATACTTGGAGGCATGCATTGCTTAATTGCACAGTTTCGAGAAGTACTTGGGCAATGTCTTCCGAGCACATTGTTGACGTTTTGAGCAGGAATGATGAAACAGATGCGAAGAGATGGATATTCTCTATGCACGAGGCATTATCACATGATGAGTTTACCACCTTGGTTGTCACTCTCTGGGCGTTGGGGGGTGCTCACCGAAAAGCCATACACGAACAGATTTATCAAAGTCCTTTCTTAGTCCATTCTTTTGCCCAGTCTTATATCAGAGAACTCAAAACATTGCCAGCTAAGAGTACTAGGAGGAATAGTGCTGCTATGCCACGCCAATCAGGATGGATTGCACCAGAGGCAGGTTTGACTAAGGTCAATGTGGATGCGGCAGTGGGCAGAGGAAGACGACATGGATCTGTTGCGGCAATCTCCAGAGATTCTTCGGGCAATTTTCTGGGAGCTTCAGCTGTTGTCTTTAGAGGTATATCGGACCCGGCTACCCTCGAATGCATGGCGATCAGGGAAGCATTGGCGCTAGCGGATGATCTTTACGTGGCTAACATCCAAGTGGCGTTGGACTCAAAGGTGGTGGTCGAGGACATCCGAGACAACAACCCAATAGTCTATGGAGCAATTATACATGAAATAGTAGAACATAGATCCAATTTTCATACATGTAATATTGGTCATGAGTCTAGGAGCTCGAATGTCGAGGCTCACAAACTTGCGAAGCATGCTTTATCCCTACCAGCTGGCCGGCATGTTTGGCTAGGTCAGCCTTGTGGACTCTCTTTCGTCCGTGTAAACATTGTGACGGCATAATAAAAAGCTTCGAAGTTTGTCTAAAAAAAAATTAAAGGTTCCAACTCAAAAAAAGTATGAGTGGTAGAACAAATTTTGTACATTACAAAACTGTCCAATTAGCATGTCTGTTTTTCCTCAAAAAAGTGTGTTTGTCGATGCTTTATTCTGCATTAATTGTAGTGCATGCATGTGTGACCACTAAATGAGCAAGAACATCGACATGCAGTGGTCAATTTTATTTTAATGCATCTTAGAATCTAAAAGGGTGATGAAAAGGAATGAAAATGGACTAGGCACATTACTTGGTTCCATCAAATTTGCCAAGTCAAGCACTACAATGACCAAATGATGGGGTGAGGCAGCTCATCGTATATCGTTAGTTCTCACAATAATAGATCCATATAGAGAAGCAGTATATTCAGAACTACAACTCGTGCGAAGGCCATGATGACATACACACAAACAGAGCAAAAAAAAGCTTTAGCAGCAGAAATAGTGGTCTACTTTATTGAGGATGTAACTAAATAACAAGCAAGAAGAACGGGGAATGTTGTTGACATCATATCAAACAACCAAATGATCAACATACAAAGATAATGAAGTCGTCTCTGGTGGTTAACTGAGCTGAATTTACCAAAGCAAAATGATGCACAATTAAAAACTTGATGCCTAAAATAATTACCTTGGACCATCTTACGGAATGTTCCAACAAAGAAGACAATGATTTTTCCTTCTCACCCATAGTATTAATCCCTTCGACTTCAAATTGTCTGATATCATGGCCTCTACATATATGGATAGAATTTACTAATTAGCCGCAGAAAGCATGGGTACCAATAAAAATCGGAAGGAAAGCCAAAGAAATATTCTAATGCTTGCAACAAAGCATGGGCACATATAACATACTTGTTCATCTACTGGTACTTTATTATCTACGAAGAAACTAATGATCAAATGTAAAGAACACAATAACAACATTGTTATTGGTCTGAAACAATTAATCAAACTTGAGATTGTAAATATACCAAGATAGAATAAAAGTCTGACGTTAGGATATAAGTAGTCATTCAATTGCATCATATGCAGATCAATTAGAGGTATAGGTCATGACTTGGGCAACACCATGAGGGCACAACATGATAACACTGATAAAAAGATTGTAAATGAAGGTAAAAGGGACCGTTATAAAACCATCCAGCGACCAAGAACGATAACCGGACAAAACATGTCGGGAGGCTGGGTAGCCCAACGCCCTTTATAGGTACAATCTTGTATTACACTGTTGAGATAACCAAAAGGAAAGGCAAAAGCATGCCAAACTAACACAAATTAGGAGCGGTCAAATAAGCAGTAAATTATACAAAAGAGGGTGGGATAAATGAATAAAATTTCTTTTTGATAATTCTCGGTAGAAGATTTCCTCAGTACCACCGAAACTGGAAATGTACATTTTGCTACAATAATATTGCTAGAAAATTTCACATATTGCTTGATGGTACTCTGCACGTTGCGCTTGGAATTGGTTGCAATATACTCTCATGATATTTGATTATTTTAAACATGAATATTTGGATGAATAGTATTTGAGAACTAAAACTGAAAATAGCTATGACTTAATGTATTCAATTATTGAGATGTACCTTTTCCATTCATGTTGAGATGGTTCTTTTTCTATGCATGCTTGCATAATGAGGTGACATGTGTATTTAATTTTATCGGGCATGTGATGACCGACCACTAGAGAGCTTCGGGGCAGCATCTAATTGATACTAGATTATACCTCGTGTGTTGCGTGCATACACAGATATAGGTTAGCCGAGGCTGATTGTCTAGATATAGAAGATTGGTAAATGTTTCCTACCGGTCTCTCTCGCGCGCGCCACATGGATAGACAGGTTCACAGGGCCCGTGTACCTCTCCCCCTTGCTCTTATCTTCAATGAATTGGTTTTCGTCACTCGTTCCATGCAACCCATCCCTTTCCCGTGCTTGTTTGATTACAACCATGGGTTTCCCCATCGATCTCACCATCTCCCTTCCCTCTCGCCATGGCCACCGCCCACAACCTCCTCCCTTCCCATCATGGATTCGACATGGAGCTGAAGCCCCCGTTCCTTGATGATGTGACCAACGTCGTGATGACCCACAAGTATAGGGGATCAATTGTAGCTCTTTTCGATAAGTAAGAGTGTCGAACCCAACGAGGAGCAGAAGGAAATGACAAGTAGTTTTCAGTAAGGTAGTGCCTGCAAGTGCTGAAATTGTAAGTAGCGGAGTAGTTTGATAGCAAGATAATTTGTAACGAGCAAGTAACAATAGTATCTCTACTCCTATAAAAATGCGAGTTGGTGATGATGCTGTGTCTGCCTTTGTGTCATCTACACCGTTTGATCTGGATCATAGGGCTGAGGTTGAAATACGGCGTCCCCGAACGCCCTACGGTGTGTCCAAGTCTGAATGTTCTTCTGTCGCGAAAGAAGCCGAGTCTTCGAGACACCCTCTCAAATTCCTCCCTGCCAGCAAGGGTGGAATCCCCGCTCTCTCAAACCCTCTCCTTCCTTCTCTAGAAAAAACAACAGGGGGCAAAGTAGAGGATGTTGGCTCCCGCTGGTGAGGTGCTACCTCTTGAGGATGCGTTGGTTTCCCTTGAAGAGGAAAGGGTGATGCAGCAAAGTAGCGTAAGTATTTACTTCAGTTTTTGAGAACCAAGGTATCAATCCAGTAGGAGACCACGCGCGAGTCACCTCATACCTACACAAACAAATAAGAACCTCGCAACCAACGCGATAAAGGGGTTGTCAATCCCTTCACGTTCATTTACGAGAGTGAGATCTGATATAGATAATAATAATAATATAAATAGTTTTGGTATTTTTATGATAAAGATTGAAAGTAAAGATTGCAAAATAAAGGGTGACAGAAATAGCTAGTTAACGGGAGATTAATATGATGGAAAATAGACCCAGGGGCCATAGGTTTCACTAGTGGCTTCTCTCAAGATAGCATAAGTATTACGGTGGGTGAACGAATTACTGTCGAGCAATTGATAGAAAAGGAAATAATTATGAGAATATCTAAGCATGATCATGTATATAGGCATCACGTCCGTGACAAGTAGACCGACTCCTGCCTGCATCTACTACTATTACTCCACACATCGACCGCTATCCAGCATGCATCTAGAGTATTACGTTCATAAGAACAGAGTAACGCTTTAAGAAAGATGACATGATGTAGAGGGATAAACTCATGCAATATGATATAAACCTCATCTTTTTATCATCGATGGCAACAATACAATACGTGTCGTTTCCCCTACTGTCACTGGGATCGAGCACCGCAAGATTGAACCCGAAGCTAAGCACTTCTCCCATTGCAAGAAAGATCAATCTAGTAGGCCAAACCAAACTGATAATTCGAAGAGACTTGCAAAGATAACCAATCATACATAAAAGAATTTAGAGAAGATTCAAATATTGTTTATAGATAATCTTGATCATAAACCCACAATTCATCGGATCTCGACAAACACACCACAAAAGAAGATTACATCGAATAGATCTCAAGAGAATCGAGGAGAACTTTGTATTGAGATGCAAAGAGAGAGAAGAAGCCATCTAGCTAATAACTATGGACCCGAAGGTCTGAAGTAAACTACTCACACATCATCGGAGAGGCCATGGAGTTGATGTGGAGGCCCTCCGTGATCGATGCCCCCTCCGGCGGAGCTCCGGAAAAGACCCCTAAGATGGGATCTCACGGGTACAGAATGTTGCGGTGGTGGAATTAGGTTTTCGTGGTGCTCCTCGATGGTTTCAGGGTACGTAGGTATATATAGGAGGAAGAAGTAGGTCGGTGGAGCCACGAGAGGCCCATGAGGGTGGAGGGCACGCCTAGGGGGGCAGGCACCCCCCTACCTCGTTGCCGCCTCGTTGGTTGCTTGACGTCCACTCCAAGTCCTCTGGATCACGTTTGTTCCAAAAATCACGCTCCTGAAGGTTTCATTCCGTTTGGACTCCGTTTGATATTCCTTTTCTTCGAAACACTGAAATAGGCAAAAAACCCAGCAATTTGGACTGGGCCTTGGGTTAATAGGTTAGTCTCAAAAAATAATATGAAAGTGTATAATAAAGCCCATTAAACATTCAAAACATAATATATAATAGCATGGAGAAATCAAAAAGTATAGATACATTGAAGACGTATCAAGCATCCCCAAGCTTAATTCCTGCTCGTCCTCGAGTAGGTAAATGATAAAAACAGAATTTTTTATGTGGAATGCTTCCTAACATATTTCTCAATGTAATTTTCTTTATTGTGGCATGAATATTCATATCCGAAAGATTCAAGATAAAAGTTTAATGTTGACACAAAAATAATAATACTTCAAGCATACTTACTAAGCAATCATGTCTTCTCAAAATAACATGGCCAAAGAAAGTTCATCCCTACAAAATCATATAGTTTGGTTATGCTTCATTTTCATCACACAAGAATGCTCACATCATGCACAACCCCGATGACAAGCCAAGCAATTGTTTCATACTTTAGTAATCCCAAACATTTTTCAACTTTCACACAATACATGAGCGTGAGCCATGGATATAGCACTAATGGTGGAATAGAATATAATGGAAGGGGGTTATGCGGAGAAGAAAAAAAAGGAGAAATCCTCACATTGACGCGGCTAATCAATGGGCTAGGGAGATGCCCATCAATTGATGTTAATGCAAGGAGTAGGGATTGCCATGCAACAGATGCACTAGAGCTATAAATGTATGAAAGCTCAACAAAAGAAACTAAGTGGGTGTGCATCCAACTTGCTTGCTCACGAAGACCTAGGGCACTTGAGGAGGCCCATTGTTGGAATATACAAGCCAAGTTCTATAATGAAAATTCCCACTAGTATATGAAAGTGACAAAACAAGAGACTCTCTATCATAAAGATCACGGTGCTACTTTGAAGCACAAGTGTGGAAAAAAGGATAGTAGCATTGCCCCTTTTTATTTTTTTATTTTTTCGGCCTTCTTTTTTTATTTTGCCTTTCTCTTTTTTCATTTTTTTATTTTTATGGGACAATGCTCTATTAATGATGATCATCACACTTCTATTTATTTACAACTCAATGATTGCAACTCGATACTAGAACAAGATATGACTCTATATGAATGCCTCCGGCGGTGTACAGAGAAATGACTCATGAGTGACATGTATGAAAGAATTATGAACGGTGGCTTTGCCAAAAATATGATGTCAACTACATGATCATGCAAGGCAATATGACAATGATGATGCATGTTATAATAAATGGAATGGTGGAAAGTTGCATGGCAATATATCTCGGAATGGCTATGAAAATGCAATAATAAGTAGGTATGGTGGCTATTTTGAAGAAGATATAAGGAGGTTTATGTGTGATAGAGCGTATCGTATCATGGGGTTTGGATGCACCGGCGAAGTTTGCACCAACTCTCAAGGTGAGAAAGGGCAATGCACGGTACCGAAGAGGCTAGCGATGATGGAAGGGTGAGAGTGCGTATAATCCATGGACTCAACATTAGTCATAAAGAACTCACATACTTACTGCAAAAATCTACAAGTCATCAAAAACCAAGTACTACGCGCATGCTCCTAGGGGGATAGATTGGTAGGAAAAGACCATCGCTCGTCCCCGACTGCCACTCATAAGGAAGACAATCAAATAACACCTCATGTTTCAAATTTGTTACACAATGTTTACCATATGTGCATGCTACGGGACTTGCAAACTTCAACACAAGTATTTCTCAAATTCACAACTACTCAACTAGCACAACTTTAATATCACTATCTCCATATCTCAAAACAATCATCAAGTATCAAACTTCTCTTAGTGTTCAATGCACTTATATGAAAGTTTTTTATTATAGCAAAAGCAAATTACCATGCTGTTCTAAAGGACTCTCAAAATAATATAAGTGAAGCATGAGAGATCAATTATTTCTATAAAATAAAACCACCACCGTGCTCTAAAAGATATAAGTGAAGCACTAGAGCAAAAACTATATAGCTCAAAAGATATAAGTGAAGCACATAGAGTATTCTAATAAAGTTCGATTCATGTGTGTCTCTCTCAAAAGGTGTGTACAGCAAGGATGATTGTGGTAAACTAAAAAGCAAAGACTCAAATCATACAGAACGCTCCAAGCAAAATACATATCATGTGGTGAATAAAAATATAGCTCCAAGTAAAGTTACGGATGAACAAAGACAAAAGAGGGGATGCCTTTCGGGGCATCCCCAAGCTTAGGCTCTTGCCATTCCTTGTTCCATAATCCATTAAATCTTTACCCAAAACTTGAAAACTTCACAACACAAAACTTAACAGAAAATCTCATGAGCTCCGTTAGCGAAAGAAAACAAAACACCACTTCAATATACTGTAATGAATCATTCTTTATTTATATTAGTGTTAAACCTACTGTATTCCAACTTCTCTATGGTTTATAAACTCCATTACTAGCCATATATTCATCAAAATAAGCAAACAACACACGAAAAACAGAATCTGTCAAAAACAGAACAGTCTGTAGTAATCTGTAGGTTTCGACTATTTCTGGAACCCCAAAAATTCTAAAATAAATTTCTGGACGCGAGGAATTTATCTATTAATCATCTGCAAGAATAATTAACTAAATAGCGCTCTCTAGTAAAAAATGGCAGCAATTCTCATGAGCGCTAAAATTTCTGTTTTTTACAGAAAGATCACAAAGACTTTCCCCAAGTCTTCCCAAAGGTTCTACTTGACACAAACACTAATTAAAAGCATAAAACCACATCTAAACATAGGCTAGATGAATTATTTATTATTAAACATAATCAAAAAGCAATGAACAAAAATAAAATTGGTTTGCCTCCCAACAAGCGCTATCGTTTAACGCCCCTAGCTAGGTATAAGATTTCAATGATGCTCACACGAAAGACAAGAATTGAAGCACAAAGAGAGCATCATAAAATACGTGACAAACACATCTAAGTCTAACATATTTACTATGCATAGGCATCTTATAGGCAAACAAATTGTCAAGGCAAGCAAAAACTAGCATATGCAAGGAAACGGAAAGAAACCATAGCAATCTCAATATAATGAGATGTAATTTAGTAACATGAAAATTTCTACAACCATATTTTCCTCTCTCATAATAATTACATGTAGGATCATAAGCAAATTCAACAATATAGCTATAACAAAACATATTCTTAACACGATCCACATGTATGCAAAGTTGACACTCTTCCAAAATAGTGGGATTAACATTAACTAAAGTCATGACCTCTCCAAACCCACTTTCTATATTATTGCAAACATTATTATCAATCTCATATTCATCATGGAGAGTAAATAAATTTTCAAGATCATAAGAAGAATCACCCCAATCATGATCATTGCAACAAGTATTGTACATAGAAAAACTAGCATCCCCAAGCTTGAGGTTTTGCATATCATTAACACAATTGACATTAAAAGAATTTATGATAACATCATTGCAATCATGCTTTTCATCGAAGGAACTATCAAGTATGGGTGCAATAGCAATGATCTCATGTTTAACATAAGGAACTATAGCAAATTCATCTTCATAAATATTGGCATCATGGCTCCAAGAAGAGCAAGCATCATGTTCATCAAGGGATATTTCAATCAAATCATCGGAATCATAATTCTCTATAGATTCATGCGTATCATTATTTTCTTCCGAAGCAATGGTCATTCTTTCAATAAATTCTTTGAAATACACATTATGAGCATAGTTTTCATAGCAATATTTAAGTATTTCCAAATTTTCAGATTCTTAGAGAGTAATATCATACTTTTCAAACAAAGAAGCAAATTCATAAGCACCCTTAAAAGCAACAAATTATTCAATTTGTTCGATATCGTAGTAACTGTAAACACCTTTTGCATAAGAAGATAAGATTTCATTATCATCAAACTCACATAGGTAGGGGAGGTGTTTTTAGGGTTCTTAGAGCAACAAGTAAGATCACAAATTTCAAAAAGATTCCAAGCATAACATAGCAATCTGTTTATTTGATCCCATAAGAGTGTCCCTTTTTCAGACAAACGGTGACGCACAAAATGAGCATGCTCATCTAAAGATTTCCCATCAACTAGGCTACTTGGGGTTTCAGCACGAGCACATAACGATCGAAGATGATCCAAGTAGAACACTTTAAGTGGATCCATATCAATAGATTTTTAGCAAGCAAAGATCCAAGCAAATGGAAGGCACATGAAACACAAACAAAGATACATACGGGAAGAAGGCCAAGAAAAGGGGCGAATAAAATGGCAAGGGTGAAGTGGGGGAGAGGAAAACGAGAGGCAAATGGCAAATAATGTAATGCGAGAGATAAGAGTTTGTGATGGGTACTTGGTATGTCTTGACTTGTGTGTAGACTCCCCGGCAACGGTGCCAGAAATCCTTCTTGCTACCTCTTGAGCATGCGTTGGTTTTCCCTTGAAGAGGAAAGGATGATGCAGCAAAGCAGCATAAGTATCTCCCTCAGTTTTGAGAACGAAGGTATCAATCCAGTAGGAGACCACGCGCGAGTCACCTCGTACCTACACAAACAAATAAGAACCTCGCAACCAACGTGATAAAGGGGTTGTCAATCTCTTCACGGTCACTTACAAGAGTGAGATCCGATAGAGATAATAATAATATAAATATTTTTGGTATTTTTATGATAAAGATTGAAAGTAAAGATTGCAAAATAAACGGTGACAGAAATAGCTAGTTAACGGGAGATTAATATGATGGAAAATAGACCCGGGGGCCATAGGTTTCACTAGTGGCTTCTCTCAAGATAACATAAGTATTACGGTGGGTGAACAAATTACTGTCAAGCAATTGATAGAAAAGCGAATAATTACGAGAATATCTAGGCATGATCATGTATATAGGCATCACGTCCGTGACAAGTAGACCAACTCCTGCCTGCATCTACTACTATTACTCCACACATCGACCGCTATCCAGCATGCATCTAGAGTATTAAGTTCATAAGAAAGGAGTAACGCTTTAAGCAAGATGACATGATGTAGAGGGATAAACTCATGCAATATGATATAAACCCCATCTTTTTATCCTCGATGGCAACAATACAATACGTGTAGTTTCCCCTACTATCACTGGGATCGAACACCACAAGATTGAACCCAAAGCTAAGCACTTCTCCCATTACAAGTAAGATCAATCTAGTAGGCCAAACCAAACTGATAATTCGAAGATACTTGCAAAGATAACCAATCATACATAAAAGAATTCAGAGAAGATTCAAATATTGTTCATAGATAATCTTGATCATAAACCCACAATTCATCGGATCTCGACAAACACACCGCAAAAGAGGATTACATCGAATAGATCTCCAAGAAAATCGAGGAGAACTTTGCATTGAGATCCAAAGAGAGAGAAGAAGCCATCTAGCTAATAACTATGGACCCGAAGGTCTGAAGTAAACTACTCACACATCATCGGAGAGGCCATGGAGTTGATGTAGAGGCCCTCCGTGATCGATGCCCCCTCCGACGGAGCTCCGGAAAAGGCCCCAAGATGGGATCTCACGGGTACAGAAAGTTGCGCCGGTGGAATTAGGTTTTCATGGTGTTCCTCGATGGTTTCGGGGTATGTAGGTATATATAGGAGGAGGAAATAGGTCGGTGGAGCCACGAGGGGCCCATGAGGGTGGAGAGCGTGCCCAGGGGTGGTAGGCGCGCCCCCTGCCTCGTGGCCGCCTCGTTTGTTGCTTGACGTCCACTCCAAGTCCTCTGGATCATGTTTGTTCCAAAAATCACGCTCCCGAAGGTTTCATTCCATTTGGACTCCGTTTGGTATTCCTTTTCTGCGAAACACTGAAATAGGCAAAAAACAACAATTTGGACTGGGCCTTGGGTTAATAGATTAGTCCCAAAAATAATATAAAAGTGTATAATAAAGCCCATTGAACATCCAAAATAGAATATATAATAGCATGGAGCAATAAAAAATGATAGATAAGTTGGAGACGTATCATGAGGCCGCGGTTTCCCGTCGCCTCTGTGCGTCTTGCAGGCACGGGGAGAAGTCAGGGAACCCGAATCTCTGCCCGGCTGGGTTGTATAGTTCTCGGATTTTCTAGAATTTTGGTTCTTGGCGGCACTGGTGAGGCGACGACAACACTGCCGTTCGATAATAAGTCCCTCTGGTCGTCTTCTCGTGCAAGCGGCGTCAACTCCGTCGTCGTTGGCGGATCAGTGGGGGCGGGGTGCTCGGGTTCTGGTGCTCTAGCTGCTCGGTGCCCTGGTTGTGGAGTTTGGGGATGGATGTCAGTTGTTTCGGCATCCTGCGATGATGACGACACCTCCCTCTTGAGGAATGTTGAAGGTGACTGCATGGGATTTGGATGCGCGGCAGACAGATCTGGTCGTCTCAGCCGAGATGGCATGGCTCCATGCACAGATCTGAAGCTGGAGAGGCTCGGGGAGCGCTTCCGATCGGGAAACTGCCTCTGGCTGTTGTGCCTTAAAGGTCTCAAATCCTGCTTTTCAAAGTAGGTGGCTATTGCGGCTCACCAAAGCTTCAATGCGAGGGGCCAAGTACGCTGCTGGTGCTGTCAGCCCTGGCGCTCTTTTGCTTCATCCTCTGCCGTAGTAGCTCAATGTCCCACCACATCTCCTCCTCCTCGCTGTCTCCTCCGCCTCGTCCCCCGTATCCTCCGATGCCAACCTCCACTTGTAAGTTGGCTATGCTCTGCTCATGCCCCCCGAGGGCCCGTAGCCGTCTCCAACTGGAGCGTCACCTACGAGCACCAACACCGTGTTATCTCCAGCCGGACTCCCTCTCAGGGACAACCCGGTTTGATTTTGATGGTTGACATGGAGGTATAGTTTGGTGTATGCACAGAATGCAATCTGTGTTACTGGGGTCAGTTTCTATGCATCCCATCCCGTCTACAGTTCTGAAGTTTGTGCAGGGAACATTCAGAAAGGAAACTTGGCTACTTGCTTCACTGTTCATGTTAATTTTGTAAGAAACCATATGTGTCTTCGAATTGTTTTATCAATAGTATCTCTGATCTTCGGTAAAAATAAAACTCATGGCCGGATTCTACATAGCTTATCTCCCTTAAATGTTCATTATTTTCCTTCACTAGTACTACTATTTCATTCGGTTGATGTGGGCTTGGAATGTGCTCTTCAATCGCATCCAAATATGGTTAGGAATCTAATTTTATGTTGTATCCGTCAGATTGATCCGTAATACAAACTATATATTTAGTAATCCTACTTAATAATGCTTAGGGTTTTGCTAGGCGACAATGTTGCTAGCTTGCTGCATTAAAACTGACAATTTGTGATATTACAAAGTGCTTGGGCAAGAGCTAGCTGAAACAGCCAAACATGCATAGGTTTCTTGTTGTCATATTCAGAAATCCTTAATTTGGAGAAGATTTTGTTGCATAAACTTTTTGATTTTGTGGTGCAAACACTTCTCCATCTAGAGAATGTGATGCCTCTGCTCAGCTTTCCTAGGTATTGCAACAATTCAATATGTAATATTAGCTTATTCCTTTTGTTTTTATATCTGTTCATGCATCAACTTTATATGTGTATCTTGCCCATTGAAGCTGAAAAGCTTGTAGCCAGTCAGTTGTGTTGGGGAACGTAGTAATTTCAAAAAAATTCCTACGCACACGCAAGATCATGGTGATGCATAGCAATGAGAGGGGAGAGTGTTGTCCACGTACCCTCGTAGACCAAAAGAGGAAGCGTTAGCACAACGCGGTTGATGTAGTCGTACGTCTTCATGATCCGACTGATCCAAGTACCGAACGCATGGCACCTCCGAGTTCAGCACACGTTCAGCTCGATGACGTCCCGCGAACTCTGATCCAGCAGAGCTTCACGGGAGAGTTCCGTCAGCACGACAGCGTGGTGACGGTGATGATGTTGCTACCGACGCAGGGCTTCCCCTAAGCATCGCTACGATATGATCGAGGTGGAATATGGTGGAGGGGGGCACCGCACACGGCTGGGAGAGATCAACTGATCAACTTGTGTCTCTAGAGGTGCCCCCTGCCCCTGTATATCAAGGAGCAACGGGGGAGGCCGGCCGGCCCTCTATGGGCGCGCCAGGAGGAGGAGTCCTCCTCCTAGTAGGAGCAGGACTCCCCTTTCCTTCTCCTACTAGGAGGAGGAAAGGAAGGAGGAGAAGGAGAAGGAAGGAGAAGGAGAAGGAGGAAAGGGGGGACGGCTCCCTAGTCCAATTCTATTTGGGCTAGGGGGGCCGCGCGCCCTTCCTCCTCTCTTCTACCACTTGGCCCATGAGGCCCATTACTTCTTCCTCGTATTCCCGTAACTCCCCGGTACCCCCGAAAATACCCGAATCACTCGGAACCTTTTCGATGTCTGAATATAGTCGTCCAATATATCGATCTTTATGCCTCGACCATTTTGAGACTCCTCGTCATGTCCCCGATCTCATCCGGGACTCTGAACTACCTTCGGTACATCAAATCACATAAACTCATAATACAATCGTCACCGAAACTTTAAGCGTGCGGACCCTACGGGTTCGAGAACTATGTAGACATGACCGAGACATGTCTCCGGTCAATAACCAATAGCGGAACCTGGATGCTCATATTGGCTCCCTCATATTCTACGAAGATCTTTATCGGTCAGACCGCATAACAACATACGTTGTTCCCTTTGTCATCGATATGTTACTTGCCCGAGATTCGATCGTCGGTATCTCAATACCTAGTCCAGTCTCATTACCGGCAAGTCTCTTTACTCGTTCCGTAATACATCATCATGCAACTAACTTATTAGTTACAATGCTTGCAACGCTTAAGTGATGTGCATTACCGAGAGGGCCTAGAGATACCTCTCTGACAATCGGAGTGACAAATCCTAATCTCGAAATACGCCAGCCCAACAAGTACCTTCGGAGACACCTGTAGAGCACCTTTATAATCACCCAGCTATGTTGTGACATTTGGTAGCACACAAAGTGTTCCTCCGGTAAACGGGAGTTGCATAATCTCATTGTCATAGGAACATGTATAAGTTATGAAGAAAGCAATAGCAACAAACTAAACGATCAAGTGCTAAGCTAATGGAATGGGTCAAGTCAATCACATCATTATCCTAATGATGTGATCCCATTAATCAAATGACAACTCATGTCTATGGCTAGGAAACATAACCATCTTCGATTAACGAGCTAGTCAAGTAGAGGCATACTAGTGACACTCTGTTTGTCTATGTATTCACACATGTATTATGTTTCCGGTTAATACAATTCTAGCATGAATAATAAACATTTATCATGATATAAGGAAATAAATAATAACTTTATTATTGCCTCTAGGGCATATTTCCTTCAAGTTGAGACTGAACTCAATATATGTCTGATAAGCATATGATTTAGTCTCATTTTTTGAAACTGTTTTAAGAAATACCAATTATAAAAAGAGTGTTGTTGGCGTAATGTTGACTTTGGTTTTACCTCTTTCCTGACCAGTACTTTTTGTGACATGTTTGATGATCTCTAGAGTAGGTGGGGATGGAAAAGAAGGCAAACATGTTGCCAAACAACAGTAGCGATGTACTGCATGGATATGTTCTTTTTAAAATTTCACAGTAAGGATATGCTTGAAGGTGTGCTTTCAATGGCTTCGAGTTCAGAAGATATTGTTGTTCAGTACGATATTATGATTAAGGAGACACGGCAAATCTCAACGAGATTAAAAGAAAAGATAATCAATATATGTAGCTATGAATGTAAAGATGTTATGTTTAACACATTTTTGAATTAGATTAATTGTTTGACCGGTGTTTTTGGTTACTCCCTTAGCAACGCATGGACATTAACTATTAGTATTAATTACAATTCTAGGTTCTCCCAATTTTTCATTGGGCGCTTGCTGAAATAGAAAGACAAGACATGAACTTGGCTCCTGAGCTCAAATAATGGCAGTAATATTCAAAATAATCTTACTGTTGTGGGTAGAAAACATGTTTGGACTGTTCTAGGTGCGTGCAACATTTTTGTGAAAAACAACATTCATGATGGTCTAGAAAAGTATTCTAAACCAATATCCAAAACACTATCTTTAAAGTTTTTTTGAGTTTTTTTAGTTATTTTAAGAAATTTTGAATGCAAGTAGAATACTTGATCGACATGTTTGCAAAAAAGGAAAAAAATTGTTTGCATGTACTCCCTCTGTTCTAAAACAGATGACTCAACTTTGTGCTAACTTTATACTAAAATTAGTACAAAGTTGAGTCATCTATTTTGGAACGGAGGGAGTACTATTCATTTGGATGCATATACGCTCGGGAACATAATTGAATATTTATTACACATGGGATGACCCGACATACGTTAATCTGAACACATGCATAGTTATTCCATGCAACACACGGGTATCTTACTAGTAGTAACAAAAGTGCAATAAGGTAGCCCAATCCTTTTGAGGCAAAGGACATGCCAAAACGGTCTCTTATGATAAGCAAAGCGTTCTTAAGGGTACACATGATTTTCATCTAGTCACTTTCATCATGTTGGTTCGATTTGTGTTTGTTACTCTGATAATTTGATATGTGGGTGGATCAGTGCTTAGGTGTTGTTCTTACTTGAACAAACCTCCTACTTATGATTAACCCTCCTGCAAGCATTCACAATTACAAGAAAGGTATTAATAATAAATTCTAACCATAGCATTAAACTCTTGGATCCAATCGGCCCCTTACGGAATAGTGCATAAACTGGAGTTTAAGCTTTTGTCACTCTCGCAACACATCATCTAATTGCTACTCCACAATGCATTTCCTTAAGCCCAAAATATGGTGAAGTGTCATGTAGTCAATGTTCACATGACACCACTAAGGGAATCACAACATACATACTATCAAAATATCAAACACATATCAAGTTCACATGATTACTTGCAACATGATTTCTTCCGTGACCTCAACGGCAAAAGTAACTACTCACAAATGATAAACATGCTCATGAACAGAGGAGTATTAAATAGCATATTGGATCTGAACATATAATTTTCCACCAAATAAACCATATAGTAATCAACTACAAGATGTAATCAACACTACTAGTCACCCACAAGCACCAATCTATAGTTCCGGTAACAAGATTGAACACAAGAGATGAACTAGGGTTTGAGATGAGATGGTGTTGTTGAAGATGTTGATGGAGATTGACCTCCCCAAGATGGGAGAGTTGTTGGTGATGATGAGGATGATGATTTACCCCTCCGGAAGGGAAGTTCCTCCGGCGGAATCGCTCTGCTTGAGGGCAAAAGTGCTCTTGCCCAAGTTCCGCCTCAAGGCGGTGACGCTTTGTCCCGAAAATCTTCTTCTTATTTTTTATAGGTCAAAATGGCCTATATATTAGAAGATGGGCACCGGAGGTGGGCCTGGGTGAGCACAACCCACCAGGGCGCGCCTGGGCTCCCTGACGCGGCCAAGTGGGCTGTGCTCACCTGGTGGGCCCCCTTTGGTAGTTATTTTCTCCAATAATTCTTAAATATTCCATAAAAATCTCCTTGAAGTTTCAACATGTTTGGAGTTGTGCATAATAGATAGCCTGACGTAGCTTTTCCAGGTCCAGATTTCCAGCTGCCGGAATTCCGCCTCTTGGTGTGTACCTTGCAACTTATGAGAGAAAAGGCATTAGGATTACCCCAAAAAGCATTATTATGGATAAAAACATCATGAATAACAGTAAGAAAACATGATGCAAAATGGACGTATCAACTCCCCCAAGCTTAGACCTCGCTTGTCCTCAAGCAAAAACCGAAATCGAAAACCATGTCCACATGCTTTGAGAGAGAGAGGGAGAGGTCTCGATAAAAAATACGAACATAGAAGCATCATGTCGATTATTATAATAGCAACAAAATTAAAAATAGAACTTTTATCATATACTTCTCATGAATAAGTAATAGTTCATCAGACAATCGAAGTATAAAGCAAAAACTCTATTAGAAACCAAAAAACTATGTTCTCAGTCAACTTTGCAACTACAGTTCATCATATTTTCAGGAAGGGTCACGTATTGGAGCCTTTAGGCAAGTCCACATACTCAACTATCATATAGTCTTCTGTGACTGCTAACACTCACCTCGTACTGATGAGCAAAATGTTTCAACCGGACACATAGAAAGATAGGGGCTTAAAGTTTGCCTCCCAACATATTCACCTCAAGGGTGGTGTCAACAATAATAACTCATACTATCTATATTCAATTGGACATATGTGCCTAGATCTTTCCTCACCACATGATGCTTTCCAAAGGAGAAAAATAAAAAGGAATAGAAGGAAAACTTTGACTCTTTGCATAAAGGTAAATACATAAAAGTAAAAGATAGGCTCTTCGCAGTGGGAAGCAGAGGTTGCCATGCGCTTATTTGTTTGTATGCTTAACCCCTTAGTGCAAAAGAACGTGTAACGCCCGGATAATTAAGCTACAGTAAAACTCTGCTAATGATGCCACGTCACTTCGGTTACTGTTGATAACCTCGTGTTGATTCAAAACCGATACCAAATTTCAAATTCAAAATTGAGTCGAACGATTTTTTTTCAAATATTGAAATAAAAATGTTCGGTGGGTGCCAAATATTGCACTGGTAATTACTGTGAAGAAAACCCATTTTTAGAAGTTGCCTAAATATTTTAAAATGATTTAAAACAGAAAAGGAAATAAATAAAAGAAAAAGAATAAAAATAGAAAAACAAAACAAAAGAGAAATAGAAAAGGAAAACACCCCCCACGGGGGCACGACCCAGTTGGCCTCAGCCGCCCGAACGTGCCGACCCAACCGGCCACCCCCACACCATTTAACCCCCCCACGCCCCCGAAACCCTAACCCACACACCCACTCTCCACCCCCACGACGCGCCCTCTCCCCCGATCCGATCTGGATCGGGGCACGAACGACTGCAACCCCGCCGCCGCCGTGAGGACCACGCCGCCGCCGCCTAGGACCTCCTCACCAGCCTGCCTCCCCGCCGACCCGTCGTCTCCGTCCTCCTCCCCAAGCCCCGTTGCTCCATTCCCTACGAACCCCGGTGAGACCCCGGCCTGCGCCCCCGAACCGCTCCGCCTCGCACTCGTCGCCACGGTCACCGCCGCCCCGCTCCAGCGCGGTGTGCATTCACCGCGCCCGCTACTCGCCGTCCCGCACCCGCGCAAGCCGCTCGGGGCCACGCCCCACACCCTGCCGCTCCCGGCCGCGACCCTGCGAGCCATCGCCGTGCCCGCTTCCTCTGCTGCTGCCCTTGCCGCCCCGCCGTGTGCAGTGCGCGCCCAACGCCCGCCTGCGGTCACCCAGCATGTGCGCGGCAACGCGCTGCTCGCCCGCGACGGCCGCGTCCCACTCCCCTGCTCTACTGCTGCTGCCTTGCTTGCTCCGCCGCTTGCTCCCCGGCCACACCCCCAGCAGCCCAGCGCCGCTCGCGCAACCCCACACCCGCGTCCGCCGCTTCTCCCGCGCTCGGTCTGCCGCAGTCACCGGTGTCCCACCGCGTGTGCACACCACTGCGCCCTCGCATCGCCCGCGCCGTCTGCACCTCCAACCCATGTCACCTCGCGCCGCTTGCCATCTCCGCTGCCCCTGCCCGGCCGCAACGTGGCCGCCCCTTCCTTCCCCGGCGGCTGCGGCCGCCCGTTGCGGTAGCCCGCGACTCCTCGCCATCGTCCATGTGTTGGAATGGGCGGACGCCCATTCGGGCTGGCGCCCGTCGCCCGCATGCCCGAACCCGATAGGCCCCCTGGCCCAATGACAGCCGAGGTCCACCCCAAAACGTTAAAAAAGAATTTAAAAATAATAATAAGTAATTAAATAATTAATTGACTTAATTAATTTTGATTAATTAAACTAAACAACTAATTAAACTAATTAATCATGATTAGTTAGGCTAGTCAATGACAAACGGGACCCACCCTTACTTTGACCAGTCAACATCCGTGTTGACTGCTGACGTCATGCTTACGTCAGCAAGCACTATTCTGGATAATGTTGAATTAAAATAATTAAATAAATGCTAAAAATGATTTAAATCTTTTAAAATCAATATAAAATAAACCATAGCTCAGATGAAAAAACTTTGTACATGAATTGCTCAGAACGACAAGACGAATCCGGATACGCAACCCGTTCCTCCGCCACACATCCCTAGCATAGCGAACACGCAACTTTCCTGCTCCGATTCATCTGTCTGAAAATGCGAAACACCGGGGATATTTTCCCGGATGTTTCCCCCCTTCACCGGTATCACCTCATACCGCCTTAGGGCACACCTAGCACCGCTACTTGTCATGTCATGCATCGTTATGCATCTGTTTGCATTGTATTCATTGTTTCTTCCCCCCTCTTCTCGCGGGTAGACTATGAGACTGACGCCACTGCTGGTGCCTCGATCGACTATGCTGTTGACGACCCCTCTTTCTTGCCAGAGCAACCAGGCAAGCCCCCCCCCCCTTGATCACCAGATATCGCCTATTCTTCTCTCTATTGCTTGCATTAGAGTAGTGTAGTATGTTACTACTTTCCGTTAATCCTATCCTGATGCATAGCCTGTCATTGTTGCTACAGTTATTGATACCTTACCTGCAATCCTAATTGCTTAGTATAGGATGCTAGTTTATCATCAGTGGCCCTACATTCTTGTCCATCTGCCATGCTATACTATCGGGCCGTGATCACTCGGGAGGTGATCACGAGTATATATTATATGCATATTATATGATACTTGTGGTGACTAAAGTCGGGTCGGCTCGTAGAGTACCCGTGAGTGATTCACGGATTGGGTCCGAAAGGACGTTTGTCCCGAAGGCCCTTTGAGTGGATCTTTGTGGCGGAGCGACAGGGTAGGTGGAGACCACCTAGGAGAGAGGTGGGCCTGGCCCTGGTCGGCGTCCGTGGTTAATTCAATTAAAATGCTTAACAAGATCTGGGTATTTGATCTAAGTTTGGCCACTTGTCCTATACGCACTAACCAACTACGCGGGAATAGTTATGGGCACTCGACATCGTGGTATCAGCCAAAGCCTTCGTGACATCAGCAACTGAGCGGCGCGCGCCGGATTGGACCATAAGCCTGCTCTTGTATTAAGGGGCCTAGGTCTGCTTCCGGCCGCCCTCGCGACGTGCAGGTGTGCAATGGGCGATTGGCCCAGACCCCTGCGCCATAGGATTTAGACCGGCGTGCTGACCTCTCTGTTGTGCCTAGGTGGGGCTGCGACATGTTGATCTTCCGAGGCCGGGCATGACCCAGAAAAGTTTGTCCGGACAAAGGGGATCGAGCGTGTTGGGAAATGTGGCGCAACCCTGCAGGGAAGTTTATCTATTCGAATAGCCGTGTCCCTCGGTAAAAGGACGACCCAGAGTTGTACCTTGACCTTCTGACAACTAGAACCAGATACTTAATAAAGCACACCCTTCCAAGTGCCAGATACAACCGGTGATCGCTCTCTCACAGGGCGATGAGGGGAGGATCGCCGGGTAGGATTATGCTATGAGATGATACTTGGTGAACTTACCATCCACTCTCTTCTACATGCTGCAAGATGGAGGTTGCCAGAAGCGTAGTCTTTGATAGGTCTAACTGTCGCCCTCTTATTCTGGCATTCTGCAGTTCAGTCCACATATGCTACCCTTATCCATTTGATACCAATGCATACATATGTAGTGTAGCTCCTTGCTTGCGAGTACTTTGGATGAGTACTCACGTTGCTTTGCTCCCCCTTTTCCCCCTTTCTATACCTGATTGTTGCGACCAGACGATGGAGCCTAGGAGCCAGACGCCACCGTCGACGATGACTCCTACTACTCTGGAGGTGCCTACTACTACGTGCAGGACGCTGACGACGACCAGGAGTAGTTTAGGAGGATCCCAGGCAGGAGGCCTGCGCCTCTTTCGATATGTATCCTAGTTTGTGCTAGCCATCTTATGGCAACTTGTTTAACTTATGTCTGTACTCAGATATTGTTGCTTCCGCTGACTCGTCTATGATCGAGCTCTTGTATTCGAGCCCTTGAGGCCCCTGGCTTGTAATATGATGCTTGTATGACTTGTTTTTATTTGTAGAGTTGTGTTGTGATATCTCCTCATGAGTCCCTGATCTTGATCATACACGTTTGCATGTATGATTAGTGTACGATTGAATCGGGGGCATCACTAGTTGGTATCAAAGGCGACTGCCTGTAGGAACCCCCCTTCCCCACTCCTTGGCCAAAGTCGAGTCTAGACATTACAAAACTTTTTACTAACATGACTGTGTGTCTTACGGGCCCACGTCGCCATTTGGGTGGTATTAGGATCTTTTACTCCTCGATCCTTACTCTGGGACTCTGAACTCTCTTCTACTCGGGTTAAACGAATTTGCTAACTCTAACATTAGGATCCCGTGACCACGTTCACCCCAAAGTTGGATAAGCCCTAGCTATTCCTTAGAGTAATATATTGAACATTATCCACACTGTCATTTGACTGCTTTGAAACATCTTTGTTTTCAGATGGAACCCACAAGACAGGTCGTGCGCCACACGACGACCATTGGTGCCTCAGGATCACCTGCTGTGTTGGTTGAGATGATGACCTATCTGGGTTATCGCTGGCACCCTGAGTACACCGTCTATGAGGAGTACCAGGACTTTAACCAGGAGCAGTACCGTGCCATCGTCCACCTCTACTCTCGGGAGTATGACTCCACTACCGTGATGCACACTGCTCATGGTGTTGAAGTGACTATCGACATGGCGGTCCACGATGCTGCTTATGCTGCACTGACACGTCTTCGTGGAGAGTATCAGGAGTTGGACACCTCCCCTTTTAGGCACACTGCTATCGCATCCAATGTTGGTGCGGAGGGGTACTACACTGCTGCCTACTCCACTATCACCCGAGAGCCCTTCTACCATCAGAACCTGGTTCTGCATGCTCATGGGCTGGATAGAGCTAACCGAGCTCTTCGCCACGAGTTATACACCACCCGTCAGCACTTGTACAGTGCTCTAACGCTGTTGCACCCCCTTGTCCGATCTGGTGATCTGTCGCGTTTTGAGATCTACCCTGCTAGGACCGTGATAGCCCAGGGTGTCGACTGGCCAGATGTGGGAGGCTACTCTCCCGCACCTGGTCCTCTTCTTCCACATGCGCGTCGGGTTCTGCACTAGAGTATCCACGGACCCCAGGCTACTAACGTGGAGGACTTCCCGTCGCGTCACTACCAGCTGTCAGGCTACACCTACCTCCACAGTTCCTTCTGGGACTAATGGAGGCTTGCATGTTAGTGTTAGATGCATTCACCGTGAGCCTGCGTGCCGCCTATGTTGTCTTTAGTTTGTGTACTGAACTCTATGTACCGAACTCTATGCATGATCTCTTTTGTAAGATATGCCAACTACTATGTAGTATCTATCGTGTTCCTTTCATTATGCATGTTTCATCATGAATGATTCTTGTCCTTGCAATTTCTCAATGCTGAAATACCCCTGTTATATATTAGCAGGATGGTTAGACCAGGTGGTCGTGGCCGTGGTGGCCATGCCCCACCACCGCCTGAGTACATGGCTGGTATGATCCAACAGTTCGAGCTGAACCGCAAGTTCATGGAAAATATGATGGCTCAGTTTCCTCGCCCCAATATGAACCAGCAGCCAGCCCAAGTGACTCTGCAGGATTTCATCTACCTCAACCCAACTATGTACCGCAGCTCAACTTGGCCTCTGGATGCTGATGACTGGCTCCGTGATATCACCTATGAGATGGAGTCTACTGATGTAGCCCCTACTAGCTATGTCACCTTTGCTTCCTTCTTCCTGAAAGGACCCGCTGCTCAATGGTGGGACAGCCACAGGCGTACTCTGCTGGTTGGAACAATCATCACCTAGCTAGACTTTCAAGCTACTTTTCGTGCCTGCTTTATTCCTCATGGAGTCATGGACCGAAAGAAGCGCGAGTTCCGCAACCTCACCCAAGGCAACAAAACCGTGGAAGCTTATCAACGGGAGTTTCTGGACTTGTCCCGCTATGCTGAAGAAGACATTGCAACTGATGCACACAAACAGGAGAAGTTCCGTGATGGCCTTCAAACTGACATCAAGCTCGCACTTCTAGTGCATGACTTTGCTGATTTCACCACCTTGGTGAACAAGGCCATCAATGTCGAAACTGGTCGTCAGGAACACCAGAGCTCTCATAGGCGCAACTGTGACACGGGCTCATCTTCGGGCCCGTCCTCGTAGAAGCATAGGATATGGATTCCCAACAACATGTACCAGCCAACTGCACCTGCTGCAAGGCAGTCCTATGCTGCATCGCGTCTGCCTCCCCCACCAACTAGGCAACCAAGACTTCCAGCTCCAGCACCCCGAGCTCCTGTTCCCACTCCCAATAATGGTCTCTGCTACAAGTGTGGTCAACTAGGTCACCGTGCCAGAGACTGCCATCAGAATCAGAATCAACTGGCCCTTCCTGCAGCTGGCCGTGGAAGCAACCAGCCTCGCAACAACAATGCCAGGTCTTATGGTCATGTTCATGCCAACCACGTTGATCTCAATGAAGGTCTAGACTAGCCTGCTACCGTGATGGGTACACTCACTACAGAAAAAAGACACATCCATGACATTTTGGGCCGGACGAATTTTTTTCTGTCATACTTATGACACTTCTATGACAATAATTATGAAAAAACACAGTACCATCATAGATGTGGTGGGGTCCTACTTCTATGACAAAAAATCATGACAGAAAATGGGATTTTTGTCCTGGGCGGGCCGGCGACGCAGCCGCATGACATTCTTAGAAGCGAGGGCGCGGAAAATATCGGGGAGTCCCCGGTTACGGTGGGTGGTCGGGGGCCGAGCGATGCACGTTTCTCTCGTACGTACGCGCGTGTGTGTGAGGCGTTGGGCTCTAACTGAACCCGAGCGATTGCACTGTAGGCTAGGCGTTACTGAACCCGAGCGATCGATCGATGGCTGTTAAGTGAACCCGATCGAGCGATTCCTTCGCTCCTGCTGCTAACTGAAGCCAATCGATGCTGCCTCCAGATGAACAGTGAGCGTTGTGGGAGGGGGAGGGGTTGGATGAACAGTTCCCGGTGGGGGTGGATGAACATGCCCCATGGTGTTGCCTCTGGATGAACAGTACTCCAATCGATCGAGCCGGTTGGGGCTGGATGAACAGGACCCCGTGGAGGGCAGGATGAACAGGACCACCCCGTGGAGGGCAGGATGAACAGTAGACGGTGGAGGGCAGGATGAATAGTAGCCCGTTGAGGGGTGGTGGAACAAGAGCCCGTGGAGAGGGCTAGTTGAACAGTAGCCGGTGGAGTAGCGCGCGGTGGAGGCTGGATGAACAGGACCCCGTGGATGAACATTCGCAGGTGGAGGCTGGAGGAGGTCAATGGTGGATGAACAGTAGCCCGTGGAGGCTGGAGGGGGTCGACGGTGGAGATGAACAGTGTCCCGTGGAGTCCCGTTTTGCGGTACGCCACACCCCTCCCGATGAACAGGACCCCCGTTTCGACCATAGTGCTCCAACACAAGTCCATTTCCTCTAGTTGGCGCTACGCCACACCCCTCCCAATCAACAGGACCCCCATTTTGACCGTAGGAGGTCCGTTTCCTCCTTTTTGCGGTACGCCAGACCCCTCCCGATGAACAGGATCCCATTTCGAACGTGGCCGGTCGAACACAAGGCCGTTTCCTCCGTTCTACGGTACGCCAGGCCTCGTTTCCATCGGCTGTTCCGTCCAAGTCCTCCCGATGAACACGACGACACATTCCGTTCCGACCCAGCCGGTTGGCTCCCCATGAACACGACGATGACGATGTTTCTCCGATCCGACCCAGCCATGTACATGAGCCCTGACCGTACGTACGCGTGAGTAGTCGTTCGAGACCCTGCCCGTATGTACGTACGTGGCCGTATTTACTTTCTTGCACCCTGGCCGCTGTACATACGTGTACATGCTACGTGCGCGCCTCTACTACGACACGTGCGCGCCTCTACATCGATCAGTATGTACGTACACGTTCGCGACCAGAATGACAACGCTATGTATGCTTCGACCAGGTGGGTCCCGACTGTGAGGCACTTCCTTGCGTGCAAAGATGTAGCTGGTGGGTCCCAGCAGTCAGGGGGGCGAATCGTTTTTTTTGCCTAGACGCACTTCCTTCCGTGCGAAGATGTAGCTGGTGGGTCCCAGGAGTTAGGGGGAAATGTTTTTTCGCAAAATATGGTGGCCCGTTCGGCAGGTCCACACTGTCAGGTGGAGGAATAATTATTTTGCGCATAATAAGGAGGCACTTCCTTGCTGCGGCCGTGGACCCAGCTGTCAGCCTCTCTACTTACAGTCCACGTCCGATGGAAGCCGTTCCTTGACCATGTTGACCATGCCACGCCGACAGCACCAGGGCGGTGGACAACAGCGAGGCCTAGGAAGGGGACGACGCGGAGCCAGGGAAGACGCGGCAATGGATGCCCACGTGTAGAGGAGTATGTGGGTTCACTGGTTCACTGCGGTGTGAGGCTGCCATCGCCACATAATAACAGGGGGTGTGGGTGAGTAGAGGGATGGCCTGGCCAACAGTGGGAATAGTAGGGGGCTGTGAGGCCTCCACGGTAGCACAACCGACCATGGGAGGCAGGAGCATGCGGCACGACCGGCGCTGCTTTGGGTGGCTGGAGCAGCAAGACCAGAGGTTGAAGAAGCACTACGGCCGTTGGATGCACATTGTACGGTCACTGGAGCTAGAATCGTTCATATTGACTAAGTTGAAAAAGCAATCCGTCCCCGTCAACTTAGTAGGCCCACAAGTCAGCCTCCCACCAAGGTGGGTCCCAACTAGCAGGGAGAGTATTCATTTTTTTGTGCATAATAAGGAGGCACTTCCTTGCGTGCGAAGATATAGCTGGTGGGTCCGACCTGTCAGCGGTGGTAACATTTTTTTCACGAAATACAGAGGCCCTTCCGGTGGGTCCCAACTATCAGGTGGATGAATCATTATTTTGCGCATAATAAGGAGGCATTTCCTTGCATGCGGCCGTGGACCCAGCTGTCAGCCTCTCCATGCATAGTCTACTTCCGATGGTGTCGTTCGTTGACCACGTTGACCACTCCGTGCTGAGCGCATCCAAGGTGGTGGACGGGGCGAGGCCCCAGACAGCAACGAGCCGAAGACGGGAAGACGCGGGAGTAGAGTCACAGACGGAGAGGTGTACGAGGGTTAACTTGTTCTGGTGCAGTGTGGTTCGGCAGTCGATGGAGAAGAACATGAGGTGTGGAGGGGTGGAGGGATGGCCTGGCCAACGGTGGAGTAGCGCTTCACAACGAAGCGTGCTAAGCAAAGCTGCTAGCAGCAGGAGGCGGGAGCAGGTGGCCCCGGCAGCGCTGGAGGAAGAAGACGAGAGATTGAAGATGGATGCCGGTCATTGGATGTAAATCCAACGGCTAACGATGTTAGAATCATTTGTTGACTAAGTTGACAACGACTTGCATTGGCTTCGGCCTATTGGCCCACATTTCAGCCTCCAAAAATGCGGCACGTATTCAACCCATTTTTTCAGAATTTACAGTCTTTTTTTGGCAGGGTAGAATTTATAGTCCATTTATTATCTTTTTTTTGAATTACAGTCCATTAGCTGGGCTGGGTGAACAAATAATGTAGCGTCCATGCGGCCCATTTATGTGTTTTCTAAAAAATTACAGGCCATTTGCACTTTCTTAAAATACACGATTTTGCTGGGCTGATTCTAATTATAATGTTGGGGTGGACGCAACAATGTTATCAAAAAATAAACAAGGGCTGAGCATTTTGTTATATATATATATATATATTTAAATAATAAGTGATTTATTATTACATTGGTCCTTAAATCTTACCAAACTTTTGTACACAATCACCAGGATTTTCGTTGCCAAAAAAATCCAGGATTTTATTGTTAAGAAATTATTTTTATAAGTTAACAAGATGTGGGATATTGTTTTCTTACATATGTAAGTATCTGTTAAATATATGATGACAATAACAATGATATATAATAACATATAAAATAATTTAAATATATATAATATAGTTAGAAGGGAAACATAAGTTGGACCAGGCATTCCTATTCTTATATAGAAAAATAGAACAGACCTCTGTGTTTTCTTCAAAAAAACATAAATTGGGTTGGCGATGTTTTAGGAAAAATAAAACCTTGGATGGGAGATCCATAGGCCGGTCGATACATGACGGCCCTCAAGAAAATACAAACAACCTTATGGACCTCCCATCCGAGGTCGTGGGCGCATGTTAAAAAAGAAAGCCTAGACGGGACAGCCCAAAACCTAGCTGATACTTGTTGCCCCAGTGATAATAAATGATACCTGCCCAGCTCCCCGGCTTCGTTGTGAATTTATCTCCTATAGTAACTAAGTTGAAGCACCTAAAAAAATGTAA
Source organism: Triticum monococcum (assembly GCA_034509565.1). Classification (NCBI taxonomy): domain Eukaryota; kingdom Viridiplantae; phylum Streptophyta; class Magnoliopsida; order Poales; family Poaceae; genus Triticum; species Triticum monococcum. The sequence goes on along the minus strand of CM067842.1, from coordinate 69,222,709 downwards.
CTATGTTGACAAACCCGTGGGCCCCAACGTCAGTATAGCATTAGGAGGAAGTATTTTTTCGATGAGGCACTTGCTTGCATACGACCATAGACCTGGTGGGTCCCGACTGTCCGCCTCTCCACGTACAGTCCTCTCCAGATTCCTCTCATTTGTTCAGCATGTTCACAACGGCAGACAGCGGCGTCACGATGAGCGCACAAAGGCACGGGAGGAGATCCGACAACCTGAGGAAGTGCCTTATTACTAACGAAACAACTGAACTAGCCCAGTGGCCGAGTGACACTATCCGATAGCTGTTACGCCCGGGTTCGATTCCACCTGTGCAGAGAAAATATCTCCATTTTTTTGCCTCTGTCTTTATTGACATGTGGGTCCCAATTGTCATCTACGCACACCATGTCCTACACTTGCCAAAACTTCGTCCCTCGTTTTCTCTGTTTTTCGCACACTCGACATAATGTGGGCATTTTGAAAATAGCATATCTTTTTGACTGTGCATCATATGAAGATGTGCTATGCATGAATGTTGATCATCATGATGTTAACTGGCTAGTAGTTCCAGTTTAGACCATGAATAAAACTTCCAGCATGATGTTAACACTGTTTGAAAAGGCCATGTTAATATAAATGCTCTGGCTCTGAAAGTTGCAGTTTCTTATCTAAAACTGAACTTGGAGTTTCTTATCTGAAACTGAAACTTGCAGTTTCTTCTCTGAGAATTACATTGTCTGCACTTTTATAGTCCTATGAAACTACATTTTTAAGTGCTAAAAATAGGTCTCTAGAATTCATAAAATACTTCAGATGCTCAATACTCAAATATGAAATTCAAAAGACATTCATATCTGAAAGTACTCTCAAAATACACAACACAAAACACAATTCACAACCTGCAAATACTAACAACCCTAAACTCCTCCTGACAATTCACAACCTGCTCGACTATTCCTCGGCGGCAGACTGCCGCCCCGTGAGACGATGTGAACGGCGAGAGACAGGATGGCAGGGAAGCATCGTCGGGCCAACTGTTTTTCTCCTCTTGCAGCTGGGTTCGGTCGACGAAGACTCCACCGGCTCGCTCTGGCACGTCACCCTCACAAACAACACCCTATAGATGCTCGATCCTTCAATCTCTGGTGGATGCTCCATCTGGGATCGATACTCCCACCACTGCTCCCTCACGATCGGATTCGGTGAATCTGTTTGCTCCATGGCCCAAAGGAGCAGCTCTATGTACTCCCGCGCGACTCCCTCCAGGAGTATCGCCGCCTTTTCGCTCTGTTGTAGATATTTGGCCATGGATGTCATCGTCGCCGCTAGTTGGTCCTTGTTGTCAAACCAAGACTGTATCTCCAACATCCTAACTAGCTTCACAGGGTCGCCGTCTGTGATCCTCACGTATCGGTTGTACTCCTCCATCGATCTACTTCTCCACAACACCTTCACTCATCGGCGGTGGTTTTTGAATGGAAGAGGAGGGGAGCAGCGCTGGTTTTGGTTTAGAACGGGAGAGGAGCGATGCTGGTTTTGGATTGGAACAGGAGAGGAGGGGCGGTGGTTTTGAAATGGAAGAGGAGAGGAGCGGCGCTGGATTTAGATTGGAACAAGAGAGGAGCGGCAGTGGTTTAAGAGGAGAAGAGCGGCGCTGATCTTGGAAGTATTTTTTTTTGCGTATTTTGGGTCAAAGTTTGACCACATACTATATTTGACAAGCAAAATGTGAATGCATGTCACCAAAAATTATATCGTTTGGTTCGTATGTGAATGTACTTTCAAATTATATTATTTTTGCAACGTATAACATATATTTTATTTGCGAAAATCATGGTCAATTATGACACAGAATAAAAGGGAGACTAGTTAATGTGGGGTCGCTTTCTTAATTGAAGGGCAAATTTATTTTGATTTTGATCTAGTCATAGCGCGCCGGCCCTCTCGTCCAATCCTAAATCGCCGCCGCACGCTCCTCTCCCTCTTCTCCATTGCAAAACCACCTCCTCTCCTCTCCATCATCTCCATTCGAAAACCACCATCTCGCATCTCCCTCTTCTCCATTGCAAAACCACCTCCTCTCTCCTCAGACAAGGATCCCCTGACGTAGCCCATCCTGTCATTGAGACACCGACACATGGGTACCACCAAGCGCGGGACCCACCTGTCAGCGACCGAAAGGCAGGGGAACCTCTCCTCTCCATCATCTACATTCCAAAACCACTGTCTCGTCTCTCCCTCTTCTCTATTGCAAGACCACCGTCTCTCCTCCCATCTTCCAAAGCTAGCACCGGACCACTCAGAAGGACATCTATGGAGGGGATCCAGCAGCGAATCTGGCAGATCACCGGCGGCGACTAGGCAAAGTTATCCAGGTTGAAGGAGATCCTTACTTGGTTTGACAATGAGTGGGAGATTTCGAGGATGGTGAGGGCCATGTGGCTATGTATGCGAAAGAGCGAGACGACGGCGATGAGGGCGGATGTACTCCTCGGCGGCAGTCACACCACAGTCCTTCGAGTTCATCAAGTATCTCCTCTGGGCCATGGAGCAGACAGATTCGCCCGAGGCGAAAGTCGGGCGGAGGTGGTGGGCGTATAGGTCGAAGGTCGAGCACCCAAAGGATAACGAATTGATCGAGTACGGTGTGCCGTTCATGAGGGTGCAGAGCCAGCCGAAGCCACATGAGTATTCGTTCTCCCACCGCAAGAGGAGGCCGGATGGCGCGACGTCGCTTCCCTGCCGTTCTCCACGGTTCCCTCGACGCTCGCCTTGTTTCAACGACGTCGGTAGGGTTTAAGGTAAGCTTCGCACTAACCTAATCTTCCATATGTTCATGCTTACAATCAGTGTGACAACTAATAAATATCATGCTTACAATCAGTCTCCGAGTACTACGCCAATCACCCTTAAATAGCTCTGGACCTTTGGGTCAAAGTTGTGAACTGTGTACAAATAAAGAAAAAATAGATTGGTGCTTCTTTTAGAAAAGAGTACACCTATCGGTGTCAAAACCGGCGGATCTTGGGTAGGGGGTCCCGAACTGTGCGTCTAAGGCGGATGGTAACCGGAGGCAGGGGACACGATGTTCTACCTAGGTTCGGGCCTTCTTGATGGAGGTAAAACCCTACGTCCTTCTTGATTTATTCTTGATGATATGAGTATTACAAGAGTTGATCTACCACGAGATCAGAGAGGCTAAACCCTAGAAGCTAGCCTATGGTATGATTGTCTGTATATTATCTATCGACTAGCCTGGCCTCGGTTTATATAATGCACCAGAGGCCGAGGATAACAAGAGTCCTAGCCGAATACGCCGGCGGGGAGGAGTCCTTGTCTTGATCACCAAGTCTTGTGGAATCTTCCATGTGTGCGGCAGCTGTCCAAATTGGCCCATGAGTATACGGCCATGGGGGTCCTCGGCCCAATCTAACAGATCGGGAGATGATGAGTACCCCCTACTCCAGGACACCGTCAGTAGCCCCCTGAACCGGTCTTCAAGTTAGGGACGCTCCTCGATTCTTTGGAACTATTCTTCATCTTCGATTGTCGGTCTTGAAAACTGGTTCAACAAATCTTCTCATCTTCGATCTTGAGGATCGCCGAAATGCATTCGACAAGTTTATACGTCGGGTATCTGAGGAGCCCCTTTAAGTTTCCGGCCTTTATTAATGCCTTGTTATTTTTATGCCACACCTCGGGTTTGAAGTTGTTCCCGGGAGGCAGTGTCCTCTTGTGTCTGAGCTCCAACGCCGGACTGCATTCGAGGTATCTTTTGCAGACGAGCACCAACGCCGGACCACTTCCGACCTCCAACGCCGAAATGTATCCGAGCTCCAACGCCGAAATGTATCCGAGCTCCAACGCCTGATTGTATCCGAGCTCCAATGCCAGACTATGCCCAAGCTCCAACGCCGGACTATGTCCAAGCTCCAACGCCAGACAGTCATAAATCACCTTGGTTCAAAAAAGTTGAAGGAGTTTAGCCAAGCTTAATGCCGGAAATGCCCTCTATGGAGCCAGCCACTAGCGCCCGAGCTTTATGCCGGATTGCTTCCGAGGTGGTGCACCACCCCAAGTGTGGGCTGATTTTTTGTCAATATTTTTTATTGGTGCAATTTATTCTCTGCCGAGATATATAGCCAGTAGCCCTCAAGGTGTGTATTGGTTTAAAACCCGAGATGCACTTGAAGGATGACGTAAGACTGCTGATCCCAGTAGCCGCTGAGACTCAGGTTGATTTGCAAAATCGGCCTGAGGATCAAGTCCTAGCTCGGCAGAATACTTCGGGACACAAAAAGCGGCGTGCTCAGTCCTCGAGACTCAGGATGGGTGCGGCCGACCAACCTAAGGATCAAAATCTCCGCGGCAACTGTATTGCACTTAAAATTTTCTGCATTGAACAAGCAATGTAGTAGCCCCCGAGACACTGGTCGGGTGGCAACACCAGATCAGGAGATCGATGTGCCCCTTTAATATTTGTAAATAATAAGGCCGAAGCCTAGTAGCCCCCGAGCCTTAATGCGGGCATGGGTGGCCGAATTAAGGATCGATATCCATAGTAAAATCACAAATTATGTGTAATGACTCTATGTATCCAAGTACTTTACGTCATTAATGCTCGGATCCGCATTGTACAAAACTTTGTTGACCGACCATCGGCTTCCACCTCCTCGGCCAGTAGCCGAGGAGTGTTTGTCCTACTTTATAAAGCCTTTATGAGGGCAAGACAAACAAGGCAATCTGGCCATACGGTTTTATAAACAAAGGTACGCAGAGAGATATGTTATATTACTGTTTAACATAAGAAATGTCTTCCAAAGAAAATAGTCCCGCTATCGGTTCCTTTCTTTGGGTTGTCATGCTAAGCATGATCATGAAACCTCAGCTCTAATGTAAGAGCAAAATATTGAGGATTTAGTTTGGGAGGCCAGTTAATAGCCCCCGGTAGTGTTCGACGACAGTCGAGGTCAAGCCCTAAACACTTCGGCCATTGTTATGAATGGCCCGTCATTTAACACAGTCATTGGATCGCTGACCAGTTTACACTTATTGTGACAGTCAGTTTTCAGCTTTCTGCACTAAGGTGCTTAACCATGTGAGCTGGAAGCACAATCGCAGTGGTTCTCCCTTTGCACGCCTAGCCGAACAAAGCAGAACGTAGGAAGCAAGTGCAGGAGCCGGGCAACCCAACTATTGACCGAAGACACAATTCGAAACCGATGCATATATAGCAATATTCGAGGATGTTTTTGCCGAATCTCTAAAGGTGTCTGGCGTTGCACTGCGAGACTTGTGTTGAAAACACACAAATAGTTTGAAAGTGCCATAAGCTTGGAAAACCAAAACACGTCAGTAAAAACATGACGTCCGAACAAGATCAAGTGTTCGGTGCCAATCTGAAAATTAGCCTTAGAGAAAAGAAAGTGCTTCTGTCGTGCTTTAACATGACACATCCTATCTCAAGACTTCAAGCGGGTCAGCCTACGGCTTCAACCTCCTATCCGGAGGGCGGAGTACTTCTCATTACGTCAGTTTAGCAAACTAAACTCTAGCGGCTTTGAGAGAGAAATTAGGCTCCCCGGCTAGTGACCACACGCTCGTGTCGAAAAAAGGAGTGATAAATAATACTTTGCAACGACCAAGAAGAAAACACATTTACTATAAAATAGCTAATATAAATTTTAAGAGCCCCCAAGTGACTTGGGTAAAAGATTTTTTGTATAATGATTGTATCTACCGAAGTACTTATATCATATGTTTGTTCAATCGAACTTTAAACGCGTCTTAACCGACCGTCGGCTTCTCCCTCTTCGGTCAAGGACCGAAAAGTGTTATGTACTCCACCTGTCGAGAATATCGATAGTGTTTCCGATAACCAGGCAACCGGGCCATAAGGCTATAACAGACAAAGCGCGTTTAGGGAACTTATGCTATATTACAGACGAAGTGTAAGAAGCATCTTCGAAGAAAATAGTACCCCCACCGATATCTTTCTTCGGTGCTCATTATTACTATGAGACTTGTGCAATAGATTTTTTGTACTCATGAGTTCCGTTGTGTGCCGACCATGATTGAAAACAATAAGAGCGCTAGCTTTCGGCTTCACCCAGTCTGAGGTCAGAGCTCGGAGGACCCGGTCGTTACAATCACAGAGGTGCTCCCTTTACTCCCTAGCCAAACAATCGGGAACATAGGGGTAAGCACAGGAGCCAGGCAACCCAGCTTGCAAATCGCTTAAGTCAATATGGTGCATATTGTGGCGTAATACATGAACAAGGAACGAAGCCGTACAAGTATAATCATATGCAAGAGGAAAAGCTTCACAAAGGAAGCCCCCAAATAAATGGGGTATTTGAATATGCGTGTCACAAACAAAGTTTGGAGAAGGAAATTTTTCACAAGCAACTTTTTTCCAAAAAGGTATAATGCTTGGTCGAACCGAACACAAGTTAAAAATTGAAGCTTTGAGCATGAAATCGACTTAGCTGGTTAATGTGTTCGACATTGATGACGCGGTCCGAGCTTGATGCGGGACAAGGTTCCATCCCCCAAGCCGGTCCCGAGGTGGCGGAGCGGAGAGCTCGACACGCTGAAGTGGTGACATAGCACGGTCAATGCGGACCGGCAGAGTGACGCCGAAGTCCCCGGATCATTTTCCCGTGCACAAAAAATAGTGCAAATCGGAGATAATAGTAATAATAATAATTAAAAAAATCGTTGCATAATAAATTGGAAAGTGAGTAATAAAAGAAATATCGCCTGGTGCCGAAGTCAATGTCGATGCAGGGCATCAGCGTGATGCGGTAAAGGCGTGGCAAAGCCTGAATTCACAGGTCGGTCCGAGTTCCGGATGCGGCATTCGCCGGACTATGTACGGAGACTGACCGAACCACCATGCGACCGTCGTTAATGCGGCCACCATCTGATAGACCTGTGTACATATGATGGACAAGCCAGAATAATAATTCCTTGGGAAAAATGAACCCAAACAAGCAAAAAATATTGGGATTAATAGCACCTGGTTTATTTGTTGTAGCAATCCGAAGGAAGGTGATTCGCAAAATTGGGACTCAATCTGCACACCCATTGCCTGATGGGCGATAAAACGACGGCATGGCAATGCTGGCAAAGGTGGGCTCGCCGAGGCAAAGCCCTCGGTCCAGCTAACGTGACGGAGCTGGTCGGCTAATGACGCCGAAGTGTCCGGAATAGGTTGATGAAGAGATGGCGAAGCCCCCGGTCCAGCCGAGATGTCGAAGCCTCGATGTCGGCTGATGAGTCGAAGTAGGTCGGCGTGATGGACACCAGCTTGAAGAAGCAATAGTGCGGCCCTGCCGATGCAGGTCATGACGTGGTCGATGCCGGCTTGATGAAGCGACCGTGTGGCGATGCCGGTATGCCCGCTCTGTGTCATTCGTGGGGCGGCGATGTTGGTGATGATTTATCCTTCGTGATCCTGGACTCCTGTTCAGCTTGCCGAGATGATGATCCGAAGAAGTTGAGCTCGGCTCAACAAAGTGACGACGTGTCTAGCGCAGGTCGGCAGCCATGGAGCAATATTGTCGGACTGGTTTGACACCAGCATGATGTTGAAGATCATGTTCAAAAGATCTTAAAGTTGGTGTGATGTGTTACAAAACACAATACCCCATACAAAACTTCCTTCAAAAGGGATGTCCGAAATCCCGTTCATAAAAAAGACGAACTCGGGTCAGACTCGTTTTCGCGCAGAAAACAGATCCGAAAATTGATGCACTAATCGGAAGGTTCCCAGAGTGTGGACGGTCGGATCGAGCTGAAATTTTGAGAGGTGGTATATATAGGAATTCCACAGCCGATCAACGGTTAGATCTTCCAAAGGATGTCCGAGCTAGAAGCTGGACACCACGCCCTAAACTCGTCCAGATTCCCGTCCAGATTTGATAGGGCTCCGGTATATCGTGGATTGCCAGAGATTCCTCCATCGGAACTGGAAAAAATTTTCCAGGGTTGTTGTAGACTCAATTCCGCACAATTCCAACGAAGCAATCATTAAAACGACACTTGAGGAGGCGGTGGCGGCGGACACACGTTTGCTGTTCAGAAAAACAGCATGGTCGCCCGAGGGCAATGTTGACGTTGAGCCCCCGGCCTCCCTGGATGATTCCTCCATGATCTTGATAGAGATCGGAGTTGATGTTTATAAAGGCCCTCATCTGAGCATGATGATCGGAGGTAGGGTGCAGTCCTTGGTCGAGCCAAGGTGACCAGTCGAGCTGGTGACGAAGATGCTGAAGTCGCAGTTGATCTGCAGGCGAGCCATCAACCTTTTGCCAAACATACAGCAGAGCTCTCAATGAAAGCACCAATGTCGGTGTCAAAACTGGCGGATCTCGGGTAGGGGGTCCCAAACTGTGCGTCTAAGGCGGATGGTAACAGGAGGCAGGGGACACGATGTTTTACCCAGGTCCGGACCCTCTTGATGGAGGTAAAACCCTATGTCCTGCTTGATTTATTCTTGATGATATGAGTATTACAAGAGTTGATCTACCACGAGATCGGAGAGGCTAAACCCTAGAAGCTAGCCTATGGTATAATTGTCTGTATATTATCTATCGACTAGCCTGGCCTTAGTTTATATAATGCACGAGAGGCCGAGGATAACAAGAGTCCTAGCCGAATACGTCGGCGGGGAGGAGTCCTTGTCTTGATCACCAAGTCTTGTGGAATCTTCCATGTATGCGGCAGCTGTCCGAACTGGCCCATGAGTATATGGCCATGGGGGTCCTCGGCCTAATCTAACAGATCGGGAGATGACGTGGTGAGTACCCCCTAGTCCAGGACATCGTCAACACCGCTAGAAAACTGCCAATCTGAGCTACTAGTATTTTTTTAAGTCTAAGATACTAGTATTTGGTTAGAGGATTTGCTGTCGAGAAAGATCCATCCACAGTGAGCGCCACACATCCCACTGATGGTGGTGGATGCCAATGCTTAGATAGAGCAGGGTTGGTGTCAGTAATTTTACTTCGCACCTCGCACTCTGCATATATGCCGGTTCCATTCGTACATTTGTGCAGTTCCACCAAAATGCAGCTGAATAACCCTGTTTGCACAGATAATGAAAAGGCGTGATTAGATTATAGTGGCACTAGTTGATGAAACATACACTAATAAACAGAAGAAAATATTACATCATACTGGAAATCGACCCAAGTCTCCCCGAAACACCTTCTGCCAGTGATGAACATCAGTGTACAACAGTAGTACAAGGAGGGGCCTTGAGACATTCAAATCTCTATTTTTGTGCAGATCAACTAAAATTAAGCACCCCAGTTTGCAGAAACGCTTAAAGATTAACAATGGGACTAGTTGATGAAACATACATTAACAAAGAGAAGCACATTCTTTATCTACATTGGAAATGAAATGATAGAGAGGACACTCGCTCTATTTTAACTATATTATTACTTCATTTTATCAGTGACACTAGGGTCGAGCAGGTGGCAAATGAGGTGTACCGTGCGTCGCAAGGATGAAGGCCCGGGGGTGCTTAGACTGGGATGCTGAAGCTGGCTCTTTCAGTCCCTATCTCCCCCTGATGTTTCTGTGGTAGCATTTGGGTTGTAATCCAAACTTGGTCGAGCTGGTGCCGCATCCCCGTACCTGCCTAGCTTATGTGGCGAACTTGTCTCCTGCTAGTACTCAGTCCGTTCTAGTAGTAGTTGCATAACTGCCCGTTTACACTGAGATGTTGTCGGCTAATGGTTCTCTATGGTTGGGTTTCTTTAATGAAATCAGAGGGAACCCCCTCTTTCGATATATAAAAAAAACAGTGGCACTAGCGGTGCCAAAACATTGCCTCAAATTAATAGTGGCACTAGATTAAGGTGCAAAATAATAACATTACTGCTTTATCATGGCAGTGCCAAAACAGTAGCACAAGAGCAGGATCAACATGCAGGATCTTTGGCAACTGGTCAGACCAAAAAGGAACATACCTCGTGATGTGAACCATATCTGTTGTCAACGCCATCGTAGAAGGGATGACACCAGTCACCAACATGGATGATTCAATTCATGGGACCTTTTGGTGCAGTTCACCTAAAATGAAGCAATGTCCCATGAGTTAGCAGCTTCTTCTTCTTTTTTAAGAAAAGGGCTCCAATCCCGGTTCCATTTCCATTAGAAAACAGAACCCACAGAGCTTCTTCATTAGTTGCAATAAAATTGAGCAACATCAAGGTTGGTCATGAAGCTCCTGGAGAGTAGGCGGACCAGGACAGTTGCATCTCTAACAAAAAGAAGCAACTTATCTTAATGGGGAATTTAGCAGGACATGAAAAAAGTGCCATTGATTCATATTACTGGAGCATTACATTGAAAACAACATTGGTTTAACGTGTCCTTACTTTTAACAGTGCGACTGCTTCATTTTACCTGTGGCATTACATAAGAGCGGCTCGGGGCAACAAACATCCAAAGAGGATATTTGGGTTGGTCCCATTTTTGTTCGGTATATAGCCACCTTATACTATGTGAGGCTAGAAAATCTAGTGCTAGACTTACTCTATTGACTTGTCCCCCAGTCCCCACTTTCTTTCCTTTTTCAACCAATAGATTGAGTTTATATTGAGTTTGTACCACGTTCCCTTTATTTCCCTATTAGACCTAGAGATCAGTTGGATAGCCAGTCTCTGCTACTTTTCACCCCCATTATTTCCTCTTTCGACCAAGTCCTAGATTTAGGTAACAAATCTTCCCCCCACCCCCAATTAGGTGGTTTTTGACGTCAGGAGCTCGAGAAGTAGAGCAAGGCCAGTTTCGAAGGAAGTTATACCTGAGGGTCACCGGGATGTCGCTAGGTGGGCGGTGGGAGGCCGGATCTGCCCACACTATGGCAGCAAGGAAGAATGGGTGGGAGGCCCTCCCTCGCCAGCGATGCTTGGGAGAGAACGGCAAGGCACGCTAATCGGGACACGCCGATAGTGGGTAAGAGCCGTCGTCGAGTACGACCACGTGAACGTTGCACCTTCTCACCTTCCCCGGCGGAGAGGATCCGGCTGGATCTGTGACCGGCGGTGAGTAGAGAGAGAGTGTGTGTCCACCGTTGTCGTGTTTAGACCTGGAGAGGACGATACAGTGTGAAGAGAGCTACACTAGCAAGAAAGCGCGGAGGCTCCTGCCTATATAGTGGAGTACTAGTTTTCTTTTGTCTACCGGTCGGAGCCGGCTTGACCTCGGCAATGACTGTCGAGAAGTCTTCATGCACGTGCCCCGGAGGCACAGTTGTCGTCATTTTGATCTGAAGCACCGGATGATAACATATAACACGAAAAAATGCCACATGACAAGAAATCATAACCTCACTGCCCAAAGGAGACAAGATGAATCCCGACGGACAAACTAGACGAGGATCAAAGCTCAAATTAAAGATACACTCATAGAGAAGGGGTCCGTCGATAGATGTCCTAATTAACATAGCCAACTTGACCTAGATGGCAGCCGAGTAGTCTTTGTGCATGTGCCCCCAATGACTAGCCCAACTCAGTTGTTGATGTTTAACCCTCGTAGTGATCCGAAGCACATGACACGTAATTTTGCGAGATGACAAGAAACCTTTTTTTAGATTTCTCACCAGAACTACAACCCTGTACAACACAACCTGCACGATATGTAGACGATAGCCAATCCAGGCGTGTATGCTGGGGTCTGGTCACATGCATGGACGAAATAATCTTCCGTGTCTTGCAGGGATCATCGAGGTACCAATGTATGTACTACTTCTATTAACTCACCCGACTTGCGGGGCCGAGGAGTGTGCCTGTGGTCGGTTCTCAATTTTGGTCCCACATGTGTGTGCAAACGCAATATGACGCGTGTTCCATTCGGAGAGCAGCGTGCCAGACCGACTGACTGTCTGGGGTGCGACGCGAACGCGACGGGCGTGCTGTATACTCCGTACATGTGTACCACCGTTTTCTTGAGGATTTGCTCCATGGCGCAATCCATGGATACAAAATTAGTATACTGTACTGTTTAAAAGTCGAGGGTGGGGCTTTTCCTGCGCGGTAGGCAGGGCAGTTCCGCCTAGTCGGTTCGACAGAGACGCGAGAAGATGAGGGAGTAGGCTGCTGCTAACGTAGGGCTGTGTGATTTGACAGTGAGTTACTGATGGATAGGTGGGGCCCGATGATTTGACTTTCCATTATCATTTTAACTGCGGTGCTACGACCGGCTTGAGTCTCTCGATTCTTGACCACCTCCATACAGGCTGGCTCTTGCTTGAGAGCTCACTCCTCCACTTTTTCCTTGCCTCTTTCCCCCAGATATGCAAAAATGCCTTGTAAAGCGGGCTTATAGCCCACTATTGTACTTGATCCTACAGGTGCTAAGCCTTCCACATAGGCATAAAGTCTGATGTGGCAAGTTAATTAAGAAGAGACAGACTAGTTTGGTGACCCCAAGAAGAAACGGTGATAAGCGCGTGTACCTAGATGAAGCAAACTTAGCAACAAAAAACTAAGCACCTATGCATTGGGGACTTGAGTTGCTAAGCCATTTAATGCCCATAGCACGTCATCTAAGCACCATTTCATTGGAAGAGCTCGCTCCTTGGCAAATGCAATGAATACTACGAAGAAAGAGATAGAGAGAAGTAAACAAAAAATACTCTTATAGCCAACCTTATAGCTAACCTTGTTGTATGAGTGACTAAGTGATGACTATGTATGACATGCCAACATCAGATAGCCTAACACACCGTGTTAAATCTCCAAGGGCGCGGCCGCGCGAGCGAGGCGACGGTCGTGGTAGGCACGATCATAATATGGGCTGCTGGCGGCCCTTGGATCTGAGATCGAACGGTCGCATGCTAAGTTGCCGAAAATTTGCAGAATAACCCTCCAGGATAGGATATTCACCCATAGGTCTAGAATCACGCCATGAAACCGTTTGATCTCAGATCCAAGGGCTCTCGAAAGCCCGTATCATGGGAGAATGGAAAGCTTCGTATCACCTGTAATTTTCCCGACGCTTGACATGACATCGAAAGCCATTTAATTGGGCGTCGGGTAGACATGACATCTAATTGGGCCCCCATAGTACTGTGCATGAATGCATTTATCCACCAGGCAAGCTACTACCTTGCCATTTGCACGTGCCCCCACTCGACATTTTTACAATCGATAAACCGCTCCTAGTCGTCCCATCCTTTCGCATTACGGCAGTTCCACTAATCCTAACCCTCCTCCCAAATCCATGGCATCCCAAATCTCCAGGATCCGCGGTGAGTACAAGGTTAGAACCATCACCGACGATGAGTTCGACGTCATATACACCCGTTCTTCCACAACGGTGAAAGAATGCCTTGATCGCTTCAAACGCATGTTCGAAAACTCAAATGATGAGTGGGTTGCTGGGCTAGATGTTGAGTACACCACAGTCCTGGGAAGCGAGAAGAAACTAAAGGAGGCAGAGAAGAAGAAGCCCACCGTGATCCAGGTTTGCGTGCATGACTTATGCTTGGTCTACCACATATGCCATGCCGACGTTGAGTGCGAGGAATTTAAGAAGTTCCTCAAGGGCGGCTGAGTCAAATTCGTTACTATAGACTTTAGGAATGACAAGGAAATCCTAGGTCGGATAGGCCTCATTATAGGCGACCCCTTCGACCTCCAGAAGGAAGGGCTGGTGCCCTCCCTTGATCAGCCTTCAATGCTGACCCTGGCAGGAGCCATGGTTCATCCTTCCTACGGTAAACTAGAGAAACCTCTGTACACGTTTCATCGTCATGCATGGCACTGGAATGTACTAGATATGGACCACATGCACTACACTGCAATGGATGGCTACCTTTGTTTCCATATCTACAAGGGTTGGATGAAGAGCAAGAGCCAAGTGTGCGGTTCAAGTAAAGAAGTATCGGCCAAGAGGAAGAGGGACAAGGATGACGTCGAGGACATGGACGAGGACTCCGAGTAAGGTGGCAGTGTCGTTGCTCATGGTGGTTCTAATGCAGTGTCTATCGGATTAGTTGCTTCGTTTAATTTTTGGTGTGCTCAGTTTTATTTCAGGGGTGTGTTGTGCTGAGCCCCCAGCAGAACTATGTTATGTTTCTTCTCATTATATTTCGTACATTTCATCTTTTAGTTGGTATAGTACTACCACTCGTTTCTTGACATTATATACGTACAATATATATGGCCAACATCATATAGCCAGCAGTTTAGTTGTCAAAGAATTTCAGGGTGCTTAGTTTTGTCAAAGAATTCCAGGGTGCTTAGTTTTATTTGAGGGGTGTGTTGTGCTGGACACCATTAACTTATCATTGTGAGAATCGGCTTATTTTTGTCATGTAACATGGTCAATGGGGTTTGACGTGAAAATAACAATGTCTAATGGCATTTCTGAGCAAACATCTAACTTAACGATGGCATTTTTTAGATATCTAATTGCATTTTTGAGCAGGCATATCACGGATCGATGGCATTTTTTGAGTAGTTGTAACTTCTAATGGAAAAACTGAGTAGTGATACACAACTAGTGGCATAAATAATAAGAACCCAAGAATTAAATAGGGCTAATTTCTTTATTTCTTTATACCTTTGTGTGAGAAACAATATACGCTGCCTACCGCCAGATTTTCTTTACAGAGGCAACATAGAACTATATGAGTGCCCTATTAAATTTTGGAATTATTCCGGGTTCGTTTTGCCTTTTTATACATTAATTGAGTTTCTGGTCATTTAATGTGCATAATTCAAATTTCAACTACAAGCACATGCTCCCGTGTACCAAAGTTGACTGAAAAATCACATGTGTTTCATCGATTGAATTTCTAAGTCCCATGCAATAAATGGGAATGAAATTCAAACATCTGGGAATCATGGTTCGGCCGAGAACATTGAGAAGCTTGGTTTTCAAATTATTGTAAATACAAAACACACCTGAAAATCATGAAACTTGGCATGATGTCATGTCATACTACCATGCTGTGTTAAAAAAATTTAGAATAGGAACAAGTTTTGGTATAAGTTTCTTGCAAACCGAAGGTTCTCTCAAGAAGGCTCGTGGTTCTGAGAGGGAATGTGTCACCTTTGTGTGCATAATTCAAATTTTAAATACAAGAACATGCTCTAGTGCACCAAAGCTGGTTGAAAAATCAGATGCGTGTCCTTGGGTAAATTTCTAGGTCCCATGCTAGAAATGGGAATGAAATTCAAACATCTAGGCGTCATGGCTCGGCTGGAAACATTGAGAAACTTGGTTTTTTAATTCGTATAAATCTGAAACACGCATGAAAATCAAGAAACTTGGCTTGGTGCCATGACATGGCACCAACATGCTGTGGTAATTTTGCTGTCCGATTCGCGAAGGCGCACACATTAACAATCAACATAGTCATTTTGGAACAAGCGCTGTCACGTAACAATCGGAAACACAAGTATTATTGAAACCGTGGGCATTCTATTTACCATTTACGTGCCTCCACGCGTCCCCTTTTTTTATTAGCTAGGAGGCGCCGTGCAGGGTAGCTATTTGAGTATGGGAGGTGTGCGATCAGACCCCTGCGCGTTCTTATCGGGAGGAGAGCCCTTTGACCTCCATCTACCATCCACCTCTCTCCCAAGGTACCGTTAATGGCGCCCGAGCCTCTATTTAATGGCGTGGCAATGTCTCACTCGACGGAGATTTAAGAGAGAAAAAAGAAAATCTGAAAAGAAAATTTAGCGCGGGTCTTGAATATATATAAGGACGACGAGAGTGGATAATAATTGTCTGACATAATTAGGAAGATAATTAAAAAAGCCACATGCAGCTATGCCCGAAATACACAAGGGCAAAAGAAGAAGGAAGACACATACAACGATTTGGCTCGCTGATCTCTACTTTCTTTATGCGCTGCAAGTTGCAGAGACTAGTTCTCGCAACGGGCGATGATCTCTTTCATCAGTTTCATGTCCTTAATATGCTGCTTGGCAGCATCCATGGATTCCTCCACCAGCCTGTTGTGCTTGATGCGGAGCATGGCATTCTCGTCCATAAGTTTCTTGATGATGACGCCCGTCCTGTACAACACGCCAGTGGTCTCCTCCTCCCGCTTCGCCCTTCCGGCGATCTTCGCCCGCAGTAGGTCTTGCTCGCCTCGGAGCTTCGCATTGCCCTCCTCGAGTTTCCGGATGACGCTGGTAGCCTCGTCCTACATCCTCGCCCAGCCGGAGATCTGATCCATCTGACTGTGGACCATCGCATGCATGCGCCTGTAAGAGTCCTCGCCTGCCCGCGAGAAATTTTCCTAGGCCACCGCGGTGCGGCGGGACCTCCCTGCTGCTTCGGTGGCGCGGCGGGACGTCACTGCTGCTTCCGCGGCGTGGCCGAACTAGTCTGCTACATTGACGGCGCGGCAGGACCTCCGTGCTGCTTCGGCGGCGCGGCGGGACCTCTGTGCTGCTACTGCTGCATGGCTAGACATGTCGGCTACTTTCTCGGCGAGGCGGGACATCTCTCGTGCTTCTTCTTCCATGCTCACCTCTACCTGGTGGAAATCCCTCGACCCAGAACTCACGCTGGCTATGGCTTGATTGTTTCTTGTGGATGAGGAGTTGAGGAGGAATGTGCAGTAATTTTTGGTCTGGTAGTTCCCCTTTTTATAACCTAAGTACTAGCACTAGTAATAAAACCTGCATAGTGGGAACACGTTCAGGTTTGGTATGTACTGGTAGGTGTGAGCAGGCTTGCACTTAATTGTAGCACTAGTACTTTCGAGTGTGATGGGAACAAGGTAAAGATTAATTGATGGTTTTTGGTTTCGAGGCCCGAAACGACTCCCTATGAGTTTAGTGGAACATAAATTTCAAGTAAACTGCACTGCTCAGATGCGTAAATATCATGTTACTGTCAAAAATTGGCACAAAATACAAAGGAGACCAATGGAAGTACTACTAGCAACCCATGATTTAACTACTCGCATGCGCACAGTGGAGTAGTAATGTCTTTCTTCCGCCCTCGCGTCCACTCAATTTGCATGCGCTGTATTAATTGACCATCAATGAAGTGAAGGACTTTACACGCGTCAAATTATCACATGGGGTGGATCTTGGTACAAAATTGCGTCCGCCCGTGTACCCGCATGTGCGTGTGAGGGAATGAGTGCGTGCGTGGCATATGTGCACATCTTCGCTTCATGCATGTACCGCCAGTGCAGCTCAGGGAGGACGAGTACATTCTTCTGGAACCAGCAGCCCGTCACTATGATCAATCCACACAAGGATGCCGCGACAACGTATCCACATGTGCCACGTGCCCACGCGGCTTCATGAACTATAAGAGAGACACTATGTAGCGTGCCATTGTGTTTTGCACATATTCGAAGTACTAGTAAGGTACACGTGCATTGCACATGTCAGATTTTGCAACCAAATTACGAATAAATACCACACTGTAGAATGTAAGCTCTGAGTCATATATGCCTGATGTAGACCTTCATTGAATTCTTATAGTTCATCTCATTCAAAATCAATTAGTTTTTATAAAAACCTAGGGCCTCTTTGATTCGTAGGATTTCCAAAACGCGGGAATAGGAAGAACATGGGATTAGAGTGGAATGTCGTCTTGAATCCTATAGGATGGTACGAGTGTTTGATTGTGCATAGAAAAAACGCAGAATTCTTTCAACGAGGTTTGAGTGGATGGGATGTTCCCTATGAAATCTAGTGCAAATGAATCATATGGAAAAATTCCTAGGGTTTACAATCCTACGAATCAAACAACCAAGATAGGAAAAATTCCTAAGGATTAGAATCCTCCAAAATTCCTTCGAGAATCCTTTGAATCAAAGAAGCCCTTAATCTATTTTATGATGCATGGAATCGTGCGTTGTAAATCATAAAGTACAAACAAAGAATGGCAATTCAACTAGAAAAAAAGTTTGGGCAGTGACGATACGGAAGATTCTAGAACAAAGGAGAACCACTGTTATTTTGAGATTTGTGCATTATGCTTAAGTTCAACCATGGAGTGTGCTAGATTGTACATGTGGC
Source organism: Triticum monococcum (assembly GCA_034509565.1). Classification (NCBI taxonomy): domain Eukaryota; kingdom Viridiplantae; phylum Streptophyta; class Magnoliopsida; order Poales; family Poaceae; genus Triticum; species Triticum monococcum. Next base: position 69,204,695 of record CM067842.1, on the reverse strand, counting down.
AAAATCCGGTGGGGGGCTAGAAGGTGGTGCGAGGGGCCGAGTGGAGGGAGACTATGAAGGAGTGCACAACTGCGAGATCGATATTTAGAGAGAGGGGGCGAGAACGTGCGCTGTTGCGCAGTGGCGGAGCCATGAAAAATTTCCCATGAGCTAGGGGGCCAAGGATTGCTAATCCTTTACGAGGAGGGCCAATTCATCAACTTAAACCATTTTTACCAGGAATTGTCTAATGATCACATTCATATTAGCCTCGATATTAGTGATGTTAGGGGGGGGGGGGCAGGGCCCTTGCTGCCCCTGTCTTGGCCATTGTGCGCGCGTCTGAGAGATGAAGTGGAAGGCTTGGATGATGAGAGGGGGCGTTGGATATATAATTAATGTGGTTGTATTAGCTATATATGTAATCCTATATAGAGAGGTATAGATTGATCGATGTGGACGTGGGAAAGAGGGTGAGACCTCACTAGATATATAGATTGATCGGTTTATGTGGAAAACTATGAAAGACCTAGCTATACACACACATAGAGGAACATCGATCGTTGCGCATGCACGTTAGAGATAAAGAATGCCCGATATGATGGAGAGGGGGATGTGTGTGTGTGTGTGTGCCTTCATGGGAGACTGACCTGAAGAAAAAGATTCCATGTATGCGATGGATAATGCCGACTGGTAGTGTGTGTGCATGCATGCACGAGAGAAAGTTAGTGGTACAATTATAAAGAGAAGACCAATGTGTGGGTGTAAAGGACTAGGTGAGGTCATAATCAATGTAAAGTTGAATTCAAATATTTGAATAAGAGATCATGATGTTTGAAACCCATGCATGCATGAATATAACGGAGATCTGCACGGTGTGGTTTGGAAACGAGCATGTTGCAATTTATACACATTGAACAAGGTCAGATTGGTTTGAATTTGAGATACCGATGGCAGACATTTTTTGGCCACATTGCATCCGTGCATGGACAAACTATTCTAATTGGAGATGATGAGTGGCTTTCGCATCACATATCTATATCTATACCCCTATATATATTATATTTTATATTTTTATATAGTGTGTGGATAAATTTAACTTTGAAAGATGGTCATTGGATGAGGCCAATCCGATGGTGCGGAGCTGGCAAATTTGAGCACTACTGGCCGTTGGATATCATCTAGATTCCACCAGATTTTGCCACATGTACAATCTAGAAGACTCTATGGTTGAACTTAAGCATAATGCACAAACCTCAAAACACAAGCACTTCGTCTTTGTTCTAGAATCTTCCATATCATAATTGCCCAAATGTTTTTCTACATGATTTGTTTTTACTTTATGCCTTACAACGCACAATTCCATGAATCTTAAAATAGATTAGCTTTCTTATAAAAACTAGATGATTTTGAATGAAATGAACTATAAGAATTAAACGAACATCTACATCATGCATATATGACTCAAAGCTTACATGCTATAATCTGGTATTTATTCATAATTTGGTTGCCAAATCTCATGCGTGAATTGCACGTGTACCTTACTAGTCTAAATGGTGTCTGTGTGTGTGTTGTGCGTGTTAAACACATTGTACGTAGTATATCATACTAGTCTAAATTGTCTTTTTTTGGTACACGTTAAGCTTGTTCTCTCGAAATTTCAAGCTGCGCCTTGTTATGCCGAAATTTCAAGCAAGTGTCTGTCTATCATGCTGCGAAACTCCCACCTCTTAAACCCGAGCCTTGTCACTACAAAGAAAGACACATCCGTGACATTTTGGGCCAAACGAAATTTTTTTCTGTCATACATATGACACTTCTATGACGATAATTGTGACAAAACCCGATATCATCATAGATGTGGTGGGCTCCTACTTCTATGACAAAAAATCATGACGGAAAATGGGCTTTTCGACCTGGGCGGGCCGGAGACGCAGCCGCATGACATTCTTTGGGTCGTCCATGACGGAAAAAACTGTGGTAGAAGCAAGGGCGAGGAAAATTTTGGCGAGTTCTCGGTTACGGTGGGAGGTCGGGGGCCGAGCGATGCACGTTTCTCTCGTACACGTACGCGTGTGTATGCGCGAGGTGTTGGGTCTAACTGAACCCGAGCAAGGCGTTGGGCTCTAACTGAATCCGAGCGATTGCACTGCAGGCTACGCGTTACTGAACCCGAGCGATCGATCAATGGCTGTTAACTGAACCCGATCGAGCGCGCTACTGCTGCTAACTGAAGCCAATCGATGCTGCCTCTGGGATGAACAGTTAGCGTTGCCGGGGGGGGGGGTTGGATGAACAGTGAGTGGTGGCGTTGCCTCTGGATGAACAGGACCCCGTGGTATGGTGGAGGGCTAGATGAACAGTAGACGGTGGAGGGGTGCCCGTGGAGGGGTGGTTGAACATGACCCCATGATGTGGAGGGCTGGATGAACAGTAGACGGTGGAGGGGTGCCCGTGGAGGGGTGGTTGAACAGTAGCCGATGGAGTAGCGCGCGGTGGAGGCTGGATGAACAGGAGCCCGTGGAGGCTGGAGGAGGTCGACGGTAGCCCGTGGAGGCTGGAGGAGGTCGACGGTGGAGATGAACAGTATCCCGTGGAGTCCCGTTTTGTGGTACGCCACACCCCTCCCGATGAACAGGACCCCCGTTTCGGTCGTAGCGCTCCAACACAAGTCTGTTTGGTCCGTTTTGCGGTATGCCACACCCCTCCCGACGAACAGGACCCCCGTTTCAACCGTAGGAGGTCCGTTTCGTCCGTTTTGTGGTACGCCACACCCCTCCCGATCAACAGGACCCTCGTTTCGACCGTAGGAGGTCCGTTTCCTCCGTTTTGCGGTACGCCAGACCCCTCCCGATCAACAGGACCCCGTTCCGAACGTAGGAGGTCCGTTTCCTTCGTTGTGCGGTACGCCAGGCCTCGTTTCCATCGCCTATTCCGTCCAAGCCCTCCCGATGAACACGACCACGCATTCCGTTCCGACCCAGCCGGTTGGCTCCCACACGTTCCATTGCCTCCCGATGAACACGACGCATTCCGTTGCCTCCCCATGAACACGACGCATTCCGTTGCCTCCGCATGAACATGACGATGACGCTGTTTCTCCGTTCCGACCCAGCCATGTACACGAGCCCTGGCCGTACGTATGCACGAGTAGGCATTCGAGACCCCGCCCGTATGTACACATACGTGGCCGTATTTTCTTTCTTGCCCCCTGGCCGCTGTATGTACGTGTACATGCTACGTGCGCGCCTCTACTACGACACGTATGCGCCTCTACTACGACACATGCGCGCCTCTACATCCACCAGTATATATGTACGTACATGTTCGTGACCAGAATGACAACGCTACACACGCTTCGACCAGGTGGGTCCCGACTGTCAGGCACTTCGTTGCCTGCGAAGATGTAGCTGGTGTGTCCCAGCAGTTAGGGGGGCAAATCGATTTTTTTGCCCAGACGCACTTCCTTGCGTGCGAAGATGTAGCTGGTGGGTCCTAGCAGTCAGGGGCAAATGTTTTTTTTCGTGAAATACGGTGGCCCGTCTGGTAGGTCCCCGCTGTTAGGTGGAGGAATAATTATTTTGCATGTAATAAGGAGGCACTTCCTTGTTGCGGCCGTGGACCCAACTGTCAGCCTCTTCATGTACAGTCCACATCCGATGGAAGCCGTTCCTTGACCATGTTGACCACGCCGTGCCGAGAGCACCAGGGCGGTGGACGACAGGGAGGCCTAGGAAGGGGTCGACACGGAGCCGGGAAGACGTGGCAGTGGATGACCATGCGTAGAGGAGTACAAGTGTTCACTGGTTCGCTACGGTGTGAGGTCTTGATAACCCACAAGTATAGGGGATCACAACAGCTTTCGAGGGTAGAGTATTCAACCCAAATTTATTGTTTCGACACAAGGGGAGCCAAAGAATATTCTCATGTATTAGCAGCTAAGTTGTCAATTCAACCACACCTGGAAACTTAGTATCTGCAGCAAAGTGTTTAGTAGCAAAGTAATATGATAGTGGTGGTAGCAGCAACAAAAGTAAAGGCAGCAAAAGTAATGTTTTTGGTATTTTGTAGTGATTGTAACAGTAGCAGCGGAAAAGTAAATAAGCGTAAACCAGTATATGGAAAACTCATAGGCACCGGATCAGTGATGGATAATTATGCCGGATGCGGTTCATCATGTAACAGTCATAACATAGGGTGACACAGAACTAGCTCCAATTTGTCAATGTAATGTAGGCATGTATTCCGTATATAGACATACGTGCTTATGGAAAAGAACTTGCATGACATCTTTTGTCCTACCCTCCCGTGGCAGCGGGGTCCTATTGGAAACTAAGGGATATTAAGGCCTCCTTTTAATAGAGAACCGGAACAAAGCATTAGCACATAGTGAATACATGAACTCCTCAAACTATGGTCATCACTGTTAGTGGTCCCGATTATTGTCACTTCAGGGTTGCCGGATCATAACACATAGTAGGTGACTATAGACTTGCAAGACAGGATCTAGAACTCACATATATTCATGAAAACATAATAGGTTCAGATCTGAAATCATGGCACTCGGGCCCTAGTGACAAGCATTAACCATAGAAAAGTCATAGCAACATCAATCTCAGAACATAGTGGATACTAGGGATCAAACCCTAACAAAAATAACTCAATTACATGATAAATCTCATCCAACCCATCACCGTCCAGCAAGCCTACGATGAAACTACTCACGCACGGCGGTGAGCATCATGAAATTGGTGATGGAGGATGGTTGATGATGACGACGGCGACGAATCCCCCTCTCCGGAGCCCCGAACGGACTCCAGATCAGCCCTCTCGAGAGGTTTTAGGGATTGGCGGCCGCTTCGTATCGTAAAACGTGATGATTTCTTCTCTCTGAAAGCAAATATATAGAGTTGGAGCTGGCGTCGGAGGGTCAACAGGGGGCCCACGAGGTAGGGGGTGCGCCCTAGGGGGGGGCGCCCCCACCCTCGTGGAAAGGGTGTGGGCCCCCCGGTCTTCATATTTGGTGAGGATTTTTTATTGTTTTTTCTAAGACCTCCCGTGGAGTTTGAGGTCATTCCGAGAATATTTGTTTTCTGCACATAAAACAACATCATGGTAATTCTGCTGAAAACAGCGTCAGTCCGGGTTAGTTCCATTCAAATCATACAAGATAGAGTCCAAAACAAGGGCAAAAGTGTTTGGAAAAGTAGATACGACAGAGACGTATCAACTCCCCAAGCTTAAACCCTTGCTTGTCCTCAAGCAATTCAGGTGACAAACTGAAAGAAAGAAAGAAAAACTTTTACAAACTTTGTTTGCTCTTGTTGTTGTAACTATGTCAAGACAACATTCAAGTTTTCAGCATAAATCATAACTAACCACATTTGCAATAATTCTCAGGTCTCATCATTACTCATATCAATAGCATAATCAACTAGCAAGTCATAATAATAAATCTCGGATGACAACACTTTCTCAAAACAACCATAATATGATATAACAAGATGGTATCTCGCTAGCCCTTTCTGAGACCGCAAAACATAAATGCAGAGCACATTTAAAGATCAAGGACTGACTAGACATTGTAATTCATGGTAAAAGAGATCCAATCATAGTTACACCCAATCTAGATTAATAGTGATGAATGCAAATGATAGCTGTGCTCTCCAGCTAGTGCTTTTTAAGAAGAGGGTGATGACTCAACATAAAAGTAAATGCATAGGCCCTTCGCAGAGGGAAGCAGGGATTTGTAGAGGTGCCAGAGCACGGTTTTGAAATAGAGATAAATTGTATTTTGAGCTATATACTTTTATTGTCAACGTAACAACTAAGAGATGGCAATATATTCCATGCTAAACACATTATAGGCGGTTCCCAAACAGAATGGTAAAGTTTATACTCCCCCTCCACCAACAAGCATCAATCCATGGCTTGCTCGAAACAACGAGTGCCTCCAACATACATCAGGTCCCAGGGGGAGTTTTGTTTGCAATTAATTTTGATTTAGTTTGCATAAAGCATGGGACTGGGCATCCCGGTGACCAGCCATTTTCTCGTGAGTGAGGAGCGGAGTCCACTCCTCTAGAGAATAACCCGCCTAACAAGGAAGATAAGGACATCCTTTGTTGATACATGAGCTATTCGAGCATACAAAACAGAATGTTCATTTGAAGGTTTAGAGTTTGGCACATACAAATTTACTTGGAACGGCAGGTAGATACCGCATATAGGAAGGTATGGTGGAATCATCTGGAATAACTTTGGGGTATAAGGGATTGGATGCACAAGTAGTATTCCTGCTTAGTACAGGTGAAGGCTAGCAAAAGACTGGGAAGCGACCAACTAGAGAGCGACAACAGCCATGTAAATGCATTAAAATTAATAAACATTGGATGCAAGCATGAGTAGGATATAATCCACCATGAACATAAATATCGTGAAGGCTATGTTGATTTTGTTTCAACTACATGCGTGAACATGTGCCAAGTCAAGTCACCTAAATCATTCAAAGGAGGATACCACCCCATCATACCACATCATAATCATCTCAATAGCATGTTGGCATACAAGGTAAATCATTATAACTCATAGCTAATCAAGCATGGCACAAGTAACTATGATCTCTAATTGTCATTGCAAACATGTTTATTCATAATAAGCTGAATCAAGAATGACGGACTCATCATATTTACAAAAACAAAAGAGGTCGAGTTCATACCAGCTTTTCTCATCTCAGTCAATCCATCATATATCATCATAATTGCCTTTCACTTGCACGACCAAACGGTGTGAATAATAATAAGAGTGCACGTGCATTGGACTAAGCTGGAATCTGTGAGCATTCAATAAACAGGAAAAGACAAGGCAATATGGGCTCTTGGTTAAATCAATCAATAATGCATATAAGAGCCACTTCAACAATTTAATTATGGTCTTCTCCCACTCACCCCCAAGAAAGGAAAAGAAATAAAACTATTTACACGGGAAAGCTCCCAACAAGCGAAAGAAGAACGGGAAATATTTTTGGGTTTTCTTTTAATTATTACTACTACAGCAGAAAAATAAAGTACTTCTAATTTTTTTGGCTTTTCTTAAGGTTAAGCAAACACACAAGAAGATAGCAGGAAAAAGAAAATAAACTAGCATGGATATTGCAGTGAAAAAGTATGAGCACCGACATTTAGCAATGAGTGTGTGTGAACATAAATGTAATGTCGGTGAGAAATACGTACTCCCACAAGCTTAGGCTTTTGGCCTAAGTTGGTCTATGGCCACGGCTGGCCTGGCGGATATCCATAATAATAGTTGTTGGGGTCGTACTGCGACGAAGAATAGTTGGGATCATACTGTGATGAAGAAGAAGACTCTAACTGCAACTGGCTGACAGTCATCTCTGGATCCCAAGAATAAACAGATTGTCGCAGAGGCTCATCTTGTGGTTCCTGTTTTGGCTCCTCGACTGGTGCAGGGTTTCGGTAGGTGTGAATAGCCGTCAACGGAACAAGGTACGTGCCTACAGTCAAATCAAACAAAGAAGGAGCAGGCAGGGTAATAATCTTAGGATGATGTTTATTAAAGAACAATTGATATCTAAGCTTCCCTGCCCTATTCTTAACAATAAAATCATGTCCCACCATACTTTTATGATCTAGATAAACACGGGGTAGCACTTTCTCTTCCTTCTCAGCATGCCTAATAGGTATGTTAAAATGTGCGGCTAGGCGTGTGGCATAGATGCCTCCAAAGCTGGGGCCCTTAGTACGGCTCATATTTAACCGTCTAGCAATAATACCGCCCAAACTAAAAGTGTTATCACTATATAAACCTTGGAGCAGAATAATTAAATCAGGAATACTAAGGTTTCCAGAATTTCCGCGTCCAATTAAACAACGACTAGCAAATAATGCAAAGTAACGCAAAACAGGAAAATGTATGCTAGTGATTCGTGCATCGGAAACCTTCCTGGTTTCTCCAACAGTGATATTATCAATAAATCCAGCCACATCATCATGATGTGGTTCTTTTGTCTTTCCCTCAAAAGGGACTAAACAAATCTGACAGAAATCATAAAGCGACATCTCCTTAGGCTCATCATATAAATGAAATTCCACCGTAGGTGGTGAGTTCCTAGGATGAAAATAAAAGTTTTGCACAAAGGTATTTGTGAGTAAGAGATACCGATCGCATTGGTCGTGGAGGAAAGCGGCGAGGCCTGCATTGTGGGCCAATTCATGAAAATCTTCATAGATATCGGCTGCTCTCAAGAAATCTTCAGAAGGCCATTCACACGCCCGAATCTCCGCGGTGCGTGGCAAATTATACTTAGGCTTAGGTGCCTTTTCCTTTGAGCTTTGGCTTGATGAGCCCCTCAATAATCTCCTCATCATTTTTCTGAAACAATCTGAAATTTTTAGTAACTTCAAAATAAAAGTAAACCCAATTCAATAATACTGACAGCAACTACTCCTACAAGTGCCTAGAGCCTATATCAAGCATTAGAACTACTAGGAGCCATATAAATTTGACATGCAAGCTCAAGAACATGGTCACCTATGCAGCACAAATTTGCAAAGAATAAAGCACTAGAACAAAAACTAATTGGACCAATGGAGGAGTCAGATTCCAAGGAACAATCTCCCCAAGCAGTTTTGCGAGAGGTGCTTTGAGCAAGGAGATCGAAAATCACAGCAAAAGTGGTTGGAACTCGTGCTTGAGTTGGTTTTTCGGGTTTGTCTGAGATGGAGGAAGAAGATGGGTGTTGGAATAAGTGGAGGAGGGCCACCGTGGGCCCACGAGGCAGGGGGGCACGCCCTATGGGGGGGCGCCCACCACCCTCGTGACCAGGTGGCAGCTCCTCCCACGGTAATTTTAGCACAGTAAATCCTCAAATATTCCTGAAAAAATCATATTAAATTGGCATGGCATTCTGAGGATTTTTATTTTCCGGATATTTTTATATTGCACGGATAAGTCAGGAAACAGACAGAAAAATACTATTTTTTACTTTATTTAATATAAATAACAGAAAATATAAAGAGGGTACAGAAGTTTGTGCTTCTAGTTTCATCCATCTCATGCTCATCAAAAAGAATCCGCTAACAAGATTGATCAAGTCTTGTTAACAAACTCATTCCGATAATCATGAAACCGGAGAAATTTCGAATAACACTAAGTTACCTCAACGGGGATATGCACATCCCCAATAATAAGAATATCATATTTCTTTTTGACAGTAGGAAGAGGAAATTCAAAACCTCCAAATATAATCGATGGAATTTTTTCCAATAGAGTTGATACTATGAACATGAGGTTGTTTCTTCGGAAAGTGTACCGTATGCTCATTACCATTAACATGAAAAGTGACATTGCCTTTGTTGCAATCAATAACAGCCCCTTCAGTATTAAGAAAAGGTCTTCCAAGAATAATAGACATACTATCATCCTCGGGAATATCAAGAATAACAAAGTCCGTTAAAATAGTAACGTTTGCAAGTACAACAAGCACATCCTCCCAAATACCGACAGGTATAGCAGTTGATTTATCAGCCATTTGCAAAGATATTTCGGTAGGTGTCAACTTATTCAAGTCAAGTCTACGATATAAAGAGAGAGGCATAACACTGGCTCCAAGATCACATAAAGCAGCTTTAATATAATTTATTTTAATGGAGCAAGGTATAGTAGGTACTCCGGGATCTCCAAGTTTCTTTGGTATTCCACCCTTAGAATTATAATTACCAAGCATGGTGGAAACCTCACCTTCGGGTATCTTTCTTTTATTAGTTATAATATCCTTCATATATTTAGCATAAGGATTTGTTTTGAGCACATCAGTTAATCGCATACGCAAAAAGATAGGCCTAATCATTTCAGCAAAGCGCTCAAAATCCTGATCATCCTCTTTCTTGGATGGTTTCGGAGGAAAAGGCATGGGTTTCTGAACCCAAGGTTCTCTTTCATTTCCATGTTTTCTAGCAACAAAGTCTCTTTTATCATAACGTTGATTCTTTGATTGTGGGTTATCAAGATCAACAGCAGGTTCAATTTCTACATCATTATCATTACTAGGTTGAGCATCATCATGAACATCATCTTTAATATTTTTACTAGGTTCATGTTCATTACCAGATTGTGTTTCAGCATCAGACATAGAAATATCATTTGGATTATCAGGTGGTTCAGCAATAGGTTCACTAGAAGTTTGCACAGTTCTATCATTTTTCTTCTTCTTCTTCTTCTTTTTAGAAGAACTAGGAACATCAATATTATTTCTTTGAGAATCTTGCTCAATTCTCTTAGGGTGGCCCTCAGGATACAAAGGTTCCTGAGTCATTCTACCAGTTCTAGTAGCCACTCTAACAGCATAATCATTTTTCTTACTATTCATTTCATTAAGCACTTCTTTTTGAGCTTTAAGTACTTGTTCTACTTGAGTGGTGACCATCGAAGCATGTTTGCTAATAAGTTTAAGTTCACCTTTAATATCAGCCATATAATCACCCAAGCGTCTAATCATATAAGCATTTTCTTTTAATTGTCTACCAAAATAAGCATTGAAGTTATCTTGCTTATACATAAAGTTATCAAACTCATCCAAGCACTAACTATCAATTTTAGTAGGAGGGACTTCAACTTTATCATATCTATAGAGAGAATTTACCTTTACTACCTGTGTCGGGATATCGGGATCAGGAGGTTCTTTAGTAAATAAATGATTGAGATCATAAGTTTCTTCAACAGGCGGTGAATTAAGACCATGTATTTCTTCAATAGGAGGTAAATTCTTAACGTCTTCAACTTTAATACCTTTTTCTTTCACAGATTTCTTTGCCTCTTGCATATCTTCGGGACTGAGAAATAGAACACCTCTCTTCTTCGGAGTTGGTTTAGGAATAGGCTCAGTAATTGGAACAGGAGTTGGCTCAGGAGGTGGCTCAGGAGGTGCCCAATTATTTTCATTTGTCAACATATTATTCAATAGAATTTCAGCTTCATCCGGTGTTCTTTCCCTGAAAAGAGAACCAGCACAACTATCCAGGTAATCTCTGAAAGCATCGGTTAGTCCATTATAAAAGATATCAAGTATTTCAGGTTTCTCAAGAGGATGATCAGGCAAAGCATTAAGTAACTTGAGAAGCCTCCCCCAAGCTTGTGGGAGGCTCTCTTCTTTAATTTGCACAAAGTTGTATATTTCCCTCAAAGCAGCTTGTTTCTTATGAGCAGGGAAATATTTAGCAGAGAAGTAATAAAATATATCCTGGGGACTACGCACACAACCAGGATCAAGAGAATTAAACCATATCTTAGCATCACCCTTTAATGAGAACGGAAATATTTTGAGTAAAGAGGTAACGTGATCTCTCATTATTAGTGAACAGGGCAGCTATATCATTTAACTTAGTAAGATGTGCCACAACAGTTTCAGATTCATAGCCATAAAATGGATCAGATTCAACCAAAGTAATTATATCAGGATCAACAGAGAATTCATAATCTTTATCAGGAACACATATAAGTGAGGTAGCAAAAGCAGGATCAGGTTTCATTCTATCTCTAACTGATTCTTTGTTCCATTGAATTAATAACCTCTTAAGCTCATATCTATCTCTGCAAGCTAAAATAGCTAAAGAAGCATCTTGATCAAATAAATAACCCTCAGGAATAACAGGCATATTTTCATCATCACTATCATCATCTTATTTAGATTCAATAATTTCTTTTTCTCTAGCCCTAGCAATTTGTTCTTCTAGAAAATCACTAAGTGGCACAGTAGTATCAGGCATAGAAGCAGTTTCATCATAAGTATCATGCATAGCAGAAGTGGCATCATCAATGACATGCAACATATCAGAACGAATAGTAGAAGCAGATGTAGGTGTCGCAAACTTACTCATAACAGAAGGTGAATCAAGTGCAGAGCTAGATTGCAGTTCCTTACCTCCCCTCGTAGTTGAGGGATAGATCTTGGTTTTTGGATCTCTCATGTTCTTCATAGTGTCCAGCAGATATAAATCCCAAGTGACTCAAAGAATAGAGCTATGCTCCCTAGCAACGGCGCCAGAAATTTGTCTTGATAACCCACAAGTATAGGGGATCACAACAACTTTCGAGGGTAGAGTATTCAACCCAAATTTATTGATTCGACACAAGGGGAGCCAAAGAATATTCTCAAGTATTAACAGCTGAGTTGTCAATTCAACCACACCTGGAAACTTAGTATCTGCAGCAAAGTGTTTAGTAGCAAAGTAATATGATAGTGGTGGTAGCGGCAACAAAAGTAAAGACATCAAAAGTAATGTTTTTGGTATTTTGTAGTGATTGTAACAGTAGCAGCGGAAAAGTAAATAAGCGTAAACCAGTATATGGAAAACTCGTAGGCACCGGATCAGTGATGGATAATTATGCCGGATGCGTTTCATCATGTAACAGTCATAACATAGGGTGACACAGAACTAGCTCCAATTCGTCAATGTAATGTAGGCATTTATTCCGTATATAGTCATACGTGCTTATGGAAAAGAACTTGCATGACATCTTTTGTCCTACCCTCCCGTGGCAGCGGGGTCCTATTGGAAACTAAGGTATATTAAGGCCTCCTTTTAATAGAGAACCAGAACAAAGCATTAGCACATAGTGAATACATGAACTCCTCAAACTATGGTCATCACCGGGAGTGGTCCCGATTATTGTCACTTCGGGGTTCCGGATCATAACACATAGTAGGTGACTATAGACTTGCAAGATAGGATCTAGAACTCACATATATATTCATGAAAACATAATAGGTTCAGATCTAAAATCATGGCACTCGGGCCCTAGTGACAAGCATTAAGCATAGCAAAGTCATAGCAACATCAATCTCAGAACATAGTGGATACTAGGGATCAAACCCTAACAAAACTAACTCGACTACATGATAAATCTCATCCAACCCATCACCGTCCAGCAAGACTACGATGGAATTACTCACGCACGGCGGTGAGCATCATGAAATTGGTGATGGAGGATGGTTGATGATGACGACGGCGATGAATCCCCCTCTCCGGAGCCCCGAACGGACTCCAGATCAGCCCTCCCGAGAGGTTTTAGGGCTTGGCGGCGGCTTCGTATCATAAAACACGATGATTTCTTCTCTCTTATTTTTTCTCTCTGAAAGAAAATATATAGAGTTGGAGTTGGCGTCGGAGGGTCAATAGGGGGCCCACGAGGTAGGGGCGTGCCCTAGGGGGAGCCCACCCTCATGGAAAGGGTGTGGGCCCCCTGGTCTTCATATTTGGCGAGGATTTTTTATTGTTTTTTCTAAGACCTCTCGTGGAGTTTCAGGTCATTCTGAGAATATTTGTTTTCTGCACATAAAACAACATCATGGTAATTGTGCTGAAAACAACGTCAATCCGGGTTAGTTCCATTCAAATCATACAAGATAGAGTCCAAAACAAGGGCAAAAGTGTTTGGAAAAGTAGATACGACGGAGACGTATCATGAGGCCGCCGTCGCCGCAGAATAACAGGGGGTGTGGGTGAGTAGGGATGGCCTGGCCAGCGGTGGGAGTAGTAGGGGGCGGTGAGGCCTCCGCCGCATCGCAGCCGGCCACGGGAGGCAGGAGCACGAGGCACGGCCGGCGCTGGTTTGGGAGGCTAGAGCAAGAAGACCAGAGGTTGAAGAAGCACTACGACTGTTGGATGGACATCGTACGGTCACTGGAGCTAGAATCATGCATATTGACTAAGTTGGCACAGCCCTCCGTCCCCGTCAATTTAGTAGGCCCAGAAGTCAGCCTGCCACAATACTGGGTCCTAGCTAACAGGGGGAGTATTCATTTTTTTGTGAGTAATAAGGAGGCACTCCCTTGCGTGGAAGATATAGCTGGTGGGTCCGATCTATCAGCGGCGGTAACGTTTTTTTCACGAAATACAGAGGCCCTTTTGGTGGGTCCCTGATGTTGGGTGGAGGAATCATTATTTTGCGCGTAATAAGGAGGCATTTCCTTGCGTGCGGCCATGGACCCAGCTGTCGGCTTCTCCACGTACAGTCCACTTCAGATGCATGTTGGTCGTTGACCACGTTGACCAGGCCGCGCCGAGAGCACCAGGGCGATGGACGACGGCGAGGCCTAGGAAGGGAACGACACGGAGGCAGGGAACACTCGGCAGTTGTTTCCCACGCAGAGGGGAGTACGACTGTACGAGGGTTACTGGTTCGTCTACCGTCGCCGGAGAATAACAACAGGTGTGGGTGAGTAGAGGGATAGCTAGGCCAACGATGGGAGTACGGTGGGGCGGTGAGGCCTGCGCGGCAGCAAAGCCGGCCGCGGGGAGGAGGGAGCAGGCAGTCCCACCGACGCTTGTTTGAGCGGCTGGAGCAAGAAGAGCAGAGATTGAAGAAGCACGACGGCCGTTTGATGGACATCCAACAGTCACTGCTTGTGCGTCAACCTTTTTTTAGGAAAGCCTCAAATCTGTGGAAAACAGCATACATCCCATCTGCCATTATTTCTAATAATTTACAGCCCATTTGCTAATTCTTAAGGGTTTTTTGGAGCCCATATTCTTTTTGTTAGCATTACAGCCCATATTGTGGCCACGGTTAAAAAATTATACTAAATTTTGCATATTTCGGTGCGGTCCAAACTGTTTTTAATCCCGAAATTTTGACTCACATTCAAACTGATTTTAATAATAAATGTATATCAATATAAAATCCAACAAATTCTCCACTCATAAAAATTAATGTAATTTAAAATCTCGAAATGAAAAAAAGATATTTGAAAGTAATTGCCGATTTGATGTGTTTTAAAAATGTACAGCCCATTTCTCATTACTGATAGGCCATTTTCTCGGCCAGCCGAATGAAGCTCTCCTCGTCTTGAAATATTTGCAGCCCAATAGGCCTGGCAAAGCGAGTTACTTGGAAAATCACAAAAAAACTGGGCTGTGGCCGTGGACCCAGCTGTCAGCCTCTCCACATACAGTACTCTTTCGATGGAAGTCAGTGATTGACCACATTAACCATGCCGCGCCGAGAGCACCAAGGTGGTGGACGATGGCGAGGCCTAGGAAGGGGATGACGCGGAGCCGGGGAAGACGTGGTAGTGGATGCCCACGCGGAGAGGAGTATGAGGGTTGACTGGTTCGGCTGCGGCGTGAGGCTGCCATCGCCACAGAATAACAGGGGGTGTGGGTGAGTAGAGGGATACCCTGGGCCAGCGGTGGGAGTAGTAGGGGGAGGTGCGGCCTCCGCGGCATCACAGTCGGCCACGAGAGGCAGGAGCACGCGGCACGACCGGCGCTACTTTGGGCGGCTGGAGCAAGAAGACCAGAGGTTGAAGAAGCACTATGGCCGTTGGATGGACATTGTACGGTCACTGGAGCTAGAATCGTTCATATTGACTAAGTTGACAAAGCCCTCCATCCTCGTCAACTTAGTAGGCCCACAAGGCAGCCACCCACTATGGTGGGTCCCAGCTAGCAGGGAGTATTCATTTTTGGTGCGTAATAAGGAGGCACTTCCTGGCGTGCGAAGATATAGTTGGTGGGTCCGGCCTGTCAGCGGGGGGGGGGGGGGGGACATTTTTTTCGCGAAATACAGAAGCCCTTCCCACGTATAGTGCACGTACAATGCGTAATAAGGAGGAACTTTCCTTGCGTGCGACCATGGACCTCGTGGGTCCCAGCCGCCAGGCTCTCCACGTACAGTCCTCTTCCGATGACTCTCGTATGTTGTCCACGCCGCGCCAAGCGCACCGAGGCGGTGGACGACGGCAAGGCCCCAGACTGGGACGACCTGGAGATGGAGAAGACGCGGCAGTGGAGTCGCAGACAGAGAGGAGTGGGAAACTTGACTGGTTCGGGTGCAGGGTGGGCCTACACTTGGCAGAGAATAACAGGAGGTGCGGAGTGGAGGGATGGCCTGGCCGTCGGCAGGGTAGTGTTTCGCTGAGGAGCGCAAAACAACGCCGCTGGACGCCGAAGGCTGGAACAGGCGGTTTCGGCATCGCTGGGAGAAGAAGACGAGAGATTGAAGAAGAATGCCGGCCGTTGGATGTAAATCCACCGCCTTCTTAGGCTTCGACCTACTGGCCCACATGTCAGCTAGTCCATTTGTTTTTTTAGTCCATTTGGTGGGCTGGGTGAAACAATGATGTAGCATCTATGCAGCCCGTTAAATCCCATTTGCATTTTTCTCGAAATCCGCGCACTTGCTGGGCTGGGTGAAAACACATGATTGCATGTCAGTAAAATCTTTGCAAGCTTATGTACGCAATCACTAGGAGTTAACTTGCCAAGTTATATATAAACAATTATTATTATTATTTTGTAAGAACTTTCAACTTATGAAATAAAATATCATTTTAATTTGATGACTTAATAGTACGTGGGGTATTGTTATTTTTTAGGCTAGACGTGGGACAACTGAGTTGGTTCTAGGGGAAAGTACTGGGAGAAAACTCAGTTTACATCGAAAAGAAAGTGGGAGAAAATTCAGAGACCTGCTGGGTCCACCTGAGGAGAGGAATATGTTGGGAGGAAGGAGATTCAAAGCACGGCAGCCGAGTGAACTACTTTTTTTTACGGACAAGTGAACTAGTTTACATACATAAGCAAATAGCCACTAAAAAAAGCAATCAGGTTAATGGGTTCTTAAAAGAAATATTTCGGACAAAACAGATAATTACGACACATAGGCTAATGCATGAAACACTCAGATGATAAAGGTGTTTATAAACAGATAAAGTAAAACATCTAGACCTTCCTGGCACGCTTGATCATGACGCTGCGGCTGTCCGTGTACTCGTTGGTTACGGGAAGCAGACACGCCCTCATGTCCAAGATCTACCTGTACATGTCGTAGCATGCGTATGTGTCCTTGGCCGCGTAGGTTATGTAGGCTAGATTCAGAGGTACCTCCCATGTGTTTAGGTCGTCTTCTTTCATGTTGGCGTATCAGGGGTCGATGATGGTCTCAGCGAGGTTAACCACGGAGTCCTTCTCCTGCCCGTTGCTCTTGTATTGCTTCTGGATGTCGACAAGCTTGTTGCACCAGATGGACGAATCGTCGTGTTCTTCCTTCTCTCCACCGTAGCGAAGGTGCAGTCGGCGCTGCCGATGAAATGGGCGAATGCTCCAGAACCTGGTGCAGGCATAGGACTGAGGCGAGCCAGAGCTTCACCGAGTCTGTATCGTTGGTGTACATCACATTCAACTTGGTGCAGCCATAGGACTGAACGGCGAACTCAAAGGGGAACTCCTTGCTGAAGTCCATATCCAGCATGCTCACCCCTCGGATCGCCATTGGAGTCTCTTCGAGTGAACGAGTGTGTAGGCAGCTGCAGCAGTTCGTTTTTCAGCTCTTGGGGAACTGGATTCAACAGTAAGCTAAGTGTGTACATGCAACAACAGTTAATACCCCTCCCTCGTCCACTGCACGCCCGACAGAAGATGCACCCTCGGCCACACATCGGTTCACGAGCGGGTCTGTATTGGTACTTTAATAACAGGAGTTAGTGGTCACTTTACTTAAATTTAATTAGCTTTAATAGAAATTTATACTTAAAATAAGCAATGCATTCGCTCGTTCTATCAGTGCCACAGGATCAACTTGCACAACAGTTAGAATTATTATTCTCAAGACGCACACGGTCAACACATTTGTCGCACTTTCACAAAGATAATACTACCAAGTTTGAACTGTTTGTTATGGTTGTTGTCCTCTGCATCATCATGTCGTGTTTCCCAGCTTGCAAGATTCAAAACCAATAAATAAGATCCAATTAATAAGTACAACAAAGATGCCTACACATCTCATTGATTCCCAGCTTACAAGATTCAGAACCAACAAATAAGATCCAAATAATAAGTACAACAAAAATGCCTACACATCTCATTGATTCCCATCTTGCAAGATTTAGAACCAACAAATAAGATTCAAATAATAAGTACAACAAAGATGCCTACACATCTCACTGATTCCCAGCTTGCAAGATTCAGAACCAACCCATTAGAGCCTTTTGATAAAGTGAATATCGGCATTAAATCCATCTTGGCTAGCCATGTCATACAATCGAAGAACTTGGCGAATGCTCTTGACCATCACAACATCTGTAGTTGAGTATTCCTGTTTGCACAACACAAACAAGGAGACAGGAGAGCATGATTTCGCTTTAATAGCGGCCTCCTTGAACTCAACCTCCAGCTCTACTTGGATGAGGTTTGCCTGGAGTTCCACGATTCAATTCATGGTCCTTTTTCTGCAGTTCACCTGAAATGAAGCAAGGATTGCATCATGTAGCTAGCAAGAAGTACTTGCTCTTGTGAGCTGGCAGGTTCTTCTTTAGTAGTTGCACTAAAATTGAGGAACATTAAGGTTGGCTGTTCGGCTCATGTAAGGTGCAACTATAATTTTCTTATCCTTTTGTGCAATTCCACTAAAATAGAGTGCCATTGTGGTGACATTGATGGCTCCATCTTGCAAAGGCTAATAAAATGTTGCACGAGATTACCAGCAGAACTTGACGGAGATTTTGGGAAGTCTAATCACCATTTTGTGCAGTTCCACCAAAATTGAGAGATGTTGCCCACGTGACATTTTAGCTCAACTGCATAAGACAATCATTCCAAAAAAGTGCTTTATGCAGTTCACCAAAAGGTCACAATAGCAACAAGGTGCAATGGATATCCCTATCTGCACAAAAAGATAGAAAGTAAACAGTTGCTGGTCAATAAAATATACGAAACATATACAAAATGAAAAGAAGCATCTTAATTATGTTCATGGCAATCACGCAAGGACAGTAGAAATTTTAAAACATCAGCAATGCTTCATGTTACCAGAAGCATTACGATCAACAATGAGATTCCTCAAATATGGGATTACTTTAATGGTGGCATTGCTTGTTTACCAGACACAGTAAATCAACAATAGCTAAAGAGTTGGTTTAAGGGCATGGGACCGTGGGGACACCAGGACACTCAGCAGTGTAAAGGAGCAACTTACTTATCATACTAGGGAAAACAGCAGGAGTGCCATTTGTAACACAGTTTAATTGCATCTGATCACTGGAGGCATTATATTAACAATAACACTGGTTAGACATGTCCCTAAGGTAACAGTGTGACCGCTTCATTTTACATGCGCCCTTACATTAACAACAGCAAAAGGTTGGTATAAGGACATGCGATAGTGGACGCATCAACACAATGTACCTCAAGGAGGCATAAAGTGGTGATGCCGAGTTTGTTCATGCTATGTGAGGGCAGCAAACCTAATCCTGGAGACCTTGTACTATGTCAGGGCAGCAAATCTAATCCTGGAGACCTTTTACTATGTGAGGGCAGCAAATCTAATCCTGGAGACCTTTTACTATGTGAGGGCAGCAAATCTAATCCTGGAGACCTTTTACTATGTGAGGGCAGCAAATCTAATCCTGGAGACCTTTTACTATGTGAGGGCAGCAAATCTAATCCCGGAGACCTTTTACTATGTGAGGGCAGAAATCTAATCCTGAGACCTTTTACTATGTGAGGGAAACAAATCTAATCCTGAGACCTTTTACTATGTGAGGGCAGAAAATCTAATCCTGGAGACCTTTTACTATGTGATGGCAGCAAATCTTATACTGGACATACTCTGTTGACTTGTCCATCAGCTGCCACTTTCTATCCTTTTTTCAACCAATAATAGATTTGTTCCTTATCCAGTTTGTACTGCGTTTTCCCATTATTTCCCTTTTCAACCAAGAGACCGGTTGGGTATCCGGTCTCTACTACTTTCAGCATATTATTTCCTCTTTGAATCAAGTCCTAGATTCATGCTCCAACTTTCCCCCTTTCTTCGTTGTTTGAACAAAGCCCTAGATTCGAATGCATGAAGTAGCTTTACCTCTAATAATACTAAAAATTTAGGTGGATTTGGAAGAGCTGATGGGAGTAGAAAAAGATGCACATGCAGACACGTGGGGAGCTGGTGCAGTAGAGCAAGGCCACTTTCGAAGAACTTATACCTGAGGGTCGCGAGGATGTCGGCGGCGGCAGGTCGGATCTGCGGATAATACGGCAGGGAGGAAGAAGGGTCGGAGGACCTCCCGAGCCGGCGCTGGGTCGGAGAGAACGGCACGGGCAGAGGATCGGGCCCCTCCGACAGCTGTGGGTTTCCTCCCTCGGCAGTGATGACCGCGTGAACGATGCCTGCGGTCGCCAGCACTGTCTAGAAACGCTGCACGGTGCGGGGCCGCAGGCCGGCGCCTTGGATGATTTGGCACAGCCGACTGCCGCTCGCGTCCTCGACAGACGGAGTATACTCAATATTGTGCACCTCGGAGAGGAAATCGATAGAACTAGTACGTATTTATTTACGGTGCAGATTCACTCATTTTGCTCCATATGTACTCCGTCTCGGTGTAGTCTAGTCACTTGTTGAAATCCCTAGAAGGACAAATACTCCTTCTGGTTTACAGGGCTATACTAGCAAGTAGTTGTACGTACTAGTACAATAGTGGGCTCACATAGCAATTTTGTCTCATGCAAGAGCCTGGCTATATGCGTGCTCCAATGTTCGCAACTGCAACGTTCGGTTTGCGCTTGGCTCTTCGCCTCTTCGAGAAGACGAACAATGATGTTACTACTACTGCTTCTACAGTGTTGAATCCACTGCTGCATGTCCGTCCACCGCGAGCGGGACAAATAGCTTGTTGTAGAAGTACTACTAAGCAAAAGCCTGTCCTCGTTTGTGAGCAACCGCGCGCATGCGAGAGGGAGAAGGCATGTAGTAAAATCAAGCTTCTCCTCGTTGTACGAGTTGACGCGACACATCATAGCACTGGCCCCACATGCTTGTCTCTAAACTTGGCTGAAAGACCCGCAGTGTACAATATATTTGCTGCAACCTCTAACATTTACCCACCACAAATTAAAATTTTTCTGATGTAGAGGCCGGGGAGTCCCCCCTTTTTGAAAAAAACAAATTAAAATATATATTCCTGTCTTGACCAGATGAGCGTGCAAACTACAATCACCAGGGTGTCAGGTAGGGACAGAAGACTATTTTTTTTAAAACTTCAAGACGGCCACATAGCATGGAGCCGACCCCAACGATTTTAAGCTTACAGGCACGGTACACGCTATCCTAGACTACTCTACACATGAAACTACCACACGAGCGTCCGGGCTGCGCTTGGCTCTTCGCCTCTTCGGGAAGTCGAACAATGATGGAGTACTACTGCACTGGAGGAGTACTACAGTACGCTTCTGGCCATCTGACGCCGATTGAACTGTTGCATGTCCACCGCGTGCGGGAGGGAGAGCGTGTAGTGAAAGCTTCTCCTAGTCTTGCCAGCCACCACGTTCATGGGCGAGGGAGGGACGCTCCTACCTATGCGTGTATGACAGGTGGGCCCGACAGGTGTGTGGCCAACCTGTCATACAGCCAAAGGCAGGTGCAGTTAAGTCCGCGAGGGAGAGGATAATCAAACTTCTCGTTGATGTACGAGTTGACACGACACATCCAAGCACTACACTCGATATATTTCAATAATTTGTGTTTACCGATGCATTAATTACAACGCATGCATGCATGCCGTGACTCTCCTTTTGATACTTACATGTGTTGATTTAATGCACCTTGAAGTAGTATAAAATATGTGATGGTAAAGCTTTGTAATACCCTGGCCCTAGTCGAGAGATGGTTGTGCACGAGGAGGGCGAGATCATGCAGACCGAACAGGACCCGATGATGGAGCTCTCTAAGGTCTCGATGGACCTCACCGTGCTCCACTGCCCCTTGTGCCTTCGCCCCTTGACGCCTCCAGTGTATGAGGTTCGAATACACCTCATCCGTTCGGCTGATTGAGCAAGGTGCATGTTTCTTGATTGATGTGCTGTTCGATTTATTTTTGCAGTGCAAGGGAGGGCACCTGGCTTGCGCGGATTGTCGCGTCGAGTGCCCCAGGAACCAGTGGCAATGCTAGAAGTGCGAGCGCGGCGGTGGCTTCGACGTGCGGAACACGGCAGTGGACTCCGTCCTTTCGTCGGTGAGGGTGGAATGCCCGCACGAAGGTTGTGGGCTCTACGTCACTTACCACAAGCTCGCCGATCACCAGAGCGTGTGTCCGCTCGCGCCCTGCAAATGCCCCGTGCCCGTCTGCGGTTATGAGGGCCCGCCGTCGGCGCTCTACCACCACATCAGCACCGCGCATCCGATGCCCGTGCATAGGATCCAGTACGGCAAGGTGCTCCAGCTGCAAGTGCCACTGTCGGAGCCACGGCTCTTGTTGTTCGCGGAGGAGGACCGCCGCGCGTTTTCTTGGTCGGTGGCGTGCTTGACATCGGCGCACCTATTGCCATGTCGTTCATCTGCATCAGAGCGGGGGCGTCCCCACTGCCGCACTACGTGGCCAAGCTGTGGGTGAATGCCCGCTGGGGGAGCCCAAAGGCACGACCGACGCCGTCAAGGTGGAAATGGAGGTGACAAGCAGCAAGGATCCCGACGACGTCAACATGCAGGAGCTGACCTTCTTGAGTTCCGCCCAAGCTGCTGGCCAGGGCTAAGCTTGTGTCCCTCCACATTCAGATTGACAAGCTCATGTCCAAAATGTTTCTACAGTGCCTTCTGTTTATCTTAGTAATATGCTAATATAGGGATTACCTTGGTCTACTTTAGCTTAAGAAATGGTGGGTTTTGGTGGCGATGCAACAATTACTTCGACATCAGATCAGTAATTTCCACCAGTCGAACGGATATTTTGTGTCTGTTGGATATAAAGTTCCTTTGGGTAAGAAGTACTACTTGTCATCAAAATGGATAAAAGAAGATGTATGTAGACGTATTTTAGTTCTAGATATGTCCCTTTTATCCATTTTGATGACAAGCACTCCCTCCGTTCCACAATACATGCCTTCCATTTGTCAAAATATAGATGTATCTATACATGTTTTAGTATATAGGTACATCCATGATAGAGCCAATCAGATGGTTGAGAACACTACAATTCGTAGCTACAGATGCGTGTGTGACTCCCAGATGCAGAGGCCGGGGGTCATCATCCTCCTTTTTGAGAAAAAACAGAAGCGTGTGTGAGAGGATGAGTGCATGTGTGCACCTCTTCTCTTCCTGTATAACGTACTACTAAACTCAGAGTACAAGTTTTTGTGGGTGGCACGATGGTGCGTGCGAGAAGTCCCGAGAGATAGGTTTAATGCGTCTGAAAAAAGACTAGCCTAGAGCTCGCCACGCGCCTATTCCTGCCGAACGCCCCATTAACCGTAAGATATGTATACGACGGTGCCAGTTATTGCACATACACAACAGTACTCCCTCCTTTCCGGTTTATAGGGCTTAATTCAAAAATCTCACCAACCAAGATGGTGAGTGGTGGAATATTTTTTGTAGTTTGCAAAAGCACCTAATTAATGCTCTTGTTTTTCTCAAAAAATTATGTTTATCAATGCATTAATTGTAATGCATGCATGCATAAAGTACATGCATTACTCAATTTTCTCTCAATACTTGCATGCAATGATTTAATGCACCTTGGAATCTAAACATGTGTTGGGGAACAACCAAATTGAGCCTTATAAAATGGAAAAACTAAAATTTTGAGATAAGCCATATAAAACCGGAAAGGAGGGAGTAGAAAAAGAAGTACTCCATCCGGGAATAGTGCCGCACTTCGAAACTAGAACCGTCAATAAAGTTTGAGCTTGCGTCTCGTCACATTCCAAATTGCTCCACACTATATTGAATTGCAAACCTGTTCACACCGATCACAACCTAAACGGTTTCCACTTAGGAGCGTATTAGTACTCGGTTATAAATACTAGTATGCCAAGATGACTACACATTCCTCCTCAAGTCCTCATCCACAAAAACAAACAAGTCATTCAACATCCTTCCCTTGCGTCTGCTATGGCCAGCGTGAGTTCTGGGTCGAGAGATTGCCACCAGGGAGAGGCAAGCATGGAAGCAGAACCACGAGAGATGTCCCGCCTCACTGCGAGAGCAGCCGACATGTCCCACCGCGCCGCTGAAGCAGCACGGAGGTCCCGCCGCGCCATCGATGCAGCAGACTGGTCCAACCACGCCGCGGAAGCAGCAGAGATGTCCCGCCGCGCTGCAGCGGCCTGGGAAAATTTCTCGCGGGCAGGCGACGACTATTACAGGCGCATGCATGCGATCGTCTATGCCAGATGGGTCAGATCTCCGGCTGGGCGAGGTTGTAGGACGACATGAAAGCCTCGTTTGAACAGGCTACCAGCGTCATCCGACAACTAAGGGAGGGCAATGAGAGGCTCTGGGCCGAGCGTGACCTGCTGAGGGAGAAGATCGTCCGAAGTGCAGACCAGCAGGAGGAGACCAGTGCCTTGTTGAAGAGGACCGGCGTCATCGTCAGGAAACTTATGGACGAGAATGACATGCTCCGCAACGAGCGCCAAATGCTGGTGGAGGAATCCGTGGATGTTCTCAAGCCGTGTCTTGAGGAAACAAAAGAGCTCATCGCTGCTCGCCGCGAAGACTAGTTCCCGCGGCCTGCAGCAACGCATCAAGAAAGTAGAAATCAGCGAGCCAGATCCTTATCTTCCTTCTTATTTTGCCCTTGTGTATTTCAGGCGTAGCCGCATGTGGCTTTTTTAATTATCTTTCTAATTATGTAAGACAATTAATCATCCTTATCTTTCTG
The DNA here is from genome assembly GCA_034509565.1 of Triticum monococcum. Classification (NCBI taxonomy): domain Eukaryota; kingdom Viridiplantae; phylum Streptophyta; class Magnoliopsida; order Poales; family Poaceae; genus Triticum; species Triticum monococcum. The sequence continues at coordinate 69,180,046 of CM067842.1, read as the reverse complement.
TGGAAGATCAATGTTGCGAGGCTGGAATGAAGAAAACTCTTGCTAGGGCGACCCTGGCGTTCCTGTTCTTCTAGTTGCTGTTGGGCTTCCTTCAGTTTCCTGGTTTCTTTTGATGTAATAATCGGTTTATGATGTGGATTGTGTCGTCGGTTGTGAAATGTTGGGTTCTAGCGTGGATGTTTGGCCTTTGTTGGCCTCTTGGGATGTTGCGATTTCAATCTAGTAGATTTTAGTCCTTCGTGTTAGGATGGAGTTGTGCTGAACTTCTTGTGAATTGTGGTGGTTTAAGTAATGAAAATCGTAAGGGGCAAGCGCTTCTTTGATAAAAAATTAATCGTCCTTATATATTCATCAGTCTTGCTATAAGTCACAGTAGATGCTATACAGGTCTGTCGGATCTTACATCAAGATCCGTGCTTTCAGATTTTCTCTTTTCTCTCTTAAATCTCAGTCGAGTGAGACATATCCACGCCATTAATGGAGACCTTGGGAGAGAGGTGGACGGCAGATGGAGGTCAAAGGGCTCTCCTACCGATAAGCACGCGCAGGGGTCTGATCGCACGCCTCTAGTACTCAAATAGCTACCCTGAACGACGCCTCCTAGCTAATAAAAATGGGGACGCGTGGTGGCACGTAAATGGTACTAGTAAGTAGAACGCCCACGGTTTCAATAATACTTGTGTTTCCAATTGTAACGTGACAGCACTTGTTCCAAAATGACTTTGTTGATTGTTAATGTGTGCTCCTTCGCAAATCGGACTGCAAATTTACCACAATATGTTGGTGCCATGTCATGGCACCAAGCCAAGTTTCATTATTTTTGTGCGTGTTTTGGATTTACAGGAATTAAAAAACTAAGTTTCTCAATCCAACCCAGCCACGATGCCCAGAATTTTGAATTTCATTCCCATTTCTTGCATGGAACCTAGAAATTTACCCGAGGACACACATGTGATTTTTCAACCAACTTTGGTGCACTAGAAGATGTGCTTGTATTTCAAATTTGAATTATGCACACAAAGGTGACACGTTCCCTCCCAGAACCACGAGCCTTCTTGAGAGAAGCTCCGATTTGCAAGAAGCTTAGACCAAAATTTGTTCCTATTCGGCCAATTTTTTTTACCATGGCATGGTACTACCATGACATGACACCATGCCAAGTTTCATGATTTTAAAACCAAGTTTCTCAATGTTCTTGACCGAGCCACGATGCCCACATGTTTGAATTTTATTCTCATTTTTGCATGGGACCTACTCCCTCCTTCCATCTATATAGGGCCTAATATGTTTTTCAAGACAGCCTTTGACTATTGACAAGATTAATAGCACATGAGATGTATACTATGAAAATTATATTATTGGAAGCTCCTTTGACATACAAATTTGAAGGTATGCTTTGTGTAAGTTGCATGTCATATATTATTGCTCTAATGTTTGGTCAAAGTTAGCCTCGAAAAACGCATTAGGACCTATATAGATGGAAGGAGGGAGTAGAAATTCACTCGAGGACACAAATGTGATTTTTTTCAACCAACTTTGGTGCAAGGGAGCATGTGCTTGTAGTTTAAATTTGAATTATGCACATTAAATGACCAAAAACTCAATTAATGTGCAAATAAGGACAAACAAAGCCAGAATAATTCCAAAATTTAACAGGGCACTCATGTAGTTCTATGTTTCCTTTGTAAATAAACTCAAGGGGGACAACATATATCGTTTCGCACTCAAAGGTGGCACGTTCCCTCTCAGAACCACGAGCCTTCTTAAGAGAAGATTCGGTTTGCAAGAAGCTTATACCAAAATCTGTTCCTATTCGGCCAAAATTTTTTACCACAACATGGTAGTACCATGACATGACATCCATGCCAAGTTTCATGATTTTCAGACGTCTTTTGGATTTACAAGAATTTTAAAACCAAGTTTCTCAATGTTCTCGGCCGAGCCACAATGCCCAGATGTTTTAATTTTATTCTCATTTCTTGCATGGGACCTAGATATTCACCCGAGGACACAAATGTGGTTTTCAACAAACTTTGGTGCACGAGAGCATGTGCTTGTAGTTCAAATTTGACTTATGCACATTAAATGACCAGAAACTCAATTAATGTATAAAAAATGACAAACGAACTCGGAATAATTCCAAAATTTAACAGGGCACTAATGTAGTTCTATCTTTCCTTTGTTAAGAAACTCAAGGGGGGCAGCGTATATCGTTTGACACTCAAAGGTGGCATGTTCCCTCTTAGAACCACGAGCTTCCAAATCGGCCCAATGTTTTACCACAACATGTTAGTGCCATGACATGACACCATGCCAAGTTTCATGATTTCCAGGCGAGTTTTGGATTTACATGAATTTAAAATCAAAGTTTCTCGATGTTCTCGGTTGAGTCATGACGCCCAGATGTTTGAATTTCATTCTCATTTCTTCCATGGGACCTAGAAATTCAACCAAGGACTCACATGTGATTTTTCAACCCACTTTGGTGCACCGAAGCATGTGCATGCAATTCATATTTAGATTATGCACATTAAAAGTCCAGAAACTCAATTAATGTATAAAAAGGCCAAATGAACCCGAAATAATTCCAAAATTTAACAGGGCACTCATATAGTTCTATGTTGCCCCTGTAAATAAAATCAGGGGGGAAGTAGCGTATACCGTTTCGCACACAAAGGTGACACGTTCCCTCTCGGAACCACGAGGCTTGTTGAGAGAATCTCCGGTTTTGCAAGAGGCTTATACCAAAAGTTGTCCCAATTCAGCCAAAAATTATACGTATGAAAATAGGGTTTAGATTATCCCAAAAATCTGGCCACCTAGACCAATAATGTACTATAATTTGAATTCAACGTAAAATGGATACAAATATTTGAATTGGAGAGCGTATGGTACATGTAGTTCACAGTGAAATATGATTACTGCTATATGTATGTTTTTTGTTATCAAGATAATATTTAAATTATTGTATAACTTGACAACAATCGTATTCAACTAAGGAAAATTGATTCAAATTTAGTCCATATAGTAGACGACAATATATATGTTCACATGGTGGAGTAAAATGTTCATATATGATGGAAGATCAAAATGTACGACTACATTAATTATAAACCGCAAGGTCACCTAACGATATATTCGGATTCAACATAACGTGGATTCAAAAATTGAAATTCGAGATCATGGCATCTGTAATCATATAAAAAGGGACATTACTCTTTCTTTGGTGGGAATTGATTTGTTTTTTGTTGTTGTTGAGGGAAGTGCGAATCGATTTGGTACTGTGCAGGGTAATCTTGTTCTCCCATTTTTTTTACATTTTTCTTGTAGTTTTTTCAATGACATCTATATCAATATAGTAAAAGGGGACATGACTCTCTTTTGTCTTGTATGAATTGTTTTATTACACGTTAAGTTTGTTCTGTCGAACAAGGAATCCGCACCTTGTTATCCCGAAATTTTCAAGCTCGAGTATCTTTTGTCTCACTTGCTTTGAAACTCCCGCTTCTTCAACCCGTGCTGCGCCTTGTTATCCCGAAATTTGGACGCGCGCGAGAACTCACTCCTCATCTGAAATCGCTCCCGCAGCCCAGACACGCGAAACCCCCCTTCTACCCCTCAGTCGGAAATGAAGCTCCACGTCGCGGTGTCAAAACCGGTGGGGGTACGTCGGTAACTTACCCTACATTTCGGACAAGCGCGTCCCTAAGCTTGGCTCCCCTCCCCCTTCGCCCCCCATTCGTACACTGAGGCCGCCAAAGCCCACGAAACCCCACGCTCCTCTGTCGGCCTCCCGACCGCCGCCCAGCCAGAGACTCTTCCCCGACTACGTCGTCCACTGCAACAGCTTGCCGTCCCTCATCCACCACACCGGATGAGGATCCGTTGTCGATCTCGTCGTCCCGCCGGATCAGCCGCCCCGTCCTCCACCTCCAAGGAGTTTCCCTGATGTTCGCCTTGTCTATCGTGCCACCTCAATCCCCACAACGCCATCTTGATCTGCCCCACCGGAACTGCAGCACTCTCACCAATTCCTCCGATAAAGCCGAGGCCAACTTGGCGCCACCAAGGAGGTTCTACACTCACCGCTGCATTTCATCTTTTATTCAATCTCACGGGGCTGCCAGTGCTCGATACCGAGCAGACATGGCATGTCTCCATCGACAGCGCCGTCGCCGGCCACATCATCCACGGCGTCTGTCCCCATGTCGTTGCTTCCTCGGCGGCGACTTCCACAACGGCACTAGATGCAGCTGGTCCGGCTCTTGCTCGCGCTGCGGCTCTATTCTTGCTGTCGGTCGCGCTGCTACACTGCTCCTGCTTTCGTTCGTGCTGCTGCTCTGCTCTTGCTCTCTCTTGTGCTGCTGCTGCTGCACGACCTCCGGCAGCTACAGGAGTTGCTGCTTTAGCACTCGCTCACGGTGCTACTGCACGACTTGCTCTCTGCTAGTGCGTTCCCCGCTCAAGCGTCTGCTGATTTAGATGACTGCTTCTCTGCTACTAGTGCTCGAACACCCTAAACACCTATTGCAATGCTCTGTTACTAGTTTAATCAGTTTCGACAGTAAAATTCAGTTTTGACTGTGAAGTTCATTTTCTCCAGTTAAGTTCAGAGTGAACAGTACTTATAGCATCTATCGAAGCGGCCGTGGCGCGGCTGATGTGTTTTACATCTAGCACTTTTTGGTGATGTATTTTACATCATCTATTGCAAATGATATTAGGGTCCCACTTCAGATTAACGTTGTCTGTCTTGTCATGCTTCAGCCTCGTCGCCATACACCTTAGCGGAGCTGCTCCAACGATGGAACCGTCCATCACAGCGGAGCAGTACCCTCAGTGCTGTTTCCAGAGGCCTCAGATCTTCCCCGCCTCCGACAGTCACACCAGCATCATCACCATCCTCCACGTCCAACCCAATGATGCTGAGGTCCACAAGGCTATGCCAAAGAGGTTGTACACTCGTCGCATCACTTTGTTTCTCCATTCCTCTATTCTTCCAATTCATGTGAGCCAAACACCCAGGTTGACTGAAATCCTATGTTTCCAAATGCTCTGTTTTGCACATGCATTCCTATCATATTCCTGTGTTTTTCCTGTCCCTGCATTTATAGAATCCTCCAATTCTAAGGAGCCCTTAAAGATTTACTTCATTTTCCGATAGGCGTCAAAGAAAACTCTGTGTGTTATGTCCTGCCCCTGCTGTGTCGTCATCCACCCCACCTATGGTGCACCATCGACAGAAGCGTTCACTGTAGCAGAGATCCCCCCTGCAGACTTCCTTTCGCCACCTCAGATCATCTTCCCTATTGCCGACAGCCATGCCAACTGCATTACCATCATCGACTGAGCAGATGAACCTGAGGACTACACAGTTCCGGAAGAGAGGTCGCAGTCTTTCGTGTTTGCTTACGTTATACATCGGTTATTATTACCTACTAGTTTATCGTTCAATCTTGAGTTTTGAATTTCCCATGGCTCTCATATCGAGCCAGCAACAAATAGTATCTATCTACTATCTAGTTCATCTGGGGTCTTCTATGTGGTTCATGTTGGGTGGGCAACAAACAATAGATGATCCATTGTCTATCTTTTTAAACTGAAGCTATAATCTACCTGCTATCATTAGTTTTGGATCCATCCACTCGTTTGCTACCATCAGTCTTGATTTTTGCATGCACCCCTTAGGCCCTACAAAATCTAACTATTTTTTATTGTGCATGTCAGATATTGTACACAATCGTATTGAACATGTAGAGAAAAAGAGAAGACCGTTGCATGCGAATATAATGTCATGTAGACGCCGCTCCATGGTGGGTGAAGTGCCCCCCTCCTACATTTCTAGATTGTATTCCAGAGGAAGATAACTGTTCAGATGGAGATTCCGAAGGAGCCGACCACGCCTGTTTACCACCTGAGGTGTTTGCTCTAACCTGGCATGCTGATGTTTTTCATATCATGCATATGGCATCTTGCATTGCTTACATTATACATCTTATATGTCACCAGCTTAGTTTAGATTTTCTTTGTGTGAATGCCACCTGTTTGGTTTCTATATCATACTCCCACCATTCCTAAATATTTGTCTTTTTAGAGATTTCAACAAGTGACTACATACGGAACAACATGAGTGAATCTACACTCTAAAATATGTCTATATACATCCGTATGTGGTAGTCCATTTGAAATCTCTAAAAAGACAAATATTTAGGAACGGAGGGAGTATATGGGAATTATGCAATGCCATCTTCTTTAGCCAGGCATCATATACGTGAATCATGCAATGCCATCCTGTTTAGCCAGTCATCGTATATGTGAATTGTATCGTGCCATATTTTTTTCCATGATGTATTCCATTTGTCAACAATGTTTATACATTCATCTACTCTTCCTGTGCATCAGCCATTTGAGTCGGTCATGAGAAATTCTAGAGTGAAAACAAGGTCTTCTGAGCAGTCAGTGCTACTGTCGATGCAGATTTCTTGCTGTTTACAGATAGCTCCTCAGAGGAGGATTCAGAGAGAGATGACCAGTCGTATCCCCCCCCCCGAGGTGCATGCTCTAACTTGCCTGGGTTATATTGCTCATATCATGCATATGGTGTCTTGCATTGCCATGCCATCTGCTTAGATTAGACATTCTTTGTGTGAATACCTCCTGTTTGATTTCTATATCAGATATATGAATTATGCAATGCCATGTTTTTCAGCCAGTTATCATATATGTGAATTATGCACCACCATGGAGCCAGGCATCATATATGTGAATTATCTCATGCCATCTTTTTTTCATTGCATATTCCATTTGTCGACAATCTGTGTATATTGAACTACTCTTCATGTGTACCAGCCATTTGAGCTGGTTATGGAAAAATCTGGAGTGAAAACAAGGTCTTCAGAGCAGGCAATGGTACCTGTTGAGGCATATATCTCGATGGTTACAGGGAGCTCCTCAGAGGAGGATTCAGAGACAGATGACCAGTCCTATATCCCACCTGAGGTAGTGTATGGTCTAAGTTGCAATGTTTATATTTCTCATATGATGCATATGGTGCCTTGCATTGCTTAGTTTAGACATCATATGCACAATATTGAATTCTATCTGCTTAGTTTAGAGATCATACATGCGAGTGCCAGCTGCTTAGGTTATGAATCAATTATGTCAATTATATCATGCCATCCTGTATACTTAGACAACATGTATGTGAATTATTTCATCCCAACCTATTTTAGAAAGACATCATATAGTTTTGTCATGTCATCCTGTTTAGGTACTCATCATATGTTGAATTATGCCATTATATCCTGTTAAGTTATCCATCATATATCTGAAACTGTGCCATGCTATCTTGTTTAGTTAGGCATCATATATGTGAAATTGTGTCATGTTGTCCTGTTTGGTTAGACAACATATATGTGAATTACCACATCTGTCTATCATACAATGTCTGTACGTTCAATTTCTTTTCTTGTTTATCAGCCATTTGAATTGGAGGGGGTGATGGCAGTATCTAAGGGAGTAAAAACCCGTTCTTCACAAAAGACAGTGCTACCCGTCGATGCAGATAGAACCATGGTTGTACTGGCCCACAAACTAGCCCCACCACACATAATCGAGACTCTTCCAGATTGCACACTTACACCGTTGGGCAGAGAACCAGCTACAACCCATCTAACCGCAACCCCAACGGATAGTAACACACTTATAGTTGACAAAGCACCATGTCCACCCCAGAGTACCCCGCACGAGCAGTTTGTAAAGCTACTGCAGTGCCCAAAGCACGAAGACCACCATAGCTAACCCAAACTCCACGTTTAAAGCAGAAGAGCAACTGTTCTCAGGTCAGATTCCGTAGCTATGGTCCATACTCCTTTGCTGTTGCATCACTGTATTTACTCATACCAACTACATTCGAATTTGAAGGATCCAATTGAAACTCCAATGGCGCAACAGGTATGTTTTAAACCTATTTCTTTAACTGGATTGCTGTTCTAACTTCTTGCTCTATGTTGATTTTAGTTTAAGTTGTATAAAAAATTATGTTCTCATGTGATGCACATTACAAGTGCTGCCAATGATGTGTAGTTTCTCACACTTATATTCTGTCTATGCTGCTATGTCTTAAAAATATATGATTTGAACTCTGTCTCTATCTTGATTAGGGAACATAAACTAGAATGATATGAACAATACAGTGACCATAGTACATAGATATATGTTTGTTTCATGTTGTTATCCTGTCCACCTTACTACTGAACCGGTTTACCAAAATGAGTTCCGTATACTACAAGCTAAACCTGTGATGTGTCTGCTTGTTTCTCTTGTAGTATGCAAACAGAATATTGGAGAAGAGCACCCCACTATGCAATGGTAGAGAGAGTAATGCAGATAAGGTTCAAGATAGTGAGACAACCCTGTTGGTCTCCAAGAAAGGTGATAAAAATGATCTTGTAGCAGTGAGAAAACCCCACAGTCCTGCGTTGATGTAGTGTTCGAGTTACTTGCCAGTACCGCTGGCACAAGCTCTTCGAACTCGCTGCCTGAATCACTTCGGCTTCTTCAGTCTCAGCTACAAGATGAAAGGCATCAGTCAGTTGTGCCGCTGCAAGAAGCCAAAGGACTGAGGAAGTCCCTGCAAAATTCAGATGCATACTTTCTTGTGCAACATCAAGCGCTGGAGGATTTAAGCGCCAAACAAGAGAAAGTTAATAAGCTTGCTAAGAATCTTGCCAGCATTATTGGTACCCAGGATATTGTTTCTTGAACTCTTCTGAAGTGGTTTCAGTTCTGGACTTGTTTTGCTGCGGCGTTTAAATGCTGCTTTGTTCCCTATATTTGCACTGGTGGCGAACTTTGATGCCTAGTGGATGTAATATGTGTAATAGTCGTGATAGCCTAGCATATGTTGCTTGCTTATTTATTTCCTTGTTGTCTTGTTTATTTGTTTGCTTGTAGACAGTGCAGTTCTTTTTCCGCGGTTTGCTAGTGGCTGCAATAACCTATTTTCTAAAACTAGGCCACAATAACCATGGGCTAATATTTACTGTAGTGACACTGGGCCTCCTACGGGCCGTAGAAACAGTGGGCCTTCTACGGGCCATAGAAACAGTAGGCCTTCTATGGGCCGTAGAAACAATGGGCCTTCTACGGGCCATAGAAACAATGGGCCTTCTACGGGTCGTATCATCAATGGGCCTTATACGGGCCATATGATCGATTGGCCAAACATGGGCCAATAACAGGCCGCATTATGGCCGTAAATGGGCTAGAGTAGGAATCGACCGTTCATGGGCTGACCATAACAGGCCATCGTTAATAGGCCGTATTTGATGACGCTATGAAAACGGCGCAACGTATTAACGAACCACAAACGGGCCGACTATAACCACGGGCTGAATTTGGCCCACAAGCAGAAAATGATAGTAACGGGCCATAAGTAAACGAATGCTGGAAATGAGCCCAAGAATAAATGGGCTCTGAGAAGGCCGAAAGATAACATGGGCTGGAAACAGTGCAACGGAATAACGGGCCGTTAATGGGAATAAAGTGGTACACTATTCATTACGGGCCAGTTTCACCACGGGCCGTTAATGGGTGTAAAGTAATACACTGTTCATTACAGGCCAGTTTCACCACGGGCCGTTAATAGGCCAAGAGTTACATAGGGCCACATATGAGCCGAAAGACATCATGGGCCATACATGGGCCAGAAGTGAAAACGGGCTGAAATCATATTGGATGGCCCAGATGACGCTACTGGGCCTATTTCGGATACGGTGTAACATGCCTTGGGTTAGCGGGCTGTAAATGGGCTATATGCGAACATGCCGTTAACAGGCTTTCCATGGGCCGGCCCACCACCTTTTGACCAAGTCAAACGGGCCGTCCTTTCCACAGGAATGGGCCTCTGTTGGGCCATGCCACGTGTCGATGTATCATAGGCGCCTTCTGTCCAATGACTGGATGACATATGTCCCAACGATGAGCCGACGCGTGTTTCCTCCAGCCAATGATGATTTTACATGTGGAAAATCCCCATTGGTCGGGCTGTTAACGGGTTATCGGATCCAAAACCCGACCCGATAGCTTAACAGCGTTCCGTTATGGTGGATACCATGTGTCGGTCACCCTTGACGAAAGCACTTCTGTGACGCGCGATTTGTCGTCATGGAAGTGCACACTTCCGTGATGATAATTTTGGTAATGTCATGGAACACTTCTACGACAGCACAGGTATGACTATCTTGATTCTGTCATAAGCATTACAAAAAACGCGACCTACTGTGACAAACACGTATCATCACGGAAGTGTATTTTTTTGTAGTGTGTTAGCCGGAAATATTTTAGATATATCTTTGTCTCGCTATGCTCCGACAACTCCCTCCACCTCAGCCCGTGACTTGCTATTCCAAAATTACAACGCGCGTGAAAACTCCCACCTCCTGTGAAATCCCGACACGCAAAATGCCTGTGATACCCCTGAACCGAAAGAACCGCCTCAAATCGGTAGGGGTACTTTCATAACTTACCCCACATTTCGGACAAGCGCGTCCCTAAGCCGGGGTTCCCCACTCCCATCCCATCCGCCCACCCATTCGTACACTGAGGCCGACAAAACCCGCGAAGCCCCACACCCTCCTCCATCCGCCATCCAGCCGGAGCCTCTTCCTCGACCACGTCGTCCACAACAACACCCGACGTCCCTCATCCACTGTACCGGATGAGGATCCCTTGTCGATCTGGTCATCCCGTCGGTTCAGCCACCCCGTCCTCCACCTCCAAGGAGCTGCCCCGACGTTCCCCTCGTCTTTCGCGCCACCTCCATTCCCACACCCTCGTCTTCACCTGCACCATCGGAATAGCATCACCATTACGGTTTCCTCGGATGAAGCTGCGGCCTAATCGGCGCCACCAAAGAGGTTGTACACTAATCGCCGCATTTTCTTCTTGATTCGATTTTATGGTGCTGCCGGCGCTAGGTCCCGAGCCGACATGGTGCGGGTCCATCCACGTCGACGTCGTCGGCCACTTCCTCCACGGCGTCACTCCCTCGGCAGCGACGTCCACATCAGTAGGAGCTGCTGGTGCTTTAGCTCTCGCTCGCGCTGCTGTCGTGCTCTTGCTCTCGGTCCCCTGCCTGGTCTGCTCTTGCTCGCGCTGCTGCTCTCGCTCTTGCTCTTGCTCGCGCTGCCGCTCTGGCTCTCGCTCTTGCTTGCGATGCTTCTCCGATTTAGCTACACTTCAGTCGACTGAATTGAATTTTGGGTCAGTCAATTTTCAGGGGTGGGGGGCTTGCCGGAGTTAAGGAAGAACCAACCACAGCGGGGAGGAGTGCTCACCGGAGAGGTACCCTACTACCTATCTTAGGATTCAGGGTGGGGGCGGTGGTCGCCGGCGGTGGTGGGGCGGTGGTGTGGGGATCGCCGGAGAAAAAGCTCGGCACGGGGGGCCTATAGGGATGGTCGGGGCGGCGGTGGACCGATGGTGGGGAGTGTTTTTGGGGCGGCGCACTGCCAGCCGTGGGCAGCGGGGGGCGGCTATTTGGCCGGTGGTGGCTGGCGGCTCAGTGGGGTGGAGGTTGAAGATGAACTGCAGGCCCTTGATTTCGTATCCAACGCCTGCAAAATCGACTGACCAGAGATGAAAAAGTCAGTCGACTAACTTGTAGCCTCACCTCTAGTGCGTTCAGTTTCGACAGTAAAATTCAGTTTCGACAGCAAAATTCAGTTTCGACTGTTAAGTTCAGTTTTGACAGTAAAATTCAGTTTCGACAGCAAAATTCAGTTTTGATAGTTAAGTTTAGTTTTGACAGTTAAATTCAGTTTCAACAGTTTGGTTCAGAGATGAGCGGCTGATGTATACATCTTGCACTTTGTGGTTATGTATTTTACATCATCTATTGGAGATGCTATTAGAATTCCACTCAGGTTAACGTTGTCTCTCTTGTCCTGCTCCAGCCTCGGCGTCGTACAACTCATCGGAGCTGCTCCAACGACAAAACCCTCCATCACAGCGGAGCACTACCTCGGGCTCCATCTCCAGACGCCTAAGCTCTTCTTCCCCTCCTCCGACAGCCAAGTCAGCCGGAGCATCCTCACCGGCCAACCCAATCATGCTGAGATCGACATGGCTTCACGAAAGAGGTTGTACACTTCTTGTGGTTTGACTTAATCTCAACATGCTTCTTTGCATCCTGTGATTTTCCAATTCTTGTGAACCAAACACCCAAATTGGCAGAAATCTTGTGTTTTTAAAGTCTCTGTGTTGCACGTGCATTCCTACCATATTCCTGTCTATTTCCTATCCCTGCATTGTTAGAATCCTCAAATTCAGACAAGCCTTTACACAATTACTTCTGTTACAGATATGTGTCAAAGAAAACCTTGTGTGGTTTGTCCTGCTCCTGCGGTGTTGTGTTCCACCCCAGCTCAGCTGCTCCAACAACGGAAGGGTTCACCACAGCAGTGATCCGCTCTCCAGACTATCTTTCGCCGCCTCAGATCTTCTTCCCCGCCGACGGCAGCCACAACAACTGCATTACCATCATCAACTGAGCAGATGACCTTGAGGACTACATGGGTCCGCAAGAGAGGTTGCACTCTTCCATGTCTGCTTACGTTATGCATCCCTTAATATGATGACATGCTACTTTGTCGTCGTGTTCACCTATTAGACTCCGACTCAGGTCCAAACTTATGCTGAAACTTGAGTTTTTAAATGGTTGTGGGGTACATATTGGGGCAGCAATCAGTACTATCTGTCTACTATCTGGTTAATCTCGGGTGTCTACTATGAGTTTCATGTTGGAAGCAAACAAACATTAAAGGAGCCATTATCTGTACTTTTTAACTAAAGCTATTATCTGCCTGCTATCATTTGTTTTGGGTCTATCCATAGTTTGCTACCATCACTCTAGATTTGTGCATGCACTCCTTACATAATCTCATTATGTTTTATTCCTATGCATGTCAGTTATTGTACACAATGGAACTGAACATGTAGAGCAAAAGAGACGAGCCTTGCGTGGCAATAAAATTTCATGCAGACGTCGCTCCTTGGTGGGCACAAAGGCAGCCCCCCTCCACCCATTTCGGATCGTACAAGAGGAAGATAACTATTCTGAGGGGGATTCAGAAGTAGAAGACCACTCCTATTTACCCCATGAGGTCTTCGCTCTAACTTGGCATGCTGATGTTGGTAATTTCATGCATATGGTGCCTTGCATTGCTTACTGTACACATCAAAGATGTCATCTGCTTAGTTTAGACATGCTTTGTGTCAATGCCATCTGTTTAGTTTCTTTATCGTATATGTGAATCATGCAATGCCATCTTGATTAGCCAGGCATCATATATGTGAATTTTGCAATGCCACCCTGGTTAGCCAGTCATCTTATATGTGAATTATATCATGACATCATTTTTTATTACGTGTTAAATTTGTCAACAATTTTAGTACATTCAATTACTCTTCCTATGCATCAGCCATTCGGCACCGTCATGGAAAAATCTGGAGTGGAAACAAGGTCTTCAGAGCAGACAATGCTATCTGACGAAGCGCATGTCTTGCTCGTTATAGATAGCTCCTCAGAGGAGGATCCAGAGATAGATGACCAGTCCTATCCCCCCCCCCGAGATCCATGCTCTAACTTGGCAGGGTTATGATGCTCATATCGTGCGTATGGTATCTTGCATTGCTATGTCATTTTCTTAGTTCAGAATGCTTTGTGTGAATGCCACCTGTTTAGTGTCTAATTACCATATATGTGAATTATGCAATGCCATCTTGTCGCAAGACATTATATATGTGAATTATGCAATGCTATCTTGTTGGAAGGCATTATATATGTGAATTATGCAATGCCATGCTATTTAGCCAAGCGTCATATATGTGAATTATATTGTGCCATCCTTTTTTTGTATTTCTGATTGCTTTTGTCGACAATGTTTGTATATTCAACTGCTCTTCCTGTGCATCAGCCATTTGAATTGGTGATGGAAAAATCTGGAGTGAAAACAAGGTCTTCAGAGCAGACAATGCTACCTGGTGAAGCAGATATCTTGATGGTTACAGATAGCTCTTCAGAGGAGGATTCAGAGGCAGATGACCAGTCCTATTATCCCCCTGAGGTGTATGCTCAAACTTGGCAGGGTTATATTACTCATATGATGCATATGTTGTATTGCAATGCTTAGTTTTTACATCATATACATGATATTGAATGCCATCTCCTTAGTTGACACATCATATATGCGATTGCCCTCTGCTCACTTCCTTAGTATATAAATCATATATTTGAATTATATCATGCCATGATGTTTACATAGACAACATATATCTCAATTATGGCATGCCAACACATTTTCTAAAGACATAATATAGTTATATCATCTCATCATGTTCACATAGTCATCATATTTTGAATTATGTCATTCTATCTATGAATTATATCATGCCATCATGTTTCCATCGACGGCATGTTTGTGATTTATGGCATGCCAACCACTTTAGTAGACACATCGTATAGTTATATCATGTCATCCTGTTTACATAGTCATCATATTTTGAAGTATGTCATTCTATCCTGTTTAGTTAGCCATCATACATGTGAAATTGTGTCATGCTATCCTGTTTAATTAGCCATCATATATGTGAAATTATGTCCTGCTATTCTGTTTGGTTAGACAACATAAATGTGAATTATTTCATGCCCTATTTTCTTCACTACTATCCATTGCACCTGTCTATCTTACAATGTCTGTACATTCAATTACTTTTCTTGTTTATCAGCCATTTCAATTGGAGGGGGTGATGGCAGTATATGTGGGAGTAAAAACACGGTCTTCAGAAAAGATCGTACTGCCTATCGATGGAGATAGAACCACGGTTATACTTGCCCAAGAACGAGCACCACCACACAAAACCCAGACTCATGCAGATTGTACCCCTACCCAGTTGGACAGAGAACCAGCTACACCCCTTCTAACCCCAACCCCAGCGGATAGTAACCCAGTTTCCGTTGACACAACACCATCTCCACCATAGAGCACCCAAACACGAGTAGTTCATAAGGCAACCGTAGTGCCCAAAGCACGACGACCAACACTCCGAACCCCAAGTCAATGCTTAAAGCAGAAGAAGAATTGTTCTCAGGTCAGATTCATACTACTTTACTCTTGCATCACTTTATTTACTCATACCAACTAATTTCAAATTTGAAGGATGCAATTGAAATTCCAATGACGCAACAAGTATATTTTAAACCTGTTTCTTTAACGTGTTTGCTGTTGTAACTTGCTCTATGTTGATTTCAGTTTCAATTGAATAAACAGTTATATTCTCATGCCATGCATCTTACAAGTGTTGTTATTGTTGTGTAGTTTCCCACACTTATATTATGTCTAAGCTGCATTGTTTTAAGGGCCAATTCCAGTTCTGCCCCTAACTCGAACCCACTACTCAGTTTTGCCCCTAATTTTTAGGTATGCTCAGTTTTGCCCCACCGCCGTTAGTGTCACTTATAGAAATGCCCTTTTGCGCCGTTACCATCCGGTCAAAGTACTTTGACCATCTAGAAAAAAATAGCAAAAAAATCAAAAAAATATGAAATTTGGTGGGATCGAAGATAGTCATGTCCGCAAGGCATGCGCACATTTTTGTGTTGGTTGGACACTCCGGGAGCTCGTGGCAAAGGAAAACAAAAATAATTTATGCCTATGAATAGTAAATTCGAAAAAATAGCAAAAAAGTTCAAAAAAAATGAATTTATTTGGCGTCAAAGAGGTTGAGTGCACAAGGTGCTTGCAAGTTTTGGTGATCAAATGACGTACGGGGCGCTCTAGAGAAAAAAAACAAAATAGTGCATTTTTTCAAAGTTTTTTTGAGCTAAAATTTGTTTTTTTCTCCACGAGCTCCTACAATGTCCAAACACAACAAAAACGTGCACACATCTTGCGCACCTGAATATCTTCAGTCCCATGAAATTTCATATTTTTTGATTTTTTTCTATTTGTTTTTGAATTTACTGCTCGCATGCGTACAAAATTTATGTTTTCCTTTGACACGAGCTCACGGAGTGCCCGAACGGCATGAAAATGTGCACGCGCCTTGCGGACATGACTATCTTCGATCCCACCAAATTTCATATTTTTTTGATTTTTTTGCTATTTTTTCAGGACGGTCAAAGACCTTTGACCGGACGGTAACGGCAGAGACGGGCATTTCTATAATTGAAACTAATAGCGGAGGGGCAAAACTGAGCATACCTAAAAATTAGGGGCAAAACTGAGTAGTGGGTTCAAGTTAAGGGCATAGATGTAAATGTCCCTTGTTTTAAATAGATATGATTCAAACTGTATCTATCTTGATTTGGCAACACAAACTAGAACGATATAGACCATACAGTGACCATGCTACATAGATATATGTTTGTTCCATGCTGTTATCCTGTCCACCTTACTACTGAACTGGTTTACCAAAATGAGTTTCATATACTACATTGTAAACCTGTGATGTGTTTGTTTGTTTCTCTTTTAGATAAGGTTCAAGATAGTGAGGCATCCCGGTTAGTCTCCAAGAAAGCTGATAAAAACTATATTGAAGACACTAAGACTGTAGCGACCATACTTCAAAAAGTCTGATCTCTGTGCTCCGGTGTCATCCCTGGATCAGTAATGCTGACACCACACAGTACTCGGAGGATTTATAGCAGAGTAGCAATCACACACTTATTACATCGAGTGTCCCAAAAGAGAAATTTATTACAATAAGTATGGCTTAAGGCCATCTAATAACGATAACAGCGGAAGGCTTGGAAGATAAGTGAGTCCATCAACTCCAACGACATCACTGAGTATAGAACCACGACCTAAAAACTCCTTAATCGTCGTCTGAAAAGTCTGCAACATTAACGTTGCAGCCCGAAAACGGGTCAGCACATGGAATATGCTGGCAAGGTAACACATAGAGAGTAATGGAATGAAACAACTATACTATATGCATATTTGGCTGGTGGAAAGCTCTATGGTTACAGTTTTTGCATAAAGCCAATTTTTCCCTACCTTAAAGGAATAAATTTTATTTAACTATCATGGTGGTTGTTAAACATTGAGAATGGTTGACAGCATTCTCAATCCCAATTAAATAACATCATTAAACCCAACAAAATTAATTTAAAGTAACATGTTGAGATTCACATGATAATCCAGGTACTAGATACTCAAGATGTCCATAACCGGGGACACGGCTAACTATGATTAGTTTGTTACACTCTGCAGAGGTTTGCGCACTTTTCCCCACAAGACTCGATCACCTCCGTTGGATTTCTCGCACTACATGGTGTTTGAGAAACGGATGACCGAGACACAGTCTTTCAGAAGAACTAGCACCTTACGATGGATAGACCGGTACACCTACTTTCCCCTACATCTACTAGTCTACCCTGTAAGAGTTCGCACGACTTACTCAACTATGCCAGAGCCCATAATGGCTTGTGGCTGCACACGGAAGTTTCTAGTATGAATAATCTCATGATCCCTTTGAGCCTGGGTGGCGGTCCAAAAGAAAGACAGGCAAGTCCTGGAATACCCAGGTGCCTCAATCCACCCAGATGTGTGTTTAAGTTGCCACCTTAGATAAACCCTTAATTATCAATCTCACATCTGGCATGGATATCACTCACCCAATCCACGTCTACTAGCATAGCATGGCATAATAAGCAAACGCAGAAGTAACTCCCAAAGGTTTGACAATAAACAGGTAATAGGTACTACCTCATCTACTTCCCATCCCACAGTTTAATTAGATCCTAATCATGCAATGTGTGAGGATTGATCTAATGCAAGAAAAACTGGGTTGTAGAAAAGGTATGATCAAAGTGTTACTTGCCTTGCCGATGATCCGCGAAACCTAACAATTCGATGTAATAGGCGGCGCACTCCGGGTACTCTATCGCAGACAAACAAACAAGCATACAATAAGTACTCATCTAATGCACAGGTAAAACTCAAATAAGAGATTTAACCAGAAGGTTCAACTTAAGAACTCCGGTTGGCAAAAGAAATCAAATCGAACGAAGCAAACAAAGTCAAACGGCGAAAGAAAACAACTTCATTCTAGTAATCTGAATCTAAGTCAAATTTTACAGTAGCAAAAACTTGTTTGAGTTGATTATTCGGATAGAGGGTTTCGAGACGAAACTCCAGGCGCTTGAATCGCCTGATTTCGATAAACGAGTGAAAAGTTAAACTAAAACTCCAGACGAAACTCGGGCGGCGCGCGGCTCCGGTGGGTCGGCGGCGGGGCGGCGGCGGCGGCCGCTGGCGGGGCTGGGTTTGGGGCTGGGGCGGCTGGGCTTGCGGGCCCCGGGGCGGCGCCTTATAATGGCCTCGGCCAGGCGGAGTCCTGGCCGAGTAGGGTCCAAAGTCGGTTCCCTTTTTTTATGGTCGGAAGAAAAATAAAAAGAAATACTAAACGGACTCCAAAAATCCCGAAATAAATTTTCCCGGGCTTCTAAAATCAAGCCCGACAAAGTGAACATTTATTTGGGCCCTAAATGCAATTTTGAAAAACACGTATTTTTCCTAAATTCAAATAAAAATATCGAAAAACTCCGAAATAAATCTTATTTGATTTTATTATTAAATCCTCAATATTTCTATATTTCGGGAAAGTCATTTTATTCCCTCTCGCATATTTTTGTAATAGAAATAATTGATGATAAAATAAATAAAATCAAATGATCCTATTTTCAAAATTTGAGAAAACTCAAATATGAAAATAACGAAATCCCCAACTCTCTCCGTGGGTCCTTGAGTTGCTTAGAATTTTCTAGGATCAAAACCCAAAAGCAAATAAAATATGATATGCATGATGATCTAATGTATAACATTCCAAATTGAAAATTTGGGATGTTACAAACCTACCCCCCTTAAAATGAATCTCGCCCTTGAGATTCGGGTTGGCTAGAAAATAGGTGAGGGTGGTCTTTGAGCAAATCTTCCTCTCGTTCCCAGGTGGCTTCATCCTCCGTGTGATGACTCCATTGAACCTTGCAAAACTTGATAACTTTGCTGCGGGTAACTCGGCTGGCAAACTCGAGGATCTTAACTGGTTTCTCGTCGTAGGTCAAATCGTTATCCAACTGAATAGTTTCCAAAGGCACTGTATCTCTTAACGGTACGTCAACCATCTCCGCGTGACACTTCTTTAACTGAGAAACGTGGAACACATCATGAACTCCTGACAATTCTTCGGGCAATTCCAACTTGTAGGCCACTTCTCCCATACGCTCCAATATTCGATATGGTCCTACAAATCGTGGCGCTAACTTCCCTTTAACTCCAAAACGCTTTGTTCTCCGAAGTGGAGATACTCGAAGATAAGCTCTATCTCCAACTTCATAAACTGTCTCCTTGCGTTTAGAATCTGCATAACTCTTTTGTCTGGACTGGGCTACCTTGAGCCTATCACGAATCAACTTCACTTTCTGTTTAGACTCCTTAATCAAGTCAGGTCCAAATAACTGACGGTCTCCAACTTCGTCCCATGACAATGGTGTCCTGCATCTCCTTCCGTACAAGGCTTTGAAAGGGGCCATCTTTAAACTGGTTTGGTAACTGTTGTTGTAAGAGAACTCTGCATATGGCAAATTATCGTCCCAACTAGATCCATAATCTAGCGCACAAGCTCTCAGCATATCCTCCAAAATCTGATTGATTCTCTCGGTCTGTCCATCTGTCTGTGGATGAAAGGCTGTACTGAATTCTAGCCTGGTTCCCAAAGTTTCATGCAACTGCTTCCAGAACTTTGAGGTAAACTGGGTTCCTCTATCTGATACGATACTCCTCGGAACTCCATGCAGACATACTATTCTGGTCATGTATATTTTTGCCAACTTAGCACTGGTATAAGTGGTCTTTACTGGGATGAAATGAGCTACTTTCGTCAATCGATCAACTACAACCCAAATCCAGTCATAGCCTGAACGAGTCCTGGGCAATTCCGTGATAAAATCCATGCCTATCTTATCCCACTTCCATTCGGGTATCGGCAATGGTTGTAACAATCCTGCTGGCTTCTGATGCTCTGCCTTTACTCTCTGGCATACATCACAAACTGCTACATACTCTGCTATGTCTTTCTTCATTCCGGTCCACCAGAAAATATCCTTCAAATCCAGATACATCTTGGTATTCCCTGGGTGAATCGAATAGGGTGAATCATGTGTCTCTTGCAGAATTAGCTTCCTGATCTTCGGGTCATTGGGCACATAAACACGGTCTTCAAACCATAGGGTATCGTGCTCATCCTCGCGAAATCCTTTAGCTTTTCCTTCTTTCATTTTCTCCTTTACGGAAGCAATCTCCTTGTTAGTCTTCTGAGCTTCCCTGATTCTGTCCATCAAAGTTGACTGAATTTCCAACGCTGCTACATAGCCTCTCGGAACTATTTCCAAACATAGTTCACGAAGGTTTTCTGCTAACTCCTTGGGTATTTCCCCCGACATTAACGTATTGACATGGCTCTTACGGCTTAATGCGTCAGCTACTACATTAGCCTTTCCAGGGTGATAATGCAATTTCATATCATAATCCTTGATGAGCTCCAACCATCTCCTTTGTCTGAGATTCAACTCCTTCTATGTGAAAATGTACTTCAAACTCTTATGATCCGTGTACACCTCACAATGATTTCCAATGAGGAAATGTCTCCATGTCTTCAAAGCATGCACTACGGCTGCTAACTCCAAGTCATGCGTAGCATAATTCATCTCATGGGGCTTCAGTTGTCTTGAGGCATATGAAACGACTCTCCCTTCCTGCATAACCACTGCTCCAAGTCCTCGACGTGAAGCGTCGCAATACACCTCATAATCTTTGGTCTGGTCTGGCAAAATCAACACTGGTGAGGTAACCAAGCGTTTCTTCAACTCCTGGAAACTAGCCTCACACTGCTCAGTCCATATGAACTTGGTATCTTTCTTCAACAACTCCGTCATAGGCTTCGCAATCTTCGAGAAATTCTCAATAAACCTCCGGTAGTATCCTGCGAGTCCAAGAAAACTCCGGATCTCTCCAACTGTTGTTGGGGCTTCCCACTTGGTCACGGTTTCAACTTTAGCGGGATCTACTGCTATACCTTCTCCTGATATAACGTGTCCAAGAAATCCTACTTCCTTCAACCAAAACTCACATTTACTAAACTTGGCATATAATTGATGTTCTCTGAGCTTTTCAAGTACCAAACGCAAATGCTCCTTATGCTCCTCTTCATTCTTCGAATAAACCAGGATATCATCTATGAACACTACGACAAACTTATCAAAAAACTCCATAAACACTTTGTTCATCATGTTCATAAAATAGGCAGGCGCGTTAGTCATACCAAATGACATAATGGCATACTCATACAGCCCATACCTGGTGGTAAAAGCTGTCTTCGGAATGTCCTATTCTCGAATGTTCAACTGGTGGTACCCTGATCGCAAATCGATCTTGGAAAATACCTTTGCTCCTTGCAATGGATCAAACAGATCGTTGATCATTGGTAGTGGGTACTTGTTCTTGATCGTTACTTCATTCAATCCTCGATAATCAACAACCATCCTTAACGATCCATCATTCTTCTCCACTAGTAGTACTGGTGATCCCCAAGGTGAAGAACTTGGGCGAATATATCCCTTATCTAGTAATTCCTTAATCTGTTTCTTGATTTCCACCAAATCCTTTGCTGGCATCCTATATGGTCTCTTTGATATTGGCCCAGTGCCTGGCAATAGCTCAATCAAAAACTCAATATCTCTATCCGGTGGCATGCCTGGCAACTCCTCTGGAAATACATCAGGAAAATCCCTTACCACTGATACTTCCTCTTGCACAACTCATGTTAGGCAATTTACTCAGGTCCTTTTTGGCATATGCCGGGATACATACTTGATCCTTCTACCTTCTGGTGTGGTAAGCAAAATTGACTTACTAGCACAATTGATGTTTCCTCCATACGCCGACAGCCAATCCATACCAAGAATCACATCCAGACCTTGAGATTCCAGAATAATTAAATCTGTTGGGAAAACATGCCGTCCTATACTTAATGGCACTTGCAAGCATCCTTGACTGGCCATGTACTCTGCTCCTGGTGAGCTTACTAGCATAGGTGTTTTAAGAACCCTAGTGGGTAGGCTATATTTTTCCACAAATCCCCTTGATATGTATGAATGCGATGCACCAGTATCAAAAAGAACGAGTGCAGTAAATGACTTAACCAAAAACTTACCAATTACTGCATCGGGCTAAGCTTCAACTTCCTCCACATTAACGTGGTTCACTTGTCCCCTGTTGAAAGGGTTCGGCCTCTTTCCAGAGCTTCCATGGCCGTTTTGGCCTTCAGGACATTCATTGGCATAATGTCCGGTCTTGGAACACTTGAAACAGGTGACTTGGCTCAGGTCCTTCTTGGCTGGGGTTGATGGGCTGTTGTGGTTCTGGCCATTGCTTCCTCCATTCCCATTACCATTCTTGGTGCCATTGTGATTGTGCGAGCTACCTACTCCATGGGTATGCTGAAAATGTCCTCCCGGTCTAGGGGTAAAACGTGGCTTCTGCTGAGCTCCTGAATTATACTTTCCTTGTCCATACTTCCTCTTGCGGTTCTCAATTTGCTGTTGCTTCCCTTCAATCATAAGAGCACGATCTACCAACTCCTGGTAGTTGTTGAAGGTGGCTACCATCAACTGCATACTCAACTCGTCATTCAATCCTTCCAGGAACTTCTCCTGCTTAGCTGCGTCCGTAGCAACGTCATCTGGGGCATAACATGCTAGCTTACTAAACTCTTCCACATACTGGCCAACTGTCCGTCCTCCTTGGCGCAAGTTACGAAACTCACGCTTCTTCATAGCCATTGCTCCTGCTGAAACATGGGCAGTACGGAAAGCCTGCTGAAACTGGTCCCATGTGACAGTATCGACTGGGAAGGTGGCTGTGAAATTCTCCCACCATGATGCGGCGGGTCCTTTTAACTGATGTGCGGCAAACTTCACCTTCTCCGCATCTGTGCATCCTGCTGTGGTCAACTCCCTAGCGGTCTTGCGGAGCCAATCATCTGCTACTAGCGGCTCGGTGCTACTGGAAAAACACTGGCGGATTCAGCCTAAGAAAACGGGCTAAGTGGTCAACAGGTGGTGGTGGTGGTGGTGGGTTGTTGTTGTTGTTCCCCTGATTCTGATTTTGGACTAGCAACTGCATCAATGTGTTCTGCTGCTGGATCAACTGGGTAAGCTCCGGTGGAAAGGGAAATCCGGGGTCACGTCTCGGAGGCATCTAAGGGTTTAAAAAAGATGAGATATAAGAATAGAGGGGGTCTAAAGAAGAAACACTAGCCATATGCACATGAGGCAAAAGCAACCAATTCACTTCATTCAAACAAACAAAGGCATACAATCGATCTAACTATCGCAAAGTTCTCGGACTACTATATTTACATGGTGGACTACTACTACTGATGAGGTGGTCTACTAGAAATATTCTACGGTTGTTGCACTACTAGGAAAAGGCCTACTAATAGCGCACCTAATTTGGCCATTAATGGCGCATTAGCGGTGCGCCATTAGTGCCATGCCATTAGTATATTTTACTAATGGCGCACCACTGGTGCGCCATTAGTATCTGGTATACTAATGGCGCACCTGGGATGCGCCATTAGTATATACAACAGTGCGCCATTAGTATGCCTCCCAGGGGGCCATGTATACCCAGGTGCTTTGGCATACTAATGGCGCACAACAACAGGATGCGCCATTAGTAACTTCGGCATACTAATGGCACACTGTTTAATGATGCGCCATTAGTATCGTTTGGCATACTAATGGCGCACTATGATGTGATGCGCCATTAGTATGAATATTAGGTTTTTTTATTTTTTAATTTTCTATTTTTTGCACAGGTTACAAAATGTATAATTGGACAAAATATAGACAGCACACATCAACAACAGATTCATCGAATAAAATAGAAGATTAGTCTCTGAATACAATTCATCATTTTATTCTCCGAATACAATTCATCATATTAGTCTCCGAATTGAAAAGACCGAACAAAGATAGAACATTATATTACAAGTCCTGAGACCGCGAGTTTGTCTTCACATTACAAGTCGATATCGATCATCTAAACTACCATCACATAGAAGAGAGCTGCGGTCATCACGATGATCATCATCACGATGAAACTCGTCTTCATCTGGTTCCTCCAACGCTCCCTCGCCTCTCCCGCTAGATAGCGGGCGTATCTAGATTCGGCCTCGGCCCTAGTGGTGTACCCTTTGTAACTGTTACCGCTGAATCGGTGAACCTGTCTCCGACACTCCTCCCAGTCGTTGTAGACTCCGGGAACCTTACCCTTGTACACGACATACCACGACATCGCTATGCAGTAGCCAAACGAAACGTTAGTAACAATTCACAGACAATACATAAGCAACATATAAGTATGCAACAGAACGAACGGAAGAGAAAAGCAAAACATTAATAGCATCGATTACATCTAAGTTGAACGACTCTCGAAACCAAAGAGACATACTACAAGTTCATTAAAGTTTAATTACAATATGAGCCAATCGATGTTTCAGAACTAGACACAGCATCACTGTTTTCGACTCGACTCAAGGGACCGGAGCGTGGATGAAGCCGCCGTCTATCGTGGGAGTCATGAAACAACGGGCGTTGTCAACCTGCATTTGTAGGATTGTGTCGATGTCACTGTTGGACGGTTGATTTCTGAGGTAGAACTGCCCCGAGGTACGAAGGACATCTTGATGGATGATTTCCGCAAACTCCGACTGGATGCGAAAGAATTCTTCTCTGATGTCCGCGTCCTGGATTGCCGACACGCTCGTGGCCCAATCTTTGAGTCTACTCGATAGCAGAAGTTGATGATGGTCCCGTACGATCGCCCGCATGTGATGGATGGCATAGTAGGCACCCTTCTGACCGCCAGTTGGCTGCTTGACGCAGCAGAACATCGTATTATGGGAGAACACGTGCTTGCCGTACTTACGAATAGGCCTGGTGAAGGTGCCTCCAGATTTGACGTAGCCGGGGAGAACATCATCAAGAAAATTCTTGACATTTGTGTAGTCTACGTTCGATTGACGGTCCAGGTCGAAATATGTGGCCATCGAATATTTGGGGCTTAGGAGGATGAGCGTGCAACGTGTGTCACTGCAAAAAACATGGAATGTTAAAAGAAAAACGATCGAAATCTAAGAATTCATATGTTACGGGGCGGTTGAGGGGAGGACTTACTCGGGAAAGTAAGGCACGAGGAAGTTATCCTTATCTTGGTTTGCCAGAATGACGGCTTCGAGGTAAGAACTCGCGACTTGCCGGTCCCCAGCGCTGCCCAAGATCTTGGCACGCATGTAGAAGGGGTCGACTATCACGATGTCCGGGGTCTTGTCGCGAATGATCCGCATCTCCATACTCAGCGAAAATAGCCGAACAAAGGTGTAGTGCAGCGGATGAAGGTTCAACATAGCGTGGATGTCATCAAACCGCAGGACGATCGTACCCCCGATGGAGTTATCCACAAAGCCCTTGCCCTCTGGCACCTTGGCCGCGAAAACCGGGTATGCCACATCCTTCTCACCGAGACGCCACTTCTCCAAAGAAAGAACACTGTCATGCAGACTCCGCATAGCACCGCTTGCAGCATCGAGCATATTTCTCGGTAGCATTGGCCTACCCGCCACATGCACCCTCCTCGAGATATCCCCAGGTGCAGGTGGCCCGTCCTGAGCACGGATCGTACTTGGTGCCGGCTGGCCCGCACCCTTGTTAGTCTTTCTTTTGCGTGCCTTCTTCTTCTCCTGTAATGGGATCGAGTTCTGCTCACAGACCGCCTTCTTGAGTGTGTTGGAGCTGATAATATTTCGCACCTCGCCTATATGAGGCTCGGTGAAGTCGGCAGCTGGAGGCGTCTCCTGAGAGCTGAACGCTAGACGACGCCTGTTGCAACTTGGCTTCTCCGCGGTGACTCAGCATCTTGTCTTTTTTATCTATCTCCGGATCATTTGCGTCATCTTCTCGCTTCTTCTCCTCCCTATCCGCGTGCCAATGCAGGAGCTTTGCTACCTTAGGGTCCGCGAAATACCGCTGCAGATGAGGAGTGATCGGAAACTACCACACCACTTTTCGAGGAGCTTTCTTCCTCTTCTTGTATCGAGTGACGCCGCACATCGGACATATGGTAGACTCCGCGTGCTCGTCCCGATAAATGATGCAATTGTTCATGCACACATGGTATTTCACGTGCGGTAAATCCAGAGGACACACGATTTTCTTCGCCTCCTCCAAACTGGTCGGGCACTTGTTCCCCTTGGGAAGACGTTCGTGCCAGAATGACATGTTCTCGTCGAAGCATGCGTCGGTCATTTTGTGTTTTACCTTCATCTCCAGAGCCATGAGCGTTACTTTCAGGCGGGTATCCTCGGTCCTCCATCCTTCATACAATGGAGTGACCGCGTCTAACTCAAGTTGATCCATCTTGGCTTTCTCTCGGGCGCCAGCTCTTGCGTTATCCGTCTGCTTGAGAAGCAGCTCTTGAATATGAGGGTCCTGCACCCAACCCATCGATGGTCCAGCGTCGTCTGCTCCACCGGCATCATCATCTTCATGATCATGCCCGTCGTCTGCTCCGGCATCTTCCTCATCATCACGTCCTGCATCTTCTACATGATGACTATGTACAGCATCACCGTCGTGATCATCTCCTGGGGATTCTTCGTCTTCTCGCCCGCCCGAGCCGTGGTGGTTGTCTTGCTGCCCTTCCTCATTTCTTGCCCGGCCCCCATGGATGACTTCGTAGTCATCTTCATCATGCAATGTGTGAGGATTTATCTAATGCAAGAAAAACTGGGTTGTAGAAAAGGTATGATCAAAGTGTTACTTGCCTTGCTGATGATCCGCGAAACCTAACGATTCGAAGTAACAGGTGGCGCACTCCGGGTACTCTATCGCAGACAAACAAACAAGCATACAATAAGTACTCATCTAATGCACAGGTAAAACTCAAATAAGATATTTAACCAGAAGGTTCAACTTAAGAACTCCGGTTGGCAAAAGAAATCAAATCGAACGAAGCAAAGAAAGTCAAACGGCAAAAGAAAACAACTTAGTTCTAGTAATCTGAATCTAAGTCAAATTTTACAGTAGCAAAAACTTGTTTGAGTTGATTATTCGGATAGAGGGTTTCGAGACGAAACTCCAGGCACTTGAATCGCCTGATTCCGATAAACGAGCGAAAAGTTAAACTAAAACGAAAATTGGATCAGGAATCGCGATCAGAAAAATTGCGGATTAAATCCGACGAAAAAGGAAAAACGACGAACGGAATTTTTTTAGAACGGCACGGAAAACGAGGCGGCGGCGAACCTCGGGCGGCGCGCGGCTCCGGCGGGTCGGCGGCGGCAGGTGGCAGGGCTGGGTTTGGGGCAGGGGCGGCTGGGCTCTCGGGCCCCGAGGCGGCGCCTTATAAAGGCCTCGGCAGGCGGAGTCCTGGCCGAGTACGGCCCAAAGTCGGTTCCCTTTTTTTACGCTCGGTAGAAAAATAAAAAGAAATACTAAATGGACTCCAAAAATCCGAAATAAATTTTCCCGGGCTTGTAAAATCAAGCCCGACAAAGTGAACATTTATTTGGGCCCTAAATGAAATTTTGAAAAACGTGTATTTTTCCTAAATTCAAATAAAAATATCGAAAAACTCCGAAATAAATCTTATTTGATTTTATTATTAAATCCTCAATATTTCTATATTTTGGGAAAGTCATTTTATTCCCCCTCGCATATTTTTGTAATAGAAATAATTGATGATAAAATAAATAAAATCAAATGATCCTATTTTCAAAATTTGAGAAAACTCAAATATGAAAATAACGAAATCCCCAACTCTCTCCGTGGGTCCTTGAATTTCTTGGAATTTTCTAGGATCAAAACCCAAAAGCAAATAAAATATGATATGCATGATGATCCCAAATTGAAAATTTGGGATGTTACAAAGACAACCCGAAAGTCCTGTCTTGATGTAGTGTTCGAGTTACTGGCTACTACTCCTGGCACCAGCTCTTCGAACTCACTGCCTGAATCAGTTCATCTTCTTGAGTATCAACTTCAAGTTGAAAGACATCGATCAGAAGTTATGTGACAGGAAGTGGAAGGACTGAGGAAGTCCCTGCAGAATTCAGATGCATACTTTCTGGTGCAACAACAAGTGCTAGAGGATTTAAGCGCCAAACAAGAGAAAGTTAATAAGCTTGCTAAGCATCTTGCCACCATTATGCGTACCCAGGATATTGTTTCTTGAGCTCTTCTGAAGTAGTTTCAGTTCTGGACTTGTTTTGCTACGGCGTTTATATGTTGCTTTCTTCCCTATATTTGCACTGGTGGCGAACTTTGATGCCTAGTGGATGTAATATGTGTAATTGCCGTGATAGTCTAGTGTAAGTTGCTTGCCTATTTATTTCCTTATTGTCTTGTTTATTTTTTTCTTGTAGTCACTGCAGTTCTTTTTCCGCGGTTTGCTAGTGGCCGCAATAGCCTATTTTTTAAAACTAGGCCACATTAACCATGGGCTACATATTTACTGTAGTTAACATGGGCCTCCTACAGGCCATAGAAACAATGGGCCTTCTAAGGGCCGTAGAAACAATGGGCCTTCTACGGGGCGTAGAAACAATGGGCCTTATACGGGCTGTAGACATATTGGGCCTTCTACGGACCGTATCATTGATGGGCCTTCTACGGGCCGTATGATCGGTTGGCCAAACATGGGCTAATAACAGACCACATTATGGCCGTAAATGGGCTAGAGTTGAAATCGTATGTTCATGGGCCGACCATAACGGGTCGTCGTTAATCGACCGTATTTGATGACGCTATGAAAACGGCCCAACGTATTAACGGGCCACAAATGGGCCAACTGTAACCACGGGCTGAATTTGGCCCACAAGTAGAAAATGACAGTAACGGGCCAGAAGTAAACAAATGCTGGAAATGAGCCCAAGAATAAATGGGCCCTGAGAAGGCCGAAAGATAACATGGGCTGGAAACGGCCCAATGGTATAATGGGTCGTTAATGGGTATAAAGTGATACACTGTTCATTACGGGCCAATTTTACCATGAGTCGTTAAGGGGCTGAGGGTTACTAAGGGCCTCATATGGGCCGAAAGACGTCATGGGCCATACATGGGCGGAAGTTAAAATGGGCTGGAATTATATTGGACAGCCCAGATGACGCTATTGGGCCTAACTCGGATAGGCCGTAAATGGGCCCTGGGTTAGCAGGCTATAAATGGGCTATATGCGAACAAGCCGTTAACAGGCTTGCCGTGGGCCGGCCCGCCACCTTTTGACCAAGTCAAACGGGCCGGCCTTTTCACAGGAATGGGCCTCTGTTGGGCCGTGCCACGTGTCGATGTATCATAGGCGCTTTGGGTCCAATGATTGGACGACATCTGTCCCAACGGCGAGCCGACACGTGTTCCCTCCAGCCAATGATGATTTTACATGTGGAAAATCCCCATTGGTCGGGGCTATTAACGGGTTATCGGATCCAAAACCGGACCCGATAGCTTAATGGCGTTCCGTTACGGTGGATGCCACGTGTCGGTCACCCTTGATGAAAGCACTTCTGTGACACGCGATTTATTGTCATGGAAGTGGACACTTCCATCATGATAATTTTGGTAATGTCATGGAACACTTCTACGACAGCACATGTATGGCTATCTTGATTCAGTCATAAATTTGTCATGGATGTATATGCATGACAGAAAACGTGACCTACTGTGACAAACACGTATCATCACGGAAGTGTATTTTTTTGTAGTGACTCCTCGTACATTCAGTACCAGCATCCGTTTTATTTGATACAGGTGCATCACATTCATTGATGTCAGAGGATTTTGCATTCATGCATGGCATTAAAAGCAAAGACATGAATGCTTCGCTATTAGTACACACCCCCGCGTGCCAATGTCGGACCTCCATGATTTGCAACGACGTCCCTGTTGAAATTGAAGGACTGGAATTCCTTGTCTGTCCCATCGTACTAAAGTCCTGTAGCATTGACCTCATTCTGGGAATGGATTGGTTGAAAGCGCATACTGCTTCTATAGTTTGCGCCACAAAGACCGTCCATCTGCTACACCCTTCTAATGAAATAATTACTTACCAGTCTCATCTAGTTCAAAATGATGAGGCATGGCTTTATGCCTTGAATGCATTGAAAACATCCCCATCGTTTGTGGATTCCAAGACGTCTTTCCGGAAGAACTTCCAGGGATTCCCCCTACTAGAGCTGTCGAATTCATCATCGACTTGAAACTAAGCACCACCCCTATAGCCAAACGACCCTACAAGATGTTGCCGCATGAACTCATTGAGCTTAAGGAGGAAATCGACAAATCTCTTACCAAAGGTTTCATCGCCCTAGTTGCTCTCCCTGGGGAGCACCTTCTCTCTTTGTTAAGAAGAAGGATGGGACGAACCGATTAGTCTAAGACTATCATCCTATTAACCAAGCCACTATTTAGAACAAATATCCCCTCCCTCGGATCAATGATCTTTATGATCAACTGGCTGGTTCATCAGTGTTCTCCAAACTCGACTTGAGGTTGGGTTACCACCAGATCCGTGTTCGTGAAGAGGATATCCCAAAGATCGCCTTCGTGACTCGGTATGGATCATACGAGTACACCGTCATGTCATTCAGCTTAACGAATGCTCCTGCCACCTTTTCTCGTCTAATGAACTACATATTCATGGATTACCTCGACAAGTTCATCGTTGTTTACCTGGATGATATCCTTGTATTTTCCAAGAACAAAGAATAACATGCTGAACATCTTCGTGTTGTGCTGGAAAAGCTTCGAGAGCATCAACTCTACGCTAAGTATTCCAAGTGTGAATTCTGGCTACCCGAAGTAACCTATCTTGGGCATGTCATCTCCAAGGATGGTATTGCCGTCAACCCTGAACGAGTCTAGGCTATTCTCAGTTGGACTCCTCCGAAGAATGTCAAGCAAGTAAGAAGTTTTCTCGGTCTCGCTAGCTATTGTTGTCGATTCATCGAGAACTTCTCCAAGATCGCTAGGCCTCTAACTAATCTGTTGCATAAGGGCGTCAAGTTCCAATAGACCGACAAGTGCCAGGAAAGTTTCTAGGCGCTCAAAGACAAGTTGACTTCTACCCCAGTGCTAGCTCCACCTAATACTAAGATGGACTTCGTCGTTTACTGCGACGCTTCCTGTCAAGAATTAGGCTGTGTCCTAATGCAAGAGCGCAGAGTGATTGCTTATGCCTCTCCACAACTGTGCCCTCACAAAGAAAACTACCCAGTTCACGACCTCGAGCTTGCTGCTGTCATTCATGCTCTGAAGCAGTGGCGACATTACCTTCTCGGTAATCGTTGTGAGATCTTAACCGACCACCAAAGTCTGAAGTATCTGTTTACTCAGCCAGATCTGAACCTCCATCAGTAGAGATGGATGGAGACTGTTGTAGACTTTGACATGGGTATATCCTATACCCCAGGCAAGGCTAATGTAATGGCTGATGCCTTGAGCCGCAATTCTTACTGCAACCACCTGCAGGTTCACAAAGTTCAGCCCTCGCTTGTTGAAGAATTCAGAAAGCTGAACCTCCATATAGTTCCTCCGGGTGCACTCACTCCCCCTCCCCTCGAGTGCCACAAGATGAACCTCCATGTTGTTTCGCAGGGTTCTCTCAGTACCCTGGCTGCTAAACCTGATCTCGTGGACAGCATCAAAACACTACAGAATTATGACTCTCAAGCCCACAAGATTAAGCGCAACCTCACTGAAGGAAGGCCCTCGTTCTTCACTATTGCTAATGATGGCATCTTGTACTTCAAGGGCTGCCTAGTGGTGCCATGTTCAGAGGAAAACCATGATATGACACAGGAGGTTATGAAAGAAGCTCATGATACGCCTCTATCTACCCATCCTGGTAGCACAAAGATGTACCAAGATATCCGTCAGAGATTCTGGTGGTCTAATATGAAGCAAGACATTTCTCGTTATGTTGCTGAGTGTGACATTTGCCGTCGTATCAAGGCAGAGCATCAAAGGCCTGCTGGAACTTTGCAACCTATCTCTATTCCTGAATGGAAATGGGACCATGTCGAGATGGACTTCGTCACCGGATTTCCCAAATCACAGAAAGGTAATGATGATATTCTTGTCGTCATTGACCGGCTTTGTAAGGTCGCACATTTTATCGCGATCAAAGAAATAATCACTGCTAGTCAGCTTGCAACTCTCTACATGTCCAGAATTGTTTCACTTCATGGTATTCCTCTGGTTATCAGTTCGGACCGTGGTAGCTTGTTCACTTCAAGATTCTGGGCAAGTTTCCAAGAAGCTATGGGAACTCATCCTTCGTTCAGTACTGTGTTTCATCCTTAGTCGCAAGGACAAATCTTGTGTAATTTCCTTCGGCAAGAAATGGGAGGAATCTCTTCCGTATGCCGAGTTCTCTTATAATAATAGCTATCAAGCTAGTCTGAAGATGGCTGCTACCTCTTGAGCATTGCGTTGGATTTCCTTGAAGAGGAAAGGATGATGCAGCAAAGTTGTGTAAGTATTTCCCTCAGTTTTTTAGAACCAAGGTATCAATCCAGTAGGAGGCTACGTGAGAGTCCCTCGTACCTGCACAAAACAAATAACTCCTTGCAACCAACACGATAAGGGGTTGTTAATCCCTTCACGGTCACTTAGGGGAGTGAGATCTGATAGATATGATAGAATAATATTTTTGGTATTTTTGTGATAAAGATGCAAAGTAAAATAAAAGCAAAGGAAATAACTAAGTATTGGAAGATTAATATGATCAAGATAGACCCGGGGGCCATAGGTTTCACTAGTGACTTCTCTCAAGAGCATAAGTATTTTACAGTGGGTGAACGAATTACTGTTGAGCAATTGATAGAATTGGGCATAGTTATGAGAATATCTAGGTATGATCATGTATATAGGCATCACGTCCGAGACAAGTAGACCGACTCCTGCCTGCATCTACTACTATTATTCCACTCATCGACCGCTATCCAGCATGCATCTAGATTATTAAGTTCATGAAAACAGAGTAACACCTTAAGCAAGATGACATGATGTAGAGGGGTAAATTCATGCAATATGATAAAAACCCCATCTTGTTATCCTCGATGGCAACAATACAATACGTGCCTTGCAGCCACAAATGTCACTGGGAAAGGACACCGCAAGATTGAACCCAAAGCTAAGCACTTCTCCCATTGCAAGAAAGATCAATCTAGTAGGCCAAACCAAACTGATAATTCGAAGAGACTTGCATAGATAACCAATCATACATAAAATAATTCAGAGAAGATTCAAATATTGTTCACAGATAATCTGATCATAAACCCACAATTCATTGGTCTCAACAAACACAGCGCAAAAAGAAGATTACATCGAATAGATCTCCACAAGAGAGGGGGAGAACATTGTATTGAGATCCAAAAAGAGAGAAGAAGCCATCTAGCTAATAACTATGGACCCGAAGGTCTGAATTAAACTACTCACACTTTATCAGAGAGGCTATGGTGTTGATGTAGAAGCCCTCCGTGATGGATGCCCCCTCCGGCGGAGCTCCGGAACAGGCCCCAAGATGGGATCTCGTGGATACAGAAGGTTGCGGCGGTGGAATTAGGGTTTTGGCTCCGTATCTGATCATTTGGGGGTACGTAGGTATATATAGGAGGAAGGAGTACGTCGGTGGAGCAACAGGGGGCACATGAGGGTGGAGGGCGCGCCTGGGGGGGGGAGGCGTGCCCCCTACCTTGTGGCTTCCTCCTTTATTTCTTGACGTAGGGTCCAAGTCTCCTGGATCATGTTTGTTCCGAAAAATCACGTTCCCGAAGGTTTCATTCCGTTTGGACTCCGTTTGATATTCCTTTTATTCGAAACCCTAAAATAGGCAAAAAAAACACCAATTCTGGGCTGGGCCTCCGGTTAATAGGTTAGTCCCAAAAATAATATAAAAGTGGATAATAAAGCCCAATAATGTCCAAAACAGTAGATAATATAGCATGGAGCAATCAAAAATTATAGATACGTTGGAGATGTATCAAGCATCCCCAAGCTTAATTCCTGCTCGTCCTCGAGTAGGTAAATGATAAAAAAGATAATTTTTGATGTGGAGTGCTACTTGGCATAATTTCAATGTAATTCTTCTTAATTGTGGTATGAATATTCAGATCCAAAAGATCAAGATAAAAGTTCATATTGACATAAAAATAATAATACTTCAAGTATACTAACTAAGCAATTATTTCTTCTCAAAATAACATGGCCAAAGAAAGTTCATCCCTACAAAATCATATAGTTTAGTCATGCTCCATTTTCATCACACAAGAATGCTCTCATCATGCACAACCCCGATGACAAGCCAAGCAAATGTTTCATACTTTAGTAATCTCAAACCTATAAACTTTCATGCAATATATGAGCGCGAGCCATGGACATAGAACTATGGGTGGAATAGAATAGGGTGATGGGGGTTATGTGGAGAAGACAAAAATGGACAAAGTCTCACATCAATGAGGCTAATCAATGGGCCATGGAGATTCCGATCAATTGATGTTAATGCAAGGAGTAGGGATTGCCATGCAACAGATGCACTAGAGCTATAAATGTATGAAAGCTCAATAAAAGAAACTAAGTGGGTGTGCATCCAACTTGCTTGCTCACGAAGACCTAGGGCACTTGAGGAGGCCAATTGTTGGAATATACAAGCCAAGTTCTATAATGAAAAATTCCCACTAGTATGACAAAACAAAAAGACTCTCTATCATGAAGATTATGGTGCCACTTTGAAGCACAAGTGTGGCAAAGGATAGTAGCATTGTCCCTTCTCTCTTTTTCTCTCCCTTTTTTGGGCCTTCTCTTTTTTATGGCCTTTCTCTTCTTCTTTTTTATTTATTTCCTCACTTGGGACAATGCTCTAGAAAATGATGATCATCACACTTCTATTTTATTACAACTCAATGATTACAACTCGATGCTAGAACGAAAGATGACTCTATATAAATGCCTCGGGCGGTGTACCAGGATATGCAATGAACTAAGAGTGACATGCATGAAAGAATTATGAACGGTGGCTTTGCCACAAATACTATGTCAACTACACGATCATGCTAAGCAATATGACAATGATGAATGTGTCATGATAAACGAAATGGTGGAAAGTTTCATGGCAATATATCTCGGAATGGCTATGGAAATGCCATAATAGGTAGGTATGGTGGCTATTTTGAGGAAGATATAAGGAGGTTTATGTGTTAAAGAGTGTATCATATCATGGGGTTTGGATGCACCGGCGAAGTTTGCACCAACTCTCAATGTGAGAAAGGGCAATGCACGGTACCGAAGAGGATAGCAATGAGGGAAGGGTGAGAGTGCGTATAATCCATGGACTCAACATTAGTCATAAGGAACTCACATACTTATTGCAAAAATCTACAAGTCATCAAAAACCAAGCACTACGCGCATGCTCCTAGGGGGATAGATTGGTAGGAAAAGACCATCGCTCGTCCCCGACCGCCACTCATAAGGAGGACAATCAAAGAACACCTCATGTTTCAAATTTGTTACATAACGTTTACCATACATGCATGCTACGGGACTTGCAAACTTCAACAAAAGAATTTCTCAAATTCACAACTACTCAACTAGCACGACTTTGATATTATTGCCTCCATATCTCAAAACAATCATCAAGCATCCAACTTCTCTTAGTATTCAAAACACTCATAAGAATTTTTTTACTAATCTTGAATACCTAGCATATTAGGATTATTTAAGCAAATTACCATGCTATTTAAGACTCTCAAAATAATCTAAGTGAAGCATGAGAGATCAATAGTTTCTATAAAACAAATCCACCACCGTGCTCTAAAAGATATAAGTGAAGTACTAGAGCAAAACTATATAACTCAAAAGATATAAGTGAAGCACATAGAGTATTCTAACAAATTCCAAATCATGTATGGTTCTCTCAAAAGGTGTGTACAGCAAGGATGATTGTGGTAAACTAAAAGGCAAAGACTCAAATCATACAAGATGCTCCAGGCAAAACACATATCATGTGGTGAATAAAAATATAGCTCCAAGTAAAGTTACCGATGGAAGTAGGCGAAAGAGGGGATGCCTTCCGGGACATCCCCAAGCTTTGGCCTTTAGGTGTCCTTAGATTATCTTGGGGGTGCCATGGGCATCCCCAATCTTAGGCTCTTGCCACTCCTTGTTCCATAATCCATCAAATCTTTACCCAAAACTTGAAAACTTCACAACACAAAACTTAAAGTAGAAAATCTCGTGAGCTCCGTTAGCGAAGGAAAACAAAAGACCACTTCAAGGTACTGTAATGAACTCATTCTTTATTTATATTGGTGTTAAACCTACTGTATTCCAACTTCTCTATGGTTTATAAACTATTTTACTAGCCATAGATTCATCAAAATAAGCAAACAACACACGAAAAACAGAATCTGTAAAAAACAGAACAGTATGTAGTAATCTGTAGCTAGCGCAAGATATGGAACCCCAAAAGTTCTAAAGTAAAATTCTGGACGTGGGGAATTTATCTATTAATCGTCTTCAAAAAGAATTAACTAAATATCACTTTTCAAATAAAAATGACAGCAGTTCTCGTGAGCGCTAAAGTTTCTGTTTTTTACAGCAAGATATCAAGACTTTCCCCAAGTCTTCCCAACGGTTCTACTTGGCACAAACACTAATTAAACACAAAAAACACAACCAAAAAAGAGTCTAGATAAATTATTTATTACTAAACAGGAGCAAAAAGCAAGGAATAAAAATAAAATTGGGTTGCCTCCCAACAAGCGCTATCGTTTAACGCCCCTAGCTAGGCATAAAAAGCAAGGATAGATCTAGGTATTACCATATTTGGTTTTAGGGAAAAAGAGAGCGAACTTGTTATATATGGAATTAATCTTTCTATTTTGACAAATTACATGGCCATTAATGGTATAAGAAAGATTAAGAATGTTGCAGAAATTGGCATCTAGGCTAGCTTTTATCTCTTTAATAGATTCATTTTGGTAAGAAAGCAAAAGAGATGTGATTTCAGCTTTCTCGTTAATGGGGTGCCCAAAAATAGTTTTCATCCTCTCATAGGTAGCTATAGGGTCCCCTTCAAGAAAAACCTCTTCAAAAATAGAGTCTAAAACTTGTTTGAATGAAGCGGGCAGCCCAACATAAATGCTTTTTAAGTCAACCTCAATTTGATATTGGGGTACATAGCTAGCCCGGATCCATAACCGCCTATCCCAAGCATCTTTCAAAGATTCATCGAGTAAATATCGAAAAATTCCAGAATCATCTTCATCAAAATTACTAAGGTTCTCATTGATAACTCCGTCAAGTTTTTCCATAGCATTCCGATTTATGAGTTTAGCTAAGATAGCAGGATTGTCTAACGCACTAGAACTTGGGAGAGAACCCCCAATTCTTTTTGGTTCCGACATGGCAAGGGAAAAGCGGGCGAAAGGAGGCAAATAGAGAAAGAGAGGGAGGATAGAGAGAGAGGGGGCGAATAAAACGACAAGGGTGAAGTGGGGGAGAGGAAAATGGCAAATAATGTAATGCGGGAGATAAGGGTATGTGATGGGTACTTGGTATGTTGTCTTTTGCGTAGACTCCCCGGCAAGGGCGCTAGAAATCTTCTTGCTACCTCTTGAGCACTGCGTTGGATTTCCTTGAAGAGGAAAGGATGATGCAGCAAAGTAGCGTAAGTATTTCCCTCAGTTTTTGAGAACCAAGGTATCAATCCAGTAGGAGGCTACGTGCGAGTCCCTCGTACCTGCACAAAACAAATAACTCCTCGCAACCAATGCGATAAGGGGTTGTCAATCCCTTGACGGTCACTTATGAGAGTGAAATATGATAGATATGATAGAATAATATTTTTGGTATTTTTGTGATAAAGATGCAATGTAAAATAAAAGCAAAGGAAATAACTAAGTATTGGAAGATTAATATGATCAAGATAGACCCGGGGGGCATAGGTTTCACTAGTGGCTTCTCTCAAGAGCATAAGTATTTTACGGTGGGTGAACGAATTACTGTTGAGCAATTGACAGAATTAAGCATATTTATGAGAATATCTAGGTATGAACATGTATATAGGCATCACGTCCGAGACAAGTAGACCGACTCCTGCCTGCATCTACTACTATTACTCCACTCATCGACCGCTATCCAGCAAGCATCTAGCGTATTAAGTTCATGAAAACAGAGTAACGCCTTAAGCAAGATGACATGATGTAGAGGGATAAATTCATGCAATATGATAAAAACCCCATCTTGTTATCCTCGATGGCAACAATACAATACGTGCCTTGCTGCCCCTACTGTCACTGGGAAAGGACACCGCAAGATCGAACCCAAAGCTAAGCACTTCTCCCATTGCAAGAAAGATCAATCTAGTAGGCTAAACCAAACTGATAATTCGAAGAGACTTGCATACATAACCGATCATACATAAAAGAATTCGGAGAAGATTCAAATATTGTTCATAGATAATCTTGATCATAAACCCACAATTCATCGGTCTCAACAAATACACCACAAAAGGAAGATTACATCGAATAGATCTCCAAAAGAGAGGGGGAGAACATTGTATTGAGATCCAAAAAGAGAGAAGAAGCCATCTAGCTAATAAATATGGACCCAAAGGTCTAAAGTAAACTACTCACACTTCATCGGAGAGGCTATGGTGTTGATGTAGAAGCCCTCCATGATGGATGCCCCCTCCGACGGAGCTGCGGAGTAGGCCCCAAGGTGGGATCTCCTGGATACAGAAGGTTACGGCGGTGGAATTAGGGTTTTGGTTCCGTATCTAATCATTTGGGGCTACGTAGGTATATATAGGAGGAAGGAGTACGTCGGTGGAGCAACAGGGGCCCCACGAGGGTGGAGGGCGCGCCTGGGGGGTACGCACGCCCCCTACCTCGTGGCTTCCTCCTTTATTTATTGACGTAGAGTCCAAGTCTCCTGGATCATGTTTGTTCCGAAAATCACGTTCCCGAAGGTTTCATTCCGTTTGGACTCCGTTTGATATTCCTTTTCTTCAAAACCGTAAAATAGGCAGAAAAAATAGCAATTCTGGGCTAGGCCTCCGGTTAATAGGTTAGTCCCAAAAATAATATAATAGTGGATAATAAAGCCCAATAATGTCCAAAACAGTAGATAATATAGCATGGAGCAATCAAAAATTATTGATACATTGGAGACGTATCAATGGCCCCCTTTGAAGTGTTATATGGACGAAAGTGTTGGACCGCTCTGAACTGGTCAGAAACTGGGGAACGTCCACTCTTCGGTCTGGATATTATCCAACATGCCAAAGAACAAGTCCGCGCTATTCGTGAGAATCTCAAATTTTCTCAGTCACGTCAGAAGAGTCAGTATGACCGTCATCATAAAGACATGGTCTGTCAACCTGGTGAAAAGGCTTATCTGCGAGTTACACCAATGAACGGTTCTCACCGCTTCGGGATCAAGGGCAAGCTAGCTCCTCGCTATATTGGCCCATTCACTATTTTGGAAAGGCATGGAAAAGTGGCATATCAATTGGAGCTTCCATCAAACCTTTCTCAGGTTCATGATGTGTTCCACGTGTCATAGCTCCGCCGTTGCTTCAAGGACCCAATCCGAGCAGTGGATCATGAAGTGCTCGAATTGCAACATGACCTCTCCTATAAAGACCATCCCGTCCGCATTCTCGACCAAGCTGAATGCCGCACACGTCAGAAGGCAATCAAGTTCTTCAAGGTCCAGTGGTCGCATCACTCCGAGGATGAAGCCACTTAGGAGCGCGAGGACCGCCTGCGTGATGAATACCCCACACTGTTTCCTTCTACCTCCTAAATCTAGGGATGAGATTTCTTGTAGTGGAGGAGTTTTGTAACGCCCGGATAATAAAGCTACAGTAAAACTCTGCTAATGATGCCACGTCACTTCGGTTACTGTTGATAACCTCGTGTTGATTCGAAACCGATACCAAATATCAAATTCAAAATCGAGTTGAACAATATATTTTTTTAAAATATTGAAATAAAAATGTTCGGTGGGTGCCAAATATTGCACTGGTAATTATTGTGGAGAAAACCCATTTTTAGAAGTTGCCTAAATATTTTAAAATGATTTAAAACAGAAAAGGAAATAAATAAAAGAAAAGGAATAAAAACAGAAAAACAAAACAAAAGAGAAATAGAAAAGGAAAACAACCCCCACGGGGGCACGACCCAGTTGGCCTCAGCCGCCCGAACGGGCCGGGCCAACCGGCCACCACCCACACCACTTACCCCACCCCCCCCCATGACGCGCCCCCTCCCCCGATCCAATCTGGATCAGGGCACGAACGGCTGCGTCCCCGCCGCCGCAGGGACCACGCCGCCGCCTAGGACCTCCTCACCAGCCTGCCTTCCCGTCATCCCCGTCCTCCTCCCCAAGCCCCGTTGCCCCGCTCCCTACGAAGCCTGGTGAGACCCCGGCCCGTGCCCCCAAACCGCTCCGCCTCGCACTCGTCACCACGGTCACCGCCGCCCCACTCCAGCGCGGTGCGCGGTCACCGCGCCCGCTGCTCGCCGTCCCGCACCCGCGCACGCCGCTCGGGGCCACACCCCATGCCCCGTCGCTCTCGGCCACGCCCCTACGAGCCATCGCTGTGCCCGCTTCCTCTGCTGCTGCCCTTGCCGCCCCGCCGCATGCAGTGCGCACCCGGCGCTCGCCTGCAGTCACCCAGTGTGTGCGCGGCACCGCGCCGCTCGCCCGCGACGGCCACGTCCCGCTCCCCTGCTCTAGTGCTGCTGCCTTGCTTGCTCCGCCGCCTGCTCCCCGGCACACCCCGGCAGCCCAGCGCCACTTGCGCAACCCCGCACCCGCGTACGCCGCTTCTCCCACGCTCGGCCCGCTGCCGTCGACAGCCTCCCGCCGCCCATGCACACCACTGCGCCCTCGCGTCGCCTGCGCCGTCCGCACCTCCCGCCCGCGTCGCCTCGCGCCGCTTGCCGTCTCCGCTGCCTCAGCCCGGCCGCGCCGTGGCCGCCCCTTCCTTCCCCGACGGCTGCGGCCGCCCGTTGCGGTGGTCGGCGACTCCTCGCCGTCCTCCCTGTGTTGGAATGGGCGGGCGCCCATCGCCCGCATGCCCGAACCCGATAGGACCCCTGGCCCAATGACAGCCGGGGCCCACCCCAGAATGTTATAAAAAAGAATTAAATAATAATAATAAAATCAATCAATTAATTAAAGAATTAATTAACTTAATTAATTTTGATTAATTAAACTAAACAACTAATTAAACTAATTAATTATGATTAGTTAGTCTAGTCAATGACGAACGGGACCCATTGTCAGGTTGACCAGTCAACATCCCTATTGACTGCCGACGTCGTGCTGACGTCAGCAAGCACTATTCTGGATAATGTTGAATTAAAATAATTAAATAAATGCTAAAAATGATTTAAATGTTTTAAAATCAATATAAAATAAACCGTAGCTCAGATGGAAAAACTTTGTACATAAAGTTGCTCAGAACGACAAGACGAATCCGGATACACAGCCCGTTCGTCCGCCACACATACCTAGCATAGCGAACATGCAACTTTCCCCCTCCGATTCATCTGTCCAAAAACACGAAACACTAGGGATATTTTCCCGAATGTTTCCCCCTTCACCGGTATCACCTCATACCGCATTAGGGCACACCTACCACCGTTACTTGTCATGTCATGCATCGTTATGCATCTGTTTGCATTGTATTCATTGTTTCTTCCCCCTCTTCTCTCCGGTAGACTACGAGACTGACGCCGATGCTGATGCCCCGATTGACAACGCTGTTAACGACCCCTCTTTCTTGCCAGAGTAACCAGGCAAGCCCCCTCCTTGATCACCATATATCGCCTATTCTTCTCTCTATTGCTTGCATTAGAGTAGTGTAGCATGTTAC
The DNA here is from genome assembly GCA_034509565.1 of Triticum monococcum. Lineage (NCBI taxonomy): Eukaryota > Viridiplantae > Streptophyta > Magnoliopsida > Poales > Poaceae > Triticum > Triticum monococcum. Next base: position 69,137,977 of record CM067842.1, on the reverse strand, counting down.
TGCTTTCCGCTAATCCTATCCTGATGCATAGCATGTCATTGTTGCTAAAGTTATTGATACCTTACCTGCAATCCCAATTGCTTAGTATAGGATGCTAGTTTATCATCAGCGGCCCTACATTCTTGTTCGTCTGGCATGCTATACTATCGGGCCGTGATCACTCGGGAGGTGATCACGGGTATATATTATATGCATATTATATGATACTTGTGGTGACTAAAGTCGGGTCGGCTTGTAGAGTACCCGCGAGTGATTCGCGGACTGGTACGAAAGGACGTTTGTCCCGACGGCCCTCTGAGTGGATCTTTGTGGCGGAGCGACATGGTAGGTGGAGACCACCTATGAGAGAGGTGGGCTTGGCCCTATTCGGTGTCCGTGGTTAATTCAATTAAAACGCCTAACGAGATCTGGGTATTTGATCTGAGTCTGGCCACTGGCCTATACGTACTAACCAACTACGCGGGAACATTTATGGGCACTCGACGTCGTGGTATCAGCCGAAGCCTTCGTGATGTCAGCAACTGAGCGGCGCGCGCCGGATTGGACCATAAGCCTGCTCTTGTATTAAGGGGGCTAGGTCTGCTTCCAGTCGCCCTCGCAACATGCAGGTGTGCAATGGGTGATGGGCCCAGACCCCTGCGCCATAGGATTTAGACGGGCGTGCTGACCTCTGTGTTGTGCCTAGGTGGGGCTGCGACGTGTTGATCTTCCGAGGTTGGGCATGACCGAAAATAGTGTGTCTGGAGAAAGGGGATCGAGCATGTTGGGAAATGTGGTGCACCCCTACAGGGAAGTTTATCTATTCGAATAGCCGTGTCCCTCAGTAAAAGGACAACCCGGAGTTGTACCTTGACCTTATGACAACTAGAACCGGATACTTAATAAAACACACCCTTCCAAGTGCCAGATACAAACGGTGATCGCTCTCTCACAAGGCGACGAGGGGAGGATCGCCGGGTAGGGTTATGCTATGCGATGCTACTTGGTGAATTTACCATCCACTCTCTTCTACATGCTTCAAGATGGAGGTTGCCAGAAGCGTAGTCTTCGATAGGTCTAGCTATCCTCCTCTTATTCTGGCATTCTACAGTTCAGTCCACATATGCTACCCTTCTCCATTTGATACCAATGCATACATATGTAGTGTAGCTCCTTGCTTCGAGTACTTTGGATGAGTACTCACGGTTGCTTTTCTCCCCCTTTTTCCCCTTTCTATACCCCATTGTTGCGGCCAGACGATGGAGCCCAGGAGCCAGACGCCACTGTCAATGATGACTCCTACTACTCTGGAGGTGCCTACTACTACATGCAGGCCGCTGACGATGACCAAGAGTAGTTTAGGAGGATCCCAGGCAGGAGGCCTGTGCCTCTTTCGATATGTATCCCAGTTTGTGCTAGCCATCTTATGACAACTTGTTTAACTTATGCCTATACTCAGATATTAATGCTTCCGCTGGCTCGTCTATGATCGAGCTCTTGTATTCGAGCCCTCGAGGCCCCTGCCTTGTAATATGATGCATGTATGACTTATTTTTATTTGTAGAGTTGTGTTGTGATATCTTCCCATGAGTCCCTGATCTTGATCGTACACGTTTGCGTGTATGATCAGTGTACGATTGAATTGGGGGTGTCACAGAACGTCACGTTGCATTGCCCCTTGTGATAGTGACCTTTATCATGCAGTATGTTGCTTTTATTCTTCACCATCACAAGTTCGTGCAACACTCAATTTTCTCTTACACTAAATCCGCACTATTAGAAGCAATTTTTATTGCCCTTTTGCACTTATGATAACTTACTTGAGGGATCTTGCTCAATCCCTAGGTAGGTATAGAGGACTCTTGAAAATAAGATTTGGGTTTAAGGGTTTTTGGATGCACAAGTAGTATCTCTACTTAGTGCGGAATTTTTGGCTAGCAAAGATAGGAGGCAAGCATCACATGTTAAAGGATCTATGACAATATGACTTCTATGTGAACATAAACAAATATAAATCATTAAGTTGTCTTTCTTGTCCAACGTCAACAATTGTGGCATATAATCTTTTGATGAGGACTCACACTCACAAAAGATTTCTAGGATAGTATATTTATATGTGAATCTTCTCTTCCCTTATTAATTCTTTCATGAGTTGCACCATTGACTAGTGCTATGTTTGTCAATCTCTAATAAAATTTTCTACTTATACTTTTCCTTATGTGGTGCCATCACCTACCATAGGATTAGTATATAATCTCATTGATTTATTTCTTTCCTTTCTCTTTTTCCTTCTTTATTTGAAACATGAAAGTAAACAAAGAAAAAACTCAAACTAAAATTTATTATATAACTTGCACACGATTACAAGGATAGATCACTAAGCAAACTCTCAAGGAAAGAAAGGATCGAACTAACTTTTATTCATCTAATGCAAAAGATCAAACTAAAATAAGTAAAAGTAAAAAGATAATGGGATGATACAATACCGGGGCACCTCCCCCAAGCTTGGCGGAAGCCAGGGGGAGTGCCCATACCCGATACTCAGTTCTCCTTTGGTGGTGAAGAAGATGATGGTGGTGATGAAGTAGAAATTTTGTCCTCGGATTTCCATGGCACTAGTGGTGGTGAGAAAGTGGAGGGTTTCCCCTTCGCTTCCTTCAGTTTCTGATGGAGAATAAAATTATCTATCCTCAACTCATCGTTATCCATCTCGAGTTTTATTATCTTCTTGCATAACGCCTCCATGCTCTCTTTTTGAACCGGGAGGAACCGATTGATCTTCTTCTTTGGAGGTCCAGCTATAGTGCCCCTCATCCCCATAGGACTTGGGGTTTGTGATGAAATCAGCAACATAGATCTCACCCTCGGAGTATTGGGAAGACATATTTTCATATCTAATGGGAAAGCAGCAAGAAAAGAGAACAGAGGATTTCTCCGTGATACGGTGATCAACAGGTTCAAGAAGTATATATAGTTTTTTATCTTGGAGGACAAGCATACGGGAGAAAAATGGAGTACGGAAGGTGTCCCAGGTGGGCATAACCCACCTGGGCGCGCCTTGCCTGGCACGCCCTGGTGTCTTGTGCCCACCATGGGACGCTTCCTGGAAAAGTTTATTTATTTCTGAAATTCTTAAATATTCCAAAACTAATAAAAAATTATTCGTGCAGATTTTTCGGAGTCCATTTACTTACCGTATCACGTACCTCCTTATTTTCACGATTCTGGAGTGTTCCGGGAGGACTCTTTTATGTGTTCTTCCGGTGTCAAAGTTTGGATAATATTACTTTTAACGTTAATGGGCGTACCTGAGATATAATGCTTTATTCGTTGCCCATTGAAAACCTTTGGGTTAGTACCTTCGGGATTATTTATTTTGATGGCTCCAGACCGGTAAACCTCCTCGATGACATATGGGCCTTCCCATTTTGAGAGGAGTTTTCCTGCAAAGAATCTCAAATGAGAGTTGTACAAAAGAACATATTCTCCGACTTTAAACTCACGCTTTTGGATTCTTTTATCATGCCATCTTTTAACTTTTTCTTTGAATAATTTTGCATTTTCATAAGCTTGGGTTCTCCATTCATCTAGAGAGTTAATATCAAATAACCTCTTTTCACCAGCCAGTTTGAACTCGTAGTTGAGTTCTTTAACTGCCTAAAATGCTTTATGTTCTAACTCAAGAGGCAAATGACAAGCTTTTCCATAAACCATTTTATAAGGAGACATACCCATAGGATTTTTATATGCTGTTCTTTAAGCCCAAAGTGCATCATCTAATTTCTTAGACCAATTCTTCCTGGATCTATTGATAGTCTTTTGCAAAATTAATTTTATTTCTTTATTGCTAAGTTCAACTTGACCACTAGACTGAGGATGATAGGGTGATGCAATTATATGGTTAACATCATACTTGGCAAGCATTTTACCGAAAGCACCATGAATAAAGTGTGAACCACCATCAGTCATTAAATATCTAGGGAGTCCAAACCTTGGGAAAATAACTCCCTTAAGCATTTTTAATAGAGGTGTTGTGATCAACACTACTAGTTGGAATAGCTTCTACCCATTTAGTAACATAATCAACATCAACCAAAATATGTGTATGCCCATTAGATGAAGGAAAAGGTCCCATGTAATCAAATCCCCAAACATCAAATGGTTCAACAGCAAGTGAATAATTCATAGGCATTTGTTGATGCTTACCGATATTACCTATTCTTTAACATTCATCACAATATAAGACAAACTTACGGGCATCCTTGAAGAGAGTAGGCCAATAAAATCCAGACTGGAATACCTTACGAGCAGTTCTATCTCCAGCATGATGCCCTCCATAAGCTTCGGAGTGACATTTCCATAGGATTTGTCCCTGCTCATGCTCAGGTACACAACGTCTAATAATACCATCTACTCCTTCTTTATAAAGATGTGGGTCATCCCAAAAGTAATGTCTTAAATCATAGAAGATTTATTTTTGTTTTATTGGTATGTAAAGCTAGGTGGTAAATATTTAGCAACAATGTAATTAGCATAGTCAGCATACCAAGGAGTACTATGAGAAACATTTATTGCAGCTAACTGCTCATCAGGAAAACTATCATCAATAGGTAGTGGGTCATCAAGCACATTTTCAAGCCTAGACAAATTATTGATAACCCACAAGTGTAGGGGATCAATTGTAGCCTCTTTCGATAAGTAAGAGTGTCGAACCCAACGAGGAGCTAAATGTAGAACAAATATTCCCTCAAGTTCTATCGACCACCGATACAACTCTATGCACGCTTAACGTTCGCTTTACCTAGAACAAGTAAGAAACTGGAAGTACTTTGTAGGTGTTTTTCGATAGGTTTGCAATATAATAAAGAGCACGTAAATAAAAAGAAGGGGCTGTTTAGATAAAGAAACAATAAAGTTAGTAGAGCGAGTGTGGAAAAGTGGTGGTAGGAGCTGTGAAACTTTCCCTAAGCAATTGACTACTTTACTAGACCGATAGCAAGTTTTATGTGGGAGAGGCCACTTCTAGCATGTCATCCCTTACTTGGAATTATATGCACTTATGATTGGAACTATTAGCAAGCATCCGCAACTACTAAAGTTCATTGAGGTAAAACCCAACCATAGCATTAAGATATATTGGCCCCCCTTCAATCCCGTATGCATCAATTTCTATGTTAGGTTGAAGCTTCTATCACTCTTGCCCTCCAATACATAGTCCTATCAACATACAACTAACCCTATTGTGTGATCCACGCGCGCGCTCATATGATGGGCACCAAAGGACAACAACATAACCACAAGCAAATTAAACCAATCGTAGCAATTCACCAATTACCGATAGGACAACGAAAATCTACCCAGACATCATAGGATGGCAACACATCATTGGATAATAATATGAAGCATAGAGCACCATGTTCAAGTAGAGGGTACAGCGGGTTGCGGGAGAGTGGACCACTGTAGATTGATGGGGGAAGGTGATGAAGATGTTGGTGAAGATGACGGAGGTGTTGGTGTAGATCGCCGTCACACGATGATGGCCCCGGCGGCATTCCGGCGCCACCGGGAGAGAGGTGGAGAGAGCTCCCCTTCTTCTTCTTCTTCTTCTTCTTCTTCTTCTTCTTATTCTTCTTCCTTGACCTTCTCCCTAGATGGGAGAAGGGTTTCCCCTCTGGTCCATGGCCTCCACGGCGGTGGAGGGGCGAGAGCCCCTCCGAGATTGGATATGTCTCACTGTCTCTCTCTGTTTTTGCCTTCTGATTCTGCCCTTTCACCGTTTCTTAAATTCCCGGAGATCCGTAGCTCCAATTGGGCTGAAATTTGAACACGTTCTCTATCCGGATATTGGCTTTCTTGCGGCGAAATAAGGGCACCAACCGCCTTACATGGTGGCCACGAGGGCCCAGGGCGCACCTGACCCCCTGGGTGCCCCCCTGCCTCGTGGCCCCCTCGGGCATCGTCCCGCGTTGATTCTGCTTCCCAAAAATCACATATATTCCAAAAAAATCTCCGTCAATTTTTATCCTGTTTGGACTCCGTTTGATATGGATTTTCCACGAAACAAAAAATATGCAACAAACAGGAACTGGCACTGGGCACTGATAACCCACAAGTATAGGGGATCAATTGTAGCCTCTTTCGATAAGTAAGAGTGTCGAACCCAACGAGGGGCTAAAGGTAGAACAAATATTCTCTCAAGTTCTATCGACCACCAATACAACTCTACCCACGCTTAACGTTCGCTTTACGTAGAACAAGTATGAAACTAGAAGTACTTTGTAGGTGTTGTTGGATAGGTTTGCAAGATAATAAAGAGCGCGTAAATAAAAAGTAGGGGCTGTTTAGATAAAGAAATAACTAAGTTAGTTTTAGTATAGAGCTTGTTGTCAAACGAGAAAGTTATTTGTCCCTAGGCAATCGATAACTAGACCGGTAATCATTATTGCAATTTTATTTGAGGGAGAGGCATAAGCTAACATACTTTCTCTTCTTGGATCATATACACTTATGATTGGAACTCTAGCAAGCATCTGCAACTACTAAAGATCATTAAGGTAAAACCCAGCCATAGCATTAAAGTATCAAGTCCTCTTTATCCCATATGCAAACAACCTACGTACTCGGGTCTGTGCTTCTGTCACTCACGCCACCCACCATAAGCAAATCATCAACATATTGCAAACCCTACAGCGGGCATCCCTCACGCTTGCGCGACACGAAGAGAACCATAGGACAGCACCAATAATAAAACATGCAACTCAAACCAATCATGATCATCAATTAACCCATAGGACAAAACAGATCTACTCAAACATCATAGGATAGCCATACATCATTGGGAAATAATATATAGCATTGAGAACCATGTTAAAGTAGAGATTACATCGGGTAAAAGAGGGGTTACACCGCTGCATAGAGGGGGGAAGAGTTGGTGATGATGGCGGTGAAGTAGTTTGTGTAGATTGCGGTGATGATGATGGCCCCGGCGGAGTTTCCGCGCTACCGAGAGAGAGGGGGAGAGAGCCCCCCTCCTTCCTCTTCTTCCTTGACCTTCTCCCTAGATGAAAGAAGGGTTTCCCCTCTAGTCCATGGTCTCCATGGCGTAGGAGGGGCGAGAGCCCCTCTGAGATTGGATCTGTCTCTCTGTCTCTCTCTCTCTGTTTCTGCGTTCCCTGATTCTACCCTTTCACCGTTTCTTAAATTACCGGAGATCCGTAGCTCCGATAGGGCTGTAATTTTAACACAATCTCTATCCGCATATTAGCTTTCCTTCCGCGAAAGAAGGGTACCAACCGCCTTACGGGGTGTCCATGAGGGTCAGGGGTGCGCCCCCTGCCTCGTGGGCCCCTCGAGCATCGTCTTGCGTTGATTCTTCTTCCCAAAATCACATATATTCCAAAAAATATACCCGTCAGTTTTTATCCCGTTTGGACTCCGTTTGATATGGATTTTCTACGAAACAAAAACATGCAACAAACAGGAACTGGCACTGGGCACTGGATTAATATGTTAGTCCCAAAATAGTATAAAAAGTTGCCAAAAGTATATGAAAGTTGTAAAATATTGGCATGGAACAATCAAAAATTATAGATACAACAGAGACGTATCAGCATCCCCAAGATCAATTCCTGCTCGTCCTCGAGTAGGTAAACGATAAAAAAGATAATTTTTGATGTGGAATGCTACCTAGCATAATATTGATCATGTAATCTAATCATGGCCTGAATAATAAGACACGAGTGATTCAAATCAATAGTCTATCATTTGACATTAAGACAATAATACTTCAAGCATACTAATAAAGCAATCATGTCTTTTCAAAATAACATGGCCAAAGAGAGTTATCCCTACAAAATCATATGGTCTGGCTATGCTCCATCTTCACCACACAAAATATTCAAATCGTGCACAACCCCGATGACAAGCCAAGCAATTGTTTCATACTTTTGACGTTCTCAAACCTTTTCAACTTTCACGGAATACATGAGCGTGAGCCATGGACATAACACTATGGGTGGATAAGAATATGATGATGGAGGTTGTGTGGAGAAGACAAAAAGGAAGAAAGTCTCACACCAATGCGGCTAATCAATGGGCTATGGAGATGCCCATCAATTGATGTCAATGCGAGGAGTAGGGATTGCCATGCAACAGATGCACTAGAGCTATAAGTGTATGAAAGCACAAACTGAAACTAAGTGGGTGTGCATCCAACTTGCTTGCTCATGAAGACCTCGGCCATTTGAGGAAGCCCATCATCGGAATATACAAGCCAAGTTCTATAATGAAAAATTCCCGCTAGTATATGAAAGTGATAACTCAAGAGACTCTCTATATGAAGAACATGGTGCTACTCTAAAGCACAAGTGTGGTAAAAGTATAGTAACATTGCCCCTTCTCTCTTTTTCTCTCATTTGTTTTATTTTCTTTTTGTTTTCTTTTTTTGATGGGCTTGTTGGGCCTCTTTTTTTAATTTGGGCTTCTTTGGCCTCTTTTATTTTTATTACCTCACATGGGACAATGTTCTAATAATGATGATCATCACACTTTTATTTACTTACAACTCGATATTACAACTCGATGTCTAGAACAAAGATATGACTCTATATGAATGCCTCCGGTGGTGTACCGGGATGTACAATGATCTAGCATAGCAATGACATAAAAAATGGACAAGCCATGAAAACATCATGCTATCTATCTTACGTTCATGCAAAGCAATATGACAATAGATGCTGAAGTCATGTATATGATGATGATGATGGAAGTTGCATGTCAATATATCTTGGAATGGCTATGGAAATGCCATAATAGGTAGGTGTGGTGGCTGTTTTGAGGAAGATATAAGGAGGCTTATGTGTGACAGAGCGTATCATATCACGGGGTTTGGATGCACCGGCGAAGTTTGCACCAACTCTCGAGGTGAGAAAGGGCAATGCTTGGTACCGAAGAGGCTAGCAATGATGAAAGGGTGAGAGTGCGTATAATCCATGGACTCAACATTAGTCATAAAGAACTCACATACTTATTGCAAAAGTATATTAGCTATCGAAACAAAGTACTACGCGCATGCTCCTAGGGGGATCAATTGGTAGGAAAAGACCATCACTTGTCCCCGACTGCCACTCATAAGGAAGACAATCAATAAATAAATCATGCTCCGACTTCATCACATAACGGTTCACCATACGTGCATGCTACGGGAATCACAAACTTTGACACAAGTATTTCTACAATCCACAATTACCCGCTAGCATGACTCTAATATCACCATCTTTATATCGCAAAACTATTGCAAGGAATCAAACATATCATATTCAGTGATCTACAAGTTTTATGTAGGATTTTATGACTAACCATGTGAATGACCAATCCCTATCATCTCTCTAAATAGATATAAGTGAAGCAAGAGAGTTTAATTATTTCTAAAAAATATGCCCATGCTCTAACAAATATAAGTGAAGCAAAAGATCATTCTATAAATCGCGGTTTTCTATGTGAAGAGAAACATGCAATCCAAACTTCAAAAGATATCAGTGAAGCACATGAAGCATTCTATAAAGCCATACTAAAAATATATAAGTGAAGTGCATTGATCATTCTATAAATCAACCAAGGACTATCTCATACCAGCATGGTGCATAAAAAAAAGTGAAAACTAAATGCAAAAGACGCTCCAAGATTTATGCATATCATGTGACGAATAAAAATATAGCTCCAAGTGAAATTACCGATGATCGTTAGAAGAAAGAGGGGATGCCTTCCGGGGCATCCCCAAGCTTGGTTGCTTGGGAATCCTTGAATATTTCCTTGGGGTGCCTCAGGCATCCCCAAGCTTAGGCTCTTGCCACTCCTTATTCCTTCATCCATCATGATCTCTCCCAAAACATGAAAACTTCAATCACACATAACAGAAAGTTTGGTAAGATCCGTTAGTATAATAAAGCAAATCACTACCCTAAGTAATGTTGCAAACAAATTCATATTTTGTTTTTTCATTGTAGCTACTGTAATATAACGTTTCCACAGCTTAATCCACTGACAGAAATTGATAGTTTCATCAAAACAAGCAAACTATGCATCAAAAAACAGAATCTGTCTTAAACAGGACAGTCTTTAGTAATCTGAACATTAACCATACTTCTGGTTCTTCAACAATTCTGAAACAATTAGGAAAAATAAAAAATTTGTATAGAAAGACAGTGCAGAAAGGTTGATAACCGTTTGATGTTCCAGTAAAAAATGTAAAATCATGCACTACAGACAAAGTTTCTGTTCTGCACCATACAAACCAACAAGCAATGTAAATATCCTAAAGGCAAATCTTGGCACATTATTTTTATAATACAATGGAATTCTACAAGGGGATAATTATTTTTGTTGAAAATTTTCTGTAACCAAGATTCACAAAGTTTCCGTCAGCATGAACAAAGTTCAAGGAGCTCCCCCACTTCAACAATGCTTGTCTCTCTCACTTTCACTTTCCTTTTTGCAAAGTTTTGGGTTCCCCTCTTTATTTATTTTTTGTTTTTAAACTATATAAAATCACTCAACAGAAGTAAATGACTCTCTAAAACTTCTGGGTTGTCTACCTGGCACTGCTTTCTTTAAAGCCATTAAGCTAGGCATATAGTGCTCAAGTAATGGATCCACCCGGATCCCAAGGTATATCAAAGCCAATTTGAATTAGCAATGATTTGGCATTTAGTAGTGAGCAAAAGGCAACATATATCATGTAACAACGAAGTCTAACTCTCTTCCTATGCATCAGCATATCATAAAACAACAATTCATGCACACAAAGTAAAGGCCAATGCATAGTATAAACAGTTTCTTGCAATTTTATCATATTGGAAACATGGAGAGGCGGAGATGTAGTTCCTCTCTCATAGTAATTGCAAGTAGGAGCAGCAAGCACATGCATATTATATGTGCAATGGTAAAAGGCAACCCATCAACATAATCCTTAATAAGTGCAAACTTCTCCTATATAGTGTAGTCGGGAGAATTCAAAAAGATAATAGGACTATCATGCGTGGGTGCAATAGCAACAATTTCATGTTTAACATAAGGAACTATAGCAAGTTCATCTCCATAAGCATAATTCATATTGGCATCTTGGCCACAAGCATAGCAAGCATCATCAAAAGGGGATATATCAAAACAATCAATGAGATCATAACAATCATCATAGCCATCATCCTTCGGTAAGCACGAAGGGAAATTAAACAATGTATGAGTTGAAGAGTTACTCTCATTAGAAGGTGGGAACGGGTAGCTAATCCGCTCTTCCTCCTTTTGGTCTCTGCTCTCCTCACCATCTTTTTTATCCAATGAGCTCATAGTTTCATCAACTTCTTCTTCCATAGACTCCAGCAAAATATTAGTCTCTTCTTGGACAGCGGAGACTCTCTCAATAAAATCATCAATATCGGAATTGAATTCATAATTTTCATAGCACTATTTAAGTATAGCAAAATTTTCAGGTCTGTAAACAGCATCATCAAGATTTTCACACTCTTTAAACAAAGATTCAATTTCATAAGCACCCATAAAAGCAAAGAATTCTTCTATTTGTTCCACATCATAGTAATCATATATACCATTAGCATAAGAAGCCGAGGTTTTATCATCATTAAATTTGCATGAAAATGGAAGGTGTGGAGCCTTCATCCTAGAGCAACAAGTATAATCATATCTCAAGCATAGTTCCCGAGCATACCAGTGCAACATATGAATTCGATCCCATAATAGTTTCCCTTTTTGAGTCAAGCGATAATCCCTAAAGTATTCACGTTGATCCAACGTGTCTCCCATTACATAATTGAATGGGGTTTTCTCAGGATTATCAAAGTAGTACATAATATTTTTCTCATAACCAGCATTGAGGGTTTTAGGAGGTTCCCCATCTCCATGAGTAGCAAGTACACCTAATTTTTTGGTATTTCGTGTTCCATATCCATAACTAAAGATAGAAAACAACTTAGAGCAACAAATAAAAATTACTTAGTGATAAAGCAAACAAGCACACACGAGAATATTCACCCCACGCTATAACTCCCCGGCAACGGCGCCAGAAAAAGGTCTTGATAACCCACAAGTATAGGGGATCAATTGTAGCCTCTTTCGATAAGTAAGAGTGTCGAACCCAACGAGGAGATAAAGGTAGAACAAATATTCCCTCAAGTTCTACCGACCACCGATACAACTCTACGCACGCTTAACGTTCGCTTTACCTAGAACAAGTATGAAACTATAAGTACTTTGTAGGTGTTGTTGGATAGGTTTGCAAGATAATAAAGAGCGTGTAAATAAAAAGTAGGGGCTGTTTAGATAAAGAAATAACTAAGTTAGTTTTAGTAGAGAGCTTGTTGTCAAATGAGAAAGTTATTTGTCCCTAGGCAATCGATAACTAGACCAGTAATCATTATTGCAATTTTATTTGAGCGAGAGGCATAAGCTAACATACTTTCTCTTCTTGGATCATATGCACTTATGATTGGAACTCTATCAAGCATCCACAACTACTAAAGATCATTAAGGTAAAACCCAACCATAGCATCTTTATCCCATACGCAAATAACCTACTTACTCGGGTTCATGCTTCTGTCACTCACACCACCCACCATAAGAAAATCATGAACATATTGCAAACCCTACAGCGGGGATTCCTCACCCTTGCGCGACACGGAGAGCATCGTAGGACAGCACCAATAATAAAACATGCAACTCAAACCAATCACGATCATCAATTAACCCATAGGACAAAACGGATCTACTCAAACATCATAGGATAGCCATACATCATTGGGAAATAATATATAGCATTGAGCACCATGTTCAAGTAGATACTACAGCGAGTAAAGGAGGGGTTACACTGCTGCATAGAGGGGGGAAGAGTAGGTGATGATGGCGGTGAAGTTGTTGGTGTAGATTGTGGTGATGATGATGACCCTGGCGGCGTTTCGGCGCCACCGGCAGAGAGAGGGAGAGAGCCTCCCTTCTTCTTATTCTTCCTTGACCTTCTCCCTAGATGGGAGAAGGGTTTCCCCTCTGGTCCATGGTCTCCATGGCGTGGGAGGGGCGAGAGCCCCTCCGAGATTGGATCTGTCTCTCTGTCTCTCTCTGTTTCAGTGTTCCCAGATTCTGCCCTTTCACCGTTTCTTAAATTCCTGGAGATCCATAATTCCGATTGGGCTGAAATTTTTACACTATCTCTATCCGGATATTAGCTATCTTGAGGCGAAAGAAGGGCACGAACCACCTTACACTATCTCTATCCGGATATTAGCTATCCACCACGAGGGTTAGGGGCGCGCCTGCCCCCCCCCCCCCGCCTCATGGGCCCCTCGAGCATCATCTCGCGTTGATTATTCTTCCAAAAAATCACATATATTCCAAAAAAATCTCCGTCAGTTTTTATCTCATTTTCCGTTTGATATGGATTTTCTATGAAACAAAAAACATGCAACAAACAGGAACTGGCACTGGGCACTGGATCAATATGTTAGTCCCAAAAATAGTATAAAAATTTGCTAAAAGTATATGAAAGTTGCAGAATATTGGCATGGAACAATCAAAAATTATAGATACGACGAAGACGTATCAAGCACTGGATCAATATGTTACTCCCAAAAATAGTATAAAAAGTTGCCAAAAGTATATGAAAGTTGTATAATATTGGCATGGAACAATAAAAATTATAGATACGACGGAGACGTACCAGCATCCCCAAGCTTAATTCTTGCTCGTCCTCGAGTAGGTAAATGATAATAAAGATAATTTCTTATGTGGACTGCTACCTTGCATAATCTTGATCATGTAATCTAATCATGGCATGAATATTAAGACACGAGTGATTCAAAGCAATAGTCTATCATTTCGCATTAAGACAATAATACATCAAGCATACTAATAAAGCAACCATGTCTTTTCAAAATAACATGGCCAAAGAAAGTTATCCCTACAAAATCATATGGTCTGGCTATGCTCCATCTTCACCACACAAAGCATTCAAATCATGCACAACCCCGAAGACAAGCCAAGCAATTGTTTCATACTTTTGACGTTCTCAAACCTTTTCAACTTTCACGCAATACATGAGCATGAGCCATGGACATAGCACTATAGGTGGAATAGAATATGATGATGGAGGTTTTGTGGAGAAGACAAAAAGGAAGAAAGTCTCACATCGACGTGGCTAATCAATGGGCTATGGAGATGCCCATCAATGGATATCAATGCGAGGAGTAGGGATTGCCATGCAACGGATGCACTAAGAGCTATAAGATAATGAAAGCTCAAACTGAAAACTAAGTGGGCGTGCATCCAACTTGCTTGCTCATGAAGACCTAGGGCATTTGAGGAAGCCCATCGTTCGAATATATAAGCCAAGTTCTATAATGAAAATCCCCACTAGTATATGAAAGTGATAACTCAAGAGACTCTCTATATGAAGAACATGGTGCTACTCTAAAGCACGAGTGTGGTAAAAGGATAGTAACATTGTCCCTTCTCTCTTTTCTCTCATTTTTTTGTAGGCTTCTTTGGCCTCTCTCTTTTTTGGGGGGGATTCTTTGGCCACTTTTATTTTGATAACCTCACATGGGAAAATGTTCTAATAATGATGATCATCACACTTTTATTTACTTAAAACTCAATATCACAACTCGATACTGGAACAAAGATATGACTCTATATGAATGCCTTCGGCGGTGTACCGGGATATGCAATGATCTAGCGTAGCAATGACATCAAAAAATGGACAAGCCATGAAAACATCATGCTAGCTATCTTACAAGCATGCAAAGCAATAAAACAATGAATGCTCAAGTCATGTATATGATGATGACGGAAGTTGCATGGCAATATATCTCGGAATGGCTATGGAAATGCCATAATAGGTAGGTATGGTGGCTGTTTTGAGGAAGATATAAGGAGGTTTATGCATGATAGAGCGTATCATATCACAGGGTTTGGATGCACTGGCGAAGTTTGCACCAACTCTCGAGGTGAGAAAGGGCAATGCACGGTACCAAAGAGGCTAGCAATGATGGAAGGGTGAGAGTGCGTATAATCCCTGGACTCACATTAGTCATAAAGAACTCATATACTTATTGCAAAAGTTTATTAGCCCTCGAAGCAAAGTACTACTACGCATGCCCCTAGGGGGATAGATTGGTAGGAAAATACCATCGCTTGTCCCCGACCGCCACTCATAAGGAAAGCAATCAAAGAACACCCCATGCATCAAATTTGTCACACAACTTTTACCATACGTGCATGCTACGGGACTTGCAAACCTCAACACAAGTATTTCTCAATTTCACAATTACTCGACTAGAACGACTCTAATATCACCACCTATATATCGCAAAATGATACGTCTCCAATGTATCTATAATTTTTGATTGCTCCATGCTATATTATCTACTGTTTTAGACATTATTGGGCTTTATTATCCACTTTTATATTATTTTTGGGACTAACCTATTAACCGGAGGCCCAGCCCAGAATTGTTGTTTTTTGCCTGTTTTAGGGTTTCGAAGAAAAGGAATATCAAACGGAGTCCAAACGGAATGAAACCTTCGGGAACGTGATTTTCTCATCGAATACAACTCAGGAGACTTGGACCCTATGTCAAGACACGTAACAGGAGGCGACGAGGTAGGGGGCGCGCCTCCCCCCCAAGCGCGCCCTCCACCCTTGTGGGCCCCCTATTGCTCCACCGACGTACTTCTTCCTCCTATATATACCCACGTACCCCCAAACGATCAGACACGGAGCCAAAACCCTAATTCCACCACCGTAACTTTCTGTATCCACGAGATCCCATTGAATAATATTTGAATACAACTCAGGAGACTTGGACCCTACGTCAAGACACGTAACAGGAGGCGACGAGGTAGGGGGCGCGCCTCCCCCCCCCCCCCAAAGTCTATCTATGAATAATATTTGAATCTTCTCTGAATTATTTTATGTATGATGGGTTATCTTTGCAAGTCTCTTTGAATTATCAGTTTGGTTTGGCCTACTACATTGATCTTTCTTGCAATGGGAGAAGTGCTTAGCTTTGGGTTCAATCTTGCGGTGTCCTTTCCCGGTGACAGTAAGGGCAGCAAGGCACGTATTGTATTGTTGCCATCGAGGATAACAAGATAGGGTTTTCTTCATATTGCATGAGTCTATCCCTCTACATCATGTCATCTTGCTTAAGGCATTACTTTGTTTTTAACTTAATACTCTAGATGCATGCTGGATAGCAGTCGATGAGTGGAGTAATAGTAGTAGATCCAGACAGGAGTCGGTCTACTTGTCTCGGACGTGATGCCTATATACATGATCATACCTGGATATTCTCATAACTATGCTCAATTCTGTCAATTGCTCAACAGTAATTTGTTCACCTACCGTAGAATACTTATGCTCTCGAGAGAAGCCACTAGTGAAACCTATGGCCCCCGGGTCTATCTTTATCATATCAATCTCCTACTACTTAGTTATTTACTTTGCCTTTATTTTACTTTGCATCTTTATCATAAAAATACCAAAAATATTATCTTATCATATCTATCAGATCTCACTCTCGTAAGTGGCCCTATAGGGATTGACAACCCCTATTTGTGTCGGTTGCGAGGATTTATTTGTTTTGTGCAGGTGCGAGGGACTCGTGCGTAGCCTCCTACTGGATTGATACCTTGGTTCTCAAAAACTGAGGGAAGTACTTACGCTACTTTTCTGCATCATCCCATCCTCTTTGGGGAAACCAACGCAGAGCTAAAAGAGGTAGCACAAAACTATTGCAAGGAATCAAACATATCATATTCAGTGATCTACAAGTTTTATGTATGATTTTATAACTAACCATGTGAATGATCAATTCCTGTCATCTCTCTAAATAGATATAAGTGAAGCAAGAGAGTTTCATTCTTTCTAAAAAATATATGCCCACACTCTAACAAATATAAGTGAAGCAAAATAGCATTCTATAAATGGTGGTTTTCTATGTGAAGAGAAACAGGCAATCCAAACTTCAAATGATATAAGTGAAGCGCATGAAGCATTCTATAAAGCCATACTCAAAAGATATAAGTGAAGTGCAATGATCATTCTATAAATCAACCAAGGACTATCTCATACCAGCATGGTGCATAAAAAAATGTGAAAACTAAATGCAAAAGACACTCTAAGATTTTCACATATCGCATGAACGAAACGAATCCGAAAACTTACCGATACTTGTTGAAGAAAGATGGGATGCCTTCCAGGTCATCCCCAAGATTAGACGCTTGAGTATCCTTGAATATTTACTTGGGGTGCCTTGGGCATCCCCAAGCTTGAGCTCTTGCCTCTCCTCCTTCTCCTCACATTGAGACCTCCTCGATCTTCGAACACTTCATCCACACAAAACTCAACAGAAGACTCGGTAAGATCCGTTAGTATAATAAAGCAAATCACTACTCTAATACTATTGCAAACCAATTCATATTTGTTTTTTGCACTGTATCTACTGTAATATAACTTTTCCATGGCTTAATCCACCGATAGAAATCGATAGTTTAATCAAAACAAGCAAACAATGAATCAAAAACAGAATCTGTCTTAAACAGGACAGTCTGTAGTAATCTGAACATTCACCATACCTCTGGTACTCAAAACATTCTACCAAAATTAGGACAAATAAAAAATTTGTATAGAAAGACAGTGCAAAAAGTTTCAGAACCGTTTGACGTACCAGTAAAAAATGTAAAATCACGCACTACAGCCAAAGTTTCTGTTTTGCACCGCACAAACCAACAAGAAATGTAAACATCCTAAAGGCGAATCTTGGCACATTATTTTTATAATGCAATGGAATTGTACAACAGGATAATTATTTTTGTTGAAAAGTTTCTGTAATCAAGATTCACAAAGTTTGTGTGAGCATGAACAAAGTTCAAGGAGCTCCCCCACTTCAACAATGCTTGTCTCTCTCACTTTCACATTCCTTTTTGAAAAGTTTTGGGTTCCCCTCTTTATTTTTTTGTTTTTAAACTTTATAAAAGAACTCAACAGAAATAAATGACTCTTTAAAACTTCCGAGTTGTCTCCCTGGCAGCGCTTTCTTTAAAGCCATTAAGCTAGGCATAAAGTGCTCAAGTAATGGATCCACCCGGATCCCACGGTATATCAAAGCCAATTTTAATTAACAATGATTTATGATTTAGTAGTGAGCACAAAGCAACATATATCAAGCAATGACGAAGTCTAAATCTCTTCCTATGCATTGACATGTCATAAAAGAGCAATTCATGCACATCAAGTGAAGGCCAATACATAGCATAAGCAGTTTCTTGCAATTCTATCGTGTTGGAAACATAAAGAGGCACAGATATAGTTCCTCTCTCATAATAATTGCAAGTAGGAGCAGCAAGCACATGCATATTATAGTCATCAAAATTATCATGTGCAATGGTAAAAGGCAACCCATCAATACAATCCTTAATAACTGCAAACCTCTCTGATATAGTGTAGTCGGGAGAATTTAAAAAGATAATAGGACTATCATGCGTGGGTGCAATAGCAACAATTTCATGTTTAACATAAGGAACTATAGCGAGTTCATCTCCATAATCATAATTCATATTGTCATCTTGGCCATAAGCATAGCAAGCATCATCAAAAAGGGGTATTTCAAAAGAATCAATGGGATCATAACAATCATCATAGCAATCATCCTTCGGTAAGCATGAAGGAAAATTAAACAATGTATGATTTGAAGAGTTACTCTCTTTAGAAGGTGGGCACGGGTGGCTAATCCGCTTTCCCTCCTTTTGCTCTTCACGCTCCTCCTCATCTTTTCATCCAATGAGCTCGCGGTTTCATCAATTTCTTCTTCCATAGATTCCTACAAAATATTAGTCTCTTCTTGGACAGCGGAGACTTTCTCAATAAAATCATCAATATCGGAATTGAATTCATAATTCTCATAGCAATATCTAAGTATAGCAAAATTTTCAGGTCTATAAACTGAATCATCAAAATCAACGAACTCTTCTATTTGTTCCACATCATAGTAACCATACATGCCTTTAGCATAAGAACCCAAGGTTTTATCATCATTAAATTCATCCTAGAGCAACAAGTATAATCATATCTCAAGCATAGTTCTCGAGCATACCAATGCAACATATGAATTTGATCCCATAATAGTTTCCCTTTTTGAGTCAAGCGATGATCCCTAAAGTATTCATGTTGATCCAACGTGTCTCCCATTACAAAATTGAATGGGGTTTTCTAAGGATTATCAAAGTAGTACATAATATCTTTCACATAATGAGCATCGAGGGTATTAGGAGGTTCCCCATCTTCATGAGTAGCAAGTAAACCTAATTTTTTTAGTATTTCGTGTTCCATATCTATAACTAAAGATAGAGGACAACTTAGAACAGCAAATAAAAAATTACTTAGTGAAAAAGCAAACAAGCACACACGAGAATATTCACCCCACGATGTTGCCCCCCGGCAACGGCGCTAGAAAAAGGTCTTGATAACCCACAAGTATAGGGGATCAATTGTAGACTCTTTCGATAAGTAAGAGTGTCAAACCCAACGAGGAGCTAAAGGTAGAGCAAATATTCCCTCAGGTTCTATCGACCACCGATACAACTCTACGCACGCTTAACGTTCGCTTTACCAAGAACAAGTAGGAAACTAGAAGTACTTTGTAGGTGTTTTTGGATAGGTTTGCAAGATAATAAAGAGTGCGTAAATAAAAAGTAGGGGTTGTTTAGATAAAGAAACAATAAAGTTAGTATATCAAGTGTGGAAAAGTGGTGGTAGCAGTTGTGAAATTGTCCCTAAGCAATTGACTACTTTACTAGACCGATAGCAAGTTTTATGTGGGAGAGGCCACTGCTAGCATGTCATCCCTGACTTGGAATTCTATGCACTTATGATTGGAACTATTAGCAATCATCTGCAACTACTAATGTTCGTTAAGGTAAAACCTAACCATAGCATTAAGATATATTGGTCCCCCTTCAATCCCGTATGCATCAATTTATATGTTAGGTTGAAGCTTCTGTCACTCTTGCCCTCCAATACATAGTCCTATCAACATACAACTAACCCTATGGTGTGATCCACGCACGCGCTCATATGATGGACTCCAAAGGACAGCAACATAACCCGAAGCAAATTAAACCAATCATAGCAATTCACCAATTACCGATAGGACAACGAAAATCTACTCAGACATCATAGGATGGAAACACATCATTGGATAATAATATGAAGCATAGAGCACCATGTTCAAGTAGAGGGTACAATGGGTTGCGGGAGAGTGGACCGTTGTAGATAGATGGGGGAAGGTGATGAAGATGTTGGTGAAGATGACGGAGGTGTTGGTGTAGATCGCCATCACACGATGATGGCCCCGGTGGCGTTCCGGCGCCACCGGAAGAGAGGGGGGAGACCCCCCTTCTTCTTCTTCTTCCTGGACCTTCACCCTAGATGGGAGAAGGGTTTCCCCTCTAGTCCATGGCCTCCATGGCGGTGGAGGGGCGACAGCCCCTCCGAGATTGGATCCGTCTCTCTGTCTCTCTCTGTTTCTGTGTTCTGATTCTGCCCTTTCACCGTTTCTTAAATTCCCAGACATTCGTAACTCCGATCGGGCTGAAATTTTAACACGATCTCTATCCGGATATTGGCCTTCTTACGGCGAAAGAAGGGCACCAACCGCCCTATGGGGTGGCCACGAGGGCCCAGGGCACGCCTGACCCCCTAGGGTGCGCCCCCTGCTTCGTGGCCCCCTCGGGCATCATCTCGCGTTGATTCTTCTTCCCAAAAATCACATATATTCCAAAAAAAATCTCCGGCAATTTTTATCCCGTTTGGACTCCGTTTGATATGGATTTTCCACGAAACAAAAAACATGCAACAAACAGGAACTAGCACTAGGCACTAGATCAATATGTTAGTCCCAAAAATAGTATAAAAAGATGCCAAAAGTATATGAAAGTTGTATAATATTGACATGGAACAATAAAAAATTATCGATACGACGGAGACGTATCAATTATCAGCTGCTGGGTTCTCAGCTCCTTTTCTATCAATGATACAACAACAACAACAACAACAACAACAACAACAACAACAACAACAACAACAACAACAACAACAACAACAACAACAACAACAACAACAACAACAACAACAACAACGACAACAACAACAACAACAACAACAACAACAACAACAACAACAACAACAACAACAACAACAACAACAACAACAACAACAACAACAACAACAACAACAACAACAACAACAACAACAACAACAACAACAACAACAACAACAACAACAACAACAACAACAACAACAAAGCCTTTAGTCCCAAACAAGTTGGGGTAGGCTAGAGGTGAAACCCATAAGATCTCGCAACCAACTCATGGCTCTGGCACATGGATAGCAAGCTTCCACGCACCCCTGTCCATAGCTAGCTCTTTGGTGATACTCCAATCCTTCAGGTCTCTCTTAACGGACTCCTCCCATGTCAAATTCGGTCTACCCCGCCCCCTCTTGACATTCTCCGCACGCTTTAGCCGTCCACTATGCACCAGAGCTTCTGGAGGCGTGCACTGAATATGCCCAAACCATCTCAGACGATGTTGGACAAGCTTCTCTTTAATTGGTGCTACCCCAACTCTATCTCATATATCATCATTCCGGACTCGATCCTTCCTCGTGTGGCCACACATCCATCTCAACATACGCATCTCCACCACACCTAACTGTTGAACATGTCGCCTTTTAGTCGGCCAACACTCAGCGCCATACAACATTGCGGGTCGAACCGCCATCCTGTAGAACTTGCCTTTTAGCTTTTGTGGCCCTCTCTTGTCACAGAGAATGCCAGAAGCTTGGCGCCACTTCATCCATTCGGCTTTGATTCGATGGTTCACATCTTCATCAATACCCCCATCCTCCTGCAGCATTGACCCCAAATACCGAAAGGTGTCCTTCTGAGGTACCACCTGGCCATCAAGGCTAACCTCCTCCTCACACCTAGTAGTACTGAAACCGCACATCATGTACTCGGTTTTAGTTCTACTAAGCCTAAACCCTTTCGATTCCAAGGTTTGTCTCCATAACTCTAACTTCCTATTTACCCCCGTCTGATTATCGTCAACTAGCACCACATCATCCGCAAGGAGCATACACCATGGGATATCTCCTTGTATATCCCTTGTGACCTCATCCATCACCAATGCAAAAAGATAAGGGCTCAAAGTTGACCCCTGATGCAGTCCTATCTTAATCGGGAAGTCATCAGTGTCGACATCACTTGTTCAAACACTTGTCACAACATTATCGTACATGTCCTTGATGAGGGTAATGTACTTTGCTGGGACTTTGTGTTTCTCCAAGACCCACCACATGACATTCCGCGGTATCTTATCATAGGCCTTCTCCAAGTCAATGAACACCATATGCAAGTGCTTCTTTTGCTCCCTATATCTCTCCATAAGTTGTCATACCAAGAAAATGGCTTCCATGGTCGACCTCCCAGGCATGAAACCAAACTGATTTTTGGTCACGCTTGTCATTCTTCTTAAGCGGTGCTCAATGACTCTCTCCCATAGCTTCATTGTATGGCTCATCAGCTTAATTGCACGGTAATTAGTACAAATCTGAACATCCCCCTTATTCTTGAAGATTGGTACTAATATACTCCGTCTCCATTCTTCTGGCATCTTGTTTACCCGAAAAATGAGGTTGAAAAGCTTGGTTAGCCATACTATCGCTATGTCCCCGAGACCTTTCCACACCTCAATGGGGATACAATCAGGGCCCATCGCCTTGCCTCCTTTCATCCTTTTTAAAGCCTCCTTGACCTCAGACTCCTGGATTCGCCGCACAAAACGCATGTTGGTCTCATCAAAGGAGTCGTCCAGTTCAATGGTAGAACTCTCATTCTCCCCATTGAACAGCTTGTCGAAGTACTCCCGCCATCTATGCTTAATCTCCTCGTCCTTCACCAAGAGTTGGCCTGCTCCATCCTTGATGCATTTGACTTGGCCAATATCCCTCGTCTTCCTCTCTCGGATCTTGGCCATCTTATAGATGTCCCTTTCACCTTCCTTCGTGCCTAACCATTGGTAGAGGTCCTCATATGCCCGACCCCTTGCTTCACCAACAGCTCGCTTTGCGGCCTTCTTCGCCATCTTGTACTTCTCTATGTTGTCTGCACTCCTATCCAGGTATAGGCATTTGAAGCAATCTTTCTTCTCTTTAATCGCCTTCTAGACATCATCATTCCACCACCAGGTATCCTTATCTTCGCTTCTCCTTCCCCTGGACACTCCAAGCTCCTCCGAGGCCACCTTACGAATGCAAGTCGCCATCTTCGTCCACACATTGTTCGCATCTCCTCCTTCCTCCCAAGGGACCTCCTTAATGACCCTCTCCTTGAACGCTGGAGCTACCTCCCCCTTGAGCTTCCACCACTTCGTTCTAGCGACTTTGGCACGCTTATCCCGCTGGACACGAATCCGAAAGCGGAAGTCAGCAACCACCAGCTTATGCTGGGGTACAACACTCTCTCCAAGTATCACCTTACAGTCTAGGCACGAACACCTATCTTCTCTTCTCGAGAGGATGAAATCAATCCGGCTATGTAAATCAAATTCTTTAACAAGAGAACCCATCAAATAAGTCTAGGTTTAGCATCTTTCTTTTCCATAAGATATTTAATAGAAGCATGGTCTGTGTGAACAATTACTTTGGAATGAACAATATAAGGTCTAAATTTATCACATGTAAACACCACTACTAAGAATTCTTTTTCAGTAGTAGCATAGTTTCTTTGAGCATTGTCAAGAGTTTTACTAGCATAATGAATAACATTCAATTCCTTATCAACTCTTTGTCCTAGAACAACACCAACAACACAATCACTAGCATCACACGTAATTTTAAAACGAAAGTTCCAATGAGGTGGTTGAATAATAGGTGTAGATATTAAGGCTTTCTTGAGTATTTCAAAGGATTCTAAACAATCATCATTAAAAACAAGGGGAATATCCTCTTGCAAGAGACTAGTGAGAGGCCTAGAAATTTTGGAGAAGTCTTTGATAAATCTCCTATAGAGACCAGCATGACCTAGGAAACTATGAATACCTTTTATATCTTTAGGACATGGCATTTTCTCAATTGCATCAACCTTAGCTTGGTCCACTTCAATACCTCTTTCAGAAATTTTATGACCCAAGACAATGCCTTCATTAACCATAAAGTGGCACTTCTCCCAATTCAAGACAAGATTTGTTTGTTCACATCTCTACAAAACTCTATCAAGATTGCATAAACAATCATCAAAAGACTTCCCATAAACAGAAAAGTCATCCATGAAAACCTCAACAATCTTTTCACAAAAGTCAAAGAATATAGCAGTCATACATCTTTGAAAGGTCGCAGGTGCATTACATAAACCAAAAGGCATACATATGTAAGCATAGGTTCTAAAAGGATAAGTAAAAGTGGTCTTTTCCTAATCAAGTTGAGAAACGGGTATTTGTGAAAAACCATAATATCCATCAAGGAAGCAAAAGTGTGTGTGCTTAGTAATCTTTCAAGCATTTGATCAATAAAAGGCAAAGGGTAATGATCTTTTCTAGTTGCTTTGTTTAATTTTCTAAAATCAATTACCATTCTATAGCCTATAACAATTCTTTGTGGAATAAGTTCATTGTTATCATTACGAACAACAGTTATACCTCCTTTCTTAGGAACACAATGAACAGGACTTACCCATCTACTATCAGCTATAGGATAGATTATACCTACTTCCAGAAGTTATAATATTTCCGTTCTTACCACTTCTTTCATCTTCGGATTTAACTGACATTGGTGATCGACAACGGGTTTAGCATCAAGTTCCATATTAATTTTGTGCTGACATAGAGTGGGACTAATGCCCTTTAAATCATCAAGAGTATATCCAATAGCAGCTTGGTGCTTCCTTAGAACTTTCAATAATCTTTCTTCTTCATGTTCTGAAAGTTTAGCACTAATAATAACAGGATATATCTTCTTTTCATCAAGATAAGCATATTTCAAAGTGTCTGGCAATTGTTTTAATTCAAACACAGGATCACCTTTAGGTGGAGGAGGACCTCCTAGAGTTTCAATAGGCAAATTGTGTTTAAGCAGAGGACGTTGTTCAAAGAAATTTTTATCTATTTCATTTCTTTCATGCATATGTAAATCATTTTCATGGTCTAGAAAATATTGTTTTAAAGGATCAGTAGGTGGTACAACAATAGAAGAAAGACCAATTAATTTATCCTTACTAGGCAATTCTTTTACATGAAGATTTCTACTAAACTTGGAAAAATTAAACTCATCAGACTCATCACCAAAACTAACACCGACAGTTTGTTTCTCGCAATCTATCTTAGCATTAACGGTGTTCAAGAAAGGTCTACCAAAGATAATGGGACAAAAGTCATCTTGTGGGGAACCAAGAACAAGAAAATCAGTAGGGTATTTTATTTTCCCACACAAGACTTCAACATCTCTAACAATCCCGATTGGTGATATGGTGTCTCTATTAGCAAGTTTAATAGTAACATCTATGTCTTCTATTTCTGCGGGTGCTATGTCATTCATAATTTCTTGATATAATGTGTAAGGAATAGCACTAACACTAGCACCTATGTCACATAAACCATGATAACAATGATCTCCTATTTTAACTTAGATAACAGGCATGCCAACAACAGGTCTATGTTTATCCTTTTTATTAGGTTTGGTGATTCTAGCAGCTTCTTCATAGAAGTAAATAACATGCCCATCTATATCTTCTTCCAAGAGATCTTTAACCATAGCAATGCTAGGTTCTACTTTAATTTGTTCATCATGTTTAGGTATTCTAATATAGCTTTTGTTAACCATAGTTGAAACTTTAGCATGTTCCTTTATCCTAACAGGGAAAGGTGGTTTCTCAATATAAGCAGAAGGAACAACTGGATCAATATTATAAAGTATAGTTTCTTATTTAACTGGTACCGGTTCTTTAACTTCTTCTTTAA
Organism: Triticum monococcum; assembly: GCA_034509565.1. Classification (NCBI taxonomy): domain Eukaryota; kingdom Viridiplantae; phylum Streptophyta; class Magnoliopsida; order Poales; family Poaceae; genus Triticum; species Triticum monococcum. Next base: position 69,111,920 of record CM067842.1, on the reverse strand, counting down.
TAGGTGGGTGATATTTAAACCACTTCTCTTTAGGGAGTTCAACATGTGTAGCAAATGATTCACAAAAGGAGGCTACTATCTCTGAGTCAAGTCCATATTTAGTGCTAAACTTTTGACAAGAATCAGTATCCATAAAAGATTTGACACAATCATACTTAAGTTTAATACCTGACTCTTTACCTTTGTCGAGTTCCCAATCTTCAGAGTTGTGTTTAATTCTTTCCAAAAGATCCCACCGTAACTCAAATGTCTTCTTCATAAAAGAACCAACACAAGAAGTATCAAGCATGGTTTGATCATTATGAGAAAGCTGAGCACAAAAATTCTGGATAATAATTTCTCTTGAGAGCTCATGATTGGAGCATGAATTTAACATTGACTTAAGCCTCCCCTAAGCTAGAGCAATACTTTCTCCTTCACGAGGCCAAAAATTATATATATAATTCCGATCACGATGAACTAGATGCATAGGATAAATTTTTTGGTGGAATTCCAATTTCAAACAATTCCAATTCCACGATCCAATATCATCGCATAGCATATACCATGCTAATTCTTTTCCATTCAAAGATAAATGGAAAACCTTTTTCATCACTTCATCTCCAGGTAAACCTGCAAGCTTAAACAATCCACAAATTTGTCCCACGTATATCAAGTGCATATCGGGATGTTCAGTTCCATCTCCTGCATAAGGATTAGCTAGCAGTTGTTCTATCATACCCGAAGGAATTTCATATTCAATATTTTCAGTAGGTGTAGTAGGTTGAGGGGTAGCTAATTGTGGTTCCAGACGAGGTGAAGATACCCTAAACAAACCCCTCAAAGGATTATTTTCCATAGTCACAAGTGACAATAAATTTCAGCACACTATATAAATGTTTCCTTACCAAAGGCGCTTGATACGTCTCCAGCATATCGATAATTTTTTATTGTTCCATGTTGTTTTATTATCAATCATGGATGTCCTATAATCATTTTATAGTCGTTTTATATCATTTTTTGGTACTAACACTACAAAAAAATACACTTCCGTGATGATACGTGTTTGTCACAGTAGGTCGCGTTTTCTATCATGCATGTACATCCATGACAAATTTATGACAGAATCAAGATAGTCATACCTGTGCTGTCGTAGAAGTGTTCCATGACATTACCAAAATTATCATCATGGAAGTGTCCACTTCCATGAAGATAAATCGCGCGTCAGAGAAGTGCTTTCGTCAAGGGTGACCAACACATGGCATCCACCGTAACGGAACGCCGTTAAGATATCGGGTCAGGTTTTGGATCCGATAACCCGTTAACAGCCCCGACCAATGGGGATTTTCCACGTGTAAAATCATCATTGGCTGGAGGAAACACGTGTCGGCTCATCATTGGGACAGATGTCAACCACTCATTGGACGGAAGGCACCTATGATACGTTGACACGTGGCATGGCCCAACAAAGGCCCATTCCTATGAAAAGGCCGACCCGTTTGACTTGCTCAAAAGCTGGCGGGCTGGCCCATGGAAAGCATGTTAACGGCCTATTCGAATATAACCCAAGGCCCGTTAAGCCCTATCCGAATTAGGCCCAGTAGCATCATCTGGGCCATCCAATATGATTCCAGCCCATTTTCACTTCTGGCCCATGTATGGCCCATGACGTCTTTCAGCCCATATGAGGCCCTATGTAACTCTTGGCCTACTAACGGCCCGTGGTGAAACTGGCCCGTAATGAATAGTGTATCACTTTACACCCATTAACGGCCCGTGGTGAAACTAGCCCGTAATGAACAGTGTATCACTTTATACCCATTAACGACCCGTTATTCCGTTGGTCCGTTTCCAACCCATGTTGTCTTTCGGCCTTCTCAGAGCCCATTTATTCTTGGGCTCATTTCCAGCATTCGTTTAGTTATGGCCCGTTACTATCATTTTCTGCTTGTGGGCCAAATTTAGCTCGTGGTTACAGTCAGCCCGTTTGTGGTCCGTTAATACGTTGGGCCGATTTCATAGCGTCATCAAATACGGCCTATTAACGATGGCCCGTTACGGTCGGCCCATGAATGGACGATTCCAACTCTAGCCCGTTTACGGCCATAATGTGGTCTTTTTGGCCCATGTTTGGCCAATCGATTATACGGCCCGTATAAGGCCCATTGATAATACGGCCCGCAGAAGGCCCATTGTTTCTACGACCTGTAGAAGGCCCATTGTTTCTATGGCCCGTAGAAGGCCCACTGTTTCTACGGCCAGTAGGAGGCCCAGTGTCACTACAGTAAATATTATCCCATGGTTATTGTGGCCTAGTTTTAAAAAATAGGTTATTAGAGCCACTAGCTAACAGCAGAAAAAGAACTGCAATGACTACAAGCAAACAAATAAACAAGACAACAAGGAAATAAATAAGCAAGCAACTAACACTAGGCTATCACGGCTATTACACATAATACATCCATTGGGCATCAAAGTTCGCCACCAGTGCAAATATAGGGAACAAAGCAGCATATCATATACACTGGTTGTCAAAGTTGGTGACCAGCGCAAATAAACGCCGCAGCAAAACAAATCCAGAACTGAAACCACTTCAGAAGATCTCAAGAAACAATATCCTGGGTACCCATAATGCTGGCAAGATTCTTAGCAAGCTTATTAACTTTCTCTTGTTTGGCGCTTAAATCCTCCAGCGCTTGCTGTTGCACCAGAAAATATGCATCCGAATTCTGCAGGGACTTCCTCAGTCCTTCAGCTTCCTGTCGCAGCACATTTGATCGATGTCTTTGAACTTGAAGTCGAGACTCAAGAAGACGAACTGATTCAGGCAGCAAGTTCGAAGAGCTTGTGCTAGCAGTAGTGGCCAGTAAGTCGAACACTACATCAAGACAGGACTTTTGGGTTCCCTCACTATCGTCGAGATAGTTTTTATCAGCTTTCTTGGAGACCAACAGGGATGTCTCACTGTCTTGAACCTTATCTACATTACTTCCTTTACCATTGGATAACGTTGTACTGTTCTCCAATATTTTGTCCGCATTCTAAAAGAGAAACAAGCAGACACATCACATGTTTACCATGTTCTATATGAAACTCATTTTGGTAAATGAGTTCAGTAGTAAAGTGCACATGATAACAGCATGAAACAAACATATATCTACGTACCATGGTCACTTTATGGTCTATATCATTCTAGTTTTTGTTGCCAAATCAAGACAGAGACAGAGTTCAAATAATATTTGTTCAAGACAAAGCAGAATAGACAGAATATAAGTGTGGGTAACTATAGAGCAATAACAACACTTGTAATGTGCATGACATGAGAACATAACTATTTATTCAATTGAAACTGAAATCAACATAGAGCAGGTTACAACAGTTAACCAGTTAAAGAAACAGGTTTAAAACATACCTTTTGCGCCATTGGAGTTTCAATTCCATCCTTCAAATTTTAAAATAGTTGGTATGAGTAAATACAGTCATGCAAGAGCAAAGGAGTATGAACCATAGCTACAGAACCTGACCTGAGAACAAATCTTCTTCTCCTTTAAGCGTTGAGTTGGGATTCAGAGTGGTGGTCCTCGTGCTTTGGGCACTGCAGTTCCCTTACTAACTGCTCGTGTTTGGGTGGTCTGTGGTGGAGACGGTGCTGTGTCAACTGGAACTGGGTTACTATCTGCTGGGGTTGGGGTTAGAAGCGGTGTAGCTGGTTCTCTATCCAACTAGGTAGGGGTACAATCTGCGAGAGTCTGGGTTATGTGTGGTGGATCTAGTCCTTGGGAAAGTACAACCGTGGTTCTATATGCATCAACTGGTAGCACTATCTTTTCTAAAGACCGTGTTGTTACTCCCTTAGATACTGCCATCACGCTCTCCAATTCAAATGGCTGATAAACAAGAAAAGTAATTGAAAGTATAGGCATTGTATGATAGACAGGTGCAATGGATAGTGGGGAATAAAAGAGGGCATGAAATAATTCATATTTATGTTGTCTAACCAAACAGGATAGCATGACACAATTTCACATTATGATGGCTAACTAAAAAAGATGGAAAGACATAGTTCAAAATATGAGACTATGTAAACAGGATGACATGACATAACTATATAATGTGTTTATTAAATAGGTTGGCATGCCATAATTCACATACATTCATGAATAGAATGCCATAATTCAAAATATGATGACTCTAAACACTAAACGGGATGAGATGATATAACTATATGATGTCTTTATTAAATGGGTTGCCATGCCATAATTCAGATAGATGATGTGTATGTACCATGTAAACATGATGGCATGATATAATTCAAATATATGATTTATATAGTAAGCAAGTAAGCAGATGGCAATCCATATATGATGTAAAAACTAAGCAATCCAAGACAACATGCATGACATGGGTAATATAACCCTGCCAAGTTTGAGCATAGATCTCAGGGGCAAAATAGGATTGGTCATCAGTCTCTGAATCCTCCTCTGAGGACCTCTCTGTAACCAGCAAGATGTCTGCTTCAGCAGGTAGCATTGTCTACTCTGAATACCTTGTTTTCACTCCAGATACTTCCATCATCGCTTCAAATGGCTGATGCACAGGAAGAGTAGTTGAATATACAAACGTTGTTGCCAAATGGAACACGTAATACAAAAAAATGATAGCATGATATAATTCACATACATGATGATTGGCTAAACAGCATGGCATTGCATAATTCACATATATAATGCCTTTGCAACAAGATAGCATCGTATAATTCACATATATAATGTATTGCAACAAGATGGCAATGCATAATTCACATATATGGTAATTAGACACTGAACAGGTGGCATTCACACAAAGCATGTCTAAACTAATCAAATGACATAGCAATGTGAGACACCATACACACGATATGAGTAACATAACCCTGCCAAGTTAGACCATGCACCTCGGGGGGGGGGAATAGGACTGGTCATCTGTCTCTGAATCCTCCTCTAAGAAGCTATCCGTAACCAGTGAGATATGCGCTTCGTCAGATAGCATAGTCTGCTCTGAAGACCTTGTTTTCACTCCAGAATTTGCCATCACCGTGTCAAATGGCTGATGCACACGAAGAGCAGTTGAATGTAATAGCATTGTTGACAAATGTAATATGTAACGAAAAAAGGGATGGTCTGATATAATTTACATATAAGATGACTGGCTAAGCAAGATGGCATTGCAAAATTCACATATATGATGCTGGCTAACAAGATGGCGTTGCATAATTCACATAAACGATGAATAAACCAAACAGATGGCATTCGCACAAAGGATGTCTAAACTAAGCAGATGACATATTTGATGTATAAAGTAAGCAATGCAAGACACCATATGCATGATATAACCAACATCAGCATGCCAAGTTAGAGCGAAAACCTCAGGGGGTAAATAGGAGTTGTCTTCTCCTTCTGAATCCCCCTCAGAACAGATATCTTCCTCTCGATTATAATCCGAAATACATGGAGGGGGGCTGCCTTTGCGCCTACCATGGAGCGACGTCTGCATGAAACTTTATTGCCACACAAGGCTCGTCTCTTTTGCTCTACATGTTCAGTTCCATTGTTTACAATAACTGTGATGCATAGGAATAAAACATAGTGAGATTATGTAAGGAGTGCATGCAGAAATCCAGAGTGATGGTAGCAACCTGTGGATAGACCCAAAACCAATAATAGCAGGCAGATAATGGCTTCAGTTAAAAATACAGATAATGGCTTCTTTACTGTTTGTTTTCCACCCAACATGAAACTCATAGTAGACATCGGAGATTAACCAGATAGTAGATAGATACTATTGATAGCGGCCCCGATATGTACTCCACAACCATTTAAAAGCTCAAGTTTGGCCATTAGTTTGGAGCTGACTCAGAGTCTAATCGGTGAACAGGACGATAAAGTAGCATGTAATATTAAGTGATGCATAACGTAAGCAGACACGAAAGAGTGCGACCTCTCTTGCGAACTCATGTAGTCCTTGAGGTCATCTGCTTGGTTGATGATGGTAGTGCAGTTTTCATGGCTGCCAGCGGCGGGGAAGAAGATCTGAGGCGGAGAAAGACAGTCTGGAGGCCGGATCCCTGCTGTGCTGGACCCTTTTGTCGTTGGAGCAGCTGAGCTAGGGTGGATGACGGCGCAGCAGGAGCGGGACAAACCACACAAGGTTTTCTTTGACAACTATCTGTAAGAGAAGTAATTCTGTAAGGGCTCGTTTGAATTGGAGGATTCCAACAATGCAGGGATAGGAAATAGACACGAATAGGATAGGAATGCACGTGCAAAACAGAGAATTTAAAAACACAAGATTTCTGCCAATCTGGGTATTTGATTCACAACAATTGGAAGATCACATGATGCAAAGAAGCATGGTGAGATTAAGTCAAACCACAAGACAATGTACGGTTATAATGCTATTATGCTACTATCTCTTAGTCTTGTGCTTCATGAATAGGAATTTGAAAAGGAGGACAAGTGAAAATTAAAATTCCTACGTTTTTTCTTTCAAGGAGACACTAAAGGAACAAATCCGTGTGCTCAGTGGACAATATATATAACATGTAGAGTAAAAAAGAGATGCAACAAGTGTACAACCTCCTTGGCGAAGCCATGTCGAGCTCAGCGTGATTGGGTTGGCCGGTGAGGATGCTCCGGCTGACTTGGCTGTCGGAGGAGGGGAAGAAGATCTTAGGCGTCCGAAGATGGAGCCTGAGGTACTGCTCCGCTGTGATGGAGGGTTTCATCGTTGGAGCAGCTCCGGTTAGTTGTAGGACGCCGAGGCTAAAGCAGGACAAGAGAGACAACGAACAACGTTAACCTGAGTGGAATTCTAATAGCATCTCCAATACATGACGTAAAATACATAACCACAAAGTGCTAGATGTAAAATACATCAGCCGCTCATCTCTGAACTTAACTGTTGAAACTGAATTTAACTGTCGAAACTGAACTTAACTGTCGAAACTGAACTTATCTATCGAAACTGAATTTTGCTGTCGAAACTGAATTTTGCTGTCGAAACTGAATTTTGCTGTCGAAACTGAATTTTGCTGTCGAAACCGAACGCACTAGCAAGGTGAGGCTACACGTCGGCCGACTGACTTTTTCATCTCTGGTCAGTCGATTTTGCAGTCGTTAGATACGAAATCAAGGGCCTGTGGTTCATCTTCAACCTCCACCCCCCTGAGCCGGGCAAACAGCAGCCCCCCGCCGCCCGCGGCCGACGGTGCGCCGCCTCGCCCACCCTGAAAACACTCCCCACCACCGGTCCGCCGCCGCCCCGGCCATCCCTCTAGCCCACCCCCCCCCCCCCCCCCCCGTGCCGAGCTTTTTCTTCGGCGAACCCCATGCCACCGCCCCGCCAACGCCCCGCCATCGCCGGCAACCACCGCCCCCATCCTGAACCCTAAGATAGATAGTGGGGTACCTCTCCGGCGAGCCCCCCTCCCTGCTGTGGCTGGTTCTTCCTTCACCCTGGCGGCATCCGAGTGAAGTGTAGCTAAATCGGAGCAGCATCGCAAGCAAGAGCAAGAGCGAGAGCAGCAGCGCAAGCAAGAGCAATAGTAAGAGCAGACCAGGCAGGGGACCGAGAGAAAGAGCAGAGCAGCAGCGCGAGCGAGAGCTAAAGCAGCAGGAGGTCCTACTGATGTGGACATTGCCGCCGAGGGAGCGACGTCGTGGAGGAAGTGGCCGGCGACGCCGCCGTGGATGGAGCCGCGTCGTGTCAGCTCGGGACCGAGCGCCGGCAGCACCGTGAGATCGAATCAAGAAGAAATGCGGCGATTACTGTACAACCTCTTTGGTGGCGCCGATTAGGCCGCAACTTCATCCGAGGAAACGGTGATGATGATGCTCTTCCGGTGGTGCAGGTGAAGATGGCGGTGTGGGAATGGAGGTAGCGCGAAAGATGAGGGGAACGTCGGGGCAGCTCCTTGGAGGTGGAGGACGGGGTGGCTGAACTGGCGGGACGATGAGATCAACGACGGATCCTCATCCGGTACACTGGACGAGGGATGTCGAGGTGTTGCTGTGGACGACGTCGTCGGGGAAGAGGCTCCGGCTAGGTAGCGGACGGAGCAGGGTGTGGGGTTTCGTCGTGGGTTTTCACGGCCTCGGTGTACAAATGGGTGGGTGGATGGGATGGCAGTGGGTAACCATGGCTTAAAGACACGCTTGTCCGAAATGTGGGGTAAGTTACGAAAGTACCCCCACCGATTTAAGGCGGTTCTTTCGGTTCAGGGGTACCACGGGCATTTCGCGTGTCGGGATTTCACAGGAGATGGGAGTTTTCGCACGCCTTGTAATTTCAGAATAGCAAGGCGCGGGTTGAGATGGAGGGAGTTTTCGGAGCACAACGAGACAAAGATATATCTTAAATATTTCGAGCTAACAAGGCGCGGGTTGAAATTTCCGGACAAGCCTAACGTGTATTGTACCAAATCAATGCGCCCTACAAATGTCATTCAAAACTTTGAATTCATGTTATGTTCCATTAAAATATTTCACTACGTGTATAATGCATGCAACCTACTACTCAAATGAACGTTTTAGTGCATTCCAAACGTATATACTACCGCTTCCATATGAACTAAATTTGAATTCATTTCTCTATTTGAATAAGATCTACAGTAATGATTGTTGTGAAGTCAAAGCATCAGAATTCGTTTCTCTGTTTTAATAAGATCTACAATCATCATTATTGTCAAGTTAAACCATCGTTTGTGTATTATCTTCATAGCACACCACATGATTAGTCTCGAGTTACATACGAACTATGTGTACTATATGAACTCGAACTAGATTTTTTGAATCCACTTTATTTTGATTTCAAATCACATTACATTTCTAGCTCTAGCTAGATCTTCATAATCTAAACCATGTCTCATATGTATAATGTGTTTATCACATTATGTATGGTGCCCCGCCCCCTACGCCTACAAGTATTTAGATGTGAGTTGCAAACACCACACATTACCACAAATTCAAATAAAATGTGAGAATGTTCAATATATAGTATTGTTTAGATTGTTCGATATTTAGTTATAAGCTGAAAACACAACACATTATCAGAAATTCAAATAAAATGTGAGATTGTTTGATGTATAGTATGGTTTAGATTGTTCGGCATTTAGCTGTGAGTTGCAAATGCCATGCATTATCACATTATGGTATAACATGTGCACAACACGTGTATCACCGCTATATTCATGCATGCAATGTTTAAAACACTATGATCTCCTATTCAAATATATGAATCCGCTTTCATATCAAATTATGATATTTGTTAGTCTCTTACACCCACACAATCCTCTAACCTTTGTAGCTACCACTAACTTTCTCTCGTGCATGCACACGCCCTCCTCGCCCTCCCCCTCCCTCGTCATTCTATCCACCGGGCACATTCATTTTTTTATTTAGGTCGTTCTCCCAGAGTCTCCACAACTCCTTTCCGACACACACCGATCGATAAACCTCTCCAGCGATGTCTGCCTACAACATACAAACACACCTTCAATCTCCTCCTTTAAGTGTCCTTGCCTCGTGTCTCTCATACGGTCAGACACACGTGTAAAATCTCGCCCCTCTTTTCATCGCTCTCACAACCGCACACTCCTCCCCCTATCTAGCTAGTAGTTGGGCCTCTCGCACCACCTCCTAGCTCCATTCTCTCTGTCTATCCGTCTCGCTAGGCCTTATTTGCCTCTAACAAATGGACGTACACCGACTGATCTCTCGCTATACATATAGCTAGCTAGGTCCTTATAACTCGTTTTTACCCACATGTCAATCGATCTACCTCATTAGTTGTGTCTCTCCCTTCCTCCGACAAACAACAATTGATCTACCGATCTAGTTAGGTTTGCTTACCAAACACATGGTTCCCCTTCATCATCCATGGATGCGTCCCGACAGATCTATCACGCACAGGCACACACAGAAACACATCCCCACTCTTATTGATAACATTGGAGTTCCACCCTCAGTTTGTCTAGTAGGCCTCTCCCACCATCTTCGAGAAGCAACTCCATCATCCTTCCAGCACTCTACCCCTCTCCCTTCCTCTTCCTTCCTCTCTCTCTCTCCTCTCTCTCTCCCATCATATTTCCCGTCCTTCAGTTTTGTATGGATGTCGACCGATCTCCCTCAAGACATAGCTGGGTCTCTCCTTCTCAACACATATACGAGTCGTTCTACCTCTATAGTTAGGCCTCTGCCTACCCCTCCCCCCACACACACTGATACATCGAGCGCTCTAGTCATGTCTCCCTGCCACACACAAACTTGACGTGTGCCCTCTAACATTCCGGTAGGCCAGTCGCCCTATATCTTTGACTTGTACACACACACACACAATTTCGATGGCTCTCTTCATCGATCTCGCACCCACCCACTTGATCCTCTCTTCGACTCTATCGATAGCTATGACCCCTCCCTCTCTTCTCGTGGATTGCCCGACCCTCTATGTATCATATGGATAGGCCTCCATTTCACACACATTGCATGCAAAATTTTGTTTGAGATGTCATCGACACATATTCCCACAAATAATTCACGAAATCAACCCCCCACCCCACCCCCACCCCAAAACAAAAAACACTCACGAACGCGGTTTGTATGTCTCACACACACCCACGTAGGTGGGGGACGTGCACAAAGAGAAGAGGTGCATGCACGGCGCACGTAATCCCGTGTCTTTCCCAACCACACCCGCGCGGGTACATGGTGGAGCCCACTTCTGGTTGTCCACTTGGTGGAGGAGGATCATCTACCACGGGTGAACAAACAAATTGCGACTTGACGTGTTATGTTAAAAAAAGAGGCAAACCATGTGGGGCCTACCTTAGAGGCAAGGCTCTATACACTGGAGTACTTTTGATGTGTCCCGTCAACTCGCAGAACAAGGAGAAGCTTGCTTAGTACGCCGTCTCCCCCGCCCACGGGCGCGGTGGCTCGCAGGATGAGGTGAAGCTTGCTTACTATGCCTTACGCCCGCTCCCTCGCCCATGCACGCGGTGGCTCCCAGGATGAGGAGAAAAATTTACTACTCCCTCCGTTTACTCCTTGTCCCTACTACCTTGGTTATAGAGATTATATCATATTGTTTGGAATATATATGTCCTTTAGTAGATTTCAATATGAACTACTAGTACATACTCCAAACACAGATGTATATAGACGTATTTTAGAGTGTAGATTCACTCATTTTGCTCCGTATGTAGCACTCTCCCTCGCCCCTCGACCCTCGCCCACGTGGTGGACGTGCAACAATTCATTCGATCTCATATAGCCAGAACGATATATACTGCACTACCATTATTGCTCGACTTCCCGAAGAGGCGAAGAGCCAATCGCAAGGTCAATATTTTGGAGATGCCAAGCGCAAGGTTATAGGAGAACGAGTAGTAGGTGCCGCTTCATTTATAAATAAAGTTTTTTTCTTCAGTGGCACGTATGCAATATGATAGGTTCATATGGAGAGAAAAGGAAACCGCTCCACTATATACATAGTTAGGACGGGCCAGCCTACATGGTTGCTTGTTGGGGTTGCTCTCTTCACACTCTCTCACACACAAAATGACTGTGGCACATCTCTAACATCCCGGCGGATCACGTCCGCTTGGGGAAGGGGTGGATGCTTAGTGTAGATGCGGTGGCCATCGCCGACGGCGAAAACCCACTGTCGGCACGTCCTGATCAGGGGTCCCCACCATTCTCTCTCACAAAGCCGGTGAGGTTGCCTTCGTCCCTTGCTCACTGCCACAATGTGGGCATTTGCCGCCTCCCGCTGCCCTCCTCAAGGTTGAGCTACGTCCCTTAGGTACAACTCCCTTTACAGCCGGCTTGCACCACTGCTCCAGCTGCCCACATTACTCCCTGTGGATATTTCTCTACTTCTTTGCCCCGCACATACCTCTACTGGCTTCTACGTACTGTATTTGTGATGAGTTTATGTCTCATCAACTAGTCCTAGTAATCTTATTCTAATCACGCTTGTTCAATTTCTTTGCCACAGGGATGCTCATCTCGATTTTGGTGAAACTGCACAAAATGATCCGATGGTCAAAAGGTTGCAAACTTCATTTATTAGGAAGCTCGAACATTGCCAGCAAATTGAAGCCTGGTCAGGGTTCACGGTTCAAGGGCTAGGGACTGCATGGATCGTTTTTTTCTTTAGTTGCCTCTATTCCAAAATAAGTGTCAACTTTAGTAGTAGTACAACTTTGTACTAAAGTTTGCACAAAGTTGAGAAACTTATTTTGGAACAGAGGGAGTACATATTTTCTATGATCTTTCAATCATTGAGATGCAATAGCATGCATGTTAGTCTCCTTTGTATTTGATGAAATGTTGCAACGGGCAACCTTGGATGCAAGATACATGTTGTAGGATCGAAAGTATGTCTAGAGGGGGGGGTGATTAGACTACTTGACCAAATAAAAACTTAACCTTTTCCCAATTTTAGTTCTTGGCAGATTTTAGCTATTTTAGGACAAGTCAAGCAATCATCACATAATTCAAGCAAGCAGGCAAAGAGTATATTGGCAGCGGAAAGTAAAGCATGCAACTTGCAAGAATGTAAAGGGAAGGGTTTGGAGAATTCAAACGCAATTGGAGACACGGATGTTTTTCCCGTGGTTCGGATAGGTGGTGCTATCCTACATCCACGTTGATGGAGACTTCAACCCACCAAGGGTAATGGTTGCGCGAGTCCATGGAGGGCTCCACCCACGAAGGGTCCATGAAGTAGCAACCTTGTCTATCCCACCATGGCCATCGCCCACGAAGGACTTGCCTCACTAGCGGTAGATCTTCACGAAGTAGGCGATCTCCTTGCCCTTACAAACTCCTTGGTTCAACTCCACAATCTTGTCGGAGGCTCCCAAGTGACACCTAGCCAATCTAGGAGACACCACTCTCCAAGAAGTAACAAATGGTGTGTTGATGATGAACTCCTTGCTCTTGTGCTTCAAATGATAGTCTCCCCAACACTCAACTCTCTCTCATAGGATTTGGATCTGGTGGAAAGAAGATTTCAGTGGAAAGCAACTTGGGGAAGGCTAGAGATCAAGATTCATATGGTAGGAATGGAATATCTTGGTCTCAACACATGAGTAGGTGGTTCTCTCTCAGAACATATGAGTTGGAATTGTGTATGTGTTCTGATGGCTCTCTCCATGAATGAAGAGGAGGTGGAGGGGTATATATAGCCTCCACACAAAATCCAACCGTTTACACACAACCTACCAATCTCGGTGGGACCGAATCAACAAACTCGGTCAGACCGAAAAGGTAAACCTAGTGACCGTTAGAGATTTTCGGTGGGACTGACATGCAACTCGGTAGGACCGATTCTGTTAGGGTTTGGGCATAACGTAATCTCGGTGAGACCGATTACACAAACTAGGTGAGACTGATTTTGGTAATTAGCTAACCAGAGAGTTGGTCAGGTAAACTCGGTGGGACCGATTTGCTCTTTTGGTGAGACCGAAAAGTTACAAAAGGGAAACACAGAGTTTACATTGGAATCTCGGTGGGACCGATTCGCCCTTTCGGTGAGACCGAAAAGTTACGAAAGGGAAACAGAGAGCTTGCAACCCCATCTCGGTGAGACCGAGATCCCTATCGGTAGGACCGAATTGCTAGGGTTTGGCAGTGGCGTATGACAAGTGAAACTCGGTGGCACTGGATAGATAGAATCGGTATGACCGAGTTTGGCTTAGGGTTTAGGTCATTTGTGGATATGGGAAAGTAGCTGAGGATTTTGGAGCATATCATTAAGCACATGAAGCAAGAGGCTCATTAAGCAACACCTCATTCCTCCTTGATAGTATTGGCTTTTCCTAAAGACTCAATGTGATCTTGGATCACTAAAATATAAAATGAAGAGTCTTGAGCTTTTGAGCTTGAGCCAATCCTTTGTCCTTAGCATTTTGAGGGTTCCACTTTCACATCCATGCCATGCCAATCATTGAGCTTTCTTGAAATAATCATCTTAGAATAGCATTAGCTCAATGAGCTATATGTTGTTATGAATTACCAAAACCACCTAGGGATAGTTGCACTTTCAATCTCCCCCTTTTTGGTAATTGATGACAACATATAGATCAAAGCTTCGACAAATGATAATAAGCATGAAATATATCGTCGCTTTGAGAAGTATGTGATAAGTAAGAGCTCCCCCTAAATTTGTGCATATTTAAAATTTTCTTTGGACTGCAAATGCACAAAGAGTTAGAGTCATGGGTTATTCTTCCATGTCACATACATCTTGGTGGAGCGCTTAAAATGATAAGAATGAAATACATGCACTCATCACCAAGAATAGTGAATGATCACATAAGATAGATAGAATAATAGCATTAAGCAAACATTAAGTGTAGCTTATGATCAAACACATGATCATCGATGTCTCACACAGATAATGACGTAGTATCTCAAGCACACAAGCAAACAAAGTTCGAAAAACCAGCAAATAAAACAAGAGAGAATAAAAGCAACACTCTCTCTCGAAGCCTATGATCTATACATTTTCTCCCCCTTTGGCAACAAGTTACCAAAAAGTTCCTAGAAAAGCATAGTGCTAAGTTGACACTCAGGCTTGATCTTCAGGAGGTGGTGGAGTCCGGATCACTCCAAGGACGAAGGCTTCCGTAGATGCTGAAGTAGATGCTGGAGCTGAAGTAGATGCTGGAGTTGGAGCTGATGTTGCGGCTGGAGCTGAGGCGGTTGCTCTTGTGTCAGGAACTGGCACTGCAGACGACCTCGGAGCTCGGGGCACTCTGGCAAAGGCATTAGTTGTAGTCTTGCCTCTCCTCTCCTGCATATCATCCTGGAGCTGCTCCACTACAGACTGAATCTCTGTCACTTTGACATCCAAGTCATAGAACTTTTGTTCCATGATCCTCTCTAAGCTTGCCTGGTTTTGAGTCAGGGTGGCTAGTCCTTGCTCAATCCGCAGGGTGGATGCAATCAAGTAACCAAGCTGCTCTTGTTTGGTTTTCAGGAAATATTCAGATGCCTCCTCTTGAGTAGGCATCTTGGCAGCTTTCTCCTTCCTAGCCTTCTCCTTCTTGGCCTGTGCTTGGGAAGATGATGGCTCATTCTCAGTCATGACCACTTGATTATCTTCAAAGTCCGGACGGATAGGCAGGTGTTCCTTGTCCAACAGGTATATGCCCGTGCCCATCTTGGAGTTGATGAGCTCCTGAATCTGTGGGGCATATCCACAGCTCCTCTTCTGGTCTGCTGCTGTCCTCTTAATGGTCTCTACCATTAGACTCATCACCTTGAATTTCTAAGGCACATCAAAGATATGAAGCAAGTTGATCGCGTGGCCTCTGATCATCTTGTGATCTCCAGACTTGGGCAATAAGGTGTGCCGCGGTATCCAATTGATAGTGGGCAGCCCTGATAGAAGATAATGTACTGAGCCAAACTTGAAAGTGTCAAGTGCTTCATTTGGAATCTCCTTGTACATGTTGGACATAGAGTTGTGGTCCATCTTCTTCTTGGCATAAACGTCCAAGTCATCTGCTTGCTCCTCTAGGGCATTAATCAGCTGAGCCCATTCAACAACTGTAGACTGGTACCTCGTACCCTCTGACATCCAAATTATCCTACCATCTGGATAAAAGTGGGCTGTGGAGTAGAACTACATGATGAGTTCCTCGTTCCACTTTGTGAGCTTCTGCCCAACAAAGTCCTCTACTACACACGCCTTGAAGTTGTCCTGCACTCCAGGGTAGTACTCTTCGTTATCCTTGATGTATTGCCAATCGACCCATCTCATGTCACAGACAATGGGCTTCTTGTCTAACAGCACTGTCTCATAGAAATCTTGCTGCTCCTTGGTGTGAAACCTGTAGTCAACTGCAGTCCTTCTCCTTGAAGCATACGGGTTTGCTTCTCTCCACTTCCGGAGCCCTGAATCTCTACTGAGTTTCATATCCTCCGCCACAGGATGAGCATCGTTGTGGTCTGGGATCATGGGCTTGAGCTTCCTAAGGACATTTTCTTCCTCTTCTTCTGCAACTTCAGGCACTGGGGCCTTGTTCTTCTCAGCAGCTGGAATGCTTCTTGTATTCCTCTTTGGCTTGGGCTTTGGAGCTGGCTTGGCCTTAGAAGCAGCTGCCCCTGATCTTATGGCATCACCCATCAGCTTGGGTGCTTTTGGTGCTTGTGCAGCCACCTCTTCTTCTTCCTCCTCATCTTCCATGATGGAAGCTTTGCCAAGCACTCTGGCTACAGTTTTCTTCACCCTTTCTTTCCTCTTCTTGCCCTCAGCAGCTACTGGCTCTATGGGAGTGGGCTTCTCAGTTGAAGCTCTAGCCTTTGACATAGGCTGCCTGCCTGCTGGCCTTTTGAACTTCAACCCTGGCTTTATACCCTGTGCTGGCTCAACTCTCTTGGAGGTTGCTTCCTCTTCTGCCACATAATCCTCATCTTCTGAGTCTGAGGTTCTCTTCTTTCTCTGTCTTGTGGCAGCTTTAGGCAGATTGCTAGGGGTGCTCCTGCTGCCATCATCTGAGGAACTTGAGGGACTAGTGCCCTCACTCAGCTGCACTTGCTGTTCTGACAGGTTCTGGCTATCACTTTGGTCTGACATGATGCAAACTCTGACTGCTGACCCTGTGAATAGGTTATAGATGAGATAGAGTAGATGAGCATCACAAAATGCAGAGATTTTTGCAAAAGAATAATTCAAAAACTTAGTTTAGTTTCCCACTGAAAGCATCTCGGATCTACCGATTTTTAAACTCGGTGATACCGAAGCAGTTTTGGAACCTAAACTGGTGAACTCGGTCAGACCGAGTCACAGTTCGGTGGCACCGAGACTGCTAGGGTTTCACAGAGTTCCAAAATCGGTCACACCGATAAGTAATTCTCGGTCAAACCGAGTCTCACTTGTGCAATGGCATAAGCCAAATCGGTGGGACCGAGTTTTTCAACTCGGTGGGTCCGAGATAGTTTCATCGGAAACCTAACCCTAAAATTTTCAAATTAAACCTAATCTACGAGTTCATTGACAGGATAGGAGTTTATCACATGTGGAAAGAATCTTGATGATCACAATGTGCTAGGAATCGGATTGGAGAATAGCACAAAGATCGAGTCCATACCCTAGTGCGGCGGAGACTCGCTACGGCGGCAACGGCGGGGTAGAATTCCCGTTGACGACGACGGAGACCAGCAACTGGAGGCGGCTGGCGGCGATGAGACGATCCGGAGACCAAGTTGGCAGAGCAGGCTATTGCGCGGGCGAAGGGGTTCGGAGAAATTACCAATTTTTTGCCCGTGACTATATATAGCCTGACCCTGTCGGTGTGAATGAGTGGAACAACTCGGTGGCACCGAGATGCATAACTGCGAGCAGTTACTGCAACTCGGTGTGACCGAAAAGTTCAAATCGGTTGCACCGAGATCGAAAGCCTAGATCAACTTAATGATCTCGGTAGGAACGAAAGTGGGGAATCGGTCAGACCGAGAATCACAAACATATTTTGGAAGTTTAAGTCTATGACAAATCGGGGACTCCGAGCGCTCCTCACACAGAGTGGTTAGAATCTGACTTGATCAAATTTTGTGATGTAGCATGAATAGAGTTTGAGACGAGAAAAGCATAGATAGCTAGAGGAGGTTCTTAGGCATTCTTGTCCATCTACTTAGCAAAAGGAAATAAAGCCAAACAATCAAAACAACAAGTGGATGTGCTCGAATGAGTAAAATATGCAACCAACATGCTCACACAATAAGATGGCAAATGAAATATGTGACAAAGCATGCACAACCAATTCTAGCATCTATCAAGAAATTTGCGATGACTAGGTCATCTATATATGAGTATATTGACTTAGGAGTCAAGTGAGAACACTTGATCATAGGTCATACTCATCGTTTAAGCTCAAGTGGGGTTACCACTATTACATAAAGCATTGTTGTGTTCACATCTTTAGAGTTGCTTTAGCCCAAGTCTTAGAGTAAAGCTCCCCCTAGATGTGATATCCCCCCTAAGAGGGATGAACTAACCTTGGGTTTTGTCGATGATGACTTCATGTAGATGTTGAAGATGTGGATGCTCAATGTTGACGTAGATCACTTGGAGCTATCCATTTGAGTGAATTGCACTTTCAATATCTACATGGGTTAGTCCCACAAGGAACAAACAAGGATATCCATAGACATAGAGTGATGCACACACAAGATGATGTCCATGAAAAATTTTAGGTTACCTTGTCCCTTGTCTTACCAACAAGAGGGTTTGTGACTCCTTGAACTAGTGCAAGATGTGGAAGTTGATTGCACTTGTTCTTGCCAAAATGATAAGAGTGAAGTATGTTGGCGGAGTCACCCTTAAGAACTCTCTAGTTCTTCTTCTTTTGGATCCACATCATCTTGATGGGAATCCTCGGAGTTGTAGTCGTACTTGATGAAGTGGAACTTGAAGTAGTCTTGGGAATCCACTTGACTAAGGTCTTAGGAGCTTCTTCAAATGCATCAATTTCCTCTTGAAGCTTGTCCTTGCCTTTTTGCTTGTAGTCTTGTGGTGGAAGATCATCTTGAGCTTGTGTCCCCTTGAAGGAAGTATCATACTTCTCTTGTTGAGGAACAAACTTTGTCTTGGGGTATTGATCTTCTTCCCACTCAGCTCCATTGGCATTGAACTTTTGTTCAAAACCAACACCTTGATTCTTCCGGTGCATTCCTTGCTTGCGCACAATTTCCTCGAATTGCTTACTCCCGGCAAGGCTTTTGTACACTCCTTTCTCTATAATTCCCTTCAATAAGCTATTTTCTTGCTCAAGTGTAACTTGGCTAAGAGAATCATTAGTGGAATCAAGAGAACTACTAGAAGCAACAATATTGGATTTAGCATGATCATTGTTACTACTAGAGGAAGAATCTTTCTTGTTCTTGTTACTAGACTTGACTTGAGGCATGTAAGTGGATAAGAGTAAACGCTTGGCAATGTAAGAAGAACTTTTCTTGCGGAGATCATCATTGATTGCTTTTAAAAACTCATGCTCTTGCTCAAGATTGAGCTTTTCAAAGCGTAATTTCTCATGAGCTCTTAAAAGTTCTCGATGAACTTCGAAGATAGTTTCATGAGCTAACTTAAGAGTGTTTAGTTCTTTAGTTAGAGCCTCAATCTTCTCCTTATCATTGTCATTCGTTTTATCTTGATTAGCATGATTAATTAATGTTTCATCATAGTATTCATCACTAGAGTTGTCAACAAGCAAATCATCATCACCTAACAAGTCATCTTCATCACTATTAAAATCAACATACTCGGGGTGTGTTACCTTAGGACCTTTGGCCATTAAGCATCTTCCAATTCCTTCATTTGGTGAATCAAATATGTCGTAGGAGTTGGATGACACAAGTGCTAGACCGGTAACACCTTCATCTTGAGTATCTTCGGAGTCGGAGTGATAACTTCTCTCGGAGTGGCTGTCGGAGTCGGAGCCGGATACCCATTCACCAACATGAGCTTGATGTCTTCATTTTGTGTAGCTCCTTGATGATTTTTCCTTCCTTTCCGAATCCTTGCTTCTCCGTGAGTATCTTCGTTCATAACGATCATCTCTACTCCTTCTCTCTCTTGGTGGTGAATCTTTGCTTCTTCTTTTTGGAGAATCTTCTCTTCTCTTGTAGGGAGCTGTACACTCATTGGAATAGTGTCCGGGTCTTCCACAATTGTAGCAGTTTCGCTCTCGACTAGAAGATCTTTTGTCATTGTAGGACCTTGACTTGAAGCTTCTATCTTTGCTTCTACTCTTGCAGAACTTGTTGAAGTTCTTCACCATTAAGCTCAATTCTTCGTTGAAGTTTTGTTTCTCACTTGATGATGTAGGGGCTTCACATGAGGCTTTGTAGGCACCACTTGATTTGTTGTGAAGTTCCTCTTTGTCCTTAAGTGACATCTCATGAGCAACAATTTTTCCAATCACTTCCGTTGGCTTGAGATCTTTGTAATTGGGCATCATTTGGATCAATGTGCACATGGTATCATATTTTCCATCCAAGGCTCTTAGAATCTCCTTGATGATGAATCTATCGGTCATCTCTTCACTTCCTAAGCCGGCAATCTCATTTGTGATGAGAGCAAGCCTAGAGTACATTTCAGCGACACCTTCACCATCCTTCATTTTGAACTTGTCAAGTTGACTTTGAAGCACATCCAACTTGGATTCCTTGACGGAGTCGGTACCTTCGTGCATGTCAATCAAAGTGTCCCAAATTTCCTTTGCATTCTCAAGATGGCTGATTTTGTTGAATTCTTCGGGGCATAATCCGTTGAAGAGAATATCACAAGCTTGAGCATTGTATTGCAACATCTTCAACTCATCCGCGACAGCTTCACGGTTTGGTTCTTTCCCATCAAAGAAGTCACCTTGCAAACCAACACACACAATAGCCCAAACGGCGGGGTTATGTCCAAGAATATGCATTTTCATTTTATGCTTCCAACTAGCAAAATTAGTACCATCAAAGTAAGGACCTCTACGGTGATAATTTCCCTCGCTAAACGCCATACTCTCCTAGGTTGTGAAACCAAGGCTATGACCACCAAAAGCTATGAAGATCAAAGCAAATGGAGACCAAAGCTCTGATACCACTTGTAGGATCGAAAGTATGTCTAGAGGGGGGGTGATTAGACTACTTAACCAAATAAAAACTTAACCTTTTCCCAATTTTAGTTCTTGGCAGATTTTAGCTATTTTAGGACAAGTCAAGCAATCATCACATAATTCAAGCAAGCATGCAAAGAGTATATTGGCAGCGGAAAGTAAAGCATGCAACTTGCAAGAATGTAAAGGGAAGGGTTTGGAGAATTCAAACGCAATTGGAGACACGGATGTTTTTCCCGTGGTTCGGATAGGTGGTGCTATCCTACATCCACGTTGATGGAGACTTCAACCCATGAAGGGTAACGGTTGCATGAGTCTATGGAGGGCTCCACCCACGAAGGGTCCACAAAGAAGCAACCTTGTCTATCCCACCATGGCCATCGCCCACGAAGGACTTGCCTCACTAGCGGTAGATCTTCACGAAGTAGGCGATCTCCTTGCCATTACAAACTCCTTGGTTCAACTCCACAATCTTGTCAGAGGCTCCCAAGTGACACCTAGCCAATCTAGGAGACACCACTCTCCAAGAAGTAACAAATGGTGTGTTGATGATGAACTCCTTGCTCTTGTGCTTCAAATGATAGTCTCCCCAACACTCAACTCTCTCTCATAGGATTTGGATCTAGTGGAAAGAAGATTTGAGTGGAAAGCAACTTGGGGAAGGCTAGAGATCAAGATTCATATGGTAGGAATGGAATATCTTGGTCTCAACACATGAGTAGGTGGTTCTCTCTCAGAACATATGAGTTGGAATTGTGTATGTGTTCTGATGGCTCTCTCCATGAATGAAGAGGAGGTGGAGGGGTATATATAGCCTCCACACAAAATCCAACTGTTACACACAATCTACCAATCTCGGTGGGACCGAATCAACAAACTCGGTCAGACCGAAAAGGTAAACCTAGTGACCGTTAGAGATTTTCGGTGGGACTGACATGCAACTCGGTAGGACCGATTCTGTTAGGGTTTGGGCATAACGTAATCTCGGTGAGACCGATTACACAAACTCGGTGAGACCGATTTTGGTAATTAGCTAACCAGAGAGTTGGTCAGGTAAACTCGGTGGGACCGATTTGCTCTTTCGGTGAGACCGAAAAGTTACAAAAGGGAAACACAGAGTTTACATTGCAATCTCGGTGGGACCGATTCGCTCTTTCGGTGAGACCGAAAAGTTACGAAAGGGAAATAGAGAGTTTGCAACCCCATCTCGGTGAGACCGAGATCCCTATCGGTAGGACCGAATTGCTAGGGTTTGGCAGTGGCTTATGACAAGTGAAACTCGGTGGCGCCGGATAGATAGAATCGGTATGACCAAGTTTGGCTTAGGGTTTAGGTCATTTGGGATATGGGAAAGTAGCTGAGGATTTTGGAGCATATCATTAAGCACACGAAGCAAGAGGCTCATTAAGCAACACCTCATCCCTCCTTGATAGTATTGGCTTTTCCTAAAGACTCAATGTGATCTTGGATCACTAAAATATAAAATGAAGAGTCTTGAACTTTTGAGCTTGAGCCAATCCTTTGTCCTTAGCATTTTGAGGGTTCCACTTTCACATCCATGCCATGCCAATCATTGAGCTTTCCTGAAATAATCATCTTAGAATAGCATTAGCTCAGTGAGCTATATGTTGTTATGAATTACCAAAACCACCTAGGGATAGTTGCACTTTCACATGTAACAGAAGCTGGAAGCTTCATAGCATTGTACAAATTTATCTCGCTGATAAATTACAGTACGTACTATACTAGTACTTCCTCTGTTCCTAAATATAAGTCTTTGTAGAGATTTCACCATGAACCACATGCAGATGTATATAGATGCATTTTAAGTGTAGATTCATTCATTTTGTTCCGTATGTAGTGGAATCTCTACAAAGACTTATATCTACTAGTAATAGCTAGCCCGCACTACTTGGAATTCTCTATCTTCTCCTTGAGCCACTGTAACGCCCCATATGTAACCTTCCCCAATTGTACTCCAACTCATGCCGTTTCCGGCATTAAGTTATATTTAATTCTCGGGCTCGGGTCTTTGTCTCCGTGTGTTGTTTTGTTTTTCGTGCATATCATATCATGTCATCACGTGCATTGCATTCGCATACATGTTCATCTCATGCATTCGAGCATTTTCCCCGTTGTCCGTTTTGCATTCCGGCGCTTCGTTCTCATCCGGTGGCCATTTCTAGCTTTCTCTCGTGTGTGGGGATTAAACATTTCCGGATTGGGCCGAGACTTGCCATGCGGCCTTGGTTTACTACCGGTAGACCGCCTGTCAAGTTTCGGGTCATTTGGACTTCGTTCGATACTCCAACGGTTAACCGAGGGACCGAAAAGGCCTCGTGTGTGTGCAGCCCAACACCCCTCCATTTTGGCCCAAAACCCACCAAACTCAGCTCCATCGTCTCGGTCGTTCGATCACGATCGTGTGGGCGAAAACCGCACCTCATTTGGACACTCCTAGCTCCCTCTATGCCTATTTATACCCCCTCCATTTTCGGATCCCGTCTCCCACCTCGAAACCCTAATTTTCCCTCGCGACCGGCCGGACGTGTCCGACCCGGCCGGACGTTGTCCGCTCCGCTCACCGCCGCCACTCACAGCGCGCCACGTGGGCGCGCCCACATCGCCGCCGACCGGCCCGCCAGGCCCGCGGGAAGCCCCCGCGGCCCAGCCGAGCGCCCCGCGCCTCCTCTCCCGAGCGCCTCGCGCCTCTCTTCCCCGACGCGGGTGGCCGCCGCTGCCGCCACTCCGGCGCGCCGCACCGACCGGCCGCCGCGCTCCTCATAGCCGGCGCCCGACGCCGTCGTCCGCCGACGCGCCTCTCCGCCTCCCCGCCGTCCGCCGTCGCGAACGACGCAGCCGACCCCGCGGCCGCCGCCTCAGCATCCGCGCCCACCGGCCGTGAACAGTAACTCCGGCGACCTCGGTATCCGAGCCCGATCCAGATCTGGATCTGGGATATTTTCGGTTGACTTTCTCCTCCCGAAACCCTAGTTTTTCTTGCTACTTTGACCTGCCATATCTCCTCATCCGTAGCTCCGTTTTGGGCGTATGATATGTCAAAATCTTCGTCTCGACGAGTACATCATTTCATTCCATTGCATCATTTGCATTTGAGGTCATCTTGGTGCCCAAAATGCTGTTGGAAGGAGGCATGTTGAGTTAAATTGCAGATCCGTTAGTTCAACATGCACTTTTGTCATTTTTGCCATGTTTAATCTGTGCATGATATACCTGTGCCCCTTTGGGATGAATTGTTAAGCATGTTGTCTTATTTCCAGAGGTGCCTTCCATGTATTTTTAGGATGTGTGTGTTTTCTTGTGCAAGCTTGCGAAGAGGGCTGCCTGAGATTATCGATTTCAGGGACTTAGTGAATTTCACTAAGTCTGGGCCGTTTTAGTTCATGATGCTATATGTCCGGCTTGTTTCCTAGTGATCCGTGCCTCTTTTGAGGATGATCAATAAGAGTGATTTGTTATGCTTGTTGCGCTTAATCCATCCATGTCTTTACTTGTTATGTTGGAGCAACCTAGGTTGACTCAATCGAGCTCAACTTTTGGATAGTTACTGTTTTGGGCAGATCGTGAACTCTTTTGCGATTTTGCCGGAGTGATTGCTAGTGATCCATGCATGATATGCCATTGTTCTTGCCATGTCTAGCTAGCATTTTGTGCCTTCTTAATGGATATGTGCTTGCCTTGCCATGACTTGCACCGTAGTGATAGCATCGAGCTCGTTTACATGCCTCCGTGAGTTATTATTTCAGCATGTCCCAGTTTTCACTAAGTCTGTAAACTGATTGTGTTTCATCGATGTTCGTGTGCTTGGTAGAGTATTTTGTGAACCCTTTTGGCCCCAGGTCATTTTGGGTGTTTTGATAAGCTTGTTGAGTAGCTCCATGCCATGTTCTTACTTGCCATGTTCAGGTTTTCCTTCATGTTGTTTTGCTGCTCCGAAGAGAGCATCGTGGTCTGAAATTCCAGACTAGCGTTAATTTCGCTAAGTCTGAAATCTGTTTTGCTTATTCAGTTTTGCCGTGCTTGTTTGAAGCCCTTAATGGATGAATTTGCCTATGCCTCAGTCCTGATGATTTGTTAAGCTTGATGAGTACATCACTGCCATGCAATTTGTTTTCATGTTGGGTGGCTGTAGCATGTTCATTTTGTTGCATTTAGGAGCCTACTTGCGGTAAATCGCAGATCGGTTCGTTTAGTAAAACGCTTGCCATTTCTAAACCGTAGCTCCGATTGCCATGATCTTTATATCATTTTCAGGGGATTTCTTCCCCTCTATCCAGTGGCACACTTGGATTTCCATGTTGAGACCAGGTTCATGCATTTCCTGTTACATCTTGCATTTTGCATCCCGCATCGCATCCCGCATAACATATCATCTTTGCATCTTATTGGTTGCCTTTGCACGTGGTTGATTGTATCCTTGTTGCTTGTTTGTGTTGTTGGGTACAGCCGGGAGACGAGTTCGCTAACGAGGAGCCCGTTGAGTTTGCTTTTGAGGATCCAGTCAATTCTGACAACTGTGCAGGCAAGATGATCACACCCTTGAAATCACTACTATCTTTGCTATGCTAGTTTGCTCGCTCTTTTGCTTTGCCAATGCTACGATGCCTACCACTTGCTTGTCAGCCTCCCAATTGCCATGATTGAGCCTCTAACCCACCTCTGTCCTAGCAAACCATTGATTGGCTATGTTACCGCTTTGCTCAGCCCTTCTTATACGTTGTTAGTTGCAGGTGAAGATTGGAGCCGTTCCTTGTTGGAACACTTATTTACTTGTTGGGATATCATTATATTGCTATGTTATCTTTACTCATCTATATACTTGGTAAAGGGTGGAAGGCTCGGCCTCTCGCCTAGTGTTTTGTTCCACTCTTGCCGCCCTAGTTTCCGTCATATCGGTGTTATGTTCCCGGATTGTTGCGTCCCTTATGCGGTTGGGCTATAATGGGAACCCCTTGATAGTTCGCCTTGATTAAAGCTTTTCCAGCAATGCCCAACATTGGTTTTACCATTTGCCACCTACCCTTTTCTTTCCCTTGGGTTTCCGGAGCCCGAGGGTCATCTTATTTTAAACCCCCCCCCCCCGGGCCAGTGCTCCTCTGAGTGTTGGTCCAACTGTCAGCTGCCGGTGGCCACCAGGGGCAACTCTGGGCTGGCCTACCCGTACCTAGGACAATCTGAGTGTGCCCTGAGAAAGAGATATGTGCAGCTCCTATCGGGATTTGTCGGCGCATTCGGGCGGTGTTGCTGGACTAGTTTTGACCTATCGAATCATCTTGTTGTACCGGGATACCGAGTCTGATCGGTGGGTCCTGGGTGGAGGTCTATTCCTTCGTTGACCGTGAGAGCTTGTTATGGGCTAAGTTGGGACCCCCCCTGCGGGGATTGATCTTTTGAAAACCATGCCCGCGGTTATGGGCAGATGGGAATTTGTTAATGTCTGGTTGTAGATAACTTGAACTTAATTAATTAAAATGAATCAACTGCGTGTGTTGCCGTGATGGCCTCTTCTCGGCGGAGTCCGGGAAGTGGACACGGCGTTGGAGTTATGTTTGCGTAGTCTGCTCTATTTAGTTTCCGCTCGTGCTTCGCCTTCTCTTCTCGCTCTCTTTTGCGAATAAGTTAGCCACCATATATGCTAGTCGCTTGCTGCAGCTCCACTCACATTACCCCTTCCTACCTATTAAGCTTAAATAGTCTTGATCGCGAGGGTGCGAGATTGCTGAGTCCTTGTGGCTCACAGATTACTATTACACCAGATGCAGGGACCGATGATACTTCCCCGGATGGCGCGCTCGAGCTGAAGTGGGAGTACGACGAGGACTCTCAGCGATACTATGTTTCTTTTCCTGATGATCAGTAGTGGTGCCTATTCGGGGTTCGATTCAGGGTTTAGTCGCTTGTTGGGGGTCTTTTCTATTTTGGCGCCGTAGTCGGGCCATGAGTGTTTGTATGATGGATTGCTATTTATGTACTTTGATGTGACTGGCGAGTGTAAGCCAATTATTATTATTTTCCCCCTTCTATATTATATATGTACTTGGGTTGTGTAATGATTCCCGACTTGCGACATTGCTTTCAATGCGCCTATGTCTCTAAGTCGTGCCTCGACACGTGGGAGACATAGCCGCATCGAGGGCGTGACAAGTTGGTAATCAGAGCCTTCCCCGACCTTAGGAGCCCCATTGCTTGATCGTTTTTAGCAGCCAAGTTGTGTCTAGAAAAATGTTTTGAGTCCTTAGGAATCATATATCGAAGAGCTTAGGAATTCTTTTTACTTCCCAGTCTCCTCATCGCTCTGGTAAAGCATCCTGACGTAGAGTTTTGACTCTTCTCTTCTCAAATTTCACTAAAAAAAAATTAGGATCACGCGAGTATCTTAGTTTTGTTCCGATGGCTTATGATGAGAATACTGTCTTGGTGCCTCCTATCAGGGGTTTAGTGGAAGTGTCCCGGGGAGTTGAGCTCTGAGGTGTTGTCATCATAATTCTATCATTGCAATTCTGGCATACTTGAGATATGTGCGCGACATCGAAAATCTCCTTTATGCAGTTCGTTGGTGAGATAACCTCGACGCCACCCAGTACTGGGGCGGGAGTTCGGGAGTATCGCCATAACTTGTATAACGGATGCTTTTCGAAGGTTGAGATAGATGGTTTCTGAAGGTTTCTTGGTTATGTGTTGAAGGATGGATGCAGCTGGATGTAGGATTTGCTAGCTTGGGTGAGATATTATGCTTCCCCTGTATCCTCAACACCAGATTGCATAACCGGAAAGTTTCGGGAATTTCATAGGTGGGAATTCAAGTAGCCTTAGGATATATTTCCAACAGATGTGTGATATGAAATTGGGGTTCGACGTCTAGTGGTTCGCCTATTCACGGTCGATTTTACAGTGGCCTCGTTGTGTCTTAAAGAGTCCTTGGCTTTGCTGACTCGGGGACGCTTCGTATGTCATGTGCACTGCCTTGTACATGATGGTGCTGTACGGTCGAGCCCGTGTAGGTCCTACCACGAACACTTCGGACGAAATTTCTATCGTGTGTTTGTTCCGGCTTATTCCGCAAGCCAACCCTTGGTTTTATTCCGAGTTGTGGTATTCGTTCTTCTTCGACGTCATATGTTGATTCCATCCCTCGTTGATGTACCTCTTCTACCTGATTTTCGTGGCTTCGCAATTTAGGAATATGTGACCACTTCAAGAGAAGTGCATTCGTTCATTTTGTTCGGATGTGAAGACTTATGTTGCAATTTTCATTCCGTTGGATTCACCTTCTATATTTCTCTATTTGTGTGCTAATGGTGGTCAACCTCTTCAGGATGGCTCCCGCTAAGAGCACCAGTCAGAACCAGAATCAAGATCCTCCGCCACCTCCGCCTCCTCCGGAAGCATGGCAGGCTGTGATGGCTGCTACTAATGCAAATACTCAGCTGATCATGCAAATCATCCAAGAGCGGAATCAAAGCAGTCAAGCGAATCAAGGCAACAACCAGAACCAGTTTGCAACTCTGAATCAGTTCCTCGCAAATGGTCCAAAGACGTTCAGCAACTGCGTTGAGGCTACCGATGCTGATGATTGGTTAGTCGATCTGGGCAAGCATTTTGAATGTAGCAACGTCAGACCTGAAGATTTCGTCAAGTTCGCGTCTTTCCAGCTCAAGGATCAGGCCGCAGAGTGGTTTCAGCAGTACCGGGATTCCAGAGGTGGACGTTTGATCACTTGGGATGATTTCCGTCGTGATTTTCGAGCTCATCACATTCCTCAAAGTGTGACTGAAAGCAAACGCGAAGAATTCCGCAATCTGAAGCAAGGCTCTTTGTCTGTCTATGACTACAACAAGTTGTTCCAGAAGCTCGCCCGTTTTGCCAAGCAGGATGTTCCTGATGAGAAGAGCATGATCTATCAGTTCAGGGGTGGTCTTCGTGAAGAAATTCAGCTCGCTCTTGTCCTTTTCGAGCCGCTGAGATACGATGAGTTCTACAACATGGCACTGAAGCAAGAGGCTGCTCAGCTCAGGTGTGATGCTTCCAGGAAGCGAGTCAGAGACACTACGTCTTCGTCCTCTACTCAAGTGGCCAAGCAGCAGAAGTATTGGCTTCCTCCTCCGTTCCGTCATCCGTATCAGCAGAAGAGCAAAGGTGGCAGTGGTTCATCCCACCCACCCCACCCAGGCTTTCAGAACAAGACTGCGTCTCAAGCTCCAAGATCGAGTGCTCCGTACCACCGTCCGCTCTCAGAGGTCACGTGCAACAAGTGCCAACAGAAGGGTCACTACGCCAACAAGTGTTTCAACCAGAGGTGTCTTCCTCCTCCTCCTCCTGTCAGATCGGCAAGTACAGCTGTGGTCAAGCATAACCCCAAGTCCGCCAAGGTCAACTTGATGAACGCAGCTCAGGCAGAGGATTCGTCAGATGTGATCATGGGTAACCTTCCTGTTAATGATATTCCTGCAAAAGTTCTTTTTGACATGGGTGCTTCGCATTGTTTCATTTCAAGGCCATTTACTTCTAGGCATGAATTGGTTTCACAAGTTCTGCCTAGCCCTTTAGCGGTTGTTTCTCCCGGTAAGCGTATGCAGGCTAACTCCATTGTTCCGGATGTTACAATTACTTTGGGTGATCATAAGTTTCTGGCTTCTCCAACGGTCCTTGGTGATTCTGATATCGACCTCATTCTAGGGATGGACTGGCTCTCTAAACACAAGGCTCACCTCAATTGTGCAGCCAGGCAGATTCAACTGACTCATTCTTCTGAAGATGTCATTGTCTTTGCTGCTCGGGATAATACCATCCGGTTATTCTCTCTCAATGAGAAGGGTGAATTGGATGCTATTTCGCAGATTCCGGTTGTTTGTGAGTATCAAGATGTCTTCCCTGAAGAACTCCCAGGCATGCCTCCAAACCGGCCTGTTGAATTCATTGTTGAACTTGAGCCCGGTACGGAACCGGTGTGCAAACGGCCTTACAAGCTCGGCCCCGAAGAGTTGAAGGAGTTGAAGAAACAGCTCGATGTGCAAGAAAGAATGGGTCTCATTCGGCCTAGTACTTCTCCGTGGGGTTGTGGTGTTCTTTTTGTGAAGAAGAAGGATGGAACGGACCGACTTTGTGTTGATTATCGTCCATTGAACAAGAAGACCATCAAGAACAAATATCCACTTCCCAACATTAATGAGCTGTTCGAACAACTCAAGGGTGCCCAAGTATTCTCCAAGCTTGATCTCCGTATGGGTTATCATCAAATTCGCATTCGTGAACAAGATATTCCAAAGACGGCATTCAGAACAAGCTATGGGTCATATGAATACACGGTTATGTCTTTTGGCCTCGCCAATGCTCCTCCGACGTTCTCACGCATGATGAACTTCATCTTCAACCCCTACACCAACGACTTTGTTTTGGTCTATCTCGATGATATCCTGGTTTTCTCGAAGAACAAGGAAGATCATGCCAAACACTTGCATTTGGTTCTTGACAAGCTAAGGGAACATCAATTCTATGCCAAGTTCTCCAAGTGTGAGTTTTGGCTCGATGAGGTTCTTTATCTTGGTCATATTATCTCTGCCAAGGGCATTTCCGTGGATCCTGAGAAGGTGTCTGCAATTGTTAATTGGGAACCTCCTCAGAATGTGAAGCAACTCCGTAGCTTCCTCGGTCTTGCAAGTTATTGCCGAAGATTCGTTGAAAACTTCTCCAAGATCACGAAGCCTCTCTCAAATCTTCTTCAGAAGCATGTCAAGTACGTTTGGTCTCCGGAGTGTGATGTTGCTTTCAACGCTTTGAAAGAGAAATTGATCACTGCTCCAGTTCTAACTCCGCCTGATGAAACCAAGCCGTACGAGGTCTTTTGTGATGCCTCTCTCCAAGGTCTCGGTGCAGTACTGATGCAAGAGAAGAAAGTTGTTGCTTATACCTCTCATCAGTTGAAGCCAAATGAGAAGAACTACCCCACTCATGATCT
The DNA here is from genome assembly GCA_034509565.1 of Triticum monococcum. Taxonomy (NCBI): domain Eukaryota; kingdom Viridiplantae; phylum Streptophyta; class Magnoliopsida; order Poales; family Poaceae; genus Triticum; species Triticum monococcum. The sequence continues at coordinate 69,081,312 of CM067842.1, read as the reverse complement.
CGAGTTGGCGGCAGTTGTGCACGCATTGTTGACTTGGAGACATCTTCTCTTGGGAAGGAAAGTGGACATTTTCACTGATCACAAGAGTCTCAAGTACATCTTCACTCAGCCTAATCTCAACCTCAGGCAGACTCGATGGGTCGAAATGAATCAAGAGTACAATCCGAGTATCGAGTATACTCCAGGCAAGGCTAATGTGATTGCTGACGCTTTGAGCAGAAAAGCATATTGCAACAGTCTGATTCTCAAGCCTTATCAACCCGAGCTTTGTGAAGCTTTCCGCAAACTTAATCTGCAAGTTGTTCCTCAAGGTTTCCTTGCCAACCTTCAAGTTTCTCCTACCTTGGAAGACCAGATTCGCCAAGCCCAGCTTCTTAATGCTATGGTGAAAAAGGTGAAGATCGGTATTGCAAAGAGTCAGTCCAAGTACAAGTGCTACCGACTTGATGACAAGGACACTCTCTTCTTCGAGGATCGAATTGTTGTGCCCAAAGGTGAACTTCGTAAAGTGATCATGAATGAGGCTCACAACTCTCTCCTCTCCATCCACCCTGGGAGCACGAAGATGTATCAAGACCTGAAGCAAACTTATTGGTGGACTCGAATGAAGCGCGAGATCGCTCAATTCGTGAATGAATGTGATGTCTGCAGAAGAGTGAAAGCAGAACACCAAAGGCCAGCAGGTCTCCTCCAACCTCTCGCCATTCCAGAATGGAAGTTTGACCACATTGAAATGGACTTCGTGACTGGGTTTCCTAAGTCCAAGCGTGGCAATGATGCTATATTCGTTGTCATCGACAAGCTGACCAAAGTGGCTCATTTCTTGCCTATCAAAGAGTCAATCACTGCAGCTCAATTGGCGGAGCTCTATACCTCCCGCATTGTCTCTCTGCACGGTATTCCTCAAGTGATATCTTCAGACCGTGGCAGCATCTTTACCTCCAAGTTTTGTGATTCTTTTCAGAAGGCCATGGGCACCAGCATTCGCTTCAGCACTGCTTTCCATCCTCAAACAAGCGGCCAAGTCGAGCGTGTCAACCAGATTCTTGAAGATATGCTCAGGGCTTGTGTTATCTCCTTCGGCATGAAGTGGGAGGATTGCCTTCCTTATGCTGAATTCTCGAACAACAACAGTTTCCAAGCAAGCTCCGGCAAGGCCCCGTTTGAAATTCTGTATGGTAGGAAGTGTCGTACACCTCTCAACTGGTCTGAAACCGGTGAACGTCAGCTGCTGGGTAATGACCTGATCACAGAGGCAGAAGAAATGTGCAAGGTCATTCGTGATAACCTCAAAGCAGCCCAATCTCGTCAGAAGAGCTTCTATGACAGCAAGCACCATGATTTGGCTTTCGAGATCGGAGATCATGTCTACCTCCGCGTCTCTCCAATGAAAGGGACTCGTCGCTTCGGTATCAAAGGGAAGCTTGCCCCCAGATACGTCGGGCCTTTCAAGATCGTCAGCAAGAGAGGCGACCTCGCCTATCAACTCGAGCTTCCTGCAACCTTCGCCAATGTCCATGATGTGTTCCATGTCTCGCAACTCCGAAAGTGCTTCAAGACGCCTGAGCGCACCGTCAACTTCGAGGACATTGAGCTCCAAGAAGATCTCTCCTACCGTGAGCACCCAGTTGCAATCCTTGAAGAGACTGAACGCAAAACTCGCAACAAGTCAATCAAGTTTCTCAAAGTCAAGTGGCCACACCATTCCGACCGTGAAGCTACCTGGGAACGCGAGGATCACCTCCGTTCTGAGTACCCGGAGTTCTTTCAGTCTTAGATCTCGGGACGAGATCTTTTCGTAGTGGTGGAGTGTTGTAATGCCCCATATGTAACCTTCCCCAATTGTACTCCAACTCATGCCGTTTCTGGCATTAAGTTATATTTAATTCTCGGGCTCGGGTCTTTGTCTCCGTGTGTTGTTTTGTTTTTCGTGCATCTCATATCATGTCATCACGTGCATTGCATTTGCATACATGTTCATCTCATGCATTCGAGCATTTTCCCCGTTGTCCGTTTTGCATTCCGGCGCTTCGTTCTCATCCGGTGGCCATTTCTAGCTTTCTTTCGTGTGTGGGGATTAAACATTTCCGGATTGGGCCGAGACTTGCCATGCGGCCTTGGTTTACTACCGGTAGACCGCCTGTCAAGTTTCGGGTCATTTGGACTTCGTTTGATACTCCAACGGTTAACCGAGGGACCGAAAAGGCCTCGTGTGTGTGCAGCCCAACACCCCTCCATTTTGGCCCAAAACCCACCAAACTCAGCTCCATCGTCTCGGTCGTTCGATCACGATCATGTGGGCGAAAACCGCACCTCATTTGGACACTCCTAGCTCCCTCTATGCCTATTTATACCCCCTCCATTTTCGGATCCCGTATCCCACCTCGAAACCCTAATTTTCCCTCGCGACCGGCCGGACGTGTCCGACCCGGCCGGACGTTGTCCGCTCCGCTCACCGCCGCCACTCACAGCGCGCCACGTGGGCGCGCCCACATCGCCGCCGACCGGCCCGCCAGGCCCGCGGGAAGCCCCCGCGGCCCAGCCGAGCGCCCCGCGCCTCCTCTCCCGAGCGCCTCGCGCCTCTCTTCCCCGACGCGGGTGGCCGCCGCTGCCGCCACTCCAGCGCGCCGCCCCGACCGGCCACCGCGTTCCGCCCCGACCGGCCGCCGCACTCCTCATCGCCGGCGCCCGACGCCGCCGTCCGCCGACGCGCCTCTCCGCCTCCCCGCCGTCCGTCGCCGCGAACGACGCCGCCGACCCCGTCGGCCGCCGCCTCGGCATCCGCGCCCACCGACCGTGAACAGTAACTCCGGCAACCTCGGTATCCGTGCCCGATCCAGATCTGGATCTGGGATATTTTCGGTTGACTTTCTCATCCCAAAACCCTAGTTTTTCTTGCTACTTTGACCTGCCATATCTCCTCATCCGTAGCTCCGTTTTGGGCGTATGATATGTCAAAATCTTCGTCTCGACGAGTACATCATTTCATTCCATTGCATCATTTGCATTTGAGGTCATCTTGGTGCCCAAAATGCTGTTGGAAGGAGGCATGTTGAGTTAAATTGCAGATCCGTTAGTTCAACATGCACTTTTGTCATTTTTGCCATGTTTAATCCGTGCATGATATGTCTGTGCCCCTTTGGGATGAATTGTTAAGCATGTTGTCTTCTTTCCAGAGGTGCCTTCCACGTATTTTTAGGATGTGTGTGTTGTCTTGTGCAAGCTTGCGAAAAGGGCTGCCTGAGATTATCGATTTCAGGGACTTAGTGAATTTCACTAAGTCTGGGCCGTTTTAGTTCACGATGCTATATGTCCGGCTTGTTTCCTAGTGATCCGTGCCTCTTTTGAGGATGATCAGTAAGAGTGATTTGTTATGATTGTTGTGCTTAATCCATCCATGTCTTTACTTGTTATGTTGGAGCACCCTAGGTTGACTCAATCGAGCTCAACTTTTGGATAGTTGCTGTTTTGGGAAGATCGTGAACTCTTTTGCGATATTGCCGGAGTGATTGCTAGTGATCCATGCATGTTATGGCATTGTTCTTGCCATGTCTAGCTAGCATTTTGTGCCTTCTTAATGGATATATGCTTGCCTTGCCATGACTTGCACCGTAGTGATAGCATCGAGCTCGTTTACATGTCTCCGTGAGTTATTATTTCAGCATGTCCCAGTTTTCACTAAGTCTGTAAACTGATTGTGTTTCATCGATGTTCGTGTGCTCGGTAGAGTATTTTTGTGTACCCTTTTGGACCAAGGTCATTTTGGGTGTTTTGATAAGCTTGTTGAGTAGCTCCATGCCATGCTCTTACTTGCCATGTTCAGGTTTTCGTTCATGTTGTTTTGCTGCTCCGAAGAGAGCATCGTGGTCTGAAATTCCACACTAGCGTTAATTTCGCTAAGTCTGAAATCTGTTTTGCTTATTCAGTTTTGCCATGCTTGTTTGAAGCCTTAATGGATGAATTTGCCTATGCCTCAGTCCTGATGATTTGTTGAGCTTGATGAGTACATCACTGCCATGCAATTTGTTTTCATGTTGGGTGGCTGTATCATGTTCATTTTGTTGCATTTAGGAGCCTACTTGCTCTAAATCGCAGATCGGTTCGTTTAGTAAAACGCTTGCCATTTCTAAACCGTAGCTCCGATTGCCATGATCTTTATATCGTTTTCAGGGGATTTCTTCCCCTCTATCCAGTGGCACACTTGGATTTCCAAGTTGAGGCCAGGTTCATGCATTTCCAATTACATCTTGCATTTTGCATCCCGCATCGCATCCCGCATAGCATATCATCTTTGCATCTTATTGGTTGCCTTTGCACATGGTTGATTGTATCCTTGTTGCTTGTTTGTGTTGTTGGGTAGAGCCGGGAGACGAGTTCGCTAACGAGGAGCCCGTTGAGTTTGCTTTTGATCATCCAGTCAATTCTGACAACTGTGCAGGCAAGATGATCACACCCTTGAAATCACTACTATCTTTGCTATGCTAGTTTGCTCGCTCTTTTGCTTTGCCAATGATACGATGCCTACCACTTGCTTGTCAGCCTCCCAATTGCCATGATTGAGCCTCTAACCCACCTCTGTCCTAGCAAACCATTGATTGGCTATGTTACCGCTTTGCTCAGCCCTTCTTATAGCGTTGTTAGTTGCAGGTGAAGATTGGAGCTGTTCCTTGTTGGAACACGTATTTACTTGTTGGTATATCATTATATTGCTATGTTATCTTTACTCATCTATATACTTGGTAAAGGGTGGAAGGCTCGGCCTCTCGCCTAGTGTTTTGTTCCACTCTTGCCGCCCTAGTTTCCGTCATATCGGTGTTATGTTCCCGGATTGTTGCGTCCCTTACGCGGTTGGGCTATAATGGGAACCCCTTGATAGTTCGCCTTGATTAAAGCTTTTCCAGCAATGCCCAACATTGGTTTTACCATTTGCCACCTACCCTTTTCTTTCCCTTGGGTTTCCGGAGCCCGAGGGTCATCTTATTTTAAACCCCCCCCCCCCCCGGGCCAGTGCTCCTCTGAGTGTTGGTCCAACTGTCAGCTGCCGGTGGCCACCAGGGGCAACTCTGGGCTGGCCTACCCGTACCTAGGACAATCTGAGTGTGCCCTGAGAAAGAGATATGTGTAGCTCCTATCGGGATTTGTCGGTGCATTCGGGCGGTGTTGCTGGACTAGTTTTGACCTGTCGAATCATCTTGTTGTACCGGGATACCGAGTCTGATCGGTGGGTCCTGGGTGGAGGTCTATTCCTTCGTTGACCGTGAGAGCTTGTTATGGGCTAAGTTGGGACCCCCCTGCAGGGATTGATCTTTCGAAAGCCGTGCCCGTGGTTATGGGCAGATGGGAATTTGTTAATGTCTGGTTGTAGATAACTTGAACTTAATTAATTAAAATGAATCAACTGCGTGTGTTGCCGTGATGGGCTCTTCTCGGCGGAGTCCGGGAAGTGGACACGGCGTTGGAGTTATGTTTGCGTAGTCTGCTCTATTTAGTTTCCGCTCGTGCTTCGCCTTCTCTTCTCGCTCTCTTTTGCGAATAAGTTAGCCACCATATATGCTAGTCGCTTGCTGCAGCTCCACTCACATTACCCCTTCCTACCTATTAAGCTTAAATAGTCTTGATCGCGAGGGTGCGAGATTGCTGAGTCCTTGTGGCTCACAGATTACTATTACACCAGATGCAGGGACCGATGATACTTCCCCGGATGGCGCGCTCGAGCTGAAGTGGGAGTACGACGAGGACTCTCAGCGATACTATGTTTCTTTTCCTGATGATCAGTAGTGGTGCCTATTCGGGGTTCGATTCAGGGTTTAGTCGCTTGTTGGGGGTCTTTTCTATTTTGGTGCCGTAGTCGGGCCATGAGTGTTTGTATGATGGATTGCTATTTATGTACTTTGATGTGACGTGGCGAGTGTAAGCCAATTATTATTATTTCCCCCCTTCTATATTATATATGTACTTGGGTTGTGTAATGATTCCCGACTTGCGACATTGCTTTCAATGCGCCTATGTCTCTAAGTCGTGCCTCGACACGTGGGAGACATAGCCGCATCGAGGGCGTGATAGCCACGTCATCAAAATTGATGTAGCCGTTAGATGAAGTAAATCAGTCCATAATAGCCGTCTGATCTTGACGTTGAGAGGCTCCGCACTAAGCCACGTGCAAGCATGCAGAAATACCGTGCCACATGCATGTGAGTGGGTTTTAAATCACATCAACATGTCTGCATGCAAGCATGCACCGGTAGCATGCATGTAAGTGAGCTTTTAAGTCCCATTAACATGTCAAAAAGAAAAATATAATCCCATTATGCAGTAGGAGTTGGCTGATCTTTTTTACTTACGTGGGATGATCTAAATGATGATGGGAGTTTATTTAGTTTGGCTACCACATTTGTCATGCGGTTATAGAGTTTTTTTTGTTCTATGAAATCGATAATTTTGCGCAGAGAGATATACCGCTGTTCCGCGCCAACGCGCGGGGACTCATCTAGTAATATTTAGGAACGGAGGGAGTACTATGTAAAGAGTTAGGTGTCGCACGGTGATAGTGTGAGGTGGGCCATGTAATCACTGAGCCTGCGTGTTTTCACTGCTCTTGTACGCCTCCGCTGTAAGAATGGAGAAAATTATAATCTAGTAGTAGTATACCTCCTTTCGCCGAAAGCATGGGACATCCAGCAGTCCTACCACCTCAGTAATAAAGACCAATGAGCCGTCAAATCACATAGACCCAGCAGTAAGTTGGACGGACGAAGCAACCATCACTCTTGCGCCAGTGAGAGGTCGCGTCCGCTCTACCCGGGCATGAATGCGGCACCGATTCTTTGAAGCGGCGCTGACCATTTCGGGCGGGAAGCACGCGTGGGCGATGGAGGGGCTTTGGGTGGGCCAGGCTGGTCAGGAGCGGGTGTGGCAGTTGTCCGCATGTCCCTACCGGACACGCCCGGAAATGAGAGGATGCACCGACTCTTGCGGCTAAAATCGTACACTACACAACATCTCTCTATAGGAGTAGGTCGATCTGTCGCTCTCTCTAACACACACATGGTGTTAAACACACACACACACACACACACACGCACCTTGGTCCCGTTGCACCTTCTAACGTGACTTATTACACCTAGACGGAGGGAGTAGTAAGTATACGAGATACGGTGGCACACTGACTTAAGTCAAATACAAGTGCCCAAAATTTGTGTGCATGTTATAATAAGGATTCACTTAAAATAGTACGTGAGCGAACAGAGGGATCAATTGGACAGTGTTCCCGAGCAGTAGCGTGATGTGTGAGGTAAGATACACCATTGTCACTTTTAGTTTTTATTATTAATTTGTTTGTTTCACCCTCTGACTGGTGGGACCCAACGTATTACGTGGAGAGAGGTAAGGTGACTAAGGCTGCATTATTTCTGCACCACTGTGGATAGTCTTACCACCAAAGCCACATGACACAATTATGATTGAAATCCCAATGACTCCCACACACACACAAAAACACGGCATGCTTGTCACACGAATGCAGGAATGTATAAAAGGTTATTTCCCTCTCGTTGAACATAACGAGAGGGTTGTGTAGTTGGTTAGCCTGTTCGCTCACTCTCTCGCCCTCTCCCGCGGGAGCCTCAGCGCTTGTAGTTGCTCTCTTCACACTCTCTCGCCCTCTCCAGATCTAAACAAGACTTCGTTGGCCTCTCCCTCCCCTCACTGCTGCTCAAAGAGCCAGTAGGATCCGTCCGACGGGAAGGGAAGGAGGCTTAACACTGTCGCTGTCGGCGAGGGACTACCGGCGCAACTATTCACTTTCCACCCAGTGGCGGCGCGGGAGGGCCTCCGACCCCTTCTTCTTCGCCGCCGTCCCGTCGCCCATTGAACCACGCCCCCAAGAACCTTAAGGTATAATTTACTTACTCCACATGCATTGCTCTAGCTGCATGTATACCATGAATCTAGGACGTGGTTCAAAGAGGAAAGGAGTGGGGGAAAGTAGTGGGAAAAGTTGTATATAGCATGAATCTAGGACGTGGTTCAAAGAGGAAATGAAGGGGGAAAGTTGTATAGCATTAATCTAGGACGTGGTTCAAAGAGGAAAGGAATGGGGGAAAGTTGTATCGCATTAATCTAGGACGTGGTTCAAAGAGGAAAGGAAGGGGCGAAAGTACTTGTTCAAAAAGGAAAGGAAGGGACAAGGCTGTAGAGTTTGAGCAGGACTAGATTTTCTGCGCTCACATAGGGAAAGGCGTCTAAAGATAACAAAACTGGGACCAACACAAATATGCTCCTTGGTTGCTTGTTCTTTGTTGCAACATACTGTGCATGACCACAGTACATTGGTAGATGCACATGGTGCTGGTGCGTCCACTGTCCCGTGCAACTCATTAGTTGTTGTTAATCTAAGGCCCTGTTTGGTTAAAAACTCCCTAGTCCCTACCTGCTGGGTTCCAGGGACTAAACATGGACTAGAGGTTATTAAATGACATGCTGAAAGACCATGTTACCCCTAGTAATGAACTAATAGAGACAAGGTGCGATGCATGGCAGGGGCAACTATTGGAAAAAGTCCCAAAAAGAGTCCCTCGGGGTCTTCTTTCTTTAGTCCCAAATGCCCACTTTTAGTCCCTAAAAGTCCCTCCTCTTTGGTTTAGATGGGACTGACACGGAGTTTTCTTAGTCCCTACACCAAAATGTCCCTGTAAACAAACACCCTCTAATAATGCCGCTGGAAAATTGATGCAATGCCACAGTTAAAAGCAAATTACATGTTTAACAAATTTTACTGTTAATATAATCTCTATGTTAATATTAATCAATGCCACCGTTTGAGAAATGCTACTGTCTTGCTTTCTTTCCTATTTAGATAAGGTAGATGCTTCTTTTTGTTGGCGTCTGTGTCATCCACCGTTATTGACCACTAATTGTTTCCTTTGCACCTCTGTGTAAACAGGGTTATCTGCTTCACCTCTTTGCCATTGTGACCTTTTGTTGCACTACACAAAACACTTTTGTTTTAAGAGTGTTTTGTGCAGTTCAACCAAAATGTCACGCCGACAACGTTGCTTGATTGCTTGATCTTAGTGGAACTGCACAAGAGGAGATCTTACTTCCTATCTATTAAGGCGAATTTGGTTTAGATCTTCTTCTTGTGAGTTGTTTGAATTCCGCATCATGAGAGGTCAATACTAGCCTTCTTTCACATGATTCTGCAGTGTGCATTCATATGTTGTGCAACTTGTACGATAATGTTGCTTGATTTTAGTGAGCTGCACAAATGGAGACAATACTTCCAATCTGTATGTGCACTGTAATATCCCATTGAGGTAAGATAAGGATATTTCACAACTGCTAGCCTGTATTTTGCCACTTTCATCAGAAAATTAAGTTTAGTACCATACTTGTGCTCCCTAATTGACATGCCAAATCTTACATTGAAGGCGGAGCTTGTTTGTTATTGAACCAAGTGATGAAGGGGAAGAACAAGGGGAAGAAAAACAAAAATCAACTCCCGGTGCTGTAATGAAGCACCGGAACTGTGATGACACAAGTAATGATATAGTTTTGCATCTTAATTTATTGTTATGGCTTGAACAAGCAATTGTTTTGCCACTGATTTGATGCCACTCTTAATGTAATATGTAATTATCTCTACTTGTGCAAACAGGGATCTTCTTTGAAGATACCATATATTTTAGTGGAACTGCACAAGAAGATGTTGGAAACATTAAACTAATCGAGGAGTATATAGTAAGCATGGCCACCATTGTAGATTGCAACAGATGGTTCTGGAGAGTTGCTTCATCTTTATGCTCTACACAATAAGCCTCCTGACAAAGGTTGGTACTCGCCCACTGATTTCATCCTTATGATTGAGCTTTGTCATCTCTATTGGTGTTGTGCTACTATTTAGATACTATCATGAAAAAGTGGTATTGTCCTTGAGAAGTGCTTCATCTGTGCTGTTTTAAATATTTCCTTTCCTTTTTTCGAGCAAACAGTGATACTAGCATTTAGTAGTCCTCTTGTCTTTGCACAACAGGATCATCTTCCTCTGAAGAAGAATATGGAGTATGTGAAGTGACTAGTTCCGATTATGCCAGGATGAAGAAGCCATGGCTATCTTATCATCAGAAGGACCAGTTAAAGGATGGTTACATTACTCCCCACAAGACCAAACTAACTTCAGCTCAGAAGGACTGACAAAATCTCCATTTTTTGTTGTGATGCGCGAGTACAATGTTGTTCTAGGATTCTTTCTGGTGAGTTCCATTTTTCTAAAAGTGTGCTCTACATGGACCATGTATGTGCCTGTTGAAACTATCAATTCATAGTACAGTTTGCTCTATACTAATCACTTTTTTGTATTTGTGCAAACAGGGGTGCTCAGCTTGATTTCAATGGGAACTGCACAAAATGTTCATGAATACATCGAATCATTCATTTCCACCACAAGAAAGGAGGTGACGGTGAGTTCAAGGCGTTGCAACATATAAGGGCGAAATGATACAAGCTACGCGCGAATTTGGTTGATTTTGGTGGAACTGCACAAAAAGAATAGCTGGTTTATTTAGCACGAGGTGCCATGTCAATGTCCAAACTGATGGAAAACCCTGCCCATTCCACAATCATAGGCATTTGATATTTTGGAATGGGACAACCTTGTCAAATTTTGCTCATTGATTTTAGCAAGACATGCGTTTGATATTTTTGAATGGGACGCCCTTACTGTTAGCAGCGTCGATCAATTTTTTCTTTATTCTTTAGTTGTGAAGTAAATATTGCCTCTGACATGTGAGTTGCTGAGATGCATAATCATCGATTGTTTTGATTGTTCTGTTGGAAATATGCCCTAGAGGCAATAATAAAAGCATTATTATTATATTTCCTTGTTCATGATAATTGTCTTTATTCATGCTATAATTGTGTTATCCGGAAATCGTAATACATGTGTGAATAACAGACACCAACATGTCCCTAGTAAGCCTCTAGTTGACAAGCTCGTTGATCAACAGATAGTCATGGTTTCCTGACTATGGACATTGGATGTCATTGATAACGAGATCACATCATTAGGAGAATGATGTGATGGACAAGACCCAATCCTAAACATAGCATAAAGATCGTATAGTTCGGTTGCTAGAGTTTTTCCAATGTCAAGTATCTTTTCCTTAGACCATGAGATCGTGTAACTCCCGGATACCGTAGGTGTGCTTTGGGTATACCAAACGTCACAATGTAACTGGGTGACTATAAAGGTATACTACGGGTATCTCCGAAAGTGTCTGTTGGGTTGACATGGATCAAGACTGGGATTTGTCACTCCGTATGACGGAGAGGTATCACTAGGCCCACTCGGTAATGCATCATCATTATGAGCTCAAAGGTGACCAAGTGTCTGGTCACGGGATCATGCATTACGGTACGAGTAAAGTGACTTGCCGGTAACGAGATTGAACGAGGTATTGGGATACCGACGATCGAATCTCGAGCAAGTAACATACCGATTGGCAAAGGGAATTGTATACGGGGTTGCTTGAATCCTCGACATCGTGGTTCATCCGATGAGATCATCGTGGAGTATGTGGGAGCCAACATGGGTATCCAGATCCAGCTGTTGGTTATTGACCAGAGAGTCGTCTCAGTCATGTCTACATGTCTCCCGAACCCGTAGGGTCTACACACTTAAGGTTCGGTGACGCTAGGGTTATAGGGATATGTATATGCAGTAACCCGAATGTTGTTCGGAGTCCTGGATGAGATCCTGGATGTCACGAGGAGTTCCGGAATGGTCCGGAGGTAAAGAATTATATATAGGATATGCTGTTTCGGCCATCGGGACAAGTTTCGGGGTTATCGGTATTGTACCGGGACCACCGGAAGGGTCTCGGGGGCCCACCGGGTGGGGCCACCTGCCCCGGGGGGGCACATGGGCTGTGGGGGTGCGCCTTGGCCTACATGGGCCAAGGGCACCAGCCCCAAGGGGCCCATGCGCCTAGGGTTTCCAAAGGGGAGGAGTCCTACTAGTGGAAGGCACCCCTAGGTGCCTTGGGGGGAGGGAAACCTCCCTTGGCCGCCGCCCCCCTAGGAAATTGGATCTCCTAGGGCTGGCGCCCCCCCCTAGGCCCTCCTATATATAGTGGGGGAAGGAGGGCTGTTTGATCCACGCCTTTGGTTGCTCCCTCTCCCTCTCCAACATCTCCTCCTCCTCCATAGTGCTTGGCGAAGCACTGACGGAGTACTGCAGCTCCACCATCACCACGCTGTCGTGCTGCTGCTGGAGCCATCTTCCTCAACCTCTTCTTCCCTCTTGCTGGATCAAGAAGAAGGAGACGTTACGCTAACCGTACGTGTGTTGAACGCGGAGGTGTCGTCCGTTCGGTGCTTGGTCATCGGTGATTCGGATCACGTCGTGTACGACTACCTCATCCCCATTCTTTGAACGCTTCCGCTCGCAATCTACAAAGGTATGTAGATGCATCCGATCACTCGCTGCTAGATGAACTCATAGATGGATCTTGGTGAAACCGTAGGAAAAACTTTGTTTTCTGCAACGTTCCCCAACATGTTCTCTATGAATTGCGAGGCATGTGTGTTTGATTGCAATGTACAGAAACGCTAAAAAGCTGCTCAAACTCTTTGTACTCCTTCTGTTCCTTTTTACTTCGCACATTGTGAAAGTGCATACTTTTTTGTATAATATTGGTCAAAGTAGAGATACTTTGACTGTAGACAAAACTTGTATGCAGACTAGAAAGGACCGGAGGGAGTACATGTGAAACTACTGCAAACGAGGTGATCACCCTGGGAATAATGCTAGTATGTTGTTTTGCATGTTCATCCAATGCCGGTGATACAGGAATTCGAACTAATTGAAATAAATTCGTTCCTACACGGTCGGATTTCATATAAACATGCCAGATTTCATTACATTTCATGCATTCTTCAACTAAAAAGGGGTGCGCTGGAGGTATAATTAATTAACCGAAGCTACCCACCTGTGTCCCGCTGAGCCGAACAGAAGCTTCAGTGACTTAACTACAGGTGCAGTTGTGTAATTGCCATGTGGCCTGTTGGGCCCACGTGTCAGTCAGCCAACTGCACCAGCAGTTAAGTAGAAGCAGCGTTATTATCCAGTAGAACTCCCTGACTCCACGTCACCGCCAAGAAGCTAACCGGCCGTCAATGGTCAACCCGCCTAGCTTGGCTTCAACAGGAGGGTAGTAGCGGTGGCCTTACTTGGACCCGAGCGGCGGCGACCTACCGTGTTCTACTCTTCCTCATTTTCTGTGTGGTGCAGCCTCGTTGGCAGCGGGGCGGGGCCTTGGCCGAACCGGCGATGTCCTTTGTCTCGTTGCCGGCGGGTGGCGCCTCAGCAGAGCGGTGGAAATCCTCCCTCGCGTTGCCGGCAGGGTGGGGCCTCGGCTGAGCCGGCGATGTCCTCTGCCTCATTGTTGGTGGGGTGGGGCCTCAGCGGAGCCGGCGGTGTCCTCTGCCTCGTTGTTGGCGCCGCGGGGCCTCGGCGAAGCAGGGCCTCATCGACGCCAGTGGAGCGGGGACTCGTTGGAGCCGGCATTGTCCTCTGCCTCGTCCTTGGTCTCGCCAAACAGCGCCTCGCCCGCTTCATCACCCTCTTTGCTAGCCTCTTTGTAGGTGGTCGTAGCCTCCGCCACCCGCATGCGGTCCCGCCAGCGCTCGAGGCGGCCCTTGCGGGCGGAGCGATACGAGTCGAGCGGCGCCTCCTGCTCCGCCCGCTCCGCGGCGATCTGCTCCTCCGCCTGCAGGTGCTCCTGCAGGAGATGGTGGTTGTAGGCGGCATCGGCCTGCGCTTCCCGGAACTGCTCCTGATGCATCTGCCGCACACTGTCCATATATTGGGCACGGGCCTCGCCGATGGTCATGGTGCAATGCACCGGCGAGGATGGCACGAAGGAGGGGGTTGGCGCCGGATCATTGACTACCATGTTCTCCATTGGGACGTCGTCGTCCTCCGGATGCCTGCTGGCCAGCCGGTCGGCAGCAATGGCTGCCATCTCCTTGTGGTCCGTCGTCCGCCCGTCCCGAAGAGCGCTGGAGCGCGAGGAAGCCATGGTGGGCAGTAGTGGTGTGGACAGGAGAAAGGGAACGGATGCGGAGGACTGCGGCTATGGCCGGCGCAGCAGTTTATATAGCAATGGTAGGCGGGCGGAGGGACGGACGTGTGGCGCCGGAGTAGCCGCCTCGGCAACCACGTATCATTAATGTGGGCGACAGATGGACGGACGGACAGCACTTTCGTCGTTTCAAGGCGAAGCAATGGCCTGCACCGAGAAGCGGGGCGGGCGGCGCTGACTGTTTCGGATGGAAAGCGCGCGCGGGCGAGGAGATGACTTTACTTGGAGAGGATGACAATGGGGACCCACCAGGTCCATAGCCTCACGTACGCAAGTGCGTACTTATTATATATATATATATATATATATGTGTGTGTGTGTGTGTGTGTGTGTGTGTGTGTGTAAAACTATACTCCCTACATCTAGGTGAATAAGTTGTATTAGAAGGTGCATCACGACCTAGGTGCAAGCAGATTGGTGAAAAAGAAGAATATTTCTCTCTTCTAAACACGACATTTAATCACAGCAGTTAAGAGGATGCCTTATTAGCTACCCATGCAGGCCATCATAATTCATAGCATACAAAGCGCTTTTATTTCTTGCCTAATAACGGCATGGACGTGCTGCATGCATTGGTCCTTGCCCGAGCAAAAAAAAGGGAGGAAAGGGGTTTCCACGGGAGACAACGAGGCAGAGGTGGAAGCGCTCGCTGGAGTTATTTATTTTGCTTCCCCCTGGTTTCCTGACATCACGGTCCCACACCATTGTCAACCTATGTAGTACTAGTCAATAAACGAGAGAATTGCACAAGAAGCGGCCGACAGCTGGGACCAAGCAGCTCGAGCAGTATTTGTGTTTTTGAGGTGTGAGCACTGCAGAGTTTTTCGATGTTTAGCCCAGATATTAATTTTTCTCCTCTGAACAACAACGAAAACATCGCTGCAGATATTAACTGGGCGGGCTGTGGCCCGTCTAGCCCATGCCAGATATCCAGCCCAGATATTAATTTTTTTTTCAAGCTGAAAATGGCTAGCCCAGCTATACTTTTTTTAGGAATACCCAGGCAAGCTCAAGTTGTTATTCTCCGCCCCACTGGGCTGCAAATCTTTCCTAGGAGGGATGCATTAGGCTTAACAAGAAAATGGGCTTTAAGAAATAATAAATGGGATGTAATTATAAAAACTGGGCAGTAACTATAAAAAATGCACCAAACACGTGATTACTTTATAAAATATTATTTTTGGATATTGAAAATTTTAATTTCATTAATTGTTGCGAGCGCAATGTTTCGTTGGATTTTACGTAATATAAATTTATATTGAAATTGTATTTAACCTGACTAGAAATTTCGGAATAAAAATATTTCGGATCCCATCAAAATGTGGGAAATTTTATTGAATTCTGTTTTTGAACGGTTGGTTGAAATGGGTTGTACTTTTAACAAACTGTAAATGGGCTGTAGTAAATTCCATTAGAATTCAAAAATGGTCTACACATTCTTACAAATCTCAAATGGGCTATAAGTTCTCTGCCACACACTTCTGGCCTTAATAAGTTGACGCATCCCCTAAAAAACAGAGTTGACGCATATGCAAGGCTTTGTCAACTTATAGTCAACACACGGTTCTAGCAGCAGTGGCCGTTGGATGTCCATCCAACGGATGCCATGCTTCTTCTTCAATCTCGGATATTCTAGCTTCACCGGCCCAAAAAATGATTCCTCCCCCTGACATCTGGGGCGCACCGTTTCGGAAGCTCACCTGTGGGCCTACTAAGTTGACGTACCAAGGGCTTTGTCAACTTAGTCAATATAAACGATTCTAGCTGCAGTGACCGTACGATGTTCATCCAACGGCCGTAGAGCTTCTTCAACCTCTGGTCTTCTTGCTCCAGCCGCCCAAAGCAGCGTCGGTCGTGCCGCCTACTCCTGCCTCCCGTGGTTGGCTGTGCTGCCATGGAGGCCTCACCGCCCCCTACTATTCCGACCGCTGGCCAGACCCTGCGGCGACGGCAGCCTCACACCGCAGCCGAACGAGTGAACCCTCATACTCCTCTTCGCGTGGGCATCCACTACCGCGTCTTCACCGGCTCTGCGTCGTCCCCTTCCTAGGCCTCGCCGTCGTCCACCGCCCTGGTGCTCTCGGCGCGGAGTGGTCAGCATGGTCAAGGAACGACTTCCATCGGATGTGGATGAAGGAAATATGCCCTAGAGGCAATAATAAAGTTATTATTTATTTCCTTATATCATTATAAATGTTTATTATTCATGCTAGAATTGTATTAACCGGAAACATAATACATGTGTGAATACATGGACAAACAGAGTGTCACTAGTATGCCTCTACTTGACTAGCTCGTTAATCAAAGATAGTTATGTTTCCTAACCATGGACAAAGAGTTGTTATTTGATTAACGGGATCACATCATTAGGTGAATGATCTGATTGACATGACCCATTCCATTAGCTTAGCACCCGATCATTTAGTATGTTGCTATTGCTTTCTTCATAACTTATACATGTTAATATGACTATGAGATTATGCAACTCCCGTTTACCGGAGGAACACTTTGTGTGCTACCAAACGTCACAACGTAACTGGGTGATTATAAAGGTGCTCTACAGGTGTCTCCAAAGGTACATGTTGGGTTGGCGTATTTCGAGATTAGGATTTGTCACTCCGATTGTCGGAGAGGTATCTCTGGGCCCTCTCGGTAATGCACAACACATAAGCCTTGCAAGCATTGCAACTAATGAGTTAGTTGTGAGATGATGTATTACGGAACGAGTAAAGAGACTTACCGGTAACGAGATTGAACTAGGTATTGAGATACCGACGATCGAATCTCGGGCAAGTAACATACCGATGACAAAGGGAACAACGTATGTTGTTATGCGGTCTGACCGATAAAAGATCTTCGTAGAATATGTAGGAACCAATATGAGCATCCAGGTTCCGCTATTGGTTATTGACCGAAGCCGTGTCTTGGTCATGTCTACATTGTTCTCGAACCCATAGGGTACGCACGCTTAAGGTTTCGATGACAGTTATATTATGAGTTTATACGTTTTGATGTACCGAAGGTTGTTCGGAGTCCCGGATGTGATCACGGACGTGACGAGGAGTCTCGAAATGGTTGAGACATAAAGATTGATATATTGGAAGCCTATGTTTGGATATCAGAAGTGTTCCGCGTAAAATCAGGATTTTACCGGAGTACCGGGAGGTTACCGGAACCACCCGGGAGCTATATGGGCCTTAGTGGGCCATAGTGGAAGAAGAGGAGAGGCGTCCAGGGCTGGGCCGCGCGCCCCTCCCCCCTAGTCCGAATAGGACAAGGAGAGAGGGCCCCCCCCCTCCTTCTCTCTCCCTCTTTTCCCACCTCGCGAATCCTATTCCAACTAGGATTGGGGGAGAAGTCCTACTCCCAGAGGGAGTAGGACTCCTCCTGGCGTGCCCTATGATGGCCGGCCGGCATCCCCCTCTTGAACCTTTATATACAGAGGCAGGGGCACCCCTAGAGACAAGTTGATCCACGTGATCATATTCTTAGCCGTGTGCGGTGCCCCCTTCCACCATAGTCCTCGATAATATTGTAGCGGTGCTTAGGCGAAGCCCTGCGACAGTAGTACATCAAGATCGTCACCACGCCGTCGTGCTGACAGAACTCTTCCCCGACACTTTGCTGGATCAGAGTCCGGGGATCGTCATCGAGCTGAACGTGTGCTAGAACTCGGAGGTGCCGTAGTTTCGGTGCTTGATCGGTCGGGCCGTGGACACGTACGACTACATCAACCAAACGTTTCCGTTGTCGATCTACAAGGGTACGTAGATCACACTCTCCCCTCTCGTTGCTATGCATCACCATGATCTTGCGTGTGCGTAGGAATTTTTTTGAAATTACTACGTTTTCCCAACAGTGGTATCAGAGCCTAGGTTTTATATGTTGATGTTGTGCACGAGTAGAACACAAGTGAGTTGTGGGCGATATAAGTCATACTGCTTACCAGCATGTCATACTTTGGTTGGGCGGTATTGTTGGATGAAGCGGCCCGGACCGACATTACGCGTACGCTTACGCGAGACCGGTTCTCCCGACGTGCTTTGCACATAGGTGGCTTGCGGGTGACAGTTTATCCAACTTTAGTTGAACCGAGTGTGGCTACGCCCGGTCCTTGCGAAGGTTAAAACAGCACCAACTTGACAAACTATCGTTGTGGTTTTGATGCGTAGGTAAGATTGGTTCTTGCTTAAGCCCGTAGCAGCCACGTAAAACTTGCAACAAAAAAGTAGAGGATGTCTAACTTGTTTTTGCAGGGCATGTTGTGATGTGATATGGTCAAGACATGATGCTAAATTTTATTGTATGAGATGATCAAGTTTTGTAACCGAGTTATCGGCAACTGGCAGGAGCCATATGGTTGTCGCTTTATTGTATGCAATGCAATCGCGTTGTAATGCTTTACTTTATCACTAAGCGGTAGCGATAGTCGTGGAAGCATAAGATTGGCGAGACGACAACGATGCTACGATGGAGATCAAGGTGTCGCGCCGGTGACGATGGTGATCATGACGGTGCTTCGGAGATGGAGATCACAGGCACAAGATGATGATGGCCATATCATATCACTTATATTGATTGCATGTGATGTTTATCTTTTATGCATCTTATCTTGCTTTGATTGATGGTAGCATTATAAGATGATCTCTCACTAAATTATCAAGATAAAAGTGTTCTCCCTGAGTATGCACCATTGCCGAAGTTTGTTGTGCCCAGACACCACGTGATGATCGGGTGTGATAAGCTCTACGTCCATCTACAACGCATGCAAGCCAGTTTTGCACACGCAGAATACTCAGGTTAAACTTGACGAGCCTAGCATATGCAGATATGGCCTCGGAACACTGAGACTAAAGGGTCGAGCGTGAATCATATAGTAGATATGATCAACATAGTGATGTTCACCATTGAAAGCTACTCCATTTCACGTGATGATCGGTTATGGTTTAGTTGATTTGGATCACGTGATCACTTAGAGGATTAGAGGGATGTCTATCTAAGTGGGAGTTCTTAAATAATATGATTAATTGAACTTAAATTTATCATGAACTTAGTCCTAGTAGTATTTTGCAAATCATGTTGTAGATCAATAGCTCGCGTTGTTGCTTCCCTGTGTTTATTTTGATATGTTCCTAGAGAAAATTGTGTTCAAAGATGTTAGTAGCAATGATGCGGATTGGATCCGTGATCTGAGGTTTATCCTCATTGCTGCACAGAAAAATTATGTCCTTGATGCACCGCTAGGTGACAGACCTATTGCAGGAGCAGATGCAGACGTTATGAACGTTTGGCTAGCTCGATATGATGACTACTTGATAGTTTAGTGCACCATGCTTAACGGCTTTGAATCGGGACTTCAAAGATGTTTTGAACGCCATGGACCATATGAGATGTTCCAGGAGTTGAAGTTAATATTTCAAGCGAATACCCGAGTTGAGAGATATGAAGTCTCCAACAAGTTCTATAGCTAAAAGATGCAGGAAAATTGCTCAACTAGTGAGCATGTGCTCAGATTGTTTGGGTACTACAATGGCTTGAATCAAGTGGGAGTTAATCTTCCAGATAAGATAGTGATTAACAGAATTCTCTAGTCACCATCACCAAGTTAGTAGAACTTCATGATGAACTATAATATGCAAGGGATAATGGAAACAATTCCCAAGCTCTTCGTGATGATAAAATCGACGAAGGTAGAAATCAAGAAAAACATCAAGTGTTGATGGTAGACAAGACCACTAGTTTCAAGAAAAGGGCAAAAGGAAGAAGGGGAACTTCAAGAAGAATGACAAGCAAGTTGCTGCTCAAGTGAAGAAACCCAAGTCTGGTCCTAAGCCTGAGACTAAGTGCTTTTACTATAAAGGGACTGGTCACTGGGAGCGGAACTACCCCAAGTGATTGGCGGATAAGAAGGATGGCAAAGTGAACAAAGGTATATTTGATATACAAATTATTGATGTGTATTTTACTAGTGTTCATAGCAACCCCTCGGTATTTGATACTGGTTCAGTTGCTAAGAGTAGTAACTCGAAACAGGAGTTGCAGAATGATCAGAAACTAGTTAAGGGTAAAGTGACGATGTGTGTTGGAAGTGGTTCCAAGATTGATATGATCATCATCGCACACTCCCTATACTTTCGGGATTAGTGTTGAACCTAAATCAGTGTTATTTGGTGTTTGCGTTGAGCATGAATATGATTTGATCATGTTTATTGTAATACGGTAATTCATTTAAGTTAGAGAACAATTGTTGTTTTGTTTACATGAATAAAACCTTCTATGGTCATACACACCAACGAAAATGGTTTGTTGGATCTCGATCATATTGATACACATATTCATAATATTGAAGCCAAAGGACGCAAAGTTAATAATGATAGTACAACTTATTTGTGGCACTGCCGTTTAAGTCATATTGGTGTAAAGCGCATGAAGAAACTCCATGTTGATGGGCTTTTGGAATCACTTGATTATGAATCACTTGATGCTTGTGAACCATGCCTCATGGGCAAGATGACTAAGACTCCGTTCTCCGGAACAATAGAGCGAGCAACTAACTTATTGGAAATAATACATGCTGATGTATTCGATCTGACGAGTGTTGAGGCTCGCGGCAAGTATCATTATTTTCTGACCTTCACAGATGATTTGAGCAGATATGGGTATATCTACTTGATGAAACACAAGTCTGAAACATTTGAAAAGTTCAAAGAATTTCAGAGTGAAGTGGAGAATCATCGTAACAAGAAAATAAAAGTTTCTATGATATGATCGCAGAGGTAAAATATTTGACTTACGAGTTTGGCCTTCAGTTAAAACAATGTGAAATAGTTTCACTACTCACGCCACCTGGAACACCACAGTGTAATGGTGTGTCCAAACATCGTAACCGTACTTTATTAGATATGGTGCAATCTATGATGTCTCTTGCCGATTTACCACTATCGTTTTGGGGTTATGCATTAGAGACAACTGCATTCATGTTAAATAGGGCACCATCTAAATCCGTTGAGACGACACTATATGAACTATGGTTTAGCAAGAAACCAAAGTTGTCGTTTCTTAAAGTTTGGGGTTGTGATGCTTATATGAAAAAGTTTCGTCCTGATAAGCTCAAACCCAAATCGGAGAAATGTGTCTTCATAGGATACCCAAAGGAGACAGTTGGGTACACCCTCTATCACAGATCCGAAGGCAAGACATTCGTTGCTAAGAGTGGATCCTTTCTAGAGAAGGAGTTTCTCTCAAAAGATGTGAGTGGGAGGAAAGTAGAACTTGACGAGGTAACTGTACCTGCTCCCTTATTGGAAAGTAGTACATCACAGAAACCTGTTTCTGCGACACCTACACCAATTAGTGAGGAAGCTAATGATAATGATCATGAAACTTCAGGACAAGATACTACCGAACCTCGTAGATCAACCAGATTAAGATCCGCGCCAGAGTGGTACGGTAATCCTGTTCTAGAAGTCATGCTGCTAGATCATGATGAACCTATGAACTATGAAGAAGCGATGGTGAGCCCAGATTCCGCAAAATGGCTTGAAGCCATGAAATCTGAGATGGGATCCATGTATGAGAACAAAGTGTGGACTTTGGTTGACTTGCCTGATGATCGGCAAGCAATTGAGAATAAATGGATCTTCAGGAGGAAGACGGACGCTGATAGTAGTGTTACTATCTACAAAGCTAGAATTGTCGCAAAAGGTTTTCGACAAGTTCAAGGTGTTGACTACGATGAGAGTTTCTCACTCGTATGTATGCTTAAGTCTGTCTGAATCATGTTAGCAATTGCCGCATTTTATGAAATCTGGCAAATGGATAAACAAAACTGTATTCCTTAATGGATTTATTAAAGAAGAGTTGTATGTGATGCAACAAGATGGTTTTGTCAATCCTAAAGGTGCTAACAAAATATGCAAGCTCTAGCAATCCATTTATGGACTGGTGCAAGCATCTCGGAGTTGGAATATACGCTTTGATAAGTTGATCAAAGCATATAGTTTTATGCAGACTTGCGGTGAAGCCTGTATTTACAAGAAAGTGAGTGGGAGCACTACAACATTTCTGATAAGTATATGTGAATGACATATTGTTGATCGGAAATAATGTAGAATTATTCTGCAAAGCATAAAGGACTGTTTGAAAGGAGTTTTTCAAAGAAAGACCTCGGTGAAGCTGCTTACATATTGAGTATCAAGATCTATAGAGATAGATCAAGACGCTTGATAAGTTTTTTCAATGAGTACATACCTTGACAAGATTTTCAAGTAGTTCAAAATGGAACAGTCAAAGAAAAAGTTTATTACCTGTGTTACAAGGTGTGAAGTTGAGTAAGACTCAAAGCCCAACCACGGCAGAAGATAGAAAGAGAATGAAAGTCATTCCCTATGCCTTAGTCATAGGTTCTATAAAGTATGCCATGTTGTGTACCAGATCTATTGTATACCATACACTGTGTTAAGAGAGGGAGTACAATAGTGATCTAGGAGTAGATCAATGGACAGCGGTCAAAATTATCCTTACTGGAATAGGGATATGTTTCTCGATTACGCAGGTGACAAAAGGTTCGTCGTAAAGGGTTACGTCGATGCAAGTTTTGACACTAATATAGATGACTCTAAGTCTCAATCTGGATACATATTGAAAGTGGGAGCAATTAGCTAGAGTCGCTCCATGCAGAGCATTGTTGACATAGAAATTTGCAAAATACATGCGGATCTGAATGTGGCAGACCCATTGACTAAACTTCTCTCACAAGCAAAACATGATCACTTTTTGGGTCTTAATCACATAGCAATGTGAACTAGATTATTGAATCTAGTAAACCCTTTGGGTGTTAGTCACATGGAGATGGGAACCAATCACATAAAGATGTGAACTATTGATGTTAAATCACATGGCGATGTGATCTAGATTATTGACTCTAGTGCAAGTGGGAGACTGAAGGAAATATGCCCTAGAGGCAATAATAAAGTTATTATTTATTTCCTTATATCATGATAAATGTTTATTATTCATGCTAGAATTGTATTAACCGGAAACATAATACATGTGTGAATACATAGACAAACAGAGTGTCACTAGTATGCCTCTACTTGACTAGCTTGTTAATCAAAGATGGTTATGTTTCCTAACCATGGACAAAGAGTTGTTATTTGATTAACGGGATCACATCATTAGGTGAATGATCTGATTGACATGACCCATTCCATTAGCTTAGCACCCGATCGTTTAGTATGTTGCTATTGCTTTCTTCATGACTTATACATGTTCCTCTGACTATGAGATTATGCAACTCCCGTTTACCAGAGGAACACTTTGCGTGCTACCAAATGTCACAACATAACTGGGTGATTATAAAGGTGCTCTACAGGTGTCTCCAAAGGTACATGTTGGGTTGGCGTATTCCGAGATTAGGATTTGTCACTCGATTGTCGGAGAGGTATCTCTGGGCCCTCTCGGTAATGCACATCACATAAGCCTTGCAAGCATTGCAACTAATGAGTTAGTTGTGAGATGATGTATTATGGAACGAGTAAAGAGACTTACTGGTAACGAGATTGAATAGGTATTGAGATACCGACGATCGAATCTCGGGCAAGTAACATACCGATGACAAAGGGAACAACGTATGTTGTTATGCGGTCTGACCGATAAAAGATCTTCGTAGAATATGTAGGAACGAATATGAGCATCCAGGTTCCGCTATTGGTTATTGACCGAAGACGTGTCTCGGTCATGTCTACATTGTTCTCGAACCTGTAGGGTCCGCACGCTTAAGGTTTCGATGATAGTTATATTATGAGTTTATACGTTTTGATGTACCGAAGGTTGTTCGGAGTCCCAAATGTGATCACGGACATGACGAGGAGTCTGGAAATGGTCGAGACATAAAGATTGATATATTGGTAAGCTTATGTTTGGATATCGGAAGTGTTCCGAGTAAAATCGGGATTTTACCGGAGTACCGGGAGGTTACCGGAACCCCCCTGGAGCTATATGGGCCTTAGTGGGCCATAGTGGAAGAAGAGGAGAGGCGGCCAGGGCTGGACCGCGCGCCCCTCCCCCCTAGTCCGAATAGGACAAGGAGAGAGGGGGCCGGCGCCCCCTCCTTCTCTCTCCCTCTTTTCCCACCTCGCGAATCCTATTCCAACTAGGATTGGGGGAGAAGTCCTACTCCTGGAGGGAGTAGGACTCCTCCTGGCACGCCCTATGATGGCCGGCCGGCCTCCCCCTCTTGAACCTTTATATACGAAGGCAGGGGCACCCCTAGAGACAAGTTGATCCACGTGATCATATTCTTAGCCGTGTGCGGTGCCCCCTTCCACCATAGTCCTCGATAATATTGTAGCGGTGCTTAGGCGAAGCCCTGCGACAGTAGTACATCAAGATCGTCACCACGCCATCGTGCTGACGGAACTCTTCCCCGACACTTTGCTGGATTGGACTCCGGGGATCGTCATCGAGCTGAACGTGTGCTAGAACTCGGAGGTGTCGTAGTTTCGATGCTTGATCGGTCGGGCCGTGGAGACGTACGACTACATCAACCAAACGCTTCAGTTGTCGATCTACAAGGGTACGTAGATCACACTATTAACACCCTCGATGCGACTATATCTCCCACGTGTCGAGGCACGACTTAGAGGCATAATCGCATTGAAGGCATATGTCGCAAGTGAGGTAATCTTCACACAACCCATGTAATATAATAAGGAATAAGAGATACATAGTTGGCTTACAATCACCACTTCACACAATTACATGAATAAAGCATTACATCAACCAAATACACTCATGGTCCGACTACGGAACCAAAATAAAAGAAGAACCCCAAATGCGACAAAGGTCCCCGATCGACCCCAACTGGGCTCCACTACTGATCAACTAGAACGACACAACACAAAGGACAAGATCTTCATCGAGCTCCTCCTGAGCTTGGTTGCGTCATCTGCTTGGTCTCATCGGCACCTGCAAGCTGGTTTTGGAAGTATCTGTGAGCCACGGGGACTCAGCAATCTCGCACCCTCGCGATCAAGTCTATTTAAGCTTATGGGTAAGGTAAAGGTATGAGGTGGAGCTGCAGCAAGCGACTAGCATATATGGTGGCTAACATACGCAAATGAGAGCGAGAAGAGAAGGCAAAGCATGGTCGATAAAAGTATGATCAAGAAGTGATCCTGGACTACCTACGTCAAGCATAACTCCAACAACCGTGTTCACTTCCCAGACTCCGCCGGAAAGAGACCATCACGGTTACACACGCGGTTGATTCATTTTAATTAAGGTCAACTTCAGGTTTTCTACAACCGGACG
Organism: Triticum monococcum; assembly: GCA_034509565.1. Lineage (NCBI taxonomy): Eukaryota > Viridiplantae > Streptophyta > Magnoliopsida > Poales > Poaceae > Triticum > Triticum monococcum. The sequence goes on along the minus strand of CM067842.1, from coordinate 69,055,858 downwards.
TTAACAAATTCCCATCTGCCCATAACCGCGGGCACGGCTTTCGAAAGATCAATCCCTGCAGGGGTGTCCCAACTTAGCCCATGACAAGCTCTCACGGTCAACAAAGGAATAGACCTCCACCCGAGATATTCCGATCAGACTCGGTATCCCAGTACAACAAGACATTTCGACAGGGTAAAACTAAACCAGCAACACCGCCCGATGCGCCGACATCCTGATAGGAGCTGCACATATCTCGTTCTCAGGGCAACACCGGATGAACACTGCGTACAGCTAAAACCAGCCCTCAAGTTTCCCCGAGGTGGCGCCGCAAGTGGCTCTAGTTTGGACCAACGCTTAGACAAGCACTGGCCCGGGGGGGTTAAAATAACGATGACCCTCAGGAGCGCGACTCCCAAGGGAAAAGAAAAGGCTAGGTGGCGAATGGTAAAACCAATGTTGGGCATTGCTGGAGAAGCTTTACTTAAGGCGAACTGTCAAGGGGTTCCCATTATAGCCCAACCGCGTAAGGGACGCAAAATCCGGGAACATAACACCGATATGACGGAAACTAGGGCGGCAAGAGTGGAACAAAACACCAGGCATAAGGCCGAGCCTTCCACCCTTTACCAAGTATATAGATGCATTAATTAGATACGATATATAGTGATATCCCAACAAGTAAAACATGTTCCAACAAGGAACAACATCTCCATGTTCCAACAAGGAACAAACTTCAATCTTCATCTGCAACTAACAACGCTATAAGAGGGGCTGAGCAAAGCGGTAACATAGCCAATCAACGGTTTGCTAGGACAATGGTGGGTTAGAGGCTGAACATGGCAATTTGGGAGGCTGACAAGCAAGTGGTAGGCATCGTAGCAATGGCATAGCAAAAGAGCGAGCAAACTAGCATAGCAAAGATAGTAGTGATTTCGAGGGTATGATCATCTTGCCTGAAGTCCCGCAAGGAAGAAGAACGAGTCCATGAAGAAGACAAACGGACGTAGACGAACGGGTCCTCACAAACTCGACGTTACTGGAACCAACCCGAAGAAGCAATCACCGGAAAAGAAGCACACAACATTGTAAACATCCAACACATGAACATGGCATGATGCACAATCGAGTATGATGCATGTCCGATTTAATGAAGCATGGCATGACAAAATGCACAAGCAATCCTACAAATTAAGTGGAGCTCAATATGCAACGAGTTGCATATTGACGAAACACCACATCAATTATTTAGTTCTCTCTCGTTTAAGTACCCAACAATATTAAATGTTGATTAACATGGCAAGAGGTGAAACATGATGAAACTATCTAATCTAGGCATGTTTAAATGAGGCTGGAACAACAAAACAACAAGTCCGGAAAATCCCCATGTGCAAATATTAGGTTTGGTCCTGATCTGTCCTAAACACAATTTTAGAGTTGTTTAACATGCAAAGTGATGCCACCATGATAAACTAGGCAAAATTCTACCCCATTTACATATAAAGTTTATTTAATTCGGAGCAACGGTTATTAAGTTATGAATTAAATCATCTTAGCATGACATAGAGCAAAATTTAATCAAACAATATTTTAAGCATTTTAACATGGCAAGAAAGTGGCATATTTTTAATCTACACAAAATTCTGAGCAAGTTTCATATATAGATCATTTTAATCCGATGCACGGTTCATGAGTTATTAAATGCATGAACTAGGGGGACTATACTGCAAAACTGCCAATGCACTGGATAACGGACAAATCGCAGGACGAGAAAAAAAACATCACGGGCCGAATCTGGCTTAGCCCAGCAGCAGGGGGAAAAACAGAGGCGGGCGCTGGGGGTCGGCTCACCCAGTGGGCTTCGGCCCGGCTGGAAGAGGAGGCAGGCCGACAGGCGCGGGCCTGGCCCGGCGCGGGTGCTGCGGTCAACGGCGATGGCGGCTCGGGGCGCCTCCCGATCCCCCGATGGCGGCGGCGGCAAGAGGGAGCTCAGCTCCGGCGACGGTGATGGCCGGAACTGTGGCGGGCGGCGGCGGATCTGGAGGCAGGCGACCTCCCGGGGCCCCTCCTGGGACGGATCGAGGCAGCAGCGGAGAAGCACGAGGTCCAATCGCTAGGACGACGCTACGGGCGAGGTCGCCGGCGGAGAAGCACGAGGCGGCGGCGGAGGACTCCGGCGGAGGTCCGGCGCGGGCGGAGGAGGCTCGGTCTGGGCGGCGAGCCGGCGAAGGAGGAGAGCAGCGACGGTGCGGATCTGGCCCGGGGCGGCTCGGGCGGGCCGGCCACGGGCTCCGCGGGTCCGGCGACGCGGGGCGGCGGCGGTGGACAGGTGGCGACGCGCGATTGGAGGAGAGGGGCGGCGGAGCTGACGTGGCGGCCGCCGATTGGCCCGGGTGAGGTGGAGGGCGGAGCGGACATGTCCGGGCTGCGGTTTTTTTCGTCCGGCGGCGACGGGGAAGATAGATCTAGGGTTTGTACCGCGAATATTTCGGAGGGGATCACATATATATAGGTAGAGGGGGCTAGGAAGCTCCAAATGAGGTGCGGTTTTCGGCCACGCGATCGTGATTGAACGACCGAGACGATGGAACAGAGTTAGGTGGGTTTTGGGCCAAAATGGAGGGGTGTTGGGCTGCAACACACACGAGGCCTTCTCGGTCCCTCGGTTAACCTTTCGAGTATCAAACGAAGTCCAAATGGTACGAAACTTGACAGGCGGTCTACCGGTAGTAAACCAAGGCCGCATGGCAAGTCTCGGTCCAATTCGAAAATGTTTAACCCCCACACACAAGAGGAAGGTAGAAATGACCACCGGAGGAGAACGAAGCGTCGGAATGCAAAACGGACAACGGGGAAAATGCTCGGATGCATGAGACGAACACGTATGCAAATGAAATGCGCATGATGACATGATATGCAATGCATGACACACAAGCAATGACAACGCAACCACGACGAATAACTGGCGGACACCTGGCACATCAGTCTCGGGGCGTTACAACACTCCACCACTACGAGAGGATCTCGTCCCGAGATCTAGAATGGCACCGGAGGGATAACGGAAGAGAACGAGGAGGGTAAAACTAAGTTGCTTCTTTGACAAACGAGTGAAACCAAAGAACCTTGAAAAGGGTAAGCCATATCGAGAAAAGAATACAACGGAGATGAACAAAGTCGAAAACACTCCGTTAGAAAAGAGGGACAACGAGCATTGCGAAACCCTTGAGGTTGAAGGAAAGATATATATAGAAAACACTCCGGTTCAGGAAGGGGATCAAGGAAAACAAAAATTCGGGCAGCACTCCGGTTGGAAAGAAAAAGAATAGAATAAGGTCGATAAGACGAGAAGATACTTGATGAAGTCACAACACACTGCCACCGGAACTATTGAATGAATGGAACAAGGGTAAGAAAGATCTCAGACCGCACCCCGGTTGAGAAGGGATTCAAAAATTTGATAAGATGAGAGAGCTCAAATGAAAACACGACACTCCGGTTGAGAAAGGGATGCAATACTTGATAAGGCGAAAGAACTTGAACAAAGGGGCAGAATACTCCGGTTAAGCAAGATAGGGAAGGAATAAGAGTGATATAATTTGGACAGCACTCCGTCTGTAAATGGAAAGAATTAAACTAGACAAGATGAGAGGATACTTGAAAAGAGGACACAACACTCCAATTAAAAGGATAGGCATGACAAGAACACGATCCTGACAAAACAAGAAGATGGGTTGAAGAGAGCAACATCACCATGGCTCCGGAACAAAAGAGTAGAGTAAAGATAATTGAGACAAGCGAAAGTAGAAGACAATGCCAACTTCTGCTACAAAAGAGCCTGAAAAGGCATCTCTAGGAGAAGGGTTGAACGAGTTGTTGGAAAACAATAACGAAAAAAAATAAGCTTGATATGGTCTTATGGAATACCTCTCAAATTAAGAGATGAAAAAAAACCTGCCACTCACGGGAAAAGAATTGAATTGATAAGAACAAGGAGACAGAAACTTATTTCACCGGGAGGATAAATGAAAAACTTGGATCATATATAAGCACCATAATAACAACCGTCCTTAGGGAAGGCTTTAGGTGAAATATAACCCAAGACAATTCCAATGACGAGATTGATGGATTTAAAATATCCCATTCATGACAACATGTGAATCATGAAACATGAATTCAAAATATCAAGAATGACATAATACCACCTCCAATGATACGGAAGAACGAATTGCACTCCGGATTACAATATGAAGAAAGCTTGAGCTCCTTAGAAAAGAATCTCGATGAAAACTTCGAGAAGGGATTAAATCCTTTATGAACCAACATGTAGAGCCTCCATGAAGAACTCCGGTAATAAAAGAATGAACAAAAGAAAGAGAAGTTGAGAACATAAGGTGAATCCTTGTAATGATTTAGAAGGAGCTTCGCGACGAGATAATGCAGAAAAGGTAAGAACTCCGGAAAGAAATGATAAGATGAGCAATTGAGATCAAAATCTTGATGAACCTCCGGAATAGGAAATTAATCATTTGGATGAAACAAGAATAAGAACTATGTTATGCTTATCCTTCACCAATTCAAATTGATGACAATCAATGGATTTGACATACTACTTATTCTCGTAGAAAAGATTAAGAGAGATATAACATCAGACTTAGGAAGGTATTGAACGAACCACCGGAAGGGTTGAAACAATGAATAAAATTGATATGATAAGAAAGGAAGAGAAACCTTGAGCAAACCACCGTAAGAATTAAGCATGAACAAAGAGAAGATAAAGAACACACCAGGAAGAATTAGCTAATGAACGAAGATGCTTGAGAGAATTTAGATACATGAGAACGAAGAGAACACGAGCCGATTAAAGATCACTTGAACAAAGCACCGGTAAAATTGGAGAATGACAACTGAAAGCTGAGAATGAATACATCTAAATTGATGGACTCCGGGTAACAAACTGAGAAGATTCTTAAATTGCTCCGGAAGGGTGAAAAGAATATCTCACAATCGCAAATAATTATGAGAGGATGGCAACAAGCTAGAATCACGGATCTTGAAGAGAATGGAGCAAGATATGGGGGTAAAAAATCTTCTTCGGTCTTCCAATGATGAGAAAGACGACGAGAAACACCACCTTGAATTATTGAGGCACTCCGGAACGAAGAATGGAAAAGTTGAGCCAACGATGATAAGAAATTGAGAGATCTTGGAGAAATACATCTGACTGATGAAAAACTTCATTCTTACGTCAAACTTTAGAAAAGAATTTGAAAAGCTCCGGAAAAATAAGAAGAGTCAGGTAAGATCCTGGGAAAAGACCTGTGGGTTAGGGCCCACTCAAGAGAAACACCGTTGAAATGATTTTAAAGAGAGGTTGCACCGGTTGAATAAAAAAAGGCTTGAATGATATAACATCCTCGAAATAGCTTGAACGAATGTAGAGTGGACACACGAATCTTCGAGATATCTTGAGCACTCCGGAACAATTGAATATCACACGAGGAATGATTAAGAGGTACGCCGGCAAGAGAAGACATTTAAAATGAGGAAAGGATGTGACCAACATAGAAAACTTGAATTGGCAACACCGGAGAAGAAAAAGAATGAAGAATGATGAACTAGAAACTCCGTTAGAATCTTCATGAGAAACACCGGATACGAACATTGAAGGAAATAGAACGGAGGGACTTCCATCAATAAAATGGATAGTGTTTAAGAAATCTGAATCCTTGAAGAAAAAGGGTGGGTGGAAGGGAAAAACAAAGGCCACTTGGAGACGGATGGAACAAACACCGTTGAGGAGAAGTGATAATTGATCTTGCGGGAGTTGAAATGATCGGACCCACTTGAAGAGAAACACGCCGGTTAAAAAAGAATTAACATGACAATCTCGATTATCATGAAGTATTAGTATTCGCATAGGAATATGAGAACACCACTTGGGAAAGGTATGGAATCAACAATTGACTTCGAAGCAACTCGAATACCACAACTCAAAACAAAAAAAAGGATTGGCTTGCAGAATAAGCCGGAACAAACATATGATCGAAATTTCGTCCGAAGTTTTCGTGGTGGGACCTACACGGGCTCGATCGTACAGCACCATCATGTACAAGGCAGTGCACATGACATACGAAGCGTCCCCGAGTCAGCATAGCCAAGGACTCTTTAAGACACAACGAGACCACTGTAAAATCGACCGTGAATAGGCGAACCACTAGACGTCGAACCCCAATTTCATCTCATACATCTATCGGAAGGATATCCTAAGAGCTACTTGAATTCCCACCTATGAAACTCCCGAAACTTTCCGGTTATGCAATCAGGTGTTGGGGATACAGGGGAAGCATAATATCTCACCCAAACTAGCAAATCCTACATCCAGCTGTATCCATCCTTCAACACATAACCAAGAAACCTCCGGAAATCATCTACCTCAACCTTCGAAAAGCATCCGTTATACAAGTTATGGCGATACTCCCGAACTCCCGCCCCAGTACTGGGTGGCATCGAGGTTATCTCACCAACGAACTGCATAAAGGAGATTTTCGATGTCGCGAACATATCTCAAGTATACCAGAATTGCAACGATAAAATTATGATGACAACACCTCAGAGCTCAACTCCTCGGGACACTTCCACTAAACCCCTGACAGGAGGCACCAAGACAGTATTCTCATCATAAGTCATCGGAACAAAACCAAGATACTCGCGTGATCCTAAAAAAAATTTAGTGAAATTTTGAGAAGAGAAGTGTCAAAACTCTACGTCAGGATGCCTCACCAGAGCGACGAAGGGACTGGGGAGTAAAAAGAATTCCTAAACTCTCTGATATATAATTCCTAAAGGACTCAAAACATTTTTTTCTAGACACAACTCGGCCGCTAAAAACGATCAATCAGTGGGGGCTCCTAAGGTCGGGGAAGGCTCTGATTACCAACTTATAACACCCTCGATGCGACTATATCTCCCACGTGTCGAGGCACGACTTAGAGGCATAATCGCATTGAAGGCATATGTCGCAAGTGAGGTAATCTTCACACAACCCATGTAATATAATAAGGAATAAGAGATACATAGTTGGCTTACAATCGCCACTTCACACAATTACATGAATAAAGCATTACATCAACCAAATACACTCATGGTCCGACTACGCAACCAAAATAAAAGAAGAACCCCAAATGCGACAAAGGTCCCCGATCGACCCCAACTGGGCTCCACTACTGATCAACTAGAACGACACAACACAAAGGACAAGATCTTCATCGAGCTCCTCCTGAGCTTGGTTGCGTCATCTGCTCGGTCTCATCGGCACCTGCAAGCTGGTTTTGGAAGTATCTGTGAGCCACGGGGACTCAGCAATCTCCCACCCTCGCGATCAAGACTATTTAAGCTTATGGGTAAGGTAAAGGTATGAGGTGGAGCTGCAGCAAGCGACTAGCATATATGGTGGCTAACATACGCAAATGAGAGCGAGAAGAGAAGGCAAAGCACGGTCGATAAAAGTATGATCAAGAAGTGATCCTGGACTACCTACGTCAAGCATAACTCCAACAACCGTGTTCACTTCCCGGACTTCGCCGGAAAGAGACCATCACGGTTACACACGCGGTTGATTCATTTTAATTAAGGTCAACTTCAGGTTTTCTACAACCAGACGTTAACAAATTCCCATCTACCCATAACCGCGGGCACGGCTTTCGAAAGATCAATCCCTGCAGGGGTGTCCCAACTTAGCCCATGACAAGCTCTCACGGTCAACGAAGGAATAGACCTCCACCCAAGATATTCCGATCAGACTCGGTATCCCAGTACAACAAGACATTTCGACAGGGTAAAACTAAACCAGCAACACCGCCCGATGCGCCGACATCCTGATAGGAGCTGCACATATCTCGTTCTCAGGGCAACACCGGATGAACACTACGTACAGCTAAAACCAGCCCTCAAGTTTCCCCGAGGTGGCGCCGCAAGTGGCTCTAGTTTGGACCAACGCTTAGACAAGCACTGGCCCGGGGGGGTTAAAATAACGATGACCCTCAGGAGCGCGACTCCCAAGGGAGAAGAAAAGGCTAGGTGGCGAATGGTAAAACCAATATTGGGCATTGCTGGAGAAGCTTTACTTAAGGCGAACTGTCAAGGGGTTCCCATTATAGCCCAACCGCGTAAGGGACGCAAAATCCGGGAACATAACACCGATATGACGGAAACTAGGGCGGCAAGAGTGGAACAAAACACCAGGCATAAGGCCGAGCCTTCCACCCTTTACCAAGTATATAGATGCATTAATTAGATACGATATATAGTGATATCCCAACAAGTAAAACATGTTCCAACAAGGAACAACATCTCCATGTTCCAACAAGGAACAAACTTCAATCTTCACCTGCAACTAACAACGCTATAAGAGGGGCTGAGCAAAGTGGTAACATAGCCAATCAACGGTTTGCTAGGACAATGGTGGGTTAGAGGCTGAACATGGCAATTTGGGAGGCTGACAAGCAAGTGGTAGGCATCGTAGCAATGGCATAGCAAAAGAGCGAGCAAACTAGCATAGCAAAGATAGTAGTGATTTCGAGGGTATGATCATCTTGCCTGAAGTCCCGCAAGGAAGAAGAACGAGTCCATGAAGAAGACAAACGGACGTAGACAAACGGGTCCTCACAAACTCGACGTTACCGGAACCAACCCGAAGAAGCAATCACCGGAAAACAAGCACACAACATAGTAAACATCCAACACATCAACATGGCATGATGCACAATCGAGTATGATGCATGTCCGGTTTAATGAAGCATGGCATGACAAAATGCACAAGCAATCCTACAAATTAAGTGGAGCTCAATATGCAATGAGTTGCATATTGACGAAACACCACATCAATTATTTAGTTCTCTCTCGTTTAAGTACCCAACAATATTAAATGTTGATTAACATGGCAAGAGGTGAAACATGATGAAACTATCTAATCTAGGCATGTTTAAATGAGGCTGGAACAACAAAACAACAAGTCCGGAAAATCCCCATGTGCAAATATTAGGTTTGGTCCTGATCTGTCCTAAACACAATTTTAGAGTTGTTTAACATGCAAAGTGATGCCACCATGATAAACTAGGCAAAATTCTACCCCATTTACATATAAAGTTTATTTAATTCGGAGCAACGGTTATTAAGTTATGAATTAAATCATCTTAGCATGACATAGAGCAAAATTTAATCAAACAACATTTTAAGCATTTTAACATGGCAAGAAAGTGGCATATTTTTAATCTACACAAAATTCTGAGCAAGTTTCATATATAGATCATTTTAATCTGATGCTTGGTTCATGAGTTATTAAATGCATGAACTAGGGGGACTATACTGCAAAACTGCCAATGCACTGGATAACGGACAAATCGCAGGACGAGAAAAAAACATCACGGGCCGAATCTGGCTTAGCCCAGCAGCAGGGAAAAAAACAGAGGCGGGCGCTGGGGGTCGGCTCACCCAGTGGGCTTCGGCCCGGCTGGAAGAGGAGGCAGGCCAACAGGCGCGGGCCTGGCCCAGCGCGGGTGCTGCGGTCAACGGCGATGGCGGCTCGGGGCGCCTCCCGATCCCCCGATGGCGGCGGCGGCAAGAGGGAGCCCGGCTCCGGCGATGGTGATGGCCAGAACCGTGGCGGGCGGCGGCGGATCTGGAGGCAGGCGACCTCCCGGGGCCCCTCCTGGGATGGATCGAGGCAGCAGCGGAGAAGCACGAGGTCCAATCGCTTGGACGACGCTACGGGCAAGGTCGCCGGCGGAGAAGCACGAGGCGGCGGCGGAGGACTCCGGCGGAGGTCCGGCGATGCTCCGGCGCGGGCAGAGGAGGCTCGGTCTGGGCGGCGAGCCGGCGAAGGAGGAGAGCAGCGGCGGTGCGGATCTGGCCCGGGGCGGCTCGGGCGGGCCGGCCACGGGCTCCGCGGGTCCGGCGACGCGGGGCGGCGGCAGTGGACAGGTGGCGACACGCGAGTGGAGGAGAGGGGCGGTGGAGCTGACGTGGCGGCCACCGATTGGCCCGGGTGAGGTGGAGGGCGGAGCGGACATGTCCGGGCTGCGGTTTTTTTCGTCCGGCGGCGACGGGGAAGATAGATCTAGGGTTTGTACCGCGAATATTTCGGAGGGGATCACATATATATAGGTAGAAGGGGCTAGGAAGCTCCAAATGAGGTGCGGTTTTCGGCCACGCGATCGTGATCGAACGAGCGAGACGATGGAACAGGGTTAGGTGGGTTTTGGGCCAAAATGGAGGGGTGTTGGGCTGCAACACACACGAGGCCTTCTCGGTCCCTCGGTTAACCGTTGGAGTATCAAACGAAGTCCAAATGGTACGAAACTTGACAGGCGGTCTACCGGTAGTAAACCAAGGCCGCATGGCAAGTCTCGGTCCAATCCGGAAATGTTTAACCCCCACACACAAGAGGAAGGTAGAAATGACCACCGGAGGAGAACGAAGCGTCGGAATGCAAAACGGACAACGGGGAAAATGCTCGGATGCATGAGACGAACACGTATGCAAATGAAATGCGCATGATGACATGATATGCAATGCATGACACGCAAGCAATGACAACGCAACCACGACGAATAACTGGCGGACACCTGGCACATCAGTCTCGGGGCGTTACAACACTCTCCCCTCTCGTTGCTATGCATCACCATGATCTTGCGTGTGCGTAGGATATTTTTTTAAATTACTACGTTTTCCCAACAGTGGACTGTACGTGGAGAGGCTGACAGCTAGGTCCACGGCGGCAGCAAGGAAGTGCCTCCTTATTACGCGGAAAATAATGATTCCTCCACCTGACATCAGGGACCCACCGGATGGGCCACCAGTATTTTGTGAAAAAAATCATTTCCCCCTGACTGTTGGGACCCACCGGACGGGCCACCATATTTCGTGAAAAAAACGTTCGCCCCGCTGTCAGCTCGGACCCACTGGAATGCCTCCTTATTACGCACAAGAAATGAATACTCCCCCGGCTAGCTGGGACCCACCTTGCTGGGAGGCTGACTTGTGGGCCTACTAAGTTGACAGGGATGAAGGGCTTTGTCAACTTAGTCAATATGAACGATTCTTGCTCCAGTGACCGTACGATGTCCATCCAACGGCCGTAGTGCTTCTTCAACCTCTGGTCTTCTTGCTCCAGCCGCCCAAAGCAGCACCGGTCGTGCCGCATGCTCCTGCCTCCCATGGCCGGATGTGCTACCACAGAGGTCTCACCGCCCCCTACTATTCCCACCGCTGGCCAGGCCCTACGGCAACGGCAGCCTCACACCGTAGCTGAACCAGTGAACCCTCGTAGTCCTCTCCGCGCAGGCCTCCACTACCGCGTCGTCCCCTTCCTAGGCCTCGCCGTCGTCCACCGCCATGGTGCTCTCCGCGCGGCGTGGTCAACGTGGTCAAGGAACGACTTCCATCGGAAGAGTACTGTACGTGGAGAGGCTGACAGCTGGGTCCATGGCCACAGCCCAGTTTTTTTGTGATTTGCCAAGTAAGTCGCTTTGTCAGGCCCGTTGGGCTGCAAATCTTTCAAGACAAGGAGAGCTTTCATTAGGCTGGCCGAGAAAATGGCCCATCAGTAATGAGAAATGGGTTGTCTATTTTTAAAACACATCAAACCAGCAATTAGTTTCAAATATCTTTTTTTTCATTTCAAGATTTTAAATTACATTAATTTTTATGCATGGAGAATTTGTTAGATTTTATATTGATATAAATTTATTTTTAAAATCATTTTGAATGTGAGTCGAAATTTCGGGATTAAAAACATTTCGGACTGCACGGAAATATGCAAATTTTCGTATAATTTTTTAACCGTTGCCACAATATGGGTTGTAATGCTAACAAAAAGAATATGGGCTCCAAAAAAACCTTAAGAATTAGAAAATGGGCTGTAAATTATTAGAAATAATGGCAGATGGGCTGTATGCTGTTTTCCATAGATTTGAGGCTTTCCTAAAAAAAGGTTGACGCACAAGCACTGATTGTTGGATGTCCATCCAATGGCTGTCGTGCTTCTTCAATCTCTGCTCTTCCTGCTCCAGCCGCTCAAACAAGCGTCGGCGGGACTTCCTGCTCCCTCCTCCTCGCGGCTGGTTGTGCTACCGCGCAGGCCTCACCGCCCGACCGTACTCGCATTGCTGGCCTAGCCATCCCTCTACTCACCCATATCTGCTGTTATTCTCCGGTGACGGCAGACGAACCAGTAAACCCTCGTATAGTCGTACTCCCCTCCGTGTGTGAAACAACAGCCGAGTCTTCCCTGCCTCCATGTCCTCCCCTTCCTAGGCCTCGCCGTCGTCCACCGCCCTGGTGCTCTCGGCGCGGCGTGGTCAACGTGGTAAAGGAACGACTTCCATCGAACGTGGACTGTACATGGAGAGGCTGACAGTTGGGTCCACGACCGCAGCAAGGAAGTGCCTCCTTATTACGCGGAAAATAATGATTCCTCCACCCGACAGCTCAGACCCACCGGACGGGCCACTGTATTTCGCAAAAAAAAAGTTTCCCCCTAACCGCTGGGACCCACCAGCTACATCTTTGCACGCAAGGAAGTGCATCCGGGCAAAAAAACAATTCGCCCCCTGACTTCTGGGACCCACCAGCTACATCTTCGCAGGCAAGGAAGTGCCTGACGGTCTGGACCCACCTGGTCGAATTGTACGTAGCGTTGTCATTCTGGTCGCAACGTGTACGTACATACTGGTCGATGTAGAGGCGCGCACGTGTCATAGTAGAGGCACGCACGTGTCGTAGTAGAGGCGCGCACGTAGCATGTACACGTACATACAGCGGCCAGGGTGCAAGAAAGAAAATACGGCCACATATGTGTACATACGGGCGGGGTCTCGAACGCCTACTCGCGCATATATATGGCCAGGGCTTGTGTACATGGCTGGGTCGGAACGGAGAAACAGCATCGTCGTCGTGTTCATGGGGAGGCAACGGAATGCGTCGTGTTCATGGGGAGGCAACGGAATGCATCGTGTTCATGGGGAGGCAATGGAACGCGTGGGAGCCAACCGGCTGGGTCGGAACGGAATCCGTGGTCGTGTTCATCGGGAGGGATTGACGGAATGGGCGATGGAAACAAGGCCTGGCGTACTGCACAACGGAGGAAACGGACCTCCTACGTTCAGAACGGGGTCCTATTGATCAGGAGGGGTCTAGCATACCGCAAAACGGAGGAAACGGACCTCCTACGGTCGAAACGGGGGTCCTGTTCATCGGGAGGGGTGTGGCATACCGCAAAACGGACGAAACAGACTTGTGTTGGAGCGCTACGGTCGAAATGGGGGTCCTGTTCATCGGGAGGGGTGCGGCATACCGCAAAACAGGACCCCACGGGATACTGTTCATCTCCACCGTCGACCCCCTCCAGCCTCCACGAGCTATTGTTCATCCACCTTCGACCTCCTCCAGCCTCCACCTGTGACTGTTCATCCACGGGCTCCTGTTCATCCAGCCTCCACCACGCGCTACTCCACCGGCTACTGTTCAACCAGCCCTCTCCACGGGCTCCTGTTCAACCACCCCTCCATGGGCTACTGTTCATCCTGCCCTCCATTGGGTGTTCCTGTTCATCCAGCCCTCCACGGGGTCCTGTTCATCCAGCCCCAACCGGCTCCATCGATCGGGGTCCTATTCATCTAGAGGCAACACCACGGGGTCCTGTTCATCCACCCCCACCGGGAACTGTTCATCCACCCCCCCCCCCCCCCCCGCGCAACGCTCACTGTTCATCCAGAGGCACCATCGACCGGCTTCAGTTAGCAGTAGTAGCGAAGAAATCGCTCGATCGGGTTCAGTTAACAGCCATCGATCGATCGCTCGGGTTCAGTAACGCGTAGCCTGCAGTGCAATCGCTCGGGTTCAGTTAGAGCCCAACACCTCGCTCAGCTTCAGTTAGAGCCAACGCCTCGCACACACGCGCGTACGTGTATGAGAGAAACGCGCATCGCTCGGCCCCCGACCTCCCACCGTAACCGAGAACTCCCCGAAATTGTCCTCGCCCTTGCTTCTACCACGGTTTTTTCCGTCATGGACGGCCCAAAGAATGTCATGCAGCTGCGTCTCCGGCCCGCCCAGGACGAAAAGCCCATTTTCTATCATGAATTTTTTTCATAGAAGTAGGAGCCCACCACATCTATGATGATACCGGGTTTTGTCACAATTATCGTCATAGAAGTTTCATATGTATGACAGAAATTTTTTTTGTTCGGCCCAAAATGTCACGGATGTGTCTTTTTTTGTAGTGTAACCTATTGACATAGTGCCCAGTGCCAGTTCCTGTTTTTCCCATGTTTTTTACATCGCAGGAAATCAATATCAAATGGAGTCCAAATGGCACGAAACTTTACGATGATTTTTCATGGGCCAGAAGAAAGGCAATGGGCCCTGGTTGCACCTGGGGGGTGCCCCGAGGGGGGCACAACCCACCAGGGCGCGCCAGGAGGCTCTGGCGTGCCCAGGTGGGTTGTGCCCACCTCAGGTGCCCCCCGGACCGCCTCTTTGCTCTATAAATACCCAAATATTCCCAAAACCCTAGGGGAGTCGACGAAATATTCATCCAGCCGCCGCAGAGTCCAGAAACACCAGATCCAATCTAAACACCATCATGGAGGGGTTCACCACTTCCATTGGTGCCTCTCCGATAATGCGTGAGTAGTTCTTTGTAGACATTCGGGTCCGTAGTTAGTAGCTAGATGGCTTCATCTCTCTCTTGATCCTCAATACAATGGTCTCTAGGAGATCTATATGATGTAACTGTTGGGAAATGCAGTAATTTCAAAAAAAATCCTATGCACACGCATGATCCATCTAGGTGATGCATAGGAACGAGAGGGAATAGTGTTGTCCACGTACCCTCGTAGACCGTAAGCGGAAGCGTTATGACAACGCGGTTGATGTAGTCGTACGTCTTCACGATCCGACCGATCCTAACACTGAAGGTACGACACCTCCACGATCTGCACACATTCAGCTCGGTGACGTCCCACGAACTCTAGATCCAGCTGAGTGTCGGGGGAGAGCTTTGTCAGCACGACGGCGTGATGACGGTGATGATGAAGTTACCGACGCAGGGCTTCGCCTAAGCACTACAACAATATGACCGAGGTGGAAATCTGTGGAGGGGGGCACCGCACACGGCTAAGAGATCAACTTGTGTGTCTATGGGGTGCCCCCTCCCCCATATATAAAGGAGTGGAGGAGGGGTGGGCCGGCCCTCTCTATGGCGCACCCTAGGGGGAGTTATACTCCCACCGGGAGTAGGATTCCCCATTTTCCCTAGTTGGAGTTTTAGTCCCTCGCATATTGTAGTTCATCACGAAGCTCTTGTAGCTTGGTGGCGGTGATTGAAGAACTCTAACAATGACACTATCATCAGGAAGATTAACTCCCAGTTGAGTCAAGTGGTTGTGGTACCCAGACATTCTGAGTATATGTTCACTGACAGAACTATTCTCCTCCATTTTGTATCTGTAGAACTTATTGGAGACTTCATATCTCTCAATCCGGGCATTTGCTTGAAATATTAACTTCAACTCCTGGAACATCTCATATGCTCCATGACGTTTCAAAACATCGTTGAAGTCCCGGTTCTAAGCCGTAAAGCATGGCACACTGAACTATCGAGTAGTCATCAGATTTGCTCTGCCAGGTGTTCACAACATCTGGCGTTGCTCCTGCAACGGGTTTGTCACCTAGCGGTGCTTCCAGGACGTAATTCTTCTGTGCAGCAATGAGGATAATCCTCAAGTTACGGACCCAGTCCGTGTAATTTCTACCATCATCTTTCAACTTAGCTTTCTCTAGGAACACATTAAAATTCAACGGAACAACAGCACGGGCCATCTATCTACAACAACATAGATATGCAAAAAACTATCAGGTACTAAGTTCATAATTAAATTAAAGTTCAATTAATCAAATTACTTAAGAACTCCCACTTAGATAGACATACCTCTAATCATCTAAGTGATCACGTGATCCATATAAACTAAACCTTATCCAATCATCACGTGAGATGGAGTAGTTTTCAATGGTGAACATCACTATGTTGATCATATCTACTATATGATTCACGCTCGACCTTTGTGTTCCGAGGCCATATCTGCATATGATAGGCTCGTCAAGTTTAACCCGAGTATTCCGCGTGTGCAAAACTGCCTTGCATTCTTTGTATGTGAACATAGAGCTTATCACAGCCGATCATCACGTGATGTCTCGGCACGATGAACTGTAGCAACGGTGCATACTCAGGGAGAACACTTATACCTTGAAATTTAGTGAGATATCATCTTATAATGCTACCGTCGAACTAAGCAAAATAAGATGCATAAAGGATAAACATCACATGCAATCAGTATAAGTGATATGATATGGCCGTCATCATCTTATGCCTTTGATCTCCATCTCCAAAGCATCATCATGATCACCATCGTCACCGGCTTGACACCTTGATCTTCATCGAAGCATAGTTGTCGTCTCGCCAACTATTGCTTCTATGACTATCGCTACCGCTTAGTGATAAAGTAAAGCAATTACATGGCGATTGCATTTCATACAATAAAGCGACAACCATATGGCTCCTGCCAGTTGCCAATAACTCTGTTACAAAACATGATCATCTCATACAATAAAATTTAGCATCATGTCTTGACCATATCACATCACAACATGCCCTGCAAAAACAAGTTAGATGTCCTCTACTTTGTTGTTGCAAGTTTTACGTGGCTGCTAGGGGCTGAGCAAGAACCGTTCTTACCTGCGCATCAAAAACCACAACGCGGTATAGTGATTGATTTTTGATCTTTAGAAAGAACCCTGTTCAATGAATCCGATTCAACTAAACTTGGAGAAACTGACACCCACCATCCACCTGTGTGCGAAGCACGTCGGTAGAACCAGTCTCACATAAGCGTACTCGTAATGTCGGTCCGAGCCGCTTCATCCAACAATACCGCTGAATCAAGAATCAACTAGTGACGGTAAGCAATATGTATATACCCACGCCCACAACTCCTTTGTGTTCTACTCGTGCATATATATAACATCTACGCATAGACCTGGCTCTGATGCCACTATTGGGAAACGTAGTAATTTCAAAAAAATAATCCTACGCACACGCAAGATCCATCTAGGTGATGCATAGCAACAATAGGGGAGAGTGTTGTCCACGTACCCTCGTAGACCGTAAGCGGAAGCGTTATGACAACACGGTTGATGTAGTCGTACGTCTTCACGATCCGACCAATCCTAGAACTGAAGGTACGGCACCTCCGCGATCTGCACACGCTCAGCTCGGTGACGTCCCAAGAATAGATCCAGCTGAGTGTCGGGGGAGAGCTTCGTCAGCACGACGGCGTGATGACGGTGATGATGAAGTTACTGACGCAGGGCTTCGCCTAAGCACTACAACGATATGACCGAGGTGGAAATCTGTGGAGGGGGCACCGCACACGGCTAAGAGATCAACTTGTGTGTCTATGGGATGCCCCTCCCCCGTATATAAAGGAGTGGGGGAGGGGAGGGCCGGCCCTCTCTATGGCGCGCCCTAGGGGGAGTCCTACTCCCACCGGGAGTAGGATTCCCCTTTTTCCCTAGTTGGAGTAGGAGAGAAGGAAGGGGGAGAGAGATGGAAGGAAGGGGGGGTGGACCCCCACCCAATTCAGATTGGGCTAGGGGGCGCGCCCTCCACCTTTCCATTCCTCTCCTCTATTCCACTAAGGCCCAATAAGGCCCATATACTCCCCGGGGGTTCCGGTAACCTCCTGGTACTCCGGTAAATGCCCGAAATCACCTGGAACCATTTCCGATGTCCAAACATAGGCTTCCAATATATTGATCTTTATGTCTCGACCATTCCGAGACTCCTCGTCATGTCCGTGATCATATTCGGGACTCCGAACTACCTTCGGTACATCAAAACACATAAACTCATAATACCGATTGTCACCGAATGTTAAGCATGCGGACCCTATGGGTTTAAGAACTATGTAGACATGAACGAGACTCATCTCCGGTCAATAACCAATAGCGGAACCTGGATGCTCATATTGGTTCCTACATATTCTATGAAGATCTTTATCGGTCAAACCGCATAACAACATACATTGTTCCCTTTGTCATCGATATGTTACTTGCCCGAGATTCGATCGTCGGTATCTCAATACCTAGTTCAATCTCGTTACCGACAAGTCTGTTTACTCGTTTCGTAATGCAACATCGAGTAACTAACTCATTAGTCACATTGCTTGCAAGGCTTATAGTGATGTGCATTACCGAGAGGGCCTAGAGATACCTCTCCGATACACGGAGTGACAAATCCTAATCTCGATCTATGCCGACTCAACAAACACCATCGGAGACACCTGTAGAGCATCTTTATAGTCACCCAGTTACGTTGTGACATTTGATAGCACACTAAGTGTTCCTCCAATATTCGGGAGTTGCATAATCTCATAGTCATATGAACATGTATAAGTTATGGAGAAAGCAATAGCAATAAACTAAACGATCATAGTGCTAAGCTAACGGATGGGTCAAGTCAATCACATCATTATCTAATGATGTGATCCCGTTTATCAAATGACAACTCTTGGTCCATGGCTAGGAAACTTAACCATCTTTGATTAATGAGCTAGTTAAGTAGAGGCATACTAGTGACACTCAGTTTGTCTATGTATTCACACATGTACTAAGTTTCCGGTTAATACAGTTCTAGCACGAATAATAAACATTTATCATGATATAAGGAAATATAAATAACAACTTTATTATTGCCTCTATGGCATATTTCCTTCAGTAACTCTTTTGCGGTGTGTTTGTTGGGATCGATGAACTTCGAGTTTATTATCAGATCTATGTTTTTATATCCATGAAAGTATTTGAGTTTCTTTGATATCTTTTATGCATGATCTCTTATAGCCCTCGCATTTCTTCTCAGATATTTGGGTTTTGTCTAGCCAAATCGATCTATTTATCTTGTAATGGGAAGAGGTGCCTAGTAGTGGGTTCGATCTTACGGTGCTTGATCCTAGTGACAGAAAGGGAACCGACACGTATGTATCGTTGCTACTAAGGATAAAAATACGAGATCTATATCTACCGCCATATAGATAAACGGATCTTGTCTACATCATGTCATCGTTCTTATTTCATTACTCCGTTTTTCCATGAACTTAATACACTAGATGCATGCTGGATAGCGGTCGATGTGTGGAGTAATATTAGTAGATGCAGGCAGGAGTCGGTCTACTAATCTTGGATGTGATGCCTATGTAATGATCATTGCCTGGATATCGTCATAATTAGATGTTCTATCAGTTATCCAACAGTAATTTGTTTACCCACCATTTGCTATTTTCCTCGAGAGAAGCCACTAGTGAAACCTAAGGCCCCCGGGTCTTATTCCTCATATATTTGCCTTTGTGATCTACCTTTTATTTTCAGATCTATTAAACAAAAAAAATCCAAAAATATCTTGATGCAATTTATTTTATTTGGCATTCGATCTATCAATATTTACAACTTTCTCCCGTCACACGCCAATTTCTGGCGCCGTTACCCGAAAGGGATTGACAACCCCTTTAACTCGTCGGGTTGCGAGGTGTTGTTATTTGTGTGCAGGGGTTGTTTATGTTGTGTTGCTTGGTTCTCCTACTGGTTCGATACCTTGGTTTCATAACTGAGGGAAATACTCTACCGTCGCTATGCTACATCATCCCTCCTCTCCGGGAAATACCGACGTAGTTCCAGCTGCCATCAACATTTCACTCCCCGGCAACGGCGCCAGAAAATAACCTTGACGACCCACAAGTATAGGGGATCAATTGTAGCTCTTTTCGATAAGTAAGAGTGTTGAACCCAACAAGGGGCAGAAGGAAATGACATGTAGTTTTCAGTAAGGTAGTGTCTGCAAGTGCTGAAATTATAAGTAGCGGAGTAGTTTGATAGCAAGATAATTTGTATTGAGCAAGTAACAATAGTAGTAACAAAAGTGCAGCAAGGTAGCCCAATCCTTTTGAGGCAAAGGACAGGCCAAAACGGTCTCTTATGATAAGCAAAGCATTCTTGAGGGTACACGTGATTTTCATCTAGTCACTTTCATCATGCTGGTTTGAGTTGTGTTCGCTACTTTGATAATTTGATATGTGGGTGGACCGGTGCTTAGGTGTTGTTCTTACTTGAACAAATCTCCCACTTATGATTAACCCTCCTGCAAGCATCCGCAACTACAAGAAAAGTATTAAGAATAAATTCTAACCATAGCATTAAACTCTTGGATCCAATCGGTCCCTTAAGGTATAGCGCATAAACTGGGATTTAAGCTTCTGTCACTCTCGCAACCCATCATCTAATTGCTACTCCACAATGCATTCCCTTAGGCCCAAAATACGGTGAAGTGTCATGTAGTCGACGTTCACATGAGACCACTAAGGAATCACAACATACATACTATCAAAATATCGAACACATATCAAGTTCACATGATTACTTGCAACATAATTTCTCCCGTGACCTTAAGAACAAAAGTAATTACTCACAAATGATAAACATGCTCATGAACAAAGGAGTATTAAATAGCATATTGGATCTGAACATATAGTCTTTCACCAAATAAACCATATAGTAATCAACTACAAGATGTAATCAACAGTACTAGTCACCCGCAAGCACCAATCTATAGTTCCGGTAACAAGATTAAACACAAGAGATGAACTACGGTTTGAGATGAGATGGTGCCGTTGAAGATGTTGATGGAGATTGCCCTTCCCAAGATGGGAGAGTTGTTGGTGATGATGAGGACGATGATTTCCCCCTCCGGGAGGGAAGTTCCCCCGTCGGAATCGCTCCGCCGGAGGGAAAAAGTGCTGGTACCCAAGTTCCGCCTCGAGATGAAAGCGCTTCGTCCCGAAATTCCTCTACTTATTTTTCTAGGTCAAAATGACGTATATACCAGAAGATGTGCACCAGAGGTGGGCCTGGGTGAGCACAACCCACCAGGGCGCGCCTGAGCTCCCTGGTGCGCCCAGGTGGGTTGTGCCCATCTGGTGGGCCCCCTTTGATAGTTATTTGCTCCAATAATTCTTAAATATTCCATAAAAAATCTCCGTCAAGTTTTAGTTTATTTAGAGTTGTGCAGAATAGGTAGCCTGACGTAGCTTTTCCAGGTCCAGATTTCCAGCTGCCGGAATTCTCCCTCTTGGTGTGTACCTTGCAAATTATGAGAGAAAATACATTAGGATTACTCCAAAAAGCATTATTATGGATAAAAACATCATAAATAACATTAAGAAAATATGATGCAAAATGACTGTATCACGTCTTGACGAGCTAGAACCGCGACCATGGGGATGCTGCGACGTGCGGGCCATGAGATGGAACCATGCCCACGCGGTTTGCCGCAACGGCTACATCGACGAGCTGGAACCATGCCCACGCGGTTTGCCGCAACGGCTACACCGACGAGATGGAACCGGCGTGGCATGCTGCAATCGACCATGGGTGAGCTGCAACTGTCTGTGCGGCATGCTGCAACCTACGACGAGAAGAGCTACGACGGGCGTGCAACCGATGATATGTTTTTGCTGGAACCATCTTCTTCAAGAGCTGCGATGACTGACTAATTTTTTTTGCTGGGACAACGAGAAGTGTGTTGCGACAGGCGATCCATTTTGCTAGAACCAGATTTTTTTGCTAGAACCGCGATTGGCAATTGTTGCAACCCGCGGATATGAGGGAAAACTTCCTCGGTGACCATGACGACAGTTCCACTACAACAGGATGATGCCTGAGCTGTAACCACCAGCTGGTTTGCTGCAACCGACTTTAGTAGCTTTCTATGGCGACGATGGGGCAGAGTCCTGATTGTTGCTACCGGCGCCCCTATTTTTGCTAGAATGGACACCCTATTTTGTTGGGACCGGTGCCCTGGCTTGCTACGACTTCCGCCTTTGGAGCTGCAAACATGGCGAGTTGGAATCATCATCTCGATGGCTGCTGGGACCGGCGCCTCTGTCATGCTGGGAATTGGCGTTGCGACATCCTGACTGGGGCGCCGCACCATGCTAGAATCGGCCAACTTCCACACTGCAACCGTTGGCGAGCACTCATGTTGGGGACGGGGTGATGGACCGGTTCAACGAGGGCGGCGACGACGCGGCAAGCAATGGTGAACCAGCAGTGCTTCGAGAGTCGGTCGGCATGCATCCATGGCAGGGTCAATGGTGCTCGTTGTCGATCTCTTTCTCATGCGGTTGTGCGTGTCGACATAATTTTTTTAGCAAAGCAAAATGATACGAGGGAGGACAAAGCTGGGGCTTATCCAACGGCTAGGGAACGACGCATCGGCTTTCAGTCGTCGATCGCCGCCCTAAAAGAACACTATAATTCAGGATAAAAGAGTTATGACACTAACTTACCGAGGCTAGTCGGTCCATGCAGAGTGTCGCCCTAGAAAATTAATACTCACTTCGTCCAAAATTACTTGTTGTAGAAATAGATGTATCTAAATGTATTTTAGTTATAGATATATTTATTTTTTAATTTCTACCACAAATAATTCGTACTGAGAAGTATTACTTCAGGATAAAAGAGTTGCGACACTAACTTATGCTTCTACATCGAAAATTCTAAATCAACGGACTATTACAGGCCTATTAAGGGGGTTTGTTCGTTAACTAATCTTCACCCCCTGATTTTCAGGGGGTGTGGGGCCCTCATCATTCTTTCTTCCAATCACAAGGTCCCAGCTAAGCTTCCCCCATAAAACTCCGTTGTCATCTGTCCGTGTAGCAAAGCTCCTTCTACACCCCGCAAAAAGAAAAACTTTTTCTTCCGCTCTGTCTTGCGTGTTTTCCCGTCCCCCGGCGCTCTTGGCGCAAACCCTTGGGAGGCAGAGTCCAACCATGGCGTGTGCGCTGCTGCCTGCAGGTGTGGCCGCGGCCCTACCGTCTCCTCGCCGGAGCGCCGCCGCCCCCAAGGTAATTCGCCAACTACACTTTCTTCTACCCCCGTTTCATGGAGCAGGCATTCAGTCGAACAAGTTGTGGGCTCCGCCCCTAGATGGTTGACATAAACTGATTTGATGCTTGCGAAATTGCAATAGAGTTGGGTAATTGCAGTATTTCAGAGCGTGTTGGTCAGAATTTTGTTTATTGGATTGTATCCATGACTGCCCCAAGCCCCCAAGATTTTCTTAATTTTTTTTAAACTCCAAGCCCCCAAGATGTTCACCCCTTTCTGTTGTTGAAACCGAAGGTTGTAATAATCGTCATTAGTTGCTAGTACATTCTACTTCCCGTTCCCCAAATATTCTCCTTTTGCCAGCTGCAGTGGCTACCTTAAAAACAAGAATCTGAATGATACATGTGTTCATTTTTCATTACTCTGCATAAGAACTTGATAGATCATTCTTGGCATCTAGTTCAACCAGGTGCTTGAATAATTCACATTATGGTTAACCAATTAAAACTCAATGGGTTGCCGCTACTGCTTTTCTCAACCACCTGAATCTGAACTTCTGAAACATATTTGCTCACAGGGACAGCCGAACCAAGTCGCGTGCACGAACCAGCTTCACTGTAAGCTGCCTTTAAGTGGTGAGTGCTGCATTCATTACAACTTGCAAGAATTCAATGGCAACAGAGAAGTTATAATCCTACATCTGATTTCATTTGGTCTCAGATTTTTGTACTAATAAATATCTGATTGCAACTGCAGAGCCCCACAGATCCTGGAGCCTTGTTGGCTGCTGCACCTGTTCAGGTTCGTCGACAGGAGCAGCTATGTCAAGGAGATCTGCAGATGCTGTAAGTTTTCATACCGATGTATCTCTGAGAAACTCTGTGGATGCTGTTCTAGGTGCGCAGATAATTATCTCTGGCTACTGGATTGGCCCCGATGTGGAAGATGGTAGTGGTCATGTTCAGGCCATTCTGCAAAGAATTCACTGATGATGCGTCATTGTTAACAAGGTGATTTCCCTGGTATTTGAACATAATCTAGGCTGTACCACCCATAGAAATCCGGATTGTAATGTTTCTTTTGGTATGGATTTATCTCTGGCGGTCAAATCTTCCATTTTGTTTGTTCGCGATGCCCCTGAAATAACATGGGGAGGGAAATTAGACTGAATTTTGTCCGCGACTTCTTTTTTCCGAGAGTGAAGTACTCCCTCCGTTCTAAAATAGATGACTCAATTTTGTACAATTTTAGTACAAAGCTAATACAAAGTTGGGTCATCTATTTTGGAACGGAGGGAGTAGGCCTTTGTGATTTTGCTTTTGTAGCAAGCACATAAATTCTCAAAAGATTAGCGGCATCCAAGAATGCATTCACCCTTCTGGTGCATGTTCACCCGTGTTTGAAACACATATTTTCTACTCTGCTGGAACTAGAAAAGATCTGGATGATGTTTGCATTATTGTAGGAAACACTATAAGTGAACGGAATATGCACCAACAGTTAGCTGACAAGCGACGATGTTGTTGGTACAGCACCAACTTATGTGAGCTCAGAGCAAAATCTTACCTAGAAATTGTAGGCACTTGTTATGACCGGCCGGACCTATGGTCGTAGGAGGCCCACCGGGCAAGCTTAGCCCACAAGTTATCTTAGTTTTATTTCACATCATGGTTATATAAACAAGTTGTAAGACTATTTTCAGATTTAAGCAATAAGACTATTCTATTGCCCGGCTCCCAGAGAAGCTGGAAACCCTAAACCCTAGCCGCCTCCTGCCTTCGCCGCCGCCGCACCTAGCGCAAGGACGGTGCCACGCCGCCGGCCGCCACGCTCCAGCCCTCGCCCTCCTCCCTCGTTCCCCTACAACCTACGCCCAAGACCGGGGAGAACCCTAGCTCCTATCACCTTGGTATCAGCTAGCTTGGTTTCGACCATGTCATCACCACCACCAAGCCCGTCGCTGCCCCTCGCCACCACCTTCGCCATGCCATCACCGATCCTCTCCACGGCGCCGATGGGTTCCACCGCCGGTGCATCGACCGGCCAATTGCCGCCCCCCTCCACGGGTCTGCCGTCATCACCCTCCACCACGCTGCTCGTCTACTCCCCGGAGGCGATGACCGGCGTCCTCAACGACTTGGTCGTCGCGGTCCAGGGCATCCGGCTGTTCCTAGCCAGTCCGTACAGGCCGCCAATGCCGCCGGTCGTCTCCTCCGGACCGCCGGCCCTGCCCTGGTACTCGGTACCCGTAGCAATCACCGGGGCCCATCCGTCGCTCCAGCCGCCGCCCGCGTCGGCTCTCGTGGCGCCACCCGCACCTCCTGCGCCCGTCCCAGCGCCGCAGTAGCCCGCGCCGGCCCCAGCTGCGCCACCCGTGCCGCCCGTGCCGGTCCAGCTTCCACCGCCGCCGCCCAGCTCTGGACTGGGCCAATCCACACCAGGAGGCCTTCCGATCCAGCAGGTCCGGTTTCCACCGTCACCGTCCTCGATCCCAGCCTGGCTAACCGGGACGTCACTACCGCTAGTTTACACGGAGGCCGGGGACCCACCGGTACCCACGCTGTAGTGTAGGGTCTCGTCTGGCTTCGCGGGGGCCTACAACGGGTTCCCCACCGTTGATCGGGCGCCGTCATCATCCCTGCTCCGCACCGTCGAGCCGGTCGGCCATGGTGCGCCGACCCAGATGCCGCCAAGATCGGCTTCGCCACTTATGACGGCACGGAGGACCCGCTTAACTGGCTCAACCAGTGCGAGTGGTTTTTCCGTGGACAGCGCACGCTTGCGTCGGAGCGCACTTGGCTGGCATCCTACCACCTCCGCGGTGCGGCCCGGACATGGTACTACGCCCTCGAGCAGGATGAGGGCGGCATGCCTCCATGGGAGCGCTTCCGTGAACTGTGCCTCCTTCGTTTTGGGCCGTCAATCCACGGGAGCCGCTTGGCCGAGTTGGGCCGCCTACCCTTCACCTCCACAGTGCAGGATTTCGCTGACCGCTTCCAGGCCCTGGCGTGTCATGCGCCGGGTGTGACGGCCCTAAAGTGGGCCGAACTCTTTGTCGGCGGCCTCCCAGACCACATCCACGTGGACGTCGAGCTGAAGGGCCCCCAAGACCTCCAGACAGCCATGTACTATGCTCGGGCCTTCGAGCGTCGCGCCCAGGCTTTGCCGCCGACGCCATCAACTCTAGGGGGCCGACACCCCCCACGACCACCCCTGACAGCACCTGCGCCCCGACCGCAGCACCAGCTGCCACCCCGGCTGCGACGCGACCTTTTCGGCGTCTCTCTTAGGCGGAGCAGATCGAGCGCCGGCGCTTGGGGCTTTGCTTTAACTGTGATGCGCCCTACGCACTGGGCCATGTCTGCCCGCGCCTCTTCTACTTGGAGACGGCCGACGCTGCCGAGGAGGACACACCCACCGACGGACTCGGCGACCCCGCCGCCGCGGAGCCCACGCTCGCGCCCGCTCCGGCGACGGCCCTCGTCGTCTCACTCCATGCGCTGGCCGGCATATGATGCTCTTACCGGTGGCGATCGACGGCGAGCGTCTGGTGGCCCTCCTGGATACAGGCTCCACGCATAACTTCCTGCCTGAGGCCGCCATGCGAGGCATAGCGCTCCAGCCGACAGGCGGGGAGCAACTTCAGGTCACCGTGGCTAACGGCGACCGCCTTCGCTGCCATGGGCTTGCACGGGACGTGCCCATCACTATCGGCGACGAGCACTTCACCATCACGTGCGCTGGCATCGACTTGGGCTGCTTCGACTTCATCCTCGGCGCCGACTTCTTGCGGACTCTCGGTCCCATCCTCTGGGACTTCGACGCTCTGACGATGACCTTCTGGCGTCTCGGCCGCCGTATCCGGTGGGAAAGCATTGAAGCCCCCCGGCGCCACCCCAGCTCCAGCTGGCCGCGGCCACCGCCGAGGTGGAGCATCCTCTATTGGACCACCTCCTGCAGCAGTACTGTGACCTCTTCGGGGAGTCGCAGGGCCTTCCACCGGCCTAGGTCTACGACCACCGTATTCATCTTCTGCCGGGCACGCCACCGGTGGCAGTACGGCCCTATCGGTATCCTCAGCTACAGAAGGACGAGCTGGAGCGGCAGTGTGCGCTCATGCTCGCCGCAGGCATCATTCGGATCTCCACATCACCGTTCACCGCGCCGGTCCTCCTCGTTCGCAAGTCGGACGGCATGTGGCGTTTTGCATCGACTAGCGTGCCCTTAATGCTCTCACACTTAAGGACAAGTTTCCTACCCCGGTGGTCGATGAGCTCCTGGATGAACTACATGGGGCGCGCTTCTTCACCAAGCTCGATCTCCGGTCGGGGTACCACCAGGTGCGCATGCACCTGGACGATATCACCAAGACGGCATTTCGGACTCATCACGGCCACTTCGAGTTCTTGGTGATGCCCTTTGGCCTCTCCAACGCCCCGGTGACCTTCCAGGCTCTGATGAACGACGTCCTCTGGTCCTACTTACGTCGGTTTGTGCTCGTTTTGTTTGATGACATTCTGATCTACAACACTTCATGTGCAGAGCACCTCCAGCACATTGCCATCGTCTTCAACGAGCTCCGGGCGCACCATATTCATCTTAAGCGCTCGAAGTGCTCGTCCGGGACACCTTCCGTCGCTTACCTCGATCACGTCATCTCGGCCGCGGGGGTGGCCATGGACGCCGACAAGGTGGCGGCCGTCGCCGCGTGGCCAATTCCGCAGTCGCCGCGGGCTCTTCGCGGATTTCTGGGCCTTGCGGGGTACTACCGGAAATTTATCCGGGAGTTCGGCCTCATCGCGGCCCCGCTCACGCGCCTGCTCGGTCGCGACGCCTTTTCTTGGGATGAGGAGGCAACCACAGCATTCGAGGCCCTCAAGGGGGCCCTCACGACGGGTCCCGTCCTACAGATGCCTGATTTTGACCACCCGTTCACCGTCGACTGCGACGCCTCCGGTGCGGGGTTCGGTGCGGTCCTTCATCAGGGCGATGGACCCCTCACCTTCTTCAGCAGGCCCTTTGCCGCACGCCATCTTAAGCTGGCTACCTATGAGCGCGAGCTCATTGGCTTGGTACAGGCGGCGCGTCACTGGCGGCCCTATCTTTGGGGTCGGTCTTTCCGGATCCGTACGGACCACTACAACCTCAAGTTCATGCTGGATCAGAGGCTCTCGACCGTGCCGCAACACCAGTGGATCAGTAAGCTCTTCGATTTTGACTTCACAGTCGAGTATCGTCCGGGCCGCCTTAGCACCGTCGTCGACGCCCTGTCTTGGCGTGACGCCGACACCGTCGAGGGTGCTTCTGAGGGGGCGGCGTTCTGCATCCGCTCAGGGCCCTCCTTCGCCCTCTTCACCGACATCCGTCGGGCGACTGCGGCTGCATTAGACGCGCTCCTCCTTCAGCAGCAGCTGGCTGCGGGGGAGCTGAATGAGCCGTGGCGCCTCGCCGATGGATTGCTCCTCCATGGGCGCCGGGTCTTTGTTCCCGTGCACGACGATCTCCGTCATCAGGTGTTGCTGCTCGCTCACTCAGCGGGCCATGAGGGTGTGCAGAAGACGCTCCATCGTCTCCGTGCCGACTTCTACATTCCAGGTGATCGTGCTCTGGTCCGTGACTGGGTGCGGTCTTGTGTGACGTGCCAACACAACAAGACGGAGACTCTGAGGCCGGCTGGCTTCCTCCAGCCTTTGGAGGTGTCGTCTCAGGTCTGGGCGGGCATTTCCATGGACTTCATCGAGGGCCTTCCCAAGGTGGGCGGCAAGTCCGTCATTCTCACGGTGGTCGATCGCTTCTCCAAGTATGCTCACTTCATCATGCTCGGGCTTCACTACACGGCGGCGACAGTCGCTCGGGCCTTCTTCGACGGTATTGTCCGTCTCCACGGGTTTCCCACTTCGATCGTCAGTGATCGGGACCTCGTGTTCATGGGGCACGTGTGGCGCGACCTCTTCTGGCTGGCGAGCGTTAAGCTCCGCCTCAGCACGGCCTTCCACCCTCAGACGGACGGCCAATCTGAGGTCGTTAACAAGGTGATTGCCATGTATTTACGTTGTGTCACAGGTGATCGCCCTCGCGCATGGGTGGATTGGCTCTCGTGGGCGGAGTACTGCTATAACACTTCTTATCACTCCGCCCTCCGTGCCACTCCTTTTGAGGTGGCTTATGGCCGGTCGCCCCCGCCGATTCTTCCTGTTGATCCGGCCCTGGCGAGGACCGAGGCGGCCGGTGCTCTTCTGCGGAACCATGACGAGATGCTGGCAGAAGTCCGGCAACGCCTCCTTCAGGCCCAACAGTTGGCCAAACACTACTACGACGGCAACCATCGCGGGGCGGAGTTTGCGGTGGGTGATTGGGTGTGGCTGCGTCTTCTTCATCGCTTTCGCAGTCACTGGACCCACGCGCGAAGCGGAAGCTGGTTCCTCGCTATGCCGGTCCCTTTGCTGTCCTGGAGCGCATTGGGAAGGTGGCTTATCGCCTTCAGCTGCCAGCGGGTGCGCGCATCCACGATGTCTTTCATGTGGGGCTGCTCAAGCCTTTCCGTGGAGAGCCACCCGTGGTTCCTCCTGCGCTGCCGCCGATCACCAACGGGCGTCTTCTTCCTGAATCGGAAAAGGCGTTGAGGGCTCAGCTGCGTCGCGGCTCCTGGTACGTGTTGATTTAGTGGGCTGGACTTTCAGAGGAGGACGCTACTTGGGAGCGGCGTGAGGAGTTCCGCCAACACTACCCAGACTTTCAGCTTGAGGATGAGCTGTTTGCGCAGGCGGGGAGAGATGTTATGACCGGCCGGACCTATGGCCGTAGGAGGCCCACCGGGCAAGCTTAGCCCACAAGTTATCTTAGTTTTATTTCACGTCATGGTTATATAAACAAGTTGCAAAACTATTTTCAGATTTAAGCAATAAGACTATTCTATTGCCCGGCTCCCAGAGGAGCCGGAAACCCTAAACCCTAGCCGCCTCCTGCCTTCGCCGCAGCCGCACCTAGTGCAAGGACGATGCCACGCCGCCGGCCGCCACGCTCCAGCCCTCGCCCTCCTCCCTCGTTCCCCTACAACCTACACCCAAGACCGGGGAGAACCCTAGCTCCTATCAGCACTATACTTGTTTGTTTGCACGAATTTGGCTTCTTGGAAGAAAAGCAACAAAATACATCAAACACTCCCTCCATTCCTAAATATAAGTCTTTTTAGAGATTCTAATATGGATTACATCTGAAGCAAAATGAGTGAATCTACACTCTAAAATACGCCTATATTCATCTGTATGTAGTCGATATTCAAATCTCTAAAAAGACTCGTATTCAGAAATTGAGGGAGTAGAACACATATAAATTAGCTACTCACTCTGGCTCATAACAACGACAAATTTTAAGACGAATTAGTCCTTGATGCCACTCAAAGATGCCTGTGCGGCAGATGAGATACTCTTGGAGGTACAGGGGCGGGCAAAGGGCACAAGCTTCGAAGTTGTTCAGATGCTTCAACGTCACAACCTCTGGATAAACTCCAATGGAGGATTGATACTTTTTCATGCTCATGACACCGGAAGAGTGTGACGCCCCCGATTTAATCGTACACTAATCATACACGCAAACGTGTACGATCAAGATCAGGGACTCACGGGAAGATATCACAACACAACTCTACAAATAAAATAAGTCATACAAGCATCATATTACAAGCCAGGGGCCTCGAGGGCTCGAATACAAGAGCTCGATCATAGACGAGTCAGCGGAAGCAACAATATCTGAGTACAGGCATAAGTTAAACAAGTTTGCCTTAAGAAGGCTAGCACAAACTGAGATACAGATCGAAAGAGGCGCAGGCCTCCTGCCTGGGATCCTCCTAACTACTCTTGGTCGTCGTCAGCGGGCAGCACGTAGTAGTAGGCACCTCCGGTGTAGTAGGAGTCGTCATCGACGGTGGCGTCTGGCTCCTGGGCTCCAACATCTGGTTGCGACAACCAGGTAGAAGGGATAGAGGGAAAAGAAGGAGAAAGCAACCGTGAGTACTCATCCAAAGTACTCGCAAGCAAGGAGCTACACTACATATGCATGGGTATATGTGTAAAGGCCATATCGGTGCAATGAACTACAGAATGCCGGAATAAGAGGGGGATAGCTAGTCCTATCGAAGACTACGCTTCTGGCAGCCTCCGTCTTGCACCATGTAGAAGAGAGTAGACTGAAGTCCTCCAAGTATCATCGCATAGCATAATCCTAACCGATGATCCTCCCCTCGTTGCCTTGTGAGAGAGCGATCACCGGTTGTATCTGGCACTTAGAAGGGTGTGTTTTATTAAGTATCCGGTTCTAGTTATCATAAGGTCAAGGTACAACTCCAAGTCGTCCTGTTACCGAAGATCACGGCTATTCGAATAGATTAACTTCCCTGGAGGGGTGCACCACATAACCCAACACGCTCGATCCCATTTGGCCGGACACACTTTTCTGGGTCATGCCCGACCTCGGAAGATCAACACGTCGCAGCCCAACCTAGGCACAACAGAGAGGTGAGCACGCTGGTCTAAATCCTATGGCGCAGGGGTCTGGGCCCATCGCCCTTTGCACACCTGCACGTTGCGAACGCGGCCGGAAGCAGAACTAGCCCCCTTAATACAAGAGCAGGCTTACGGTTCAATCCGGCGCGCGCCGCTCAGTCGCTGACGTCACGAAGGCTTCGGCTGATACCACGACGTCGAGTGCCCATAACTGTCCCCGCGTAGATGGTTAGTGCGTATAAGCCAGTGGCCAGACTCAGATCAAATACCAAGATCTCGTTAAGCGTGTTAAGTATCCGCAAACGCCGACCAGGCCCAGGCCCACCTCTCTCCTAGGTGGTCTCAACTTGCCCTGTCGCTCCGCCTCAAAGTAACAGTCGGGGGCCGTCGGGAACTCAGGCCCATCACTACCTGGATGGAGCCACCTGCCCCTTCAACCCCCATCTCCGAATAGTATCATAAGTAATGTTCCAGTATAAGTATATATCATATGCCCGTGACCACGTCCCGAAGTGATCACGGCCCAGTAGTACAGCATGGCAGACGGACAAGAGTGTAGGGCCACTAATGGAACACTAGCATCCTATACTAAGCATGTAGGATTGCAGGTAAAGGTAACAACAGTAGTAGCAAGGACAGGCTATGCATCAGGATAGGATAACGAAAAGCAGTAACATGCTACACTACTTGTCGGGGTAAATAGCCACGGGTAGCCCAGCCGGCTTCCCCAGGCCCCTCAGAAAAAATTGTGAGCCCGTCCGGCTCATAAGAAGACTCAAGACTTAGGCCGGCTCCCCCCTAGCCGGCTAACTTCCTGGCCGGCTTGGGGGGCAGCCCGCTCCTTCTACCCCCGTAAAGAAAACTATAGAGGGCCGGCTACGACATGGCCGGCTGCGGCAGGGTCGGCTATGACTAGGCCGGCTATGGCACGGCCGGCTATCGCAGGGCCGGCTCCGATAAAGCAGTCAACGCCGTACCCGCGATGTACGCGCCCACCCTGCGATGACGAAGCGGGGCGTGGCTACAGTGGAGCCTGCCACCCCCAAAATCCGGAGCACGCCTGGTACAGCGCGTCGTGCGGGCAACTGCGGCCCGCCCGGCGCGGCACTGTAGTCTCGGCGGCTCTGACGCCGTCCACGACGGGCCGCCAGTGTGGCCCCCGAGGCGGTGGGCCCCTTCGGGCAGAGAGATGCCGAAGGCGGCCACCCCTCCTCTCAAGCCGGCAAGACGGAGGGCCGGCTTCTCGCAGCCGGCCTGCCGCCTTCCCCGAAGGGGACGCCCATTAAGAAGACAAGGTGCGGCGGGGCTACAGTAATCGCCCGCCAAGGCGGCGTTACTGTAGCCACGCTTTCCCCGACCAAGCCTGCGCCAACAAACACGGAGCAACAGTAACCAGCCGCCGACAAGGCCCTGGCCGGTGGGGCCGGCCTGTCGTCCCAGGAGCCGGCAGTCGGCGGGACCCACCAGCCGGCGGGCCCCAGAAGCCGGCGGAGAAGCCGGCGAACATAGTCACCGACAGCTGGGCCTCGCGCCCAGTCGGATTACCATTGTACCCCCGGGGGGTAAGCCTATATAAACCCCCCGGTGCACCCATGCAAAGGGTTGAACTCTTTCTCTAGACATAGACACGTACAAGGAGAGGAGACGGGATGTGCTAAGCCCTTCTTCCTCCTTCCTCCCCAAACAGCTCAAGGAGCATTGTAGCCACCTGTGAACTTAGTAACCATGCGGAGACCCCGCAGAGCAGCAGTAGGGGTGTTATCTCCCCGGAGAGCCCTGAAGCTGGGTAAGATTCGCCGGCGTGCATGCCTACGCCTCATCCCGTTTCCAGGCACCGGCGACGTTCTTTTGGCCCCCGCAATGATAAGCCACCCGTTGGCATATGTCGATCCTACCACCCGACACTACTCTAATGCAAGCAGTAGAGAAGAATAGGCGATATCTGGTGATCAAGGGGGGGCTTGCCTGGTTGCTCAGACAAGAAGGAGGGGTCGTCAACACCGTAGTCGATCGGGGTACCAGCAGCAGCGTCAGTCTCGTAGTCTACCGGAAAGAAGTAACGGAGGGGGAGCAAAATAAATAACAGAGCAATCAAATGTAACACAAAGCAAGACGCGACAATACGTTGTGCTAGGTGTGACCTAACGCAGGGATAGGTGATACCGGCGAAGGGGGGAAACATCCGGGAAAGTATCCCCGGTGTTTCGCGTTTTCGGGCAGAGGAGCCGGAGGGGGAAAGTTGCGAGTTTGATATGTTAGGGGTGTGTGGCGGACGAACGGGCTGCGTATCCGGGTTCGTCTCGTCGTTCTGAGCAACTTTCATGTAGAAAGTATTTTCATCTGAGCTATGGTTTATTTTATATTAATTTTAAAAGATTTAATTCATTTTTAGGATTAATTTAAATATTTTAATTCAACATTATCCAAAACAGTGTTTGCTGACGTCAGCATGACGTCAGTAGTCAATAGAGGGTTGACTGGCCAACTGACGTGTGGGTCCTGTTCGTCATTGACTGTTTAGTCCAATTAGGGTTTAACTAATCTAATTACTGTATAATTAAACTAACTAGTTAATTAGATTAATTAACTAGGATTAATTAACTTAATTAATTTAGTTAGTTAATTAATTAAATGTAATTATTATTTATTTATTTATTTTAATTCTTTTTTAATAAAGTTCTGGGGCGTGGGCCCCTGTGTCATTCGGCCAAAGGGGCCACAGCGGTTCGGGCTAACGGGTGCTGGGGTGGAGATGGGCGCAATGGGTGTCCAACACCCGTTCGTTCGAGCGCACGCCAGTGCGGGCGGACCCGGCAGGGGGGGCCGGTACAGGGGGAGGCCGGTGGCCACGGCGCCGGCCAGGCGGCCGGGGCGGCGAGGAAGCAGCACAGGCGAGGCCACGGCGACCTGGGGAAGTAGCGGCACGGCGGGTGCGGTGGGTAGAGGAGGCAGCAGCAGCCGTGGAGCAGGGGCACGGGGCGTGGGATGGTCGAGGGAGCGGGGCGAGGAGGCCGTGAGCAGGAGCGGGCAGAGCATCGTCTCGGGCGCGGGCGTCCGGCAGCGATGGCCGTGGGCGCGGGTGGGCGCGCACGGGCGCGTGCAGGGGGCGCTGGTCCAGTTGCGGCGCGGGGAGAAGGTCGCGGCCGTGAGCGCGCGGTATGGGGTCATCCGGAGCGCGTGGTGAGCGCGTGCGGCAGGAGGAAGAGCAGCAAGGCCGGGGCACGTGGTGCGCGGCACCGAGGTTCGAGCACGCGGGCGGGAGGAGGAGAGGACGGTGCCTCACCGACGTTGCAGAGACGAGGGTCGGCGAGGCTCGGTGTAGCCTTTGGGGAGGAGGACGGGGACGCGGCGACGCAGGGGAGGAGCTGCGATGGCGTCTGGCGTGGTCGTCCCGATCGGTGGCGATGGTCGGTCCGGCGCAGGGCGGCGACGGTGTGGCAGCGCAGGCGAGGCGGCGCCTGGCGCCGGCGATGACGACGGGGTCGGGGGCGCGTCCAGATTGGGGAGAGGGGGCGGCGAGGGTTGGTGGGTGGATCGGGCGCGGGGAGCTCTTCTCCCAGGCACGATGTGTGCGTGCGGCGCGAGGTGGAGGGAAACGAGGGGAGCGAGCGGGGTGGGGCGAGTGGGGGTCTCGTCCCCGATCCAGATTGGATCGGGAGGGGGGACGGTGTGGGGGGGGTGCGGGTGGTTGGGTTAGGGTTTGACCAGGGGTGGGGGTTATGGGGGGAGTGCGGTGGCTGGCTGGGCCTTTGTCCAGTTGGGCCGGTGGTCGAATGGGCCGGCCAGTTGGGTCGGCTGGCCCGGGGGGGGGGTCTTTTCCTTTTCCCCTTTTTGTTTGTTTGTTTGTTTTCTGTTTTCTTTTATTATTTCTTTCTTTTCCGTTTAAATCATTTTAAACCATTTAGCCATTTTATGAAAAGGTGTTTGTTGCCCCATAATTACCCTTGTAGTATTCGGCAACCACCGAACATTTTTGTTTTAATTTTTGAAAACTTTTATTCTTGTCATAAATTTGAATTTGAATTTTGAACGGTTTCAAATTATTGCGAGGACAACATCAGTAACCGACGTGTCATGGCACGATTAGCGTGGAATTACTGTAGCCTAATTACCCGGGCGTCACAATTCTCCTCCACTACAAGAAATCTCGTCCCTAGATTTAAGAGGGGAGTAAGGGGGGAGAATAGGTTACGACATTCTAACGGATCTTCTCATTCTTGGCTGCTCTTCTCGAAGAGGTCGATCCATTATATTGATGTCTTCCTTTCTCTGCTTCAGGTCATCATGATGAAGTCATCATCTTTTCTTCGGAAATTTCATCGTAGTTACGAAAGGACAAGGGGTGGTTATTCTGTAAGAACGGACCTCTGCAAGGTTGACTACCCGGTAGTTAACATCGGGGAAGGTGGCGGAAAGTAACTCTCGAATTAAAACTTAAGAAAATACCGAGAGCAAAGTAAGGAGGTATCATTGGAAGTTTCGAGCGGGCAGGCAATCGTTCGATGCCTGAAACGAAGTGTTGAAGGGGTTTAGAGCAATGTGAATAAGCATTGCATCTGATACCTGAATAGATCAACAGGCAGGTGGCCCGTGAATTACCTACAAAGTCAAGCGCGAGGAATATCTTTGACAACAGGGTGTACAGTAGAGTCAGGTTTCGATCCTGGGACCTGTGGGTTATGGGCCCACCATGTGGGTTAAAAATAGGAGCGGTGACATCTCGCACGGTCACAATAGCAAGGCATGTCAGAGGGTAGCCTATCAGTTATGTCGGCAACAATGTCAGTACCAAGGGCGAGGGACAAAGAGAACCGTTTTCCTACTCATTGAACGAGGCGGGCCAATAGGCAAAGTTCTCGTCCATCGGTGGTGACCGGAATGCTATCGACAATTTCAACAGGGTCTTACCGACACGGTTGTACGCCAAGGTGCTTACATAAGCAGAAGGATATTACTGCTTAGATCCTATGGATCACAAGGAAGGTTAAACAAATCAATGGAAAGGAAAATGTGATCATCAGATATTTCAGGGGTATATCCTCCCAATGATAAGCAGAGCATGATATCCATGACAGGATATAATGTAGAAAATCATTTAGGTAAAGGGAAAGAAATTTCATGACATTACCCAAACAACGGTGGTTGGATAATGGATAAAGAAAACTTAGCATTGCGCTTTCAATGCTCTTACTGAAAATCGGAGTACCACAGACATGCTTCGAGATAGCATGGACATGGTCAATAGGCAAAGGTCGGATTTTGGATACTCAAAGGATCCATCAGGAACAACTTGTAGAATAAGCCTTACAATTTCCTCAGGCAAGAATGGATAATCTTGCTAAAAAGGATGAACTATAACCATAAGTCCTCCGGCCAGGTGTGCTAGGCATGATATCACCTTACCGAGTCATATAAAGATGTTATAACTCCTGGAAATATGTTCCAACCATCATATCTGATCGAGATTCAGATCTGATTGGTGTCAGGATAACTCAGACTTGGGATGCCTGAGAAGAAAGGTGCAACACAAATTGTCGAAATGACATCGTAAGAATCTCGGGAATTGAACTATGGAAGAGAGTTCCACAACAAGAGTTCATCATTAAATCAAGGAGAGGATGAGGATGTGGCTGATGGACTCGGCGACAACTCATCGAGATTTCCAAAAAGATGGGATTCCACAATTATGTGAACAAGGAGATAACATTTGTCAGATCAAATGATATAATGATGTATGCTCGAGGAAAACATACAGAATTAAACATTGGTTGAAAAGTGCACCCGAAAGATGGGCTTAGGTAGCATGATCAATGTTAGAAAATGTTGACGATGATCATGACACATTTATCGAGAGGTTTCAAGAAGATGTAATCGATCGGCGAAGACATCACATCAAGGGAATGGTGAAGTAAAAGGTTACTATAACCATAGATAAGATGCCATCTCAGTATTCGGTCGCTCAAGACAAACAATATGATGCGGAAAGTTCAATGTAAGCTTAGAACACTGTCGGGATTGTGTCCCGGGGGTGAAGGACATATGTAGAATGGTCAAGCAGTCAGCCTGACGACGATGATGTAGTCAATCCGTTGGGAATGACATGATCAAGTGCAAACTCGTAAGCAATGAAGATTACTAAAAGTGATCGACCCACAGTGCGGACTCGGACCACTATTCGGTGTTCTTGGTTGATGACAACCCAGAACTCGTGGGGTGACTATGACAGGGAAAGGTATTACTCCTTTACAAATTCATAGGATGTAGTGCAATGGCCTGATATCCTCGAGATACCAGGTGAATAATACTCGAAGGCATATCAAATTAAAGGTTGAAGTGGGGTGTATCGATCTATAGAAGACAAGCAATTTAACTTGTCCAAGAAATGGGATCAAGGAGAAAATATGGTCGGAACCACGTTTGCAAAGGCTCAATTCACAGATACCAAAGGATATTATATAAAGGAAAATGTTATTATTACAAGAAGCTTCCATGATAGGATCTACATCGTGTCCATGGGCATGAACACAAAGTTCAAGGTCGACTCCCACTTCTCCAATGCATAACCTATCATTCACTCCTCATTTTCGATGGAGTTGTAGTGTTGAAATTTTATCTGGTAAATCACCAGAAGAGTATGACTCGTGAAAACTTCCGAGTTCACACATAATAAGGAAGGCATAGGTTCAACCCGTCAGGCTATCATGGAAACATATACCACAAGCTTCAAAAGTAAATACACAAGCTCGAATTCAGAGCATGGTTGGCCAAGCAGATGATACAATTTACCAAAGGCACTATGTATCAGGGGAAGAACTCACAAGGTGACTGAATATGAAGGACATTGTCGGATAACAATCCAACAATGGATCGGGTGATCCACAACGGAGTTGATGTGAGCATCGGTACTCACTCAAAGGAAGAAAGAATGCAAAGGCATCGGATTCAAGAATCACCTGATTAGTCTGATGCTTAATAGAAAGAAATTATGGTTTCCAAAACGAAGGATCAGAAGCAGACGCTCTGATCAAGGATGGATAAGTTGAAAACACTTAGTTGGACAATCAATAAAGGTTTGAATTGCCGAGAACCAACTCATGTCCGGAATGACGTCTGAGTCGGAAGGATGAATTCTAGGATTCGACTGAGGAATGCGAGCATCCTCAACATATTGAATCAACGGACTGAAAATGATAAAGACAAGGGAGGCCAATAACATTACGAAACTTATGGGATTAACCATAATGCAAGCAAGCGAGAATTTCAAGAGCAATAGGCTGCTCGGGATTTTCGGAAGATCGAATGATATTTTGAAGTCTTTGGCGAAACACATGAATAACTGGGGATGAGCGGATACTCGGTAAGTGCGAGGAATTATCCGTAGGGGTATTCATGTGGCAAAGAACTGCAAGGCAGCAGGCACAAAGTATTATCAGAACAGTAGAGAGAATTTCGGGGTATCTTGTAATAACAAGATCAACGGGGAATGATTGTATGAGTGGCCAGTGTAAGTAGTTATCCATAAGGATTTATCGGTGGGCGGGAATAGCAAGAGTGATGGGCACATAGTCTCGAGAGAATATTGAAGAGTATCTTTGGAATCTTCTGGTGAAGTAGGCCATCATCTGGAATGAAGGGGCTCTCCGGGAGAAAATATTTACGAGAACCTAGAGTCAGAGTTAGTAAATCGTTTAACCCGAATAGGAGAGATGTCACAGTCCCAGAGTATAGGTCGAGGAATAAAAGATCCTACAACCACCCAATGGCGACGTGTGCCCGTGAGACACACAACCATGTTAGTAAAAGTTTTGCAATGTCTAGACTCGACTTCGGCCAAGGAGTGTGGAAGGGGGATTCCTACAGGCAGTCGGCTCTGATACCAACTTGTGACACCCCCGATTTAATCGTACACTAATCATACACGCAAACGTGTACGATCAAGATCAGGGACTCACGGGAAGATATCACAACATAACTCTACAAATAAAATAAGTCATACAAGCATCATATTACAAGCCAGGGGCCTCGAGGGCTCGAATACAAGAGCTCGATCATAGACGAGTCAGCGGAAGCAACAATATCTGAGTACAGACATAAGTTAAACAAGTTTGCCTTAAGAAGGCTAGCACAAACTGAGATACAGATCGAAAGAGGCGCAGGACTCCTTCCCGGGATCCTCCTAACTACTCTTGGTCGTCGTCAGCGGGCAGCACGTAGTAGTAGGCACCTCCGGTGTAGTAGGAGTCGTCATCGACGGTGGCGTCTGGCTCCTGGGCTCCAACATCTGGTTGCGACAACCAGGTAGAAGGGATAGAGGGAAAAGAAGGAGAAAGCAACCGTGAGTACTCATCCAAAGTACTCGCAAGCAAGGAGCTACACTACATATGCATGGGTATATGTGTAAAGGCCATATCGGTGGACTGAACTGCAGAATGCCGGAATAAGAGAGGGATAGCTAGTCCTATCGAAGACTACGCTTCTGGCAGCCTCCGTCTTGCAGCATGTAGAAGAGAGTAGACTGAAGTCCTCCAAGTATCATCGCATAGCATAATCCTAACCGATGATCCTCCCCTCGTCGCCCTGTGAGAGAGCGATCACCGGTTGTATCTGGCACTTAGAAGGGTGTGTTTTATTAAGTATCCGGTTCTAGTTGTCATAAGGTCAAGGTACAACTCCAAGTCGTCCTGTTACCGAAGATCACGGCTATTCGAATAGATTAACTTCCCTGCAGGGGTGCACCACATAACCCAACACGCTCCATCCCATTTGGCCGGACACACTTTTCTGGGTCATGCCCGGCCTCGGAAGATCAACACGTCGTAGCCCTACCTAGGCACAACAGAGAGGTCAGCACGCCGGTCTAAATCCTATGGCGCAGGGGTCTGGGCCCATCGCCCTTTGCACACCTGCACGTTGCGAACGCGGCCGGAAGCAGAACTAGCCCCCTTAATACAAGAGCAGGCTTACGGTCCAATCCGGCGTGCGCCGCTCAGTCGCTGACGTCACGAAGGTTTCGGCTGATACCACGACGTCGAGTGCCCATAACTGTCCCCGCGTAGATGGTTAGTGCGTATAAGCCAGTGGCCAGACTCAGATCAAATACCAAGATCTCGTTAAGCGTGTTAAGTATCCGCGAACGCCGACCAGGCCCAGGCCCAGGCCCACCTCCCGAAGTGATCACGGCCCAGTAGTACAGCATGGCAGGCGGACAATTGTGTAGGGCCATTGATGGAACACTAGCATCCTATACTAAGCATGTAGGATTGCAGGTAAAGGTAACAATAGTAGTAGCAAGGACAGGCTATGCATTAGGATAGGATAACGAAAAGCAGTAACATGCTACACTACTCTAATGCAAGCAGTAGAGAAGAATAGGCGATATCTGGTGATCAAGGGGGGGCTTGCCTGGTTGCTCAGACAAGAAGGAGGGGTCATCAACACCGTAGTCGATCGGGGTACCAGCAGCAGCGTCAGTCTCGTAGTCTACCGGAAAGAAGTAACGGAGGGGGAACAAAATAAATAACAGAGCAATCAAATGTAACACAAAGCAAGACGCGGCAATACGTTGTGCTAGGGGTGACCTAACGCAGGGATAGGTGATACTGGCGAAGGGGGGAAACATCCGGGAAAGTATCCTCGGTGTTTCGCGTTTTCGGGCAGAGGAGTCGGAGGGGGAAAGTTGCGAGTTTGTTATGTTAGGGGTGTGTGGCGGACGAACTTGCTGCGTATCCGGGTTCGTCTCGTCGTTGTAAGCAACTTTCATGTAGAAAGTATTTTCATCTGAGCTATGGTTTATTTTATATTAATTTTAAAAGATTTAATTTATTTTTAGGATTAATTTAAATATTTTAATTCAACATTATCCAAAATAGTGTTTGCTGACGTCAGCATGGCATCAGTAGTCAACAGAGGGTTGACTGGCCAACTGACGTGTGGGTCCAATTAGGGTTTAACTAATCTAATTACTGTATAATTAAACTAACTAGTTAATTAGATTAATTAACTAGAATTAATTAACTTAATTAATTTAGTTAATTAATTAATTAAATGTAATTATTATTTATTTATTTATTTATTTTAAATTCTTCTTTTTTTAATAAAGTTCTGGGGCGTGGGCCCCTGTGTCATTGGGCCAAAGGGGCCACAGCGGTTCGGGCTAACGGGTGCTGGGGTGGAGATGGGCGCAATGGGTGTCCAGCACCCGTTCGTTCGAGCGCACGCCAGTGCGGGCGGACCCGGCAGGGGGGCCGGTGCAGGGGGAGGCCGGTGGCCACGGCGCCGGCCAGGCGGGCGGGGCGGCGAGGAAGCAGCACAGGCGAGGCCACGGCGACCTGGGGAAGTAGCGGCACGGCGGGTGCGGTGGGTAGAGGAGGCAGCAGCAGCCGTGGAGCAGGGGCACGGGGCATGGGATGGTTGAGGGAGCGGGGCGAGGAGGCCGTGAGCAGGAGCGGGCAGAGCACCGTCTCGGGCGCGGGCGTCCGACAGCGATGGCCGTGGGCGCGTGCAGGGGGCGCCGGTCCAGTCGCGGCGCGGGGAGAAGGTCGCGGCCGTGAGCGCGCAGTATGGGGTCATCCGGAGCGCGTGGTGAGCGCGTGCGGCAGGAGGAAGAGCAGCAAGACCGGGGCACGCGGTGCGCGGCACCGGGGTTCAAGCACGCGGGCGGGAGGAGGAGAGGACGGTGCCTCACCGACGTTGCAGAGACGAGGGTCGGCGAGGCTCGGTGGAGCCTTTGGGAAGGAGGACGGGGACGCGGCGACGCAGGGGAGGAGCTGCGATGGCGTCCGGCGTGGTCGTCCCGGTCGGTGGCGATGGTCGGTCCGACGCAGGGCGGCGACGGTGGGGCAGCGCAGGCGAGGCGGCGCCTGGCGCCGGCGATGACGACGGGGTCGGGGGTGCGTCCAGATCGGGGAGAGGGGGCGGTGAGGGTTGGTGGGTGGATCGGGCGCGGGGAGCTCTTCCCCCAGGCACGCTGCGTGCGTGCGGCGCGAGGTGGAGGGAAACAAGGGGAGCGAGCGGGATGGGGCGAGTGGGGGTCTCGTCCCCGATCCAGATTGGATCGGGAGGGGGGACGGCGTGGGGGGGGGGGGAGTGCGGGTGGTTGGGTTAGGGTTTGACCAGGGGTGGGGGGTTATGGGGGGAGTGGGGTGGCCGTCTGGGCCTTTGTCCAGTTGGGCCGGTGGTCGAATGGGCCGGCCAGTTGGGTCGGCTGGCCGGGGGGGGGGGGGGGGTTCTTTTCCTTTCCCCTTTTTTGTTTGTTTGTTTGTTTTCTGTTTTCTTTTATTATTTCTTTCTTTTCTGTTTAAATCATTTTAAACCATTTAGCCATTTTATGAAAAGGTGTTTGTTGCCCCATAATTACTCTTGTAGTATTCGGCAACCACCGAACATTTTTGTTTTAATTTTTGAAAACTTTTATTCTTGTCATAAATTTGAATTTAAATTTTGAACGGTTTCAAATTATTGCGAGGACAACATCAGTAACCGAGGTGTCATGGCATGATTAGCGTAAAATTACTGTAGCCTAATTACGCGGGCGTCACAAAGAGGATCCTCTACTGTTCGGCAGCCTGCCGTTCTACCACTGACATGTGGGCCTGTGGGAAACCTGGCCCACATGTCAGCGGCCCAACGTCACCTAGCGCACGGTAGAGGAGCCGTGTCCCATGAAACCGGGGCAAAAGTATACCACGTACACGGCCGCAGAGGGGAACCTCTCGGTGGAGAGGGACAGGCATGCCCCATCCCCAACGAACACAGCGCGGCATCGGCGGTGTCCTCTTACCTTATGAATTTTTTAAAATTTGCGAGCCTTCTCAAATCCTTGAAAATTTTCAAATTCATAGACTTTTTTCAAATGGGTGAACATTTTTATAATTCATAAGCTTCTTCCAAATCCATGAACTTTTTTCAAATTCATGAACATATCTTAAATACATGAATATATTTTTGAATTCGTGAGCATTTTTTAAAAAAATTCGCCCATAGCTTGTGGGCTGTGAGCGCCATAGCGACCTTTTGGCGCCTGAAGTGCCTATCCATCTAGAGATACTCCAGAGATGGATTGATTAATTAGCCGCCCACTTCGCTGCACTAAGTAATCGGAGTCACCAATGCATGCATATCCATCTAGAGATACTCCAGAGATGGATTGATTGATTAGCCGCCCTGTATCTTCGCTGCACTAAGTAATCAGAGTCACCAATGCATGCATATCCATCTAGAGATATAGATACTCCAGAGATGGATTCATCTGAGTCTATTCAAGACACGACCTCCAAATAAAGGACGCACGCTCAACCGGATACTCTACTATTTTTAGAGGATCGGTTAGAAATGCCCTAACAAGGTTGTTGGAGGAATCAGTTTAGGGAACATATCATTTCAACCATCGACATATTGAGTTTTCTCCTCATCAATGCATGCATATCCATCTAGAGATACTTCAGAGTGGATTGATTAATTAGCCGCCCTGTATCTCGCTGCACTAAGTAATCAGAGTCACCAATGCATGCATATCCATCTAGAGATAGATACTCCAGAGATGGATTCATCTGAGTCTATTTAAGACACGACCTCTAAATGGAGGACACACTCTCAACCGTCTTTCTGGCTTGATTGATCATAGCCCTAGGATAGAGATCGGAGGCATCAACCATGTCTATTTTATATGCTTGTAAGCTCTGCTTCCTCCTTGCTCTGCTGAATTCGGCCAGCCACGCCGTCGCCGGCAATGTGGCACCACCGACACTGAGCGCCGGATTCAGTCTGCCTATCGTGTCCAACCACAACACAGCCGGCGGGCTCGGGCAGTTTGACGCGAACCTCACGAGCATAGGTCCGCACATAGCACCCGTGGGGTGGCCCTTGTACGGCGTCCTCGTCGGCGTTGGCTCTGGCCAAACCCGGC
Source organism: Triticum monococcum (assembly GCA_034509565.1). NCBI lineage: Eukaryota > Viridiplantae > Streptophyta > Magnoliopsida > Poales > Poaceae > Triticum > Triticum monococcum. The sequence goes on along the minus strand of CM067842.1, from coordinate 69,011,479 downwards.
ACTTTTACAAGCTCGGGCTGGACCTCGTCGGCAATCTGACTTGGATGCAGTGCAAGCCCTGCGTGCCCGAGGTTCGGCAGGAGGGCGCCGTCTTCGACTCTGCTGAGTCCCCTCGCTACAAGCACATGAAGCCCGAAGACCCCAAGTGTACGCCCCCCTACACCCCCTCCGGCCGGAACCGGTGCAGCTTCTACACCACCTCCTGGAACGTCGCCGCGCACGGCTACCTCGGCAGCGACACGTTTGCCTTCGCCGGCAGCCCCGGCGCAGGAGGAGGACACAACAGGGACGTTGACAACCTCATCTTGGGTTGCGCACACACGACGAACGGGTTTGAGCACCTGAACCACAACATTCTCGCCGGGGTCCTGAGCTTGAGCAGGCACCCGACGTCGTTCGTGAACCAGCTCACCGCACGCGGGCTGGCCGACTCACGGTTCTCATATTGTCTCTTCCCCGGACAGAGCCACCCCAATGCCAGGCACGGGTTCCTCCGCTTCGGCCGCGACATCCCGAGGCACGACCACGCGCACAGCACGCCGCTGCTGTTCACTGGATCGGGCTACGGCCAAAGTAGCATGTACCATATCCACGTCTTCAGCATCAGCTTGAACGGGAAAAGGCTTAACGGGGTAAAGACGGCGATGTTTAGGCGGGATCCACAAACCCGTCGCGGGGGGTTCATCATCGACCCCGGGACTCCCTTGACCAGGCTGGTTCGTGCGGCGTATGATGTCGTGGAGGCCGAGGTCGCGGCAAACATGCACAAGCAGGGGGCGCGCCGCTCGACGGTGCCGGTGCAGGGGTACCACCTCTGCTTTGGCTCGTGGGGCCACGCGCACCTCCCGAGCTTGACCGTGACCCTGTACGAAGACGCGACCAGGCTTTTCATCAAGCCGGAACTGCTGTTCGTGAGGGTGAACCAGCACCTGTGCTTCGCCGTCGTGCCGGACGAGGAGATTACGGTGCTCGGCGCGGCGCAGCAGGTGGACACGCGCTTCACATTTGACCTCCGCGGGAATCGCATCTACTTTGCCCAGGAGCATTGTAGTGCCGACACTCGCGCAATTACTGTCTAGTAGATCCTAGAGAGTACTCTATATGTATCTGCGCCGAATGCATTCATCGTTAGTTGGTGCATAAACCGATGTGGAAACAATTTAAGAATAATGGGTTACATTCCTAATTATAATTGTAAGGTCATATTTATCCCTAAGTATTTTGATGATTGATGACAACGCATTTGCAAACTAATCGTGTGCCATGAGCTTTTCAGACTCTTCTCTGCTAGGCACAATACGATTGGGTGCCCCTCGAAGACTGACGAAAACGGCGTCTTTTCTACGTTTTCTTTTTGATGGACTTGAGTCGTAGGAAAGCCGTACTATTAAGAGAGGGTCCGTGTTGCAAAGGTTTGGGTGGAATCATCACGTACACGTCTCCTTTTATCCCCTCCTTCTTCCTTGAAGCTTCCTCCGTTTTCTTGCCATAGTTGAGTAGTTGCTTGTGTGGTTGCAGTAGTACCGCTCCAGGATCAACGGTAATACCGTGGGCATCCACGGTAGTACCGCTGGTGCTCACGGTAGTACCGCTCCCTTGGAGCCGTACTACCGCTGCCCACCAGGATAGTGCCGCCCGGTTGCGGTAGTAGGAGCGGATGTAATTTTTACATCCGCACCTGCCGCGGTAGTACCGCTTTCGCCGTGCGGTAGTACCGCGCTAGGCGGTCAGGCAGTAGTACCGCCCCTCGGCAGTACTACTGTGTCGAGTTTTTGCTACTTCCGTTCTTTTGCGGAAGTATGCACGGAAGTTCCCCTTCCCCCTATCGGGACTTTTTGCCTCACGGTAGTACCGCACTGAGGGCGCGGTAGTACCGCGCGTGCGGAAGTACCGCCCCAGCTTGCGTCTGTTTCCCTGGCTGGGGGTCGCGGCAGTACCGTAGGGTGGTACGGTAGTACCGCACTATCGTGCGGTAGTACCGCTTGGTTGCAAGCAGTACTACCGCGCGGCCTTGCGGTAGTACCGCTAGCCATGCGCGGTAGTACCGCTGGCCGCGGGCTGGTAGGTGGGTAACGGGTGGATCTTTTCCACACACTATATAAAGGGTCTCCTTCTTCCCCGTTGACTCACTTCTTCCACCATTAAAGCTCTATTATTGCTCCAAGCTCCATTTTCGCCCGATCTCACTCCCTAGCCAGCCAAACTTGTTGATTTGCTCGGGAGTGGTTGAGAAGGCCCCGATCTACACTTCCACCGAGAGATATTTGATTCCCCCTACTAATCCCTTGCGGATCTTGTTACTCTTGGGTGTTTGAGCATCCTAGACGGTTGAGGTCACCGCGAAGCCATAGTCCATTGTGGTGAAGCTTCGTGGTGTCGTTGGGAGCCTCCAATTGATTTGTGGAGATTGCCCCAACCTCGTTTGTAAAGGTTCAGTCGCCGCCTCCAAGGGCACCAATAGTGGAATCACGGCATCTCGCATTGTGTGAGGGTGTGAGGAGATTACGGTGGCCCTAGTGGCTTCTTGGGGAGCATTGTGCCTCCACACGGCTCCAACGGAGACGTACTTCCTCTCAAAGGGAAGGAATTTCGGCAACACATCCTCGTCTCCACCGTCTCCACTTTTGGTTATCTCGTGCCTTTACTTGTGTAGCTTATTTGTTTCATATATCTTGCTTGCTTGTGTTCCTATTCGTGTTGCATCATATAGGTTGCTCATCTAGTTGCATATCTAGACAACCTATTTTGATGCAAAGATTAAATTGCTAAAGAAAAGCTAAAAATTGTTAGTTGCCTATTCACCCCCCTCTAGTCAACCATATCGATCCTTTCAATTGGTATCAGAGTCTCGTCTCTTTTTTAAGGACTTTACCGTTCGAAGAGTATGGTTGATACCGTAGACGGAGCGGAGGAACACTCCGGTGTGAATCCTATCTCGTCTACGGGCGATGGGGGAACTTCGGTCTCTCGTGAAGAGTTCAATGTAGCCTTGGAAACATTGAAAACCTCCATGACGACCGAAGTTGAAAGCATGTTTACTAAATTTCTTGAGGGGCTTAAACTATCAACCACACCGTTGAAAGTGGGGGGTCCCGCCAATAAGGTGTCGGATGCTATCCCCGACAAGGGGGAAGCTAGTAGTGAAAAGGCTACTTCTTCTAGTGGCAAGAATGGCACCGGCATCTTTGCTCATGTGGAACCACCACTTGTTTATGGTGGACCGGTTCCTTTCACTCATTTGAATCATGCCGGTCCTCCCCCTAAGATTGTGAAAAATGAGGATTTTGATTCTTGGGTTTACCGCTTTAAACGTCATTTAAATCATGTGAACACTAACCTTTGGAGAATCATTGAAGAAGGTTTCTATCCACATGATCCAAGCAACTTCACTCCTCGAGAAGCCGCGAACAATCAATTCAATGAGAATGCTCTCTTCATTATTCAAGATGCAATTCCATCCGAAGACCTACCTCATCTTCGTCCCTTCGCCTTGGCCAAAGATGCATGGCATTGTGTCGTGTATCTCTACCGGGGAAGCACAAGCATTCAACGCTCCAACTATGAAGTGATGCAAGATGAGGCCGATGAGTTTGCAATGAAGGAAGATGAAGAACCTCGTGAGCTTTATCGGAGAGTCACCAAACTCGTGGTCTCACTACGAGATCACGGGAGCAAGGACACGGATGACAATTGATCAAGCGCAAATTCCTCAAGGCGATGATGCCCTACCACAAGGCCATGTCCTCCGTCATTCGCCAAAGACCGGACTTCCACACTTTGACCTCAAGCGAAGTGTTGGATGAGTTTGTGGCCATGAACATTTTGGACAAGACCGACGACAATGCGGTGCTCCGTTCTCAACGGGCAAAGAAGCCTAACCTTGCATTGAAGGCCAAGCTCACCGTGGAAGAAGAAGAAGAGGAGAGCAACCCCGAAGATACGAAGTATGCATATCATGAACATATGGCACTTGCTTCAAGGCAATTTTGGAGCAAGATAAACTCGAGGCCCAACTTTAGCAAAAACAACTTGAGTGGCACAAGGGGCAAGCAATGTGTAAGGACTTGCTACAATTGCGGCAACGTAAGTCATTTTGTTGCGGAATGCCCGTATGAGAAGAGGGAAGACAATGGTGGCAAACTCATCCGAAAGGGCAAGGCCAAGTCGTTCCCCAACAAGAACAACTTCACCAAGAAGACTCCTCCCAAGACCTTGGTTGTGCAAGAAGAGTACAATGAGGATGATGACGATGATGAAGATGATGAGTCGGTTGCCATGGCCTCCGTTGCCATTGCAACAATGTCACGAGTGTCTCTCTTCGACTCACCCAACGAGAGCATCACCGCCAAGTGCCTCATGGCTAAAGTCACCAACAAGGTAACCTCCAACATCAAAACCACCATCATTAATCATCCTTCCCAAACGGATAGCATTAATGAAGTTGAGGGAGCGAATGTGGAGGCTAACGAGTTTGAGGCCTTTATGGGCAAACTCAAGGGAAAATACAAGAAGCACTTTGTTGCTCTCTTGAAACAACTTGGTGAGGCCAATGACATGATCGAGGCTCATGAAGACACCATCTCGAAGATGGAAGGGCATAGTCGTGACTATGCCGGTGAGATTTCGGATCTTTCCAATGCTCTTGAGGAAGAGCGTGGTCTTCGTTTGGCTCTTGAGGAGTCACACAACGTTGATCATGCTAAGTTAGAGAAAGATTATGATCATGCCCTCGTTGTTTCTCGTGTGCTAAATTCCGAGAAGGCCAGACTCAGGGTTCATCTTGCTAGACTCAAAGAGGAGTTTGATATACTTGACAAGGCCCACAAGGCCTTGAAGGGTATTCACGCTAGTCTCAAGGAGTCTCATGATCAACTCCAAGTGAAGCTAACTAAGGAGAAAGCAACTTTTCCTCATATGGTTTTAATTGATAATGCAAATGCTACTAACCCGTGTTGTGAGCATATACATCTTGTTGAGGAAAATGCTAAGTTGAAGGAGCAACTTGAGAGAGGCCTTGCGACTTGCATACAAGGCAAGAAGAACCTCAACGATCTCTTGATCAACCAAAAGGGAGGTGTGGCGAAGGAAGGGGTTGGGTACGTCCCCGACTCCAAGAACAAGAAGAAGAATGACAAGACCAAACGACCTCCTCCCGTCATGCAAACCTTTGTGAGGGCGAGAGAGAGTGTCCCCGAGGAGAAGAAGAAGAACAAAGTCAAGAAGGGCAATGTAACCTCTCCCAACAAAGCCGGTGATTTTAATCCTTCTTATGTGTTGTGCCGTGCTAGTGATGGGCATGTTTATGCCAAATTTGTTGGTTCCCTTCATGAGTACATTGAATGGTCTATTTGGGTTCCTAAGACCCTTGTTACTAACATCAAAGGACCCATTACAAAATGGGTACCTAAAAGCAAGCATTGATCTCTTGTAGGTGTTTGCTTCCGGTGGTGGATCATGGTTGCTCGATAGCGGAGCTACAAATCATATGACCGGAAGCAAGGACTTGGTGGTGGACGTGCACAAGGTTCCATCTATGCCCACCAATGTCAAGTGGGGTGACGCCTCATCTTCTAAGGTATTGGGACTTGGTAAGGTTGTCATCTCTCATGATCTCACGATCGAGAAGGTCATGCTTGTTGAGTCCCTTGCATACAATTTACTTTTCGTTCGTCAACTTGCAATCATGGACTTTGCCACTTTCTTTGATATAGATACCGTGGCCCTCTCGTGGAGCAAGACTCTTAAAGTAGCCTTTGTTGGGCATGTCGAGAATGGTCTATATGTGATTAACTTTTCGGAGCAACCCACTAAGACCGCGACATGCCTAATGGCTAAAGTTGATGTGGGATGGCTTTGGCATCGCCGTTTAGCCCATGTTAATATGAGATCTTTGCAAAGTCTCCTAAAGAGGGACCATGTCCGTGGACTAACGAATGTTAATTTTGCTAAAGATCGTGCTTGCAGTGCCTGCATCGAAGGAAAGCTACATGAGAAGGCTCACCCTCCCACGACTATCATTTATTCAAAGAGGCCTTTGGAGCTCCTTCACATGGATCTCTTTGGGCCTCCATCCTTCGATAGTCTTGGAGGTAGGAAGTATTGCTTGGTGATTGTGCATGACTACTCAAGGTACACGTGGGTGTATTTCTTTAAGAGGAAGAGCGAGACCCAACAAACCGTCATTGACTTTGCAAATGAAGCACAACGTCAACACAATGCAAAGATCTTGACAATAAGAAGTGACAACGGCACCGAGTTCAAGAACTACACCTTGGATGAATTTCTTAGTGATGAGGGAATCAAGCATCAATATTCCGCATCATACACCCCTCAACAAAACGGTGTTGCGGAGAGGAAGAACCGGACGTTGATGGATGCGGCAAGGACCATGATGGCGGAGTTCAAGTCTCCGTACAACTTTTGGGCCGAAGCCATCAACACCGCGTGTCATGCATCCAATCGGCTCTACCTCCGCAAGGGCTTGAACAAGACTCCATATGAGATACTCATCGGTAACAAGCCTAACCTCAAGTATTTCCGGGTATTCGGGTGTAAGTGTTTCATTCTCAAAAAAGGTGTTCGGTTGTCTAAATTTGAAGCTAGAGCTTATGAGGGCATATTTGTTGGCTATGCTACAAACTCTCATGCTTACCGTGTCCTCAATAAATCCACAGGACTTATTGAGGAGACGTGTAACGTGGAGTTTGATGAGAATAATGGCTCCCAAGTGGAGCAAAGTGGCACTTGTGATCTAGGTGATGAAATTCCTCCTCAAGCCATAAGAAAAATGGGTGTTGGTTTCATCCTACCCGTTGAGGAACCCCTTATGGGCGAAGGAGAAGGACAATGCTCCACTCAAGTGGAGCCATCACCAACTCAAGGCCCACATGCTTCCGAAGAACAAAGTGAAGGCCCTCAACCTCATGAACAAGACCAAGGGCTAGATCATACTCAAGGCGGTGTGGACACACCAAGTGATACCCAAGGTCAAGTTCTCTCCCCCGAGCAAGTTCAAGATCAAGAACAAGTTCATGACGGCGCTCAAGATGATCAAGTAACCGCTCCTCAACTCACCACCAAGGAGGAATTAGAGCGTCGTGCCGCCAAGGTTGCTTCCAAGCTCTCCATCAAGGATCATCTCATGACGAATGTGCTTGGAAGCTTAAGAAAGGGGTAAGCACTCGTAGACAATTAGCAAATTATTGTGAGCATCACACGTTTGTCTCTTGTGTGGAACCTCACAAGGTCTATGAGGCGCTAGAAGATCCAGATTGGCTCAATGCCATGCACGAAGAACTCAACAACTTCGAGCACAACAAAGTGTGGAGATTAGTGCCAAGGCCAATGCGGAACCAGAATGTCATTGGAACCAAGTGGATATTCAAGAACAAGCAAGATGCCCATGGGATTATCATTCGCAACAAGGCTCGTTTGGTAGCACAAGGCTACTCCCAAGTCGAGGGTATTGACTACGGTGAAACCTTTGCTTCCGTTGCTCGTCTTGAATCCATTCGCATGTTGATTGCATATGCTTCTCATCATAACTTTAAGTTACATCAAATGGATGTGAAGAGTGCTTTTTTTAATGGTCCCATTAATGAATTGGTGTATGTCAAGCAACCCCCCGAGTTCGAGGATCCCTACTTTCCCGATCATGTGTATCAACTCGATAAGGCACTCTATGGCCTTAAACAAGGCCCACGTGCGTGGTATGACCACCTTACCGAGTTGTTACAAGACCGTGGTTTTGAAGTTGGGATAATCGACCCCACTCTTTTTACTAAGAAGGTCAAAGGGGAGTTTTTTGTGTGTCAATTATATGTTGATGATATTATCTTTGGTTCTCCTAACAAAGCTTTCAATGAGAAATTTGCCGCTCTCATGACCTCAAAGTTCGAGATGTCCTCCATGGGAGAGTTGAAGTTCTTTCTAGGGTCGAAGTGAAGCAAAGAAGAGAAGGAACCTTCATCAATGAATCCAAATACACTCAAGACATGCTCAAGAGATTCAAGCTAAGTGACGTCAAGCCGGCTTCCACTCCAATGCCCACCAAGTGCCAACTTGACTTAGATCCCAATGGTAAAGTGGTGGATCAAAAGGTATATCGTTCCATGATTGGATCCTTGCTTTACCTTTGTGCATCTAGATCGGACATCATGTTGAGTGTGGGAATTTGTGCACGGTTTCAAGCCGCACCTAAGGAAAGTCACTATGTGGCGGTCAAACGAATCTTTCGATATTTGGCTCATACCCCAAACTTTGGCTTATGGTATCCAAGAGGATCAAACTTCAAGCTTGTAGGGTACTCGGATTCCGATTTGGCGGGAGACAAAGTGGATAGGAAGTCCACTTCCGGAGGGTGCCAATTCCTTGGTTGCTCTTTGGTAAGTTGGTCTTCCAAAAAGCAAAGTTGTGTGTCTCTTTCGTCCACCGAAGCAGAGTATGTTGCGGCCGGTAGTTGTTGTGCACAACTCTTATGGATGAGGCAAATTTTAAAGGATTATGGTGTCACTTGTGACAAAGTGCCTCTTTGGTGTGACAATGAAAGTGCCATCAAGATCTCTCTCAACTCGGTGCAACACTTCAAGACGAAGCATATTGAGATCCGGTATCACTTCATCCGGGATCACATTAGGCGAGGAGAGATCGAGCTCAACTACGTCAACACTCATAATAACCTTGCAGATATCTTCACGAAGCCCTTGGATGAAGCAAGATTTCGCGAGTTAAGGCATGAGCTAAATATCATCGATTCGAGCAATGTTGCTTGAACCCTTGCACACCCCACCATACTCAACGTGTTGTCCTATTTAGATGTAGGCATGGACATAGGGGGAGTGATGTTCTCTCAATGAACTCTCCCTCCCCCCATTATGCATAAATCAATCAAGTCTTTCACATTAGTCATTTTTTATGGTACTTGTGCTTCAAAGACGAGTTTTGGTCATGGACCCAAGGATAATTCTTCGCGGTGCCATACCAATTGACTCAAACATGGCTACGGCCACCGCCCTCTCTTTTGGAGAGGTGGTGTCTCGTGGTTGGTTTGTTTGTCGTGTGCCTTTCTGGTTTTGTGTGTTGCGTGGTCTTGTGGTGTTGTGTTGGCTCAGAGTAGTTTGTGCAAAGATCCAGTTTTTTGGGCTCGAAATGTGCATCTTCTTGAGCCCACGGTACTACCGCGTCTGGGCGCGGTACTACCGCTTGGGAGGCACGGTACTATCGCGCCACAGCACGGTACTACCGCACCATGCGGTACTACCGTGTATGGGCACGGTACTACCGCGCCGTCAAGGGCGCGTGGGGGTTATGACTCGGGCAGGGGAGTTACAACTCCCCATACCCATTCATTGTCTCTCTCTCCACGTCTCTCCCTCTCAAGAACGGCGCCGGAGGCCCTCGCCGGATCTCCGTCTCCGACCACTCTCCTCGGATTCCGACCGGTGGGATCATTCCCCACCACTTCCTCTTGCCATGGACCAAGGTTTTTCCCGAAATCCATCTCTTTCTTGGCTGTTTTCTTGCTTCTAGGCTTTTGGGGAGAAACTTGTTGTTCTTGAGATTTTAGGCCAAATCTTTGCAAGAGTAGGATGTAGGAGAGTCGTGATGCGTAGGAAACATACTTGATATGCTGTCTTGTGGTAGCTTTGTCCTACCGTAGTACCGCCGTGGTTTCGCGGGCTTTCTCATATTTCAACCAGTTCAGATCTGATGCGGTGCGGTACTACCGTGCCCGATGTGCGGTACTACCGCTCTCGCGGTACTACCGCCCGTCAGGCGCGGTACTACCGCGTCGGCCGTGGTGCTAAGATCGTACTACTGCTCCTACACCCGGTACTACCATGATCTTGCACGGTACTACCGTGTCTAAGAGACGTACTACTCTCTTAGCTCCGTAGCTCTTGGCAGTACTACCGTAGGGATCAAATCTCTCTCTAGGCATGTATCATGTGCGCTTGCTACTTGTTTCACTTGATATTGTTGTGATCTTTGCATTAATCTCTCTTGGCTGTTGTGGGTGTTTTTTTTGCGTTCTGTGTCTCAGGTGGTGGCTCTCGCCGTTCCAATCCCAGTCGAGACACTGGCTCCAAGCGTCTACGCAACCCCCAAGATGAAGCCCCAGAGGGCTCCAATGCCCCAAGCGCAATGTCAAGTCCGTTGCAAGCAAGCAAAAGGAACCGGCTAAGGCCATGGACGAGATCTCCGCCACTGAGTATATCGAGCGCCGGAGGATCAATCCCTATGTGAATCCTCGGGCTACCCTCAAAGGCACCGAGATGTTCTGGACCAAGCAACATGTTCTCATCTATCTGGATGTGATCAAGAACAAGCAGAACACCTACGTGGATGTCAAGTGGATAGATATGCATCACCTGCGGAAAGACAAGTTTCGTGACTACTTTGGAGAGGCTCTGGACTTGGTGGAGCAGTTTGCTATTGAGCCGGTGATCTCCTTTCACCTTGACTATGACCCTGAGCTTATCTGTCAGTTCTTTGTCTCAGTGTACTTTCATCCCGGGGAGGAGCGGAGGATGACTTGGATGACCAATGGCCGTCAGCTGTCTGCTACATGGAAGGAGTTCATGGATCTGCTGCACATTCCTGATGATGGGCTTCACACCCCCGTTGGCGTCCGCCCCCATGCCAACTCTGAGTGTGCCAACAAGAATCTGCTTCAGCCCTTCCTTGTTGAGAAAGTACTCCCCAATGAAAAGTCTACTTGGGTGTTGAACTCTTTTCTGGATATCATGCATCGCATCTTCCGCAACACTCTGTTCCCACGCATTGGCGACAAGGACAAGGTTCATGCATATCTAGTGGACATGTTGCTCTTGTGTGCAGAGGTACGTACTTCTCAGACTCAGCCACTTGATGTCTCTCATATCATGTGGTGTGAGCTTCGGTTTGCGGTGTTCACTCGCAAGGTTTGTATCTATGGACCGTACCTGTTTCTGCTGCTCTCTACCACTTGGGAGAAGACGTATCTAGGTGATGAGTTCCTTGCTCCAGAATGGATCCGCCATGAGTCCATCTGCCTCCGCGTCAAGCCCAACTGGGCCAACACCACTACTCGTGCTGAGGCATCTTCTGCTAGGAGGGCTGCTGGTCAGGGGGAGGCTGCTGAGGACCGTGCTGCCAGGTCCACCACTTCTTCCTCTGAGCCATCATGGGCCAAGAAGCTGAAGGACAAGATGAAGACTCTCTTTTGCATGCAGGTGAAGGGACAGTACAGGGCTCACGTGTCTGACAAGGAGAGTCGCCGCCGTGACAAGAAGGTGATGAGGCTCTTTGGAGAGGATGTGTCTGGCGGGTCTGAGGACGTCATTACTCCTGAGGCTGCCTGGATGTCTAAGCAGCGCTACAAGTGGACCAGTTCAGAGGATGACATGGAGGAGACTATCCCCGCCGCTGAGTCTGACGAGGAGCACGAGGAGCAGTGGGACGACTTCTCTGCCTAAGCCACCCCGTGTCTGTAGGTGTCCTCTCTGCCTTTTTGGCGTCTCGATGCCAAAGGGGGAGAGAGTGTAGGGATTTGCGTTGTGTTTGGTGTGTTTGTTTGCTTTGTCCTTTGGACCTCGTTTGCTTTAGTTCGGTTTGTGCTTCTGAGACCTTTCCTCCATATGGTGTAAGACATATGCACTCTATCTATCTTAGTTATCTTATGTTTGTACTATCTTGTCTAGCGATAAATTTGCCTTGTCTCTATAATATAGGGGGAGCTCGGTTCCTACCATTCGTGCTCATCTAGGTGGCACACATTTAGAGAGAGCCCGTCTATATTATAGAGAGAAGGGGTTTGCTTTTACTCAATAGTATTTTTCCTTGTGCAAATCCCGTTTTGTCATCAATCCACCAAAAAGGGAGAGATTGTAAGGTCATATTTATCCCTAAGTGTTTTGGTGATTGATGACAACGCATTTGCGGACTAATCATGTGCCATGAGCTTTCCAGACTCTTCTCTGCTAGGCACAAGACGATTGGGTGCCCCTCGAAGACTGACGAAGATGGCGTCTTTTCTACGCTTCTTTTTGGTGGACTTGAGTCGTAGGAAAGCCGTACTATTAAGAGGGGGTCCGCGTTGGAAAGGTTTGGGTGGAATCATCACGTACACGTCTCCTTTTATCCCCTCCTTCTTTCTTGGAGCTTCCTCCGTTTTCCTGCCATAGTTGACTGGTTGCTTGTGTGGTTGCAGTAGTACCGCTCCAGGATCAACGGTAGTACCGTGGGCATCCACGGTAGTACAGCGCAGTGGCGCGGTAGTACCGCTGGTGCTCACGGTAGTACCGCTCCCCTGGAGCTGTACTACCGCTGCCCACCAGGCTAGTGCCGCCCGGTTGCGGTAGTAGGAGCGGATGTAATTTTTTACATCCGCACCTGCCGCGGTAGTACCGCTTTCGCCTGCGGTAGTACCGCGCTAGGCGGTCAGGCAGTAGTACCGCCCCTCGGCAGTACTACTGTCTCGAGTTTTTTCTACTTCTGTTCTTTTGCGGAAGTATGCACAGAAGTTCCCCTTCCCCCTATCGGGACTTTTTGCCTCACGGTATTACCGCACTGAGGGCGCGGTAGTACCGCGCGTGCGGAAGTACCGCCCCAGCTTGCATGTGTTTCCCTGGCTGGGGGTCGTGGCAATACCGTAGGGTGGTACGGTAGTACCGCACTACCGTGCGGTAGTACCGCTTGGTTGCAAGCAGTACTACCGCGCGGCCTTGCGGTAGTACCGCTGGCCGCGGGCTGGTAGGTGGGTAACGGGTGGATCTTTTCCACACACTATATAAAGGGTCTCCTTCTTCCCCGTTGACTCACCTCTTCCACCATTAAAGCTCCATTATTGCTCCAAGCTCCATTTTCGCCCGATCTCGCTCCCTAGCCAACCAAACTTGTTGATTTGCTCGGGAGTGGTTGAGAAGGCCCCGATCTACACTTCCACCGAGAGATATTTGATTCCCCCTACTAATCCCTTGCGGATCTTGTTACTCTTGGGTGTTTGGGCATCCTAGACGGTTGAGGTCACCGCGAAGCCATAGTCCATTGTGGTGAAGCTTCGTGGTGTCGTTGGGAGCCTCCAATTGAGTTGTGGAGATTGCCCCAACCTCGTTTGTAAAGGTTCGGTCGCCGCCTCCAAGGGCACCAATAGTGGAATCACGACATCTCGCATTGTGTGAGGGCGTGAGGAGATTACGGTGGCCCTAGTGGCTTCTTGGGGAGGATTGTGCCTCCACACGGCTCCAACGGAGACGTACTTCCTCTCAAAGGGAAGGAACTTCGGCAACACATCCTCGTCTCCACCGTCTCCACTTTTGGTTATCTCGTGTCTTTACTTGTGTAGCTTATTTGTTTCATATATCTTGCTTGCTTGTGTTCCTATTCGTGTTGCATTATATAGGTTGCTCATCTAGTTGCATATCTAGACAACCTATTTTGATGCCAAGTTTAAATTGCTAAAGAAAAACTAAAAATTGTTAGTTGCCTATTCACCCCCCCCCCTCTAGTCAACCATATCGATCCTTTCAATAATGCTGAATTTAATGATGATGATTGGTGCATTCTTACCCTACCCTCTTTGGAAGCATTTTGCAGGATGTTTAAGTATGAAAGATTCGCTGTTTTTTCTTTCCTTTTACTATTCACTATTTACTATGGTTTACTTTGTAGACTCCCTTCGATGCAAATTATCTGGAGGAAAGCTATGTATGCGAAAATGTGAATTTAGATTATTATTACCCTCCTGGAGATATAATACTAGCAAGTTGGGGAGACTGTTTGATTTCTACTGCTGCTGTACATAGTTTTTGTGCAATATGCCTCAAGTTTCTGTGGCATCAAGTAATAAACATTACTGTGTGCTAGATCAGTTTCTGTGTATATGAATCACGGACCAACTAACATCGTCAAGCATTAGTACAAGGATTCATCAAAGGGGATGGAGATGGAGCTCGCTCCCGCTCCCGCTCCCCCCCCCTCCTCCTCGCCGGAGGAGAACCAGACATCAGCCACCAAAACCCCTCCGGCCAACCCATCGTCGGAAACAACTCTAGCCATCAGTCCTCTCGACAAACTCCTCCCCACAGTAGCTCTTCCACCATCGCCTTTTTTCGACCCGCCGTACATGAAAGTCGGCCAGGTTGCACTCCGCTGCTTCCTGGGCTGTGGCAATGCCATGGGCTTGGAGTTCGAGGATGATGCCTCCTACTACCTCCGCCTCTCCATCACCACCCCCACCATCCACCTCGCCTCGCCGCTCTACATCATCTTCCACTACTCCAACCGCCACATGCATGCTGTTGGCTCACCTGGCCCCGCTCCCACCTTCTCCTCCCCACAATGCCACATGCATGCCGTTGGCTCACCTGCTCCAAATTCCAGAGGATCTGGGTCTTCACTTTGAGAGCGTAGCTTGGACACAATGTCGCTCGCTCATCTCCCAGCGTCCACAAAACCAACCGCATGGATGCCACATGTATGTGCGTGTCATTCAGTTCCCTTTCACCCTCGACGCCATCACGATGAGTCTCATCCTAGTTTGCCTATTCGACGACACCCACCACCACTTCAACGTCACGGACGACCGAGACTCCTACTTCTCCTTCACAGTGGCCTCGCCTGCCGTTGCTACGCTCATCGCCTCCATGGGCGACTTCCATAAACTGGGCATCCTGCATCCTGCTCCGCTTCCCTTGGCCTGTTCCTACGGGGCGTGCTCCATGCTCTCCACCGGGGACGACCATGCCATCGAATGGGACTAGGTCATGCTCGCCGGCGGCAGACGATCCTACCCTGCCGCCACCTGCGTCTACAACTATTGTTCTCTCGAAGGAGCGTCGTCAACGGCCGGATATAAGCCTTTTCTACCGTATGCTTAATGTTCTTCGCTCTTGCCAGCTTACACCACATGCAAATTACGCCCATCACACGCATTTGTTTTGGGTTACCTTCCTACCTATTAAGGTGAGACCTAATGAACTACTAGTAGAATCTGCCCTAAACCACTGTTTTTCGGTCAAACAAGATTTTCTAGCAGTCAAAGTTCATGAGCATATGTACAAGTCGGACGTCCTTTCCCGATCAATAAAAATTCAAATACTCAGTCTAGGGTCCATAGATTTTGAAGGTTTTCGGATCTTCCTCTTTGACTAGCTCGAGCAAGCCGTTGCACACTGCAGTCGTTTTCTCCATCATTACACTAAGTTTGCTTACCCTACATTGCCCCCTCGATCAGACTCCATTCTTGGTCCATTTGAACGTCGGCATCTTCAGCCCCGCACGACTCTGCACCCCACCTCCCTCGCACGTTTGCACCATGTCCCTCCTACGTCGCATGCAAAGATGGCCCACCCCATGCATCATGATGGCAGTGCGGCGCCCCCTGGCCCACCAAATCTATCAAAAGATCCATACACTGCAGCTGCCTCGGCACATGCGGAGGGACCTCCCGCGAACCCCCTAAACCCTCTCTCTGTCTGTGCCAATTTTGGACGTGCTGCATGCCCGCCCCGCGTCTAATCCGGGTACGTCTGCGCCGCCCCCTGTCGCCCCACGCGCGTCCCCGATAAGCATATCTGCAGTGAATCTTGCGTTGGGAACCGACGAACCAACGACCCCGCATGCCTGCCCG
Organism: Triticum monococcum; assembly: GCA_034509565.1. Classification (NCBI taxonomy): domain Eukaryota; kingdom Viridiplantae; phylum Streptophyta; class Magnoliopsida; order Poales; family Poaceae; genus Triticum; species Triticum monococcum. Next base: position 68,995,869 of record CM067842.1, on the reverse strand, counting down.
TCGCCATAGTCCCCTTCCGCCTCCCATGACCAGCATCTAGACCTCATGATCATGCCTAATCCCCCTGCCCAGCCTACGCCGGACGCTCGGTCACCACGCCCCCATCCATCGCCCCCTCGCCCCCTGTCACACGCAATGGACCCAGCCGCTCTGACGCCGGACATGCCACTCGTACACTCCAACCACAACCCGACGAGCTCGTACAGAGATGCCCTTCTCTCCACCCCGCTCGATCACAGCCACCCGCACCCCCTCCCCCTGCTCTATAAAACCCCTCGCCATCTCCTCACTCCGCATCGTCGCTCTCACACTTCTCCTCCCACTCTAAGGAAGCACCGCTGCTTCCGCTGCCTAGCTCTAGACCATCTGGTCAAAGCTTGTCGCGACCCCGTCCGCTGTGCCCGCTGCTGGCGGAACGGCCACCGCAGCCGTGAGTGCAGGTATAGGCACATTTGGCCCATCTTCCCTCCTCTTCCTAATGCTTTCCTTTCCCAACCTAACCCAGCCTTTTGCACTCGCAGCATGGACTCCGTCGGCTCCTCGTCTCGCGCATCACGCACACTCATGATCGGTGACGTCCCCATCATCCTCTCCGAGCCCTTCCCTGCCCTCCGCGTCCCCTCACCGTTCGTCCTCCACGGCACTCCTGTCGGAACCGCCCAACCAGCTTCGCCACCTCCCTCCCCACCACGATCCTCTGCACCTCCACCCACGCCTACCTCACCACCACCAGCTTTCAATCACACGCACTCGCCGCCCTTTGACACACAGGAGCTGAGGGACCGGCTCGCCGACGTTTTTCTTGCCTCACAGTACACCAGAGCCTCGTCTCACGTCTCCGAGATGGATCTGCCCCGCCCGACCCATGAGGCCGGGCTACTGCCCCACTATGGGGACATGCCACTTGTCGCAGTACCTCCATGTCTCGTCTACTGCCCGCGTCGATTTGCTTTCGTTCACCTTCGCACACCAGTTCCCAACCCCACTCCCCTCATCCGTCGAGCCATCCAGCACACCTGCAGCAATCCTGCTTTCATCATAGGTGGAGAGGGATCGCCTGCCTCACTTTTCACACACCAGCCGCACGCAATGACGTGCTCAACCACAGCCCCATCGAATATGAGGGAAACTCCATCACTATAGAGCCGGTCGAGCAAGTCGACCGCTCCATTGCAATATACTCTGATCTTGCTGAGGTCGAACTTTCAGACTTCCCACATGAGCTTTGGCACGAAGACGGCATATGCTTCGCCCTCACTTTTCTCGGCGACGTGTGTGCCATTGATGACTTCTGCCTCCATGGCATCGACTACACGTCGGTCCGTGCCCTCGTCCTTCTACAATCTGGCAAGGCTGCCCCTCCAGGCATTGTCATTCATATCCCACCCATTAATGAGATTAAGATCACCAAAGTTGTAGAAATTTCTCGTTGGCATCACGGCGATGGCGCAAATCCGTTCAGTGATGGCTCCTCTGACGGGGACTCTGCCCCTCCCTCGCAGCGCGCCTCCCCGAGGCCGCTCTCACCTTCTCACATTGCTCCTGCCGTCTCCGTGATACGTGCGGGGTGGCGCGCCGACCCCACCTGTGGTGGCACTAGGCCGGTCGCACCCCATGCCTCCTTCAACCCTCACGAATCCAACGCAGACCTGTCAGCTATGGCCTCACCTCCCACCCTCCATGGTTCCCAGCGCCAACCACTCATCATCTGCGACAACGATTCGGCCGCCTCGGACAACATGCATGCACCACTTCTGCTGCTGCTCCAGACTCGCTGGACGTGGTGCATGCACCACCTCCTGACACTCCAGCCCCACCTGTCATACGCCCGGTCGCCCAGGTGGGTGCCGTGCTGCCACCTACCATGTGCACTCTCTTGCCTGTCGCTCCTCCGAACGCCGGCCCGCTGGTTCAGTCCACCACCTCCGTGTTCTCTGCGGTCCCCATTTCTGCAGCTCCTGTTGCGCCTCCATCCTTCACTTTCACTGCGGGCGAATCCTCCTGTGCTGCGGGTAAACAGTCTACACCCCCCGTGCTCATTCAATCTAATCTCTCACCCTCTGCTGATCTGCCGCTAACCGATGTACACCTGGCCGCAGCCCTTCCTCTGCAGGACCTGGATACCCACGAGTGCACCATTCGCAAGGCGCACCGCAAGTCTGAGCGCGATCAGTCCGCCTCCAAGGAAAAGCTGCGGCGGACTGCGCGGTTGGCTGGCAAGCAAGCCACTTACTCCCCCATGCTTGCTAAAGCCGTCAAGGCCAAGGATGCTCGCCTCTCCGGTGCGGATGAAGGCACGGCCATTGGCCGTGCTATCCAGGAGGGACGCCTCCACGAGCCCGACGCCCCTCCTGCCTCCTCCGAAGACCTTGCTGCCATTGCTCTGCTCTGCGGCGCTGACGACGAGCAGCTGGATGCCATCCTTGGATCCGAGGATGCTGCCTCTGGTGATGACGACACCCCATGATCAGCAGTCCTCGCCACCCTGGAGTTACGGCGCGACCTTTGCCTCACCTACTGCACGCTGCTACTAGGTCACGCTTCTTTTGGTTTTCTTTTTCCTCTGTCGCATGTTCCTATGCTACTTTTGGCATCACTTGTAGCCATTGCGACTGTATGCCCGATGTACTACGTTGATGTCTGTTGGTGCTTGATCGATCTTAATGAGTAATGACTCCTTCCTAATCTGTTCTTAGAATGTACGAGGACTTGGTGATAACGATAAGTGCACCGACGTGCTTTCCGAACTAATCGCAACCAAACCGCACATCACACTCCTACAAGAATCAAAACTCGACTCTCTACCTGACAGCAAAATAAAATCCTTCCTCCCACACCAGACCGACCATGTTTTCTCCTTGCCAGCGGTCGGAACCGCGGGTGGCACCATCTCGGCCATCAACTCTGCCTCCTTCCAAGTCGTGTCCTTCTCCCACTTAACCTTTTCATCCACACTAATCCTCCAATCAACCACCTGCGTGCACCACATTGCCATTACTAACATATATGCTCCCTCTTCGCGCTCTCTCAAGCTAGCGTTCCTAGATGAACTCACCTCCATCGCACAACCAGATGACACCCCATGGCTCATCGCTGGCGACTTCAACCTTATCCGTTTCCCCTCCGAGAAAAATAACCCCGCCTTCCACTCCGCCGAAGCCAACGCGTTCAATCAAACTCTAGATAACCTAGCTCTCATCGAATTGCCACTACTCGATCGTAGGTTTACTTGGTACAACAATTGTGCCTCCCCCACCCTAGAACGACTAGATCGCGTTTTCTTTAACCTTGCATGGGCAGATACGTTCCCCAACACTTCCCTCTCCTCTCGATCCCGCTTTACGTCTGATCACGTCCCACTCCTCATCCACGTCACCACCTCCATCCCTAAATCCAACTTCTTCAAATTCGAAGCGGCTTGGGCCAACTCCCGCCCATGCAAGAACATTGTTGCTCAAATCTGGTCACCACAGCCCACATCGCCAAGCAATGCTACTGCCTCCCTCGTCTCTGCTCTCAAAAAAACTCGTGCCCGTCTTAAGGCTTGGGCGCGCTCTCGTATTCCTACACAGCTTCGCGAAGCTTGCTGCCAAGCCGCAATCACAGCCTTTGACCTAGTTGAAGAAACTAGAACCCTATCTCAGCCAGAGTCGCTCACCCGAAAAATCATCATCACCTTGCTCAAGAGTGCCATCCACGAGAAAATGACATACTGGCGCTGGCGTGCAAAAGTCTCATGCGCTATCCACGGAGGAGAAAACACCAAAATTTTTCACATATCAGCATCTCAACGGCAGCGTAAGAACAAAATTTTCACACTCACACGTGACGGCTCTGAATACTCTGCGCACCCCCAGAAAGCGGAAATCCTCAGGGATTTCTTTGTCTCTCTAATTGGCTCCCCAGGACCGACAACTTGGTCCTTCGACCTAAAATCCATATACCCTCTCCCAGTGCCTGGACTCCATGCCCTAGATGCACCCTTCTTGGTAGATGAAATCAAACATGCGTTCTTTTCCATGAACCCCCAAGCCAGCCCGGGTCCGGATGGCTTTGGGCCTACTTTCTACAGATCGTTCTGGCCATTAGTAAAACACCTTATTCTGCCCTTCTTCTCACATTTTCACCAAGGTACCGCTGACACAGAACGCCTAAACCGTGCCGACATTGTTCTCCTCCCTAAGAAGGATGCACCGACCTCCCCTGATGCTTTTAGACCCATCTCGCTGCAAAACTGCCCGATCAAAGCTGTTGCAAAAGTTATCACTTCTCGCCTAAAACCTTTCATCCCTATGCTAATTCATGGCAATCAAACAGGCCTCATTTCTGGTAGAAACATCGCCGAAAACTTTGTCTTCGCAGCTGATCTCATTAGCTCTTGCCACTCTCGCAAAAAACCTACCATGGTAATCAAGCTAGATTTCCAAAAAGCCTTCGACTCTGTCGCATGGTCTGCGCTACAAATTTTTTTGGCTGTGCGGGGCTTCTCCTCCACCTTCCGTCGGTGGATCCAAAACATCCTCCTCACCGGCAAAACGTCCATTCTTCTTAACGGGGTTCCAGGCAAATGGATCCAATGCAAAAATGGCTTGCGGCAGGGCGACCCAGTCTCCCCCTACCTCTTTCTCATCGTTGCTGACCTCCTTCAACAGCTCATCCTCCAAAATTCAGACACTACTCTCCACCATCCCATCTTCTCCCATCTACCCCCCACTGTCCTCCAATACGCCGACGACACGCTCATCGTAGCCGCCGCCTCACCGGCTGCCACCTCTACCCTCAAAAACATCCTCACCACCTTCGCACTTGCCACCAGCCTCACCATCAACTTTGCCAAGACTACCTTAGCCACCCTACACACAGACGACTCCACAACTAATAACATCGCCTTGGCCCTGGGATGATCTTGCGCCTCCTTCCCGCAAACATATCTAGCTCTCCCTCTCGCCCCCACCAGACACCTCAATAATATCTTCAATCCTCTACTAGAACGCGCTAGGAAACTACTCTCTGGCTGGCGTGCTAAGCTCCTGGATAAAGGTGATCGACTCATTCTCATCTCTTCGGTCTTGGACTCAATCCTTGTTTATTTCATGTCTGTGTTCCGCGTACCAAAGAAAACAATTAAAACTCTGGACTCCTTGAGGAGAGCATTTTTTTGGGCAGGAAAGGACACTTGCTCAGGTGCTCAATGTCTTATTGCTTGGAAAAATGTATGCTTACCAAAAAAATACGATGGTTTAGGGCTAAAAAACCTACATGTCCAAAACAACTGCCTTCTCATGAAATTCACTTCAAAAGCCCTCTCCAACACTCAAACCCCTTGGCTAGAATGGCTAGATCTCCAACACCCTAATGCTCTAGTCTCACCACCCCCGCAAACCTCTTTCCTTTGCCGCACCATTTCACAACAGCTCGCCTCCCTCCAAAATATAACCTTTGTGTTGACAAACAGCGGCTCACACACCTACTTTTGGCTAGATACCTGGTTGACTCCACAACCCCTAGCCACTACCTTCCCCCACTTATTCTCCCACTCCACTCTACAGCTGGTGAAAGTGGCTAACATTATGCATTTCAGTATTCAAGCTAACCTCCGTAATCGTCTCTCCCTTACGGCAGAACAGGAACTTGTCTCTCTTGTGGCTGTTTTGCAGGATTTTATGCCCTCGGTTGGGGAAGACCAGCGGTTCCTCCGACACGGCATTGCCTTCTCCACCAAGCATGCATACGCCGCCATCATGGAACAAACTGAGCATGATCATCATGCCCCGCTTATCTGGTCTGCAAAGATACCTCGTAAGCTCAAAGTATTCGCCTGGCTGCTCTTCAAGGACCGCCTCAACACCAGGTGCAACCTTGCACACAAACATATGATCGTCTCAGATATATGTCCTCGTTGCGCAAGGCTGCCAGAACACTCCAACCACCTGTTCATATCATGCCCCCTCGCCAACAGGACCTGGCAACGCCTGGGTTTTTTGCCTCTGTCTGACGACATCACAGACCTCTAGGATGTCAATATCCCTACCCACCTCCCTACCTCCGCATGGCCTTCAGTCCTCTTGGCCCTGTTATGGATGATCTGGTCTGCTCGCAACGACATGGTATTTAGGATGATTGATCAAAGCGCTCTAATAACCCTTAGAAACCTTATTTCCGCACTGGACCTGTGGTCTCATCGTCTTGTGCTTACACAAGACAAGGAGGACGTCTTCTCGTGGCGCTCCTACCTTTCTGCACGATACACCGTGCCTATGTAATGCTGTTCTTACTGCCTCGGCAGTCCTTTGAGTAATATATTCAGGTGGGGGAACTCCCCCCCCCCCCCCCCCCCCGTGATTCTCAAAAAAAAATCACGGACCGACTACTTGCTTGCTCGTAGACTGCTTTAGTAATAAATTTCTCGCTAAATGTCAAAACAGCCCTGAACTTGGTATGAGTGCTAGCCGATGATTTTCAGTTGTAGGCTATCCAGTGTCAGGCAATAGTTGTTGTTTGCGCTGTTGCACATTTAGTAATTATTTGGTATTAAAAGAAGCAGTGGTGCAATTTTTGTTGAGAAACTGAGCTTTATCTGGTGACTTATGATCAGATGCGTTCTCAGGCCGCTTATAGTGAGCCATTCGGCTTCGGCGCTGGTAATTATAGCCTCCCGTGGGTTGGGGTTAATATAGTCTAGACATTTTCTTTGAATCGATTGACGCATGAGCTTGCCTTTTACCAGATCTACAAGTATTTTGTTGCGTATGCGACTTGTTTTACATATTTTCTTTCTACATTCTAGGGTATGTGATGTGTCAAGCTGTTGTTGACTTGATGTGTGTGTTGTGTTTTAGAGGGTGTTTGGATCACTAGAGACTAGAGACTAGAGACTAGTAGTAGTCACCTTTAGTCAGTAAACCTCCAAACACCCCTGACTAGTGGGTGACTAAAACTAGTTTAGTCCCTAGTCACCCCACCCCCAACTTTTACTGACTAGAGACTAGTAGTAGTCACCTTTAGTCAGTAAACCTCCAAACACCCCTGACTTTTACTGACTAAAGTTCCCCCCTCTCTCCTCTAATTGGTGTTGCACAAGGGACATTTAATACCAAGACATTTAATGCTGACTAGTAGTAGTCACCTTCCAAACAGGGCCTGACTAAAAACTTTTAGTCTGACTACTACTAGTCACATGACTAGAGAGTATCCAAACACCCTCTCAGTCTTTCAGATGCAGGCATTGTTTGGTGTTGGTGCCATTGAGATTGATGGTGACGATGTTGTTACTCCAAAAGGTCGCAAGATTATCATAAAATGACAAGACGAGCCGGATCATGCAACTTGTGCTTTGCTTGCTGGCCGGCGAGTGAACTGGCGTTGAAATTGATGCCAATTACTCCTTGTTTATGTGTTTGCGCCAACTGTGGACTTTTTTTTTGCGGAAAGTAAGGAGATTTCATAACTCAAGGTGGCTTTTCAGTCGTACACAAATTTACAACTTTGTCTGTGCCCGTACCAAACCAAATGGCAGTACGGGGTATACTACGCCCATAGACTGCGAGGCTATGACTAATTTTATTTTGAGTGCGCCTAATATGCGTAATAAAAATCTCCCGTGGGTCCTCTAACATCTGGATGTCTCGCACAAGTGTACTGTATCTCGAGCGGTCCCCATGACTCGCGTTTAACATTGAGACTGCCCGAGCACAGTCCAACTCAATGGCAATGGGTAAGATAGTGCGGTGAAGAGCAAGATCAAGGCCTTCCTTACACGCCATAAGCTCTGCCTTCAGTCCATCATCGCATGTGGTGATTTGTCTGCATGCAGTAAAAATAATAGCACCGGTAAAGCACCATTCCACCACGAGCCGCCCTCGTTCCCTCGATATAACTTCAACTAGAACATGAAGGCACGCGTTGCCGCGCTCGTCCATTTTAATAAAAAATAGGAGAAATATCTGCCATAAATTTAGATGGTACAAATATATGTAAGAAGTATGAGTGTCCAAAACTGCAATGCCTCAAATACGAAGATGATTGTTTGTTATAGTACGTTTGGGGGTAGTAAAAGAATGGAATGTGAAGCATCTAAGCACGACTAATAGTTACTATTCTTCTGAATAATTGTGTGCCTTGTGAAGGATATATGGTTCCCAGAGTTCTCTGAAAAGCAACAACTTCCAAGCTGATGCCAGCATCAAGGAAGCTCTCCGATGCACAAACATCAAAATCCGGTAAAAATGTAACATCAGTGTATAAGCGTGCCTAACAAGAGATGAATATGTTACCAACAAGAGTTGAATACGGATAAAAGAAGATTGGCTCTCAAAGTTGAGCATAACATTGTTGTCAACGACGACCTCATAAAATGGCTTTGCTACATATTAATGGCCTCTGCAATGTGTTGTCCATGGCCTAGCTGTCAAGCATATCAGGAATTTCAGTTTACTAAAACATGCAATGCACCAGAACAAAAATGCAGATGTAAGGTAAATCTTTAAAGTACATGAGCATTTGATCAAATAGTCTACAAAAAGTAGCACCACACTGAATTTATAATCACATAGAACTTGCTAAAGTATCAAAGGTTATTCAGGGTACAATTTAACAACGAAAATGGTGGACATAATCTGTTAGTAAATTCATATATAACCAATAAAGCTAATGCAAATATACAACTATGCATAATAGCTTTCAGAAAAACTATGCATAATACATGAATTCCATTGTTGCAACTTGCAAGTCAAGGAATCTGTCATACAAAACAGTACACCTACCTAATGTTCCAATTACATCCTCCCGAGATGCCCGATCACGCATCAGTACAACAAATCAACAACATACGTCATCCTACCTGGAGATTATGAAGCCAGCTAAAATTATCTATAAATCAAGGGAAATCAACCATAGAATCAGATGTTGCAGATCGAACCTAATTTCTATGGCCTGTTGGCAGGGAGACGTTGTTCGCGTACCCTGTTGGTCAGACACAAAAGAAAAGGGGACGCTGATCCTGCGGAGTAAAAGGAGGATGAGGTGCTCGTCACGATCGGCTCTGTCGAATCTCCTTCGCCGTCAGTCCCGTTACCACAGCCACCAGCTGCAAGCGCATGGAGGCGGACGCAAGAGGAATACAATCGGCGATGGAAGCCAGCAGCGCGTGCGGCTGCCGCAGTCGCCAAGGCAGAACGCTGCAGGAGACGACATTAAAAAATAAAGTAAAGAAGAGACCCACCATGGGGGCCTGCAGAAGAAGATTAGATGGGTATCAGAGGGTGCGGAAGCTCGCCGCCGGGATTGAGGACAGTGGCGGCGCAGCCTCAACCAACAGAGGAGCTCAGGGATAGGGATAGGGCCGGCGCTCGGGGATAGACGAAGAGACCTGGACGACCTGCAAGTTCATGTACAAATGATATGCTTTGCAAATTGGGCTGGACATCTTACAGCCCGATTATCGACGGGAACCGCAGCTAATTCTGCGGAGCAGCGGCCCGTAAAATGGTTCTCCGTACGTGCGTAACGAGTTGATGACCGAGCAAATCCAACGCGTTCGTAGGCATGATCTGACGGCTGAGAGATCAAAATCACCGTGAAGGCTCGTAGGTAGCTCTGTCTTACTGTTTTATAATTTCGTCCATCCATGAACAGGCAATGACCAGGAAATCTCCTTTTGCTGGTTTCCTGCATGTTGCATGTCGTAGCTGCTCTGCCTAGCTAGTACGTGCACCACCACTTTGCCTTTCTCAATGTTCCCCGATGAATGTTGTTGAATGCACATGAAAGAGTTTATATACCCCAGGAAGCGTCGCGATGCTTCTGTTGGAGGGGCTAGCTTCCCATGCGTGAGTTCATTTCGAACGTACCACACACGCCACATGGGCATCAGGAGATGACCACCATGCAAATATTTTCCGTGAGCGGCTTGAGCAGGGTAAAAAGCCACTTTGGTCTGGTGTTGCGAACAACATCAATGTCTGGCAATGGCCAGTACGAGGCCATGGCACGCCAGATAGAGGTTCTTCGCAAGGGGGCATCTACACATTGCATGGAAACCGTCCTCCCGGTCCACATCATAAATGGGGCACACGTCAGTATGTTTGAGGTGGCGAGAAAATTTATTTTTTCAAGTAGCCAGAGAATTGGACACAAGCCTCCATGCAAAGTCACGTACCTTCGGGGGAGCAGGACACCCCCATATGATCTTTCAGATGGCGCGACGAGCATCCGGTGCCCTGCTCGTGGCGGGTGCTGATGGACGCTCGCGCTCGTCCATGGCTAAGCGATAGGCGCCAACTGTGGACTTCAATGCAATGGAATCTTTCAACGAAAGTAACATGGTAAAGATGACTTTCTTGTGTTGCCCATTGTCTATGTATGTTTAATTTCCTGGTTGGTTCATTTCGGAAACGTTGGGTTTTTACTGCCACAAGCATCCTTTTGTTCAACCATCAATGGTTGCACCGGGCCCCTGTAGTTCATTATAATTTTTTGCGTGCCCACCCTGAGCAGAGTTTTAGATTTGGTTTATGTTGATGATTGGCACTCCTTATAACTAGTGTCAAAATTGACGTCAATTACTCCTTTGGAATCCATCAACGAAATGAATTTAATGAACCACTAGTTATATTATATGATTTCAACCAGAAAATTTGGTTGACTCACCTTCTTAGTAGAATTAATGATTTAACACAGACGAAATATAAATCTCTGATTTCTCACGAAAAGCATGCTTGAACATACACATGTGACGTGTGTGTATGAGTTGCGCTTACGACCAAGCAAGTAAAATTCATGAAAATATTTGTATGGAAAGAAAAACTCATTTTGGTAGAAAATGAGGGGAAAACTGATTCCTATTTGATTTTCTATCTTTTTTTAGGATTAATTATACTAATTTCGAGATTTTTCCTAGATTGACCACTGAAGAAACTTCGTAGTAAGAACAATACGTCACACATCACATGTTTCCAAGTTTCTTAAAAGCTTCAGATTTTCCAAACTTATCTAGAAATTTATATTCTTTTTTTTCAATTTTATATTTTTCTACACAGGTTATTAATATAGCAATGGTGGTCACATGTACTCCCTCTGTCCCAAAATAAATGACTCAACTTTGTACTAACTCCCAAAATAAGTGACTTAACTTTGTACTAGCTTTAGCACAAAACTAGTACAAAGTTAAGTCACTTATTTTGAGATGGAGTGACATAAGTTATGCCAAGTGTGGTCTCATAATTAAAATGGATGCTTACTCTACTGTGTTGTCACACGTGCAAGTGTGCATACCCATTTGTGTACTCGATGTTTAGTATATTGCCGTGCCAACAAACCTTTTGAATCCTGCCAAGGCAAAGGCCCAACCAAGCCCACAAGTTGACCAAGGCACTAGCCAAGTATTAGGCATACGGTCCCCGCAAAAAAAAAGTATTAGGCATACGGAGCCACGCATGTCTAGCTTCTACCTAAAAATGACCCAGATTTAGGTAAAAAATGACTAAGCTCAGAATCCGTCAATTTAGGCGACAATCAGGTAGTTTGGCGGGCTTTTAGGCAAGGTCCGGTACGTGCCTCCTAGTGCCTACCCAAACCTTTCAGCCTCCATGTATGTATGGGCCAACCATAGTGGCCCAACAACCTTAGCGTCTTCTGTTATTTTCACAAGGTACGTGGGAAGTCTGCTCATTCAACTGGATAGGATAATAGGATGAGCATCTCGAATACTGGTGTTTGAAGGTCTTGTGGACGAAGTTGTGCTCCAATCTCCTCAGATTGGATGCGTTTGGTTTAGTGGAGTTGTGGATATCTGAATTCTGGACGTAGTGTTCAAATCCCAAGGACGGTGCTGGGGACGTAGTTCCTGTACGTGTACTGCTGTCCTCCCTAGTCAGTCGGCTAAGCAGAAATAAGAATAGAAAGAAGAGTCTGTCTATACCACATCTAGATATAAGATAATATCTCACATCTAATATGACATCACCCCTTGTTTGTGGCCCTCACGTTACTTTTTTTTTGAGACAATCCTCACGTTGCTAACTACGTTCGCTTCCTTCCGACTGTGTCATTGCCTTTGCCGTCGGTTGTCTCATTGTTTGTCCAGCCCAGAACGACGCTGCTACACCCAGCCCCGTTCCAGATGTGTTGACACAGTCCTTATCATTGTTGTTGGGCCATGTAACTGTTGTTGGACCTCCAGGGTTATATTTGTTTTGTTTTTTTTGTTCAAAAGAGCTGCATCGACAGATCTAGGCATCACAAAGAAAAAGTTTGCTTGTATCCTTTTCTAGTTGTTGGTCACGTTATTCCTCCCCCCTGCTTTTATTTCTTTCTTTCTTGTCCTTGTCCCTGGGTGTCACACGATCTAGAGAAGCAATCGCTTGCTTTGCTCAGTCCTGGGCTGGCCCTTCTCCAGGTTTTGGAATGATGCATGGAACGGATGAAGTTTGTATATGTGTACATATACAAGAAACAAAACAGATAGTGAGACGTGCATGCATGCATAGCTAGCTAGCTTTCATATACCTCACGGTTCAGCAGAAAATTTCGAAACATTCTATGTACCGATGTGACAAATGGATGGATGATAGTGTTTGGACAATCGTATATGATAAACATGAATTATATAAAAGGAAATGAAAAATTATGAATAACACTTCAGTACAGCATGCAGGTTCAGTAGGACAATCATACCAAAGTTTAGTACATCCTACAGGTTTCAGTTGGACATCGCGGCTCCGCAGCAAAACACACACACACACACACACACACACACACACACACACACACACACACACACACATATATATATATATATATATATATATATATATATATATATATGCAACAGGTTCAGAAAAAAGGCTAATTCTGGTAGCTAGCTTATATACAAAAAACACGTGTACCACAAAAAAAAGAATGAAAACTTCTCTAAAACTTAGAAGGTAATACATTACTGTTCTATTAGAAAAATAAAAGAAGTGTCGACACAACATCAAACAAGGCCTCCAACTTGATGTATCCATCCCAGGAAAATGAAGGCATGCATCTCAACTACAAAACTACACCCCCGAGTTGTGAGTTGAGGGTGGACTTGCAAATAGGGCAACTACAAAACTATATCCCCGAGTTGCGAGTACATGGTTGACTTGTAACTAGGGCGATTACAAACTACATCCCACGAGTTGCAAGTCGGGGGTGGACTTGCAAGTGGGGTGAAAACCAAAACAACACCCCCAAGTTGCGAGTCTAGGGTGGAGTTGCAACTGGGGCGATTACAAACTACATCCCTCGAGTTGCGAGTCGGTGGTGGACTTGTAACTGAGTGATTACAAACTACAACCCTTGAGTTGCGAGTCGGCGGTGGACTTGCAACTGGGGCAATTAGAAAACTACAACCCCGAGTTGCGATTACATGATTGACTTGCAACTTGAAAACAAACAACACCCCTCCTCTGAGTTGCGAGTCGAGGATGGACTTGCAACTCATCCAAGAGAAACCCCTAGTTGCAGGTAGAGGGTCTAATTGCAACTACCATGAAACAAGAATAAAAGACAACACCCCTCGAGTTACAAGTCGAGGGTGGACTTGCAATTAGGGCAACTACAAAACTACATCCCCGAGTTACGAGTACATCGTTGACTTGCAACCGGGGCAATACAAAACTACATCCCTCAAGTTGTAATTCGGGGTGAACTTGCAACTAGGCGATAACCAAAACAACACCCCTGAGTTGCGAGTCGAGGTTGGACTTGCAACCGGGCCGACAGAAACCCCTAGTTCCGGTTTGATGGTCTAATTGTAACTACCATGAAACAAAAACAAAAGACAACACTCCTCGAGTTTCAAGTTGAGGGTGGACTTGCAATTAGGGCAACTATAAATACTACACCCCCACCCCCCCGAGTTACGAGTCGAGGGTGGACTTGCATCTGGGCCGACAGAAACACCTAGTTGTAGATCGAGGGTCTAATTGCAACTATCATGAAACAAAAACAGAAGACAACACCCCTCGAGTTGCAAGTCGAGGGTGGACTTGCAACTAGTGCAACTATAAAAACTACACCCCCGAGTTGCGAGTCGAGGGTGGACTTGCAACTGGGCCGACAAAAATGCCTAGTTGCAGGTCTAATTGCAACTACCATGAAACAAGAATAAAAAACAAAACACACCCTAGAGTTGTGAGTTGAGGGGTCGACTGGCAACTAGGGAAACTACAAAACTACACCCCCGAGTTATGAGTCGAGGGTGGACTTGCAACTAGGGAACTACAAAACTATATCTCCGAGTTGCGAGTACATGGTTAACTTGCAACTGGGCGATTACAAACTACATCCCTCGAGTTGCAAGTGGTGGGTGGACTTGCAACTGGGGCGAAAACCAAAACAACACCCCCGAGTTGCGAGTCGACAGTGGACTTGCAACTGGGGCGATTACAAACTACATCCCTCGAGTTGCGAGTGTCGGTGGTAGACTTGCAACCGGGTGATTACAAACTATATCCCTCGAGTTGCGAGTCGGAGGTGGACTTGGAACTGGGCCAATTAGTAAACTACATCCCCGAGTTGCGAGTACATGGTTGACTTGCAACTTGAAAACAAACAACACCACTCCTCCGAGTTGCTAGTTGAGGATGGACTTGCAATTGGGCCAACAGAAACCCCTAGTTGCAGGTCGAGGGTCTAATTGCAACTACCATGAAACAAGGAGAAAAAACAACACCCCTCGAGTTGCGAGTCGATGGTGGACTTGCAACTAGGGCAACTACAAAACTACATCCCCGACTTGCGAGTACATCATTGACTTGCAACTGGGGCAATACAAAAATACATCCCTCGAGTTGCAAGTCGGAGTGGACTTGCAACTGGGCTAATAACCAAAACAACACCCCCGAGTTGCGAGTCGAGGGTGGACATGCAACTGGGCCGACAGAAACCCCTAGTTCTTGATGGTCTAACTTCAACTACCATGAAACAAAAAGAAAAGACAACACTCCTCGAGTTGCGAGTTGAGGGTGGACTTGCAACTAGGGCAACTATAAAACTACACCCCCGAGTTGCGAGTCGAGGGTGGAATTGCAACTGGGCCGACAGAAACACATAGTTGCAGATCGAGGGTCTAATTGCAACAACCATGAAATAAAAACAAAAGACAACACCCCTCGAGTTGCAAGTCGAGGGTAGACTTGCAACTAGGGAAAATATAAAAACTACACCCCCGAGTTGCGAGTCGAGGGTGGACTTGCAACTGGGCCGACAGAAATCCCTAGTTGTAGGTCGAGGGTCTAATTGCAACTACCATGAAACAAGAATAAACTGGACAAAAAAGGGTCGTGAGAATGGTCCGTGAAAAGGCAAAACATGCCGAACAAAAAATGAGCCTAAAAAAGAGTACGTCTGACACGAACGACCTGATAAACTAGACATCGGGAAGACTTGGCCTAGAAATAACGCAGTGAAATGGGCTGCCAGCACGCTGTGATAAATGTGTCGACAATAGTGAAGGAAAGAGAATAGAAGATGGAAGAGAGTGACAATAGAGAGTTAGAGGAAATCGATCAGCGCTCTTAGTTTACACGGGTGGCCGGTAGACTTACAAATCTCACAAGCCAACAAAAAAGAATAAAAAACAAAAGACAAACCACAAAAGACAAGCCGGGCCCATTCTCAGAACGGCTACATAACAGGTTGACACACAAAACAAACGAGAACAATTCAAAACAATGACCGCGACGAAGCACACTACAGAACAATGTGAATCATAATTGCACGAGATTTACATCATCAACAGATCAAACAGGCCAACAACTTAGATGTGAGGTAAGTATTTCACATCTAACACAAAAATTTATTTTATTTTTATTTATTTAAAACAAAGAGTGATGCAAGTCCACATGAGATGGAGAGAGTGGAGAATGCAAAAGATGGTAAATACGTTGTGTATTCTCATCTATTCCCTACAAGTCTCGTAGCAACCCATTAGATAAATAATGCAAAAGATAAAAGTAGGCCCAAGCCCAAACGCAAGGACAACAGGCCACACAACAAGACAATGAAAGGAACAAAGCTACGTACGCGGGACGACCAAGGATCGATGCCGCAACGCAGCCAACGGTGCGAATCAGAGCGCACAAAAAAACAAACAACAAAAAAGATCCAATGATGGACTTAGATGTGAGATACCTATTTCACATCTAGATGTGAAATAGCAAACCTGTAGAAAGAAACCAAGGACACTGGACAGAGGAGGAAGGGAACATAAGCACAACTACTAGGCTTAATGAAAATATTGTTGTGGAACTGCCATGGTTTGGGTAACGCTGCAGCAATTTGTGCCCTGCTGGAAGTCCGGCGCTCTTGTAACCCCGAGGTAATGTTCCTGTCGGAGACACACCTTGACGATTATCCGGCTGAGTGTTTAAGGAGGAAATTGCAGATGGATGTGAAGGTTGTTTCAGTCAGTGATGGTTGGAAAGGTGGACTAGTAATGTTCTGGAAGAGGGACTCAGGTGTCCAACTAATCTATGCATCAAAACTATATTGATGTTAAAATTGAGGACTCAAGTGGCAAAGAATGGAGGTTTACTGGGATGTACGGAGAATTTAAGTGGCAAGAAAAATATAGGACTTGGAACCGTATGAGGATGTTGAAGCAGCAGAATAATCTCCCATGGGTGATTGCGGGAGACCTGAATGAAATTTTGCAACTATCTGAAAAAGAAGGAGGTAATCCGAGGCCAATGCAATATATGGATGCATTTAGAGATGCACTCACTGACTGCAATCTTGAGGATATTGGTTTTGTAGGTAACAAATTCACATCGAGGAGAGGACGTATTCGGGAAAGACTAGACCGAGCTGCTGCTAACTCGGGATGGCTCCAGATGCACCCTCTTGCTGCGCTGATAAATATGGAGTTTAACCACTCGGATCATCGCCCTATACTGCTAGATACTGAATACTATCGCCAAGATAACCCTCCAAATAGCAGGGGCGGAAGTGCTTCGAAGCACGTTGGCTGAAAGAACCTTCGTTTGGAGAAGTTGTGCAAAAGGCATGGGACGAGGCGAGTGGGCATGCCACGGGAGATGTACTTGCTAAATTAAAAGTAATGCATGCATGCTTCCATGATTGGGATAGTAGGGTCCTAAAGAAGCCTAGAAAACGTCTTAAGAAATGCCAGCAAGAACTGGAGAATATTATGAGAGATGCTATGACAGATGAGAATGAAAAGAGGAGGAAAGATATAGCAGCAGAAATTGAGATGCTGCTAGAACAACAGGAAATATATTGGCTACAGAGAGCCCGACTAACTTGGCTGTTAAGTGGTGACAAGAATACAAATTTTTTCCATTTGTTCGCGTCAACAAGGAAGAAACGTAACCTAATTAAAAAACTGAAAATGCACATGGGGATTGGCTGGAAGGTACGAATGTGTTGAATCCGTTCATTAGAGATTATTTTGCTAACCTGTTTTCATCCGAGGTGAATGCAACAGATCCAGATTTCCTAGCGAAGATTCAGCAGCGTGTCACGGCAGCGATGAATGAACAATTATTAGCTCCATTTACTGAAGAGGATGTCAAATGGGCTGTGTTTAGCATCGGGGATTTGAAAGCCCCGGGGCCGAATGGGTTGCAAGCTATATTCTATAAGAAATATTGGCACATAGTAGGCCAGGAAATTACGCAGGAGGTGCTGAAGGCTATAAACACCAAACATATACCTGCTGGGTGGAATGATACTACCGTGGTTTTAATACCGAAGGTGGACTGTCCTGAAACTATTGCTCAATATCGCCCCATTAGGCTCTGTAATGTGATTTATAAAATCATTTCCAAGATGCTTTCAAAGAGATTGAAAGTGATCCTTCCAGAAATAATTGCTTCAACTCAAAGCACTTTTGTTCCTGGTAGGCTGATTACGGATAATGTCTTAATTGCGTATGAATGTGCACACAAAATTAAGAATCAAAGGAATGGAAAAGAAGGTATTTGTGCTGTAAAATTTGATATGCACAAGGCCTATGATAGGGTGGAGTGAGTCTTTTTGAGAAATATGATGTTAAAGATGGGATTTCATGAGGATTGGGTCAACACGATGATGGAATGTGTTTCCTCAGTTCAGTATAATATAAGGTTCAATTCACAGGAAACTGACAGTATTGTGCCTACTAGAGGGTTAAGACAGGGAGACCCCTTGTCACCCTATTTGTTCTTGTTGTGTGCAGAGGGTCTTTCAAGTGTACTAATGCATGAAGAAGAAGTTGGTGGCATTGATGGGGTTAGGGTGTGCAGGAATGCACCGTCGGTCTCTCACTTGTTATTTGCCGATAATTCCCTTTTTCTCATGAAAGCAAATAGGTCTAATGCAACTTCCTTGCAAGGTGCTCTTCAAGCCTACTGAAACAATTCTGGACAACTAGTCAGCGTGGGCAAGTCAAGTATTTTTTTTTCAGCCCAAATACACCCATGGAGACAAAGGCAGAGGTATGCAACATACTTAATATAAATACAAAGGCCATATCAGATACGTACTTCAATTAGATGCCGAGCTACCCTGATTTATGTATTCATGATGTTCTGCTTACTTCGTGTTGGTATATATGGTGGATGCGCCGTCAGGTAACACATGAAGGTGCGGTCCCTCCGGTGAACAAGTGTGCACTCTCTATTCTAGCAATTACTTCAAATTATTCTAAAAGTTCTGCGAAGGTGACCAGTGTTGTAAAGGAGAAATGGGTAAAACCAGCTGGGGGATGTTTGAAATTAAATGTTGATGCCTCTTATCATGCAGAGGATGGAACTAGGGCGACATGTGCTGTTCTCCGAGACTCCTCAGGTACCTTCCTAGCTGGACGTTCTTGGTTCATTCCCTATGCCGCTTCTGGCCAAACTATGGAGGCGATGACCCTTCAAGATGATTTACTGCTAGCAAATGAGGTTGGTTGTAATCGCCTTCAAGCAGAGTTTGATTGCATGGGTGTTATAGATGCATTATCTGGAACAAGTCAGTGGTATGACCAAGCAGGTCCGATTTATGCATCGTGCACGGAAGATATTGGTTTGGTTAATTTTATGCATTGTCATAGGGAAGCTAATGTAGTGGCGCACGAAGTAGCTAGGTTTTGTTTTTCACAAAAAGTTGATTGTATTTGGCACGATGAGGCCCCTAGCTTTATTCTGCAGTTCTTGTTGAATGATGTAAACTTTTTTTGAAGTAATAAAATGCGCCATGATGATTTTCCCTCAAAAAAAGTTTTAACTTTCTAATAATTTTTTAAGGGATCCCATACCTTTATTAATTTGGTTATTGCTCCAAATTAACTTCAACATTTGACCTCTCGGGGAATCGTCTCTACTTTGCCCAGGAGCATTGTAGTGATGACACTCGCGCAACTGTCTAGATCCTAGAGAGTACTATATGTATCTGCGCCGCCGAATGCATTCATCATTTGTTGGTGCATAAATGTGTGGGAACAAATATAAGAATAATGTGTTGCATTCCTAATTACACTAGTAGATAAAGGGTCAAATGTTCAGCTCATTAGTTCCGGTTTGTAATTGAGCCGGCACTAATTTGACCATTAGTGCCGGTTCCAACGGCTAGCTGGGCCGTTACCATTAGTACCGGTTCGTGGCGAATCTTTAGCACCTATTCGTGCCACAAACCGGTACTAAAGAGAGTGGTGGCAGAATGTTGTCAGTCTGGGACCCCTCCAGCACCTTTAGTACCGGTTCGTGGCACGAACCGGTGCTAAAGGTCGTCCTATATAAACCCTTCGTCCACCCGCGAGCGAGCTCTCTCTGTTTTTCCCCTTTCCCCTCTCCTCTCTGTTCTTCCCCCTCTACCTCGAGCTCATCTCACATTTTGCCCAAATTTTGTCAAGATTTGAAGGCGCCCATCCATTCAAGTGATCACAAAGGTAAGCAACTTTGTCCTTTCATCTCTTATTGCTAGATTAGCTTTTGCAATGCTTTATATAGTAATTAATTTGTGGGTTTTAGTAATTTG
Source organism: Triticum monococcum (assembly GCA_034509565.1). Taxonomy (NCBI): domain Eukaryota; kingdom Viridiplantae; phylum Streptophyta; class Magnoliopsida; order Poales; family Poaceae; genus Triticum; species Triticum monococcum. Next base: position 68,975,877 of record CM067842.1, on the reverse strand, counting down.
GGAGGAATTATATGTCGTAGTTTATTTGATTTATATGCAATTTGAGCTCAAAATAACTCTTAGTTTGCATATGTAGGTGTGGTTTACTTAGTGCCTTCCCGTCTCTGTCCTAACCATCGTCGATCATCCGCACCGTCTTGTGGCTGGCACCACCTTGTGGGGTGAGCCCTCTTGTTCGTATATTTTTTATAAAAAAAATCATGTTTGTGTGATTTAGATATATAGTTACTTGTATAATTATCTTACCCGTACGTTGTTTGTTATTCATAGTGCCATGGTTTTGATATCCGTCACCGCCGGCCCTCGTCCGGGTTATGATTCAGATGTGGTATATTTTCTTTTATAACTATTTTGTTGCATTTCGTGTTTATGACAAATTATGCCGATCAAATTGACATAGATATTTTTATCTAGGAGGTATGTGAACCGGAAATTCCAACCGACCCTATTGTCGAGAGTTTAAATTTAGTTGAAAGAGAAAATGAGTATTTGGAAGAAAAATTGAAAAGAATTGAGGGGGAGAAGATGGAATTGGAGTTGCATGTTGCCGATGTCGTCGATGATCACAAGATCAAGATGGAGAAAATGCGCTTGAAGATTAGAAAGATTAGAAAATATGCCATTCATAGTGAGGCTTGGTATCATTATGCTGTTGGATCAATTGTTACCTAAGTTGCGATCTTGATCGCATTTGTTGTTGTATTTAAGTTCTTTAGCTAGAGAACTATTTATATGTTTGCTTTATGAGAATAAGTATTGTATGAACTTTATGTATGAACTTGTATTAATTTTGTCTATTCGGTGTTGTGTAATGAAGATGAGCCGGCAATGGATGTACGATGACCGATGCTCTCCCCAGTTCGTTGAGGGCGTGCATACTTTTCTGATTGCGGCTCAGGAAAACAAGCGGGTAGATGGTTTTATGCCTTGTCCATGTGCTGGCTGTAAGAATGATCATGATTACTCTAACGCAAGAACCATTCACATCCACTTGTTTGAGTCCGGTTTCATGCCCCACTATTGTTTGGACCAAGCACGGAGAAAGAGGGGTTATGATGGAAGAAAATGAAGAAGAAGAGGACGACGATAGCTATCATGGTCATGGGTTCCCTGAATACGATGATACAACAATGGAGGAAGAAGTTGAGCCGGCAATGCGGGAAGAAGTTGAACAAGAGGCATCAGATGAGCCAACTGATGATCTAGGTCAGGCCATTGCCGATGCAGAGAGAAACTGCGCAAGTGCAATGGAGAACAAGAAGTTGCAGCGCATGTTAGAGGATCACAAGAAATTGTTGTACCCGAATTGCAAAACTGACAATAAAAAGCTGGGCACCACACTAGAATTACTGCAATGGAAGGCAGAGAATGGTGTATCTGACAAGGCATTTGGAAAGTTGCTGGTAAAGTTAAAGAAGATGCTTCCAAAGGACAACGAATTGCCCGAGAGTACATACGAAGCAAAGATGGCTGTCTGCCCTCTAGGGTTAGAGGTGCAGAAGATACATGCATGCCCTAATGACCGCATCCTCTACCGCGGTGAGTACGCGGATTTGAACGCGTGCCCGGTATGCAGTGCATTGCACTATAAGATTAGCCGCGATGACCCTGGTGATGTCGAGGGCGAGCGCCCCAGGAAGAAGATTCCTGCCAAGGTGATGTGGTATGCTCCTATAATACCACGGTTGAAACGTTTGTTCCTAAACAAAGAGCACGCGAAGGTTATGCGATGGCACATAGAATACCATAAGAAAGACGGAAAGTTGAGAGTACCCGCTGACATGTCGCAGTGGAGAAAAATCGAGACAAAGTACAGGGAGGAGTTTGCAGGTGACACAAGGAACGTATGGTTTGGTCTAAGCGCATATGGCATTAATCCTTTTGGGGAGTAGAGGAGCAACCATAGCACCTGGCATGTGACTCTATGTATGTATAACCTTCCTCCTTGGTTGTGCATGAAGCAGAAGTTCATTATGATGCCAGTGCTCATCCAAGGACCTAAGCAACCCGACAACGACATTGATGTGTACCTAAGGCCATTAGTTGAAGAACTCTTACAGTTGTGGAATGGAACATGTGTGTATGGTAAGACAAAAGATACACCGGAAGCACGGGAGGACCAGCAACGTATGCACGGAAAAGACGGCATACATCAGGGTCATGCCGCTACGCTCTTACCAAAGAAGAGAAGGAAATCTTCTTTGAATGCCTGCTCAGTATGAAGGTACCGTCTGGCTTCTCGTCGAATATAAAGGGAATAATAAATATGGCAGAGAAAAAGTTCCAGAACCTAAAGTCTCATGACTGCCACGTGATTATGACGCAACTGCTTCCGGTTGCATTGAGGGGGCTTCTACCGGAAAACGTTCGATTAGCCATTGTGAAGCTATGTGCATTTCTCAATGCAATCTCTCAGAAGGTAATCGATCCAGAAATCATACCAAGGTTAGAAAATGATTTGGTGCAATGTCTTGTTAGTTTCGAGTTGGTGTTCCCACCATCCTTCTTCAACATCATGACACACGTCCTAGTTCACCTATGCGAAGAAATTAACGTTCTTGGTCCTTTATTTCTACACAATATGTTCCCCTTTGAGAGGTTCATGGGAGTCTTAAAGAAATATGTTCATAACTGTGCTAGGCCAGAAGGAAGCATCTCCAAGGGCCATGAAAATGAGGAGGTCATTAAGTTTTGTATTGACTTTATTCCTGACCTTAAACCGATTGGTGTTCCTGAATCGCGGCATAAGGGCAGACTGGATGGAAAAGGCACGCTAGGAGGGGATCAAATAATATGTATGGACGGGCATTCTCTCACTCAAGCACACTACGCAGTTCTATAGAATTCCGCCTTGGTGGCTCCGTATATGGACGAACACAAGAATTTTCTATGCTCCAAACACCCGAAGCAGTCTGACGACTGGATTACACGTGAACAAACGGGGACTTTCGCCTGCTGGTTGCAGACACATGCCATGCATGACGCCGCTATTTAAGATGACATGTACTTGTTGTCCCAGTTACCATCTTCGAATGTAATGACTTTCAAAGGGTACGAGATAAATGGGAATACATGTTACACGATCGCACAAGATAAGAAGAGCACCAACCAAAACAGTGGTGTCCGCTTTGATGCAGCAACCAATACGAGAAAGGAAACATATTATGGTTACATAGAGGACACATGGGAACTTGACTATGGATGTGGTTTGAAGGTCCCTTTGTTTTCGTTGCAAATGGGTGAATATGACACGAGGCGAGGTAACGGAATACCCGCAGTACGGAATGACAACAGTGGATCTCAACAATCTTGCATATGTAGACGAACCATTCATCCTAGCCAATGATGTGGCACATATTTTCTATGTGAAGGACATGTCCACCAAGCTGAGAAAAAGAAAATATAAGGTAGCGATACGATGAGCCAAAGCTCCATATAGTTCTTTCTGGGAAAAGAAACATCGTGGGAGTGGATGACAAGACAGACATGCCAGAAGATTATGAAAAGTTTCATGAAATTGCTCCATTCACAGTGAATATTGACCCGAGCATCCAGTTAAATGATGAAGATTGTCCATGGTTATGGCGCAAAGAGACACAGGCGAAGAAAAAGTTTCACACGGCCCAAAGATCCCACTCTGGGATGTGATCGACTTCTCAATGTCATCACTTTCTTCTCTAGTGAGTTTCCGGACTTATATATCTGGAAAGTCCCGCTTCGAACAAACCGGAGGGAATCTTTGTAATAGTTAGGGTACTTATGTGTTATGGCATTTGAAACGCGAAGAAATTTTATGTGCAAACAAATTCTTTCATGTATGTACTGATTTTTTTCAGCTAGATGACCCTCAAATTGAAAAACACTTCAAATGAATTCTGAAAAGGTTGAAAGTTGGCATGCTATCATAATTTCACCCACATAGCATGTGCAAAAAAGTAGAGAGGGTTACGGCAAAAACTGGATGCACTTCGTGTACAGAATGTACAATCTCTTTCGAAGTATCACGGTTTCGGACAAAAACTCATCTGTTACAAAGGCATTTCATTTTTTAAATAACCTAACTGTTACCAAATTGAATATAATGATAAAACACACTAATATTAAACATAAAAAAAAGAATCACTGAAAAATCTATTTTTAAGGTTAAGTTAGTCACAAACTAGTGATCCACACAAATTTCAAATAATTCAAATTTAAACTATTCAAATTTGAAAACTACCGGCACTAACAGATAGTTTGTAATTTTTTGTAACTAAAGCAAAAATATTCACAAAGAAACTCTAAATACAGCAAAAACAACTCAAAAATAAATTAAAAAATAAATAAAGCAGAAAAGAAAAAGAAGAAGAAACAAAACTAAATAAAAAGCCTGCCTACTGGGCCACAGCGGCCTACATACGACTAGAAACCCAACCTCTAGTTGGGCCAGGATGCAAGCCCGCTAGCCCAGTAGGCCCAACAAGGCATCGCAGAAGAGGTAGGCCCAGAAGGCCTGCTTGAGAGAGGAGCTCGAGACAGCAGCGGCGGCGAGGCTTATAAGCAGGTGCGGGCGCCCCTCGGCTAGCGAGGTGGGACTAAACTTTTGCGCCTCTCGCCTAGCAGCGCACCTCCTTTAGTACCGGGTGGTGGCTCCAACCGGTACTAAAGGGGGGGGGTCTTTAGTACGAGTTGGAGCCACGACCCGGTACTAAAGGGGTGCCGTTCCCGCCGCTTGGCCTGGCAAAATTTGACCTTTAGTACCGGTTGGTGGCTACAACCGGTACTAAAGGTCCCTCCTATATAAACAACAGTTGAAAAAAAAATTCATTCTTCCTCTATTTCTCCATCGACGACGCACTGCCTGCCCCGCTCGATCGACGTCGTCGCCGCCCCCGACGCGCGCCGTTTCCGCCGCCGCCCCGTCTCCGTCGCCGCCCTCGGCCCGTCCTCGCGTCGCCGCCCCCGTTGCGCCCGGCACGTCGCCGCCCACCATCTCCGCCCCCGTCGTCTCGCCTCGCCATCGCCGTCGCCCCACTGCGAGCTCTCCTCCCTCTCCCTTGCCCCCGGCCACCATCACTACAAGAAATATGTCAACTTGTGACCAGCACTATTGGTCACTGAATGGTCACTGTTTTCAATTTGTGACCTTTTTGTGACCAAAAACATAAGGTCAAAAGCTGGCCGTCATAAACTGACTATAGCGACCTTTCTTCTGGAATGGTCGTAGACGTTTATGACCAAAATACGTCTACTGTGGCGTTTTGGTCACTAGCAACCTCCCCAGGGCACGTACGCATCCAGCGTGGCAATCTGATGTGGCACAAGATTCAGCCCGGTCCAATTCGATTTTCTACATGGGCCTAGCCCAACAATTCGGCCTTTTTATATATTTTTCTATCAATTTTTGATCGGCTTCATGGGCCAAGCCCAACATTGCAACTTTTTTTATTGTTGGGTTGTGGCCTTTTTGTCTAAATGAATTTAGTTTTTCTTTTTTTTCCAAAAGAAGGGTCCACTAGTCAGATGGGTCCCGGTTGTCAGGTTCTGGTAACCGGGTCCCATTTGTCATGTTCTGGTAAGTGGGTCCCATCTATCAGGCTCATATTCTTCATATTCGAACCAGTATTTAAATGGGCGGACAAAAAGCACACATAATACTTGAAATAAGAGCAACCAGATCCTTACAAGTGTAATACAGTGGCAATCACAGTAATGACTAGAAGTGTAATACAATACTTTACAAGCTTTACAAGAAATCACAAACTCACAACATGCCAAACTCGTTGGACTACAATAGTGATATGAACAAAATGCCGAACTAGCTGGACAACTGTAGTTAGGGCTGGGAACAAACAAAACGACCTTCAAGAAAACAAACAACATGCCTTCCTCGGTCGCTCTGTTACATGAATCAGCAGGGAAGAATCAGAAAAGGTGAAGAATTAGAACAAACCATTTAAGAAAAGGAAACTTATTTAGAATGATAACAAAAATTGAGCTAGTACCATGCTTTTTGTTCTCCAGCTAGTTAAAATGAGATAACTCGTTCATACAAGAAAACAGAGACGCAATATGAACACACAGCAGGATTGACAAGTACACAGCAGGATTCAATAATTTTTTAGGATCCAAGACACCCATATAAGCTAGAATTGACAAGTACACATCAAGATTCAATTCATCTTGCCCATATACAGCAACCAACAGACATCTAACATTTCACCATGCACATACAATTTATTTACTTATTTTTGAGCAAAATCGCCCACTGACAAACAAAATGTCCTTTCATTTGATAAATAAGAATAGCAGGCCAAAGAAAGGCAAGCGTACAACAAACACACTACAGATAAGCAAGATACTAGAGGTCAGCACACAAGTCATATCATATATTCTGTTAACCTTTGACACATCATATAGAATTATGAGCTTGACAGTCGTCGGTCTAACCATATCACGCAAGCAACGGCATACAAACTAATTAGCAGTACTATATATGATGCAGCATACGGACAGAATTTCTACCTTGTTATCATTAGGGAGCAACAGGGGGTGGGGGAAGATTTCGATCGGCTTCATGTCAGCTGCCATCACCACAAACTCAGAGTCTTGGTAGCTGGGGAAAATAGAAAACGGAGATTAAAAATCATAGGAACTGAAAGTAGCAGGACCGACCAAAGCACGTAGCTAGGGAGTGGTCACCTTCAAGGTAGAACAATGAATTAACTAGTTTTAGTCAAAGTCGTAAGCATGCACATACAGACATACATACGAATTGAACCAGAATCCATGTATGTCTGTGCACTTAATTGCAGGTTCTATCCAACTTGCAATTGGAAGGAGTACAACCTAGTTTACTAGCAGCCTAACAAAAGATCCAGGTTCTTGGTTTGGTGCATGAATCCTGCTGTCGTAGACAGACAGAGAGGAAAGATCACTGACGGCACAACTACGACAGCAGAGCGATGCGAGCTAGTCAGGCAGTGCTTGATAAGCTATTGATAAGCAGTTTGCACACAATTAACAGGCAACCAACAAAGTAATGTTGTATATTGTTCTGCAGTAAAGAGTAGAATTTCTTTCTGTTGGCTCTGAAATTTATGTCCATGGTGCACACATGACATACCATCGATTTGAATGTGAAACTTAATTCTGCACAATTTAGTTGCTTATAAATTTCAGCACCAGATTAGCATGTCTCGTTACTAATGAAGTACTTCCTTTATCAATCATAGAATGGAAGGAATCACACAACATCGGGTAGTACTGTAATTGGATTTAGTAGTAAATCTGTAGATACATGTGGTTGGTATCTACTAGTAGGGAGTTGCACAGCATCTGGTGTTCTAATTAGAGAGTTGCTAGTGTGTTTTACTTACCCTGCTCTGCTCTTCTTTTCTACAAGCGAAAGCAGAGCAGGGAGAGCAAGCACACTACCATAACATACAAAGCCATCTACAACCAGCCCAAAAACATACATACCTACAGGACTCACTCACACACTGCCATTGTGTTATGGATGAGAAAGTCTAGTGTGTGAGAGAAAATGTAGACAAGTTGAGGTAAAGTGCTGACCCCACGCTGTGAGGAACATATCGAGGAGCTAATAACTGGGCAATGCAGCACCAAGTCCGACTCTACTACTACTACCTGTGATGCATCATTGTTGATCCATGTCAGATAATAGTAAAGATTAGAATCCATGATTTTGATACAGAAGTTACCTAGCCTGGTAGCCTAGCATAGAACAACACTACATAGTACTTGGCCAGCAAATTTGAGCAATTCAGTGACCACATCGCATGACAACAAATATAAAAACTATGAACAACATTGCATACGATGTGTGACAACAGAGAACACATTTGACAATGCAGAACGCATGCGCAACCACACATCCCATAACAGGGTTACAATCTAGAGGCAGTTAGCTAGCTGCTACCAGATCGCTCACTCATCAATATAGAACTGCAAAAGAGCGCAAAAGAAATAAATCAACGAGAGCATAAGGCATACTGTAGCCAGCTAGCTAGATTTCATCTTGATACTTATCCTTGTGCTTCTGTAGCATCTCGATAACTTGGTCCAGGGGTGGGTCTCCGGGCCTCCGAAAAACCCGGTCGCTGATCTTGAACTTGTACGCCTCCGGCTGCACATAATGAACTCCTTCAACTACAAAACACATACATCCATGCATGTATACACTTGAGCTAGCATGCACCAACCAGTGTGTAACTAACCAACTACTCCAGCTAATTAACTTCAAGCATGTACAATTAACCAATTAAACAAGACAGAAACTAGCATAATGATCTATAAACAAAATGGGAAGTAAGCAGACGTGACCTAGAGGTCGTTGGAGAGCTCGGGCGTGACCTGGAGGTACTTGGTCTTGTCCTTGAGCCTGGCCATGGCTACCTTCTTCCCCGAACACGGACACATACACCTTGCACACCTGCAGACACAAATCGGAGCAGAGACAAGGAACTCAGCATCCCAGATTGCAGCGCAGCCGCATCGTTTCGAGGGAGAGGCCGGGCGTGACCTGGAGGTCGTTGGAGGGCTCGACATCGGCAATGGTGGTGGGGGAGGAGAGGTAGCGGTCGGCGCCGAGGGCGGCCTCGGGGAGGACGGCGCACTGCATGACGGGGTCGCGGGTCAGCATGTCCGCCAGCTCCCGCTGGATCTGCTTCGCCACCATTCGCACCCATTGCTCCTTGGCCATGCACCGCACCACGCGCAGCCGCCGCACGGAGACGGGCACCTTGGCGGCGAGGGCCCGTGGCAGCGGTAGGGACACTATCGGCCGTCACGGGAACATCCTCGCTGGCTTCATGGTGGTGGGGGATTTTGCGCCGCGATGAGGCCGTTGGCCGTCGCTGTGGGGAGTCGGAAGGGGAGGGGCGAGAGGAGGAGGGCCTGGGGAACGGCGATGAGCTCCGCCGGAGGGAGGTGGTAGCGGTGACGCGAGACAGCGAGGAAACGGGGGATCTGGATGGTGGAAGGAAGGATGGCCAGCGCTGGGGGCGATGAAGAGGTCGGCGGCGGCGGGGGTGGGGGAGGCCGGCGGCGGGTTTGGGATGGAAGAGAGAGGGAGGTCTGGGTCGGGGAGAGGGGGATCTGGGAGGAGGTGGCGGCGGTGGCGAGGATCTGAGGGAGGAGGAGTGCGGCGGCTGCGAGGAGAGGAGGGGTGCGATGAGGGGGGGGGGGGGTTGATGGGATCTGACCTAGGGTTTGGGCTGCGGGTGGGGGGTATCTCTTTTTCATTTTATTTTCTTTTTTTCTGTAGATAGATGGATGGATGGATGTGGGATGGATGGATGGATGGGACCAATGTCATCAATCCATGGGAAGAGTCGTGATTGGTTCGAAAAACCAGTGATTTAAAAAAATGTCTAAGTACTAAAAATAGAGGATTTTGTGAATTAGCTATCAAAAATATTTTGCAAAATGGCACCACAAAATTTTCACTATATTTAGACCACATTTTATGGATAAGGACCAATTTCTATGCATTTCTGATCTTTCTAGCTATTTTTAATCATTTTTCGAGTGCCCAAAATGACTTTTTTGTGAAGGACCTACCATATATTTGTTGCAAAATTGTACCAAATCAATTTTCTAAAATACTAGGACATATTTAATGCACAATTGACCAAATGATTGGGTGTCAAAATTTTTGATCCACCTCTCATGAAAAAGACAAATTTCCGCTCATTCAGTAGGAAACGGGTCAAATTTGAACTGCAGCGTCCTCATTGTTTGTTATTTATTTTTTCCAAAAATCATTTCTAGGTACAAAAGTATCTATTTAATCAGAGAAACACCAAAAAAATTCCAAGATTCAAGCACTAGCTAGGAACGGTCATTCCCGCCGTTTTGACCGCATTTTGAAATGGGCATAAAAAATTCAAAAAAAATCAAAAAATTGGGAAACCTTCACATTGTGTCATTATATGTGGCCAAGTTCCTAGGAAAAATAACAAACTTGTAATAATGCAATTATTTTAAAAAAGTGTTCTCAGAAACGTGCTATCACGTGTGGAGATCAATGGCTTTCAAGCCAAATGATCAATCTTATGGCCACATCCATGGCATAGTTTGTTCAAATGATCTCATATTTTGCACAAGGGTGCATATTGGAATGGCAAACAATGTTTCCAAAGGAAGTTTTCATTTTCTTTGGATGAAAAAACCATTTTCCATTTTTTGAGTGCCCAAAAGGAGGTTTTTTTGTGAAGGACCTCCCAAATAATTGTTGCAAAATTGGACCAAATCATTTTTCTAAAATACTAGGCCAAATTTAATGCACAATTGACCAAATGGTTGGGTGTAAAAATTTTGATCCACCTCTCATGAAAAAGACAAATTTCCACCGATTCAGTTGGAAGCGGGTCAAATTTCAACTGTAGCTGCCTTGTAGTTTGCTCTTTATTTTTTCCAAAAATCATTTCTAGGTACATAAGTATCTATTTAATCATAGAAACACCAAAAAAATTCCAATATTCAACCACTAGTTAGGAACGGTCATTCCCACCGTTTTGACCGCATTTTGAAACGGGCATAAAAAAATCAAAAAATTGGGAAACCTTCGCATTGTGTCATTATATGTGGCCACGTTCTTAGGAAAAATAACAAACTTGTAATACGGCAATTATTTTAAAAAAGTGTTCTCAGAAACGAGCTATCACGTGTGGAGATCAATGGCTTTCAAGCCAAATGATCAATCTTATGGCCACATCCATGGCATAGTTTGTTCAAATGATCCCATATTATGCACAAGGGTGCATATTGGAATGGCAAACAATGTTGCCTAAGGAAGTTTTTATTTTCTTTAGACAAAAAAACTGTTTTCCATTTTTCGAGTGCCCAAAAGGAGGTTTTTTTGTGAAGGACCTACCAAATAATTGTTGCAAAATTGGATCAAATCATTCTTCTAAAATACTAGGACATATTTAATTCACAATTGACCAAATGGTTGGGTGTAAAAAGTTTTGATTCACCTCTCATGAAAAAGACAAATTTCCGCTGATTCAGTTGGAAGCGGGTCAAATTTGAAGTGTAGCTGCCTTGTAGTTTGCTCTTTATTTTTTCCAAAAATCATTTTTAGGTACATAAGTATCTATTTAATCATAAAACACCAAAAAAAAATCCAAGATTCAACCACTAGCTAAGAACGGTCATTCCCGCCGTTTTGACCGCATTTTGAAACGGGCATAAAAAATTCAAAAAAAATCAAAAAATTGGGAAACCTTTGCATTGTGTCATTATATGTGGCCAAGTTCCTAGGAAAAATAACAAACTTGTAATACGGCAATTATTTTTAAAAAGTGTTCTAAAAAACGAGCTATCACGTGTGGAGATCAATGGCTTTCAAGCCAAATGATCAATCTTATGGCCGCATTCATGGCATAGTTTGTTCAAATGATCTCATATTGTGCACAAGGGTGCATATTGGAATGGCTAACAATGTTGCCTAAGGAAGTTTTCATTTTTCTTTGGACAAAAAACCATTTTTCATTTTTCGAGTGCCCAAAAGGAGGTTTTTTTGTGAAGGACCTCCCAAATAATTGTTGCAAAATTGGACCAAATCAATTTTTTTAAAATACTAGGACATATTTAATGCACAATTGACAAAATGGTTGGGTGCATAAAGTTTTGATCCACCTCTCGTGAAAAAGACAAATTTCCACCGATTTAGTTGGAAGCGGGTCAAATTTGAACTGTAGCTGCCTCATAGTTTGCTATTTATTTTTTTCCAAAAATCATTTCTAGTTACATAAGTACCTATTTAATCAGAGAAACACCAAAAAAAATTCAAGATTCAACCACTAGCTAGGAACGGTCATTCCCGCCGTTTTGACCGCATTTTGAAACGGGCATAAAAAATTCAAAAAAATCAAAAAATTGGGAAACCTTCGCATTATGTCATTATATGTGGCCAAGTTCCCAGGAAAAATAACAAACTTGTAATACGGCAATTATTTTAAAAAAGTGTTCTCAAAATCGAGCTATCACGTGTGGATATCAATGGCTTTCAAGCCAAATGATCAATCTTATGGCCACATTCATGGCATAATTTGTTCAAATGATCCCATATTATGCACAAGGGTGTATATTGGAATGGCAAACAATGTTGCCTAAGGAAGTTTTCATTTTCTTTGGACGAAAAAACCATTTTCCATTTTTCAAGTGCCCAAAATGAGGTTTTTTTTGTGAAGGACCTCCCAAATAATTGTTGCAAAATTGGACCAAATTATTTTTATAAAATACTAGGCCATATTTAATGCATAATTGACAAAATTGTTGGGCGTCAAAAGTTTTGATCCACCTCTGGTGAAAAAGACAAATTCCCGTCGATTCAGTAGGAAGCGGGTCAAATTTGAACTACAGCTGCCTCATAGTTTACTATTTATTTTTTCCAAAAATCATTTATAGTTACATAAGTACCTATTTAATCATAAATACATGGTTTGATGGCGATACGTCGAGGTTTGGGCGGTGGCCAAGGCCCCCAACTCTAGAGCGCGTAAACTCGCATGCCCGACGCGTGGTCACCGCGTGACCGTGGCGTTGCCATGTGTTCTGGGTAGCCTCGGCATGTCTAGTGGGTTGGGCATTCCCTAGGTAGGTTCTAGGAAGAAAATTACAACATAAGATTCTCACGAGGAGACCGATCGATGCTCAAACATGAATTAGCAGCCAAGTGTTTGATTAGCGGTACGGGAAATGCACATGGCCAATGGGCGTGATTTTTTTGTTGAGGATGATCATCTACTAAGAAGAATGTCTTCGCAAATTTTCAGATCAAAAGGAGGATCCTAGGTGGTACTTGCTTTGCAAAGTACCACACTGGATAGAAATATGAATGTTGAAGCTAGGCTCAAAATAATGAATGGATTGAGATGAAATTTGGTGGAGGATGGTTATTCGGGCATTGGAAAGCACCGTAGGAAATTGATACCATTTGGACATGCCAAAGTGGTACTTCCTTCACAATGCTCTTCTATGGACAGAAACTTGGGAAAACTAGTGAGAGAAATTGGATGAATGAAATGAGCTCAAATTTGGTGTAGGTAAGTTACATAGGTATGGTTATGCCTTGGTAGATTTTCAGATCATTTGGGTAAGCCTAGCTAGTACTTACTTCACAAAGCTTCTCTCGAGGTAGAAACTTTGAAAATTTCCTGAGAAAGATTGACTAGGAAAATGGAGCTGAATATTATCATGTGGCAATGATTTGGATATGGAAGAGTGCCCAAAGAGTTTGAGGTTAATAGGAGGGGTCTAGATAACACTTGCTTTGCAACGTGCCAATTTGGCCATAAAATATAAATTGAACCTGGGCTCACATAGATAATTTTCCGGAGCTGCAATTTGCAGGAGGGTGATAATTTGGGCATATGAAGAAACTGTAAAATTTCATGCCATTTGGATATATAAAAAAGGTACTTCCTTCACAATGCTTCTAGGCGGACAAAAACTTTGGAAATTTGCCGAGGAAGATTTGCTAGGCAAGTGGAGCTGAATTTTGTCATGCGGTAATGATTTGGATAGGAAAGAGTGCCCAAAAATTCCGAGGGCAATCAAGAATATATAAATAGCAGTTCCTTCATAAAGTGCTGTCGTGAACAGAATAGGAAAATGAATATTGTTGAATTAGTTTTGAACTAGGCAAGGAAGGATTTTTACATATTTGATGAAGATATGACCCAAAGAATTTATGAGATTTTTTGAGAATTTTGGGATTGACCAAAATATAGGCTGCTTCACAACCTAGGGCAAAAACTGCCACATGGACATGACACATAGGCAAAACTGCTGAGGTGGCGCCTAGTCATAGCAACCCACCATAATTTACAAGGTTATGACCATCTATATTGGTCGTGATCAGCTAGAAATAGGCAGCAGACCAGTGCTATCTTCTTTATGACCATTTCGTGTAAGGAGATTACGACCTTTCTGACCAAAATGGTCGTTATAGTTTAGGTTTTGGAGCCCCCCGAACAACTTTTGACCAATTGGTCTGAAATGGTCATAGATCTATGAACAATTCTTTCAGGGTCACTAACAGAAGGTCACAAGTTGACATATTTCTTGTAGTGCATGGCCGCCCCTCCCCGAGCCCACACACACACATGCATGAGGAACACACAAACATACACATTTTCTTAAGTTAATTAGTATATATGTATTTTTGTATGTTTAATTAGTTTAGATGTTTTAGACTATTATTTTTTCACTAGTATATATATGCATGAATGCATGTTAGATGGATATAATTAGTGTTTAATTAGTATGGATTTTTTGTATATAATGTTGTTTTTCTATTTTTAATGGATATATAGAAGTTGCTTTTCTGTTTTTAGTGTTAGATGCTTAATTAGTTTTTCTGTTGCATATCCTAGTATAGAAAAAAATTACATATAAAAAAGTTGCATAGGAAAAAGTTGACCATATATATATATTTGTTAGACAAAGGACTAGGAGAAGTTGCATAGGAAAAAGTTGCTCAAAATTTCCTAATAAAATGACATTGCATATATAGGAATTTTTTTCATAAGAATTTGTTATCGACGTCAATGATGCTCGGCCCGCATCCTTGCCGTCAACCCGTTCGCGACGACGTCCTGGTTTAGAGGACCCATGTCCGGGACTGGGCTCCGCCAGGCTGGCACTGGGAGGTGCTACCTTCAGGGGCTCGCCGCATGGTGAGGAACCCAGCCACGGGTCCCGTCGTCGACCCTGAGCTCCTTTGGTGACGTTCGCGTGTGCCATGTTCGGTGTAGAGGGAGCCGGCCCTGCTGGAGGTGGTGCGTCGCCAAGTCAGGGAGGAGGACGAGCACGTCCGTCGCTACATGGCTACTATGGACGTCAGGTTCTCCAATGCCTGGCAGGTTCTTTGGGGAGATGATCGGAGCTATGATCTTGTGATGGTTCTTTCTCTTTGGATGTCCACCGCCCGCGCCTCAGGAACCGCGAGTGGCCTAGATTCTTCTGTAGTATTCGATCTTTATTATCTAGCTAGCTAGTGATGTATTTGATATATAATATTCAAGACGATGTATTCGAGATTATATATATTATTCGAGACGATGTATTCGAGATTATGTACTATGATTCAGTTTTTACTTATTGATTGCATGCATGCATTGTAATTTAAATACTAAATTTTTTTATATTTCTTCTGGATTAGTTAAATAAAAGCTATGGTGGACAATACCAGCAGAGAGGGAGAAGAGGTCCTGTTCGAGATCATACGCTCCCCTCGTGGGCCAGATGATCAGAATGAAGATGATGACGTCTCCCAATATCTGAACAACACCGGGGAGGGTGATGATATGATATTCGACCGCGACGACCGAATTGATGAAGTCATTAACTATAATGATGATGACGCCGAAAATGATGATCTTGAAATAATAGAGACCGGCGAGCTATATTTATATAAGCAGGCATCTGGTGATCATCACATGTTTTTAATGATTTGAAGATATATTAACGAATCGATCTTTCTTCTTTTAGCCCTCCGGGTCGAGCAAATCTTCTACAGGCAGCAGGACAGTGCAAGGCCTAGGAAAAAAGTTGAAGGAGGGCGTAAAGTACAACAACGATTCCATCAAAGCTAATGGCGAACCTAGCGTGCCTAAGAACATTGCGAACACGTTCATTCGTCAGTGAAGTTCTTGTGAGGGACCAACTCCCGATCTCCATTCAAGAATGGAAAGAGCCAACAAAGAAACGTCCAGATCTTACTTGGGTCAACGACAGAGCAAAATCAATGCTTTGGGAATCTCTCATGGAACATTTCACCCTACCAGACCATTTCACTGATGCAGATGTGGAGAAAGTCAAGGACGCTGCTCTTAGGAAGATGGCAATTGCATTCAACACCCACAAGAAAAAAATATGGACCAAGTACGTCGAAGGAGGAAAGAAGACTCCAGAATTCAAGGAAACACTGGAGAAGCAAAGAGAACACTGGCCCGCTTTCATGAAATTCAAGGAATCAGAATTTTCTAAGGAACGATCGAGAAAAAACGAGGCCAATGCCGCAAAAAGGAGCAGTTCCATAGGTTGGGGCCAGGTGGCTACACGGTGTCAATGCCTAAGTGGGATAAGTTAGAGCAAGAGATTTTGGATGCAGAGGTCACTCCAGTTACTAATAGCTGGCCCCCAGGTGCAGAACTTGGTTCTATGCGCATGAGGGGGGGGGGCGTTGGACCTGAAGACATGCCAGGTTTCGAAGAAGGCAAGTCTTAAAGGAGCCGAATATAAGTTACTTCAAGCAATAGAAGATGCTCGAAAGAGGGTCACTACAAAAAAAATACACTTCCGTGATGATACGTGTTTGTCATAGTAGGTCACGTTTTCTGTCATGCATGTACATCCATGACAAATTTATGACAGAATCAAGATAGTCATACTTGTGCCGTCGTAGAAGTGTTCCATGACATTACCAAAATTATCATCACGGAAGTGTCCACTTCCATGACGATAAATCGCGCGTCACAGAAGTGCTTTCGTCAAGGGTGACCGACACGTGGCATCCACCGTAACGGAACACCGTTAAGCTACCGGGTCGGGTTTTGGATCCGATAACTTGTTAACAGCCCCGACCAATGGGGATTTTCCACGTGTAAAATCATCATTGGCTGGAGAAACACGTGTCGGCTCATCGCTGGGACAGATGTCATCCACTCATTGGACAGAAGGCGCCTATGATACGTCGACACATGGCACGACCCAATAGAGGCCCATTCCTGTGAAAAGGACGGCCCGTTTGACTTGGTCAAAAGGTGGCGGGCCAGCCCATGGAAAGCCTGTTAACGGCCTATTCGCATATAGCCCATTTACAGCCCGCTAACCCAAGGCCCGTTACACCGTATTCGAATTAGGCCCAGTAGCGTCATCTGGGCCATCCAATATGATTCCAGCCTGTTTTTGAAGGAAATATGCCCTAGAGGCAATAATAAAGTTATTATTTATTTCCTTATTTCATGATAAATGTTTATTATTCATGCTAGAATTGTATTAACCGGAAACATAATACATGTGTGAATACATAGACAAACATAGTGTCACTAGTATGCCTCTACTTGACTAGCTCGTTCATCAAAGATGGTTAAGTTCCCTAACCATAGACATGAGTTGTCATTTGATTAACGAGATCACATCATTAGGAGAATGATGTGATTGACTTGACCCATTCCGTTAGCTTAGCACTTGATAGTTTAGTTTGTTGCTATTGCTTTATTCATGACTTATACATGTTCCTATGACTATGAGATTATGCAACTCCCGTTTACCGGAGGAACACTTTGTGTGCTACCAAACGTCACAACATAACTGGGTGATTATAAAGGTGCTCTACAGGTGTCTCCGAAGGTACTTGTTGGGTTGGCGTATTTTGAGATTAGGATTTGTCACTCCAATTGTCGGAGAGGTATCTCTGGGCCCACTCGGTAATGCACATCACTATAAGCCTTGCAAGCATTGTAACTAATGAGTTAGTTGCAGGATGATGTATTATGGAACGAGTAAAGAGACTTGCCGGTAACGAGATTGAACTAGGTATTGAGATACCGGCGATCGAATCTCGGGCAAGTAACATACCGATGAAAAAGGGAACAAATCTATGTTGTTATGTGGTTTGACCGATAAAAATCTTCGTAGAATATGTAGGAGCCAATATGGGCATCCAGGTTCTGCTATTGGTTATTGACCAGAGAAGTGTCTCGGTCATGTCTACATAGTTCTCGAACCCGTAGGGTCCGCACGCTTAACGTTCGTTGATGATATAGTACTTATGAGTTATGTATGTTGGTGACCGAATGTTGTTCAGAGTCCTGGATGAGATCACGGACATGACGAGGAGCTTCGGAATGATCCGGAGGTAAAGATTCATATATTGGATGATATGGTTAGGCCAAGGGGTCAGGCCCATGGGCCTATAAGTTGGTACAAAAGGAGTTTTGCGGAGGCCAGGGGGCCATACATCGGAGACCCTGGCGTCTGGCCCTAGGCCAGACGCCGAGTCCCATGGCGTCTGGGCCAGACGCCAAGGATTGTGGCATTTGGTCCTGGAGTCTGAGTGGGACTCTTGCCTTTCAGGCAAAACCGACTTTGAGGAGGCTTTTGCTCCAAGTTTCGACCCCGGGGCTCAACATATAAATAGAGGGGCATATGGCTAGCACCAAAGACACATTAAGAAACACCAAGTCGTGTGCCGGTAACCTCGTCCCCTCCGTCATAGTATTCGTAGTGCTTAGGTGAAGCCGTGCAGAGATTGTTCTTCACCAACACCATCACCACGCCATCATGCTGCCAGAACTCATCTACTACTTCGCCCCTCTTGCTGGATCGAGAAGGCGAGGACGTCACTAAGCCGAACGTGTGCAGAACTCGAAGGTGTCATGCTTTCGATACTTGGATCGGTCGGATCGTGAAGACGTACGACTACATCAACCGCTTGATATAACGCTTCCGCAAACGGTCTATGAGCGTACGTAGACAACACTCTCCCCTCTCGTTGCTATGCAATACCATGATCCTGCGTGTGCGTAGGATTTTTTTTGAAATTACTACGTTCCCCAACAGTGGCATCCGAGCCAGGTTTTATGCATGGATGTTATATGCACGAGTAGAGCACAAGTGAGTTGTGGGCGATACAAGTCATACTGCTTACCAGCATGTCACACTTTGGTTCAGCAGTATTGTTGGATGAAGCGGCCCGGACCGACATTACGCGTACGCTTACGCGAGACTGGTTCTACCGACGTGCTTTGCACATAGGTGGCTAGCTGGTGTCAGTTTCTCCAACTTTAGTTGAACCAAGTGTGGCTACGCCAGGTCCTTGAGAAGGTTAAAACAGCACTAACTTGACGAACTATCGTTGTGGTTTTGATGTGTAGGTAAGAACGGTTCTTGCTCAGCCCATAGAAGCCACGTAAAACTTGCAACAACAAAGTAGAGGACGTCTAACTTGTTTTTGCAGGGCATGTTGTGATGTGATATGGTCAAGGCATGATGCTAAATTTTATTGTATGAGATGACCATGTTTTGTAACCGAGTTATCGGCAACTGGGAGGAGCCATATGGTTGTCGCTTTATTGTATGCAATGCAAACGCCCTGTAATGCTTTACTTTATCACTAAGCGGTAGCGATAGTTGTAGAAGCATAAGTTGGCGATACGACAACGATGCTACGATGGAGATTAAGGTGTCGTGCCGGTGACGATGGTGATCATGACGGTGCTTCGGAGATGGAGATCACAAGCACAAGATGATGATGGCCATATCATATCACTTATATTGATTGCATGTGATGTTTATCTTTTATGCATCTTATCTTGCTTTGATTGACGGTAGCATTATAAGATGATCTCTCACTAAATTATCAAGGTATAAGTGTTCTCCCTGAGTATGCACCATTGTGAAAGTTCTTTGTGCTGAGACACCACGTGATGATCGGGTGTGATAGGCTCTACGTTCAAATACAATGGGTGCAAAACAGTTGCACACGCAGAATACTCAGGTTAAACTTGACGAGCCTAGCATATAACAGATATGGCCTCGGAACACTGAGACCGAAAGGTCGAGTGTGAATCATATAGTAGATATGATAAACATAGTGATGTTCACCATTGAAAATACTCCATCTCACGTGATGATCGGACATGGTTTAGTTGATATGGATCACGTGATCACTTAGAGGATTAGAGGGATGTCTATCTAAGTGGGAGTTCTTAAGTAATATGATTAATTGAACTTAAATTTATCATGAACTTAGTCCTGGTAGTATTAGCATATCTATGTTGTAGATCAATAGCTCGCGTTTAGCTCCCCTATTTTATTTTTGATATGTTCCTAGAGAAAACTAAGTTGAAAGATGTTAGTAGCAATGATGCGGATTGGATCCGTGATCTGAGGTTTATCCTCATTGCTGCACAGAAGAATTATGTCCTTGATGCACCGCTAGGTCACAAACCTATTGCAGGAGCAGATGCAGATGTTATGAACGTTTTGACAAAAACTCGGTATGATGACTACTTGATAGTTAAGTGCACCATGCTTTATGGCTTAGAACCGGGACTTCGAAAATGTTTTGAATGCCACAGAGCATATAAGATGTTCCGAGAGTTGAAATTGGTATTTCATACTCATGCCCGTGTCGAGAGGTATGAGACCTCTGACAGTACTTTGCCTACAAGATGGAGGAGAATAGCTCAACCAGTGAGCATGTGTTCAGATTGTTTGGGTACTACAATTGCTTGAATCAAGTGGGAGTTAATCTTCTAGATAAGATAGTAATTGATAGAATTCTCTAGTCACTATCACCAAGTTACTAGAACTTCGTGATGAACTATAATATGCAAGGGATGACGAAAGTAATTCCCGAGCTCTTCACGATGCTGAAATCGACGAAAGTAGAAATCAAGAAAGAGCACCAAGTGTTGATGTTTAACAAGACCACTAGTTTCAAGTAAAAGGACAAAGGGAAGAAAGGGGAACTTCAAGAAGAACGGCAAGCAAGTTGCTGCTCAAGAAGAAGCCCAAGTCTGGACCTAAGCCTGAAACTAACTGCTTCTACTACAAAGGGACTGGTCACTGGAAGCGGAACTACCCCAAGTATTTGGTGGATAAGAAGGATGGCAAAGTGAACAAAGCTATATTCGATATACATGTTATTGATGTGTACTTTACTAGTGTTTATAGCAACCCCTCGGTATTTGATACTGGTTCAGTTGCTAAGAATAGTAACTTGAAACGGGAGTTGCAGAATGAACAGAGACTAGCTAAGGGCGAAGTGACGATGTGTATTGGAAATGGTTCCAAGATTGATATGATCATCATCGCACACTCACTATACTTTCGGGATTAGTGTTAAACCTAAAATAAATGTTATTTAGTGTTTGCGTTGAGCATGAATATGATTGGATCATGTTTATTGCAATACGGTTATTCATGTAAGTTAGAGAATAATTGTTGTTTTGTTTACATGAATAAAACCTTCTATGGCCATACACCCAATGAAAATGGTTTGTTGGATCTCGATCGTGGTAATACACATTTCCATAATATTGAAACCAAAAGATGCAAAGTTAATAATGATAGTGCAACTTATTTGTGGCACTGCCGTTTAGGTCATATTGGTGTAAAGCGCATGAAGAAAATCCATGCTGATGGGCTTTTGGAATCACTTGATTATGGATCAGTTGATGCTTGCGAACCATGCCTCATGGGCAAGATGACTAAGACTCTGTTCTCCGGAACAATGGAGCGAGCAACAGATTTGTTGGGAATCATACATACTGATGTATGTGGTCCGATGAATATTGAGGCTCGCGGCAGGTATCATTATTTTCTAATCTTCACAGATGATTTGAGCAGATATGAGTATATCTACTTGATAAAACACAAGTCTGAAACATTTGAAAAGTTCAAAAAAATTCAGAGTGAAGTGGAGAATCATCATAACAAAAATAAAAGTTTCTACGATATGATCGCAGAAGTAAAATATTTGAGTTACGAGTTTGGCCTTCAGTTAAAACAATGTGAAATAGTTTCAGTACTCACGCCACCTGAAACACCACAGTGTAATGGTGTGTCCAAATGTCGTAACCATACTTTATTAGATATGGTGCGATCTATGATGTCTCTTATCGATTTACCACTATCGTTTTGGGGTTATGCATTAGAGACAGCTACATTCACGTTAAATAGGGCACCATCTAAATCCGTTGAGACGACACCGTATGAAGTATGGTTTGGCAAGAAACCTAAGCTATCGTTTCTTAAAGTTTGAGGTTGTAATGCTTATGTGAAAAAGTTTCAACCAGATAAGCTCAAACCCATATCGAAGAAGTGCATCTTCATAGGATACCCAAAAGAAATTGTTGGGTACACCTTCTATCACAGATCCGAAGGCAAGATATTCATTGCTGAGAATGGATCCTTTATAGAGAAGGAGTTTCTCCCGAAAGAAGTGAGTGAGAGGAAAGTAGAACTTGATGAGGTAACTGTACCTGCTCCCTTATTGGAAAGTAGTTCATCACAGAAATCTGTTCCTGCGACTACTACACCAATTAGTGAGGAAGCTAATGATGATGATCATGTAACTTCAGATCAAGTTACTACCGAACCTCGTAGGTAAACCAAAGTGAGATCTGCACCAGAGTGGTATGGTAATCCTGTTCTGGAGGTCATGTTACTTGACCATGACGAACCTACGAACTATGAGGAAGCGATGATGAGCCCAGATTCCGCGAAATGGCTTGAGGCCATGAAGTCTGAGATGAGATCCATGTATGAGAACAAAGTATGGACCTTGATTGACTTGCCCATTGATTGGCAAGCCATTGAGATTAAATGGATCTTCAAGAGGAAGACGGACGCTGATAGTAGTGTTACTATCTACAAAGCTAGAATTGTCATAAAAGGTTTTCGACAAGTTCAAGGTGTTGACTACGATGGGAGTTTCTCACTCGTATCTATGCTTAAGTCTGTCCGAATCATGTTAGCAATTGCCGCATTTTATGAAATCTGGCAAATGGATAAACAAAACTGCATTCCTTAATGGATTTATTAAAGAAGAGTTGTATATGATGCAACCAAAAGGTTTTGTCAATCCTAAAGGTGCTAACAAAATATGCAAGCTCTAGCGATCCATCTATGGACTGGTGCAAGCATCTCGGAGTTGGAATATACGCTTTGATAAGTTGATCAAAGCATATAGTTTTATACAGACTTGCGGTGAAGCCTGTATTTACAAGAAAGTGAGTGGGAGCACTACAACATTTATGATAAGTATATGTGAATGACATATTGTTGATCGGAGATAATGTAGAATTATTCTTCAAAGCATAAAGGAGTGTTTGAAAGGAGTTTTTTCAAAGAAAGACCTCGGTGAAGTTGTTTACATATTGAGAATCAAGATCTGTAGAGATAGATCAAGACGCTTGATAAGTTTTTCAATGAGTACATACCTTGACAAGATTTTGAAGTAGTTGAAAATGGAACAGTCAAAGAGAGAGTTCTTGCCTGTGTTACAAGGTGTGAAACTGAGTAAGACTCAAATCCCGACCACGATAGAAGATAGAAAGAGAATGAAAGTCATTCCCTATGCCTTGGCTATAGGTTCTATAAAATATGCCATGCTATGTACCAGATCGATTGTATACCCTACACTGTTTTTGGTAAGGGAGTACAATAGTGATCTAGGAGTAGATCACTGGACAATGGTCAAAATTATCCTTAGTTGAATAAGGATATGTTTCTTGATTATGGAGGTGACAAAAAGGTTCATCGTAAAGGGTTACATCGATGCAAATTTTGACACTGATCGAGATGACTCTAAGTCTCAATCTGGATACATATTGAAAGTGGGAGCAATTAGCTAGAGTAGCTCCGTGCATAGCATTGTTGACATAGAAATTTTCAAAATACATACGGATCTAAATGTGGCAGACCCGTAAACTAAACTTCTCTCACAAGCAAAACATGATCACACCTTAGTACTCTTTGGGTGTTAATCACATTGCAATGTGAACTAGATTATTGACTCTAGTAAACCCTTTGGGTGTTGGTCACATGACGATGTGAACTATGGGTGTTAATCACATGGTGATGTGAACTAGATTATTGACTCCAGTGCAAGTGCGAGACTGAAGGAAATATGCCCTAGAGGCAATAATAAAGTTATTATTTATTTCCTTATTTCATGATAAATTTTTATTATTCATGCTAGAATTGTATTAACCGGAAACATAATACATGTGTGAGTACATAGACAAACATAGTGTCACTAGTATGCCTCTACTTGACTAGCTCGTTCATCAAAGATGGTTAAGTTTCCTAACCATAGACATGAGTTGTGATTTGATTAACGAGATCACATCATTAGGATAATGATGTGATTGACTTGACCCATTCCGTTAGCTTAGCACTTGATCGTTTAGTTTGTTGCTATTGCTTTTTTCATGACTTATACATGTTCCTATGACTATGAGATTATGCAACTCCCGTTTACCGGAGGAACACTTTGTGTGCTACCAAATGTCACAACGTAACTGGGTGATTATAAAGGTGCTCTATAGGTGTCTCCGAAGGTACTTGTTGGGTTGGCGTATTTCGAGATTAGGATTTGTCACTCCAATTGTCGGAGAGGTATCTCTGGGCCCACTCGGTAATGCACATCACTATAAGCCTTGCAAGCATTGTAACTAATGAGTTAGTTGCGGGATGATGTATTACGGAACGAGTAAAGAGACTTGCCAGTAACGAGATTGAACTAGGTATTGAGATACCGACGATCGAATCTCGGGCAAGTAACATACCGATGATAAAGGGAACAAATCTATGTTGTTATGCAGTTTGACCGATAAAAATCTTCATAGAAATATTTAGGAGCCAATATGGGCATCCAGGTTCCAGTATTGGTTATTGACCAGAGAAGTGTCTCGGTCATGTCTATATAGTTCTCGAACCCGTAGGGTCCGCATGCTTAACGTTCGTTGATGATATAATACTTATGAGTTATGTATGTTGGTGACCGAATGTTGTTCGGAGTCCCGGATGAGATCACGGACATGACGAGGAGCTCCGGAATGATCCGGAGGTAAAGATTCATATATTGGATGATATGGTTAGGCCAAGGGGTCAGGCCCATGGGGCTATAAGTTGGTGAAAAAGGAGTTTTGCGGAGGCCAGGGGGCCAAATGCCGGAGACCCTGGTATCTGGCCCTGGGCCAGACACCGAGGCCCATGGCGTCTGGGCTAGACGCCAAAGATTGTGGCGTTTGGTCCTGGAGTCCGAGTGGGACTCTTGCCTTTCGGGCAAAACCGACTGAGGAGGCTTTTGCTCCAAGTTTCGACCCCGGGGCTCAACATATAAATAGAGGGGCACAGGGCTAGCACCAAAGACACATCAAGAAACACCAAGCCGTGTGCCGGCCACCCCGTCCCCTCTAGTTTATCCTCCATCATAGTATTCGTAGTGCTTAGGCGAAGCCCTGCGGAGATTGTTCTTCACCAGCACCATCACCACGCCATCGTGCTGCCAGAACTCATCTACTACTTCACCCCTCTTGCTGGATCGAGAAGGCGAGGACGTCACCGAGCCGAACGTGTGCAGTACTCGGAGGTGTCGTGCTTTCGGTACTTGGATCGGTCGGATCGTGAAGACGTAGGACTACATCAACCGCGTTGATATAACGCTTCCACGAACGGTCTACGTGGGTACGTAGACAACACTCTCCCCTCTCATTGCTATGCATCACCATGATCCTGTGTGTGCGTAGGAATTTTTTTGAAATTACTACGTTCCCCAACAGTTTTCATTTCTGGCCCATGTATGGCCCATGACGTCTTTTGGCCCATACGAGGCCCTATGTAACTCTTGGCCTATTAATGGCCCGTGGTGAAACTGGCCCGTAATGAACAGTGTATCACTTTACACCCGTTAACGGCCCGTGGTGAAACTGGCCCGTAAAGAACAGTGTATCACTTTATACCCATTAACGGCCCGTTATTCCGTTGGGCCGTTTCCAGCCCATGTTATCTTTCGGCCTTACGAGAGCCCATTTATTCTTGGGCTATTTTCCAGCATTCTTTTACTTACGGCCCATTACTGTCATTTTCTGCTTGTGGGCCAAATTCAGCCCGTGTTTACAGTCGACCCATTTGTGGTCCGTTAATATGTTGGGTCGTTTTCATAGCGTCATCAAATACGGCCTATTAACGATGGCCCGTTATGGTCAGCCCATGAATGGACGATTCCAACTCTAGCCCGTTTACGGCCAGAATGCGGGCTGTTTGGCCCATGTTTTGCCAATCGATCATACGGCCCATATAAGGCCCATTGATGATACGGCCCGTAGAAGGCCCATTGTTTCTACGGCCCATAGAAGGCCCATCGTTTCTACGGCCCATAGAAGGCCCACTGTTTCTACGGCCCGTAGAAGGCCCAGTGTCACTACAGTAAATATTAGCCCATGGTTATTTTGGCATAGTTTTAAAAAATAGGTTATTGCAGCCACTAGCAAACCACAGAAAAAGAACTGCACTGACTACAAGCAAACAAATAAACAAGACAACAAGGAAATAAATAAGCAAGCAACTTACACTAGGCTATCACGGCTATTACACATATTACATCCACTGGGCATCAAACTTCGCCACCAGTGCAAATATAGGGAACACAACAGCATATAAATGCCGCAGCAAAACAAGTCCAGAACTGAAACCACTTCAGAAGAGCTCAAGAAACAATATCCTGGGTACCCATAATGCTGGCAAGATGCATAGCAAGCTTATTAACTTTCTCTTGTTTCACGCTTAAGTCCTCCAGTGCTTGCTGTTGCACCAGAAAGTATGCATCTTAATTCTGCAGGGACTTCCTCAGTCCTTCGGCTTCCTGTCGCATAACATCTGATCGATGTCTTTCAACTTGAAGTTGAGACTCAAGAAGCCGAACTGATTCAGGCAACGAGTTCGAAGAGCTGGTGCTAGCAGTGGTAGCCAGTAACTCGAACACTACATCAAGATAGGACTTTGGGGTTGTCTCAGTGTCTTCAATATAGTTTTTATCAGCTTTCTTGGAGACCAACAGGGATGTCTCACTATCTTGAACCTTATCTGCATTACTTCCTTTACCATTGCATAACAGGGTACTCTTCTCCAATATTTTATCTGCGTTCTAAAAGAGAAACAAACAAACACATCTCAGGTTTACAACGTAGTATATGAAACTCATTTTGGTAAACCAGTTCAGTAGTAAGGTGGACAGGATAATAGCATGAAACAAACATATATCTATGTAGTATGGTCACTGTATGGTCTATATCATTCTAGTTTATGTTGCCAAATCAAGATAGATACAGTTCGATCCTATTTAAGACAAAGCAGCATAGACAGAATATAAGTGTGGGAAACTACATAGCAATAACAACACCTTAATGTGCATGGCATGAGAACATAACTGTTTATTCAATTGAAACCGAAATCAATATAGAGCAAGTTACAATAGCAAACAGCCAAACACGTTGAAGAAACAGGTTTAAAACATACCTGTTGCGCCATTGGAGTTTCAATTGCATCCTTCAAATTTGAAATCAGTTGGTATCAGTAAATACAGTGATGCAAGAGCAATGTAGTATGAACCATAGCTATGGAACCTGACCTCAGAACAATTCTTCTTCTGCTTTAAGCGTTGACTTCGGGTTCGGAGTGGTGGTCCTCGTGATTTGGGCACTACAGTTGCCTTACTAACTGCTCGTGTTTGGGTGCTCTATGGTGGAGACGGTGCTGTGTCAACGGGAACTGGGTGTCTATCTGCTGGGGTTGGGGTTAGAAAGGTGTAGCTAGTTCTCTGTCCAACTGGGTAGGGGTACAATCTGCATGAGTGTGGGTTATGTGTGGTGGGGCTGGTTCTTGGGCAAGTACAACCATGGTTCTATCTGCATCGACAGGTAGCACGATCTTTTCTGAAGACCGTGTTTTTACTCCCACAGATACTGCCATCACTCCCTCCAATTGAAATGGCTGATAAACAAGAAAAGTAATTGAATGTACAGACATTGTAAGATAGACAGGTGCAATGGATAGTAGGGAAGAAAACAGGGCATGAAATAATTCACATTTATGTTGTCTAAGCAAACAGAATAGCAGGACATAATTTCACATATATGATGGCTAATTAAACATGATAGCATGACACAATTTCACATGTATGATGTCTAACTAAACAGGATAGAATGACATACTTCAAAATATGATGACTATGTAAACAGGATGACATGATATAACTATACGATGTGTCTATTAAAGTGGTTGGCATGCCATAAATCACAAACATGCCGTCGATGGAAACATGATGGCATGATATAATTCACGGATAGAATGACATAATTTAAAATATGATGACTATGTAAACAGGATGAGATGATATAACTATATTATGTCTTTAGAAAATGGGTTGGCATGCCATAATTCAGATACATGCTGTCTATGTAAACATCATGGCATGACATAATTCAAATATATGATTTATACACTAAGGAAGTGAGCAGAGGGCAATCACATATATGATGTATCAACTAAGGAGATGGCATTCAATATTGTGTATATGATGTAAAAACTAAGCATTGCAATACAACATATGCATTATATGAGTAATATAACCCTGCCAAGTTTGAGCATACACCTCAGGGGGATAATAGGACTGGTCATCTGCCTCTGAATCCTCCTCTGAAGAGTTATCTGTAACCAGCAAGATATCTGCTTCAGCAGGTAGCATTGTCTTCTCTGAAGACCTTGTTTTCACTCCAGATTTCTCCATCACCAATTCAAATGGCTGATGCACAGGAAGAGCAGTTGAATATACAAACATTGTCGACAAAAGCAATGATAAATACAAAAAAGGACGGCATGATATAATTCACATATATGACGCTTGCCTAAATAGCATGGCATTGCATAATTCACATACATAGTGCCTTGCAACAAGATAACATTGCATAATTCACATATATAATGTCTTGCAACAAGATGGCATTGCATAATTCACATATATGGTAATTAGACACTAAACAGGTGGCATTCACACAAAGCATGTCTAAACTAAGGAAATGACATAGCAATGCAAGATACCATACGCACGATATGAGCAACATAACCCTGCCAAGTTAGGGCATGCACCTCGGGGGGGGGGGATATGACTGGTCATCTATCTCTGAAACTTCCTCTGAGGAGCTATCGGTAACCAGCAAGACATGCGCTTCGTCAGATAGCATTGTCTGCTCTGAAGACCTTGTTTCCACTCCAGAGTTTTCCATGACCGTGCCGAATGGCTGATGCACAGGAAGAGTAATTGAATGTACTAAAATTGTAGACAAATTTAACACGTAATAAGAAATGATGGCATGATATAATTCACATATAAGATGACTGGCTAACCAGGGTGGCATTGCAAAATTCGCATATATGATGCCTGGCTAGACAAGATGGCATTGCATGATTCACATATACGATAAAGAAACTAAACAGATGGCATTGACACAAAGCATGTCTAAACTAAGCAGATGACATCTTTAATGTATACAGTAAGCAATGCAAGGCACCATATGCAGGATATTACCAACATCAGCATGCCAAGTTAGAGCGAAGACCTCATGGGGTAAATGTTGGGGAACGTAGTAATTTCAAAAAATTTCCTACGCACACGCAAGATCATGGTGATGCATAGCAACGAGGGGGAGAGTCTGATCTACGTACCCTTGTAGATCGCAACGGAAGCGTTGACACAACATAGAGGAAGTAGTCGTACGTCTTCTTCCCGATCCGACCGATCCAAGCACTGTTACTCCGGCACCTCTGAGTTCTTAGCACACGTTCAGCTCGATGACGATCGCCGGGCTCCGATCCAGCAAAGCTTCGGGGAGGAGTTCCGTCAGCACAACGGCGTGGTGACGATCTTGATGTACTACCGACGTAGGGCTTCGCCTAAGCACTACAACGATATGATCGAGGTGGAATTTGGTGGCAGGGGGCACCGCACACGGCTAAGGAACGATCTCAATGATCAACTTGTGTGTCTAGAGGTGCCCCCTGCCCCCGTATATAAAGGTTGCCAGGGGGAGGGCTGGCTGGCCAACTATGGAGGCGCAGGAGGAGTCCTACTCCTACCGGGAGCAGGACTCCCCCCCCAATCCTATTCCTAATAGGACTCCCAAGGAGAAAGAGAGGGAGGGAGCTGGCCGGCCACCTCTCCTAGTCCTAATAGGACTAGGGGTGGGGGGAGGCGCGCAGCCCACTATGGGCAGCCCCTTTCACCTTTCCACTAAAGCCCAATAAGGCCCATATGGCTCCCGGGGGGTTCCGGTAACCTCCCGGTGATCCGGTAAAATCCCGATTTCACCCGGAACACTTCCGATGTCCAAACATAGGCTTCCAATATATCAATCTTTATGTCTCGACCATTTCGAGACTCCTCGTCATGTCCGTGATCACATCCGGGACTCGGAACAACGTTCGGTACATCAAAATGCATAAACTCATAATAACTGTCATCGTAACGTTAAGCGTGCGGACCCTACGGTTCGAGAACAATGTAGACATGACCGAGACACGTCTCCGGTCAATAACCAATAGAGGGACCTGGATGTCCAATTGGCTCATAACAACATATGTCGTTCCCTTTGTCATCGGTATGTTACTTGCCCGAGATTCGATCGTCGGTATCCAATACCTAGTTCAATCTCGTTACCGGCAAGTCTCTTTACTCGTTCCGTAATACATCATCCCGCAACTAACTCATTAGTTGCAATGCTTGCAAGGCTTGTATAATGTGTATTACCGAGAGGGCCCAGAGATACCTCTCCGACAATCGGAGTGACAAATCCTAATCTCGAAATACGCCAACCCAACATCTACCATTGGAAACACCTGTAGTACTCCTTTATAATCACCCAGTTACGTTGTGACGTTTGGTAGCACCCAAAGTGTTCCTCCGGCAAACGGGAGTTGCATAATCTCATAGTCATAGGAACATGTATAAGTCATGAAGAAAGCAATAGCAACATACTAAACGATCGGGTGCTAAGCTAATGAAATGGGTCATGTCAATCAGATCATTCAACTAATGATGTGACCTCGTTAATCAAATAACAACACATTGTTCATGGTTAGGAAACTTAACCATCTTTGATTAACGAGCTAGTCAAGTAGAGGCATACTAGTGACACTCTGCTTGTCTATGTATTCACACATGTATTATGTTTCCGGTTAATACAATTCTAGCATGAATAATAAACATTTATCATGATATAAGGAAATAAATAATAACTTTATTATTGCCTCTAGGGCATATTTCCTTCAGTCTCCCACTTGCACTAGAGTCAATAATCTAGATTACACAGTAATGATTCTAACACCCATGGAGCCTTGGTGCTGATCATGTTTTGCTCGTGGAAGAGGCTTAGTCAACGGGTCTGCAACATTCAGATCCGTATGTATCTTGCAAATCTCTATGTCTCCCACCTGGACTAGATCCCGGATGGAATTGAAGCGTCTCTTGATGTGTTTGGTCCTTTTGTGAAATCTAGATTCCTTTGCCAAAGCAATTGCACCAGTATTGTTACAAAAGATTTTCATTGGACCCGATGCACTAGGTATGACACCTAGATCGGATATGAACTCCTTCATCCAGACTCCTTCGTTCGCTGCTCCCGAAGCAGCTATGTACTCCACTTCACATGTAGATCCCGCTACGACGCTTTGTTTAGAACTGCACCAACTGACAGCTCCACCGTTTAAAGTAAACACGTATCCGGTTTGCGATTTAGAATCGTCCGGATCAGTGTCAAAGCTTGCATCAACGTAACCTCTTACGGTGAGCTCTTTGTCACCTCCATATACGAGAAACATATCCTTAGTCCTTTTCAGGTATTTCAGGATGTTCTTGACCGCTGTCCAGTGATCCACTCCTGGATTACTTTGGTACCTCCCTGCTAAACTTATAGCAAGGCACACATCAGGTCTGGTACATAGCATTGCATACATGATAGAGCCTATGGCTGAAGCATAGGGAACATCTTTCATTTTCTCTCTATCTTCTGCAGTGGTCGGGCATTGAGTCTGACTCAACTTCACACCTTGTAACACAGGCAAGAACCCTTTCTTTGCTTGATCCATTTTGAACTTCTTCAAAATCTTGTCAAGGTATGTGCTTTGTGAAAGTCCAATTAAGCGTCTTGATCTATCTCTATAGATCTTAATTCCCAATATGTAAGCAGCTTCACCGAGGTCTTTCATTGAAAAACTCTTATTCAAGTATCCCTTTATGCTATCCAGAAATTCTATATCATTTCCAATCAGCAATATGTCATCCACATATAATATCAGAAATGCTACAGAGCTCCCACTCACTTTCTTGTAAATACAGGCTTCTCCAAAAGTCTGTATAAAGCCAAATGCTTTGATCACACTATCAAAGCGTTTATTCCAACTCCGAGATGCTTGCACCAGTCCATAAATGGATCGCTGGAGTTTGCACACTTTGTTAGCTCCCTTTGGATCGACAAAACCGTCCGGTTGCATCATATACAACTCTTCTTCCAGAAATCCATTGAGGAATGCAGTTTTGACATCCATCTGCCAAATTTCATAATCATAAAATGCGGCAATTGCTAACATGATTCTGACAGACTTAAGCATCACTACGGGTGAGAAGGTCTCATCATAGTCAACCCCTTGAACTTGTCGAAAACCTTTTGCAACAAGTCGAGCTTTATAGACAGTAACATTACCGTCAGCGTCAGTCTTTTTCTTGAAGATCCATTTATTCTCAAGTGCTTGCCGATCATCGGGCAAGTCATCCAAAGTCCATACTTTGTTCTCATACATGGATCCCATCTCAGATTTCATGGCCTCAAGCCACTTTGCGGAATCTGGGCTCACCATCGCTTCTTCATAGTTCGTAGGTTCATCATGATCTAGTAGCATGACCTCCAGAACTGGATTACCGTACCACTCTGGCGCGGATCTTGCTCTGGTTGATCTACGAGGTTCAGTAGTATCTTGTTCTGAAGTTTCATGATCATTATCATTAACTTCCTCACTTATTGGTGTAGGTGTCGCAGAAACAGTTTTCTATGATGTACTACTTTCTAATAAGGGAGCGGGTACAGTACCTCGTCAAGTTCTACTTTCCTCCCAGTCACTTCTTTCGAGAGAAACTCCTTCTCAAGAAAGTTTCCGAATTTAGCAACAAAAGTCTTGCCTTCGGATCTATGATAGAAGGTGTATCCAATAGTTTCCTTTGGATATCCTATGAAGACACATTTCTCTGATTTGGGTTCGAGCTTATCAGGTTGAAGCTTTTTCACATAAGCATCGCAACCCCAAACTTTAAGAAACGACACCTTTGGTTTCTTGCCAAACCACAGTTCATAAGGCGTCGTCTCAACGGATTTTGATGGTGCCCTATTTAACGTGAATGCGGCCGTCTCTAAAGCGTATCCCCAAAACGATAGCGGTAAATCGGTAAGAGACATCATGGATCGTACCATATCTAGTAAAGTACGATTACAACGTTCGGACACACCATTACGCTGTGGTGTTCCGGGTGGCGTGAGTTGCGAAACTATTCCACAATTTTTCAAATGTATACCAAACTCGTAACTCAAATATTCTCCTCCACGATCACATCGTAGAAACTTTATTTTCTTGTTACGATGATCTTCAACTTCACTCTGAAATTCCTTGAACTTTTCAAATGTTTCAGACTTGTGTTTCATTAAGTAGATATACCCATATCTGCTTAAATCATCTGTGAAGGTGAGAAAATAACGATATCCGCCACGAGCCTCAATATTCATCGGACCACATACATCGGTATGTATGATTTCCAATAAATCTGTTGCTCTCTCCATAGTACCGGAGAATGGTGTTTTAATCATCTTGCCCATGAGGCACGGTTCGCAAGTACCAAGTGATTCATAATCAAGTGGTTCCAAAAGTCCATCAGTATGGAGTTTCTTCATGCGCTTTACACCGATATGACCTAAACGGCAGTGCCACAAATAAGTTGCACTATCATTATCAACTCTGCATCTTTTGGCTTCTACATTATGAATATGTGTATCACTACTATCGAGATTTAACAAGAATAGACCACTCTTCAAGGGTGCATGACCATAAAAGATATTACTCATATAAATAGAACAACCATTATTCTCCGATTTAAATGAATAACCGTCTCGCATTAAACAAGATCCAGATATAATGTTCATGCTCAACGCTGGCACCAAATAACAATTATTTAGGTCTAATATTAATCCCGAAGGTAGATGTAGAGGTAGCATGCCGACCGTGATCACATCAACTTTGGAACCGTTTCCCACGCGCATCGTCACCTCGTCCTTAGCTAATCTTCGCTTAATCCGTAGTCCCTGTTTCGAGTTGCAAATATTAGCAACAGAACCAGTATCAAATACCCAGGTGCTACTGCGAGCATTAGTAAGGTACACATCAATAACATGTATATCACATATACCTTTGTTCACCTTGCCATCCTTCTTATCCGCCAAATACTTGGGGCAGTTCTGCTTCCAGTGACTAGTCTGCTTGTAGTAGAAGCACTCAGTTTCAGGCTTAGGTCCAGACTTGGGTTTCTTCTCCTGAGCAGCAACTTGCTTGCCGTTCTTCTTGAAGTTCCCTTCTTCTTCCCTTTGCCCTTTTTCTTGAAACTAGTGGTTTTGTTAACCATCAACACTTGATTCTCCTTTTTGATTTCTACCTCCGCAGCTTTCAGCATTGCGAAGAGCTCGGGAATAGTCTTGTTCATCCCTTGCATATTATAGTTCATCACGAAGCTCTTGTAGCTTGGTGGAAGTGATTGGAGAATTCTGTCAATGACGCAATCATCTGGAAGATTAACTCCCATCTGAATCAAGTGATTGTTATACCCAGACATTTTGAGTATATGCTCACTGACAGAACTGTTCTCCTCCATCTTGCAGCTATAGAACTTATTGGAGACTTCATATCACTCAATCCGGGCATTTGCTTGAAATATTAACTTCAACTCATGGAACATCTCATATGCTCCATGACGTTCAAAACGTCGTTGAAGTCCCAATTCTAAGCCGTAAAGCATGGCACACTGAACTATCGAGTAGTCATCAGCTTTGCTCTGCCAGACGTTCATAACATCTGGTGTTGCTCCTGCAGCAGGCCTGGCACCCAGCGGTGCTTCCAGGACGTAATTCTTCTGTGCAGCAATGAGGATAATCCTCAAGTTACGGACCCAGTCTGTGTAATTGCTACCATCATCTTTCAACTTTGCTTTCTCAAGGAACGCATTAAAATTCAACGGAACAACAGCACGAGCCATCTATCTACAATCAACATAAACAAGCAAGATACTATCAGGTACTAAGTTCATGATAAATTTAAGTTCAATTAATCATATTACTTAAGAACTCCCACTTAGATAGACATCCCTCTAATCCTCTAAGTGATCACGTGATCCAAATCAACTAAACCATGTCCGATCATCACGTGAGATGGAGTAGTTTCATCGGTGAACATCATTCTGTTGATCATATCTACTATATGATTCACGCTCGACCTTTCTGTCTCCGTGTTCCGAGGCCATATCTGTATATGCTTGGCTCGTCAAGTATAACCTGAGTATTCTGCGTGTGCAACTGTTTTGCACCCGTTGTATTTGAACGTAGAGCCTATCACACCCGATCATCACGTGGTGTCTCAGCACGAAGAACTTTCGCAATGGTGCTTACTCAGGGAGAACACTTCTTGATAATTTAGTGAGAGATCATCTTATAATGCTACCGTCAATCAAAGCAAGATAAGATGCATAAAAGATAAACATCACATGCAATCAATATAAGTGATATGATATGGCCATCATCATCTTGTGCTTGTGATCTCCATCTCCGAAGCACCGTCATGATCACCATCGTCACCGGTGCGACACCTTGATCTCCATCGTAGCATCGTTGTCGTCTCGCCAATCTTATGCTTCCACGACTATCACTACCGCTTAGCAATAAAGTAAAGCATTACATCGCGATTGCATTGCATACAATAAATCGACAACCATATGGCTCCTATCAGTTGCCGATAACTTGGTTACAAAACATGATCATCTCATACAATAAAATCAGCATCATCCTTGACCATATCACATCACAACATGCCCTGCAAAAACAAGTTAGACGTCCTCTACTTTGTTGTTGCAAGTTTTACGTGGCTGCTACAGGCTTAAGCAAGAACTCATCTCACCTACGCATCAAAACCACAACGATAGTTTGTCAAATAGACTCCGTTTTAACCTTCTCAAGGACCGGGCGTAGCCATACTCGGTTCAACTAAAGTTGGAGAGACAGTCGCCCGCAAGCCATCTATGTGCAAAGCACGTCGAGGGAACCGGTCTCGCGTAAGCGTACGCGTAGGGTTGGTCCGGGTCGTCTCGTCCAACAATACCGCCGAACCAAAGTATGACATGCTGGTAGGCAGTATGACTTGTATCGCCCACAACTCACTTGTGTTCTACTCGTGCAAATAACATCAAACCATAAAACCTAGGCTCGGATGCCACTGTTGGGGAACGTAGTAATTTCAAAAAAAATTCCTACGCACACGCAAGATCATGGTGATGCATAGCAACGAGGGGGAGAGTCTGATCTACGTACCCTTGTAGATCGCAACGGAAGCGTTGAGACAACGTAGAGGAAGTAGTCGTACGTCTTCTTCCCGATCCGACCGATCCAAGCACCGTTACTCCGGCACCTCCGAGTTCTTAGCACATGTTCAGCTCGATGACGATCCCCCGGCTCCGATCCAGCAAAGCTTCGGGGAGGAGTTCCGTCAGCACGACGGCGTGGTGACGATCTTGATGTACTACCGACGTAGGGCTTCGCCTAAGCACTACAACGATATGATCGAGGTGGAATTTGGTGGCAGGGGGCACCGCACACGGCTAAGGAACGATCTCAATGATCAACTTGTGTGTCTAGAGGTGCCCCCTGCCCCCGTATATAAAAGGTTGCCAGGGGGAGGGCTGGCCGGCCAACTATGGAGGCGCAGGAGGAGTCCTACTCCTACCGGGAGTAGGACTCCCCCCCCCCAATCCTATTCCTAATAGGACTCCCAAGGAGAAAGAGAGGGAGAGAGGTGGCCGGCCACCTCTCCTAGTCCTAATAGGACCAGGGGAGGGGGGAGGCGCGCAACCCACTATGGGCAGCCCCTTTCACCTTTCCACTAAAGCCCAATAAGGCCCATATGGCTCCCGGGGGGTTCCGGTAACCTCCCGGTGATCCGGTAAAATCCCGATTTCACCCGGAACACTTCCGATGTCCAAACATAGGCTTCCAATATATCAATCTTTATGTCTCGACCATTTCGAGACTCCTCGTCATGTCCATGATCACATCCGGGACTCCGAATAACCTTCGGTACATCAAAATGCATAAACTCATAATAACTTTCATCGTAACGTTAAGCGTGCGGACCCTACGGTTCGAGAACAATGTAGACATGACCGAGACACGTCTCCGGTCAATAACCAATAGCGGGACCTGGATGTCCATATTGGCTCCTACGTATTCTACGAAGATCTTTATCGGTCAGACCGCATAACAACATACGTCGTTCCCTTTGTCATCGGTATGTTACTTGCCCGAGATTCGATCGTCGGTATCCAATACCTAGTTCAATCTCGTTACCGGCAAGTCTCTTTACTCGTTCCGTAATACATCATCCCGCAACTAACTCATTAGTTGCAATGCTTGCAAGGCTTGTATAATGTGTATTACCGAGAGGGCCCAGAGATACCTCTCCGACAATCGGAGTGACAAATCCTAATCTCGAAATACGCCAACCCAACATCTACCATTGGAGACACCTGTAGTACTCCTTTATAATCACCCAGTTACGTTGTGATGTTTGGTAGCACCCAAAGTGTTCCTCTGGCAAACGGGAGTTGCATAATCTCATAGTCATAGGAACATGTATAAGTCATGAAGAAAGCAATAGCAACATACTAAACGATCGGGTGCTAAGCTAATGAAATGGGTCATGTCAATCAGATCATTCAACTAATGATGTGACCTTGTTAATCAAATAACAACACATTGTTCATGGTTAGGAAACTTAACCATCTTTGATTAACGAGCTAGTCAAGTAGAGGCATACTAGTGACACTCTGTTTGTCTATGTATTCACACATGTATTACGTTTCCGGTTAATACAATTCTAGCATGAATAATAAACATTTATCATGATATAAGGAAATAAATAATAAATTTATTATTGCCTCTAGGGCATATTTCCTTCAGTAAATAGGAGTGGTTTTCTCCTTCTGAATCCCCCTCAAAACAGTTATCTTCCTCTTGATTACGATCTGAAATGGGTGGAGGGGGGCTGCCTTTGCGCCCACCATGGAATGACGTCTGCATGAAATTTTATTGACATGCAAGGCTCGTCTCTTTTGATCTACATGATCGGTTCCATTGTGTACAATAACTGGCATGCATAGGAATAAAACAAAGTGAGATTATGTAAGGAGTGTATGCACAAATCCAGAGTGATGGTAGCAAACTGTGGATAGACCCAAAACCAATGATAGCAGGCAGATAATAGCTTTAGTTAAAAAATACAGATAATGGCTCCTTTAATGTTTGTTTGCACCCAACATGAAACTCATAGTAGACACCGGAGATTAACCAGATAGTAGACAGATAGTATTGATTGCTGCCCCAATATGTACCCCACAACCATTTAAAAACTCAAGTTTCAGCATTAGTTTGGACCTAACTCGGAGTCTAATAGGTGAACACGACGATAATGTAGCATGTCATCATATTAAGCGACACATAATGTAAGCAGACACGAAAGAGTGCGACCTCTCTTGCGGACCCGTGTAGTCCTCAAGGTCATCTACTCAGTCGATGATGGTAATGCAGTTGCCGTGGCTACCGGCGGCAGGGAAGAAGATCTGAGGCGGTGAAAGACAGTCTGGAGAGCGGATCCCTACTGTGGTGAACCCTTCCGTCATTGGAGCAGCTGAGCTGGGGTGGAACACAACACCGCAGGAGCAGGACAAACCACACAAGGTTTTCTTTGACACATATCTGTAACAGAAGTAATTGAGTAAGGGCTTGTTTGAATTTGAGGGTTCTAACAATGCAGGGATAGGAAATAGATAGGAATAGGATAGGAATGCATGTGCAAAACATAGAATTTAAAAACACAGGATTTCTGCCAATCTGGGTGTTTGATTCACAACAATTGGAAGATCACAGGATGCAAAAAAGCATGGTGAGATTAAGTCAAACCACAAGAAAATGTACGGTTATAATGCTATTATGCTACTATCTCTTAGTCTTGTGCTTGATGAATAGGAATATGAAAAGGAGGAGAAGTGGAAATTAGAATTCCTATGGTTTTTCTTTCAAGGAGACACTAAAGGAACAAATTCTACAGTTTTCCTTTGCTCCGTTCCTTTGCACCAAATTCATGAAAAGTAGTACCATAGGAAACTTTCCAATTCTGATGTTTTTCATTCACTTTTCCTTTCAAGCACTGGCGATTCTAGTAGGCAGGCTTGAGCAAGGAAATCCTACACTAAAAAATGTTTTTGTGCTACTTCTATTACTTTGGACCTAGGCCACTGACATACTAGCTCAACTCCCAGGCCCATCGGCAAATGCACAGCTCAAACGCGCAGAGATAAATAATGATGGCGTTCAAGAGAGTCCATCCCAGATAGCTAAGTTGCCTGGTACGTCATTGCTTGTCAAGATGGGAACGGGTCGACCCAGACCTGGCCTTGGACCTGGCCCTCTGGCCCCAAGGTCAGT
Organism: Triticum monococcum; assembly: GCA_034509565.1. Taxonomy (NCBI): domain Eukaryota; kingdom Viridiplantae; phylum Streptophyta; class Magnoliopsida; order Poales; family Poaceae; genus Triticum; species Triticum monococcum. The sequence continues at coordinate 68,936,512 of CM067842.1, read as the reverse complement.
ATGTGAGACCATGGGTCGACCCATTTCACCAAAAAACTATGGCCTCGCTGACTCGTTGGGTATATGAGGCCAACCCAAAATTAAGATGAGAAAATCCATGAATTCAGTTGGCACAGTCTGAAGACCCGGAAGGCCACCGGGACGGCAAGCTAGGAAAGTTGAGAAAGAAGAGGAAGGCAACTAGGATGAAGAGCTCGACGGCGGGACGAACATCGGCGGCAGCAGAGATGCTCGGGGGTGCCATTCACATAAAAATCAATCCACCTGTCTGCTTGTGTGTACAGGGGCGTCTCCAATAATCGATCCAGTTTGGTCAGCTTCTTACGTGCGTGTCTTCTGGTCAAGTAATCCATCTGCACACGAGCACATCATCGATTTCATCAAAAAGTACACGACGAGTTGAGGCCAACAGGGGGTAGCCAGCGGCAGCAGAGATGGTCGGGGGACTGGGTCAACCCATCTGACCCATCGGGTCGCACGGTGCCGACTCCATGGACCCATATATCAATTGAGGCCAACCCACTTGGCCCATTGGCCCTGACATTTTGGGCCGGGTCAGCAACCCAACGGGTCGACCCGGCCCATTCCCATCTTGAACTGCTTGTCATATAGTAGGATAAAATAATCGTATTTCCCGTTACTACGAGTGCTCAGTGGACAATATATATAACATGTAGAGTAAAAAAGAGTTGCAACAAGTGTACAACCTCTTTGGCGAAGCCATGTCGATCTCAGCATGATTGGGTTGGCCGGTGAGGATGCTCCGACTGACTTGGCTGTCGGAGGAGGGGAATAAGATCTTAGGCGTCTAGAGATTGAGCCCGAGGTACTGCTCCGCTGTGATGGAGGGTTTCGTCGTTGGAGCAGCTCCGGTGAGTTGTACGACGCCGAGGCTGAAGCAGGACAAGAGAGACAACGGACAACGTTAACCTGAGTGGAATTCTAATAGCATCTCCAATACATGACATAAAATACATAACCACAAAGTGCTAGATGTAAAATACATCAGCAGCTCATCTGTGAACTTAACTGTCGAAATTGAATTTTGCTGTCGAAACTGAACGCACTAGCAAGGTGAGGCTACACCTCAGTCGACTGACTTTTTCATCTCTGGTCAGTCGATTTTATTGCCGTTGGATACGAAATCAAGGGCCTGTGGTTCATCTTCAACCTCCACCCCCCTGAGCCGCCAGCCACCACCGGCCAAACAGCAGCCCCCCGCCGCCCGCGGCCAGCGGTGTGCCGCCCCGCCCGCCCCGAAAACACTCCCCGCCGCTAGTCCGCCACCGCCCCGGCCATCCCTCTAGGCGCCCCCCCCCCCCCGTGCCGAGCTTTTTCTCCGGGCGATCCCCACGCCACCGCCCCGCTAACGCCCCGCCACCATCGGCGACCACCGCCCCCATCCTGAACCCTAAGATAGATAGTAGGGTACCTCTCCGGCGAGCCCCCTTCCCTGCTGCGGCTGGTTCTTTCCTTCACCCTGGTGAGCCCCTCCCACCCCTTGAAAATCGACCGACCCAAAAGTCGATTCAGTCGACTGAAGTGTAGCTAAATCGGAGCAGCATCGCAAGCAAGAGCGAGAGCAACAGCGCGAGCAAGAGCAATAGCTAGAGCTGACCAGGCAGGGGATCGAGAGCAAGAGCAGAGCAGCAGCGCGAGCGAGAGCTAAAGCACCAGCAGCTCCTAGTTATGTGGACGTCGCCGCCGAGCGAGCGACACCGTGGAGGAAGTGGCTGGCGACGCCGCCGTGGATGGAGCCGCGCCGTGTCGGATCGGGACCGAGCGCCGGCAGCACCGTGAGATCAAATCAAGAAGAAAATGTGGCGATTAGTGTACAACCTCTTTGGTGGCGCCGATTAGGCCGCAACTTCATCCAAGGAAACAGTGATGATGATGCTCTTCCGGTGGTGCAGGTGAAGACGGAGGTGTGGGAATGGAGGTGGCGCGAAAGACGAGGGGAACATCAGGGCAGCTCCATGGAGGTGGAGGACGGGGTGGCTGAATCGGTGCGACGATGAGATTGACGACGGATCCTCATCCGGTACGGTGGATGAGTGATGTCGAGGTGTTGTTGTGGACGACGTCGTCAGGGAAGAGGCTCCGGCTGGGTGGCGGACGGAGCAGGGTGTGGGGTTTTGTCGTGGGTTTTCGCGGCCTCGGTGTATGAATGGGCGGGCGGATGGGATGGCAGTGGGGAACCATGGCTTAGAGACGCGCTCGTCCGAAATGTGGGGTAAGTTATGAAAGTACCCCCACCGATTTGAGGCGGTTCTTTCGGTTCAAGGGTACCACAGGCATTTCGCGTGTCAGGATTTCACAGGAGGTGGGAGTTTTCGCGCGAGTTGTAATTTCGGAATAGCAAGGCGCGGGTTGAGATGGAGGGAGTTGTCGGAGCACAACAAGACAAAGATATATCTTCAATATTTCGGGCTAACAAGTCACCGGTTGAAGAGGCGGGAGTTTCGCAGCACGATAGACATAGACGCTAGCTTGAATTTTCGGCATAACAAGGCGCGGCTTTAAATTTCGGAAGAACAAGCTTAACGTGTACCCAAAAAGAAGACAATTTGCACCTCAACACGCACAACACACACAAACACCATTTAGACAAGAGTAATGTACACGTGCATTGCACGCATGAGATTTGGCAACCAAATTATGAATAAATACCACATTATAGCATGCAAGCTTTGAGTCATATATGCATGATGTAGATGTTCGTTTCATTCTTATAGTTCATTTCATTCAAAATCATCTAGTTTTTATAAGAAAGCTAATCTATTTTAAGATTCATGGAATTGTGCGTCGTAAGAAATAAAGTAAAAACAGATAATGGCAAATCATGTAGAAAAACATTTGGGCAATTCTAATACGGAAGATTCTAGAACAAATAAGAAGTGCTTGTGTTTTGATGTTTGTGCATTATGCTTAAGTTCAACCATGGAGTATTCTAGATTATACATGTGGTGAAATCTGGTTGTCGGAGGATATGACCACGGGTAGCCAAGCCGGCTCCCCCTGGCCTTTCTAGAAAAATTACGAGCCGATCCGGCCCTCAAGGATCCAAGACATGGGGCCGCCTTCCTCTTGCCGGCTGTCTCCCAGGCCGACTATCGGAAGGCGATCCGACTCCAGCCGTCATAAAGAAAGCTGCGGGAGGGCCGGCTTCAAGAAGCCGGCCACGAGAAGGCCGACTCCAAGAAGCCGGCTCCCACAAAGCACTCAAGATTGTACCCTCGAAGTCTTCATCCGCCTAACGGCGATGTGACGGGGTGTGGCTACAGTAAAGCCTGCCACCCCTGAATCCCGGTGCATGCCTGGCACAGTGCACCGTACGGGTGGCCATGACCCGTCCGGTGCACCATTGTTGCCATGTTGACCCTGATATCATCCACGACGGGCCGCCAGCGCGGCCCACGGGCGGTGGGCCCCTTCGGGCAGAGAGACACCCGAAGGCGGCCAGGCCTCCCCCAGTCGACCCAAGACAGAGCCGGCTCCCCACAGCCGGCTTGCCATCTCCCTCGAAGAAGGTGCCCCATTAAGGAGACAAGACACGGTGAGGCTACAGCAATCGCCCGCCGGACGGCGGCACTGTAGCCACGCCTACCTCGACAAAGCCCTCGTCACCAGGATTGAGCAACAGTAACCAGCCGCCGACAAGGCCCTGGACAGTGGGGCCTGCCTGTCGACCACGAAGCCGGCAGCCGGCGGGACCCACCAGCCGGCGGGCCCCAGCAGCCGGCGCAAAGGCCGGCAAGCGTAGTCATAGACGGCTGGGCCCCGCGCCCAGCCGGATTACCATTGTAACCCCGGGAGGTAGGCCTATATAAACCCCCCGGGGCACCCATGCAAAGGGTTGATCCCTACTAGTTCTAGACACCACACAAGGAGAAGAAGAGAGCGAGTCGTGCCCTTCTTCCTCCTCTCACCAAACAGCTCTAGGAGCATCGTGTAGCTACTTGTTCATCTAGTGATCATGCGGAGACCCCGCAGAGCAGCAGTAGGTGTGTTATCTCCTCGGAGAGCCCCGAAGCTGGGTAAGATTCGCCGGCATGCATGTCTTCGCCTCATCCCGTTTCCAGGCACCGGCGATGTCTTACTGGCTCCCACAATGATAAGCCACCCGTTGGCATATGTCGCACCTACCACCCGACATTTGGCGCCCACCATGGGGCCAGGTGCACCGTCGTCCGGAGACCTGTTCTGGACGGGAACCCTCTTCCTCCCCAGCGAGCGTAGCCAGCCTGGCACGGCCGATGGCGCTTGCCACGACGCGCTGCAAGGCGTCACCAGCATCTGCGCGGCGAGTAGCCTCGCCGATCTCCTCGATAAAACCTTCATCTCCGACAAGCTCGCCTCCGACGCGGGCACCGACCGCCTCGTCACCTCTTCATCCAGCTTCACGTCTCCGGCGAGCCAGCCGTGGACTTGGAGTCGGTTGGTTCCACCGATCCGATGCCTGTCGACTCCGACATGGCTTCACTCAACACTTTCCCCACCAACGTCATGATCTACAATGACCCGCTTCCCCGGGCCGATGGTTGCGACGCTGTCACTACCGAGGTGATGGTCATCGGCCACGGCGATGCTCCCGACGAAAGCGCCCATGACGCCCCGCATGCGGTGGCCCACGTTTGTCCATCCCCCTCCCGGCTGACGCTGACGACGAAGCACTGGAGGCTCGCCGCCTCGCCCTCCTCGCGGAGGGCCGGAGGCTGGCCACCATGAGACGCCTTACTGAGGCCCACCAGCGTTAAGCCAACCGCGCTGCCTTCGGCACGCCGGCCCCGGGCGGGCCAAGCCGGGCCGGCGTCGTCAAGCAATGCGGCGCTGTCATCGCCGACACGCTGGCGGTCGACCGCCCAGTCTATGCCACTCCACTCGAGAACCTGTGTGCCGCCCAGGCGGCTGTAGACGAGTTGGACGGATTGGAGGCCGAAGAACTCCCCCACATGACCAGACGCATCCAGCAGCTAATTGATGCGGCTGCGCAGCGGCACGAAGCCGACGCTCGCGTGGAAAACCTCCCCCCGCACCAAGATCACAGCGCGATGTCTCGGACACCGACCACGGGCAAAGCCCGCGCGCGGCGCGAGAAAGAGCCGGCCGTCAGCCGAAGCCGAACCCGGATTTCCATCGAACGAGACGCCGAAGGCCATCCCCGGGCCGTGGAGTGGCGAGGCAGCCCGTCCCCGCCTCGGCCCCGTGGGGAGAGATACCCCACCCCACCGCATGTTGCGCATCTGACTCTCAGCAGCCGTCTAGGTCGCGGCGAGGGAGTCCGCGAGAATGACGCCCGCCATCGGATCGACCGCCTAGCGCGATCCCTGGCAATGGAAGAAGAAGACGATGTCGGCCCGCCTTGTTTCGGCCCCCGCATCCGCGATGAGCCTTTCCCCAAAGGGTTCTCGCTCCCAAGAGACACGCCCAAGTACAATGGCTCCGTGAAGCCGAAAGATTGGCTGACCGACTACTCCACGGCGGTTAGCATAGCAAACGGCAACAGGCGCGTTGCCGTGAAGTACGTGCCCCTCATGTTGCAAGGCACGGCGCGGACTTGGCTCAACAGCCTCAAGACGTACAGCATCAACAGCTGGCTAGACTTCACAGAAGCCTTCGTCCGCAACTTCAACAACACCTACAAGCGGGCTCCCAAGCCCAGACAGCTCTCCTTGTGCGTGCAAGGCCCCGCCGAGTCCACTCGCGACTACCTCACGCGTTGGGCCGAGCTCCGCAACTCTTGGGAAGGGGTGCACGAGGTGCAAGCCATAGAGTACTTCACTGCCGGGTGCCGAGAAGGCACCCTCCTCAAGCACAAGCTCCTCTGCGACGAGCCAACTACCCTTGACGAGCTTCTGGTCATAGCGGACAAGTACGCCACCGCCGACTCCTCAATGAACGCCGAACTCCGGGTAGACGTCTCCGGGAAAGTACTCAACCCGGCGCCCAAGACGCCGGCTGGGGACTCCGGTCGACGCCCACACCAGAACGACCACAAGCGCAAGGGCCCCTTGCCGCCCTCCACCAGTCGGCAGGTGGCCACAGTCGAAGACGAGCTGCCCGAAGGGCGGTCCACACCCAAGAAGCAGAGGGGCGGCAAGCCGGCTTGGCAGCCAGCCTTCTCCTACGAGCAAACTCTCGACGCCCCATGCAAGTTCCACAGCGGCGCGAAGCCATCCAACCACACAACCCGGAAGTGTCATTGGCTCACCCAAATCTCCAAGGGCGAAGGGCTCGCACCGCCTCCGCCTGCTGGTCCGCCACCTCCGGCTCCGCAGCCGCCGACCGCGCGGCCTGCAGTCGGAGCCGTGCACGACGAGTTCCCCAATGAGCAGGCCACCTACGTCATCTTTATGAGCCAGTCCGAAGACCGGTGCAGCAAACGCCAAGAGCACCGGGAAGTCAGCATGGTCGCTGCCACCCCCGCCGAGCACATGCACTGGTCAGAAAAACCTATCGGATGGAGCCGGGCCGACCACCCGGAAGTGATGCTGTCTCCCGGCTCTTACGCATTGGTTTTGGATGCCACCTTTGCAACGGATAGACGCGCCGCCCGCTTCTCCCGCGTGCTGATAGACGGCGGGAGCAGCATCAATATCCTGTACCATGACACCCTGGAGAAGCTGAATGTCAAGACGAAGCAACTCATGCCAACTCGGACTGTGTTCCATGGCATTGTACCCGGCCTGTGCTGCGCTCCCATTGGCAAGACCAAGATTGATGTGCTCTTTGGGGACAAGGATCATTTCCGCCGGGAAGCAATCTGGTTTGAAGTGGTGGACCTGGAGAGCCCCTACCATGCGTTGCTAGGCCGACCTGCCTTGGCCAGGTTCATGGCAGTCCCCCACTATGCTTACCTCAAGATGAAGATGCCAAGCACCAAGGGCGGCATCACCATAGCTGGCGATTACAAGATGTCCTCCGAGTGTGCAGCAGCCAGCAGCCGGCTGGCCGAGTCCCTTGTGATTGCCAAAGAAAAGAAGATATTGGATCGAGTTGTGGCCCTGGCCGGCAAGTAGTCGGCCTTGTCCCCCGACCCCAAGGAGTATGATGTCCAAGGGTCTTTCCGGCCGGTCAAGGAGACAAAGAAGATACCTCTCGACCCCGAGCACCCAGAGAGGTTTGCCGTCATCGGGGCAAACTTAAATAACAATTAGGAAGGCGAGCTCGCCGATTTCCTCCATGAGAATCGGGACATCTTCGCATGGTCTCCCAAGGACATGTCGGGTGTTCCGAAGGAATTCGCCGAGCACAAGCTACACGTTCGAGAAGACGCAAAACCAGTCAAACAACCCCTCCACCGACTGTCGGAGGAGAAAAGAAGGATTGTAGGAGAAGAGATAGCCCGGCTTTTGGCAGCCGACTTCATTATGGAAGTCTTCTTTCCAGAGTGGCTCGCCAACCCGGTCCTCGTGCTAAAGAAGAACAACAAGCGGCGCATGTGTATAGACTACGCGAGCCTCAACAAGGCCTGCCCCAAGATCCCTTTGCCCTGCCGAGGATTGACCAAGTGATAGACTCCACGGTCGGATGCGAGCTGTTGAGTTTCTTGGATGCTTACTCAGGATACCACCAAATAAAGTTAGATCCGGCAGACCACCTGAAGACCGCCTTCATCACACCATTCGGAGCCTTCTGCTACCTGACTATGACATTCGGCTTGAGAAATGCCGGTGCCACTTTTCAGCGTTGCATGCAGAAGTGCCTCCTCAAGCAGCTCGGCAGAAACGCCCACGTCTACATAGACGACATTGTGGTGAAGACGGAGAAGCGCAGCACCCTCCTGGAAGACCTCAAGGAAACATTTGAGAACCTGCGCCGATTCCAAATCAAGCTCAACCCCGAGAAATGCGTGTTCGGAGTGCCAGCCGGCCAACTCCTAGGCTTCCTGGTCTCCGAACGCGGCATCGAATGCAACCCGGTAAAGATCAAGGCCATTGAAAGAATGGCGATCCCCACCAAGCTGCGGGATGTCCAGAAGTTCACCGGATGCTTGGCCTCCCTGAACCGCTTCATCAGCCGGCTCGGAGAGAAAGCCCTCCCCCTCTACCGCCTCATGAAGAAGACCACCCACTTTGAGTGGAATGACCAGGCCGACCAAGCTTTTCACGAGCTGAAGAAGATGCTGGCCACGCCGCCTGTCCTGGCGGCGCCGACTGAGAAAGAGACGATGCTCCTCTACATCGCTGCAACCAGCCGGGTGGTCAGCACCGTCATCGTAGTCCAATGCCCAGAAGAGGGTCGAGCCCAGCTGGTCCAGAGGCCAGTGTACTATTTGAGTGAGGTGATGTCCGCCTCGAAGCAGAACTACCCGCACTACCAGAAGATGTGCTATGGCGTGTACTTCGCCGCCAAGAAGCTGAAGCCCTATTTCCAAGAGCATCCCATCAAGGTCGTATGCACTGCCCCACTGGCCGAGATCATAGGCTGCCGGGATGCATCCGGCCGGGTGGCGAAATGGGCCATCGAGCTGGCCCCCTACACGATCTTCTACCAACCTCGCACCGCCATCAAGTCCCAAGCATTGGCCGACTTCCTTGTCGACTGGGCCGAGACCCAGTACCTGCCGCCGGCTCCCGACTCCACTCATTGGCGCATGCACTTCGATGGGTCCAAGATGCGCACCGGCTTGGGAGCCGGCGTCGTCCTTACCTCTCCCAAAGGCGACAAGCTCAAATACACGCTGCAAATTCACTTTGCCGCCTCCAACAACATGGCCGAGTACGAGGCACTCATACACGGGCTCCGGCTTGCCAAAGAACTTGGCATTCGCCGGATCCTATGTTATGGCGACTCGGACTTGGTGGTCCAACAATCATCTGGCGACTGGGATGCCAAGGACGCAAATATGGCAAGCTACCGCTTCCTTGTTCAGCATATCAGTGGGTATTTTGAAGGATGTGAGTTCCTCCACGTACCGCGAGCCGACAATGAGCCGGCCGATGCCCTGGCTCGAATAGGCTCCACTCGGCAAGCAATACCAACCGGTGTCTCTCTACAACGCCTCCTCAAACCGTCTATCAAGCCGTCTCCAGAATCCAATTCCATCTTTGTGCCGCCTGACCCCGACGCAGCCGGGTCCGGCTCGAAGAACCAGGCAGGCGCCCTGGGAACTCCGACAGTCGGCCTAGGGACGTCAGCAAGTGGCTCGGGGACTTCCGTAGTTACGCCCGACCTGGGGACTGCTACACCCGGCTCGGGGACTGCGGTAGCCGGCCCGGGAACCGCGCCAGCACAACAGGCGGCGGCCGACTCCAGCATTTCACTGCCCAGCCCGCCCGCCCTGGTCGCAGTAGCAGTGTTGGCAATAGAAGAAGTCACAGCTCCATCATGGGCACAACCCATCCTCAACTTCCTAGTAAACCAAGATCTGCCGGCTGATGAGACAGAAGCAAGGCGATTCCAACGTCGAGCCGGGGCATACACAATCATCAACAGAGAACTCGTCAAGCGCAGTGCCACTAGAGTCCTCCAGCGATGTGTCGAGCAAGAGAAGGGCATTGCAATCCTCAGAGACATCCACCAAGGAGAATGCGGCCACCATGCGGCCTCAAGATCACTCGTTGCCAAAGCTTTCCGCCATGGTTTCTTTTGGCCGACTGCTTTGGATGACGCCAATGAGTTAGTTAAACATTGCAAGGGGTGCCAATTCTTCAGCTCCAAGCAGCACATGCCGGCCTCGGCACTCAAGACCATTCCCCTCACTTGGCCCTTCGCCGTTTGGGGACTAGACATGGTAGGCCCGTTCAAGACGGCGCGCGGCGGCATGACACATCTGTTAGTCGCTGTGGACAAATTCACCAAGTGGATTGAGGCAAAACCGATCAAGAAGCTGAATGGGCCGACTGCAGTCACATTCATCGCAGATATAACAACCCGGTACGGCGTGCCACACAGCATCATCACCGATAATGGTACAAATTTCGCCAAGGGAGCCTTGGCACGTTTCTGTGTGACGCAGGGCATCCGGCTGGACCTGGCGTCCGTTGCCCACCCACAGTCAAACGGCCAGGTCGAACGGGCCAACGGCCTCATCCTTTCCGGCATCAAGCCCCGGCTGGTCGTACCACTGGAGCGTTCGGCCGGCTGTTGGCTCGATGAGCTGCCGGCCATCCTCTGGAGTCTGCGCACAACCCCAAACAAGTCGACCAGCTTCACTCCTTTCTTCCTCGTGTATGGTGCCGAGGCGGTCATCCCAACTGACATCGAGTTCGACTCGCCTCGGGTAACCATGTACACAGAGGCGGAGGCCAAGGAAGCACGAGAAGACGGCGTCGACCTGCTGGAAGAAGGCCGGCTGTTAGCTCTCAGCCGATCTGCCATCTACCAGCAGGGTTTGTGCCGCTATCACAGTCAGAAGGTCAGGCCAAGATCTTTCCAAGAGGGCGATCTTGTGCTCCGGCTGATCTAGCGAACAGCCGGCCAGCACAAGCTCTCGGCCCCTTGGGAAGGCCCCTTCATCGTCAGCAGAGCTTTGGGCAATGACTCCTACTACCTAATCGACGCACAGAAGCCCAAGGCGCGCAAGAGAGACGACTCCGGCAAGGAGTCGGAACGACCATGGAACGCCAACCTCCTCCAAAGATTTTACAGTTGAAATACAGTATGTATCATGCTAACTTTTGTACTAAGTACGAGACAATAGGCCCCCCGAGGAGAGCTCGGGGACTACCACCTTCTATCTATAAATGAAGAACATTATGCTTATGACCTTGTCATTACTTTCACTTTTTCTTTGTCCGGCACCGGGTTCGACTAGTCGGCCCGGGGACTGGCCGCCTAGAGTTATATTAGAAGTCCTACCTGCAGTCAGACAAGTAGCGTGCCGGCACCCAAGCTCTCTCTCGCCAAAAGTCGTAGCTCGAAGAACCGGCTGTCCAACTGGCGAGAGTTAAAAGCAGGAAAGGATGCCCACACGAAAAATGTCTAGGGACTAACGGACTAATATAACGAAAGCCAGTTTGTCTCCTACCACCGACCAACTACCAGAGTAGCCGGCCGGCCGGCTTCCATTCACTTCACTTCAATCCAAGAAAGCTCGAGTACTTGCCTCCCCAAAAGGGGAAGGAGGCAGAGGAAAAAGCCTAAGGATAAAAAGCATACGTGAATGGAAACCAAACATGCACACAATCATATTTACACAAAAGACCTTCACAAGGCCAGCATTAAACATAGTTCGAATACACCCCAAGTGGGTGGAACTGCGCAAGTTTAATAAAAATTGTTCAAAGGACAACAAGCAGGGAAAGCAACGGCAGACTAAGCCAGGGGAGCGACTAGCGAGTCGGGCAGGTCGGCGGAGACAGCAGTGCCGGCTGGAGGAGTGGCCGGCTGGCGAACCTCGGCATGATCACCGCCCCCCGCTGAAGGCGCGCTTGCGCGCGCCTCGTTGCTGGAGGCACGGTCAGGCTGAGGCTGGCCGGCTGATTCACCAGCCGGCTCGACGTCTTCGCCTTCTTCTCCTTCGTCATCTTCGCCTTCGTCGCTGGAGGCGATCTCCTCTGCCGAGTCTTCACCCGCTGCCGGGTCCAGCCCGAACCACTCCTCCGGCTGAGCGACGCCATCGTCATTTATTTCAGGTGCAAAGACACTAATGTCAGTGCACTCGGCGATCCTCGACGCACGCTGAGCAATAGCCGGCCGCACCTCTTCTATCTCCTCGTTGGCCTCCAGCCGCCAGGTGCGCAGCTGGTCCAGGCTCAGCCCTGGATACCAAGCTCGGACGAACTCCAGCACCCGCCCAGCTCCAAGCCGGGCCGCTGATGCTTTCCAAGCTTCGAAACGGCCAACCGCAACCTCCAGCCAGTCGGCAGTCCGGCTCGGGGTGCGGGGAATCGTCTCGCCAGGCCAAAGGGCGGCCAACACCTGCGCTCCGGCGCGCTGGAGGCGGCGGAGCATGCGATGAGCCGGCTGCAGCCGCGCTTGGACTGCCAAGAGCTGCTCCTCAAGCGTCCGGCTCACGTCCGGCGCGATGTCGGCCCCCGCCTGACGGCGCGCTTCGCAATGGTCCTTGATGGTTTGGGCAGCGAAGGCGAAGTACCCGGGAAAGTAGTCTGCACAGAGAATAAAAAGCAGCAAAAGTCAAAACACAAATCAGACGGCAGGGGGCAGGCAGGGAGCAAGGAAAGCGGCTTACCGTCGATCAAATCTTCAATACGGCCGAAGTCTTCGTTCAGCGCTTGCCTGGTCTCAGCCCAGCCTGCCGCTTCGGTCTCGAACTCGGCCTTCAAGGCGTCTACGCTATCCTACACCTTCTTCAGGGCCGCCCTGTGGCTCTCCTCCTGGTCAGCCAGCTTCTTGGCCAGGCGGTCATGCTCCAGGACCAAAGCGTCGTACTCGGTTTCCTTGGCACAAAGGGCGGCCTGCGCCTCGCTGAGCTGCACCCTCAAGTCGGCGTTGGCTCCTGCGAGCACGAAAGGCAAAAGAAAAACCAATAAGGAATAAGTCGTCAGGGAAGATCCGACCCGACTGGAGATGAACAAAACCAAGTACTTACTCCGGCTGCTGATCAGGTCTTCGATTCTCCGGCCCAGCTCCTGAGCCTGGGAGTTGAAGGCAGCAGCGCGGAGGTTATGATACTCCTGAAAGAACAGACAGGAGGCGGGTATAAGATGGGTGTCGGGACCTAGTAAGTTTCGAGCCGCCTGCGCAGTAGCCGACTCGGAACTCGGGGACTACACCCAGTGGGTGCGCTGATGCGCCCCCACGGAAGAAATCAAGAGAACAAAACAACCAAGGCTAGAAGACTCACCCGGATGACGGCCCGCGTCGCAAGGAACTCCTGGGTGTAGTGCTGCAGCGAGGCGGCTTGGGCCTGAAGCCGGTTCCGAACCTCTTGGGCCGCCACGTTCAGCTCGCCCGTCCCCCCGCTGGGAGTCCACTCGAACGTACCGGTGCTGGCCGCCTCCAGGGCCTCCGCCGTCTGGCTGGCACCCGAACCTCGGTGCGGCTCCGGCGCGGCGGTGCCTCCCCCTGCGCACCGGCGCGTTGCCGACTGCACCTCGAGGCCGGCTCCTGCTTCCGGCTCACCCCCAGCCGGCTGCTCTGGCGCCGCAGCGGATTGGCCGCTTTGGCCCACTTCGGTCGACGCCGACTGCGGCATCCTTTCCATGGAGGCCACATGGACCTCCCTCCTCTCCATCACCGGTGGCGCTTGGTTGACCTCCTCCAGCGGAGGCATAGGGATGTCGGGGGCCATGGCACGGAGGGGAATGGCGAGCAGCGGGGGCTGGTTGTGCGAAGCCCCGGCCTCCGTCTCCGCGGCTGCCGCCTCCACCCGGGCCTTGGCTGTCGCATCGGCCTGCTCCTTCGCCGCCTGGGTGACTCTTCGCTCCGCCGCCTCCCTCTCCTCATGCGCCTCACGCGCGTTCCGCTCCGTGGCCTCCCTAAGGTCCGCGCGGGGGTCCACGCGACGGGAGCCGGAGGATCCTCCAGTCGGCCCGACTATGGAGGCACCAGGGCCGCGCTCAAGGGAAAGCGGCGCCCTGCCCGGCCGGCGAAGAAAGGGTTAGAAGGGTTTTTAATCGGAGAGAACAACAAATATACATAAAATATACAAGACATTCGACGACTTACGCCGAGATCGCCTGCGGCTGCTTCACCGCCTTGCGGAAGCGGGCCGCCTTCGCGGCCGCCGCGTCCCGCCTGGTCGCCGCCGTGGAAGCCTTGGGTTTCTTCGACCGGCTGCCGAAGAAGGTCGACGCGGCCCGGCGCTTCTGCGCGCCGCCACGGGCAGCCGGCGCGGCGGACGAGCCCGCGCCTTGAAGATCAGGCGCCGGCTGGCGGTGCCGGACGGCTTCGACCTCATCATCATCCGGCCAGTCCTCGAAGCCGTCTCCAGGCCTTGCGCTTCCTGCCTCGTCGCCTTCCCCCATGATGGCGTCTTCCATGGCGGCCGCCCCCAGGTCCGGATCGTCGGCGCCGTCCACCATGCGGTTGGCCTGGAGCTGGCGCTCTACACCTGTGGCCCCGGTCATTGGTTGAAGAAGAGGGTTCTGCCAAGGGAGAACCGACTAATCAGAAGTCGGCTGTCATGAGGCCGGCTACAAAAGGAAGAAAAAAGGAAAAACTTACTATCGGCGGAGGGTTGGCGCGGGAATATGGACTCTTGCCGTATCGCCAATCTTCGGTGAGCTTGCAATTGGAGATGTAGTTCACCATGTAAGATACCTCCGCGTGAGGCATCTCCCTGGTGCTCAGCCGGCACGGGTCGAAGCGCCCGCTCATTTGGCAGATCATGTGTGGCCAGCCTTAGAGCGGAAGTACCCGGCGCTCCACGAAGGCGGCCACCAAGTCGGCTCTGGTCAGGCCTTCCGACTGGATCATCACCCGGAGCCGGGAGACGGCTGCGTTCCCGGCCTGAGACAGCGACCTGGCCCGGTAGCTCTACGAGGGTTGCCTCCCAGCCGGCGGGCCGGCTACGTAAGCCGGCAGGTTGACGTAGTCGCCTTGCTGGGCGATGTTCTTCATGTAGAAGTAAGACTTCTGCCAAAGCTTCACCGACTGGATCAGCGAGATGGGCGGGAACGGATTGTTCTCGCCCGTCCGCCTCATGGCGATGAAGGCTCCGCAGGGGGCGGGCACGCCCGCGACGACGGTGCCGAGCTTGCTCTGGAAGAACTCCCCCCAGAGCTCGAGAGTGGGGAGAACCCCCAGAAATCCCTCGCATAGGGTGACGAAGGCCGACAGCAGCATCACCGTGTTGGGCGTCAGGTGATGCGGCTGGAGGTGGTAGAACTCGAGGAAGGCCAGAAGAAATCCGCTCGCCGGGAGGCCGAAGCCGCGCAGGCAGTGCGAGCGGAAGATCAACCGCTCGCCTTCCTCCGGCGCCGGCGAGATCTCTCTCTTCGGCGCCCGACGAACCAGCACGAGGTCCTCGCCCGGTAGGCGCCATGTCCGACGGAGGAACTCAACGTGATCCTCGTGGACATTGGAGCCGTCCCACGAGCTCGACAGCGCCATGGGGGCGGTGCGACGGGGAGCAAGACGAGACGACGGAGAAACGGTGCGGCGATGGGTGTTGCAGCAGCGGAAGGAAGGAGAAAGAAGTGGAAGAAGGGGCGGAGCGAGGGAGAGCGCGGGAGCCTCTGCCGCTCCCACTCCTCCCCCTACTTATAGACCCGCACAGAGGAGCCGAGGAGGCGCGGCGTGGGGGAACGTGGGGATTAACTGCGCCCACTCCCCCACGTACCGCGATTATTGCGCCCTAGCGGCATGATAAAACCGCCGCGGGAAGGCGAGCGGTCCATATCGGCCGCAGAAGATCCACGCTTGGACCGAGGCGTGGGAGTGGCGGGCCCGGGCCTGCGGAGGCGTCCCGTCGCGCGCGTGCGATGGCAGGATCTCCCTGCCACATGGCCCACGGGATGGCGCGCGGTCAGCTCGCAGGCCGACCCGCGTTCCCGCCAACAAGAAACGGGGCTATTCCCAAGACGGCGCGCGCAAGCGAGGCCGACCCCTCAGGGAAGGAAACTGACCAAGCTTCTCGTCCCTTTGTCAGCCTCGGAGCTCGATCAGCTTCAGGGACTACTGTCGGAGGATATGACCACGGGTAGCCAAGCCGGCTCCCCCTGGCCTTTCTAGAAAAATTACGAGTCGATCCGGCCCTCAAGGATCCAAGACATGGGGCCGCCTTCCTCTTGCCGGCTATCTCCCAGGCCGTCTATCGGAAGGCGATCCGACTCCAGCCCTCATAAAGAAAGCTGCGGGAGGGCCGGCTTCGAGAAGCCGGCTACGAGAAGGCCGACTCCAAGAAGCCGGCTCCCACAAAGCAGTCAAGATTGTACCCTCGGAGTCTGCATCCGCCTAACGGCGATGTGACGGGGTGTGGCTACAGTAAAGCCTGCCACCCCCGAATCCCGGTGCACGCCTGGCACAGTGCACCGTACAGGTGGCCATGACCCGTCCGGTGCGCCATTGTTGCCATGTTGACCCTGATATCATCCACGATGGGCCGCCAGCGCGGCCCACTGGCGGTGGGCCCCTTCGGGCAGAGAGACACCCGAAGGCGGCCAGGCCTCCCCTAGTCGACCCAAGACAGAGCCGGCTCCCCACAGCCGGCTTGCCATCTCCCTCGAAGAAGGTGCCCCATTAAGGAGACAAGACACGGTGAGGCTACAGCAATCACCCGCCGGATGGCGGCACTGTAGCCACGCCTACCTTGACAAAGCCCTCGTCACCGGGATTGAGCAACAGTAACCAGCCGCCGACAAGGCCCTGGACAGTGGGGCCTGCCTGTCGACCACGGAGCCGGTAGCCGGCAGGACCCACCAGCTGGCGGGCCCCAGCAACCGGCGCAAAGGCCGGCGAGCGTAGTCACAGACGGCTGGGCCCTGCGCCCAGCCGGATTACCATTGTAACCCCGGGAGGTAGGCCTATATAAACCCCCCGGGGCACCCATGCAAAGGGTTGATCCCTGCTAGTTCTAGACACCACACAAGGAGAAGAAGAGAGCGAGCCGTGCCCTTCTTCCTCCTCTCACCAAGCAGCTCTAGGAGCATCGTGTAGCTACTTGTTCATCTAGTGATCATGCGGAGACCCCGCAGAGCAGCAGTAGGGGTGTTATCTCCTCGGAGAGCCCCGAAGCTGGGTAAGATTCGCCGGCGTGCATGTCTTTGCCTCATCCCGTTTCCAGGCACCGGCGATGTCTTACTCGCTCCCACAATGATAAGCCACCCGTTGGCATATGTCGCACCTACCACCCGACACTGGTGGAATCTAGATGATATCCAACGGCCAGTAGTGCTCAAATTTGCCATCTTTGGACCATCGGATTCGCCTCATCCAATGACTATCTTTCAAAGTTAAAGTTACCCGCACACAATATAAAAAAATAATATATATATATATAGGGGTATATATATAGATATGTGATGCCAAAGCCGCCCATCATCTGCAATTAGAATAGTGTGTCCATGCACGGATGCGATGTGGCCAAATGATGTCTGCCATCAGTATCTCAAATTCAAATCAGTCTGACCTTGTTCAATGTGTATACATTACAACATGCTCGTTTCCAAACCACACCGCGCAGATCTCCGTTATATTCATGCATGCATGGGTTTCAAACATCAGGATCTCTTATTCAAATATTTGAATTCAACTTTACATTGATTATGACCTCACCTATTCTTTTACACCCACAAAGTAGTCTTCTCTTTATAATTGTACTACTAACTTTCTCTCGTGCTTGCATGCACACACACTACCAGTCGGCATTATCCATCACACGCATGCAATCTTTTTATTCAGGTCGGTCTCCCATGAAGGCACACACCCACACACATCCCCCTCTTCATCATATCAGGCATTCTTTATCTATCACGCGTGCATGCGCAATGATCGATGTTCCCCTATGTATGTGTGTATATAGCTAGGTCTTTCATAGTTTTCCACACAAACCGATCAATCGATATATCCAGTGAGGTCTCACCCTCTTTCCCACGTCCACATCAATCAATCTATACCTCTCTATATAGGATTAACATATATAGCTAATACACCCACATTAATTATATATCCAACGTCCCCCTCTCACCATCCATGCCTTCCGCTTCATCTCTCAGACGCGTGCACAATGGCAAAGACAGGGGCAGTAAGGGCCCTGCCCCCTCCGCCCAAACATCACTATATATTGAGGCTAATATGAATGTGATCATTAGACAATTGTTGCTAAAAATGGTTTAAGTTCATGAATTGACCCTCCTCGTAAAGGATTAGCAATGCTTGGCCCCCTGGCTCATTTATTTTTCATGGCTCCACCACTGTGCGCAACAGCGCACGTGTTCGCCCCCTATCTCTAAATATCGATCTCGCACTTGTGCATTCCTTCATAGTCTCCCTCCACTCGGCCCCTCACACCATCTTCTAGTCCCCCACCAGATTTTGCCACATGTACAATCTAGCAAGCTCCATGGTTGAACTTAAGCATAATTCACAAACCTCAAAACAACAGTGGTTCTCTTTTGTTCTAGAATCTTCCGTATCATAACTGCCCAAACTTTTTTTCTAGTTGAATTGCCATTATTTGTTTTTACTTTATGCTTTACAACGCACAATTCCATGAATCATAAAATAGATTAAGGGCTTCTTTGATTCAAAGGATTATCAAAGAAATTTTGGAGGATTCTAATCATTAGGAATTTTTCCTATCTTGGTTGTTTGATTAGTAGGATTGTAAACCATAGGAATTTTTCCATATGATTCATTTGCACTAGATTTCATAGGAAACATCCCATCCACTCAAACCTCTTTGAAAGAATTCTGCGTTTTTTCTATGCACAATCAAACACTCATACAATCCTGTAGGATTCAAGACGACATTCCACTATAATCCCATGTTTTTCCTATTCCCGCGTTCTTAGCTTTTTTATAAAAACTAATTGATTTTGAATGAGATGAAATATAAGAATTAAACGAAGGGCTACATCAGGCATATATGACTCAGAGCTTACATGCTATAGTGTGGTATTTATTCATAATTTGGTTGCAAAATCTGATGCGTGCAATGCACGTGTACCTTACTAGTACTTCGAGTATGTTCAAAACACGTAAATTAGAATACCAATGGCATGCTACACAGTGTCTCTCTTATAGTTCATGAAGCCACATGGCACATGTGGAGGTGTTGTCGCGACCTCCTTGCGTGGATTGATCACAGTGACGTGCTGCTGGTTCCAGAAGAATGTACTCATCCTCCCTGAGTCATACTGGCGGTACATGCATGAAGCGAAAATGTGCACGCACGCCACGCACACACTCATTCCCTCGCATGCACACGCGAGTACACGGGCGGACGCAATGTTGTACCAAGATCCACCCCATGTGATAATTTGACGCGTGTAAAGTCGTTCACTTCATTCATGGTCAATTAATACAGTGCATGCAAATTGAGTGGACGTGAGGGCGGAAGAAAGACATTATTACTCCACTGCGCGCATGCGAGTAGTTAAATCGTGGGTTGCTAATAGTACTTCCATTGGTCTCCTTCATATTTTGTGCCAATTTTTGACAGTGACATAATATTTACGCACTTGAGCAGTGTAGTACTTGAAATGTATGTTCCGCTAAACTCACCGGGAGCCGTTTCGGGCCTCGAAACCAAAACCATCAATTAATCCTTGTTCCCATCACATTCGAAAGCCTGCTCACACCTACTAGTATGTACCAAACCTGAACATGTTCCCACTATGCATGTATTAGTAGCAGTGCTAGTACTTAGGTTATAAAAAGGGGAACTACCTAACCAAAAATTACTCTACCTTTCCTCCTCGTAAGTGCTTCTTCTTCGTCCGTCATTGCCATGGCCGGTGAGCAGAGCTCTAGGTCGAGAACTACTCGTAACAAGGGAGCGGCAACCAAGGCTGCGGAAAAAAAGAGGGCTCGCCGCCATGCAAAGACCTCGAAAGATCTCTCACGGGCAGGTGATGGCTCCCAGGAGCGCCCTAGCAGCGAAGGCGAACATGCCGAGCCGGCGGAGCTGGAGTCTTTATCCCTCGACGGCATGCCCGATCAGCTCAATAAGCACCTCAATAAGCAGAAGGAGTTCATCCAAGGCTTGATGGAGTTGCTGAAGGAGAGCCTCGACGACATGCCCGCACTGAGCTCAATCAGCAGGGGGCGTTGACCGCCGGCTTGGTGATGCTGCTGAAGAAGAGCATTGCCTCGGAGAAGAAGGCGACTAGCGAAATCCTGCGACTTCAAGAGGACAAGGCGAAGCTCTGCCATGAGATCGACCTGTTGAAAGAGAAGAACGCCAGCTGGAAGAAGCTGCATGAGAATAGTAGTTCCTCCACGAAGATGATGCAGGCCCTCGTCATGGAACAGAAGGAGGAGTTGGTGAAGCTCCGCATCGAGCACCCAGCTGCTGTCAAGGTACGTAATGCGGCCGTGGAACAGATGATTAAGGCTCGCATCAAGAAATCCCGCGTCATGGACAGAATGAAGAAGATGGCGGAGGAGACGCGCAAGGAGATGGAGGTCGTGGAGGAGATGAAGAAGCAGTTACGACTCCGCGGCGAATTAGATCATTTGGGGTGATAATCTTCCTTCTTCTTTTGCTCCTGTGTTTCATCTTTTGCTTCGGGTGTTTCGCCGCACATGTCATGTTCTCTGCAAGGCATGAATAGAACAATGGTTTTTCTGAGGGAATGAATAGAACAATGCTAACAATGAGATGACTAGCAAATTAGATCATTTTTATCGCCATATGACACTGGGCTGCCATGTTTCGTGCTCCTCCGTCGCAGTACTACTCTAGTGGAAAACTTGAGTATACCGCACAGTTCTTCGCTCCTCCTCGATCAGGTCGTTGGCGCATTTATACGAGCAGTCAAATCACAAGGCCTCGCCTTCCAGCAGCAATGAGCCATCAAATCACAAAGGCCCTCGCCTCTCGTGAAACCAACCAAGCTAGACTGCCCCGCCCTCTAGCCTTTTAAAAAATGTATACTTTTGTACAGCAGTAGTATCGATGGATTGCGCCATGGAGCAAAACTTGAAATTAAAAAAAGGTGGTACATATAGAGAGCGCTCGTCGCCAAATTATGCATATACTACTATTAAAAAGGCTAGTCACAATAATGGTGTCCAGCACAACCCACCCCTCAAATAAAACTAAGAGGGTGCTTGGATACGTTTTAGTCCCATGACTAAAAGTAGTGGGACTAAAACATCCTAGCCTCACCCATCCTTGGATCCAAATACTAAAAAGGCTAAAATCAAGTTAATGAGCATTTATTATCCTCCAAACCCTCCAATCCAGAATTCGTCTGTGTTAAAGGAGAGCAGTTAAATGAGTAGAGAGAGGACTAATCCACATTTTAGTAGGGGTACCCCTGACTAAAATTTTTTAGTCTCAAGACTAGTTTTAGCACCTCTTTTGTCAGGGGTGCTTGGAACTTTAGCCTCTTAAAGAGACTATTTTTAGTCAGACTAAAATAAGTCCCTTGGATCCAAGCACCCTCTAAGCATCCTGGAATTCTTTAACAAAACTAAGCACCCTGAAATTCTTTGACAATTAAACTGCTGGCTATATGATGTTGGCCATATATATTGTACGTATATAATGTGAAGAAATGAGTGGTAGTACTATACCAACTAAAATATGAAATGTAAGAAATACTAGTATGTACGTACTGAAGAGTTAAAGTAACGAGAAGAAACATAACATAGTTCTGCTGGGGGCTCAGCACAACACACCCCTCAAATTAAATTAAGCACACCTGAAATTAAACTTTGCAACTATTCTGGTAGACACTGCATTAGAACCACCATGAGCAACGACACTGCCACCTTACTCGGAGTCCTCGTCCACGTGCTCGACTTCATCCTTGTCCCTCTTCCTCTTGACCGATACTTCTTTGCTTGAACCGCACACTTGGTTGTTACTCTTCATCCAACCCTTGTAGATATTGAAGCAAAGGTAGCCATCCATTGCAGCATAGTGGATGTGGTCTATATCTAGTACAGTCCGCTGTCATGCATGATGATGAAACGTGTATGGAGGTTTCTCCAGTTTACCGTACGAAGGATGAACCATGGCTCCTGCTAGGGTCAGCATTGAAGGCTGATGAGAGGACACCAGCCGGTTCTTCTGGAGGTCGAAGGGGTTGCCTACAACGAGACCTATCCAACGCAGGACATCCCTGTCATTCTTAAAGTCTACAGTAACGAATTTGACTAGGTTGCTCTCGAGGAAGTCCTTAAAATCCTGGCACTCAACGTCAGCATGGCATATGTGGTAGACCAAGCATAAGTCATGCATGCAAACCTGGATCACGGCGGGCTTCTTCCTCTCTTCGTCCTTTAGATCCTTCTCTGGTCCCAGGACTGTGGTGTACTCAACATCTAGCCCAGCGACCCACTCATCATCTGAGTTTTCGAACATGCGTCTGAAGCGAGAAAGGCATCCTTTCACCGTCATGGAAGAATGGGTGTAGATGACGTCGAACTCATCGCCGGTGATGGTTCTAACCTTGTACTCACTGCGGATCGTGGAGATTTGGGATGCCATGGATTTGGGAGGAGGGTTAGGATTAGTGGAACCGCCATAATGTGAATGGACGGGACGACTAGGAGCGAACCGCCATAGTATTGAAGGACGTGTGGGGACGAGTAGGAGCGAACTGCCAGCGGGCGAACGACAGGGTAGTGGCTTTCCATTCTCCCATGATACGGGCTTCTGAGAGCCCTTGGATCTGAGATCGAACGGTTGCATGGCGTGATTCTAGACCTATGGGTGAATATCCTATCCTGGAGGGTTATTCTGTAAATTTTCAGCAACTTAGTATGCGACCATTTGATCTCAGATCCAAGGGCTGCCAACAGCCCGTATCATGGTCGCGCCTACCACGACCGTCGCGTCGCTCGCGCGGTCGCGCCCTTGGATATATTAACACGGTGTGTTAGGCTATCACTTAGTCACTCATACTACAACAAGGTTGGCTATAAGGTTGGCTATAAGTGTATTTTTTTACTCCTCTCTATCTCTTTCTTCATACTCCCTCCGTCCCATAATATAAGAATGTTTTTGACACTAGTGTAGTGCCAAAAACGTTCTTATATTATGGGACACAAGGGAGTACTAGTATTTATTGCATTTGCCAAGGACTGACCTCTTCCAATGAAATTGTGTTGCTAAGTTTCCTTCATTTAATTAGCTATAGACTCAAAATTGTCTTTTCACCTAGGTACACGCGCTTAGCACCGTTTCTTCCTTGGGTCACCAAATTAGTCTCTCTCTTCTTGATTAACTTGCCACATCAGACTTTATGCCTATGTGGCAAGCTTAAGCACCTGTAGGAGCAAGTAAAAGTAAGTACAATAGTGCACTTTACATGGCATTTTTGCATATGTGGAGGAAAGAGAGGCAAGGAAAAAGTGGAGAAGTGGGCTCTCATGCAAGAGCCAGCCTCTACTACATGGTGGAGCATTGGGAGAGGCACCTGTATGGAGGTGGTCAGGAATCGGGAGACTCACGCCGATCGTAGTGCCGCAGTTAAAATGATAATGGCAAGTCAAATCACGAGGCCCACCTGTCCAGCAGTAACTTGCTGTCAAATCACACAGCCTTACATTTGTAGCAGCCTACTCCCTCGTCTTCTCGCGTCTCTGTCGAACCGACTAGGCAGAACTGCCCCGCCGCCTACCGTGCAGGAAAAGCCCTGCCCTCGACTTTTAAATAGTATATAGTATACTAATTTTGTATCCATGGATTGCGCCCGCGCCATGGAGCAAAGCGTCTAGAAAACCGAGGAGGGATGGTGGTCTTGCAATAGAGAAGAGGGAGAGGCGAGACGGTGGTTTTGGAATGGAGATGATGGAGAGGAGAGGAGGTGGTTTTGCAATGGAGAAGATCAGAAGAGAGACAGGCGAGACGGTGGTTTTGGAATGGAGATGATGGAGAGGAGAGGAGGTGGTTTTGCAATGGAGAAGAGGGAGAGGAGCATGCGGCAGCTATTTAGGATTGGACGAGAGGGCCGGCGTGCTGTGACTGGATCAAAATCAAAATCAATTTACCCTTCAATTAAGAAAGTGACCCCACATTAACTAGTCTCCCTTTTATTCTGGGTCATAATTGACCATGATTTTCGCACATAAAATATATGTTATACCTTGCAAAAATAATATAATTTGAAAGTACATTCAGATACGAACCAAACGATACAATTTTTGGTGACATGCATTCACATTTTGCTTGTCAAATATAGTACGTGGTCAAACTTTGACCCAAAATACGCAAAACAACAAAAAAAATACTTCCAAGACCTGCGCCGCTCTTCCGCTCTTCTCCTCTTAAACCACCGCTGCTCCTCTCCTGTTCCAATCTAAATGCAGCGCCACTCCTCTCCTCTTCCATTTCAAAACCACCGCCCCTCCTCTCCTGTTCCAGTCCAAAACCAGCATCGCTCCTCTCCCGTTCTAATCCAAGACCAGCGCTGCTCCTCTCCTCTTCCATTCAAAAACCACTGTCGGCGAGTGAAGGTGATGTGGAGAAGTAGATCGAAGGAGAAATACAACCGATACGTGAGGATCACAGACGGCGACCTTGTGAAGCTAGCTAGTATGTTGGAGATACAGTCTTGGTTTGACAACAAGGACCAACTAGCGGCGACAGCGACATCCATGGCCAAATATCTGCAATAGAGCGAAAAGGCGGCGATACTCTCGGAGGGAGTCACATCAGAGTACATAGAGCTGCTCCTCTGGGCCATGGAGCAAACAGATTCACCGAATCCGATCTTGAGGGAGCGGTGGTGGGAGTATCGATCCCAGATGGAGCATCCACCAGAGATTGAAGGATCGAGCATCTACAAGGTGCCGTTTGTGAGGGTGTCCTGCCAGAGCGAGCTGGTGGAGTCTTCGTTGACCGAACCCAACTGCAAGAGGAGAAAAATAGTTAGCCCGACGACGCTTCCCCACCATCGTCTCCCTCGCCGTTCACATCGTCTCACGGGGCGGTTGTCTGCCGCCGAGGAATAGGAGGGGGCTGCCCCCCCAGCCCAATAGTCGGGCAGTGTGAATTATCAGGAGGAGCTTAGGGTTGTCAGTATTTGCAGGTTGTGAATTGTGTTTTGTGTTATGTATTTTGAGAGTACTTTCAGATATGAATGTCTTTTGAATTTCAGATTTGCGGTATTGAGCATATGAAGTATTTTATGAATTCTAGATATCTATTTTTAGCACTTACAAAATGTAGTTTCATAGGAGTATAAAAGTGCAGACAATGTGATTCTCAGAGAACTGCAAGTTTCAGTTTCAGATAAGAAACTGCAAGTTCTGTTTCAGATAAGAAGCTGCAACTTTTAGAGGCAGAGCATTTATATTAACACGGCCTTTTCAAACAGGGTTAACATCATGTTGGAAGTTTTATTCATGGTCGAAAATGGAACTACCAGCCAGTTAACATCATGCTGATCAACATTCAAGCATAGCACATCTTCATATGATGCACAGTCAAAATGCCCACACAATGTCGAGTGTGTGAAACACAGAGAAAACGAGGGACGAAGTTTTGGCAAGTGTTGGACGTGGTTTTGGGCTGCCCCGTCTAGGCTTTCATTTTTAACATGCGCAGCCCACGACCTCGGATGGGAGGTCCATAGCCCTGTTTGTATTTTATTAGGCCCGTCATGTATCGACCGGCTTATGGACCTCCCATCCGAGGTTTTATTTTTGGCAGCCCAATTTATGTATTTTTTTGAAGAAAACGCAGAGGTCTGTTCTATTTTTCTATATAAGAATAGGAACGTCAGGTTCAACTTATGTTTCCCTTCTAACTATATTATATATATTTAAATTATTTTATATGTTGACTGTTTAGTTCACATAATTGGCAAATAGATGACTGCTCTCGCGATCCCCTTCGCCCCCACCACCACCTCCACCCTTGCCGCCGCCCCCGCCACTACCTCCACCCTTGCCGCCGCCATATATCTCGCCGCCACCCCCCGCCTCCTGACTTCGGGCGCACCTGCCTGTAACGCCCCGAGACCGATGTGCCAGGTGTCATTCAGTTATTCGCTGATGTTGCCTTGTCATTGCTTGTGTGTTGCATCTTATCATGTCATCATGTGCATTGCATCACCATGTTTTAAAACTTGCATCCGTTCCGGCCTCCCCGTTCCTTCTGTTGCCCGTTCTGAGCCCAGACACACTTGCACGCGCCCGCGGCATGTCCGAAATAGTATTTTATAAGTGGCCATAAAATGTTCTCGGAATGGGATGAGAGTTGACGTGTGGTCTTATTATAGTGTAGATAGACCGCCTGTCAAGTTTCATCGCATTCGGAGATCGTTTGATGCCCCAACGGATAACTATAGCGGCAATATAGCTGGTCAAACGTCAGACGTTTTCGGTCTCCGGAAACAGATGTCGGGCCCTCTCTCTCTCTCTTCTCCCTCTCGCAGTCTCGCCATAGCCCACCTAGTCCATCCTCCTTCCCCTCTTCGCTTCCGGAGTTGTCCGATGCGACCGCACGGTCCGAAACCCTCTCTGCACAGTGCATCAAACCCCTCACGTGTGCGTCCGAAATTGTCCCGGACCCGACCCGGGCACTCGTCACCGTTGGATCCGGATCATCCCCATACATCTACAAAATATCACCGTTTTATTATTTGGACTCCCTAGCTATTTATTTCGACCGTGTAATCTAAATCAGATGATCCAAATCATCCTCCTTCCACCATATATATAGTCCATCCCATACCTAATCTGGAAAACCCTAGAAATCCTCCTCCTGTCCTGTCGCTGCGCCGCCACCCACTTCTCCCATCGGGATCCGCTCCAAACCAACCACTGCACAGCTCGCTCCCCTCTCGATTCACCAACTCCTCCCAATCCAGATCCCCACCAAATCCCGCCGCCACCTTCACCTTGTTCTTCGTACCCAACCAACCATCGCAGCCACCCTCGCGCGCCCTCCCTTCTGTCCCCAAGTGCTTCGGCCTTCTCCTTGAGCCGGAGCTCATCGCCGTCGGTGACAACAGCAGCAGCACCCCACCCTCTGCCTCCTCACACCGGAGTACATCAGCGTCATGGCGCCCTTCCTAAGCTCCTCCTGTGCACGCCTCCACCGGACCCCACTGCCGCCTTCCTGTTCAGCGCCGCTGCTGCTTTGCTTCCGACGAGCAGACGGCCCGTGCCCGTGCTCCTGTCGCCCCCTCGTCCAGGAGTTCCACGAGGAGAGGAGTTCCTCTTCGTCGCCCCAAGCAGTAGCCGCGCCCGAGCGCTCCTCTCCATGCCGGCATCCCCTTCATGTACCTTCCTCGACGCCCGCATCTCCTCCGACAACGCTACAGTGCCCACAGCCGCCTCCGTTCCCGAACAGAAAGAGGAGCCTGGCGCTCTTGCAGTGCCGGCCTTCCTCGACGCCGCCGTGGATGCCAGGGACTCACCCGTGCGCCTCCTCGTTTCCTTCATCCATGGAGACGAGCTCCTCGAACCAACGTTGTGCCCCTGCTTTCCTTCCCTCTTCCATGAGTTCGCTCTCTCTCACGTCTCTCTCTCCTGAACTTGCCGCAGCAGGGAATTGACGCCACCCTGAGCTTCACCCGCGCCGGCCAGCCGGATCCGCACCGTCTGCACCTCGCCGGCCTTCGTGGGAGCCCGCTGCCGCTCGAGTCCGCACTGCATCCTCTTCTTCCCCGCTCTGCGTCCTCTTCTTTCCCTTGCATCGAGAGGAGTAGAGTGCCGCATGCAGTCATGTTGACCGCAGCCTACTCTAGCGAGGCCCAGCGCGCCCCCTACCGGCCTCCCCTCTCCACCAGCCGGGTCTTGGCCCATGTGAGCAGCCACCCCCAAACCATTTGTGCTCTGTTGGGCCAATAGAGACAGCCCATTTCTTGTTTTTTTCATTTAACATTTTTTTCTTTTTTCCAAAGATAACAGTTTTTACAGAAAAACCCTCCTGTTTCATGCATATAATAACTCAACAACCGTGCATCATATGTTAAAACATTATATATGAAACTTGCTTAAATTTGTGTCTAGTTTCATAATATGTCACTTTCATCCATGTTCAAAATGTTTAAAATGTTGTTTGCATATATTTACTCCTATGCCATGTTAAAATGCATTAATTCATAACTAAATAACCGTAGCTCAGCCTCTAACAAACTTTATATGTAAATGGGGTAGAATTTTGCCTAGTTTATCATGGTGACATCATCTTGCATGTTTAATAACTATAAAATATGGTTTAGGGCAGAACAGTACCAAACCTTAAATTATGCATATGAGGATTTTCCGGAATTGTTGTTCGTTGCTTCCGGCCTCATTTAAACTTGCCTAGATAGGTAGTTTTGTTGTGCTTCACCTCTTGCCATGTTAATCAACATTTAATATTGTTGGGTACATAAACGAGAGAGAACTAAATGATTGATGTGGTGTTTCGTCAATATGCAACTCGTTGCATATTGAGCTCCACTTAATTTGTAGGATTGTTTGTGCATTTTGCCATGTCATGCTTCATTAAACCGGACATGCATCATAATTGTTTGTGCATCATGCCATGTCTATGTCGTGGTTGTTTACTATGTTGTGTGCTTCTTTCCGGTGTTGCTTCTTCGGGTTGGTTCCGATTACGTCGTATTGTGAGGACCTGTTCGTCTATGTCCGTTTGTCTTCTTCATGGACTCGTTCTTCTTCCTTGCGGGATCTCAGGCAAGATGATCATACCATCGAAATCACTACTATCTTTGCTTTGCTAGATGCTCGCCCTGTTGCTGGCCTATGCTGCGATACCTACCACTTGCTTATCATGCCTCCTACTTTGTTGAACCAAGCCTCTAACCCACCTTGTCCTAGCAAACCGTTGCTTGGCTATGTTACCGCTTTGCTCAGCCCCTCTTATAGCATTGTTAGTTGTAGGTGAAGATTGAAGTTTGTTCCTTGTTGGAACATGGAGATGTTGTTCCTTGTTGGAACACATTTACTTGTTGGGATATGACTTTATATCTTATTTAATTAATGCATCTATATACTTGGTAAAGGGTGGAAGGCTCGGCCTTATGCCTGGTGTTTTGTTCCACTCTTGCCGCCCAAGTTTCCGTCATATCGGTGTTATGTTCCCGGATTTTGCGTCCCTTACGCGGTTGGTCTATAATGGGAACCCCTTGACAGTTCGCCTTAAGTAAATCTCTTCCAGCAATGCCCAACATTGGTTTTACCATTTGCACTAACAACCTACCACCTTCCCTTGGGTTCTGCAGACTCAAGGGTCATCTTTATTCTAACCCCCCCCCCCCCGGACTAGTGCTCCTCTGAGTGTTGGTCCGAACTAGAGTCCTGTGCAGCACCCCCTCGGGCAAACTCGAGGTTTGGTTTTAGTTGTATGGAGAGCTCATCTGAGTGTGCCCTGAGAAAGAGATATGTGCAGCTCCTATCGGGATTTGTCAGCACATTCGGGCGGTGTTGCTGGTTTAGTTTTACCCTGTCGAAATGTCTTGTTGTACTGGGATACCGAGCCTGATCGGAATGTCTCGGGTGGAGGTCTATTCCTTCGTTGACCGTGAGAGCTTGTGATGGGCTAAGTTGGGACACCCCTGCAGGGATTTGAACTTTCGAAAGCCGTGCCCGCGGTTATGGGCAGATGGGAATTTGTTAACGTCCGGTTGTAGAAAACCTGAAGTCGACCTTAATTAAAATGAATCAACCGCGTGTGTAACCGTGATGGTCTCTTTCCGACGGAGTCCGGGAAGTGAACACGGTTGTTGGAGTTATGCTTGACGTAGGTTGTTTAGGATCACTTCTTGATCATACTGTTAACGACCGTGCTTTGCCTTCTCTTCTCGCTCTCTTTTGCGTATGTTTAGCCACCATATATGCTAGTCGCTTGCTGCAGCTCCACCTCATACCTTTACCTTACCCATAAGCTTAAATAGTCTTGATTGCGAGGGTGCGAGATTGCTGAGTCCCCGTGGCTCACAGATACTTCCAAAACCAGCTTGCAGGTGCCGATGAGTCCGTGCAAATGACGCAACCCAGCTCAGGAGGAGCTCGATGAAGATATTGTCCTTTATGTTGTTTCGTTCTAGTTGATCACTAGTGGAGCCCAGTTGGGGTCGATCGGGGACCTTTGTCGCATTTGGGGTTCTTCTTTTATTTTGGTTCCGTAGTCGGACCTTGATTGTATATGGTTGATGTAATGCTTTATTCATGTATTTGTGTGAAGTGGCGATTGTAAGCCAACTATGTATCTTTTTCCCCTTATTGTATTACATGGGTTGTGTGAAGATTACCTCACCTGCGACATATGCCTTCAATGCGATTATGCCTCTAAGTCGTGCCTCGACACGTGGGAGATATAGTCACATCGAGGGTGTTACAAGTTGGTAATCAGAGCCTTCCCCGACCTTAGGAGCCCCCACTGATTGATCGTTTTTAGCAGCCGAGTTGTGTCTAGAAAAATGTTTTGAGTCATTTAGGAATTATATATCGGAGAGTTAGGAATTCTTTTTACTTCCCAGTCTCCTCATTGCTCTGGTAAGGCATCCTGACGTAGAGTTTTGACTCCTCTCTTCCCAAATTTCACTAAAAAAAATTTAGGATCACGCGAGTATCTTGGAATCATTCCGATGGCTTATGATGAGAATACTGTCTTGGTGCCTCCTGTCAGGGGTTTAGTGGAAGTGTCCCGAGGAGTTGAGCTCTGAGGTGTTGTCATCATAATTTTATCGTTGCAATTCTGGAATACTTGAGATATGTTCGCCGACATCGAAAATCTCTTTTATGCAGTTCGTTGGTGAGATAACCTCGACGCCACCCAGTACTGGGGCGGGAGTTCGGGAGTATCGCCATAACTTGTATAACGGATGCTTTTGGAAGGTTGAGGTAGATGATTTCCGAAGGTTTCTTGGTTATGTGTTGAAGGATGGATACAGCTGGATGTAGGATTTACTAGTTTTGGGTGAGATATTATGCTTCCCCCGTATCCCCAACACCTGATGGCATAACCGGAAAGTTTCGGGAGTTTCATAGGTGGGAATTCAAGTAGCTCTTAGGATATCTTTCCGATAGATGTATGATATGAAATTGGGGTTCGACGTCTAGTGGTTCGCCTATTCACGGTCGATTTTACAGTGGTCTCGTTGTGTCTTAAAGAGTCCTTGGCTATGCTGACTCGGGGACGCTTCGTATGTCATGTGCACTGCCTTGTACATGATGGTGCTGTATGATCGAGCCCGTGTAGGTCCCACCACGAAAACTTCGGACGAAATCTCTATCATATGTTTGTTCCGGCTTATTCTGCAAGCCAATCCTTTGTTTTGTTTTGAGTTGTGGTATTCGAGTTGCTTCGAAGTCAAATGTTGATTCCATACCTTCCCCAAATGGTGTTCTCATACTCCGATGTGAATACTAATCCTTCTCGGTCATCGAGACTGTCATGTCAATCCTTTTTCAACTGGTGTGCTTCCCTTCTAGTGGATCCGACCATCTCAACTTCCGCAAGATCAATTATCACTTCTTCTCAACGGTGTTCGTTTCACCCATCCCAAATTGTCTTTGTTTTCCCGCCCACCCACCCTTGTTTCTTCGACGACTCAGATTTCTTAATCAAGCATCCTTTTATTCTTGTGAAGTCTCTTCATTCTTTTCTTTCAATGTTCTAACCGGTGATTCTCATGAAGATTCTAACGGAGCTTCAAGTTCGTCACTCTTTACTCATTTTCCTTCTCCGGTGGATTCAATTCAAGCTTTTGGTGTTGATCATATCTTTTTCCTCGTTCCGGTGCACCTCATAATTTTTCACTTCTCGCTAATCAATTATTCCAGAGTGTTCAAGATATCCCGAAGATTCGTGTTTTCCACTCTGCATTCGTTCATGATCTTTCGAGGATGTCCCCTCACTCAAGTCATTTAATTCAACCGGTGCAACCTCTCTTTTAAATCGTTCTACGGTGTTTCTTTTGAGTGGGCCCTAACCCACAGGTCTTTTTCCATGATCTTACCTGACTCTTCTTATTTTCCCGAAGCTATCCTAAATTCCTTTTAAACTTTGACATAAGAATGAATTATCATCAGTCAAATGTCTTCTCCAAGATCTGTAAAAATCTTTCCACCGTTGCCTCAACCTCTTCGTTTTGATTCTTCCGGAGTGTCTAAATAATTGTTGTTGGTGTTCCTCGTCGTCATTCTCAGATTGGAAGACCGAAGAAGATTTTTCTCTCAATCTTGCTCCATTCTCTTCAAGATTTGTGGTTCTAGTTCAAGGCCATCCTCGCATAGTTATTTTTCGATTGTGAGAATTCTTTTCACCCATCCGGAGCATTTCATGAGTTGTTTTCCATTTCTTTTCCCCGAAGCCCATCATCTAAGATTTATTCATTCCAGTTTTCAGCTCTCATACTCTAAATCATACCGGTGTCTAAATCAAGGATTCTCTAATCAGCTCGTGATCTTTTCATTCTCACGGGTCTAAATTCTCTCAAACATCTTCGTTTAATTGCTAATTCTTCCCGGTGTGTCTTCATGTTTTAATCTTTTCAATTCTTACGGTGGTTCGTTCAAGATTTCTTCTTCTTTCTTATCATATCAATTTATTCGTTGTTTCAACCCTCCCGGTGGTTCGTTCAATACCTTCCCAAGTCTGATGTTATATCACTCTTAATTTTTTCTACGAGAATAAGTAATATGCCAAATCCGTTGATTGTCATCAATTTAAATTGGTGAAGGATAAGCATAATGTAATTCTTACTCTTGTTTCATCCAAGTGATTTAATTCCTTATTCCGGAGGCTCATCAAATTCTTGGTTCGAGATGCTTTATCTATTCTTTTCCTGGAGTTCCAAGTTTTCTCAATTATATTATCACGGAGATCCATCTAACCATTGCAAGGATTCACCTTGTGTTTTCAATTTCTCTTTCTTTTTATTCTTTTATTACCGGAATTCTTCATGAAGGTTCTACATGATGGATTCATCAAGGATTTAATTCCTTCTCAAAGTTTTTCATCGACATTCTTTTCTAAGGATTTCAAGCTTTCTTCATCTTGATATCCGGAGTGTAATTCTTTCTACCGTGTCATTTGAGGTGGTATTATGTCATTCTTGATAATTTGAGTTCATGTTTCATGATTCACATGTTGTTAAGAATGAGGTATTTTAAATCCATCAACCTCTTCGTTGGAGTTATTTTGTGTCATATTTCACCTAAAGCCTTCCCTAAGGATTGTTGCTATCTATGGTGCTTATAAATGATCCAAATTCTTCATTTATCATTTCCGGTGCGATATAGTTCCCATGAGTGGCAGGTTTTCACCAAATAATTTGAGTTGTATTCCATAAGACCATATCAAGATTACTCTTTTCGTTGTTGTTTTTTTTACAACAATTCCGTTTGACCCTTCTCCTAAAGATGCCTTTCAAGCTCTTTTGTGGCATAAGATGGCATTTTCTTCTCCATTCTTTTCCAATTATCTATATTATATTCTTCTGTTCCAGAGGCATTGTGATATTGCTCTCTTCAAACCTTCTTCTGTTCTTGTCAGGTTCTTGTTCTTTTCACGCTTATGCATTTAACCGGAGTGTTGTACCCTTTTGCACAAGTTCTTTCAATATTATCAAGTCTTGCTTAACTTCTTAACCGGAGTGGTTTCAATATATATCTTGCCCTCCAACCTCAAGGTTTTTCGCAACTCTCTTTGTCCCTCTTTTCTAACGGAGTGTTTTCAACTTCATTCATCTCCGTTGTATTCTTTTCTCGATATGGCTTAATCTCTTCAAGGTTATTGGTTTTCACTCGTTTGTCAAAGAAGCAACTTAGTTTTTACCTCTTCTCTTTCTCTCCTCCGTTGTTTCCCCGGTGCCATTCTAGATCTCGGGACGAGATCTCTCGTAGTGGTGGAGTGTTGTAACGCCCCGAGACCGATGTGCCAGGTGTCGTTCAGTTATTCGCTGATGTTGCCTTGTCATTGCTTGTGTGTTGCATCTTATCATGCCATCATGTGCACTGCATCATCATGTTTTAAAACTTGCATCCGTCCCGGCCTCCCCGTTCCTTCTATTGCCCGTTCTGAGCCCAGACACACTTGCACGTGCCCGCGGCATGTCCGAAATAGTATTTTATAAGTGGCCGGAAAATGTTCTCGGAATGGGATGAGAGTTGACGTGTGGTCTTATTATAGTGTAGATAGACCGCCTGTCAAGTTTCATCGCATTCAGAGATCGTTTGATGGCCCAACGAATAACTATAGCGGCAATATAGCCGGTCAAATGTCGGACGTTTTCGGTCTCTGGAAACAGATGCCGGGCCCTCTCTCTCTCTCCCTTCTCCCCCTCGCAGTCTCGCCACAGCCCACCTAGTCCATCCTCCTTCCCCTCTTCGCTTCCGGAGTTGTCTGATGCGACCGCACGGTCCGAAACCCTCTCTGCACAGTGCATCAAACCCCTCACGTGTGCGTCCGAAATTGTCCCGGACCCGACCCGGGCAGTCGTCACCGTTGGATCCGGATCATCCCCAAATGTCTACAAAATATCACCGTTTTATTATTTGTACTCCCTAGCTATTTATTCTCGACCGTCTAATCTAAATCAGATGATCCAAATCATCCTCCTTCTACTATATATATATAGTCCATCCCATACCTAATCTGGAAAACCCAAGAAATCCTCCTCCTGTCCCGTCGCTGCGCCGCCACCCACTTCTCCCATCGGGATCCGCTCCAAACAAACCACTGCACATCTCGCTCCCCTCTTGATTCACCAAATCCTCCCAATCCAGATCCCCACCAAATCCCGCCGCCACCTTCACCTTGTTCTTCGTACCCAACCAACCATCGCAGCCACCCTCGCGCGCCCTCCCTTCTGTCCCCAAGTGCTTCGGCCTTCTCCTTGAGCCGGAGCTCATCGCCATCGGTGACAACAGCAGCAGCACCCCGCCCTCTGCCTCCTCACACCGGAGTACATCAGTGTCATGGCGCCCTTCCTGAGCTCCTCCTGTGCACGCCTCCACCGGACCCCGCTGCCGCCTTCCCGTTCAGCGCCGCTGCTACTCTGCTTCCGACGAGCAGACGGCCCGCGCCCATGCTCTTGTCGCCCCCTCGTCTAGGAGTTCCACGAGGAGAGGAGTTCCTCTTCGTCGCCCCAAGCAGCAGCCGCGCCCGAGCGCTCCTCTCCATGCCGGCATCCCCTTCCCGTACCTTCCTCAACGCCCGCATCTCCTCTGACAATGCTGCAGTGCCCGCAGCCGCCTCCGTTCCCGAACAGAAAGAGGAGCCTGGCGCTCTTGCAGTGCCGGCCTTCCTCGACGCCGCCGTGGATGCCAGGGACTCACCCGTGCGCCTCCTCGTTTCCTTCATCCATGGAGACGAGCTCCTCGAACCAATGTTGTGCCCCTGCTTTCCTTCCCTCTTCCATGAGTTCGCTCTCTCTCTCACGTCTCTCTCTACTGAACTTGCCGCAGCATGGAATTGACGCCACCCTGAGCTTCACCCGCGCCGTCGTTGCCCAGATCCGGCGCCGGCCAGCCGGATCCGCACCGTCTGCACCTCGCCGGCCTTCCTAGGAGCCCGCTGCCGCTCGAGTCCGCACTACATCCTCTTCTTCCCCGCTCTGCATCCTCTTCTTTCCCCTGCATCGAGAGGAGTAGAGTGCCGCGTGCAGTCATGTTGACCGCAGCCTACTCTAGCGAGGCCCAGCGCGCCCCCTGCCGGCCTCCCCTCTCCACCAGCCAGGCCTTGGCCCATGTGAGCAGCCACCCCCAAACCATCTGTGCTCTGTTGGGCCAATAGAGACAGCCCATTTCTTGTTTTTTTCTTATAACATTTTTTTCCTTTTTCCAGAGATAATAGTTTTTACAGAAAAACCCTCCTATTTCATGCATATAATAACTCAACAACCGTGCATCATATGTTAAAACATTATATATGAAACTTGCTTAAATTTGTGTCTAGTTTCATAATATATCAATTTCATCCATGTTCAAAATGTTTAAAATGTTGTTTGCATATATTTACTCCTATGCCATGTTAAAATGCATTAATTCATAACTAAATAACCGTAGCTCGGCCTCTAACAAACTTTATATGTAAATGGGGTAGAATTTTGCCTAGTTTATCATGGTGACATCATCTTGCATGTTTAATAACTATAAAATATGGTTTAGGGAAGAACAGTACCAAACCTTAAATTATGCATATGAGGATTTTCCGGAATTGTTGTTCATTGCTTCCGGCCTCATTTAAACTTGCCTAGATAGGTAGTTTTGTTGTGCTTCACCTCTTGCCATGTTAATCAACATTTAATATTGTTGGGTACATAAACGAGAGAGAACTAAATGATTGATGTGGTGTTTCGTCAATATGCAACTCGTTGCATATTGAGCTCCACTTAATTTGTAGGATTGTTTGTGCATTTTGCCATGTCATGCTTCATTAAACCGGACATGCATCATAATTGTTTGTGCATCATGCCATGTCTATGTCGTGGTTTTTTACTATGTTGTGTGCTTCTTTCCGGTGTTGCTTCTTCGGGTTGGTTCCGATTACGTCGTGTTGTGAGGACCCGTTCGTCTACGTCCGTTTGTCTTCTTCATGGACTCGTTCTTCTTCCTTGTGGGATCTCAGGCAAGATGATCATACCCTCGAAATCACTACTATCTTTGCTTTGCTAGATGCTCGCCCTGTTGCTGGCCTATGCTGCGGTACCTACCACTTTCTTATCATGCCTCCTACTTTGTTGAACCAAGCCTCTAACCCACCTTGTCCTAGCAAACCGTTGCTTGGCTATGTTACCGCTTTGCTCAGCCCCTCTTATAGCATTGTTAGTTGCAGGTGAAGATTGAAGTTTGTTCCTTGTTGGAACATGGAGATGTTGTTCCTTGTTGGAACATGTTTACTTGTTGGGATATCACTATATATCTTATTTAATTAATGCATCTATATACTTGGTAAAGGGTGGAAGACTCGGCCTTATGCCTGGTGTTTTGTTCCACTCTTGCCGCCCTAGTTTCCGTCATATCGGTGTTATGTTCCCGGATTTTGCGTCCCTTACGCGGTTGGGCTATAATGGGAACCCCTTGACAGTTTGCCTTAAGTAAAGCTCTTCCAGCAATGCCCAACATTAGTTTTACCATTTGCACTAACAACCTACCACCTTCCCTTGGGTTCTGCAGACTCAAGGGTCTTCTTTATTCTAACCACCCGGGCCAGTGCTCCTCTGAGTGTTGGTCTGAACTAGAGTCCTCTGCAGCGCCCCCTCGGGCAAACTCGAGGTTTGGTTTTAGTTGTATGGAGAGCTCATCTGAGTGTGCCCTGAGAAAGACATATGTGCAGCTCCTATCGGGATTTGTCGGCACATTCGGGCGGTGTTGCTGGTTTAGTTTTACCCTGTCGAAATGTCTTGTTGTACCGGGATACCGAGCCTGATCGGAATGTCTTGGGTGGAGGTCTATTCCTTCGTTGACCGTGAGAGCTTGTGATGGGCTAAGTTGGGACACCCCTGCAGGGATTTGAACTTTCGAAAGCCGTGCCCGCGGTTATGGGCAGATGGGAATTTGTTAACGTCCGGTTGTAGAAAACCTGAAGTCGACCTTAATTAAAATGAATCAACCGCGTGTGTAACCGTGATGGTCTCTTTCCGGCGGAGTCCGGGAAGTGAACACGGTTGTTGGAGTTATGCTTGACGTAGGTTGTTTAGGATCACTTCTTGATCATACTGTTAACGACCGTGCTTTGCCTTCTCTTCTCGCTCTCTTTTGTGTATGTTTAGCCACCATATGTGCTAGTCGCTTGCTGCAGCTCCACCTCATACCTTTACCTTATCCATAAGCTTAAATAGTCTTGATTGCGAAGGTGCGAGATTGCTGAGTCCCCATGGCTCACAGATACTTCCAAAACCAGCTTGCAGGTGTCGATGAGTCCGCGCAGATGACGCAACCCAGCTCAGGAGGAGCTCGATGAAGATATTGTCCTTTATGTTGTTTCGTTCTAGTTGATCAGTAGTGGAGCCCAGTTGGGGTCGATCAGGGACCTTTGTCGCATTTGAGGTTCTTCTTTTATTTTGGTTCCGTAGTCGGACCTTGATTGTATATGGTTGATATAATGCTTTATTTATGTATTTGTGTGAAGTGGCGATTGTAAGCCAACTATGTATCTTTTTCCCCTTATTGTATTACATGGGTTGTGTGAAGATTACCTCACTTGCGACATATGCCTTCAATGCGATTATGCCTCTAAGTCGTGCCTCGACACGTGGGAGATATAGTCGCATCGAGGGTGTTACACTGCCCCCCTCAGCAAGTCTGCTTGCGTGCCCCATGGAGTCGCCGGCCATATCCACGGGGGAATGGCTGGAAGACAGGCAGATGTACAAGATGCATCTCCCACATGTCTACAAAGGCTTCCCGTGGATGCTCCAGCCGCTCAACTCTGTCGTGCCAGCGGTGCTGCGGGAGACTCGAGGGAGGAGATGGAGGGAGCGGGCGATGCGGATCCGCGACGACGCTCTCTCCTAGACCCGGTGCACGCGCGAATGGAGGGAAGCAGAGGAGGAAGCTGCGAGGGAGGAAGCCGAGGAGGGACCGAATCTGTTTTCTCACTCACGCAGGTATGCTCGGATGTGCAAGGATCATGTGGATTGGGAGCTGCTGAATCTAGCCCTGTGGATCTACTTCGAAGGAGATTTCTCGGAGAAGCACAGGATGCCCCACCCCAGGGAGCCGCCGATTACGTTCATTCGATGGGCGAAAGGATAAGTGAATTCAGGATATCCATGCCGTGCTGCGAGATGGGAATGCTTGACTGGACTCATGCCCACCAGCACGCCATCGGAGCCGGAGCAGGTGGATCCCCTATCTTACCTCTCCCCCAAACCTGCAGAAGATTGAAATTAGGCTTGCAATCTGCTTCAATTGAGCTGTTTGGTGGTTATTTCTGCTTCCTGAGAGACAACATCTGGCTGGAGGATGAGAAGGAACCAGGAACTCCAATGAATTTCCCCGATCACATGGGGGGGAGCGCCGGTTGGGCAGTGGTACGGCCCACATCTGCCCTAAATGGGGGCACAATCTGGGCAGGCTCCTGTAATTGCCCAAGATCAATCTGCTGGTGGTTCTGACTCTCAGATCAGTGGGAAATCTCAAGGCAAGAATCAGCAAAAGAAGAGACAGGACATCCAAAAAACTGCTCCTGCCCCTGCTTCGGGCGTTATGGCATACTCTGAGGTGATCTGCTACAACTGTGGGGAACCAGGGCATCATTTGGATAAATGTGTCAAGCCCAAGAGTTGTTTTATCTGCAAAATGGTTACCCATAAAGTTGAGAATTGCCCTGTCAGAAGGAAAACCCACAATTCTGCTAGATATGTTGGAAGTGCTGCTCCAGGATTAGGGTTCTACCACATAGACCCACCTGATGAAAATGCTCAGTATCATGGCTCCCTGAAGAATGTGGGGATTGTTCTGGTAGAAGCTGGTGAAGTGACCAAGCAGGAACTTGACACTGAGTTTGCAGACAATTACAAAACCAACTGGCCCTGGCCAATCAATGCCCTAGATGAGTGGACATTCTTGGTCAAACTCCCTCCTGAAATAGATGTAGTTCAAGTTGCTGGATACCCCTATTTTGGTCTCAAAAAAGACAATGTTGTAGTCAATGTTGAAGTCTGGAAAGGCAGGATTGAGGCTGAAGAGGACCTTCAAGAAACTTGGATCAAGATCAGGAAATTGAACCCCAAGTGGTGTGACTGGACTATGCTGGATCAAATCACTTCCACTCTGGGGGTCTTACTGGATGTGGATTGGCAGCATAATTTCAAGTCATTCTATGAAACTGTTAGGGTCAAAATCTTATGTAAAGATCCCTCCAAAATCCCTGCTGAAAGGCTTTTTGGAGTTGGGAACAAAATCTACAGGCTACTCATTGAGGTGGAGTCCTTAACCCCCACTGAAACTGGCACCTCCACCAACCTCTCTGCTGGTACATATGTCTCTGCAGCTGAAACTGGTACCAATCTTACTGAAGATGCTGAATCCAACAGGAGCTCTAGATCTGAATCAGATAAAGGGCCTGCTGCCAATTCTGGGCCCCTAACATCAGAGGACAGTCTTTTGGCCACAATCAGATGTTTGGAGAAACTACACCCACTTCAGTCCTCAAGACACACCTCCCTGATTCTTCATACACTCCTCAACTCAGCATCCAGGAAAAGATCTTGAATTCTGTGCTTGATGAAACTGATGGATTCAACCTCCTCAGGGAAATGGAGCTCCTGGAAGATGAAGATCTCATGGAATTAGAAGGTTTTGTAGATATACAAAAGGATCAAGAGGCACTTGTTGAAACAAATGAACTCCTAAACAATTTGGACTCAAAATACAACTCTGTCTTCCCTGCCCTTCCTAAGGAGAAGCACCTTCCCAAATTGGGTCATGTTCAAGCCACCAGAACCAGTGCCAGGGTAGCTGGTGACAAGAGAACCATTATTGAAAAGGCTGAACAGCTCAAAGAGGTTCAGAACCTGGAAGTGCAAAAACCCCAGGGTATGAAACACACTTCCTTCTCCAACTTTAATGATCCTTCCTTCAATGCCATTGCTGCTAAGATTGGTGTAGATGTTACTTCTCTCAATGATGGCATTGAATGCTCTTCCTTTATTTACCCTCACCAAAACAGATCTGAAGGCTCTGTTTGTGAGAATATTTATCTAGATGCTAGTTCTAGTTTAGACTGCCTTCGATAAAGTTGACATTGATTTCCTTATGAAACTCCTGGAGCTTAGAGGTTTTGGGGGTAAATGGACTAGTTGGATCCAGCAACTTACTCATGGGGGGTCTGTTGGGGTCAAGTTAAATAAATGTGAAAGTGATTTTTTCCTTGCTGGTAAAGGCCTTAGGATAGGTGACCCCATCTCCCCGCTTTTGTTTAATTTAGTAGCGGTCGTTCTTACTAAAATGCTGAGCAAAGCTGCTGATCATAGTCTGATTGTAGGGCTCTGTCCTGAGGTCTGCCCTGGTGGCATCATCTGCCTTCAATATGCAGATGATACCATCCTTTTCTTAGACAATGACTCCACATATGCTAGCAATCTGAAAACTATTCTAACCTGTTTTGAACAAGTCTCAGGCATGAGAATCAACTACTCTAAAAGTGAACTCATCCCTATCAACATGGATGATCAAGAGTTAGCTGACTTCCTCTCTATTCTAGTCTGTAATAAAGGTAAATTCCCCATTAAGTACCTAGGTATCCCTCTCCACTATGATAAACTGAGGAGAGAGGATATCCAACCCCTTCTGGATAAATTCATTAAAAGGATTGCTAGGTGGAGGGGCAAACTTCTCTCTTACAGAGGTAGATTGATCCTCATACAAGCTTGTTTGGCTAGCATTCCAGTGTATCTCCTCTCCTTCTTAAAATTCCCTAAATGGGCAGTGAACCTCATCAATTCTCAGATGTCTCATTGCTTGTCGAATTATTTTGAGGGAAATAGGAAGCTACACCTTGCTAATTGGGCCCTAGTCTCTATGAAAAAATATTTTGGAGGCCTAGGCATACCTAACCTCCCAGAAATTAACATCTGTCTTCTAGGGTCTTGGATTAAAAGATTCTATGAGGAAGACCTGAAACTCTGGAAGCTTCTTATTGCCCATAAATACCTAGGAAATAAACCTAATATTTTTGTCCCTTCCTCCAACCCTAAGACCTCTAGATTCTGGAAAGGATTAAAATCTACTAGCAAAAGGGCCCGTGCGTTGCAACGGGAGAAAAAAATCTTCAACGGTCATGACCACATTCTGTTGCATCAGCAAGATACACTATCACTCTCAATTTCGTGAAATCATGCCATTTTTTTAAAGTCGTGCACATATTGGAAATCGTAAACATTTCTCAAATTTGTTGACACTTTTACAAATTTCCGAACATTTTCTAAAATCAAGAACATTATTTGATTCATGAACATTTGTATAGTATTTTAAAACATTTTCTAAGTGTCAACAATTTTTTAAACAATTTTCTTGAATCGGTGAACATTTCTAGAATCGATGAACATTATTTTGGAAATTGGTGGAACAATTTTTGAAATCCATGAACATTTTCCAAAATGCATAATCATTTTTGAATCAACGAATATTTAATGAATGAATAAACTATTTTGTAAGTCACGAACAGTTTTTGAATTTTAAGGATATTTTTCCATTCATAAAGATTTTTTGAATTGGCGAAATTCTGTTCAATTTCATTACAATTTTTTAATGCACAAACTTTTTATAAAAATCATGAACATTGCTTGATTTCCTGAACATTTTTTTCATAATTTGGAACATTTTTTGAATAAGCATACATTGTTTTACAAAATCACGAACATTTTTTGACTCAACAAACATTTTATGATTTATTAAACTTTTTATTTCAAAATTATCATTTTTTAAAAAAATCGGACCTTTTTTTAATTCCCTAATTATTTATGATGTATATTGAGAATATAGTAACTTCTGCCAAGAAAATAACTCTAGAAAATCATGCACTTGCACTCACCTTCGCACAGTATTTTTTTTCTGTTCCTGCTATACATCGCCTTGTATGTGTTCAGATTGTGTTTTTTTATATGAAGGCAATCAGGTGTTGCTTCCATTGATTAAGGAGAGTGTTCAGTACATTGAAATCCACTACAAGGAAAGCTGAAAATACAAAGAAAATAAAGAACTATGGTTCAAGAAAATTATTTATAGAGTATAGTTTTGCTTGCTCGAAGCTTGCTGCAATTGGAAGAAATCCACATATAGCTTGTTCTCCGTGAAACTTTGCAAGGCATTGACGCTATCCGTTCAACAATTATCTCCCCTTAAATGTGCCATGGTAATTTAAATTTTTAAACATGCTTTTGCATACGCAATGACGATATGCTCCATTATATCCATTGAAGTAGTGACAACCTGGTTGCTGCAGCCTGTTCAAAAAAAGGGCAATGAATTCTTAGCTCAAGTGTAGGATCAGAAAAATGAGACTGACATCCACTGATGTGATAGTAGGCAAGATGAATATGTGTTGCTTCTGTTGGAACCAAACCCTTAGCCATGGAATGCATCATCAGTTTACTTACACTATGAGGAAAAATATTAAAAGCTTTTGGCATAAAAACCTGCAATATATTTCTCACTTCTACTGGAAAAACATGTCTAGATGAGCGTTATGTCTATGCAACCCATTTTTTCACAGGACGCGCTTCAAGCACAATTTCCTCAGCTACCTGTATAAAACTACCATCAAGGCTGTCAGACAACACATAAGCTCCTTTTTTGGAACATCACACATGTCTTGTTAAGAGGAAATGGGCAATAGCACCACCAAGTAAATCAATCTCGAAAAAGAAATAAAGTTTCCATACGTATTTACTGAATTGTGTTACATAAATGTATGTCAGGTCCCTTCCCTATACTTTCATATTGGAGAACAATGATGTCCTACAATCATCAATATGGTGAGGTTAATTTACAAAAACTAACAATTTTTGTTATGATGAAACCTTCTAACTGCATCCAAAAGTTGAGATCAAAGCAAATATATGATCCTCGTTCATACAGTGAACTTTTGACAAGAGGTGCCACAATTGGAGTTTGTGTCAGCCAGACACGATACTTTCTGTGGTACAACCTTTGCTATATCTGGAAAATGTAGAATAAGAAAAATCTGAGTACCTGTTTTACTTTGGTTTTCCTGATACAACTGCTGAATCCCAGGACACCAGCACACATATTGTCTTCACATTCATTCTCTTTCAATGTTAATAGTTGTCCCAAAATTTGTATTCTGAGTTCGTATCAATCCTGTAGATACACCATTTTTCTAAACGAATAAGATTTGCATCACATGTGTAAAAAAATAATGATTTAAATACTACAGGATATGCCCAACATCAAAGAGTTCTTTTTCCACTTAGCAGACTATGTATCCTATAATTTACAAAAAGCTCACATATCTAGTTCAAAGGAGTAGCTCTTCAAAATTGAGCAGTGGCCTAAAAACTGAAATATTTGGTATGCTTTCAGAGCTGGGAGTTGCTAACTTCCCTCTGTTATCTAATTTCTGGGCACATTGGCATACTGGCATGAAAAAGACATGGTAACTTTGCTATAATTAAATACATGAACCCATGTGATTTTACGGGAAAATGCAAGGAATGCCCACCAAGTGCATCGCTGCAAGCATGGGAGTTCCTTGCCTCTCCAGCGACTACCATCTGATTCTCCAATCCGTCAGACTTCAACACCTACATGAGAAGGCTTAAGTTTTTAAAATCAAATGGAAGGTCAAATTCAAGCAATTATTAAGCAATGCTATAACTCAAATCACACTGAAACTGGAGGATCTCCTATCGAGAGGAAGCTTGCATTCAGAAGACGTGCT
This sequence comes from Triticum monococcum, assembly GCA_034509565.1. Lineage (NCBI taxonomy): Eukaryota > Viridiplantae > Streptophyta > Magnoliopsida > Poales > Poaceae > Triticum > Triticum monococcum. The sequence continues at coordinate 68,892,672 of CM067842.1, read as the reverse complement.
ATCATACACATCAATTACAAATATACCAGCTCTCTTCCACACAAAACTGCATTTGACATGGTCGAATTGGCTGAACATTTCGTAAATGAAGAACCTGACTGCTCACAGTTTTACGTTTCTGTAGAGCCATCATCACTGGTAACATTTAGATCTTGCACAAGATCATTAATCTTTTGCTTGACAAGGCGAGAGATTCATTTGGCTGCAGTTCCATCAAAAAGCAACAATCTCAAATACCCATCAGCTCCAATCTTGCTCAGGTTGTTTTAATGACACCATTCAAGTGACTTGCGGTCAAAGTCTAAGTCGACTGATGTTCGTCTTGCATCAGTGCTAAGCCACTCAGTACCGCCGACAGGGGGTAAAAGAGATAATGAACAACACATGCCCTCATACTCTAAAGCTAAATAGTAATCTCTCCAATATTGAACACTGCTAAATACTGACCAAAGTTCCAAAGAGTAACCATTTTAATATGCCAGCTCCTTATTTGTGTGTCAAGTGTAGTATAGAGCATCATTTCTAAGTTCCAACTAATGGGAGTCCTGAGATCCTCGGCGATAGATATACAGTTTGCCCAAGGTGTTTACAAAACTGACATAAAGAGGATTGTGCAAAGGTATGCTTATTGCTTAGTAGTGCTCAGACCTGAGGAGGGCCGTGCCATGGAAATCATCCTGCAGGTGGAGAGAGACGCGTCTGGTGAGGTACGTGCCTGTCGATGTCCCCTTTTGGTGACTGACCTGAAAAACACAACATCGTTGTTATTTCATCGAACAGGTTGAGAGCACTAAGACTTTCAACGATCCAAGGTACGGTAGAAGCTAGCGACGTCACCTGCACTAAAAGCTAGTGCACGTGGAACTTGTAACACAACTCTATGTTCAGTTAAGGTTGCTGCTCCTTTCCTGTGCTATTTAATTTATTTCTGAGATATAAGCATATGGCTTACTAAGTTTGAAGTCTGCCCTTCAAAAAAAAAAGTTTGAAGTCTGAACTGTTGCCACCTCTTGGGCAGGAACCACAACACAACATAGAGCAAAATAATTCCCCTGTGTTTTTCAGATCGTAGGCTTCAAGAGTAGCTTTAGAACCAAATTCCTTTTCAATGAAATGCTCCAGCAACAGAAATTCACTTGTTTAGAAACAAAAGAATGAGCAAAAGTTAAAACACAGACACACACACCTGTAGGCGCTTCAGCCGTGTACGGGAGAGCTCATAATTCTTTGCTCCAAGGAAGGCAAGCAGTGGTGGTCGTGCCCAAGGCAGCGGATATCAGGATGCGGTCGTGATGCCCCTGGCCGAACTGCTGTCAACCTCGGGTGACGTAGATCGGTCCTTGATATAGATGAATGTGATGTTGGCGGAGGTCCTGGCTAGCGTCGAGCGAGAGGCCGGAGGTGCGGCCTCCATGGCCGCTGCCCATGGCGTGCAGAAGGTTGAGGTCGGTCATGGCGGCGGTCATCCATCAATCCGGCAGCTTGGCAGAAGGCAACCATGAGTTCTCGGAAGGCGCTGGTGGGCAGTGCAGGCGGGGCGGCACAAAAATAGGAGCTTCAAGAGGAGGCGTAGCGCTCGCCCCATGGACGACCGGCGATGGACCCAAGCTGGGCGGAAGGAGAGGGCCATGGATCGGGGCGACCTTGGGTGGTCGCTGCTGACCAGAGAACGGAGAGATAAGGAGGGGAACAGAGTGGAAAGAGGAGGAAGGCGGGCTGAGGGGGAGCACCGGCGTGGCCCTCATCGGCGGCGTCCGGTCTCGGGCGGGAGGCGCGGAGTCGGGTGGTTGGGACGGGGCGTCTCTCGCGTGTGAGGGAGGAATACCCTAGCGAGTAGTTTTTTACTTGGTGGATGGACTGCGTGTTTAATTTCTAAAAACCACAGGGACCTTCGTGTAAAAAGGATGCGACGGTGAACCCGGAGACTCAATCCGTGCTTTATTATTAGGGAGAGATTATGCATGCTGTGAAATTTGGCTACAGATGGAACATAGAGGATGGAGCAGAAACAGGTTCTCGGAAAATACTTGGTTTGGCACATCACCCTAGCAGTCCAATTTTGACCTATTTACTATGTCTGCAATGAGCTTAACAAAAGTGTCAATGTAGTTTGGGACAGCCAATACCGAAAACTCTCTTTTAGAAGAAACTTTAATGATAGTCTCATGGAACAATGGTTTCAGTTGAAGGAAATTGCCAAAAGCATTACCTTTAATGCCGAGCTGGATGCCCTGATTTGGCAGCTGGACAATAAGGGGAAGTATTCCTCCAGCTCCCTCTATCATGTTATCAACTTTAGAGTGGTTCAACCCGTGTTTATCCCTGCTGTCTAAAAATTGAGAGTTCCCCCTAAAATTCATGTATTTCTCTGTTTTCTCTTCAAAAACAAATTGATGACTAGGGATAACCTTAGGAAGAGACACATCATCAAATCCCTTGATTGTGTTTACTGCTTGGAACCATAGTCTTGTTCTCACTTATTTTTTGAATGTATAGTTGCTAAACATCTCTGGGCCCATATTGAGGAATATTTCTCTAGTCAGATTGGCTCATCCTTCGAATCTGTTGCCAGATTCTGGATTGCTACCAAAAAGTGCTCAGTTTTAAATACTATTAGCTCAGCTGTCCTTTGGTGTCTCTGAAAATATAGAAATGCTATGATTTTCAGTAACACCTCCTGGATTTCCATTCCGCAGGTCTTGAGGTTGATCAGGAACATGGTGAGGAACTGGGCGATTCTCTCCTCCGGATCAGACAAGGACAAGTTGATGAGCTTCGTGGAAACCCTAACAAGATCCCTTCAAAAACCATTGGCGATCACTTGTGGCTGAACAAGGCTCGACCTGCTTTGGGGCTGGACCCGTGGGCTCGTCTCAAGATCTCTGATGAAGATGATGGGCACCTGGCGCCGAAAAAGAGGGACATCCACCATGCTACGTCTTCCAGCCCGGTGTCTCCGCTTGCTTACTGGTCGCCGCAGGCTAACACGGCCCCTCGGCTGAAGACCATGAAGGCTTCGCTGGACCCTCCTTGTGTCATTTGAGTGCTCTATCCGCTCTGCCTTTGGCACCGCTCGGGTGATTTGTGTTATTCAGAGAACTTGTTCGTCCACCCCCCTTAGTTTGTAGCTTTTCTACCTTTGCTTTCGAACTGCTCTTTGAGCTGTTGTATCAGAATATGTTGTGGTTTCGTTCTTAGCAATGGAACCGGGGAGATGCTCCCTATTTTTCTAAAAAGTTTATTTTATATGTTATTATATATTATTTTTATTGTCATCATATATTTAACAGATACTTACATATGTAAGAAACCAATATCCCACATCTTATTAACTTATAAAAATAATTTCTTAACAAATAAAATACTAGATTGTTTTGGCACGAAAATCTTAGTGATTGTGTACAAAAGCTTAGTAAGATTTAAGGACGAATGTAATAATATCACTTATTATTTAAATATATTTATAACAAAATGCTCAGCCCCTTTTTAGTTTTTGATAACATTGCTGGCCCAATCCAATATTATAATTAGAATCAGCCCAGCAAAATCGTGTATTTCGAGAAAGTGCAAATGGCCTGTAATTTTTTAGGAAATAAAATAAATGAGCCGCATAGACGCTACATTATTTGTTCACCCAGCCCAGTTAATGGTTGTAATTCAAAAAAAGATCAAATTGACTATAAATTCTACCGCGCAAAAAAAAAGACTGTAAATTTTGAAAAAATGGATTGAATACGTGTCACATTTTTGGAGGCTGAAATGTGGGCCAATAGGTCGAAGCCAACGCAAGTCGTTGTCAATTTAGTCAACAAATGATTCTGGCATGTTAGCCGTTGGATTTACATCCAACGACTGGCATCCATCTTCAATCTCTCGTCTTCTTCCTACAGCGCCGCCGGGACCACCTACCGCCTCCCGCTACTAGCAACTCTGCTTAGCACGCTTCGCTATGAAGCGCTACTCCACCGTTGACCAGGCCATCCCTCCACACCTCCTATTCTTCTCCACCGACTGCCGAACCACACCATACTAGAACCAGTTAACCCTCGTACACCTCTTCGTCTGCGACTCTACTCCCGCGTCTTCCCATCTCCGGCTCGTTGCTGTCCGGGGCCTCGTCGTCATCCACCACCTTGGATGTGCTCGGCGTGGCATGGTCAACGTGGTGAACGAATGACACCATCGGAAGTTGACTGTGCGTGGAGAGGCTGACAGCTGGGTCCACGGCCGCACATAAGGAAATGCCTCCTTATTACGCGCAAAATAATGATTCGTCCACCTGACATCTGGGACCCACCGGAAGGGCCTCTGTATTTCGCGAAGATAACGTGCCCCCCGCTGACATGTCGGACCCACCAGCTATCTTCACACGCAAGGAAGTGTCTCCTTATTACGCACAAGAAAATGAATATTCCCCCTGCCAGCTAGAACCCAGCATAGTGGGAGGCTGACTTATGGGCCTACCTAGTTGACGGGGACGGAGGGCTTTTTCAACTTAGTCAATATGAACGATTCTAGCTCCTGTTACCGTATGATGTTCATCGAACGGCCGTAGTGCTTCTTCAACCTCTGGTCTTCTTGCTCCAGCCGCCCAAACCAGCCCTGGTCGTGCTGCGTGCTCCTGCCTCCCGTGGCCGGCTATGATGTCGCGGAGGCCTCACCGCCCCCTACTACTCCCACCGCTGGCCAGGCCATCCCTCAACTCACCCACACCCCCTGTTATTCTGCGGCAATAGCAGCCTCACACCGCAACCGAACCAGTGAACCCTCGTACTCCTCTTCGCGTGGGCATCCACTGCTGCGTCTTCCCCGGCTCCGAGTCGTCGCCTTCCTAGTCCTCGCCATCGTCCACCGCCGTGGTGCTCTCGGCGCGGCGTGGTCAACGTGGTCAAGGAACGACTTCCATCGGACGTGGACTATACGTGGAGAGGCTGATAGCTGGGTCCACAGCCGCAGCAAGGAAGTGCCTCCTTATTACGCACAAAATAATGATTCCTCCACCTGACAGCAGGGACCCACCAGACGGGCCACCGTATTTCGCAAAAAAAACATTCCCCCCTGACTGCTGGGACCCATCGGCTACATCTTCGCACGCAAGGAAGTGCGTTCGGGCAAAAAAACGATTCGCCCCCCTGACTGCTGGGACCCACCAGCTACATCTTCGCACACAAGGAAGTGCCTGACAGTCGGGACCCACCTGGTCGAAGCGTACGTAGAGTTGTTTTTCTGGTCGTGAACGTGTACGTACATATATACTGGTGGATGTAAAGGCGCGCACGTGTCGTAGTAGAGGCGCGTACGTGTCGTAGTAGAGGCGCGCATGTAGCATGTACACGTACATACAGTGGCCAGGGTGCAAGAAAAAAAATACGGCCACGTATGTGTACATACGGGCGGGGTCTCGAACGCCTACTCACGCATACGTACGGCCAGGGCTCGTGTACATGGCTGGGTCGGAACGGAGAAACAGCGTCGTCGTCATGTTCATGGGGAGGCAACGGAATGTGTCGTGTTCATGGGGATACAACGGAATGCATCGTGTTCATGGGGAGGCAACAGAATACGTCGTGTTCATGGGGAGGCAACGGAATGCGTCGTGTTCATCGGGAGGCAACGGAACACGTGGGAGCCAACCGGCTGGGTCAGAACGGAATGCGTGGTCGTGTTCATCGGGGGGGCTTGGACGGAGCAGGCGATGGAAACGAGATCTGGCGTGCCGCAAAACGGAGGAAACGGTCTTGTGTTCGACCGGCCATGTTCGAAACGGGATCCTATTGATCGGGAGGGGTGTGGTGTACCGCAAAATGGAGGAAACGGAGGAAACGGACCTCCTACGCTCAAAACGGGGGTCCTGTTGATCGGGAGGGGTGTGGCGTACCGCAAAACGGAGGAAACGGACCTCCTACGCTCGAAACGGGGGTCCTGCTGATCGGAAGGGGTGTGGCGTACCGCAAAACGGACGAAACAGATCTCCTACGGTCGAAAGGGGGTCATGTTCATCAGGAGGGGTGTGGCGTACCGCAAAACGGGACTCCACGGGATACTGTTCATCTCCACCGTCGACCTCCTCCAGCCTTCACGGGCTCCTGTTCACCCAACCTCCACCGCGCGCTACTCCACCGGCTATTGTTCAACCACCCCTCCATCGTCTACTGTTCATCGAGCCCTCCACCACACCACGGGGTTCTGTTCATCTAGAGGCAACACCACCGCTCACTGTTCATCCAACCCCCCCTACAACGCTCACTGTTCATCCCAGAGGCAGCACCGATCGGCTTTAGTTAGCAGCAGTAGCGAAGGAATCGCTCGATCGGGTTCAGTTAACAGCCATCGATCGATCGCTCGGGTTCAGTAACGCGTAGCCTGCAGCGCAATCGCTTGGGTTCAGTTAGAGCCCAACGCCTCGCACACACGCGCGTACGTGTATGAGAGAAACGCGCATCGCTCGGCCCCCGACCTCCCACCGTAACCGGGAACTCCCTGAAATTTTCTTCCCCCTCGCTTCTACCACGGTTTTTTCCGTCATGGACGGCCCAAAGAATGTCATGCAGCTGCGTCTCCGGCCCGCCCAGGACGAAAAGCCCATTTTCTGTCATGATTTATTGTCATAGAAGTAGGAGCCCACCACATCTATGATGATACCGGGTTTTGTCACAATTATCGTCATAGAAGTGTCATATGTATGACAGAAAAAAATTTCGTTCGGCCGAAAATGTCACGGGTGTGTCTTTTTTTTGTAGTGGGTGTTCATGCCCAACAGAGAGAACGACGAGCTTACGCGCGCCCTAGGAAATCCTGAACACCCAGGAAGAACACGAGGCAAGGGCGTTGTTCCGTGGTATGAGGGATTTTCGGACTGGAACACAGACTACAGAAGCCGTGCAAGAAGGAAGATGGAGGAGGAGAAGAAGAGGAAGTTGGAGGAGGCGCAGAGGAAGTAAGAAGTAGAACAGCTTCAAGGCCTAGAATCAGCGCACGCAGACCTGGCACTCAAATTCCAACGGCAACAGCAACAGATCGACTCACTTAGCCAGGAAAGGGGGTCTCAGCAGTGGCAGCGGCTAGCGGATGATCCAGCATTGGATGCACCGTCCCATCCATGCCGAGAAGCAGCGTGGGTTCCGCCCCGGGCGACGCACTGCTGGATAAATACCCTGTGGATGACATCATGGAGAACACTAACTATGAGCTACACTTCAAAATGAAGAACATATCCATGAAGGTGGCGGACGCCATTGCTTATACAAATTCCCCCGAAGCAACCTTCCATTGCAACCCGATTCCAGTTGGCTATGCTCGTGTCCAGGTTGATGAAGTGGTGGACCAATATTCGGGACTAGAGCTTGACATTCCTGCAGGTGACGAGGAGCACACACTGGGAGAGGCCAAACATCGTATCATCCTATGGAGAAAGGATTGCATCATCTTTCCAAGGCCACCGACACCGCGTGAGCCGACTCCTCCTCAAAGTCCGCCACTGCGTCAGCAGACTCCCGCTCCTCCAAGTCCACCAACGCGTCAGGCCACTCCTCCTCCTCCAAGTCCAGCACAACGTCAGGCTGATACGTCTCCAACGTATCTATAATTTTTGATTGGTCCATGCTAATATATATATATTCTGTTTTGGATGTTAATGTGCTTTATTTTACACTTTTATATTATTTTTGGGACTAACCTATTAACCCAAGGCTCAGTGCAAATTGCGGTTTTTTTGCCTATTTCAGTGTTTCGTAGAAAAGGAATATCAAACGGAGTCCAAATGGAAAGAAACCTTCAGGAGCGTGATTTTTGGAACAAACGTGATCCGGAGGACTTGGAGTGGACGTTAAGCAACCAACGAGGCGGCCACGAGGCAGGGGGCGCGCCTACCCCCCTGGGCGCGCCCTCCCCCTCGTGGGCCCCTCGTGGCTCCACCGACCTACTTATTCCTCCTATATATATATGTATGTATGTATGTATATATATATATATATATATATATATATATATATATATATATATATATTCATATACCTCGAAAACATCCAGGAGCACCACGAAACCCTATTTCCACCGTCGCAACCTTCTGTACCCAAGAGATCCCATCATGGGGCCTTTTTTGGAGCTCCGCCGGAGGGGGCATCGATCACGGAGGGCCTCTACATCAACTCCATGGCCCCTCCGATGATTTGTGAGTAGTTTAGTTCAGACCTTCGGGTCCATAGCTATTAGCTAGATGGATTCTTCTCTCCCATTGGATCTCAATACAAAGTTCTCCTCGATCTTCTTGAAGATCTATTCAATGTAACTCTTTTTTGCGGTGTGTTTGTCGACATCCGATGAATTGTGGATTTATGATCAAGTTTATCTATGAACAATATTTGAATCTACTCTGAATTCTTTTATGTATGATTGGTTATCTTTGCAAGTCTCTTCGAATTATTAGTTTGGTTTGGCCTACTAGATTGATCTTTCTTGCAATGGGAGAAGTGCTTAGCTTTGGGTTCAATCTTGCGGTGCTCGATCCCAGTGACAGAAAGGGAAACAACACGTATTGTATTGTTGCCATCGAGGATAAAAAGATGGGGTTTATATCATATTGCTTGAGTTTATTCCTCTACATCATGTCATCTCACCTAATGTGTTACTCTGTTCTTATGAACTTAATACTCTAGATGCATGCTGGATAGTGGTCGATGTGTGGAGTAATAGTAGTAGATGCAGGTAGGAGTTGGTCTACTTTTCACGGACGTGATGCCTATATACATGATCATGCCTAGATATTCTCATAATTATTCGCTTTTCTATTAATTGCTTGACAGTAATTTGTTCACCCACCGTAATACTTATGCTATCTTGAGAGAAGCCACTAGTGAAGCCTATGGCCCCCGGGTCTATTATTCACCATATTAATCTCCCGTTATCAAGTTTTTCCTTGCACCGTTTATTTTCCAATCTTTACTTTTTATCTTTATTATAAAAATACCAAAAATATTATCTTATCATATCTATCAGATCTCACTCTTGTAAGTGACCGTGAAGGGATTGACAACCCCTTTATCACGTTGGTTGCGAGGTTCTTATTTGTTTGTGTAGGTACGAGGGACTTGTGTGTGGCCTCCTACTGGATTGATACATTGGTTCTCAAAAACTGAGGGAAATACTTACGCTACTTTGCTGAATCACCCTTTCCTCTTCAAGGGAAAACCAACGCAGTGCTCAAGAGGTAGCACAGGCCACTCCTCCTGCTTCAAGTCCGTCACAGCGTCAGGGCACTCCTCCTGCTTCAAGTCCGACACCGCGTCAGGCCAGTCCTCCTGCTTCAAGTCTGGCACAGCGTTAGGCCAGTCCTCCTGCTCCAACTCAGCCACGCCAACCGTCTCCGCCGCCTCAGCAATCGTGGAAGAGAGCCGCCACATATATGGTGTGTAGCGGTACGAGTCGAGGTAATACAGGAGGTACATGCGGAGGCAAGCGATTTCAATATGGTCCAAGCCTCACTCCTCTTCCTCTGAGGCCTTACGACATGACCGAGGAGCAAAACGCAGCCATAGTGAAGGCCCAAGTGGACGCCCATTTTGGACCGAAACCGGCACCGCCGCCAAGGGAGAAAGTGCCTGAGGAAAAGATTGACCACTTTATTCGTATGGCTAGACCACCAGCTCCCAAGCCTGTTGACTCAGACTATGAGCGCCAAATCAGGAAGGCACATCGACTACGACTACAGAAGGAGTCGAGCTCGAGATCGAGCCAAGCAGCTGGCAAAAAATGCAGTAAAACTGTTCCCCATCTGGGAGAACAGGCGGCACAATCAATCCCCCCGCTTGTTGTGCCAACAAATGAGAGTACCGGCGCCCCATGTGGGCAAACCGTTCCCCAGCCGGGCAATCAGCTGGTAATAACCGACGAGCATAGAAGCCGGGCTAAAATGCTCGGTACCACTGTTGGACAACTCCTCGAGATTGAGCCCATGTCTCCGCTTAGAGAGGAGGAAATAAAACGGAAATATGTTCGCGGCGAACCTTTGGTCGAGCCTGAGGAGGTCAAGAAACTCCCAACGAGAATGTATGAATTGCATGATTGGTACATGAAAATTACCAAGAGTTCCAATCGAGAGTCCCTCATGGTGAATGTCAACGAGGAGCGTTACTTCCATGGGCTAGCTGTCTCCGTTGAGTATTCAGAACTATTTCAGTTATTCAATCAAGATGCACTCGACAAATCTATCGTCAGTTGCTATTGTCTGTAAGTGATTTCTTTCTGTAATTTAAGTCTCAAGCTAGCTGTAGTGCTCATTGATCGATCATTACCTGTAATTATCCTCACTATATTCTTTTCTATGGTATTATGCAGGATGAAGATGTATGAAATGAAAAAAGCTGGACGCTATGGCATTGGGTTCATTGACCCAAATTCCGTTAATGAAGACACATGGAAATACAAAATGGTATAAAGTAGATGTAGAGAAAAACATGCTAGAGTTCTTCAAGCGCCTCAATACCAATGAAGATATACTACTTCCTTACAACTTCAAGTGAGTCACACTGTCTTGTACTACAAATTTTGTTTTTGCTTACTAGCTAGCTAGATGTTAATAGTTAAGTGTATAAGGTTTAGGGTAGTTGATTAGTGTTATGCACATGCCCACTTAGTTAAGACATGCAAACGTATGCGCATGCAGATATCACTGGATCTTGTTAATCATTAAAGTTGAAAAGAAACAGTTGAAACTGGACTCACTACTTAAAAAAGAAACTGGGGATAGTCGGCAGGTAATTTTAATCATTATTAACTATATCTCGGCCTTTTTAGTTCGTCATTTCCTGATATCAACTATTTAATAACCCCTTTATTCATTTTCTTTGCCGGCGGGAAGGGTTTGGGGAAAGTTCATTAAGGTGACTCCAGGCAAATGGCGAGAAAAGTTGTCTTGGTTTCGACCCAAGGTAAGTAATTAAGTAGTACTAGCTAGCTACCATCTCTTTAACTCTTGTTTCAATACCATTAATTAATTATCATGCTTGATTAATTATTATCTGATTAAATTCCATTCTCGTAAAGGCCCTGAAGCAGGCGTCGGGGACTAACCTGTGTGCATACTACATTTGCGAGAACATTCACATGATAGCTTCCGAAAGGAGCAAATCTAATAGACAGCAATGGGTACGTTTTCCAGAACACTATTCACAATTTTTACATGATTATCGATATCTAGTCACACAACTAATACACATGCATATTGATCTCCTTCTTAACAGTTCATAGACGTGCGGGAGCAGCTCGTACCAACAGAGCACATATTAGCAATTCAAGAGGAAATAGCGGGATTTTTGCTCGACCAGGTCATAGACCCAAAGGAGAATACCATTACCCGCTACCGCCCCCATGAACCACTCCCAATTGTCATCATGCTCCGAAGGCACCAAGGCAACATGTAGGATAAATTGTATATATATATATATCATCGAATGTCTCACAACCACCATTATTCACACATACACATGTATGTATACACACACACACACACACACACACACACACACATATATATAGGACTAATTTTCTATACTCCCGGAAGTATGTACTCCCATCTTCAACATACCCTGTAGACGCATTAATTATACCTCTTTATCATTCTCAATATACTTCATTAAATATCCTAGTATGCCCCAATACGAGTTTTGTGGAAAAAAACATCATTTTTGACGTACTTTCTGCAATATACCTTTCTCACATACGAACAAATCAGTATATATGTAAACCTTTAAAAATATGTAGACTCACATAATTTTTTTCATGAAAATCATTTTAAGGTATCTAGTAGTTAATAATGAAGTATATTAAAAATAATAAAGAGGTATAAAAGATTCATCTATGTGGTATATGAGGAGTAGGAGTACGTACTCTCGGGAATATACAACCATAACGTTTACGATCGGTTTTACGGGAAATTCTATTTATATATATGCATAACGTGTACAATATATAGTATCGTAAAATACGAGCAAACGAAAAAGAATTAAATGGAAAACACAAAATTAAAGGAAAAAGAAATCATGAAACCAACCCCCCCCCCCCCCCCCCCCCAAACATTTTAGTTTTCATTTAGCGGCGGTTCGTGCGAAACCGGTACTAAAGGGAGGACCTTTAGTCCCCACCCTTTAGTGCCGGTTATAGAACCGGCACTGAAGGCCCTTACGAACCGGTGCTATCGCCCGGTTCTGCACTAGTGTTATAATGCTGAATTTAATGATGATGATTGGTGCATTCATACCCTCCTAACTCTCTTTGCAAGCATTTTGCATGATAGATTTGCTCTTTTTTTCATTTTAGTATTCACTATTTACTATGGTTTGCTTTTTTGAATTGTTTGAACTGCTTACCACATGTGTCACGTGGTACTATGGTTTGCTTTTTATAGTCCCTCTGATCCAAAAAAGTGTCATGGCTGAGTTCTTTGGTCAAGAACTATCTTCAATTTTTTATTCTGGCCTCACTGAATTTAAGTGGATGCAGTAAAAAAATTGAATTGGATCCAAGCCAAGCTAGCGTTTTGGGCTTAAGGGTGCCACGAGCGCTCGCCTTTTACATGGAGGACATCAAGGTCATGCGGAACAAAACTACAAGCACACATGTAATAACGCCATCAACATCGAGGCCGAGGCACTTGTTGCCTCTGCCCGAAGATCATGTCAAAGCTAACATTGATGAAGCGTGTCTTGTAATGGCTTGTTCGGTGCTGTTGGTGCAATCTGTAGGGATGAACATGTGCTTTCTTGGGAGCATCAGCAGTTGTAATCAGGAACATCAAGGATCCTCAAGTACTTGAAACACTAGCTATCAGGGGAGGCACATGCCCTATCAGAAGATATATACATAAACCGATTTTTTGTTGCATCCGTTTGCAAGGTGGCCATTGATGCAAATATAAGGAGGGAATCTCAGCAAGTTTTGGTGCTATAGTTCAAGAAATAGTAGCTAGATGTAGTAATGTTTCTTCATGTGTTGTTAGTTATGAGTATAGAACCTCCAATACGGAGGCTCATAATCTCACAAAGTTTGCTTATCGTTAGGGTATGGGCGTCATGTCTGGTTAGGATATTCCGGTGATCTTTTATTCGTCCATGTAAACATCATGACATGCGGAGTAATAAAGCTTTGTGAGATTCTAAAAAAAAGCTCGATTGGTGTCTTTGAGTTTGATTATTCAACATTCGATTTGAATGTATTGTTAACAATTCTAAAAAAAATATTACCTTTTTTTTACATGAGGAGTATGCGTTTTTTTGTTTCATTATCATTTGTAAGTTCAGTTTGAGAAATGATTTCTTTTCTTAGGTGCTCATGTTTTCTGTCCTTCAATTGAATGTTTTTATCCAACGTTTAAATTCACAAGGTTAATCAAGTAACTTTGTTACCTACTAGTTATTACCTACTCCCTCCGTAAAGAAATATAAGAGCGTTTATATTACTACTTTAGTGATCTAAACGTTCTTATATTTCTCTACAGAGGGAGTAAATAAGAATATTTATTTGTAAGTTCTTCATGGGCAATTGGGCATGCAGCTGGTCCACGGTTATGATTGTGAATTCTATTTCATCTAGTGGGAAAGATCATGCACCTTCCACTCTTCCAGTAGTTTGGAAAATTATATGTCGCATCAGTGGGAAAGAAGTAGCACAACAATCTTTCATCAGAAGCAACCTAACAGTCCTATACAACTCACTGATTCACAATCACAGGTGTTCTAGAAGATGTTGAGATCTTTAGGGTTTAAAATTTAGAAATTTGTATATCAAATGTCATCAGTAACAGGCTAGCTGTTGCGCACATTCTGTTGAAGATATTTCCATTGGCATCGGATGCGTGCACATCCATGCATGCATGTTGCCCGCGCGCCAAACTTGGAGCAGCCGATCGACCCGTACGTCGCTGGCAGCGGGCCCAGCACGACCCCTATACATACCCCTGGGCGCCATGGCCGCCATAAGCCCGTACGGCAAAGCTCGCAGCTCGCCACGTAGTTTCCCATTCTCCAACAGCGCTGGGGCGGTTAGCAATGGCGCACAGGGTCCTGGAGCTGACGCTCGTCTCGGCGAGCAACCTGAAGGACGTCAACGTGTTCAGCCGCATGGAGGTGTACGCCATCACGTCCGTGTTCGGCGACCCTCGCACGCGGCGGTGCAGCCAGACCGACCGCGACGGCGCCAGGCACCCGACGTGGGACGAAACGTTCACGTTCACCGTTCCGCCCACGCCCGCCAAGGCCGCCGCCGCGGGAGCCTACCTCCACGTGCTCCTCCGCACCGAGCGCCTCTTCGGCCTCGAGGACCGCGACGTCGGCGAGGTGTTCATTCCTGTCGCCGACCTGCTGGCCTGCGCCTGCGTGGGCGGCCCGCCGCGGCGTGAGTCGTACCCGGTCCGGAAGGTGCACTGCACCGAGCATCGGGGCATGCTCACCGTGGCGTACCACTTCGGCCCCGTGATGGTGCCGCTGGCCCAGGACGAAGGGTTGTGCTGGGACGACGCCGCGGTGGTGGGGTACGAGCTGCCGCCGTGGCAGTACTGTCCTCCGACGTACGTCTACACGCCGGAGGCGGCGGTGCCGCGCTACCCTCAGGCGTGTGCTCGCATGCCGCCGGCGCCCAAGCCAGCTGCCGGCTGTGGCACGGCCGCCGCGTCGCCAGCGCAGAAGAATTATTGCGTAAGGAACGGCAGCTTCGCGCTGGGGCTCGGCGCGGGCCTGCTCGGCGGAGGCTTCGGGGGGATGGTGTCCGGCGACATGCCGCCGTCGGACAAGGCGGCTCACGACTCCGGGTACAAGCCCACGGCCGCCGACGGCGCAGGAGTTGCCTTCTGAAAACTTCCCATATTCATCTATATTACTTATAAAAAAACAAACATTATCTTATCTAAATGCATCTCATAAAACATACACAAATACATTACCATCGCATGATTAGTCTCATTAAACTCAATCTAACGGCTAGCCTTAACCGAATCTGTTCTCTGTATGCACTTAGCAATTTACATTGACTGACCGTACTCCACCGCGAAGAAAAATATGAAAGTCCATGCCTAATCAATTAGGAAACTATAATCACGGACACATCCTATTAAGAAACTAATCACGAGCATATCTAATTTTAGGAAACTAATCACAAACTCATCTTATTATTAGGAAAAAAAATCATACGCGCATCCTATTATTAGGAAAATAATTACGAACCATCCTATTAGGAAATTAATCACGGACGCATCTAATTATTGGGAAACTAATCATGGCTGCATCCTATTAGATAACTAATCACGAACGCATCTAATTATTAGGAAACTAATCGCGAGCGCATCCTATCGTCTCCTATCGGGGAATCGTCATCGCGAGTCGCTAGCCGTCACCAGCCCACCACCCACGCGAGCCACAATGGGAGACACGCGAGGAAGAGCTGCGGCTTCCTCCGAACACACTTCTACTGACTGCAACGACTTCGTCCACATCCTGGGCATGCTCTCCGGGAACCACCGGCATCCGCGTCGACTTCAGCTGCATCCACAACACCCACGTTGACAACCTCCCACCGCCGAGGTCCTTCAAGTGGGGGCAACGCTGAGTATCTTGGACCAGTATAAGCGGGCCAAAAAAATCTGCCCCCACAACCATGCATGTAGATTCGCCTGGTCGCCAACCATCAACGTCCCCAGGGCGGTGCAGGTCTCGGCCACTGTGCAACAGGTGAAGCTAATCACGGCCCCATCTCACTCGCCCGAAGCCACCGCCGACTCCCTCGGCTCTGACGCGTGCTGCTCCGTTGGACATGCTTGTCTTGTACTCGCGCGTGGACGACGCCGTCAAAAGCTAATCCCAGTGCATGGAGGCCGCCGCCTCAAAGCTGGACGACTGACTCACCCACGTCGACAATGCCGCCCAGCTGGTGAGAGGACACGGTCGCCGTGGCCGCTCGCAGGCCTGAACGATGAAGACGCTCGCCTTCACGCGAACGCACCACACGCACGCATTAATCAAATAAGTATCGAGTGTTGTTTTTTTACTGTTATCGCTACCTCGCCGGTGGTGACACATCTAGAAGTACAGGAACTAGAGATGAGGCAATGGGAAACAGAGGAGCGTTGGAGCACACACAGAGACGTTCGTCTTCTTTCTTTATTTATTTTTTCACTGATTTTCACGTACCTGCAACAGACATCTCTGTTTTTTAAGTACTGACTACCAGTTATTACATGGCCAACTCACGACTACATAGTGAACTCATAGATAAATTCGCTGAACCAAGACCTTACTTGCAGTCATGAAATTACGTTTCACTGAAAAAACCCAGAAGTTTGCATAAGTTTTAATGAAAAAAGCTAAAGTTCACATAAGTTTTACTAAAAAAACCCCAAAGTTTGCATAAGTGTATTTGTTTGTCCAGCAGATACATGGCAATTGTAATTTTATATGAGCATTTTCATACCATCCTTATCTACATTTGAGTTAACATGTTTTCCTGATAGAAAACTTGGACTACATACAAGAGAAGCAAAAACTGCATGTTGATTATGATGATGATGAATGTAGGATATTTTGTGGTCATGGTAAATTTCATATCATTTAGTACATAAACAATATTCACAATTTTATTTTATTACCATCAATTGCGTTGAGTTTTTTTCATATATATGTATTGACCCTCTTCTTTAAATTAGATGTGACAGATGTGGAATGAACTCATACCACATGATCGCATACGAGCAATTCAAGAGGAATTGACGGGATTCTTTCTTGACTATGTCATACATAAAGACGGAGAATGCCATATGGAAGTTGAAATTGATTTTAGATGTTAGGGATTATAAGAGATGTTATATTGTATATATGTAGTAGTGTCGGATAGATATATACAAAAACTTGTTGTTCGATTAATCTCGGAGAAAGAGAGCTCACTTCTCTCTGTATATGTTCATGACGATCTTGTGTAATTCTTGACTGGAATTTGTTGGCATTGAAACGGTTTCTTAGTTTGTCCTAAGTGACATTTTCATGTGTGACTATACTTGCATAAATGTGTGCATATGAAGAATCATGATGAATCTTCTAAATAATTTTGAATTTTATACATTGAGAAAAGTAGGTGGTCTTTTAATACAGGAGACATGTTGATTAAGAAGAAACGATATTTCAAATTATTTGTACGAGTTGAAAATAAGAGACCGTGTACTTTATAGGGAAATTTCAAATTTATGAATAAATTGTCCTATATTAAGTTTAATATAATATGTTAATTCAAATATATGTGTATTGCGTGTGCATATTTATTAGTTTAAATAGACATGCGTTGCACGTGCACACTTACTAGTCAGGATATATAACTAAATAAGTACGTCAAACTTGAATAAAAATCCTGCAGCTGATTTCATTTGGTCTGAGATTTTCGTATTACTCCCTTCGTTTCTAAATATAAGTTTTTTTAGACATTTTAAATGGACTACAATATATGAATGTATGTAGACTTATTTTAAAGTATAGATTCACTTGCTTTGCTCTGTATGTAGTCATTTATTGGAATCTTTAGAAAGATTTGCAACAAAAAGAGTAATAAATATCTGATTGCAACTGCAAAACTCCACAAATCCTGGAGGGTTGTAGTGTTGGTTTTGCATCAAATTTTTTTGGCTTAAGAGTTCGCCCCATTTTTAAAAAGTTCCGCCCTTCGCCACTGGCCACGTGGAAAGGCCTAGAGCTGACGGCTTTGGGGCAGCGGTGGACCGCGGACCGTGGCATTACGACCTGAAGGGACAATGCAGCGACAACACGTGGGTCGGTGTAGACGTGGAGAGATCCTTGGGACGGCGACGGCTGCGATCCAAAACGACGAGGTAGCTGCAACCCGTTGCTTAATCAGTGAAGAGGCACATACTCAACAACGTTCGCGGTACGGAATCGTGGACGCTCGCATGATCAATCCAATTACGCGTGAAATCGAAGTGTCCGCTCAGCCACCCAGTGTGATGCAGCCGGACGTGACACATAGCTAGGCCATCTGGTACATTCGCAATACCTAGGTGCAACCAGACTAGCACAGGTGCCATGAGCACTTACATGCAATCAGGCTAGCACGTGGTGCCATGCAGATGCATGAGCGGCCATGGGTCAAGCCGGACTAGCGCTGCACTTGCGCACGCGACGCGCTGCAACCAACAAGCGCGCAGGACGTGAGATTGAGCCATGGGCGACACGGTGCGGGCCAACGTAGGAGCGCGACGGCAGGTGTCGGCCAGGCTGTTGTTGGAGTAGAAAGCACGCGTTGAAGATGATGAATGGCGGCCAGCGACCCAAATCGATCTTTAGATCGGGAAACCAAAAAATTGACGATCAATGTGACCGATAAGAAAGAGAAAAATTCAAGTCAAAAGATCGGAAAAAAGACTCTCTAGCCAGCCGATCAACTGGATCGGCGGATAAACCCTACGTACGGGCGACGCGGTCCCCAATGGTGATCATGGACACCGACCCGCCAACGGGTGGCGTGCGGCAGAAGTGGCAGGCGGTGGCTAAGGTTTGAATCGGTTAGGCGGATAACATGTAGAAGGAATAGAGAAAAATTGGTGGAATCAGTGTTTATTACTTGAGCCTCGTGGGCACATATATAGGAATACATGATCTTTTTAAAGTAAAGACAAGATGAAGTACTTCCTAGTCTATTCTATGTTTTCAATCTAATCACGATACTCAACACCGAGGAAACGACATTGCACACCCGTTTGAAGCTAGTAGCCACTGGTTCTTCTGCGCTGTAGTAGGGCTTCAAATCCGAGGAAGACCCACCAGATCGAGAACGACTGCAGACCAGCCATCTTTTTCCACGTACCACCTTGCTCCCAGTGGTGAAGCTAGCGCAGGATGCCACTTAGGCCCCTAACCTATGGCGGGGAGGGGTCCCCCCCCCTCAGGTTTGCATGTAGCTCCGCTGGTGTTGTTGTGCTTTTATTTAACGTTGTCGGCGTCGTTGCCGGTGGAGGCGCCACCACCGGTGGAGAGTGGTTGGGGCCAGTGGGCTGGTCTTCAGTGGAGGACTCTACCTTGGATAACTTGCTCGTTGAGGACGAGCGTCAGAGCAAGCGTTGCTGCCGCCTTGGTATCCATGTTTGCCAAGTGATTGTGACCGCCTCTCGGTTTGGAGATTTCCTCGGTTTGATGTGTGTCCTTTTATAGGCGCGACTGTGGAAGGCTGAAAAGTTTACTGAGCCTTAATGATATCTATACACAAGAAGCAAAAATCAAGATAAAATCTAAAATGCTTCGTACTGGATGGGCAATGATGTGACGGTTGACACGGTAGTTGGCTCCTACCTTATTGGGTTGCCAGTTGTTGCAAGCCAAAGCTTGTTCTTCCTAATTCGACGAAGGATGAACTATCGCAACTGATTTTTGTGCATACGAGTGAGGCGTTTTGGCTCTCGGCCTCTATGAAGGCCTCTTTTTTTTTAAAAAAAAATAAAATTTTCAGATTCAATTTTTTTTACAAATAAACAAGGATGGTATGTGTAAAATTTCAGGATGAAATATATTGAAATGTGATCTATACAAAAAAGACAAATTCAGGGTCTGGAAGAATGAATAGTATTATGTGTTAAATAGCCCCAGATTTATCTTTTTTCACAGTCCTCACTTCAACATATTTCGTCCTGAAAATTTACACACATGTGTATTATGCCTCTATGTATATCTATATTTTATTCAAAAAAATGGAAATGTAAAACTATGAAATATGATGAATTTTGAATTTTCAAAAAACAACCTCATTCGAGCGCGGCCGCCAAAAGGGATTTTGGCAGTATATACATCCATGCATACATGGGAGGAACAAGCTTAGGCTTGCAACAACTGGCAGCCCAATAACGTATGAAGTTGCTCCCCAAGGTGCAGGAAGCTACATACGGTCGCGCCTATTCCACCTTGATGCAATGCCATGCGCTATCGCCGCCACTCCAACACCTCCATACTTCATGTGCTTGTTTGCAGTGAGGGTCACAAGGTGCACCCCTGCTCCCTTCATCTTTGATGGAAGGGTGGGGCCGCCATGGCCGACTGCCGGAGCGATAAGAGATAGAGCTTTTTGTCCTAGGTTTTGAGTCGCCTCCGGAGTCACCCGCACAAGCAAAAGTAGATGTTGCATTCGTATGGAAGTAGTAGACAGTAAATTAATTAAGAAGAAAAGATGGTGAGAGGATAGGTTGGCAGAAAATACTGGGTCATGCAGCCCAAACAACAATTGCCTTTTTTATGTCCAACTTTTGTATTTGCTAGAATCTTTCCCTCTTGGTAGGGTTTCTTCCTCTCAGAGGCGTCCGCAGCCGTCGTTGAGATCAGTTTTTTCCCTCCCGCCGATCTGACTCCGAGGAGCGCCTAGGGCTTCGCGGCCTAGGTCGTTCCTCCCTTGGCAGGCGGCTCGGTGTAGGGCTCCGCTGTTTTTCATCGCCCGACGGTTTTTTCATCTTCGGGCAAGGTTTTGATAGATGGCGGCGAAAGTTGGAGGTAGAGAGGATGATGGCGGAGCTAGGGCTCTGTGAGGATGGCATGGATGATGTCGTGGTTGACGAGGAAGCTATCCCTCAAGATGCAGCAAGGTGGATGGCGGTGGCAAGGGTTCACATTGACAAACCTTACAGTCAGGGATGGTTCTTCAGGAACATGCGATCCGTCTGAGATCTTGCACAGGAAGTCAACTTCAAGCCTCGGGAACCGAACCTCTACACTCTTCAGTTTTGCTGCCTTGTGATTGGGAAAGGGTAATGCAAGAAGGACCATGGTGTTGGGAAATGTTGCATGGAAAATAAATTTTTTTTACGCACACGCAAGATCTATTCATGGAGATGCATAGCAACGAGAGGGGAGAGTGTGTCTACGTACCCTCGTAGACCATAAGCGGAAGCGTTTTTTAACGCAATTGATGTAGTCGAACTTCTTCGTGATCCAACCGATCGAGTACCAAAAGTACGGCACCTCCGTGTTCGGCACACGTTTAGCTCGGTGACGTCCTCGCCTTCTTGATCCAGCAAGACGGCGAAGTAGTGGATGAGTTCCGGCAACATGACGGCGTGGTGACTATGATGATGATGCTACCTCCGCAGGGCTTCGCCTAAGCACTACGAAAATATGATCGAGAGACGGAATTCTGGAGGGGGGCGCCGCACACGTTCATGCCATTCTGCAAAGAATTGGCTAATGATTTGTCATTGTTAACAAGGTGATTTCCCTGGTATTCGAACGTAATCTAGGCTCTACTA
Source organism: Triticum monococcum (assembly GCA_034509565.1). NCBI lineage: Eukaryota > Viridiplantae > Streptophyta > Magnoliopsida > Poales > Poaceae > Triticum > Triticum monococcum. Next base: position 68,871,407 of record CM067842.1, on the reverse strand, counting down.
CCCACAGAATCCATATTGTAATGATTCTTTTGGATGGATTAGTATGCGATCTCCTGCGACCAAATCTGTCATTTTGTTTGTTCTCGATGCCCCTGAAGCAACATGGGGAAATTAGACTGAATTTTGTCTTTGACTTCTTTTTTCCACGAGTGAAGTAGCTCTTTGTGATTTTGCTTTTGTAGCAAGCACAATAGATTGTCAAAAGATTAGCGACATCCAAGAATGCATTCACCCGTCTGGTCCATGTTCACCCATGTTCGAAATGCATTTTTTCTACTCTGCTGAAACTAGAAAAGATCTGGATGATGTTTGCATTATTATAGGAAACACTAGAAGTGAACGGAATATGCATCAACAGTTAGCTGACAAGCGACGATGTCGTTGGTACAGCACCAACTTATGTGAGCTCAGAGCAAAATATACCTAGAAATTGTAGGCACTATACTTGTTTGTTTGCACGAATTTGACTTCTTGGAAGAAAAGCAACAAAATACATCAAATACTTCCTCCATTCCTAAATATAAATTTTTTTAGAGATTTTAATATGAATTACATATAAAGCAAAATGAGTGAATCTACACTTTAAAATATGTATATACTCCATATTCAAATCTCTAAAAAGACTTATATTCAGAAACTGAGGGAGTAGAATTTATATAAATTAGCTACTCACTCTAGCTCATAACAACGACAAATTTTAAGATGAATTAGTCCTGATGCCATTCTCGATGCCCGTGCGGCAGATGAGATACTCTTGGATGTACAGGGGCGAGCAAAGGGCACAAGCTTCGGATGTTGTTCAACGCTTCACTCGCCGCAACCTCTGGATAAACTCAAATGGAGGATTGATACTTTTGCATGCCCATCAAACAGGGTTAAAAGTACACCACATTCCGGGCCGCAGAAGGGAACCTCTCAGTGGAGAGGGACGGGCATGCCCCATCCCCAACGAACACAGCGCGGCATCCGCCGGTGTCCTCTTACCTTGTGAATTTTTCAAAATTTGTGAACCTTTTCATATCCTTGAATTTTTTAAATTCTAAACTTTTTGTAAATGGGCGAACATTTTTATAATTCATAAGCTTTTTCCAAATCCATGAACTTTTTTCAAATTCATAAACATATCTGAACTTCATGAATATTTTTTCGAATTCGTGAGCATTTTTAAAACATTCGCCCATAGCTTGTGGGCTGTGAGCGCCGTAGCGATTTTTTGGCGCCTGAAGTGCCGATTAGGAGCTCTCACAATTATCGACATTTAATATTTTTTACGGAAGGTTCCCTTGCTCGCACCGTTTTGGTCGTTGGTTTCCGTAAAACCGAAAGGAGGGAGTACTACTGACAAAAACTCATTAATAAGGTTGTTGGAGGAATTAGGGAGCTTTCGTATCATTTCAACCATCGACATGTCGAGTATTCTCCTCACCAATGCATGCATATCCATCTAGAGATACTTCAGAGTCGATTGATTAATTAGCCGCCCTGTATCTTGGCTGCACTAAGTAATCGGAGTCACCAATGCATGCATATCCATCTAGAGATAGATACTCCAGAGATGGATTCTTCTGAGTCTATTTAACAGACGACCTCCAAATGAAGGACGCACGCTCAACCGTCTTTCTGGCTTCATCGAACATAGCTCTCGTATAGAGATCGGATGAATCAAGCATGTCTGTTTTATATGCTTGTAAGCTCTGCTTCCTCCTTGCTCTGCTGAATTCGGCCAGCCACGGCGTCGCCGGCAATGCGGCACCACCGACACCGAGCGGTGGATTCAGTCTGCCTATCGTGTCCAACCACGACACAGCCGGCGGGCTCGGGCAATTTGACGCGAACCTCACCAGCATAGGTCCGCACATAGCTCCCGTGGGGTGGCCCTTGTACGGCGTCCTCGTCGGCGTCGGCTCCGGCCAAACCAGGCACTTCTACAAGCTCGGGCTGGACCTCGTCGGCAATCTGACTTGGATGCAGTGCCAGCCCTGCGTGCCTGAGGTTCGGCAGGAGGGCGCCGTCTTCGACTCTGCTGAGTCCCCTCGCTACAAGCACATGAAGCCCGCAGACCCCAAGTGTACGCCCCCCTACACCCCCTCCGGCCGGAACCGGTGCAGCTTCTACACCACCTCCTGGAACGTCGCCGCGCACGGCTACCTCGGCAGCGACACGTTTGCCTTCGCCGGCAGCCCCGGCGCAGGAGGAGGAGGACACAACAGGGACGTCGACAACCTCATCTTCGGTTGCGCACACACGACGGACGGATTCGTGGGCCTGAATCACGGCGTTCTCGCCGGGGCCCTGAGCTTGAGCAGGCACCCGACGTCGTTCCTGCGCCAGCTCACCGCACGCGGGCTGGCCGACTCGCGATTCTCATATTGCCTCTTCCCCGGACAGAGCCACCCCGGCGCCAGGCACGGGTTCCTCCGCTTCGGCCGCGACATCCCAAGGCACGAGCACATGCAGAGCACGTCGCTGCTGTTCACGGGACCGGGCTACGGCCAAAGTAGCACGTACTATATCCGCATCGTCGGCATCAGCTTCAACAGGAAAAAACTTAACGGCGTAAAGATGGCGATGTTTAGGCGGGATCTACAAACCCGTCGCGGGGGGTCCGTCGTCGACCCCGGGACTCCCCTGACCAGGCTGGTCCGCGCGGCGTATGACGTCGTAGAGGCCGAGGTCGCGGCGGACATGCACAAGCAGGGGGCGCGCCGCTCGACGGTGCCGGTGCAGGGGTACCACCTCTGCTTTGTCTCGTGGGACCACGTGCGCTTTCCGAGCTTGACCTTCGACCTGCACGAAGAAGCGACCAGGCTTTTCATCAAGCCGGAACTGCTGTTCGTGAGGGTGAACCAGCACCTGTGCTTCGCCGTCGTGCCGGACGAGGAGATGACGGTGCTCGGCGCGGCGCAGCAGGTGGACACGCGCTTCACATTTGACCTCCCCGGGAATCGCATCTACTTTGCCCAGGAGCATTGTAGTGCTGACACTCGCGCAATTACTGTCTAGTAGATCCTAGAGAGTACTCTATATGTATCTGCGCCGAATGCATTCATCGTTAGTTGGTGCATAAACCGTGTGGGAACAATTTAAGAATAATGGGTTACATTCCTAATTACAATGCTGAATTTAATGATGATGATTGGTGCATTCATACCCTCCTAACCCTCTTTGCAAGCATTTTGCAGGATATTCAAGTATGAAAGATTCGCTGTTTTTTCCCTTTTAGTATTCACTATTTACTATGGCTTGCTTTTTATACTCCCTCCGATCCAAAAAAGGTGGCATGGCTCAGTTCTTTGGTCAAGAAGTATCTTCAATTTTTATTTTGGCCTGATTGAATTTAAGTGGATGCAATAAAAAAATTGAATTGAATTGGATCCAAGCCAAGCTAGCGTTTTGGGCTTAATGGTGCCACGAGCCGATCCCAGGCTCCCAGCTCACCTCTTACATGGAGGACATCGAGTTAATGCGGAACAAAACTATGAGCACACATGCAATAACGCCATCAACACCGAGGCCGAGGCACTGGTTGCCCTCCCGAAGATCATGTCAAAGATAATGATGATGCAGCGGTGTCTGGCAATGACTTGTTCCGTGCTGTTGGTGCTGCAATCTGTAGGGATGGAATAGGTGCTTTATTGGGAGTATCAGCAGTTATAATCAGGAACACTAGCTATGAGGGAGACGTACACTAGTAAAAAAATGGTCATTTGTCTCTGTTCGTAAGGGTCTTCTGTCCCGGTTTTAGAACCGGGACTAAAAGATCGTTACTAATGCATTTGGCATTTAGTACTTTGGGAGTATCAGCAGTTATAATCAGGAACACTAGCTATGAGGGAGACGTACACTAGTAAAAAAATGGTCATTTGTCTCTGTTCGTAAGGGTCTTCTGTACCGGTTTTGGAACCGGGACTAAAAGGTCGTTACTAATGCCCTTGGCCTTTAGTACCGGTTCTTACATGAACCGGGACAGACGGGCCTCCACGTGGTCGGTGCGGCGAGCCCAGGCAGGAGGCACTTTGGTCCCGGTTGGTGGCACCAACCGGGACCAATAAGCATCCACGCGTCAGCTGTTCAGGGGCTAGGGTTTTTGTTTTTTTTTCTGAAGCGAAGGGGGGGGGGGGGATTTGGGGGTTTTGTATGTTTAATTATGGTGTTTCATATATTGTGTTAGGTAGCTAATTAATTAATTGAGAGAAGTGTCCTCTCTTATCTCCGTGCTTGGTCGACGCTACGTACTATACGTATAGAGAGCACTCGACACGCTAGCTAGTAAGCAAAAATAAAGGAAACAGAAGATCGTCATGAACATATGCATACAGAGAGAAGTGATATCGACCTCTCCTTCTCCGAGAGATTGGTCGAACAACAAGTTTTCGTATATCTATCCGACGCTACTGGGTACATATATACAATATAAGATCTCTTACAATATAATCCCCTAATTACATATGAACACAGGGTCCACATAGTATTGTCCGTCTTTATCGATCACGTGGTCAAGAAAGAATGCCGCCAGTTCCTCTTGAATTCCTTGCATGCGATCTGGTGCTAGGAGTTCATCCCGCATCCTAAACATCTAATTTGAAGAAAGGGGTCAATAAAGTTAAATTCTGAATATTATTGCTTACACACTTCATATTGTTTTTTAGTGTAGCCCCGCTCACAGGTCGTGTGGCGGATGGACTTGCAAATGTAGTATTCACAGTAATTATTCCCGGCTTCCTGCCACAACCACTTTAAAAGAAATAGAGGTCAATCAAACTGATAAGCAAGCATGCTAAAATGGTATTGATGAAACTAGCACTTAAATCAGTAGGACATGCACGAAACATGCTAGTAGTACTTACTTTCGGGTGTTTAAATTCCAGCTTCTTCGGCAGTCCCGGAGCTTTTGAGGTGAATTTTTTCCAAACCCTGCTAGACAAAGAAAACAATTATTTTATATCAGGAAGTGAAAAAAGTTGTCGATATGGTGCGATAATGATCGATTTAACTTACTTCTCGAGAATTTCAGTCATGTCCGCATACTCCTTGGGATCTTTTCGTCTCGAGTCTAAGACGGTTATTACTCCCTGCTCGAGCTTAATCTCTAGGAGAATATAATGGAACCTGCGCACGCATGCATAACTCATCAATTCCATTACTATAACCTCGACTAATAAGGGAAACCGAATATGCATAAGAAAGTAATGAAGTTGTAAGGAAAGAGTATTATAGTTTTGTTTTGATTTAATACCAACGATCGTAGCAAGTTGGCCTTGGTTTCCTTTTTCTTAAATTCAACCGAATATGCATCTATGATATTTGTGTTAATGAACCCAATATCACCGATTTGTCTTTTCTTCAATTCGGCGATCTTCAATCTGCATAATATAGTGAGGATAATTATAAATACATGCAATGAAAGAGCTGACCTATATATAGAGACTTAATGACAGAAGTAGTACTTACATACAGTATCAAGTGACCGTTAATTTATCGAAGGCGCTCTGATTGAAAAACTGGAAGAGCTCCTCAAATGGAAGATTCAACAGATCAGTTCCAACAAGGTCATGCTCCTCTTTAACTCTCAGCGTCAAAGTATTCCTCCCCCCAGACTCTCTGCAGGTTTTCATGTACCAATCATGGAATCTTCGCATCATCGTTGTTAGATACCTTTCATCTTTGACGAGAGGATTCCCGTACTCGTATTTGTGTTCTTCCACGTCCAAGAATTCATAATGTACATCGTCGGACAGGTAATCTTCAACATTGTTATAACCGGGCACCATCCTCGAAACATTAGCGACGATATCGCTAGACACCTTGAGCGGGGGGGGGGGGGGGGACGATTGGTTCGCTTGTTCGCCGAGCTGGGCAATTTTTTCCCAGCTCGCCATTCCGCTAACCTTTGATCACTGACAGTACTTCCCGACCGCTCCGCTTCGATAAATGACCTTTCAATAATGCGCTCATAGTTGCCTTTCAGCGGAGACTTTGGTGGTTTCTTCAGGGCTTCTAGAGTGCGCTTCGCTTTCACCGGATCTACCCTCTCCTCCGGAGGTGGATGTTTCTTTGCTTTCACCCCTTCAAAGAAGTTCCTCACTTCGTCTCGCACGATCTTCTTGTTTTCCTCCAGGGTCCTCTCGTATGGTAACTTATCTGGAGTCTTCAGAGAAGGACCGAATCTGTATTGCCTCCCGCCTCTGGATGTACTGCTAGACGCCGGAGCAGACGGAGCGGCTGCAGCTTTCTTATTTCCTTGCTTACGAGGAGGAGGACTATGACGCGCCGGAGCAGCCGGAGCGGTGGCTGTTCTCTTCCGCCCTTGCTGATGAGGCGGAGAAGGAGTAGGCTGGCTGCTCGGGCACGCTGGCGCAGGCAGAGAAGGAGGCGGAGTGCCGCCACGCGCCGGAGAAGGAGGCTGAGTGCCCTGACTCGCCGGAGGAGGAGGAGGAGGAGGAGGCGTCCAGTTCGGAAGGTTGATGAGCTCCTTCCGCCATAGGCATGGAGTCTTCAGAGCAGAATCCAGTCGAGTCTCCCCTTGACCGGTAGGGTGGTCAAGCTCGAGCTCCTCAAATCCCTCCGTTATTTCGTCCACCATGACCCTAGCATATCCTTCTGGAATCGGCCGGCAGTGAAAAGTTGCGCCAGGTTCAGGAGGTGCAACAGAGCCAACAACCGCCTTGACTTTCATTTTCATCCATTGCATCATAAGGTGGCAATTTTGAGACTCCGTGATTAAGTCCACGGGGTAGCTAGCGGAGCCATGAAGACATGCTCCAGCTGCTGCAACTCGGTGGAAGCCACGCTGCTTCTCCGCTGAGATGGCGGGGTAGCTTCGGGGGAAGCTTCGGCGGGTCGCTTGTTGCGATCTGCTTCTCATTGCTCTATTGCTTGTACCCTTGCGTGTAGCACCTGAATTTGGATCTGCTCCACTTTCTTCCTCCTCTCCTGGCATTTGTAACCGCCTGCGTCCGGAAACCCAGCTCTCCACGGAATGGAGCCTGGCGTGCCTCGTGTCCGTCCAGGGTGCTCAGGATTCCCGAGGGCCATTGTGAGCTCGTCGTTCTCTATGTCTGGAACGAACATCCCTTGCTAGGCTGCATCGATATACTCATGAAGCCTCGTGACTGGTATTCTCATTTGCTCGTCCGTCCAAACGCACTTCCCTAATACAGGGTCCAAGGTTCTGCCAGCCCCGAAGAACCAAGTCCGGCAATGGTCTGGCCACCTCAATGTCTCTGGTTCGACCCCTTTATCAAGCAGGTCATTCTCAGCCTTGTCCCACAACGGCCGGGCTTTGAGGTAGCCACCTGACCCCGTGCGATGGTGAAGCTTCTTCTTCGCAGCACTCTTCTTGTTTGTCACTGACATCTTCTTACTCTTGTTAGATGTCTTGTGGGCCGCAAATGCGGGCCAGTGATCTCTGATCTTCTCATACTGGCCGATGAATTATGGTGTCTCTTCTTTGTCGACAAATTTTTCAGCTCATTCTTCCACCTCCTGAATAGTTCTGCCATCTTCTTAAGAGCATGAGACTTGATCAATTGCTCTTTAACTGGCTTCTCCGGATCCTCCTCTGGCGGTAGGATGAAATTTGCCTTCAGCGCGGTCCAAAGATCATCTTTCCGCATATCGGAGACATAAGACACCTCAGGGTCTTCTTCAGCCGGCTTTAACCATTGGTGGATGCTGATCAGGATCTTGTCCTAACAAGAACCCCGCACCGAGCAGCAAATGCTTCCTTTGTCCGGATGGGTTCAATCGGCATGCCATCGCGCGCGATTTCTATGATCTCAAACCTTTCATCGGAGCGTAAATTTTCTTCGGGCCTTGTCTCTTTACCGAAGTTGTGCTCGATCCGGAGGGCTAGAAAAAAGAAGAAAGACTCCGTTAGCTAGCTATAGTCAGCACATGTGTTCATTAATATATGTGTACATACCAAAAACAATTAATGCATCCATTAGCTAGCTATAGTCAGCACATGCTTAATTAATATATATACCTGGCCAGACTCCGTTAGGTCACTAGAGCCGTCATCACGGTGTCCTTCTTGCACCGGCATTGGGTCACCGGAGCCATCATGATCATGCCCTTCCTCCTCCATTGTTTGATCACCGTAGTCTGCTTCTTCACCCTCCTTCCAGACCATCGGTGTCATTGAGAAACGACAAGACGGCCTCAGTTCCGTGTGCGATTATGTCCCCCAAAATCGCTTCTGTTGCTTCATCTCGGGGGGTCCATAGTTTCTGCAAATTTTTACAACATGGCAATTATTATTCAAACATGACAGATGGATATATTAGTGGCAAACGTAGAACTAGCTAGCTAATCACAATAAGGAATCATATTAATTAGTGGCCTCGACGCTGCTTCTCTAGGGTTTGGGGTGGCCCCGATCGGCGACGCTTCAAGGGTTTGGGGTGGCCTCGACAACGCTTCAAGGGTATGGGGTGGCCTCGATGACAACGCTCTTTTAACTTGGTAAATTTGGGTGGCCTCAAGAGATTTTGTCGGGTAGGAGCGCGGCGGGAGGGGGTAGGAGACCGACATCGTTTTTTTCTACGGTTTGGGTGTCCTCGAGAGTTTTGGTCGAGCGAGAGGGCCGGGGGTGCTCCCGTGGTATAAGTTATCACGGTCGAGAGGGGGTATATTGACAACGATGACATACGACGACCCCTCGACCCTCGAACCCTCAGTGACCCTCGACCCTTCGGTGACCCTCGACCCTCTACCCTAGCTAGTTCCCGACCCTCGCCCCTTGAACCCTTGGCGACCCCTCCCCCCGGCCCCCTCCCCCCCTCATGTCGAAGTTATCGGGGACGGGGTATATCGACAACGACATACCTGATAAAAAATAAGAAGACGAAGAAGAAATAAAAAGAGGAGAAGAAGAAAGGAATAGATGAGAAGATCGAGGAAAAAAAGAGGAGAAGAAGAAAGGAATAGAGGAGAAGAAGATAAAATAGAAAAATATGTCTATTTTCTCTTCTTCTCCTCTATTCCTTTCTTCTTCTCCTCTTTTTCTCCTCTTCTTATTTCTCCTCTTCTTCCTCTCCTCTTCTTCTCTTTTTTCTTTTCCTTCTTCCTAAACTAAACATAAACTAAAATAATCCTAAAACTAAATGATGTTATCGGGACGGGGTATATCGACAACAAAGAAAAAAAGAAGAGGAGAAGAAGAAAAGAATAGAGGAGAAGAAGAGAAAATAGAAAATATTCTATTTTGTCTTCTTCTCCTCTATTCCTTTCTTCTTCTCCTCTTCTTTTTTTTCTTTTTTCCTCTTCTTTTTTATTTCTCCTCTTCTTCCTCTCCTCTTCTTCTCCTATCTTCCTTTTCTTATTTCCCTTTTTCCTCTCATTCTTTTTCTTCTTCTTTCCTTTCCTAGCTAGATATATAAAACTTTTCTAAAAATGTAACTTTTGCATATATAAAATTTTTCACTCTACATTTTCGTACATATGAAAAAATAAAGTTTCTATACAAAAGTGCACAATTTTTATGAACAAATTACAACATCTAAATTAACTAGACATCTAAATAAATATAACTACACATCCAAAATTTTCCTAATCTTAAAACTAAACTAAACATAAACTAAAATAATCTAAAAAAACATGTAAAAACATCTAAGAATAGCATCTTAAAAAAAATCTAAAAAAAATCTACAGATATAATAGCACCACGCAGGGGCGGAGGGGCACGGTGGAGGGGCCGGCGCCGGCGCCGGCGGGGCAGGGTAGGGGCGCAGGGGCGCGGGACAGGGGAGGGGCGCGGGAGCAGGCTGGTGCTCACAGGGGCGGCGGGGCATGGTGGGTGGCGCGTCGGGGCCGGCAGGGGCGCGAGGGTCGACGCCATCGTCGGGGCAGAGGGAGTCAGCGGCGGCGGCAGCGACGACGTTGAGCAATGATATGTCTCCAATGTATCTATAATTTTTGATTGCTCCATGCTATATTACCTACTGTTTTGGACTATATTGGGCTTTATTTTTCACTTTTATATTATTTTTGGGACTAACCTATTAACCGGAGGACCAGCCCAAAATTGTTGTTTTTTTTGCCTATTTCAGTGTTTCGGAGAAACAGAATATCAAATGGAGTCCAAACGGAATGAAACCTTCGCGAACGCGATTTTGTCATCAGATAAGACCCAGGAGACTTGGACCCTCGGTCAAGAAAGCCACGAGGCGGTCACGAGGGTGGAGGGCGCGCCCCCTGCCTCGTGGGCCCCTCGAAGCTCCACCGACGTACTCATTCCTCCTATATATACCTACGTACTCCCAAACGATCAGATATGGAGCCAAAAACCTAATTTCACTGCCGCAACTTTCTGTATCCACGAGATCCCATCTTGGGGCCTGTTCCGGAGCTCCGCCGGAGGGGGCGTCAATCACGGAGGGCTTCTACATCATCATCTAAGCCCCTCCGATGAAGTGTGAGTAGTTTACTTCAGACCTACGGGTCCTGTTGGGGATATTACTACTGGAGGTAAACCGGCCTTATGTATCCGGGTTAACTCCTTGAAGATTAGAAGCCCATGAAGATGCAAGGATGATGGCGCTTCACGAAGGCCCAAGGCCCAAAGGCGGGTTAAATCCTCTAAATGTAAACCGACTTAGTCATGTAACTTGTATTATAAGATAGGAAGGATAGAGACCGAACCGGATACGTTTATGATCCGGCTTCGGGACTCTGTAGCCCGGCGGGCGTCAACCTATGTATATAAAGGGACAACCCAGCCGCGGTTTAGGGACGGACAACAACTCGAGAGCCAGACAAAGCGGATTCGCTCCCTGGCCTTCGAAACCCTAGCAATACCAATCACAACTAGACGTAGGCTTTTACCTTCCTTGAAGGGGCCGAACTAGTATAAAATCCTCGTGTCCCCTTGTCCGGTTTAACCCCTTTGAGCTAACCCGTAGCGATGGCTCCACGACTAAGTCCTTTCACAAGGACAACTACCGTGACAAACCCACGACAGTTGGCGCCCACCGTGGGGCTATCGCACGATGGTTTTGATTACTTGAAGGGCAGCTTTGATGGACTTAAGGGATACGCTGTGGGCCAGATGACGAAGAGTCGTCGCGGCAAGCTCTACATCGACAATGCAGGATGGGGTCCCGAGGCCGATTCAATCGAGTACGGGTACCGGGTCCCCTTCGGTGGGATTCACGTCTTCATCGGCAAGATCGGCGAACCTGCCCTTAAACCGGACATCTGCACCGACATCATCGAAATGGCTCGGCGTGCAAGTTCTTCGCCGGTTCAGCCCGAGGCAAGGCATGTTTTCGTAGGTGTCATCCATGGATCGAGATACGAGGACGGGCCGGTGTCCGATGGAGAGACCGTGGTCTGTTCTGATGACGAGTCTTCTGGAGAGACCGAATCGCTTTATCAGTTGCAAGACGGCCAGATTGATGGAGGATCCGAGGGCAACAGTATTCCGGATTACCATGATCTGCCAAACCGGGCCGCCATCTTCATGGCCGGCACACAATCAGCACCTCATTCATCGACCGCCGCAGCAACACTCTCCGGTTCAACAACGGCTACACCGGCACGGGAAGGAAGCTCTGCGCCACCTCCAGCCCAAGTCATGTCTGATTTGTTCGACACTTTGGCAACGTTGATGGCCACAGAGGTGGATGCAGCAGCCAGGGATCAGCACAATGCGGAGATTGCAAAAGTGAAAGATCAGATAGCTTAGGCTAAAGCGGACCTGGCGACAGAGAACACTAGGATGGCTATAGAGCGGGCTGAATTGGAAGCACAAGCCTACCGGATTAGGCTGGATCAGAATGCTTGAGAGGAAGTCATGAGAAGAAGGTACTGATCGCGTCTCCCATCGGTTTATGAGCCGCAGAATCTCTTCAACACACCAGGAGCAGGAGCTGGTAACCAACCCATACTAAACCGGGCGGAGGCACCGGGAACAGGAGCGCCAGTTCAACCGCGCACGATGCACCCGCCTTGCCAGAACAACGTTGTGCCACAGTATGTACCAACACCTCCCGGGCATTATTCCAACCCGTTGGACAATATTGTGGCTGCTGCTTCACGCCTGGCAGCCCTCCCAACTGACGGCGAGTCACCAGTTGCGGTGGAAGCACGTCGGGCCAGGGATCTACTTCAAACAGCGCTCAATCAACAGCAGACATATTCACACAGTCGCGAGAGGATTCATTCCACTCCCCGTCCAAGTCGGAGCTATAGCAGACACGTGGAGGACGAACCGGTTGTGTCCAGTAGTGCACGTCACCAAAATTCACCGCGAGGAAACAACCCGGCAGGGGGAGGCGCTAATGCGCAGGATGTTGTGGACCACGGCCGCGCACGTCGAGAGGCCGAGTTGGCAGCTCGACACGGAGCACGACAACTACTCCGCTTCACCCTACGGCTTCAGTAGAGCCAGGTGTGGTGTTCAGTTCCTTAGGGGTGCCGTGTCTCACCCCCACTTTGCGTAATGTGAGACTGCCCAAGGACTTCAAGGGACCTCGTAAGGTACCAAATTACAGCACCGATTTGCAACCAGAGGCGTGGGTGGAGAGCTATGAGATGGCAATGGAGATGTTAGATGTGGATGAGGCAGTGTGTGCTAAATATTTCACCATGATGTTGGAAGGAACAGCTCGTACTTGGTTGAAGAGCTTCCCAACTAACTCTGTCGGATCATGGGCCGAATTGAAGCACCGGTTTATCCAGAATTTCAAAGACACTTTTAAGTAGCCAATGTCAATCGTGGATCTGGCCGCTTGTGTCCAAGAGGAAGGGGAGTCCACGACCCATTGGGTTAAATGGGTCTCAGCAATTTTGCACTCATCAGATCATATCAATGCAGACACTGCAGTGTTAACATTAGAGGGCAATTGCCGTTTCAAGCCGCTCAAACAGAAATTAGGAAGGCTCAAACGTCACTGCAACGATGTGTCAACGCTCATGGCCGCTTTGGTTAAATACCCCGATTCAGATAATACCAAGGACCTGGATTCAGAGGAGGACAAACCGGAGAAAGGGAAAAAGAACGACAACGCCAAGGGTCAGCAGCCTAATCTGGCAGGCCATGGAAACAACGGTAAGCGCAAGGCCGACAACAGCTTGGACTTTGTTGCTAACACCAATGCTCAGGAGAATGGCCAGCACCATAAGGGCAAGTAGCCCCAGAGGGGAGGAGGTTCAGGCGCCAATTTGGAGCGCCTGTTAAATCAGCCTTGTCCAAAGCATGGGTCAAAGGAGAAGCCAACATGGCATCTTTGGAAGGACTGTTATATCATGCGGGATTTCAAGAATTCCAATATGTTCCAGTATGATAATGGCCCGCCCGACGGTTCAGGAGGTGGCTTCCACGGGCTGGGTTACGGAGGTGGTGGTTCTGGTTCAGTGTTTCAAGGCAACAAAATCGGACACATCAATCAAGGGCACCAAAGCAACCAGGGAGGCTACAACCATCAGGGGAATCAGCAGCAACAGCAGCAGTCAGGTTACCAGAGCAATCCCAAGCAGCTAAATAGCGGGCAATATCATGTTTTCACCACTAGTTTGTGTAAGCGTGATCAGAAACTTCACAAAAGGGCAGTAAACTCTATTGAACCGGCAGTGCCTCAGTACTTATGCTGGTCTGAGCAGCCCATTTTGTGGAGTAGGGAGGGTCACTCACCTCGGGTTGATAATCTGGGTCACTTGGCCCTGGTGGTAGCCCCGCAAGTCGGGGGATACAAGTTTACTAAAGTGCTCATGGATGGCGGAAGCAGTATCAACATTCTGTATTATGACACATTCCATCGTATGGGGTTGACAGATAAGAATCTTAAACCGTCAAATACCATTTTTCATGGCGTGGTGCCTGGTAAGTCTGCATATCCTATTGGCAAGATAGCCTTAGAGGTGGCTTTTGGAGATGATTATGATTCAAGGTCAGAAACATTGATGTTTGAGGTGGTAAAAATCAAAAGTACGTACCACCCTTGTTTGGGTGGTCGGCTTATGCTAAATTCATGGCAAGGCCATGTTATGTTTATTTGCAGCTTAAAATGTCAGGTCATAAGGGGACTATCACAGTACATGGAAGCGGAAAGATCGCTTTGGAATGTGAGGAAGGTGATGCGGCTTATGCTGAGTTGGTTTGTGCCACGGAGGTGCTGTAATTCTATAAGGAGCAAGTTGATCCGGCAGACATGACTTCATTGAAAAAGCCAACTACTGTCGGTGGGAACGACACCTATGGGATCACAAGAATCCCTACTACGGTTGCGAGGCGCGGGGTCGTGAGAAGAGAGGATCAAACAGATAGCACACGGTTCGTTTATCCAGGTTCGGGCCGCGAGGATGCGTAAAACCCTACTCCTGCTTTGGTGGATTGTATATTTGTGTTCTTGAGCTAGCTATGGGGCGTGAGGAGCTCCAAAAAGCCGAATCCTCCTCCTGGTCGCCTCGGGCCTCCTTTTATAGGAAAGGGGTTGCCACAGTGGCACATAGGAGGTGGAAAGGGTACAGTGATGTGAGGTTATCTCTTGAATTACATGACAAGGCGCATTTAATGCGTCTTGCCCAGGTGTCCTTGCTTTATCGGGGACGGGGGAGAGCCCTGTCTTGTCCGTCGCCGCTCCCTCTCGTGTCGACACGCGCCCTGGCCAGCGGCGCCCATGGTGCCATGTAGGCAGGCAGGCAGCTGAGGTGGCGCAGTGGTGGGTCTCCACGAAGATCCGCATGCCGCCACGCAGGTGCTTGCCCAACTGGTTGGGTCGGTAGCTGCATGCGAATGGTGGTGGAGGTTTGACTGGCGTGGGCCTGATGGTGGCCTTACGGGTGTTCTTGGCAAGGGCCTTGCCGGGGCCCCGGCAAGGGCCTTGCCGTGGCACCTGCTGTCATCCCCGGCAAGGCTCTTGCCGGGGGTCTTGTGGTCCTCCTTGGCTGGGATCCCGCTAAGGATCATCATCTTCTAAAGGGTGTTTCTGATCTTGAATGTCTTCCCAAAGATCTGCATGCCACCATGGGGATGTCTCCCGAATCCTTGCCCCATGGGGCAGTGGACTCAAGGGTGACTCACTCCGTAGGTGTGGGGCGAGCTGCCACGGCAAGGGTCTTGCCGGGTTTGTTAAAACCACCTCCCGGCAAGGATCTTGCCGGGGGGAGTCCGCTTCGTCTCCTTTGCTCTTTGTGGTCTTGGTCTTGGGGTCGTTCTGCTTCTCCTGAACTTCGGCCTTACCTTGGCTCACCTCCCTTGCCTTGCTCAGTGTAGTGGTGCCCGTGGCTCAGACTGCCCATGCACAGTTATAGGGGTACAAAAAGTGTACCCCTCTTTTTGTACACCGACAGGAGCCCCCGGGCCTGGGCCACACGTAAGCGCAATCGCGTCGTTGGGCTAGGCCCAAAAATGGTGCGCGGGTAGGCGGGGCGGTTTTTACCGCGGTAAGTCTCTTCGCGCGCCGCGCTTCCCACGCTTCCCGCGCGTGGCGCGGCGTGGGGAGGCGTGTGTGACGTGGACGGCATGCGTGGGGCTAAGCTCTACTTGCATGCGTCACGTTGTAGTAAAGGGGGCGGTTCGTGCCTTCCCCATAAACGGAGGGAGGCGTGGAGGCGTGGCCCATTTACTGAATGGGGCCGAGGCGTGGTCTTCAAGGCGCCCACTCCCCACGATCACGGGGTGGGGAGAGGTCGCCTCACCCGTCGCCTCGGTTCTGCACGCCTGCCACGTGGCTCTCATACGCTTGGGGTGGCGAACGGTGGAGGCGGGAAACCGGGCCGCCGTGGGCTGGGGCGGCGGGTCGGTCCCAGTTCCCTGCGCCTTCCGCGTCTTGATTGGCTGAGCGGGGCGGCCGAGCCCCCACCCATTCCTTTATAAAGAGTGGGAAGGGGGGATGGCGTCCCGCATTCCTTCATCTCCTCCTTCCTTCAGCTTCTGCTCCCCTCTTCCATCCGCCATGGAGAGAGGGAATCCTGGTCCTTCAACGGTGGCGGTGAGGGTCGCCGCTCGACAACGCGTCCCTCCTTCTTCTGCACCCGCGGTGGCAGAGCCAGCCGCGAGGGCAAGGGGGAGGGGGCGAGGCCGAGGCCCTCACGGAAGAGGAGGACGGGGCGGCGCGCCGGCCTCGCCTCCGCCAGCAGTTCTTCATCAGGTTCCGTCGGCCGCCTCACCGTCGCCTGTTGGGGAACGTTGCAGAAAACAAAAAAAATTCCTGTGGTTTCACCAAGATCCATCTATGAGTTCATCTAGCAACGAGTGATCGGATGCATCTACATACCTTTGTAGATCGCGAGCGGAAGCGTTCAAAGAACGGGGATGAGGGAGTCGTACTCGACGTGATCCAAATCACCGGAGATCCTAGCGCCGAACGGACGGCACCTCCGCGTTCAACACACGTACGGTCAGCGTGACGTCTCCTTCTTCTTTATCTAGCAAGGGGGAAGGAGAGGTTGAGGAAGATGGCTCCAGCAGCAGCACGACAGCGTGGTGGTGATGGAGCTGCAGTACTCCGGCAGGGCTTCGCCAAGCTCTATGGAGGAGGAGGATGTGTTGGAGAGGGAGAGGGAGGCACCAAAGGCAAAGGTGAGAGGTCCTCCATCCCCCCCCCCACTATATATAGGGGGGCCTAGGTGGGGTGCCGGTCCTAGGAGATGCAATCTCCTAGGGGGGCGCCGGCCAAGGGGTGGGAGGCTTGCCCCCCCAAGCAAGGGGGCGCCCCCCCTTTAGGGTTTCCCCCACCCTAGGCGCATGGGCCCTAGGGGAAGTGGCGCCCCAGCCCACTTTGGGCTGGATCCCTTCCCGCTTCAGCCCATGGGGCCCTCCGGGATAGGTGGCCCCACCCGGTGGACCCCCGGGACCCTTCCGGTGGTCCCGGTACAATACCGGTGACCCCGAAACTTGTCCCGATGGCCGAAATAGCACTTCCTATATATAATTCTTTACCTCCGGACCATTCTGGAACTCCTCGTGATGTCCAGGATCTCATCCGGGACTCCGAACAACATTCGGGTTACTGCATATACATATCCCTACAACCCTAGCGTCACCGAACCTTAAGTGTGTAGACCCCACGGGTTCGGGAGACATGTAGACATGACCGAGATTGCTCTCCGGTCAATAACCAACAGTGGGATCTGGATACCCATGTTGGCTCCCACATGCTCCTCGATGATCTCATCGGATGAACCATGATGTCGAGGATTCAAGAAACCCCGTATACAATTCCCTTTGTCAATTGGTATGGTACTTGCCCGAGATTCGATCGTCGGTATCCCAATACCTTGTTCAATCTCGTTACCGGCAAGTCACTTTACTCGTACCGTAATGCATGATCCCGTGACCAGACACTTGGTCACTTTGAGCTCATAATGATGATGCATTACCGAGTGGGCCCAGTGATACCTCTCCGTCATACGGAGTGAAAAATCCCAGTCTTGATCCGTGTCAACCCAATAGATGCTTTCGGAGATACCCGTAGTATACCTTTATAGTCACCCAGTTACGTTGTGATGTTTGGTACACCCAAAGCACTCCTACGGTATCCGGGAGTTACACGATCTCATGGTCTAAGGAAAGGATACTTGACATTGGAAAAACTCTAGCAAACCAACTATACGATCTTATGCTATGTTTAGGATTGGGTCTTGTCCATCACATCATTCTCCTAATGATGTGATCTTGTTATCAATGACATCCAATGTCCATAGTCAGGAAACCATGACTATCTGTTGATCAACGAGCTAGTCAAATAGAGGCTTACTAGGGACATGTTGGTGTCTATTATTCACACATGTATTACGTTTTCCGGATAACACAATTATACCATGAATAAAGACAATTATCATGAACAAGGAAATATAATAATAATGCTTTTATTATTGCCTCTAGGGCATATTTCCAACAGTCTCCCACTTGCACTAGAGTCAATAATCTAGTTACATTGTGATGAATCGAACACCCATGGAATTTTGGTGTTGATCATGTTTTGCTCTAGGGAGAGGTTTAGTCAACGGATCTGCTACATTCAGGTCCGTATGTACTTTAGAAATATCTATGTCTCCATCTTGAACATTTTCACGAATGGAGTTGAAGCGACGCTTGATGTGCCTGGTCTTCTTGTGAAACCTGGGCTCCTTGGCAAGTGCAATAGCTCCAGTGTTGTCACAGAAGAGTTTGATTGGCCCCGACGCATTGGGTATGACTCCTAGGTCGGTGATGAACTCCTTCACCCAAATTGCTTCATGCGCTGCCTCCGAGGCTGCCATGTACTCCGCTTCACATGTAGATCCCGCCACGACGCTCTGCTTGCAACTGCACCAGCTTACTGCCCCACCATTCAAAATATACACGTATCCGGTTTGTAACTTGGAGTCATCCAGATTTGTGTCGAAGCTAGCGTCGACGTAACCTTTTACGACGAGCTCTTCGTCACCTCCATAAACGAGAAACATTTCCTTAGTCCTTTTCAGGTACTTCAGGATATTCTTGACCATTGTCCAGTGTTCCTTGCCGGGATTACTTTGGTACCTTCCTACCAAACTTACGGCAAGGTTTACATCAGGTCTGGTACACAGCATGGCATACATAATAGAACCTATGGCTGAGGCATAGGGGATGACACTCATCTCTTCTATATCTTCTGCCGTGGTCGGACATTGAGCTGAGCTCAATTTCACACCTTGTAACACAGGCAAGAACCCCTTCTTAGACTGATCCATCTTGAATTTCTTCAATATCTTATCAAGGTATGTTCTTTGTGAAAGACCTATGAGGCGTCTTGATCTATCTCTATAGATCTTGATGCCTAATATATATGCAGCTTCTCCAAGGTCCTTCACTGAAAAACTCTTATTCAAGTAGGCCTTAATGCTATCCAAGAGTTCTATATCATTTCCCATCAAAAGTATGTCATCTACATATAATATGAGAAATGCTACAGAGCTCCCACTCACTTTCTTGTAAACACAGGCTTCTCCATAAGTCTGCGTAAACCCAAATGCTTTGATCATCTCATCAAAGCGAATGTTCCAACTCCGAGATGCTTGCACCAGCCCATAAATCGAGCGTTGGAGCTTGCACACCTTGTCCGCATTCTTAGGATCGACAAAACCTTCCGGCTGCATCATATGCAATTCTTCCTTAAGGAAACCATTAAGGAATGCCGTTTTGACGTCCATTTGCCATATCTCATAATCATAGAATGCGGCAATTGCTAACATGATTCGGATGGACTTTAGCTTCGCTACCGGTGAGAAAGTCTCATCGTAGTCAACCCCTTGAACTTGTCGATAACCCTTAGCGACAAGCCGAGCTTTATAGATGGTCACATTACCATCCGCGTCTGTCTTCTTCTTAAAGATCCATTTGTTTTCTATGGCTCGCCGCTCAACAGGAAAGTTAGTCAAAGTCCATACTTCGTTTTCATACATGGATCCTATCTCGGATTTCATGGCTTCTAGCCATTTGTCGGAATCCGGGCCCGCCATCGCTTCTTCATAGTTCGAAGATTCACCGTTGTCTAACAACATGATTTCCAAGACAGGGTTGCCGTACCACTCTAGTGCGGAACGTGTCCTTGTGGACCTACGAAGTTCAGTAGCAACTTGATCTGAAGTTTCATGATCATCATCATTAACTTCCTCTCTAGTCAGTGTAGGCACCTCAGGAACATTTTCTTGAGTTGCGCCATTTTCCGGTTCAAGAGGTAATACTTCATCAAGTTCTACATTCCTCCCACTTACTTCTTTCGAGAGAAACTCTTTCTCTAGAAAGGATCCATTCTTGGCAACAAAGATCTTGCCTTCGGATCTGAGGTAGAAGGTATACCCAATAGTTTCTTTAGGGTATCCTATGAAGACGCATTTTTCCGACTTGGGTTCGAGCTTTTCAGGTTGAAGTTTCTTGACATAAGCATCGCATCCCCAAACTTTTAGAAACGACAGCTTAGGTTTCTTCCCAAACCATAATTCATACGGTGTCGTCTCAACGGATTTCGACGGAGCCCTATTTAAAGTGAATGCGGTAGTCTCTAAAGCATAGCCCCAAAAGATAGTGGTAAATCGGTAAGAGACATCATAGATCGCACCATATCTAATAGAGTGCAATTACAACGTTAGGACACACCATTACGCTGAGGTGTTCCAGGCGGCATGAGTTGTGAAACTATTCCACATTTTCTTAAGTGTGTGCCAAATTCGTGACTCAAGTATTCTCCTCCACGATCTGATCACAAAAACTTGATTTTTCTGTCACGTTGATTCTCAACCTCACTCTAAAATTCCTTGAACTTTTCAAAGGTTTCAGACTTGTGTTTCATTAAGTAGACATACCCATATCTACTCAAGTCATCAGGTGAGGGTGAGAACATAACGATAGCCACCGCGATCCTCAACGCTCATTGGACCGCACACATCAGTATGTATGATTTCCGATAAGTTGGTTGCTCGCTCCATTGTTCCTGAGAACGGAGTCTTGGTCATTTTACCCATGAGGCATGGTTCGCACGTGTCAAATGATTCATAATCAAGAGACTCTAAAAGTCCATCTGCATGGAGCTTCTTCATGCGTTTGACACCTATGTGACCAAGGCGGCAGTGCCACAAGTATGTGGGACTATCATTATCAACCTTACATCTTTTGGTATTCACACTATGAACATGTGTAGCATTGCGCTCGAGATTCATAAAGAATAAACCATTCACCATCGGAGCATGACCATAAAACATATCTCTCATATAAATAGAACAACCATTATTCTCGGATTTAAATGAGTAGCCATCTCGAATTAAACAAGTTCCCGATACAATGTTCATGCTCAAAGCTGGCACTAAATAACAATTATTGAGGTTTAAAACTAACCCCGTAGGTAAATGCAGAGGTAGCGTGCCGACGGCGATCACATCGACCCTGGAACCATTCCCGACGCGCATCGTCACCTCGTCCTTCGCCAGTCTCTGCTTATTCCGCAGCTCCTGCTTTGAGTTACAAATGTGAGCAACTGCACCGGTATCAAATACCCAGGAGCTACTACGAGTACTGGTAAGGTACACATCAATTACATGTATATCACATATACCTTTTGTTTTGCCGGCCTTCTTGTCTGCTAAGTATTTGGGGCAGTTCCGCTTCCAGTGACCACTTCCCTTGCAATAAAAGCACTCAGTCTCGGGCTTGGGTCCATTCTTTGGCTTCTTCCCAGTAGCTTGCTTACCGGGCGCGGCAACTCCCTTGCCGTCCTTGTTGAAGTTCTTCTTACCCTTGCCTTTCTTGAACTTAGTGGTTTTGTTCACCATCAACACTTGATGTTCCTTTTTGACTTCTACCTCTGCTGATTTCAGCATTGCGAATAATTCGGGAATGGTCTTTTCCATCCCCTGCATATTGAAGTTCATCACAAAGCTCTTGTAGCTTGGTGGAAGCGACTGAAGGATTCTGTCAATGACTGCGTCATCCGGGAGATTAACTCCCAGCTGAGTCAAGTGGTTATGTACCCCAGACATTGTGAGTATGTGCTCACTGACAAAACTATTTTCCTCCATCTTATAGCTGAAAAACTTGTCGGAGACTTCATATCTCTCGACCCGGGCATGAGCTTGGAAAACCATTTTCAGCTCTTCGAACATCTCATATGCTCCGTGTCTCTCAAAACGTTTTTGGAGCCCCAGTTCTAAGCTGTAAAGCATGCCGCACTGAACGAGGGAGTAATCATCAGCACGTGTCTGCCAAGCGTTCATAACGTCTTGGTTCTGTGGGATGGGTGCGTCACCTAGCGGTGCTTGTAGGACATAATCTTTCTTGGCAGCTATGAGGATGATCCTCAGGTTCCGGACCCAGTCCGTATAGTTGCTGCCATCGTCTTTCAGCTTGGTTTTCTCTAGGAATGCGTTGAAGTTGAGGACAACATTGGCCATTTGATCTACAAGACATATTGTAAAGATTTTAGACTAAGTTCATGATAATTAAGTTCATCTAATCAAATTATTCAATGAACTCCCACTCAGATAGACATCCCTCCAGTCATCTAAGTATAACATGATCCGAGTTAACTAGGTCGTGTCCGATCATCACGTGAGATGAACTAGTCAACGTCGGTGAACATCTTCATGTTGATCGTATCTTCTATACGACTCATGCTCGACCTTTCGGTCTTCTGTGTTCCGAGGCCATGTCTGTACATGCTAGGCTCGTCAAGTCAACCTAAGTGTTTGCATGTGTAAATCTGTCTTACACCCGTTGTATGTGAACGTTGGAATCTATCACACCCGATCATCACGTGGTGCTTCGAAACAACGAACTGTCGCAACGGTGCACAGTTAGGGGGAACACTTTCTTGAAATTATTATGAGGGATCATCTTATTTACTACCATCGTTCTAAGCAAACAAGATGTACAAAACATGATAAACATCACATGCAATCAAATAATAATAGTGACATGATATGGCCAATATCACATAGCTCCTTTGATCTCCATCTTGGGGCTCCATGATCATCTTGTCACCGGCATGACACCATGATCTCCATCATCGTGTCTCCATGAAGTTGCTCGCCAACTATTACTTCTACTACTATGGCTAACGCGTTTAGCAATAAAGTAAAGTAATTTACATGGCGTTTCTCAATGATACGCAGGTCATACAAAAAATAAAGACAACCACTATGGCTCCTGCCGGTTGTCATACTCATCGACATGCAAGTCGTGATTCCTATTACAATAGCATGAACATCTCATACATCACATATATATCATTCATCATTCATCACAACTTTGGCCATATCACATCACAGAACACTTGCTGCAAAATCAAGTTAGACGTCCTCTAATTGTTGTTGCAAGTTTTACGTGGCTGCAATAGGGTTCTAGCAAGAATGTTTTATTACCTACGTGAAAGCCACAACGTGATTTGTCAACTTCTATTTACCCTTCATAAGGACCCTTTTCATCGAATCCGCTCCAACTAAAGTGGGAGAGACAGACACCCGCCAGCCACCTTATGCAACTTGTGCATGTTAGTCGGTGGAACCGGTCTCACGTAAGCGTACGTGTAAGGTTGGTCCGGGCCGCTTCATCCCACAATACCGCTGAAGCAAGATAAGACTAGTAGCGGCAAGAAAGTTGACAACATCTACGCCCACAACAAATTGTGTTCTACTCGTGCAAAGAGAACTACGCATAGACCTAGCTCATGATGCCACTGTTGGGGAACGTTGCAGAAAACAAAAAAAATTCCTACGGTTTCACCAAGATCCATCTATGAGTTCATCTAGCAATGAGTGATCAGATGCATCTACATACCTTTGTAGATCGCGAGCGGAAGCGTTCAGAGAACGGGGATGAGGGAGTCGTACTCGACGTGATCCAAATCATCGGAGATCCTAGCGCCGAACGGACGACACCTCCGCGTTCAACACACGTACGGTCAGCGTGAAGTCTCCTTCTTCTTGATCCAGCAAGGGGGAAGGAGAGGTTGAGGAAGATGGCTCCACCAGCAGCACGACGGCGTGGTGGTGATTGAGCTGTAGTACTCCGGCAGGGCTTCGCCAAGCTCTATGGAGGAGGAGGATGTGTTGGAGAGGGAGAGGGAGGCACCAAAGGCAAAGGTGAGAGGTCCTCTATCCCCCCCACTATATATAGGGGGGCCTAGGGGGGCGCTGGCCCTAGGAGATGCAATCTCCTAGGGGGGCGGCGGCCAAGGGGTGGGGGGCTTGCCCCCCAAGCAAGGGGGCGCCCCCCCCTTTAGGGTTTCCCCCACCCTAGGCGCATGGGCCCTAGGGGAAGTGGCGCCCCAGCCCACTTTGGGCTGGATCCCTTCCCGCTTCAGCCCATGGGGCCCTCCGGGATAGGTGGCCGCACCCGGTGGACCCTTCCGGTGGTCCCGGTACAATACCGGTGACCCCGAAACTTGTCCCGATGGCCGAAATAGCACTTCCTATATATAATTCTTTACCTTCGGACCATTCCGGAACTCCTCGTGACATCCGGGATCTCATCCGGGACTCCGAACAACATTCGGGTTACTGCATATACATATCCCTACAACCCTAGCGTCACCGAACCTTAAGTGTGTAGACCCTACGGGTTCGGGAGACATGTAGACATGACCGAGATTGCTCTCCAATGAATAACCAACAGCGGGATCTGGATACCCATGTTGGCTCCCACATGCTCCTCGATGATCTCATCGGATGAACCATGATGTCGAGGATTCAAGCAACCCCGTATACAATTCCCTTTGTCGATCAGTATGCTACTTGCCCGAGATTCGATCGTCGGTATCCCAATACCTTGTTCAATCTCGTTACTGGCAAGTCACTTTACTCGTACCATAATGCATGATCCGGTGACCAGACACTTGGTCACTTTGAGCTCATAATGATGATGCATTACCGAGTGGGCCCAGTGATACCTCTCCGTCATACGGAGTGACAAATCCCACTCTTGATCCATGTCAACCCAACAGACACTTTTGGAGATACCCGTAGTATACCTTTATAGTCACGCAGTTACGTTGTGACGTTTGGTACACCCAAAGCACTCCTACGGTATCCGGGAGTTACACGATCTCATGGTCTAAGGAAAGGATACTTGACATTGGAAAAACTCTAGCAAACCAACTATACGATCTTATGCTATGTTTAGGATTGGGTCTTGTCCATCACATCATTCTCCTAATGATGTGATCTCGTTATCAATGACATCCAATGTCCATAGTCAGGAAACCATGACTATCTGTTGATCAACGAGCTAGTCAACTAGAGGCTTACTAGGGACATGTTGGTGTCTATTATTCACACATGTATTACGATTTCCGGATAACACAATTATAGCATGAATAAAGACAATTATCATGAACAAGGAAATATAATAATAATGCTTTTATTATTGCCTCTAGGGCATATTTCCAACATCGCCTTCGTCTCCCGACTCCATTCGCGCGGGAGATGGAGCTGGATCCGCCGGAGTCGTTGTGGCTGCACATGAGGGGCTGCGGGATCAGTGGCCCGCGGGCCCGCGTCGACTTCCCCGCCCCTCACGTGATGTATCTCTGTCGGGGATGGAAGACGTTTTCCCATATCCACCGCTTGACGGAGGGGCTCACTCTCCTTTTTAAGCTGATGGAGGGTGGCCTTCTCTCCGTCAAGGTCTTCAGGTGGTTTGGGACCCGCACAAGGTGCTGCGTGGAGAGCTCTTCTGATAGTGAAGACTCCTCCTCGGGCGGGAGTGACGAGGAGGACAGCGGCAACGACGACGAGGGTAGTAGGCGGCAGGATGACGGGTCCGATTAGGTGTCGGGCGCCGCTCCGTGTGGTACCGGCGACCCCATCATCCGTGTCGCCGGCTCCCTGAACTTCTCGGGGTCGTCTCCTTGGTCAGCTGGTGTTGGGAGGCTGTGGAAGAGGAAGAGGGCGGGTGGGAAGGCCGTCAAATCGGAGTACCCGGGCACCGATGCCTTCAACGCATGCTGACGTCCTGCCGCCTCGTCTTCGAGCTCTGCTTCCGGCGCTGCCATCACCATCCAGCCTTCGGACGGCCACCAAGATCTTCTCTTGGTGTCTTCTGCCACCCGTAGCTCGCCTAGGCACCCCTTTTTCCCTTTTCACCTCCTTGACCTGCCTCCTGAGGAGAGGGACAAGAAAGGGATTACGGGCATCGTATCTCTTTTTAGTTTGTTAGCCTTCGGGCCTTAGCTGAATTTAAAACTTGTAATCCCATCATTCATGTTTTTCATTCCCTACGGATTGTACCTGAGTGGAATGTTTTTAATGAAAAAGGGATGCTTGCCGGGTCATTTGTTTGTGGGTAGAACCCACGACAAGGAGTAAATCCTTGATATCTTTAAGATAAACATTTCCTTGCCCGGCAACAGGCCTTGCCGTCTCCCCACTTCGCTCGACCTTTCTCACACCTTTGGCGGCGGCAGGGATGAGGTGGGTTTAGACTCCTTGTTTCATCCTCTCGCTGCTGCGACTACGACCAAACCTGGCCCCAGGAACGAGCCCTAGGGCCTAGAGGTAGGGGAGCACGGTAGCTTTAGGAAAAAAACGAGGTTTCACATACCTCAGTCCATAAGGGAATGCAAGATAAGGGATGAAGAACTTATCTGAAGCTGTAGCCCCCGGCAACTCTGGTTTGCCATGGGTGAATCTTTGCTCTTGCAGCCCCCGGCAATACTGGCTTGCCAGGGTCTAGATGCTGGTCTGTCCCTCTTCCCTTTTTCGTCCTCAAGTGATCCGAAAAGGATACATGTGAGTCCTGCGAACCAAAGAAGACGAAAGAACGGCAAAGAGATGCACACTCGACCTCTAAGCTAGGGGTTAGTCGCCGCTAAGCACTATCAACCCTAACCTAGGACGAGACTCGACCTAGCATGCATGCTATAACTTAGGGCGCCAGCGCTTCATTTATTTATGCTCAGGTCTGCGCTTGGCTTTGTACAAAGGGTTACATGCATCATCGGCAATGCTTGTACAAAAGGTGGCTTGCCGGGGGGCCCGGCAAGCCGCGCCTCACGGGTAAAACTTGCGAAGATGCTCAATGTTCCAAGAGTTACTCACCGGAATGACATCTTCGGTCTCCAGGCGGACTGCGCCAGGCCTGGTGACTCGTATTACCCGATAAGGGCCTTCCCACTTTGGCGTCAACTTGTTGGAATTCTTGGCCGATTGAACGCGCCGAAGGACAAGATCGCCTTCCTCAAGGCTTCGGGCATGAACCTTGCGGCTATGGTAGCGGCGCAAGGCTTGCTGGTAGCATGCTGCTCTCACAGCCGCCCGAAGACGATCTTCCTCAAGGAGCATTGCGTCATCTTGCCGCAGTTTCTCTTGCTCAAGCTCATCATAAGAGAGCACTCGAGGTGACCCGTATATGAGTTCAGTGGGGAGAACTGCTTCTGCCCCGTATGCTAGGGCAAAGGGTGTCTGGCCGGTGGCTCGATTTGGCGTTGTCCTGATCGACCAAAGAACCGTCGGCAACTCATCAATCAAGCGCCTTCCACTCTTGTGCAGCCTGTCAAAGGTATTGGTCCTCAAGCCTCGCAGTACTTCAGCGTTTGCCCTCTCAGCTTGACCATTGCTTCGCGGGTTAGCAATGGAAGCGAAGCAGACTTTGCTGCCGAGGTCTTTAATATACTGCATGAAGGTGCGGCTTGTGAACTGTGTGCCGTTGTCGGTGATGACCTTGTTGGGTACACCAAAACGGCACACTAGTCCCTTGAAGAACTTGATGGCTGACTGAGTTGTGACCTTCCCCACTGCCTCCACCTCTGGCAACTTTGTGAACTTGTCGATTGCAACGTACAAGTACTCAAAGCCCCCGACAGCACGGGGGAAAGGGCCCAGTATGTCGAGCCCCCAGACCGAGAAGGGCTAGGAGAGAGGAATGGTTTGAAGGGCTTGAGCTGGCTGATGAAGCTTCTTTGAATGGAATTGACACGCTTCACACCTTGTGACTAGTGTCGTCGCATCCTGGAGGGCGGTGGGCCAGAAGAAGCCTTGCCGAAATGCCTTGCCGGCAAGGGCCCTTGACCCGATGTGGGATCCACATATGCCTCCGTGTATCTCCGCCAACAGCTCCAGTCCTTCCTCCCGAGGGATACACTTCAATTTCACACCGTTCGGCCACTTTCTGTATAGGACATCATCGACGAACTGGTACATGGTAGAGCGACGGGCTACTTTTTCTGCTTCTTCCTGCTCTTCAGGAAGTTCCCCTGTTTGGAGGAATCAGACGGTATGTTGTGCCCACGCTGGAGCCTGGGGCTCGACGGCGAGGACTAAAGGCATTTCCTCCGCTATAGGAGCGGCTGTCTCGACGGCAAGAGCTTGACGCTCCGCCGGAGCTAGCCGTCCCGTGGCGGGCTCAGTGTCCCCGGCAACATCCTTGCCAGTGGCTCCGGGGAGCTTGGTGGGAAAGTACTTGCTGGGTCCTGATTTCCTCCTCTTGTTCTGCTCTGTTGATGGATCAACGGATGGCTGAGTCAGCTGGAGCACAAAGGTACCTGGTTCCACAGGTAGCTTGAGGGCAGCGCGTTTTGACAGGTAATCGGCGATATCGTTCTCCGCTCGGGGAACGTATTCAGCCTGTATACCGTCGGAATGCTCTTCCAGCTTTTTCACTTCATCGACGTAGGCCTTCATCAACGGGCTCTGGTAGTCCTTGTTGACTTGCTTGACGACGAGCTGCGAGTCGCCCCTGACGATGAGCTTCTTGATTCCGAGGTCCGCCGTGATCCTAAGACCGGCAAGCAGTCCTTCGTACTCTGCCGTATTGTTTGTTGACACCTCCCTGGGGAAGTGCATCTGGATCACGTACTTGAGGTGCTCTCCGGTGGGCGCGACAAGCAGTACGCCAGCCCCGGTGCCGTCTAAGGAGAAAGCTCCATCAAAGTACATGATCCAACTGCAACTTGCCTCCTTGCCGGGGAGAGCAGTCTCTTGGGCTTCTTCGTCAGGCGTTGCGGTCCATTCTGCGATGAACTCCACCAGGACTCGGCTCTGAATCGTCGAAGTACTTTCAAACTTGAGGACAAAGCTGGACAGCTCCAGTGCCCATTCGACAATTCTTCCCGTTGCATCTGGATTGTGCAATATCCGTTGCAGAGGGAGGTGAGTGACGACAGTGATCTCGTGTGCCTGGAAGTAGTGACACAGCTTCCTCGAGGCCATAAGAAGACCGAAGAGCAGTTTCTGTACGCCGGAGTACCTTGATATAGATCCCTACATGAGGGAACTAACAAAGTACACCGGGTGCTGCATCATTTTCTTCTTCGGTGGCACTTCAACTGGCTGTGTCGTCTCTGCATTGGTGCTGTCGGGCTCTGTCGCTGCCGTTACCTCGTCGTCAATCTCTCTCTGTGCCACTAGTGCGGCGCTGACCACCTGGTTCGTTGCTGCCAGGTATAGCAGCAACGGCTCCTGTGGCCTAGGCGCAACTAGTATTGGCCCGGAGGAGAGGTACTTCTTCAAATCTTGCAATGCTGCTTCGGCTTCTGGCGTCCACTCCATCGGGCCCGCTTTTTTCAGGATCTTGAAAAAGGGAAGGGCGCGCTCGGCAGACTTGGAAATGAATCTGCCCATGGCAGCGATGCAACCAGCAAGTCGACGCACATCCTTGATTCGCTTGGGTGCTTCAATCTGCTCTATAGCTTTGATCTTGTCCGGATTGGCCTCTATCCCACGCTGTGACCCAAAGAACCTGAGAAGCTTGCCGGACGGGACGCCAAAGACGCACTTCTCAGGGATCAGCTTGAGATTGATCTTGCGCAGGTTTGCAAATGTTTCCTGCAAATCCGGTATGAGGGTTGCCCTGTCCTTGGTTTTGACCACTATGCCATCCATATAAGCTTCCATATTTCTATGGAGCTGGGGTTCAAAACCAATCTGGACCGCCCTTGCAAACGTCAAACCAGCACTCTTCAGCCCGAAAGGCATCCGCATGAATCAATACGTACCACATGGGGTGATGAATAATGTTTTCTCTTCGTCTTCTGTTGTCATGAAGATCTGGTGGTAGCCGGAGTAGGCATCGAGGAATGACAATAGATTACACCCAGCTGTGGAGTCAACAATCTGGTCGATGCGCGGCAACGGGAAGGGGTCCTTAGGACAAGCCTTATTGATATCTGTGTAATCAATACACAACCTCCACTTCCCATTAGCCTTGCGCACTACGACCGGATTGGCCAACCACGTTGGATGGAGCACTCCTCTTACCAAACCCGCCGCTTCCAGTTTCCGGATCTCCTCTGTGATGAACTCTTGTCGTTCCAAAGCTTGCTTTCTGACCTTCTGCTTGACGGGCCGCGCATGAGGACAGACAGCAAGGTGGTGCTCAATCACCTCCCTGGGAATGCCCGGGATGTCGGAAGCTTGCCATGCAAACACATCGACATTCGCCCGCAGGAAGGTGACGAGCGCGTCTTCCTATTTGTCATCAAGGGTGGAGCTTATGGTGAAAGCCCCTCCTGTGCCGTCCTCATTGACAGAAACCTTCTTGGTTCCCGGCGGTATGGCCCTGGGCTTCTTGTTTCTGCCGGTGGAGCTCTCTGGCACGTCCTCGACGAGAGCGATACACTCCGAAGAGGTGCGCTTGCCGGAGTGGGTGTCCGAGGTCTCACTGGTCTTCTTCTTCTTCCCTCCCGGGGTCCCAGCGGCAGGAGCAAGTGCCCTAGTGGCGGCAGCTGCTGCAACTGCTTGCTGGTATAGTTGGTCAGCGCAAATCAACGCATCTTTCTAATCGGAGGGGATGGTGATGATCGTCACAGGTCCTGGCATCTTCAGGGTGTTGTAGGCGTAGTGTGACGCCGCCATGAACTTGGCCAACGCTGGGCGGCCAAGGATCCCGTTGTAGGTCAAGGGGATCTTGGCAACATCAAACACGATCCTCTCCGTCCTGTAGTTCAGATCGCTTCCAAAAGTCATGGGCAGTGTGACCTTTCCCTTAGGTTGGCTTCTTCCTGGGTTGACCCCCTGAAACGTGCCCGTCTCTTCGAGGTCTCCATCAGGAATCTGCAGTTTCTCGATCACGGCAGGCGAGATCAAGTTCAGACCGGCCCCGCCATCGACTAGCATCTTTGTCACCTTGAGGTTGCGTATTGTTGGTGAAACCAACAATGGCAAGCACCCAACCGCAGTAGTGCGATCAGGGTGATCCTCAGTGTCAAAATTGATAGGTGTGCTGGACCACTTCAGCGGCCTTTGGGCGTCAAATGACGGCTCTGGCGCTGTAATCTCTCGCGCCCACTGTTTAAGGTGGCGGTGGGAAGTATGCAGAGAGGCGCCGCCGTTGATGCACACGGCCTCTGTAGCTTTCTGAAACTCTTGGTCGCCGGATTCGTCGTCCTCTTCATGATCGTCGTCTTCTGGCTTTTTGTCACGGCCCCGGGCAGGCCTCTGCTGTTGTTTATCTTTGCCGCGATAGCCTGCCTGACCGTCACGCTTCTCGCTGGACCCCTTAGCACCGTCTTGGCCCTTCTCCTTGTCCCGCCTCTCATATTCAGCCCCCTGCTTCTCAGCGAGGAGCTCAACCTGTTGGCAGTCTTGGAGAGCATGGCCTTTGGTGCGATGGATCTTGCAGTATCGCTTGTCGGAGTTTCTTGGCTTCTTGGCAACCGCCAAGGCCCGACAGGCGACACATGCGGCAATTTCCTTACCGGGTCCATCTGCCTTGGTTTTCTTGGTGGAGCCAGTGTGATCAGATCCCTCGACGGCAAGCACGGCTTTACCTTTGCGCTTCCTGTTGCGACGCCGGCCCTTCTTCGCCGGGGCGGCAGTATCTTCATCTAAGGAGTCGGTTTCCATGCTGGCATCTTCCCCGGGGTACTTCCTTCCCTCTTCATCCCGGGCACATCTGTCAGCAAGAACATAGAGTTCTGCTACATCTTTCACCTTGTTCATTGCCAGCTCTTCGTGCATCTTGCGGTTACGCACGTTCTGATGGAACACGCTGATGATGGCGGCAGGGTGAACATCAGGGATATTGTACAGTATCCGGCTGAACCTCTGTATATACTTGCGGAGAATCTCGCCTCCCTTCTGGGGAATGACGTGCAGGTCGCTCGCTTGGCCATGGGCTTGGTGGCCTCCAGTAAAGGCGCCCACAAACTCATGGCACAAATTTGACCAGGAGGAAATAGAGTCTACCGGCAAGTGCATCAACCATGACATGGCGTTGGGTTTAAGAGCCAACGGAAGGTAATCTGCAAGCACCTTATCGTCGTGAGCTCCGGCAGCTTGCATCGTAATGGTGTAGATGCTGAGGAACTCGGACGGGTGGGTCTTGCTGCTGTACTTTTCGCCCACGTCA
This sequence comes from Triticum monococcum, assembly GCA_034509565.1. NCBI lineage: Eukaryota > Viridiplantae > Streptophyta > Magnoliopsida > Poales > Poaceae > Triticum > Triticum monococcum. Next base: position 68,839,663 of record CM067842.1, on the reverse strand, counting down.
GGTTTGAAGGTGCGGTGAGTGGGCCACTGGAACTGCCGCAGCTCACGGGTAAAAGCCAGACAACCTACCTCGTAAGGTAGGCCTCCAGGGCTCTCCGGTGCCGGGTGGTTCACAACAAGCCCTGCTCGCCTGTCTGACTGGTGGCACGCTCCGCGCCGGCGCTTGATAGTGGTTCGAGCGTCTTCATGTTCTCGTTCCCGAAGGACTTGGCGCTGGTCACAGTGGGTCCGGGGGTTGGACGACGCTATGGAGATTTCGTCGCCCGTAACGTTGCAACGGGCTAGCGTCCACGGTACCGGGTGAGGAGGAGGCGAGTGCGCCGTGGTCGCGGCGCCGCCGGCTTTCATGCCACTGGTGCATGGGACTTCGTCGGAGTGTCGACCCGGGGGCTCCACCGGACTCGGTTCGTCTTTGTTGGCCACCGCAACAAGGCTTCGGATAGTGGCTCTCCATTCATCGAGTTTCCCCGTAGTGGGAGGAAAATCGAGGAGCAACTGCGCATGCGCCAGGGCTTCTGCTGGCGTTGGTGGCAGCGAAACATGCACGGATCGCTACGCGCTTCGACTTCTGACCATGTCAGAAGGAGCTCTATCACGACCCCGCAGTCGCATGCCATCTTCACCAGCGCCTCGGCGAGCGGGCAGGTCTTCTACCTCCCGGGAGTAGTGCTCGGGGCTCTTCCCGCGGCGACGCCCGGGGTCTTCGGCGTGATTACGCCGTTCGTCGCATGCCGCTTGAGAGGATCGCGCCGTCGGCACCGGCGTGGGAGTCTTGGAGGCCCTCGCATCGCCTTCGGGCGGGGTGGCAGCGATCTCGGAAGGCCCCGCGCCACCCGTGGAGGGCCTGGCTCCGTCTTTGGATTTGGCAGCGTGCGGCCTGTTAGCAGGCGCACGAACATCGCTGCCTCCCAAACTCCAGCTGCTGGGATGGTGTTGGTGTTCGTGAATGGTGCCCCGGGTCCTTTCTGCGGCCGGTCCGCTGCTCGCCCGCGTCGGGACGGGATGTCCGGCTTCCGATGGGCCAACCAACACCGTCGTCTTCTTCTTGGGCGCCATGACGATGAAGAAGCGTCGAACTAACTGCTAAAGCTGATTCTCACAACTAGACTCCCCTACCTGGCGCGCCAAAGATGTCTGTGGGAACGACACCTAAGGGATCACAAGAATCCCTACTACGGTTGAGGGGCGCGGGGTCGTGAGAAGAGCGGATCAAACAGATAGCACACGGTTCGTTTATCCAGGTTCGGGCCGCGAGGATGCGTAAAACCCTACTCCTGCTTTGGTGGATTGTATATCTGTGTTCTTGAGCTAGCTATGGGGCGTGAGGAGCTCCAAAAAGCCGAATCCTCCTCCTGGTCGCCTCGGGCCTCCTTTTATAGGAGAGGGGTTGCCACAGTGGCACACATGTGGTGGAAAGGGTACAGTGATGTGAGGTTATCCCTTGCATTACATGACAAGGCGCATTTAATGCATCTTGACCAGGTGTCCTTGCTTTATCAGGGACGGGGGAGAGCCCTGCCTCGTCCATCGCCGCTCCCTCTCGTGTCGACACGCGCACTGGCCAGCGGCGCCCGTGGTGCCATGTAGGCAGGCAGGCAGCTGAGGTGGCGTAGTGGTGGGTCTCCACGAAGATCCGCATGCTGCCACGCAGGTGCCTGCCCAGCTGGTTGGGTCGGTAGCTGCATGCGAACGGCGGTGGAGGTTTGACTGGCGTGGGCTTGATGGTGGCCTTACGGGGGCCCTGGCAAGGGCCTTGCCATGGCACCTGATGTCATCCCCAGCAAGGCTCTTGCCGGGGGTCTTGTGGTCCTCCTTGGCTGGGATCCCGCTAAGGATCATCATCTTCTAAAGGGTGTATCTGATCTTGAATGTCTTCCCAAAGATCTGCATGCCACCATGGGGATGTCTCCCGAATCCTTGCCCCATGGGGGCAGTGGACTCAAGGGTGACTCACTCCATAGGTGTGGGGCGAGCTGCCATGGCAAGGGTCTTGCCGGGTTTGTTAAAACCGCCTCCCGGCAAGGATCTTGCCGGGGGAGTCCGCTTCGTCTCCTTTGCTCTTTGTGGTCTTGGTCTTGGCGTCGTTCTGCTTGTCCTAAACTTCGGCCTTACCTTGGCTCACCTCCCTTGCCTTGCTCCGTGTAGTGGTGCCCGTGGCTCAGACTGCCCGTGCATAGTTATAGGGGAACAAAAAGTGTACCCCTCTTTTTGTACACCGACAACTACGGAACACGATCTGGCATTGAAGTTTAAATCGACCACAGATACTAAGATGGTTGACTTTGTTCCTGGCGATTCATCCAAATAGTTCAGCATCAGAGCTAACCTGGATCCCAAATAGGAAAGCGCGCTCATCGAGTTCATCTGTGAGAATCGGGACATCTTTGCATGGAAACCTTCTGACATGCCAGGTGTACCGAGGGAACTCGTTGAGCACACACTTAACATTGATCCTATGTTTAAACCAGTCCGGCAGTTTCTCCGCCGCTTCAATGAAGAAAGACGTAAGGCTATTGGTGAAGAGGTAGCCCGTCTGTTAGCCACAAGGTTTATTGTAGAGGTCTTTCATCCAGAGTGGTTGGCTAATCCGGTGCTGGTTCTTAAGAAAAACGGCACTTGGTGTATGTGTGTGGATTACACAGATTTAAACAAAGCTTGCCCTGCAGACCCCTTTGCTCTCCCTCGCATTGATCAGATAATTGATGCAACGGCAGGTTGTGACCGTTTGTGTTTTTTGGATGCGTATTCTGGTTATCATCATATCAAGATGGCAGTTAAGGACCAGGAGAAGAAAACTTTCATAACTCCCTTTGGAGCCTTTTGCTATGTTTCCATGCCTTTTGGACTAAAGAGTGCCCAGGCAACTTACCAGCGATGAGTTCAGAATTGCCTTCATAAGCAAATTGGGCGCAATGTTCATGCATATGTGGATGATATTGTGGTAAAGTACAGAAAGGAGGAGACATTAATAGATGATTTGAGAGAAACCTTTGACAATCTCCGGGTTTACAAGATGATGCTCAATCCGGAGAAGTGTGTCTTTGGTGTCCCGACAGGCAAGCTCTTGGGTTTTTTGGTGTCAAATAGAGGCATTGAGGCTAATCCAGAAAAAATTGCAGCAATTACATCCTTGGCTAAACCGGCGTGTATCAACAATGTTCAACGTCTGGCCGGCCGGATTACAGCCTTGAGCCGGTTTATCACTCGCCTTGGAGAGAAGGCCATCCCCTTATATCAGATGCTCAAGAAAACAGATAACTTTGTCTGGAGCGAGGCAACTGATAAAGAGTTCGAGGATCTGAAGAGGCAGCTAGCTGAACCGCCCGTGCTTGCAGCGCCGATCGATAAAGAGCTGTTATTACTATATGTGGCTGCTAATGCCCAGGCTGTTAGCGTAGCCATTGTGGTAGAGCGCAAGGAGCTTGGCAATGAATATTCGGTTGAACGACTGGTTTATTATATCAGCGAGGTGCTCATTGAGTCAAAGCAGAGGTATCCGCATTGGCAAAAGCTGGTGTATGGAGTATTCATGGCAAGCCGGAAGCTTAAACATTATTTTCAGCGCCATCCCATCACAGTGGTCAGTTCAGCTCCTCTGGGCGATATCATTCAAAACAGAGAAGCAACTGGCCGGATTGCCAAGTGGGCTAGAGCTTGGACCTCATGGGCTCAAATATATACCCCGCACAGCGATCAAATCCCAGGCACTCGTGGACTTCATCAATGATTGGACGGAGTTACAGGCACCTGAAGAGAAACCAGATAATACATATTGGACTATTCATTTTGATGGGTCCAGAAAGTTGGAGGGCTCGGGGGCTGGAGTCATACTAACTTCCCCACGAGGTGACAAGTTTTGTTATGTCCTCCGTTTATTGTTCCCTCGTACTAACAATGCAACTGAATATGAGGCTTTGCTCCATGGTCTTCGGATGGCTAAGGAGATGAATTTGAGCCGGGTTAAGTGCTTTGGCGATTCAGATCTAGTGGCTCAGCAGGTGTCTGGCACCTGGGATTCTAAGGACCCACTCATGGCTGCATATCAGCGAGAGGTGGACACAGTGGCTGGTCACTTTAAGGGTTATCAGGTGCACCATATAGACCGGCGGAAGAATGAAGCGGCAAACGCTTTAATTCGTCTTGGTTCCCAGCGTAAACCAGTCCCGCCCAATGTCTTTCTTGATGTGTTGCATATTCCGTCAGTCAAGGTGCCAATCAAAGAAGATTTGGCTATTCCTGATCCGGAGGCTCAGTTGGTGGCAGCTCTGCATGCCATACCGGATTGGACAATCCCATATCTGGCTTACATGAACCGGGGCGAGTTACCAGATGATGAAACATTGGCCTGACAGATAATTTGGCGTTCCAAGTCCATGACCATACTCAACGGGGAGTTACATCGCTGCAGCATTTCAGGAGCAATTCAGCATTGTGTTTCTCCTCAAGAAGGTTGTGAGATTTTGTGAGAAATCCATGAAGGGGACTGCGGTCACCACGCCGGTTCAAAGTCTTTGGTTGCTAAAGCTTTTCGCCATAGTTTTTACTGGTTGACGGCACATGCTGATGCGGAAGATTTAGTCAAGAGATGTGACGGGTGTCAAAAATTCGCCCACCGTGCGCATGTTCCGGCTCAAGAGTTGCGGATGATTCCAATTACGTGGCCGTTTGCAACTTGGGGGCTTGATATGGTTGGACCCTTCAAGCGATCTAAGGACAAAAAGACCCACCTATTAGTAGCAGTTGATAAATTCACCAAATGGGTGGAGGCAGAGCCAGTCAGCAAGTGTGATGCAGCCACGGCAGTTCAATTCATCAAGAAGGTGATATTCTGGTTTGGTTTTCCACACAACATTATAACAGATAATGGTACTAACTTGTCAAAGGGGGAGATGGAAGAATTTTGTCAACGTGAGCACATCCGGCTCGATCTAGGGTCGGTGGCTCACCCCCAATCTAATGCTCAAGCAAAGAGGGCAAATCAAGAAATTCTACGGGGTATCAAACCCAGGCTTATGGTTCCCTTAAAGCGGACACCGGGTTGTTGGGTTGAGGAGCTACCTTCTGTGTTATGGAGCATCAACACCACAGCCAATAGGTCTACGGGTTACACACCTTTCTTCATGGTCTATGGAGCGGAGGTCGTTCTTCCTAGTGACATCCGTCACGACTCGCCCCGTGTGACAGCTTATGTTGAAGTTGATAATGAGAAGGCACGTCAGGATTCTCTGGACCTGTTGGATGAAGGCCGTGATCTTGCAGCAGCACGATCGGCGATTTATCAACAAGATCTCCGACGTTATCACAGCCCCCGGGTTAAAACCAGAACCTTTGAAGAAGGCGATTTGGTGCTCCGGCTCATCCAGGATCAGACTGATATGCACAAGTTATCCCCACCTTGGGAAGGACCCTTTATGGTCAGCAAAAATCTGCACAACGGGTCTTACTACCTCATTGATGTTCGAGAGCATAAAGACTCACGTCAATCGGAAGAGGAGACCAAGCGGCCATGGAACATAGCTCTCCTCCGGCCTTACTATACTTGAAGCCATAGGCTCTTCATTTGTACATATTTATGATAGTGTATATATCATATAATAAACCGGAGCCTCCGTTATAAGCGGGGTATCTGTTCTTTTTACATCTTGTGTGTGTTATACGAGTTAACTGACAAAGCGGAGTTTTTATTAATCCAGTCTTAGTAGTTGCACAGATATAAAGAAAATCACTAGGGGGCTTGGTCATATTTGAACTACAGCTACACCTCTTGATCGGTTTTGAAACCACGAAGGGATATCACTAGGGGGCTTGGTTGTTATCACACCATAGCTACACCTCTTGATAGGCATTTAGGCCACAAACGAAAAATATGTGGAGCCAAAGAGAGTGTTGCAAAAAGCACAGACTCAAACATGGGCACACACTGAGCACAGCTCACAAAGTTACTTGGGGGCTCTTTTTGCAAAGTAACAAAGAGTTTGAAAGGACCCTTGTAATTGGCTATCAAGCCACGGCTTGGAAGCCTGGTGTATTCACCTAAAAACCCGGGTTAACCTGCCTTCATCAAGTAAGCCACTCCTGTCCAGGTAATCCTGGCATGACCCATCGAACATTTGACATGTCAATCTTTTATAGACCCTGAACTTGTCAAAGTTAAAACGATGATTGGTTAATTGGAGGCCCATCTTAAAAGGCTTTGTTAAATGGTTTAACTCAGAGGCCTGGCAGCCCATGAAAAGCCTCGATTTGGAGCCTGGCAGCTCGTAAAAAGCCTTGCATATTTTCCTTTTTGAGTTTTATTTGTTGAAGTTCATAAGTATTGTTTGATAAACCGACATCCTTGACCCGGCTTGCTTTTCAACTACAAGTTGTTGGCACATCATCAATTATAAGCCGTGTTTATTGACCCAGCCTGGTTTGACTAAATCACCAGTGTTATAAAGAAAACCCGGTAGTTATCCCGGTCTGGTTTAGTATATAGAACGACATTACAAAGATGGGGTTATCAACGTTCCGGACTGGTATTAATACCTTTGTCGTGTACACCGTTGGTCAGCCAATGAGGTATGTTATGTATATTGCTTTTTGCACAAACACTTCGATTGTCTCATCTATGTCTTATACACTTCCTGGACATTATGACCCGTCTAGCGGTAAACCGCTAGCTACTTTTGAGTTGTTGTACCCAGGAACACAATTCATCATGGGTTGTGTATAAATATATCTCAAAAGGTGGCAAAAGTCGTCATGAGGCATTACAAAACATGCTCAATGGCATGGCAAATAACGGAGTTTTGGCTATCTTATTACAAGAAGATTTCAAAGCGACTCCAATGGCATCATTGTTTTTCACAAGGTCGGCACACAGTAGCCAGTAAAACGGCGACCGGTTTAGGACGCTTCGTCTGGACAGTTTGATGGTTGAGGGTCAGTTGGTGTGGGCACTTCTTCATTCCTCCCCAGACGCTGGAAATCAACCGTCGACCAATCGATTAAAGTTAAAGCTTGAAATACTGCTTCCTCATGGATAAGATTGGAGGGGTTGATATCAAGAGCATAAGTGTGCTTACGAATCGGAGGCACAAGTTCTTCAACTTCGTGGATGTCAGCCGGTTGTCTTTTCCCTTCAGCGTCATAAACCGGTTGAAAATGGGACAAGTCTGTATGATCGGCCAGTTTGCTGTCTACTGGCCGCATCTGTTTGGTCAGCCGCCGGAGGTCATCATTATCATAGTTTGAACCGTCTTCTTTCACACCTGGATATCCTTTAATGATATCATCCGCTTCAAGGTCTGGAATCCAGGCTTTGGCTCGAAAAAGTGCGGTTAAAGCTCCAGACCTGGCAACTGCCCCTTCAATTCGGCAATACGGGCTGGTAACATGGCCAACTTCTCAAGTGTTTCTTTAATCAAAGTTGGGGCCGGTTTGTTGTAAGCCACCGTGCAAATAGCCCGCTGAGAACCAGAGTACAGCTGTTCAACCAAGGTATGTGACACCCCAAAATTTTGACCTTGTTTTAATGAATTAAAATTTTGCCAGGAATTAAAACTTTGAATTTCTAAGCTCCATTTTGATTTTTAAATCATTTTCTTCCCTGTTGTGATGAGTTTTTCCCAAAGAGAAAACTTTTCAAATATGTTATTGGACTTGTTTAACCTCTCAAGAAAAACTTTTCTTTTATCAGTATAACTAATTAAATAATTAAGTTGCTTGATCTTTACTTTCTTGAAAATGGGTTTTCAAGGTTAAATGGCAATATTTGAACTACAACCATTTGATAAATTCACTTAAAATTCCCACAAAAATTTGGAGATGTCATGTGATGTTATTAAATAACTTTTGTGCAAAAACATCTTTATTTCCTGAAATATTTTGAGCTCTACACCCTTTTTTCTTCTCTGGTCCAGAGGGCAATTTTGCACTACGACTCTTTTAAATAATTCTATCTAGCCTCCACCAAAATTATGGGATGTTAGTAGTATCATATGATTCAACTTTATGCAAGAACCCAGTGATGTTATTTGAAAATTTTGAGTGAATCAACCTCTTTTTCATTCTGGACCAACTTGATGGTTTGTACAGCAACCATATTTTTGCTTGCTCTTTGGCTCTTGATTCCTTTTCCTACTTGTAGCCCACCTTACCAAACCCCTATGTCCAGGAGCATGCGCCCTTTGGATCATTTTTGGTCCATGAAATGATGCCATTTATTTCCTGTCCAGAATTGAAGTTTTGTAAAACTTGCACTAACAAGTTTCTCCTTTTGCCAAACTAACCTTACCACTCTCTCTTGCATCTAAGGAGACAATGATCTGGAGTTTTTGACCACTCCAAGACTTGCCTAAGTGCCCTTGGCATTTTGTCAAACACCTTATGGGCATGATCTGTTTTGGCATGAATTTTTGGGTTGCACTGTGAACCTGATCCCCTGACCAAACCAGCTTGTCCACTGATCTCCTTGCAAGCCCAAACCTAGACCTGCTAAACCCCAGCTCCAACCGAGCCACCTAGCATGCAATGGCATTCCGTCGAGCACCTTCCGTGCGTGCACTGGACGCGCCCAGAGCGCGCGTATTGCACGAACCACGCCCGAGCTGACACGCTGGCCCCCTTGGTTTTGGCCCGCTCTGCAGCGCCACGCCACGCGCTACCCTCCTCGCAGCAACGCGCCAAGCCGCCCTGGCAGCCAACAGCGCCGCCGTCAGAGCTTTTGGCGGCACGCCGGCATCGGCAGCGCGCCTCTGCCACGGGCAGCGCCGCCCAAGCCTCTCCCGCTCGCCACCTGGCCCTTGGAACAGCGCAAGCTCATCCACAAGGGTGTCGCCTAGCGCTCGTCGCCGCCACGATGCCCTGGCTATAGAATGGCGGTCGCCGGAGAGCTTATCCACGGCCGCCGCGGAACCGCCTTGCCTCGCCTATTTAAGGAGCCTTGAGCTCGTCTCCGCACGAAGGTAGTCTCAAGCGGTCTCCAGGAAGCCCCCAGTGGCAGCCAATCGACCAGGGGAGGTCTACTTCCCCATCTCCGGCAACCGCAGCCGCCACCACTGCTCCAGCCATTCCGGCGCCACCAGGGCCTCCCCCTCCCATTTCTATTCACCAGGAACCTTCTCATCCTCCTGTGAACTCGTTCCCCTACTTGATTTTGATCGGGAACCACCGTAGCGCCAAGCTCACTTCGCCCCCGAAGCCATCTCCGCCGCGATGCTCGTCGCCGGCGACTCCGTCCACGTCGGCGACCATGGAGGGTACCCCGAGTTCGTCTCGACCTCCTGAGCACGCCCATGCACTCAGATCACCGAGAGACGCCGCCATTCGCCGACGAGCCTTGCCGGAGCTCCGCCTTTGTTCGGTCAGGGGGAGACGACGCGCGCGTGGACTAGTCAAACCTGACCAGTGGGCCAGGCGGGCCCACTGTCAGTGACGCACGCGCCGCCCACGCTGGATAAGTGGAGGCGTAAAGGCACAAGTACGTCTCCTCTGTGCGAAAGTGTAATGCCATTCGAACCGTTTTCTTTTCTGGATTTTCTTTTAAAAATAGATTTGACCAGAACTTTGACTGACTATAACTCTTTAAATATAACTCCAAATGAATTGATTCTTTTTCCTACATCTCTCAAATTTTGTCTAGTTTATTTGAAAATTTCCCAAACAACTTTTTTGTACTGTTTTTGAAATGTGTGTTAATTCAAATATATTTTAAAATAGGATTTTGGAGAGAGAGAAGAAACTTTCAAAATTTTTGGAGAGCACCTCACCCCTCCACAACTTAAAGGCAAGCATCTTGAACCCTGGCATAATATTTTTGATGTGTTGGTTGACACGTTTATAACACCACCTTATTTCGGAGGACTTGTTATTTCATGTGACATGATCATTTGCATGGAAGCATATTAGTGATTTCCTTGCTGTTGGAAATGAAAATAATTGTGATGGTAATCATCCTCATGTGTCTTGCATGCATGCCGGAAGGGAATCCGGGAAAAGCCTCGGCCTTGGGTAGGCGTGAGCTTGTCACCGGTCCCCGTCGGGACGGTTATGTCCGGTATGGCATGGTAAGGTACATTGAGTGGTGATTGCATCGGTTGAAATATATTTGGTATACATGTCATGCAGTGAACTTATAAACCTCCTGAGTCGACCGCAGATCGAGTCTTGTTCCAGTAACCCCCAAACTTGCCTCATACTACCACTCGTCCCTGCCGCAGGTAGGGTACGGTTCAGTAAGTCGTCAACCCCTTTCCAGCACACACCGTACAGAGAGGCCATGGTGGAAGGTATCGGTTGTAACCGGTAGGCATGCGACCTGGTCAGGGGGCATGGGTGTTACCGGTTGGGACCGAGAGGGGAGGCCACCCCTTAGAGCGCGCGGTATAAATTTGATCCCATGCTATGTGAGGTTGTAGCCTCCCCACTTAAAGTTTTGCTTAACAAGTGTCGAGGGTGATTCCAGACACCGATGAGTTAAGCTGGTGTGTGCAAGTTAGGCGTGTTTTCAACTAAAAGGCCGTAGACGGAATTAGTCCCGATGGACTAAAGGAATCCGTTACTCGTGGGTAAAAGAGTACACCCTCTGCAGAGATTAAACCTATTCGAATAGCCGTGTCCATGGTTAAGGATTACAGTCTGGGATGGGTCAAGTGTTGGTCTTAGTGTCGGTCTTCGGAGGTGAATTTGTTAAACCAAGCTTGGATACCGACTGGTGACTTGTGAGGACCATGATTATTATTTTGTGATGGACTAACCCGTTGCATTATTTGTATTATCGAGTATCCCTGGGATGGTCCTACCTCCTGGATATTCAATGTGATCATTTCTTTTTTAAGCCCTTTATGTGGTGTCACTCAGACGCCCGACTATGGCATTTCTTTTAAGCCCTTTAAGTGGTGTCGCTCAGACGCCCGACTGTGGCATTTCTTTTAAGCCCTTTATGTGGTGTCGCTTAGACGCCCGACTGTGGCATTTCTTTTAAGCTCTTTATGTGGTGTCGCTTAGACGCCCGACTGTGGCATTTCTTTTAAGCCCTTTATGTGGTGTCGCTCAGACGCCCGACTGTGGCATTTCTTTGTAAGCCCTTTATGTGGTGTCGCGCTGACGCCCGACTACGGCATTTTATTCCCACTCCATTATTGCTTATTCATGTTGCATATAACTAACCTGCTTGCCTGCATAAAAGATATTTTATTTGTGACTGACGCTGTGATCATAGAATATTTCAGTGCATAATTATCAATTATATTATCCCAGTGTTCTTAAGGTCTGCGAGTACATTCAAAGTACTCACTGGCTTGTCCCTGGCTATTGTCTTGGCCAGATTTCTGCATGGAGAGGAGCGTTGCGGTGACGGCCCTGGAAACTAGGCAACGGTGATAGCAGCCTCGCGAAGATAGGAGTTGACCTGGTCAGCTGTTCCCGTGGGAAATGGAGTCCCATAGACACTGATGACTCACAAACCGCTTCCGCCATCGACCACTAGGAAACCATTTGATGTACTCATAGGCCACAATGGTCTTGGACTACATATTTTGTATTTTGCTTGGAATTTTTGTATCAAGTCGATGCCTCATCAGCTAACAGTAATCCTGGGGCTGGTGAGCACAACGGCCATTTTCTAGAAATCAATGTCCGGAAAATCCGGTCGCGACAGACTTGGTATCAGAGCTAGGCTGACCATTGGCTGACCCTATCTTAGCCAGGTCAAAAAATCTTAGGTAAACCAACCCACCAGACCTCAGCCAAACCCTAGTCAAGCTTCCCTTGCAAGATAGCCACACCGTGACCCGACACCTTTTTGGCAGTCGGTGCCCAACCTATCAACCCAACCTGTCACTCATGCACCAGTGACCGAATCCTGAATAGTCTTTCTCACAGGCGTGCAAAGGAAGACTCCGTTCCCTTTTTTCCTATAAAAAGGGCACGCTAGCCCCAACCCAGCACAGCACAGCCGCTACCCCAAACCGAGCCACAATGCCTGGCCCCGTCGTGCACAATGAGACCATAGCAACCAACCTTGGAGGCTTTGTGACCATACTCGCAAACCTCACCCATCGTGCCTACGTGTTAGAGGAGCCCCCAGAATATGTTGTGTACCAAGGACCCATGAGCGGTGAGAGCCGGCAATTCTGGGCCACTGTGCACATCTATGGTAGGGGTCTAGAGCCCGAACGCCCCTACAGGTTGACCGAAAGAACGACTTCCTTTGAGCCACAAGCCATCCAACTAGCTGCTCGAGAAGCTATAGTTCATCTCCGGCACTTGTCGCCTAGAGTTAACTGTCGCTCGTTCCACTACTACCCCAGACGTGAAGGGTATGGTAGACCACCCCAAGTTGCCAACGGAGATCACGAGACAGATCCTGCATTGTTGCACCTAGTGCGCTATGTAAGTGCCCTAGAGGAACTGTGTGATCAAATCACGATTGATCTAATCGTAGCTCGTGGAGAGCTGGTTCGTCGAGCCCCAGCGAGAGAAGAGAACGAGCCCAACGTCGACAACCCAGTCGTGCTGTTTGGACACCCGATCGAGTCCCTGAGGTCTGCCCCAGCCATCGGCCAAGGTGTTGCGATAACCCCAGAAGTGCTTCGTCACATATTGGGAGCACACTCCAACGAGGTTGTGGCCAACAATCCCCGGGATGGTCATCATCGCTACCCCGAGCCTGCAGCCCCTCAGCCCACTCCAGCTAATTCAGACGACGAGACCCGAAGAGAAGCCTCGACATCCACAAGGCACGCCCGCTTGGATATAAACGAGGTAGACTAAGTCACTCGAGTAGTGTCGAGTCCCAGTGTACCCTCACTTTGTTATCGTGTGACCTTGTAAATAAACGCCGCCTATTGTCGTGCCTCTGTTTTAAACAGTAACCTTACGTGGGTATGTCAGCACACAGTTGCGTATTTTCCGGACACAACTACCCAAAAACCTTCCCCGACAACCCCCACAGTAACACATCACTATAGTGAAATGTGTGAATCTGTGGCTTGACCCCGACCCTTCGAACAGAGCTGAAAATTTTTCCTTACCATTCACCACGGTAAAAAAATGACCCAACTCCGGTGCTATAAAAAAAAGGCCACCGCATGACCTTGCCAAGCACCCCTCACCTTGTGCACCACCCTCACAACCATTTCTTGCCATGCCGAGCCCCAGCATTTATCTGAGAACCCTAGATGCAACCCAGGGTAGTTTTGTCAAGATATTGTGGGATTTTACCTGTAGTACCATGGGCGCTACCCAGCCACCCCAGTACGAGTTGTTCAAATCGAGAATCACCCCTTCCACCTCGAGATATTGGGCAGCAGTACACATCCCTCCCATAAACCCAAACCAAGATCCAACGGAGGTCTCCTTCGTGGGGAAATCTATGCCAAGCCCACATATGGCCATAGAAGCTGTTGCATACGAAGCGCTTGCTCGCCTTTGATTCGCGGTACCCTATGCCAGCGAACGAGGGTATTATTACTTCCCGAGCCGTGCAGCGCCCGGAGGAGTGACATCTTTTCCCGGTGGACGAATTGAGAGAGACCTAGTCCTGGCCAACCTTGTCCAGTACGTCATCGCTCAAGAGCGTTTAACCCAACGTGTGATGGGTTATCTCCAGAGCCTCGCAGATTTAAATCCTCAGATCGCCATCGGCAGAGCACTAAGGCCCGACCGGGAGAGACACGTGGATCGACTGGTCAATCCACTTCCCCCGATAGAAGAGGAGTGTATCCCAGTACCAGAGACGTTTACTAGGGACCCCATCCAGTTACCGTTTCCATTTTAGACGTCGCTGCGGTATTCATTACTGCAGCATTTATTTATGTGTATGACTTATGCGTGATACCTGGAGTTTGTACGACGAGTCAATTATTTGGCTTCTACTAATGTGTGTAGTTATTGTTGTGGTTTATGCTCCTTTAAATTAACTATTTTTCCCTCGCAAAATCCTGGAGTGAGATTTCTTTTCCCTGAATTGATACATCTGCACCTTCTCACGACGTGGATTAATTAATTTCACACAGCACCATGGCAGCAGACTCACAACCATAATCATTCGAACACATACACTGTTTGCAAAACTTTGCAATGGTGTTACATCCAGCTAATCACCCCTAACAACAGTTAGCACCCGGCACACCCCATCTACTCCTCGTGATCACCACCACCGCGGAGAGCCAACACCCGAGCAGCAGCGTCGCGACGATCATCGAGGATCATCACGCACAGGAGCACGGAGAGCCCCAGCAGTGTCGCCAGCCCTCCGCATATCAGGGTCGCAAACCAGTCCGGCATCGCCTCCGCCATTAGAGCCTCACCCGAGCTTCTGTCAGCAGTAATGGAGGAAGGAGGAGGAGAAGTGATGCCAGGTGTGAGGAAGAAGAGAGGAGAGCACCCCGGCCGTTTTATAGCTCGAGCTCGGTGTACGGTGGGTGAAGTCCACCAACGCCGCTCGTCACCGATCGCCGGTGTTCGGAGGCGAATCCGCGAGCAGTGCCGACAGCGCACTGGCCCGCGAGGTGAGTGCACGCTGCACCGGCAGCTAGCACGCCGCGCACTACTGCGGTATGGCCTAGATGCCCTACGCGCTAGGCGTCGCCGGTGGAGAAAGCGCGGGAAAGCACGTGGGAGAGAGGAAGAAGAGAGAACCAGAGGGAGAAGAAAAGACTGACTGTGGGCCCCGGTTCCACCTGTCGGCCAGACTGAGCACTGTGCTCTCGGGTACGACCAGCGTATATTTAAATTTAGAAATTATTCTAAATTTGTATCTAGCGTAGAATCCCACGTTTTTGTCCCGAACCGTAGATTTTTCCACGCAGCACCAGTATTCACACTCTGGTTTTACACCACTTATTGCCCTCTCCTTGTAGCCATTTTTTTCTATTGCGTAATATTTTCTTAACACAGCTTTTAACAAATCTCGGGGACGAGATTTTTCTTAAGGGGGGTAGTGTTGTGACACCCCAAAATTTTGATCTTGTTTTAATGAATTAAAATTTTGCCAGGAATTAAAACTTTGAATTTCTGAGCTCCATTTTGATTTTTAAATCATTTTCTTCCCTGTTGTGATGAGTTTTTCCGAAAGAGAAAACTTTTCAAATAAGTTATTGGACTTGTTTAACCTCTCAAGAAAAACTTTTCTTTTATCAGTATAACTAATTAAATAATTAAGTTGCTTGATCTTTACTTTCTTGAAAATGGTTTTTCAAGGTTAAATGGCCATATTTGAACTACAACCATTTGATAAATTCACTTAAAATTCCCACAAAAATTTGGAGATGTCATGTGATGTTATTAAATAACTTTTGTGCAAAAACATCTTTATTTCCTGAAATATTTTGAGCTCTACACCCTTTTTTCTTCTCTGGTCCAGTGGGCAATTTTGCACTACGACTCTTTTAAATAATTCTATCTAGCCTCCACCAAAATTATGGGATGTTAGTAGTATCATATTATTCATCTTTATGCAAGAACCCAGTGATGTTATTTGAAAATTTTGAGTGAATCAACCTCTTTTTCATTCTGGACCAACTTGATGGTTTGTACAGCAACCATATTTTTGCTTGCTCTTTGGCTCTTGATTCCTTTTCCTACTTGTAGCCCACCTTACCAAACCCCTATGTCCAGGAGCATGCACCCTTTGGATCATTTTTGGTCCATGAAATGATGCCATTTATTTCCTGTCCAGAATTGAAGTTTTGTAAAACTTGCACTAACAAGTTTCTCCTTTTGCCAAACTAACCTTACCACTCTCTCTTGCATCTAAGGAGACAATGATCTGGAGTTTTTGACCACTCCAAGACTTGCCTAAGTGCCCTTGGCATTTTGTCAAACACCTTATGGGCATGATCTGTTTTGGCATGAATTTTTGG
This sequence comes from Triticum monococcum, assembly GCA_034509565.1. NCBI lineage: Eukaryota > Viridiplantae > Streptophyta > Magnoliopsida > Poales > Poaceae > Triticum > Triticum monococcum. The sequence continues at coordinate 68,823,816 of CM067842.1, read as the reverse complement.
GTTGCACTGTGAACCTGATCCTCTGACCAAACCAGCTTGTCCACTGATCTCCTTGCAAGCCCAAACCTAGACCTGCTAAACCCTAGCTCCAACCGAGCCACCTAGCATGCAATGGCATTCCGTCGAGCACCTTCCGTGCGTGCACTGGCGCGCCCAGAGCGCGCGTATTGCACGAACCACGCCCGAGCCGACACGCTGGCCCCCTTGGTTTTGGCCCGCTCTGCAGCGCCATGCCACGCGCTACCCTCCTCGCAGCAACCCGCCAAGCCGCCCTGGCAGCCAACAGCGCCGCCGTCAGAGCTTTTGGCGGCACGCCGGCGTCGGCAGTGCGCCTCTGCCACGGGCAGCGCCGCCCAAGCCTCTCCCACTCGCCACCTGGCCCCTGGAACAGCGCGAGCTCATCCACAAGGGTGTCGCCTAGCGCTCGTCGCCGCCACGACGCCCTAGCTACAGAATGGCGGTCGCCGGAGAGCTTATCCACGGCCGCCGCGGAACCGCCTTGCCTCGGCTATTTAAGGAGTCCCGAGCTCGTCTCCGCACGAAGGTAGTCTCAAGCGGTCTCCAGGAAGCCCCCAGTGGTAGCCAATCGACCAGGGGAGGTCTCCTTCCCCATCTCCGGCAACCGCAGCCGCCGCCACTGCTCCGGCCATTCCGGCGCCACTAGGGCCTCCCCCTCCCATTTCTCTTCACCAGGAACCTTCTCATCCTCCCGTGAACTCGTTCCCTACTTGATTTTGATCGGGAACCACTGTAGCCCCATGCTCACTTCACCCCCGAAGCCATCTTCGCCGCGATGCTCGTCGCCGGCGACTCCGTCCACGTCGGCGACCATGGAGGGTACCCCCGAGTTCGTCTCGACCTCTTGAGCACGCCCATGCACTCAGATCACCGAGAGACGCCGCCATTCGCCGACGAGCCTCGCCGGAGCTCCGCCTCTGTTCGGTCAGGGGGAGACGACGCGCGCGTGGACTAGTCAAACCTGACCAGTGGGCCAGGCGGGCCCACTGTTAGTGACGCACGCGCCGCCCACGCTGGATAAGTGGGGGCGTAAAGGCAAAAGTACGTCTCCTCTGTGCGAAAGCGTAATGCCATTCGAACCGTTTTTTTACTGGATTTTCTTTTAAAAACAGATTTGACCAGAACTTTGACTGACTATAACTCTTTAAATATAACTCCAAATGAATTGATTCTTTTTCCTACATCTCTCAAATTTTGTCTAGTTTATTTTAAGGTTTATTTGAAAATTTCCCAAACAACTTTTTTGTACTGTTTTTGAAATGTGTGTTAATTCAAATATATTTTAAAATAGGATTTTGGAGAGAGAGAAGAAACTTTCAAAAGTTTTGGAGAGCACCTCACCCCTCCACAACTTAAAGGCAAGCATCTTGAACCCTGGCATAATATTTTAGATGTGTTGGTTGACACGTTTATAACACCACCTTATTTCGAAGGACTTGTTATTTAATGTGACATGATCATTTGCATGGAAGCATATTAGTGATTTCCTTGCTGTTGGAAATGAATATAATTGTGATGGTAATCATCCTCATGTGCCTTGCATGCATGCCGGAAGGGAATCCGGGAAAAGCCTCGGCCTTGGGTAGGCGTGAGCTTGTCGCCGGTCCCCGTCGGGACGGTTATGTCCGGTATGGCATGGTAAGGTACATTGAGTGGTGATTGCATCGGTTGAAATATATTTGGTATACATGTCATGCAGGGAACTTATAAACCTCCTGAGTCGACCGCAGATCGAGTCTTGTTCTAGTAACCCCCATACTTGCCTCGTACTACCACTCATCCCTGCCGCAGGTAGGGTACGGTTCAGTAAGTCGTCAACCCCTTTCCAGCACACACCGTATAGAGAGGCCATGGTGGAACATATCGGTTGTAACCGGTAGGCATGCCACCTGGTCAGGGGGCATGGGTGTTTCCGGTTGGAACCGAGAGGGGAGGCCACCCCTTAGAGCGCGCGATATAAATTCGATCCCATGCTACGCGAGGATGTAGCCTCCCCACTTAAAGTTTTGCTTAACAAGTGTCGAGGGTGATTCCAGACACCGATGAGTTAAGCTGGTGTGTGCAAGTTAGGCATGTTTTCAACTAAAAGGCCGTAGACGGAATTAGTCCCGATGGACTAAAGGAATCCGTTACTCGTGGGTAAAAGAGTACACCCTCTGCAGAGATTAAACCTATTCGAATAGCTGTGTCCATGGTTAAGGATTACAGTCTGGGATGGGGCAAGCGTTGGTCTTAGTGTCGGTCTTCGGAGGTGAATTTGTTAAACCAAACTTGGATACCGACTGGTGACTTGTGAGGACCATGATTATTATTTTGTGATGGACAAACCCGTTGCATTATTTGTATTATTGAGTATCCCTGGGATGGTCCTACCTCCTGGATATTCAATGTGATCATTTCTTTTTTAAGCCCTTTATGTGGTGTCGCTCAGACGTCCGACTGTGGCATTTCTTTTAAGCCCTTTAAGTGGTGTCGCTCAGACGCCCGACTGTGGCATTTCTTTTAAGCCCTTTATGTGGTGTCGCTTAGACGCCCGACTGTGGCATTTCTTTTAAGCCCTTTATGTGGTGTCGCTTAGACGCCCGACTGTGGCATTTCTTTTAAGCCCTTTATGTGGTGTCGCTCAGACGCCCGACTATGGCATTTCTTTGTAAGCCCTTTATGTGGTGTCGCGCAGACGCTCGACTGCGGCATTTTATTCCCACTCCATTATTGCTTATTCATGTTGCATATAACTAACCTGCTTGCCTGCATAAAAGATATTTTATTTGTGACTGACGCTGTGATCATAGAATATTTCAGTGCATAATTATCAATTATATTATCCCAGTGTTCTTAAGGTTTGCGAGTACATTCAAAGTACTCACTGGCTTGTCCCTGGCTATTGTCTTGGCCAGATTTCTGCATGGAGAGGAGCGTTGCGGTGACGGCCCTGAAAACTAGGCAACGGTGATAGCAGCCTAGCGAAGATAGGAGTTAACCTGGTCAGCTGTTCCCGTGGGAAATGGAGTCCCATAGACACTGATGACTCACAAACCGCTTCCGCCATCGACCACTAGAAAACCATTTGATGTACTCATAGGCCACAATGGTCTTGTACTACATATTTTGTATTTTGCTTGGAATTTCTGTATCAAGTCGATGCCTCATCAGCTAACAGTAATCCTGGTGCTGGTGAGCACGACGGCCATTTTCTGGAAATCAATGTCCGAAAAATCCGGTCGCGACAAGGTATATGCCGCTTTGAGCTTCATGCACATATCTGTACTAAGATGTGCAATCCGGGTGCCTGTCACGGTTTAACATCAGCATTCTGGTCAAAGATAAGGTTCCACAAGTTATACCAAATACATAAAGGGCACACTTACCAAAGATTACAGAAGTCATGGCATTAATTTGTCGTTTCAAGCCAGCCAGTTCCTCCACAACCGGTTTCAAGGCAGCCTTGGTGTCTTCGGCCGTTTTTATTAAACCGGATTTCTCGATCTCCCATTCAGCACGGTCTTTGTTGAGAGATTCTATGAGTTTTTCCATGGCGGCTAGGGCTTTCGTTAGCTCCTCTTTGGTTTTGGTGGCTTCTTCTTGTTGGGACTTCACATTGTTTTGCAAATCAATGTTTCGGGTCTCTTTATTCCTCAGATCAGACTGCGAACATTGAAGATATATCAAATGACAGGATACATACATATTCTAAGTACAAATCGCATAACAGGTTATGCACTTCGTACTTGGGGGCTAATGCCTATTTGCTCTAAATTGCTACGGTTTATACAAGTCTCCAGAACAATGTAAACATTATCCTTGACACTTGGGGGCTAATGTATATTGATTCAAAAGTGGGTGCATGGATTAAAACCCGGATTAACTTCCTAGAGTTAAACCGGCCTATCGGGGATACGCGGCAGAAAGCTCTCTATTTGCTAAAGGGTAAGTCTGGTTCTTATCAGTGGCTTAAAGTGCTACGAAGACCCGGGTTATGATTCACATTATAACCCGGCCCTTGGGGGCTATTTGGGCTAGCATTTTCAGATTATGAATCAAGATACAAAGGAGGAAGAAAATACCTCATATCGCTCCTTCATCAAATTTACCAAACCAGCTTCATAATCCCGGTTTGCGTGCAAGTGATTCAAGAAGCTAGAGTGAAGCTCCTCTACGTTGAGATGAGCATAACTTGCCAAATCACTGCTCCATTTTCCTTCTTCTCTAGCAGCCTGCTCTTCTTTGGCACTATGTTGAGCCAAAACTACAGGATGGCCAGGAGAGCTATGGCCTATTCCAGTAATAATAACATCATCACCTTGGCCTTCAGGGTTTTTGGTTGGTGATATTGGAATTTCAGCATCTTTCACCGGACTAGCCCGGTTTGGTTCTGCCGGTTCAGCATCGGGCACAGCAGGCTCAGCGTCTGTTGGCTCGTCAGTATTTTGGCCTTCAAGGGGTGGGTCATCAGAAGTAGCTTCAGGACAAGGGCCTTCCGGTTCACAAGTTTGTTCCGGTTCACCTCTTGGTTCTTCTTCTTCGGCGACCGGGTCTTCGGGCGGATTGGTGACCGGAGCTTTCTTGCTGGGTCTAGCTTTGGCCCTGCAAAAAGAATAAAATAGGATTAACATCCTATTCAAAAGATTTATGACACATTGAAAGGAAATGTTTTTACAACTTACCCAGCCACAGTTTTCAAAGGGGGAGTTGAGTTGCTGTCGATTCACCAGAAGATGAAGGAGGTGTCACCTGATAATTTGAATCAGACGGATTATGAGCCTGTCTGAAATAACCTGCCTTGGGGTAAGAATGGTCAGAAGTAGGAGAGACCTCAGACCGGCGCTTCCGAACCGGGGTATCAGGTAAACTGGCTGAAGTGACCTGCTGGCCACTATGCCAGGTTGTCCGGCGAGCTTCATGCTGTTGAGTCTTCAAAATAAATGTTGGATCCAAGTGAGCAAGAGGATGAGAAAAGCTTACTTTTCGAACTGCTTGGCGAGTTTTTTGTGTTGGCATAGAGTCTGAACCGGAGGAAAGGGTAATTACCTCTACATCGTCAGCTTGACTAGCTTCTACGTCCTCCTGAGGAAGATCATTGTTAATGAGATGAATGAAAAGAGAGCCAAGTGAGTCAAGTTCTACCTCAACTTCTGGATCATCAGTATCATCATCAAGATCCATGTTGATCCGGTCAGCCATTTTCCATTTTGACGTCCGTTTTACGGCTTTGGTTTTGGGGCAGGATGGCTTGACCACTTTATCCCCTGTCGGCTTTGCCGCTTTCTCTATAGTTTCCCGTTTCTAGAAGGGGTCATCACCTACATACACAGAAGAAGGATTATAGTTTGCATAAGCTAAAAATATTAGAGATGAAAAGGAAGTATAATGCTTACAGCAGGAGGTTTGTTCTTGGCATAGAAGGGACTCAGACCGGTTTGACTACAGACCAGTTCCGATTCATTTAGAATCTTCTTTACACCTTCAGTGACTTATTCCTCAGATAATTGAAGGTTGCAATGGCGTTGAGGGTCGTCAACCTCACCGGTATATTCACACATTAAACCGGAACGCCGGCTTAGTGGCAAGATACTCCAGGATATCCAACAGTGCACAAAGTCCATGCCTATTAAACCGTTCGCCATAAAGGCCCGGAGTTTGGCGAGTTGAGGGGCATATTTTGCCCTTTCTGAAGAGCTCAGGCGTTGTGGCATTGGATGGGTGTTGGATAGTCTGTGATCACGAAAGCTGGGGAGGGGATTTTCATCTTCAGGGGATATATCTCTGCAATAAAACCAAGTTTGGTTCTATTCCTTTGGATGGTTGTGCAATTTGGCATGAGGAAATTCAACTTGTTCCGCTTTTGAATTGAGACACCCCCAAGTTCAGTGTTAGGGCCATTTACAAATTCTGTGCGCCAGTTTAAAGGAAAGAAGTCCCGGAACAGCTCGGTGGTTGGTTCTTCTTGTAAATATACTTCACAGAAGACCTGGAAGTTGCATAAATTGGAGACCGAGTTGGGACCAATATCTTGAGGATGAAGTTGGAAGCTGGCAAGCACATCTCGGTAAAACTTTGACCCTGACGGTTTGAAGCCACAGCCTATGTGGTCAACGAAGACAACCACCTCACCCTGCCTTGGGGTTGGAGGATTTTCTATTCCTGGAACTCGCAATTTGATTTCAGTTTTCTTAGCCAAAGTGCCAATGCTGACCATATCATTCAATTGTTCCTCTATGACCCGGGAACGAGCCTAGTTGCAAGCGGTGAATTGCTTGGCCATCATGGAACAAACGAGCTGGAAACAAAAGGCCGGTTTATAAATCACACAGGATAACATACAAGATGCAAGGGAGTAAAATATGCCCTGATAGGAGACAAGGCATAAACCGGAGATCAATGCAATAATGCATAAAAGGTAGTACTATGATAGGGGTACTCAGACACTGTTAAACCGGAATATAATTATGGAGGTAAAAGTCTCTTCCGGTTTATCAAAGGGCTAATGGTATAGATTGCTTATACAAAATTAAATCGCCTATGATAGTGTGAGGAGAAACAGATTTCACAGAGGTATGTGAAATTTTTGGATCTAAGATAAGACACAAAAGTAAAAATAATTGGATCTAGAAAGGGTGAAGAACCGAAGCAACTTATGAAGGACTAGATCAGTTTTTTGCGCATAAGGGTTTGTGGTGATAGCAGAAGATTAGCTACGGCAAGGAGTACGTCAGGTACGAAGTGTTCACCTAAAGGCCAAGGAAGAACAGCACAAAAAGCTCTGATGAACCTCAAGAACAACGAAGAGCAAGGAAACCCTAATGGATCTAGGAAAGAAGGGGGAAAGGACTTACTACGACCGCGGAAGCAGCGGAAGGGCACTATGGAACTCTGGTGCGAAGAGGTTGATGCAGCGGCAGACGGCGAAGTAGAGGCGAGGTTCAAAGATGACGGCGGCGCTCGAGTGCAGGGTCGTCGAGAGGAAGAAGAAGAGATGGATGGGTAGCGGAAAGAAAAGAAAGGGGTCCTTTGTCCCTATTTATAAGGCAAAGTGATGAAACGGCAAGTGCGAGAATCGAGGAGCCCAAAAATGGATAAATTAATAAAAGTGTTGCCTCGGTGACTGAATACACATTAAATGAAGGTAATCGTCGACATCAACGGATAGATGACGTCAGGGCAGTTTATCATAATCTGGGAGTATGACATCACGGCGGTTTACAAGATCAAGGTGAAGGTATGAGGGAAGAATTTTTCGAAGTGTAGAAGATTGACATGAACAAGTTCAAACCAATCTGGGGCCTAATGTTGGGGATATTACTACTGGAGGTAAACCGGCCTTATGTAGCCGGGTTAACTCCTTGAAGATTAGAAGCCCATGAAGATGCAAGGATGATGGTGCTTCACGAAGGCCCAAGGCCCAAAGGCGGGTTAAAGCCTGTAAATGTAAACCGACTAAGTCATGTAACTTGCATTATAAGATAGGAAGGATAGAGACCGAACCGGGTACGTTTATGATCCGGCTTCGGGACTCTGTAGCCCGGCGGGCGTCAACTTATGTATATAAAGGGACGACCCGGCTGCGGTTTAGGGACGGAAAACAACTCGAGAGCCGGACAAAGCGGATTCGCTCATTGGCCTTCGAAACCCTAGCAATACCAATCATAACTATACGTAGGCTTTTACCTTTCTTGAAGGGGACGAACTAGTATAAAATCCTCGTGTCCCCTTGTCCGGTTTAACCCCTTTGAGCTAACCCGTAGCGATGGCTGCGCGACTAAGTCCTTTCACAAGGACATCTGCCGTGACAAACCCACGACAGGTCTATAGTTAGTAGCTAGATGGCTTCTTCTCTCTTTTTGGATCTCAATACAATGTTCTCCCCCTCTCTTGTGGAGATCTATTCGATGTAATCTTCTTTTTGCGGTGTGTTTGTTGAGACCGATGAATTGTGGGTTTATGATCCAGTCTATCTATGAATAATATTTGAATCTTCTCTGAATTCTTTTATGTATGATTGGTTATCTTTGCAAGTCTCTTTGAATTATCAGTTTGGTTTGGCCTACTAGATTGGTTTTTCTTTCCATGGGAGAAGTGCTTAGCTTTGGGTTCGATCTTGCGGTGTCCTTTCCCAGTGACAGAAGGGGCAGCAAGGCACATATTGTATTGTTGCCATCGAGGATAACAAGATGGGGTTTTTATCATATTGCATGAAACTATCTCTCTACAGCATGTCATCTTGCTTAAGGTGTTACTCTGTTTTTAACTTAATACTCTAGATGCATGCTGGATAGCGGTCGATGAGTGGAGTAATAGTAGTAGATGCAGGCAGGAGTCGGTCTACTTGTCTCGGATGTGATGCCTATATACATGATCATACCTATATATTCTCATAACTATGCTCAATTCTGTCAATTGCTCAACAGTAATTTGTTCACCCACCGTAGAGTACTTATTGCTTTGCTTTTTACTTTGCCCTTTTACTTTTTACTTTGTATCTCTATACCAAAAATACCAAAAATAGTATCTATCATCTCTATCAGATCTCAATTTCGTAAGTGACCGTGAAGGGATTGACAACCCCTAAGTGCGTTGGTTGTGTTGAGCTATTGTTTTTCTGTAGGTACGAGGGACTCGCGCGTAGCCTCCTACTGGATTGATACCTTGGTTCCCAAAAACTGAGGGAAATACTTACGCTACTTTGCTGCATCATCCTCTCCTCTTCGGGAAAATCCAACGCAGTGCTCAAGAGGTAGCAAGCAACCTGACGGCGCCGGTGGCTGCGGCGACGGCGACGTTGAGCAGCCTGACGGCGTCGGTGGCGGCGGCGACGGCAAGGTGGAGCAGGGGCGTCGGGCGGCGACGGCGACGAGGAGGAGCAGGGGCGTCGGGGGAGAAGAAGTGATGGATTTCATCGAAATTGCTAAGTGTTTGCTTATATACCCAGGGCATTGGTACCGGTTGGTGGCACCAACCGGGACCAATGCCCCCTTTAGTCCCGGTTGGTGCCACCAACCGGTACCAAAGGTCTCTTTTTAGCAGCCCAAAGGGCGGGAAGCGGAGGCCTTTGGTCCCGGTTGGTGGCACCAACCGGTACCAAAGGGTGGCATTCATACCGATTGGTGGCACAAACCGGTATGAATACCACCCTTTGGTACCGGTTGGTGCCACCAACCGGGACCAAAGGCCTCATGCTCCGAGTGGCCAAAACTTTAGTCCCACCTCACTAGTTGAGAGGGGCGCAGAGTGGTTTATAAGCCCCACTGCCGCACCCCTCTCGAGCTCCTCTCGATTGCAGGCTTACGGGCCTAATTGTCACTGCTATGCCTGATGGGCCTATTGGGCCTTCTGCGGGCCTGAATCCTAGCCCACGGTAGGGTTTCTAGTCGTATTCAGCCCGTGGTAGCCCAGTAGTTGGCACTTTTTTATTTTTTGTTGCTTTATTTATTTTATTTTGTTTCTACTTACAACAAAAACTTACTATTTCTATTTTTATTTATTTTATTAAAGTTTATTCATTTTATTAAAGTTTATTTATTTTACTTTTATAAAGTTTATTTTGTTTCTACTTTTTTATTTTATAAAAGTTTATTTCATTTTATTTTATTTTGTTTCTACTTATTTATTGTATTAAACTTTAATTTGTTTTATTTTATAAAGTTTATTTTATTTATTTTATAAAGTTTATTTATTTTACTTTTATAAAGTTTATTTTGTTTCTACTTATTTATTTTATTACATTTTAATTTATTTAATTTTGTTTCTACTTTTTATTAAAGTTTATTTTGTTTCTTTCTGCTTTTCATGTTTTGAACAGAAAATACTTTGATACTTTCAGTGGCATGAATTTTATATAATTTTAGTTTAAAAATACTAAAAGTTTATAAAAGCTTTTTAGTACATTCCTTCTGCTATTAGAGTTTTATAAAAGTTTTTGAGTTAATTTTCTTTTTGTATGGTATCATCATTTCATCCACATAGCATGTGCAAGAAAGTAGAGAGGATTATGGCAAAAACAGGATGCACTTCGTGTACAAAAAAGACAATCTCTTTCAAAGTATGAGGGTTTCATACAGAAACTCGTCTGTTACAAAGGGATTTCATTTTTTGAACTTATTTGAACTCCATAGTTTTTCTGTGTTCAAAATGCACTATTCAAAGCCACATCATCAGTTTTCAACCCTTTCCGACTTCATTTGTTATTTTTCATGCATTTAATGATTATTTTGAGCTATAAGACCCTGAAATTGAAAAGCATTTCAAATGAACTCTACAAAGGTTGAAAGTTGGCATGGTATCATCATTTCATCCACATAGCATGTGAAAGAAAGTAGAGAGGGTTACAGCAAAAACTTGATGCACTTCGTGTACAAAACGGACAATCTCTTTCGAAGTATTAGGGTTTCATACGGAAACTCGTCTGTTACAAAGGGATTTCATTTTTTGAACTTATTTGAACTCCAGAGTTTTTCTGTGTTCAAAATGCACCATTCAAAACCACATCATCAATTTTCAACCCTTTCTGACTTCATTTGTTATTTTCATGCATTTACTGATTATTTTGAGCTATAAGACCCTGAAATTGAAAAGCATTTCAAATGAACTCTGGAAAGTTTAAAGTTTGCATGGTATCATCATTTCACCCACATAGCATGTGCAAGAAAGTAGAGAGGGTTATGGAAAAAACTGGATGCACTTTGTGTACAAAACGGACAATCTCTTTCGAAATAAGAGGGTTTCATACGGAAACTCATCTATTACAAAGGGATTTCATATTTTAACTTATTTAAACTCTAGAGTTTTTCTGTGTTCAAAATGCACCATTCAAAGCCACATCATCAATTTTCAACCCTTTCTGACTTCATTTGTTATTTTTCATGCATTTACTGATTATTTTGAGCTATAAGACCCTGAAATTGAAAAGCATTTCAAATGAACTCTGAAAAGTTTGAAAGTTGGCATGGTATCATCATTTCATCCACATAGCATGTGCAAGAAAGTAGAGAGGGTTATGGCAAAAACTGGATGCACTTCATGTACAAAATGGACAATCTCTTTCGAACTATGAGGGTTTCATATGGAAACTCGTCTGTTACAAAGGGATTTCATTTTTTAACTTGTTTGAACTCCATAGTTTTTCAGTGTTCAATATGCACCATTCAAAGCCACATCATCAATTTGCAACCTTTCTGACTTCATTTGTTATTTTTCATGCATTTACTAATTATTTTGACCTATAAGACACTGAAATTGAAAAGAATTTCAAATGATCTCTGAAAAGGTTGAAAGTTGGCATGGTATCATCATTTCATCCAGATAGCATGTGCAAGAAAGTAGAGAGGGTTACGGCGAAAACTGGATACCCTTTGTGTACAAAACGGACAATCTCTTTCGAAGTATGAGGGTTTCATACGGAAACTTGTCTCTTACAAAGGGATTTCATTTTTTAACTTGTTTGAACTCCATAGTTTTTCTGTGTTCAAAATGCACCATTCAAAGCAACACCATCAATTTGCAACCCTTTCTGACTTCATTTGTTATTTTTCATGCATTTACTGATTATTTTGAGCTATAAGTCCCTGAAATTGAAAAGCATTTCAAATGAACTCTGAAAAGGTTGAAAGTTGGCATGGTATCATAATTTCATCCACATAGCATGTGCAAGAAAGTAGAGAGGGTTACAGCAAAAAGTGGATGCACTTCGTGTACAAAACGGACAAGCTCTTTCGAAGCGTTAGGGTTTCATACGAAAACTCGTCTGTTACAAAGGGATTTCATTTTTTTAACTTATTTGAATTCCAGAGTTTTTTTGTGTTCCAAATGCACCATTCAAAGCCACAACATCAATATTCAACCCTTTCTGACTTCATTCGTTATTTTTCATGCATTTACTGATTATTTTGAGCTATGAGACCCTGAAATTGAAAAGCATTTCAAATGAACTCAGATAAGGTTGAAAGTTGGCATGGTATCATCATTTCATCCACATAGCATGTGCAAGAAATTAAAGAGGGTTACGGAAAAAAATGGATGCACTTCGTGTACAAAACAGACAATCTCTCTCGAAGTATGAGGGTTTCATACGGAAACTCGTCTGTTAGAAAGGGATTTCATTTTTTTAACTTGTTTGAACTCCATAGTTTTTCTGTGTTCAAAATGCACCATTCAAAGCCACATCATCCATTTTCAACCCTTTCTGACTTCATTTGTTATTTTTCATGCATTTATTGATTATTTTGAGCTATAAGACCCTGAAATTGAAAAGCATTTCAAATGAACTCGAAAATGGTTGAAAGTTGGCATGGTATCATCATTTCACCCACATAGCATGTGCAAGAAATTATAGAGGGTTACGGCAAAAACTGGATGCACTTCGTGTACAAAACAGACAATCTCTTTCGAAGTATGATGGTTTCATAGGAAACTCGTCTGTTACCAAGGGATTTCGTTTTTTTTAACTTATTTCAACTCCATAGTTTTTCTGTGTTCCAAATGAACCATTGAAAGCCACATCATCAATTTTCAACCCTTTTTGACTTCATTTGTTATTTTTCATGCATTTACTGATTAGTTTGAGCTATAAGACCCTGAATTTGAAAAGCATTTCAAATGAACTCTGAAAAGGTTGAAAGTTGGCATGGTATCATCATTACATCCACATAGCATGTCCAAGAAAGTAGAGAGGGTTACGGCAAAAACTGGATGCACTTCATGTACAAAACGGACAATATCTTTCGAAGTGTGAGGGTTTCATACGGAAACCCGTCTGTTACAAATGGATTTCATTTTTTAACTTGTTTGCACTCCATATTTTTTTTTTGTTCAAAATGCACCATTCAAAGCCACATCATCAATTTTCAAACATTTCTGACTTCATTTGTTATTTTTCATGCATGTACTGATTAGTTTGAGCTATAAGACCCTGAAATTGAAAAGCATTTCAAATGAACTCTGAAAAGGTTGAAATTGGCATGGTATCATCATTTCATCCACATAGCATGTGCAAGAAAGTAGAGAGGGTTACGGCAAAAACCGGATGCACTTCGTGTACAAAACGGACAATCTCTTTTGAAGTATGAGGGTTCATACGGAAACTCGTCTGTTACAAAGGGATTTCATTTTTTTAACTTATTTGAACTCCATAGTTTTTCTATGTTCCAAATGCACCATTGAAAGCCACGTCATCAATTTTCAACCCTTTTTGACTTCATTTGTTATTTTTCATGCATTTACTGATTATTTTGAGCTATAAGACCCTGAAATTGAAAAGCATTTCAAATGAACTCTGAAAAGGTTGAAAGTTGGCATGTTATCATCATCTCATCCACATAGCATGTGCAAGAAAGTAGAGAGGGTTACGGCAAAAACTGGATGCACTTCATGTACAAAACGGACAATCTCTTTCGAAGTATGATGGTTTCATACGGAAACTTGTCTGTTACAAAGGGATTTCATTTTTTAAACTTGTTTGAACTCCATAGTTTTTCTGTGTTCAAAATGCACCATTCAAATCCACATCATCAATTTTAAACCTTTCTAACTTCATTTGTTATTTTTCATGCATTTACTGATTATTTTGAGCTATAACACACTGAAATTGAAAAGAATTTCAAATGAACTCTGAAAAGGTTGAAAGTTGGCATGGTATCATAATTTCATCCACATAGCATGTGCAAGAAAGTAGAGAGGGTTACAGCAAAAAGTGGATGCACTTCGTGTACGAAATGGACAAGCTCTTTCGAAGCGTTAGGGTTTCATACGGAAACTCGTCTGTTACAAAGGGATTTCATTTTTTAACTTATTTGAATTCCAGAGTTTTTTTGTGTTCCAAATGCACCATTCAAAGCCACATCATCAATATTCAACCCTTTCTGACTTCATTTGTTATTTTTCATGCATTTACTGATTATTTTGAGCTATGAGACCCTGAAATTGAAAAGCATTTCAAATGAACTCAGATAAGGTTGAAAGTTGGGATGGTATCATCTTTTCATCCACATAGCATGTGCAAGAAAGTAAAGAGGGTTACGGAAAAAAATGGATGCACTTCGTGTACAAAACAGACAATCTCTCTGGAAGTATGAGGGTTTCATACGGAAACTCGTCTGTTAGAAAGGGATTTCATTTTTTTAACTTGTTTGAACTCCATAGTTTTTCTGTTTTCAAAATGCACCATTCAAAGCCACATCATCCATTTTCAACCCTTTCTAACTTCATTTGTTATTTTTCATGCATTTATTGATTATTTTGAGCTATAAGACCCTGAAAGTGAAAAGCATTTCAAATGAACTCGAAAATGGTTGAAAGTTGGCATGGTATCATCATTTCACCCACATAGCATGTGAAAGAAATTATAGAGGGTTACGGCAAAAACTGGATGCACTTCGTGTACAAAACAGACAATCTCTTTCGAAGTATGATGGTTTCATAGGAAACTCGTCTGTTACCAAGGGATTTCGTTTTTTTAACTTATTTGAACTCCATAGTTTTTCTGTGTTCCAAATGAACCATTGAAAGCCACATCATCAATTTTCAACCCTTTTTGACTTCATTTGTTATTTTTCATGCATTTACTGATTAGTTTGAGCTATAAGACCCTAAAATTGAAAAGCATTTCAAATGAACTCTGAAAAGGTTGAAAGTTGGCATGGTATCATCATTACATCCACATAGCATGTCCAAGAAAGTAGAGAGGGTTACGGCAAAAACTGGATGCACTTCATGTACAAAACGGACAATATCTTTCGAAGTGTGAGGGTTTCATACGGAAACCCGTCTGTTACAAATGGATTTCATCTTTTTAACTTGTTTGCACTCCATAGTTTTTTTGTGTTCAAAATGCACCATTCAAAGCCACATCATCAATTTTCAAACATTTCTGACTTCATTCGTTATTTTTCATGCATTTACTGATTATTTTGAGCTATAAGACCCTGAAATTGAAAAGCATTTCAAATGAACTCTAAAAAGGTTGAAATTGGCATGGTATCATCATTTCATCCACATAGCATGTGCAAGAAAGTAGAGAGGGTTACGGAAAAAACCGGATGCACTTCGTGTACAAAACGGACAATCTCTTTTGAAGTATGAGGGTTCATACGGAAACTCGTCTGTTACAAAGGTATTTCATTTTTTTAACTTATTTGAACTCCATAGTTTTTCTATGTTCCAAATGCACCATTGAAAGCCACATCATCAATTTTCAACCCTTTTTGACTTCATTTGTTATTTTTCATGCATTTACTTATTATTTTGAGCTATAAGACCCTGAAATTGAAAAGCATTTCAAATGAACTCTGAAAAGGTTGAAAGTTGGCATGCTATCATCATCTCATCCACATAGCATGTGCAAGAAAGTAGAGAGGGTTATGGCAAAAACTGGATGCACTTCATGTACAAAACGGACAATCTCTTTCGAAGTATGATGGTTTCATACGGCAACTTGTCTGTTACAAAGGGATTTCATTTTTTTAACTTGTTTGAACTCCATAGTTTTTCTGTGTTCAAAATGCACCATTCAAAGCCACATCATCAATTTTAAACCTTTCTAACTTCATTTGTTATTTTTCATGCATTTACTGATTATTTTGAGCTATAACACACTGAAATTGAAAAGAATTTCAAATGAACTCTGAAAAGGTTGAAAGTTGTCATGGTATCATCATTTCATCCACATAGCATGTGCAAGAAAGTAGAGAGGGTTACGGCAAAAACTGGATACACTTCGTGTACAAAACAGACAATCTCTTTCGAAGTATGAGGGTTTCATACGGAATTTGTCTCTTGCAAAGGGATTTCATTTTTCTAACTTTTTTGAACTCCATAGTTTTTCTGTGTTCAAAATGCACCATTCAAAGCCACATCATCAATTTTCAACCCTTTCCGACTTCATTTGCTATTTTTCATGCATTTATTGATTATTTTGAGCTATAAGACCATGAAATTAAAAAGCATTTCAAATGAGCTCTGAAAAGGTTGAAAGTTGGCATGGTATCATCATTTCATCCACATAGCATGTGCAAGAAAGTAGAGAGGGTTGTGGAAAAAACTGGATGCACTTAGTGTACAAAACGGACAATCTCTTTCGAAGTATGAGGGTTTCATACGGAAACTCATCTACTACAAAGGGGTTTCATTTTTTTGAACTTGTTTGAACTCCATAGTTTTTCTGTGTTCAAAATGCGGCATTCAAAGCCACATCATCAATTTAGTACATATAGCTCTCATGAATAGATAAGTGACCAAATTAATAGAAGTTCATCATCACATTAAAAACAAAGTACATACATATTTCTCATTGAACAACATATAGCTCTCCAGAGCATTGATGTCTACTACACAACCTTCTTCTTGTAGACGTTGTTGGGCCTCCAAGTGCAGAGGTTTGTAGGACAGTAGAAAATTTCCCTCAAGTGGATGACCTAAGGTTTATCAATCCGTAGGAGGCGTAGGATGAAGATGGTTTCTCTCAAGCAACCCTGCAACCAAATAACAAAGAGTCTCTTGTGTCCCCAACACACCCGATACAATGGTAAATTGTATAGGTGCACTAGTTCGGCGAAGAGATGGTGATACAAGTGCAATATGGATAGTAGATAATAGTTTTTGTAATCTGAATTAATAAAAACAGCAAGGTAGCAAGTGATAAAAGTGACCATAAACGGTATTGCAATGATGGTAAACAAGGCCTAGGGTTCATACTTTCGCTAGTGTAAGTTCCCTCAACAATACTAACATAATTGGGTCACATAACTATCCCTCAACATGCAACAAAGAGTCACTCCAAAGTCACTAATAGCGGAGAACGAACGAAGAGATTATGGTAGGGTACGAAACCACCTCAAAGTTATTCTTTCCAATCAATCCATTGGGCTATTCCTATAAGTGTCACAAACAACCCTAGAGTTCGTACTAGAATAACACCTTAAGACACAAATCAACCAAAACCCTAATGTCACCTAGATACTCCAATGTCACCTCAAGTATCCGTGGGCATGATTATACGATATGCATCACACAATCTCAATTCATCTATTCAACCAACACATAGAACCTCAAAGAGTGCCCCAAAGTTCTATCGGAGAATCACGATGAAAACCTGTGCCAACCCCTATGCATACGTTCCCAATGTCACGAAACCCGCAAGTTGATCACCTTAACATACATCAAGTGGCACGTGGTATCCCATTGTCACCACAGATATCCACGGCAAGACATACATCAAGTGTTCTCAAATCTTTAAAGACTCAATCCGATAAGATAACTCCAAAGGGAAAACTCAATTCATTACAAGGGAGAAGAGGGGGAGGAGAAACATAGGATCCAACTATAATAGAAAAGCTCGCGATACATCAAGATCGTAACATCTCAAGAACACGAGAGAGAGAGAGAGAGAGATCAAACACATAGCTACTGGTACATACCCTCATCCCCGAGGCAGAACTACTCCCTCCTCGTCATGGAGAGCACCGGGATGATGAAGATGGCCACCGGTGAGGGATCCTCCTCCGGCAGGGTGCCGGAACAGGGTCCCGATTGACTTTTGGTGGCTACCGAGGCTTCTGGCGGCGGAACTCTCGATCCAATGTCTGTTTTTGGAAGTTTTAGGGTATATGGAGTTATATAGGCAGAAGAAGCACGTCAGGGGAGCCACGGGGGCCCCACAAGGCAGGGGCCGCACCCTAGGGGGGGTGTGCGCGCCCCCCACCCTCGTGGGCAGCTCCCGTATCTTCAAACGTGGGTTTCAAGTCCATCAGGTGTGTTTCCTTCCAAAAATAACTTCTCAAGTTGATTTCGTTCCGTTTCGACTCCGTCTGATATTCCTTTTCTTCAAAACACTGAAATAGGCATAAAACAGCAAATCTAGGCCGGGCCTCCGGTTAATAGGTTAGTCCCGAAAGTAATATAAAAGTGGATAATAAAGCCCAATAATGCCCAAAACAGTAGATAATATAGCATGGAGCAATCAAAAATTATAGATACGTTGGAGACATATCAAGCATCCCCAAGCTTAATTCCTGCTCGTCCTCGAGTAGGTAAATGATAGAAAAATATTTTTTGATGTGGAATGCTAGTTGGCATAATTTAAATGTAATTCTTCTTACTTGTGATATGAATATTCAAATCCAAAAGATTCAAGACAAAAGTTCATATTGACATAAAAATAATAATACTTCAAGCATACTAATAAAGCAATTATGTCTTCTCAAAATAATATGGCCAAAGAAAGTTATCCCTACAAAATCATATAGTCTGGCTATGCTCCATCTTCACCATGCAAAATATTTAAATCATGCACAACCCCGATGACAAGCCAAGCAATTGTTTCATACTTTTGATGTTCTCAAACTTTTTCAATCTTCATGCAATATCTGAGCGTGAGCCATGGATATAGCACTATAGGTGGAATAGAATGGTGGTTGTGGAGAAGACAAAAAGGGAGAAGATAGTCTCACATCGACTAGGCGTATCAACGGGCTATGGAGATGCCCATCAATAGATATCAATGTGAGTGAGTAGGGATTGCCATGCAACGGATGCACTTGAGCTATAAATGTATGAAAGCTCAACAAAAGAAACTAGTGGGTGTGCATCCAACTCGCTTGCTCACGAAGACCTAGGGCATTTTGAGGAAGCCCATCATTGGAATATACAAGCCAAGTTCTATAATGAAAAATTCCCACTAGTATATGAAAGTGACAACATATGAGACTCTCTATATGAAGAACATGGTGCTACTTTGAAGCACAAGTGTGGAAAAAGGACATTAGCATTGCCCCTTATTATTATTATTTTTAATTTTTTTGTTTGGCCTTTCTTTTTTATGGCCTTTTTTTATTTGGCCCTTTTTTTATTTGGCCTTCCTTTTTTTATTTGGGACAATGCTCTATTAATGATGATCATCACACTTCTATTTATTTACAACTCAATGATTACAACTCGATACTAGAACAAAGTATGACTCTATATGAATGCCTCCGGCAGTGTACCGGGATGTGCAATGATGCATGAGTGACATGTATGAAAGAATTATGAACGGTGGCTTTGCCACAAATACTATGTCAACTACATGATCATGCGAAGCAATATGACAATGATGGAGCGTGTCATAATAAACGGAACGGTGGAAAGTTTCATGGCAATATATCTCGGAATGGCTATGGAAATGCCATAATAGGTAGGTATGGTGGCTGTTTTGAGGAAGGTGTATGGTGGGTTTATGGTATCGGCGAAAGTTGTGCGGTACTAGAGAGGCTAGCAATGGTGGAAGGGTGAGAAAAGTGTGAATAATCCATGGACTCAACATTAGTCATAAAGAACTCACATACTTATTGCAAAAATCTATTAGTTATCGAAACAAAGTACTACGCGCATGCTCCTAGGGGGATAGATTGGTAGGAAAAGACCATCGCTCGTCCCCGACCGCCACTCATAAGGAAGGCAATCAATAAATAAATCATGCTCCGACTTCGTCACATAATGGTTCACCATACGTACATGCTACGGGAATCACAAACTTCAACACAAGTATCCCTCAAATTCATAACCACTCAACTAGCATGACTCTAATATCACCATCTCCATATCTCAAAACGATCATCAAGTATCAAACTTCTCTTAGTATTCAACAGACTCATAAGAGATTTTATTATTCTTGAACACCTAGCATATTAGGATTTTAAGAAAATTACCATGCTATTTAAGACTCTCAAAATAATCTAAGTGAAGCATGAGAGTTCATCTATTTCTTCAAAATAAAACTACCACCATGCTCTAAAAGGTATAAGTGAAGCACTAGAGCAAATGACAAACTACTCCGAAAGATATAAGTGAAGATCAATGAGTAGTCGAATAATTATGCAACTGTGTGAAGACTCTCTAACATTTAATAATTTCAGAACTTGGTATTCTATTCAAACAGCAAGCAAAGCAAAAAAAAAATGACATTCTAAGAATAGCAAAAATCATGTGAAGAAGCAAAAACTTAGGATCAACCGATACTAACCGATAGTTGTTGAAGAAGAAAGGTGGGATGCCAACCGGGGCATCCCCAAGCTTAGATGCTTGAGACTTCTTGAAATATTATCTTTGGGTGCCTTGGGCATCCCCAAGCTTGAGCTTTTGTGTCTCCTTAATTCCTCTCATATCACTGTCTCCCTAAATCTCAAAAGCTTCATCCACACAAAACTCAACAAGGACTCGTGAGATAAGTTAGTATAAACCATTGCCAAAACCTTATCGTACTCTACTGTAGCAAATCACTAAAATTATTATTCAACATTGCATACTAAATGCCTCTGCATATTTAATAGTCCTATCCTAAAATAGAATCATTAAAAAAAAGCAAACATATGCAAACAATGCAAACATAACAGCAATCTGCCTAAACAGGGTAGTCTGTAAAGAATGCTGCAACATCCATACTTCCCTAACTCCAAAAATTATGAAAGAAAATTCCCACTGTAGTAAATTTATCAGATCTTAATATGCAAAAGGTTTCAACATTTTATCACATTCTGAATTTTCTAGGGAATTATTGCAACAGCGGTAAACTTTCTGTTTTCAAACAGCAACATGTATACTTGTAACATAGGCATAGTAAAGGCTATCAATGCCACTTTTATTGAAATAAAAGATGCAAAACATTGTTCTAAATAAAATCAAGAAAATCCTAACAAAACAAATTGACGCTCCAAGCAAAACACATATCATGTGGCGAATAAAAATATAGCTCCAAGTAAAGTTACCGATGAACGAAGACGAAAGAGGGGATGCCTTCCGGGGCATCCCCAAGCTTAGGCTCTAGGCTATCCTTGAATTATTACCTTGGGGTGCCTTGGGAATCCCCAATCTTAGGCTCTTTCCACTCCTTATTCCATAGTCCATCGAATCCTTACCCAAACCTTGAAAACTTCACAACACAAAACTTAACAGAAAACTCGTAAACTCCGTTAGTATAAGAGAATAAATCACCACTTCAAGGTACTGTAATGAACTCATTCTTTATTTATATTGGTGTGAAACCTACTGTATTCCAACTTCTCTATGGTTTATAAACTCTTTTACTATCCATAGATTCATCAAAATAAGCAAACAACACACGAAAAACAGAATTTGTCAAAAACAGAACAGTCTGTAGTAATATGAATCAAACGTATACTTATGGAACTCATAAAATTCTAAAATAAATTTCTGGACCTGAGGAATTTATATATTAATCATATGCAAAAATAATTAACTAAATAGAGCTCTCCAAATAAAAATGGCAGTAATTCTCGTGAGTGCTAAAGTTTCTGTTTTTTACAGCATGATCAACAAGACTCTCCCCAAGTCTTCCCAAAGGTTCTACTTGGCACAAACACTAATTAAAAGCATAAACCACATCTAAATAGAGGCTATATGAATTATTTATTACTAAACAGGAACAAAAGCAAGGAATAAAAATAATATTGGGTTGCCTCCCAACAAGCGCTATCGTTTAGCGCACCTAGCTATGCATGATGATTTCAATGATGCTCACATAAAGGATAAGAATTGAAACATAAAGAGAGCATCATGAAGAATATGACTAGCACATTTAAGTCTAACATGCTTCCTATGCATAGGGATTTTGTGAGCAAACAACGTATGGGAACAATAATCAACTAGCATAGGAGGGAAAAACCAAGCATAACTTCAAAATTTTAAGCACATAGAGAGGAAACTTGATATTATTGCAATTCCTACAAGTATATGTTCCTTCCTCATAATAATTTTCAGTAGCATCATGAATTAATTCAACAATATAAACAGCACCTAAAGCATTCTTTTCATGATCTACAAGCATATAAATTTTATTACTCTCCACATAAGCAAAATTCTTCTCATGAATAATAGTGGGAGCAAACTCAACAAAATAATTATCATGTGAGGCATAATCCAATTGAAAACAAAAATCATACAAGTCATCACAATAATCATCATAGATAGCAACTTTGTTCTCATAATCAATTGGAACCTCTTCCGGAATAGTGGATTCATCACAAAATAAAGTCATGACCTCTCCACATCCACTTTCATCAATATAATCATCATAAATAGGAGGCATGCTTTCATCATAATAAATTTTCTCATCAAAACTTGGGGGACAAAAAATATCATCTTCATCAAATATAGCTTCCCCAAGCTTGTGGCTTTGCATATCATTAGCATCATGGATATTCAAGGAATTCATACTAACAACATTGCAATCATGCTCATCATTCAAATATTTGGTGCCAAACATTTTATAGATTTCTTCTTCTAGCACTTGAGCACAATTATCCTTTCCATCATACTCACGAAAGATATTGAAAAGGTGAAGCATATGAGACAAACTCAATTCCATTTTTTTATAGTTTTCTTTTATAAACTAAACTAGTGATAAAACAAGAAACTAAAAGACTCGATTGCAAGATCTAAAGATATACCTTCAAGCGCTAACCTCCCCGGCAACGGCGCCAGAAAAGAGCTTAGTTGACGGGGGTGTGTTAGTGCCGCTTTCCTTGCCTCCCCGGCAACGGCGCCAGAAAAGAGCTTGATGTCTACTACACAACCTTCCTCTTGTAGACGTGGTTGGGCCTCCAAGTGCAGAGGTTTGTAGGACAGTAGCAAATTTCCCTCAAGTGGATGACCTAAGGTTTATCAATTCGTAGGAGGCGTAGCATGAATATGGTCTCTCTCAAGCAACCTTGCAACCAAATAACAAAGAGTCTCTTGTGTCCCCAACACACCCGATACAATGGTAAATTGTATAGGTGCACTAGTTCGGCGAAGAGATGGTGATACAAGTGCAATACGGATAGTAGATAATAGTTTTTGTAATCTGAAATAATAAAAACAGCAAGGTGGCAAGTGATAAAAGTGAGCGTAAACGGTATTGCAATGATGGTAAACAAGGCCTAGGGTTCATACTTTCGCTAGTGAAAGTTCCCTCAACAATACTAACATAATTGGATCACATAACTATCCCTCAACATGCAACAAAGAGTCACTCCAAAGTCACTAATAGCGGAGAACGAACGAAGAGATAATGGTAGGGTACGGAACCACCTCAAAGTTATTCTTTCCAATCAATCCGTTGGGCTATTCCTATAAGTGTCACAAACAGCCCTAGAGTTCATACTAGAATAACACCTTAAGACACAAATCAACCAAAACCCTAATGTCACCTAGATACTCCAATGTCACCTCAAGTATCCGTGGGCATGATTATATGATATGCATCACACAATCTCAATTCATCTATTCAACCAACACATACAACCTCAAAGAGTGCCCCGAAGTTCTATTGGAGAATCACGACGAAAACGTGTGCCAACCCCTATGCACAGGTTCCCAATGTCACGAAACCCACAAGTTGATCACCTTAACATACATCAAGTGGCACGTGGTATCCCATTGTCACCACAGATATCCACGGCAAGACATACATCAAGTGTTCTCAAATCTTTAAAGACTCAATCCAATAAGATAACTCCAAAGGGAAAACTCAATTCATTACAAGAGAGAAGAGGGGGAAACATAGGATCCAACTATAACAGCAAAGCTCGCGATACATCAAGATCGTAACATCTCAAGAACACGAGAGAGAGAGAGAGAGATCAAACACATAGCTACTGGTACATACCCTCTGCCCCAAGGGAGAACTACTCCCTCATCGTCATGGAGAGCGCCGGGATGATGAAGATGGCCATCGGTGAGGGATCCCCCCTCCGGCAGGGTGCCGGAACAGGGTCCCGATTGACTTTTGGTGGCTACAGAGGCTTCTGGCGGCGGAACTCTCGATCCAATCTCTGTTCTGGAAGTTTTAGGGTATATGGAGTTATATAGGCAGAAGAAGCACGTCAGGGGAGCCACGGGGGCCCCACGAGGCAGGGGCCCGCCCTAGGGGGGTGGGCGCGCCCCCCACCCTCGTGGGCAGCTCCCGTATCTTCTGACGTGGGGTCCAAGTCCATCAGGTGTGTTCCTTTCCAAACATAACTTCTCTAGTTGATTTCGTTCGTTTCGACTCCGTCTGATATTCCTTTTCTTCAAAACACTGAAATAGGCATAAAACAGCAAATCTGGGCTGGGCCTCCGGTTAATAGGTTAGTCCCGAAAGTAATATAAAAGTGGATAATAAAGCCCAATAATGCCCAAAAGAGTAGATAATATAGCATGGAGCAATCAAAAATTATAGATACGTTGGAGACGTATCAAGCATCTAGTTAAACAATACATTGAAACTATGTAAAACCTTTCAATGCAACAACAAATGTGATCATAATCACAACCAAGGTAAAAATTGATCCAATAGCATAATGATACCAAGCCTCGGTATGAATGGCATATTTTCCAGTCTTTCTAATCTTCAACCGCATTGCATCCATTTTGATCTTGTGATCATCGATGACATCCGCAACATGCAACTCCAATATCATCTTCTCCTCCTCAATTTTTTTATTTTTTCCTTCAAGTAATTGTTTTCTTCTTCAACTGATTTTAACCTCTCGACAATAGGGTCGGTTGGAATTTCTGATTCAACTACCTCCTACGTAAAGAAAATCTATGTCAACTTGATGTGCATAATTGTCATAAACAATAAATGAACCAAATAGTTATAAAAGATAATATATACCACATCCGAATCATAGCTAGGATGGGGGCCGACGGAGGCGGATACCAAAACCATCGCACTATATAATAACAAGCAATAATAAAAGCAAGAAAATTAGACAAGTATCTATCTAAAGTAAGAATTTTTTTCTTTCAGAAGAAGATAAGAACAAGAGGCTCACCACGGTGGTGCAGGCGACGACATCGGCGCGGGCGATCAACGGCGGTGAAGACGGGGGTGGGACGTGACGGACCGCTAAACCTAGACAAATCTCGGGGAAAATGGAGCTTGGAGGTCGAGCTTCGAGAGGAGAAAGCTGAACTAGCGTGGCTCGGGCATTTCATCGAACACCTCATGTGCATAGGAGGTGAGCTAGAGCACCCAAATGCCCTCTCCTCTCCGGCCAGAAAAAATAGAGCACTGTGGAGTGCTCTGCTGCGGCGACGGGGTATATATAGGCAACTCATTTGTCCCGGTTCGTGGCTGGAACCGGGACTAAAGCCCAGCCTTCTGTCCCGGTTCGAGCCAAGAACCAGGACCAATGTTTGTGGGCCAGGAGCGAGGCCCATTGGTCCCGGTTCGTGCCTAGAACCGGGACAAATGGGTCCATACGAACCAGGACCAATGCCCATGAGGCCCCGGCCGCCCCCCCTGGGCTAAAGAACCGGGACGAATGCCCCCATGGGTCCCGATTCGTGACTGAACCGGGACTAATGGGCTTGCCCTGCCCGAACCAAAGCCATGTTTTCTACTAGTGGTAGGCCCTATCAGAAAATTTGTACATAAACCAAGTTTTTGTTGCATACGATTGCAGGTGTCCATTGATGCAATTAAGAAGGGAAGCTCAACAAGTTTCGGTACTGTAGTTCAAGAAATACTACTAGCTAGATCTGGTAATTTTTCTTCATGTGTTTTTAGTCATGAGTATAGAATCTCCAATATACAGGCTCATAATCTTGCAAAGTTTTGTTAGGGTATGGCCGCCATGTCTGGTTAGGATAGGACATCCTGGTGATCTTGTATTCATCCCTGTAAACATCGTGACGTATGGAGTTATAAAGTTTTGTGAGATTCTAAAAAAAAGCTCGATCGGTGTCTTTGAGTTTGATTATTCAACATTTGATTTGAATGTATTGTTAACAATTCAAAAAAAATATTACCCATTTTTTACATGAGGAGTATGAGTTTTTTTGTTTCATTATCATTTGTAAGTTCAATTTGAGGAATGTTTTTTTTCTTAGGTGCTCATTTTTTCTGTCCTTCAATTTAATGTTTTTATCCAGCGTTTAAATTCACATGGTTAATCAAATAACTTTGTTACCTACCACTCCCTCCATCCCATAATGTACGACGTTTTTTGACATATACTATGCGACCAGGGCCGGTCCTGAGATTTTTGGGGCCCGGGACGAAACTAAAACTCGGGGCCCTTATAACAATAATAATCTATATATATATTATATATTTGAAATGTAACAGCGAACGCATGGGATCCACATCGCAACGTTTTTGCAAGTATATATGATGGCCGGCAAGAGCCTATCTAGCGTTATATGCATTATATATGGTGTAATTGGCTTCTTTTCCTTTCTTCTATGAAATTAATATGCCAATCCATGGCGAGAATTATTCTCGAAAGAAAAAAGTTCATGGCCAATGAAGGAATCTATCACAAGACATCCTTGAAATGCAACGCTATGTTTAATGTCAGACTATATTATAACTACCAAGGAATCAATTCACACGACATCTGACTAAAAAAATTTGTCCATGAAAATTGTCCTAAAAGAAATTTGTATCTAAAGTTCAGAGTAGTTCTTGGACAGACTATTGCTAAGGTTATTATTAGAAATAAAAGTATCCGAGAAATTAAGATAGTTGAGCAGATCCATATGAATGATATGGGCAATATTATTTCCTACTTTGAAAATTAAATCAATGCTACTGCGATACTGCAATGTAATTCTTATCTACCTGAGCAAATTTGCAAACTAAGAGTAAATTACTGCAATGATGCCCGCATTCCACGATTCGCCAAGACCACCATCCAGAACATTACTCCTTGTTTTTTATCTGTTTCAGATATATACACAAGACCAATATTGTCAAACAGCATAAATAAACGGTTGCTGATACGTACAGAACATGCAGCTCGGGCATGCCATCGGGCTCCGATGCGCATCCATGTCTCTTGCAGTCCGCAGGGCCTCCTCCTTGACTCCTCGAGCAAGCTTGCCTGTGGCGATCTGGGCGTGAGACCACAAGCGGCGCCGCCCCTTGCCTGCGGCGATCTGGGCGTGAGACCACAAGCGGCGCCGCCAGGGGCGTGATGCGCTCTCGTAAATTCTGGTGGATGCGTACTATTACTTGGGTCAGGCCCAATGACGTTTGTCTTCAGTGCAGGCCTAATGTAGAAATATTTATACTTGGGCTCGCTCACTACTAGCGAATGGAAGAAAAGGATTATAGCTTGTCTGCGTGCAGTTTTCCCGTAGCCCGGGCAGTGCTACTGCGTTCCTGGGAGGGGGCCCCTGGAGTTCCAGGGCCGGCCCTGTATGCGATGGAGGGAGTAGTTATTACCTACATAAGAATATTTATTTGTAATTATAGATTTTCTCCTTTTGGAAAGAATACATTATGCATGCAGTTCTTTCTGCCCGTTCTTCATGGGCAATTGGGCATGCAGCTGGTCCACAGTTATGATTGTGAACTCTATTCCGTCTAGTGGAAAAGATCGTGCACCTTCCACTCTTCCAGTAGTTTGGAAAATTATATGTCGCATCAGTGGGAAAAAGTAGAACAATCTTTCTTCAGAAGCAACCTAACAGTCTTATACAATTCACTGATTCATAACCATAATCCATAGGTGTTCTAGAAGAGATGTTGAGATCTTTAGAGTTTAAAATTTAGAATTTTGTATATCAAATGTGATCGGTAACAAGCTAGCTAGCTGTTGCGCACATTCTGTTGAAATGTCCATTGGCATCGGATGCGTGCACATCCATGCAGGCGTGTTGCCCAGGCGCCAAACTTGGAGCAGCCGATCGACTCGTACGTCGCTGGCAGCGGGCCCAGCACGACTCCTCTATACATACCCCCTGCGCGCCATGGCCGCAATAAGCCCGTACAGCAAAGCTCGCAGCTCGCCACGTAGTTTCCCTTTCTCCAACAGCGCTGGGGCGGTTAGCAATGGCGCACAGGGTGCTGGAGCTGACGCTGGTGTCGGGTCAGAACCTGAAGGATGTCAACGTGTTCAGCCGCATGGAGGTGTACGCCATCACGTCCGTGTTCGGCGACCCTCGCACGCGGCGGTGCAGCCAGGTCGACCGCGACGGCGCCCGGCACCCGAGGTGGGACGAAACGTTCATGTTCACCGTCCCGCCCACGGCCGCCAAGGCCGCCGCCGCGGGCGCCTACCTCCACGTGCTCCTCCGCACGGAGCGCCTCTTCGGCTTCGACGACCGCGACGTCGGCGAGGTGTTCATCCCTATCGCCGACCTGCTGGCCTGCGCCTGCGTCGGCGGCCCGCCGCGGTGCGAGTCGTACCCGGTCCGGAAGGTGCACTGCACCGAGCACCGGGGCATGCTCACCGTGGCGTACTGCTTCGGCCCCGTGATGGTGCCGCTGCCTCATCATCAGGACGAAGGGTCGTGCTGGGACGACTCCACGGTGGTGGGGTGCGAGCTGCCGCCGTGGCAGTACTGTCCTCCGACGTACGTATACGCGCCGGAGGCGGCGGTGCCGCGCTACCCTCAGGCGTGTGCTCGCATGCTGCCGGCGCCCAAGCGAGCTGCCGGCTGTGGCCCGGCCGCTGCGTCGCCAGCGCAGAAGAATTATTACGTAAGGAACGGCAGCTTCGCGCTGGGGCTCGGCACGGGGCTGCTCAGCGGAGGCTTCGGGGGGATGGTGTTCGGCGACATGCCGCCGTCGGACAAGGCGGCTCATGACTCCGGGTACAAGCCCACGGCCGCCGACGGCGCAGGAGTTGCCTTCTGAAAACTTCCCATATTCATCAGGATATATAACTAAATAAGCACGTCAAACTTGAATAAAAACTTGACATATTCATCAAGATCGTGAGATGCACACGGTCCAGTTAGCTTGGTACATTCCGCCACTCCTGTAGTCTACTTGTCACTATTGTGTTGTCACTTTTTTTTTGACGGGTCTATTGTGTTGTCACTTTGCGCGCTGTCCATTGCAGTGCAGTACTTGCTTAATCGGTTCTTTCTCCTGTGAGTGATTAAACTTCAAATTTACTTGCTTAATCGGTTCTTTCTCCTGTGAGTGATTAAACTTCAAAGTTCAATTCCATTACAA
Organism: Triticum monococcum; assembly: GCA_034509565.1. NCBI lineage: Eukaryota > Viridiplantae > Streptophyta > Magnoliopsida > Poales > Poaceae > Triticum > Triticum monococcum. The sequence goes on along the minus strand of CM067842.1, from coordinate 68,794,883 downwards.
ATTGACAAGAGCAGCATGCATCTGGATCCAAAGTGCAGCTGTGGAATCTTAGTGTTAGAGCGTCGATCCACAACAATGTTTATTGGAGGCGACGTTTGTGATGCAATGCATCTACATCTGACAATAAGGGTCAATGGATCGAACTCATGATGCATAACGATATTTTTTTCGAATCGGTCACCGCGGAAGAGAATCCACATCTGAATTCCGTTCAAAAGGAGCATAAGGATAACAATGGTGAGCCTGATCGTACCCGGATGTACTCAAACCTGAGTCGATGGCTACTCTAAGGCCCAACAACTTGAACAAGACAAACCATATCATGAGAACACTTTGCATTTGTCAGTTGGTCAATGTCATGGAACACTTGTGCATTCTAGGAATAACAAACGAATATCCACGGGATTGCAACGATCAAGGGGTGCCAAACGCACCCAAACCTCTTGGGGAGGTTGCAAGAGCCTGAGTTGAAGAGAAGGTTGTTAGTCGGTTGCCCAACCGCAAGGAGTATATAGCAAAAAACTACCACATTACAGGCTACTAGTAGAATGCCCGTGCGCTGCCACGAGCTTTTGAAATATTTTTGTTGAGTTGTATAGACATAATGCGTAAACTTTCACATATAAAGATAAGATAGCACGTAAATGTCGGTGCCTTGCCATGTGCTACGATTTTTTTGCTAGAATTATGTAAACATAACGCATGTCAAATTTAACATATAGAGACAAATAGCACGGGCACAATCAGGGTATTTATTAAAGTCCAATTCACTTGCAATGTAAATTGATAAAGCAGATAAGTTAACACTATATAAATATAGAGCGGTGATTCAACTAAAATTCTATTAAAAATTAATATCTATTGTTCCTTGTGTTGCGCTTAAGAAATTCTCACACAATATTAGAAATGTTGTCTTTGGCTTCATTTGCACGATATTTGAGCAAGTATAATAAAACTTTTTCCTCAGCTTACATTGGTCAGATTTTTTTTGAAAAGAAGGATGTACCCCCGGCCTATGCATCTGAATGATGCATGCAGCCATTTTATGAATTATTTTCAAAGACCTTACAAAGTAATACATCCATACGCCTGAAGCCACCATCCAAGGAACACCTGTTGCTCCTATCCCCTTGATGAGGGGTGCCAATTGTCCGAGCCTAATACCAAATAGACATCGCAGCAAAGCCTAACATCTAACGCCAGATGCCCCAGCCTAGCCACATACCGGGACTGGGTTACACACCGGTCCGACACACTCACAAGGTAGCAGATGTTGGCCTAGAAGTTCTCCACGACGATGCCTCCAAGAAGGGAACGGCGCCGAAGAGCGCCGCCATTGCCGGCCTTGGCATCTAGCCGATAGCAGGATTTCACCCAGATATATTCGAAGAACTCCATCCAGCTTTTTGTGCACGGATCGCCAAAAGGAAACAGCCGTTGCCGCCTAACCGGCCACGGCACCACCACGGTGCCAGAGCAGCCGATTACGTTAGGTCCACCGCGCAAGCCTGCCGCCGCACACCAGATCCGTCTACCCGCCTAAGCCCAACTAAGCTCGGCGAGATCCGAGATTCCGACCACCACCGCGGGAGGCCGCGCTGCCGCCGTCGCCACATCCTCCGCCGAGATCCCGTCGCACCGCGCCGCCGAATCACTGGAGTGGCCATGTTGCCGCCGCCAGAGGAAGATGCCACCGCGCGCGAGGGAGAAGACCCCGCCGCTACCGTCACAGCCCACAGCCCAGGCTTCGCCGGCGTGAACTCGGGTGGCGGCAGGAGGAAGAGATCGGGGAGAGGAGGCCTAGGGCGCGGCGGCGCGATCTCCCCCGTGTCGCCAAGTGTTGGTGACACGGGGGCCGTGAGTCTCAGTGAGTCCTAAGTGCAGGCGATACATTTTAATCTTACTTTATATCAGAAATGTGCTGTTGTAATCATATCGTAGTGCTTCTAACATTGTTGAGAGTACTCACTGAAGTGATCATAATCCATAATACTGTCTATTACTCATGTGTTACTCATGTTGCGAATCCCAACCCCCACCCTACGCTCACTCTCAATCCTCACTCTTATCACAAATTCCACTGACTCCCGTTCTAAGTGAGTTACCCGAACATGCACTCAGTAAAAAGATAATGCTAGTCATCTTATATATATCGTCATCAAAATTTTGCCTGCACCAAATTTGTACAAAAACAAAAGACAAAAATAGCTTAATATGAGATACGATTTTCTACTCCGGCGGCAGCACCACTCCCTTGATAAATCATGAGCTTGTGCTATAGATTCACATGCTTGATCATTCTCTAACCCGTCAACCTCCGCCTCCGCTCCCCAGCCTTATTGACCTCCTCCCCCTGACCTCCTTGGGCGGCACCTCTCCCACCTCCTCATTTGGCAAATTATATCATAGTAATTAGGAAACAATGGCATCAGCACAATTATCCATGCCATTATAGGATCTGATAATTTAAAATAAGTGAAAATAGTGGGTATTATCCTAGTTTGCGAAATTGATGAGCTGCTAGAGAACTACATCGCAAGCAGCATAGAGGACGAAGTTTCCTTAACTTCCTTTTGATACTCATTTGTTCAGCTCCATGCTTATCAATGGTGGCCGTAGAAACTGGAATCAGGGAGCAAGCAATGCTTTTGTGTCTTTTTCTTGACCCTCCTAAAATATCATTAAATAGTTCGGCATTGGTGGCTTATGACTTGTTTGTCCTAACGGCCGAAACCTGAAGCATTTTGCTTCTTAGAACAAAAGCCGAGCGAAACCACGCAAGACAAGACTTATTTCAGGACCGAAAAAGCACACTTAGAAGTTGTTCCTACTTTGCAAAATTCTTACTCCCTAGCTATATTAGCTTTGTTTATAAGGCAAGTAAAATATAAATCATTGCTTTCATAGTACCATTTTCTAAATGAGGTAGGAACAAGTCGCATACAAAAATGATACATGTGTTCTGAACCTGCCTGTTCTGCTCGAATTTAAATAGGGAGCTTTGGAGCACATACATAATTTGCAGCAGCCATGACGTCTGTAGTTTCAAACACTCATTAGATGATTTTTCATCCAACTCTAACAAAGTATCAATAACACCTAGAGGAGGGAGACTGCAGTGAGAGCGGGAAATACTGGAGATGGCAAATGAAAGGTGCAAGGTGCATGCATACCTATTGTTGACATGGAGTAGCAGGTAGCACAGACAGTAGATATCATTCTCATAATGATTTCGGCTATGTGATTAAAATGTTGCTTCTTGCAACCATGATTGTTTTTGCATTCCAGCATATGGGCAGGACTCTGCATAAAAAAATACCTCCATAGGCATCCTAGAACATGGACACACACTCAATCAATTAAAGATGAACTGAATCGAATTAACAACAACAAGTTCGTCCTGCGCCAGGCAACAAGTGAACAAAATGTGCATCATATACAAATAGGTGCATAACATATTACAAAAATGCAAACACTTGTAAAACAAGTATCTTAGGAAATAATAGTGCTAATACAGGTCGGCCTCAACTTTTATTGTTCAAACAGCATACCCATTACAGAACCATTCATTCCTGGGATCAAATGCTACAGATCACACCCATCCCAAGTGACAACTAATGGCCTACATACCTATAGGAATGTGATCAACAAATTTATGTGTGTCATAGACCAGTATAATTCCAAGCTAACCTTGATGAATTCAATGTATGTGTGTTAAACTGCGGATTTGGTCTATTATTTGAAAATAAAAGAAAAATTCCCTTGTGTAATAAAAATGCTGGAGCTTAATTTAGGAAAGGTGCTAAGGCCTAGAAAGAAATTAGACAGGCCACATAAAGCAGACAGAAAAAATAAACTATGAATCCATGTACATTGGCATCCTACATAATTGGTCAACTGGAGTGTATATAAAATTACTTTAAAAATAACTGATCACTTGCACGAAGCCTTATCTTTCATTGCCGTGAACAGAGAAGGTAGTACAAATCCAGAATTCTTTCCATGTTCCACTTCTTAAATCTGCCAAAGCTAAATAAATAAAAGTTAATACTTAAGAACCAATATACCTTTAATTCAGCATCAAGACAAATTTGGATGTCACTCATGATAGGTTCATTAGGAACATGAACATGAAAGAGAACAAAAGAAAACTCTCTCTTTATTACATGTTTATTCAGTCTAATGGAGTTATCCATGGGCGAATTGTGTTTCCATGTATGCCCATGCATGCGACAATGACTAATGGAGTTATATTCGTTCATCTAATCACGTAAAACTATGTCCAAAGCATAATCCATTAGTTTTTATGCAGCAGAGTAATAAGTGAAAGAAAATTCTCAGCAATTTGATAAAAAAGCACACATATTTGATCAGATGAATCCAAATAATATCAACGTTGGCACACTAAGCACGTAATATATAAGCAGAGTAACATCAACAATGAGATTTCAAGCTAGTTGGTGCTTCAGATCTGTTTGCTACATAGAACCATTCAGAGCTAGGTTGGTTCAGTTACGTTCATCTAAGTGACATGTTTCGATGACATGTTGTAGTTGCACTCACCGTCCTCGACTACCATCCCCGACTCCTCCTGGACCCCTCTGCTCCTCTCTCCACGAGGCGGAGGTGGTGCTGCTCCCGCCCATGGACGCTGCTGGGGCGTAGGCTTCGTCGTCATCATCGGAGGACTGCCATCCCCAACTCCCCGACTCCTCCTGGACCCTCTGCTCCTCTCTCCACGAGGCGGAGGTGGTGCTGCTCCCGCCCATGGACGCTGCTGGGGCATAGGCTTTGTCTTCATCATCAGACTCGGGCCGGCGGTGTAGTCCAGGGCAGATCGGCTGGGTAGAGGTTGAGGGCGGGGAACTGCACCATCGCTTGCAGACAGAGGGAGGAGGCGTTCAACGGGAATCCGTGGAGTCTACAGGTGCTATGGCGGCATGAATCGACAGAGGATGATGCTTGCTGGTGGCTTGAGTGAGAGAGGACGAGCGAGCGAGAGTTTGATTTGTGGGCCTTCCAGGAGGATGTGTTTGATTGATGGTTGGTATGTATATGCATTGTAAGGAAAGAAATAATGCGGAGATTTTGGAATGATGGTTGATTGCTTTCGTTTTGCAAGTAAGGAAGTGGATCTGGCGTGGGCCCACGTGTGCCCATCGTAACAAAAAGGAATCGCTGGAAAAAAACAACGGGAATTAGTGATCGGTCGAAGCGAACAAACGAAACAATGTGCACCATTAGGAGTAGAGAAAAAAGTAACAGTTTCATAATAAGATTTGTTTATCATAGTTTACTTGTTAATTTTTTTTAAAATCCTTTATTTGTTTCCCGAAAATCTATTATTTGTTTTCTAAAGCAAATTGCATTAATGAGAGAGATCGGTTGATTTGGATACGTTAGGAAAGTTAGATCCATGATCTTTTGTATGTTTGGAAAGTGCTGATTTTGAAAAGAAAATAGTGGACTAGAAAATAAACCAATGGATAAGAAAACCAGTGGGGAGAGGTGATGGGAGGTGGGAGCAAATAAAACCGGTCGAAAATAAAATCGGAGTACCAGGCTACCAACTGCTCCATTAGGAGTAGAGATTTATTCAGTCTAATGGAGTTATCCATGGGCGAATTGTGTTTCCATGTACGCCCATGCATGCGAGAATGACTAATGGAGTTATATTCATTCATCTAATCACGTAAAACTATGTCCAAAGCATAATCCATTACTTTTTATGCAATAGAGTAATAAGTGAAAGAAAATTCTCAGCAATTTGATAAAAAAGCACACATATTTGATCATATGAATCCAAATAATATCAACTTTGGCACACTAAGAACGTAATATATATGTAGAGTAACATCAACAATGAGATTTCAAGCTAGTTGGTGCTTCAGATCTATTTGCTACATAGAACCATTCAGAGCTAGGTTGGTTCAGTTACCTTCATCTAAGTGACATGTTTGGATGGCATGTTGTAGTTGCACTCACCGTCCTCGACTACCATCCCCGACTCCTCCTGGACCCCTCTGCTCCTCTCTCCACGAGGCGGAGGTGGTGCTGCTCCCGCCCATGGACGCTGTTGGGGCGTAGGCTTCGTTGTCATCATCGGAGGACTGCCATCCCCAACTCCCCGACTCCTCCTGGACCCGTCTGCTCCTCTCTCCATGAGGCGGAGGTGGTGCTGCTCCCGCCCATGGACGCTGCTGGGGCGTAGGCTTTGTCTTCATCATCAGACTCGGGCCAGTGGCATAGTCCAGGGCAGATCGGCTGGGTAGAGGTTGAGGGCGGGGAACTGCACCATCGCTCGCAGACAGAGGGAGGAGGCGTTCAACAGGAATCCGTGGAGTCTAGAGGTGCTATGGCATCGTGAATCGACAGAGGATGATGCTTGTTGGTGGCCTGAGTGAGAGAGGACGAGCGAGCAAGAGTTTGATTTGTGGGCCTTCCAGGAGGATGGGTTTGATTGATGGTTGGTATGTATATGCATTGTAAGGAAAGAAATAATGCGGAGATTTTGGAATGATGGTTGATTGCTTTCGTTTTGCAAGTAAGGAAGTGGATCTGGCGCGGGCCCACGTGTGCCCATCGTAACAAAAAGGAAACGCTGGAAAAAAAACAACGGGAATTAGTGATCGATCGAAGCGAACGAACGAAACAACGTGCACAATTAGGAGTAGAGAAAAAAGTAACACTTTCACAATAAGATTTGTTTATCATAGTTACTTGTTAATTTTTTTTAAATCCTTTATTTGTTTTCCGGAAATCTATTATTTGTATCCTAAAGCAAATTGCATTAATGAGAGAGATCAGTTGATTTGGATAAATTAGGAAAGTTAGATCCATGATTTTTTGTATATTTGGAAAGTGCTGATTTTTAAAAGAAAATAATGGACTAAAAAATAAACCAATGGATAAGAAAACCAGTGGGGAGAGGTGGTGGGAGGTGGGAGCAAACAAAACCGGACGAAAATAAAACCGGAGTACCAGGCTACCAACTGCTCCATTAGAAATAGAGATGTCTACAAAAAACTACTGTTTTTTTAATTTTTCAAAATGCTACCACAATTTTGGTTTGCTGTTCCAAAAAACCAAAGTGACAAGGTGCTTAACTTTTAATCATGATTATGACATGGAGGCCCCGCTCATCGGCTCCACATGGCAAAAAAAAGTCAACACCGTGATGTACAAAGTTAGTTAACCGTTATGACATGGTAGGGCCCACATGCCACCTTCTTATCCTCTATCTCCCTTTCTTCTCCGGTGGCCTTTTGCTACTCCGATGGCCTTCGCCGCCATGCCCCGAGTCAAGCAGCAACAAAGGGGCGACAAGCAGTACCAGCAACAGGGGGAGCGCAGGGCCGGCCCTGGGGAGGGGCAGGGGGGCGGCCGCCCCGGGTCCCCCAACTCCAGGGGCCCCCTCCCAGGAACGCAGTAGCACTGCCCGGGCTACGGGAAAACTGCACACAGACAAGCTATAATCCTTTTCTTCCATTCGCTAGTAGTGAGCGAGCCCAAGTATAAATATTTCTACATTAGGCCTGCACTGAAGACAAATGTCATTGGGCCTGACCCAAGTAATAGTACGCATCCACCAGAATTTACGAGAGCGCATCACGCCCCTGGCGGCGCCGCTTGTGGTCTCACGCCCAGATCGCCGCAGGCAAGGGGCGGCGCCGCTTGTGGTCTCACGCCCAGATCGCCGCAGGCAAGCTTGCTCGAGGAGTCAAGGAGGAGGCCCTGCGGACTGCAAGAGACATGGATGCGCATCGGAGCCCGATGGCATGCCCGAGCTGCATGTTCGGTACGTATCAGCAACCGTTTATTTATGCTGTTTGACAATACTGGTCTTGTGTATAGATCTGAAACAGATAAAAAACAAGGAGTAATGTTCTGGATGGTGGTCTTGGCGAATCGTGGAATGCAGGCATCATTGCAGTAATTTACTCTTAGTTTGCAAATTTGCTCAGGTAGATAAGAATTACATTGCAGTATCGCAGTAGCATTGATTTAATTTTCAAAGTAGGAAATAATATTGCCCATATCATTCATATGGATTTGCTCAACTATCTTAATTTCTCTGATACTTTTATTTCTAATAATAACCTTAGCAATAGTCTGTCCAAGAACTACTCTGAACTTTAGATACAAATTTCTTTTAGGACAATTTTCATGGACAATTGTTTTTAGTCAGATGTCTTGTGAATTGATTCCTTGGTAGTTATAATATAGTCTGACATTAAACATAGCGTTGCATTTCAAGGGTGTCTTGTGATAGATTCCTTCATTGGCCATGAACTTTTTTCTTTCGAGAATAATTCTCGCCATGGATTGGCATATTAATTTCATAGAAGAAAGGAAAAGAAGCCAATTACACCATATATAATGCATATAACGCTAGATAGGCTCTTGCCGGCCATCATATATACTTGCAAAAACGTTGCAATGTGGATCCCATGCGTTTGCTTTTACATTTCAAATATATAAAATATATATAGATTATTATTGTTATAAGGGCCCCGAGTTTTAGTTTCGTTCCGAGCCCCAAAAATATCAGGACCGGCCCTGGGGGAGCGGATAGCAAAGGCAGGGCGGTGGCAAGCATCGGTGGCGGGCAGCGCACGCAGCAGCACGACGAGAGGCGGTAAGAAGCGGTGCAAGCAGTAGCATGCCCAGCAGCGGCGGCCGCGGCGCAAGCAGCATCACAGCAGTGCGGCAAGGCAGCAGCGCAACAAGTGGCATCGGCGCGGCAAGGAGCGCCACGGCAAGCGGCGACACGGCAAGCAGCAAGCAGCAGCTCGGGTGACCACCACCATGGCCGGCGCCACCACGGTCAAAGAGGCCCGATTGCTTTTTACAAAAAGTTACAGGGACCTGATTGCTTATATATTGTTTTGAAGGGACTGACATGTGGGCTCCGTCTAGTCAACCTAATGGTCAAAGTTAACGGTTTGACTTTGATGACACATCAGACCTGACGGGTGGCCTAGTGTTGTTATAATCATGATTAAAAGTTAAGCACCTAGTCACTTGGGTTTTTTGAAACAGCGAACCAAAATTGTGGTAGCATTTTGAAAAATTAAAAAAACCGGTAGTTTTTTTTGTAGATATAGCCTGTAATGTGGTAATTTTTTGCTATATACTCAACCGTAAGGATGCAGAGCTGACCCGAACCTCATGGACATGACAACAGTCAAAGAGATGGAAACAATATCCAAATGGACGAGGGCACCATTGCGAGTCAGGTCAGTCTGCAACGGCTTATGATAGGAAGTTCAACTTCGTGTTGAGAAGATCATGCAGCCGCAACTAGGCTAGAGGACCACATTGGCGCAACCGAGGTGTTATTGACCTGGCAGGTGAAGTAGCGGTATGCACCTCAATTTTGTGAACCATGCTTTGTCAATGAGGAAGAGCTTGTCCTGGTCACCCAACATATCAAGATCCTGCAACAAAGAATGAAGAGGAACAACTTCGGTGAAAGATCAAGATTTATTGACTATAGAGGGGAGATGGGGGTGAATAGGATATTATAAAATTAGTAGAAAAATCAGAGTAAACAACATATATGAAGAGCTAGAACCAGATCTGAGAATATATCTAAAGAAACAGATGCAGATATAGACAAGAACAAGAGTAAAGACAAAATGAAAAGATAGGAACAAGTATGAACTCACATGAAAAAGCATAAATTAGCACGAACATATCAAGAACAAGTGATACTTGAATAAGTAAAGGATTGCAGAAGACATCTGATGTAGTTTCTGAAGTTCAATTTGTTGGCAACAACTCTACGTCTTTGTCTGGAGAGGTTGAGCACCATGCACCAATGTCACATGGACTTCACCTAGTTCTTCTTGAGCAAGTTGCTCAGAACTCACATAATTACTCATGGTAGATCATGTGCTGACATCTGAACCGTTATAAATTGGTTTGTGGCTGATCCACAATTCGATGTTAACAAATTAAAACCTAATTGTTGTGGAAAACTATTTCACTCTTAAAGAACCTAGAACCTATGGAAACTTCAAGGACCGAGTTCCCTTACTAACAATAAAGAATCTAAGAACAGTGACACATATTTCACTTGAAAACTACGACCGGGAATACTCAACCACGCTGAATACTTGGACATATTCAACAGAGGTCACCAAACGTTGATGTTTCATCTCGAAGAAAATCCAAAGGATTTTAAAGAAGTTTCACCATCTATCCATGATATACAGTCCCTCTTAACAGGATGAGTTTCCCTATAGTCAAGAATAACTTAAAGAAGAACTAGGAACAAAAAGCTCCACTAAGTCTTCTCACAACAAACCAAGTCTTCAAGGTCTTCAATATTTTTAGGAGTCGACGCCCTTCAGTTAAACCAATATCCTCTAGGACTATGTTCCTATTTATACTCAATAAACACATTAGTCCCTTAACTATTTGTCACTAATCATTAAAACCCAGTAGGGGGGCACTACATGCTCTTTCACTCGATGCCAGCCATGTCAGTTAGTCTACTACACAAACCTATATCCATCTGATCTTGGATAATTATAGAAAGAAAGGAATTTGATTGGTATGGTGGGAGAATGTGGTAGGGAAAACAACGGTTCAAGAGCCACCCAATGATCCCGCCATATTAAGGTGTTGCATGATAGTCGACTCTACAATAGATCATGAGGAGAAGTTGTTGTAGCTCTCTAAACATGAATGATGAGAGGTAGTGATACGTATCCAGCGTATCTATAATTTTTGATTGTTCTATGCCATTATATTATCTGTTTTAGATGTTTTATATGCATTAATATGCCATTTTATATTATTTTTGGGACTAACCTATTAACCTAGTGCCCAGTGCCAGTTGCTGTTTTTCCCTTATTTTTGGCTTTTAAAGAAAATTAATACCAAACGGAATAAAACTTTACGATGATTTTTCTTGGACCAGAAGAAACCTCGGAAGCTTCGGGAGGAGGACAGAAGACCAACGAGGAGGCCACAAGCCCTAGGGGCACGCCCCCTGGGCTTGTGGGGCCCTCAGAGACCTTCTAATCCTAACTCCATAATTATAAATTACCAAATATTCCCCCTATGTTAGAGGGCACACCAAAAATACTTTTCCGCCGCCGCAACCTTCTGTTCTCGTGAGATCCCATCTTGGGGCCTTTTTCGGCACTCCGTAGGAGGGGGGTTCAATCACGGAGGGCCTCAACACCAACCTTGTTGCCCTTCCGACAAAGCATGAGTAGTTTACCACAAACCTACGGGTCCATAGCTAGTAGCTAGATGGCTTCTTCTCTCTCTTTGATCTTCAATACAATGTTCTCCTTGATGTTTTTGGATATCTATTCGATGGAATTTTCTTTTGTGGTGCATTTGTTGAGATCCGATGAATTGTGGATTTATGATAAGATTATCTGTGAATATTATTTGAGTATTCTCCGAACTCTTTTATGCATGATTGAGATAGCTTTGTATTTCTCTCCGATCTATCGATTTGGTTTGGACAACTAGATCGGTTTTTCTTGCAATGAGAGAGGTGCTTTGTGATGGGTTCAATCTTGCGGTGTCCTCACCCAGTGACAGTAGAGGTAGCAATGCATGTATTGTATTGTTGTCATTAAGGATAAAAAGATGGGGTTTATATCATATTGCTTGAGTTTATCCCTCTACATCATGTCATCTTGCTTATGGCGTTACTCTATTCTTATGAACTTAATACTCTAGATGCAAGCAGGAGTCGGTCGATGTGTGGAGTAATAGTAGTAGATGTAGAATCGTTTTGGTCTATTTGTCATGGACGTGATAACTATATTCATGATCATTGCCTTAGATATCGTCATAAATTTGCACTTTTCTATCAATTTCTCAACAGTATTTTGTTTACCCACCTTATGCTTTATTCAAGAGAGAAGCCTCTAGTGAAACATATGGCCCCTGGGTATATTTTCCATCATATATTTTTAGATCTATAAAACCAAAAACCCAAATACCTTGCTGCAATTTATTATATTTATGTTATTTTGCCTTTTACTTATCTTTTATATCTATCTCTATTTGATCTCACTCTTGCAAGTGACCGTGAAGGGATTGACAACCCCTTTTTCGCGTTGTGTGCAAGTGTTTGTTAGTTTGTGCAGGTGCATATATTGGGGACTTGCTTGTGCCTCCTACTGGATTGATACATTGGTTCTTAACTACATCACCCTTTCCTCTTTAAGGGAAAAATCAACGCAAACTCACGAAGTAGCAGGTAGCATGGTTATTGCATGGAGGAATAGATAAGTGATGAGTGGAACAACCATATTTTCCATGGCAGGCTAGTGAGTGGAGGAATTTAAATGCAATGATTGACAATTTTCTTGGCAAATTTGCAAGTTTTAATACTCGGACCACCTGATTCTCTTGGAAATAGACATTGACCCAAGGTGACTAGGTACCGAGCTCCAGAGCATGCACTCTTCTCTAGCCGAAAATAAAGGAAGCATGATCTTGTCAAATTATTATATGACTAGATATGTGATTAGGGAGGAGTACATCTAATAACAAATACAATGCTAACTAGATCTGACCTCCCACCTTTGGAGAGCATGTTACTATTCATCCAAGAAATATTGGTCAGGCTTAATAATGATAGGCCAAAAAGCTTAAGCCGGTAGTTTGAATGGAGAGAGAGTTAAACCAAGGTAGGTCAGGGGGAAACTGGATGTGCCAAGCAGTTCAACAAGTAAAGACACTTGCTTATCATTGAGGTGGATGGGGACAAACAAAATTTTGTGCGAGTTGATACATAGCTAGGCATGTTGCACCGTTGAAGTCATCTTCGAGGTGCATCATGTGGAGGGATGTGCCAATATCCATTTTGGTGAGCATGAAGGTCTAATATGTGTACTGGATCCTAGTGCATGGTAAATCAACATAGGTCGGGTAGCATGTAAATCCCAAGTTAGATGCAACACGGTAGGCCACAACAAGAAACGAGCTAATGTGATGAATATGTAGGCAAACAGAGGATTGCCTCAATGAATCCCATTTATATGTTCTATCCATGGACATGTGGATTCCATTGAGGAGGATTGATGTTTTGCTAGTTCCCAATATATCCTAGACACATGCACACCAGTATGAATCCCATGCCGGTAATAGGAGTGAGGAGTGAATACAAACTAACAAGGTCAAAAAACCTTTCTAAAGTCGAGTTGACTATGATTTTCTTGGCCTTCATCCTATTGGAAGCACTTAAGGTGATCAATAGCGTAAAAAAAATTCATAAACCTCCTAGACAAGAATTTAGTTTCATCACCTCGGAACTTTAGCCACCACCTTATGAGGTCAATTGTTGAGGAAAATTGTCTGAAGACCACGAGTGATCTAGAGAAGTCTTTGTTTTGGGGAAGTGGGATGACATGAGTGCGATTTATAAATGTGGTTTCAGCCGGATGGAGGTAAGACCTGTTGAAAAAGGTGGCAACGTTGTTCATACCATCAAATGCACCAGAATCTTCTGATCAAAGACGAGCTCGCCAAGAAACCAAATTTGCAGAATCGTCAGTGTAAAGATTGGAAAGTGATAAGTTCTAGGCCGGATGGAAAGCATTGTTGAGGAGATGGTGTCAAATAAAACATCGACTCATTAACAAGCTCAAAACCCTAAGTCAGCTCGACTCATTAAGTACTTGAGTTGGCTTGATAAGCTTGTGAAGGAAACATGCCCTAGAGGCAATAATAAAGTTGTTATTTATATTTCCTTATATCATGATAAATGTTTATTGTTCATTCTAGAATTGTATTAACTGGAAACTTAGTACATGTGTGAATACATAGACAAAACATAGTGTCCCTAGTATGCCTCTACTTGACTAGCTCGTTAATTGCAGATGGTTAAGTTTCCTGACCATAGACATGTGTTTTCATTTGATAAACGGGATCTCATCATTAGATAATGATGTGATGGACAAGACCCATCCATTAGGTTAGCATAATGATCGTTTAGTTTTATTGCTATTGCTTTCTTCATGACTTATACATATTCCTCTGACTATGAGATTATGCAACTCCCGAATACCGAGGAACACTTTGTGTGCTATCAAACGTCACAGCGTAACTGGGTGATTATAAAGATGCTCTACAGGTGTCTCCGATGGTGTTTGTTGAGTTGGCATAGATCGAGATTAGGATTTGTCACTCCGTGCATCAGAGAGGTATCTCTAGGCCCTCTCGGTAATGTTCATCACTATAAGCCTTGCAAGCAATAGGATTAATGAGTTAGTTACGGGATGATGCATTACGGAACAAGTAAAGAGACTTGCCGGTAACGAGATTGAACTAGGTTGAGCACTGTGTTGATTTTCCCTTGAAGAGGAAAGGGTGATGCAGCAAAGTAGCGTAAGTGTTTCCCTCACTTTTCGAGAACCAAGGTATCAATCCAGTAGAAGGCCACACGCAAGTCCCTCGTACCTACACAACCAAATAAGAACCTCGCAACCAACGCGATAAAGGGGTTGTCAATCCCTTCACGGTCACTTACGAGAGTGAGATCTGATAGAGATGATAAGATAATTTTTTTTATGATAAAGATTAAAAGTAAAGATTGCAAAATAAAATAGATTGAAAACTTATATGATAAAAGATAGACCCGGGGGCCATAGGTTACACTAGTGGCTTCTCTCAAGATAGCATAAGTATTACGGTGGGTGCACAAATTACTGTCGAGCAATTGATAGAAAAGCGTATAATTATGAGAATATCTAGGCATGATCATGTATATAGGCATCACGTCCGTGACAAGTAGACCGACTCCTGCCTGCATCTACTACTATTACTCCACACATCGACCGCTATCCAGCATGCATCTAGAGTATTAAGTTCATAAGAACAGAGTAACACATTAGGTAAGATGACATGATGTAGAGGGATAAACTCAAGCAATATGATATAAACCCCATCTTTTTATCCTTGATGGCAGCAATACAATACGTGTCATTTCCCTTTCTGTCGCTGGGATCGAGCACCGCAAGATTGAACCCAAAGCTAAGCACTTCTCCGATTGCAAGAAAGATCAATCTAGTGAGCCAAACCAAACTTTTAATTCAAAGAGACTTGCAAAGATAACCAATCATACATAAAAGATTTCAAAGAGGAATCAAATATTGTTCATAGATAGACTTGATCATAAACCCACAATTCATCGGATCTCGACAAACACACTGCAAAAAGAGTTACATCGAATAGATATCCAAGAAGATCGAGGAGAACTTGGTATTGAGATTCAAAGAGAGAGAAGAAGCCATCTAGCTAATAATTATGGACCCGAAGGTCTAAAGTAAACTACTCACACTTCACCAGAGAGGCCATGGAGTTGATGTAGAGGCCCTCTGTGATCGATGCCCCCTCCGGTGGAGCTCCAGAAAAGGCCCCAAGATGGGATCTCTTGGGTACATAAGGTTGCGGCGGTGGAAATAGGGTTTCGTGGTGCTCCTGGATGTTTTCAGGGTATATGAGTATATATGGGAGGAAGAAGTAGGTTGGTTGAGCCACGAGGGGCCCACGAGGGGGGAGGGCGCGCCCAGGGGGTAGGCGTGCCCCCTGCCTCGTGGACTCCTTGTTGATTGCTTCATGTCCACTCCAAGTCCTCTAGATCACGTTTGTTCCAAAAATAACACTCCCGAAGGTTTCATTCCGTTTAGATTCCGTTTGATATTCCTTTTCTGCGAAACACTGAAATAGACAAAAAAACAACAATTTGCACTGGGCCTTGGGTTAGTAGGTTAGTCCCAAAAATAATATAAAAGTGTAAAATAAAGCCCATTAACATCCAAAACAGATAATATAATAGCATGGAACAATAAAAAATTATAGATACGTTGGAGACGTATCAAGCATCCCCAAGCGTAATTCATGCTCGTCCTTGAGTAGGTAAATGATAAAAACAGAATTTTTGATGTGGAATGCTACCTAGCATACTCTTCAATGTAATTTTCTTTATTGTGGCATGAGTATTCAGATCTGAAAGATTCAAGACAAAAGTTTAATGTTGACATAAAAATAATAATACTTCGAGCATACTAACTAAGCAATTATGTCTTCTCAAAATAACATGGCCAAAGAAAGTTATCCCAACAAAATCATATAGTCTGGCTATGCTCTATCTTCACCACACAAAGTATTTAAATCATGCACAACCCTGGCGACAAGCCAAGCAATTGTTTCATGCTTTTTATGTTCTCAAACTTTTTCAATATTCACGCAATACATGAGCGTGAGCCATGGACATAACATTATATGTGGAATAGAATGGTGGTTGTGGATAAGACAAAAAAGGAGAAGATAGTCCCGCATCAACTAGGCGTATCAATGGGCTGTGGAGATGCCCATCAATAGATATCAATGTGAGTGAGTAGGGATTGCCATGCAACGGATGCACTAGAGCTATAAGTGTATGAAAGTTCAAAAAGAAACTAAGTGGGTGTGCATCCAACTTGCTCGCTCACGAAGACCTAGGGCATTTGAGAAAGCCCATCATTGGAATATACAAGGCAAGTTCTGTAATGTAAAATTCCCACTAGTATATGAAAATGATAACATATGAGACTCTCTATCATGAAGATCATGGTACTACTTTGGAGCACAAGTGTGGAAAAAGGATAGTAACATTGTCCCTTCTCTCTTTTTCTCTCATTTTTTGGGCCTTCTTTTCTCTTCTTTTTATGGCCTCTTTTTTTTCGTCCGGAGTCTCATCCCGACTTGTTGTGGAATCATAGTCTCCATCATCCTTTCCTCACATGGGACAATGCTCTAATGATGATCATCACACTTTTATTTATTTACAACTCAAGAATTACAACTCGATACTTAGAACAAAATACGACTCTATGTGAATGCCTCCGGCGGTGTACCGGGATTGCGATGAATCAAGAGTGACATGTATGAAAAATTAAGCATGGTGGCTGTGCCACAAATACGATGTCAACTACATGATCATGCAAGGAAATATGATAATGATGATGCGTGTCATAATAAATGAAACGGTGGAAAGTTGCATGGCAATATATCTCATGATGGCTATGGAAATGCCATAATAGGTAGGTATGGTGGCTATTTTGAGGAAGGTATATGGTGGGTTAATGGTACCGGTGAAAGTTGTGCGGTTCTAGAGAAGCTAGCAATGGTGGAAGGGTGATAGTGAATATAATCCATGGACTCAACATTAGTCATAAAGAACTCATATACTTATTGCAAAAATTTATTATTTATCGAAACAAAGTACCACGCGCATGCTCCTAGGGGGATAGATTGGTAGGAAAAGACCATCGCTCGTCCCCGACCGCCACTCATAAGGAAGACAATCAATAAATAAATCATGCTCCGACTTCATCACATAACGGTTCACCATACGTGCATGCTACGGGAATCACAAACTTTAGAACAAGTATTTCTCAAATTCACAACTACTCAACTAGCATACTCTAATATTACCACCTTCATATCTCAAAACATTCATCAAGTATCAAACTTCTCATAGTATTCAATGCACTTTTTATGATAGTTTTTATTATACCGATCTTGGATGCCTATCATATTAGGACTAAATTCATAACCAAAGGAAATTACCATTCTGTTTTAAAGGACTCTCAACATAATATAACTGAAGCATGAGAGATCAATAATTTCTATAAAATAAAAGCACCACCGTGCTCTAAAAGATATAAGCGAAGCACTAGAGCAAAATTATCTAGCTCAAAAGGTATAAGTGAAGCACATAGAGTATTCTAATAAATTCCGATTCATGTGTATCTCTCCCAAAAGGTGTGTACAGCAAGTATGATTGTGGTAACCTAAAAAGCAAAGACTCAAATCATACAAGACGCTCCAAGCAAAACACATATCATGTGGTGAATAAAAATATAGCTCCAAGTAAAGTTACCGATGGACGAAGACGAAAGAGGGGATGCCTTCCGGGGAGTCCCCAAGCTTAGGCTCTTTCCTCTCCTTGTTCCATAATCCATCAAATCTTTACTCAAAACTTGAAAACTTCACAACACAAAACTTAAAAGAAAATCTCATGAGTTCTGTTAGTAAAAGAAAACCAACCACCACTTCAAGGTACTTTAATGAACTCATTATTTATTTGCATTGGTGTTAAACCTACTGTATTCCAACTTTTATATGGTTCACACACTCTATTACTAACCATAGATTCATCAAAATAAGCAAACAACACACGAAAAACAGAATCTGTCAAAAACAGAACAGTCTGTAGTAATCTGTAGGTTTCGAATAGTTCTGGAACCCCAAAAAAATCGAAAATAAATTTCTGAACGTGATTAATTTATCTATTAATCATCTGCAAAAAGAATTAACTAAATATTGCTCTCCAGTAAAAAATGGCAGCAAATCTCGTGAGCGCTAAAGTTTCTGTTGTTTACAGCAAGATCGCAAAGACTCTCCCCAGGTCTTCCCAAAGGTTCTACTTGGCACAAACACTAATTAAAAGCATAAAACCACATCTAAACATAGGCTAGATGAATTATTTATTACTAAACAGAATCAAAAAGCAATAAACAAAAATAAAATTGGGTTGCCTCCCGACAAGCGCTATCGTTTAACGCCGCTAGCTAGGCATAAAAGCAAGGATAGATCTAGGTATTGCCATCTTCGGTATTGGGAAAGAAAAGAGAAAATTTCTGTTCTATAGCATTTATCTTTCTATTTTGAGAAAGCATGTGGCCATTAATGGTGGAAGAAAGATTAAGCACATTACGGAAATTTGCATCTAAACTAGCCCTCATTTTTTTGATAATTTCATTTTGGTAAAAGCATAAAAGAGAGGTGGATTCCACCTTTTCATTCATGGGGTGCCCAAATATAGTTTTCATCTTGTCATAAGTATCTTGGGATCCCCCTCAAGAAAACCTTCTTCAAAAATAGAATCTAGAACTTGTTTGAACGAAGAGGGTAAACCAATATAAAAGCTTTTCAGGTATATCTCAATTTGATATTGGGGCACATAGCTAGCTCGGATCCTTAATAGCCTATCCCAAGCATCTTTCAAATATTCATCAAGTAAATAACGAAAAATTCCGGGATCATCTTCATCAAAATTATTCAAACTCTCATTGATAACCCTGTTAGGTCTTTCCATAGCATCATTGTTTATGAGCTTAGAGAGGACAAAGGGACTATTTAGAGTAAAACCCGGGAGAGGACCCTTAGCCATTTTTGAATCGGCCATGGCACAAGAAAAATAAACAGGAAAAAGGCAAATAAAACGGCAAGGGTGAAGTGGGGGAGAGGAAAACGAGAGGCAAATGGCAAATAATGTAATGCGAGGGATAAGAGTTTGTGATGGGTACTTGGTATGTCTTGACTTGTGCGTAGACTCCCCGGCAACGGCGCGAGAAATCCTTCTTGCTACCTCTTGAGAACTGCGTTGGTTTTCCCTTGAAGAGGAAAGGGTGATGCAGCAAAGTAGCGTAAGTATTTCCCTCAGTTTTTGAGAACCAATGTATCAATCTAGTTGGAGGCCACACGCAAGTCCCTCGTACCTACACAAACAAATAAAAACCTGACAACCAACGTGATAAGGGGTTGTCAATCCCTTCACGGTCACTTACGAGAGTGAGATCTAATATAGATGATAAGATAATATTTTTGGTATTTTTATGATTAAGATTAAAAGTAAAGATTGCAAAATAAAATAGATTGAAAACTTATACGATAAAAGATAGACCCGGGGGCCATAGGTTTCACTAGTGGCTTCTCTCAAGATAGCATAAGTATTATGGTGTGTGAACAAATTACTGTCGAGCAATTGATAGAAAAGTGAATAATTATGAGAATATCTAGGCATGATCATGTATATAGGCATCACGTCCGTGACAAGTAGACTGACTCCTGCCTGCATCTACTACTATTACACCACACACGACTGTTATCCAGCATGCATCTAGAGTATTAAGTTCATAAGAACAGAGTAACGCATTTGGTAAGATGACATGATGTAGAGGGATAAACTCAAGCAATATGATATAAACCCCATCTTTTTATCCTTGATGGAAACAATACAATATGTGTTGTTTCCCTTTCTATCACTGGGATCGAGCACCGCAAGATTGTACCCAAAGCTAAGTAGTTCTCCCATTGCAAGAAAGATCAATCTAGTGGGCCAAACCAAACTGATAATTCGAAGAGACTTGCAAAGATAACCAATCATACATAAAAGATTTCAGAGAAGAATCAAATATTGTTCACAGATAGACTTGATCATAAACCCACAATTCATCAGATCTCGACAAACACACCGCAGAAAGAGTTACATCGAATAGATCTCCAAGAAGATCGAGGAGAACTTTGTATCGAGATTAAAAGAGAGAGAAGAAGCCATCTAGCTAAGAACTATGGACCCGAAGGTCTGAATTAAACTACTCACACATCGCCGGAGAGGCCATGGAGTTGATGTAGAGGCCCTCCGTGATCAATGCCCCCTCTGGCGGAGCTCCGGAAAAGGCCCCAAGATGGGATCTCTTGCGTACAGAAGGTTGCGACGGTGGAAATAGGGTTTCGTGGTGCTCTTGGATGTTTTCAGGGTATATGAGTATATATAGGAGGAAGAAGTAGGTCGGTTGAGCCACGAGGGGCCCACGAGGGGGGAGGGCGCGCCTAGGGGGTAGGCGCGCCCCCTGCCTCATGGACTCCTCGTTGATGGCTTGACGTCCACTCCAAGTCCTCTAGATCACATTTGTTCCAAAAATAACTCTCCCGAAGGTTTCATTCCATTTGGATTCTGTTTGATATTCCTTTTTCTGCGAAACACTGAAATAGGCAAAGAAACAACAATTTGCACTTGGCCTTGGGTTAGTAGGTTAGTCCCAAAAATAATATAGAAGTGTAAAATAAAGCCCATTAACATCCAAAACAGATAATATAATACTATGGAACAATCAAAAATTATAGATACGTTGGAGACGTATCAATGATACCGACGATCGAATCTCAGGCAAGTAACATACCGATGACAAAGGGAATGGAGTATGTTGTTATGTGGTTTGACCGATAAAGATCTTCGTAGAATATGTAGGAGCCAATATGAGCATCCAGGTTCCGCTATTGGTTATTGACTAGAGATGTGTCTCAGTCATGCCTACATAGTTCTCTAACCCGTAGGGTCCGCACGCTTAACGTTTGTTGATGATTTGTATTATGAGTTATGTGGTTTGATGACGGAAGTCTATTCAAAGTCCCGGATGAGATCATGGACATGACGAGGAGTCTAAAAATGGTTGGGAGGTAAAGATCGATATATTGGAAGGCTATATTCGGACATCCGAATGGTTCCCAACGATTTGGGTATTTTTTGGAGTATCAGAGAGTTACGGGAATTCGTCAGGGGAAGTTAATGGGCCTTATTGGGCTTTAGTGGAGAGAGGGAAGAAGGGCCATGAGGTGGCGCGCGCTTCCCCCCTACCCAAACCGAATTGGACAAGGGGTGGGGGCGTGGCCCACCCTTTCCTTCTATAGGAGATATGCCCTAGAGGCAATAATAAATGATATTATTTATCTCCAAGTTCATAATTATGTTTATGTTCCATGCTATAACTGCTATGGTTCTCGAGTCTGCAATAACACGAGGCTCGGAGGAAGACGCATATGCACGTGTGGAATAATAAATGGTAAGAAGTATTCTTAGTCTGGCCTCTAAGACTAGCTCAAGTGTTGCATGATGGTTCTGTTTTACTGATCATGGGCATGTCTATGCCCGCAACTTTGAGGGTACAATGTTAAGAGAACATTTGTGTTGAATCGACACGGATTGATGTTATGCTATGAGATTCATTTGTCACAAGTTAATGGTACATAACATAGAGATGGTTAACTTTTGCATGATTCCTTAGACCAAGAGAGTATCGAGTTTCTTCATGCTTGCTTCATGAACTTTGGGGTTTGTTAAACGTCATCCGTAAATGGGTGGCTATTACGGCGGCTTACGGGTTCATGGAAAAGTATGTTAAGTAACTTGATAGCTCAAGACTGGGATTTGCTCCTCCGACGATGGAGAGATATCTCTGGGCCCTCTCGGTGTTACGGTATCCATCATCGTCTGGCCAGACACTTTGTGATTTGATCACAGGGATGCCGGAACACGGGAACGAGAAAAGAGAACAATACCGTTAACGAGGTAACTGGCATAGTGGACAAGTTGTTGATCGACGGGGATGCCAACATGTCTCACCTCGGCTATTTGTAACATATCACGAAGCAACAGGAATAGCACACGACAACTGGAGGTTCGCTCGAATATTCATTCGTGTAGGTATAGGGGTCAATATGGGTGTCCACGGCTCCGATGTTGATCATTGATCGGAAAGTGTTCCGGTCATGTCTATGCTTCACCGAACCTATAGGGTCACACGCCTAAGGGTCATCTATCTGCTGAATACTAGACAGGGAGTTTGAGAGAAAATCACCAAAAAAGTTTCAGACACCGAAATGTTTCGAACAGCGGAAAAGTTCCGCAGAGAGATGTCATCGGATGAGTTTCGGTGAAACTGAAAAGTTGTTTCGGGATATACTATTAACTCAAATTGGTTTCGGCACATGTGATAATTCTTGGAGGGTGCGAGAGTCATTCTGGAAACTTTCTGGATTTTTCCGGGATAAAAGGTGGAATTGTTCCGGAGCTGTCGGTACCGGCTTGGTTGCTTTCGCAGATAAAATTTACTAATCTGAAATTGTTTCGGAATGTATCCAGAATCATTTTAGTGGGTACTAGAGTTATTCTAAGACCCACAGAAATATTTTCGGATTTAATAGACATGAAAAATTGTCTTCATGAATAGTGAAAACGCATTCTTGTTTGCTTTTCGCAGATGAAATTCACTAAACCGAAATTAGTTTGGAACGCGATGAAAATTATTTTAGTGGGTATTGGAAATGTTCTGAGCCCACATAAATATTTTCAGTTCGAACGGACGCTGAAAAATGTCGTTGTGAATAGTGAGGGCTTCTTGGAGAAGCCACCTTGAGGGCCTTTTGGTATTATCCCCTTTGGCTTCTTGGAGAAGCCACCCTTGGGCTTGGCCTATAAATAGGGGTGGAGGGGGCTGCCTAAAGACACACTCTTGCTCTCATACAAATGACATGCATGATCCGGCTCTCTCTCTCCCTCCTAGTGTAATAGTTTCGTAGAGCCGATAGGCTGTCTGGGTTCTGGCAGGAACTAGTTCTGGACAGCGAAGCCCTGCCGGATAGATGACACCGTATGTGTGCAACCCCGTAGAGAGGTAGTAGTTTCGATCCTTTTGCCCGAAGGGCTGTCCAAGTGACGGTCCGAGTTCTGTGAGTCCTCCCGAAGGGCTGTTCGAGTGACCGTCCGAGGTTTGAGGGTCCTCCCGCAGGGCTGTCCACGACACCGCCCGAGGGACTGTCCGACCGCCTCCTGAAGGGCTTACTGTGGGGAGGATTAGGGTATACACATCCTAGCGGTTGGGACGTTGTAAATCCTAGCTTCGGGGATCTGCACCGCCGTTCGTCATCTACTATACTTCCGCTGCGCTATGAGCCGGTAACGAAAAAGATCAAACCATGTATGCAGTCTCCATAGTGGTCCTCGGCTGGTGCGTAGGTTGGAAATTTTTTGTTTTCTACTGCGTTACCCTACAGTGGCATCATGAGCCGTGCTATGCGTAGATGCAGGTTGCGATATGGAATACATAGAGATGTATGGGTGTTGCACAATATAATTTGTAGTAGACGAGTTCTATTTCTGAAATTGTTTGTGCGGGTAGCAGATGAAATCTGTTACTCGATGTTCTTGTTGCTTCCCTGGAATTTGCATATTTCTGATCTTGATAACGGCATGGTGGATTTTCAATGTTTTGGCAATCCGCAATCCTGATTGATCAATGAAGTGCTAACAGTTTGTTGAAATCCACCATAGTTAGAAAGAAAGATGAAATTTCGCAGACAAAAGGGCAATGCAGATATGATCTGCATGGGGGTCATGCATATGACGAAGTTCAGTATGGGGCTCGGGATTTTATTATCTCGTGTTTCATACAGCCCGCAAAGTTAATCTAGCGACTTGAATTATCATACTTGATGATGGACGTTGGTAGCTTCGGTTTGTTTTGAAACCTTAGAAGCCATGAAAAACAAGTTTTTGCATGAACCGATTAGAGGCGTCTAACTTGGTTTTGCAGGAGGGTTTGCATGTGCATGTGATGTGGTATAGCAATGCTCATAATAATTTGATTATGTATGAGATGACTATATGATGTAATTAACATGACCTGCATGTCATGATTCAGCATGATGGCTGGAGCCATATGATTGCACTTTAATGACCTGCATGTCAACCTTAAGTAATGCATTTATTTTATCCGCTATGGAGATAGCGATATTATCTGGTGCATCGACAAGGTGGTGGCAATCTTCGCGAAGGCGAACACCGACGCGAATGCCGAACACGAAGAAATACTTGACTTCTCCGTCAGAAGAGGCTATACCATATCATGCTATTATGAATTGCCTGAGATGTTTATCCCTCTTGATGCACCCTTCTTGATTGCGTGGTAGTCGCTTTTATTAGGGTGATCTCTCAAAAAAATATCAAGTAGTTAGTGTTCTCCCAAGTGTAGCACCGTCACGACACCTAACTTTTCGGGGTATCGCAGGATCTCCCTAGGTACGAACAATTAGGGAAGTGTGAGGCGGGTGAGTTCAGACCTCGCAGCAAGATCACTTGGTTGTCTTGATGTTCTGGAAGGATCTCCCTGAGCTCGAAACACGCCCATTGAAAGATGAACAAGAGTCACATAGAGATGTGATCGGCAAGTTTGCCTACCGATTGAATTTCGCGCCATCAGTGTTCATCTTGTTCAATGGCGTTGAATGGATATGCGGGTCTTGTGTCACTCATAATCAATTTTGAGAGATATTGATTTGAGTGGGAGCGCACTATTGAATTAACATGTTTAGTTCTTCGTGCAATTAATTATGAACACTGTCTAAGTGTTTTTTGCAAAATAGTTGTAGAATAATGGCTCGCATTTCCACCTTCCCTGTTAAAATTGAATACCTGTTAAATATCTGGTTAAAACTTTATGATTGGTAACGTAATGTGAGGATTATCCTCAAAAGTGCCGAGAAGGACTTTGTCCTATCGCATGCTTTCCGTATACTCCCGCTAAATGCAATGGATGATGAGACTCTCGTCCTTCGATCCAAAGGCTAGAATTCCATTATGATCAAGTGCAATATGTTTGCTTCCATGAAACCTGAATTTCAAAAGTTTTGGGATAGTTATGTGATATTCATGGAACTAAAAATTAATTTTCAGATACAAACAAAGGCTGAATGATATGAAATATCCAAAGCAATGTTTGTTTGCAAATTATTAGTAAAGTGTTTACTATGCATTAGACTGATAAGAGAGGGATCTAGAAGAACGCCTGTCATATGATGAAAGGTGAATAAAACAACAACTTAAAGAGAAAGGAAGTGTCCAAAGGGTGTTAGTATACTTACACGCCTAGGAAGCCGGGGCTGACGCCACTCTTAAGTTGGGTGCTTCTTTTCCGAGTAGGAAATACTAAAAGTTAAACTGTTAGAAGTATAACGGCCCAAAGAAAGATGACTGGAATATCCAACTCATGTATGAATGGCATACAAGTTTTTGATGTATAGAAGGCTGGTCAAAGATATAGTTCTTGGGAGTTATGGTTAAACATGTTAATCAATAATTCTAGGGTATTGTGAGTTAATCACAAAGATACCCGCTCGATTGCATTTTGCTGCAACTCGATGTAAGAACTACTATGGTGTCACACCCTAGCTAGATTATGCATTAGAGTGTGCATCATGTTTACATTCATCAGAAATTGAAATGGGGAAAGCAGAACCCCCAGCACCCCCCCTGAAATCAACTAGGGTTTACTAAAAAATAAATTCAATGAACCTGAAATGCCCTTCAAATATGTTCACCCTCTTTGCCTTGGGTTAGAACCCTTGGGAAAAATGGTGCATATAATTTTAGGTCAACAAAAGGGGCATTGACTTAATTCATAAACATTTGAATTTGGGCATTTAAATACTATTAAATAATTCAAATGCTCAAATAATGTTGGAACTATTTTTGGGCCACTGAAATATTTCAGAAAGTGTCCATAAATATTTTCAGGATTTTATAAAATGATTTAGTATTTAAACTAAATCAAAACAGAATAACAAAAATAGAAAACAGAATAAAATTAGAAAAGAGAGAGAGAGTAGGCCAGAGGGCCACTTACCTGGCCCAGCGCCAGGCCACCAGCGGCCCAGCCCACCAGGCCGTTGCCAGTCGTCCCCTAGCTCCTGCCAGGAGGACGAAGGGCGTGTGCCCGCGGTGCGCCAGCACGCGCATGGCCACCGACGGCCACCTCCTGCTTCGGCCGCCTCCCTGACGTCGCTTTGGACGCCACGCACCCCCTGGCCCTCTCATTCCCCCTCCCCGTGCTCATACCCTCCTCTGCTCTCTCTCCCGCACAACCGCCATGAGCCCGAGAGCGCCGACGAGAACCACCACGGCCACCGCCTCCCCCTCGCTTCCCTGACCAGCTTAGAGGCTCCGCCTCGACCCCGTCTTCCTCCTCACCGAACCACGCCCTCACCGAACCCCTTCTTCAAGCTTCTGCACCGACAATCGCCGCCGTCGATTCGCTTGCTCCAGTGCCTCCCCGAGCTTGCCGAGGCCACCGCTGCACCTGCTGTGAGCTCCTGTGTCGTTTCCCCCTCTCCCCTGGCTCGTTTTCTTCCTCTAACACCGATGCCCGTCGGAACCGAGAGCTCTTCGCCGCCGGCCATGCCGCCACCGTGACCACAGCCGTGCAAGCTCACTCCCGAGCACGGCAACGTGCTCCACACCTCACCAGGAGCACGTGGAACCCATCAGTTTCCCCTCCCGTGCACCACAACGCCGATCCGCTCAACTCCTGAACTCCGGCCGCCGCGCAAGTTGCCGCCGCCGTTGTTTTAGGCCACTAGGGCTGCTGCCGTGTGCACAGATGGATGCGGGCGAGTCCCAGCTCAGCGTAGATGCCCTCCGCTGGCCATTTGGTCGCCGGAGGAGAAATTGCGAGCCCCTCCGCCGTCTCTGGCCTTGCCGGCGACGAGCCGGGGTCAACTCCGGCGTGTTTTGACCCCGGGTCGGCTGGGTTGACTCCCCCCTGTCTCACTGACGTGTGGGCCCAGGCGCCTGCCTAATTACTGTTAGTTAATTAGAGTTAATAAAAATTAGCTAATTAGTGAGCCACTGACATGCGGGCCCCGCCCGGCTAACCAAGTTAGTTAGGGTTAACTAACTTAGTTAGTAGATTGTGTCACTGACCAGTGGACCCCATTGGTCAGGTTTGACCTGGAGGCGCCAGTTGACCTGCTGACATCAGGGTGATGTCATGCTGACGCAATAACTCCTTTTCTGGATTTAATTTTATATAGAAAATTCCAGAAAATTGCCTAAACTTCAAAAATTCATAGAAATTCAACCATAACTCCAAATGAGACAAATTATATATGAAAAATAATCAGAAAAATTCAAGGAATCCATCTGTACCATTTTCATGCATGTTTGAACAATGCTTGTCCTCTGGTTTGGACAAAACAAATAAAGGGCATTTAAATAATCATATATGGGATTGGAATTTGAATCTTGTACTCAAACCAACTTCATTTAAATCATAGCTAGTTGCATTAGCTCAAGACACATCCATATTGCCATGTCATAGCATGCATCATATTGTTGCATATCGTCATGTGTTGATTGTGCTCGGTTGTGTTCTTCGTGGTAGGTTCTGCCTCCGAGGATATTCACGAGTATCCAACTGAAGGGCAGTATCCCGTTACCACTCCATCAGGCAAGCAACCATTGATCATTCCGATACAACCCATGTTCTCGCTCCTACTCTTGTTTACTGCATTAAGACAACACGATTCAAACTACTGTGTGCTACGGTAGTTGAACCCTTATCCTCTGCATGACCTGTCATTGCCACAGTAACTAGATGAAACCCACTAGCATGTGTAGGAGTTGATTGAGCCATGTTTTGTGATTCCTACCTTGCTATGCCTGCTATGCTTAGAGTTGTGTCAGGTCTGGTTCATCTGGGTGATGGGCTAGAGTGAAATGCTCGTGTCAGTAATATGTGGGATGTGTTGAACATGTTTTGGTAAAGGTATCGATGAGAGGCCATGTAGGAGTACATGGTGGGTTGTTTCATTGAGGCCGTCCATAAGAACTGAGATCTGTATGTGTGATTTAAGATGCAGTTACTACCGTACATTGGGCCCGAAACAAATGGACCCTCTCGGCTTCTTAGCCACCCTAGTACTCTGTCCAGGAGTTGCAAATAGTTTCTGGTGTTTGTAGGATATGTGTTGGCGGCCGTGCGTAGCGCTGACCCTAGGGGTGGGCTATGTTGCGGTAGATACACCGTGGCACGGTGTACCGAGTCACCCGTTTGGTGTCTCGGGAACCCTGTTCACATCGTTCGGGGCCGTATGTGGAAACCTCGGCCGGACTCCCTGCGGATGGAATCTGGATAGGCGATAACCTGGACTAGGGGCTTAGGTGTTTAGGTAGGCCGTGGCCGACACCCTCGCTGGGCTTCCGCTTGAAGGTTGCCGAGTACATGTCGTGTAGACGGGGTTAAGCGGTGAAAGCGTGTATGACGAAGTACACCCCTGCAGGGTATAAAACTATTCGAATAGCCGCGTCCGCGGTAAAGGACTACTTGGTTGCCTATACAGTTCATAGACAAGTTAATGGATACTACTAAAATACTCAAGATAAGTGTGAGTACCGAGGATGGCCCCCTCGCAGGATACGAGGGAGGATCCACGGTGGAGTATTGTGATGGTGAGTAGTGGACTCGTGTGCGAAAACTATTTTGCTAAAAGATTCCGTAGGATAGCTTAGCCAAGAGTCAAAGCTGGCTTGCTGCATAAACCCCACCACCTTCTTGAGAATGAGCATGTATAGTAGGTTCTGAGGTAAGACTTGCTGAGTACCTTTGTACTCATCTTTGCTTATTTATTGTTTTCAGACGACAACACTGCCCCCTCCGATGGGTTTTACGTAGACCTTGACGTCGACGAGTGACTAGCCACCCAGGTGGTGATCCAGGCCATGGAGGGCCCTATGTAGATAGACAGGCTTCGAGAAGCCTTCTTTCTTTCTAGAGTCTGTACTCAGACTAGTTGCTTCCGCATGTGCTTGTATGACTGTATGACTTGAGTGTCGGGTCATGTGACCCCTACCTGTATGGATATGTTATGTATGGCTCCCTGGAGCCTTTAAATAAAGTACTTGAGTTGTAGAGTTTTGTTGTGATGCCATGTTGTATGTACTCATATCGGGCATATTGTGTGAATGATTGAAATGCTTGGTATGAGTGGGATCCGACAATCTAGTTGTTTGTCCTTCGCAGCCTTTCTTATGGGGAAATGTAGTCTAGTGCTCCTCGAGCCATAGTAGTCCGCTACAGCCCGGTTCACCGGAGTCCTGCTAGCCCAGCACTACTGTTCAGGACACTTGACTGGCCGGCATGTGTTTCACTTCGTCCCTATGTCTGTCCCTTCGGGGAAATGTCACGCGGTGATCTCCGGAGTCCTGTCTAGCCTGCTACAGCCCGGGATCCCCCGGAGTCCTGTTAGCCCAGTGCTACAGCCCGGAATCACTCGTTGATGACCGACATGTTCGTTGTGATTCATGTATGCCTGTCTCCATAGGTCTGTGCCGCTTTGGGTTCACGACTAGCCATGTCGGCCCGGGTTCTCGGTCATATGGATGCTAGCGACATTGTCATATACGCGAGCCAAAAGGCGCAAACGGTCCCGGGCCATGGTAAGGCGACACCCGTGGGATACCGTGCGTGAGGCCGCAAAGTGATATGAGGTGTTACCGGCTAGATCAATGTGGCTTAGAATCGGGGTCCTGACAGCGTTGGCATCAGAGCCGGACTGCCTGTAGGTTCGTTCAGCCAAACTGGTCGATGTCGAGTCTAGAAATGCTTTAGTTATATGTAAGGGAATTGATTGTGGGAGGGAACGTAAGGTTCTTTTACTCCTTTACCCTATGCTTCTGATCTGAGTCATTCTCTTCTCATTCAACGTGGGTTAAGGACTAGGCTCTCTTCTTCTATCAGGTTCACGTGTTACTAATCCGTAGTAGTTCATAGGATTATTGCTACGAGTTTCAGTCCAGTTTCTACTATTTTAGTACGTGGCTATTTGAATCAGAACCTTGATATGATGCTGTTGAGCGGTATTGTGAACTGTTGTGGATGTCTCAAATCTTTTTCTGAGCATTTACAGCCGTTATGCTGCCCAATTTTCCCTAGGAATTCTGATGTCTTTGTCTTGTGGTTGTGCTTTCAGATGGCCAACCAGTCTCAAAATCAAGTGGTTCGCCTGACCAGGTGCCTCGACGTGCCCGGTCATACTGCTATGTTGGTCCGGGTCATGATCGAGACAGGATACCGTTGGTATCCCGAATACACTGTTGAAGAGCAGTTCCGCGACTTTAATCAAAGCCAGTATTTCTGCACCGTCAGTATATTTCCTTCCTATCCTGGATCTACCGAGCCCCTTCACTGTTCCTATGGACTCGGAGTTACCATTGAGATGGCTGTGCAGGATGCTGCCTATTCCATGATGACCATCTTGCGAGTCCGGACTGGCCTGCTTCGGAACACTAACTTCCGTTACATGCCAGCTTCACTTCCGGGAGCGCAGGGGTATCTTCAGGCTATCTATGCTGACTCCACTCAGGAGGACTCATTAACTCGTACCACCGCTGAGATGCTCGAAGATAAGGACCGAGAGAATCGGGCCTTGAGGCTGGAGCTTTTAAATACCCGTGCTGATCATTGGGCCACATTGACTCGGTTTGCACCCGCGGTGCAAGCTGGATGCATGGATACCAGGGATCTGTATCCTGTGAGAGCAGCTCTGCCAGACATGGTGGATTGGCGTGATGTGGGAGGCATCACCCCACCCCTTGGTCCCCGCAGGCCGCCGTTTGTTGGTCCAAGACCTCATCCTAGCCCCTATGGTCCACAGGCTCCTCAGGACCGTCTGTTTCCAGATGATCATGTTGAACTTCCAGGCTATGGAGGTGACTTCTATGAGGACTACTACGGAGCTATCTGAGTTAGTAGTAGTACCACTAGTATTGTAGTAGTTGTGTCTCCACTGTCCTGTGTGACTTGTGGAATACGACTTGGTGTGTAATCGATTCCGGAGGTGTAGACAAATAATGTATAGGAACTCGGAATGCCTCCGATGAGATGTAACGTCTACCTTCATAGTTGTACTGTAGCATGGGCTTGTACTAAACTATGTATGACGAGTATGACCGTTGGTGTATATACGGCAGTTTTATATTACCATGGCATACGAATGAGCATCTCTGCATTCCGCGTTATCCTTTACATTCTGCACTTCCCTGTTAAGTTTGAGCCATCCTTGTCTAAACCGTTGTCTTGTTTTCCTCCTAGGATGGTCAACACCCGCGGCAACCCTGCTGCCCCGGAGCAGGGGGAAGCCAATGCAGCTAGAGGTGAAAATTTGCCTCATCCGCCTTCCCTGGCCGAAGTGATGCTGGAGGCGGAAAGGAACAAGCGTGAGACCAACCTCCTGCTGGAGCGGATTGAGCAGAACACTGCACGCCACCCACGAAATGACTTGGTGTCAATCAACGACTTTATCAAGCTGTACCCACCAAAGTTTAACCATTCCGTCGAGCCCCTCGACGCGGATGATTGGCTTCGCAGCATCACCCACAAGCTAAGTTCTGCCAACATAGCTGAAGCCGACAAAGTTACCTATGCTGCTTATCATCTCGAGGGCCCCACTAGCCATTGGTGGGAAAACTACGAAGCTATGCGCCCGGTCGGCCAAATCACTACCTGGGCTGAGTTCAGCGAGGCTTTCCGTGAGCATCACATTCCGGAAGGTCTTATGGATCGCAAGAGGGAGGAGTTCTGCAACTTCACCCAAGGAAGGCTGACTGTGGATGCGTATAGCCGAGAATTTGGGAACCTGGCACGCTATGCTCCTGAAGAGGTTTCTACTAACGCCAAGAAGCAGGCAAGGTTCCGCAAGGGACTTAGCCCTGAGCTTCGCCGCGATCTCCGTCTGCACGAGTGCACATCCTTCCAGAAGCTGGTCAATAAAGCTATCAGTGCTGAGACAGGCCAGACTGATTATGACGCTTCACGCAAGCACTCTCGTGATTTTGGGTCTTCATCCGGCTCTGGAGCTCAGAAGCGCCGGGTGTGGATTCCAAGCACCGCACTGCCACCCAGATTCACCCCGAGGCCATCCTTTGAGGTGCCTCGTCCCAACCAGCAATTTGCACCGCCCAAGCCCTATGGTGGCCCCGCTGCTAATGTTGCTCCACGCCCCACTGTGGTAACATGCTTCAAGTGTGGAGAACCGGGTCACTATAGTCGAGAGTGTCCCCAGAACAACCCCAATCAAGCTGGAAAGTCCGTTGGCCGTGGTAAGCCCGCGGGAAAGACTTTCTACGCCAAGCCGGCCACTACTGCACGTGGCCATGTCAACTATGTCTCAGCCGAAGAGGCTCATGAGGATCCCAACGTCGTCCTTGGTACGCTCCTTGTTAACTGCCATCCGGCATCTGTTCTTTTCGATACTGGAGCATCTCATTCATTCATATCCGAGAATTATGCTCGGTTGCATAACACGACATTCTGTGACATGCCCACTTCCATGGTAATTCAAACTCCGGGTTCCAAATGGCAAACTTCTAGGGTAAGCCATGGGAACGAAATTCTTGTCGATAGGCTTGTTTTCCTTGCATCTTTAATAGCTCTCAAGTCCTCCGACATAAACATCATCTTGGGTATGGACTGGATGTCGGCTCATTATGCCAAGATCGATTGTGCCACTAGAACCGTTCAACTTACTCATCCCTCGGGCAAGACAGTTAATGTCTTAACTCGAGTGGCCAAGCGCCAACTTTACTCTCTCAATGCCAACCCTCTTCCAGACCTTGAGGACGTTCCGGTAGTCCGAGACTTCCCGGATGTGTTTCCGGAAGAACTGCTAGGTGTTCCACCTGACCGGGATGTCGAGTTTGTGATAGACCTTGTTCCAGGAACCGTTCCAATTGCTAGAAGACCCTACAAGATGGCACCCTTAGAACTAGCCGAGCTTAAGAACCAACTCGATGAGTCCTTGAACAAAGGGTTCATCCGTCCTAGCTCCTCTCCTTGGGCTTGCCCCGTCCTCTTCGTCAAGAAGAAGGATGGAACGGATCGAATGGTTGTGGATTACCGACCTGTCAATCTGGTCACCATCAAGAACAAATACCCGCTTCCCAGGATCAACGACCTGTATGATCAACTCGCTGGATCCTCAGTCTTCTCCAAGATGGATTTGAGGCTGGGCTACCATCAAATCAAAATCAGAAATGGGGACATTCCCAAAACGGCCTTTGTTACTCGTTATGGCCAATACAAGTACACCGTCATGTCCTTCGGTTTAACCAATGCCCCGGCCACTTTCTCCCGGTTAATGAACTCGGTTTTCATGGAGTACTTGGACAAATTCGTCGTAGTATACCTCGATGACATACTCATCTACTCCAAGAATGAAGAGGAACATGCCGAACATCTAAGGCTGGTATTGATGAAACTTCGAGAGCATCGCCTTTATGCCAAATTCTCCAAGTGTGAATTTTGGTTGTCAGAAGTGACCTATCTAGGCCATGTAATCTCTGGTAAGGGTATTGCTGTCAATCCCGAGCGAGTTCAAGCCGTCCTTGATTGGACTCCACCTGAAACGGTCAAGCAAGTTCGGAGTTTCCTTGGCCTAGCGAGCTATTGCCGCCGCTTCGTCGAGAATTTCTCCAAGGTTGCTAAACCTCTAACTGAACTCCTCAAGAAAGATAAAAAGTTCGAGTGGACTCCACAGTGCGAGTTCAGTTTTCAGGAACTGAAAAGACGCCTGACATCTGCTCCCGTACTGGTACCACCAGATTTCTCCAAGGACTTTATCATCTATTGCGACGCCTCGCGACAAGGACTAGGTTGCATACTCATGCAAGATCGTCAGGTAATTGCCTATGCTTCACGGCAATTACATCCACATGAAGAAAATTATCCCACACATGATCTAGAGCTTGCAGCTGTAGTCCATGCACTCAAAACCTGGCGACATTACCTCCTCGGTAATCGTTGCGAGATCTTCACCGATCACCAAAGCTTGAAATATATCTTCACCCAACCAGATTTGAATCTCAGGCAAAGACGTTGGGTCGAGTTGATCTCGGATTACGACTTAGGAATAACTTACACCCCTGGCAAGGCCAATGTCATGGCCGATGCATTAAGTCGTAAGTCCTACTGTAACAACCTGATGTTACAACAAAGTCAACCACTTCTCCATGAGGAATTTCGCAAGCTTAATCTTCACATTGTTCCTCAAGGATTCCTATCCACCCTGGTAGCGGAACCTACCCTTACGGATCAGGTCATCAAGGCACAAAAGATAGATCCGGGAATTTCCCGTATCAAGAGAAACGTTAAAAAAGGAGTCATGGATTGTTTCTCCATTGATGATCAAGGTGTTGTATACTTTGGGAATCGCCTAGTGGTTCCGAAGGCGCGAAACCTGAGGCGACTGATCGTTAAGGAAGCTCATGAATCCCCTCTCACCATTCATCCCGGTAGTACCAAAATGTATCAAGACCTACGCCAGAGGTTTTGGTGGACTAGGATGAAGAGAGAAATCACTCAATACATTGCTAATTGCGACGTTTGTCGTCGTGTTAAAGCAGAGCATCAACGGCCTGCTGGCACCCTTCAACCTTTGGCTATTCCTGAATGGAAATGGGACAAAATCAGTATGGATTTCATCACTGGGTTTCCCAGGACCAAGAGGGGTAATAATGCCATCTTCGTCATGATC
This sequence comes from Triticum monococcum, assembly GCA_034509565.1. Taxonomy (NCBI): domain Eukaryota; kingdom Viridiplantae; phylum Streptophyta; class Magnoliopsida; order Poales; family Poaceae; genus Triticum; species Triticum monococcum. The sequence goes on along the minus strand of CM067842.1, from coordinate 68,759,933 downwards.
GACCGTCTTTCCAAAGTAGCCCATTTTCTACCTGTTCGTGAGAGTATCACCGCTAGCCAGCTAGCTGACCTATACATCTCCCGAATAGTGTCTCTTCATGGTGTCCCATTGGAAATTAACTCAGACCGTGGAAGTCTCTTCACCTCTCGATTTTGGGAAAGTTTCCAAAATGCTATGGGAACTCATCTCTCCTTTAGCACCGCCTTCCATCCTCAATCAAGTGGTCAAGTAGAGCGAGTAAATCAAATTCTGGAAGATATGCTCCGAGCTTCTGTTATCTCGTTCGGAATGAGTTGGGAGAAATGCCTTCCATTCGCGGAGTTTGCCTATAACAATAGCTATCAAGCTAGTTTGGGCAAGGCTCCCTTCGAAGTTCTCTATGGACGAAAATGTCGAACGCCTCTTAACTGGTCAGAAACCGGGGAAAGACAACTCTTTGGCCCAGATATGATTCAGGAAGCAGAAGAGCAGGTTCGCGTTATTCGTGAGAAATTGAAAACAGCCCAATCTCGCCAAAAGAGTCAATATGATCGTAAGCATAAGCCTATGACATTTGAAATTGACGAGAAAGCTTACCTTCGGGTTACCCCGTTAAAGGGAACCCATCGCTTCGGTATCAAAGGCAAATTGGCTCCTCGTTACATTGGACCCTTTCACATTCTTGCCAAACGAGGAGAAGTTGCCTACCAATTGGAACTACCTCCGCATCTTTCCAGAGTTCACGATGTCTTCCACGTTTCGCAACTCAGGCGTTGCTTCGCGGATCCTATCCGTGGAGTGGACCACGAAACGCTTGATTTACAAGATAACCTTTCTTATCGGGAATACCCCGTTCGTATCCTTGATCAAGCCGAGCGTACCACTCGACGTCATAATATCAAGTTTCTCAAGGTTCAATGGTCACACCATTCCGAGGAAGAAGCCACTTGGGAAAGGGAGGATCGTCTTCGACTCGAGTACCCCGCCTTCTTCCCAGATGATCCTAAATCTCGGGACGAGATTCTATTGAGTGGGGGTGAGTTGTCACACCCTAGCTAGATTATGCATTAGAGTGTGCATCATGTTTACATTCATCAGAAATTGAAATGGGGAAAGCAGAACCCCCAGCACCCCCCCTGAAATCAACTAGGGTTTACTAAAAAATAAATTCAATGAACCTGAAATGCCCTTCAAATATGTTCACCCTCTTTGCCTTGGGTTAGAACCCTTGGGAAAAATGGTGCATATAATTTTAGGTCAACAAAAGGGGCATTGACTTAATTCATAAACATTTGAATTTGGGCATTTAAATACTATTAAATAATTCAAATGCTCAAATAATGTTGGAACTATTTTTGGGCCACTGAAATATTTCAGAAAGTGTCCATAAATATTTTCAGGATTTTATAAAATGATTTAGTATTTAAACTAAATCAAAACAGAATAACAAAAATAGAAAACAGAATAAAATTAGAAAAGAGAGAGAGAGTAGGCCAGAGGGCCACTTACCTGGCCCAGCGCCAGGCCACCAGCGGCCCAGCCCACCAGGCCGTTGCCAGTCGTCCCCTAGCTCCTGCCAGGAGGACGAAGGGCGTGTGCCCGCGGTGCGCCAGCACGCGCATGGCCACCGACGGCCACCTCCTGCTTCGGCCGCCTCCCTGACGTCGCTTTGGACGCCACGCACCCCCTGGCCCTCTCATTCCCCCTCCCCGTGCTCATACCCTCCTCTGCTCTCTCTCCCGCACAACCGCCATGAGCCCGAGAGCGCCGACGAGAACCACCACGGCCACCGCCTCCCCCTCGCTTCCCTGACCAGCTTAGAGGCTCCGCCTCGACCCCGTCTTCCTCCTCACCGAACCACGCCCTCACCGAACCCCTTCTTCAAGCTTCTGCACCGACAATCGCCGCCGTCGATTCGCTTGCTCCAGTGCCTCCCCGAGCTTGCCGAGGCCACCGCTGCACCCGCTGTGAGCTCCTGTGTCGTTTCCCCCTCTCCCCTGGCTCGTTTTCTTCCTCTAACACCGATGCCCGTCGGAACCGAGAGCTCTTCGCCGCCGGCCATGCCGCCACCGTGACCACAGCCGTGCAAGCTCACTCCCGAGCACGGCAACGTGCTCCACACCTCACCAGGAGCATGTGGAACCCATCAGTTTCCCCTCCCGTGCACCACAACGCCGATCCGCTCAACTCCCGAACTCCGGCCGCCGCGCAAGTTGCCGCCGCCGTTGTTTTAGGCCACTAGGGCTGCTGCCGTGTGCACAGATGGATGCGGGCGAGTCCCAGCTCAGCGTAGATGCCCTCCGCTGGCCATTTGGTCGCCGGAGGAGAAATTGCGAGCCCCTCCGCCGTCTCTGGCCTTGCCGGCGACGAGCCGGGGTCAACTCCGGCGTGTTTTGACCCCGGGTCGGCTGGGTTGACTCCCCCCTGTCTCACTGACGTGTGGGCCCAGGCGCCTGCCTAATTACTGTTAGTTAATTAGAGTTAATAAAAATTAGCTAATTAGTGAGCCACTGACATGCGGGCCCCGCCCGGCTAACCAAGTTAGTTAGGGTTAACTAACTTAGTTAGTAGATTGTGTCACTGACCAGTGGACCCCATTGGTCAGGTTTGACCTGGAGGCGCCAGTTGACCTGCTGACATCAGGGTGATGTCATGCTGACGCAATAACTCCTTTTCTGGATTTAATTTTATATAGAAAATTCCAGAAAATTGCCTAAACTTCAAAAATTCATAGAAATTCAACCATAACTCCAAATGAGACAAATTATATATGAAAAATTATCAGAAAAATTCAAGGAATCCATCTATACCATTTTCATGCATGTTTGAACAATGCTTGTCCTCTGTTTTGGACAAAACAAATAAAGGGCATTTAAATAATCATATATGGGGTTGGAATTTGAATCTTGTACTCAAACCAACTTCATTTAAATCATAGCTAGTTGCATTAGCTCAAGACACATCCATATTGCCATGTCATAGCATGCATCATATTGTTGCATATCGTCATGTGTTGATTGTGCTCGGTTGTGTTCTTCGTGGTAGGTTCTGCCTCCGAGGATATTCACGAGTATCCAACTGAAGGGCAGTATCCCGTTACCACTCCATCAGGCAAGCAACCATTGATCATTCCGATACAACCCATGTTCTCGCTGCTGCTCTTGTTTACTGCATTAAGACAACACGATTCAAACTACTGTGTGCTACGGTAGTTGAACCCTTATCCTCTGCATGACCTGTCATTGCCACAGTAACTAGATGAAACCCACTAGCATGTGTAGGAGTTGATTGAGCCATGTTTTGTGATTCCTACCTTGCTATGCCTGCTATGCTTAGAGTTGTGTCAGGTCTGGTTCATCTGGGTGATGGGCTAGAGTGAAATGCTCGTGTCAGTAATATGTGGGATGTGTTGAACATGTTTTGGTAAAGGTATCGATGAGAGGCCATGTAGGAGTACATGGTGGGTTGTTTCATTGAGGCCGTCCATAAGAACTGAGATCTGTATGTGTGATTTAAGATGCAGTTACTACCGTACATTGGGCCCGAAACAAATGGACCCTCTCGGCTTCTTAGCCACCCTACTACTCTGTCCAGGAGTTGCAAATAGTTTCTGGTGTTTGTAGGATATGTGTTGGCGGCCGTGCGTAGCGCTGACCCTAGGGGTGGGCTATGTTGCGGTAGATACACCATGGCACGGTGTACCGAGTCACCCGTTTGGTGTCTCGGGAACCCTGTTCACATCGTTCGGGGCCGTATGTGGAAACCTCGGCCGGACTCCCTGCGGATGGAACCTGGATAGGCGATAACCTGGACTAGGGGCTTAGGTGTTTAGGTAGGCCGTGGCCGACACCCTCGCTGGGCTTCCGCTTGAAGGTTGCCGAGTACATGTCGTGTAGACGGGGGTAAGCGGTGAAAGCGTGTATGACGAAGTACACCCCTGCAGGGTATAAAACTATTCCAATAGCCGCGTCCGCGGTAAAGGACTACTTGGTTGCCTATACAGTTCATAGACAAGTTAATGGATACTACTAAAATACTCAACATAAGTGTGAGTACCGAGGATGGCCCCCTCGCAGGATACGAGGGAGGATCCACAGTGGAGTATTGTGATGGTGAGTAGTGGACTCGTGTGCGAAAACTATTTTGCTAAAAGATTCCGTAGGATAGCTGAGCCAAGAGTCAAAGCTGGCTTGCTGCATAAACCCCACCACCTTCTTGAGAATGAGCATGTATAGTAGGTTCTGAGGTAAGACTTGCTGAGTACCTTTGTACTCATGTTTGCTTATTTATTGTTTTCAGACGACAACACTGCCCCCTCCGATGGGTTTTACGTAGACCTTGACGTCGACGAGTGACTAGCCACCCAGGTGGTGATCCAGGCCATGGAGGGCCCTATGTAGATAGACAGGCTTCGAGAAGCCTTCTTTCTTTCTAGAGTCTGTACTCAGACTAGTTGCTTCCGCATGTGCTTGTATGACTGTATGACTTGAGTGTCGGGTCATGTGACCCCTACCTGTATGGATATGTTATGTATGGCTCCCTGGAGCCTTTAAATAAAGTACTTGAGTTGTAGAGTTTTGTTGTGATGCCATGTTGCATGTACTCATATCGGGCATATTGTGTGAATGATTGAAATGCTTGGTATGAGTGGGATCCGACAATCTAGTTGTTTGTCCTTCGCAGCCTTTCTTATGGGGAAATGTAGTCTAGTGCTCCTCGAGCCATAGTAGTCCGCTACAGCCCGGTTCACCGGAGTCCTGCTAGCCCAGCACTACTGTTCAGGACACTTGACTGGCCGGCATGTGTTTCACTTCGTCCCTATGTCTGTCCCTTCGGGGAAATGTCACGCGGTGATCTCCGGAGTCCTGTCTAGCCTGCTACAGCCCGGGATCCCCTAGAGTCCTGTTAGCCCAGTGCTACAGCCCGGAATCACTCGTTGATGACCGACATGTTCGTTGTGATTCATGTATGCCTGTCTCCATAGGTCTGTGCCGCTTTGGGTTCACGACTAGCCATGTCGGCCCGGGTTCTCGGTCATATGGATGCTAGCGACATTGTCATCTACGCGAGCCAAAAGGCGCAAACCGTCCCGGGCCATGGTAAGGCGACACCCGTGGGATACCGTGCGTGAGACCGCAAGGTGATATGAGGTGTTACCGGCTAGATCGATGTGGCTTAGAATCGGGGTCCTGACATATGGCCTAAAAGATTGGCAAGGAATGAGGTTTTAATACATGCTGGGAACATAGTAAAAGTTACTATACCTTCCATCGGTGTATTACCTATGTATTTTCTTTCATAATTCATTTTAGAGTTTCTCACACTCTAGCCCTTTGCATAAGGTATCTTGCAAGTAGGTTTTTCATAAGAGAACTTTTGATGTTCAGTATTATGAATAAACATAAGGGCCAGACTTTCATTATGAATGAGATGTATGCTATGAATAATGATATTAATATATTACCTCAAAGTTTACTTTCATAATTCATTTTAGAGTTTCTTACACTCTAGCCCATTACACAATGTTTATTGCAAAAGGGTTGTTCATAAAAGAACAATTGTTGTTTAGTATTGTGAATAACATAAAGGGCCATGCTTCCATCCAAGATGGGATGTATGTTATGAATATTGTGTTGGGGAACGTAGTAATTTCAAAATTTTCCTACGCACACGCAGGATCATGGTGATGCATAACAACGAGAGGGGATAGTGTTGTCTACATACCCTCGTCGGCCGTAAGCGGAAGCGTTTATCAACATGGTTGATGTAGTCGTACACCTTCACGATCTGTCCCGTTCAAGTACCGAACGTACGGCACCTGTGCATTCAGCACACGTTCAGCTTGATGACATCCTCGCCTTCTCGATCCAGCAAGAGGGGCAAAGTAGTAGATGAGTTCCGGCAGCACGACCGCGTGGTGACAGTGTTGGTGAAGAACAATCTCCGCAGGGCTTCGCCTAAGCACTACAAAAACTATGACGGGGGATAAACTAGAGGGGACAGGGTAGCCCGCACACGGCTTGGTGTTTCTTGATATGTCTTGGGTGCTAGCCCTACCCCTCTATTTATATGTTGAGCCTTGGGGTCGAAACTTGGAGTAAAATCCTCCACAAAGTCGGTTTCACCCGAAAGGCAAGAGTCCTTCTCGGACTCCAGGGCCAGACGCCAGGGTTCCCGGCGTCTGGACTCAGATGCCAGGGACCCTGGCGTTTGGCCCCCAGACTTCGCAAAACTTCCTTTTGCTCTTTCCAAAAACGTTGTGGGCTTTCCCCTTTGGCCCAAGTAAAGTGTTCTCGTACCCAAACATTTCAGGAAACATCCGGAACCCCTTCTGGTGAATTCCGGAACCCTTCCGGAGACCAAACACTATTATCCCATATATCAAACTTTATTCCAGACCTTTCCGGAGTTCCTCGTCATGTCCGTGATCTTATCCGGAACTCCGAACAACATTCAGTTACCAACATACATAACTCATAAATACTATATCATCAACGAACGTTAAGCGTGCAGAGCCTACGGGTTCGAGAACTATGTAGACATAACCGAGGCACTTCTCTGGACAATAACCAATAGCGGAACCTGGATGCCCATATTGGCTCCTACATATTCTACGAAGATCTTTATCGGTCGAACCACATAACAACATACATTGTTCCCTTTGTCATCGGTATGTTACTTGCCCGAGATTCGATCGTCGGTATCTCAATACCTAGTTCAATCTCGTTACCAGCAAGTCTCTTTACTCGTTCCATAATCCATCATCCCGTAACTAACTCATTATTACAATGCTTGCAAGGATTATAGTGATGTGCATTACTGAGTGGGCCCAGAGATACCTCTCCAACAATCGGAGTGACAAATACTAATCTCGAAATACGCCAACTCAACAAGTACCTTCGGAGACACCTGTAGAGCACCTTTATAATCACCCAGTTACGTTGTGACATTTGGTAGCACACAAAGTGTTCCATCGGTAAACGGGAGTTGCATAATCTCATAGTCATAGGAACATGTATAAGTCATGAAGAAAGCAATAGCAACATACTAAATGATTAAGTGCTAAGCTAACGGAATGGGTCAAGTCAATCACATCATTCTCCTAATGATGTAATCCCGTTAATCAAATGACATCTCATGTCTATCATTAGGAAACTCAACCATCTTTGATTAACGAGCTAGTTAAGTAAAGGCATACTAGTGACACTCTGTTTGTCTATGTATTCACACATGTACTAAGTTTTCGGTTAATACAATTCTAGCATGAATAATAAACATTTATCATGATACGAGGAAATAAATAATAACTTTATTATTGCCTCTAGGGCATATTTTCTTCATATTGATGGTAAACTGATACATCCATAACACTGATGCTATGGGAATACCATACATGTGTGGCACTGCATTTGGTCACATTGGAGAACCCCGCATGGAAAAATTCCATTATGATGGATTTTGAAGTCATTTGATTTTGAATCATCTAGCACTTGCAACTTTTCTCTGAAAAGTGGAGTGACTGAAATACCGTTCACAGGCCATAAGGAACGAGCAACAAACTTATTGGTGATCATACATTTTGATGTGTGTAGTTCAATAAATGTTGTTGCAAGTAGTGGATTTATATATCTTCAGAAATGACTCAAGTAGATATATGGATATTTTCTTGATGAGATGTAAGTCTGGATCTTTTGAAATCATTTGAAAGGTTTTCACAAATGAAGTAGAAGTTATTGTAACAAGGAAACTATGTTTCTACAATTTTATTGCAGAAAGGAATATTTGAGTTACAAGTTTAGCGAATGCCTGATGAGTTGTGAAAAGAGTTTCATAACTTACAACTCCCGGAACACCACTATGAGTGGAATTTATGTGAAGATGTATTCAAACCATTTATGACATGGTAAGATCAAAGGTGACATAAATAAATTTGCCATTATCACTTTTGAAGAGTAATGCTTTAGATACTGCGGCTTTTACACTGAAAAGAGCTCCATCAGGTCTATTGAAATGGTGACATGGTATGGTATGCCCAACCATGTTATATCTTTTCTTAACATTTGGAATATGGGGCTTGTGTAAAAGGTTACAAACGTATTCCAAATCAAACAAGTGCTACTTTGTAAGTTATCCCAAGTCATTGGGTATTCCCCCACCACTATACCGAGGCAAAGGATTTTTGTCACAAAACGGTATGCTTTTAAAGAGAATAGTTCTTGCAAAAGGATAAGTGGGAGGACAGGGCAACTCGACGAGATAACAAGTATCTTCGTCATCAGGTCAAAGGAAAGGAACCTTGGAAGTAATTCCAGAGTTTCCTACTGCGACTGATACGGAAGCCTCTACATTAGATGTATGGACTTCGGTCGAACTTGTAGCTAAACAACATAGGCAAAGCTCGTGCAAACCTCTCAGGTGCGCAAACAAGATATTGTTGTTAGACAACAGTATACCTATGGTACACAAGGAAGTGTTGATGGGCCCTGACTCCGGAATTGGCTGAATGCCAATATAATCCAAGATAGTTTCCATAAATGATTCAAGATTTAAATCTTGATAAACCCTCTGAAAGACTTGGAGTCTAACGGATTGTAATGGGACTATAAACTAATATGGATAAAAATGTTTTATCCATTAAGCTCGACTTGTTGCAATAACAAGTTCAAGGAGTTGACTACAATGAGATTGTCTCACCATAGCAATGCTTAAAGTCAGTTCAGGTTAAACTAGCAATTAATACATATTTCAAAACATGAGATATGAAACATGGATGACAGAAGAATTTCCATGAAATGGAATTACAACCTAGGACATGTATGTGATACATTCCAAAGTATTTTGTTGGTCCAAAGGATGCTAGTAAGTATGCTAGCTTCAGAGTTCCAGCAATGGACAGAAGAGAGCAAAATGGAGTTGGAATCTTTGTTTTTGATGGAATGGTCAAAGGGATTGACTTCATCAATGGGTAACAAAGATGCTTGTGGTTTCAAGAAAGTAAGTGGGAGCATAATAATATTTCTGAAAACCTTGTGTGCTTGACACATTTTTAATTGGAAATAAATTTCTTGACACGAATTAGGACTTCATTTGAAAATAGTTTTTCAATGAAGTGCTTGGGCTAAATAGCCTTGATATTAGGCATAATGATCTATGGAGATAGATTTACCTAATAGGGCTGAGCAAAAATACATATTGATAAGATGCTAAAACCATTTAGTACTAAGAATGACAAGGAGTGATTCTTGCCGAAGTCACATGGAAAGAGTTTTTGCAAGAATCAGTGTCCCAAAACACTGATGAGCAAAATACATGATGGAGATTCCACACACTCTTGTGTTTGGATTAATCATGTATTCCATGGTTTGTAAAACAACCAGATATGTCCAATACTCCCAAGCTGTTGCGAGTATATATACCAAAGTGATCAGAAGTACTAATCATGGGACAACAGTGAAAAAGGATCATTGAGTACTAAAGTAGCACCGATGACATGTTTTCTCGCAAGTGGAAATCATGAAGAGTTCGTTGTAAAAGGTTGCATCGATACAATCTTCATCATTTATCCATGCGATTTTCAATTTAAATTGAGGGTTTTTGTGTAACACACAATATGGTGGTGCAGTTAGTTGGAAATTATTCCAAACAAGTTACTATGGCGAATTCTATAACAGAGGCGAAGTATGTTGCCGCTTTAGAAGCGACAAAGACAAAGACGTTGAATCATATAGTTCATTCATGAACTTAGTATGGTTCCAAGAAGGCTTTGGTCAATGGGACACTATTGCAGATAGTTGCTCCATAACTCAGTCTGAGAATCATGGTTTCAACCAATGATTCACATATATACAAAGCCAAGCCCGCACAAAATATGAACTTTGTGAAAATGTGAAAATGCGAGGATATGCAGAGATACACACGGAGCTGAAGTTGTCGGATTCGATGGACATCAGGCTATACCACATGCGAAACATTTTTTACACTAGTATGCCATAGGTGTAAAGTGCATTAGCATTAACTAGATTATTGACTCTAGTGCAAGTGGGAGTCTGTAGGAGATATGCCCTAGAGGCAATAATAAATGATATTATTTATCTCCAAGTTCATAATTATGTTTATGTTCCATGCTATAACTGCTATGGTTCTCGAGTCTGCAATAACACAAGGCTCTCGGAGGAAGACTCATATGCACGTGTGGAATAATAAACGGTAAGAAGTATTCTTCGTCTGGCCTCTAAGACTAGCTCAAGTGTTGCATGATGGTTATATTTTCCTGATCATGGGCATGTCTATGCCAGCAACTTTGGGGGCACAATGTTAAGAGAACATTTGTGTTGAATCGACCCGGATTGATGTTATGCTATGAGATTCATTCGTCACAAGTTAATGGTATATAACACAGAGATGGTTAACGTTTGCATGATTCCTTAGACCATGAGAGTATCGAGTTTCTTCATGCTTGCTTCATGAACTTTGGGGTTTGTTAAACGTCATCCGTAAATGGGTGGCTATTACAGCGGCTTACGGGTTCATGGAAAAGTATGTCAAGTAACTTGATAGCTCAAGATTGGGGTTTTCTCCTCTGATGATGGAGAGATATCTCTGGGCCCTCTCGGTGTTACGGTATCCATCATCGTCTGGCCAGACACTTTGTGATTTGATCACGGGGATGCCGGAACACGGGAACGAGAAAAGAGAACAATAACGGTAACGAGGTAACTGGCATAGTGGACAAGTTGTGGATCCACGGGGATTCCAACATGTCTCACCTCGGGTATTTGTAACATATCACGAAGCAACAAGAATAGCACACGACAACTACAGGTTCGGTCGAATATTCATTCGTGTGGGTATAGGGGTCAATATGGATGTCCACGGCTCCGATGTTGATCATTGCTCGGAAAGTGTTCCGGTCATGTATATGCCTCGCCGAACCTATAGGGTGACACGCTTAAGGGTCATCTATCTGTTGAATACTAGACAGGGAGTTTGAGAGAAAATCACCGAAAAAGTTTCGGACACCGAAATGTTTCGGACAGCGGAAAAGTTCCGCAGAGAGAGGTCATCGGATGAGTTTCGGTGAAACCGAAAAGTTGTTTCGGGATATACTATTAAGTCAAATTGGTTTCAGCACATGCACGATAATTCTTGGAGGGTGCCAGAGTCATTCTGGAAACTTTCTGGAATTTTCCGGGATAAAAGCAGGAATTGTTCCGGAGCTGTCAGTACCGGTTTGGTTGCTTTTCGCAGATGAAATTCACTAATCTAAAATTGTTTCGGAATGAATCCAAAATCATTTTAGTGGGTACTAGAATTATTATAAGACCCACAGAAATATTCTTTGGATTTAGTGGACGCGAAAAATTGTCTTCATGAATAGTGAAAACGCCTTCTTGTTTGCTATTCGCAGATGAAATTCACTAAACCAAAATTGGTTCGGAACACAATGAAAATTACTTTAGTGGGTACTAGAAATGTTCTGAGCCCACATAAATATTTTCAATTCGAACGGACGCTGGGAAATGTCGTCGTGAATAGTGAAAGTGCTTTTTGCTTGGCATCTTGGAGAAGCCACCTTGACGGCCTATTGGTACTATCCCCTTTGGCTTCTTGGAGAAGCCACCCTTGGGCTTGGCCTATAAATAGGGGTAGAGGGGGATGCCTAAAGACACACTCTTGCTCTCATGCAAATGCCATGCATGATCTGGCTCTATCTCTCCCTCCCAGCAAAATTGTTTCATTGAGCCGAAAGGCTGTCTGGGTTCCGACAGGAACTAGTTCTGGATGGCGAAGCCCTGTCGGATAGATGACACCGTATGTGTGCAACCCCGTAGAGAGGTCGTAGTTTCGATCCTTTTGCCCTAAGGGTTGTCCAAGTGACGGTCCGAGTTCTGTGAGTCCTCCCGAAGGGCTGTCCAAGTGACCGTTCGACTTTTGAGGGTCCTCCCGAAGGGCTGTCCGCGACACCATCCGAGGGACTGTCCGACCGCCTCCCGGAGGGTGATGTCTACTACACAACCTTCTTCTTGTAAACGTTTTTGGGCCTTGATGTCTACTACACAACCTTCTTCTTGTAGACGTTGTTGGGCCTCCAAGTGCAGAGGTTTGTAGGACAGTAGCAAATTTTCCTCAAGTGGGTGACCTAAGGTTTATCAATCTGTAGGAGGCGTAGGATGAAGATGGTCTCTCTCAAGCAACCCTGCAACCAAATAACAAAGAGTCTCTTGTGTCCCCAACACACCCAATACAATGATAAATTGTATAGGTGCACTAGTTCAGCGAAGAGTTGGTGATACAAGTGCAATATGGGTAGTAGATAAAGATATTTGTAATCTGAAATTATAAAAACAGCAAGGTAACTAATGATAAAAGTGAGCTTAAACGGTATTGCAATGCGTTGAATCAAGGCCTAGGGTTCATACTTTCGCTAGTGCAAGTTCCCTCAACAATAATAACATAATTGTTTCATATAACTATCCCTCAACATGCAACAAAGAGTCACTCCAAAGTCACTAATAGCGGAGAACGAACAAAGAGATTATGGTAGGGTACGAAACCACCTCAAAGTTATTCTTTCCAATCAATCTGTTGGGTTATTCCTATAAGTGTCACAAACAGCCCTAGAGTTCGTACTAGAATAACACCTTAAGACACAAATCAACCAAAACAATAATGTCACCTAGATACTCCAATGTCACCTCAAGTATCCGTGGGCATGATTATACGATATGCATCACACAATCTCAGATTCATCTATTCAACCAACACGTAGGAGCTCAAAGAGTGCCCCAAAGTTTCTACCGGAGAATCATGACGAAAACATGTGCCAACACCTATGCATAGGTTCATGGGCGGAACCCGCAAGTTGATCAGCAAAACATACATCAAGTGAATCACGTGATATCCCATTGTCACCACAGATACGCACGGCAAGGCATACATCAAGTGTTCTCAAATCTTTAAAGACTCAATCCGATAAGATAACTTTGAAGGGGAAACTCAATTCATTACAAGAGAGTAGAGGGGGAAGAAACATCACAGGATCCAAATATAATAGCAAAGCTCACGATACATCAAGATCGTATCACCTCAAGAACACGAGAGAGAGAGAGAGAGAGAGATCAAACACATAGCTACTGGTACATACCCTCAGCTCCGAGGGAGAACTACTCCCTCCTCGTCATGGAGAGCACCAGGATGATGAAGATGGCCACCGGAGAAGGATTGCCCCCTCCGGCAGGGTGCCGGAACGGGTCTAGATTGGTTTTCGGTGGCTACGGAGGCTTCTGGCGGCGGAACTCCTGATCTGTTATGCGTTCTGGAAGTTTTAGGATACGGAGGTATATATGGGTGCAGGAAGTACGTCGGTGGAGCTTCGGGGGCCCCACGAGGTAGGGGGGCGCGCCCCCACCCTCGTGAGCACCTCCCTTGGCTCCTGACGCAGGGTCCAAGTCCATCAGGTAGCTTTCCTTCCAAAAATAACTTCTCCAGTTGATTTCGTTCCGTTTCGACTCCGTTTGATATTCCTTTTCTTCGAAACACTGAAATAGGCAAAAAAAACAGCAGTTCTGGGCTGGGCCCCCGGTTAATAGGCTAGTCCCAAAAAAAATATAAAAGTGGATAATAAAGCCCAATATTGCCCAAAACAGTAGATAACATAGCATGAAGCAATCAAAAATTATAGATACGTTGAGACGTATCAAGCATCCCCAAGCTTAATTCCTCCTCGTCCTCGAGTAGGTAAATGATAAAAACAGAATTTTTGATGCGGAGTGCTACTTGGCATAATTTCAATATAATTCTTCTTAATTTTGGTATGAATATTCAGATCCGAAAGATTCAAGAAAAAAAGTTCATATTGACATAAAAATGATAATACTTCAAGTATACTAACTAAGCAATTATGTCTTTTCAAAATAACATGGCCAAAGAAAGCTATCCCTACAAAATCATATAGTCTGGCTATGCTCTATATTCACCACACAAAATATTTAAATAATGCACAACCCCGATGACAAGCCAAGCAATTGTTTCATACTTTTGATGTTCTCAAACTTTTTCAATCTTCACGCAATACATGAGCGTGAGCCATGGACATAGCACTATAGGTGGAATAGAATGGTGGTTGTGGAGAAGACAAAAAGGAGAAGATAGTCTCACATCAACTAGGCGTATCAACGGGTTATGGAGATGCCCATCAATAGATATCAATGTGAGTGAGTAGGGATTGCCATGCAACGGATGCACTAGAGCTATAAATGTATGAAAGCTCAACAAGAAACTAAGTGCGTGTGCATCCAACTTGCTTGCTCACGAAGACCTAGGGCATTTTGAGGAAGCCCATCATTGGAATATACAAGCCAAGTTCTATAATGAAAGATTCCTACTAGTATATGAAAGTGACAACATAGGAGACTCTCTATCATGAAGATCATGGTGCAACTTTGAAGCACAAGTGTGGTAAAAGGATAGTAGCATTGCCCCTTCTCTCTTTTTCTCTCATTTTTTTATTTGGGCCTTTTCTCTTTTTTATGGCCTCTTTTCTCTTTTTTTATTTGGGCTTCTTTCGCCTCTTTTAATTTTTTTTCATTTTTGTCCGGAGTCTCATCCCGACTTGTGGGGGAATCATAGTCTCCATCATCCTTTCCTCACTGGGACAATGCTCTAATAATGATGATCATCACACTTTTATTTAGTTACAACTCAAGAATTACAACTCGATACTTAGAACAAGATATGACTATATATAAATGCCTCCGGCGGTGTACCGGGATGTGCAATGACTCATGAGTGACATGTATGAAAGAATTATGAACGGTGGCTTTGCCACAAATACAATGTCAACTACATGATCATGCATAGCAATATGACAATGATGGAGTGTGTCATAATAAACAGAACGGTGGAAAGTTGCATGGCAATATATCTCAGAATGGCTATGGAAATTCCATGATAGGTAGGTATGGTGGCTGTTTTGAGGAAGGTATATGGTGGGTTTATGGTACCGGCGAAAGTTGCGCGGTACTAGAGAGGCTAGCAATGGTGGAAGGGTGAGAGTGCGTATAATCCATGGACTCAACATTAGTCATAAAGAACTCACATACTTACTGCAAAAATCTATTAGTTATCAAAACAAAGTACTACACACATGCTCCTAGGGGGATAGATTGGTAGGAAAAGACCATCGCTCGTCCCCGACCGCCACTCGTAAGGAGGACAATCAATAAATAAATCATGCTCCGACTTCATCACATAACGGTTCACCATACGTGCATGCTATGGGAATCACAAACTTCAACACAAGTATTTCTCAAATTCATAATCAGTCAACTAGCATGAATCTAATATCACCATCTCCATATCTCAAAACAATTATCAAGTATCAAACTTCTCATAGTATTCAACACACTCATAAGAGAATTTTTTTATTCTTGAATACCTAGCATATTAGGATTTTAAGCAAATTACCATGCTATTTAAGACTCTCAAAATAATCTAAGTGAAGCATCAGAGTTCATCTATTTCTTCAAAATAAAACTACCACCATGCTCTAAAAGATATAAGTGAAGCACTAGAGCAAATGACAAACTACTCCGAAAGATTTAAGTGAAGATCAATGAGTAGTCGAATAATTATGCAACTATGTGAAGACTCTATAACATTTAATAATTTCAGATCTTGGTATTTTATTCAAACAGCAAGCAAAACTAAATAAAATAAAATGACGCTCCAAGCAAAACACATATCATGTGGCGAATAAAAATATAGCTCCAAGTAAAGATACTGATGAACGGAGACGAAAGAGGGGATGCCTTCCGGGGCATCCCCAAGCTTAGTATTTTGGTTGTCCTTGAATATTACCTTGGGGTGCCTTGGGCATCCCCAATCTTACCCATCGAATCTTTACCCAAAACTTGAAAACTTCACAACACAAAACTTAACAGAAAACTCGTAAGCTCCGTTAGTATAAGAAAGTAAATCACCACTTCAAGGTACTGTAATGAACTCATTCTTTATTTATATTGGTGTTAAAATTACTGTATTCCAACTTCTCTATGGTTTATAACTATTTTACTAGCCATAGATTCATCAAAATAAGTAAACAACACATGAAAAACAGAATCTGTCAAAAACAGAACAGTATGTAGTAATCCGAATCAAACGTATACCTATGGAACTCATAAAATTCTCATATAAATTGCTGGACCTGAGGAATTTATCTATTAATAATCTTAAAAAATAATTAACTAAATATCACTCTCCAATAAAAAATGACAGCAGTTCTCGTGAGCGCTAAAGTTTCTGTTTTTTACAGCATGATCGTAAAGACTTTCCCCAAGTCTTCCCAAAGGTTCTACTTGGCACAAACACTAATTAAAACATAAAAACTCATTCATAACAGAGGCTACATAAATTATTTATTGCTAAACAGGGGCAAAAATCAAGGAACAAAAATAAAGTTGGGTTGCCTCCCGACAAGCGCTATCGTTTAACGCCCCTAGCTAGGCATGATGATTTCAACGATGCTCACATAAAAGATAAGAATTGTAACATAAAGAGAGCATGATGAAGAATATGACTAGCACATTTAAGCCTAACATACTTCCTATGCATAGGGATTTTGTGAGCAAATAACTTGTGGGAACAAGAATCAACTTGCATAGGAAGGTAAAACAAGCATAACTTCAAAACTTTAAGCACATAGAGAGGAAACTTGATTTTATTGCAATTCCTACAAGCATATATTCCTCCCTAATAATAATTTTCAGTAGCATCATCAATGAATTCAACAATATAACCAGCACTTAAAGCATTCTTTTCATGATCTATAAGCATAGAAATTTTATTACTCTCCACATAAGCAAAATTCTTCTCAATCAGAATAGTGGGAGTATCATAAGAGACTCGAATACAATAAATTGTTTCCATATTAAAAGAGTAATGTTCAGAGAAGGGGTAATCATAATCGTGACAAGTTTTATAAATATGATCACTACTTTTTATAGCATAAGTATCATCACAATAATCATCATAAGTAGGAGGCATGCTATCATCATTATAAACTTGCATATCAAAACTTGGGAGACTAAAATTATCATCTTCACTAATCATAGCTTCCCCAAGCTTGGGACAAACATTAATTGCAGCAAATATATGCTAAAAAACATCATCTTCATCAGACATAGCATCCCAAATCTTGGGGCTTTGCATATCATTAGCATCATAGATATTCAAGGAATTCATACTAACAACATTGCAATCATGCTCATCATTCAAATATTTAATGTCAAACATTATAATGCATTCTTCCTCTAGCACTTGAGCACAATTATCGGAATCCTTATTCTCACGAAAGACAATAAAAAGATGAAGCATATGAGGTAACCTTAATTCCATTTTTTTAATTTTCTTTTATAAACTAAACTAGTGATAAAACAAGAAACTAAAAGACTCGATTGCAAGATCTAAAGATATACCTTCAAGTGCTAACTTCCCCGGCAATGGCGCCAGAAAAGAGCTTGATGTCTACGACACAACCTTGTTCTTGTAGACGTTGTTGGGCCTCCAAGTGTAGAGGTTTGCAGGACATTAGCAAATTTCCCTCAAGTGGATGACCTAAGGTTTATCAATCTGTAGGAGGCGTAGGATGAAGATGGTCTCTCTCAAGCAACCCTGCAACCAAATAACAAAGAATCTCTTGTGTCCCCAACACACCGAATACAATGGTAAATTGTATAGGTGCACTAGTTTGGCGAAGAGTTGGTGATACAAGTGCAATATGGATAGTAGATAAAGATATTTGTAATCTGAAATTATAAAAACAGCAAGGTAACTAATGATAAAAGTGAGCGTAAATGGTATTGCAATGCGTTGAAATAAGGCCTAGGGTTCATACTTTCGCTTGTGCAAGTTCCCTCAACAATAATAACATAATTGGATCATATAACTATCCCTCAACATGCAACAAAGAGTCACTCCAAAATCACTAATAGCGGAGAACGAACGAAGAGATTATGGTAGGGTACAAAACCACCTCAAAGTTATTCTTTCCAATCAATCTATTGGGTTATTCCTATAAGTGTCAGAAACAGCCCTAGAGTTCGTACTAGAATAACACCTTAAGACACAAATCAACCAAAACCCTAATGTCACCTAGATACTCCAATGTCACCTCAAGTATCCGTGTGCATGATTATACGATATGCATCACACAATCTCAGATTCATCTATTCAACCAACACGTAGGAGCTCAAAGAGTGCCCCAAAGTTTCTACCGGAGAATCACAACGAAAACATGTGCCAACACCTATGCATAGGTTCATGGGCGGAACCCGCAAGTTGATCACCAAAACATACATCAAGTGAATCATGTGGTATCCCATTGTCACCACAGATACGCACGGCAAGGCATACATCAAGTGTTCTCAAATCTTTAAAGACTCAATCCGATAAGATAACTTTGAAGGGGAAACTCAATTCATTACAAGAGAGTAGAGGGGGAAGAAACATCATAGGATCCAAATATAATAGCAAAGCTCGCGATACATCAAGATCGTATCACCTCAAGAACACGAGAGAGAGAGATCAAACACATAGCTACTGGTACATACCCTCGGCCCCGAGGGAGAACTACTCCCTCCTCGTCATGGAGAACAACGGGATGATGAAGATGGCCACCGGAGAAGGATTGCCCCCTCCGGCAGGGTGCCGGAACGGGTCTAGATTGGTTTTCGGTGGCTACAGAGGCTTCTGGCGGCGGAACTCCCGATCTATTATGCGTTCTGGAAGTTTTAGGATACGTAGGTATATATGGGTGCAGGAAGTACGTCGGTGGAGCTTCGGGGGCCCCACGAGGCAGGGGGGTGCGCCTCGTGAGCACCTCCCTTGGCTCCTGACGTGGGGTGCAAGTCCATCCGGTACCTTTCCTTCCAAAAATAACTTCTCCAGTTGATTTCGTTCCGTTTCGACTCCGTTTGATATTCCTTTTCTTCGAAACACTGAAATAGGCAAAAAAAATAGCAATTCTGGGCTGGGCCTCCGGTTAATAGGTTAGTCCCAAAAATAATATAAATGTGGATAATAAAGCCCAATATTGCCAAAAACAGTAGATAACATAGCATGGAGCAATCAAAAATTATAGATACTTTGGAGACGTATCAGGCCTCCAAGTGCAGAGGTTTGTAGGATAGTAGCAAATTTCCCTCAAGTGGATGACCTAAGGTTTATCAATCCGTAGGAGGCGTAGGATGAAGATGGTCTCTCTCAAGCAACCCTGCAACCGAATAACAAAGAGTCTCTTGTGTCCCCAACAAACCGAATACAATGGTAAATTGTATAGGTGCACTAGTTCGCCGAAGAGATGGTGATACAAGTGGAATATGGATAGTAGATAAAGGTATTTGTAATCTGAAATTATAAAAACAGCAAGGTAACTAATGATAAAAGTGAGCGTAAATGGTATTGCAATGCGTTGAAACAAGGCCTAGGGTTCATACTTTCGCTAGTGCAAGTTCCCTCAGCAATAATAACATAATTGGATCACATAACTATCCCTCGACATGCAACAAAGAGTCACTCCAAAGTCACTAATAGCGGAAAACAAACGAAGAGATTATGGTAGGGTACGAAAGCACCTCAAAGTTATTCTTTCCAATCAATCCGTTGGTCTATTCCTATAAGTGTCACAAATAGCCCTAGAGTTCGTACTAGAATAACACCTTAAGACACAAAGCAACCAAAACCCTAGTGTCACCTAGATACTCCAATGTCACCTCAAGTATCCGTGGGTATGATTATACGATATGCACCACACAATCTCAGATTCATATCTATTCAACCAACACAAAGGACCTCAAAGAGTGCCCCACAGTTCTACCGGAGAATCACGACAAAAATGTGTGCCAACCCCAATGCATAGGTTCATGGGCGAAACCCGCAAGTTGATCACCAAAACATACATCAAGTGTTCTTAAATCTTTAAAGACTCAATCTGATAGGATAACTTCAAAGGGGAAACGCAATCCATTACAAGAGAGTAGAGGGGGAGGAGAAACATAAGATCCAACTATAATAGCAAAGCTCGCGATACATCAAGATCGTGCCAAATCAAGAGCATGAGAGAGATAGAGAGATCAAACACATAGCTACTGGTACATACTGTCGGTGTCCAAACCAGCGGATCTCGGGTAGTAGGTCCCGAACTGTGCGTCTAGGCTGGATGGTAACAGGAGGCAGGGAACACGATGTTTCACCCAGGTTCGGGCCCTCTTGATGGAGGTAAAACCCTACGTCCTGCTTGATTAGTATTGATGATATGGGTAGTACAAGAGTAGATCTACCAAGAGATCAAGGAGGCTAAACCCTAGAAGCTAGCCTATGGTATGATTGTTGTATATGGAGTTGATGAAGTTATCCTACGGACTAAAACCCTCCGGTTTATATAGACACCGGATAGGGTTAGGGTTACATAGAGTCGGTTACAATGGTAGGAGATCTTGAATATCCGCATCACCAAGCTTGCCTTCCACGCCAAGGAAAGTCCCATCCGGACACGTGACGAAGTGTTCAATCTTGTATCTTCATAGTCCAGGAGTCCGGCTGAAGGTATAGTCCGGCTACCCGAACACCCCCTAATCCAGGACTCCCTCAGTAGCCCCTGAACCAGTCTTCAATGACGACGAGTCCGGCGCGCAAATTGTCTTCGGCATTGCAAGGTGGGTTCCTCCTACAAGTCCTTCATAGAAGATTGTAAACACCAAGAGTAGTGTCCGGCTCTGCAAAATAAGCTTCCACATATTGCTGTAGAGAGAATAATATTAACACAAATCAAATCTGCTGACGTATTCCGCAGTGCGTCATCACACTACAGCCAAGTCCTTTACTCAAATCGTTTTCACTTTCCCACCTCAGCGTGTTTTGCGAGGCGGTTTCCTTGGCACGTCTTGTCGAAGCATAGATCGTGTACCCCCCTTTTACGGGATTCTCATCAATACGGATGTGGGTAACCCAACCATGCCACTTATCACGGCGCTTGGGAGGCAAGCGAGTTTTACTAGGCTGGTGGGGACGCATAGTCACATCTGCCCATATAAGGGGATAAGGATCCATATTTTTACCTACGCCTTCTTCCTCCTTTGCCTATCCATCTTCTGCACACCCGAGCTCCAGCGCTCAAGCCCGCACTTCCCACCTCAACCTTCTCCAGCAATGTCCGGAGCGGGAGGCAAGTGGATGGTCTCCTCCGCCACGGAGGACAAAATCAAGAGGCTAAGGAAGGCCAGATACCTGTCCAAGGACATCGCGCACCGGCTCCCCGAAGAGGGGCAGCTTCTCCCCACCCCAAGGCCCCATGAGAGGGTAGTATTTCTCCCCCACTTCCTCCGCGGACTGGGTTTTCCACTTCACCCATTTGTCCGGGGGCTCATGTTCTACTACGGCCTGGATTTCCACGATCTGGCCCCGAACATCATCGTCAACATCTCGGTGTTTATCGTCGTGTGCGAGGTTTTTCTCCGCGTCCGCCCTCATTTCGGCCTTTGGCTGAAGACCTTCAACGTCAAGCTCAAGGTGGTGCGCGGCAGCCAGGCGGAGTGCGGAGGCGCCATGGCGGGCAAGATGGCCAACGTCCTATGGTTCGAGGGCTCTTTTGTGGAGACCCTAAAGGGATGGCAATCTGGGTGGTTTTACATCACCGAGCCGCGCGATCCGAAATGGACCGCAGCACCCGAGTTCCGATCCGGACCCCCCACGCGTCTTGTGTCTTGGAAAGAGACGGGCCTGTCGAGGGGTGACGAAAAAGAGGTGACCGGATTGCAGACATGCATCCAGTCCCTGGTAAACAAGCCAGTCCGGCTTGTTAATGTAATCCAGGTTATGCTCGTCTGCCGGATCCTCCCGTGCCAACAACCGGATTTTAATCTGTGGGAGTTCGACCCGGCGCAGCATCGAACCCTCAGCAGGCTCTTCGACACGACGTACAAAGACGCCTGGAAGATGCTATTCAAGGGCGCCGAGGCTCCCGCATCCGCTTCCGAGGACCGCGGATACAGCTCGCAGCGTCACGCTAGCGAGGTAAGCCATCTACACCTTTTACAGGATGTTTAAGCTTTTTTCATAGTTTGACTCTATGCGGGATCTAAACTCCCTTACCTTTGACAGGCTTGGCGGGCGGTATCCGGACCGATTAACTATCCGGCTCCGCTGCCCGAAGACCCAGCCCCAGCTCTACTAGTGAAGCTGCTGGTTCCGGCGCCTTATATGGTGCCGGAGAAGAAGGCCAAGAAGAAGAAGGCCACGGGGACTCGAAAGAGTTCCCGGCGTATGGTGGTGTCGGACTCGTCGTCCGACGAGTCCGAGACGCACTCCTCCTGTGAAGACGAGGAGGAGGAAGAAGAAACCTCTCCCCCTCCAGTGGGGGGAGGAGAGAAGAGGAAGGCCGCCCTAGTAGGGGAGGCCGAGGGGTCCAAGAAGAGGAAAGCCCCTCCGCCGGACTATGTCCCCGATGCCAACGAGGACGAAGAGGAGTGGCCGGACAGGGCCAAGCGTCCGGTGAGATCGTAAGTGTTCGGATACCAGAGTACCTCATGATGTTCCTTTGCTGCACAGCTTTCCGTAATGTCAAATGTAATTATGCAGTCCGCCCCGGGCGGAAGTCGACGAATCGTCGGGTGGCTCCCTGGACTCATCGAACGTGAACTCAGTTCCGCCCGCTGTCTCCCCCCGCACTGCGGACGACACCGAAGTGGCGTCGCGACAAGCCTCGGGGCAGGAGGAGGTGGTCCTGGAGGAGCCACAAGGCAACCTCCCGGACTCCAGGAGTGAAGGGGACAAGACCCCCCCAGGGCTCCAAGTCCGGCTTTGAGCCGGACACCGCACCGGAATTTACAACAGTTCCGGACCGCGGTAGGCGAATTCGTTCCAAGAGGAGTAAGCCTTCTGAGCCAGCAGCCTCTGTCCAACCGGAGGTGCCGGACAATCTATTGGAGGTGCTTGACGGCGCCTCCATTGACGAGGAGCACCGTACCATTATGAGTACGGTGATCCAGAAGGTTCAGTCCGCCAAGAGCGGACTGAGTGAAGCTTGCGCTAGCCTTCTAACAGGCTTCGAGGTAAGTAAAAATATGTAAAAATATTACCGTATAGACAGTAGCCCCTGATGCTCTGTTTGGCGTTCGGAAAGAAAAGCCGAATAGAGGATCTATTAATTATCACAGGAGTCTAACTAAAAAGGAGTCAATATACGTATGCAGGCTTCGCTGCTGGCCACTGCCGCACTGACTGTGGAGGTGGGTGCCCTGAAGCAGGGCCTCGAGCGGACCGAGCAAGAGCTCGGCCTTACCAAGTGGCAGCTCGAGGAGAAAGAAGGTAAAAGATACCTTATAGAAAAAATGCCTATAGGGAGGCGCAATTGCAAAAAATAACAGTATTGTACTGCTTATTGTAGGGGCCACAACTGAGGTGGCGACCCTCAAGCTGGCGCTCTCCGAGGCCGAAAAGAAAACGGCCGCGGAGTGCACCGAGCGAGAGAAACTTGAGGCCCAGGTCGGCGAGGTGCAGCAGGAGCTTCAGGCTCTCATGAAAAAACATGAGAGTTTGGAGCTTGAGTCCAAGACGCAGGCGTCCAAGCTCGCGGCGGCCCTTGAGACCGCCAAGTCTGCCAAGGCCGAAGCCCAAAAGGCCCTCCAAGAGTTGGAGGAGATGAAAAAGATAGCGGCGGGTAAGGCCTTCTTTATGCAAAGCAGAAGTATAAAAGTGAAGTACTTGTTACTTACCCGAATCCGGAGCT
The DNA here is from genome assembly GCA_034509565.1 of Triticum monococcum. NCBI lineage: Eukaryota > Viridiplantae > Streptophyta > Magnoliopsida > Poales > Poaceae > Triticum > Triticum monococcum. The sequence goes on along the minus strand of CM067842.1, from coordinate 68,736,172 downwards.
CTCCAGGGGCATTCACAGATCTTCCCCGTAGCGGATCTGACGCTGCCGCATTCTACCGACCCGAAGAGGGCAGCTCGACGGAGAAGCTGTTCTGGTCTCAGTATGCTGAGGCCGGACACCCTGTGCCCTTGAGCGACCAGCTGAAACAGCTGGTCGAGCTCCACAACGCGGCCAAACAGGCCATGAAGGGCTTCATAGTTCAGCTGTGGCCCGGAGAGGCCCTGCCTGGGAGCTACTTCGGGCTGGTGCGGCGACTATTAGAGGCCTGTCCAAGGCTCGAGGTCATCAAGCGCTCCGTCTGCATCGAAGGTGCCCGTAGGGCCCTTGCCCGTGCAAAGGTGCACTGGGGCAAGCTGGACGGTGAGAAGCTTGTGAGGGATGGGCCGCCGCCGGGGAAGGAGCATCGCAAGCTCGAGAACTACTATAAGGATGTTCTAGCGGGTGCCCGCCTTGTGGCGGATGAATGTACCAAGGATGTAATTTTTGAGTGAACTCGCTCGTGTTATCCTGTGTGCTGAAAACTTGTTCATATGCGCTAAGCAATGCTTGAATTTAAAATATTACTTTCTGTGCGGCCGTTTATCAAAAATTGAGAGATGGCCAGTCATCGGCTTCTGCCCCCATGCCACTAGTGCTGGGGTGTTCGGGATAAACCTGAGCGCTCTTTTTCCCATGATTGGGTCCGTCGAGGGAGGCGGGCAGCGCAATGAACCAGGCAATCGGACTATAATGCTTGAACACTCTCACTTAGCCATAGAACTCTATAATTTTAAATTTCAGCGAAGCCCCTAGTTCGGAAGACCGAGTTCGGGGTGCTATCCACGCCTTGGCCGGACAAAGCCGGCTCCTCGCTCGAAGTGGCATAAGTCTTTAGGGACTCGAAAAACCTCTCGAACAGCGACCGGTCTCTCGCCACATCATGACAGTCAGTTTTAGCTTTCTCCACTGAGGTGCTTAACCCAGCTCAACCGGGGCACAATCGCAGTGGTTCTCCTAGTGCTACCTTAGCCGATATAGCGGAACGTAAGGCACCAAAACATAGGAGCCGGGCAAACCCAACTATTGACCCAAATCATGATTCGGAGCCAATGCATATAGTGCTATAAGTTCGGGGTGCCGCACTTGTGAAAGTGTACGGACTTCTCACGCCATATTTATGGGTACTAAAGCCCCTGACGTATTTTGTCGTACCACAGTGTACGGGTACAACATGTCATAAACATATATATGAAAAGATGATAATGCGAAAAATAGACAGAAAGCTATGCATTGTTTATAGAGAGGCTATTTATCAAAGCCGAATGATACAAATAGTGCGGTAAGCAAAAGATATTGGACTATTTAGCATGTCCTGACCAGGGGCAGGCCGCGGAATTGTATTTAAAACAGGTATACCGCTCGTAACAGAGACCACCTGGGAGTTCCATAATCCGGCATGGCTTGTCTGCCTCCCTGGCTCTTGCATCGTTTGTGCGGTAGTCGAATTGCCGAACAGGTCGTCCGAAGTATGGAGTCCTGAAAGTAAGAGAAAATTAAAAAAAGAATCCGGCAGCCCCTAGTACGTTTTAAGCCGTATTTTGGGCGTGCCATTATTGTGCCCCTTCCCCTGTGCCCATGGTATTTCAAGGGCGTAGTTATGTATGCGAGGTACTGGTTTCGCTATGTCGTGAGAGCTGGGGTTGGGGCCGCATTGCTACGCTTGCTTAAAATGTGCCAGTTGGTCCTGCTGTGGGTTGCTCCGGGCACGCTTGGCAGTGTCTGGCTTTTTAACGGCCGGACTGGAGAATGGCCTAGAAAGGCTACTTTGTACTTCCGCTGCGAGGGCCGCCGTGTGCTCCTCCGTACGGAGGGAGCGTTCAGTGTTTCCGTTGACCGTGATTACTCCTCGAGGGCCTGGCATCTTGAGCTTGAGATATGCATAGTGCACCACCGCATTGAACTTTGCGAATGTGGTTCGTCCGAGCAGGGCGTGATAGCCACTGCGAAACGGGACTATATCGAAGATAAACTCTTCGCTTCGGAAATTGTCCGGGGATCCGAAGACCACGTCAAGTGTTACTGAGCCTGTACAGTTGGCTTCTACACCTGGTATAACGCCTTTAAAGGTCATTTTTGTGGGCTTAATTCTTGAGGGATCTATGCCCATTTTACGCACTGTATCCTGATAAAGCAGGTTCAGGCTGCTGCCGCCGTCCATGAGGACTCTTGTAAGATGAAATCCGTCGATGATTGGGTCGAGAACCAATGCGGCGAAGCCACCATGACGGATACTAGTGGGATGGTCCCTTCGATCAAAAGTGATAGGGTAGGAGGACCATGGGTTGAACTTCGGGGCGACTGGCTCTATTGCGTATATGTCCCGTAGCGCACACTTCCGCTCCCGCTTGGGAATATGGGTTGCGTATATCATGTTCACCATCCGTACTTGTGGGGGAAAGCCCTTCTATCCATTGTTGTTCGGCGGCTTGGGCTCCTCGTCGTCGCTGTGCAGCCCCTTGTCTCTGTTTTCGGCCCTTAACTTGCCTGCCTCCTTGAACACCCAACAATCCCTGTTAGTGTGATTGCCTGGCCTTTCGGGGGTGCCATGTATCTGGCACAGGCGATCGAGTATTCGGTCCAAACTAGACGGGCCCTGAGTATTCTTTTTGAATGGCTTTTTCCGCTGACCGGATTTATAGCCTTTGAATCCGGCATTGACTGCCATGTCTTCATTGCTGTCCCTGCTAACGCGGTGTTTTTCCTTATTCCGACATGTCCTGCTACTTTTGTCCTTGGTATCCGAATTATCAGGGTTCTTTGATAAGTTGTTACTGCGAGCTAGCCAGCTGTCTTCCCCCGCACAAAAGCGGGTCACGAGTGTCGTGAGGGCTGCCATAGATTTCGGCTTTTCCTGTCCCAGGTGCCGGGCAAGCCACTCGTCGCAGATGTTATGCTTGAAGGCTGCTAGGGCCTCTGCGTCCGGACAGGCGACTATCTGTTTTTTCTTTGTTAGGAACCGTGTCCAGAATTGTCTGGCCGATTCCTCTGGCTGCTGAATTATGTGGCTTAAGTCGTCGGCATCCGGTGGTCGCACGTAAGTGCCCTGGAAGTTGTCGAGGAATGTGGCTTCCAGGTCCTCCCAAGAACCGATTGACTCTGCTGGCAAGCTGTTAAGTTAATGCCGCGCCGGTCCTTTAAGTTTGAGCGGGAGGTATTTGATGGCGTGTAGATCATCGCCGCGTGCCATGTGGATGTGAAGGAGATAATCCTCAATCCATACCGCCAGGTCTATTGTGCCATCGTATGATTCGATGTTTACGAGTTTGAAACCCTCTGGGATTTTATGATCCATTACTTCATTCGTGAAGCATAGCGGGTGTGCGGCGCCTCTGTACTTGGCTATATCACGACGCAGCTCGGAAGAGCTATGTCTGTTGTGTTCGGCCCGGCCGGATTTGTTGTATCCAGAGTGAAGATCATTGTCACATGCCGTAGGGCGCTTGCACGATCCGTAGATCGATCTTGTTTGTCTTGCCTTATCCTCCAATATGTCTCGCAGGTCGGGCGCATTTTCCCGTGCCTTATTTGAGCGGCGTCAGGGCATGGCTTGGGTGGAGGGCCGAGAGGCCTCTCTGCCGCGGCCGCGAGGTGGCCGGTCTGCCATGTCATGCGTTGGTGATGTAGGTGCTTCCTCCTCTGATCGGGGTAGCGGCCTGCGCTTCGGGTAACTCTTGGAGGGGCGTTCGAGTTCATACTCTTCAGCCGCAAGGACTTCAGTCCATCTGTCAGCTAGCAAATCTTGGGCAACTCTGAGTTGTTGCTGCTTGCCGTGGCTAAAAGCCTGTGGTAAAACGCTCTTGTTCGGCGGGGTCTGATGGTATGACGAATTCGTCATCATCGAGGCTTGCCTCGCCTTCGGAGGGAGGCATATAGTTATCATCCTCGACCTCTCGGTCTGCCGCTCTCTCATGAGGGCTGGCTTCTCCATCTTCTGTGTCGAATCTTGCTGAGGTGGGTGTTCTTCGGCGCTATCCGGGGTAGCATTATCTCCCGTGCCGGAATCACCGTTTTTTGCTTTGGCAGGATTTAGAGCGGCGCCGCTGATGCCAGCGCTTTGGCTGTTTCTTGGGGGTGTCATTCCCCACTATTCCATCGCCATCTCCATCTTTTGGAGTATCCACCATATATATGTCATATGACGAGGTGGCCTTCCAGCGCCCTACAGGTGCTGGTTCCTGTTCGTCTCCTACATCGTCGTCCATACTGTCGATGTCTTCGGAGCCGAAGTCAAGCATGTCGGTTAAATCGTCGACAGTGGCTACAAAGTGGGTGGTAGGTGGGCTTTGAATTTCTTCATCGTCCATATCCCATCCTCGCTGACCGTTATCCGGCCAGGGCTCGCCTGATAAAGAGAGAGACTTAAGGGAATTCAGGATGACGCCAAAAGGCGAGTGCTGAACGATGTCTGCAGCGGTGAACTCCATTATCGGCGCCTAATCATATTTGATTGGCAGGGGCGCGGGGGGTTCGGAGTCCTGGGAGGAGTCCGGATCCTCGGAGTCACGGGTCATGCAGAGTGCGGGGCTAGCGTTCGGCTCGATCGCTTTTGGGATCGCAGCCCCCAAGGTGACGTCCAACTGTTTATCCTCGATTGGCCCAATAGGCTCCGAGTTAGGGGTCGGAACCGATGCGTGTGCGGCCTCCATGACACTGTCCGGGGGCAGAGCTAGATCATGCCCCTCGAGATAGTGCGGCGCGCTTGGCCGTGGCTCGAACCCGTCGAAGATCGAGTCTCCGCGGATGTCAGCCGTGTAGTTTAAGCTTCCAAACCTGACTTGATGGCCAGGGGCGTAGCTTTCGATCTGCTCCAGGTGGCCGAGCTAATCGGCCCGCAGAACGAAGCCGCCGAAGACGAAGATCTGTCCGGGGAGAAAACTCTCACCCTGGACCGCATTGTTGTTGATGATCAAAGGAGCCATCGGGCCTAAAGGCGACGACACAGAGGAACTCTCAATGAAAGCACCAATGTCGGTATCAAAACCGGCGGATCTCGGGTAGTAGGTCCCGAACTGTGCGTTTAGGCTGGATGGTAACAGGAGGCAGGGAACACGATGTTTTACCCAGGTTCGGGCCCTCTTGACGGAGGTAAAACCCTACGTCCTGCTTGATTAATATTGATGATATGGGTAGTACAAGAGTAGATCTACCACGAGATCAAGGAGGCTAAACCCTAGAAGCTAGCCTATGGTATGATTGTTGTATATGGAGTTGATGAAGTTGTCCTACGGACTAAAACCCTCCAGTTTACATAGACACCGGATAGGGTTAGGGTTACATAGAGTCGGTTACAATGGTAGGAGATCTTGAATATCTGCATCGCCAAGCTTGCCTTCCACACCAAGGAAAGTCCCATCCAGACATGGGACGAAGTCTTCAATCTTGTATCTTCATAGTCCAGGAGTCCGGCTGAAGGTATAGTCCGGCTACCCGAACACCCCCTAATCCAGGACTCCCTCACATACCCTCAGCCCCGAGGGAGAACTACTCCCTCCTCGTCATGGAGAGCACCAGGATGATGAAGATGGCCACCGGAGAGGGATCCCCCTCCGACACGGTGCCGGAACGGGTCTAGATTGGCTTTCGGTGGCTACGGAGGCTTCTGGCGGCGGAACTCCCGATCTATTGTGTTCTCGGATGTTTTTAGCATATATGGAGATATATAGGCGGAAGAAGTACGTCAGGGGGGCCATAAGGCGCCCACGAGGGTGGTGGGTGTGCCCAGGGGGTGGGCGCGCCCTCTGCCTCGTGGCGTCCTCGTAGATCCCCTGACATGCACTCCAAGTCTTCTGGGTTTCTTCTGATCCAAAAATAAGTTCCGTGAAGTTTCAGGTCAATTGGACTCCGTTTGGTTTTCCTTTTCTGTGATATTCTAAAACAAGGTAAAAACAGAAATTGGCACTGGCTCTGGGTTAATAGGTTAGTCCCAAAAATGATATAGAAGTGTATAATAAAGCCCATAAACATACAAAACAGTAGATAATATATCATGGAGCAATCAAAGATTATAGATATGTTGGAGACGTATCAGAGGGATGTCCGTGGGGCGGATGAGGGTATACATCCTCGCGGTTGGGAGGTTGTAAATCCTAGCTGCGGGGATCTGCACCGCCGTTCGTCATCGACTCTACTTCCGCTGCGCTACGAGTCGGTAACGAAAAAGATCAAACCCTGTATGCAGTCTCCATAGTGGTCCTGGGCCGGTGCGTAGGTTGGAAATTTTTTGTTTTCTGCTATGCTTCTCCTAGATAGATCTTACATGATCGTAGGCAATTTTTTTTGAAATACTACGTTCCCCAATAGTGGCATCCGAGCCAGGTCTATGTGTAGATGTTATATGCACGAGTAGAACACATTGAGTTGTGTGCGATAATAGTCATACTGCTTACCAACAATGTCGGTGTCAAAACCGGCGGATCTCGGGTAGGGGGTCCCGAACTGTGCGTCTAGGCCGGATGGTAACAGGAGACAAGGGACACGAAGTTTTACCCAGGTTCGAGCCCTCTTGATGGAGGTAAAACCCTACGTCCTACTTGATTAATATTGATGATATGGGTGTTACAAGAGTAGATCTATCACGAGATCAGAGAGGCTAATCCCTAGAAGCTAGCCTACGGTATGATTGTATGTTGTGATTGTTGTCCTACGGACTAAAACCCTTCGGTTTATATAGACACCGGAGAGGGTTAGGGTTACACAAGGTCGGTTACAAAGGAGGAGATATCCATATACGTATTGCCTAGCTTGCCTTCCACGCCAAGTAGAGTCCCGTTCGGACACGACACGAAGTCTTCAATCTTGTATCTTCATAGTCTATCAGTCCGGCCAATGGAGATAGTCCGGCTGTCCAGAGACCCCCTAATCCAGGACTCCCTCAGTAGCCCTGAACCAGTCTTCAATGACGATGAGTCCGGCACGCAATTGTCTTCGGAGTCGTGGTATTTCTCACGGGGGGCTTGTGAGTCGACAGATGCCACGAGGGCTTAGTGTGTGGGTAGGACTGTTGCTGATAGGACCGGGAGCGGGTATGCGAGTAGCACGCGGTGGTTTACCCATGTTCGGGGCTCTCCGGAGAGATAATACCCCCACTCCTGCATGTCTGAGTATATATCTGAGGTGTACATCAGGCAGTACAAAGTGCTCCTGGAGCTGTATCTGGGATCAGTACCAAGTGCATCTGATCTGGTAAATGCCTATACGAGGCATGCTAGTGGCCGGCCATGCTCATGGCCGTGAGTGTGTGTGCTCATGTGGATGGATGGATAGCTAGCTAGCTTGCTAGCTAGTGCTTGTGTGTGTGTGTGAGCGTCCATCCTCCCTTGATGGATGGATGTGTGGTATATATATAGTGTGAGGTAGCTTAGTATGTAAGCTAGCTGGTGGCGGTGTTGGATGTAAGCTACCTTGGGTAGCTTACATGCCAAGCCATGTAGGCATGGCTAGAGGCATGGTACATGTCATGCTTGTCCCCTGGGATACTTTATAAATCAGTACCCAGGGGACGCGGTACACTGTAGATGACGGCATTGCGGTACGGTTGTCTCGTCGATGTCGGGTCGGGCTCCAGTCGGCAGCCGACTGGTTGGCGTAGTCGGCAGCCGGCAGTCGGTAGCCGGCTGGTTGGCGCAGTCGGACGGGGAGCCGGCAGGAGCGGCCGGGCAGTCGGACTGAGGGGCTTTGCTAGCCCCGATGTCTTGAAATATCATCTTGCCGTCTTCGGGGTATCCGTGTCCCATTACTCCGACAGTAGCCCCCAAGCCTCCAGGCAACTTGACAAAGTTGGGCGGCGGTTTTTTGGCGAGTGTTCACGGAAATGATCATAAAAAAGGACAAAGTTAGTCCACGCAAATATATCATATGCTTGCTTTTAGCATTTGCAAGTTTTATGCGGAGGGTGCCGACTCGGTTTCGTCCGAGCCCCCTTCAATCTTTTTCATGTTCCCTCCACTGTTTGGCATGTGCTCTAGCTTGCCGGACAGCCGCTCTGCGGTCTGTGGCTGAGAGTGGGCCGCGAAGTGGAGTGTACAATACTCAGAGTCTAGGAGCAGATTCAACTGAGTAGATACTTGTAAAGGAAAACGGCCGGGTCGCCCGAACGTTTTTCTTCCCGGGCGTTTTTCGCGTGGGTGGCCTCCAGCGTTCACTCTTGCTAGTCAGCAGCCGCTCTGCGGTCTGTGACTAAGAGTGGGCCTTTGGTACCGCGCACGGTACTAAGCCGTCTGCGGGAACTAACGTCTCAGGCCAGGCGGCCAGCCCCTGGGCCAACTCTGGCTGGCGCCGGGGCGAACAGTGATGCTACTGTAATAAAGTGCGGAGACAGCCCCCGAGCAACGCTCGGGGTTATCCGTGCTTGCGTAGTGCAAAAATATGCGGGTGAGGAGCTCACATTGATTTTCGTGTAGTCGCGGTCGTCGAAGATAGCCGGCGCGACTCGGCGCTCATGGAGTGCACCGACGCACCTGCTGGGTGTAGGGCCGACTGCTGAGCAGTCGGGCCGGATCTTCCGGCAGCTATTTTGTCTTCTTTCTCGCGGGGGCGCGTCAGCGCACCCGCTGGGTGTAGCCCCCGAGATTCGGGCCGACTGCTGAGCAGTCGGGCCGGATCTTCCGGCAACTACTTTGTTTTCTTTCTCGCGGGGGCGCGTCAGCGCACCCGCTGGGTGTAGCCCCCGAGATTCGGGCCGACTGCTGAGCAGTCGGGCCGGATCTTCCGGCAACTACTTTGTCTTGTTTCTCACGGGGGCGCGTCAGCGCACCCGCTGGGTGTAGCCCCCGAGATTCGGGCCGACTGCTGAGCAGTCGGGCCGGATCTTCCGGCAACTACTTTGTCTTGTTCTTTTTCTTCTTCACACGGCTGAAGGGGGGACCCCGACACGGTCGTCGGGCTCTTTGTAGCCAGCCAGGTAGCCAACGGTGGGACACATATCTGGCAGTCGGACGCATTTTTCTTTTTTCTGGAGCGAGCCGACAGCCATCTCTTTTCCAGCCGCACACATCTCTCTTTCTCTCTTTTTTTCAGTCAGCCGGCCGTGGGCACCCGGCCTTTTCTTTACCCGGCTCTAGGCAAGCGGATGCGCACACACTTTTTTTAGTCGGCCTGACTTTTCTTTTTCTTTATTCTTCTTGTGCTCTGCTTGACGAGCCGGTAGGAGCGGGGCACGCCGGAAACCAACAGCCGGGGCGCGCCAGAGGCCGGCGTCCGGGTGGCGGGGAAGCCGGCAGGCCGGGTCGCCGAGGAAGCCGACGCGAGCGGAGCTGGCAGGCCGGGTGGCCGGGCGGAGCCGGCCAGCGCAGGAGGCCGGATCCGGGCGCGGCCGGGATGCGGAGACGGCCCAGGTCGAGGCGGAGCGACATTGGCGAATCGGAGGCACAACCCGGCGGGAGCAGAGCACCTGGCCATGAACGGAGGTGGGGGTGGCGCAGCCGACGCGGTCCTGGACCTGGAGACGGTCGAGGCCGAGGGCGAAGGTGGCCCGGCGGGGCGGACGCCGGCTGGGAGGTGGCCCGGCTGGCAACCCAACGCAACAGCGGGACGAGCACGGGCGAGCGAGGGCCGAGCGCAGGCGGACGGTGTAGCCCGGCGGAGGCAGAGCTAGTCGGAGGAGGCCATGTAGTGGAGCGGCGCACGCGCGGGAGGTGCCGAGGCTGGCACTGTAGGCGGGGACGGCACCGAGGAGTCGGGGGCATCCGTGCGCGACTGCGTGGTGTGCAGCGGTTGGAGACGGCCGGGTGCGTCGGGCTTAGGCGCGTGGGACGGCGAAGGGGAGTCGGACAGAGGTAGAGCCGGCTGGAGACGGAGCCGGCCGTGGCGTGGGCGGAGTGGGAGCCGGCCGGGGCTGGGTTCGCGGAGGAGGCGGACGCCGGATGGCGCGGGGCGCCCGGGCCGATGCGAGGAGCCGGAGGCGGGGGCGTCGGCGACGGGCGGAGCCGGCCCGGGGTAGCCGGTGCGGGGGAGGCCGGGTTGCGGGGAGTCGGCGCCGGGGCAAAGCCGGCAGGCCGAGCTGCGGGGAGTCCGGCGCAGGCGAAGCCGACAGGCCGGCGTGAGTCCCGCAGGCGCGCAGCTGCATGCGCGATGGAGCTGCGGCGGGCTACGGAGCAGGGAGGACGCGACGACGCGCGCGGAGGCTGAGGGCCGCGAGGCCGAGCGGGGCGGACGGGCGGAGGCAGAGGGCCGCGAGGCCGTGCACAAGCCGAGCGGGGCGGACAAGCGGAGGCACGCGGCGACGGGGCCTGGCGTGCGGGCGGACCGGTCACGGGCGGGCGGAGCGAACGCGCAGAGACGCGGAGCTGTGCGCGGGACCGGCTGGCGGCGCTCGGGGGCGGAGCAGGCGACCCGCCGCTAGGCGGACACGCGGCCGTGCGGCGTTGGAGCAGAAGGGGCTCGGCGACGCGGATGCACGGGAAGAGCTACCGATGGGGAGATGTGCAGTGGAGGGCTGCCGTGGGCAGGGAGATGCCTGGCGGCACAGGCGGAGGCCAGGACGGCGCGGAGCCGGCCGCGACAGGGACGCGTCCAGGACTGTCTCCAGCAGCAAGCCAGCGGCGCGCGGGGGCGGATCAGGCAGCTATGGGCGACGGGCGCAGGCGCGAGGGCGCTGGGCCGGCTGCAGGCGGAGATGCACGAAGAGAGGTGCAGAAAGTGCGTTGTCTGGGTGTTATCTGAATAATGCATGGTCATTGTCTGATGCGTATTTGGCTAATGGTTTGACCATGGGTTGACTTGCATCTAGCTAGATTGCATAGATCGTATATGGAGTGGCAAATGGCGTGTTTCAGCCAGAGCAAGGCGCAGCGTGGAGGGGAGTCGACGCGAGAGGCGCGTGGACGGACGCGACCGACGAAGCGAGGCCCCGCGCGCGTTGCGCACGGACGGACAGCCGGCGTCGCAATGGTGGTGATGACGAAGGCGGCGAGGACACGCCGTCCCTCACGGCCATTCCGAGGGCATATCGATGTTGAGCCCCCGACCGCTATCCGAGAGGCGGCGCGATGCCGCGATGATGAAGACGAAGATGCCGATGGCGAGGACGGGCCGCCCCTCGCGGCTGCTCTGAGGGCGTGTTGACGTCAGGTCCCCCGAGCGCTACCGGAGAGACGACGGCGACGCCGCGGTGATGACGAAAGTGGTCCCGCCCGGACAGCGAAACCAGCAGCAACGCGGTAGCATAGTACCGCCCCACGATGGGCGCCAACTGTCGTGGTATTTCTCACGGGGGGCTTGCGAGTCGACAGATGCCACAAGGGCTTAGTGTGTGGGTAGGACTGCTGCTGATAGGACCGGGAGCGGGTATGCGAGTAGCACGCGGTGGTTTACCCAGGTTCGGGGCTCTCCGGAGAGATAATAGCCCTACTCCTGCATGTCTGAGTATATATCTGAGGTGTACATCGGGCAGTACAAAGTGCTCCTGGAGCTGTATCTGGGATCAGTACCAAGTGCATCTGATCTGGTAAATGCCTATACGAGGCATGCTAGTGGCCGGCCATGCTCACGGCCGTGAGTGTGTGTGCTCATGTGGATGGATGGATGGATAGCTAGCTAGCTTGCTAGCTAGTGCTTGTGTGTGTGTGTGAGCGTCCATCCTCCCTGGATGGATGGATGTGTGGTATATATAGTGTGCGGTAGCTTAGTATGTAAGCTAGCTGGTGGTGGCGTTGGATGTAAGCTACCTTGGGTAGCTTACATGCCAAGCCATGTAGGCATGGCTAGAGGCATGGTACATGTCATGCTTGTCCCCTGGGATACTTTATAAATCAGTACCCAGGGGACGCGGTACACTGTAGATGACGGCATCGCGGTACGGTTGTCTCGTCGATGTCGGGTCGGGCTGCAGTCGGCAGCCGACTGGTTGGCGTAGTCGGCAGCCGGCATTCGGTAGCCGGCTGGTTGGCGCAGTCGGACGGGGAGCCGGCAGGAGCGGCCGGGCAGTCAGACTGAGGGGCTTTGCTAGCCCCGATGTCTTGAAATATCATCTTGCCGTCTTCGGGGTATCCGTGTCCGATTACTCCGACATTCGGCATTGCAAGGCGGGTTCCTTTCTCCAAATTCTGTGTACCTGTCGAAATAATGTCCGGTTCTTTGTGACGGTTTGTACTCCTTGGCTTCTATGCCCAATAATGGCCACTTTCCACGTGTCGAGCGAATGTGAAGAGCCAGGGTGTTTTTCACATTTACCCCCCTAGCTATGTAAATGAGCCGCCTATTTAAAAAGATGAGGATTCAGATCCAAATCACATCATCCTCCCTTGCCGAGTCTTCATCGGAGCGTGCCCGACAGAGATCCATTCCACCATGGCCGGTCGATGCAGCTCCTCCTCTCGCACCCTTAGTTCCAAGCCTGGAGATCGGGAGAGATGTTCCATCCCGCACAGCAAATTGGTGATGCTTCAGTCCAAGGGATTTCTTCCCCCAGCGTACCTGTTCCCGGTTCGAGCCGGGCTTGCCACCTATAATGGCGGAGAGCAAGCGGAGAGCCGTCCCAATCCCTCCATGGGAGAGCGGGTATGCCTTGTCCCTTATCTGGTAAGAGGGCTCGGATTCCCAATTCATCCATTTCTCCGGGGGCTTCTGGAGTTCTATGGCCTCCAGCTGCACAACCTTACGCCTGCCTCCCTACTGCATATCGCGGGATTTGCAGCCCTTTGCGAGTTATTTTTGGGCTATGAGGCTCATTTCACTTTGTGGAAGAAGCTGTTCTGCCTTGTGCCCCATTCTAAGAAGGGATTAATATATCAAGTGGGCGGAGCCGAAGTGTGGCGTATTGCTGGGACCGGATAGCTATCCGGGACCCCGAAGAAGACGTCCGAAGACTGGCCTTCAGAATGGTTTTATATAGAAGATGTCCCCCTTCCGGACCCTATTCGGATCGGCCTTCCTGAGTTTGACAACGCCCCTTTGAAGAAGCGCCAGAGCTGGCGTCCACGGAGCCCCCTGGAGGAAGACGACCGGGACATTCTTTATCTAATGAGCCGGATAAGCTCTTTAGCTCGATCCGGATTGACCATGATCGAGGTCATGGCTATATGCATTATGCGGGGGGTGTAGCCGCTCCAGTATAGAGGCCACCCCATATGGGACTTCAACGGGGAGGACGACGCCACCCGCCACAGCCGCAAAGGGCCGGGATTGGCTGCTGACCTAACAAAGATCTTGTCCACTTTGTACAAGGAGAAGAGGAGGAATTCCTCCGTGTCAACCCACAGGGCGGATTCTCTATGCACAATCCTCCGAGTTGGGTAAGCGGAGACTTTTTCTCGCCCATCCGTTTCGTATTCCCGTAGCTTAAGTATTCATTCTGGCGATTTCATCGCAGGAGCTGCGCCAGGCCGTAAAGGAGATAAACAACCCTCCTCCACAGCCCGAGGACCCTGGACGGTCCCTTGACCCGGCCTCCCAGGAGGATCCGGACATATCCGTGGAGCTGATCGACAGGTTTTTTTTACCAAGGGAGTAGTGAAAATACCTATGTGGCCATTACGGCCGATTACCCTTGGCTAGTTCCAGCCTCACAGGTGACTGAGACCGAAATACTAGCACTTAGAAAGGGATCCGTCCTTGTGCTCTCTCTCTTTTTTTCTATTGTCGTATAACAGCCGTGTCTTGCAGGGGAGGTCCTCGGGGTAGAAGGCCGAGCCTGTGGCAACTAGCCAACAAGGGGCCGCTAGGCCAAGCAGGCTGAAAAGATCCGCAATCCGGATTGAGGCACCGGCGCAGCGGTATGGTGCGCCGTCTTTATTGCAAGGCATTAGTTACAGAGGCATATTAACGCCCATGCCTTATTTTCAGGAAAAATAGCGCTCGTCGGACTATGCCCGGAGAGGCTACCAATCGCGCCTCCACAAGCCAGGCTCCAAGGCTGGACTCAAAGGTGGGAACGAGTACAATGCGTGCGCCGGGTGCTCCTCCGACAGAGGATATAGATAGACTGTCCGCCACCCATTCCGAGGTGGAAAGTGCCATGAACCACAGGCGTCGCCGGACTGTTCTTCGTGATGCTTGTTTTTCCCGAGAGGCATTGGATGCCTTCAACTTGGGAGACGCGCACCTCCGTGCCGCTCAAAATGGTCTAGCCAGAGTCACGGAGTAGTATGGAAAAGACATACGGAGCCCCTAAGACTTGAAACAGTTAGGCTAACTGATTTAAGGATCATTTGTTATGTAGGTTCTTACAGAAAAGAATACTCAACTGTCCCAGGAGCTGGAAGAGTGCAAAGCCCAATTCCAGGTCGCAATGGCCGCGGCAAGGGAGCCCAAAGAGACCCCCTCTGGTATCATATTCGTCAAATGATAAGTATCATATTAGAGTGCGGCTTTATATGCAGATCTGACGATAAAATTACAGATGACGCTGGAGTGAATCCGGATAAGCAACAGCTCATACGCCAGCTGAAGGCCGGTGAGAGCATGCTTACAAGGGTGAGGCAGGAGAAGAATGATCTCCAAGATGCCAACACCAAGTTGGGTGTGGAACTAAAAGATGTTCGTGCCCAATTGTCGGACTCTGTTAAGGAGAATCGGCGGCTTTGACGCGGCATATTTAGTAAGTGCTTGAACGAACTTTGAAAAAGAGTTCTGCGAGGAAGCTGGCTGATAGAGTTATGTCTGTAGGTATGCTAACAGGTCGTCCTGCTGAGGAGATGCCTAATTCAATGGGTGATCTTCTTCCCAAGCTCGCACAGTTGCACGAACGAGTTCGGCAGGTGATGCAAGGTGTCGCCCAGGCCTTGTGGCCGTCCGTCTCCATACCCGAAGGCCTTGAAGAGCTTGCAGAAAAGCTGAAGGGAGCAGGGCGGCGTTTCCGATTATGGAAGATATTGGCCTGCCGTCAGGGTGCCAGGGAAGCTTGGGAAATGGTGAAGACACGGTACACGAAGGCTGACCCGACCCACATGGCCGAAGTTGGACCTGTGGGGCCTGATGGCAAGGAGATCCCTGTGAATTTAGTATACGGCCAAGTAGAATTGGCCGCAAAGTATTCCCAATAGGACTGTATACTAGACAGCCTATTGGAGGGCATTGAAGAGGAATTCAACCAGTCAAATTGACTATGTAATTTTAAAGTGACATATATGATGTCTTCCAGTCGGATTGTAGATCGTTTGTCGTGGCGGACCTTTTCGCTTCAACCACAGGACCTGACAGTCCGGAGTGTATCCAAATACCCTCTTGGTTATATAAGAACCGGGGTATGCATGGAGACCAGGCATAGGGGTCATTAGTGCTTTATCAGACAAGTGCCCAACTAGTTATGTTATATTACATGGATAGTAAGAAACATCTTCCAGAGAGAATAGTTCCATTAAGGGTTCCTTTCCCTGGGTAGGCATGCCCTAAAGTGCATGTCCAAACTGCGACAAGAAGCGCAGTGAAAACGTCTGGGGGCAGATATGGATAATAAATAAAAGTCATCTTTTGTTCACCGGCCAAATATTCTCTTAAGAACGCTAGCTTTCGGCTTCACCCAGTCTGAGGTACACGTCTGGTTGACCCGACGGTAACAATCACAGAGGTGCTCCCCTTATGCCCTAGCCGAATTAACAGGAATGTAGGGCACAAATACAAGAGCCAGGCAACCCAGCTTGGCCAAAACTTAAGTCATATCGATGCATATAATGGTGAAAAAAGGTACATGCAGAAGTATAACACATGTGTTGGGCATTGGGCCCAGGTAAATAATTTAAGTTTCTGTGAGAGAAGCCCCTAGGTATGAAGAGTGTGGCTAGCGCATCTATGATGTATGAGTGAGGCACAAGGTGATCCTTGAAGGCCTAGGGAAAAAAGAAAGAAAGGGAAACAAGACAGATGATGCATATGCAGAAAATAGACGAAGGGAGGGGACTAACGTAAAGTCCGGGGCTAGGCGTAGAATCTTTGGAGCCTGGCTGCGTTCCATGGGTTCGGCTCGAGTCGACTGGTCGATGCATCCCGTAGTCGGTACGCTCCACCGGTCAGAACTTGGTCAATAATGAAGGGACCTTCCCATTTGGGCTCGAGCTTGTTCTTTTTCTTGTCCGGCAGCCGTAGAACTAGTTTTCCAATGTTATAAGTTTTGGCTCGTACTTCTCTGCTTTGGTATCTACGAGCCTGCTGCTGGTAAAATGCGGAGCGGGCTTTGGCTATGTTGCGCTATTCCTCCAGTGTGTCCAGACCGTACTGCCGATCGAGCTCGGCTTCTCTATCTTCGTACATGCGCACTCGAGGTGAGTCATGAATTATGTCACAGGGCAGGACTGCCTCTATGCCGTACACCATAAAAATGGTCTATATCCGGTACTACGATTCAGCGTGGTCCGCAGTCCCCGGAGTACGGAGTCGAGCTCCTCTACCCAGTGCGTATCAGACTCCATTAGGGAGCGCACTAATCGGGGTTTAATGCCGCTCATTATAAGACCATTTGCTCGTTCGACTTGACCGTTGGTTTGTGGGTGATAGACTAAAGCGTAATCGAGCTTGATGCCCATTTTGCTGCACCAGAGTTTTACCTCGTCGGCCGTGAAGTTCATGCCATTATCAGTGATGATGCTGTGGGGGACACCGTAACGGTGTACAACCCCGGATATGAAATCTATCACCGGTCCGGATTCGGCTGTTTTTACCGGTTTAGCCTCTATCCATTTGGTGAATTTATCCACCATGACCAATAAATATTTTTTCTTGTGGGTTCCCCCTTTAAGGGGTCCGACCATGTCAAGCCCCCAGACCACGAAGGGCCATGTAATGGGGATCGTTTGGAGGGCGGTGGGTGGCATGTGGCTTTGATTTGCAAAGAGCTGGCAACCGGTGCAGCGTTGGACCAAGTCCTATGCATCTGCCCGGGCCGTTGGCCAATAAAATCCTGTGCGGAAGGCCTTGCTTACAAGAGCCCGGGCTGCGGCGTGATGGCCGCCGAGTCCGGCGTGAATTTCTGCCAAAATATTCCACCCTTCCTCTTCGGAGATGCACCTTTGAAGGACTCCGGTAGCGCTTTCTTTATACAATTCTCCCTCGTGGACCCTGTAGGCTTTGGATCGCCACACTATGCTGCGTGCCTCATTGTGGTCCTCCGGAAGTTCCTGTCTAATTAGGTAGGCCAGCAATGGTTCTGTCCACGGGGCAATAATGGCCATTATTTCGTGGGCTGATTGTGTTATTTCTGTGGCGGAGCCTCCGATTGTGTCATAGAGTTCGGTATCGGGTATTTTGGCCGGGTCCGGACTGTTGTTACCGGTGTCCCCTTCGCATGCTATGGATGGCTTGAAAAGCCTTTCCAGAAAAACGTTGGGAGGGACCGCGTCGTGTTTTGTGCCAACGCGGGCGAGGATATCCGCCGCCTGATTGTTTTCCCGAGCACATGGTGAAATTCGAGCCTTGAACCGAGCGGACATTTTTAGGACTGCATTGCAATAAGCGGCCATTTTTGGATCCTTGGCATCAAAGTCTCCATTTATTTGGGATATCGCGAGGTTTGAATCCCCGCGCACCTCTAGGCATTGAATGCCCATGGATACTGCCATCCGGAGACCATGTAGAAGGGCCTCGTATTCGGCTGCGTTGTTGGAGTCCGTATACATTATCTGTAGTACATATTGAACGGTGTCTCCTGTTGGGGATGTCAAAACGACGCCAGCCCGCAAACCAGCCAACATTTTGGAGCCGTCGAAGTGCATGATCCAGTTTGAATATGTGTCGTACTCTTTAGGGATTTCGGCTTCCGTCCATTCACCGATGAAGTCAGCCAAAACTTGCGATTTAATAGCTCGTCGTGGCTTGTAAGTTATGTTGAACGGGAGGAGCTCAATGGCCCATTTGGCAATCTGGCCCATCGCGTCGCGGTTGTTTATAATATCGTTAAGTGGTACTTCCGAGGCTACCGTTATCGAACACTATTGAAAGTAGTGTCGTAGCTTCCGGGATGCCATGAATATCGCGTACGCTATCTTTTGATAATGCGGGTACCGTGATTTGCATGGAGTAAGGACAGTGGACACGTAGTAAACCGGCTTTTGAAGGGGAAATTTGTGTCCGTCCACTTCTCGCTCGACGACAAGCACTACGCTTACTACTTGATGAGTTGCCGCAATGTATAATAGCATTGGTTCTCCAATGTTTGGCACGGCCAGGACTGGGTTTGTTGTCAATATGGCCTTTATTTCATTGAGTCCGGCCGTGGCGGCGTCCGTCCACTCGAAGTGTTCGGTGCGCCGGAGGAGGCGATAAAGGGGTAATGCCTTTTCTCCCAAGCGGGAGATAAAGTGGCTTAGAGCCGCTATGCATCCAGTTAATTTTTGTATTTGTTTGAGGTCTGTTGGGGTAGCCAACTGTGACAACGCTCGAATTTTGGCCGGATTATCTTCAATACCTCTACTAGAGACAATGAATCCCAGGAGCTTTCCTACTGGTACGCTGAAAACACATTTTTCCGAATTGAGCTTCATGTCATATGTTCGGAGGTTGTCGAATGTGAGCCTCAAGTCGTCTACTAGAGTTTCGACATGCTTGGTTTAACAACCACGTCATCCACGTATGCCTCCACTGTTTTGCCGATCTGGTTTGCCAGGCATGTCTGAATCATGCGCTGATATGTTGCACCGGCGTTTTTTAGCCCGAAGGGCATTGTGTTGAAGCAGAATGGGCCGTATGGTGTGATGAATGCCGTTGCGGCTTGGTCTTACTCCGCCATTTTGATTTGATGGTAGCCGGAGTATGCATCGAGGAAACACAATGAGTCGTGTCCTGCGGTAGCATTGATGATATGATCGATGCGGGGGAGGGGGAAGGGATCCTTTGGGAAAGCCTTGTTAAGGTCCTTCAAATCAACGCACAAGTGCCAGGAGTTGTCCTTCTTAGGTACCATCACCAGGTTTGCTAGCCAGTCCGGATGTTTTATGTCTCTGATGAATCCGTCCTCCAATAGCTTGGCTAGTTCCTCTCCCATGGCTTGTCTTTTAGGTTCGGAGAAACGTTGAAGAGCCTGCTTCACTGGCTTGAATCCTTTTAGGATATTTAGGCTGTGTTCAGCCAGCCTGCGTGGGATTCCTGGCATGTCTGAAGGGTGCCAGGCAAAAATGTCCCAGTTCTCGCGTAGGAACTCTCGTAGTGTGGCGTCGACATTAGGGTTTAATTGTGCCCAGATGGAAGCTGTTTTTGTAGGGTCCGTTGGATGGACTTGGAATTTGACTATTTCGTCCGCCGGCTTAAAGGAGGTGGACTTGGATCTTTTATCAAGTATCACGTTGTCCCTGTTCACCGTGGAGCACAGCGCAGTTAGTTCTTCGGCCGCTAGGGCTTCGGATAGTGCCTCAAGGGCCAGTGCAGCTGTCTTATTTTCGGCGCGGAGTGCTATGTCCGGATCACTAACAAGAGTGATGATTCCGTTGGGGCCGGGCATTTTGAGCTTCATGTACCCGTAATGGGGTATGGCTTGGAAGATTGTAAACGCCTCCCGCCCTAGTAGAGCGTGGTATCCGCTGCTGAACGGGGCCACTTGGAATGTAATTTCTTCGGACTTGTAGTTATCCAGCGTGCCGAATACCATGTCTAGTATGATTTTTCCAGCGCAGCATGCTTCCCGACTGGGGATGATTCCTCTAAAGGTTGTGCTCCTTTGCTTAATGTGGCTCCTGTCTGTTTCCATCTTTTGAAGAGTTTCCTCATAGATGAGGTTTAATCCGCTGCCGCCATCCATGAGTACCTTGGTGAGTTAGAAGCCATCCACAATTGGACTGAGGACCAGTGTGGCTGGCACTCGGGCTGTTTGGAATTTAGGTTCGTCACTGGCATTGAAGGTAATAGCCATGTCGCTCCAAGGATTTGTTTCTACTATGTGGCAGATTTCGGACGTGATGCAGAGTGTTCGTTTCCGTCTATTATTTGACGCGAAGGTCTCAAAGACCATTAAGACCATATTATTGTCCTCGGGGTGGTGCTCTATGGTTTTTGGGAGGAGAAGATCCTCGCCACTTTTGGCCACCTGCCAGAGTATCCAGCATGTTCTAAGGATGTGCGTTGGTATTGCATCCGCTGTACTATTAAATTTGCAGGGTCCATTGAGCCATCCCTCCAGTACGGTTCCTTGCCCCGTAGAGGGCTTTTGCTTTTTTGTAGTTAACCCAGGTGTATTGTCATAATACACCCTTTTATTTTCGGACTGGGTTTGTATTCAGGGCCGGATTATCCCAAAATTTTATTTCGGTTTTCCAGGCGCTTTCCATCGCACAGTACTTTCATACTATGGACACCAAGTCGGCAAAGCATGTAATTTCGGGATGACTTATGGCGTTGAGGATTCCCTTGTCCGTGCAATTATTGCAGAAGAATGAAATTGCGTCTTCCTCGCGGCAGTCCTTTATCCTGTTCTTGACCAGGAGGAATCTGGCCCAGTAATGGTGTACTGTTTCTTCGTGCTCTTTCCTAATTTGGGATAGATCTCGTATGTTTGGGTGGGTGGGTGGAATTGAATCCGAATCCTCACCCAATCTGAGGCTCGGTGGCCAAGGAGTTTCCGAACTCGAGAGTTTGGATTCTTGGATGTTTTCCGGTAAATCTAGCCCGCTGCCTGATTCTGGGTTCGGGCTTTGAGTGACATCCTCCCCTCCGCAGGTATTCGGCTTGGAGGGATAGGGAATACGGACGTAGCTAGTCCTTAAGATGGATGAAGGGTTGCCGCATTGTTCTTCCACCACTGTAACATGATGGGTGACCTGGGGAGAGTTAATTTCTCTCAGATCGGGTTTAGCCCAACCTGATCATAGTCTGTAGCGACTCCCAGGGCGGCAATGTGCCGGTGTACAAAAAGAGGGGTACACTTTTTGTACCCCTATAACTGTGCACGGGCAGTCTGAGCCACGGGCACCACCACACCAAGCAAGGCAAGGGAGGTGAGCCAGGGTAAGACCGAAGCTCAGGAGAACTAGAACGACGCCAAGGCCAAGACCACGAAGAGGAAAGGGGACGAAGCGGACTCCCCCGGCAAGATCCTTGCCGGGAGACAGTTCTAGCAGCCCCGGCAAGACCCTTGCCGCGGTGACTCGTCCCGCGCCTACGGAGCGAATCACCCTTGAGTCCACTGCCCCCAAAGGGCAAGGATTCGGGAGACATCCCCGTGGTGGCATGCAGATCTTTGTGAAGACATCCAAGATCAGATACGCACTAAGGAGAAGACAACCCTTGGCGGGATCCCAGCCGAGGAGGACCACAAGGCCCCCGGCAAGCGCCTTGCCGGGGATGATAGCAGACGCCTCGGCAAGACCCTTGTCGGGGCCCCGGCAAGACCCTTGCCGAGGACACCCGCAGGGTCACCATCAGGCCCACGCCGACTGAACCTCCACCACCGCATGCATGCAACTGCCGACCCAACCAGCTGGGCAGGCACCTGTGTGGCGGCGTGCAGATCTTCGTGAAGACCCACCACTGCGCCACCTCAGCTACCTGCCTACCTACGTGGCATCTCAGGCGTCGCTCGCCAGGGCGCGTGTCGACACAAGAGGGAGCGGCGATGGACGAGACAGATCTCTCCCTCGTCCCTGATAAAGCAAGGACACCTAAGCAAGATGCATTAAATGCGCCTTGTCATGTAATGCGAGGGATAACCTCGCATCACGGTACCCTTTCCACCTCCTGTGTGCCATTGTGGCAACCACTTTTCCTATAAAAGGAGGCCCGAGGCGACCAGGAGAAGGATTTGGCTTTTTGGAGCTCCTCATGCCCCATAGCTGGCTTAGGAACACAGATATACAATCCCCAAAGCAGGAGTAGGGTTTTACGCATCCCCGCGGCCCGAACCTGGATAAACGAACCATGTGCTACCTGTTAGATCCGCTCTTCCCACGACCCCGCGCCCCGCTAACCGCAGTAGGGATTCTTGTGATCCCATAGGTGTCATTCCGCACCGACATATTTGGTGCGCCAGGTAGGGGGGCGCAGTTGTGAGAATCGGCTCTAGCAATCAGCCCAGCACTCCTTCGTCCTCGCGGCGCTTGGAGAGGGAAGGAGGCTAGAAGATCAGCGCTCGAGCGACTAGAAACCGAAGCTAAGTTGCACTGAACCCTTATTTGTTCTATCCTTCTTATATGAGGTTATCCCCCCCCCCCCCCGGAGATGTCACGCCTTTGTATGAGAAACCTGCACACCAGGGGGCTCTCCCACGATCGGCGATGCCCTTGCCCTGTTTCGAGTCCGCTCAACAGCTCAAGCGGCTACGTCGAGAATGGCAGAGTAGCCTTCCGCGATCGACAACGCCCTCGATTCTGACTTGAGTCAAGCTCGACAGTTCGAGCAGCCGCGTTCATAACGGAAAGGTGGCTCGTCTGGCAGCACGCGTACCCAGCAGGCACATGGGGATTCGTCCCCAAAATGCCGCTAGGGGCTTCCGCTCCGGCGAGCCTACCCAATCGACGTAGGGCGCGCATACAAAGAGGAATTGAGCAGGGAAATAACGTGCATGAAATTAAATGTACTGCAAAGTTATATTACATCACATCATTGCTGCGGTTCTAACTAAAGATGAAATTTATCTTGGTCGTGAACCTGCAGCGGCGGTGAAGAACGGGATGCCTAATCCCGGCGCTGGCCTTCCACCCTCTTGATTTCATCGATGCTGCTGATGACGGGCTTGATGCTCTCCTTGAGCACCATGAGGTCAATACCATCCGGCAAGCTATCAATCGAGGCATCGAAGTCGAGGTCGGGATTCCAGTACGCCAAATTGGTGAGGACCTTGGTCATGACCCCCCGGCAAAGTCGCCGGGCTTCCCCAGCCAACGTGGCCGCTCGGTTGGAGTGAAGATAAGCCAAGGCTCCGAGGACGCCCTCGAAGAACAGGGTCAGCTTGGTGTTGACGGTCCCGCTGCGCTCAGGGGCGTACCTAACGTTTGGCATCCCCATGGTGGCCAACTGCGAGGTGACCCTGCCGGCAACCTCCTCTAGACGGCTGATCCATCTGTTCTCGCCCGCCACATATTCCTGGTGGGAGGCGGCCTCGTTCGCCCGCAGCTGCTTCTCCTCCTCCAGGCTCCTGGTCAAGGTCTCCTCCCGAGCCCTGCTCTCCGACAACATCTTCTCGAGATCCTCCAGCTTCAGCTTGAGACCTCTGATGGAGTTTTGCGCTTCGGAGAGCTCCCCAGTCCTGCTGATGACCGCTCCTTGCGCCTCTACCAAGGCGTTGTTGATCATGCTCTTCTCGTCGGACAGCTTCAGGGCCCGCTCCTTCAGCTCGTCCCGCTCCACCTCCACCACCCTTATGTTGCCGGCATGGGCCAGAGCCTGGGCATCGAGTGCCTCTTTGTGCCTCTGCTCCACCTTGCGAGTCCGCCACGCGACAAGGGCCTCGAGCTCCTCATCCTTGCCACGGAGCGCTGCGGCAAGCTTCTCCTCACGCGCGGTGAGGTCCTCTTCCTGGGAATCCAGTGCGGCTTAATGCTGGTTCCGGCCATCTTCATGGTGAGCTCGACATTGCGCTTGGCCAATTCCTCCTGAAAGGCCCTCTGCTCCTTGCGAGTCTGGTGGAACCAGGTCTGCGTCTCAGCAACGCGCGCCTTGAAATCCACCTCCGCCTGGTCCACCGTTGCCGTCCTGGACTTAACCTAGTCCACGCGGACACGGTAGAGCGCCTGGAGTTTTCGGAAGTTGGCCCCCATAGCACGAAAAAGCTGCTCTTCTGGAGAACCATCATCGCCAACGCCCCACTCATCGACAACCTCGAGCCCGGTGGTGGGAAGCACCTCGCCGTCGAAGACTTCCCCTTCGGCGGGCGCCCGGGAACTTGATGCCCCTGGGAGATGGACGAAGAGATCGTCGCCCACCTTCAAATATCTGTCAGGGCCCGAGGTTGAGGAGGAGGGAGGCTGATCATCAACCACCTCTTCCTCGGCGGTGGCCTTGCCGGCTTCCCCGGCAGGCCCACCACTGGCACCCTCGGCAGCATCCTTGGCGGCCTCATCGGCGGCGACCTCATCAGCATCTCTGGCGGCCTCCCCGACAGCAACCCTGTCGGCCTCCGCCGCGGCCTCCTCTGGGTAGTAATGGGAGCACTGAAGCCAAGAAAAAGAATAAGGAAAAAAATAGAGACGGAGGACCGACGACTCACTAGTGCCAGGCTGTGAAGCAGAAGTCCCCTCCCTGCCAGCATTTGGCGCCGTGGCAGAGTCAACAGCGCCCAAGTTCCCCTCTTCCTCCATGTGTGTGGGCTCCATGCTTGATGCCCTTGCCGGGGACGCCCCTCGCGGCGGTGTAGTCAGTGGGGGTGGTGTGTTGGGGGTAGCCCTCTGCGGCTCCTCCTGCTGCTGCTCCCCTCCTGCAAACCCGACAAGGTCAACACCATAGCATCAAATGCCTACCACATGTCGAATAAGAGGAGGGTGACGAACTTACGCTGGGGGCTGTGACAGGGGCTGCTATCCGGGCTGCTCAACACCACCAGTGGCGTCTTTGAAGCCCCAGCAGGGGGCTGACTGCTCGCCGAGGCCTTCGCCCTCTTCACCCTCTGGGCCAACATCTCTGCATCCCTGCAAAAGCAAAAACGGATCAAGATGAGTGACTTAATTCAGAGGAATGGAAATGGCAGTAAGGAACGGAGTACTTACTCGTCATCTATCTCATCTTCCTCCGCCACTTTCCTTTTCCTCTTCCGGCTAAGAGGCCGGAGATCAAAAGTGACCTCCGCATCAAGATCCGAGTCGACATCTACCGGAGGAGGCGAAGACGGCGGGGTTTGTGCGCGCCCAGATGAGGAAGGGACTGTTGTCTTCTTCTTCTCAGCGGCCTTCGTCAGCCTCTTGGCTGCTGTGGCCCTCGTGTGATGCCCAGACCCCTCCAGGGTCAATTGAGGCCGCGTAGCCCTGCCGGGCCAGACCGGCTCGCCGGAGTCAGCCCGCCGCAGGACTCGCCCTCTTCCCCTGGTCGGCGTCGAGCCCGCCGCCACGTCCTCCTCCGACGACGACTCGTCGGCCGCGTCTTTGACAAGCGGAGCTCCAGTGTCGGCGCTGCTGACCTCCCCGGAGGCCGCCGCCCACCGGGTGGGCTCCTCTTCCTCCGCAGCCATTGCGGCCTTGTCCTCCACACCCCCGGTGCTGCCGGCCTCCATGGCAAGTTATGCCTCCCTCGCCCTAGTGGCGATGTAGTCCAGCTCTGCCTGGGTGGTGTCCATGACAAGCCACCGCTCGGCGTCGGCATTGACATACACCTCGATCAGGGTGTCAAAGAATTGCTGCACATCAGCATCCTTCGGCTCCTTCCAGCTCGGGACAGGGCCATGCGCGTTACAGTCTGGCATCATGGCGATGATCTCGGACCGACGTGAATTGTTGCACAACGGGACCACCCCCACTGGCAGCTTGAAAAACAGCCCCTTGAGGGCCTTGCCAACCTTTGCGGCAGCCCTCGCGGCCTTGCCGGTCCGTTCGGCCTCGCCATAATGACCCACATCAAGCTGGAAAAGCCGCTGGCAGAAGTGGGCATGCGCCAACACCGTGAAATTGTGGTCGAGGCCAGGGCGGAGTCACATAATGTCAGCCGGATTCGTAAAAAGCCAGGGTGGCCTCCCCTTGTTGTGCAACGGGGCGATCCGGCAACGAATGAAGTCTGCCCCGATCATCTCAAGGGTGAGTCCAGCCCGGGTGAGCCGGAGAATCCTGGTGGTGGCGATAGTGAGCCTCCCGTCAGCGGCGTCGACATCGCTCCAATCGCTGCCACGGACCGACGGCACTCGGCGGACCTTGCAGAATTCCGGCGGGTCTTCGTCCTCAATCCAGCACCACTGGCCACGCAATTCCTCCCACCTCTCCTTCACGGCACCGTCCGGGTACGCCCCCTTGGATCTTGGGATCCAGGTGACGCAACCAGAGACGGCACCTCCCGCCTGGATCCGAGGGAAGAAATAATGGCGGAAGAGCGCCGTGATGGGCAGCACCCCGGCAAAGCCTTCGCAAAGATGCGCGAAGAAGGCCATGCACGCCACCGCATTCGGAGTAAAATCCAAGAGGTGAAAGCCGAAGGTGTGCATAATGTCGCAGAAGAAATCAGAGAAAGGGGGCATAACACGCAAGAAAGATAATCGACGAAAAAGGGATACCGATTTGGAGCAAGATCGGTGCAAGCAGCAGGAATGACGCGCGTCGCCGGGTGTCCCGAATTCTCTCCCCCCGTCTTCACTCCCCATAGGGGCCTGAAGGAGGCCCGAAGCTCATGAACATCAACCGTCGAGGGGAAGAAAAAGGCGGACTTCGTCCGATCCCCCGACAGCGCGCTCTCCGGCGGCTCCACGGTCCCAGCACCCTTAGCCACCCCCTTGCCCTTGACGGATTTGGGCGCCATGGCGGCCAAGAAGTTTAGAGGGCCGAGGAAGGAGGATGGCGAAGCAACGACGGCGGGCGACGGCGGAAGCTTAGGAAGGAAGGAAGAGAGGAAACGGCGGCTCTGAGATTGGAAAAGCCACGAAGAAAGAGGAGAAAGTGAGCAGCGCGCCCGCGGTTATTCTTTATTTTATGGGGGAAACACGGGCTGCCTCCTTTCACATTAACTGTGATGTGACGCATGCCCGCGGGAACCAACCCCATGCATGCTGCCCACGTAACACGCACCTCCCCACGCTGCGCCACGCGTGGGAGTCGTGGGAAGCGCAGCGCACGAAGAACCTTACCGCGGTAAAAACCGCCCCGCCTACCCGCGCATCATTTTTGGGCCTAGCCCAACAACGCGTTGCGCTTATGTGTGGTCCAGGCCCGGGGGCTCCTGTCGGTGTACAAAAAGAAGGGTACGCTTTTTGTACCCCTATAATTGTGCACGGGTAGTCTGAGCCACGGGTACCACCACACCAAGCAAGGCAAGGGAGGTGAGCCAGGGTAAGACCGAAGCTCAAGAGAACTAGAACGACACCAAGGCCAAGACCACGAAGAGCAAAGGGGACGAAGCGGACTCCCCCGGCAAGATCCTTGCCGGGAGACAGTTCTAGCAGCCCCGGCAAGACCCTTGCCGCGGCGACTCGTCCCGCGCCTACGGAGCGAATCACCCTTGAGTCCACTGCCCCCAAAGGTCAAGGATTCGGGAGACATCCCCATGGTGGCATGTAGATCTTTGTGAAGAAATTCAAGATTAGATACGCACTAAGGAGACGACAACCCTTGGCGGGATCCCAGCCGAGGAAGGCCAGAAGGCCCCCGGCAAGCGCCTTGCCGGGGATGACAGCAGGCGCCTCGGCAAGAACCTTGCCGGGGCCGCGGCAAGGCCCTTGCCGAGGACACCCGCAGGGCCACCATCAGGCCCACGCCGACTGAACCTCCACCACCGCATGCATGCAGCTGCCGACCCAACCAGCTGGGCAGGCACCTGCGTGGCGGCATGCAGATCTTCGTTAAGACCCACCACTGCGCCACCTCAGCTGCCTGCCAACCTACGTGGCATCTTAGGTGTCGCTGGCCAGGGCGCGTGTCAACACAAGAAGGAGCAGCGACGGACGAGACAGATCTCTCCCCCGTCCCCAATAAAGCAAGGACACCTAAGCAAGACGCATTAATGCGCCTGTCATGTAATGCGAGGGATAACCTCGCATCACTGTACCCTTTCCACCTCTTGTGTGCCACTGTGGCAACCCCTTTTCCTATAAAAGGAGGCCCGAGGCGACCAGGAGAAGGATCCGGCTTTTTGGAGCTCCTCATGTCCCATAGCTAGCTCAGGAACACAGATATACAATCCACCAAAACAGGAGTAGGGTTTTACGCATTCTCGCAGCCTGAACCTGGATAAACGAACCGTGTGCTACATGTTAGATCCGCTCTTCCCACGACCCCGTGCCCCGCTAACCGCAGTAGGGATTCTTGTGATCCCATAGGTGTCGTTTCCTTACCAACACAATGCGATCCGAGAGCTCGTTCAAGGAAGAGAGCTCCATTGGATCTAACTGCTCGGCGAGTTCCGAGTTGACATGAAGATTGATTTTGATGACCCGAGAAGTCATCATCGGCGCAACGGCCGAACAGGCGGTCATAAGAAAACCACCTAGCCGGAGAGTTTGGCCGACAGCCAGAGCTCCCTCAGCGATGGTGCCGTCTTTAAAGACGGGACGAGACATTCTTCCTGGTGGCGACGGCACAGCGGAACTCTCAATAAAAGCACCAATGTCGGTGTCAAAACCGGCGGATCTCGGGCAGGGGATCCCGAACTGTGCGTCTAGGCCGAATGGTAATAGGAGACAAGGGACATGAAGTTTTACCTAGGTTCGGGCCCTCTTGATGGAGGTAAAACCATACATCCTGCTTGATTAATATTGATGATATGGGTTGAGGGAGTCCTAGATTAGGGGGTGTTCGGATAGCCGGACTATACCTTCAGCCGGACTCCTGGACTACGAAGATACAAGATTGAAGACTTCGTCCCGTGTCCGGAAGGGACTTTCTTTGGCATGGAAGGCAAGCTTGGCGATACAGATATGTAGATCTCCTACCATTGTAACTGAATCTATGTAACCCTAACCCTCTCCAGTGTCTATATAAACCGGAGGGTTTTAGTCCGTAGGACACAACAATCATACCATAGGCTAGCTTCTAGGGTTTAGCCTCTCCGATCTCGTGGTAGATCTACTCTTGTACTACCCATATCATCAATATTAATCAAGCAGGACGTAGGGTTTTACCTCCATCAAGAGGGCCCGAACCTGGGTAAAACTTCGTGTCCCTTGCCTCCTGTTACCATCCGGCCTAGACGCATAGTTCGGGACCCCCTAACCGGGATTCACCCGGTTTTGACAACGACATTGGTGCTTTCATTGAGAGTTCCTCTGCGTCGTCGCCATCAGGAAGGATGCCTCGCCCCGTCTTTAAAGACGGCACCGTTGCTAAGGGAGCTTTGGCTGTCGGCCAAACCCTCCGGCTAGGTGGTTTTCTTATGACCGCCTGTTCGGCTTCTGCACCGACGATGACCTCTCGAGCCATCGAAAACAATCTTCATGTCAGCTCGGAACTCGTCGAGGAGTTAGATCCAATGGAGCTCTCCTCCATAAACGAGCTCTTGGATCGCATCACCGCCCTGGGAGTCGCTACGGATTACGACCAGATTGGGCCTAAACCCGATCTAAGAGAGATTAACTCTCCCCAAGTCACCCATCACGTTGCCGTGGTAGAGGAACAGTTCGGTGACCCTTCATCTATCTTAAGGACTAGCTACATCCGGATTCCCGATCCCTCCAAGCCGGATACTCGTGGAGGGGAGGATATCACTCAAGACCTGAACTTAGAGTCAGGCGACAGGCTGGATTCATTGGACAACATCCAGGAATCCAAATTTTCGAGTTCGGAAATTCCTCGGCCTCTGAACTTCAGATTGGGTGAGGCTTCAGATTTAATTCCACCCACCCACCCGAACATAAGCGATCTATCCCAAATCAGGCAAGAGCCTGAAGAAAAAGTACATCATTACTGGGCCAGATTCCTCCTGGTTAGGAACAGGATAAGGGACTGCCGCGAGGAAGACGCAATCTCAATCTTCTGCAATAATTGCACGGACAAGGGAATCCTCAACGCCATAAGTCGCCGTGATATTACACGCTTCGCTGACTTGGCGTCCATTGTACGAAAGTATTGTGCGATGGAAAGCGCCTGGAAAACCGAAATAAAATTTTGGGACGATCCGGCCCTGAATACAAACTCAGTCCGAAATAAAAGGGTGCATCATCGCCAGACACCCGGGTCAAACACCAAAAAGCAAAAACCCTCTCCAGGGCATGGAACCGTACTAGAAGGATGGCTTAATGGACCCTGTAAAATTCAAAGTACAGAGGACGCCACACCAACTCACAGCCTTAGAGCATGTTGGATACTCTGGCAGGTGGCCGAAATTGGCGAAGATCTCCTAATTCCGGAGGCCACAGAAAGCCACCCCAGAGACACCAGTACGGTATTAACAGTCTTCAAGACTTTCGCATCAAATAATATGCGAAAAAGGACACTCCACAGCCTTGCCGAAGTCTACCAAGTAGCAACAATAAACCCATGGAGTGACACGGCTATTACCTTTAACGCCAGTGATGAACCTAAATTCCAAACAGCCCGAGCACCAGCCGCATTGGTCCTCAGTCCAATAGTGAACGGCTTTCGTCTTACCAAGGTACTCATGGACGGCGGCAGCGGATTGAACCTCATTTATGAGGAAACCCTTCAAAAAATGGAAATAGACTGGAACCGCATTGAGTGAAGTAGCACAACCTTTAGAGGAATAATCCCCAGTCGGGAAGCGCGCTGTACAGGAAAAATCACACTAGATGTGGTGTTCTGCATGCCGGATAATTATAGGTCCGAAGAGGTCACATTCTATGTGCCTCCGTTCAGCAGCGCTTATCACGCTCTGCTAGGGCGGGAAGCGTTTACAATCTTCCAAGCAATACCCCATTACGGGTACATGAAGCTCAAGATGCCCGGGCCTAACGGGATCATCACTCTCGCTAGTGATCCGGACATAGCACTCCGCGCCGAAAACAAGACAGCCGCACTGGCCCTCGAGGCACTATCCGAAGCCATAGCGGCTGAGGAACTGACTGCGCTGCGCTCCACGGTTAATAGGGACAATGTGGTACTCGACAAAAGATCCAAGTCCACCTCCTTTAAACCGGCGGACGAAATAGTCAAATTCCAGGTCCATCCAATGGACCCCAATAAAACAGCTTCCATCGGGGCACAGTTAAACCCTGATGTAGACGCCGTACTACGAGAGTTCCTACGAGAGAACTGGGACATTTTCGCCTGGCACCCTTCAGACATGCCAGGAATCCCACGCAGGCTGGCCGAGCATAGCTTAAATATCCTAAAAGGATTCAAACCTGTCAAACAAGCTCTTCGGCGTTTTTCCGAACCTAAGAGACAGGCCATGGGAGAGGAGCTAGCAAAGCTATTGGAGGCCGGATTCATCAGAGATATAAAACATCCAGACTGGCTAGCAAACCTGGTGATGGTACCAAAGAAGGACAAATCCTCGTGCCTGTGCATAGATTTGAAAGACCTTAATAAGGCTTGCCCAAAGGATCCCTTCCCCCTCCCCCCGCATCGATCAAATTATCGATGCTACCGTAGGACACGATTTGTTGTGTTTCCTCGACGCATATTCCGGCTACCATCAAATCAAGATGGCAGAATCAGACCAAGCCGCAACGGCATTTATCACACCATACGACCTATTTTGCTTCAACACAATGCCCTTCGGGCTCAAAAACGCCGGCGCAACATCTCAGCACATGATTCAGACATGTCTGGCAAACCAGAACGGCAATACAGTGGAGGCATATGTAGATGATGTGGTCGTCAAAACAAGACATGTTGAATCTCTAATAGACGACTTGAGGCTCACATTTGATAACCTCCGAACATACGACATCAAGCTCAACCCGGAAAAATGCGTTTTCGGCGTTCCAGCCAGAAAGCTCTTGGGCTTCATTGTATCCGGTAGAGGAATTGAAGCAAATCCAGCCAAGATCCGAGCTCTGTCACAATTGGATATCCCAAAGGACCTCAAACAAATACAAAAGTTAACCAGATGCGTGGTGGCTCTAAGCCGCTTTATCTCCCGCTTGGGAGAAAAGGCCCTACCCCTTTACCGCCTCCTTCAGCGCACCGAACACTTCGAATGGACGGATGCAGCCACGGCCGGACTCGACGAAATAAAAGCCATGTTGGCAACAAAGCCAGTCATGGCCGTGCCAAACATTGGCGAACCAATGCTATTGTACATTGCAGCAACACATCAGGTTGTAAGCGCAGTGCTCGTCGTCGAACGAGAAATGGACGGACACAAATTCCCCCTTCAAAAGCCGGTCTATTATGTGTCCACTGTCCTCACTCCGTGCAAATCACGGTACCCGCATTATCAAAAGATTGCGTACGCGGTATTCATGGCATCCCGGAAGCTACGACACTACTTTCAAGAGTGTTCAATAACAGTAGCCTCGGAAGTACCACTTAACGATATTATAAACAACCCTGACGCAACAGGCCGGATTGCAAAATGGGCCATTGAGCTCCTCCCGTTCGACATAACTTATAAGCCACGGCGAGCCATCAAGTCGCAAGTTTTGGCCGACTTCGTCGCAGAATGGATGGAGGCCGAACTCCCTAAAGAGTACGGCACATATTCAAATTGGATCATGCATTTTGACGGCTCCAAGATGTTGGCCAGACTAGGGGCTGGTATCATTTTGACGTCCCCCACAGGAGACACAGTTCAATACGTACTCCAGATTATGTACACAGACTCCAACAATTTAGCCGAATATGAGGCCCTTTTACATGGTCTCCGGATGGCAGTATCCATGGGCATTCAACGCCTAGAGGTGCGCAGGGACTCGAACCTCGCAATATCCCAAATAAATGGAGACTTCGATGCCAAGGATCCAAAAATGGTAGCTTACCACAACGTCGTCCTAAAAATGTTAGCTCGGTTCGAAGGGCTTGAATTTCACCATATAGCCCGGGAAAAAAATCAGGCGGCAGATGTCCTGGCACGCATCGGCGCAAAACGCGATGTAGTCCCCCCCAACATCTTCTTGGAAAGGCTGTTCAAGCCATCCGTAGTATGGGAAGGGGAGCCGAACAATAACAACCCAGACCCAACCGCACTGCCCGGCACCGAACATTCTGACACAATCGGAGGCTCTGCCAATGAAATAACACCTTCAGCCCACGTAATAATGGTCGTCATCGCCCCGTGGACAAAACCATTCCTCGCCTACCTTACTAGGCAGGAACTCCCCGAGGACCAAAATGAGGCATGCTGCATAGTGCGGCGATCCAAATCCTACAAAGTCCACGAGGGAGAGCTTTATAAGAAAAGCACTACCGGAGTCCTTCAATGGTGCATCTCCGAAGAGGAAGGGCGGAACCTCCTGGCTGAAATTCATGCCGGACTCGGCGGTCATCACGCTGCAGCTCGGTCCCTTGTAAGCAAGGCCTTCTGTACAGGCTTTTATTGGCCGACGGCCCGGGCAGACGCCCAGGACTTAGTCCAACGATGCGTCGGTTGCCAGCTCTTTGCAAACCAAAGCCATATACCACCCACCGCCCTCCAAACTATCCCCATCACTTGGCCCTTCGCGGTCTGGGGGCTTGACATGGTTGGACCCCTTAAAGGCAGAACCCACAAGCAAAAATACTTACTGGTCATGGTAGATAAGTTCACCAAATAGATAGAAGCCAAGCCTGTTAAGAGGGTCGAATCCGGACCGGTGATAGACTTTATATCCGGGGTTGTACACTGTTACGGCGCCCCCCATAGCATCATCACTGATAACGGCACGAACTTTACGGCTGACGAGGTAAAACTCTGGTGCAAAAACATGGGCAGCAAGCTCGATTATGCTTCCGTCTATCACCCATAAACTAACGGCCAGGTCGAACGTGCAAATGGTCTTATCATGAGAGGCATCAAACCCAGATTAGTGCGGTCCCTCAAGGAATCTAACACGCACTGGGTAGAGGAGCTCGAGTCCGTACTCTGGGGGCTGCGGACCACGCCGAATCTCACAACCGGATACACACTATTCTTTATGGTGTACGGTGCAGAGGTAGTTTTGCCTTGCGACATAATTCATGACTCACCTCGAGTACGCATGTACGAAGAAAGAGAAGCGGAGCTCGATCGGCAGGATAGTTTGGACGCATTGGAGGAGGAGCGTGACGTGGCAAAAGCCCGTTCCGCATTCTATCAACAGCAGCTCGAAGATACCAAAGCAGAGAAGTACGGGCCAAAAATTACAACATTGGCGAATTAGTTCTACGTCTGCCGGACAAGAAAAAGTACAAACTCAAGCCCAAGTGGGAAGGTCCCTTCATAATTGACCAAGTCCTGACTGGTGGAGCGTACCGCCTGCGAGATGCATCGGATAACCGACTCGAGCTGAACCCATGAAACGCAGCCCGTCTTCGAAGATTCTACGCCTAGCGCTGGACTCTATGTTCGTCTCCTTCCTTTGTCCATTTTTTATATACTGTCTATCTTACATTTCTCTCCTTCTCCCCTTCCTTTCTCTTATAGCCTTTCAAGGCTCATCAAATGACGTGCTATTCGCACTCATTAAACCTGGGGGCTTCTTTTAACAGAAGCTTATTTATACGGGCTTCATGCCCAACACATGTGTTACACTTCCGCATGTACCTTTTGTCTCACCATTATATGCATCGATATGACTTAAGTTTTGGCCAAGCTGGGTTGCCTGGCTCCTGTGCTTACCTCTACGTTCCCAATTATTCGGCTAGGCGGTAAAGGGAGCACCTCTGCGATTGTTACTGCCGGATCAGCCGGATGTGTACCTCAGACTGGGTGAACCCGAAAGCTAGCGTTCTTAAGGGAATATTCGGTCGGTGACCTAAAAGATGATCTTTTCACTTATTTATTTATGCGCCCCCAGATGCTTTTTCCCGTGTCTTTTTTGTAGAATGGGCATGCACTTTAGGGAATGCCTCCCAGGGAAAGGAACCCCTAACGGAACTATTCTCCCTGGAAGATGTTTCTTACTAACCATGTAATATAACATAACTAGTCGGGCACTTGTCTGTTCACGCACTAATGACCCCTACGCCTGGTCTCCATGCATTCCCCGGTTCTTATATAACCGCATGGGAATTCGGACACACTCCGGACCATCAGGTCCCGAGGCTGAAGCGAAAAGGTCGGCCATGACAAACGATCTACAATCCGGCTATAAGGCATTATAAATGTCAATTAAATTACATAGTCATTCTGACTGATTGTATTCCTCTTCAATACCATCTAACATGCTGTCTAATTTACAGTCCTACTGGGAATACTTTGCGGCCAATTCTACTTGGCCGTATACTAAGCTTACAGGAATCTCCTTCCCATCAGGCCCCACAGGATCGACCTCGGCCATGTGGTTGGGTCAGTGTCAGTGTCAAAACCGGTGGATCTCGTGTAGGGGGTCCCGAACTGTGCCTCTAGGCAGGATGGTAATAGGAGGCAAGGGACACAAAGTTTTACCCAGGTTCGGGCCCTCTCGATGTAGGTAAAACCCTACGTCCTTCTTGATTAATATTGATGATATGGGTAACACAAGAGTAGATCTACCACGAGATCGAGGAGGCTAAACCCTAGAAGCTAGCCTATGGTACGATTGTTGATGTGTATGTTGTCCTACAGACTAAAACCCTCCGGTTTATATAGACACCAGAGAGGGTTAGGGTTACACCAAGTCGGTTACAATGGTAGGAGATCTTCATATCAGTATCGCCAGGCTTGCCTTCCACGCCAAGGAAATTCCCTTCCGGACACGAGCGGAGTCCTCAATCTTGTATCTTCATAGTCCAGGAGTCCGGCTGAAGGTATGGTCCGGCTATCTGAACACCCGCTAATCCAGGACTCCCTCAGTAGCCCCTGAACCAGGCTTCAATGACGACGAGTCCGGCGTGCAGATTATCTTCGGCATTGCAAGGTGGGTTCCTCCTCCAAGTACTTCATAGAAGATTTTGAACACGAAGATAGTGTCCGGCTTTGTAAAATAAGTTTGCACATATTGCCATAGAGAGAATAATATTTACACCAATCTAATCTGCTGACGTATTCCGTGGCGTGACACACCACGGCCAAGCCTTTATACGAGTCGTTTGATTATCCCACCTCAGCGCGTTATGCTAGGCGGTTTCTTTGGGACGATCGTGTCCCCTTATCCCAGGATTCTCATCAATACGGGCGTGGGTAACCCAACTACTTCTAGGACTCCTAGATTATAGGCAAGTCCAAACGGACACGGAGAGGACGCTTGATATTCACCCTCTTTATAAAGGTGACAAGGCATTTATTTTCCCTCCCGTGCTCAATCGAATCCTTCCCCCACCTCAAGCTCAAACGCTCGAAGTTCAGGTCAGGCGCCCCGAACCTTTAGTCATGTCCGGATCTAGCCTTCAAGGCCAATGGATGCCTTCCACCGTCATGGAAGAAGGCATCAGGAATTTGAGGGAGGCCAGATATCTGATTGCCGAGATTTTGCATCGGCTGCCTCCCCGAGGGCAGGCTGTTCCCACCCCTGAACCCAATGAGAATGTCGTGTTTGTCTCCCACTTCCTCCGAGGTCTAGGCCTTGCTTTGGATCCTTTCGTCAGGGGTCTGATGTTTTATTATGGGCTAGACTTCCATGATCTAGCTCCGGACTCTTTTCTTCATATCACGACATTCATTGTCGTGTGCTAGGCCTTCCTCCGGGTCACCCCTCACTTTGGCCTCTGGCTCAAGACCTTTGAAGCGAAGCTAAAGATGATCGAGGGGCAACATGCAGCATGTGCAGGTGCCTCAATACGCAAGATGACGGGAGCTCCGTGGCCCAAAGGTTCCAACCCAGAGGTGTCTGAATTGTGGCAACAGGAGTGGTTCTACATCACGGCTCCTAGAAGTGCCAAGTGGGCGGCCGCCCCTGTTTTCTGCTCGGGCCCTCCATCACAACTGATGTCATGCATCACCAGATGTCTGAGCTGGGGGGCCAACCAAGGACGTGCCTATACTGCAAAGCCGCATTCAAGATCACTTCAATGGAGATTTCAGTTTGGTTGCGGTACTACAAGTTATGCTGGTTCGTCAAGTCCAGCCTTGCAAACGTCGACCTCTTCGCCTATGGGAGTTCAATCCCAAGGGACCGCGCGTCATTCAAAATTTTCTCAGCCTGACGCACGAGGATATGTACAAGTCATTCTTCATACCTCAGGTGGAGTGTTCGGAAATCTCCGAGGACGTGGGCCTGAGTAGTAACCGCGCCGCCGAACCGGTAAGGCATCTTCCGGCTGAACATACAATCTCTGCTTTGTTACGAAGTTGTTTCTGGGAGTTCGCTTTTTGACCAGGACTGGTAACAAAGGCGAAGCTGATTCGGTGTTCGCCCCCCCCCCCCCTCCCTGAGGGTTTGGAAAATCCGGTATTGGAAAAGATGCTCCAGACCGCACCTTGCCCGGAGCCCTTGAAGGAAGATACTGTGGAGAATAATGCGGGCGGATGCGGGCCCCCAACGTTGCCCATTCTAGCCGAGGGAGCGAGCGTTTCCATGAGGGAAGGCGACCAGAAGAGGAAAAGGACTGCGCCCGGGGATCCGGAAGCCGAAGCTTCCAAACGGGAGAAGAAGTCTCGCACAGAGGGTCCTTCCTTGGGGGCGCCATTGCCGCACAAAGTCCGCAGGGGGATCAATTCTCCCGCGAGTCGTAAGTGACCCGAAATACTTTAATAGTACAGATATGCCATCTTTTGTCTTTTGAGAAGATAACCACCGCATATATTTTTGCAGTTCGGGCCTTAGCCCCTCTCAGATGAGCTCATCTTCGGGGGATCTTCTTCCAGAGATGATGGAGAGCGAAACGCCTCCTCCGAACTCCTCTGCTCCGGAAGCGGGCGATCCTGAAGTGTCGTCACGGAGGGCCTCTCCGAGTCCGGTGAGGCCAAAAGATAATCCATTTGACCCCCGAAGCTCCCAATGTCCGTCTCCCGAAGAGAGAAGACAAAAGAGTCCGGCACCATCTAGTGTGCGATCGGATGTTCTGAGGGAGTTGGTGGGGCGAGCGGCCATCTCAGATGAACACCGTATGCTAATGAATACGGTGATGGAGAGAATATCATCCGCCAAAAGCGGATTGCATGAAGCTTTTATGAGTCTACTGATAGGCTTTGAGGTACGTAAAAGAATGTATGATAATCCTACACATGCTAGGTGTGCCCTGTGTAGGTAGTAGCCCCTGAGACTCTGGTTGTCGTCGGAAACGACGACGAACAGAGGATCATATTCCCAGGAAATAACCATACTTCCTTTATGTGCGGGTGATGGAAGCTCCGGTGGCTAGCCGGACTAGCAAGTTTGCCCATTTAGAACGGCAGTTGGATGTGGCAGACACCGACATTGAGCTTGTTAACAAAAGGCTTGACGAGGCACGGGGTAAGTGTCAATATCTGGTAAACGCCACATAGGAAGAGCAGCATGATGCCAGTATCTTAAATATGTTGTGACTGTAGATGGAGCTGCCACTGTTGAAGCCTTGCTAGCAGAACTTGCCCGAGCCAAGGAACAAGCAAGGTTAGGTAATGCGGCTGCTGTGAAGGCGGCCGAAGAGTTGCAAGCCGAGAGGGCCGCGAATAGCGAGACCCGAAACAAGATAGCCAAGATGGCTATAGAATTAAAAGCCGCCGCCGACCGTTGTCGGGTTCTTGAAAAGGAAAACCAAGCGAAGGCATCGGACCTTGAGAAGGCCGCTGCGACGAAAAAGGATCTCGCTCTGCTATGAGGACAAAGAAGGAGGAGCTACGAGAAGCCGGGGATATTGTCGCTGGAAAATCCTTTATGTTGCGGAGGAAATTCGGAGATCCATGGTATGCCCCTCTGGATCGGCTGTGGAGTTCGGAGGATGCGTATATGGATTTGGCGACGAGCGCTGCCGATGCGGCCAAGTACTTCCAGGGTCAGACGGACCATGGAGTAGACCAGCTGTTTTGAAGGCAATTCCATTCTCCCGAGCATCCACTTTCATTGACTGACCAAGTAGCCGAGTGGGCCAATCTAAATAGGTTGTCCGGCCTCTCTATGAGATCTGTTGTGGATCAGCTATGGCCGGGAAGGCCAAAACCGAACAGTTATTTCAGCTTGGTGCAGCAGGTCCTTGACGTGGTGCCGCGTATTGATGCGATGAGGAGGTCGGCGTGTGTCGGTGTCAAAACCGGTGGATCTCGGGTAGGGGTCCCGAACTGTGCGTCTAGGCCGGATGGTAACAGGAGGCAGGGAACACGATGTTTTACCCAGGTTCGGGCCCTCTTGATGGAGGTAAAACCCTACGTCCTGCTTGATTAATATTGATGATATGGGTAGTACAAGAGTAGATCTACCACGAGATCAAGGAGGCTAAGCCCTAGAAGCTAGCCTATGGTATGATTGTTGTATATGGAGTTGATTGCCTACGGACTACAACCCTCCGGTTTATATAGACACCGGATAGGGTTAGGGTTACATAGAGTCGGTTACAATGGTAGGAGATCTTGAATATCCGCATCGCCAAGCTTGCCTTCCACGCCAAGGAAAGTCCCATCCGGACACGGGACGAAGTCTTCAATCTTGTATCTTCATAGTCCAGGAGTCCGGCGGAAGGTATAGTCCGGCTACCCGAACACCCCCTAATCCAGGACTCCCTCAGTAGCCCCTGTACCAGGCTTCAATGATGATGAGTCCGGCGCGCAAATTGTCTTCGGCATTGCAAGGCGGGTTCCTCCTCCAAGTCCTTCATAGAAGATTGTAAACACCAAGAGTAGTGTCCGGCTCTGCAAAATAAACTTCCACATATTGCCGTAGAGAGAATAATATTAACACAAATCAAATTTGCTGACGTATTCCGCAAAGCGTCATCACACTACAGCCAAGTCCTTCACTCGAATCGTTTTCACTTTTCCACCTCAGCGTGTTTTGCGAGTCGGTTTCCTTGGCACGTCTTGTCAAAGCAGAGATCGTGTACCCTTTGTTTACGGGATTCTCGTTAATACGGACGTGGGTAACCCAACCGTGCCACTTATCACGGCGCTTGGGAGGCAAGCGAGTCTTACTAGGCTGGTGGGGACGCATAGTCGCATCCGCCCATATAAGGGGATAAGGATCCACCTTTTTACCTACGCCTTCTTCCTCCTTTGCCTATCCATCTTCTGCGCACCCGAGCTCTAGCGCCCAAGCCCGCGCTTCCTACCTCAACCCTCTCCAACAATGTCCGGAGCGGGAGGCAAGTGGATTGTCTCCTCCGTCACGGAGGGCCATGTCAAAAGGTTAAGGAAGGCCGGATACTTGTCCAAAGACATCGCGCACCGGCTTCCTGAGTAGGGGCAGCTTCTCCCCACCCCAAGGCCCCATGAGAGGGTAGTATTTCTTCCCCACTTCCTCCGTGGACTGGGTTTTCCTCTCCACCCATTTGTCTGCGGGCTCATGTTCTACTATGGCCTAGATTTCCACGATCTGGCCCCGAACTTCATCCTCAATATCTCGGCGTTTATCGTCGTGTGCGAGGCTTTCCTCTACATTCGCCCCCATTTCGGCCTCTGGCTCAAGACCTTCAACGTCAAGCCAAAGGTGGTGCACGGCAACCAGGCGGAGTGCGGAGGTGCCATGGCGGGCAAAATTGCCAACGTCCTATGGCTCGAGGGCTCCTTTGTGGAGACCTTGAAGGGGTGGCAGTCAGGGTGGTTTTACATCACTGAGCCACGCGATCCGAAGTGGATCACAACCCCTGAATTCCGATCCGGACCCCCTACGTGGCTCACGTCCTGGAAGGAGACGAGCTTGTCATGGGGCGACGAAGGAGAGTTGACCGGACAGCAAAAATGCATCCAGTCCCTGGTGAACAAGCAGCTCAAGATTGTCAACGTAATCCAGGTCATGCTCGTCCGCCGGATCCTTCCGTGTCAAGAACGAGACTTCAATTTGTGGGAGTTCAACCCAGCGCAGCACCGAACTCTAAGCAGGCTCTTCGACACGACGTATGAAGATGTCTAGAGGGGGCTAACCAAAGGCGCCGAGGCTCCCACATCTGCCTCCGAAGACCGCGGATTCAGCTCGCAACGTCCTGCTGGCGAGGTAAGATATTTCCATCCTTTACAGGATGTTAAGTTTTTTCATAGTTGACTCTATGCGGGATCTAAACTCCCTCGCCTTTGACAGGATTGGCGGGAGAAGTCCGGACAGATTAACTGCTCGGCTCCCTTGCCCGAAGACCCAGCCCCTGCTCTCCTAGAGAAGCTACTTGTTCCGGCACCTTATGTGGTGCCGGAGACGAAGGCCAAGAAGAAGAAGGCCACGGGGACTCGAAAGAGTTCCCGGCATATGGTGGTGTCGGACTACTCGTCCGACGAGTCTGAGATGCACTACTCCCGTGAAGACGAGGAGGAGGAAGAAGAAACCTCTCCCCCTCCAGCGGGGGGAGGAGAGAAGAGGAAGGCTGCCCCAGTAGGGGAGGCCGAGTGGTCCAAGAAGAGGAAAACCCCTCCGCAGGACTACGTCCCCGACGCCGACGAGGACGAAGAGGAGTGGCCGGGCAGGGCCAAGCGTCCGGCGAGATCGTAAGTGTTCGGATACCAGAGTGACTCGTGATATTCCTTTTGTTGCATAGCTTTCCCTAATGTCGGATATAATCATGCAGTCCGCCCAAGGACAGGCTCGACGAGTCGTCGAGCGGCTCCCGGGATTCCTCGGACGTGAATTCAGTTCCGCCTACTGCTCCCCCTGTGCTGCGGATGACGCCGAAGTGGCGTCGTGACAAGCTCCGGGGCGAGAGGTGGTGGAGGAGGAGCCGCGAGGCGACCTCCCGGACTCCAGGAGTGAAGGGGACAAGACCCCCCTGGGTTCCAAGTCTGGCTTTAAGCCGGACACTACGCCGGAATCATCAACGGTTCCGGACTGCGGTAGGCGAACTCCTGCCAAGAGGAGCAAGCCTACTGAGCCGGCGTCCTCCGTCCAGCCGGAGGCGCCGGACAATCTGCTAGAGGAGCTTAAGGGCGCCTCCATCAACGAGGAGCACCGTGCCGTCATGAGTACAGTGATCCAGAAGGTTCGATCCGCCAAAAGTGGACTGACTGAAGCTTGTGCTAGCCTTCTAACAGGCTTTGAGGTAAGTAAAAATATGTAAAAATATTACCATATAGACAGTAGCCCCTGATGCTCTGTTTGGCGTTCGGAAAGAAAAGCCGAATAGAGGATCTATTAAATATCGTAGGAGTCTAACTAAAAAGGAGTCAATATACGTATGCAGGCTTCGCTGCTGGACACCGCCGCACTGACTGCGGAGGTGGGTGCCCTGAAGCAGGGCCTCGAACGGACCGAGCAAGAGCTCGGCCTTGCCAAACGGCAGCTCGAGGAGAAAGAAGGTAAGAGATACCTTATAGAAGAAATGCCTATAGGGAGGCGCAATTGCAAAAAATGACAGGAGTATACTGCTTATTGTAGGGGCCACAACTAAGGTGGCGACCCTCAAGCAGGCGCTGTCCGAGGCTGAGAAGAAAAGCGGCCACGGAGTGCGCCGAGCGGGAGAAATTTGAGGCGCAGTTCGGTGAGGTGCGGCAAGAGCTTCAGGTTCTCATGAAAAAACATGAGAGTTTGGAGCTCAACTCGAAGACGCGAGCGTCCGAGCTTGCTGCGGCCCTTAAAACTGCCAAATCTGCCAAGGCCGAAGCCCAGATGGCCCTCTAGGAATTGGATGCGGTGAAAAAGATAGCGGCGGGTAAGGCATTCTATGGCCGAACTTCCCCGCAGCATATCCGATGCCGCCGCATTCTACCGAGCCGAGGAAGGCAGCTCGACGGAGAAGGTGTTCTGGTCTCAGTACGCTGAGGCCAGACACCCTGTGCCCTTGAGTGACCAGCTGAAGCAGCTGGTCGAGCTCCACAAGGCAGCCGAACAGGCCCTGAAGGGCTTCATAGTTCGGTTGTGGCCTAGAGAGGCCCTGCCTGGGAGCTACTTTGGACTGGTGCGGCGGCTGGTGGAGGCTTGTCCAAGGCTCGAGGTCATCAAGCGCTCCGTCTGCATCGAAGGTGCTAGTAGGGCCCTTGCCCGTGCAAAGGTGCATTGGGGTAAGCTGGACGGTGAGAAGCTTGTGAAGGACGGGCCGCCGCCGGGGAAGGAGCATCGCAAGCCCGAGAACTATTACAAGGATGTTCTTGCTGGTGCCCGCCTTGTGGCGGATGAATGTACCAAGCTCTGTTGGAAAAGGCTGTGCCTAGGAGGCGCTTAGGCATGCCTAGGCGCTAGGCAATAGCCAAATGCGTCGCCTAGGGCATAAAAGGAGGTCTAGGCAGGGCAAGCAAGGAATTGCCTACCCAAACAAGAAATCATGCCACGTACTGCACTGAAATGCTAAATTGGTTATATTCCAATGGTAGTAGATGGCATTTAACTTATTTGTATGCCCTAAACTAATATCAACAACCATATAATAATCGCAAATACACTATGAGTAAAAAAAATATTACCGCCTAGGTCATGCCTTGGTCGCTTAGGCACCACCGAGGCACTAGGCGAAGGCCAACCGCCTCGCTTACGCCTACCACTTTTTCCAACCTTGGTACCAAGGATGTAATTTTTGAATGAACTCGCTCGTGTTATTCTGTGCGCTGAAAACTTGTTCATATGCGCTAAGCAATGCTTGAATTTAAAATATTACTTTCTGTGCGGCCGTTTATCAAAAAATTGAGAGATGGCCAGTCGTCGGCTTCTGCCCCCATGCCACTAGTGCTGGAGTGTTCGGGATAAACCTGAGCGCTCTTTTTCCCATGATTGGGTCCGTCGAGGTAGGCGGTCAGCACAACGAACCAGGCAATCGGACTATAATGCTTGAACACTCTCACTTAGCCATAGAACTCTATAATTTTAAATTTCGGCGAAGCCCCTAGTTCGGAAGACCGAGTTAGGGCGCTATCCACGCCTTGGCCGGACAAAGCCAGCTCCTCGCTCGAAGCGGCATAAGCCTTTAGGGTCTCGAAAAATCTCTCGAACAGCGACCGGTCTCTCGCCACATCATGACAGTCAGTTTTAGCTTTCTCCACTGAGGTGCTTAACCCAGCTCAACCGGGGCGCAATCATAGTGGTTCTCCTAGCGCTACCTTAGCCGATATAGCGGAACGTAAGGCACCAAAACATAGGAGCCGGGCAAACCCAACTATTGACCCAAATCATGATTCCGAGCCGATGCATATAGTGCTATAAGTTCGGGGTGCCGCACTTGTGAAAGTGTACGGACTTCTCACGCCATATTTATGGGTACTAAAGCCCCTGGCGTATTTTGCCGTACCATAGTGTACGTTTGCAACATGTCATAAACATATATATGAAAAGATGATAATGCAAAAAATAGACGGAAAGCTATGCATTGTTTATAGAGAGGCTATTTATCAAAGCCGAACGATACAAGTAGTGCGGGAAGCAAAAGATATTGGACTATTTAGTATGTCCTGACCAGGGGCAGGCCGCGGAATTGTATTTAAAACAGGTATACCGCTCGTAATAGAGACCACCTGGGAGTTCCATAATGCGGCATGGCTTGTCTGCCTCCCTGGATCTTGCATCGTTTGTGCGGCAGTTGAATTGCCGAACAAGAAGGAAATATGCCCTAGAGGCAATAATAAAGTTATTATTTATTTCCTTATATCATGATAAATGTTTATTATTCATGCTAGAATTGTATTAACCGGAAACATAATACATGTGTGAATACATAGACAAACTTAGTGTCACTAGTATGCCTCTACTAGACTAGCTCGTTAATCAAAGATGGTTATGTTTCCTAACCATAAACAATGTGTTGTTATTTGATTAACGAGGTCACATCATTAGTTGAATGATCTGATTGACATGACCCATTTCATTAGCTTAGCACACGATCGTTTAGTATGTTGCTATGGCTTTCTTCATGACTTATACATGTTCCTATGACTATGAGATTATGCAACTCCCGTTTACCGGAGGAACACTTTGTGTGCTACCAAACGTCACAACGTGACTGGGTGATTATAAAGGAGCTCTACAGGTGTCTCCAAGGGTAGATGTTGGGTTGGCGTATTTCGAGATAAGGATTTGTCACTCCGATTGTCGGAGAGGTATCTCTGGGCCCTCTCGGTAATGCACATCACATAAGCCTTGCAAGCATTGTGACTAATGAGTTAGTTGCGAGATGATGCATTACAAAACGAGTAAAGAGACTTGCCGGTAACGAGATTGAACTAGGTATTGGATACCGACGATCGAATCTCAGGCAAGTAACATACCGATGACAAAAGGAACAACCTATATTGTTATGCGGTCTGACCGATAAAGATCTTCGTAGAATATGTAGGAGCCAATATGGGCATCCAGGTCCCGCTATTGGTTATTGACCGGAGATGTGTCTCAGT
The DNA here is from genome assembly GCA_034509565.1 of Triticum monococcum. Taxonomy (NCBI): domain Eukaryota; kingdom Viridiplantae; phylum Streptophyta; class Magnoliopsida; order Poales; family Poaceae; genus Triticum; species Triticum monococcum. The sequence goes on along the minus strand of CM067842.1, from coordinate 68,691,298 downwards.
CATGTCTACATTGTTCTCGAACCGTAGGGTCCGCACGCTTAACGTTACGATGACAGTTATTATGAGTTTATGCATTTTGATGTACCGAAGTTAGTTCGGAGTCCCGGATGTGATCACAGACATGACGAGGAGTCTCGAAATGGTCGAGACATAAAGATTGATATATTGGATGACTATATTCGGACACCGGAAGTGTTCCGGGTGATTTCGGAGAAAACCGGAGAGCCGGCGGGTTACCGGAACCCTACTGGGGGGTTAATGGGCCTTATGGGCCTACAGTGGAGAAGTGGGAGGGGCTGCCAGGGCAGGCCGCGCGCCCCCTCTCCCCCTGGTCCGAATTGGACTAGGAGGGAGGGGTGGCGCCCCCCTCTTTCCCTCTCTTCTCCACCAATCCTACTTGGACTAGGAAAAGGGGGGGAGTCCTACTCCCGTAGGAGTAGGACTCCTCCTGCGTCACCATAGGGCCGGCTGAACCCCTCCCCCTTGGATCCTTTATATACGGGGCCAGGGGGCACCTCTGCACACACAAGTTGATCATTGAGATCGTTCCTTAGCCGTGTGTGGTGCCCCCTGCCACCATATTCCACCTCGATCATATCGTTGTAGTGCTTAGGCGAAGCCCTGCGTCGGTAGAACATCAAGATCGTCATCACGCCGTCGTGCTGACGGAACTCCTCCCCCAAGCTTTGCTGGATCGGAGCCCGGGGATCGCCATCGAGCTATACGTGTGCTAAGAACTCGGAGGTGCTGGAGTAACGGTGCTTGGATCGGTCGGATCAGGAAGAAGACGTACGACTACTTCCTCTATCTAAGTGGGAGTTCTTAAGTAATATGATTAATTGAAGTTAAATTTATCATGAACTTAGTACCTGATAGTATCTTGCTTGTTTATGTTGATTGTAGATAGATGGCTCGTGTTGTTGTTCCATTGAATTTTAATGCGTTCCTTGAGAAAGGAAAGTTGAAAGATGATGGTAGCAATTACACGGACTGGGTCCATAACTTGAGGATTATCCTCATTGCTGCACAGAAGAATTACGTCCTGGAAGCACCACTGGGTGCCAGGCCTGCTGCTGGAGCAACACCAGATGTTATGAACATCTGGCAGAGCAAAGCTGATGACTACTCGATAGTTCAGTGTGCCATGCTTTACGGCTTAGAATCGGGACTTCAAGGACGTTTTGAACGTCATGGAGCATATGAGATGTTTCAGGAGTTGAAGTTAATATTTCAAGCAAATGCCCGGATTGAGAGATATGAAGTGTCCAATAAGTTCTATAGCTGCAAGATGGAAGAGAACAGTTCTGTCAGTGAGCATATACTCAAAATGTCTGGGTATAATAATCACTTGATTCAATTGGGAGTTAAATCTTCCAGATGATTGCGTCATTGACAGAATTCTCCAATCACTGCCACCAAGCTACAAGAGCTTCGTGATGAACTATAATATGCAAGGGATGAACAAGACTATTCCCGAGCTCTTCGCAATGCTGAAAGCTGCGGAGGTAGAAATCAAAAAGGAGCATCACGTGTTGATGGTTAACAAAACCACTAGTTTCGACAAAAAGGGCAAATGGAAGAAGAAGGGGAACTTCAAAAAGAACGGCAAGCAAGTTGCTGCTCAAGAGAAGAAACCCAAGTCTGGACCTAAGCCAGAAACTGAGTGCTTCTACTGCAAGCAGACTGGTCACTGGAAGCGGAACTGCCCAAAGTATTTGGCGGATAAGAAGGATGGCAAGGTGAACAAAGGTATATGTGATCTACATGTTATTGATGTGTACCTTACTAATGCTCGCAGTAGCACCTGGGTATTTGATACTGGTTCTGTTGCTAATATTTGCAACTCGAAACAGGGACTATGGATTGAGCAAAGATTGGCTAAGGACGAGGTGACGATGCGCGTGGGAAACGGTTCCAAAGTCGATGCGATCGCGGTCGGCACGCTACCTCTACATCTACCTTCGGGATTAATATTAGACCTAAATAATTGTTATTTGGTGCTAGCGTTGAGCATGAACATTATATCTAGATCTTGTTTAATGCGAGACGGTTATTCATTTAAATCAGAGAATATATGGTTGTTCTATTTATATGAGTAATATCTTTTATGGTCATGCACCCTTGAAGAGTGGTCTATTCTTGTTGAATCTCGATAGTAGTGATACACATATTCATAATGAAGAAGCCAAAAGATGCAGAGTTGATAATGATAGTGCAACTTATTTGTGGCACTGCTGTTTAGGTCATATCGCTGTAAAGCGCATGAAGAAACTCCATACTGATGGACTTTGGGAACCACTTTATTATGAATCACTTGGTACTTGTGAACCGTGCCTCATGGGCAAGATGACTAAAACACCGTTCTCCAGTACTATCGAGAGAGCAACAGATTTGTTGGAAATCATACATACAGATGTATGTGGTCCGATGAATATTGAGGCTCGTGGCGGATATCGTTATTTTCTCACCTTCACAGATGATTTAAGCAGATATGGGTATATCTACTTAATGAAACATAAGTCTGAAAAACATTTGAAAAGTTCAAAGAATTTCAGAGTGAAGTGGAAAATCATCGTAACAAGAAAATAAAGTTTCTACGATCTGATCGTGGAGGAGAATATTTGAGTTACGAGTTTGGTGTACATTTGAAAAATTGTGGAATAGTTTCGCAACTCACGCCACCCGGAACACCACAGCGTAATGGTGTGTCCGAACGTCGTAATCGTACTTTACTAGATATGGTGCAATCTATGATGTCTCTTACTGATTTACCGCTATCGTTTTGGGGATACGCTCTAGAGACGGCCGCATTCACGTTAAATAGGACACCATCAAAATCCGTTGAGACGACGCCTGATGAACTATGGTTTGGCAAGAAACCAAAGTTGTCGTTTCTAAAAGTTTGGGGCTGCGATGCTTATATGAAAAAGCTTCAACCTGATAAGCTCGAACCAAAATCGGAGAAATGTGTCTTCATAGGATATCCAAAGGAAACTATTGGATACACCTTCTATCACAGATCCGAAGGCAAGACTTTTGTTGCTAAATTCGGAAACTTTCTTGAGAAGGAGTTTCTCTTGAAAGAAGTGAGTGGGAGGAAAGTAGAACTTGACGAGGTAACTGTACTTGCTCCTCTGTTGGAAAGTAGTACATCACAGAAAACTGTTTCTGCGACACCTACACCAATAAGTGAGGAAGTTAATGATAATGATCATGAAACTTCAGAACAAGATACTACTGAACCTCGTAGATCAACCAGAGTAAGATCCGTGCCAGAGTGGTACGGTAATCCAGTTCTGGAAGTCATGCTACTAGATCATGATGAACCTACGAACTATGCAGAAGCGATGGTGAGCCGAGGTTCCGCAAAGTGGCTTGAAGCCATGAAATCTGAGATGGGATCCATGTATGAGAACAAAGTATGGACTTTGGTTGACTTGCCCGATGACCGGCAAGCAATTGAGAATAAATGGATCTTCAAGAAAAAGACGGACGCTGACGGTAATATTACTGTCTATAAAGCTCGACTTGTCACAAAAGGTTTTCGACAAGTTCAAGGGGTTGACTACGATGAGACCTTCTCACCCGTAGCGATGCTTAAGTCTGTCCGAATCATGTTAGCAATTGCCGCGTTTTATGATTATGAAATTTGGCAGATGGATGTCAAAACTGCATTCCTGAATGGATTTCTTGAAGAAGAGTTGTATATGATGCAACCGGAAGGTTTTGTCGATCCAAAGGGAGCTAACAAAGTGTGCAAGCTCCGGCGATCCATTTATGGACTGGTGCAAGCCTCTCGGAGTTGGAATAAACGCTTTGATAGTGTGATCAAAGCATTTGGTTTTATACAGACTTTTGGAGAAGCCTGTATTTACAAGAAAGTGAGTGGGAGCTCTATAGCATTTCTGATATTATATGTGGATGACATATTGCTGATTGGAAATGATATAGAAATTCTGGATAGCATAAAGGGATACTTGAATAAGAGTTTTTCAATGAAAGACCTCGGTGAAGCTGCTTACATATTGGGCATTAAGATCTATAGAGATAGATCAAGACGCTTAATTGGACTTTCACAAAGCACATACCTTGACAAAATTTTGAAGAAGTTCAAAATGGATCAAGCAAAGAAAGGGTTCTTGCCTGTGTTACAAGGTGTGAAGTTGAGTCAGACTCAATGCCCGACCACTGCAGAAGATAGAGAGAAAATGAAAGATGTTCCCTATGCTTTAGCCATTGGCTCTATCATGTATGCAATGCTGTGTACCAGACCTGATGTGTGCCTTGCTATAAGTTTAGCAGGGAGGTACCAAAGTAATCCAGGAATGGATCACTGGACAGCGGTCAAGAACATCCTGAAATACCTGAAAAGGACTAAGGATATGTTTCTCGTATATGGAGGTGACAAAGAGCTGACCGTAAGAGGTTACGTTGATGCAAGCTTTGACACTGATCCGGACGATTCTAAATCGCAAACCGGATACGTGTTTACATTAAACGGTGGAGCTGTCAGTTGGTGCAGTTCTAAACAAAGCATCGTAGCGGGATCTACATGTGAAGCGGAGTACATAGCTGCTTCGGAAGCAGCGAACGAAGGAGTCTGGATGAAGGAGTTCATATCCGATCTAGGTGTCATACCTAGTGCATCGGGTCCAATGAAAATCTTTTGTGACAATACTGGTGCAATTGCCTTGGCAAAGGAATTCAGATTTCACAAGAGGACCAAGCACATCAAGAGACGCTTCAATTCCATCCGGGATCTAGTCTAGGTGGGAGACATAGAGATTTGCAAGATACATACGGATCTGAATGTTGCAGACCCGTTGACTAAGCCTCTTCCACGAGCAAAACATGATCAGCACCAAGGCTCCATGGGTGTTAGAATCATTACTGTGTAATCTAGATTATTGACTCTAGTGCAAGTGGGAGACTGAAGGAAATATTCCCTAGAGGCAATAATAAAGTTATTATTTATTTCCTTATATCATGATAAATGTTTATTATTCAAGCTAGAATTGTATTAACCGGAAACATAATACATGTGTGAATACATAGACAAACTTAGTGTCACTAGTATGCCTCTACTAGCCTAGCTCGTTAATCAAAGATGGTTATGTTTCCTAACCATAAACAATGTGTTGTTATTTGATTAACAAGGTCACATCATTAGTTGAATGATCTGATTGACATGACCCATTTCATTAGCTTAGCACCCGATCATTTAGTATGTTGCTATTGCTTTCTTCATGACTTATACATGTTCCTATGACTATGAGATTATGCAACTCCCGTTTACCAGAGGAACACTTTGTGTGCTACCAAACGTCACAACATAACTGGGTGATTATAAAGGAGCTGTACAGGTGTCTCCAAGGGTAGATGTTGGGTTGGCGTATTTGAGATTAGGATTTGTCACTCTGATTGTCGGAGAGGTATCTCTGGGCCCTCTCGGTAATGCACATCACATAAGCCTTGCAAGCATTGTGACTAATGAGTTAGTTGCGAGATGATGCATTACGAGACGAGTAAAGAGACTTGCCGATAACGAGATTGAACTAGGTATTGGATACCGACGATCGAATCTCGGGCAAGTAACATACCGATGACAAAAGGAACAACGTATATTGTTATGCGGTCTGACCGATAAAGATCTTCGTAGAATATGTAGGAGCCAATATGGGCATCCAGGTCCTGCTATTGGTTATTGACCGGATATGTGTCTCAGTCATGTCTACATTGTTCTCGAACCGTAGGGTCCGCACGCTTAACGTTACGATGACAGTTATTATGAGTTTATGCATTTTGATGTACCGAAGTTAGTTCGGAGTCCCGGATGTGATCACGGACATGACGAGGAGTCTCGAAATGGTCGAGACATAAAGATTGATATATTGGATGACTATATTCGGACACCGGAAGTGTTCCGGGTGATTTCGGAGCGTTAATGGGCCTTATGGGCCTAAAGTGGAGAAGTGGGAGGGGCTGCCAGGGCAGGCCGCGCGCCCCCTCTCCCCCTGGTCCGAATTGGACTAGGAGGGAGGGGAGGCGCCCCCCTCTTTCCCTCTCTTCTCCACCAATCCTACTGGGACTAGGAAAAGGGGGGAGTCCTACTCCCGGTAGGAGTAGGACTCCTCCTGCGCCACCATAGGGCCGGCCGAACCCCTCGCCCTTGGATCCTTTATATACGGGGGCAGGGGGGCACCTCTACACACACAAGTTAATCACTCAGATTGTTCCTTAGCCGTGTGCGGTGCCCCCTACCACCATATTCCACCTCGATCATATCGTTGTAGTGCTTAGGCGAAGCACTGCGTCAGTAGAACATCAAGATCGTCATCACGCCGTCGTGCTGACGGAACTCCTCCCCAAAGCTTTGCTGGATCGGAGCCCGGGGATCGTCATCGAGCTGTACGTGTGCTAAGAACTCGGAGGTGCCGGAGTAACGGTGCTTGGATCGGTCGGATCGGGAAGAAGACGTACGACTACTTCCTCTATGTTGTGTCAACGCTTCCGTTGCGATCTACAAGGGTACGTAGATCAGTCTCTCCCCCTCATTGCTATGCATCACCATGATCTTGCGTGTGCGTAGGAAATTTTTTGAAATTACTACGTTCCCTAACAGAACAGGTCGTCCGAAGTATGGAGTCCTGAAAGTAAGAGAAAATTAAAAAAAGAATTCGGCAGCCCCTAGTACGTTTTAAGCCGTATTTTGGGCATGCCGTTATTGTGCCCCTTCCCCTGTGCCCATGTTATTTCAAGGGCGTAGTTATGTACGCGAGGTACTGGTTTCTCTATGTCGCGAGAGCTGGGGTTGGGGCCGCATTGCTATGCTTGCTTAAAGTGTGCCAGGCGGTCCTGCTGTGGGTTACTCCGGGCACGCTTGGCAGTGTGTGGCTTTTTAACGGCCGGACTGGAGAATTGCCTAAAAAGGCTACTTTGTACTTCTGCTGCGAGAGCCGCCGTGTGCTCCTCCGTATGGAGGGAGCGTTCGGTGTTTCCGTTGACCGTGATTACTCCTCGAGGGCTTGGCATCTTGAGCTTGAGATATGCGTAGTGCGGCACCGCATTGAACTTTGCGAATGTGGTTCGTCCGAGCAGGGCGTGATAGCCACTGCGAAACGGGACTTTATCGAAGATCAACTTTTCGCTTCGGAAATTGTCCGGGGATCCGAAGACCACGTCAAATGTTACTGAGCCTGTACAGTTGGCTTATACACCTGGTATAACGCCTTTAAAGGTTGTTTTTGTGGGCTTAATCGTTGAGGGATCTATGCCCATTTTCTGCACTGTATCTTGATAAAGCAGGTTCAGGCTACTGCCGCCGTCCATGAGGACTCTTGTGAGATGAAATCCGTCGATGATTGGGTCGAGAACCAATGCGGCGAAGCCGCCATGACAGATGCTAGTGGGATGGTCCCTTCGATCAAAAGTGATCGGGCAGGAGGACCATGGGTAGAACTTCGGGGCGACTGGCTCTATCGCGTATACGTCCCGTAGCGCACGCTTCCGCTCCCTCTTGGGAATGTGGGTTGCGTATATCATGTTCACCGTCCACACTTGTGGGGTAAAGCCCTTCTGTCCATTGTTGTTTGGCGGCTTGGGCTCCTCCTCGTCGTCGCTGTGCAGCCCCTTGTCTCTGTTTTCGGCCCTTAACTTGCCTGCCTGCTTGAACACCCAACAATCCCTGTTAGTGTGATTGGCTGGCCTTTCGGGGGTGCCATGTATCTGGCACAAGCGATCGAGTATTCGGTCCAAACTGGTCGGGCCCTGAGTATTCTTTTTGAATGGCTTTTTCCGCTGACCGGATTTATAGTCTTTGAATCCGGCATTGACTGCCATGTCGTCATTGCTGTCGCTGCTAACGCGGCGTTTTTGCTTATTTCGACGTGTCCTGCCACTTTTGTCCTTGGTATCCGAATTACCAGGGTTCTTTGATAAGTTGTTACTACGAGCTAGCCAGCTGTCTTCTCCCGCGCAAAAGCGGGTCATGAGTGTCGTGAGGGCTGCCATAGATTTCGGCTTTTCCTGTCCCAGGTGTCGGGCAAGCCACTCGTCGCGGATGTTATGCTTGAAGGCTGCTAGGGCCTCTGCGTCTGGACAGTCGACTATCTGGTTTTTCTTTGTTAGGAACCGTGTCCAGAATTGTCTGGCCGATTCCTCTAGCTGCTGAATTATGTGGCTTAAGTCGTCGGCATCCGGTGGCCGCACGTATGTGCCCTAGAAGTTGTCGAGGAATGCGGCCTCCAGGTCCTCCCAAGAACCGATTGAGTCTTCTGGCAAGCTGTTAAGCCAATGCCGGGCCGGTCCTTTAAGTTTGAGCGGGAGGTATTTGATGGCGTGTAGATCATCGTCGCGTGCCATGTGGATGTGAAGGAGATAATCCTCGATCCATACCGCCGGATCTATTATGCCATCATATGATTAGATGTTTACGGGTTTGAAACCCTCTGGGATTTTATGATCCATTACTTCATTCGTGAAGCATAGCGGGTGTGCGGCGCCTCTGTACTGGGTTATATCACGACGCTGCTCGAAAGAGCTATGTCTGTTGTGTTCGGCCCGGCCGGATTTGTTGTATCCGAAGTGAAGATCATCGTCACGTGCCGTAGGGCGCCTGCGCGATCCGTAGATCGATCTTGTTTGTCTTGCCTTATCGTCCAGTACTTGGAGGGGCGTTCGAGTTCATACTCTTCGGCCGCAAGGACTTCAGTCCATCTGTCAGCTAGCAAATCTTGGGCAGCTCTAAGCTGTTGTTGCTTTTTCTTGAGGCTGTTTGCCGTGGCTAAAAGCCTGCGTTTGAAACGCTCTTGTTCGGCGGGGTGTGATGGTATGGCGAATTCGTCGTCGTCGAGGCTTGCCTCGTCTTCGAAGGGAGGCATATAGTTATCATCCTCGACCTCTCGGTCTGCCACTCTCTCATGAGGGCTGGCTTCTCCATCTTCCTGCGCTGAATCTTGCTGAGGTGGGTGTTCTTCGGCACTATCCAGGGTAGTATTATCTCCCGTGCCGGAATCACCATTTTTGCTTTGGCGGGATTTAGAGCGGCGCCGCTGACGCCGGTGCTTTGGCTGTTTCTTGGGGGTGTCATCCCCCACTGTTCCATCGCCATCTCCATCTTTTGGAGTATCCACCGTATATATGTCATATGACGAGGTGGCCTTCCAACGCCCTACAGGTGCTGGTTCCTGTTCGTCTCCTACATCGTCGTCCATACCGTCGATGTCTTCGGAGCCGGAGTCAAGCATGTCAGTTAAATCATCGATAGTGGCTACAAAGTGGGTGGTGGGTGGGCTTTGAATTTCTTCATCGTCTGTATCCCATCCTCGCTGACCGTAATCCGGCCAGGGCTCTCCTGATAAAGAGAGAGACTTAAGAGAATTCAGGATGATGCCAAAAGGCGAGTGCTGAAAGATGTCTGCGGCGGTGAACTCATGCAGAGCGCGGGGCTAGTGTTCGGCTCGATCGCCTTTGAGATCGCAGCCCCCGAGGTGACGTCCAATCGCTCGTCCTTGATTGGCGCAATAGGCTCCGAGTTTAGGGGTCGGAACCGATGCATGTGCGGCCTCCAGGGCACTGTCCGGAGACAGAGCTATATCATGCCCCTCGAGATAGTGCGGCGCGCTTGGCTGTGGCTCGAACCCGTCAAAGATCAAGTCTCTGCGGATGTCAGCCGTGTAGTTTAAGCTTCCAAACCTGACTTGATGGCCAGGGGTGTAGCTTTCGATCTGCTCCAGGTGGCCGAGCGAATTGTCCCGCAGAGTGAAGCCGCCGAAGACGAAGATCTGTCCGGGGAGAAAAGTCTCACCCTGGACCGCGTCGTTGTTGATGATCAAAGGAGCCATCGGGCTTAAAGGGGACGACACAGAGGAACTCTCAATGAAAGCACCAATGTCGGTGTCAAAACCAGCGGAACTCGGGTAGCGGGTCCCGAACTGTGCGTCTAGGCCGGATGGTAACAGGAGACAGGGAACACGATGTTTTACCCAGGTTCGGGCCCTCTTGATGGAGGTAAAACCCTACATCCTGCTTGATTAATATTGATGATATGGGTAGTACAAGAGTAGATCTACCACGAGATCAAGGAGGCAAAACCCTAGAAGCTAGCCTATGGTATGATTGTTGTATATGGAGTTGATTGCCTACGAACTACAACCCTCCGGTTTATATAGACACCGGATAGGGTTAGGGTTACATAGAGTCGGTTACAATGGTAGGAGATCTTGAATATCCGCATCGCCAAGCTTGCCTTCCATGCCAAGGAAAGTCCCGTCCGGACACGGGACGAAGTCTTCAATCTTGTAGCTTCATAGTCCAGGAGTCCGGCGGAAGGTATAGTCCGGCTACCCAAGCACCCCCTAATCCAGGACTCCCTCAGCGTGCATAGAGGGCGCACAGATGGCCTTTGCCCGTGTTAAGGCATATTGGGTGGAGATGGATGCTACCAGTGTTGCAGCGCGGGATTCGGCTATAAGTCGAAAGGCTGCCGAGCACTACTTTGAAGAAGTTCTTGAAGTAAATATGCCCTAGAGGCAATAATAAAGTTATTATTTATTTCCTTATTTCATGATAAATGTTTATTATTCATGCTATAATTGTATTAACCGGAAACATAATACATGTGTGAATACATAGACAAACAGTGTGTCACTAGTATGCCTCTACTTGACTAGCTCGTTAATCAAAGATGGTTATGTTTCCTAACCATGGACAAAAAGTTGTTATTTGATAAACAGGATCACATCATTAGGTGAATGATCTGATTGACATGACCCATTCCATTAGCTTAGCACCCGATCGTTTAGTATGTTGCTATTACTTTCTTCATGACTTATACATGTTCCTATGACTATGAGATTATGTAACTCCCGTGTGCCAGAGGAACACTTTGTGTGCTACCAAACATCACAACGTAACTAGGTGGTTATAAAGGTGGTCTACAGGTGTCTCCAAAGGTACATGTTGGGTTGACGTATTTCGAGATTAGGATTTGTCACTCCGATCGTCGGAGAGGTATCTCTGGGCCCTCTCGGTAATGCACATCACTTAAGCCTTGCAAGCGTTCCAACTAATGAGTTAGTTGCGAGATGATGTATTACGGAATGAGTAAAGAGACTTGCCGGTAACGAGATTGAACTAGGCATTGGATACCGACGATCGAATCTCGGGCAAGTAGCATACCGATGACAAAGGGAACGACGTATGTTGTTATGCGGTCTGACCGATAAAGATCTTCGTAGAATATGTAGGAGCCAATATGGGCATCCAGGTCCCGCTATTGGTTATTGACCGGAGACGTGTCTCAGTCATGTCTACATTGTTCTCGAACCGTAGGGTCCGCACGCTTAAAGTTACGATGACAGTTATTATGAGTTTATACATTTTGATGTACCGAAGGTAGTTCGGAGTCTCGGATGTGATCACGGACATGACGAGGAGTCTCGAAATGGTCGAGACATAAAGATCGATATATTGGAAGCCTATATTTGGACATCGGAATCGTTCCGGGTGAAATCGGCATTTTACACGAGTACCGAGGGGTTACCGGAACCCCCCGGGGGGTTAATGGGCCTTCATGGGCCATAAGGGAGAAGAGAGGGGCCGGCCAGGGCAGGCCGCGCGCCCCCTCCCCCCTAGTCCGAATAGGACAAGGAAGGGGGGGCGGCGCCCCCCTTTGCTCTTCTCCTTCCCCCTTTCCTTCTCCAACAAGGCAAGAGAGGGGGGAGTCCTACTCCCGGTGGGAGTAGGACTCCTCCAGGCGCACCCCTTGGGGCCGGCCGCACCTCCCCCTGCCTCCTTTATATACGGGGCCAGGGGCCACCCTAGAAACCACAAGTTGATCTTCGTGATCGTTCCTTAGCCGTGTGCGGTGCCCCCCCTCCACCATATTCCACCTCGGTCATATTGTAGCAGTGCTTAGGCGAAGCCCTGCGACGGTAGAACATCAAGATCGTCACCACGCCGTTGTGCTGACGGAACTCGTCCCCGAAGCTTTGCTGGATCGGAGCCCGGGGATCGTCATCGAGCTAAACGTGTGCCAAGAACTCAGAGGTGCCGGAGTAACGGTGCTTGGATCGGTCGGATCGGGAAGACGTACGACTACTTCCTCTACATTGTGTCAACGCTTCCGCTTCGTTCTACGAGGGTACGTAGACAACACTCTCCCCTCTCATTGCTATGCATCACCATGATCTTGCGTGTGCGTAGGAATTTTTTTGAAATTACTACGTTACCCAATAGTGGCATCCGAGCCTAGGTTTTATGGTTTGATGTTATATGCACGAGTAGAACACAAGTGAGTTGTGGGCAATATAAGTCATACTGCCTACCAGCATGTCATACTTTGGTTCGGCGGTATTGTTGGATGAAGCGGCCCGGACCGACATTACGCGTACGCTTACGCGAGACTGGTTCTACCGCCGTGCTTTGCACACAGGTGGCTGGCGGGTGTCAGTTTCTCCAACTTTAGTTGAACCGAGTGTAACTACGCCCGGTCCTTGCGAAGGTTAAAACGGCATCAACTTGACAAACTATCGTTGTGGTTTTGATGCGTAGGTAAGATTAGTTCTTGCTTAAAGCCCGTAGCAGCCACGTAAAACTTGCAACAAACAAAGTAGAGGACGTCTAACTTGTTTTTGCAGGGCATGTTGTGATGTGATATGGTCAAGACATGATGCTAAATTTTATTGTATGAGATGATCATGTTTTGTAACTGAGTTATCGGCAACTGGCAGGAGCCATATGGTTGTCGCTTTATTGTATGCAATGCAATCGTGCTGTAATGCTTTACTTTATCACTAAGCGGTAGCGATAGTCGTGGAAGCATAAGATTGGCGAGACGACAATGATGCTACGATGGAGATCAAGGTGTTGCGCCGGTGACGATGGTGATCATGACGGTGCTTCGGAGATGGAGATCACAAGCATAAGATGATGATGGCCATATCATATCACTTATATTGATTGCATGTGATGTTTATCTTTTATGCATCTTATCTTGCTTTGATTGACGGTAGCATTATAAGATGATCTCTCACTAAATTATCAAGAAGTGTTCTCCCTGAGTATGCACCTTTGCCAAAGTTCGTCGTGCCCAGACACCACGTGATGATCGGGTGTGATAAGCTCTACGTCCATCTACAACGGGTGCAAGCCAGTTTTTCACACGCAGAATACTCAGGTTAAACTTGACGAGCCTAGCATATGCAGATATGGCCTTGGAACACGGAGACCGAAAGGTCGAGCGTGAATCATATATTAGATATGATCAACATAATGATGTTCACCATTGAAAACTAATCCATTTCACGTGATGATCGGTTATGGTTTAGTTGGTTTGGATCACGTGATCACTTATATGATTAGAGGGATGTCTATCTAAGTGGGAGTTCTTAAGTAATATGATTAATTGAACTTAAATTTATCATGAACTTAGTCCTGGTAGTATTAGCATATCTATGTTGTAGATCAATAGCTCGCGTTGTTGCTTCCCTATGTTTGTTTTGATATGTTCCTAGAGAAAAACTATGTTGAAAGATGTTAGTAGCAATGATGCGGATTGGATCCATGATATGAGGTTTATCCTCATTGCTGCACAGAAAAATTATGTCCTTGATGCACCGCTAGGTGACAGACCTATTGCAGGAGCAGATGCAGACGTTATGAACGTTTGGCTAGCTCAATATGATGACCACTTGATAGTTTAGTGCACCATGCTTAACGGCTTAGAATCGGGACTTCAAAGACGTTTTGAACGTCATGGACCATATGAGATGTTCCAGGAGTTGAAGTTAATATTTCAAGCAAATACCCGAGTTGAGAGATATGAAGTCTCCAACAAGTTCTATAGCTAAAAGATGGAGGAGAATCGCTCAACTAGTGAGCATGTTCTTAGATTGTCTGGGTACTACAATCACTTGAATCAAGTGGGAGTTAATCTTCTAGATAAGATAGTGATTGACAGAATTCTCTAGTCACCATCACCAAGTTAATAGAACTTCATGATGAACTATAGTATGCAAGGGATGACGAAAACGACTACCGAGCTTTTCATGATGATGAAATCGATGAAGGTAGAAATCAAGAAAGAGCATCAAGTGTTGATGGTTGACAAGATCACTAGTTTCAAGAAAAGGGCAAAAGGAAAAAGGGGAACTTCAAGAAGAACAGCAAGCAAGTTACTGCTCATGTGAAGAAGCCCAAGTCTGGTCCTAAGCCTAAGACTAAGTGCTTCTACTGCAAAGGGACTGGTCACTGGAAACAGAACTGCCCCAAGTATTTGGCGGATAAGAATGATGGCAAAGTGAACATAAGTATATTTGATATACATGTTATTGATGTGTACTTTACTAGTGTTTATAGCAACCCCTCAGTATTTGATACTAGATCAGTTGCTAAGAGTAGTTACTCGAAACAGGAGTTGCAGAATAAATAGAGACTAGTTAAGGGTGAAGTGACGATGTGTGTTGGAAGTAGTTCCAAGATTGATATGATCATCATCGCACACTCCCCTATACTTTCGGGATTAGTGTTGAACCTAAATAAGTGTTATTTGGTTTTTGCGTTGAGCATGAATATTATTTGATCATGTTCATTGTAATACGGTTATTCATTAAAGTCAGAGCATAATTGTTGTTCTGTTTACATGAATAAAAACTTCGATGGTCATACACCCAATGAAACAAGTTCGTTGGATCTCGATCATAGTGATACACATATTCATAATATTGAAACCAAAAGATGCAAAGTTAATAATGATAGTGCAACTTATTTGTGGCACTACTGTTTAAGTCATATTGGTGTAAAGCGCATGAAGAAACTCCATGCTGATGGGCTTTTGGAATCACTTGATGCTTGCGAACCATGCCTTATGGGCAAGATGACTAAAACGCCATTCTCCGGAACAATGAAGCAAGCAACAAATTTGTTGGAAATCAGACATACTGATGTATGTGGTCCGATGAATATTAAGGCTTGCAGCACGTATCATTATTTTTTGACCTTCACAGATGATTTGAGCAGATATGGGGATATCTACTTGATGAAACATAAGTCTGAAACATTTGAACAGTTCAAAGAATTTCAGAGTGAAGTGGAAAATCATCGTGACAAGAAAATAAAAGTTTCTACGATATGATTGCAGAGGTAAAATATTTGAGTTACGAGTTTGGCCTTCAATTAAAACAATGTGAAATAGTTTCACTACTCACGGCACCTGGAACACCATAGTGCAATGGTGTGTCCGAATGTCATAACCGTACTTTATTAGATATAGTGTGATCTATGATGTCGCTTACCGATATACCACTATCGTTTTGGGGTTATGCATTAGAGACAGCTACATTCACGTCAAATAGGGCACCATCTAAATCCGTTGAGACGACACCGTGTGAACTATGGTTTGGCAAGAAACCTAAGCTGTCGCTTCTTAAAGTTTGGAGTTGCAATGCTTATGTGAAAAAGTTTCATCTCGATAAGCTCAAACTCAAATCGGAGAAATATGTCTTCATAGGATACCCAAAGGACACAGTTGGGTACACCTTCTATCACAGATCCAAAGGCAAGACATTCATTGCTGAGAATGGATACTTTCTAGAGAAGGAGTTTCTCTCGAAAGAAGTGAGTGGGAGGAAAGTAGAACTTGATGAGGTAACTGTACCTGCTCCCTTTTTGAAGAGTAATACATCACAGAAACCGGTTTCTGTGACACCTACACCAATAAGTGAGGAAGCTAATGATAATGATCATGAAACTTCAGAACAAGATACTATTGAACCTCGTAGATCAACCAGAGTGAGATCCGCACCAGAGTGGTACAACAATCCTGTTCTGGAAGTCATGCTACTAGATCATGATGAACCTATGAACTATGAAGAAGCGATGGTGAGCCCAGATTCCGCAAAATGGCTTGAGGCCATGAAATCTGAGATGAGATCCATGTATGAGAACAACGTATGGACTTTGATTGACTTTCCCAATGATCGGCGTGCCATTGAGATTAAATGGATCTTCAAGAGGAAGATGGACGCTGATAGTAGTGTTACTATCTACAAAGCTAGAATTGTCGCAAAAGGTTTTCGACAAGTTCAAGGTGTTGACTACGATGAGAGTTTCTCACTCGTATCTATGCTTATGTCTGTCCAAATCATGTTAGCAATTGCCGCATTTTATGAAATCTGGCAAATGGATAAACGAAACTGCATTCCTTAATGGATTTATTAAAGAAGAGTTGTATGTGATGCAACAAGATGGTTTTGTCAATCCTAAAGGTGCTAACAAAATATGCAAGCTCCGGCGATCCATTTATGGACTGGTGCAAGCATCTCGGAGTTGGAATATACGCTTTGATAAGATGATCAAAGCATATAGTTTTATACACACTTGCGGTGAAGCCTGTATTTACAAGAAAGTGAGTGGGAGCACTACAACATTTCTGATATGTATATGTGAATGACATATTGTTGATCGGAAATAATGTAGAATTATTCTGCCAAGCATAAAGGAGTATTTGAAAGGAGTTTTTCAAAGAAAGACCTCAGTGAAGCTACTTACATATTGAGCATCAAGATCTATAGAGATAGATGAAAACGCTTGATAAGTTTTTTCAATGAGTACATACCTTGACAAGATTTTGAAGTAGTTCAAAATGGAACAGTCAAAGAAAGAGTTCTTGCCTGTCTTACAAGGTGTGAAATTGAGTAAGACTCAAAACACGACCACGACAGAAGATAGAAAGAGAATGAAAGTCATTCCCTATGCCTTGGCCATAGGTTCTATAAAGTATGCCATGCTGTGTACCAGATCTATTGTATACCCTACACTGATTTTGGCAAGGGAGTACAATAGTGATCTAGGAGTAGATCACTGGACAACGGTCAAAATTATCCTTAGTGGAATAAGGATATGTTTCTCAATTATGGACGTGACAAAAAGGGTTCGTCGTAAAGGGTTACGTCGATGCAAATTTTGACACTGATCTAGATGACTCTAAGTCTCAATCTGGATACATATTGAAAGTGGGAGCAATTAGCTAAGAGTAGCTCCGTGCAGAGCACTGTTGACATAGAAATTTGCAAAATACATACGGATCTGAATATGGCAGACCTGTTGACTAAACTTCTCTCACAAGCAAAACATGATCACACCTTAGTACTCTTTGGGTGTTAATCACATAAGCGATATGAACTAGATTAGTGAATCTAGTAAACCCTTTGGGTGTTGGTCACATGGCAATGTGAACTATGGGTGTTAATCACATGATGATGTGAACTATCGATGTTAATCACATGGTGATGTGATCTAGATTATTGACTCTAGTGCAAGTGGGAGACTGAAGGAAATATGCCCTAGAGGCAATAATAAAGTTATTATTTATTTCCATATTTCATGATAAATGTTTATTATTAATGCTATAATTGTATTAATCGGACACATAATACATGTGTGAATACATAGACAAACAGAGTGTCACTAGTATGCATCTACTTGACTAGCTTGTTAATCAAAGATGGTTATGTTTCCTAACCATGGACAAAGAGTTGTTATTTGATTAACGGGATCACATCATTAGGTGAATGATCTGATTGACATGACCCATTCCATTAGCTTAGCACCCGATCGTTTAGTATGTTGCTATTGCTTTCTTCATGACTTATACATGTTCCTATGACTATGAGATTATGTAACTCCCGTGTGCCGGAGGAACACTTTGTGTGCTACCAAACATCACAACGTAACTGGGTGATTATAAAGGTGCTCTACAGGTGTCTCCAAAGGTACATGTTGGGTTGACGTATTTCAAGATTAGGATTTGTCACTCCGATCGTCGGAGAGGTATCTCTGGGCCCTCTCGGTAATGCACATCACTTAAGCCTTGCAAGCGTTCCAACTAATGAGTTAGTTGCGAGATGATGTATTACATAATGAGTAAAGAGACTTGCCGGTAACGAGATTGAACTAGGCATTGGATACCGACGATCGAATCTCGGGCAAGTAGCATACCGATGACAAAGGGAACGACGTATGTTGTTATGCGGTCTGACCGATAAAGATCTTCGTAGAATATGTAGGAGCCAATATGGGCATCCAGGTCCCGCTATTGGTTATTGACCAAAGACGTGTCTCGGTCATGTCTACATTGTTCTCGAACCGTAGGGTCCGCATGCTTAAAGTTATGATGACAGTTATTATGAGTTTATACATTTTGATGTACCGAAGGTAGTTCGGAGTCCCGGATGTGATCACGGACATGACGAGGAGTCTCGAAATGGTCGAGACATAAAGATCGATATATTGGAAGCCTATATTTGGACATCGGAATCGTTCCGGGTGAAATCGGCATTTTACAGGAGTATCGAGGGGTTACCGGAACCCCCTGGGGGGTTAATGGGCCTTCATGGGCCATAAGGGAGAAGAGAGGGGCCGGCCAGGGCAGGCCGCGCGCCCCCTCCCCCCTAGTCCGAATAGGACAAGGAAGGGGGGGCGGCACCCCCCTTTCCTCTTCTCCTTCCCCCTTTCCTTCTCCAACAAGGCAAGAGAGGGGGGGGTCCTACCCCCGGTGGGAGTAGGACTCCTCCAGGCGCACCCCTTGGGGCCGGCCGCACCTCCCCCTGCATCCTTTATATACGGGGGCAGGGGGCACCCTAGAACACACAAGTTGATCTTCGTGATCGTTCCTTAGCCGTGTGCGGTGCCCCCTCCACCATATTCCACCTCGGTCATATTGTAGCAGCACTTAGGCGAAGCCCTGCGACGGTAGAACATCAAGATTGTCACCATGCCGTCGTGCTGACGGAACTCAACCCCGAAGCTTTGCTGGATCGGAGCCCGGGGATCGTCATCGAGCTGAACGTGTGCCTTCAAGAATTCGGAGGTGCCGGAGTAACGGTGCTTGGAGAGGTCGGATCAGGAAGACGTACGACTACTTCCTCTATGTTGCGTCAATGCTTCCGCTTCGGTCTACGAGGGTACGTAGACAACACTCTCCCCTCTCATTGCTATGCATCACCATGATCTTGCGCGTGCGTAGGAATTTTTTTGAAATTACTACGTTTCTCAACAGTTCTTGAGGGTGCCCGTCTGATAGAGACCCAGTGCTCAAAAAATATTATGTTTGAGTGATATGTAATCTCATTGTAAGCGAAATGCTTTTATAAATTTTTATAAGGCTATTTTTATACTTTTGCCTGAAAGTAATATGATGCCTCTTGGGTGGCCGTTTTTGTATGCATGTGTATAACCTGAAAGATTGCAGCCGTCGGCTTCAACCCTCACGCATATGATGCGGAGGTGCTCACAAAAACACGCATTCACACTTAACCCAATGTCTTGGCCCTATCAAGGAGGTGATAGCGGAGCGAGCGAGGCAACCGGACTATAATGCTTTAGCACTTTCACTTAGCCATAGGAGTTTGACAGTGGGGCTACTAGATAGCCCCTGGTGGCTCCGCACTCTCCCGAACTCGGGGTGCGTACATGCCTGGCCGGGAAACGGCCCTTCGTTAAGGCGGAGGAATTCTAACATTCCCACAGGTCATCGAGTGGTTGACCAGTCTCACGCTATATCATGACAGTCAGTTTTCGGCTTTCTCTAATGAGGTGCTCGTCCGGATGAACCAGGGCACAATCGCAGCAGTTCTCCTGGTGCTACCTTAGCCGGCAAGGTGGAACGTAAGGCACCAAAACACAGGAGCCGGGCAAACCCAACATTTGAACAAAGACAATGATTCGGAGCTGATGCATATAGGGCCAAACTCGCGACGCCGAACACTTCCTAAGGTATTCAGTCTTTGTGGTATAAACCGGGCCTTAATAGTGGCCTTTGTAAGAAGCCCCGTGTGTCCAGGCACGTGCATTGTTCTGGCGTGGCCACATGCGAAGACGTCAGCATCCTTCTCAACGGTGGATATGTATCAACAAGAGATAGTAAAAAAAATTACGCAGGGTCTTAATCTAAAAAGAATCCTTGGAGCGGGTCCCTACTGCATGTCTGCGCCTGTGTCTCCGTTTTGCCGTATCCTGGATGGGTGTAGCATGATGATCGTCTGTAAAAGAGAGGAAGTTAAGTGAAAAGGTTGTCATGCAGAAGGATAGTTTTCAAAGAAACCATGTATAATTCAAGATGATAAGAAATTGTCACTTGTCTATGCGCGTTGAGCCCCTTGTATTGACAAATAGGGGTGTGACCATTTATTTCCGTATAAATAGCGGCACCGGACTTGATTAGTTGTATCTGAGGTCTTGACGACCTATTGGATTCTTTCGCTTGTCCGGGCGCCTTTAGTGTGCGGCGGCCAAGGCAGCCTCACTCTCTTCGGCGTGTAGAGATCGCTTGATATTTCCGTGCACTGTGATGATGCCACGTGGACCGGGTATCTTGAGTGTGAGGGAGGCGTAGTTTGGTATTGCGTTAAAGCGAGTGAAAGCTTCGCGTCCGAGCAGTGCTTGATAGCCACTTTTAAACGGAGCGATGTGGAAAGTTAAATGCTCGTGACGGAAGTTATTGGAGGAGCCGAATGTGACTTGTAGTAGGAGGGAGCCCGTACAACGAGCCCCTGGGCCTGGCGTGACTCCTTTGAAGGTAGTATTGCTATGGCGAATTTGTGTTGGGTCTAACCCCATCCCACGGATTGTATCCTGATATATTAGGTTTAGGCTACTGTCGCCGTCCATCAAGACCCTTGTGAAGTGATATCCGCCAATTACTGGGTCTAACACCAGGGCAGCCCATCCTGCATGTCGGATACTTGCTGAGTAATCGCGTCGGTTGAAAGTGATCGGTTGAGATGACTAGTGGCAGGACTTCGTGGTGACAGGCACTTGGGTATACTTTCCTGGGAGTGCCGCCTTATTTTTTCCCTTGATTACGTGTAACACGTTTACTGTTTTAACTTCTGGTGGAAATTGTTTTTGCTCCCCCATGTCTTGCTTGGGGGGCTCGTCCTCGTCTTCACTTGGTGTATCCTCCCCCTTATGTACGGCGTTGAGCTTGTCGGACTGCTTGAAGACCCAACATTCTCTGTGGGTATGATTAGCAGGTTTACCAGGGGTAATATGGATCTGACATACTTGGTCCAAAATTTTGTTGAGGCTGGACAATTCATCCCTAGTGCCTTTAGGGGGCGGCTTTTGTCCTGGCCGAGAGCTTTTGAATCCGGCATTTACTATCGTGCCCTTCGTGCTGTCTTCTTTATTCTGGCATTTGTTATTGCTGTTGCGCCATGATTTCCCGTTTCCATCTCTAACTTCAGATGTACTGGGGTCGCTGGTGCTGCATCTGGCTAACCAGCTGTCCTCTCCCGTGCAAAAGCGGGCCATGAGGTTTGTTAATGCGGCCATCGTTCTCGGCTTATTTTGGCCGAGGTGTCTGGCGAGCCATTCGTAATGGACGCTATGCTTGAAAGCCGCTAAAGCTTCGGCGTCCGGACAGTCGACAATCTAGTTCTTTTTAGTAAGAAACCTGTTCCAAAGCTTTCGGGCTGACAATCCGGGCTGTTGAGTTATATGACCCAAATCGTCCGCATCCGGAGGTCGGACATAAGTCCCTTGAAAATTTGCCCGAAAGGCGTCTTCGAGCTCTTCCCAACTTCCAACGGAGCTTTCGGGGAGGCCTTTGAGCCAGTGACGAGCTGGCCCTTTGAGCTTGAGTGGTAGGTACTTGATGGCGTGGAGATCATCTCCTCGAGCCATATGGATATGAAGGATGGAGTCCTCAATCCAGACCCCAGGGTGTGTTGTTCCGTCGTATGCCTCTATGTTTACGGGCTTGAATCCCTCCGGAAATTCGTGGTCCAGCACCTCATCGGTGAAACATAGGGGGTGTGCAGCACCCCTGTAGCTGGGTATACCGCATTGTTTAGATGTTTGTTGTGTTGCATTGTATGCTGGGGCGCGCTTGTGTGGTCCAAAGATGGATCTGGTTGCGCCATCCTTTGGGTGCGAGCCCTCGCATGGGTCGCGTATTGTATTGTGAGCAGTGTTGTATGCCGCTCTGTGTTGGTAGAGGGGTCGTCTATCCGACCAGCTGGCTGCTTTGATATTTGGTTGTGGGGGTTCTGAGGCCTCCTCATCGAATTCGCATAGCAGCTTCCGCTTTGGGTAGCTTTTGGAAGGGCGATTGTCGCCGTACCTTGCTGTAGTGCTGAGTAATTTACTCCATCTGAATTCGAGTGTGTCTTGCGCGGTCTTGAGCCTTTCTTTCTTCTTTTTCAGGCTCCTCGCGGTGGCAACAAGCCTTTTATGGGCAGTCTGTTGCTCCGGGTGTTTGTCCGGCGTTATGTCGTCCGGACCATTAGCCTTGATAGGATTTGTTTGTTCGGTTTGATTATCCGGATTGCCGTTGTCCGGCAGTGATTCGCCCTGCTCCAGCGTTGGGTCTGCGTGATTGCTATTTCTGTCGAGGTGGGATTTTGGGCGGCGTTTGCGTCGCCACTTTGACTGTTTTTGAGGGAACAAGCCTTCGGTGCGTCCTTCCGCTCCTTGTCGTCATCTTTTGGTGCGTCCACCATGTATACGTCATATGATGAGGTGGCGTTCCAGGGCCCAATAGGCGCTGGTTCTTCATTGTCTCCTTCATCGGCGTCCATACCGTCGATGTCTTCAGAGTCGAAGTCGAGCATGTCGGTTAAATCGTCGACAGTGGCTACAAAGTGGGTGGTGGGTGGTCTTTGAATTTTTTCATCATCCGCATCCCGATATCGCTGACCGTAGTCCGGCCAGGGCTTTCCTAATAAAGAGAGTGACTATAGTGATTTTGTAATATCGCCAAAGGGCGAGTGCTGAAAGATGCCCGCGGCAGTAAACTCCATGATCGACGCCCAATCGGATTCGATTGGCAGAGGCGCGAATGGTTCGGAGTCCGGAGAGGAGTCCGACTCCTTGGAATCATGAGCCTTGCGGAGTGCGGGGCTGGTGTTTGGCTCAATCACCGTTGGGATCGCAGCCCCTGAGGCGGCGTCCAACCACCCATCCTCGATCGGCGCAGTTGGCTCCGAATTAAGAGTCGAAGCTGATGCGGGTGCGGCCTCCAGGGCACTGTTCGGCGGCAGAGCTAGACCATGCTCATCGCAACAGTGCGGCGCGCTCGGCAGTGGCTCGAATCCATCGAAGATCAAGTCCCCACGGATGTCAGCCGTGTAGTTTAAACTTCCAAATCTGACCTGACAGCCAGGGGCGTAGCTTTCGATCTGCTCCAGATGGCCAAGCAAATTGGCCCATAGTGCGAAGCCGCTGAAGACGAAGATCCGTCCGGGGAGGAAGGTCTCACCCCAGACTGCATCGCTATCGATGATCGTAGGAGCCATCGAGCCTGACGGTGACGACATAGAGGAACTCTCAATGAAAGCACCAATGTCGGTGTCAAAACCGGCGGATCTCGGGTAGGGGGTCCCGAACTGTGCGTCTAGGCTGGATGGTAACAGGAGGCAAGGGACACGAAGTTTTACCCAGGTTCAGGCCCTCTCGATGGAGGTAAAACCCTACGTCCTGCTTGATTAATATTGATGATATGGGTAGTACAAGAGTAGATCTACCATGAGATCGAGGAGGCTAAACCCTAGAAGCTAGCCTATGGTATGATTGTTGATGTGTATGTTGTCCTACGGACTAAAACCCTCCGGTTTGTATAGACACCGGAGAGGGTTAGGGTTACACCAAGTCGGTTACAATGGTAGGAGATCGTCATATCCGTATCGCCAAGCTTGCCTTCCACGCCAAGGAAAGTCCCTTCCGGACACGAGACGGAGTCTTCAATCTTGTATCTTCATAGTCCAGGAGTCCGGCTGAAGGTATAGTCCGGCTATCCGAACACCCCCTAATCCAGGACTCCCTCAGTCAGCCTTTGTGTACCGCGTCTTCACCATGGCCCAGGCCTCCCTAGCGCCATGACGGTAGGCTGGTATCTTCCACAATCATAAGCGCCGTCGTGCTCCCTTTAGCTTCTCCGCAAGCTCTCCAAGACCTTCGGGCATGGAGATGGATGGCCACAAGGCCTTGGAGACGCCTTGCATCGCCTGCCGAACTCGCTCGAGCAGTTGCGAGAGCTCCGGAAGAAGGTCACCCGTAGAACCGGGCATCTCCTCTACAGGACGACCTGTTAGCACACCTACAGAGATTACTCTGTTAGTCGAATTCCCCGCCGAATTTTTTTTAAAGGTTCGTTCAAGCACTTACTAAATATGCCACGCCGAAGCCACTGATTCTCCTTAACGGAGTCTGACAGCTGGGAACGAACATCTTTCAGGTCGACGCCCAGCTTGGTGATGGCATCTTGGAGATCGTTCTTCTCCCGCCTCACCTTTGTCAGCACCTTCTCACCAGCCTTTAGCTGGCGTAGGAGTCATTGCCTTTTCGGATTCAATCCGGCGCCATCTGCAATTTCATTTTTCAGATTTTCACCCATGCCGTGCTTCGCAAAATACTTATCTTTCGAAGTGTATATTACCAGAGGGGGTCTCCTTGGGCTCCCCTGCCGCAGCTAGTGCAGCCTCAAGTTGGGCTTTGCACTCTTCCAGCTCTTGGGACAGTAGGGAATTGTTTTCTGTAAGAACCTGCATAACAAATGATCCTTAAATCAGTTATTCTAACTGTTTCAAGTCTTGGGGGCTACTGGTATATATATATATATATAATTACCAAAATTTTCTTACCCGTATGTCTTTTACATATTGCTCCATGGCTCTAGCTAGACCATTTTGAGCGGCACGGAGGTATGTATCTCCCGAATTGAAGGCATCTAATGCCTCTTGGGAGAAACAAGCATCGCGAAGAATTGTCCGGCGACGCCTGTGGTTCATGGCACTCTCCACCTCAGAGTTGGTGGCAGACAACCTGTCCACATCCTTCGTCGGAGGAGCGTCCGGTGCGTGCCTTGTGTTCGCCTCCGCCTCCGGACCAGGCTTTGGAGCCTGGTTGGTGGAGGCGCGATTGGCAGCCTCTCCGGAGATAATCCGGCGAGGTCTCTTTGTCCTGAAGAGAGCACGAGTGTTAATATGCCTTGAAGGTATAACACCTGGGATAAGGGGACACGCATTACACTGACGCCTCGGTCCGGACCGCACCTCTTTTCTGCCCACGGGGCCCTGCGGCCCCTCGTTGGCTTGTCGCCGCAGGTTCGGACTCCCGTCTCAAAAACCTCCCCTGCAAAGCTCGGTTGTAATCAGGAAACTGAAAACACGAGAGGGCGGACCCCTATTTGGGGTACTGGGACTTCGATCTCAGTTACCTGGGAGGCCGGGATTAGCCCTGGGTAATCGGTCGTAATGGCCACCAAGGCGTTGTCCTTTCTCAATTGATGGAACACTCCATCAACTAGCTCCACAGATAAGTCCGGATCCTCTTGAAAGGCCGGGTCGAGGGACCGTCCTGGGTCCTCGGGTTGTGGAGGAGGGCTGTTTATTTCTTTAACAGCCTGGCGCAGTTCCTGCGTTGAAGTCGTTAGACTAAATATTTAACAATGGGAATATAAAATGGATGGGCAAGTAAATGTGACCACTTACCCAGCTTGGGGGGTTGTACATAGAAAATCCACCCTGTGGGTCGACGTGGAGAAATTCCTCCTCTTCTCCCTTGTACAAAGCGGACAAGGTCTTTGTTAGGGCCACAGCCGAATCCGGCCCCTTACAGCCGTAGCGGGTGGTGTCATCCTCCCTGTTGAAGTCCCACATGGGGTGGCCTCTATACTGTAGCGGCTGCACCCCTCGCATGATGCATGCGGCCATGAGCCCGATCATGGTCAGTCCGGAATGAGCTAACAATCTTATCCGGCCCATCAGGTAAAGATCGTCCTTGTCACTTTCCCTCTGAGGGCTCCATGGATGCCAACTTAGGCACTTCTTTAGTGGAGCACTGTCAAACTCAAGGAGGCCGATCCAGACAGGATCCGGCAGCGGGACGTCCTCTATGTAAAACCATTTCGAAGGCCAGTCCTTGGACGCCTTCTTTGGGGTTCCGGATAGATATCCGGTCCCGGCGATGCGCTACACTTCGGCTCCGCCCACTTGATATATTGACCCCTTCTGAGAACGGGGCACAAGGCAGAATAGCTCTTTCCACATCCCGAAATGAGCCTCAACACCCAAAAACAGCTTGCAGAGGGCTACGAAGCCCGCGATATGCAATACGGAGGCAGGCGTAAGATTGTGTAGCTGGAGGCCATAGAACTCCAGGAGCCCCCGGAGAAACGGATGGATTGGAAATCCAAGCCCTCTTATTAAATGAGGGACAAGGCATACCCGTTCTCCTTTGGAGGGATTAGGGGCACTCTCTGCTTGCTCTCCGCCATTATAGATGGCAAGACCGGCTCGAACCGGGACCATATAGGCCGGGGGGGAAATCCCTTGGTCTGGAGCGTCACTAACTCGCTATGCGGGATGGAGCATCTCTCCAAATATCCAGGCTGAGGGCTGGAAGGGCGAAAGGAGGAGTTGCAACGGCTGGCCATGGTGGAATGGACCTTTGCCGGGTGCGCTCTGATGAACACTCGCGAAGGGGAGAAGGTGTGGTTTGGATCTAAATCCTCGTCCCCTTAAATGGGCGTCTCATTTATGCGGCTAGGGTTGTGGATGTAAAAACACTCAGACTTTTCATATTCGTTTGACACGTGGGAGACGGCCATTATTGGGCGTAGAAGCCAAGGAGCGCAACATTTACAAGAAACCAGACTTTATTCAACAAGTACACGGAATTTGGAGGAGAACCCGCCTTGCAATGCCGAAGACAATCTGCGCACCGGACTCATCGTCATTGAAGCCTGGTTCGGGGGCTACTGAGCGAGTCCTGGATTAGGGGGTGTTCGGATAGCCGGACTATTCCTTCAGCCGGACTCCTGGACTATGAAGATACAAGATTGAAGACTTCGTCCCGTGTCCGGAAGGGACTTTCCTTGGCGTGGAAGGCAAGCTTGGCGATACGGATATGTAGATCTCCTACCATTGTAACCGACTCTATGTAACCCTAACCCTCTTCGGTGTCTATATAAACCGGAGGGTTTTAGTGCGTAAGACACAACAATCATACCATAGGCTAGCTTCTAGGGTTTAGCCTCTCCGATCTCGTGGTAGATCTACTCTTGTACTACCCATATAATCAATATTAATCAAGCAGGACGTAGGGTTTTACCTCCATCAAGAGGGCCCAAACCTGGGTAAAACTTCGTGTCCCTTGCCTCCTGTTACCATTCGGCCTAGACGCACAGTTCGGGACCCCCTACCCGAGATCCGCCGGTTTTGACACCGACATGGGTGTTACAAGAGTAGATCTACCACGAGATCAGAGAGGCTAAACCCTAGAAGCTAGCCTACAGTATGATTTTATGTTGTGATTGTTGTCCTACCGACTAAAACCCTTTGGTTTATATAGACACTGGAGAGGGTTAGGGTTACACAAGGTCGGTTACAAAGGAGGAGATATCCATATACGTATTGCCTAGCTTGCCTTCCACGCCAAGTAGAGTCCCATCCGGACACGAGACGAAGTCTTCAATCTTGTATCTTCATAGTCTATCAGTCCGGCCAATGGAGATAGTCCGGCTGTCCGGAGACCCCCTAATCCAGGACTCCCTCAAGCAACGTCTTACTTTGATTCGGCGGCATTGTTGGATGAAGCGGCCCAGACCGACATTACATGACTGCGTTCATGAGACTGGTTCTACCGACGTGCTTCGCAAACAGGTGGCTAGTGGGTGTCTATTTCTCCAACTTTAGCTAAATCGAGTTTGACTATGCCCGGTCCTTGTTTAAAGTAAAAACAGCACACTTGATGAAAAAAATTGTACTTTTGATGCGTAGGTCAAGAACGGTTCTTGCTAGAAGCCCGTAGCAGCCAGGTAAAACTTGGAACAACAAAGTAGAGGATGTCTAACTTGTTTTTGTAGGGTTTTCTATGATGTGATATGGTCAAGACATGATGATATATTAATTGTTATATGAGATGATCATGTTTTGTAATAGTTATCGGCAACTGGCAAGAGCCATATGGTTGTCACTTTATTGTATGAAATGCAATCGCCATGTAATTGCTTTGCTTTATCACTAAGCGGTAGCAATAGTCGTAGAAGCAATAGTTGGCGAGACGACAATGATGCTTGGATGGAGATCAAGGTGTCAAGCCGGCGACGATGGTAATCATGACGGTGCTTTGGAGATGAAGATCAAAGGCACAAGATGATGATGGCCATATCATATCACTTATTTGATTGCATGTGATGTTTATCCTTTATGCATCTTATTTTGCTTAGTGCGGCAGTAGCATTATAAGATGATCTCTCACTAAATTTCAAGGTATAAGTGTTCTCCCTGAGTATGCACCGTTGCTATAGTTCATCATGCCAAGACACCACGTGATGATCGGGTGTGATAAGCTCTACATTCACATACAACAGGTGCATGCCAGTTTTGCAGACACAGAATACTCGGGTTAAACTCGACGAGCCTAGCATATGCAGATATGGCCTCGGAACACTGAGACCAAAAGGTCGAACGTGAATCATATAGTAGATATGATCAACATAGTGATGTTCACCATTGAAAACTACTCCATCGCATGTGATGATCGGACATCGTTTAGTTGATATGGATCACGTGATCATTTAGATGACTAGAGGGATGTCTATCTAAGTGGGAGTTCTTAAGTAATATGATTAATTGAACTTTAATTTATCATGAACTTAGTCCTAATAGTATTAGCATATCTATGTTGTAGATCAATAGCTCGCGTATAGCTCCCCTATTTTATTTTGATACGTTCCTAGAGAAAAATAAGTTGAAAGATGATAGTAGCAATGATGCAGACTTGGTCCATGATCTGAGGATTATCCTCATTGCTGCATAGAAGAATTACGTCCTTGATGCACCGCTAGGTGACAGACCTATTGCAGGAGCCGATGCAGACGTTATGAACGTTTGGCAAAGCTCGGTATGATGACTACTTGATAGTTTAGTGCTCCATGCTTTACGGCTTAAGACCAGGACTTAAAAAACGTTTTGAATGCCAAGGAGCATATAAGATGTTCCAAGAGATGAAATTTGTATTTCAGACTCATGCCCGAGTCGAGAGGTATGAGACCTCTAACAAGTGTTTTGCCTACAAGATGGAGGAGAATAATTCAACCAGTGAGCATGTGCTCAGAATGTCTGAATACTACAATCGCTTGAATCAAGTGGGAGTTAATCTTCCAGATAAGATAGTGATTGACAGAGTTCTCTAGTCACTATCACCAAGTTATTGGTACTTCGTGATGAACTATAATATGCAAGGGATGACGAAAACGATTCCTTGAGCTCTTCGCGATGCTGAAATCGGCGAAGTTGGAAATCAAGAAAAGCAGCAAGTGTTGATGGTTAACAAGACCACTAGTTTCAAGAAAAGAGGCAAGGGAAAGAAAGGGAACTTCAAGAAGAATAGCAAGCAAGTTGCTGCTCCCGTGAAGAAGCCCAAAGCTAGACCCAAGCCTGGAACTGAGTGCTTCCACTTCAAAGGAAATGGTCACTTGAAGTGGAACTACCCTAGATACTTGGCAGATAAAGTGGATGGCAAAAGCGAACAAAGGTATATTTGATATACATGTTATTGATGTGTACTTTACTAGTGTTTATAGCAACCCCTTGGTATTTGATGCTGGTTCAGTTGCTAAGAGTAGTAACTCAAAAACAGGAGTTGCAAGATAAATAGAGACTAGTAAAGGATGAGGTGACGATGTGTATTGGAAATGATCACCATCGCACACTCCTTCTACCTTCATGATTAGTGTTGAACCTAAAATAAATGTTATTTGGTGTTTGCGTTGAGCATGAATATGATTGGATCATGTTTATTGCAATACGGTTATTCATTTAAGTCAAAGAATAATTGTTGTTCTGTTTACATGAATAAAACCGTCTATGGTCATACACTTAATATAAATGGTTTATTGAATCTCGATCGTAGTGATACACATATTCATAATATTGATGCCAAAAGATGCAAAGTTGATAATGATAGTGCAACATACTTGTGGCACTACCATTTAGGTCATATTGGTGTAAAGTGCATGAAGAAACTCCATGCAGATAGACTTTTGAAATCACTTGATTATGAATCATTTGATGCTTGCGAACCATGCCTCATTGGCAAGATGACTAGGACTCCATTCTCCGGAACAATGCAGCAAGCCACTGACTTATTGGAAATAATACATATCGATGTATGCAGTCCGATGAGTGTTGAGGCTCGTGGCAGGTATCGTTATTTTCTAAACCTTCATTGATGAGTTGAGCAGATATGGGTATATCTACTTAATGAAACACAAGTCTGAAACATTTGAAAAGGTTCAAAGAATTTCGGAATGAAGTGGGGAATCATCGTAACAAGAAAATAAAGTTTCTACAATCTAATCGCAGAGGCGAATATTTGAGTTACGAGTTTGGCCTTCATATAAAACAATGTGAAATAGTTTCACAACTCACGCCACCTAGAACACCACAGCGTAATGGTGTGTCTGAATGTCGTAACCATAATTTATTGGATATGGTGCGATCTATGGTGTCTCTTACCGATTTATCACTATCGTTTTGGGGTTATGCATTAGAGACAGTTGCATTCACGTTAAATAGGGCACCATCTAAATCGGTTTAGATGACAAAATATGAATTGTGGCTTAGCAAGAAATCTATGTTGTTGTTTCTTAAAGTTTAGGGCTGTGATGCTTATGTAAAAAAGCTTCAACCTGATAAGCTCGAGCCCAAATCGGAGAAATGTGTCTTCATAGGATACCCAAAGGAGACTGTTGGGTACACCTTCTATCACAGATCCGAAGGCAAGATATCCGTTGCTAAGAATGGATCCTTTCTAGAGAAGAAGTTTCTCTCGAAAGAAGTGAGTGGGAGGAATGTAGAACTTGATGAGGTAATTGTACCTTCTCCTAAATTGGAAAGTACTTCATCACAGAAATCAGTTCCAGTGATTACTACACCAATTAGTGACGAAGGTAATGATGATGATCATGAAACTTCAGATCAAGTTACTACCGAACCTCGTAGGTTAACCAGAGTGCGGTCCTCACCAGAGTGGTACGGTAATCCTGTTCTGGAAGTCATGTTACTAGACCATGATGAACCTACAAACTATGAGGAAGCGATGATGAGCCCAGATTCCACGAAATGGCTTGAGGCCATGAAATCTGAGATGGTATCCATGTATGAGAACAAGGTATGGACTTTGATTGACTTGCCCGATGATCGGCGAGCCACTGAGAATAAATGGATCTTCAAGAGGAAGACGGACGCTCATAGTAGTTTTACTATCTACAAAGCTCGAATTGTCGCAAAAGGCTTTCGACAAGTTCAAGGTGTTGACTACGATAAGATTTTCTCACTCGTACCAATGCTTAAGTCTGTCCGAATCATGTTAGCAATTGCCACATTTTATGAAATCTGGCAAATGGATGTCACAATTACATTCGTTAATAGATTTCTTAAAAAAGAGTTGTATATGATGCAATAAGAACGTTTTGTCAATCCTAAAGGTGCTAACAAAATGTGCAAGCTCCAGCGATTCATCTATGGACTGGTGCAAGCATCTCGGAGTTGGAATATACGCTTTGATGACTTGATCAAAGCATATAGTTTTATACAGACTTGCGGTGAAGCCTGTATTTACAAGAAAGTGAGTGGGAGAACTACAGCTTTTCTGATAAGTATATGTGAATGACATATTCTTGATCGGAAATGATGTAGAATTTTCTGGAAAGCATAAAGGAGTGTTTGAAATGATTTTTTCAAAGAAAGACCTAGGTGAAGCTGCTTACATATTGAGCATCAAGATCTATAGAGATAGATCAAGACGCTTGATAAGATTATT
Organism: Triticum monococcum; assembly: GCA_034509565.1. Lineage (NCBI taxonomy): Eukaryota > Viridiplantae > Streptophyta > Magnoliopsida > Poales > Poaceae > Triticum > Triticum monococcum. The sequence goes on along the minus strand of CM067842.1, from coordinate 68,659,471 downwards.
TCAATGAGTATATACCTTGACAAGATTTTGAAGGAGTTCAAAATGGATCAGTCAAAGAAGGAGTTCTTGATTGAGTTGTAAGGTGTGAAGTTGAGTAAAGACTCAAAACCTGACCACGGCAGAAAATAGAAAGAGAATGAAAAGTCATTCCCTATGCCTCAGTCATAGGTTCTATAAAGTATGCTATGTTGTGTACCAGACCTATTGTGTACCTCACCATGAGTTTGGCAAGAGGGTACAATAGTGTTCCAGGAGTGGATCACTAGACAACGGTCAAAATTATCCTTAGTGGAATAAGGACATGTTTATCGATTATGGAGGTGACAAAAAGTTCGTCGTAAAGGGTTACGTCGATGCAAGCTTTGACACTAATCCGGATGACTCTAAGTCCCAATCTAGATACATATTGAAAGTGGGAGCAATTAGCTAGAAAAGCTCCGTGCAGAGCATTGTAGACATAGAAAATTTGCAAAATACATACGGCTCTGAATGTGGCAGACCCGTTGACTAAACTTCTCTCACAAGCAAAACATGATCACACCTTAGTACTCTTTGGGTGTTAATCACATGGCGATGTTGATGGGGAATGCAGTAATTTCAAAAAAAATCCTACGCACACGCAAGATCATGGTGATGCATAGCAACGATAGGGGAGAGTATCGTCTACGTACCCTCGTAGACCATAAGCGGAAGCATTATGACAACGCGGTTAATGTAGTCGTACGTCTTCACGATTGACCGATCTAGTACCGAAGATACGGCACCTCCGTGATCTGCACATGTTCGGCTCGGTGACGTCCTACAAACTCACGATCTAGTAGAGCTTCGAGGGAGAGCTTCGTCAGCACGACGACGTGATGACGGTATGATGTTGCTACTGGAACAGGGCTTTGCCTAAGCACCGCTACGATATTACCGAGGTGGATTATGGTGGAGGGGGGCACCGCACACGGCTAAAGATCAATGATCAACTTCTGTCTATGGGGTGCCCCTGATACGTCCATTTTGCATCATGCTTTTATATCGATATTTATCGCATTATGGACTGTTATTTCACTTTATGTCACAATACTTATGGCTATTCTCTCTTATTTTACAAGGTTTACATAAGGAGGGAGAATGCCGGCAGCTAGAATTCTGGGTTGGAAAAGGAGCAAATATTAGAGACCTATTCTGCGCAACTCCAAAAGTCTTGAAACTCCACGGAACATCTTAAAATAAATAAAGAAAAATCCTAGCCAAAGATGAAGGCCAGGGGCCCACACCCTGCTCACAAGGGTGCCCACCCCTAGGGCGCCCCCCCCCTACCTCGTGGGCCCCCTGGTGGCTCTCCGATGTCCATCTTCTCCTATATGAAGCCTTTCGATGAGAAAAAAAATAGGAAGGAACTTTTCGGGACGAGACTCCGCCGCCACGAGGCGGAACCTTGGCGGATCCAATCTAGAGCTCCAGCAGAGCTGTTCTTCCGGGGATACTTCCCTCCGGGAGGGGGAAATCATCACCATCGTCATCACCAACGCTCCTCTCATCGGGAGAGGGCAATCTCCATCAACATCTTCACCAGCACCATCTCATCTCCAAACCCTAGTTCATCTCTTGTATCCAATTCTTGTCTCAAAGTCCGGGATTGGTGCTAGTAGGTTGCTAGTAGTGTTGATTACTCCTTGTAGTTGATGCTAGTTGGTTTATTTGGTGGAAGATCATATGTTCAGATCCTATATGCATATTATTACCCCTCTGATTATGAACATGAATATGCTTTGTGAGTAATTACGTTCGTTCCTGAGGACAAGGGAGAAGTCTTGCTATGAGTAGTCATGTGAATTTGGTATTTGTTTGATATTTTGATAAGATGTATGTTGTCTAGCCTCTAGTGGTGTTATGTGAACATCAACTACATAACACTTCACCATTATTTGGGCCTAGAGGAAGGCATTGGGAAGTAATAAGTAGATGATGGGTTGCTAGAGTGACAGAAGCTTAAACCCTAGTTTATGCGTTGCTTCGTAAGGGGCTAATTTGGATCCACATGTTTCATGCTATGGTTAGGTTTACCTTAATACTTTTGTTGTAGTTGTGGATGCTTGCAATAGAGGTTAATCATAAGTGGGATGCTTGTTCAAGTAAGAACTGCACCCAAGCACCGGTCCACCCACATATCAAATTATCAAAGTATCGAACGTGAATCATATGAACGTGATGAAATCTAGCTTGACGATATTCCCATGTGTCCTCGGGAGCGCTTTTCCTATTATAAGAGTTTGTTCTGGCTTGTCCTTTGCTACAAAAGGATTGGTCCACTTTGCTGCACTTTATTTACTTTTGTTACTCGTTGCTCGTTACAATTCATCCTATCACAAAACTATCTGTTACCACTTATTTCAATACTTGCAGAGAATACCTTGCTGAAAACCGCTTATCATTTCCTTCTGCTACTCGTTGGGTTCGACACTCTTAGTTATCGAAAGGACTACGATAGATCCCCTATACTTGTGGGTCATCAAGACTCCTTTCTGGCGCCATTGCCGGGGAGTGTAGCGCCTTTGGTAGGTGGAATTTGGTAAGGAAAAATTTAGATAGTGTGCTGAAATTTACTGTCACTTGTTACTATGGAAAGTAATTCTCTGAGGGGCTTGCTCGGGGTATCTTCACCCCGTCCAGTAGAGCGAAGAGTTGCTCCTCAACCTACTGAACCTATTGAAAATTAAACTCCTTTTGAATTTCCTTCGGGTATGATGGAAAAACTGCTAGCTAACCCTTTTACAGGAGATGGAACAAAGCATCCTGATGAGCACTTAATATATGTGGATGAAGTTTGTGGATTATTTAAGCTTGCAGGTATACCCGATGATGTTGCTAAGAAGAAGGTCTTCCCTTTATCTTTGAAGGGAGATGCATTGATATGGTATAGGCTATGTGATGATATGAGATCATGGGACTATAAAAGATTGAAGCTGTAATTTCATCAAAAGTATTACCCTATGCATCTTGTTCATCGTGATCGCAATTATAAATATAATTTCTGGCCTCGCGAAGTAGAAAGCATCACTCAATCTTGGGGGAGGCTTAAATCAATGTTATATTCATGCCCCAATCATGAGCTCTCAAGAGAAATGATTATTCAAAATTTATATGCTCGGCTTTCTGATAACAATCGCACCATGCTCGATACTTCTTGTGCTGGCTCTTTTATGATGAAGACTACTGAATTCAAATGGAATTTATTGGATAGAATTAAACGCAACTCTGAAGATTGGGACCTCGACGAAGGTAAAGAGTCAGGTATGACACCTAAGTTTGATTGTGTTAAATCTTTTATGGATACTGATATTTTCCGTAAGTTTAGCACTAAATATGGACTTGACTCTGAGATAGTAGCTTCTTTCTGTGAATCTTTTGCTACTTATGTTGATCTCCCTAAGGAGAAGTGGTTTAAATATCATCCTCCCATAGAAGTAAAAGTAGCTGCACCTATTAAAGTTGAAGAAAAGACTGTCACTTATAATGATCCTATTGTTCCTAGTTCTTATATTGAGAAACCACTTTTCCCTGTTAGAATAAAGGATCATGCTAAAGCTTCAACTGTTGTTCGTAAAAGCAATATTAGAACTTATACACCTCCTGAGCATGTTAAAGTAGAACCTAATATTGCTATTGTCAAAGATCTCTTGTCTGATAATATTGATGGGCATGTTATTCAGTTCGAAGGTGAAACTGCTAGAATTGCTAAACCTTGTGATAAAGATAAACATAGACCTTTGGTAGGTGTGCCTGTTATTTCTGTTAAAATAGGAGATCATTGTTATCATGGCTTATGTGATATGGGTGCTAGTGCTAGTGTAATACCTATTGATTTATACGAAGAAATTAAGAATGAAATTGCACCTATTGAGTTAGAAGATATTGATGTTACTATTAAACTTGCTAATAGAGATACTATTGCACCAATTGGAATTGTTAGAGATGTTGAAGTCTTGTGTGGGAAAACTAAATATCCTGCTGATTTTCTTGTTCTTGGTTCCCCACAAGATAGTTTTTGTCCCATTATATTTGGTAGACCCTTCTTAAATCCCGGCAATGCTACCATAGATTGCAAAAAGAATGTTGTTAGTGTTGGCTTGGATGATATGGTTCATGAGTTTAATTTTTGTAATTTAGTAAACAACATCGTGAGGAAGAATTACCTAGTAAGGATGAAATTATTGGTCTTGCTTCTATTGCCGTACCTCCTAGTGATCCTTTAGAACACTATCTGCTAGACCATGAAAATGATGTGTTCATGAATGAAAGAAGGGAAATAGATGAAGTATTCTTTAAACAGGAACCTATTCTGCATCACAATTTGCCTGTTGAAATCTTAGGGGATCCTCCTCCACCCAAGGGAGATCCCGTGTTTCAGCTTAAACCTTTGCCTGATAATCTTAAATATGCTTATCTTGATGAAAAGAAGATATATCCTGTTATTATTAGTGCTAACCTTTCAGAGCATGAAGAAGAAAGATTATTGAAAACTCTGAAGAAGCATCGTGCTGCTATTGGATATACTCTTGATGATCTTAAGGGCATTAGTCCCACTCTATGTCAACATAAAATAAATTTGGAAGCAGATGCCAAACCAGTTCGTGATCCTCAACGACGTCTGAATCCTAAAATGCAAGAAGTGGTAAGAAAAGAAATACTAAAGCTTCTGGAGGCAGGTATAATCTATCCCGTTGCTGATAGTGAGTGGGTAAGTCCTGTCCATTGTGTCCCTAAGAAAGGAGGTATTACTGTTGTTCCTAATGATAAAGATGAATTGATTCCACAAAGAATTATCACAGGTTATAGGATGGTAATTGATTTCCGCAAATTAAATAAAGCTACTAAGAAAGATCATTACCCCTTACCTTTTATTAATCAAATGCTAGAAAGATTATGCAAACATACACACTATTGCTTTCCAGATGGTTATTCTGGTTTCTCTCAAATACCTGTGTCGGGTAAAGATCAATCAAAGACTACTTTTACATGCCCTTTTGGTACTTTTTCTTATAGACGTATGCCTTTTCGTCTATGTAATGCACCTGCTACCTTTCAAAGATGCATGATGGCTATATTCTCTGACTTTTGTGAAAAGATTTGTGAGGTTTTCATGGACGACTTTTCTGTCTATGGTTCCTCTTTTGATGATTGCTTGAGCAATCTTGATCGAGTTTTGCAGAGATGTGAAGAAACTAATCTTGTCTTGAATTGGGAAAAGTGCCACTTTATGGTTAATGAAGGTATTGTCTTGGGGCACAAAGTTTCTGAAAGAGGTATTGAAGTTGATAAAGCCAAGGTTGATGCTATTGAAAAGATGCCATGTCCCAAGGACATCAAAGGTATAAGAAGTTTCCTTGGTCACGCCGGATTTTATAGGAGGTTCATTAAGGACTTCTCAAAAATTTCTCTGCCTCTGACTAATTTATTGCAAAAATATATACCATTTGTCTTTGATGATGATTGTGTAGAAGCATTTGAAATACTTAAGAAAGCATTAGTCTCTGCACCTGTTGTTCAGCCACCTGATTGGAATTTACCCTTTGAAATTATGTGTGATTCTAGTGATTATGCTGTAGGTGTTGTTCTAGGGCAAAGAGTTGATAAGAAATTAAATGTTATTCATTATGCTAGTAAGACTCTAGACAATGCTGAAAGAAATTATGCTACTGCTGAAAAAGAGCTTTTAGCAGTTGTATTTGCCTGTGATAAGTTCAGATCTTATATTGTTGATTCTAAAGTAACTACTCAAACTGATCATGCTGCTATTAAATATCTTATGGAAAAGAAAGATGTTAAACCTATACTTATTAGATGGGTTCTCTTGCTACAAGAATTTGATTTGCATATTGTTGATAGAAAGGGAGCTGAGAACCCCGTTGCAGACAACTTGTCTAGGTTAGAAATTATTCTTGATGACCCACTACCTATTAATGATAGCTTTCCTGATGAACAATTAAATGTTATAAGTACTTCTTGTAGCACTCCATGGTATGCTGATTATGCTAATTATATTGTTGCTAAGTTTATACCACCTAGCTTCACATACCAGCAAAATAAAAAGTTTTTCTATGATTTAAGACATTACTTTTGGGATGACCCACATCTTTATAAAGAAGGAGTAGATGGTGTTATTAGATGTTGTGTACCTGAGCATGAACAGGAACAGATCCTACGCAAGTGTCACTCTGAGTCTTATGGAGGACACCACGCTGGAGATAGAACTGCACATAAGGTATTGCAATCTGGTTTTTATTGGCCTACTCTCTTCAAGGATGCCCATAAGTTTGTCTTGTCTTGTGATGAATGTCAAAGAATTGGTAATATTAGTAGACGTCAAGAAATGCCTATGAATTATTCTCTTGTTATTGAACCGTTTGATGTTTGGGCTTTGATTATATGGGACCTTTTCCTGCCTCTAATGGATACATACATATTCTAGTTGTTGTTGATTACGTTACTAAGTGGGTAGAAGCTATTCCAACTAGTAGTGCTGATCATAACACTTCTATTAAAATGCTTAAGGAAGTTATTTTCCCGAGGTTTGGAGTCCCTAGATATTTAATGACTGATGGTGGTTCACAGTTTATTCATGGTGCTTTCCGTAAAATGCTTGCTAAATATGATGTTAATCATAGAATTGCATCTCCTTATCACCCACAGTCTAGTGGTCAAGTAGAGTTGAGCAATAGAGAGCTCAAATTAATTTTGCAAAAGACTGTTAATAGGTCTAGAAAGAATTGGTCAAAGAAACTTGATGATGCATTATGGGCTTATAGAACTGCATACAAAAATCCTATGGGTATGTCTCCGTATAAAATGGTTTATGGAAAAGCATGTCACTTACCTCTCGAACTAGAACGTAAGGCATATTGGGCTATTAAAGAGCTTAACTATGATTTTAAACTTTCCGATGAGAAGAGGTTATTTGATATTAGCTCACTTGACGAATGGATAACCCAAGCTTATGAAAATGCCAAGTTGTTTAATGAAAAAGTTAAAAGATGGCATGACAAAAGGATACAAAAGCATGAGTTTAATGTAGGTGATTATGTATTGCTATACAACTCTCGTTTAAGATTTTTTGCAAGAAAACTTCTCTCTAAATGGGAAGGCCCCTATGTTATCAAAGAGGTCTATCGTTCCGGTGCCATAAAAATCAACAACTTCAAGGGCACAAAGCCGAAGGTGGTAAACGGTCAAAGAATCAAACATTATATCTCAGGTAATCCCATAAATGTTGAAACCAATATTATTGAAACCGTAACCCTGGAGGAATACATAAGAGACACTTTCCGAAACGTTTCAGACTCCGAAAAGGAATAGGTATGTGGTATGGTAAGTAAACCGACTCCAAATCAATTTTTAAGGCAATATTTCTCCGTTTTGGAATATTTATAAAAATAGAAAAATAAGTACCAGTCCGGGAAGGACACGAGGGTGGTGGGCGCGCCCTACCCCCCTGGGCGCGCCCCCCTACCTCGTGAGCACCTCGTCTGCCTTCCGGACTCCGTTTTCTTGCACATTACGTATTTTGGTCGGCAAAAATTCATTATATATTCTCCCAAAGGTTTTGACTCCCGTATCACGCAAACCTCCTCTGTTCTTCTTTCGAGTTGTTTTTCTGACAGATCTAGATTATCATGACGTCCCCAAGTGCTTCCAAGGACAAGTTCTTTGAGAAGGTCATCAACCCTTACCTCGCAGAGGTGCTGCGACACCCTCAAACCATTGAGATGCGTGATGGGTTGTTGCACATCCGCGATGTTTGTTGGGGAACATAGTAATTTCAAAAAAAATCATACGCACACGCAAGATCATGGTGATGCATAGCAATGAGAGAGGAGAGTGTTGTCTACGTACCCTCGTAGACCTGCAACGGAAGTGTTGAAACAACGCAGAGGAAGTAGTCGTACGTCTTCCCGATCCAACCGATCCAAGTACCGAACGTACGGCACCTCCGAGTTCTGCACATGTTCAACTCGGTGACGTCCCTCGAGCTCCGATCCAGCAAAGTGTTGAGGGAGAGTTTTGTCAGCACGACAGCGTGATGACGGTGATAATGTTCTACCAACGCAGGGCTTCGCGTAAGCACCGCTACGATATGACCGAGGTGGAATATGGTGGAAGGGGGCACCACACACGGCTAAGGAAGGTTCACGAAGATCAACTTGTGTGTCATGGGGTGCCCCCTTGCCCCCGTATATAAAGGAGGGAGAGGGGGAGGTGCGGCCGGCCCAAGGGGTGCGCCTGGAGGAGTCCTACTCCCACCGGGAGTAGGACTCCCCCCTCTTGCCTTGCTGGAAAAGAAAGGGGGGAGAAAGAGGAAAGGGGGGCGCCGCCCCCCCCCCCCCTTCCTTGTCCTATTAGGACTAGGGGGAGGGGCACGCGGCCTGCCCTGGCTGGCCCTCCTCTTCTCCCTTAGGGCCCACGTAGGCCCAATAACCCCCGGGGGATTCCGGTAACCCCCCGGTACTCCGGTAAAATCCCGATTTCACCTGGAACGTTTCTGATATCCAAATATAGGCTTCCAATATATCAATCTTTATGTCTCGACCATTTCAAGACTCCTCGTCATGTCCGTGATCACATCCGGGACACCAAACAACCTTTGGTACATCAAAACACAAAAACCCTAATTACGATCATCACCAATCTTTAAGCGTGCGGCCCTATGGGTTCGATAACTATGTAGACATGACCGAGACAGGTCTCCGGTCAATAACCAATAGCGGAACCTGGATGCTCATATTGGCTCCTACATATTCTACAAAGATCTTTATCGGTCAGACCGCATAACAATATATGATGTTCCCTTTGTCATCGGTATGTTACTTGCCCGAGATTCGATCGTCGGTATCTCAATACCTAGTTCAATTTCGTTATCGGCAAGTCTCTTTACTCGTTCCGTAATACATCATCCCGCGACTAACTTATTAGTTGCAATGCTTGCAAGGCTTGAGTGATGTGCATTACCGAGAGGGCCCAAAGATACCTCTCCGACAATCGGAGTGACAAATCCTAATCTCGGAATATGCCAACCCAACAAATACCTTTGGAGACTCCTGTAGAGCACCTTTATAATCACCCAGTTAAGTTGTGACATTTGGTAGCACACAAAGTGTTCCTCCGGTAAATGGGAGTTGCATAATCTCATAGTCATAGGAACATATATAAGTTATGAAGAAAGCAATAGCAACAAACTAAACAATCAAGTGCTAAGCTAATGGAATGGGTCAAGTCAATCACATCATTCTCCTAATGATGTGATCCTGTTAACCAAATAACAACTGATGTCTATGGTTAGGAAACATAACCATCTTTGATCAACGAGCTAGTCAAGTAGAGGCATACTAGTGACACTCTGTTTGTCTATGTATTCACACATGTATTATGTTTCCAGTTAATACAATTCTAGCATGAATAATAAACATTTATCATGATACAAGGAAATAAATAATAACTTTATTATATCCTCTAGGGCATATTTCCTCCAGTCTCCCACTTGCACTAGTGTCAATAATCTAGATTACACAGTAATGATTCTAACACCCATGGAGCCTTGGTGCTGATCATGTTTTGCTCGTGGAAGAGGCTTAGTCAGCGGGTCTGCAACATTCAGATCCGTATGTATCTTGCAAATTCCTATGTCTCCCACTTGGACTAAATCCCGAATGGAATTGAAGCGTCCCTTGATGTGCTTGGTTCTCTTGTGAAATCTGGATTCCTTTGCCAAGGCAATTGCACCAGTATTGTCACAGAAGTTTTTCATTGGACCCGATGCACTAGGTATGACACCTAGATCGGATATGAACTCCTTCATCCAGACTCCTTCATTTGCTGCTTCCGAAGCAGATATGTACTCTGCTTCACATGTAGATCCCGCCACGACACTTTGTTTAGAACTGCACCAACTGACAGCTCCACTGTTTAATGTAAACACGTATCCGGTTTGCGATTTAGAATCATCCGGATCAGTGTCAAAGCTTGCATCAATGTAACCATTTACGATGAGCTCTTTGTCACCTCCATATACGAGAAACATATCCTTAGTTCTTTTCAGGTACTTCAGGATGTTCTTGACCGATGTCCAGTGATCCACTCCTGGATTACTTTGGTACCTCCCTGCTAGACTTATAGCAAGGCACACATCAGGTCTGGTACACAGCATTGCATACATGATAGAGCCAATGGCTAAAGCATAGGGAACATCTTTCATTTTCTCTCTATCTTCTGCAGTGGTCGGACATTGAGTCTTACTCAGCTTCACACCTTGTAACACAGGCAAGAACCCTTTCTTTGCTTGATCCATTTTGAACTTCTTCAAAACTTTGTCAAGGTATGTGCTTTGTGAAAGTCCAATTAAGCGTCTTGATCTATCTCTATAGATCTTAATGCCCAATATGTAAGCAGCTTCACCGAGGTCTTTCATTGAAAAACTCTTATTCAAGTATCCCTTTATGCTATCCAGAAATTCTATATTATTTCCAATCAATAATATGTCATCCACATATAATATCAGAAATGCTATAGAGCTCCCACTCACTTTCTTGTAAATACAGGCTTCTCCAAAAGTCCGTATAAAAGCAAATGCTTTGATCACACTATCAAAGCATTTATTCCAACTTCGAGAGGCTTGGACTAGTCCATAAATGGATAGCTGGAGCTTGCACACTTTGTTAGCTCCCTTTGGATGGACAAAACCTTCTGGTTGCTGTTGGGGAATGTTGCAGAAAAACAAAAATTTTCCTACGGTTTCACCAAGATCCATTTATGAGTTCATCTAGCAACGAGTGATTGGATGCATCTACGTACCTTGTAGATCGCGAGCGGAAGCATTCAAAGAACGGGGATGAGGGAGTCGTACTCGACGTGATCCGAATCACCGGAGATCCTAGCACCGAACAGACGGCACCTCCGCGTTCAACACACGTCCGGTTAGCGTAACGTCTCCTCCTTCTTGATCCAGCAAGGGGGAAGGAGAGGTTGAGGAAGATGGCTCCAGCAGCAGCACGACGGCGTGGTGGTGGTGGAGCTGCAGTACTCCGGCAGGGCTTCGCCAAGCTCTATGGAGGAGGAGGAGGTGTTGGAGAGGGAGAGGGAGGCACCAGGGCATGGGTTGTGAGGCCCTTCCTCCCCCCCCCACTATATATAGGGGGCCTAGGGGGCGGTGGCCAAGGGGTGGGGGGCTTGCCCCCCAAGCAAGGGGGCGCCCCCCTTCAGGGTTTCCCCACCTTAGGCGCATGGGCCCTAGGGGGAAGTGGTGCCCCAGCCCACTTTGGGCTGGATCCCTTCCCACTTCAGCCCATGGGGCCCTCCGGGATAGGTGGCCCCACCCGGTGGACCCCCGGGACCCTTCCGATGGTCCCGGTACAATACCGGTGACCCCAAAACTTGTCCCGATGGCCGAAATAGCACTTCCTATATATAATTCTTTACCTACGGACCATTCCGAAACTCCTCGTGACGTCCGGGATCTCATCCGGGACTCCGAACAACATTCGGGTTACTGCATATACATATCCCTACAACCCTAGCGTCACCGAACCTTAAGTGTGTAGACCCTACGGGTTCGGGAGACATGTAGACATGACCGAGATTGCTCTCTGGTCAATAACCAACAGCGGGATATGGATACCCATGTTGGCTCCCACATGCTCCTCGATGATCTCATCGGATGAACCACGATATCGGGGATTCAAGCAACCCCGTATACAATTCCCTTTGTCAATCGGTATGTTACTTGCCCGAGATTCGATCGTCGGTATCCCAATACCTCGTTCAATCTCGTTACCGGCAAGTCACTTTACGCGTACCGTAATGCATGATCCCGTGACCAGACACTTGGTCACTTTGAGCTCATAATGATGATGCATTACCGAGTGGGCCCAGTGATACCTCTCCGTCATACGGAGTGACAAATCCCAGTCTTGATCCGTGTCAACCCAACAGACACTTTCGGAGATACCCGTAGTATACCTTTATAGTCACCCAGTTACGTTGTGACGTTTGGTATACCCAAAGTACTCCTACGGTATCCGGGAGTTACACGATCTCATGGTCTAAGGAAAAGATACTTGACATTGGAAAAACTCTAGCAAACGAACTATACGACCTTGTGCTATGTTTAGGATTGGGTCTTGTCCATCACATCATTCTCCTAATGATGTGATCTCGTTATCAATGACATCCAATGTCCATAGTCAGTAAACCATGACTATATGTTGATCAACGAGCTAGTCATCTAGAGGCTTACTAGGGACATGTTGGTGTCTATTATTCACACATGTATTACGATTTTCGGATAACACAATTATAGCATGAATAAAGACAATTATCATGAACAAGGAAATATAATAATAATGCTTTTATTATTGCCTCTAGGGCATATTTCCAACAGTCTCCCACTTGCACTAGAGTCAATAATCTAGTTACATTGTGATGAATCGAACACCCATGGAATTCTGCTGTTCATCATGTTTTGCTCTAGGGAGAGGTTTAGTCAACGGATCTGCTACATTCAGGTCCGTATGTACTTTACAAATATCTATGTCTCCATCTTGAACATTTTCACGAATGGAGTGGAAGCGACGCTTGATGTGCCTGGTCTTCTTGTGAAACCTCGGCTCCTTGGCAAGTGCAATAGCTCCAGTGTTATCACAGAAGAGTTTGATTGGCCCCGACGCATTGGGTATGACTCCTAGGTCGGTGATGAACTCCTTCACCCAATTTGCTTCATGTGCTGCCTCCGAGGCTGCCATGTACTCCGCTTCACATGTAGATCCCGCCACGACGCTCTGCTTGAAACTGCACCAGCTTACTGCCCCACCATTCAAAATATACACGTATCCGGTTTGTGACTTTGAGTCATCCAGATCTGTGTCGAAGCTAGCGTCAACGTAACCCTTTACGACGAGCTCTTCGTCACCTCCATAAATGAGAAACATTTCCTTAGTCCTTTTCAGGTACTTCAGGATATTCTTGACCGCTGTCCAGTGTTCCTTGCCGGGATTACTTTGGTACCTACCTACCAAACTTACGGCAAGGTTTACATCAGGTCTGGTACACAGCATGGCATACATAATAGAACCTATGGCTGAGGCATAGGGGATGACGCCATCTCTTCTATATCTTCTGCCGTGGTCGGACATTGAGTTGAGCTCAATTTCACACCTTGCAACACAGGCAAGAACCCCTTCTTAGACTGATCCATATTGAAATTCTTCAATATCTTATCAAGGTATGTGCTTTGTGAAAGACCTATGAGGCGTCTTCATCTATCTCTATAGATCTTGATGCCTAATATATATGCAGCTTCTCCAAGGTCCTTCATTGAAAAACTCTTATTCAAGTAGGCCTTAATGCTGTCCAAGAGTTCTATATCATTTCCCATCAAAAGTATGTCATCTACATATAATATGAGAAATGCTACAGAGCTCCCACTCACTTTCTTGTAAACGCGGGCTTCTCCATAAGTCTGCGTAAACCCAAACGCTTTGATCATCTCATCAAAGCGAATGTTCCAACTCCGAGATGCTCGCACCAACCCATAAATCGAGCGTTGGAGCTTGCACGCCTTGTTAGCATTCTTAGGATCGACAAAACCTTCCGGCTGCATCATATACAATTCTTCCTTAAGGAAACCATTAAGGAATGTCGTTTTGACGTCCATTTGCCATATCTCATAATCATAGAATGCGGCAATTGCTAACATGATTCGGACGGACTTTAGCTTCGCTGCCGGTGAGAAAGTCTCATCGCAGTCAACCCCTTGAACTTGTCGATAACCCTTAGCGACAAGCCGAGCTTTATAGATGGTCACATTACCATCTGCGTCTGTCTTCTTCTTAAAGATCCATTTATTTTCTATGGCTCACCGCTCAACGGACAAGTCAGTCAAAGTCCATACTTCTTTTTCATACATGGATCCTATCTCGGATTTCATGGCTTCTAGCCATTTGTCGGAATCCAGGCCCGCCATTGCTTCTTCATAGTTCGAGGGTTCACCGTTGTCTAACAACATGATTTCCAAGACAGGGTTGCCGTACCACTCCAGTGCGGAACGTGTCCTTGTGGACCTACGAAGTTCAGTAGCAACTTGATCTGAAGTTTCATGATCATCATCATTAACTTCCTCTCTAGTCGGTGCAGGCACCTCAGGAACATTTTCTTGAGTTGCGCCATTTTCCGGTTCAAGAGGTAATACTTCATCAAGTTCTACTTTCCTCCCACTTACTTCTTTCAAGAGAAACTCTTTCTCTAGAAAGGATCCATTCTTGGCAACAAAGATCTTGCCTTCGGATCTGAGGTAGAAGGTATACCCAATAGTTTCTTTAGGGTATCCTATGAAGACGCATTTTTCCGACTTGGGTTCGAGCTTTTCAGGTTGAAGTTTCTTGACATAAGCATCGCATCCCCAAACTTTTAGAAACGACAGCTTAGGTTTCTTCCCAAACCATAGTTCATACGGTGTCGTCTCAACGGATTTCGACGGAGCCCTATTTAAAGTGAATGCGGCAGTCTCTAAAGCATAGCCCCAAAAAGATAGCGGTAAGTCGGTAAGAGACATCATAGTTCGCACCATATCCAATAGAGTGCGATTACAACGTTCCGACACACCATTACGCTGAGGTGTTCCAGGCGGCGTCAGTTGTGAAACTATTCCACATTTTCTTAAGTGTTTGCCAAATTCGTGACTCAAGTACTCTCCTCCACGATCTGATCGCAGGAACTTGATTTTCCTGTCGCGTTGATTTTCAACCTCACTCTGAAATTCCTTGAACTTTTCAAAGGTCTCAAACTTGTGTTTCATTAAATAGATATACCCATATCTACTCAAGTCATCAGTGAGGGTGAGAACATAACGATAGCCACCGCGAGCCTCAACACTCATTGGACCGCACACATCAGTATGTATGATTTCCAATAAGTTGGTTGCTCGCTCCATTGTTCCTGAGAACGGAGTCTTGGTCATTTTACCCATGAGGCATGGTTCGCACGTGTCTAATGATTCATAATCAAGAGACTCTAAAAGTCCATCTGCATGGAGCTTCTTCATGCATTTGACACCTATGTGACCAAGGCGGCAGTGCCACAAGTATGTGGGACTATCATTATCAATTTTACATCTTTTGGTATTCACACTATGAATATGTGTAGCATTACGCTCGAGATTCATTAAGAATAAACCATTCACCATCGGAGCATGACCATAAAACATATTTCTCATATAAATAGAACAACCATTATTCTCGGATTTAAATGAGTAGCCATCTCGTATTAAACGAGATCCTGATACAATGTTCATGCTCAAACTTGGCACTAAATAACAATTATTGAGGTTCAAAACTAATCCCGTAGGTAAATGTAGAGGTAGCGTGCCGACGGCGATCACATCAACCTTGGAACCATTCCCGACGCGCATCGTCACCTCGTCCTTCGCCAGTCTCCGCTTATTTCACAGCTCCTACTTTGAGTTACAAATATGAGCAACTGCACCGGTATCAAATACCCAAGAGCTACTACGAGTACTAGTAAGGTACACATCAATTACATGTATATCACATATACCTTTTGTGATGCCGGCCTTCTTGTCCGCTAAGTATTTGGGGCAGTTCCGCTTCCAGTGACCACTTCCCTTGCAATAAAAACACTCAGTCTCGGGCTTGGGTCCATTCTTTGGCTTCTTCCCGACAGCTTGCTTGCCGGGCGCGGCAACTCCCTTGCCGTCCTTCTTGAAGGTTTTCTTACCCTTGCCTTTCTTGAACTTAGTGGTTTTATTCACCATCAACACTTGATGTTCCTTTCTGACTTCCACCTCTGCTGATTTCAGCCTTGCAAATACTTCAGGAATGGTCTTTTCCATCCCCTGCATATTGAAGTTCATCACAAAGCTCTTGTAGCTCGGTGGAAGCGACTGAAGGATTCTGTCAATGACCGCGTCTTCCGAGAGATTAACTCCCAGCTGATTCAAGTGGTTATGCAACCCAGACATAGTGAGTATATGCTCACTGACAGAACTGTTTTCCTCCATCTTACAGCTGAAGAACTTGTCAGAGACTTGATATCTCTCGACCCGGGCATGAGCTTGGAAAACCATTTTCAGCTCTTCGAACATCTCATATGCTCCATGTCTCTCAAAACGTTTTTAGAGCCCCGGCTCTTAGCTGTAAAGCATGCCGCACTGAACGAGGGAGTAGTCATCGATACGTGCCTGCCAAGCGTTCATAACGTCTTGTTCTACAGGGAGAACAGGTGCGTCACCTAGCAGTGCTTGTAGGACATAATCTTTCTTGGCAGCTATGAGGATGATCCTCAGGTTCCGGACCCAGTCCGTGTAGTTGCTGCCATCGTCTTTTAGCTTGGTTTTCTCTAGGAATGTGTTGAAGTTGAGGACTACGTTGGCCATTTGATCTACAAGACATATTGTAAATATTTTAGACTAAGTTCATGATAATTAAGTTCATCTAATCAAATTATTCAATGAACTCCCACTCAGATAGACATCCCTCCAGTCATCTAAGTATAACATGTTCCGAGTTAACTAGGCCGTGTCCGATCATCACGTGAGACGGACTAGTCAACGTCGGTGAACATCTTCATGTTGATCGTATCTTCTATACGACTCATGTTTGACCTTTCGGTCTTCTGTGTTCCGAGGCCATGTCTGTACATGCTAGGCTCGTCAAGTCAACCTAAGTGTTTGCATGTGTAAATCTGTCTTACACCCATTGTATGTGAACGTTAGAATCTATCACACCCGATCATCACGTGGTGCTTCGAAACAACGAACTGTCGCAACGGTGCACACTTAGGGGGAACACTTTCTTGAAATTATTATGAGGGATCATCTTATTTACTACCATCGTTCTAAGTAAACAAGATGCAAAAACATGATAAACATCACATGCAATCAAATAATAATAGTGACATGATATGGCCAATATCACATAGCTCCTTTGATCTCCATCTTGGGGCTCCATGATCATCTTGTCACCGGCATGACACCATGATCTCCATCATTATGATCTCCATCATCGTGTCTCCATGAAGTTGCTCGCCAACTATTACTTCTACTACTATGGCTAACGCATTTAGCAATAAAGTAAAGTAATTTACATGGCGTTTCTCAATGACACGCAGGTCATACAAAAAATAAAGACAACTCCTATGGCTCCTGCCGGTTGTCATACTCATCGACATGCAAGTCGTGATTCCTATTACAATGACATGAACATCTCATACAACACATATATACCATTCATCATTCATCACAACTTTGGCCATATCACATCACAAAACACTTGCTGCAAAAACAAGTTAGACGTCCTCTAATTGTTGTTGCAAGTTTTACGTGGCTGCAATAGGGTTCTAGCAAGAACGTTTTCTTACCTACGTGAAAGCCACAACGTGATTTGTCAACTTCTATTTACCCTTCATAAGGACCCTTTTCATCGAATCCACTCCAACTAAAGTGGGAGAGACAGACACCCACCAGCCACCTTATGCAACTAGTGCATGTTAGTCGGTGGAACCGGTCTCACGTAAGCGTACGTGTAAGGTTGGTCCGGGCCGCTTCATCCCACAATACTGCTGAAGCAAAATAAGACTAGTAGCGGCAAGAAAGTTGACAACATCTACGCCCACAACAAATTGTGTTCTACTCGTGCAAAGAGAACTACGCATAAACCTGGCTCTGGTACCATTGTTGGGGAACGTTGCAGAAAAACAAAAATTTTCCTACGGTTTCACCAAGATCCATTTATGAGTTCATCTAGCAACGAGTGATTGGATGCATCTACGTACCTTGTAGATCGCGAGCGGAAGCATTCAAAGAACGGGGATGAGGGAGTCGTACTCGACGTGATCCGAATCACCGGAGATCCTAGCACCGAACAGACGGCACCTCTGCGTTCAACACACGTACAGTCAGCGTAACGTCTCCTCCTTCTTGATCCAGCAAGGGGGAAGGAGAGGTTGAGGAAGATGGCTCCAGCAGCAGCACGACGGCGTGGTGGTGGTGGAGCTGTAGTACTCTGGCAGGGCTTCGCCAAGCTCTATGGAGGAGGAGGTGTTGGAGAGGGAGAGGGAGGCACCAGTGCATGGGTTGTGAGGCCCTTCCTCCCCCCCACTATATATAGGGGGCCTAGGGGGGGCAGCCCTAGGAGATGCAATCTCCTAGGGGGGCGGCGGCCAAGGGGTGGGGGGCTTGCCCCCCAAGCAAGGGGGCGCCCCCCTTTAGGGTTTCCCCACCCTAGGCGCATGGGCCCTAGGGGGAAGTGGCGCCCCAGCCCACTTTGGGCTGGATCCCTTCCCACTTCAGCCCATGGGGCCCTCCGGGATAGGTGGCCCCACCCGATGGACCCCCGGGACCCTTCCGGTGGTCCCAGTACAATACCGGTGACCCCAAAACTTGTCCCGATGGCCAAAATAGCACTTCCTATATATAATTCTTTACCTCCGGACCATTCTGAAACTCCTCGTGACGTCCGGGATCTCATCCGGGACTCCGAACAACATTCGGGTTACTGCATATACATATCCCTACAACCCTAGTGTCACCGAACCTTAAGTGTGTAGACCCTACGGGTTCGGGAGACATGTAGACATGACCGAGATTGCTCTCCGGTCAATAACCAACAGCGGGATCTGGATACCCATGTTGGCTCCCACATGCTCCTCGATGATCTCATCGGATGAACCATGATGTCGAGGATTCAAGCAACCCCGTATACAATTCCCTTTGTCAATCGGTATGTTACTTGCCCGAGATTCGATCATCGGTATCCCAATACCTCGTTCAATCTCGTTACCAGCAAGTCACTTTACGCGTACCGTAATGCATGATCCCGTGACCAGACACTTGGTCACTTTGAGCTCATAATGATGATGCATTACTGAGTGGGCCTAATGATACCTCTCCGTCATACGGAGTGACAAATCCCAGTCTTGATCCGTGTCAACCCAACAGACATTTTCGGAGATACCCGTAGTATACCTTTATAGTCACCCAGTTACATTGTGATGTTTGGTATACCCAAAGTACTCCTACGGTATCCGGGAGTTACACGATCTCATGGTCTAAGGAAAAGATACTTGACATTGGAAAAACTCTAGCAAACGAACTATACGACCTTGTGCTATGTTTAGGATTGGGTCTTGTCCATCACATCATTCTCCTAATGATGTGATCTCGTTATCAATGACATCCAATGTCCATAGTCAGGAAACCATGACTATCTGTTGATCAACGTGCTAGTCAACTAGAGGCTTACTAGGGACATGTTGGTGTCTATTATTCACACATGTATTACGATTTCCGGATAACACAATTATAGCATGAATAAATACAATTATCATGAACAAGGAAATATAATAATAATGCTTTTATTATTGCCTCTAGGGCATATTTCCAACAGTTGCATCATATACAACTCTTCTTCTAGAAATCCATTAAGGAACGCAGTTTTGACATCCATTTGCCAAATTTCATAATCATAAAATGCGGCAATTGCTAACATGATTTGGACAGACTTAAGCATCGCTATGGGTGAGAAGGTCTCATCGTAGTCAATTCCTTGAACTTGTCGAAAACCTTTCGCAACAAGTCGAGCTTTGTAGACAGTAACATTACCGTCAGCGTCAGTCTTCTTCTTGAAGATCCATTTATTCTCAATTGCTTGCCGATCAACAGGCAAGTCAACCAAAGTCCACACTTTGTTCTCATACATGGATCCCATCTCAGATTTCATGGCTTCTAGCCATTTTGCGGAATCTGGGCTCACCATCGCTTCTTCATAGTTCGTAGGTTCATCATGATCTAGTAGCATGACTTCCAGAACAGGATTACCGTACCACTCTGGTGCGGATCTTACTCTGGTTGATCTACGAGGTTCGGTAGTAACTTGATCTGAAGTTTCATGATCATTATCATTAGCTTCCTCACTAATTGGTATAGGTGTCACAGAAACCGGTTTTTGTGATGTACTACTTTCCAATAAGGGAGCAGGTACAGTTACCTCATCAAGTTCTACTTTTCTCCCACTCACTTCTTTCAAGAGAAACTCCTTTTCTAGAAAAACTCCGAATTTAGCAACAAAAGTCTTGCCTTTGGATCTGTGATAGAAGGTGTACCCAACAGTCTCCTTTGGGTATCCTATGAAGACACAATTCTCCGATTTGGGTTCGAGCTTATCAGGTTGAAGCTTTTTCACATAAGCATCGCAGCCCCAAACTTTCAGAAATGACAACTTTGGTTTCTTGCCAAACCACAGTTCATAAGGCGTCGTCTCAACGGATTTCGATGGTGTCCTATTTAACGTGAATGCAGCCGTCTCTAAAGCATAACCCCAAAACGATAGCGGTAGATCAGCAAGAGACATCATAGATCGCACCATATCTAATAAAGTATGATTACGACGTTCAGACACACCATTACGCTGTGGTGTTCCGGGTGGCGTGAGTTGCGAAACTATTCCGCATTGTTTCAAATGTAGACCAAAATCGTAACTCAAATATTCTCCTCCACGATCAGATCGTAGAAACTTTATTTTCTTGTTATGATGATTTTCAACTTCACTCTGAAATTCTTTGAACTTTTCAAATGGTTCAGACTTATGTTTCATTAAGTAGATATACCCATACCTGCTTAAATCATCTGTGAAGGTGAGAAAATAACGATATCCGCCACGAGCCTCAACATTAATTGGACCACATACATCTATATGTATGATTTCCAACAAATCCGTTGCTCTCTCCATAGTACCAGAGAACGGCGTTTTAGTCATCTTACCCATGAGGCACGGTTCGCAAGTACCAAGTGATTCATAATTAAGTGGTTCCAAAAGTCCATCAGTATGGAGTTTCTTCATGCGCTTTACACCGATATGACCTAAACGGCAGTGCCACAAATAAGTTGCACTATCATTATCAACTCTGCATCTTTTGATTTCAACATTATGAATATGTGTATTACTACTATCGAGATTCATTAAAAATAGACCACTCTTCAAGGGTGCATGACCATAAAAGATATTACTCATATAAATAGAACAACCATTATTCTCTGATTTAAATGAATAACCGTCTCGCATCAAACAAGTTCTAGATATAATGTTCATGCTCAACGCTGGCACCAAATAACAATTATTTAGGTCTAATACTAACCTCGAAGGTAGATGTAAAGGTAGCGTGCCGACCGCGATCACATCGACTTTGGAATCATTTCCCACGCGCATCGTCACCTCGTCCTTAGCCAATCTTCGCTTAATCTGTAGCCCCTGTTTCGAGTTGCAAATGTTAGCAACGGAACCAGTATCAAATACCCAGGTGCTACTGCGAGCATTAGTAAGGTACACATCAATAACATGTATATCACATATACCTTTGTTCACTTTGCCATCCTTCTTATCCACCAAATACTTGGGGCAGTTCCGCTTCCAGTGACCAGTCTGCTTGCAGTAGAAGCACGCAGTCTTAGGCTTAGGTCCAGACTTGGGTTTCTTCTCCTGAGCAGCAACTTGTTTGTTGTTCTTCTTGAAGTTCCCTTTCTTCTTCCCTTTGCCCTTTTTCTTGAAACTGGTGGTCTTATTGACCATCAACACTTGATGCTCCTTCTGGATTTCTACCTCCGCAGCTTTTAGCATCGCAAAGAGCTCAGGAATAGTCTTATTCATACCTTGCATATTATAGTTCATCACGAAGATTTTGTAGCTTGGTGGCAGTGATTGAAGAACTCTGTCAATGACACTATCAACAGGAATATTAACCCCCAGTTGAGTCAAGTGATTATGATACCCAGACATTTTGAGTATATGTTCACTGACAGAACTATTCTCCTCCATCTTGCAACTATAGAACTTATTGGAGACTTCATATCTCTCAATCCGGGCATTTGCTTGAAATATTAACTTCAACTGCTGGAACATCTCATATGCTCCATGACGTTCAAAACGTCGTTGAAGACCCGGTTCTAAGCCGTAAAGCATGGCACACTGAACTATCGAGTACTCATCAGCTTTGCTCTGCCAGACATTCATAACATCTGGTGTTGCTCATGCAGCAAGCTTGCCATTTAGCGGTGCTTCCAGGACGTAATTCTTCTGTGCAGCAATGAGGATAACCCTCAAGTTACGGACCCAGTCCGTGTAATTTCTACCATCATCTTTCAACTTTGCTTTCTCAAGGAACGCGTTAAAATTCAACGGAACAACAACATGAGCCATCTATCTACAATCAAACATAGACAAGCAAGATACTATCAGGTACTAAGTTCATGATAAATTTAAGTTCAATTAATCATATTAATTAAGAACTCCCACTTAGAAAGATATCCCTCTAATCCTCTAAGTGATCACGTGATCCAAATCAACTAAACCATGTCCGATCATCATGTGAGATGGAGTAGTATTAATGGTGAACATCAATATGTTGATCATGTCTACTATATGATTCACGCTCGAACTTTCGGTCTCCGTGTTCTGAGGCCATATCTGTTATATGCTAGGCTCGTCAAGTTTAACTTGAGTATTCCGTGTGTGCAACTATTTTGCACCCGTTGTATTTGAATGTAGAGCCTATCACACCCGATCATCACGTTGTGTCTCAGCACGAAGAACTTTCGCAATGGTGCATACTCAGGGAGAACACTTATACTTTGATAATTTAGTGAGGGATCATCTTATAATGCTACCGTCAATCAAAGCAAGATAAGATGCATAAAAGATAAACATCACATGCAATCAATATAAGTGATATGATATGGCCATCATCATCTTGTACTTATGATCTCCATCTCTGAAGTACCTTCATGATTACCATCGTTACCGGCGCGACACCTTGATCTCCATCGTAGCATCGTTGTCGTCTCGCCAATCTTATGCTTCCACGACTATCGCTACCGTTTAGTGATTAAGTAAAGCATTACAGCGCAATTGTATTGCATACAATAAAGCGACAACCATATGGCTCCTGCCAGTTGCTGATAACTCGGTTACCAAACATGATCATCTCATACAATAAAATTTAGCATCATGTCTTAACCATTTCACATCACAACATGCCCTGCAAAAACAAGTTAGGCGTCCTCTACTTTGTTGTTGCAAGTTTTACGTGGCTGCTACGGGCTTAGCAAGAACCGTTCTTACCTACGCATCAAAACCACAATGATATTTTGTCAAGTTGGTGTTGTTTTAACCTTTGCAAGGACCGGGCGTAGCCACACTTGGTTCAACTAAAGTTGGAGAATCTGACACCCGCCAGCCACCTGTGTGCAAAGCACGTCGGTAGAACCAGTCTCGTGTAAGCGTACGCATAATGTTAGTCCGGGCCACTTCATCCAACAATACCGCCGAACCAAAGTATGACATGCTGGTAAGCAGTATGACTTATATCGCCCACAACTCACTTGTGTTCTACTCGTGCACAACATCAATGCATAAAACCTAGGCTCGGATGCCACTGTTGGGGAACGTGGTAATTTCAAAAAAAATCCTACGCACACGCAAGATCATGGTGATGCATAGCAACGAGAGAGGAGAGTGTTGTCTACGTACCCTCGTAGACCGGCAATGGAAGCGTTGACACAATGTAGAGGAAGTAGTCGTACGTCTTCCCGATCCGACCGATCCAAGTACCGAACGTACGGCACCTCCGAGTTCTGCACACGTTCAACTCGGTGACGTCCCTCAAGCTCCGATCCAGCAAAGTGTTGAGGGAGAGTTTCGTCAACACGGCGGCATGATGACGGTGATGATGTTCTACCGACGCAGGGCTTCGCCTAAGCACCGCTACGATATGACCGAGGTGGAATATGGTGCAAGGGGGCACCGCACACGGCTGAGGAAAGATCACGAAGATCAACTTGTGTGTCATGGGGTGCCCCCTTGCCCCCGTATATAAAGGAGGGAGAGGAGGAGGTGCGACCGGCCCAAGGGGTGCGCCTGGAGGAGTCCTACTCCCACCGGGAGTAGGACTCCCTCCTCTTGCCTTGTTGGAAAAGGAAGGGGGAAGGGAGAAAGAGGAAAGGGGGGCATCACCCCCCCCCCCCCGTTCCTTGTCCTATTCAGACTAGGGGGAGGGGGTGCGCGGCCTTCCCTGGTCGACCCTCCTCTTCTCCCTTAGGGCCCATGTAGGCCCAATAACCTCCGGGGGGTTCCGGTAACCCCCCGGTACTCCGGTAAAATCCCGATTTCACACGGAACGTTTCCGATATCCAAATATAGGCTTCCAATATATCAATCTTTATGTCTCGGCCATTTCGAGACTCCTCGTCATGTCCGTGATCACATCTGGGACACCGAACAACCTTCAGTACATCAAAACACAAAAACCCTAATTACGATCATCACCGAACTTTAAGCGTGCGGACCCTACGGTTCGAGAACTATGTAGACATGATCGAGACACGTCTCCGGTCAATAACCAATAGCGGAACCTAGATGCTCATATTAGCTCCTACATATTCTACGAAGATCTTTATCGGTCAGACCGCATTACAATATACGTTGTTCCCTTTGTCATCGGTATGTTACTTGCCCGAGATTCGATCGTCGGTATCTCAATACCTAGTTCAATCTCGTTACCGGCAAGTCTCTTTACTCGTTCCGTAATACATCATCCCGCAACTAACTTATTAGTTGCAATGCTTGCAAGGCTTGAGTGATGTGCATTACCGAGAGGGCCCAGAGATACCTCTCCGACAATCAGAGTGACAAATCCTAATCTCGACATACGCCAACCCAACAAATACCTTTGGAGACACCTGTACAGCACCTTTATAATCACCCAGTTACGTTGTGACGTATGGTAGCACACAAAGTGTTCCTCCGGTAAACGGGAGTTGCATAATCTCATAGTCATAGGAACATATATAAGTTATGAAGAAAGCAATAGCAACAAACTAAACGATCAAGTGCTAAGCTAATGGAATGGGTCAAGTCAATCACATCATTCTCGTAATGATGTGATCCCGTTAACCAAATAACAACTCATGTCTATGGTTAGGAAACATAACCATCTTTGATCAACGAGCTAGTCAAGTAGAGGCATACTAGTGACACTCTGTTTGTCTATGTATTCACACATGTATTATGTTTCCGGTTAATACAATTCTAGCATGAATAATAAACATTTATCATGATACAAGGAAATAAATAATAACTTTATTATTGCCTCTAGGGCATATTTCCTTCAATGTTGAGGGACCAAAGGGAACCGGAAGCGTGGAGACGAGGCTCGAAGCAATGGAGCAACAAATTTTCAAGTGCTAGGGGATGGTGGAGCGTGGAATCAACGCTAGCCACACGATGCTCGCGCAGTTCACCAACAACTACAAGCCAGATTTCAAGAACACGGAGGAGGCCATCTTCAAGCTATATGAGAAGATCAAGCACCTCCAAGCCCAAATCTATGACCTGCAAAACCAAAACTGTGCGTATGAATATAGATTCAAAAGAATGAGTTTGGCTGCAGATTTGAGGATTCCGGAGACTCGATCATCCTTCTATGATGGTGAACCTATGCCTTGGAAGATGGATGACAAGCCCGCATCATCAACAACACCTCCACCTTCTTCACCAACCAAGGAGATATAATCACATGAGTATGGGCACTCCCCTTGGTAATTGCCAAGGTAGGGAAGGTGCCCCGGTATCGTATCACAATCACAACTCTATCTTTACCATTTTTCTTAGTTCAATCCTATTAGTAGTATCTTGATCTAGTAGAATAAAGTTTATGGCATAATCTAGTTTTGAGTTTTGCTTTATGATCTCTCTATGTAATCGAGTCCGTGAGCTATATATAATAAAGATTAGTGTTGAGTCAAGGGCTTGATTATTTTGCCATGATCTTGGGTGAATAAAAGAAAAGAGAAAAAGAATAAAAAGAAACAAAAAGTTCATATTGATCTTATTGAGAGTAATGACTTCACATAGAAAGAGTATGATGATTAAAAGTTGTTGGGAGTTGGAAAACATAGCTTTGGTCATTGTTGCAATTAATAGGAAGTAATAAGGAAAGAGAGGTTTTCACATATAGATATATTATCATTGACATCTTTTATGATTGGGAGCACTCATTAAAATATAACATGCTAAAGAGTTGATGTTGGACAAGGAAGACAACGTAATGAGCTATGTCTTTCTTATATCTGAGATAAAGTATGTTGTCATGGATCCTCTAACTTGTTGAGCTTGCCTTTCCCCCTCATCCTAGCCAAATTCTCAACACCAAGTAGAAATACTACTTGTGCTTCCAAATACCCTTAAACCAGTTTTGCCATGAGAGTCCACCATATCTACCTATGGATTGAGTAAGATCCTTCAAGTAAGTTGTCATCGGTGCAAAGCAATAAAAATTGCTCTAAATATGTATGATTGATTGGTGTGGGAGAAATAAGCTTTATACGATCTTGTGATGTGGAAGTAATAAAAGCGACGGACTGCATAATAAAGGTTCATATCACAAGGGGCAATATAAAGTGACGTTCTTTCGCATTGAGATTTTATGCATCCAACCATAAAAGCGCATGGCAACCTCTGCTTCCCTCTACGAAGGGCCTATCCTTTATTATTATCTTCTACCTTATGCAAGAGTCATGGTGATCTTCACCTTTTCTTTTTCTTTTTATCCTTTGGCAAGCTCAGCATGTTGGAAAGAACATGATATATATATATATATATATATATATATATATAATTGGATGTAGGGGAGCATGAACCATTATTGTTGACATTACCCTTGAGGTAAAAGATTATGGGCAAAACTATAAGCCCCTATCTTTCTTTGTGTCCGATTAAAACTCCATAACCATAAGTATCACGTGAGTGTTAGCAATTATGGAGGACTAAATGATAGTTGAGTATGTGGACTTTCTTTTTAGCTCTGACATAGACTCTTTCCGATGTTATGATAAATTGCAATTGCTTCAATGACTGAGATTACAGTTTGTCGGAGCCCAATAAGGTTTATGATTTATATTTTGCATTGTGAATAGATCATCACTTGAACATAAGTAATCATATGACAAAATATATATATGTTGCTGTTATGAGAATAATCATGATGCCTCCATGTCCGTATTTTATTTTTATCGACGCCTCTACCTCTAAACATGAGGACATATTTATTGTTATCGGCTTTTCGCTTGAGGACAAGCGAGGTCTAAGCTTGGGGGAGTTGATATTTCCATTTTGCATCATGCTTTTATATCGATATTTATCGCATTATGTACTGTTATTTCACTTTATGTCACAATACTTATGGCTATTCTCTCTTATTTTACAAGGTTTACATAAGGAGGGAGAATGTCGGCAGTTGGAATTCTGGGCTGGAAAAGGAGCAAATATTAGAGACCTATTCTACGCAACTACAAAAGTCCTGAAACTCCATGGAACATCTTAAAATAAATAAAGAAAATCCTCGCCAAAGATGAAGGCCAGGGGGCCCACACCCTGCACACGAGGGTGGGGGCGCCCCCCCCCCCTAGGGCGCCCCCCCTACCTCGTGGGCCCCCTGGTGGCTCTCCGACGTCCATCTTCTCCTATATGAAGTCTTTCGATGAGAAAAAATAGGAAGGAACTTTTTGGGACGAGACTCCGCCGCCATGAGTCAGAACCTTGGCGGATCCAATCTAGAGCTCCGGCAGAGCTGTTCTGCCAGGGATACTTCCCTCCGGGAGGGGGAAATCATCACCATCGTCATCACCAACGCTCCTCTCATCGGGAGAGGGCAATCTCCATCAACATCTTCACCAGCACCATCTCATCTCCAAACCCTAGTTCATCTCTCGTATCCAATTCTTGTCTCAAAGTCCGGGATTGGTGCTAGTAGGTTGCTAGTAGTGTTGATTACTCCTTGTAGTTGATGCTAGTTGGTTTATTTGGTGGAAGATCATATGTTCAGATCATATATGCATATTATTACCCCTCTGATTATGAACATGAATATGCTTTGTGAGTAATTACGTTCGTTCCTGAGGACAAGGGAGAAGTCTTGCTATGAGTAGTCATGTGAATTTGGTATTTGTTTGATATTTTGATAAGATGTATGTTGTCTAGCCTCTAGTGGTGTTATGTGAATGTCAACTACATAACACTTCACCATTATTTGGGCCTAGAGGAAGGCATTGGGAAGTAATAAGTAGATGATGGGTTGCTAGAGTGACAGAAGCTTAAACCCTAGTTTATGCGCTGCTACGTAAGGGGCTGATTTGGATCCACATGTTTCATGCTATGGTTAGGTTTAACTTAATACTTTTGTTGTAGTTGTGGATGCTTGCAATAGAGGTTAATCATAAGTGGGATGCTTGTTCAAGTAAGAACAGCACCCAAGCACCGGTCCACCCACATATCAAATTATCAAAGTATCGAACGTGAATCATATGAACATGATGAAAACTAGCTTGACGATATTCCCATGTGTCCTCGGGAGCGCTTTTCCTATTATAAGAGTTTGTTATGGCTTGTACTTTGCTACAAAAGGATTGGGCCACTTTGCTGCACTTTATTTACTTTTGTTACTCGTTGCTTGTTACAATTCATCCTATCACAAAACTATCTGTTACCACTTATTTCAGTACTTGCAGAGAATACCCTGCTGAAAACTGCTTATCATTTCCTTCTACTCCTCGTTGGGTTCGACACTCTTACTTATCGAAAGGACTATGATAGATCCCCTATACTTGTGGGTCATCAGCCCCCTCCCCGTATATAAAGGAGTGGAGGAGGGGGAGGGGGCCGGCCTCTCTAGGCGTGCCCCAAGGGAGTCCTACTCCCACCGGGAGTAGGATTACCCCTTCCCTTTGTTGGTTTTAGGAGAGAAGGAAGGAGGGGGAGAAGGAAGGAAAGGGGGGCCTTCCCAATTCGGATTGGGCTTGGGGGCGCGCCCCCTCCTTTGCTTCTTTCGCCTCTCTTCCCTAAGGCCCATATACCTCCCGGGGGGTTCCGGTAACCTCCCGGTACTCCGGTATACTCCCGATTTCACCCGGAACCATTCCGATGTCCAAACATAGGCTTCCAATATATCGATCTTTATGCCTCGACCATTTAGAGACTCCTCGTCATGCCCGTGATCAAATCCGGGACTCCGAACTACCTTCGGTACATCAAAACACATAAACTAGTAATACCGATTGTCATCGAACGTTAAGTGTGCGGACCCTACGGGTTCGAGAACTATGTAGACATGACCGAGACATGTCTCCGGACAATAACCAATAGCGGAACCTAGATGCTCATCTTGGTTCAAACATATTCTACGAAGATCTTATCGGTCAAACCGCATAATGATATACGTTGTTCCCTTTGTCATTGGTATGTTACTTGCCCGAGATTCGATCGTCGGTAGGTCAATACCTAGTTCAATCTCGTTACCGGCAAATCTCTTTACTCGTTCCGTAATGCTACATCCCATAACTAACTCATTAGCTACATTGCTTGCAAGGCTTATAGTGATGTACATTACCGAGAGGGCCCAGAGTATACATGGCCATACCTCGGGCCGGGCTGGGCTTCGGGCCGGGCCTAGCCAAGCCCGACGCAAAAACCCAGGCCTGGGCCCGCCCCGGCCTGGCCATCGGGCCTGTTTTCTGGGCCCAAGCCCGGCCTGAACACATAAAAGCCCGTTGGGCTCCGGCCCGGCCCGGTCCGACCTTCAGAAAAGTGCAGAAACGACGGGCCCGGGCCTGGCCCAGCCATCGGGCTCAAAATCTAGGCCTGAGCCCGGCCCGGGAGCATCGTCGGGCCGGGTCGGGCTTTTTTGGGCCGGGCTTCCCATGGCCAGGTATTGCCCAGATATACCTCTCCGACAATCGGAGTGACAAATCCTAATCTTGATCCATGCCAACTCAACAAACACCATCAGAGACACCTGTAGAGCACCTTTATAATCACCCAGTTACGTTGTGACGTTTGGTAGCACACAAAGTGTTCCTCCGGTATTCGGGAGTTGCATGATCTCATAGTCATAGGAACATATATAGTTATGAATAAAGCAATAGCAACAAACTAAACGATCATCGTGCTAAGCAAACGGATGGGTTAACTCAATCACATCATTATCTAATGATGTGATCCCGTTAATCAAATGACAACTCATGTCTATGGTTAGGAAACATAACCATCATTGATTCAATGAGATAGTCAAGTAGAGGGAAACTAGTGACACTCTGTTTGTCTATGTATTCACGCATGTACTAAGTTTCCGGTTAATACAATTCTAGCATTAATAATAAACATTTATCTTGATACAAGGAAATAAATAATAACTTTATTATTGCCTCTAGGGCATATTTCCTTCTGTCTCCCACTTGCACTAGAGTCAATAATCTAGATTACATTGTAATGATTCTAACACCCATGGAGTCTTGGTGCTGATCATGTTTTGCTCATGAGAGAGGCTTAGTCAATGGGTCTGCAATATTCAGGTCCATATGTATCTTGCAAATCTCTATGTCTCCCTCCTTGACTTGATCGTGGATGGAATTGAAGCGTCTCTTGATGTGCTTGGTTCTCTTGTGAAATCTGGATTCCTTTGCCAAGGCAATTGCACCAGTATTGTCACAAAAGATTTTCAATGGACCCGATGCACTAGGTATGACACCTAGATCGGATATGAACTCCTTCATCCAAACTCCTTCATTTCCTGCTTCCGAAGCAGCTATGTATTCTGCTTCAAGCGTAGATCCCACCACGACGCTCTGCTTGGAACTGCACCAACTGACAGCTCCACCATCTAATAAAAACATGTGTCCGGTTTGTGACTTAGAGTCATCTGGATCAGTGTCAAAGCTTGCATCGACGTAACCGTTTACGACGAGCTCTTTGTCACCTCCATATACGAGAAACATATCCTTAGTCCTTTTCAGGTATTTCAGGATGTTCTTGACCGTTGTCAAGTGATCCACTCCTGGATTACTTTGATACCTCCCTGCTAAACTTATAGCAAGGCACACATCAGCTCTGGTACACAGCATTGCATACATGATAGAGCCTATGGCTGAAGCACAGGGAACACCTTTCAGTTTCTCTCTATCTTCTGCAGTGGTCGGGCATTGAGTCTGACTCAACTTCACACCTTGTAATACAGGCAAGAACCCTTTCTTTGCCTGGTCCATTTTGAACTTCTTCAAAACTTTATCAAGGTATGTGCTTTGTCAAAGTCCAATCAAGCATCTTGATCTATCTCTATAGATCTTGATGCCCAATATATAAGCAGCTTCATCGAGGTCTTCCATTGAAAAATTCTTATTCAAGTATCCTTTTATGCTATTCAGAAATTCAGTATCATTTCCGATCAACAATATGTCATCTACACATAATATCAGAAATGCTACGGAGCTCCCACTCACTTTCTTGTAAATATAGGCTTCTCCAAAAGTCTGTACAAAACCATATGCTTTGATCACACTATCAAAGCATATATTCCAACTTCGAGAGGCTTGCAGCAGTCCATAAATGGATCGCTGGAGCTTGCACACTTTGTTAGCACCTTTTGGATCGACAAAACCTTCTGGTTGCATCATATACAACTCTTCTTTAAGGTATCCATTAAGGAATGCAGTTTTGACATCCATTTGCCAAATTTCATAATCATAAAATGTGGCAATTTCTAACATGATTCGAACGGACTTAAGCGTCGCTACGGGTGAGAAGGTGTCATCGTAGTCAACTCCTTGAACTTGTCGAAAACCTTTTGCAACAAGTCGAGCTTTGTACACAGTAACATTACCGTCAGCGTCAGTCTTCTTCTTGAAGATCCATTTATTTTCTATGGCATGCCGATCATCGGGCAAGTCAACCAAAGTCCATACTTTGTTCTCATACATGGATCCCATCTAAGATTTCATGGCTTCAAGCCATTTTGTGGAATCTGGGCTCATCATCGCTTCCTCATAGTTCGTAGGTTCATCATGGTCAAGTAACATGACTTCCAGAACAGGATTACCGTACCACTCTGGTGCGGATCTTACTCTGCTTGACCTACGAGGTTCGGTAGTAACTTGATCAGAAGTTTCATGATCATCATCATTAGCTTCCTCACTTACTGGTGTAAGAATCACTGGAACTGATTTCAGTGATGAACTACTTTCTAATAAGGGAGAAGGTACAATTACCTCGTCAAGTTCTACTTTCCTCCCACTCACTTCTTTCGAGAGAAACTCCTTCTCTAGAAAGGATCGATTCTTAGCAACGAATATCTTGCCTTCGGATCTATGATAGAAGGTGTACCCAACAGTCTCCTTTGGGTATCCTATGAAGACACATTTCTCCAATTTGGGTTCGAGCTTATCAGGTTGAAGCTTTTTCACATAAGCATCACAGCCCCAGACTTTAAGAAACGGCAACTTGGGTTTCTTGCCAAACCACAGTTCATAAGGTGTCATCTTGATGGATTTAGATGGTGCCATATTTAATGTGAATGCAGCTGTCTCTAAAGCGTAACCCCAAAATGATAGCGGTAAATCAGTGAGAGACATCATAGATTGCACCATATCTAGTAATGTATGATTACGACGTTCGGACACACCATTACGTTGTGGTGTTCCAGGTGGCGTGAGTTGTGAAACTATTCTGCATTGTTTCAAATGAAGTCCAAACTCATAACTCAAATATTCGCCTCCACGATCAAATCATAGAAACTTGATTTTCTTCTTACGATGATTTTTCACTTCACTCTGAAATTCTTTGAACTTTTCAAATGTTTCAGATGTTTCATCAAGTAGATATACCCATATCTGCTCAAATCATCTATGAAGGTGAGAAAATAACGATATCTGCCGCGACTTTCAATGTTCATTGGACCACATACATCACTATGTTTGATTTCCAATAACTCTGTTGCTCGCTCCATTGTTCCGAAGAACAGAGTTTTAGTCATGTTGCCCATGAGGCATGGTTCGCAAGTACCAAGCGATTCGTAATCAAGTGATTCCAGAAGTCCATCAGAATGGACTTTCTTCATGCGCTTTACACCAATATGACCTAAACGGCAGTGCCACAAATAAGTTGCACTATCATTATCAACTCTGCATCTTTTGGCTTCAACATTATGAATATGTGTGTTACTACTATCGAGATTCATCAAAAATAGACCACTCTTCAAAGGTACATGTGTATCACTACTATCAAGATTTAGTAAAAATAGACCACTCATAAGGGGTGCATGACCATAAAAGATATTGCTCATATAAATAGAACAACCATTATTCTCTGATTTAAATGAATAACCGTCTCGCATCAAACAAGATCCAGATATAATGTTCATGCTCAACGCTGGCACCAAATAACAATTATTTAGGTCTAAAACTAATCCCGAAGGTAGATGTAGAGGTAGCGTGCCGACGGATCACATCGAATTTGGAACCATTTCCCACGCGCATCGTCACCTTGTCCTTAGCCAATCTTCGCTTAATCCATAGCCCCTGTTTCGAGTTGCAAATGTTAGCAACTGAACCAGTATCAAATACCCAGGCACTACTGCGAGCATTAGTAAGGTACACATCAATAACATGTATATCAAATATACCTTTCACTTTACCATCCTTATTCTCCGTCAAATACTTGGGGCAATTCCGCTTCTAGTTACCAGTTCCTTTGCAGTAGAAGCACTCAGTCTCAGGCTTAGGTCCAGACTTGGGTTTCTTCACTTGAGCAGCAACTAGCTTGCTGTTCTTCTTGAAGTTCCCCTTCTTCCCTTTACCCTTTTTCTTGAAATTGGTGGTCTTGTTGACCATCAACACTTGATGCTCCTTCTTGATTTCCACCTATGCAACCTTTAGCATTGCGAAGAGCTCAGGAATCGTCTTATCCATTCCTTGCATATTATAGTTCATCACGAAGCTCTTGTACCTTGGTGGCAGTGATTGAAGAACTCTGTCAATGACACTATCATCAGGAAGATAACTCCTAGTTGAGTCAAGTGGTTGTGGTACCCAGACATTCTGAGTATATATTCACTGACAGAACTATCCTCCTTCATCTTGCAGTTGTAGAACTTATTGGAGACTTCATATCTCTCAATCCGGGCATTTGCTTGAAATATTAACTTCAACTCCTGGAACATCTCATATGATCCATGACGTTCAAAACGTCGTTGAAGTCCCGGTTCTAAGCCGTAAAGCATGGCACTGAACTATCGAGTAGTCATCAGCTTTGCTCTGCCAGGTGGTCATAACATCTGGCGTTGCTCCTGCAGCGAATTTGTCACCTGACAGTGCTTCCAGGACATAATTATTATGTGCAGCAACGAGGATAATCCTCAAGTTACGGACCCAGTCCGTGTAGTTGCTACCATCATCTTTCAACTTTGCTTTCCCTAGGAACGCATTAAAATTCAACAGAACAACAGCACGGGCCATCTATCTACAACAGCATAGACGTGCAAAATACTATCAGGTACTAAGTTCATGATAAATTAAAGTTCAATTAGTCAAATTACTTAAGAACTCCCACTTAGATAGACATCTCTCTAATCATCTAAGTGATCACGTGATCCATATCAACTAAACCATGTCCGATCATCATGTGAGATGGAGTAGTTTTCAATGGTGAACATCACTATCTTGATCATATCTACTATATGATTCACGCTCGACCTTTCGGTCTCTAGTGTTCCGAGGTCATATCTGCATATGCTAGGCTCGTCTTGTTTAACCCGAGTATTCCGCATGTGCAAAACTGGCTTGCACCCATTGTATGTGAACGTAGAGCTTATCACACCCGATCATCACGTGGTGTCTCGACACGACGAACTGTAGCAACGTTGCATACTCAGGGAGAACACTTATACCTTGAAATTTAGTGAGATTGATACGTCTCCAACGTACCTAAAATTTTTTATTGTTCCATGCTATTATATTATCTGTTTTGGATGTTAATGGGCTTATTTATACACTTTTATATTATTTTTGGGACTAACCTACTAACCCAAGGCCCAGTGCAAATTGCTATTTTTTGCCCATTTCAGTGTTTCGCTGAAAAGGAATATCAAACGGAATCCAAATGGAATGAAACCTTCGGGAGAGTTATTTTTGGAACAAACGTGATCCAGAGGACCTGGAGTGGACGTCAAGAAATCAACGAGGAGGCCACGAGGCAGGGAGGCGTGCCTGCCCCCTGGGCGCGCCCCCGCCCTTGTGGGCCCCTCATGGCACCACCGACCTACTTCTTCCTCCTATATATATCCATATACCCCGAAAACATCCAGGAGGACCACAAAACCCTATTTCCACTGCCGCAACCTTCTGTACCCAAGAGATCCCATCTTGGGGCCTTTTCTGGAGCTTCACCGGAGGGGGAATCAATCACGGAGGGCTTCTACAATAAAACCATAGCCTCTCCGATGATGTGTGACTAGTTTACTTTAGACCTTCGGGTCCATAGTTATTAGCTAGATGGCTTCTTCTCTCTCTTTGGATCTCAATACAATGTTCTCCTCGATCTTCTTGGAGATCTATTTGATGTAACTCTTTTTGCGGTGTGTTTGTCGAGATCCGATGAATTGTGGGTTTATGATCAAGTTTATCTATGAACAATATTTGATTCTTCTCTGAAATCTTTTATGTATGATTGGTTATCTTTGCAAGTCTCTTTAAATTATCAGTTTGGTTTGGCCTACTAGATTGATCTTTCTTGCAATGGGAGAACTGCTTAGCTTTGGGTTCAATATTGTGTTGTCCTTTCCTAGTGACAACAAGGGCAGCAAGGCACGTATTGTATTGTTGCCATCGAGGATAAAAAGATGGGGTTTATATAATATTGCTTGAGTTTATCCCTCTACATTGTGTCATCTTGCCTAATGTGTTACTCTGTTCTTATGAACTTAATACTCTAGATGCATGCTGGATAGCAGTCGATGTGTGGAGTAATAGTAGTATATGCAAAATCGTTTCGGTCTACTTATCGCGGATGTGATGCCTATATACATGATCATGCCTAGATATTCCCATAATTATGCATTTTTCTATCAATTGCTCGACGGTAATTTGTTCACCCATGATACGTCTTCAATGTATCTATAATTTTTGATTGCTCCATGCTATATTATCTTCTGTTTTGGACATTATTGGGCTTTATTATTCACTTTTATATTATTTTTGGGACTAACCTATTAACCGGAGGCCTAGCCCAGAATTGCTGTTTTTTGCCTATTTCAGAGTTTCGCAGAAAAAGAATATCAAATGGAGTCCAAACGGAATGAAACCTTCGGGAACGTGATTTTCGGAACAAACATGATCCAGGAGACTTGACCCTACGTCAAGCAACCAATAGGGAAGCCACGAGGTAGGGGCGCGCCTACCCCCCCCCCCAGGCGCGCCCTCCACCCTCGTGGGCCCCCTGTTGCTCCACCGACGTACTCCTTCCTCCTATATATACCTACGTACCCCCAAACTACCAAAGATGGAGCCAAAACCCTCCACCGCCGTAACTTTCTGTATCCATGAGATCCCATCTTGGGGCATGTTCCGGAGCTCCGCCGGAGGGGCATCGATCATGGAGGGCTTCTACATCAACACCATAGCCTCTCCGATGAAGTGTGAGTAGTTTACCTCAGACCTACGAGTCCATAGTTATTAGCTAGATGGCTTCTTCTCTCTTTTTGGATCTCAATACAAAGTTCTCCCCCTCTCTTGTGGAGATCTATTCAATGTAATCTTCTTTTGCGGTGTGTTTGTTGAGACCGATGAATTGTGGGTTTATGATCAAGTTTATCTATGAACAATATTTGAATCTTCTCTGAATTCTTTTATGTATGATTGGTTATCTTTGCAAGTCTCTTCGAATTATCAGTTTGGTTTGGCCTACTAGATTGATCTTTCTTGCAATGGGAGAAGTGCTTAGCTTTGGGTTCAATCTTGTGGTGTCCTTTCCCAGTGACAGTAGGGGCAACAAGGCACGTATTGTATTGTTGCCATCAAGGATAATAAGATGGGGTTTTTATCATATTGCATGAATTTATCCCTCTACATCATGTCATCTTGCTTAAAGCGTTCCTCTGTTCTCTTGAACTTAATACTCTAGATGCATGTTGGATAGCGGTCGATGTGTGGAGTAATAGTAGTAGATGCAGGCTGGAGTCGGTCTAATTGTCTCGGACGTGATGCCTATTGATACGTCTCCAACATAACTATAATTTTTTATTGCTCCATGCTATATTATCTACTGTTTTGGACATTATTGGGGTTTATTATCCAGTTTTATATTATTTTTGGGACTAACCTATTAACCGAAGGCCCAGCCCAGAATTGTTGCTTTTTACCTGTTTTAGGGTTTCGAAGAAAAGGAATATCAAATGGAGTCCAAACGGAATGAAACCTTTGGGAACGTGATTTTCTCAACGAACAAGACCCAGGAGACTTGGACCCTACGTCAAGACACAAAAGAGGAGGCCACGAGGTAGGGGGCGCGCCCTCCACCCTCGTGGGCCCCTTGTTGCTCCACCGACGTACTTCTTCCTCCTATATATACCTACGTACCCCCAAATGATCAGATACGGAGCCAAAACCCTAATTCCACCGCCGCAACTTTCTATATCCACGAGATCCCATCTTGGGGCCTGTTCCGGAGCTCCGCCGGAGGGGGCATCGATCACGGAGGGCTTCTACATCAACACCATAGCCCCTCCTATGAAGTGTGAGTAGTTTACCTCAGACCTACAGGTCCATAGTTAGTAGCTAGATGGCTTCTTCTCTCTTTTTGGATCTCAATACAATGTTCTCCCCCTCTCTTGTGGAGATCTATTCGACGTAATCTTCTCTTTGCGGTGTGTTTGTTGAGATCGATGAATTGTGGGTTTATGATCAAGTCTATCTATGAACAATATTTGAATCTTCTCTGAATTCTTTTATGTATGATTGGTTATCTTTGCAAGTGTCTTCGAATTATCAGTTTGGTTTGGCCTACTAGATTGATCTTTCTTGCAATGGTAGAAGTGCTTAGCTTTGGGTTCAATCTTGCAGTGTCCTTTCCCAGTGACAGTAGGGGCAACAAGGCACATATTGTATTGTTGCCATCGAGGATAACAAGATGGGGTTTTCATCATATTGCTTGAGTTTATCCCTCTACATCATGTCATCTTGCTTAAGGCGTTACTCTGCTTTCATTAACTTAATACTCTAGATGCATGCTGGATAGCAGTCGATGAGTGGAGTAATAGTAGTAGATGCAGGCAGGTGTCGGTCTACTTGTCTCGGACGTGATGCCTATATACATGATCATACCTAGATATTCTCATAACTATGCTCAATTCTGTCAATTGCTTAACAGTAATTTGTTCACCCACCGTAGAATACTTATGCTCTCGGGAGAAGCCATTAGTGAATCCTATGGCCCCCGGGTCTATCTTCATCATATTAATCTACCAATACTTAGTTATTTCCTTTTGCTTTTATTTTACTTTGCATCTTTATCATAAAAATACCAAAAATATTATCTTATCATATCTATTAGATCTCACTCTCGTAAGTGGCCGTGTAGGGATTGACAACCCCTTAACGCGTTGGTCGCGAGGATTTATTTGTTTTGTGCAGGTATGAGGGACTCGCGCGTAGCCTCCTACTGGATTGATACGTGGGTTCTCAAAAACTGAGGGAAATACTTACGCTACTTTGCTGCATCATCCCTTCCTCTTCGGGGAAAACCAACGCAGTGCTCAAGAGGTAGCAAGAAGGATTTCTGGCGTCGTTGCCGTGGAGATCTACGCAAAAGTCAATATACCAAGTACCCATCACATACCCTTATCTGCCACATTACATTATTTGCCATTTTCCTCTCGTTTTCCTCTCCCCCACTTCACCCTTGCCGTTTTATTCGCTCTCTCTCTCTCTATCCTCCCTCTCTTTCTCTATTTGCCTCTTATGCCCATTTCTTGTTTGCTCGTATGGTTGGAATAGTTGTTTATTTATTACTAAACAGAGAACCTAAGATCTATGGATCCTCATCCGCTTGCTAATCTTTTAAGAGATCCAATTATAATGAACCAATTGCTAGTGAGTTTTGTGCACTAGATTATCTTTATGAAGTTTTGCTTGAAACTCATGAATCTGAAATTTGTGATAAAGTACCTTATGGAGTGATTCCCGATGGATCTTTGAATAAAAATCATGATTGCAATGGTGATAGTATAAATTCTATTGATGTCAATTGTGTTAATAATATGCAAGACCCTAAGCTTGGGGATGCTAGTTTTTCTATGTCTACTACTTTTGCAATGATCATGACTGGGGTGATTCTTCTTATGATCTTGAAAATTTATTTAAGCCCCATGATGAATATGAGATTGATAATAGTGTTTGCTATAACATTGAAAGTGGGTTTGGAGAGGTCATGACTTTAGTTAATGTTAATCCCACTATTTTGGAAGAGTGTCAACTTTGAATGCATATGGATCATGTTGAAAATATTTTATGTGATAGCTATTTTGTTGAATTTTATTATGATCCTACTTGTAATTATTATGAGAGAGGAAAATATGGTGGTAGAAATTTTCATGTTACTAGATTACCTCTCGTTATGTTGAGATTGCTATTGTTTCTTTCCGCTTCCTGGCATATGCTAGTTTTTTCTTGCCTTGCTAATTTGTTTGACTATAAGATGCCTATGCATAGGAAGTATGTTAGACTTAGATGTGTTTATCACGTGTTTTATGATGCTCTCTTTGTGCTTCAATTCTTGTCTTTCATGTGAGCATCATTAAAATTATCAATGCCTAGCTAAAAAGGCTTTAAAGAAAAGCGCTTATTGGGAGGCAACCCAATATTTTTCCTTGCTGTTATTTAATAAATAATTTATTTAGCCTCTGTTTTGGTTGTGTTTTTTGTCTTTAATTAGTGTTTGTTCCAAGTAGAACCGTTGGGAAGACTTGGGAAAAGTCTTGTTAAACTTGCTATAAAAACAGAAACTTTAGCGCTCACGAGAAATGTTGTCATTTTTATTTGGAAAGTGATATTTAGTTAATTCTTTTTGAATATGATTAATAGATAAATTCCTCACGTCCAGAAATTTATTTTAGAATTTTTGGGGTTCCAGATCTTGTGCTAGCTACAGATTACTACATACTGTTCTGTTTTTGACAGATTCTGTTTTTCGTGTGTTGTTTGCTTATTTTGATGAATCTATGGCTAGTAAAATATTTTATAAACCATAGAGAAGTTGGAATACAGTAGGTTTAACACCAATATAAATAAAGAATGAGTTCATTACAGTACCTTGAAGTGGTCTTTTGTTTTCTTTCGCTAACGGAGCTCACGAGATTTTCTACTTTGAGTTTTGTGTTGTGAAGTTTTCAAGTTTTGGGTAAAGATTTGATGGATTATGGAACAAGGAGTGGCAAGAGATTAAGCTTGGGGATGCACATGGCACCCCCAAGATAATCTAAGGACACCTAAAAGCCAAAGCTTGGGGATGCCCCGGAAGGCATCCCCTCTTTCGTCTACTTCTATCGGTAACTTTACTTGGAGCTATATTTTTATTCACTACATGATATGTGTTTTGCTTGGAGCGTCTTGTATTATTTGAGTATTTGCTTTTTAGTTTACCACAATCATCCTTGCTGTACACACCTTTTGAGAGAGCCATACATGACTTGGAATTTGTTAGAATACTCTATGTGTTTCGCTTATATCTTTTGAGTTATATAGTTTTGCCCTAGTACTTCACTTATATCTTTTAGAGCACGGTGGTGGATTTGTTTTATAGAAACTATTTATCTCTCATGCTTCAATTATATTATTTTGAGAGTCTTAAATATCATGGTAATTTGCTTAAAATCCTAATATGCTAGGTATTCAAGATTAGTAAAATTTTCTTATGAGTGATCTGAATACTAAGAGAAGTTTGATGCTTGATGATTGTTTTGAGATATGGAGGTAATAATATCAAAGTCGTGCTAGTTGAGTAGTTGTGAAATTGAGAAATACTTGTGTTGAAGTTTGCAAGTCCCGTAGCATGCATGTATGGTAAACGTTATGTAACAAATTTGAAACATGAGGTGTTATTTGATTGTCTTCCTTATGAGTGACGGTCGGGGACGAGCGATCGTCTTTTCCTACCAATCTATCCCCCTAGGAGCATGTGCGTAGTACCGAGGTTTTTGATGACTTGTAGATTTTTTCAATAAGTATGTGAGTTCTTTATGACTAATGTTGAGTCCATGGATTATACGCACTCTCACCCTTCCATCCTTGCTAGCCTCTTCGGTACCGTGCATTGCCCTTTCTCACATTGAGAGTTGGCCCAAACTTCGCCGGTGCATCCAAACCCTGTGATATGATACGCTCTTTCACACATAAACCTCCTTATATCTTCCTCAAAACAGCCACCATACCTACCTATTATGGCATTTCCATAGCCATTCCGAGATATATTTCCATGCAACTTTCCACCGTTTCATTCATGACACGCTTCATCATTTTCATATTGCTTTGCATGATCATTTAGTTGACATCGTATTTGTGGAAAAGCCACCATGCATAATTTATCATACATATCACTCTTGATTCATTGCCCTTCCGGTACACCACCGGAGGCATTCATATAGAGTCATATTTTGTTCTAGTATAGAGTTGCAATCTTTGAGTTGTAAATAAATAGAAGTGTGATGATCATCATTAATAGAGCATTGTCCTAAATAAAAAAAGAAAAAGGCCAAAAAAAGGCCCAAAAAGAAAGAAAAAAGGAAAAAGGAAAAGAAATAAAAAGGGGCAATGCTACTATCCTTTTTCTCCACACTTGTGCTTTAAAGTAGCACCATGATCTTTATGATAGAGAGTCTCTTGTTTTGTCACTTTCATATACTACTGGCAATTTTTCATTATAGAACCTGGCTTGTATATATATTCCAACAATGGGCTTCCTCAAATGCCCTAGGTCTTCCTGAGCAAGCAAGTTGGATGCACACCCACTTAATTTTTTTATTGAGCTTTCATACATTTATAGCTCTAGTGCATCCGTTGCATGGCAATCCCTACTCCTCGCATTGACATCAATTGATGGGCATCTCCCTAGCCCGTTGATTAGCCGCGTCGATGTGAGACTTTCTCCTTTTTGTCTTCTCTACATAACCCCTATCATTATTCTATTCCACCCATAGTGTTATATCCATGTCTCACACTCATGTATTGCATGAAAGTTAAAAAACGTTTGAGATTACTAAAGTATGAAACAATTGCTTGGCTTGTCATCGGGGTTGTGCATGATGAGAGCATTCTTGTGTGACGAAAATGGAGCATGACCAAACTATATGATTTTGTAGGGATGAACTTTCTTTTGCCATGTTATTTTGAGAAGACATGATTGCTTAGTTAGTATGCTTGAAGTATTATTATTTTTATGTCAATATTAAACTTTTGTCTTCAATCTTTCGGATCTGAACATTCATGCCACAATAAAGAAAATCACATTGAAAATTCTGTTTTTTATCATTTACCTACTCGGGGACGAGCAGGAATTAAGCTTGGGGATGCTTGATATGTCTCCAACGTATCTATAATTTTTTATTGTTCCATGCTATTATATTATCTGTTTTGGATGTTAATGGGATTATTTATACACTTTTATATTATTTTTAGGACTAACCTACTAACCCAAGGCCCAGTGCAAATTGTTGTTTTTTTGCCTATTTTAGTGTTTCGCAGAAAAGGAATATCAAACGGACTAAAACCTTCGGGAGAGTTATTTTTGGAACAAACATGGTCTAGGGAACTTGGAGTGGACGTCAAGAAATCAACAAGGAGGCCACGAGGCAGGGAGGCGCGCCTGCCCCCCCTCCCCCCTGGGCGCGCCCCCACCCTCGTGGTCCCCTCGTAGCTCCACCGACCTACTTTTTCCTCCTATATATATCCATATACCCCGAAAACATCCAGGAGCACCACGAAACCCTATTTCCACTACCGCAACCTTATGTACCCAAGAGATCCCATCTTGGGGCCTTTTTCGGAGCTCCGTCGGAGGGGGAATCAATCACAGAGGGCTTCTACATCAACACCATAGCCTCTCCGATGATGTGTGAGTAGTTTACTTCAGACCTTCGGGTCCATAGCTAGATGGCTTCTTCTCTCTCTTTGGATCTTAATGCAATGTTCTCCTCGATCTTCTTGGAGATCTATTTGATGTAACTCTTTTTGCGGTGTGTTTGGCAAGATCCGATGAATTGTGGGTTTATGATCAAGTTTATCTATGAACAATATTTGATTCTTCTCTGAAATCTTTTATGTATGATTGGTTATCTTTGCAAGTCTCTTCGAATTATTAGTTTGGTTTGGCCTACTAGATTAATCTTTCTTGCAATGGGAGAAGTGCTTAGCTTTGGGTTCAATCTTGCGGTGTCCTTTCCCAGTGACAGCAACGGCAGCAAGGCATGTATTGTATTGTTGCCATCGAGGATAAAAAGATGGGGTTATATCATATTGCTTGAATTTATCCCTCCACATCATGTCATCTTGCCTAATGTGTTACTCTGTTCTTATGAACTTAATACTCTAGATGCATGCTGGATAGCGGTCGATGTGTGGAGTAATAGTTGTAGATGTAGAATCGTTTCGGTCTACTTGTCGCGGACGCGATGCCTATATACATGATCATGCCTAGATATTCTCATAATTATGCACTTTTTTATCAATTGCTCGACAGTAATTTGTTTGCCCACCGTAATACTTATGCTATCTTGAGAGAAGCCACTAGTGAAACATATGGCCCCCGGGTC
Organism: Triticum monococcum; assembly: GCA_034509565.1. Lineage (NCBI taxonomy): Eukaryota > Viridiplantae > Streptophyta > Magnoliopsida > Poales > Poaceae > Triticum > Triticum monococcum. The sequence goes on along the minus strand of CM067842.1, from coordinate 68,615,755 downwards.
TATCTTTTATCATATAAGTTTCCAATCTATTTTATTTTGCAATCTTTATTTTCCAATCTATATCATAAAAATATCAAAAATATTTATCTTATTATTATTATCTCTATCAGATCTCACTCTCGTAAGTGACCGTGAAGGGATTGACAACCCCTTTACCGCGTTGGTTGCGAGGTTCTTATTTGTTTGTGTAGGTACGAGGGACTTGTGTGTAGTCTCTTACTGGATTGATACCTTGGTTCTCAAAACCTGAGGAAAATACTTACACTACTTTGCTGCATCACCCTTGCCTCTTCAATGGAAAACCAACGCAGTGCTTAAGAAGTAGCAGAGATCATCTTATAATGCTACCGCCGAACTAAGCAAAATAAGATGCATAAAGGATAAACATCACATGCAATCAATATAAGTGATATGATATGGCCATCATCATCTTGTGCCTTTGATCTCCATCTCCAAAGCACCGTCATGATCATTAGTCCAGGCCGCCTCAGCCCATTAGTCCCGGTTCAGTCTTGAACCGGGACCAATGTGGGCATTGGTCCCGGTTCGTGAGCCCAGAGGGCCGGCTGGGCCACGTGGGCCATTGGTCCCGGTTCGTCTGGACCTTTTGGTCCCGGTTGGTGGGACAAACCGGGACCAAAGGGCCTCCCTCCTGGCCCACCACCATTGGTCCCGGTTGGTGGCTTGAACCGGGACCAAAGGCTCCCCTTTAGTCCCGGTTCATGCCACGAACCGGGACCAATGAATTGCCTATATATACCCCTCGCTCGCGAGCAGAGCACCCCAGTGCTCTGTTTTTTCTGGCCGAGGGGGAGAGGCCTTTGTGGTGCTCTAGCTCACCTCCTATGCACATGAGGTGTTCGATGGAATGCCTGAGCCACACTACTTAAGCTTTCTCCTCTCGAAGCTCGACCTCCAAGCTCCATTTTCCTCGAGATTTGTCTAGATTTAGCGGTCCGTCACGCCCCGTCCCCGTCTTCACCGTCGTCGATCACCCGCGCCGATCTCATCACCGACACCACCGTGGTGAGCCTCTTATTCTTATCTTCTTTCTGAAAGGAAAAATATTCTTACTTGTATGTTTAGATAGATACTTGTATCATTTTCTTAGATTTATTATTGCATCTTATATAGTGTGATGGTTTTGGTATCCGCCCCCGTCGGCCCTCGTCCTGTCTATGATTCGGATTTGGTATGTATATTATCTTTATAACTATTGGTTCATTTATTGTTTATGAAAATTATGCCGACCAACGTGACATAGATTTTATTTATCTAGGATGTATGTGAATCGGAAATGCCAACCGACCTTGTCGAGAGGTTAAATTTAGTTGAAGAAGAAAACAATTTGTTGAAGGAAAGAATAAAAAAATTGAGGAGGAGAAGATGATATTGGAGTTGCATGTTGCGGATGTCGTCGATGATCACAAGATCAAGATGGATGCAATGCACTTGAAGATTAGAAAGATTAGAAAATATGCCATTCATACCGAGGCTTGGTATAATTATGCTGTTGGATCAATTGTTACCTTGGTTGCGATTATGATCGCATTTGTTTTCGCATTGAAATGTTTTACATAGTTTCAATGTATGGTTTAATTAATTAGATGCTCTGGAGAGCTATATGTTCTTAGATGAGAACTATGTATGCACTTTGGTTTTAATGTGATGATGAACTTCTATTAATTTGGACACTTAATTATATATAATGCACGCAGATGAACCGGCAATGGATGTACGGTGACAGACACACCTGCGAGTACATTAAGGGCGTGCATGAGTTTCTCGATGCGGCTGAGGCAAACAAGCAGAATGGTTTTATGTGTTGTCCATGCACTGAATGTGGGAATACGAGGTCTTACTCTAACTGGAAAATCCTTCACTCCCACCTGCTTTACAAGGGTTTCATGCCACACTATAATGTTTGGACGAGGCACAGAGAAATAGGGGTTATGATAGAAGACGGCGAAGAAGAAGAGTACGATGACAACTATGTGCCCCCTGAATATGGTGATGCTGCAACGGGAGGAGCTGGTGAAGATCAAGAGGAACCAGACGATGATGTGCCCAATGATGCTGCCACGGGTGAAGCTGCTGAAGATCAAGAGGAACCAGACGATGTGCCCGATGATGATGATCTCCGCCGGGTCATTGTCGATGCAAGGACGCAATGCATTAGTCAAAAGGAGAAGCTGAAGTTCGATCGCATGTTAGAGGATCACAAAAAAGGGTTATACCCCAATTGCGAAGATGGCAACACAAAGCTCGGTACCGTACTGGAATTGCTGCAGTGGAAGGCAAAGAATGCTGTGGCTGACAAAGGATTTGAGAAGCTACTGAAAATATTTAAGAAGAAGCTTCCAAAGGATAACGAATTGCCCGACAGTACATACGCAGCAAAGAAGGTTGTATGCCCTCTAGGATTGGAGGTGGAGAAGATACATGCATGCCCTAATGACTGCATCCTCTACCGCGGTGCATACAAGGATCTGAACGCATGCCCGGTATGCGGTGCGTTGCGGTATAAGATCAGACGAGATGACCCCGGTGATGTTGATGGCGAGCCCCTCAGGAAGAGGGTTCCTGCAAAGGTGATGTGGTATGCTCCTATAATACCACGGTTGAAACGTCTATTCAGAAACGAAGAGCATGCCAAGTTGATGTGATGGCACAGTGAGAACCGAAAGAAAGATGGGAAGTTGAGAGCACCCGCTGACGGGTCGCAGTGGAGAAAAATCGAGAGAAAGTACTGGGATGAGTTTGCAAAGGACCCAAGGAATGTATGGTTTCCTTTAAGCGCGGATGGCATTAATCCTTTCGGGGAGCAGAGCAGTAATCACAGCACCTGGCCCGTGACTCTATGTATGTATAACCTTCCTCCTTGGATGTGCATGAAGCGGAAGTTCATTATGATGCCAGTTCTCATCCAAGGCCCTAAGCAACCCGGCAACGACATTGATGTGTACCTAAGGCCATTAGTTGAAGAACTTTTACAGCTGTGGAATGGAAACGGTGTACGTACGTGGGATGAGCATAGACAGGAGGAATTTAACCTTAAGGCGTTGCTGTTCGTGACCATCAACGATTGGCCCGCTCTCAGTAACCTTTCAGGACAGACAAACAAAGGATACCACGCATGCACGCACTGTTTAGATGACACTGAAAGTATATACCTGGACAAATGCAGGAAGAATGTGTACCTGGGCCATCGTCAATTTCTTCCGACCAACCATCAATGTCGAAAGAAAGGCAAGCATTTCAAAGGCGAGGCAGATCACCGGAAGAAGCCCGCCATGCGCACCGGTGATCACATGCTTGCTATGGTCAATGATTTACCCTACGTCATCTTTGGAAAGGGTCCCGGTGGACTAGCTGTTCTGAATGACGCTGAGGGACACGCACCCATGTGGAAGAAGAAATCTATATTTTGGGACCTACCCTACTGGAAAGACCTAGAGGTCCGCTCCTCAATCGACGTGATGCACGTGACGAAGAACCTTTGCGTGAACCTGCTAGGCTTCTTGGGCGTGTATGGGAAGACAAAAGATACGCCGGAGGCACGGGAGGACCTGCAACGTTTGCACGAAAAAGACGACATGCCTCCGAAGCAGTATAAAGGTCCTGCCAGCTACGCTCTTACGAAAGAAGAGAAAGAAATCTTCTTTGAATGCCTGCTTAGTATGAAGGTCACGACTGGCTTCTCGTCGAATATAAAGGGAATAATAAATATGCCAGAGAAAAAGTTTCAGAACCTAAAGTCTCATGACTGCCACGTGATTATGACGCAACTGCTTCCGGTTGCATTGAGGGGGCTTTTACCGGAAAACGTCCGATTAGCCATTGTGAAGCTATGTGCATTCCTCAATGCAATCTCTCAGAAGGTGGTCGATCCAGAAATCATACCAAGGCTAAGGAGTGATGTGGCGCAATGTCTTGTCAGTTTCGAGCTGGTGTTCCCACCATCCTTCTTCAATATCATGACGCACGTCCTAGTTCATCTAGTCGACGAGATTGTCATCCTGGGGCCCGTATTTCTACACGATATGTTCCCCTTTGAGAGGTTCATGGGAGTCCTAAAGAAATATGTCCGTAACCGCGCTAGGCTAGAAGGAAGCATCTCCATGGGCCATCAAACAGAGGATGTTATCAGGTTTTGTGTTGACTTCATTCCTGGCCTTAACAAGATAGGTCTCCCTAAATCGCGGTATGAGGGGAGACTGACTGGAAAAGGCACTCTTGGAAGAGACTCAATAATATGCAGGGACGGATATTCTTGGTCTCAAGCACACTACACAGTTCTACAGAACTCTACCTTGGTGACCCCGTATGTCGATGAACACAAGAACAGTCTACGCTCCAAACACCCGGAGCAATGCGACGACTGGATTACATGTGAACACATCAGGACTTTCAGCAGTTGGTTGGAAACACGTCTCAGAGGTGACAACACTGTTTGTGATGAGTTGTACTTGTTGTCCAGGGGACCATCTTTGACTGTATTGACTTACAAAGGATACGAGATAAATGGGAATACATTTTACATGATCACCCAAGATCAAAAGAGCACCAACCAAAATAGCGGTGTCCACTTTGATGCAGCAACCGAGAGCGGAAAGGACACATATTATGGTTACATAGTGGACATATGGGAACTTGACTACGGACCTGATTTTAAGGTCCCTTTGTTTAAGTGCAAATGGGTCATTCTGTTTGGCGGCGGCGTACAGGTAGACCCACAGTACGGAATGACAACAGTGGATCTGAAAAATCTTGGGTACACTGACGAACCGTTCGTCCTAGCCAATGATGTGACACAGGTTATCTATGTGAAGGACATGTCTACCAAACCGAGAAAAAGAAAAGATAAGGAAGCGAATACATCATACGATGAGCCAAAGCGCCACATAGTTCTTTCAGGAAAAAGGGACATCCTAGGAGTGGACGGCAAGACAGACATGTCTGAAGATTATGAAAAGTTTCGTGAAATTCCTCCCTTCAATGTCAAGGCTGACCCAAGCATCCTGATAAACAATGAAGATTATCCATGGTTACGGCGCAATAAGCAAATGACACAAGCGAAGAAAAAGTGAAGACTTTCTCCCGCAACTATTATGATGATACCATGCCAACTTTGTAACAGATGATCTTTCGTCCAAAACTCTGATACTTCGAAAGAGATTGTTCGTTTTGTACACGAAGTGCATCCAGTTTTTGCCGTAACCATCTCAACTTTGTTGCACATGCTATGTGGGTGAAATGATGATACCATGCCAACTTTCAACCTTTTCGGAGTTCATTTGAAATGCTTTTCAATTTCAGGGTCTTATAGCTCAAAAAAATCAATAAATGCATGAAAAATAACAAATGAAGTCAGAAAGGGTTGAAAATTGATGATGTGTCTTTGAATGGTGCATTTTGAACACAGAAAAAATATGGAGTTCAAATAAGTTCAAGAAAATGAAATCCCTTTGTAACAGATGATCTTTCGTCCGAAATCCTGATACTTCGAAAGAGATTGTCTGTTTTGTACACGAAGTGCATCCAGTTTTTGCCGTAACCATCTCAACTTTGTTGCACATGCTATGTGGGTGAAATGATGATACCATGCCAACTTTCAACCTTTTCAGAGTTCATTTGAAATGCTTTTCAATTTCAGGGTCTTATAGCTCAAAAAAATCAATAAATGCATGAAAAATAACAAATGAAGTCAGAAAGGGTTGAAAATTGATGATGTGTCTTTGAATTGTGCATTTTGAACACAGAAAAAATATGGAGTTCAAATAAGTTCAAGAAAATGAAATCCCTTTGTAACAGATGATCTTTCGTCCAAAACCCTGATACTTCGAAAGAGATTGTCCGTTTCGTACACGAAGTGCATCCAGTTTTTGCCGTAACCATCTCAACTTTGTTGCACATGCTATGTGGGTGAAATGATGATACCATGCCAACTTTCAACCTTTTCGGAGTTCATTTGAAATGCTTTTCAGTTTAAGGGTCTTATAGCTCAAAAAAGCAAAAGGAATCAATTAAAAAGTTTTTATAAACCTCTAGTATTTTTGAAACTAAACTTATATAAAATTTATGCAACTTAAATTCAGAAACTATTTTTTGTTCAACACATTAATAGCAAAAAGAATTTAATAGCAAAAAAATAACAAAATTTGTTTTTGATTAAAACAGATATTAAAAATAACCTAAAATTACCAAATAGAGTATAATGATAAAACACTGTAATATTAAGTAGCAGGAAAAAGAATCACTCAAAAATCTAACTTCATAGTAAAGTTATTCATAAACTAGTGATTCACATACATAGAGTACAAATAAAAAAATAAAAAGCAAAAAATAAAACAAAAGAAGAAAACAAAAAAATTAAATTATAAGTAAAATAAAACTATAAGTATCACTAAAAAACTGTAAGTAATTAAACTAAAATAAAACTATAATATTCTTCAAATTTTTAAAAATTCAAATTTAAACTATTTAAAATTTAAAACTAATGGCACTAACAGAAAGTTTATAATTTTTGTGACCTAAAAGCAAAAAGAAATCACTAAAAAATTGTAAGTATTCAGTTTTAAGTAGAAATAAAAAATAAATAGAAAAAAATTCTAATTTTATAGTAAAGTTATTCATAAACTAGTGATTCACACAAATTTTTAAATTTTCAAATTTAAACTATTTAAAATTTAAAACTAATGGCACTAATAGAAAGTTTATAATTTTTGTGACCTAAAAGCAAAAAATAAAAAACTAAAAAAATGTAGAAATAAAAAAGAAAAAAGAAAAAAGAAAAAAAATGCCACCTACTGGACCTCCACGGCCTGAATACGACTAGAAACCCTACGTGGGCCAGGATTCAGGCCTGCAGAAGGCCCAATAGGCCCACAGGCAAAGCAGTGTCAAATTAGGCCCATAGGCCTTCAGTTCGGAGGAGTTCGAGAGGGAGGAGGCAGCAGACCTTATAAACTGGAGTTGGGCGCTCTCAACTAGCGATGTGGGACTAAACTTGTGGACGCGGGGCGCACAAGGGCATTGGTCACGGTTCGTGGCACCAACCGTGACCATTGCCCCCCTTTAGTCCCGGTTGGAGCCACCAACCGGGACCAAAGGCCACCGCTTCCTGCCCTTTGGGCTGCCGAAAATTGGCCTTTGGTCCCGGTTCGTGGCACCAACCGGGACTAAAGGGGGGCATTGGTCCCGGTTTGCGCTACGAACCGGGACCAAAGCCTTTTCTATATAAGCAAAGACTTGGTGTTTTTTCAGATTTCATCGCCAGTTCCCCGCCCCAACGACGCCGTCAGGCTGCCCGAGCTCGCCCCGACGACGCCGTCAGGCTGCCCGTGCTCGCCGTCGCCCCGCGCCCCTGCCCCGTGCTCGCCGTCGCCGTCGCCCCGCGCCCCTGCCCCGTGCTCGCCGTCGCCCTGCCCCTGCCTCGTCCCGCCCCCGCGCGCCGGCGCCCTCGCCGCCCCCGCCGTCACCTCGAGCTCCCCTGCTACGGGCTCGCCGTCGCCGCCCCGTGCTCGCCGTCGCCCAGCCCCTGCCCCGTCCCGCCCCCGCACGCCGACGCCCTCGCCTGCCCCCGCGCTGTGAGCCGCCGCCCGACTCTGTTTTTTTATTTTTATTACTTTATTTTTTTTGTTCATATGTGATGTATATGTGTATGTGGCTATAATGTATATGTGTATGTGAACAATGCAAAAGATTGTTTTTTAGAAAAATTAGGATTTTTTTCTGTTCATAGATTTTTTCTAATGTATATGTCTATTTTTTCTGTTCATATATGTGTATATGTGTATGTGAACAATTAGGATTTTTTCTATTTTTTCTGTTTTTTAGAAAAATTAGGATTTTTTCTGTTCATATATGTCTATTTTTTCTGTTCATATATGTGTATATGTGTATGTGAACAATTAGGATTTTTTCTGTTTTTTAGAAAAACTACGATTTTTTCTGTTCATAAAATGTATATGTGTATGTGAACAATGTATATGTCTATTTTTTCTGTTCATATATGTGTATGTGGCTATAATGTATATGTGTAAGAAAGGAGAAGAAGAGGGAAGAAGAGGGTCATCGATAACTTTAGTGAATTTTAGGTTATTTTCATTTTAGGTCATTTTAGGCGGGGAAGAAGGGGAAGAAGAGGGGGTCGAGAGGGGGTCTAGGGTCGCCGAGGGGTCGAGGGTCGTCGAACATGAGAGGAGGAAGAGGATAAAAAAAGAAAAGGAATAAGAAAAGAAAAAAGAGGAGAAGAAAGAATAGAGGAGAAGATCTCCTCTATTCTTTCTTCTCCTCTTTTTTTTCTTCTTCTTCCTCTTTTTTTATCGGGAACGAGGGTCGTCGAGGGTCGCCGAGTGGTAGAGGAAGAAGAGGATAAAAAAGAAGAGGAAGAAAAAAAAAGAGGGATCGACGGTCGCCTAGGGGTCGAGGGTCGAGAAACCCTAAATAGAAAGTATCGTCGGTGTGAGATACATGTACCGTCGGTGTCGGACACTACATCCACATCCCACAAGTGGCGCGGGTTTCGACGCCCACGTCACTTGTGGGACGTGGATGTAGTGTCCGACACCGAAGGCCACATGTATCTCACACCCACGATACTTGCTAGCTATTTAGGGTTTCCTCTACCGAAAAGAAGAGGAGAAATAAATAAGAAGAAGAAAACAGAAGAAAAAGAAGAGGAGAAGAAGAAAGGAATAGTGGAGAAGAAGAGAAAATAGAATATATTTTCTATATTCTATTTTTCTTCTTCTCCACTATTCCTTTCTTCTTCTCCTCTTTTGTTTCTTCTTTTTTTTCTTCGATCTTCTCCTCTAGCTATTCCTTTCTTCTTCTCCTCTATTGGTCGAGGGTCGGGAACTAGGGTAGAGGGTCGAGGGTCGTTAAGGGGTCAAGGGTCGAGGGTTTCAGGGTCGTTGAGGGTTCGAGGGGTCAAGAATCGCCGAGGGGTCGAGAGAGGTTTCCTAGTGTCAAAGTATTGAAGAAATCCATGCCTTCATCATTAGCCGGAAGTAACCAGGGCATGTTGGTACGAAGTTCTGCAAAGTTGTTCTGGAATGGAGTCCCGGATAGAATAATCCGCCTTTTGGTACGAATTCAGCAAAGGCCTTCCAAATAGCGATATTCGGAAGGCTCTTGCTGAACTTTGTACCAAAAAGCGAATTGTCCTATCTGGGACTCCGTTCCAGAACAACTTTGAAGAGCTTCCTACCATCATGCACATGTTACTTTCGCCTAATGATGAAGACATGGTTTTGTTGAATCCTTTGACACTAGGCAACCTCCCGACCCCAAGGCGATCCTCTCGAACATGAGAGGAAGAAGAGGATAAAAAAAGAAGAGGAAGAAGAAGAAAAAAGAGGAGAAGAAAGAATAGAGGAGTTCTTCTCCTCTATTCTTTCTTCTCCTCTCTTTTTTCTTCTTCTTCCTCTTTTTTTATCGGGAACGAGGGTCGTCGAGGGACATATATAGATGTAGTGTCGTCGTTGTCGATATATACCCCCTCCCGATAGCTTACTATGATTAGGTAGCTAGTTCTACGTTTGTCACTCTAATATATCCATCTGTCATGTTTGAATAATAATTGCCATGTTGTAAATATTTGTAGAAACTATGGACACCGCCCTAGACGAAGCAACAAAAGAAGCATTGTTGAGGGACATAATCGCACAAGGAAGTGATGCCGTCTCGTACTATCTCAACGATATCGATGGTCTGGAAGGAGAGGGTGAACAAGCTGGCTACGGTGACCTAATGCCGGTGCAAGAAGAAGAACATGAGGACGGCGCCGGTGACCCAATGCCGGTGCAAGAAGGAGACCGTGATGATGGCTCCGGTGACCGAACCGAGTCCGGCCAGGTATATATATTAGTTAAGCCTATGCTGACTAGCTGATTGATGCATTCATTGTTTTGGTATGTACACATATTAATTAAGTCTTTGTTATTTTTTCTAGCCCTCCGGATCGAGCACAACTTCGGTAAAGAGACGAGGCCCGAAGAAAAAGTTGAGCTCGGATGAAAAGCTTGAGATCACAGCAATCGCGCCCGACGGCCAACCTATTGAACCCCTCCGGACAAAGAGTGCATTTGTTGCTCAGTGCGGGGTTCTGGTTAGGGACAAGATCCCGATAAGCATCCAGCAATGGTTTAAGCCGGCTACAGAAGACCCTGAGGTGTCTTATGTCAATGATATGCAGAAAAATGATCTTTGGACTGAGCTGAAGTCAAATTTCACCCTACCGCCAGAGGATAATCCAGAGAACCCAATTAAAGAGAAATTAATCAAGTCTTTTGCTCTGAAGAGGATGGCAGATCTATTCAGGAGGTGGAAGAAAGAGCTGAATAGGTTTGTCGATAAAAAAGAGACACCAGAATTCAAGGGAAAATATGAGAAGATCAAAGATCACTGGCCCGCATTTGTGGCCTACAAGACATCGGAAAAGAGTAAGAAGATGTCGGCGACAAACAAGCAAAATGCCGCGAAGAAGAAGCTTCACCATCGCACGGGGTCAGGTGGCTACCTCGTAGCCCGGCCTAAGTGGTCCAAGGTTCAGAATGATCTGGTTCATAAAGGGATCGAACCAGAGACAAATAACTGGCCAGACCGTTGCCGGACTTGGTTCTTCAGGGCTGGCGGAACCTTGGACCCTGAAAAAGGGAAATGCATTTGGACGAACGAACAAATGGACATACCAGTCAGTAAGCTTAAGCACTATATCGACGCAGCACAGGAAGGGACGTTCTTTCCAGACAGAGAGCACGACGAGCTCACAATGGCCCTCGGGAATCCTGAGCACCCTGGACGGACACGAGGCACGCCAGGCTCCGTTCCGTGGAAGGTTGGGTTTCCGGACGCAGGCGGTTACAAATCCCATGAGAGGAGGAAAAAAGTGCAGCAGACCGAACTGCAGGCGCTGCACGCAAGGGTACAAGCGATAGAGGAACGAGAAGCAAATCGTAGCAAACGTACTGCCGAAGCCTCCCCCGAAGCTACCCCGCCATCTCAGCGCAGAAGCAGCGTGGCTTCCACCGAGCTGCTTCAGCTGCAGCATGCCTTGACGGCTCCTGCCAGCTATCCTGTGGATGCTATAACGGAGTCTCAAAATTGCCACCTTATGACGCAATGGATGAATTTGAAGGTCAAGGCGGCTGTTGGCTCTGTTTATCCTACTGAACCCGGCGCAACTTTTCACTGCCGGCCGATTCCAGAAGGATATGCTAGGGTGATGGTGGATGAGATAACGGAGGGATTTGAGGACCTCCAGCTTGACCACCCTACCGGTGAAGGGGAGACTCGGCTGGGGTCTGCTCTGAAGACTCCATGCCTATGGCGGAAGGACCTCATCAACCTTCCAAACTGGACGCCTCCGCCTCCTCCTCCTCCTCCGGTGAGTCAGGGCACTCCGCCTCCTCCACCGCCTCCTCCTCCGGCGAGTGACGATCAGGGCCCTCGGTCGGCTCCTTCTCCGATGCGTGGCGACACTCCGCCTCCGTCTCCGCCTGCGCCGACGCGCCCGAGCAGCCAGCCTCCTCCTTCTCCGCCTCGTCATCAAGGGCGGAAGAGACCTGCTGCCGCTCCAGCTGCTCCGGCGGGTCATAGTCCTTCTCCTCCGCCTCTTAAGCAAGTAAAGAAGACAACCGCTTCGTCTGCTCGGTCGGCGTCTAGCAGTACAACCAGAGGCGGGAGGACATACAGATTCGGTCCTTCTCTGAAGACTCCAGAGAAGTTACCATACGAGAGGACCCAGGAGGAGAACACCGAGATCGCGCGAGAAGAAGTGAGGAAATTCTTTGAAGGGGTGAAAGCAAAGAAACATCCACCTCCGGAGGAGAAGGTAGATCGGGTGAAAGTGAAGCGCACTCTGGCTGCCCTGACAAAACCACCGAAGTCTGATCCGCCGAAAGGAAACTATGACCGCATTATTGGAAAGGAATTTGCCGAAGCGGAGCGGTCGGGAAGTACTATCGGTGATCAATGGTTGAAAGAACGACGAGCTGGGAAACAAATTGCCCAGCTCGGCAAACAAGCGAAGCAATCATGCCCTCCGCTCAAGGTGCCTAGCCACAACGTCGCTAATGATCCGAGGATGGTGCCCGGTTATAGCAATCTTGCAGATTACCTGCCCGACGAAGTACATTATGAACCCATGGAGATGCAGATACAAAGATACAAGTACGGGAAGCCTCTCGTCAAAGATGAAAGATCTCTATCAACGATGATGCGAAGATTGCATGATTGGTACTTGAAAATCTGCAGAGACTCTGGGGGGAGGAGTACTTTGTATTTGAAAGTTAAAAAGGAGCATGACCTCATTGGAATTGATCTGTTGCCTGTTCCATTTGAGGAGTTCTATCAGTTTTTCAATCAATTGGCCCTCGATAAAACAACGGTCGCCTGCTACTGTCTGTAAGTAGTACTACTTCTGTCATTAAGTTTCTCTATATAGCTTAGCTCTTTCATTGCATGTATTTATAATCATCCTCACTATATTATGCAGATTGAAGATTGTCGAATTGAAGAAAAGACAAGTCGGTGATATTGGGTTCATTAACACATATCTCATAGATGCAACTCAGGTTAAATTTCATGCCGCAGAAACCGAGGCCAGCATGCTACAATCATTGATAATAAATCAAAACAAAGATATAATACTCTTTCCTTACAACTTCAGGTGAGTGTTACTGTCTTGTGCGTATTCGGTTTCCCTTATATATTAGTCAAGGTTATAGTAATGTAATTGATGAGTTATGCATGCGTGTGTAGTTACCACTATATTCTCCTACATATTAAGCTTGAGCAGGGACTAGTAACCGTCTTAGACTCAAGACGAAAAGATCCCAAGGACTATGCAGACATGACTCAAATACTCGAGAAGTAAGTTAAATCGATCATTATCCACCATATCAGCAACTTTGTTCATTTCCTGATATATCAAGTAATTGTTTTCTTTGTCCGGCAGGGTTTGGAGAAAATTCACCAGAAAAGCTCCGGGACTGCCGAAGGAGCTGCAATTTAGACACCCGAAAGTAAGTAGTAGCTATAGTAGCATTTTAAGCGCATCTACTAGTCATTCAAGCGCTAGTTTCATCAATACCATTTGGCATTCTTGCTTATCAGTTTGATTAACCTCTATTTCTTGTAAAGTGGTTGTGGCAGGAACAAGGGAATGATTTCTGTGGATACTATGTTTGCGAGTCCATCCGCCACACGACCTGTGAGCGGGGCTACACTGAGGAACAATATGAAGTACGTAAATAACAACATTCACAATTTTATTTTATTACCATCATTTGTGTCGAGTTTCATTCATTCATATATATATGTATTGACCCCCTTCTTTAAATTAGATGTTTCGAAAGCGGGATGAACTCCTAGCACCAGCTCGCATGCGAGGAATTCAAGAGGAATTGGCGGCATTCTTTCTTGACCACGTGATCCCTGAAGACGGAGAATTCTATGTTAAACCTGAGTCCGTATGATTATATTTGTAAGAGATAATTACTGTATATATGTAGCCGGTAGTGTCAGATAGATATACGAGAACTTGTTGTTCGACCAATCTCTCGGAGTAGGAGAGGTGGTCGATATCACTTCTCTCGGTATGCATATATGTTCATGACGATCTTCTTTTTCCTTCGTTTGCTTACTAGCTAGCCAGCGTGTCTAGTCCTCTCTATACATATGTATAGTACGTAGCGTCGACCAAGCACGAACATAAGAGAGGACACTTCTCTATATTAATTATAGCTAGCTAACACAATATATGAAACACCTAAATTAACCCCCAAAACCCCCAACCCTCCCCCCCCCTTTCAAAAAAAAAACTAAAACCCCAGCCACAGAAATGCTGACGCGTGGATGCCTATTGGTCCCGGTTGGTGCCACCAACCGGGACCAAAGGGTCTCCTGCCTGGGCTCTGCGCACTGTCCACGTGGAGGGGCTTTAGTCCCGGTTCTGGATTGAACCGGGACTAAAGGGGGGAGGTATTAGTACCGACACTTTAGTCCCGGTTCAGGAACCGGGACTATAGGCCCCTTTTCTACTAGTGATCATCACCTGCTTGACACTTTGACCTCCATCGAAGCATCGTTGTTGTCTCGCCAACTATTACTTCTATGACTACCGCTACCGCTTAGTGATAAAGTAAAGCAATTACATGGCGATTGCATTTCATACAATAAAGCGACAACCATATGGCTCCTGCCAGTTGCCGATAACTGTGTTACAAAACATGATCCTCTCATACAATAAAATTTAGCATCATGTCTTGACCACATCACATCACAACATGCCCTGCAAAAACAAGTTAGACATCCTCTACGTTTGTGCTGCAAGTTTTACGTGGCTGCTACGGGCTGAGCACGAACCGTTTTTACCTACGCATCAAAAACCACAACGCAGTATAGTGATTGCTTTTTGATCTTCAGAAAGAACCTTGTTCATTGAATCCGATTCAACTAAAGCTGGAGAAACAGACACACACTGGCCACCTGTGTGCGAAGCACGTCGGTAGAACCAGTCTCGCGTAAGCATACGCGTAATGTCGGTCCGGGCCGCTTCATCCAACAATGTCGCGAAGCAATTTTTTAACCTAAGGTTTTTACAGGCCTAGAAAAACTCGGTACGTGCGGTTAACAAGCAAGGCGGACAGAGCTATAATCAAGATCTGCGTGCGCTCCACAAGAACCAACCCGTCAAGCGACTAGGTTAATTAAGCCATTAACTGTACGCACAAGAAAGCACAGTGTCAAGAGATATTTCTGAAGAATAGAATCATCATGAACACTAGTAGTACGTACTACGGCTCTGTATGTGCACCACTACCCAACGGCACATTGGAAGGCTCAGCAGCAAAGAAGGGTCTGCGAGGTTCTCTCGGAGTAGAACATATGCGAGAGAACCTCGCATCTTAAGCAGCAGAGAAAGCCGAACGAATAAAACTGCAGGGAAAAGCCGGAAGCGAGGCGAGGCCAAGGATTTTGGCATCGATCGTATGCAGGCGATCTTCTGAGACGTCCATGTCGGAATCCCTTGAGGCCTTGAGCTGTCGACCGAGCATCAGATGCCTCCATATCTTTCTTTGCCTGCCGGGAAACCATGGATTACCCCGAAGCTGCTGTCCCTTGTGCTTGCCAATCAGGGACTGCTTGGTGACGGTGTGTCTGCTTGTGAAGATGAATTTCGCCATCCAATGGCCTTGGATCGGATAAATATCGAGGTGCCACCGGCTCTGAATTCTCTGGTTGCTGGGAATTTTTCTCCAACTTCGCAGTCTTCCGAAAGGAGAAGCCCCAAATGCCTGCGATCATCTTCGTTTTTGTCCCTTCTAACTGAGCCTCTAAACACTGTATTACAACTTTAGACTTTGCATCTGATTCTTCCAAAAACAAAGTATATCTTCGACCACTACTCTGGTAGTATGGGTCGAGGTTATCATATGTATGAGGTGCAATAATAGTCTACCAAGTCCAAAATTCACAAGGCGGCTGTTATTGGTACTTTAGGTGAACCTTTATAAGTCTTTTCGCAAAATTATAGTTATTGAACATGCTTCTACATATGTAACAAAATACTCACTCCATCCGAGAAAACTTGTCCCAAATTTGTTTATCAAATCAATGTATCTAGCACTAACTTGGTGTTATATACACCCATTTGAGGGACAAACTTTTTCGGGCGGAGAGAGTATCAAATTTCAAATATGACCAAATACAAAAAGTGTTAAATAGAACTAGCACGATACTATATTTGATAATTTTAGTTATTTATTGTTGGATTTGTCCTTTTGTTTGTCAAGTTATGGGCCAAACCTAGATCTGAAATTTTGTGACGTCAGTTGTACGCGTTCTTTCTATGTGTGAAATTTTGTGATGTCAGTTGTACGCGCTCTTTCTATGTGTCATGATTTTCTTTCCAGATTCTTGACAACTTTCAGCTTGAGGGTTTGTTTTACTATAATGTCGTATGATGTCTTAATTTTATTTTCATAGCTTTATTGCACTAGTTGGGCTCACTGCTCACCAGTATGTGCCTCGAGAATCAAACAGGTGTCGATGAAGATGTCCCCAAACTGAATTTTCCCTCGGTTTTGCTTCCAAACCGGAATCTTATTTGACCAGAAGCAGCGCCCCTACGCCTATACATACGTGTAGCGCGCATTCCTCTCCCTCTCACCTTGAAACCACCATCACGATCACCGCCTAGCACGAAGCGCTGCGAAGCCCAGCTTGCTTCAGTTCACCGGCATGGCGTACCGAGTGCTGGAGGTCACGCTCCTGTCAGCCAAGGACCTCAAGAGCGTGAACCTCATCACGCGCATGGAGGTGTACGCGGTGGCGACCATCTCCGGCGACCCCATCACGCGCCAGTGCACCCCGCCGGACCCGCACGGCGGCCGCAACCCGACCTGGAACGCCACGCTCCAGTTCGCCGTGCCGCCCACCGCCGAGGAGGCCACGGGCGGCTGCCTCCACATCCTCCTCCGCGTCGAGCGCATCTTCGGCGGCGACCGCGACGTCGGCGAGGTCATCGTGCCCCTCTCCGAGATCCTCTCCGGCGTCGGCCACGGCGCCGACTACGGCGCCCACAGCATGCCGCAGTTCGCGTCCTACCAGATCCGCAAGGTGCACCGCACCGAGGTGCGCGGCCTGCTCTACCTCACGTACCGTCTCGGCCCCGTCGTCCTGCCGGAGCCCCATCTGGAGATACCCGTCGACGAGTGGCCCGTCGTGGCGTACCCGGCGAAGCAGGTGATGCCGCCGCCGCCGCCTCCACCGCAGGCTGCTTGGCCCGGGTATGTGGCCGCGGCACCGCCGGCGAAACCACCTGCCGGCTACGTGGCTGTGCCCCCGCCTCCACCTGCAAAGCCGGCCGGCTACATGGATGTGCCGTTTTCGCCTGAGAAAGCACCCGGGCATACGGCATGGCCGTCTCCAATACCTTACTGGTACGGGCCCGCGCCATCACCTGCAAAGCAAGAAGGGCATGCCGCCGTGCCGCCGTCGCCGAAACCTTCTGGGTACGGGACCGCGCCATCGCCTGCAAAGCAAGAAGGGCATGGCGCCGTGCCGCCGTCTCCGAATCCTTATGGGTACGGGACCGCGCCGTCGCCTGCAAAGCAAGAAGGTCGTGCGGCCGTGCCGCCGGCGACTCCAAAACCTTCTGGGTACGGGACCGCGCCATCGCCTGCAAAGCAAGAAGGGCATGTCGCGGTGCCGCCGTCTCCAAAGCCAGCCGGTGGACATGTCGCCGTGCCGCCGTCTCATGAGCCATCCGGTCGGGTGGTGTCCATGCCGCCTTCTCCAAAACCAGTCGGGCGTGTGGTGTCTATGCCACCGTCTTCTCCGAAACCATCCGGTCAGGTGATGTCCAAGCCACCTTCTCCAAAGCCAGTGGAACGTGCGGTGTCCATGCCGCCGTCTCAAAAACCGGTCGAACGTGCGGTGTCCATGCCGCCGTCTCCGAAACCGGTTGACCGTGTGGTGTCCATGCCGCCGTCTCAGAAACCAGCCGGGCATGTGGTGTCCGTTCCGCCGGCTCCAAAACCGGTTGAACGTGTGGTGTCCATGCCGCCGTCTCAGAAACCGGCCGGGCAGGTGGTGTCCATGCCGCCGCCTCCGCCGAAACCAGTCGAACGTGTGGTGTCCATGCCGGCGCCTCCGCCGAAACCAGTCGAACGTGTGGTGTCCATGCCGGCGCCTCCGCCGAAACCAGTCGAACGTGTGGTGTCCATGCCGCCGTCTCAGAAACCGGCCGGAAATGTGGTGTCCATGCCTCCGCCGCCGCCGAAACCAGTCGAACGCGCGGTGTCCATGCCGCCGTCTCAAAAACCAGTCGGGCGTGTGGCGTCCATGCCGCCGTCTCCAAAGCCAACCGAGCAGCATGTGTCCGTGCCGCCGTCTGCAAAACCAGCGGCACAAGTGGCCCCGCCACCGTCTCCCAAACCTTCTGGGTACGAGGCCGTGCCTTCTCCTCCGAAACCAGCACCACATGCGGCCGTGCCGCCGTCCCCGAAACCATCGGGTCATTACACCGTGCCGCCGTCTCCAACACCCGCCGGACATGTCGCCACCATGCCGTCGTCGTCTCCGAAACCACCTGTTCATGCGGTGCCGCCATCTCCAAAGACAAGCATGCATGTGACGGCCGTGCCGCCGTCGCCAAAGCCAGCCGGCGGGCATGTGTCTGTGCCGCCGTCTCCAATGCCATCCGGCGGGCATGTGTCCAGGCCGCCGTCTCCAGCACCATACGGTCAGGTGGTGTCCATGCCGCCTGCTCCAAAACCAGCCGCCCAAGTGGCCGTGCTGCCACCTCCAAAACCAGCCAACTTGCCGGCAGATCACAACCCCAGCATGGAGTTCGGGTGGGGGCTGGGCGCCGGCCTGGTCAGCGGCGCGATCAGCGGGATGCTGGCCGGCGGCAACAAAGGAGAACCGACGGCGTACGCACCACAAGCCGCTCCACTCGCCCGCAGCCGTCAAGTGTCTGTGTCTAAGACATACGGCAGAGATGTTTACACGCACTAATAATAACCTAGCTAAGATCCAAATATAGCTTGATACGAGTGTATAAACACTTGCACGATGTACTAGTAAAGAGTGCCGGTTTGGCATGACTGGGTTTGTAGCTAGTTATGCTATAAATTAAGACATGGGTACGTCTATGTGTACTTTGTAATTTGGAATAACTAAGCTTTTATGCTCCTTATTAAGTTGCATATATTATGGAAGAGTAAACTACATAAAACCGCCATATGTGCAAATCAATTCGCTCAAACTATCTAAATTGCAGTGGATCTTAGTACTGAACATACTGAAACGTGTGGTTAAATGATGTTTGTGAGCATACTCAAACCTAAATGTAGTAGTTTTATGCAATTTGCTTATATCATTGTGCATAGTTGCAAAGATTAACGCATGTTTGCTATTTGTAAGGCAACTAAGAATAGATTTGGTGTTAGTCGATTCGGGAGAGAAGATGAGGCGCAACTCTGAGGCAGAGCTCGCCGCGGCAAGCGACAACAAGGCTCGGGGATGCCATCGAGGTCAAGCCGGAAGCAATCCGGAGCCGGTGACGATGTGACAGTGGTGTGACCGATGGAAGGAGTCAGAGGTTGACGAATCAAGGTGTGGGGTGGTCTACTAACCTTGGAGAAGAGCAAGGGGTACAGGGATGCCGGGTGGGGAAACATGGCGCAAGCAGCGCCGAGGCGTGCCGGGGAGCACCGCCGCTCGTAGGTGGTGGCAGCAGGCTGCCGACTGATGGTACATGAGGTGAGGGTGCTGGATTTCAATATAGAGGGAGGAGGAGGTGGTGGAAGAAGAAGAAGAAGAAGAAGAAGAAGAAGAAGAAGGGGAGGGGGGCTATTGTTGGATTGAAATCCAACAGGTGACGGGTCCCTACCATATAGTAGGTCCCATAGATTAATCTCTACCATTCTGTTGAAAAGAAAAGATTACTCTCCACCATCGGGTGTTCACAAAGGGATGGCTCATATTAATCTAACGCTCCTCTTCAATTTACTGGCGCAACCAATTTCATCAATCGGCGCAACACAAGAACATTCATGTGGCAACACACACCATGTACGTCACAAGCATGATGAGCAATCGACGTGCACTACGGTTGCAGCAATTACATAGCAAGATGCAACAACAGTTTACTACCCATGTGAAAGAAAGAAAAATCGAAAGACCACCATGTACAAAATTCCGAATAGAATAGTGAAAAATCTGGAAACGAACAAGCAAGAGAGGATGATAGAATTTACTGCAGCAATAATTTGCACGAGCACCTGTAGTTGTATACATCAAGCATCTTCAGGTCCATGCGTCTCGATCACGCACAAGGCAGAGCGAGGGCGATAGCCGAACTCCCAAGATATTGAACCACTTTTAACCACCGGACTATCTAGTCGCTGATAGTTATCCACTAAAAATGAAAACAACACTGAGATAGAAGAATCGATTCGCGGTTTTACCGTACGTGCACCGCAGTGAAATCAGAGGTAGAGAGATAGGTGGGGGGGCAGAAGCAAGAGAGATGGGCATGTTCGGATTCAAGCCACCTACCATGCCAGTTTTACTTTGTGTCGGTGGGCCCAATATGTCAAATTCATTAGTATTTGATAGCTTGTGAATCAACAATTTGGGTCATTTGTGTCTCATGTCTGAATGGTGTTGGGTTTGGGTAAAATGTCGGTGAAATGATGTTTGTGAGCAAACCGAAACCTAAATTTGACAGCTTTATTGAAATTGCAATCTAGCAGGTGGAAAAATTGACCAATGTCAAAAATAAATTCCCGAGTGCTTGCCATATAGTTGACCCCGCCGATTAATAGCCACCAAATTATTGAAGAGAAAATGATACTCCCCGCCATCGGATCTACACTGATGTATGACCCATGTTAATCTCAAGGTCCTCTAAGATCTACCGTTGCAAAATTTCAGCAATCGGCGCAACACAAGAACAATCTACGTCGCCACACGACAAGCATGATGAGCAATCTTCCTCGTGCGCTTCAGTTGCAACAAAAGTACAGGGCAAAATGCAACGACAATTTACTACTCATGCGGAAGAAAAAAAATCAATAGAGCACCCTGTACAAGATCCTGAAAAGAACACTGAAGAGGGGAGGACAGAATTACCGCGACAATAATTTGCGCCAGCACCTGCAGCTGTGCACATAGAGCATCTTATGTTCCGTGCGTCTCGATCACACGCATGGAAGGGCGATGGCAACAGCCGAACCCAAGATATCAAACACTTTTAACTGACGTCCAGACTATCCAGTCGCCGATAGTTATCCAGTCAAAAAACGAAAAGAGCACCGAGACAGAAGAATCGATTCGTGGTTTACCGCGGGTGCTGCAGTAAATTAGTAAACCTGTACCTATAACACAGGTTCTACCAATCTATGTGCAACAGGCAAGAGAAACACATCAGAATATATCCAGAACTTAACTAAGGTGTAAGGACAAACCAAAAATTCCCTCCATAATATCTGTACAATTAATTATGCAAAGTACACTTAAGAAGACTAAAATATCTTGCAAGTTATTAACAATGAGGAACGAATCGATCCCACGAGATATTTCCAAAGAAGAAAGATCTGAATTACAGTATAAACAAACAGCACCTTGGTCTTGTCTTTGCACTACTGCGGTCCTGAAATGCCTGCAGCACATTCAAAGGTTGAGCGGCAAAGTTTGGCTGAAAGAATTGGTATACATATCCGAAAATCGCATCTTTCAGCAACAGAAAAAGCACGGATAAACCGGAAGCGGAGCCGGACCGAGATATCGGAATCGATCATCAGAATAGAGAAGAGGGAGCTTTATGCTGGCCATGATTGCTGTTATGAATCTAGTCTCTAGGACTACGAGAACAATGCCTTGCCCAAGTTGCTGAGCATCCGATGCCAACAAATCCTGGCCTACCAGTAACATCCAAACTTGGACTAACAATACTGCTTAACCACAAGCGGCTTCCTCGTCAGGGAATTGTAAATATGCATCCGTGGCGATCCTCGCGTTGTTTTTGTATTGCATTGTGTACTTGATGTTTGTAATAATAATACAGTTAGAGAGACACACACAAAAAAAACTGTTATAGTTCTAATATTATTCCCTTCTTCTAGCTTCAATTCTCCACCGGTTGGCTAAGAACACTAAAGTGCCATTGAAGCAATATTCAAGTTCCCAAACACATTACCGTAGTATATATGCAGAATCCCATACTCCCATCTAACTTTTACACATTTTGGGTCCCGGAAGGAATCTAATCATCACTTGGGCCTCGCTTGATTGCCGTTCTATGGGCCATTATCCATGTAATTTCAGTCAGTTTTTCGCTCCGGGCTAAAATCACGCTTGGTTAGGCCCAAAATGATTGTTTTACCAATTCCATCTGGAAGAAACAAAATGGCGACCGCCTAGACAACGATCGACTCAAATTCTGGTAAAATGAAGTTGCACCTCCCAAAATTAGCGCCAACATGCAAATGCAGATAAAAAGTACAACGGCACGCATAAAGTACTCCATTTTTAACCGCGGGCTGCTTTCCCGGACAGGAACTGATGCTACGCGAATTTCGAAGGGTGGATCCATCCATCCACAGTTCTACACTATGCTGAGGTGATCACCACGTCCACGTACGTGCAATTTCTGTTCCACCTTATCCGAGCAGCTCAGTGGCACTGCTACCCAACATAGTACGTATATGGTGACATGTGTGCACGCAGCCCTCGGTCGTTTTCGTTTTGGATGCTCGTCCAGTTGATGACTCGAAGAGGCGGTAGCAGTTTAACTGGCATGCACACTCCTTTGGAGATGCATAGACAGATAGATATCCAGGGGTTTATCCACAGCAACCCATGCATGCAAACAAAAGATGACGGCCTCTTTGAACTTTTTTTGTTTATTTTCCTGTTGTTTCAAAAACAGAAACAGCTTATTCTCATTGTTTTTATTAGGAAGCTCACCATCCATGCCTGAATTCAGAAGTGCTATTTGATCTGAATATATATAATTCTGTGGGCATAATAATCACACAGCTCTCGAGCCCGCCGTATGCAACCAGCCCGGAAGTTTCCCATCTGAATTGTCACATGGTTTTTGGAATTCTGGGCCCACACCTCCTCCTCCTATACATACACTACCCACTCAAGGTGCTGCATACCTCTCAGCTAGCTTCAAGCAAAGCCACACCAGCACCTGCCAATCAAACACTTGCAACCAGGACATCTATCTAGCTTCATTACCTAGAGAGTGAGTGAGTGAGTGAGTGAGTGAGCTCCAAGCTAGACAGGTAGCATGGCGTACAGGGTGCTGGAGGTGACCCTCCAGTCGGCCAGGAACCTCAAGAACGTCAACCTCATGTCGCGCCTCGAGGTGTACGCCGTGGCCACCATCTCCGGCGACCCCATGACGCGCCAGTGCACCCCGCCCGACCCCTACGGCGGCCGCCACCCCACATGGAACACCACGCTCCGCTTCACAGTCCCGCCCACCGCCGCCGCCGGCGCCAGCGGCTGCCTCCACGTGCTCCTCCGCACCGAGCGCTCCCTCGGCGACCGCGACGTCGGCGAGGTCGTCGTCCCGCTCACCGAGGTCCTCGGCCTCGGCGGCTCCTTCCGCGACCCGCGCGACCTCGGCCCCCGCCCGCCCCAGTTCGCCGTCTACCACGTCCGCAGGGTGCACCGCCCCGCCGACACCTACGGCGTGCTCTACCTCTCCTACCGCCTCGGCGGCGTCGTCCTGCCGCAGCCTCACCCTCATGCGCCGCACCCGCACCACGACCACGCTGCCGCTCACGAAGAAGACCACGTCGTCGCGTACCCGGTGGCGGCGCGGCCGTCGTTCCATCACCACCAGCCGTACGCCTACATGCCGGCCCCGACGCTCATGCCGCCGCCGCCGCCGCACTCCGCGCAGGCTTCTTCCGGTTCCGGTGCGCACATGTCGTCCTCGCCACCGTCTCCGCGGGATTATAGCGGGCATATGGCCCTGCATCCGCCGCTTTCAAAGGCTTACGGTTACGGGCACCTGTCGATGCCGCCGCCGCTCCAAGCCTCCGGGCACACGGCGACGCCGCCGGCGCCTCAAAGAGCAGCAGCCGGGTACAACGCAGCCGGCTCGCCGTGGACGAACGCGAGGAATAACGGCGGCGCTGACTTGGGCAGCATGGGGCTGAGCGCCGGCGACATGATGTCGGACGCCGCGGCGTACAACGCCGGGTACAGGGCCGGGATGGCCCGCGAGTGGAGCGGGGTCCGCGGGGCCGCCGTGTACTAGCTACTAGCCAGCATGCACATCCATCCAGTTGATCACTTATTAATTATTATAAGCTGAATAATAAAGTTGATTTGATTTACTCCTACTTGGAAGTTTTGGTGGCGACTCGCAAGATCGAGGCATCGAGCTAGCGCAGCCGTCGCGCGCTTCATCGCCACGGTGCGCACAACGGCGAAGTATATCTCCCCGCCGCCGCGCGCTCTGCGCCCACGTTTCCGCATGGCCGGGCGTGCGCTTGTTTTTTATTTTTCAAAAAACCTTCCTAACTTTAATTTTAGTATCTCTACTCTTAATAGAGCAGTTGGTAGTCTCGCTTCCAGTTTTTTTTTTATCTCACCTTTCATGGTTTTTTTGATACCTCGTCCCACGTTACACTGAGCCGCCACGAACCGAAAAAACCGCATACCGAAGCCCCCACCCACCCTCACGCATTCCAGGGCCCAACCTCCGATCGCACCTAAGACAATCGAGAAAAAAAACCTACGAAAATTAACCAGCGAAAAAAAAACTTAATGAAGGAGTTGGTAGTCCGGTACGGTTTATTTTCAACACTTTCCTAATGACAAAAGATCACGGATCTAACTTTTCTACCTTAGCCAAATCAACGAATCTCTCTCATTAATGCAATTTTCTTTAGGAAACAAATAATAGATTATTTCCTACCTTAGCCAAATCAACGGATCTCACCCATTAATGCAATTTGCTTTAGCAAACAAATAACAAATTCTTTCCTACCTTAGCCAAATCAACGAATCTCTCTCATTAATGCAATTGGCTTTAGGAAACAAATAATAGATTCTTTCCTACCTTAGCCAAATCAATGGATCTCCCCCATTAATGCAATTTGCTTTAGCAAACAAATAATAGATTCTTCCCTACCTTAGCCAAATCAATGAATCTCTCTCATTAATGCAATTTGCTTTAGGAAACAAATAATAAATTCTTTCCTACCTTAGCCAAATCAACGGATCTCTCCCATTAATGCAATTTTCTTTAGCAAACAAATATAGATTCTTTCCTACCTTAGCCAAATCAACGGATCTCTCTCATTAATGCAATTTGCTTTAGCAAACAAATAATAGATTTTTAGGAAGCAAATAATCTCTAATTCTCTAATAATAATAATAATTATTATTAATAATTAATAATTAATCACCATCTCTACTTTATCTAAAAGAACCGTAAGGTTCCGTCTCCCCTCTTACGTCGTCCCACCCGTTCGTCCATCCTTTCTCACCCTACAGCGATTTCCTCTCCTCTCGGTCAATATTTGGTAATTCAATCAATTCACGGATTAATACCTTATTTGGTTAATGCATAATACAATTAATTCAGGCCAATCACGGACGACATCTCTCCTATTCCTTCCTTTTAATTGTTTAGCTTCCCTCTATCCTCCCTCGATCCTCTCCTTTATTCGCTCCTCCCAGATCCGTCATGGGTGCATCAAGTCAATCGTGATGGAGAGAGAGAGAGAGAGGGGGCCGCCCTGACTAGAGGAGAGGTAGCCGTTGGGGGGAGGAGAGGATGCGGGAGACAGGTCGCCGTTGTGGGAAGGAGAGGATTCGGGTGGCAGGTCACTCGCCAAGGTAGATGTCTGCCTGCTCTTCATGCAGCGATGTAGCCAAGGTGCATGACCACGCGCTGGTGTGCGTTGTGGCGCCGATGCATGTACGTTGCTGCGTGAGAGATGCAATTTTGCCGCTACGCTGCTGCTGCTGTCCGTATTGCTGACGCTGCTATGCTGCTGCTTCTGTTCGTCCTACCATTCCATCACGTTGAACAGAACCTCACGCCTCTATTTCCCGTGAGGCCAATATTCAAAATCCTCCCTCCATATGAAATCCTTTGATACGACATTTTATGTAGATATTGGAATTTTCACTGCCAAACTTATTATCTGAAAATATCCCTTAGCTATTAGACCCTCCTTCCAGAGTATAACATGGTTGGCCTCCATCCAGTATAGCTTTTGTTATCTTATTCCTTTAACGAATTTTTCTTGACATCGCAGGTGCATATGAAACTGCCTTACACAGCTGATGATTCAGATTCACGGGAAACATGAAAGCATGAATGGAACCTGAAGTCAAAATTACAGGCTTTTTTCACGTCTTTAGTTCATGTATGGCTTGATTCTAGCTATCCATAATCTGGGTGTGTTGCTGTGAGTAACTTCTACTGATCCATGAGACCATGACAATTGTGTAATATTTCCTCTGAAAGGACCTTGATGTATTTCACATTAGCGGAAAAGTTTACCGTATGACCAGACTGTACAATTGTCCAAACAATAGTATGCTTTGTTTTTCATTTTTCTATGCTTGTAACTCAGTTTTCTGTATCCTCTCAACCTGACAATAGTCTCATTAGAGTGGAGTTAGCACTTTATCACGAATGACTTATCCTCACAGAAGGAAGTTTAGTACTTATTTAACAAATCAGAGTTAATAATCCATGCTACGTGGTAAGTGCTTTTACATTTTGAAATCTTAATGTGCTTTACATGGTTCATGCTCCATCAATATTATGCAGCTCATGTGCAGGATACAAAATCTTCACTGAAGGAAAACAATTGCTTTCGTTGGCATACCAGGATATATTCTGCAGTGGATCTACAGCTAGGATGCATATGCATTTCCCACCTCTACAACTAACTTTTGTTTTAGCATGTCTATTAACATTTGCCTCTTCTCCTATATTAGAAAAGGATGGATATATATATTATGATCTACGCCATATATGAAAAGGATGCTGGGCAACAAGGCATGGATATAGATGTTGCTGGAAGGCATGAAAGAATTTTTTACAGAACATGAGAAGATGGTGTGCACTATCTACCAGATGGCTCCCCTCGCCAATTGGCTTGCACATTTCTATTTTTTATGTCATATTACTTGAACTTGTTCAATATACCAGCATTAGTAAAACATTTGCTATACATTCTTCCTGAGAATCATGCTTTTGCTCTTTTCTGAATAATGTTATGTTTGAACAGTCCATTTCCTATCTTTTGTAGAGAGTTAGAAGCTAGGATACATAGTGCCTGCTAGAGTGAGATAAAGTAGGCGGAATAGCTTGTTTGGGGGAAACTGTTGGAAATATGCCCTAGAGGCAATAATAAAAGCATTATTATTATATTTCCTTGTTCATGGTAATTGTCTTTATTCATGCTATAATTGTGTTATCCGGAAATCGTAATACACGTGTGAATAACATACACCAACATGTCCCTAGTAAGCCTCTAGTTGACTAGCTCGTTGATCAACAGATAGTCATGGTTTCCTGGCTATGGACATTGAATGTCATTGATAACGAGATCACATCATTAAGAGAATGATGTGATGGACAAGACCCAATCATAAACATAGCATAAAGATCGTGTAGTTCGTTTTGCTAGAGTTTTGCAATGTCAAGTATCTTTTCCTTAGACCATGAGATCGTGTAACTCCCGGATACTGTAGGAGTGCTTTGGGTATACCAAACGTCACAATGTAACTGGGTGACTATAAAGGTAGACTACGGGTATCTCCGAAAGTATCTGTTGGGTTGACACGTATCAAGACTGGGATTTGTCACTCCGTATGACGGAGAGGTATCACTGGGCCCACTCGGTAATGCATCATCATAATGAGCTCAAAGTGACCAAGTGTCTGGTCACGGGATCATGCATTACGGTACGAGTAAAGTGACTTGCCGGTACCGACGATCGAATCTCGGGCAAGTAATATATCGATTGACAAAGGGAATTGCATACGGGGTTGATTGAATCCTCGACATCGTGGTTCATCCGATGAGATCATCGTGGAGCACGTGGGAGCCAACATGGGTATCCAGATCCCGCTGTTGGTTATTGACCGGAGAGTTGTCTCGGTCATGTCTGCATGTCTCCCGAACCCGTAGGGTCTACACACTTAAGGTTCGGTGACGCTAGGGTTGTGAAGATATGTATATGCAGTAACCCGAATGTTGTTCGGAGTCCCGGATGAGATCCCGGACGTCACGAGGAGCTCCGGAATAGTCCGGAGGTAAAGAATTATATATAGGAAGTGCTGTTTCGGCCATCGGGACAAGTTTCAGGGTTATCGGTATTGTACCGGGACCACCGGAGGGGTCCCGTGGGCCCACCGGGTGGGGCCACCTGTCCCGGGGGGCCACATGGGCTGTAGGGGGTGCGCCTTGACCTACATGGGCCAAGGGCACCAGCCCTACTAGGCCCATGCGCCTAGGGTTTCCACCAAGGAGGAGTCCAAGTGGTGGAAGGCACCCCGAGGTGCCTTGGGGGGGGGGGAGGGAAACCCTCCCCTGGCCGCCGCACCTAGGAGATCAGATCTCCTAGGCTGCGCACCACCCCCCCTTGGCACCCCTATATATAGTGGGGGAGAGGAGGGACTTCATACACCAGCCCCTGGCGCCTCCCTCTCTCCCCGTTACGTCTCTCTCTCGTTGCGAAGGCGAAGCCCTGCAACTGTGATGCCCTGCATCCACCACCACGCCGTCGTGCTGCTGGTTCTTCATCAACCTCTCCTCTCCCTTGCTGGATCAAGAAGGAGGAGACGTCTCCCGTCCCGTACGTGTGTTGAACGCTGAGGTGCCGTCCGTTCGGCGCTGGTCATCGGTGATTTGGATCACGTCGTGTACGACTACTTCATCCTCGTTCTAACGAACGCTTCCGCTCGTGATCTACAAAGGTATGTAGATGCAATCTGAATACTCGTTGCTTGATGAACTCCTAGATGGATCTTGGTGAAACGAGTAGGAAATTTTTTGTTTTCTGCAACGTTCCCCAACAGTGGCATCATGAGCTAGGTCTATGCGTAGTTCTTCTTGCGCGAGTAGAACACAATTTGTTGTGGGTGTGGATTTGTCAACTTTCTTGCCGCTACTAGTCTTTTCTTGCTTCAGCGGTATTGTGGGATGAAGCGGCCCGGACCAACCTTACACGTACGCTTACGTGAGACCGGTTCCACCGACTAACATGCACTAGTTGCATAAGGTGGCTGGCGGGTGTCTGTCTCTCCTACTTTAGTTGAAGCGGATTCGATGAACATGGTCCTTATGAAGGGTAAATAGAAGTTGACAAATCACGTTGTGGCTTTAACGTAGGTAAGAAAACGTTCTTGCTAGAACCCTAATTCAGCCACGTAAAACTTGCAACAACAATTAGAGGACGTCTAACTTGTTTTTGCAGCAAGTGGTTTGTGATATGATATGGCCAAAGTTGTGATGAATGATGAATGATCTATATGCGATGTATGAGATGTTCATGTTATTGTAATAGGGATCACGACTTGCATGTCGATGAGTATGACAACCGGCAGGAGCCATAGGAGTTGTCATTATTTTTTATATGACCTGCGTGTCATTGAGAAACGCCATGTAAATTACTTTACTTTATTGCTAAACGCGTTAGCCGTAGTAGTAGAAGTAATAGTTGGCGAGCAACTTCATGGAGGCACGATGATGGAGATCATGATGATGGAGATCATGGTGTCATGCCGGTGACAGGATGATCATGGAGCCCCAAGATGGAGATCAAAGGAGCTATGTGATATTGGCCATATCATGTCACGTTTATTATTTGATTGCATGTGATGTTTATCATGTTTTGCATCTTGTTTACTTAGAACGACGGTAGTAAATAAGATGATCCCTCATATTAATTTCAAGAAGTGTTCCCCCTAACTGTGCACCGTTGCGACAGTTCGCTGTTTCAAAACACCACGTGATGATCGGGTGTTTTATTCAGACGTTCACATACAACGGGTGTAAGACAGATTTACACATGCAAACACTTAGGTTGACTTGACGAGCCTAGCATGTACAGACATGGCCTCGGAACACAGAAGACCGAAAGGTCGAGCATGAGTCGTATAGAAGATACGATCAACATGAAAATGTTCACCGACGTTGACTAGTCCGTCTCACGTGATGATCGGACACGGCCTAGTTGACTCGGATCATGTTATACTTAGATGACTGGAGGGATGTCTATCTAAGTGGGAGTTCATTATTAATTTGATTAGATGAACTTAATTATCATGAACTTAGTCTAAAATATTTTACAATATGTCTTGTAGATCAAATGGCCCACGTAGTCCTCAACTTCAATGCGTTCCTAGAGAAAACCAAGCTGAAAGACGATGGCAGCAACTATACGGACTGGGTCCGGAACCTGAGGATCATCCTCATAGCTGCCAAGAAAGATTATGTCCTACAAGCACCGCTGGGTGACGCACCTGTTCTCCCTGCAGAACAAGACGTTATGAACGCTTGGCAGGCACGTACCGATGACTACTCCCTCGTTCAGTGCGGCATGCTTTACAGTTTAGAGCCGGGGCTCCAAAAGCGTTTTGAGAGACACGCAGCATATGAGATGTTCGAAGAGCTGAAAATGGTTTTCCAAGCTCATGCCCGGGTCGAGAGATATCAAGTCTCCGACAAATTCTTCAGCTGTAAGATGGAGGAGAATAGTTCTGTCAGTGAGCAAATACTGACTATGTCTGGGTTGCATAACCGCTTGACTCAGCTGGGAGTTAATCTCCCGGATGATGCGGTCATTGACAGAATCCTCCAGTCGCTTCCACCAAGCTACAAGAGCTTTGTGATGAACTTCAATATGCAGGGGATGGAAAAGACTATTCCTGAAGTATTTGCTATGCTGAAATCAGCAGAGGTAGAAGTCAAGAAGGAACATCAAGTGTTGATGGTGAATAAAACCACTAAGTTCAAGAAGGGTAAAGGTAAAAAGAACTTCAAGAAGGACGGCATGGAAGTTGCCGCGCCCGGCAAGCAAGCTGCCGGGAAGAAGCCAAAGAATGGACCCAAGCCCGAGACTGAGTGCTTTTATTGCAAGGGAAACGGTCACTGGAAGCGGAACTGCCCTAAATACTTAGCAGACAAGAAGGCCGGCAAAACAAAAGGTATATGTGATATACATGTAATTGATGTGTACCTTACTAGTGTCCGTAGTAGCTCCTGGGTATTTGATACCGGTGCAGTTGCTCACATTTGTAACTCAAAGCAGGGGCTGCGGAATAAGCGGAAACTGGCAAAGGACGAGGTGACGATGCGCGTCGGGAATGGTTCCAAGGTCAATGTGATCGTCGTCGGCACGCTGCCTCTACATCTACCTTCGGGATTAGTTTTAAACCTTAATAATTGTTATTTAGTACCAGCTTTGAGCATGAACATTGTATCGGGATCTCGTTTAATTCGAGATGGCTACTCATTTAAATCCGAGAATAATGGTTGTTCTATTTATATGAGAGATATGTTTTATGGTCATGCTCCTATGGTGAATGGTTTATTCTTTATGAATCTCGAACGTAATGCTACACATGTTCATAATGTGAGTGCCAAAAGATGCAAGGTTGATAATGATAGTCCCACATACTTGTGGCACTGCCGCCTTGGTCACATAGGTGTCAAACGCATGAAGAAGCTCCATGCTGATGGACTTTTAGAGTCTCTTGATTATGAATCATTTGACACGTGCGAACCATGCCTCATGGGTAAAATGACCAAGACTCCGTTCTCAGGAACAATGGAGCGAGCAACCAACTTATTGGAAATCATACATACTGATGTGTGCGGTCCAATGAGTGTTGAGGCTCGCGGTGGCTATCGTTATGTTCTCACCCTCACTAATGACTTAAGTAGATATGGGTATATCTACTTAATGAAACACAAGTCTGAAACCTTTGAAAAGTTCAAGGAATTTCAGAGTGAGGTTGAGAATCAACGTGACAGGAAAATCAAGTTTCTACGATCAGATCATGGAGGAGAATACTTGAGTCACGAATTTGGCACACACTTAAGAAAATGTGGAATAGTTTCACAACTAACGCCGCCTGGAACACCTCAGCGTAACGGTGTGTCCGAACGTCGTAATCGCACTCTATTAGATATGGTGTGGTCTATGATGTCTCTTACCGATTTACCGCTATCTTTTTGGGGCTATGCTTTAGAGACTGCCGCATTCACTTTAAATAGGGCTCCGTCGAAATCCGTTGAGACGACACCGTATGAATTGTGGTTTGGGAAGAAACCTAAGCTGTCGTTTCTAAAAGTTTGGGGATGTGATGCTTATGTCAAGAAACTTCAACCTGAAAAGCTCGAACCCAAGTCGGAAAAATGCGTCTTCATAGGATACCCTAAAGAAACTATTGGGTATACCTTCTACCTCAGATCTGAAGGCAAGGTCTTTGTTGCTAAGAATGGATCCTTTCTAGAGAAGGAGTTTCTCTCGAAAGAAGTAAGTGGGAGGAAAGTAGAACTCGATGAAGTATTGCCTCTTGAACCGGAAAATGGCGCAACTCAAGAAAATGTTCCTGAGGTGCCAGCACCGACTAGAGAGGAAGTTAATGATAATGATCAAGATACTTCTGATCTAGCTCCTACTGAAATTCGAAGGTCCACAAGGACACGTTCCGCACCAGAGTGGTACGGCAACCCTGTCTTGGAAATCATGTTGTTAGACAACGGTGAACCTTCGAACTATGAAGAAGCGATGGCGGGACCGGATTCCGACAAATGGCTAGAAGCCATGAAATCCGAGATAGGATCCATGTATGAAAACGAAGTATGGACTTTGACTGACTTGCCCGTTGAACGGCGAGCCATAGAAAATAAATGGATCTTTAAGAAGAAGACAGACGCGGATGGTAATGTGACCATCTATAAAGCTCGGCTTGTCGCTAAGGGTTATCGACAAGTTCAAGGGGTTGACTACGATGAGACTTTCTCACCGGTAGCGAAGCTGAAGTCCGTCCGAATCATGTTAGCAATTGCCGCATTCTACGATTATGAAATATGGCAAATGGACGTCAAAACGGCATTCCTTAATGGTTTCCTTAAGGAAGAATTGTATATGATGCAGCCGGAAGGTTTTGTCGATCCTAAGAATGCTGACAAGGTATGCAAGCTCCAACGCTCGATTTATGGGCTGGTGCAAGCATCTCGGAGTTGGAACATTCGCTTTGATGAGATGATCAAAGCGTTTGGGTTTACGCAGACTTATGGAGAAGCCTGTGTTTACAAGAAAGTGAGTGGGAGCTCTGTAGCATTTCTCATATTATATGTAGATGACATACTTTTGATGGGAAATGATATAGAACTCTTGGACAGCATCAAGGCCTACTTGAATAAGAGTTTTTCAATGAAGGACCTTGGAGAAGCTGCTTATATATTAGGCATCAAGATCTATAGAGATAGATCAAGACGCCTCATAGGTCTTTCACAAAGCACATACCTTGATAAGATATTGAAGAAGTTCAATATGGATCAGTCTAAGAAGGGGTTCTTGCCTGTATTGCAAGGTATGAAATTGAGCTCGGCTCAAAGTCCGACCACGGCAGAAGAAATAGAAGAGATGAGTGTCATCCCCTATGCCTCAGCCATAGGTTCTATTATGTATGCCATGCTGTGTACCAGACCCGATGTAAATCTTGCCGTAAGTTTGGTAGGAAGATACCAAAGTAATCCCGGCAAACAACACTGGACAGCGGTCAAGAATATCCTAAAGTACCTGAAAAGGACTAAGGAGATGTTTCTCGTTTATGGAGGTGACGAAGAGCTCGTCGTAAAGGGTTACGTCGATGCTAGCTTCGACACAGATCTGGATGACTCAAAGTCACAAACCGGATACGTGTATATTTTGAATGGTGGGGCAGTAAGCTGGTGCAGTTGCAAGCAGAGCGTCGTGGCGGGATCTACATGTGAAGCGGAGTACATGGCAGCCTCGGAGGCAGCACATGAAGCAATTTGGGTGAAGGAGTTCATCACCGACTTCGGAGTCATACCCAATGCGTCGGGGCCGATCAAGCTCTTCTGTGACAACACTGGAGCTATTGCACTTGCCAAGGAGCCCAGGTTTCACAAGAAGACAAGGCACATCAAGCGTCGCTTCAACTCCATTCGTGAAAATGTTCAAGATGGAGACATAGAAATTTGTAAAGTACATACGGACCTGAATGTAGCAGATCCGTTGACTAAACCTCTCCCTAGGGCAAAACATGATCAACACCAGAATTCCATGGGTGTTCGATTCATCACAATGTAACTAGATTATTGACTCTAGTGCAAGTGGGAGACTGTTGGAAATATGCCCTAGAGGCAATAATAAAAGCATTATTATTATATTTCCTTGTTCATGGTAATTGTCTTTATTCATGCTATAATTGTGTTATCCGGAAATCGTAATACACGTGTGAATAACAGACACCAACATGTCCCTAGTAAGCCTCTAGTTGACTAGCTCGTTGATCAACAGATAGTCATGGTTTCCTGGCTATGGACATTGAATGTCATTGATAACAAGATCACATCATTAAGAGAATGATGTGATGGGCAAGACCCAATCATAAACATAGCATAAAGATCGTGTAGTTCGTTTTGCTAGAGTTCTGCAATGTCAAGTATCTTTTCCTTAGACCATGAGATCGTGTAACTCCCGGATACTGTAGGAGTGCTTTGGGTATACCAAACGTCACAACGTAACTGGGTGACTATAAAGGTAGACTACGGGTATCTCCGAAAGTATCTGTTGGGTTGACACGGATCAAGACTGGGATTTGTCACTCCGTATGACGGAGAGGTATCACTGGGCCCACTCGGTAATGCATCATCATAATGAGCTCAAAGTGACCAAGTGTCTGGTCACGGGATCATGCATTACGGTACGAGTAAAGTGACTTGCAGGTAACGAGATTGAACGAGGTATTGGGATACCGGCGATCGAATCTCGGGCAAGTAATATATCGATTGACAAAGGGAATTGCATACGGGGTTGATTGAATCCTCGACATCGTGGTTCATCCGATGAGATCATCGTGGAGCATGTGGGAGCCAACATGGGTATCCAGATCCCGCTGTTGGTTATTGACCAGAGAGTCGTCTCGGTCATGTCTGCATGTCTCCCGAACCCGTAGGGTCTACACACTTAAGGTTCGGTGACGCTAGGGTTGTGAAGATATGTATATGCAGTAACCCGAGTGTTGTTCGGAGTCCCGGATGAGATCTCGGACGTCACGAGGAGCTCCGGAATAGTCCGGAGGTAAAGAATTATATATAGGAAGTGCTGTTTCGGCCATCGGGACAAGTTTCGGGGTTATTGGTATTGTACCGGGACCACCGGAGGGGTCCCGTGGGCCCACCGGGTGGGGCCACCTATCCCGGGGGGCCACATGGGCTGTAGGGGGTGCGCCTTGACCTACATGGGCCAAGGGCACCAGCCCTACTAGGCCCATGCGCCTAGGGTTTCCACCAAGGAGGAGTCCAAGTGGTGGAAGGCACCCCGAGGTGCCTTGGGGGGGAGGGAAACCCTCCCCTGGCCGCCGCACCTAGGAGATCAGATCTCCTAGGCTGCGCACCACCCCCCCTTGGCACCCCTATATATAGTGGGGGAGAGGAGGGACTTCATACACCAGCCCCTGGCGCCTCCCTCTCTCCCCGTTACGTCTCTCTCTCGTTGCGAAGGCGAAGCCCTGCAACTGTGACGCCCTGCATCCACCACCACGCCGTCGTGCTGCTGGTTCTTCATCAACCTCTCCTCTCCCTTGCTGGATCAAGAAGGAGGAGACGTCTCCCATCTCGTACGTGTGTTGAACGCGGAGGTGCCGTCCGTTCGGCGCTGGTCATCGGTGATTTGGATCACGTCGTGTACGACTACTTCATCCTCGTTCTAACGAACGCTTCCGCTCGTGATCTACAAAGGTATGTAGATGCAATCTGAATACTCGTTGCTTGATGAACTCCTAGATGGATCTTGGTGAAACGAGTAGGAAAATTTTTGTTTTCTGCAACGTTCCCCAACAAAAACATTATGCAAAATTCTTAAATTCATCTACATTAGCAACTCTTGAGAAAGTAGGAGGAAGAAATTATTTAATGGTAAAAAGAAGTCAATGGTGTGGCCTGATGTGCCCTAAAGATATATGTTAGAACAACAAGAATGTGCCATAAAGATATACATGCATAGTAGAACAATAGGATTGGATGCTCCCGTAGCAACGCACGGGCAATTACCTATAATACCTAAAAGAAACGCAGCGTTCCGTTTCCCGTCTTACGTCGTCGAACCCTTCGTCTAGCCTCCCTTCCGTGCGCTGTTGGTTTTCCTTGCGTACATTCCACCCCAAACATGATTCGTTCTTCTTAATTACGTGGTCCCACCCCCATGTGATCCGGCGAAAGAACCAGCAAAACCGTCATACCCACGCACGCAAGCAACGAAAAATCCACGCAAGCCGTGTCTCCTCCTCCCTGTTCAAACCCTAGCCGCCCCTTCCTAGTTGACGCCGTTTAGGTCATATTGGAGTAAAGCGCATGAAGAAACTCCATACTGATGGACTTTTGGAACCACTTGATTATGAATCACTTGGTACTTGCGAACCGTGCCTCATGGGCAAGATGACTAAAAACACCGTTCTCCGGTACTATGGAGAGAGCAACAGATTTGTTGGAAATCATACATACAGATGTATGTGGTCCGATGAACATTGAGGCTTGTGGCGGATATCGTTATTTTCTCACCTTCACAGATGACTTAAGTAGATATGGGTATATCTACTTAATGAAACATAAGTCTGAAACATTTGAAAAGTTCAAAGAATTTCAGAGTGAAGTTGAAAATCATTGTAACAAGAAAATAAAGTTTCTATGATCTGATCGTGGAGGAAAATATTTGAGTTACGAGTTTGGTATACATTTGAAACAATGCGGAATAGTTTCGCAACTCATGCCACCCGGAACACCACAGCGTAATGGTGTGTCCGAACGTCGTAATCATACTTTACTAGATATGGTACGATCTATGATGTCTCTTATTGATTTACCGCTATCGTTTTGGGGTTATGCTTTAGAGACGGCCGCATTCACATTAAATAGGGCACCATCAAAATCCGTTGAGACGACACCTTATCAACTATGGTTTGGCAAGAAACCAAAGTTGTCGTTTCTTAAAGTTTGGGGCTGCGATGCTTATGTGAAAAAGCTTCAACCTGATAAGCTCGAACCCAAATCGGAGAAATGTGTCTTCATAGGATACCCAAAGGAGACTGCTGGGTACACCTTCTATCACAGATCCGAAGGCAAGACATTCGTTGCTAAGAATGGATCCTTTCTAGAGAAGGAGTTTCTCACGAAAGAAGTGAGTGGGAGGAAAGTAGAACTTGACGAGGTAATTGTACCTGCTCCCTTATTGGAAAGTAGTACATCACAAAAACCTGTTTCTGCGACATCTACACCAATTAGTGAGGAAGCTAATGATAATGATCATGAAACTTCAGAACAAGATACTACTGAACCTCGTAGATCAACCAGAGTAAGATCCGCGCCAGAGTGGTACGGTAATCCTGTTCTAGAAATCATGCTACTAGATCATGATGAACCTACGAACTATGAAGAAGCGATGGTGAGCCCAGATTCCGCAAAATGGCTTGAAGCCATGAAATCTGAGATGGGATCCATGTATGAGAACAAAGTATGGACTTTGGTTGACTTGCCCGATGATTGGCAAGCAATTGAGAATAAATGGATCTTCAAGAAGAAGACTGACGCTGACGGTAATATTACTGTCTACAAAGCTCGACTTGTCGCAAAAAGTTTTCGACAAGTTCAAGGGGTTGACTACGGTGAGACCTTCTCACCCGTAGCGATGCTTAAGTCTGTCCGAATCATGTTAGCAATTGCCGCATTTTATAATTATGAAATTTGGTAGATGGATGTCAAAACTGCATTCCTGAATGGATTTCTGGAAGAAGAGTTGTATATGATGCAACCAGAAGGTTTTGTCGATCCAAAGGGAGCGAACAAAGTGTGCAAGCTCCAGCGATCCATTTATGGACTAGTGCAAGCCTCTCGGAGTTGGAATAAACGCTTTGATAGTGTGATCAAAGCATTTGGTTTTATACAGACTTTTGGAGAAGCCTGTATTTACAAGAAAGTGAGTGGGAGCTCTGTAGCATTTCTGATATTATATGTGGATGACATATTACTGATTGGAAATGATATAGAATTTCTGGATAGCATAAAGGGATACTTGAATAAGAGTTTTTCAATGAAAGACCTCGGTGAAGCTGCTTACATATTAGGCATAAAGATCTATAGAGATAGATCAAGACGCTTAATTGGACTTTCACAATGCACATACCTTGACAAGATTTTGAAGAAGTTCAAAATGGATCAAGCAAAGAAAGGGTTCTTGCCTGTATTACAAGGTGTGAAGTTGAGTCAGACTCAATGCCCGGCCACTTCAGAAGATAGAGAGAAAATGAAAGATGTTCAAAACGAAGGAGTCTAGATGAAGGAGTTCATAACCGATCTAGGTGTCATACCTAGTGCATTGGGTCCAATGAAAATCTTTTGTGACAATACTGGTGCAATTTCCTTGGCAAAGGAATCCAGATTTCACAAGAGGACCAAACACATCAAGAGACGCTTCAATTCCATCCGGGATCTAGTCCAGGTGGGAGACATAGAGATTTGCAAGATACACACGGAGCTGAATGTAGCAGATCCGTTGACTAAGCCTCTTCCACGAGCAAAACATGATCAACACCAAAGCTCCATGGGTGTTAGAATCATTACTGTGTAATCTAGATTATTGACTCTAGTGCAAGTGGGAGAGTGAAGGAGATATGCCCTAGAGGCAATAATAAAGTTATTATTTATTTCCTTATATCATGATAAAAGTTTATTATTCATGCTAGAATTGTATTAACCGGAAACATCATACATGTGTGAATACATAGACAAACAAAGTGTCACTAGTATGCCTCTACTTGACTAGCTCGTTAACCAAAGATGGTTATGTTTCCTAACCATGGACAAAGAGTTGTCATTTGATTAAACGAGATCACATCATTAGTTGAATGATCTGATTGACATGACCCATTCCATTAGCTTAGCACCCGATCGTTTAGTATGTTGCTATTGCTTTCTTCATGACTTATACATGTTCCTATGACTATGAGATTATGTAACTCCCGTGTGCCGGAGGAACACTTTGTGTGCTACCAAACGTCACAACGTAACTGGGTGATTATTAACGTGCTCTACAGGTGTCTCCAAAGGTACATGTTGGGTTGACGTATTTCGAGATTAGGATTTGTCACTCCGATCGTCGGAGAGGTATCTCTGGGCCCTCTCGGTAATGCACATCACTTAAGCCTTGCAAGCAATGCAACTAATGAGTTAGTTGCGAGATGATGTATTATGGAACGAGTAAAGAGACTTGCCAGTAACGAGATTGAACTAGGTATTGGATACCGATGATCGAATCTCGGGCAAGTAACATACCGATGACAAAGGGAACAACGTATGTTGTTATGCGGTCCAACCGATAAAGATCTTCGTAGAATATGTAGGAGCCAATATGGGCATCCAGGTCCCGCTATTGGTTATTGACCGGAGACATGTCTCGGTCATGTCTACATTGTTCTCGAACCCGTAGGGTCCGCACGCTTAAGGTTTCGATGACAGTTATATTATGAGTTTATATGTTTTGATGTACCGAAGGTTGTTCGGAGTCCCGGATGTGATCACGGACAAGACTAGGAGTCTCGAAATGGTCGAGACATAAAGATTGATATATTGGAAGCCTATGTTTGGATATCGGAAGTGTTCCGGGTGAAATCGGGATTTTACCGGAGTATCGGGAGGTTACCGGAACCCCCCAGGAGCTATATGGGCCTTAGTGGGCTTTAGTGGAAGAAGAGGAGAGGCGCCCAGGGTTGGGCTGCGCGCCCCTCCTCCCTAGTCCGAATAGGACAAGGAGAGAGGGGGCCGGTGCCCCCTCCTTCTCTTTCCCTCTTTTCCCACCTCGCGAATCCTATTCCAACTAGGATTGGGGGAGAAGTCCTACTCCCGGAGGGAGTAGGACTCCTCCTGGCGCGCCCTATGATGGCCGGCCGGCCTCCCCCTCTTGAACCTTTATATACAGAGGCAGGGGCACCCCATAGACACACAAGTTGATCCACGTGATCATATTCTTAGCCGTGTGCGGCGCCCCCTGCCACCATAGTCCTCGATAATATTGTAGCGGTGCTTAGGCGAAGCCCTGCGACAGTAGTGCATCAAGATCGTCACCACGCCGTCGTGCTGACGGAACTCTTCCCCGACACTTTGCTGGATCGGAGTCCGGGGATCGTCATCGAGCTGAACGTGTGCTAGAACTCGGAGGTGTCGTAGTTTCGGTGCTTGATCGGTCGGGCCGTGGAGACATACGACTACATCAACCAAACGCTTCCGTTGTCGATCTACAAGGGTACATAGATCACACTCTCCCCTCTCGTTGCTATGCATCACCATGATCTTGCGTGTGCGTAGGAATTTTTTTGAAATTACTACGTTCCCCAACAGTGGCATCCGAGCCTAGGTTTTATGTGTTGATGTTATATGCACGAGTAGAACACAAGTGAGTTGTGGGCGATATAAGTCATACTGCTTACCAGCATGTCATACTTTAGTTCGGCGGTATTGTTGGATGAAGCGGCCCGGACCGACATTACGCGTACGCTTACGCGAGACCGGTTCTCCCGACGTGCTTTGCACATAGGTGGCTTGCGGGTGACAGTTTGTCCAACTTTAGTTGAACCAAGTGTGGCTACGCCCGGTCCTTGCGAAGGTTAAAACAGCACCAACTTGACAAACTATCGTTGTGGTTTTGATGCGTAGGTAAGATTGGTTCTTGCTTAAGCCTGTAGCAGCCACAAAGTAGAAGACGCCTAACTTGTTTTTGCAGGGCATGTTGTGATGTGATATGGTCAAGACATGATGCTGAATTTTATTGTATGAGATGATCATGTTTTGTAACCGAATTATCGGCAACTGGCAGGAGCCATATGGTTGTCGCTTTATTGTATGCAATGCAATCGCACTGTAATGCTTTACTTTATCACTAAGCGGTAGCGATAGTCGTGGAAGCATAAGATTGGCGAGACGACAACGATGCTACGATGGAGATCAAGGTGTCGCGCCGGTGATGATGGTGATCATGACGGTGCTTCGGAGATGGAGATCACAAGCACAAGATGATGATGGCCATATCATATCACTTATATTGATTGCATGTGATGTTTATCTTTTATGCATCTTATCTTGCTTTGATTGACGGTTGCATTATGTTGGAAATATGCCCTAGAGGCAATAATAAATTGATTATTATTATATTTCCTTGTTCATGATAATCGTTTATTATCCATGCTAGAATTGTATTGATAGGAAACTCAGATACATGTGTGGATACATAGACAACACCATATCCCTAGTAAGCCTCTAGTTGACTAGCTCGTTGATCAATAGATGGTCACAGTTTCGTGACCATGGACATTGGATGTCGTTGATAACGGGATCACATCATTAGGAGAATGATGTGATGGACAAGACCCAATCCTAAGCCTAGCACAAGATCGTGTAGTTCGTATGCTAAAGCTTTTCTAATGTCAAGTATCATTTCCTTAGACCATGAGATTGTGCAACTCCCGGATACCGTAGGAATACTCTGGGTGTGCCAAACGTCACAACGTAACTGGGTGGCTATAAAGGTGCACTATGGGTATCTCCGAAAGTGTCTGTTGGGTTGGCACGAATCGAGACTGGGATTTGTCACTCCGTGTAAACGGAGAGGTATCTCTGGGCCCACTCGGTAGGGCATCATCATAATGTGCACAATGTGATCAAGGAGTTGATCACAGGATGATGTGTTACGGAATGAGTAAAGAGACTTGCCGGTAATGAGATTAAACAAGGTATCGGGATACCGATGATCGAATCTCGGGCAAGTATCGTACCGATAGACAAAGGGAATTGTATATGGGATTGATCGAATCCTCGACATCGTGGTTCATCCGATGAGATCATCGTGGAGCAGTGGGAGCCAACATGGGTATCCAAATCCCGCTGTTGGTTATTGACCGGAGAGTCATCTCGGTCATGTCTGCATGGTTCCCGAACCCGTAGGGTCTACACACTTAAGGTTCGATGACGCTAGGGTTATAAAGGAAGTTTGTATGTGGTTACCGAATGTTGTTCGGAGTCCCGTATGAGATCCAGGACGTCATGAGGAGTTCCGGAATGGTCCGGAGGTAAAGATTTATATATGGGAAGTCCTGTTTTGGTCATGGGAAAAGTTTCGGGGTTTATCAGTAACGTACCGGGGCCACCGGGAGGGTCCCGGGGGTCCACCAAGTGGGGCCACAAGCCCCGGAGGGCTGCATGGGCCAAGTGTGGGATGGGACCAGCCCCAGGTGGGCTGTTGCACCCCCCCACCAAGGCCCAAGGCGCAAGGAAGATGGGAAGGGGGCAAACCCTAGGGCAGATGGGCCCTAAGGCCCACCCTGGTGCGGCTCCCGCTCTCCCCTCCCCTTGTCCGCCCCTAGATGGGATCTAGGGGGCTGCCGCCACCCCTAGGGAGGGAACCCTAGGTGGGGGAGCAGCCCCTCCCCTCCCCCTATATATATAGTTGAGGTTTGGGCTGCCCAATACACACGAGTTCCTCTCCTCTTGTTGGCGCAGCCCTACCTCTCTTTCTCCCCGTTTCTTGCGGTGCTTGGCGAAGCCCTGCTGGAGTGCCACGCTCCTGCACCACCACCACGCTGTTGTGCTGCTGCTGGATGGAGTCTTCCTCAACCTCTCCCTCTCTCCTTGCTGGATCAAGGCATGGGAGACGTCGCCGGGCTGTACGTGTGTTGAACACGGAGGTGCCGTCCGTTCGGCACTAGGATCTCCGGTGATTTGGATCACGACGAGTACGACTCCTTCAACCCCGTTCTCTTGAACGCTTCCGCATAGCGTCTACAAGGGTATGTAGATGCACTCTCCTTCCCCTCGTTGTTGGTCTCTCCATAGATTGATCTTGGTGACACGTAGGAAAATTTTGAATTTTTGCTACGTTCCCCAACAGTGGCATCATGAGCTAGGTCTATTGCGTAGATTCTATGCACGA
The DNA here is from genome assembly GCA_034509565.1 of Triticum monococcum. Lineage (NCBI taxonomy): Eukaryota > Viridiplantae > Streptophyta > Magnoliopsida > Poales > Poaceae > Triticum > Triticum monococcum. The sequence continues at coordinate 68,573,009 of CM067842.1, read as the reverse complement.
GTAGAACACAAAGTAGTTGTGGGCGTTGATTTTGTTCAATATGCTTACCGTTACTAGTCCAATCTTGATTCGGCGGCATTGTGGGATGAAGCGCCCCGGACCAACCTTACACGTACGCTTACGTGAGACCGGTTCCACCGACTGACATGCACTAGTTGCATAAGGTGGCTGGCGGGTGTCTGTCTCTCCCACTTTAGTCGGATCGGATTCAATGAAAAGGGTCCTTATGAAGAGTAAATAGCAATTGGCATCTCACGTTGTGGTTTTTGCGTAGGTAAGAAACGTTCTTGCTAGAAACCCATAGCAGCCACGTAAAACATGCAAACAACAATTAGAGGACGTCTAACTTGTTTTTGCAGGGTATGCTATGTGATGTGATATGGCCAAGAAGAATGTGATGAATGATATGTGATGTATGAGATTGATCATGTTCTTGTAATAGGAATCACGACTTGCATGTCGATGAGTATGACAACCGGCAGGAGCCATAAGAGTTGTCTTAATTTATTTATGACCTGCGTGTCAACATAAATGTCATGTAATTACTTTACTTTATTGCTAACTGTTAGCTGTAGTAGTAGAAGTAATAATTGGCGAGACAACTTCATGAAGACACGATGATGGAGATCATGATGATGGAGATCATGGTGTTATGCCGGTGACGATGATGATCATGGAGCCCCGAAGATGGAGATCAAAAGGAGCAATATGATATTGGCCATATCATGTCACTATTTGATTGCATGTGATGTTTATCATGTTTTTGCATCTTATTTGCTTAGAACGACGGTAGTAAATAAGATGATCCCTCATTAAAATTTCAAGAAAGTGTTCCCCCTAACTGTGCACCGTTGCGAAAGTTCGTCGTTTCGAAGCACCACGTGATGATCGGGTGTGATAGATTCTTACGTTCGAATACAACGGGTGTTGACGCGCCTAGCATGTACAGACATGGCCTTAGAACACATGCGAAACACTTAGGTTAACTTGACGAGCCTAGCATGTACAGACATGGCCTCGGAACACAAGAGACCGAAAGGTCGAGCATGAGTCGTATGGTAGATACGATCAACATGAAGATGTTCACCGATGTTGACTAGTCCGTCTCACGTGATGATCGGACACGGCCTAGTTAACTCGGATCATGTAATCACTTGGATGACTAGAGGGATGTCTATCTGAGTTGGAGTTCATAAGATGAACTTAATTATCCTGAACATAGTCAAAAGGTCTTCACAAATTATGTCATAGCTCGCGCTTCAGTTCTACTGTTTAGATATGTTCCTAGAGAAAATTTAGTTGAAAGTTGATAGTAGCAATTATGCAGACAGTAAAAGGCTTATGTCCTTAATGCACCGCTCAGTGGGCTGAACCTCGAACGTCGTCTGTGGATGTTGCGAACATTTGACATACACATTTTGATAACTACGTGATAGTTCAGTTAAACGGTTTAGAGTTGAGGCGCCGAAGACGTTTTAAAACTTCGCGAAACATATGAGATGTTTCGATGGATGAAATTGGGATTTCAGGCTCGTGCCCACGTCAAGAGGTATAAGACATCCGACGATTTTCTTAGCCTGCAAACTAAGGGAGAAAAGCTCAATTGTTGAGCTTGTGCTCAGATTGTCTGAGTACAACAATCGCTTGAATCGAGTGGGAGTTGATCTTCCAGATGAAATAGTGATGGTTCTCGGAAGTCATTACCACCAAGCTGCTAGAGCTTCGTGATGAACTATAATATATCAGGGACATATATGATGATCCTTGAGATATTCGCGATGTTTGACACCACAAAAGTAGAAATCAAGAAGGAGCATCAATTGTTGATGGTTGGTGAAACCACTAGTATCAAGAAGGGCAAGGGCAAGAAGGGATACTTCATGAAACGGCAAATCAGCTGCTGCTCTAGTGAAGAAACCCAAAGTTGAACCAAAGCCCGAGACTAAGTGCTTCTGTAATAAGGGGAACAATCACTGAAGCAGAACCACCCTAGATACTTTGTAGATGAGAAGGCTGGCAAAGTCAACAGAAGTATATTGGATATGCATTATAATGTGTACTTTACTAGTACTCCTAGTAGCACCATGTAACGCCCCAGATATTACTTTCCCAATTTGTACTCCAACTCTTGCCGTTTCCGGCATTAAGTTATATTTATTCCTCGGGTTCGGGTCCTTGTCTCCGTGTGTTGTTTTCGTTTTCGTGCATCTCATATCATGTCATCACGTGCATTGCATTTGCATACATGTTCATCTCATGCATTCGAGCATTTTCCCCGTTGTCCGTTTTGCATTCCGGCGCTTCGTTCTCCTCCGGTGGCCATTTCTAGCTTTCTTTCGTGTGTCGGGATTAAACATTTCCGGATTGGACCGAGACTTGCCATGCGGCCTTGGTTTACTACCGGTAAACCTCCTGTCAAGTTTCGGGTCATTTGGACTTCGTTTGATACTCCAACAGTTAACCGAGGGACCGAAAAGGCCTCGTGTGTGTTGCAGCCCAACACCCCTCCAATTTGGCCCAAAACCCACCAAACTCTGCTCCATCGTCTCGGTCGTTCGATCACGATCACGTGGGCGAAAACCACACCTCATTTGGACTCTCCTAGCTCCACTTATGCCTATATATATCCCCTCCATTTTTCGGATCTCGTCTTCCCCGTCCAAACCCTACCCTGAAAAAAAAACAGATCTCGCGCCGCCGGACACACTTCCCGCCGACGGACACGTCCGACTTCGCCGTCCATCGCCATGTGGCGGTCTCCTACTCGTCCACCCGGGTGCCCACTTCGCCGGATCCGCCGGGCCCGCGGGGCCCATCGCCGGCCCGCCCCCGGGTCGCACCCGTGCCCGCGCCTGTCGCCGCCCTCCTCCCACGTCGCGTCGCCTGTCGCCTCCAGCTCCGGCGAGGAGCCCGCTCCGGCCACCGTCGCCATCGCCGGTGACCCGCCGTGCCCCGACGCCCCTCGTCGCCTCCACCGGCCCCGCTCGCCGCCGTTCCCCCTCTGTGCCAACCGACCTCGCCCTCACCTCCACCTCGCCCGGATCCGGCCACCTCCGTCAACTCCGGCGGCCCGTGCAGCTTCTCCGGCGAGATCCGCCGCCGCATCGGATCGGGAGCGCGTTAGCTACAGTGAAACCCTAGATCCACCCGGTTGACTTTTTCTCCTAACTCCCAGAATTTTATGCAATCTTTGACCGCTCATATCTCCGCATCTATAGCTCCGTTTTGGACATATGATATATGAAAATCTTCGCCTCGACGAGCACATCATTTCATTCCATTGCATCATTTGCATTTGAGTTCATCTTGATGCCCAAAATGCTGGTAGAAGGAGTCATCGTGAGTTAAATTGCAGATCCGTTAGCTCAACATTGACTTTTGTCATTTTTGCCATGATTATTGTGTGCATGATATACCTGTGCCCCTTTGGGATGAATTGTTAAGCATTTCGTCTTCTTTCCAGAGGTGCCACCCATGCATTTTTAGGACGTGTGTGTTGTCTTGTGCAAGCTTGCAAAGAGGGGTACCTGAGATTGCTGATTTCAGGGACTTAGTGAAAATCACAAAGTCTGGGATGTTTTAGTTCATGATGCTATATGTCCAGCTTGTTTCCTAGTGATCCGTGCCTCTTTTGAGGATGATCAGTAAGAGTGATTTTTTATGCTTGTTGTGCTCTATCCATCCATGTCTTTACTTGTTATGTTGGAGCACCCTAGGTTGACTCATTCGAGCTCAACTTTTGCATAGTTGTTAATTTGGGCAGATCGTGAACTCTTTTGCGATTTTGCCGGAGCTATTGCTAGTGATCCATGCATGCTATGCCATTGTTCTTGCCATGTCTAGCTAGCATTTTGTGCCTTCTTTATGGATATATGCTTGCCTTGCCATGACTTGCACCGTAGGCCAGGTTCATGCATTTCCTGTCACGTCTTGCATTTTGCATCCCGCATCGCATCTCGCATAGCATACCATATTTGCATGTTATTGGTTGCCCTTGCACGTGGTTGATTGTATCCTTGTTGCTTGTTTGTGTTGTTGGGTAGAGCCGGGAGACGAGTTCGCTAATGAGGAGCCCGTTGAGTTTGCTTTTGAGGATCCAGTCAACTCTGACAACTGTGCAGGCAAGATGATCATACCCTCGAAATCACTACTATCTTTGCTATGCTAGTTTGCTCGCTCTTTTGCTTTGCCAATGCTACGATGCCTACCACTTGCTTGTCAGCCTCCCAATTGCCATGATTGAGCCTCTAACCCACAATTGTCCTAGCAAACCTTTGATTGGCTATGTTACCGCTTTGCTCAGCCCTTCTTATAGCGTTGTTAGTTGCAGGTGAAGATTGGAGCCGTTCCTTGTTGGAACATTTTTTACTTGTTGGGATATCATTATATTGCTATGTTATCTAATGCATCTATATACTTGGTAAAGGGTGGAAGGCTCGGCCTCTCGCCTAGTGTTTTGTTCCACTCTTGCCGCCCTAGTTTCCGTCATATCGGTGTTATGTTCCCGGATTGTTGCGTCCCTTACGCGGTTGGGCTATAATGGGAATCCCTAGATAGTTCGCCTTGATTAAAGCTTTTCCAGCAATGCCCAACATTGGTTTTACCATTTGCCACCTACCCCCCTTTTTCCCTTGGGTTTCCGGAGCCCGAGGGTCATCTTTATTTTAGCCCCCCACGGACCAGTGCTCCTCTGAGTGTTGGTCCGAACTAGAGCCCCTTGCAGCGCCACCTCGGGGGAACCCGAGGGCTGGTTTTAGTTGTACGGACTGCTCATCTGAGTGTGCCTTGAGAAAGAGATATGTGCAGCTCCTATCGGGATTTATCGGCACATTCAGGCGGTGTTGCTGGACTTGTTTTAACCTGTCGAATCATCTTGTTGTACCGAGATACCGAGTCTGATCGGTGTGTCTTGGGTGGAGGTCTATTCCTTCGTTGACCGTGAGAGCTTGTTATGGGCTAAGTTGGGACCCCCCTGCAGGGATTGATCTTTCGAAAGCCGTGCCCGCGGTTATGGGCAGATGGGAATTTGTTAATGTCCGGTTGTAGATAACTTGAACCTTAATTAATTAAAATGAATCAACTAAGTGTGTTGCCGTGATGGCCTCTTCTCGGCGGAGTCCGGGAAGTGGACACAGTGTTGGAGTTATGTTTGCGCAGGTTGCTCTCTCTAGTTCCCCGCTCGCGCTTTGCTCTCTCTTCTCGCTCTCTTTTGCGAATAAGATAGCCACCATATATGCTAGTCGCTTGCTGCAGCTCCACTTATACATTACCCTTTCCTACCTATTAAGCTTAAATAGTCTTGATCGCGAGGGTGCGAGATTGCTGAGTCCCTGTGGCTCACAGATTACTATTACACCAGATGCAGGGACAGATGATTCAGCTCCAGATGGCGCGCTCGAGCTCAAGTGGGAGTACGACGAGGACTCTCAGCGTTACTATGTGTCTTTTCCTGATGATCAGTAGTGGTGCCTATTCGGGGTTAGATTCAGGGCCTTGTCGCATGTTGGTTTTTGTTTTCTATTTTGGCGCCGTAGTCGGGCCATTAGTGAATTGTATGATGGATGTTATTTATGTACTCTGACGTGACGTGGCGAGTGTAAGCCAACTATGTTATTCCCCTTATATTATTTATGTACATGGGATGTGTGATGATTTCCCGACTTGCGACATTGCTTTCAATGCGGCTATGCCTCTAAGTTGTGCCTCGACACGTGGGAGATATAGCCGCATCGAGGGCGTTACAAGTTGGTAATCAGAGCCTTCCCCGACCTTAGGAGCCCCCATTGCTTGATCGTTTTTAGCAGCCGAGTTGTGTCTAGAAAAATGTTTTGAGTCCTTAGGAATTATATATATCGGAGAGCTTAGGAATTCTTTTTACTTCCCAGTCTCCTCATCGCTCTGGTAAGGCATCCTGACGTAGAGTTTTGACTCTTCTCTTCTCAAATTTCACTAAAAAAAATTTAGGATCACGCGAGTATCTTGGTTTTGTTCCGATGGCTTATGATGAGAATACTATCTTGGTGCCTCCTGTCAGGGGTTTAGTGGAAGTGTCCCGGGGAGTTGAGCTCTGAGGTGTTGTCATCATAATTCTATCGTTGCAATTCTGGTATACTTGAGATATGTGCGCGACATCGAAAATCTCCTTTATGCAGTCCGTTGGTGAGATAACCTCGACGCCACCCAGTACTGGGGCGGGAGTTCGGGAGTATCGCCATAACTTGTATAACGGATGCTTTTCGAAGGTCGAGGTAGATGGTTTCCGAAGGTTTCTTGGTTATGTGTTGAAGGATGGATGCGGCTGGATGTAGGATTTGCTAGCTTGGGTGAGATATTATGCTTCCCCTATATCCCCAACACCTGATTGCATAACCGGAAAGTTTCGGGAGTTTCATAGGTGGGAATTCTAGTAGCTCTTAGGATATCTTTCCGACAGATGTATGATATGAAATTGGGGTTTGACGTCTAGTGGTTCGCCTATTCACGGTCGATTTTACAGTGGTCTCGTTGTGTCTTAAAGAGTCCTTGGCTATGCTGACTCGGGGACGCTTCGTATGTCATGTGCACTGCCTTGTACATGATGGTGCTGTACGGTCGAGCCCGTGTAGGTCCCACCACAAAAACTTCGGACGAAATTTCTATCATATATTTGTTCTGGCTTATTTGCAAGCCAACCCTTGGTTTTTATTTTCAGTTGTGGCATTCGAGTTCCTTCGACGTCATGTGTTGATTCCATCCCTCGTTGATGTACCTCTTCTACCTGATTCTTCGTGGCTTCGCAATTTAGGAATATGTGACCACTTCAAGAGAAGTGCATTCGTTCATTTTGTTCGGATGTGAAGACTTTATGTTGCAATTTTTCATTCCGTTGGTTTCAGCTTCATTTTTCTGCCTATGTGCTAACGGTGGTCAACCTCTTCAGGATGGCTCCCGCCAAGAGCACCAGTCAGAACCAGAATCAAGATCCGCCACCACCTCCGCCTCCTCCGGAAGCATGGCAAGCTGTGATGGCCGCTACTAATGCAAACACACGGTTGATCATGCAAATCATCCAAGAGCGGAATTAAAGCAGTCAAGGGAATCAAGGCAACAATCAAAACCATTTTGCAACTCTGAACCAGTTTCTCGCAAATGGTCCAAAGATGTTCAGCAACTGTGTTGAGGCTACCGATGCTGATGATTGGTTAGTGGATCTGGGCAAGCATTTTGAATGCAGCAACGTCAGACCTGAAGATTTCGTCAAGTTCGCGTCTTTCCAGCTCAAAGATCAGGCCGCAGAGTGGTTCCAGCAGTACCAGGATTCCAGAGGTGGACGTTTGATCACTTGGGATGATTTCCGTCGTGATTTCCGAGCTCATCACATTCCTCAAAGTGTGACTGAAAGCAAACGTGAGGAATTCCGCAATCTGAAGCAAGGCTCTTTGTCTGTCTATGACTACAACAAGTTGTTCCAGAAGCTCGCCCGTTTTGCCAAGCAGGACGTTCCTGATGAGAAGAGCATGATCTATCAGTTCAGGGGTGGTCTCCGTGAAGAAATTCAGCTCGCTCTTATCCTCTTTGAGCCGCTGAGATATGACGAGTTCTACAACATGTCACTGAAGCAAGAGGCTGCTCAGTTAAGGTGTGATGCTTCCAGGAAGCGAGTCAGAGACACTACACCTTCTTCCTCTACGCAAGTGGCCAAGCAGCAGAAGTATTGGCTTCCTCCTCCTCCGTTCCGTCAGCCGTATCAGCAGAAGAACAAAGGTGGCAGTGGTTCATCCCACCCACCCAACCCAGGCTTTCAGAACAAGACTTCGTCTCAAGCTCCAAGATCAAGTGCTCCGTACCACCGTCCGCTCTCAGAGGTCACGTGCAACAAGTGCCAACAGAAGGGTCACTACGCCAACAAGTGTTTCAACCAGAGGCGTCTTCCTCCTCCTCCTCCTGTCAGATCGGCAAGTACAACTGTGGTCAAGCATAATCCCAAGCACGCCAAGGTCAATATGGTGAATGCAGCTCAGGCAGAGGATTCGTCAGATGTGATCATGGGTAACCTTCCTGTTAATGATATTCCTGCAAAAGTTCTTTTTGACACGGGTGCATCGCATTGTTTCATCTCGAGACCTTTTGCTTCCAAGCATGATTTTGTTACTCAAGTGTTGTCGAAACCGTTGGCTATTGTTTCTCCGGCCCGTGAAATGACATCTCGAGTATGTGTTCCGGATGTTACTATCACTTTGGGCAATTATAAGTTCTTGGCTTCTCCAAATGTTCTTGGGGATTCAGATATCGATCTTATTCTTGGGATGGACTGGCTCTCTAAGCATAAATCTCAGCTTGATTGTGCAGCCAGGCAGATTCAACTGACTCATTCGTCTGAGGATGTCATTGTCTTTGCCGCTCGTGATGATACAATCCGGTTGTTTTCTCTCAATGAGAAGGGTGAATTGGATGCTATTTCGCAGATTCCAGTTGTTTGTGAGTATCAAGACGTCTTCCCAGAAGAACTTCCAGGCATGCCTCCAAACCGGCCGATTGAATTTGTTATTGAACTTGAGCCCGGTACGGAACCTGTGTGCAAACGTCCTTACAAGCTCGGCCCTGAAGAGTTGAAGGAGTTGAAGAAACAACTCGATGTTCAAGAAAGAATGGGTCTCATTCGGCCTAGTACTTCTCCGTGGGGTTGTGGTGTTCTTTTTGTGAAGAAGAAGGATGGAACGGACCGACTTTGTGTTGATTATCGTCCATTGAACAAGAAGACCATCAAGAACAAATACCCACTTCCCAACATTAATGAGCTGTTCGAACAACTCAAGGGTGCCCAAGTATTCTCCAAGCTTGACCTCCGTATGGGTTATCATCAAATTCGCATTCGTGAGCAAGATATTCCCAAGACGGCGTTCAGAACAAGCTATGGGTCATATGAATACACTGTCATGTATTTTGGCCTCGCCAACGCTCCTCCGACGTTCTCTCGCATGATGAACTTCATCTTCAATCCCTACACCAATGATTTCGTTTTGGTCTATCTCGACGACATTCTGGTTTTCTCCAAGAACAAGGAAGATCATGCCAAGCACTTGCGTTTGGTTCTTGACAAGCTCAGGGAACATCAATTCTACACCAAGTTCTCCAAGTGTGAATTTTGGCTCGATGAGGTTCTTTATCTTGGTCATATCATCTCTGCCAAGGGCATTTCCGTGGATCCTGAGAAGGTGTCTGCAATTGTTAATTGGGAACCTCCTCAGAACGTGAAGCAACTCCGTAGCTTCCTCGGTCTCGCAAGCTACTGCCGAAGATTCATTGAAAACTTTTCCAAGATCGCGAAGCCTCTCTCAAATCTTATTTAGAAGCACGTCAAGTACGTTTGGTCTCCGGAGTGTGATATTGCTTTCAACGCATTGAAAGAGAAATTGATCACTGCTCCAGTTCTGACTCCGCCTGATGAAACCAAGCCGTACGAGGTCTTTTGTGATGCCTCTCTCCAAGGTCTCGGTGCTGTACTGATGCAAGAGAAGAAAGTTGTTGCTTATACCTCTCGCCAGTTGAAGCCTAATGAGAAGAACTACCCCACTCATGATCTCGAGTTGGCGAAAGTTGTGCATGCATTGTTGACTTGGAGACATCTTCTATTGGGAAGAAAAGTGGACATTTTCACTGATCACAAGAGTCTCAAGTACATCTTCACCCAGCCTAATCTCAACCTCAGGCAGACTCGATGGGTCGAAATGATTCAAGAGTACAATCCGAGTATCGAGTATACTCCAGGCAAGGCTAATGTGATTGCTGACGCTTTGAGCAGAAAAGCATATTGCAACAGTCTGATTCTCAAGCCTTATCAACCCGAGCTTTGTGAAGCTTTCCGCAAACTTAATTTGCAAACTTTTCCTCAAGGTTTCCTCGCCAACCTTCAAGTTTCTCCTACCTTGGAAGAACAGATTCGCCAACCCCATCTTCTTGATGCTATGGTGAAAAGGGTGAAGATTGGTATTGCAAAGAGTCAGTCCAAGTACAAGTGCTACCGACTTGATGACAAGGACACTCTCTTCTTCGAGGATCGAATTGTTGAGCCCAAAGGTGAACTTTGTAAAGTGATCATGAACGAGGCTCACAACTCTCTCCTCTCCATCCACCCTGGTAGCACGAAGATGTATCAAGATCTGAAGCAAACTTATTGGTGGACTCGAATGAAGCGCGAGATCGCTCAATTCGTGAATGAATGTGATGTATGCAGAAGAGTGAAGGCAGAACACCAAAGGCCAGCAGGTCTCCTCCAACCTCTTGCCATTCCAGAATGGAAATTTGACCACATTGAAATGGACTTTGTGACTGGGTTTCCAAAGTCCAAGCATGGCAATGATGCCATATTCGTTGTCATCGACAAGCTCACCAAAGTGGCTCATTTCCTGCCTATCAAAGAGTCGATCACTGCAGCTCAATTGGCGGAGCTCTACACCTCTCGAATTGTCTCTCTGCACGGTATTCCTCAAGTGATATCTTCAGACCGTGGCAGCATCTTTACCTCCAAGTTCTGGGATTCTTTTCAGAAGGCCATGGGCACCAACATCCGCTTCAGCACTGCTTTCCATCCTCAAACAAGCGGTCAAGTCGAGCGTGTCAACCAGATTCTTGAAGATATGCTCAGGGCTTGTGTTATCTCCTTCGGCATGAAGTGGGAGGATTGTCTTCCTTATGCTGAATTCTCATACAACAACAGTTTTCAAGCAAGTTCGGGCAAGGCCCCATTTGAAATTCTGTATGGTAGGAAGTGTCGTACACCTCTCAACTGGTCTGAAACCGGTGAACGTCAGCTGCTGGGTAATGACCTAATCACAGAGGCAGAAGAAATGTGCAAGGTCATTCGTGATAACCTCAAAGCAGCCCAATCCCGCCAGAAGAGCTACTATGATAGTAAGCACCGTGATTTGGCTTTCGAGATCGGAGATCATGTTTACCTCCGCGTCTCTCCTATGAAAGGGACTCGTCGCTTCGGTATCAAAGGGAAGCTTGCCCCTAGATACGTCGGACCTTTCAAGATTGTCAGCAAGAGAGGCGACCTCGCCTATCAACTCGAGCTTCCTTCAAACTTTGCCAGTGTTCATGATGTGTTCCATATCTCCCAACTCCGAAAATGCTTCAAGACGCCTGAACGCACAGTCAACTTCGAGGACATTGAGCTCCAAGAAGATCTCTCCTACCGCGAGCACCCAGTTGCAATCCTTGAAGAGACTGAACGCAGAACTCGCAACAAGTCAATCAAATTTCTCAAAGTCAAGTGGTCACACCATTCCGACCGTGAAGCTACCTGGGAACGTGAGGATCACCTCTGTTCTGAGTACCCGGATTTCTTTCAGTCCTAGATCTCGGGACGAGATCTTTTCGTAGTGGTGGAGTGTTGTAATGCCCCAGATATTACTTTCCCAATTTGTACTCCAACTCTTGCCGTTTCCGGCATTAAGTTATATTTATTCCTCGGGTTCGGGTCTTTGTCTCCGTGTGTTGTTTTCGTTTTCGTGCATCTCATATCATGTCATCACGTGCATTGCATTTGCATACATGTTCATCTCATGCATTCGAGCATTTTCCCCGTTGTCCGTTTTACATTCCGGCGCTTCGTTCTCCTCCGGTGGCCATTTCTAGCTTTCTTTCGTGTGTGGGGATTAAACATTTCCGGATTGGACCGAGACTTGCCATGCGGCCTTGGTTTACTACCGGTAGACCGCCTGTCAAGTTTCGGGTCATTTGGACTTCGTTTGATACTCCAACGGTTAACCGAGGGACCGAAAAGGCCTCGTGTGTGTTGCAGCCCAACACCCCTCCAATTTGGCCCAAAACCCACCAAACTCTGCTCCATCGTCTTGGTCGTTCGATCACGATCGCGTGGGCGAAAACCGCACCTCATTTGGACTCTCCTAGCTCCACTTATGCCTATATATATCCCCTCCATTTTTCGGATCTCGTCTTCCCCGTTCAAACCCTACCCTGAAAAAAAACAGATCTCGCGCCGCCGGACACACTTCCCACCGACGGACACGTATGACTTCGACGTCTGTCGCCACGTGGCGGTCTCTTACTCGTCCACCCGGGTGCCCACTTCGCCGGATCCGCCGGGCCCGCGGGGCCCAACGCCGGCCCGCCCCCGGGTCGCACCCGTGCCCGCGCCTGTCGTCGCCCTCCTCCCACGTCGCGCCGCCCGTCACCTCCAGCTCCGGCGAGGAGCCCGCGCCGGCCACCGTCGCCATCGCCGGCGACCCGCCGTGCCCCGACGCCCCTCGTCGCCTCCACCGGCCCCGCTCGCTGCCGTTCCCCCCGGTGCCAACCGGCCTCGCCCTCACCTCCACCTCGCCCGGATCCGGCCACCTCCGTCAACTCCGGCGGCCCGTGCAGCTTCTCCGGCAAGATCCGCCGCCGCATCGGATCGGGAGCGCGTCAGCTACAGTGAAACCCTAGATCCACCCGGTTGACTTTTTCTCCTAACTCCCAGAATTTTATGCAATCTTTGACCGCTCATATCTCCGCATCCGTAGCTCCGTTTTGGACATATGATATATGAAAATCTTCGCCTCGACGAGCACATCATTTCATTCCATTGCATCATTTGCATTTGAGTTCATCTTGATGCCCAAAATGCTGGTAGAAGGAGGCATCATGAGTTAAATTGCAGATCCGTTAGCTCAACATTGACTTTTGTCATTTTTGCCATGATTATTGTGTGCATGATATGCCTGTGCCCCTTTGGGATGAATTGTTAAGCATTTTGTCTTCTTTCCAGAGGTGCCACCCATGCATTTTTAGGATGTGTGTGTTGTCTTGTGCAAGCTTGCAAAGAGGGGTACCTGAGATTGCTGATTTCAGGGACTTAGTGAAAATCACAAAGTCTGGGATGTTTTATTTCATGATGCTATATGTCCAGCTTGTTTCCTAATGATCCGTGCCTCTTTTGAGGATGATCAGTACGAGTGGTTTGTTATCTTGTTGTGCTCTATCCATCCATGTCTTTACTTGTTATGTTGGAGCACCCTAGGTTGACTCATTCGAGCTCAACTTTTGCATAGTTGTTAATTTGGGCAGATCGTGAACTCTTTTGCGATTTTGCCGGAGCTATTGCTAGTGATCCATGCATGCTATGCCATTGTTCTTGCCATGTCTAGCTAGCATTTTGTGCCTTCTTTATGGATATATGCTTTCCTTGCCATGACTTGCACCATAGTGAGTGCATCGAGCTCGTTTACATGCCTCCGTGAGTTATAATTTCAGCATGTCTCAGTTTTCACTAAGTCTGAAAACTGATTGTGTTTCATCTATGTTCGTGTGCTCGTTAGAGTATTTTGTGAACCCTTTTGGCCCCAGGTCACTTTGGGTGTTTTGTTAAGCCTATTGAGTAGCTCCATGCCATGCTCTTACTTTCCATGTTCAGGTAATGTTTCATGTTGTTTTGCTGCTCCGAAGAGAGCATCGTGGTCTGAAATTCCAGACTAGCGTTAATTTTGCTAAGTCTGAAATCTGTTTTGCTTATTCAGTTTTGCCATGCTTGTTTGAACCCCTTAATGGATGAATTTGCCTATGTCTCAGTCCTAGTGATTTGTTAAGAATCTTGTGTACATCCCTGCCATGTATTTTGTTTTCATGTTTGGTGGCTGTAGCATGTTCATTTCGTTGCATTTAGGAGGCTACTTGCTGTAAATCGCAGATCGGTTCGTTTCGTAAAACGCTTGCCATTTCCAAACCGTAGCTCCGATTTCCATGATCTTTATACCATTTTCAGGGGATTTATTCCCCTCTATCCAGTGGCACACTTGGTTTTCCAAGTTGAGGCCAGGTCATGCATTTCCTGTCACGTCTTGCATTTTGCATCCCGCATCGCATCCCGCATAGCATACCATATTTGCATGTTATTGGTTGCCCTTGCACGTGGTTGATTGTATCCTTGTTGCTTGTTTCTGTTGTTGGGTAGAGCCGGGAGATGAGTTCACTAATGAGGAGCCTGTTGAGTTTGCTTTTGAGGATCCTGTCAACTCTGACAACTGTGTAGGCAAGATGATCATACCCTCGAAATCACTACTATCTTTGCTATGCTAGTTTGCTCGCTCTTTTGCTTTGCCAATGCTATGATGCCTACCACTTGCTTGTCAGCCTCCCAATTGCCATGATTGAGCCTCTAACCCACAATTTTCCTAGCAAACCTTTGATTGGCTATGTTACCGCTTTGCTCAGCCCTTCTTATAGCGTTGTTAGTTGCAGGTGAAGATTGGAGCCGTTCCTTGTTGGAACATTTATTTACTTGTTGGGATATCATTATATTGCTATGTTATCTAATGCATCTATATACTTGGTAAAGGGTGGAAGGCTCGGCCTCTCGCCTAGTGTTTTGTTCCACTCTTGTCGCCCTAGTTTCCGTCATATCGGTGTTATGTTCCCGGATTGTTGCGTCCCTTACGCGGTTGGGCTATAATGGGAACCCCTAGATAGTTCGCCTTGATTAAAGCTTTTCCAGCAATGCCCAACATTGGTTTTACCATTTGCCACCTACCCCCCTTTTTCCCTTGGGTTTCCGGAGCCCGAGGGTCATCTTTATTTTAGCCCCCCACGGGCCAGTGCTCCTCTGAGTGTTGGTCCAAACTAGAGCCCCTTGCAGCGCCACCTCGGGGGAACCCGAGGGCTGGTTTTAGTTGTACGGACTGCTCATCTGAGTGTGCCCTGAGAAAGAGATATGTGCAGCTCCTATCGGGATTTATCGGCACATTCAGGCGGTGTTGCTGGACTTGTTTTAACCTGTCGAATCATCTTGTTGTACCGAGATACCGAGTCTGATCGGTGTGTCTTGGGTGGAGGTCTATTCCTACGTTGACCGTGAGAGCTTGTTATGGGCTAAGTTGGGACCCCCCCTGCAGGGATTGATCTTTCAAAAGCCGTGCCCGCGGTTATGGGCAGATGTGAATTTGTTAATGTCCGGTTGTAGATAACTTGAACCTTAATTAATTAAAATGAATCAACTGAGTGTGTTGCCGTGATGGCCTCTTCTCGGCGGAGTCCGGGAAGTGGACACGGTGTTGGAGTTATGTTTGCGCAGGTTGCTCTCTCTAGTTCCTCGCTCGCGCTTTGCTCTCTCTTCTCGCTCTCTTTTGCGAATAAGTTAGCCACCATATATGCTAGTCGCTTGCTGCAGCTCCACTTATACATTACCCTTTCCTACCTATTAAGCTTAAATAGTATTGATCGCGAGGGTGCGAGATTGCTGAGTCCCTGTGGCTCACAGATTACTATTACACCAGATGCAGGCATAGATGATTCAGCTCCAGATGGCGCGCTCGAGCTCAAGTGGGAGTACGACGAGGACTCTCAGCGTTACTATGTGTCTTTTCCTGATGATCAGTAGTGGTACCTATTCGGGGTTAGATTCAGGGCCTTGTCGCATGTTGGGTTTTTTTTCTATTTTGGCGCCCTAGTCGAGCCATGAGTGAATTGTATGATGGATGTTATTTATGTACTCTGACGTGACGTGGCGAGTGTAAGCCAACTATGTTATTCCCCTTCATATTATTTATGTACATGGGATGTGTGATGATTTCCCGACTTGCGACATTGCTTTCAATGCGGCTATACCTCTAAGTCGTGCCTCGACACGTGGGAGATATAGCCGCATCGAGGGCATTACACACCAGGGTATTAGATACCGGTTCGGTTGCTAAGTGTTAGTAACTCGAAACAAAAGGTTACAGAATAAACGGAGACTAGCTAAAAGGTGAGATGACGATATGTGTTGGAAGTATTTCCAAGGTTGATCAAATATCGTACGCTCCCTCTACCATCGAGATTGGTATTAAAACCTAAATAATTGTTATTTGGCGTTTGCGTTGAGCATAGACATGATTGGATTATATCTATCGCAATACGGTTATTCATTTAAGGAGAATAATGGTTACTCTATTTATTTGAATAATACCTTCAATGGTCTTGCACCTAAAATGAATGGTTTATTGAATCTCGATCATAGTGATACACATGTTCATGCCAAAAGATATAAGATAGTAATGATAGTACCACCTACTTGTGGCACTGCCACTTAAGTCATATCGGTATAAAACGCATGAAGAAGCTCCATGTTGATGGATCTTTGGACTTACTCATTTTTGAAAGGATTGAGACATGCGAACCATGTTTGTTGGTAGATATGCATGAAGAAACTCTATACAGATGGATCGTTTGGACTCACTTGATTTTGAATTACTTGAGACATGCAAATCATACCACATGGGCAAGATGACTAAAAGCCTCGTTTTTCAGTAAAATGGAACTAGAAAGCAACTTGTTGGAAGTAATACATTTTGATGTGTGCAGTCCAATGAGTGCTGAGGCATGTAGTGGATATCGTTATGTTCTTACTTCACAGATGATTTGAGTAGATGTTGAGTATATTTACTTGATGAATCACGAGTCTGAATTATTGAAAGGTTCAAGTAATTTCAGGGTGAAGTTGAAAGATCGTCGTGAAAAGTGGATAATATCTGAATTACGAGTTTGGCACAGAATTAAGACATTGTGGAAATTGTTTCATAACTAATATAGCCTGGAACACCATAGTGTGATGGTGTGTCCGAACATCATAACTGCACCCTATTGGATATGATGCATACCATGATGTCTCTTATCGAATTACCACAATAGTTTATGGGTTAGGCATTAGAGACAACCACATTTACTTTAAATAGGGCACCACGTAATTCCGATGAGATGACACCGTATGAACTATGGTTTAGAGAAACCTAAGCTATCATTTCTTAAAAGTTTGGGGCTGTGATGCTTATGTGAAAAAGTTTCAGGCTGATAAGCTCGAACCCAAAGCGGATAAATACATCTTCATAGGACACCCAAAACAGTTGGGTATCCCTCCTGTCTCAGATCCGAAAGCGATAAGGGATTGTTTCTAGAATCGGGTCCTTTCTCGAGAAAAAGTTTCTCTCAAAAGAATTGAGTGGGAGGATGGTGGAGACTTGATGAGGTTATTGAACCGTCTCTTCAACTAGTGTGTGTCAGGGCACAGGAAGTTGTTCCTGTGGCACCTACACCAATTGAAGTGGAAGCTTATGATAGTGATCATGAAACTTTAGATCAAGTCACTACCAAACCTCGTGGGATGACAAGGATGCGTACTACTTCAGAGTGGTACGTAATCCTGTCTTGGAAGTCATGTTGCTAGACAACAATGAACCTACGAGCTATGGAGAAGCGATGGTGGGCCTGGATTCCGATAAATGGCACAAGGCCATAAAATCTGAGAGAGGATCCATGTATGAAAACAAAGTGTAGACTTTGGAAGAACTACTTGATGGTCGTAAGGCTGTTGGGTACATATGGATTTTAAAAGGAAGACGGACAATGATGGTATGTATCACCATTAAGAAAGCTCGACTTGTCATTAAGATGTTTTCTGACAAGTTCAAGGAGTTGACTACGATGAGAATTTCTCACTCGTAGCGATGCTAAGAGTCTGTTGGAATTATATTAGCGATTACTGCATTGTTTATGAAATCTTGCAGATAGGATGTCAAAAAAACCCATTGTTTCCTCAACGATTTTCTTGAGGAAAGGTTGTATGTGATACAACCAGAAGGTTTTGTCAATCTTGAAATATGCTAACAAGTATGCAAAGCCCCAGCAATCCTTCTAAGGACTGGAGTAAGCATCTCGGAGTTGGAATGTATGCTTTGATGATGATCAAAGATTTTGGGTTTATGCAAAGTTTATGAGAAACTTGTATTTCCAAAGAAGTGAGTGGGAGCACTATAGAATCTCTGATGAGTATATGTTGTTGACATATTGTTGATCGGAAATGATGTAGAACTTTTGGAAAGCATATAGGGTTATTTGGAAAGTGTTTTTCAATGGAAAGCCTGGATTAAGCTACTTGAACATTGAGCATCAAGATCTATAAGGATAGATCAAAACGCTTAATGGTACTTTCAAATGAGCACATACCTTGACATGATCTTGAAGGTGTTCAAGATGGATCAGTCAAAGAAGGAGTTCTTGCCTGAGTTGTAAGGTATGAAGTTAAGACTTAAAGCTCGACCACGGCAGAAGAAAGAGGAAGGACGAAGGTCGTCCCCTATGCTTTTGTCATAGGCTCTCTACAGTATGCTATGCTGTTGCTGCACCTGAAGTGTGCCTTGCCATGAGTCAGCAAGGGGTACAAGAGTGATCCAAGAATGGATCACAGGACAGCGGTCAAAGTTATCCTTAGTAACTAGTGGACTAAAGAATTTTCTCGATTATGGAGGTGGTAAAAGAGTTCGTCGTAAAGGGTTACGTCGATGCAAGCTTAACACCTATCCGGATAGCTCTGAGTAGAGATACCGGATACGTATAATGGAGCAACAATTTAGAATAGCTCCAAGTAGAACAGTTATTTGAAGTGGCTCCAAATGTAGCGTAGTAGTTGCATCTACAAGATGACATAGAAATTTATGAAGTACATACGGATCTGAATGTTGCAGACCCGTTGACTAAAATCTCTCCCATAAGCATAACATGATCAAACCCAGAACTCTTGGGTGTTAGTCACATGGGGATGTGACCTTGAGTGTTAATCACATATCGATGTGAACTGGATTATTGACTCTAGTGCAAGTGGGAGACTGTTGGAAATATGCCCTAGAGGCAATAATAAATTGATTATTATTATATTTCCTTGTTCATGATAATCGTTTATTATCCATGCTAGAATTGTATTGATAGGAAACTCAGATACATGTGTGGATACATAGACAACACCATGTCCCTAGTAAGCCTCTAGTTGACTAGCTCGTTGATCAATAGATGGTCACGGTTTCCTGACCATGGACATTGGATGTCGTTGATAACGGGATCACATCATTAGGAGAATGATGTGATGGACAAGACCCAATCCTAAGCCTAGCACAAGATCGTGTAGTTCGTATGCTAAAGCTTTTCTAATGTCAAGTATCATTTCCTTAGACCATGAGATTGTGCAACTCCCGGATACCGTAGGAATACTTTGGGTGTGCCAAACGTCACAACGTAACTGGGTGGCTATAAAGGTGCACTACGGGTATCTCCAAAAGTGTCTGTTGGGTTGGCACGAATCGAGACTGGGATTTGTCACTCCGTGTAAACGGAGAGGTATCTCTGGGACCACTCGGTAGGGCATCATCATAATGTGCACAATGTGATCAAGGAGTTGATCACGGGATGATGTGTTACGGAACAAGTAAAGAGACTAGCTGGTAACGAGATTAAACAAGGTATCGGGATACCGATGATCGAATCTCGGGCAAGTATCGTACCGATAGACAAAGGGAATTGTATACGGGATTGATCGAATCCTCGACATCGTGGTTCATCCGATGAGATCATCATGGAGCATGTGGGAGCCAACATGGGTATCCAGATCCCGCTGTTGGTTATTGACCGGAGAGTCATCTCAGTCATGTCTGCATGGTTCCCGAACCCGTAGGGTCTACACACTTAAGGTTCGATGACACTAGGGTTATAAAGGAAGTTTGTATGTGGTTACCGAATGTTGTTCGGAGTCCCGTATGAGATCCCGGATGTCACGAGGAGTTCCGGAATGGTCCGGAGGTAAAGATTTATATATGGGAAGTCCTGTTTTGGTCACCGAAAAAGTTTCGGGGTTTATCAGTAACGTACCGGGACCACCGGGAGGGTCCCAGGGGTCCACCAAGTGGGGCCACAACCCCGGAGGGCTGCATGGGCCAAGTGTGGGAGGGGACCAGCCCCAGGTGAGCTGGTGCAGCCCCCACCAAGGCCCAAGGCGCAAGGAAGAGGGGAAGGGGGCAAACCCTAGGGCAGATGGGCCCTAAGGCCCACCCTGGTGCGCCTCCCCCTCTCCCCTCCCCTTGGCCGCCCCTAGATGGGATCTAGGGGGATGCCGCCACCCCTAGAGAGGGAACCCTAGGTGGGGGCGCAGCCCCTCCCCTCCCCCTATATATAGTTGAGGTTTGGGCTGCCCAATACACACGAGTTCCTCTCCTCTTGTTGGCGCAGCCCTACCTCTCTTTCTCCTCGTTTCTTGCGGTGCTTGGCGAAGCCCTGGTGGAGTGCCACACTCCTCCACCACCACCACGTCGTTGTGCTGCTGCTGGATGGAGTCTTCCTCAACCTCTCCCTCTCTCCTTGCTGGATCAAGGCTTGGGAGACGTCGCCGGGCTGTACGTGTGTTGAACGCGGAGGTGCCGTCCGTTCGGCACTAGGATCTCCGGTGATTTGGATCACGACGAGTACGACTCCTTCAACCCCGTTCTCTTGAACGCTTCCGCATAGCGATCTACAAGGGTATGTAGATGCACTCTCCTTCCCCTCGTTGCTGGTCTCTCCATAGATTGCTCTTGGTGACACGTAGGAAAATTTTGAATTTTTGCTACATTCCCCAACACATTATAAGATGATCTCTCACTAAATTATCAAGATAAAAGTGTTCTCCCTGAGTATGCACCGTTGCCAAAGTTCGTTGTGCCCAGACACCACGTGATGATCGGGTGTGATAAGCTCTACGTCCATCTACAACGGGTGCAAGCTAGTTTTGCACACGCAGAATACTCAGGTTAAACTTGACGAGCCTAGCATATGCAGATATGGCCTCAGAACACTGAGATCGAAAGATCGAGCGTGAGTCATATAGTAGATATGATCAACATAGCAATGTTCACCATTGGAAACTGCTCCATTTCACGTGATGATCGGTTATGGTTTAGTTGATTTGGATCACGTGATCACTTAGAAGATTAGAGGGATGTCTATCTAAGTGGGAGTTCTTAAGTAATATGATTAATTGAACTTAAATTTATCATGAACTTAGTACCTGATAGTATCTTGCTTATGTATGTTTGATTGTAGATAGATGGCCCGTGCTGTTGTTCCGTTGAATTTTAATGTGTTCCTTGAGAAAGCAAAGTTGAAAGATGATGGTAGCAATTACACGAACTGGGTCCGTAACTTGAGGATTATCCTCATTGCTGCACAGAAGAATTACGTCCTGGAAGCACCGCTGGGTGCCAGGCCTGCTGCTGGAGCAACACCAGATGTTATGAACGTCTGGCAGAGCAAAGCTGATGACTACTCGATAGCTCAGTGTGCCATGCTTTACGGCTTAGAATCGGGACTTCAACGACGTTTTGAACGTCATGGAGCATATGAGATGTTTCAGGAGTTGAAGTTAATATTTCAAGCAAATGCCCGGATTGAGAGATATGAAGTCTCCAATAACTTCTATAGCTGCAAGATGGAGGAGAACAGTTCTGTCAGTGAGCATATACTCAAAATGTCTGGGTATAATAATCACATGATTCAGATGGGAGTTAATCTTCCAGATGATTGCGTCATTGACAGAATTCTCCAATCACTACCACCAAGCTACAAGAGCTTTGTGATGAACTATAATATGCAAGGGATGAATAAGACTATTCCCGAGCTCTTCGCAATGCTGAAAGCTCCGGAGGTAGAAATCAAAAAGGAGCATCAAGTGTTGATGGTCAACAAGACCACTAGTTTCAAGAAAAAGGGCAAAGGGAAAAAGAAGCGGAACTTCAAGAAGAACAGCAAGCAAGTTGCTGCTCAAGAGAAGAAACCCAAGTCTGGACCTAAGCCTGAAACTGAGTGCTTCTACTGCAAGAAGACTGGTCATTGGAAGCGGAACTGCCCCAAGTATTTGGCGGATAAAAAGGATGGCAAGGTGAACAAAGGTATATGTGATATACATGTTATTGATGTGTACCTTACTAGAGCTCGCAGTAGCACCTGGGTATTTGATACTGGTTCTGTTGCTAATATTTGCAACTCGAAACAGGGACTACGGATTAAGCGAACACTGGCAAAGGACGAGGTGACGATGCGCGTGGGAAACGGTTCCAAAGTCGATGTGATCGCGGTCGGCACGCTACCTCTACATCTACCTTCGGGATTAATATTAGACCTAAATAATTGTTATTTGGTGCCAGCGTTGAGCATGAACATTATATCTGGATCTTGTTTAATGCGAGACGGTTATTCATTTAAATCGTAGAATAATGGTTGTTCTATTTATATGAGTAATATCTTTTATGGTCATGCACCTTTGAAGAGTGGTCTATTTTTGATGAATCTCGATAGTAGTAACACACCTATTCATAATGTTGAAGCCAAAAGATGCAGAGTTGATAATGATAGTGCAACTTATTTGTGGCACTGCCATTTAGGTCATATCGGTGTAAAGCGCATGAAGAAACTCCATACTAATGGACTTTTGGAACCACTTGATTATGAATCACTTGATACTTGCGAACCGTGCCTCATGGGCAAGATGACTAAAAACACCGTTCTCCGGTACAATGGAGAGAGCAACAGATTTGTTGGAAATCATACATACAGATGTATGTGGTCCGATGAACATTGAGGCTCGTGGCGGATATCGTTATTTTCTCACCTTCACAGATGACTTAACTAGATATGGGTATATCTACTTAATGAAACATAAGTCTGAAACATTTGAAAAGTTCAAAGAATACCCAAAGGAGACTGTTGGGTACACCTTCTATCACAGATCCGAAGGCAAGACATTCGTTGCTAAGAATGGATCCTTTCTAGAGAAGGAGTTTCTCTCGAAAGAAGTGAGTGGGAGGAAAGTAGAACTTGACGAGGTAACTGTACCTACTCCCTTATTGGAAAGTAGTACATCACAGAAACCTGTTTCTGTGACACCTACACCAATTAGTGAGGAAGCTAATGATAATGATCATGAAACTTCAGAACAAGATACCACTGAACCTCGTAGATTAACCAGAGTAAGATCCGCGCTAGAGTGGTACGGTAATCCTGTTCTGGAAATCATGCTACTAGATCATGATGAACCTACGAACTATGAAAAAGCGATGGTGAGCCCAGATTCCGCAAAATGGCTTGAAGCCATGAAATCTGAGATGGGATCCATGTATGAGAACAAAGTATGGACTTTGGTTGACTTGCCCGATGATCGACAAGCAATTGAGAATAAATGGATCTTCAAGAAGAAGACTGACGCTGACGGTAATATTACTGTCTACAAAGCTCGACTTGTCGCAAAAGGTTTTCGACAAGTTCAAGGGGTTGACTACGACTAGACCTTCTCACCCGTAGCGATGCTTAAGTCTGTCCGAATCATGTTAGCAATCGCCGCATTTTATAATTATGAAATTTGGCAGATGGATGTCAAAACTGCATTCCTGAATGGATTTCTGGAAGAAGAGTTGTATATGATGCAACCGGAAGGTTTTGTCGATCCAAAGGGAGCTAACAAAGTGTGCAAGCTCCAGCGATCCATTTATGGACTGGTGCAAGCCTCTCAGAGTTGGAATAAACGCTTTGATAGTGTGATCAAAGCATTTGGTTTTATACAGACTTTCGGAGAAGCCTGTATTTACAAGAAAGTGAGTTGGAGCTCTGTAGCATTTCTGATATTATATGTGGATGACATATTACTGATTGGAAATGATATAGAATTTCTGGATAGCATAAAGGGATACTTGAATAAGAGTTTTTCAATGAAAGACCTCGGTGAAGCTGCTTACATATTAGGCATAAAGATCTATAGAGATAGATCAAGACGCTTAATTGGACTTTCACAATGCACATACCTTGACAAGATTTTGAAGAAGTTCAAAATGGATCAAGCAAAGAAAGGGTTCTTGCCTGTATTACAAGGTGTGAAGTTGAGTCAGACTCAATGCCCGACCACTGCAGAAGATAGAGAGAAAATGAAAGATGTTCCCTATGCTTTAGCCATAGGCTCTATCATGTATGCAATGCTGTGTACCAGACCTGATGTGTGCCTTGCTATAAGTCTAGCAGGGAGGTACCAAAGTAATCCAGGAGTGGATCACTGGACAGCGGTCAAGAACATCCTGAAATACCTGAAAAGGACTAAGGATATGTTTCTCGTATATGGAGGTGACAAAGAGCTCATCGTAAACGGTTACGTTGATGCAAGCTTTGACACTGATCCGGACGATTCTAAATCGCAAACCGGATACGTATTTACATTAAACGGTGGAGCTGTCAGTTGGTGCAGTTCTAAACAAAGCGTCGTGGCGGGATCTACATGTGAAGCGGAGTACATAGCTGCTTCGGAAGTAGCAAACGAAGGAGTCTGGATGAAGGAGTTCATAACCGATCTAGGTGTCATACCTAGTGCATCGGGTCCAATGAAAATCTTTTGTGACAATACTGGTGCAATTGCCTTGGCAAAGGAATCCAGATTTCACAAGAGGACCAAACACATCAAGAGACTCTTCAATTCCATCCGGGATCTAGTCCAGGTAGGAGACAGAGATTTGCAAGATACACACGGAGCTGAATGTAGCAGATCCGTTGACTAAGCCTCTTCCACGAGCAAAACATGATCAGCACCAAAGCTCCATGGGTGTTAGAATCATTACTGTGTAATCTAGATTATTGACTCTAGTGCAAGTGGGAGAGTGAAGGAGATATGCCCTAGAGGCAATAATAAAGTTATTATTTATTTCCTTATATCATGATAAAAGTTTATTATTCATGCTAGAATTGTATTAACCGGAAACATCATACATGTGTGAATACATAGACAAACAAAGTGTCACTAGTATGCCTCTACTTGACTAGCTCGTTAATCAAAGATGATTATGTTTCCTAACCATGGACAAAGAGTTGTCATTTGATTAAACGGGATCACATCATTAGTTGAATGATCTGATTGACATGACCCATTCCATTAGCTTAGCACCCGGTCGTTTAGTATGTTGCTATTGCTTTCTTCATGACTTATACATGTTCCTATGACTATGAGATTATGTAACTCCCGTGTGCCGGAGGAACACTTTGTGTGCTACCAAACGTCACAACGTAACTGGGTGATTATAAACGTGCTCTACAGGTGTCTCCAAAGGTACATGTCTACCAAGCACATCAAGAGACGCTTCAATTCCATCCGGGATCTAGTCCAGGTGGGAGACATAGAGATTTGCAAGATACATACTGAAAGTGCGTTATATTGACTAGAGGGGGGGGGGGTGAATAGGCGATTTTTATGAAAGTCTTCAAAACGTGGAAGTTATGAAGACAAACAGTAGAGATATGCCTATTACTATGCAACGGAAGGTAGACTACACTAGGCAAGCCATGGTCAAGTATTCAATAGAGTGAAAGCACAATGACAAATAGATGCAGTGTAATACGGATCAGGTAGGAAGATATTATGAAGCCAAACAGATCATACAGTCATGTTGTGAAGACAAAAGATAGAGCAAGCATGCATTGACTTCACAACGAGTTAACAGAAGTAAAAGGAAGTGAAGATGAAACCAGTGACTCGTTGAAGACAAAGATTTGTTGGACCAGTTCCAGTTGCTGTGACAACTGTACGTCTGGTTAGGGCGGCTAGGTATTTAAACCAAAGGACACACAGTCCCGGACACCCAGTCCTGAACACGTAGCTCAGGACACCCAGTCCTCACCGTATTCCCCTTGAGCTAAGGTCACACAGACCTCGCCCAATCACTCTGGTAAGTCTTCAAGGTAGACTCCCAAACCTTCACAGACTTTGTTCATCGGCAATCCACAATGTCTCTTGGATGCTCAGAACGCGACGCCTAACCGGCTGGAGGATGCACAGTCCCCAAGTGTAATAAGTCTTCAGATCACTCAGACAAGAAGACTTAAGTGATGCCCCATTCTCTCTGGCACTGGGTGGTTAGGGCTTTATCCTTGCTAGGAATTCTCTCTCTCAAAGGCTTCGAGGTGGGTTGCTCTCAAACGACAAAAGCCGTGCACTGAAATCTGAGCAGCCTACCGTTTATGGTTGTAGGGGTGGACTATTTATAGCCACTAGGCAACCCGACCTGATTTGTCCGAAATGACCCTGGGTCACTAAGGAACTGACACGTGTTCCAACGGTCAGACTTCTACCTGTGTTATCCTGCAATTCTCACAAACACATTAGTCCCTCAACTAGGTTTGTCATCAATACTCCAAAACCAACTAGGGGTGGCACTAGATGCACTTACAATCTCCCCCTTTTTGGTGATTGATGACAAACTAGTTGAAGTTTTCAACGGGAAATATAGTCTGTGAAATTTTAAAGGATAAGGAATTGTCTTCATAAGTTGCAAGGGCTCCCCCTGAAGATGTGCATATAAGTAATTTGCTTTTGGAATGCAAATGCACATGGCAGGTTGTACTTGTGGAGATCCATTTCAACTTATGATGACAATCCATTATGCATGTAAAAGTATATGAAGATAATGACATGCATAATGGAAAATGGACGTCTGCAGATTGATCTAAGTGCGGAATTTATCATCGCACATGCGGAATTTATCTTCGCAAAACAAGGTGGCAAGCAAGTAGCAGACGACCATCGATTTTTAGTGTTACAACTCAAAGAACCAAATGAAGCAAAACGAGAGTTGTAAGCACGAAGCAAAATATAGCAAAAGGTAGCACCCGCCCATATGGCCCACTTGAAGACTATCAACCTCATATGCTTCTCCCCCTTTTGTCAGTGAGGACCAAAAAGGTTTGAAGACATAGAGTTTTCTACTCATTCCCAGGAGCAGCAGGGTCGTTGGTGGTGGTTGGCGGTGCTGAAGAGCTTGGTGCAGAGTCGACGCGTGCTGAAGGAGGTGGCGGTAATGTAGCATCGTCTTCATCCTCTATAATTCTGGCAGTCACGGTGGCAGCAGATGAAGAGAACTCGGAGTCTTCAAGGGATGGAGTTCCTCGCAGCACATCCCTTCGAGGAGGTGTGGATTCAAACTTGAATCGCTCTGTGAAGCCATCCTCTTGAAGATCAGCTTCAGAACACATCACCGTGAGTCCTTTCCAGGTGCGGCGATAGGTTTCATGTGCAACGAATGCATTCTTGGTGGCAAGATTTCGAATGCAATTTATATCCACCAAGAGGCTTTTCATCTGACGCTTCAGCCAGTCATGATGCCTATCCTGCTTTTGATGAAGGGCCACTAGAAGTTCTCGGTCGTTGAGAACGCGAGCGCACTTCTTGGGTCTTGGAGAAGTTGTGCTGTCAGTGGCTTCAATGGAAGCAGGGCGTGGTGCTTGTGTAGTGCCAGCCAACAGATACACCCGAGAGATTGCTTCAATTCCTTCAATGTTTTGAGTGAAGCTCTGGTGATCTGCATTCTGAAGACTCAGAGGTTGCTTGGCAAGTTCAGGATAGATGGCTTCAGCAGATGTATCTACATCACGCAAGAAGATCCGATGGTTGCGGGCTGAGGGTTGATACAAGATAGCAGAGTGAAGTTTGATCAGCCTCATTACCCAAGGGGCATAGAATTTCAAACCAAACAGATCTGAGCCTGATGCAGCAAGTTGGCATATAAAGAAGTCCTGTGCATTGAAGCATTTTCCATGAAGAATACAGAATATCAGAGTCTTCATTGCACCCTCA
This sequence comes from Triticum monococcum, assembly GCA_034509565.1. Classification (NCBI taxonomy): domain Eukaryota; kingdom Viridiplantae; phylum Streptophyta; class Magnoliopsida; order Poales; family Poaceae; genus Triticum; species Triticum monococcum. The sequence goes on along the minus strand of CM067842.1, from coordinate 68,545,600 downwards.
ATCTTGGCATTTGGAGAGTGCCCTTTGATAGGCCAGAGAGTTCGCCTGATGATGTGATAGATGGTTCTGGGCAGGTACTCAAGGTCTTCAATGAAGAACTCTGTGGGATAAGGAGCATCTTGGGGCAATGGCTTCATCATGGAGAGCATTTGACTCCTATCAGGTTCTGGTCGCTGAAAGATGCTCTCAATAGCTTCAGCATGCAGCTGACAGCCTTGCTCGAAGAATTCGCCAGGAGTGGGCAAGCCAGTGAGCTCAATGATATCAAATGCATTGGCTTCGTGATGAACATTGCCAGTCATCCACTCCAGGACCCAAGTCTTGGGATCTCTGTTGTATCCTTTGATGTGTAGTGTGGCATAGAATTGTAGCAGCAGCTCTTCATTCCAATGCTCTTCATCAGTAACAAACTATAGCAGACCCATTTGCTTGAAGCAATCCAACGCTTCTTCTAGACAGGGCAGACCAGCAATAGCTTCAACATCAAGGCGCTTGTGCGGGAAGATGCGACCTTGGTTGTACAGGATGCATGAGTAGTAGCTTCGCTAAGGATAGCTCCAGAACCGATCTGATGAAATCCTTTCCCTTGAGTAGGGGTTCTTGGAGCTATTGAAGAAGGTATTGTCTGCCTTGAAGCCATTGACGTTGAAGGAGCCAGGTGCTGATGCAGGACCTGGGAACCTTGGCAGTCTTGGGATCGGCTTCTGTACCTGAGGCCTGTGCTCAACATGGTAATCAAATTGGGGACCGGCAGCAGACTCGGGAACATAAGTATCAGGATCAGTGGCTTCACTGTCGTCGAACCTTGAACTTCGGCGCGTTTCTTCAGAAAGTTTTCCTTGAGCTCGTGCATCATGATCTTGAAGTTCTTCACTTCTTGCACGCTGAGCCTGGCCATATGCTTCTTGAACTGAGCCTTTTCATAGTCAATCTTCTGCTTCAGCTCAACAACGCGCTGGGCGATGGCTAGTTCTGAAGCAATGGCGCCTTGGAAGGCGACACTGAGGCCAATGGGTAGCTGCAGATCATCAAAGCTGATGTTTGGCGTGTCAAACCACTCGTCAATGAAGTTGTGGATGATGGCGACATCAAAGAGAGGCAGATTATTGAAGATTTCTGCTTCTTCTTTGCTCTTGATGAGTTGCTCAAGAGCGTCATCTGCAAGGTCTTCATCACTTGACAGATCAATGGCGTCATTGCGCAGAATGACAGCAGCTGTGAGCTCTTGGCCGCTGTGTGGCTAAGGCATCTTGCTCTTCTGGGGCTTGGAGATGCGGGATACGTCTTCAGACTGCACACTCTCTTCAGGAGGTGCAGTTGCCAATGGCTTCGCCCTTGAGATATTTGGTGAAGGGGCCGGCTTTGAAGCTTTTGGCTTCTTCAACTGCTTTGGCTTCAGCACTGCAGGAGCTTCTTCTGATTTAGTGTCAGCTGCAGGTTCATTCACTGCAGTCCCTTGAACCACGATGTAGGTGATGAGGCCTTCAAGGTTGGCGAAAGGACCGATGACATTGGGTTTTGCATGTCGTGTGCCATCTGCCCTTGGTGCTGAGGGACCAGGGTTGAAGTCTAACCCAAATTTCTTCTTGTTCTGCTTCGCTGAGTTTTGGGCAAACTGAAAGTTGCGCTTGAATAGATTGTCATCACGACACCAGAGTAGTGACGACGGATGTGCATTTGCCGGCTATGGCCCACGGACCATGCATGAATAGAAGCTTTGAGCAATGGCTTCATCTCTGGACCTGGGTAGAAGATTCTTGTACAGGATGTCTCCCCATGGTCTCTTGATGGCGTTTTTCTCAGCATACTCCTGGGTTACGAAGCGGTATTGGAACCATTGTTCTGCCCAATAGCGTCGAATCCATTGGATTCGGGTCTTGCGCTGACTGTAATTTTCTTCAGGATCTGTTTTATACATTTCTGCGAGTTCATCAGGCAGATCTCTGGATGTTCCGCCACGATGCTGTCTGCCCCCCTTCCTCGCTGCTATCTCTGAAGCCATAAACTTTAACTTGAAGGGCTTCAAGACATTCAAAGGCTTCAAAGGCTTTCTCTTGCTGGACCAACAGGAACTGGCTTCAGGAGAATTTATGTGATGCTGTAAGAACTCTGCAAATGAATGCAGACTATGAGAACCAAAGGATTCTCCCACGGACATGTACCTGTGACAGCATTAAGGTGCGAGGGAAGGGGAAGAGGTCATGTGCATTCTCAGAAGATTTTGAAGATAAATCAGTTTAGAAGACATTGACCTCATCGTGCGAAAACATTCACTCATAGATAAGAAGTTGGTTCCGGATTTGTACGAACCCACAGATCGGTACAAGTGAGGAATCTAACTACTTTGTGAAGCACAAGTGAATATACTAGGCATGTTATGAGATGCAGACTGAGAGAGATCTAACTCGTGTGAATAGAAACTTCTTATGGTAGAAAGTGACAAAGCCATAGGATCAAAAGGGGCCGTAAAAAGAAGTTTTATTTACCACACTGGGAACTGCTAGACGGAGTGGGAGATGAGGCCGAGCAGTTCAATCTTCCGTGCCCTAACTTGGCGACGGCGGAGAAGACGATGTCCGCGATCAGCGTGAAGACGGCGTCGGAGAGGTTGCGGCAGCGAAGCGCTTCGTCACCGGCGTCGTCGAGGGCTAGCGGTGGCGCTAGGGTTCGTGCGAGGGTGGAAGAAGGGATAATGACCGCAGTGAGTGTGTATTTATAGTTACAGGGGCGGCACTGCGCTATTACACAGGTGCCCCTGGCGATTCGCATCTGAGTAACACGTGGCCTTCATGCGGAATTTTGGGGGGTTGTTCCACGTCCCACGCATGCCTGGATTGTCGGGTGGTCGTTCCTACTTCTCCGGATTTCATGTGGATAAATGAGCATTGAAAATGGATTTAAAGGTTGTCTCTGTGTCTTCTGCTGACAAGGACGTAGAGAAGACATTTGACAGTTTCAATAGAATGCATATGACTTGGAGAGATAGAATTTGAGATAGAAAGCATAGAGAGGTTAGGGTCTGATCACATTCACTTAGTTTAAAAGATTCAAACAAGAAAATATAGCTATAAGTGAATGCTTTAGAGGACAGAACACTAGTGTATATATATATATATAACATAGTGAAGATAATCATGAAGACATGTTTATATTGAAGCCAAACCAAATGTGAAGACATTGCAAGGTAACGCCATGAGTGAAACACTTCAAAATAGAACGTTTGGTGGTGGCGTTACCCACCGTATAGGAAGTATTAGACCCAGACACGGCGCACAATTATTGTGGCGCTCCGAAGTCAAATTCCATATTACTGTATTCACACTTAGAATGTATGTCTTCATTGATTGAAGATGTACGTTACTTCGTGTGTTGCACATCTAAGTCATCAATACGCATAAGTGTTAGGATGTGTGCCTGATCACAGGACATTTGAGGATTCCAGGATATTTAGCTCACACCGTAACTTGCAAAATCTCTTCTCATCCAAGGGCTTGGTGAAGATATCTGCCAATTGCTCTTCAGTGTTGACATGTATGATATCAATATCTTCCTTCACAACATGATCTCTGAGAAAATGATGACGAATTTCTATGTGCTTTGTCTTCGAGTGCTGAACTGGGTTATTGGCAATCTTGATGGCGCTTTCATTGTCGCAGTAAAGTGGCACTTGCTTCAGATGAATGCCATAGTCCTTGAGAGTTTGCTTCATCCACAAAAGCTGAGCGCAGCAAGATCCAGCAGCAATGTATTCAGATTCAGCAGTGGAGAGGGATACACAATTCTGCTTCTTTGAAGACCAACATACAAGTGATCGTCCCAGAAAGTGGCATGTACCTGATGTAGACTTCCGATCAACCTTGTCATCAGCATAATCAGCATCCGAGAATCCAACCAGATCAAACTCTGAGCCCTTTGGATACCATAATCCGAGAGTTGGGGTGTGAGCCAAATATCAAAGAATTCGCTTCACAGCTAAGTGATGCGACTCCTTTGGTGCCGCTTGAAATCGAGCACACATGCAAACACTAAGCATAATATTTGGCGTAGATGCACATAAATAAAGCAAGGAACCAATCATGGAGCGGTATACCTTTTGATCGAACTCTTTACCATTGTCGTCGGGACCCAGATGATGTTTGGCTAGCATTGGTGTTGTGAAGCCTTTGCAGTCTTGCATACCAAACTTCTTCAGGCACTCTTTGAGATACTTCTCTTGAGATATGAAGATGCCGTTGCGTTGTTGTCGTATTTGAAGACCGAGGAAGAACTTCAGCTCCCCCATCATAGACATCTGATATTGCTCTTGCATCATATAGCCAAACTCTTCACTGTACTTCTGATTGGTGCAGCCGAAGATAATGTCATCCACATATATTTGGCACACAAACAGTTCACCATCATATGTCTTCGTGAAGAGAGTGGGATCTAGGGAACCAGGTATGAAGCCTTTGCTCTTCAGGAAGTATTTGAGTGTGTCATACCAGGCTCTAGGGGCTTGTTTGAGGCCATACAGTGCCTTGTTGAGCTTGTATACCATGTCAGGATGTTTTGGATCTTCAAACCCAGGCGGTTGTGCAACATACACTTCTTCTTCAATCTTGCCATTGAGAAAAGCACTCTTCACATCCATTTGATATAGAAGTATGTTATGATGATTTGCATAGGCCAGCAGTATACGTATGGCTTCAAGTCTAGCCACAGGAGAAAATGTTTCATCGAAGTCAATGCCTTCCACTTGAGTATATCCTTGAGCAACCAGGCGAGCTTTGTTTCTGACAATTTGACCATGCTCATCTTGCTTGTTGCGGTATATCCATTTGGTGCCTATTATATTGTGCTTCCGTGGATCAGGACGCTTAACCAGTACCCATACATTGTTCAGCTCAAACTGTTGAAACTCTTCTTGCATAGCTTGAATCCATTCAGGTTCCATGAAGGCTTCTTCAACTTTCTTGGGTTCTAAAATTGAGACGAATGCGAAGTGCCCACATAAATTTGCCAGCTGAGTTGCCCTTGAACGAGTGAGTGGACCAGGTGCATTGATGCTGTCAATTATTCTGTCAACCTGCACTTCATTGGCAACACGAGGATGTACAGGGCGAAGACTTTGCTCTTGCTGATCTGCGTTGTTGTTGGGAGGAATGTCTTCAGGCTGAGCATTGTCTTCATGTGAATCAGGTGCTGAGATGATAAGTTCTTCTTCAGGATGAGCTTCAGAAGATATAATCTCTCCAATTCCCATTAGCTTGATTGATTCACTAGCTGGAACTTCATCTAGCACATCTGGCAGTTGCTCTCTTTGTGAACCATTGGTCTCATCGAACCGCACATCCACTGTTTCAACCACTTTGTAATGAAAGAGATTGAAGACTCTGTAGGAGTGCGAATCCTTTCCATATCCAAGCATAAAACCCTCATGTGCTTTTGGTGCAAACTTTGAGGTATGGTGTGGGTCCTTGATCCAGCACCTTGTGCCAAATACTCTGAAGTAACTGACATTTGGCTTCTTGCCAGTTAGGAGTTCATAAGATGTCTTGTTCAGAAGCTTGTGAAGATAAACACGATTGATTATATGACATGCAGTGTCAATGGCTTCAGGCCAGAATTTTCTTGGAGTCTTGTATTCATCTAGCATCGTTCTGGCCATCTCAATGAGTGTTCTGTTCTTGCGTTCGACGACGCCATTCTGCTATGGCGTGTACGGAGCTAAGAATTCATGTGTGATGCCCAAGGTATCAAGATATGTATCAAGTCCAGTGTTCTTGAATTCAGTGCCATTGTCACTTCTGATGTGCTTTATCTTGGCGCCATAATTGTGCATAGCTCGATTGGCGAAGCGTCTGAAGACATCCTGCACTTCAGTCTTGTAAAGGATTATGTGTACCCAAGTATATCTAGAGTAATCATCAACAATGACAAAGCCATAGAGGCAAGCCGTAGTGGTAAAAGTTGAGTAGTGAGTGGGACCAAAAAGATCCATGTGAAGCAGTTCAAAGGGTCGAGTAGTGGTCATGATTGTCTTCGAGGGATGTTTTGCCCTCGTCATCTTCCCTGCTTCGCAGGCACCGCATAAGTGATCTTTCTTGAACTTGACACCCTCGATGCCTATGACATGCTTCTTCTTTGCAAGGGTGTGGAGGTTCCTCATGCCAGCATGCCCAAGCCTTCGATGCCAAAGCCAGCATTCTGAAGCTTTTGCCAAAAGACATACTGCAAGCTGTGGCCCTACTGAGAAATCTACCACATACAAATCATCTTTTTGATACCCTTCAAACACTAGAGACTTGTCGGATTCCGTTAGTACCAGGCAACGAAATTTTCCAAATATTACGATCATGTTCAAATCGCAAAGCATTGAGACAGACATTAAGTTGAAGCCAAGGGATTCAACAAGCATGACTTTATCCATGTGTTGATCCTTTGAGATTGCAACTCTACCTAGATCCAATACCTTACTTTTACCAGTGTCAGCGAATGTGATGTGACTCTTGTCGGATGGACGTAAGGTTGAGTCCATAAGAAGGCTTCTTTTGCCAGTCATGTGATTTGTACACCCACTGTCAATAATCCATTCTGAAGACGCTGGTGTCGTACCCTACAGTGCATTTAGGGGGATAGGCTTCACGAAGAGAATTGTGAAGAAAAAACATTTGACGAACCAGTGGGTTATGAAAACTTAGATCCAGATTAGGACTAATAGGGAGAGTGGCATGCGATTTAGGAACGAAGTACATAGTAATGCCATTCGGGAATTTGATCTTGCGCCCTACAAGATGTTTAAGGTCTCCAGCAACAGCGTTAGAAGATTTTGGTTTTCTGCTGGAGACCTTTCCCTGCAAAAGAGAGTTAAGCTTTCTTAGCCACGCACATCTTCAAGGGTGGCTTAGAAGCAATAAGTCTAAGTGCAGCATCTGAGAATTTTGGCTTTGGAGCCCTAGCAAACAGTCTAGCAGGTGGACAATAGTACTCATAAGAATAGGCAGAATAGTTCTTGGTCATATGAACATGGCGGTTTGATGAACCGCTCTCAGATACATATGCCTGAGTGTAGTTTCCCTGCAAAACATTTGCGTTAGTGTGACTCAGGTGAGTCCTCTGTCTGTATGAAGCCTTTGGAACGTATGAAGCCTTTGGTCTGAGGTTTGTCTTCTTCATGTGAGGTGTCATGAAGACATTCACAGGAAGAGTTTCCAAACACCTTTTGGGCACCCAAATCTTCTTCATAGGCGGTCCATTCCTGCAGTTAGTACCAATGTACCTGGCAAACACTTCACCATTCTGATTCTTAAACAGTTTATAGTTTGCATCAAAGGATTCATCAATGATAATGGGGTTAGCACAAGTGAAGCCAGATAGATTGGATGGATCTGCTGAAGGTTCCTTTGCAGCAACCCATGTGGTTTTGGGGTATTGCTCAGGTTTCCAGTAGGAGCCATCTGCATTTATTTTCCTTACGAACCCAACACCCTCTTTCCTAGGGTTTCGGTTCAGAATCTGCTTCTTGAGGACATCACATAATGTTTGATGCCCTTTAAGACTTTTGTACATCCCTGTTTCAAGCAATGTCTTCAACCTAGCATTCACATCAGCAATAGCGGTGGTATCCTCAGCAGAGGGGTTAGTTACCACATCAACAGTTGAAGATATTGCAACAGCAGTAGCAGTGGAACATTCAGCAACAGAAGTAGCATTATCACGCTCAATGCATTTAAGACATGGTGGTTCAAATCCTTCCTGAGCGGAACTGATCTGTTCGGCGCGAAGTGACTCGTTTTCCTTTTGAAGATCTTCATGAGCCGCTCTCAATTTCTCAAGATCTTGCTTCCTTTGAAGATAATCATAGGAAAGCTTTTCATGAGTTGTTGAGAGAGTATCATGACGATCTTCAAGTTCCTGATACTTAACGCGAAGATTTTTTATGTCTTCAATTAAGGATTCAGATCGAGTCATTTCAGCACCCAACAGATCATCGCTTCTGTCTAACAGTTTTTGAATATGTTCCACGGCTTTCTGTTGTTCAGTTGCAATTTTAGCGAGTGTTTTGTAGCTGGGTTTTGAATCACAATCAGAGTCATCGTCACTAGATGTTTGATAGTGAGTAGTGCGTGTGTTTACCTTGGCACCGCGTGCCATGAAGCAGTAGGTAGGAGTGGAGTAGTCCTTGTCATTTGCATCAGTGTCGGTGATGAAGTCATTGTCTTCAGTGTTGAAGATGGACTTGGCGACGTATGCTGTAGCCAGACTTGCAATGCCAGAATCAGACTCCTCCTCAGACTCCACCTCTGCCTCCTCAGAAGCGGACTCCTCCTCTGAATCCATTTCCTTGCCAACAAACGCACGTGCCTTGCCAGATGAGCTCTTCTTGTGTGATGAAGACTTTGAGGAAGACTTGGAAGAAGACTTTGAGTATTTCTTCTTCTTCTTGTCGTCAGAGTCATATTCCTTGCTCTTCTTCTTCTTTCTGTTCTCATTGTCCCACTGTGGGCACTCAGAGATGAAGTGTCCAGTTTTCTTGCACTTGTGGCATGTTTTCTTCTTGTAGTCATGAGCAGAAGCTTCATCATTCCTTGAGCTTGATCGTGAAGACATTCTGAATCCTTTCTTCTTGGTGAATTTTTGGAACTTCTTCACCAGCATTGCAAGTTCCCTTCCAATGTCTTCAGGATCATCAGAACTGCTGTCAGATTCTGCTTCAGATGAGGAAACAGCTTTTGCCTTCAAGGCACGAGTTCGCCCGTAGTTTAGACCGTAGATATCTCTTTTCTCAGAAAGCTGAAACTCATGTGTGTTGAGCCTCTCGAGTATGTCAGACGGATCGAGTGTCTTGAAATCAGGACGTTCTTGAATCATCAGGGCTAGGATGTCAAACGAACTATCAAGTGATCTCAGCAGTGTCTTGACGATTTCATGTTTGGTGATCTCAGTGGCGCCGAGGGCTTGAAGCTCATTTGTGATGTCAGTAAGTCGGTCAAATGTGTGCTGGACATTCTCATTGTCATTTCGTTTGAAGAGGTTGCGAAGAACACTGATTCTCTGATCTCTCTGGGTTGAGATGCCTTCATTGACCTTGGAGGGCCAGTCCCAGACCAGCTTGGGTGTCTTCAAGGCACTCACACGGCCATACTATCCTTTGGTCAGATGACCACAGATGATATTCTTGGCAGTAGAGTCCAGTTGAGTGAACTTCTTGACATCAGCAGCAGTGACACCTTCTCCAGCCTTGGGAACGCCGTTCTCGACGACATACCATAGGTCGACGTCAATGGCTTCAAGATGCATGCGCATCTTATTCTTCCAGTAGGGATATTCAGTTCCATCGAAGACGGGGCACGCAGCGGAGACTTTGATTATCCCTGCAGTCGACATAGCTAAAACTCCAAGTGGTTAAACTGAATCACACAGAACAAGGGAGCACCTTGCTCTGATACCAATTGAAAGTGCGTTATATCGACTAGAGGGGGGTGAATAGGCGATTTTTATGAAAGTCTTCAAAACGTGGAAGTTATGAAGACAAACAGTAGAGATATGCCTATTACTATGCAGCGGAAGGTAGACTACACTAGGCAAGCCATGGTCAAGTATTCAATAGAGTGAAAGCACAGTGACAAATAGCTGCAGTGTAATACGGATCAGGTAGGAAGATATTATGAAGCCAAACAGATCATATAGTCACGTTGTGAAGACAAAAGATAGAGCAAGCATGCATTGACTTCACAACGAGTTAACAGAAGTAAAAGGAAGTGAAGATGAAACCAGTGACTCATTGAAAACAAAGATTTGTTGGACCAGTTCCAGTTGCTGTGACAACTATACGTCTGGTTAGGGCGGCTAGGTATTTAAACCAAAGGACACACAGTCCCGGACACCCAGTCCTGAACACGTAGCTCAGGACACCCAGTCCTCACCGTATTCCCCTTGAGCTAAGGTCACACAGACCTCGCCCAATCACTCTGGTAAGTCTTCAAGGTAGACTCCCAAACCTTCACAGACTTTGTTCATCGGCAATCCACAATGTCTCTTGGATGCTCAGAACGCGACGCCTAACCGGCTGGAGGATGCACAGTCCCCAAGTGTAATAAGTCTTCAGATCACTCAGACAAGAAGACTTAAGTGATGCCCCATTCTCTCTGGCACTGGGTGGTTAGGGCTTTATCCTCGCTAGGAATTCTCTCTCTCAAAGGCTTCGAGGTGGGTTGCTCTCAAACGACAAAAGCCGTGCACTAAAATCTGAGCAGCCTACCGTTTATGGTTGTAGGGGTGGACTATTTATAGCCACTAGGCAACCCGACCTGATTTGTCTGAAATGACCCTGGGTCACTCAAAGACATAGTTTTTTTTGTTTAGGCATCACTTCAGTCATTCTGACTGGTTCTCTTGGACCCCACTTAACAGTACGGTGGTTCCTATGACTCAACACAAATGAAAGAGGACTACGAAAGATCTAAGTCTTCGAGTTCCATAGGCTTCACGTGGTGTCTTCTCTTGTCATAGTCTTCAATGTGAATATCTTCATATACCACCATTGACTTCAATGTCTTCGTACATTTTTAGGGGTCATCTCTGGTAGTAAAACCGAATCAATGAGGGACTTTTACCTGTGTTATCCTGCAATTCTCACAAACACATTAGTCCCTCAACTAGGTTTGTCGTCAATACTCCAAAACCAACTAGGGGTGGCACTAGATGCACTTACACATACGGAGCTGAATGTAGCAGATCCGTTGACTAAGCCTCTTCCACGAGCAAAACATGATCAGCACCAAAGCTCCATGGGTGTTAGAATCATTACTGTGTAATCTAGATTATTGACTCTAGTGCAAGTGGGAGAGTGAAGGAAATATGCCCTAGAGGCAATAATAAAGTTATTATTTATTTCCTTATATCATGATAAAAGTTTATTATTCATGCTAGAATTGTATTAACCGGAAACATAATATATGTGTGAATACATAGACAAACAAAGTGTCACTAGTATGCCTCTACTTGACTAGCTCGTTAATCAAAGATGGCTATGTTTCCTAACCATGGACAAAGAGTTGTCATTTGATTAAACGGGATCACATCATTAGTTGAATGATCTGATTGACATGACCCATTCCATTAGCTTAGCACCCGATCGTTTAGTATGTTGTTATTGCTTTCTTCATGACTTATACATGTTCCTATGACTATGAGATTATGTAACTCCCGTGTGCCGGAGGAACACTTTGTGTGCTACCAAATGTCACAACGTAACTGGGTGATTATAAAGGTGCTCTACAGGTGTCTCCAAAGGTACATGTTGGGTTGACGTATTTCGAGATTAGGATTTGTCACTCCGATCGTCGGAGAGGTATATCTGGGCCCTCTCGATAATGCACATCACTTAAGCCTTGCAAGCAATGCAACTAATGAGTTAGTTGTGAGATGATGTATTATGGAACGAGTAAAGAGACTTGCCAGTAACGAGATTGAACTAGGTATTGGATACCGACGGTCGAATCTCGGGCAAGTAACATACCGATGACAAAGGGAACAACGTATGTTGTTGTGCGGTCTGACCGATAAAGATCTTCATAGAATATGTAGGAGCCAATATGGGCATCCAGGTCCCGCTATTGGTTATTGACCGGAGACATGTCTCGGTCATGTCTACATTATTCTCGAACCCGTAGGGTCCGCACGCTTAAGGTTTCGATGACAGTTATATTATGAGTTTATACGTTTTGATGTACCGACGGTTGTCCGGAGTCCCGGATGTGATCACGGACATGACGAGGAGTCTCGAAATGGTCGAGACATAAAGATTGATATATTGGAAGCCTATGTTTGGATATCGGAAGTGTTCCGGGTGAAATCGGTATTTTACCGGAGTACCGGGAGGTTATCGGAACCCCCCGGGAGCTATATGGGCCTTAGTGGGCTTTAGTGGAAGAAGAGGAGAGGCGGCCAGGGCTGGGCCGCGCGCCCCTCCCCCCTAGTCCGAATAGGATAAGGAGAGAGGGGGCCAGCGCCCCCTCCTTCTCTCTCCCTCTTTTACCACCTCGCGAATCCTATTCCAACTAGGATTGGGGGAGAAGTCCTACTCCCGGAGGGAGTAGGACTCCTCCTGGCGCGCCCTATGATGGCCGGCCGGCCTCCCCCTCTTGAACCTTTATATACGGAGGCAGGGGCACCCCATAGACACACAAGTTGATCCACGTGATCATATTCTTAGCCGTGTGCGGCGCCCCCTGCCACCATAGTCCTCGATAATATTGTAGCGGTGCTTAGGCGAAGCCCTGCGACAGTAGTGCATCAAGATCGTCACCACGCCGTCGTGCTAACGGAACTCTTCCCTGACACTTTGCTGGATCGGAGTTCGGGGATCGTCATCGAGCTGAACGTGTGCTAGAACTCGGAGGTGCCGTAGTTTCGGTGCTTGATCGGTCGGGCCGTGGAGACGTACGACTACATCAACCAAACGCTTCCGTTGTCGATCTACAAGGGTACGTAGATCACACTCTCCCCTCTCGTTGCATGCATCACCATGATCTTGCGTGTGCGTAGGAAATTTTTTGAAATTACTACGTTCCCCAACAGCCAGCCCATGCCGGGAGCTAGCATCGCGCCAACGCCTCCATGAACGCCGCCATGACGTGTTGCATGGTTTCGCTGTCGGGTGTGGCCCCCAACATCACGATGTGTGCTCAAGCATGTCGTTTGTGGTTTCAAGCTGCCTGGTGGCCACCGTGGCATCATGGCTAAACAAGAGGTTGGTGATGAAGAGCCTGCGATCGTCCGGGCGGATATGGCGGAGCATCCACGACGATGTGGACGTGGATGCAGCCGCGGCCGGATGGAGAAGCCTTAGGTCCTGGTAGATTATCTACTGATGGCATAATCCTCCAGAGCTACAATAGCCAGAAAGATGCCTTGCCGTGGGGAAGCCTCGCTGCTGGAAGTGCCATCAGTGATCTAATTTGAAGAGTCCAATAAGAGGTCAATGGAATTCTCATCTCCAATATGTTCGCATTCTAACATGTCTTTGTTGATTCAGCTGTTACATTGTGTCACGGTTCACTTGTTTTTCACCTTTTTCGTACTACTATGCACTGGAATGTCCATGTTTGCTAATTTGCAGATTGAATTGTTCTGATAAAGTAAGCTAATATATGTCACTTCTTTTTGAAAGGTATCCAGAACTCTTAACTGCATTGCTCCGGTGACAACTTTTTATTATTGTTGCCATTTTGTGTTCCGGTCAAGATTTTCTTCTTTCACAGACATTAGAAGTCTAGAACTGGGATAAAAATAAATAAAGTTTGGAATAAACTAGAATCTTAATAATCTCCAATATCTGCTCCACATGTGTGGAATCAATCATCCAGATATATATACTCGGATTGATGCAGCCATGCCCAATAAGAATCTTCATGTAAATAAATCGAAGGATTCACTACTGATGAATAGGGAGCTGCACCAGACATCATATGGTCTTTTCATTTTTGTGGTAAGACTGGACTGACCTCAAGACTTAAGTATCTCGGAACCATGCTTTTCCTGCATAGTTTTCAACATGCTATTACATGGTCTATTAAGTGCGTGTGAAGATTCTTGAATTTACCCTGACATTATGGAACCTTTGTGCTGAAACAATTAAATATGTTAATCTATAATGATAGCAATGAAGACACGTAGTTCAGTTATCAGTACAGTGTAGATGGTCATGTGGCCATTATGGCCTCTCTTCAGTATTGTGGTTAACATTGACAGGATTGATGTAATCTTCGAAACGACATGTTCCATTTTCCCTATGTATTTTTTGTTCAGATGCCCTACTACTGTTTTATTGACTGCAGGCAATCTATTTTGTATGGTATGATTTTGTTTGTTGGAGAGATACTAGTTGCCCCTTTTCCACCTGTTAGTAGGTTTTGTAGCAGACTTCTTATTGATATTATAGACGTTCTAAGGTAGACGTGGTATTTTTAGTTAGACTAATTTCTTGTATTTTATCCACTGTTATAGGAGTTTGTTACCTTTGTTTTTTGATCGAAAATTAAAATGTGCATGAATTGTCGAAGTTTGTGAAGTAGAATTAATAACCTTATGGTTATTGATCTATATATATATATATATATATATATATATATATATATATATATATCTTGGATGTCCCATAGCAATGCAAGGGCATTCAGCTATCCTTGAAAAAAAAAAGAACTGTCAAACCGATCAAGAACCTGCCAGGTCAAGCCTCTCCCTCCGCTATTTGGCACTGCCTACCCCCTCTCCCCCGAATACCGCGACAGGGAAAGATCCGGTCCATCGAGAGAGACCGATGCTGTCGACCATTGATGTCGCATGGGAGATCTGCGACAGTGGAAACAAGCTCCCCTTCCGTCAACGGCGCCTCGAGGTCACGAACACGGGTGACCCAGCGATTCGCCGCTGCCATCCCGAGCTACTTTGCCAACGTCATGGGCGTGGGCTACTGGACTTCCAGGTACTCGACCGCCGGGCTTATCGAATTGGGCCGCCACGGTGCTGCTGGCCGCCGCCGGTCTCACCATAGATGCATCATGTGACGTCGGCCATGCCAGCATCGCCACCTACGTTTCCCAAATCAGTTACCTGTACGGTCCATGCATACCCGGAGACGTTGGTGCATTCACACTTCTCATGGATCTTTGTATTAGCCTGATAGTGTTGGGATCTCGAAATTTTGATGTAGGTGAAGAAGGGATTTCTATCTCGAAATTCTGTTGTAGGTGAAGCGCCTCCTGTAGGCCATGGAGATGACCAGGGATGCATTGGGAGGCGGGCGACGTAAAGCGCTGGAAAGGAGTATTGTATTATGTATGGTCCTCCTTCACTTTTTGGAAGGTTGTATAGTCGTTTTGATACCTAAGATATAATTTCAGGTTCTACATACATATTGGTTTGAGATGTTTTCATTTTTTATAATTTCAGTGAATAATGCAATCTAGATTTGTTTTATCATGCCAATTTGAGGCATTCTGTACGGGCTGGTTGGAGGAATATTATTTTTTGATGCACTATGTGTGAACATGTTGAAGGGGCATGACCATCAACGAGCTTGTGGCAGAAGTTTGAATGTGAGTAGATCCTATCTTTTGTGTACTTATTTTCAGTCTATCAATCAAAGTGTAGAATGATTACATGTGCAGTTATTTTGGTGTGAGCTTTAACAAGGGATGCCGATTGTTATGTTGAAGAGGCTAAAATCTTCCTTGGTAAGTGACGTGCATTATGCATCTGATAAAAAAAAGAGGCTTTAGGGAGTTGATTGTGCCCATGAGAGGTGGTCCTGATATTAGGCTTGCTATAACATATCAT
Organism: Triticum monococcum; assembly: GCA_034509565.1. Taxonomy (NCBI): domain Eukaryota; kingdom Viridiplantae; phylum Streptophyta; class Magnoliopsida; order Poales; family Poaceae; genus Triticum; species Triticum monococcum. The sequence goes on along the minus strand of CM067842.1, from coordinate 68,530,279 downwards.
ATTTAACACGTAATGTTCTTTACCAACCAAATGTTCACGTTTTAGATTATAAAAAATGATGACCTCAAAGACAAAGAGCTCCAAGAACTCGGTTCTGAAACTTTTGATTAGTCTGAGTAATGAAATGTGACCCTACTGGAAGTTCTACCTCATTTCAGTTCTTCTCTTTTCTATTTAATTATCTATTTCATTCCAAGCTAACTGTCTTACATACCTATATCTTTCAATACAAGACTACACGAGGACTATGGGATATGGGATATCAAGCTCCTTCAAATAATCTGCACCAGTTCTTCTGGAGAATAATGTATATGCATGGTCTACAATGGAGTTTACAAGATAGATTCACTTACTCAAAGATTCGGCTTAACATTTTCCATAAGGATTATGTATGTTATACCAACTCTCAGTAATCTCTACTACTAATGTCTTAGTTGGTAGTCTCGCCTCACTCCACCTCATCCCACCATTCCTATCTTTCGCCCACCTTTGACATCATCACATCACAGCATGGGCTGGCCCATTAACGTGTATGTGAACGCAATCCTCCCATCGCCTGCCCTCCTCGCGATAATCCCGACGTCCTCGCACTGCCGTCCTCTTCTCTCTGATCTCCTCTACCAGCGTGCCTTCCTTGCGATCCTCCCGACGTGTCCTCGCGTCGCCGTCCTCTTCTCCCCAAACTCCTCTACCAGGGGGACTCCTCTATGACCCAGGCAGAGCAAACATTGTACGCAGGTTTTTTGGCTTTCACCGGTTCGTTCTCTACCCCTCCTCCATGACTCCCTCGTCATCGATTTTTTTCGACGTCTAAATGCAATCCCTTCGTGGGGAAGTATGGTGTGAAGGAGAGAGGTCGCGATGGCGAAGGTGAGGTGGGCGTCATCCCGTTTTAAAGGAGAGGGCTCCAGCAAGAAATGTCTCACTACGGCGAAAACCGAGCGGAAGGGGAGGGTCCGACAGGAAAACATAAGGGTGTGTCATGGGGTGGAGTTTTTATATTGATACACTAGATCACGGGAACCTGACGTTGACCTTAAGGTTGGTGTATGAGAGAGAAATAAGCTTCAATATCAATAATTTGTCTGATTCATTTATATACAGTATAGCCCGTAGCAACGCATGGGCATTTTACTAGTAAATAATAAGGGACAAGCCTCAGTGTGGACACGGTCCGGGCCGGTCCAGTCCTTGACCGAGCCGCCGTTTTGACCGGCCGCCGGCGGACCAGACCGGACCGGACCGACCAGCTGGGCGGTCCTGATTTCAGGGCTCGGACCGACCGCGCTCCAGCCCGGACTGGACCAAGAGGACCGGCCGTGGTCACCGTCGATGTGGGCACAACGCGCACGAGGGGTTGCTAGACAGCGCAGGAGGAGGTGTAGGGCGCTCGATGGTCCAGACCGGAGGTGGTGTACACATGGAAGCGACAGGACGCGGCGGGCGCCGACCGGCGGGCGCCATTGTTAGCCATGAAACTGCGCGTGTTTCCTCCTTAGCAGTTTTTCTGTCGCATGCAAGTATTGTAGTGCGTGCATGAGCCCACGATTTTTTGTGTGCGGGCCTTGCCGTGATTAACGGATCAAATCTGATGTGAAGTTAGACGTGGGATGGCGCCGTGATTATAGGATCGAGCCTGTTTCTGTCGTTCTTTTTCTTTTTGGTAGTGATATATTCCTAAGAATGATTTTTACGTAAACTTATGTACTAATTGAATTGGATTGCTTCTGTTACCTAAAATCGTGGGGCAGTTATTACAAACCAAACAAAGATATCACGTATAGATTTGGTAAGAAAGTCACGTAGGAATAGAATGTTCCTTCTGTTTTCTGTTCGACTTGATAAAAGGAAACGGAAGCATGGGATGGGCGCATGATTTTTGGATTCTCTCGTTAGTCGCTAGTAAAAGGAAACGGCAGCGAAGGGCTAGTCAAGAATGGCGCCGCGATTATCGGATCGAACGCCGGCACTCTTGTTCTTTCTATTCTCTGTCTGACTGAATACAAGGAAAAAAGGCAGCGCGTGATCTGGGTCTTCTTCTACCTCTTGCCCCTGTCCCTGTGTCAATTGCATGAGTGAGTACTTGATTCCCATGAACAGCGCCAGGTGGGACACGTCCAGGGTGTCGCCGGTGGCCGCGGTGAAGAAGAACAGCCCGCACCTTCGGTCCGCTCGGTCGGACCGGGCAAATACCGGACCGGACCGAGAAAATTTCGGGCCGAAATTTAGTAACCGGACCGAACAAATTCTTCAGCGGGCCAGGACCGGACGATCCGGTCCAGAACGGGCCACGAGCAGGCCGAAAAGCCCGCTCGCTCCGTCCAGCCTGAGACGAGCCCCTCATAATCGCCCCGGACCCCTCTTTTCGAGAAACCCTACCACCAGCAGGCCCGCCGTAATCGACAAGATCCATCGATCGCCTCGCCCTCGTGAGATCCAGAGTCGACGAAACACTCTCCTCGGATCGACATGGAGAGTAAGAACCACAGCAATAATCGAGTTGCCCCTCCTGAGAGCCTACGGCGCCTGCTCGAGCAGCTCAAGGAGGAGAAAGATCGAGTTAATTCGCTCCGGGAGGAAATCAGGACGCTGCGCCTCGAGCTGTTTGGTAGTCAGGGAGGAGCCCGCGGCATGCCGGAGCAGCCGAGGATTCGTCCGTCGTCGCCTCGTGAGTCCACAGAGATGGATGGGGAATCTGCTCGGCAGTCTCAGCTTGTTTCTTGCACGCCCCATGAGAACGAGACCCCTCAGTACTCTCGTCGTGGCAGCAACAAGGGGAAACGCGGAGGTAGTGCCGGTGCCGCCGCTCCGCCGGCGAGGCCACACCATGATTCAGCCATGGATCAGCAGCAGGTCCAAGACCAAGGCTACCACAAAAAGGTTGATGTCTCTGATGGTGGTGATGATGATATGAAGGAGATGGAGATGGATGGAGGCAAATCGGAGAGGAGGAGGAGATGGCCTTTGCCTCGTACCGTAGAAGCTGGGAATCTAGCTGGGGAGCGACTGGCCGCGCCTTCTTGGAGGACACGAGTGAGTACTACTTAAGGCATCTTCAATGGTTGTAAGATAGTTGTTGGTACACTTTGTCACATAAGATTTTTTTTATTTTTTATGATGTGTCATACAATAAATAAGGAAAGATAAGATAGTTGTATGTACATGAACCAACACCCCTTGCACAAGCTTCAATGTAGAATGAGAAAGCATCTTATTTATTGTCTCACATCTTATTGGGCAAATTAGATACAATCCATTAGAGTTGTTGTATGTTAAAATGTTGGTTGATGGCATGGAGTATGAAGATGCCCTTACTACTGATCAGTAGCAAGTAAACAGATTCGTGCATGCTTATGCTTTGATCCAATTCATGTCAGATTTCTGTAACATCCATGCATGGACTTCTATTTGGTTTGTGTTTGCAGCGACAATGAGTCCCATGCACTTCACCCACTGCACGCCTGGATGTGACCCAGGTGATGCCGCGATCGCAGGGGGCACCCTGCAGATCTTCACCGTCAAGCTCGTGGAGATAAAAGGCGGCCTCGAGTGGCCATTGTCCGTGTACGGCGTGGTTGCCGCGCGAGACTGCGTGGATCACAGCCGCAACCTCCTCTTCTCTTGCGATAGGTGGAGGTCGCAAAAGCTCAGTCAAGATGTACATATGATGATCATTTCCTACACTTTATGTTATTTACTTTTTTCTCGTCTGCACATATGGTGGCATTCTTCCGTACTTGTCTTCTCTTGCTGTCATATTGTGTCAATTAAAAAGAAAGGATTAGATGTTTTGTTCTTTTAGGATTGCTGGCACTAATGGGTTGTTTGCTGCCGCCTACAGGATCCTTTTTTGCGCTTGATTGGCCCGTCTCGTGCCATTGTGTTTACCGATGATGTTTACTTTGAAACCGAGCTAAAAGTAAAAGGCAAAACACCGTCTCAAGATGTAGCATTGATCAGCAAGAGGCGCCATTACAGCGGAGGGCGTACCATTTGCTTCAGCAACTGCTTCTGCACAATAGAGTTATGCATGGAGCGTATTCATGAAACTGTCCAGGCCACCATATTGGGTGTCCGTGTCAAAAACGGGCCATGGCCTTTCGATTATGGCGGTCAAGTTGCTTGCCTCTCACCATCACGGACATATAAGGTCACTGGTGGTAAAGTCACTTACACTACTCACGCCCCATCCATGGAAGTTGTGATGCTTGCTTCACGTGGTAGAACTATGCCTAAGGGTTCACACGGTTACCTTCGTCTATCAAGGCATGTAGTTTCTGTAGAATTGGAAGGAAGCCTGAATGTTGTCATACAAGCCTACTCGGAATCTGGTGATATCACCGCTCAAGGTGAGGTTTGCTTCATGCCCAAAGCTTGCAATATAAGTCAGGAGACATGTTTCTTGGGTGACCGTGACCCTAAGGTGGAAGTGGAGATTACCGTCGCTTGGTCTCTTCTTGTTTCGAACAGTCGTCATTTGATGATGAATGGAATGGATTTTGATGAGTTGAAAGAAGCGGTCAGTGGGTTAGGAGTTTGATGGCTCGCTTAGAGATCATATCACTGTGTGGCAATGGGCAGTTTTGAAGCTTCGGGTGATTTGGAACTCGGTGTTCTTTCCTCTCTTGATGTTACCTATTAATGTATCAGTTGTGTGCTGAAATGTGTGTAATGTGAAATTATGTAACAAATTTTGCTAACACTTAGTTGTTTCTAATTAATTTACTTCGAATATGAGCACCTAAGTCAATCATCACAAATATCAAATATAGTACTCCCTACGTTCACAAATATAGTTCTAGCTTTTTTATGAATTGGATGTATATAGAGACGTTTTTCTGTATTTGTTCACTCATTTCAGACTACATGTCCATATTGAAATATCCAAAAGATCTTATATATTTTTTAACAGAGTGAGTACTAAATAGTAGAAATATATAAGACCATGCATACATAGAAGATATTAGCTATTGGGGGTTGTTGGCATTACTACGTGGGGGGTGACCATAGTTTGACAACAAACATGTTGTAAACTTTATATTTCCAGAAGTACTACCCTCTTGGTGATATATTTTGTCGGTTGTCCATGAGACCAAACTCATGGATAAGTTAAGCGATATGACTGTTGGTATTATTGGATCTCCCTACATTGCTGTTGGTAATCACTTTGGTTTGCTGCCGCTGAAAATGGTTTCCCTAAATTAGAGGTATTTGGTGGTATGGTCTGTGTAAAATACACTCCCTATTTTAATTTGGTGCAGATATACATATAAGTATTAGAAGTTAACTTTTGGATTGAATATCAGTAGTACCATATTGACACAATATTGTGTGCACTCATACATACATGTCATACGGAGATTAGAGGAGGAGGGGGGGGGGGGTAGATTTCTGAAGAAAGAATTTTCGCAAAAAAAAAGTGGCATTCATCTAAATTCTAAAGTACATATATAGATATGAAAGGCTATATACAACTTGAAGATTGGGCCATCAAATTTCATGGTTACATCATATATCGTACATGCTTATAAGGGGCATCCATCTGGGCGTGAAAGATGAGACTTTCGAGCGAGGTTGAGAGTATGGACCGGGACGAATTCTTCGTTAGTATGGAGTTATTCAAAAGATCTATCAACTTTACGTGGGAAACTGCCGAGAGAATGGACTATGTGCATAATCAACCATCTAGTTCTCTCCAACTAAAGCAATCTGAAATTGTTGTATGAGTTCTGTGCTGAAATATCTGTAATGCACCTGGATTAATATTACATATGCTTTTTTTAGGGAAAATATTACATATGCTGAATTAGTGTGCGCCGCGGTAACAAAAAAAGGGCCCAAATCCGAGCCCAATAAACAAGGCGGGTCCAGTGCCTGTACGTTTGGCCCAGCCCAACGAACCAACAGCTTTATGTACGTTTCAGGAATTGCGATCCGACTCCGAACATGCATGCATGTCCCAGTTCGACATGGTTACCAACTTAACTAGTACTAGTACTGTAGTTTTCATCATGGGGCGATCTGTATACACCACGGGTACGTATGTTCACGATCGATCGAGCCTCGGTCGATCAATCAGTTAGCAAATCGAACTAGTTGTAGCCGCGAAAAGCAAGCTTAATTTGATGGATCTATCGTTCAGCCCGTTGGTCATGGCCTCTACGTCGTCTTCCTCCGAGCTGCCGGACGGGGAAGTCCTAGTCCCCGCTCCCGATCCGCTCGTCCACGTCGCCTTCAACCAGCACGGCACGCACTTCGTCGCGGCCACGGCCACCGACTTCCACGTCTTCTCCTGCCACCCTCTCGAGCGCGTCATGCACCGGCGCGGCTCCGACGGCTGCACGTTCAAGGTGACCTCCGCCCAGCTGCTCACGCGGTCTCAGCTGGCCGTCGCGACGCGGAGGCCCAGCGCCGTCAGCGGCGCCGTCGACGGCCACGTCATCGACTTCTGGAACGGCATGTGCAAGCCCAAGGACGCCAGGACCAACACCGTCAGGAGCCCGTGCGGCGCCGTCGGCGGCTTCCGCCTGCGGGGCGACCACATGCTCGTCGCCGGCGAGGGGACGGCCACGCTGTTCGACGGCGTCCACTGGGAGAAGGAGGTGACGACGGGGCCCAACCCGCTGGGGCTGTGCGCCATGGAGGAGCCAAATGGGCCCGCGACGCTCGTCTACGCCCTGCCGCTGCCGGAGGCGGGATCGGTGCAGGTCCGCCGGCGCGGCAGGGCCGGCAACGTCAGCGTGCGCGCGCACGGCTCGGGCGTGGCGTGCCTCGCGCTGTCCCCCGACGGACGGCTGCTCGCCACCGCCGGCACCCGAGGCACGCTCCTGCGCATATTCAGCACCGCCGACGGCACCAAGCTCCAAGAGGTATGCACAGCATGTCTCAAAGCTGTCTACTCTTTCGATCATGAACTATTGCATTGGTCTACTCTTCAGTTTTGACCTCAGACTTTCAAAAGCTTTTAAGGAACTTAGATAAGGTGATTTGAAAAGACAGATTCACTACTCCATACATGTGCTCTTACTAAGATGTTTTTTCAGTGGTCAATATAGAAAAAATCTCGGAATCAATAACAGTAATAATCCTAAACAAAGGATAGCTTCAAAAAAATATCCTAAAAAGGATCAATAATCAAATAGAAATAAGTATTTTCCTCATTTTGTAAAAAGCATGTTTTCTTTCTAAAGATATAATTTTAGGAATTTTACTTGCTTGGTCGTAAGGCAACACATGCACACATGTCGTGTGTTCTAGCATGCTTTTGGTGAGAAATCACCCTAAGGCGAGTCAACCAAAATTCTCATTGAAATCCTATAATATAACTAAATAAGTGATCTTAATAATATGCAAACGTGTCACATGATATGTACCTACGCATGAGAACATTATTTTATTATGCTATACTGCTGGAGTACTTCTATATTTTAATATACAAGATAATTAAATAAAGTAAATAATTAAGACTTCCTGTTCCAAATAATAACCGTTTCATATAATCAAATTTCATTGTAAACATATTGCAACTTATTCGCGCGGCATGGTCGGATATCATCTACTTATATTTAGAAGAGCGTTTGGACCATTACTTTAATGATCTAAACATTTTTATATTTCTATTAGAGGGAGTAGATTGGAACTTCATCTTGTTCACATGTTGGTGTTTTTGACTCTTGTTGTAGCTGAGAAGAGGCACCGAAGGGGCAGACATCCACTGTATCGCCTTCTCCCATGACTCCAAATGGTTAGCGGTGTCCAGCGACAAGGCAACGGTGCATGTTTTCAGCATCAATGACTTCAACCTCACAAGCTCTACTCTCGAGGAAGACCATGCCAGCAATGACCTTCTGGCGGCACCACTAGTACTACCATCTTCTCCCGCACCCGCAACAACCAACCAGAGCTCATCACGCATGTCATTTTTGAAAGGTGGGTGGATATTCCTACATTTTAACTGGTAAAATTAACATCGCTCCATACAATTTTTTACTCAATCAAAATCTTAACATAACACTTCACTCCTCATGGACACACAGGCTACCTGCCGACGTATTTCAGCTCGAAGTGGTCGTTTGCCCAGTTCCGGATCCCTAACGCCTGGACCAAGTGCTCCGTGGCGTTCGACCGGAGACACCCAAACACCATTACCATCGTCTGCATGGACAAAAGGTGCGCTGAAGAAGCTAAAATCACTCTCCCAATTTTATATTGACACACATGTCACATGTGCAACATATTGTCACACACGCGCATGTGGTATTCTGTATCACACGCTCGCCCGAGCCTACCTCCCACTTCTTGATCCATTTTGTTTAGAAGTTTCTGAGACGATAGCATGCCGTTACATGCTGACAACGACTGTCATGGTGTGCGTGCAGGTTCTACCGCTGTGAGTTCGACCCGGTGAAAGGAGGCGACATGGTGCCGGGGGTGTACCACCAGAACTTCATGGACCTGTGAAGGGATTAGGGACGCAAGGAAGCAAGACACTTCTTTAGGTCCAGTTGGAAGTCAATATACTTTCAGGTTGATGATGTCTTAGATTTTTCCACGTAGACGTACCTCTATGGTGTTGTATGAATCATGACTTTTTTGACACTTTGATCATCTTCGTTTTTAATGAATATAATGCATGCAACTCACCCGCATAATTCAACGAGAAAAAAGAATTATACGGCGCCAAGGTGCAACCACAAGTCATAAGGCCTGACCTTCATATGGAGCCCACCGCATCACAGTTCCCATCTTCTTCATCTATTGTCAGAGCATCTCTAGCAGACCCATTAAAACCGCACGGTCCACATAATTCCGACGACTATACGGGTTTGGTCCGATTTTTGGCCACACCAGACCCCGTATAGTCGGCCTGACCCGTAAAAATTTACAGTGGCCCGAAAACGACCCCCCCCCCCCCCCCCCCCCCGCGCGCTGTATATATCCGGGTCCGCGGCCGTGATACGGGTGGAAACCCTATCCCACAGCCGCCGTGATTCCCCATTTCCTCCTGCGATTTCTCGCTGCCGGTGACCTAAATCCGCTGCCACGTCCACCGATCCGCCACGATGTGGGACAGAAAGTGGAACTCTGGCCGGCGCGGTGGCGGCGACCCTGAGCGGAAGCGATGCGTCACCGCCGACGCGGCGAGGAAGCGGTCCGCCCGGCGGTACACCAACCATGGCCTTAAGCCGCCACCATCACTCCTCCGCAGCGAGACAGGGGAGTACGACCGGCGACAGGCTCGGCTATCGTACAACACAAGTAGCTCCTCCGGTGCGTGCAGCTCGCGTACGCCGCTGCGCCAGTCAAGAGGGAGGCGGAGGATCTCACTCAGCTCAGCGCGGTGAAGAGGGAGCACGAGGCGGAGCGGCTGCACGCCGGCGTTGTCGGGCTTGAAGACAACATTCCCCCATCTGAGGCGGGCACCATCAAGGTGGCGATTATCGCGCGCTGTGTGCGGGAGGAGGAGGTGGCGGCGCAGCACCGCCACCGGGACGAGGAGGTCAATGATGTCCTACTCGAGCAGGGCCTCGCCAAGACGCGGGAGAAGGAGGTGTGGGGCCGCGAAGCCGAAGCGCAGGACTCCATGTACATCGACCTCACCTCCGACAACGACGACGAGTGATCGCCGCCACTGCCGCAGCGTCGCCACCGCACCCGCAGGGCTCCGGTGAGCCCCATTTTGGCCAGTTTAGGGTTAGGGTAGGCCAATGCGCAGTAATCAATGAACTATATGTATGTATGAATGATGGATACGTCTCCGTCGTATCTACTTTTCCAAACACTTTTGCCCTTGTTTTGGACTCTAACTTGCATGATTTGAATGGAACTAATCCGGACTGACGCTGTTTTCAGCAGAATTACCATGGTGTTATTTATGTGCAGAAACAAAAGTTCTCGAAATGACCTGAAACTTCACGGAGCAACTTTTTGGAAAATATAAAAAAATACCTGCAAAAGATGAGGCCAGGGGCCCACCAGCTATTCACGAGGGTGGGGGCGCGCCTGCCCCCCTAGGGCGCGCCCCCTACCTCGTGGGCCCCCTAGAGCTCCTCCGACTCCAACTCCAACTCTATATATTGTGTATCGGGGAGAAAAAAATAGGAGAGAAGGATTCATTGTGTTTTACGATACGGAGCCGCCACCAAGCCCTAAAACCTCTCGGGAGGGCTGATCTGGAGTCCGTTCGGGGCTACGGAGAGGGGAATCCGTCGCCATCGTCATCATCAACCATCCTCCATCACCAATTTCATGATGCTCACCGCCGTGCGTGAGTAATTCCATCGTAAGCTTGTTGGATGGTGATGGGTTGGATGGGATCTATCATGTAATCGAGTTAGTTTTGTTAGGGTTTGATCCCTAGTATCCATTATGTTCTGAGATTGATGTTGCTATGACTTTGCTATGCTTAATGCTTGTCACTAGGGCCCGAGTGCCATGATTTCAGATCTGAACCTATTATGTTTTCATCAATATATGAGAGTTCTAGATCCTATCTTGCAAGTCTATAGTCACCTATTATGTGTTATGATCCGTTAACCCGGAAGTGACAATAATCGGGATACTTACCGGTGATGACCGTAGTTTGAGGAGTTCATGTATTCACTATGTGTTAATGCTTTGTTCCGGTACTCTATTAAAAGGAGGCCTTAATATCCCTTAGTTTCTGTAAGGACCCCTCTGCCACGGGAGGGTAGGACAAAAGATGTCATGCAAGTTCTTTTTCATAAGCACGCATGACTATATTCGGAATACATGCCTACATTACATCAATGAACTGGAGCTAGTTCTATGTCACCCTAGGTTTTGACTATTACATGATGAACCGCATCCGGCATAATTCTCCATCACTGATCCATTGCCTACGAGCTTCCCATATATTGTTCTTCGCTTATTTACTTTTCCGTTGCTATTGCTATCATCATTACAAAATACCAAAAACATTACTTTTGCTATCGTTACCTTTTGCTACTGTTACCACTATTATCATATTACTTTGCTACTAAACACTTTGCTGCAGATATTAAGTTTCCAGGTGTGGTTGAATTGACAACTCGGCTGCTAATATTTGAGAATATTCTTTGGCTCCCCTTGTGTCGAATCAATAAATTTGGGTTGAATACTCTACCCTCGAAAACTGTTGCGATCCCCTATACTTGTGGGTTATCAAGACTATTTTCTGGCGCCGTTGCCGGGGAGCATAGCTCTATTCTTTGAGTCACATGGGATTTATATCTGCTTATCATTATGAAGAACTTGAGAGATCCAAAAACCAAGATTTATCGCTCAACTACGAGGGGAGGTAAGGAACTGACATCTAGCTCTGCACTTGATTCACCTTCTGTTATGAGTAAGCTTGCGACACCTAAACCTGCTTCTGCTATTTGTTCTGATATGTCGCATGTTATTGATGATGCTACTTCTGCTATGCATGATACTTATGATGAAACTACTTCTATGCTTGATACTACTATGCCACTTGGTGAAGTTCTTGATGAACCACTTGCTAGGGCTAGAGAGAATGAAAATATTGAATCTGATAATACTGATGAAATTGATGATGAAGACTTGCCTGTTATTCCTGAGGGTTATGTTTTTGATAAAGAAGCTTCTTTAGCTATTTTAGCTTACAAAGATAGATACGAACTCAAGAGGTTATTAGCTAAATGGAATCAACAATCACTAAATGCTAGAATGAAACCTGACCCAGCTTTTGCTACTTCACCTATCTGTGTTACTGATAAGGATTATGAATTCTCTGTTGATCCTGATAAAATTACATTGGTTGAATCTGATCATTTTCATGGCTATGAATCTGAAACTGTTGTGGCACATCTTACTAAATTAAATGATATAGCTACCCAGTTCACTAATAATGAGATAACTCGCTACTTTTATATCCTTAAAATATTTCTGTTCTCATTAAAGGGTGATGCTAAGATATGGTTTAATTCTCTTGATTCTGGTTGTGTGCGTAGTCCCCAGGATATGATTTATTATTTCTTTGCTAAATATTTCCCTGCTCATAAGAAACAAGTTGCTTTAAGGGATATATATAATTTTGTGCAAATTAAAGAAGAGAGTCTCCCACAAGCTTGGGGGAGGCTTCTCAAGTTATTTAATGCTTTGCCTGAGCATCCTCTTAAGAAAAATGAAATACTTGATATCTTTTATAATGAACTAACTGATACTTCTAGAGATTACCTGGATAGTTGTGCTGGTTCTGTTTTCAGGGAAAGGACACCGGATGAAGCTTAAATTCTATTGAATAATATGTTAACAAATGAAAATAATTGGACACCTCCTGAGCCAGTTCCTGAGCCTATTCCTAAACCAACTCCGAAGAAGAGGGGTATTCTATTTCTCAGTCCTGAAGATATGCAAGAGGCAAAGAAATCTATGAAAGAAAAAGGTATTAAAGCTGAAGATGTTAAGAATTTACCTTCTATTGAAGAAATACATGGTCTTAATTTATCGCCTGTCGAAGAAACATATGATCTTAATCCATTACCTATTGAAGAAACTCATGGTCTTGATAACCCGACACAGGTAGTAAAGGTAAGTTCTCTCTATAGATATGATAAAGCTGAAATCCCATTTACTAAATTTGCTAGCCCATGCTTAGATGAGTTTGATAAATTTATGGCTAAACAAGAAGATTTTAATGCTTATTTTGGTAGACAATTGAAATACAATTCAAATATGCTTGAGCACTTGGGTGATTATATGGCTAATGTTAAAAGTGAACTTAAACTTATTAGTAAACACGCTTCTATGGTTACCACTCAAGTAGAACAAGTACTTAAAGCTCAAAATGATTTGCTCAATGAATTGAATAGTAAGAATAATGATTATGCTGTTAGAGGTATGACTAGAGGTGATAAAATGACTCGGGAACCGCTGTATCCTGAAGGCCACCCTAAGAGAATTGAGCAAGATTCTCAGAGAAATAATGTGGATGCACCTAGTCCTTCTAATAGGAAGAAAAAGAAAAATGATAGGACTTTGCATGCTTCTAGTAAACCTATCGCTGAAACACCTGAGAATCCAAATGATATTTCTATTTCTGATGCTGAAACACAATCTGGTAATGAACCTGAAACTAGTGATAATGTTAATGATAATGCTCATGATGATGCTCAACCTATTAATGATAATGGTATAGAAATTAAACCTGTTGTTGATCTTGATAACCCACAATCAAAGAATCAACATTATGATAAGAAAGACTTTATTGCTAGGAAACATGGTAAAGAAAGGGAACCATGGGTTCAGAAACCCATGTCTTTTCCTCCCAAACCATCCAAGAAAAAGGATGATGAGGATTTTGAGCGCTTTGCTGAAATGATTAGACCAATCTTTTTGCGTATGTGATTAACTGATATGCTCAAAATGAATCCTTATGCTAAGTACATGAAAGATATTATTACAAATAAAAGAAAGATATCGGAAGCTGAAATTTCCACCATGCTTGCTAATTATACTTTTGAGGGTGGAATACCTAAGAAACTAGGAGATCCCGGTGTACCAACTATATCATGCTCCATTAAAAGAAATTATGTTAAAACTGTTTTATGTGATCTTGGAGCCGGTGTTAGTGTTATGCCTCTCTCTTTATATCGTAGACTTGATTTGAATAAGTTGACACCTACTGAAATATGTTTGCAAATGGCTGATAAATCAACTGCTATACCTGTCGGTATTTGTGAGGATGTGCCTGTTGTAGTTGCAAACGTTACTATTTTAACGGACTTTGTTATTCTTGATATTCCCGAGGACGATAGTATGCCTATTATTCTTGGAAGACCCTTTTTGAATACTGTAGGGGCTGTTATTGATTGCACTAAAGGCAATGTCACTTTTCATGTTAATGGTAATGACCATATGGTACACTTTCCGAGGAAACAACCTCAAGTCCACAGTATCAATTCTATTGGAAAAATTCCATCGATTATATTTGGAGGTTTTGAATTTCCTCTTCCTACTGTCAAGAAGAAATATGATATTCTTATTGTTGGGGATGTGCATATCCCCGTTGAGGTAACATAGTGTTATTCGAAATTTCTTCGGTTCCATGTTATTCGGAATGAGTTCGTTAACAAGACCTGATCAACCTTGTTAGTGGATTCCTTTTGATGAGCATGAGATCGATGAAACTAGAAGGCACAACCTTCTGTACCCCACTTTTAGTTTTTGTTATTTATATTAAATAAAATAAAAATAAATATTTTTCTGTCTGTTATCTGATTATCCGTGCAATATAAAAATACCCCGAAAATAAAAGTTCTCCAAATGCCCTGAAATTTAAATATGTTTTTTCTAGAATATTTGAGAATGTTTGGCACTGAGAACACAGCAGGGGGGTCATCCACTTAGCCACGAGGGTGGAGGGCGCGCCCTACCCCCCTGGGCGCGCCCCCTGCCTCGTGGGCCCACGGTGGCCCTCTTCCACTTATCCTTTTACCCACACACTCCTTCTTCCTTCCACAAACATGAACAACCAGCTCAAACCCGAGTCCAAGCTCGTTTTGCTACCATTTTTGATCTCCTTGCTCAAAGCACCTCTCACAAAACTGCTTGGGGAGATTGTTCCTTGGTATGTGACTCCTCCATTGGTCCAATTAGTTTTTGTTCTAGTGCTTTATTCATTGCAAATTTGTGCTGCCTAGGTGACCATGTTCTTGAGCTTGCATGTCAAATTTATATGGTTCCAAGTAGTTTTGATGCATGATATAGGCCCTAGGCACTTGTAGGAGTAGTTGCTATCAATATTATTGAGTTTGGTTTACTTTTATTTTGAAGTTACTAAAAATTTCAGAATTTTTCAGAAAATGATGAAGAGACTTTTGAGGGGCTCATCGAGCCGAAGCTCGAATGAAAAGGCACAGAAGCCTAAGTATAATCTGCCTCGCACCGCGGAGGTTCGGTCATGTGAATGGCCTTCCGATGATTTCTTGAGAGCAGCCGGGATTTATGAAGATTTTTATGAATTGGCTAAGAATGCAGGCCTCACCGCTTTCCTCCACGACCAACGCGATAAGTATCTCTTACTCACAAATATCTTTGTGCAAAACTTTCATTTCCATTCTAGGATCTCACCACCTACGGTGGAGTTTTATTTATATGATGAGCATAAGGAGATGTCACTTTATGATTTTTGTCGGGTTTGTTTAGTCCCTTTCGTGGGCAAGACAGAGGAACCACATCGCGAGTACGTGGATGGGTTTATTGATACTATCACTGTAGGGGAAATAAGGAAGGTTTCCGATGCACGAATCACTAGTATACATTTTCCTGTTTTACGCTATTTCGCATTATTTGCTAGTCGTTGTTTAATTGGTTGCGGAAACTGTGGAAACCTTAGTGTTCCTGATATTATTATTTTTCTCCACGGTTTATTCAGTGATAACTTTGTTAGTATGGGCAACATTATTGCTAAACAGTTAAGTCTGAACCGTACAAAGGGCCTCATCTTTGGAGGCATCTATGCTTCACGCCTAGCTGCACATTTTAACATACCTATTAGGCATTATGAGAAGGAAGGAAAAGTGTTGCCTCGTGTTTATTTAGATTATAAGAGTATGGTGGCACATGATTTTATTGTTAAGAATAGGGAAGGAGAGCTTAAATGCAAATGGTTCTTTGATAAACATCATCCTGAGAATATTACCCTGCCTGCTCCTTCTTTGTTTGATTTAACTGCAGGCCAGTACCTTGTTCCGTTAGAGGTTATTCACGCCTACCGGAACCCTGCACCAGCGATGGAGCCAGAGCCGGAACCACGAGTTGATCATTCACGACAGTCTAATTACCAGTGGGATCCGGAGATGATTGCCAATCAATGGCAATCGAAGTGTTCTTCCTCTTCGCAGTACGACCCCAACTATTATTATGGATATCCGCCAGGCCAGCCGTGGCCAAAGACCAACTTAGGCCAAAAGCCTAAGCTTGGGGGAGTACGTATTTCCCACCGACATTACATTTATGTTCAGACACTCATTGCTAGATGTCGATGCTCATACTTTTTCATTGTATCATTCATGCTAGTTTATTTCCTTTTTATGCTTTCTTCTTGTGTGTTTAATAAACCTTAATAAAACCCCAAAATATTTTTTGTTCTTCTTTTTGCTTGTTTGGAGCTTTCCCGTGTAAATAGTTTTATTTCTTTTCTTTGGGGTCGATAGGAGAAGACCATGATTAAATTGTTGAGGGGGCTCTTATATGCATAAATATTGATCTGACAAAAGAGTCCATATTGCCTTGTCTTCTCTTGTTTATTAAATGCTTGCAGATTCCAGCTTAGTCCAATGCACGTGCACAATTATTACTATTCACATCGTTCGGTCGTGCAAGTGAAAGGCAATTATGACGATATATGATGGACTGACTAAGATGAGAAAAGCTGGTATGAACTCGACCTTTTTTGTTTTTGTAAATATGATTAGTTCATCGTTCCTGATTCGGCCTATTATGAATAAACATGTTTGCAATGACAACTAGAGATCATAGTTCTTGTGCCATGCTTGATTAGCTATGAGTTATAATGGTTTACCTTGCGTACCAACATGCTATTGAAATGGTTATGATGTGCTATGATAGGGTGGTATCCTCCTATGAATGATTTAAGTGACTTGACTTGGTGCATGTTCACGCATGTAGTTGAAACAAAATCAACATAGCCTTCACGATATTTATGTTCATGGTGGATTATATCCTACTCATGCTTGCATTCGGTATTGATTAATTTTAATGCATGTCATGACTGTTGTCGCTCTCTAGCTGGTCGCTTCCCAGTCTTTTACTAGCCTTCACCTGTACTAAGCGGGAATACTGCTTGTGCATCCAATCCCTTGAACCCCAAAGTTATTCCACATGAGTCCACTATACCTACCTATTTACGGTATCTACATGCCGTTCCAAGTAAATTTGTATGTGCCAAACTCTAAACCTTCAAATAAATATCATGTTTTGTATGCTCGAGTAGCTCATGTATCAACTAGGGCTGTTCGTATCTTCCATCTTACGCGGGTTATTCTCAAGAGGAGTGGACTCCGCTCCTCACTCACGAGAAAATGGCTGGTCACCGGGATGCCCAGTCTCATGCTTTATGCAAACTAAATCAAAATAATTGCAAACAAAACTCCCCCTGGGACTCTTGTTAGTTGGAGGCACTCGTTGTTTCGAGCAAGCCATGGATTGATGCTTGTTTGTGGAAGGGGGAGTATAAACTTTATCATTCTGTTTAGGAACCGCCTATAATGTGTGTAGCATGGAAGATATCGCCATCTCTTGGTTGTTATGTTGACAGTGAAAGTATAGCGCTCAAAATATTATTTATCTCTATTTCAAAACCGAGCTCTAGCACCTCTACAAATCCATGCTTCCCTCTGCGAAGGGCCTATCTATTTACTTTTATGTTGAGTCATCATCTTCTTATTAAAAAGCACCAGCTGGAGAGCACTGCTGTCATTTGCATTGATTATTGTTAGTTTACATTGGGTATGACTTGACTGGATCTCTTTTACCATGAAATACAATGTCTAGTCGGTCCTTGATCTTTAAAGGTGCTCTGCATTTATGTTTTGCGGTCTCAGAAAGGGCTAGCGAGATACCATCTTGTTATATCATATTATGATTATTTTGAGAAAGTGTTGTCATCCGAAATTTATTGTTATTGCTTGCTAGTTGATTATGCCATTGATATGAGTAAACTAGAGACCTAAGCATTATTGCGAATGTGTTTAGTTATAATCTTTGCTGAAAACTTGAACGCTGGCTTTACATATTTACAACAACAAGAGCAAACAGAGTTTGTAAAAGTTTTTCTTTATCATTTTCAGTTTGTCAACTGAATTGCTTGAGGACAAGAAAAGGTTTAAGCTTGGGGGAGTTGATACATCTCCGTCGTATCTGCTTTTCCAAACACTTTTGCCCTTCTTTTGGACTCTAACTTGCATGATTTGAATGGAACTAACCCGGACTGACGCTGTTTTCAGCAGAATTACCATGGTGTTATTTATGTGCAGAAACAAAAGTTCTCGGAATGATCTGAAACTTCACGGAGCAAATTTTTGGAAAATATAAAAAATACCTGCAAAATATGAAGGCCAGGGGGCCCACCACCTGTCCACGAGGGTGGGGGGCGCGCCTGCCCCCCTAGGGCGCGCCCCCTACCTCATGGGCCCCCTAGAGCTCCTCCGACTCCAACTCCAACTCTATATATTCTGTTTCTGGGAGAAAAAATAGGAGAGAAGGATTCATCGCGTTTTACAATACGGAGCCGCCGCCAAGCCCAAAAACCTCTCGGGAGGGCTGATCTGGAGTCCGTTCGAGGCTCCGAAGAGGGGAATCCGTCGCCATCGTCATCATCAACCATCCTCCATCACCAACTTCATCATGCTCACTGCCGTGCATGAGTAATTCCATCGTAGGCTTGCTGGACAGTGATGTGTTGGATGGGATCTATCATGTAATCGAGTTAGTTTTGTTAGGGTTTGATCCCTAGTATCCACTATGTTCTGAGATTGATGTTGCTATGACTTTGCTATGCTTAATGCTTGTCACTAGGGCCCGAGTGCCATGATTTCAGATCTGAACCTATTATGTTTTCATCAATATATGAGAGTTCTAGATCCTATCTTGCAAGTCTATAGTCACCTATTATGTGTTATGATCCGTTAACCCGGAAGTGACAATAATCGGGATACTTATCGGTGATGACCGTAGTTTGAGGAGTTCATGTATTCACTATGTGTTAATGCTTTGTTCTGGTACTTTATTAAAAGGAGGCCCTAATATCCCTTATGTCGGTGTACTAAAGTAGGGGTACCTTAGTATCCCGAACTTGTGCACGGGCAGTCGCAGCACCCCGCGGCAAGGCTTGTTGGGCAACCGCCAAGACCCTCCGTGGTTCCTTTGAAGCCATTCGAGGACAAAGTATCCGAGCCAAGGCGCAAGACCCCGGCAAGAGGAGCTTGCCAGGAAGGCCACTCAAAGTATCCAAGACCCCGGCAAGAGGAGCTTGCCGGGAGGAAGCACAAAGACCCCGACAAGAGGTGCTTGCCGGGAAGAGCAACCAAGGCATCCCGAGGAACTCGCCACAGCACGCCACGTGTCCCGGCAAGACCCGGTGAGCGACAAGCTCCCGGACGTGACAAGACAACATCCGCGACAAGGCACTTGCCGCGGCAAGCTACTACTCCGCAGCCCGCGCTCCAGCTCACCCGCCAACGCGTCGCCCTGAGACCGTTCCTGGCGTACGTGGCGGGAGACTGTGCAGCCAGGGGCATGCGGTGGCAAGCAGGCGCTGACAAGATAGCCATAGTGGCAAACGGTGGCGCCCCTGACGGTCCCTTTCCGCGCCGTTTGGGCGACACAGACAGGCATTTAATGCCTTTGTCCCCTGCCGTTAGGGTTAGGTATGATACAACTGTAGCAAGCGGTGGTGCCCAACTACCACCTCTTTTACCTTTTTACCCTCATCTCTGTTGCCACCTGTCGGTGACCCCTTTGACATATAAAAGGAGGCCCATGCGCAACAGGGAGGGGGGGATGGCCATTCTCACGCTCGGTCTCGCTAGCAATCCGAGCGTACTGTAGCATTCGTCGCTCCCGAGCAAGAACACAAATACAAACCAAAGCAGGAGTAGGGTTTTACGCATCCGTGCGGCCCGAACCTGGGTAAACCGATCGCGTGTGCTCGTGCATTCGCCTCGATCTGCTCTTTGTGCACTCTCCACCCCCCTGCCGAACCGAAAGGGGCCCCGATCCGCCGCGGTCCCATAGGTGTCCGAGGGATCAGCACCCCCGACATCTTTGGTGCGCCAGGTAGGGGAGCGTCGAGGCTGTGTGAAACTAATCCGGCGTTCGCACGAGCCGAATCTTCATCATCTTCATCAACATGCCACCGAAGAAGAAGATTTCGGAGGCAGCTGCTCCGTCTGCGCCGAGCCCATGATCGCCGGAGCGAACGGCCGGTGGATTGGGCGCCGGCGGAAGAACGGGCACCGACGAGGAGGCTCGTGGTGCTGCCAGGTCCAAGGACAAGACTGTGCTGCACATCGGCGGTGCAGCCGGCTCCCACAACGACCGGGCGCACTCCAAGACCTCGGCGTCCGTGCATGCACCGTGCCCGTCCCAGGAGGCGCGGGACCAGCAGCGTCATGGTACCCACGGTACCATACACTTGCTGGGCCAAGAGCAAGCTGGCGGATCCCGGAGCGCTCAAGATCAGCATGCACGCCAACATGCTGGCGCGAGCGTGGCACGGTCGCTTGGACGAGATGTTGCTCCTTCTAACATAGTTAGAAGTCCGAGCATATCTCGTTCCTCGCACCGCTCGCCGCCACCGCCTGCCACTCCGGCAGAAGCGTTGGCACGGGCCCAGCTGCTTCTAGATTACCCTCCAGCGCCAGAGAAGATCAATGACTGGAGGGCCACTATCCAGAGCCTCATCGGCTTCGCCAACGGTGAATACCCACGGCAGCCGAGCGCATCACTGCCGCGGCAAGACAGCCAGGCGCGAGCCGGTGGCGACAAGACTGGCGAGGGTGCAACCACTGTGCACTCTCCGCCCCGAAGGCCAAGATCGCCGACTCGCCGGATCCACCACGACAGCGGCTCCACCGCGTCATCAGATCCGCGGGCTCGTCGCGATCAGTGCCGAGTCCTTCATGAGAGTACATCAATGATCCAAAGCAGGGCATCGGCAGAGTTCATAGCAGAATGGACGCCAACCCCAGATGAAGAAATTCCAGAGACAAGCATCCCCGCCAAGGAAACAAGCAAAGAGTGGCTTATGTACTTTGACGGTGCCTTCTCGCTGCAAGGCGCCGGTGCTGGAGTGTTGCTTGTCGCACCCACCGGAGAGCACCTCAAGTACATAGTCCAGATGCACTTTCCCAAGGAGCAAGCGACAAACAATACTGCAGAGTATGAAGGCTTGCTTGCCGGTCTCAGGATCGCGGCGGAACTTGGGATTAAGAAACTCATTGTCAGGGGAGACTCACAGCTTGTCGTCCGCCAAGTGAACAAGAATTATCAGAGTCCATTAATGGAAGCTTACGTTGACGAAGTGAGAAAGCTAGAGGAGCACTTTGACGGCCTGCAAATGGAACACATCCCAAGAGCTCAGAATGACATTGTCGATGGCCTGTCAAAGTGCGCCGCACTTAAATTACCTGTGGAACCAGGGATTTTTGTGCTCAAGCTGACTCAGCCGTCCGTAACACCGCCAAGTGGACAGAACAAAAAGAGGAAGTTCGTTTCTGGCGACTATTTTCCGGCAGAGCTTCCCGAAGCCGCCGCCAAGAAAGTCCCCAAAACCAACACCAAGCACGTTGAGGAGCAGTCTGCTCCGGCAAGCCCCAGGGTTTGTTCCGTTGAAGCAGGCGCTCCCGACAAGTTTTGCTCCGGCAAGCTTGTCGGGGAACATCAAGCTCCGGCAGAGCCGCAGGCTCTTGCCGTAGAAGCAGGTGTTCCCGCAGCAGCAGATGTGCCTTTAGTCCTTGTTGTCGAGCCACAGGCTCCAACATGGGCGCAGCAGATTGTCCGTTTCCTTCAGACAGGAGAACTTCCCGAAGAACCAGAAGAAGCAGAAAGAGTAGCCCGGCAGTCTAGTATGTACCAGTTTGTCGACAGCACACTGTACAGAAGAAGACTCAACGGTGTGAAATTGAAGTGCATTCCTCGGGAAGATGGACAAAAGCTGTTGGCAGAGATACATGGAGGCATATGTGGTCACCACATTCGCGCAAGAGCTCTTGTCGGAAAAGCATTCCGGCAAGGCTTCTTCTGGCCGACAACCCTCCAGGATGCAACTGCACAAGTAACCAAGTGTGAAGCATGCCAGTTCCATTCCAAGCAGATACACCAGCCAGCTCAAGCTCTCCAGATGATCCCTTTATCCTGGCCATTTTCGGTCTGGGGGCTCGATATCCTCGGCCCCTTTCCCCGAGCTGTCGGGGGCTTTGAGTACTTGTACGTTGCAATCGACAAGTTCACAAAGTGGCCGGAAGTGGAACCAGTGAGGAAGGTGACAGCACAGTCAGCAGTCAAGTTCTTCAGGTCGATTGTTTGCCATTTCGGGATCCCTAATAGGATAATCACCGACAACGGTACGCAATTTACGAGCCGCACCTTCATGCAGTACGTCCAAGATCTTGGCGCCAAGGTCTGCTTCGCTTTTGTTGCCCACCCGAGGAGCAACGGTCAAGCAGAGAGGGAAAATGCTGAAGTGCTACGCGGGCTCAAGACCAGGACTTTCGACAGGCTGCACAAGTGCGGGCGCAACTGGATCGAGGAGCTGTCGGTGGTTCTTTGGTCGATCAGGACGACGCCAAATCGAGCCACTGGCCAGACACCCTTTGCTCTAGTCTATGGAGCAGAGGCAGTTATCCCCACGGAACTCGTATACGGGTCACCTCGAGTGCTCGCTTACGATGAGCTTGAGCAAGAGCAGCTGTGGCAAGATGACGCGCTGCTCCTTGAGGAAGATCGTCTTCGGGCTGCTGTGTGAGCTGCTCGCTACCAGCAAGCTTTGCGCCGCTACCATAGCCGCAAAGTTAAAGCCAGAAGCTTCGAGGAAGGCGACCTTGTTCTTCGGCGCGTTCAGTCCGCCAAGAATTCCAACAAGTTGACGCCGAAGTGGGAAGGCCCTTACCGGGTGAAACGAGTCACCAGGCCTGGCGTTGTCCGCCTGGAGACCGAAGATGGCGTCCCAGTGAGCAACTCCTGGAATATTGAGCATCTTCGTAAGTTTTACCCGTAAGGCGCGGTTGTCGGACCCTGTCCGGCAACCACCCTTTTTTACAAGTCTTGCCGCTGTTGCATGTAATCCTTTGTACAAAGCCAGGCGCAGACCCTGAGCACAAGTAAATGAAGCGCTGGCGCCCTAAGTTATAGCATGCATGCTAGGTCGAGTCTCGTCCTTGGTCAAGGTTGATAGTGCTTAACAGTGGCTAACCCCTAACTAGAGGTCGAGTGTGTGTCCCTTTGCCTTTCTTTCGTTTCCTTTGGTTCGCAGGGCTCGCATATCCTTGCCGGACCGCTCGAGGACGAAAAGGAGAAGAAGGACATACCGGCATCTGGACTCCGGCAAGCCAGTGTTGCCGGGGGCTGCAAGTGCCAAGATTCACCCACGGCAAGCCAGAGTTGCCGGGGGCTGCAATCTCAGATAAGTCTTTCATCCCTCATCATGCATTCTCTTATGGACTGGGAAATACGAAACCTCGTTTCTTCCCGAAAACTACCGTGCTCCCTTAACTCTAGGCCCCTAGGGCTCGTTCCTGGGGCCAAGTTTGGTCGTAGTCGCGGTAGCAAACGGATGAAACAAAGGGCCGCACCCGCCTCGTCCCTGCCTCCATCAAAAACGTGAGAAAGGTCGAGCGACGTGGGAAGACGGCAGGGCCTGTTGCCGGGCGAAGAAGTGTCTATCTGAAAGATACCAAGGATTTGCTCCTTGACGTGGGTTCTACCCGCGAGACAGAATGACCCGGCAAGCATCCCCTTTTCATTAAAAAAACATTCCACTCAGGTACAGTCCATAGAGGATGAAAAACATGAAAGAGAGGATTACAAGTTTTAAATGCAACTAAGGCCCGAAGGCTTACAAGTTAAAAAGATAAGATGCCCATAATCCCTTTCTTGTCCCTCTCTTCAGGAGGTAAATCAAGGAGGCAAAAGGGGCAAAAGGAGCGCCAAGGCGAGCTACGAGTGCCAGAAGACACCAAGAGAACATCCCGGGGGCCGTCCGAAGGCTGGACGGTGACGGCGGCGCCGGAAGCGGGGCTCGAAGACGAGGCGGCAGGACGTCAGCACGCTGTCGAGGGCACCATGCCGTCGTACTCCGACTTGACGGCCTTGCCGCCAGCCCTCTTCCTCTTCCGCAGCCTTCCTACGCCAGCCGCCCAAGGAGACGACCCCGGGGAGTTCAAGGAGCCGGCGACACGGATGATGGGGTTGCCGATGCCGCGCGGAGCGGCGCCCGACACCTAGTCGGACCCATCATCCTGCCGCCCGCTACCCTCGTCGTCGCTGTCGCTCCCCTCCTCGTCACTCTCACTCGAGGAGGGGCCTTCGCTATCGGAGGAGCTGTCCACGCAGCACTTTGCCCGAGTGCCAAAGCACCCGAAGACCTTGATGGAGAGGAGATCGCCCTCCATCAACTTAAAATGGAGGGTGAGCCCCTCCGTCAAGCTATGGATACGGGCGAACGTCTTCCACCCTCGACCAAGATACATCACACCGGGGGCTGGGACTTCAACGCGGACTCGCGTGCCGCTGATCCCACAGCCCCTCATGTGCAGTCTCAGTGTCTCGGGCGGGTCCAGCTCCATCGCGCTCGCGAACAGAGCTGGGAGTCGGAGTCGACGACGAGGCGCCCGGCGCAGCCTGATGAAGAACTCGCAAGGGTCATCCCCAATATGGACCCCCATGGGAAGAGGAACCGCCAGCGAAGGCGAAGCCGGCGCGCCGCCCCGTCCACCTCTTCCCCGAGCGCCTCGACCTCGTCCTCGACCTCACCCCCTCCCTCTTCCCCTTATGGCTGGCTCTGCCACCACGGGTGCGGGAGAGGGAGGGATGCGCTGTCTGGCGGCGACCCTCGCCGCCACCGATGAAGGACCAGGGTTCCCTTTCTCCATGGCGAGTGAGAGAAAGGGGAGCGGAAGCTGAAGGAAGGAGGAGATGAGGGAATGCGGGCTTCCGTCCTCCCCTCCCGCTCTTTATAAAGGAGCGAGGTGGGGGCTCGGCCGCCCCGCTCAGCGAATCAAGACACGGGAAGAGCAGGGAGCAGGGGCCGACCCACTGCCTCGACCCGCGACGGCCCAGTTTCCCGCCTCCACCGTCCGCGACCCCAAGCGCATGGGAGCCGCGTGGCAGGCGTGCAGAACCAAGGCGTCGAGTGAGGCGACCTCTCCCCACCCCGTGATCGTGGGGAGTGGGCACCTTGAAAACCGCGCATCGGCCCCGTCCAGTAAATGAACCACGCCTCCCTCCGTTTATGGGGAGGGCGCGAACCACCCACGACCTCTCCCACGATGCCTCATTCGACGCGTGCCGTGCGGGGAGGGTACGGTGGATGAGGAGTCAGGAACGGCGTGACCCAGGCCGCGCGTGCCCGTGCACTGTTTTGGGCCTGGCCCAACAGCGCTCGGCACCGTGTATGGCCCAGGCCCGGGGGCTCCTGTCGGTGTACTAAAGTAGCGGTACCCTAGTATCCCGAACTTGTGCACGGGCAGTCGCAGCACCCCGCGGCAAGGCTTGCCGGGCGACCGCCAAGACCCTCTGTGGTTCCTTTGGAGCCATTCGAGGACAAAATATCCGAGCCAAGGCGCAAGACCCCGGCAAGAGGAGCTTGCCGGGAAGGCCACTCAAAGTATCCAAGACCCCGGCAAGAGGAGCTTGCCGGGAGGAAGCACAAAGACCCCGGCAAGAGGAGCTTGCCGGGAAGACCAACCAAGGCATCCCGAGGAACTCGCCGCAGCACGCCACGTGTCCCGGCAAGACCCGGTGAGCGACAAGCTCCCGGACGCGACAAGACAACATCCGCGGCAAGGCACTTGCCGCGGCAAGCTACTACTCCGCAGCCCGCGCTCCAGCTCACCCGCCAACGTGTCGCCCTGAGACCGTTCCTGGCGTACGTGGCGGGAGACTGTGCAGCCAGGGGCATGCGGTGGCAAGCAGGCGCTGACAAGATAGCCATCATGGCAAACGGTGGCGCCCCTGATGGTCCCTTTCCGCGTCGTCTGGGCGACACGGACAGGCATTTAATGCCTTTGTCCCCTGCCGTCAGGGTTAGGTATGATACAACTGTAGCAAGCGGTGGCGCCCAACTACCACCTCTTTTACCTTTTTACCCTCATCTCTGTTGCCACCTGTCGGTGACCCCTTTGACATATAAAAGGAGGCCCATGTGCAACAGGGAGGGGGGATGGCCATTCTCACGCTCGGTCTCGCTAGCCATCCGAGCGTACTGTAGCATTCATCGCTCCCGAGCAAGAACACAAATACAAACCAAAGCAGGAGTAGGGTTTTACGCATCCGTGCGGCCCGAACCTGGGTAACCGATCGCGTGTGCTCGTGCATTCGCCTCGATCTGCTCTTTGTGCACTCTCCGCCCCCCTACCGAACCGAAAGGGGCCCCGGTCCGCTGCGGTCCCATAGGTGTCCGAGGGATCAGCACCCCCGACACCTTAGTTTTCGGAAGGACCCCGCTGCCACGGGAGGGTAGGACAAAACATGCCATGCAAGTTCTTTTCCATAAGCACATATGACTATATTTGGAATACATGCCTACATTACATCAATGAACTGGAGCTAGTTCCGTGTCACCCTAGGTTATGACTGTTACATGATGAACCGCGTCCGGCATAATTCTCCATCACTGATCCATTGCCTACGAGCTTTCCATATATTGTTCTTCGCTTATTTACTTTTCTGTTACTATTGCTATCATCATTATAAAATACCAAAAACATTACTTTTGCTATCATTACCTTTTGCTGCCGTTACCACTTCAAAGTGCGTTATATCGACTAGAGGGGTGGTGAATAGGCGATTTTTATGAAAGTCTTCAAAACATGGAAGTTATGAAGACAAACAGAATGGACAAGCCTATCACTATGCAGCGGAAGTTAGATTACACAAGGCAAGACGTAGTCAAGTATACAATATAGTGAAAGCACAGTGACAAACAGCTTCAATGTAATAAGGATCAGGTAGGAAGAAGTTATGAAGCCAAACAAATCATACAGTCAAGTTGTGAAGACAGAAGATAAAGCAAGCATGCAATGGCTTCACAATGTGTAATGGTATGTAAAGAGGGGTGAGGATGAAACCAGTGACACGCTGAAGACAATGATTTGTTGGACCAGTTCCAGTTGCTGTGACAACTGTACGTCTGGTTGGAGCGGCTAGGTATTTAAACCAAAGGACACACAGTCCCGGACACCCAGTCCTGAACACGCAGCTCAGGACACCCAGTCCTCACCGTTTTCTCCTTGAGCTAAGGTCACACAGACCTCGCCCAATCACTCTGGTAAGTCTTCAAGGTAGACTCCCAAACCTTCACAGACTTCGTTCACCGGCAATCCACAATTTCTCCTGGATGCTCAGAACGCGACGCCTAACCGGCTGGAGGATGCACAGTCCTCAAGTGTAATAAGTCTTCAGATCACTCAGACAAGAAGACTTAAGTGATGCCCAATTACTCTGGCTCTGGGTGGTTAGGGCTTTTCTCCTCGCTAGGGATTTTCTCTCAAAGGCTTCGAGGTGGGTTGCTCTCAAACGACAAAAGCCATGCACTGAAATCTGAGCAGCCTACCGTTTATGGTTGTAGGGGTGGACTATTTATAGCCACTTGGCAACCCGACCTGATTTGTCCGAAATGACCCTGGGTCACTAAGGAACTGACACGTGTATCAACGGTCGAATTTTGAACTCACACGGCAACTTTACTTGGGCTACAAGTAAAGCTGACTTGTCTGACTCTGGACAAGATTTTCTCTCATTGTCTTCACTTGAAGACATAGGATTTGAATTAGGCATCACTTCAGTCATCCTGACTGGTTCTCTTGGACCCCACTTAACAGTACGGTGGTTCCTATGACACAACATGAATGAAGTAAAACTACGAAGGATCTAAGTCTTCGAGTTCCATAGGCTTCATAGGGAGTCTTCACATGTCATTGTCTTCAACATGAATATCTTCATAAACCACCATTGTCTTCAATGTCTTCGTACATTTTTAGGGGTCATCTCTGGTAGCTAAACCGAATCAATGAGGGACTTCTACCTGTGTTATCCTGCAATTCTCACAAACACATTAGTCCCTCAACTAGGTTTGTCGTCAATACTCCAAAACCAACTAGGGGTGGCACTAGATGCACTTACAATCTCCCCCTTTTTGGTGATTGATGACAAACTAGTTGAAGTTTTCAACGGGGAATATAATTTGTGAAATTGTAAAGGAATTGTCTTCGTAAGCTGCAAGGGCTCCCCCTGAAGATGTGCATATAAGTAATTTGCTTCTGAAACGCAAATGCACATGGCAGGTTGTACTTGTGGGAATCCACTTCAACTTATGACGACAATCCACCATGCATGTAAAGGTATATGAAGAGAATGACATGCATAATGAAAAATGGACGTCTGCGAAATGATATAAGTGCGGAAATTATCGTCGTACATGCGGAATTTATCTTCGCAAAAACATAGTGGCAAACAAGTAGCAGACGACCATCAAGTTTAAGTGTTACAACTCAAAGAATCAAATGTAGCAAAACGAGAGTTGTAAGCACGAAGCAAAATGCAAAATATAAAGCACCCGCCCATATTATTGACCCGCTTGAAGACTATAAACATCATATGCTTCTCCCCCTTTTGTCAGTGATGACCAAAAAGGTTTGAAGACATAGAGTTTTCTACGCGTTCCCAGGCGCAGTAGGGTCGGTGGAGGCGTTTGGTGGTGCTGAAGAGCTTGGTGCAGGGTCGACGCGCGCTGAAGAAGGTGGTGGTGATGTAGTGTCGTCTTCTTCCTCAATGATTCTTCCAGTCACGGTGGCAGCAGAGGAAGAGAACTCTGAATCTTCAAGGGACGGAGTTCCGCGCAGCACAGCTCTTCTGGGGGGTGTGGAGTCAAACTTGAATCTCTCTCTGAAGCCATCCTCTTGAAGTTCAGCTTCAGTGCACATCATGGTGAGGCCTTTCCAAGTGCGGCGACAGGTTTCATGTGCGACGAATGCATTCTTGGTGGCCAGATTTCTGATGCGATTGACGTCTTGCATGATACTTCTCATCTGCCTTTTGAGCCAGTCGTGATGCCTATCTTGCTTTTGGTGAAGAGCCACAAGAAGTTCTCAGTCAGTGAGTGAATGGGCACGTTTCTTGGGTCTCTGTGCAGCTCTGTTGTCAGTGGCTTCAGTTGATGCAGGGGCACGTGTGGTGCCAGCCATTGGATACACTCTTGAGATGGCTTCAACACCTTCATCATTCTGAGTGAAGCTCTGGTGTTCTGCATTCTGAAGACTTAATGGTTGCTTGGCAGGCTCAGGATATATTGCTTCAGCAGAGGTGTCCACATCGGGTAAGAAGATTCTATGGTTGCGGGCAGAGGGCTGATAGGAGATAGCAGAGTGTAGCTTGATTAGCCTCATAACCCAATGAGCATAAATCTTCAAACCAAAGAGATCTGAGCCAGACGCTGCAAGTTGGCGTATAAAGAGATCCTAGGCGTTGAAGCATTTGCCATGCAGGATACAGAAGATGAGAGTCTTCATGGCACCTTCAACCTTGGCATATGGAGAGTGCCCCTTAATGGGCCATAGAGTCCGCCTGACGATGTGATATATAGTTCTGGGCAGGTACTCTAGGTCTTCAACGAAGAACTCAGTTGGATAAGGTGCATCAAGAGGCAATGGCTTCATCATTGAGAGCATCTGACTCATATTTGGCTCAGGTCGCTGGAATATGCTCTCAATTGCTTCAGCATGAAGTTGGCAGCCTTCTTCGAAGAGTTCGCCAGGAGTGGGTAGGCCGGTAAGCTCAATGATATCGAATGCATTGGCTTCATGATGGACATTGCCGGTCATCCACTCCAGGACCCAAGTCTTCGGATCTCTGTTGTAGCCTTTGATATGCAGTGTGGCATAGAATTGGAGCAGAAGCTCTTCATTCCAGTGCTCTTCATCGGTGATAAACGGCAGCAGACCCACTTGCTTGAAGCAATCTAGTGCTTCTTCCAGACCAGGCAGACCAGCAACAGCTTCAACCTCAAGGCGCTGGTGAGGAAAGATACGGCCTTGGTTGTATAGGATGCATGAATAGTAGCTGCGCTGTGGGTAGCTCCAGAACCTATCTGATACAATCCGTTCCCTAGAATAAGGGTTCTTGGAGCTGTTGAAGAACGTGTTATCTGCCCTGAAGCTATTGACATTAAAGGAGCCAGGAGCTGATGCAGGACCTAGGAACCTTGGCAGGCGTGGGATTGGCTTCTGGACCTGGGGCTTGTGCGCAACATGATAGTTGAACTGTGGACCTGTAGCAGACACAGGCACAGAAGGTTCAGATGCAGTAGCTTCAGTGTTGGTGGTGGAAGCCTCGAGGATTTCAGCCTCAACACGTGTGGTGAGAGGGATGGATTCAGGTACGTTCTCCTTGAAGACTGCTTCTTGTTGGTGCGGGGGAGATGGAGCTTGAGGTTCTTCTTCAGGTTCTTCTTCATGTTCTTTGGCTGATGCAGCCGGAATATCGTCAGCAGGCTGAGCCCTTGGCCCTTTGCGAAGCCTATGGAATGTAGGCGACGCCGGTGGATTTGCAGTGGGATGGGGCTCATTCTCTTCCTCCTGCGGGCGATCTGCCCACGATGCATCTTGGGTGATTGCTGTCAATGGACGACCAATGCTAATCATTTTGCTTGTTTCAAGCTGAGGAAGGACTGCATCACCTTGTACATTGTCTTGGAGACCAATGTCTTCAGCAGCGTTGGGGTCGGCTGCTGGAATGTCTTTAGCGTGCGGAGCCTCTGTGAAAGCAGGCTCATGCACGGTCAACTAACGATCTTCGTCAGGATAGCGGACGGAGAGGGGTTCGACTATCAAGGGCTCTATGGGAGCAGCCCGAGATTTCTTGGTCTTGCGCTTCTTGATGGTGGGGTCAGAAGGAGAGGCTTCAGGGTGTTTCCTCTTCCGAGCTTCAGCTTCGGCTGTCCGTGTCTTCTTGAGCTCTGAAGCGGTTGACCGGTGCTTTGGCTTCGAGCCAGTCTTAGCAGTTGGGAAGACAATCGGAACAGCTTCTTGCCTTGGTGCCTCTTGTTCAGCCACAGCGGGCTTCTTCTTTTTCTTCGCGGCCATCCTGGGGTCAATGCCGGGACGCCCAAGTGCCTTGCGCTTCTCGGCCTCATTGTAGGCCTGCACATAGAGATCAGCCAAAGTCTTCATTCGCTCCCGCGAACCCTGAGCTTCTGCACGTTTCTTCAAAAAGTTTTCCTTCAACTCGTGCAACATGACCTTGAAGTCCTTGACTTCTTGGACGCTGAGCTTGGCCATATTCTTCTTGAACTGAGCCTTTTCAAAATCAATCTTCTGCTTCAGTTCAACAATGCGCTGGGCAATTGCAAGTTCTGAAGCAATAGCGCCTTGGAAGGCGATGCTGAGGCCAATGGGCAGCTGCAGATCATCGAAGCTGATATTGGGTGTATCAAACCATTCATCAATGAAGTTGTGTATGATTGCCGCATCAAACAGAGGTAGATTGTTGAAGATTTCAGCCTCCTCCTTGCTCTTGATGAGCTGCTCAAGAGCGTCATCGCCAAGATCTTCATCGCTTGGAAGATCAATGGTTTCGCAGCGCAGAATGGCAGCAGCTGTGAGCTCTTTGCTAGTGTGTGGCTGAGGCTTCTTGGCTTCTTAGGGCTTGGAGACTCGTGATAAGTCTTCAGACTGCACACTTGCTTTAGGAGGTGCAGTTGCCAATGGCTTCGCTCTGGAGATTTTGGGAGAAGCGGCTGGCTTTGAAGCTTTTGGCTTCTTCGTCTGCTTCGGCTTCGGTGCAGCAGGAGCGTCATCAGACTCAGTGTCTGCTGGAGGGTCGTTCACGGCAGTCCCTTGGACTAGAATGCGAGTGATGAGGCCTGCGAGATTGGCATATGGCCCGATGATATTGGGATCGGCGTCACGTGTGCCATCCGCCCTTGGTTCAGAGGGACCAGGGTTGAAGTCCAACCCCAATTTCTTCTTGTTTTGCTTCGCAGAGTTCTGAGAAAATTGGAAGTTGCGCTTGAACAGATTGTCATCGCGACACCAGAGAAGTGATGACGGATGTGCTTCAGCTGGCTGTGGTCCTCTAACCATGCATGGATAGAAGCCTTGAGCAATGGCTTCGTCTCTGGACCGGGGTACGAGATTTTTGTATAATATGTCCCCCCACGGTCTCTTGATGGCGCACTTTTCTGCATACTCCTGAGTGACGAAGCGGTATTGGAACCACTGCTCTGCCCAATATCTTCGAATCCATTGGATTCGTGTCTTGCGCTGACCATAGCTCTCTTCAGGATCAGTTTTGTACATTTCTGCCAACTCATCAGGCAGATCTTTGGACGTTTCACCACGTCTTTGTCTGCCTCCCTTCCTGACTGCTGTTTCTGAAGCCATGAATCTTAACTTGGAAGGCTTCAAAACTTTCAAAGGCTTCAAAGGCTTCCTTTTGCTTGACCAACAAGAACTCGCTTCAGGAGAATTGATGTGACGCTGTAAGAACTCTGCAAATGAATGCAGACTATGAGAACCAAAAGATTCTCCCACAGACATGTACCTGTGACAGCATTAAGGTGCGAGGGAAGGGGAAGAGGTCATATGCATTCTCAGAAGATTTTGAAGATAAATCAGTTTAGAAGATATTGACCTCATCATGCGAAGACATTCACTTTATAGAAAAGAAGTTGGTTCCAGATTTGTACGAACCCATAGATCAGTACAAGTGAGGAATCTAACTACTTCATGAAGCACAAGTGAATATACTAGGCAAGTTATGAGATGCAGATTGAGAGAGATGTAACTTGTGTGAATAGAAACTTCTTATGGCAGAAAGTGACCGAACTATAGGATCAAAAGAGGCTGTAAAAAGAGGTTTTATTTACCACACTTGGAACTGCTAGACAAAGTGGGAGTTGAGGCCGAGCAGTTCGATCCTCCGTGCCCTAACTTGGCGACGGAAGACACCTACGGCGACGGCGGAGAGACCGATGTCCGCAGTCGGCGTGAAAACGGCGTCGGAGAGGTTGCGGCAGTGAAGCACTTCGTCGCCGGCGTCGTTGAGAGCTAGCAGTGGCGCTAGGGTTCGTGCGAGGTTGGAAGAAGAGATAATGACCGCAGTGAATCGTGTATTTATAGGGATAGGGGCGGCACTGCGCTATTACTCAGGTGCCCCTGCCGATTCGCATCTGAACAGCACGTGGCCATCATGCGGTATTTTGGGGGCAGTTCCACATCCCACGCACGCCTTGATTGTCGGGTGTCGTTCCTACTTCTCCGGATTTCTTGTTGATGGAATAACATTGAAAACGGTTTTAAAGTTTGTCTCTGTGTCTTCTGCTGACAAGGATGCAGTGAAGACATTCGATAGTTTCAATAGAATGCATACGACTTGGAGAGATAGAGTTTGAGGTAGGAAGCATGGAGAGCTTAGGGTCCGATCACATTCACTTAGTTCAAAAGATTCAAACAAGAAGACATAGCTATAAGTGAATGATGTAGAGGACAGAACACCAGTATATATATATATATATATATATATAATCAACATAGTGAAGATAATCATGAAGACATGTTGAGATTGAAGCCAAACCAAACGTGAAGACATAGCAAATGTAACGCCATGAGTGAAACACTTCAAGCAGAAAATTTGGTGGTGGCGTTACCCACCGTATAGGAAGTATTAGACCCAGACATGGCGCACAATTATCATGGTGCTCCGAAGTCAAATTCTGTGTTAATGTATTCACACTTAGAATGTATGTCTTCATTGATTGAAGATATACGTTACTTCGTGTGTTGCACATCTAAGTCATCAACATGCATAAGTGTTAGGATGTGTGCCTGATCATAGGACATTTGAGGATTCCAAGATATTTAGCTCACACCGTAACTTGCAAAATCTCTTCTCATCCAAGGGCTTGGTGAAGATATCTGCCAATCGCTCTTCAGTGTTGACGTGTATGATATCAATATCTTCCTTCGCAACATGATCTCTGAGAAAATGATGACGAATTTCAATGTGCTTTGTCTTCGAGTGCTGAACAGGGTTGTTGGCGATCTTGATGGCGCTTTCGTTGTCGCAGTAAAGTGGCACTTGCTTCAGATGAATGCCATAATCCTTGAGGGTTTGCTTCATCCATAGAAGCTGAGCGCAGCAGGATCCAGCAGCAACGTATTCAGATTCAGCAGTGGAGAGAGATACACAGTTCTGCTTCTTTGAAGACCAACATACAAGTGATCGGCCCAGAAAGTGACATGTGCCTGATGTGGACTTCTGATCAACCTTGTCACCAGCGTAATCAGCATTCGAAAATCCAACCAGATCAAACTCTGAGCCCTTTGGATACCATAACCCTAGAGTTGGGGTGTGAGCCAAATATTGAAGAATTCGCTTCACAGCTAAGTGATGCGACTCCTTTGGTGCCGCTTGGAATCGAGCACACATGCAAACACTAAGCATAATATCTGGCCTAGATGCACATAAATAAAGCAAAGAACCAATAATGGAGCGGTATACCTTTTGATCGAACTCTTTACCATTGTCGTCAGGACCCAGATGATGCTTGGCTGGCATTGGTGTTGTGAAACCTTTGCAGTCTTGCATACCGAACTTCTTCAGGCAATCTTTGAGATACTTCTCTTGAGATATGAAGATGCCATTGCGTTGTTGCCATATCTGAAGACCGAGGAAGAATTTCAGCTCCCCCATCATAGACATCTGATATTGCTCTTGCATCATATATCCGAACTCCTCACTGTACTTCTGATTGGTGCAACCGAAGATGATGTCATCCACATATATTTGGCACACAAACAGTTCACCATCATATGTCTTCGTGAAGAGAGTGGGATCTAGGGAACCAGGTATGAAGCCTTTGCTCTTTAGGAAGTATTTGAGTGTATCATACCAGGCCCGAGGGGCTTGTTTGAGGCCATATAGTGCCTTATTGAGCTTGTAAACCATGTCAGGATGTTTTGGATCTTCAAACCCAGGTGGTTGTGCAACATACACTTCTTCTTCAATTTTGCCATTGAGAAAGGCACTCTTCACATCCATTTGATACAGAATTATGTTGTGATGATTTGCATAGGCCAGCAGTATACGGATGGCTTCAAGTCTGGCCACAGGAGCAAATGTTTCATCGAAGTCAATGCCTTCCACTTGAGTATATCCTTGAGCAACGAGACGAGCCTTGTTTCTGACGACTTGACCATGCTCATCTTGCTTGTTGCGGTATATCCATTTGGTGCCTATTATGTTATGCTTCCTTGGATCAGGACGCTTAACTAATTCCCATACACTGTTCAGCTCAAACTGTTGAAGCTCTTCTTGCATAGCTTGAATCCACTCAGGTTCCATAAAAGCTTCTTCAACTTTCTTGGGTTCTGTGATTGAAACGAATGTGAAGTGTCCGCAGAAATTTGCCAGTTGAGTTGCCCTTGAACGAGTCAGTGGACCAGGTGCATTGATGCTATCAATTATTCTGTCAATCTGCACTTCATTGGCAACACGAGGATGTATGGGTCGAAGACTTTGCTCTTGCTGATCTATGTTGTCATGGGGAGGAATGTCTTCAGGCTGAGCATTGTCTTCGTGTGGATCAGGTGCTGAGATGATAAGTTCTTCTTCAGGATGAGCTTCAGAAGGTATAATTTCTCCAGTTCCCATTAGCTTGATTGATTCACTGGCTGAAACTTCATCTAGCACATCTGGCAGTTGCTCTCTTTGTAACCCATTGGTCTCATCGAACCGCACATCCATAGTTTCAACCACTTTGTAGTGAAAGAGATTGAAGACTCTGTAGGAGTGCGAATCTTTTCCATATCCAAGCATAAAGCCCTCATGTGCTTTTGGAGCAAATTTTGAGGTGTGATGAGGGTCCTTGATCCAGCATCTTGAGCCAAATACTCTGAAGTAACTGACATTTGGCTTCTTGCCAGTTAGAAGTTCATAAGATGTCTTGTTCAGAAGCTTGTGAAGATAGACATGGTTGATTGTATGGCATGCAGTGTCAATGGCTTCAGTCCAGAATTTTCTTGGAGTCTTGTACTCATCTAACATTGTTCTGGCCATCTCAATGAGTGTTCTGTTCTTGCGTTCGACGATGCCATTCTGCTGTGGCATGTACAGAGCTGAGAATTCATGAGTGATGCCCAATGTATCAAGATATGTATCAAGGCCGGTGTTCTTGAATTCAGTGCCATTGTCACTTCTGATGTGCTTCATCTTGGCGCCATAATTGTTCATAGCCCGATTTGCGAAGCGTCTGAAGACATCCTGCACTTCAGTCTTGTAAAGGATTATGTGCACCCAAGTATATCTAGAGTAATCATCAACAATGACAAAGCCGTAGAGGCAAGCAGTAGTGGAAAAAGTTGAGTAGTGAGTGGGACCAAAGAGATCCATGTGAAGCAGTTCGAAGGGTTGAGTAGTGGTCATGATTGTCTTCAAAGGATGTTTTGCCCTTGTCATCTTCCCTGCTTCACAGGCACCGCATAAGTGATCTTTCTTGAACTTGACGCCCTCGATGCCTATGACATGCTTCTTCTTCGCAAGGGTGTGGAGGTTCCTCATGCCAGCATGCCCAAGCCTCCGATGCCAAAGCCAACATTCTGAAGCCTTTGCGAGAAGACATACTGCAAGCTGTGGCCCTGCTGAGAAATCTACCACGTACAAATCATCTTTCCGATACCCTTCAAACACTAGAGACTTGTCAGATTCCATTAGTACCAAGCAACGATATTTTCCAAAGATTACAATCATGTTCAAATCGCAAAGCATTGAGACAGACATTAAGTTGAAGCCAAGGGATTCAACAAACATGACTTTATCCATGTGTTGATCCTTTGAGATTGCAACTCTACCTAGACCCAATACCTTACTTTTACCAGTGTCAGCAAATGTGATGTGGCTCTTGTCAGATGGACGTAAGGTTGAGTCCATAAAGAGACTTCTTTTGCCAGTCATGTGATTTGTACACCCACTGTCAATAATCCATTCTGATGACTCTGAAGTCACTGGTGTCGTACCCTACAGTGCAGTTAGGGGGATAGGCTTCACGAAGAGTATTGTGAAGCAAAAACATTTGACGAACCAGTGGATTATGAAAACTTAGATCCAGGTTAGGACTAGTAGGGAGAGTAGCATGCGATTCAGGTACGAAATACATAGTGATGCCATTCGGGCATTATATCTTGCGCCCCACAAGATTTTTAAGGTCTCCAGCAATAGTGTCAGAAGATTTTGGTTTTCTGCTGGAGACCTTTCCCTGCAAAAGAGAGTTAAGCTTTCTTAACCACCCACATCTTCAAGGGTGGCTTAGAAGCAATAAGTCTAAGTGCAACATCTAAGAATTTTGGCTTTGGAGCCCTGGCAAACAGTCTAGCAGGCGGCAATAGTACTCATAAGAATAAGCAGAATAGTTCTTGGTCTTATGAGCATGACGGTTTGAAGAACCGCTCTCATATGCCTGAGCATGGTTTCCCTGCAAACCATTTGCGTTAGTGCGACTCAGGTGAGTCCTCTGCCTGTATGAAGCCTTTGGACCATATGAAGCCTTTGGTCTGAGGTTTGTCTTCTTCATGTGAGGTGTCATGAGGACATTCACAGGAAGATTCTCCAGACACGTTTTTTGAACCCAGATCTTCTTCATAGGCGGTCCATTCCTGCAGTTAGTACCAATGTACCTGGCAAATACTTCACCATTCTGATTCTTAAACAGTTTATAGTTTGCATCTAAGGATTCATCAATGATAATAGGATCGGCACAAGTGAAGCCAGATAGATTGGATGGATCTGCTGAGGATTCCTTTGCAGCAACCCATGTGGTTTTGGGGTACTGCTCAGGTTTCCAGTAAAAGCCATCTGCATTAATTTTCCTCACAAACCCAACACCCTCTTTCCTAGGGTTTCGGTTCAGAATCTGCTTCTTGAGGACATCACATAATGTCTGATGTCCTTTGAGACTTTTGTACATCCCTGTTTCAAGCAATGTCTTCAACCTAGCATTCTCATCAGCAATAGCAGTGGTATCCTCAGCAGAGGGGTTAGTTACCACTTCAATAGTTAAAGATATTGCAACAGCAGTAGCAGTGGAACATTCAGCAACAGAAGTAGCATTATCATGCTCAATGCATTTAAGGCATGGTGGTTCAAATCCTTCCTGAGCGGAACTGATCTGTTCGGCTCGAAGTGACTCATTTTCCTTTTGAAGATCTTCATGATCCGCTCTCAACTTCTCAAGATCTTGCTTCTTTTGAAGATAATCATAGGAAAGCATTTCATGAGTAGTTGAGAGAGTCTCAAGACGATCTTCGAGTTCTTGATACTTAACATAAAGATTTTTTATGTCTTCAATTAAGGATTCAGAACGAGTCATTTCAGCACCCAACAGATCATCGCTTCTATCTAACAGTTTTTGAATATGTTCCATGGCCTTTTGTTGTTCAGTTGCAATTTTAGCAAGTGTTTTGTAGCTGGGTTTTGAATCACAATCAGAGTCATCATCACTGGATGTTTGATAGTGAGTAGTGCGTGTGTTTACCTTGGCACCGCGTGCCATGAAGCAGTAGGTAGGAGTAGAGTCATCCTTGTCATTTGCATCGGTGTTGGTGATGAAGTCATTGTCTTCAGTGTTGAAGATGGACTTGGCGACGTAGGCTGTAGCCAGACTCGCAATGCCAGAATCAGACTCCTTCTCGGACTCCACCTCTGCCTCCTCAGAAGCGGACTCCTCCCCTGAATCCATTTCCTTGCCAACAAACGCACGAGCCTTGCCAGACGAACTCTTCTTGTGTGATGAAGACTTTGAGGAAGACTTGGAAGAAGACTTTGAGTATTTCTTCTTCTTCTTATCGTCAGAGTCATATTCCTTGCTCTTCTTCTTCTTTCTGCTCTCATTGTCCCATTGTGGACACTCAGAGATGAAGTGTCCAGTTTTCTTGCACTTGTGACATGTTTTCTTCTTGTAGTCATGAGCAGAAGCTTCATCACTCCTTGAGCTTGACCGTGAAGACTTTCTGAAGCCTTTCTTCTTGGTGAATTTCTGGAACTTCTTCACTAGCATTGCAAGTTCCCTTCCAATGTCTTCAGGATCATCAGAACTGCTGTCAGATTCTTCTTCAGATGAGGACACAGCTTTTGCCTTCAAGGCACGAGTTCGCCCATAGTTTGGACCGTAGATATCTCTTTTCTCAGACAGCTGAAACTCATGTGTGTTGAGCCTCTCAAGTATGTCAGACGGATCGAGTGTCTTGAAATCTGGACGTTCTTGAATCATCAGGGCTAGGATGTCAAACGAACTATCAAGTGATCTCAGCAGCGTCTTGACGATTTCATGTTTGGTGATCTCAGTGGCGCCGAGGGCTTGGAGCTCATTTGTGATGTCAGTGAGCCGGTCAAATGTGTGTTGGACATTCTCATTGTCATTTCGCTTGAAGCGGTTAAAGAGATTGCGAAGAATGCTGATTCTCTGATCTCTCTGGGTTGAGATGCCTTCATTGACTTTGGAGAGCCAGTCCCAGACCAGCTTGGATGTCTTCAAGGCACTCACACGGCCATACTGTCCCTTAGTCAGATGACCACAGATGATATTCTTGGCAGTAGAGTCCAGTTGAGTGAACTTCTTGACATCAGCAGCAGTGACACCTTCTCCAGCCTTGGGAACACCATTTTCGACGACATACCATAGGTCGACGTCAATGGCTTCAAGATGCATGCGCATCTTATTCTTCCAGTAGGGATATTCAGTTCCATCGAAGACGGGGCACGCAGCGGAGACTTTAATTATCCCTGCAGTCGACATAGCTAAAACTCCAGGTGGTTAAACCGAATCACACAGAACAAGGGAGCACCTTGCTCTGATACCAATTGAAAGTGCGTTATATCGACTAGAGGGGGGTGAATAGGCGATTTTTATGGAAGTCTTCAAAATGTGGAAGTTATGAAGACAAACAGAATGGACAAGCCTATCACTATGCAGCGGAAGTTAGATTACACAAGGCAAGCCATAGTCAAGTATACAATATAGTGAAAGCACAGTGACAAACAGCTTCAGTGTAATAAGGATCAGGTAGGAAGAAGTTATGAAGCCAAACAAATCATACAGTCAAGTTGTGAAGACAGAAGATAAAGCAAGCATGCAATGGCTTCACAATGTGTAATGGTATGTAAAGGGAGGTGAGGATGAAACCAGTGACACGCTGAAGACAATGATTTGTTGGACCAGTTCCAGTTGCTGTGACAACTGTACGTCTGGTTGGAGCGGCTAGGTATTTAAACCAAAGGACACACAGTCCCGGACACCCAGTCCTGAACACGCAGCTCAGGACACCCAGTCCTCACCGTTTCCTCCTTGAGCTAAGGTCACACAGACCTCGCCCAATCACTCTGGTAAGTCTTCAAGGTAGACTCCCAAACCTTCACAGACTTCGTTCACCGGCAGTCCACAATTTCTCTTGGATGCTCAGAACGCGGCGCCTAACCGGCTGGAGGATGCACAGTCCTTAAGTGTAATAAGTCTTCAGATCACTCGGACAAGAAGACTTAAGTGATGCCCAATTACTCTGGCTCTGGGTGGTTAGGGCTTTTCTCCTCGCTAGGGATTTTCTCTCAAAGGCTTCGAGGTGGGTTGCTCTCAAACGACAAAAGCCGTGCACTGAAATCTGAGCAGCCAACCGTTTATGGTTGTAGGGGTGGACTATTTATAGCCACTTGGCAACCCGACCTAATTTGTCCGAAATGACCCCGGGTCACTAAGGAACTGACACGTGTATCAACGGTCGAATTTCGAACTCACACGGCAACTTTACTTGGGCTACAAGTAAAGCTGACTTGTCTGACTCTGGACAAGATTTTCTCTCATTGTCTTCACTTGAAGACATAGGATTTGAATTAGGCATCACTTCAGTCATCCTGACTGGTTCTCTTGGACCCCACTTAACAGTACGGTGGTTCCTATGACACAACATGAATGAAGTAAAACTACAAAGGATCTAAGTCTTCGAGTTCCATAAGCTTCATAGGGAGTCTTCACATGTCATTGTCTTCAACATGAATATCTTCATAAACCACCATTGTCTTCAATGTCTTCGTACATTTTTAGGGGTCATCTCTGGTAGCTAAACCGAATCAATGAGGGACTTCTACCAGTGTTATCCTGCAATTCTCACAAACACATTAGTCCCTCAACTAGGTTTGTCGTCAATACTCCAAAACCAACTAGGGGTGGCACTAGATGCACTTACACCACTATTATCATATTACTTTGCTACTAAACACTTTGCTGCAGATATTAAGTTTCCAGGTGTGGTTGAATTGACAACTCAGCTGCTAATACTTGAGAATATTCTATGGCTCCCCTTGTGTCGAATCAATAAATTTGGGTTGAATACTCTACCCTCGAAAATTGTTGTGATCCGCTATACTTGTGGGTTATCAATGATCATCTCTACTATTTCTTTTTCATTTCTCGCCCGAAATATTTTTCAAACTTTACAGTTTCATACAAGGTTTCAGCTCGGCCGCAGCCAAATTCGCCCCTTGTAAGAGGGCAAACGCGAACTGTAAACCCCTTATAAGGGCTAGCCTTATAAATGTTTGCTAGAGATGCTTTTAATGCCTCCATTTTGTCGCCTTCTGTCTTTTCTCTCCCTTGTGTCCCTTATTAGTGCACTGCTGTCATTTTAATCTTCTAGCCGAGTTTCAGTTGATGCATCGACATGCTCAGCTAAAGCCTTCCCCAAAGGTTATCAGGTTCACATTATATGTCCATTACCCCGTGCAATCTCATTGAGTCGTCAACCTCATCGTCTTCAATATTGTCAGAATTTTGTTGCCGATGATCGTGGGGACCTCTCATGTCATGATGCAGCTAGCCGCTAATTAGCAGCATCCCTAAGGCTGATTGTAATGGGAAGTATCATATACTACTATCATGCATATGATACTAGTTTATGATACTACATCCCTAATGCATTGGTATCATATATGACTACATTTATTTTCATGCATGACACAAAGTAGCACATCCTTTAGTATGATACAGTATCATGATATGATACTCAAGCCTCTCTTTCTTAATTTAATTCTATGCCACCTGATACGTCTCCGTCGTATCTACTTTTCCAAACACTTTTGCCCTTGTTTTGGACTCTATCTTGTATGATTTGAATGGAACTT
Organism: Triticum monococcum; assembly: GCA_034509565.1. Classification (NCBI taxonomy): domain Eukaryota; kingdom Viridiplantae; phylum Streptophyta; class Magnoliopsida; order Poales; family Poaceae; genus Triticum; species Triticum monococcum. Next base: position 68,488,354 of record CM067842.1, on the reverse strand, counting down.
ACCCGGACTGGCGTTGTTTTCAGCAGAATTACCATGGTGTTGTTTTATGTGCAGAAAACAAATATTCTCGGAATGACCTGAAACTCCACGGGAGGTCTTAGAAAAAATAATAAAAATCCTCACCAAATATGAAGACCAGGGGGCCCACACCCTTCTCACAAGGGTGGGCCCCCCCCTAGGGCGCGCCCCCCTACCTCGTGGGCCCCCTGGAGATCCTCCGATGCCAAATCCAACTCTATATATTTGCTTTTGGAGAGAGAAAAATAGCAGAGAAGAAATCATCGCGTTTTACAATACGGAGCCGTGGCCAAGCCCTAAAACCTCTCAGGAGGGCTGATCTGGAGTCCGTTCGGGGCTCCGGAGAGGGGGATTCGTCGCCGTCGTCATCATCAACCATCCTCCATCACCAATTTCATGATGCTCACCGCCGTGCGTGAGTAATTGCATTGTAGGCTTGCTGGACAGTGATGGGTTGAATGAGATTTATCATGTAATCGAGTTAGTTTTGTTAGGGTTTGATCCCTGGTATCCATTATTGTAACGCCCCAAGACCGTTGCGCCAGGTGTCTTCCGGTGTTTTGTTGTTGTTGCCTTGTCATTTGCTTGCGTGTCGCATCTTGTCATGTCATCATGTGCATAGCATCATCATGTTTTTCAAAACTTGCATCCGTCCGGGTTCCCCCAGTGCCATCCGTTGTCAGTTCTGAGCCCAGACACACTTGCACGCGCCCGCGGCACGTCCGAAATATTATTTATAAGTGGCTGAAAAATGTTCTCGAAATGGGGTGAAAGTTGGCATGCGGTCTTGTTATAGTGTAGGTAGGCTGCCTGCCAAGTTTCATCGCATTCGGAGTCTGTTTGACGCCCCAACGGATAACTATAGCGGCAATATAGCCGGTCTAACATCGGACGTTTTCGGTCTCCGGAAACAGATGCCGGCCCCCCTCTCTCTCTTCTCTCCTCTCAGCCATGCCACAGCCCACCTAGGCCATCCTCCTTCCCCTCTTCGCTTCCGGAGTTGTCCGATGCGACCGCACGGTCCGAAACCCTCTCTGCACAGTGCATCAAACCCCTCACGTGCGCGTCCGAAATTGTCCCGGACCCGACCCGGGCAGTCATCACCGTTGGATCTGGATCATCCCCAAACGTCTACAAAACGTCTCCGTTTTCTCATTCGGACTCCCTAGCCTATTTTTCCTGACCGTCCGATTACGATCGGATGGACGAGTTACCCCCCTAAACCTATCCGGCTTGCTATATATAGTGGCAAGCCTAGACTAATCCCTAGATTTTAGCCCGTTTGTCCCATCAGTCCATCCGCGCTGCCAGCAAATGCCCTCCTCCTCCTATCATTCCGTGCCAAGCCTATCCGATCCATCGATCCCCTCCTCTGCTCGCTCGTCCCCGAGCACCTCGATCCACCAGCGCCGCCTTGCCCGAGTACCAGACGCCAACGACGACTACCACCACCGAACCAGGCCGTGCCCTACGCCCTTCCTCCTGAAGGAAATATGCCCTAGAGGCAACAATAAAGTTATTATTTATTTCCTTATTTCATGATAAATGTTTATTATTCATGCTAGAATTGTATTAACCGGAAACATAATACATGTGTGAATACATAGACAAACAGAGTGTCACTAGTATGCCTCTACTTGACTAGCTCGTTAATCAAAGATGGTTATGTTTCCTAACCATGGACAAAGAGTTGTTATTTGATTAACGGGATCACATCATTAGGTGAATGATCTGATTGACATGACCCATTCCATTAGCTTAGCACCCGATCGTTTAGTATGTTGCTATTGCTTTCTTCATGACTTATACATGTTCCTATGACTATGAGATTATGCAACTCTCGTTTGCCGGAGGAACACTTTGTGTGCTACCAAATGTCACAACATAACTGGGTGGTTATAAAGGAGCTCTACAGGTGTCTCCAAAGGTACATGTTGGGTTGGCGTATTTCGAGATTAGGATTTGTCACTCCGATTGTCATAGAGGTATCTCTGGGCCCTCTCGGTAATGCACATCACTTAAGCCTTGCAAGCATTGCAGCTAATGAGTTAGTTGCGGGATGATGTATTACGGAACGAGTAAAGAGACTTGCCGGTAACGAGATTGAACTAGGTATTGGATACCGACGATCGAATCTCGGGCAAGTAACATACCGATGACAAAGGGAACAACGTATGTTGTTATGCGGTCTTATCGATAAAGATCTTCATAGAATATGTAGGAGCCAATATGGGCATCCAGGTCCCGCTATTGGTTATTGACCGGAGATGTGTCTCGGTCATGTCTACATTGTTCTCGAACCTGTAGGGTCCGCACGCTTAAGGTTTCGATGACAGTTATATTATGAGTTTATGAGTTTTGATGTACCGAAGGAGTTCGGAGTCCCGGATGAGATCGGGGACATGACGAGGAGTCTCGAAATGTTCGAGACGTAAAGATCGATATATTGGACGACTATATTCGGACATCGGAAAGGTTCTGAGTGGTTCAGGTATTTTTCGGAGTACCGGGGAGTTACGGGAATACGGGGGAGAAGTATTGGGCCTTATTGGGCCATACGGGAAAGAGAGAGGGGCTGCCTAGGGCAGGCCGCGCACCCCCCCCCCCAAGGCCTAGTCCGAATTGGACTAGGGGGAGGGGCTGCGCCCCCTCCTTCCTTCCCTTCTCCTTTCCCCTTCCTTGTCTCCTACTCCTAATACTTGGAAGGACTCCTAGTTGGACTAGGAAAGGGGGAATCCTACTCCCGGTGGGAGTAGGACTCCCCTAGGGCGCGCCATAGAGAGGGCCGGCCCTCCCCTCCTCCACTCCTTTATATACGGGGGTAGGGGGCACCCCATAGACACACAAGTTGATCTTCGTGATCGTTCTCTTAGCCGTGTGCGGTGCCCCCTTCCACCATAATCCTCGATAATATTGTAGCGGTGCTTAGGCGAAGCCCTGCGACGGTAGAACATCAAGATCGTCACCACGCCGTCGTGCTAACGGAACTCTTCCCGACACTTTGCTGGATCGGAGTCCGGGGATCGTCATCGAGCTGAACGTGTGCTAGAACTCGGAGGTGCCATAGTTTCGGTGCTTGGATCAGTCGGATCGTGAAGACGTACGACTACATCAACCGCGTTGATACAACGCTTCCACTTCGGTCTACGAGGGTACATAGACAACACTCTCCCCTCTCGTTGCTATGCATCACCATGATCTTGCGTGTGCGTAGGAATTTTTTTGAAATTACTACGTTCCCCAACAGTGGCATCCGAGCCTAGGTTTTATGGTTTGATGTTATATGCACGAGTAGAACACAAGTGAGTTGTGGGCGATATAAGTCATACTGCCTACCAGCATGTCATACTTTGGTTCGGCGGTATTGTTGGATGAAGCGGCCCGGACCGACATTACGCGTACGCTTACGCGAGACTGGTTCTACCGCCGTGCTTTGCACACAGGTGGCTGGAGCGTGTTAGTTTCTCCAACTTTAGTTGAACCGAGTGTGGCTACGCCCGGTCCTTGCGAAGGTTAAAACAGCATCAACTTGACAAACTATCGTTGTGGTTTTGATGCGTAGGTAAGATTGGTTCTTGCTTAAGCCTGTAGCAGCCACATAAAACTTGCAACAAACAAAGTAGAAGATGTCTAACTTGTTTTTGCAGGGCATGTTGTGATGTGATATGGTCAAGACATGATGCTGATTTTATTGTATGAGATGATCATGTTTTGTAACTGAGTTATCGGCAACTGGCAGGAGCCATATGGTTGTCACTTTATTGTATGCAATGCAATCGCCCTGTAATGCTTTACTTTATCACTAAGCGGTAGCGATAGTCGTAGAAGCATAAGATTGGCGAGACGACAACGATGCTACGATGGAGATCAAGGTGTCGCGCCGGTGACGATGGTGATCATGACGGTGCTCGGAGATGGAGATCGCAAGCACAAGATGATGATGGCCATATCATATCACTTATATTGATTGCATGTGATGTTTATCTTTTATGCATCTTATCTTGCTTTGATTGACGGTAGCATTATAAGATGATCTCTCACTAAATTATCAAGAAGTGTTCTCCCTGAGTATGCACCGTTGCCAAAGTTCGTCGTGCCAAGACACCACATGATGATCGAGTGTGATAAGCTCTACGTCCATCTACAACGGGTGCAAGCCAGTTTTGCACACGCAGAATACTCAGGTTAAACTTGACGAGCCTAGCATATGCAGATATGGCCTCGGAACACGGAGACCGAAAGGTCGAGCGTGAATCATATAGTAGATATGATCAACATAATGATGTTCACCATTGAAAACTAATCCATTTCACGTGATGATCGGTTATGGTTTAGTTGATTTGGATCACGTGATCACTCAGAGGATTAGAGGGATGTCTATCTAAGTGGGAGTTCTTAAGTAATATGATTAATTGAACTTAAATTTATCATGAACTTAGTCCTGGTAGTATTAGCATATCTATATTGTAGATCAATAGCTCGCGTTGTTGCTTCCCTATGTTTGTTTTGATATGTTCCTAGAGAAAAACTATGTTGAAAGATGTTAGTAGCAATGATGCGGATTGGATCCGTGATCTGAGGTTTATCCTCATTGCTGCACCGAGGAATTATGTCCTTGATGCACCGCTAGGTGACAGACCTATTGCAGGAGCAGATGCTGACGTTATGAACGTTTGGCTAGCTAAATATGATGACTACTTGATAGTTTAGTGCACCATGCTTAACGGCTTAGAATCGGGACTTCAAAGACGTTTTGAACGTCATGGACCATATGAGATGTTCCAGGAGTTGAAGTTAATATTTCAAGCAAATACCCGAGTCGAGAGATATGAAGTCTCCAACAAGTTCTATAGCTAAAAGATGGAGGAGAATCACTCAACTAGAGAGCATGTGCTCAGATTGTCTGGGTACTACAATCGCTTGAATCAAGTGGGAGTTAATCTTCCAGATAAGATAGTGATTGACAAAATTCTCTAGTCACCATCACCAAGTTAATAGAACTTCGTGATGAACTATAGTACGCAAAGGATGACGAAAACGACTCCCGAGCTTTTCATGATGATGAAATCGATGAAGGTAGAAATCAAGAAAGAGCATCAAGTGTTGATGGTTGACAAGATCACTAGTTTCAAGAAAAGGGCAAAAGAAAAAAGGGGAACTTCAAGAAGAACAGCAAGCAAGTTGCTGCTCAAGTGAAGAAGCCCAAGTCTGGTCCTAAGCCTGAGACTAAGTGCTTCTACTGCAAAGGGACTGGTCACTGGAAGTGGAACCGCCCCAAGTGATTGGCGGATAAGAAGGATGGCAAAGTGAACATAAGTATATTTGATATACATGTTATTTATGTGTACTTTACTAGTGTTTATAGCAACCCCTCAGTATTTGATGCTAGTTCAGTTGCTGATTAGTAACTCGAAACGGGAGTTGCAGAATAAATAGAGACTAGTTAAGGGTGAAGTGACGATGTGTGTTGGAAGTAGTTCCAAGATTGATATGATCATCATCGCACACTCCCTATAATTTCGGGATTAGTGTTGAACCTAAATAAGTGTTATTTGGTGTTTGCGTTGAGCATGAATATGATTTGATCATTAATACGGTTATTCATTTAAGTAAGAGAATAAATTGTTGTTCTATTTACATGAATAAAACCTTCTATGGCCATACACACCAACGAAAATGGTTTGTTGGATCTCGATTGTAATGATACACATATTCATAATATTGAAACCAAAAGATGCAAAGTTAATAATGATAGTGCAACTTGTTTGTGGCACTGCCGTTTAGGTCATATTGGTGTAAAGCGCATGAAGAAACTCCATGCTGATGGGATTTTGGAATCACTTGATTATGAATCACTTGATGCTTGCGAACCATGTCTCTTGGGCAAGATGACTAAAACGCCGTTCTCCGGAACAATGGAGCAAGCAACAAATTTGTTGGAAATCATACATACTGATGTATGTGGTCCGATGAATATCAAGGCTTGCAGCGGGTATCATTATTTTCTGACCTTCACAGATGATTTGAGCAGATATGTGTATATCTACTTGATGAAACATAAGTTTGAAACATTTGAAAAGTTCAAAGAATTTCAGAGTGAAGTGGAAAATCATCGTGACAAGAAAATAAGGTTTCTACGATCTGATCGCGGAGACAAATATTTGAGTTACGAGTTTGGTCTTCAATTAAAACAATGTGGAATAGTTTCACAAATTCATGCCACCTGGAACACCATAGCATAATGGTGTGTCCGAACGTCATAGCCGTACTTTATTAGATATAGTGCAAATCTATGATGTTTCTTACCGATTTACCACTGTCGTTTTTGAGGTTATGCATTAAAGACAGCTGCATTCACGTTAAAAAGGGGCACCATCTAAGTCCGTTGAGATGACACAATCTGAACTGTGGTTTGGCAAGAAACCAAAGTTGTCGTTTCTTAAAGTTTGGGGTTGTGATGCTTATATGAAAAAGTTTCATCCTGATAAGCTCAAACCCAAATAGGAGAAATATGTCTTCATAGGATACCCAAAGGAGACTGTTGGGTACACCTTCTATCACAGATCCGAAGGCAAGACGTTCGTTGCTGAGAATGGATACTTTCTAGAGAAGGAGTATCTCTCGAAAGAAGTGAGTGGGAGGAAAGTAGAAAACTTGATAAGGTAATTGTACCATCTCCCTTATTGGAAAGTAGTTCATCACAGAAATCTGTTCTTGTGACTACTACACCAATTAGTGAGGAAGCTAATGATGATGATCATGTAACTTCAGATCAAGTTACTACCGAATCTCGTAGGTAAACCAGACTGAGATCCGCACCAGAGTGGTACGGTAATCCTGTTCTGGAAGTCATGTTACTAGACTATGATGAACTTGCGAACTATGAGGAAGCGATGATGAGCCCAGATTCCGTGAAATGGTTTGAGGCCATGAAATCCGAGATATGGTCCATGTATGAGAACAAAGTTTGGACTTTGGTTGACTTGCCCGATGATCGGCAAGCAATTGAGAATAAATGGATCTTTAAGAGGAAGACGGACGCTGATAGTAGTGTTACTATCTACAAAGCGAGAATTGTCACAAAAGGTTTTCGACAAGTTCAAGGTGTTGACTACGATGAGAGTTTCTCACTCGTATCTATGCTTGAGTCTGTCCGAATCATGTTAGTAATTTCCGCATTTTATGAAATCTGGCAAATGGATAAACAAAACTGCATTCCTTAATGGATTTATTAAAGAAGAGTTGTACATGATGCAACTAGAAGGTTTTGTCAATCCGAAAGGTGCTAACAAAATGTGCAAGCTCCAGCGATCCATCTATGGACTGGTGCAAGCATCTCGGAGTTGGAATACACGCTTTGATAAGTTGATCAAAGCATATAGTTTTATACAGACTTGCGGTGAAGCCTGTATTTACAAGAAAGTGAGTGGGAGCACTACAGCATTTCTGATAAGTATATGTGAATGACATATTGTTGATCGGAAATAATGTAGAATTATTCTGCAAAGCATAAAGGAGTATTTGAAAGGAGTTTTTCAAAGAAAGACTTCGGTGAAGCTGCTTACATATTGAGCTTCAAGATCTATAGAGATAGATCAAGACGCTTGATAAGTTTTTTTCAATGAGTACATACCTTGACAAGATTTTGAAGTAGTTCAAAATGGATCAAGCAAAGAAAGGGTTCTTGCCTGTATTACAAGGTGCGAAGTTGAGTAAGACTCAAAGCCCGACCACGGCAGAAGATAGAAAGAGAATGAAAGTCATTCCCTATGCCTCAGTCATAGGTTCTATAAAGTATGTCATGCTGTGTACCAGATCTATTGTATACCATACACTGTGTTAAGAGAGGGAGTACAATAATGATCTAGGAGTAGATCAATGGACAGCGGTCAAAATTATCCTTACTGGAATAAGGATATGTTTCTCAATTACGGAGGTGACAAAAGGTTCGTCATAAAGGGTTACGTCGACGCAAGTTTTGACACTGATCCAGATGACTCTAAGTCTCAATCTGGATACATATTGAAAGTGGGAGCAATTAGCTAGAGTAGCTCCATGCAGAGCATTGTTGACATAGAAATTTGCAAAATACATGCGGATCTGAATGTGGCAGACCCGTTGACTAAACTTCTCTCACAAGCAAAACATGATCACACCTTAGTACTCTTTGGGTGTTAATCGCATAAGCGATGTGAACTAGATTACTGAATCTAGTAAACCCTTTGGGTGTTGGTCACATGGCGATGTGAACTATGGGTGTTAATCACATGATGATGTGAACTATCGATGTTAATCATATGGTGATGTGATCTAGATTATTGACTCTAGTGCAAGTGGGAGACTGAAGGAAATATGCCCTAGAGGCAATAATAAAGTTATTATTTATTTCCTTATTTCATGATAAATGTTTATTATTCATGCTAGAATTGTATTAACCGGAAACATAATACATGTGTGAATACATAGACAAACAGAGTGTCACTAGTATGCCTCTACTTGACTAGCTCGTTAATCAAAGATGGTTATGTTTCCTAACCATGGACAAAGAGTTGTTATTTGATTAACGGCATCACATCATTAGGTGAATGATCTGATTGACATGACCCATTCCATTAGCTTAGCACCCGATCGTTTAGTATGTTGCTATTGCTTTCTTCATGACTTATACATGTTCCTATGACTATGAGATTATGCAACTCCCGTTTGCCGGAGGAACACTTTGTGTGCTACCAAACGTCACAACGTAACTGGGTGATTATAAAGGAGCTCTACAGGTGTCTCCAATGGTACATGTTGGGTTGGCGTATTTCGAGATTAGGATTTGTCACTCCGATTGTCGCAGAGGTATCTCTGGGCCCTCTCGGTAATGCACATCACTTAAGACTTGCAAGCACTGCAGCTAATGAGTTAGTTGCGGGATGATGTATTACGGAACGAGTAAAGAGACTTGCCGGTAACGAGATTGAACTAGGTATTGGATACCGATGATCGAATCTCGGGCAAGTAACATACTGATGACAAAGGGAACAATGTATGTTGTTATGCGGTCTGACCGATAAAGATCTTCATAGAATATGTAGGAGCCAATATGGGCATCCAGGTCCCGCTATAGGTTATTGACCGAAGACGTGTCTCGGTCATGTCTACATTGTTCTCGAACCCGTAGGGTCCGCACGCTTAAGGTTTCGATGACAGTTATATTATGAGTTTATGAGTTTTGATGTACCGAAGGAGTTCGGAGTCCCGGATGAGATCGGGGACATGACGAGGAGTCTCGAAATGTTCGAGACGTAAAGATCGATATATTGGACGACTATATTCGGACATCGGAAAGGTTCCGAGTGGTTCGGGTATTTCTCGGAGTACCGGGGAGTTACGGGAATACGGGGGAGAAGTATTGGGCCTTATTGGGCCATACGGGAAAGAGAGAGGGGCTGCCTAGGGCAGGCTGCGCGCCCCCCCAAGGCCTAGTCCGAATTGGACTAGGGGGAGGGGCTGCGCCCCCTCCTTCCTTCCCTTCTCCTTTCCCCTTCCTTGTCTCCTACTCCTAATACTTGGAAGGACTCCTAGTTGGACTAGGAAAGGGGGAATCCTACTCCCGGTGGGAGTAGGACTCCCCTAGGGCGCGCCATAGAGAGGGCCGGCCCTCCCCTCCTCCACTCCTTTATATACGGGGGTAGGGGGCACCCCATAGACACACAAGTTGATCTTCGTGATCGTTCTCTTAGCCGTGTGCGGTGCCCCCTTCCACCATAATCCTCGATAATATTGTAGTGGTGCTTAGGCGAAGCCCTGCGACGGTAGAACATCAAGATCGTCACCACGCCGTCATGCTGACGGAACTCTTCCCGACACTTTGCTAGATCGGAGTCCGGGGATCGTCATCGAGCTGAACGTGTGCTAGAACTCGGAGGTGTCGTAGTTTCGGTGCTTGGATCGGTCGGATCGTGAAGACGTACCACTACATCAACCGCGTTGATACAACGCTTCCGCTTCAGTCTACGAGGGTACGTAGACAACACTCTCCCCTCTCGTTGCTATGCATCACCATGATCTTGCGTGTGCGTAGGAAATTTTTTGAAATTACTACGTTCCCCAACACCTCCACCTTCTCTTTTCCCTACTTTCTTTCTCTCTCTCTCTCTTACGTGAAGCTCTCCCCTTGCTCTCTTCTTCTTCATAGGGAACCCGCCTGCCATGGCTGCCGATTGTCCTCGTCGCCACCCTTCGGATCCGCGCCGGATCAGCCTCGCTGCCGCACCACCTCGCGCCATCGTCCTTCGTTTTCTGCAGCCTCCCCGTTCTCTTCGTTGACGCAGGGAGACAAGGTCCCTCCGAAGACCAACAGGAGGCCCCTGCCGCCTTGGACCTCATCGTCGCCGCCCGGATCTCCAAGCCCGCGCTACGCCAGGTCATCTTGTCACCGGGAATGGATTCCCCAACCCCGGATCTGACGCCTCCTGTTGTCCCCGTCGCAGGAGCCTTCAACCAACGCCGTCGGCGCCCCCAAGTTCCCTGCCATCGGCGCCGCCTCTTCAGGTCGCTGCGCCCCGCTCGCCAAGTCCCACAACACGCACGCGAGGACGGTGATCGCGGCGAAGAGTTTGCCCGCGCCTCGACGCCATGGATCCGCGCCGAGCCCCGCCATCCCCTCCGCTCCTCTGCTTCACGCCGCCGTTCCTGAACCCCCTCTGTCGCCGTTGCTCTGCATCCATACGAGGAGATGACCAGCAGTCAAGCCCAGCGCCTGCGTTGACCACGCCCCCTCCATCCCCTCATTCGATCCACCAAGGCCGGCCCAGCACAGGCGCCAAGGTCCAGCTCCCTGGAGCGAAGTGAGCAGCGCCCCTCCTTTTTTTTCTCCTCCTGTTGGGTCCAACAAGTTTTGGCCCATATTGTTTTTTACTGGTCCTGTGAATTTTGCCATTTATCCAGAGGTTTACAATTTTACAGAACAACCCTCATGCTTCATGCATTTAATAACTTCACAACTGTGCATCGCATTAAAATGTTTTATATATGAAACTTGCTTAGAATTTTGTCTAGATTCATAATATCCAACTTTCATCTATGTTTGAAATGTTTAAAATGTTGTTTGATTAAATTTGCTCCTATGCCATGTTAAAATGCTTTAATTCATAACTAATTAACCGTAGCTCCGAACTTAATGAACTTTATATGTAAATGGGGTAGAAAAATGCCTAGTTTAACATGGTGCACTTGTTTTTCATGTTTAATAACTCTAAAATTATGTTTAGGGCAGAACAGTACCAAACCTAATATATGCATATGAGGAGTTACCGGAATTTGTTGTTCGTTGTTTCCGGCCTCATTTAACCTTTAACTAGATAGGTAGTTTTCATTTGCTTCACCCTCTTGCCATGTTTAACAACATTTAATATTGTTGGGAACATAAACAAGATCGAACTAAATAAGTCACGTGGCGTTTTGTCAATATGCAACGGAGTTGCATATTGAGCTCCACTTAAGTTGTAGTGTTGTTTGTGCACTTTGCCATGTCATGCATATTTAAACCGGACATGCATCATACTTGTTTGCGCACCGTTCCATGTTCATGTGTTGGTTGTTTACTATGTTGTGTGCTTCTTTCCAGTGTTGCTTCTTCGAGTTGGTTCCGTTAATGTCGTGTTTGTGAGGACCCGTTCGGCTACGTCTGTTTGTCTTATTCATGAACTCGTTCTTCTTCCTTGCGGGATTTCAGGCAAGATGATCATACCCTCGAAATCACTTCTATCTTTTCTTTGCTAGATGCTCGCTCTTTTGCTATGCCTATGCTACGATGCCTACCACTTGCTTATCATGCCTCCCAAATTGCCATGTCAAACCTCTAACCCACCATGTCCTAGCAAACCGTTGATTGGCTATGTTACCGCTTTGCTCAGCCCCTCTTATAGCGTTGCTAGTTGCAGGTGAAGATTGGAGGCCGTTCCTTGTTGGAACATTATTTTCTTGTTGGGATATGATTATATTGCCTTGTTATCTTAATGCATCTATATACTGGGTAAAGGGTGGAAGGCTCGGCCTTTTGCCTAGTGTTTTGTTCCACTCTTGCCTCCCAAGTTTCCGTCATATCAGTGTTATGTTCCCGGATTTTGCGTTCCTTACGCGGTTGGGTGATAATGGGAACCCCTTGACAGTTTGCCTTGTATAAAGCTCCTCCAGCAATGCCCAACCTTGGTTTTACCATTTCCACCTAGCCTCTTTTTCCCTTGGGTTTCCGGAGCCCAAGGGTCATCTTATTTAACCCCCCCCCCGGGGGGGTCAGTGCTCCTCTGAGTGTTGGTCCAAACAGAGCCACTTGCAGCGCCACCTCGGGGAAACTCGAGGTTTGGTTTTAGTTGTACGTAGTGTTCATCCGAGTGTGCCCTGAGAACGAGATATGTGCAGCTCCTATCGGGATTTGTCGGCACATTCGGGCGGTGTTGCTGGATTTGTTTTAACTTGTCAAAGTGTCTTGTAGAACCGGGATGCCGAGTCTGATCGGAATGTCTCGGGAGAAGGTATATCCTTCGTTGACCCTGAGAGCTTGTCATGGGCTAAGTTGGGACTCCCCTGCAGGGATTTGAACTTTCGAAAGCCGTGCCCGCGGTTATGGGCAGATGGGAATTTGTTAATGTCCGGTTGTAGATAACTTGAACCTAAACTTAATTAAAATGAATCAACTATGTGTGTTACCGTGATGGTCTGTTTTCGGCGGAGTCCGGGAAGCGAACACGGTGTTGGAGTAATGCTTGACGCAGGTTGTTCTCTAGTTATTCGTTCGTGCTTTGCCTTCTCTTCTCGCTCTCTTTTGCGAACAGGTTAGCCACCATATATGCTAGTCGCTTGCTGCAACTCCACATATTACCTTGCCTTACCTATAAGCTTAAATAGTCTTGATCGCGAGGGTGCGAGATTGCTGAGTCCCTGTGGCTCACAGATTACTTCCAAACCAGATGCAGGGCCAGACGACTCCGTTCCAGATGATGCGCTTGAGCTCAAGTGGGAGTTCGACGAGGATTCACGCCGTTACTATGTGTCTTTCCCTGATGATCAGTAGTGGTGCCCAGTTGGGGCGATCGGGACCGTGTCGCATGTTGGGTTGATCTTTTATTTTGGCACCGTAGTCGGGCCATGAGTGATTGGATGATGTAATGCTATTTATGTACTTTGTTTGACGTGGCGAGTGTAAGCCAACTAGGTACCTTCCCCTTTTATTATCTATTTACATGGGATGTTGTGAAGATTGCCTTACTTGCGACATTGCTTTCAATGCGGTTATGCCTCTAAGTCGTGTTTCGACACGTAGGAGATATAGACGCATCGAGGGCGTTACAAGTTGGTAATCAGAGCCTTCCCCGACCTTAGGAGCCCCCACTGCTTGATCGTTATTAGCAGCCGTTGTTGTGTCTAGAAAAATAATGTTTTGAGTCATTTAGGAATTATATATCGAAGAGTTTAGGAAATTCTTTTTACTCCCCAGTCCCTTCATCGCTCTGGTAAGGCATCCTGACTTTGAGTTTTGACTCTTCTCTTCTCAAATTTCACTAAAAAAAATTTAGGATCACGCGGGTATCTTGGAATCGTTCCGATGGATTTGTGACGAGAACATTGTTCTTGGTGCCTCCTGTCTTTAGGGGTTGTGGCAGTGTCCCGGGGAGTTGAGCTTCGAGGTGTTGTCGTCACAATTTTATCGTTGCAGTTCTGGAATACCTGAGTTTAGTTCGCCGACATCAAAAATCTCTTTTATGCAGTTGTTGGTGAGATAACCTCGACGCCACCCAGTACTGGGGCGGGAGTTCGGGAGTATTGCCATAAATTGTATAACGGATGCTTTTTGAAGGTTGAGGTAGACGATTTCCGAAGGTTTCTTGGTTATGTGTTGAAGGATGGATACAGCTGGATGTAGGATTTGCTAGTTTTGGGTGAGATATTATGCTTCCCCTGTATCCCCAACACCTGATTGCATAACTGGGAAAATTTCGGGAGTTTATAAGTGGAAAATCAAGTAGCTCTTAGGATATCTTTCCGACGGATATATGATACGAAATTGGGGTTCGACGTCTAGTGGTCCGCCTATTCACGGTTGGTTTTATAGTGGTCTCGTTATGTCTTAAAGAGTCCTTGGCTATGCCGACTCGGGGACGCTTCGTGTCATGTGCACTGGCTTGTACATGATGGTGATGTACGATCGAGCCCGTGTAGGCCCCACCATGAAAACTTCGGACGAAATCTCTATCATATGTTTGTTCCGGCTTATTTTGCAAGCCAATCCTTTGTTTTGTGTTGAGTGGTGGTATTCGAGTTGCTTCTAAGTCAAGTGTTGATTCCATACCTTTCCGAAACGGTGTTCGCATACTTCGATGTGAATACCAATCCTTCATGATAATCGAGATTGTCATGCCAATCTTGTTCTACCGGTGTGTCTCTCTTCAAGTGGATCCGATCACGTCAACATCCGCAAGATCAATTATCAGTTCTTCTCAACGGTGGTTGTTTAATCCGTCTCCAAGATGCCTTTGTTTTTCCCGCCCACCCACCCTTTTTCTTCAAGGACTCAGATGTCTTAATCAAGTATCCTTTTATTCATGTGAAGTCTCTCCATTCTTTTCCGTCAATATTCTTACCCGGTGGTTCTCAAGAAGATGTTCTACTAGTTCATCATTCTTCATCCTTCCATCTCCGGCGGATCCAATACAAATTTTGTTGATCATATCTTTTCCTCATTTCAATACCTTCTTATACCGGTGCACCTCTTAATTATCTACTCCTCGCTATTCATTTGTTTCGGAGTGCCGAAGATATCTCAGAAGATTCGTGTTTCCACTCTGCTTTCGTTCCAGCTCTTTCGAGGATGTTTTCTCATTCAAGCCATTTAATTCAACCGGTGCAATCTCTCTTTTCAAGTAATCATTCTACGGTGTTTATTTTGAGTGGTCCCTAACCCACGGGTCTTTTTCTAGGATCTTACCTGACTCTTCTTATTCTCCCGGAGTTAGTCTCAAATTCATTCCAAAGTTTGACGTAAGAATGATTCATCATCAGCCATCGGTATTTCTCCAAGATCGGTCAATTTTTTTTTCATCGTTAGTTCAACTTTTCCATTTTTCTTTATTCCGAAGTATCTCAACAATTTGGTGGTGTTTCTCATCGTAATTCTCAGATTTCGATGGCCGAAGAAGAGTTTTCCTCAAAATCTTACCCGTTCTCTCAAGATTCATGATTCTAGCTTGATGCCATCCTCTCATAATTATTTTCGATTGTGAGATATTCTTTTCACCCATTAGGAGCTATTCAAGAGTCTTTTCAGTTTGATTATCCGGAGGCCATCATTTCGGGATTATTCATATTCAGCTTTCAGCTCTCGTTCTCCAAATCTAACCGGTGCATCATTCTAGTATATTCTCTAATCAGTTTGTGATCTCTTCATTTCAGTTGTATCTAAATTCTCTCAAGTATCTTCGTTCATTTCATAATTCTTTCCGGTGTTTCTTTATCTTCTCTTCGTTCATTTTCAATTCTTACGGTGGTTTGCTCAAGATTCTATTCCATGGTTATCATATCAACTCATTCGTTGTTTTCCAAATTCTACCCATGGTTCCTAGAAGACCTTCTCAAGTTTGCGCTATATCTATCTTAATCCTTTTTACGAGAATAAGTAGTATGCCAAATCTGCTGCTTGTCATCAATTTAAATTGGTGAAGGATACGCATAACGTAATTCTTATTATTGTTTCATCCAAGTGATTAATTCCTTATTCTGGAGGTTCATCAAAATTCTTGATTTCATTTGTTCATCTTTTCCTTCCAGAGTGCCAAGTTTTTTTTCGATTATATCGTCATGAAGATCCATCTAAATCATTACAAGGCTTCACCTTGTGTTTTCAACTTCTCTTTAATTTTTTTAATCATTCTTTTGTTACCGGAGTTCTTCATGGAGGTTCCACATGATGGTTCAGCAAGGATTTATTTCCTTCTCGAAGTGTTCATCAAGATTCTTTTCAGATGAGCTCAAGCTTTCTTCATCTTGCAATCCGGAGTGCAATTCTCCCTTCCGTATCAATAGAGGTGGTATTATATCATTTCTTGATAATTTGAGTTCATGTTTCATGATTCACATGTTGTCAAGAATGAGGTATTTAAACCATCACTTTCTTCATTGGAATTATCTTGGGTTATATTTCACCTAAAGCTTCCCTTTAAGGATTGTCGCTCTTATGGTGTTTATCAATGATCCAAGTTCTTCATTTATCCTCCCGGTGAGATAGCTTCGCATCTACTTGTTCTTATCAATCCAATTCTTTTTCCCGTGAGTGGCAGGTTGTCACCTCATAATTTGACATGTATTCCATAAGACCATATCAAGCTTATTCTTTTCGTTGTTGGTTTTCCAACAACTCCGTTCGACCCTTCTCCTAGGGATGCCTTCTCAAGCTCTTTTGGCAGAAGTTGGCATTTTCTCCTCATTTCTCCTATTTCAATTATCTATCTTCTATTCCTCCGTTCCGAAGGCATTGTGATGTTGCTCTCCTCAACCCATCTTCTCTCTTTGTCGGGACCATGTTTTGATTGTGCTTATCCTTTTAAACGGAGTATTGTGTCCCTTTGCTCAAGCTCTTTCATTTTATCAAGTTTTTCATCTCTTTTAAACCGGAGTGCTGTCCGAGATCTTTATTACCCCTTGTTCCATTCATTCAATAGTTACGGAGGCAGTGTTTTGTGTTTTCATCATGTATCTTCTCATCTTATCAAGTTCTTATTCAAATCCTTTTCTTTTCAATCGGAGTGCTGCCCGAAGTTGTTCTCCCTTGTTCCTCTTTTTCTAACGGAGTGTTTTCAACTTCGTTCATCTCTGTTGTATTCTTTTCTCGAAATGGCTTAACCTTTTCAAGGTTCTTTGGTCTCACTCATTGGTCAAAGAAGCAACTTAGTTTTTACCTCTTCTCTTTCTCTTCCGTTTTCCCTCCGGTGCCATTCTAGATCTCGGGACGAGATCCTCTCGTAGTGGTGGAGTGTTGTAACGCCCCGAGACCGTTGTGCCAGCTGTCTTCCGGTGTTTCATTGTTGTTACCTTGTCATTTGCTTGCGTGTCGCATCTTGTCATGTCATCATGTGCATAGCATCATCATGTTTTTCAAAACTTGCATCCGTCCGGGTTCCCCCAGTGCCATCCGTTGTCAGTTCTGAGCCCAGACACACTTGCACGCGCCCGCGGCACGTCCGAAATATTATTTTATAAGTGGCCAAAAAATGTTCTCGAAATGGGGTGAAAGTTGGCATGCGATCTTGTTATAGTGTAGGTAGGCTGCCTGCCAAGTTTCATCGCATTCGGAGTCCGTTTGACGCCCCAACGGATAACTATAGCGGCAATATAGCCGGTCTAACGTCGGACGTTTTCGGTCTCCGGAAACAGATGCCGGCCCTCCCCCCCCCCCCCCCTCTCTCTCTTCTCTCCTCTCAGCCTCGCCACAGCCCACCTAGGCCATCCTCCTTCCCCTCTTCGCTTCCGGAGTTGTCCGATGCGACCGCACGGTCCGAAACCCTCTCTGCAGAGTGCATCGAACCCCTCACGTGCGCGTCCGAAATTGTCCCGGACCCGACCCGGGCAGTCGTCACGGTTGGATCCGGATCATCCCCAAACGTCTCCGTTTTCCCATTTGGACTCCCTAGCCTATTTTTCCTGACCGTCCGATTACGATCGGAGGGACGAGTTACCCCGCTAAACCTATCCAGCTTGCTATATATAGTGGCAACCCTAGACTAATCCCTAGATTTTAGCCCGTTTGTCCCATTAATCCATCCGCGCCGCCACCTGATGCCCTCCTCCTGCTTGCATTCCGTGCCAAGCCTATCAGATCCATCGATCCCCTCCTCTGCTCGCTCGTCCCCGAGCACCTCGATCCACCAGCACCGCCTTGCCCGAGTACCAGACGCCAACGGCGACTACCACCACCGAACCAGGGCGTGCCCTACGCCCTTCCTCCCCCTGCTCTTTTCCCTTCCTTCTCTCTCTCTCTCTCTCTCTCTCTCTCTCACGCGCAGCTCTCCCCTTGCTCTCTTCTTCTTCACAGGGAACCCGCCTGCCATGGCCGCCGATTGTCCTCGTCGCCACCCTTCGGATCCGCGCTGGATCAGCCTCGCTGCCGCACCACCTCGCGCCATCGTCCTTCGTTTTCTGCAGCCTCCCCGTTCTCTTCGTTGATGCAGGGAGATAATCTCCTTCCGAAGACCAGCAGGAGGCCCCTGCCGCCTAGGACCTCATTGTCGCCGCCCGGATCTCCAAGCCCGCGCTACGCCAGGTCATCTTGTAACCGGGAATGGATTCCCCAACCCCGGATGTGACGCCTCCCGCCGTCCCCATCGCCGGCGCCTTCAACCAATGCCGCCGGCGCCCCCAAGTTCCCTGCCATCGGCGCCGCCTCTTCAGGTCGCTGCGCCCCGCTCGCCAAGTCCCACAACACGCACGCGAGGACGGTGACCGCGGCGAAGAGTTTGCCCGCGCCTCGACGCCATGGATCCGCACCGAGCCCCGCCATCCCCGCCACTCCTCTGCTTCACGCTGCCGTTCCCTGAACCCCCTCTGTCGCCGTTGCTCTGCATCCATACGAGGAGATGACTAGCAGTCAAGCCCAGCGCCTGCGTTGACCACGCCCCCTCCATCCCCTCATTCGATCCACCAAGGCCGGCCCAGCATAGGCGCCAAGGCCCAGCTCCCTGGAGCGAAGTGAGAAGCGCCCCTCCTTTTTTTTCTCCTCCTATTGGGTCCAACAAGCTTTGGCCCATATTGTTTTTTCTTGGTCCTGTGAATTTTTCCATTTATCCAGAGGTTTACAGTTTTACAGAACAACCCTCATGCTTCATGCATTTAATAACTTCACAACTGTGCATCGCATTAAAATGTTTTATATATGAAACTTGCTTAGAATTTTGTCTAGATTCATAATATCCAACTTTCATCTATGTTTGAAATGTTTAAAATGTTGTTTGATTAAATTTGCTCTTATGCCATGTTAAAATGCTTTAATTCATAACTAATTAACTGTAGCTCCGAACTTAATGAACTTTATATGTAAATGGGGTAGAAAAATGCCTAGTTTAACATGGTGCACTTGTTTTTCATGTTTAATAACTCTAAAATTATGTTTAGGGAAGAACAGTACCAAACATAATATATGCATATGAGGAGTTACCGGAATTTGTTGTTCGTTGTTTCCGGCCTCATTTAACCTTTGACTAGATAGGTAGTTTTCATTTGCTTCACCCACTTGCCATGTTTAACAACATAATTGTTGGGTACATAAACAAGATCGAACTAAATAAGTCATGTGGTGTTTCGTCAATATGCAACAAAGTTGCATATTGAGCTCCACTTAAGTTGTAGTGTTGTTTGTGCACCTTGCCATGTCATGCATATTTAAACCGGACATGCATCTACTTGTTTGCGCACCGTGCCATATTCATGTGTTGGTTGTTTACTATGTTGTGTGCTTCTTTCCGGTGTTGCTTCTTCGGGTTGGTTCCGTTAACGTCGCGTTTGTGAGGACCCGTTCGGCTACGTCCGTTTGTCTTCTTCATGGACTCGTTCTTCTTCCTTGCGGGATTTCAGGCAAGATGATCATACCCTCGAAATCACTTCTATCTTTTCTTTTCTAGATGCTCGCTCTTTTGCTATGCCTATGCTACGATGCCTACCACTTGCTTATCATGCCTCCCAAATTACCATGTCAAACCTCTAACCCACCATGTCCTAGCAAACCATTGATTGGCTATGTTACCGCTTTGCTCAGCCCCTCTTATAGCGTTGCTAGTTGCAGGTGAAGATTGGAGGCCGTTCCTTATTGGAACATTATTTTCTTGTTGGGATATCATTATATTGCCTTGTTATCTTAATGCATCTATATACTGGGTAAAGGGTGGAAGGCTCGGCCTTTTGCCTAGTGTTTTGTTCCACTCTTGCCGCCCTAGTTTCTGTCATATCGGTGTTATGTTCCCGGATTTTGCGTTCCTTACGCGGTTGGGTGATAATGGGAACCCCTTGACAGTTCGCCTTGAATAAAGCTCCTCCAGCAATGCCCAACATTGGTTTTACCATTTTCCACCTAGCCTCTTTTTCCCTTGGGTTTCCGGAGCCCAAGGGTCATCTTATTTAAACCCCCCCCCCCGGGTCAGTGCTCCTCTGAGTGTTGGTCCAAACAGAGCCACTTGCAGCGCCACCTCGGGGAAACTCGAGGTTTGGTTTTAGTTGTACATAGTGTTCATCTGAGTGTGCCCTGAGAACGAGATATGTGCAGCTCCTATCGGGATTTGTCGGCACATTCGGGCGGTGTTGCTGGATTTGTTTTAACTTGTCGAAGTGTCTTGTAGAACCGGGATACCGAGTCTGATCGGAATGTCTTGGGAGAAGGTATATCCTTCGTTGACCGTGAGAGCTTGTCATGGGCTAAGTTGGGACTCCCCTGCAGGGATTTGAACTTTTGAAAGCCGTGCCCGCGGTTATGGGCAGATGGGAATTTGTTAATGTCCAGTTGTAGATAACTTGAACCTAAACTTAATTAAAATGAATCAACTGTGTGTGTTACCGTGATGGTCTCTTCTCGGCGGAGTCCGGGAAGCGAACGCGGTGTTGGAGTAATGCTTGATGCAGGTTGTCCTCTAGTTATTCGTTCGTGCTTTGCCTTCTCTTCTCGCTGTCTTTTGCGAACAGGTTAGCCACCATATATGCTAGTCGCTTGCTGCAGCTCCACATATTACCTTGCCTTACCTATAAGCTTAAATAGTCTTGATCGTGAGGGTGCGAGATTGCTGAGTCCTTGTGGCTCACAGATTACTTCCAAACCAGATGCAGGGCCAGACGACTCCGTTCCAGATGATGCGCTTGAGCTCAAGTGGGAGTTCGACGAGGATTCACGCCGTTACTATGTGTCTTTCCCTGATGATCAGTAGTGGTGCCCAGTTGGGGCGATCGGGACCGTGTCGCATGTTGGGTTGATCTTTTATTTTGCACTACTAGAAAAAGGGCTATAGATGGGATTGACACTAATGGCGCACCAGACAAGCGGTGTGCCATTAGTATATACTAATGGTGCACCACCTTCTGATACGCCATTAGAGCTGAAACTACTAATGGCGCACCTAGCCCAGGGTGCGCCATTAGTATCAAAAAAATTGAACTATTGCGCCTGTCCAAACATACTAATGGCGCATCCAGACACAGTGCGCCATTACTAGTTGTAACTAGTAATGGCGCACCTATCGGAAAGTGCGCCACTAATGTTATTTTTTTATTATATTTTTTATTCCTTTTTTTGCAAAACTACTAATGGCGCACTGTTCGACCGTGCGCCATTACTAGTTTAAACTAGTAATGGCGCACTGTGGAACAGTGCGCCATTAGTATGTTTTTTTTTGCAAAACTACTAATGGCGCACCACCAGAAGGTGCGCCATTAGTAACCTGGATTACTAATGGCGCATTTAGAGTTGGTGCGCCATTAGTAAGTGGGCAGCAACAAGATATTTTGGACAGCCTCTCCTACCCATACTCACTTTCTCCCCACTTCATTCTCTCCACCTCCTCCTTGTCTCGGGTGCCTCCTCTTTTTCACCTCATTTCCACCATAGATTCATTCAATTTAAGTGGTTAAATTACCTTGTTTTGATAGGTAAGTAAGGGGGAAGCTATATTTATGTTGTTCTCCCTACAACAATGTGCACATGCACTTTTTATGGCCTAGCTAGATCTATGTATGTTCGTGGTGTTGCATATGTTTGTGGTGTTGCATATGTGTTTGTGTTTGGAGGTGTACCGGTATTTGAAATGCGATAGTTGCCAATATTTTGCCGGAATGTTGATTCATTTCCGTTTCGGCGAGAATTTTGGCATTAAGCATTCTTTTTGGTCCTATTTTTAGGGAAAGTCATGCCAAATTTTTTCTTGGTTCTAAAATATCGTTTTGCTCTACCCCGCAGGCGACCATGGTCCGCATGATGACCGAAGGCATCGTGAATAAGTTTTTGAGGTCCGCGAAGGCCGAGATGCTTCAAAAGAACGAGACGGAGATAAGATGTCCGTGTCGAAGATGCAAGCTGAAGAGCCTTATTGCGGACCCGGAATCTGGGCAGGTGCGGGACCACCTGCTATTGCGTGGTTTCATGGATGGCTATCGGTGGCAAGGTGATGAAGATGACTATGAAGTCGTCCATGGGGGCCGGGCAAGAAATGAGGAAGGGCAGCAAGACAACCACCACGGCTCGGGCGGGCGAGAAGACAAAGAATCCCCAGGAGATGATCACAACGGTGATGCTGTACACAGTCATCATGTAGAAGATGCAGGACATGATGATGAGGAAGATGCCGGAGCAGACGACGGGCATGATCATGAAGATGATGATGCCGGCGGAGCAGACGACGCTGGACCATCGATGGGCTGGGTGCAGGACCCTCATATTCAAGAGCTGCTTCTCAAGCAGACGGATAACGCAAGAGTTGCCGCCCGAGAGAAAGCCAATATGGATCAACTTGAGTTAGACGCGGTTACTCCATTGTATGAAGGATGCAGGCCCGAGGATACCTGCCTGAAAGTAACGCTCATGGCTCTGGAGATGAAGGTAAAACACAAAATGACCGACGCATGCTTCGACGAGAACATGTCATTCTGGCACAAACGTCTTCCCAAGGGGAACAAGTGCCCGACCAGTTTGGAGGAGGCGAAGAAAATCGTGTGTCCTCTGGAATTACCGCACGTGAAATACCATGTGTGCATGAACAATTGCATCATTTATCGGGACGAGCACGCGGAGTCTACCATATGTCCGGTGTGCGGCGTCACTCGATACAAGAAGAGGAAGAAAGCTCCTCGAAAAGTGGTGTGGTACTTTCCGATCACTCCTCGTCTGCAGCGGTATTTTGCGGACCCTAAGGTAGCAAAGCTCCTGCGTTGGCACACGGATAGGGAGGAGAAGAAGCGAGAAGATGACGCAAATGATTCGGAGATAGATAAAAAGACAAGATGCTGAGTCACCCTAAGGATGCGAGCCAGTGGCAAGCGTTGAACTTCGAAGACCTAGAATTTGGGAACGATCCAAGGAACATCATGCTGGGTGCGAGCACCGATGGAGTCAATCCGTTTGGCAGCCAGAGAAGCACACATAGCACCTGGCCTGTGTTTGTGTGGATGTGCAACCTTCCCCCCTGGTTGTGCATGAAGAGGAAGTACATTCACATGAGTATGCTAATTGAAGGACCGAAACAACCAGGGAACGACATCAATCTATATCTGGGGCTGCTGAAAGAGGAGCTTGACACGCTGTGGAAAACGCCAGCCAATACGTGGGACGCCGCAGAGAAAGAATATTTCCCTATGAGAGCCGCGCTGCTCACGACGGTGCACGACTATCTCGGTTACGGATATGTCGCGGGGCAGGTGGTCCACGGATTTTCTGGATGCGTCAGGTGCATGGATGACACAACGTATCGCCAGCTAGATAGAGATCCTGGGTCTTCGAAAACCGTGTTCATGGGACATCGAAGGTGGCTTCGCGACGATGACCCGTGGAGAAAACGCAAGGATCTGTTCGATGGTGAAACCGAACCCCGAGGACACCCGCGTACGAGGAGCGGCGAGGAAATAGACGAGCTGTTGAAAAATTGGAAAGATTGCCCACTGCCGGGAAAGAAGCAAAAGGCGCCAGAGCTGGGAAAGAAGCGAAAGGCGCCAGAGCCGCTGGTGAAGGTATGGAAAACGAGGTCTATTTTCTGGGACTTGCCGTACTGGAAGATCCACCGTGTGCCTCACAGCCTTGATGTAATGCATATCACGAAGAACGTGTGCGAGAGTCTGCTTGGTACCCTGCTCAACATGCCAGAGAGGACCAAAGATGGGCCGAAAGCAAGGGCAGACTTGAAATCAATGGGCATCAGGCAGGAGCTTCACGCTATATATGATGATGATGATGATGATGATGATGATGATGAGGCGAAGCAGGACACGGAAAGTCGTCGCAAAGGCAAAAAGGCCAAGAAGACCGGAAATGACTACCCTCCCGCGTGCTTCACTCTAAGTCAGGAGGAGATCGAGCAGTTTTTCACCTACCTCCTAGGAGTAAAACTTCCTTACGGTTACGCGGGGAACATAAGCAGATACCTAGACCCAGCGAAGCAGAAGTTCAGCGGGATGAAGTCTCACGACTGTCACGTGCTGATGACGCAGATACTTCCAGTTGCAATCCGTGGGATCATGGACGCGCACGTCCGTGAAACGCTATTTGGCCTATGCAACTTTTTCAACGTCATCTCTCGGAAGTCTATTGGCGTGAGGCAACTCAGAAGGCTACAGGAAGAGATCGTGGTGATACTATGCGAGCTTGAGATGTACTTCCCGCCCGCATTCTTCGACGTTATGGTGCATCTGCTGGTCCATATCGTGGACGATATCATCCAACTCGGGCCGACGTTCCTACACAGCATGATGCCGTTCGAAAGGATGAATGGTGTCATCAAAGGATACGTTCGCAACATGTCACGTCCAGAGGGAAGCATAGCCAGGGGCTTTCTGACCGAAGAGTGCATCTCCTACTGCACGAATTATCTAGGCATCGAGAACCCCGTTGGTCTGCCCGTCAACAGGCACCTCGGCAGGCTCGCTGGATGGGGTCACCGTGAGGGTCGCCGCGAAATGCATGTCGACTTCGAGGGTCGACTCGCCGACTTTGAAAGAGGAAACCTAGTCGCGCTACAACACATAGACATGGTCGATCTTTGGGTGGTAGAGCACAAAACCTTTATTAAGAAGACGTACAATGACCGAGGCCAACAGAGGACGAACGGAGATATACTCAAAGAGCACAACTCATGTTTCACGCGTTGGTTCAAGCAGAAGCTTCTGTCGTACCCTTTACATGGGGATTCTTCCGCGGAAGAACAACTCATATTCGCCTTGTCACAGGGCGCCGAGCACAACCTGATGACCTATGAGGCGTACGATATCAACGTCTACACATTCTACACCGAGGCCAAGGACATGAAGAGCGATGGTTATCAGAACTCTGGGGTAACGATGGAATCCTACACCGGTAACGACAAGGACAGATACTACGGAAGGATCGAGGAGATCTGGGAGCTGAGCTACGCTGGAGAGAAGGTCCCGATGTTCCGTGTCAGATGGGCGAAGAGCGTCCTAAAAGAAGACCGGTATTTCACCACCATGGTTATACCCGAAGCCAAATCCAAGACCGCGGGCGCAAACGTCACCGCGAAAAATGAGCCATGGGTACTGGCTTCCCAAGTGGACCAATGCTTCTTCATTACCGACCCGTCAAAGCCCAGTCGTGTTGTCGTGAGGAGAGGCAAAAGGAAGATCATCGGAATGGATGGAGTAGCCAATGAGCAAGACTTCGACAAGTACGGCGACCCGAGGATCGAACATGACAACGATGATGAAGTAGCAGCATACACCACAAGAAGAAGCAGGACCACCCTACCTAAAGAATGTCCGTTCCACAGAAGAACTCCATTTGCGAAAAAGAAGGGCAAGAAGATTGTGAACAGATAGCTAGCTAAGATCGATTGTATTTAAATCGTAGCCTTCATTTCTCGATTGTATATCATGGGCACTTTTTGAACTATCATGAATATTTTTAAATTTCATGGACACTCGATCTCGATCCCCCTCCATCTCGATCGCTATCCCACCTCGCCAGATCCGGTCCCCCTCGCCGTCGAGCACCCCCCGGTCCACCGGCTGCCGCCGTCGACCCCCCGCACCCTCGATTCCCCTACTCAACCGCCGCCGCCGACCCCCCGCACCCCTCCCCTACTCAACCGCCGCCGCCGACCCCGCGCACCCTCCCCCGCTCCACCGGCATTACTGTTTGATGATATTTTTAAAAAAATTATTACTGTCTCATAAAAAAATATTACTGTTGCAGTAGCCATCTTATAAAAAAAATTATTACTGTCTTATAAAAAAATTATTACTGTCTTATAAAACAAGTTTGAACATATTTAAACACAAATACTAATGGCGCACCGGGGTGAGGTGCGCCATTAGTATGGATGTACTTATGGCGCACCAGGGTGAGGTGCGCCATTAGTATGGATGTACTAATGGCGCACCAGGGTGAGGTGCGCCATTAGTATGGATGTACTTATGGCGCACCGAGGGGTGGTGCGCCATTAGTATTGTGCCGCCCCCATCCATATTTCCACCCCAGCCCAAACCTATCCCCTCTCTCTCCCTCGCCCTCGCCCTCGATCCCCTTCCTCTCTCCTCTCCCGACGCCGCTGCCCCGCCGCCTCGACGCTGCCCCGCCGCCTCGACGCCGCCCCGACGCCGCCTCGACCCCGCCGCGATGTCTCCAACCACCGCCGCCTGAGGCCCCGACGTCGGCGCCGCTCTCCCCGTCGCCCCACCTCATTGGACGACATCGCCCCGCCGCCCTCGTCACCGGCGGCCCGGACGCCGCCCCGTCCACACCACCGTCGCCGGAGCACCACCACCACCCGTACCTCGTCGCCTCCTCCCCTGCATCATCGTTGTCCCCGACATCCTCCCCGCGCCCCACTGCCCTATCCCTACGGCCACCGTGAGCTCCCCCTCCTCCTCTCCCCCTCTCCCCCTCGCGCGCACGCGCTTACGTCGTTTAGCACATTAGGGTAATGCACCCCCATCCTCCCTCCCTCCTCCGGATATGTTCTTCTTAGTTATCTGAATCTATTCAAGTCTGAAACTGTTAGTGTGAGATGTCTGCAACTGTTGCAATCTTGTTGATAAGTAAAAGATGATCTGAAATTGAAACCCCAAATCACATGATTCACAATTAGATGATCTGAATCTATTAAGCAGTTTTAGACAATGGTATGATTTCTGAGTTGGACCGACCAGGAGAGATTGTTCATGATTAGTATATCCCCAAGTTCAACTATTGCTAACTTCCTAGCTATAGTTCTTGATACATACTTAGAATTGGTCCACTGATTATCTAGGTTTGATGCACCGTATTTGTCCCAAGGTTGTCGATGGTTTTCACCAATTGATTGTGTGTTTGCATTGCCTGCTCGTGCACTTTACTTTAAATTTGATTATCCAAGTACTTATATTTACTACAATAGATCTAAATCCAGTAATGTCATGTGTGATCAAGGCTGCATAATTATGTAGGGCTTAAGAGTTTCACTTTGATGATGATGCCCTTTGCTGCTCAAGATTTTTCATATATGGGCACTGGAACTCACGCATCTATTATTTCGCAGTGAACATGTAACCTTTTCGCTTTTGCTCTGCATGTGCTTCTCAGTTTGCTAGCTATATCTCTAGGTTCTTGATTGGCTTCACTAGTTGATTGGTTGTTTGCATTGTCTGTTTGTGCTACTTTCCCCCGAGCACCCATGATCTATATCGAAGAATGTTACTTTTGAATTCTGATTATGCCGAATAGTTGTGTAGGGGTAAGAATTTTCACTTTGAAGATGCCTTTGGTGTTCTGTTACCTCCTGGTAGGTTAGATGCAGGTGATTAGTTTCCCTAGTTTAGGGTTTTCTCAGTGTATCAGATTTAATGAGTCAGCTCTGCTTTATTCCTGTGTCTATATGGTTTTCTAGTGCCTTTCACTGGATGTTTTTAAGTGTAATCCCCATGTGTTTTTAGCCCCATGTGTTTTTTTAGCAGAAGGTGAAATGAGGCAGCTTATATATCCTCTTGTTGGCTGCTAACCATTTCAAGGAATTAATACTATCATAGTACTATTCCTTTGACAATTAGGATCACCTATGTAGATCTGATAACAAAGATAAGAAATGAACTAAGTAGGGCTGGTGTTTGTGCCTTTCTAACTAGTGTTTTTTTAACTGCAGTTTTTGCTTAGTAGTTTGAGCATTAGGGATTATTTGCTGTTGACTGTATTCAATTCAAGAAACTATGAAATCGATTTAAATCATCAACCAACTATGCAAGGGAATTAACCAGATTTGACAATGTTTAATCACAACTGTTTTAAAGCTTTTTCAGTACAACATGGGTCCACAATTGGCACAGATTCTATTATTGAAGTTTCATGCTCCCAACAAACACTCATAATGCTCCCAACTAACACTCATAATGCACCCATGGTAATATTAAAATGTCCAGTGTATATATATTTGAAAATGATTGCTGCTAGATGTTAATTTGCTGGTACTAGCTAGAATTTGGCACAAGTTAAACACCTCAATCTGTTAGTATTTGTTTGCATTTTCTCACATTCTTCTTGTATCTGATCCAGTATTGCTTGTAGTGGTTTGTCCAAAATGTTGAATGATACTGCTTGGAGATGCATATATTGTTTCACCTCTTCACATGCCAATGTATTTTCCATGTTGTGATGGAGGCCTTTTTTGCCTTGTCCACCCGAGAGGCCCTTGAGTTTGCTGGAATGTTGATTAACTTCCGTTCCGGCAAATTCGGGTACTCCATATGTCCTATTTTCAGCAAAGGTCATGCTAAAATTTTCCGTGAATTTTAGCATGACTGTGCTAAAAATAGGACATATGGGGTACTTGTGACTAATGCATGGGCCGGGGTATCTTAGTAGTTAATTAAGTAGGATCAAGTGCCCCGGCGTACTTGTGACTAATGCATGGCTTTTAGGGTGCCTCGGTGTCGATAAAAACCGAAATGATGAAAGCTTAGGCTTTTAGGGTGCCTCAGCGTCGAAAAACCATCAATGATAAAAGCTTAGCTTTTAGGATGCCTCGGTGTCGACAAACCCTAAATGATGAGACCATGATCTTGTTCCTTGACAATAACCAACTTTTTAACCAAACTTTGTTCCTATTTAGAGAGAAACATGGCCAACAACGATGAGGCCGGGGGTTCGGGCGGCAAGGCATTCTGGCAGCTGTCCCAGGAGATGGAGGAACAACCTCACTTGTATGAGGACGCCGCCTTCCCAACCGATCCTGAGACCACTGATGGTGCCGCCGAGGATGACCCCACTGATGCCACCACTGATGGTGCCGCTGAGGATGCCCCACTGATGATGGCGGCGCATGCACAGATGGCAGTCAACCGAAGAGGCAACGGAAGGACCGGCGCCCGACCGTGCTCCGCACCCTCAAGGAGGAAGTTACTGAAGTGGACTCCGACGGGAATCCAACGGCGCCCGAACGAATAGTCAAGGGGTACTCGCTTCAGCTCGGGTGCATTCTCCGGAGCACCGTCTCGATCAACACCGAGAACCTGAGGCATCCTGACCGAGGGAATTTGCGCAACCTCCTCTTCACGAAGCTGCACGAACGATACAAGTTCCCCGTTGAATTTGAAAACACAAGCCTCAAAGGGAATAAAGTGAACAATGCTGCCCTCACGAAGATGAGCAAGGCCCTGTCTACTTGGAAAAGCAATGTGAAGAGAATGATCGAGAAAGGTGAGAGTTATGAGAAGATCAAGGAGAAAAATCCTTCGATCACCGAAGATGACTACAACGACTTCAAGATCAATTGCTCGAGCACCGCAAACTCCGAATCAAGTAAGTGGGGGAAAGAAATGCGGGAGCTGAACTTAGGGGAACACACACTCGGTCCCGGCGGTTACAGAGTGGCAGAGCCTATATGGGACAAGGAGGAGGCGGACCGTGCCGAGCAAGGCCTACCGCCCCTCTTCGATAAATACGGTGACAAGCAGACCAGGAACTTTGTCAGGGCCCAGTACAAGAAGGACCCAAAAACAAAGGAGCTTACCACGGATCCGAAGACCAGGGCGCTTGAGCTTGTTCTGGTAAGGAATACACCCCCGCGTAATTAGCTCCATATGGTTGCATTCTAATTAATGAAGCCAAATTTCTAAATGGTTCACATTCCTTTCGCAGGCGACTGAAAGCAGTAGCGCGGGGTCGACTAAGAGCAACCCTTGGGACACCACTCTAAATAGGGCGTTGAATGTAATGAAGAACAAGGATAAGCTCAGTAAGCCGACGTCAGCTGGTCGTGTGGCCGGCAAAGGCTTGTCGATAAAATGGTCGTCATACTATAACACTGGTGGGTGAAAGGAGAAAAAGACCAGCTCGGAAAGCCAGGCGCGCGAGGTTCAAGAACTCAGGGCACAGGTGGCGCGGATTCCGGAGATTGTCCAAGAGCAAGTGCAACAACAACTCGGAGCGAAGATCACCGCCATTGTGCCTACCTTGATCCAGGGGATTAGTGCGTGGATTGCGGGCGGCCAACAGGGGCCGCCCCCGATTCCTAGCTTCACGGCCAGCAACTCGCAGAACGCGATGGCGGGGCCATTGGTGTCTCCGCCGGAGGCGGCATTGGTGTCTCCAACGCCGGCACGGGAGCTTAATGCACCCGGGTGTACGCCGGCCGGCACCTCTGCAGCAAGCGGCCCCTCCGTCAACTGCATGCCCGCCGTTGGCGGTGCCTCGACATTAGCCGAGCTCGACGCCATCATCACGGTAACTAATTAAGCCTCTCTCGGCTGAGGACTTCATCTCCTTGCCTTTGACTGGGCATCCCTGACGCCCTACATGTTTTCGCAGGGCGCCGCCGACGTTCCGTGCACTCTCCTGCACTTCGTGAACAACGAGTTGGTCGATGCCGCCAAGGGCAAAATCGTTCAACCGGGCAACCCCTTGTTCCACGGTACCCAGATGCCACCCAACTTGTTTAGGGTTCAACTGGTTCGGGTGCTGCCAGGCTGCGACGAGTTGTTACCTCCGATTCGACCCGTCGGGGCCGACGATGATGACGTGATGACCCTCAGCGCCTACCTGAGCTGGCCCCTGCTTTGGCCCAAGAGCCAGATTCGTTTGGGGGCGGGGGAACCACCCCAAAGACAACACCGCCAGTCATGCCGGCGCCAAGTCGGCCCCATGGCAAGACCGCCGCAACGGTGCCGGACATCCCTATGCCACTGGATCCAAACATGCATATGGCACAGGGTCAGAACGACGACGACGACGATACATTTGCCAACGTCGATCAGTACTTTGCCGATCATGGGTACGATGGCGACTTCATGGGACCTCCTTGTCAAGAACCCAACCCAACAAAAGACGTGCGCGATCTAGCTGGTACCGCGGAGAAGCCAAGTTGCAACAGGCGTCGTCTGCCGTTCAGCTCTCAGGAGACGCCTCCAACTGCCGACTTCATCGAGCCTCAGATAGGCGAGGTGCGAAATATTATCAGCCCCAACACACTCAAGAAGGCGGTCTGTGAGCAGAACTCGGTCCCATTATAGGAGAAGAAGAAGGCACGCAAAAGAAAGACTAACAAGGGTGCGGGCCAGCCGGCACCGAGTACGATCCGTGCTCAGGACGGGCCACCTTCACCTGAGGATATCTCAAGGAGGGTGCATGTGGCGGGTAGGCCGATGCTACCGAGAAATATGCTCGATGCTGCAACCGGTGCTATGCGGAGTCTGCATGACAGTGTTCTTTCTTTGGAGAAGCAGCGTCTCGGAGAGAAGGATGTGGCATACCCGGTTTTCGCGGCCAAGGTGCCAGAGGGCAAGGGCTTTGTGGATAACTCCATCGGGGGTACGATCGTCCTGCGGTTTGATGACATCCACGCTATGTTGAACCTTCATCCGCTGCACTACACCTTCGTTCGGCTATTTTCGCTGAGTATGGAGATGCGGATCATTCGTGACAAGACCCCGGACATCGTGATAGTCGACCCCTTCTACATGCGTGCCAAGATCTTGGGCAGCGCTGGGGACCGGCAAGTCGCGATTTCTTACCTTGAAGGCGTCATTCTGGCAAACCAAGATAAGGATAACTTCCTTGTGCCTTACTTTCCTGAGTAAGTCCTCCCCTCAACCGCCCCGTAACATATGAATTCTTAGATTTCGATCGTTTTTCTTTTAACATTCCGTGTTTTCTGCAGTGACACACATTGCACGCTCATCCTCCTAAGCCCCAAATATTCCATGGCCACGTATTTCGACCCGGACCGTCAGTCGAACATAGACTACACAAATGTCAAGAAGGTTCTTGATGATGTTCTCCCCGGCTACGTCAAATCTGGAGGCACCTTCACCAGGCCTATTCATAAGTACGGCAAGCACGTGTTCTCCCACAATACGACGTTCTGCTGCGTCAAGCAGCCGCCTGGTGGTCAGAAGGGTGCCTACTACGCCATCCATCACATGCGGGCGATCGTACGGGACCATCATCAACTTCTGCTACCGAGTAAACTCAAAGATTGGGCCGCGAGCGTGTCGGCAATCCAGGACGCGGACATCAGACAAGAATTCTTTCGCATCCAGTCGGAGTTTGCGGAAATCATCCATCAAGATGTCCTTCGTACCTCGGGGCAGTTCTACCTCAGAAATCAACCGTCCAACAGTGACATCGACACAATGCTACAAATGCAGGCTGACAACGACCGTTATTTCATGACTCCCACGATAGACGGCGGCTTCATCCACGCTCCGGTCCCTTGAGTCGAGTCGAAAGCAGTGATGATGTGTCTAGTTCTGAAACATCGATTGGCTCATGTTGTAATTAAACTTTAATGAACTTGTAGTATGTCTCTTTGGTTTCGAGAGTCGTTCAACTTAGATGTAATCGATGCTATTAATGTCTTGCTTTTCTCTTCCGATCGTTCTGTTGCATACTTATATATTGCTTATGTATTGTCTGTGTGAATTGGTACTAACGTTTCGTTTGGCTACTGCATAGCGATGCCGTCGTATGTCGTGTACAAGGGTAAGGTTCCCGGAGTCTACGACGACTGGGAGGAGTGTCGGAGACAAGTTCACCGATTCAGCGGTAACAGTTACAAAGGGTACACCACTAGGGCCGAGGCCGAATCTAGATACGCCCGCTATCTAGCGGGAGAGGGGAGGGAGCGCTGGAGGAACCGGATGAAGACGAGTTTCATCGTGATGACCGCAGCTCTCTTCTATGTGATGGTAGTTTAGATGATCGATGTCGACTTGTAATGTGAAGACAAACTCGCTACTCGCGGTCTCGAGACTTGTAATATAATGTTCTATCTTTGTTCGGTCTTTTCAATTCGGAGACTAATATGATGAATTGTATTCGGAGACTAATATGATGAATTGTATTCAGAGACTAATCTTCTATTGTATTCAATGAATCTGTTGTTGATGTGTGTTGTCTATATTTTGTCCAATTATATATTTTGTAACCTGTGCAAAAAATAGAAAATAAAAAAATAAAAAAAAAACTAATATTCATACTAATGGCGCATCACATCACAGTGCGCCATTAGTATGCCAAAGGATACTAATGGCGCGTCATTAAACAGTGCGCCATTAGTATGCCAAAGTTACTAATGGCGCATCTTGTTGTCGTGCGCCATTAGTATGCCAAAGCACCTGGGTATACATGGCCCCCTGGGAGGCATACTAATGGCGCACTGTTGTATATACTAATGGCGCATCTGAGGTGCGCCATTAGTAAAATATACTAATGGCGTGGCACTAATGGCGCACCACTAATGCGCCATTAATGGCCAAATTAGGTGCGCCATTAGTAGGCCTTTTCCTAGTAGTGTTGCACCGTAGTCGGGCCATGAGTGATTGGATGATGTAATGCTATTTATGTACTTTGTTTGACGTGGCGAGTGTAAGCCAACTATGTACCTTCTCCTTTTATTGTCTATTTACATGGGATGTTGTGAAGATTGCCTTACTTGCGACATTGCTTTCAATGCGGTTATGCCTCTAAGTCGTGCTTCGACACGTAGGAGATATAGACGCATCGAGGGCTTTACAATTATCTTCTGAGATTGATGTTGCTATGACTTTTCTATACTTAATGCTTGTCACTAGGGCCCGAGTGCCATAATTTCAGATCTGAACCTATTATGTTTTCATGAATATATGTGAGTTCTTGATCTTATCTTGCAAGTCTATAGTCACCTACTATGTGTTATGATCCGGCACCCCCGAAGTGACAATAATTGGGACCACTCCCGGTGATGACCATAGTTTGAGGAGTTCATGTATTCACTATGTGCTAATGCTTTGTTCTGGTTCTCTATTAAAAGGAGGCCTTAATATCCCTTAGTTTCCAATTGGACCACGCTGCCACGGGAGGGTAGGACAAAAGATGTTATGCAAGTTCTTTTCCATAAGCACGTATGACTATATTCGGAATACATGCCTACATTACATTGACGAATTGGAGCTAGTTCTGTGTCACCCTATGTTATTACTGTTACATGATGAACCGCATCCGGCATAATTATCCATCACTGATCCGGTGCCTACGAGTTTTCCACATACTGGTTTACGCTTATTTACTTTTCCGTTGCTACTGTTACAATCACTACAAAATACCAAAAACGTTACTTTTGTTGTCTTACTTTTGTTGCCGCTACCACCACTATCATATTACTTTGCTACTAAACACTTTGCTGCAGATACTAAGTTTCCAGGTGTGGTTGAATTGACAGCTCAGCTGCTAATACTTAAGAATATTCTTTGACTCCCCTTATGTCGAATCAATAAATTTGGGTTGAATACTCTACCCTCGAAAGCTATTGCCATCCCCTATACTTGTGGGTTCTCACCACCTCATCAAAATTGCTTAGTTGGCATGCATGAAAATACCTATGATACTCCCATTAGAGCATCTCCACTAGCCTCCCCAGGACGCCCCCCAGGACACCTTTTTAGGTTCGGTTTTAGGCTTGGACGACACTTTTCGCCGAAAAACGGCCCAGCCACGCCCCCAACGCCTCCTAGGACGTCAAAATAGCGCCGGCAAACCCAGGCGAAACCCGGCGCGTTGGGGTCTCTTGGGGGCGCCGGCGGAAATTTCGGCGAATCATGTCTCACCACATGTCCTTTTTCTTGACCCACTTAATCATTCTCCTCACAAACTTTTGCTTGGGGTGGGATGTGACTGGGAAGATGTCCTCTTTATTTCGCCGGATTTCGTCGGATGACCTCCAGGACACCAACTTTTTTGGTTCGGTGATGTTCTTGGGGGTGCCAACGGATGGAGATGCTCTTTCGACCAACCTAACGTTTATACTCTCTATTTTAAAATATAAGGTGTTTTTGTAGGCTAATTTATAACCTACCAAAACGTCTTAAATTTTAGAACAGAAGCTTCACAATTCAAAATAAATAAATATCATTGATGTCTATCTAGGCACATCTAAGTGACCCAGTCACACTACAAAGTAAAATAAAGTAGACAACAAAAATGTCTGCATGAATTTTCATGTAAAATCACTTATATAACTTAGATGTGCAATAATTAACACACATCTAGATGTGTTTTAGCAAAACTGAATTTAATTGGACCCTGATATCCATCACACGTGTGGCATAATATGCATTCGCTCACACATCGTGTGTGGCATGAGGAGGGGCATCTCACACAGGCTGTGTGTGGGCGAACAGTAGAATTGCCCACACGTGTGGACGCAGCTACTTCGTGCCACACGCCCAACAAGTACTACTCATTCTCATTCCGTGCGTGTGGCACGAAGCAAATATGCCCACATGTCCTGGCGCAACTGCATTAGGTACCCGCGGGATGACGATTTAGTTACCATCCGGGATGGCAGATGTAGTTATCCGGGATGGAAAATATGGTTGTAAAAGCATGGCAACTCTCTTTGTTTTGGTTAACTATAGTTGTCATGTCTAATTTATGGTAATTGTCGCATGTAATCAAACCATAGTTGTCGTGTGTGATTAACTACTTGCCACATGTGGTCAAACAATAGTTGCCATGTGTGTTTACCTAGTTGTCACGTGTGGTTAATCATAGTTGCTATGTATATTTATCTGATTGCCACGTACGCGTAAATGCAGTTGCCGTCTAGCAAATGATTCATAGTTGCCATGTACGCAACTGCAGTTGTCATCCAACAACGTACGACTGTCGTGTGGGCGAAAAGCAATTCGCCCACACGCGCATGGACTAGGTGGTGGCTTTGTGGGCAGAAACTAGTTCGCCCACACAGCGTAGCTGGCAACCGCGTATTGTGGGGTGTGTGGGCGACCTCTCCAACGCCCACACACCGGCTTTGTCCTACGTGGCACGCGAAAACTGTCTCGGTGTGTCAAGATTCGTGTAAATTTAACTGAACGGTGATTCAGATGTGTTGGCAAGTTACAATGTTGCCATACGTGTGGGTGTTAGTGTTTTCGATTCAACTTTGATACGGGGTGGATTTCGTGGACAGTTGTAGTCCGCTTACATGTGCGCTGAAAGTTACAGAGTCCGGCTCCAACCATGCAAAGTTTTTTTTTTTTTTTGCGGAACCAAACATACAAAGCTTGTCACGGTCGGTTCGACGTAGTTATGGTCACCAAATTCCGTACGAGCGGCTTAAATCACGGTCACGGACGCCCAGGGTACATACGTCGTCGCCGCCGTGCTGATCGATTCATCACGTAGCTAGCTAGCTAGGTTTCGGCTTCCATTGATCGACCATGGCGCCTCCGTCGTCGTCCCCCGCCGAAGCCGACTCCCCGATCGTCCACGTCGCCTTCAGCAGCGGCGCCTCCCACTTCGTCGCGTCCACGGCCACCGGGTTCCACGTCTTCTCCTGCGACGACGACAAGGTCGAGCGCGTCCACTACAAGTCCGACGCCGTCGCCTCGCCCGGCGTCGTGGTGACCTCCGCCGAGCTGCTAACGCGGTCGCGCGTGGCCGTTGTGACCCGGACGACAGGCGCCGTCAAGGGCGCGGCCGAGCACCACGCGATCTACTTCTGGGACGAGGAGAGCGGGGAGGCGAAGCAGATAGCCATCGGCTCGGCCAGCACCCCCGACCTCGGCCCCGTGGGCGGGCTCCGCCTTCTCGGGGACCACGTGCTCGTCGCCGGCCAGCAGATGGCGATGCTGGTCATCAACGGCGACTTGAAGAGCCGAAAGCTGGTTCAGACGGGCCCCAACCCGCTTGGGCTGTGCGCGCTGGCGGTTGACCAGGAGACGCGGCTCGTCTGCGCCCTGCCGCGGCCGGAGGAGAAGGGGGCGGTGCAGGTCCGCCGGACCGGCAAGCCCGGCAGCGTCGACGTGCACGCGCACGCGTCGAGCCTGTCGTGCATTGCGCTCTCCCGCGACGGCCGGCTGCTCGCCACAGCCGGATCAAAGGGCACGCTCGTGCGCATCTTCAGCACCGACGACGGCGCCATGGTCCAAGAGGTATCCAACGCTAGCTACTACACCTCTCGTTATCCTGCTAGTATTTTACTCCCTCCGTTTCTAAATATAGATTTTTATAAATATTTCATTATAAACTATATACGAAGCAAAATGAGTGAATCTACGCTCCAAATTATGTGGTTCATAATGGAATATCTATGAAGACTCCCTCCGTCTCAAAATTCTTGTCTTAGATTTGTCTAGATACAGATATACCTAATACTAAAACGTGACTTCATACATCTGTATTTAGACAAATTTAAGACAAGAATTTTGAGACGGAGGAAGTATTTAGAAACGGGAAAAAATCTACTTTTTCGGGGTACAATATTTCCTAATCAGTTACATAAAAGTTGTTTTGCCTCTTGTCACGGTGCGTGTTTACTGAACGAGCAAAACATGTACTCCCTCCAATCAGAGTTACTTGTCACTCAAACAAATATAACGGAGAAAGTATATACCTACTTCCATGTGCTTCCATCTTGATGTTCGGTCGTGTTATTCATTGAAGCAATTATATATTATTAAAGTTAATCCGAGGCAAGCGTTCAGGTCTATTATGACATAAAGATTAGGTGCCTAACGGACATTGTTTATCTTGAAAAACAAATGTTTCTCGACGCAAGAAAAAAATCTTTTTTATTTTAAATTTAAGAAACTAGTGTATTTTTTAAGGCATAAGCTCCTATCTAAATCTACTTTCCTTGAGCATAATATAGGGTTTTTTATTTGATTCTAAATTCCAAGATAACTCATTAGAATTATTAATAAGATGGTCCTAATATATTAGCAATATTTAGATTACCCCCGCTTTTTATTCACTTTATTACTTCTATTCTAGATCCTAACCTTATGGTTTATTCTTATGAAATATCATATAAAATAGTAGGTATAAGAAGTGGATATAATGAAATTCTTGATTCGATCTTACGACCTAATTTATCTAATTAATGGATCAACAACCAAACCACCCATTTTATGGAAAAGAAGGAGCATGGTCTTATTCGAATTCAAAGCGCTTCGTAATCTTTAACCAGTTCTGAGTTGCTGCACACGTGCAGCTAAGGAGAGGCATCGACAGAGCAGACATCCACTGCATCGCCTTCTCGCCGGACTTCAGATGGCTGGCCGTTTCCAGCGACAAGGGGACGGTCCACGTTTTCCCCGTCGCCAGCGTCGACAAAGCAACCTCTACAACGGAGGGCGGCGACGGGGATGCCCTCCTGGTGGCCCCGTCACGAGCAGCGGCGTCTCCTCCTGCACCGGCAGCAGCCAAGCATGGATCATTACTGCCATCGTTCTTGAAAGGTGCAACACCTGATTTCCTACAAAGAACTTGATGAGCCAATGTGGTTTTCTGTACCCTGAAAAACTGAAGTACTTCTGCGTGCATCTCTTGCAGGTTACTTGCCGAGCTACTTCAGCTCAGAGCGGTCTCTGGCGCAGGTCCGGCTCCGCGAGGGCGTCGAGTACGCGGTGGAGTTCTGGCGGCACCACCCCAACATCATCCTCATCGTCGGCACGGACGGAAGGTGCGTGTCCCCTGCTTTCTTTTCTTCTTTGGCTTATTGGAACTGAAAAATGTTGGCATGATGCACTTGATCGCTGACGTTTTGTCGAACTCCGAATGGTTCGTGCGTGCAGCTTCTACCGGTGCGGTTTCGACCCCTTGAACACCGGCGAGATGAAGCAGCTGGAGCACAAGAGATTCATGAAGATCAAGGAGTCCGAGGACAGCCAGAGAGTCCGGTCTGAGACTTAGCCAGTTCACAATTAGACGATGTACAATGCAATTCTTGTTTCTATAGCGAATAAGGCCTTTCCTAACTGGTGATGTGCTCTTGATCGCTGACGTTTAGATCTCTGGTGATGTGCTCTGTCCTTCCTCATGTAGGGGGGGAGGGGGGGTTGAGTTCTTCTAGTCTTTTTAGCAGCAGTAGTAGTATATGGACTCATGCTCTTGTAAGATTGAACTGATATGGTTTTTCTCTAATGGAAATATAAAAAAAGCGTTACTACAGTAGAAGTCTTTAATTAAAGCATGTTTGGTTACAATAAGTCACCTGACTTATAAGTCACGCCTGTTTGATTATCACCTGACTTATAAGTCACATGACCACACCTTCCCACCTTATTTTTTTATGTAAAGATGATGAGACCCACGTAAAAGGGGGTGACTTAGGCCCTGTTTGGTTTCAAATAAGTCACCAACTTATGAGTCAAAAAGTGAAAAAAAAATGACTTATTTTGCTAAACAGACCTAACTTATAAGTCACTCCCTTTTGTGTGGGTCCCACCACCTTTACATAAAAAAACAAGGTGGAAAGGTGTAATCAAATGACTTATAAGTCAGGTGACAACCAAACAGGCATGACTTATAAGTCACTGGTTTTAAGTCACTTATAAGTCAGGTGACTTATTGGAACCAAACAGGCCTTATAAGTTTTAAGTTGGGATGGAGCAATTTATGACTTATAAGTTTTTTGAAAGTTACGTCTCCACTTTATTAAACTAGATCAAGTAGTTCATCTGATACAATCATGAGAATACAATCAGGAGGAGCTAAATCCCAGAAAACCGAAATAGCATTACACAAACCAAACCGAGCTAATTCATGAGCCGCTTTATTCGCATTCCTCCGGACCCAGGTGATCTTGAAGTCACCCAAGTTCCTGGCCATCGTCTTGATTTCTTCCACCACAGTACTCACCACTAATAAGTTTCTCTCAAGCCCGCTCAGCATCCTGGCTACCTCAAGGCAATCAGTTTCCACGTGCAGCTTTGGATATTGCCGTTGCAGCGCGATCTCCACTACTCGTTTACATGCCATCAGCTCAGTGGCCTGAGCTTGCGCTAAGCCAGGTAGGAAGAAAGCTGCTGCCCCCCCTAAAAGCGCATGTATCATCCCTGAAAACAACTCCCGCGCCTCCATCCTGTCCCGTCCGGGAAGTAGCACAATCTACGTTAGCTTTGAGACTCGTCCATCAGAACAGCCACCCTCCTCGCCACCAGTCCCACGTCCTCGATCCGCTTTCCATCCCGAGTGTCATTCCTAACCAGCCAAAGGCCATATAGGCCATGTATCATCGCAGATTTCTCTTCTTCTGAGGCCTCCGCCAACCATTGAAGCATCCAGGACGCAAGTGAGCTCTGGGTGCTTGACGAACAAGGTGGGGCCACCACCCTCGCACCCAATACCGAACCCAACTCCTTCCAGAAACACGTGGAATGAAAACAACCCCAGAACCTGTGGTATAGTGTTTCTTCGCGTCCACAAGCCGGGCAAAAGACGCCCGGTTTGATCTTCCTTCGGAGAAGCTCAGAGCCGACCGCAAGACCATTTCTAATCAACCGCCAAGCATGAATGATTGCCTTCCCCGGTGCACTTGCGCCCCAAAGCGCCAGCCAGCTTTTATGTGTGGACACCGAGGAGGATGAACCGGGTTGTCCCGCTCTCCCTCGTTTCTTGTCCATCCCGAGGTGATATGCTGACCTGACCGAAAAATAGCCATTTCTAGTGAAGTTCCAAGCCAGGGTATCTTCTGTTCCCGGCCCCCCAACACAAATCTGCACAATATCTTTGATATCCCCCTGTGAGAACATCTCATCCAGCTTTTGGCGATTCCAGCCTGTAGCATCCTCATTTAGGAGATCGCTTACGCGCGTCGTCCCTGGCATAAACACTTGGCCCAGTGGCCGAAGACTGCCTTTGCGTGGTATCCAGTTATCATGGTGTATGCGTATGCTGGTGCCGTCCCCCACTCTCCAAATCAGCCCTTCCAGCAACAAATCACGTCCAAACAAAATGCTCCTGAAGGTGTACGAGCCACCACTTGGACAAGTTGCGTTAAGGATTGTTCCATGCTCAAAATAACGTGCTTTGAGAACACGTGCGCAAAGAGAGGATGGGACTTGCAAAATCCTCCATGCTTGCTTTGCCAATAACGCTTGGTTAAACACCTCCATATCCCGAAACCCCATTCCTCCCTCGCTTTTGCTTGCACACATTTTCTGCCAAGCGATCCAGTGTACCTTCTTCTCACCGTCAGCTGAAGGAAATATGCCCTAGAGGCAATAATAAAGTTATTATTTATTTCCTTATATCATGATAAATGTTTATTATTCATGCTAGAATTGTATTAACCGGAAACATAATACATGTGTGAATACATAGACAAACTTAGTGTCACTAGTATGCCTCTACTTGACTAGCTCGTTAATCAAAGATGGTTATGTTTCCTAACCATGAACAAGGTGTTGTTATTTGATTAACGAGGTCATATCATTGGTTGAATGATCTGATTGACATGACCCAGTCCATTAGCTTAGCACCCGATCGTTTAGTATGTTGCTATTGCTTTCTTCATGACTTATACATGTTCCTATGACTATGAGATTATGCAACTCCCGTTTCCCGGAGGAACACTTTGTGTGCTACCAAACGTCACAACGTAACTGGGTGATTATAAAGGAGCTCTACAGGTGTCTCCAAAGGTAGATGTTGGGTTGGCGTATTTCGAGATTAGGATTTGTCACTCCGATTGTCGGAGAGGTATCTCTGGGCCCTCTCGGTAATGCACATCACATAAGCCTTGCAAGCATTACAACTAATGAGTTAGTTGCGAGATGATGTATTACGAAACGAGTAAAGAGACTTGCTGGTAACGAGATTGAACTAGGTATTGGATACCGACGATCGAATCTCGGGCAAGTAACATACCGATGACAAAGGGAACAACGTATGTTGTTATGCGGTCTGACCGATAAAGATCTTCGTAGAATATGTAGGAGCCAATATGGGCATCCAGGTCCCGCTATTGGTTATTGACCGGAGATGTGTCTCGGTCATGTCTACATTGTTCTCGAACCGTAGGGTCCGCACGCTTAACGTTACGATGACAGTTATTATGAGTTTATGCATTTTGATGTACCGAAGGTTGTTCGGAGTCCCGGATGTGATCACGGACATGACGAGGAGTCTCGAAATGGTCGAGACATAAAGATTGATATATTGGAAGCCTATGTTTGGACATCGGAAGTGTTCCGGGTGAAATCGGGATTTTATCGGAGTACAGGGAGGTTACCGGAACCCCCCGGGAACCATATGGGCCTTAGTGGGCTTTTAGTGAAAAGGTGAAAGGGGCAGCCCAAGGTGGCTGCGCACCTCCCCCCCTTCCCCTAGTCCTATTAGGACTAGGAGAGGTGGCCGGCCCCCTCTCTCTCTTCCCCCCCCCCACAAGGAATCCTATTCCAACTAGGATTGGGGGGGATCCTACTCCCAGAGGGAGTAGGACTCCCTTGGCGCGCCCTCCTTGGCCGGCCGGCCCCCTCCCCCTTGGCTCCTTTATATACGGAGGCAGGGGCACCTCTAGACACACAAGTTGATCATTGTGATCGTTCCTTAGCCGTGTGCGGTGCCCCCTGCCACCATATTCCACCTCGATCATATCGTTGTAGTGCTTAGGCGAAGCCCTGCGTCGGTGGAACATCAAGATCGTCACCACGCCGTCATGCTGACGGAACTCCTCCCCGAAGCTTTGCTGGATCGGAGTCCAGGGATCGTCATCGAGCTGTACATGTGCTAAGAACTCGAAGGTGCCGGAGTAACGGTGCTTGGATCGGTCAGATCGGGAAGAAGACGTACGACTACTTCCTTTACGTTGTGTCAACGCTTCCGTTGCGATCTACAAGGGTACGTAGATCAGACTCTCCCCCTCGTTGCTATGCATCACCATGATCTTGCGTGTGCGTAGGAAATTTTTTGAAATTACTACGTTCCCCAACAGTGGTATCAGAGCCTAGGTTTTATGGTTTGATGTTATATGCACGAGTAGAACACAAGTGAGTTGTGGGCGATACAAGTCATACTGCCTACCAGCATGTCATACTTTGGTTCGGTGGTATTGTTGGACGAGACGACCCGGACCAACCTTACGCGTACGCTTACGCGAGACCGGTTCCCCCGACGTGCTTTGCACACAGGTGGCTTGCGGGCGACTGTCTCTCCAACTTTAGTTGAACCGAGTGTGGCTACGCCCGGTCCTTGCGAAGGTTAAAACGGAGTCTATTTGACAAACTATCGTTGTGGTTTTGATGCGTAGGTGAGATTGGTTCTTGCTTAAGCCTGTAGCAGCCACGTAAAACTTGCAACAATAAAGTAGA
Source organism: Triticum monococcum (assembly GCA_034509565.1). Taxonomy (NCBI): domain Eukaryota; kingdom Viridiplantae; phylum Streptophyta; class Magnoliopsida; order Poales; family Poaceae; genus Triticum; species Triticum monococcum. Next base: position 68,445,064 of record CM067842.1, on the reverse strand, counting down.
GGACGTCTAACTTGTTTTTGCAGGGCATGTTGTGATGTGATATGGTCAAGACATGATGCTAAATTTTATTGTATGAGATGATCATGTTTTGTAACCGAATTATCGGCAACTGGCAGGAGCCATATGGTTGTCGCTTTATTGTATGCAATGCAATCGTGATGTAATGCTTTACTTTATCACTAAGCGGTAGCGATAGTTGTGGAAGCATAAGTTTGGCGAGACGACAACGATGCTATGATGGAGATCAAGGTGTCGCGCCGGTGACGATGGTGATCATGACGGTGCTTCGGAGATGGAGATCACAAGCACAAGATGATGATGGCCATATCATATCACTTATATTGATTGCATGTGATGTTTATCTTTTTATGCATCTTATCTTGCTTTGATTGACGGTAGCATTATAAGATGATCTCTCACTAAATTATCAAGAAGTGTTCTCCCTGAGTATGCACCGTTGCCAAAGTTCGTCGTGCCCAGACACCACGTGATGATCGGGTGTGATAAGCTCTACGTCCATCTACAACGGGTGCAAGCCAGTTTTTGCACACGCAGAATACTCAGGTTAAACTTGACGAGCCTAGCATATGCAGATATGGCCTCGGAACACGGAGATCGAAAGGTCGAGCGTGAATCATATAGTAGATATGATCAACATAACGATGTTCACCATTGAAAACTACTCCATCTCACGTGATGATCGGTTATGGTTTAGTTGATTTGGATCACGTGATCACTTAGAGGATTAGAGGGATGTCTATCTAAGTGGGAGTTCTTAAGTAATTTGATTAATTGAACTTAAACTTATCATGAACTTAGTACCTGATAGTATCTTGCTTGTTTATGTTGATTGTAGATAGATGGCTCGTGCTGTTGTTCCGTTGAATTTTAATGCGTTCCTTGAGAAAGCAAAGTTGAAAGATGATGGTAGCAATTACACGGACTGGGTCCGTAACTTGAGGATTATCCTCATTGCTGCTCAGAAGAATTACGTCCTGAAAGCACCACTGGGTGCCAGGCCTGCTGCTGGAGCAACGCCAGATGTTATGAATGTCTGGCAAAGCAAAGCTGATGACTACTCGATAGTTCAGTGTGCCATGCTTTACGGCTTAGAATCGGGACTTCAACGACGTTTTGAACGTCATGGAGCATATGAGATGTTCCAGGAGTTGAAGTTAATATTTCAAGAAAATGCCCGAATTGAGAGATATGAAGTCTCCAATAAGTTCTATAGCTGCAAGATGGAGGAGAACAGTTCTGTCAGTGAGCATATACTCAAAATGTCTGGGTATAATAATCACTTGATTCAGATGGGAGTTAATCTTCCAGATGATTGCGTCATTGACAGAATTCTCCAATCACTGCCACCAAGCTACAAGAGCTTCGTGATGAACTATAATATGCAAGGGATGAACAAGACTATTGCCGAGCTCTTCGCAATGCTGAAAGCTGCGGAGGTAGAAATCAAGAAGGAGCATCAAGTGTTGATGGTTAACAAGACCACTAGTTTCAAGAAAAAGGGCAAAGGGAAGAAGAAGGGGAACTTCAAGAAGAACGGCAAGCAAGTTGCTGCTCAGGAGAAGAAACCCAAGTCTGGACCTAAGCCTGAAACTGAGTGCTTCTATTGCAAGCAGACTGGTCACTGGAAGCGGAACTGCCCCAAGTATTTGGCGGATAAGAAGGATGGCAAGGTGAACAAAGGTATATGTGATATACATGTTATTGATATGTACCTTACTAGAGCTCGCAGTAGCACCTGGGTATTTGATACTGGTTCTGTTGCTAATATTTGCAACTCAAAACAGGGACTACGGATTAAGCGAACACTGGCGAAGGACGAGGTGACGATGCGCGTGGGAAACGGTTCCAAAGTCGATGTGATCGCGGTCGGCACGCTACCTCTACATCTACCTTTGGGATTAATATTAGACCTAAATAATTGTTATTTGGTGCTAGCGTTAAGCATGAACATTATATCTGGATCTTGTTTGATGCGAGACGGTTATTCATTTAAATCAGAGAATAATGGTTGTTCTATTTATATGAGTAATATCTTTTATGGTCATGCACCTTTAAAGAGTGGTCTATTTTTGATGAATCTCGATAGTAGTAACACACATATTCATAATGTTGAAGCCAAAAGATGCAGAGTTGATAATGATAGTGCAACTTATTTGTGGCACTGTCGTTTAGGTCATATCGGTGTAAAGCGCATGAAGAAACTCCATACTAATGGGCTTTTGGAACCTCTTGATTATGAATCACTTGGTACTTGCGAACCGTGCCTCATGGGCAAGATGACTAAAACACCGTTCTCCGGTACTATGGAGAGAGCAACAGATTTGTTGGAAATCATACATACCGATGTATGTGGTCCGATGAATATTGAGGCTCGTGGCGGATATCGTTATTTTCTCATTTTCACAGATGATTTAAGCAGATATGGGTATATCTACTTAATGAAACATAAGTCTGAAACATTTGAAAAGTTCAAAGAATTTTAGAGTGAAGTTGAAAATCATCGTAACAAGAAAATAAAGTTTCTACGATCTGATCGTGGAGGAGAATATTTGAGTTACGAGTTTGGTGTACATTTGAAAAATTGTGGAATAGTTTCGCAACTCACGCCACCCGGAACACCACACCGTAATGGTGTGTCCGAACGTCGTAATCGTACTTTACTAGATATGGTGCGATCTATGATGTCTCTTACTGATTTACCGCTATCGTTTTGGGGTTATGCTTTAGAGACGGTCGCATTCACGTTAAATAGGGCACCATCAAAATCCGTTGAGACAACGCCTTATGAACTATGGTTTGGCAAGAAACCAAAGTTGTCGTTTCTTAAAGTTTGGGGCTGTGATGCTTATGTGAAAAAGTTTCAACCTGATAAGCTCGAACCCAAATTGGAGAAATGTGTCTTCATAGGATACCCAAAGGAAACTGCTGGGTACACCTTCTATCACAGATCCGAAGGCAAGACATTCGTTGCTAAGAATGGATCATTTCTAGAGAAGGAGTTTCTCTCGAAAGAAGTGAGTGGGAGGAAAGTAGAACTTGACGAGGTAACTGTACCTGCTCCCTTATTGCAAAATAGTACATCACAAAAAACTGTTTCTGTGACACCTATACCAATTAGTGAGGAAGCTAATGATGATGATCATGAAACTTCAGGACAAGATACTACTGAACCTCGTAGATCAACCAGAGTGAGATCCGCACCAGAGTGGTACGGTAATCCAGTTCTGGAAATCATGCTACTAGATCATGATGAACCTACGAACTATGAAGAAGCGATGGTGAGCCCAGATTCCGCAAAGTGGCTAGAAGCCATGAAATCTGAGATGAGATCCATGTATGAGAACAAAGTATGGACTTTGGTTGACTTGCCCGATAATCGGCAAGCAATTGAGAATAAATGGATCTTCAAGAAAAAGACTGACGCTGACGGTAATATTACTGTCTATAAAGCTCGACTTGTCGCAAAAGGTTTTCGACAAGTTCAAGGGGTTGACTACGATGAGACCTTCTCACCCGTAACGATGCTTAAGTCTGTCAGAATCATGTTAGCAATTGCCGCATTTTATGATTATGAAATTTGGCAGATGGATGTCAAAACTGCATTCCTGAATGGATTTTTGGAAGAAGAGTTGTATATGATGCAACCGGAAGGTTTTGTCGATCAAAAGGGAGCTAACAAAGTGTGCAAGCTCCAGCGATCCATTTATGGACTGGTGCAAGCCTCTCGGAGTTGGAATAAACGCTTTGATAGTGTGATCAAAGCATTTGGTTTTATACAGACTTTCGGTGAAGCCTGTATTTACAAGAAAGTGAGTGGGAGCTCTGTAGCATTTCTGATATTATATGTGGATGACATATTGCTGATTGGAAATGATATAAAATTTCTGGATATCATAAAGGGATACTTGAATAAAAGTTTTTCAATGAAAGACCTCGGTGAAGCTGCTTACATATTAGGAATAAAGATCTATAGAGATAGATCAAGATGCTTAATTGGACTTTCACAAAGCACATACCTTGACAAGATTTTGAAGAAGTTCAAAATGGATCAAGCAAAGATAGGGTTCTTGCCTGTGTTACAAGGTGTGAAGTTGAGTCAGACTCAATGCCCGACCACTTCAGAAGATAGAGAGAAAATGAAAGATGTTCCCTATGCTTCAGCCATAGGCTCTATCATGTATGCAATGCTGTGTACCAGACCTGATGTGTGCCTTGCTATAAGTGTTGCAGGGAGGTACCAAAGTAATCCAGGAGTGGATCACTGGACAGCGGTCAAGAACATCCTGAAATACCTGAAAAGGACTAAGGATATGTTTCTCGTATATGGAGGTGACAAAGAGCTCACCGTAAGAGGTTATGTTGATGCAAGCTTTGACACTGATCCGGACGATTCTAAATCGCAAACCGGATACGTGTTTACATTAAACGGTGGAGCTGTCAGTTGGTGCAGTTCTAAACAAAGCGTCGTAGCGGGATCTACATGTGAAGCGGAGTACATAGCTGCTTTGGAAGCAGCGAATGAAGGAGTCTGGATGAAGGAGTTCATATCCGATCTAGGTGTCATACCTAGTGCATCGGGTCCAATGAAAATCTTTTGTGACAATACTGGTGCAATTGCCTTGGCAAAGGAATCCAGATTTCACAAGAGGACCAAGCACATCAAGAGACGCTTCAATTCCATCCGGGATCTAGTCTAGGTGGGAGACATAGAGATTTGCAAGATACATACGGATCTGAATATTGCATACCCGTTGACTAAGCCTCTTCCACGAGCAAAACATGATCAGCACCAAGGCTCCATGGGTGTTAGAATCATTACTGTGTAATCTAGATTATTGACTCTAGTGCAAGTGGGAGACTGAAGGAAATATGCCCTAGATGCAATAATAAAGTTATTATTTATTTCCTTATATCATGATAAATGTTTATTATTCATGCTAGAATTGTATTAACCGGAAACATAATACATGTGTGAATACATAGACAAACAGAGTGTCACTAGTATGCCTCTACTTGACTAGCTCGTTAATCAAAGATGGTTATGTTTCCTAACCATGAACAAGGTGTTGTTATTTGATTAACGAGGTCACATCATTGGTTGAATGATCTGATTGACATGACCCATTCCATTAGCTTAGCACCCGATCGTTTAGTATGTTGCTATTGCTTTCTTCATGACTTATACATGTTCCTATGACTATGAGATTATGCAACTCCCATTTCCCGGAGGAACACCTTGTGTGCTACCAAACGTCACAACGTAACTGGGTGATTATAAAGGAGCTCTACAGGTGTCTCCAAAGGTAGATGTTGGGTTGGCGTATTTCGAGATTAGGATTTGTCACTCCGATTGTCGGAGAGGTATCTCTGGGCCCTCTCGGTAATGCACATCACATAAGCCTTGCAAGCATTACAACTAATGAGTTAGTTGCGAGATGATGTATTACGGAACGAGTAAAGAGACTTGCCGGTAACGAGATTGAACTAGGTATTGGATACCGACGATCGAATCTCAGGCAAGTAACATACCGATGACAAAGGGAACAACGTATGTTGTTATGCGGTCTGACCGATAAAGATCTTCGTAGAATATGTAGGAGCCAATATGGGCATCCAGGTCCCGCTATTGGTTATTGACCGGAGATGTGTCTCGGTCATGTCTACATTGTTCTCGAACCATAGGGTCCGCACGCTTAACGTTACGATGACAGTTATTATGAGTTTATGCATTTTGATGTACCGAAGGTTGTTCGGAGTCCCGGATGTGATCACGGACATGATGAGGAGTCTCGAAATGGTCGAGACAGAAAGATTGATATATTGGAAGCCTATGTTTGGACATCGGAAGTGTTCCGGGTGAAATCGGGATTTTACCGGAGTACCGGGAGGTTACCGGAACCCCCCGGGAACCATATGGGCCTTAGTGGGCTTTTAGTGGAAAGGTGAAAGGGGCAGCCCAAGGTGGCTGCGCGCCTCCCCCCTTCCCCTAGTCCTATTAGGACTAGGAGAGGTGGCCGGCCCCCTCTCTCTCTTTCCCCTCCACAAGGAATCATATTCCAACTAGGATTGGGGGGGGGGGGGGGATTGTACGTAGGACTCCCTTGGCGCGCCCTCCTTGGCCGGCCGGCCCCCTCCCCCTTGGCTCCTTTATATACGGAGGCAGGGGCACCTCTAGACACACAAGTTGATCATTGTGATCGTTCCTTAGCCGTGTGCGGTGCCCCCTGCCACCATATTCCACCTCGATCATATCGTTGTAGTGCTTAGGCAAAGCCATGCGTCGGTGGAACATCAAGATCGTCACCACGCCGTCGTGCTGACGGAACTCCTCCTCGAAGCTTTGCTGGATCGGAGCCTGGGGATCGTCATCGAGCTGTACGTGTGCTAAGAACTCGGAGGTGCCGGAGTAACGGTGCTTGGATCGGTCAGATCAGGAAGAAGACGTACGACTACTTCCTCTATGTTGTGTCAACGCTTCCGTTGCGATCTACAAGGGTACGTAGATCAGACTCTCTGTAACGCCCCACATGTAACCTTCCCCAATTGTACTCCGACTCTTGCCGTTTCTGGCATTAAGTTATGTTTAATTTCTCGAGTTCGGGTCTGTGCCTCCGTGTGTTGTTTTGTTTTTCGTGCATCTCATATCATGTCGTCACGTGCATTGCATTCGCATACATGTTCGTCTCATGCATCCGAGCATTTTCCCCGTTGTCCGTTTTGCATTCCGGCGCTTCGTTCTCCTCCGGTGGCCATTTCTAGCTTTCTTTCGTGTGTGGGGATTAGACATTTCCGGATTGGGCCGAGACTTGCCATGCGGCCTTGGTTTACTACCGGTAGACCGCCTGTCAAGTTTCGGGTCATTTGGACTTCGTTTGATACTCCAACGGTTAACCGAGGGACCGAAAAGGCCTCGTGTGTGTGCAGCCCAACACCCCTACATTTTGGCCCAAAAACCCACCAAACTCAGCTCCATCGTCTCGGTCGTTCGATCACGATCGTGTGGGCGAAAACCGCACCTCATTTGGACTCTCCTAGCTCCACTTATGTCTATAAATACCCCTCCATCTCGGATCTCTTCTTCTCTCCCTCGAAACCCTAATCCAAAAAAAACAGATCCGCGCGCCGCCGGACAATTCGCCGCCGGCGGACACGTCCGGACCGCCTGTCCGCCGCCACATGTCGCGCCGGGGTTCGCCCGCGCCCCCGGTCCACATCGCCGCCGCCGCCGGCCCGGGAGGCCCGGATCGGGCCCCCGCGAGGCCCATCGCCTCCTGCCACGCCCCGCGCCTCCTCGCCCGCGGGTCGTCGCCGCCGCCTCGCCGGGACGCCGCCGCCTCGCCGCGACGCCGCCGCCTACGCCTCGCCGCCGCCGCGGGCACCAGCGCCGCCCGAGCCGGTCGCCGCCTCCTCCCCACGGCCCCGGGGTCATCTCCGGCGAGCCCCCGCTCGGCTCCGGCCTTCTCCCTCCTCTCCGGCAGCAAAATCCAGCGAGATCCGCCGCCCCGGTGAACAGTGCCGCCGCCGTGAACAGTAACCCTAGATCTATTCGGGGTTGACTTTTCTCTCCTCTCTCAGAATTTTATTCATACTTTGACCTGCCATAACTTTGCACCCGTAGCTCCGATTTGGGCGTATGATATGTCAAATTCTTCGTCTCGACGAGTACATCATTTCATTCCATTGCATCATTTGCATTTGAGGTCATCTTGGTGCCCAAAATGCTGTTGGAAGGAGGCATGTTGAGTTAAATTGCAGATCCGTTAATCCAACATGCACTTTTGTCATTTTTGCCATATTTAATCCGTGCATGATATGCCTGTGCCCCTTTGGGATGAATTGTTAAGCATGTTTTCTTCTTTCCAGAGGTGCCTTCCATGTATTTTTAGGATGTGTGTGTTGTCTTGTGCAAGCTTGCGAAGAGGGCTACCTGAGATTTCAGATTTCAGGGACTTAGTGATTTTCACTAAGTCTGAGCCGTTTTAGTTCACGATGCTATATGTCCGGCTTGTTTCCTAGCGATCCGTGCCTCTTTTGAGGATGATCAGTAAGAGTGATTTGTTATGCTTGTTGTGCTTAATCCATCCATGTCTTTACTTGTTATGTTGAAGCACCCTAGGTTGACTCATTCGAGCTCAACTTTTGGATAGTTGCTGTTTTGGGCAGATCGTTAACTCTTTTGCGATTTTGCCGGAGTGATTGCTAGTGATCCATGCATGCTATGCCATTGTTCTTGCCATGTCTAGCTAGCATTTTGTGCCTTCTTAATGGATATATGCTTTCCTTGCCATGACTTGCACCGTAGTGAGAGCATCGAGCTCGTTTATATGCCTCCGTGAGTTATTATTTCAGCATGTCCCAGTTTTCACTAAGTCTGAAAACTGATTGTGTTTCATCGATGTTCGTGTGCTCGGTAGAGTATTTTGTGAACCCTTTTGGCCCCAGGTCATGTTGGGTGTTTTGTTAAGCTTGTTGAGTAGCTCCATGCCATGCTCTTACTTGCCATGTTCAGGTTTTCCTTCATGTTTTTTTGCTGCTCCGAAGAGAGCATCGTGGTCTGAAATTTCAGACTAGCGTTAATTTCGCTAAGTCTGAAATCTGTTTTGCTTATTCAGTTTTGCCATGCTTGTTTGAAGCCCTTAATGGATGAATTTGCCCATGCCTCAGTCACGATGATTTGTTAAGCTTGATGAGTACATCACTGCCATGTAATCTGTTTTCATGTTGGGTAGCTGTAGCATGTTCATTTTGTTGCATTTAGGGGGCATGTTGCTGTAAATTGCAGATCGGTTCGTTTAGTAAAACGCTTGCCATTTCTAAACCGTAGCTCCGATTGCCATGATCTTTATATCGTTTTCAGGGGATTTCTTCCCCTCTATCCAGTGGCACACTTGGATTTCCAAGTTGAGGCCAGGTTCATGCATTTCCTGTTACATGTTGCATTCTTGCATCCCGCATTGCATCCCGCATAGCATATCATCGTGCATCTTATTGGTTGCCCTTGCACGTGGTTGATTGTATCTTTGTTGCTTGTTTGTATTGTTGGGTAGAGCCGGGAGACGAGTTCGCTAACGAGGAGCCCGTCGAGTTTGCTTTTGAGGATCCAGTCAATTCTGACAACTGTGCAGGCAAGATGATCACACCCTTGAAATCACTACTATCTTTGCTATGCTAGTTTGCTCGCTCTTTTGCTTTGCCAATGCTACGATGCCTACCACTTGCTTGTCAGCCTCCCAATTGCCATGATTGAGCCTCTAACCCACCTTTGTCCTAGCAAACCATTGATTGGCTATGTTACCGCTTTGCTCAGCCCCTTCTTATAGCGTTGTTAGTTGCAGGTGAAGATTGGAGCCGTTCCTTGTTGGAACCTTTATTTACTTGTTGGGATATCATTATATTGCCATGTTATCTTTATTCATCTATATACTTGGTAAAGGGTGGAAGGCTCGGCCTCTCGCCTAGTGTTTTGTTCCACTCTTGCCGCCCTAGTTTCCGTCATATCGGTGTTATGTTCCCGGATTGTTGCGTCCCTTACGCGGTTGGGCTATAATGGGAACCCCTTGATAGTTCGCCTTGTTTAAAGCTTTTCCAGCAATGCCCAACATTGGTTTTACCATTTGCCACCTACCCTTTTCTTTCCCTTGGGTTTCCGGAGCCCGAGGGTCATCTTATTTTAGCCCCCCCGGGCCAGTGCTCCTCTGAGTGTTGGTCCACCCTAGAGCACCGTGCGGGGCCGTCCCTCGGCATCTTGGGTTACGTTGGCTCCCGTACGCTTAGCTTATCCGGTGTGCCCTGAGAACGAGATATGTGCAGCTCCTATCGGGATTTGTCGGCACAGCGGGAGGTGTTGCTGGACTAGTTTTGACCTGTCGAATCATCTTGTTGTACCGGGATACCGAGTCTGATCGGTGGGTCCTGGGTGGAGGTCTATTCCTTCGTTGACCGTGAGAGCTTGTTATGGGCTAAGTTGGGACCCCCCTGCAGGGATTGATCTTTCGAAAGCCGTGCCCGCGGTTATGGGTAGATGGGAATTTGTTAATGTCCGGTTGTAGATAACTTGCACTTAATTAATTAAAATGAATCAACTGCGTGTGTTGCCGTGATGGCCTCTTCTCGGCGGAGTCCGGGAAGTGGACACGGCGTTGGAGTTATGCTTGCGTAGTCTGCTCTACTTAGTTACCGCTCATGCTTTGCCTTCTCTTCTCGCTCTCTTTTGCGAATAAGTTAGCCACCATACATGCTAGTCGCTTGCTGCAGCTCCACTCACATTACCCCTTCCTTACCTATTAAGCTTAAATAGTCTTGATCGCGAGGGTGCGAGATTGCTGAGTCCTTGTGGCTCACGGATTACTATTATACCAGATGCAGGGACCGATGATACTCCTCCGGATGGCGCGTTCGAGCTGAAGTGGGAGTACGACGAGGACTCTCAGCGATACTATGTTTCTTTTCCTGATGATCAGTAGTGGTGCCTGCTCGGGGTTCGATTCAGGGTTTAGTCGCATGTTGGGGAGTCTTTTCTATTTTGGCGCCGTAGTCGGGCCATGAGTGTTTGTATGACGAATGCTATTTATGTACCTTGATGTGATGTGGCGAGTGTAAGCCAACTATTATATTTATTTCCCCTTTATATTCTTATGTACATGGGTTGTGTGAAGATTGCCTCACTTGCGACTTATGCCTTCAATGCGATTATGCCTCTAAGTCGTGCCTCGACACGTGGGAGATATAGTCGCATCGAGGGTGTTATAAGTTGGTAATCAGAGCCTTCCCCGACCTTAGGAGCCCCATTGCTTGATCGTTTCTAGCAGCCGAGTTGTGTCTAGAAAAATGTTTTGAGTCCTTAGGAATTATATATCGGAGAGCTTAGGAATTCTTTTTACTTCCCAGTCTCCTCATCGCTCTGGTAAGGCATCCTGACGTAGAGTTTTGACTCTTCTCTTCTCAAATTTCACTAAAAAAATTTAGGATCACGCGAGTATCTTAGTTTTGTTCCGATGGCTTATGATGAGAATACTGTCTTGGTGCCTCCTGTCAGGGGTTTAGTGGAAGTATCCCGGGGAGTTGAGCTCTGAGGTGTTGTCATCATAATTCTATCGTTGCAATTCTGGCATACTTGAGATATGTGCGCGACATCGAAAATCTCCTTTATGCAGTTCGTTGGTGAGATAACCTCGACGCCACCCAGTACTGGGGCGGGAGTTCGGGAGTATCGCCATAACTTGTATAACGGATGCTTTTCGAAGGTTGAGATAGATGGTTTCCAAAGGTTTCTTGGTTATGTGTTGAAGGATGGATGCAGCTGGATGTAGGATTTGCTAGCTTGGGTGAGATATTATGCTTCCCCTGTATCCTCAACACCTGATTGCATAACCGGAAAGTTTCGGGAGTTCCATAGGTGGGAATTCAAGTAGCCTTAGGATATCTTTCCAACAGATGTGTGATATGAAATTGGGGTTCGACGTCTAGTGGTTCGCCTATTCACGGTCGATTTTACAGTGGCCTCGTTGTGTCTTAAAGAGTCCTTGGCTATGCTAACTCGGGGACGCTTCGTATGTCATGTGCACTGCCTTGTACATGATGGTGTTGTACGGTCGAGCCCGTGTAGGTCCTACCACGAACACTTCGGACGAAATTTCTATCATGTGTTTGTTCCGGCTTATTCCGCAAGCCAACCCTGGGTTTTATTTTGATTTGTGGTATTCGTTCTTCTTCGACGTCATATGTTGATTCCATCCCTCGTTGATGTACCTCTTCTACATGATTCTTCGTGGCTTCGCAATTTAGGAATATGTGACCACTTCAAGAGAAGTGCATTCGTTCATTTTGTTCGGATGTGAAGACTTTATGTTGCAATTTTCATTCCGTTGGTTTCACCTTCTATATTTCTCTATTTGTGTGCTAATGGTGGTCAACCTCTTCAGGATGGCTCCTCCAACGCGCACGACTCCGAACCCAGATCCTCCGCCACCTCCGCCTCCTCCGGAAGCATGGCAGGCTGTGATGGATGCTACTAATGCAAATACTCAGCTGATCATGCAAATCATCCAAGAGCGGAATCAAAGCAGTCAAGCGAATCAAGGCAGCAACCAGAACCAGTTTGCAACTCTGAATCAGTTCCTCGCAAATGGTCCAAAGACGTTCAGTAACTGCGTTGAGGCTACCGATGCTGATGATTGGTTAGTCGATCTGGGCAAGCATTTTGAATGTAGCAACATCAGACCTGAAGATTTCGTCAAGTTCGCGTCTTTCCAGCTCAAGGATCAGGCCGCAGAGTGGTTTCAGCAGTACCGGGATTCCAGAGGTGGACGTTTGATCACTTGGGATGATTTCCGTCGTGATTTCCGTGCTCATCACATTCCTCAAAGTGTGACTGAAAGCAAACGTGAAGAATTCCGCAATCTGAAGCAAGGCTCTTTGTCCGTCTATGACTACAACAAGTTGTTCCAGAAGCTCGCCCGTTTTGCCAAGCAGGATGTTCCTGATGAGAAGAGCATGATCTATCAGTTCAGGGGTGGTCTTCGTGAAGAAATTCAGCTCGCTCTTGTCCTCTTTGAGCCGCTGAGATACGATGAGTTCTACAACATGGCACTGAAGCAAGAGGCTGCTCAGCTCAGGTGTGATGCTTCCAGGAAGCGAGTCAGAGACACTTCGTCTTCGTCCTCTACTCAAGTGGCCAAGCAGCAGAAGTATTGGCTTCCTCCTCCTCCGTTCCGTCAGCCGTTTTAGCAGAAGAGCAAAGGTGGCAGTGGTTCGTCCCACCCACCCAACCCAGGCTTTCAGAACAAGACTTCGTCTCAAGCTCCAAGATCGAGTGCTCCGTACCACCGTCCGCTCTCAGAGGTCACGTGCAACAAGTGCCAACAGAAAGGTCACTACGCCAACAAGTGTTTTAACCAGAGGCGTCTTCCTCCTCCTCCTCCTGTCAGATCGGCAAGTACAGCTGTGGTCAAGCATAATCCCAAGCACGCCAAGGTCAATATGGTGAATGCAGCTCAAGCAGAGGATTCGTCAGATGTGATCATGGGTAACTTTCCAGTTAATTCTATTCCTGCAAGAGTTCTTTTTGACACGGGTGCATCGCATTGTTTCATGTCAAGATCTTTTGTTTCCAAGCATGACTTTGTTTCAAAGATGTTGGGTAAACCTATGGGAGTGGTTTCTCCGGCTAAGTCTATGAGGGCTACGTCAATAGTCCCGGATGTTTCTATCATGTTGGGTGATTTCAAGTTCTTGGCTTCTCCTATGGTTCTTGGCAATTCCGATATCGACCTCATTCTTGGGATGGACTGGCTCTCTAAACATAAAGCTCAGCTGGATTGTGCAGCCAAGCAGATTCAACTGACTCATTCGTCTGAGGAAGTAATTGTCTTTGCTGCTCAGGACAATACCATCCGGTTATTCTCTCTCAATGAAAAGGGTGAATTGGATGCTATTTCGCAGATTCCGGTTGTTTGTGAGTATCAAGATGTCTTCCCTGAAGAACTCCCAGGCATGCCTCCAAACCGGCCCGTTGAATTCGTTATTGAACTTGAGCCCGGTACGGAACCGGTGTGCAAACGGCCTTACAAGCTCGGCCCCGAAGAGTTGAAGGAGTTGAAGAAACAGCTCGATGTTCAAGAAAGAATGGGTCTCATTCGGCCTAGTACTTCTCCGTGGGGTTGTGGTGTTCTTTTTGTGAAGAAGAAGGATGGAACGGACCGACTTTGTGTTGATTATCGTCCATTGAACAAGAAGACCATCAAGAACAAGTATCCACTTCCCAACATTAATGAGCTATTCGAACAACTCAAGGGTGCCCAAGTATTCTCCAAGCTTGATCTCCGTATGGGTTATCATCAAATTCGCATTCGTGAACAAGATATTCCAAAGACGGCGTTCAGAACAAGCTATGGGTCATATGAATACACTGTTATGTCTTTTGGCCTCGCTAATGCTCCTCCGACGTTCTCTCGCATGATGAACTTCATCTTCAACCCCTATACCAACGATTTTGTTTTGGTCTATCTCGATGATATCCTAGTTTTCTCGAAGAACAAGGAAGATCATGCCAAACACTTGTGTTTGGTTCTTGACAAGCTAAGGGAACATCAATTCTATGCCAAGTTCTCCAAGTGTGAGTTTTGGCTTGATGAGGTTCTTTATCTTGGTCATATTATCTCTGCCAAGGGCATTTCCGTGGATCCTGAGAAGGTGTCTGCAATTGTTAATTGGGAACCTCCTCAGAATGTGAAGCAACTCCGTAGCTTCCTCGGTCTTGCAAGTTATTGCCGAAGATTCGTTGAAAACTTCTCCAAGATCGCGAAGCCTCTCTCAAATCTTCTTCAGAAGCACGTCAAGTACGTTTGGTCTCCGGAGTGTGATGTTGCTTTCAACGCTTTAAAGGAGAAATTGATCACTGCTCCAGTTCTAACTCCGCCTGATGAAACCAAGCCGTACGAGGTCTTTTGTGATGCCTCTCTCCAAGGTCTCGGTGCAGTACTGATGCAAGAGAAGAAAGTTGTTGCTTATACCTCTCGCCAGTTGAAGCCAAATGAGAAGAACTACCCCACTCATGATCTCGAGTTGGCGGCAGTTGTGCACGCATTGTTGACTTGGAGACATCTTCTCTTGGGAAGGAAAGTGGACATTTTCACTGATCACAAGAGTCTCAAGTACATCTTCACTCAGCCTAATCTCAACCTCAGGCAGACTCGATGGGTCGAAATGATTCAAGAGTACAATCCGAGTATCGAGTATACTCCAGGCAAGGCTAATGTGATTGCTGACGCTTTGAGCAAAAAAGCATATTGCAACAGTCTGATTCTCAAGCCTTATCAACCCGAGCTTTGTGAAGCCTTCCGCAAACTTAATCTGCAAGTTGTTCCTCAAGGTTTCCTTGCCAACCTTCAAGTTTCTCCTACCTTGGAAGACCAGATTCGCCAAGCCCAGCTTCTTGATGCTATGGTGAAAAAGGTGAAGATCGGTATTGCAAAGAGTCAGTCCAAGTACAAGTGCTACCGACTTGATGACAAGGACACTCTCTTCTTCGAGGATCGAATTGTTGTGCCCAAAGGAGAACTTCGTAAAGTGATCATGAATGAGGCTCATAACTCTCTCCTCTCCATCCACCCTGGGAGCACGAAGATGTATCAAGACCTGAAGCAAACTTATTGGTGGACTCGAATGAAGCGCGAGATCGCTCAATTCGTGAATGAATGTGATGTCTACAGAAGAGTGAAAGCAGAACACCAAAGGCCAGCAGGTCTCCTCCAACCTCTCGCCATTCCAGAATGGAAGTTTGACCACATTGAAATGGACTTCGTGACTGGGTTTCCTAAGTCCAAGCGTGGCAATGATGCTATATTCGTTGTCATCGACAAGCTGACCAAAGTGGCTCATTTCTTGCATATCAAAGAGTCAATCACTGCAGCTCAATTGGCGGAGCTCTACACCTCTCGCATTGTCTCTCTGCACGGTATTCCTCAAGTGATATCTTCAGACCGTGGCAGCATCTTTACCTCCAAGTTCTGGGATTCTTTTCAGAAGGCCATGGGCACCAGCATTCGCTTCAGCACTGCTTTCCATCCTCAAACAAGCGGTCAAGTCGAGCGTGTCAACCAGATTCTTGAAGATATGCTCAGGGCTTGTGTTATCTCCTTCGGCATGAAGTGGGAGGATTGCCTTCCTTATGCTGAATTCTCGTACAACAACAGTTTCCAAGCAAGTTCCGGCAAGGCCCCGTTTGAAATTCTGTATGGGAGGAAGTGCCGTACACCTCTCAACTGGTCTGAAACCGGTGAACGTCAGCTGCTGGGTAATGACCTGATCACAGAAGCAGAAGAAATGTGCAAGGTCATTCGTGATAACCTCAAAGCAGCCCAGTCTCGTCAGAAGAGCTACTACGACAGCAAGCACCGTGATTTGGCTTTCGAGATCGGAGACCATGTCTACCTCCGCGTCTCTCCAATGAAAGGGACTCGTCGCTTCGGTATCAAAGGGAAGCTTGCCCCAAGATACGTCGGGCCTTTCAAGATCGTCAGCAAGAGAGGCGACCTCGCCTATCAACTCGAGCTTCCTGCAACCTTTGCCAATGTTCATGATGTGTTCCACGTCTCGCAACTCCGTAAGTGCTTCAAGACGCCTGAGCGCACCGTCAACTTTGAGCTCCAAGAAGATCTCTCCTACCGTGAGCACCCAGTCGCAATCCTTGAACAGACTGAACGCAAAACCCGCAACAAGTCAATCAAGTTTCTCAAAGTCAAGTGGTCACACCATTCCGACCGTGAAGCTACCTGGGAACGCGAGGATCACCTCCGTTCTGAGTACCCGGAGTTCTTTCAGTCCTAGATCTCGGGACGAGATCTTTTCGTAGTGGTGGAGTGTTGTAATGCCCCACATGTAACCTTCCCCAATTGTACTCCGACTCTTGCCGTTTCCGGCATTAAGTTATGTTTAATTTCTCGGGTTCGGGTCTGTGCCTCCGTGTGTTGTTTTGTTTTTCGTGCATCTCATATCATGTCGTCACGTGCATTGCATTCGCATACATGTTCGTCTCATGCATCCGAGCATTTTCCCCGTTGTCCGTTTTGCATTCCGGCGCTTCGTTCTCCTCCGATGGCCATTTCTAGCTTTCTTTCGTGTGTGGGGACTAGACATTTCCGGATTGGGCCAAGACTTGCCATGCGGCCTTGGTTTACTACCGGTAGACCGCCTGTCAAGTTTCGGGTCATTTGGACTTCGTTTGATACTCCAACGGTTAACCGAGGGACCGAAAAGGCCTCGTGTGTGTGCAGCCCAACACCCCTACATTTTGGCCCAAAAACCCACCAAACTCAGCTCCATCGTCTCGGTCGTTCGATCACGATCGTGTGGGCGAAAACCGCACCTCATTTGGACTCTCCTAGCTCCACTTATGTCTATAAATACCCCTCCATCTCGGATCTCTTCTTCTCTCCCTCGAAACCCTAATCCAAAAAAAAAACAGATCCGCGCGCCGCCGGACAATTCGCCGCCGGCGGACACGTCTGGACCGCCTGTCCGCCGCCACGTGTCGCGCCGGGGTTCGCCCGCGCCCCCGGTCCACATCGCCGCCGCCGCCGGCCCGGGAGGCCCGGATCGGGCCCCCGCGAGGCCCATCGCCTCCTGCCATGCCCCGCGCCTCCTCGCCCGCGGGTCGTCGCCGCCGCCTCGCCGCGACGCCGCCGCCTACGCCTCGCCGCCGCCGCGGGCACCAGCGCCGCCCGAGCCGGTCGCCGCCTCCTCCCCACGGCCCCGGGGTCATCTCCGGCGAGCCCCCGCTCGGCTCCGGCCTTCTCCCTCCTCTCCGGCAGCAAAATCCGGCGAGATCCGCCGCCCCGGTGAACAGTGCCGCCGCCGTGAACAGTAACCCTAGATCTATTCGGGGTTGACTTTTCTCTCCTCTCTCAGAATTTTATTCATACTTTGACCTGCCATAACTTTGCACCCGTAGCTCCGATTTGGGCGTATGATATGTCAAATTCTTCGTCTCGACGAGTACATCATTTCATTCCATTGCATCATTTGCATTTGAGGTCATCTTGGTGCCCAAAATGCTGTTGGAAGGAGGCATGTTGAGTTAAATTGCAGATCCGTTAATCCAACATGCACTTTTGTCATTTTTGCCATATTTAATCCGTGCATGATATGCCTGTGCCCCTTTGGGATGAATTGTTAAGCATGTTTTCTTCTTTCCAGAAGTGCCTTCCATGTATTTTTAGGATGTGTGTGTTGTCTTGTGCAAGCTTGCGAAGAGGGCTACCTGAGATTTCAGATTTCAGGGACTTAGTGATTTTCACTAAGTCTGAGCCGTTTTAGTTCACGATGCTATATGTCCGGCTTGTTTCCTAGCGATCCGTGCCTCTTTTGAGGATGATCAGTAAGAGTGATTTGTTATGCTTGTTGTGCTTAATCCATCCATGTCTTTACTTGTTATGTTGAAGCACCCTAGGTTGACTCATTCGAGCTCAACTTTTGGATAGTTGCTGTTTTGGGCAGATCGTTAACTCTTTTGCGATTTTGCCAGAGTGATTGCTAGTGATCCATGCATGCTATGCCATTGTTCTTGCCATGTCTAGCTAGCATTTTGTGCCTTCTTAATGGATATATGCTTTCCTTGCCATGACTTGCACCGTAGTGAGAGCATCGAGCTCGTTTATATGCCTCCGTGAGTTATTATTTCAGCATGTCCCAGTTTTCACTAAGTCTGAAAACTGATTGTGTTTCATCGATGTTCGTGTGCTCGGTAGAGTATTGTGTGAACCCTTTTGGCCCCAGGTCATGTTGGGTGTTTTGTTAAGCTTGTTGAGTAGCTCCATGCCATGCTCTTACTTGCCATGTTCAGGTTTTCCTTCATGTTGTTTTGCTGCTCCGAAGAGAGCATCGTGGTCTGAAATTTCAGACTAGCGTTAATTTCGCTAAGTCTGAAATCTGTTTTGCTTATTCAGTTTTGCCATGCTTGTTTGAAGCCCTTAATGGATGAATTTGCCCATGCCTCAGTCACGATGATTTGTTAAGCTTGATGAGTACATCACTGCCATGTAATCTGTTTTCATGTTGGGTGGCTGTAGCATGTTCATTTTGTTGCATTTAGGGGGCATGTTGCTGTAAATTGCAGATCGGTTCGTTTAGTAAAACGCTTGCCATTTCTAAACCGTAGCTCCGATTGCCATGATCTTTATATCGTTTTCAGGGGATTTCTTCCCCTCTATCCAGTGGCACACTTGGATTTCCAAGTTGAGGCCAGGTTCATGCATTTCCTGTTACATGTTGCATTCTTGCATCCCGCATAGCATATCATCGTGCATCTTATTGGTTGCCCTTGCACGTGGTTGATTGTATCTTTGTTGCTTGTTTGTATTGTTGGGTAGAGCCGGGAGACGAGTTCGCTAACGAGGAGCCCGTCGAGTTTGCTTTTGAGGATCCAGTCAATTCTGACAACTGTGCAGGCAAGATGATCACACCCTTGAAATCACTACTATCTTTGCTATGCTAGTTTGCTCGCTCTTTTGCTTTGCCAATGCTACGATGCCTACCACTTGCTTGTCAGCCTCCCAATTGCCATGATTGAGCCTCTAACCCACCTTTGTCCTAGCAAACCATTGATTGGCTATGTTACCGCTTTGCTCAGCCCCTTCTTATAGCGTTGTTAGTTGCAGGTGAAGATTGGAGCCGTTCCTTGTTGGAACCTTTATTTACTTGTTGGGATATCATTATATTGCCATGTTATCTTTATTCATCTATATACTTGGTAAAGGGTGGAAGGCTCGGCCTCTCGCCTAGTGTTTTGTTCCACTCTTGCCGCCCTAGTTTCCGTCATATCGGTGTTATGTTCCCGGATTGTTGCGTCCCTTACGCGGTTGGGCTATAATGGGAACCCCTTGATAGTTCGCCTTGTTTAAAGCTTTTCCAGCAATGCCCAACATTGGTTTTACCATTTGCCACCTACCCTTTTCTTTCCCTTGGGTTTCCGGAGCCCGAGGGTCATCTTATTTTAGCCCCCCCGGGCCAGTGCTCCTCTGAGTGTTGGTCCACCCTAGAGCACCGTGCGGGGCCGTCCCTCGGCATCTTGGGTTACGTTGGCTCCCGTACGCTTAGCTTATCCGGTGTGCCCTGAGAACGAGATATGTGCAGCTCCTATCGGGATTTGTCGGCACAGCGGGAGGTGTTGCTGGACTAGTTTTGACCTGTCGAATCATCTTGTTGTACCGGGATACCGAGTCTGATCGGTGGGTCCTGGGTGGAGGTCTATTCCTTCGTTGACCGTGAGAGCTTGTTATGGGCTAAGTTGGGACCCCCCTGCAGGGATTGATCTTTCGAAAGCCGTGCCCGCGGTTATGGGTAGATGGGAATTTGTTAATGTCCGGTTGTAGATAACTTGCACTTAATTAATTAAAATGAATCAACTGCGTGTGTTGCCGTGATGGCCTCTTCTCGGCGGAGTCCGGGAAGTGGACACGGCGTTGGAGTTATGCTTGCGTAGTCTGCTCTACTTAGTTACCGCTCGTGCTTTGCCTTCTCTTCTCGCTCTCTTTTGCGAATAAGTTAGCCACCATACATGCTAGTCGCTTGCTGCAGCTCCACTCACATTACCCCTTCCTTACCTATTAAGCTTAAATAGTCTTGATCGCGAGGGTGCGAGATTGCTGAGTCCTTGTGGCTCACGGATTACTATTATACCAGATGCAGGGACCGATGATACTCCTCCGGATGGCGCGTTCGAGCTGAAGTGGGAGTACGACGAGGACTCTCAGCGATACTATGTTTCTTTTCCTGATGATCAGTAGTGGTGCCTGCTCGGGGTTCGATTCAGGGTTTAGTCGCATGTTGGGGAGTCTTTTCTATTTTGGCGCCGTAGTCGGGCCATGAGTGTTTGTATGATGAATGCTATTTATGTACCTTGATGTGATGTGGCGAGTGTAAGCCAACTATTATATTTATTTCCCCTTTATATTCTTATGTACATGGGTTGTGTGAAGATTGCCTCACTTGCGACTTATGCCTTCAATGCGATTATGCCTCTAAGTCGTGCCTCGACACGTGGGAGATATAGTCGCATCGAGGGTGTTATAAGTTGGTAATCAGAGCCTTCCCCGACCTTAGGAGCCCCATTGCTTGATCGTTTCTAGCAGCCGAGTTGTGTCTAGAAAAATGTTTTGAGTCCTTAGGAATTATATATCGGAGAGCTTAGGAATTCTTTTTACTTCCCAGTCTCCTCATCGCTCTGGTAAGGCATCCTGACGTAGAGTTTTGACTCTTCTCTTCTCAAATTTCACTAAAAAAAATTTAGGATCACGCGAGTATCTTAGTTTTGTTCCGATGGCTTATGATGAGAATACTGTCTTGGTGCCTCCTGTCAGGGGTTTAGTGGAAGTATCCCGGGGAGTTGAGCTCTGAGGTGTTGTCATCATAATTCTATCGTTGCAATTCTGGCATACTTGAGATATGTGCGCGACATCGAAAATCTCCTTTATGCAGTTCGTTGGTGAGATAACCTCGACGCCACCCAGTACTGGGGCGGGAGTTCGGGAGTATCGCCATAACTTGTATAACGGATGCTTTTCGAAGGTTGAGATAGATGGTTTCCAAAGGTTTCTTGGTTATGTGTTGAAGGATGGATGCAGCTGGATGTAGGATTTGCTAGCTTGGGTGAGATATTATGCTTCCCCTGTATCCTCAACACCTGATTGCATAACCGGAAAGTTTCGGGAGTTCCATAGGTGGGAATTCAAGTAGCCTTAGGATATCTTTCCAACAGATGTGTGATATGAAATTGGGGTTCGACGTCTAGTGGTTCGCCTATTCACGGTCGATTTTACAGTGGCCTCGTTGTGTCTTAAAGAGTCCTTGGCTATGCTAACTCGGGGACGCTTCGTATGTCATGTGCACTGCCTTGTACATGATGGTGTTGTACGGTCGAGCCCGTGTAGGTCCTACCACGAACACTTCGGACGAAATTTCTATCATGTGTTTGTTCCGGCTTATTCCGCAAGCCAACCCTGGGTTTTATTTTGATTTGTGGTATTCGTTCTTCTTCGACGTCATATGTTGATTCCATCCCTCGTTGATGTACCTCTTCTACATGATTCTTCGTGGCTTCGCAATTTAGGAATATGTGACCACTTCAAGAGAAGTGCATTCGTTCATTTTGTTCGGATGTGAAGACTTTATGTTGCAATTTTCATTCCGTTGGTTTCACCTTCTATATTTCTCTATTTGTGTGCTAATGGTGGTCAACCTCTTCAGGATGGCTCCTCCAACGCGCACGACTCCGAACCCAGATCCTCCGCCACCTCCGCCTCCTCCGGAAGCATGGCAGGCTGTGATGGATGCTACTAATGCAAATACTCAGCTGATCATGCAAATCATCCAAGAGCGGAATCAAAGCAGTCAAGCGAATCAAGGCAGCAACCAGAACCAGTTTGCAACTCTGAATCAGTTCCTCGCAAATGGTCCAAAGACGTTCAGTAACTGCGTTGAGGCTACCGATGCTGATGATTGGTTAGTCGATCTGGGCAAGCATTTTGAATGTAGCAACGTCAGACCTGAAGATTTCGTCAAGTTCGCGTCTTTCCAGCTCAAGGATCAGGCCGCAGAGTGGTTTCAGCAGTACCGGGATTCCAGAGGTGGACGTTTGATCACTTGGGATGATTTCCGTCGTGATTTCCGTGCTCATCACATTCCTCAAAGTGTGACTGAAAGCAAACGTGAAGAATTCCGCAATCTGAAGCAAGGCTCTTTGTCCGTCTATGACTACAACAAGTTGTTCCAGAAGCTCGCCCGTTTTGCCAAGCAGGATGTTCCTGATGAGAAGAGCATGATCTATCAGTTCAGGGGTGGTCTTCGTGAAGAAATTCAGCTCGCTCTTGTCCTCTTTGAGCCGCTGAGATACGATGAGTTCTACAACATGGCACTGAAGCAAGAGGCTGCTCAGCTCAGGTGTGATGCTTCCAGGAAGCGAGTCAGAGACACTTCGTCTTCGTCCTCTACTCAAGTGGCCAAGCAGCAGAAGTATTGGCTTCCTCCTCCTCCGTTCCGTCAGCCGTTTTAGCAGAAGAGCAAAGGTGGCAGTGGTTCGTCCCACCCACCCAACCCAGGCTTTCAGAACAAGACTTCGTCTCAAGCTCCAAGATCGAGTGCTCCGTACCACCGTCCGCTCTCAGAGGTCACGTGCAACAAGTGCCAACAGAAAGGTCACTACGCCAACAAGTGTTTTAACCAGAGGCGTCTTCCTCCTCCTCCTCCTGTCAGATCGGCAAGTACAGCTGTGGTCAAGCATAATCCCAAGCACGCCAAGGTCAATATGGTGAATGCAGCTCAAGCAGAGGATTCGTCAGATGTGATCATGGGTAACTTTCCAGTTAATTCTATTCCTGCAAGAGTTCTTTTTGACACGGGTGCATCGCATTGTTTCATGTCAAGATCTTTTGTTTCCAAGCATGACTTTGTTTCAAAGATGTTGGGTAAACCTATGGGAGTGGTTTCTCCGGCTAAGTCTATGAGGGCTACGTCAATAGTCCCGGATGTTTCTATCATGTTGGGTGATTTCAAGTTCTTGGCTTCTCCTATGGTTCTTGGCAATTCCGATATCGACCTCATTCTTGGGATGGACTGGCTCTCTAAACATAAAGCTCAGCTGGATTGTGCAGCCAAGCAGATTCAACTGACTCATTCGTCTGAGGAAGTAATTGTCTTTGCTGCTCAGGACAATACCATCCGGTTATTCTCTCTCAATGAAAAGGGTGAATTGGATGCTATTTCGCAGATTCCGGTTGTTTGTGAGTATCAAGATGTCTTCCCTGAAGAACTCCCAGGCATGCCTCCAAACCGGCCCGTTGAATTCGTTATTGAACTTGAGCCCGGTACGGAACCGGTGTGCAAACGGCCTTACAAGCTCGGCCCCGAAGAGTTGAAGGAGTTGAAGAAACAGCTCGATGTTCAAGAAAGAATGGGTCTCATTCGGCCTAGTACTTCTCCGTGGGGTTGTGGTGTTCTTTTTGTGAAGAAGAAGGATGGAACGGACCGACTTTGTGTTGATTATCGTCCATTGAACAAGAAGACCATCAAGAACAAGTATCCACTTCCCAACATTAATGAGCTATTCGAACAACTCAAGGGTGCCCAAGTATTCTCCAAGCTTGATCTCCGTATGGGTTATCATCAAATTCGCATTCGTGAACAAGATATTCCAAAGACGGCGTTCAGAACAAGCTATGGGTCATATGAATACACTGTTATGTCTTTTGGCCTCGCTAATGCTCCTCCGACGTTCTCTCGCATGATGAACTTCATCTTCAACCCCTATACCAACGATTTTGTTTTGGTCTATCTCGATGATATCCTAGTTTTCTCGAAGAACAAGGAAGATCATGCCAAACACTTGTGTTTGGTTCTTGACAAGCTAAGGGAACATCAATTCTATGCCAAGTTCTCCAAGTGTGAGTTTTGGCTTGATGAGGTTCTTTATCTTGGTCATATTATCTCTGCCAAGGGCATTTCCGTGGATCCTGAGAAGGTGTCTGCAATTGTTAATTGGGAACCTCCTCAGAATGTGAAGCAACTCCGTAGCTTCCTCGGTCTTGCAAGTTATTGCCGAAGATTCGTTGAAAACTTCTCCAAGATCGCGAAGCCTCTCTCAAATCTTCTTCAGAAGCACGTCAAGTACGTTTGGTCTCCGGAGTGTGATGTTGCTTTCAACGCTTTAAAGGAGAAATTGATCACTGCTCCAGTTCTAACTCCGCCTGATGAAACCAAGCCGTACGAGGTCTTTTGTGATGCCTCTCTCCAAGGTCTCGGTGCAGTACTGATGCAAGAGAAGAAAGTTGTTGCTTATACCTCTCGCCAGTTGAAGCCAAATGAGAAGAACTACCCCACTCATGATCTCGAGTTGGCGGCAGTTGTGCACGCATTGTTGACTTGGAGACATCTTCTCTTGGGAAGGAAAGTGGACATTTTCACTGATCACAAGAGTCTCAAGTACATCTTCACTCAGCCTAATCTCAACCTCAGGCAGACTCGATGGGTCGAAATGATTCAAGAGTACAATCCGAGTATCGAGTATACTCCAGGCAAGGCTAATGTGATTGCTGACGCTTTGAGCAAAAAAGCATATTGCAACAGTCTGATTCTCAAGCCTTATCAACCCGAGCTTTGTGAAGCCTTCCGCAAACTTAATCTGCAAGTTGTTCCTCAAGGTTTCCTTGCCAACCTTCAAGTTTCTCCTACCTTGGAAGACCAGATTCGCCAAGCCCAGCTTCTTGATGCTATGGTGAAAAAGGTGAAGATCGGTATTGCAAAGAGTCAGTCCAAGTACAAGTGCTACCGACTTGATGACAAGGACACTCTCTTCTTCGAGGATCGAATTGTTGTGCCCAAAGGAGAACTTCGTAAAGTGATCATGAATGAGGCTCATAACTCTCTCCTCTCCATCCACCCTGGGAGCACGAAGATGTATCAAGACCTGAAGCAAACTTATTGGTGGACTCGAATGAAGCGCGAGATCGCTCAATTCGTGAATGAATGTGATGTCTGCAGAAGAGTGAAAGCAGAACACCAAAGGCCAGCAGGTCTCCTCCAACCTCTCGCCATTCCAGAATGGAAGTTTGACCACATTGAAATGGACTTCGTGACTGGGTTTCCTAAGTCCAAGCGTGGCAATGATGCTATATTCGTTGTCATCGACAAGCTGACCAAAGTGGCTCATTTCTTGCATATCAAAGAGTCAATCACTGCAGCTCAATTGGCGGAGCTCTACACCTCTCGCATTGTCTCTCTGCACGGTATTCCTCAAGTGATATCTTCAGACCGTGGCAGCATCTTTACCTCCAAGTTCTGGGATTCTTTTCAGAAGGCCATGGGCACCAGCATTCGCTTCAGCACTGCTTTCCATCCTCAAACAAGCGGTCAAGTCGAGCGTGTCAACCAGATTCTTGAAGATATGCTCAGGGCTTGTGTTATCTCCTTCGGCATGAAGTGGGAGGATTGCCTTCCTTATGCTGAATTCTCGTACAACAACAGTTTCCAAGCAAGTTCCGGCAAGGCCCCGTTTGAAATTCTGTATGGGAGGAAGTGCCGTACACCTCTCAACTGGTCTGAAACCGGTGAACGTCAGCTGCTGGGTAATGACCTGATCACAGAAGCAGAAGAAATGTGCAAGGTCATTCGTGATAACCTCAAAGCAGCCCAGTCTCGTCAGAAGAGCTACTACGACAGCAAGCACCGTGATTTGGCTTTCGAGATCGGAGACCATGTCTACCTCCGCGTCTCTCCAATGAAAGGGACTCGTCGCTTCGGTATCAAAGGGAAGCTTGCCCCAAGATACGTCGGGCCTTTCAAGATCGTCAGCAAGAGAGGCGACCTCGCCTATCAACTCGAGCTTCCTGCAACCTTTGCCAATGTTCATGATGTGTTCCACGTCTCGCAACTCCGTAAGTGCTTCAAGACGCCTGAGCGCACCGTCAACTTTGAGCTCCAAGAAGATCTCTCCTACCGTGAGCACCCAGTCGCAATCCTTGAACAGACTGAACGCAAAACCCGCAACAAGTCAATCAAGTTTCTCAAAGTCAAGTGGTCACACCATTCCGACCGTGAAGCTACCTGGGAACGCGAGGATCACCTCCGTTCTGAGTACCCGGAGTTCTTTCAGTCCTAGATCTCGGGACGAGATCTTTTCGTAGTGGTGGAGTGTTGTAATGCCCCACATGTAACCTTCCCCAATTGTACTCCGACTCTTGCCGTTTCCGGCATTAAGTTATGTTTAATTTCTCGGGTTCGGGTCTGTGCCTCCGTGTGTTGTTTTGTTTTTCGTGCATCTCATATCATGTCGTCACGTGCATTGCATTCGCATACATGTTCGTCTCATGCATCCGAGCATTTTCCCCGTTGTCCGTTTTGCATTCCGGCGCTTCGTTCTCCTCCGATGGCCATTTCTAGCTTTCTTTCGTGTGTGGGGACTAGACATTTCCGGATTGGGCCAAGACTTGCCATGCGGCCTTGGTTTACTACCGGTAGACCGCCTGTCAAGTTTCGGGTCATTTGGACTTCGTTTGATACTCCAACGGTTAACCGAGGGACCGAAAAGGCCTCGTGTGTGTGCAGCCCAACACCCCTACATTTTGGCCCAAAAACCCACCAAACTCAGCTCCATCGTCTCGGTCGTTCGATCACGATCGTGTGGGCGAAAACCGCACCTCATTTGGACTCTCCTAGCTCCACTTATGTCTATAAATACCCCTCCATCTCGGATCTCTTCTTCTCTCCCTCGAAACCCTAATCCAAAAAAAAAACAGATCCGCGCGCCGCCGGACAATTCGCCGCCGGCGGACACGTCTGGACCGCCTGTCCGCCGCCACGTGTCGCGCCGGGGTTCGCCCGCGCCCCCGGTCCACATCGCCGCCGCCGCCGGCCCGGGAGGCCCGGATCGGGCCCCCGCGAGGCCCATCGCCTCCTGCCATGCCCCGCGCCTCCTCGCCCGCGGGTCGTCGCCGCCGCCTCGCCGCGACGCCGCCGCCTACGCCTCGCCGCCGCCGCGGGCACCAGCGCCGCCCGAGCCGGTCGCCGCCTCCTCCCCACGGCCCCGGGGTCATCTCCGGCGAGCCCTCGCTCGGCTCCGGCCTTCTCCCTCCTCTCCGGCAGCAAAATCCGGCGAGATCCGCCGCCCCGGTGAACAGTGCCGCCGCCGTGAACAGTAACCCTAGATCTATTCGGGGTTGACTTTTCTCTCCTCTCTCAGAATTTTATTCATACTTTGACCTGCCATAACTTTGCACCCGTAGCTCCGATTTGGGCGTATGATATGTCAAATTCTTCGTCTCGACGAGTACATCATTTCATTCCATTGCATCATTTGCATTTGAGGTCATCTTGGTGCCCAAAATGCTGTTGGAAGGAGGCATGTTGAGTTAAATTGCAGATCCGTTAATCCAACATGCACTTTTGTCATTTTTGCCATATTTAATCCGTGCATGATATGCCTGTGCCCCTTTGGGATGAATTGTTAAGCATGTTTTCTTCTTTCCAGAAGTGCCTTCCATGTATTTTTAGGATGTGTGTGTTGTCTTGTGCAAGCTTGCGAAGAGGGCTACCTGAGATTTCAGATTTCAGGGACTTAGTGATTTTCACTAAGTCTGAGCCGTTTTAGTTCACGATGCTATATGTCCGGCTTGTTTCCTAGCGATCCGTGCCTCTTTTGAGGATGATCAGTAAGAGTGATTTGTTATGCTTGTTGTGCTTAATCCATCCATGTCTTTACTTGTTATGTTGAAGCACCCTAGGTTGACTCATTCGAGCTCAACTTTTGGATAGTTGCTGTTTTGGGCAGATCGTTAACTCTTTTGCGATTTTGCCAGAGTGATTGCTAGTGATCCATGCATGCTATGCCATTGTTCTTGCCATGTCTAGCTAGCATTTTGTGCCTTCTTAATGGATATATGCTTTCCTTGCCATGACTTGCACCGTAGTGAGAGCATCGAGCTCGTTTATATGCCTCCGTGAGTTATTATTTCAGCATGTCCCAGTTTTCACTAAGTCTGAAAACTGATTGTGTTTCATCGATGTTCGTGTGCTCGGTAGAGTATTGTGTGAACCCTTTTGGCCCCAGGTCATGTTGGGTGTTTTGTTAAGCTTGTTGAGTAGCTCCATGCCATGCTCTTACTTGCCATGTTCAGGTTTTTCTTCATGTTGTTTTGCTGCTCCGAAGAGAGCATCGTGGTCTGAAATTTCAGACTAGCGTTAATTTCGCTAAGTCTGAAATCTGTTTTGCTTATTCAGTTTTGCCATGCTTGTTTGAAGCCCTTAATGGATGAATTTGCCCATGCCTCAGTCACGATGATTTGTTAAGCTTGATGAGTACATCACTGCCATGTAATTTTTTTTCATGTTGGGTGGCTGTAGCATGTTCATTTTGTTGCATTTAGGGGGCATGTTGCTGTAAATTGCAGATCGGTTCGTTTAGTAAAACGCTTGCCATTTCTAAACCGTAGCTCCGATTGCCATGATCTTTATATCGTTTTCAGGGGATTTCTTCCCCTCTATCCAGTGGCACACTTGGATTTCCAAGTTGAGGCCAGGTTCATGCATTTCCTGTTACATGTTGCATTCTTGCATCCCGCATTGCATCCCGCATAGCATATCATCGTGCATCTTATTGGTTGCCCTTGCACGTGGTTGATTGTATCTTTGTTGCTTGTTTGTATTGTTGGGTAGAGCCGGGAGACGAGTTCGCTAACGAGGAGCCCGTCGAGTTTGCTTTTGAGGATCCAGTCAATTCTGACAACTGTGCAGGCAAGATGATCACACCCTTGAAATCACTACTATCTTTGCTATGCTAGTTTGCTCGCTCTTTTGCTTTGCCAATGCTACGATGCCTACCACTTGCTTGTCAGCCTCCCAATTGCCATGATTGAGCCTCTAACCCACCTTTGTCCTAGCAAACCATTGATTGGCTATGTTACCGCTTTGCTCAGCCCCTTCTTATAGCGTTGTTAGTTGCAGGTGAAGATTGGAGCCGTTCCTTGTTGGAACCTTTATTTACTTGTTGGGATATCATTATATTGCCATGTTATCTTTATTCATCTATATACTTGGTAAAGGGTGGAAGGCTCGGCCTCTCGCCTAGTGTTTTGTTCCACTCTTGCCGCCCTAGTTTCCGTCATATCGGTGTTATGTTCCCGGATTGTTGCGTCCCTTACGCGGTTGGGCTATAATGGGAACCCCTTGATAGTTCGCCTTGTTTAAAGCTTTTCCAGCAATGCCCAACATTGGTTTTACCATTTGCCACCTACCCTTTTCTTTCCCTTGGGTTTCCGGAGCCCGAGGGTCATCTTATTTTAGCCCCCCCGGGCCAGTGCTCCTCTGAGTGTTGGTCCACCCTAGAGCACCGTGCGGGGCCGTCCCTCGGCATCTTGGGTTACGTTGGCTCCCGTACGCTTAGCTTATCCGGTGTGCCCTGAGAACGAGATATGTGCAGCTCCTATCGGGATTTGTCGGCACAGCGGGAGGTGTTGCTGGACTAGTTTTGACCTGTCGAATCATCTTGTTGTACCGGGATACCGAGTCTGATCGGTGGGTCCTGGGTGGAGGTCTATTCCTTCGTTGACCGTGAGAGCTTGTTATGGGCTAAGTTGGGACCCCCCTGCAGGGATTGATCTTTCGAAAGCCGTGCCCGCGGTTATGGGTAGATGGGAATTTGTTAATGTCCGGTTGTAGATAACTTGCACTTAATTAATTAAAATGAATCAACTGCGTGTGTTGCCGTGATGGCCTCTTCTCGGCGGAGTCCGGGAAGTGGACACGGCGTTGGAGTTATGCTTGCGTAGTCTGCTCTACTTAGTTACCGCTCGTGCTTTGCCTTCTCTTCTCGCTCTCTTTTGCGAATAAGTTAGCCACCATACATGCTAGTCGCTTGCTGCAGCTCCACTCACATTACCCCTTCCTTACCTATTAAGCTTAAATAGTCTTGATCGCGAGGGTGCGAGATTGCTGAGTCCTTGTGGCTCACGGATTACTATTATACCAGATGCAGGGACCGATGATACTCCTCCGGATGGCGCGTTCGAGCTGAAGTGGGAGTACGACGAGGACTCTCAGCGATACTATGTTTCTTTTCCTGATGATCAGTAGTGGTGCCTGCTCGGGGTTCGATTCAGGGTTTAGTCGCATGTTGGGGAGTCTTTTCTATTTTGGCGCCGTAGTCGGGCCATGAGTGTTTGTATGATGAATGCTATTTATGTACCTTGATGTGACGTGGCGAGTGTAAGCCAACTATTATATTTATTTCCCCTTTATATTCTTATGTACATGGGTTGTGTGAAGATTGCCTCACTTGCGACTTATGCCTTCAATGCGATTATGCCTCTAAGTCGTGCCTCGACACGTGGGAGATATAGTCGCATCGAGGGTGTTATACTCTCCCCCTCGTTGCTATGCATCACCATGATCTTGCGTGTGCGTTGGAAATTTTTTGAAATTACTACGTTCCCCAACATCAGCTTCACCCCACCAAAAGTTTGAAGAGATAGATGTCAGATTCCCGCACAATTTTTTGGTGAGTTGGAAGCAACTCATGGTGAAGGTTGGGGTAGACTGGAGCAACGATTTAACCAACACTTCCCGAGCCTTCTTCGATAAACCTTGCCCCTTCCATCCCGTGACCTTTCCTTTGGCACTCTCTCGGGCATATTTAAACATACCTTCTTTTGATCTCCCCACCGCGGTAGGCAAACCCAAATATTTCTCACTAAGAGCTTCCGACTGGATGCCAATGACCGTCTTGAGCTGCTCTTTATTCTCCTCCGTGCTCCCCTTCCCAAAAAATATTGACGACTTTTGCATGTTAACTTTCTGTCTCATAGTCCCTTAAGATTTCTTTGAGGATTAGCAGGTTACTCTTCGATCCTTCAAGGAACACAATACTGTCATCCGCAAAAAGAAGATGGGTAACCATGGGGCCAGTGCTCCCAAAAGAAACCCCTTGTAAGTCGCCCACCTCTTGTGCATTTTTTAGCAACGCTGAAAATCCTTTGACACAAAATAGAAAGAGGTACGGTGACAAGCGGTCACCTTGTCGGAGGCCCTCGAAGGTAGGAAGGAATCTGAGATCCACCCATTAAGCTTCACCCTAAATCGGGCTGAGGTCACACATCTCATTATCATGTGGATCCATGCTGCATTAAAGCCAAGCCTCTCCATCACCCTCTCCAGGAAAACCCACTCCACTCTATGATATGCCTTCATCATATCTAGCTTGACCGCGCATAAAGGCTTCCTTCTACTCCTCTTCCTTATCGCATGGACACACTCATAAGCCACCAAGACATTATCCATAATGAGTCGTCCAGGTACGAAAGCACTTTGCTCCTCTGAGATCAACAGTGGGAGGATACCTTTCAGCCTATTAGCAAGGACCTTTGTTGCAATTTTGTATAGCACATTACAAAGGCTTATAGGACGAAATTGGGACAACAACTTCGGTGAGTTGACTTTTGGTATCATCACAATAATTGTATCATTGAAGCCTTCATGTGTCTCAGCTCCATATAGGAAGTTCCTCACCGCATTGCAGACATCGTCCTTGACCACCGACCAGTGTCGTTGGTAGAACAAGGCCGGAAAACCATCCGGCCCCGGGGCCTTAGTAGGGCCCATCTGCAAGAGAGCTGCCTCGATCTTATAAGTTGGGTGACTTATAAGTTGGGTCTGTTTGGCAAAATAAGTTATTTTTTCACTTTTTGACTTATAAGTTGGTGACTTATTTGAAACTAAACAGGCCCTTAATCACTAGCTGGTGGAACGGCTATTGTTTGATGTTGAGTCAGAGTCTAGCTCCAAAGATGCAAAGCTTTTTTTTGGCGGGCCTAAACATGCAAGAGATTGTCACGGTCGGTTTGACATGTTAGGGCATCTTCATCGACCCCAAATCGCCCGCATATGTCTGAACCACAAAAGTCATCCAACGCTATCTTGTATTGATTCATTCGGCGGTTCAGACACATTTTCTACCTTGAAATGAAGACAAAGTGGTTTTGCAAGAGTCCAGACAACAACGACGTTGAACTCTATCCAAGGCCCACTAAATTCGCCTTTCCGGTCTCATTTTCTTTCACTCCGCTACTTCTCTCCCTTGCTTTACATCCGCATCCTCCATCTTTGCTGCCACCGCTATACCTCTTCAGCTGCCGCATAGGCATTTCCGGACGTTCCCATCACTGATATGCCCGCTGGCCTTTTATGACAGTGTTCTGCACCCTGGAGCCGTTAGTACCCAAGTACAATCTGCCACCCTGTCGACGACTTCCATGACAGCCATCACGCCCGGCAGGTGTTCTCTCAAATGTCATTGAGCTTGTTTTCGAATGACATGTCCTTTTTGCAGAGTAAGAAGGATGGCGGGGTACTCGACCATGGAGGATGAGTTATTGTGCGATGCGTGGTTGGCCCGTATCCGCAAACTTCGTAGGCATGAGGAGAGGGGGACCTTCTGACAGTAAGTGCATGAATCGTTTCACGCACGAAAAGCATATTACGCCCTACGACATGCACATCATCTAAGAACGCCTGTGAGGTCATTGGCGTATCGATGGTACGTCATCCAGACCTCCGACATCAAGTTTTGTGGCGTGGTTGCTCAGCTGGAGGCAATGTTGCCATTGCACGTGGCAGGGGAGGAGATCATAAATTTTGATTCTTCTTGCTCAACTTGTTAATTAAATCATTCATTCACTCAATGTTGCTCTACACATTGTGTAGCCCGTACGCGCTGCCGTGATGTACCACAGGAACAAGAGACGGTCATTTACGTACACAGTGTTAGATGAAGATGAAGGGGCAGTATGTATGAAACGACATGATCCATTGAAAAACTTGTTGGACATCGAATTTGAGACATTGTTGTATTGACTTCTTTGCATGCTATATATGGATGATTTGTATGCTATTTAATTTTTGAACTTTGATAAATATCAGCTGGTTTACGTGAGTTTCGTCCGCTAAGTCAAAATCCGGCATAAAATTTATGCGGACAACGTTGGATGGCTGGCTGGCTCCGGCATCCATGTCCACGGACTGATACAAATTCGCGGGTCAGCGATGCCCTAATAGTTACCAAATCCCGTACGAGCGACTTAAATCACGGTCACGGACGCGTCGATCGAGCCATCGACCAGAGCTTGGGCGCGCAGTGTACGTACGTCGTCGCCGCCGCGCTGATTCATCAAGTATAGCTAGCTAGGTTTCGACTTCGATTGATCGACGATGGTGTCTACGTCGTCCTCCCCCGCGGGCCCCGCCGAAGCCGACTCCCCGGTCGTCCACGTCGCCTTCAGCAGCGGCGCCTCCCACTTCGTCGCGTGCACGGCCACCGGGTTCCACGTCTTCTCCTGCGACGAGTCGGTCGAGCGCGTCCGCTACAAGTCCATCGCCGACGTCTCGGACGGCGCCGAGGTGACCTCCGCCGAGATGCTCACGTGGTCGCGCCTGGCCTTCGTGGCCCGGAAGACGGGCGGCGCCGAGCACGAGGCGATCTACTTCTTTGACGAGGAGAGCAAGAGGACGATACGCATCAGCTCGGCCAAGACCCCCGGCCTCGGTGTCGTGGGCGGGCTCCGCCTTCTCGGGGACCACGCGGTCATCGCCGGCAAGGAGATGGCGATGCTGGTCGTCAGGGGCGACATCAAGAACTCGGAGCTGGTCGCGACGGGCCCGAACCCGCTGGGGCTGTGCGCGCTGGCGGTTGACCGCCGGGCGGCGACGTTCGTGTACGCCCTGCCGCTGCCGGAGCAGGGCGCGGTGCAGGTCCGCCGGGGCGGCCATCCCGGCAGCGTCGACGTGCGCGCGCACGCGTCGAGCCTGTCGTGCATCGCGCTCTCCCGCGACGGCCGGCTGCTCGCCACGGCCGGCTCCAAGGGCACGCTCGTGCGCATCTTCAGCAGCGACGACAGCACCAAGCTCCAAGAGGCATCCACCGTTTCTACTTGTCGCTACAATTCTTGTCTGAGTTTTTCACATTGTTTTTCCGTGTACATCGTCCTCATGTTCGACCGTGTTCTTGCCCTGCTACTTGTTGCAGCTAAGAAGAGGCATCGACAGAGCAGACATCCACTGCATCACCTTCTCGCCGGACTCCAGATGGCTGGCCGTCTCCAGCAACAAGGGGACGGTGCACGTGTTCCCCGTCGACAAGGCGACCTCGACAACAACGGAGGGCGGCGATGGCGATGCCCTCCCGGCGCCGCCAGCAGGCGCGGCGTCTTCTCCTGCACCGGCAACAGCCAATCAGGGATCATCTCTGCTACCATCATTCTTGAAAGGTGCAACACTGATTCTCCTACAGTACGAGGACTTCAAATAGTATTCTCGACTCTCAAAACTCAAAAGCTAAAGCAAGTGTTCTCTGCGTGCATCTTGTGCAGGCTACCTGCCGAGCTACTTCAGTTCAGAGCGGTCGCTGGCCCAGGTCCGGCTCCGCGAAGGCGTCGAGTACACGGTGGAGTTCTGGCGGCAAGACCCCAACATCATCCTCATCGCCGGCACGGACGGAAGGTGCGCGCGTGTGTGTCCCCAGCTTACTTCTCGTTTTTTCTTCTTATTAGAACTGATGAATGTTGGCATGGCGCACTCGATCGCTGATCTTTTTTATCGCTCCGAATGGTTTGTGCGTGCAGCTTCTACCGGTGCCGTTTCGACCCCACGAGCGCGGGCGAGATGAAGCAGCTGGACTGCAAGAGATTCATGAAGATCAAGGAGAGTGAGGGCAGCTAGAGAGATATTATCTCGGTATATGTATATAGCTGGAAGCGTAGCTGCTGCTTCTTGTTGATCCGAGCTGAATCAGTGGACGCAATCTTCTCGTTGATTTCCTTTTGCTACCAATTCCTTGATGATTGCAATTTTTTTAGGGTAGCTTACCGAGCTGACCGCTTGGCCTTTTATTAGCAATTCCACTACAGTATTATTGATTGAATAGTTCTAATTAGTTGGCCGTGGGGTGCAAAGGGGCATACATATTCTATAAATTTCTAATGATCCTCGTTTACAAAAAAATGATATTTCTTCAAACACTCGATGATACTTTTCTTAATTACCATGATTCCTCGGTCAAAGAATGATACACTCTATGATGAACATAAAGCTAACAAACATACGAGACCACACCCAGTGGCTAACCCAGGAATAAAATAAAGGGTGTGCACACTCTAAAAAAAATTGCTACCTAATCCAAGTGTCATGCAAAATATGTCCAAATTGGCAAGTCTCGTTAATTTGAGTGCATCATATGTTTCTTTTTCGGGTGAAAAATGTATTACTCAACTTGAGAAGTTCATATAGTCAATCGTAGCTAATTCCGTAGCAACCAAAGGCCCAGAACCGATCCAAGTCATGGTTCTACCTTCTAAATATGTTGCATTCTACTCTTTGCCAAATAGACTACTTGACTGCACAATATAATGTCAAAATTGCATTGACTACTCGCTATAGGTGATATTGTTCTTACTCCTTAGCACTGTTCTTAAAGATGAACTATTTCATGATGCCCAAATTGCACAAAGCCACTGGCCACTTGACTACAGAATGCCAAAACCCCAAGATTGCACCGACAACTATTGTCACTACACAATGCCAAAATTTGCACTGTTCTTAGCCACTGTATATCTTTTAAAAGGTTCATCATTATCGAAAGTGTTCATCATGAATTGACAGTTGTAAATCATGTCTTAAAAATTGCTCCAGGTACATAAAATATGTTTAAATGTCCATTGTATACTTCAAAAAATGTTCATTGAATATTAAAAGTTGTTCATCGTGTATTAAATGGCTCACCGCATTTAAAAAAGGGTCCATCATGTACTAAAAATATTCATCGCATATTAAAAACTATTCATCATGTTTCTCAAAAAGTTCATTAGGTATTAAATGGTTCATCGTGTACTAGAAATAGCCATTGCATTAAAAGCTTGGTTTGCATGTTTTTCAAACAGATTCATCATTTTCTAGAAACATGTTCATCGCGAATTAAAAGTTGTTTGTAGTGTTTTCCAGAACTCATATATTAAAATTCATAGCATATTTAAAACTGAAAATAATATATGGAGTATTTAGTAAATATTCATTGTGTTGCAAAAAATGTACACACCATAATAAAAATATTTAATGTTTAATACCCATTATTTATCATTCATATTAAAAATGTTTACATACATAAGTAAGTGTCCATGCATTTGAAAAAATGTTCATGTGATTTTTTTAAAGTGTTCAGACATTTTTAGTTAAATATAAAAATAATTTTGAAAAGTGCTTGCACACTTAAAAATGTCCATGGATTGTTCAAAGTTAAAAATGAAATAAACAAAAAAGGAAAGGAAAAAAGACATGGAAAGGTAAAAGACTAGAAAACACGTAAATAAATTAAGAAAATCTGAAAGAACGGAGAGAAAGGTAGCATTAAAAAGGGGACCAGAGAACCAATAATAAAAATGGGCCGAATCCACATTTAACCTTACTGGCAATCTTGTTTATTTCGGGTGCAACTCGTATTGTCATCGAGATTAACCTGTACTCTCCAAAATAATATACGTGTACTTCATGCGATAAAATACTTGTACTCCAAAAACCAAATAGTATACTCCCGCACTGCTTAAGTTGTTCTCCCAGAATATCATAGCATGTCCTACCGACGGGGCACATCTTAACCGTTGATCGTACATGTGCTTTGTGGTGAAGCACAACTACACTTTGCACGCAGTGCACTTGCACCGCCTAGGTAGGAGTACATACGTGAAGTGGAACTATGTACTCCTCTGTTTTAAAATAAATAACTTCACTTTATACTAACTTTACAAAGTTAAGTTATATATTTTGAAACAAAGGGAATACATGAGAAAACCGAAAAGACCAAAAAGTAAACTAAAGAAAAATCATTTGCAAGAATCAGGAAAAAAGTTTCACCCATCCGTCACGCGAGACGTCTCGCTCGCCTCGCCAGAACACCCGAAATCACTAATTAAAAAGTACTCGTTGCAAAGAACACTCTACTTTCTCAGGTCGCGACAAGTAACGCACATGCAACACGTCATTTGTCGTAACATGAGAGTTTTCCTTTTTTGTGTAGATCCATTTATTCAAAATGTTTTATTTTTTAAACCATGCGTCGAGGTCTTCAAAACTACATCTCATGTTGATAGGTTTTGACGGACTTTTTGTCATGAAAAAAACCGGACGAAGAAAACCGGGCGCATGGTTTTTTTCCCTTTTCAAAAGAGGCACGCCTGTGTCTCTCGCGGAAGCAAAACCGTGACTCTCGAGAAAGCACAAACGTGCCTCTCACAGAAGCAAAACCGTGACTCTCGCGAAAGAAAAAAAATCAGAAAACGTGTATTTTTTTCCCTTCCGAGAGGCACGACCGTGACTCTCGCGAAAGCACAACCGTGCCTCTCACGGAAGCAAAACCGTGACTCACGAAAAAAAACAGAAAACGTGTTTTGTTTTTTCCTTTCCGAGAGGCACGGCCGTGACTCTCGTGAAAGCACAACCGTGCCTCTCACGGAAGCAAAACCGTGACTCTCGCGAAAGAAAAAAAACAGAAAACGCGTTTTTTTCGTTTTCGAAAGACAGGACTGTGACTCTCGCTAAAGCACAACCGTGCCTCTCGCGGAAAAAACCATAACTTTCGAGAAAGAAAAAAAAGAAACGTGTTTTTTCGCGAAATTTTTTTCCCATGAATTTTTTTTCGAATTTTTTTAATTGAAAAGCTAAGAAAGACCGGGATAAAACCAAAACATCGAAAAAACTAAAAAAACCGTTTAAAAGACCGAAAACGCGTGTGAAAAAAAAATCCGAAAAAAGCATTCAAAACACAACATGTGGCGAATGACTGAAAGCGCACCAAATAACGTTAATCGTTGCCAGGCTCCCTGAAGGCTTCAGCGCTCGTTAACTACACCCACCCGTGCGACCCGTCGTCCGTGCAACGACAGAAGGCCCGATGACGAAGGCCCACTGGGCTTGGGCCCAAATTTCCTAGTAACGGCCGTGGAAATCCCACACCTTGGAGAAAAATAAATACTAGGGCTTATGCCTGCTATAAATCCAAATCCGGCCACCGCTTGATCCATCTCCGCACCCCATCACCGCGCCGCCGCCGCCGCCGCCCCCGTCCGTCTCCTCCCTCCACCGAGGTGCGTCGCGATTCCATCCTCCCCAGATCCACACTGTTTGCGCTGGACAATCTCGCTCCGTCTTAATTTGCCGTCGAGTTATCGCCGGACCTGTATACGGGGATGATTTGTGTCCTACATTTATACGATTAGCATCCGCTAGAATTTTGTGCGCGTGATCTGTATGGTTCGGCTGCTGCGATTCCACTCCCGTTCGATGCCCAGAGGATGCCAGAGAGAGGAGATAGGGTTTTTGGCTGTAATTCTTAGATATTTTTCATAATGAGGTACCAATCGCTTAGTGCCAGTGGACAGTGGTACTTGTTTGTTGCGATTGATTTCACTGAGAATGTGTGTGGTCGTTGCTCATAACTACTACCTCTGTAAACTAATATAAGAGCGTACTTCGTATAAAACCTAGCAGATTATATAGGCTGGTTGGGTGTTTGGGCGAATTTCTTTGATGGGTTCAGGTGGGTGTTCTGCTTTCTAAAGCATTGCACGTATGTATTTGGCTAAATGCCCAATCCATCTTTTATCATTCATGTAAAATTGTTCATGCCTTGCCAAATTGACGCCCAAATCCTGCTATTTTGGATCAATGGCTCCTACTAGGCTTGCCTGGTTTTTATTCAAAAACCATGCTTGCCTGGTGCAGGGTCAGGGTACTGATCAACGTGACTGATAAAACATATTTTATCATTTTGGTAAAACATTCTTGAATGGGATTGGGCCATTTTCCTGTTTGGCCGCAAGGGGTCTGGTTTCTTTAGCTATTTTGCGCAGTTGCGTACTGTTGACAGCAGCTGTACTATTTGGAATAAACCATAGGAGAGTTCACAGTCATCCTTGTATCTGGGTTTGATCTATGGAACTAGCTTTTATAGTTATATATATCATCTTTATACCATAGTGTCCTTTGCAACTAGTCTCACTGCTAAATATGAATGTGTTTCTTCGATGACCTGCAGCAGTGTCCCAGTATCCCTCCAGTCCCCATTATGCAGAACGAGGTGGGTGATATGGTGGACCTCTATGTCCCAAGGAAGTGGTACGTATTGATGTATGGTCGTGTTGGTTACAGTACTGTGGCATTGCAACCTTGCTCATTCTTGCTTTGTATTGGTTCCTGCAGCTCTGCCACCAACAGGATCATAACTGCCAAGGACCATGCCTCTGTCCAGATCAACATCGGGCATGTGGATGCGAATGGACTGTATAATGGCAGTTTCACCACGTTTGCCCTCTCTGGATTCGTCCGCGCCCAGGTGTTTTACCCTTGCTATCCTGACCCCATTTATTTGTCTTAAAGCACACTGTGTGAGTGATCCAGATTCTCCATGTTCTGATTGTTCTCACGAAATGGGTTGTTTTCTTTTTGCCTGTCTAGCTGATTGGAATAATATTTATCATGACATTGACATGCTGTCAGTAGTTTGTTAAGATATCCTTTGCATTGGTCAAACCAGTAACTCTTTAGTATTCTCTATTCTGCACACATTGAGTCCTTGAGTTTCAGCAGTAATTTTTCTTCTAAGCAAAACATTCCATGATTCCAGTAAATTAGTATTAATAGTTATTGAAGATGGTTTTTGTTATGAGATCAGTAGCATGAAACTGTTTGCCCACTCAAATTGAAGGTTCACTCTCTAATTCGCTTCAAGCTTCTTTTATCTGCAGTTATACATGTTTTACATATGTGACACAGTTTGAGATTCTCCAGAACCAAAATGACAAAAATAAAATCAAGCATTCGAAAATCATGATGTTTAGATGAACCCTATTAACATCTGAATTACATGTACAGATATACTTGGTCAGTTGTGCATGAGTATTGGTAACTTGACTGGCTGAAACGTTTTCTTTTTCTACTGGTCATACAGTGTATTGCTATCCTTGTACACTTGTTTTCTGTTTGCATCGGTTATTACTGTATTCTTGCGGCTACTCTGTACGACGATAATGACTGATTTGATTAAGTGGTGGTGAGATCTTAATTCATACATGATTGTTGCTGCAACTCTGTCATTGGTTCTTACACCATCTGCCTTGCAGGGTGATGCCGATGGTTCTTTGGACAGGCTCTGGCAGCAGAAGAGGGCTGAGATCAAGCAGTAGATGAGTTCCGCGTGGCAGATTTTGCTAGGATGGATATTTATGGAACCGCTTTAAACCTTTTTTTGAGGAATCTGTTATGGGTGTTTATGCTTTGCCTATGAATGGTCTATGATAAAACCGTGGACTGCACGCAGTGCTTATGGAAACCTTACTTGAAGAATCATTATATCTTTGTCCATGAATGGTCTATGTTTCTAAGAGGAAACACTAGACTTGGTGTAATATGCTTCCTGGCAATGTGCCTGAATTCTTAAATGCATTTTAGTTGCTGCTCTTATGGCTGTCTTGGATTATTGTGCTTGTTTTCTCCAATAATTTGGCAAAGGGGCTGTTCGCTGTTAAATGTGTCGGATTCTAATTGCCGTCAGCTCTAGAAGTCGCTTTACAAACTAAACCATGATGAAAAAACACGGGGGAGATCCATAAAAATGGGCAAGGTTGTTGTGTATCTAACTATAATCATCATTAGCCAGCAACCAGTGGCTTATTCCAAGCATGAATAAATCCACATATTTGTTTGGCAAAATCATATCAATGTTACCTATTTATAGAATCTTAAGCAAATGTGCAAAAGCAACGTACTATTGTTGATTCTTGATGTAGCCTGATGAGCTATTTGAAAAACAGAAGGCTCACAGGAAAATACATATACTGCATTTAGAAGTCAGAAGAAACCCTGTTAGAACATCATGAGCCCCTGGTAGATAAAATTCACATAATTTTGTTTCTAGATGGTTTGCTGTGTTTTGCCAAGTATCAGCAGCAAAGCAAGCTGACTGTTGGGAGACATTGAGTACACTGTGCACCACAAGGTTGTGAGCACCATCCACCCAAAGCAGAGAGTCTCGCTCCTACCTTTTGTTACAAAAGTGTGTTGGGCTGTTGAAGAAAGATCCAGCCATTGGTGCACACACAAAAATCCAAGTTGCAGCTGTAGGTGCTCTCCTACATAGCAGTGGATAGGAAGATATGTAGTTCCTTCCTTGATGTCCCCCACCATCCACCAATCCACCATCCTCCTCCAAAGAAATGCTACTAGGCTAGGTTGGGCTAGGTCAGATAGGGGGCAGCCACACACACTGAGCAATTAAGCATGAGATAGTCCAGGCCTCTACTGTTGTTCTTGACGGAAAGAAGGAACACAAAAAGGTGAGCATGTATATTTCTCCAAAAGCACAGTGCATCCCCCCAAGCATGCCCACACCTCCATCATGAAAGTGCCATCCTCTATTTGCCTCCCTCCCTTGTTTCCTCATGGTGGCAATGTGGCATCCACGATCAATCTAATCTCGTAAGTATTTTATATTTTTCTCATAGCTTTACAACTCTGGTTGATTTGTAGACACCAGGCGGCGCTGTTTCTCTAAGTTGATTTAGCGGCGCTGTTTTTGTTGAACAACTTTTGGAGGCATGGAGATTAGACGTAGATATTTTGTAAATGCTTGGCTTTAGGATGATGTTGACTTGATCGATTTATTCCAGAGAACAAATATACACAAAGATTTACTCCTTTTTGCTTTTGGGATGAAGATTGCTTTCTTCTTCTTTAATGCCGTGCCCACCAAGTGTTCGATAGAATGACAGAACCCCAAAACCATGTAAGGTTTACAGCTGTCGAGTATAGGTTCATTTCTTGCACATGTCCTTGTTGTGTTCATGGTGGATGCAGGTTGGCCGCTTCCAAGAGGACATCTGTGTCAGTTTTCTTTCGCCAAGTGAGAAGGCGAGATGATCTCTCACGGGGACGAGGACCAGGGAATGTAAGGAGGTTATACGGCAAGGACAAGGTTACAAGAGATCGTACAGCTTAACTTTTTTTTTAGCATTGCGACTTTAGCAAAGAATCTGTGCAATGTTTCCTCTTTTCCGTACATAGTTAATGGATGAGGAGCAAGAAACCACCATAGGCAGTGCACCATATGCGGCGAGCATCCGCAAGCTGTGAAAGCACACCCTTTATCCTGAGTTGACTAGAGAATATCACAAACAGCCACCATGCCTGCAAATTGTTGTGTACGCGCTTATTCCGTCTATGTCACCTTTTGGAATAGGCTAACGTATGGTACGGATTTCTTGCTTCCGTAGGGCGGAATTTGGTCTCCAATTGAGAGAAATAGACAAGGGAACTATCCATCAATTCAACATCAACAGTAACCTTTCTTTATCTTTCAGAACAATCTGGCCCTGTTATTGTCAACTAATCCTTGGATGCTTCTAGTTGGCATGCATGTAGCATTGCATTTGGTATTTGATTATGGCCAAAAGTTATATTGGCTAAATCGAGCTTGGGACCTAGTTAGTTTTGATCCCCTGCAAGTACTCATGGTGCTATAATTTACAAAACAAAGTTAAGCATGTAGTTCGACCTCATAGTGTTTTGTATTCTAGATGAAGCATTCCTATTCGATACAACTTCTCCAGTATAATTTAGAAGTGGATAAAATGCACTCTTATCTTCGATGCTGCTCACCTTACTGTGATGCTTGGTTGCCCCTGGTTGCGTGTGATCCTATATGATGGCTGTACATGATATGTATTCTTAGGAGCATTATTGGTAACTTTAGCTTGGTTAACCGATTATCCTTGTCTCTCCATGTGCACCTGAAAAGGTCCACAGATATTTTGCGATGATGCTCAGGCCCATGGGGAAGCATCAAGTTTGTTTTTAATGCTTTCCTTTTTCTCTTTCTGCTCACGATTGTGAGATCCTTAATATTTTGCACCATTCTTGCATAGATCTGGTAACAAGTTGCAGTATTATGCACAAGCAGAGGGTCTCTACTCTGTACTCCGGAAGAGTATGTAAGAGTGCCAGAGTCAGTCGACCCAATGCTACTCCTACCAGGTTATCCTGTCCCTCAGACGATGTTAATCGTTAAATAGCCAGTTATATAGGTTAGAGCTTTGCATTTATGTGGAATGTCTACAAATGAGGAGACATCATGGTACAACTCACCTATACAATTATGATATGGTCTCCTCTCAATTTGTATCAGATCATACTAAATACAAAAAGATGGACCATATGAGGGCACGTTTTTTGCACCATTGCTAGGATCTTCAA
The DNA here is from genome assembly GCA_034509565.1 of Triticum monococcum. Taxonomy (NCBI): domain Eukaryota; kingdom Viridiplantae; phylum Streptophyta; class Magnoliopsida; order Poales; family Poaceae; genus Triticum; species Triticum monococcum. The sequence continues at coordinate 68,401,720 of CM067842.1, read as the reverse complement.
CTTGTTTCTAGCCTTTTTGGCCTAGATTTTTATAATATTTGCAACCATGCTATCATTTATACCTGTTAATTAAGCATACTACTGTTTTTTTCTTCGAATCTCTATGTGTCACACATGTTCTAATCGCTTTCTGGGATCTTCAACTTGTTTCTAGCCTTTTTGGCCTACATTTTTTAATATTTGCAACCATGTGATCATGTATACTGGTTAATTAAGCATACTACTTTTTTTTTCGAATCACTATGTGTCACACATGTTCTAATCGCTTTCTAGATGTATTTCAAGGCTGACATATCTTTACATGGTTTTGTCAAGGAAAAATGAGATGTAATTCCTAAAAGGTGCATAATGGTAATTGGTAAACAGGTGGAGTTTCATGTCACAAGACAAAATGAGGTAATGGATATTGGAGTGCACACAACTTGATAAAATTTCAGCATTTCATTGTTTTGCGTTACATTTTTCAGTAGAAAAATAATAGTGCGGGTTCCAGAAATATTGAAACATACTGTCATGTCCAGAAAGATAGTAAGTGGATCATCTTACACGGGCAGATGGGCTGCACTTTCTAATTGGGTAAGAATCTCTCTTGTAAAGTGGAAATATTAAGCAGATATGCTTCTCATGATCATGCACATCGCATTATATAAGGGGCAAACAAGCTCCAGAAGATATTACTTTGAGCCCTTCCCTCCTCTTCAAGTTAAAGTCCATTTCTGATCCTTCTTTTGCTTGTATCATGGACAATAATGAGTTAGGCTGCAAGCAAAGCGACGCTCTTCAAGAGCTCGAGATGCTGACAGTGAATGCCAAGGAAGCCCAACAGCTTATACTGACAAAAATCCTTGAGAGGAACCAAGCTAGTGAGTACTTGAGCAAATTCATGAATAGATCCACAAACACATCCACCTTCAAGAGAAACGTCCCAGTAGTGACATATGATGTGGTCCAGCCGTACATCACAAGGATCTCAACTGGCGAGGATTCTTCCATTATATCTGGAGACCGAATCGTAGAACTGCTGAGAAGGTGAGCCTCTGGTTCTGTTGCTCTCATAAGCGCTTTCTGCATATATCTGTTACAGATAGAAAGAACCAGCATATATTTTTGTTGGAAATTTATCATTCCCTGCTTCTTCTTGGGCTTGACATAAGTGTCTTATGTTATTATGGGACTAATAGGAGAAAATAAATATTATTGCTGCTTCTTAGTCTGGTAAATTGGTTGCTTTTTTAGCATGTACCAGGCTCGAAATGCCAAACTGAGCTAACTTGGCACGCCGGCAAGATAAAACGTCACAGGCATGCTGTTGTAATCTGTAATTCTTGGGCACTCATGTGGAGTGATATGTAAACAAATGAGAACATAAGATTGTGCCATTCCTCACTTGGTTACAAAATTTGACAGTCCCTCAAAGTTCATGTCACTGCTCTGTTTTTAAAAAGTAACCAAGATGACGTGTTTAGCCATGTTATGTGTTCTTGAAACTGTCTCTAAAAATATACAAAATCCTATATATAACATTTATTGCAAGATATTATGCCTCAGATTATTAAATACATTGTCGATTCTTTGACATGACTATATCTGTGAGACTGAACTGATTCATCAAGCATGGCTTGCTGTTAGATGCTGAGCACTGGTGATTTTGCTTTGTGGTTCTCGCATCTGAAAGCCCAGTTATTTGCATTTGAATATGCTTCTGTGGTCAAAGAAACTTCCCATATTTTGTTATGGTGGCTATCTATATGTGGATGAGACCTCACGACTCACATAGTTAGTCTTCTCTCATTAGAAGTGAGCTAGTTTGAATTATTCTCTCAGGACAGGCTGAATGACTATTGTACTTGATGCTAACGATTTGTTATTTCCTTGGCTATGCCATTGCCATTTACCCTGATAGCTGGAGTTTATGAAATCATGTTTCCTGTCACTTCTTTGAACTCCATACCTGATACAATAGTAGATTGTATCATTTGAAGTTATACTATCTGTATGACGATCATCCCTTTGATTTTTAATCATTATAAATTTATAGCTCCGGAACTTCTCGGGGTGAGCCAAGATTGATGCCAGCCATCTCCGAGGATCTTGACCGTCGAACCTACCTTTATAGTCTGCTAATGCCGATAATGAACAAGTAAGCTTCTGTTTCTTATCCAACGTTTGCGGATCATAGCATATTAACTGTTAATTGTGGGCAGTTTTGTCATTTCTGAAATTCTTGTGGTCAACTGCTTCCTAAGATAATTTGACTTAGTATGTTACCTGAATTCTGGACATAACCTTGTAATTTATTTTTTTGAACATAACTGCCTCACCTCTACATATCTTGAATTAGTTTTACTGCTCGTGTTCCTGGCTGTATTCATCTGTAATAAGCAGAGCCATTACACATGTGTGTTCTGCTGTCAAATTTTACCTTGCGAGCAACAATTTACTCCTTGGCTCAATCTGCAGGTATGTATCAGGCCTTGGTGAGGGGAAGGCCATGTATCTTCTCTTTGTGAAAGCAGAAACACTGACGAATTCTGGCATTCCAGTTCGATCAGTCCTCACTAGCTATTACAAAAGCCCTCACTTCCTGCACCGCAAACATGACTTGTACAACAACTACACCAGTCCTGATGAGGTAATTCTTTGCCCTGACAGCCAGCAGAGCATGTACTGCCAGCTGCTCTGCGGCCTGGTTGAACGCCAGCATGTCCTCCGTCTTGGGGCAGTCTTCGCCTCGGCGTTCCTTCGGTCTATCAGCTTTCTTGAGCAGCACTGGTGTGACCTTGTCACTGACATACGTAATGGTAAACTCAATCCCAATGTCACCAACACCAAATGCCGGTTGGCCATGGAGTGCTTTCTCGCATTGCCCAACCCGGAGCTCGCTGATGAGCTTGAGGAAATATGCGGTTGTGGGCCATGGAAGGGGATTCTAGGCAGGCTATGGCCTAACGTCAAGTACATCGAAGCTGTTCTTACAGGAACAATGGCACAATACATCCCCATGCTGGAGTTCTATAGTGGTGGTAGGATTCCCTTGGTATGCACCATGTACGCCTCATCGGAGAGCTATTTTGGTGTCAATCTGAGGCCACTGTGCAAACCAACCGACGTGTCTTACACCATCCTCCCAAACATGGCCTACTTTGAGTTCATTCCTTTGGAGGATGGCCTCAGAGTGACGGATGATGAGGAGGTGGTGGGGAATGACAAGCTTGTCAGCCTGGTGGATGTCAAGGTCGGATGCTACTATGAGCTTGTGGTCACCACATTTTCTGGTAAGTAGGTCTCCTGTAAATATCTAATCGTAACAGAACTATCTAAACTCCTGTAAGGTAGTAGGTTGAGAACCAACATCAACTCTTGCTCCAGAATATATTTGAACATAATTTAGGTATGTATAGTTTGATATTTGACCACTGTACAGTCAAAACCTCATTTTTCTGAACATAATACCTGTTGAAGTTCATTAATTTTGTCTAAAAAATCGTTGTTAGCTACAACTGGAACAATGGTTATGAATCAAATTTCGGAAACTGGCAGCTCTTCTGTCGTTGTGAATCAGAGAGTAGAAAAATTCAGTTAAATGATGGATGCCGGAACGATAAATGTTAGCGGCAGGCTGCTAGCAAGGGATATGAAACAGGCTACATGTACATATTTGTCAAGAACTCTGAAGTTGTATGTTTTGGTCCAGGTCTTTACAGGTATAGGGTTGGCGATGTGCTTCAGGTCACAGGCTTCTACAACCGTGCGCCGCAGTTCAAATTCATCTGCCGGAGAAACGTGATCCTCAGCATCGACACCGACAAGACCAACGAGGAGGATCTCCACAACAGCGTCACGCGTGCCAAGAAGATCCTGGAGGACAGAAACCACATCCTCCTGGAGTACACCAGCTATCCAGACACTTCCACCGTCCCTGGACACTATGTGCTCTTCTGGGAGATCAAGTCCACCTGCGAAGGCGTGCAGCCCCTCGACCCTCAGCTCCTCGAGAGCTGCTGCATCTCCGTCGAGGAGTCGCTCGACTACATCTACAGGCGCTGCAGGGCGCACGACAAGTCGGTAGGCCCGCTGGAGATACGGGTGGTCGAGGCCGGCGCGTTTGATGCTCTGATGGATCTGCTGGTCAGCCAGGGCAGCTCCATCAACCAGTACAAGACCCCGAGGTGCATCGAGTCCGGCCTCGCGCTGAAGCTGCTCAACTCCAAGGTCACCGCTTCCTTCTTCAGCCCCCGGGATCCCGAGTGGACCATGTAAGAGCTTTCAGGTAAAAATGGTAGCAAGTATGCTGGCTTGATCGGCACCGAAAAGGAAGATCATCTCTAAATCGCATGCATTGTGTAGCTCTGAAGTTCCTAAATTAAATTTGTGCTGTTAGATTCTTCAGACTAAGAATAATTATCAACATTTGCGTAGCAACTTCTAACTGAAGCAACATGGAAAGCTTGCCTGGAACAGTCTGATCCATTGCGCAGGGACAAAAAGGAAATCCTGTGCTAGAACTCACATGCAAATATAGAATTTATGTGTTGAAAGTTGAGGCAGCTCCCTTGTATATGTTTATCCGTAGCGAGAAACGGACGGCTCGGTCATTTCGAGCACACGGACTAATCTGAACTTGCTGCGTGTGTCTTTGCAGGGAGGGCCTGGGAGAGCTGCATATCTCCGGCCTGGTCGTACCGGCCGGCTGCTCAGATAACCCGATGGCAGTATTTCTGCTGCTTGCGTTTTTCATTTGGAGAACTACCACCACTACTTATCATAGCGCTTTTCTTGTATTATTATTACCCAAGCCCTAAAGCAGAATGAAGCATTAGCCATTTTTTTGCTACTCGTGTACTATGAGTCTATGATCGTTCATCTCATCATCTGAGCTCCGGACTGAATGGTGATACTACTATATTTATTTATGCAGCTTCCCATGCTTGTACTATCCTCTTTTTTTTTTGAGGAATACTATTTTTTTTTCTTGAGTGGTCGGGCCTGCGTCCTTGGTCATGTTACGCCAACTGGGCCGACGGCCCTCCCCGGTGCGGAAGCTTCTTTTTGTGCCAGTTTCCACACCTCCCTGGGCCCTGGCCCAAACCGCTCATCCTTCATCATATTTCGCTTTGTCCATTTGTTAATTATGAGGCACATAGGTTAGCTTGTTTTTCTATTTCTCAGGGTTTGGGCCGCGACGTCTGGCTTGTCACCCCCATGACCTTTGTTGTATCCCACATCATGTGGATTTTGATGATGAATAAAGTTCTACTCACTCCTAAAAAAAAAATTTGTCTCGACAAACAATATTTCGCTTTGTCCATGTTTCTCAACAAAAAAAAATCGCTCTGTCCAAGGCCACAAACTTTCAACCCCGGCAATCATGCCCTTCATCATTCCATGTCAATGTTAATAAAGTACTACCTCTGCCGGTTGCTTCCGGGCTAAGACCGGAGGAACAAATGAGTAGACCCATCGGCATTCAGCAAAGATCTAGTCTCCTTTTGCTTTCTTCACTGAGAGTCTGAGACGAGGCCGTGCTTTCAGCTCCATGTCAGCTTTGCACCGCACGGCCTCTTTTCCCTCGGCGTAATGAAGCCGTTGCCGCTTGCCAATCACGTCCTCGCGAGGCGAGAATGAGAGTGAGATCTCTCCTGCCCCTCACTCATCAGCTGCCCGCTCTGCCGATGCGTGCTCTGATCATTGCATGTTTGCATTATGCTTGGCCCGGCCGGCCACCCCGCGTGGTACGCACTACGTACTATTTACTGTAGTACCTTTGGCATCAAAACTTGAGTACGGTTCAATTGCTTGCACATGCACGGGCTCAGGGTTCCCGCCTGCTACGCCCGTAGCACTCCTGTATGCAACATTTGATAGGAGGGAAAGGAGGCATGTTCACCGGTCAAACCGTATGCTCACGGCTACGGTCGGCTTGGGGGCATATCGTATCCTTTTGTGCTGTGCATCCGCGTCCGGCAGGAGGGGTGGAAGGAATGATTCCGGGATGGAGGACGGACGTAGGTCTTTTGGGAAGGGAATCGATCTAATCTACGTACCACACGACCCACATGCACACTATTGCTACTCTCAAGTAGGAGTAATAGTACAGTAAGTACGCAGTGCTGCAATTAATTGCTTGAGAGAGCATCAACGTCGTACAGTACAATGCATCCAAGTCTTGTCAGCGCGGATCGGTCGGTCGACCAGCTCCGGATCTAATCCAACGAGAAAAGATGGGTCTTCCCCGCCGTGTCAAACCTAACATAATTGGTTATCATCAAGGTGCTGCCAACACTGTACAAGAAAGCTTACTCTTGTGTTTGTGACACGGCCGGCCGGGAATCTTGGTTCCGTTCCAGAAGGCTCGAGGCGAGAAAAATAAGTGTGATTAGGTGTCAGTCCACTGAGACTTAACCAAGTCTCAGCCAAGTGATATAATAAAAAAACAGAATATAGCATCGTTTGAGACATAACGCAGTGAGACTTAGCAAAACTGCCAGAAAAATGCCCTTAAAACAGGTGATGCCGTATGGCAATACGGCACACGTACGCTCATCGATCATCATACCCATGCACTAGTAGTATAAAAATTCAGACGAACGAAGAAACACAGTCGCGGAAGAGAAGGGAGCGGCGTGAATGCGCGCATCGGCCCGCCGGCCCGCCTCTGCGCGCGCTCTGCCATGCCGTCCATCGGCATTGAAGCCGCCTGCCAGGCTTGTCCCTCTCGACGGACGGATCACGGGCGGCCGCTGTAGCGCCCAGCTAGATCCTCATCATCATGCCATGGGCATGGTTTCATCACGCATACGTGGTACGCTTGCATCTGCAGGGCTCGCAGGCGCGGTACCGTTGAGCGCAGGCCCTCCCCGCAAGAGCCACACGCTAGAGAACAAACCCCATGCCGCAATCGATGCCGGCTCTGCCACGAGCGCGCGCGCCCTGACACGCCATCAATTCCCCTCCGTGATGTTTCTCGCCGCCGGCCGGCCCGCTCGATGGCTGCTGCGCTCTCTCGGCCGCCGCGCCCGGCGGCTGCCGGCGTGCGCGACAGAGCCGCGGCGAGGCGTGGTACGTAGGAGTACGTAGAAGTGTACGTACGAGATTCCGCTGCGGCGAGCGGAGCGGTCAAACTGCGGAACGGCGCCAGGCCCCAGGCGCGCGCGCGCGTGTCGTTCCGCTTGGACGGATCGGGCGAGCCTGCGGCGCCCCGCCTCGCCCCCGAGAAGGGGTGCACGGGGGCGCATGCGGACGAGATCACGAGACGGCGCGGCGGCGTCCGTCCGTGTCAGTCAAAGCCGCGGCCATCCTCCGGTTCCGGGGATCCATCGGACGGCACAATTGTTTTACTGTACTAATTTAGCTCGTCGACTCTACGCTGGTGGCCGCGAGCAGCTAGATTCCGTTAGGCGTGAGAGTGAGTTTGATGACGTGTTCAAAGTGTTGTCTATGTTTAATGACAATAAGTCCGTTTTTGGTGAGTCATATTGAAGATCCGCAAAGTTGAATATCATCGTTAGGAGCTTCAGGTGAGGAGGTGATCTAACTTCTTTTTGTCTTATGTGGCCGTTGTGGTGATGCCGAAGACAAGATCACGAGATTTTTCGGTCATGATTGTACTTTACTTTTTTTCATGACTGATGTTTCTTTAGGTAAAGTCTAGTGTTGGGCTATCTTTTTAATTTTGTCAGATAGATGTTTAGATAATTTGTACTATGATCTTTATAATATGAATAAGACATGTTATGAGAAAAAATGTTCAAAAAGAAAATACATCACACAACTTCATTCTGCATTCTTCAGAAAAGGGTGACTTTTTTTCTCATTTTGCCGGGGCCGTGGACACGTTGAAGAGCACACATCGTACATACATTACGCCGGTGCTGCATTGTCTCACGTACATGAAGAATCCGCTGTTCCCAACTAGTAACAGTACACGACTGCATCTCTAATTAGTACCGTCTCCAGTACTGCCGCAGTTACAGCCAACAGTCCGGGAAGCTCCATTCATGCCTCTCGGAGGTACAGGAACCCCCTACAGTGTCGTCCCCCACTTTAAAAATCAATGTGCCTTTCGTACCGCGTTGGGGTCTGTCTGATCAAACTCTTAAAATTCAGCGCTGATACATCCACAGGCATTGGATTTTGTCTACCTTCTTTTCACATGTTTTTTCAAAAGAGAAAAATGGGATCGGCACCCGTGTCGCTCCAGGGCAGCTCGGGTCGTGTATTGAGTGCGAGCCTCCTCCCCTCACCGCCGCTGCCGGTGCACTACCAGGAAGCCTGCCCGGTCGACGGCGGCGGGGCCCTTATTCATGCCTATCGGGTGGTTTTTCAATTGTGGCTAGGCAGGCGCTACAAGCCATCGAGGTTTTGTTGGTGCCTCAGTGGCTTCCTCCGGAAGGGTGTGGCGGCGGGCCCAACTTCACCATGGGTTCGTGAATCTGACTCGACGAGTATGGGTCATGCTAGATTGGAGGTTCGATAGCCACGTGGTTGCGACGGTCGTCTTAGGCGGGAGATGACTCGTCCAATCTTCTGACCGCGTCGCTCCCTAACATTGCCTCCGATGATGGCGGCACGCCACTACTATTTAGAGGCTGCTGGTTCAGTGGTTGCCTTGGTCATGCGTGTCCACATGGTAGGAGTGTGGCGGTGTGCCATAGGCGCTCTACAAGTGTGTCAATTGTGTGCCCACAACTTCATTTGGATCCCCGTGTGGTTCATAGTGTTGCCACCTCCCGTTCAGCGAGAAGTGGAGACCCGTCCTGTGAAATGAAGGACTATTAATAGTGCCCGTCTATGATTTGCGCATGTGGTGGGGCATTAGCATGAGGAGTTTTGATAGGCCTACTTTGTGACTATCTCAGGTGGACACCATGGTGGTTTATGTAGATTATTTGATGATATAACTCTCAAAAGATCCATCATCAAGATGGTGATAGTAACATCGTGTCATATCTAAGATGAAAATAAGTGATCTGATCTTTCAAAAAAAATGATCTCAGTTTTGTTGGTCGGTCCCATGCTCCCAGCAAAGATGAACTTTCATCCTTATCTTGTTGAGTGTGTTGTCTCTATGCTAATTTTGTGGACTTGATTGGTTAAACCCAACATCCAGGACGAAAATCCTTTGTCCTGACAGTCTCATGTTGGATGTGATGATGCCAGTGCGGGTGTGTTCTCCCTTATTGCAAGCATTGTTGCGGGATAGTGCGATTTACATCTTGTCATTGTTGTCTACCTAATGTCTCTATTTGTTGATTACTTTGGCCTTGTTAATTATATTATAGTAGTGTACACCCGTAGATTCAATCTCTGAGATTAGACCTTTCTTTTGAAAGAAAGTAAAACTAGTTTTAATCATGCCATCGGTTTCTCTATATTTATTACAAAGAGACCCCTTTTATATATAAAAAGGCTCTCCCTTCGATTTCATTTAACAGAAACCACAATGTTCTACATCTACTAAACAGAAAATAGAAGCAACATATATGCTATAAATGACCTACAACACCTTGATATATCAAGCTGATTGACGATTAACTAAAGATCCACCGGGACTTCAGCGCACCATCAGCAGGCACCTAAGTCGATGAGAACCAGTGCTTTTAGGTTGCTTATGCTAACAAAAGGGAGGTTTTCCACTTCTTGACTACATAGAGAGCGAGGAGCAGAAACAGAGCGCACATGTTCACCTATTATAGGTTTGGTACAGGTCTACAGGAGCAGACAACAGCGGCAGAGTAGAAAAAGGGGATGCGGTGTTTTGGCTCTCATGTGCATTCGTTTAAAATAGTAAACAAAAATAAAAAAACTCTGATTTTTTATGTGATGCTAGATGCTCATGTGTATGAAGTCCGTGCCAAATTTCGAGTTTGAACATTTCAGTAGCTCTTAGGAAAAAAGACTAAATTTCAGGTTGTAATTTTTTTTTACTGTTTTGATCGAAAAAAAATTCACGAGCTCCTCAGATGTTCGAACAAGCTGAAATTTGGCACGAACATCAAGCACTGGAACATCTTTTGGCTAAAAGTTTTTCAGAAGTTTTTTTTTTCAGCATTTGTTCTGAATTTTCTATTCACTGGGTGTAGATGAGCATGGACACCGAATTGAATATCCGCCAAAGTAGCTTCCTTCATCATCTTTGCACTTCCACATATTCTCATTCTATCCTGAGCACACCAAAATGCCATCCCTAGAGTGCACGAAACACTTCACTTGATGTCTGCTCAAGCATTTTTACCTCCCACTTCAACTTTTCTTGATTTTCCTGCTCTTTTGCGAAATAATCCAATCATTAAGCCATCTAGCAATCATATTGAGAGAGACAGAAGGGTCAGTAATTTTTGCATTGTCAAATATGGTACTATTTCTTATTTTCCAAATAGTCCAAAAGACCATAGACACTCCACTAAACATAAGATGTTTTTCAGCAGCTCTAAAATTATTCAACCAAGTAGTACTGTCAAGAGTGTAAATCAAACTGAAAGCACATTTTAAAATATTTCACAACATCCAAGCCAAGGAGCATTTCATGAACAAATGTTTTTCATCTAAACCAGAGAAAGGGCAAGCCCTTCTACCAATCCATCCTCATCTAATCAAGTGTTTTTGGTTAGGATATTGTTTCTAAGAACTAACCACATGAAAATCTTCATTCCACGTGGAATTTTTGTTTTCCACATAAAGCTGCATGGGTATCTAATGTCTTTTTAATCAATTTCCGTGGTACTCCCCCCGTTCCAAAATAAGTGACTCAACTTTGTACTAACTTTACAAAGTTAGTACAAAGTTGAGTCACTTATTTTGGAACGGGAGGAGTAGCATTTAACAGAGTATATACCATTTTTTTGGTCAAAGTCCACTTGATAGTGTCTTTTTCATTGTTTAGTCTAATGTCATCACACACACATCCTTAATCCTTAATGTGATTCCACAATTGTAATGACCCCCCCCCCCCCCCCCCCCCCCCCATAAGGGTCCTCCTAAAATGCATGTGATCGAGCCCTTTAATATACACCTCAGCTACTGACAAGTTCTTGTCAAAGCATATGTTATCTAAGAGATCATTTTAATCAAAGTATTTTCATAAAATAAATTGACTGGTCCTAATTCTTTAGAATTTTTTGTTTATCGGTTGTTTGAATGTATGATTGAATTATGTCATGCCTATTGAATCCTATAGTACATAGAAAGACAAATAATTATTATGAATCAAACAAATAATATAGGGAAACTTTATATGAATTCTAATTCTTTCACAATTTATAGAAAAGTTTACGAAAAAACTTTGAAAACAAAAAAGCCAAATGTCACGCAGGATTGGGATTCGGATTCGGATTGGGATGTCAAAAGAGATATGTAGTTATCTGCATATGTATTCTAACATTTCCGCGTACATGGTGCGATGCACACAGTGCACCTGATTAGCAAATAAACAAGTTGAAGCCAGTGGTTTAACCTACTTAACAATGGGATTGGGAGGACTGGCAGGCAGTACCACTAATTTAAACGGCCCTTTGTCCCTCCTGATTTGACCACTGCCACCACCAGCGTTCCATCATTACGGAGCACTCCCCTAATCAATCAAAGAGAGCAGAGTACCACCACAAAGCAATCCAAGAATCATCATTGCATTAGTAGTACAGCATGTGACAACTCCATCAAACCCATACTTTAGTTTGCAGGACAATCATCACAGCAGGAAAATTACAAAAAGCCTGTGAGCCAACATGCCTGCCAGCTTAATTAGCCTGGCCAAAGGCCCCTTCTTTGCCAAAGTGATCAAGTGAAGTGGCCCCACTTCACTGACCTAGGAGTGTCACATTTGAACTAGACATCACTGTGTTTACCAGAATCACAAGAACAGCTTCTCAAAAGATGTAAGAAAATGCGCAGTTTATGCACAGATTTGTTGCTATTTTGTGAATCATATGTATGTTATCTTGTAGGCATGAGTTCAAATGAATTCGTACACAAATTTGTGGATTCTCTGCTTCGGAGGTTATTTTTGTAGACACGATTCGAATCAATTCAGTACCAAATTCATGTGAGACAGAATAGACTATTTTCTGAAAAGTGATGGTACCAAATTGGAAATTATTGAAACAAAGCTAGTAGCAAAAATAAGCATATTAGTGAAATAAAATACTCATGTCGCTACATGACGAGCTAATCAAGTCGAAAATTTGAAGAGAGAAAAAAAGTGTGGTCAATAAGAGCTTTGACCACCTAATTAAGAGGGTACGTACTCCACTCACATCCTAGACAAAGCTTCTATTACGAAGCCTCCTCCCCCACCCCCCACTTTTAACTACAGAAGACTCGGTCCCGTGCCGGCGGCTGGCGGCGGCGGCGCGGCGCGGCGGCCGCGTCACATGACGCTACAGGAACTGGGGTTCTCCTCGTTGAACATGTTGTTGTACGGTTCCTGCGGCGGGGACGACCGCATGCCTGGCGGCCCGTACATGTACTCCGGCGGCGGCGGCGGCGGCATCATCATTGGCGGGTAAGGCGAGTACCCGCCGTACGGCGGCGGAGGCGGCATTGGCTGCATGGACGCCACCGGCGTGGGCGCGTAGTACGACACGCTCGCGCTCGGCTGCGCCATGTTGTAGCTCATCACCGGCTGCGGCGCGTAGTACGGGAACGGGCCGCCGTGGCCGTGCGCGCGCTCTGGTCCCGGCCCCGGCGCCGGCACGGGCGGCATCGCCTGCTGCGGCTGTGGCTGCTGTGGCTGCTGCTGCGGCGGAGGCGGCTTTTCCGTAGCGGCGTCCCCGTCGCCGACCTCCTTCTGCTGCTTGTTTTTCTTCTTCTTCCCCTTCTTGCCCCCCGTCTCCTCTCCGCCCGCCTCCGGGGCCTCGTCGGCTGCCGCCGCTTCTTTCGCTGGCGGCTCCGGCGAGCCCTTCTCCTTCTTCTCAGGAACCTCTCCCTCCTCCTTGGCCTCGTCCTTGGGTTTCTTCGCCGCTGCTTTCTCTGGTTTCTTCTCTGAACCTTCGCCCTTGTCTGCCTTCTCCGAGCTCTCCGGCTCTGCCTCGTCGGCCACCTTTTTGGGCTTGGCGTCCACCTTTTCCGCGCCCTTGCCCTTGCCGCCCTTCCCGGCAGACGGAGGCTTCTTGGCCTCTGCGGCGGGCGGCGCCGGCGCCGGCACCGGCCAGAGCGCGGCGTGCTTGCCGGACTTGAGCAGCCGTCTGACGAGCGCGTCGGCGGCCACGCTGCCGGTGACCGTCACCTTGTGCTGCGTCGCGTCGATCGTCACCTTGTACACGCCTGAATACACATTCGATTAATCAAAACCACAAACAAAGAAACAGAAAGTATTCCACACCAATTAATCGTCGTTGCAAGAAGAATGAACTTGCACGAGAATGAAAGTTCAATCAATTAACCGAAGCGGACTCATGAGTTGGTACCTTCGATGCTGTGGAGCACCTTCTTGACCTTCTTCTTGCACCCCTCGCAGTGGATGGACACCCGCAGCACGGTGGTCTACAAGCCAGCACCAGCAGCCCAAACACAATGTCAGCAAAACTGCCTCGCCAGACGAAGAAGAGGAAGAAGAAGAGGAGGAAGAAGACGGTGAAGCTCTTTTGGAATGGCTCACCGTGTACTGCAGCGGCTCTGCCTCCCCTGACGCCATGGAAAGGAGGAGAAAGGGAGCTAAGCTACAGAGACTGAGGCAGGGTAGCTTCGAGAGTGGAGGAGCTGGGGCAGCCGAGATCAGCTCACTCTCAGTGGCGGCGGCTGGCCCGGGCAGTAGCAGCTTCTGGAGCGAGAGTGGCAACGGAGGGAAAGAAGGGGCCTTTGCTCCACTAGGCAGCTAGACTTTTATAACGGTGAACGAGCAAGCGTAGGAGCTCAGTGGGCCGAGCCCGCCGCCGCTGACCCGCGGGCCCGCGCCCACCGGTGCCACGCCGAGGCCGAACCGAACCACCACCGCGCGAGGCCCCGGGCTGGCGTGGCGTCTGGCGGCGACGGTGACATGAGAACCACAACGCCGCCACATCATTGGACAACCCCTCCATGATGGATCCATGATGAATCCATGACGGATTTTCACTCGCACTGCCTCCAAATATCTTGTGAGGATCGCGTGCAGTGATCTCTCGATAAGGATCCTCAATTGCGCAAGGCCACATCGACGTGATGTGATCTCGTTTGCCTCCAGAAGAATGCAGACGCCGCTCATAACTAATCCGGCTGCAGGGTTTGGTGAGGAGGAGTTGGACGGGTCGTTAGATTAGCCGGCAACAACCTAGCAGCGGCAGCATTCAAATCATAATGCAGCATCATGGACGTGCAGCTGAGTAATAACTAGGGTTCCTTTCAGTGCTGCTGCTTCTGCTGCTTGATTCATGGAGTACGAGTAATAGGCTTGCTGGCTGGCTTTTGGAAACCTGATCTGACGAGGCGTTCCATCAATTTCTCCAAGTAGGGTTAGTTAGGTGCGCCTTCTCGACCTAGGGCTTAGCTCTCGTTGTACAATCGTCTACGCGCATACGCGACGTCTTGTTCCCGGAGGAGCTGCTTTCTTCTTGTTCTTATCCGCAGATCAAATAGCACTACAGGTACTACCTCTGTTTCAAAATACATGTCGTTCTATTAGACTAGCTTAGCTTACCAGAACGACATATATTTTGGAACGGAGGATGTAGTATATATGTTCGTAAAACTTTGGTGTGTCCGCATGCAGATCAGTTGTCTACACTAGTCCAAGAGTAGCTTTGAGATTACTGGCTAAACCAAATTCCATCAAACGGGTTCCATGACGGAGTAAGAGTATTTTTTAAATGGAGTGGACTAACGGGAGAACGTTATGTTTTCATTGTTAGAACCCAACACATTTCTTTTCACCCGTGAATTCCTCCTACCTCTACATGCATGCAAAAAAATAGAAATGATATCTGCCGGACGTCAGCCAGGGAGCCCATTGATTCCAGTGAACACATTCCCCGCGCGTTGCGGATCTTGGCGCAAGCCCGACGTGACATAATAGGTCAGCTAGAGCCGTTCGCTATACACGTTTAATGGCAAACGTTCAATTTTTTTCTCTCCAAAAAATTCATGACCAAGGTGCGCGGGGAGGGGTTCAAACTCGCTAGCTCGGGTGCAATGGGCGGGGCTCGATTACCACTCAGCTGTAGTGGGTTTTTATGAACACTTGCAACCAAACTGCTATATTTATTTCTAAAGCTAATTTGTTCTAAATTAAAAAAATTCCCTTGTGATTTTATTTTCCAAAAAACATTTTTTTCATTTTTGAAAGAACAAAATCCTTACTTTTTAGAGGGTTGTTTTTAGACTTGACATGTGTATTTTGAATTATAGGTAGCATGGAAATTTCTTCTTATTTTAAGCCATGACATTTTTTTTGTGTTTCAAAACAATGGAAAACAAATTAGGTCTTTTTGTCATGCTCCACGGCAAGCTTTGGGTAATTGTAGCACTTATTCATGGCAATTTTGGAATTACTTTTCTACTTTCTCACATGGAAATATATTATTAAGGGAATGATATTTTAATAATTAATATATTATTAAGATTATGAAAATTTTACTATTAAGACAATGGCATTTTTATTACTAAGATTATGACAATTTTACGATTAAGACCATGACATTTTTACTATTAAGATTATGAAAATTTTACTATTAAGACCACAACATTTTTATTATTGATAACATGAGATTTTATTTATTAAGAGGATGGCAGCTTTATCATTAATAGGATGGTAGTTTATTATTAAGAAGGTGGCATTTTTACTATTGTTTGCATGAAAATTTTAGAGGATATTTGTCGGGGTAAATAGCCATGGGTAGCCCAGCCGGCTTCCCCTGGCCCATCAGAAAAAATTACAAGCCTGGCCGACTCTCAAGAAGACTCAAGACCTGGGCCTCCCCCCCTAGCCGACTACCTTCCTGGCCGGCTTCGGGGGCGGCCCGCCCTTCACCCTCATGAAGAAAGCTGTGGATGGCCGACTACGAGAAGCCGGCTACGGCAGGGCCGGCTACCAGAGGCCGGCTCCCATAAAGCAGTCAAAGCCGTACCCGCAATGTACGCGTCCACCCTGCGATGATGAAGCGGGGCGTGGCTACAGTGGAGCCTGCCACCCCCAAAACCCGGAGCACGCCTGGTACAGCGTGCCGTGCGGGCAGCCACGGCCCGCTCGGCGCGGCACTGTAGCCACGGCGGCTCTGACGCCGTCCACGACAGGCTGCCAGCGTGGTCCCCGAGGCGGTGGGCCCCTTCGGGCAGAGAGATGCCGAAGGCGGCCGCACCTCCTCTCAAGCCGGCAAGATAAAGGGCCGGCTTCCCATAGCCGGCCTGCCACCCTCCTCGAAGGAGACGCCCATTAAGGAGACAAGATGCGGCGGGGCTACAGTAATCGCCCGCCAAGGCGGCGTTACTGTAGCCACGCTTACCCCGACCGAGCCTGCGTCAACAGCACGGAGTAATAGTAACCAGCCACCGACCAGGCCCTGGCCGGTGGGGCCTGCCTGTCGACCAAGGAGCCGGCAGCCGGCGGGGCCCACCAGTCGGCGGGCCCTAGAAGCCGGCGCAGAAGCCGGCGAGTATAGTCACAGACAGCTGGGCCCCGCGCCCAGCCGGATTACCATTGTACCCCCGGGGGGTAGGCCTATATAAACCCCCCGGTGCACCCATGCAAAGGGTTGGACTCTCAATCTAGACCTAGACACCATACAAGGAGAGGAAGCAAGCTAGCTGAGCCCTTCTTCCTCCTTCCACCCAAAACAGCTCAAGGAGCATTGTAGCTACTTGTTCATATAGTAACCATGCGGAGACCCCGCAGAGCAGCAGTAGGGGTGTTATCTCCCCGGAGAGCCCTGAAGCTGGGTAAGATTCGCCGGCGTGCATGTCTTCGCCTCATCCCGTTTCCAGGCACCGGCGATGTTTTATTGGCCCCCGCAATGATAAGCCACCCGTTGGCATATGTCGCTCCTACCACCCGACATTTGGCGCCCACCATGGGGCCAGGTGCACCGTCGTCCGGAGACCTGTCCTGGACGAGAACCCTTTTCCTTCCTCGCGAGCGTAGCCAGCCCGGCTCGCCCGATGGCGCTTGCCGCGACGCGCTGCATGGCGTCACCAACATCTGCGCGGCGAGCGGCCTCGCCGACCTCTTCGACAAGGCCCGCATCTCCGACGAGCTTGCCTCCGATGCGGGCACTGATCATCTTGCCAACCTCCGCGGCCAGCTCCACGTCTCCAGCGAGCCCGCTGCGGATTTGGAGTCGGTTGGCTCCACCGACCCAATGCCTGTCGACTCCGACACGGCATCCTACGACACCTTCCCCACCAACGTCACGGTCTACAACGACCCGCTCCCTCCGGCTAGTGATCGCGATTCTGACACTACCGAGGTGATGGTTATCGGCCACGACGGCCCGACTGACGAGGGCACCCACGACGCCCCACGCGTGGCGGCCCACGACTTGTCCGCCCCCCCTTCCGGCTGACGCCAACGACGAAGTTCTGGAGGCGCGCCGCCTCACCCTCCTCGCGGAGGGCTGGCGGCTAGCCTCCGTAAGACGCCTCACCGAGGCCTACCAGCGCGAAGCTGACCGCGCCGCCTTCGGCACGCCGGCTCCGACTGGCCCAAGCCGGGCTGGTGCTGTCAGGCAACGCGGCGCCGTCATCGCCGACACGCTTGGAGTGGATCGCCCGGTCTACGCCACCCCGCTCGAGAACCTGCGCGCCGCCCAGGCGGCCGTAGACGAGCTGGACGGCTTGGAAGCCGAAGACCTCCCCCACATGACGCGGCGCATCCAGCAACTAATCGACGCGGCCGCTCGGCGGCACAAAGCCGACGCGTGCGCGGGGAGCCCTCCCCCGCGCCGCGACCACGGCGCGACTTCCCGATCGCCGACTACGAGCAACACCCGCACGCGGCGCGAGAAAGAGCCGGCTTCCAGCCGAAGCCGGACTCAAATCTCCATCGAGCGGGATGCGGACGGCCGCCCCCGAGCCATGGAATGGCGGGGCACCCCGCCTCCGCCTCGAGCTCGCGGAGAGAGATACCCTACCCCGCCTCCAGTGGCGCACCCGACTCTAAGCGGCCGGCTTGGTCGCCGCGAGGGAGTCGGCGAAAATGATGCCCGCCGCCGGATCGACCGCCTGGCCAGATCCTTGGCGCTAGAAGAAGAAGATGATGTCGGCCCGCCTTGCTTTGGCCCCCGCATCCGCGACGAGCCCTTCCCCAAAGGGTTCTCGCTCCCAAGAGACACGCCCAAGTACAACGGCTCGGTGAAGCCGGAAGACTGGCTGACCGACTACTCCACAGCCGTCAGCATCGCCAATGGCAACCGGCGCGTTGCCGTGAAGTACGTGCCCCTCATGCTGCAAGGCACGGCACGGACTTGGCTTAACAGCCTCAAGCCTCTCAGCATCAACAGCTGGGTGGATTTCACTGAAGCCTTCGTTCGCAACTTCACCAGCACCTACAAGCGGGCTCCCAAGCCCAGACAGCTCTCCCTATGCGTACAGGGCCCAGCCGAGTCCACTCGCGACTACCTCACGCGTTAGGCCGAGCTCCGCAACTCCTGCGAGGGGGTGCACGAGGTGCAAGCCATCGAATACTTCACTGCCGGGTGCCGAGAGGGCACCCTCCTCAAGCACAAGCTTCTCTGCGATGAGCCGACTACCCTCGACGAGCTCCTGAACATCGCCGACAAGTACGCCACCGCCGACTCCTCGATGAAGACCGAGCTCCGGGTGGACGCGCCCGGAAAAGTGCTCAATCCGGCGCCCCAAGCGCCGGCTGGAGAGGGCGGCCGACGCCAACAGCAGAACGATCAGAAGCGCAAAGGCCCTGCGCCGCCTCCCGCTAGCCGGCAGGTGGCCACGGTCGAAGATGCGCCGCCTGAGGGGCGGCCCGCGCCCAAGAAGCCCAAGGGCGGCCGGCCGGCTTGGCAGCCGGCCTTCTCCTACGAGCAAACCCTTGATGCCCCATGCAAGTTCCACAGCGGCGCGAAGCCGTCTAACCACACGACCCGCAAGTGTAACTGGCTCGCCCGAATCTCCAAGGGCGAAGGGCTCACGCCGACTCTGCCTGCCGGCCCGCCGCCGCCGGCTCCGCCGCCCGGCCCGCGGTCGACGCCGTGCAGGACGAGTTCCCCGATGAGCAAGCATCTTACGTTGTCTTCACGAGCCAGCCCGAAGATCGGCGCAGCAAGCGTTGAGAGCAACAAGAAGTCAATGTGGTCGCCGCCAGCCCAGCCGGCCACATGCACTGGTCAGAGAAATCCATCAGCTGGAGCCGGGCCGACCACCCAGAGGTGATGCCGTCCCCCGGCTCCTACGCTTTGGTCCTGGAGACCACCCTTGCGACGGATACGCGCGCCGCATGCTTCTCCCGCGTGCTGATCGACGGTGGAAGCAGCATCAACATCCTGTACCGCGACACCATGGAGAAGCTGGGTGTCAAGGCAAAGCAGCTTGCGTCGACTCGAACGGTGTTCCACGGCATCGTACCCGGTTTGTCATGTGCCCCCATCGGCAAGATCAAGATCGATGTACTCTTTGGGGGCAAGGACCATTTCCGCCGGGAAGCAATCTGGTTCGAGGTGGTGGCCCTGGAGAGCCCTCACCACGCCTTGCTTGGCCGACCCGCCTTGGCCAAGTTCATGGCGGTCCCCCACTACGCTTACCTCAAGACGAAGATACCAAGCTCCAAGGGTGTCATCACCATCGTCGGCGACTACAAGAAGTCCGCCGACTGCGCCGCGGCCAGCAGCCGGCTGGCCGAATCCGTCGTAATTACCGCAGAGAAGAAGACGCTGGACAGGGTCGTGGCCCTGGCCAGCAAGCAGCTAAACCAGCCCGCCGACTCCAAGGAGTATGATGCCCAAGGATCTTTCCAGCCGGCCAAGGAGACCAAGAAGATATAGCTCGACCCCGAGCACCCCGAGAGGTTTGCCGTCATTGGGGCGAGCCTAGACAGCAAATAGGAAGGCGAGCTCGTCGATTTCCTCCCTGTGAATCGGGATATCTTTGCATGGTCCCCCAAGGACATGCCGGGTGTTCCGAAGGGTTTCGCCGAGCACAAATTACATGTGCGGGAGGATGCCAAACCAGTCAAGCAGCCTCTCCGCCGACTGTCAGAGGAGAAGAGAAGGATCGTAGGGGAGGAGATAGCCCGGCTTCTCGCAGCCGGCTTCATCATGGAAGTTTTCTTCCCTGAGTGGCTCGCGAACCCGGTTCTCATGCTGAAAAAGAATAACAAGTGGCGCATGTGTATAGATTACACAAGCCTCAACAAAGCCTGCCCAAAAGATCCCTTCGCTCTGCCCAGAATTGATCAAGTGATAGACTCCACAGCCGGATGCGAGCTGTTGAGCTTTTTAGATGCTTATTCGGGATACCACCAGATAAAGCTGAACCCGGATGACCAACTGAAGACCGCCTTCATCACGTCGTTTGGAGCCTTCTGCTACCTGACTATGACGTTCGGCTTGAGAAATGCCGGCGCCACTTTTCAGCGTTGCATGCAGAAGTGCCTCCTCACGCAGCTTGGCAAGAATGCCCACGTCTACGTGGATGATGTTGTGGTGAAAACGGAGAAGCGTGGCACTCCGCTGGAAGACTTGAAGGAGACATTCGAGAACCTGCGCCGGTTCCGAATCAAGCTCAACCCTGAGAAATGCGTGTTCGGAGTGCCAGCCGGCCAGCTCCTAGGCTTTCTGGTCTCCGAACGCGGCATAGAGTGCAACCCTGTGAAGATCAAGGCCATCGAGAGGATGGCGGTCCCAACCAAGCTTAGAGAGATTCAGAAGTTCACCGGGTGCCTGGCCTCTCTGAACCATTTCATCAGCCGGCTTGGAGAGAAAGCCCTCCCTCTCTACCGCCTCATGAAGAAGAGTACCCACTTTGAGTGGACTGACCAGGCCGACCAAGCTTTCCACGAACTAAAGAAAATGCTGTCCACGCCGCCTGTCTTGGCGGCACCGACTGAGAAAGAGCCCATGCTCCTTTATATTGCCGCCACTAGCCGGGTGGTCAGAACCGTCATTATGGTCGAGCGCCCCGAAGAAGGCCGAGCCCAGCCGGTCCAGAGGCCGGTTTATTACCTGAGCGAGGTGCTGTCCGCCTCGAAACAGAATTACCCGCACTACCAGAAGATGTGCTATGGCGTGTACTTCGCCGCCAAGAAGCTGAAGCCGTACTTTCAAGAGCATCCCATCACGGTCGTATGCACTGCCCCGCTGGCCGAGATCATAGGCAGCCGGGATGCATCCGGCCGGGTGGCTAAATGGGCCATCGAGCTGGCCCCTTACACGATCTTCTACCAACCCCGCGCCGCCATCAAGTCGCAAGCACTGGCCGACTTCTTCGTCGACTGGGCCGAGACCCAGTACTTACCGCCAGCTCCCGACTCCACCCATTGGCGCATGCACTTTGACGGATCAAAGATGCGCACCGGCTTGGGAGCCGGCGTCGTCCTTACCTCTCCTAAGGGCGACAAGCTCAGATACACGCTGCAGATCCACTTCGCTGCCTCCAACAACGTAGCCGAGTACGAGGCGCTCATACACGGGCTCCGGCTTGCCAAGGAACTCGGCATCCGCCGGATCCTGTGCTATGGCGACTCGGATTTGGTGGTGCAGCAATCCTCTGGTGACTGGGACGCCAAGGACGCAAACATGGCGAGCTACCGCTTCCTGGCGCAGGAACTCAGTGGATACTTCGATGGATGTGAATTCCTCCATGTACCGCGAGCCGACAACGAGCCAGCAGATGCCCTGGCCCGAATAGGCTCCACGCGGCAAGCAATACCAACCGGCGTCGCCCTGCAGCGCCTCCTCAAGCCATCCATCAAGCCGTCTCTGGAATCCGACTCCATCTTCGTGCCGCCTAACCCCGATAGGGCCGGGTCCGGCTCGAAGAATCAAGCAGCCGGCCCGGGGACTTCAATACTCGGCTCGGGGACTGCAGTACCCGGCTCGGGGACTGCAGTACCCGGCTCGGGGACTGCCGCACCCGGCTCGGGGACTGCGGTAGCCGGCCCGGAGACTTCTTCAGCACAGCAAGCGGCGGCCGACTCCAGCACTTCATTACCCAGCCCGCCCACCCTGGTGGCTGTAGGCACTTTGGCGGCAGGGGAAGTCGCCGCTCCATCATGGGCCGATACCATCCGCAACTTTCTGGTGAACCACGATCTGCCGGCTGACGAAACCGAAGTGAGACAAGTCCAGCACCGAGCCGGAGCATACACAATCGTTAACAGAGAGCTTGTCAAGCGCAGTGCCACCAGAGTCTTACAGCGATGCGTCGAGCAGGAGAAAGGCATTGCAATCCTCAGGGATATACACCAAGGAGAGTGCGGCCACCACGCCGCATCAAGATCACTTGTCACCAAAGCCTTCCGCCACAGTTTCTTCTGGCCGACTGCTTTGGACGACGCTAAAGAGTTAGTCAAACACTGTAAAGGCTGCCAGCTTTTCAGCTCACAGCAACACATGCCGGCTTCGGCACTCAAGACCATTCCCATCACCTGGCCCTTTGCCGTCTGGGGATTGGATATGGTGGGCCCATTCAAGAAGACGTGCGGCGGCATGACTCATTTGCTCGTCGCCGTCGACAAATTCACCAAGTGGATTGAGGCGAAGCCGATCAAGAAGCTGAATGGGCCGACTGCGGTGACTTTCATCGCAGATATAACAACCTGGTACGGCGTACCGCACAGCATCATCACTGACAACGGCACGAATTTTGCCAAAGGTGCCTTGGCACGGTTCTGCGCTGCACAAGGTATCCGGCTGGACCTTGCGTCAGTCGCCCACCCGCAGTCAAACGGCCAAGTGGAGCGAGCAAATGGCCTCATCCTATCCGGCATCAAGCCCCGACTGGTAGTACCTCTGGAGCGTTGAGCCGGTTGTTGGCTTGATGAGCTGCCGGCTGTCCTATGGAGTCTGCGTACTACCCCAAACAGATCAACCGGCTTCACTCCTTTCTTCCTTGTATATGGTGCCGAGGCAGTCATCCCAACAGACATCGAGTTCGATGCGCCTCGGGTAACCATGTACACGGAAGCGGAAGCCAAAGAAGCAAGAGAAGACAGCGTCGACCTGCTGGAAGAAGGCCGGCTGTTAGCCCTCAGCCGGTCTGCCATCTACCAGCAGGGTTTGCGCCGCTACCACAGCCGGAGGGTCCGACCAAGATCCTTCCAGGAGGGCGACCTTGTGCTCTGGCTGATCCAGCGAACAGCCGGCCAGCACAAGCTCGCTGCCCCCTTGGAGGGCCCCTTCATTGTCAGCAGAGCTCTAGGCAACGATGCCTACTACCTCATCGACGCGTAGAAGCCGAAGGCACGCAAGAGAGACGACTCCGGCAAGGAGTCGGAGCGACCATGGAATGCAAACCTTCTCCAGAAGTTTTACAGTTAAAATGCAGTATGTATTATGTCCACTTTTGTATTAAGTACGAAACAATAGGCTCCCCGAGGAGGACTCGGGGACTGCCATCCTTTATTTTATGAATGAAAGTTATCATGCGTGCGATATCACCTGTTCATTTATTTTGTCCGGCACCGGGTTCGACGAGTCGGCCCGGGGACTACCCGACTGGAGTTATATTAGGAGCCCTACCCGCAGTCAGACAAGTAATGTACCGACACCCAGGCTTGGCTCTTGCCAAAATCGCAGCTCGAAGAACCGATTGCCCGGCTGGCAAGAGTCATAAGCCGGAAAGGGTGCGCACATGAAAAACGGCTAGGGACTAACGGGCTTATATATAACAAAAGCCGGCTTGCCGCCTCCCGCCGACCGACTACCAGAGTAGCCGGCCGGCCGGCTTACATTCAGTCTGCTTCAAATCCAAGAAAGCTCGGGTACTTGCCTTCCCAAAGAGGGAAGGCGGCAAAGGAAAAAGCCTAAGGATAAAAAAGCGCACTTGAATGGAAGCCAACACACGCATACATTAATATTTACACAAAGGACCTCCAGAGAGGTCGACATCCAACATTGTTCGATACACCCCCAGTGGGTGGAATTGCGGAAACTTAAAATTGTTCGAAAAAGCAAAAGCAGGAACAACAGGAACGGCAGATCAAGCCGGCGGGGCCGCTGACGAGCCGGGCTGGGCGGTGGAGGCAGTCGTGCCGGCTGGAGGAGCGGCCGGCTGGCCAACTTCGGCCTGATCATCGCCTCCGGCAGAGGGCGCGCTCCCGCGTGGCTCGTTGCTGGAGGCACGGTCGGCTTGAGGGCGGTCGGCCGTCTCACCAGTCGGCTCGGCGTCTTCGCCGTCTTCCTCCTCGTCGTCCTCGCCCTCGTCGCTGGAGGCGATCTCCTCGGCCGAGTCCTCGCCTTCCGCCGGGTTCAGCCCGAACCACTCCTCCGGCTGGGCGGCGCCATCATCATTGAGCTCCGGTGCGAAGACGCTGGTGTCGGTGCACTCGGCGATCGTCGAGGCGCGCTGCGCGATCGCCGGCCGCACCTCCTCCAGCTCCGCGTCGGCCTCCAACCGCCAAGTCCGCAGCTGGTCCAGGCTTAGCCCTGGGTACCATGCGCGGACGAACTCCAGCGCACGCCCAGCTCCAAGACGGGCTGCAGACGCCTTCCAAGCCTCGAAGCGGTCGACTGCAACTTCTAGCCAGTCGGCAGTCCGACTTGGCGTGCGGGGAATCGTTTGGCCGGGCCAGAGCGCGGCCAGCACCTGCGCCCCGGCACGTTGGAGCCGGCGGAGTAGCCGATGGGCCGGCTGCAGTCGCGCTTGGATGGCGATGAGCTGCTCCGACAGCGTTCGATTCGCATCCGGCGGAATCACAACTCCGGCCTGACGGCGCGCCTCGTGATGAGCCTCGATGGCTTGGGCGGCGAGGACGGATTGGCCGGGAAAGTATTCTGCGCAAGGTAGCAAGCGCAAGTCAAAACAAAACCTCAGGCGGTCGGCAGATGGAGGAAGGGCAAGAAAGGCGGCTTACCATCGATCAGATCCTCGATTCGGCCGAAGCCTTCTTCCAGCGCCTGGCGCGTCTCGGCCCACCTCGCCTCCCTGGTCTCGAACTCCGCCTTCAGGGCAGCCTCGCCGTCCCGCGCCTTCTGCAGGGCCGCCTTGTGGCTTTCCTCCTGGTCGGCCAGTCTCTTGGCCAGGCGGTTACGCTCCTGAACCAGGTCGGCGTACTCGGCGTCGCTGGCATGAAGAGCGGCCTGCACTTCGCCGAGTTCCCTCCACAAGTCGGCGTTGGCCTCTGCACGAGCAAAAGACAAAGAGAAAAAGTCAGCAAGGGAAAAGTCGTCAAGGAAGATCTGACCCGACTGCTCTGCAGTCGGCCCGAATCTCGGGGACTACACCCAGTGGGTGCGCTGTCGCGCCCCCATGAGAAACAGATGAAAGCAACACACTTACGTCGGCTGCTGGCCAGGTCTTCGGTCCTCTGGCTCAGCTCCCGAGCCTGGGAGTTGAAGGCAGCGGCACGAGAATTGTGATAGTCCTAAAAAGATCAGACAGAAAACAGTTAAGATAGTCGTCGAGTAAGATCCGACCCGATTGCGCTACAGTCGGCCCGGATCTCGGGGACTACACCCAGTGGGTGCGCTAGCGCGCCCCCACGGAAAGAATCAGAGGAACAACGCGGTCAACAAGTAAAAAACTTACCCGGATTGCGGACCGCGTCGACAAAAACTCCTGAGTAAATTGCCTCAGGAGGCCGGCCTGTGCCTGCAGCCGGCTCCGAATCCCTTGGGCCGCCACGTTCAGCTCGCCGCTTCCTCCGCTGGGAGTCCACCCGGACGTGGCGGAGCTGGCCGCCTCCAAGGCGTCTGCCGTCTGGTCGGCACCCGCGGCTCGGCGCGTGTCCGGCGGGGCCGTGCTCCCTCCGGCGCGCTGGCTCGCCGCCAGCTCGATTTCAAGACCGGCTCCGGCCTCGGGTGCGGCCCGGGCCGGCTCCTCCGGCACCGCGGACGACTGGCCGCCTTCGCCTGCTCCGGCTGGCGCTGTCGGCGGCGTCCTCTCCGCAAAGATCTCGAAGAGTTCATCCCTCTGCACCGGCGGCTGATTGGGGGTGATCTCCTCCGCCGTGGGCAGCGGGATGTCCGGATCCAAGGTGTGGAGGGGGATGGCGAGCAGCGGAGGCTGGCTATGCGTGCCCTCCGCCTCCGTCTCCGCGGCCGCCCGCTCCGATGGAGTCTCGACCGCCGCGTTCGCTCGCTCCGTCGCCGCCCGGGCGGCCTCCCGCTCCGCCACCTCCCGCTCCGCCGCCTCCCTCTCTTGTCGTGCCTCGTGAGCGTTCCGCTCTGTGGCTTCTGCAAGATCGGCGCGGGGGTCCATGCGGCGGGGCCCTGAAGATCTAGCACCCGGCCCGACCACAGTGCCGCCTGGGCCTCGCTCGAGGGAGAGCGGCGCCCTGCTCAAGAAATCAGAGAAGAGTTAGAACAAAGGAAGACAACGAAAAACAGGCACGTAAGCGGCCAGAGGGCTTACGCGGAAACTGCTGGAGGTTTCTTCACCGCCTTCCAGAAGCGGGCCGCCTTCGCCGCCGCTTCGTCTCGCTTCGTGGCCGCGGCGGAGGCCCTCGTCTTCTTCGGTCGGCTTCCGAAGAGTGGAAGCGCGGCCCGGCGTTTCGCCTTTCCACCACCGGCAGCCGGCGCGGCGGACGAGCCCGCGCTGTGGCGGTCGGTTGCCGGCTGGTGGCGCGGGATTTCTTCGGCGTCGAAGTCATCCGGCCAGTCGTCGAAACTGGCCGAGAGCCCCGTGCCTCCGGGCTCGGCGACGTCCCCCGTGGCGGCGTCCTCCATGGCGACTGCAGCCAAGTCCGGGTCGTCGAGGTCGTCTACCGTGCAGTCCGGGGCATACTGGCGTTCGACTCCAGCCGCCCCGGCTGGCGGCGGGAGAAGAGGGTTCTGATAAAAGAGAAAAGAAGAAGAGCTGCCTGGTCAGAAGCCGGCCGACTCAAGTCGGCTGATGACAGAAAGAAGGACTTACCACAGGCGGAGGATGGGCGCGGGAGTACGACACCTTGCCGAATTGCCAGTCGTCGGTGAGCTTGAGGTTGGCGATGTAGTTCACCATAAGTGCTACCTCGGCATGGGGCATCTCCCATGTGCTCAGCCGGCAAGGGTCGAAGCGGCCGCTCATCTGGCACAGCATGTGGGGCCGGCTCTGAAGGGGAAGAATCCGGCGCTCAACGAAGGCGGCCACCAGATCGGCTCCGCGCAGGCCTTCCGACTGGATCATTACCCGAAGCCGGGCGATGGAGGCGTTCCCAGCCGGAGACAAGGACTTGGACGGGAAGCCCCAAGACGGCCGCCTCCCAGCCGGCGGGCCGGCTACGTAGGCCGGCAGATTGACGTAGTCTCCATGCGGGTCGACGTTCTTGACGTAGAAATAAGATTTCTGCCAGAGTTTGACAGATTGGATTAGAGGAATGTGCGGGAAGGGGTTTGTTGGGGAACGTAGTAATTTCAAAAAATTTCCTACGCACACGCAAGATCATGATGATGCATAGCAACGAGGGGGAGAGTCTGATCTACGTACCCTTGTAGATCGCAACGGAAGCGTTGACACAACGTAGAGGAAGTAGTCGTACGTCTTCTTCCCGATCCGACCGATCCAAGCACCGTCACTCCGGCACCTCCGAGTTCTTAGCACACGTTCAGCTCGATGACGATCCTCGGGCTCCGATGCAGCAAAGCGTCGAGGAAGAGTTCCGTCAGCACGACAGCGTGGTGACGATCTTGATGTACTACCGACGCAGGGCTTCGCCTAAGCACTACAACGGTATGATCGAGGTGGAATTTGGTGGCAGGGGGCACCGCACACGGCTAAGGAACGATCTCAATGATCAACTTGTGTGTCTATGGGGTGCCCCCTGCCTCAGTATATAAAGGATGGAGGAGGAGGAGGCCGGCCAAGGCTATTGGTGCGGCCAGGATGGGAGTCCTACTAGGACTCCAAGTCCTAGTAGGAGTCCATCAAGAGGGGAGGAAGGGAGAAGGAAGTGGAGGAGAAGGAGAGGTGGCCGGCCCCCTTTTCCCTAGTCCAATTCGGACCAAAGGGGAGGGGGGGCGCATCAGCCTTTTTCCTCTTCCCACTAAAGCCCATCAAGGCCCATTACTTCTCCCGTAACTACCCGGTACTCCGAAAAATACCCGAATCACTCGGAACCTTTCCGATGTCCGAATATAGTCGTCCAATAAATCGATCTTTACGTCTCGACCATTTCGAGACTCCTCGTCATGTTCCCGATATCGTCCGGGACTCGGAACTCCTTCGGTACATCAAAACTCATAAACTCATAATATAACTGTCATCGAAACCTTAAGCGTGCCGACCCTACGGTTCGAGAACAATGTAGACATGACCGAGACACGTCTCCGGTCAATAACCAATAGCGGGACCTGGATGCCCATATTGGCTCCTACATATTCTACGAAGATCTTTATCGGTCAGACCGCATAACAACATACGTTGTTCCCTTTGTCATCGGTATGTTACTTGCCCGAGATTCGATTGTCGGTATCCAATACCTAGTTCAATCTCGTTACCGGCAAGTCTCTTTACTCGTTCCGTAATACATCATCCCGCAACTAACTCATTAGTTGCAATGCTTGCAAGGCTTAAGTGATGTGCATTACCGAGAGGGCCCAGAGATACCTCTCCGACAATCGGAGTGACAAATCCTAATCTCAAAATACGCCAACCCAACATCTACCTTTGGAGACACCTGTAGTACTCCTTTATAATCACCCAGTTACGTTGTGACGTTTGGTAGCACCCAAAGTGTTCCTCCGGTAAACGGGAGTTGCATAATCTCATAGTCATAGGAACATGTATAAGTCATGAAGAAAGCAATAGCAACATACTAAACGATCGGGTGCTAAGCTAATGGAATGGGTCATGTCAATCAGATCATTCAACTAATGATGTGACCTCGTTAATCAAATAACAACTCTTTGTCCATGGTTAGGAAACATAACCATCTTTGATTAACGAGCTAGTCAAGTAGAGGCATACTAGTGACACTCTGTTTGTCTATGTATTCACACATGTATTATGTTTCCGGTTAATACAATTCTAGCATGAATAATAAACATTTATCATGATATAAGGAAATAAATAATAACTTTATTATTGCCTCTAGGGCATATTTCCTTCAGTCTCCCACTTGCACTAGAGTCAATAATCTAGATCACATCACCATGTGATTAACATCAATAGTTTACATCATCATGTGATTAACACCCATAGTTCACATCGCCATGTGACCAACTCCCAAAGGGTTTACTAGATTCAGTAATCTAGTTCACATTGCTATGTGATTAACACCCAAAGAGTACTAAGGTGTGATCATGTTTTGCTTGTGAGAGAATCTTAGTCAACGGGTCTGCCACATTCAGATCCACATGTATTTTGCAAATTTCTATGTCAACAATGCTCTGCATGGAGCTACTCTAGCTAATTGCTCCCACTTTCAATATGTATCTAGACCGAGACTTAGAGTCATCTAGATTAGTGTCAAAACTTGCATCGGCGTAACCCTTTACGACGAACCTTTTTATCACGTCCATAATCGAGAAACTTATCCTTATTTCACTAAGGATAATTCTGACCGCTGTCCAGTGATCTACTCCTAGATCACTATTGTACTCCCTTGCCAAATCAGTGCAGGGTATACAATAGATCTGGTATACAGCATGACATACTTTATAGAACCTATGGCCAAGGCATAGGGAATGACTTTCATTCTCTTTCTATCTTCTGCCGTGGTCGGGCTTTGAGTCTTACTCAGCTTCACACCTGGTAATACAGTCAAGAACTCTTTCTTTGACTGCTCCATTTTGAACTACTTCAAAATATTGTCAAGGTATGTACTCATTGAAAAAACTTATCAAGCGTCTTGATCTATCTCTATATATCTTGAAGCTCAATATGTAAGCAGCTTCACCGAAGTCTTTCTTTGAAAAACTCCTTTCAAACACTCCTTTATGCTTTACAGAATAATTCTACATTATTTTCGATCAACAATATGTCATTCACATATACTTATCAGAAATGTTGTAGTGCTCCCACTCACTTTCTTGTAAATACAGGCTTCACCGCAAGTCTGTATAAAACTATATGCTTTGATCAACTCATCAAAGCGTATATTCCAACTCCGAGATGCTTGCACCAGTCCACAGATGGATCGCTGGAGCTTGCACATTTTGTTAGCACCTTTCGGATTGACAAAACCTTCTGTTGCATCATATACAACTCTTCTTTAATAAATCCATTAAGGAATGCAGTTTTGTTTATCCATTTGCCAGATTTCATAAAATGCGGCAATTACTAACATGATTCGGATAGACTCAAGCATAGATACGAGTGAGAAGCTCTCATCGTAGTCAACACCTTGAACTTGTCGAAAACCTTTTGCGACAATTCTAGCTTTCTAGATAGTAACACTACTATCAGCGTCCGTCTTCCTCTTGAAGATCCATTTATTCTCAATTGCTTGCCAATCATCGGGCAAGTCAACCAAAGTCCGAACTTTTTTCTCATACATGGATCATATCTCAGATTTCATGGCCTCAAACCATTTCGCGGAATCTGGGCTCATCATCGCTTCCTCATAGTTCGTAGGTTCGTCATGGTCAAGTAACATGACCTCCAGAATAGGATTACCGTACCACTCTGGTGCGGATCTCACTCTGGTTTACCTACGAGATTCGGTAGTAACTTGATCTGAAGTTACATGATCATCATCATTAGCTTCCTCACTAATTGGTGTAGTAGTCACAAGAACAGATTTTTGTGATGAACTACTTTCCAATAAGGTAGAAGGTACAATTACCTTAGTTTTCTACTTTCCTCCCACTTACTTCTTTCAAGAGAAACTCCTTCTCTAGAAAGGATCCATAATAAGCAACGAATGTCTTGCCTTAGGATCTGTGATAGAAGGTGTACCCAATAGTCTCCTTTGGGTATCCTACGAAGACATATTTCTCCGATTTGGGTTTGAGCTTATCAGGATGAAACTTTTTCTCATAAGCATCGCAACTCCAAACTTTAAGAAACGACAGCTTAGGTTTCTTGCCAAACCATAGTTCACACGGTGTCGTCTCAACGGACTTAGATGGTGCCCTATTTAACGTGAATGCAGCTGTCTCTAATGCATGATTCCAAAACGATATTGGTAAATCGGTAAGAAACATCATAGATTGTACTATATCCAATAAAGTACGGTTATGACGTTCGGACACACCATTATGCTGTGGTGTTCCAGGTGGCATGAATTTGTGAAACTATTCCACATTGTTTTAATTGAAGACCAAACTCGTAACTCAAATATTTGTCTCCGTGATCAGATCGTAGAAACCTTATTTTCTTGTCACGATGATTTTCCACTTCACTATGAAATTCTTTGAAATTTTTCAAATGTTTCAGACTTATGTTTCATCAAGTAGATATACCCATATCTGCTTAAATCATCTGTGAAGGTCAGAAAATAACGATAATCACCGCGAGCCTTAACACTCATCGGATTGCATACATCAGTATGTATTATTTCCAATAAAGTCAGTTGCTCGCTCCATTGTTCCGGAGAACGGAGTTTTAGTCATCTTGCCCATGAGGCACGGTTCGCAAGCATCAAGTGATTCATAATCAAGTGATTCCAAAAGCCCATCAGCATGGAGTTTCTTCATGCGCTTTACACCAATATGACCTAAACGGCAGTGCCACAAATAAGTTGCGCTATCATTATTAACTTTGCATCTTTTGGTTTCAATATTATGAATATGTGTATCACTGCGATCGAGATCCAACGAACTTGTTTCATTGGGTGTATGACCCTCAAAGGTTTTATTCATGTAAACAGAACAACAATTATTCTCTGACTTTAATGAATAACTGTATTGCAATAAACATGATCAAATCATATTCATGCTCAACGCAAACACCAAATAACACTTATTTAAGTTCAACACTAATCCCTAAAGTATAGGGGA
Source organism: Triticum monococcum (assembly GCA_034509565.1). Lineage (NCBI taxonomy): Eukaryota > Viridiplantae > Streptophyta > Magnoliopsida > Poales > Poaceae > Triticum > Triticum monococcum. Next base: position 68,369,786 of record CM067842.1, on the reverse strand, counting down.
GTGTGCGATGATGATCATATCAATCTTGGAACTACTTCCAACACACATCGTCACTTCACCCTTAACTAGTCTCTGTTTATTCTGCAACTCCTGTTTCGAGTTACTACTCTTAGCAACTGAACCAATATCAAATACTGAGGGGTTGCTATAAACACTAGTAAAGCACACATCAATAACATGTATATCAAATATACTTTTGTTCACTTTGCCATCCTTCTTATCCGCCAAATACTTGGGGCAGTTCCGCTTCCAGTGACCAGTCCCTTTGCAGTAGAAGCACTTAGTCTCAGGCTTAGGACCAGACTTGGGCTTCTTCACTTGAGCAGCAACTTGCTTGCCGTTCTTCTTGAAGTTCCCCTTCTTCCCTTTTGCCCTTTTCTTCAAACTAGTGGTCTTGTCAACCATCAACACTTGATGTTTTTCTTGATTTCTACCTTCATCGATTTCAGCATCACGAAGAGCTTGGAAATCGTTTCCGTTATCCCTTGCATATCATAGTTCATCACGAAGTTCTACTAACTTGGTGATGGTGACTAGAGAATTCTGTCAATCACTATCTTATCTGGAAGATTAACTTCCACTTGATTCAAGCGATTGTAGTACCCAGACAATCTGAGCACATGCTCACTAGTTGAGCGATTCTCCTCCATCTTTTAGCTATAGAACTTGTTGGAGACTTCATATCTCTCAACTCGGGTATTTGCTTGAAATATTAACTTCAACTCCTGGAACATCTCATATGGTCCATGACGTTCAAAACGTCTTTGAAGTCCCGATTCTAAGCATTAAGCATGGTGCACATAACTATCAAGTAGTCATCATATTTTTCTAGCCAAACGTTCATAACGTCTGCATCTGCTCCTGCAATAGGTCTGTCACCTAGCGGTGCATCAAGGACATAATTCTTCTGTGCAGCAATGAGGATAAACCTCAGATCACGGATCCAATCCGCATCATTGCTACTAAGATCTTCCAACACAATTTTCTCTAGGAACATATCAAAATAAACACAGGGAAGTAACAACGCGAGCTATTGATCTACAACATAATTTGCGAAATACTACCAGGACTAAGTTCATGATAAATTTAAGTTCAATTTAATCATATTACTTAAGAACTCCCACTTAGACAGACATCCCTCTAATCCTCTAAGTGATCACATGATCCAAATCAACTAAACCATAACCGATCATCGCGTGAGATGGAGTAGTTTTCAATGGTGAACATCGTTATGTTGATCATATCTACTATATGATTCACGCTCGACCTTTCGGTCTCCGTGTTTTGAGGCCATATCTGCATATGCTAGGCTCGTCAAGTTTAACCTGAGTATTCTGCGTGTGCAAAACTGGCTTGCACCCGTTGTAGATGGACGTAGAGCTTATCACACCCGATCATCACGTGGTGTCTGGGCACGACGAACTTTGGCAACGGTGCATACTCAGGAAGAACACTTCTTGATAATTCAGTGAGAGATCATCTTATAATGCTACCGTCAATCAAAGAAAGATAAGATGCATAAAAGGATAAACATCACATGCAATCAATATAAGTGATATGATATGGCCATCATCATCTTGTGCTTGTGATCTCCATCTCCGAAGCACCGTCATGATCACCATCGTCACCGGCGCGACACCTTGATCTCCATCGTAGCATCGTTGTTGTCTCGCCAATCTTATGCTTCCATGACTATCGCTACCGCTTAGTGATAAAGTAAAGCATTACATCGTGATTGCATTGCATAGAATAAAGCGACAACCATATGGCTCCTGCCAGTTGCCGATAACTCGGTTACAAAACATGATCATCTCATACAATAAAATTTAGCATCATGTATTGACCATATCACATCACAACATGCTCTGCAAAAACAAGTTAGACGTCCTCTACTTTGTTGTTGCATGTTTTACGTGGCTGCTACGGGCTTAAGCAAGAACTCATCTCACCTACGCATCAAAACCACAACGATAGTTTGTCAAATAGACTCCGTTTTAACCTTTTCAAGGACCGGACGTAGCCACACTCGGTTCAACTAAAGTTGGAGAGACAGTCGCCCGCAAGCCATCTATGTGCAAAGCACGTCGAGGGAACCGGTCTCGCGTAAGCGTATGCGTAAGGTTGGTCCGGGCCATCTCGTCCAACAATACCACTGAACCAAAGTATGACATGCTGGTAGGCAGTATGACTTGTATCGCCCACAACTCACTTGTGTTCTACTCGTGCAAATAACATCAAACCATAAAACCTAGGCTCTGATACCACTGTTGGGGAACGTAGTAATTTCAAAAAATTTCCTACGCACACGCAAGATCATGGTGATGCATAGCAACGAGGGGGAGAGTCTGATCTACATACCCTTGTAGATCGCAACGGAAGCGTTGACACAACGTAGAGGAAGTAGTCGTACGTCTTCTTCCCGATCCAACCGATCCAAGCACCGTCACTCCGGCACCTCCGAGTTCTTAGCACACGTTCAGCTCGATGACGATCCTCGGGCTCCGATCTAGCAAAGCGTCGAGGAAGAGTTCCGTCAGCACGACGGCGTGGTGACGATCTTGATGTACTACCGACGCAGGGCTTCGCCTAAGCACTACAACGGTATGATCGAGGTGGAATTTGGTGGCAGGGGGCACCGCACACGGCTAAGGAACGATCTCAATGATCAACTTGTGTGTCTATGGGGTGCCCCCTGCCTCAGTATATAAAGGATGGAGGAGGAGGAGGCCGGCCAAGGCTATTGGTGCGGCCAGGATGGGAGTCCTACTAGGACTCCAAGTCCTAGTAGGAGTCCATCAAGAGGGGAGGAAGGGAGAAGGAAGTGGAGGAGAAGGAGAGGTGGCCGGCCCCCTTTTCCCTAGTCCAATTCGGACCAAAGGGGAGGGGGGCGCAGCATCCTTTTTCCTCTTCCCACTAAAGCCCATCAAGGCCCATTACTTCTCCCGTAACTACCCGGTACTCCGAAAAATACCCGAATCACTCGGAACCTTTCCGATGTCCGAATATAGTCGTCCAATATATCGATCTTTACGTCTCGACCATTTCGAGACTCCTCGTCATGTTCCCGATCTCATCCGGGACTCCGAACTCCTTCGGTACATCAAAACTCATAAACTCATAATATAACTGTCATCGAAACCTTAAGCGTGCGGACCCTACAGTTCGAGAACAATGTAGACATGACCGAGACACGTCTCCGGTCAATAACCAATAGTGGGACCTGGATGCCCATATTGGCTCCTACATATTGTACGAAGATCTTTATCGGTCAGACCGCATAACAACATACGTTGTTCCCTTTGTCATCGGTATGTTACTTGCCCGAGATTCGATCGTCGGTATCCAATACCTAGTTCAATCTCGTTACCTGCAAGTCTCTTTACTCGTTCTGTAATACATCATCCCGCAACTAACTCATTAGTTGCAATGCTTGCAAGGCTTAAGTGATGTGCATTACCGAGAGGGCCCAGAGATACCTCTCCGACAATCGGAGTGACAAATCCTAATCTCGAAATACGCCAACCCAACATCTACCTTTGGAGACACCTGTAGTACTCCTTTATAATCACCCAGTTACGTTGTGACGTTTGGTAGCACCCAAAGTGTTCCTCCGGTAAATGGGAGTTGCATAATCTCATAGTCATAGGAACATGTATAAGTCATGAAGAAAGCAACAACAACATACTAAACGATCGGGTGCTAAGCTAATGGAATGGGTCATGTCAATCAGATCATTCAACTAATGATGTGACCTCGTTAATCAAATAACAACTCTTTGTCCATGGTTAGGAAACATAACCATCTTTGATTAACGAGCTAGTCAAGTAGAGGCATACTAGTGACACTCTGTTTGTCTATGTATTCACACATGTATTATGTTTCCGGTTAATACAATTCTAGCACGAATAATAAACATTTATCATGATATAAGGAAATAAATAATAACTTTATTATTGCCTCTAGGGCATATTTCCTTTAGGGTTGTTGTCGCTTGCCCTCTTCATCGCGATGAAGGCCCCGCAGGGAGCCGGCACACCGGCGGAGACGGTGCCGAGCTTGTTCTGGAAGAGCTCCGCCCAGAGCTCCAGCGTCGGCAGCACCCCCAAGAAAGCTTCGTAGAGAGAAACGAAGGCCGACAACTGCATCACCGCGTTGGGCGTGAGGTGATGCGGCTGGAGGTTGTAGAAGTTGAGGAAGGATCGCATGAAGCCGCTCGCCGGGAAGCCGAAGCCACGCAAGAAATGCGTGCGGAAGACGACGCGCTCGCCTTCCTCTGGCGCCGGCGAGATCTCCGTCTCCGGCGCCAGGCGAACCTGCGCGAGGTTGGCGGCGGGCAGGCGCCGGGTCTGGCGGAGAAATTCGATGTGATCTTCATGGACGTTGGACCCGTCCCACGAGCTTGACAGCGCCATAGACATGGCGGCGTGGGCGAGCTGCGGTGGGAGGCTGCGTCGGGCGCAAGGAAGAAGAAAGGGAAGAAGAAGAGCAAGGAGGGACGGGGAGCGGGGGAGCAAACGAGCCTTTGTCTCTCCCCCTCCCCCTCCTACTTGTAGGCTCGTGCGCCGGAGCCGAGGAGGCGCGGCGTGGGGGATCGTGGGGATCGATCGTGCCCATCTCCCCCACGCCCCGTGTTAATTGCGCGCCTTGATGACACGAAGAAACGGCCGCGGGGAGGCGAGCAGTCCCCTCGGGCCACAGAAGATCTGCGCCCGGGCCGAGGCCAAGGAGTGGCGGGCCCGGGCCTGCGGCGGCGTCCCGTCGCGCGCGTGCGACGGCAGGACTTCTCCGCCACGTGGCCCGTCGTGGGGCCCGCGGCCAGCCCGCGGGTCAACCACAGTCACATTAATAAACAAAGAAGTTCTCCGAAGTCGGCCTACGACGGCAAGGTCGGCTCCTCAGGGTGGGAAGCCGGCCAAGCTTCCCGTCCTTCTGTCCGCCGTGAAGCTCGCCCGGCTTCGGGGACTACTGTCGGGGTAAATAGCCATGGGTAGCCCAGCCGGCTTCCCCTGGCCCATCAGAAAAAATTACAAGCCTGGCCGACTCTCAAGAAGACTCAAGACCTGGGCCGCCTCCCCCCTAGCCGACTACCTTCCTGGCCGGCTTCGGGGGCGGCCCGCCCTTCACCCTCATGAAGAAAGCTGTGGATGGCCGACTACGAGAAGCCGGCTACGGCAGGGCCGGCTACCAGAGGCCGGCTCCCATAAAGCAGTCAAAGCCGTACCCGCAATGTACGCGTCCACCCTGCGATGATGAAGCAGGGCGTGGCTACAGTGGAGCCTGCCACCCCCAAAACCCGGAGCACGCCTGGTACAGCGTGCCGTGCGGGCAGCCACGGCCCGCCCGGCGCGGCACTGTAGCCACGGCGGCTCTGACGCCGTCCACGACGGGCCGCCAGCGTGGCCCCCGAGGCGGTGGGCCCCTTCGGGCAGAGAGATGCCGAAGGCGGCCGCACCTCCTCTCAAGCCGGCAAGATAGAGGGCCGGCTTCCCATAGCCGGCCTGCCACCCTCCTCGAAGGAGACGCCCATTAAGGAGACAAGATGCGGCGGGGCTACAGTAATCGCCCGCCAAGGCGGCGTTACTGTAGCCACGCTTACCCCGACCGAGCCTGCGTCAACAGCACGGAGTAACAGTAACCAGCCACCGACCAGGCCCTGGCCGGTGGGGCCTGCCTGTCGACCAAGGAGCCGGCAGCCGGCGGGGCCCACCACCCGGCTGGCCCCAGAAGCCGGCGCAGAAGCCGGCGAGTATAGTCACAGACAGCTGGGCCCCGCGCCCAGCCGGATTACCATTGTACCCCCGGGGGGTAGGCCTATATAAACCCCCCGGTGCACCCATGCAAAGGGTTGGACTCTCAATCTAGACCTAGACACCATACAAGGAGAGGAAGCAAGTTAGCTGAGCCCTTCTTCCTCCTTCCACCCAAAACAGCTCAAGGAGCATTGTAGCTACTTGTTCATATAGTAACCATGCGGAGACCCCGCAGAGCAGCAGTAGGGGTGTTATCTCCCCGAAGAGCCCTGAAGCTGGGTAAGATTCGCCGGCGTGCATGTCTTCGCCTCATCCCGTTTCCAGGCACCAGCGATGTTTTATTGACCCCCGCAATGATAAGCCACCCGTTGGCATATGTCGCTCCTACCACCCGACAATATTAATTTTCAAATTAAGAGGATGGAAATTTATTTGTTTATTGGCATGGTAAATTTATTTTATTTTCATTGACATGCCATTTTTATGAATTATTGTGTAGTAGACCCAATAAAACAAAAAATTACACATGGGCATTTTCTTTTTGGTCCATGGCAAACATAAAGGAAAAAAAGTTTCCAATAACATGACATTTTTTGCACACAGAAAATTCTCCATGATAATTTTCATAAAAAAATTGTAGATAACGCGACACATTTTTAAAAATCATATCGTTGTAAGCTTGTAAATTAGAGAAGTGACGGTTTTGTAAAGTATAGTGGCATTTTTTTTTGTATTTTTCAACATGGCATTTTTATGAATTTATATTTTGCCCTATTTTTTATAAGAAAACTGTGTATTTGTTTTGTTCAATGCATTAAAAAATAGTTAACTAGGCTTCTAGGCTAATCGGGGTTCGCTGTGCCTCCCCCTGGCAAATGAACGAGGGAACGGGGGCGAAACGCTTGTTGAGAGCTGCTCCCCATGGTAAATGAAATCGTTCGATGGGAGTTCGCGACTATTCCCCATATATTAGTGTAAGAAGACAAAAGAATGATAATATTATCCTAGACTCTTCACATTTAGAAAATTAAAAAATATCTTATAGCTCAAACTGTTGGTCCGGTTGAAAATCCATTTCACCACTAAATCAACGGTGACGAACCTTCAAAAGTAGAGCCTATATTGGTATGTTACGATGACTTTTTTGGGTAAAAGTTTCCACATCACCATGCCTGTGTTGGTAAGTTATTAAGTAGTTTACACGTAATTTTATTGGACATAAGAGATGGTTTTTCCAATCTTCTCCTCACATGCACAAGCATGCATGCACTATATATAGGACTGAAAGCCGTCATCATACCCCTCCATTCCAATGGATAAGGTGTGCACATATCCCGAAAATTGAAGTTTGATAATAAATTAGACCAACCAAATGTGGATTATATGTGATAAAAATATACTGTTAAATTTGTAATGAAAAGAAGTTTTGGTATAAATTTTAACTCACAATAAAATTATTCATCTAATTAAGTTCAAAGTTGGACTATGGGAAGCATGCTCGCCTTATTCAACGTAGTACTATATTCTCTCCATTTAGAAACTTCGTAATCTTTTCTAGCTTAAACCGTTGGTCCAATTCAAAATATTCACCAATAAATTTGTCACATCAAGGCTCACGTAATTAGATCTCATGTTGGTACGTTTCAACGATTTTTTTGGAAAAAATGTCACACCTAGGCTGTGTATGTTATCACGCATGTGATAGGTAACTTTGTATGGTGTTTACACACAAGTTACCGGGACATAAAAATGATTCTCCAACCTTCTCTCCATGTGCACATGCATGCAATAGGGCAGAAAGATTGAAGTCATTCTATATTCTTTCCGATTCAGAAATTCAAATTGGTTTGTAGCTCAATATGTTGTCCAAGTCAAAATCCATTCTCATCTTTATAGGTACGCTGTCCATTTTGCTTAGCCTTCACACAAATGCAGTATGCACCTCATGATCCATAACCTTTGTGCCGATGAGTTTCTCTTCTATATCGTTTCCATACACTTTCACATACCTTGACTCATAATGTTTTATCCAAACGCTTAATTCAGCATTCATAAAGTAAAATATGATGTACCAGTCAAATTCTTCTTTTCCAGCATGTAAAATGCATTTCTCAAGATTTTCTGTTCTATCTTTGTTGACATATTTGACCTCATTATATCAACATTAAATTACATTTCAATTCATAGAAATCACTTGTCTCCGGGCAATATCAAATCAGAGAAATCGCCAAAATCAATATCTCCACCTTCAGTAGTTTCTATATGTTTATAATAACGCTTGACCTTCTTGTATAAGTGTAAGTGCATCTAGTATCCCCTTTGTGGTTTTGAAGTATTGATGATAAAATGTTCAAGGGACTAATGTGTTTGTGAGTGTACATAGGAGATAGTCCCTGAAGATTTGGTTTAATCGTCAAAGATGACCCTTAAAATGTATGGAATACATTGAAGAAATTGATGCGCCCTTGAAAAAATTGCGCGGGGAATTAGAACGTGAAGACTTTGTCTTTTACTGCTCTATCTGAGTCATAATAAGTGTCGCAGGCTTGAATCTAAAGTTGAACCAATCTTAGTTCATAACTACGATACTGATTTTGAATCAGAGAGAGCAGTTCTTTTTCTTTTTTTTTTGTCATAGGAAACACCGTCAGGGATCTAGGTGATCCATAGACGTATCTTTGAAGTGATGCTCGAACTATCCTATATCTTTGAGTGAAGACTTTGGAAATCTCTTGCAGTGCAGTTCATTTTCTTCAGCATCAGGTATGAAGTTCTTCGAGGTGTTGTTGATTATGCCATCACTAAGGAGTTAGGAAATCACCGATGCAGTTCTCGTACCGTGGGGAAATTGAGAGTTCAAACAGTTCCAACCATTGCTGAGCTAGTGCCAACTGTCACGTGGATATTATCATGACAATGGTCAAATCGGAAGGGCCTATTGGTCTTTTCCCCTCGGTTGTGCCCCAATTATGAATAGCCGCCCCGACCATCAGTTGTTTTTTGGCTGCTTTGAGTTATTGCGTGACAAGTGTCATCTAGAGCAACCTAGCCTCCGAAGAATATGAAAAATATCCTAAATGCCTAGAGCTAGAGTGATTGACCATCACTGAGAAATTTGGTCTATGTGAACTGTAGACCTATTACCTTTGAAGATTGTGATCTTTTAGACATTTAGGCATCGCATTTGAGCATCCAAGAGTCATTTCCACACCCTTTTACATTCTATAATTACATGCTAAAGACTTTGTCCCTTGCTCGAAGACATTGTCCGGAGAGTTTCATTTTTCTTCTGTTTCTCACATGTTATGTTGGTCTTCAGTCTGGCTATATGAGCATCTAGTTTATTTGTTCATCTACCTTGAATGCTAGTTTACTTCCGTTCTAATGACTTCACCACTCTAGCGATTACATGCTTAGTGTAGCTTTACTTCTCACCAATCTTTCTTCTATTTGCTTAGTGTGTGTTTCTTCAAAGAATAGGTTCATTCGAAGAATTTGTTAAAAATGTCCCATTCATCCCCTTCTGGTTGATTACTTGCACTTTCAACAAGTCTAAATCAAATTTGTTAATATCCTTTTGTACGAATGACATACTTGATGTATTAAATCTGCCATCATCTATGTCAGCACTTTTCATACTTACATTATAACCTGGCTCATGTTTAATAGTTGACATATATGTCTTTAAACCTGCAATGCAATTATTAATTAACACACTCTCTTGCTTGTGCAAAAAACAAAATAATTAATACCCATAAGGCATTTATCATTTATGTTTGTCCATGAAATTTCTCATTCAATGCTACTTTCGACATTTGATTCAACTATCTCAATATGTTGTCTCTTGTTAGAACTTGTATTGTTACATGTTAGACCTTCATCTCCAATACCAAGATATCTCAAAGACATTTAGAGTAACAAAAACAACAAAAAATTGCATACAACAACTATTACCTTTTGAAACTACATCAACACTACTCACCCCAGAAACTTGTTTCAAAATACTCTATGGAACTTGATAAGCCGAGCAGTTAAAATAAGAAATAATTGAAATATGAAATATTATATAATATCTATTGTTTAAACTAGAAAACAATACATAATGTCATGTTTCCTTGTCATACATGTTGCCTTGTAGAAATAAGACAACTAACATGTTGAATGCCTGCAAACATTCAGACGACCTTCTTTCAGTACAACACATGAAAAATGTGTTTAATAGTGAGAACACTTTATCTATAAAGTCAATATCTTGTCTCGCTATATCATCCTTGCTTCTTGATATTCCACTCAAGAATTATTTTGGCATGCCTCAATTTGAATTCTTGTGTTACAGAATGTCGCACCTTGAAACACGGTATATGTTGTAAAAATAAATAAACTATAATTAGAACTTCTAAACTATAAAAATAAGCATTTACCGTTTCTATATAAGTATCTCTTATGTAATACACCACGGAATTGGTGTACGTGAGCATTGCTCTACATTCTTTGAAGCGACTTCATGATTTTTCATATTTATATTTGTATTGAGTGAATCGGCTGGCCATATACACTATGCTTTCGGTGTAAACATTGTGGTTCAAAACTTTTCAACTTCATCGTCAATTTCACTGTCAATCATTTTAACACATTTGTTTCTACAAAGATGAAATTACGACAATCATTTTTCGATTCAATCAGTATAATTGCACATCAGGTTTGTTCTAATATTAGTACTTATGATGTTTAAACTATAAAGAAACCAAATTAACAAAACTATTAAGCTCCATTACCATTTTGTTGGAACTTGACTTAAATCAACTCATTGTACATAAATACACGTACTCTCCCTATTTTTGTTCACACTGTAATATTTTGGACCATAATCAGCATTATACACAACCCCAATATCTCCGTCAATGCCACAACAACAAGATTCAAATAATACTAGTGCCCACAACAATAGATGAGTACAACAAGAGACACAAAGTTACCAACATAAAACATGATCAATGAGAATCAAGAGTATTAGACTTATTATTCAAATAAGTCCAGAGACATGCACATCACGATGCTTACGACATGACTAATTATGAAGTTAAACTAATAGATAAATAAAAACAAGTACTACATTAAGTTTCATTATAAGTAACTTGTCATTTAAACCTTCATAACATCAAGTTTTACGCGATGTAACTTATTTAAACACTTTTATATATAGTAACGTTAATGTAAGTGTGAGTGTATAATAACTTATTCTACACACAACAACGCTACATTCAAAATATAGTAACACATTATAAAAAATATAGTATTTTTTGAAATGTAGTAAATTACAAACTTGGATAGTGAAAAAAGTATTTTCATTATTACCACATTATGTACACCCTTTTACTATATGACGTTATTAGGGGGTGTAGAATAAGCTATTCTACACTCATGCTTAGAATAGCGGTACCCCTTTTAAAATACATATGTATCTGGTCCCACTGTTTTCACCTCCATCGTATGATTCCAGTTCATACTATTTCATATTATGGACTTAATATGTTAAACAGAAAAGTCGTTCCAGAAAAACAGCGAGGACAACAATAAAAAGGAAGCAAGACCAACATCATAGATGAGATTTCACAACTATGCGAGACATTAAAAGGTTGTGCTGGAACAAACATGATTGCTAACCAAAACGAACCTTTTCAATGGAATATGTAGGTTTTGATATCTTTGAAGGCCTCCAATCTTTAAGGGTAGAAAGTGATCATTTGTTCGGCAGAAATGATGCTTATAAATGAATGTTCTTTTCGAGGAAGACGAAGATAGGAAGAAACATAAAAACAATGTCATATCTGTATGTTCGATTCTGTTTTTCATTAGTACGCGACCCCATGAAACATGTACGGACCACATACTGACTGATATATCAGCATGATATACGAATGCACTGCACACACAAAACGTAAGGCAAAGGCCCCTCTGGTGGATACAGAGGTAAGGAGGAGCACTAGGTTACAAGAGCTCTGCAAAGGGTTTAAGAAAAAACCCGTGTCAATAAAAACTGCATGGCATGCCACTCAGATCCTCCACCCATTGCTGGGAAAATTGTTAAAAACCTATGTACTTCCTTTTGCAAGGTGTATGCCAAGGAGGTGACTGAACAAATTTTGGTCAAGCCAAAGAAGAAGGGGGCCAAGGTGGAGGCCAGCAAGGAGGGGCACAAGGAGGCACCTAAGGCCAAGGCTATCTTCAAGCCATAATAAGATTTGCTAGTACTTTTGCTTAAATCTACATGATGATTGAAATGAATGTAATACCTGAGAACATGTCTATCTGCCTCTTGCTAAAGTCTATACTAGCCATCTCTAAGTGTGTCAGATTGTGTCCTATGTTGGTCAGCAAGACTGTTTGTTTGGAGCTCTCTGCTCTCACTCTCTCTGTTTCCTATGGAAAAGATATGCCATTCTTGTCCTGGTTGCCCCTCTTTCCACTTCTGAAGTTCTTGCAGTTTTATGTTTACCCCAATGAATACAAACCGGAACATATTAAATTGGAATATTAGAGGGATTAATTCCAAGGATAAATGGACGACCATCTCAAATAAAATAGAAGAATCTGGCTGTGCCATTCTGTGCTTGCAAGAAACTAAGAAAGAAACCTTTGATGCTTCTTATATCAAGAACTTCTGCCCAAGGAGGATTAATAAGTTTGAGTTCACACCATCTGTGGGCGCTTCTGGGGGATTACTGGTTGCTTGGAATGGCAATTATTTCCAGGGGCAAAAGGTGTTTGAGAACAAATTCTCTCTCTCAATTCAGTTCAGCTCAGTCCATTCTGGAGAAGTTTGGATTCTGACAAATATCTATGGACCCTGTCTAGCAACAGAAAAGCTAGAGTTCTTGGACTGGCTCAATAACATTCAGACTCCTGATGATGTTAATTGGATGATTGTAGGGGATTTCAACTATATTCGTTATCCAGAAAATAGAAACAGTGAAGGAGGGAATTTTCAAGAAATGTTGCAGTTTAATGAAACAATCGGTAACCTTGGCCTGGTTGGGATTCCTATTAAGGGCAGAAGTTACACTTGGATTAACATGCAAGCAGCTCCTTTGCTAGAAAAAATTGACTAGATATTCTCCTCAGAAGCATGGACCTTATCATATCCTAACACCCAAGCTATGGCTCTCTCTAAACCTATATCTGATCATGCCCCATGTGTAATCAAGATAGGAACTAGTATCCCAATATCCAACATGTTTAGGTTTGAGAACTTCTGGCTAGAGCATAGTGAGTTCAAAGAGATTGTTCAAAATATCTGGACACAAAATGTGCATGAACAGGATAGTGCCAAAAGGATCACTGCAAAATTTAAGAGGTTAGAAAGGGGCTTAAAATTTGGTCCAAAAAGATCTCCAATTTTGCAACTACTATTAGAGCATGTAATGAGTTCATTCTGCTACTGGATATATTTGAGGAATTCAGGCCACTAAGCAATGTGGAATGGAATGGCCGATGTATCATCAGTGAACACTACTTGAAATTGTTATCCTTCTAGAGAACCTACTGGAAACATAGAGCTACAATTAGATGGGTCAAGCTGGGTGATGAGAACACCAAATTCTTTCAGGCAAAAGCTACAATTAAATACAGGAAAAACCATATTAGTACCCTGCAAGATGAAACTGTACAAGAAACAACAGAGCACCAGGCAAAGGCAGCAATTCTATGGAGAGCTTTTAAGGAAAGACTAAGCACAACCATACCCACCTTTGAACCCTTTCCCTTGGACATTCTGCTACACAAACAGGGGACCCTAAAGGATTTGGAAAGGCCTTTAGCAAAAGAGGAAATAGATGTTGTGGTAGCACAACTTCCTTCTGACAAGGCACCTAGGCCAGATGGTTTTAATGGGGCCTTCATTAAGGCTTGCTGGAATATCATTTCTGCAGATTTCTATGATCTGATCAAAGATTTTTATGAAGGCAATGTTAATCTTCAGAGCATCAACTCCTCATATATCACTCTCATCCCCAAAAAAAGATAACCCCATGCTTCCTGGGGATTTCAGGCCCATCTCCCTCCTTAACTGCTCTATCAAGATTATCACAAAGCTCTTGGCTAATAGTTTGCAATCTGTCATTCTCAAATTGGTTCATATCAATTAGTATGGATTCATTAAGTCAAGAACAATCCAAGATTGTTTAGCATGGGCATTTGAATATCTTCACCAGTGCCAGTAATCAAAGGAAGAAATTATTATCTTGAAAGATTTTGAAAAGGCTTTTGATCTAATTGAGCATCAATTTTTTTGGATATTTTGAAAGCGAAGGGGTTTGGACACAGATGGATAAGCTGGATTGATATGATCTTCAAATTTGGTACTTCTGCAGTGCTACTAAATGGAATTTCTAGGAAAAAAATTCATTGCAGAAGAGGTGTTAGGCAAGGGGACCATTTATCACCCGTCCTCTTTGTGTTAGCTGCTGACCTTCTACAGTCCATCATCAATGAAGCCATGAGAGCTAGGGTGTTATCTCCCCCATTGCAAGTGAATAGCTACCCAGACTTCCCAATTATCCAATATGCAGATGACACTATTGTGGTTCTCCCTGCAGACAATAGGCAACTTTTCAAATCAAAAGCCTACTATCACACTTTGCTGCACAAAATGGACTCAAAGTCAATTATAGCAAATCAATTGCAATCCCAATTAATGTGGCACACCAAAGAATGCAATCCATCCTCAACATACTGTAGTGCAAGAAAGGTTCTTTTCCTTTTCCCTATCTGGGCCTTCCACTCACTATCAACAAGCTCAAGATAGAGGATTTTAGTCCTATGCTACAAAGAATTGAAAGAAGAATAGCTGGCTGCTCCACTTTAATCTCTTATGATGGAAGATTATAGGTGATCAAATCTGTGGTCTTCTCCTTGCCAACCTTCTACAAGAGTTGTCTTGCTCTACCAATTTGGGTGATTGATCAGATCAACAAATACCTCAGACACTGCTTTTGGAGAAAATATGGATCTGAAGAAGCTGGACAAGCCATGATTGAGGGAGTCCTGGACTAAGGGGTCCTCGGGCGTCCGGCCTATTGGACATGGGCCGGACTAATGGGCTGAGGAGATACAAGACTGAAGACTCTCTCCCGTGTCCGGATGGGACTCTCCTTGACGTGGAGGGCATGCATGGCAATCAAATATGAAGACTCCTTTCTCTATAGCCGACCTTGTTCAACCCTAGTCCCCTACGGTGTCTATATAAACCGGAGGGCTTAGTCCGGATCAGGGGATAGATAGATAATCATAGTCAGGCAGGCTAGACTTTTAGGGTTTAGCCATTATGATCTCGTGGTAGATCAACTCTTTTAATACTCATATTCATCCAAGATCAATCAAGTAGGAAGTAGGGTATTACCTCCATAGAGAGGGCCCAAACCTGGATAAACATTGTGTCCCCCGTCTCTTGTTACCATCGATCCTAGACGCACAGTTCGAAAGCTACGCCCCTAGCCACCAGGTCAGATTTGGAAGCTTGAACTACGTCGTGGATATCCGTGGAGATTTGATCTTCGACGGATTCGAGACCACGGCAGCCGCTCCCTGCCACCACGGTGAACATGATGCAAATCTCTCATCGGTCCATACGCAGGAGATAGCACCTGCAGCTACTCGGGCCCTAGATTCGGAGCAGCTCGCGCCATCCGAAGACGGGAAGCTCAACCCCGTCGTGGAAGCCGCAGACTCAGCGGCGTTGGAGCCGCACACAAACTTAACTCCAAGTGACATCTATGTCACCGGAACCATGGACTTGTCTCCGGCTACAGGTTCCGAACCTTGTGCGTCTGCGCACGTCGAGCTTGATCGGTCATCGATCGTCGAATTCAGCTTTGCGGACATCTTCCGAAATGTGTCTTTGGGCGACGTGCTAAGCTCGTCAAGAGCACTATCTTTAGCGAGGGGCTCACAGCCGAATTGTATCTAGTTCGAACCGGAGGCTGATGACGGAGAATTTCGCTTCCCACACACCGCCCACTTCATAGCCATTGTCGAAGACTTAACTGACATGCTCGATTACGGCTCCGACGACATCGACGGTATGGACGACGATGCCGGAGAAGAAGAGGCCCAGAACTCGCCGTTTACTGGACGCTAGACGGCCCCTTCCTCGTATGATGTATACATGGTGGATGCACCAAAAGAGAATAGCGACGATGACAAAGAAGATCCAGTTGAGGATAAACCTCCCGAGATACAATCAAAGTGCCGGTGTCAGCGGCGCCGCTCCAAGTCACGCCGCAGCAAAGACAGCAACACCGGCATAGGAGAAGATAACACTCCGGAAGGCGTCGAAGACAACGAAGACCCCGTTGATGCAACTGCCGAACAGGATGAACGGGAAGATGGGCAAGTTAGCCCTGGTAAACAAGCCACGCACGAAGACTCCGAGGACAGTAATTATCTTCCGCTCTCCGAGGATGAGGCGAGCCTCGGCATTGAGGATTTTATCGTGCCTGAGGAACCTCTTGAGCAGGAGCGCTTCAAGCGCCAGCTAATAGCCACTGCAAGGAGCCTGAAAAAGAAGCATCAGCAGCTTCAAGCTGATCAAGATCTGCTCAACGATAAATGAACTGATGTCCTAGCAGCAGAAGAATATGGCCTTAAGCGCCCAGCCAAAAGCTATTCGAAGTGCAAATTGCTACCTCAGTTCGACGACGAGGCACCGGAGCACATACCCCCATCGCGCAATGTGGCTGACCGACCACCACGTGGTCGGGACAAAATGGCAACTCAAGCCGAACAACAACCCGCCCCACCTTATCGCAAAGGCAGAGGTACAATAGCTCGCGGTCATACATATGACCTTCGGCAGGACCTGAATAATAGAGCAGGACATACCAGATCGATCTACGGATCGCGAGGACATGCCTCGACTCGTGACGACGACCATCTATTTAGACGTGACAAACCTAGTCATGCATGGGCCAAAAGCCGCAGACGGACTTCATCAGAGCTACGTTGTGATGCGGCCCGATATAGAGGCGTGCTACCTCTTGAGCACTGTGTTGGTTTTCCCTTGAAGAGGAAAGGGTGGTGCAGTAAAGCAGCGTAAGTATTTCCCTCAGTTTTTGAGAACCAAGGTATCAATCTAGTAGGAGACCAGACGCGAGTCACCTTGTACCTACACACACAAATAAGAACCTCGCAACCAACGCGATAAAGGGGTTGTCAATCCCTTCCGGCCACTTGCAAGAGTGATATCTGATAGAGATGATCATAATAAGATAAATATTTTTGGTATTTTTGTGATATAGATTGAAAGTAAAGATTGCAAAATAAAATAGAATGGGAACTTGTATGATGGAAAATAGACCCGGGGGCCATAGGTTTCACTAGCGGCTTCTCTCAGGATAGCATAAGTATTACAGTGGGTGAACAAATTGCTGTTGAGCAATTGATAGAAAAGCGAATAATTATGAGAATATCTAGGCATGATCATGTATATAGGCATCACGTCCGAGACAAGTAGATCGACTCCTGCCTGCATCTACTACTATTACTCCACACATCGACCACTATCCAGCATGCATCTAGAGTATTAAGTTCATAAGAACAGAGTAACGCCTTAAGCAAGATGACATGATGTAGAGGGATAAACTCATGCAATATGATATAAACCCCATCTTTTTATCCCCGATGGCAACAATACAATACGTGTCGTTTCCCTTTCTGTCACTGGGATCGAGCACCACAAGATTGAACCCAAAGCTAAGCACTTCTCCCTTTGCAAGAAAGATCAATCTAGTAGGCCAAACCAAACTGATAATTCGAAGAGACTTGCAAAGATAAACCAATCATACGTAAAAGAATTCAAAGAAGATTCAAATATTGTTCATAGATAAACTTGATCATAAACCCACAATTCATCGGCTCTCGACAAACACACCGCAAAAAGAAGAGTTACATCGAATAGATCTCCAAGAGATTCGAGGAGAACTTTGTATTGAGATCCAAAGAGAGAGAGAGAGAAGAAGCCATCTAGCTACTAGCTATGGACCCGAAGGTCTGAAGTAAACTACTCACACATCATCGGAGGGGCCATGGAGTTGATGTAGAGGCCCTCCGTGATCAATGGTCCCTCTGGCGGAGCTCCGGAAAAGGCCCCAAGATGGGATCTCTTGGATACAGAAGGTTGCGGCGGTGGAAATAGGGTTTCGTGGTGCTCCTGGATGTTTGCGGGGTACATGGATATATATAGGAGGAAGAAGTAGGTCGGTGGAGCAATGGGGGGCCCACGAGGGTGGAGGGCGCGCCCCCTGCCTCGTGGCCTCCTCGTTGATTGCTTGACGTCCACTCCAAGTCCTGTGGATCACGTTTGTTCTAAAAATGACGTTCCCGAAGGTTTCATTCCGTTTGGACTCCGTTTGATATTCCTTTTCTTCGAAACACTGAAATAGGCAAAAAAACAGCAATTTGGGCTGGGCCTCCGGTTAATAGGTTAGTCCCAAAAATAATATAAAAGTGTAAAATAAAGCCCATTATCATCCAAAACAGATAATATAATAGCATGGAACAATCAAAAATTATAGATACATTGGAGACGTATCAAGCATCCCAAAGCTTAATTCCTGCTCGTCCTCGAGTAGGTAAATGATAAAAACATAATTTTTGATGTGGAATAACCGATCAAGATTGTCACCACGCCGTCGTGCTGACGGAACTCTTCCTCGACACTTTGCTGGATCGGAGTCCGGGGATCGTCATCGAGCTGAACGTGTGCTAGAACTCGGAGGTGCCGTAGTTTCGGTGCTTGATCGGTCGGGCCGTGAAGACGTATGACTACATCAACCGCATTGTGCTAACGCTTCCGCTTCCGGTCTATGAGGGTGTGTAGACAACACTCTCCCCTCTTGTTGCTATGCATCACCATGATCTTGCGTGTGCGTAGGAAATTTTTTGAAATTACTACGTTCCCCAACAGTGGTATTAGAGCCAGGTTTTATGCGTTGATGTTATGCATGAGTAGAACACAAGTGAGTTGTGGGCGATATAAGTCATACTGCTTACTAGCATGTCATAGTTTGGTTCGGCGGTATTGTTGGATGAAGCGGCCCGGACCGACATTACGCGTACGCTTACGCGAGACTGGTTCTACCGACGTGCTTTGCACACAGGTGGCTGGCGGGTGTCAGTTTCTCCAACTTTAGTTGAACCAAGTGTGGCTACGCCCGGTCCTTGCGAAGGTTAAAACAGCACCAACTTGACAAACTATCGTTGTGGTTTTGATGCGTAGGTAAGAACGGTTCTTGCTAAGCCCGTAGTAGCCACGTAAAACTTGCAACAACAAAGTAGAGGACGTCTAACTTGTTTTTGCAGGACATGTTGTGATGCGATATGGTCAAGACATGATGCTAAATTTTATTGTATGAGATGATCATGTTTTGTAACCGAGTTATCGGCAACTGGCAGGAGCCATATGGTTGTCGCTTTATTGTATGCAATGCAATCGCGCTGTAATGCTTTACTTTATCACTAAGCGGTAGTGATAGTCGTGGAAGCATAAGATTGGCGAGACGACAATGATGCTACGATGGAGATCAAGGTGTCATGCCGGTGATGATGGTGATCATGACGGTACTTCGGAGATGGAGATCACAAGTACAAGATGATGATGGCCATATCATATCACTTATATTGATTGCATGTGATGTTTATCTTTTATGCATCTTATCTTGCTTTGATTGACGGTAGCATTATAAGATGATCCCTCACTAAATTATCAAAGTATAAGTGTTCTCCCTGAGTATGCACCGTTGCGAAAGTTCTTCGTGCTGAGACACCACGTGATGATCGGGTGTGATAGGCTCTACGTTCAAATACAACGGGTGCAAAACAGTTGCACACGCGGAATACTCAGGTTAAACTTGACGAGCCTAGCATATAAAAGATATGGCCTCGGAACACGGAGACCGAAAGGTCGAGCGTGAATCATATAGTAGATATGATCAACATAGTGATGTTCACCATTGAAACTACTCCATCTCACGTGATGATCGGACATGGTTTAGTTGATTTGGATCACGTGATCACTTAGAGGATTAGAGGGATGTCTATCTAAGTGGGAGTTCTAAAGTAATATGATTAATTGAACTTTAATTTATCATTAACTTAGTCCTGGTAGTATTAGCATATCTATGTTGTAGATCAATAGCTCGCGTTTAGCTCCCCTGTTTTATTTTTTATATGTTCCTAGAGAAAACTAAGTTGAAAGATGTTAGTAGCAATGATGCGGATTGGATCCGTGATTTGAGGTTTATCCTCATTGCTGCACAGAAGAATTATGTCTTTGATGCACCACTAGGTGACAAACCTATTGCAGGAGCAGATGCAGATGTTATGAACATTTGGCTAGCTCAATATGATGACTACTTGATAGTTTAGTGCACCATGCTTAAACGGCTTAGAACCGGGACTTCAAAGACATTTTGAATGTCATGGACCATATGAGATGTTCCAGGAGTTGAAGTTAATATTTCAAGCAAATACCCGAGTTGAGAGATATGAAGTCTCCAACAAGTTCTATAGCTAAAAGATGGAGGAGAATAGCTCAAGCAGTGAGCATGTGCTCCGATTGTGTGGGTACTACAATCGCTTGAATCAAGTGGGAGTTAATCTTCCAGATAAAATAGTGATTGACAGAATTATCTAGTCACCATCACCAAGTTAGTAGAACTTCGCGATGAACTATGATATGCAAGGGATAACGGAAACGATTCCCAAGCTCTTCGTATTGCTGAAATCGACGAAGGTAGAAATCAAGAAAAATATCAAGTGTTGATGGTAGACAAGACCACTAGTTTAAAGAAAAGGGCAAAGGGAAGAAGGGGAACTTCAAGAAGAACGGCAAGCAAGTTGCTGCTCAAGTGAAGAAGCCCAAGGCTGGTCCTAAGCCTGAGACTAAGTGCTTCTACTGCAAAGGGACTGGTCACTGGAAGTGGGACTGGCCCAAATATTTGGCGGATAAGAAGGATGGCAAAGTGAACAAAGGTATATTTGATATACAGATTATTGATGTGTATTTTACTAGTGTTCGTAGCAACACCTCGGTATTTGATACTGGTTCAGTTGGTAAGAGTAGTAGCTCGAAACGGGAGTTGCAGAATGAACAGAGACTAGTTAAGGGTGAAGTGACGATGTGTGTTGGAAGTGGTTCCAAGATTGATATGATCATCATCGCACACTCCCTATACTTTCGGGATTAGTGTTGAACCTAAATAAGTGTTATTTGGTGTTTGCGTTGAGCATGAATATGATTTGATCATGTTTATTGCAATACGGTTATTCATTTAAGTAAGAGAATAAATTGTTGTTCTGTTTACATGAATAAAACCTTATATGGTTCCACACCCAATGAAAATGGTTCGCTGGATCTCGATCGTAGTGATACACATATTCATAATATTGAAACCAAAAGATGCAAAGTTAATAATGATAGTGCAACTTATTTGTGGTACTGCCGTTTAGGTCATATTGGTGTAAAGCGCATGAAGAAAATCCATGCTGACGGGCTTTTGGAATTACTTGATTATGAATCAGTTGATGCTTGCGAACCATGCCTCATGGGCAAGATGACTAAGACTCCGTTCTCCGGAACAATGGAGCAAGCAACAGATTTGTTGGAAATCATACATACTGATGTATGTGGTCCGATAAATATTGAGACTCACGGCAGGTATCATTATTTTCTGATCTTCACAGATGATTTGAGCAGATATGAGTATATCTACTTGATGAAACACAAGTCTGAAACATTTGAAAAGTTCGAAGAATTTCAGAGTGAAATGGAGAATCATCATAACAAAAAATAAAAGTTTCTATGATATGATCGCAGAAGGAAAATATTTGAGTTACGAGTTTGGCCTTCAGTTAAAACAATGTGAAATAGTTTCACTACTCACGCCACCTGGAACACCACAGTGTAATGGTGTGTCCGAACGTCGTAACCATAGTTTATTAGATATGGTGCGATCTATGATATCTCTTACCGATTTACTACTATCGTTTTGGGGTTATGCATTAGAGACAACTACATTCACATTAAATAGGGCACCATCTAAATCCGTTGAGACGACACCGTATGAACTATCGTTTGGCAAGAAACCTAAGCTGTCGTTTCTTAAAGTTTGATGTTGCAATGCTTATGTGAAAAAGTTTCGACCTGATAAGCTCAAACCCAAATCGGAGAAGTGCATCTTCATATGATACCCAAAAGAATATGTTGGGTGCACCTTCTATCACAGATCCGAAGGCAAGATATTCATTGCTGAGAATGGTTCTTTTCTAGAGAAGGTGTTTCTCTCGAAAGAAGTGAGTGGGAGGAAAGTAGAAATTGATGAGGTAACTGTACCTGCTCCCTTATTGGAGAGTAGTTCATCACAGATATCTGTTCTTGTGACTACTACACCAATTAGTGAGGAAGGTAATGATGATGATCATGTAACTTCAGATCAAGTTGCTACCGAACCTCGTAGGTAAACCAGATTGAGATCCGCACCAGAGTGGTACAGTAATCCTGTTCTGGAGGTCATGTTACTTGACCATGACGAGCCTACGAACTATGAGGAAGCAATGATGAGCCCAGATTCCGCGAAATGGCTTGAGGCCATGAAATCTGAGATGAGATCCATGTATGAGAACAAAGTATGGACTTTGATTGACTTGCCCAATGATCGGCGAGCCATTGAGATTAAGTGGATCTTCAAGGGGAAGACGTACGCTGATAGTAGTGTTACTATCTACAAAGCTAGAATTGTTGCAAAAAGGTTTTCGACAAGTTCAAGGTGTTGACTACGATGAGAGTTTCTCACTCGTATCTATGCTTAAGTCTGTCCGAATCATGTTAGCAACTGCCGCATTTTATGAAATCTGGCAAATGGATAAACAAAACTGCATTCCTTAATGGATTTATTAAAGAAGAGTTGTATATGATGCAACCAGAAGGTTTTTTCAATACTAAAGGTACTAACAAAATATGCAAGCTCCAGCGATCCATCTATGGACTGGTGCAAGCATCTCGGAGTTGGAATATACGCTTTGATAAGTTGATCAAAGCATATAGTTTTATACAGACTTGTGGTGAAGCCTGTATTTACAAGAAAGTGAGTGGGAGCACTACAGCATTTCTGATAAGTATATGTGAATGACATATTGTTGATCGGAGATAATGTAAAATTATTCTGCAAAGCATAAAGGAATGTTTGAAAGGAGTTTTTCAAAGAAAGACCTCAGTGAAGCTGCTTATATATTGAGCATCAAGATCTATAGAGATATATCAAGATGCTTGATAAGTTTTTCAATGAGTACATACCTTGACAAGATTTTGAAGTAGTTCAAAATGGAACAGTCAAAGAAGGAGTTCTTGCCTGTGTTACAAGGTGTGAAGTTGAGTAAGACTCAAAACCCGACCACGGCAGAAGATAGAGAGAGAATGAAAGTCATTCCCTATGCCTCAACCATAGGTTCTATAAAGTATGCCATGCTGTGTACTAGACCTATTGTATACCCTGCCCTGAGTTTGGCAAGGGAGTACAGTAGTGATCTAGGAGTAGATCACTAGACATTGGTCAAAATTATCCTTAGTGGAATAAGGATATGTTTCTCGATTATGGAGGTGACAAAAGGTTCACCGTAAAGGGTTACGTCGATGCAAGTTTTGACACTAATCCAGATGACTCAAAGTCTCAATCTGGATACATATTGAAAGTGGGAGAAATTAGCTAGAGTAGCTCCGTGCAGAGCATTGTTGACATAGAAATTTGCAAAATACATACGGATCTGAATGTAGCAGATCCGTTGACTAAACTTCCCTCACAAGCAAAACATGATCACACCTTAGTATTCTTTGGGTATTAATCACATAGCAATGTGAACTAGATTATTGACTCTAGTAAACCCATAGAGTGTTGTTCACATGACGATGTGAACTATGGGTATTAATCACATGAAATTGTGAACTATCGATGTTAAATCACATGGCGATGTGAACTAGATTATTGACTCTAGTGCAAGTGGGAGACTGAAGGAAATATGCCCTAGAGGCAATAATAAAGTTATTATTTATGTCCTTATATCATGATAAATGTTTATTATTCATGCTAGAATTGTATTAACCGGAAACATAATACATGTGTGAATACATAGACAAACAATATGTCACTAGTATGCCTCTATTTGACTAGCTCGTTGAATCAAAGATGGTTAAGTTTCCTAGCCATAGACATGAGTTGTCATTTGATTAACGGGACCACATCATTAGAGAATGATGTGATCGACTTGACCCATTCCGTTAGCATAGCACTTGATCGTTTAGTTTGTTGCTATTGCTTTCTCCATGACTTATACATGTTCCTATGACTATGAGATTATGCAACTCCCGTTTACCGGAGGAACACTTTGTGTGCTACCAAATGTCACAACGTAACTGGGTGATTATAAAGGTGCTCTACAGGTGTCTCCGAAGGTACTCGTTGGGTTGGCGTATTTCGAGATTAGGATTTGTCACTCCGATTGTCGGAGAGGTATCTCTAGGCCCACTCGGTAATGCACATCACTATAAGCCTTGCAAGCTTTGCAACTAATGAGTTAGTTGCGGGATGATGTATTACGGAACGAATAAAGATACTTGCCAGTAACGAGATTGAACTAGGTATTGAGATACCGACAATCAAATCTCGGGCAAGTAACATACCGATGACAAAGGGAACAACGTATGTTGTTATGCGGTCTGACCGATAAAAGATCTTCGTAGAATATGTAGGACACAATATGAGCATCCAGGTTCCGCTATTGGTTATTGACCGGAGACGTGTCTCAGTCATGTCTACATTGTTCTCGAACCCGTACGGTCCGCACGGTTAACGTTACGATGACAGTTTCATTATGAGTTTATATATTTTGATGTACCGAAGGTTGTTCGGAGTCCCGGATATGATCTCGGACATGACAAGGAGTCTCGAAATGGTAGAGACATAAAGATCAATATATTGGACGGCTATATTCGGACACCGGAAGTGTTTCGGGTGATTTCGGAGAAAACCGGAGTGCCGGAAGGGTTACCGGAACCCCCCGGGGAAGTATTGGGCCTTAGTGGGCCTGAGGGGAGAGAGAGGGCAGCAGCCCAGGAGGTGGCGCGCCCCTCCCATGGGGAGTCCGAATTGGACTAGGGGAGGGGGGCGCGGCCCCTCTTTCCCTCTCCCTCTCCCTCTCTTTCCTTCCCCCTTCTCTCTTCCTAGTTGGACTAGGAAAGGGGAGTCCTACTCCTACTAGGAGGAGGACTCCCCCCTCCTTGGCGCGCCCCAAGGGCCGGCCGACCTCTCCCCCTTGCTCCTTTATATACAGGGGCAGGGGGGCACCTCTAGAAAAACAAGTTGATCTTCGTGATCGTTCTCTTAGCCGTGTGCGGTGCCCCCCTCCACCATAATCCTCGATAATATTGTAGCGGTGCTTAGGTGAAGCCCTG
This sequence comes from Triticum monococcum, assembly GCA_034509565.1. Lineage (NCBI taxonomy): Eukaryota > Viridiplantae > Streptophyta > Magnoliopsida > Poales > Poaceae > Triticum > Triticum monococcum. Next base: position 68,344,538 of record CM067842.1, on the reverse strand, counting down.
CGACGGTAGAACATCAAGATCGTCACCACGCCGTCGTGCTGATGGAACTCTTCCCCAACACTTTGCTGGATCGGAGTCCGGGGATCGTCATCGAGCTGAACGTGTGGTAGAACTCGGAGGTGCCGTAGTTTCGGTGCTTGATCGGTCGGGCCGTGAAGACGTACGACTACATCAACCGCGTTGTGCTAACGCTTCCGCTTCCGGTCTATGAGGGTACGTAGACAACACTCTCCCCTCTTGTTGCTATGCATCACCATGATCTTGCGTGTGCGTAGGGAAATATTTGAAATTACTACGTTCCCCAACAGATATATATATAGGAGGAAGAAGTAGGTCGGTGGAGCAATGAGGGGCCCACAAGGGTGGAGGGCGCGCCCAGGGGGTAGGCGTGCCCCCTGCCTCGTGGCCTCCTCGTTGATTGCTTGACGTCCACTCCAAGTCCTCTAGATCACGTTTGTTCCAAAAATGACTTTCCCGAAGGTTTCATTCCGTTTGGACTCCGTTTGATATTCCTTTTCTTCAAAACGTTGAAATGGGCAAAAAACAGCAATTTGGGTCGGGCCTCCGGTTAATAGGTTAGTCCCAAAAATAATATAAAAGTGTAAAATAAAGCCCGTTATCATCCAAAACAGATAATATAATAGCATGGAATAATCAAAAAATTATAGATACGTTGGAGACGTATCAAGGCACCGCACACCCTCTTTGCTTCACTGACGAAGTCATGGAACATGAATTCCCAGAAGGGTTCAAACCCGTAAATATAGAATCATACGATGGCACCACAGACCCCGCGGTATGGATCGAAGAATGCATTCTCCATATTCATATGGCCCGTGGCGATGACCTTCACACCATTAAATACCTCCCCCTAAAACTCAAAGGGCCAGCCCGACACTGGCTGAATAGCCTGCCCGAAAATTCCATTGGCAGCTGGGAGGACTTGGAAGAAGCCTTCCTTGACAACTTCCAAGGTACATATGTTCGACCTCCGGATGCTGATGACTTAAGCCACATAGTTCAACAGCCCGGAGAGTCTGCCAGGAAATTCTGCACTAGGTTCTTAACTAAAAAGAACCAGATCGTCGACTGTCCGGACGCCGAAGCCCTAGCGGCCTTTAAACACATCATCCGCGACGAATGGCTCGCCCGCCACCTCGGCCAAGAGAAGCCAAAGTCCATAGCAGCCCGCACGGCACTCATAACCCGCTGTTGTGCGGGCGATGATAGTTGTCTGGCCCGTAGCAAAAATATTGCAAGCGACGCGGCACCCCGGAAGCCAAAAATAGCAACGACAAGTCCCGACGCAACAGATACAAGCGTCAAACAACAATGAAAACACTGATGATACGACGGTCAATACCGGATTCAGTGGCTCTAAGTCCGGTCAGCAGAAGAAGCCGTTCGAAAAGAACAATTCGGGCTCATCTAGCTTGGACCGCATACTTGATTGTCCGTGCCAGATTCACGGCACCCCAGACAAACCACCCAATCATACCAACAGAGATTGTTGGGTTTTTAAACAGGCCGACAAGTTAAATGCCGAAAGCAAGGAGAAGGGATCGGAAAGCAAAGACGACGACGAGGAGTCCCGGCCACCGAACACAGGGGGACAGAAGAAGTTTCCCCCTTAGGTCAAAACGGTGAACATGATATATGCTACCCACATCCCCAAGAGGGAGTGCAAGCGCGCACTCTGGGACGTCTACGCGTTAGAGCCAGTCGCCCCAAAATTCAATCCATGGTCGTCATGCCCAATCACTTTCGATCGTCGGGATCATCTAACCAGTATCCATCATGGAGGTTCAGCCGCACTGGTCTTGGACCCAATAATTGATAGGTTCCACCTGATGCGAGTCCTGATGGACGGTGGCAGTAGCCTCAACTTGCTCTATCAGGATACAGTGTGCAGAATGGGCATCAACCCATCACAGATCAAGCACACAAAGACTATCTTTAAAGGAGTCATACCAGGTGTAGAGGCCCGCTATACGGGCTCAATCACACTAGAGGTTGTCTTCGGATCTCCGGACAACTTCCGAAGCGAGGAGTTAATCTTCGATATCGTCCCCTTTCGTAGTGGCCTCCATGCACTGCTCAGACGAACTGCATTTGCTCGATTCAATGCGGTGCCACACTACGCTTATCTTAAGCTCAAGAGGCCCGGACCACGAGGCATCATAACAGTTAATGGAAACATGGAACGCTCCCTCCACACCGAGGAGCACACCGCTACCTTAGCGGAAGAAGTACAGAGCGGCCTTTTCAAGCAGAACCTTAATTCGGCGGCTGATCCCCCGGACACCGTCAAGAGAGTCCGGACCATTCTGCAGCAGGATGATATGTCTCCAATGTATCTATAATTTTTGAATGTTCCATGCTATTATATTATCTGTTTTGGATGTTTATGGGCTTTACTAAACACTTTTATATTATTTTTGGGACTAACCTATTAACCCAAGGCCTAGCCCAAAATGTTGTTTTATTGCCTATTTCAGTGTTTCGAAGAAAAGGAATATCAAACGGAGTCCAAACGGAATGAAACCTTCGGGACAGTTATTTTCGGAATGGAAGCAATCCAGGAGACTTAGAGTAGACGCCAGGGAAGCTTCGAGGAAGCCACAAGGCAGGGAGGCGCGCCCTACCCCCTGGGCGCGTCCCCACCCTCGTGGGCCCCTCGTGGCTCCCCTACTGACTTCTTTCGCCTATATATGTTGCTACCTCTTGATCACTGCGTTGGATTTCCCCAAAGAGGAGAGGATGATGCAGCAAAGTAGCGTAAGTATTTCCCTCAGTTTTTGAGAACCAAGGTATCAATCCAGTAGGAGGCTATGCGTGAGTCCTCGTACCTACACAAAAACAATAGCTCAACGCAACCAACGCGCTTAGGGGTTGTCAATCCCTTCACAGTCACTTACGAAAGTGAGATCTGATAGAGATGATAAATAATATTTTTGGTATTTTTGGTATAGAGATGCACAGTAAAAAGTAAAAGAAAAGTAAAAGCAAAGCAATAATAGAGTGATGGAGATTGATATGACGAGAAAGAGACCCGGGGGCCATAGGTTTCACTAGTGGCTTCTCTCAAGAGCATAAGTATTCTATGGTGGGTGAACAAATTACTGTTGAGCAATTGATAGAATTGAGCATAGTTATGAGAATATCTAGGTATGATCATGTATATAGGCATCACGTCCGAGACAAGTAGACCGACTCCTGCCTGCATCTACTACTATTACTCCACTCATCGACCGCTATCCAGCATGCATCTAGAGTATTAAGTTAAAGACAGAGTAACGCCTTAAGCAAGATGACATGATGTAGAGGGGTAGTTTCATGCAATATGATAAAAACCCCATATTGTTATCCTCGATGGCAAAAATACAATACGTGCCTTGCTGCCCCTTCTGTCACTGGGAAAGGACACCGCAAGATCGAACCCAAAGCTAAGCACTTCTCCCATGGCAAGAAAAACCAATCTAGTAGGCCAAACCAAACTGATAATTCGAAGAGACTTGCAAAGATAACCAATCATACATAAAAGAATTCAGAGAAGATTCAAATATTATTCATAGATAGACTTGATCATAAACCCACAATTCATCGGTCTCAACAAACACACCATAAAAAGAAGATTACATCGAATAGATCTCCACGAGAGAGGGGGAGAACATTGTATTGAGATCCAAAAAGAGAGAAGAAGCCATCTAGCTACTAACTATGGACCCGAAGGTCTGAAGTAAACTACTCACACTTCATCGGAGGGGCTTGGATGATGATGTAGAAGCCCTCCGTGATCGATGCCCCCTCCGGCGGAGCTCCGGAACAGGCCCCAAGATGGGATCTCGTGGATACAGAAAGTTGCGGCCGTGGAATTAGGTTTTTGGCTCTCTCCTGATCATTTGGGTGTACGTAGGTATATATAGGAGGAAGAAGTACGTCGGTGGAGCTTCGAGGGGCCCACGAGGTAGGGGGCGCGCCCTCCACCCTCGTGACTGCCTCGTGGCTTTCTTGACGGAGGGTCCAAGTCTCCTGGATCTTATGTGATGAGAAAATCACGTTTCCGAAGGTTTCATTCCGTTTGGACTCCGTTTGATATTCTGTTTCTCCGAAACACTGAAATAGGCAAAAAAGCAATTCTGGCCTGGGCCTCCGGTTAATAGGTTAGTCCCAAAAATAATATAAAAGTGGAAAATAAAGCCCAATATGGTCCAAAACAGTAGATAATATAGCATGGAGGAATCAAAAATTATAGATACGTTGGAGACGTATCAAGCATCCCCAAGCTTAATTCCTGCTCGTCCTCGAGTAGGTAAATGATAAAAACAGAATTTTTGATGCGGAGTGCTACTTGGCATAATTTTAATGCAATTCTTCTTAATTGTGGTATGAATATTCAGAACCGAAAGATTCAAGACAAAAGTTCATATTGACATAAAAATGATAATACTTCAAGCATACTAACTAAGTAATTATGTCTTCTCAAAATAACATGGCCAAAGAAAGTTCATCCCTACAAAATCATATAGTTTAGTCATGTTTCATTTTCGTCACACAAGAATGCTCTCATCATGCACAACCCCGATGACAAGCCAAGCAATTGTTTCATACTTTAGTAATCTCAAACCTATAAACTTCACGCAATATATGAGCGCGAGCCATGGACATAACACTATGGGTGGAATATAATATAATGAGGGGGGTTATGTGGAGAAGACAAAAAAGAGAGAAAGTCTCACATCAACGAGGCTAATCAATGGGCTATGGAGATGCCCACCGATTGATGTTAATGCAAGGAGTAGGGATTGCCATGCAACGGATGCACTAGAGCTATAAATGTATGAAATCTCAACAAAAGAAACTAGTTGGTGCGCATCCAACTTGCTTGCTCATGAAGACCTAGGGCACTTGAGGAGGCCAATTGTTGGAATATACAAGCCAAGTTCTATAATGAAAAATTACCACTAGTATATGAAAGTGATAACATGAGAGACTCTCTACTATGAAGATCATGGTGCTACTTTGAAGCACAAGTGTGGTAAAAGGATAGTAACATTGTCCCTCCTCTCTTTTTCTCTCAATTTTTGGGCCTTTTTTATGGCCTTTCTCTTTTTTTGGGCCTTCTCTTTTTTATGGCCTGTCTTTTTTTCCTCACTTGGGACAATGATCTAATAATGATGATCATCGTACTTCTCTTTATTTACAACTCAATGATTACAACTCGATACTAGAACAAAGATGACTCTATATGAATGCCTCCGGCGGTGTACTGGGATATGCAATGAACCAAGAGTGACATGTATGAAAGAATTATGAACGGTGGCTTTGCCACAAATACTATGTCAACTACATGATCATGCTAAGCAATACGACAATGATGAATGTGTCATGATGAACGGAATGATAGAAATTTGCATGGCAATATATCTCGGAATTGCTATGGAAATGCCATAATAGGTAGGTATGGTGGCTGTTTTGAGGAAGAGATAAGGAGGTTTATGTGTGAAAGAGCGTATCATATCACGGGGTTTGGATGCACCGACGAAGTTTGCGCCAACTCTCAATGTGAGAAAGGGCAATGCATGGTACCGAAGAGGCTAGCAAGGATGGAAGGGTGAGAGTGCGTATAATCCATGGACTCAACATTAGTCATAAAGAACTCACATACTTATTGAAAAAATCTACAAGTCATGAAAAACCTCAGCACTACGCGCATGCTCCTAGGGGGATAGACTGGTATGAAAATACCATCGCTCGTCCCCGGCCGCCACTCATAAGGAAGACAATCAAATAACACCTCATGTTTTAAATTTGTTGCATAAAGTTTACCATACATGCATGCTACGGGACTTGCAAACTTCAACACAAGTATTTCTCAATTTCACAACTACTCAACTAGCATGGCTTTGATATTATTACCTCCATATCTCAAAACAATCATCAAGCATCAAACTTTTCTTAGTATTCAACACACTCATAAGAAAGTTTTATTATTAATCTTGCATACCAAGCATATTAGGATTTTAAGAAAATTACCATGCTCTTAGGACTCTCAAAATAATCTAAGTGAAGCATGAGAGATCAATAGTTTCGATAAAACAAATCCACCACTGTGCTCTAAAATATATAAGTGAAGCACTAGAGCAAAACTATAAAGCTCAAAAGATATAAGTGAAGCACATAGAGTATTCTATCAAATTCCAAATCATGTATGGCTCTCTCAAAATGTGTGTACAGCAAGGATGATTGTGGTAGACTAAAAAGAAAAGACTCAAATCATAAAAGACGCTCCAAGCAAAACACATATCATGTGGTGAATAAAAGTATAGCTCCAAGTAAAGTTATCGATAGAAGTAGACGAAAGAGGGGATGCCTTCCAGGGCATCCCCAAGCTTTGGCTTTTATGTGTACTTAGATTATCTTGGGGTGACATGGGCATCCCCAAGCTTAGGTTCTTGCCACTCCTTGTTCCATAATTCATCAAATCTTTACCCAAAACTTGAAAACTTCACAACACAAAACTTAAAGTAGAAAATCTCGTGAGCTCCGTTAGCGAAAGAAAACAAAAGACCACTTCAAGTTACTGTAATGAACTCATTATTTATTTATATTTGTGTTAAACCTACTGTATGCCAACTTCTCTATGGATTATAAACTATTTTACTAGCCATAGATTCATCAAAAGAAGCAAACAACACACGAAAAACAGAATCGATCAAAAACAGAACAGTCTGTAGTAATCTGTAGCTAGTGAAAGATATGGAACCCCAAAAATTCTAAAATAAATTGCTGGACGTGAGTAATTTATCTATTAATCATCTTCAAAAAGAATTAACTAAATATCACTTTCCAAATAAAAATGACAGCAGTTCACGTGAGCGCTAAAGTTTCTGTTTTTTACAGCAAGTTCAACAAGACTTTCCCCAAGTCTTCCCAATGGTTCTACTTGGCACAAACACTAATTAAGCACAAAAAACACAAACAAAACAGAGGCTAAATAATATATTTATTTAATAACAGCAAGGATAAATATTGGGTTGACTCCCAACAAGCTCTTTTCTTTAAAGCCTTATAGCTAGGCATAATATTTCAATGATGCTCATATGAAAGACAAGAATTGAAGCACAAAGAGAGCATCATAAAACACGTGACAAACACATATAAGTCTAATATACTTCCTATGCATAGGCATATTATAGGCAAACAAATTATCAAGGAAAGCAAAAACTAGCATATGCGAGGAAGCGGAAACAAACAATGGCAATCTCAACATAACAAGAGGTAATTTAGTAACATGAAAATTTCTACCACCATATTTTCCTCTCTCGTAATAATTATATGTAGGATCATAAGAAAATTCAACAAAATAGCTATCACATAAAATATTTTCAATACGATCCACATGCATGCAAAGTTGACACTCTTCCAAAATAGTGGGATTAACATTAACTAAAGTCATGACCTTTCCAGACCCACTTTTATCAAAAATTTCATAAGATTGAACATTCTCCAAATATGTGGGATCTAAAGTTGACACTCTTCCAAACCCACTTTAAATAATATTGCAAACACTATTATCAATCTCATATTCATCATGGGGCTTAAATAAATTTTCAATATCATAAGAAGAATCACCCCAATCATGATCATTGCAACAAGTAGAGGATATAGCAAAACTAGCATCCCCAAGCTTAGGGTTTTGCATATTATTAGCATAATTTATATCTATAGAATTTATACTATCATCATTGCAATCATGCTTTTTATTCAAAGATCCATCAGGAATCACTCCATAAGGTACCTTATCACAATTTTCAGATTCACGAATTTCAAGCAAAACTTCATAAAGATAATCTAGTGCACAAAACTCACTAGCAATTGGTTCATTATAATTGGATCTCTTAAAAATATTAGCAAGCGGATGAGGATCCATAGATCTTAGGTTCTCTATTTAGTAATAAATAAACAACTATTCTAACCATACGAGCAAAAGAACTGGGCAAATAGAAAGAGAGGGAGGATAGAGAGAGAGGGCGAAGAAAACGGCAAGGGTGAAGTGGGGGAGAGGAAAACGAGAGGCAAATGGCAAATAATGTAATGCGGGAGATAGGGATTGTGATGGGTACTTGGTATGTTGACTTACACAAAAACAAAATCTCAGCGCAACCAACGCGCTTAGGGGTTGTCAATCCCTTCAGGTCACTTACGAAAGTGAGATCTGATAGAGATGATAAATAATATTTTTGGTGTTTTTGGTATAGAGATGCAAAGTAAAAAGTAAAAGCAAAGCAATAATACAGTGATGGAGATTGATATGATGAGAAAGAGACCCAGGGGCCATATGTTTCACTAGTGGCTTCTCTTAAGATCATAAGTATTCTACGGTGGGTGAACAAATTACTGTTGAGCAATTGACAGAATTGAGCATAGTTATGAGAATATCTAGGTATGAACACGTATATAGGCATCACGTCCGAGACAAGTAGACCGACTCCTGCCTGCATCTACTACTATTACTCCACTCATCGACCGCTATCCAGCATGCATCTAGAGTATTAAGTTAAAGACAGAGTAACGCCTTAAGCAAGATGACATGATGTAGAGGGATAGTTTCATGCAATATGATAAAAACCCCATCTTGTTATCCTCGATGGCAACAATACAATATGTGCCTTGCGGCCCCTTCTGTCACTGGGAAAGGACACCGCAAGATCGAACCCAAAGCTAAGCACTTCTCCCATGGCAAGTAAAACCAATCTAGTAGGCCAAACCAAATTGATAATTCGAAGAGACTTGAAAAGATAACAATCATATATAAAAGAATTCAGAGAAGATTCAAATATTATTCATAGATAGACTTGATCATAAACCCATAATTCATCGGTCTCAACAAACACACCGTAAAAAGAAGATTACATCGAATAGATCTCCACGAGAGAGGGGGAGAACATTGTATTGAGATCCAAAAAGAGAAAAGAAGCCATCTAGCTACTAACTATGGACCCGAAGGTCTGAAGTAAACTACTCACACTTCATCGGAGGGGCTTGGATGATGATGTAGAAGCCCTCCGTGATCGATGCCCCCTCCGGCGGAGCTCCGAAACAGGCCCCAAGATGGGATCTCGTGGATACAGAAAGTTGCGGTGGTGGAATTAGGTATTTGGCTCCGTCTCCGATCGGTTGGGGGTACGTAGGTATATATAGGAGGAAGAAGTACGTGGATAACAATACGGTATTAACAGTTTTTGAAACCTTCGCATCAAATAATAGGCGCAAGCGAACACTCCGCAGCCTCGCCAAAATCTGCCACGTAGCAGCAATGAATCCATGGAGTGACACGGCTATTACCTTCAATGCCACTGACGAACCTAAATTCCGAACTGCTCGAGCACCAGCTGCACTGGTCCTTAGTCCAATTGTGGACGGCTTTCGACCCACCAAAGTACTCATGGACGGCGACAGTGGATTAAACCTCATCTACGAGGAAACTCTTCAAAAAATGGAAATAGTCTGGAACCGCATTGAGCAAAGCAGCATAACCTTCAGAGGAATCATCCCCAGTCGGGAAGCACACTGTGCTGGGAAAATCACACTAGATGTGGTATTCCGCATGCCGGAGAACTATAGGTCCGAAGAAATTACATTCCAAGTGGCCCCGTTCAGTAGTGGATATCACGTCCTTCTAGGACGGGAGGCGTTCACGATCTTCCAAGCCATACCCCATTACGGGTACATGAAGCTCAGAATGCCCGGGCCCAACAGAATCATCACTCTCGCTAGTGATCCGGACACAACACTCCGCGTGGAAAACAAAACAGCCGCATTGGCCCTTGAAGCATTATCCAAAGCCCTTTCGGCCGAGGAATTAACTGCGCTACGCTCCACAGTGGACAGGGACGACATAATACTTGACAAGAGATCCAAGTCCACCTCTTTTAAACCAGCGGATGAAATAGTCAAATTCCATGTCCACCCAACGGACCCTACAAAAACAACCTCCATCGGGGCACAGTTAAACCCCGCCGTGGACGCCGCACTATGAGATTTCCTGCGCGAAAATTGGGACATATTCGCCTGGCACCCCTCAGACATGCCAGGAATCCCACGCAGGCTGGCTGAGCACAGCCTCAATATCCTAAAGGGATTCAAGCCGTTCAAGCAGGCTCTTTGGTGTTTCTCTGAACCTAAGAGACATGCCATGGGAGAGGAACTAGCCAAGTTATTGGAGGCCGGATTCATTAGAGAAATAAAACACCCACACTGGCTAGCAAACCTGGTGATGGTACCAAAGAAGGACAAATCCTGGCGCATATGTGTCGATTTCAAGGACCTCAACAAGGCCTGCTCAAAGGATCCCTTTCCCCCTCCCCCGCATTGATCAAATTATTGATGCAACCATAGGACACGAGTCATTGTGTTTCCTCGACGCATACTCCGGCTACCACCAAATCAAGATGGCGGAGTCCGACCAAGCCGCAACGGCATTTATAATACCATACGGCCCCTTCTGTTTCAACACAATGCCTTTTGGACTCAAAAATGCCGGCGCAACATATCAGCACATGATCCAGACATGTCTGGAGAAACAGATCGGCAAAATAGTAGAGGCATACGTAGATGATGTGGTCGTTAAAACCAAACACGTCGACTCTCTGATAGACGACTTGAGGCTCACATTCGACAACCTCCGAACATACGACATCAAGCTCAATCCGGAAAAATGCGTTTTCGGCGTACCAACAGGAAAGCTCCTGGGCTTCATTGTCTCCAGTAGAGGGATTGAAGCTAATCCGGCCAAAATCCAAGCTTTGTCACAGTTGGCTATCCCAACGGACCTTAAACAAATCCAGAAACTAAGTAGATGTGTGGCAGCTCTAAGCCGCTTTATCTCGCGCTTAGGAGAAAATGCATTACCCCTTTATCGCCTCCTTCGGCGCACTGAACACTTCGAGTGGACGGACGCTGCCACAGCCGGATTGGAAGAAATAAAAGCCATACTGTGTCGGTGTACAAAAAGAGGGGTACACTTTTTGTACCCCTATAACTGTGCACGGGCAGTCTGAGCCGCGGGCACCACCACACCAAGCAAGGCAAGGGAGGTGAACCAGGGTAAGACCAAAGCTCAAGAGAACTAGAACGACGCCAAGGCCAAGACCACGAAGAGCAAAGGGGACGAAGCAGACTCCCCCGGCAAGATCCTTGCCGGGAGACAGTTCTAGCAGCCCTGGCAGGACCATTGCCGCGGCGACTCGTCCCGCGCCTACGGAGCAAATCACCCTTGAGTCCACTGCCCACAAAGGGCAAGGATTCAGGAGACATCCCCGTGGCGGCATGCAGATCTTTGTGAATACATTCAAGATCAAATACACACTAAGGAGACGACAACCCTTGGCGGGATCCCAGCCGAGGAAGACCACAAGGCCCCCGGCAAGCGCCTTGCCGGGGATGACAGCAGACGCCTCGGCAAAACCCTTGCCGGGGCCCCGGCAAGGCCCTTACCGAGGACACCCGCAGGGCCACCATCAGGCCCACGCCGACTAAACCTCCACCACCGCATGCATGCAGCTGCCGACCCAACCAGCTGGGCAGGCACCTGCGTGGCGGCATGCAGATCTTCGTGAAGACCCACCACTGCGCCACCTCAGCTGCCTGCCTACCTACGTGGTATCGCAGGCGTCGCTGGCCAGGGCGCGTGTCGACACAAGAAGGAGCAGCGACAGACGAGACAGGTTTCTCCCCCGCCCCCGATAAAGCAAGGACACCTAAGCAAGACGCATTAAATGCGCCTTGTCTTGTGATGCGAGGGATAACCTCACAGCACTGTACCCTTTCCACCTCCTGTGTGCCACTGTGGCAACCCCTTTTTCTATAAAAGGAGGCCCGAGGCGACCAGGAGAAGGATTCGGCTTTTTGGAGCTCCTCACGCCCCATAGCTAGCTCAAGAACACAGATATACAATCCACCAAAGCAGGAGTAGGGTTTTACGCATCCTTGTGGCCCGAACCTGGATAAACGAACTGTGTGCTACCTGTTAGATCCGCTCTTCTCACGACCCCGCGCCCCGCTAACCGTAGTAGGGATTCTTGTGATCCCATGGGTGTCATTCCCACCGACATCTTTGGCGCGCCAGGTAGGGGGCGCAGTTGTGAGAATCGGCTCTAGCAATCAGCCCAGCACTCCTTTGTCTTCGTGGTTCTTGGAGAGGGAAGGAGGCCGGAAGATCAACACTCGAGCGACTACAAACAGAAGCTAAGTTGCACTGAACCCTTATTTGTTCTATCCTTCTTATATGAGGTTATTCCCCCCGGAGATGTCACGCCTTTGTATGAGAAACCTGCATGCCAGGGGGCTCTCCCACGATCGGCAACGCCCTTGCCCTGTTTCGAGTCCGCTCAACAGCTCAAGCGGATGCATCGAGAATGGCAGAGTAGCCTTCCGCGATCAACAACGCTCTTGATTCTGACTCGAGTCAAGCTCGACAGTTTGAGCGGCCACGTTCAAAACGGAAAGGTGGCTCGTCCGGCAGCATGCGTACCCAGCAGGCCCATGGGGATCCGTCCCCAAAACGCCGCTAGGGGCTTCCACGCCGGCGAGCCTACCCAATCGATGTAGGGCGCGCATACAAAGAGGAATTGAACGGGGAATTAACGTGCATGAAATTAAAAGTAGTGCAAAGTTATATTACGTCACATCATTGCTGCGGTTCTAACTAAAGATGAAATTTGTCTTGGTCGTGAACCTGCAGCGGCGGTGAAGAACGGGATGCCTAATCCTGGCGCTGGCCTTCCACCCTCTTGCTTTCGTCGATGCTGCTGATGATGGGCTTGATGCACTCCTTGAGCACCGTGAGGTCAATACCGTCCGGCAAGCTATCCATCGTGGCACCAAAGTCGAGGTCGGGGTTCTAGTATGCCATCTTGGTGAGGACCTTGGTCATGACCCCCCGGCAAAGTCACCGGGCTTCCCCTGCCAATGTGGCCGCTCGGTTGGAGTGAAGATAAGCCAAGGCTCCAAGGACGCCCTCGAAGAACATGGTCAGCTTGGTGTTGACGGTCCCGCTGCGCTCAGGGGCGTACCTCACGTTTGGCATCCCCATGGTGGCCAACTGCAAGGTGACCCTACCGGCGACGTCCTCTAGACGGCTGATCCATCTGTTCTCGCCCGCCACATATTCCTGGTGGGAGGTGGCCTCGTTCGCCCGCAGCTGCTTCTCCTCCTCCAGGCTCCTGGTCAAGGTCTCCTCCCGAGCCGTGCTCTCCGACAACATCTTCTCAAGATTCTCCAGCTTCAGCTTGAGATCTCTGATGGAGTTTTGTGCTTCGGAGAGCTCCCCAGCCCTGCTGATGACCACTCCTTGTGCCTCTACCAAGGCGCTGTTGAGTATGCTCTTCTTGTTGGACAGCTTGAGGGCCTGCTCCTTCAGCTCATCCCGCTCCACCTCCAACTCCCTTACTTTGCCGGCATGGGCCAGAGCTTGGGCATCGAGTGGCTCCTTGTGCCTCTGCTCCAGCTCGCGAGTCCGCCGCGCGACAAGGGCCTCGAGCTCCTCATCCTTGCCACGGAGCGCTGTGACAAGCTTCGCCTCACGCATGGTGAGGTCCTCTTCCTGGGAATCCAGTGCGGCTTGATGCTGGTTCCGGACGGCCTCGGCCGCGGCAGCCAAGTTCGCCGCCTTTTCCTGGGCCTTCTCGATGTCAGCCATCTTCATGGTGAGCTCGACATTGCGCTTGGCCAATTCCTCCTGAAAGGCCCTCTGCTCCTCGCGAGTCTGGTTGAACCAGGTCTGCGTCTCAGCAACGCGCGCCTTGAAATCCACCTCCGCCTGGTCCACCATTGCCGTCCTGGACTTAACCTTGTCCAGACGGACACGGTAGAGCGCCTGGAGTTTTCGGAAGTTGGCCCCCATAGCGCGGAAAAGCTGCTCTTCTGGAGAACCACCACCGCCAACGCCCGGCTCATCGACAACCTCGAGCCCGGTGGCGGCAAGCACCTCGCCGTCAAAGACTTCCCCTTCGGCGGGCGCTCGGGAACTTGACGCCCCTGGGAGATGGACGAAAAGATCGTCGCCCACCTTTAGATATCTGCCGAGGCCTGAAGTTGAGGAGGAGGGAGGCTGATCATCAACCACCTCTTCCTCGGCGATGGCCTTGTCGGCTTCCCCGGCAGGCCCACCGTTGGCGCCCTCGGCAGAAGCCTCGCCGGTCGCCTTGGCGGCCCCCGCAGCAGTGTCCTCGGTAGCATCCTTGGCGGCCTCATCAGCGGCGACCTCACCAGCATCCCTGGCGGCAATCCTGTCGGCCCCCGCCGCGACCTCCTCGGCAATATTCCCAACAACAGTATCCACGTCCTCCATACCTATTGAAGGAGGGCCTGGGTAGTAATGGGAGCATTGAAGCCAAGAAAAAGAATAAGGAAAAAACAGAGACGGAGGACAGGCGACTCACTAGTGCCAGGCTGTGAAGCAGAAGTCCCCTCCCCGCCAACATTTGGCGCCATGGCAGAGTCACCAGCGCCCAAGTTCCCATCTTCCTCCATGGGTGTGGGCTCCGTGCTTGATGCCCTTGTCGGGGACGCCCCTCGCGGCGGCGTAGTCGATGGGGGTGTTGTGTTGGGGGTAGCCCTCTACGGCTCCTCCTGCTGCCGCTCCCCTCCTGCAAACCCGACAAGGTCAATACCATAGCATCGAATGCCTACCACATGTCGAATAAGAGGAGGGTGACGAACTTACGCTGGGGGCTGTGCCGGGGACTGCTGTTCGGGCTACTCAACACCACCAGTGGCGTCTTTGAAGCCCCAGCCGGGGGTGACTGCTCGCCGAGGCCTTGGCCCTGTTCACCCTCTGGGCCAACGTCTCTGCATCCCTGCAAAAGAAAAAAACGGATCAAGATAAGTGACTTAATTCAGGGGAATGGAAATGGCAGTAAGGGACAGGGTACTTACTCGTCATCTATCTCCTCTTCCTCCACCACTTTCCTTTTCCTCTTCGGGCTGAGAGGCCCGAGATCAAAAGTGACCTCCGCGTCAACATCCGAGTCAACATCTGCCGGAGGAGGCGAAGACGGTGGGGTTTGTGCGCGTCCAGATGAGGAAGGGGCTGTTGTCTTCTTCTCAACAGCCTTCGTCAGCCTCTTGGCTGCCGTGGCCCTCGTGTGACGCCCAGACCCCTCCAGGGTCAATTGAGGCCGCGTAGCCTTGCCGGGCCAGACCGGCTCGCCGGAGCCAGCCCGCCGCAGGACTCGCCCTCTTCCCCTGGTTGGCGTCGAGCCCGCCGCCACGTCCTCCTCCTCCAACGACTCGTCGGCCGCGTCTTCGACAAGCGGAGCTCCAGTGTCGGCGCTGCTGACCTCCTCGGTGGCCGCCGCCCATCGGGTGAGCTGCTCTTCCTCCGCAGCCGTTGCGGCCTTGTCCTCCACGCCCCCGGCACTGCCGGCCTCCATGGCGAACTGCGCCTCCCTCGCCCTAGTGGCGATGTAGTCCAGCTCTGCCTGGGTGGTGTCCATGACAAGCCACCGCTCGGCGTCAGCATTGACATATACCTCAATCAGGGTGTCAAAGAATTGCTGCACATTCGCGTCCTTCGGCTCCTTCCAGCTCAGGACAGGGCCGTGCGCATTACAGTCTGGCATCACGGCGATGATCTTGGACCGACGTAAATTGTTGCACAATGGGACCACCCCCGCTGGCAGCTTGAAAAACGGCCCCTTGAGGGCCTTGCCAACCTTTGCAGCAGCCCTCGCGGCCTTGCCAGTCTGTTCGACCTCGCCATCGCGACCCACATCAAGCTGGAAAAACCGCTGGCAGAAGTGGGCATGCGCCAACACCATGAAATAGTGGTCAAGGCTGGGGCGGAGTCGCATAATGTCAGCCGGATTCGTAAAAAGCTAGGCTGGCCTCCCCTTGTTATGCAACGGGGCGATCCGGCGACGAATGAAGTCCACGCCGATCATCTCAAGGGTGAGTCTAGCCAGGGTGAGCCGGAGAATCCTAGTAGTGGCGACAGTGAGCCTCCCGTCGGCGGCGTCGACATCGCTCCAATAGCTGCCACGGACCGGCGGCACTCGGCGGACCTTGCAGAATTCCGGTGGGTCTTCATCCTCAATCCAGCACCACCGGCCACGCCATTCCTCCCACATCTCCTTCACGGCACCGTCCGGATACGCACCCTTGGATCTTGGGATCCAGGTGACGCAACCAGAGACGGCACCTCCCGGTTGGATCCGAGGGAAGAAATAATGGCGGAAGAGCGCCGTGTTGGGCTGCACCCCGGCAAAGCCTTCGCAAAGATGCGCGAAGAAAGCCATGCACGCCACCGCATTCGGGGTAAAATCCAAGAGGCGAAAGCCGAAGGTGTGCATAATGTCGCAGAAGAAATCGGAGAAAGGGGGGCATAACCCACAAGAAAGATAATCGACGAAAAAGGGATACCGATTTGGAGCAGGATCGACGCAAGCAGCAGGAATGATGCGCGTCGCCGGGTGTCCCGAATTCTCTCCCCCCGTCTTCGCTCCCCATAGGGGCCTGAAGGAGGCCCGGAGCTCATGAACATCAACCGTCGAGGGGAAGAAAAAGGCAGACTTCGTCCGGTCCCCCGACAGCGCGCTCTCCGGCGGCTCCACAGTCCCAGCGCCCTTAGACACCCCCTTGCCCTTGACAGATTTGGGCGCCATGGCGGCCAAGAAGTTTAGAGGGCTGAGGAAGGAGGATGGTGAAGCAATGACGGCGGGCGACGGCGGAAGCTTAGGAAGGAAGGAAGAGAGGAAACGGCGGCTCTGAGATTGAAAAAGGCACGAGGAAAGAGGAGAAAGTGAGCAGCGCGCCCGCGGTTATTCCTTTTTTATGGGGGAGAACACGGGGCACCACCTTTCATATTAACTGTGGTGTGATGCATGCCTGCGGGAACAAACCCCACGCATGCTGCCCACGTCACACGCACCTCCCCATGCCACGCCACGCGTGGGAGTCGTGGGAAGCGCAGCGCGTGAATAACCTTACCGCGGTAAAATCCGCCCCGCCTGCCCGTGCACCATTTTTGGGCTTAGCCCCAACAACGCATTGCGCTTATGTGTGGCCCAGGCCCGGGGGCTCCTGTCGATGTACAAAAAGAGGGTACACTTCTTGTACCCCTATAACTGTGCACGGGCTGTCTGAGCCGCAGGCACCACCACACCAAGCAAGGTAAGGGAGGTGAGCCAGGGTAAGACCAAAGCTCAAGAGAACTAGAACGACGGCAAGGCCAAGACCACGAAGAGCAAAGGGGACGAAGTGGACTCCCCCGGCAAGATCCTTGCAGGGAGACAGTTCTAGCAGCCCCGGCAAGACCCTTGCCGCGGCGACTCGTCCCGCGCCTACGGAGCAAATCACCCTTGAGTCCACTACCCCCAAAGGGCAAGGATTCGGGAGACATCCCCGTGGCGGCATGCAGATCTTTGTGAAGACATTCAAGATCAGATACGCACTAAGGAGACGACAACCCTTGGCGGGATCCCAGCCGAGGAAGACCACAAGGCCCCCGGCAAGCGCCTTGCCGGGGATGACAGCAGACGCCTCGGCAAAACCCTTGCCGGGGCCCCAGCAAGGCCCTTACCGAGGACACCCAAAGGGCCACCATTAGGCCCACGCCGACTAAACCTCCACCATCGCATGCATGCAGCTGCCGACCCAACCAGCTGGGCAGGCACCTGCGTTGCGGCATGCAGATCTTCGTGAAGACCCACCACTGCGCCACCTCAGTGCCTGCCTACCTACGTGGCATCGTAGGTGTCGCTGGCCAGGGCGCATGTCGACACAAGAAGGAGCGGCGACGGACGAGACAGGCTTCTCCACGCCCCCGATAAAGCAAGGACACCTAAGCAAGACACATTAAATGCACCTTGTCATGTGATGCGAGGGATAACCTCGCAGCACTGTACCCTTTCCACCTCCTGTGTGCCACTGTGGCAACCCCTTTTTCTATAAAAGGAGGCCCGAGGCGACCAGGAGAAGGATTCGGCTTTTTGGAGCTCCTCACGCCCCATAGCTAGCTCAAGAACACAGATATAGAATCCACCAAAGCAGGAGTAGGGTTTTACGCATCCTTGCGGCCCGAACCTGGATAAATGAACTGTGTGCTACCTGTTAGATCCGCTCTTCTCACGACCCCGCGCCACGCTAACCGTAGTAGGGATACTTGTGATCCCATAGGTGTCGTTCCCACCGACATACTGGCAACCAACCCAATCCTGGCCGCGCCAAACATCGGCGAACCAATGGTGTTGTACATTGCGGCAATTCATCAAGTTGTAAGCGAAGTGCTCGTCGTCGAACGAGAAGCTGACGGACATAAATTCCCTCTTCAAAAGCCGGTATACTATGTATCCACTGTCCTCACTCCATGCAAATCACGGTACCCACATTATCAAAAGATAGCCTATGCGGTATTCATGGCATCCCGGAAGCTGCGACATTACTTTCAAGAGTGTTCGATTCCAGTAGCCTCGGAAGTGCCACTTAACGATATTATAAACAACCGTGACACTACGGGCTGGATTGCCAAATGGGCCATTGAGCTCCTCTCGTTCGACATAACATACAAACCTCGGCGAGCCACTAAATCGCAAGTATTGGCCGACTTTGTCGCCGAATGGACGAAAGCCGAACTCCCTAAAGAGTACGTCACATACTCCAATTGGATCATGCACTTCGACGGTTGTAAAATGCTGACTGGTCTAGGGGCTGGCGTCGTCCTGACGTCCCCAACCGGAGATACCGTTCAGTACGTACTGCAAATATTGTATACAGACTCCAACAACGCAGCCAAATACGAAGCTCTGTTGCATGGTCTTCGGATGGCAGTCTCCATGGGCATTCAACGCCGGGAGGTGCGTGGGGATTCAAACCATGCAATATCCCAAATAAATGGAGACTTTGATGCCAAGGATCCGAAAATGGTGGCCTATCGAAACACCGTCCTAAAGATGTCAGCTCGGTTCGAGGGGCTCGAATTTCACCATGTGGCTCGGGAAAACAATCAGGCGGCGGATATCCTCGTCCGCATAGGTGCAAAACGCGATGCGGTTCCCCCCAACATCATTTTGGAGAGGTTGTTTAAGCCATCGGTGGTATGGGAAGGGGACACAGGTAACAATAGTCCGGAACCGGCCAAAACACCCGATATCGAACACTCTGACATAATCGGAGGCTCTGCCACCGAAATAACACCTTCAGCCCACGTAATAATGGCCGTCATCGCCCCGTGGACAGAACCATTCCTGGCCTACCTAACTAGGCAGGAACTTCCTGAGGACCAAAATGAGGCACGCTGCATAGTGCGGCGATCTAAAGCCTACAGGGTCCACCAGGGAGAGCTATATCAGAAAAGCACTACCGGAGTCCTTCAAAGGTGCATCTCCGAAGAGGAAGGGCAGAAGATTTTGGCAGAAATTCACGCCGGACTTGGCGGCCATCACACCGCAGCCCGGACCCTTGTAAGCAAGGCCTTCCGTATAGGTTTTTATTGGACGACGGCCTAGGCAGACGCACAGGACTTGGTCCAACCCTGCACCGGTTGCCAGCTTTTTGCAAACCAAAGCCATATATCACCCACCGCCCTCCAAACAATTCCCATTACCTGTCCTTCGCGGTCTGGGGGCTTGACATGGTTGGACCCCTTAAAGTGGGAACCCATAAGAAAAAATACGTACTGGTCATGGTGGATAATTTCACCAAATGGATAGAAGCCAAACCTGTTAGGACAGCCGAATCCAGACCGGTGATAGACTTCATATTCGGGGTCGTACACTATTATGTCGTCCCTCACAGCATCATCACAGACAACGACACGAATTTCACGGCCGACGAGGTAAAACTCTGGTGCAGCAACATGGGCATCAAGCTCGATTATGCTTCCGTCTATCACCCACAAACCAACAGCCAAGTTGAGCGAGCAAATGGTCTTATCATGAGCGGCATTAAACCCAGATTAGTGCCGTCCTTAACGGAGTCTAACACGCACAGGGTAGAGGAGCTCGACTCCGTACTCTGGGGGCTGCGGACCACGCCGAATCGTAGTATCGGATATACACCCTTCTTTATGGTGTACGGCGCAGAGGCAGTCCCACCCTGCGACATAATTCATGACTCACCTCGAGTGCGCATGTACGAAGAAAGAGAAGCCGAGCTCGATCGGCAGGACAGTCTGGACACCCTGGAGGAGGAGCGCGACGTGGCAAAAGCCTGTTCCACATTTTATCAAGAACAGGCTCGCAGATACCAAAGCAGAGAAGTACGGGCGAAAACTTACAACGTTGGCGAATTAGTTCTACGCCCGCCGGAGAAGAAAAAGTCCAAGCTCGAGCCCAAATGGGAAGGTCCCTTCATTATTGACCAAGTTCTGACCGGTGGAGCGTACCGTCTGCAGGATGCATCGAATAATCGACTTGAGCCAAACCCATGGAACACAACCAGGCTCCGAAGATTCTACGCCTAGCGCCGGACTCTATGTTTGTCTCCTTCCTAAGTGCATTTTTTGAATATATATTATCTGTCTTTTTTCTCTTTCTTTCTTTTAATTCTTTCTCACGGCCTTCAAGGGCCAGCTTGTGCCTCGTTTGCACATTATAGATGCGCTAATCGCGCACACTATACCTGGGGGCTTCTTATTCAGAAGCTTAATTATCCATCTGGGCTTCATGCCCAGCACATGTGTTATTCTTCCACATGTACCTTTTCTTCACCATTATATGCATTGATATGACTTAAGTTTTGGCCAAGCTGGGTTGCCTGGCTCTTGTACTTATGCCCTACGTTCCCGTTAATTCGGCTAGGGCATAAGGGGAGCACCTCTGCGATTGTTACTGCAGGGTCATCCAGATGTGTACCTCAGACTGGGTGAAGCCGAAAGCTGACATTCTTAAGGGAATATTCGGTCGGTGAATAAAAGATGATTTTAATTTATTTATTTTCTATATGTGCCCCCAGATGTTTTTTCCTGCGTTTCCTCTCGCAGTCCGGACATGCATTTTAGGGCATGCGTACCCAGGGAAAGAAACCCTTAACGGAACTATTCTCCCTGGAAGATGTTTCTTACTACCCATGTAATATAACACAACTAGTTGGGCACTTGTCTGTTCAAGCACTAATGACCCCTACGCCTGGTCTCCATGCATACCCCGGTTCTTATATAACTGAGTGGGTATTCGGATACACTACGGACTATCGGGTCCCGAGGTTGAAGCGAAAAGGTCCGTCATGACAAATGATCTACAATCCGGCTAGAAGGCATTATACATGTCATTTTAATTACATAGTCATGTAGACTGACTAAATTCCTCTTCTATACCATCCAACAGGCGGTCTAACCTACAATCCTGTTGGGAATACTTTGTGGCTAATTCTACTTGCCCATAGACTAAGCTAATGGGGATCTCTTTCCCATCGGGCCCCACAGGTCCGACCTCGGCCATGTGATTTGGGTCAGCTTTGGTATACCGCGTCTTCACCATGGCCCAGGCTTCCCTGGAACCTTGACCGCAGGCAGATATATTCCATAATCGGAAGCGTCGCTGTGCTCCCTTGAGCTTCTCCACAAGCTCTCCAACGCCTTCTGGTAGGGAGATGGATGGCCACAAGGCCTGGGAAATACATTGCATCACCTGCCAAACTTGTTCGCGCAGTTGTGAGAGCTCAGATAGAAGATCACCTACAGACCCGGGCATCTCCTCCGCGGGACGACCCGTCAGCATACCTGCAGACATAACTCTGTTAGCCGGCTTCTTCGCCGTCCCCTTTATTAAGGGTTCATTCAAGCACTTACTAAATATGCTGCGTCGAAGCCGCTTATTCTCCTTCTTGGAGTCCGCCAGCTGGGCTTGAATGTCTTTCAGTTCCACGGTCAGCTTGGTATTGGCGTCTTGGAGATCGTTTTTCTCCCGCCTGACCTCAGTCAGCACGCGTTCGCCAGCCTTTAGCTGTCGTACGGCGTGCTGCTCCTCCGGATTCTCTCCGGACTTATCTGCAACATCTATTATTAGATCTGCAGCCATGCCGCATGCTATATGGTACCTATCATTCTTTGAAAGAAATGTTACCAGCTAGGGACTTTTTAGGTTCCTTCAATACGGCAACAGCGGCCCGAAGTTGGGCCTTGTATTCCTCCAGCTCCTATGACAGTCGACTATTCTTCTCTGTAAGAACCTGCACAACAAGATGATCCTTAAATCAGTTATGCTAACTGTTTCAAGTCTCAGGGGCTACTGATACATGTAATCGTCAGATTTTCTTACCCGTACATCCTTTACATACTGGTCCGTGGCTCTGGCTAGACCACTTTGAGCAGCACGGAGGTACGCCTCTCCAGAATTGAAGGCATCAAATGCCTCTGGTGAGAAGCAAGTGTCGCGGAGTACGGCCCGACGACGCCTATGATTCATGGCGCTCTCCACTTCTGAATGTGTAGCGGGCAGTCTATCCGCATCCTCTGTAGGGGGACTATCCGGCGTCCGCCCCATGTCAGCTTCCGCCTCTATGTCCGGTCCTGGAGCCCGACTGGTGGCAGCATGATCGGCAGCCTTGCCGGACATATTCCGGCGAGCATTTTTTCTGTTAAAGAAACATGGATGTCATTACATTTCAAGAAAGATGACAACCACGGAGCGGGGTTTCTGTCATACCTCTGCGCCGGCATCTCCGTCCTAACCGCCTTCCTTTTTGGCCTGCCCGGCCTCGGTGCCTCTTGTTGGCGAGTTGCTACGGGTTCGGCATGGCGTCCTGAATGCCTTCCCTGTAAAAACACCATATGTATATGGTAGGTGAAGTGTTTAAAGGGGATCCTAGTTTTTGGAGTTGGCATTTTTGGTTTTTCTTACATGCCACGCAGGAAGCAGTCTAGGATAGTCGGCCGTAATGGCCACCATGGCGTCATCACAACTTAATTGATAGAACTGCCGGTCTATCAGCTCCATGAATATGACTGGATCTTCCTCGAGTCCGGCATCGAGAGCCCGGTCAGGGTCCTCTAGTTGTGGAGATGGGCTGCTGAACTCCCTTATGGCTTTTCACAGTTCCTGCCGCAAAATGGCAAGGTGAGTACCTACGACAAAGAATGCGGGAAGAACGGGAGTAAGGAGATATAACTCACCCAGCTTGGGGGGTTGTCCATGGAGAATCCATCCAGTGGCTTGATGCGGATGAACTCCTCTTCCTCTCCCTTGAACAATTCGGAGAGAATTTTTGCTAAAGCGGTGGCGTTTCCGGACCCTGACGCCCGCAACGGGTGGCGTCATCCTCCCTGATAAAACACCACAAGGGGTGCGCTCGATATTGAAGTGGTTGCACTCCCCGCATTATGCATATTGACATGACCTCAGTTACTGTCAATCCCGATTGAGCCAGCGCTTTAATCCGGTTCATCAGTAAAGGACTTCTCCGTTATTTTCCTCCTGGGGGCTCCGTGGGCGCCAACTTCAGCGTTTCTTCAGAGGAGCATTGCTGAACTCAGGAAGACCCCGCCGAACAGGATCCGGAAGGGGGAAGTCCTCCATATAAAACCATTCCGAAGGCCAGTCTTCGGACGTCTTCTTCGGAGTATCGGACAGGTACCCGGTTTCGGCGATGCGCCATATTTTGGCTCCGCTCACTTGATAAAGTGACCCCTTCAGTGTGCGAGGGACGAGGCAAAATAACCTTTTCCACAGCTCAAAATGAGCCTCGTAGCCCAGGAATAACTCGCAGAGGGCAACATAGCCGGCGATGTGTAAAATGGAAGCAGGGGTGAAATTATGCAGTTGGAGGCCGTAAAACTCCAGGAGCCCGCGAAGGAACGGATGAATTGGAAATCCGATTCCCCTCAATAAATAAGGGACAAGGCATACCCGCTCCCCCGTAGAGGGGCTTGAGAAGCTCTCCGCTTGCTCCCCACCATTGTAGGTGGCGAGCCCGGCTCGGATGGGCACCATATACGCCGGAGGGAGAAATCCCTTGGTCTGCAGTTCGACTAATCGACTGTGTGGGACTGACCACCTCTCCCAATCACCGGGCTTAGGGCTATGGGGGCGGGAGGAGCTGTGGAGGTCGGTCATGCTGGAGTGGGTTTTTCCGAAGCACGCTCCAATGGATTCTCGCTGGGGTAGGATGGTATGGATTGGATCTAAGAATCCCCATCCCTTTAATAGACAATTTATTTATCTGGCTAGGGGGGCGAATGAAAAAATGCCCTGGCGCCTCGCATTCATTCGACGCATGGGAGATAGCCCTTATTCGGCACGGAAGCCAAGAGGTTCAACATTTATGGGACCGGACACTGCTTAACAAACGTTCAAAATTTGGAGAAGAATCGGCCTTGCAATGACAAAGACAACACTGCGCGCCGGACTCATCGTCATTGAAGCCTCGTTCAGGGGCTACTGAGGGAGTCCTGGATTAGGGGGTCTCCGGACAGCCGGACTATATCCTTTGGCCGGACTGTTGGACTATGAAGATACAAGATTGAAGACTTCATCCCGTGTCCGGATGGGACTCTACATGGTGTGGAAGGCAAGCTAGGCAATACGGATATGTATATCTCCTCCTTTGTAGCCGACCTTGTGTAACTCTAGCCCCCTCCGGTGTCTATATAAACCGGAGGGTTTTAGTCCGTAGGACAACAGACAATCATACCATAGGCTAGCTTCTAGGGTTTAGCCTCTCCGATCTCGTGGTAGATCAACTCTTGTACTACTCATATTATCAAGAATAATCAAGCAGGACGTAGGGCTTTACCTCCATCAAGAGGGCTCGAACCTGGGTAAAACATCGTGTCCCCTGCCTCCTGTTACCATCTGCCTTAGACAAACAGTTCGGGACCCCCTACCCGAGATCCGCCGGTTTTGACACCGACAACGTCGGTGGAGTTTGGAGGGGCCCATGAGGCAGGGGGCGCACCCTAGGGGGGCGCCCTCCACCCTCGTGATCGCCTCGTGGCTTTCTTGACGGAGGGTCCAAGTCTCCTGGATCTTATCTGATGAGAAAATCACGTTTCTGAAGGTTTCATTCCGTTTGGACTCCGTTTGATATTCTGTTTCTCCGAAGCACAGAAATAGGCAAAAAGGCAATTCTGGGCTGGGCCTCCAGTTAATAGGTTAGTCCCAAAAATAATATAAAAGTGGAAAATAAAGCCCAATATGGTCCAAAACAGTAGATAATATAGCATGGAGCAATCAAAAATTACAGATACGTTGGAGACGTATCATATGTCCATATACCCTAAAAACATCGGGGAGCAGAATAGATCGAGAGTTCTGCCGCCAGAAGCCTCTATAACCACCAAAAACCAATCTAGACCCATTCCGGCACCCTGCCGGAGGGGGGGAATCCCTCACTGGTGGCCATCTTCATCATCTCGTCGCTCCCCATGACGAGGAGGGAGTAGTTCACCCTCGGGGCTGAGGGTATGTACCAGTAGCTATGTGTTTGATCTCTCTCTCTCTCTCTCTCTCTCTCTCGTGTTCTTGAGTCGGCACGATCTTGATGTATTGCGAGCTTTGCTATTATATTTGGATCTTATGATGTTTCTCCCCCTCTACTATCTTGTAATGGATTGAGTTTTCCCTTTGAAGTTATCTTATCGGATTGAGTCTTTAAGGATTTGAGAACACTTGATGTATGTCTTGCATGCGCTTATCTATGGTGACAATGGGATATCACGTGATCCACTTGATGTATGTTTTGGTGATCAACTTGCGAGTTCCGTGACCTCATGAACTTATGCATAGGGGTTGGCACACGTTTTCGTCTTGACTCTCCAGTAGAAACTTTGGGGCACTCTTTGAAGTTCTTTGTGTTGGTTGAATAGATCAATCTGAGATTGTGTGATGCATATCGTATAATGATACCCGCGGATACTTGAGGTGACATTGGAGTATCTAGGTGACATTAGGGTTTTGGTTGATTTGTGTCATAAGTTGTTATTCTAGTACGAACTCTAGGATAGATTGAACGGAAAGAATAGCTTCGTGTTATTTTACTACGGACTCTTGAATAGATCGATCAGAAAGAATAACTTTGAGGTGGTTTTGTACCCTACCGTAATCTCTTCGTTGGTTCTCCGCTATTAGTGACTTTGGGGTGACTTTTTGTTGCATGTTGAGGGATAGTTATATGATCCAATTATGTTATTATTGTTGAGAGAACTTGCACTAGTGAAAGTATGAACCCTAGGCCTTGTTTCCTAGCATTGCAATACCGTTAACGCTCACTTTTACCACTTGCTACCTTGCTGTTTTTATATTTTCAGATTACAAAAACCTTTATCTACCATCCATATTGCACTTGTATCACCATCTCTTTGCCGAACTAGTGCACCTATACAATTTACCATTGTATTGGGTGTGTTGGGGACACAAGAGACTCTTTGTTATTGGGTGTGTTGGGGACACAATTTACCATCTCTTTGTTGTTATGGGATGAAGTCGGAGCATGATTTATTTACTGATTGTCTTCCTTATGAGTGGCGGACGGGGACGAGCGATGGTCTTTTCCTACCAATCTATCCCCCTAGGAGCATGCGCGTAGTACTTTGTTTCGATAACTAATAAATTTTTGCAATAAGTATGTGAGTTCTTTATGACTATTGTTGAGTCCATGGATTATACGCACTCTCACCCTTCCACCATTGCTAGCCTCTCTAGTACCGCGCAACTTTCTCCGGTACCATAAACCCACCATTTACCTTCCTCAAAACAACCACCATACCTACCTATTATGGCATTTCCATAGCCATTTCGAGATATATTTTCATGCACGTTTCCACCGTTCCGTTTATTATGACACGCTTCTATTGGGGAACGTAGCAATTTCAAAAAAATTCCTACGCACATGCAAGATCATGGTGATGCATAGCAACGAGAGGGGAGAGTGTTGTCCACGTACCCTCGTAGACCGTAAGCGGAAGCGTTAGCACAACACGGTTGATGTAGTCGTACGTCTTCACGATCCGACCGATCAAGTACTGAACGTACGGCACCTCCGAGTTCAGCACACGTTCAGCCCGATGACGTCCCTCGAACTCCGATCTAGTCGAGTGTTGAGGAAGAGTTTCGTCAGCACGATGGCGTGGTGACGATGTTGATGTTCTACCGACGCAGGGCTTCGCCTAAGCACCACTACAGTATTATCGAGTTGGACTATGATGGAGGGGGCACCACACACGGCTAAGAGACGATCAACTTGATCAACTTGTGTGTCTAGAGGTGCCCCCCTTCCCCTGTATATAAAGGAGCAAGGGGAGAGGTGGCCGGCCTAGGAGGAGGGCGCGCCAAGGGGGGAGTCCTACTCCCACCGGGAGTAGGACTCCTCCTTCCCTTGTTGGAGTAGGAGAGAAGGAAAGAGGGGGAGAGGAACAAGGAAAAGTGGGCTGCACCCCTTCTCCAATTCGGACCAGAGGGGGGCCGCGCGCCTCCTTCCTTTTGGCCTCTCTCCTCTATTCCCGTATGGCCTAATAAGGCCCATATACTCCCCGGCGAATTCCAGTAACTCTCCGGTACTCCGAAAATACCCGAATCACTCGGAACCTTTCCGATGTCCGAGTATAGTCATCCAATATATCGATCTTTACATCTCGACCATTTCGAGACACCTCATCATGTCCCCGATCTCATCCGGGACTCCGAACTCCTTTGGTACATCAAAACTCATAAACTCATAATATAACTGTCATCGAAACCTTAAGCGTGCGGACCCTACAGGTTCGAGAACAATGTAGACATGACCGAGACATGTCTCTAGTCAATAACCAATAGCAGAAGCTGGATGCTCATATTGGCTCCCACATATTCTACGAAGATCTTTATCGGTCAGACCGCATAACAACATACGTTGTTCCCTTTGTCATTGGTATGTTACTTGCCCGAGATTTGATCGTCGGTATCTCAATACCTAGTTCAATCTCGTTATCGGCAAGTCTCTTTACTCGTTCCGTAAGACATCATCCCGCAACTAACTCATTAGTTGCAATGCTTGCAAGGCTTACGTGATGTGCATTACCGAGAGGGCCGAGAGATACCTCTCCGACAGTCAGAGTGACAAATCCTAATATCGAAATACGCCAACCCAACAAGTACCTTCGGAGACACCTGTAGAGCACCTTTATAATCACCCAGTTACGTTGTGACGTTCGGTAGCACACAAAGTGTTCGTCCGGTAAACAGGAGTTGCATAATCTCATAGTCATAGGAACATGTATAAGTTATGAAGAAAGCAATAGCAACAAACTAAACGATCAAGTGCTATGCTAACGGAATGGGTCAAGTCAATCACATCATTCTCCTAATGATGTGATGCCGTTAATCAAATGACAACTCATGTCTTTGGTTAGGAAACATAACCATCTTTGATCAACGAGCTAGTCAAGTAGAGGCATACTAGTGACACTCTGTTTGTCTATGTATTCACACATGTATTATGTTTCTGGTTAATACAATTCTAGCATGAATAATAAACATTTATCATGATATAAGGAAATAAATAATAACTTTATCATTTCCTCTAGGGCATATTTCCTTCAGCTTCATCATTGTCATATTGCTTTGCATGATCATGTAGTTGACATCGTATTTGTGGCAAAGCCACCATTCATAATTCTTTCATACATGTCACTCTAGATTCATTGCACATCCCGGTACACCGCCGGAGGCATTCATATAGAGTCGTATTTTGTTCTAAGTATCGAGTTGTAAGTAAATAAAAGTGTGATGATCATCATTATTAGAGCATTGTCCCAGTGAGGAAAGGATGATGGATACTATGATTCCCCCACAAGTCGGGATGAGACTCCGGACGAAAAAATATAAAAAAAGAAAAAAGAGGCTATAAAAAAGAGGAGAAGGCCCAAAAAACAAAAAAATGAGAGAAAAAGAGAGAAGGGGCAATGTTACTATCCTTTTACCACACTTGTGCTTCAAAGTAGCACCATGATGTTCATGATAGAGAGTCTCCTATGTTGTCACTTTCATAAGCTAGTGGGAATTTTACATTATAGAACTTGGCTTGTATATTCCAATGATGGGCATCCTCAAATTGCCCTAGGTCTTCGTGAGCAAGCAAGTTGGATGCACACCCACTTAGTTTCTTTTGTTTAGCTTTCATACGCTTGTTGCTCTAGTGCATCCGTTGCATGGCAATCCCTACTCACTCAAATTGATATCTATTGATGGGCATCTCCATAGCCCTTTGATACGCCTAGTTGATGTGAGACTATCTTCTCTTTTTGTCGTCTCCACAACACACCATTCTATTCCACCTATAGTGCTATGTCCATGGCCCACGCTCATGTATTGCGTGAAGATTTAAAAAGTTTGAGAACATCAAAAGTATGAAACAATTGCTTGGCTTGTCATCGGGGTTGTGCATGATTTAAATATTTTGTGTGATGAAGATAGAGCATAGCGAGACTATATGATTTTGTAGGGATAGCTTTCTTTGGCCATGTTATTTTGAGAAGACATGATTGCTTAGTTAGTATGCTTGAAGTATTATTATTTTTATGTCAACATTAAACTTTTGTCTTGAATCTTATGGATCTGAATATTCTTGCCACAATAAAGAAGATTACATTGATAAATATGTTAGGTAGCATTCCACATCAAAAATTCTGTTTTTATCATTTACCTACTCGAGGACGAGCATGAATTAAGCTTGCGGATGCTTGATATGTCTCCAACGTATCTATAATTTTTGAATGTTCCATGCTATTATATTATTTGTTTTCGATGTTTATGGGCTTCGCTAAACACTTTTATATTATTTTTGGGACTAACCTATTAACCCGAGGCCCAGCCCAAAATGTTGTTTTATTGCCTATTTCAGTGTTCCGTAGAAAAGGAATATCAAACGGAGTCCAAATGGAATGAAACCTTCAGGAGAGTTATTTTTGGAACGGAAGCAATCCAGGAGACTTGGAGTAGCCGTGAGGGAAGCTTCGAGGAAGCCACGAGGCAGGGAGGTGCGCCCTACCCCCCTTGGCGCGCCCCCACCCTCGTGGGCCCCTCATGGCTCCCCTGACTGACTTCTTTCGCCTATATATGTCCATATACCCTAAAACATCGGGGAGCAGAAGAGATCGGGAGTTCCGCCGCCATAAGCCTCCATAGCCACCGAAAACCAATCTAGACCCGTTCCGGCACCCTGCCGGAGGGGGGGGGGAATCCCTCACCAGTGGCCATCTTCATCATCCCGGCGCTCTCCATGACGAGGAGGGAGTAGTTCACCCTCGGGGCTGAGGGTATGTACTAGTAGCTATGCATTTGATCTCTCTCTCTCTCTCTCGTGTTCTTGAGTCGGCACGATCTTGATGTATCGCGAGCTTTGCTATTATATTCAAATCTTATGATGTTTCTGCCCCTCTACTCTCTTGTAATGGATTGAGTTTTCCCTTTGAAGTTATCTTATCGGACTGAGCCTTTAAGGATTTGAGAACACTTGATGCATGTCTTGCATGTGCTTATCTTTGGTGACAATGGGATATCACGTGATCCACTTGATGTATGTTTTGGTGATCAACTTGCGAGTTCTGTGACCTCATGAACTTATGCATAGGGGTTGCGCACACGTTTTCGTCTTGACTCTCCGGTAGAAACTTTGGAAAACTCTTTGAAGTTCTTTGTGTTGGTTGAATAGATGAATCTGAGATTGTGTGATGCATATCGTGTAATCAGACCCACGGATACTTGAGGTGACATTGGAGTATCTAGGTGACATTAGGGTTTTGGTTGATTTGTGTCTTAAGTTGTTATTCTAGTACGAACTCTAGGATAGATTGAACGGAAAGAATAGCTTCATGTTATTTTACTACGGACTCTTGAATAGATCGATCAGAAAGAATAACTTTGAGTTGGTTTTGTACCCTACCATAATCTCTTCGTTGGTTCTCCACTATTAGTGACTTTGGAGTGCCTTTTTGTTGCATGTTGAGGGATAGTTACATGATCCAATTATGTTATTATTGTTGAGAGAACTTGCACTAGTGAAAGTATGAACCCCAGGACTTGTTTCCTAGCATTGCAATACCGTTTACGCTCAATTTTACCACTTGCTACCTTGCTGTTTTTATATTTTCATATTACAAAAACCTTTATGTACCATCCATATTGCACTTGTATCACCATCTCTTCGCCGAACTAGTGCACCAATACAATTTACCATTGTATTGGGTGTGTTGGGGACACAAGAGACTCTTTGTTATTTGGTTATAGGGTTGTTTGAGAGAGACCATCTTCATCCTACGCCTCCCACGGATTGATAAACCTTAGGTCATCCACTTGAGGGAAACTTGCTACTGTCCTACAAACCTCTGCACTTGGAGGCCCAACAACATCTACAAGAAGAAGGTTGTGTAGTAGACATCACAGGACAGCTTGGCTCGTCAAGAGCTCGACTAGCAATTCGGCCTCTTAGGGAGTCCTGGATTAAGGGGTCTCCGGACAGCCGGACTATATCCATTGGCCGGACTGTTGGACTATGAAGATACAAGATTGAAGACTTCGTCTCGTGTCCGGATGGGACTTTACTTGGCGTAGAAGGCAAGCTAGGCAATACGGATATGTATATCTCCTCCTTTGTAACCGACCTTGTGTAACCCTAGCCCCCTCCGGTGTCTATATAAACCAGAGGGTTTTAGTCCGTAGGACAACAGACAATCATACCATAGGCTAGCTTCTAGGGTTTAGCCTCTCAGATCTCGTGGTAGATCAACTCTTGTAACACTCATATCATCAAGAACAATCAAGCAGGACGTAGGGTTTTACCTCCAGCAAGAGGGCCTAAACCTGGGTAAACATCGTGTCCCCTGCCTCCTATTACCATCCGCCTTAGACGCACAGTTCGGGACCCCCTACCCGAGATCCGCCGGTTTTGACACCGACATTGGTCCTTTCATTGAGAGTTCCACTGTGCCGTCACCGTAAGGAAGGATGCCTCGTCTCGTTGTTAAAAACAACATTACCGCCGGGGGAGCCCTGGCTGTCGGCCAAACTCTCCGGCTAGGCAGTTTCATCATGACCGCCCGTTCGGCTGCTGCACCGATGATGACTTCTCGGATCATCGAAAACAGCCTCCATGTTGGCTCGGAATTTGCCGAGCAGATGGATCCAATGGAGCTCTCATCCCTAAACGAGCTCTTGGATCGCATCACCGTCTTGGGAGTTGCTACGAACTATGATCGGATTGGGCTTAAACCCGATCAAAGGGAGATTAACTCTCCACCGGTCACCCATCATATTGCGGTGGTGGAGGAACAATGTGGCGATTCTTCCTCTATCTTGAGGACTAACTATGTTCGGATTCCTGAGCTCTCCGAGCCGGATACCCGTTTACGGGAGGACGTCACCCAAGCCCTGAACCTAGAGTCAGGTGGCGGGCCAGACTTATCGGGCAACATCCCGAAACCCAAATTTCCAAGATTGGAAACTCCTCGGCCCCTGGGTCTCAGATCGGGTAAGGGTTCATACTCAAAGCCACCCACCCACCCAAGCATAAACGATCTTTCCCACATCAGGCAAGCTCCCCAGGAAATAGTACATCATTATTGGGCCAGATTCCTCCTTGTGATGAACAAGGTTAAGGACTGTCGCGAGGAAGACGCAGTCTCATTTTTCTCCAATAATTGCATGAACAAGGGAATCCTTAACGCCATAAGTCGCCGTGACATATCACGCTTCGCCGACTTGGCATCCATAGTACGAAAGTACTGTGCGATGTAAAGCGCCTGGAAAACCGAAACAAAATTTTGGGATAATCCGGCTCCAAATATAGACCCAGTCCAAAGTAAAAGGGTGCACTATCATAAGACACACGAGTTAATTACAAAGAAGCAAACACCCTCTACAGGGCGTGGAACCGTACTGGAGGGATGGCTCAACGGATCCTGCAAAATTCATTGTACAGCGGATACCATACCAACACACAGCCTTATAGCATGTTGGGTACTCCAGCAGGTGGCCAAAAGTGGTGAGGATCTTCTCATCCCAGATGCCACAGAGCACCATCCCGGGAATAACAATACAATATTAACAGTCTTTGAAACCTTCGCATCAAATAATAGGCGCAAGCGAACACTCCGCAGCCTTGCCGAAATCTGCCACATGGCAGCAATAAATCCATGGAGTGACACAGTTATTACCTTCAATGCCAGTGATGAACCTAAATGACGAACAGCCCGAGCACCAGCTGCACTGGTCCTCAGTCCAATTGTGGACGGCTTTCGACTCACCAAAGTACTCATGGACGGCGGCAGTGGATTAAACCACATATATGAGGAAACCCTTCAGAAAATGGAAATAGACTGGAACCGCATTGAGCAAAGCAGCACAACCTTCAGAGGAATCATCCCCAGTCGAGAAGCACGCTGTGCTGGGAACATCACACTAGATGTGGTATTCGGCACGCCGGAGAACTATAGGTTCGAAGAAATTACATTCCAAGTGGCCCCGTTCAGTAGCGGATACCACACCCTTTTAGGGCGGGAGGCGTTCACGTTCTTCCAAGCTATACCCCATTACGGGTACATGAAGCTCAAAATGCCCGGGCCCAACGGAATCATCACTCTCGCTAGTGATCCGGACACAGCACTCCGCGCCAAAAACAAAACAGCCGCATTGGCCCTCGAGGCATTATCCGAAGCCCTTGCGGCCGAGGAATTAACTGCACTGCGCTCCGTAGTGGGCAGGGACGACGTGATACTTGACAAGAGATCCAAGTCCACCTCTTTTAAACCAGCGGATGAAATAGTCAAATTCCAAGTCCACCCAACGGACCCTACAAAAACAGCCTCCATCGGGGCATAGTTAAACCCCGCTGGGGATGCCGCACTACGAGAGTTCCTGCGCGAGAATTGGGACATATTCGCCTGGCAACCCTCAGACATGCCAGGAATCCCACGCAGGCTGGCGAACACAGCCTTAATATTCTAAAGGGATTCAAGCCGGTCAAGCAGACTCTTCGGCGTTTCTCTGAACCTAAGAGACAAGCTATGGGAGAAGAACTAGCCAAGTTATTGGAGGCCGGATTCATTAGAGAAATAAAATACCCGGACTGGCTAGCAAACCTGGTGATGGTACCAAAGAAGGACAAATCCTGGCGCCTACGTGTCGATTTCAAGGACCTCAACAAGGCTTGCCCAAAGGATCCCTTCCCCCTCCCCCACATCAATCAAATTATCGATGCTACTGCAGGACACGATTCATTGTGTTTCCTCGACGCATACTCCGGCTACCAACAAATCAAGATGGCGGAGTCCGACCAAGCCGCAATGGCATTTATCACACCATACGGCCCCTTCTGTTTCAACATAATGCCTTTTGGGCTCAAAAATGCCGGTGCAACATATCTGCGCATGATTCAGACCTGTCTGGAGAAACAGATCGGCAAAACAGTAGAGGCATACGTAGATGATGTGGTCATCAAAACCAAACACGTCGACTCTCTAATAGACAACTTGAGGCTCACATTCGACAACCTCCGAACATACGACATCAAGCTCAATCCGGAAAAATGCATTTTCAGTGTACCAGCCGGAAAGCTCCTGGGTTTCATTGTCTCCAGTAGAGGAATTAAAGCAAATCCGGCCAAAATCCGAGCTCTATCACAGTTGGCTATACCAACGGACCTGAAACAAATCCAGAAATTAACCGGATGTGTGGCGGCTCTAAGCCGCTTTATCTCCCGCTTAGGAGAAAAGGCATTACCCCTTTATCGCCTCCTTCAGCGCACCGAACACTTCAAATGGACGGACGCTACCATAGCCGGATTGGAAGAATTAAAAGCCATACTGGCAACCAACCTAATCCTGACCGCGCCAAACATCAGTGAACCAATGCTGTTGTACATTGTGGCAACTCATCAAGTTGTAAGCGCAGTGCTCGTCATTGAACGAGAAACGGACGGACATAAATTCCCCCTTCAAAAGCCGTTATATTATGTATCCACTGTCCTCACTCCATGCAAATCACGGTACCCACATTATCAAAAGATAGCCTATGCGGTATTCATGGCATCCCAGAAGCTGCTACACTACTTTCAAGAGTGTTCAATTACAGTAGCCTTGGAAGTGCCAGTTAATGATATTATAAACAACCGCGATGCCATGGGCCGGATTGCCAAATGGGCCATTGAGCTCCTCCCGTTCGACATAAGATACAAACCCCGATGAGCCATTAAATCGCAAGTATTGGCCGACTTTGTCGCCGAATGGACGGATGCCAGACTTCCTAAAGAGTACGGCGCATACTCCAATTGGATCATGCACTTCGACGACTCCAAAATGCTGGCTGGTCTGTGGGCTGGCGTCGTCCTGACATCCCCAACCGGAGATACAGTTCAATACGTACTGTAGATACTATATACAGACTCCAACAACGTAGCCGAATACGAAGCCCTGTTACATGGTCTTCGGATGGCAGTCTCCATGGGCATTCAACGCCTGGTGGTGCGTGCGGATTCGAACCTCGCAATATCCCAAATAAATGGAGACTTTGATGCCAAGGATCCGAAGATGGCATCCTATCGCAACGCTGTCCTAAAGATGTCAGCTTGGTTCGAGGGGCTCGAATTTCACCATGTGGCTCGGGAAAACAATCAGGCGGCGGATATCCTCGCCTGCATCGGCGCAAAACGCGATGCGGTACCCCCCAACATCTTTTTGGAGAGGTTGTTTAAGCCATCCATGGTATGGGAAGGGGGCACCGGTAAAAATAGTCCGGACCCAGCCAAAATGCCCGATACCGAACACTCTGACATAATCGAAGGCTCTGCCACCGAAATAACACCTTCAACCCATGTAATAATGGCCATCATCGCCCCTGGACAGAACCATTCCTGGCCTACCTAACTAGGTAGGAACTTCCCGAGGACCAAAATGAGGCACGCTGCATAGTGCGGCGATCTAAAGCCTACAAGGTCCACAAGGGAGAGCTGTATAAAAAAAGCACTATCGGAGTCCTTCAAAGGTGCATCTCCAAAGAGGAAGGGCGGAAGCTTTTGGCAGAAAATCACACCGGACTCGGCGGCCACCACGCTGTAGCCCGGGCCCTTGTAAGCAAGGCCTTCCGTACATGTTTTTATTGGCTGACGGCCTGGGTAGATGTACAGGACTTGGTCCAACAATGCGTCGGTTGCCAGCTTTTTGCAAACCAAAGCCACATGCCACCCACCACCCTCCAAACAATCCCCGTTACCTGGCCCTTGGCGGTTTGGGGGCTTGACATGGTTGGACCACTTAAGGGGGGAACCCATAAGAAAAAATACTTACTGGTCATGGTGGATAAATTCACCAAATGGATAGAAGCCAAACCTGTTAAAACGGCCGAATCCGGACCGGTGATAGACTTCATATCCGTGGTTGTGCACCGTTATGGTGTCCCCCACAACATCATCACTGATAACGGCACAAACTTCACGGCCGATGAGGTAAAACTCTAGTGCATTAACATGGGCATTAAGCTCGATTATGCCTCGGTCTATCACCCACAAACTAATGGCCAAGTTGAGCGAGCAAATGGTCTTATCATGAGCGGCATCAAACCTAGATTAGTGCGGTACTTAAAGGAGTCTAACATGCACTGGGTAGAGGAGCTCGACTCCGTACTCTGGGGGCTGCGGACCACGCCAAATCGTACTACCGGATACACACCCTTCTTTATGGTGTACGGCGCAGAGGCGGTTCTGCCCTGCGACATAATTCATGACTCACCTCGAGTGCGCATGTACGAAGAAGGAGAAGCCGAGCTCGATCGGCAGGACTGTCTGGACACCCTGGAGGAGGAGCGCGACGTGGCAAAAGCCCGTTCCGCATTCTATCAGCAACAGGCTCGCAGATACCAAAGCAGAGAAGTACGGGCCAAAACTTATAACGCCGGCGAGCCAGTTCTACGCCTGCCGGAGAAGAAAAAGACCAAGCTCGAGCCCAAATGGGAAGGTCCCTTCATTATTGACCAAGTTCTGACCAGTGGAGCGTACCATCTACGGGATGCATCGAATAATCGACTTGAGCCGAACCCATGGAACGCATCCAGGCTCCGAAGATTCTACGCCTAGTGTCGGACTCTTTGTGCGTCTCCTTACTCTGTCCATTTTTTGCATATACATTATCTGGTTTTTTCTCTTCCTTTCTTTTATTCTTTCTCAAGGCCTTCAAGGGCCAACTTGTGCCTTGCTTGCACACTATTGACGCGCTAACCGCGCTCATTATACCTGGGGGCTTCTTACACAGAAGCTTAATGATTCATATGGGCTTCATGCCCCGCACATGTGTTATTCTTCCGCATGTACCTTTTCTTCGCCATTATATGCATCAATATGACTTAAGTTTTGGCCAAGCTGGGTTGCCTGGCTCTTATATTTATGCCCTACATTCCCGTTAATTCGGCTAGGGCATAAGGGGAGCACCTCTACGATTGTTACTGTCGGGTCAGCCGGATGTGTACCTCAGACTGGGTGAAGCCGAAAGCTAGCGTTCTTAAGGGAATATTCGGTCGATGAACAAAAGATGATTTTTATTTATTTTCCATATGTGCCCCCGGATGTTTTTACCTGCATCTCCTCTCGCAGTCCGGACATGCACTTTAGGGCAGGCGTACCCAGGGAAAGGAACCCTTAACGGAACTATTCTCACTGGAAGATGTTTCTTACTACCCATGTAATATAACATAACTAGTTGGATACTTATCTGTTCAAGCACTAATGACCCCTACGCCTGGTTTCCACGCATACCCCGGTTGTTATATAACTGAGCGGGTATTCGGATACACTCCGGACTATTGGGTCCCGAGGTTGAAGCGAAAAGGTCCGCCATGACAAATGATTTACAATCCGGCTAGAAGGCATCATACATGTCACTTTAATTACATAATCATGTAGACTGACTAAATTTCTGTTCTATACCATCCAACAGGCTGTCTAGCCTACAATCCTGTTGGGAATACTTTGCGGCTAATTCTACTTGCCCCTACACTAAGCTAACAGGGATCTCTTTCCCATCGGGCCCCACAGGTCCGACCTCGGCCATGTGGTTTGGGTCAGCCTTGGTATACCGCGTCTTCACCATGGCCTAGGCTTCCCTGGCACCTTGATGGCAGGCCGATATCTTCCATAATCGGAAGCGTCGCCGTGCTCCCTTGAGCTTCTCCGCAAGCTCTCCAATGCCTTCTAGCAGGGAGACAGATGGCCACAAGGCCTGGGCAATACCTTGCATCACCTGCCGAACTTGTTCGTGCAGTTGTGAGAGCTCGGGTAGAAGATCACCTGCAGACCCGGGCATCTCCTCCGTGGGACGACCCGTCGGCATACCTGCAGATATAACTCTATTAGCCGGCTTCTCCGCCGCACCCTTTCAAGGGTTCGTTCAAGCACTTACTGAAAATGCCGCGTCGAAGCCGCTTATTCTCCTTCTCGGAGTCCGCAAGATGGGCTCGAACATCTTTCAGTTCCACGCTCAGCTTGGTATTGGCGTCTTGGAGATTGTTTTTCTCCCGCGTGACCTTAGTCAGCACGCGTTCACTAGCCTTTAGCTGTCGTACGACATGTTGGTCCTTCGGATTCTCTCCGGAGTCATCTGCAATATCTACTGTTAGATCTACAGCCATGCCGCACACTATATGGTACCTATCATTCTTTGAAACAAATTATTACCAGCTGGGGACTTTTCAGGTTCCTTCAATGCGGCAATGGCGGCCCGAAGTTGGGTCTTGCATTCCTCTAGCTCCAGTGACAGTCGAGTATTCTTCTCTGTAAGAACCTGCACAATAAATGATCCTTAAATCAGTTGTGCCAACTGTTTCAAGTCTCAGGGGCTACTGATACATATAATCGTTAGATTTGCTTACCCGTACATCCCTTACATACTAGTCCGTGGCTCTGGCTAGACCATTTTGAGCAGCACGGAGGTACGCGTCTCCAGAATTGAAGGCATCAAATGCTTCTCGTGAGAAGCAAGCGTCACGGAGTACGGCCCGACGACGCCTATGATTCATGGCGCTCTCCACTTCTGAATTTGTAGCGGGCAGTCTATCCGCATCCTCTGTAGGAGGAGCATCCGGTGTCCTCCCATGTCGGCTTCCGCCTCTATGTCCGGCCCTGGAGCCCGACTGGTGGAAGCATGATCGGCAGCCTCTCCGGACATATGCTGGCGAGCGATTTTTCTATTAAAGAAACCTGGACATCATTACATTTTGAGAAAGACGACAACCACGGAGCGGGGTTTTTGTCATACCTCTGCGTCGACGTCTCCGTCCGGACCGCCTTCCTTTTTGGCCTACCCGGCCTCGATGCCTCTTGTTGGCGAGTTGCTGCGGGTTCGGCACGGCGTCCCGAATGCCTTCCCTGTAAAACACCATATGTATATGGTAGGTGAAGTGTCTAAAAGGGGATCCTAGTTTTTGGAGTTGGGATTTTGGTTTTTCTTACGTGTGACGCAGGGAGAAGTCCGGGATAGTCGGCCGCAATGGCCACCATGGCATCATCATAGCTCAATCTATCAGCTCCACGAATATGTCTGGATCTTCTTCGAGTCCGGGACCGAGGGCCCAGTCAGGGTCCTCTAGTTGTGGAGATGGTCTGTTGACCTCCCTTACGGCTTTTCGCAGTTCCTGCCGTACAATGGCAAGGTGAGTACCTACGACAAAGAATGCGGGAAGAATGGGAGTAAGGAGATATAACTCACCCAGCTTGGAGGGTTGTACATGGAGAATCCATCTCGTGGCTTGATGCGGATGAACTCCTCTTCCTCTTCCTTGAACAACTCGGACAAATTTTTTGGTAAGAAGCAGCGGTGTCCGGTCCCTTACGCCCGCAACGGGTGGCATCATCTTCCCCGTTAAAACACCACAGGTGGTGCTCTCGATATTGAAGTGGCTGAACTCCCCGCATTATGCATATTGACATAACCTCGATTACTGTCAACCCTGATTGAGCCAGTGCTTTAATCCGGCTCATAAGGTAAAGGACTTCTCCGTTGTCTTCCTCCTGGGGGCTCCGTGGGCGCCAGCTTCGGCGTTTCTTCAGAGGAGCATTGTTGAACTCAGGAAGACCCCGCTGAACAGGGTCCGGAAGGGGGACGTCCTCCATATAAAACCATTCCGAAGGCCAGTCCTCGGACGCCTTCTTTGGAGTACCGGACAGGTATCCAGTTTCGGCGATGCGCCATATTTCGGCTCTGCCTACTTGATAAAGTGACCCCTTCTGTGTGCGGGGGACGAGGCAAAATAACCTTTTCCACAGCTTGAAATGAGCCTCGCAGCCCAACAATAACTCGCAGAGGGCAACGTAGCCGGTGATGTGTAATATGGAAGCAGGGGTGAAATTATGTAGTTGGAGGTCGTAAAACTCCAGGAGCCCGCGGAGGAACGGATGAATTGGAAATCCGAGTCCCCTTAATAAGTAAGGAACAAGGCATACCCGCTCCCCCGTGGAGGGGCTGGGGAAGCTCTCTGCTTGCTCCCCGCCATTATAGGTGGCGAGCCCGGCTCAGACGGGAACCATATATGCTGGAGGGAGAAATCCCTGAGTCTGCAGTTCGACTAATCGACTGTGTGAGACAGAACGCCTCTCCCAATCACCGGGCTTAGGGCTATGGGGGTGAGAGGAGGAGCTGCGGTGGTCGGCCATGTTGGAGTGCATTTTTCCGAAGCGCGCTTCGATGGATTCTCGTTGTGGGAGGATGGTATGGATTGGATCTAAGAATCCCCATCCCTTTAATAGACAATTTAATTATCTGGCTAGGGGGGCGAATGTAAAAACGCCCTGGCTCCTCGTATTCATTCGAAGCGTGGAAGATAGCCCTTATTAGGCGCGGAAGCCAAGAGGTCCAACATTTATGGGGCTAGACACTACTTAACAAACATTCAAAATTTGGAGAAGAACCCGCCTTGCAATGCCGAAGACAATACCGCGTGTCGGACTTGACGTCATTGAAGCCTGGTTCGGGGGCTACTGAGGGAGTCCTGGATTAGGGGGTCTCCGGACAGCCGGACTATATCCTTTGGCCGGACTGTTGGACTATGAAGATACAAGATTGAAGACTTCGTCTCGTGTCCGGATGGGACTTTACTTGGCGTAGAAGGCAAGCTAGGCAATACAGATATGTATATTTCCTCCTTTGTAACCGACCTTGTGTAACCCTAGCCCCCTCCGGTGTCTATATAAACCAGAGGGTTTTAGTCCGTAGGACAACAGGCAATCATACCATAGTCTAGCTTCTAGGGTTTAGCCTCTCAGATCTCGTGGTAGATCAACTCTTGTAACACTCATATCATCAAGAACAATCAAGCGGGTCGTAGGGTTTTACCTCCATCAAGAGGGCCCGAACATGGGTAAACATCGTGTCTCCTGACTCCTATTACCATCCGCCTTAGACGCACAGTTCGGGGCCCCCTACCGGAGATCCGCCGGTTTTGACACCAACAGCCTCCGTCCTAGTCCCGACCAAGTGGCGACAATCGTACCGTGCGTACATAACTACGCACTAAAAATACCATGGGCACGGATGGAGGCATAACCAGCTTGTGATCCACAATATAGCTCGACCAACCTGGACACACATACTTTCACTATTTCCTTTTCCCCCTTTCTTCAGGTTTCTTTTTCACATGCCTTTCCTGACGTCTTGACCATCGATTCTTTTGGAAGGATAAAAACATCAAGACGACAAGAAGCATGGACGTACTGGGGAATTTTTAGGTGGTTTCTTTAACGATCCCTTTACCTGTTTTCAGGACCCACACACAGCTCTCCCCTGATTAAGGCATAGTAAATAGCCTTCTGCTTATTGCACTACTTGTATAAATGTGCTTCAACGCACCAATGAAATTATAATGGAAATAGTTTGCGGCCCAACTTTTACGGCTCTAGCTTACTACCTTTTCTTCTTTTTCTTTTTTGATAACTTTATCAAATAGCACCCGTACACTCTGGTACGTTTCAAATTTGCCAGGGGCTTCATAGCACCCCACAACATGGCAACAAAAGTCCAAACACTTCTATAGTATAGTTCGGCACCCCGAATTTAGCACTATATGCATTGGCTCTGAATCATGTCTTTGGTCAATAGTTGGGTTGCCCGGCTCCTGTGCTTACTATCTTACGTTCCGCTGTATCGGCTAGGGTAGTAAAGGGAGAACTACTGCGATTGTGCCCTGGTTTACCC
The DNA here is from genome assembly GCA_034509565.1 of Triticum monococcum. NCBI lineage: Eukaryota > Viridiplantae > Streptophyta > Magnoliopsida > Poales > Poaceae > Triticum > Triticum monococcum. The sequence continues at coordinate 68,302,399 of CM067842.1, read as the reverse complement.
GGATGAGCACCTCAGTAGAGAAAGCCGAAAACTGACTGTCATGATGCGGCGAGAGCCAGCAGCTCTTCGGAGGTCTCAAATCCTTAGAGATTTTTCTGCATTCCGCGAGGGATTGGTACTTACCCTATCAAATGTTTACAGCATCCTAGTTCGGATACTAGGGGCTGCGCCTATATTTCTATTGTCAAACTCCTATGGCTAAGTGAGGGTGCTAAAGCCGCATAGTCCGATTGCCAGGTTCATCGCGCTAAACACCTCCTTCAAGGACCAAACAATTGGATCAAGAGTGTTTAGATTACATCCCGAACACCCCCGTATTTCCTACGTGGGGGCAGAATCCGACGACTGATCAACTCTCAGATTTCACATAACACGGCCGCACAGGAGGAGAAATTCTTTAAATAACAAAACATTATATCACATAACGATTTTACTTCATCATACAAGGCAAAGACAACATGAATGTATTCATTCGAAAATAATGTCTTGCGCACATTGCGTTGCCACAATGCGAGACCCCTCCAGGACATCTGCAAAATACCGCTCGGGCATGTGGTGCTCCTTGCCCTCTGGCGCCCCCTCGGTCTTCAGCTTGACGGCGTCCATTTTTGCCCACCACACCTTGATGCGGGCAAAGGCCATGCGCGCACCTTCAATGCAGGCCGATCGCTTGACGACGTCCAGCCGAGCACAGGCGTTCACCAGCCGCTTCACGAGACCGAAGTAGCTGCCGGGCATAGCTTCGGCAGGCCATAGCCGGATTACTAAATCCTTCATGGCCAGTTCGGCCATCCTATGTAGCTCGACCAGCTGTCTTAGCTGATCGGTGATGGGCATTGGATGCTCTGGTGCAAGGTATTGCGACCAGAACAGCTTCTCCATTGTGCTCCCTTCTTCGGCTCGGAAGAACTCCGCAGCGTCGGACACACTGCGCGGCAGATCTGCAAACGCCCCTGGAGAACTCCGAATCCGGGTTAGTAAGAAATACTTCTTCTTCACATACTTGCTTTGGATACTAAACGCCTTACCCACCGCAATCTTCTTGGCCTCCAGTATCTCCTGGAGGGCACCCTGGGCTTCAAATCGGGCCGCTTCTGTGCTTTGACGAGCCTTGGCGAGTTCGGTCTCTCGAGCCGAAACATCACCCTCCAAGGTCTCATCCTTCTTCCCAGCATCCTGGAGCTCTTGCTGGACCTCGTTCAGCCTGGCCTTAAGCTTCTTACGAGCGGCCTGCTCCTTGACAACTTTCCCCTCTGCTTCGGCCACGGCCTTTTTAAGGGCCTCGACCGCGGTCGTCGCTCCCACACATATCATGACACTATGGTCAATATACATCATTTATTCTTTCCAAATATATAGCGAATCATTACATACCTTGCTAGTCTTCCAACTGCTTCCTCGCTTGACCGAGTTCCTCCTCGGCCCGCTCTAGTCTCTGCTTTAGTCGGGAGACTTCGGCAGTATGCGAGGTCGCGGCCAGCAGCGACGCCTGCTTATTCACATCAAACACATTTTAGTTAGTTTCCTGCGAAATTTAATTGATCCTTTGTCCGGCTTTTCTTTCCGAACATCGGACAGTGTCTCAGGGGCTACTGTCTATACTAGGATTCTCCCTGTTACACCGCTTACCTCAAAACCTGTCAGCATGCCGCTGCAGGCTTCGGTTAGTCCGCTCTTGACAGACTGAACCTTCTCAATCATCATACCCATAAGGATACGGTGTTCTTCCACAATGGAAGCGCCTCATAGTGCTGCCAGTAGATTATCTGGTGGCTCTAGTTGGACAGAGGTCACCGGTGGAACAGGCACACCCCCTTCTTTCGAAGGAGGTTGCTCGCCGGATTCCGGAGCCGTATAGGTCCCCGGATTTGTATTTGGCTGGGCGCCTAATTGAGCAAGGCCCCCATCCCCAATCACCATGGGGATCTGCTCCCCCATGTGTCCGAAAGTCGAGATCTTGTCTCCTGGCACCACCCCAGTAGCCTCCTGAACCTCTCCCTGGACTGGGAAAGTCCTTTGGGACAACACCTCATGGTCGCCCTTGGCCGCAGGAGAGTGAGCGGCCGCCGGTGACTCACTAGCCATCGCCTTTGCATCCAACGAACCTCTTGATGAGGATCGCTGGGAGCTGGCGTGGGCCGTACTGCAATGGCATACATTAACATATTATATTATGAAGCAAGAGAGGACCGACGCATGGACATACGTGGGTTCAGGTATTGATGACCCGGTCGGAGGCTTGTTTCGGGGGCTTCGCTCTGGGCTGCTGTTGATGTCCCATGCAGAGTTATCCGCGAGAGGGCCTTTCCCCCTCTTGCACTACAAAAAAGACACATCCGTGACATTTTGGGCCGAACGAAATTTTTTTCTGTCATACATATGACACTTCTATGATGACAATTGTGACAAAACCCGGTATCATCATAGATGTGGTGGGCTCCTACTTCTATGACAAAAAATCATGACAGAAAATGGGCTTTTCGTCCTGGGTGGGCCGGAGACGCAGCTGCATGACATTCTTTGGGCCGTCCATGACGGAAAAAATCGTGGTAGAAGTGAGGGCGAGGAAAATTTCAGGGAGTTCCCAGTTACGGTGGGAGGTCGGGGGCCAAGCGATGCGCGTTTCTCTCGTACACGTACGCGTGTGTGTGCGAGTCGTTGGCTCTAACTGAACCCGAGCGAGGCGTTGGGCTCTAACTGAACCCGAGCAATTGCACTACAGGCTACGCGTTACTGAACCCGAGCGATCAATCGATGGCTATTAACTGAACCCGATCGAGCGATTCCTTCGCTACTGCTGCTAACTGAAGCTGATCGATTGGATGAATGGTGAGCGTTGCGGGGGGGGGGGGGGGGGTGGATGAACAGTGAGCGGTGGCGTTGCCTCTGGATGAACAGGACCCCGTGGTGTGGTGGAGGGCTAGATGAACAGTAGACGGTGGAGGGGTGCCCGTGGAGGGGTGGTTGAACAGGACCCCATGGTGTGGAGGGCTGGATGAACAGTAGACGGTGGGGGGGTGGTTGAACAGTCGCCGGTGGAGTAGCGCGCGGTGGAGGCTGGATGAACAGGAGCCCGTGGAGGCAGGAGGAGGTCGACGGTGGAGATGAACAGTATCCCGTGGAGTCCCGTTTTGCGGTACGCCACACCCCTCCCGATGAACAGGACCCCTGTTTCGACCGTAGGAGGTCCGTTTCGTCCGTTTTGCGATACGCCACACCCCTCCCGATTAACATGACCCCCGTTTCGACCGTAGGAGGTCCGTTTCCTCCATTTTGCGGTACGCCACACCCCTTCCGATCAACAGGACCCCCGTTTCGATCGTAGGAGGTCTGTTTCCTCCGTTTTGCAGTACGTCAGGCCTCGCTTCCATCACCTGTTCCGTCCAAGCCCTCCCGATGAACACGATCACGCATTCTGTTCCGACCCAGCCGGTTCGCTCCCACGCGTTCTGTTGCCTCCCAATGAACACGACGCATTCCGTTGCCTCCCCATGAACACGACGCATTCCGTTACCTACCCATGAACACAACACATTCCGTTGCCTCCCCATGAACACGACGCATTCCATTGCCTCCCCATGGACACGACGACGACATTGTTTCTCTGTTCCAACCCAGCCATGTACACGAGCCCTGGCCGTACATATGCGCGAGTAGGCGTTCGAGACCCCGCCCGTATGTACATAGATGTGACCATATTTTCTTTCTTGCACCCTGGCCGTTGTACGTACGTGTACATGCTACGTGCGCGCCTCTACTACGACACGTGCGCGCCTCTACATCGAACAGTATGTACGTCCATGTTCGCAACCAGAATGACAACGCCACGTACGCTTTGACCAGGTGGGTCCCGACTGTCAGGCACTTCCTTGCGTGCGAAGATGTAGCTGGTGGGTCCCAGCAGTCGGGGGGCGAATCATTTTTTTTGCCCGGACGCACTTCCTTGCATGCGAAGGTGTAGCTAGTGGGTCCCAACAGTCAGGGGGGAAACGTTTTTTCGTGAAATACGGTGGCCCGTCCGGTGGGTCCCCGCTGTCAGGTGGAGGAATAATTATTTTGCACGTAATAAGGAGGCACTTCCTTGCTGTGGCCGTGGACCCAGCTGTCAACCTCTCCACATACAGTCCACGTCCGATGGAAGCCGTTCCTTGACCACGCTGACCATGCCACGCCGAGAGCACCAGGGCGGTGGACGACGGCGAGGCCTAGGAAGGGGACGACACGGAGCCGGGCATGATGCGGCAGTGGATGCCCACGTGTAGAGGAGTATGAGGGTTCACTGGTTCGCTGCGGTGTGAGGCTGCCATCGCCGCAGAATAATAGGGGGTGTGGGTGAGTAGAGGGATGGCCTGGCCAGCGGTGGGAGTATTAGGGGGCGGTGAGGCCTCCGCCGCATCGCAGCCGGCCACGGGAGGCAGGAGCACGAGGCACGACCGGCGCTGGTTTGGGCGGCTGGAGCAAGAAGACCAGAGGTTGAAGAAGCACTACGGCCGTTGGATGGACATCGTACAGTCACTGGAGCTAGAGTCGTGCATATTGACTAAGTTGACAAAGCCCTCCGTCCCCGTCAACTTAGTAGGCCCACAAGTCAGCCTGCCACTATACTGGGTCCCAGCTAATAGGGGGAGCATTCATTTTTTTTGTGCGTAATAAGGAGGCACTTCCTTGAGTGCGAAGATATAGCTAGTGGGTCCGAGCTGTCAGCAGCGGTAATGTTTTTTCGCGAAATACAGAGGCCCTTTCGGTGGGTCCCTGATGTCAGGTGGAGGAATCATTATTTTGCGCGTAATAAGGAGGCATTTCCTTGCGTGCGGCCGTGGACCCAGCTGTCGGCCTCTCCATGTACAGTCCACTTCAGATGCATGTCGGTCGTTGACCACATTAGGCCACGCCGAGAGCACCAGGGCGGTGGATGACGTCGAGGCCTAGGAAGGGAATGACACGGAGGCAGGGAAGACTCGGCAGTTGTTTCCCACGTGGAGGGGAGTACGGCTGTATGAGGGTTTACTGGTTTGTCTGCCGTCGCCAGAGAATAACATCATGTATGGGTGTGTAGAGGGATGGCTAGGCCAGCGATGGAGTACGTTGGGGCGGTGAGGCCTGCGCGGCAGCAGAGCCGGCCGCGGGAAGGGGGGAGCAGGCAGTCCCGCCGGCGCTTGTTTGAGCGGCTGGAGCAGGAAGAGCAGAGATTGAAGAAGCACGACAGCCGTTGGATGGCCATCCAACAGTCACTGCTTGTGCGTCAACCTTTTTTTAGGAAAGCCTCAAATCTGTGGAAAACAGCATACAACCCATCTGCCATTATTTCTAATAATTTATAGCCCATTTGCTAATTATTTAGGTTTTTTTGGATCCCATATTCTTTTTGTTAGCATTACAGCCCATATTCTGGCCACGGTTAAAAAGTTATATGAAATTTTGCATATTTTGGTGCGGTCCGAACTGTTTTTAATCCCGAAATTTTGACTCACATTCAAACTGATTTTAAAAATAAATGTATATCAATATAAAATCCAACAAATTCTCCATGCATAAAAATTAATGTAATTTAAAATCTCGAAATGAAAAAAAGATATTTGAAACTAATTGTCGGGTTGATGTGTTTTAAAAATGTAGAGCCCATTTCTCATTACTGATGGGCCATTTTCTCGGCCAGCCGAATGAAAGCTCTCCTCGTCTTGAAAGATTTGTAGCCCAACAGGCGTGACAAAGCGACTTACTTGGCAAATCACAAAAAACTAGTTGTGGCCGAGGACCCAGCTGTCAGCCTCTCCATGTACAGTACTCTTCCGATGGAATGTCGTTGACCATGTTGACCACGCCGCGCCGAGAGCACCAAGGCGGTGGACGACGACGAGGCCTAGGAAGGGGATGACGCGTAGCTGGGGAAGACGCGACAATGGATGCCCACGCGGAGAGGAGTACGAGGGTTCACTGGTTCGGCTGCAGTGTGAGGCTACCGTCGCCGCAGGGCCTGGCTAGCGGTGGGAGTAGTAGGGGGCGATGAGGCCTCAACGGCAGCACGGCCGGCCACTGGAGGCAGGAGCAGGCGGTCTCCCCGGCGCTGGTTTGGGCAGCTGGTGCAAGAAGAGCAGCAATTGAAGAAGCAGCAGGACCGTTCGATTCAAATCCAACGATTACTGGTGCTAGAATCATTTGTTGACTAAGTTGACAAGCCCTGTGTACGCGCAACTTAGTAGGCCAACAGGTCAGCCTCCCAACCGGTGCGCCCCAGATGTCAGTGGGAGGAATCATTTTTTCGCGTAATAAGGAGGCAATTGATTGCGTGCGGCCAGGCCAGTGGAGGGAGTAGGGTGGGCCGGGGAAGCCTGCGCGGCATCACAGCGGGCCACAAGAGGAGGGAGCAGGCAGTCCCGCCGGCGCTAGTTTAGGCAGCTGGAGCAGGAAGATCAGAGATTGAAGAAGCGCGTCGGCCGTTGGATGGACATCCAACAGTCAGTGCTGCTAGAATCGTGTGTTCATTGACAAAGCCTTGCGTAAACAAGTCAGCCTCGAAATCTGTGGCATGTACAACCCTTTTGCTATTATTTTTATAATTTTTACTCATTTTCTAATTCATATGGAATTTATTGCAGCCCATTTTCCATTTTTAGAATTGCTGGCCATTTTCTGGTTAGTACCAGGGTCAAAAAATTAACTAAATATGTGGGAAATTATGAAAATTCACAAATTTTTGCTGGGGGACGAAATATTCTTAATCCAAAGATTAATAGCCATACTAAAACAAATTTAAAAATAAATTAGTACTATGTCATGTTAAATCCAATGAAATACGTATAAGATATCAGTGAAGAACAAAAACAAAAAAACTTATATCCCATTTGCTATAATTTTTTTTGGAATTTTCAACCCCTTTTGATATTACTTTTAACAGACATTGACCATACTCTTAAGCGAGGCCGGAATGCATCCCTCCTCGTCTTGAAAGATTTGCAGCTCAGTAATTCGGAGAAAACAAATAGGCCTAGCTTGGGTATTCTTCAAAAAGAAATACTGGGCTACCTATTTTCCCAAAGAACTGGTGCATGAGCATTTAGCTTTATTTATTTATTTACTTATTTATGTTTAGGGGACCATGAGCATGTACCTGGGCCGGATTCATGTGAGAGCCTCCCTTCCAGTTAATTATGGGATTCTCTATTGCGCCTTCATCAGTGGGTTGCATGTTATCAACAAGTGGAAAATGTGTTCCGTACAAAAAATAGTATGCGCTACGTGCGGTACGGGGCACTAAAGGATCGAGTCATGCAACGACTTCCAAAACATTGTGTTTCTCGTTCTAACAACACATTTATTCAACCAACAGACAAAATATACTACTGATTGTACATTGAAAACAGCAGCAGCAACCAGGGCTGGGGGTGCAACAGAAGCAGTAAGCAGGCCAGAAGATTGAAGACGCAACTCTCTCTTCCAAACCAAACATCAGCCATCATTACAAAAGGGCTACCAAAAAATAACAAGTGTAAGCATCAAACTAAATAAAGATCCTACTACACCAAGTGTACGCATCTAACTAACTGGCTCAGTTAGACGTTACTATTTATTAAGCTATGGAGATTGGTTGACAGCTTGAACCAGATGGGTGCTTGACGGGGGAAACTCCAGCCAGCAGGTCGAAGTCTGATACTTGCGACCCTCTCTCCTACTTTGGGTTGTAGAGCATGGCGGCACATATCAGGGTATGGTGCATGAAGAGACACATGGTGCGCTGTGTACACACAGTTTTGCCTGATGAACGAAACCGCGTTGCCATCATGATCCTTGCTGTCAGTTATCTCCTGGTTAATCGGATAATTCACTCCGACAAACAGAGAGCGTGTACCAAGGCTACTTACCAGCCTCCAATCAAAAATTCCTGAAGGCCCAGAGAAGCTGGGATCCTGCTCAAAGACCTTGCAGTGAATGTGATTGTATTCCGTGAAACAACATGTCCGGTACGTGCGAACGATCATCAATCTTTCGCCGTTGTCTGATCGAGCCAGGAACCACCTGCAACTGCCATGCCACTTTTCTTTGAAAGGTTCTGGGATTAGGAAGGGTAGGGACACCAGGCGGCCTAGAACATCATATCAAGTTGGAGTCAAATAAAAAAGGGCTCTTGATTTAGTCAATCTTAAGAACAGCATGTTATGAGCATGAATATTTTTCAGCAAATGTTGACAGTAATATAAGCAAGCCATCATGATATCATAGGAAAGTAACATATTGTTGTAACAGCCGTTTGTAGCGATGACTGGAGTAGGGCAGCAATACGTCCAGCCATAGAAGGAGTCGACAGCGTAAACGAAGCCCTTGTGTTCAATGGTATCAGAGAACCATGGAGGATGTATGATCCTGCGATGGACGCGCAAATTTATCCACTTACCGCAGTGACCTGTCAGATATGCGAGACCGCGGTTGAAGAACGCAATTAGCCTGAAGTCCTTATAATTCACAGATCTTGTGGGCACTTGGCAGATTACAACCTTGAGCAAATCAAACTTGGTATCATGTTGGCTACTGTAAGATTCCGAGAATTCTGGGTCGCGGTGCCAAAGCAGTGCAGTGTTAATCGAAGGAAGGGGGATCAATCGCCGGGTGTAGATCTCCACGAGCATCCAGCTGCCGCGACCGTCGACAAGCACCATCCAAGACGTGTTCATGCCGACCCAGTACATACCGTTAATGTAGTTGAGGCTGACAGGGATCGGATCACAGTCAAGGGGGTTGATGCTCGCCACCCTACGATCGTTATGCTACGTGACACGCCGTTTCTGAAGGTCAGGCGGCATCAGCAAGCAAGGAGCTGGCTTATAAGCTCCGGCCTGAGGGCTTTGAGTAAACGGTACAGCCCCTACGAGCACGCGGCGAGCGGCATGGTACTGAGGTTGTCCACACGCGAAACAATGAGCTTGATTACCTCTGTGGGGAGCGAATTCCAACCACTCTTTCGGCGGACGCTGCCCGGTTCTGCCATTGTTAGTGCTTGGGTTTTTGACGAGGGGGGAGGCGCCTTAGCGGGGATGGAAGATTGGACGAGATTATGTGCGGACAAAGATTGAAAAGCGAATATGTGCTTCGGGAAGTGGACAGATTGAAAAGCGAATATGTGCTTCGGGAAGTGGACAGGTGATGATGACTACATCACGCCGCTTGACTTACGAGACACATACCGGCAGCGAAGGGTCATGTCGATGCCATACAGCTTGCTTGAGTGATCACAGTACTAGTACTCCCTAAAGTGATATGCCCTAACTTGCTTGAGTAGAGTAGTAGAGTTGGACTCTGCTCTACTACTAGCACTGGAGGAGTAGTATATTCTAATCTAAAATAGTTACAAACTTCAATGCCCGAGCATGGAGCGACTACGAACCATGCTCAAAGACCGTGTCTACGTGGTGTTTGGACATGGGCGACAACCTCAACGCCAACGGTGCTGCTCCCGTTGCACCGTATGTGTTTTTGTCCTTCCTATTCGAAATCATGGTAGAATTCATGATTTATTTTGTGCTTATTCAGATTAAATCTTGTAGTAACTTGCTCATATATTCAACTGGCGCAACGTGCCCTATAGCCACTCCTGTTTCATGGACGGCCTGGTCGATGCCTCCAAGGAGCCCTTCGTCCACTGCTATGAGTGCCCGATGCCGTTTTGTGGCTCGCGGCGGACATGGTGCATCACCTCATGGATGCGTGCAGTGGTCACTGCTGGCCCTTGGCGGAGAACATCAAGTATGAGACGTGCTATCCATTCACCATGCCGGAGTCGCTGGAGGATCGACATGAGAGGGAGGGGAGGAGATAGCGATGAACGTGAACGTGAGGGGGAGGAGATAGCGATGTTGTGGGAGGCGCAGTATTTATAGCGAGCAATGACACACCTACGTAAGATATGGACTGAGCTACACTGACTTAACTGCAGGTCCAGTTGCGTCACTAACATGTGGGCCAGACCCCTGTTGGGCCCATATGTCAATGACCCAATGCACCTGCAGTTAAGTAACAGCTACGTGGGCATATTTGTTGGAGTAAATTACGGGGGAGCGAAGGGGTGGAAATATTGTTGGTCACAACGGGTTGGACGAGCGTGGGGGGAGGAGAGTCATGCATGCAAAAAAATTCACACGGGGTGGAGTGGTGGGACCGCCAGAGGGAGAAGGAGAGTTTGGCAGGCATATTGTTTCCACACATGGAGAGGAAAAGATTTGGAGACGAACGGGCTTCCTGCAGGTATGGGGAACGGTGCATAATAAGTCATCTTGCATGCCGGGCTAGGTATAGTCTCAAGTCATTAAAAACATACACACCCCACACATGTTCATATTTCAAGGTGCACTAAATTATTGCATGCGATGATTAAGGCTGGCCATAATGGTGGTATCTTAGCTGGTATCATGCACACGGGAATAGCAAACATGCTGATGTTGCAAAGAAATAAAGAAGAGAGGGGGGTTAGAGTAACTAGTGTTCATGCATGCATTGGTAAACACATTTTTTGTGAAGAACGACAGGACTAGTTGAGTACTTTTGCAGACTTCAAAAACTATTCCACCGCCTCTACTATCTTGCTAAGAGTAGGTGAAATTTTTGAATCGAGCCCTTTAAACTAGAAGGAAGGTGGTACTCTAATAGCTTACCTTGTTGTGATGACAAGATAGGACATGGCACGCACCTGGATGGAGGAACTAGTCTGCATTGTGCATTTAAGTTTTGTCTAAAGTCAATGTACCTCTACTTTCACCAGACTTATAGAAAAATGTGTCAACATTCACAATATCAAATCAATATTTTTACACTCATTATAAAACATAGCTCTTATACTCATTATAATCAGTATTGTAGATATTGATATTTTTAGTATAAATTTGGTCGTGGGATTTCATTGATGCATGTCAAAGCATGGAGGAAGCAGAGCTTAGGGCTTGCATTGCCGGTCTCTACATAGGTATTTCTCTCATAATCCTGTAATTTTAGAGACTGATTGCACTTTTGTGGTAGCGTCTCTTGCATCGGGGGACTATGACAGGTCTGCTATGCGTGACCTGAAGATGAAAGCGTTGAGCATCTTGAAGTTGATCAACAATCTTCAATTGTCAAAGATTAGCCGTTCGGCCAATAAGGTGGCACACTTAATCGCTAAGTATAGCTTTGGCAATAGATTAGATGGTATTCTTGTAAATAACATACCACCTTGTGTGGTGAATATTGTATCGAATGAGTGTACTGGTGTGGCTGGTTAATTAATATAAGGTGGTGTTCAAAAAAAGTATAAATTTGGTCAAACACTTTGCAAACGATTGACGGGAGCAATAAGGACCAGAGGGAGTATCATGCATGCAGAGTAGGCAAAAAATGCTTGTCTAAAAAAGGCAAAAAAAATTTGCTCATTTATAGCCGGTCGAAGTCTCAAAGGGCGCGACTGCGCGAGGGAGGCGAAGGTCGTGGGAGGCGCAACGTTTGACAAAATTAAGTGAAGTTACATCCACGCGCCGGCATGGCGTGCGAACAGGCAGTAGTTATACCGTCAGGCCTACGGTATGGGTCTAGTAGACATGACATCTAGTGGGTCCCGCATAGTTCTCGAGAACTCTTTGGGGGCTTGCAGCCGTTTATCCACCGGGCAAGCCAGCAACCCCATGCCGTTCGCACACCCTACTCGTCCCCGTCTTCTACCTTACAACAGTTCGCTCCCAGTCGTCCCGTCCTTTCACATTAGTTTGCTCCCGGTTTTTTTGTGGGGTACAACAGTTCAACTTCTTCTAACCCTCCTCCAAAATCCATGGCCTCCCAAATCTCCATGGTCGCTGCTGAGTACCAGGTTAGAGCCATCACCAGCAATCAGTTCATCATCATCTACACACGTGGATCCGAGACGGCATGGCTTTCTCGCTTTCTACGCATGTTCAACAGTTCAACGGATGAGTGGGTCGCTGAGCTAGATGTTGAGTACACCACAGTCCTGGGACGAGAGAAGGATCTAAAGGATGAAGAGAGGAAGAAGCCCGCCGTGATCCAGGTTTGCGTACATAATGTTTGCTTGGTCTACCACATATGCCATGCCGAGTTGAGTGCCAGGATTTTAAGAACTTCCTCAAGGACAAAAGAGTGAAATTCGTTACTGTAGGCTTTAAGAACGACAAGGATGTCCTGCGTCGGATAGGTCTCGTTGTAGGCCAGCCCTTCGATCTCCAGAAGGCAAGCCTGGTGTCCTCCTCTCAACCTTCAATGCTGACCCTGGCAGCAGCCATGATTGATCCTTCATATGCTAAACTGAAGAAACCTCATCACGAGTTTCATCATGCATGGGAGTCGAAGACATTAGATGAAGATCACATCCTGTATGCAGCAATGGATGCCTACCTTTGTTTAAATATCTACAAGGGTTGGATGAAGAAGCAGAGCCCAGTGTCCGGTTCAAGCATAGAAGCGTCAGCAAAGAGGAAGAGGAAGAGGGACGAGGACGAAGTCAAGGACGTGGACTCGGACTCCGAGTAGGTGGCAGTGCCATCGCTCATGCTGGTTCTACTGCAGTGTCAAGCGGACTAGTTGCTTAGTTTATTTTCAAGGGTGTGTTGTGCTGAGGCCCCAGCAGAACTATGTTTATGTTCTTTCTCGTTATTTGAACTCTTTAGTACGTACAGTAGTACTAGTACTATGTCTTACTGCTGTTCTTTTTGCAGTTGGTACTACTGCTCGCATCTTCGTGTTCCTACTGTACTTAATACGTTCGTACTAGTAGTATAATTTGGGTCAGTCGATTTGTGAAAGAAGTTCGACGGAGCGAAGGAAGAAGACGGAAGAAGAGGTGGAAGAAGCCCTTCTAGCCATCCATGTTGCATCAAACGGCTCGTATGAGTCGACTGACCCAAATTCCTCCTTCAGATTGCAGGATCCACGTGGCATTCAAGGTCTTGAAGGTAGATTCCGCGTCCGCACCCGGTTTGCAGGCTCGACGCGCGTGCGACAGGCTTCCGCCGTGACACCCACCATGCGCGCCTCCTCCGCGTGGCCGGAGATGACAATGACACGGTAGTTCCTCCTCGCCGGCGTGCTGGAGCACGCGCTCGTCCTCCTCTTTGTACGCAGCATGCATAGACGCGGCTCCACCAGCTGCTCGCGTGCTTGGCAGCGCGGCGGCATCGCGAGGAGGAACTGCAAATGACGTGAGCGGGCGAGCCTTCGGCTTCATGGCACAGGTATTGCGGCGACATGGCGGTGATGGGCGAGAAATTGTTGGCTAGAGCAGGCGGGCGCCGGCATGCGCAACGGCGGCGGTGGCATATTGATGAGTACGCGTGTGGGAGCTTACTTTAGTTATATATATATATATATATATATAAGGTTGGTCAAACTTAAAAGAAAACCGTACTAGTACACGTAATTAGACTTAGGCAGCGCTTTTATTAGTTAGTGTCACAGCCACGATACGGAATCCTGTGCAAGCACGTGAACCGTGGCCGCGCGGTCGATCGAACGGTGCGTCACTGTGTCGCGCTCGAAGGACATCCACCGAACCTTTTTGTGTGTGTGAAAACAATCCTCGAATATTACTCAACTTTTTTCCTATGAGAGTTCTTGATGCTGCAATATTTCCATATATTTGAATTTAGCTCCAGTTCGTGTTTATTTGGATTTGGACGTTTTTGGTGCGCCCTAGTTTTTTTAATACTGATTTTGTGTGTGTGACTGAGAGAGAACGTGTGTATGTGTCCATATGTGTGTTGTGGCGGAAGGGCAATGTGTAGATGGTGTGCGTGTGATACAGACATAGAGAGGTGTGAATGTGCAAATGATCATGCATGAGTGAGACATAGACATATGCCGATATGTTGTGTATACATGAGAGAACGGTCTTCTAGTTTAGGGCATGTTTGGTTCCAATAAGTCACCTGACTTATAAGTCAGGTGACTTAAAATCAGTGACTTATAAGTCACGCCTGTTTGGTTCCAATAAGTCACCTGACTTATAAGTCAGGTGACTTAAAATCAGTGACTTATAAGTCACGCCTGTTTGGTTGTCATCTGACTTATAAGTCACCTGACCACACCTTCCCACCTTGTTTTTTAATGTAAAGGTGATGGGGCCCACGTAAAAAGGGGTGACTTATAAGTTTTAAGTTGGGGTGGAGCAACTTATGACTTATAAGTTGGGGTGACTTATAAGTTGGGTCCGTTTGACAAAATAAGTCAGTTTTTGCACCTTTCGACTTATAAGTTGGTGACTTATTTGGAACCATACAGGACCTTACTTGTCTATGTGTGTGTGTGTGTGTGTGAGAGAGAGAGAGGGGGGGGAGAGGGAGAGAGAGACAGAGAGAGCAGCAATCCGTAACACAACAACCATCTCTCTCGATTCGTCCATCCCTCGCACGGTCGCATGCAACACATGCATCAACGAGCACATTTTGACACCCTCACCCGGCCCCTGCCCACCTCAAGGCCCGCATAATCTCTTCGTGAATACCCATTTCTCTCCTTAGGTTTGTTTTCTCTCAATATCTGACACACACACACACACAGAGAGAGAGAGAGAGAGAGACGCGCAGCACAACACACACACACACACACACACTCCCCTGAGCACACAATTCATACCCATCCAAGGTTATACGGCGACCACTCTCGCTTGTGCTTCTTTGCACCCCAACATGCACAACACCTCAATCTTCAAAGAGGGCATCGAGTAGATTGAAGATGGCGACCACACCGCGCTAGAGAATGCGGGGTCATTTGGAAGCAGGGTGATGTGACGACGGCTGACTGACTCCTCCCCAGACCCTCTCTCTCCCTTGCACAAAATTACCAATCCCTCTCTCCCCCGCACAAAATTGTCAAACCCTCAACCCACGAGATCCTTCCCCTCTCGTCCATGTTTTTCCAACTCTCTCATCAAACATGTTGTCTCTTCTCCTTCCATGTATACAGAATCCAAATGCACACGCATCTCATGTATATTACATGTATCCATCTTTCTCACAGACCTAACTTCTTCCTCTCTCTCTCTCTCTGTGTCTCGTTAGGTTTGTCTCCTACTCTCTCATCCACATACACACAGTCTTTCCCGCCCTATCTGCTCCATCTTCAAAAGCTCCCTCTGCACGTTTCATTCACACATTGGGATATGTCAAAATGTTGCTTCTATAATGGCTGATGTAGAGTTATGGTTTTTTTGTTGCATCCTACAAAGTAATAACTATGAAATGCATTTAGATTCTCATTTGACCGGGATTATGTGAGTTTGAGCATGTTGTGAACTACTATAGACCTTGTATACATCTTGGGATTCGACGATGATTGTAACTACTGAATTGTATAGACCATTACATTCGAAGTCAATAGCCTAATATATTTATTTCTCAATTTCAACAAATCATTAGTTCACTACAAACTAAGAAAACAAATGTGTACTCCCTCCGTTTTTATTTAAGTCCGCGTATTAGCATTGGTCAAAGTCAAGTTTTGTAAACTCTCAGAAAGCTTATAAAAAAATATTAACATATACAATAACAAATAAATGCCATTAGATTAATTATTGAATGTACTTTCACATCATACATATTTGTTATGGTAAATGTTTATATTTTTCTATAAACTTGGTCAAACTTTAGGAAGTTTGACTTCGGTCAAACCTAATATGCAGAGTTTACTACTACTACTCGCTAGTTGCTTAGCCGAATCACTCAACACGCCACACGGGGAGTCCCGTGTAACAAAAAATTTAGGTCGGCGGGAAAATCTCCCACGACCCTGATTCGAGCAGTGGGAACTTACCATCATAGCCTTCGGAACAGGCCTATGGATGACGCTTGGTAGGGGGCTGTTTTTGTAACTTTAGGTTCACCCTACCCAGCCAACCCCACCTCGGCACCCAGAGTAGTACACCTGAATACTCCCCATTTTCCATCCCCACCGCAAAATAGACTTCTCCACGGCACCGCAGCCTTCGTGCTCCTCCCCTTTACATCGGCGCACTCGTCCACCGCAGCGCATCTGCCTCATCGACGACCTCGTACGCCGCACTGGAGCCGCTCAACCGTCGTCGTCGTACACGGAGCCTCTTCCCCGGCATCGTCTTCCACGGTCTCGGACCTGCTTCCCGGAAGCCGACGCCAAGCGTAGAAGTACCACCGTCATGGACAATGAACTGACTCCCGTTGCCGACCATGACTCACAGAGGCCGCCACGACCATCGTTCTCCTCCTCGATTGGTAATGTGTGTATTGAATCACTTAGCAGTACATGTGCAGTTCCAATTTTGTTCATACCTACCCTTCAAATTTCCTGGGTGCTATTGTTCCCGTAAAAGTAATTGGTTATAGCCTCCATTGTCCAACAGAATATCAGCTTGTAATTGTGCGTCGCTCCTGTACGCGCTGTGCTTGGGTAGGTTTTTCATCTGCAACCAGTAGTGTGGCAAATGATGGAAAGGTTTTTAGAACTAGCAAGATGCCCATGCGTTGCACGCATCAAGATGCATTTGTATGAGTAGTTTATCTTGTGGGAGAAAAGGATGAACAAGGGAAGGCCTTATTTGCAAATCTGGAGAGGGGTATGGGTATCTTTTTGCAAAATTCCCATTTGTTTCCTTCCTATCTGTCAGATATAAATCGGATGACCTATATTGCAAGAAAAAAAAATATAGAGAAAATAAGTAGACAGTAAAGAAAGTAGAGATAAATATAAAATATAAAATAAATATAATAGTAGAGAAGAGAGTAGAGATAGCATGTTGAGATTTTTAAAGCGACGCGCGTTGCGATTCTGTTGGAGATGCTCTAACATGGCAGACAAGTGCTTTAATGTTGCCCACAAGATGCGCGAGTATTACTAGTAGTATATTTTTCTTGCCATGTTGAGATTTTAAAACCACGAGTGTGAACATGCAAGGAGCAAGGAAGACCGAACACGGGATATTCGGGACATCTTCAAGGGGCGTGGCAAGTTAAAGAGGAGCTGCACCGAACCTGTAAAACGAGCTTTGGTAAGTAACACCCTTTCAATTACTTTCGTGTAGCCTCGTGTTCTTCGATGTGTATATGTTGTAGTTTCTGTTTCTCTCAAGCGTGGTGTTCTTCGATGTGTAATAAGAAGAGACTTAATCGTCCTAATGCTATCGTTTTTAGCTTGATGTAGGAAGTGGGTGTTCTCACCTTGTAGTCTATTTTTATTTTTTTTATTTTCTTTTGAATTCACTTCTCCGAGTTCTGTTTATCTGGCTTCTACTAAATGGAGCTGGGTTGCTCTGAGTATTGATCTAAAAAAGAAGTAATTTCATGTCAGGATGCAGTTCCTGCGAGGAGGGAAGTATGGTCAACCTCGAGATCATGTTTCCAAAATGAGGTTGGATTACACACAAGGTGCCAGTTCCCTAATGATGCTGGATTAGACACAAGGTGCAAATTCCCAGATGATGCTGGATTACACACAAGCCAGGTGGAGTCGTCAGCTGTTTGTGTCCTCGTGGCATTAGTAAAGGCTGAAAGAAAGCGTGCAGCAGCCCTTGAGAATGTAGCTGAGTTCCTGAAGAAGCGAAAAGAGCAATCAGATGCTCTCTTCACCCAAGCCAAAGAAGAGATGGAAGAAGCCAGAAATAAGCTAGCAGAGGCAGAGCAAGCTAGGCGTCTCTTGCTATCTAAAACTGTTGTCAATACAAAATTTCCTTCATAGTAGCTAGGTTCAAATGTTTATCCAGTCAGCATGCCTGTTGTGATGTCCGTGCATCTACTGATGTGGCACAAAATGTATTTTTTCGGGTCATGTAATAACAGCAATTATTTTCCAAACAATAATAGACGAAGCATTGGACATGGTATAGTTCACGCGCAAGCCCGACATTCCAAGTTCAACTTCCACATCAAACTCATGTTCACAGATATCTGCACATTCATACATAATGTCCACAACCATGATTCACTTCAAAGCCAAAAAAATGTGAGGAGAGTTATAAATAAAGAAAATCCTCTATTAGTTCCTGCTACCAGTGCGAGCACAACAAGTCAAGACCATGCGTAAATTAATTATATTTAGTCATTTTGTGTGTTCTAAAATGCCTGCCGGCTCGCGTAAGGATGTGTTGCCGGCACACGCGCGGATTCAATGAAGGCAGGCGGGGCAGTCTTAAGCTGGTTGCACGCGGCGAAGAGGCGTGCTTAGCCGGGCCTGCAGCGAGTGCGGCCCTCTTGGCCGGCGCGCCGGTTCAATGCTTGCGCTACGAGAGGTCGCGTCCGTGTCAGAACAATTACGCGGCGAGGAGGCGTCCTCAGCTGACTATTCCTACAAAGGTGCTCCACCACGTACCCGGTACCCGCGAATGCAGCAATCGTGCACCTAGGGTTTTAGGGTTTATTTGTTAACGTCGCCTTTATGTAACACTCATGTGTGCGATACAGCAAGAGGCCGACTGCGTGTGTGCGCCTCTTCTCTTCGTATATGTACTCCACCGTTTGTCTGGTGTCCAAAAAATTATAATAACTACTAGCAATGTGCCAATGCGTTGCCACACGATCAAAGTAGATTAATATATATTCACCGATTTGATAGAAAAAAAGTCTAGTTTTGAAATACGTATATCACTAAAAATATGTTATGTTTCACTCAAAATATATTCCTTTGGCGGTTTTGATGAGATAAGGGAGGAATGTTGTTGGTTTCAAGATTCGAGAAGTGGTATATGTCTAATTTCTACTCTTACTAGCAAGATGCCCGTGCGTTGCACGGAACATCTAGATCTTGTGGGAGAAAAGGATGAACGAGGAAGGCCTTATCTACAAATGTGGTGAAGAGTGCGGGTAAATTGCCATATTTTCCTTCCTATCCGTCAGATATAAATCAGACGACCTACATTGCAGGATGGCAGGCCCACCATCATCACCAACTCTATTTTTTATCCCTACTCTTATAAAAAGCATTGTCGGTGATGATCGTGTGCTGCCATCCTGCAATATAGGCCGTCCGATCTATATCTGACGGATAGGAAGGAAACTATGGCAATTTTCCAAAAAGATACCCACACCCCTCTCCACATTTGCAAATAAGGCCTTCCCTCGTTCATCCTTTTCCCCCACAAGATAAACTACTCATACAAATGCATCTTGATGTTCCGTGTAACGCATGGGCATCTTGCTAGTTGTTGCAAAAAGCCCATGTGTGTGAGAGAGAGGGAGAGTGGAGGAGGACGGAGTGCATGTGTGACCAAGACACAAGGAGTGTGTGTGCAATAGGTATCAGCTTAAAATGAGGCGATAGTGTGTGTGTGCACGATCGAGAGGGCGTGTCTCAAGAAGGGAAGAAAAATCTACATAGATACAAGGAGTGGGAGAGAGACATGTATGCGATGGTGGAAGCACGAGTGTGCGGGTGTATAAACCTATCTAGAGGCTAGCTAGTCGATAAATGTTTGTGAGAGAAATACGAGTCGGGGTGCGAAAGCGACAGTTTTGTGTGTGTGAGAGAGAGACGGTAGTCGGGAAGGGGAGTGGAAGCAGGAGTTGTGTGTGTGTCTGTGAGAGAGAGAGAGGAGACGGTAGTCGGGGTTGTCTGATCGGTAAACAAATGAATAATGTCAGTCTGGGATGGAGACAAAAAGGAGACCGCAACAAATGTTGTGTCTACAGGAAAGGGAGAGAGAGTAATTTTAGTGGTATGAGTCATATGTAGAGACATATAGGGTGTGTGAGAGAATCCCATAGGGAGAAAGACAAAGTGAGAGACGAGTGGAGACTGTGTGTGTGGCGGTCAAAAAGAAACTTAGGTACCGAGTGATACCAGAGAACAGTAGAGACGTGAGAGATAATGAAAACCGTGTAATGTATAATGATAGGGAGAGTGTGACACTTCCCAAGGGAGACGTCGAGAGACCATGTTTGCGAGGAAGGAGAAACATGAAGTGAGCGTGCGGGTGAGCTGGAGAAAAGAGAGTGATAGCTACCTGAAGGAGCATGCATGCGAGAGAGATGAGCGTGAAAGGAGTGAACAAAAAAGGGATTCAAATATTATAATTCGAGATGATGATACGTGTAATCCATACTCGAACCAAAATTGATCTATCAAACATACATACTCATATGACCACGCACATCTGTGTTATTTAATATGTAGATATTACGGATCCATACATTTTAGTAGAACATAATTTGGTTAAAAAAATTCGAATTCAACCTTAAGATTTCGAGATCATCGTATTTGTAAATCATATTATACATATAAAGGAGCAGAATTCTTTGTTGTACTTTTGAAAGTATATATAAAAAATTATGTATATAGAATGTAATTCCAATTGAAAATGGATCCCGCCCGAAAAAAATAGAATACAAACGGGATTCGAATTGAGTTGGCACGGTAAACATGCACTCTGCAAAATTTGAACAAAGCGGGGAAACCGCAGTAACCGCCCGAAACAAAAATCTGCGAGATGGAAATCACTACTGCCTATCCCTGCCATGCAAAGCCTATCTGCTGGATTTCTATAGGTTTCGATAGGGGTAGGTTTGTAATTTCACCCAAACGTGACGTAACCGCCTTTCACCCGGATTCATACACGGTGGGCGCCAAAACACAGTGTGTCCTCGGCCGAAATCGACTCCCTCCCCGATTCATATTCATACACGGTGGGCGCCAAAAACAAACTCTCGTCGACAAATATTCGGTGTATGCGAGATTACCGTCCTATCCCCAACCGACTAATGTAGCTGTGATGTAATAGAAATTTGAAACGTGGGCTAAGTTTGTAAATTTCCTCGCATTTGAGACAAGCGTGCCCTGAATACATGGTTCCCCCCTTCCTTTCTACCTCCCTTTTCCCCATTCGTACTCCGTGGGCGCCAAAACACCCTCTCCACCCCAACCTCCTCCGTTCGCCGCCGTCCGCCGCCGTCCGCCACCCCATCCACCGCCGTCCTCCTCCACCATGTCGGAGCTGATACCCCGACGCTGCTGTCCATTACAAGAGATCGACCTCTCTCATCCACGGCTTCGGACCGAGATCCTTGCATCCCGTCCTCCCGCTTCATCCTCGCAGTCGTCCACCTTGCCGGCGCCGCACCTACGACCGTCTCGTCCACTACGCCCCGCCGGCACTGTCTACCCTCCTAGATCTGCTTCCACGCCGCCGACAGCCATCGCTACCGCAGCACCGTCAAATTCTCAGCAGATGCGTACACGGCGCCGTACCAGAGGCGGTACTCTTTCGTATCTGCTCAACTTATTTATCACAACAAGAAAATAGATCGCCACTGCTTTACTCTGATTTCTTGTCTTGGTTGCAAAGTTGCCTTTGTTCGGTTTGCACCTTCAGATCCGCCATGGCACGCTCAACACTATACTCCCAATGCTTATGGTTTTCCCCTTTTATATTCCACACTAGTTAAATCACAATAGACTAAATTTCAAAATTGGGTCAGTCGATTTTTCAGAGTTCGCCGGTGCGATCGAAGGGGCTTGGGTGGTTGTGGGGCCTCGCCGAACAAAGAAAACTCGACGCGGGTGGGGGTTGGGGTGGGGGTGGGGCTGGGGGTGGTGGAGGAACACAGGCGGTGGGGTCGATGGTCCGGCCAGCGGCCCATGCGGTGTTCCGTATGGGAAGAATCAGAGACGAGGAAGAAGAAGGGTTAGGAGACGTAGGATCTTCATCCAACCGCCTGAAATGGTCGAGAGACAGCTGGGAGTTGCATTCTTAACGCGCTCTGGTTCATCATGTGTGGGCACTGCGCAACCAACATTTTATTATCCAAAATCTGTTGCTCTTCTTTACCATGTTCCTCTTCCATTCTTCTTTAATATGTACTCTCTCCGTTCCTAAATACAAGTCTTTGTATAGATTCCACCATGGACTACATATGGAGCAAAATGGGTGAATCTACACTCTAAAATGTATCTAGATACATCTATATGTGATGCATAGTGGAAATCTCTACCAAGACTTATATTTTGGAATGGAGGGAGTATGATAGTAGTACTGTATGTTCCTTGTACTGAAGATGGGCAGGGAAATTTGCAGTGTAGAGGTCTATACGGTCGGTTGTGATGGACACTTTGAGCCTCTTTGATTCGTAGGATCTTGTAAACATAGGAATAGGATTTGTAGTGGCCTGCCCACTTCAATCCTATAAGAATAGCAAGGAAATGCGGGGAGCTGTGTCGCCTTTGAGAGTTACACTGATATTAATAGTACCGCACCTTCACTTGAAGAGAGCTGGTATCCGATGCCTTTCTAGCCGTACCGGCAATACTAGCACATATATTCCAGCAAGTTGCACTTTGCTAATTTTACTCTGATGCTTAAGGTTTTCCCGTTATATCTACACTATGATCTGTGTAGCTGCTTTGTGTCGCACTAGCAGCAGTCCACTCTTGAAGCTAAACACTGCAATGACTTAAAAAATTGGCACCAAGGCATTGAGTGCCATTCTGGATGCAATGAAACTCATACGCTCCCCACATGTTGATTCTTGTTCAAAATATGATCCTAATGACTATTCTAACCTCGAGGAGTCAAAGGCAGATGGCCTGTCCTGTTCACCCATCAAGGTGCCTGTTCTAATTTGGCAATGTTTTATTGATTGCGGGTATCTTGCATATGTTGTCTTGCATTTGTTCTACTTTGTTGCACCGCCATCTGCTTAGTTTACTCATCATATATGTCGAGATGCCATGCCCATCCATTATCAATACATATTCCATCTGTCATCATAACATGTTTTTCCACTCAAATGTTGTTCTTTGTGCATCAGACATCAAAAAGGAAGAGGGTGATTGCCGAACCTGAAGGAGCACCAACAAAGTCCTTGAAAAACGTGGTGCTGCCGGAGAAACCAGACAGCACCCCACTTATATTGGTTGTACAATCAGTGACACAAAATGTAGGACCGGCTCCAGCAGACTGTACCCATACTTCACTGGCCACACCACTAGCCCCACCACACAGGACCTGCACTCCAGCAAAAGGTATACCGATTTCATTTGCCATAGCACCAGCTGTACCATAGAAAAATCCCAGTACAGCAAGTCCACCGGCCGAAGACCTATCCCAACTGCAGAGATGGCCAATTCCTGCAGATTGGAACCCCATTCCATTTTTCCCTGTTTAAAAGACAATGCTTTCAATGTTGTTAGGGACTACATGCATATATTCCCATCATGGGAAGATTATTGTGAAGACAAACACCATTTTCACATCTTCCTGTCCAACTTACGTGTAAGTGCTATTATTCATGGTTATTATTTTCCTGTTTTCTGCTGATTGAACACATCAATGATTTACATTACATTGTTGTAACTAGGCGAGGGTCAATCTGGATAGTCATGACGAGCAAAGCTTGCTTGTGCTTTTCAAGGAAGCATTGCAGCAGTATCGGTGTTACCTGAGGAAATCACACTTTGATGGCAAGTCTATAAACGAATTTCCGGTGAAGTCTCCTGTGCTAAATTTAGAAGACATTGAATGGAAAAACCTTGTTATGCACTGGTCTCGGTCCTAGGATGAGGTACTGTCTATGAAATCACATGACAATTTGAACTTATACTTTTCCGCATGTGCCTTATGGGTCTTTTTTGCAGGAAATCTGCTCGAAGAAGAATTCCGATTTGACAAGAACGACAGGATATCGCAAATATGTTGTCTGCTGCTTTGCTCTTGTTAGTACTTGTTGTCCTGTATCACTGTACTTGCATACATACCTGGTTCATTATGTGACAGCAGTATGCATGATAGCTTGCTTATCAATTGTTCGCTCCAAATTACCTGATCTGTATGAATGGTTACATTAGTGTAGAATATATCCAATCCCAATGTTTTTTTAGCTCTGCATTGTTCTTGTAAGTACATGCTGTCCTTTATCAGTGTACTTATAATGACATGTAGTTGTTCATGTACCATCACTCTGCAGCTTATTTTCCTTTGCCCTCCATTTTCTACACATCAGATCTATATTTACTCTTACCATAAGGTTGGTACTAAAGAAGTTTAGCTGTGCATTGCTCTTGGCTGTACCTTTTGCCTGTATTGCTGCACTTACATTTATAGCTACTTGGTAATGTAGCATCACTCTTCATCTTATCTTAAATATTCTCCATTTTTTCGTATATTATCACATCTATATTTACTCTTAATAAAATGTAGAATAAAGGCAATGCTTTTGAAGAAGATTCTGTGGTAAACTTCTTGAATTGCACCCCCATCAGCATGGTCAAGGCCTTTATAGAGCCTGTCTTCACCAATAATGTAAGTTTGTCCATCTCAAGCCTTCAAACCTTTTTGTATATATTTGGTTAGGCATGACTGCAACAGCTGTTTATTTTTGGTGTTTGCATCAAATTGCTTATTTAAAGTTTATTATGTAGTTCATAAACAAAAGTTTGTCCTTTCTCAATTTAAGTTTTCAGTTGTACAACCAAGTTCCTTCTTCATACCATGTAAATTAAACTATACAGAGAAAGTGATCTTCTTTTGCACTGCATGTATGCTTCTGTTCTTCATCTGTAATCCAGTGGTGTGGTGAACCTACCCACTACAGCACAATGTCATATTCTGCAATGTCTTAACTATGAACAATGTCATATCATTCTACTATTATTTAAACCGTCTCTTTATTTGCCAATCTGAAATGGTATAAATTGACAGCACACTAACCATTGATACTTATGAGTTCTTGATCTGTAATCCAGTGTGAAAGGACATGCGGTGACCCCATGTGTGGTTTTGGTAATTGATGACATTCTCTATGGACTAATGGTTGCATTGAGTTATATTTGAAGGATTTTTCCATAGGCATTTCTTGAAGTCCATGTGTTGGTTTCAAGGAGTTTATGGGTTGACCAAGGTGCTATTAAGGAATTATCTAAAGATTGGTCATGTGAGTGTTGAGCTTATTGCAAGCATGTCTTGAAGAAGAAGATTGTGTGATCATTCATGTTTACCTTCAAGACATCATCCAAACAAAGAGAGTTGGACAAATTCAAGGTTGATCAAGACTAAGTCAAGAGTGAATCAAGTTGATCAACTCACAAAGAGTAGAAGATGTACCGAGAGGGATCAAGTGATCCCATGGTATGGTAAGCATTGTCCATTGCACTTTGTGTACTAAGCCATCGCCTATGTGAGAGTCTATGTGGGGTTAGGTGCGTGTCCATGGGCTTGCGTCAAGAGGATGATATCATACAACCCATGGGAAGGATGACATGAAGTGGTGATCATCATAAAGATTGTCGTGTGCAAGTTCAAGTGGAGAATCACGAAGAGATCAAGTGCTTGAAGCTTGCCATCCATTGTGGTGTCAATGGACTTGTGAAGATGTGCCGAAGAGTGGCTCACCCACAGTGGAGTATGGGGGAGCAATCATCTAGTCTCCATCGACCCAACGCAATCAAGAAAGGTGGTCCATCTTGAGGAGGACAAGATCGTCATCATCTAGCTCAAGTGGATCATGTGCAAGGCAAAGGTTTGCCCTTTATAGGTTTTCTATTTTACCGGTCTCATGGTGGTATTTGGGAGACCGGGTTATAGGATCGATAGCCGTACTATCAAGGGGGGCTCTCAAGTGAGTAGCTTGATCGTATCATTCGTCGAGAGCTCAAACCATTGCATCCTTGCATCATGTTTCTTGGTTCTTGTTTGGTTATCTTTGTGAGTCTTAGAGCTTATAGTCATCTTGATGACAAGCTTGAGTTCATCGAAAACGGAGTTTGCATGCGTCTTCTATGATGTTTTCGGTGTTGGAGGTTTTACCGGTCTTATCCGAGGAAGGGTTCTCACCATTTTCTTTTGGGACTTTTCTCATTTGCTTCTTATTGGTATTTCTATCAAGATTGTGTTAGCCCTTGTCGCTAGCTTTCCAACAAACTTGGTTTCGTCGAATTCGGAGTCCGTTTGCAGAAGTTGTGGTAGTTTTGGTGTTCTGAAAAGGCTGCAGCGGTACTACCGTGGACAGGAGCGGAAGTAATTTTTTACTACTGCTCTTGGGAGCGGTACTACCACTTGGAGCAGTACTACCGCGGCTAATTCCGTGGCTACTTCCGCTCGGGACAAAAAACTCGTCACAAGTCCAGCGGTGGTAGGCACGGATGTAATTTTTTAGTACCGCTCGCAAGCAGTAGTACCGCTACCCTTAGCAGTAGTACCACTACCCCTAGTGGTAGTACCATGAGGTCAAGCGGTACTACCGCTCCGACGGTTCTTCTGGATTTTTTGCCTCCTCGCTGTTGTGTTTCAAAGGGCTATTGCCGCCCTAGCGGTAGTACCGCTCCTTGGAGCGGTAGTACCGCTCGGTGCGGGCTGTGAGCATAACGGTTGGATTTTTCCCCACCTATAAAAGGGGGTCTTCTTCCCCAATGAACCTTATCTCTTGAGCTCGTGTTCTTCCCTCATTGTTGACCTTCTTCGAGCTTGCTAACTCTCAATCCCTCCATGAATTCTTGCTAGTTTTTGAGGGAAAAGAGGGAGGAGATCTAGATCCACATTTCCACCAATCACTTTCTCCTCTATGTGAGGGGAACCCCTTGGATCTAGTTCTTGGAGTTCTTGGTGTTCTCCTTCTTGTTCTTCCTCTCATCTTCCTTCCTAGCATTAGTTGCTTCGGTGGGATTTGGGAGAGAAGGACTTGGGCACACCGTGTGCCCTTGCCATTGCATTTCGTGCATCGGTTTGAGTTCTCCCCGGTGATATGTGGAAGTGAAGTTTGAGAAGATTATTACTCTTGGGTGCTTGGTACCCTTGATCTTGTTCCTCTTGGGTGCTTGGGCGCCCTAGACGGTTGGTGTTGTTCGGAGCTCAATCATTGTGGTGTAAAGCTCCGGGCAAGCATCAGGGTCTCCAATTAGGTTGTGGAGATCACCCCGAGCAATTTGACAGGTACCGGTGACCGCCCCCAAGGGTTGCCAAAGTGTACGGGTTTGGTGACTGCCCCCAACGGTCGCCATTTGTACGGGTTCGGTGACCGCCCTCAAGGGTCCCTTAATGGAATCACGACATCTTTCACTGTGCGAGGGTGTGAGGAGATTACGGTGTCCCTAGTGGCTTCTTGGGGAGCATTGTGCCTCCACACCGCTCCAAACGGAGATTAGCATCCGCAATGGTGTGAACTTCGGGATACATCGTCGTCTCCGCGTGCCTCGGTTATCTCTTACCTGAGCAAGTTCAAGTGGAGAATCACGAAGAGATCAAGTGCTTGAAGCTTGCCATCCATTGTGGTGTCAATGGACTTGTGAAGATGTGCCGAAGAGTGGCTCACCCATAGTGGAGTATGGGGGAGCAATCATCTAGTCTCCATCAACACAACGCAATCAAGAAAGGTGGTCCATCTTGAGGAGGACAAGATCGTCATCATCTAGCTCAAGTGGATCATGTGCAAGGCAAAGGTTTGTCCTTGATAGGTTTTCTATTTTACCGGTCTCATGGTGGTAGTTGGGAGACCGGGTTATAGGATCGATAGGCGTACTATCAAGGGGGGCTCTCAAGTGAGTAGCTTGATCGTATCGTTCATCGAGAGCTCAAACCATTGCATCCTTGCATCATGTTTCTTGGTTCTTGTTTGGTTATCTTTGTGAGTCTTAGAGCTTATGGTCATCTTGATGACAAGCTTGAGTTCATCAAAAACGGAGTTTGCATGCGTCTTCTATGATGTTTTCGGTGTTGGAGGTTTTACCGGTCTTATCCGAGGAAGGGTTATCACCATTTTATTTTGGGCCTTTTCTCAATTGCTTCTTATTGGTATTCCTATCAAGATTGTGTTAGCCCTTTTCGCTAGCTTTCCAACAAACTTGGTTTCGTCGAATTCGGAGTCCGTTTGCAGAAGTTGTGGTAGTTTTGGTGTTCTGAAAAGGCTGCAGCGGTACTACCGGGGACAGGAGCGGAAGTAATTTTTCACTACCGCTCTTGGGAGCGGTACTACCGCTTGGAGCAGTACTACCGCGGCTACTTCCGTGGCTACTTCCGCTCTGGACCAAAAACTCGTCACAAGTCCAACGGTGGTAGGAACGGATGTAATTTTTTAGTACCGCTCGCAAGCAGTAGTGCCGCTACCCTTAGCAGTAGTACCGCTACCCCTAGCGGTAGTACCGGGAGGTCAAGCGGTACTACCGCTCCGACGGTTCTTCTGGCTTTTTTGCCTCCTCGCTGTTGTGTTTCAAAGGGCTACTACCGCCCTAGCGGTAGTACCGCTCCTTGGAGCGGTAGTACCGCTCGGTGCGGGCTGTGAGCATAACGGTTGGATTTTTTTCCCACCTATAAAAGGGGGTCTTCTTCCCCAATGAACCTTATCTCTTGAGCTCGTGTTCTTCCCCCATTGTTGACCTTCTTCGTGCTTGCTAACTCTCAATCCCTCCATGGATTCTTGCTAGTTTTTGAGGGAAAAGAGAGAGGAGATCTAGATCCACATTTCCACCAATCACTTTCTCCTCTGTGTGAGGGGAACCCCTTGGATCTAATTCTTGGAGTTCTTGGTGTTCTCCTTCTTGTTCTTCATCCCGTCTTCCTCCCTAGCATTAGTTGCTTCGGTGGGATTTGGGAGAGAAGGACTTGGGCATACCATGTGCCCTTGCCATTGCACTTCGTGCATCGGTTTGAGTTCTCCATTGTGATACGTGGAAGTGAAGTTTGAGAAGCTTATTACTCTTGGGTGCTTGGTACCCTTGAGCTTGTTCCTCTTGGGTGCTTGGGCGCCCTAGACGGTTGGTGGTGTTCGGAGCTCAATCATTGTGGTGTAAAGCTCCGGGCAAGCGTCGGGGTCTCCAATTAGGTTGTGGAGATCGCCCCGAGCAATTTGACGGGTACCGGTGACCGCCCCCAAGGGTTGCCAAAGTGTACGGGTTCGGTGACCGCCCCCAGGGGTCACCATTTGTACGGGTTCGGTGACCGCCCTCAAGGGTCCTTTAGTGGAATCACGGCATCTCGCATTATGCGAGGGTGTGAGGAGATTACGGTGGCCCTAGTGGCTTCTTGGGGAGCATTGTGCCTCCACACCGCTCCAAACGGAGATTAGCATCCACAAGGGTGTGAACTTCGGGATACATCATCGTCTCCGCGTGCCTCGGTTATCTCTTAGCCGAGCCCTTTACTTATGCACTTTACTTTGTGATAGCCATATTGTTCTTTGTCATATATCTTGCTATCACATAGTTCTTATCTTTCTTAGCATAAGTTGTTGGTGCACATAGGTGAGCCTAGTTGTTGTAGGTTTTGTGCTTGACAAATTAACCGCTAGGTTTATTCCGCATTTGTTCAAGCCTCTATCGTAATTATTTTAAAACGCCTATTCACCCCCCCTCTAGGCGACATCCACGATCTTTCAATTGGTATCAGAGCCTCGCCTCTCTTTGTTAGGCTTAACCACCTAGAGAGTAAAGATGTCGACTAGGGGATTAGGATTCTTTAACACTCTTAGTTTCGATGGCACAAATTTTGATGTTTGGGTAATTCGCATGCTTAATCTCTTTAGAGCGAATTGTAGATATAGGTTTTTCTCCTCCAAAGGATCCCCTAATATTATCTTTAGAGGATGATAAAAACTCTTATCTCAATGCTCAAGCTTCTAATGTGCTTTTCGATGCTTTGAGCAATGTAGTTATATTTCAACTCATGCCGTTCCGGGATGCTCATGAGTTGTGGACAAAGCTTCAAGATAAATATGGTGTGTCCAAGTTTTGTGGGGATGATTGTTCTCCCTCCACCTCCGGCCGTGTTGTGTTCTCAACTTCTTCTACTTCACCTACGTGTGGTTTGCCACAAGGTAATGACATGGTGAGTAGTGGTGTTCATTGCAATGATGATAGTGGGCTCATTGTTGATAATCCTTCATCACTTTCTTATTGCAATGCTTCATCTTTGGACTTGAGCACTTCGAGCACTCCAAATGTTTCACATGCTTGTGTTGATATTCCTTGCATATCATGTAGAAATTGCTTGACTAAATCTCATGATGATATGCTTGCTATATCTTGTTGCCATGATCAAAATGCATGTATTTCCTCGAGTTGTTGTGCTAACAATGTAGAGGAAACCCAACACTCCATGGACCAAGATGTGGTCTTGGATGGTGCTTCAAGGGATCCTAAATCATCATCTATTGCATTTTTTCTTATGTCCAAGGCTTCAA
Source organism: Triticum monococcum (assembly GCA_034509565.1). Classification (NCBI taxonomy): domain Eukaryota; kingdom Viridiplantae; phylum Streptophyta; class Magnoliopsida; order Poales; family Poaceae; genus Triticum; species Triticum monococcum. The sequence goes on along the minus strand of CM067842.1, from coordinate 68,272,313 downwards.
AGGTATCTCCCACTTTGAATCCCAATATATCTTGTGATGATATTGATGATGGCAAGAGTGACGATGATGTTGATTATGATGAAGAGAATGATGATGTTGCCTCCTTAAAAATTAAGGGGGAAATGATTTTTAAAGCTCTTCTTAAGAATAAAATTGCTCGTTCCAACTTCATGGAAATCATGTCTATTGCTACTGAGGGCAAGAAATATATTGATGAGTTGGAATCTAGTCTTGAGGAGCATGAGGTCACCATTGATAAAATGGAAGGTCATGAGCATGATTACGCTAATGAGACTGCGGACCTCTCCCAAGCTCTTGAACTTGAACAAACCACCGAGGAATCTCTTGAGGATACTTTTGCTCTAGAATTATCTAGAGTGAGGGAATCTCGTGATAGAGCTCTTGTGGTGGCCAATGATTTTGAAACTAAAAATGCTAAGCTTGAAGTTGCTCATGCTAGACTCCTTGAGGTTTTTGAGCACCTCGGAAATGGCTCAAGGGTCATTAAGGGTGAGCTCATCAAACTCACCGAGTCTCATGCTCAACTTGAAGTTTCTTATTTAAAAGAGCTTTCCAAGTTGTCCTCTTCTCTTGTTGTTAATGATGATGCTTGTGCTACTAACTCTATTACTTGTGAAGCATCCATTTTGAAGGAGAATGTTGAGCTACGGGCTCAACTTGAGTTGCTATCTAGCAATTATGGGAAATTGGAAGAAAGTCATGAAAAGCTCTCATGATGATCTTATATTATCCCATAATGTGCTAAAGATAGCTCATGAGGCCATGATTGCTAAGGTAACATCTAGTGAGCCTCATGTGGATACTAGCACTACTTCTAGTCAAAATGCTATGTTGCCATGTGCTAGTCCTTGTAATTCATCTACTCACAATGTTGGTACATCTTGTGATGAATTGCTTTCCTTGCCTTGTTGCTCTAACAATGAAGCTTGTACTTCCTATAGTACTTGTATTGAGACTAACCATGTAGAGGAAATCAAAGAGCTCAAGGCCCAAGTCACTTCTTTGAAGAAAGACTTGGAAAAGAGTCATGAAGGGAAATTCACACTCAACAATATCTTGAGTGTGCAAAAATCCCCCAATGACAAAGGTGGACTTGGATTCAACTCCAAGAAGAAGAAGAAGTCCAAGATGAAGAAAAAGAAGGGCCAAGAACAAGTCAAGAATTCGGCCAAGATTGTTTGCTTCAAGTGCAAAGTAGAAGGGCATCATGTTAGATCTTGCCCATTGAAGAAGAAGGCCATTAGTGACAAGCAACAAAGGAAGCGGCCACAAGTTTGATCTCATTCTCAACCACAAGTTTAAGAAAGTCCTCTTCCCAAGAATCCTCAAGCTAATGCTTCTCAAGTTGATAAATCAAGTGAGAAGAAAGTGAAGAGTAGACATTGCTACTTATGTCGTGAGAAAGGTCACCTCGCCTCTTCATGCACTAGTGGTAACTTATCCAACCCAATTATTATTGATGATATCCATTCTCTTGGGAAGTATAAGGTTGGCAATGTGTTTGCCAAAGTTGTTGGTACTCAAAGTGGTGTCAAGAAGAGAACCATTTGGGTAGCCAAGCCTATTGTGACTAACCTCTTAAGACCCAACTTGGTTGGGGACCAACAAGATCAGACTTGATCAATAGGTGTTGTTGGAGGGCATTGGATACTTGGATACTTTATGAAGAATTAAGGGGACTTCATCATTCTAATTGTCTCAAGCCAAGTTATTCGAATTATCAAGTTTCTATCTTATATCCAATGTTTCTCCATGCGGTAACTCGTGCTTAAAGTGTTTACATTGATAGTTACTTACCCCTTTGCATGTTTGGTTTTGTTCCTTGCATGTGTTTGTATATGTTGTGCTTCCAACTTGATTATCCTGAGCAATCAAGTATGTGTGTGTTGGTTTGCACATCATGTACATGTGTGTCATGCATTGAGCCGTTTGCATCTTGTTCTTTTCTTAGTTGGATCTTGTGAGAGATTAATGGAATATCCCATTATGGGGGAGTGATGTGCTTTGTGCACCTCACAATCCTATATATGTGTGTACATGAGTTATACCATCTAGTATTGATATTTCAAGATTATCTAGTCGCTATGTGGTATGTCTTCTCATGAGAAATTCAAATTCTATATTTTCCATTAATTATCTCGTGTTGGATCGTTTTTGCCTCTTGTTTATCTTTATTTGGTATCACATTATGGGGGAGTAATATGCTATGTGTATATTACTAGCCTAGAAAATGTGTACATTTGAGATATTGTCACCTAGAATTGATATTGTAAATTATCTTGTTCCTAGTGGCATGTTAGCTCTACAAGTTGCAATTTGCTTTTTGTTTGGTGTGAAGATGATGTCGGATATCCTTGTTATCTACCACTGGGAATTATTTCCAAATACTTCTTGTCTTTTGACAATTGGTACTCACTTATGTGTGGTAGAAATTATTGATCATCTTTACATTGGCCTTTGCTTTTATTTGATTTATCTCTTGCCTAGGATTGTGTCAACTCCCATTGTATTCCATACCACTTGTGGATCTTGTTAATTTCTTGACCTTGTCTAGTGTTTTCTAGATATAGTGAAAGTGGTGATCCCACCTTGTGCATTTTGTATTCAAATGCAAATTCTCTATAATGCACTAGTATCGGGGGAGCTATCCTATTCTCTATAAAACACTCATCTTGTGATCCTTATCAAGTGTGTGTTTGTGGAAGGCAGGCCGTTTCTTTTTGGTGCTTTGTGCCATCATGAAACTTTGTAGGGGGCTTGGTTTTTTTGGAACCATTCTCTCTTTTGGGAGTTTAACATCTTTCTTTTTGAGTGTATCAATGGATATCTCATTCCTTGATGTATCTTTTATGGATATCCTCCAAGTGATGATTTATTCATTTGGTATCTTTTCTTCGCTTGGTATTTCTTTGTCTTTTGGTCTCGGTTCTTGAAAGTCTTGAGCATGCATATTTACTTCTTGTAGTTTCTTTGGCATGTTTTCTTTCTTTGACCCAATATATAGGGGGAACTCCACCAAGTCTCAAATTGGATGAGATGTGCATGAAATTCATTTTCATATCTATATGCACATATTTATGTGGAGTTTGTCCTATGTGTTGTTGGTTCTCTAACTCTTTGGTCCCAATGAGTTTGGGTACCATTTTGTTTGTGTTGTTGTTCTAGGAACAAGTGGAGATGCATTGGATGCTCGGCTCACTCACAAGGAAGGTGTTGTCACCATGTGCTTATTTAAGTCAAGCTAGGATGATCAATGAACTACTTTGTACCTTCAATTGGTATCTACTACATCCTTCCAATGTTATCTCAGAAACAAGTATCTTCATATACTTCATGCACACATTTCTTGCATCAACCTTGTGTAGGTTGTATCATGGCATGTTATCTATTCTTTCTTGTGATACTTGTTTCCTTTCTCAAAGCATCCCAACAATGATGTCTTGTTGCTAGTTGTGATGTCTTTGATGTTCGTGTGGTTGGAATTCATTTATATACAATAAGACCATATCTAGCCATGTGCTATGCTCTCAAGGAATTATCTTATTGGTATATGTATGACTTCCTTTTGGATATCTTGTTCCTTCGTGTTGTAACTATTTCGGGTGTACATCCTTCTTTGTAGATATATATATATATATATATATATATATATATCATGATTTTGTCTACCTAGAATCTTATACAATTGAGAGAAGTTGTATATCTAGATGATATCCTTTCTTTCACGTCCACCTTGTCTTTCTTATGTTATTTCTTTGGTGGCTCTGTGAAAGCTTTTGCCTTGAGTGTGTGTCTTCTATCTTTGCATCTTGATGCGCTCTTGTGTGGTGAAGATTATTTTCCTCATGCTTATCTTTACGAGGTTTTTGCCATCCTAATTGGCATCCCTCGTCTTGATGGGCCTTTCATCTTCTATCTTCACCGCGGGTTGTCACAAGCATAGGTTCTATATATGCTTATTAGTATGCTTGTGAACCCATTTTCTAGTTGCATGTGGGAATGATAGGCCTTGCACCGTGTGACTCATTCTTTGAAGATTTTATTGATGCTTAATGCTCTTCTGTACATTAGTCTTCTCAAGTGCATTACCTTGACTCACGCACATCTTTTTGGTTGAGCCCACTCTTAAGTTGCCTCTCTTACTTGTTGCTCAACCATGTGTTTGTTGCAAGTACTAGGCTTAGTTTCCTATATGCTCACTTGCACTTGTTGTAAGTTTCTATTGATTTTTGGGGAGCTATGATCCTATTTTGTGCACTTTGTATTCAAATACAAAAATTCTTATGTGTGCACAAATCATGGGGAGCTTCTCTAGTTTCTTTAGAACACTCCTTCGCTCATATCATAATTTATTTCATTCATGTGGCACGTAGGATCATTGGTCTAGTTGGCTCAATTGATATCCGTTGATTGCTTGCTTCAATTGGTATCTTTTGATTGCTTGATTGCTTGTTTCTCTCTTTCTTATGTCTTTGTGGCATATCTTTCTTTTGTAAACTTTGGGCCTAAATATAGTTTGATTTCCTCCTAGTATTTATCGTCAAACCTGTATATTGCATTCCACTCTCTTGTTGAGAAATACACAAATTATGGAGGAACACAATTTATATTGGCCTTCTAAGCTTTTCTCCCATTTTGGCAATCGATGCCAATGGGGGAGAAGTTTCAGAGAGTTTTGTGGAGAAGTTTAGAGAATTCTCTCCTCTTGCTTTGGTTTTGTTCCTAAGCATTCGCATCTCCTATACATGCATTATTGGTTGTTGCATTGCATGGTGATGCATAATTCCTTATATAAACTCTCATGAAAGTGATTGTCATCAATTACCAAAATGGGGGAGATTGAAAGGACATGCGGTGCCCCCATGTGTGCTTTTGGTAATTGATGACATTCTCTATGGACTAATGGTTGCATTGAGTTATATTTGAAGGATTTTTCCATAGGCATTTCTTGAAGTCCATGTGTTGGTTTCAAGGAGTTTATGGGTTGACCAAGGTGCTATTAAGGAATTATCCAAAGATTGGTCATGTGAGTGTTGAGTTTATTGCAAGCATGTCTTGAAGAAGAAGATTGTGTGATCATTCATGTTTACCTTCAAGACATCATCCAAACTAAGAGAGTTGGAGAGATTCAAGGTTGATCAAGACTAAGTCAAGAGTGAATCAAGTAGATCAACTCACAAAGAGTAGAAGATGTACCGAGAGGGATCAAGTGATCCCATGGTATGGTAAGCATTGTCTATTGCACTTTGTGTACTAACCAATGGTCTATGTGAGAGTCTATGTGGGGTTAGGTACGTGTCCATGGGCTCGCGTCAAGAGGATGATATCATACAACCCATGAGAAGGATGACATCAAGTGGTGATCGTCATCAAGATTGCCGTGTGCAGGTTCAAGGGAGAATCACGAAGATATCAACTGCTTGAAGCTTGCCATCCATTGTGGTGTCAATGGACTTGTGAAGATGTACCGAAGAGTGGCTCACCCATAGTGGAGTATGGGGCAGCAATCATCTAGTCTCCATCGACCCAACGCAATCAAGAAAGGTGGTCCATCTTGAGGAGGACAAGATTGTCATCATCTAGCTCAAGTGGATCATGTGCAAGGCAAAGGTTTCCCTTGATAGGTTTTCTATTTTACCGGTCTCACGGTGGTAGTTGGGAGACCGGGTTATAGGATCGATAGCCGTACTATCAAGGGGGGCTCTCAAGTGAGTAGCTTGATCGTATCGTTCGTCAAGAGCTCAAACCATTGCATCCTTGCATCATGTTTCTTGGTTCTTGTTTGTTTCTCTTTGTGAGTCTTAGAGCTTATGGTCATCTTGATGACAAGCTTGAGTTCATCGAAAACGGAGTTTGCATGCGTCTTCTGTGATGTTTTCGGTGTTGGAGGTTTTACCGGTCTTATCCGAGGAAGGGTTCTCACCATTTTCTTTTGGGCCTTTTCTCATTTGCTTATTATTGGTATTTCTATCAAGATTGTGTTAGCCTTTGTCGCTAGCCTTCCATCAAACTTGGTTTCGTCGAATTCAGAGTCCGTTTGCAGGAGTTGTGTCAGTTTTGGTGTTTTGAAAAGGCTGCAGCGGTACTACCGCGGACAGGAGCGGAAGTAATTTTTTACTACCGCTCTTGGGAGCGGTACTACTGCTTGGAGCAGTACTACCGCGGCTACTTCCGTGTCTACTTCCGCTCGGGACCAAAAACTCGTCACAAGTCCAGCGGTAGTAGGCACGGATGTAATTTTTTAGTACCGCTCGCAAGCAGTAGTACTGCTACCCTTAGCAGTAGTATCGCTACCCTTAGCAGTAGTACCGCTATCCTTAGCAGTAGTACCGCTACCCCTAGTGGTAGTACCGTGAGGTCAAGCGGTACTACCGCTCTGACGGTTCTTCTGGCCTTTTTGCCTCCTCGTTGTTGTGTTTCAATGGGCTACTACCGCCCTAGCGATAGTAACGCTCCTTGGAGCGGTAGTACCGCTCGGTGCGGGTTGTGAGCATAACGGCTGGATTTTTCTCCACCTATAAAAGGGGTTCTTCTTCCTCAATGAACCTTATCCTTTGAGCTCGTGTACTTCCCCCATTGTTGACCTTCTTTGAGCTTGCTAACTCTCAATCCCGCCATGGATTCTTGCTAGTTTTTGAGGGAAAAGAGAGAGGAGATCTAGATCCACATTTCCACCAATCACTTTCTCCTCTATGTGAGGGGAATCCCTTGGATCTTGATCTTGGAGTTCTTGGTGTTCTCCTTCTTGTTCTTCCTCTGATTTTCCTCCCTAGCATTAGTTGCTTCGGTGGGATTTGAGAGTGAAGGACTTGGGCACTCCGTGTGCCCTTGCCATTGCATTTGGTGCATCGGTTTGAGTTATCCACGTGATATGTGGAAGTTACAAGTTGAGAAGCTTATTACTCTTGGGTGCTTGGTACCCTTGAGCTTGTTCCTCTTGGGTGCTTGGGCGCCCTAGATGGTTGGTGGTGTTCGGAGCTCAATCATTGTGGTGTAAAGCTCCGGGAAAGCGTCAGGGTCTCCAATTAGGTTGTGGAGATCGCGCCGAGCAATTTGACGGGTTCCGGTGACCGCCCCCAAGGGTTGCCAAAGTGTACGGGTTCGGTGACCTCCCCCAAGGGTTGTCATTTGTATGGGTTCGGTGACCGCCCTCAATGGTCCCTTAGTGGAATCACGGCATCTTGTATTGTGCGAGGGCGTGAGGAGATTACGGTGGCCCTAGTGGCTTCTTGGGGAGCATTGTGCCTCCACACAGCTCCAAACGGAGATTAGCATCTGCAAGGGTGTGAACTTCGGGATACATCTGTTAAAGAGAAACGAGAGAGAGACGGAGAAGTAAAAATGAATCCTTGTTCTCATTGATGATGGGTTACACATATATATATAGCCCCCGAAGGGGTGTCTTCGAAGGGACACGAGGCAACTACCTCCTTTAGAAAAAGTAGGGATTAATAGGATTAATTAAATCCTAACACTCCCCCTAATCCATGATTGTCAGTGTAAGTACCATCATCTTGAGAAGCTCCTCCAAAAACCCCGTGGGAAAATATGAGGAGATAGGTGTTCCATATGTTGCTAAAACTCCTTCAAACCAAGTGGGAAAAATAAGGAGAAAATGATGCAACATATAATAGTTATTGTCTCTTTTAACTCAACACGAGAAAACCCATAGAGTTTAGAGGACAATAAATATGTCGTATATACTTTCCTAAAAACCCCGGTGGGGAAAACAGAAAGCATGACATATGGTCTCATGTTGATATTACCTCATTAAAAACCTTTATGAGAACCTGTAAAGTAAACTCATGAAGGGAAAAAGAGTATAATATGATGCATTGAACAGGAACAATTCAGGAAGATACTCCCCCTGATTCTTGCAAAAATTCGAAGCCGTCAGATACCAAAACATGGAAGTTGGTAGAGACCCGCTGAACAAATCAGTCGCATGATTTGACTTGCAAGATATGCAATATAGTGATATTGCTTATTATGTAACATGTTTGCATCCGGGCAACACAAGAAACATTATCATTGAGATAATGGTTGGTGAATGTAGCCATGAGGTCTGATCTGAAGACTCTTCATGAGAGGGCTGCCACACCTAGTAGGAACACTAAACTTGTCTATGATCTGATAGTGGGGATCTGATCGATGTATCCAATGATATTGGTGTTCAGATTTCTCCGAAAACTGAAAAACCAGGACAAGATGTTTCATTCCTTGTAGATATATATCATCATGATTTCGTCTACCTAGAATCTTATACACTTGAGAGAAGTTGCATATCTAGATGATATCCTTTCTTTCACGTCCACCTTGTCTTTCTTATGTTATTTCTTTGGTGGCTTCGTGAAAGCTTTTGCCTTGAGTGCGTGTCTTCAATTGTTGCATATTGATGTGCTCTTGTGTGGTGAAGATTATTTTCCTCATGCTTATCTTTACGAGGTTTTTGCCATATTAATTGGCATCCCTCGTCTTGATGCGCCTCTCATCTTCTATCTTCACCACGGGCTGTCACAAGCATAGGTTCTCTATATGCTTATTAGTAAGCTTGTGAACCCATTTGCTAGTTGTGTGTGGGAATGATAGGTCTTGCACCATGTGCCTCATTCTTTGAAGACTTTATTGATGCTTAATGCTCTTCTGTACATTAGTCTTCTCAAGTGCATTGCCTTGACTCACACACATCTTTTTAGTAGAGCCCACTCTTAAGTTGCCTCTCTTACTTGTTGCTCAACCATGTGTCTGTTGCAAGTACTAGGCTTAGTTTCATATATGCTCTCTTGCACTTGTTGTAAGTTTCTATTGATTTTGGGGGAGCTATGATCCTATTTTGTGCACTTTGTATCCAAATACAAAAATTCTTGATGTGCACAAATCATGGGGAGCTTCTCTAGTTTCTTTAGAACACTGCTCCGCTCTTATCATAATATCCTTTATTCATGTGGCTCGTAGGATCATTGGCCTAGTTGGTTCAATTGGTATCTTTTGATAGCTTGCTTCAATTGGTATCTTTTGATTGCTTGATTGCTTGTTTCTCTCTTTGATTATGTCTTTGTGGCATATCTTCCTTTTGCAATCTTTGGGCCTCAATATAGTTTGCCTTCCTCCAAGTATTTACTGTTGGATATGTGTATTGCATTCCACTCTCTTGTTGAGAAATACACAATTTATGGAAGAACACATTTATATTGGCCTTCTAAGCTTTTAGCCCATTTTGGCAATCGATGCCAATGAGGGAGAAGTTTCAAAGAGTTTTGTGGAGAAGTTTAGAGAGTTGTCTCTTCTAGCTTTGGTTTATTCCTAAGCATACGCATCTCCTACGCTTGCATTATTGGTTGTTGCATTGCATGGTGATGCATAATTCCTTATATAAACTCTCTTGAAAGTGATTGTCATCAATTACCAAAATGGGGGAGATTGAAAGGACATGCGGTGCCCCCATGTGTGGTTTTGGTAATTGATGACATTCTCTATGGACTAATGGTTGTATTGAGTTATATTTGAAGGATTTTTTTCATAGGCATTTCTTGAAGTCCATGTGTTGGTTTCAAGGAGTTTATGGGTTGACCAAGGTGCTATTAAGGAATTATCCAAAGATTGGTCATGTGAGTGTTGAGCTTATTGCAAGCATGTCTTAAAGAAGAAGAAGATTGTGTGATCATTCATGTTTACCTTCAAGACATCATCCAAACGAAGAGAGTTGGAAAGATTCAAGGTTGATCAAGACTAAGTCAAGAGTGAATCAAGTTGATCAACTCACAAAGAGTAGAAGATGTACCGAGAGGGATCAAGTGATCCCATGGTATGGTAAGCATTGTCCATTGCACTTTGTGTACTAAGCCATGGTCTATGTGAGAGTCTATGTGTGATTAGGTACGTGTCCATGGGCTTGCGTCAAGAGGATGATATCATACAACCCATGGGAAGGATGACATCAAGTGGTGATTGTCATCAAGATTGCCGTGTGCAAGTTCAAGTGGAGAATCACGAAGAGATCAAGTGCTTGAAGCTTGCCATCCATTGTGGTGTCAATGGACTTGTGAAGATGTGCCGAAGAGTGGCTCACCCATAGTGGAGTATGGGGGAGCAATCATCTAGTCTCCATCAACCCAACGCAATCAAGAAAGGTGGTCCATCTTGAGGAGGACAAGATCGTCATCATCTAGCTCAAGTGGATCATGTGCAAGGCAAAGGTTTGTCCTTGATAGGTTTTCTATTTTACCGGTCTCATGGTGGTAGTTGGGAGACCAGGTTATAGGATCGATAGGCGTACTATCAAGGGGGGCTCTCAAGTGAGTAGCTTGATCGTATCGTTCATCGAGAGCTCAAACCATTGCATCCTTGCATCATGTTTCTTGGTTCTTGTTTGGTTATCTTTGTGAGTCTTAGAGCTTATGGTCATCTTGATGACAAGCTTGAGTTCATCAAAAACGGAGTTTGCATGCGTCTTCTATGATGTTTTCGGTGTTGGAGGTTTTACCGGTCTTATCCGAGGAAGGGTTATCACCATTTTATTTTGGGCCTTTTCTCAATTGCTTCTTATTGGTATTCCTATCAAGATTGTGTTAGCCCTTTTCGCTAGCTTTCCAACAAACTTGGTTTCGTCGAATTCGGAGTCCGTTTGCAGAAGTTGTGGTAGTTTTGGTGTTCTGAAAAGGCTGCAGCGGTACTACCGGGGACAGGAGCGGAAGTAATTTTTCACTACCGCTCTTGGGAGCAGTACTACCGCTTGGAGCAGTACTACTGCGGCTACTTCCGTGGCTACTTCCGCTCTGGACCAAAAACTCGTCACAAGTCCAACGGTGGTAGGCACGGATGTAATTTTTTAGTACCGCTCGCAAGCAGTAGTGCCGCTACCCTTAGCAGTAGTACCGCTACCCCTAGCGGTAGTACCGGGAGGTCAAGCGGTACTACCGCTCTGACGGTTCTTCTGGCTTTTTTGCCTCCTCGCTGTTGTGTTTCAAAGGGCTACTACCGCCCTAGCGGTAGTACCGCTCCTTGGAGCGGTAGTACCGCTCGGTGCGGGCTGTGAGCATAACGGTTGGATTTTTTCCCACCTATAAAAGGGGGTCTTCTTCCCCAATGAACCTTATCTCTTGAGCTCGTGTTCTTCCCCCATTGTTGACCTTCTTCGTGCTTGCTAACTCTCAATCCCTCCATGGATTCTTGCTAGTTTTTGAGGGAAAAGAGAGAGGAGATCTAGATCCACATTTCCACCAATCACTTTCTCCTCTGTGTGAGGGGAACCCCTTGGATCTAATTCTTGGAGTTCTTGGTGTTCTCCTTCTTGTTCTTCATCCCGTCTTCCTCCCTAGCATTAGTTGCTTCGGTGGGATTTGGGAGAGAAGGACTTGGGCATACCATGTGCCCTTGCCATTGCACTTCGTGCATCGGTTTGAGTTCTCCATTGTGATACGTGGAAGTGAAGTTTGAGAAGCTTATTACTCTTGGGTGCTTGGTACCCTTGAGCTTGTTCCTCTTGGGTGCTTGGGCGCCCTAGACGGTTGGTGGTGTTCGGAGCTCAATCATTGTGGTGTAAAGCTCCGGGCAAGCGTCGGGGTCTCCAATTAGGTTGTGGAGATCGCCCCGAGCAATTTGACGGGTACCGGTGACCGCCCCCAAGGGTTGCCAAAGTGTACGGGTTCGGTGACCGCCCCCAGGGGTCACCATTTGTACGGGTTCGGTGACCGCCCTCAAGGGTCCTTTAGTGGAATCATGGCATCTTGCATTGTGCGAGGGTGTGAGGAGATTACGGTGGCCCTAGTGGCTTCTTGGGGAGCATTGTGCCTCCACACCGCTCCAAACGGAGATTAGCATCCACAAGGGTGTGAACTTCGGGATACATCATCGTCTCCGCGTGCCTCGGTTATCTCTTAGCCGAGCCCTTTACTTATGCACTTTACTTTGTGATACCATATTGTTCTTTGTCATATATCTTGCTATCACATAGGTTCCTATATTTCTTAGCATAAGTTGTTGGTGCACATGGGTGAGCCTAGTTGTTGTAGGTTTTGTGCTTGAAAAATTAACCGCTAGGTTTATTCCGCATTTGTTCAAGCCTCTACCGTAATTATTTTAAAACGCCTATTCACCCCCCCCCCCCTCTAGGCGACATCCACGATCTTTCACAGTGGTGTCATGAAGCTGCCAACTCCTTCACAATGTCATTTCCTGCCATGTCTTGACCTGAACAATACCATATTGTGTTAATGCAATTTTAAACTGTGTCACTTTATTCATCACTAAGAAATGTGATGAATTGTCAGTACTGATACTTTTATGTGCAAAACCTGTCATCTGTCTGCTTGTTTATCTTTCAGAGTGAGGAAGATATAAGTGTTGAACAAGCGCAGTCTCATCATCTTGCTCAGCTGCTTGCGCTGCAGCTCCCCAGCAGGGCTAACCTTTCTTGAACTCTATTGAAGTGTTGTTGGTTTTGTATATTATTTTGTCGGCATGTTTATTTGCACCGGTGGCGATCTTTGATGCCACGTGTATGTAATATGTTGTCTGCTTGTGCTTTATTATCATAGTGGCGAACTTTGATGCCCAGTGGATGTAATATGCCGTAATTTCTTTATTGTATAGTCTAGGTTTTTCTTATTCACGATGCTGCAGTTATTTTACTGTATATATATCCTGTCTTCGCAGTAAACTGGCCAAACCGTAAAATTACGGTACATAATCGGGCCGTCATGCAATCACGATGTAGGTTGGGCCTGAAACATGCCGAACAGCTCACGGGCCGGCAGCAGCCCGAAATGAACCCCAGCACATGATTGTGCAAATCAAATCATGGCCTTTTAACAGGCCAAAATTGTCTCGGTCCTTGTTTGGCCCAATCAGATATCGGCTGCGAGCAGGCCGGATGCAAACCGGGCCGTAGTTAGGCCCAACTATATGACGGGCTTTTAACAGGCCGAAATTAATATAGGACCAAAATGTTAAACGGGCCCTTAACAGGCCAAAACTGATATCAGGCCGAATTACTAAGTGGGCCTTTAGCAAGTGGGCCCAAAAGCATAGTGTCCAGTTGACGGGTCGAATCTGATATGGGCCATAATTGAGCCCAAAGCCTCTTAAAGGGCCGGACCTGATCTGGGCCGTAATTTGGCCCATAACGTGGTAGTCTTTTAACGGGTCGGATCTCATATGGGCCACTATTAGGCCCGGAGCATGGCAGGCCATTAATGGACCGGATCAAATATGGGCCGGCATTTGGCCCAAAACATGGCAGTCAGTTAATGGGCCGGCCTACTAGGGTCCACAAAATCTTGTGGGCCTATAGCTGGGCCGACCCATTAATGTCGGTGAAATCTCGTGGGCCTTTAGCTGGGCCGGCCCATTATGATCCGCAAGAATCTTGTGGGCCTTTACCTGGGCCAGCCCATTATGGCACACAAAAATCTTGTGGGCCTTTACCTGGGCCGGCCCATTATGGCCCGCAAAATCTTGTGGGCCTTTAGCTGGGCCAGCCCATTATGGTCCGCAAAATCTCATGGGCCTTTAGCTGGGCCGGCCCATTATGGTCCGCAAAATCTTGTGGGCCTTCAGTTGGGCCGGCCCATTTAAACTTGATGGGCCGGACCACGTGTCAACATATCATAGGCGCGTCTCGCCCATTGGATGAGTGACACCTGTGCCAACGCGGACCTGACACGTGTCTCCTCCAGCCAATGATGATTTTACACGTGGAAAATCCCCATTGGTCGGGGTTGTTAACGGCTTATCGGATCCAAAACCCGACCCGATAGCTTAACGGCGTTCCGTTGCGGTGGATGCCACGTGTCGGTCACCCTTAACGAAAGCACTTCTGTGACGCGCGATTTATCGTCATGGAAGTGGACACTTCCGTTATGATAATTTTGGTAATGTCATGGAACACTTCTACGACAGCACAGGTATGACTATCTTGATTCTGTCATAAATTTGTCATGGATGTACATGCATGACAAAAAACGCGACCTACTGTGACAAACACGTATCATCACGGAAGTGTATTTTTTTGTAGTGTTGGGCGCCTCCGCCTCCAGATTTGTGGAGGCCGCCCTCTTCTTCCTCCCCTCATCGGGGGGAGAGTCGCTCTCCTCCTCCTCCTCCTCGTCGTCTTCGGCGGCGGAGGAGCGAGTCTTGTCTTTGGACGTCACGTCCGAAGCGCCCTTGCGGCGGGGGCCACTCCGGACCCCCTTGGCCTTCTTCTTCGGTGCCTTATAAGGCGCCGATACTAGCATCTTCGCCAGGCGCGGGATGACTGGTTCCTCGGGTAGCGGAGCCGAACACCGAATCCGCTCCGCTCTCTCCGTCCATACCTGAAATAATAAAAGTTTAGATATCCTCCTTGAAACAAGCAAGTAAAGGATGCGTTAAAGGCTTACCTCATTGGCGGGGTGGGTAATGTCATGCCGGCGGTCCGAGTCTATGGCTAGCGATGTCTCGTTGCCTTTGAAGAGCAACTTCTAGGCATCTTCGTGAGTGGTTTCGAAGAGCCTTTCCAGAGTTTGGTGCTTCTTCGGATTGAATTCCCATAAAGGGCGGCTTCGGCTTTGGCATGGGAGAATCCGGCGAACTAGCATCACCTGGATTACGTCGACGAGCTTAACGTTTTTATCCACCATGCTTTGAATGCGCATTTGAAGTGCTATCAGCTCATCTGACGAAGACTAATTTGGGCCCTTCTCAATCCAGGAGGTGAGCCGCATTGGAGCTCCAGAGTTGAATTCAGCAGTCGTGGCCCAGGTGGCGCCGCGGGGCTTTGTGATGTAGAACCATAGTTTCTGCCACTCCTTGATAGTCTTCACGAAAGTACCTTCTGGCCAGGAGACATTGGTCAGCTTGCTCACCATGGCGCCTCCGCACTCCGCGTGCTGGCCATCCACCACCTTCGGCTTCACGTTGAAGACCTTGAGCCACAGCTGGAAGTGGGGTTGGATGAGGAGGAAGGCCTCACACACGACAATGAATGCCGAAATGTTGAGGAAAGAGTTCGGGGCTAGCTCATGGAAATCTAGCCCGTAATAGAACATCAGCACGCGGACGAAAGGGTGGTGTGGAAACCCTAGCCCGCGGATGAAATGGGGTATGAATACCACCCTCTCGTTGGGCTTTGGTGTAGGGACAACTTGCCCCTTGGTTGGAAGACGGTGGGCGATTTCCTTCGCCAGATACCCGGCCACCCAAAACTTGGTAATGTCCTTCTCCTTGACGGAGGAGGCCATCCACTTGCCTTGACCTCCGGATCCGGACATGGTTGAGTGCTTGCTCGAGTGGAAAAATATGAGAACTTGGGCGCTGGAGCTCAACAATGGAAGGGCAGAGGAAGAGAGAAGGAGTGGGTGAAGAAAGGGATTCCTTATCTCCTTATAAAGGCGTTGAATATTAAGCACATCCCCACTCGCCTTAAAACTCGCCTGGTCCCAAGGGCTATGTAAACGGCATGGTTATATTACCCACGCCCGTATTGATGAGAATCCCGCAATAAGGGGACATGATCTCTCCTTTGA
The DNA here is from genome assembly GCA_034509565.1 of Triticum monococcum. Lineage (NCBI taxonomy): Eukaryota > Viridiplantae > Streptophyta > Magnoliopsida > Poales > Poaceae > Triticum > Triticum monococcum. The sequence continues at coordinate 68,256,789 of CM067842.1, read as the reverse complement.
CAAGACGTGCCAATGGAAACCGCATCTCGAAAGCGGAACGGAAGACAAAAACGGTTCGATATGATGATCGGACAGACGTGATGTCATCTTGCAAAAAGTTGTCAGTAGATGGGACTCGTGAAATATTATACTCTCTATAGCTGTGTGTGTGGTACTTGTGTTGCAGATCCGGACACGTTCGTTGTTGGGGAATGTAGTAATTTCAAAAAAATTCCTATGCACACGCAAGATCATGGTGATGCATAGCAACGAGAGGGGAGAGTGTCATCCACGTACCCTCGTAGACCGTTAAGCGGAAGCATTATGACAACGCGGTTGATGTAGTGGTATGTCTTCACGATTGACCGATCCTCAGTACCGAACGTACGGCACCTCCACGTTCAGCACACGTTCAGCTCGGTGAAGTCCCGCGAACTCACGATCTAGTAGAGCTTGAGGGAGAGTTTCGTCAGCACGATGGCGTGGTGACGATGTTGATGAAGCTACCGTCGCAGGGCTTCGCCTAAGCACCGCTACAGTATGACTAAGATGGATTATGGTGGAGGGGGCACCGCACATGGCTGGGAGAGATCAATAATCAACTTGTGTGTTCTAGGGTGCCCCCTGCCCCCGTATATAAAGGAGCAAGGAGGGAGGCCGGCCGGCCCTCCTAGGGCGCACCAGGAGGAGGAGTCCTCCTCCTAGTAGGAGTAGGACTCCCCTTTCCTACTCCTACTAGGAGGAGGAAAGGAAGGGGGAAAGGGAGAAGGAAGGAGAGGGAGAAACGGAGGAAAGAGGGGCCGGCCCCCTAGTCCAATTCGGTTTGGGCTAGGGGGGCCATGCGCCCTGCCTCCTCTCTTCCACCACTCGCCCCATGAGGCCCAATACTTCTTCCCCGTACTCCCGTAACTCCCCGGTACTCCGAAAAATACCCAAATCACTCGGAACCTTTCCGATGTCCGAATATAGTCGTCCAATATATCGTTCTTTACGTCTCGACCATTTCGAGACTCCTTGTTATGTCCCCGATCTCATCCGGGACTCCGAATTACCTTCGGTACATCAAATCACATAAACTCATAATACCGATCGTCACCGAACGTTAAGCGTGCGGACCCTACGGGTTCGAGAACTATGTAGACATGACCGAGACTCATCTCCAGTCAATAACCAATAGAGGAACCTGGATGCTCATATTGGCTCCCACATATTCTACGAAGATCTTTATCGGTCAAACCGCATAACAACATACGTTGTTCCCTTTGTCATCGGTATGTTACTTACCCGAGATTCGATCGTCGGTATCCAATACCTAGTTCAATCTCGTTATCGGCAAGTCTCTTTACTCGTTCTGTAATACATCATCCCGCAACTAACTCATTAGTTGCAATGCTTGCAAGGCTTATGTGATGTGCATTACCGAGAGGGCCCAGAGATACCTCTCCGACAATCGGAGTGACAAATCCTAATCTCGAAATACGCCAACCCAACAAGTACCATCAGAGACACCTGTGGAGCACCTTTATAATCACCCAGTTACGTTGTGACGTTTGGTAGCACACAAAGTGTTCCTCCGGTAATCGGGAGTTGCATAATCTCATAGTCATATGAACATGTATAAGTGATGAAGAAAGCAATAGGAGTAAACTAAAACGATCAAATGCTAAGCTAACGGAATGGGTCAAGTCAATCACATCATTCTCTAATGATGTGATCCCGTTAATCAAATGACAACTCATGTCTATGGTTAGGAAACATAACCATCATTGAATTAACGAGCTAGTCAAGTAGAGGCAAACTAGTGACACTCTGTTTGTCTATGTATTCACACATGTACTAAGTTTCCAGTTAATACAATTCTAGCATGAATAATAAATATTTATCATGATATAAGGAAATAAATAATAACTTTATTATTGCCTCTAGGGCATATTTCCTTCAGTCTCCCACTTGCACTAGAGTCAATAATCTAGTTCACATCTTTATGTGATTAGTTCACATCTCCTTGTGACTAATACCCAAAAGGGTTTACTAGAATCAATAATCTAGTTCACATCGCTATGTGATTAACACCCCAAGAGTGATCATGTTTTGCTTGTGAGAGAAGTTTAGTCTACGGGTCTGCAACATTCAGATCCGTATGTATTTCGCAAAGTTCTATGTATACAATGCTCTACACAGAGCTACTGTAGCTAATTGGTCCCACTTTCAATATGTATCCAGATCGACACTTAGAGTCATCTAGATCGATGTAAAAAGCTTGCATCGACGTAACTCTTTACGACGGACTGTTTTATTACCTCCATAATCGAGAAATATTTCCTTAGTCCTCTAAGGATAATTTTGACCGCTGTACAGTGATCTACTCCTAGATCACTATTGTACTCCCTTGCCAAAATCATGCTAAGGTATACAATAGGACTGGTAAATACCATGGCATACTTTATAGAACCTATGACTGAGGCACAGGGAATGACTTTTCATTCTCTTTCTATTTTCTGCCGTGGTCGGGTTTTGAGTCTTTGCTCAACTTCACACCTTGCAACACAGGCAAGAACTCCTTCTTTGACTGTTCCATTTTGAACTACTTCAAAATCTTGTCAAGGTATGTACTCATTGAAAATATAACAAGCGTATTTATCTATGTCTATAGATCTTGATGCTCAATATGTAAGTAACTTCATCGAGGTATTTCTTTGAAAAACTCTTTTCAAACACTCCTTTATACTTTCCAGAAAATTCTACATTATTTCTGATCAACAATATGTCATTCACATATACTTATCAGAAATGTTGTAGTGCTCCCACTCACTTTCTTGTAAATACAGGCTTCACCGCAAGTCTGTATAAAAACATATGCTTTGATCACTTTATCAAAGCATATATTCCAACTCCGAGATGCTTGCACTAGTCCATAGTTGGATCGCTGGAGCTTGCTCACTTTGTTAGCACCTTTAGGATCAACAAAACCTTCTGGTTGCATCATATACAACTCTTCTTTTAAGAAATCCATGAAGGAATATAGTTTTGACATCCATTTGCCAGATTTCATAAAATGCGACAGCTAACATGATTCGGACAGACTTTTAAGCATCGATACGAGTGAGAAAATCTCATCGTAGTCAACACCTTGAACTTGTCGAAAACATTTTGCGACAATTCGAGCTTTGTAGATAGTAACACTAGAATCAGCGTCCGCCTTCCTCTTGAAGATCCATTTATTCTTAATGACTCGCCGATTATCGGGCAACTCAATCAAAGTCCATACTTTGTTCTCATAAATGGATCCCATCTCAGATTTCATGGCCTCAAGCCATTTCGCAGAATCTGGGCTCATCATCGCTTCCTCATAGTTCGTAGGTTCGTCATGGTCAAGTAACATGACATCCAAAACAGGATTACCGTACCACTCTGATGCGGATCTCACTCTGGTTGTCCTACGAGGTTCGGTAGTAAATTGATCTAAAGTTACATGATCATCATCATTAGCTTCCTCACTAATTTGTGTAGGAGTCACAGGAACAGATTTCTGTGATGAACTACTTTCCAATAAGGGAGCAGGTGCAGTTACCTCATCAAGTTTTACTTTCCTCCCACTCACTTCTTTCGAGAGAAACTCCTTCTCTAGAAAGGATCCATTCTTAGCAATGAATGTCTTGCCTTCGGATCTGTGATAGAAGGTGTACCCAATTGTCTCCTTTGGGTATCCTATGACGACAATTTCTCCGATTTGGGTTTGAGCTTATCAGGATGAAACTTTTTCACATAAGCATTGCAACCCCAAACTTTAAGAAACGACAACTTTGGTTTCTTGCCAAACCGCAGTTCATATGGCGTCGTCTTAACGGATTTAGATGGTGACCTATTTAACGTGAATGCAGCTGTCTCTAATGCATAACCCCAAAACGATAGTGGTAAATCGGTAAGAGACATCATACATTGCACCATATGTAATAAAGTATGGTTACGATGTTCGGACACACCATTACACTGTGGTGTTCCATGTGGCGTGAGTTGCGAAACTATTCCGCGTTGTTTCGAATGAAGACCAAACTCGTAACTCAAATATTCTCCTCCACGATCAGATCGCAGAAACTTTTTTCTTGTTATGATGATTTTCCACTTCACTCTGAAATTATTTGAACTTTTCAAATGTTTCAGATTTATGTTTCATCAAGAAGATATACCCATATCTTACTCAAATCATCTGTGAAGGTCAGAAAATAACGATACCTGCTGCAAGCCTCAACACTCATCAGACTGCATACATCAGTATGTATTATTTCCAACAAGTCTGTTGCTCGCCCCATTGTTCCGGAGAACGGAGTCTTAGTCATCTTGCCCATGAGGCATGATTCGCAAGCATCAACTGATTCATAATCAAGTGATTCCAAAATCCCATCAGCATGGATTTTCTTCATGCGCTTTACACCAATATGACCTAAACGGCAGTGCCACAAATAAGTTGCACTATCATTATTAACTTTGCATCTTTTGGCTTCAATATTATGAATATGTGTATCACTACGATCGAGATTCAATAAACCATTCACCTTGGGTGTATGACCATTGAAGGTTTCATTCATGTAAACAGAACAACAATTATTCTCTGACTTTAAATGAATAATTGTATTGCAATAAACATGATCAAATCATATTCATGCTTAATGCAAACACCAAATAACATTTATTTAGGTTCAACACTAATCCCAAAAGTATAGGGAGTCTGCGATGATGATCATATCAATCTTGGAACCACTTCCAACACACGTCGTCACTTCACCCTTAACCAGTCTCTGTTCATTTTGCAACTCCCGTTTCGAGTTACTAATCTCAGCAACTGAACTAGTATCAAATACTGAGGGGTTGCTATAAACACTAGCAAAGTACACATCAATAACATGTATATCAAATATACATTTGTTCACTTTGCCATCCTTCTTATCCGCCAAATACTTGGGGCGGTTCTGCTTCCAGTGACCAGTCCCTTTGCAGTAGAAGCACTTAGTCTCAGGCTTAGGTCTAGACTTGGGCTTCTTCACTTGAGCAGCAACTTGCTTGCCTTTCTTCTTGAAGTTCCCCTTCTTCCCTTTGCCGTTTTTCTTGAAACTAGTGGTCTTGTCAACCATCAACACTTGATGCTTTTCTTGATTTCTACCTTCGTCGATTTCAACATCACGAAGAGCTTGGGAATCGTTTTCGTTATCCCTTTGTCAGGTGGTAGGAGCGACATATGCCAACGGGTGGCTTATCATTGCGGGGGCCAATAAAACATCGCCGGTGCCTAGAAACGGGATGAGGCGAAGACATGCACGCCGGCGAATCTTACCCAGCTTCAGGGCTCTTCGGGGAGATAACACCCCTACTGCTGCTCTGCGGGGTCTCCGCATGGTTACTATATGAACAAGTAGCTACAATGCTCCTTGAGCTGTTTTGGGTGGAAGGAGGAAGAAGGGCTCAGCTAGCTTGCTTCCTCTCCTTGTATGGTGGCTAGGTCTAGATTGAGAGTCCAACCCTTTGCATGGGTGCACCGGGGGGTTTATATAGGCCTACCCCCCGGGGGTACAATGGTAATCCGGCTGGGCGCGGGGCCCAGCTGTCTGTGACTACGCTCGCCGGCTTCTGCGCCGGCTCCTGGGGCCCGCCGGCCGGTGGGTCCCGCCAACTGCCGGCTCCTTGGTCGACAGGCAAGCCCCACAGGCCAGGGCCTAGTCGGTGGCTGGTTACTGTTGAAGGAAATATGCCCTAGAGGCAATAATAAAGTTATTATTTATTTCCTTATATCATGATAAATTTTTATTATTCATGCTAGAATTGTATTAACCGGAAACATAATACATGTGTGAATACATAGACCAACAGAGTGTCACTAGTATGCCTCTACTTGACTAGCTCGTTAATCAAAGATGGTTATGTTTCCTAACCATGAACAAGGAGTTGTTATTTGATTAACGAGGTCACATCATTAGTAGAATGATCTGATTGACATGACCCATTCCATTAGCTTAGCACCCGATCGTTTAGTATGTTGCTATTGCTTTCTTCATGACTTATACATGTTCCTATAACTATGAGATTATGCAACTCCCGTTTACCGGAGGAACACTTTGGGTACTACCAAACGTCACAACGTAACTGGGTGATTATAAAGGAGTACTACAGGTGTCTCCAATGGTAGATGTTGGGTTGGCGTATTTCAAGAGTAGGGTTTGTCACTCCGATTGTCGGAGAGGTATCTCTGGGCCCTCTCGGTAATGCACATCACATAAGCCTTGCAAGCACTGCAACTAATATGTTAGTTGTGAGATGATGTATTACGGAACGAGTAAAGAGACTTGCCGGTAACGAGATTGAACTAGGTATTGGATACCGACGATCGAATCTCGGGCAAGTAACATACCGATGACAAAGGGAACAACGTATGTTGTTATGCGGTCTGACCGATAAAGATCTTCGTAGAATATGTAGGAGCCAATATGGGCATCCAGGTCCCGCTATTGGTTATTGACCGGAGACGTGTCTCGGTCATGTCTACATTGTTCTCGAACCGTAGGGTCCGCACGCTTAACGTTACGATGACAGTTATTATGAGTTTATGCATTTTGATGTACCGAAGGTTGTTCGGAGTCCCGGATGAGATCACGGACATGACGAGGAGTCTCGAAATGGTCGAGACGTAAAGATTGATATATTGGAAGCCTATGTTTGGGCACCGGAAGTGTTCCGGGTGAAATCGGGATTTTACCGGATTACCGGGAGGGTTACCGGAACCCCCCGGGAGGCAAATGGGCCTATTGGGCCTTAGTGGAAAAGGGAGAAGGGGCAGCCCACAGGCTAGCCGGCCGAACCCCCCTTCCCTAGTCCTATTAGGACTAGGAGAAGGGGCCGGCCCCCCCTTTCTTCTCTCTCTCCCGAAGAGTCCTACTAGGAATAGGATTTGGGGGAAGGAGTCCTACTCCCGGTAGGAGTGGGACTCCTCCCTGCGCCTCCCTCCTAGCCGGCCGACCCCCTTGCCCCTGGCCTTTATATACGGGGGCAGGGGGCACCCCATAGACACACAACCTGATCCTTGAGATCGTTCCTTAGCCGTGTGCGGTGCCCCCTGCCACCAAATTCCACCTCGATCGTACCGTTGTAGTGCTTAGGCGAAGCCCTGCGTCGGTAGTACATCAAGATCGTCATCACGCCGTCATGCTGACGAAACTCTTCCTCGACGCTTTGCTGGATCGGAGCCCGAGGAACATCATCGAGCTGAACGTGTGCTAAGAACTCGGAGGTGCCGGAGTAACGGTGCTTGGATCGGTCGGATCGGGAAGAAGACGTACGACTACTTCCTCTACGTTGTGTGATCGCTTCCGCAGTCGGTCTGCGTTGGTACGTAGACAACACTCTCCCCTCTCGTTGCTGTGCATCACCATGATCTTGCGTGTGTGTAGGAAAATTTTGAAATTACTGCGTTCCCCAACAGTGGCATCAGAGCCTAGGTTTTATGGTTTGATGTTATATGCACGAGTAGAACACAAGTGAGTTGTGGGCGATACAAGTCATACTGCCTACCAGCATGTCATACTTTGGTTCGGCGGTATTGTTGGCTGAGACGATCCGGACCAACCTTACGCGTACTCTTACGCGAGACCGGTTCCCTCGACGTGCTTTGCACATAGATGGCTTGCGGAAGACTGTCTCTCCAACTTTAGTTGAACCAAGTGTGACTACGCCCGGTCCTTGAGAAGGTTAAAACGGAGTCTATTTGACGAACTATCGTTGTGGTTTTGATGCGTAGGTGAGATGAGTTCTTACTTAAGCCCGTAGCAGCCACGTAAAACTTTCAACAACAAAGTAGAGGACGTCTAACTTGTTTTTGCAGGGTATGTTGTGATGTGATATGGTCAAGGCATGATGCTGATTTTATTGTATGAGATGATCATGTTTTGTAACTAAGTTATCGGCAACTGGCAGGAGCCATATGGTTGTCGCTTTATTGTATGCAATGCAATCGCGATGTAATGCTTTACTAGATTACTAAACGGTAGTAATAGTCGTGGAAGCATAAGATTGGCGAGACGACAACGATGCTACGATGGAGATCAAGGTGTCGCGCCGGTGACGATGGTGATCATGACGGTGCCTCGGAGATGGAGATCACAGGCACAAGATGATGGCCATATCATATCACTTATATTGATTGCATGTGATGTTTATCCTTTTATGCATCTTATCTTGCTTTGATTGACGGTAGCATTATAAGATGATCTCTCACTAAATTATCAAGAAGTGTTCTCCCTGAGTATGCACCGTTGCCAAAGTTCGTCGTGCCCAGACACCACGTGATGATCGGGTGTGATAAGCTCTATGTCCATCTACAACGGGTGCAAGCCAGTTTTGCACACGCAGAATACTCAGGTTATACTTGACGAGCCTAGCATATGCAGATATGGCCTCGGAACACAGAGACCGAAAGGTCGAGCGTGAATCATATAGTAGATATGATCAACATGACGATGTTCACCATTGAAAACTACTCCATCTCACGTGATGATCGGTTATGGTTTAGTTGATTTGGATCACGTGATCACTTAGAGGATTAGAGGGATGTCTATCTAAGTGGGAGTTCCTAAGTAATTTGATTAACTGAACTTAAACTTATCATGAACTTAGTACCTGATAGTATCTTGCTTGTTTATGTTGCTTGTAGATAGATGGCTCGTGCTATTATTCCGTTGAATTTTAATGCGTTCCTTGAGAAAGCAAAGTTGAAAGATGATGGTAGCAATTACACGGACTGGGTCCGTAACCTGAGGATTATCCTCATTGCTGCACAGAAGAATTACGTCCTGGAAGCACCGCTGGGTGACAGGCCTGCTGCTGGAGCAACGCCAGATGTTATGAACGTCTGGCAGAGCAAAGCTGATGACTACTCGATAGTTCAGTGTGCCATGCTTTACGGCTTAGAATCGGGACTTCAACGACGTTTTGAACGTCATGGAGCATATGAGATGTTCCAGGAGTTGAAGTTAATATTTCAAGCAAATGCCCGAATTGAGAGATATGAAGTCTCCAATAAGTTCTATAGTTGTAAGATGGAGGAGAACAGTTCTGTCAGTGAGCATATACTCAAAATGTCTGGGTATAATAATCACTTGATTCAGATGGGAGTTAATCTTCCAGATGACTGCGTCATTGACAGAATTCTCCAATCACTGCCACCAAGCTACAAGAGCTTTGTGATGAACTATAATATGCAAGGGATGAACAAGACTATTCCCGAGCTCTTCGCAATGCTGAAAGCTGCGGAGGTAGAAATCAAGAAGGAGCATCAAGTGTTGATGGTTAACAAAACCACTAGTTTCAAGAAAAAGGGCAAAGGGAAGAAGAAGGGAAACTTCAAGAAGAACAGCAAGCAAGTTGCTGCTCAGGAGAAGAAACCCAAGTCTGGACCTAAGCCTGAAACTGAGTGCTTCTACTGCAAGCAGACTGGTCACTGGAAGCGGAACTGCCCCAAGTATTTGGCGGATAAGAAGGATGGCAAAGTGAGCAAAGGTATATGTGATATACATGTTATTGATGTGTACCTTACTAGAGCTCGCAGTAGCACCTGGGTATTTGATACTGGTTCTGTTGCTAATATTTGCAACTCGAAACAGGGACTACGGAATAAGCGGACACTAGCAAAGGACGAGGTGACGATGCGCGTGGGAAACGGTTCCAAAGTCGATGTGATCGCGGTCGGCACGCTACCTCTACATCTACCTTCGGGATTAATATTAGACCTAAATAATTGTTATTTGGTGCCAGCGTTGAGCATGAACATTATATCTGGATCTTGTTTAATGCGAGACGGTTATTCATTTAAATCAGAGAATAATGGTTGTTCTATTTATATGAATAATATCTTTTATGGTCATGCACCTTTGAAGAGTGGTCTATTCTTGTTGAATCTCGAAGATAGTGATACACATATTCATAATGTAGAAGCCAAAAGATGCAAAGTTAATAATGATAGTGCAACTTATTTGTGGCACTGCCGTTTAGGTCATATCGGTGTAAAGCGCATGAAGAAACTCCATACTGATGGGCTTTTGGAATCACTTGATTATGAATCACTTGGTACTTGCGAACCGTGCCTCATAGGCAAGATGACTAAAACACCGTTCTCCGGTACTATGGAGAGAGCAACAGATTTGTTGGAAATCATACATACCGATGTATGTGGTCCGATGAATATTGAGGCTCGTGGCGGATATCGTTATTTTCTCACCTTCACAGATGATTTAAGCAGATATGGGTATGTCTACTTAATGAAACATAAGTCTGAAACATTTGAAAGGTTCAAAGAATTTCAGAGTGAAGTTGAAAATCATCGTAACAAGAAAATAAAGTTTCTACGATCGGATCGTGGAGGAGAATATTTGAGTTACGAGTTTGGTGTACATTTGAAAAATTGTGGAATAGTTTCGCAACTCACGCCACCCGGAACACCATAGCGTAATGGTGTGTCCGAACGTCGTAATCGTACTTTACTAGATATGGTACGATCTATGATGTCTCTTACTGATTTACCGCTATCGTTTTGGGGTTATGCTTTAGAGACGGCCGCATTCACGTTAAATAGGGCACCATCAAAATCCGTTGAGACGATGCCTTATGAACTATGGTTTGGCAAGAAACCAAAGTTGTCGTTTCTTAAAGTTTGGGGCTGCGATGCTTATGTGAAAAAGCTTCAACCTGATAAGCTCGAACCCAAAGCGGAGAAATGTGTCTTCATAGGATACCGGTGGCTGGTTACTGTTGAAGGAAATATGCCCTAGAGGCAATAATAAAGTTATTATTTATTTCCTTATATCATGATAAATGTTTATTATTCATGCTAGAATTGTATTAACCGGAAACATAATACATGTGTGAATACATAGACCAACAGAGTGTCACTAGTATGCCTCTACTTGACTAGCTCGTTAATCAAAGATGGTTATGTTTCCTAACCATGAACAAGGAGTTGTTATTTGATTAACGAGGTCACATCATTAGTAGAATGATCTGATTGACATGACCCATTCCATTAGATTAGCACCCGATCGTTTAGTATGTTGCTATTGCTTTCTTCATGACTTATACATGTTCCTATAACTATGAGATTATGCAACTCCCGTTTACCGGAGGAACACTTTGGGTACTACCAAACGTCACAACGTAACTGGGTGATTATAAAGGAGTACTACAGGTGTCTCCAATGGTAGATGTTGGGTTGGCGTATTTCGAGAGTAGGGTTTGTCACTCCGATTGTCGGAGAGGTATCTCTGGGCCCTCTCGGTAATGCACATCACATAAGCCTTGCAAGCACTGCAACTAATATGTTAGTTGTGAGATGATGTATTACGGAACGAGTAAAGAGACTTGCCGGTAACGAGATTGAACTAGGTATTGGATACCGACGATCGAATCTCGGGCAAGTAACATACCGATGACAAAGGGAACAACGTATGTTGTTATGCGGTCTGACCGATAAAGATCTTCGTAGAATATGTAGGAGCCAATATGGGCATCCAGGTCCCGCTATTGGTTATTGACCGGAGACGTGTCTCGGTCATGTCTACATTGTTCTCGAACCGTAGGGTCCGCACGCTTAACGTTACGATGACAGTTATTATGAGTTTATGCATTTTGATGTACCGAAGGTTGTTCGGAGTCCCGGATGAGATCACGGACATGACGAGGAGTCTCGAAATGGTCGAGACGTAAAGATTGATATATTGGAAGCCTATGTTTGGGCACCGGAAGTGTTCCGGGTGAAATCGGGATTTTACCGGATTACCGGGAGGGTTACCGGAACCCCCCGGGAGGCAAATGGGCCTATTGGGCCTTAGTGGAAAAGGGAGAAGGGGCAGCCCACAGGCTAGCCGGCCGAACCCCCCTTCCCTAGTCCTATTAGGACTAGGAGAAGGGGCCGGCCCCCCCTTTCTTCTCTCTCTCCCGAAGAGTCCTACTAGGAATAGGATTTGGGGGAAGGAGTCCTACTCCCGGTAGGAGTGGGACTCCTCCCTGCGCCTCCCTCCTAGCCGGCCGACCCCCTTGCCCCTGGCCTTTATATACGGGGGCAGGGGGCACCCCATAGACACACAACCTGATCCTCGAGATCGTTCCTTAGCCGTGTGCGGTGCCCCCTGCCACCAAATTCCACCTCGATCGTACCGTTGTAGTGCTTAGGCGAAGCCCTGCGTCGGTAGTACATCAAGATCGTCATCACGCCATCGTGCTGACGAAACTCTTCCTCGACGCTTTGCTGGATCGGAGCCCGAGGAACGTCATCGAGCTGAACGTGTGCTAAGAACTCGGAGGTGCCGGAGTAACGGTGCTTGGATCGGTCGGATCGGGAAGAAGACGTACGACTACTTCCTCTACGTTGTGTGATCGCTTCCGCAGTCGGTCTGCGTTGGTACGTAGACAACACTCTCCCCTCTCGTTGCTGTGCATCACCATGATCTTGCGTGTGCGTAGGAAAATTTTGAAATTACTGCGTTCCCCAACAACTGTTACTCCGTGCTGTTGACGCATGCTTGGTCGGGGTAAGCGTGGCTACAGTAACGCCGCCTTGGCGGGCGATTACTGTAGCCCCGCCGCATCTTGTCTCCTTAATGGGCGTCTCCTTCGAGGAAGGTGGCAGGCCGGCTATGGGAAGCCGGCCCTCTATCCTGCCGGCTTGAGAGGAGGTGCGGCCGCCTTCGGCATCTCTCTGCCCGAAGGGGCCCACCGCCTCGGGGGCCGCGCTGGCGGCCCGTCGTGGACGGCGTCAGAGCTGCCGTGGCTACAGTGCCGCGCCGGGCGGGCCGTGGCTGCCCGCGCGGCGCGCTATACCAGGCGTGCTCTGGGTTTTGGAGGTGGCAGGCTCCACTGTAGCCACGCCCCGCTTTATCATTGCAGGGTGGACGCGTACATTGCGGGTACGACTTTGACTGCTTTACGGGAGCCGGCCTTGCGGTAGCCGGCCTTGCTGTAGCCGGCTTCTCGTAGTCGGCCCTCCACAACTTTCTTCATGAGGGTAAAGGGCGAGCCGCCCCCGAAGCCGGCCAGGAAGGTAGTCGGCTAGGGGGGAGGCGGCCCAGGTCTTGAATCTTCTTGAGAGTCGGCCAGGCTTGTAATTTTTTCTCATGGGCCAGGGGAAGCCGGCTAGGCTACCCATGGCTATTTACTCCGACAGTAGTCCCCGAAGCTGGGCGAGCTTCACGGCGGATAGAGGGACGAGAAGCCTGGCCAGCTTCATACCCTGAGGAGCCGACCTTGCTATCGTAGGCCAACTTCAGAGAGCTTTCTTGTTTATTAATGTGACCGTGGTTGACCCACGGGCTGGCCGCGGGCCCCACGACGGGCCACGTGGCAGAGAAGTCCTGCCGTCGCACGCGCGCGACGGGACGCCACCGCAGGCCCGGGCCCACCACTCCTTGGCCTCGGCCCGGGCGCAGATCTTCTGTGGCCCGAGGGGACTGCTCGCCTCCCCGTGGGCGTTTCTTCGTGTCATCAAGGCGCGCAGTTAGCGCGGGGCGTGGGGGAGATGGGCACGATCGATCCCCACGATCCCCCACGCCGCGCCTCCTCGGCTCCGACGCACGAGCCTACAAGTAGGAGGGGGAGGGGGAGAGACAAAGGCTCGTTCGCTCCCCCGCTCCCCGTCCCTCCTTGCTCTTCTTCTTCCCTTTCTTCTTCCTCGCGCCCGACGCAGCCTCCCGCTGCAGTCCGCCCACGCCGCCATTTCCATGGCGTTGTCAAGCTCGTGGGACGGGTCCAACGTCCACGACGACCACATCGAATTTCTTCGCCAGACCCGGCGCCTGCCCGCCGCCAACCTCGTGCAGGTTCGCCTGGCGCCGGAGACGGAGATCTCGCCGGCGCCAGACGCATTTCTTGCGTGGCTTCGGCTTCCGGGCGAGCGGCTTCATGCGATCCTTCCTCGACTTCTACAACCTTCAGCCGCATCACCTCACGCCCAACGTCGTGATGCAGCTGTCGGCCTTCGTCTCTCTCTGTGAAGGCTTCTTGGGAGTGCTGCCGACGCTGGAGCTCTGGGCGGAGCTCTTCCAGAACAAGCTCGGCACCGTCTCCGCCGGTGTGCCAGCTCCCTACGGGGCCTTCATCGCGATGAAGAGGGCAAGCGACAACAACCCCTTCCCGCACATACCTCTTATCCAATCGGTCAAACTCTGGCAGAAATCTTACTTCTACGTCAAGAACGTCGCCCCGCACGACGACTACGTCAATCTGGCCGGCTTACGTAGCCGGCCCGCCGGCTGGGAGGCGGCCGTCTTGGGGCTTCCGGTCCAAGTCCTTGTCTCCGGCTGGGAACGCCTCCATCACCCGGCTTCGGGTAATGATCCAGTCGGAAGGCCTGCGCGGAGCCGACCTGGTGGCCGCCTTCGTCGAGCGCTGGATTCTTCCCCTTCAGAGCCGGCCCCACATGCTGTGCCAGATGAGCAGCCGCTTCGACCCTTGCCGGCTGAGCACATGGGAGATGCCCCATGCCGAGGTAGCACTTATGGTGAACTACATCGCCAACCTCAAGCTCACCGGCGACTGGCAATTCGGCAAGGCGCCGTACTCCCGCGCCCATCCTCCGCCTGTGGTAAGTCCCTCTTTCTGTCATCAGCCGGCTTGAGTCGGCTGGCTTCTGACCAGGCGGCTCTTCTCTTTTCTCTTTTAATAGAACCCTCTTCTCCCGCCGCCAGCCAGGGCGGCTGGAGTCGAACGCCAGTATGCCCCGGACCGCACGGTAGACGACCTCGACGACCCGGACTTGGCTGCAGTCGCCATGGAGGACGCCGCCACGGGGGACATCGCCGAGCCCGGAGGCACGGGGCTCTCGGCCAGTTTCGACGACTGGCCAGATGACTTCGACGCCGAAGAAATCCCGCGCCACCAGCCGGCAACCGACCGCCACAGCGCGGGCTCGTCCGCCGCGCCGGCTGCCGGTGGTGGAAAGGAGAAACGCCGGGCCGCGCTTCCTCTCTTCGGTAGCCGGCCGAAGAAGACGAGGGCCTCCGCCGCGGCCACGAAGCGAGACGAAGCAGCAGCGAAGGCGGCCCGCTTCCGGAAGGCGGTGAAGAAGCCTCCAGCAGTTTCCGCGTAAGCCCTCTGGCCGCTTACGTGCTTGTTTTTCGTTGTCTTCCTTTGCTCTAACTCTTCTCTGATTTCTGAGCAGGGCGCCGCTCTCCCTCGAGCGAGGCCCAGGCGGCTCTGTGGTCGGGCCGGGTACTGGATCTTCAGGGCCCCGCCGCGTGGACCCCCGCGCCGATCTTGCAGAAGCCATGGAGCAGAATGCTCGCGAGGCGCGACAAGAGAGGGAGGCGGCGGATCGGGAGGCGGCGGAGCGGGAGGCCGCCCGGGCGGCGACGGAGCGAGCGAACGCGGCGGCCGAGACTCCATCGGAGCGGGCGGCCGTGGAGACGGAGGCGGAGGGCACGCATAGCCGGCCTCCGCTGCTCGCCATCCCCCTCCACACCTTGGATCCGGACATCCCGCTGCCCACGGCGGAAGAGATCACCCCCGATCAGCCGCCGGTGCAGAGGGACGAACTCTTCGAGATCTTCGCGGAGAGGACGCCGCCGGCAGCGCCAGCCGGAGCAGGCAAAGGCGGCCAGTCGTCGGCGGTGCCGGAGGAGCCGGCCCGGGCCGCACCCGAGGCCGGAGCCGGTCTTGAAATCGAGTTGGCGGCGAGCCAGCGTGCCGAAGGGGGCACGGCCCCGCCGGACACGCGCCGAGCCGTGGGTGCCGACCAGACGGCAGAAGCCTTGGAGGCGGCCAGTTCCGCCACGTCCGGGTGGACTCCCAGCGGAGGAAGTGGCGAGCTAAACGTGGCGGCCCAAGGGATTCGGAGCCGGCTGCAGGCACAGGCCGGCCTCCTGAGGCAATTTACTCAAGAGTTTCTGTCGACGCGGTCCGCAATCCGGGTAAGTTTTTTACTTGTTGACCGCGCTGTTCCTCTGATTCTTTCCGTGGGGGCGCGCTAGCGCACCCACTGGGTGTAGTCCCCGAGATCCGGGCCGACTGCAGCGCAGTCGGGTCGGATCTTACTCGATGACTATCTTAACTGTTTTCTGTCTGATCTTTTTAGGACTATCACAACTCTCGTGCCGCCGCCTTCAACTCCCAGGCTCGGGAGCTGAGCCGGAGGACCGAAGACCTGGCCAGCAGCCGACATAAGTGTATTTCTTTTATCTGTTTCTCGTGGGGGCGCGACAGCGCACCCACTGGGTGTCGTCCCTGAGATTCGGGCCGACTGCAGAGCAGTCGGGTCGGATCTTCCTTGACGACTTTTCCCTTGCTGGCTTTTTCTCTTTTCGTCTTTTGCTCGTGCAGAGGCCAACACCGACTTACGGAGGGAACTCGGCAAAGTGCAGGCCGCTCTTCATGCCAGGGACACCGAGTGCACCGACTTGGTTCAGGAGCGCGACCGCCTGGTCAAGAAACTGGCCGACCAGGAGGAAAGCCATAAGGCGGCCCTGCAGAAGGCGCAGGACGGCGAGGCTACCCTGAAGGCGGAGTTCGAGACCAGGGAGGCGAGCTGGGCCGAGACGCGCCAGGCGCTGGAAGAAGACTTCGGCCGAATCGAGGTCCTGATCGATGGTAAGCCGTCTTGCTTGCCCTTCCTCCATCTGCCGGTCGCCTGAGGTTTTGTTTTGACTTGTGCTTGCTTTCTTGCGCAGAATACTTTCCCGGCCACTCCGTCCTCGCCGCCCAAGCCATCGAGGCCCATCGCGAGGCGCGCCGTCAGGCCGGAGTTGTTATTCCGCCGGATGCGAATCGAACGCTGTCGGAGCAGCTCGTCGCCATCCAAGCGCGACTGCAGTCGGCCCATCGGATGCTCCACCGGCTCCAACGTGCCGGGGCGCAGGTGCTGGCCGCGCTCTGGCCCGGCCAGACGATTCCCCACACCCCAAGCTGGACTGCCGACTGGCTAGAAGTCACAGTCGGCCGCTTCGAGGCTTGGAAGGCGTCCGCAGCCCGTCTCGGAGCCGGGCGTGCGCTGGAGTTCATCCGCGCATGGTACCCAGGGCTAAGCCTGGACCAGCTGCGGACTTGGCGGTTGGAGGCCGACGCGGAGCTGGAGGAGGTGCGGCCGGTGATCGCGCAGCGCGCCTCGACGATCGTCGAGTGCACTGACACCAGCGTCTTCGCACCGGAGCTCAATGATGATGGCGTCGCCCAGCCGGAGGAGTGGTTCGGGCTGAACCCGGCGGAAGGCGAGGACTCGGCCGAGGAGATTGCCTCCAGTGACGAGGGCGAGGACGACGAGGAGGAAAACGGCGAAGACGCCGAGCCGACTGGTGAGACGGCCGACCGCCCTCAAGCCGACCGTGCCTCCAGCAACGAGCCACGCGGGAGCGCGCCCTCTGCCGGAGGCGATGATCAGGCCGAAGTTGGCCAGCCGGCCGCGCCTCCAGCTGGCACGACCGCCTCCACCGCCCAGCCCGGCTCATCAGCGGCCCCGCCGGCTTGATCTGCCGTTCCTATTGTTCCTGCTTTTGCTTTTTCGAACAATTTTAAGTTTTCGCAATTCCACCCACTGGGGGTGTATCGAACAATGTTCGATGTCGACCTCTCTGGAGGTCTTTTGTGTAAATATTAATGTGTGCATGTGTTGGCTTCCATTCAAGTGCGCTTTTTTATCCTTAGGCTTTTTCCTTTGCCGCGTTCCCTCTTTGGGAAGGCAAGTACTCGAGCTTTCTTGGATTTGAAGCAGACTGAATGTAAGCTGGCCGGCCGGCTACTCTGGTAGTCGGTCGGCGGGAGGCGGCGAGCCGGCTTTTGTTATATATAAGCCCGTTAGTCCCTAGCCGCTTTTCGTGTGCGCACCCTTTCCGGCTTATGACTCTTGCCAGCCGGGCAGTCGGTTCTTTGAGCTGCGATTTTGGCAAGAGCCAAGCCTGGGTGTCGGCACATTACTTGTCTGACTGCGGATAGGGCTCCTAATATAACTCCAGTCGGCTAGTCCCCGGGCCGACTCGTCAAACCCGATGCCGGACAAAATAAATGAACAAGTGATATCATACGCATGATAACTTTCATTCATAAAATAAAGGATGGCAGTCCCCGAGTCCTCCTCGGGGAGCCTATTGTTTCGTACTAAATACAAAAGTGGACATAATACATGCTGCATTTTAACTGTAAACCCTCCGAAGAAGATTTGCATTCCATGGTCGCTCCGACTCCTTGCCGGAGTCGTCTCTCTTGCGTGCCTTCGGCTTCTGCGCGTCGATGAGGTAGTAGGCATCGTTGCCTAGAGCTCTGCGGATGACGAAGGGGCCCTCCCAGGGGGCTGCGAGCTTGTGCTGGCCGGCTGTTCGCTGGATCAGCCGGAGCACAAGGTCACCCTCCTGGAAGGATCTTGGTCGGACCCTCCGGCTGTGGTAGCGGCGCAAACCCTGCTGGTAGATGGCAGACCGGCTGAGGGCTAACAGCCGGCCTTCTTCCAGCAGGTCGACGCCGTCTTCTCTTGCTTCTTTGGCTTCTGCTTCCGTGTACATGGTTACCCGAGGCGCATCGAACTCGATGTCTGTTGGGATGACTGCCTCGGCACAATATACAAGGAAGAAAGGAGTGAAGCCGGTTGATCTGTTTGGGGTAGTACGCAGACTCCATAGGACAGCCGGCAGCTCATCGAGCCAACAGCCGGCTGAACGCTCCAGAGGTACGACCAGTCGGGGCTTGATGCCGGACAGGATGAGGCCATTTGCTCGCTCCACTTGGTCGTTTGACTGCGGGTGGGCGACTGATGCAAGGTCCAGCCGGATACCTTGTGCAGCGCAGAACCGTGACAAGCCACCTTTGGCGAAATTCGTGCCGTTGTCGGTGATGATGCTGTGCGGTATGCCGTACCAGGTTGTTATATCTGCGATGAAAGTCACCGCAGTCGGCCCATTCAGCTTCTTGATCGGCTTCGCCTCAATCCACTTGGTGAATTTGTCGACGGCGACGAGCAAATGTGTCATGCCGCCGCGCGCCGTCTTGAATGGGCCCACCATATCCAATCCCCAGACGGCAAAGGGCCAGGTGATGGGAATTGTCTTGAGTGCCGAAGCCGGCATGTGTTGCTGTGAGCTGAAAAGCTAGCAGCCTTTGCAGTGTTTGACTAGCTCTTTGGCGTCGTCCAAAGCAGTCAGCCAGAAGAAACCGTGGCGGAAGGCTTTGGCGACAAGTGATCTCGATGCGGCATGGTGGCCGCACTCTCCTTGATGTATATCTCTGAGGATTGCAATGCCTTTCTCCTGCTCGACGCATCGCTGTAAGACTCCGGTGGCGCTGCGCTTGACAAGCTCTCTGTTGACGATTGTGTATGCTCCGGCTCGGCGCTGGACTTGTCTCGCTTCGGTTTTGTTAGCCGGTAGATCGCGGTTCACCAGAAAGTTGCGGATGGTTTGGGCCCATGATGGAGCGGCGACTTCCTCTGCCACCAATGTGGCGACAGCCACCAGGGTGGGCGGGCTGGGTAATGAAGTGCTGGAGTCGGCCGCCGCTTGCTATGCTGAAGAAGTCCCCGGGTCGGCTGCCGCAGTCCCCGGGCCTGGTGCGGCAGTCCCCGAGTCGGGTACTGCAGTCCCCGAGCCGAGTATTGAAGTCCCCGGGCCGGCTGCTTGATTCTTCGAGCCGGACCCGGCCCCATCGGGGTTAGGCAGCACGAAGATGTAGTCGGATTCCGGAGACGGCTTGATGGATGGCTTGAGGAGGCGCCATAGGGCGACGCCGGTTGGTATTGCTTGCCGCGTGGAACCTATTCGGGCCAGGGCATCTGCTGGCTCGTTGTCGGCTCGCGGCACATGGAGGAATTCACATCCATCGAAGTATCCACTGATTTGCTGCACTAGGAAGCGGTAGCTCGCCATGTTTGCGTCCTTGGCATCCCAGTCGCCAGAGGATTGCTGCACCACCAAATCCGAGTTGCCATAGCACAGGATCCGGCAGATGCCGAGTTCCTTGGCAAGCCGGAGCCCGTGTATGAGCGCCTCGTACTCGGCTACGTTGTTGGAGGCGGCAAAGTGGATCTGCAGCGTGTATTTGAGCTTGTCGCCCTTAGGAGAGGTAAGGACGACGCCGGCTCCCAAGCCAGTGCACATCTTTGATCCGTCAAAGTGCATGCGCCAATGGGTGGAGTCGGGAGCTGGCGGTAAGTACTGGGTCTCGGCCCAGTCGACGAGGAAGTCGGCCAGTGCTTGCGACTTGATGGCGGTGCGGGGTTGGTAGAAGATCGTGTAAGGGGCCAGCTCGATGGCCCATTTAGCCACCCAGCGGGATGCATCCCGGCTGCCTATGATCTCGGCCAGCGGGGCAGTGCACACGACCGTGATGGGATGCTCTTGAAAGTACGGCTTTAGCTTCTTGGCGGCGAAGTACACGCCGTAGCACATCTTCTGGTAGTGCGGGTAATTCTGTTTCGAGGCGGACAGCACCTCGCTCAGGTAATAAACCGGCCTCTGGACCGGCTGGGCTCGGCCTTCTTCGGGGCGCTCGACCACAATGACGGTGCTGACCACCCGGCTAGTGGCGGCAATATAAAGGAGCATGGGCTCTTTCTCAGTCGGTGCCGCCAAGACAGGTGGTGTGGACAGCATTTTCTTCAGCTCGTGGAAAGCTTGGTCGGCCTGGTCATTCCACTCAAAGTGAGTGCTCTTCTTCATGAGGCGGTAGAGAGGGAGAGCTTTCTCTCCAAGCCGGCTGATGAAGCGGTTCAGAGAGGCCAGGCACCCGGTGAACTTTTGAATCTCTCTAAGCTTGGTTGGGACCGCCATCCTCTCGATGGCCTTGATCTTCACAGGGTTGCACTCTATGCCGCGTTCGGAGACCAGAAAGCCTAGGAGCTGGCCGGCTGGCACTCCGAACACGCATTTCTCAGGGTTGAGCTTGATTCGAAACCGGCGCAGGTTCTCGAATGTCTCCTTCAAGTCTTCCAGCAGAGTGCCACGCTTCTCCGTCTTCACCACAACATCATCCACGTAGACGTGGGCATTCTTGCCGAGCTGCGTGAGGAGGCACTTTTGCATGCAACGCTGAAAAGTGGCGCCGGCATTCCTCAAGCCGAACGTCATAGTCAGGTAGCAGAAGGCTCCAAACGGCGTGATGAAGGCGGTCTTCAGTTGGTCATCCGGGTTCAGCTTTATCTGGTGGTATCCCGAATAGGCATCCAAAAAGCTCAATAGCTCGCATCAAGCTGTGGAGTCTATCACTTGATCAATTCTGGGCAGAGCGAAGGGATCTTTTGGGCAGGCTTTGTTGAGGCTTGTGTGATCTATACACATGCGCCACTTGTTATTCTTTTTCAGCACGAGAACCGGGTTCGCGAGCCACTTGGGGAAGAAAACTTCCATGATGAAGCCGGCTGCGAGAAGCCAGGCTATCTCCTCCCCTACGATCCTTCTCTTCTCCTCTGACAGTCGGCGGAGAGGCTGCTTGACTGGTTTGGCATCCTCCCGCACATGTAATTTGTGCTCGGCGAAATCCTTCGGAACACCCGGCATGTCCTTGGGGGACCATGCAAAGATATCCCGATTCTCACAGAGGAAATCGACGAGCTCGCCTTCCTATTTGCTATCCAGGCTCGCCCCAATGACGGCAAACCTCTCGGGGTGCTCGGGTCGAGCTGTATCTTCTTGGTCTCCTTGGCCGGCTGGAAAGATCCTTGGGCATCATACTCCTTGGAGTCGGCGGGCTGGTTTAGCTGCTTGCTGGCCAGGGCCACGACCCTGTCCAGCGTCTTCTTCTCTGCGGCAATCACGAGGGATTCGGCCAGCCGGCTGCTGGCCGCGGCGCAGTCGCCGGACTTCTTGTAGTCACCGGCGATGGTGATGACACCCTTGGAGCTTGGTATCTTCATCTTGAGGTAAGCGTAGTGGGGAACCGCCATGAACTTGGCCAAGGCGGGTCGGCCAAGCAAGGCGTGGTAAGGGCTCTCCAGGTCCACCACCTCGAACCAGATTGGTTCCCGGCGGAAATGGTCCTTGCCCCCAAAGAGTACATCGATCTTGATCTTGCCGATGGGGGCACATGACAAACCGGGTACGATGCCGTGGAACACCGTTCGAGTCGGCGCAAGCTGCTTTGCCTTGACACCCAGCTTCTCCATGGTGTCGCAGTACAGGATGTTGATGATGCTTCCACCGTTGATCAGCACGCGGGAGAAGCGGGAGGCACGCGTATCCGTCGCAAGGGTGGCCTCCAGGACCAAAGCGTAGGAGCCGGGGGACGGCATCACCTCTGGGTGGTCGGCCCGGCTCCAGCTGATGGATTTCTCTGACCAGTGCATGTGGCCGGCTGGGCTGGCGGCGGCCACATTGACTTCTTGTTGCTCTCGGCGCTTGCTGCGCCGATCTTCGGGCTGGCTCGTGAAGACAACATAAGATGCTTGTTCGTCGGGGAACTCGTCCTGCACGGCGTCGACCGTGGGCCGAGCGGCCTTGGGCGGCGGAGCCGGCGGCGGCGGGCCGGCAGGCGGAGTCGGCGTGAGCCCTTCGCCCTTGGAGATTCGGGCGAGCCAGTTGCATTTGCGGGTCGTGTGGTTGGACGGCTTCGCGCCGCTGTGGAACTTGCACGGGGCATCGAGGGCTTGCTCGTAGGAGAAGGCCGGCTGCCAAGCCGGCCGGCCGCCCTTGGGCTTCTTGGGCGCGGGCCGCCCCTCAGGCGGCGCATCTTCGACCATGGCCACCTGCCGGCTAGCGGGAGGCGGCGCAGGGCCTTTGCGCTTCTGATCGTTCTGGTGCTGGCGTCGGCCACCATCTCCAGCCGGCGCTTGGGGCGCCGGATTGAGCACTTTTCCGGACGCGTCCACCCGGAGCTCGGTCTTCATCGAGGAGTCGGCGGTGGCGTACTTGTCGGCGATGTTCAGGAGCTCGTCGAGGGTAGTCGGCTCATCGTAGAGAAGCTTGTGCTTGAGGAGGGTGCCCTCTCGGCACCCGGCAGTGAAGTATTCGATGGCTTGCACCTCGTGCACCCCTTCGCAGGAGTTGCGGAGCTCGGCCCAACGCGTGAGGTAGTCGCGAGTGGACTCGGCTGGGCCCTGTACGCACAGGGAGAGCTGTCTGGGCTTGGGAGCCTGCTTGTAGGTGCTGGTGAAGTTGCGAACGAAGGCTTCAGTGAAATCCACCCAGCTGTTGATGCTGAGAGGCTTGAGGCTGTTAAGCCAAGTCCGTGCCGTGCCTTGCAGCATGAGGGGCACGTACTTTACGGCAACGCGCCAATTGCCATTGGCGATGCTGACGGCTGTGGAGTAGTCGGTCAGCCAGTCTTCCGGCTTCACCGAGCCGTTGTACTTGGGCGTGTCTCTTGGGAGCGAGAACCCTTTGGGGAAGGGCTCGTCGCGGATGCGGGGGCCAAAGCAAGGCGGGCCAACATCATCTTCTTCTTCTAGCGCCAAGGATCTGGCCAGGCGGTCGATCGGGTGGCGGGCATCGTTTTCGCCAACTCCCTCGCGACGACCAAGCCGGCTGCTGAGAGTCGGGTGCGCCACTGGAGGCGGGGTAGGGTATCTCTCTCCGCGAGCTCGAGGCGGAGGCGGGGTGCCCCACCATTCCATGGCTCGGGGGCGGCCGTCCGCATCTCGCTCGATGGAGATTTGGGTCCGGGTTCGGCTGGAAGCCGGCTCTTTCTCGCGCCGCGCGCGGGTGTTGCTCGTAGTCGGTGATCGGGAAGTCGCGTCGTGGTCGCGGCGCGGGGGAGGGCTCCCCGCGCACGCGTCGGCTTCGTGCCGCCGAGCGGCCGCGTCGATTAGTTGTCGGATGCGCCGCGTCATGTGGGGGAGGTCTTCGGCTTCCAAGCCGTCCAGCTCGTCTACGGCCGCCTGGGCGGCGCGCAGGTTCTCGAGCGGGGTGGCGTAGACCGGGCGATCCACTCCAAGCGTGTCGGCGATGACGGCGCCGCGTTGCTTGACAGCACCAGCCCGGCTTGGGCCAGCCGGAGCCGGTGTGCCGAAGGCGGCGCGGTCAGCTTCGCGCTGGTAGGCCTCGGTGAGGCGTCTTACGGAGGCTAGCCGCCGGCCCTCCGCGAGGAGGGAGAGGCGGCGCGCCTCCAAAACTTCGTCGTTGGCGTTAGCCGGAAGGGGGGCAGACAAGTCGTGGGCCGCCGCGCGTGGGGCATCGCGGGCGCCCTCGTCAGTCGGGCCGTCGTGGCCGATAACCATCACCTCGGTAGTGTCGGGATCGCGATCACCAGCCGGTGGGAGCGGGTCGTTGTAGACCGTGACGTTGGTGGGGAAGGTGTCGTAGGATGCCGTGTCGGAGTCGACAGGCATTGGGTCGGTGGAGCCAACCGACTCCAAATCCGCAGCGGGCTCGCTGGACACGTGGAGCTGGCCGAGGAGGTTGGTGAGATGATCAGTGCCCGCATCGGAGGCAAGCTCGTCGGAGATGCGGGCCTTGTCGAAGAGGTCGGCGAGGCCGCTCGCCGCGCAGATGTTGGTGACGCCATGCAGCGCGTCGCGGCAAGCGCCATCGGGCGAGCCGGGCTGGCTACGCTCGCGAGGAAGGAAAAGGGTTCCCGTCCAGAACAGGTCTCCGGACGACGGTGCACCTGGCCCCACGGTGGGCGCCAAATGTCGGGTGGTAGGAGCGACATATGACAACGGGTGGCTTATCATTGCTGGGGCCAATAAAACATCGCCGGTGCCTGGAAACGGGATGAGGCGAAGACATGCACGCCGGCGAATCTTACCCAGCTTCAGGGCTCTCCGGGGAGATAACACCCCTAGTGCTGCTCTACGGGGTCTCCGCATAGTTACTATATGAACAAGTAGCTACAATGCTCCTTGAGCTGTTTTGGGTGGAAGGAGGAAGAAGGGCTCAGCTAGCTTGCTTCCTCTCCTTGTATGGTGGCTAGGTCTAGATTGAGAGTCCAGCCCTTTGCATGGGTGCACCGGGGGGTTTATATGGGCCTACCCCCCGGGGGTACAATGGTAATCCGGCTGGGCGCGGGGCCCAGCTGTCTGTGACTATGCTTGCCGGCTTCTGCGCCGGCTCCTGGGGCCCGCCGGCCGGTGGGTCCCGCCGACTGCCGGCTCCTTGGTCGACAGGTAGGCCCCACAGGCCAGGGCCTAGTCAGTGGCTGGTTACTGTTACTCCGTGTTGTTGATGCATGCTTGGCCGGGGTAAGCGTGGCTACAGTAACGCCGCCTTGGCGGGCGATTACTGTAGCCCCGCCGCATCTTGTCTCCTTAATGGGCGTCTCCTTCGAGGAAGGTGGCAGGACGGCTATGGGAAGCCGGCCCTCTATCCTGCCGGCTTGAGAGGAGGTGCGGCCGCCTTCGGCATCTCTCTGCCCGAAGGGGCCCACCGCCTCGGGGGCCGCGCTGGCGGCCCGTCGTGGACGGCGTCAGAGCCGTCGTGGCTACGGTGCCGCGCCGGGCGGGCCGTGGCTGCCCGCGTGGCGCGCTGTACCAGGCGTGCTTCGGGTTTTGGGGGTGGCAGGCTCCACTGTAGCCACGCCCCGCTTTATCATTGCAGGGTGGACGCGTACATTGCGGGTACGACTTTGACTGCTTTACGGGAGCCGGCCTTGCGGTAGCCGGCCTTGCTGTAGCCGGCTTCTCGTAGTGGGCCCTCCACAACTTTCTTCATGAGGGTAAAGGGCGAGCCGCCCCCAAAGCCGGCCAGGAAGGTAGTCGGCTAGGGGGGAGGCGGCCCAGATCTTGAATCTTCTTGAGAGTGGGCCAGGCTTGTAATTTTTTCTGATGGGCCAGGGGAAGCTGGCTAGGCTACCCATGGCTATTTACTCCGACACCCTTGCATATTATAGTTCATCACAAAGTTCCAGTAACTTGGTGAAAGTGACTAGAGAACTCTGTCAATCACTATCTTATCTGGAAGATTAACTCCCACTTGATTCAAGTGATTGTAGTACTCAGACATTCTGAGCACATGCTTACTAGCTGAGCTATTCTCCTTAATAACCCACGAGTATAGGGGATCGCAACAGTTTTCGAGGGTAGAGTATTCAACCCAAATTTATTGATTCGACACAAGGGGAGCCAAAGAATATTCTCAAGTATTAGAAGTTGAGTTGTCAATTCAACCACACCTGGAAACTTGATATCTGCAGCAAAGTGTTTAGTAGCAAAGTAATATGATAGTAGTGGTAACGGTAGCAAAGGGTAACGGTAGCAAAAGTAATGTTTTTGGTATTTTGTAGTGATGATAGCGATAGCAACGGAAAAGTAAATAAGCGAAGAACTGTATATGGAAAGCTCGTAGGCAATGGATCGGTGATGGAGAATTATGCCGGATGTGGTTCATCATGTAACAATCATAACATAGGGTGACACAGAACTAGCTCCAGTTCATCAATGTAATGTAGGCATGTATTCCGAATATAGTCATACGTGCTTATGGAAAAGAACTTGCATGACATCTTTTGTCCTACCCTCCCGTGGCAGCGGGGTCCTAATGGAAACTAAGGGATATTAAGGCCTCCTTTTAATAGAGTACCAGAACAAAGCATTAGCACATAGTGAATACATGAACTCCTTAAACTATGGTCATCACCGGTAAGTATCCCAATTATTGTCACTTCGGGGTTAACGGATCATAACACATGATAGGTGACTATAGACTTGCAAGATAGGATCAAGAACTCTCATATATTGAAGAAAACATAATAGGTTCAGATCTGAAATCATGGCACTTGGGCCCTAGTGACAAGCATTAAGCATAGCAAAGTCATAGCAACATCAATCTAAGAACATAGTGGATACTAGGGATCAAACCCTAACAAAATTAACTCAATTACATGATATATCTCATCCAACCCATCACCGTCCAGCAAGCCTATGATGGAATTACTCATGCACGGCGGTGAGTGATACGTCCATTTTGCATCATGCTTTTATATCAATATTTATTGCATTATGGGTTGTTATTACACATTATGTCACAATACTTATGCCTATTCTCTCTTATTTTACAAGGTTTACATAAACAGGGAGAATGCCGGCACCTGGGATTCTTGGCTGGAAAAGGAGCAAATATTAGGGACCTATTCTGCACAGCTCCAAAAGTCATGAAACTCCACGGAAGACGTTTTCCAAATATATAAAAAAATACTAAGAGCAAGAACTTCACCAGGGGGGCACACCCTGCCCACGAGGAGGGGGCACCCTACCCCCCTGGGCGTGCCCCCCTACCTCGTGGGCCCCCTGGTGGCCCTCCGATGACCATCTTCTGCTATATGAAGTCTTTCGATGGGAAAAAATAACAAGCCATCTTCTCGGACGAAACTCCGCCGCCACGAGGCGGAACCTTGGCGAAACCAATCTAGGGCTCTGGCAGAGCTGTTCTGCCGGGCAAACTTCCCTCCTGGAGGGGGAAATCATCGCCATCGTCATCACCAATGCTCCTCTCATCGGGAGAGGGCAATCTCCATCAACATCTTCATCAGCACCATCTCCTCTCAAAACCCTAGTTCATCTCTTGTATCCAATTCTTGTCTCCAAGTTCGGGATTGGTGCTAGTAGGTTGCTAGTAGTGTTAATTACTCCTTATAGTCGATGCTAGTTGGTTTAATTGGTGGAAGATCATATGTTCAGATCCTATATGCATATTAATACCCCTTTGATTATGAACATTTTTATGCTTTGTGAGTAGTTACTTTTGTTCCTGAGGACATGGGAGAAGTCTTGCTATTAGTAGTCATGTGAATTTGGTATTCGTTCAATATTTTGATGAGATGTATGTTGTATCTCCTCTAGTGGTGTTATGTGAACGTCGTCTACATGACACTTCGCCATTATTTGGGCCTAGAGGAAGGCATTGGGAAGTAATAAGTAGATGATGGGTTGCTAGAGTGACAGAAGCTTAAACACTAGTTTATGCGTTGCTTCGTAAGGGGCTAATTTGGATCCATATGTTTCATGCTATGGTTAGGTTTACCTTAATACTTTTATTGTAGTTGCGGATTCTTGCAATAGAGGTTAATCATAAGTGGGATGCTTGTCCAAGTAAGGGCAGTACCCAAGCACCGGTCCACCCACATACCAAATAATCAAAGTACCGAACGCGAATCATATGAACGTGATGAAAACTAGCTTGACGATATTCCCATGTGTCCTCGGGAGCGCTTTACATAATATAAGAGTTTGTCCAAGCTTGTCCTTTGCTATAAAAAGGATTGGGCCACCTTGCTGCACTTTATTTACTTTTGTTACTTATTGCTCGTTACAAATTATCCTATCACAAAACTATCTGTTACCACTTATTTCAGTACTTGCAGAGAATACCTTGCTGGAAACTGCTTATCATTTCCTTCTGCTCCTCATTGGGTTTGACACTCTTACTTATCGAAAGGACTACGATAGATCCCCTATACTTGTGAGTCATCAGTGAGCACCATGAAATTGGTGATGGAGGATGGTTGATGATGACGATGGCCACAGATTCCCCTCTCCGGAGCCCCGAACAAATTCCAGATCAGCCCTCCCGAGAGGTTTTAGGGCTTGGCGGTGGCTCCGTATCGTAAAACGCGATGAATTCTTCTCTTTGTTTTTTCTCCCCGATAGCAAATATATAGAGTTCGAGTTGAGGTCGGAGGAGCTCCAGGGGGCCCACAAGGTAGGGGGCGCGCCCACCACCCTCGTGGACAGGTGGTGGGCCCTCTGGTCTTCATCTTTTGCAAGGATTTATTATTATTTCCAAATAGATGTTCCGTGAAGTTTCAGGTCATTCCGAGAACTTTTGTTTCTACACATAAATAACACCATAGCAATTCTACTGAAAACATCGTCAGTCCGGGTTAGTTCCATTCAAATCATAAGTTAGAGTCCAAAACAAGGGCAAAAGTGTTTGAAAAAGTAGATACGACGGAGACGTATCACTCCTCCATTTTGTAGGCAAAGTACTTGTCAAAGGTCTCATACCTTTCGACATGGGCATGAGTCTGAAATACTAGTTTCAACTCTTGGAACATCTTATATGCTGCGTGGCGTTCAAAACATTTTTGAAGTCCCGGTTCTAAGCCGTAAAGCATGGTGTACTAAACTATCAAGTAGTCATCATACCGAGCTTTGCCAAACGTTCATAACGTCTGCATATGTTCCTGCAATAGGTCCGTCACCTAGCGGTGCATCAAGGACATAATTCTTCTGTGCAGCAATGAGGATAATTCTCAGATCACGGACCTAGTCTGCATCATTGCTACTATCATCTTTCAACATAGTTTTTCTCTAGGAACATATCAAAAAAATAAACGGGGAAGCTATACGCGAGCAATTGATCTACAACATAGATATGCAAATACTATCAGGACTAAGTTCATGATAAATTAAAGTTTAATTAATCATATTACTTAAGAACTCCCACTTAGATAGACATCCCTCTAATCATCTAAGTGATCACGTGATCCATATCAACTAAACCATAACCGATCATCACATGAGATGGAGTAGTTCTCGATGTTGAACATCTCTATATTGATCATATCTACTATATGATTCATGCTCGACCTTTCGGTCTCAGTGTTCCGAGGCCATATCTGCATATGCTAGGCTCGTCAAGTTTAACCCGAGTATTCTGCGTGTGCAAAACTGTCTTACCCGTTGTAGATGAACGTTGAGCTTATCACACCCGATCATCACGTGGTGTCTCGGCACAACGAACTTTGGCAATGGTGCATACTTAGGGAGAACACTTATACCTTGAAATTTAGTGAGAGATCATCTTATAATGCTACCGCCAAACTAAGCAAAATAAGATGCATAAAGGATAAACATCACATGCAATCAAAATATGTGACATGATATGGCCATGATCATCTTGCGCCTTTGATCTCCATCTCCAAAGTATCGTCATGATCTCTATCATCACCGGCATGACACCATGATCTCCATCATCTTGATCTCTATCAACGTGTCATCACATGGTCGTCTCGCCAATTATTGCTCTTGCAACTATTGCTATCGCATAGCGATAAAGTAAAGCAATTATTTGACGCTTGCATCTTATGCAATAAAGAGACAACCATAGGGCTTATGCCAGTTGCCAATAACTTCAACAAAACATGATCATCTCATACAACAACTTATATTTCATCACGTCTTGACCATATCACATCACAACAAGACCTGCAAAAACAAGTTAGACGTCCTCTACTTTGTTGTTGCAAGTTTTACGTGGCTGCTACGGGCTGAGCAAGAACCGTTCTTACCTACGCATCAAAACCACAATGATATTTCATCAAGTTAGTGTTGTTTTAACCTTCACAAGGACCGGACGTAGCCACACTCGGTTCAACTAAAGTTGGAGAAACTGACACCCGCCAGCCACCTGTGTGCAAAGCACGTCGTAGAACTAGTCTCGCGTAAGCGTACGCATAATGTCGGTCCGGGCTGCTTCATCCAACAATACCGCCGAATCAAAGTATGGCATGCTGGTAAGCAGTATGATTTGTATCGCCCACAACTCACTTGTGTTCTACTCGTGCATATAACATCTACGCATAAACCTGACACGGATGCCACTGTTGGGGAACGTAGTAATTTCAAAAAAAAATCCTACGCACACGCAAGATCATGGTGATGCATAGCAACGAGAAGGGAGAGTGTCGTCCATGTACCCTCGTAGACCGTTGAGCGGAAGCGTTATGACAACGCGGTTGATGTAGTCGTACGCCTTCACGATCGACCGATTCTCAGTACCGAACGTACGGCACCTCCGCGTTCAGCACACGTTCAGCTCGGTGACGTCCCGCGAACTCACGATCCAGTACAGCTCGAGGGAGAGTTTTGTCAGCACGACGGCGTGGTGACGATGTTGATGAAGCTACCGTTGCAGGACTTCGCCTAAGCACCGCTACAGTATGACCGAGGTGGATTATGGTGGAGGGGGCACCGCACATGGCTGGGAGAGATCAATGATAAACTTGTGTGTTCTAGGGTGCCCCCTGCCCCGTATATAAAGGAGCAAGGGGGAGGCCGGTCGGCCCTCCTAGGGCGCGCCAGGAGTAGGAAAGGAAGGGGGAGGGGAGAAGGAAGGAGAGGGAGAAAAGGAGGAAAGGGGGGTCGCCCCCTAGTTCAATTCGGTTTGGGCTAGGGGGGCGCGCGCCCTGCCTCCTCTCTTCCACCACTTGGCCCATGAGGCCCAATACTCCTTCCCCGTATTCCCGTAACTCCCCGGTACTCCGAAAAATACCCGAATCACTCGGAACCTTTCTGATGTCTGAATACAGTCGTCCAATATATCGATATTTACGTCTCGACCATTTCGAGACTCCTCGTCATGTCCCCGATCTCATCCGGGACTCCAAACTACCTTAGGTACATCAAATCACATAAACTCATAATACTGATCGTCACCGAACGTTAAGCGTGCACACCCTACGGGTTCGAGAACTATGTAGACATGACCGAGACTCATCTCCGGTCAATAACCAATAGCGGAACCTGGATGCTCATATTGGCTCCCACATATTCTACGAAGATCTTTATCGGTCAATACGCATAAGAACATACGTTGTTCCCTTTGTCATCAGTATGTTACTTGCCCGAGATTCGATCGTCGGTATCTCAATGCCTAATTCAATCTTGTTACTGGCAAGTCTCTTTACTCGTTCTGTAATGCACCATCCCGCAACTAACTCATTAGTCACATTGCTTGCAAGGCTTATAGTGATGTGCATTACCGAGAGGGCCTAGAGATACCTCTCCGACAATCGGAGTGACAAATTCTAATCTCGATCTATGCCAACTCAACAAGTACCATCGGAGACACCTGTAGAGCACCTTTATAATCACCCAATTACGTTGTGACTTTTGGTAGCACACAAAGTGTTCCTCCAGTAATTGGGAGTTGCATAATCTCATAGTCATAGGAACATGTATAAGTCATGAAGAAAGCAATAGCAGGAAATTAAAACGATCAAGCGCTAAGCTAACGGAATGGGTCAAGTCAATCACATCATTCTCTAATGATGTGATCCCGTTAATCAAATGACAACTCATGTCTATGGTTAGGAAACATAACCATCATTGAATTAACGAGCTAGTCAAGTAGAGGCAAACTAGTGACACTCTGTTTGTCTATGTATTCACACATGTACTAAGTTTCCGGTTAATACAATTCTAGCATGAATAATAAACATTTATCATGATATAAGGAAATAAATAATAACTTTATTATTGCCTCTAGGGCATATTTCCTTCATTTGTTTCATCCGAAGACTATCTTGGAGTGTTCGGAAAGGAGAACCCGCCTTGCAATGCCGAAGACAATCTGCGCGGCGGACACCTCGTCATTGAAGCCTGGTTCAGGGGCTACTGACGGAGTCCTGGATTAAGGGGTCCTCGGGCGTCCGGCCTGTTGGACATGAGCCGGACTAATGGGCTGAGAAGGTACAAGACTGAAGACTCTCTTCCGTGTCCGGATGGGACTCTTCTTGACGTGGAGGGCAAGCCTGGTGATCAAATATGAAGATTCCTTTCTCTACAACCGACCTTGTACAACCCTAGTCCCCTCCGGTGTCTATATAAACCGGAGGGCTTAGTCCGGATCAAGGGATAGATAGATAATCATAGTCAGACATGCTGGACTTTTAGGGTTTAGACATTACCATCTCATGGTAGATCAACTATTGTAATACTCATATTCATCCAAGATCAATCAAGTAGGGTAGGGTATTACCTCCATAGAGAGGACCCGAACCTGGGTAAACATTGTGCCCCCCGTCTCCTGTTACCATCGATTCTAGACGCACAGTTCGGGACCCCCTACCGAGATCCGTCGGTTTTGACACCGACAATGATCTCATGGGAAATTGTAAGTAAACCAAAATCACATGGAGGCTTAGGAGTAATTGACATACAACAACATAACAATGCGCTCCTATTAAAGAACCTGCACAAGTTTTTCAAGAAGCAGGACCTCCCTTGGATTAAGATGCTATGGGAATTTTATTACTCAGAGGCTCCACCCGAAGACAGACTGGAAGGGTCCTCTTGGTGGAAATCCCATCTAAAGTTGATTCCACTTTACAAAGAAGTGGCTCATTTAAAGCTGGCACAGGAGACACCGCTCTGTTCTGGACTGATAATTGGTAGCAGCAACCTCTCGCTGAAGTTTACCTTGAATTACACTCTTTTGCAATTGATGCACAAGCTTCTGTGGCACATATGAAGCAATCAACCGACATTACAGATCATTTTCACACCCCACTCTCTGCCGTTGCATTCCAACAACTTAATGAACTGAATGGCTTGATACAGCAATTAGATGATTCCTCTCATGCTTGGAGCCATACCTAGCAATCTGGTGTGTTTTCAGTTAGCAAAATGTATAAGCATCTCATAGGACCCTCAGAAGTGCATCACCTGTTTAGAAATTTGTGTAAGGCAGCCAGCAGAATCAAACATAAAATTTTCTTCTAGTTACTACTATATGACAGAATCAACTCTAGAAGTCTTCTAAAAAGAAAGAATTATATTTTGCCAAGCTACACATGCGCTCTCTGTCAAGAACAAGCAGAAGAAACTTCCTTGCACCTTCTTTGGGACTGTCAGTTTGCTTAGTCATGCTGGGACTGCATTGCCCCAAATAGGCATAGAGGGATATCCGTTTTTGATGGCATCATCTTCCTCAAACAAGCTTTCCCCCTCAGATTGCCATGGACATTATTATAATGGGCTGCTGGAATATTTGGATGCAAAGGAACGGGAAGATTTTCAGGAACATTAGGCCAACATTGAAAGCCTGGAAATTTGGACGAAGGCATGATCTTTCTTTAGTGAAGCACATAACCAAGCATAAGAACATCAATTGCCTAGAGCAATGGATAAACTCCCATCTTCCTTAGTTCCCAGCTTATGATTTTTCCATGTTAGAGAAAACCGGAGTTGGATAATTTTCTTTTCTTTTCTTTTTGTTTTCTTTTATACATAACTTGGGGTAAAAAAAGATCAAGCTATATGCATACACAACCCAAATCACGAGTCTAGACGCAGGATCCACGTGCCCCATACCTACGTGCTATAAAAGTTTCCTCCTGTGCAGACGCAGCATGAACAATCTCGCAAAAAAGAAAAGAAAAGACGCAGCATGAACAAAGCTTGGGCATGTAGCAGTAAAATCCCGACGCATCTACGCACACCCAACTCGTCGGGGTTAGCAATGAATGAATGATCCAAGCCTGTCAATCTAACAGCAGGGCGCAGGGTACAATTCCCCAATCTCCATCACGCCCCCACGAGGCAATGTCTATGACAGGAGTGGTGAGACAGCGAGCGGTCTACGGTCTACTGCGCCTTAAACATCTCTGTCAGAGGCCGTAATTATTCCTTGTCCAAGCGGAAAAGCTGCCCTCCGCTGCCGCCGCTGCCTGCCTCCCTCCGATTTTATTATTTGCCCTGGAGCTCCACGGTGCCGCCTTCAACCGCTAGCTCCAACCATAACCTGCTGGTGCCGGCGCCCATGCCGATGCCGATGCCGATGCCAGTGCGCGCGCCGCTGTAGGGGTAGCAGTGGCGGCACGGCCGGCATGCAGCTCTCCGACGGCTCTAGCGGCTCGAGGTACGGCCGGAGCTGGGCGTGGACACCACCGGCACATGGTCACGCTCCAGGGCTTTGCATCGGGCCGTCTCTGTCGCTTGCACCGCCTGCTTTCTCCCTCGTCGACACAGCACCTCGCTCTGCCCGCCCTAATCGTTAACGGACGTAGCTTTCACCGGAAATGTTTGGGCACAAGAAGAATAGAGAGAGTGCACAGATACATCACGCCACGAAAGGCAAGAAACTACCGGTGCATCTTAAACTCCGTACCTACAAGACCCACCATGGATGCATCCTTCACTAAATTCCTACCTAAATCCTCGGCCTCGTCACGGCTCATGATCGTCAGTGACATGTGGACGTGGTGCTCGCTGAGCAAGCCCGAACCACAGCACGCATCCAATCCAGCCTGAAGTAGTTGCTTCTTCCAATAATCTTGACGAGAACTAACCAGCACTGCCAAGATGCCATGGCAGCGCTTTCCAGCGTGACTTGTCGATTGTTCACTTGCTCAGTAGTACCACTCCTACTCGTGTAGGCTGTACCCAGAAAAGGATCGCTCACCCATTGGCGCATCCGTCCGTAGGCCGTAGCCCAGCCCGCAATGAGGTCAAATCTCTTCTGCGACGGACGGACGGACGAATATGTGCATGGCAAAGCAAAAGTCCCGCTACGTACACCACTAGCACCGCCGATACGGCGAGACGTGATCGCGCCAAGACTTTCCAGTGCGGCCTGGCGACTACTCCCTCCGTTCCAAAATATAAGTCTTTGTAGAGATTCCACTATAAACCACATAGTGATGTATATAGATGCATTTTAAGTATAGATTCACTCATTTTGCTTCGTATGTGATCCATAGTGAAATTACTTCAAAGACTTATATTTAGAAACGGAGGGAGTACTATTCACTTCCATACCCCGTTCATCGATTGGTGCACCTGCAGCTCCCCTCGCCCGCAACGGCACAAGGAGCGGATCAAAATCCGATCCGCGACGGACGGACGAAACGAATATACGGCAAAGCAAAAGTTCATGTAGCGCCCCAACACCCTCCTGTGATCGGATTTCCTGCTCCCATCCTTTTCCCCTCTTTCTCTCCTCTGAATGCGCGCTCGGGCAAAAGCCTTGATCGGCCTCCACGGCTGGAGCTAGCCCTAGCCGTCGTAGCATGCAGTAGGAGCAGCATGAGCATACCCCTACTGGTACGTACGCCGCGGTAAGTGTGCCGGGCTTTCGGCATCGAAAGCAGGGCCGTCAGTCGGGAATTAAATTCCCCCGCAGGGAAAGCCTGCCCGCGCTGTGCGCGCGCGCAGGGGCCTGCTTTGCTTCACTCAAATCAGCCCCCGTCTCCCTGGCATCTGCGTAATGACTCAGGTTCTGTGGAAAGGAAAAAGAGAAAACAAACATGCAGAGGGGAGACGTGCCAGCGGCGGAGTCCCGAGTAGGCATGTCATGCGTTTGGCGCCGGCGCATGCCACAACGGGAGGCTAGCGGGCGCGCACTGTGCCGCTCTGACACGCACAGCGCGCGCGCTCGCCGTGAACGGGTGCGCCCGGGCCACGCCGGCCGCGCCGCAAAGGGGGCGCCGCGACGTGGAGTTCGTTACCGGCGGTGAACAGCGCGTGCACTGTGAGTGGGGTGTGTGGCATGGTATCGTAGGCACGCGCACATGCGCGCCACGCCAAGCGGCGGGCCCCTGACGCGTGCGTGACATGTGCCGGGCGGGGCTAAGATCGCTGGCTCGCGCGTCGCTCACTTGTCCCGTCGGCTCTGCGAGGTCCGACGTGGCTGTACACCAACACGAGCGGCATCACGTCACGTCAGTCGTCGTCCATAGGCTAGGAGGACACGCGTGCGGCCCGTAGCCCGACCTGGCGAAAACACGTGTACGCGCTTGGGCCACGCCCGGCGTCCAATCGTGTCTCCAGCCTTTTCTTTTCTTTCGACAAAGGAAGGCCGCGCCGACGGCGCTATGGTGCGTGGGCCGGCCAGCATGGTCTTCCTTCGGTTGCTTCCTCTCCCTCTGTTCGTTTGTTTCTTTTGCTTATGTTTCTGACGAAATAAATGTTCTACCATTTTAAAAATGTGATCACGATACTTTAAAGAAAACTTTGAAACATAAAATTTTGTTCACATAATTTGTTAAAAAGGCTCGTGGCATTTGAAAAATTGTTCATGGCATTTAGTAAACGTTCACGAGTTTGAATTGTATGTTCTTAGTTTTTTCAGAAAATGTTCATGAAATATCAAAATATATCCGTGTAAAATTTAAAACATGTATTGTACCATTTAAAAAATGTTCATGACATGCTTTTTTTTCTTTTGAATGTTTAAGTATGTGTTAGTGATATTTTTGAAAAATGTTTAACGCGTGTGTTAAAATGTGCTCAGTGTTCATTGAAAGAGGGTTCAACGTGCATTTGACGAAAGCTCAACATGCGTTAAAAAAATGTTGTACGCAAATTTCAAAAATCTTCGTCGTCTATCTTGTTACGTTCAGACCACAACCACCGTTTTTCGGCTGTTACGCGTGGCACATCTAGTTTGACTCCATAAACCAACACTAATTGTTTCTACACACTTTTTTCTCGCACCCACAATCAACTTTTCAATTGGTCATCCATCCTCAAATTGCTCCAAGTTAAACACATTTAACTTGGGGTTCTTTAGAGACGGGATTCTGAAAAATACGACGTTTTTTCTGGATATGAGTATTGAGTAGTCTACCATTTATATCGAGCCAAGATGCCACACACACCGGCTGTCAAGGAATTGTCATCCTCATCGACCCAATAGGAATGTTCCCTCTTAACATGTTTATGCATGTCAGTACTAACATCCACAGTGGCCAACCATGAGTTACGACAGGCCACACATGTCATGTATATGTGTGCGTTACCGACCCGCACAAGCCCATATAACCATGATGGCCGACACTAAGGCCATTTATAACACCCACCCATAGCCATGAGTTTCGGACCGTTATACCTCATGAGATCTATATATACTCCCACAGACTGATACTAGTATTTTTTTTTCTAAAGAAAATGCAATACAAAAAAAAGCACAAAGCAGACATAACAAACAAGAAATGATGAAAAAAAAAACCCAGAAAAAATAGGGGAGAACCAATAGAGAAAAAAGAGAAGAAAAATACATCGCGGAGCCGTACCAAGGCAGGGCGAAAGTTACAAAAACCGGTATGAATTGTGTATATAAGCTACCCAAAACCATATATGTGCTGGTGAGGGTGCCACCTTATTGGGGGCATTTTTTCTGGCCATAGGCGCACTTTGACGCTTCATGTGGTGTGCTGCAGCGTCTTCATGTATCACACACTGGACACTTTATCACATCGGAATGATTTTCTAGTTTTTTTTCTTGTTTAGTTATTTTCTTGTCAGTTTTTTCCTATGTTTGTTTCCTATTTCTTCAGGAAAAAAAAATCAGTTTTTGTTTATCATGAGCGTGCAGCACATTTGTCTTTCCGCGTTAAACACAATTGTGATTCTCACATGAAAGTATAGTTGTGCTTCTCACTGAAAGCACAATTGTGCTTCCCCAAAAGGTGAAGCACATATGTGTATTTATGCTTTCACGAGAAGCACAAGTGTGCTTCTATGCTTCGCCAAAAGTGAAACACATGTGTGTTTTCACGTGAAACATAATAAGCACAATTTAGTATAGTTTCGAAGAACCATGTGAAGTATAGTTTTGCAACATAGATTTCGCCGAGAAAAGTTCATCGAAATCAATATGTGATCTAATTTAAAAAATCTTGACATGGGAAATGCAACGGTGAAAATAGTTTGTGATTTAAACGCATGGTTCAAGATAAATCATTTTCAAAATACAACTTTATATGAAAAAAAACTAGATAACCACTCATCTCTTTCTAGCCCACCAAAGCGCTAATGGAAGTGACATTTGATTTCTGTATGATCCAGCCCACCAAAGCGCTAGATGGCGGAGGATAAGCCTAGGCTCAAACAGAAAGCACGGCCCAGTCCGACTAGTCCCATTCCCCCACCTCCGTCCTCTGCCGCCGACGGACGATGGCGTCCGTCCCCGAGACGCGGCCGGCGCCGCTCGCCGCCTTCGCGTCGCTCCTCGCCGCGCGCCGCTTCGGCGCGGCGAAGTCGATGCTCCCGTCCCTCCTCACCCCCACCCTCCTCGCGGTCCCCTTCGCCGACCTCGCGGCCGGCTCCCTCCCGCGCGCCGCGCCGCGGCACGCCGTCGCGGCCTTCCACGACATGCTCTTCCGCGCGTACGCAGACGCGGGCGCCCCCGAACGCGCGGCCGAGGCGCTCGACCTCACCGTCTCCCGCCTCGGCAGCCTCGACCCGCGCTCGCTCACCTCGTCCCTGCTCTCGCTCCGCCGGACCGGCCATCTGCTCCCCGCCGCCGAGCTCCTCAGGAAGGCGCTCGCTTCCTGTCCGGGCTCTATCACGCCCCTCTCGGCCTCGATCGTCGTCGACGGCTTCTGCAAGGCCGGCCGCATGGACGACGCCCGCCGCCTGCTCGACGAAATGCCAAGCCACGGCGTGAAGCTCAACGCGTGCTGCTATAACTCGCTGCTCGACACCTACACGCGCCAGAAGAACGATGGACGGGTCGCGGAGGTGCTGAAGGAGATGGAGAGTGGAGGCGTGGAGCCGACTGTCGGGACGTACACGATCCTTGTCGATGGTTTATCGATGGCTGGCGATATCAGCAAGGTTGAGTCCGTGTTTGATGAGATGAAGAGGAAGAATGTTGCAGGCGATGTCTACTTCTACAGTGCGGTCATCAATGCGTATTGTCGGGCTGGGAATGTGCGGAGGGCGTCTGAGGTGTTCGACGAATGCGTTGGCAATGGCATCGAGCCGAATGAGCGTACTTATGGAGCATTGATCAATGGGTTCTGCAAGATTGGGCAGATGGAGGCTGCTGAGATGTTGCTGAAGGATATGCAGGTGAGAGGAGTAAGACATAACCAAATCGTTTTCAATACGATGATTGATGGGTATTGTCGCCATGGCATGGTGGACAGGGCCCTGGAAATTAAGGCAGTCATGGAGAGGATGGACATCCAGTTGGATGTCTATACATACAACACGCTTGCGTGTGGGCTCTACAGGGTGAATAGAATGGAAGAGGCCAAGAAGCTACTGCATATCATGACCGAGAATGGAGTTGAGTCAAACTATGTCAGCTACACCACGTTGATCAGCATCCATTCCAAGGAGGGTGACATGGTAGAGGCAAGAAGGCTGTTCCGAGATATGGAAGGTAAGGGGTCAAGACCGAGTGTCGTAACCTACAATGTCATGATTGACGGGTACATCAAGAATGGGAGCATACGTGAAGCCGAGCGGTTCAAAAAGGAGATGGAGAAGAAAGGGCTTGTTCCAGACGTATACACTTACGCAGCAATAGTTCATGGGCACTGTGTCAATGGGAAGGTGGATGTGGCACTGCGGTTGTTTGAAGAGATGAAGCTGAGGGGTGCCAAACCTAACGTCGTGGCATACACAGCTCTGATATCAGGTCTAGCAAAGGAAGGCAGATCAGAGGAGGCCTTTCAGTTGTATGACAATATGTTGGCAGCTGGATTGACTCCAGATGATACTCTATATTCTATGCTTGTTGGAAGCCTCCATACAGATAAAAGAAAACATGAAATCCCATGAGGAATGTAAGGTTTGTCAGGCTTATTGTTCTTAACAGATGATACCGTAAGGGAATTGACCGAATCCTCTCTCACATGAATCACCATGAACACCAAGGCTGGTAGCGCCATTGCCATGTCCAGGGCTGATGTGCTACAGGGATCCGGCGTCGCTACCAGTTCGAGGCAGGACCGCAGAAAGACTGGCACAACATTGATTTGGTGCTGTACCAGTTCGATGCCGCCGAATACCTCCACATGGAGGAGCGTGGAGGAGGACATCATGTAAGGTGAGGGCCAAAGGCTTGGTTTTACCGTGTTGACTGGAACATCTGAATGGATAGAAACCTACTGTCGTATTATTTTGTTCAGGGTTTCAGGCCTTTGGATGTACTGAATGATTTATTGTTATGGGATGAGGGGCTTGCCTATTTTGGAGCATGTCGATGTTAATTG
This sequence comes from Triticum monococcum, assembly GCA_034509565.1. NCBI lineage: Eukaryota > Viridiplantae > Streptophyta > Magnoliopsida > Poales > Poaceae > Triticum > Triticum monococcum. Next base: position 68,216,211 of record CM067842.1, on the reverse strand, counting down.
TTTTTGTCTTACTTCTGAGTGCATTGAATTTGGATATTTGGCACCTGGATCAGATTATTTGCTGAATAGGTTAAAAGTTATAGTAAGTTCATTTTTGAAACTGAATTAGTTGATAAACCTTCAAACTGAGGGTCCAGACATGGTGTGCTGAAGTGAGCAAGTATTATACTAACAACACCGTATAAATGCCCGCCCAGTCTTCAGTTTGGCAGTCTTGATAATTGTTATCCTTATGCTTGTCTTCCAATGCGTTGACTTACTTTGACTGTCAAATTTAGGACATGTTGGCTTTGGTTTCTTCCTCTGGCATACATGCATTTTTTAATATAGTTATATTGATATACTCCGAAGTTCATGTTTTCACTTGAGGTTAGCCAAGCCGAGCCTTTGAATGTCAGTAATGACTATTATGGTCTTTCTGTTAGTTCTTGACAGGTATTCGAAGTTAGAACCTCTTTAAACTGTAATAACTATCTTAGTTGATTTGGTAATCATGAATGGTAGAATCTTCAGAAGTTTTGGCCAAAGATTTGTGGTCTGCTGGTCTTGCAAAGCTGTTTCCTTTCCGTAGTGAACTTGATATGCTTAGTGGCCTGATTGTAGATAACTAGATGTACCAAACTATGAATTTATGTCACGGGATTTTTTTTTTTGAACTTTTGATCCACCGCTTTCTTGTAACCACAGCATGTGGTGGCAATTAGGTTGGCATGGGAAGCTGTAACCACCAATAGGCTGCTGCCATCATGACATTGGTCATGCACATTGAACTAGTATTAGCCAAAGCGTAAACTATCAGTTGGCTTAAATCATGCAATCGATGATTAATTTCTGTTTGCTTATAGTGGCACGTCTATGATACATATGGTTTGAACCCTGTGATTCTGATTTTACAGCTTCATGCTTGCAGGTCTGGTTTGGCTACAGTACAGTCAGTATTGAAAGATTTGCGTTCTCTGTTCTTGCCAAATCGCAATCAATTTAAAGTTCTACCACCATTCTGGATTGTGCAACTGAGAAATGGCAGAAACGAGGCGAGGAGCGGAGATCTGGTCTATACACTATTACACTAACCTATTTGAAAAGTTCTTCTCTCTGGAAGTTCCATGGTTAACTTATTATGCTACTGCAGTATTACCTAGTGCTCACTGCGGATTGCAGCGCCGTGAGCTTCTTATGTTAGTAATACCATACATTCAGTTTCTCTGAAATAAAATGGGTGTGTAAAATCGGCTACAAAAGGACTTGATTCAGAGTATTTATGGAACCATTCCTCTAATTCAAGTACCTTTTCAAAATACATAGTATATAGAACTGTTACAAAATAAGCAATTCTTGTCCATTTTATAATGTTTCACTCTTGCAGGGTTTTGAAACATATGCATTTCAGTTTGCTGATGCTGGTATACTGGCATGTGGCAAGCAAGCGCGATGTGCAAGCAAGTTCATATACATATCTACCCCTCCTGATCTAATGTAGTACCACTATGTATTTACCTACTTTTCTGGGTGGTCCACAGGAGTAAGTTGAACATCCACCAGCACAAGTTCTGTTTGAATCAGGGGCCGCAAATTTCATGCTTGCACCGCTGTTTGTTGCTCCGTCTGTTCATCACCGGTTTTGAGTACCTGGTCTTGTGTCTTCCTGGCTTGCTCCGTTTTTGAGCTTGCCTTCTCCTCCTGGAGAGCAGCCCTGATTTCCTTGATGTCCTTGAAGCAACAAATGACACAGTGTGAGCTTGAAATGTTTACAGGATACAGAGCCAGAAAGTAGTAAAAAGTTCGACAGAAAGAGGACACACGGATTTCAGGTGCTGCACTTCAGAAGCGAGTCCCTCCTTCACCTCCACAAGCTCCTACAGGTAACTTAACCGTCAGCATAAGTAATTCATCCCAGCCTGGGAAAACAGAGAGCCGCGGAAACTGTATTACGCCGCCCGTGTCTTTTTACTTCGCATATTAGGTTTATCTTAGGCCAATCTTTATAAAATTTAATCAAATATATGTTTCAGAAGTATGAACATCTACAATACCAACTAAGTACAATATTTCACAATAAAATCTAATTATATTGATTTGGTATTGTAAATGTAGATATGTTTTTTCCATAAATTTAGCCAAAATTTAAAAAGTTTAACTTCAAGCAAACCTGACATGCGAACTAAAAAGTAGTAACGGAGTAGTGGTACTCACGTTGTGGCAGGTCTTGACCTGCGCCTCAACGTCGGAGCGCCATTTCTGCACGTCCTGGAACACAGGGTCCAAGGTCAAAGTCAAACTGCTCACAGGAGCCCTTGGATGCATGTTACAAGGGCGATCCAACGGCCCGTATACGATACCTGTTTGAGCTTCTGGATCCTGGCCAGCAGCTCCCCCTGCGACGAGGTCAGCTCCTGCAAACCAGCGCAAAAATCAGCCGATCGCCATTAAAACCCGAGCAAGCAGGGCTAAGCGGATGATGCGCCGTGGAAGTGGCCTGACCTTGATGCGCGCGTCCAGCGGCTCCAGTCCACCCGACAGCTTCTGCAGATCAAGAATGGGTCAGAGTCGTCGTGGAAGGAAGCTGGGCTACTCTTGCTCAAGAGGCCGGCAATGGATCGTGTTCGTACCGGGCGGGTCGCCGGCGGTGGAGCAGGAGGCGGAGTCGCGGCGGCGGTCTCCGCCATCTGGGCTTGGGGCTTGATCGGTCGCCGGTGGGGAGGGAGCCAGGGAGGGTGGATCGAGCGCGACGCTGCAGGCTTTGTAGTACCTAGTGTACGCTTGTCTGAAGGTGCATTTAGTTTCAAACGTAAGCAAAGTTGTTGGGTTTGGTTGCAGACACTTGTCTCCCGCCTTCGAAGGCATGTCACGTACGTACGTGACAAGAGGAAGGAGATCTCCAGCGCTTTTCAGATCGAGATCGAGAATATGCAGCATGTGATCCACCGGCGCTCTGCTGAGAATCAATGCAAATGACCGCGTTCGGTGGGTTTGTTTGTAGCATCTGGGCTTGCAGAGAACGAGAAGCAAGCGTAAAGATATAAGTATGTACAATCAAAAGAAGAAGAATTAAGTACACATTTCCATCTCCCAGTTTGTCACCCCCTTTAACTTTAACCAGTGAAATTGGACATAATGGTCACTCGAGATCGAAAATGGTATGAGAAAGCACCTGTTCGGACCCAAACCCCCCTTGCTCTCGCGTCGCCCCTCGTAGGGTGGGTTAATGGTGAAAGCGCTCAAGGAAATAGGGAATGGAATATTCAAATCGATCAGAAGTGCTATGCTTTATGTAATCAGGCTGAAAGCTAACATCTCGCGAGTAGGCCGAGCTAGGATAAAAATTCAAATAAAAAAATGAATTGGGCCCAAAATCACTACTTTACTACCTATGTCGACTCGAGGGCGACCGAACCCTAGCGCCTCGAACCCTCCTCCCCCCCCCCTTCCCCGCCTCCGCCCGAGTAGGAGACTCCGCCGTCCCAACTGTGTGGCCTCCGATGAAGGTGGCGGCGAGGCTCTGCTGCCCTGCCCCGTCGCAGGGGGCTCAGGAAGCCGGGGGAGCGGCCTCGAGTGGAGATGGCGGCGCGGATCTCACTGGTGGATGGTGTCGCGGGAGCTAGTCGTCCCTTCCGTCCGTGTGGGCGGCAGTAGGGCGGCAGAGGTCCTCTATGGCTGCGGGATCACCGGTGGCTCTCCCGGATCTGGATCCTGGCCTCCTCCCCTTGCTACAGCCTGCCCGGCCAGATCTGGCTGTTGGGCGTGGAGTGGCGGGAGCTCTGGAATGGGGGAAACCCTTGACTACTTCGCGTCGACCTCGACGGCATCGGCGCCCCTGCCGGTCCCCTCCCGAGGGCGCGTTGAGCTTCCAATCTCGTCATCTCGCTTCCTCCCCCGCGCTCCCAGGTGAAAGCCTCGGCCTTTTGGACCGGACAACAGCGGCGTTCCAACGGTGTGTTCCTCCTTGGAGGCGTTGTCCTATAGATGGGCGGAGGTTACAGCTGTGTTGTTTGGTGGATGGTGGTGGTGGTACACTGCTCTCCAGGCCGCTGGTGAATCGGTGATGTGGGAGGCGAATTGGCTGGCCCGCAATCCTTCAGCGGCTCTTCTCCGGTACCATCGTGGGTTGTTGGCCGGTGTATGGCGTCCTCATGTAGTGGCACGACATGGACGTAGGGGAGTCTGCGTTCTCCTCTCCAACATTGGCCCCTTTGGATTGACAACAGTGACGGGTTTCTCTCCATGCAGTCCAGCCTCTCTTGTCCACTTTCGTCGGCGCCACTGGTTGGCCTCTGCTCTGCCGCTCTAGCTGCGGTGGGCGCTCCGGCGGCTTGACTTCGGTTTCTTAGTGTAGGCGATGGTGTTTCCAGCTTTGCTACTTGTAGCTCCTGTTTTCAAGTGTGATATGCCTTTGATATTTCAGTTTTTGGTCAAGTTTTGGCCTTTGTAATCAGCTCCTTCGTATCCTAGCCAGTTGATGGCTTCATGCCTTTTCTCTAGAAAACATGGTATGATTGTGGTTTGCTTTTTGTCGGTGATTTTGTACTGCCTGTTCCTCATCGTAATTTCAATGCCCCCTCCAAGATCCATGGACAACACATATGTCCTCCTGAGGTCCAAGGATAGCACATCAGCCCAAGGAGAAGCGCCACCATCTATGGAAGAGACCTTCCACTTAACTTCATCAAAGGATAATAAATAAAGCTATATAAAGGGCACCATAGAAGTGGAGGGGCTCCTTTCGCCTAGTTTAGCCATCACGTAGAAAAATTTCCGCACATACCGCTGGGACCACCTCCAGCATCATCATGAGACACGAGTTCTCTGTCGTGGTAATTTCCCGACAATACCCAGGATAGCGAACGCATGAGAGATCCAGATGGTGGACACGGGGGAAAATTTACCCAGATTCAGGCACTCGGATCGAGGTAGCACCCTACTTCCTGCTTGTCTTTTTGATGATCTAGTCGTGTATGATAATTAGGGTTTGTTTTTATAAGGGGGTTGATCCCGAGATCGTGTAGGGGCTTATACATCGGATGCTTTGCTAGATTAAGGTGCGTAAGGGGGGGGGTCCGTGTCAGACCTTATATAGGTGGCCGAGGTATAGGTCCCGAGTCATTTGTGGAGTTGTCCAATTCTACATATGGTAGCTAACTAGGGTCGGTTTGTACATGCTATATACATGCGTCGTAACCTGTGAATCCGGCGTCTTCGTGAATCCTTGTATCCACTCATTATCAGTAGTTGGATCAAAATCTCGTGCCTGCTATTTGTTGACCGTCTTTTTGCACAAACACGCCCGGATCCACCCAAGTTTGCCATGTAAACTTTTCAAAAGGGACCTCGGCGAGGCCAACTCTCCCGGTTAACCACTCAATCGTTTTCGTCCCAATCCCTAATGACGATGCAACCTCCATCTCATCGGCGGCCACAGCCGCGAATGCGGCGGCCAAGACCACTAGAGTCCAACGACTATTTGCTGCCACGAAGACCGGTGATTGGCGGCACCACTGTCGGTGTCAAAACCGGCGGATCTCGGGTAGGGGGTCCCGAACTGTGCGTCTAAGGTCGATGGTAACAGGAGACAGGGGACACAATGTTTATCCAGGTTCGGGCCCTCTCTATGGAGGTAATACCCTACTTCCTGCTTGATTGATCTTGATGAATATGAGTATTACAAGAGTTGATCTACCACGAGATCATAATGGCTAAACCCTAGAAGTCTAGCCTGTATGACTATGATCGAATATCTCCCGATCCGGACTAAGCCCTCCGCTTTATATAGACACCGGAGGGGACTAGGGTTGTACAAGGTCGGTTACAGAGAAAGGAATCTTCATATTTGGTCGCCAAGCTTGCCTTCCACGCCAAGGAGAGTCCCATCCGGACACAGGAGAGAGTCTTCGGTCTTGTATCTTCACATCCCATTAGTTCGGCCCATGTCCAACAGGCCGGACGCCCGAGGACCCCTTAGTCTAGGACTCCCTCAGTACCCCTGAACCAGGCTTCAATGACGAGGTGTCTGGCGCGCAGATTGTCTTCGGCATTGTAAGGCGGGTTCCCCATTCCGAATACTCCAAGATAGTCTTCGGGCGAAACGACTGTGTCCGGACCTGCAACACAAGTACCACATCCATAGAGAGTATAGTATTTCACGAGTCCAATCTGCTGACAACTTTTGTAACGTGACATCATGCTTGCCCGGTCATTATTTCGAACCATTTCCTGTCTCGCCGTTCCATGTTTTGAGGCGTGGTTTTTATTGGCACGTCGTGTCGAAGCAGAGATCGTGTCCCCTTATTGCGGGATTCTCATCAATACGAGCGTGGGTAACCCAACCGTTCTGCTGGAAATATTTCTTAGGAATAGGCAGGGTTTCAGGCTTAGGAGGAGGCGTTCAATACCCGCTGCCTTTATAAAGGAACCAAGGGCCGTCTTTTTTACGCCAAACCTTTCCTTAGCCTTTCCAACCTGGAGCTCTAGCACCCAAGGTTCGACTTCATTGCTTCAAGCTTCCTCATCATGTCTGGACCCAGCCCTCAAGGCCGATGGGTGGTCTCCTCTGTTACAGAGGAGGATATTGCAAAGCTTCGGGCGACCAGATACCTGACCGCGGAGATCCCCCATAGGCTTCCTGCTCAAGGACATGCTATTCCGACCCCCAGATCCGGCGACAAGGTCGTATTCATCTCTCACTTCCTCCGAGGGCTAGGGTTCGCTCTTCACCCCTTCATACGGGGGCTAATGTTTTATTATAGACTAGATTTTCATGATCTAGCTCCAGATTCTTTCCTCCACGTCTCGGCGTTTATCATCACATGCGAGGCCTTCCTCCGAATCCCCCCACACTTCGGCTTATGGCTCAAGACCTTTAGTGTGAAGCCGAAGGTAGTCGATGGGGAACAGGTGGAGTGCGGCGGTCCTGTAGTAAGCAAGCTTACCAACACTCTGCGGCCAAAAGGCTCTTTCACCGAAACTTCCAACCAATGGCAGCGAGAGTGGTTTTACGTCACGGAACCCTGTGGTACCAAGTGGGCAGCTATACCCGCATTCCGTTCCGGCCCTCCATTACAGCTTGCATCATGGATTAATAAGGGGCTGGACTGGGGATCAGTTGATGAAGTGCAGACTCAACAGAGCCGCATCCGAACCCTCCTTGAGAAGGACATTGATCTTGTCAACGTGATTCAAGTAATGCTAGTCCGCCGAACCCTGCCATGCTAGCGTAGGCCTCTCCGCATGTGGGGGTTTAATCCAGAAGGACCATGAACCCTCCAATGCTCCTTTGGCACTACGCACAAAGGGATGTGGAAGTTGTTGTTCGGGAAATGAAAACATTGGCCGGACACCACTGAGGACGCCGGCCTCGACTGCAACCGTCCGGATACCCCGGTAAGCACTTGACTTCCGAACACTTTGTAGGTAAGTAGACCGTAATACGTTACTGAGCAAACCATCCTCTTCCAGGTCTGGATAAAAAAAGCGGAACAAATTAGGTGTTTGGCCCCCATTCCCGAAGATTCAGCGGATCCCGTATTAACAAGGATGCTAGCCCCGGCACCATACCAGATGCCTGTGAAGGAGGGTAAGGCGGAGAGTGGGAGGACCAAAAATGGCCTCTATCCCGAAGGTATATCAGACATTGTGTCCGGGGGAATCAAGATTCCATCGTCCGAAGACAAAAGTGAAGGGGAAGTCAACGTCTCTTCCCCCCATGGAAAGAAAAGGGCCGCCTCCGAAGGTTGGGAGGAAAAGGCTCCTAAGCGAGGCAAGATGCCTCTGTCGGGTGGCTCGGTCTTGGAGCGCGATGTCATCGCGCAGTCCCATGACGAGGACAAGCCTCAGGCCAAATCGTAAGTGAACAAGGGTATTTTAAACATGTCCCGTTCCTTTCTTGTAACATCTATAATATATGTTTTTTGCAGTTCGGCCCACAGTCTTCTTCAACAATCTTCTTCTTTGGATGATCTTCTCCCAGAGATGATGAAAAGCGAGACGCCTCCACCGGTCTCCTCGCCCAATAGGGCGGACGACTTCGAGGTGTTTGTTGGGGAACGTAGCGGAATTTTAAAATTTTCTACGCATCACCAAGATCAATCTATGGAGTCATCTAGCAATGAGGGAGAGGGGAGTGCATCTACATACCCTTGTAGATCGCGAGCGGAAGCGTTCAAGAGAACGGGGTTGATGGAGTCGTACTCGTCATGATCCAAATCACCGATGACCTAGCGCCGAACGGACAACACCTCCTCGTTCAACACGCGTACGGTTGGGAAGACGTCTCCTCCAACTTGATCCAGCAAGGGGGAAGGAGAGGTTGATGGAGATCCAGCAGCACGACGGCGTGGTGGTGGAAGCAACGGTGATCTCGGCAGGGCTTCGCCAAGCTCAGCGAGAGGGAGAGGTGTCACGGGAGGGAGAGGGAGGCGCCAGGGGCTAGGGTGCAGCTACCCTTCCTCCCCCCACTATATATAGGACCCCTAGGGGGGGCGCCGGCCCTAGGAGATCCAATCTCCAAGGGGGGCGGCGGCCAAGGGGGGTGGGTTGCCCCCCAAGCCAAGTGGAGCACCCCCACCCCTAGGGTTTCCAACTCTAGGCGCAGGGGGAGGCCCAAGGGGGGCGCACCAGCCAACCAGGGGCTGGTTCCCTTCCCCACTTCAGCCCATGGGGCCCTCCGGGATAGGTGGCCCCACCCGGTGGACCCCCGGGACCCTTCCGGTGGTCCCGGTACAATACCGGTGACCCCCGAAACTTTCCCCGATGGCCGAAACTGGACTTGCTATATATAATTCTTCACCTCCAGACCATTCCGGAACTCCTCGTGACGTCTGAGATCTCATCCGGGACTCCGAACAACTTTCGGGTTACTGCATACTAATATCTCAACAACCCTAGCGTCACTGAACCTTAAGTGTGTAGACCCTACGGGTTCGGGAGACACGCAGACATGACCGAGACGACTCTCCGGTCAATAACCAACAGCGGGATCTGGATACGCATGTTGGCTCCCACATGCTCCTCGATAATCTCATCGGATGAACCACGATGTCGAGGATTCAATCAATCCCGTATACAATTCCCTTTGTCAATCGGTACGTTACTCGCCCGAGACTCGATCGTCGGTATCCCAATACCTCGTTCAATCTCGTTACCGGCAAGTCACTTTACTCGTACCGTAATGCATGATCCCGTGATCAACCACTTGGTCACTTTGAGCTCATTATGATGATGCATTACCGAGTGGGCCCAGAGATACCTCTCCGTCATACGGAGTGACAAATCCCAATCTCGATTCGTGCTAACCCAACAGACACTTTCAGAGATACCCGTAGTGCACCTTTATAGTCACCCAGTTACGCTGTGACGTTTGGCACACCCAAAGCACTCCTACGGTATCCGGGAGTTGCACAATCTCATGGTCTAAGGAAATGATAGTTGACATTCGGAAAAGCTATAGCAAACGAACTACACGATCTTTGAGCTATGCTTAGGATTGGGTCTTGTCCATCACATCATTCTCCTAATGATGTGATTCCGTTATCAATGACATCTAATGTCCATAGTCAGGAAACCATGACTATCTTTTGATCAACGAGCTAGTCAACTAGAGACTCACTAGGGACGTGTTGTGGTCTATGTATTCACACATGTATTACGATTTCCGGATAACACAATTATAGCATGAACAATAGACAATTATCATGAACAAGGAAATATAATAATAACCATTTTATTATTGCCTCTAGGGCATATTTCCAACAGTCTCCCACTTGCATTAGAGTCAATAGTCTAGTTACATTGTGATGAATCGAACACCCATAGAGTTCTGGTGTTGATCATGTTTTACTCTAGGGAGATGTTTAGTCAACGGATCTGCTACATTCAGGTCTATATGTACTTTACAAATATCTATGTCTCCATTTTGAACACTTTCACGAATGGAATTGAAGCGACGCTTGATATGCCTGGTCTTCCTGTGAAATCTGGGCTCCTTGGCAAGGGCAATAGCTCCAGTGTTGTCACAGAAGAGAGTCATCGGGCCCGACGCATTGGGAATGACTCCTAGGTCGGTAATGAACTCCTTCACCCAGATTGCTTCTTGTGCTGCCTCCGAGGCTGCCATGTACTCTGCTTCACATGTACATCCCGCCACAACGCTTTGCTTGCAACTGCACCAGCTTACTGCCCCACCATTCAAAATATACACGTATCCGGTTTGTGACTTAGAGTCATCCAGATCTGTGTCGAAGCTAGCATCGACGTAACCATTTACGACGAGCTCTTCGTCACCTCCATAAACGAGAAACATATCCTTAGTCCTCTTCAGGTACTTCAGGATATTCTTGACCGCTGTCCAGTGTTCCATGCCGGGATTACTTTGGTACCTTCCTACCAAACTTATGGCAAGGTTTACATCAGGTCTGGTACACAGCATAACATACATGATAGACCCTATGGCCGAGGCATAGGGGACGACACTCATCTTTTCTCTATCTTCTGCCGTGGTCAGGCATTGAGCCGTGCTCAATCTCGTACCTTGCAACACAGGCAAGAACCCCTTCTTTGACTGATCCATATTGAACTTCTTCAATATCTTGTCAAGGTACGTACTCTGTGAAAGACCAATGAGGCGTCTCGATCTATCTCTATAGATCTTAATGCCTAATATGTAAGCAGCTTCTCCAAGATCCTTCATTGAAAAACACTTGTTCAAGTAGGCCTTTTTGCTTTCCAAGAATTCTATATCATTTCCCATCAACAATATGTTATCCACATACAATATGAGATATGCTACAGAGCTCCCACTCACTTTCTTGTAAATGCAGGCTTCTCCATAAGTCTGCGTAAACCCAAACGCTTTGATCATATCATCAAAACGAATGTTCCAACTCCGAGATGCTTGCACCAGCCCATAGATCGAGCGTTGGAGCTTGAACACCTTGTCAGCATTCTTAGGATCGACAAAACCTTCCGACTGCATCATATACAATTCTTCCTTAAGGAAACCACTAAGGAATGCCGTTTTGACGTCCATTTGCCATATCTCATAATCATACAATGCGGCAATTGCTAACATGATTCGGACGGACTTCAGCTTCGCTACGGGTGAGAAAGTCTCATCGTAGTCAACCCCTTGAACTTGTCGATAACCCTTAGCGACAAGCCGAGCTTTATAGATGGTTACATTACCATCCGAGTCTGTCTTCTTCTTAAAGATCCATTTATTTTCTATGGCTCGCCGATCATCGGGCAAGTCAGTCAAAGTCCATACTTCGTTTTCATACATGGATCCTATCTCGGATTTCATGGCTTCCAACCATTTGTCGGAATCTGGGCCCGCCATCGCTTCTTCATAGTTCGAAGGTTCACCGTTATCTAACAACATGATTTCCAAGACAGGGTTGCCGTACCACTCTGGTGCGGAACGTGTCCTTGTGGACCTACGAAGTTCAGTAGCAACTTGATCTGAAGTTTCATGATCATCATCATTAACTTCCTCTCTAGTCGGTGCAGGCACCTCAGGAACAATTTCCTGAGCTGCGCCACTCTCCGGTTCAAGAGGCAATACTTCATCAAGTTCTACTTTCCTCCCACTTACCTCTTTCGAGAGAAACTCTTTCTCTAAAAAGGATCCATTCTTGGCAACAAAGATCTTGCCTTCGGATCTGAGGTAGAAGGTATACCCAATAGTTACTTTAGGGTATCCTATGAAGACGCATTTTTCGATTTGGGTTCGAGCTTTTCAGGTTGAAGTTTCTTGACATAAGCATCGCATCCCCAAACTTTTAGAAATGACAGCTTAGGTTTCTTCCCAAACCATAATTCATACGGTGTCGTCTCAACGGATTTTGACGGAGCCCTATTTAAAGTGAATGCGGCAGTCTCTAAAGCATAGCCCCAAAATGACAGTGGTAGATCGGTAAGAGACATCATAGATCGCACCATATCCAATAGAGTGCGATTACGACGTTCGGACACACCATTACGCTGAGGTGTTCCAGGCGGCGTGAGTTGTGAAACTATTCCACATTTCCTTAAGTGCGTGCCAAATTCGTGACTCAAGTATTCTCCCCCACGATCTGATCGCAAGAACTTGATTTTTCTGTCTCGTTGATTCTCAACCTCACTCTGAAATTCCTTGAACTTTTCAAAGGTCTCAGACTTGTGTTTCATTAAGTAGACATACCCATATCTACTCAAGTCATCAGTGAGGGTGAGAACATAACGATAGCCACCGCGAGCCTCAACACTCATTGGACTGCACACATCAGTATGTATGATTTCCAATAAGTTGGTTGCTCGCTCCATTGTTCCTGAGAACGGAGTCTTGGTCATTTTACCCATGAGGCATGGTTCGCACGTGTCAAATGATTCGTAATCAAGAGACTCCAAAAGTCCATCTGCATGGAGCTTCTTCATGCGTTTGACACCTATATGACCAAGGCGGCAGTGCCACAAGTATGTGGGACTATCATTATCAACCTTACATCTTTTGGTATTCACACTATGAATATGTGTAACATTACGCTAGAGATTCATTAAGGATAAACCATTCACCAGCGGGGCATGACCATAAAACATATCTCTCATATAAATAGAACAACCATTATTCTCGGATTTAAATGAGTAGCCATCTCGAATTAAATGAGATCCTGATACAATGTTCATGCTCAAAGCTAGCACTAAATAACAATTATTGAGGTTTAAAACTAATCCCGTAGGTAAATGTAGAGGTAGCGTGCCGACGGCGATCACATCGACCTTGGAACCATTCCCGACGTGCATCGTCACCTCGTCCTTCGCCAGTCTCCGCTTATTCCGCAGCTCCTGCTTTGAGTTACAAATGTGAGCAACTGCACCGGTATCAAATACCCAGGAGCTACTACGAGTACTGGTAAGGTACACATCAATTACATGTATATCACATATACCTTTAGTGTTGCCGGCCTTCTTGTCCGCTAAGTATTTGGGGCAGTTTCGCTTCCAGTGACCACTTCCCTTACAATAAAAACACTCAGTCTCGGGCTTGGGTCCATTCTTTGGCTTCTTCCCGGCAGCTTGCTTACCGGGCGCGGCAACCCCCTTGTCGTCCTTCTTGAAGTTCTTCTTACCCTTGCCTTTCTTAAACTTAGTGGTTTTATTCACCATCAACACTTGATGTTCCTTTTTGATCTCCACCTCCGCTGATTTCAGCATTGAATATACCTCAGGAATGGTCTTTTCCATCCCCTGCATATTGAAGTTCATCACAAAGCTCTTATAGCTCGGTGGAAGCGACTGAAGGATTCTGTCAATGACCGCGTCATCCGAGAGATTAACTCCCAACTGAGTCAAGCGGTTATGCAACCCAGACATTTTGAGTATGTGCTCACTGACAGAACTATTTTCCTCCATCTTACAACTGAAGAACTTGTCGGAGACTTCATATCTCTCGACCTGGGCATGAGCTTGGAAAACCATTTTCAGCTCTTCGAACATCTCATATGCTCCGTGTTGCTCAAAACGCTTTTGGAGCCCCGGTTCTAAGCTGAAAAGCATGCCGCACTGAACGAGGGAGTAATCATCAGCACGTGACTGCCAAGCGTTCATAACATCTTGGTTCTCTGGGATGGGTGCGTCACCTAGCGGTGCTTCTAGGACATAATCTTTCTTGGCAGCTATGAGGATGATCCTCAGGTTCCGGACCCAGTCCGTATAGTTGCTGCCATCATCTTTCAGCTTGGTTTTCTCTAGGAACGCATTGAAGTTGAGGGCAATGTGGGCCATTTGATCTACAAGACATATTGTAAAGATTTTAGACTAAGTTCATTATAATTAAGTTCATCTAATCAAATTATTCAATGAACTCCCACTCAGATAGACATCCCTCTAGTCATCTAAGTGAAACATGATCCGAGTCAACTAGGCCGTGTCCGATCATCAGTGAACATCTTCATGTTGATCGTATCTTCTATACGACTCATGCTTGACCTTTCGGTCTTCCGTGTTCCGAGGCCATGTCTGTACATGCTAGGCTCGTCAAGTCAACCTAAGTGTATTGCGTGTGTAAATCTGGCTTACACCCGTTGTATTCGAACGTTAGAATCTATCACACCCGATCATCACGTGGTGCTTCGAAACAACGAACCTTCGCAATGGTGCATAGTTAGGGGGAACACGTTCTTGAAATTATTACGGGGGATCATCTTATTTAAGCTACCGTCGTTCTAAGCAAATAAGATGTAAAATAGGATAAACATCACATGCAATCAAATAGTGACATGATATGGCCAATACCATTTGCTCCTTTTGATCTCCATCTTCGGGGCTTCATGATCATCGTTGTCACCGGCATGACACCATGATCTCCATCATCGTGTCTTCTTGAAGTTGTCTCATCATCTATTACTTCTACTACTATGGCTAACGCTTTAGCAATAAAGTAAAGTAATTACATGACGTTTATGTTGACACGCATGTCATAAATAAATTAAGACACTTTATGGCTCCTGCCGGTTGTCATACTCATTGACATGCAAGTCGTGATTCTTATTACAAGAACATGATCAATCTCATACATCACATATATCATTCATCACATCCTTTTGGCCATATCACATCACATGGCACATGCTGCAAAAACAAGTTAGACGTCCTCTAATTGTTGTTGCAAGTTTTTACGTGGCTGCTATAGGTTTCTAGCAAGAACGTTTCTTACCTACGCCAAAACCACAATGTGATATGCCAATTTCTATTTACCCTTCATAAGGACCCTTTTCATCGAATCCGATCCGACTAAAGTGGGAGAGACAGACACCCGCTAGCCACCTTATGCAACTAGTGCATGTCAGTCGGTGGAACCAGTCTCACGTAAGCGTACGTGTAAGGTCGGTCCAGGCCGCTTCATCCCACGATGCCGCCGAATCAAGATAAGACTAGTAACGGCAAGTACATTGACAATATCGAGGCCCACAACTAATTTGTGTTCTACTCGTGCATAGAAACTACGCATAGACCTAGCTCATGACGCCACTGTTGGGGAACGTAGCAGAATTTTAAAATTTTCTACGCATCACCAAGATCAATCTATGGAGTCATCTAGCAACGAGGGAGAGGGGAGTGCATCTACATACCCTTGTAGATCGCGAGCGGAAGCGTTCAAGAGAACTGGGTTGATGGAGTCGTACTCGTCGTGATCCAAATCACCGATGACCTAGCGCCGAACGGACGACATCTCCGCGTTCAACACACGTACGGTTGGGAAGACGTCTCCTCCAACTTGATCCAGCAAGGGGGAAGGAGAGGTTGATGGAGATCCAGCAACACGATGGCATGGTGGTGGAAGCAACGGTGATCTCGGCAGGGCTTCGCCAAGCTCAACGAGAGGGAGAGGTGTCACGGGAGGGAGAGGGAGGCGCCAGGGGCTAGGGTGCAGCTGCCCTCCTCCCCCCACTATATATAGGACCCCTAGGGGGGCCCCGGCCCTAGGAGATCCAATCTCCAAGGGGGCGGCGGCCAAGGGGGGTGGCTTGCCCCCCAAACCAAGTGGGGCGCCCCCACCCCTAGGGTTTCCAACCCTAGGCGCAGGGGGAGGCCCAAGGGGGTGCACCAGCCCACCAAGGGCTGGTTCCCTTCCCCACTTCAGCCCATGGGGCCCTCCGGGATAGGTGGCCCCACCCGGTGGACCCCCGGGACCCTTCTGGTGGTCCCGGTACAATATCGGTGACCCCCGAAACTTTCCCGATGGCCGAAACTGGACTTCCTATATATAATTCTTCACCTCCGGACCATTACGGAACTCCTCGTAATGTCCGGGATCTCATCCGGGACTCTGAACAACTTTCGGGTTACCGCATACTAATATCTCAACAACCCTAGCGTCACCGAACCTTAAGTGTGTAGACCCTACGGGTTCGGGAGACACGCAGACATGACCAAGACGACTCTCCGGTCAATAACCAACAGCGGGATCTGGATACCCATGTTGGCTCCCACATGCTCCTCGATAATCTCATCGGATGAACCACGATGTTGAGGATTCAATCAATCCCGTATACAATTCCCTTTGTCAATCGGTACGTTACTCGCCCGAGACTCGATCGTCGGTATCCCAATACGTCGTTCAATCTCGTTACCGGCAAGTTACTTTACTTGTACCATAATGCATAATCCCGTGATCAACCACTTGGTCACTTTGAGCTCATTATGATGATGCATTACCGAGCGGGCCCAGAGATACCTCTTCGTCATACGGAGTGACAAATCCCAGTCTCGATTCGTGCCAACCCAATAGACACTTTCGGAGATACCCGTAGTGCACCTTTATAGTCACCCAGTTACGTTGTGACGTTTGGCACACCCAAAGCACTCCTACGGTATCCGGGAGTTGCACAATCTCATGGTCTAAGGAAATGATACTTGACATTCGGAAAAGCTATAGCAAACGAACTACATGATCTTTGAGCTATGCTTAGGATTGGGTCTTGTCCATGACATCATTCTCCTAATGATGTGATCCCGTTATCAAAGACATCTAGTGTCCATAGTCAGGAAACCATGACTATCTTTTGATCAATGAGCTAGTCAACTAGAGGCTCACTAGGGACGTGTTGTGGTCTATGTATTCACACATGTATTACGATATCCGGATAACACAATTATAGCATGAACAATAGACAATTATCATCAGCAAGGAAATATAATAATAACCATTTTATTATTGCGTCTAGGGCATATTTCCAACAGTGTCGTCATGGAGGGTCTCCCCTGATCAACAAGTGGTGTGAGGGATGACGAAGACACTACCCGAAGGTGATACTTCGGTGGCCCAGGGTCCGGGGCCCAACAATGAAGGCCCCGAACTGTCCGGTCTACAGCCGGATATGAATAAACGGATCCCTTCAAAGGGAGGCCGTATTCCTACAACAGCTTCGGTAGATCCGGAGGCGCCAGATATATTGACGAACATGCTGCGATAGGCGTCCGTCTCAGAGGAACATCGTACCTTGATGGGCACGGTGATTGAAAAGGTCTTGTCCGCAAAAAGCGGATTGAATGAGGCCTTTATGGGCCTGCAAAGAGGCTTCGAGGTTTGTACTGTAATATTTTCGATTGTGTTTTATTCACAAAACGCACCTGTGTATAGATAGTAGCCCCTGAGACTCTGATTGGCTTCCCGAGGGAGGCGATCAGAGGATCAACAGATATGCCCAGGAAATAATCTGATTAATTGGAACACAAGCTGTGACCTCCCCGTCAACTGCCCGGACTACAGAGGTTGCGGATTTGCAACACAAGATTGATGAGGCGGATAATGACATCGTGCTTATCAGCATGCGACTTGACAAGGTGCAAGGTATGTTTTTGGGGCAGTCATAATATGCACGTGTTTACAATATAAGCATGGCACGAAGAATTGTGTAATAAGGTATACATATCTGCAGATGGTGCTGCCGCAGTCGAGATCCTTTGGGCTGAGCTAGCCCGGGCCAAGGAGCAGGCCCAGATTAGTAATGCGGTTGCCGAAAAGGCATCTGCTGAGTTAAAGGCCGAACAGGATGCTCGGCACCAATACGAGGAGAAAATATCCTCGATGACGCTTGAACTAAAGGATGCCGCTAGCCGCTGCGGATTTCTCGAGAGGGATAATAAATCCAAAATGGCTGATCTTGACAAGGCCTTACAAGAGGCAAGAGAAGTCCGTTCCGAATCTAGAGCGGCCCAGGAGGAGATCCGACAAGCTGGGGAGATCGCGGCTGGTAAGCCCTTTTTATTACAAACTAAGTTCGGCGATCCGAATTATGCCCCGCTTAATCAAGTGTGGAGTTCTTCAGATGCTTTATAGGATTTGCCGAAGAGTGCTTCCGATGCGGCGCAGTTTTACCAAGTGCAAGAAGGGTATGCAACGGAGAAGCTTTTCTGGTCGCAATTTGGTACGTCAAAGCACCCGCTATTGCTGAACGAACAAACGACCCAATGGGTAGAGCTGCACCGGATATCCGGAGCTGCCATGAAAGACGTCATAGTCTTGCTATGGCCGACCGAGCCAATTCCGGATAGTTATTTTTCTTTGGTGCGGCGACTTGCTGACGCGGTGCCGTGTATCGATGCCGTTTAGCGATCAACATGCATTGAAGGTGCACGGATGGCCTTTGCCTGTGTTAAAACATACTGGACGAAGATGAAAACCATCGATGTTGCAGCGAAGAGTCCACCCAAGGGCAAGGACTATCAGGCACCAGAGCATTATTTCGAAGATGTCTTAGAGGCCGCCCGCTTGATAGAGGGTCAGTGCTTGAAAGATATGATATTTGAGTGAGATGTATTGACATTGTAAAAGACGATATTATGAAATAATAAAGTTTATTTTAGAGTTGCTTAAAAGCTTTGAATCCTCCTGTGTGGCCGTTTTTATATAATCTGAAAGTTTTCCAGTCGTCGGCTTTAGCCCCCTCGTAGGAAATACGAGGGTGTTTGGAAAAGCAATTGATCACTCTTAACCCTACGTCTTGGTCCATAAAGGAGGTGTCAATGCGGTGAACTAGGCAATCGGACTATAGGGCGTTAACACTTTCACTTCGCCATAGGATTTTTATGATGGATCTACGATATAGACCCTGTTATGTACGCGGTTGTCCCAAGGCGGTGCGTTACATGTATGACCTAAAAGAAGGTCCTTCGTGTAATACGGGGGAATCGTGAAATATCCCGTTAAGTCGTCGAGCGGTTGACCAGCTCTCGCCGCATCATGTCAGTCAGTTTTCCGCTTTCTCTACTGAGGTGTTTGACCAGATGAACCGGAAACACAATCGCAGTAGTTCTCCCTTTACTACCCTAGCCGATAGAGCGGAATGTAAGGTAGCAGCATAGGAGTGGGGCAACCCAACTATTGACTGCTGTGTCTTGAGCTTGCGTTAGTTTTCCCCGAAGAGGAAGGGATGATGCAGCAGAATAGCGTAAGTATTTCCCTCAGTTTTTGAGAACCAAGGTATCAATCCAGTAGGAGGCCACGCTCAAGTCCCTCGTACCTGCACAAAGCGATAGCTACTCGCAACCAACGCGATTAGGGGTTGTCAATCCCTTCACGGTCACTTACGAGAGTGAGATCTGATAGATATAATATTTTTGGTATTTTTGGTATAAAGATGCAAAGTAAAAAGTAAAAGCAAAGTAAAAAAGCAAAGCAAGATTAAAGTGATGGAGATTGATATGATGAGAATAGACCCCGGGGGCATAGGTTTCACTAATGGCTTCTCTCAAGAGCATAAGTATTCTATGGTGGGTGAACAAATTACTGTTGAGCAATTGACAGAATTGAGCATAGTTATGAGAATATCTAGGCATGATCATGTATATAGGCATCACGTCTGTGACAAGTAGATCGAAACGATTCTGCATCTACTATTATTACTCCACTCATCGACCGCTATCGAGCATGCATCTAGAGTAATAAGTTAAAAACAGAGTAACGTCTTAAGCAAGATGACATGATGTAGAGAGATAAATTCATGCAATATGAAATAAACCCCATCTTGTTATCCTCGATGGCAATGATGCAATACGTGCCTTGCTGCCCCTTCTGTCACTGGGTAAGGACACCACAAGATCGAACCCAAAAATAAGCATTTCTCCCATGGCAAGAACTACCAATCTAGTTGGCCAAACCAAACAGATAATTCGAAGAGACTTGCAAAGATAACCAATCATACATAAAAGAATTCAGAGAAGATTCAATATTATTCATAGATAGACTTGATCATAAACCCACAATTCATCGGTCTCAACAAACACACCGCAAAAAGAAGATTACATCGAATAGATCTCCACAAGAGAGGGGGAGAACTTTGTATTGAGATTCAAAGAGAGAGAGAAGAAGCCATCTAGCTACTAAACTACTCACACTTCATCGGAGAGGCTATGATGATGTAGAAGCCCTCCGTGATGACGGCCCTCTTCCGGCGGAGCTCCAGAACAGGCCCCAAGATGGGATCTCGTGGATACATAAAGTTGTGGCGGTGGAATTAGGTTTTTTTGGCTCCTGTTCCGATCGTTTGGGGGTACGTGTGTATATGTAGGAGGAAGAAGTACGCCGGAGGAGCAACGAGGGGCCCATGAGGCAGGGGGCGCGCCTTAGGGGGGGCCCACCCTCGTGACCGCCTCTTTTGTTCCTTGGAGCAGGGATGGGCCTCGTTCGGTGAGAAAATCACGTTCCCGAAGATTTTATTCCATTCGGACTCCGTGTGATATTCCGTTTCTTCGAAACACTAAAATAGGCAAAAAACAGCAATTCCGGGATGGGCCTCCGGTTAATAGGTTAGTCCCAAAAATAATATAAAAGTGGAAAATAAAGCCCAATATAGTCCAAAACAGTAGATAATATAGCATGGAGCAATCAAAAATTAGAGATACGTTGGAGACGTATCAAGCATCCCCAAGCTTAATTTCTGCTCGTCCTCGAGTAGGTAAATGATAAAAAGAGAGTTTTTGATGCGGAGTGCTACTTGGCATAATTTGAATGCAAATCTTCTTAATTGTGGTATGAATATTCAGATTAGAAAGATTCAAGACAAAAGTTTATATTGACATAAAAAATAATAATACTTCAAGCATACTAACAAAGCAATTATGTCTTCTCAAAATAACATGGCCAAAGAAAGTTATGCCTACAAAATCATATAGTCTGGCTATGCTCCATCTTCACCACACAAAGTATTTAAATCATGCACAACCCCGATCACAAGCCAAGCAATTGTTTCATATTCTAACTTTTTCAAAACCTTTTCAATCTTCACGCAATACATGAGCGTGAGCCATGGATATAGCACTATAGGTGGAATAGAATGGTGGTTGTGGAGAAGACAAAAAGGAGGGGAAGATAGTCTCACATCAACAGGCGTATCAACGGGCTATGGAGATGCCCATCAATAGATATCAATGTGAGTGAGTAGGGATTGCCATGCAACGGATGCACTAGAGCTATAAATTTATGAAAGCTCAACAAAAGAAACTAGTGGGTGTGCATCCAACTTGCTTGCTCACGAAGACCTAGGGCAATTTTGAGGAAGCCCATCATTGGAATATACAAGCCAAGTTCTATAATGTAAAATTCCCACTAGTATATGAAAGTGACAACATATGAGACTCTCTATATGAAGAACATGGTGCTACTTTGAAGCACAATATATGAGACTCACTATATCATGGTGCTACTTTGAAGCACAAGTGTGGAAAAAAGGATAGTAGCATTGCCTCTTTTTACTTACTTTCTTTTTTTGGGCCTTTTTTTTCTTTGGCCTTTCTCTTTTTTTATTGGGACAATGCTCTATTAAATGATGATCATCACACTTTTATTTATTTGCAACTCAATGATTACAACTCGATTCTAAAACAAAGTATGACTCTATATGGATGCCTCCGGCGGTGTACCGGGATATGCAATGAATCAAGAGTGACAAGTATGCAAAAATTATAAACGGTGGCTTTGCCACAAATACTATGTCAACTACATGATCATGCTAAGCAATATGACAATGATGAATGTGTCATGATGAACTAGGTGGTGGAAAGTTGCATGGCAATATATCTCGGAATGGCTATGGAAATTCCATAATAGGTAGGTATGGTGGCTGTTTTGAGGAAGGTATATGGTAGGTGTATGATACCGGAGAAAGGTGCGCGGTATTAGAGAGGCTAGCAAAGGTGGAAGGGTGAGAGTGCGTGTGATCCATGAACTCAACATTAGTCATAAAGAACTCATATACTGTAACGCCCCATATGTAACTTTCCCAAATTGTACTCCAACTCTTGCCGTTTCCGGCATTAAGTTATATTTAATTCTCGGGTTCGGGTCTTTGTCTCCGTGTGTTGTTTTGTTTTTCGTGCATCTCATATCATGTCATCACGTGCATTGCATTTGCATACATGTTCATCTCATGCATTCGAGCATTTTCCCCGTTGTCCGTTTTGCATTCCGGCGCTTCGTTCTCCTCCGGTGGCCATTTCTAGCTTTCTTTCGTGTGTGGGGATTAAACATTTCCGGATTGGACCGAGACTTGCCATGCGGCCTTGGTTTACTACCGGTAGACCGCCTGTCAAGTTTCGGGTCATTTGGACTTCGTTTGATACTCCAACGGTTAACCGAGGGACCGAAAAGGCCTCGTGTGTGTGCAGCCCAACACCCCTCCATTTTGGCCCAAACCCACCAAACTCTGCTCCTTCGTCTCGGTCGTTCGATCACGATCGTGTGGGCAAAAACCGCACCTCATTTGGACTCTCCTAGCTCCCTCTAGGTCTATAAATAGACCCCCCGTTTTTCGGATCTCTCCCTTCCCCCGAAACCCTAAACAATCCCTCCGCCGCCGCCCGACACGTCCGGGACGGAGCCGGACGCGTCCGCCCGCCCACCGCGCCAGTCGCCAGCCGCCATGTGGCACTCCGCCGCCCACCGCCGCCGAGGCCCGCTCAGCCCGGAGCCGGCCCTCCCCGGCCCGCGCGCCCACCGCCGCCTTCCTCCGCGCCGCCTCCCGTCGTCCCCACGGCCGGCGCCTCGCCTCCCGGCCGTCCGCCGCGCCGCCATTGCCGGCCGACGCCGGAGCAGCATGCCTCCTCGCCGGAGCACGCCACTCCGACGCCCGGCCGCCTCCTCGCCTCGCCGGGTTCCGCCGCGCGTCGCCCCGCGGCCCTCCGGCCTCGCCTTGCCGGGCCCCGCCTCCTCCTCGCCGGCCGGCGCCGCCCGCCGCCGCCCGGCTCCTTCCTCCTCGTCGCCGGCCGCTAGCCTCGCCGGATCGACCCCCCTCTGCTACAGTAAATCGGCGCGGCCCGCTACAGTACCCGAAACCCTAGATCTGGGATATTTTGAGACGGTTGACTTTTCCCTCTCCCTCTTAATCTTTTATGCCATCTTTGACCAGTGATATCTTTGCATCCGTGGCTCCGATTTGTGCGTATGATATGTCAAAATCTTCGTCTCGACTAGTACATCATTTCATTCCATTGAATCATTTGCATTTGAGATCATCTTGGTGCCCAAAATGCTGTTGGAAGGAGGCATCATGAGTTCAATTGCAGATCCGTTAGTTCATCATGCACTTTTGTCATTTTTGCCATGCTTAATCCGTGCATGATATGCCCGTGCCCCTTTGGATGAATTGTTAAGCATGTTGTCGTCTTTCCAGAGGTGCCTCCCATGCATTTTTAGGATGTGTGTGTTGTCTTGTGCAAGCTTGCGAAGTAGGGTAACTGAGTTTACTGATTTCAGGGACTTAGTGAAAATCACTAAGTCTGGGATGTTTTAGTTCACGATGCTATATGTCCGGCTTGTTTCCTAGTGATCCGTGCCTCTTTTGAGGATGATCAGTAAGAGTGATTTGTTATGCTTGTTGTGCTTAATCCATCCATGTCTTTACTTGTTATGTTGGAGCACCCGAGGTTGACTGAATCGAGCTCAACTTTTGCATAGTTGTTGTTTTGGGCAGATCGTGAACTTTTTTGCGATTTTGCCGGAGCTATTGCTAGTGATCCATGCATGCTATGCCATTGTTCTTGCCATGTCTAGCTAGCATTTTGTGCCTTCTTTATGGATATATGCTTGCCTTGCCATGACTTGCACCGTAGTGAGTGCATCGAGCTCGTTTACATGCCTCCGTGAGTTATTATATCAGCATGTCCCAGTTTTCACAAAGTCTGAAAACTGATTGTGTTTCATCGATGTTCGTGTGCTCGTTAGAGTATTTTGTGAACCCTTTTGGCCCCAGATCATTTTGGGTGTTTTGTTAAGCTTGTTGAGTAGCTCCATGCCATGCTCTTCCTTGCCATGTTCAGGTTCTGCTTCATGTTGTTTTGCTGCTCCGAAGAGAGCATCGTGGTCTGAAATTCCAGACTAGCGTTAATTTCGCTAAGTCTGAAATCTGTTTTGCTTATTCAGTTTTGCCATGCTTGTTTGAAGCCCTTAATGGATGAATTTGACTATGCCTTAGTCCTGGTGATTTGTTAAGATTCTTGAGTACATCACTGCCATGCAATTTGTTTTCATGTTGGGTGGCTGTAGCATGTTCATTTTGTTGCATTTAGGAGCCTACTTGCTGTAAATCGCAGATCGGTTCGTTTAGTAAAACGCTTGCCATTTCCAAACCGTAGCTCCGATTGCCATGATCTTTATATCGATTTCAGGGGATTTCTTCCCCTCTATCCAGTGGCACACTTGGTTTTCCAAGTTGAGGCCAGGTTCATGCATTTCCTGTTACATCTTGCATTTTGCATCCCGCATCGCATCCCGCATAGCATATCATCTTTGCATTTTATTGGTTGCCCTTGCACGTGGTTGATTGTATCCTTGTTGCTTGTTTGTGTTTTTGGGTAGAGCCGGGAGACGAGTTCACTAACGAGGAGCCCGTTGAGTTTGCTTTTGAGGACCCAGTCAATTCTGACAACTGTGCAGGCAAGATGACCACACCCTTGAAATCACTACTATCTTTGCTATGCTAGTTTGCTCGCTCTTTTGCTTTGCCAATGCTACGATGCCTACCACTTGCTTGTCAGCCTCCCAATTGCCATGATTGAGCCTCTAACCCAGCTTTGTCCTAGCAAACCATTGATTGGCTATGTTACCGCTTTGCTCAAGCCCCTTCTTATAGCGTTGCTAGTTGCAGGTGAAGATTGGAGCCGTTCCTTGTTGGAACCTTTATTTACTTGTTGGGATATCACTATATTGCTATGTTATCTTTATTCATCTATATACTTGGTAAAGGGTGGAAGGCTCGGCCTCTCGCCTAGTGTTTTGTTCCACTCTTGCCGCCCTAGTTTCCGTCATATCGGTGTTATGTTCCCGGATTGTTGCGTCCCTTACGCGGTTGGGCTATAATGGGAACCCCTTGATAGTTCGCCTTGATTAAAGCTTTTCCAGCAATGCCCAACATTGGTTTTACCATTTTCCACCTAGCCTCTTTTTCCCTTGGGTTTCCGGAGCCCGAGGGTCATCTTTATTTTAGCCCCCCACGGGCCAGTGCTCCTCTGAGTGTTGGTCCGACCGAGTAGACTGCGGGGCCACCTCGGGGCAACTTGAGGGCTGGTTTTACTCGTAGGATGTCTCATCTGAGTGTGCCCTGAGAACGAGATATGTGCAGCTCCTATCGGGATTTGTCGGCGCATTCGGGCGGTGTTGCTGGACTAGTTTTGACCTGTCGAATCATCTTGTTGTACCGGGATACCGAGTCTGATCGGTGGGTCCTGGGTGGAGGTCTATTCCTTCGTTGACCGTGAGAGCTTGTTATGGGCTAAGTTGGGACCCCCCTGCAGGGATTGATCTTTCGAAAGCCGTGCCCGCGGTTATGGGCAGATGGGAATTTGTTAATGTCCGGTTGTAGATAACTTGAACCTAAATAATTAAAATGAATCAACTGAGTGTGTTGCCGTGATGGCCTCTTCTCGGCGGAGTCCGGGAAGTGGACATGGCGTTGGAGTTATGCTTGCGTAGGCTGCTCTACATAGTTTCCGCTCGTGCTTTGCTCTCTCTTCTCGCTCTCTTTTGCGAATAAGGTAGCCACCATATATGCTAGTCGCTTGCTGCAGCTCCACTTACATTACCCCTTTCCTACCTATTAAGCTTAAATAGTCTTGATCGCGAGGGTGCGAGATTGCTGAGGCCATTGTGGCTCACAGATTACTATTACACCAGATGCAGGGACCGATGATACCTCTCCGGATGGCGCGCTCGAGCTGAAGTGGGAGTACGACGAGGACTCTCAGCGTTACTATGTGGCGTTTCCTGATGATCAGTAGGGATGCCTATTCGGGGTTCGATTCAGGGTTTAGTCGCTTGTTGGGGGTCTTTTCTATTTTGGCGCCGTAGTCGGGCCATGAGTGATTGTATGATGGATGTTATTTATGTACTTTGATGTGACATGGCGAGTGTAAGCCAACTATGCTATTATTCCCCTTTATATTATATATGTACATGGGTTGTGTAATGATTCCCGACTTGCGACATTGCTTTCAATGCGCCTATGTCTTTAAGTCGTGCCTCGACACGTGGGAGACATAGCCGCATCGAGGGCGTTACATATACTTATTGCAAAAATCTATAAGTTATCAAAGCAAAGTATTACGTGCATGATCCTAGGGGGATAGATTGGTAGGAAAAGACCATCGCTCATCCCCAACCGCCACTCATAAGGAAGACAATCAATAAATAAATCATGCTCCGACTTCGTCACATAACGGTTCACCATACGTGCATGCTACGGGAATCACAAACTTTAACACAAGTATTCTTTAAATTCACAACTACTCAACTAGCATGACTTTAATATTATCACCTCCATATCTCAAAACAATTATCATGCTTCAATCTTTTCTTAGTATTCAACACACTCAAAAGAAAGTTTCACAAATCTTGAATACCAAGCATATTATTATTAAGCAAATTACCATGCTATTAAGAGACTCTCAAAATAATTTAAGTGAAGCATGAGAGATCAATAGTTTCTTTAAAACAAATCCACCACCGTGCTCTAAAAGATCTAAGTGAAGCACATAGAGCAAAATTATAACGCTCAAAAGATATAAGTGAAGCACATAGAGCAAAACTACTTAGCTCAAAAGATATAACTGAAGCACATAGAATATTCTATCAAATTTTAGTTCATCTATGGCTCTCTCAAAAGGTGTGTACAGCAAGGATGATTGTGGCATACTAAGACACAAATACACAAATAATACAAGACGCTCCAAGCAAAACACATATCATGTTGGTGAATAAAAATATAGCTCCAAGTAAATTACCGATGGAAGTGGACGAAAGAGGGGATGCCTTCCGGGGCATCCCCAAGCTTTGGCTTTTTGGTGTCCTTGGATTATCTTGGGGGTGCCATGGGAATCCCCAAGTTTAGGCTCTTGCCACTCCTTGTTCCATGATCCATCAAAAGATTTCACCCAAAACTTGAAAACTTCACAACACAAAACTCAAAATAGAAAACTCGTGAGCTCCGTTAGCGAAAGAAAACAAAAGACCACTTCAAGGTACTGTAATGAACTCATTCTTTATTTATATTGGTGTTAAACCTACTGTATTCCAACTTATCTATGGATTATAAACTATTTTACTAGCCATAGATTCATCAAAATAAGCAAAACAACACACGAAAAACATAATCTGTCAAAAATAGAACAGTCTGTAGTAATCTGTAGCTAGCGCAAGATCTGGAACCCCAAAAATTCTAAAATAAATTTCTGCACGTGAGTAATTTATCTATTAATCATCTGAAAAAATAATTAACTAAATATCACTCTCCAAATAAAAATGACAGCAGTTATCGTGAGCGCTAAAGTTTCTGTTTTTTACAGCAAGTTCAACAAGACTTTCCCCAAGTCTTCCCAACAGTTCTACTTGGCACAAACACTAATTAAACAAAAAACACAACCAAAACAGAGGCTAAATAATTTATTTATTACTAAACAGGAGCTAAAAGCAAGGAATAAAAATAAAATTGGGTTGCCTCCCAACAAGCGCTATCGTTTAACGCCCCTAGCTAGGCATAAAAGCGAGTATAGATCTAGGTATTGCCATCTTTGGTAGGCAATCCATAAGTGGCTCTCATGATAGTTTCATATGGTAATTTTATTTTCTTTCTTGGAAAGTGTTCCATGCCATTTTTTAATGGAAATTGAAATCTAATATTCCCTTCCTTCATATCAATAATCGCACCAAAAGTTCTAAGGAAAGGTCTACCAAGAATAATAGGGCAAGAACGATTGCAATCTATATCAAGAACAATGAAATCTACGGGCACATAATTCCTATTTGCAACAATAAGAACATCATTAATCCTTCCCATAGGTTTCTTAATAGTGGAATCCGCAAGATGCAAGTTTAGAGAGCAATCATCAAAATTACGGAAATCTAGCAAATCACACAAAGTCTTGGGAATAGTAGAGACACTAGCACCCAAATCACACAAAGCATAAAACTCATGATCTTTAATTTTAATTTTAATAGTTGGTTCCCACTCATCATAGAGTTTTCTTGGGATAGAAACTTTCAACTCAAGTTTTTCTTCATAAGATTGCATCAAGGCATCAACAATATGTTCGGTGAAGGCTTTATTTTGACTATAAGCATGTGGATAATTTAGCACGGATTGCAACAAGGAAATACAATCAATTAAAGAGCAACTTTCATAATTAAATTCCTTGAAATCCAATATAGTGGGTTTAGCAACATCTAGATTTTTATTTCTTTCAATCCCACTTTCATCAATTTCATCATTAAGATCTAAATACTCCTAATTTTAATAAGGGAAGGATTACTAGCGGTTCAGGAAGATCATATTCAGTTTCATCAAGATTCATATTGCAAAATAAAGATTTAATAGGGGACACATCAATAACTTTTAGATCTTCATCTTGATTTTCATAGGAGTTGGAGGAACAGGCTTTAATAAAGGCATCTTTGGAAGCACACATCCTAGCGGTTCTTTCCTTGCACTCATCAATGGAAATTCTCATGGCTTTCAGAGACTCATTGATATCATGCTTAGGAGGAATAGATCTAAGCTTTAAAGAATCAACGTCAAGAGAAATTCTATCAACGTTTCTAGCCAAATCATCAACTTTAAGCAATTTCTCCTCAAGCAAAGCATTAAAATTCTTTTGTGAATTCATAAACTCTTTAACACTATTCTCAAATTCAGAGGGCATCTTATTATAATTTCCATAAGATTTGTTGTAGGAATTACCATAATTATTAGAAGGATTACTAGGATATGGCCTAGGATTAAAATTCCCTCTATAAGCGTTGTTACCAAAATTATTCCTACCAACAAAATTCACATCCATAGATTCATTGTTATTCTCAATCAAAGTAGACAAAGGCATATCATTAGGATCAGAAGAAACACTCTTAGTAGCAAATAATTTGATAAGTTCATCCATCTTTCCACTCAAAACATTAATTTCTTCTATTGCATGCACTTTTTATTAGAAGATCTTTCAGTATGCCATTGAGAATAATTAACCATAATATTATCTAGGAGTTTAGTAGCATCTCCTAAAGTGATTTCCATAAAAGTGCCTCCCGCGGCCGAATCTAAAAGATTTCTAGAAGCAAAATTCAAATCGGCATAAAATTTTTGTATAATCATCCACAAATTCAAACCATGAGTAGGGCAATTATGTATCATTAATTTCATTCTCTCCCAAGCTTGTGCAACATGTTCATGATCAAGTTGTTTAAAGTTCATAATATCGTTTCTAAGAGATATGATCTTAGCGGGAGGAAAATACTTAGGGATAAAAACATGTTTGCACTTGTTCCATGAATCAATACTATTCTTAGGCAAAGACGAAAACCAAGCTTTAGCACGATCTCTAAGCGAAAAAGAAAATAGCTTCAATTTAATGACATCATTATTGACATCTTTTTTCTTTTGCATATCACATAAATCAACGAAGCTATTCAGATGAGTAGCGGCATGTGACGCCCCCAATTTAATCGTACACTAATCATACACGCAAACGTGTACGATCAAGATCAGGGACTCACGGGAAGATATCACAACACAACTCTACAAAAAAAATCATACAAGCATCATATTACAAGCCAGGGGCCTCGAGGGCTCGAATACAAGAGCTCGATCATAGATGAGTCAGCGGAAGCAACAATATCTGAGTACAGCCATAAGTTAAACAAGTCTGCCTTAAGAAGGCTAGCACAAACTGAGATACAGATCGAAAGAGGCGCATGCCTCCTGCCTGGGATCCTCCTAAGTACTCTTGGTCGTCGTCAGTGGGCAGAACGTAGTAGTAGGCACCTCCGGTGTAGTAGGAGTCGTCATCGACGATGGCGTCTGGCTCCTGGGCTCCAACATCTGGTCGCAGCAATCGGGTAGAAGGGAAAGGGGAAAAGAGGGAGAAAAGCAACCGTGAGTACTCATCCAAAGTACTCGCAAGCAAGGAGCTACACTACATATGCATGGGTATATGTGTAAAGGGTCATATCAGTGGACTGAACTGCAGAATGCCAGAATAAGAGGGGGATAGCTAATGCCGTCGAAGACTACGCTTCTGGCAGACTCCGTCTTGCAGCATGTAGAAGAGAGTAGACTGAAGTCCTCCAAGTAGCATCGCATAGCATAACCCTAACCGATGATCCTCCCCTCGTCGCCCTGTGAGAGAGCGATCACCGGTTGTATCTGGCACTTGGAAGGGTGTGTTTTATTAAGTATCCGGTTCTAGTTGTCATAAGGTCAAGGTACAACTCCGGGTCGTCCTTTTACCGAGGGACACGGCTATTCGAATAGATAAACTTCCCTGCAGGGGTGCACCACATAACCCAACACGCTCGATCCCATTTGGCCGGACACACTTTTCTGGGTCATGCCCGGCCTCGGAAGATCAACACGTCGCAGCCCTACCTAGGCACAACAGAGAGGTCAGCACGCCGGTCTAAACCCTATGGCGCAGGGGTCTGGGCCCATCGCCCTTTGCACACCTGCATGTTGCGAACGCGACCAGAAGCAGAACTAGCCCCCTTAATACAAGAGCAGGCTTACGGTCCAATCCGGCGCGCGCCACTCAGTCGCTGACATCACGAAGGCTTCGGCTGATACCACGACGCCGGGATACCCATAACTACTCCCGCGTAGATGGTTAGTGCGTATAGGCCAGTAGCCAGACTCAGATCAAATACCAAGATCTCGTTAAACATGTTAAGTATCTGCGAACACCGACCAGGGCCAGGCCCACCTCTCTCCTAGGTGGTATGAACCCGCCCCGTCGCTCCGCCACAAAGTAATAGTCGGGGGCCGTCGGGAACCCAGGCCCACCACTACCTGGGTGGAACCAGCTGCCCCTTCAGCCCCCATCTCCGAACAGTACCACAGGTAATGTAACCGTGTGAAGTATATAGTATATGCCCGTGATCACCTCCCGAAGTGATCACGGCCCAGTAGTATAGCATGGCAGACGGACAAGAGTGTAGGGCCACTGATGGAACACTAGCATCCTATACTAGGCATGTAGGATTGCAGGTAAAGGTAACAACAGTAATAACAAGGACATGCTATGCATCAGGATAGGAATAACGAAAAGCAGTATCATGCTACACTACTCTAATGCAAGCAGTATAGAAGAGAGTAGGCGATATCTGGTGATCAAGGGGGGGGGGGCTTGCCTGGTTGCTCTGGCAAGAGAGAGGGGTCGTCAACTCCGTAGTCGTACTGGGTAGCAGCGGCGTCGGTCTCGGTGTCTAGCGGAAGAAGAGGGGGGGGGGGAGAAACAATAAATACAATGCAAACAGATGCATAACGATGCATGACAAAGCAAAGCGTGATGCTAGGCGTGCCCTAACGCGGTATGAGGTGATACCGGTGAAGGGGGAAAACATCCGGGAAAGTATCCCCGGCGTTTCGCGTTTTCGGGCTGAGGACCCGGAGGGGGAAAGTTGCGAGTTTGCTATGCTAGGGATGCGTGATGGACGAACGGGCTGCGTATCCGGGTTCGTCTCGTCCTTTTGAGCAACTTTCATGTACAAAGTTTTTCGATCCGAGCTACGGTTTATTTTAAAATGATTTTCTAAAGTTTTATTAATTTTTGGAATTAATTATTTAATTCAACATTATCCAGAATAGTAAAAGATGACGTCAGCATGACATCATGCTGACATCAGCAGTCAACTGAGCAGTTGACTCGGTCAACTATGGGTGGGTCCTGCATGTCATTGATTGTTTAGCCTAATTAGTGTTTAACTAATCTAAGTACTATTTAATTAAACTAATTAGTTAATTAGGTTAATCTAATTATGATTAATTAACTTAATTAATTCCTTAATTAATTAATTAATTTAATTATTATTGTTTATTTAATTGTTTTTTATTATTATTTTTTAATTCCTTTTTTTATTAAAACATTCTGGGGGCTGGGCCCCACATGTCATAGGCCCATGGGGCCTTAGCGGGCACCGGGCGTTGCGGTTACGGGTGTGCGGGCGCAGAGGCGCTGGCGCCCAGCCCGAACGGGTGACGATGCAGGAGCGAGCACCGGTAGCGGGCGCCAGGCGGCGGAGGAGCAGCGGAGCGCCGGCGGCCACCGCGACGAGCAGCCACAGCTGCAGGGAAGGGGGAGCAGCGACAGGGCGAGGCCGCGGGCTTGGGCCGAAAGCAGGGGACGGGCAGTGGCGGCACGACGAGGTCAGCGCGGTCGCGGGCGGCGAGGGGAGCAGGACGGCGCACTGGCCGTGGACGGATCGGGCACGCGGCCGCAGCGGAGGGGCGGAGCGCGACGGGCGAGCCAAGCGGAGCGGCGCGCGGGCGCGTGAGCGGCGGTGACTGCGGGGAAAGGAGGAGGGGCGGCTCATGGTGCGTTGTAGGGAGCGGGGCAGCGGGGGTCGGTGGAGGCCGGGGAGGGCCGTTGTGGAGGGGGATGGGGACACGCGACGGTGTGGAGGAGGACGGCGAGGTGGCGGCGTCCTGGCGTGGGGGGCGGCGAGCTCCGGGCTCGGGGCGGCGTCGTTGGGGCGGCCCCCTCCCGATCCAGCGGAATCGGGCAGAGGAGGGGGGGAGGAGCGCGGCGTTTGGGATGGCGGCCGATGACGGGGCTTGAGGCGGTGGTGGCGTCCGGCGAGGGCCACGGGCGACGAAGGTGGGGCGGGCATGAGCACCCCGATCCCGATCTGGGTCGGGGGAGGGAGGAGAGAGACGTG
Organism: Triticum monococcum; assembly: GCA_034509565.1. Lineage (NCBI taxonomy): Eukaryota > Viridiplantae > Streptophyta > Magnoliopsida > Poales > Poaceae > Triticum > Triticum monococcum. The sequence goes on along the minus strand of CM067842.1, from coordinate 68,183,558 downwards.
GGAGAGAGTGGGGGGATCGTGCGGGGTGAGTGGGTTAGGGTTTCCTGGGGTGGGGGGGGGGAGGATATAGGAGGCCGGTTGGGCCTGGCCTGGCTAATAGCTGGGCCGGCTGGCCCAGTGGGGGGAGGTTTGCTTCTCCTCTTTTTTTTTGTTAGTTTTGTTTTCTGTTTTATATTTTCTTTTCTTTTATTTATTATCCTTTTCTGTTTTAATTCGTTCCTCATTGTATTTTAGTTTTGTAAAGTACAAAAGTGATCCCTAAATTGGTAATAGGAATTATACCACTGCCACAATTAACTTGGCAACTAAATATATTAGTTTGTAATAGTTTATCATTTTAAAAGCATTTAAATAATTGTTTTTGCTACTGTTTAAATCGTTTTAGAGTATTTGAACATTTTATAAAAGTGTAGTTCCAATGCCATAATTACTTATGTATTATTTGGCTCACTCTGAACATTATAGTTTTAATTTTTGAAAACTTTTGTTGTTTGCCTGATTTTTTAAATTGAATTTGAAATGATTTTGAACTAACGCGAGATTATCAACAGTAATCGGAGTGACGTGGCATCGTTAACGTGGGATTACTGTAGCCTAATTATCCGGGCGTCACAATTCTCCTCCACTACAAGAAATCTCGTCCTGAGATTTAAGAGGGGAGTAAGGGGGAAAAGTTTGATAATGAATCTAGCAAATCTTTTCGGTCTTGGTTGCTCTTCTCGAAGAGGTCGATCCATTACATTGATTTCTTCATTCCTCTGTTTCAGGTCCTCATGATGAAGTCGGCTCTTTTCTTCGGGAACTCCATCGTATTTATGAATAGGTAACGGGGCAGCTTTACGACAATGAATGGTATAAGGGAAAGTCATCTGGGCGGGGGTATCCCAAGAATGATCATAAGAGTATCTCTCGAGTTGAACAAATGAAAAACACTGAGAGCAAGGTAAGAAGGTACCATAAGAAGTTTCAAGCGGATAGACAATCGTTCGATGCCCGTTACAGGGCGTGAAAGCGGTTCAAAGCAATCGGGAATAAGTATTGCGTCTTATACCAGAATAGATCAACAGGCAGGAGGCCCATGAATTACATACAAAGTCAAGCACGAGGAATAACTTTGACAACAGGGTGTACAGGAGAGTCAGGTTTCGATCCTGTGGAACTGTGGGTTATGGGCTCACCATGTGGGTTAAAATAGGGATGGGCGTTGATATCTTGCACGGTCGTGATAGCAAGACATGTCAGAGGGTAGCCTATCATTTATGTTGGCAACAATGTCGGTACCAAGGGCGAGGGACGAAGAGAACCATTTTCCTGCTCGTTGAACGAGGCGAGCCATTAGGCAAAGTTCTCGTCCATCGGTGGCTACCAGAATGTCATCAACAATAGTAACAGGGTCATGCTAACAGAATTGTACACCACGGTGTTTACATAAACAGGAGAATATTTCTGCTTGGATCATATAGATCACAAGAAAGGTTAAACAAAACAATGGAAAGGAAAAATGTGATTCTTAGATTAAACTGAAGAATGGATAGGAAAATGTGATTAAACACATATTTCAGGGGTATATCCTTCCCAAGAACAAGCAGAGTATGATATCCAAGACCGGATAGAAGGTAGAAAACTCTTTTAGGTAGGAGAGACAAATTTCATGACATTACCCATACAACGGTGTTTGGGTAATTTCAACAAGAAACATTTAGCATGGTGCTTCAAATGTTCTTTTTCAAAAATCGGAGTACCATAGACATGCTTCGAGATAGCGCTGACATGGTATTCAAGCAAAGGTCAGACTTCGGGTTACACAAAGGATCCATCAGGAACAACTCATAGAATAAGTCTTACAGTTTCCTCATGGAAAAATGGATAACTTTGCTAAAAGGGGACTATAACAATAGGTCCTCCGGCCAGGTGTGCTAGGCATGACACCATCTTACCGGGTCATATAAAGACCAATGTTATAACTCTTGGAAATATGTACCAATCATCATATCTGACCAAGATCCCGATCTGATTGGTGCATGATACCTTGGACTCATGATGTCGAGAAGGAAGGGGGCAAACACAATTTGACAAGATGGAGTTACAAGATTATCGAGAAATGGACTATGGAAGCAGGTCCCGAAACCAGAGTTCGGCATTAAACCAAGGAGTGGATGAGGAGGTGGCTGATGGACTCAGCGACATATCATCGAGAATTCCCAAAAAGATGGATTTCCACAATTAGGTGAACAAGGAAATATCATTTGTCGGATCAAATGATATAATGATGTATGCTCGAGGGAAACATAGGCAACTGAACAATGATAGAAGGGTGCACCCAGGAATCTGGACTAGGTAGCACGGTTAAAATTTAGCACGATAATGATATAGCCAACCGAGCTAGGAATGACTTGAAGGATTATTAAACTCGTAAGCAATGAAAATTACTTATAGTTATTGAATCGTAGTACAGACTCAATTCACTATCGGTGTCCTTGAGTGTCTAACAACTCAGAATCCGGGGAAAATTTTGGAATCAGTGAGAAATAATACTTGAAGAAGAACTCATAAGAAGTTATGCAGTTCCGTGATAATCTCAAGATACCAGAGGGGGTAATACTCGACGACGGATCAAAGTAGAGGTTGGACTGGGGTATTGCTCTACAGAAGACAAGCGCTTAAACTTGCCCGAGAAATGGGATCAAAGAAGAACATATGGTCGGAACCACGATTGCAAGGATCAATTCACAGATACCAAATGATATTATATCAAGGGGATAGTTATTATTACAAGAAGCTTCCATGATAGGATATACATCGTGTCCATGGGCATGAACACAAGTTCAAGGTCGACTCCCACTTCTTCAGTGTATAACCTTTCATTCACTTCTCTTTTTCGAAGAAGTTGTAGGGTTGAATTATCTGGCAAAATACCAGACGACTATGACTCGTGAAAACTTTCGAGTTCACACATAATATGGAAGGCATAGGTCCAACCCATCGAGGCATCTTAGGAGCATATACCACAATTTCAGGAATAAATAACTCAAGCTCGAGAGTAGAGTATGCTGGAGAAAGAAAATGATACAATTTACCAAAGGCATTATATACCCATGGAAAGGCTCACAAGGTTATTCAATATGAAGCACCCTGTCGGATAAAATCCAACAAAGGAACCGATGGTCCACAAGGGATATGATGTGAGCATCGGTACTCAACCAGAGGAAGAAGAATGCAAGTAGACCTGATTATAGAAACAACTGACTAATTCAAAGTTCACATGCAAAAGAATTATGATTTCCAAATCAGGGGATCAGAAGCAACGCTCTGATCAAGGATGGATAAGTTGAGTAGGCTTAGGGGTACATTCGACGGCAATTTGATTGGTCGAGATCCAGCTCATGTACAAATTGACACTGAGTCGAAAGAATGAATTCAAGGATTCGACTGATGATTGCGTGCATTCGCACTCATGTTGAATCAATATGATCAAAAGATGATGCTTAAGGATACTGATGAATATTGCCAGACATATGGAAAGCATCCATAATGCAAGCAGCCAAGCATTGCAGAGCAATAAGCTACTAAGGATTTTTGGAGGATCGAATAGTATGTCGATGACCATTGTGAAACACATGAACAACTGGGGGATGAGCGGATACTCGATAAGTGCGAGAATTATCCCAAGGGGTATTCAGGTGACAAAGAACAACAAGGCAGTAAGCTCAAAGGATTATCGAAACAACGACGAGTATTTCGGGGTATCTTGTAATAACAAGAGCAGCCAGGAATAAAGGTAAGAATGACAAGTGCATGTATTTATCCATAGAGATATATCGATAATAGGGAATTGCAAAAGTGACGGGCACAAGGGTCTCGGGAATGATCGAAGAGTATCTTCAGGGTCTTCTGGTACAGCAGGTGATCAGCAATAATAAGGGGCTCTCCGAGTGAAAGTATTGGGGAACGCAGTAATTTCAAAAAATTTCCTACGCACACGCAAGATCATGGTGATGCATAGCAACGAGGGGGAGAGTCTGATCTACGTACCCTTGTAGATCGCAACGGAAGCGTTGACACAACGTAGAGGAAGTAGTCATACGTCTTCTTCCCGATCCGACCGATCCAAGCACCGTTACTCCGGCACCTCCGAGTTCTTAGCACACGTTCAGCTCGATGACGTTCCTCGGGCTCCGATCCAGCAAAGCGTCGAGGAAGAGTTCCGTCAGCACGACGGCGTGGTGACGATCTTGATGTACTACCGACGCAGGGCTTCGCCTAAGCACTGCAACGGTATGATCGAGGTGGAATTTGGTGGCAGGGTGCACCGCACACGGCTAAGGAACGATCTCAAGGATCAACTTGTGTGTCTTGGGGTGTCCCCTGCCCCCGTATATAAAGGATGAAAGGGGGGAGGCTGGCCGGCCAAAGGAGGGAGGCGCAGGAGGAGTCCTACTCCTACCGGGAGTAGGACTCCCCCCCCCCCAATCCTATTCCAACTAGGACTCCTTGGAAAAAAGGGAGAGGAAAAGAGAGAGAGGTGGCCGGCCACCTCTCCTAGTCCTAATAGGACTAGGGGAGGGGGGAGGCGCGCATCCATCCTTGGCAGCCCCTTTCACCTTTCCACAATGGCCCATGTAGGCCCATTTGGCTCCCGGGGGGTTCCGGTAACCCTCCCGGTATTCCGGTAAAATCCCGATTTCACCCGGAACACTTCCGATGTCCAAACATAGGCTTCCAATATATCAATCTTTACGTCTCGACCATTTCGAGACTCCTCGTCATGTCCGTGATCACATCCGGGACTCCAAACAACCTTCGGTACATCAAAATGCATAAACTCTTAATAACTGTCATCGTAACGTTAAGCGTGCGGACCCTACGGTTCGAGAACGATGTAGACATGACCGAGACACGTCTCCGGTCAATAACCAATAGCGGGACCTGGATGCCCATATTGGCTCCTACATATTCTACGAAGATCTTTATCGGTCAGACCGCATAACAACATACGTTGTTCCCTTTGTCATCGGTATGTTACTTGCCCGAGATTCGATCGTCGGTATCCAATACCTAGTTCAATCTCGTTACCGGCAAGTCTCTTTACTCGTTCCGTGATACATGATCTCACAACTAACATATTAGTTGCAGTGCTTGCAAGGCTTATGTGATGTGCATTACCGAGAGGGCCCAGAGATACCTCTCCGACATTCGGAGTGACAAATCCTAATCTCGAAATACGCCAACCCAACATCTACCTTTGGAGCCACCTGTAGTACTCCTTTATAATCACCCAGTTACGTTGTGACGTTTGGTAGTACCCAAAGTGTTCCTCTGGCAAATGGGAGTTGCATAATCTCATAGTCATAGGAACATGTATAAGTCATGAAGAAAAGCAATAGCAACATACTAAACGATCGGGTGCTAAGCTAATGGAATGGGTCATGTCAACTAATGATGTGACCTCGTTAATCAAATAACAACTCTTTGTTCATGGTTAGGAAACATAACTATCTTTGATTAACGAGCTAGTCAAAGTAGAGGCATACTAGTGACACTCTGTTGGTCTATGTATTCACACATGTATTATGTTTCCGGTTAATACAATTCTAGCATGAATAATAAACATTTATCATGATATAAGGAAATAAATAATAACTTTATTATTGCCTCTAGGGCATATTTCCTTCAGTCTCCCACTTGCACTAGAGTCAATAATCTAGATTACACAGTAATGATTCTAACACCCATGGAGCCTTGGTGCTGATCATGTTTTGCTCGTGGAAGAGGCTTAGTCAACGGGTCTGCAACATTCAGATCCGTATGTATCTTGCAAATCTCTATGTCTCCCACCTGGACTAGATCCCGGATGGAATTGAAGCGTCTCTTGATGTGTTTGGTCCTTTTGTGAAATCTGGATTCCTTTGCCAAACCAATTGCACCAGTATTGTCACAAAAGATTTTCATTGGACCCGATGCACTAGGTATGACACCTAGATCGGATATGAACTCCTTCATCCAGACTCCTTCGTTCGCTGCTTCCGAAGCAGCTATGTATTCCGCTTCACATGTAGATCCCGCTACGACGCTTTGTTTAGAACTGCACCAACTGACAGCTCCACCGTTTAAAGTAAACACGTATCCGGTTTGCGATTTAGAATCGTCCGGATCAGTGTCAAAGCTTGCATCAACGTAACCTCTTACGGTGAGCTCTTTGTCACCTCCATATACGAGAAACATATCCTTAGTCCTTTTCAGGTATTTCAGGATGTTCTTGACCGCTGTCCAGTGATCCACTCCTGGATTACTTTGGTACCTCCCTGCTATACTTATAGCAAGGCACACATCAGGTCTGGTACACAGCATTGCATACATGACAGAGCCTATGGCTGAAGCATAGGGAACATCTTTCATTTTCTCTCTATCTTCTGCAGTGGTCGGGCATTGAGTCTGACTCAACTTCACACCTTGTAACACAGGCAAGAACCCTTTCTTTGCTTGATCCATTTTGAACTTCTTCAAAATCTTGTCAAGGTATGTGCTTTGTGAAAGTCCAATTAAGCGTCTTGATCTATCTCTATAGATCTTTATGCCTAATATGTAAGCAGCTTCACCGAGGTCTTCCATTGAAAAACTTTTATTCAAGTATCCCTTTATGCTATCCAGAAATTCTATATCATTTCCAATCAGTAATATGTCATCCACATATAATATCAGAAATGCTACAGAGCTCCCACTCACTTTCTTGTAAATACAGGCTTCTCCAAAAGTCTATATAAAACCAAATGCTTTGATCACACTACCAAACCGTTTATTCCAACTCCGAGATGTTTGCACCAGTCCATAAATGGATCGCTGGAGTTTGCACACTTTGTTAGCTCCCTTTGGATCGACAAAACCTTCCGGTTGCATCATATACAACTCTTCTTCCAGAAATCCATTCAGGAATGCAGTTTTTACATCCATTTGCCAAATTTCATAATCATAAAATGCGGCAATTGCTAACATGATTCTGACAGACTTTAGCATCGCTACGGGTGAGAAAGTCTCATCGTAGTCAACTCCTTGAACTTGTCGAAAACCTTTTGCGACAAGTCGAGCTTTGTAGATAGTAACATTACCATCAGCGTCAGTCTTTTTCTTAAAGATCCATTTATTCTCAATTGCTTGCCGATCATCGGGCAAGTCAACCAAAGTCCATACTTTGTTCTCATACATGGATCCCATCTCAGATTTCATGGCTTCAAGCCACTTTGCGGAATCTGGGCTCACCATCGCTTCTTCATAGTTCGTAGGTTCATCATGATCTAGCAGCATGACTTCCAGAACAGGATTACCGTACCACTCTGGTGCGGATCTTACTCTGGTTGATCTACGAGGTACAGTAGTATCTTGATCTAAAGTTTCATGATCATCATCATTAACTTCCTCTCTTATTGGTGTAGGTCTCACAGAAACAGTTTTCTGTGATGTACTATTTCCCAATAACGGAGTAGGTACAGTTACCTCGTCAAGTTCTACTTTCCTCCCACTCACTTCTTTCAGAGAAACTCCTTCTCAAGAAGGTTTCCGAATTTAGCAACAAAAGTCTTGCCTTCGGATCTGTGATAGAAGGTGTATCCAATAGTTTCCTTTGGATATCCTATGAAGACACATTTCTCTGATTTGGGTTCGAGCTTATCAGGTTGAAGCTTTTTCACATAAGCATCGCAGCCCCAAACTTTAAGAAACGACAACGTTGGTTTCTTGCCAAACCACAGTTCATAAGGCGTCGTCTCAACGGATTTTGATGGTGCCCTATTTAACGTGAATGCGGCCGTCTCTAAAGCATAACCCCAAAACGATAGCGGTAAATCAGTAAGAGACATCATAGATCGCACCATATCTAGTAAAGTACGATTACGACATTCGGACACACCATTACGTTGTGGTGTTTCGGGTGGCGTGAGTTGCGAAACTATTCCACAATTTTTCAAATGTACACCAAACTCGTAACTGAAATATTCTCCTCCACGATCAGATCGTAGAAACCTTATTTTCTTGTTACGATGATTTTCAACTTCACTCTGAAACTCTTTGAACTTTTCAAACGTTTCAGATTTGTGTTTCATTAAGTAGATATACCCATATCTGCTTAAATCATCTGTGAAAGTGAGAAAATAACGATATCCGCCATGAGCCTCAATATTCATCGGACCACATACATCGGTATGTATGATTTCCAACAAATATGTTGCTCTCTCCATAGTACCGGAGAACGGTGTTTTAGTCATCTTGCCCATGAGGCATGGTTCGCAAGTACCAAGTGATTCATAATCAAGTGGTTCCAAAAGTCCATCAGTATGGAGTTTCTTCATGCGCTTTACACCGATATAACCTAAACGGCAGTGCCACAAATAAGTTGCACTATCATTATCAACTCTGCATCTTTTGGCTTCAACATTATGAATATGTGTATCACTACTATCGAGATTCATCAAAAATAGACCACTTTTCAAAGGTGCATGACCATAAAAGATATTACTCATATAAATAGAACAACCATTATTCTCTGATTTAAATGAATAACCATCTCGCATTAAACAAGATCCAGGTATAATGTTCATGCTCAACGCTGGCACCAAATAACAATTATTTAGGTCTAATATTAATCCCGAAGGTAGATGTAGAGGTAGCGTGCCGACCGCGATCACATCGACTTTGGAACCGTTTCCCACGCGCATCGTCACCTCGTCCTTTGCTAGTGTCCGCTTATTCTGTAGTCCCTGTTTCGAGTTGCAAATATTAGCAACAGAACCAGTATCAAATACCCAGGTGCTACTGCGAGCATTAGTAAGGTACACATCAATAACATGTATATCACATATACCTTTGTTCACCTTGCCATCCTTCTTATCCGCCAAATACTTGGGGCAGTTCCGCTTCCAGTGACCAGTCTGCTTGCAGTAGAAGCACTCAGTTTTAGGCTTAGGTCTAGACTTGGGTTTCTTCTCTTGAGCAGCAACTTGCTTGCCGTTCTTCTTGAAGTTCCCCTTCTTCTTCCCTTTGCCCTTTTTCTTGAAACTAGTGGTTTTGTTAACCATCAACACTTGATGCTCCTTCTGGATTTCTACCTCCGCAGCTTTCAGCATTGCGAAGAGCTCGGGAATAGTCTTGTTCATCCCTTGCATATTATAGTTCATCACAAAGCTCTTGTAGCTTGGTGGCAGTGATTGGAGAATTCTGTCAATGACGCAATCATTTGGAAGTGTAACTCCCAATTGAATCAAGTGATTATTATACCCAGACATTTTGGGTATATGCTCACTGACAGAACTGTTCTCCTCCATCTTGCAGCTATAGAACTTATTGGAGACTTCATATCTCTCAATCCGGGCATTTGCTTGAAATATTAACTTCAACTCCTGGAACATCTCATATGCTCCATGACGTTCAAAACGTCGTTGAAGTCCCGGTTCTAAGCCGTAAAGCACGGCACACTGAACTATTGAGTAGTCATCAGCTTTGCTCTGCCAGACGTTCATAACTTCTGGTGTTGCTCTTGCAGCAGGCCTGGCACTCAGCGGTGCTTCCAGGAGGTAATTCTTCTGTGCAGCAATGAGGATAATCCTCAAGTTAGGGACCCAGTCCATGTAATTGCTACCATCATCTTTCAACTTTGCTTTCTCAAGGAACGCATTAAAATTCAACGGAACAACAGCACGAGCCATCTATCTACAATCAACATAAACAAGCAAGATACTATCAGGTACTAAGTTCATGATAATTTTTAAGTTCAGTTAATCAAATTTACTTAAGAACTCCCACTTAGATAGACATCCCTCTAATCCTCTAAGTGATCACGTGATCCAAATCAACTAAACCATAACTGTTCATCACGTGAGATGGAGTAGTTTTCAATGGTGAACATCAATGTGTTGATCATATCTACTATATGATTCACGCTCGACCTTTCAGTCTCTGTGTTCCGAGGCCATATCTGCATATGCTAGGCTCGTCAAGTTTAACCTGAGTATTCTGCGTGTGCAAAACTGGCTTGCACCCGTTGTAGATGGACGTAGAGCTTATCACACCCGATCATCACGTGGTGTCTGGGCACGCCGAACTTTGGCAACGATGCATACTCAGGGAGAACACTTCTTGATAATTTAGTGAGAGATCATCTTATAATGCTACCGTCAATCAAAGCAAGATAAGATGCATAAAAGGATAAACATCACATGCAATCAATATAAGTGATATGATATGGCCATCATCATCTTGTGCTTGTGATCTCCATCTCCGAAGCACCGTCATGATCACCATCGTCACCGGCGCGACACCTTGATCTCCATCGTAGCATCGTTGTCGTCTCGCCAATCTTATGCTTCCACGACTATCACTACCGCTTAGTAATAAAGTAAAGCATTACATCGCGATTGCATTGCATACAATAAAGCGACAACCATATGGCTCCTGCCAGTTGCCGATAACTCGGTTACAAAACATGATCATCTCATACAATAAAATCAGCATCATGCCTTGACCATATCACATCACAACATGCCCTGCAAAAACAAGTTAGACGTCCTCTACTTTGTTGTTGCAAGTTTTACGTGGCTGCTACGGGCTTAAGTAAGAACTCATCTCACCTACGCATCAAAACCACAAAGATAGTTCGTCAAATAGACTCCGTTTTAACCTTCTCAAGGACCGGGCGTAGTCACACTTGGTTCAACTAAAGTTGGAGAGACAGTCTTCCGCAAGCCATCTATGTGCAAAGCACGTCGAGGGAACCGGTCTCGCGTAAGAGTACGCGTAAGGTTGGTCCGGATCGTCTCGTCCAACAATACCGCCGAACCAAAGTATGACATGCTGGTAGGCAGTATGACTTGTATCGCCCACAACTCACTTGTGTTCTACTCGTGCATATAACATCAAACCATAAAAACCTAGGCTCTGATACCACTGTTGGGGAACGCAGTAATTTCAAAAAATTTCCTACGCACACGCAAGATCATGGTGATGCATAGCAACGAGGGGGAGAGTCTGATCTACGTACCCTTGTAGATCGCAACGGAAGCATTGACACAACGTAGAGGAAGTAGTCGTACGTCTTCTTCCCGATCCGACCGATCCAAGCACCGTTACTCCGGCACCTCCCAGTTCTTAGCACACGTTCAGCTCGATGACGTTCCTCGGGCTCCGATCCAGCAAAGCGTTGAGGAAGAGTTCCGTCAACACGACGGCGTGGTGACGATCTTGATGTACTACCGACGCAGGGCTTCGCCTAAGCACTGCAACGGTATGATCGAGGTGGAATTTGGTGGCAGGGGGCACCGCACACGGCTAAGGAACGATCTCAAGGATCAACTTGTGTGTCTTGGGGTGTCCCCTGCCCCCGTATATAAAGGATGAAAGGGGGAGGCTGGCCGGCTAAAGGAGGGAGGCGCAGGAGGAGTCCTACTCCTACCGGGAGTAGGACTCCCCCCCAATCCTATTCCAACCAGGACTCCTTGGAAAAAAGGGAGAGGAAAAGAGAGAGAGGTGGCCGGCCACCTCTCCTAGTCCTAATAGGACTAGGGGAGGGGGGGGGGAGGCGCGCAGCCATCCTTGGCAGCCCCTTTCACCTTTCCACAATGGCCCATGTAGGCCCATTTGGCTCCCGGGGGGTTCCGGTAACCCTCCCGGTATTCCGGTAAAATCCCGATTTCACCCGGAACACTTCTGATGTCCAAACATAGGCTTCCAATATATCAATCTTTACATCTCGACCATTTCGAGACTCCTCGTCATGTCCGTGATCACATCCGGGACTCCGAACAACCTTCGGTACATCAAAATGCATAAACTCATAATAACTGTCATCGTAACGTTAAGCGTGCGGACCCTACGGTTCGAGAATGATGTAGACATGACCGAGGCACGTCTCTGGTCAATAACCAATAGCGGGACCTGGATGCCCATATTGGCTCCTACATATTCTACGAAGATCTTTATCGGTCAGACCGCATAACAACATACGTTGTTCCCTTTGTCATCGGTATGTTACTTGCCCGAGATTCGATCGTCGGTATCCAATACCTAGTTCAATCTCGTTATCGGCAAGTCTCTTTACTCGTTCCGTGATACATCATCTCACAACTAACATATTAGTTGCAGTGCTTGCAAGGCTTATGTGATGTGCATTACCGAGAGGGCCCAGAGATACCTCTCCGACATTCGGAGTGACAAATCCTAATCTCGAAATACGCCAACCCAACATCTACCTTTGGAGCCACCTGTAGTACTCCTTTATAATCACCCAGTTACATTGTGACATTTGGTAGTACCCAAAGTGTTCCTCCGGCAAACGGGAGTTGCATAATCTCATAGTCATAGGAACATGTATAAGTCATGAAGAAAAGCAATAGCAACATACTAAATGATCGGGTGCTAAGCTAATGGAATGGGTCATGTCAATCAGATCATTCAACTAATGATGTGACCTCGTTAATCAAATAACAACTCTTTGTTCATGGTTAGGAAACATAACCATCTTTGATTAACGAGCTAGTTAAAGTAGAGGCATACTAGTGACACTCTGTTGGTCTATGTATTCACACATGTATTATGTTTCCGGTTAATACAATTCTAGCATGAATAATAAACATTTATCATGATATAAGGAAATAAATAATAACTTTATTATTGCCTCTAGGGCATATTTCCTTCAGAAAGTGATAACGAGATCCTAATGTTAGATTTATCAAAATTCATTTAACCCGAATAGAAGAGAGATCAGAGCCCCAGAGTATAGACAAGGAGTAAAAGATCCTAATACCACCCGATGGCGACGTGTGCCCGTAAGACACACAGCCATGTTAGTAAAAGTTTTGCAATGTCTAGACTCGACTTTGGCCAAGGAGTTGGAAAGGGGGATTCCTACAGGCAGTCGGCTCTGATACCAACTTGTGACGCCCCCGATTTAATCGTACACTAATCATACACGCAAACGTGTACGATCAAGATCAGGGACTCACGGGAAGATATCACAACACAACTCTACAAAAAAATCATACAAGCATCATATTACAAGCCAGGGGCCTCGAGGGCTCGAATACAAGAGCTCGATCATAGACGAGTCAGCGGAAGCAACAATATCTGAGTACAGACATAAGTTAAACAAGTCTGCCTTAAGAAGGCTAGCACAAACTGAGATATGGATTGAAAGAGGCGCAGGCCTCCTGCCTGGGATCCTCCTAAGTACTCTTGGTCGTCGTCAGTGGGCAGCACGTAGTAGTAGGCACTTCCGGTGTAGTAGGAGTCGTCATCGATGATGGCGTCTGGCTCCTGGGCTCCAACATCTGGTCGCAGCAATCGGGTAGAAGGGAAAGGGGAAAAGAGGGAGAAAAGCAACCGTGAGTACTCATCCAAAGTACTCGCAAGCAAGGAGCTACACTACATATGCATGGGTATATGTGTAAAGGGTCATATCAGTGGATTGAACTGCAGAATGCCAGAATAAGAGGGGGATAGCTAATGCCGTCAAAGACTACGCTTCTGGCAGCCTCCGTCTTGCAGCATGTAGAAGAGAGTAGACTGAAGTCCTCCAAGTAGCATCGCATAGCATAACCCTAACCGATGATCCTCCCCTCGTCGCCCTGTGAGAGAGCGATCACCGGTTGTATCTGGCACTTGGAAGGGTGTGTTTTATTAAGTATCCGGTTCTAGTTGTCATAAGGTCAAGGTACAACTCCGGGTCGTCCTTTTACCAAGGGACACGGCTATTCGAATAGATAAACTTCCCTGCAGGGGTGCACCACATAACCCAACACGCTCGATCCCATTTGGCCGGACACACTTTTCTGGGTCATGCCCGGCCTCGGAAGATCAACACGTCGCAGCCCTACCTAGGCACAACAGAGAGGTCAGCACCCCGGTCTAAACCCTATGGCGCAGGGGTCTGGGCCCATCGCCCTTTGCACACCTGCACATTGCGAACGCGGCCGGAAGCAGAACTAGCCCCCTTAATACAAGAGCAGGCTTACGGTCCAATCCGGCGCGCGCCACTCAGTCGCTGACGTCACGAAGGCTTCGGCTGATACCACGACACCGGGATACCCATAACTACTCCCGCGTAGATGGTTAGTGCGTATAGGCCAGTAGCCATACTCAGATCAAATACCAAGATCTCGTTAAACGTGTTAAGTATCTGCGAACACCGACCAGGGCCAGGCCCACCTCTCTCCTAGGTGGTCTAAACCCGCCCTGTCGCTCCGCCACAAAGTAACAGTCGGGGGCCGTCGGGAACCCCGGCCCACCACTACCTGGGTGGAACCACCTGCCCCTTCAGCCCCCATCTCCAAACAGTACCACAGGTAATGTAACCGTGTGAAGTATATAGTATATGCCCGTGATCACCTCCCGAAGTGATCACGGCCCAGTAGTATAGCATGGCAGACGGACAAGAGTGTAGGGCCACTGATGGAACACTAGCATCCTATACTAGGCATGTAGGATTGCAGGTAAAGGTAACAACAGTAATAACAAGGACATGCTATGCATCAGGATAGGAATAACGGAAAGCAGTATCATGCTACACTACTCTAATGCAAGCAGTATAGAAGAGAGTAGGCGATATCTAGTGATCAAGGAGGAGGGCTTGCCTGGTTGCTCTGGCAAGAGAGAGGGGTCGTCAACTCCGTAGTCGTACTGGGTAGCAGCGACGTCGGTCTCGGTGTCTAGCGGAAGAAGAGGGGTGAGAAACAATAAATACAATGCAAACAGATGCATCACGATGCATGACAAAGCAAATCGTGATGCTAGGCGTGCCCTAACGCGGTATGAGGTGATACCGGTGAAGGGGGAAAACATCCGGGAAAGTATCCCCGGCGTTTCGCGTTTTCGGGCTGAGGAGCCGGAGGGGGAAAGTTGCGAGTTTGCTATGCTAGGGATGCGTGATGGATGAACGGGCTGCGTATCCGGGTTCGTCTCGTCCTTCTGAGCAACTTTCATGTACAAAGTTTTTCGATCTGAGCTACGGTTTATTTTATAATGATTTTCTAAAGTTTTATTACTTTTTGGAATTAATTATTTAATTCAACATTATCCAGAATAGTAAAAGATGACGTCAGCATGACATCATGCTGACATCAGCAGTCAACTGAGCAGTTGACTCGGTCAACTATGGATGGGTCCCGCATGTCATTGATTGTTTAGCCTAATTAGTGTTTAACTAATCTAAGTACTATTTAATTAAACTAATTAGTTAATTAGGTTAATCTAATTATGATTAATTAACTTAATTAATTCCTTAATTAATTAATTAATTTAATTATTATTGTTTATTTAATTTTTTAATTATTATTTTTTAATTCCTTTTTTATTAAAACATTCTGGGGGCTGGGCCCCACATGTCATAGGCCCATGGGGCCTTAGCGGGCATCGGGCATTGCGGTTACGGGCGTGCGGGCGCAGAGGCGCTGGCGCCCAGCCCGAACGGGCGACGATGCAGGAGCGAGCACCGGTAGCGGGCGCCAGGCAGCGGAGGAGCAGCGGGGCGCCGGCGGCCACCGCGACGAGCAGCCACAGCTGCAGGGAAGGGGAGCAGCGACAGGGCGAGGCCGCGGGCTTGGGCCGAAAGCAGGGGATGGGCGGCGGCGGCACGGCGAGGTCAGCGCGGTCGCGGGCGGCGAGGGGAGCAGGACATCGCACTGGCCGTGGACGGATCGGGCGCGCGGCCGCAGCGGAGGGGCGGAGCGCGACGGGCGAGCCAAGCGGAGCGGCGCGCGGGCGCGTGAGCGGCGGTGACTGCGGGGAAAGGAGGAGGGGCGACTCACGGTGCGTTGTAGGGAGCGGGGCAGCGGGGGTCGGTGGAGGGCCGTTGTGGAGGGGAATGGGGACGCGCAACGGAGTGGAGGAGGACGGCGAGGTGGCGGCGTCCTGGCATGGGGGGCGGCGAGCTCCGGGCGCGGGGCGGCGTCATTGGGGCGGCCCCCTCCCGATCCAGCGGAATCGGGCAGAGAGGGGGGAGGAGCGCGGCGTCTGGGACGGCGGCCGATGACGGGGCTTGAGGCGGTGGTGGCGTCCAGCGAGGGCCACGGGCGACGAAGGTGGGGCGGGCGTGAGCACCCCGATCCCAATCTGGATCGGGGGAGGGAGGAGAGAGACGTGGGAGAGAGTGGGGGGATCGTGCGGGGTGAGTGGGTTAGGGTTTCCTGGGGTGGGGGGATATAGGAGGCCGGTTGGGCCTGGCCTGGCTAATAGCGGGGCCGGCTGGCCCAGTGGGGGGGGGGTCTGCTTCTCCTTTTTTTTGTTAGTTTTGTTTTCTGTTTTGTATTTTCTTTTCTTTTATTTATTATCCTTTTCTGTTTTAATTCGTTCCCCATTGTATTTTAGTTTTGTAAAGTACAAAAGTGATCCCTAAATTGGTAATAGGAATTATACCACTGCCACAATTAACTTGGCAACTAAATATATTAGTTTGTAATAGTTTATCATTTTAAAAGCATTTAAATAATTGTTTTTGCTACTGTTTAAATCGTTTTAGAGTATTTGAACATTTTATAAAAGTGTAGTTCCAATGCCATAATTACTTATGTATTATTTGGCTCACTCTGAACATTATAGTTTTAATTTTTGAAAACTTTTGTTGTTTGCCTCATTTTTTAAATTGAATTTGAAATGATTTTGAACTAACGCGAGATTATCAACAGTAATCGGAGTGACGTGGCATCGTTAACGTGGGATTACTGTAGCCTAATTATCCGGGCGTCACACGGCATCTTCATTAGGAAGGCCGGTGAATTGATCTTTCATAACAAGATTCAACAAAGCAGTATTAATTTCACAAGATTCAGCATCGGTAAGAGGATCAATCGGAGTGCTAAGGAAATCATTATTATTGGTATTGGTGAAGTCACACAATTTGGTAGTATCTTGAGGCAACGCGATAAACAAGCAATCTAACACACGAGCAAACAAAAAGCAAACGGGAAAAACAGGCAAATAGAGAGGGAGGATAGAGAGAGAGGGCGAATAAAACAGCAAGGGTGAATTGGGGGGAGAGGAAAACGAGAGGCAAATGGCAAATAATGTAATGCGAGAGATAGGGATTGTGATGGGTACTTGGTATGTTGACTTTTTGCGTAGACTCCCCGGCAACGGCGTCAGAAATCCTTCTTGCTACGTCTTGAGCTTGCGTTGGTTTTCCCTAAAGAGGAAAGGATGATGCAGCAGAGTAGCGTAAGTATTTCCCTCAGTTTTTGAGAACCAAGGTATCAATCCAGTAGGAGGCCACGCTCAAGTCCCTCGTACCTGCACAAAGCGATAGCTACTCGCAACCAACGCGATTAGGGGTTGTCAATCCCTTCACGGTCACTTATGAGAGTGAGATCTGATAGATATAATATTTTTGGTATTTTTGGTCTAAAGATGCAAAGTAAAAAAGTAAAAGCAAAGTAAAAGGCAAAGCAAGATTAAAGTGATGGAGATTGATATGATGAGAATAGACCCGGGGGCCATAGGTTTCACTAATGGCTTCTCTCAAGAGCATAAGTATTCTACGGTGGGTGAACAAATTACTGTTGAGCAATTGACAGAATGGAGCATAGTTATGAGAATATCAAGGCATGATCATGTATATAGGCATCACGTCCATGACAAGTAGATCGAAACGATTCTGCATCTACTACTATTACTCCACTCATCGACCGCTATCCAGCATGCATCTAGAGTATTAAGTTAAAAACAGAGTAACGCCTTAATCCAGATGACATGATGTAGAGAGATAAATTCATGCAATATGAAATAAACCCCATCTTGTTATCCTCGATGGAAACGATGCAATACGTGCCTTGCTGCCCCTTCTATCACTGGGTAAGGACACCGCAAGATCGAACCCAAAGCTAAGCACTTCTCCCATGGCAAGAACTACCAATCTAGTTGGCCAAACCAAACGGATAATTCGAAGAGACTTGCAAAGATAACCAATCATACATAAAAGAATTCAGAGAAGATTCAAATATTATTCATAGATAGACTTGATCATAAACCCACAATTCATCGGTCTCAACAAACACACCGCAAAAAGAAGATTACATCGAATAGATCTCCACTAGAGAGGGGGAGAACTTTGTATTGAGATTCAAATAGAGAGAAGAAGCCATCTAGCTACTAACTATGGAACCGAAGGTCTGAGGTAAACTACTCACACTTCATCGGAGAGGCTATGATGATGTAGAAGCCCTCCGTGATGACGGCCCTCTTCCGGCGGAGCTCCGAAACAGGCCCCAAGATGGGATCTCGTGGATACAGAAAGTTGCAGCAGTGGAATTAGGTTTTTTTGGCTCCTGTTCTGATCGTTTGGGGGTACGTGTGTATATATAGGAGGAAGAAGTACACCGGAGGAGCAACAAGGGGCCCAGGAGGCAGGGGGCGCGCCTTAGGGGGGGCGTGCCCCCCACCCTCGTGACCGCCTCTTTTGTTTCTTGGAGCAGGGTCCAAGTCTCTTGGATCACGTTCGGTGAGAAAATCACGTCCCCGAAGATTTTATTCCGTTTGGACTCCGTTTGATATTCCGTTTCTCCGAAACACTAAAATAGGCAAAAAACAACAATTCTGGGCTGGGCCTCCGGTTAATAGGTTAGTCCCAAAAATAATATAAAAGTGGAAAATAAAGCCCAATATAGTCCAAAACAGTATATAATATAGCATGGAGCAATAAAAAATTATAGATACGTTGGAGACGCATCATTGACCCAAGACATGATTCGGAGCTGATGCATATAAGGACGAACTCGCGACGCTGAAGTATGCTATAAAGTTGATCGGACTTTGTTGGCAACTCATTTTGTTCCCATGTCAAGCCCCTGGCAAGGTATGCCGGGGTGGGTGTGTGAAACAACCAAAAGGAGCAAAATTTGGTTCTTTATAGAAAAGTGAATACCGGATACGGAGTATATTCACGAGAACCCGAGTGACATGCCAATTGTCATTTTATAGATAATAACGCCACAACCCCGGCTATTTGACATGCCAGGGGTCGGCGGCTGAGGAAACACGCACTTCACAGGCTCGCAAAATAGAGAGTGTGGTCTACAAAAAGTTGTTTTGGACCTCCTGTCGCACGTCTGCGCCGCCTTTCCTCGGTGGAGGGGCTCCTTAATAGGAGTAGCCTTTGGGTGAATTTATGAACGCGAACTCCGATACAGTCCATGAGATGACCAGCCTTTGCGCCACCTGTGGCAAAGGATAATGGAAAAAGAAAGAGTAAGTTAAAAAAAGGAAAAAGGAAGTAGTTTATGGGAGTACTTGTAGACACGTCCGCATTTTGCTTCCGCCGATGCCCAGGTTATTTGAAGTGCCTAGTTATGTATGCGCGGTACAGATTTCGCAGGTATATGAGGTGGACGACGGAAGCCAGACTGCTAGTCCTGCTCCGAAATTGGTCGATCCTGTTGAATGGAGACCGGTGGCTTAATGGCCAACAAGGTATGCGGTTTAATGAGACTGCTTTGTACTTCGGCTGAGGTTGCCGTAGTGTGATCCTCAGTCCGGAGGGAGTGTTTCTCCTGCTCCCCTGTAGAGTTGTGTGTCACGTATACCATGTTCACTGTTTTCACTTCGGGGGGAAATTGCTTCTGACCCCCGGTATTTGGTTGGTGAGCTTCTTCCTCGTTGCTATCGCCTGGCGGCCTCCTCCCCTTGTGTTCGACGTTGAGCTTGCCAGCCTGCTTCAAGACCCAACAACTTCTGTTGGTATAATTAGCCGGTTTGTCAGGGTGGCCGTGAATCTGGCAGGGCCGATCCAATATCTTGGCCAAATTGGACGGTCCGTCTCTATTTTCCTTGAATGAATTTTTCCATTGACCGGGTTTGGGGCCGTTGAATCCGGCATTGACCGCTGTGTCATGCGTTCTTTCATTATCATTGCGACGTTTGTATTTACTGCGTCGTGGTTTGCCATTGCTGTCTCAGACTTTGGAAGTGCCCGGATCGCTGGCGCTGTTGCTTCTACAAGCGAGTCAGTTGTCTTCTCCCAGGCAAAAGCTGGTCATCAAAGCGGTAAGGGCTGACATGGATTTTGGTTTTTCTTGACCGAGGTGGCGAGCGAGCCATTCGTCCCGGCCGCTGTGCTTGAAGACCGCTAGGGCTTCCACGTCTGGACAGTCGATGATTTGGTTCCTTTCAACTAAGAACCTAGTCCAGAGCTTCCTGGCTGACTCTCCGGGCTGCTGCATGATATGACTTAAGTCATCAGCATCCGGTGGCCGGACATATATTCCTTGGAAGTTGGAGCGGAAGGCGTCTTCCAAGTCCTCCCAGCTGTCAATAGAGTTTTCCGGCAGACTGTTTAACCAGTACCTAGCTGGTCCTTTGACTTTTAGTGGCAGATATTTGATGGCATGAAGGTCATCTCTACGGGCCATGTGGATATGGAGAAGGAAATCCTCGATCCATACCGCGGGGTCAGTTGTTCCATCGTATGATTCGATATTCATGGGTTTAAACCCCTCTGGGAATTCATGCTCCATTACTTCGTCAGTGAAGCAAGGAGGGTGTGCGACGCCTTGATATTGGGTCGCCTCATGATGTAGCTCCGATGGGGTCCGTCTGCGGCATTCGGCCCATGTGTGACTAGGTTTGTCACGTCCGAATAGATAGCCATCGACACGTGTCGAGGTACGTCCTCGCGATCCGTAGATCGATCTGGTATGTCCTGCTCTGTTGTTCAGGTCCTGCCTAAGGTCATATGTGTGACCACGAGCTGTTTTATCTTTGCCTTTATAATGAGGCAGGGCGGGCTGGTATTCGGCTTGAGTTGTCTCTTTATCCTGACCACGTGGTGGTTGGTCAGCCCCATTGCGTGGTGATGGTATGTGCTCCAGCGCCTCATCATCGAACTGAGGTAGCAATTGGCGCTTTGAGTAACTTTTGGCCGGGCGCTTAAGGCCGTATTCTTCGACTGCCAGGACATCAGTCCATCTATCATTTAGCAGATCTTGATCAGCTTGAAGTTGCTACTGCTTCTTTTTCAGGCTCCTTGCAGTGGCTATTAGCTGGCGCTTGAAGCGCTCCCGCTCGAGAGGTTCCTCAAGCACGATGAAATCCTCGTTGCCGAGGCTCACCTCATCCTCGGAGAGCGGAAGATAATTACTGTCCTCCGAGTCTTCGTTTATGGCCTGTGCATCAGGGTTAACTTTCCCATCCTCCCCTTCTTCTTGTTCGGAAGTTGCTTCAACGGGGTCTTCGTTATCTTCGGCACCGTCCGGAGTATTATCTTCTCCGGTGCCGGTATTGCTATCTTTTGCACGACGTGACTTAGAGCGGCGCCGCTGATGTCGGCGCTTAGGCTGTGTCCCAGGAGGTTTATCCTCGACTGGATCATCTTTGTCGTTGTCGTTAGGTTCTTTAGGCGTATCCACAATGTATACATCGTACGAAGAAGTGGCCGTCCAGCATCCGATAAACGGCGGGTTTTGTCCATGCTCCTCATCTGCATCATCGTCCATACCGTCGATGTCTTCGGAGCCGTAATCGAGCATGTTGGTTAAGTCTTCGACAGTGGCTATGAAGTGGGTGGAGGGTGGGAAGCAAAATTCCCCGTCATCAGCTTCTAGTTCGAATCGGATATAGTTCGGCTATGAATCCCCCGCTAGGGATAGATTTTTTTAATGAGTTCAGCACATCGCCCAAAGGCGAGTATCGAAAGATGTACGCGGTGCTGAATTCGGCGATCGATGACCGATCATGCTCGACATGCGTGGACGCACATAGTTCGGAACTTATAGCCGGAAACGAGTCCAAGGTTCCGGTGACACAGGCATTACCGGAGGTAGGTCTATGTGCGGCTCCAACGCCGTGGAGTCTGCGGCCTCCGTGGCGGGGTTGAGCTTCCCGTCCTCGGATGGCGCGACCTGCTCCGGATCTAAGGCCAGAGCGGTTACAGGTGCAATTTCCTGGGTATGGCCCGATGACATATCTAAGTCATTTTCATCAAGGTGACGGGGAGCGACTGCCGTGGTCTCGAATCCGTCGAGGATCAAGTCTCCGCGGATATCCGCGATGTAGTTCAAGCTTCCGAATTTGACCTGACGGCCAGGGGCGTAGTTGTCGATCTGCTCCAGATGGCCAAGCGAGTTGGCCCGCAGTGCGAAGCTGCCGAACACGAAGATCTGTCCGGGGAGGAAGACTTCCCCTTGGACAGCATTGCTGTAGATGATTGAAGGAGCCATCATACCTTTTGAGGACGACACAGTGGAACTCTCAATGAAAGCACCAATGTCGGTGTCAAAACCGGCGGATCCCGGGTAGGGGGTCCCGAACTGTGCGTCCCAGGTTCGGGCCCTCTCTATGGAGGTAATACCCTACTTCCTGCTTGATTGATCTTGATGAATATGAGTATTACAAGAGTTGATCTACCACGAGATCATAATGGATAAACCCTAGAACTTCTAGCCTGTATGACTATGATCGAATATCTCCCGATCCGGACTAAGCCCTCCGGTTTATATAGACACCGGAGGGGACTAGGGTTGTACAAGGTCGGTTACAGAGAAAGGAATCTTCATATTTGCTCGCCAAGCTTGCCTTTCACGCCAAGGAGAGTCCCATCCGGACACAGGAGAGAGTCTTCGGTCTTGTACCTTCACAGCCCATTAGTCTGGCCCATATCCAACATGCCGGATGCCCGAGGACCCCTTAGTCTAAGACTCCCTCAACCACCTTGGGCGCTGTAATGGAGACACGCTGGAGGCGACCAGCACTCCCAGCGACGGCAGCCTCTCCGGCAAAGATCCAAGCGGGTGGCCATCGCCTCTAGGCGTGGAGTTCTCCCCTGCAGACGCACCAGGTCTTGCCCTACTATGATGTATGGAGCCGTCCCACCATGCGTTGGAGTTCTCGTTTGGGATCCTAGCTGGATGTGTGCCTTTGCAGTCTGCTATTTCTTTCGAGCTGCTGCACTGTCGAACACTTCCCCAATTTCTTCAGGCAAAACCGTCCTGGAGCTCCTTCAACACAACCCAAGACTGCACAACCCGACCACTGTTGCAACCATGTAGCTAGTTCTTATCAGATGACTTGCTATTACCCGTTTTGAAGGTCACTATTTTTATTCCCTCATCTTGTGCAATTGCTTGAGCACAACAATAATCTCTTGCTGCAATAACTTGTTCCTGAAATTTCCCAAACACTTCATATGTGAATACTTGACTACCTTGTTTCTCCATTGCCCATGGTGTCACTAGTTGGGGGGATCCTATGGATGCTTGCATTGTCGGCAATCAACTCCTCTTGACATTGACATTCTAAAGCTGTTTCAAACCTACGCCGGAACTCAACAAAAGTGAGCTTGAGATGAATGAATCAATTAAAGAATGAATTTGCGACTTCAGACCTTGAGGTAGTTCGAAGAATGCCTGCCAGTGGTATGTCCATAAAATACGCCAGTATCCATGACTCTCTAAGGCTAAACCTTTTAGTCAACCACTCATTATCCTCCAACCCATACTCTAAAATTATAGAATTCCACTCTAACTCAACCTCGGTCATTGTTTCTGAACCCCATACACATGCATTCATCCTCTTCCAAAATTCAGATTCTTCTCTAATCACAGGTCCAAGCTTCTCGGGAAGTTTTTCCATTATATGCCACATGCACAACATGTGTACTAAGGTTGGGAAAACTTCATCAATTTCATTCTCGATGCTAGTAGCTTCATTGGTTATGATGAGTGTCGGCGCTACACTTCCCATTGCCCTCAGGAAGGTCTCAAACAACCAGACATATGACTCGGTCTTCTCATTTAGTAAGAACGCAGCACAAAAGAACACACTTTGTAAATGATGATTAACTCCTATAAATGGTGCAAAGATCATGTCATACTGATTAGTAGTATATGTAGAATCAAAGGACACCACACTACCGAAATGTTTGTAGTTCTTCCTGCTTGTATTATCTGCCCAGAAGACATACATCAACTTTCCTTCAGCACTGACAACAAAATCATAGAAAAATGCTTAATTAACTTCCAGCTTTCTAGCTAGCTGGGCCACAAACATTTGAGTATCTGCATTCCTAATTTTAGTCTGAGGTCACGGTAGTAGTTTTGCAAGTCCCTTTTCATGCATCCAGCATTCGCAAATCCACCCTCGCTGACGTGTAGGAGCATCTTTGCCTGGCAGGTGCCTATGCTTGCGTTGCTGCATGTGTACAATGTGTTCTTTGCCCTCTCGCTAACTCGGTGTTTTGATCTGATCAAATGACGCTTATCAGGTGACACAAGACCATGGCTATGATCCTCGACCCATGATTCTATCTTGTACGTATCATTAGCACATAACTTCACAAAGATGTGTGCATCACAACCACACCTTATGTCCGTGTTCTTACGCCTCTTCTTTGATGGATCGTCAATTTTGTTACCATTTTCAAACTTGAATCCTTGTCTATTACACATGTATCGTTTAGTGCAAACTACCTCATTTTCTAACTCCTTCTGTTGCCCAATACAAACTCCAAAACCAGATTGATGTGCATAAGATTTGTAGAACTCCTCCACGGCCTTCAATCCTTCAAACGTCATCCCCACTTTAGGCTTCAAATCATCTTCACATTCAGATACAAAGGACGAGCACTGCAACATAAACAATGAATCAATAAGCACTTGCATGTACAAATAATTAAAATGAATACGCCTGTGTTCGGTGACAGCAATTGACTTACACAGAGAGGAACACTTGCTTTCTTTATGGGTGTGTTAAAGTGAGGGAGTCCTGGATTAGGGGGTGTTCGGGTAGCCGGACTATACCTTCAGCCGGACTCCAGGACTATGAAGATACAAGATTGAAGACTTCGTCGCGTGTCCGGATGGGACTTTCCTTGGCGTGGAAGGCAAGCTTGGCAATGCGGATATTCAGGATCTCCTACCATTGTAACCGACTCTGTGTAACCCTAACCCTATCTGGTGTCTATATAAACCGGAGGGTTGTAGTCCATAGGACATCAACTCCATATACAACAATCATACCATAGGCTAGCTTCTAGGGTTTTAGCCTCCTTGATCTCGTGGTAGATCTACTCTTGTACTACCCATATCATCAATATTAATCAAGCAGGAGTACGGTATTACCTCCATCGAGAGGGCCCGAACCTGGGTAAAAACATCGTGTCCCTTGTCTCATGTTACCATCCGGCCTTGATGCACAGTTCGGGACCCCCTACCCGAGATCCGCCGATTTTGACACCGACATTGGTGCTTTCATTGAGAGTTCCTCTGTGTCGTCGCCTTTAGGCCCGATGGCTCCCATGATCATCAACAACGATGAGGTCCAGGGTGAGACTTTTCTCCCCGGACAGATCTTCGTCTTCGGTGGCTTCGCACTGCGGGCCAATTCGCTTGGCCACCTGGAGCAGATCGAAAGCTACGCCCCTGGCCATCAAGTCAGGTTTGGAAGCTTAAACTACATGACTGACATCCGCGGAGACTTGATCTTCGACGGGTTCGAGCCACGGCCAAGCGCACCGCACTATCTCGAGGGGCATGATCTAGCTCTGCCTCCGGACAGTGTCCTGGAGGCCGCACACGCACCAGTTCCGACCCCTAACTCGGAGCCTATTGCGCCAATCGAGGATGAGCGGTTGGACGTCACCTCGGGGGCTGCGATCTCAAAGGCGATCGAGCCGAACGCCAGCCCCGCACTCTGCATGACCCGTGACTCCAAGGATCCGGACTCCTCCCCGGACTCCGAACCCCCTGCGCCCCTGCCAATCAAATCCGACTGGGCGTCGATAATGGAGTTCACCGCCGCGGACATCTTTCAGCACTCACCTTTTGGTGACATCCTGAATTCTCTCAAGTCTCTCTCTTTATCAGGAGAGCCCTGGCCGGATTACGGTCAGCGAGGATGGGATACAGACAATGAAGAAGTTCAAAGCCCACCCACCACCCACTTTGTAGCCACTTTCGACGATTTAACCGACATGCTTGACTTCGGCTCCGAAGACATCGACGGTATGGACGACGATGTAGGAGACGAACAGGAACCAGCACCTGTAGGGCGCTGGAAGGCCACCTCATCATATGACATATATATGGTGGATACTCCAAAAGATGGAGATGGCGATGGAACAGCGGGGGATGACACCTCCAAGAAACAGCCAAAGCGTCGGCATCAGCGGCGCCGCTCTAAATCCCGCCAAAGCAAAAATGGTGATTCCGGCACGGGAGATAATACTACCCCGAATAGCGCCGAAGAACACCCACCCTAGCAAGATTCGGCACAGGAAGATGGAGAAGCCAGCCCTCATGAGAGAGCGGCAGACCGAGAGGTCGAGGATGATAACTGTATGCCTCCCTCCGAAGACGAGGCAAGCCTCGATGACGACGAATTCGTCGTACCATCAGACCCCGCCGAACAAGAGCGTTTCAAACTCAGGCTTTTAGCCACGGCAAGCAGCCTCAAGAAAAAGCAGCAACAGCTTAGAGCTGACCAAGATTTGCTAGCTGACAGATGGACTGAAGTCCTTGCGGCCGAAGAGTATGAACTCGAACGCCCTTCCAAGAGTTACCCAAAGCGCAGGCCGCTACCCCGATCAGAGGAGGAAGCACCTACATCACCAGCGCACGACATGATAGACCGGCCACCTCGCGGCCGTGACAGAGAGGCCTCTCGGCCCTCCACCCAAGCCATGTCCCGGCGCCGCTCAACTAAGGCACGTGAAAATGCGCCAGACCTGCGAGACGTACTGGAGGATAAGGCAAGACAAACAAGATCGATCTACGGATCGCGCAGGCGCCCTACGACACGTGACGATGATCTTCACTATGGATACAACAAATTCGGCCGGGCCGAACACAACAGACATAGCTCTTCCGAGCTGCGTCGTGATATAGCCCAGTACAGAGGCGCCGCACACCCGCTATGCTTCACGGATGAAGTAATGGATCATAAAATCCCAGAGGGTTTCAAACCCGTAAACATCGAATCATACGATGGCACAACAGATCCGGCGGTATGGATCGAGGATTATCTCCTTCACATCCTCATGGCATGCGGCGATGATCTACATGCCATCAAATACCTCCCGCTCAAACTTAAAGGACCGGCCCGGCATTGGCTTAACAGCTTGCCAGCAGACTCAATCGGTTCTTGGGAGGACCTGGAAGCCGCATTCCTCGACAACTTCCAGGGCACTTACGTGCGACCACCGGATGCCGACGACTTAAGCCACATAATTCAGCAGCCAGAGGAATCGGCCAGGCAATTCTGGACACGATTCCTAACAAAGAAAAACCAGATAGTCGACTGTCTGGACGCAGAGGCCCTAGCAGCCTTCAAGCATAACATCCGCGACGAGTGGCTTGCCCGGCACCTGGGACAGGAAAAGCCGAAATCTATGGCAGCCCTCACGACACTCATGGACCGCTTTTGCACAGGAGAAGACAGCTGGCTAGCCCGGAGTAACAACTTATCAAAGAACCCTGGTAATTCGGATACCAAGGACAAAAGTGGCAGGACACGTCGAAATAAGCAAAAACGCCACGTCAGCAGCGACAGCAATGAAGACACGACAGTCAATGCCGGATTGAGAGGCTATAAATCCGGTCAGCAGAAAAAGCCATTCAAAAAGAATACCCACGGCCCGTCCAGTTTGGACCGCATACTCGACCGCTTGTGCCAGATACATGGCACCCCCGAAAGGCCAGCCAATCACACTAACAGGGATTGTTGGGTGTTCAAGCAGGTAGGCAAGTTAAGAGCCGAAAACAAAGACAAGGGGCTGCACAGCGACGAGGAGGAGGAACCCAGGCCGCCGAACAACAATGGACAGAAGGGCTTTCCCCCACAAGTGTGGACGGTGAACATAATATACGCAACCCACATTCCCAAGAGGGAGCAGAAGCGTGCGCTACGGGACGTATACGCGATGGAGCCAATCGCCCCAAAATTCAACCCATGGTCCTCCTGCCCGATCACTTTTGATCGAAGGGACCATCCCACTAGCATCCGTCATGGCGGCTTCGCCGCATTGGTTCTCAACCCAATCATCGACGGATTTCATCTCACAAGAGTCCTCATGGACGGCGGTAGTAGCCTGAACCTGCTTTACCAGGATACCGTGCGGAAAATGGGCATAGATCCCTCAAGGATTAAGCCCACAAAAACGACCTTTAATGGCATTATACCAGGTGTAGAAGCCAATTGTACAGGCTCAGTAACACTTGACATGGTCTTCGGATCCCCGGACAATCTCCGAAGCGAAGAGTTAATCTTCGATATAGTCCCGTTTCGCAGTGGCTATCACGTCCTGCTCGGACGAACCGCATTCACAAAGTTCAATGCGGTGCCGCACTACGCATATCTCAAGCTCAAGATGCCAGGCCCTCGAGGAGTAATCACAGTCAACGGAAACACCGAATGCTCCCTCCGTACGGAGGAGCACACGGCGGCTGTTGCAGCGGAAGTACAAAGTAGCCCTCTTAGGCAATTCTCCAGTCCGGCTGTTAAAAAGCCAGACACTGCCAAGCGCGCCCGGAGTAACCCACAGCAGGACCACCTGGCACGCTCTGAGCAAGCGTAGCAATGCGGCCCCAACCCCAGCTATCGCGACATAGCGAAAGCAGTGCCTCGCGTACATAACTACACCCTTGAAATACCATGGGCACAGGGGAAGGGGCACAATAACGGCACGCCCAAAATACGGCTTAAAACGTACTAGGGGCTGCCAGATTCTTTTTTTAATTTTTTCTTACTTTCAGGACTCCATATTTCAGACGACCTGTTTGGCAATTCGATTGCCGCACAAACGATGCAAGATCCAAGGAGGCAGACAAGCCATGCCGCATTATGGAATTCCCAGGTGGTCTCTGTTACGAGCAGTATACCTGTTTTGAATACAATTCCGCGGCCTGCCCCTGGTCAGGACATGTTCAATAGTCCAATATCTTTTTGCGTATCGCACTATTTGTATTGTTCGGCTTTGATAAATAGCCTCTCTATAAACAATGCATAGCTTTTTGTCTATTTTTTGCATTATCCTCTTTTCACATATATGTTTATTAAATGAGATGATTGCACCCGTACACCATGGTACGGCAAACACGCCAGGGGCTTCAATACCCCTCATTATGGTGTGAGAACTCCATACACTTTCACAAGTGCGGCACCCCGAACTTATAGCACTATATGCATCGGCTCCGAATCATGATTTGGGTCAATAGTTGGGTTTTCCCGGCACCTATGTTTTGGTGCCTTACGTTCCGCTATATCGGCTAAGGTAGCACTAGGAGAACCACTGCGATTGTGCCCCGGTTCAGCTGGGTTAAGCACCTCAGTGGAGAAAGCTAAAACCGACTATCATGATGAGGTGAGAGACCAGTCGCTGTTCGAGGGGTTTTTCGAGTCCCTAAAGACTTATGCCTCTTCAAGCGAGGAGCTGGCTTTGTCTGGCCAAGGCGTGGATAGCGCCCCGAACTCGGTCTTCCGAACTAGGGGCTTCGCCGAAATTTAAAATTATAGAGTTCTATGGCTAAGTGAGAGTGTTCAAGCATTATAGTCCGATTGCCTGGTTCGTTGTGCTGAGCGCCTCCCTCGAAGGACCCAACTATGGGAAAAAGAGCGCTCAGGTTTATTCCGAACACCCCAGCACTAGTGGCATGGGGGCAGAAGCCGACGACTGGCCATCTCTCAATTTTTTGATAAACGGCCGCACAGAAAGTAATATTTTAAATTTAATAAGCATTGCTTAGCGCATATGAACAAGTTTTCAGCGCACGGGATAAACACGAGCGAGTTCATTCAAAAATCACATCCTTGGTACATTCATCCGCCACAAGGCGGGCACCTGCAAGAACATCCTTGTAGTAGTTCTCGGGCTTGCGATGCTCCTTCCCCGGCGGCGGCCCGTCCTTCACAAGCTTCTCACCGTCTAGCTTACCCCAGTGCACCTTTGCACGGGCAAGGGCCCGACGGGCACCTTCGATGCAGACGGAGCGCTTGATGACCTCGAGCCTCGGACAGGCCTCCACCAGCCGCCGCACCAGCCCAAAATAGCTCCCAGGCAAGGCCTCTCCGGGCCACAGCCGAACTATGAAGCCCTTCATGGCCTGTTCGGCCGCCTTGCGGAGCTCGACCAGCTGTTTCAGCTGGTCGCTCAAGGGCACAGGGTGTCCGGCCTCAGAATACTGAGACCAGAACACCTTCTTCGTCGAGCTGCCCTCTTCAGCTCGGTAGAATGCGGCGGCGGCGGATACGCTGCGGGGAAGATCTACGAATGCCCCTGGAGAGCTCTAGATTCGGGTAAGTAACAAGTAGTTTACTTTTATATTTCTACTTTGCATAAAGAATGCCTTACCCGCTGCTATCTTCCTCATCTCCTCCAACTCTTGGAGGGCCTTTTGGGCTTCGACCTTGGCAGACTTGGCAGTCTCAAGGGCCGTCGCGAGCTCGGTTGCTTGCGCCTTTGACTCAAGCTCCAAACTCTCATGTTTTTTCATGAAAGCCTAAAGCTCTTGCTGCACCTCGCCGACCTGAGCCCCAAGTCTGTCTCGCTCGGTGCGCTCCGCAGCCGTTTTCTTTTCGGCCTCAGACAGCGCCTGCTTATGGGTCGCCACCTCAGTCGTGGCCCCTACAATAAGCAGTACAATCCTGTTCCTTTTTTGCAATCACGCCTTTTTATAGGCACTTTTTCTGTAAGGTATTTCTTACCTTCTTTCTCCTCGAGCTGCCGCTTGGCAAGGCCGAGCTCTTGCTCGGTCCGCTCGAGGTCCTGCTTCAGGACACCCACCTCTGCAGTCAGTGCGGCGGTGGATAGCAGCGAAGCCTGCATACGCATATTGACTCCTTTTTGTTAGACTCCTGCGAAATTTAATAGATCCTCTATTCGGCTTTTCTTTCCGAACGCCAAATAGAGCATCAGGGGCTACTGTCTATGCGGTAATATTTTTACATATTTTTACTTACCTCGAAGCCTGTTAGAAGGCTAGCGCAAGCTTCAGTCAGTCTGCTCTTGGCGGACCGAACCTTCTGGATCACCGTACTCATAATAGTACGGTGCCCCTCATCGATGGAGGCGCCGTCAAGCACCTCCAGCAGATTGTCCGGCACCTCCGGTTGGATGGAGGCCGCCGGCTCAGAAGGCTTGCTCCTCTTGGAAGGAGTTCGCCTACCGCGGTCCGGAACTGTGGCAGATTCCGGCGCGGTGTCCGGCGCAAAGCCGGACTTGGAGCCCTGGGGGGCCTTATCCCCTTCACTCCTGGAGTCCGGGAGGTCGCCTTGCGGCTCCTCTGGGACCACCTCCTCCTGCCCCGGAGCTTGTCGCGACGCCACTTCGGTGTCGTCTGCAGTGCGGGGGGAGACAGCGGGCGGAACTGAGTTCATGTCCGATGAGTCCAGGGAGCCGCCCGACGATTCGTTGAATTCGGCCCGGGGCGGGCTGCATAATTACATTCGACATTAGGGAAAGTTGTGCAACAAAGGAACATCATGAGTTACTCTGATATCCGAACTTACGATTTCGCCGGACGCTTGGCCCTGTTTGGCCACTCTTCTTCGCCATCTTCGGCATCGGGGGAGTAGTCCGGCGGAGGGGTCTTCCTTTTCCTAGACCCCTCGGCCTCCCCCGTTGGGGCGGCCTTCCTCTTCTCTCCTCCCTCCGCTGGGGGGGGAGAGTTTTCTTCTTCCTTCTCCTCATTTTCACGGGAAGAGGGCGTCTCGGACTCGTCGGATGACGAGTCCGACACCACCATGTTACGGGCACTCTTTCGAGTCCCCGTGGTCTTCTTCTTCTTGGCCTTCTTCTCCGGCACCACATAAGGCGCCGAAACCAACAGCTTCACTAGTAGAGCTGGGGCTGGGTCTTCGGGCAGCGGAGCCGGACAGTTAATCGGTCCGGATATCGCCTGCCAAGCCTGTCAAAGGTAAGGGAGTTTAGATCCAGCATAGAGTCAAACTATGAAAAAAGCTTAACACCCTGGAGCTCGAGTGCGCAGGAGATGGATAGGCAAGGGAGGAAGAAGGCGTAGGTAAAAAGGTGGATCCTTATCCCCTTATATGGGCGGATGCGGTTGTGCGTCCCCACCAGCCTAGTAAAAATCGCTTGCCTCCCAAGCGCCGTGATAAATGGCGCAGTTGGGTTACCCACGTCCGTATTGATGAGAATCCCGGAAAAGGGGGTACACGATCTCTGCTTTGACAAGACGTGCCAAGGAAACCGCCTCGCAAAACGTGCTGAGGTGGAAAAGTAAAAACGATTCGAGTAAAGGACTTGGCCGTAGTGTGATGACGCACTGCGGAATACGTCAGCAGATTTGATTTGTGTTAATATTATTCTCTCTATGGCAATATGTGGAAACTTATTTTGCAGAGCCGGACACTACTCTTGGTGTTTACAATCTTCTATGAAGGACTTGGAGGAGGAACCCGCCTTGCAATGCCGAAGACAATCTGCGTGCCGGACTCATCGTCATTGAAGCCTGGTTCAGGGGCTACTGAGGGAGTCCTGGATTAGGGGGTGTTCGGGTAGCGGGACTATACCTTCAGCCGGACTCCAGGACTATGAAGATACAAGATTGAAGACTTCGTCCCGTGTCCGGATGGGACTTTCCTTGGCGTGGAAGGCAAGCTTGGCAATGCGGATATTCAGGATCTTCTACCATTGTAACCGACTCTATGTAACCCTAACCCTATCCGGTGTCTATATAAACCGGAGGGTTGTAGTCCGTAGGACATCAACTCCATATACAACAATCATACCATAGGCTAGCTTCTAGGGTTTAGCCTCCTTGATCTCGTGGTAGATCTACTCTTGTACTACCCATATCATCAATATTAATCAAGCAGGAGTAGGGTATTACCTCCATCGAGAGGGCCCAAACCTAGGTAAAAACATCGTGTCCCTTGTCTCCTGTTACCATCCGGCCTTGATGCATAGTTCGGGACCCCCTACCCGAGATCCGCCGTTTTGACACCGACATAAAGCCTTCCTCGTTCATGTGCACTTGCCACATATTTGTAGATCCCATTGCTGCACCTGCACCAACAGGTACATGATAAGCCTTTAGAACTAACCAGAAAACCGACACACAATTTGAGAGAAATACAACCCAATATGGAGTTTGCCCCAACGCTAACTGACCTGGCCATTGACATTCAAATGACAATCAGTGTACAATATTACAGACCCTCGACAACGTAGATGTATGTGCAGGTAAAATCTAGACTAACAATTCCCAACTTTTCTATAAAATTTGGCAGCAGTTGAATGGATGTCGATAAGAAGAGTTTCATTCAGGATACATTTTGTACAACTCTGTTTCTGTTAGAGTACGTAATGGGCCTAATGGCCTGGGCTGGCGGTATAGCCTGTTAGTCTTAGGGTTAATTAGAGATAAGAGTCGCTTGCTTAGGGGTCAAGTAAGCCTTGCTTGGGAGTCAAGTAAACCTCTCTATATAAAGAGAGGAGATGTATCAATCTAATCAAGCAAGAATTAAGAAGGAAATTCCTTCCCTCTTGCCCGGCCGTGGGCAAAAAGGCCCTCGGCCGGCCCTCTCGCGCCCTCCTTCTAGCAGCGCCACAACAATTTGGTATCAGCTAGCTTCCGTTCGATCATGTCTTCACCGCCGCCTAACAAGTCTCTTCCGCTGCTGATACGTATCCATCGTATCTACATTTCCAAACACTTTTGCCCTTGTTTTGGACTCTAACTTGCATGATTTGAATGGAACTAACCCAGACTCACGCTGTTTTCAGCAGAATTACCATGGTGTTATTTATGTGCAGAAACAAAAATTCTCGGAATGACCTGAAACTTCACGGAACATATTTTCGGAAATAAAAAAAATCCTTGCAAAAGATGAAGACCAGGGGGCCCACCACCTGTCCACGAGGGTGGGGGGCGCGCCCCCTACCTCGTGGCCCCCCTGGAGCTCCTCCGACCTCAACTCCAACTCTATATATTTGCTTTCGGGGAGAAAAAAAATAAGAGAGAAGGATTCATCGTGTTTTACGATACGGAGCCGCTGCCAAGCCCTAAAACCTCTCGGGAGGGCTGACCTGGAGTTCGTTCGGGGCTCCGGAGAAGGGAATCCGTCGCCATCATCATCATCAACCATCCTCCATCACCAATTTCATGATGCTCACCGCCGTGCGTGAGTAATTCCATCGTAGGCTTGCTGGACGGTGATGGGTTGGATGAGATCTATCATGTAATCGAGTTAGTTTTGTTAGGGTTTGATCCCTAGTATCCACTATGTTCTGAGATTGATGTTGCTATGACTTTGCTATGCTTAATGCTTGTCACTAGGGCCCGAGTGCCATGATTTCAGATATGAACCTATTATGTTTTCATCAATATATGAGAGTTCTTGATCCTATCTTGCAAGTCTATAGTCACCTATTATGTGTCATGATCCGTTAACCCCGAAGTGACAATAATTGGGATACTTACCGGCGATGACCGTAGTTTGAGGAGCTCATGTATTCACTATGTGTTAATGCTTTGTTCCGGTACTCTATTAAAAGGAGGCCTTAATATCCCTTAGTTTCCATTAGGACCCCGCTGCTACAGGAGGGTAGGACAAAAGATGTCATGCAAGTTCTTTTCCATAAGCACGTATGACTATATTCGGAATACATGCCTACATTACATTGATGAATTGGAGCTAGTTCTGTGTCACCCTAGGTTATGACTGTTCGCATCCGGCATAATTCTCCATCACCGATCCATTGCCGATGAGCTTTCCATATATTGTTCTTCGCTTATTTACTTTTTCGTTGTTATTGCTATCATCACTACAAAATACCAAAAACATTACTTTTGCTACCGTTACCCTTTGCTATCGTTACCACTACTATCATATTACTTTGCTACTAAACACTTTGTTGCAGATATTAAGTTGTAGTAGTACATGTGTCCGCGAATTTCGAGATGTGACATGTGCGTGGACTGTAAAAGATGTCTAAGGTCGGCACTGGAACCCTATTGGGGTTGAGGTGCCACCCCTACGACAGGTTCACGTCCGGCCACGGCACCGTCACGCGATGCTGCCAGAGGTGCACCGGCATGTATAGCCGAAAGCGTGCCTGCGGCTCAGCACTTGGCCCCGCCTGATGAGTCCAAATTATGTGAAACTTTTACCCTCTATTTTGTGCTCATACAATAGGCTTTGTAGTATTTTACCACGTTCGCGCACCTCTTTTGTTGCTTTTTCTTAGATAGGTCTTTTGGAGCAAATAGAGTACTATGGAAGAAGTCCGAGAAAAATATGGTGGAATCATGCCAATTAATGTGATTATCTCTTACCATAAAAAGAATGAATAAGTTGGAAGCATTCGGAGCCTGCGCGGCCTGTCCAGAGCACAAGACGGCCAACCATACGAGCGCATGCACTCGTATGAACTGCCGACACCGCCTCCTGATCAACTATTTCACCCTCCTGGAGTCGGGAACAGACGTCCAGGGGACCTTTTCCCCTTAATCACCGTTTGATAACTGGAGTGGGGAAGAACGGTAGTGGTGTATGTGATACGTGGTTACCGTGTGTTTGCACATATCTACATCCGGCTCCGCCCACAGAGAGAAACATATAAAGTGGCTTAGGAATATGACGTAGCATTATGCTTAGGCATCTGTTGCATACACACATACTAGTGGAGAATCTGGACTCCCTGAGAACGCTTTAGTCCTATTGATTTCAACAAACTTCACTTTCATCCAGTGTTACTTTATCTTACTTTTGGAAGTTTATTTCTTAGCTCACCTCAATCACCCAATATTTTTATTCCATCCACTTTTCTTTGGATTGCATTTAACTTCCAGGCACTGCTATGTAAGCCATACAAGAGACAAAGACTGGTTTTTGTGCTTCCTGTAGGATCGATAATCTTACTTCGAAAAATGTACAACTAAACCTTGTGCTTTGCAAGACATCAAAGGCAGGCATGCATATCTGCCCACTAATCAATGGTCGAAACCCACAAGGGAGCTCTACAGCAATCCTATAGACCTCTGAAGTGAAGGGAAACTAATTGCGTTGACCTCTTACAGGTAAAAGGACAAAGAATGATCATTGCTACCAAGCATTTTTAGTTTATTTTGGTTTGGTGAGAAGGCCTCTAGTGCCCTGTGAAACGGCTCTGGCTAGTAGATTGGGTCTATAGTGCGTCACCACCTTGGAGGACAAGATGGAGGACTCCTCTCTGTATTAGGATATGAATTGTATGTATATAGGGCGTCGTATCTTATGAATCCGGCATCTTGGTGCACCCATGTATCCTCTCGTTCCCAGTCATCCGATTTAAATCCTGCATGTTTGCTCAGTCGTAGGAATTGTTACACTAAGCCGCCCGCCTCCGGTCGTGTACGGCCGTAAGTTAATCATGCAGATTTGCAAGGGCACCCCTCCAGAGACGAGATGTGCGAAACCCATGTTCCCGATGACCATGGCGGCGGCCTGCGGCTAGAGATGAAGAACTCTAGTACACCCTAAACTTCTAGAAGACTGGATCCTGGCTGCACACGTACACACAAAGGTTAATACAACACCCCAAATCCATCTCTTCTGCCCCTTGCCTTGCGGTGCCCTGTTCCTGCTGAAAGCAGATCGCTTTGCTTCAGGTCTTTAGGAGCATTATATTGGGAAAAACAATGCTCTGTATGAGGGAAAACATTGATCCAGTTCTTATTATTGGGAAAAACAATGAACCAAATCACTTTTCAAAACTTAATTCTCGTTAACTTGATGCAAATATAGGTTTCTGTGGTGGATATGTTGTGATTGAACTTAATGGGTGAAGGAAATATGCCCTAGAGGCAATAATAAAGTTATTATTTATTTCCTTACATCATGATAAATGTTTATTATTCATGCTAGAATTGTATTAACCGGAAACATAATACATGTGTGAATACATAGACCAACAGAGTGTCACTAGTATGCCTCTACTTGACTAGCTCGTTAATCAAAGATGGTTATGTTTCCTAACCATGAACAAGGAGTTGTTATTTGATTAACGAGGTCACATCATTAGTAGAATGATCTGATTGACATGACCCATTCCATTAGCTTAGCACCCGATCGTTTAGTATGTTGCTATTGCTTTCTTCATGACTTATACATGTTCCTGTAACTATGAGATTATGCAACTCCCGTTTACCGGAGGAACACTTTGGGTACTACCAAACGTCACAATGTAACTGGGTGATTATAAAGGAGTACTACATGTGTCTCCAATGGTAGATGTTGGGTTGGCGTATTTTGAGATTAGGGTTTGTCACTCCGATTGTCGGAGAGGTATCCCTGGGCCCTCTCGGTAATGCACATCACATAAGCCTTGCAAGCACTGCAACTAATAAGTTAGTTGTGAGATGATGTATTACGGAACGAGTAAAGAGACTTGCCGGTAACGAGATTGAACTAGGTATTGGATACCGACGATCGAATCTCGGGCAAGTAACATACCGATGACAAAGGGAACAACGTATGTTGTTATGCGGTCTGACCGATAAAGATCTTCGTAGAATATGTAGGAGCCAATATGGGCATCCAGGTCCCGCTATTGGTTATTGACCGGAGACGTGTCTCGGTCATGTCTACATTGTTCTCGAACCGTAGGGTCCGCACGCTTAACGTTACGATGACAGTTATTATGAGTTTATGCATTTTGATGTACCGAAGGTTGTTCGGAGTCCCGGATGAGATCACGGACATGACGAGGAGTCTCGAAATGGTCGAGACGTAAAGATTGATATATTGGAAGCCTATGTTTGGGCACCGGAAGTGTTCCGGGTAAAATCGGGATTTTACCGGATTACCGGGAGGGTTACCGGAACCCCCCGAGAGGCAAATGGGCCTATTGGGCCTTAGTGGAAAAGAGAGAAGGGGCAGCCCACAGGCTAGCCGGCCGAACCCCCCTTCCCTAGTCCTATTAGGACTAGGAGAAGGGGCCGGCCCCCCTCTCTTCTCTTTCTCCCGAAGAGTCCTATTAGGAATAGGATTTGGGGGAAGGAGTCCTACTCCCGGTAGGAGTGGGACTCCTCCCTGCGCCTCCCTCCTAGCCGGCCGACCCCCTTGCCCCTGGCCTTTATATACGGGGGCAGGGGGCACCCCATAGACACACAACTTGATCCTTGAGATCGTTCCTTAGCCGTGTGCGGTGCCCCCTGCCACCAAATTCCACCTCGATCGTACCGTTGTAGTGCTTAGGCGAAGCCCTGCGTCGGTAGTACATCAAGATCGTCATCACGCCGTCGTGCTGACGGAACTCTTCCTCGACGCTTTGCTGGATCGGAGCCCGAGGAACGTCATCGAGCTGAACGTGTGCTAAGAACTCGGAGGTGCCGGAGTAACGGTGCTTGGATCGGTCGGATCGGGAAGAAGACGTACGACTACTTCCTCTACGTTGTGTGATCGCTTCCGCAGTCGGTCTGCGTTGGTACGTAGACAACACTCTCCCCTCTCGTTGCTGTGCATCACCATGATCTTGCGTGTGCGTAGGAAATTTTTTGAAATTACTGCGTTCCCCAACAGTGGCATCAGAGCCTAGGTTTTATGGTTTGATGTTATATGCACGAGTAGAACACAAGTGAGTTGTGGGCGATACAAGTCATACTGCCTACCAGCATGTCATACTTTGGTTCGGCGGTATTGTTGGCTGAGACGATCCGGACCAACCTTACGCGTACTCTTACGCGAGACCGGTTCCCTCGACGTGCTTTGCACATAGATGGCTTGCGGAAGACTGTCTCTCCAACTTTAGTTGAACCAAGTGTGACTACGCCCGGTCCTTGAGAAGGTTAAAATGGAGTCTATTTGACGAACTATCGTTGTGGTTTTGATGCGTAGGTGAGATGAGTTCTTACTTAAGCCCGTAGCAGCCACGTAAAACTTGCAACAACAAAGTAGAGGACGTCTAACTTGTTTTTGCAGGGTATGTTGTGATGTGATATGGTCAAGGCATGATGCTGATTTTATTGTATGAGATGATCATGTTTTGTAACTAAGTTATCGGCAACTGGCAGGAGCCATATGGTTGTCGCTTTATTGTATGCAATGCAATCACGATGTAATGCTTTACTAGATTACTAAACGGTAGTAATAGTCGTGGAAGCATAAGATTGGCGAGACGACAACGATGCTACGATGGAGATCAAGGTGTCGCGCCGGTGACGATGGTGATCATGACGGTGCTTCGGAGATGGAGATCACAAGCACAAGATGATGATGGCCATATCATATCACTTATATTGATTGCATGTGATGTTTATCCTTTTATGCATCTTATCTTGCTTTGATTGACGGTAGCATTATAAGATGATCTCTCACTAAATTATCAAGAAGTGTTCTCCCTGAGTATGCACCGTTGCCAAAGTTCATCGTGCCCAGACACCACGTGATGATCGGGTGTGATAAGCTCTACGTCCATCTACAACGGGTGCAAGCCAGTTTTGCACACGCAGAATACTCAGGTTATACTTGACGAGCCTAGCATCTGCAGATATAGCCTCGGAACACAGAGACCGAAAGGTCGAGCGTGAATCATATAGTAGATATGATCAACATGACAATGTTCACCATTGAAAACTACTCCATCTCACGTGATGATCGGTTATGGTTTAGTTGATTTGGATCACGTGATCACTTAGAGGATTAGAGGGATGTCTATCTAAGTGGGAGTTCCTAAGTAATTTGATTAACTGAACTTAAACTTATCATGAACTTAGTACCTGATAGTATCTTGCTTGTTTATGTTGCTTGTAGATAGATAGCTCGTGCTATTGTTCCGTTGAATTTTAATGCGTTCCTTGAGAAAGCAAAGTTGAAAGATGATGGTAGCAATTACACGGACTGGGTCCGTAACCTGAGGATTATCCTCATTGCTGCACAGAAGAATTACGTCCTGGAAGCACCGCTGGGTGACAGGCCTGCTGCTGGAGCAACGCCAGATGTTATGAACGTCTGGCAGAGCAAAGCTGATGACTACTCGATAGTTCAGTGTCCCATGCTTTATGGCTTAGAATCGGGACTTCAATGACGTTTTGAACGTCATGGAGCATATGAGATGTTCCAGGAGTTGAAGTTAATATTTCAAGCAAATGCCCGAATTGAGAGATATGAAGTCTCCAATAAGTTCTATAGCTGTAAGATGGAGGAGAACAGTTCTGTCAGTGAGCATATACTCAAGATGTCTGGGTATAATAATCACTTGATTCAGATGGGAGTTAATCTTCCAGATGACTGCGTCATTGACAGAATTCTCCAATCACTGCCACCAAGCTACAAGAGCTTCGTGATGAACTATAATATGCAAGGGATGAACAAGACTATTCCCGAGCTCTTCGCAATGCTGAAAGCTGCGGAGGTAGAAATCAAGAAGGAACATCAAGTGTTGATGGTTAGCAAAACCACTAGTTTCAAGAAAAAGGGCAAAGGGAAGAAGAAGGGAAACTTCAAGAAGAACAGCAAGCAAGTTGCTGCTCAGGAGAAGAAACCCAAGTCTGGACCTAAGCCTAAAACTGAGTGCTTCTACTGCAAGCAGACTGGTCACTGGAAGCGGAACTGCCCCAAGTATTTGGCGGATAAGAAGGATGGCAAAGTGAGCAAAGGTATATGTGATATACATGTTATTGATGTGTACCTTACTAGAGCTCGCAGTAGCACCTGGGTATTTGATACTGGTTCTATTGCTAATATTTGCAACTCGAAACAGGGACTACGGAATAAGCGGACACTAGCAAAGGACGAGGTGACGATGCGCGTGGGAAACGGTTCCAAAGTCGATGTGATCGCGGTCGGCACGCTACCTCTACATCTACCTTCGGGATTAATATTAGACCTAAATAATTGTTATTTGGTGCCAGCGTTGAGCTTGAACATTATATCTGGATCTTGTTTAATGCGAGACGGTTATTCATTTAAATCAGAGAATAATGGTTGTTCTATTTATATGAATAATATCTTTTATGGTCATGCACCTTTGAAGAGTGGTCTATTCTTTTTGAATCTCGAAGATAGTGATACACATATTCATAATGTAGAAGCCAAAAGATGCAAAGTTAATAATGATAGTGCAACTTATTTGTGGCACTGCCGTTTAGGTCATATCGGTGTAAAGCGCATGAAGAAACTCCATACTGATGGGCTTTTGGAATCACTTGATTATGAATCACTTGGTACTTGCGAACCGTGCCTCATAGGCAAGATGACTAAAACACCGTTCTCCGGTACTATGGAGAGAGCAACAGATTTGTTGGAAATCATATATACCGATGTATGTGGTCCGATGAATATTGAGGCTCGTGGCGGATATCGTTATTTTCTCACCTTCACAGATGATTTAAGCAGATATGGGTATATCTACTTAATGAAACAAAAGTCTGAAACATTTGAAAGGTTCAAAGAATTTTAGAGTGAAGTTGAAAATCATCGTAACAAGAAAATAAAGTTCCTACGATCAGATCGTGGAGGAGAATATTTGAGTTACGAGTTTGGTGTACATTTGAAAAATTGTGGAATAGTTTCGCAACTCACGCCACCCGGAACACCACAGCGAAATGGTGTGTCCGAACGTCGTAATCGTACTTTACTAGATATGGTACGATCTATGATGTCTCTTACTGATTTACCGCTATCGTTTTGGGGTTATGCTTTAGAGACGGCCGCATTCACGTTAAATAGGGCACCATCAAAATCCGTTGAGACGACGCCTTATGAACTATGGTTTGGCAAGAAACCAAAGTTGTCGTTTCTTAAAGTTTGGGGCTGCGATGCTTATGTGAAAAAGCTTCAACCTGATAAGCTCGAACCCAAAGCGGAGAAATGTGTCTTCATAGGATACCCAAAGGAAACTGTTGGGTATACCTTCTATCACAGATCCGAAGGCAAGACATTCGTTGCTAAGAATGGATCATTTCTAGAGAAGGAGTTTCTCTCGAAAGAAGTGAGTGGGAGGAAAGTAGAACTTGACGAGGTAACAGTACCTGCTCCCTTATTGGAAAATAGTACATCACAGAAAACTGTTTCTGCGACACCTATGCCAATCAGTGAGGAAGCTAATGATGATGATCATGAAGCTTCAGATCAAGATTCTACTGAACCACGTAGATCAACCAGAGTGAGATCCGCACCAGAGTGGTACGGTAATCCAGTTCTGGAAGTCATGATGCTAGATCATGATGAACCTACGAACTATGAAGAAGCGATGGTGAGCCCAGATTCCGCAAAGTGGCTTGAGGCCATGAAATCTGAGATGGGATCCATGTATGAGAACAAAGTATGGACTTTGGTTGACTTGCCCGATGATCGGCAAGCAATTGAGAATAAATGGATCTTCAAGAAAAAGACTGACGCTGACGGTAATGTTACTGTCTATAAAGCTCGACTTGTCGCAAAAGGTTTTCGACAAGTTCAAGGGGTTGACTACGATGAGACCTTCTCACCCGTAGCGATGCTTAAGTCCGTCAGAATTATCTTAGCAATTGCCGCATTTTATGATTATGAAATATGGCAAATGGATGTCAAAACTGCATTCCTGAATGGATTTCTGGAAGAAGAGTTGTATATGGTACAACCAGAAGGTTTTGTCGATCCAAAAGGAGCTAACAAAGTATGCAAACTCCAGCGATCCATTTATGGACTGGTGCAAGCATCTCGGAGTTGGAATAAACGCTTTGATAGTGTGATCAAAGCATTTGGCTTTATACAGACTTTTGGAGAAGCCTGTATTTACAAGAAAGTGAGTGGGAGCTCTGTAGCATTTTTGATATTATATGTGGATGACATATTGCTAATTGGAAATGATATAGAATTTCTGGATAGCATAAAGGGATACTTGAATAAAAGTTTTTCGATGAAAGACCTCGGGGAAGCTGCTTACATATTAGGCATAAAGATCTATAGAGATAGATCAAAACGCTTAATTGGACTTTCACAATGCACATACCTTGACAAAATTTTGAAGAAGTTCAAGATGGATCAAGCAAAGAAAGGGTTCTTGCCTGTGCTACAAGGTGTGAAATTGAGTAAGACTCAATGCCCGACCACTGCAGAAGATAGAGAGAAAATGAAAGATGTTCCCTATGCTTCAGCCATAGGCTCTATCATGTATGCAATGCTGTGTACCAGACCTGATGTGTGCCTTGCTATAAGTTTAGCAGGGAGGTACCAAAGTAATCCTGGAATGGATCACTGGACAGCGGTCAAGAACATCCTGAAATACCTGAAAAGGACTAAGGATATGTTTCTCGTATATGGAGGTGACAAAGAGCTCACCGTAAGAGGTTACGTTGATGCAAGCTTTGACACTGATCCGGACGATTCTAAATCGCAAACCGGATACGTGTTTACTTTAAACGGTGGAGCTGTCAGTTGGTGCAGTTCTAAACAAAGCGTCGTAGCGGGATCTACATGTGAAGCGGAGTACATAGCTGCTTCGGAAGCAACAAACGAAGGAGTCTGGATGAAGGAGTTCATATCCGATCTAGGTGTCATACCTAGTGCATCGGGTCCAATGAAAATCTTCTGTGACAATACTGGTGCAATTGCCTTGGCAAAGGAATCCAGATTTCACAAGAGGACCAAACACATCAAGAGACGCATCAACTCCATCCGGGATTTAGTCCAGGTGGGAGACATAGAGATTTGCAAGATACATACGGATCTGAATGTTGCAGACCCGTTGACTAAGCCTCTTCCACGAGCAAAACATGATCAGCACCAAGGCTCCATGGGTGTTAGAATCATTACAGTGTAATCTACATTATTGACTCTAGTGCAAGTGGGAGACTGAAGGAAATATGCCCTAGAGGCAATAATAAAGTTATTATTTATTTCCTTACATCATGATAAATGTTTATTATTCATGCTAGAATTGTATTAACCGGAAACATAATACATGTGTGAATACATAGACCAACAGAGTGTCACTAGTATGCCTCTACTTGACTA
Source organism: Triticum monococcum (assembly GCA_034509565.1). Classification (NCBI taxonomy): domain Eukaryota; kingdom Viridiplantae; phylum Streptophyta; class Magnoliopsida; order Poales; family Poaceae; genus Triticum; species Triticum monococcum. Next base: position 68,139,668 of record CM067842.1, on the reverse strand, counting down.
GCTCGTTAATCAAAGATGGTTATGTTTCCTAACCATGAACAAGGAGTTGTTATTTGATTAACGAGGTCACATCATTAGTAGAATGATCTGATTGACATGACCCATTCCATTAGCTTAGCACCCGATCATTTAGTATGTTGCTATTGCTTTCTTCATGACTTATACATGTTCCTGTAACTATGAGATTATGCAACTCCCGTTTACCGGAGGAACACTTTGGGTACTACCAAACGTCACAACGTAACTGGGTGATTATAAAGGAGTACTACATGTGTCTCCAATGGTAGATGTTGGGTTGGCGTATTTCGAGATTAGGGTTTGTCACTCCGATTGTCGGAGAGGTATCTCTGGGCCCTCTCGGTAATGCACATCACATAAGCCTTGCAAGCACTGCAACTAATAAGTTAGTTGTGAGATGATGTATTACGTAACGAGATTGAACTAGGTATTGGATACCGACGATCGAATCTCGGGCAAGTAACATACTGATGACAAAGGGAACAACGTATGTTGTTATGCGGTCTGACCGATAAAGATCTTCGTAGAATATGTAGGAGCCAATATGGGCATCCAGGTCCCGCTATTGGTTATTGACCGGAGACGTGTCTCGGTCATGTCTACATTGTTCTCGAACCGTAGGGTCCGCACGCTTAACGTTACGATGACAGTTATTATGAGTTTATGCATTTTGATGTACCGAAGGTTGTTCGGAGTCCCGGATGAGATCACGGACATGACGAGGAGTCTCGAAATGGTCGAGACGTAAAGATTGATATATTGGAAGCCTATGTTTGGGCACCGGAAGTGTTCCGGGTAAAATCGGGATTTTACCGGATTACCGGAAGGGTTACCGGAACCCCCCGGGAGGCAAATGGGCCTATTGGGCCTTAGTGGAAAAGAGAGAAGGGGCAGCCCACAGGCTAGCCGGCCGAACCCCCCTTCCCTAGTCCTATTAGGACTAGGAGAAGGGGTCGGCCCCCCTCTCTTCTCTTTCTCCCGAAGAGTCCTATTAGGAATAGGATTTGGGGGAAGGAGTCCTACTCCCGGTAGGAGTGGGACTCCTCCCTGCGCCTCCCTCCTAGCCGGCCGACCCCCTTGCCCCTGGCCTTTATATACGGGGGCAGGGGGCACCCCATAGACACACAACTTGATCCTTGAGATCGTTCCTTAGCCGTGTGCGGTGCCCCCTGCCACCAAATTCCACCTCGATCGTACCGTTGTAGTGCTTAGGCGAAGCCCTGCGTCGGTAGTACATCAAGATCGTCATCACGCCGTCGTGCTGATGGAACTCTTCCTCGACGCTTTGCTGGATCGGAGCCCGAGGAACGTCATCGAGCTGAACGTGTGCTAAGAACTCGGAGGTGCCGGAGTAACGGTGCTTGGATCGGTCGGATCGGGAAGAAGACGTACGACTACTTCCTCTACGTTGTGTGATCGCTTCCGAAGTCGGTCTGCGTTGGTACGTAGACAACACTCTCCCCTCTCGTTGCTGTGCATCACCATGATCTTGCGTGTGCGTAGGAAAATTTTTGAAATTACTGCGTTCCCCAACAATGGGATGTACGTCGATTTAGTGCATATTTACCGTTCAAGATTATGCTAGTTTGGTAGTGAAACTGTTATGGCGTTGCTAGAAGGAGGGCGCGAGAGGGCCGGCCGAGGGCCTTTTTGCCCGTGGCCGGGCAAGAGGGAAGGGATTTCCTTCTTAATTGTTGCTTGATTAGATTGATACATCTCCTCTCTTTATATAGAGAGGTTTACTTGACTCCCAAACAAGGCTTACTTGACCCCTAAGCAAGCGACCCTTATCTCTCATTAACCCTAAGACTAACGGGCTATACCGCCAGCCTAGGTCATTAGGCCCATTCCGTACTCTAACACTACACCTCATCTGGACATGTAGCTTGTCCTCGAGCTACAGCCTAACCAACTTATAACCGTGACTCGACGCAACACAAACCTAGCACCTAAAAACAAGCCTTTTACATCTCGGCTTGTTTTATTACTCTCAACTTGAAATGGACTGGGATGCTTTATTTTGGACCCCTTAACAAAAAGTGGACACCATCCGCACGTCGGACATGCACGTGTACAGCCACCTAGATCCCCTGGACACCATCTGAACAAAAGGAGTGCATGTGTATGGCCACCTGGAAATGGTCGCAAGAGGGACCAGCAGAGGCGCCCTCGCGGCGACCGGCGGAATGCAGTGGTGCTACGTGGTGCGCTCCTGTCGGTGACACCCTGCCTTCTCCCCGCCAGACGACTGTTGGTATGCACCGCACAACGAAGAGTGGAATGCTTGCGATGGAGAATGACGAGGAGGGGTGCGCCCCCCCAACCGTCGATGTCGCGGACTTTGAGGTCGCTGCCCACGGGGAAAACAACATGCCCAAGATCCCCGATGCAGCGGACGAGAACGAGGTCCTTTGCGCCATGAAGTGCAGTTGGGAGGAGCGGCAGCTGCAGACCACGCATCTCCCGCACACGCCGACGCGCTAGGAGGCCGCGCGCAGCAGCCTGCAGCCTCACCGCCGCCGACACGTGGCGGGTAGTGATCCAAGCCAGAAGCGGGGACGGCGACGGCGGGAACTTGATCTGCTGGATGGGGACGGCGACGACGGGAACTTGATCTGGTGGATCGGGACTTCCGCCGGCGCGGTCGATGCGGGGCCGGAGCTGACCGGCGGTGACTGCTGCAGCGGAGCACCGGGCGCGGCGGAGGCCGCCAGGAGTGGCGACTTCCATGGTAGCCAGGGTTGGGCGGTGGTGGCGATGGATGGTAGCTACAGCGGCCCGGCGAGCGCGGCGGGGACGCCCTGGTGCAGCGGCAGCGGCTGCTGCGGCGGAGCGCCGGGCGCGGCAAAGGCCGCCAGGAGCGGTGGCTGCCGCTGCAGCCAGGGCGGGGCGGTGGATGGCTGCTGCAATGGCTGCTGGTGTGGCCCAGCGAGCACGGCCGAGGCCGCCTGGTGCAGCGGCTGCCAACACAGCCACGGTGGCGCGGTGGCGGCGATGGGCGACGCAGCTGGGTGCCGCATGTAGGACCTGGCCAAGAACAGGCAGATCTCCTGGACCGTCTGGGTTAGGTCCTGCGGTGCCCCGGACACCTCCTCCGGGGTGAGGACGGCGGGGGCGGGCGCGACGGAGGATCCCGACTCAGGCAGGAGCGGGGTGTCGGTCGTGATGGTCGCCGGAGGCGACGAGTGACCGGCAGCTGATAACCCACAAGTATAGGGGATCGCAACAGTTTCGAGGGTAGAGTAGTCAACCCAAATTTATTGATTCGACACAAGGGGAGCCAAAGAATATTCTCAAGTATTAGCAGCTGAGTTGTCAATTCAACCACACCTGGAAACTTAATATCTGCAGCAAAGTGTTTAGTAGCAAAGTAATATGATAGTAGTGGTAACGATAGCAAAGGGTAACAGTAGCAAAACTAATGTTTTTGGTATTTTGTAGTGATGATAGCAATAACAACGGAAAAGTAAATAAGCGAAGAACAATATATGGAAAGCTCATAGGCAATGGATCGGTGATGGAGAATTCTGCCGGATGCGGTTCATCATGTAACAGTCATAACCTAGGGTGACACAGAACTAGCTCCAATTCATCAATGTAATGTAGGCATGTATTCCGAATATAGTCATACGTGCTTATGGAAAAGAACGTGCATGACATCTTTTGTCCTACCCTCCCGTGGCAGCGGGGTCCTAATGGAAACTAAGGGATATTAAGGCCTCCTTTTAATAGAGTACCAGAACAAAGCATTAACACATAGTGAATACATGAACTCCTCAAACTACGGTCATTACCGGTAAGTATCCCGATTATTTTCACTCCGAGGTTAACGGATCATAACACATAATAGGTAACTATAGACTTGCAAGATAGGATTAAGAACTCTCATATATTGATGAAGACATAATAGGTTAAGATCTGAAATCATGGCACTCAGGCCCTAGTGACAAGCATTAAGCATAACAAAGTCATAGCAACATCAATCTCAGAACATAGTGGATACTAGGGATCAAACCCTAACAAAACTAACTCGATTAAATGATAGGTCTCATCCAACCCATCACCGTCCAGCAAGCCTACGATGGAATTACTCACGCATGGCGGTGAGCATCATGAAATTGGTGATGGAGGATGGTTGATGATGACGATGGCGACGGATTCCCTTCTCGCGCCCTCCTTCTAGCAGCGCCACAACAATTTGGTATCAGCTAGCTTCCGTTCGATCATGTCTTCACCGCCGCCTAACCCGTCTCTTCCGCTGCTGATACGTATCCATCGTATCAACATTTCCCAACACTTTTGCCCTTGTTTTGGACTCTAACTTGCATGATTTGAATGGAACTAACCCGGACTGACGTTGTTTTCAGCAGAATTACCATGGTGTTATTTATGTGCAGAAAAAAAATCTCGGAATGACCTGAAACTTCACGGAACATATTTTCAGAAATAAAAAAATCCTTGCAAAAGATGAAGACCAGGGGGCCCACCACCTGTCCACGAGGGTGGGGGGCGCGCCCCCTACCTCGTGGGCCCCCTAGAGCTCCTCCGACCTCAACTCCAACTCTATATATTTGCTTTCGGGGAGAAAAAAAATAAGAGAGAAGGATTCATCGTGTTTTACGATACGGAGCCGCTGCCAAGCCCTAAAACCTCTCGGGAGGGCTGACCTGGAGTTCGTTCGGGGCTCCGGAGAAGGGAATCCGTCGCCATCATCATCATCAACCATCCTCCATCACCAATTTCATGATGCTCACCGCCGTGCGTGAGTAATTCCATCGTAGGCTTGCTGGACGGTGATGGGTTGGATGAGATCTATCATGTAATCGAGTTAGTTTTGTTAGGGTTTGATCCCTAGTATCTACTATGTTCTGAGATTGATGTTGCTATGACTTTGCTATGCTTAATGCTTGTCACTAGGGCCCGAGTGCCATGATTTCAGATCTGAACCTATTATGTTTTCATCAATATATGAGAGTTCTTGATCCTATCTTGCAAGTCTATAGTCACCTATTAGGTGTCATGATCCGTTAACCCCGAAGTGACAATAATTGGGATACTTACCGGTGATGACCGTAGTTTGAGGAGCTCATGTATTCACTATGTGTTAATGCTTTGTTCCGGTACTCTATTAAAAGGAGGCCTTAATATCCCTTAGTTTCCATTAGGACCCCGCTGCTACGGGAGGGTAGGACAAAAGATGTCATGCAAGTTCTTTTCCATAAGCACGTATGACTATATTCGGAATACATGCCTACATTACATTGATGAATTGGAGCTAGTTCTGTGTCACCCTAGGTTATGACTGTTCGCATCCGGCATAATTCTCCATACCGATCCATTGCCTATGAGCTTTCCATATATTGTTCTTCGCTTATTTACTTTTTCGTTGTTATTGCTATCATCACTACAAAATACCAAAAACATTACTTTTGCTACCGTTACCCTTTGCTATCGTTACCACTACTATCATATTACTTTGCTACTAAACACTTTGCTGCAGATATTAAGTTTCCAGGTGTGGTTTAATTGACAATCACCTGCTAATACTTGAGAATATTCTTTAGCTCCCCTTGTGTCGAATCAATAAATTTGGGTTGAATACTCTACCCTCGAAACTGTTGCGATCCCCTATACTTGTGGGTTATCAAGACTATTTTCTGGCGCCGTTGCCGGGGAGCATAGCTCTATTCTTTGAGTCACTTGGGATTTATATCTGCTTATCATTATGAAGAACTTGAGAGATCCAAAAACCAAGATATATCCCTCAACTACGAGGGGAGGTAAGGAACTGCCATCTAGCTCCGCACTTGATTCACCTTCTGTTTTGAGTAAGCTTGCGACACCTAAACCTGCTTCTGCTATTCGTTCTGATGTGTCACATGTTATTGATGATGCCACTTCTGCTATGCATGATACTTATGATGAAACTACTTCTATGCTTGATATACTGTGCCACTTGGTGAATTTCTTGATGAACAACTTGCTAGGGTTAGAGAGAATGAAAATATTGAATCGGATAATATTGATGAAAGTGATGATGAAGACTTGCCTGTTATTCCTAAGGGTTATGTTTTTGATAAAGAAGCTTCTTTAGATATTTTAGCTTGCAAAGATAGTTATGAACTTAAGAGGTTATTAGCTAAATGGAATAAGCAATCTCTAAATGCTAGGATGAAACCTGACCCTGCTTTTGCTACTTCACCTATCTTTGTTACTGATAAGGATTATGAATTCTCTGTTGATCCTGATATAATTACTTTGGTTGAATCTGATCCTTTCCATGGCTATGAATCTGAAACTGTTCTGGCACATCTTACTAAATTAAATGATATAGCCACCCTGTTCACTAATGATGAGAGAACTCGTTACTTTTATATCCTTAAAATATTTCCGTTCTCATTAAAGGGTGATGCTAAGATATGGTTTAATTCTCTTGATCCTGGTTGTGTGCATAGTCCCCAGGATATGATTTATTACTTCTCTACTAAATATTTCCCTGCTCATAAGAAACAAGCCGCTTTAAGGGATATATATAATTTTGTGCAAATTGAAGAAGAGAGTCTCCCACAAGCTTTGGGGAGGCTTCTCCAATTACTTAATGCTTTGCCTGATCATCCTCTTAAGAAAAATGAAATACTTGATATCTTTTATAATGGACTAACCGATGCCTCCAGAGATTACATGAATAGTTGTGCTGGTTCTGTTTTCAGGGAAAGAACGCCGGATGAAGATGAAATTCTATTGAATAATATGTTGACAAATGAAAATAATTGAACACTTCCTGAGCCTATTCCTAAACCAACTCCGAAGAAGAGAGGTGTTCTATTTCTCAGTCCTGAAGATATGCAAGAGGCAAAGAAATCTATGAAAGAAAAAGGTATTAAAGCTGGAGATGTTAAGAATTTATCTCCAATTGAAGAAACATATGATCTTAATCCATTACCTATTGAAGAAACTCATGGTCTTGATAACCCGACACACGTAGTAAAGGTAAATTCTCTCTATAGATATGACAAAGCTGAAATCCCATTTACTAAGTTTGCTAGCCCATGCTTAGATGAGTTTGATAAATTTATGGTTACGCAAGAAGATTTTAATGCTTATTTTGGTAGACAATTGAAATACAATTCAAATATGCTTTAACACTTGGGTGATTATATGGCTAATGTTAAAGGTGAACTTAAACTTATTAGTAAACATGCTTCTATGGTTACCACTCAAGTAGAACAAGTACTTAAAGCAAAAAATGATTTGCTCAATTAATTGAATAGTAAGAATAATAATTATGCTGTTAGAGTGGCTACTAGAACTGGTAGAATGACTCAGGAACCTTTGTATTCTGAAGGCCATCCTAAGAGAATTGAGCAAGATTCTCAGAGAAATAATATAGATGCACCTAGTCCTTCTAAAAGGAAGAAAAAGAAAAATGACAGGACTTTGCATGCTTCTAGTGAACCTATTGCTCAACCACCTGAGAATCCAAATGATATTTCTATTTCTGATGCTGAAACACAATCTCGTAATGAACCTGAAACTAGTGATAATGTTAAAGATAATGTTCATGATGATGCTCAACCTAGTAATGATAATGATATAGAAATTGAACCTACTGTTGATCTTGATAACCCACAATCAAAGAATCAACGTTATGATAAGAAAGACTTTGTTGCTAGGAAACACGGTAAGGAAAGAGAGCCTTGGGTTCAGAAACCCATGCCTTTTCCTCCTAAACCATCCAAGAAAAAGGATGATGAGGGTTTTGAGCGCTTTGCTGAAATGATTAGACCTATCTTTTTGCGTATGCGATTAACTGATATGCTCAAAATGAATCCTTATGCTAAGTATATGAAAGATATTGTTACAAATAAAAGAAAGATACCGGAAGCTGAAATTTCCACCATGCTTGCTAACTATACTTTTAAGGGTGGAATACCAAAGAAACTTGGAGATCCAGGAGTACCCACTATACCATGCTGCATTAAAAGAAATTATGTTAAAACTGCTTTATGTGATCTTGGAGCCGGTGTTAGTGTTATGCCTCTCTCTTTATATCGTAGACTTGATTTGAATGAGTTGACACCTGCTGAAATATCTTTGCAAATGGCTGATAAATCAACTGCTATACATGTCGGTATTTGTGAGGATGTGCCTGTTGTAGTTGCAAATGTTACTATTTTAACGAACTTTGTTATTCTTGATATCCCCGAGGACGATAGTATGTCTATTATTCTTGGAAGACTCTTTTTGAATACTACAGGGGCTGTTATTGATTGCACTAAAGGCATTGTCACTTTTCATGTTAATGGTAATGAGCATACGGTACACTTTCCGAGGAAACAACCTCAAGTTCATAGTATCAACTCTATTGGAAAAATTACATCGATTATATTTGGAGGTTTTGAATTTCCTCTTCCTACTGTCAAGAAGAAATATGATATTCTTATTATTGGGATGTGCATATCACCGTTGAGGTAACATAGTGTTATTCGAAATTTCTCCGGTTCCATGTTATTTGGAATGAGTTCGTTAACAAGACTTGATCAACCTTGTTAGTGGATTCCTTTTGATGAGCCTGAGATGGATGAAACTAGAAGGCACAACCTTCTGTACCCTACTTTTACTTTCTGTTATTTATTTTAAATAAAATAAAAATAGTTTCTGTCTATTATCTGAATTATCCGTGCAATATAAAAATACCCCGAAAATAAAAGTTCTCCAAATGCCCTGAAATTTAAATATGATTTTTTCTAGAATATTTGAGAATATTTGGCACTGAGAACACAGCAGGAGGAGCTGGCACCTGGCCACGAGGGTCAGGGGCGCGCCCTACCCCCCTGGGCGCCCCTGCCTCGTGGGCCCACGGTGGCCCCCCCTCCACTTATTCTTGCACCCACACACTTCTTCTTCCTCCCACATACACGAATATCCAGCTCAAGCTCGAGTTCTAGCTCATTTTGCTGCCATTTTAGATCTCCTTGCTCAAAGCACCTTTCACAAAACTGCTTGGAGAGATTGTTCCTTGGTATGTGACTCCTCCATTAGTCCAATTAGTTTTTGTTCTCGTGCTTTATTCATTACATATTTTTGCTGCTTAGGTGACCCTGTTCTTGAGCTTGGATGTCAAATTTATATGGTCAAAAGTAGTTTTGATGCATGATATAGGCTCTAGACACTTGTAGGAGTAGTGGCTATCAATTTTGTTGAGTTTGGTTTACTTTTATTTTGAAGTTACTAAAAATTTCAGAATTTTTCAGAAAATAATGAAGAGATTTTTGAGGGGCTCATCGAGCCGAAGCTCGAAGGAAAAGCAAAATGAAAAGGCAGCGAAGCCCAAGTATAATCTGCCTCGTGCCGCGGAGGTTCGGCCGTGTGAATGGCCTCTCGATGAATTCTAGGGAGCAGCCGGGATTTATGATGATTTTTATGAATTGGCTGAGAATGCAGGCCTCACCGCTTTCCTCCACGACCAACGCGACCAGTATCTCTTACTCATAAATATCTTTGTGCAAAACTTTCATTTTCATTCTAGGAGCTCACCACCTACGGTGGAGTTTTATTTATATGATGAGCATAAGGAGATGTCACTTTATGATTTTTGTCGGGTTTGTTTGGTCCCTTTCAAGGGCACGACAAAGGAACCACATCGCGGCGATGTGGATGGGTTTATTGATACCATCACTATAGGGGAAACGAGGAAGGTTTCCGATGCACGAATCACTAGCATACATTTTCCTGTTTTACGCTACTTTGCAATATTTGCTAGTCGTTGCTTAACTGGTCGCGGAAACTGTGGAAACCTTAGTGTTCCTGATATTATTATTTTGTTCCACGGTTTATTCAGTGATAACTCTGTTAGTATGAGCGGTATTATTGCTAAACGGTTAAGTCTGAACCGTACAAAGGGCCCCATCTTTGGAGGCATCTATGCTTTACGCGTAGCTGCACATTTTAACATACCTATTAGGCATTATGGGAAGGAAGAAAAATTGCTGCCTTGTGTTTATTTAGATTATAAGAGTATGGTGGCACACGATTTTATTGTTAAGAATAGGGAAGGGGAGCTTAAATACAAATTGTTCTTTCATAAACATCATCCTGAGACTATTACCATGCCTGCTCCTTCCTTGTTTGATTTATCTTCAGGCCAGTACCTTGTTCCGTTAGAGGCTATTCACGCCTACCGAAACCCTACATCAGCCATAGAGCCAGAGTCGGAACCACAAGTTGATCCTCCACGACAGTCTAATTACCACTGGCATCCAGAGATGATTGCCAACCAGTGGCAATCATAGTCTTCTTCATCTCAGTACGACCCCAACTATTACTATGGATATCCGCCAGGCCAACCGTGGCCATAGACCAACTTAGGCCAAAAGCCTAAGCTTGGGGGAGTACATATTTCTCACCGACATTATATTCATGTTCAGACACTCATTGCTAGATGTCGGTGCTCATACTTTTTCATTGTATCATCCATGCTAATTTATTTCCTTTTTATGCTTTCTTCTTGTGTGTTTAATAAACCATATGGAAAACCAAAAAAAATAGTTGTAGCTTTTAGCTAGTTTTAATTTCTATGCTTGTAGTAGTAATTAAAAAGAAAACCTAAAAATATTTCCTGTTCTTCTTTTGCTTGTTGGGAGCTTTCCCGTGTAAATAGTTTTATTCCTTTTCTTTTCTTTGGGGTCGATAGGAGAAGACCATGATTAAATTGTTGAAGTGGCTCTTATATGCATTATTGTTGATCTGACAAAAGAGCCCATATTGCCTTGTCTTCTCCTGTTTAGTGAATGCTTGCAGATTCCAGCTTAGTCCAATGCACGCGCACTATTATTATTATCCACATCGTTCGGTCGTGCAAGTGAAAGGCAATTATGACGATATATGGTGGAATGTCTGAGATGAAAAAAGCTGGTATGAACTCGAACTCTCTTATTTTTGTAAATATGATTAGTTCATCATTCCTGATTCAGCCTATTATGAATAAACATGTTTGCAATGACAACTAGAGATCATAGTTTCTTCTGCCATCCTTGATTAGCTACGAGCTTATAATGGTTTACCTTGCGTGCCAACATTGCTATTAAAATGGTTGTGATGTGGTATGATAGGGTGGTATCCTCCTCTGAACGATTTAAGTGACTTGACTTGGCGCATGTTCACGCATGTAGTTGAAACAAAATCAACATAGCCTTCACGATATTTATGTTCATGGTGGATTATATCCCACTCATGCTTGCATTTGGTGTTGATTAATTTTAATGCATGTTCATGACTGTTGTGCTCTCTAGCTGGTCGCTTCCAAGTCTTTTGCTAGCCTTCACCTGTACTAAGCGGGAATACTGCTTGTCCATCCAACTCCATAAACCCCAAAGTTATTCCATATGAGTCCACCATACCTACCTATATACGGTATCTACCTGCCGTTCCAAGTAAATTTGTATGTGCCAAACTCTAAACCTTCAAATAAATATTCTGTTTTGTATGCTCGAATAGCTCACGTATCAACTAGGGTTGTCCGTATCTTCCATGTTAGGCGGATTATTCTCAAGAGGAGTGGACTCCGTTCCTCGCTCACGAGAAAGTGGCTGGTCACCGGGATGCCAAGTCCCATGCTTTATGCAAACTAAATCAAAATAATTGCAAACAAAACTCTCCCTGAGACTCTTGTTAGTTGGAGACACTCGTTGTTTCGAGCAAGCCATGAATTGATGCTTGTTGGTGGAGGGGGAGTATAAACTTTACCATTCTGTTTGGGAACCGCCTATGTGTGTAGCATGGAAGATATTGCCATCTCTTGGTTGTTCTGTTGACAATGAAAGTATACCGCTCAAAATATTATTCACCTCTATTTCAAAACCGAGCTCTGACACCTCTACAAATCCCTGCTTCCCTCTGCGAAGGGCCTATCTATTTACTTTTATGGTGAGTCATCATCCTCTTATTAAAAAACACCAGTTGGAGAGCACCACTGTCATTTGCATTTATTATTGTTAGTTTACATTGAGTATGACTTGACTGGATCTCTTTTACCATGAATTACAATGTCTAGTCAGTCCTTGATCTTTAAAGGTGCTCTCCATTTATGTTTTGCAGTCCCAGAAAGGGCTAGCGAGATACCATCTTGTTATATCATATTATGATTGTTTTGAGAAAGTGTTGTCATCCGAGATTTATTATTATTGCTCGCTAGTTGATTATGCCATTGATATGAGTAAACATGAGACCTAAGCGTTATTGTGAATATGGTTAGTTCATAATCTTTGGTGAAAACTTGAATGCTGGCTTTACATATTTACAACAACAAGAGAAAATAGAGTTTGTAAAAGTTTTTCTTTATCACTTTCAGTTTATCAACTGAATTGCTTGAAGACAAGCAAAGGTTTAAGCTTGGGGGAGTTGATACGTCTCCGTCGTATCTACTTTTCCAAACACTTTTTCCCTTGTTTTGGACCCTAACTTGCATGATTTGAATGGAACTAACCGGGCTGACGCTGTTTTCAGCAGAATTACCATGGTGTTATTTATGTGCAGAAACAAAAGTTCTCGGAATGACCTGAAACTTCACGGAACATCTTTTCGGAAATAAAAAAAATCCTTGCAAAAGATGAAGACAAGGGGGCCCACCTGTTGGGGAACGCAGTAATTTCAAAAAAATTCCTACGCACACGCAAGATCATGGTGATGCACAACAACGAGAGGGGAGAGTGTTGTCTACGTACCAACGCAGACCGACTTCGGAAGCGATCACACAACGTAGAGGAAGTAGTCGTACGTCTTCTTCCCGATCCGACCGATCCAAGCACCGTTACTCCGGCACCTCCGAGTTCTTAGCACACGTTCAGCTCGATGACGTTCCTCGGGCTCCGATCTAGCAAAGCGTCGAGGAAGAGTTCCGTCAGCACGACGGCGTGATGACGATCTTGATGTACTACCGACGCAGGGCTTCGCCTAAGCACTACAACGGTACGATCGAGGTGGAATTTGGTGGCAGGGGGCACCGCACACGGCTAAGGAACGATCTCAAGGATCAAGTTGTGTGTCTATGGGGTGCCCCCTGCCCCCGTATATAAAGGCCAGGGGCAAGGGGGTCGGCCGGCTAGGAGGGAGGCGCAGGGAGGAGTCCCACTCCTACCGGGAGTAGGACTCCTTCCCCCAAATCCTATTCCTAATAGGACTCTTCGGGAGAAAGAGAAGAGAGGGGGGCCGGCCCCTTCTCCTAGTCCTAATAGGACTAGGGAAGGGGGGTTCGGCCGGCTAGCCTGTGGGCTGCCCCTTCTCTCTTTTCCACTAAGGCCCAATAGGCCCATTTGCCTCCCGGGGGGTTCCGGTAACCCTCCCGGTAATCCGGTAAAATCCCGATTTTACCCGGAACACTTCCGGTGCCCAAACATAGGCTTCCAATATATCAATCTTTACGTCTCGACCATTTCGAGACTCCTCGTCATGTCCGTGATCTCATCCGGGACTCCGAACAACCTTCGGTACATCAAAATGCATAAACTCATAATAACTGTCATCGTAACGTTAAGCGTGCGGACCCTACGGTTCGAGAACAATGTAGACATAACCGAGACACGTCTCCGGTCAATAACCAATAGCGGGACCTGGATGCCCATATTGGCTCCTACATATTCTACGAAGATCTTTATCGGTCAGACCGCATAACAACATACGTTGTTCCCTTTGTCATCGGTATGTTACTTGCCCGAGATTCGATCGTCGGTATCCAATACCTAGTTCAATCTCGTTACCGGCAAGTCTCTTTACTCGTTCCGTAATACATCATCTCACAACTAACTTATTAGTTGCAGTGCTTGCAAGGCTTATGTGATGTGCATTACTGAGAGGGCCCAGAGATACCTCTCCGACAATCGGAGTGACAAACCCTAATCTCGAAATACGCCAACCCAACATCTACCATTGGAGACACCTGTAGTACTCCTTTATAATCACCCAGTTACGTTGTGACATTTGGTAGTACCCAAAGTGTTCCTCCGGTAAACGGGAGTTGCATAATCTCATAGTTACAGGAACATGTATAAGTCATGAAGAAAGCAATAGCAACATACTAAACGATCGGGTGCTAAGCTAATGGAATGGGTCATGTCAATCAGATCATTCTACTAATGATGTGACCTCGTTAATCAAATAACAACTCCTTGTTCATAGTTAGGAAACATAACCATCTTTGATTAACGAGCTAGTCAAGTAGAGGCATACTAGTGACACTCTGTTGGTCTATGTATTCACACATGTATTATGTTTCCGGTTAATACAATTCTAGCATGAATAATAAACATTTATCATGATGTAAGGAAATAAATAATAACTTTATTATTGCCTCTAGGGCATATTTCCTTCACCACCACCTGTCCACGAGGGTGGGGGGCGCGCCTGCCCCCTAGGGCGCGCCCCCTACCTCGTGGCCCCCCTGGAGCTCCTCCGACCTCAACTCCAACTCTATATATTTGCTTTCAGGGAGAAAAAAAATAAGAAAGAAGGATTCATCGCGTTTTACAATACGGAGCCGACACCAAGCCCTAAAACCTCTCGGGAGGGCTGATCTGGAGTCCCTTCGGGGCTCCGGAGAAGGGAATCTGTCGCCATCGTCATCATCAACCATCATCCATCACCAATTTCATGATGATCACCGCCGTGCGTGAGTAATTCCATCGTAGGCTTGCTGGACGGTGATGGGTTAGATGAGACCTATCATTTAATCAAGTTAGTTTTGTTAGGGTTTGATCCCTAGTATCCACTATGTTCTGAGATTGATGTTGCTATGACTTTGTTATGCTTAATGCTTGTCACTAGGGCCCGAGTGCCATGATTTCAGATCTGAACCTATTATGTCTTCATCAATATATGAGAGTTCTTAATCCTATCTTGCAAGTCTATAGTTACCTATTATGTGTTATGATCCGTTAACCTCGGAGTGACAATAATCGGGATCTTACCGGTGATGACCTGTAACGCCCTCGATGCGGCTATATCTCCCACGTGTCGAAGCACGACTTAGAGGCATAACCGCATTGAAAGCAATGTCGCAAGTGAGGTAATCTTCACAGAACCCATGTAATACATAAGGGAAAAAGATACATAGTTGGCTTACAATCGCCTCTTCACACAATTACATGAATAAAGCATTACATCATCCAGATACAATCAAGGTCCGACTTCGGAACCAAAATAAACGAAGAACCCCAAATGCGACAAAGGTCCCCGATCGACCCCAACTGGGCTCCACTACTGATCAACTAGAACGGAACAACACAAAGGACAAGATATTCATCGACCTCCTCCTTGAGCTTGGTTGCGTCGTCTGCACGAACTCATTGGCACCTGCAAACTGGTTTTGGAAGTATCTGTGAGTCACAGCGACTCAGCAATCTCGCACCCTCGCGATCAAGACTATTTAAGCTTATGGGTAAGGTAAAAGGTATGAGGTGGAGCTGCAGCAAGCGACTAGCATATATGGTGGCTAAACATACGCAAAAGAGAGCGAGAGGAGAAGGCAAAGCACGGTCGTTAACAGTATGATCAAGAAGTGATCCTAAACAACCTACGTCAAGCATAACTCCAACAACCGTGTTCACTTCCCGGACCCCACCGGAAAGAGACCATCACGGTTACACACGCAGTTGATACATTTTAATTAAGGTCGACTTTAGGTTTTCTACAACCGGACGTTAACAAATTCCCATCTTCCCATAACCGCGGGCACGGCTTTCGGAAGTTCAATCCCTGCAGGGTGTCCCAACTTAGCCCATCACAAGCTCTCACGGTCAACGAAGGAATAGGCCTCCACTCGAGACGTTCCGATCAGACTCGGTATCCCGGTACAACAAGACATTTCGACAGGGTAAAACTAAACCAACAACACCGCCCGAATATGCCGACAAATCCCGATAGGAGCTGCACATATCTCTTTCTCAGGGCACACTCAGATAAGCTCTCCATACAACTAAAACCAAACCTCGAGTTTCCCCGAGGGGGCGCTGCACAGGACTCTAGTACGGACCAACACTCAGAGGAGCACTGGCCCGGGGGGGTAAAATAATGATGACCCTTGAGCCGGCCGACTCAAGGGAAAGAAAAGGCTAGGTGGCGAATGGTAAAACCAATGTTGGGCATTGTTGGAAGAGCTTTACTTAAGGCGAACTGTCAATGGGTTCCCATTATAGCCCAACCGCGTAAGGGACGCAAAATCCGGGAACATAACACCGATATGACGGAAACTAGGGCGGCAAGAGTGGAACAAAACACCAGGCATAAGGCTGAGCCTTCCACCCTTTACCAAGTATATAGATGCATTAATTAAATAAGATATATTGTGATATCCCAACAAGTAAATCATGTTCCAACAAGGAACAACATCTCCATGTTCCCACAAGGAACAAACTTCAATCTTCACCTGCAACTAACAACGCTATAAGAGGGGCTGAGCAAAGTGGTAACATAGCCAAACAACGGTTTGCTAGGACAAGGTGGGTTAGAGGCTTGGTTTAACAATATGGGAGGCATGATAAGCAAGTGGTAGGTATCGCAGCATAGGCATAGCAAAGAGCGAGCAACTAGCAAGCAAAGATAGTAGTGATTTCGAGGGTATGATCATCTTGCCTGAAATCCCGCAAGGAAGAAGAACGAGTCCATGAAGAAGACAAACGGACGTAGTCGAACGGGTACTCACAAACACGACGTTACCGGAACCAACCCGAAGAAGCAACACCGGAAAAGGAACACACAATATATTATACAAACCACACATGAACATGGTATGATATGCGGGATGCGGAATGCGATGCATATGCATGATTTGACAAGGAATGCATGAACCTGGACTCAACTTGGAAATCCAAGAGTGCCACTGGAAAGGTGAGGTGATTTCGGTTGAAATCAATATAAAGATCACCGGAATCGGAGTTACGGTTTGGAAATGGCAAGCGATTCAATATGGCACCGGTCTGCGATTTACAGCAAGTAGGCAACTAAATGCAATGAGATGAACATGCTACAGCACTCAAACATGGCAACGAAATACATGGCAGGGAAGCATTCATGATGCTTAACAAAAGTCTAGCACTGAGCTACGGCCAATTCATCCATTAGGAGGTTCAAACAAGCATGGCAAAAACGCAAACGGTAAACAGATCTCAGACTTAGTGAAATTAACACTTGTCTGGAATTTCAGATCATATAGCCCTCTTCGGAGCAACAAAATAACATGCTACAGGACCTGAACATGACAAGGAAAGACATGGCATGGAGCTACTCAACAAGCTTAACAAAAGTCCCTTAGTGACCTTGAGCCAAAAGGGATCACAAAATATACTAACAAGCACACGAACATAGCAAAAACATAATCAGTTATCAGACATAGTGAAAACTGGGACATGTTGAAACATAACTCACGAAGGCATGTATACGAGCTCGATGCACTCACCACGGAGCAAGTCATGGCTAGACAAGCATACATCCATTAAGAAGGAACAAAATTCAGGCTAGACATGGCAAGAACAATGGCATAGCATGCACGGATCAACTACAATAACATCGGCAAAATCGCAAACAAGTTAACGATCTGCCCAGATTCACAACGAAGCAAAAGTAGAGCTCGATTGACTCAAGCTAGGGTACTCCATATATGCAAACAAATACATGGATGGATAGAGCGCTACAATGTTAACAAAACTCATTTACTGATCATCCTCAAAAGAGGCACGGATCACTAGGAAACAACATGAACATATGGCATCATGAACTAAACAATCCCAGGACTTAGTGGAAATGCTAAGTCCCTGAAAACAGAATTACCAAGTGCCTCACTTTGCAAGCTTGCACTAGTCACCACACACATCACAAAAATATATGGGTTGCACCTCTGGAAAGATAACAAAACCCTTAACAAAACATATTTAGAACTCATGGGCATATCATGCACACAATAATCATGGAAAAAATGACAAATATCTAAGATGAACTAGCAGATCTGACAATTAACACAAGTAGCCCTCTTATAACAGCATTTCGGGCACCAAGATTACCTCAAATGAAAATGATGCAATGGAATGAAATGATGTACTCTCCGAGACGAACATTTTGATATGCTATATGCATGAATCGGAGCTACGGATGCAAAGTTGCGAGGCCTCGAACAGGGCAACATGGATCTGCAATTCCGGGGACTTAGTGAAAATATACCTCCGCGAAAGTCAACGCGTGACGGAGATATCTAGGACGAGGAGATCCGGATCTGGACGGGACGTTTGGATGGACGCGCGGGTGGGTCTGATCCCGCTTCGCGGATCTCGTCGGAGAGGTTCGCCGAAGACGGGGAAGACGGCTGGAGAGGTGGGGTGCGGTCGCCGGATCTGGCTGGAGTAGCCGCGGCGCTCGTCGGCGTTGGCGGCGGCTGGAACGGGGCGGCGAGGCGGCGGTGGTGGCCGGCGTCGAGGGATATGGAGGCACGTGCGGCGGCGCAAGCATGGCGGCGGCGGCAGTTGCCGGCGATGGAGGCGGCGGAGAGAGGTGGCGCCACATGGCGAGTGGTGGTTGGCTGCAGAGGCGGCTGAGGCCGACGTGGCGCGACGCCATAGGTCGGAGCGACGTGGAGGGGCGCGGTGGACATGTCCAGCGGCGGGACGGACACGTCCGGTGGCGCGGAGAGGTGGTAGACTAGGGTTTCGTCCGCGAAAATGGACGGGGAGGACATATTTATAGGTAGAGGGAGCTAGGAGAGTCCAAATGAGGTGCGGTTTTCGGCCACGCGATCGTGATCGAACGACCGAGATGATGGAGAGGGTTTTGGTGGGTTTTGGGCCAAATTGGAAGGGTGTTGGGCTGCAACACACACGAGGTCTTTTCGGTCCCTCGGTTAACCGTTGGAGCATCAAACGAAGTCCAAATGATACGAAACTTGACAGGCGGTCTACCGGTAGTAAACCAAGGCCGCATGACAAGTCTCGGTCCAATCCGGAAATGTTTAATCCCCACACATGAAAGAAAGGTAGAAATGACCACCGGAGGAGAACGAAGCGCCGGATTGCAAAACGGACAACGGGGAAAATGCTCGGATGCATGAGGCAAACACGTATGCAAATGAAATGCACATGATGACATTATATGCAATGAATGACACGCAAGCAATGACAAGGCAACAACAGTGAATAACTGGACGACACCTAGCACATCGGTCTCGGGGCGTTACAACACTCCACCACTACGAGAGGATCTCGTCCCGAGATCTAGAATGGCACCGGAGGGAAAACGGAAGAGAAAGAGAAACGGTAAAACTAAGTTGCTTCTTTGACAAACGAGTGAAACCAAAGAACCTTGCGAGGTTGAACAAATAGAAAAGAATAATACAATAGAGATAAACAAAGTGAAAAACACTCCGTTAGCCAAGGTGTCGGAAATACGACGAAAAAGACAAGCTTAAGTGACAATATAGACATTTAAGCCACTCCGGTCAAAACAAAATTGAGAGGGAATAAGAATGAAATAATTTGGACAGTACTCCGGTTGAGAAGGGAAGAAAACATGATAAGATGAGAGAACTTGGAAAGATGGCACGACACTCCGGTTAAATGGATAGGCATGAAAAGAACATGATCTTGACAAAACGAGATGATGGGTTGAAAAGAGAAACATCATAATGCCTCCAGAACAAAAGAATAGAGGATAGATAATTGAAATAGGCGAATGGAGAAGAAAATGCCAACTTCTGCCACAATAGAGTTTGACAAGGCATCTTTAGGAGAAGGATCGAACGGAGTTGTTGGAACACCAACAATGAGAAGAATAAGCTTGATATGGTCTTCTGGAGTACATCTCAAATATTATGAGGTGACCACCTGCCGCTCACGGGAAAAGAATTGGATTGATATGACAAGGAGACGAGAAAAAACTATTTCACCGGGAGAATAGATGAAGAACTTGGGTCATATATTATCACCATTAATAGCATTAATCCTTAGGCAAAAGCTTTAGGTGAAATATAACCCCAAACAACTCCAATGACGAGATTGATGGATTTAAAATACCTCATTCATGACAACATGTGAATCATGAAACGTGAATTCAAATTATCAAGAATGACATAATACCACCTCCAATGATATG
Organism: Triticum monococcum; assembly: GCA_034509565.1. Classification (NCBI taxonomy): domain Eukaryota; kingdom Viridiplantae; phylum Streptophyta; class Magnoliopsida; order Poales; family Poaceae; genus Triticum; species Triticum monococcum. The sequence continues at coordinate 68,119,526 of CM067842.1, read as the reverse complement.
GTAGAAAAAATGCACTCTGGATTGCAAGATGAAGAATACTTGAGTTCCTCTGAAAAGAATCTCGATGAACACTTCGAGAAGGAATTAAATCATTGGTGAACCATCCTGTAGAACCTCCATGAAGAACTCCGGTAATGAAAGAATGATCAAATGAAAGAAAGAGAAGTTGAAAGCACAAGGTGAATCCTTGTAATGACTTAGATGGATCTCTGTGATGAAATAGTTGAAAAAGGTTGGAACTCCAGGAAAAGAAAGATGAGCAATTGAAACCAAGAATTTAGTCATCGTGAACAAACTCCGGGAGAAAACATTAACATATGGATGAAACAAGAATAAGAATTACATTATGCTTATCCTTCACCAATTTAATTGATGATAAACAATGGATTTGGCATATTACTTATTCTCGTGAAAAGGATTAAAGAAAGATATCGATAACTTGAGAAGGTCTTCAACGATCCACCGGTAGAGTCGAAACAACAAATGAATTGATATGATAACGAAAGAAGAGGAATCTTGTACGAACCACCATAAGAATTGGTTATGAACAAAGTAAAGATAAAGAAACACCGGGAAGAATTAACAAATAAATGAAGATGCTTGAGAGAATTTATATATGAGAGAACGGAGAGATGACGAGCTGACTAAAGAACACTTGAACGATGCACCGGTAAGATTTGGAGAATGATAACTGGAAGCTAAGAATGAATAAACCTGACTTGATGGACTCCGGATAACAAACTGAGAAGACTCTTAAATTTCTCCGGATAGGTGAAAAGGATTCTTACAATCAAAACAATTATGAGATGATTTCCGAGAATGGGGCAAGATATGGAGGAAAACTCTTCTTCGGTCTTAAAAAGATGAGAATGACAACGAGAAACACCACCAAGAATTATTGAGGCACACCAGAATGAATAATGGAAAGGTAGAACCAACAATGAAAAGAAAATTGAGAGATCTTGGAGAAACACATCTGACTGATGAAAATCATTCTTACATCAAACTTTAGAAAAGAATTTGAGAAGCTCCGGAAAAATAATAAGAATCAGGTAAGATCCTGGGAAAAAAACCTGTGGGTTAGGGCCCACTCAAGAGAAAACACCGTTAGAATGATTAAAAAGAGACATTTCACCGGTTGAATTAAAAGGCTTGAATGAGAGAACATCCTCGAGAGATCTTGAACGAAAGCAGAGTGGAAACACGGATCTTCGAGATATATTGAGCACTCCGGAACAATTGAATAGCAAGAAATGACTGAATATGAGGTGCACCGGCATGAGAAGGTATTTGCAACGAGGAAAGGATATAATTGGCAAAGCTTGAATTGAATTCATCGGATAAAAGAGAACGAAGAATGATGAACTAGAAGCTCCGTTAGCATCTTCCTGAGAATCACCGGATAAGAACATTGACGAAGAAGAATGGAGAGACTTCATATGAATAAAAGGATACTTGATTAAGAATTCTGAGTCGTCGAAGAAAAATGGGTGGGTGGGCGGGAAAACAAAGAAAATTTGGGATGGATGGAACGAACATCGTTGAGAAGAACTGATAATTGATCTTGCGGACGTTGAAAAAGAATGGATTCGCTTGAGGAGAAAACACACCGGTTTAAAAAGATTGACATGACAATCTCGATGATCAAGAAGGATTAGTATTCACATCGGAGTATGAGAACACCATTTGGGGAAGGTATGGAATCAACATTTGACATCGAAGCAACTCGAATACCACAACTCAAAATAAAACAAAGGATTGGCTTGCAGAATAAGCCGGAACAAACATATGATAGAGATTTCGTCCGAAGTTTTCGTGGTGGGGCCTACACGGGCTCGATCGTACAGCACCATCATGTACAAGGCAGTGCACATGACATACGAAGCGTCCCCGAGTCGGCATAGCCAAGGACTCTTTAAGACACAACGAGACCACTGTAAAACCAACCATGGATAGGCAGACCACTAGACGTCGAACCCCAATTTCATATCATACATCTGTCGGAAAGATATCCTAAGAGCTACTTGAATTCCCACCTATGAAACTCCCGAAATTTTCCGGTTATGCAATCAGGTGTTGGGGATACAGGGGAAGCATAATATCTCACCCAAAACTAGCAAATCCTACATCCAGCTGTATCCATCCTTCAACACATAACCAAGAAACCTTCAGAAATCATCTACCTCAACCTTCTAAAAGCATACGTTATACAAGTTATGGCAATACTCCCGAACTCCCGCCCCAGTACTGGGTGGCGTCGAGGTTATCTCACCAATGAACTGCATAAAAGAGATTTCGATGTCGACGTACTAAATTCAGGTATTCCAGAACTGCAACGATAAAATTATGACGACAACACCTCAGAGCTCAACTCCCCGGGACACTTCCACTAAACCCCTGACAGGAGGCACCAAGACAATGTTCTCATCACAAAACCATCGGAACGCTTCCAAGATACCCGCGTGATCCTAAATTTTTTTAGTGAAATTTGAGAAGAGAAGAGTCAACACTCTACATCAGGATGCCTTACCAGAGCAATGAGGAGATTCGGAAGTAAAAGGAATTCCTAAACTCTCCGATATATAATTCCTAAATGACTCAAAACATTTTTTTTCTAGACACAACTCGGCCGCTAAAAACGATCAAACAATGGGGCTCCTAAGGTCGGGGAAGGCTCTGATTACCAACTTGTAACGCCCTCGATGCGGCTATATCTCCCACGTGTCGAAGCACGACTTAGAGGCATAACCGCATTGAAAGCAATGTCGCAAGTGAGGTAATCTTCACAGAACCCATGTAATACATAAGGGGAAAAGATACATAGTTGGCTTACAATCGCCACTTCACACAATTACAAGAATAAAGCATTACATCATCCAGATACAATCAAGGTCCGACTACGGAACCAAAATAAACGAAGAACCCCAAATGCGACAAAGGTCCCCGATCGACCCCAACTGGGCTCCACTACTGATCAACTAGAACGGAACAACACAAAGGACAAGATATTCATCGACCTCCTCCTTGAGCTTGGTTGCGTCGTCTGCACGAACTCATCGGCACCTGCAAACTGGTTTTGGAAGTATTTGTGAGTCACAGGAACTCAGCAATCTCGCACCCTCGCGATCAAGACTATTTAAGCTTATGGGCAAGGTAAAAGGTATGAGGTGGAGCTGCAGCAAGCGACTAGCATATATGGTGGCTAAACATACGCAAAAGAGAGCGAGAGGAGAAGGCAAAGCACGGTCATTAACAGTATGATCAAGAAGTGATCCTAAACAACCTACGTCAAGCATAACTCCAACAACCGTGTTCACTTCCCGGACCCCACCGGAAAGAGACCATCACGGTTACACACGCAGTTGATACATTTTAATTAAGGTCGACTTTAGGTTTTCTACAACCGGACGTTAACAAATTCCCATCTTCCCATAACCGCGGGCACGGCTTTCGAAAGTTCAATCCCTGCAGGGGTGTCCCAACTTAGCCCATCACAAGCTCTCACGGTCAACGAAGGAATAGACCTCCACCCGAGACGTTCCGATCAGACTCGGTATCCCGGTACAACATGACATTTCGACAGGGTAAAACTAAACCAACAACACCGCCCGAATGTGCCGACAAATCCCGATAGGAGCTGCACATATCTCTTTCTCAGGGCACACTCAGATAAGCTCTCCATACAACTAAAACCAAACCTCGAGTTTCCCCGAGGGGGCACTGCACAGGACTCTAGTTCGGACCAACACTCAGAGGAGCACTGGCCCGGGGGGGTATAATAACGATGACCCTTGAGCCGGCCGACTCAAGGGAAAGAAAAGGCTAGGTGGCGAATAGTAAAACCAATGTTGGGCATTGCTGGAAGAGCTTTACTTAAGGCGAACTGTCAATGGGTTCCCATTATAGCCCAACCGCGTAAGGGACGCAAAATCCGGGAACATAACACCGATATGACGGAAACTAGGGTGGCAAGAGTGGAACAAAACACCAGGCATAAGGCTGAGCCTTCCAGCCTTTACCAAGTATATAGATGCATTAATTAAATAATATATATTGTGATTTCCCAACAAGTAAATCATGTTCCAACAAGGAACAACATCTCCATGTTCCCACAAGGAACAAACTTCAATCTTCACCTGCAACTAACAACGCTATAAGAGGGGCTGAGCAAAGCGGTAACATAGCCAAACAACGGTTTGCTAGGACAAGGTGGGTTAGAGGCTTGGTTTAACAATATGGGAGGCATGATAAGCAAGTGGTAGGTATCGCAGCATAGGCATAGCAAAGAGCGAGCAACTAGCAAGCAAAGATAGTAGTGATTTCGAGGGTATGATCATCTTGCCTGAAATCCCGCAAGGAAGAAGAACGAGTCCATGAAGAAGACAAACGGACGTAGTCGAACGGGTACTCACAAACACGACATTACCGGAACCAACCCGAAGAAGCAACACCGGAAAAGGAACACACAATATATTGTACAAACCACACATGAACATGGTATGATATGCGGGATGTGGAATGTGATGCATATGCATGATTTGACAAGGAATGCATGAACCTGGACTCAACTTGTAAATCCAAGAGTGCCACTGGAAAGGTGAGGTGATTTCGGTTGAAATCAATATAAAGATCACCGGAATCGGAGTTACGGTTTGGAAATGGCAAGCGATTCAAATATGGCACCGGTCTGCGATTTACAACAAGTAGGCAACTAAATGCAATGAGATGAACATGCTACAGCACTCAAACATGGCAACGAAATACATGGCAGGGAAGCATTCATGATGCTTAACAAAAGTCTAGCACTGAGCTACGGCCAATTCATCCATTAGGAGGTTCAAACAAGCATGGCAAAAACGCAAACGGTAAACAGACCTCAGACTTAGTGAAATTAACACTTGTCTGGAATTTCAGATCATATAGCCCTCTTCGGAGCAACAAAACAACATGCTACAGGACCTGAACATGACAAGGAAAGACATGGCATGGAGCTACTCAACAAGCTTAACAAAAGTCCCTTAGTGACCTTGAGCCAAAAGGGATCACAAAATATACTAACAAGCACACGAACATAGCAAAAACATAATCAGTTATCAGACATAGTGAAAACTGGGACATGCTGAAACATAACTCACGAAGGCATGTATACGAGCTCGATGCACTCACCACGGTGCAAGTCATGGCTAGACAAGCATACATCCATTAAGAAGGAACAAAATTCAGGCTAGACATGGCAAGAACAATGGCATAGCATGCATGGATCAACTACAATAACATCGGCAAAATCGCAAACAAGTTGATGATCTGCCCAGATTCACAACGAAGCAAAACTAGAGCTCGATTGACTCAAGCTAGGGTACTCCATATATGCAAACAAAGACATAGATGGATAGAGCGCTACAATATTAAAAAAACTCATTTACTGATCATCCTCAAAAGAGGCACGGATCACTAGGAAACAACATGAACATATGGCTTCATGAACTAAACAATCCCAGGACTTAGTGGAAATGCTAAGTCCCTGAAAACAGAATTACCAAGTGCCTCACTTTGCAAGCTTGCACTAGTCACCACACACATCACAAAAATACATGGGTTGCACCTCTGGAAAGATAACAAAACCCTTAACAAAACATATGTAGAACTCATGGGCATATCATGCATACAATAATCATGGCAAAAATGACAAATATCTAAGATGAACTAGCAGATCTGACAATTAACTCAAGTAGCCCTCTTCTAACAGCATTTCAGGCATCAAGATGACCTCAAATGAAAATGATGCAATGGGATGAAATGATGTACTCTCTGAGACGAACATTTTGATATGCTATATGCATGAATCGGAGCTACGGATGCAAAGTTACGAGGCCTCGAACAGGGCAACATGGATCTGCAATTTCGGGGACTTAGTGAAAATATACCTCCGCGAAAGTCAACGCGGGACGGAGATATCTGGGACGAGGAGATCCGGATCTGGACGGGGCGTTTGGATGGACGCGCGGGTGGGCCTGATCCCGCTTCGCGGATCTTGCCGGAGAGGTTCGCCAGAGACGGGGAAGACGGCCGGAGAGGTGGGGTGCGGTCGCCGGATCTGGCCAGAGTAGCCACGGCGCTCACCGGCGTTGGCGGCGGCCGGAACGGGGCGAGGCGGTGGTGGTGGCTGGCGTCGAGGGAGATGGAGACACGGGCGGCGGCGCAAGCATGGCGGCGGCGGCAGTTGCCGGCGATGGAGGCAGCGGAGAGAGGCGGCGCCACATGGCGAGTGCTGGTTGGCTGCGGAGGCGGCTGAGGCCGACGTGGCGCGACGCCATAGGTCGGAGCGACGTGGAAGGGGCGCGGTGGACATGTCCAGCGGCGGGACGGACACGTCCGGTGGCGCGGGGAGGTGGTAGACTAGGGTTTCGTCCGCGAAAATGGACGGGGAGGACATATTTATAGGTAGAGGGAGCTAGGAGAGTCCAAATGAGGTGCGGTTTTCGGCCACGCGATCGTGATCGAATGACCGAGATGATGGAGAGGGTTTTGGTGGGTTTTGGGCCAAATTGGAAGGGTGTTGGGCTGCAACACACACGAGGTCTTTTCGGTCCCTCGGTTAACCGTTGGAGCATCAAACGAAGTCCAAATGATACGAAACTTGACAGGCGGTCTACCGGTAGTAAACCAAGGCCGCATGACAAGTCTCGGACCAATCCGGAAATGTTCAATCCCCACACATGAAAGAAAGGTAGAAATGACCACCGGAGGAGAACGAAGCGCCGGATTGCAAAACGGACAACGGGGAAGTCTATAGTTACCTATTATGTGTTATGATCCGTTAACCTCGGAGTGACAATAATCGGGATACTTACCGGTGATGACCGTAGTTTGAGGAGTTCATGTATTCAGTATGTGTTAATGCTTTGTTCTGGTACTCTATTAAAAGGAGGCCTTAATATCCCTTAGTTTCCATTAGGACCCCGCTGTCACGGGAGGGTAGGACAAAAGATGTCATGCAAGTTCTTTTCCATAAGCACGTATGACTATATTCGGAATACATGCCTACATTACATTGATGAATTGGAGCTAGTTCTGTGTCACCCTAGGTTATGACTGTTACATGATGAACCGCATCCGGCAGAATTCTCCATCACCGATCCATTGCCTATGAGCTTTCCATATATTGTTCTTCGCTTATTTACTTTTCCGTTGTTATTGCTATCATCACTACAAAATACCAAAAACATTACTTTTGCTACTGTTACCCTTTGCTATCGTTACCACTACTATCATATTACTTTGCTAGTAAACACTTTGCTGCAGATATTAAGTTTCCAGGTGTGGTTGAATTGACAACTCAGCTGCTAATACTTGAGAATATTCTTTGGCTCCCCTTGCGTCAAATCAATAAATTTGGGTTGAATACTCTACCCTCGAAACTGTTGCGATCCCCTATACTTGTGGGTTATCAGCTGCCGGTCACTCGTCGCCTCCGGCGACCACCACGACCGACACCCCGCTCCTGCCCGCGTCGGGATCCTCCGTCGCGCCCGCCCCCGCCGTCCTCACCCCGGAGGAGGTGTCCGGGGCACCGCGGGACCTAACTCAGACGGTCCAGGAGATCTGCCTGTTCTTGGCCAGGTCCTACAGGCGGCACCCGGCTGCGTCGCCCATCGCCGCCACCGCGCCACCGTGGCTGTGTTGGCAGCCGCTGCACCAGGCGGCCTCGACCATGCTCGTCGGGCCACACCAGCAGCCGCTGCAGCTGCCATCCACCGCCCCGCCCTGGCTGCAGCGGCAGCCGCCGCTCCTGGCAGCCTTCGCCGCGCCCGGCGCTCTGCCGCAGCAGCCGCTGCCGCTGCCCCAGGGCGTCCCCGCCGCGCTCACCGGGCCGCTGCAGCTGCCATCCACCGCCACCACCGCCCGACCCTGGCTACAGTGGAAGTCGCCACTCCTGGCGGCCTCCGCCGCGCCCGGCGCTCCGCTGCAGCAGTCACCGCCGGTCAGCTCTGGCCCCGCATCGACCACGCCGGCGGGAGTCCCGATCCTCCAGATCAAGTTCCCATCGTCGCCATTACCGTTTCCCGAGGGCGTCCCCATCCAGCGGATCAAGTTCCCGCCGTCGCCGTCCCCGCTTCCGGCTTGGATCACTACCCGCCATGTGTCGGCGGCAGTGAGGCTGCAGGCTGCTGCGCGCGGCCTCCTAGCGCGTCGGCGTGTGCAGGAGATGCGTGGTCTACAGCTGCCGCTCCTCCCAACTGCGCTTCACGGCGCAAAGGACCTCGTTCCCGCCCGCTGCGTCGGGGATCTTGGGCATGCTGTTTTTCCCGTGGGTAGCGACCTCAAAGTCCGCGACATCGGCGGTTGGGGAGGCGCACCCCTCCTCGTCATTCTCCATCGCAAGCATTCCACTCTTCTCTGTGCAGTGCATACCAACAGCCGTCCGGCGGGGAGAAGGCAGGGTGTCACCGACAGGAGCGCACCACGTAGCACCACTGCATTCCGCCGGTCGCCGCGAGGGCGCCTCTGCTGGTCCCTCTTGCGACCATTTCCAGGTGGCCATACACATGCACTCCTTTTGTTCAGATGGTGTCCATGGGATCCAGGTGGCTGTACACGTGCATGTCCGACGTGCGGATGGTGTCCACTTTTTGTTAAGGGGTCCAAAATAAAGTATCCCAATCCATTTCAGGTTGAGAGTAATAAAACAAGCCGAGATTTAAAAGGCTTGTTTTTAGGTGCTAGGTTTGTGTTGCGTCGAGTCACGGTTATAAGTTGGTTAGGCTGCAGCTCGAGGACAAGCTGCATGTCCAGATGAGGTGTAGTGTTAGAGTACGGAATGGGCCTAATGACCTAGGCTGGCGGTATAGCCCGTTAGTCTTAGGGTTAATTAGAGATAAGGGTCGCTTGCTTAGGGGTCAAGTAAGCCTTGTTTGGGAGTCAAGTAAACCTCTCTATATAAAGAGAGGAGATGTATCAATCTAATCAAGCAACAATTAAGAAGGAAATCCCTTCCCTCTTGCCCGGCCGTGGGCAAAAAGGCCCTCGGCCGGCCCTCTCGCGCCCTCCTTCTAGCAACGCCATAACAGTTTCACTACCAAACTAACATAATCTTGAATGGTAAATATGCGCTAAATCGACGTACATCCCATTAAGTTCAATCACAACATATCCACCACAGAAACCTATGTTTGCATCAAGTTAATGAGAATTAAGTTTTGAAAAGTGATTTGGTTCATTGTTTTTCCCAATAATAAGAACTGGATCAATGTTTTCCCTCATACAGAGCATTGTTTTTCCCAATATAATGCTCCTAAAGACCTGAAGCAAAGCGATCTGCTTTCAGCAGGAACAGGGCACCGCAAGGCAAGGGGCAGAAGATATGGATTTGGGATGTTGTATTAACCTTTGTGTGTACGTGTGCAGCCTCTTCTAGAAGTTTAGGGCGTACGAGAGTTCTTCATCTCTAGCCGCAGGCCGCCGCCATGGTCATCGGGAACATGGGTTTCGCACGTCTCGTCTCTGGAGGAGTGCCCTTGCAAATCTGCACGATTAACTTACGGCCGTACACGACCGGAGGCAGGCGGCTTAGTGTAAAAATTCCTACGACTGAGCAAACATGCAGGATTTAAATCGGATGACTGAAAACGAGAGGATACATGGGTGCACCAAGATGCCGGATTCATAAGATACGACGCCCTATATACATACAATTCATATCCTAATACAGAGAGGAGTCCTCCATCTTGTCCTCCAAGGTGGTGACGCACTATAGACCCAATCTACTAGCCAGAGCCGTTTCACAGGGCACTAGAGGCCTTCTCACCAAACCAAAATAAACTAAAAATGCTTGGTAGCAATGATCATTCTTTATCCTTTTACCTGTAAGAGGTCAACGCAATTAGTTTCCCTTCATTTCAGAGGTCTATAGGATTGCTATAGAGCTCCCTTGTGGGTTTCGACCATTGATTATTGGGCAGATATGCATGCCTGCCTTTGATGTCTTGCAAAGCACAAGGTTTAGTTGTACATTTTTTGAAGTAAGATTATAGATCCCATAGGGAGCACAAAAACCAGTCTTTGTCTCTTGTATGGCTTACATAGCAGTGCCTGGAAGTTAAATGCAATCCAAAGAAAAGTGGATGGAATAAAAATATTGGGTGATTGAGGTGAGCTAAGAAATAAACTTCCAAAAGTAAGATAAAGTAACACTGGATGAAAGTGAAGTTTGTTGAAATCAATAGGACTAAAGCGTTCTCAGGGAGTCCAGATTCTCCACTAGTATGTGTGTATGCAACAGATGCCTAAGCATAATGCTACGTCATATTCCTAAGCCACTTTATATGTTTCTCTTTGTGGGCGGAGCCAGATGTAGATATGTGCAAACACACGGTAACCACGTATCACATACACCACTACCGTTCTTCCCCACTCCGGTTATCAAACGGTGATTAAGGGGAAAAGGTCCCCTGGACGTCTGTTCCCGACTCCAGGAGGGTGAAATAGTTGATCAGGAGGCGGCGTCGGCAGTTCATACGAGTGCATGCGCTCGTATGGTTGGCCTTCTTGTGCTCTGGACAGGCCGCGCAGGCTCCCAATGCTTCCAACTTATTCATTCTTTTTATGGTAAGAGATAATCACATTAATTGGCATGATTCCACCATATTTTTCTCGGACTTCTTCCATAGTACTCTATTTGCTCCAAAAGACCTATCTAAGAAAAAGCAACAAAAGAGGTGCGCGAACGTGGTAAAATACTACAAAGCCTATTGTATGAGCACAAAATAGAGGGTAAAAGTTTCACATAATTTGGACTCATCAGGCGGGGCCAAGTGCTGAGCCGCAGGCACGCTTTCGGCTATACATGCCGGTGCACCTCTGGCAGCATCGTGTGACGGTGCCGTGGCCGGACGTGAACCTGTCGTAGGGGTGGCACCTCAACCCCAATAGGGTTCCGGTGCCGACCTTAGACATCTTTTACAGTCCACGCACATGTCACATCTCGAAATTCGCAGACACATGTACTACTACAAGCTCAAGCTTAAAGCATGCACAGCCCGAACTTGCTAATTTGGACCTCTAAATGCCGGCAGATGAATCTGAACGCGTCCACGGTACTGAGCGTACACACCTTAATTTTTCCTTCGCACAATCAAACACCTTAAATTTTCCTTTGCACAACTAGAGCAAGTCCTGCCATTTACCTAATTACCTGTCACCTCCTATTCGGCATTGAGGGTAGATGGTGTGTCAACAAGCGAAGTTTAGTGGAGCAGTTGGTCTTTGGAGGTGCCGGTGTGGGTCCAGACGCGATGTTGTTATCTGTTAGGGCAAGCGCTTGTGCTTTGTAGTGTTGTATGGTTGTTGGTGGCTGTCCCTGGACATGCATGTGTGTGGAGTTTGTGCTACCCTCGTTGTTCGTAGCGGATGGTAGTTTTTTAGTACTTACACTTCTGCCTTCTATAAAGCTATGGTACGCCTAGGCGTACTCTAAAAAACAATCCATACAAAGAGTCGTCTGACTACTGCATCAGGACATACCATCGGACTATCAAAATTTAGCTTGTTCTACATACATACTAGGTATGAAGAAGATCAACCACGACTGCCCTTGTCCTTTCCGGCGCACTTGCTATCCTTCTCGAAAAGTAGCGATAAAAAACGCAATATGGATCAAGCTGGATCTGCTCATCGTGAGAATTGTTTGATCCGTTGCTATCCTCCTTCTCTTTGGGGATAGTCCAGCCATGCCATGGACCACCCGACTGCTCTCGAACGAGATCGCGTGTGTTCGTCCACTGTTGTTTCTTTATTATGCCAATGCAGATGGCTTCCTCTTCCGTGGCAGCGCTCGGCGCGCCATGTTGGCAGCGAGGCCGGCCTTAGCCACCCTCATCTTCTACTTCCCACGGCAGGCACACCAGTCCCGGTAGCTGTCATACCCCCCCCCCCCCCTCGAGATGGGGAAGCTAAGGGGCTGCGATGTTGGAAGATCCAAGTGGCCATTGCATCGACACAATGGATTGACGCGGCGGACGACCATTGCCTCCTCCAGACACCCTCGTCGACGGATTCGAAATGGTTGGAGTCAGATCCAGTGCCCTCCATGCTGGAGAAGGCCAGAGATTGCCGAGCAGGAGCTTGAGGGATGGAGTGGAGTGGCTAGGGTTTGGTTTGGGGATCGAAAGGGGACGAATATATGGCGCCCGGTTGTGCCCACGTCATCTCATATCTGCCCCATATTTGAGCTGGATATTTTTTGAACATCAGTATAGACACAAGCGCTCATATACACGCGCATACACTCATCCTATGAACGCACACATGCACACCCTACCCTTATGAGCACCTCCAAAAGACTGAGCCAACATATCATCTTAGATTTACGACGTCACCGTAGGCGCCTCGCCGTCGACGGGAACGCCTCCTCTCACTGAATGCGCATCGTCGAAAATCCTGAAATAAATTCAGGAATAAATGCGAGCATCAGGATTTGAACCCTGGTAGACTGAGGATACCATAGTCTGTCTAATCATCCAACCACTAGTCTAATGTTTGAGACCGATTTGAGGCGTTCGTCTGAGTCGATTTTTTTTGACGGGTACGTACGGTGCTTAAGCTGGCTCCACAACTCCACGCAACCAGATGCTACTTTCCAAGTCACCGGACACGCACGAACACCCCAGATGTACACGTATAATTGGACGCGCTCACGTGCGCGCAGCGTACTGTTCATGAGCGGCACCGTGCGGGCCATGTACCGTCTCTGCGGTGTACGTACCTGATTCTTTCGCCACGGAGATTGAGAGGATGCTTCATACGTTTGTCCCATGACTAAAAGTAGTGGGACTAAAACTTGCTAGCCTCACTCATGCTTGGATCCAAATATTAAAAAGAATAAAATCAAATTATTATGTATTTATTATCCTTCAAATCCTTCAATTCAGAACTCGCATTGTTAAAGGAGAGGCATTAAATGATGAGAGAGAGTTAATACATATTTTAATAGATTTCCTATGACTAAAAATTTTTAGCCTCAAGACTAGTCTTAACCTCTTCATGAGCGAACCTCCGCCGGCAACTTTCCGTTCGAATCTTTGCCATCGCCGTCGCCGTCTAGGAGAGCGATCAGATTTGGCATACCGCACCACCCCGGACACGCGCGTGGTGTTGACGCCGCATCGCTCGAACTGGAAACTGATTGGCTCCTCTGTACCCCGCGGGTGGCAAGTGGCGGCGCTGTGCGGACGCTGGGGCGCGCATCCACATGAAGGCCCTCGTGCGACAGCTTCCTCCACGCATCGTACGTGCACGCCAGGAGCAGCACATTCATTAGTCCACGTCACGCCGGCAGAAGATAATACCGAACATTAGGGCATCTTCAACCCCAAACCGCCCACATACGTCTGGACCTTTATGGAGCAAATGGCGACGCTGGCGTTACCGGTCTAGACGTATTGTGTCATTGAACACAGTCTGTATCGGTCCGCTCAATAACCTGCACATGTTTTTTTCCGTAAACCGGAGACAAAGTGAGGTGACTTTGTGGTGTCTGGACCGATGTCGCGCCTACCTGGGCCTAACCAAACCCTCCTCGCTCGCCTGCATGTGTTTCCACCCGGCGCCAGCTGCCTACATTCCTGCCGCTGTAGAGCGCCAGCTCTGCAATGACGCTGGTCCAAAGTGGAAGCGACCTCTTACTGGCGCCGGCATTGAAGTGTCGCGCCTGCCGAGGGAGCCGTCTGCGACGCGTCCTAGATGTTCGAGCCTATTCAATGCCGAAGCGACATTTTTTGTATGGGATGAGACAGATATCTACACTCCTGCTCAATAACCGTCCGTCCGTATGTCGTCATTAAGCAAGCTCGCCGACGAGGAACCAACTCCGACGCTACACATTGACGTACCCAGACGCTTGGCCTCGCCAGAATCTACTATTTGAAAGCGGCCACGCCAAGCTAACTCCAGCCCATAATAAATCCTCCTCCTTTGCTCCACAACCGTCATGATCACGAGCGGGAACGCTCTGGGAAAGTATGTTGCCGGACATGAAGCACGAGTTGGCCGCCCTTACAGCCGCCTGGCAGTCCCATCGTGCCAAGCGGATCGAGCAGGGCATTGCCGGCCAGCTTGCCAGAGGTCTCCCACGACACGCCCTCATCCCGCGTCGGTGCATCACAGCCTGACCATGCAGTAGGCGCATGCGCACTACAACGCCATCATGGCCGAGGAGGTGCAGCGTGCGCCGGCTCCTATGTCGGCGTTCCCGTAGGTGCCGGAGGAGCAGAGATACAACATGTTCCTCCTTGAGTAGCACCGGCTGACGAAGGGCCAAATCTACGGTGAGCGCGCAAGCGAGGAGGCCATGGCCGCCATGGCGGTGGCAAACCCGAACTTCGTTGCGGAGTAGTGTGCGCTCTACGAGGCCGCCTGCGCCGCTCGCAACAAAGTTCCTTCGCAGTCGGACGTGGCGGCCAGTTGCACGTCCGACGCGCCGCCATCTAACTTTCAGGGGCTCATGTGGCTGGTAGACAGCAATAGACCGTCCACATCCATCATCGATCCCACGTCCACCGGCGCCGGCAACAGACAGGTCACAAACTCCTCCAAGAATGAGTAGGGCATAGGAGAAGGCAAGGCATTGTGTCTCAAGTGAGTCAGTCTGTCTCCCATGTTCTACTCTTCCTCGCCGGAGACTGCATCTTCGGCAAGTGTCCATGAAGACCGAAATGTACGAAGATAGCATTGGATGACGGCCTCCGACATTAGTGTCCGTGGACTGGAATGCCGGAGCTAATTTACGGATCAACATTGGAAATGCCCTTACTTCGCTATTGTTCGTGCAACGGCGGTCCCCGCCGGTGCAGATCTTTTGGGTGGGTTAACGTACGGCTGCTGAGATTGCGTACTCGTGCTTGAGGAATGTGTGGCATTCTCGTACGTACGCGCATGAGCTGACCGGCGTTTTCGATAGGGTTCATCAAGTGGCTATATTCCGTTCAATCACATAACAATTCGCAAGTTGATTGAATTTTTTTAGGGGGGGGGGGGGTTCTCTCTCATACCTTTCCATAATAAAATCCGCACTAGAGATGATCTTCTTATGAGGCACTACGCTGATGATTTAACTTGTCTGTTTTGTGGTGAACTAGAACCGAGACACCACTTGTTTTTCTGTTGCATTGTTGCTAACGGAATCTTAAAATATACTTTCTTCGTTCCTAAATATAAATTTTTATAGAGATTTTACTATAAATCACATACGGAGCAAAATGAGTGAATATACACTCTAAAGTGCATCTATATACATTCGTACGTGATTCTTAATGGAATTTTTATAAAGACTTATATTTAGAAACGAAGGAAGTATATCCAAGAATTTGTTCCACCGCAATCTATGTCTGCCTTGTCTGAGCTTTGGTTTTGAAGTGCTAGAGGGTTTGGTCTTGCACCGATTCAGGTCGTAGGTCCCCCACTGGCTAGAATATACGTTTAACACCGAACTATGTCCTTGCTAGAGTGCTAGACCCAATTCTACTCTTACTAGGATTGAGCTGGACCACTGAACTTAGTACACAAAGCGCCACTGTGCATAACCCTTGGCTTCAGATTTTACATGGCAAAGCAGAGATGTTACTCCATGTTAGCACGGTCTACTCACCACATAAACATGAGTGGGGTATACCCCAGGCCCAGCCCGTGTTACCAAAAGTTGAGTTTTTGCGAAACCTGTGTCCAAATAGTGGTGGTTCTGCGACATTCACTCATGTTTATCCGGCTCATCATACAACGGTAAGAAAAATATTGTCACTATATTCGCCTAAGTAACATGAATATCTTCTCTGTATGTATCAGTGGTCAAAGTGTAAAGAAGTTTGAATATAGTATCTTTATGACTTCATCTATTTTCCTAGGAAGAATGGACTACTTAATTTTACCAATTATAAACCATGAGCTGGATAAAAACAATTTGGGTATTATATAAGCATGAAATGAATTTTCTCCTGCAGTGCCTTTAAGCCCTTCTCAAATTTTGAACCTAACTTTAACCTAAAATTTGACTAATAAATTATGAGTTTGCACAAAAAAGTACAGACATAATGAAAGATCTTGTTGAAATTGTTCTTTCGGAAATTTCTAGAAAAGCTTTCAGTTAGTACAAGCAGTATGAAATCACAAAGTATAGTTGACTTTTCTAATTCATCTACTATTATAGTTTTTTTTTCATTTCTAAAATAGTATTGGAGGCCATTTCGACGTTTGCCAGGGGTACAAATGAAGTGAAATTGAATTGATAAAACATTCCTTAAAAAAATTCTGCCAATTATACTTTATGATATTCCTTCGATGCTGCCACAGGGAGTCGACACTCTTTTTTTCTCTCTATTTGTCCCCCGAAATTTTGAACCTAACTTTAACCTAAAATTTGACTAATATTGCACAAAAAAGTACAAACATAATGAAAGATCTTGTTGAAATTGTTCTTTCGGAAATTTCTAGAAAAGCTTTCAGTTAGTACAAGCAGTATGAAATCACAAAGTATAGTTGACTTTTCTAATTCATCTACTATTATAGTTTTTTTTCATTTCTAGAATATTATTGGAGGCCATTTCGACGTTTGCCAGTGGTACAAATGAAGTGAAATTGAATTGATAAAACATTCCTTAAAAAAAATCTGCCAATTATACTTTATGATATTCCTTCGATGCTGCCACAGGGAGTCGACACTCTTTTTTTTTCTCTATTTGTCCCCCCACCCCCCTTCTCTTCTCTCTTCTCCGCTTTGCTCTGCCACTCCTTTTGTAGATGGTTGTTCACCACTCTTAGGCCTTTTGTTCACTGCTTGTGGTGGATCTCCAATCTTTTTCTGGTGCCGACTTAATGGAGAAACCCATCCGGAAGCTTCCGTCCTTTGAGTTAAAATAGTACTTGGCGTAGCAATTGTGCTTAAATCATATTTAGAGTTCTGTATTTTAGGAATGGTATAAAATATATACTACGCCCATGAAAGGAAGATCAATGATTCCTATAAATTACTTAATGGAAAATTTCTAGAAGAAGCCCAACAAGAAACTAAGCATCTTGTTGTGGAGAAAAAGGTAACTTTTATGTTACTTCAAAAGTAGTTGCTTCGCTTCAACCGCGCGAATTCTTGACATTCCCTTTTATTTCTCATCAAACGAATGACATCTTCTGAAAATCCTAGCTACGTATTCTTAGCATGATTTTGGGGAATCTCTACGCTATCACTCAAACAATCATGAAACATACTCCCTCCATTCCTTTATATAAGATGTATTTGTTTTTCCAGAAAGTCAAATGTGTGCATGTTTGATCAAGTTTTTAGAAAAATATATCAATATCCATAATATCAAATTTATATCATTTGATCCAACATGAAAAGTAGTTTCATATTTTATCTATTAGTATTGCAGATGTTGATATTTTATTTTATCATCTTGGCTAAACCTAAGGATTTCACAAATCAAAGAAAAATATTTCCAGAACAAGTAGGAACAATTTTCAGTTGTCTCAACCACATATTTGGCTCAGAACAAAGATCTTAGTAGAATCTTCTTTCAAATATGAATCAAATTTTTTTAAAAAAAATATGAATCTAATACTCCCTAGAATCCATATTACTTTGTTGTTAGCTTATAACTAAGATTTTGTTATTCAAACTTCTACCGCACTTTAAGGTAAAGATTGGAGCCTGGTAAAGCCGGACGGAGGAAACCCTCGGTTAGTTACGTGTAATCTAAGAATAATTGAGGAGAATGATACTGATCACGCACTTCTCGAGCAGATTGATTGCCTTGGAACTTGGAAGTAAGTACATACGGTGTACCGAGCAGGAAGAACAAATGTACGTTGCTGTCGTCGAATATCGAAACATCAAGGAATTACACCAATATACATAAGAAACAAGTCCCTATTGGTCTATGCATCGCTTTTCACCGCATCCTCTCAGTGCTCCCCATCCGCCTATATAAACGCATCAGATTATAGCCCAACCAACCTGGAGCAAGTAGTGCAACACAACACTAGCAAGGTCGATCGATCGAAGGTTAGCTAGTAAGGAAGAGTAGGAAGAAGAAGAAAGATGGCGGCAGGGGGAGTGTGGGTGTTCAAGAACGGGGTGATGGAGCTGGAGCAGGAGGCGACGAGCCGGAAGGCGCTGGTGTACGTGCCGGCGAACGAGACGATGCGGTCGCTGGAGGCGCTGGAGCGGCGGCTGGGGTCGCTGGGGTGGGAGCGCTACTACGAGGACCGCGCCATGGTGCAGCTCCACAAGCGCGGCGGCGTCGACCTCATCTCTGTTCCCCGGGACTTCTCCAGGCTCCGCTCCACCCATATGTATGACGTCGTTGTCAAGAACCGCGACCAGTTCAAGGTCGTCGACCTCTAGTTAGCCATCTTGGTCGGTAATATTCTTTCTATAATCCTATTCTAGCCGGATAAATTCGTGGCTCCGCGCCACGAATATATGTATAGACGTCATATACAAATAAGCGCGCGAGCGTGTAAGGTTATGCAAGTGTTGTACTGTCTGTGTATGACGAAGTATGTACGTATGTGTCTTTGGCGGAACATGTAACCTGTGTGCACGTAACGGTGCAAAATATACTCCCTCCGTCCCAAAATAACTATCTCAACTTTGTACTAGCTCTAGTACAAAGTTGTATTAAGCTTGAGACA
This sequence comes from Triticum monococcum, assembly GCA_034509565.1. Taxonomy (NCBI): domain Eukaryota; kingdom Viridiplantae; phylum Streptophyta; class Magnoliopsida; order Poales; family Poaceae; genus Triticum; species Triticum monococcum. Next base: position 68,100,848 of record CM067842.1, on the reverse strand, counting down.
CTTATTTTAGAACGGAGAAAGTATGCATGTGAGTGCTGGGGTTTAAAATCTCTGATTTCAAAACTTGGACCCCCGCCGAAATTAATATTTTGATCGAAAGGGGTTTCCTCGTCCCATTTTATTGAATGAGGCAAACAAAAACACACCATAACTGTTCACAGTGCTGGGGCTAGGCCACAGTAGCCGAGCCAGAAAAAGAACAAGCAACGGTCGTCATGCGCAAAAAAAAAAGAACAAACAACGGTCTACTTCTACCACAACAGATAGAATGAAAACAGTACCGTCAGATGGACAAAGAGCACGAAAGTCTAGCTTATTACAGATCACCGGCCAACTATCAGCTGGAATGAGCTCTCAGGAAGGTTCCCCGCTGCTCATTCACCTCGCCCACAGAGCCGATTACCTCCACACAATTCTCAGCACCTCTCCTCTTCGACGATCTAGGTGCAGCAAGCACTCCATCGTCAACACTGATTGGGAATTGGCGCACATGATTTTCCATTGATGAAACATCACGCTTACTCTTCCCATGAGTGCCCTGACATCTTTCCAAACCAAGGCCGGAAAACAAACATCGTTATGCATTGTCCACAAGCTCCACAAGGTAGCAATGCAAGCCATATTAACTCCAGACTAACTATTTTTGTGCCACAAAGTAGATATTTTAATCATATCATGAGGCAGATCGAACTTAAAGATTTCTGTGATACACTTTTAAAGTTCTTTTGCAACAATGCAAACGAAGAACAACTGATGCACTGATTCCAATTCACCACAATAGAGACAAATTAAGTCATCACAAAGTTCCTTTGTAGCTCAGGCTACATGAAATCTCTTATCCCCAACCCTTCAGCCTTGCTTTGAGATCCGTACCCTCCAACTAACTTACAACAAGCAGATTTCTTTTTTTTGTTTCTCTAAAATGAAACTACATATGAACTTCAAACTTTGCAGATCAAACAAACATCTGAATATCAATGTGTGAAAAAACTTTCAGATTTTTTGGTCTGATATAAATATACAAAATGAGATTTTATTTGACTAAAAATATTATTTTAAGTATTTAAAATTCATGAAAAAATCTGAAAGTTTTTTCCCAGATTGTAGTTAGAATGTATTGTTGTTCTGCAAAATTTGAAGTTTATATATTGTGTCGTTTGAGAGAAACAAAAAAGACAAATGCGTTTGCACGAATCTCGATGCAGAAATGGATGGCAAAGATAAGGGATACCATGTAGCCTGAGCTACACAAAACCACACTCATTAAGTCATCCATGCTATCTTTTCACTAGATTATCTCTAGTCAAGATTTTGTTGTTAAAGGCCAGCCACCCAAAAACTAGAAACCTAGGAGGGACTGTAATTTTCCAAAATTTCTCCCAAAAAGGAATAGAGACTCCTCGAAAATTAACCAAAAACACTAGTGGAGTAGATCTCAGAGGCTTATTTCCAAACAGGTCGATAAACCATGGAATTGGGAATAAAAGAGGATAGAATGTCCAAAAAGGTTCATTCCATTTTCCCAAGAAACTAGACTCCCCACATATTCTAAAAGAAAGTTTGAGCACTTGACCATCCTAAACTTGACAAACAGAGCAATTTTGTTGTTGAAAAATATCATACACATTCCAAAATTGAGTTTTCAACGAACAATCCCCAGCCCAAGTATCATGCCCGAAACTAAATTCTGTACCATCCCCAACACTCATTTATAAAAAGGTCAAACACCAGCAAGTCACTCCTTTCCAGAAAGGAGACCCAACATTCATTTTTGACCCTAGATCAAGTGTTGTATTTATGATTCACAAAGATCAACTAGTTTTTGTCACCCCCAATAAAATATCTTTTGGCCCAAGATGCCTAGAGAGACATGTTGAATTCTCTTAAATTGGGAATCCCTAATTCCCCAAAATCATTTTTCTGGGGAACAAGCCCCCAACTTGCAAGGTGATGTTTATGGATATTCCCCAAATTCTCCCAAAAGTAATGTGCCCTCTGTGAAGTAATAGCTTGAATAGCCCATTTGGGAAACTTATAATAGACATTAAATACAAAGATAGACGATGGCACCGTTTTCGGCACTGTCCCCTCCTTGGAGGCGCCGTCTTTGGAGAGTTGGCTCTCAGGTGGAGCACGAGATGGCATATGTATTGCATGTTCAGTCGATATCTTCGACTGTGGCCGACGTGCGAGTTGCAAAGTTTTGGGGTGATGCGGCTTATTGTCCTCTACGGAGCTCAAAATGCCCATACCCGCTCCCCTTCGGTTTTTGCCTCTCTTTCTAGCATCGTGGTTTTGATGGCTATGTTGCTCCTTGTCGACGTTCTTGTATAGTTCGGTGGCGTTGCAAACCTAGTTGAGCTAGGTAGCGTTGCCGTGTTGCACAGGTCTTTGCTCGGTTTTCGGCCGGGTTTCCTTATAAACTGGCCAATTATACTTCTTAATGAATAGACAGAGCTCCTGCCGTCGGAAAAAAAAGGTCAAGATATTTGATTGGTTGCCACACTAGGACACGATCAGCTGGAAAGCCAACATGCTTCGCAAGCACATCACTCCCAATAGCGTATGTCAACACTGTGATCATGTGTGAGAGGAGCAACCACATCATCCGCTACTCACCCAATACCTCCTCCTCGACGGCATTACTTGGCGATTGTGTTGCTTACGTTCTTTGAAAGATCTAGAATACCCGAAACGCAAGGTTTTATAAGACATCAACACTCGTGGCTCACTGACCATCAAGAATATCACATCTCCAACTCATACTTTATGGCCTCATCTCTCAGCGGACCTTTTATAACATTCTGGATGTACCCCCTAGCCTGGAGCATCATACTTCTGATTGCAAAGAAACAGCCCACCACCACATCTCAAATAAAAATTTGCAACAACAGTGCAACTAGACCGTATGGGCCAGGGAGGTTTTCTCCGTCCATGGATGGTGGTGTAATCTTCATATAGGATAGGATTCCCCCCCCCCCCCCCCCCAAGGCTGGATTCATTTATTTTTCGGTCGTTTGTTGTTCTTGTTGGCTGAGTGCATCATGTTATGCAAAGGTTGGGCATTTTTTAGATGCGGTTGAATCACCTTGATAAATCAATTCAATGAAATGTCTTTTATAAAAAAAATGAAAAATGCTTTTGTAAGAACCGCACAAACACACCCACATAAATTCCTTAGGGCCAACCCAGCCCGAGCTCTATGGAGAAGCTTATTTCAGCTGGCAACGTCACACTACATCCAATTGGCAAGTACGGCTTAATTTGAGCTTTTTCTGCCCCTATAGAGAATCTATGGCAGATAAGGAGTGACACCCAAGACCTTTATAGGCATCCGCCTTGGCCAACGAAAAGTCTAGATATACACAAGTGCATGCACGTATGCATGCAGGCTAGCCACGTACCGTGATTTGTAGCCACAGTAACTAATACAGCCAGATCGATTGATTGATCGATACCCTCGCACTACGTCTGCTGCACATGAGACGATCGATCTATCTCGCAAGTAACGTGCACACACACGGCTTTAATATTCTTTCATTCATTTTATTCCACAGAAAAGGAAGCTAGATACATCATACTTTTTGAAAGCTATACATTTTCATATTCTTAAAATCATATAAACATAGTATATATCTCCACGAACCGTAGGTACGTGTACACAATTACATCACACAAACACGTCATCACACACTGCGTTTATTTATATTACCTCCGTCTTTCAAAATATAAGATGTTTTTATATTTTGAGACGGAGGTAGTAATATGTATGTAGGGATATATACCTAGTTGAGTTGGGGAAGCTTAGGAGCGCATCTGCATGTCTAGAGGTCGACGACCTTGAAGTGGTCGCGGTTCTTGACGACGACGTCATACATGTGGGTGGAGCGGAGCCGGGAGAAGTCCCGCGGAAGGGAGATGAGGTCGACGCCGCCGCGCTTGTGGAGCTGCACGATGGCGCGATCCTCGTAGTAGCGCTCCCACCCCAGCGACCCCAGCCGCCGCTCCAGCGCCTCCAGCGACCTCATCGTCTCGTTCGCCGGCACGTACACCAGCGACTTCCTGCTCGTCGCCTCCTGCTCCAGCTCCATCACCCCGTTCTTGAACACCCATACGCCCCCCGCCGCCATATTTCTTCCTCTTCCTACTCTTCCTTACTAGCTAACCTTTGATTGATAGGTGGATCTTTGCTAGTGTTGTACTGCTTACTGCAGGCTGGTTATCTGATGCTGTTGATGGTGTCCGGGTCATGTGTTTATATAGGCGCATGGAAGCCGGTGTGGCACGTACGTAATCTGGCAATCACTGCCTGTTCTAGAGTGCAGTAAGAAGATGCGCCCGCATAGATCGACAGGGACGTGTTTTTCGTATATATTCGTGTAATTCTTTTCGGTTATGTGCATACCTATGTTTCACCTATTCGACAGCAACGTACATTTGTTCTTCAGGCTCGGTACATTGTACGTATTTACTTTTGAGGCAGGCATCAATCTGTTAGGGCAAGTGGGCCGGCACTCTCGAAGTCTCGAGCTACTAACATCAAGAACTCTTTTTCCGAAAAGGGGCAATAATTATTACTGTATCAGGTTCGTATAGTATATTCGGTCTCTGCAATAACATGATATATCAAGGCACTAAGGATGTCACAATCAAATTATAAAATAGAAAGAAAAAAAGAAAACCCAAACCGACCAGTTGCAATTGACGACATACATCGATAACCATCGGGACTAAACTTTTCTTGCCAACACAAGCACTGCAAGAAAAGTTCTCCAAAAGTCAAGGAAGGTAGCAACAAGTAAACAGCACTGACGTGGCACACTACTAATGCCCGTTTTCCGTTATGCAATTATTGCACGCTGTGTAGCCCAACATGAACTCCATGAAAAGATCCTAAGCCAAAGATCCTCAAAAGAATCGAGTTTAGCCACTCTACACCTAAGTTTTCCTAAGGCCGGGAGTACCGCCGTGTTTTCTTACTCGGTACTACCGAGCCTCTCTGACTGAGCTACCCCTACCCCAGTAAACTCGATTTTTCACATATCAGAACCGCTACTCATTTTGTTCCGATACTACTGATCCAAATTCAATTCTTTGAAAACATCCTCTATTAGCCTCGCCACTTCTGAGCATAATATTTCACATGACAATATTGAACAACTTTGGGTTTGCTTCTAAATCTGGTCACAATATAGGGTTGTTACTCCCGGACAACTCTACTCAGTACCTCCAAGATGTGACTTTGGAATTTATGCACAAGTTCCATTTGAGAATTTCTCTGCCTAATACGGTCTACTGGGACGTTGGTTTTACCTGCTATTTTCGAGCCAGTTCCCTACTCATAGAAAAGAGCCACCTTTTTGCTGCCTAGAACCGCCACTTTTGTGTAGATCGGCATTTTCGAGTACTATGTTGTTTTCTTTGGCTCTTAGGACATGCTTTGGTTGTTCAGATTTTAAACATGGTTGGAAGCTAGCAACATTTTCGCTAGTTCAAATTTCTTCTGGTACTTCCGAGCTAGTTGCATTTTCATTGTAATGGATCAGATTTATGTTGATCTCTATATATAGACTTGGATACACCTTGCAAGCTTTTTGATCCATTCGACTCCATTCTAACAGCCACAAGTTCAAGTCTTATGCAGAAGTTCCTCTAAAAATATTTAAACATACTTTTGAGACAAAATTCTACAGAGTTTGTGCATCATGGTATGTATATCACTAGTACAGGATCGGCCTTTGGAGGCGGTTTTCATACATGGGCCAACAGTGGTTCTTGGTTCCGCCTCAAAGCCAGTGTCACTAATACTTAAATCAACGCATGCTAATAATCCAATGCAAGCAGTTCATGTTGACAAACCGCCTCCAATGCGAGGATGCCCAGAGGCGGCTGTGTATTTTTAATCGTCTTCAAGATCTTCAAGGGGTTGTCACTCTATCTTGTAGTCAACCCTGGCACTAAAATTCACATAGAACTAGTTCTGAGTCTTAGCATACCATTCCACTAAACAGCACATGAGTTCACATACAATACCACTTAAACCATAAAGCAAGTGCCATATAACAGAAAACAAAACTAAACATAGTCTTAACCATCACACAAATTCAAACACACAAACATAGACGTATGGTTCATGCAGTAGCAATGGCACCGATGCAACCTCGTGTGTCGCACGTTACACCATGGCCACACGCCAGTGATGAAGAGGCTTGGCAGTGCCAGACATAGTGCTAAGCTATGGGGATAGGAACGGGGGAATAGTTGAATACATAGGAGATGGAAGCGCAGAGGAGGTTCTAGAAATGAAACCGCCTAGAGTAATTTCAACCTACAAGCGGTTTCAAATGGCCAATCACCTCCAAAAACTAGTACAGACGCTTCCAAATTTACAACCACCTCCATAACAAAAATAACCGCCTCTGTTGATTTGTTACAGGCGGGTTTGATCAGCTTGTTCACAACCGCTGTTGTGGCAATGCTATAATGCCCATTTTTCTACTAGTGTATATTCTTAAATATTTTCTCCACTGTGAATCAGATCTACTCTCCATGTCCTTTTGTCCGCACACTCACAAAATAAGAAGGAATCATATGGACGAAGTTGCAAATGCGCACCACGCCCTCTTCATATGCAGCTCAGACAAGTCCGAACGGACAACCTTCCATGATTATTATACAAGAGATAACATAGATTCTTTGATAGCGAAAGTAAATACACCTTGAAGCAAATGCAACCATATCTCGGAGAAAGCTTCTAATGTATCAACTTGGTTGTTTCTCATATATTATTGCCTGCTAGTTTAGCATCAATTATTAAATTTTAGATCACAATTATACTTATAATTATTACTTCTATTTTATTTTAGATCACAAATATACTTATTGATTCTATTACATTTAATTAATATTTTGAAACAATTCTCTGATATCCCACAAGTATAGAGGATCTATTGTAACCTTTTTGATAAATAAGATTGTCGAATCCAACGAGGAGCAAAAGGAACTGATTTGTGGAAACTAGCAAAAGATCACTATAAAAATTAAAGAGTGTTTGATGGACTGTTTGAAGGCGAGAGTAATTGCAAGTAAGTAAATAGTAATAAAAGTTATAAATGTGTGGCAAGTGTCCAATCCTTAATTGTGCTAAGGACAAGCCGGTTGTATTACTTATATGGATCAAGGCTTTCTCGAGGACACATGGGAATTTCATCTAGTTACTTTCATCAAGATTCATTGAGTTACTTTTCATTGTTGATAGTATGTTTGGTGGGTGAAACCTATGATAAGGTGTTGTTCTTAGTTGAACAAGCAACCTACTTATGATTATACCTCTATGGAAGCATCCGTTAATATAAGAATGTACTCCATCCATTTTTATATACAAGGCCACAAACTCCAATTACAGGTACCAAAATAAAAATTTAATACACGTTTTGTGATACGTCTCTAATGTATCTATAATTTTTTATTGTTCCATGCTATTGTAGTATCAATCTTGGATGTTTATTATGCAATTATATATCATTTTGAGGGACTAACCTATTAACCTAGTGCCCAGCGTCAGTTGCTGTTTTTTTGCTTGTTTTTGGCTTTTCAGAAATCAGTACCAAACGGAGTCCAAACGCTACAAAACTTCTCAACGGTTTTTTTGGACCAAAAGGGACCCTAGAAGCTTCAGGGGGAGACCTGAAGAGTCACGAGGGAGCGACAAGCCTGCCAGCCACCCCTAGGCTTGTGGGCCCCTCGTGGCACCTCTTTACCTAATTCCGGCTATGTAAATTCCTAAATATTTACAATACATCATAGAGCCACCCTAAGTACTTTTTTCGCCGCTGCAAGTTTTTGTTCTTCAGAGATCCCATCTGGAGACTTTTTCGGTACTCTTCCGGAAGGGGAATCAATCATGGAGGGCCTCTACATCAACCTTGCTGCCCTTTCGATGATGTGTGAGTAGTTTACCACAGACATGTGGGTCCTTAGCTTGTAGTTACATGGCGTCCTCTCTCTCTCTCTTTGATCTTCAATACAATGTTCTTGGAGATCTATTCGATATAATCCTTTTTTGCGGTGTGTTTGTTGGGATCCGATGAATTGTGGGTTTATGATCAGATTATTCATGAATATTATTTGAGTATCCCTGAACTCTTTTATGCATGATTGTTATAGCTTTGTATTTCTCTCCGATCTATTGATTTGGTTTGGCCAATTAGATTGATTTATCTTTCAATAGGAGAGGTGCCTTGTGATGGGTTCAATCTTGCGATGATCTGTATCCCAGTGACAGAAAGGGACAAGACACGTATTTGTATTGTTGCCATTAAGGATAAAACGATGGGGTTTATTCATATTGCTTGAGTTTACTTTGTCTACATCATGTCATCTTGCTTAAGCCACTACTCTGTCCTTTATGAACTTAACACTAGATGCATGCTGGATAGCGGTTGATGTTTGGAGTAATAGTAGTAGATGCAGGCAGAAGTCGGTCTACTTGTCTCCGACATGATGACTATATACACGATCATTGCCTTGAATATCGTCATAACTACGCGATTTTCTATCAATTGCCCAACAGTAATTTGTTTGCCCACCGTATGCTATGTTCAGGATAGAGGCCTCTAGTGAAAACTATGGCCCCCGGGTCTATCTTTATCATATATTAAAATCCAAAAATACCTTGCTATAATTTATTTCCCGTTATTTTATTTTGTATTTTTGTTTACCTATCTATCACTACGATATTTGATCCTTGCAATTAACCGCCAAGGGATTGACAACCCCTTGTTTGTGTTGGGTGCAAGTATTTGTTATTTTGTGTGTAGCTGTTGTTCACGAGGTCTTGCGTGGATCTCCTACTGGATTGATAGCCTTGGTTCTTAACTAAGGGAAATACTTATCTCTATTATACTGCATCATCCTCTCCTCTTCGAGAAAATGCCAATGCATCTCACAAGTACCATTTTGCAACCCACCTTTTATTTTTCTTTATTGGGATCATTAATACACCATGTGCATGCAAAAAAACCGAGTGGAGGAAGTAGTTGGGTGCCATTATGACTGCATGCATCCAAGTATTAAACAAGTTGCCAGTAGGAGAAAACTCATTAATTTTTGCCTCCTTGCATAGATGTAAAATGTATATTCCATAATGTCCTTGTATAAATAAATGGAGGGAGTAATTAAGATAACAATCTAACCATAGAAATAAATTCAAGGGTTTCATAACCCCTCATGTAACAGTTCATAAACTTAGGGTATGATAATATCTGTGACTCCGGCCACCCAACGATAAACAAACTAATCACATGATGCTCTTCTCTAGGCCCTTAAAGGTGAAGCATTATGCAATCGACGTTCACACAACACCACTAGAGAAATGCATCATAACACAATATCAAAACATTGAACTAGATTCAACTTCACAAGATTAATAGTAACAAGATTTATCTCATGTCCTCAAGAACACAACAAACTATTCATAACACATCATATTGATCATGATTAGTGGAGATGAATATATGACTAACAATATGAACATATGAATCTTTCATTGATAGAACTTATAAGCATCAATTAAGTAGCAATCAACACTAGAAACCACTCTCATATGGCGATGTGTGAAGAAAGTTCATAGAATAGAGAGATGAGATGAAGGGGGTTGAAGGAGATGACGGTGTTGATAAAGATGATGATCGCAATGGTGATCAAAGTGTTGGTGATGGTTATGGCTTCGAATCCCCCCCCCCCCCCCCGGGGAGGGATGGATCTCTGGCAGAATCAACTTGTCGAAGGGCAAAAGTGCTCCGCCTCGTAGCGGCGACGAAAAAATCCTAGAAAAAATTCATGTATGTTTTAGGTCAGATGTGATTTTATGGCAAAAGGGCATCGGAAGGCGGTGGCCAGGGGCCATGGCCTGCGGCTCCATATCTTCAGGAAAAAAATCAGTAAAAGTTTCATCGCTTTTGGAGCTCCCAAAAAAATACCTTTTATTTTGTTGTATTTTTTACTCTGATTTCCAATTTTCCAGTAATTTCCTGAATTTGTTCTCTCTGTGTATTATATGCAAATCAGTGGGAAAGAGGCATTAGAATTCAGCAATAATGTGCAACATATCATTCATAGAGTAAATTGTAACAAGAAATAGTGATGCAGAATGGATGTATCATTCCCCTATTTCATTTATATGCATTAAAGGTGCTTCTCCCGATGCTTACCTAGTCCATTGTTAATGGGCAGGGATATTCATGGTTTAGAAAAAAAATACATTTATGTTCCTATTTGATTTAATCATCTTATCAACAAATTTAACACAAACAGTCAATGTATAAGCTTATAAATATGTTGCTATTTTACATCTATACTTATTGTAGTATTTTTCTCACCTTCAGAACATTCAAAATAATAAATTTACAATGATATACCTATATTTGTAAATATCAAGCTAGAGAACTATTTTACGAGTCATTTTAATTTTTTGTTAGCCGGATGTCCTTTGTGTGGTGCATTGTCACATGTTATTGTTAAACATCTTGATATATGTTCTCATGTGCTAATATGTAAATGAAAATCCTAATAAATATGTTAGAGTAGGATTTCTAGCTTGGCTGAAGCTGCTGGAATATTCTAGAGTGTGTAATGTGCCTAAAGCATAGATAAGTAATTTTTCCTTGGTCCATTCTTCTCGTTGTTGTTAGCCATTACCCTCTTTTTGACTTTTTCCATGGTCAAATATTCTGCTTATGCTTTAATGTAGATGTGGTTACAGTTATGGACTGGAGAACTAAGAAGTTTGGAGATATCAGGAGGATGATAATGAAGATCTGCAAGGCGGACAAAATTGAAAGATTTGAGTTCGTCTTCCGAGGTCCTCCAAGCTTGGAGTGTGGGCTATCGTGCCAGCTTACTGATCGTCTTCATAAAGAAGATGTAATGGCCAAACAACAATCAAGGGTCAATTGGCTCAGAGCCAAAACCAAATGTGTTGTTTGAGAGTAGTAGATGACACTTTGTTTACAAGGAAACAAGAAGTGCATGGTAAGGTGGAGACCTTTTATACTAGCCTACAGTTAGCCTAGGATCATACTGATTGCAGCAATCTTGAATCATGTGCCCAGGAAGGCATCGAACCAAATGAATGAGTGTCTAATGAGGTCATTTGAGCATAGGAGGTTGTTGGGGCCCTATTCTCCATGGGGTCATCAAAGTCGCCTGATGCTCACATTTTTAATCTTGGATTTTGTCTTAGGCATTGGGAGCCGAGCAGGGAACATGTTACTGTTGTTCTTGGTTTCTTGAATTGTAGGCATATGCCAGAAGTTGTTAATAAGATGGTGATTGTGATGATTATGAATTAAAATAGAAAATCATAATATTGCCCAACATAGACTAATCTCCTTACTTAACGTTATATACAAGATTTATTCTAAGGTGTTGACTAATAGTTTGAGAGAGCCTTAGACGAGATAACTGCGGAAGAAGAAAGGTTTTTTGTGTCCGGCGTTGATCTTTGATAACATCTTGATGGTGTGTGAATGCGCCCACTCTATGATAAGAAAAAGGGCGAACAAGGGTGGTATGTGCTAAAGACACGATGAAAGCCTATGATCGAGTGAAGTGGAGTTACTTGTAACAAAATATGCAGTAGCTAGACTTCGATGAAGCATGGATTCCATTGGTCATGAGATGTGTACCCAATGTGTGTTTCATTGTTAAAGTCAACGGGGGAGCTACTACCCGCATTTTATCCCTCAAGGGGAGTTCGGTCGGGGGTATTTCACCCCACTTGCTCTTGATACGTGAAGACGATTATCACTTGCAGTAAAGAACTATGATGGAGGCTCGATTGATATAGGTATTTGTGTCAGCTATAGAGCTCCTTGGATCTGACATTTTCTATTTGTTAATGAGTAGCTGGTTTTCATGAAATTGATTGTTGGAGTGTGTCGCGAGTAAATGAAATCCTTGAGGACTATCTCATGAGGTAGGGCCAGAGTGCCCATAAATCGGAGAGTTTAATCTTCTTTAGCCCAAACTGTGGTGCCTCTTCTTGGAGAGGGGCTAAAAAGATACTACAAATAAGTAGGGCTAGAGTGCCAATAAATTGAAGAGTTCAATCTACTTTATGCAAGTGGCAGTTTGTCCTTTGTTTGGTCATGAGGATGAGTTGTTGTACCACTTCTTGCGGGTACGCGACCTTGAGTGTCTTTTCTGGCAGGCGGACAAGGACCATCTCAACTTAAGTCATGGAGGCTTCACCCAGTAATTTGGGCGACATAGTTTTTTGATGCAAACATTATAGCAAAGATAGATGTGACAGTGTGTACCATGGTCATGTGGGAAACCTGGCATAGTCGGGGTAATCACACTCATGGAGAGATCTAATACCAGCCTTGTAAGTCAATGGTTTTTGTTTAGGGAGGATAAATCAGATGAACAACAAACTGTTTTAAGATGAGTGCCACATGATGAGGGGTGGATCAAATTCAATACAGATGGAGCTCTATAGGATGCCAATCATCGAGGAGGAAGAGGGAGGGGGTGTCGTAGAGCACAAATCATAATTGTGTTTTCTTTACGTCAAGGTGTGCTCGTTATAATGATATCATTGATCCTTTTACTGTCGAGTTGATGGCGTGCCGAGATGCTCTTCACGTAGCGGCTAACCATGGGTTGCAACACTTCCTGATAGAGATGAATTGTCAAGTTGTTCTGGACTGGAGATGAGATGTCTAGCTCACAATTTCAACGGTTTTAGGCTTGTTTTCACAGGCGTGGCGCTAATACTGTGGCCCATTAGGTGCAGGCTCTTACTGTAAACACATTTGTTTCAACCTTTGATGTAATTATTGGCTTTCTGGTTGTTTAGATATACATCCTCTTGATGAATAAAAAAAGAGCCTATTGGGGCGGCGCTACAAAATCAAATTTAACGGCAAACTGGGAAAACTTGAGACGCAAATTTCATATGTGCAATTGTAATATTGGTATCTTTTTTGTTTCATGCTACCACACCACCCAATTCACCCCCTTGAACAAATACTCGATGCTGGTTTACAGGTTAGTTATGAGATTGTTTTTTGAGACACGCCATGTTTTTTATCTGCAAATACATTCCAGGTTTTTAAAATATTGGAATATAGGAAATAATTAAAATTTACATGTTGGAATCCTACCTGACAAATGAGCCTTGTATACTCTTGAACAAGATAATGCATCAGGTTTCAAAACCCAGCTAGCACATTTAAAGTAGGAACGAATCTAGTAGCAGTGCCATGCTCCAAAATTGCAAAATACATTTTACTATGTACTTAATACTAAATAACTGACGGGTTAATGTTTTTTAAGACTATTTGTCGAGATTATAACGAAGTTTACACCCAACTTTAAAAAAATGCATGTCAATTACTCTGCTCCAGCATGACAAATCTTTAGCAATCTCTTCTGGTAGCATGGCGATTTTTTCTTCATAGAACATAAGAAATCTTTTACAATAGCATGGCAAATAGTATACCACTTATAGCATGACAATTCTTGGGTATTCGTTGGGAGTGATTTTCTGAGGGAACACTCTTCGACTCAGAAACATTCTTCGATTGCGATGTTCGTTCAAAACGAGCCTCCTGTATGGAACTTTAATTCGCTCTTTTAGCCTCCAAATATTTCCCTTGAGGGAACGTTAGCACAGTATCTTGAAACCTGAATCATTATCTGAGAATCACAATTTTGCTAGCTGGGTTTTGAAACCCAGTTAGCTCTTTTAGCCTCCAAATATTTCCCTTGAGGGTCCAAAAAAAATGGAGTACCTGAGAATCACAAATTTGCATCTGTAAGAACATTCGAGCACGGCTAGCCTGAAAGTCTGGCGCTATCCAGCCAGCTAGCGCTCTTTACCCTACACATATCCGAGGAGGACAGGGCAGCAGCATCGCCGCCGCCCGCCGGGGGTCGCTGTTAAGCTGCCGTTGCATCAACAATAATGCTCCGTGGAGCATCGCTTGGTACTTATCCCACGGCGGCGCGTGACGGTGACTACGGAACTGCGTGTGTACCGCGAGGGCAGGGGGCGGCGCTGTCGCACGAGGCCCTTCACGTGGACGCGCACCCCCGGCATCCAGTCGGAGGATGCGGATGGGTACCCTTTCCAGTTCGAGCAAGATGCGCTGCGGGCGGGCCACGAGGGGGTCCTCTCCTCCGTCGTCGTGCCGAGATGTGCGACGTATGCCAAACCTGACCACCCGCCGCCACGGCGACGGCGACGCCCGAGATTCTGAGACAGAACCTAGTGGCGGACTGGCCGGCCGGCCGGAGAGCCACCGGTGGATGGATGCATGGGCCGATGCTTACCCGGCCGAAAGCTCAGTTTCCAGAGCGTGTGAACTGTGGAGAAACACCACGGCGCGGGAGAGGGAGGTGCGGCTGCACACCGCGCCGCGCATGAACAGTACGCTGCGCGCACGTGAGGGCGTCCTACTGGGCATGTACACCTGGCCTACTCTGCGTGCGTTGCTCAACGGTGACAAAGCATGGTTGGAAAATGCTCACTCCGCTCACAAATACTATGTTTTGAATATTTTAGCATGAACTGCATATGGACTGGACTGAAATGAGTGAATTGTTTATATACTCCCTCTGTTTCTTTTTTTACTCTGCATATAAGATTTCATTGAAGTCAAACTACGCTAATTTTGACCAAATTTATATTAAAAAATATCAATATCTACAATATTAAAGATATGTATATTATGAAATTTTCCATTTCATGATGCATCTAATGATATTGATTCCATATTGTGAGTGTTGATATTTTTTCTACAAAGTTTGTCAAACTTTACGATGTTTGACTTTAGAAGAATTTTATATGCAGACTAAAAAGAAATTAAGGGAGTGCATCCGATTCAAAAAATAAGAACATTTTATATTTGTGAATGGAGGGAGTAGTATTTGCTGGTTGGAGTGGTGGAGCAGACTCCTCTCATTTCCTCCTCTAACCCTAGGTGGCTAAGGCAAACTTTCCTTCCAAATTTCACCGGCATGTGGATTGGCCTCCCCTCGACCTGCCGTTCCTGCGGCCGGTGGCAGGGAGAAGAATCTCGGTGCCTTCGCTTCGCTTAGTAGTTTAGGTTAGAGTTTTTTTAGTCCTCGCAGGTACGGCGCTTAGGTGTATGGTGATACGTCTCCATCGTATCTACTTTTCCAAACTCTTTTGCCTTTATTTTGGACTCTAATTTGCATGATTTGAATGGAACTAATCCGGACTGACGTTGTTTTCAGCAGAATTATCTTGGTGTTATTTTTCTGCATAAATAAAAGGTCTTGGAATGACCTGAAATTTCATGGAGAATATTTTTAAAATAAATTAAAAATATTAGCGAAAGAATCAACCGGAGGGGACCCATCGGTTGTCCACAAGGGTGGAGCCCCCCCCCCCCCCCGAGCGCCCCCCTGCCTTGTGGGTCCCCTGGACCTCCACCGACCTCAACTCCAACTCCCTATATTCATGTTCGGGGAGAAAAAATCAGAGAGAAGGATTCATCGCATTTTACGATACGGAGCCGCCGCCACCTCATGTTCTTCATCGGGACGGCAGATCTGGAGTCCGTTCAGGGTTCCGGAGAGGGGAAATCGTCGCCATCATCATCACCAACCTTCCTCCATCACCAATTTCATGATGCTCGCCGTCGTGCGTGAGTAATTCCATCGTAGGATTGCTGGATGGTGATGGGTTGGATGAGATTTATTATGTAATCGAGTTAGTTTTGTTAGGGTTTGATCCCTCGTATCCACTATGTTCTAAGATTGATGTTGCTATGACTTTGCTATGCTTAATGCTTGTCACTAGAGCCCGAGTGCCATGATTCCAGATCTGAACCTATTATGTTTTCATGAATATATTTGTGCTCTTGATCCTATCTTGCAAGTTGTAGACACCTATTACGAGTTGTGATCCGCATACCCCAAGGTGACAATAATTGGGATTCTTTCCGGTGATTACCGTAGTTTGAGGAGTTCATGTATTCACGAAGTGCTAATGATTTGGTCTGGTTCTCTATTAAAAGGAGTCCCTAATATCCCTTAGTTTCCATTAGGACCCCGCTGCCACGGGAGGGTAGGACAAAAGATGGCATGCAAGTTCTTTTTCATAGGCCTGTATCACTATATTCGAAATACATGCCTACATTATATTGATGAATTGGAGCTAGTTCTGTGTCACCCTAGGTTATAACGGTTGCATGATGAATGCCATCCAACATAATTATCCATCATTGATCCATTGCCTACGAGCTTTTCACATATTGACCTTTGCTATGTTACTTTTGTTGGGGAACGCAGTAATTTCAAAAAAATTCATACGCACACGCAAGATCATGGTGATGCATAGCAACGAGAGGGGAGAGTGTTGTCTACGTACCCTCGTAGACCGCAACAGAAGCGTTGACACAACGTAGAGAAAGTAGTCGTACGTCTTCCCGATCCGACCGATCCAAGCACCGTTACTCCGGCACCTCCGAGTTCTTAGCACACGTACAGCTCGATGACGCTCCCCGGGCTCCGATCCAGCAAAGCTTCGGGGATGAGTTCCGTCAGCACGACGGCGTGGTGACGATCTTGATGTTCTACCGACGCAGGGCTTCGCCTAAGCACTACAACGATATGATCGAGGTGGAATATGGTGGCAGGGGCACCGCACACGGCTAAGGAACGATCTCAATGATCAACTTGTGTGTCTAGGGGTGTCCCCTGCCTCCGTATATAAAGGAGCCAAGGGGGAGGGGGCCGCCGGCCAGGAGGAGGGCGCAGGACTCCCCCCCCCCCAATCCTAGTTGGACTAGGATTCCCCGAGGGGGAAAGAGAGAGAGGGGGGCGGCCACCTCTCCTAGTCCTAATAGGACTAGGGGAGGGGGGAGGCGTGCGACCACCTTGGGCTGCCCCTTTCTCCTTTCCACTAAAGCCCATTAAGGCCCATATGGCTCCCGGGGGGTTCCGGTAACCTCCCAGTACTCCGGTAAAATCCCGATTTCACCCGGAACACTTCCGATAACCAAATATAGGCTTCCAATATATCAATCTTTATGTCTCGACCATTTAGAGACTCCTCGTCATGTCCGTGATCACATCCGGGACTCCGAACTAACTTCGGTACATCAAAATGCATAAACTCATAATAACTGTCATCGTAACGTTAAGCGTGCGGACCCTACGGTTCGAGAACAATGTAGACATGACTGAGACACATCTCCGGTCAATAACCAACAGCGGGACCTGGATGCCCATATTGGCTCCTACATATTCTACGAAGATCTTTATCGGTCAGACCACATAACAACATACGTTGTTCCCTTTGTCATCGGTATGTTACTTGCCCGAGATTCGATCGTCGGTATCCAATACCTAGTTCAATCTCGTTACCGGCAAGTCTCTTTACTCGTTCCGTAATACATCATCTCGCAACTAACTCATTAGTCGCAATGCTTGCAAGGCTTATGTGATGTGCATTACCGAGAGGGCTCAGAGATACCTCTCCGACAATCGGAGTGATAAATCCTAATCTCGAAATACGCCAACCCAACATCTACCTTTGGAGACACCTGTAGAGCTCCTTTATAATCACCCAGTTATGTTGTGACGATTGGTAGCACACAAAGTGTTCCTCCGGTAAACGGGAGTTGTATAATCTCATAGTCATAGGAACATGTATAAGTCATGAAGAAAGCAATAGCAACATACCAAACGATCGGGTGCTAAGCTAATGAAATGGGTCATGTCAATCAGATCATTCAACTAATGATGTGACCTCGTTAATCAAATAACAACACCTTGTTCATGGTTAGGAAACATAACCATCATTGATTAACGAGCTAGTCAAGTAGAGGCATACTAGTGACACTAAGTTTGTCTATGTATTCACACATGTATTATGTTTCCGGTTAATACAATTCTAGCATGAATAATAAACATTTATCATGAAATAAGGAAATAAATAATAACTTTATTATTGCCTCTAGCGCATATTTCCTTCAGTCTCCCACTTGCACTAGAGTCAATAATCTAGTTCACATCGTCATGTGATTTAACAACAATGGTTCACATCACCATGTGATTAACACCCATAGTTCACATTGCCATGTGACCAACACCCAAAGGGTTTACTGGATTCAGTAATCTAGTTCACATCGCTATGTGATTAACACCCAAAGATTACTAAGGTGTGATCATGTTTTGCTTGTGAGAGAATCTTAGTCAACGGGTCTGCCACATTCAGATCCACATGTATTTTGCAAATTTCTATGTCAACAATGCTCTGCATGGAGCTACTCTAGCTAATTGCTCCCACTTTCAATATGTATCTTAGACCGAGACTTAGAGTCGTCTAGATTAGTGTCAAAACTTGCATCGGCGTAACCCTTTACGACGAACCTTTTGTCACGTCCATAATCGAGAAACATATCCTTATTTCACTAAGGATAATTCTGACCGCTGTCCAGTGATCTACTCCTAGATCACTATTGTACTCCCTTGCTAAATCAGTGTAGGGTATACAACAGATCTGGTATATAGCATGACATACTTTATAGAACCTATGGCCAAGGCATAGGGAATGACTTTCATTTTCTTTCTATCTTCTGCCGTGGTCGGGCTTTGAGTCTTACTCAACTTCACACCTTGTAATACATGCAAGAACTCTTTCTTTGACTGCTCCATTTTGAACTATTTCAAAATCTTGTCAAGGTATGTATTTATTGAAAAAACTTATCAAGCATCTTGATCTATCTCTATAGATCTTGATGCTCAATATGTAAGCAGCTTCACCGAAGTCTTTCTTTGAAAAACTCCTTTCAAACACTCCTTTATGCTTTACAGAATAATTCTACATTATTTCCGATCAACAATATGTCATTCACATATACTTTATCAGAAATGTTGTAGTGCTCCCACTCACTTTCTTGTAAATACAGGCTTCACCGCAAGTCTGTATAAAACTATATGCTTTGATCAACTCATCAAAGTGTATATTCCAACTCCGAGATGCTTGCACCAGTCCAAAGATGGATCGCTGGAGCTTGCACATTTTGTTAGCACCTTTCAGATTGACAAAACCTTCTTGTTGCATCATATACAACTCTTTTTTAATAAATCCATTAAGGAATGCAGTTTTGTTTATCCATTTGCCAGATTTCATAAAATGCGGCAATTGCTAACATGATTCGGACAGACTTAAGCATAGATACGAGTGAGAAACTCTCATCGTAGTCAACACCTTGAACTTGTCGAAAACCTTTTGCGACAATTCTAGCTTTGTAGATAGTAACACTACTATCAGCGTCCGTCTTCCTCTTGAAGATCCATTTATTTTCTATGGCTTGCCGGTCATCGGGCAAGTCAACCAAAGTCCATACTTTGTTCTCATACATGGATCCCATCTCAGATTTCATGGCTTCAAGCCACTTTGCGGAATCTGGGCTCACCATCGCTTCTTCATAGTTCGTAGATTCATCATGATCTAGTAGCATGACTTCCAGAACTGGATTACCGTACCACTCTGGCGCTGATCTTACTCTGGTTGATCTACGAGGTTCAGTAGTATCTTGTTCTGAAATTTCATGATCATTATCATTAACTTCCTCACTTATTGGTGTAGGTGTGGCAGAAACAGTTTTCTGTGATGTACTACTTTCCAACAAGGGAGCAGGTACAGTTACCTCGTCAAGTTCTACTTTCCTCCCACTCACTTCTTTCGAGAGAAACTCCTTCTCAAGAAAGGATCCATTCTTAGCTACGAATGTCTTGCCTTTGGATCTGTGATAGAAGGTGTACCCAACAGTTTCCTTTGGGTATCCTATGAAGACGCACTTCTCCGATTTGGGTTTGAGCTTATCAGGTTGAAACTTTTTCACATAAGCATTGCAACCTCAAACTTTTTTAAGAAACGACAGCTTAGGTTTCTTGCCAAACCATAGTTCACACGGTATCGTCTCAATGGATTTAGATGGTGCCCTATGTAACGTGAATGCAGCTGTCTCTAATGCATAACCCCAAAACGATAGTGGTAGATCGGTAAGAGACATCATAGATCGCACTATATCTAATAAAGTACGGTTATGACGTTCGGACACACCATTACACTATGGTGTTCCAGGTGGCGTGAGTAGTGAAACTATTTCACATTGTTTTAATTGAAGGCCAAACTCGTAACTCAAATATTTTACCTCTGCGATCATATCATAGAAACTTTTATTTTCTTGTCACGATGATTTTCCACTTCACTCTGAAATTCTTTGAACTATTCAAATGTTTCAGACTTATGTTTCATCAAGTAGATATTCCCATATCTACTCAAATCATTTGTGAAGGTCAGAAAATAATGATACCTGCTGCAAGCCTTAATATTCATCGGACCACATACATCAGTATGTATGATTTCCAACAAATCTGTTGCTTGCTTCATTGTTCCGGAGAATGGCGTTTTAGTCATCTTGCCCATAAGGCATGGTTCGCAAGCATCAAGTGATTCATAATCAAGTGATTCCAAAAGCCCATCAGCATGGAGTTTCTTCATGCGCTTTACACCAATATGACTTAAACTGCAGTGCCACAAATAAGTTGCACTATCATTATTAACTTTGCATCTTTTGGTTTCAATATTATGAATATGTGTATTACTACGATCGAGATCCAACAAACTTGTTTCATTGGGTGTATGACCATCGAAGGTTTTATTCATGTAAACAGAACAACAATTATTCTCTGACTTTAATGAATAACCGTATTGCAATAAACATGATCAAATCATATTCATGCTCAACGCAAAAACCAAATAACACTTATTTAGGTTCAACACTAATCCCGAAAGTATAGGGAGTGTGCGATGATGATCATATCAATCTTGGAACCACTTCCAACACACATCGTCACTTCACCCTTAACTAGTCTCTGTTTATTCTGCAACTCCCATTTCGAGTTACTACTCTTAGCAACTGAACTAGTATCAAATAATGAGGGGTTGCTATAAACACTAGTAAAGTACACATCAATAACATGTATATCAAATATACTTATGTCACTTTTCCATCCTTCTTATCTGCCAATCACTTGGGGCAGTTCCGCTTCCAGTGACCAGTCCCTTTGCAGTAGAAGCACTTAGTCTCAGGCTTAGGGCCAGACTTGGGCTTCTTCACTTGAGCAGCAACTTGCTTGCTGTTCTTTTTGAAGTTCCCCTTCTTCCCTCTGCCCTTTTCTTGAAACTAGTGGTCTTGTCTACCATCAACACTTGATGTTTTTCTTGATTTCTACCTTCATCGATTTCATCATCATGAAAAGCTCGGGAGTCGTTTTCGTCATCCCTTGCATACTATAGTTCATCACGAAGTTCTACTAACTTGGTCATGGTGACTAGAGAATTCTGTCAATCACTATCTTATCTGGAAGATTAACTCCCACTTGATTCAAGCGATTGTAGTACCCAGACAATCTGAGCACATGCTCACTAGTTGAGCGATTCTCCTCCATCTTTTAGATATAGAACTTGTTGGAGACTTCATATCTCTCAACTCGGGTATTTGCTTGAAATATTATCTTCAACTCCTGGAACATCTCATATGGTCCATGACGTTCAAAACGTCTTTGAAGTCCCGATTCTAAGCCATTAAGCATGGTGCACTAAACTATCAAATAGTCATCATATTGAGCTAGCCAAACGTTCATAACGTCTGCATCTGCTCCTGCAATAGGTCTGTCACCTAGTGGTGCATCAAGGACATAATTCCTCTGTGCAGCAATGAGGATAAACCTCAGATCACGGATCCAATCCGCATCATTGCTACTAACATCTTTCAACACAATTTTCTCTAAGAACATATCAAAATAAACACAGGGAAGCAACAACGCGAGCTATTGATCTACAACATAATTTGCAAGATACTACCATGACTAAGTTCATGATAAATTTAAGTTCAATTTAATCATATTATTTAAGAACTCCCACTTAGATAGACATCCCTCTAATCCTCTAAGTGATCACGTGATCCAAATCAACTAAACCATGTCCGATCATCATGTGAGATGGAGCAGTTTCATTGGTGAACATCACTATGTTGATCATATCTACTATATGATTCACGCTCAACCTTTCGGTCTCCGTGTTCCGAGGCCATATCTGTATATGCTTGGCTCGTCAAGTATAACCTGAGTATTCCGCGTGTGTAACTGTTTTGCACCCGTTGTATTTGAACGTAGAGCCTATCACACCCGATCATCACGTGGTGTCTCAGCACGAAGAACTTTCGCAACGGTGCATACTCAGGGAGAACACTTCTTGATAATTTAGTGAGAGGTCATCTTATAATGCTACCGTCAATCAAAGCAAGATAAGATGCATAAAAGATAAACATCGCATGCAATCAATATAAGTGATATGATATGGCCATCATCATCTTGTGCATGTGATCTCCATCTCCGAAGCACCGTCATGATCACCATCATCACCGGCGCGACACCTTGATCTCCATCGCAGCATCGTTGTCGTCTCACCACTTTTATGCTTCCACAACTATCGCTACCGCTTAGTGATAAAGTAAAGCATTACAACGCGATTGCATTGCATACAATAAAGCGACAACCATATGGCTCCTGCCAGTTGCCGATAACTCGGTTACAAAACATGATCATCTCATACAATAAAATTTAGCATCATGTCTTGACCATATCACATCACAACATGCCCTGCAAAAACAAGTTAGACGTCCTCTACTTTGTTGTTGCAAGTTTTACGTGGCTGTTACGGGATTAAGCAAGAACCAATCTCACCTACGCATCAAAACCACAACGATAGTTTGTCAAATAGACTCCGTTTTAACCTTCGCAAGGACCGGGCGTAGCCACACTCGGTTCAACTAAAGTTGGAGAGACAGTCGCCCGCAAGCCACCTGTGTGCAAAGCACGTCGGGGGAACCGGTCTCGCGTAAGCGTACGCGTAATGGTTGTCCGGGTCGTCTCGTCCAACAATACCGCCGAACCAAAGTATGACATGCTGGTAGGCAGTATGACTTATATCGCCCACAACTCACTTGTGTTCTTCTCGTGCAAATAACATCAAACCATAAAACCTAGGCTCGGATGCCACTGTTGGGGAACGCAGTAATTTCAAAAAAAATCCTACGCACACACAAGATCATGGTGATGCATAGCAACAAGAGGGGAGAGTGTTGTCTACGTACCCTCATAGACCGCAACGGAAGCGTTGACACAACGTAGAGGAAGTAGTCGTACGTCTTCCCGATCCGACCGATCCATGCACCGTTACTGCGGCACCTCCGAGTTCTTAGCACACGTACAGCTCGATGATGCTCCCCGGGCTTCGATCCAGCAAAGCTTCGGGGATGAGTTCCGTCAGCACGACGGCGTGGTGACGATCTTGATGTTCTACCGACGCAGGGCTTCGCCTAAGCACTACAACGATATGATCGAGGTGGAATATGGTGGCAGGGGGCACCGCACACGGCTAAGGAACGATCTCAATGATCAACTTGTGTGTCTAGGGGTGTCCCCTGCCTCCGTATATAAAGGAGCCAAGGGGGAGGGGGCCACCGGCCAGGAGGAGGGCGCAGGAGGAGTCCTACTCCTACCGGGAGTAGGACTCCCCCCCTCCCCCCAATCCTAGTTGGACTAGGATTCCCCGAGGGGGAAAGAGAGAGAGGGGGGCCGGCCACCTCTCCTAGTCCTAATAGGACTAGGGGAGGGGGGAGGCGTGCAGCCACCTTGGGCTTCCCCTTTCTCCTTTCCACTAAAGCCCATTAAGGCCCATATGGCTCCCGGGGGGTTCCGGTAACCTCCCGGTACTCCGGTAAAATCCCGATTTCACCCGGAACACTTCCGATATCCAAATATAGGCTTCCAATATATCAATCTTTATGTCTCGACCATTTCAAGACTCCTCTTCATGTCCGTGATCACATCCGGGACTCCGAACTAACTTCGGTACATCAAAATGCATAAACTCATAATAACTGTCATCGTAACGTTAAGCGTGCGGACCCTACGGTTCGAGAACAATGTAGACATGACTGAGACACATCTCCGGTCAATAACCAACAGCGGGACCTGGATGCCCATATTGGCTCCTACATATTCTATGAAGATCTTTATCGGTCAGACCGCATAACAACATACGTTGTTCCCTTTGTCATCGGTATGTTACTTGCCCGAGATTCGATCGTCGGTATCCAATACCTAGTTCAATCTCGTTACCGGCAAGTCTCTTTACTCATTCTATAATACATCATCTCGCAACTAACTCATTAGTCGCAATGCTTGCAAGGCTTATGTGATGTGCATTACCGAGAGGGCCCAGAGATACCTCTCCGACAATCGGAGTGACAAATCCTAATCTCGAAATACGCCAACCCAACATCTACCTTTGGAGACACCTGTAGAGATCCTTTATAATCACCCAGTTACGTTGTGACGTTTGGTAGCACACAAAGTGTTCCTCCGGTAAACGGGAGTTGTATAATCTCATAGTCATAGGAACATGTATAAGTCATGAAGAAAGCAATAGCAACATACTAAACGATCGGGTGCTAAGGTAATGAAATGGGTCATGTCAATCAGATCATTCAACTAATGATGTGACCTCGTTAATCAAATAACAACACCTTGTTCATGGTTAGGAAACATAACCATCATTGATTAACGAGCTAGTCAAGTAGAGGCATACTAGTGACACTAAGTTTGTCTATGTATTCACACATGTATTATGTTTCCGGTTAATACAATTCTAGCATGAATAATAAACATTTATCATGAAATAAGGAAATAAATAATAACTTTATTATTGCCTCTAGGGCATATTTCCTTCAACTTTGCCATAGCCACTGTTACAATTGCTACAAAACTGCTACTACTCACTTTTGCCACTGTTACCGTTACTTCCATACTACTTTGCTGCAGATATTAAGTCTTTCAGGTGTGGTTGAATTGACAACTCAGTTTCTAATACTTGAGAATATTCTTTGGCTCCCCTTGTGTCGAATCAATAATTTTGGGTTGAATACTCTACCCTCAAAAACTGTTGTGGTCCCCTATGCTTGTGGGTTATCAAGACCCTTTTCTGACACTGTTGCCGGGGAGCATAGCTCTATTCTCTGAGTCACTCGGGATTTATATTTGTTGATCACTATGAAGAATCTAAAAGATCCAAGAACCAAGATTTTTCCCTCTACTACGAGGGAAGATAAGGAACTGCCATCTAGCTCTGCACTTGATTCACCTTCTGTTTTGAGTAAGCTTGTGACACCTACACCTGCTATTGATTCTGATATGTTGCATGTTATTGATGATGCTACTTTTGCTATGAATGATGCTTATGATGCTACTAATTTGCTTGATAAAACTGTGCCACTGGGTGAATTACTTGATGAACATCTTCCTAGAGTTAGAAATTTTGATTATGCTGAAGATGATGATATTTCTAAAACTGATGAAATTATTGAAATTGGAAACTTTGAAACACATGTTAGACCTAGCTCTCCTAGATATGAATTGCCTGTTATACCTGAGGGTTATGTTATGGATAGAGAGGTAGCTAGGGAATTTCTTGTTTGTAAGGATAGAGATGATCTTAAAAAATATTATGCAAGTGGAAAGAAAAATCTTTGAATGCTAGAATGCAATATGATCCTAAGTTTGCTACTTCACCTATCTTTGTTACTGATAAGAATTATGAATTTTCTGTCAATCCTGAGCTAATTACTTTGGTTGAATCTGATCCTTTCCATGGTTATGACTTATGAATCTGAAACTGTTGTGGCACATCTTACTAAATTGAATGATATAGCCACCATATTTGCTCATGAGGAAAAAAATCGTGATAACTATATTCTTAACTTGTTTCCTTTCTCGTTGAAGGGTGATGCTAAGTTATGGTTTAATTCTCTTGCTCCTGGTTGTGTGCGTAGTCCCCAGGATATGATTTATTACTTCTCTGAAAAATATTTCTCTGCTCATAAAGAACAAGTTGCTTTAAAGGAAATGTTTAACTTTGTGCAATTTGAAGAAGAGAGTCTCCCACAAGCTTGGGGGGGCTCCTCTAATTACTTAATGCTTTGCCCGATCATCCTCTCAAGAAAAATGAAATACTTGATATCTTTTATAATGGACTAACCGATGCTTCTAGGGACCACCTAGATAGTTGTGTTGGTTGTGTTTTCAGGGAACGAACTGATGAGCAAGCTGAATTGCTATTGAATAATATATTGAGTGATGATAATTATTGGACACTTCCTGAACCAACTCCTAAGCCAACTTCGAAGAAAAGAGGTATTCTATTTCTCAGTCCTGAAGATATGTAAGAGGCAAAGAAATCTATGAAATAAAAAGGTATTAAAGCTAAAGATGTTAAGAAATTACCGCCTATTGAAGAAATACATGGTCTTGATAACCCGACACAGGTAGTAGAGGTAAATTATCTCTATAGATTTGATGGAGGTGATATTCCTCATAATAAGTCTGTTAGTCAATGTTTGGATGAGTTTGATAATTTTATTGTTAAACAAGAAAACCTCAATGCTTATGTTAGTAGACAATTGAAATGTAATGCTTACATGCTTGGCTGCTTGGGTAATTATATGAGTAGAACTGTTAGTGATCTGAAAATTATTAGTAAGCATGCTTCCATGGTTAAAACTCAAGTAGAACAAGTACTTAAGGCACAAGATGATTTGCTCAATGAGTTGAACAGTAAGAACAATGATAATATTGTTAGAGTTATGACTAGAGGTGGTAAAATGACCCAGGAACATTTGTATCCTGAGGGTCATCCTAAGAGAATTGAGCAAGATTCTAAGAAAATTAATACTGATGCACCTAGTCCTAATAATAAAAAGAAAAAGGAAACGGATAGGACTTTGCATGCTTCTAGTGAACTTGCTATAGACACACATGAGAATCCCAATGATATTTCTATTTCTGATGCTGGGACACATTATGGTACTGAACATGAACCTAGTGATAATGTTGATGATGATGTTCATGTTGATGCTCAACCTAGTAATGATAATGATATGGAGGTAGAACGTATTGTTGATCTTAATAACCCATAATCAAAGAATAAACGTTATGATAAGAGAGACTTCATTGCTAGGAAACATGGTAAAGAAAGAGAACTATGGGTGCAGAAACCCATGCCCTTTCCTCCTAAACCATCCAAGAAAAAGGATGATGGAGATTTTGAGCGTTTTGCTGAAATGAATAGACCTATCTTTTTGCGTATGCGTTTGACTGGTATTCCGAAAATGTCTCACCCTAGGTTATAACTTTTGCATGATGAATGCCATCCGACTTAATTATCCATCATTGATCCATTGCGTACGAGCTTTTCACATATTGATCTTTGCTACATTACTTTGTCATTGCCACTGTTACAATTGCTACAAAACTGCTAATGTTACTTTTGCCACTATTACCGTTATACTACTTTGCTACTAAATACTTTGCTACACATATTAAGTCTTTCAGGTGTGGTTGAATTGACAACTCAGATGCTAATACTTGAGAATATTATTTGGCTCCCTTGTGTCGAATCAATAAATTTGGGTTGAATACTCTACCCTCGAAAACGGTTGTGATCCCCTATACTTGTGGGTTGTCATATGGCGACGCTTCTTCCTCGTGTTTGTTTTTCGGGCTTTGACTCTCTTCGAGTTCATCCATTTGGATGTAGTCGGCGGAGTTCCCGCATATATTCATGTCGTCTCCTTGGGGTGGTGAGGTTAGAGTTTCTCGTCATATAGCGAGATTTGGTCTCAGGTGCTTCAGATCTATGCAAGAATTCAACAACGATGACTATCTCTCGAGAGCGTTGGTCTTTATGGGCACATCCACGAAGACTTCCGAACTGTCATCGACAAGGTCAAGGCCGCTCTGGTAGGGGAGCCGTGACAGCGGCGCGTCGATAGCTCGTTTTGACAACAATAGTGGTCGCTCGGTCATCTTGAAATCTCGATTTTATTATGTTTGAGATGCTTTGTATAGGGCCAGGGGCGGAGTGGGCCGAAAACTGGTTGTGAACTTGGCTATCTATTTAGCTCTTCCGATGTTGGCACATAAACTTTTGTTTAAAGTGCTTATTGTTATTAAATGCAAGATTTATGTGGTTGGATTAGGGTATCTCCAAAGCAGATCACTAAACAGATGCTTAATTAAACATATCAAATATGCAATATATATTTTATTTTCCTTGGTTTTTTGTTTCTCTGACAACATTGATCAGGTGACGACATGTTGAATAAGGTCTTTCTGGTCTCTCACTGCCTCAATGATGTTTGATCTGGTGTCAGTGAAGGGCCTTTGAGAGTTTGTATCCCTAGATCTGTTGGCTCTTCAGATCTTGGCACGCGAGTCTTTCAAGGAGAGCTAATGGGTGGATATTAGTGTGGCCACTACGACATCTTCTTTTATGTTGTTCCGTGGCATGGTTCCGTTCCCCCAACCCTCTAAACCAGTGACAATGGAATACAAGTATGTACTATGTGGGGTGATGTTTCAATCGATGTTGCTTCGAGATTTCTAGATCTTGTCCCAAGGGGCGAGTGCCCCTTTCCTTTAAAATCAATTCAGTGCAATTTTCAATCTCCAGTCGGTGGCTTACAATCAAAGGAACGAGGCTAGTATGACTTCCAACGTAATTTATTTTTGATCGTTGTTACATGTCCAGTTGTCTTTTCATTGTATTGACTATTGTTTCCTGTGATATTTATCATATCTAAGTTGTCGTTTGGGTGTGTTTTCTTTAAAAAGAATAACCTAATAATTCTACTCATCTGCGTTGGAGATGAGCCGATCAACACACCGTCAGTCTAAGCATCATTGGCGGCTGGCTCGAAGGTGCCTGAGCCACTGGCGCCCGCCTCTCTGGCGTAGTTGCCGCGCTTGGAGTCCTCGTCTTCAAGGTCCCAAAGAGGATGACGCACTTGGTGTCATGGATGGACTCAAAGATCGCCTGGTTCTCAGCAACGAGCTCTGCGTCCGCAAAGAGCGGGAGCATGATGGTGGGATCCGCGAGCTTTGCATCAATTTTTGCCTCGTCCAACGCGAGGTGGTAATGCTCGTCCACCTCCTCCATGGAGAGGAGGTGGATGTCATCTCCCACTACTGGAATCAGAGATTTTGCCGTTAAGCGGACGGCAAAGATAAAGTTTGCCGTCAGTCAGTTCTTTGTCTAGCGGACGGCAAATAAGCTTTTGTCATTAGCTAGTTCTTTGCCGTCGGCTAGCTGACGGCAAAGATACTTTACCATCAGCTAGCGGACGGTAAACAAAATCTCCCTAACGGCGCTAACGCCCCCCCCCCACCCTAACCCTAACCCTATCTCCCACCTCCCCCCTCCTCTCTCTGTCTCCCATAACCCCTTTTCTCTCTCCCCACCGTACCCCCCGCCGCCGCCGACCCCATGCCCCTCCCCCCCCCCCCCGATGCCCCGCCGCTGCTGCACAATGCCTTGGCCCTGGCCCGGTGTCCCACGCAGCTCCCCCCACCCCGACGCCCCGCCGCTCGTGCACGTCGTCGACCATCCGGGTAAAAATTTAAACAAACACATTTTTTCTCATTGCATATATATAGATATTTTACATAGTCATTTAAATGAAATTAAAATTCGTCATCGCTAACCGCTAGGTCGATCACGACCGCTTCGTTGTCACTGTCGTCGTCACTGCTGCGGCCGGCGACGTCATCCCAGTCAACGGTGTTGTCGTCCTCCTTCTCGTCCTCCGCCGCGCCATCGCGACCTCCTAGTCCTACTGCGCCATCGCGGCGTCCTCTGCCGACATGGCTGTCGCGGCCGCAACCCTGGCGGCCTCCCACGCAGCCATCATCGCCGCCACTGAAGCCGCCACTTCCGACGCCCGTAGGGTGACGTGCCAGCCTGAAGTGTCGTCCGGGTCGTCGTCCTTGCGGAGGACCACTTGTTCCAGCGGCAGATCCATGGCCGGGAGGACGGCCGGTGCGGGTGCCGGCGCAGCAGCCGGGGGGCTGGTTGGCGGCGGGCAGCTCTGCGACGGCGCTCCCGTGGGGCCCGGCCATGCGTCGGCGCCAGGGCGCGAAGGCGGCCGCTCGCGCCCGTGAGGTTGGGGTGACTTTGGCCTCCGCCAGTCGGAAGGCGGCGATGACCTCGTCGTACACCTTCTCCTTCCAGAAGGCGTGACGGCTGGCAATGTTGTGGCGGCCGCGGCGGTGGGTTCGGAGCTCCTCCGCCGTCGCGTTGGGGCCGAGCGTCGGGTAGCCGTCGGTGAAGATGTGCCACTGTCGGGGAAGACGGCAGCCCGGCGGCACGAGTAGGCCGTACCGGCACAGCTCCGCCATCTCCGGGTTGCCAAGGCTCGACGACCAGGAGCTCGGGGCGTCGTCGTCGCCGCCGGCACTGCCGCTCCCGTGGTGGTAGGCCATCGCCGGCGCTGCACTGGTTCTCATCGGCGGCAGGAGTCGGGTGTGGGGTGACGGCGGCCGGGGCGGTGTCTTATAGTCGTTCGGGTGACGGGAGTCGGACGGTCGGGCCGGCGCCGGCATTACTGCTCATTAATGCCGGTGCTCGGGACGGGACGGAGCGACGGGGGCGAAAGGCGAAGCGGCCGTCGACGGGACAGGGCGTCGTGGGTGGCAAACGCTCCAGTTTGACCGGGTGACGCGCGTCTGTTTGACTGGGCGACGCGGCTGGACGGCACACGTCATGCCGGGCACGTGGGTGACGTGTCAGAGCACGTTTTGTCGTCCGCTGGCAGACGGCAAAGGCCGCCGTTAGCCACCTAATGTGGCTAACACACGTTTTTTACGGTCCATGTTGCAAAGAACCCATTTACCGTGACCCTCTTTGCCGGGCAGATTTGTCGTCGGTGGCGGACGGCAAAGATTTTTGCCGTACGCTTTTGGTGTCTTTGCCATCCGCCATGGCGGACGGCAAATAAGCTGATTCCTGTAGTGCCCCCACCTGTCGTGATGTTGGCCACCTCAAACCCCGCGGCTGCAAAATTGGCGGCGGGGTCAGCCGCCATCAGTTCCTCCTCCTCTCCCTTGTGCTCCTCCATGGCGACCCCCGCCGTCGCCATGGGGTCGCCCTCCTCCTTCTCTTCCTCCGAGCTTGCCTCCACAGAGCTCGAAGGTTGGCTGGCCACAATGCAAGCCGCACGTCGGGCTTTGTGACGCTTACTTCAGAGATGTTTTTTGTGCGCTACTCTGGCGTGAGCATCTTGTAGTATGTGATTTTTTGTTGAGCCATGATGACATTGGACAACCTCGCGACGAGATCGGCTATGAGCGACGACAACGGTGGAAGTGCGTGAGGGTGGTGGAAATGGGACAGTTAGGGTTTGGGGTCGTCAGCCTCCTTTTTAAAGCCAGGGGAGGCTCCTCGGGTTGTGAATTGACGGTCGCACTATGAATGCACGTAGGCGAAGAGACGATGAGCTTCCATTAAGTGTGAAACCGCGAGCACCGGTTGGGCTTTTGGATGGTTTTGGATTATCGGAGTCTTATGTGACAGACATCTAGATTTCCCTGTACCACCACTGATTTGAGGTTGTGCTGGGAAGTTTTGGGTGTCCAAACCAGACCGGCAATATGGACTGCCTGGTTGGAGGCCTAAAAGTGCTCGGTTCAGACATATAGGTTTTAGTGTTGTTCGGACGTATAGGTGAGGGGATATTTAAGGAAGACGCCCTTATTAGACTGGATTTATGATTGTACATGTTCTTCATGGATGTGTCTATATGTCCCCTATAACGACGAGCATTGCTTTGTCTTGCTTAGAGTGAGATGGACGGTGTGCTCGCCTCAAGCGGTCCCATAAATGGGTTGGCTTAGCGTGGGAGAAATGCCGCTCTCTAGTGCAATTTCTTTTTTTTTCTTTACTTAGATCTCTAAAGTGGAAAAAGAACATAAATTTTAAAAAGCATTCATCTTGTCTTCAAAAAATGTTTATCGAATGCCAAAAAAGGTTTGTGTAATCTAAAAAATACATGTGACATTTTAAAAATCTTCACGTGTTCCAAAAAATGTTTGTGACATTTGATAAATGTACAATATAAAAAAACACTAGGTAAATATCCAGCCCACTAAATGCTAGCCGTAATGAGGATATGGGCCTCCAAAAAACTTCTTTTCGTTCTATGTGTCAAAAATGCTATTATATTATGGGACAGTGAAAGTACCATACAAAAAATGTATGTCGCACATAAAAATTATTTACAGGTTTAAAACAATGTCGAAACATTTTCACAAAAATATTTATAAATGATAAACATCGTTTTCCTAATTCAAAAAAATGATACTTGAAAATTAAAAAAACGCGTTCAAAAAATATATTCGGTGACATTTTATGAATAATATCTAAACAGTGTAAACAAATTTCGTCATAGTTTAATACAAACATTTGTGGCGGTTTCAATGTGTATTTGAAAAATGTTTGACATGTGTTCAAAAAAGTATTCAAAATATGTATGTGAAAATAAAGTACTTCATGTATTTGCAACGTGTATAAAGAAAGTTCTGCGAGTTTAGGAAAACATACATTGTTTATTGAAAAACAATAGACATGAGCTGGAAAAAGAAAAAGGAAAAAAGACCCAAATAATACAGGTGAAGAAACGCAGAAAAGCTGAAGAAACAAACTCAAAGATAAAACAAAAGGACAAGAACAAAAAATAAAAAAATCGGTGGAGAAACATAGAAACCCCGAAGAAATATGTTTAAAATGGAAACGAAAAAGGGAAGGAAAAAGAAAAAAAGTAAAGAAACACAGAAAAACCAAAGAAGCAAACTGAAAACAAAAAGGAACAACTGGAAGAAAACCAAAGAGAATCGCGCGACAGGGCCGGCCCACTAAAGGAACTCTTTCAGGCGGGAACGACTCGCTATAGCGACACGCACCGACCACTCGCATGCGTGTCCCCTTTGAGGAATTCCAGCGCACTAGCGGCACTTTCGATAAAAAGAATTAAAATCAACTAAAAAAGATAAAAAGAATTAAAAACAAGCGGCACCAGGTTTTTTCCTTCTGGTTTGATTTTTCACATTTATTTTTTCTATTTTGATGATTTTTTGAAATCTTCTAGAAATACATTTCTTACAC
Organism: Triticum monococcum; assembly: GCA_034509565.1. Lineage (NCBI taxonomy): Eukaryota > Viridiplantae > Streptophyta > Magnoliopsida > Poales > Poaceae > Triticum > Triticum monococcum. Next base: position 68,067,739 of record CM067842.1, on the reverse strand, counting down.
AATGAATATGTTTTCTAAGTAAAAGTATATTTTTTAAAATACACAACAATGCTTATTTAAAAAGACTATGACCTTTCTTAAATACACAATGATTTTTTTTCAAAAATATGTTATAAACATTTAGAAAACACATGATAAAACTTTCTAAGATCAGGGTTAGCATTGTTTTTAAAAGGACAATTTTTAAAACACACAATGAACATATTTTTAAAAATCATGATGAATATTTTTACAACATGCCATACTTGTTTTGAAATATGTGATGAGCACAAATGACCTTTTTTTAGAAACATGAACAAAATTTTCAAATACACAGTGAACATTTTTTTTTAATATTAGATGAACATTTTTAGAATGCACGATGGGCCTTTTCACAAATACTACCATTACTTTCTGTAAACACGTTGACCATTTTTAAAATTCTTCATAGTGAACCTTTTTTTAAGTACACAATGAATAATTTGGATAACACAACCAACAATTTGGGAATATGAACCTTTTTAAATACACGATGGAAAGGATAATAATAGAAAACAACCAACAAAGAAAAGTTAGAAAAATAAATGAAATTAAAAATGATCTTGTATTTAAATAAAACAGGATACGGAAAATTGTAATTCCAAATTTGTTCACCGTATTTTATAAAAATGTTCATGTAATTAAATAAAAAATAAACTAAAAGGAATGAAAAAGAAAAGGAAAAGGGAAAATAAAATAAAATAAAACATGAAAAAAACATAAGAAAGATTAAAGACTGGTTGAAAACAAACTGAAAAAACAACAACAAAACAAAAAAAATTGTGGAAGTAGTTCCTGTTCGTGTCACGACTGGGCTGTTCCACGTTCATCGCCCTATAGGCGAGCGCTAACTAACAGTCACAGTAGGAAATACATAGCCTTTCGGGTTCTTGTCCCCACTACCCCTCCAATTTCTTATTGTGGACTCCCTGATTTTCACTTGTTGGTCTTCACGTCACACATTAAGTTTCACTTGGGAGTTATGTACATACAGCACACAATCCAAAATTTAAGGCTATGTACAAAAGACCCAAAGCGGACCAACCCTTCCCCAAACCCACCACAAATGGGAGCTATATGCACCAAGCTGCCCTTTTTTTTTCTTCAGTTTACTTAATCAGTCTTGCAAGCGGTGAATATCAATATCTCCGGCGGTGTTGGCGAGACGCCGCGGTGGCACAATTCACGGCTTATAGGGTCGTGGTCTAAGGATCAGGTAGACTAGTTTAGGAACATTCCAAGTTACGATGTTTGTTTTTTGATTGCTAATTACTGTGCTTTAATTCATTGGTACAATGTTTATTTTTAGAATGCTAATTGCGGTGATTTGATTTATTGACATGATATTCCTTTTTGGGAACGCCAATTACCGTGCTTTGATTGTAACTACGATGCTTTGATTACTAATTACGATGCTTTAATTGGGACATTATTTGAACAATGTAGGTCATCGGATCTAAGATAACGAAAGGCTGAGATTTAATGTTTCTGCCACAATTCGCTTGTTAATATTATTAATAGTCACGGAGATAACACTAGTAAAAAACAGGGCTTTGGTCCAGGGCAGTTTTCACATTAGTCCCGGTTCAGTCAAGAACCGGACTAATGTGAGCATTTATCCCGGTTTGTGCGGCTAAGACATTAGTCCCGGTTCACCTGGGCCCTTTAGTCCCGGTTCGTGCCACGAACCGGGACTAAAGGGTGCGATGCCCATTAGTCCCGGTTGGTGGCGCCAACCGGGACTAAAGGTTAGACCTTTAGTACCGGTTGGTGCCACCAACCGATACTAATGGGTTTTGAGGCATTAGTACCGGTTCATGGCACGAAACGGTACTAAAGGTCCCATTTTCAAACTCCCCCCCCCCCCTTCCCAGACCGTCTTTTCAGTTTTAGAAAAAAAAAGAAAATGATGAAAATGTCAAAAAAATAAAATAAAATAAGTTTTCCATGTGATATGTGGTCTACTTGTTGGGAAAATTTACAAATATGAATTTCGACTTTATTTGCAAAATCTCTTTAGAATTTGTAAAAATGGCATAACTTTTGCATACGAACTCTGATTAAAAAGTTTTTTATATGAAAAATCATCTACTCGAAAAGTTACATCCGAATTTAACGGGGCGAACACCGTTAAACATTTTCAAAATCCTCAAAAAACTAACCGAAAAAATGTTACGGGGCTTTTAAGATCTAGAGTGGAAAAAATTGAAAAAATTACTAGTCAAATCTGGTCAAACAATGGTCAAACTAATTATTCTAGAATATTAGTGTTACTAAATAATTATTTCAGTTATTTTGAATTTTGGTCAAATCTGGTCAAACTATGGTCAAACAATGGTCAAACTAATTATTCAAGAAATATTAGTGTTACTAAATAATTATTGTTTTTTAAAACAATAGTTTCAAACTCAAACAGTGAAATGTGTCACTTCATGCTCAAGCAAAATTCATGAAGGTTAATAGGATTGACATCTTATTATTGTCAGAAAAACAACAAGTGCAGACTTGGAAACGAGACAGAATAGAACCCGAAAGTTAAGCGTGCTCAGGCTGGGGGAGTGGAGGATGGGTGACCGTTCGGGAAGTTAGATGATTTGAAATGATGAGGGATGATTAGAGGATAAATTGAACAGTGATGAGGGGTGGTGATTACACACTAGAGGCTAAAATGATTTAGAAATTTGAAAATAAAAAAATTCAAAAAAATCATAAACTAGAGGCTAAAATAATTTGAAAATAAAAAAATAAAAAAAATCATAAAATTTTCTTTAGTCCCGATTGGTAACACCAACCGGGACTAAAGGTGGAGCTCCACATGGCCGCGCCCTTTAGTCCCGGTTTTAGAACCGGGACTAAAAGGTCAGTACTAACAAAAACCCTTTTTTCTACTAGTGTAAGTAAAACAAAAAACCGGCGGATGTAGAGTCACTCATTTTTGCTCATGGACAATTAGAGACCGAAACACCTCCTCCCACTCGGCCACTCACTTGTCTAAAGAAAAACCTCCTACTGACTTGACTTGCGCAACAGCTCATTTGCTATACCTATACTAGCTCAATTCTAAGGCCTCCTTTGGTTTAGAGGAATTTCACAGGAATTTTAGAGGATAGGATTTTTATAGGATTTTTTTCCTTTAGAGCCCTTTGGTTCATAGGAATGAATTCCTATTCCTACATAGGATTGGTTCCTATACTTCATATTTCATAGGAAAATAAAAAAGAGTTTAGACTCAATGGAAAATTTTCTTTGGTGTCAACCAAATGACATCTTGTTTCCTATTCCTACTTATAGAATTTGAGATACATGTCATCTCATTTCCTACAAGATTTCTATTCCTATGATAATCCTATCCTATGAACCAAAAGAGGCCTAAATTAGATGAAGTTTTCTACGAAGCCGCCTGTAGGGTAACTTCTATATCTTTCTACCACTAATTAATAAATTATTAGTGGACTATCAAGATAAATTTGAACCATAGGATACATATACGTTCAAGTTGTACACCGGACTTTGGAATTTATTCTGTACACTACACTTAGCTTCATCAAGGTTCAGTGATAGACAAGCGCATCTGGTGTAGTGGTATCATAGTACCCTCCCACGGTACTGACCAGGGTTCGATTCCCTGGATGCGCATATTTTTTTCTCCCATTTTTATTTTACGATTGCTCATTCGTATTATCGTATATATGATCAAAAAGATAATTAATCTATGTGTTGTAACCTAACCTAGGAAATCTAACTAGGCGACGTGGCTGGCAAATATGGTGGCTTTATGCCAATCAGCTTGGTTTGCATCTTTGCTTAGAGTTAGAATCAGCTTGGTATCATTTACTTTTTTTTTTGCGTGTGTTTTCCCAACTGATCTCGAAATTGCCTAAGCAGTTCGCTTCAAAGATTCTAACTGATGAATGTTCGCGGTTGGATATGACAAGATACATGCTGACATGCATATATCCATATCCAGGTGAAAACAGAATTCCACTTGATGATGATAAAATTACAGCGACGATAACTTCACAGTCGAAACACTTGCGCAGTTTGGACGTCTAGGTACACGCGGTGCGCTGACGCACATCAGCACTCGCCATACTGCCTGGCAGATAGCTCGATCAGCTTCACCATTTCCAGAAGACGTTGGATCCGCACTTGAACTTCTCCTTCCCCTCGCACTCGATCTCCAGGTCGTCGGTGATGAACGGGACTTTCTGCGACCACACAAGAAGACATGATCGTCAGCCAGCTGAGCTTAAGAGTTCATCCGGCCATGGAGGGTTAATTAAACAGGAGAGCTACCTTCTGCTTGGCGAGGTCCTGGCAGCCGGTGAAGTTGTAGGGGAACTTGCAGCTGCCGAACTGGACGGTGTAGGCGCGCGCGAAGTTGGCGCCGCTCGTCGCCGCCCTCTTCTTGTCGTTCAGCTCCTGATCACGCGCAAAAATCATCAAAAAAAGATCGTCAAACTCCATTGAGAAACGAGCAATGAACTGACGGTGGTGACAGGGAAGGAAGGAAACAGAGCAGACCTTGTTGAGCTTGCTCTTCTCGAGGTACTCGTCGAAGACGCTTGCCCTGGCCGACCCGGCGGTGGCGGCCGTGACGGCGAAGACGGCCGCCAGGCCGAGAAGCGCCGACCGCCGGTCCTTGGCCGGGGCGACCTGCACGCGCTTTGCCGCCGCCGGCGAGGCGGACTGCGGCACCGCCGCGGCGGGCTTGAGGCCGACCACACTGGTGTTCACGCCGGCCATGATCCTCTCGAGGTTTTCTTGATGAATCTGGTGTCTGTGCGTGTGTGGCCTCAGGGGAGGGGGGGTGTGGTGATGGTTTTGTTTTTGATCGCGGAGGATGCTGTGGAGGGAAAACGGCGCTGCGGTGGGCGTGTGGATAGGGTGAGGCTTGCTTCCATTCCATTGGCTGGCCTTGGCGCCACGGTGGCTCCCATTATCCTTACGGGATGGGGCCCATACGACACGTGGCAGGATCTCCTTGGCCTTGACCTGACTGTGCCACTAGATTTAGATTTTTAACCCTTGAGCTCTCACGAAACGGCTCATTTGCTATTTGTACAGTACATACTACTAGTTCTATTCAAAATTACATGACGTTTCTAAAGGCGTGTAGTGAAAGCTTTATATCTCCGACCACTAATTAGAATCTTTTGGATAAATTTGAAACTTAGGTTAGCTGTGCAATGGATTTTAGAGTACTAATGTTTATTATCCGTAACCAATGGTTAGAAAACAACCAAGCGCATCTGGTGTAGTGGTATCATAGTACCCTCCCACGGTACTGACCAGGGTTCGATTCCCTGGATGCGCAATTTTTCTCCTCAACATATTTTTTTGTTCATTCTTTTTTAAGAATGAAGTTAATCTCCTTTTACTAACCTGGCCTTGGAATTGGAATTGTATGTTTTATAATATCACTGAAGATGAAGATCAAATCTGCTGACAATGTATCCAGTCATATGTTTTGTCCTGGCAATGGCGAGCTATGTCACCCCATAAAAAGTAAACCAAGAGTACCGCCCATATGGTACCAACAGTAGTGGCGAATGTTTGTCTATAAGAATCTTACTATGGCTAACCGTAGCTCTATGGCTGCCAAAGCTTCGCGGCTTCAAGCGTGATGAAACCAGGGGCATTCATGAGCAGGTTAGCTTGCTGGTTAGTAATTTGTCGATCAAACATAAAAACAATTAGGGCTCCAAGAGGAAATGTGTCATTATCTTAATCTTTAGTTCACAGTTCATACGATACAATGCAGTGGCTTACTGATAAGCTACAGCGTGACAAAATTTATAGCCATCAGAACTACTCTGCTACGATCAGACATCCGCTTTTCCTTGCCCTGTATAAAAACTGCAGAATACAGAATGGTGGACGAACTGCACACTGATTGCAAGCACAGATGATCGGTGATCGCAACCACGGAAGGGAACACATCTTTCAGCACCAGTCACACATCACCTGCAAGCACAAATGCTGTAAATCAGATTCCCATGGGGCAAACCAAGTGTGGCATACAAATAACATGCTCAGGAGATGAAAGAAACATCTACAGGCTGCATGACTAAGCAAAGATGGTGTTGATTGTCACAGGGTGGTCTCACAGAACAATTAAATGGCGTGGACGAAAGCGAAAAGCGGGTGCTCAGTTTATTTTCTGCTCAAGTACCAACAGTACTGCAGCTGCAGAAGCAGGATTCCATCATCCATAAGTGGTGGTGAGATCAACCTAACAGCAAGCGCATGCCACAGTTACACGGAAATGATAAACCAATTTTAGTCGAGTATATATCAGAATTAAACCTGTAACACAATCTCAGTCCAGTATACTAAGCGTTTTAATTAAGTTCATGATGGAAAAACGCCACTTTCTGTCCGAACAGCACAGAGCTCATGTTTCGCTTTATGTTTTTACCAGTCACGACAACAACTGATCAGGGCGGTTATTGTTTAAGGGCATTCTAACTTCTGACAACATTATGTACATCCAAAGGATCACTAGTCTCATGTGAAAACATCTACTCCCTCCGACCCATAACATAACAGCGTTTTCAGTGTTAACAACGCTCTTATGTTACGGGGCGGAGGGAGTACTTCTGAAGTAGTTCGCACAGCACTATTACAGAGAGCCTCAAGAAACAAAACAAAAGAGTGCGTGTGCACCAGAGGTGGGAATAAAAGCATTCCTGTCCTTGAATGATAGTCCAGGTAAGTCAATACATCATCGCAACAGCATAAGACAACACTTGATCAAAGTGCCAAATTGAAGATCACCATTTATGTTATTCTATTAGCCTAACTGATGTAACATACTTCTTCAATTAACCAGTTCATCCCCAAAAGAGGATCAGTTATATGGTTTATTAAGACACATAACCAGCGCCGTCTAACGACTAATAACCGAATGGAACAATTCACTACTTTGTTTGATTCATTCCACACAATTGAGTAAGTAATATGATCCAAAAATTCCATTTAATGCACTCACAGGTGAGAAGAAGACCAATTATCACCGAAAATTTGCAATCGCCTCATCTCATAGTCAATTAATCATCCAGTACATTCATATAACATATGCAGGAACTCTCGAAAAGATAGTAAGACATTGGGTCCCTAAATTCACGCAAATGGTCCAATCAGTAAACACAAGAACAACCAAGCCTGGACCCTCACCTCACATGAGCTCCTCCTCCTTGCGGAGGTACTCGCCGGCGTCGGACTGGTGGAGCACAACCACGGCGTTGGTATCGGCCTTCCTGCAGTCCTGCGCGCCCCTGGCGGCGACCCCAAACCCGAGGGGCACGTCGGCCATGGACATGACGACGACGCCGTCGCCGGACTTGGTGTTCTCGGTGATGCGCGCGAGCGCGGACTTGGGCACGGAGTTGCCGAAGAGGAACGAGCGCTCCGTGTCGGGCTTGAGCCAGATGCGGCGGCGCGCGTGGGCGGCGAGGAGGTCGAGCGCGTGGACGGTGAGGTGGAAGGCGCCGCCGTGGGTGAACTTGCCGATGGGCGTGCCGACCCCGGCGAGGCGCGTGCGGGAGACGGCGGTGGCGCGGCGGACGAGCGACTCGGAGGCGTAGAAGACGCGGTTCTTGTGGAGGCGGAGGCAGTAGCGGCCGGGCTCCGGGTCGGGGCCCTCCACGGAGGGCCGCTCCAGGAGGTGCTTCAGGTTGGGGCCGGTGAACTTGAAGAGCTTCTCGAAGACCATCGTGGTCTCCTTCTCGTCGAGCGGCCGCATGGTGGAGGCGGCGGCGGGGTTTGGGGGCGGAGGGCTGAGGGGGGAGCGGCGGTGAAGGTTGGGGACGGACGGCGGCTAGGGTTCAGTCGGGTGCTTCCTCCCCCTTGGTTTTATCGGGACTGCGGGCCTTCAGATTGTCGGCCGTTGGATCGGTTAAATCCTACGGCTGATAGCATGCCTCACAATTGCTTCGCTTGCCAATGGTTTTGCGTATACCCGCTCCATTTGACCACTTTACATTTTTTTAACCAAATTCTTTTTCAAAAATTGCTTGCCGAATTATGTGTATATGTGGTTCCTAACACCATACTCATACATATATACATATGACTACTAGAGATAAAGCATACTCATACATGTAGATATAACTACTAGAGATTCAAACCGGAGCGAACCAACCTGTGGTTGGATGGTTAGAGGGACAATGATATCCCCAGCCCAGGGTTCAAATCGTAGTGCTTGCATTATTTCTGAATTTATTTCACGAAGGAGTTGAATCCCTATATAAAACTAAACATGGAGAATCAAGCATTCTGCACGTGCCGATGACGCGTTATGTTGCTACTCTCGAGTTTCACCATCATGAAGAAAAAGGTACCCTATGAATGCTTAGAGAATCTACCATCGGACTTGTCAATTCCCCTCCCCGCCACTTCCTCGTCGGGCCCTTCCCCTTGGTGTCTCTAGAGCGACTGTAATACTCATCTGCGTCGATGTCGGTGGTCAAAGGGGTGTCGCATCAACACTTGTGGTGCCGCCACTGATGGAGGTGGACGAGGACAAGGAGGGAACGCCTGCCGGGTGACGGGGACCCGCTCTTGGCGAGGCGTTGAGCTTTTGCCATGCTGGCCGTCCTCTGTCGCACGAGCCGATTGAATTCCTCGATACCGAGCCGCTATGCCTTGGCATCTTTGCAGCGCGACAGCGGGCGCTCATCTCCGTCGTGGGCAAGGAGCGACGGATGACGTCGTGAAGAAGGTCGTCCTCCAAGTCGGTAGGAAGCGGCCTGTGAGTGAATCTACATGACCTATAGCCGGATTGGCTACATTCGGCCTGCGTCGCCCTGTGCCTCGCGCAGAGAGCGACCCACGATTTCCACTCGGGGAGCAGCGACTGCTGGCTCGGCGGTGCGAGCATGAGCACCCAAAGTCGTCCATGAGGAGCAAGGACTGAAGTTGCCGGGCGCCACAACTCACCTTGCCGCCTCAACGGGAAGGACGCGAACTACGTCGGGCTGGCGCAGGTCAGCGCAAAAGCTTGAGCTGCCCCTCCGGGCCACTGAGGAGGGCATAAAGCTCAAGCTCCCACCCCTATCCATGTGCAGCCAGTGAAGGGCGAGCTCAAATCCGATTTGGCAACCGCATCCCAGCCAGTGGAGTCGGGCTTGCTGCCGGAGTCAGACATGGTGGCGCGCGGAAGGTACAGACACAACACAGACCGAAGTGAAACGTGAAGGAAGTGAAGCGGACAAGAGTGATAGGGTTTGATCCGATTGGGAATGAGGTGGTGTTTATGTGGCGTCGAGGTGGGCCAACATGGGACGGTCCCACATGACGGCTGCTTCTGGGCGTATTTAGATACATTATAACTAAGCACCTTTCCTGCCCTATCAGGGTATTAACATTATAGCCGTCTGATCTTCACTTTCAGTCGTTCCTGGCCATCAGATTGGCCCTTAATCCCATGTCCGCTTGCACAGTTCGTTAAGGAGCGCTAACGATATTGGGTCGCTACTCTCATGACAATTTTGAGCGTCTGGTGTCAAATTGGGCCCAATGGGCTTTCGGTTGTACCACTCCCCGTCTGGTGTTAAATCGCTGCGTCGCAACCCCTAAAAAAACCGATGTGTCGCTCCTCCGTCTTTCGTGAGCAAACCCTCGTGTGACGGCGCCCATCCCGCATCCTTGATCTCGGGCAGCGGAGCCAACCGTGATTTGCTAGTTAGCCTCGCGGTGGCGCCTCTAGAACCAGCGTCCCTAGGAGAGCTGCCATCAGAGGGCGCCGTTCCTTCAACCTTTCACCCTCCCTTGAGATGTTTCATTTATAGTTCGTCCCTTTGTCTTATGTGGGGTCTCGCATCCTGATCCATTGGTCTCAATCGATCGCTTCTCCTCTCCCTTCCTGTAATGCAGGTGGGTGTCGTTGTTTGTTGTGGGTGCGCGGCGATCAGTCATGCCGGTTGACATTGATAGTGTGCTTACATCCGGTGGCACTTCTTCTCAGATCAATCAGTAAGTTCTCCTTAGAAACGGTATGTTTGTTTTTCATTATGTGCTACTGCCGATGGGCACTCTTCTTTTACCGTGTCACTTGCTACATATCAGCATATCCGGACCCCCTCCTCTGCCCTCGTGCTATTCCTTTAATTTGCACATCGATCAATGCCTAAATTCCTAATTTGCATCTGATTTTGGTCTATTGTTCTTGCATTGCAGGTGATTTCTTTCCCTTTGCCTTTCTTTTTACTTTATCCAGATATTATGGAACCAAAATTGCTATTCTGTATTTATGTGTGCCGAGCCAAAATCCTCAGTTTCTACACTTGTTAGTAGTACTAAATATATTAGATCTATCGATCCAACTCTCCCCTTTAAACCTAATATTTTTCCGTCCTAACTCCCCATTTGTACTGATGTTTAATTCAAATCCCTACTTCAATACGTACTTCTATGAACTAAGGTGATGACTCCAAAGTATTTTACTTGCCTTAATCTGTTTCATTATTTTCTTCATGTTGCTAGCTTGTCGTTGGTGACTAGAAACCACATTTCACATTCGTACGAACATGTCCAGTTTAAAGTGTATCCTTATCATTCGCTCGGTCACCCCGTATAAGATATGTTTGGTGCCTTCAAAATTTATTTTCCGATTTGCTTCTGCAGGATTTCAACAATCTGCTCTTGGTTAGAAATTGTATCCATCAGACCATTTTCTTCTCATGGTATGCCATTTGAATTCCCTTCAATCCAAATTAAATTCCCATGTATGCTCATTACTTTGTTGATTCCATTTTTATATTTTGTGATCCCTTTCAATTATTTTCAAGGCGGGTCATTAGCACATTTTCTCATAATTAAATCTCAACAGAAAATCTTTATCATAAATTTCTGTAAATTGTCATCTTCTTATATGTTTATTTATTTTCCATTTTGTTGATCGGGCAGGGATTAAATTGTTGTTCACTTCAGAAATGGCATGCCATGGTGCATCACATTGTGTCGCTAGGCCGGATCTCCTGTAAACTCCTACAAACGTACACCGTTCATGTGGGTTGACTTCTCTTGGCTTGCATTTGTATGAACTAATATGTGGCGACTGACTTTGTATTTCATGCATATATGCTTTCAGAGAAGGAAATCCTGAGTGACCAAGGAGAAAGATTTTTAACCATCTACTTGACAGGTAGCAAATCTGTTATAGATGCAATATATTGATGTTATAAATCTGAAGTCAATCATGTATATTATATAATCCTAAATTCATTCAACATTCTTAAGTCAAATAACATCCTTCTATACCATATCTTCAGTTTCAATGGGGTGATAAGGTACCAACAGAACAATGACTTGATTCTTGTAGTGTATGCAGCAACTTAATTCCAGTGCAAGTACATGATGTTGGATTCCTTACTTTGCAATACAAAATTTATTTCATTTTACCTCTAGGCAATGTTTTTCGTGTACCTTTTGTATTTCCATTTGCATTTGTCCTACCTTTTTCTTCCCCTCTTCTCTTCAGATTAGGCAACTAAAAACAAACCAATGGATTTTTTTCCTGGCAGTAAAATGCAAACAATGACTATATATGTTGGAATTGGTCAATTATATTGCACAATATACAGGATTCTTATCAACATCTTAAATCCATGTTACTGTATATATCACCATGACACCATCATCTGATAGATTAATTATCTCTATCTAAAGCATGCGATCCAATTTCACATAAGAGTACCAAAGAGAGGATTTCTGACATTCGAGCATTGATAATTGCTAGATTTCTTAACTTTATAATTGTGCAACCTACTAACATCTCGCTTAATTGTAATATTCTGTGTTTATCATGTTCTTGACATTGTAACTAACAGGACAAGAAGGCTGATCCGCAACCGGCACTCAAACTCTTAAAGGTAGAATGATAACAAATAATTGATATCCATTATCTTTTGATACTATTTATATTTCGTTTATCAATCCGACGTGAAAATAATATTGTTCTTATTAACAGGGGCTGAAGAATTACAAAAAGGATTTTGGAATCAGTAGCCTTGAGGACGAAAATCTAGGATCTTTGCACATGAGTATATCTAATATTCAGGTTATGGAGCACATGCCCCTCTCCAAATCACAACACAGTGTAGATTCATGTGCACTTTTTATGCAGCTTTAGAATGTCTTCATTTGATGATCACTGCTAAATACTACCAACTATAGAGGATCCTCTTCTTTGCATTGTAACTTCAAAGTGATCTATCAATTATAATATCAACTACAAGTGTTGTGTTATTCGACAGAGAAGTTGCTCGTGCTTGAAACCAATGCTCTAGAGGTAGGCCCGTGGAGATATTTAATAAGTATATTATCATGTATGTAAGCTGACACAAAAGAGGCTGAGGCAATTTCAATCCTTGTTATTGTGAACAAAACATATTTTCTCCTTTTCAATTTCTACTTACTACTGATTGGAGTATCTTTCATATCAAAACAAAAGGGAAACATGCTTGGAACAACTTATTTCACCGTATTTTAGTTTCCCGTAGTTCACATTTTGGTTTTGTTTAGCTTTTGCCTTCATATAAAACAAAAAGGGCAGCCCGGTGCACGCAGCTTTTGCCTTCATATATTTACAAAAATTCCTATCATTTTATTTTTAAAATGGACGGACGCGGCAATGCGCGCCATCAATGATCTAATTGCGTATTCAGATCACCTCATATTCATTCCACATGAATTGGATTCAAGGGATGCAGGACAGCCCACACATTTGGGTTAGGTTTGAGGAGCCGGGATGCGATTTTTCGATTTGGGCAGCATCTTACAGAGAGGCGGTAAAAGTGACGAATAAACTATCCAAGCCAGTATCTTGATTCGTGTTCCGGCAAGGCAGTAAAAGAGATGAATAAACTAGCCAATTAGTATCTTGATTCGTGTTCCGGCTGGCACCTGCAGGCCGGGCAAAGTCTCCTCCAGCTGCGGAAATGGTAGTGGATCCCCAGTCCTAACGCGAGCCCCAAAGTCAACCGGCGGAGTGGCCACCCACCCGTCATTCCGACGAACCCTGCCCCTCCTACCCGTGCTGTTTAAAGCCCCGGTCACAACACAAACCCCCCGGCCATCAGCATTCAGCCGTCTCCCAGACCCAAAGTATCCTCGCTCACCGGCAACGCGCTGCGACCAGGGCAGCCATGGCACGCCGCGCTCTGCCTCTGCTCCTCCTCGTCCTGGCCGTCGCCGCCGTGTCGGCAGCACCCATCGTCCGCGCGAGCGCCGAGGACGGCGAGGTCGGCGCGAGGAGGCGGCTGCTGCAGGTCGCCGGCAGCAACAGCACCGACACCAACGGCACGGCGGGGTACATCAGCTACGGCGCGCTGTTCGCCGACACGGTGCCGTGCCCCTACTCCGGCGCGTCCTACTACAACTGCCGCCCCGGCGCGGAGGCCAACCCCTACGAGCGCGGCTGCTCCGCCATCACGCAGTGCCGCGACTGATGACACGCGAACGACCCACGTTCCTGCTGCTCGTTGCTGTCGCTGTTTCCTTGAGCCACGGGGTTGAGTTTTTCCTTGACATGAATATTTTCATTCATTTTGGTGTTGTTGTGCTTCGATGTACTATATGTGGTGTATGAGATGATTTGATGGTTAATTTCGAGCATTTAACAGAGCGGCCGAGCAGTATCAATGTGGCATGAGACCTATTGCCATTTCCCCCCGTTTTATCCGCGGTTACATGTTCCCACGCTATGCTTTCAACGGAGTTACAGTCGCACGTAACGCGGCACTGTCCATTGAGCTAGAACAATATGATGTTACAACCGCCATAGCTATAAGAGGAGCACATCGGAAACGAGGCAGAGCTGCTAGCATTTTCCAGTCTCCATTCACCAAAACAGTCCTCTGTTTCACAGTTTCAGCATGGCCAGAAGTAATATGCCTGTGCATACAGAACTGATGACCAGAATAAACGATGGTAAAAAGAAATGGATGGAGGCTGGGGGCTCATACCGGTGAGCATCTGCAAGCATTTTACTGAGTTTTTGCATTTGCAGTGACGCTGAAGCCACGCCATTGTTGGTGTTGAAGGTTCCAGAACAGCAGTACGTACATGGCAGCCACTAATAAGGCAAGTGTTTGACCAAAGAGGCTTAACATGGCAACCACTAAATCTAGCAAAATGAAGGAACACGCAATTCTGTAGTAAGCTGGCAGTTTGCAAGATACTGGGAATCAGTGTTCGGTAGCTGGAGGCGTGTATTGGCACTAGTATATAAAGTTAGTACAAAGTTGAGTTATCTATTTTAAAACGAAGAAAGTACGTATGTTTAATCCAATCATGCAGACGACTTATCCTCTCAAATGTTGTCCAGGCAGCCATTTTATTTCAGGATATTCTGCTATGTACTCCTAGGTGCAATCATCGGCAGTCTGTAGGGATAGTATTTGATATTTATGTCATCAGTCCCCATCAAATATTACTATCACATCTTGCATCTGTTCTCTGAGCTCATTGTGGGGTGTTCTGGACCCTCTCCAGAACTCCGAATTTCTGCAAGCTTCATTTCCATAGAGCTGATCCAACTAATCTAATTATACCCTAAAAATTGCCCCCGCGTCGTCCGCCTGGGCGACTCGGGCGGCGCTCGATCTGCTTTTTCCGGCGTCGTCCCTATGCACCCTCCCCTCGCCGCCGCTGGTCGGCGTCATCGGGCTTGCCCGGGCGGCTGACGGCGGCGACGGGGTTCCGTTCCCATGGATCTTTGGGCAACGTGTTCGACGAGATGCAGATGGCGGCTGGCGGCTGTGAAGGTCGATGCTGCAGCGGCGGCTCCGGCGCTCCACGTATCTGGCGGAAGCATGGCTTGGGATAACTAGGTCGGCACCATGGGCGCTCGTGATGCAGTCATCTTCGTCGACAAGACCACTGGAGCATGCACATCTGTTGCTCCTATGTGTCTTGTGCTGTAACTTCCTCCGATGCATCCAACCTGAAAGCACACCCATGCTAGGGCCGCTGCTCCATGGGTGCATCTTTGGCGTTGGTGCGTAGTGCTCATGGTGGTTGTTCCCTCAGGTTCGGCCGTGAATCTGGTCCGCAAGCTGCTATGTGGTTGTGGGCTAGACTGGTTACCTGAAGAGCTTTAAACCTGGATGATCTGCGTCCACTGGCGAGGACGGCGGAGGTAGTGGCAGCTCGTGGAGTTGTTGCCTAATACAGATCAGTCAACAGCTACTACTTGTGAGGATGGTGTAGGCCTTCAGAGTGTCCCCATCCCGGGATTTTGGTGGTGCCGACAGTCCTTCTTCCTCGTCAAAGTCTTCGTCGGATGGTGGCGAGAGAAGATCTTGTCTCGTCTTGTCAGCTTGCTCGTACGGGCGTGGACATCCCCCGTCACAAGCACCGTATGCATATGCAACTACTGGGATCGAGGAAAGTGGAGAAGACGACACATGGCTACTTCGATTGGGTGGTACTTTTGTAGTACCTAGTCTCGAGCTTCATGGTAAAAACCATAGGTTTGACCCTAGTTGGTCATATCTGGCAATGGCGGCGTTTTTTTTTGCGTCGTTACCCTGATGAGGGCATTGCTCGGAATTGGCTCGGACAACATCTTCAGGGTGCAAACCCATGATCTAACCTTGGTGGTTGGATTCGGCGACGACGGCCCTTCAATGTCATTCCCTTTTTGGGAACGTCGCTTTCAGAGAGCCTTTTCTCATAGCCTTTGTGTTGTGAAGAGATGGTTGATGTCGATGGTCACTGTTGTATATTGTTTGTCGTTGCTTTCAATTCTTCGGGTTTTCTTTTCTCCACCTAGGCATAATTTCAGTCTTTTATGACTTTGCTCTTTGCCAAAGTGGTCGTGTGGATGTGTGTGTTGTGTTGGCTGTGTGTATCCTAATTATGCAGAGATCGGGTGTGTACTCATTATGATTGTATCCCTTGATGCCACACTATGAGTCAATAAAAAACACCTTTTATCAAAAAAAAAACTATACCCTAAAAATACTAATCTAACTACAGCTCACATCCAAATACCTTTGCAGGGGGCACCTACTGAAGCGGCAAATCATTTTCCTTACGATGTCGGTGCCAAAGAACTTACGTACTGAAGCAATTCTCCTGCTCGTACTGGATTTTTTTAAACAGGTGTCAATGTCTAGACTACAAACAATGTATCATGTGCATCCCTAGTTTTCTTGAAACCGATGCACCCGATGTTACCAACCCGATGTTACCAACGATAATCCTATCTACGAAGGCCAACGTAAATTTTCTGACTGATTAACTTGCCCCCCCTCCCTCCCCCTCACATTTCCAGGAGGGCGTGGGCCGCTTCATCCTCCTATCTGTGATTCTATTTGTTCACGTTGCATATTACGTAAAACACGTAAGAAGTAGTATGTAGGTGTAACATTACCCTGTCAGCAATCTCTCCTACTTAAAAAGAACGTAACTTTTTGTCGTTTATATCGTCGTTCGCCCAACATTTCCTCTTCCGTGAATCAACCTGTGGTTGAGTTGATTAGATGGACAGTGGTATCCCCAACCCACCAGGGTTCAAATCCTGGTGCTCGCATTATTACTGGATTTATTTCAGAATTTCCGGCGATGCACTTTCAGTGGGAGGAGACGTTCCCGTCGACGACGAGGCGCCTACGGTGACTTCGTAAATCACGGGTGATTTGATAACCAATTATTTAGACAATTGCACTAATACGAAAGTTAATTATGGACCAACATACTATAGAATATTTATAGACATACGTTGCAACACGCGGACAATTATATAGTCCACGACAAAAGTCCTAATGAAAACATGAGTTTATAGACACAAAAAACTATCATACCACAAAAATTAATTATAAATTTAAGTACTAATTCAAGATATAAACAAGACAAATCATACTATGGCTGTTGCTTAGTACAAATTGGGCTATGAGTTAGTCCCATTAACGGTACCATGATTGACTTTGTTATGACTGTTCCCGAGCTGTGAGTTGAACTTGTAAATAACCTCTTGTGGCACGTTAGACATTATATGTATGCAATGCTTATATACATTTTGCTCAAAATAAAATAAAGTAAAATATATTGACATGTACTTTTATACATTAGGGGCCTCTTTGATTCACAAGATTATCAAAATGCAGGAATAGGAAAAACATAGGGATACGTTGTCATGTCCTCTTCTATCCCATAGGATTACAAAACTATAGGAATTTGGATGAAAAAGTGTTTGACAGCACAAGAAAAACAAAATAATTATACCAAGAAGTATGAGGAAAAAATTCATTCAAAATTGAGTATAAATGAATCATATAGAAAAAATCACAAGGATTCAAATCATGTGAATCGAACAACCACCGTAAGGAAAAAAATCCTGAGGATCGAAACCTTAAAAAATACTATGAAGTTTTTTTAAAATTAAAGGAGCCTTGGTTGCACCGGAACTTAGTGCATTGGACATGTTCTCCGAGTGCTCCTATTATACACTCTTGTGTGAAATAGACTGAGGGAGTCCTGGATTAGGGAGTGTCCGGATAGCCGGACTATAACCTTTGGCCGGACTCTCGGACTATTAAGATACAAGATTGAAGACTTCGTCCCGTGTCCGGATGGGACTTTCCTTGGCGTGGAAGGCAAGCTTGGCAATACGGATATGTAGATCTCCTCCCATTGTAACCGACTCTGTGTAACCCTAGCCCTTTCCGGTGTCTATATAAACCGGAGGATTTTAGTCCATAGGACGAAGGACAATCATACCATAGGCTAGCTTCTAGGGTTTAGCCTCTTTGATCTCGTGGTAGATCTACTTTTCTACTACCCATATCATCAATATTAATCAAGCAGGAGTAGAGTTTTACCTCCATCGAGAGGGCCTGAACCTGGGTAAAAACATTGTGTCCCTTGTCTCATGTTACCATCCGCCTAGACGCACAGTTCAGGACCCCCTACCCGAGATCCGCCGGTTTTGACACCGACATTGGTGCTTTGATTGAGAGTTTCTCTGTGTCGTCACCTTTAGGCCCGATGGCTCCTCTGATCATCAACAACGATGCGGTCCAGGGTGAGACCTTTCTCCTCGGACAGATCTTCGTGTTCGGCGGCTTTGCACTGCAGGCTAATTCGCTTGGCCATCTGGAGCAGATTGAAAGCTACGCCCGTGGCCGTCAGGTCAGATTTGGAAGTTTGAACTGCACGGCTGACATCCGCGGAGACTTGATCTTCGACGGATCCGAGCCACAACCAAGCGCGCCGCACTGTCACGATGGGCATGACTTAGCTCTACCGCCGAACAGTGCCCTGGAGGCCGCGCCCGTAATAGCTCCGACCCTTAGCTCGGAGCCAACTACGCCGATCGAGGGCGGTGGCTAGACACCGCCTCGGGGGCTGCAGTCTCAACGGCGATCGAGCCAAACACCAGCCTCATCCTCTGCGAAGCCCGTGACTCCAAGGTGCCGGACTCTTTTCCGGACTCCGAACCTTCCGCGCCCCTGCCAATCGAATCCGATTGGACGCCGATCATGGAATTCACCGCCTCGGATATCTTTCAGCACTCGCCCTTCGGCGACATCCTGAATTCACTAAGGTCTCTCTCTTTGTCAGGAGAGCCCTGGCCGGACTATGGCCAACAGGATTGGGATGCAGACGACGAAGAAATTCGACGCCCACCCACCAACCACTTCGTAGCCACTGTCGATGATTTAACCGACATGCTTGACTTTGACTCCGAAGACATCGACGGTATGGACGACGATGTAGGAGACGAACATGAACCAGCGCCTATAGGGCACTGGAAAGCCACCTCGTCATATGACATATATATGGTGGATACACCCAAAGAAGGCAATGGCAACGGAACAGCAGGGGATGAGCCCTCCAAGAAGCAACCCAAGCGCCGGCGTCAGCGGCGCCGCTCTAAGTCCCGCCAAAGCAAAAACGGTGATGCCGACACGGGAGATAATAACACCCCGGACAGTGCCGAAGACAATTCCCTCCAGCAAGATTCGGCGCAGGAGGATGGAGAAGCCAGCCCCCCTAAGAGAGCGGCAGACAGAGAAGAAGAGGATGATAATTACATGCCTCCCTCCGAAGACGAGGCAAGCCTCGACGACGATGAATTTGTCGTGCGGGAGGATCCCGTCGAACAAGAGCACTTTAAGTGCAGGCTTATGGCCATGGCGAGTAGCCTTAAGAAAAAACAGCAACAACTTAGAGCTGATCAAGACTTGCTAGCCGACAGATGGACGGAAGTCCTTGTGGTCGAGGAATACGAACTCGAACGCCCCTCCAAGAGCTACCCAAAGCGCAGGTTGCTACCCCGTTTAGAGGAGGAAGCATTTAAACCTACATCACCAGCGCATGATGCGGCTGACCGGCCACCTCACGGCCGCGACAGAGAGTCCTCCCGGCCCTCCACTCAAGCCGCACCCCGGCGTCGCTCAAAAAATACCAAGGCACGGGGAAATGCGCTAGACCTGTGAGATATGTTGGAAGACAAGGCAAGGCAAACAAGATCGATCTACGGATCGCGCAGGCACCCCACGACACGAGACGATAACCGTCATGCCGGATACAGTAAATCCGGCCGGGCCGAACACGGCAGACAAAGCTCATTTGAGCTACGTCATGATATAGCCCAGTACAGAGGCGCCGCACACCCCCTATGCTTCACAGATGAAGTAATGGATCATCAAATCCTAGAGGGTTTCAAACCCGTAAACATTGAATCATACGATGGCACAACAGATCCTGCGGTATGGATCAAGGACTATCTCCTTCATATCGACATGGCCTGTGCGCGATGATCTACACGCCATCAAATACCTCCTAC
This sequence comes from Triticum monococcum, assembly GCA_034509565.1. NCBI lineage: Eukaryota > Viridiplantae > Streptophyta > Magnoliopsida > Poales > Poaceae > Triticum > Triticum monococcum. The sequence goes on along the minus strand of CM067842.1, from coordinate 68,047,920 downwards.
TCAAGCTTAAAGGACCAGCTCGGCATTGGCTTAACAGCCTGCCAGCAGAATCAATTGGTTGTTGGGAGGACCTGGAAGCCGCATTCCTCGACAATTTCCAGGGCACTTATGTGCGACCACCAGACGCCGATGACCTGAGCCACATAATTCAGCAGCCAGAAGAATCTGCCAGACAATTCTGGACACGGTTCCTAACCAAGAAAAATCAAATCGTCGACTGTCCGGACGTAGAGGCCCTAGCAGCCTTCAAGCATAACATCCGTGATGAGTGGCTTGCCCGACACCTTGGACAGGAAAAGCCGAAATCTATGGCAGCCCTCACGACACTCATGACCCGCTTTTGCGCGGGAGAAGACAGCTAGCTAGCTCGTAGCAATAACATGACCAAGAGCCCTGGTAATTCGGATACCAAGGACAGCAATGGCAGGTCGCGTCGCAACAAGCACAAGCGCCGCATTAACAGTGACAACACTGAAGATACGATAGTTAATGCCAGATTCAGAGGCTCTAAGCCCGGTCAGCGGAAAAAGCCATTTAAGAGGAACACTCCGGGCCCGTCCAGTTTGGACCATATACTCGATCGCTCGTGCCAGATACATGGCACCCCCGAAAACCAGCCAATCACACCAACATGGATTGTTGGGTGTTCAAGCAGGCCGGCAAGTTAAATGCCGAAAACAGAGACAAGGGGCTGCACAGCGACGAGGACGAAGAGCCCCGGCCGCCGAACAATAGTAGACAGAAGGGCTTCCCCCCACAAGTGCAGACAGTGAACATGATATACGCAACCCACATCCCCAAAAGGAAGCAGAAGCATGCACTCAGGGACGTATATGCGTTGGAGCCAGTCGCCCCTAAGTTCAACCCATGGTCCTCCTGCCCGATCACTTTTGATCGAAGGGACCACCCCACTAGCATCCGCCATGGCGGATTCACCGCATTGGTTCTAGACCCAATCATTGACGGATTTCACCTCACTAGAGTCCTTATGGACGGCAGCACCAGCCTGAACCTGCTTTATCAGGATACAGTGTGGAAAATGGGCATAGATCCCTCAAGGATTAAACCCACAAAAATGACCTTTAAAAGCGTCATACCAGGTGTAGAGGCCAACTGTACAGGCTCAGTTACACTTGAAGTGGTCTTCGGATCCCAGGATAATTTCCGAAGCGAGGAGTTAATCTTTGACATAGTCCCGTTCCGCAGTGGCTATCACGCACTGCTCGGACGAACCGCATTTGCAAAGTTCAATGCAGTACCGCACTACGCATATCTCAAGCTCAAGATGCCAGGCCCTCGAGGAGTCATTATGGTCAATGGAAGCACCGAACGCTCTCCCTGAACGGAGGAGCACACGGCGGCCCTCGCAGCAGAAGTACAAAGCAGCCTCTCAAGGCAATTCTCCAGTCCGGCTATTAAACGTCCGGACACCGTCAAGCGCGCCCGGAGTAACCTACAACAAGACCGCCTAGCACGTTCCGAGCAAGCGTAGCAATATGGCCCCAACCCTAGCCCTCGCGAAACTGTGAAATCAGTACTATGCGTACATAACTATGCTCTGAAAATACCATGGGCACAGGGGAGGGGCATGACCATGGCACGCCCAAAAATGCGGCTCAACCGCACTAGCGGCTCCCGATTTTGTCATTATTTCCTACTTTCAGGACTTCACTCTTCGGAAGGCCTGTCCGGCAGTACAACCGCCGAACACACGATGCAACAACCAAGGAGGCAGAAAGCTACGTCGAATTCCCAGGTGGTCTCTATAACGAGCAAAATACATGTCTTACATACCGTCTCGCAGCTCGCCCCTGGAGGGAGACATGTCAAATAGTCCCATCTCTTGCTTATCGCACTATTTATATCGTTCTGCTTTCGCAGCAGCCTTTTAAAATAAACAATGCTTAGCTTCAGCTTATTATTGCATTCTCTATTCATTTCTTTTTCAATACATATGTTCAGTTATGACATTTAGAACCCGTACACTTTGGTACGGTCCATACGCCAGGGGCTCAAGCACCCCATAATACGGCGTGAGAAGTCCGAACACTTTCACAAAGTGCGGCCCTCCGAACTTATAGCATTATATGCATCAGCTCCGAATCATGTCTTTGGTCAATAGTGTTGGGGAACACAGTAATTTCAAAAAATTTCCTACGCACACGCAAGATCATGGTGATGCATAGCAACGAGAGGGAAGAGTGTTGTCTACGTACCCTTCGTAGACTGCAACGGAAGCGTTGACGCAACATAGAGGAAGTAGCCGTACGTCTTCCCGATCCGACCGATCCAAGCACCGTTACTCCGGCACCTCCGAGTTCTTAGCACACGTACAGCTCGATGACGCTCCCCGGGCTCCAATTCAGCAAAGCTTCGGGGATGAGTTCCGTCAGCACAACGGCGTGGTGACGATGATGATGTTCTACCGACGCAGGGCTTCGCCTAAGCACTACAACGATATGATCGAGGTGGAATATGGTGGCAGGGGGCACCGCACACGGCTAAGGAACGATCACGTGGATCAACTTGTGTGTCTAGAGGTGCCCCCCTGCCCCCGTATATAAAGGATCTAAGGGGGGGTGCGGCCGGCCCTATGGTGGCGCGCAGGAGGAGTCCTACTCCTACCAGGAGTAGGACTCCCCCCCCCCAAACCTTGTCCAACTAGGAGAGGTGGAGGGAGAATAGGAAAGGGGGGGCGCCGCCTCTCCCTCCTTGTCCAATTCGGACTAGGGGGAGAGGGGGCGCGCGGCCTGCCCTGGCAGCCCCTTCCTCTTGTCCACATTAGGCCCATGAGGCCCATTAACCCCCCGGGGGGTTCCGGTAATCCCCCGGTGCTCCGGTTTTATCCGATACTTCTCCGGAACCCTTCCGGTGTCCGAATATAGTCATCCAATATATCAATCTTTATGTCTCGACCATTTCGAGACTCCTCGTCATGTCCGTGATCACATCCGGGACTCCGAACTAACTTCGGTACATCAAAATGCATAAACTCATAATAACTGTCATCGTAACGTTAAGCGTGCGGACCCTATGGTTCGAGAACAATGTAGACATGACTGAGACAAATCTCCGGTCAATAAACAATAACGGGACCTGGATGCCCATATTGGCTCCTATATATTCCACGAAGATCTTTATCGGTCAGACCACATAACAACATACTAAACGATCGGGTGCTAAGCTAATGGAATGGGTCATGTCAATCAGATCATTCAACTAATGATGTGACCTCGTTAATCAAATAACAACACTTTGTTCATGGTTAGGAAACATAACCATCTTTGGTTAACGAGCTAGTCAAGTAGAGGCATACTAGTGACACTAAGTTTGTCTACGTATTCACACATGTATTATGTTTCCGGTTAATACAATTCTATCATGAATAATAAACATTTATCATGATATAAGGAAATAAATAATAACTTTATTATTGCCTCTAGGGCATATTTCCTTCAGTCTCCCACTTGCACTAGAGTCAATAATCTAGATTACACAGTAATGATTCTAACACCCATGGAGCTTTGGTGCTGATCATGTTTTGCTCGTGGAAGAGGCTTAGTCAACGGGTCTGCAACATTCAGATCCGTATGTATCTTGCAAATCTCTATGTTTCCCACATGGACTAGATCCCGGATGGAATTGAAGCGTCTCTTGATGTGCTTGGTTCTCTTGTGAAATCTGGATTCCTTTGCCAAGGCAATTGCACCAGTATTGTCACAAAAGATTTTCATTGGACCCGATGCACTAGGTATGACACCTAGATCGGATATGAACTCCTTCATCCAGACTCCTTCGTTCGCTGCTTCCGAAGCAGCTATGTACTCCGCTTCACATGTAGATCCCGCTACGACGCTTTGTTTAGAACTGCACCAACTGACAGCTCCACCGTTTAATGTAAACACGTATCCGGTTTGCGATTTAGAATCGTCCGGATCAGTGTCAAAGCTTGCATCAACGCAACCTTTTACGGTGAGCTCTTTGTCACCTCCATATACGAGAAACATATCATTAGTCCTTTTCAGGTATTTCAGGATGTTCTTGACCGCTGTCCAGTGATCCACTCCTGGTTTACTTTGGTACCTCCCTGCTAAGCTTATAGCAAGGCACACATCAGGTCTGGTACACAGCATTGCATACATGATAGAGCCTATGGCTGAAGCATAGGGAACATCTTTCATTTTCTCTCTATCTTCTGCAGTGGTCGGGCATTGAGTCTGACTCAACTTCACACCTTGTAACACAGGCAAGAACCCTTTCTTCGCCTGATCCATTTTGAACTTTTTCAAAATCTTGTCAAGGTATGTGCTTTGTGAAAGTCCAATTAAGCGTCTTGATCTATCTCTATAGATCTTTATACCTAATATGTAAGCAGCTTCACCGAGGTCTTTCATTGAAAAACTCTTATTCAAGTATCCCTTTATGCTATCCAGAAATTCTATATCATTTCCGATCAGTAATATGTCATCCACATATAATATCAGAAATGCTACAGAGCTCCCACTCACTTTATTGTAAATACAGGCTTCTCCGAAAGTCTGTATAAAACCAAATGCTTTGATCACACTATCAAAACGTTTATTCCAACTCCGAGAGGCTTGCACCAGTCCATAAATAGATCGCTGGAGCTTGCATACTTTGTTAGCTCCCTTTGGATCGACAAAACCTTCCGGTTGCATCATATACAACTCTTCTTCCAGAAATCCATTCAGGAATGCAGTGTTGACATCCATCTGCCAAATTTCATAATCATAAAATGCGGCAATTGCTAACATGATTCTGACAGACTTAAGCATCGCTACGGGTGAGAAGGTCTCATCGTAGTCAACCCCTTGAACTTGTCGAAAACCTTTTGCGACAAGACGAGTTTTGTAGACAGTAATATTACCGTCAGCGTCAGTCTTCTTCTTGAAGATCCATTTATTCTCAATTGCTTGCCCATCATCGGGCAAGTCAACCAAAGTCCATACTTTGTTCTCATACATGGATCCCATCTCAGATTTCATGGCTTCAAGCCATTTTGCGGAATCTGGGCTCACCATCGCTTCTTCATAGTTCGTAGGTTCATCATGATCTAGTAGCATGACTTGCAGAACTGGATTACCGTACCACTCTGGCGCGGATCTCATTGTGGTTGATCTACGAGGTTCAGTAGTATCTTGTTCTGAAGTTTCATGATCAGGATCATTAACTTCCTCACTTATTGGTGTAGGTGTCGCAGAAACAGTTTTCTGTGATGTACTACTTTCCAACAAGGGAGTAGGTATAGTTACCTCGTCAAGTTCTACTTTCCTCCCACTCACTTCTTTCGAGAGAAACTCCTTCTCCAGAAAGTTTCCAAATTTAGCAACAAAAGTCTTGCCTTCGGATTTGTGATAGAAGGTGTATCCAATAGTTTCCTTTGGATATCCTATGAAGACACATTTCTCCGATTTGGGTTCGAGCTTATCAGGTTGAAGCTTTTTCACATAATCATCGCAGCCCCAAACTTTCAGAAATGACAACTTTGGTTTCTTGCCAAACCATAGTTCATAAGGCGTCGTCTCAACGGATTTTGATGGTGCCCTATTTAACGTGAATGCGGCCGTCTCTAGAGCGTATCCCCAAAACGATAGCGGTAAATCAGTAAGAGACATCATAGATCGCACCATATCTAGTAAAGTACGATTACCACGTTCGGACACACCATTACGCTGTGGTGTTCCGGGTGGCGTGAGTTGCGAAACTATTCCACAATTTTTCAAATGTACACCAAACTCGTAACTCAAATATTCTCCTCCACGATCAGATCGTAGAAACTTTATTTTCTTGTTACGATGATTTTCAACTTCACTCTGAAATTCTTTGAACTTTTCAAACGTTTCAGACTTATGTTTCATTAAGTAGATATACCCATATCTGCTTAAGTCATCTGTCAAGGTGAGAAAATAACGATATCCGCCACGAGCCTCAACATTCATCGGACCACATACATCTGTATGTATGATTTCCAGCAAATCTGTTGCTCTCTCCATAGTACCGGAGAACGGTGTTTTAGTCATCTTGCCCATGAGGCACGGTTCGCAAGTACCAAGTGATTCATAATCAAGTGGTTCCAAAAGTCCATCAGTATGGAGTTTCTTCATGCGCTTTACACCGATATGACCTAAACGGCAGTGCCACAAATAAGTTGCACTATCATTATCAACTCTGCATCTTTTGGCTTCTACATTCTGAATATGTGTATCACTATTATCGAGATTCAACAAGAATAGACCACTCTTCAAGGGTGCATGACCATAAAAGATATTACTCATATAAATAGAACAACCATTATTCTCTGATTTAAATGAATAACCGTCTCGCATTAAACAAGATCCAGATATAATGTTCATGCTCAACGCTGGCACCAAATAACAATTATTTAGGTCTAATACTAATCCCGAAGGTAGATGTAGAGGTAGCGTGCCGACCGCGATCACATCGACTGTGGAACCGTTTCCCACGTGCATCGTCACCTCGTCCTTAGCCAATCTTCGCTTAATCCGTAGTCCCTGTTTCGAGTTGCAAATATTAGCAACAGAACCAGTATCAAATACCCAGGTGCTACTGCGAGCATTAGTAAGGTACACATCAATAACATGTATATCACATATACCTTTGTTCACCTTGCCATCCTTCTTATCCGCCAAATACTTGGGGCAGTTCCGCTTCCAGTGACCAGTCTGCTTGTAGTAGAAGCACTCAGTTTCAGGCTTAGGTCCAGACTTGGGTTTCTTCTCTTGAGCAGCAACTTGCTTACCGTTCTTCTTGAAGTTCCCCTTCTTCTTCCCTTTGTCCTTTTTCTTGAAACTAGTGGTCTTGTTAACCATCAACACTTGATGCTCCTTTTTGATTTCTACCTCCGCAGCTTTCAGCATTGCGAAGAGCTCGGGAATAGTCTTGTTCATCCCTTGCATATTATAGTTCATCACGAAGCTCGTGTAGCTTGGTGGCAGTGATTGGAGAATTCTGTCAATGACGCAATCATCTGGAAGATTAACTCCCATCTGAATCAAGTGATTATTATACCCAGACATTTTGAGTATATGCTCACTGACAGAACTGTTCTCCTCCATGTTGCAGCTATAGAACTTATTGGAGACTTCATATCTCTCAATCCGGGCATTTGCTTGAAATATTAACTTCAACTCCTAGAACATCTCATATGCTCCATGACGTTCAAAGCATCGTTGAAGTCCCGATTCTAAGCCGTAAAGCATGGCACACTGAACTATCGAGTAGTCATCAGCTTTGCTCCATCACGTGATCCAAATCAACTAAACCATGTCCGATCATCACGTGAGATGGAGTAGTTTCTTTGGTGAACATCACTATGTTGATCATATTTACTATATGATTCATGCTCGACCTTTCGGTCTCCGTGTTCCGAGGCCATATCTGTATATGCTTGGCTCGTCAAGTATAACCTGAGTATTCCGCGTGTGCAACTGTTTTGCACCCGTTGTATTTGAACGTAGAGCCTATCACACCCGATCATCACGTGGTGTCTCAGCACGAAGAACTTTCGCAATGGTGCATACTCAGGGAGAACACTTCTTGATAATTTAGTGAGAGATCATCTTATAATGCTACCATCAATCAAAGCAAGATAAGATGCATAAAAGATAAACATCACATGCAATCAATATAAGTGATATGATATGGCCATCATCATCTTGTGCTTGTGATCTCCATCTCCGAAGCACCGTCATGATCACCATCGTCACCGGCGCGACACCTTGATTTCCATCGTAGTATCGTTGTCATCTCGCCAATCTTATGCTTCCACGACTATCGCTACCACTTAGTGATAAAGTAAAGCATTACATCGCGATTGCATTGCATACAATAAAGCGACAACCATATGGCTCCTGCCAGTTGCCGATAACTCGGTTACAAAACATGATCATCTCATACAACAAAATTTAGCATCATGTCTTGGCCATATCACATCACAACATGCCCTGCAAAAAGAAGTTAGACGTCCTCTACTTTGTTGTTGCAAGTTTTACGTGGCTGCTACGGGCTTAAGTAAGAACCAATCTCACCTACGCATCAAAACAACAACGATAGTTTGTCAATTTGACTCCGTTTTAACCTTCGCAAGGACCGGGCGTAGCCACACTTGGTTCAACTAAAGTTGGAGAAACAGTCACCCGCAAGCCACCTTTGTGCAAAGCACGTCGGGAGAACCGGTCTCGCGTAAGCGTACGCGTAATGTCAGTCCGGGCCGCTTCATCCAACAATACCGCCGAACTAAAGTATGACATGCTGGTAGGCATTATGACTTATATCGCCCACAACTCACTTGTGTTCTACTCGTGCATATAACATCAAACCATAAAACCTGGCTCGGATGCCACTGTTGGGAAACGCAGTAATTTCAAAAAATTTCCTACGCACACGCAAGATCATGGTGATGCATAGCAACGAGAGGGGAGAGTGTTGTCTACGTACCCTTCGTAGACTGCAACGGAAGCGTTGACGCAACGTAGAGGAAGTAGTCGTACGTCTTCCCGATCCAACTGATCCAAGCACCGTTACTCCGGCACCTCCGAGTTCTTAGCACACGTACAACTCGATGACGCTCCCCGGGCTCCGATCCAGCAAAGCTTCGAGGATGAGTTCCGTCAGCACAACGGCGTGGTGACGATGATGATGTTCTACCGACGCAGGGCTTCGCCTAAGCACTACAACGATATGATCGAGGTGGAATATGGTGGCAGGGGGCACTTCACACGGCTAAGGAACGATCACGTGGATCAACTTGTGTGTCTAGAGGTGCCCCCTGCCCCCGTATATAAAGGATCCAAGGGGGGGTGCGGCCGGCCCTATGGTGGCGCGCAGGAGGAGTCCTACTCCTACTGGGAGTAGGACTCCCCCCCCCAAACCTTGTCCAACTAGGAGAGGTGGAGGGAGAATAGGAAAGGGGGGGCGCCGCCCCTCCCTCCTTGTCCAATTAGGACTAGGGGGAGAGGGGGCGCGCGGCCTGCCCTGGCAGCCCCTTCCTCTTCTCCACATTAGGCCCATGAGGCCCATTAACCCCCCGGGGGGTTCCGGTAACCCCCCGGTGCTCCGGTTTTATCCGATACTTCTCCGGAACCCTTCCGGTGTCCGAATATAGTCATCCAATATATCAATCTTTATGTCTCGACCATTTCAAGACTCCTCGTCATGTCCGTGATCACATCCGGGACTCCGAACTAACTTCGGTACATCAAAATGCATAAACTCATAATAACTGTCATCGTAACGTTAAGCGTGCGGACCCTACGGTTCGAGAACAATGTAGACATGACTGAGACAAATCTCCGGTCAATAACCAATAGCGGGACCTGGGTGCCCATATTGGCTCCTACATATTCTACGAAGATCTTTATCGGTCAGACCGCATAACAACATACGTTGTTCCCTTTGTCATCGGTATGTTACTTGCCCGAGATTCGATCGTCGGTATCCAATACCTAGTTCAATCTCGTTACCGGCAAGTCTCTTTACTCGTTCTGTAATACATCATCCCGCAACTAACTCATTAGTTGCAATGCTTCCAAGGCTTATGTAATGTGCATTACCGAGAGGGCCCAGAGATACCTCTCCGACAATCGGAGTGACAAATCCTAATCTCGAAATACGCCAACCCAACATCTACCTTTGGAGACACCTGTAGAGCTCCTTTATAATCACCCAGTTACGTTGTGATGTTTGGTAGCACACAAAGTGTTCCTCCGGTAAACGGGAGTTGCATAATCTCATAGTCATAGGAACATGTATAAGTCATGAAGAAAGCAATAGCAACATACTAAACGATCGGGTGCTAAGCTAATGGAATGGGTCATGTCAATCAGATCATTCAACTAATGATGTGACCTCATTAATCAAATAACAACACTTTGTTCATGGTTAGGAAACATAACCATCTTTGATTAACGAGCTAGTCAAGTAGAGGCATACTAGTGACACTAAGTTTGTCTATGTATTCACACATGTATTATGTTTCCGGTTAATACAATTCTAGCATTAATAATAAACATTTATCATGATATAAGGAAATAAATAATAACTTTATTATTGCCTCTAGGGCATATTTCCTTCAAATAGTTGGGTTTGCCCGGCTCTTATATTTTGGTACCTTACGTTCCGCTATATCGACTAAGGTAGCGCTGGGAGAACTACTGCGATTGTGCCCCGGTTGAGCTGGGCTAAGCACCTCAGTAGAGAAAGCTAAAACTGACTGTCATGATAGGGCGAGACCTGGTCGCTGTTCGGGAGGTTTCGAGTCCCTAAAGACTTATGCCGCTTAGAGCGAGGAGTCGGCTTTGTCCGGCCTAGGCGTGTATACCGCCCCGAACTGGGTCTTCCGAACACTAGGGGCTTCGCCGAAATTTAAAATTATAGAATTCTCTGGCTAAGTGAGAGTGATAACGCATTATAGTCCGATTGCCTTGTTCGTTGTGCTGAGCACCTCCCTCGAAGGACCCAAGAATGGGAAAAAGAGTGCTCAGGTTTATCCCGAACACCCCAGCACTCGTGGCATGGGGGCAGAAGCCGACGACTCGCCATCTCTCAGACTCGATAAACGGCTGCATAGAAGGTAATATTTTAAATTAAAACAAGCGTTGCATAGCGCATATGAACAAGTTTTCAGCGCACAGGATAAAATGAACAAGTTCACTCAAATATTACATCTTTGGAACATTCGTCCGCCACAAGGCGGGCGCCCTTCTAGACGCCCTCATAATACATCTCGGGGTGGCGATGCTCCTTGCCCTACGGTGGCCCATCCTTCACAAGCTTCTCCGCATCCATCTTGCCCCAGTGCACTTTAGCATGGGCAAGTGCCCTACGGGCACCTTCGATGCAGACGGAGCGCCTGAGGACTTCAAGCCACGGACAGGCATCCACCAGCCGCCTCACCAGCCCGAAGTAGCTCCCAAGCAGGGCCTCTCCAGGCCACGGCCGAACTATAAGGCCCTTCATGGCCTGTTCGGCCACCTTATGGAGCTCGACCAGTTGCTTTAGCTGGTCGCTCAAGGGCACCGAGTGTCTGGCCTCAGCATACTGAGACCAGAACACCTTCTCCGTCGAGCTGCGCTCCTCGGCCCGGTAGAAGGCGGCGGCATCTGACACGCTACGGGGCAAATCTGCGAATGCTCTTGGAGAGCTCCGAATTCGGGTAAGTAACAAGTAATTCACTTTCACGTGCTTGCTTTGCATAAAGAATGCCTTACCCGCCGCTATCTTCTTCATCGCCTCAACTTCCTGGAGGGCTTTTTGGGCTTCGGCCTTGGCAGACTTGGCGCTTTCAAGGGCTGCCGCGAGCTCGGACTCTCGTGTCTTTGAGTCAAGCTCCAAACTATCATGTTTTTTCATGAGAGCCTGGAGCTCTTGCTACACCTCGCCAACCCGTGCCTCATGTTTCTCCCACTTGGTGCGCTCCGTGGCCGCCTTCTTTTCGGCCTTGGAAACCGCTTGCTTAAGGGTCGCCACCTTAGTCGTGGCCCCTAGGACACCAATAGCGATCCTGTCATTTTTTGCAACTGCATCTTTTTAAATATACTCCACAAGGTATTACTTACCTTCTTTTTCCTCGAGCTCCTTTTTAGCAAGGCCGATCTCTTGCTCGGACCGCTCGAGGCTCTGCTTCAGCGCATCCACCTCCGCAGTTAGTGCGGCAGAGGCCAGCAGCGAAGACTGCATACGCATATTGACTTAATTATGTTAGACTCCTGTGAATGTTGGTAGATCCTCTATTCGGCTTTTCTTTCCGAACGCCAAACAGAGCATCAGGGGCTACTGTCTATGCGGTAATATTTTCACATATTTTTCACATACCTCAAAGCCTGTTAGCGCTGGCACAAGCTTCAGTCAGCCCGCTTTTGGCGGACTGAACCTTCTGGATCACCGCACTCATAATAGTGTGGTGCTCCTCGTCGATGGAGGCATCGTTAAGCACCTCAAGCAAATTTTCCGGTGCCTCCGGTTGGATGGAGGTCACCGGCGTCGTAGGCTTGCCCTTCTTACTAGGGGGCCGCCTGCTGAACTTCGGAACCATTGAAGGTTCCGGTGCGGTGTCCGGCCCAGGGCCGGACTTGGAGCCCTTGGGGGTTTTTTTCCCCTTTGCACCTGGAGTCCGGGAAGTCGCCTTGCGGCGCCTCCAGGACCACCTCCTCCTGGCTTGGAACCTTTTGGGACAACACCTCGGCGTCGTCCGTAGGGCGGGGGGAGGTAGCGGTCGAAAGTGAAAAACTATTCACATCCGACGAATCCAGGGAGCCGCTCGACGGCACGTCGAGCCGGGCTTTGGGCGGACTGCATAATTATATTCGGCGTGAGGAGAAGCTGTGTAATAAAGGAATGCCATGAGTCACTCAGGTATCCGAATACTTACGATTTTGCCAGGGGCTTGGCCCTGAGCGGCCACTCCTCTTCGCCATCGTCGGCGTTGGTGGAGTAGTCCGTAGGGAGGGTCCTTCCTTTCTTGGGCCCTCCGGCCTCCCCAGTTGGGGCGGCCTTCCTTTTCTTTTCTCCCCCTGCTGGGGAAGAGACCTCTCTTTCCTCCTCCTCGTCTTCGTGGGAGGAGTGCGCCTCGGAGTCATCGGACGATGAGTCCAACTCCACCGGGCGCCGGGAACTCTTCCAGGTTCCCGTGGCCTTCTTCTTGTCCTTCTTCTCCGGCACCATGTAAGGTGCCGGAACCAGCAGCTCCGCCAAGCGGGCGTCTGCTGGGTCTTCGGGCAAAGGAGCCGGATAGTTGATCTGTTTGGCCGTCCTCTGCCAGTCCTGTCAAAGGCATGGGGGCTTAGATCCTGCATAGAGTCAAACTATGAAAGACAAATATCCTATAAGAGGTAAAAACAACTTACCGCGTTGGCTTGACGCTGCGCGCTGAATCGACGATCCTCGGTAGCGGATGCGGGAGCCTCGGCGCCCTTCAATAGCACCTTCCAGGCATCTTCGTACGTTGTGTCAAAGAGCCTGCTCAGAGTTCGGTGCTGGGCCGGGTTGAAGTCCCACAAGCTGAAATCCCGTTGTTGGCACGGGAGGATCCGGCGGATGAGCATGACCTGGACTATGTTAACAAGTTTGAGCTTCTTGCTCACTAGGTTCTGGACGGATGTTTGGAGTCCGGTCAGCTCTACTTTTTTACCCCACGGCAGGCCCTTCTCTTTCCAGGAGGTGAGCCGCGCGTAGGGATTCTGGATCGGAACTTGGGGGCTGCGACCCATTCAGGGTCAAGCGGCTCGGTGATGTAGAACCACCCTGATTGCCACCCCTTTATGGTCTCCACAAAGGAGCCCTCAAGCCATAGGACGTTGGGCATCTTGCCCACCATGGCGCCTCCGCACTCCGCCTGGCGGCCGCCCACTACCTTCGGCTTGACATTGAAGGTCTTCAGCCATAGGCTGAAGTGGGGCTGGATGCAGAGGAAGGCCTCGCACACGATGGTGAATGCCGAGATGTTGAGGATGAAGTTCGGGGCTAGATCGTGGAAGTCCAGGCCGTAGTAGAACATGAGTCCCCGGACAAATGGGTGGAGAGGGAATCCTAGTCCGCAGAGGAAATGGGTGAGGAACACCACCCTCTCATGGTGCCTGGGGGTGGGGATGAGCTGCCCCTCGTCTGGGAGCCGGTGCGCGATGTCGTCAGGCAAGTATCCGGCTTTCCTCAGCTTCTTGATGTGTCCCTTTGTAATGGAGGAGACCGTCCACTTGCCTCCCGCTCTAGACATGGTTGGAGAAGGTTGAGGTGGGGAATGCGGACTTGGGCGCTGGAGCTTGAGTGCGCGAAAATGGATGAGCAGAGGAGGAAGAAGGTGTGGATGGAAAAGCAGATCCTTATCCCCTTATATGGGTGGACGAAACTATGCGTCCCCACCAGCCTGGTAAAACTCGCTTATCTCCCAAGCGCCGTAATCAATGGCACGGTTGGGTTACCCACGCCCGTATTGATGAGAATCCCAGGATAAGGGAACACGGCCTCTGCTTCGACAAGACGTGCCAAGGAAACCGCCTCACAAAACGCGCTGAGGTGGGACAGTAAAAACGGTTCAAATAAAGGCTTGGATGTGGCATGATGACACGCTACGGAATACGTCAGCAGATTAGATTTGTGTAAATATTATTCTCTCTATAACAGTGTGTGGAACTTATTTTGCAGAGCCGGACACTATCCTTGTGTTCAAAATCTCCTATGAAGTATTCGGAGGAGGAACCCGCCTTGCAATGCCGAAGACAATCTGCGCGCCGGACTCGTCGTCATTGAAGCCTGGTTCAGGGGCTACTGAGGGAGTCCTGGACTAGGGGGTGTCCGGATAGCTGGACTATAACCTTTGGCCGGACTCTCGGACTATTAATATACAAGATTGAAGACTCCGTCCCATGTCTGGATGGGACTTTCCTTGGCGTGGAAGGCAAGCTTGGCAATACGGATATGTAGATCTCCTCCCATTGTAACCGACTCTGTGTAACCCTAGCCCTTTCCGGTGTCTATATAAACCAGAGGGTTTTAGTCCATAGGACGAAGGACAATCATACCATAGGCTAGCTTCTAGGGTTTAGCCTCTTTGATCTCGTGGTAGATCTACTCTTGTACTACCCATATCATCAATATTAATCAAGCAGGAGTAGGGTTTTACCTCCATCGAGAGGGCCCGAACCTGGGTAAAAACATTGTGTCCCCTGTCTCCTATTACCATCCGCCTAGACGCATAGTTCGGGACCCCCTACCCGAGATCCGCCGGTTTTGACACCGACATAGACCCTCCGGGATGAGCCAACCACTGACGTCGACGCTCGCTGGCCCATATGTTGCCATCATTCTAATCACATGTATCCCGTTATGATATAGGATGAAATCCTAGAGGGGGATCTTTTCACACTTGGAGGGGGAAAAGGGCAAACTCACAAGAACACAAAGAGGAAATCGCTCAAACAATTCCCCAATCACACATCCACTAGAATAGCATAATAAGATCCACAAGTCACAAGCACAATCAAAGGAAAGATACAATGGCAAAGTTCTTCCCACTCCTAGGAGATGAGGTCTTGAAGATAGTCTTCTCCTAGAGGAGGTCTTGAAATCCACTAGGATTCTTCCCAAAGGGGTCTTGATTCCACAAATGGGAAGGTAGAAGGAGCAAAGCTCACAAATATCTCATCTCATACTTTGTTAACCCTAAACATAGCCCTAGGTATGGTTTATATAGTCTTGGGGTCGAAAGAGATGAAGAGGGGCTCGGTTTGGGGATCTCAGCCGTCTATCCTGGGAGGCCCGTGCGTACGGGGGTCCCATGGGCACGGTACAGGAACGTGCGCACGGGGTGCTCCAGTGCCAACTTCCTGGATAGCCCGTGGGCACGAGGTCTCGGGGGCCCGTGCGCACGAGGTCACCTAGGACTTCCAGTTTTGCTGGTGTTGCACTCCGTCTTGGTCCACGTGGCCTTGGGGTGGTTCCTCTTCTCGTTGGGGGTGCTCTTGAGCCTCTTGGTGGTGTTCCTCTTCGTACCTAATGAGACATAGCATATCTTGGTGAGGTAGCAACAATGTTCCATTCGTATCCATATGCAAGCTAAGTAGGAAAGAGTTCACCTTGGTTTCCAAAGCACGTGTTCTCGCTCTTGTCATAGGTCCACGTGGGGCTTGATGTGTCGGTGTAGAGTCCATGGGGATGATGGAAGGATGCTCCGCATCCTCTCCCCCCCCCCTTGGGAGAGACCGTCCACGGATCGTGATCTTCATCACCATGGTACTTGGCCAAGTCTTTGACGTTGAATGTGTCGCTCACATTGTACTTGTCTCGTGGGATGTCGACCTTGTAGGCGCTGTCGTTGTAGCGTGCAAGTACCTTGAATGGGCCATCGGCTCTTGGAAGTAGCTTGGACTTGCGTACCTTGGGGAAACGATCCTTGCGGAGATGTACCCAAACTAGGTCACCTGGTTTAAACACCATTGGGGACTTGTTGGCGTTGCACTTGGTCGGAGTCGTTGTACTTGGCGCTCTATGGTGTGCCTTGTATCTTCATGCACCTTCTTGAGGTGGTTCACTCGGTCGCTCGCGTCCATGTTGATGCGCTCTTCTAGTGGTAGAGGAAGAATGTCCAATGGGGACAATGGGTTGAATCCATAGATGACTTCGAAAGGGGACTTGCCGGCAGTAGAATGTGTTGCACGGTTGTAGGCGAACTCGGCGATTGGTAGGCACTCCACCCACTCCTTGATGTGTTGGGGAACGTTGCAGAAAACAAAAAAAATTCCTACGCTTCACCAAGATCAATCTATGGAGTCAACTAGCAACGAGAGGAGAGTGCATCTATATACCCTTGTAGATCGCGAGCGGAAGTGTTCAAGAGAACGGGGTTGATGGAGTCGTACTCGACGTGATCCGAATCACCGAAGATCCTAGCGCTGAACGGACGGCACCTCCGTGTTCAACACACGTACGGAGCGAGGACGTCTCCCGTGCCTTGATCCAGCAAGGAGGAGGGAGAGGTTGAGGAAGAGGGCTCCAACAGCAGCACGACGGCATGGTGGTGGTGAAGCTGCAGTACTCCGGCAGGGCTTCGCCAAGCTCTTATGGAGGAGGAGAGGTGTTGGGGAGGGGAGGGGCTGCGCCTTGGATGTTGTATGCAGCCCTCCCCTCACCCCTCTATTTATAGGGGAAGGGGGAAGGGGGCCGACCCCCTCTAGATGGGATCTAGAGGGGGGCGGCGGCCAAGGGGAGGGGGGCTTGCCCCCCAAGCAAGGGGCGCCCCCTTAGGGTTGCCCCCCCAACCCTAGGCGCATGGGCCCTAGGGGGGGTGTGGCACCCCAGCCCACCTGGGCTGGTTCCCTTCTCCATACAGCCCATAAGGCCCCCCGGAAGAGGTGGCCCCTCCCAGTGGACCCCCGGAACCCCTCCGGTGGCCCCGGTACAATACCGATATGCCCCCGAACCTTTCCGGCGACCGTATGACAACTTCCCATATATAAATCTTTACCTCCGGACCATTCCGGAACTCCTCGTGACATCCGGGATCTCATCCGGGACTCCGAACAACATTCGGTAATCACATACAAGTCTTCCTAACAACCCTAGCGTCACCAAACCTTAAGTGTGTAGACCCTACGGGTTCGGGAGACATGCAGACATGACCGAGACAACTCTCCGGTCAATAACCAACAGCGGGATCTGGATACCCATGTTGGCTCCCACATGCTCCACGGCGATCTCATCGGATGAACCACGATGTCGAGGATCAATCAATCCGTATACAATTCCCTTTGTCAATCGTCACGTTACTTGCCCGAGACTCGATCGTCGGTATCCCAATACCTTGTTCAGTCTCGTTACCGGCAAGTCACTTTACTTGTACCGTAATGCATGATCCCGTGATCAACCACTTGATCACATTGAGCTCATTATGATGATGCATTACCGAGTGGGCCTAGAGATACCTCTCTGTCATACGGAGTGACAAATCCCAGTCTCGATTCGTGCCAACCGAACAGACACTTTCGGAGATACCTGTAATGTACCTTTATAGTCACCCAGTTATGCTATGACGTTTGGTACACCCAAAGCACTCCTACGGTATCCGGGAGTTACACGATCTCATGGTCTAAGGAAAAGATACTTGACATTGGAAAAACTCTAGAAAACGAACTATACGATCTTGTGCTATGTTTAGGATTGGGTCTTGTCCATCACATCATTCTCCTAATGATGTGATCTCGTTATCAATGACATCCAATGTCCATAGTCAGGAAACCATGACTATCTGTTGATCAACGAGCTAGTCAACTAGAGGCTTACTAGGGACATGTTGGTGTCTATGTATTCACACATGTATTACGATTTCCGGATAACACAATTATAGCGTGAATAAAAGACAATCATCATGAACAAGGAAATATAACAATAATCCTTTTATTATTGCCTCTAGGGCATATTTCCAACAGTCTCCCACTTGCACTAGAGTCAATAATCTAGTTACATTGTGATGAATCGAACACCCATAGAGTTCTGGTGTTGATCATGTTTTGCCCTAGGGAGAGGTTTAGTCAACGGATCTGCGACATTCAGATCCGTATGTACTTTACATATATCTATGTCTCCATCTTGAACATTTTCACGAATGGAGTTGAAGCGACGCTTGATGTGCCTGGTCTTCTTGTGAATCCTGGGCTCCTTGGCAAGTGCAATAGCTCCAGTGTTGTCACAGAAGAGTTTGATCGGCCCCGACGCATTGGGTATGACTCCTAGGTCAGTGATGAACTCCTTCACCCAAATTGCTGCATGCGCTGCCTCCGAGGCTGCCATGTACTCCGCTTCACATGTAGATCCCGCCACGACGCTCTGCTTGCAGCTGCACCAGCTTACTGCTCCACCATTCAACATATACACGTATCCGGTTTGTGACTTAGAGTCATCCAGATATGTGTCGAAGCTGGCGTCGACGTAACCCTTTACGACGAGCTCTTCGTCACCTCCATAAACGAGAAACATGTCCTTAGTCCTTTTCAGGTACTTCAGGATATTCTTGACCGCTGCCCAGTGTTCCTTGACGGGATTACTTTGGTACCTTCCTACCAAACTTACGGCAAGGTTTACATCAGGTCTGGTACACAGCATGGCATACATAATAGACCCTATGGCTAAGGCATAGGGGATGACACTCATCTCTTCTATATCTTCTGCCGTGGTCGGACTTTGAGCCGTGCTCAATCTCGTACCTTGCAATACAGGCAAGAACCCCTTCTTTGACTGATCCATTTTGAACTTCTTCAATATCTTGTCAAGGTACGTACTCTGTGAAAGACCAATGAGGCGTCTCGATCTATCTCTATAGATCTTGATGCCTAATATATAAGCAGCTTCTCCAAGGTCCTTCATTGAAAAACTCTTATTCAAGTAGGCCTTAATGCTGTCCAAAAGTTCTATATCATTTCCCATCAACAGTATGTCATCCACATACAATATGAGAAATGCTACAGAGCTCCCACTCACTTTCTTGTAAATGCAGGCTTCTCCATAAGTCTGCATAAACCCAAACGCTTTGATCATCTCATCAAAACGAATGTTCCAACTCCGAGATGCTTACACCAGCCCATAAATCGAGCGTTGGAGCTTGCACATAATCGACAAAACCTTCCGACTGCATCATATACAATTCTTCCTTAAGGAAACCATTAAGGAATGCCGTTTTGACGTCCATTTGCCATATCTCATAATCATAGAATGCGGCAATTGCTAACATGATTCGGACGGACTTTAGCTTGGCTACGGGTGAGAAAGTCTCATCATAGTCAACCCCTTGAACTTGTCGATAACCCTTAGCGACAAGCCTAGCTTTATAGATGGTCACATTATCATCCGCGTCTGTCTTCTTCTTAAAGATCCATTTATTTTCTATGGCTCGCCGATCATCGGGCAAGTCAGTCAAAGTCCATACTTCGTTTTCATACATGGATCCTATCTCGGATTTCATGGCTTCCAGCCATTTGTCGGAATCCGGGCCCGCCATCGCTTCTTCATAGTTCGAAGGTTCACCGTTGTCTAACAACATGATTTCCAAGATAGGGTTGCCGTACCACTCTGGTGCGGAACGTGTCCTTGTGGACCTACGAAGTTAAGTAGCAACTTGATCTGAAGTTTCATGATCATCATCATTAACTTCCTCTCTAGTCGGTGCAGGCACCTCAGGAACATTTTCTTGAGTTGCGCCACTTTCCGGTTCAAGAGGTAATACTTCATCAAGTTCTACTTTCCTCCCACTTACTTCTTTCGAGAGAAACTCTTTCTCTAGAAAGGATCCATTCTTGGAAACAAAGATCTTGCCTTCGGATCTGAGGTAGAAGGTATACCCAATAGTTTCTTTAGGGTATCCTATGAAGACGCATTTTTCTGACTTGGGTTCGAGCTTTTCAGGTTGAAGTTTCTTGACATAAGCATCGCATCCCCAAACTTTTAGAAACGACAGCTCAGGTTTCTTCCCAAACCATAATTCATACGGTGTCGTCTCAACGGATTTCGACGGAGCCCTATTTAAAGTGAATGCGGCAGTCTCTAAAGCATAGCCCCAAAATGATAGCGGTAAATTGGTAAGAGACATCATAGATCGCACCATATCTAATAGAGTGCGATTACGACGTTCGGACACACCATTACGCTGAGGTGTTCCAGGCGGTGTGAGTTGTGAAACTATTCCACATTTTCTTAAGTGTGTGCCAAATTCGTGACTCAAGTATTCTCCCCCACGATTTGATCGCAAGAACTTGATTTTCCTGTCACGTTGATTCTCAACCTCACTCTGAAATTCCTTGAACTTTTCAAAGGTCTCAGACTTGTGTTTCATTAAATAGACATACCCATATCTACTCAAGTCATCAGTGAGGGTGAGTACATAACGATAGCCACCGTGAGCCTCAACACTCATTGGACCGCACACATCAGTATGTATGATTTCCAATAAGTTGGTTGCTCGCTCCATTGTTCCTGAGAACGGAATCTTGGTCATTTTACCCATGAGGCATGGTTCGCACGTGTCAAATGATTCGTAATCAAGAGACTCTAAAAGTCCATCTGCATGGAGCTTCTTCATGCGTTTGACACCTATGTGACCAAGGCGGCAGTGCCACAAGTATGTGGGACTATCATTATCAACCTTACATCTTTTGGTATTCACACTATGAATATGTGTAGCATTACGCTCGAGATTCATTAAGAATAAACCATTCACCATCGGAGCATGACCATACAACATATCTCTCAATAAATAGAACAACCATTATTCTCGGCTTTAAATGAGTAGCCATCTCGAATTAAACGAGATCCTGATACAATGTTCATGCTCAAAGCTGGCACTAAATAACAATTATTGAGGTTTAAAACTAATCCCGTAGGTAAATGTAGAGGTAGCATGCCGACGGCGATCACATCGACCTTGGAACCATTCCCGACGCGCATCGTTACCTCGTCCTTCGCCAGTCTCCGCTTATTCCGCAGCTCCTGCTTTGAGTTACAAATGTGAGCAACCGCACTAGTATCAAATACCCAGGAGCTACTACGAGTACTGGTAAGGTACACATCAATTACATGTATATCACATATACCTTTCGTGATGTCGGCCTTCTTGTCCGCTAAGTATTTGGGGCAGTTCTGCTTCTAGTGACCACTTCCCTTGCAATAAAAGCACTCAATCTAGGGCTTGGGTCCATTCTTTGGCTTCTTCCCGGCAGCTTGCTTACCGGGCACGGCAACTCCCTTGCCGTCCTTCTTGAAGTTCTTCTTACCCTTGCCTTTCTTGAACTTAGTGGTTTTATTCACCATCAACACTTGATGTTCCTTTTTGACTTCTACCTCTGCTGATTTCAGCATTGCAAATACTTCAGAAATGGTCTTTTCCATCCCCTGCATATTGAAGTTCATCACAAAGCTCGTGTAGCTTGGTGGAATCGACTGAAGGATTCTGTCAATGACCGCGTCATCCAGGAGATTAACTCCCAGTTGAGTCAAGCGGTTATGTAACCCAGACATAGTGAGTATGTGCTCACTGACAGAACTGTTTTCCTCCATCTTACAGCTGAAGAACTTGTCGGAGACTTCATATCTCTCGACCCGGGCATGAGCTTGAAAAACCATTTTCAGCTCTTCGAACATCTCATATGCTCCGTGTCTCTCAAAACGCTTTTGGAGCCCTGGTTCTAAGCTGTAAAGCATGCCGCACTGAACGAGGGAGTAATCATCAGCACGTGTCTACCAAGCGTTCATAACGTCTTGTTCTGCAGGGAGAGCAGGTGCTTCACCTAGCGGTGCTTGTAGGACATAATCTTTCTTGGCAGCTATGAGGATGATCCTCAGGTTCCGGACCTAGTCCGTATAGTTGCTGCCATCGTCTTTCAGCTTGGTTTTCTCTAGGAACGCGTTGAAGTTGAGGACAACGTTGGCCATTTGATCTACAAGACATGTTGTAAAGATTTTAGACTAAGTTCATGATAATTAAGTTCATCTAATCAAATTATTCAATGAACTCCCACTTAGATAGACATCCCTCCAGTCATCTAAGTATAACATGATCCGAGTTAACTAGGCCGTGTCCGATCATCACGTGAGACGGACTAGTCAACATCGGTGAACATCTTCATGTTGATCGTATCTTCTATACGACTCATGCTCGACCTTTCGGTCTTATGTGTTCCGAGGCCATGTCTGTACATGCTAGGCTCGTCAAGTCAACCTAAGTGTTTGCATGTGTAAATCTGTCTTACACCCGCTGTATGTGAACATTGGAATCTATCACACCCGATCATCACGTGGTGCTTCGAAACAACAAACTGTCGCAACGGTGCACAGTTAGGGGGAACACTTTCTAGAAATTATTATGAGGGATCATCTTATTTACTACCGTCGTTCCAAGTAAACAAGATGCACAAACATGATAAACATCACATGCAATCAAATAATAGTGACATGATATGGCCAGTATCATACAGCTTCCTTTGATCTCCATCTTGGGGCTCCATGATCATCTTGTCACCGGCATGACACCATGATCTCCATCATCATGATCTCCATCATCGTGTCTCCATGAAGTTGCTCGCCAACTATTACTTCTACTACTATGGCTAACACATTTAGCAATAAAGTAAAGTAATTTACATGGCGTTTCTTAATGACACGCAGGTCATACAAAAAATAAAGACAACTCCTATGGCTCCTGCCGGTTGTCATACTCATCGACATGCAAGTCGTGATTCCTATTACAAGAACATGATCTCATACATCACATATATATCATTCATCATTCATCACAACTTTGGCCATATCACATCACGAAACACTTGCTGCAAAAACAAGTTAGACGTCCTCTAATTGTTGTTGCAAGTGTTTACGTTGCTGCAATAGGGTTCTAGCAAGAACGTTTTCTTACCTACGCCAAAACCACAACGTGAATTGCCAATTTCTATTTACCCTTCATAAGGACCATGTTCATTGAATCCGATCCGACTAAAGTGGGAGAGACAGACACCCGCCAGCCACCTTATGCAACTAGTGCATGTCAGTCGGTGGAACCGGTCTCACGTAAGCGTACGTGTAAGGTTGGTCCGGGCCGCTTTATCCCACGATGCTGCCGAATCAGGATAAGACTAGTAATGGCAAGCAAATTGGCAATATCGATGCCCACAACTACTTTGTGTTCTACTCGTGCATAGTAACTACGCATAGACCTAGCTCATGATGCCACTGTTGGGGAACATTGCAGAAAACAAAAAAATTTCCTACGCTTCACCGAGATCAATCTATGGAGTCAACTAGCAACGAGAGGAGAGTGCATCTACATACCCTTGTAGATCGCGAGCGGAAGCGTTCAAGAGAACGGGGTTGATGGAGTCGTACTCGACGTGATCCGAATCACCGAAGATCCTAGCGCCGAACGGACGGCACCTCCGCGTTCAACACACGTACGGAGCGAGGACGTCTCCCGCGCCTTGGTCCAGCAAGGAGGAGGGAGAGGTTGAGGAAGAGGGCTCCAACAGCAGCACGACGGCGTGGTGGTGGTGAAGCTGCAGTACTCCGGCAGGGCTTCGCCAAGCTCTTATGAGGGAGGAGAGGTGTTGGGGAGGGGAGGGGCTGCGCCTTGGATGTTGTATGCAGCCCTTCCCTCACCCCTCTATTTATAGGGGAAGGGGGAAGGGGGCTGGCCCCCTCTAGATGGGATCTAGAGGGGGCGGCCAAGGGGAGGGGGGCTTGCCCCCCAAGCAAGGGGGCGCCCCCCTTAGGGTTCCCCCCCCCAACCCTAGGCGCATGGGCCCTAGGGGGGTGGCGCCCCAGCCCACCTGGGCTGGTTCCCTTCTCCATACAGCCCATAAGGCCCCCCGGAAGAGGTGGCCCCTCTCGGTGGACCCCCGGAACCCCTCCGGTGGCCCCGGTACAATACCGATATGCCCCCGAACCTTTCCGGCGACCATATGACAACTTCCCATATATAAATCTTTACCTCCGGAACTCCTCGTGACGTCCGGGATCTCATCCGGGACTCCGAACAACATTTGGTAATCACATACAAGTCTTCCTAACAACCCTAGCGTCACCGAACCTTAAGTGTGTAGACCCTACGGGTTCGGGAGACATGCAGACATGACCGAGATGACTCTCCGGTCAATAACCAACAGCGGGATCTAGATACCCATGTTGGCTCCCACATGCTCCACGATGATCTCATCGGATGAACCACGATGTCGAGGATTCAATCAATCCGTATACAATTCCCTTTGTCAATCGTTACGTTACTTGCCCGAGACTCGATCGTCGGTATCCCAATACCTTGTTCAGTCTCATTACCGGCAAGTCACTTTACTCGTACCGTAATGCATAATCCCGTGATCAACCACTTGATCACATTGAGCTCATTATGATGATGCATTACCGAGTGGGCCCAGAGATACCTCTCCGTCATACGGAGTGACAAATCCCAGTCTCGATTCGTGCCAACCCAACAGACACTTTCGGAGATACCTGTAATGTACCTTTATAGTCACCTAGTTACGTTGTGACGTTTGGTACACCCAAAGCACTCCTACGGTATCCGGGAGTTACACGAACTATACGATCTTGTGCTATGTTTAGGATTGGTTATTGTCCATCACATCATTCTCCTAATGATGTGATCTCATTATCAATGACATCCAATGTCCATAGTCAGGAAACCATGACTATCTGTTGATCAACGAGCTAGTCAACTAGAGGCTTACTAGGGACATGTTGGTGTCTATGTATTCACACATGTATTACGATTTCCGGATAACACAATTATAGCATGAATAAAAGACAATCATCATGAACAAGGAAATATAATAATAATCCTTTTATTACTGCCTCTAGGGCATATTTCCAACATGATGTTCTTCTTGATCAAGACTCCTACTAGAGTGGAGAGTGTATGGTTCATCACCTCCATTTGGCCGTCGGTTTGAGGGTGGTACGCCGTGGAGAAAAGTAACTTGATTCCGAGCTTGGCGCATAAGGTCGTCCAAAAGTAACTCAAGAACTTGACGTCGCAGTCCAAGACAATTGTCCTTGGCATTCCATGAAGACGTAATATGTCCCTACAAAACAAATTTGCAACATGTGAAGCATCGTCTATCTTGTTGCAAGGAATGAACTGAGCCATTTTGGAGAAACGGTCCACAACAACAAACACGGAGTCCTTACCATTTCGAGTTCTAGGCAAACCAAGTACAAAGTCCATGCTAATGTCTTCCCATGGTTGGTATCACTACAAAAAAATACACTTCCGTGATGATACGTGTTTGTCATAGTAGGTCGCTTTTTTGTCATGCATGTACATCCATGACAAATTTATGACAGAATCAAGATAGTCATACATGTGCTGTCGTAGAAGTGTTCCATGACATTACCAAAATTATCATCACGGAAGTGTCCACTTCCATGACGATAAATCGCGCGTCACAGAAGTGCTTTCGTCAAGGGTGACCGACACGTGGCATCCACCGTAACGGAACGCCGTTAAGCTATCGGGTCGGGTTTTGGATCCGATAACCCGTTAATAGCCCCGGCCAATGGGGATTTTCCATGTGTAAAATCATCATTGGCTAGAGGAAACATGTGTCGGCTCATCGTTCGGACAGATGTCATTCACTCATTGGACATGAGGCGCCTATGATAGGTCGACACGTGGCACGGCCCAACAGTGGCCCATTCCGGTGAAAAAGGCCGGCCCATATAAGGCCTACTTGTGTCAGGTCCATTTAAGCCCACGGCCCATACGAGATGTGCCAATTCGTCCCGTTAAAGATTTGACACCATTGCAGCCCATTGTCAGTTCGAGCCCGTTAACAGCCCGCTATATATTTGGGCTCAATATCAGCCCGATGAGATTTCAGCCTGTTAACGGCCCATTTAATGGATGGGCCAATTTTCAGGATGTACATCTTTCGGCCTTTTAGCGATCCATTTAAATGTTGGGCTAATTTCTGGCCCGGTGTGTCTTTTAGCCTGTTGACGGCCCATATATCTGATGGGCCATTTGTAGTCGGACATGAGTTTCGGCCTTTTAGCAGCCCATTTAAGTGTTGGGCCAATTTCTGGCCTGGTGTCACTTTCAGCCTGTTGACGGCCCATAAATCAGTTGGGCCAATTGTAGTCGGACATGAGTTTTGGCATTTTAGCGACCCATTTAAGTGTTGGGCCAATTCCCGGCCCTGTGTGCCTTTCGGCCTGTTAACGGACCATAAATGAGTTGGGCCATTTGTTCGGACCTTAGTTTTGGCCTCTTAAAGGCCCATGCCCTTCATGGTCCAATATCAGCCCGGTTTCTCTTTCGGCCTGCTAAAGGCCCACAACACAGTTGGGCCGTTTACAATACGACCTGACTTTTGGCCTCTTAGCGGCCCATGCTCTTCATGGTCCAATACAAGCCCGTTGTCTCTTTCGGCCTGCTAAAGGCCTACAGTATAGTTGGGCCATATGTAGCCCAAACTTAGTAACGGCCTATTAACGACCCATGAAATAAATTGGGGCCATCTGTTGCCCGCTTCGATGTCGTCCTGTTAACGACCCGGGAGGTAAGAGGGCTGACCATTAACTTTCGGCCTATTAACGGCCCATTAACTTAATGGGCCCACTAAAGTTCGTTCATGTCTTTAGGCCAAATTAGAAAATTTGAGCCCATTATGACGAGCAAAGGTACGACATACAGGGAATAACATTGCACATCCAGAATATATTGCAGGAAATTACATCCACTGGGCAATCAAGGATTGATGCCAGTGCAAATAAATGAGCAGAACCTAACCATCTACAACGTCACAATCTGCAACCTCAGCACAGATGACGCCCATAAGCATGTGGGCAAGTTCTTGCTGCTTTGCCACACTGTCTCTGAAAACATTGATCAGTTGTTGTGTTGCACGACTCTGCACCTCTGATTCATCCACCATTTCCATCATTGCTTCAGCCATTAATTGGTTCACAAACATACATTTATTCCGTCGCATTCGAGACAGAGGATACTGAACAGATTCAGATGGTGATTTTGGCAGGCTTGTATTATTGATAGTGGAGAGTGTCTTGAGCACTGCATCATAACATAAATTAGGACGGGAACCAAACTGATTAATCATGAGTTATTGCCATATTACCTGACCTAGATTTACTGGAAAGAAACAATGGGGTTGCCTTGCTGTTTTCAGAGTTTGTCTTCTTATCTTCAGCAGCCTGCACAAAATTAACACACTAGCATTGCTATCATTGGCCAAGTCAAATAATAGGAAAGCAACATTGACACAACGAATGTTTGGGCAACTAGCCTACACCAAATTAACACAATATGGCACAGCTATCATCAGCCAGGTAAGGTAATACGAAAGCAACATTGACACAATGAATGAATGGGCAACCAGAGAAGCACTACAATTCAGTAATGTGCGTGATATGAGATAGCACATTCATGCAGCTCAGTACGCAAAACTACCAGGCAGTTTTCCTTACAAAAATCAACATTGGCGCCTTTAACATTTTGCTACAACTAATTTTAGATCAAATAAAGGTTAGATTTAGGCCGATTAACAAAATACATGCTGATGTAAAAATATAGTGATATACAACAGGTACTTACATCAGCACTGGAGCATAGAGAATTCCCGCAAGATATTTTCCTCGAATACGATCCCAATGGAGGAAGTCTTGTATCGTTTAACCTTATTTCTAAAAGAGAGACGGGTAAGAAACATGTAGAAAATATGATCAGAATGCTATAAAATTTCATGATACGAGGATACGCACACGCTTCTTAGAATGGAGTTGACATTCTTTTGCTGGACTGGAGCGAACTAGTTCTTTGGCCACCGGAATCTGCTTATTATCAGTGGGAGTTGGGTTTCTCTGTGGTGGAGCAGTATCTATGAAAAATGGAGTTGGTTTATTATCTCCTGGCGTTTGGATCTTTTGCAAAGACCTGGTTTGTAACCCTTCAGATTCTAACATAGTCGTCTTCCTCTTGCATGCCTTATATAGAAGAATGGTGCTTCAATTATAAAACATGTTGTAGTAGAGATGGAATAGGTACTGAAGAATAGAAAGGCATGCCATATTGACATGTATTCCCTCCATCCGGAAATAAATGGATGGGTCTAGGCGTATTTCAGTTCTAGATACATCCAGTTTTATCCATTTCTGTGACATGTAATCCGGGCGGAGGGAGTATGACGTAAGAGCTAGGGATATGACAGGACAACACAGTAAAAAAAACACTGAAAACCCACTACAGAACCAAAGTAATCAAACCCACTAATATGAGATAGTACACTCATGCCGCTCAGGATGCAAAACTACCAGGCAGTTTTCCTTACAAAAAATCAACATTGTGGCCTTTAATCATACATTTTGCTACAACTAAATTTAGATCAGATAAAGGTTGGATTCACGCCGATTAACAAAATACATGCTGATGTAAAAATATAGTGATATACAACAGGTACTTACATCTGCATTGGAGTACAGAGAATTCCTGCAAGAATCTTTCCTTACAGACGATACCAGTGCAGAAATTCTTCTATCTGTTAAGCTTATTTTCTAAAAGAGAGATGGGTAAGAAACATGTAGAAAATATGATCAGCATGCTATAAAATTTCATGATGCAAGGATATGCACACGCTTCTTAGAGTTGAGTTGACATATTTTTGCTGGACTGGAGAGGACTAGTTCTTTGGCCACTGGAATCTGCTTATTATCAGTAGGAGTTGGGTTTCTCTGTGCTGGAGCAGTATCTTTAAAAACTGGAGTTGCTTTATTATCTCCTGGCATTTGGATCTTTTGCAAAGGCCTTGTTTGTAACCCTTCAAATTTTAACATAGTCGTCTTCCCCTTGCATGCCTTGTATAGAAGAATGGTGCTTTAATTATAAAACATGCAGCAGCAGAGAGATGGAATAGGTACTGAAGAATAGAAAGGCATGACATATTGACATGTATTCCCTCCATCCGGAAAAAAATGGATGGGTCTAGGCGTATTTCAGTTCTAGATACATCCTTTTTTATCCATTTTGGCAACATGTAATCCGGACGGAGGGAGTATGGTGTAAGAGCTAGGGATACGACAGGACAACACAGCAAAAAACACTAGTTGAATGTAAAACTGTATGCTAGCAGAATACATACAGAAATAACTAAGGCAACATACACGTGTATGATTGGGAAAATAAGATGGCATTGCAACAGAGCACTAGAACAGCACTTCAATGTAAAAAAACATGGTATGGTAGACAGATGAAGTACATACTGATGAATAACAATGCATAAGATATTCAGAAGCATGATGTCCAAATTAAGCAGATGGCATTGCGGTAGAGTAGAATGACAGTACTTAAATTTGAAAACATGTTATCATGAATGGAATAGGTACTGAAAAACAGGAAGGCATGACATATTTACATGCATGATCAGCATGCTAAGCACATGGCATTGTAACAGAGTAGATACACTCCAGGACATTATATGCATGTTGTACCCATATCACAGGCCAAGTTAGAGCAAGGACCTTGTGGGGTGAAGAGGATTCATCATCTTTCTGCAAGTCTTTTGAAGAACTGCCTTTACATGTTCCATCATATTGGGTATCATTGACATCAAGTTTATTGGCCTTTACATTGCTCTGTGAGGTTCTTGTGGATATATCAGTATGTGCAATTATATCTGACATGCATGGAAGACAACTAGTAGTTAGATTTATGTAATGAGTGCCTGTAGGAGACGACATAAATAGTAGGAATGGGGTTAACTAGCAGCAACAGGTCTCATAAACTAAAGGGAGAACACAGATGAAAGCTACAGAATATGTATCGTTTGTACTCGAGATTAACTAGATGGCACACAAAAGTATTAAAGAACAACATAGGAAATACTAGAAGTGGTATAATACTATAATCACCAGCCTGTGGGATAGCATTGGCTGATGGATGATAACTATGGAACAGTGTTACCTAAAGAACAAGTATCTTAGCTGAACTATGGAACAACGTTAACTCCTGAACAAGACCCGTAAGAGATCAGCATGAATATACAGTGAAATGTGATGATCTATTTTCCATGCTTAGATGAATAACAAAGCCATAAATGTTGCACACAAGTAAGATGAGGGTACAACCTATCTGGCTGCCATCCATAGGAGTGAGCATCATGTGCTGACTTGTGGATGGCCTGCAGTTGTTGTGGTTGTGCATGTCGGGCACGTGCATTCGATGCAGGGAACTGTTGAGTGGGGACTATAGCTCCCTTCTGGTGTATGCTTCCCTTGTTGGAGCAGCTGCGGTGAGTCGGAAGACGGTGTGTCTGAAGATGCAGATAACACATAATGTTAAGAACGACATATCTCTTTGATATGAAGAAATACACTAATAGATCAACAACAAGGTACGAGAGTGGTCACACGTCTGTTGACTGAAGACTAAATTGGGGTCACACGATTTTATTTTATTTTGGTACTGTCCGATCTACGCCGGATGGCTGGCCGTCTTGTGCCTCCCGGCTGACACTATTCAGAATCTTCCCCGAAGAGCCAGTGACCAACGGCAAAGCAGCCTGCCTCCGCCGTCTGTGGCCCTGGCCAAAACCCCACTCCCCGCCCCACCGCACTGCCGTGGTTGCGCCGCCCCCGGGCTAATCCACAAAGACTCCCCGTCATCCAGATCCGGCGGCGGCAGTACCTTCAACCCACACATCTCTAAAAGATAGCCATCTAAGTGTTGCTTCCGCGGCGAACTTTGCGGCCCCGCACCCTTACGTTAGACACCAGCCAATCGGCAGCCTAGGAGCTCCGCCGCCTCGAGGGGTGCTGCTTCCCATTGCAAATCGATTGGCCCAGAATAAAAATGCAGACAACTGACGCCTAAATAAAGTGATTTGAGATGAGGGTGCGACCTATCTGGCGGCATGGTGAAGTAGGCAGGTCCAGCTGCCGAGTCGATGAGGCAGGCGCGGTTGCGGTGGCGACCGGCGGCAGGGAAAGAGCGATGTCGCGACGGTCGACGGCTACGCCGAAGCAGCGCCAGGACTCTGGACGGATCCAAAGTTGGAGCCGCTCCGGCGCCATGAACAACGGCGGGGGTGAATCGGCTCCGGTATGGTTCACGCGGTCGTCGTCGAGGCAGCACCAGCAGCACGGAGTAAGAGGCGCACGGCCTAGTGCACGACGGCAAATGGACAGCGTCTCCGGCATTAGGGAGGAGGGCGGCTGTGAAATTGGTGCGGTGGGGCGCCATGGAGGTGGGGCTGAGGTTTCGTGGCTCGGGAGAAGGGAGCTCCACGGGGAGAAGGTGATTTGGCGCCCACGAGGTATGAATGGGGGCGGGCGAGGGAAATTGGGAGGGGAGTGGAACCATATCTTACGGACGCATTTGTCTGAAATGTGAGAGGGAGTTACAGTTCTACCCTTGCCTATAGGCTTCTCGGCTTGGGTCTGTGTACTGAGGGTCGGGGATAGTAGAGTAACTTTGCTTCTCTGGGCGGGAGCGATGTCGGGCGAGGAGGGTGTGTTTTGAACTATAGTGGGCGCGAGCGATTTCGGGCGAGGAGAGCGTGCTTTCAAATAGTGGGTGCAAGCTATTTCGGGCGAGGAGAGCGTGTTTTGCCGACCATGGTTTATGAATTATTTGGCCGAGGAGAAGGCGCGCTTGGATGAAGTTACGAACCTACCCTCGATGTACAACGGGCCAATTGATGCGTGTCCCACATAGGATGGTAATTTTGCGTCTCCCATTTATTTGCTCGGGCGAATTCCACCGAACAGAGAGGATGTTTAACGGTTCGTTCAAATTTTGGGAGAACGAGCATCCATGTCTACCTTACCAAGTCAATTCGAATCAAATTTTGAAATATTAGCTTGCCACTTCTTTTTTAGATGGAGAGATGATGCTCGGGAGTAATGTGTTTTTACATGCTCGTTGCTAGCTATTTACTATATGACAAATAGTTGACCCACTCAAAAATGCGAATCAAACCCAAAATGAAATATCTTGATTCAATGAAATAGCTCGTTCAGTAGGTCAAAATAGTGAACTAAATCCAAAATTGAACACCTCAATCGAGTAGCATGTTGTACAGTATTATAGTACTCCATGAACATGTTGAAAAGTCAAATTAATGAACTTGTTTGATATATGCATATATCTGTTCATGTGTGAATTGCAGACAACATGTTCTCCAATTTAAATATTTGAATGCAAGTTATATCGAAACATGGTTTATATCAGTCTTTGATGCATAAAATGCGACCTCCCCCTCTCCCGGACTCCTGTTCTCTCTCTCTCTCTCTCTCTCTCTCTCTCTCTCTGTCTCTGTCTCTCTCTCTCTTTCTCTCTCTCTCTCTCTCCGACAATTTTCAATTCGGTCGCACGCATCCGACACAAAAACCTTGTCCGTCCCTCTCCCTTTCTCTCCATCTCTCTCTCTCTCTCTCTCTCTCTCTCTCTCTCTTTGTGTGTGTGTGTGGGGGGGGGGTCTTTGTAGTTCGCATGCATATATACAGCATCTATAGGTCTCTCTCGCACACTATGTATGATACTCTAGCTAGTCCAAGCTAGATATCTTGGGTGCACTCATCGTACACACACAGATTCCTTGGCTCTTTGCCTGTAACTCTCTCACGCACCACTATGTCGTCTCAGAGCTCTTCCCCCCATCTCTCAAACTCTCCATCCACCTGGGTCACACATACACATGCATATCTCACTCGCACTCGATAGGCCCATCTAAAACTCTATCTCTCCCCCTCGTACTCTCTCCATATCACACGCGCACACACACAATCTCATGCCCAGCTAGTCAAGTATGATGGTCTCTCACTCAATTGTAGGCACACACAATCCCCCCTATATGTATATGACTAGCTAATCTTAGTCTCCATCACAAACATGTGCATGGTCTATCTCGGTTTCTCTCGGGGCATCTTTCTATCGCGCACGCACTCCCTCGATCTCCCACCCGCATAGTCCCCTCACGATCTCGACGGGATCTCTCTATCACAAACACACCCTCTCTCCCTCCTCATGCGTCCATGCCATCCATGTGTCCCTCTCGACCTTTGTTCCTTATTGGCCACACCTCTATTGGACATGTGCTATAGGGGTGTCTCTCTCCGTTGCAAACAATCACACACTAGCTATCTTCGTGTATCTCCTCGCCTCGCTTTTCCATCTCGGAGATGCATGCGTGATATGTTCGCATAAGAAACGAAAAAACACACACACTCTCTCTAATTTATCGTTTGTTGTCACTTTCTCTTTCACACACATACTCTTTTTGCACACTTACTCATTCTCCTTCACACGCACTTGATCTGTCTCGACTAAGGCACTCTCCTCGGTCCATAGCATATAGATTTATTGAAAAGTCAAACATCACAAAGTTTGACCATGTACGTGGAGAAAAAGAATTACATCTAGTACGGCAAACATATGACATTAGATTCACCATGAGATGTAGTTTTGTATGATGTATCTTTGGTATTGTAGATATATATATAACATTTGCGTAAACCTGATCAAAGTTTCCAAAGTTTGACTTCTAAAAAAATTACATGCACTGCATTATCGAGCGGATGGAATATCTCTTTCCCCCTCTCAGCTATCTGACGCACCACTCAGCCTTATTGGGGCTCCTCAATCTCTCTCAAACTTTATTGGTCAGTTTGGTTCGTGACCTGACCCTCATGCCTTGATGGCCGGTACTGCCTGGTGTGGACGTGAGATGTAAAATATTTCTGCCTGGCCAGGCTTGTGTGGTGCTGAAGCGTTTGGTTCATGCTTGGGCCAGGCAAAGCATCAACGTCCCATCAATCAATCCATGCATCAATTATTTAATGCTAATATCCATCCATGTTGTTGTTAGCCTCGTGGCCACACGACCAGGCACGACCAGGCGTTCGAAATCGGTTGCCTGGGCCAGGCTACTTGCAGTGTCTGGAGTTCAGCCAGGCTAATTAAAGTGCAAGGGAACCCAGGCCGGGCGGGCTTTCTTTTTCACAGGGTAGCAACCAAACAAGCGTGCATGAAATCCAGCCACAACCCCAGGCCAGGCAAAAGATGCTCAGGACGCAAGCCAAACTGGCCTTATATCTCCCTGGTTCACACATACACATGTCTCGCTCGCGCTATACACATAGACCCATCCAACACTCTCCGCCCTTGTTCTCTCTCCATGTGACACGCACCCCCCTAAGTACCATAATCCCTCAATCCATCATAGGCGCAAGCACTCCCCCCCCCCCCTCCTAAGTATGATTATCTCTTACTAGCCAACAGGAACACACGTATTGTCTCCTTCCATCCATATGTCTATCTCGATATCTCTCGGGGCATCTTCTATCGCGCACACACCTTGTCACTCGATCTCCCACCCATGTAGTCCCATCACGATCTCCAGGGGATCTCTCTATGACAAACATACACTCTCTCCTCCCCATGTCTGCATTTTCTCCATACGTCTCTCTCGACCTCTCTCCCTTGTTTGTCAAACCCCTCTTGGCCACGTGCTAGCTTAGGGGTCTTGCTCTCTCGGTTCCAAACAACCACACACTATCTCCTCACCTTGCGTCCATTGTCGAAGATGCATGTGTGATATGTTTGCATAAGACACACACGCTTTTTCTCTATGTTTATCGTGTGTTGTCCATGTCTCTTTCACACACGCACACACACTTTTTTCACTCTCTCTCTCTCTCTCTCTCTTGTTAGGGACTCTGTCACGTCCATAAGCATATGGATGTTTTGAAAAGTCAAACCTCAGAAACGTTTAACCAGGTATATGTGGAGAAAAACATTTACATCTGGAACGATCATTAGATTCATCACAACATGTACTTACTTCATACTATCATTTATCTTTTATATTGTAGATATAAGTAATTTCTTTATAAACTTGGTCAAAGTTTCAAAAGTTTGACTTAAAAAATGTTGGAACTACATTATCGAACGGAGGGAGTAGCTCTTTCTCTCTCTCTCTGCTATCTCTCACGGGCCTCCCCTCTCACTCGAACTCTCTATACCGGCGGATTATACGCTCACTGTGTCAGCGTATAGCTCCATATATTGTTTAGTTGACCGGTCAACCAATCCACATGCTACCTTGTCAGCTCGTGTTCTATATCTTTGTGTGCTGGCCCATGTGGCAGTGGGTGAAAATAAGTAAACTAGAGGCCCATCTGACATGCGGTGAAGTAAACAAAGTTGAAACCACTCGGGGTGGAACCCCGCATGCTAGTAAATTGAGGGCGCATTGAGGACAAACTTCTTGCGCGCGAAGGATGCACTCGCGCACAATTCACCACTGCGCGGCGGCATGCACAGAAGGACGCACTCGCGCACACCCAGCACACAACACACACCAGCACACGTGTACACATCTAGGAGTAGAAGGCCGTGGAAAAATCTGGTGCGATGGCCGCTGCCGGAGCCGTCCACCCCCAATCTTGGTGTTCCGTGCAATGCACGGGCATCTACGCACGGGAAATTATGTCGAATAGGGATAGTTGTAAGTAGGCTAGCTCTACAACCATGATGATAGTGACTGCAGACGGTGAGGCTGACTATGGTATGCCGAACACGGCGCCTATACTCAGGTGCCATCTCCAGCGCAGGGTCTTGTCACTTCACTGTGAGGAGCAGCACATAATAATTTGACCAAGGGGTAGTACAGTGCTAGTACTCCTACTACTAGTACTACTACTAGTACTAGTAGCACCACCGTCTTGATTTAGGAGTACTACCACGTCCACCGGCACCGAGGAATGTCTCCAGGTAGTATTGCTTGAGGCCGCCAGGGCGAGGGGCCGCTTGGACGACAGCTTCGTCTCCTTGTTCGACGAGGTCCTTGTCGGTTTCCTCGACAAGTTCACCATCGCCAAGAAGCTTGCGGACGACTTTGACGTAAGCCTCCAGCCGACGCGCCCAGGCTTCGCGATGCCCGCCACCCTCAACAGCCACTATGTTAACAACCTCTTCGACGCACTGGTGGCCCTGCGACTGCCTGCCATCGCGTCGGAGAATGTCCACCTCGAGGTCGCGCTCGCCGCGCAGCGCCTGGTGCAGCAAGACACCATCGACATAATCACCCACGTCTACGCGCAAATCGTCCACAAGGACTACTACATGCAAGAGGAGGACGATAGGACGCTGGCCTTCTTGGAGCGCAGTGCAACCTTGGACGGCACTGTACAGAAGCACGTTGAGCTCGCCGCCAATGCCGCTGCTCCTCACACGTCGGTTGGTGACCCGGCGCACTAGGGCGTGAGGATGTCGTTGAACGTTGATGGATCCGTATGTATTTTTATCTTTCCGTCAAATCCATGTAGTAGTATATGATACTACAGTAATTATCTTACCTTTCGCATCAACTTGATAATTTTCATACGTACTCCATGCATGAACGGCGCCAGAACCAAACTTCTCATTACTCTAGGCAAAATCGTTATTTTCTATCTATCGGTCGCGCCATGGAGCGGAACCAAATTTTATAAGTTACGAGTTCAAAAGGAAAAGCCTGTTGTGTTCGCGTCGCACCCCCACACGGTTGGTCCGGTGCGCCGCTCAAGCGGGAATGCGTGCGGTGTTGCATTTTCACTTACAAGTGGGACCGCAGTTGAGCAAACCGACTATCGGCAAACCCCCACCCCGCCCACCGTGCGATGGCTGAGAAAACAAGAGAGAGAAGAGATGGCTGTAGCACGGACTCCAAGAAAATTGGTGTCGGATGGGACTCGTGTGGGTGGCGTGTGTCGTACTGCTAGACGTGAATGCTACTGAGTTATGGCCCATGCCACCCCACTATATCGAGCCTATATCGAGGTACGTAGAACAAATTTCCTGCAGTCCGTGCTCAGCCCTCCTCTATCTCTCTTCTTAGCCAGCCAGCGGACGTGTGGAGCCCATCGTCTGTTTGCTCACATGCGGCCCCACATGTCAGTGAAAACGCAAGAGGACCCACTGAACCTGCACATATTTCACCTCGACGTGCTGGTGATGAAAAACAAATCCAATAAAGATCTTTGGTGGCCGCTTTTGGAGTTACTCAAGAGTAGTCAGATTCTATTTACAGTTTAACCCAAGATGCACGTCTCGTGGCTTCAACTACCACTCTATTTTCTTTCATGACACGACCTGGATGCTGGATGTCCCACGTGTCGGCAAAAGGAGGAAGAACCCGACCAAATATTCGGTTCTGCTCTCGAATTAGACTAGTTGTGCTAACTTAAAAATTTTATTGTGTACTCCCTCCGTTCCAAAATACTTGACTTCCATTTGTCCAAAAATGGATGTACCTATATACTAAGACATGTCTAGATACATATATATTTTGACAAATAGAAGGCATGTATTGTGCAACGGAGGGAGTAGAATGGATGCAAGTTTTTGTATTGGGAAGAAGAGTACATCCATATATTGATAGAGCGCAATTTAGTAGATGTTCTATCACTTTTAGCTAGCACAGACGCAAGATCGAGCCTCCGCAGATCAACAATGAATGCATCGGGAAGGCACTAATCCAACTTACAGGAGTAGTAAAATGTATTCTTGTGGTTCTTGTTTTCTTTGGTCTTGCTTTTATAGTCAAAATTATCGTTGGAGTCTGTGCAAAACGGAGGTGCGTTTGGGGTCATGCGTTGGAGTTGGCCTTACAAGTGGGACCGCAGTTAAGGAAACCGACTATCGGCAAACCCCCACCTCGCCCGTCGTGCGATGGCTGAAGTTAGAGAAACGATGAGGTTGAAGAGATTGCTCTAGCACGGACTCCAAGAAATAATATGGTGTCAGATGGATGTCGTGGTGGTGGCGTGTGCCGTACTCCTGGACGTGAATGCTTGTTCTGGCCCATGCCACCCTACTACTCCCTACTACTTACTCCTACTATATAGTACTAGTATCGAGGATTCGAGGTGCTGGTTACGTACATCGAACACATTAACATATGGCCAGTAAATACACCCGCCCGACGCGCGAAGCATCTGAAGCTAGTACAAATAGTGTACTACTATTGTTGATTGGCCTCATCCGATAACCTGTTGCAATGCATGTACAATTATGTATTCAGAGAATATTTTTTTGCCTTGTCGCACCACTCACTCAGAGAAGCGACTCGAAAGCCATTCATAAATTTAGTAAGTTTATCACACGCATATCATTTTATTACATACAACAGGTCATCACCACATCGACAACAAGGATACATTATAAATACTAAAGTTTTCACCACACAACAAATAACAAGCAATGAAATGAACTTCAACTCAACCATTCCTCGGTGTTGGAAACGCTTGCTTTGAACCACAAGTGATTCTCTGGGACGGACCATCGATTGTCAATCTGGAAACCAACGCAGGACTGATCATCCGGGCTAAAGCGGCCTACTATATCCCTACCAGGGTAGGGAACCACACAGATGTCCGAGGTATAGACACAGTTGCTTCTCATAAATGTGTCAACAGCAGTTGGATCGCCTTTCACCATCATCTAATAGTTTTGTCCAAGGAAGAGCGAGTTTTCTCCAAGACTATCAATTCTGTACCAGGGAGAAGGAGTTGGCGCTAGCACACTAGTATCCATCGCGAATACCATGCAATGGGTGTTGGCATAGGTCCGGAGAGTGCGACCATGGGAGACACCTGCTTCCTTACTAGTAACATCATCAGTGGGTTGTATACACACAAGAAGAGGTGATCCATCGGAATTAGTTGCCAGGCGCCACAGAGTATATGGGCGCTGCTTGTCCTCATGCTCGTGATCATCACCATCGTCATCTCCCCCTTGGTTATAAAAATTTTCAAGTATAGATGGTGGGATGTTCACAGGACCTTGGAAACACAAGAAGAAGGTTAATTAGTAAAGGGAAACTTGCTAACCCGCATGCATGTGGATGAAACAATTATAATTACGGTGGAAGACAAACGTACCGAAACTATGAGGATGCCATGCAAAAACAGTGCCACGAGTGGTGGCAGCAAACACAAGGCGCTCGTATTGAATTGCATCACAGTACTCATCCATGTACAGAAACTGATTTTTGAGCAATATCCATCGAGTGAAACCATCAAGGAAGGCAACAAGCTTGTCGAAGATAGCAACAACATCATAGTCGCTGTAATTCCAAGAGTGGTTAGGAACTCGACAAATTGCTATCTTCCGTAGAATACAGTCACCATGATCGTATTTGAACGTGCGTACATTACCGGTGTGCTCAACCTCTGGGCAATGTGCTGAGATTTTTGGAAGTGGAACCCGATGACGAGTGTACACATTCACAAGTTTCCACTCGCAGTTGGACCCAATGTAAACAACCCAATCTCCATTTGCGCCCGCCTAAGCCTTGCCCTCAAGCGATGGCATCTTAACATCATACGTATCATTATCAAGCAGCATCAACTTGCACAGGGCGAGGCCTCCGTCGTGCCGGCGCCAGTCATCATCAGGGTCACGGCGAAGAAGATAGGGGAGATCAAACCGCTCCTTGACTCTTGGGTTCTTTGTAATGATGTTATTAGTTGAGTCGAGAATGGGCTTGAACGAACCTGCCATGCTAACCGAGGTGATGACGTCGCACCGATCAATGAGTTCCTCCACCACGTCATCTTTCAGATCGGGGCAAGAATAACGGGGTCGTTTCTGGCCTGTTCCCTCCATGGAGAAGACGATCGAACAATGGCAGAAGAAAGGGTGAAGGGCTGGAGGAAAATGGAGGAGGGAGAGGAAGAGCGTGCGACAGCAGTTCCAAATCGAGAGGGAAAGGCGAAGAGTCGGTGGACGGTTGTGAGTTTGCCACGCTTCATGAAGAGGCGCCCCGGCCTACACGTCCGTTCGGAAATACTCCTACTACTCGCCGTCGTCTCACTGATATGTTGGAACGAGATCACATGTCAACGAAACATGGTGTGTAATTTCTCGTGCAAAATGCGATCTGGTCACGTTGGCCCGAGGTGCCGCATTAGTTATTGACCTTTATTTTTTTAATGGCGTGCGGATCAGTTTTGAAGCACGACTAACTGGTACTGTACGTAGAGAAAATATAAACTACTCTACCACTACTCCACCTCCAGTACTAGTAGTATAAAAAAGATATATAGGCTGGAGCTTGAGCGCTTTCTTGCTAAGGGCTGCCCACTTGCTTCTCACACTACCACCCTCTCTCCAGATCTGAAAAAGACGGCCCCTCTCTCCCTCCTCACCGGTGGTCACAGATCCGCCGGGGAAGAAAAGGACGTGCAGCGTTGACGCACTCGTCATCGGCGAGCGAGGTCACGCACTGAAGACAAGGCCGTCCTCTTAGACCTAGCGCCCGCACGGGATGGCCTCCGTCCCCAAGCTCGCTGCCGTAGTGTGTGCAGAGGATGACGACCATGAGCGAAGCCACTTCCCGCCGACCCTCGGGTATGCTACCTCTTTTCGAAACATAACCTTGTTCTATTGCCCCATCTGCCACGTCGTTGCATGTGGATCTTTTTCCACTCCACCATCTTCCCAATTTGCTATCCTCTGCTCTGCTGGCCACGCAGACAAAAACCATAATTTGCACTATTAAAGGAAACCCTACTTCATGCAGACTAATCCATGTCTGGGTTGAATAAGGAAAGGAAGGGAGACTGTACTGTCCAAGAGAGTAGGCATTGAACCCGCATCTAGGTTGAAAAGGGGAAAATCTATAGCTAAGGAACGAGTCTCGTGTCTCTTGGTTGAAGAAGGGTAGAAAGGCATGACAACGCAATAAAGAATGACCAGGTCGATCGGTTTGTTGTCCTCGCATAGGAAAAAGGTGGCTAAAGAGAGCAAAAATGGGACGTAATCCACATATGCTGCCTGGATATTTGTTGCACTGGGCAACCATACCTCCCTCACCACTCTGCGTCCGTGGAGGTACATCGTACTGGTGCGCCCCCTATCCGAATGGGCCTCCCATGCTCTTATGGCCACTTTTTTGTTGTTAGTATAACACCAGCAGTCAAGTCAAGCAATGCTACTGCTAAAGTGATGCCCGATTTAACTAATGCCGCTCTCAGTCTAATGCCACCGATAAATTTAAGCAACGCCAGCAGTCTAAGGCATTCTAATGCTGTTGCACAGCCAGTATACCAACGATGAAACTTGTTACTACCTTCAGATTTTTGCACTGTTAATGCTTATAGATTACATACCTCACTTTCATGAGATAAGTTAATTTTTTTGTACAGTGTCACCAAAATGCCAAGGCGTTGATGTCATTTTATTTGGTTAAACTACACAGACAATTATGAAGACAAGAGGAAAGGTCAAGAGTGGGCACCTCCTCCTCCGACTGTTTTCTTGATTCGTTCGATCAAGTTTTTATGTTTGATCGATTATCAAGATTGGGATAGCAAGTTTTAAGGTCCCCCCGAGTTTGAAATGATATTTACCTTGGAGGTACATGGTTTGCAATTATTTTATACCGTCATTAGTTAATAATGCTAGTTACCTTCAGACTTTTGTATTTGGTTTAATGCTCATGCAGAGCTAGTATACCAATGCTGAAACTTGTTACCTTTACATTTTGTATTGTTAATTCTTATAGAAACCTTCCAGTGCTAGAGTTTATTGAAATCTGTTCAGTAAAACCATTGTACTGTACCCTGTAATAAACTAACTACTCTACTGTTGCACTAGCCACTGGATTAGTGTATATTTGTAGTATTTGAATGGTGTTTCATTAGCGTATGGACATAAATAAAGTGTGGCAAGCTTTCCCAGATATGTGCTCAAGAAAACTACTACCTGTTTTTCTAAATACTAGACGTTTGGGCACTTTAAATTGAACCGCGAAAGCGTCTTATATTAAGGAACAAAGGGTGTAGAGTTCACTCAAATTATCCCAGTAAAGCTAGTCACACCTTTGTTAAAATTAATGTTCATTATGTTATCGGATGAGGTCTGTATGTTTGTCTCTAATGCATGTCGACTACATACCTAGCATCATGATGTAATGTTAAGTCATTTCCTTTTGTACAGTGTCACTGAATTGTCAAGGCGCTGATGGCATTTTATTTTAGTAGAACTGCACAAAATTTGCTTAAAAGAAGGGGAAAGGTCAGGAATGGCTCAGTTTTTCAGAAAAAACTATGTATGCCTTCCTGACATCAGTCGCTGTTGCTTTATTTATTCCTTCAAACAGGTGGTTAGAAACAGTCTTGCTACCTTTTCCCATTATGAAATTGGAATGCTTATATTTGTGAGTCTATGCTTCAACTAGTGCCACTTTTAGAATAATCACACTTTCAATATCTATGCAAACAGGGATGCTCAATTTTAGTGGAACTGCACAAAAAGTCCAACTGGTTCAACATTAGGAGCATGTTTTTTTCCAAACATTTATATCCAATTGGTGGCACTATGAGCTGTTCATTACGAAGGTACATGGTTTGCTAGTATCTTGCTACTCTTTTTGTACTGTCATTAGATAGTAATACTAGTGGTTTGCATGTGAATTTATTAGCAGGGTGGACCTACATTGGAGGTGCAGGACAGGATTCAATGATTGGATGCTCAATTTCGGTTGTATTGATTTCACCTCTTCCATCACTGCGAACATGGATATCCTTGGTCTGATGAAGAATAGGCGCTATATTTCTGCTCTGAACCAACAAACCAATTCAGTATGAAATTGTCCAGGGCAAAACATAACTGTATCAGATTGTCCAGTGCAGAACATGACAGATGCTAAGCGGAATAGACATGTTTAAACCGAAAATGCAAGGTGTGGTATCTGTTTACTAGCTGCTTGATATTTGTGCAGACAGAGATGTCTGCCCATTGCTATTTGGCAAACAAACAAAGTGTCCGCAATTTTGGTTGAACTGCACAAGAGAATAGTATAGTCACTGCATGCAGTGCCATTTGAAAATAGACACAGAAAGATTGGATAGTCACTTCATGGACTGCAGAAAAGTAGTACTGTACTATTTATTGGCCAGTACTAGGTGCTTCATTGCTTTGGTCCGATTATACAATGGGCATCATTTTGCCTAAGTTAAAGTTTGTATTCCGAAAATAGTCTCGCGGTGTGATCGAGAGAAGACCAAATCATATTGCAGTGGATGTTCCTCCATCATGTGTGGTTCATTCTCATGGTTCCAGCTGTTGGTGAAACCACTTACGTTTGCAAGAGGAATTGTAGACTTCACAAACAAATTTATCTTTCAGTCTGTACAGAATGTTGGCCAAGAGAAGTATCCATGTTAGTAGGAAGAATAGATGTTTTTTCTAGATCTCTGCTTTTGGAGCTACATATTTGTATATGATCTGTTATTGTATATCTTAATATTTTTGTTGTTGATTTGTTATTGTATATCTTAATATTTTTGTATATAAACTTGGTCAAAGTTTGTAAAGCTTGACTTTGACCAAAGCTAATATGCGAACTAAATAAAGACGGAGGGAGTACCTCCTTTCCGGTTTGCAGGGCTTAATTCAAACCTCTCACCAACCAAGGTACTCCCTCCGTCCGGGATTTATTAGTCCCATGAGCAAAGCAGCAAGACCAAGACATGACAATAATTAACAGCATGCAGAAGTTTAAGCCTGATTAATTCCAGCGATTTAAGTGGTTGCATGCGTGCCCTCGGCTGCGACTCATTGCATGCTGCTTCGCGTACTGCCTGCGAGCGATTCTGAGTGCCTGCATATAGCCGGCAGTAATTAAGGTAGCTAACTGATGCGAAAAAAGATACGCTTTAAATCCGTGGAATCATTATTGACAAGGAGGGAGATGATTTGAGTGCACTCGTTTGACCGCCATGCCGGTGTGCGACCCAGATGGGACAGGACGGCACAGTCATAATTTCAGTTTCTCTAGTTTTCCACGGCAAGCTGGCGCGCTAAGCCATTATGCATTGAATTCTGATGACCGTCGCGCTACCTTCCGCCTATAAGTAATGTTTCCCGGCCTTCTCAGGTGCCACCGTCACCCAACTCTCCATATCCTCATAAGCCCCCACCGGCCCGACGTCGCTCGCCATGTCCGCCATGCCCTCGCCCGTCCGCGGTAGGCGACGCCGGAGGCGGTCACCGCCGAAACTAGTGTTCGGGTTTTCACCGGAAGGCAGACGGAGGGAGAAGGCATTCTATCTGTCTTTAGATG
This sequence comes from Triticum monococcum, assembly GCA_034509565.1. Classification (NCBI taxonomy): domain Eukaryota; kingdom Viridiplantae; phylum Streptophyta; class Magnoliopsida; order Poales; family Poaceae; genus Triticum; species Triticum monococcum. The sequence goes on along the minus strand of CM067842.1, from coordinate 68,003,776 downwards.
GCAATGTGGAGATCGAGGAGTTGTTGGAGCGCGACCGCATGGCAGAGGAGCAGGAGTTGTTGGAACGCGACCGCCTGGCGGAGGAGCAGCGTATCATCGATTTGCGCCGCCAGCAGGACATGGAGCAGCAATGCACCGACGCTCTGAGTCGCGAGTAGAGCGCCCGCAACTGGGCCGACTATGTGGAGGCCGGCGCCCGGCAAATAGCCCTGGCGGCTGTCAGGCACGCACGCGTTCGCGACGCCGATTTTTACTACCAGCTCGTCAAGTGGGTTTCCCGCTTGGGAGCCGAAGCTTCGGCGGACCATGCCGGCATGGAAAGGGCCAACGCGTGTGAGCAACGCGCCCTATCGCACCTCTGGCAAGTCTGAGGCGAGGCGGAGGACGCCGGTGCCGGCGTTTAGCATGGACAGCAGATGGTGGCTGGCATCGTCTAGTTAGCTAAGAGTAAGTTAGTACTTGTACGCTACTAGAGTGTTAGTGGGAGTAGATAGTTAACTTGGCTATGATGGTTGTCAACGTGGAAGTTCAGTACTCTATATGTGGATCAGGCCTGTTACTTTGGTCTGAATGTTGAACTTTCCGTTTGAACGTATGGAATGGGCTGTTATTTTTTTAAATGGGTTGTATTTGTCCTCCACGGTTTAGAGGCTGACTTGTGGGCCTAGCAAGTTGACGCGTACACAATCAGGAGATGATTGTACGTGGAGAGGATGACAGCACGGACCCGCCAAGGTCATGGCAGTACGCAAGCAAGTGCCTCCTTATTTCAAGCCAATAAAAAATGGCTCCTCCTAGTGGATTTCTGACATCTGGGTCCCATGCCATTGTCAACGTAGTCAATAAACGAGAGAATTGCACAACGAGCGGCTGACACCAGGGACCCAGCAGCTCGCCCAGTTATTTTTGTTTTGGGTTAATTTGATAAATGCCACTCCAAATCTGGTGTATCCGAGAAATGCCACTGCAATTTCCAAACTTTGAAAAATGCCATTTCATGCCATTTCTAATGGCATTTTTCGAAGTCTGGAGTGGCGTTTTTCAAAGTTTGCAAACTACAATGGCGTTTTTCAAAGTTTGCAAAAATTGCAGTGGCATTTTTCAAAGTTTGGAAATTGCAGTGGCATTTTTATGAATCGCCATAATTGGAGTGGCATTTATCTAATTTGTTTTTGAGACGGAAGCAGGGTGTCAACTGGGTTGTGCGGGACACTCTGGCATGTCTAGATAGCCTTTTCTTTTATGTTTACCACAGACCAGCCCAGTAGTTTTTTTTTCTTTCTGAAAATGGCTAGCCTAGTTCTTTTGTGATTTGTCAAGTAAGTCGCTTTATCAGGCCTGTTGGGCTGCAAATCTTTCAAGACGAGGAGAGCTTCATTCGGCTGGCTGAGAAAATGGCCTATCAGTAATGAGAAATGGGATGTATATTTATAAAACACATCAAACCGGGAATTATTTTCAAATATCTTTTTTCATTTCGAGATTTTAAATTGCATTGATTTTTATGCGTGGACAATTTATTGGATTTTATATTGATATACATTTATTTTTAAAATCAGTCTGAATGTAACTCGAAATTTCGGGATTAAAAACAGTTCAGACCGCACCGACATATGCAAAATTTCGTATAATTTTTTAATCGTGACCACAATATGGGTTGTAATGCTAACATAAAGAATATGGGCTCCAAAAAACCCATAAGAATTAGCAAATGGGCTGTAAATTATTTGAAATAATGGCAGATGGGTTGTATGCTGTTTTCCACAGATTTGAGGCTTTCCACAGATGGCATGTATACTGTTGGATGTCCATCCAACGACCGTCGTGCTTCTTCAATCTCTGCTCTTCCTGCTCCAACCGCTCAAACAAGCGCCGGCGGGACTGCCTGCTCCCTCCTCCCCGCGGCCGGCTCTGCTGCCGCGCAGGCCTCACCGCCCCACCGTACTCCCATCGCTGGCCTAGCCATCCCTCTACTCACCCACACCTGCTGTTATTCTCCGGCGATGGCAGACGAACTAGTAAACCCTCGTACAGTCGTACTCCCCTCCGCGTGGGAAAAAAAACAACAGCCGAGTCTTCCCTACCTCCGTGTCGTTCCCTTCCTAGGCCTCGCCATCATCCACCGCCCTGGTGCTGTCATCATGGCGTGGTCAGCGTGGTCAACGACCGACATGCATCTGAAGTGGAATGTATGTGGAGAAGCTGACAGCTGGGTCCATGGCTGCACGCAAGGAAATGCCTCCTTATTACGCGCAAAATAATGATTTCCTCCACCTGACATCTGGGACCCACCGAAACGGCCTCTGTATTTCGCGAAAAAACGTTACCGCCGCTGGCAGCTCGGACCCACCAGCTATATCTTCGCATGCAAGGAAGTGCCTCCTTATTATGCATAAAAAAATGAATACTCCCCCTGCTAGCTGGGACCCAGTATAGTGGGCCTACTAAGTTGACGGGGACAAAGGGCTTTGTCAACTTAGTCAATATGCACGATTCTAGCTCGACTGACCGTACGACGTCCATCCAACGGCCGTAGTGCTTCTTCAACCTCTGGTCTTCTTGCTCCAGCCGCCCAAAGCAGCGCCGGTCATGCCGCCTGCTCCTGCCTCCCGTGGCCGGCTGTGCTGTCGCGAAGGCCTCACCGCCCCCATACTACTCCCACTGCTGGCCAGGCCATCCCACTCCACTCACCCACACCCCCTGTTATTCTGCGGCGACGGCAGCGCAGCCAAACCAGTGAACCCTCGTACTCCTCTCCGCGTGGGCATCCACTGCCGGGTCTTCCCCGGCTCCGCGTCATCCCCTTCCTAGGCCTCGCCGTCGTCCACCGCCGTGGTGCTGTCGGCGCGGCGTGGTCAATGTGGTCAACGACCGAATTCCATCGGAAGAATACTGTATGTGGAGAGGCTGACAGCTGGGTCCACGGCAGCCGCAAGGAAGTGCCTCCTTATTACGCGGAAAATAATTATTCCTCCACCTGACAGCAGGGACCCACCGGACGCCTGCCAGTATATCACGAAAAAAACATTTGCCCCTGACTGCTGGGACCCACCCGACGGGCCACCGTATTTCGCGAAAAAAACGTTCCCCCTGCTGTCAGCTCGGACCCACCGGAAGTGCCTCCTTATTACGCACAAAAAATGAATACCCCCTGCTAGCTGGGACCCACCTTGGTGAGAGGCTGACTTGTGGGCCTACTAAGTTGACGGGGACGGAGGGCTTTGTCAACTTAGTTAATATGCATGATTCTACCTCTAGTGACCGTACAATGTCCATCCAACAGCTGTAGTGCTTCTTCAACCTCTGGTCTTCTTGCTCTAGCCGCCCAAACCAGCGTCGGTCGTGCCTCGTGCTCCTACCTCCCGTGGACGACTGCTATGCGGCGGAGGCCTCACCGCCCCCTACTACTCCCACCGCTGGCCAGGCCATCCCTCTACTCACCCACACCCCTTGTTATTCTACGGCGACGACAGCCTCACACCGCAGCAAACCAGTGAACCCTCGTACTCCTCTACGCGTGGGCATCCACTGCCGCGTCTTCCCCGGCTCCGCGTCGTCCCCTTCCTAGGCCTCGCCGTCGTCCACCGCCGTGGTGCTCTCGGCGCGGCATGGTCAATGTGGTCAACGATCGACTTCCATTGGAAGAGTACTGTGTGTGGAGACGCTAACAGCTGGGTCCACGGCCGCAGCAAGGAAGTGCTCCTTATTACGCGCAAAATAATTATTCCTCCACCTGACAGCGGGGACCTGATATCTACTACACAACCTTGTTCTTGTAGACGTTGTTGGGCCTCCAAGTGCAGAGGTTTGTAAGACAGTAGCAAATTTCCCTCAAGTGGATGAACTAAGGTTTATCAATCCGTAGGAGGCGTAGGATGAATATGGTCTCTCTCAAGCAACCTTGCAACCAAATAACAAAGAGTCTCTTGTGTCCCCAACACACCCAATACAATGGTAAATTGTATAGGTGCACTAGTTCGGCGAAGAGATGGTGATACAAGTGGTATATGGATAGTAGATAAAGGTATTTGTGATCTGAAATTATAAAAACAGCAAGGTAACAAGTGATAAAAGTGAGCGTAAACGGTATTGCAATGCTAGGAAACAAGGCCTAGGGTTCATACTTTCACTAGTGTAAGTTGAAAGTGCAACTATCCCTGGGTGGTTTTGGTAATTCCTAACAACATATAGCTCATTGAGCTAACATTATTCCAAGATTAATATTTCAGGAAAAGCTCAATGAATGGCATGGCATGGATGAGGAAAGTGGATCCCTCAAAATTCGAAGGACAAAAAGTTTGGCTCAAGCTTGAAGCTCAAGACTCTACATTTTATATTTTAGTGATCCAAGATCACATTGAGTCTATAGGAAAAGCCAATACTATCAAGGAGGGATGAGGTGTTGCTTAATGGCCTGCTTGCTCAAAATGCTTAGTGATATGCTCCAAAATCCTCAACTACCTTCCCACATCCACATTTGACCTAAACCAAAAGTCAAACTCGGCCCCACCGATTCTTTCTATCCGGCGCCACCCAGTTTCAAATGTCATAGCCACTGCCACAAACCCTAGGCAAATCGGTCTCATTGATAGGGATCTCGGTCTCACCGAGATGGGATTGTAATCTCTCTGTTTCCCTTCGTAACGTTTCGGTCTTACCGAGATAAGCGATCGGTCCCACCGAGATTGTAATGTAAACTCTCTGTTTCCCTTTTGTAACATTTCGGTCTCACCGAGATGAGCGAATCGGTCCCACCGAGTTTACCTGACCAACTCTCTGTTAGCTTATTACCAAAATTGGCCCACCGAGTTTGTGTAACCGGTCACACCGAGATTACGTTATGCCCTAACCCTAACCATATCGGTCCTACCGAGTTGCATCTCAGTCCCACCGAAAATCCTAATGGTCACTAGGTTTGCTGAATCGGTCCGACCGAGTTTAACCATTCGGTCCCACCGCAAATTGTGTGTAACGGTTAGATTTTGTGTGGAGGCTATATATACCCCTCCACCCACTCTTCATTCGTGGAGAGAGCCATCAGAACATACCTACACTTCCAATACACATTTTCTGAGAGAGAACCACCTACACTTGTGTTGAGGTCAAGATATTCCATTCCAACCATATGAATCTTGATCTCTAGCCTTTCCCAAGTTGCTTTCCAATCAAATCTTCTTTCCACCAAATCCAAATCCTGTGAGAGAGAGTTGAGTGTTGGGGAGACTATCATTTGAAGCACAAGAGCAAGGAGTTCATCATCAACACACCATTTGTTACTTCTTGGAGAGTGGTGTCTCCTAGATTGGCTAGGTGTCACTTGGGAGCCTTCGACAAGATTGTGGAGTTGAACCAAGGAGTTTGTAAGGGCAAGGAGATCGCCTACTTCGTGAAGATCTACAGCTAGTGAGGCAAGTCCTTCGTGGGCGACGGCCATGATGGAATAGACAAGGTTGCTTCTTCGTGGACCCTTCGTGGGTGGAGCCCTCCGTGGACTCGCGCAACCGTTACCCTCCGTGGGTTGAAGTCTCCATCAACATGGATGTACGATAGCACCACCTATCGGAACCACGACAAAACATCCTCCAATTGCGTTTGAATCCTCCAAACCCTTCCCTTTACATTCTTGCAAGTTGCCTGCTTTACTTTCCGCTGCTCATATACTCTTTTGCATGCTTGCTTGAATTGTGTGGAGATTTCTTGACTTGTGCTAAGATAGCAAAAATCTGCCAAGAACTAAAATTGGGAAAAGGCTAGATTTTTATTTGGTCAAGTAGTCTAATCACCTCCCCTCTAGACATACTTTCGATCCTACAAGTGGTATCAGAGCTTTGGTCTCCATTTGCTTTGATTTCCATAGCTTTTGGTGAACATAGCCTTGGTTTCACAACCTAGGAGAGTATGGCGTCTAGCAAGGGAAAGTATCACCATAGAGGTCCTTACTTTGATGGCACTAATTTTGCTAGTTGGAAGCATAAGATGAAAATGCATATTCTTGGACATAACCCTGTCGTTTGGGCTATTGTGTGTATTGGCTTGCAAGCTAAATTCTTTGATGGGAAAGAACCGAACCGTGAAGCCACTGCGGAAGAGTTAAAAATGCTGCAATAGAACGCTCAAGCTTGTGATATCCTCTTCAACGGATTATGCCTCGAAGAATTCAACAAAATCAGCCGTCTTGAGAATGCAAAGGAAATTTGGGATACTTTGATTGATATGCACGAAGGTACCGACTCCGTCAAGGAATCCAAATTGGATGTGCTTCAAAGTCAACTTGACAAGTTCAAAATGAAGGATGGTGAAGGTGTCGCTGAAATGTACTCTAGGCTTGCTGTCGGTGTCAAAACCGGCGGATCTCGGGTAGGGGGTCCCGAACTATGCGTCTAGGCCGGATGGTAACAGGAGGCAAGGGACACGAAGTTTTACCCAGGTTCGGGCCCTCTTGATGGAGGTAAAACCCTACGTCCTGCTTGATTAATATTGATGATATGGGTAGTACAAGAGTAGATCTACCACGAAATCGAAGAGGCTAAACCCTAGAAGCCAGCCTATGGTATGATTGTTGTTCTGTATGTTGTCCTACGGACTAAAACCCTACGGATTATATAGACATCGGAGAGGGTTAGGGTTACACAAAGTCGGTTACAATGGTAGGAGATCTACATATCCGTATCGCCAAGCTTGCCTTCCACACCAAGGAAAGTCCCTTCCGGACACGGGACGAAGTCTTCAATCTTGTATCTTCATAGTCCAGGAGTCCGGCTGAAGGTATAGTCCGGCTATCCGAACACCCCCTAATCCAGGGCTCCCTCAGTAGCCCCCGAACCAGGCTTCAATGATGATGAGTCCGACGCGCAGATTGTCTTCGGCATTGCAAGGCGGGTTCTCCTCCAAATTCCATGTACCTGTCGAATAAAGTCCGGTTTCTTGTAAATGTTGCGCTCCTTGGCTTCTACGCCCAATAATGGCCGTCTCCCACGTGTCAAACGAATATGAAAAGTCTGAGTGTTTTTACATCCACGCCCCTAGCCGCGTAAATGAGCCGCCCATTTAAGGGGACGAGGATTTAGATCCAAACCACACCTTCTCCCCTTCGCGAGTGTTCATCAGAGCGCATCGACAAAGGTCCATTCCACCATGGCCAGCCGTCGCAACTCCTCCTTTCGCCCTTCCAGCCCTCGACCTGGATATTGGGAGAGATGCTCCATCCCACATAGCGAGCTAGTGACACTCCAGACCAAGGGATTTCTCCCCCCGGCCTATATGGTTCCGATTCGAGCCGGTCTTGCCATCTATAATGGCGGAGAGCAAGTGGAGAGTGCCCCTAATCCCTCCAAAGGAGAGCGGGTATGCCTTGTCCCTTATTTAATAAGAGGGCTCGGATTTCCAATCCATCTGTTTCTTTGGGGGCTCCTGGAGTTCTATGGCCTCCAGCTACACAATCTTACGCCTGCCTCCGTATTGCATATCGCGGGCTTCGTAGCCCTCTTCGAGCTGTTTTTGGGTGTTGAGGCTCATTTTGGGCTGTGGAAAGAGCTATTCTGCCTTGTGCCCCGTTCTCAGAAGGGGTCAATATATCAAGTGGGCGGAGCAGAAGTGTGGCGCATCACCGGGACCTGATATCTATCCGGAACCCCAAAGAAGGCGTCTGAGGACTGGCCTTCGGAATGGTTTTACATAGAGGACGTCCCGCTGCCGGATCCTGTCCGGATCGGCCTCCCTGAGTTCGACAGTGCTCCACTAAAGAAGCGCCTAAGTTGGCGTCCACGGAGCCCTCAGAGGGAAAGTGACAAGGATGTTCTTTACCTGATGGGCCGGATAAGATTGTTAGCTCATTCCGGACTGACCATGATCGGGGTCATGGCCGCATGCATCATGCGAGGTGTGCAGCCGCTACAGTATAGAGGCCACCCCATGTGGGACTTCAACGGGGAGGACGACGCCACCCGCTATGGCCGTAAGGGGCCGGATTCGGCTGCGGCTCTAACAAAGACCTTGTCCGCTTTGTACAAGGGAGAAGAGGAGGAATTTCTCCGCGTCGACCCACAGGGTGGATTTTCTATGTACAATCCCCCAAGCTGGGTAAGTGGTCACATTTACTTGCCCATCCGTTTTATATTCCCATTGTTAAATATTCAGTCTAACGACTTCAACGCAGGAACTGCGCCAAGCTGTTAAAGAAATAAACAGCCCTCCTCCATAACCCGAGGACCCAGGACAGTCCCTCGACCCGGCCTCTCAACAGGATCCGGACTTATCTGTGGAGCTGATTGATGGAGTGTTCCATCAATTAAGCAAGGACAACGCCTTGGTGGCCATTACGGCCGATTACCCAGGGCTAATCCCGGCCTCCCAGGTAACTGAGATTGAAGTCCCAGTACCCCGAATAGGGGTCCGCCCTCTCGTGTTTTTAGTTTCCTGATTACAACCGAGCTTTGCAGGGGAGGTTTTTTAGACGGGAGGCCGAACCTGCGGTGACAAGCCAACGAGGGGCCGCAAGGCCCCGTGGGCAGAAAAGAGGTGCAGTCCGGACCGAGGCGTCAGCGCAAAGGTATGGCGCGCCCCCTTATCCCAGGTGTTATACCTTCAAGGCATATTAACACTCGTGCTCTCTTCAGGACAAAGAGACCTTGCCGGACTATATCCGGAGAGGCTGCCAATCGCGCCTCCACCAGCCAGGCTCCAAAGCCTGGTCCGGAGGCGGAGGCGAACACAAGGCGCGCACCGGACGCTCCTCCGACAGAGGATGTGGACAGGTTGTTTGCCACCAACTCTGAGGTGGAGAGTGCCATGAACCACAGGCGTCACCGGACAATTCTTCGCGATGCTTGTTTCTCCCAAGAGGCATTAGATGCCTTCAATTCGGGAGATGCGTACCTCCGTGCCGCTCAAAATGGTCTAGCCAGAGCCACGGAGCAATATGTAAAAGACATACGGGTAAGAAAATTTTGGTAATTATATATATATACCAGTAACCCCCGGGACTTGAAATAGTTAGAATAATTGATTTAAGGATCATTTGTTATGCAGGTTCTTAAAGAATTCCCTACTGTCCCAGGAGCTGGAAGAGTGCAAAGCCCAACTTGAGGCCGCACTAGCCACGGCAGGGGAGCCCAAGGAGACCCCCTCTGGTAATATACACTTCGAAAGATAAGTATTTTGCGAAGCACGACATGGGTGCGAATCTGACAAATGAAATTGCAGATGGCGCCGGATTGAATCCGGAAAGGCAACAACTCCTACGCCAGCTGAAGGCTGGTGAGAAGGTGCTGACAAAGGTGAGGCGGGAGAAGAACGATCTCCAAGATGCCAACACCAAGCTGGGCGTCGACCTAAAAAATGTTTGTGCCCAGCTGTCAGACTCCATTAAGGAGAATCAGCGGCTTCGGCGCGGCATATTTAGTAAGTGCTTGAATGAACCTTTGAAAAAAAGTTCGGCGGGGAACTCGACTAACAGAGTAATGTCTGTAGGTGTGCTAACAGGTCATCCTGCAGAGGAGATGCCCGGTTCTACGGGTGACCTTCTTCCCAAGATCTCGCAACTGCTCGAGCGAGTTCGGCAGGTGATGCAAGGCATCGCCCAGGCCTTGTGGCCATCCATCTCCATGCCCGAAGGTCTTGGAGAGCTTGCGGAGAAGCTAAAGGGAGCACGGCGGCGCTTCCAATTGTGGAAGATATCGGCCCCGTCAAGGCGCTAGGGAGGCCTCGGCCATGGTGAAGATGCGGTACACAAAGGCTGACCCCAACCACATGGCCGAGGTCGGTCCTGTGGGGCCCGATGGGAAGGAGATCCCTGTAAGCTTAGTATACGGCCAAGTAGAATTGGCCGCAAAGTATTCCCAGCAGAACTGTAAATTAGACAGCATGTTAGATGGTATTGAAGAGGAATACAATCAGTCAGAATGACTATGTAATTTAATTGACATTTATAATGCCTTCTAGCCAGATTGTAGATCGTTTGTCATGGCCGACCTTTTCGCTTCAGCCTCGGGACCTGACGGTCCGGAGTGTGTCCGAATTCCCATGCGGTTATATAAGAACCGGGGAATGCATGGAGACCAGGCGTATGGGTCATTAGTGCGTGAACAGACAAGTGCCCGACTAGTTATGTTATATTACATGGTTAGTAAGAAACATCTTCCAGGGAGAATAGTTCTGTTAGGGGTTCCTTTCCCTAGGAGGCATGCCCTAAAGTGCATGCCCATTCTGCGAAAAAGACGCGGGAAAAAGCATCTGGGGGCGCATAAATAAATAAGTGAAAATATCATCTTTTAGGTCACCGGCCGAATATTCCCTTAAGAATGCTAGCTTTCGGCTTCACCCAGTCTGAGGTACACATCCGGCTAATCTAGCAGTAAGAATCGCAGAGGTGCTCCCTTTACCGCCTAGCCAAATAATCGGGAACGTAGGGGTAAGCACAAGAGCCAGGCAACCCATCTTGGACAAAACTTAAGTCATATCGATGCATATAATGGTGAAATAAAAGGTACATGCGGAAGTGTAACACATGTGTTGGGCATGAAGCCCGTATAAATAAGCTTCTGTTAAAAGAAGCCCCCAGGTTTAATGAGTGCGAATAGCACGTCATTTGATGAGCCTTTAAAGGCTATAAGAGAAAGGAAGGGGAGAAGGAGAGAAATGTAAGACAGACAGTATATAAAAAATGGACAAAGGAAGGAGACGAACACAGAGTCCAGCGCTAGGCATAGAATCTTCGGAGACGGGCTGCGTTTCATGGGTTCGGCTTGAGTCGGTTATCCGATGCATCTCGCAGGTGGTACGCTCCACCAGTCAGGACTTGGTCAATTATGAAGGGACCTTCCCACTTGGGCTTGAGTTTGTCCTTTTTATTGTCCAGCAGGCGTAGAACTAATTCGCCAACATTGTAATTTTTAGCTCGTACTTCTCTGCTTTGGTATCTTCGAGCCTGCTATTGATAGAATGCGGAACAGGATTTTGCCACGTCACGCTCCTCCTCCATTGCGTCCAAACTATCCTGCCGATCGAGCTCGGCTTCTCATTCTTCGTACATGCGCACTCGAGGTGAGTCATGAATTATGTCGCAAGGCAAAACTGCCTCTGCGCCGTACACCATAAAGAATGGTGTGTATCCGGTGGTGCGATTCGGCGTGGTCCGCAGCCCCCGGAGTACGGAGTCGAGCTCCTCTACCCAATGCGTGTTAGATTCCTTGAGGTACCGCACTAATCTGGGTTTGATGCCGCTCATGATAAAACCATTTGCACGTTCGACCTGGCCATTAGTTTGTGGGTGATAGACGGAAGCATAATCGAGCTTGATGCCCATGTTTTTGCACCAGAGTTTTACCTCGTCGGCCGTAAAGTTCGTACCGTTATCAGTGATGATGTTGTGGGGGATGCCGTAATGGTGTACAACCCCGGATATAAAGTCTATCACCGGTCCGGATTCGGCCGTCTTAACAGGCTTTGCTTCTATCCATTTGGTGAACTTATCCACCATGACCAGTAAGTATTTTTGCTTGTGGGTTCCGCCTTTAAGGGGTCCAACCATGTCAAGCCCCCAGACCGCGAAGGGCCAAGTGATGGGGATAGTTTGGAGGGTAGTGGGTGGCATATGGCTTTGGTTTGCAAAGAGCTAGCAATAGACGCATTGTTGGACTAAGTCCTGGGTGTCTGCCCAGGCCGTCGGCCAATAAAAGCCTGTACGGAAGGCCTTGCTTACAAGGGACCGAGCTGCAGCGTGATGACCGCCGAGTCCGGCATGAATTTCAGCCAGGAGGTTCCGCCCTTCCTCTTCGGAGATGCACCTTTGAAGGACTCCGGTAGTGCTTTTCTTATAAAGCTCTCCCTCGTGGACTTTGTAGGCTTTGGATAGCCGCACTATGCAGCGTGCCTCATTTTGGTCCTCAGGGAGTTCCTGCCTAGTAAGGTAGGCGAGGAATGGTTCTGTCCATGGGGCGATGATGGCCATTATTACGTGGGCTGAAGGTGTTATTTCATTGGTAGAGCCTCCGATTGTGTCAGAATGTTCGGTGTCGGGCAGTGTGGTTGGTTCCGGGCTGTTATTGTTCGGCTCCCCTTCCCATATTACGGATGGCTTGAACAACCTTTCCAAGAAGATGTTGGGGGGTACTACATCGCGTTTTGCGCTGATGCGTGCTAGGACATCTGCCGCCTGATTATTTTCCCGGGCTATATGGTGAAATTCAAGCCCTTCGAACCGAGCTGACATTTTTAGGACGGCGTTGCGGTAAGCTGCCATTTTTGGATCCTTGGCATCGAAGTCTCCATTTATTTGGGATATCGCGAGGTTCGAGTCCCCGCGCACCTCTAGGCGTTGAATGCCCATGGATACTGCCATCCGGAGACCATGTAAAAGGGCCTCATATTCGGTTGCATTGTTGGAGTCTGTGTACATAATCTGGAGTACGTATTGAACTGTGTCTCCTGTGGGGGACGTCAAAACGACGCCAGCCCCTAGTCCGGCCAACATCTTAGAGCCGTCGAAATGCATGATCCAATTTGAATATGTGTCGTACTCTTTAGGGAGTTCGACCTCTGTCCATTCTGCGACGAAGTCGGCCAAAACTTGCGACTTGATGGCTCGCCGTGGCTTATAAGTTATGTCGAACGGGAGGAGCTCAATGGCCCATTTTGCAATCCGGCCCGTTGCGTCACGGTTGTTTATAATATCGTTAAGTGGTACTTCCGAGGCTACTGTTATTGAACACTCTTGAAAGTAGTGCCGTAGCTTCCGGGATGCCATGAATACCGCGTACGCAATCTTTTGATAATGCGGGTACCGTGATTTGCACGGAGTGAGGACAGTGGACACGTAATAGACCGGCTTTTGAAGGGGGAATTTGTGTCCGTCTGTTTCTCGTTCGACGACGAGCACTGCGCTTACAACCTGATGTGTTGTTGCAATGTACAATAGCATTGGTTCGCCAATGTTTGGCGCGGCCAGGACTGGGTTTGTTGCCAATATGTCTTTTATTTCGTCGAGTCCGGTCGTGGCTGCATCCGTCCATTCGAAGTGTTTGGTGCGCCGAAAGAGGCGGTAAAGGGGTAGGGCCTTTTCTCCCAAGAGGGAGATAAAGCGGCTTAGAGCCGCCACGCATCCGGTTACCTTTTGTATTTGTTTGAGGTCCTTTGGGATATCCAATTGTGACAGAGCTCGGATCTTGGCTGGATTTGCTTCAATTCCTCTACCGGATACAATGAAGCCCAAGAGCTTTCCGGCTGGAACGCCGAAAACGCATTTTTCCGGGTTGAGCTTGATGTCGTATGTTCGGAGGTTATCAAATGTGAGCCTCAAGTCGTCTACTAGAGATTCGACATGTCTTGTTTTGACGACCACATCATCTACATATGCCTCCACTGTTTTGCCGATCTGGTTTGCCAGACATGTCTGAATCATGCGCTGATATGTTGCACCGGCGTTTTTGAGCCCGAAGGGCATTGTGTTGAAGCAGAATGGGCCGTATGGTGTGATAAATGCCGTTGCAGCTTGGTCTGATTCTGCCATCTTGATTTGATGGTAGCCGGAATATGCGTCGAGGAAACACAACGAATCGTGTCCTGCAGTAGCGTCGCTAATTTGATCGATGTGGGGGAGGGGGAAGGGATCCTTTGGGCAAGCCTTGTTAAGGTCTTTAAAATCAACGCACAGGCGCCAGGATTTATCCTTCTTTGGTACCATCACCAGGTTTGCTAGCCAGTCCGGATGTTTTATATCTCTGATGAATCCGGCCTCCAATAGCTTTGCTAGCTCCTCTCCCATGGCCTGTCTCTTAGGTTCGAAAAAACACCGAAGAGCTTGTTTGACAGGTTTGAATCCTTTTAGGATATTTAAGCTGTGCTCGGCCAACCTGCGTGGCATTCCTGGCATGTCTGAAGGGTGCCAGGCGAAAATGTCCCAGTTCTCTCGTAGGAACTCTCGCAGTGCGGCGTCTACATCAGGGTTTAACTGTGCCCCGATGGAAGCTGTTTTATTGGGGTCCGTTGGATGGACCTGGAATTTGACTATTTCGTCCACCAGTTTAAAGGAGGTGGACTTGGATCTTTTGTCGAGTACCACATCGTCCCTATTCACCGTGGAGCGCAGCGCAGTCAGTTCCTCAGCCGCTAGGGCTTCGGATAGTGCCTCGAGGGCTAGTGCGGCTGTCTTGTTTTCGGCGCGAAGTGCTATGTCCGGATCACTAGCGAGAGTGATGATCCCGTTAGGCCCGGGCATCTTGAGCTTCATGTACCCGTAATGGGGTATTGCTTGGAAGATTATAAACACTTCCCACCCTAGCAGAGCGTGATAACCGCTGCTGAACGGAGCCACATGGAACGTGACCTCTTCGGGCCTGTAATTATCCGGCGTGCCGAACACCACATCTAGTGTGATTTTTCCTGTACAGCATGCTTCCCGACTGGGGATTATTCCTCTAAAGGTTGTGCTGCTTTGCTCAATGCGGTTCCAGTCTATTTCCATTTTTTGAAGGGTTTCCTCATAAATGAGGTTCAATCCGCTGCCGCCGTCCATGAGTACCTTGGTAAGACGAAAGCCGTCCACTATTGGACTGAGGACCAATGCGGCTAGTGCTTGGGCTGTTCGGAATTTAGGTTCATCACTGGCGTTAAAGGTAATAGCCATGTCACTCCATGGGTTTATTGTTGCTACTTGGTAGACTTCGGCAAGGCTGCGGAGTGTCCTTTTTCTCATATTATTTGATGCGAAAGTCTCGAAGACTGTTAATACTGTATTGGTGTCTCTGGGGTGGCTTTCTGTGGCATCCGGAATTAGGAGATCTACGCCAATTTCGGCCACCTGCCGGAGTATCCAACATGCTCTAAGGCTGTGAGTTGGTGTGGCGTCCTCTGTACTATGAATTTTACAGGGTCCATTAAGCCATCCTTCCAGTACGGTTCCATGCCCTGTAGAGGGTTTTTGCTTTTTGGTGTTTGACCCGGGTGTCTGGCGATCATGCACCCTTTTATTTTGGACTGGGTTTGTATTCAGGGCCGGATCGTCCCCAAATTTTATTTCGGTTTTCCAGGCGCTTTCCATCGCACAGTACTTTCGTACAATGGACGCCAAGTCAGCGAAGCGTGTAATATCACGGCGACTTATGGCGTTGAGGATTCCCTTGTCCGTGCAATTATTGCAGAAGATTGAGATTGTGTCTTCCTCGCGACAGTCCCTTATCCTCTTCCTAACTAGGAGGAATCTGGCCCAGTAATGATGTACTGTTTCTTCGGGCTCTTGCCTGATTTGGGATAGATCGCTTATGTTCGGGTGGGTGGGTGGAATTAAATTCGAAACCTCACCCAATCTGAGGCTCAGAGGCCGAGGAATTTCCGAACTCGAAAATTTGGATTCCTAGATGTTGTCCAATGAATCCAGCCCGTCGCCTGACTCTAAGTTCAGGTCTTGAGTGATATCCTCCCCTCCGCGGGTATCCGGCTTGGAGGGATCGGGAATCCAGACGTAGCTAGTCCTTAAGATAGATGAAGGGTCGCCGCACTGTCCCTCTACCACAGCAACATGATGGGTGACTTGGGGAGAGTTAATCTCTCTCAGATCGGGTTTAGGCCCAATCTGGTCGTAATTCATAGCGACTCCTAGGGCGGCGATGCGATCCAAGAGCTCGTTTAGGGAGGAGAGCTCCATTGGATCTAACTGCTCAGCGAGTTCCGAGCTGACATGAAGATTGTTTTCGATGGCTCGAGAGGTCATCGTCGGCGCAGAAGCCGAACAGGCGCTCATAAGAAAACCACCTAGCCGGAGGGTTTGGCCGACAGCCAAAGCTCCCTTAGCAACGGTGCCGTCTTTAAAGACGGGGCGAGGCATCCTTCCTGATGGCGACGACACAGAGGAACTCTCAATGAAAGCACCAATGTCGGTGTCAAAACCGGCGGATCTCGGGTAGGGGGTCCCGAACTGTGCGTCTAGGCCGGATGGTAATAGGAGGCAAGGGACACGAAGTTTTACCCAGGTTCGGGCACTCTTGATGGAGGTAAAACCCTATGTCCTGCTTGATTAATATTGATGATATGGGTAGTACAAGAGTAGATCTACCACGAGATCGGAGAGGCTAAACCCTAGAAGCTAGCCTATGGTATGATTGTTGTTCTGTATGTTGTCCTACGGACTAAAACCCTCCGGTTTATATAGACACCGGAGAGGGTTAGGGTTACACAAAGTTGGTTACAATGGTAGGAGATCTACATATCCGTATCGCCAAGCTTGCCTTCCATGCCAAGGGAAGTCCCTTCCGGACACGGGACGAAGTCTTCAATCTTGTATCTTCATAGTCCAGGAGTCCGGCTGAAGGTATAGTCCGGCTATCCGAACACCCCCTAATCCAGGACTCCCTCACTTGCTCTTATCACAAATGAGATTGCCGGCTTAGGGAGTGAAGAGATGACCGATAGATTCATCATCAAGAAGATCCTAAGAGCCTTGGACGGAAAATATGATACCCTGTGCACATTGATCCAAATGATGCCAAATTACAAAGATCTCAAGCCAACGGAAGTCATCGGAAGAATTGTTGCTCATGAGATGTCACTCAAGGATAAAGAGGAACTTCACAACAAATCAAGTGGTGCTTACAAAGCCTCATGTGAAGCCCCCACATCATCGAGTGAGAAACAAACCTTCAATGAAGAATTGAGCTTAATGGTGAAGAACTTCAACAAGTTCTACAAGAGTAGAAGCAAAGAGAGAAGCTCCAAGTCAAGGTCCTACAATGACAAAAGATCTTCTAGTCGAGAGCGAAATTGCTACAATTGTGGAAGGCCCGGACACTATTCCAATGAGTGTACGGCCCCCTACAAGAGAAGAGAATATTCTCCCAAGAGAAGAAGTAGAAGAGAAGAATCACCACCTAGAGAAAGAAGGAGTAGAGATGCTCGTTATGAACGAAGACCCTCACGGAGAAGCAAGGATTCGGAAAGAAAGGACAAGTCATCAAGGAGCTACACAAATTGAAGACATCAAGCTCATGTTGGTGAATGGGTATCCGGCTCTGACTCCGACAACCACTTCGAGAGAAGCTATCACTCCGACTCCGAATATACTCAAGATGAAGGTGTTGCCGGTCTAGCACTTGTGACAACCAACTCCTACGACATATTTGACTCACCAAATGAAGGAGTTGGAACATGCTTCATGGCTAAAGGCCCAAAGGTATCACACCCCGAGTATGTTGATTTCAATAGTGATGAAGATGACTTGTTAGGTGATGATGATTTACTTGTTGACAACTCTAGTGATGAATACTATGATGAAACGTCAATTAATCATGCTAATCAAGATAAAACGAATGACAATAATAAGGATAAGATTGAGTCTCTAACTAAAGAACTAAACACTCTTAAGTTAGCTCATGAAACTATCTTAGGAGATCATCGAGAACTTTTAAGGACTCATGAGAAATTACACTTTGAAAAGCTCAACCTTGAGCAAGAGCATGAGTTCTTAAAAGCAATCAATGATGATCTTCGCAAGAAAAGTTCTTCTTACATTGCCAAGTGTTTACTCTTATCCACTTACATGCCTCAAGTCAAGTCTAGTAACAAGAACAAGAAAGATTCTTCCTCTAGTAGTAACAATAATCATGCTAAATCCAATATTGTTGCTTCTAGTAGTTCTCTTGATTCCACTAATGATTCTCTTAGCCAAGTTACACTTGAGCAAGAAAATAGCTTATTGAAGGGAATTATAGAGAAAGGTGTTTACAAGAGCCTTGCTGGAAGTAAGCAATTCGAGGAAATTGTACGCAAGCAAGGAAGGCACCGGAAGAATCAAGGTGTTGGTTTTGAACCAAAGTTCAATGCCAATGGAATTGAGTGGGAAGAAGATCAATACCCCAAGACGAAGTTTGTTCCTCAACAAGAGAAGTATGATCCTACTTCTCTCAAAGGGACACAAGCTCAAGATGATCTTCCACCACAAGACCACAAGCAAAAAGGCAAGGACAAGCTTCAAGAGGAAATTGATGCATTTGAAGAAGCTCCTAAGGCCTTGGTCAAGTGGGTTCCCAAGACTACTTCAAGTTCCACTTCATCAAGTACAACTACAACACTGAGGATTCCCATCAAGATGGTGTGGATCCCGAAGAAGAAGAACTAGAGAGTTCTTGAGGGTGACTCCACCAACATACTTCACTCTTATCATCTTGGCAAGAACAAGTGCAATCAACTTCCACATCTTGCACTAGTTCAAGGAGTCACAAACCCTCTTGTTGGTAAGACAAGGGACAAGGTAACCTAAAAGCTTTCATAGACATCATCTTGTGTGTGCATCACTTTATGTCTATGGATATCCTTGTTTGTTCCTTGTGGGACTAACCTGTGTAGGTATTGAAAGTGCAACTCACTCCAATGGATAGCTTCAAATGATCTACATCAACATTGAGCATCCACATCTTCAACATCTACATGAAGTCATCATCGACAAAACCCAAGGTTAGTTCATCCCTATTAGGGGGGATCTCACATCTAGGGGGAGCTTTACTCTAAGAACTGAGCTAAAGCAACTCTAATGGTGTGAACACAACAAATGCTTTATGTAAAAGTGGTAACCCCACTTGTGCTTAAACGATGAGTATGACCTATGATCAAATGTTCTCATTTGACTCCTAAGTCAATATACTCATATATAGATGACCTAGTCATCGCTAATTGTTTGATAGATGCTAGAATTGGTTGTGCATGGTTTGCCACATATTTCAATTGCCATTTTATTGTGTGAGCATGTTGATTGCATATTTTACTCATTCGAGGACATCCACTTGTTATTTTGATTGATTGGTTTTCTTTTCTTTTGCCAAGTGGATGGACAAGAATGCCTAAGAACCCTCTCTAGCTATCTATGCTTTTCTCGTCTCAAACTCTATTCATGCTACATCACAAAATTTGATCAAGTCAGATTCGAACCACTCTGTGTGAGGAGCACTCGGAGTCCCCGATTCGTCATAGACTTAAACTTCCAAAACTTCTTTGTGCGTTTTGGTCTGACCGATTCATCCATTTCGGTCATACCGAGATCACTAAGTCGATCTAGGTTTTCAATCTCGGTGCAACCGATTTGAACCTTTCGGTCACACCGAGTTTCAGTAACTGCTTATAGTTATGAATCTCGGTGCCACCGAGTTGTTCCACTCGGTCACACCGACAGGGTCGGGCTATATATACTCACGGGCAAAATTTTGGAAATTTCTCCGAAACCCCTTCACCCGAGCATAGCTCGCTCTGCCTCCTGGATCTCCGGATCGTCCTCCTCGTCGCTAGTTGCCTCCTGCCGCTGGTCTCCGCCGCCATCAACGGTATTCTTCCCCGTTGTTGCCGCCGTAGCGAGTTCATCACCGAACTAGGGTATGGACTCGATCACAGTGCTATCCCCGTCCGATTCCTAGCACAATGTGTTCATTATGATTCTTACCACGATTGAAACGCTTCTATCCAGTCAAAACACTCCGTAGATTAGAGTTGAATTGAAAATTTAGGGTTAGGTTTCCGCCGAAACCATCTCGGACCATCCGAGTTGTGGAACTCGGTACCACCGATTCGGCTCAGGCCATTGCACTTGTAATTTTCGGTCTAACCAAGAATTGCAAATCGGTGTGACCAAGTTCAGGACTTTGTGAAACCCTAGCAGTCTCGGTGCCACCGACTGTGACTCGGTCTAATCGAGTTCACTAGTTTAGGTTCCAACAACTGCTTCGGTATCACCAAGTTTACAAATCGGTTGATCCGAAATGCTTTCTGTGGAAAACTAAAACTAAGTTTTTGACTCATTCTCTTGCAAAAACCTCTGCATTTTGTGATGCTCATCCACTCTATCTCATCTATATCTATTCACATGGTCTGCTGTCAGTGTTTGCAATATGTCTGATCAGAGTGACAGCCAGAACAGGTCAGAGGAGCAGGTTCACCTGAGTGAGAGCACTAGTCCCTCTAGCATTTCAGATGATGGTAGCAGGAGCACTCCTAGCAACTTGCCCAAAGCTGCCACCAGAACAAGGAAGAAGAAAACTTCAGAGTCTGAGGATGAAGACTATGTGGCAGTTGAGGATGAGGCCACTTCCAAGAAGAAAGTGGTTAAGAAGGAATATAGCACTGCTGCTGCCACCAAGCCAGGCATGAAGCAAAAGGTTCCTGCAAAGAGAATTCCAATGTCTAAGGCCAGAGCATCTACTCAAGTCCCTTTGGGATCTGAACCCAAAGAGGTTGCTGCAGAACGGAAGAAGAGGAAGGAGAGAATCAAAAAGACTACTGCTAGAGTGCTTGGGAGATCCTCAATCATGAGAGATTCTGAAGAGGAAGAGGAAGAAGAGGTTGCTGCACCAGCACCCAAGGCACAGAAGCTTATGGGTGATGCTATCAGGACAGGGGCTGCTTCATCAAAGCCCAAAGAAGCACCCAAAGCAGCCTCCAAGCCCAAGAGTGCACCTAAGAGGAATACCAGGAGTATACCAGCTGCTGAGAAGAACAAGGTGATAAGGACCGAACCTCGATAGCGAGTTTTGATCTGCTGTAGCGGTCCGATCTTTCACGGTACTCCACCTCTAGTAGTAGTAGCCTCTCACCCACGCACGCGATGCACACGAAGTAGAGGGTTTTGAACCTTGCGGCTCAGCACGAGAGAAACAATCTGGACGACGGCACCTCACGCGCAAAACAATTTCCTCGCAGAAATCGCAACAAAGAGGTTTTCTAAAGTTACCTCAAAAACTTGATACGGGTGTCTACCCTCGAAAACACATCTGTTTATTTCATCTCAAAAATAACCTAACCTTTACATCCACGCACCCTGGCTTTAAATAACGACTTGACCCGGGCCTAGCCCCTCACGCACGCACATGGCTTTGAAAATAAAATAAACTAGTAGGAGTATTAAAATAAAAGACTCCAATCCTTTTACATCTTAGATTGGATTTTCTAGCTAACAGACCGCAAAATATCGAAGGAGGACCCCAGCCCGTGCCCTTTAATGACATAAAATCTTGTAGCAGCCTCGAAGTCTTGCCAAGTTGAGAAACCTTCTTTGTATGTGGAACTGGCCAGAATAGAAATAAATATTTTTCCTTGACGTTGTTGACTGAGCCAAATATGTCACATCTGGCTTGTTCCTTTGCATCAACATAGGTTACGTTCTCTTTCCAAATATTAATGAACGTTGATTTCTCCTTGCCAAAACGTGCTTTATCAACATTGCATGCATAGCTCCTGTCTTTATTTAGCACGTCACCTTGCATGTAATTATTCTCTTTTAATACATGCTCGTCTAGAGACGTTTCTTTCTTCAACGAATTGACATCCGATTGTATTTTGTGAACATCAACAACACTTGCATCCGCCATATCATCAGCTGCAACCACCATAGTTAAATTAACCATGGTCGTGTCATCCTCTCCCCCTTGAATCAAAACCGTCCTCGGTTTTGAGTCGATCTCCTCAACAATACCTTTATTTGTAGACTGGGCAACGATTGTAGAAATTTCAGCAGCTTCGACCTCCTTTTTCTTTACTTCTGATGTAGCTTGTGCAATATCTCGCTTCTGACGATCTGCCTTATACTGATCAAATGTGTACGAGTCAAGCGGTACATACTGTCCTCCATGAGCAAAAGAAAATTCTCCAGCCGAATGATATGTCAACTGTCGTTTATCTGTCCATGGTTTTCCTAGTAGTAATGAACATGTATGCATGTGCATAGGAAGCACATCACACATGACCAGATCACCATATCCACATAGAATAAACCATACCTCGACACGGTGCATGATCTTAACAAACTTGTATTTCCACCAAAGCTCGTACGGTTCTGGATGTTCAATCAACGGTAGGTTCAAAGCATCAACCATAGTCTTACTCACTATATTCACCCCTGAATAGCAATTCATCAAGGTTGCGCAACTCGCCGGCCCTACACGCACACGTGTAAAGTATTGGTACCACGACAAGACACGCAATGGATCCTTCTCCAATGACATCATCATTTGCGAGCTACAATCTTTCCTCATGACAAAAAAAATTTCAACAGAACCCGAAGAAAAATATTGTACCGTGAACAACCTTTGCTCTGAATACCAACTGATAAGGACCGAACCTCGATAGCGAGTTTTGATCTGTTGTAGCGGTCCGATCTTTCACGGTACTCCACCTCTAGTAGTAGTAGCCTCTCACCCGCGCACGCGATGCACACGAAGTAGAGGGTTTTGAACCTTGCGGCTCAGCACGAGAGAAACAATCTGGACGACGGCACCTCACGCGCAAAACAATTTCCTCGCAGAAATCGCAACAAAGAGGTTTTCTAAAGTTACCTCAAAAACTTGATACGGGTGTCTACCCTCGAAAACACATCTGTTTATTTCATCTCAAAAATAACCTAACCTTTACATCCACGCACCCTGGCTTTAAATAACGACTTGACCCGGGCCTAGCCCCTCACGCACGCACATGGCTTTGAAAATAAAATAAACTAGTAGGAGTATTAAAATAAAAGACTCCAATCCTTTTACATCTTAGATTGGATTTTCTAGCTAACAGACCGCAAAATATCAAAGGAGGACCCCAGCCCATGCCCTTCAATGACATAAAATCTCGTAGCAGCCTTGAAGTCTTGCCAAGTTGAGAAACCTTCTTTGTACGTGGAACTGGCCAGAATAGAAATAAATATTTTTCCTTGACGTTGTTGACTGAGCCAAATATGTCACATCTGGCTTGTTCCTTTGCATCAACGTAGGTTACGTTCTCTTTCCAAATATTAATGAACGTTGATTTCTCCTTGCTAAAACGTGCTTTATCAACATTGCATGCATAGCTCCTGTCTTTATTTAGCACGTCACCTTGCATGTAATTATTCTCTTTTAATACATGCTCGTCCAGAGACGTTTCTTTCTTCAACGAATTGACATCCGATTGTATTTTGTGAACATCAACAACACTTGCATCCGCCATATCATCAGCTGCAACCACCATAGTTAAATTACCCATGGTCGTGTCACAAGGCCCCAGTGCCTGAAGTTGCTGCTGATGAAGATGATGAAGGACAAGTCCTGAGAAAGCTCAAACCCAAGATTCCAGACCACAATGATGCTCATCCTGTGGCTGAGAACATGAAGATCAGGAGAGACTCAGGGTTGAGGCTATGGAGAGAGACAGATCCATATGCTACCAGGAGAAGAACTGTTGTTGATTACAGGTTCCACACAAAGGAACAGCAGGACTTCTATGAGACAGTGTTGTTGGACAAGAAGCCTATAGTGTGTGAAATGAGGTGGGTCGACTGGAAGTATATCAAGGAAAATGAGGAACACTATCCTGGTGTGTTTGACAGCTTCAGTGCTTGTGGAGTTGCAGACTTTGTTGGGCAGAAGCTCACAAAGTGGAATGAGGAGCTCATAATGCAATTCTACTCCACGGCACACTTCTATCCAGATGGCAGAATAGTATGGGTGTCTGAAGGTACAAGGTACCACTCAACTATTGAGGAATGGGCAAATCTGATCAATGCTCCTAAGGAAGAAGAAGATGACTTGGATGTCTATGCCAAGAAGAAGATAGATCACAACTCTATGGCAAACATATACAAGGAGATTCCTGAAGATGATCTTGAGACTCACCAGTTTGGGTCAGTAAAACACTTGCTGTCAGGGCTGCCTACAATCAATTGGATCCTTAGGCACACTCTCTTGCCCAAGTCTCATGATCACAGAATGATCAGAGGCCATGCAATTAACTTGCTACATATATTTGATGTGCCACAGAAGTTCAAGGTCATGAGCCTTATAGTAGAGACTATCAAGAGGACTGCAGCAGACTAGAAAAGAAGTTGTGGATATGCCCCACAGATTCAGGAGTTGATAAACTCAAAGATGGGCACATGCACATACCTGTTGGATAAGGAACACTTGCCTATCTACCCAGACTTCAAGGACAATCAAGTTGTGATGAATGAGAATGAACCATCATTAGTACAAGCTCAAGAGAAGAAGGAGAAAGCAAAGAAAGAGAAGGCTGCCAAGATGCCAACTCAAGAGGAGGCATCTGAGTACTTTTTGAAAAGCAAGCAGGACCAGCTTGGTTATTTGATAGCATCAACTCTGAGGATTGAGAAGGGGTTGGCCACCCTGACTCAAAACCAGGAGAGCTTGGAAAGAATCATGGAGCAAAAATTCTATGACTTAGATGTGAAGGTAACTGAGATTCAGTCAGTTGTGGAGCAGCTACAAGATGATATGCAGGAGAGCAAGGGCAGAACAACCACTGATGCATTTGCCAGAGTGCCTCGAGCTCAGAGATCAACTGCAGTGCCAGTAACAGACACCAGAGAGCACTTCATCTGCACCAGCTACAGCTCCAGCGCAACCAGCTCCAGCACCAACTCCTTCAGCTCCATCCACATCAACTGAAACCTTCGTCCTTGGCGTTCTCCGGACACCACCACCTGGAGACCAAGATTGAGATACGTTCTAGTGCTATGCATTTTCTATGAACTTTTTGGTAACTTGTTGCCAAAGGGGGAGAAAATGAATAGATCATAGGCTTCAAGAGAGAGCGTTGCTTTTTATTCTCTCTTGCTTTGGTGGTTGAACTTTGTCTGTCTTTTGATTGCCTGGGATACTATGCTATTATCTGTGAGACATTGATGATCATGTGGTTGATCATAAGCTACACTTATGCTTGTTAGATGATATTATCTTACTTATCCTTATATGATCATTCACTTTGCTTGGTGATGAGTGCATGTATTTAATTCTTATCATTTTGAGCACTCCACCAAGATGTATGTGACATGGAAGAGTAACCCATGATCCTAACTCATTGTGCATTTGCAGTCCAAAGCAAATCTTAAGATATGCACAAATTTAGGGGGAGCTCTTGCTTTTCACATACTTCTCAAAGCGACAATCTCTTTCACTCTTATTATCATTTGTCGAAGCTTTGATCTATATGTTGTCATCAATTACCAAAAAGGGGGAGATTGAAAGTGCAACTATCCCTGGGTGGTTTTGGTAATTCCTAACAACATATAGCTCATTGAGCTAACATTATTCCAAGATTAATATTTCAGGAAAAGCTCAATGAATGGCATGGCATGGATGAGGAAACTGGATCCCTCAAAATTCGAAGGACAAAAAGTTTGGCTCAAGCTTGAAGCTCAAGACTCTACATTTTATATTTTAGTGATCCAAGATCACATTGAGTCTATAGGAAAAGCCAATACTATCAAGCAGGGATGAGGTGTTGCTTAATGGCTTGCTTGCTCAAAATGCTTAGTGATATGCTCCAAAATCCTCAACTACCTTCCCACATCCACATTTGATCTAAACCAAAAGTCAAACTCGGCCCCACCGATTCTTTCTATCCGGCGCCACCGAGTTTCAAATGTCATAGCCACTGCCACAAATCCTAGGCAAATCGGTCTCACCGATAGGGATCTCGGTCTCACCGAGGTGGGATTGTAATCTCTCTGTTTCCCTTCGTAACGTTTCGGTCTTACCGAGATGAGCGATCGGTCCCACCGAGATTGCAATGTAAACTCTCTGTTTCCCTTTTGTAACATTTTGGTCTCACCGAGATGAGCGAATCGGTCCCACCGAGTTTACCTGACCAACTCTCTGGTTAGCTTATTACCAAAATCGGCCCATCGAGTTTGTGTAATCGGTCACACCGAGATTACGTTATGCCCTAACCCTAACCATATCGGCCCTACCGAGTTGCATCTCAGTCCCATCGAAAATCCTAACGGTCACTAGGTTTGCTGAATCGGTCTGACCGAGTTTAACCATTCGGTCTCACCGAGTTTGGCAAATTGTGTGTAACGGTTAGATTTTGTGTGGAGGCTATATATACCCCTCCACCCACTCTTCATTCATGGAGAGAGCCATCAGAACATACCTACACTTCCAATACACATTTTCTGAGATAGAACCACCTACACTTGTGTTGAGGTCAAGATATTCCATTCCAACCATATGAATCTTGATCTCTAGCCTTTCCCAAGTTGCTTTCCACTCAAATCTTCTTTCCACCAAATCCAAATCCTGTGAGAGAGAGTTGAGTGTTGGGGAGACTATCATTTGAAGCACAAGAGCAAGGAGTTCATCATCAACACACCATTTGTTACTTCTTGGAGAGTGGTGTCTCCTAGATTGGCTAGGTGTCACTTGGGAGCCTCTGACAAGATTGTGGAGTTGAACCAAGGAGTTTGTAAGGGCAAGGAGATTGCCTACTTCGTGTAGATCTACCGCTAGTGAGGCAAGTCCTTCGTCGGCGACGCCCATGATGGAATAGACAAGGTTGCTTCTTCGTGGACCCTTCGTGGGTGGAGCCCTCCGTGGACTCGCGCAACCGTTACCCTCCATGGGTTGAAGTCTCCATCAACGTGGATGTACGATAGCACCACCTATCAGAACCACGACAAAACATCCGTGTCTCCAATTGCGTTTGAATCCTCCAAACCCTTCCCTTTACATTCTTGCAAGTTGCATGCTTTACTTTCCGCTACTCATATACTCTTTTGCATGCTTGCTTGAATTGTGTGGAGATTGCTTGACTTGCGCTAAGATAGCTAAAATCTGCCAAGAACTAAAATTGGGAAAAAGGCTAGATTTTTATTTGGTCAAGTAGTCTAATCACCACCCCCCCTCTAGACATACTTTCGATCCTACATAAGTCCTCTCAACAATACTAACATAATTCGATCACATAACTATCCCTCAACATGCAACAAAGAGTCACTCCAAAGTCACTAATAGCGGAGAACAAACGAAGAGATTATGGTAGGGTACGAAACCACCTCAAAGTTATTCTTTCCAATCAATCCGTTGGGCTATTCCTATAAGTGTCACAAACAGCCCTAGAGTTCGTACTAGAATAACACCTTAAGACACAAATCAATCAAAACCCTAATGTCACCTAGATACTCCAATGTCACCTCAAGTATCCGTGGGTATGATTATACAATATGCATCACACAATCTCAGATTCATCTATTCAACCAACACAAAGGACCTCAAAGAGTGCCCCAAAGTTCTACCGGAGAATCACGACGAAAACATGTGCCAACCCCTATGCATAGGTTCATGGGCGGAACCCGCAAGTTGATCACCAAAACATACATCAAGTGAATCACGTGATATCCCATTGTCACCACAGATATCCACGGCAAGACATACATCAAGTGTTCTCAAATCTTTAAAGACTCAGTCCGATAATATAACTTCAAAGGGGAAACTCAATCCATTACAAGAGAGTAGAGGGGGAGGAGAAACATAAGATCCAACTATAATAGCAAAGCTCGTGATGCATCAAAATCATGCCAAATCAAGAACATGAGAGAGAGAGAGAGATCAAACACATAGCTACTGGTACATACCCTCAGCCCCGAGGGAGAACTACTCCCTCCTCGTCATGGAGAGCACCGATATGATGAAGATGGTCACAGGAGAGGGATTGCCCCCTCCGGCAGGGTACCGGAACGGGTCTAGATTGGTTTTCGGTGGCTACGGAGGCTTCTGGCGGCGGAACTCCCGATCTATTTGAAGGAAATATGCCCTAGAGGCAATAATAAAGTTATTATTTATATCCTTATATCATGATAAATGTTTATTATTCATGCTAGAATTGTATTAACCGGAAACATAATACATGTGTGAATACATAGACAAACAGAGTGTCACTAGTATGCCTCTACTTGACTAGCTCGTTAATCAAA
Source organism: Triticum monococcum (assembly GCA_034509565.1). Classification (NCBI taxonomy): domain Eukaryota; kingdom Viridiplantae; phylum Streptophyta; class Magnoliopsida; order Poales; family Poaceae; genus Triticum; species Triticum monococcum. Next base: position 67,976,079 of record CM067842.1, on the reverse strand, counting down.
GATGGTTATGTTTCCTGACCATGGACAAAGACTTGTTATTTGATTAATGGAATCACATCATTAGGTGAATGATCTGATTGACATGACCCATTCCATTAGCTTAGCACCCGATCGTTTAGTATGTTGCTATTGCTTTCTTCATGACTTATACATGTTCCTATGACTATGAGATTATGCAACTCCCGTTTACCGGAGGAACACTTTGTGTGCTACCAAACGTCACAACGTAACTGGGTGATTATAAAGGTGCTCTACAGGTGTCTCCAAAGGTACATGTTGGGTTGGCGTATTTCGAGATTAGGATTTGTCACTCCGATTGTCGGAGAGGTATCTCTGGGCCCTCTCGGTAATGCACATCACATAAGCCTTGCAAGCATTGCAACTAATGAGTTAGTTGTGAGATGATGTATTACGGAACGAGTAAAGAGACTTGCCGGTAACGAGATTGAACTAGGTATTGAGATACCGACGATCGAATCTCGGGCAAGTAACATACCGATGACAAAGGGAACAACGTATGTTGTTATGCGGTCTGACCGATAAAAGATCTTCGTAGAATATGTAGGAGCCAATATGAGCATCCAGGTTCCGCTATTGGTTATTGACCGGAGACGTGTCTCGGTCATGTCTACATTGTTCTCGAACCCGTAGGTCCGCACGCTTAAGGTTTCGATGACAGTTATATTATGAGTTTATGAGTTTTGATGTACCGATGGAGTTCGGAGTCCTGGATGAGATCGTGGACATGACGAGGAGTCTCGAAATGGTCGAGACATAAAAATCGATATATTGGACGACTATATTCGGACATCGGAAAGGTTCCGAGTGATTCGAGTATTTTTGGAGTACCGGAGAGTTACGGGAATTCGCCGGGAGAAGTATTGAACCTTATTGGGCCATATGGGAAAGAGATAGGGGCTGCCTAGGGCAGGCCGCGCGCCCCCCCAAGGCCTAGTCCGAATTGGACCAGGGGGAGGGGCTGCGCCCCTTCCTTTTTTCCTACTCCTACTACATGGAAGGACTCCTAGTTGGACTAGGAAAGGGGGAATCCTACTCCCGGTGGGAGTAGGACTCCCCTAGGGCGCGCCATAGAGAGGGCCGGCCCTCCCCTCCTCCACTCCTTTATATACGGGGGCAGGGGCACCCCATAGACACACAAGTTGATCCATGTGATCATATTCTTAGCCGTGTGCGGTGCCCCCTTCCACCATAGTCCTCGATAATATTGTAGCAGTGCTTAGGCGAAGCCCTGCGACGGTAGTACATCAAGATCATCACCACGCCGTCGTGCTGACGGAACTCTTCCCTGACACTTTGCTGGATCGAAGTCCGGGGATCTTCATCGAGCTGAACGTGTGCTAGAACTCGGAGGTGCCGTAGTTTCGGTGCTTGATCGGTCGTGCCGTGAAGACGTACGACTACATCAACCGCGTTGTCATAACGCTTCCGCTGTCGGTCTACGAGGGTACATAGAAAACACTCTCCCCTCTCGTTGCTGTGCATCACCATGATCTTGCGTGTGCGTAGGAAATTTTTTGAAATTACTACGTTCCCCAACAGTGGTATCAGAGCCTAGGTTTTATGGTTTGATGTTATATGCACGAGTAGAACACAAGTGAGTTGTGGGCGATATAAGTCATACTGCTTACCAGCATATCATACTTTGGTTCGGCGGTATTGTTGGACGAAGCGGCCCGGACCGACATTACGCGTACGCTTACGCGAGACCGGTTCTCCCGACGTGCTTTGCACATAGGTGGCTTGCGGGTGACAGTTTCTCCAACTTTAGTTGAACCGAGTGTGGCTACGCCCGGTCCTTGCGAAGGTTAAAATAGCACCAACTTGACAAACTATCATTGTGGTTTTGATGCGTAGGTAAGATTGGTTCTTGCTTAAGCCCGTAGCAGCCACGTAAAACTTGCAACAACAAAGTAGAGGACGTCTAACTTGTTTTTGCAGGGCATGTTGTGATGTGATATGGTCAAGACATGATGCTAAATTTTATTGTATGAGATGATCATGTTTTGTAACCGAGTTATCGGCAACTGGCAGGAGCCATATGGTTGTCGCTTTATTGTATGCAATGCAATCGCGTTGTAATGCTTTACTTTATCACTAAGCGGTAGCGATAGTCGTGGAAGCATAAGATTGGCGAGACGACAACGATGCTACGATGGAGATCAAGGTGTCGTGCCGGTGACGATGGTGATCATGACGGTGCTTCGGAGATGGAGATCACAAGCACAAAGATGATGATGGCCATATCATATCACTTATATTGATTGCATGTGATGTTTATCTTTTATGCATCTTATCTTGCTTTGATTGATGGTAGCATTTTAAGATGATCTCTCACTAATTATCAAGAAGTGTTCTCCCTGAGTATGCACCATTGCCAAAGTTCGTCGTGCCCAGACACCACGTGATGATCGGGTGTGATAAGCTCTAGGTCCATCTACAACGAGTGCAAGCCAGTTTTGCACACGCAGAATACTCAGGTTAAACTTGACGAGCCTAGCATATGCAGATATGGCCTCGGAACATGGAGACCGAAAGGTCGAGCGTGAATCATATAGTAGATATGATCAACATAGTGATGTTCACCATTGAAAGCTACTCCATTTCATGTGATGATCAGTTATGGTTTAGTTGATTTGGATCACGTGATCACTTAGAGGATTAAAGGGATGTCTATCTAAGTGGGAGTTCTTCAGTAATATGATTAATTGAACTTTAATTTATCATGAACTTAGTCCTGGTAGTATTAGCATATCTATGTTGTAGATCAATAACTCGCGTTGTTGCTTCCCTGTGTTTATTTTGATATGTTCCTAGAGAAAATTGTGTTGAAAGATGTTAGTAGCAATGATGCGGATTGGATCCGTGATCTGAGGTTTATCCTCATTGCTGCACAGAAGAATTATGTCCTTGATGCACCACTAGGTGACAGACCTATTGCAGGAGCAGATGCAGACGTTATGAACGTTTGTCTAGCTCAATATGATGACTACTTGATAGTTTAGTGCACCATGCTTAACAGCTTAGAATCGGGACTTCAAAGACGTTTTGAACGTCATGGACCATATGAGATGTTCCAGGAGTTGAAGTTAATATTTCAAGCAAATACCCGAGTTGAGAGATATGAAGTCTCCAACAAGTTCTATAGCTAAAAGATGGAGGAGAATCGCTCAACTAGTGAGCATGTGCTCAGATTGTCTGGGTACTACAATCGCTTGAATCAAGTGGGAGTTAATCTTCCAGATAAGATAGTGATTGACAGAATTCTCTAGTCACCATCACCAAGTTAGTAGAACTTCATGATGAACTATAATATGCAAGGGATAACAGAAACAATTCCCAAGCTTTTCGTGATGCTGAAATCGGTGAAGGTAGAAATCAAGAAAAACATCAAGTATTGATGGTTGACGAAACCACTAGTTTCAAGAAAAAGGGCAAAGGGAAGAAGGGGAACTTCAAGAAGAACGGCAAGCAAGTTGCTGCCCAAGTGAAGAAGCCCAAGTCTGGTCCTAAGCCTGAGACTAAGTGCTTCTACTGCAAAGGGACTGATCACTGGAAACGGAACTACCCCAAGTGATTGGCGGATAAGAAGGATGGCAAAGTGAACAAAGGTATATTGGATATACATGTTATTGATGTGTATTTTACTAGTGTTTATAGCAACCCCTCGGCATTTGATACTGGTTCAGTTGCTAAGAGTAGTAACTCGAAACGGGAGTTGCAGAATAAACAGAAACTAGTAAAAGTTGAGGTGACGATGTGTGTTGTAAGTAGTTCCAAGATTGATGATCATCATCACACTCTCCCTATACTTTCGGGATTAGTGTTGAAACTAAATAAGTGTTATTTGGTGTTTGTGTTGAGCATAAATATGATTTGATCATGTTTATTGCAATACGGCTATTCATTTAAGTAAGAGAATAAATTGTTGTTCTGTTTACATAAATAAAACCGTATATGGTTACACACCCAATGAAAATGGTTCGTTGGATCTCGATCATAGTGATACACATATTCATAATATTGAAACCAAAAGATGCAAAGTTAATAATGATAGTGCAACTTATTTGTGGCACTGCCGTTTAGGTCATATTGGTGTAAAGCGCATGAAGAAACTCCATGCTGATGGGCTTTTGGAATCACTTGATTATGAATCACTTGATGCTTGCGAACCGTGCCTCATGGGCAAGATGACTAAAACTCCGTTCTCCGGAAAAATGGAGCAAGCAACTGACTTATTGGAAATAATACATACTGATGTATGCGATCCGATGAGTGTTAAGGCTCGCGGCGATTATCGTTATTTTTTGACCTTCACAGATGATTTGAGCAGATATGGGTATATCTACTTGATGAAACATAAGTCTGAAACATTTGAAAATTTCAAAGAATTTCAGAGTGAAGTGGAAAATCATCGTGACAAGAAAATAAGGTTTCTATGATCTGATCGCAGAGACAAATATTTGAGTTACGAGTTTGGTCTTCAATTAAAACAATGTGGAATAGTTTCACAAATTCATGCCACCTGGAACACCATAGCATAATGGTGTGTCTGAACGTCATAACCATACTTTATTGGATATAGTACAATCTATGATGTTTCTTACCGATTTACCAATAACGTTTTGGGATCATGCATTAGAGACAGCTGCATTCACGTTAAAAGGGGCACCATCTAAGTCCGTTGAGACGACACAATATGAACTATGGTTTGGCAAGAAACCAAAGTTGTCATTTCTTAAAGTTTGGGATTGTGATGCTTGTATGAAAAAGTTTCATCATGATAAGCTCAAACCCAAATCGGAGAAATATGTCTTCATAGGATACCCAAACGAAATTGTTGGGTACACCTTCTATCACAGATCCGAAGGAAATTCGTTGCTAAGAATGGATCCTTTCGAGAGAAGGAGTTTCTCTCGAAAGAAGTGAGTGGGAGGAAAGTAGAAAACTTGATAAGGTAATTGTACCTTCTCACTTATTGGAAAATAGTTCATCACAGAAATTTGTTCCTGTGACTACTACACCAATTAGTGAGGAAGCTAATGATGATGATCATGTAACTTCAGATCAAGTTACTACCGAATCTTGTAGGTAAACCAGAGTGAGATCCGCACCAAAGTGGTACGGTAATCCTATTCTGGAGGTCATGTTACTTGACCATGACGAACCTACGAACTATGAGGAAGCGATGATGAGCCCAGATTCCGATAAATGGCTTGAGGCCATGAAATCTGAGATAGGACCCATGTATGAGAACAAAGTGTGGACTTTGGTGGACTTGCCCGGTGATCGGCAAGCCATTGATAATAAATGGATCTTCAAGAGGAAGACGTACACTGATAGTAGTGTTACTATCTACAAAGCTAGAATTGTCGCAAAAGTTTTCGACAAGTTCAAGGTGTTGACTATGATGAGAGTTTCTCACTCGTATCTATGTTTAAGTCTGTCCGAATCATGTTAGCAATTGCCGCATTTTATGAAATCTGGCAAATGGATAAACAAAACTGCATTCCTTAATGGATTTATTAAAGAAGAGTTGTATGTGATGCAACAAGAAGGTTTTGTCAATCTGAAAGGTACTAACAAAATATGCAAGCTCCAGCGATCCATTTATGGACTGGTGCAAGCATCTCGGAGTTGGAATATACGCTTTGATAAGTTGATCAAAGCATATAGTTTTATACAGACTTGCGGTGAAGCCTGTATTTACAAGAAAGTGAATAGAAGCACTACAACATTTCTGATAAGTATATGTGAATGACATATTGTTGATCAGAAATAATGTAGAATTATTCTGCAAAGCATAAAGGAGTGTTTGAAAGGAGTTTTTCAAAGAAATACCTCGGTGAAGCTGCTTACATATCGAGTGTCAAGATCTATAGAGATAGACCAAGACGCTTGATAAGTTTTTTCAATGAGTACATACCTTGACAAGATTTTGAAGTAGTTCAAAATGGAACAGTCAAAGAAAGAGTTCTTGGCTGTGTTACAAGGTGTGAAATTGAGTAAGACTCAAAGCCTGACCACGGCAGAAGATAGAAAGAGAATGAAAGTCATTCCCTATGCCTCAGCCATAGGTTCTATAAACTATGCCATGCTGTGTACCAGATCTATTGTATACCCTACACTGTGTTAAGCAAGGGACTACAATAGTGATCTAAGAGTAGATCACTGGACAACAGTCAAAATTATCCTTACTGGAATAAGGATATGTTTCTCGATTACGGAGGTGACAAAAGGTTCGTCGTAAAGGGTTACGTCGATGCAAGTTTTGACACTGATCCAGATGACTCTAAGTCTCAATCTGGATACATATTGAAAGTGGGAGCAATTAGCTAGAGTAGCTCCATGCAGAGCATTGTTGACATAGAAATTTGCAAAATACATGCGGATCTGAATGTGGCAGACCCGTTGACTAAACTTCTCTCACAAGCAAAACATGATCACTTTTTGGGTCTCAATCACATAGCGATGTGAACTAGATTATTGAATCTAGTAAACCCTTTGGGTGTTAGTCACATGGAGATGTGAACCAATCACATAAAGATGTGAACTATTGATGTTCAATCACATGGTGATGTGATCTAGATTATTGACTCTAGTGCAAGTGGGAGACTGAAGGAAATATGCCCTAGAGGCAATAATAAAGTTATTATTTATTTCCTTATATCATGATAAATGTTTATTATTCATGCTAGAATTGTATTAACCGGAAACATAATACATGTGTGAATACATAGACAAACAGAGTGTCACTAGTATGCCTCTACTTGACTAGCTCGTTAATCAAAGATGGTTATGTTTCCTGACCATGGACAAAGAGTTGTTATTGTTGGGGAACGCAGTAATTTCAAAAAAATTCCTACGCACACGCAAGATCATGGTGATGCATAGCAACGAGAGGGGAGAGTGTTTTCTACGTACCCTTCGTAGACTGCAACGGAAGCGTTGACGCAACATAGAGGAAGTAGTCGTACGTCTTCCCGATCCGACCGATCCAAGCACCGTTACTCCGGCACCTCCGAGTTCTTAGCACACGTACAGCTCGATGACGCTCCCCGGGCTCCGATCCAGCAAAGCTTCAGGGATGAGTTCCGTCAGCACAACGGCGTGGTGACGATGATGATGTTCTACCAACGCAGGGCTTCGCCTAAGCACTACAACGATATGATCAAGGTGGAATATGGTGGCAGGGGGCACCACACACGGCTAAGGAATGATCACGTGGATCAACTTGTGTGTCTAGAGGTGCCCCCCTGCCCCCGTATATAAAGGATCCAAGGGGAGTGCGGCCGGCCCTATGGTGGCGCGCAGGAGGAGTCCTACTCCTACCGGGAGTAGGACTCCCCCCCCCCAAACCTTGTCCAACTAGGAGAGGTGGAGGGAGAATAGGAAGGGGGGGCGCCGCCCCTCCCTCCTTGTCCAATTCGGACTAGGGGGAGAGGGGGCGCGCGGCCTGCCCTGGCAGCCCCTTCCTCTTCTCCACATTAGGCCCATGAGGCCCATTAACCCCCCGGGGGGTTCCGGTAACCCCCCGGTGCTCCGGTTTTATCCGATACTTCTCCGGAACCCTTCCGGTGTCCGAATATAGTCATCCAATATATCAATCTTTATGTCTCGACCATTTCGAGACTCCTCGTCATGTCCGTGATCACATTCGGGACTCCGAACTAACTTCGGTACATCAAAATGCATAAACTCATAATAACTGTCATCGTAACGTTAAGCGTGCGGACCCTACGGTTCAAGAAGAATGTAGACATGACTGAGACAAATCTCCGGTCAATAACCAATAGCGGGACCTGGATGCCCATATTGGCTCCTACATATTCTACGCAGATCTTTATCGGTCAGACCGCATAACAACATCCGTTGTTCCCTTTGTCATCGGTATGTTACTTGCCCGAGATTCGATCGTCGGTATCCAATACCTAGTTCAATCTCGTTACCGGCAAGTCTCTTTACTCGTTTTGTAATACATCATCCCACAACTAACTCATTAGTTGCAATGCTTGCAAGGCTTATATAATGTGCATTACCGAGAGGGCCCAGAGATACCTCTCCGACAATCGGAGTGACAAATCCTAATCTCGAAATACGCCAACCCAACATCTACCTTTGGAGACACCTGTAGAGCTCATTTATAATCATCCAGTTACGTTGTGACGTTTGGTAGCACACAAAGTGTTCCTCCGGTAAACGGGAGTTGCATAATCTCATAGTCATAGGAACATGTATAAGTCATGAAGATAGCAATAGCAACATACTAAACGATCGGGTGCTAAGCTAATGGAATGGGTCATGTCAATCAGATCATTCAACTAATGATGTGACCTCGTTAATCAAATAACAACACTTTGTTCATGGTTAGGAAACATAACCATCTTTGATTAACGAGCTAGTCAAGTAGAGGCATACTAGTGACACTAAGTTTGTCTATGTATTCACACATGTATTATGTTTCCGGTTAATACAATTCTAGCATGAATAATAAACATTTATCATGATATAAGGAAATAAATAATAACTTTATTATTGCCTGTAGGGCATATTTCCTTTAGTTATTTGATTAACGGGATCACATCATTAGGTGAATGATCTGATTGACATGACCCATTCCATTAGCTTAGCACCCGATCGTTTAGTATGTTGCTATTGCTTTCTTCATGACTTATACATGTTCCTATGACTATGAGATTATGCAACTCCCATTTACCAGAGGAACACTTTGTGTGCTACCAAATGTCACAACGTAACTGGGTGATTATAAAGGTGCTCTACAGGTGTCTCCAAAGGTACATGTTGGGTTGGCGTATTTCGAGATTAGGATTTGTCACTCCGATTGTCGGAGAGGTATCTCTGGGCCCTCTCGGTAATGCACATCACATAAGCCTTGCAAGCATTGCAACTAATGAGTTAGTTGTGAGATGATGTATTATGGAACGAGTAAAGAGACTTGCCGGTAACGAGATTGAACTAGGTATTGAGATACCAACGATCGAATCTCGGGCAAGTAACATACCGATGACAAAGGGAACAACGTATGTTGTTATGCGGTCTGACCGATAAAAGATCTTCGTAGAATATGTAGGAGCCAATATGAGCATCCAGGTTCCGCTATTGGTTATTAACCGGAGACGTGTCTCGGTCATGTCTACATTGTTCTTGAACCCGTAGGGTCCGCACGCTTAAGGTTTCGATGACAGTCATATTATGAGTTTATGAGTTTTGATGTACCGAAGGAGTTCGGAGTCCCGGATGAGACCGGGGACATGACGAGGAGTCTGGAAATGGTCAAGACGTAAAAATCGATATATTGGACGACTATATTCGGACATCGGAAAGGTTCCGAGTGATTCGAGTATTTTTCGTAGTACCGGAGAGTTACGGGAATTCGCCGGGAGAAGTATTGGGCCTTATTGGGCCATATGGGAAAGAGAGAGGGGCTGCCTAGGGCAGGCCGCGTGCCCCCCCCCCAAGGCCTAGTCCGAATTGGACTAGGGGGAGGGGCTGCGCCCCTTCCTTTTTTCCTACTCCTACTACATGGAAGGACTCCTAGTTGGACTAGGAAAGGGGGGATCCTACTCCCGGCGGGAGTAGGACTCCCCTAGGGCGCGCCATAGAGAGGGTCGGCCCTCCCCTCCTCCACTCCTTTATATACGGGGGCAGGGGGCACCCCATAGACACACAAGTTGATCCACGTGATCATATTCTTAGCCGTGTGCGGTGCCCCCTTCCACCATAGTCCTCGATAATATTGTACTAGTGCTTAGGCGAAGCCCTGCGACGGTAGTACATCAAGATCGTCACCACGCTGTCGTGCTGACGAAACTCTTCCCCGACACTTTGCTGGATCGAAGTCCGGGGATCGTCATCGAGCTGAACGTGTGCTAGAACTCGGAGGTGTCGTAGTTTCGGTGCTTGATCGGTCGGGTCGTGAAGACGTACGACTACATCAACCGCGTTGTCATAACGCTTCCGCTGTCGGTCTACGAGGGTACGTAGAAAACACTCTCCCCTCTCGTTGCTGTGCATCACCATGATCTTGCGTGTGCGTAGGAAACTTTTTGAAATTACTACGTTCCCCAACACTATTGTGTTCTCTGGAAGTGCTACGATACGTAGGTAAATATGGGTACAAGGGGTACGTCGGTGGACCGAAGGGGGGGCCACGAGGCAAGGGCGCGCCCCAGGGGGGTGGGCGCCCCCCCTACCCTCGTGAGCACCTCCTTCATCCTCTAACGTAGGGTCCAAGTCTATCTGGTAGGTTTCCTTCCAAAAATAACTTCTCCAGTTGATTTCGTTCTGTTTTGACTCCGTTTGATATTCCTTTTCCTCAAAACACTGAAATAGGCATAAAACAACAAATCTGGGCTGGGCCTCCGGTTAATAGGTTAGTCCCAAAAATAATATAAAAGTGTAAAATAAAGCCCAATATTGCCCAAAACAGTAGATAATATAGTATGGAGCAATCAAAAATTATAGATACGTTGGAGACGTATTAAGTATCCCTAAGCTTAATTCTTGCTCGTCCTCGAGTAGGTAAATGATAAAAAGATAATTTTTGATGTGGAATGCTAGTTGGCATAATTTCAATGTAATTCTTCTTACTTGTGACATGAATATTCAGATCCGAAAGATTCAAGACAAAAGTTCATATTGACATAAAAATAATAATACTTCAAGCATACTAATAAAGCAATTATGTCTTCTCAAAATATCATGGCCAAAGAAAGCTATCCCTACAAAATCATATAGTCTGGCTATGCTCTATCTTCACCACACCAAGTATTTAAATCATGCACAACCCCGATGACAAGCCAAGCAATTGTTTCATATTTTTTATGTTCTCAAACTTTTTCAATCTTCACGCAATATATGAGCGTGAGCCATGGACATAGCACTATAGGTGGAATAGAATGGTGGTTGTGGAGAAGACAAAAAAGGAGAAGATAGTCTCACATCAACTAGGCGTATCAATGGGCTATGGAGATGCCCATCAATAGATATCAATGTGAGTGAGTAGGGATTGCCATGCAATAGATGCACTAGAGCTATAAGTATATGAAAGCTCAACAAAAGAAACTAGTGGGTGTGCATCCAACTTGCTTGCTCACGAAGACCTAGGGCACTTTGAGGAAGCCCATCATTGGAATAGACAAGCCAAGTTCTATAATGAAAGATTCCCACTAGTATATGAAAGTGACAACATAGGAGACTCTCTATCATGAAGATCATGGTGCTACTTTGAAGCACAAGTGTGGTAAAAGGATAGTAGCATTGCCCCTTCTCCCTTTTTCTCTCATTTTTTTTATTTTTTTGGGCCTTACCTTTTTTATGGCCTCTTTTCTTTTTTTATTTGGGCTTCTTTGGCCTCTTTTATTTATTTATTTATTTTCGTCCGGAGTCTCATCCTGACTTATGGGGGAATCATAGTCTCCATCATCCTTTCCTCACTGGGACAATGCTCTAATAATGATGATCATCACACTTTTATTTACTTACAACTCAAGAATTACAACTCGATACTTAGAACAAGAGATGACTCTATATGAATGCCTCCGGCGGTGTACCGGGATATGCAATGACTCATGAGTGACATGTATGAAAGAATTATGAATGGTGGCTTTGCCACAAATACGATGTCAACTACATGATCATGCTAAGCAGTATGACAATGATGGAGTGTGTCATAAACGGAACGGTGGAAAGTTGCAAGGCAATATATCTCGGAATGGCTATGGAAATGCCATAATAGGTAGGTATGGTGGCTGTTTTGAGGAAGGTATATGGTGTGTTTATGGTACCGGTGAAAGTTGCGCGGTACTAGAGAGGCTAGCAATGGTGGAAGGGTGAGAGTGCGTATAATCCATGGACTCAACATTAGTCATAAAGAACTCACATACTTATTGCAAAAATCTATTAGTTATCGAAACAAAGTACTACACGCATGCTTCTAGGGGGATAGATTGGTAGGAAAAGACCATCACTCGTCCCCGACCATCACTCATAAGGAAGGCAATCAATAAATAAATCATGCTCCGACTTCATCACATAACGGTTCACCATACGTGCATGCTACGGGAATCACAAACTTCAACACAAGTATTTCTCAAATTCACAGCTACTCAACTAGCATGACTCTAATATTACCATCCTCATATCTCAAAACAATTATCAAGTATCAAACTTCTCTTAGTATTCAACACACTCATAAGAGAATTTTATTATTAATCTTGTATACCTAGCATATTAGGATTTTAAACAAATTACCATGCTATTTAAGACTCTCAAAATAATCTAAGTGAAGCATGAGAGTTCATCTATTTCTTCAAAATAAAACTACGACCATGCTCTAAAAGATATAAGTGAAGCACTAGAGCAAATGACAAACTACTCCGAAGGATATAAGTGAAGATCAATGAGTAGTTGAATAATTATGCAACTATGTGAAGACTCTCTAACATTTAATAATTTCAGATCTTGGTATTTTATTCAAACATCAAGCAAAGCAAAAGAAAATGACAATCTAAGAATAGCAAACATCATGTGAAGAAGCAAAAACTTAGGATCAACCGATACTAACCGATAGTTGTTGAAGAAGAAAGGTGGGATGCCAACCGGGGCATCCCCAAGCTTAGATGCTTGAGACTTCTTGAAATATTATCTTGGGATGCCTTGGTCATCCCCAATCTTGAGCTTTTTTGTCTCCTTAATTCCTCTCATATCACGGTCTCCCTAAATCTCAAAAGCTTCATCCACACAAAACTCAACAAGGACTCGTGAGATAAGTTAGTATAAACCATTGCCAAAACCTTATCATACTCTACTGTAGAAAATCACTAAAATTATTATTCTACATTGAATACTAAATGCCTCTGCATATTTAATAGTCCTATCCTCGAATAGAATCATTAAAGAAACAAACATATGCAAACAATGCAAACATAACAACAATCTGCCTAAACAGGATAGTTTGTGAAGAATGCTGCAACATCCATACTTACCTAGCACCAAAAATTATGAAATAAAATTACCACTGTAGTAAATTTATCAGATCTTAATATGCAAAAGGTTTCAACATTTTATCACATTCTGACTTTTCTAGGGAATTATTGCAACAGCGGTAAACTTTCTGTTTTCAAACAGCAACATGAAGACTTGTAACATAGGCATAGTAAAGACTATTAATGCCAATTTTATTGAAATAAAAGATTCAAAACATTGTTCTAAATAACAGCAAGCAAATCCTAACAAGATAAATTGACTCTCGAAGCAAAACACATACCATGTGGTAAATAAAAATATAGCTCCAAGTAAAGTTAGCGATGAACGAAGACGAAAGAGGGGATGCCTTCCGGGGCATCCCCAAGCTTAGGCTCTTGGTTGTCCTTGAATATTACGTTGGGGTGCCTTGGGCATCCCCAAGCTTAGGCTATTACCACTCCTTATTCCATAGTCCATCGAATCTTTACCCAAAACTTGAAAACTTCACAACACAAAACTTAACAGAAAACTCGTAAGCTCCGTTAGTATAAGAAAATAAATCACCACTTCAAGGTACTGTAATGAACTCATTCTTTATTTATATTGGTGTTAAACCTACTGTATTCCAACTTCTCTATGGTTTATAAACTATTTTACTAGCCATAGATTAATCAAAATAAGTAAACAACACATGAAAAACAGAACAGTATGTAGTAATCTGGATCAAATGTATACTTCTGGAACTCATAAAATTCTCAAATAAATTGCTGGACCTGAGGCATTTATCTATTAATCATCTGCAAAAAGAATTAACTAAATAGCACTCTGTAAATAAAAATGGCAGCAATTCTCGTGAGTGCTAAAGTTTCTGTTTTTTACAGCATGATCGCGAAGACTTTCCCCGAGTCTTCCCAAAGGTTCTACTTGGCACAAACACTACTTAAAAGCATAAAACCACATCTAAGCAGAGCCTAGATGAATTATTTATTACTAAACAGGAGCAAAAGGCAAGGAACAAAAATAATATTGGGTTGCCTCCCAACAAGCGCTATCGTTTAACGCCCCTAGCTAGGCATGATGATTTCAATGATGCTCACATAAAAGATAAGAATTGAAACATAAAGAGAGCATCATGAAGAATATGACTAGCACATTTAAGTCTAACATACTTCCTATGCATAGGGATTTTGTGAGCAAACAACTTATGGGAACAATAATCAACTAGCATAGGAAGGCAAAACAAGCATAACCTCAAAACTTTAAGCACATAGAGAGGAAACTTGATATTATTGCAATTCCTACAAGCATATATTACTCCCTCATAATAATTTTCAGTAGCATCATGAATGAATTCAACAATATAACCAGCACCTAAAGCATTCTTTTCATTATCTACAAGCATAGAAAATTTACTACTCTCCACACAAGCAAAATTCTTCTCATGAATAATAGTGGGAGCAAACTCAACAAAATAATTATCATGTGATTGAAAATTAAGATCAAGATGACAAGTTTCATGGTTAACATTATTCTTTAAAGCATACATTTCATCACGATAATCATCATAGATAGGAGGCATGCTTTCATCATAATAAATTTGCTCATCAAAACTTGGGGGACAAAAAAATCATCTTCATCAAACATAGCTTCCCCAAGCTTGTGGCTTTGCATATCATTAGCATCATGGGTATTCAAGGAATTCATACTAACAACATTGCAATCATGCTCATCATTCAAATATTTAGTGCCAAACATTTTATAGATTTCTTCTTCTAGCACTTGAGCACAATTTTCCTTTCCATCATACTTATGAAAGATATTAAAAAGGTGAAGCGTATGAGGCAAACTTAATTCCATTTTTTTATAATTTTCTTTTATAAACTAAACTAGTGATAAAACAAGAAACTAAAAGACTCGATTGCAAGATCTAAAGATATACCTTCAAGCGCTAACCTCCCCGGCAACGGCGCCAGAAAAGAGCTTGATGTCTACTACACAACCTTCTTCTTGTAGACGTTGTTGGGCCTCCAAGTGCAGAGGTTTGTAGGACAGTAGCAAATTTCCCTCAAGTGGATGACCTAAGGTTTATCAATCCGTAGGAGGCGTAGGATGCAGATGGTCTCTCTCAAGCAACCCTGCAACCAAATAACAAAGAGTCTCTTGTGTCCCCAACACACCCAATACAATGGTAAATTGTATAGGTGCACTAGTTCGGCGAAGAGATGGTGATACAAGTGGTATATGGATAGTAGATAAAGGTATTTGTGATCTGAAATTATAAAAAGAGCAAGGTCACTAATAGCATAAACGGTATTGCAATGCTAGGAAACAAGGCCTAGGGTTCATACTTTCACTAGTGTAAGTCCTTTCAACAATACTAACATAATTGGATCACATAACTATCCCTCAACATGTAACAAAGAGTCACTCCAAAGTCACTAATAGCGAAGAACAGACGAAGAGATTATGGTAGGGTACGAAACCACCTCAAAGTTATTCTTTCCAATCAATCAGTTGGGCTATTCCTATAAGTGTCACAAACAGCCCTAGAGTTCGTACTAGAATAACACCTTAAGACACAAATCAATCAAAACCCTAATGTCACCTAGATACTCCAATGTCACTTCAAGTATCCGTGGGTATGATTATACGATATGCATCACACAATCTCAGATTCATCTTGTCAACCAACACAAAGGACCTCAAAGAGTGCCCCAAAGTTCTACCGGAGAATCACGACGAAAACGTGTGCCAACCCCTATGCATAGGTTCATGGGCGGAACCCGCAAGTTGATCACCAAAATATACATCAAGTGAATCACGTGATACCCCATTATCACCACAGATATCCACGGCAAGACATACATCAAGTGTTCTCAAATCTTTAAAGACTCAATCCGATAATATAACTTCAAAGGGGAAACTCAATCCATTACAAGAGAGTAGAGGGGGAGGAGAAACATAAGATCCAACTATAATAGCAAAGCTCGCAATACATCAAGATTGTGCCAAATCAAGAACACGAGAGAGAGATCAAACACATAGCTACTGGTACATACCCTCGGCCCCGAGGGAGAACTACTCCCTCCTCGTCATGGAGAGCACCGGGGTGATGAAGATGGCCACCGGAGAGGGATTGCCCCCTCCGGCAGGGTGCCAGAACGGGTCTAGATTGGTTTTTGGTGGCTACAGAGGCTTCTGGCGGCGGAACTCCCGATCTATTGTGTTCTGTGGAAGTTTTACGATACGTAGGTATATATGGGTACAAGGGGTACGTCGGTGGACCGAAGGGGGGGCCACGAGGCAGGTGGGCGCGCCCCAGGGGGTGGGCACGCCCCCTACCCTCGTGAGCACCTCCTTCATCTTCTGACGTAGGGTCCAAGTCTATCCAGTAGGTTTCCTTCCAAAAATAACTTATCCAGTTGATTTCGTTCCGTTTTGACTCCGTTTGATATTCCTTTTCCTCGAAACACTGAAATAGGCATAAAACAACAAATTTGGGCTGGGCTCCCGGTTAATAGGTTAGTCCCAAAAATAATATAAAAGTGGAAAATAAAGCCCAATATTGCCCAAAACAGTAGAAAATATAGCATGGAGCAATCAAAAATCATAGATACGTTGAAGACGTATCATGACCCACCGGACGGGCCGCCGTATTTCGCGAAAAAAACGTTTCCCCCCTGACTGCTGGGACCCACCAGCTACACCTTCGCACGCAAGGAAGTGCGTCCGGGCAAAAAAAAAACGATTCGCTCCCCTGACTGCTAGGACCCACCAGCTACATCTTCGCACGCAAGGAAGTGCCTAATAGTCGGGACCCACCTGGTCGAAGCGTACGTAGCGTTGTCATTCTGGTCGCGAACGTGTACGTACATATATACTGGTCGATGTAGATGCGCGCACGTGTCGTAGTAGAGGCGCGCACGTAGCATGTACACGTACGTATAGCGGCCAGGGTGCAAGAAAGAAAATACGGCCACGTATGTGTACATACGGGCGGGGTCTCGAATGCCTACTCGCGCATACGTACGGCCAGGTCTCGTGTACAAGGATGGGTCAGAACGGAGAAACAACGTCGTCGTCGTGTTCATGAGGAGGCAACGGAATGCATCGTGTTCATGGGGAGGCAACGGAATGCGTCGTGTTCATCGGAAGGGCTTGGACGGAACAGGCGATGGAAACGAGGCCTGGCATACCACAGAACGGAGGAAACGGCCTTGTGTTCGACCGGCCATGTTCGAAACGGGATCCTGTTCATCGGGAGGGGTTTGGCGTACCGCAAAAGGGAGGAAACAGACCTCCTACGGTCGAAACGGGGGTTCTGTTGATCGGGAGGGGTGTGGCGTACCGCAAAACGGACGAAACAGACTTGTGTTGGAGCGCTACGGTCGAAACGAGGGTCCTGTTCATCAGGAGGGGTGTGGCGTACCGCAAAACGGGACTCCACGGGATACTGTTCATCTCCACCGTCGACCCCCTCCAGCCTCCACGAGCTACTGTTCATCCACCGTCGACCTCCTCTAGCCTCTACCTGCGACTGTTCATCCACGGGCTCCTGTTCCTCCAGCCTCCACCGCGCGCTACTCCACCGACTACTGTTCAACCAGCCCTCTCCATGGCTCCTGTTCAACCACCCCTCCACGGGCTACTGTTCATCCTGCCCTCCACCGTCTACTGTTCATCTTGCCCTCCACAGGGTGGTCCTGTTCATCCAGCCCTCCACGGGGTCCTCTTCATCCAGCCCCAATCGGCTCGGTCGATCGGGGTCCTGTTCATCCAGAGGCAACACCACGGGGTCCTGTTCATCCATCCCCACCAGGAATTGTTCATACACCCCCCCCCCGCAATGCTCACTGTTCATCTAGAGGCAGCATCGATCGACTTCAGTTAGCAGCAGTAGCGAAGGAATCGCTCGATCGGGTTCAGTTAACAGCCATCGATCGATCGCTCGAATTCAGTAACGCGTAGCCTGCAGTGCAATCGCTCGGGTTCAGTTAGAGCCCAACGCCTCGCTCGGGTTCAGTTAGAGCCAACGCCTCGCACACATGCGCGTACATGTACGAGAGAAACGCGCATCGCTCGGCCCCCGACCTCCCACCGTAACCGGGAACTCCCCAAAATTTTCCTCCCCCTCGCTTCTACTATGGTTTTTTCCGTCATGGACGGCCCAAAGAATGTCATGCAGCTACGTCTCTGGCCCGCCCAGGATGAAAAGCCCCATTTTCTGTCATGATTTTTTGTCATAGAAGTAGGAGCCCACCACATCTATGATGATACCGGGTTTTGTCACAATTATCGTCATAGAAGTGTCATATGTATGACATAGTTTTTTTTCGTTCGGCCCAAAATATCACGGATGTGTCTTTTTTTTGTAGTGTATGGAAATGGTAAAGGCATATAGAGACCATGAGATTGAGCTTTGGACTTAACTTTGCGACATGTAGAACACCGGTTGGTGAAACGATTGACATCGCGAACCATCTTTGGCCAAAAATAGTTCTTGGAGAGTGTAGCGAGTGTCTTGTCGCGTCCGAAGTGTCCCATTAAGCCTCCTCCATGGGATTCCTGCAAAACCAACAAACGAAGAGAGGACTCGGGAATGCAAAGTTTGTTAGCTCTCATAAGATATCCGTCTTTTAGGTAATAGCGTTCCCAAGATGCATGCGACAAACACTTGTTATAAGGAATGGCAAAAGTTGCATCATGCTCATACAAGTCTTTGATATGCTCAAAACCAATGACATTCAATTCAAGTTGGGTGACAAGCATGCACATACGGGAAAGCACATCCGCGACAATGTTTTCTTTACCCTTGATGTACTTGATGACATAGGGAAAAGACTCA
Source organism: Triticum monococcum (assembly GCA_034509565.1). NCBI lineage: Eukaryota > Viridiplantae > Streptophyta > Magnoliopsida > Poales > Poaceae > Triticum > Triticum monococcum. Next base: position 67,957,229 of record CM067842.1, on the reverse strand, counting down.
ATGAATTCACTCCATTTAGCATGACGCTTGTTCAACTTAGTTTGACCCTTAAGATACTTGAGAGTCTCATGATCGGTATGAATGATAAACTCATGGGGACGAAGGTAATGTTCCCATTCATGTAAAACGCGGACTAAAGCATATAGCTCTTTGTCATAGATGGGGTAATTGAGTTGCGCTCCGGAAAGTTTCTCACTAAAGTAAGCTATGGGGCGCTTCTCTTGCGTTAACACACCTCCTATGCCGTTACCACTAGCATCGCAATGAATTTAAAAAGGTTTGTCGAAGTTGGGTAAAGCAAGCATGGGAGCATGAGTAAGCAAATTCTTAAGCTCACTGAATGCGGTATCTTGGGATGGTCCCCAAACAAAAGGCGCATTCTTCTTGCTCAAAGCATGCAAAGGCGAAGCAATGGTGCTAAAATCCTTCACAAAGCGACGATAGAAACCCGCAAGACCAAGGAAACCACGCACTTGATGCAAGTTGGTTGGTTGCGGCCAAGTCTTAATAGCATTGATCTTGGACTCATCTACATGAACACCCTTAGAAGAAACAACAAAACCAAAGAAAACGAGCTTATCAACACCAAAAAGGCATTTCTCCATATTAGCATAGAGGCGCTCTTTTCTAAGAGTTTGCAAAACGGTGCGGACATGGGTGACATGCTCTTTGATGGATTTGCTAAACACAAGAATGTCATCGAAGTAAACCACAACAAATATACCAATGTAAGGGCGAAAGACATGATTCATAAGGCGCATAAAAGTGCCCGGTGCTTCCGAGAGACCCATAGGCATGACTAACCACTCATACAAACCAAACTTGGTTTTGAAGGCAGTTTTCCATTCATCACCCTCTTGTATGCGGATTTGATAGTAACCACTCTTAAGATCAATTTTGGAAAATATAGTGGCACCGCTAAGCTCATCAAGCATATCATCTAGGCGTGGAATGGGGTACCTATAGCAAACGGTGATAGCATTGATAGGTCTACAATCGGAGCACATGCGAAAGCTACCGTCACGTTTTGGCGCAAGGATGACCGGTACGGCACAAGGGCTCAAACTTTCACGCACATGGCCATGGTCTATGAGATGCTTTACTTGCCTTTGAATTTCTTTGGTTTCTTCGGGGTTGACGTGGTAGGGAGCTTTGTTTGGAAGTGGCGCCCCGGGGATGAGGTCGATGCGGTGCTCAATGCCTCGAAGTGGAGGTAGTTCCGGAGGTAGCTCATCAGGGAAAACATCTTGAAATTCCTGCAATAGAGAAGATAACACCAAAGGTAGATTGTGAGAGGTGTTAGTTTTTGGTGCCTCGTCCTTGCACAATAGGATAGTGTAGGACACTTGATGGGTTCTCACACACTTCTCTCATCTCACGTTTGGTGGCAAATAGGACTAAGTTTTTCTTGTCGCTCATCGTGGAGGCACTCAATTTGGGCTTGTGGCGCTCACTCTCTTTTTGGTGGCTCACTCTCTCACTATTCTCTCCATGATGGGTGTTTTGCTTGTCGGCGAGCACTTGGCTTGGAGACATAGGACGTAGTACAAAATCTTTCCCTTTCATTTTGAAGCTATAGTGATTGGTACACCCATTGTGAATGACACCTCGGTCAAATTGCCATGGCCGCCCAAGAAGGAGGTGGCAAATGGTCATCGGAAGGACATCACACTCCAAAGTGTCTTCATAGGCACCGATCTTGAAAGAGACTTGTACTCGATGCTCGACTTGTATGGTGCCGGTGTCACTTAGCCATTGAACCTTGTAGGGGTGAGGGTGCTTCGTCTTGACCAATTGAAGTTTGGAGCATAGTTCTTCACTTGCTAAGTTGTGGCAACTACCTCCATCGATGATGACCTTGACGGACCGTCCGTTGATGCTGGCCTTTGTGTGGAAGATATGGCATCGTTGATCTTCGTCTTGTTGATGTTGAAGAGTCAAGACCTTGGAGACAACAAGAGCGGGACTAGAATCTTCATCACAAAAGACTTTATCATCTTCGTCTTCGTTGTTCACTTGTCGGTGCATGGCCACTTGCTCAAGGGCTTCCATTTCTCCTTCACTCATGGAGTCGTAGGTGTCGTCGTCGTTGAGGATCATGGTGCACTTGTTTGTGCACTCGAAGGACTAGTGGCCTCGGCCTCCGCATGTGAAACATTTGATGGAACTTGTCTTGATGGTCTCATCGGTTGGAGTAGATGATGATGAAGCTTTCGACTTGAAGTTGCTTGTAGTAGGAGGACGACTTGCACTTGTCAAAGTCTTCTTGTAACTTGACTTGCCGCCGGTACTTGGTGATGCTCTAGTTGAAGTAGGAGTTGCCGAAGTCGCGGGAGCTTGATAAGAGGAGCCGTAGGTCTTGGACGAGAACTTGGCATACTTGAAATCATCTTGCACTTGGCGTTCCGCTTTGGTGGCTTGGTGCACTAGCTCGATGAGATTTGAGTATGGTTGGAAGTCGGCGATCTTCTTGATGGGATGGTTGAGGCCATTCAAGAAGCGTGCCATTGTTTGCTCATCATCTTCCGTGACATTGGCTCTTATCATTGCAATCTCCATCTCCTTGTAGTATTCTTCAATGCTCTTGGTTCCTTGCTTGAGTTGTTGGAGTTTCTTGAAGAGGTCGCGGTTGTAGTAGGTAGGAACGAAGCGTGCTCTCATGACATCTTTCATTTGCGCCCAAGTAGTGATGGGTGGATCACCTCTTGTCTCACGGCGCTCAATGACTTGTTCCCACCAAATAAGGACATAGTCTTGGAACTCAAGGGGTGCCATCACGATCTTCTTCTCTTCTTCATAATTGTGCAAACGGAAGATCTTGTCAACTTTCAATGCCCATGAAAGGTAATCTTCGGGATCGTTGCTTCCGTTGAACTTGGGCATGGTGAACTTGAGCTTGCCGTAGCGTTGCTCTTCATTGTATTGGAGTCGTGGATGATGACGCCCATGTTGTAGATGATTGTTCAACTCATGGTGCTCTTGACTCGGGAGGTTGTCAACCTCATGTTGCTCTTGTCGAGGAGGATTTCCATTGTCTTCATGCTCTTTATGAACTTGATGGTGTTGCCGAGCTTGTGGGGGAGCTTCGCGAGCTCGAGGAGGAACTTGACGATGCACACGAGCTTGAAATCTTTGTTCTTGAATTTCTTTGCGAAGTGCTTCATCTTGTTCACGGGCTTGATGGCTTCGGTCGGCAATGGCTCGACTCGAATCGCGTAGAGCTTGTTGCGCCGCAAGTGCTTGAGCGTCACGGAGTTGTTGTTCTTGACGTTGTGTCTTGGCATCTTGTGCAAGTTGGTGGAGACGCGCACGTTCTTCCTCTTCTTGTTGGCGTTGTTGTTGCCGTTCCCGTGCTAGCGCAAAGTCCTCTTGAGTTTGATGTTGTCGGCGCTCTTGAGAGTCGGTGTCTCGAAATGGATTGAGGCTTGCTTGACGGTCGGTGCGCGCGGCTCGACAAAGAGTGTTCGATGTTGGTGTACTTGAGCCGGAGAGGGTGAAGTCGGAGTGGCGGCTTGAACGGCTCCTTCCTGAAGTGGAAGATGAGCGGTTGAGCAACAAAGCACGAATTTCGTCCATCCTTGCGTCATTCTCTTGCTTGTGATCGTCGAGCTTGTGGTTGAAGTAGTCCCTTGTACATTGCTCGGAAAGTCGCAAGTCGGTGGCAAGGTTGTCGATGCGGTCACTCATAGCTTGTTGCTCTTGATGCAAAGCACGTTGTGCACCAAAGAGGTGACTCTTGGTGACGAAGGAGTTCATGTCGTCGTCTTGCTCCATGAAGAGTGGGTTGGTAGAAGTACTTGGCCTATCCATCATGAGCAAGTGGTGGTGAGTAGGACAAATGAGAGAACAAAACCAAAGTTACCTTTTTCGAAGATTGTGGATGTAACAAGTACGATCTCACGATGCTATAATAGGGGAATTGGTACCGGGAATTGTTTCTCACACCTACAAGTAAAAGGCTTATGGAGGAGCTCGGTTAGGATCGTGGCAAAAATTTCAAGCAAATGTTAGTCAAGATATCGATAAGGTTGAGAAGATTCACCAAAAATGCAAGTAAAAACAAATAGATCAAACCCAATGATATCACTAGGAACACACACATGGAAGATAGATGGGATCCGCACAACCAAGGGGTGAGCTCAAAATGTGCAACCACGGAAAATGCTCTTGTTGTGCGAATACTAGAGAGACGCTAGCTCGATTGCTCAAATGGGCTAGATACGCGTGTGCACCAACCTATAAGAGAAACGTGTCGTCTTCAATCCCAACTATGCTACGTATGGGGTGTCGAAGATGATATGCAAAATGGCTCGATGCTATGGCTTACAAGCTCTTTGTTGCTCCTCTTTTGCTTAAAAGCTTTTCTTGTTTTTTTAAGCTAGAGCCAAGTATGATATGAGACAACTATGTAAGATATGCACGGGAGAGACTTATGGCACTAAGATGGTAACAAGATCACTATGGTGCACAAAAGCGTGGCCCAGCAATTCTCAACTTGCTAGTCTCGATGGGTAAGCGACGCGAAATGGCTCGGGTTATCAATGCAAAAGCAAGGGTGAGATGTCGTCGAGGTTACCGTCCGATCGTACAGTAAGAATGAAGTTGGTGAAGCCGGTGTGGTGTCCGAGCTGATGATCGAGTGGCGGCGATGATGATGTCCAAATGCGCCTAACTAGCCTAAACACCTTAGGACACAAGAGAAACCGCGGTCCGAAACTCAAACAACCACGAGAAATAGTGCGGAAGAACACAAGTGTTTGTATGGATTTAAAATGGTGCAAAACAAAGATGGCCGAAAGTTTCTGTAAGGCCCGTGCGCACGGGGTAAGTGAGGCCCGTGTGCACGGGGTCTCGAGGGCCCTTGTGCATGGGGTGTGCTGGGAGCGGAAGAACAACTCCGGATCCGAGGGGATTTTCCAAGATAAGGACAAATTCGAGGATTTGGAAGGTGGGGAAGCAGGAAGATGGGTAGATCCACTTGCCAAACTCCAAATTCGTGGATCAAAACAACCAAATCTCAGAAGATCCAACAAATTGCAAGAAAAACTTTTTTGGGGCTATTTTTGTGGGGATTTTCAAATTTGGACGAAAAACAACAAAATCAAGCTAGCAAATGGGGGGATGGGACTCCAAGATGTGAATCAACCTTGCTCTTGACACCAAAATGATATAGGATGAAATCCTAGAGGGGGATCTTTTCACACTTGGAGGGGGAAAAGGGCAAACTCACAAGAACACAAAGATGAAATCACTCAAACAATTCCCCAATCACACATCCACTAGAATAGCAAAATAAGATCCACAAGTCACAAGCACAATCAAAGGAAAGATACAATGGCAAAGTTCTTCCCACTCCTAGGAGATGAGGTCTTGAAGATAGTATTCTCCTAGAGGAGGTCTTGAAATCCACTAGGATTCTTCCCAAAGGGGTCTTGATTCCACAAATGGGAAGGTAGAAGGAGCAAAGCTCACAAATATCTCATCTCATACTTTGCTAACCCTAAACATAGCCCTAGGTACGATTTATATAGTCTTGGGGTCGAAAGAGATGAAGAGGGGCTCGGTTTGGGGATCTCAGCCGTCCATCCTGGGAGGCCCATGCGCACGGGGTAAGTTGGGCCCGTGCGCACGGGGGTCCCGTGGGCACGGTACAGGCCCGTGCGCATGGGGTGCTCCAGTGCCAACTTCCTGGATAGCCCGTGGGCACGGGGTCACCTGGGACTTCCAGTTTTGCTGGTGTTGCACTCCGTCTTGGTCCGCGTGGCCTTGGGGTGGTTCCTCTTCTCCTTGAGGGTGCTCCTGAGCCTCTTGGCGGTGTTCCTCTTCGTATCTAATGAGACATAGCATATCTTGGTGAGGTAGCAACAATGTTCCATTCGTATCCATATGCAAGCTAAGTAGGAAAGAGTTCACCTTGGTTTCCAAAGCACATGTTCTCGTTCTTGTCATAGGTCCACGTGGGGCTTGATGTGTCGGTGTAGAGTCCATGGGGATGATGGAAGGATGCTCCGCATCACATTACCAACGGCTAACACCATTGTCATGCTGCCTTGTTACCCTGCCCAAGTCGTCACCTCGTCTCCATCCCTTTGAACATTCCCCTTCTCCAGTGCCGATGATCCTCCTCACACCCACACTGTTAAAGCACCTCCTCGCCTCCATCGCTGACACCATTGTTGGCAATGTCGCTCGCAACTCCGACTTAAGTCTCCGACCCTGATCCAGTCGGTCACATCTATCTCTGACCATGTGTGTGTGGGGGGGGGGGGGGGGAGGGGGGGGGGGGGAGGGGGGGGGAGGGGGGGGGGGTAGGCGGATAACAGTGAAGGTGTGTATGTTTTTGAAAGTGACATCCAAATGACATCTTATATATGATATTTATCAAGGAAAACAATAGGTGCCCCGCAAAAAGAAAAGCCGATACAACGGAAAGATAACTGGACGTAGTAGAATGAGATTACATTGCAAAACATATTAGCCCTTTTCTTTCTCCCATTATATGCCGCTGAAGATTGAAAACGCCCTAGCTATACCAACTTTAAAAATCGCAATAACCACTCGTCCGTTGAGACGAGATTTAGAAGCCGATAAAGAAGCATTTGTCGGAGCATAGAATAGGATTTTTAATTTTCCATGTTTTCCGGTCTACAATGAACATCGATGTGACCCAAAATAGTTGGGCCTGCCAACAAACGAATCCAATAGGCCTGAAAGCCCACTTGCACTGATATTTCAGTACCACCAGATCCCGGTGTCCAATGTCAAACTCATCGCTGCCCTCAACTCACTGACTGAACTGTGGGCCCGGGGAAACACTGCACCGGCATTTCCCGGCCGCCCACCAGTCTGCAGTAAAGCCTCACGTCACAGCCGTACACGTCGGCCTTAACCGGTACCGCCGCTACACACACAAGCGAGAACCTCACCATCCCACTGGCATGTGGGCCCAAACCTCGCAGTGTACAACGCGGTCCCATTTGTCAGCGACAAGCTCCGGGAGCGAGCTCGAACTCACCGCGTCGCCGTGGCACCGGCGGAGGGTCGTCTCCGCCGGAAATTAAAATCCGCAGAGCAACGAGAGGGGAGGAAAGAAAGGAGCACGAGGCGTAAAAAAGCCCAGGCGCTCCCCTCCCCCCACCCCCACGCGTACAAACGGCTGCCAGCTCCACGCGAGCCACCACCCTCCCGCCCCGCCCCGCCCCCAAAACCCTAGCTAGCCCCCGCCTCTCCCCCGCCGCGGCGCTCGGAACCGCGCCGGGATCCAGGAATGGCGTCGGCGGACATGTTCCCCAACGTCTCCTTCTCCGACGTCAACGCCGCCGCCTCGCAGGAGGCCGCCGGGAAGGCCGTGTTCGGCCTGGACCCCGCCACCGGGGCGGTGCGCCTCAGCCTCGTCAGGCCCGGCGCGGAGCAGGCGTTCCAGATCGACCTCTCCGACGCGCAGGTACGCGCCGTGGTCTCCGTGATTTGGGGAGGAGTGGTGCGGTGGGAGTGGCCTGGGTGCGGCTGGGCTCGAATTCGTGTGGTTCCGAGGGGCGCGTGCCGTTGCTGCGGGTTCGGATGAGTAATGTTTCTGGTTCTGCAGATATTCAAGCTGGGGCCGATGGAGTGGCTCTGCGTGAGCGGCGAGACCGAGGCCAAGGCTGGCGTGGAAGAGGTACTCTTCAGTTGCTCCGTTGGGTTTTAGTTAGCTTCGTGCCTCTGTTGGATGTACGGCGTACCCCAGCTGAAAATGTGTCGTGCTAGCTTCGCCCAGTTTTCTGTTTAATGATTGGTTATTGCAAGGTAGATGATATCGAGGTAGAGAATCAATCAATTTCCCCTAGAAATGCTCGAGTGGTGGTTTGGTGAATTTTGAAAATACTAGTTCTGTATCATGGCACGAATAATGCAGATTCCATGGCACTTTGTATTCTGTGACACAGTATTTTTGGCACGTTTTATGCTAATAGTGACTTGATCAATAGTAGATGAAATTGTAGTATGATCTAAGCATGACTCTTCTAAATGCACTTTAATGTAGCTTCAAATTTGTATAAAAAAGCAACAAATCTTGATACCTTTTTCTGTTTGCAAAGGATTGTGGTGCTAGCTATTCTGGAGCAGAGCCTAACAAAACTCTGAATACTTTGTCTTGATTTGGTGTAAAGATGGATCCCGTGCCATGTAACACTTCTCTGTTGCCACCCTCTTGATACCTCGCTAAATTTCCTCCACGTGGGCTAGTGGTGAAGTTCTATGAATATTTGTTAATAATTTTCTGGCCCTGTATATTGGAACTTTCTTGTAGTACATATGAAATGGCTTCATGTTAACTCTCAATTCTTTGAGGCAGAAATTGTTTTCAAGAGCAATTAAGGTTGTTCTTAGGACAGAAGCCGAGAGCAAAGCCTTCTCTCTAGCTTTTCAACGATGGAAACAACAAACTATTAGTGGAAAAGCTGGTTTGTCCTTTCATTTGTCCTTTCATTTCTTGTTTCTGATAATTTAAGTAGTATATTTGTTGCATTATCTCGGAGTATTTCTCTTAATGTTAGTTTTTATTAGAGTCTCATGCATGCCATCAGCCCCATCTGCAGTATATAAACAGTCAATAGTGACCCTCAAATACAAGACAAGTTCCTTTTCTTTTACATTCTAGCTACCACTGCGGTTTGACACATTATTCTAACACTAGCTGAACGATGCCATCTCCCCCCTGCCTTTGGTAGGCACATTTAGAACTAGCACATTTTAATGCTTTATGAATGCATGTAAAACATGCATGATGAATTCACTAAAAGTATATACATCTTTGGTATATCTTGTTTCTGTGTGGCACTGGCACCTGAGAAATAGCAGTGACTTGTTCATCGAATAACTTACACCAGAAATGATGCCACAAATTCAATTTTTTCCTTTCTCTTTGGTGGAAAAATAACCATAGCTTCTTAGCATGTCTAACATATTGCTGGTTATCTGACAGGTGAATCGTTGGAGAATGGATCAATAGTGGCTTGCAAAAGTAAATTTGATACAAAAATTGAGGCATCATCAGCACAGATGTATTTCCACTACTATGGCCAGCTATTACATCAGCAAAATATGTTGCAAGATTTTGTGAGGACAGGTCAATATCTCTACCTGACGTTAAATACTCAACTAAATTTACACTGTGTATGTATGAAGTTTGAGAAATGTTTACCTTTTTTGAACTAAAATTTTCAGTTATTTGATTCAGTTATCAACATGGCATTAAACTCGTCTTCTGCATATATATAATAAGTGCATTTTCTTTCGCTCCAGGAACATACTATGCTGCTGTAATGGAAAACCGGGCTGACTTCGAGGGTAAAGTTGTGGTTGACGTTGGAGCTGGTAGCGGTATTCTTTCGTTATTTGCTGCACAGGTGCGCTCGAAGCTTCTTCATTGGTTCTTTGACTTTTGTCATTTTGTGTCTGATAACATAACAGGTGCTGTTTGTCATGTAAATGTCAGGCTGGTGCCAAACATGTCTATGCAGTTGAGGCATCTGAAATGGTTGAACATGCCCAACGGCTTATTTCTGGGAACCCATCGTTTGGGCAACGAATCACGGTTTGTTTTATATCAGTTATATGTTCCTTTTCAGTCTTTCCTTTGACTCTACTGAAACTGTACATCCCCCTCTTCTAAATAGATCATCAAAGGCAAAGTCGAGGAAGTTGAACTTCCAGAAAAAGCTGATATACTGATTTCTGAGCCTATGGGTATGGTTCTCAGCTAATTTTCTGGACGGTTCTACCCTTTTGTGCTTTGTCTATCTGTATGCATACCAATTAGTATATATTTTTAGCAATGTTCAATGCACACCTGTTGGTATATTGAGAAGTGAGAACTCCTGTGTTTGTCTCGGCCCTTGGTAGCTCTAAACGACACATACTAGAGTACATTATAAACTGCTCCAAAGTGTAATGGTTATAACCTGTGGACTATTTTTGAAGACAAGGTCCTGCTGTATGTTTGATTCAGCAGTTTATTATAGTATGGTTGAAAGTCCAGGTCCAAAGTACTGTAATTTGAATATTTGACACATAGCACTAGCAGCTTCTCATAGCTGTCATAGCAGGATCACACCTTAACAATTTGCATACTGCTAGCATTCTGAAGTTAGAAATTTGGAATACTAATTCAAAAGTTGATAGGCCCTTAGAATGATTAAATGTCTCCAGAGAATCAGGTATCACGTTTTGATCTAGCCCATTTTCTAGTGCAGGTTTTTGGTTTGTCTGTATGTTTTTGTTCAAAATGTGTTTGTGTCCCAACATTCACTTGTGCGCTCATTATTTTGAGGAATAATAAAATCATTGTTTAGTTTATTTTCTGAAATGTGTATTTATGATTTATTATTATAATGCTTTGTAGGAACCCTTTTGGTGAATGAAAGAATGCTGGAGTCCTATGTCATAGCTAGGGACAGATTCCTTGCTCCAGATGGTAAAATGTTTCCAACAACTGGAAGGTGCGTTTCTTATGATTAACTCCGGATAATAATTACTTTTGGCATCTGTCTCCACTTCTCAGTTATTCTGTGTATGGTTATATATTTTCCAATTGAATCATTATTACCCTGTGCTCTTAATCAATTGTTCTTTAGCATTTCTTCTTTTCTTCATGCATGTGCCTGGCTTTTTTCTCCTTGCAAAAGGGGCACTTACATTAGTTAATCATCCTTAGTAGCCTCCCTCATGGACAGCCCAGTCTTTCGGGCTCGGTCCACAGGCCTGAACTAAAACCTGACATGAACAATGAAATAAACTAATAGTGCTCAGAAATATAATGCTGAAATGGCTGGGCCAGGTTCGAGGCCCATAAAATATTGCTATGGCGCCTGCCTTGCTAAAAGATTGAAGCTATAAAACGCGCTTGTGAATTTTTGAGAAAATTTATCTGTTGTACGATCAAAGAAAAATACCACATGATGACAGTGCATTTTACATGTTCTTAGAGCAAGGTATCCACCACCTATCTTGGTATATAGTCATATCATGTAACTCTGGCTAGTGCTTTCGTTCATAAGGCTGTGTTTTGTGTGACTGCATGGTTGTAACTTGGAAAATTGTTTTGGACCTTGTACACAGAATGGATGTGTTGGCAATGTTGTAAATCCATGTTGACAATACCAACAATTTATCAGCAAATAAAGAACAGGTCACACTGTATAGGCAGTCAGTTTGATAACATCTGTATTCTGGAATTGTCATACACCAATAGAACATCATATCAAAATGATGTCATTTGAAAGTTCCGAGTCATTTTTTTTGTGATGGATTGGAATATGTTTAAACTTTGTGCAATACTGATATTAAATGGGTTTACAAGCAGTTTGGCTCTGCCTGAATTGTTGTAAACAACTAGCTTGCATGTATGGTTCTATAAACCATTTAAAAGTTACTCATTGCTGCTTGACTTCTTGAACATTTTCTAGGATTCATATGGCTCCATTTTCCGATGAATACCTCTATGTTGAAATGGCAAACAAGGTACTGTCATTTGCTAAACCCTACATTCTTATTATCCGGTGTTTTCTGTGGTTTTATTAATCCCACTGTATCACTTTGGTGAATTATAATAAAGCATATTTACTGGATTTGATGGTGTATTCACTTCTGTGTTGTTATGCGTGATATAAGATAGAACGGTACATGATATGAGGCTTCTGTGCTCAGTCATTTGTATCTATGAGATTGGTGGTTCGTTGATTTAGCTTCAAGTCCAGTCCTTCATCGGCGGATATCTTTAGCATATACGTATAAACTGTAAAGTAGAGAGGAATGTGTGAATCCATCTCTGTTTAGAGTAACCAGCTAATCGCAGGAATCCCAAGCATGTCCAACAGTAAATTGTTTACAATTGAAAATGCGAAGTGTGTCCATAATTTCTGTAAATGGCATTGTTTTTTTTTTTGCAAAGTTGAGCATTCATCCTTTTTGTCCTCCTGTCCTAAATGCAAAAATGGTTCTCTGCCTTTTGAACTCCCTTGTCGTCCTACCTGTCACCCAGTCAATTTTTCACTTTCTTTTCTTCATATACGCCTTTCCTAGTAATGTCATTCTACTTGCTGATTTACCTCTCCTATGCATAATTCAGCACGACTACTCCCAAGCTTAACTAGTCCTTAGTTTGTTCCAAGCATGAGGTGCATGGTGCACTCATGTGAGGTTAAAAATTAATCTTTACGAGAATGCATGAGTAAATGAATGCAGAAGGGGTAATATAGTCTTTTTCATTTGGTGCCTTGGTGGAAGTGCGGAAATTCAGGATATCAAGTAATGTGAAATGGAGTGAGTATTTAAGACCTCACAAATGACAAGAATCTAATCAGGACGTCGCAGCTTAAAAATGCAAACTAATATAAAAAGCAGCACAGTTGTTGTGTAATGGTACTCCCTCTGTTTGGAAATGTTAGATGTCGCGCTTTTGGAGATTTAACATTGATCAACAATTAGTTCAACAATATGTAGATCACATGATACAGAAGTTATACCGTTGGATTCATTTTCATCGTTTCCAACAGTAACAGTTTTCTAGACACTTTTGGTTCGTTTTCAACGCTCTTTCCAACGGTATTAATTTTACATCACATACATATATTGGTTGAACTAATTGTTGGTGAAAGATAAATCTTGGAAAGCGTGGGCATTCCAAACTGGTGGAGTGCTAACTGCCATCTCTGCAGGATTTGCTTTGCGTTTATCTTTTTACTGAAAAGAGTAATCCAGGTCTCTCTGAGTTCTGCATTCTTATCTTGAGTTTTGGTGTACTTTGCAGTCTCTCTTCTGGCAGCAGCATAACTTCTTTGGGGTTGATCTTACACCCTTGCATGGCTCAGCGTTTGACGGATACTTTTCACAGGTGCACACTACTTGATCTTACTAGTTAGCATTTTGCATTTCACTGCAGCTAGCCATGGTAAATTGATTGCTAAATGCGTGTTTTCATGTTGTCTGTAAATTTTTTTTAGCTACCTCTGTAAGCATGTTTCTTCCCGCACCATACTTTAGACTGGAATTGCATTGACACTCAGTGTCACTAGTAAATACTTATTTGAGCCGTTTGTAGTTGATCGTTGGTTTTGCTTTCATCATGGATAATCAGGTGCTTCAGCTTCTTGCCTCATGTTTTCTTGAAAAGAACCTACTATTCTCCAATATATTTGTATTTAGACACTTAGTATAGTAAGAATGGAATACCCGTAACAAGTTGACCTGTGAAATGTTTTGCTTTCTGTTTCCGACTAGCTAATTGATAAAATTAATTGTAATCTGTTTCTCATGGATCTCGTAGGTTATCTGGCCGTGATCCGATCTTACCAGTTAATTGCTAAAATTACTCGTGCTCTATTTCTTATGGATTTCGCAAGTTACCGTACTGAGATGAACACTCTGGCTATTTCTTTCATGATTCCTGCTCGGTTCTGATGCAGTTGAAGGCTCGAAGCATGCCATTATTATATTTTTGCTACTTTGGTACTTTGTATATGACCCAAGAATGAGTGCTGTTGTTCTGAGCGACAGTTTCTTATTGTCGAATCTAAATGTGTTTGTAATTCTCATGTAGCCCGTGGTGGATGCATTTGATCCAAGATTGTTGGTTTCTCAATCTACGTATCATACACTTGATTTCACTACCATGAAGGTGAGATACATTGAGATGATATTGAAGTTAATTGCATTTTTTGTGGAAGTTGTTATTGTTTGTACAAAATGTGGCATCATCGTATTTCATTTTCAGGAAGAGGACCTTTACGAGATTGATATTCCCCTGAGTTTTGTATCCTCTGTTGGTACTAGGGTGCATGGGCTAGCCTGTTGGTTTGATGTGCTGTTCAACGGGAGGTCAGTATATTTTGATCTGTTAGTATTATTTTTCTGGGTGCTGTATTGCATTAATAGTTCTGTATTCAATCCCTTTATTCATTACCCTGGTATTAAAAATCTGGTATGTTTAATGTAGCACTGTGCAAAGATGGCTTACCACTGCTCCTGGCTCCCCTACGACTCACTGGTACCAGTTGCGATGTGTACTTGCACAGCCATTATATGTCATGGCTGGCCAAGAAATAACCGGCCGCCTGCATTTGGTGGCCCACAGTGCGCAAAGCTACACAATATACTTAACAATGTCAGGTTGGACACCCTTTTATTCTTTTTTTACTACTAGTAGTCAAATCTATTGGTCTTGAATTTATGAAGCTCATCGTTCCTGTGGTCTTCTGATTCTTATTGGAAGCCAAAATGTGGGGTGTGGGTGCGGACCCAGGCGGCATCCTGCAGACATCCACTGCCAAGCTCGAACTCAAGGAGCCTTACTACAGGCTGTCTCAACCACAAGCTTATATGCCACAAGACCAACAGCAGCTACCGTTGTCATCTTTGCAGGCGCAAGTAAGTTGTTCGCAAATAGTTTTCAACAGTTATCTTCACATTGTATACTGTGATCGTACATCTCTGTTTATGACGGAACATTGACAACACTAGAAATACCACCTGTTGAATACCACCTGTTGAATACACTAGAAATACAACCTGTTGAATACCACCATATGGCTAGGCTATTCCCTGCCAAGGCACATGACCCTGCATTGTTCTAGTTTTGCTTCTATGGATAATACCTTTGTATGAGTCCCCGTGCTTTCAGAATTGTTTTGTTTCCACGTAACAACCTTCACAATCACATTTCTTTTGTTTTACTGCACCTAACATGTGTACTGTACACAGGCATCTGGGCAGCAGATGCAAGATGGTCTCAGCCCTGGCATCACTGTAGATCAGGAGAGGGACTCCGCAGCCTTCACTCGACAGGTCTGAAAGCTGTGCCGCATGCTTTGCTTCCTGCAACGAGAGCTCAGGTCTGTACAACAACGAGAGCTGCCAATGGCTAACATTGCGTCCAGTTGCGGTAGGAGATCATCATGTCCGAGTTGTGCAGCTAAACGTGCTCGTCCCTGCCCCTCTATTTGATGTCAGAAAACAATAATAGTGATCGAACCGCAAGTCGAAGCTAGAAAACATCTAACAGAAAAGAGGGTTGTACGTTCTTATGTATAATTCTACAAATTGATTGTTGCGCGTGGGAGTAGAATATTGATAGAATGATAGTCATCATTGTTGTCCGCTTGCTCAAACTTAATAACAAGTAAAAGGTGAGCCCAGTTTTCTCCGTTAATAACTTCTAACTGGTCCGGTTTAGCTTCCCAGACTGCTGTTTTTATGCTGCATCGTGCTTGGTTCAATTTTTTGGGTCTAGTTTGAAGAGAAGTTTAATGCTAGATGGTGCACATGCTTCGCTTGCGGCGGACCCAAGAGCCAAGATGAAGGGATCATTCCTTTCGCCCATGGATCTTGCCAACATTCCCCGCTAAAAAGGATCTTTGCTAACATCAGTCAACTGTCCGGCACAATCTGGCAATGCCAGCTGCAGATAGGGGTAGGCTTTGGCGGTTACTGTTGCACAATCTGCTGCAACCAGTTAATTAGTGGAAACAATCACGACATGTCGATTGTTACCTTTCTGTTCCGGGATCTACAGTGTGGCGAAGATCTTGTTCCAGCCCGTAGGGGCCGTAGGGCGGGAGATCCAATGCGACGCCGCGCGCAGGGACTGCGTGAAAGTGGTGAAGACCCGACACATCACACACGTGAAGTGCGCGGTGGCGCAGTGTGATGATCACACGAGCGCATCAACGTGCCGGTGACGGAACTTCCTTCCTTCGTATGGTTCGGTCTACCGAGGCGTTTGATTTCCCTGGCACGAGGAATGAACCGCCCTTTGGTTGCTCAAAAACAAGACGACGCTGCTCAACCACCGTGACAAGAAGTGTTCGTACACTGATCAAAAAGAAGTGTTCGTACATCATTCATGTGAAAATAGTGTCCCTGCAGAAGTCGCAGCTTACTTTTCAAGGCAAAGCCGCATTCTCCAATAGACGAAAGCTGACGGTGGACGGCCCATATCATCGCACCCAAACCCCAACAAACACACACACTTCCAGAAGGCGAAGGTCTACAAATATCACACAGCGGGAATATATCTAGTGATACCAAGCATCACATGATACCATATCTCAAAACTCAACATTTGTGTTCCAAAAAAATTTGAAAAAAATTATGAATGTTCATAAGACATGTGTCTATCACCCCTAAAAATTTCAAATCCAAATCCGAAATATATATGAAGAAACAAAAAAGACAAATCTACATGTGAATAGTGCCATATTTGCTTCTGTCTTTTGTGACACTATTCACGCAGAATCTACTTTTTTTATTTCTCAACGTGTGTTTTGATTTTGGATCTGAACTTTTTAGGGTTAGTAGACATACGTCTTGTGAACATCCACATTTAAAAAAAAAATAATTTTGTATTTTTTGAGACATGGTATCATGATCATGTCTTATCACACACACACTCCATCACTAGGGTGACATCACGGCGCCGGACTCCGGGCAGCACAGCCGTCCGTCTGCCCAAAGTCATAATTATGACCCTGTTTGAATACTCTAACACACAGTTGAATTAAAGTTGTTTTCTAACCCATTTTAACTCAAATAAGCACCTCTTCACCGGAATAGTTGAGTTAGATGAAACTAACCCACTCTAACCTTACCTATTTAGATACTTTTAAATTATTTAAGCCCCCAACTAACCCAAACTAGTTCTAACCGCCATGATCCAAACAAGCCCTATCTCTCTCTCCTCTCGGCGCACGGACCGACGATGAAAAAGATACCGCCGCTAGCGACGTGCCCCTCCCGTCCCGGCCACGTGCCGCTCACGCCAGCCACGTCGTACCGGCTCCGCTCCCAAACCCGGATCCTTCTTCCGGCGCCGTGTCGACGACGGCTCCGATCGAACGCCCTCCCCATCGGACGGCCCCGCGACACCCCTCGCGCGCCTATATTAGGCCCCCCCGTCCCGGCCCTGCCATTTCGCTCCCGTTTTAGCTGTAGCAGGGAAGGAGGAAAATTCCACCGAGCCGCATTCGCATTCCCCCACCAGCCAGCTTCCAGAAACCCCCCGTTCGTTCGTTCGTTCCTTCGATTCGCGAGCGATGGCGGACGCCAGCCCGCAGGCGGTACGCGCCACGAAATCCCTCCCCTCCCCCCTTGCTTCTCGGCTCGATTCGGCGCGGAGTTTGCGCCGATTTGGTCCTGAATTTGGGCGTTTCGTGTTTGGTTGGTTGGTTGCTTGCAGGAGAGGCCGAGGCTGAGGCGCCTGGAGTTCGTGCGCGTGGTGGCGGTGCAGGCGGCCGTGTGCATCGCGGCGCTCTACGCGCTCGCCAGGGACCACTCCGGCTCGCTCCGCCCCAGAGTCGACGCCGTCGAGTCCGCCGTCAGGCGCGTCGCCGGCCCCGTCGCCCGCCGCCTCCACGGCGTCCCCCTCCACGTCCTCGCCTTCGTCGACCGCAAGGTGCGTACGGTCCCCCGCACGTCTCGCGAGCCGCCCCGCTTCCCCCACCGTAGCTTAGGGTCGACATCGGGTGCGGCTGCCCTCGTTTCGCGGCCCATGGAGTGGGGTACTGCTGCTGCCAAACTGCCATGCTTAGCACGCGCCGCTGGATTTTCTAGCGGTGGACATAACCTCTGCAGTTTCCCGTTCTATCGAGAATTTTCCCGTTCTGGTGCGTGGAGTGGGGCCTCGTTTGGTGGGCAGAGCTGTGTGGCGGAGAATTCTCCCGTCCTGGTGCGTGGAATCTCCCCGTGTCTCGATCCCGACTAGATTCCTTTGATTCCGGCGCACTGGCGGAGACCCCGAGGTGGCGCCGCGGGGAATCACATGCGTCGATTGCATTTCATTTTGTTTTTGTCACGGCAATCCAGCGACACTTGTCGTAAATTTCAAGCATGGCTCTATTCGAATGATGTTTGCTTTGTGGCTGCTAATGAGTGGCGTGCATTGGCAATGGCAGGTGGACGACGCGGTGCATGAGCTGGGCCGGCACCTCCCGCCGGCGGTGAAGTCCGCGTCGGCGCAGGCGTCCCACGCGGTCCACGCCGTGCCGGAGCTGGCCAGGGAGATCGCCGACGGGGCGAGGCGGTCCGGCGTGAAGGGCGTGGCCAAGGACGTGTACGGCATGGTCCAGCCGGTGGCCAAGGACCTCTACGTGCGCTGCGAGCCGGTGGCCAAGGACCTGTACGCGCGCTACGAGCTGGCGGCCGAGCACCTCGCCGTCTCCGCCTGGCGCTCGCTCAACGGGCTGCCGGTGTTCCCGCAGGTGGCGCACATCGTCGTGCCCACCGCCGCCTACTGGTGCGAGAAGTACAACAGGGTGATCTCGTTCGCGGCCGGGCGGGGGTTCCCCGGCGCACGGTTCCTCCCCGGCATCCCCATCGAGCGCATCGCCAAGGCGTTCGGGACGAACTCGGCCGGGGAGCGCTCGCCGGATGCCAAGCCGACGGGACTTGATGCCCAGACCTCCGAGGAGCGCTCGTCCGATGCCAAGCCTATGGGACTGGATGCCCAGACCTCCTCCGAGGAGCGCTCGTCCGATGCCAAGCCTATGGGACTGGATGCCCAGACCTCCTCCGAGGAGCGTTCGCCCGATGCCAAGGCTGTGGGACCTGATGCGCAGACCGGGGAGGAGAGCTCGCCGGATGCCAAACCTGTGGAATCTGACGCCCAGACCGCCGGGGAGAGCCAGCCGGAGGCGGCCAAGCCTATGGATCTTGGGGCTCAGGCCTAGGTGTGCCGCCGTGCGGCTATCATGCCCTGGTGGACGAGGTATGTCGCCCTTGGCCGGAACTGAATAAGATAATGTGGATCCAGGGCTAAGAAGATACTGGCATCCTGGGTTTAGCGTCCTAGATACGTGCTCACGGGTGATGCTAATGATAATGATGTTGTACTAGCTACTATGCTTTATGTGGTGCGCGTCTCTAATGTTCTCCGTGCTTTTGTACAAAAAGTTGCTTGATGTCGCCTTCGTCGACTTGATCCAATGCAATTGGGTTCGTCCTTTTATGGATTCGATCGTCTCTGTGGACTGTGGCCACTAGTTAAGCACTGTTTTGGTTTTGGTGCGTCGTTTTCCATTTCTTCCCTTGTTTATGCTCCGGGGTCTGTGGGCGGGTGGTGTCGAAAGCGCTTGTCGTCGTCGACAGGTTCCGGCGAAACCATCCGCGATTTGCGATCAAGTCCTTGTGCTCGCTGCCGTCCCCTTCAATCCGCTTGCCTCGTCTGGCCGCCGAGCTGCTGCGTCGTTTTCCTGCGATGGACGGACGGATGGTTTCGAGTTGAAGTTGCGCGCACCATCCGTCCCGCGCTGCTCTCCTCTTCCGGCGCACTCGCACGGTCCCAGGCCCGCCCCGAACCCGACCGAAGTTACCAAACCGTCTCTGCATTACTCCCACGCGCGCGATCTGTCAAGCCCATATGAGGCGGGCTTCACAGATCGCAGCCTCCACGCGACCACGTTTTCGATGCTCGACGCGTGCGCCGGCGGACGGAACGGCCCTGCTGCTCTCTCCTCCGGTCTCCCTGGCTTCCACGGCAGAGCAACGGGACACACACGCCAGCGCCAATTATCGCCTCTCCGCGACCGATCACCGATGTACACGGCGTGCCTTCTGCAGCGTGACGGCGGGAGCTTTACGAGAATTTGCGAACCCGGCCGGGCCTGTGGGTCTACGGGCCTTGTTGGGGATATAACTACTGGGTATGACTCGCCCAGGAGGGGCCGGGTCATGCCACCGGCGGCTTAAGATGAAGAGGCCCAAGAAGATATGAAGACGACGGTTCATAGAGCAAGCTTATTGAAGGCCCAAGACCCGGGGACGACTTGAGGCCCACGGGTGTGAGCCGCCATATGTAACTTATATTGTAAGGCAAGTTTAGTTAGTTACCAAGCCGGACACATTGTGTATGAGCCGGCCGGGACTCTTTAAGCCGCCAGGCATCAACTTGTATATAAAAGGGTGATTCGGCGACGGGTTAACTCAAGAAATAACTCGTCGAGAACTAGGTCAAGCGTATTCACTCCCTGGTAATCGAAACCCAAGCAATCTATACCTACTATTAAAGGGAATAGGTATTCTTAATTTGGTTTGGTCATTTTCATTGATTTATTAAAGGGAATATGTATTCTTGGTTTGATCCTTTTCATTGATTTTCGTTTGGTATGAGCGCAAGCTAAAGTTTCGTACGGTTCACTCGTATACATGGTAAGCCATTTGGGCTAGGTACTCGTACGTTGATGGGCCTTCTACGGGCTTTCGTAGAGACTGCGAGAAATAATTGGATTAAAATAAATCAACATCATGGGAATTGAACACGGTACCTCATGTCTGGCTCTTTGAGTAACAACCAACAAGTTATCCATCTTTCACATTTACTAATCCCACATCGCTCTTTTACAATGGTTCCCACCAGTAAATATACAAGCGGCCTTAGGAATCAACCAAGAGACCGTTAAAGAAGCTTTACAATGGTTCCCACCAGTAAATATACAAGCGGCCTTAGGAATCAACCAAGAGACCGTTAAAGAAGCGGCCTTAGGAAGGATTATGAGCTTAAATAGGATATTTAAATGAATGTGGCTAATTAAAGAAAGAATTGTGAGTAAATCGGTGGAATAATTAAAGAACGATTGTGGGCTTTCAAATAGATGGGCTAATTAAAGGAAGGATCTAAGGTAAAAAGTAAGATAACTAAAAGGAAGGATCCATAGGCTTCATTGTGGTGAGGCTACTAAATTAGAAAAGAAGGGATTCGATTCAACTAAAATGGGTGATAACGTAATGGTAATTAAAGGAAGAATTATACTTAAACAAAATTAGTGGGAGATTATGCCCGCAAAGAAAATATGGACGCGGATAAATTGGATCTTATTTTTTATGTTCATTTTATAAAAGGTTACTGCATTGCAGCATGTTCTTCGAAGTGAATCCGGTGCTATGAGACATTATGCTTGCACAAAATATCAATTTTTCCCGTTGCAACGCATGGACATATGTGCTAGTACAATCTAAAGCAGGAGTAGGCTTTTACCTCGTTGAGAGGGGCTGAATCTGGGTAAACTCTCCGTGTCATTTGTCCCGTTTAACCCCTTCAAGCTAACCTAGCTGTAATGGCTCCACACCTAAGTCCTTTTACTAGGGCATCTGCCGTGTTAAGTCCACGACAGTTGGCGCCCACCGTAGGGCCAGCGCACACTACAAAAAAATTACATTTCCGTGATGATACGTGTTTGTCACAGTAGGTCGCTTTTTTTGTCATGCATGTACATCCATGACAAATTTATGACAGAATCAAGATAGTCATACCCGTGCTGTCGTAGAAGTGTTCCATGACATTACCAAAATTATCATCACGGAAGTGTCCACTTTCATGACGATAAATCGCGCGTCACAGAAGTGCTTTCGTCAAGGGTGACCGACACGTGGCATCCACCATAACGGAACACCGTTAAGCTATTGGGTCGGGTTTTGGATCCGATAACCCGTTAACAGCCCCGACCAATGGGAATTTTCCACGTGTAAAATTCTTATTGGCCGGACGAAACACGTGTCAGCTCTTCAGTGGGTCAGATAGGCGCCTATGATATGTCGACACGTGGCACGGCCCAACAGAGGACCATTCCCGTGAAAAGGCCGGCCCATTTGACTTGGTCAAAAGCTGGCGGGCCGGCCCATGGAAAGCCTGTTAATGACCTGTTCGAATATAGCCCATTTACAGCCCGCTAACCCAAGGCCTGTTACGCCCTATCCGCATTAGGCCCAGTAGCATCATCTGGGCCATCCAATATGATTCCAGCCCGTTTTCACTTCTGGCCCATGTATGGCCCATGACGTCTTTTGGTCCATATGAGGCCCTATGTAACTCTTGGCCTACTAACGGCCCGTGGTGAAACTGACCCGTAATGAACAGTGTATCACTTTACATCCATTAACGGCCCATGGTGAAACTGGCCCATAATGAACAGTGTATCACTTTATACCCATTAACGACCCATTATTCCGTTGGGCCGTTTCCAGCCCATGTTATCTTTTGGCCTTCTGAGAGCCCATTTATTCTTGGGCTCATTTCCAGCATTCGTTTACTTACGGCCCGTTACTGTCATTTTCTGCTTGTGGGCCAAATTCAGCCCGTGGTTACAGTCGGTCCATTTGTGGTCCGTTAATACGTTGGGCCTATTTCATAGCGTCATCAAATACGACCTATTAACGATGGCTCGTTATGGTTGGTCCATGAACGGACGATTCCAACTCTAGCCCGTTTACGACGATAATGCGGTCTGTTTGGCCCATATTTGGCCAATTGATTATACGACCCGTATAAGGCCCATTAATAATACGACCTGCAGAAGGCCCATTGTTTCTACGGCCCGTAGAAGGCCCATTGTTTCTACGGCCAGTAGAAGGCCCACTGCTTCTACGGCCAGTAGGAGGCCCAGTGTCACTACAGTAAATATTATTCCATGGTTATTGTGGCCTAGTTTTAAAAAATAGGTTATTGCAGCCACTAGTTAACCGCGGAAAAAGAACTGCAATGACTACAAGCAAACAAATAAACAATACAACAAGGAAATAAATACGCAAGCAACTAACGCTAGGCTATCACGGCCATTACACATATTACATCCACTAAGCATCAAAGTTCGCCACCAGTGCAAATATAGGGAACAAAGCAGCATATCATATACACTGGTTGTCAAAGTTGGCGACCAGCGCAAATAAATGCCGCAGCAAAACAAATCCAGAACTGAAACCACTTCAGAAGATCTCAAGAAACAATATCCTGGGTACCCATAATGCTAACAAGATGCTTAGCAAGCTTATTAACTTTCTCTTGTTTGGCGCTTAAATCCTCCAGCGCTTGCTGTTGCACCAGAAAATATGCATCTGAATTTTGCAGGGACTTCCTCAGTCCTTCAGCTTCCTGTCGCAGCACATCTGATCGTTGTCTTTCAACTTGAAGTTGAGACTCAAGAAGACGAACTGATTCAGGCAGCGAGTTTGAAGAGCTTTTGCCAGCAGTAGTGGCCAGTAACTTGAACACTACATCAAGACAAGACTTTTGGGTTCCCTCACTGTCGTCAAGATAGTTTTTATCAGCTTTCGTGGAGACCAACAGGGATGTCTCATTATCTTGAACCTTATCTGCATTACTTCCTTTACCATTGGATAACGCGGTACTATTCTCCAATATTTTGTCCGCATTCTAAAAGAGAAACAAGCAGACACATCACATGTTTACCATGTTGTATATGAAACTCATTTTGGTAAATGAGTTCAGTAGTAAAGTGGATAGGATAACAACATGAAACAAACATACATCTATGTACCATGGTCACTTTATGGTCTATATCATTCTATTTTTTGTTGCCAAATCAAGATAGAGACACAGTTCAAATAATATTTGTTCAAGACAAAGCGGAATAGACAGAATATAAGTGTGGGTAACTATAGAGCAATAACAACACTTGTAATGTGCATGACATGAGAACATAACTGTTTATTCAATTGAAACTGAAATCAACATAGAGCAGGTTACAACAGCAAACCAGTTAAAGAAACAAGTTTAAAACATACCTATTGCACCATTGGAGTTTCAATTCCATCCTTCAAATTTGAAAATAGTTGGTATGAGTAAATACAGTCATGCAAGAGCAAAGGAGTATGAACCATAGCTACAGAACCTGACCCGAGAACAAATCTTCTTCTCCTTTAAGCATTGAGTTGGGATTTGGAGTGGTGGTCCTCGTGCTTTGGGCACTGCAGTTCCTTTACTAACTGCTCGTGTTTGGGTGCTCTGTGGTGGAGACGGTGCTGTGTCAACTGGAACTGGGTTACTATCTGCCGGGGTTGGGGTTAGAAGGGGTGTAGCTGGTTCTCTGTCCAACTGGGTAGGGGTACAATCTGCGAGAGTCTAGGTTATGTGCGGTGGATCTGGTCCTTGGGCAAGTACAACCGTGGTCCTATCTGCATCAACTGGTAGCACTATCTTTTCTGAAGATCGTGTTGTTACTCCGTTAGATACTGCCATCACGCTCTCCAATTCAAATGGCTGATAAACAAGAAAAATAATTGAAAGTATAGACATTATATGATAGACAGGTGCAATGGATAGTGGGGAATAAAAAAGGGCATGAAATAATTCATATTTATGTTGTCTAACCAAACAGGATAGCATGACACAATTGTTGGAAATATGCCCTAGAGGCAATAATAAAAGCATTATTATTATATTTCCTTGTTCATGATAATTGTCTTTATTCATGCTATAATTGTGTTATCCGGAAATCGTAATACATGTGTGAATAATAGACACCAACATGTCCCTAGTAAGCCTCTAGTTGACTAGCTCGTTGATCAACAGATAGTCATGGTTTCCTGACTATGGACATTGGATGTCATTGATAACAAGATCACATCATTAGGAGAATGATGTGATGGACAAGACCCAATCCTAAACATAGCATAAGATCGTATAGTTCGCTTGCTAGAGTTTTTCCAATGTCAAGTATCCTTTCCTTAGACCATGAGATCGTGTAACTCCCGGATATCGTAGGAGTGCTTTGGGTGTACCAAACGTCACAACATAACTGGGTGACTATAAAGGTATACTACAGGTATCTCCGAAAGTGTCTGTTGGGTTGACACGGATCAAGACTGGGATTTGTCACTCCGTATGACGGAGAGGTATCACTGGGCCCACTCGGTAATGCATCATCATTATGAGCTCAAAGTGACCAAGTGTCTGGTCACGGGATCATGCATTACGGTACGAGTAAAGTGACTTGCCGGTAACGAGATTGAACAAGGTATTAGGATACCGACGATCGAATCCCGGGCAAGTAACATACCGATTGACAAAGGGAATTGTATACGGGGTTGCTTGAATCCTCGACATCGTGGTTCATCCGATGAGATCATTGAGGAGCATGTGGGAGCCAACATGGGTATCTAGATCCCGCTGTTGGTTATTGACCGGAGAGCAATCTCGGTCATGTCTACATGTCTCCCGAACCCGTAGGGTCTACACACTTAAGGTTCAGTGACGCTAGGGTTGTAGGGATATGTATATGCAGTAACCCGAATGTTTTTCGGAGTCCTGGATGAGATCCCGGACGTCACGAGGAGTTCCAGAATGGTCCGGAGGTAAAGAATTATATATAGGAAGTGCTATTTCGGCCATCGGGACAAGTTTCGGGGTCACCGGTATTGTACCGGGACCACCGGAAGGGTCCTGGGGGTCCACCGGGTGGGGCCACCTATCCCGGAGGGTCCCATGGGCTGAAGTGGGAAGGGATCCAGCCCAAAGTGGGCTGGGGCGCCACTTCCCCTAGGGCCCATGCGCCTAGGGTGGGGGAAACCCTAAAGGGGGGGCGCCCCCTTGCTTGGGGGGCAAGCCCCACCCCTTGGCCGCCCCCCCTAGGAGATTGCATCTCCTAGGGCCGACGCCCCCTAGGCCCCCTATATATAGTGGGGGGGATGGAGGACCTCTTACCTTTGCCTTTGGTGCCTCCCTCTCCCTCTCCAACACCTCCTCCTCCTCCATAGAGCTTGGCGAAGCCCTGCCGGAGTACTGCAGCTCCATCACCACCACGCCGTCGTGCTGCTGCTGGAGCCATCTTCCTCAACCTCTCCTTCCCCCTTGCTGGATCAAGAAGAAGGAGACGTCACGCTGACCGTACGTGTGTTGACCGCGGAGGTGCCATCCGTTCGGCGCTAGGATCTCCGGTGATTTGGATCACGTCGAGTACGACTCCCTCATCCCTGTTCTTTGAACGCTTCCGCTCGCGATCTACAAAGGTATGTAGATGCATCCGATCACTCGTTGCTAGATGAACTCATAGATGGATCTTGGTGAAACCGTAGGAAATTTTTTGTTTTCTGCAACGTTCCCCAACAGTGGCATCATGAGCTAGGTCTATGTGTAGTTCTCTTTGCACGAGTAGAACACAATTTGTTGTGGGCGTAGATGTTGTCAACTTTCTTGCCGCTACTAGTCTTATTTTGCTTCAGCGGTATTGTGGGATGAAGCGGCCTGGACCAACCTTACACATACGCTTACGTGAGACCGGTTCCACCGACTAACATGCACTAGTTGCATAAGATGGCTGGCGGGTGTCTGTCTCTCCCACTTTAGTTGGAGCGGATTCGATGAAAAGGGTCCTTATGAAGGGTAAATAGAAGTTGACAAATCACGTTGTGGCTTTCGCGTAGGTAAGAAAACATTCTTGCTAGAACCCTATTGCAGCCACGTAAAACTTGCAACAACAATTAGAGGACGTCTAACTTGTTTTTGCAGCAAGTGTTCTGTGATGTGATATGGCCAAAGTTGTGATGAATGATGAATGATATATATGTGATGTATGAGATCATGTTCTTGTAATAGGAATCACGATTTGCATGTCGATGAGTATGACAACCGGCAGGAGCCATAGGAGTTGTCTTTATTTTTTGTATGACCTGCGTGTCATTGAGATACGCCATGTAAATTACTTTACTTTATTGCTAAACGTGTTAGCCATAGTAGTAGAAGTAATAGTTGGCGAGCAACTTCATGGAGACACAATGATGGGATCATGATGATGGAGATCATGGTGTCATGCCGGTGACAAGATGATCATGGAGCCCCAAGATGGAGATCAAAGGAGCTGTGTGATATTGGCCATATCATGTCACTATTATTATTTGATTGCATGTGATGTTTATCATGTTTTGTACATCTTGTTTACTTAGAACGACGGTAGTAAATAATATGATCCCTCATAATAATTTCAAGAAAGTGTTCTCCCTAACTGTGCACCGTTGCGACAGTTCGTTGTTTCGAAGCACCACGTGATGATCGGGTGTGATAGATTCCAACGTTCACATACAACGGGTGTAAGACAGATTTACACATGCAAACACTTAGGTTGACTTGACGAGCCTAGCATGTACAGACATGGCCTCGGAACACAGAAGACCGAAAGGTCGAGCATGAGTCGTATAGAAGATACGATCAACATGAAGATGTTCACCGACGTTGACTAGTTCGTCTCACGTGATGATCGGACACGGCCTAGTTAACTCGGATCATGTTATACTTAGATGACTGGAGGGATGTCTATCTAAGTGGGAGTTCATTGAATAATTTGATTAGACGAACTTAATTATCATGAACTTAGTCTAAAATCTTTACAATATGTCTTGTAGATCAAATGGCCAACGTTGTCCTCAACTTCAACGCGTTCCTAGAGAAAACCAAGCTGAAAGACGATGGCAGCAACTATACGGACTGGGTCTGGAACCCGAGGATCATCCTCATAGCTGCCAAGAAAGATTATGTCCTACAAGCACCGCTAGGTGACGCACCCGTCCCACAGAACCAAGACGTTATGAACGCTTGGCAGACACGTGCTGATGATTACTCCCTCGTTCAGTGCGGCATGCTTTACAGCTTAGAACCGGGGCTCGAAAAACGTTTTGAGAGACACGGAGCATATGAGATGTTCGAAGAGCTGAAAATGGTTTTCCAAGCTCATGCCCGGGTCGAGAGATATGAAGTCTCCGACAAGTTTTTCAGCTGTAAGATGGAGGAAAATAGTTCTGTCAGTGAGCACATACTCACAATGTCTGGGTTAGATAACCGCTTGACTCAGCTGGGAGTTAATCTCCCGGATGACGCAGTCATTGACAGAATCCTTCCGTCGCTTCCACCAAGCTACACAAGCTTTTTGATGAACTTCAATATGCAGGGGATGGAAAAGATCATTCCTGAATTATTTGCAATGCTGAAATCAGCAGAGGTAGAAGTCAAAAAGGAACATCAAGTGTTGATGGTGAATAAAACCACTAAGTTCAAGAAAGGCAAGGGTAAGAAGAACTTCAAGAAGGACGGCAAGGGAGTTGCCGCGCCCGGTAAGCAAGCTACCGGGAAGAAGCCAAAGAATGGACCCAAGCCCGAGACTGAGTGCTTTTATTGCAAGGGAAGTGGTCACTGGAAGCAGAACTGCCCCAAATATTTAGCGGACAAGAAGGCCGGCAAAACAAAAGGTATATGTGATATACATGTAATTGATGTGTACCTTACCAGTACTCGTAGTAGCTCCTGGGTATTTGATACCGGTGCAGTTGCTCACATTTGTAACTCAAAGCAGGAGCTGCGGAATAAGCGGAGACTGGCGAAGGACGAGGTGACGATGCGCGTTGGGAATGGTTCCAAGGTCGATGTGATCGCCGTTGGCACGCTACCTCTACATTTACCTACGGGATTAGTTTTAAACCTCAATAATTGTCATTTAGTGCCAGCTTTGAGCATGAACATTGTATCGGGATCTCGTTTAATTCGAGATGGCTACTCATTTAAATCCAAGAATAATGGTTGTTCTATTTATATGAGAGATATGTTTTATGGTCATGCTCCGATGGTGAATGGTTTATTCTTAATGAGTCTCGAGCGTAATGCTACACATGTTCATAGTGTGAATACCAAAAGATGTAAGGTTGATAATGATAGTCCCACATACTTGTGGCACTGCCGCCTTGGTCACATAGGTGTCAAACGCATGAAGAAGCTCCATGCAGATGGACTTTTAGAGTCTCTTGATTACGAATCATTTGACACGTGCGAACCATGCCTCATGGGTAAAATGACCAAGACTCCGTTCTCAGGAACAATGGAGCGAGCAACCAACTTATTGGAAATCATACATACTGATGTGTGCGGTCCAATGAGCGTTGAGGCTCGCGGTGGCTATCATTATGTTCTCACCCTCACTGATGACTTGAGTAGATATGGGTATGTCTACTTAATGAAACACAAGTCTGAAACCTTTGAAAAGTTTAAGGAATTTCAGAGTGAGGTTGAGAATCAACGTGACAGAAAAATCAAGTTTTTGCGATCAGATCGTGGAGGAGAATACTTGAGTCACGAATTTGGCACACACTTAAGAAAATGTGGAATAGTTTCACAACTCACGCCGCTTGGAACACCTCAGCGCAATGGTGTGTCCGAACGTCGTAATCGCACTCTATTAGATATGGTGCGATCTATGATGTCTCTTACCGATTTACCGCTATCTTTTTGGGGCTATGCTTTAGAGACTGCCGCATTCACTTTAAATAGGGCTCCGTCGAAATCCGTTGAGACGACACCGTATGAATTATGGTTTGGGAAGAAACCTAAGCTGTCGTTTCTAAAAGTTTGGGGATGCGATGCTTATGTCAAGAAACTTCAACCTGAAAAGCTCGAACCCAAGTCGAAAAAATGCGTCTTCATAGGATACCCTAAAGAAACTATTGGGTATACCTTCTACCTCAGATCCGAAGGCAAGATCTTTGTTGCCAAGAATGGATCCTTTCTAGAGAAAGAGTTTCTCTCGAAAGAAGTAAGTGGGAGGAAAGTAGAACTTGATGAAGTATTACCTCTTGAACCGGAAAATGGCGCAACTCAAGGAAATGTTCCTGAGGTGCCTGCACCGACTAGAGAGGAAGTTAATGATGATGATCATGAAACTTCAGATCAAGTTGCTACTGAACTTCGTAGGTCCACAAGGACACGTTCCGCACCAGAGTGGTACGGCAACCCTGTCTTGGAAATCATGTTGTTAGACAACGGCGAACCTTCAAACTATGAAGAAGCGATGGCGGGCCCGGATTCCGACAAATGGCTAGAAGCCATGAAATCCGAGATAGGATCCATGTATGAAAACGAAGTATGGACTTTGACTGACTTGCCTGTTGAGCGGCGAGCCATAGAAAATAAATGGATCTTTAAGAAGAAGACAGACGCGGATGGTAATGTGACCATCTATAAAGCTCGGCTTGTCGCTAAGGGTTATCAACAAGTTCAAGGGGTTGACTACGATGAGACTTTCTCACCGGTAGCGAAGCTAAAGTCCGTCCGAAGCATGTTAGCAATTGCCGCATTCTATGATTATGAGATATGGCAAATGGATGTCAAAATGACATTCCTTAATGGTTTCCTTAAGGAAGAATTGTATATGATGCAGCCGAAAGGTTTTGTCGATCCTAAGAATGCTGACAAGGTGTGCAAGCTCCAACGCTCGATTTATGGGCTGGTGCAAGCATCTCGGAGTTGGAACATTCGCTTTGATGAGATTATCAAAGCGTTTGGGTTTACGCAGACTTATGGAGAAGCCTGCGTTTACAAGAAAGTGAGTGGGAGCTCTGTAGCATTTCTCATATTATATGTAGATGACATACTTTTGATGGGAAATGATATAGAACTCTTGGACAACATTAATGCCTACTTGAATAAGAGTTTTTCAATGAAGGACCTTGGAGAAGCTGCATATATATTAGGCATCAAGATCTATAGAGATAGATCAAGACGCCTCATAGGTCTTTCACAAAGCACATACCTTGATAAGATATTGAAGAAATTCAATATGGATCAGTCTAAGAAGGGGTTCTTGCCTGTGTTACAAGGTGTGAAATTGAGCTCAGCTCAGTGTCCGACCACGGCAGAAGATATAGAAGAGATGAGTGTCGTCCCCTATGCCTCAGCCATAGGTTCTATTATGTATGCCATGCTGTGTACCAGACCTGATGTAAACCTTGCCGTAAGTTTGGTAGGAAGGTACCAAAGTAATCCCGGCAAGGAACACTGGACAGCGGTCAAGAATATCCCGAAGTACCTGAAAAGGACTAAGGAAATGTTTCTCGTTTATGGAGGTGACGAAGAGCTCGTCGTAAAGGGTTACGTCGATGCTAGCTTCGACACAGATCTGGATGACTCTAAGTCACAAACCGGATACGTGTATATTATTAATGGTGGGGCAGTAAGCTGGTGCAGTTGCAAGCAGAGCGTCGTGGCGGGATCTACATGTGAAGCGGAGTACATGGCAGCCTCGGAGGCAGCGCATGAAGCAATTTGGGTGAAGGAGTTCATCACCGACCTAGGAGTCATACCCAATGCGTCGGGGCCAATCAAACTCTTCTGTGACAACACTGGAGCTATTGCACTTGCCAAGGAGCCCAGGTTTCACAAGAAGACCAGGCACATCAAGCATCGCTTCAACTCCATTCGTGAAAATGTTCAAGATGGAGACATAGATATTTGTAAAGTACATACAGACCTGAATGTAGCAGATCCGTTGACTAAACCTCTCCCTAGAGCAAAACATGATCAACACCAGAATTCCATGGGTGTTCGATTCATCACAATGTAACTAGATTATTGACTCTAGTGCAAGTGGGAGACTGTTGGAAATATGCCCTAGAGGCAATAATAAAAGCATTATTATTATATTTCCTTATTCATGATAATTGTCTTTATTCATGCTATAATTGTGTTATCCGGAAATCGTAATACATGTGTGAATAATAGACACCAACATGTCCCTAGTAAGCCTCTAGTTGACTAGCTCATTAATCAACAGATAGTCATGGTTTCCTGACTATGGACATTGGATGTCATTGATAACGAGATCACATCATTAGGAGAATGATGTGATGGACAAGACCCAATCCTAAACATAGCATAAGATCGTATAGTTCGCTTGCTAGAGTTTTTCCAATGTCAAGTATCCTTTCCTTAGACCATGAGATCGTGTAACTCCCGGATACCGTAGGAGTGCTTTGGGTGTACCAAACGTCACAACGTAACTGGGTGACTATAAAGGTATACTACGGGTATCTCCGAAAGTGTCTGTTGGGTTGACACGGATCAAGACTGGGATTTGTCACTCTGTATGACAGAGAGGTATCACTGGGCCCACTCGGTAATGCATCATCATTATGAGCTCAAAGTGACCAAGTGTCTGGTCACGGGATCATGCATTACGGTACGAGTAAAGTGACTTGCCGGTAACGATATTGAACAAGGTATTGGGATACCGACGATCGAATCTCGGGCAAGTAACATACCGATTAACAAAGGGAATTGTATACGGGGTTGCTTGAATCCTCGACATCGTGGTTCATCCGATGAGATCATTGAGGAGCATGTGGGAGCCAACATGGGTATCTAGATCCCGCTGTTGGTTATTGACCAGAGAGCAATCTCGGTCATGTCTACATGTCTCCCGAACCCGTAGGGTCTACACACTTAAGGTTCGGTGACGCTAGGGTTGTAGGGATATGTATATGCAGTAACCCAAATGTTTTTCGGAGTCCTGGATGAGATCCCGGATGTCACGAGGAGTTCCGGAATGGTTCGGAGGTAAAGAATTATATATAGGAAGTGCTATTTCGGCCATCGGGACAAGTTTCGGGGTCACCGGTATTGTACCGGGACCACCGGAAGGGTCCCAGGGGTCCACCGGGTGGGGCCACCTATCCCGGAGGGCCCCATGGGCTGAAGTGGGAAGGGATCCAGCCCAAAGTGGGCTGGGGCGCCACTTCCCCTAGGGCCCATGCGCCTAGGGTGGGGGAAACCCTAAAGGGGGGGGGGTGCCCCCTTGCTTGGGGGGCAAGCCCCTACCCCTTGGCCGCCCCCCTAGGAGATTGCATCTCCCAGGGCCGGCGCCCCCCCTAGGAGATTGCATCTCCCAGGGCCGGCGCCCCCCCTAGGCCCCCTATATATAGTGGGGGGGGGGATGGAGGACCTCTTACCTTTGCCTTTGGTGCCTCCCTCTCCCTCTCCAACACCTCCTCCTCCTCCATAGAGCTTGGCGAAGCCCTGCCGGAGTACTGCAGCTCCATCACCACCACGCCGTCGTGCTGCTGCTGGAGCCATCTTCCTCAACCTCTCCTTCCCCCTTGCTGGATCAAGAAGAAGGAGACATCACGCTGACCGTACGTGTGTTGAACGCGGAGGTGCCGTCCGTTCGGCGCTAGGTTCCCCGGTGATTTGGATCACGTCGAGTACGACTCCCTCATCCCCGTTCTTTGAACGCTTCCGCTCGCGATCTACAAAGGTATGTAGATGCATCTGATCACTCGTTGCTAGATGAACTCATAGATGGATTTTGGTGAAACCGTAGGAATTTTTTTGTTTTCTGCAACGTTCCCCAACAACAATTTCACATACGTGATGGCTAACTAAACATGATAGCATGACACAATTTCACATTATGATGGCTAACTAAAAAAGATGGAAATACATAGTTCGAAATATGAGACTATGTAAACAGGATGACATGACATAACTATATAATGTGTTTATTAAATAGGTTGGCATGCCATAATTTACATACACTCACGGATAGAATGCCATAATTCAAAATATGATGAGTGTAAACACTAAACAGGATGAGATGATATAACTATATGATGTCTTTATTAAATGGGTTGCCATGCCATAATTCAGATAGATGATGTCTATGTACTATGTAAACATGATGGCATGATATAATTCAAATATATGATTTATATAGTAAGCAAGTAAGCAGATGGCAATCCATATATGATGTAAAAACTAAGCAATGCAAGACAACATGCATGACATGGGTAATATAACCCTGCCAAGTTTGAGCATAGACCTCAGGGGGAAAATAGGACTGGTCATCAGTCTCTGAATCCTCCTCTGAGGAGCTCTCTGTAATCAGCAAGATGTCTGCTTCAGCAGGTAGCATTGTCTGCTCTGAATACCTTGTTTTCACTCTAGATACTTCCATCACCGCTTCAAATGGCTGATGCACAGGAAGAGTAGTTGAATATACAAACGTTGTCGATAAATGGAACATGTAATACAAAAAATGATAGCATGATATAATTCACATACATGATGATTGGCTAAATAGCATGACATTGCATAATTCACATATATAATGCCTTTGCAACAAGATAGCATTGTATAATTCACATATATAATGTCTTGCAACAAGATGGCAATGCATAATTCACATATATGGTAATTAGACACTGAACAGGTGGCATTCACACAAAGCATGTCTAAACTAATCAAATGACATAGCATTGCGAGACACCATACGCATGTTATGAGCAACATAACCCTGCCAAGTTAGAGCATACACCTCGGGGGGGGGGGGGGGGGGGAATAGGACTGGTCATCTGTCTCTAAATCCTCCTCTGAGGAGCTATCCGTAACCAGCGAGATATGCCCTTCATCAGATAGCATAGTCTGCTCTAAAGACCTTGTTTTCACTCCAGAATTTGCCATCACCGTGTCAAATGGCTGATGCACACGAAGAGCAGTTGAATGTAATAACATTTTTGACAAATGTAATATGTAACAAAAAAAAGGATGGCCTGATATAATTTACATATAAGATGACTGGCTAAGCAGGATGGCATTGCAAAATTCACATATATGATGCCTGGCTAAACAAGATGGCGTTGCATAATTCACATAAACGATGAATAAACTAAACAGATGGCATTTGCACAAAGGATGTCTAAACTAAGCAGATGACATATTTGATGTATAAAGAAAGCAATGCAAGATACCATATGGATGATATAACCAACATCAGCATGCCAAGTTAGATCGAAGACATCAGGGGGTAAATAGGAGTTGTCTTCTCCTTCTGAATCCCCCTCAGAACAGATATCTTCCTCTTGATTACAATCCGAAATGCGTGGAGGGGGGGCTGCCTTTGCGCCTACCATGGAGCGACGTCTGCATGAAATTTTATTGTCACGCAAGGCTCGTCTCTTTTGCTCTACATGTTCAGTTCCATTGTTTACAATAACTGTCATGCATAGGAATAAAACATAGTGAGATTATGTAAGGAGTGCATGTAGAAATCCAGAGTGATGGTAGCAACCTGTGGATAGATCCAAAACCAATAATAGCAGGCACATAATGGCTTCAGTTAAAAAATACAGATAATGGCTTCTTTACTGTTTGTTTCCCACCCAACATGAAACTCATAGTAGACACCGCAGATTAACCAGATAGTAGATAGATACTATTGATAGCGGCCCCGATATGTACCCCACAACCATTTAAAAACTCAAGTTTGACCATTAGTTTGGAGCTGAGTCAGAGTCTAATCGGTGAACAGGACGATAAAGTAGCATGTAATATTAAGCGATGCATAACGTAAGCAGACGCGAAAGAGTGAGACCTCTCTTGCGGACCCGTGTAGTCCTCGAGGTCATCTGCTCGGTTGATGATGGTAGTGCAGTTTTCATGGCTGCCAGCGGCGGGGAAGAAGATCTGAGGTGGCGAAAGACAGTCTGGAGGCCGGATCCTTGCTGTGCTGGACCCTTCTGTCGTTGGAGCAGCTGAGCTGGGGTGGATGACGGCGCAACAGGAGCGGGACAAACCACGCAAGGTTTTCTTTGACAACTATCTGTAAGAGAAGTAATTCTGTAAGGGCTCGT
This sequence comes from Triticum monococcum, assembly GCA_034509565.1. Lineage (NCBI taxonomy): Eukaryota > Viridiplantae > Streptophyta > Magnoliopsida > Poales > Poaceae > Triticum > Triticum monococcum. The sequence continues at coordinate 67,922,027 of CM067842.1, read as the reverse complement.
TTGAATTGGAGGATTCCAACAATGCAGGGATAGGAAATAGACAGGAATAGGATAGGAATGCACGTGCAAAATAAAAAATTTAAAAACACAGGATTTCTGCCAATCTGGGTGTTTGATTCACAACAATTGGAAGATCACAGGATGCAAAGAAGCATGGTGACATTAAGTCAAACCACAAGAAAATGTACGGTTATAATACTATTATGCTACTATCTCTTAGTCTTGTGCTTCATGAATAGCAATTTGAAAAGGAGGACAAGTGAAAATTAAAATTCCTATGTTTTTTCTTTCAAGGAGACACTAAAGGAACAAATCCGTGTGCTCAGTGGACAATATATATAACATGTAGAGTAAAAAAGAGATGCAACAAGTGTAGAACCTCTTTGGCGAAGCCATGTCGATCTCAGCGTGATTGGGTTGGCCGGTGAGGATGCTCTGGGTGACTTGGCTGTCGGAGGAGGGGAAGAAGATTTTAGGTGTCCGGAGATGGAGCCCAAGGTACTGCTCCGCTGTGATGGAGGGTTTCGTCGTTGGAGAAGCTCCGGTGAGTTGTATGACGCCGAGGCTGAAGCAGGACAAGAGAGACAACAAACAACGTTAACCTGAGTGGAATTCTAATAGCATCTCCAATACATGACGTAAAATAGATAACCACAAAGTGCTAGATGTAAAATACATCAGCCGCTCATCTCTAAACTTAATTGTCGAAACTGAATTTTGCTGTCGAAACTGAACGCACTAGCAAGGTGAGGCTACACGTCGGTCGACTGACTTTTTCATCTCTGGTCAGTCGATTTTGCAGCCGTTGGATACGAAATCAAGGGCATGCGGTTCATCTTCAACCTTCACCCCCCTGAGCCAGCCAAACAGCAGCCCCCCTCCGTCCGCGGCCGGCGGTGCGCCGCCCCGCCCGCCCCGAAAATGCTCCCCATCGCCGGTCCGCCGCCGCCCCGGCCATCCCTCTAGGCCACCCCGTGCCGAGCTTTTTCTCCGGTGATCCCCACGCCATCGCCCCGCCAACGCCCCGCCACCGCCGGCGACCACCGCCCCCATCTTGAACCCTAAGATGGATAGTGGGGTATCTCTCCGGCGAGCCCCCTCCCCGCCGCGGCTGGTTCTTCCTTCACCCCGGTGAGCTCCCCCACCACCTGAAAATCGACTGACCCAAAAGTCGATTCAGTCGACTTAAGTGTAGCTAAATCGGAGCAGCATCGCAAGCAAGAGCAAGAGCGAGAGCAGCAGCGCGAGCAAGAGCAATAGCAAGAGCAGACCAGGCAGGGGACCGAGAGCAAGAGCAGAGCAGCAGCGCGAGCGAGAGCTAAAGCAGCAGCAGGTCCTACTGATGTGGACGTCGCCACCGAGGGAGCGACACCGTGGATGAAGTGGCCGGCGATGCCGCCATGGATGGAGCCGCGCCGTGTCGGCTCGGGACCGAGCGCCGACAGCACCGTGAGATCGAATCAAGAAGAAAATGCGGCGATTAGTGTACAACCTCTTTGGTGGCGCCGATTAGGCCGCAGCTTCATCCGAGGAAACGGTGATGATGATGCTCTTCCGGTGGTGCAGGTGAAGACGGCGGTGTGGGAATGGAGGTGGCGCGAAAGACGAGGGGAACGTCGGGGCAGCTCCTTGGAGGTGGAGGACGGGGTGGCTGAACCGGCGGGACGATGAGATCGATGACGGATCCTCATCCGGTACGGTGGATGAGGGACGTCAAGGTGTTGCTGTGGACGACGTCGTCGGGGAAGAGGCTCCGGCTGGGTGGCGGACGGAGCAGGGTGCGGGGTTTCGTCACGAGTTTTCGCGGTCTCGGTGTACGAATGGGTGGGCGGATGGGATGGCAGTGGGGAACCATGGTTTAGAGACGCGCTTGTCCGAAATGTGGGGTAAGTTACGAAAGTACCCCCACCGATTTGAGGCGGTTCTTTCGGTTCAGGGGTACCACGGGCATTTCACGTGTCTGGATTTCACAGGAGGTGGGAGTTTCGCGCGCGTTGTAATTTCGGAATAGCAAGGCGCGGGTTGACATGGAGGGAGTTATTGGAGCACAATGAGACAAAGATATATCTTAAATATTTTGGGCTAACAAGGCGCGGGTTGAAGAGGCGGGAGTTTCGCAGCACGATAGACAGAGACGCTAGCTTGAATTTTCGGCATAACAAGGCGTGGCTTGAAATTTCGGAAGAACAAGCTTAACGTGTACCCAAAAAAAGACAATTTTCACCTCAACACGCACAACACACACACACAAACACCATTTAGACTAGAGTAAGGTACATGTGCATTGCACGCATGAGATTTGGCAACCAAATTATGAATAAATACCACATTATAGCATGCAAGCTTTGAGTCATATATGCATGATGTAGATGTTCGTTTAATTCTTATAGTTCATTTCATTCAAAATCGTCTAGTTTTTATAAGAAAGCTAATCTATTTTAAGATTCATGGAATTGTGCGTCGTAAGACATAAAGTAAAAACAAATAATGGCAAATCATGTAGAAAAACATTTGGGCAATTCTGATACGGAAGATTCTAGAACAAATAAGAAGTGCTTGTGTTTTGATGTTTGTGCATTATGCTTAAGTTCAACCATGGAGTCTTCTAGATTATACATGTGGTGAAATCTGGTGGAATCTAGATGATATCCAACGACCAGTAGTGCTTGTGTTCTGAGGTCTGCCCTGGTGGCATCATCTGCCTTCAATATGCAGATGATACCATCCTTTTCTTAGACAATGACTCCACACATGCTAGCAATCTGAAAACTGTTCTAACCTGGTTTGAACAAGTCTCAGGCATGAGAATCAACTACTCTAAAAGTGAACTCATCCCTATCAAAATGGATGATCAGGAGTTAGCTGACTTCCTCTCTATTCTAGTCTGTAATAAACGTAACTTCCCCATTAAGTACCTAGGTATCCCTCTCCACTATGATAAACTGAGGAGAGAGGATATCCAACCCCTTCTGGATAAAATCATTAAAAGGATTGCTGGGTGGAGGGGCAAACTTATCTCTTACAGAGGTAGATTGATCCTCATACAAGCTTGTTTGGCTAGCATTCCAGTGTATCTCCTCTCCTTCTTCAAGTTCCCTAAATGGGCAGTGAACCTCATCAATTCTCAGATGTCTCATTATTTGTGGAATGATTTTGAGGGAAATAGGAAGCTACACCTTGCTAATTGGGCCCTAGTCTCTATGGAAAAAGATTTTGGTGGCCTAGGCATACCTAACCTCCAAGAAATTAACATCTGTCTTCTAGGATCTTGGATTAAAAGATTCTGTGAGAAAGACCTGAAACCCTGGAAGCTTCTTATTGCCCATAAATACCTAGGAAATAAACCTAATATTTTTGTCCCTTCCTCCAACCCTAAGACCTTCAGTTTCTGGAAAGGATTAAAATCTATTATGCATGCTGTGAAATTTGGCTACAGATGGAACATAAGGGATGGGAGCAGAACCAGGTTCTGGGAAGATAGTTGGTTTGGCACATCCCCCCTAGCAGTCCAATTTTGGCCTATTTACTCTGTCTACAATGAGCTTAACAAAAGTGTCAATGAAGTTTGGGACGGTCAATGCCTAAAACTCTCTTTAACAAAAGCATTACCTTTACTGCCGAGCCGGATGCCCTGATTTGGCAGCTGGACAATAAGGGGAAGTATTCCTCCAGCTACCTCTATCATGTTATCAACTTTAGAGGGGTTCAACCGGTGTTTATCCCTGCTGTCTGGAAATTGAGAGTTCCCCCTAAAATCCATGTATTTCTCTGGCTTCTCTTCAAAAACAAATTGATGACTAGGGATAACCTTAGGAAGAGCCACATCATCAAACTGTTGGGGAACGTAGTAATTTAAAAAAATTTCCTACGCACACGCAAGATCATGGTGATGCATAACAACGAGAGGGGAGAGTGTTGTCTACGTACCCTCGTAGTCCGTAAGCGGAAGCGTTAGCACAACGCGGTTGATGTAGTCGTATGTCTTCACGGCCCGACCGATCAAGCACCGAAACTACGACACCTCTGAGTTCTAGCACACGTTCAGCTCGATGACGATCCCCGGACTCCGATCCAGCAAAGTGTCGGGGAAGAGTTCCGTCAACACGATGGCGTGGTGACGATCTTGATGTTCTACCGTCGCAGGGCTTCGCCTAAGCACTGCTACAATATTATCGAGGATTATGGTGGAGGGGGGCACCGCACACGGCTAAGAGAACGATCACAAAGATCAACTTGTGTGTCTAGAGGTGCCCCATTGCCCCTGTATATAAAGGGGCAAGGGGGAGAGGCCGGCCGGCCCTTGGGGCGCGCCAAGGAGGGGGGAGTCCTCCTCCTAGTAGGAGTAGGACTCCCCATCTCTAGTCCAACTAGGAAGAGAGAAGGGGGAAGGAAGGAGAGGGAGAGGGAGAGGGAAAGAGGGGCCGCGCCCCCTCCCCTAGTCCAATTCGGACTCCCCATGGGAGGGGGCGCGCCACCTCCTGGGCTGCTGCCCTCTCTCTCCCCTCATGCCCACTAAGGCCCAATACTTCCCCGGGGGGTTCCGGTAACCCTTCTGGCACTCCGGTTTTCTCCGAAATCACCCGAAACACTTCCGGTGTCCGAATATAGCCGTCCAATATATCGATATTTATGTCTCGACCATTTCGAGACTCCTCGTCATGTCCGTGATCATATCCGGGACTCCGAACAACCTTCGGTACATCAAAATATATAAACTCATAATAAAACTGTCATCGTTACGTTAAGAGTGCGGACCCTACGAGTTCGAGAACAATGTAGACATGACCGATACACGTCTCCGGTCAATAACCAATAGCGGAACCTGGATGCTCATATTGGCTCCTACATATTCTACGAAGATCTTTATCAGTCAGACCGCATAACAACATACGTTGTTCCCTTTGTCATCGGTATGTTACTTGCCCGAGATTCGTTCGTCGGTATCTCAATACCTAGTTCAATCTCGTTATCGGCAAGTCTCTTTACTCGTTCCGTAATACATCATCTCGCAACTTACTCGTTAGTTGCATTGCTTGCAAGGCTTAATTGATGTGCATTACCGAGAGGGCCTAGAGATACCTCTCCGACAATCGGAGTGACAAATCCTAATCTCGAAATACGCCAACCCAACATGTACCTTTGGAGACACCTGTAGAGCACCTTTATAATCACCCAGTTACGTTGTGATGTTTGGTAGCACAGAAAGTGTTCCTCCGGCAAACGGGAGTTGCATAATCTCATAGTCACAGGAACATGTATAAGTCATGAAGAAAGCAATAGTAACATACTAAACGATCGTGTGCTAAGCTAATGGAATGGGTCATGTCAATCACATCATTCTCCTAATGATGTGATCCCGTCAATGAAATTACAACTCATGTCTATGGCTAGGAAACATAACCATCTTTGATCAACGAGCTAGTCAAGTAGAGGCATACTAGTGACACTCTGTTTGTCTATGTATTCACACATGTATTATGTTTTCGGTTAATACAATTCTAGCATGAATAATAAACATTTATCATGATATAAGGAAATAAATAATAACTTTATTATTGCCTCTATGGCATATTTCCTTCAGTCTCCCACTTGCACTAGAGTCAATAATCTAGTTTATATCGCCATGTGATTTAATACCAATAGTTCACACCACCATGTAATGAACACCCATAGTTCACATCGACATGTGACCAACACCCAAAGGGTTTACTAGAGTCAATAATCTAGTTCACATCGCTATGTGATTAACACCCAAGGAGTACTAAGGTGTGATCATGTTTTGCTTGTGAGAGAAGTTTAGTCAACGGGTCTGCCACATTCAGATCCATAAGTATTTTGCAAATTTCTATGTCAACAATGCTCTGCACGGAGCTACTCTAGCTAATTGCTCCCACTTTCAATATGTATCCATATTGAGATTTAGAGTCATCTGGATCAGTGTCAAAATTTGCATCGACGTAACCCTTTACGACGAACCTTTTTGTCACCTCCATAATCGAGTATCCTTATTCCACTAAGGATAATTTTGACCGATGTCGAGTGATCTACTCCTAGATCACTATTGTACTCCCTTGCCAAAAATAGTGTAGGGTATACAATAGATCTGGTACATAGCATGGCATATTTTATAGAACCTATGGCCAAGGCATAGGGAATGACTTTCATTCTCTTTCTATCTTCTGCCGTGGTCGGGCTTTGAGTCTTACTCAGTTTCACACGTTGTAACACAGGCAAGAACTCTTTCTTTGACTGTTCCATTTGGAACTACTTCAAAATCTTGTCAAGGTATGTACTTATTGAAAAACTTATCAAGCGTCTTGATCTATCTCTATAGATCTTGATGCTCAATATGTAAGAAGCTTCACCGAGGTCTTTCTTTGAAAAACTCCTTTGAAAAACTCCTTTATGCTTTGCAGAATAATTCTACATTATCTTCGATCAACAATATGTCATTCACATATACTTATCAGAAATGATGTAGTGCTCCCACTCACTTTCTTGTAAATACAGGCTTCACCGCAAGTCTGTATAAAACTATATGCTTTGATCAACTCAACAAAGCGTATATTCCAACTCCGAGATGCTTGCACCAGTCCACAGATAGATCACTGGAGCTTGCACATTTTGTTAGACCCTTTAGGATTGACAAAACCTTCTGGTTGCATCATATACAACTCTTCTTTAATAAATCCATTAAGGATTGCAGTTTTGTTATCCATTTGCCAGATTTCTTAAAATGAGGCAATTGCTAACATGATTCGGACAGATTTAAGCATAGATACGAGTGAGAAACTCTCATTGTAGTCAACACCTTGAACTTGTCAAAAACCTTTCGCGACAATTATAGCTTTGTAGATAGTAACACTACTATCAGCGTCCGTCTTCCTCTTGAAGATCCATTTAATATCAATGGATCGCCGATCATTGGGCAAGTCAATCAAAGTCCATACTTTGTTCTCATACATGGATCTCACCTCAGATTTTATGGCCTCAAGCCATTTTGCGGAATCTGGGCTCACCATCGCTTCCTCATAGTTCGTAGGTTCGTCATGGTCAAGTAACATGACCTCCAGAACAGGATTATCATACCACTCTAGTGCGGATCTCACTCTGATTTACCTACGAGGTTCGGTAGTAACTTAATCTGAAGTTACATGATCATCATCATTAGCTTCCTCACTAATTGGTGTAGTAGTCACAGGAACAGATTTCTGTGATGAACTACTTTCCAATAAGGGAGCATGTACAGTTACCTCATCAAGTTCTACTTTCCTCCTACTCACTTCTTTCAAGAGAAACTCCTTCTCTAGAAAGGATCCATTTTTAGCAACGAATGTCTTGCCTTCGGATCTGTGATAGAAGGTGTACCCAATTGTCTCCTTTGGGTATCCTATGAAGACACACTTTTCCGATTTGGGTTTGAGCTTATCAGGTTGAAACTTTTTCATATAAGCATTGCAACCTCAAACTTTAAGAAACGACAGCTTAGGTTTCTTGCCAAACCATAGTTCATATGGTGTCGTCTCAACGGATTTAGATGGTGCCCTATTTAACGTGAATGCAACTGTCTCTAATGCATAACCCCAAAACGATAGTGGTAGATCGGTAAGAGACATCATAGATCACACCATATCTAATAAAGTACGGTTATGACGCTCAGACACACCATTATGCTGTGGTTTTCCAGGTGGCACGAATTTGTGAAACTATTCCACATTGTTTTAATTGAAGACCAAACTCGTAACTCAAATATTCGTCTTCGCGATCAGATCATAGAAACCTTATTTTCTTGTCACGATGATTTTCCACTTCACTCTGAAATTCTTTGAACTATTCAAATGTTTCATATTTATGTTTCATCAAGTAGATATACCCATATCTGCTCAAATCATCTGTGAAGGTCAGAAAATAACGATACCCGCCGCGAGCCTTAACACTCATCGGAACGCATACATCAGTATGTATTATTTCCAATAAGCCAGTTGCTTGCTCCATTGTTCCAGAGAACGGAGTTTTAGTCATCTTACCCATAAGGCATGGTTCGAAAGCATCAAGTGATTCCAAAATCCCATCAGCATGGAGTTTCTTGATGCGATTTACACCAATATGACCTAAACGGCAGTGCCACAAACAAGTTGCACTATCATTATTAAATTTGAATCTTTTGGCTTCAATATTATGAATATGTGTATCATTACGATTGAGATCCAACAAACCATTTTCGTTGGTGTGTATGACCATAGAAGGTTTTATTCATGTAAACAGAACAACAATTGTTCTCTAACTTAAATGAATAATCGTATTGCAATAAACATGATCAAATCATATTCATGCTCAACGCAAACACCAAATAACACTTATTTAGGTTCAACACTAATCCCGAAAGTATAGGGAGTCTGCGATGATGATCATATCAATCTTGGAACCACTTCCAACACACATCATCACTTCACCCTTACCTAGTCTCTGTTTATTCTGCAACTCCCGTTTTGAGTTACTAATCATAGCAACGGAACTAGTATCAAATACTTAGGGGTTGCTATAAACATTAGTAAAGTATACATCAATAACATGTATATCAAATATACCTTTGTTCACTTTGCCATCCTTCTTATCCGCCAAATACTTGGGGCAGTTACGTTTCCAGTGACCGGTTCCTTTGCAGTAGAAGCACTCAGTCTCAGGCTTAGGTCCAGACTTGGGCTTCTTCACTTGAGCAGCAACTCGCTTGCCGTTCTTCTTGAAGTTCCCCTTCTTCCCTTTTCCCTTTTCTTGAAACTAGTGGTCTTGTTAACTATCAACACTTGATGGTTTTCTTGATTTCTACCTTCGTCGATTTCAGCATCACGAAGAGCTTGGGAATCATTTCCGTTATCCCTTGCATATTATAGTTTATCACGCTAACTTGGTGATGGTGACTAGAGAATTCTGTCAATCACTATCTTATCTGGAATATTAACTCCCACTTGATACTAGCAATTGTAGTACCCAGACAATCTGAGCACATGCTCACTGCTTGAGCTATTCTCCTCCATCTTTTAGCTATAGAACTTGTTGGAGATTTCATATCTCTCAACTTGGGTATTTGCTTGAAATATTAACTTCAACTCCTGGAACATCTCATATGGTCCATGACGTTCAAAACGTCTTTGAAGTCCCGATTCTAAGCCGTTAAGCTTGGTGCACTAAACTATCAAGTAGTCATCATACTGAGCTGGCTAAACGTTCATAACGTCTGCATCTGCTCCTGCAATAGGTGTGTCACCTAGCGGTGCATCATGGACATAATTCTTCTGTGCAGCAATGAGGATAAACCTCAGATCATGGATCCAATCCGCATCATTGCTACTAACATCTTTCAACTTAGTTTTTCTCTAGGAACATATCAAAATAAAACAGGGGAGCTAAACGCGAGCTATTGATCTACAACATAGATATGCTAATACTACCAGGACTAAGTTCATGATAAATTTAAGTTCAATTAATCATATTACTTAAGAACTCCCACTTAGATAGACATCCCTCTAATCCTCTAAGTGATCACGTGATCCAAATCAACTAAACCATAACCGACCATCACATGAAATGGAGTAGCTTTCAATGGTGAACATCACTATGTTGATCATATCTACTATATGATTCACGCTCGACCTTTCAGTCTCAGTGTTTCGAGGCCATATCTGCATATGCTAGGCTCATCAAGTTTAACCTGAGTATTCTGCGTGTGCAAAACTGGCTTGCACCCGTTGTAGATGGACGTAGAGCTTATCACACCCGATCATCACGTGGTGTCTGGGCACGACGAACTTTGGCAACGGTGCATACTCAGGGAGAACACTTTTATCTTGAAATTTAGTGAGAGATCATCTTATAATGCTACCATCAATCAAAGCAAGATAAGATGCATAAAAGATAAACATCACATGCAATCAATATAAGTGATATGATATGGCCATCATCATCTTGTGCTTGTGATCTCCATCTTTGAAGCACCGTCATGATCAGCATCGTCACCGGCGCGACACCTTGATCACCATCATAGCATCGTTGTCGTCTTGCCAATCTTATGCTTCCACGACTATCGCTATCGCTTAGTGATAAAGTAATGCATTACAACGCAATTGCATTGCATACAATAAAGTGACAACCATATGGCTCCTGCCAGTTGGCGATAACTCGGTTACAAAACATGATCATCTCATACAATAAAATTTAGCATCATGTCTTGACCATATCACATCACAACATGCCCTGCAAAAACAAGTTAGACGTCCTCTACTTTGTTGTTGCAAGTTTTACATGGCTGCTACGGGCTTAGCAAGAACCGAACTTACCTACGCATCAAAACCACAACGATAGTTTGTCAACTTGGTGCTGTTTTAACCTTCACAAGGACCGGGCGTAGCCACACTTGGTTCAACTAAAGTTGGAGAAACTGACAACCGCCAGCCACCTATGTGCAAAGCACGTCGGTAGAACCAGTCTCGCGTAAGCGTACGTGTAATGTCGGTCCGGGCCGCTTCATCCAACAATACCGCCGAACCAAAGTATGACATGCTGGTAAGCAGTATGAATTATATCGCCCACAACTCACTTGTGTTCTACTTGTGCACAACATCAACGCATAAAACCTAGGCTCGGATGCCACCGTTGGGGAACGTAATAATTTAAAAAAATTTCCTACGCACACGCAAGATCATGGTGATGCATAGCAACGAGAGGGGAGAGTGTTTTCTATGTACCCTCATAGACCGGAAGCGGAAGCGTTAGCACAACGCGGTTGATGTAGTCGTACGTCTTCACGGCCCGACCGATCAAGCACCAAAACTACGGCACCTCCGAGTTCTAGCACACGTTCAGCTCGATGACGATCCCCGGACTCCGATCCAGCAAAGTGTCGGGGAAGAGTTCTGTCATCACGACGACGTGGTGACGATCTTGATGTTCTACCATTGCAGGGCTTCGCCTAAGCACCGCTACAATATTATCGAGGATTATGGTGGAGGGGGGCACCGCACACGGCTAAGAGAACGATCACGAAGATCAACTTGTGTGTCTAGAGGTGCCCCCCCTGCCCCTGTATATAAAGGAGCAAGGGGGAGAGGTCGGTCGGCCCTTGGGGCGCGCCAAGGAGGGGGGGATTCCTCCTCCTAGTAGGAGTAGGACTCCCCTTCCCTAGTCCAACTAGGAAGAGAGAAGGGGGAAGGAAGGAGAGGTAGAGGGAAAGGGAAGGAGGGGCCGCACCCCCTCCCCTAGTCCAATTCAGAGTCCCCATGGGAGGGGGCGCGCCACCTCCTGGGCTGCTGCCCTCTCTCTCCCCTCAGGCCCACTAAGGCCCAATACTTCCCCGGGGGTTCCGGTAACCCTTCCGGCACTCTGGTTTTCTCCGAAATCACCCGAAACACTTCCGGTGTCCGAATATAGCCGTACAATATATCGATATTTATGTCTCGTCCATTTCGAGACTCCTCGTCATGTCCGTGATCATATCCGGGACTCCGAACAACCTTCGGTACATCAAAATATATAAACTCATAATGAAACTGTCATCGTAACGTTAAGCGTGCGGACCCTACGGGTTCGAGAACAATGTAGACATGACCGAGACACGTCTCCGGTCAATAACCAATAGCGGAACCTGGATGCTCATATTGGCTCCTACATATTCTACGAAGATCTTTTTCGGTCAGACCGCATAACAACATACGTTGTTCCCTTTGTCATCGGTATGTTACTTGCCCGAGATTCGATCGTCGGTATCTCAATACCTAGTTCAATCTCGTTATCGGCAAGTCTCTTTACTCGTTCCATAATACATCATCTCGCAACTAACTTTGCATTGCTTGCAAGGCTTAATTGATGTGCATTACTGAGAGGGCCCAGAGATACCTCTCCGACAATCGGAGTGACAAATCCTAATCTCGAAATACGCCAACCCAACATGTACCTTTGGAGACATGTGTAGAGCACCTTTATAATCACCCAGTTACTTGTGACGTTTGGTAGCACACAAAGTGTTCCTCCGGCAAACGGGAGTTGCATAATCTCATAGTCACAGGAACATGTATAAGTCATGAAGAAAGCAATAGCAACATACTAAACGATCCGGTGCTAAGCTAATGGAATGGGTCATGTCAATCACATCATTCTCCTAATGATGTGATCCCATCAATCAAATGAAAACTCATGTCTATGGCTAGGAAACATAACCTTCTTTGATCAACGAGCTAGTCAAGTAGAGGCATACTAGTGACACTCTGTTTGTTTATGTATTCACACATGTATTATGTTTTCGGTTAATACAATTCTAGCATGAATAATAAACATTTATCAGGATATAAGGAAATAAATAATAACTTTATTATTGCCTCTAGGGCATATTTCCTTCACAAACCCCTTGATTGTGTTTACTGCTTGGAACAAGAGTCTTGTTCTCACCTATTTTTTGAATGTATAGTTGCTAAACATCTCTGGGCCCACATTGAGGAATATTTCTCTAGTCAGATTGGCTCATCCTTAGAATCTGTCGCCAGATTCTGGACTGCTACCAAAAATGCTTAGTTTTAAACATTGTTAGCTCAGCTGTCCTTTGGTGCCTTTGGAAATATAGAAATGCTATGATTTTCAGTAACACCTCCTGGATTTCCATTCCGCAGGTCTAGAGGTTGATCAGAAACATGGTGAGGAACTGGGCGATTCTCTCCTCCGGATCGGACAAGGACAAGTTGATGAGCTTCGTGGAAACCCTAACAAGATCCCTCCAAAAACCGTTGGCGATCACTTGTGGCTGAACAAGGCTCGACCTGCTTTGGGGCTGGACCCGTGGGCTCGTCTCAAGATCTCTGATGAGGATGATGGGCACCTGGCGCCGAAAAAGAGGGACATCCACCATGCTACGCCTTCCAGCCCGGTCTCTCCCCTTGCTTACTGGTCGCCGCAGGCTGACACGACCCCTCGACTGAAGACCATGAAGGCTTCGTTGGACCCTCCTTGTGTCATTTGAGTGCTCTATCCGCTCTGCCTTTGGCACCGCTCGGGTGATTTGTGTTATTCAGAGAACTTGTTCATCCACCCCCTAGTTTGTAGCTTTTCTACCTTTGCTTTCGAACTGCTCTTTGAGCTGCTGTATCAGAATATGTTATGGTTTCGTTCTCAACAATGGAACCGGGGAGATACTCCCTGTTTTTCTAAAAAAATTTATTTCATATGTTATTATATATTATTTTTATTGTCATCATATATTTAACAGATACTTATATATGTAAGAAAACAATATCCCACATCTTATTAACTTATAAAAATAATTTCTTAACAAATAAAATCCTGGATTGTTTTGGCACGAAAATCCTAATGATTGTGTACAAAAGCTTGGTAAGATTTAAGGACGAATGTAATAATATCACTTATTATTTAAATATATTTATAACAAAATGCTCAACCCCTTTTTTCTTTTTGATAATATTGCTGGCCCAACCCAACATTATAATTAGAATCAGCCCAGCAAAATCGTGTATTTCGAGAAAGTGCAAATGGCCTGTAATTTTTTAGGAAATAAAATAAACGGGCCGCATGGACGCTACATTATTTGTTCACCCAGCCTAGCTAATGGCTGTAATTCAAAAAAAAGATCAAATTGACTGTAAATTCTACCGCGCAGAAAAAAGACTGTAAATTCTGAAAAAATGGGTTGAATACGTGTCACATTTTTGGAGGCTGAAATGTGGGCCAATAGGTCGAAACCAATGCAAGTTGTCGTCAATTTAGTCAACAAATGATTCTGACATGTTAGCCGTTGGATTTACATCCAACGACAGGCATCCATCTTCAATCTCTCGTCTTCTTCCTCCAGCGCCGCCGGGACCACCTCCCGCCTCCTGCTGCTAGCAGCTCTGCTTAGCATGCTTCGCTATGTAGCACTACTCCACCATTGGCCAGGCCATCCCTCCACCCCTCCACACTTCCTGTTCTTCTCCACCGACTGCCGAACCACACCGCACTAGAACCAGTTAACCCTCGTACACCTCTCCGTCTGCGACTCTACTCCCGCGTCTTCCCATCTCTGGCTCGTTGCTGTCCGGGGCCTCGCCGTTGTCCACCACCTTGGATGCGCTCGGCGCGGCGTGGTCAACATGGTCAACGAACGACACCATCGGAAGTAGACTGTGCGTGGAGAGGCTGACAGCTGGGTCCACGGCCGCACACAAGGAAATGCCTCCTTATTACGCGCAAAATAATGATTCCTCCACCTGACATCTGGGACCCACCGGAAGGGCCTATGTATTTCACGAAATAAAGTGCCCCCCGCTGACATGTCGGACCCACCAGCTATCTTCGCACGCAAGGAAGTGCCTCCTTATTACGCACAAAAAAAATGAATATTCCCCCTGCCAGCTAGAACCCAGCATAGTGGGAGGCTGACTTGTGGGCCTACCAAGTTGACGGGGATGGAGGGCTTTGTCAACTTAGTCAACATGAACGATTGTAGCTCCTGTTACCGTATGATGTTCATCCAACGGCCGTAGTGCTTCTTCAACCTCTGGTCTTCTTGCTCCAGCCGCCCAAACCAGCGCTGGTCGTGCCGCGTGCTCCTGCCTCCCGTGGCCGGCTGTGATGCCGCGGAGGCCTCACCGCCCCCTACTACTCCCACCACTGGCCAGGCCATCCCTCTACTCACCCACACCCCCTGTTAATCTGCGGCGACAGCAGCCTCACACCGCAGCCGAACCAGTGAACCCTCATACTCCTCTTCGCGTGGGCATCCACTGCTGCGTCTTCCCCGGCTCCGAGTCGTCCCCTTCCTAGTCCTCGCCGTCGTCCACCGCCCTGGTGCTCTCGACGTGGCGTGGTCAACATGGTCAACGACCGACTTCCATCGAAAGAGTACTGTACGTGCAGAGGCTGACAGCTGGGTCCACGGCAGCCGCAAGGAAGTGCCTCCTTATTACGCGGAAAATAATTATTCCTCCACCTGACAGCTGGGAACCACCGGACGGGCCACCAGTATTTTGCAAAAGAAATCGTTTCCCCCTGACAGCTGGGACCCACCGGACGGGCCATCGTATTTCGTGAAAAAAATGTTCCCCCCGCTGTCAGCTCGGACCCACCGGAAGTGCCTCCTTATTACGCACAAAAAAATGAATACTCCCCTGGCTAGCTGGGACCCACCTTGCTGGGAGGCTGACTTGTGGGCCTACTAAGTTGACGGGGACGAAGGGCTTTGTCAACTTAGTTAATATGAACGATTCTAGCTCCAGTGACCGTACGATGTCCATCCAACGGCCGTAGTGCTTCTTCAACCTCTAGTCTTCTTGCTCCAGCCGCCCAAAGCAGCACTGGTCATGCCGCATGCTCCTGCCTCCCCTGGCCGGCTGTGCTGCCGCAGAGGCCTCACCGCCCCTACTATTCCCACCGCTGGCCAGGCCCTGCGCCGACGGCAGCCTCACACCGCAGCCGAACCAGTGAACCCTCGTAGTCCTCTCCGCGCGGGCTTCTACTGCCGCGTCGTCCCCTTCCTAGGCCTCGCCGTCGTCCACCGCCGTGGTGCTCTCCGTGCGGCGTGGTCAACGTGGTCAAGGAACGACTTCCATCGGAAGAGTACTATACGTGGAGAGGCTGACAGCTGGGTCCACGGCCACAGCCCAGTTTTTTTGTGATTTGCCAAGTAAGTCGCTTTGTCAGGCATGTTGGGCTGCAAATCTTTCAAGACGAGGAGAGCTTTTATTCGGCTGACCGAGAAAATGGCCCATCAGTAATGAGAAATGGGTTGTACATTTTTAAAACACATCAAATCGGCAATTAGTTTCAAATATCTTTTTTTTCATTTCAAGATTTTAAATTACATTAATTTTTATGCGTGGAGAATTTGTTGGATTTTATTTTGATATACATTTATTTTTAAAATCAGTTTGAATGTGAGTCGAAATTTCAGGATTAAAAACAGTTCGAACCGCACCGAAATATGCAAAATTTCGTATAATTATTTAACCGTTGCCACAATATGGGCTGCAATGCTAACAAAAAGATTATGGGCTCCAAAAAAAACCTTAAGAATTAGCAAATGGGCTGTAAATTATTAGAAATAATGGCAGATGGGATGTATGCTGTTTTCCACAGATTTGAGGCTTTCCTAAAAAAGGTTGACGCACAAGCACTGACTGTTGGATGTCCATCCAACGGCCGCCGTGCTTCTTCAATCTCTGCTCTTCCTGCTCCAGCCGCTCAAACAAGCGTCGGCGGGACTGCCTGCTCCCTCCTCCTCGCGGCCGGCTGTGCTGCCGCGCAGGCCTCACCACCCGACCATACTCCCATCGCTGGCCTAGCCATCCCTCTACTCACCCACACCTGCTGTTATTCTCCGGCGACGGCAGACGAACCAGTAAACCCTCGTACAATCGTACTCCCCTTCGCGTGGGAAACAACTGCCGAGTCTTCACTGCCTCCGTGTCGTCCCCTTCCTAGGCCTCGCCGTCGTCCACTGCCCTGGTGCTCTTGGCGCGGCGTGGTCAACGTGGTCAAGGAATGACTTCCATCAGACGTGGACTGTACGTGGAGAGGCTGACAGCTGGGTCCACGGCGGCACCAAGGAAGTGCCTCCTTATTACACGGAAAATAATGATTCCTTCACCTGATAGTAGGGACCCATCGGACGGGCCATCGTATTTCGCGAAAAAACGTTTCCCCCCTGACTGCTGGGACCCACCAGCTACACCTTCGCACGCAAGGAAGTGCGTCCGGGCAAAAAAATGATTCGCCCCCCTGACTGCTGGGACCCACCAGCCCCTCGATTGATGGGACCCACCAGCTACATCTTCGCACCCAAGGAAGTGCGTCCGGGCAAAAAAACGATTTGCCCCCTGACTGCTAGGACCCACCAGCTACATCTTCGCAGGCAAGGAAGTGCCTGACAGTCGGGACCCACCTGGTCGAAGCGTACGTGGCGTTGTCCTTCTGGCCGCGAACGTGTACGTACATATATACTGGTGGATGTAGAGGTGCACACATGTCGTAGTAGAGGCGGCCATGGTGCAAGAAAGAAAATACGGCCACGTATGTGTACATACGGGCGGGGTCTCGAACGCCTACTCGCGCATACGTACGGCGAGGGCTCGTGTACATGGCTGGGTCGGAACGGAGAAACAACGTCGTCGTCGTGTTCATGGGGAGGCAATGGAATGCGTCGTGTTCATCGGGAGGCAACGTGGCTGGGTCGGAACAGAATGCGTGGTCATGTTCATCGGGAGGGCTTGGACGGAAGAGGCGATGGAAACGAGGCCTGGCGTACCGCACAACGGAGGAAACGGACCTCCTACGATCGAAACGGGGGTCCTGTTGATCGGGAGGGGTGTGGCGTACCACAAAACGGAGGAAACAGACCTCCTACGATCGAAACGGGGGTCCTGTTGATCGTGAGGGGTGTGGCGTACCGCAAACGGAGGAAACGGACCTCCTACGGTCGAAACGGGGGTCCTTTTGATCAGGAGGGGTGTGGCGTACCGCAAAACGGAGGAAACGGACTTGTGTTGGAGCGCTATGGTCGAAACGGGGGTCCTGTTCATTGGGAGGGGTGTGGCGTACCGCAAAACGGGACTCCACGGGATACTGTTCATCTCCATCGTCGACCCCCTACAGCCTCCACGAGCTACTGTTCATCCACCGTCGACCTCCTCCAGCCTCCACGGGCTCCTGTTCATCCAGCCTCCACCGCGCGCTACTCCACCGGCTACTGTTCAACCACCCCTCCACCGTCTACTGTTCATCCAGCCCTCCACACCACAGGGTCCTGTTCAACCACCCCTCCACCATCTACTGTTCATCCTGCCCTCCACACCACGGGGTCCGGTTCATCCACCCCTCCACGGGCACCCCTCCACCGTGTACTGTTCATCCAGCCCTCCACCACACCGTGGGGTCCTGTTCATCCAGAGGCAACGCCACCGCTCACTGTTCATCCAACCCTCCCAGAACGCTCACTGTTCATCCCATTGATCGGCTTCAGTTAGCAGCAGTAGCCAAGGAATCACTCGATCGGGTTCAGTTAACAGCCATCGATCGATCGCTCGGGTTCAGTAACGCATAGCCTGCAGTGCAATCGCTCGGGTTCAGTTAGAGCCCAACGCCTCGCCCGGGTTCAGTTAGAGCCAACGCCTCGCACACACGCGCGTACGTGTACGAGAGAAACACGCATGACTCAGCCCCCGACCTCCCACCGTAACCGGGAACTCCCCGAAATTCCCCCCCTTGCTTCTACCACGGTTTTTTCCGTCATGGACGGCCCAAAGAATGTCACGCAGCTGCGTCTCCGGCCCGCCCAGGATGAAAAGCCCATTTTCTGTCATGATTTTTTGTCATAGAAGTAGGAGCCCACCACATCTATGATGATACCGGGTTTTTTCACAATTATCGTCATAGAAGTGTCATATGTATGACATAATTTTTTTTCGTTCAACCCAAAATGTCACGGATGTGTCTTTTTTTTGTAGTGTATGCTTCAGATGCGATATAGATAAGGCAGTGTCCATCAATAAGTTCCTGTCACCAGTCATGTGATTTGTACATCCACTGTCAAGGGCCCACTCAGTAGCTTTTGGTTGATCATCCTACAGATGAATTAGTGCATCTTACGAACTCATATACTTCATCAGTGAAGAATATGACATCAAATTCATCAGATCAATTTCATCAAGCAATAGAATAGGTATAGCAGTATGAGGATGTGAGAAATGAAAGTTCATTTCTTCATGATTAGCTTGCGTCCTTTCAAGCATATTCAGGTCTCCAACAAATTCTTCAGACGTTTAAGTTCGTCTGGAGACCTGACCCTGGATAAGAGATTAGTTCTTTTTCTTCACCACCCACATCTGGAGGGGTGGCAAAGAGTTCATCATTCTGCGAGCTCCATAAGAGAAAGGTGGCATAGAAGCCAGTCCACTTCGTTTCACAGGAGAGGGGTTAGAGTAAGCATATGAATAAGCAGAGAAATTCTTTGAGGACTTATTATCATAATGGTTTGAAGAATAATGCACATATTCATAGCCCTTAGTCTTTCCCTGCGAAACAGAAGTGTTAGCACGATGGTGTCCATATGAGGATTTTGATCCACATGAGGAAGTTGGTCTGTGTGAGGACTTGGATCCATATGAAGACTTTGGTCCATATGAAGAATTTGATCTAGGGTTCCTATTCTTCACAGGCAGTGTCATGATGACATTCACCTGAAGAGTTTCAAGGCACCTGTTGGGAACCCATATTTTCTTCATAGGGGGGCCATTCCTGTAGTTAGTGCCAACATATCTAGCAAATACTTCACCATTCTGATTTTTGAATAGTTTATAGTTGGAGTCAAATGACTCATCAGAAGAATATGAAGATTCACATGTAAAGCCAGATAAAGTGGATGGATCTACGGGAGGTCCCTTTGCCGCAATCCATGAGGTTTTGGGATACTGCCCAGGTTTCCAATAGGTCCCATGAGCATTGAGTTTCCTCTCAAAGGCAATACCCTCCTTCCTAGGGTTCGTGTTGAGGATCTGCTTTTTAAGCACATCACAAAGAGCCTGATGCCCTTTGAGGCTTTTGTACATGCCTGTCACATACAATTCCTTCAGCCCTGCATTGTCAGTGATACTAGTAGCATCCTCAGATGAGGAATTTGTAATAGCAGAGACAGTTGGAGAATTTGCAGCAATAGAAGCATTTGAACTTTCAGGTGAAGAATTAGCAGGTTCACGTTCAATGCATTTCAAACATGGTGGAATGAATTCATCCTGAGCGGCACTGATCTGTTGAACAAGCAATGAATCACGTTCCTTCTAAAGATCTTCATAACTCACCCTTAGCTTTTCAAGATCTTGCTTTCTTTGAATAAATTCATAAGAAAGCTTCTCATGATCAGATAAGGGAGTGTTATGATGACTTTGAAGGTTGTCAAACTTGGACTGAAGTCTCTAAATATTATCAGTCAAGGTTTGAGTGCGATCCATTTCTTCACCCAACATATCATCGCTTTCATCTAGCATGTTTTGAACTTTTTCCAAAGCTCTTTGTTGTTTAGTGGCAAGGGAAGCAATTTTGGTATAGCTGGGTCCAAATTCATCACCAGATTCATCATCACTAGACTCAGATAGGTAGCATTCAGTTACCTTGGCACCTTTTTCCATAAGGCATGGTGTAGAGGATGATGATTCTGGATCGAAAGTCATCGTCTTGAGCGATTCCTTGAAATCCTCAAACCAGGGATCATGACGAGTTCGATGACCTTCATAGACCTCAGAGAGTCGGTCCCAGATAAGCTTCGCATGGCTGAGATGCATAATATTCCTGAACTGATTTTGGGACAAACAGGAGCAGATGATGTCCTTCACCGTGAGGTTAAGTAGAGTGTACTTGCGAATATCATCAGCCTCCGCCATCTTGCATAGATCAGTAAGACCAATCTCAGTGACGGTCCACAGTTCGCTGTTCATCGCCATGAGGCGCTTCTTCATCATGGCCTTCCACTTGGGATAATCATGACTGTTAAATATGGGGCATGTCAATTTCTTCATTCCTACGATCGACATAACTAAAACTCCAGGCGGTTAAACCAAAATCACACATAAAAGTGCGTTATATCGACTAGAGGGGGTGAATAGGCAATTTTTACAAATTTGTCACTGAGGAATTTCAGGGTGAGGAAATTCCTAAGCAACAAAATACTTAGCAGCGGAATAAGTACTCAGATGCAAGCATAACAGAGCAGTAGCATAGTGATCATGATGAAATAAAAACAAGCACAGAGTACAAGTAGCGTAAACACAGGATAAGCAGGCTGAAGACAAATTGACTAAACAAATAGGATTGAGGAAATTGTGAAAGTATTCAGTCAAAGTCTTCAAATAGTAACGACCAAGTACTTCAACACAAGAATGAGGAAATGAAAGGGTTGAGGAAGTAGAACCAGTAGCTTGGTGAAGACAGTGATTTGGTAGACCAGTTCCAACTGCTGTGACGGTTGTACGTATGGTTGGAGAGGCTAGGTATTTAAACCCGAGGACACACAGTCCTCACCGTATTCCTTAAGCTAAGGTCACACAGACCTCGCCCAATCACTCGTGGTAAGTCTTCAGGTGACTTCCAAACCTTCACAGACTTGGTCACTCGACGATCCACGATTTTCTCTTGGATGCTCTAGACCATGATGCCTAACCGTCTGGAGGATGCACAGTCCTCAAAGGTAACAAGCGTCGGTTTCACACAGGAACAATCTCTTCAGTGATGCTCAATCAGTTTGGGTTTGTAGGTGTTTGGGTTTGGGTTTTTCCTCACTTGATGATTTTCGCTCAAAGTCCTCGGAGGATGGGATGCTCTCAATGACAAGTGTCAGTTTCTCGGAGCAGCCAACCAACTAGTGGTTGTAGGGGGTGGCTATTTATAGCCTAGGGAGCCGCCCGACAAGATAAGACATAAATGCCCTTCAATGATATGACCATTAGGTGGGTAGATATTTTGGGACAGCTGGCGTGTAGCACAGCAACGGTCGGATATTTGAATACCAAATTCCTCAAGGCTATCATGTTCCTCACTTGTTGGTAATCCGCACTGGCGAATTCCTAACTCCTCGGTGGGAATAAATTCCTCAAAGACCAGAAGATCTTAATCTCTGTCACTGGAGAAATTGACTAAACTGTACAAGATTTCCAATGGCTTCACTCGAAAGGATTGGTAGGTGTAGGATTTTGAGATGAGCATCACTTGGAAACTTTTCCTTAGTTTTACCTCGACCCCCTTTAACAGTACGGTGTTTCCTATGACTCAAGAAAGAGAAAATGAAACTACGAAAACAAAAGCCTTCACACTTCATATTCCTCGCATGAATATCAAGTCTTCGGGATCACATCAAATTCTTCACTTTCAAAGTCTTCAGAAGGCCAAAGTTTTCAGTTGAAGACATTCATTTTTAGGGGTCGACTTTCACTGTAAATATCAAACTCCTCATAGACTTATAGACATGTGTACACTCACAAACGCATTAGTCCCTTAACCTATAAATGAAGGAGCAGTACTGATCTTCTCTGCCATAAACCCCACTGCACAGAAGCGCCTCCTTTCACCCAACCCCTCCAGGCCTCGACCCCTCTTCACGGTTGGGGTTTAACTCCACTAATTCGTGACCTGTCCTTCCCCTTACAATTCCATTCCCACCCCTCGGCCGCAAATTCATTCTTCTCCACCCTCATCAATCGGTCGATTCCGCCTGTGGAGGATTTGGGCACGACTGCCTGTGGCGGCGGTGAGTCAGTGGCGGGGGTCGATCGAAGCCGAGACGACTCGTCGCAATGCCGACGGCGATAGTGACGCCCAACGCGGTGATCCACCAGCAGTACGACGCCAAGGCCGTCTACAGGGTGGATGAGGTGCGGGAGGCTGTTGACGGCATCTACCCCGGCCTCGCGCTACCGCAGAGCACCAGGTGCATCTACCGCTGCCAGCTCGACATCCCCGGGGTGCTCAGCATCTCCACCCCGGGGACCTTCGCCAGGAAGAAGGAGGCCGAGCAGGCCACCGCGTAGATCGCCATCGAAAAGGTAAACTGGTTAGGGCTGGTGGCGGCATGGGGTTCTGCTTCCTCCCTATGCATGTAGGTTGCCAAGTTTTCTACCGCTGGGGCTTTAGGGTGTGTTTGTAACATTATTAGGCTGTCTTACCTGTAGTGCATGATTCGGGCCGGTACTGTGTCTCTCCCTCTTGTTGTCTTACCTGAAAAGGGGGACAAGGACTAGTTGCAATTCTCTAGATTCAGATGTTTCTTTCTGGCATGAATTAATGCCCCATTATGTTGAGGCAGCAATATTATCTTGTATCTTAGTCTTAGATACCAACATTTGGCTTCTGAGGTCAGTAACCCAGTTTGAAGAATCCATCCTTGGCGAATGAGTTGTGTACTATAGCCCATGTCTCGTTGTCCTTTTCTACCGATAATTCTCATAAACAATGATGAGGAACTTCAGTAAGAAGGTGTGCAATTATAACATAGCTAGCTGTTTGGCCTTTTTTATAACATAGTTCCATGATGTGCAATGTTCCTCATGCTATGGGCAAGTTACAATAATCATTTGTTTTTTCTATTGTAGCTTGGTATTCAACCCACATCAAATATCCCTAATACACCTGAAGAAGCTTGGGAGGAACTTATTCGTTGGCTATCTCGCTTTTTTACAAATGAGGTCTATATTTTTACCTGATCTTGGTATTGTATCTTCAAAGTTTAAGATTTAAGTATGTACAAATGTAAGTTCATAGGAAGAAAAAGGTAGATTGGAATTTTCATGGTGTTGCCCATTTCAAGGGAACTCTATCTTCCCCTCTCCTGGCACTGGAATCCTTGCATTTGATGGCTAGCTTGTTTTCGCAGGGCATAATTAATAACTATTGTTAATATTTTTTATAAGAGTTTCATAATGAGGACCATCATGGAAGTGAAATATCTTGTTTATAGTTATCTGTCGTAAACGACAGACTGGTAGAACATACTATCATTTTTTTCTTTGGGCACTTTTCCGCTCATGTTTTTACACTCTCTGACAATTCTCTTATCATGTCTGAGCACATGTTTCAATATGATATCTAAATATAGGTCTTGAAGTCTCAATCATTTTCCCTATCAATTTTAGATGTTAATTGAAGCACACATTTATTTATCTACGCTATCCTTCTGAGTTCCGATTATTCAATACCTGTTGGATTATGGATGGGCTTAGGCTCATGTAAGACAATAATCCCTGGTTAATCTCTAAGGCCCATGCATGTGTACATCAAGTGGTGGGAAGTATGGGAAGCTTAGTACCATAGTGCTATAGTAAGAAGAGTGAGACCTCTTTATAAGGGTTGCTCCATCACTTGCTATTAGGAGCTTGGGAATAGGAGTTGTACACGCGCGGTCCTCCTCCTCCGCCGCTCACCTCGCCTCGCCTCGTCACGACGCGCGTGCGTGCGCCGCGGGTTGCGGGAATGATCCTAGCCGAAGCTTATTTTTGCCGGTCAAGAATGGTTAATTAATCTCGTATTAATATGAGTCGCGTACGGAAGTGCCACTGTTCGAGACGTTGGACCGTGGGCTGTTCATGGACTCGGTCATGGGCCTGAGCCCAGGCCCATCTACTCGAAGGCCTATATAAGAAGGCACTGGCTAGTGGAGTGAACCCTAAATCAGTTCACTCACTCCCTATCGTACAACCCTAGCCGTCATCTACTGGTCCTCTCACTGAGCTGTCTCCGACGATCCCATCCTGACGACCGCGTGCACGGTTGGTCAGGAGAGCAGGTGCCTCCGGAACCCTGTTGTTCGAGATCCTACTCGGGAGAATGACAATAAGGTTTTTGGGGAGCGCCTCGACGCGACTGCTCCCGATCCGTCCCTTTCTTCGTCCACCTCTGCTTCCACTACTTCTTCTACATCGACTCCATGGCCGACGACGAAGTCGCCAAGAAGAAGGCCTTGGCTGATGCCGAGGCTGCTGCTGTCATCGCCGCATTGGCCTGGCCAACCGGAGGGTATGACTCGTTCATCCCCTATTTTCTCATTCATGTGCTAGCCGTATATATGCTGTGCATAGATGGTTCGGTTCTATGTACTATACGTGCTCACATGCTTAGGTATCGGTATGAGATGCATAACGTATTTGCCATGTTTACTGTCTACTCATCGATTAGATTGATCGAGAAAGTGCTAATATTTCCAACAATCCGAAAACCTTATTTTAGGCACTTTTTGACTCATGGCTTCGCCGCTACTCTAAAACCGGAAAAGTTTACTAGAACGCATTTTAAGCGTTGGAAGACAAGGACCACCTTGTGGCTCACAGGAATGAACGTGTTCTGGGTTAGTGGTGTGTCTCCCATGGTAGCGATTGCTCCTGAACAGGAGAATAAATTTAGGGAGGCAACCACCATCTTTCTGGGAGCCGTTCTTACTGTGATCGGAGACAAGCTTCTGGACGCATATCTCCATGCGTGTTGCCAAGAATTTTTGGGATGCACTCGAAGCTAAATTCGGTGCAACCGATGCTGGAAGCGAGTTGTATGCTATGGAGCAGTTCCATGATTACAAAATGGTTGATAATTGTTCTGTACTGGACCGGGCCTATGAGATACAATGCATCGCTAAGGAGCTGGAGCTCCTGAAGTGTGAGTTACCGGACAAGTTTGTCGCAGGTTGCATTATTGCAAAACTCCCTCCTGGATGGAGGAACTTTGCTACTTCTCTCAAGCACGTGCGACGTGAATTCTCTGTTGAGGATGTGATTGGTCATCTAAGTGTTGAGCAGAACTCGAGAGCAAAGGACTCACACGTGAAAGGGGCAGAGGGTTCTTCTAGCACTAATATGGTGCAGAAGAACTCCCACAAGTTCAAGGGAAAGAACTCTGTCCAGCAGAATACTACCTTTAAGAAGAAGGGTAAGAAGACCTTCAAGAAGAACAAGAAGGATGAGGGCTGCTTTACTTGTGGTTCGGTTGGACATTGGGCCAACAAGTGCCCAAACAAGTATAAGAAGTCAGGACAGGACACCAAGTCTGTCAATGTCACTTTGAGCAACAATGATGGGGCATCTGGGTATGGTAATCTGTTTACCATACTTCCAGTTTGTCAGTCCACCGATTGGTGGGTTGACACTGGGCCAATATTCATGTGTGTGCTGATGTGTCTTTGTTTTCTTCTTACCAGGTCACACGAGATTGTTCCGTCCTGATGGGGAATGGATCGCATGCTTTTGTTCATGGTGTTGGCACGGTAGATCTGAAGTTTACTTCGGGAAAGATCGTGCAACTAAAGAACATGTAGCATGTCCCCGCCATCAAGAAGAATCTCGTTAGTGGCTCCCTTCTATGTAAAGAAGGGTTTAAGTTAGTATTTGAATCTAACAAAGTAGTCGTATCTCATAATGGACTATTTGTTGGAGAAGGATATGATTGTGGTGGTTTGTTCTGCCTTTCCCTGTAGGATTTCTGTAATAAAGTCGTGAATCAAATTCATTCCAGTGTGAACAAATGTGAGGTTTGGCATACACATCTTTGTCACACAAATTTTGGTTGTTTGATGCGGCTAGCTAAGATGAATCTAATCCTGAGTTTCACTTTATCCAAAGGCTCTAAGTGCCATGCGTGTGTGCAAGCAAAGCAACCTTGTAAGCCTCACACGCCTGTGAAGGAGAGACACCTGGCACCACTAGAGCTCATACGTTCAGATCTCTGTGAGATGAATGGTGTGTTGACTAAAGGTGGAAAGAAATACTTCATGACTTTGATTGACGATTCCACTAGATTCTGTTATGTGTATTTGTTAAATATAAAGGATGAGGCTCTACACTACTTTAAAATCTATAAGGCTAAAGTTGAGAACCAACTTGAGAAGAAAATAAAACGAGTCCAGTCTGATCGTGGTGGAGAGTACTTTTCTAGTGAGTTTGATTTATTCTGTGTGGAACATGGTATTATTCATGAGAGGACGCCTCCCTATTCACCCCAGTCAAACGGGGTTGCTGAACGGAAAAATCGTACTCTAACTGATCTGGCTAACGCCATGTTAGATACATCGGGTTTATCCAAGGCATGGTGGGGGGGGGGGGCTATATTAACATCATGTCATGTCCTGAATAAAGTTCCCTCAAAGGAT
Source organism: Triticum monococcum (assembly GCA_034509565.1). NCBI lineage: Eukaryota > Viridiplantae > Streptophyta > Magnoliopsida > Poales > Poaceae > Triticum > Triticum monococcum. Next base: position 67,895,380 of record CM067842.1, on the reverse strand, counting down.
AATGAGACTACTCCCTATGAGCAATGAGAAAAGAAAAGAACTACACTCTCTTACTTGCGCACTTGGGGCTGTTTGGCGAAAGTCAATGTGTCGATCCCCAAAAAGTGTAAGCTTGGTCCGAAGACCGCAGACTGCGTTAATTTGGGCTACGCTAAGAATAGTGTTGGCTATAGATTTCTAGTTGTGAAATCCGAGGTACCTGACCAGAAGGTTGGTACAATTATAGAGTCTAAGGATGCTACATTCTTTGAGGATATTTTCCCCATGAGAGATATGCAAAGCACTTCTAGACTGGAATCTGATGAGACTCCTGAACCTGTCATTCCGATGGAATACTATGAACACAGAAGTGATGAAAGTTCCATGGAGGATGACGAGGAAGCTCCTGTCAGGAGCAAGAGACAAAGGACTGCAAAGTCTTCTAGTGATGATTTCCTCGTGTACCTCGTGGATGATGACACTCCCAGTTCCATTTTAGAAGCTTATGCATCTCCGCATGCTGACTACTGGAAGGATGCGGCCCGTAGCGAGATGGATTCCATCATGGCTAACGGGACATGGGAGATCACTGACCGTCCCTATGGTTGCCAACCATTGGGATGTAAGTGGGTGTTCAAGAGGAAGCTTAGGCCCAATGGTACTGTTGAGAAGTACAAGGCTAGGCTTGTGGTCAAGGGTTATACCCAGAAAGAAGAAGAGGATTTCTTCGATACTTACTCACCTATGGCTAGACTGACAACCATTCGAGTGCTACTCGCTGGCTGCCTCGCATGGTCTTCTCGTTCATCAGATGGACGTTAAGACGGCTTTCCTTAACGGAGAGCTAGACGAGGAAATTTACATGCAACAGCCGGATGGCTTTGTAGTAAATGGTCAGGAAAGAAAGGTGTGTAAGCTAGTGAAATCTTTGTATGGCCTGAAACAAGCGCCTAAGCAATGGCATGAGAAGTTTAATACAACTTTGACATCTGCTGGCTTTGTTCTTAACGAAGCTGGAAAATGTGTCTACTATTGCTATGGTTGGGGAGAAGGAGTTATACTGTGTCTGTATGTCGATGACATACTGATATTTGGGAACCACCTCAAAGTCATTGAGGAGGTCAAGGCTTTTCTATCTCATAACTTTGAGATGAAAGACCTGGGTGTGGCTGATGTTATCTTGAACATCAAGCTACTGAGAAATACTGAGGGTGGAATTACACTTTTGCAATCCCGCTATGTTGAGAAGATCTTAGTCGTTTTGGATATTCGGACTGCAAACCTTCTGCGACACCATATGATCCTAGCGTGCAGATTCGAAAGTTCGAAGGCACGGCTGTAGATCAATTGAGATATTCTCAAGTGGTTGGTTCACTGAGGTACCTAGCCTGTGCTACTTGTCCTGACATCTCATTTGCTGTGTGCAAACTGAGCCGATTTGTTTCCAATCCGGGAGATGTGCATTGGCATGCTGTTGAGCGAGTGATGCGCTATTTGCAAGGTACTGTGAACTACGGGATTCACTATTCTGAGTACCCGATGGTACTTGAGGGGTATAGTGATTCGAATTGGATATCTGATGCTGATGAGATGAAAGCCACAAGTGGATATGTCTTCACACTTGGTGGCGGTGCTGTTTCCTGGATGTCTTGCAAGCAGACGATCTTAACAAGATCGACTATGGAAGCAGAACTCACATCATTGGACACATCATGTGTCGAAGAAGAATGCTTTGAGAGCTTTTGATGGATTTGTCGGTGGTTGATAAACCAGTCCCGACTGTCCTTATGAATTGTGACAATCAAACAGTGATTGCCAAGGCTAAGAGTTCAAAGGACAACTTGAAATCCACAAAGCACATAAGAAGAAGATTAAAATCTGTCAGAAAATCAAGAAACTCCGGAGTAATAGCGTTGGATTATATCCAGACAGCTAAGAATCTGGCAGACCCTTTTACAAAAGGGTATCACGGATTGTGATAGAAAATGCATCGAGGGAGATGGGTATGAGACCCACGTAAGTTTCCATGTGGGTAACCCGACCTATGTGATCGGAGATCCTGTGAATTAGGACCTGGGACAACAATCCAGCGGTCAACTGAGGAGAGTATCCTTAATTAATCCACTCCGTTGGAGATGCAATAATACTCTCAATTCTGTAAGGCAGGCTGACTTTTGTCTTAATGTGTTCCAAAGCTTATGTAAGCAAGATGCTAACCTACAGAGCATTCTTTGGAGGAACACACACCTATGTGAGCCCGACTGCTGGTCACAGTCTATGAGATTGGGTGATCTCTAGGAAGCTCATGAGAAGGTATGGAGTATGACTAATAAGCTCCACCCGTGGGGTTTAGCCTTCGGCAGCCACGTATCAGCTGACAATGGGCGAAACTTCTACACGCCAAACTGACAATTCAAGGCATAGTCCATTGTTCAGTTGTGAAGAAGTCTAATCCCGTTGCTTTAGGTGGAAGTTCAATTTAACAGTCTCCACTAAAAATTCTGGTATATCAAACATTGTTTGGAACAGTTGACAAACTTATGTGCCTTGAGATCTGGTGGGGGTTGTTGGATTATGGATGGGCTTAGGATCATATAAGACAAAAAAATCCCTGGTTAATCTCTAAGGCCCATGCATGTGTACGGCAAGTGGTGGGAAGTGTGGAAAGTTTAGTACCATACTGCTACAGTAAGAAGAGTGAGACCTCTTTATAAGGGTTGCTCCATCACTTGCTATTGGGAGCTTGGGAGTAGGAGCTGCACACGCCCGCTCCTCCTCTTCCGCCGCTCGCCTCGTCACGAAGCGCGCGCGCGCCACGGGTTGCGGGAATGAGCCGAGCTGAAGCTTATTTTTTCCGGTCAAGAATGGTTAATTGATCTTGTATTAATTAACGAGTCGCTTACGAAAGTGCCACTATCCGAGACGTTGGACCGTGGGCTATTCGCAGACTCGGTCATGGGCCTGAGCCCAGGCCCATCTACTCGAAGGCCTATATAAGAAGGCGTTGGCTAGTGGAGTGAACCCTAACTCAGTTCACTCACTCCCTATCGTACAACCCTAGCCGTCATCTACTGTTCCTCTCACTGAGCTGTCTCCGGCGATCCCATCCCGACAACCGCGTGCACGGTTGGTCGGGAGAGCAGGTGCCTCCGGAACCCTGTCGTTCAAGATACTGCTCGGGAGAATGGCAATAAGGTTTTTGGGGAGCGTCTCGACGCGGCTGCTCCCGATCCATCCCCGTCTTCGTCCGCCTCTGCTTTCACTACTTCCTCTACATCGACTCCATGGCTGACGACGAAATCGCCAAGAAGAAGGCATTGGCTGATGCCGAGGCTACTGCTGCCGCCGCCATGTTGGCATGGCCAACCGGAGGGTATGAGTCGTTCATCCCCTATTTTCTCGTTCGTGTGCTAGCCGTATATATGATGTTCATAGATGGTTCGGTTCTATGTACTGTATGTGCTCACATGCTTAGATATCGGTATGAGATGCATACCGTATTTGCCATGTTTACTGTCTACTCGTCGATTAGATTAATCGAGAAAGTGCTAATATTTCCAACAATACCTATTCTAACATGGCTTCTATGCTTCATTTCAGAACTTCCCCACATCATCTCATCCTCTTGTTGGGCACTTGAGTGTGACACTCAGAAGACTGGGGGCCTCCTTGGAAAGCCACACATTTCAACCATTGTTTCTTGTGATGTTAAGGTCCATACATTGTGTAAAATTATTGACCCTAAGGCAGAATTTGATCCTCTCTTGGTTCTTTCAATGATCTATAATGCTGCCAAACAATCTCTTGGTGTATCTGTTAGTAACAGAAACTTCTGGATGAAAAGGAAACCAAACAAGCCCGCGTGGGCAATCGGGAGGCCCCAGATCCCATCGGCCGGACCTCCCCCACTCCTCCTCCTCCCTCGCCGCCACCCAAGGGCGCGGCCAGGCGAAGCCTTGCCGTCGCCGGCGGCGGCGGGGACTCGGGCCCTCTCGCTCGGGTGGGGCTGGCGCGGGACAGCGCCCCCGGGCCGGAGCGTGGCGGGCGGGCCGGACGCCACGACGGGTGGTGGTGGCGCATCGGCGACCTCTCTTCCCCGCGGCAGGAGGTCTCGCGATCTGGTGCGTCGCGGCCGCCAGGGACGGCGGCGGCGTGACCGGATCGGTTCGCGGCGGCGTGACCGGATCTATGCCCATGCGTGGGCCTTGATCGCTGGTCTGCCGTCGGCACGGTGGTGGGTGCGACTCGTCGGCAGCTGGGCAGATCCGTAGGATTCTACCCTTGTCTGGTCCTTGACAGCGCGGGCAACTCCGGGGGAAACCCTAGATCTCCTTGGGATCGAACGATGGTGGCGCTTTTGCGTCGTAGTCCCTCTTTAGGGCATTGTTTTGGAGTTTGCTCCGGTTGAAGGGACCAGCGACGTCGGCGGCGCACGTCTGGTGGAGCAACTGCCGATGAAAATCGGGCCGACTACGGTCATGGCGGACGATGGCGGCGTCTTAGATGTCGTTCCCTTGTCGAGGCATCATCGTTGCAGTCTGCGTCATCAGGCTCGGGATGCTCCGGGGGAAACCCTAGATCTGGGTCTTCCAGATCGGACGATGATGGCGTTTTATCACTTTCCCTCCTGGGGGCATCGTTTTGGAGTAAGTGCTGGCTGGGGGGATGGTGGAGCGGTGCTTCATCTCACACATTGATGGCGACGGATATCGGCGGCATGGCGCTGTGGAGGCTCAGCGTCCGATGCACGGAGATGGACTCACGCAGGAGGAGGTTGCTGTCCGGCGTCATGGTGACGTCGATGACAGAGTGGCCAGACAAGGTAGAAGTCTCAATATGATCTGAAGACGGACCTGTGGAAGATGGCGGCGACGACACACGAGTGCGTCTGACCGGATTGTGCCCAGACCTGGTATGTGGCTCGGCTGGGGCTTCCGAATGAGTTTCGGCTTCCGGCTTTTGATGTTAGGCTTAGGTGAGTGGTTCGGGTAGTGGGCCAACTAGCACCCCTTCATCATTTTGAATAGGAGTAGTGGCATATGTTGCCAAGATGGTGGATTCAGGCACATTGTTGTAATACTTTGTAAGGTCCTCAAGAATAATCAATAAAATGGCCGTATGCATCTTTCAGATGCAGAGGCCGGGGGTCATCCTCCTTTTCTAAAAAAACAGAAACTTCTGGATTCAGATTCAAAGGCCTTATTCCCCTGAGGCTGTTGATTTGGCACTTCAGCGCTGGTCTGGTATTTCAGATCCCATAAGAGTAGAAGCAGTTCTTATTCCATGTGTGTTGGATGATGAACCTAAGATGGTAAGCCTTAATATATGAGAGAATGAACATTACATGGGTGATATAGCATCGAAGCTCTCTGCAACTGATTCATCTCATGTCCTTGTCTCAAGGTCAGTACAGAGTCTGTGATTGGTGAAGTCTTGATTTCTGAACCTTTACAGCAAATTGGTTGTGCTGACAGTTTAAAGCATTTTTCTTACTGCAGAACAGTTGACAAAGCATCTTTTGAGATGAGGTTTTTTTTCCCAGCTCCGGATGTACAATTTGTTTCTGATTTATCAAAACAATTGGTGGATGATCGTGGAGATCGCAATATGAACTGCGTAATAAATAAGCGAGCTTCCTACATTTCTGGCCAAACAATTTATGGAGATGCAGTTTTGGCAAATGTTGGATACACAAGGAGAGATACAGAACTTCAAACTGATCATGTCAATCTATGTACCTATTACAGGTACAAGCTTGTTGACGATTTCACTTGTACGCTATGTGTTTGCAGCAAAACTGCAATCTTCTATGAATAAGTGATACACCAGCTAACGATCTATAGGGAATCGTAATCTAGCTGTAGATGCCGGTCATTCATCAATTTCTCTCCATTGTGTTCTAGTTATCTTCGATTTTGAGACTGTTTTTCTCTGTCTTGTAGCAACTACTCTTTCTCGCCCTATTTTATATTTTGTTTATGTAACATGCTTTTGGATCCTCAGGATTCTTCTGCGAAAATTACCTGATGGAATTTACAAGATCTCCAAGGACTCGATTCTTGTGGCAGAGCTTCCGTGTGTTTATACTCGTACCAGTTGGAAAGGCCCCTCTCCACGAGATCTCCTTTGCTCTTTCTGTCGCCTCCAGAGGCTATCAGAACCCCATTTCGCTGCCAATGGGGTAAGTGCATCCTGTAATGTCTTAGGATCAGCTGTGGGCTCTGAAGAGATGGGGTCACCAAAAGCAACCGCAGGAAATCAGTGCGCAAATGATGGAAGGATTGCCAAAGAAAACCCAGACATGTTCAAGTGCTCTGTCAAAATATATTCAAAGAAGAGGGAGCTTTTACTAGAGTATTCCACAGATTATAGCTGGAGCAAGGAAACTGGTGCTATTCAGAATTCTGCGTTGAAGGTCTTGATTTGGTTCAATCGTTATTTTAAGCAGCTGAACACGCCTGTGGAGAAGCTCTATCTTCCTAAGAGCACTGATGGCCTCACGATATATCCAAATACATTTTTACAAGAATTTGCAATGTGCTTATCTGTCTATGGCAAGACAAGTGGTGGTGATTCAAGAACATGCAGCGCAGTTGGATACTTTTCTATGGATACATCATATCAGCAGCTTGAAAGCAGTGCATTTTTTAACAGACGTTGATGGTCAAGATTCTGGTGTTTTTCCGTCCCATAGATCGTTGGCTTGCATAAGCTACAGTGTTCACCTGTTTATGAAGGACAGCAGAACGAGATATCTCCTAGAAGTCAATAATGAGTTTGAGTTTGAGATAGGGACTGGAGCTGTTAGGAATCAGCTTCAGTCATGTGCAACTCAACTCTCAGTTAATCAAAGTGCATGCTTTGTAGATCAACTGTCTGATAGGGATTTGAGCCTAGCTGCAGCTGGTGAGTTGTCACTGGACCTTTCCAAGATATCTAGAGGTGAGCTACCTATATCAATAGCTCAATCTGACAGTTATCTATGATTGTTGGAATTGGGCTTCAACATCCTTCCTACATCTGAACATCTTTGCAGACAGCTGCCTCTTGGAATTCTCCGTAAAGGTGTTGCAAGTAACTGAACCTTTAGAAGATAGAATGGAGAAGGCCTTGTTCAATCCTCCTTTATCTAAACAGAGAGTTGAATTTGCTGTTCGGCACATCAACCAGCTGCATGCTACAACATTGGTGAATATTACTTTCATCCTAGTTCCTTATTTACAAGTATTGGCTTGTCACTATTAAAGCTGAATTTTTCAGGTTGATTTTGGTTGTGGATCTGGTAGTCTTCTCGACTCACTGTTAGAGCATCCAACAACCCTTGAAAAAATTATTGGTGTTGATATTTCTCGAAAGGGTCTTACGAGAGCGGCAAAGGTTCAAAGTCATGCTCAAATAGTTGTTTACTCTTTGAACCATTTTTCTTTTCCTTTTCAATGATTTATATTTGGATTTGTTTCCTTTTTTTCCCGAATACGCTACGGTCAGCGTATCATTGCATTGATAGAGAGGGGAGAACATACAGGTTAAGCATCGGGGGCACGTACACTACAAGGCGTGCCCGAGATGCAGAGTGAGCATGGAATGGGTTGCTCAGCCCAGATATCAGTCTATGTTACAGGGATGATACTACTCAATCCTTTGGCTCCTGCGCAGGCCCAGAAGCGGGCATCGTCTTGGATCGCCGCCAGGAGCGAGGCGGAGGAGGGTGTGATCTTGTCGAAGATGATCGCATTGCGGTGTCGCCAAATGGACCAGACCGTTAAGGCGGCAACGGTGGAGAGGCCTCGTCTTTTATCTTGAGTCACCATGGTAAGGGATGAGCTCAGCCAGTCCAGAAAGCACATGTCACCATCCGATACGATGAGATCGGGGCAGCACCAGGAAAGAACTCCATGCCAGATTATGCGAGGGAAAACACACTCCACCAGAAGATGCTGAAGGGTCTCCTCATGCTGGGAACACAGCACACAAGCCGGCTCGTGAGGAAGGCCACGGCGTTCCAGCCGGTCGGCCGTCCAACAGCGGTTGACGGAGGCAAGGTACATGAAGAACTTGACGGAGAGGAGGGCACTCGACTTCCAGACGAGGCGCCAGTGCTCGGAAGCAGTAGAACCGTTGAAAAGAGCAGAATAACAGGAGGAAGCGGAGTAAACCCTGTTTTCAGTCCACTTCCCAAGGATGGTGTCGGGCTCTTGAGAAAGATTGACGGTCTGTAGACGACACCAAAGGTCAAAGTACTCCAGCGCAGCCGTCGGGCCCAGATGGCCGTGGATGTCGCCGATCCACGCGCGATCCAGAAGGGCAGCGGCAACAGTCCGCGATCGGCATCGCCTGCTTGGGACAAGGGCGGTGAGGCTCGGGGCGAGATCGCTAATGGAGCGGCCCTGGAGCCATTTATCGGTCCAGAAGCGACAGGAAGTTCCATTCCCGATGGACCAAGTCGTCGAGGCATGGAAGAACTGGAGAGCCTCGGGGTCAGAAGGCGGCTGGAGATGATACCAAGGACGGGAGCTGTCGGAAGCACGCAGCCAAAGCCATCGGACCCGAAGGGAGATGCCGGTGCGGTGAAGATCACGGATGCCGAGCCCGCCAAGCTCAATAGGACGACAGACCCTTGCCCAGCTAACAAGGCAAGAACCAGTGCGGGCGTCCTTACGGCCATGCCAAAGGAAGTCACGTATGATCCGGTTCGCCTTCTTGAGGATAGGAGGTGACAGCGACATGGCCAAGAGAATGTGCACGGGCATAGCCATCAGAACTTGCCGGACCAAGGCAAGGCGCTCTCCACACGAGAGAAGCGCGGCCTTCCAGGTTGCCAACTTGCGGAGTAATTTGTCAATGAGGGGGAGCAACTGAGTGGCAGGCACCTTGCGGAGGGATAGGGGTAGGCCTAGGTATTGGATGGGGAAGGCCACGACCAGGCAGGTCAGAGAAGAGCCAACCGCGGCGGAGACCTCGGCAGTGCACTGGATTGGCGCCGCCGAACACTTGGCGAAATTGGTGTGTAAACCAGACACAGCACCAAAGAAGTCAAGCAGCTTGCTGACAACGCGAAGCTCGGATGGGTCGGGGTGGCAGAAGATGACCACGTCATCCGCAAAGAGGGAGATGCTCGAGGCGGCCAGGCGGTCAGTGAGTCGCCAGATGATGCCCTTGGTCACCGCAAACTGGAGGAGCGAGTTCAGCGCGTCAATGACAATTGTGAAGAGCATCGGGGAGACTGGATCACCCTGCCGAAGGCCTTGACGATGAGCAATAGGCGGGCCAGGAGAACCATTGATCAGCACCCTGGTAGAGGCCGTGGAAATGAGAATGGACACCCATTCGCGCCACCTAGGCCCAAACCCAAGGTGTTCGAGGATCTGGATGAGAAACGGCCAAGATACCGAGTCAAAGGCGCGGGCTATATCTAGCTTGAGCAGCACGCAAGCAGCTTGACGATTTGTTTCACCTCTATCTGACATTGCAGAGGATCTCGATGGCATGGCGCTCTGGAGATTAGGCGTCTGATGTGCGAGGATGGACTCGCGCAGGAGGTCGTCGCTGTTTGGCGTCGTGCTGGCGTCGGCGGCAGCTAGACCGGGCAACGTTCATGCAGCAGTACAACTCTGAAGATGGATTGGCGGCAGGTGGCTGTGGCGGCCTCATACCTGGCAGGCGTCCTGGTTGAGGAGCACGCCGGACTGATGGGTGCCCATACCCGGCAGGCGTCCTGGTTGGGACCTTAGGTCTTAGATGTTAGGTTTGACTGCGAGGTCTGTTTGGTATTAGGCCCAGACTATCAGCATCCCTTCATCAATTGGATAGGAATAGTGACACTTTTGTTGCCTAAACGGTGGCTTCAGTCTTACTATTATATGCCTTTGTAAGGTCTTGTATGAATAATTAATAAAGTGGCTACATGCATCGTCCAGATGCAGAGGCCGGGGGTCCTCCTCCATTTCTAAAAAAAATTGACATTGCAGAGCCTTCATCAGAAGCTTAGCAAGAAACTCTTGTTACAAACTAGTGTTCCAACAGCTGTGCTCTATCATGGATCAGTAACAGATTTTGATTCTCGCTTATATGGGTTTGATATTGGCACCTGTCTTGAGGTAGCCGAGTACTCCTTTTGAACTGTTTGTATCTTCTTGTTTGGTTTTGTTATATGTATGTAAAACGTTAGGCTTGGTTTTGTTCTAGAATTGATCTGGGCATATGGGTTGTTAGTTCCCGATGTGGATTTGATGTAGAATTACTGTAGGAGTGAACGCGCGCGGGAGTTAGTTCCTTTATGTGTAAGACAACATACCTGAAGGACGTTTGTAATCAGTAACCTATGCTACATAAAATGTACCCGGAAATGCTTGTACATTTCTTGTACTATGTTGGTTTTGTTTAGGGACTTTTTTTGACTAACCGAAGTAAACTGCAGGTGATTGAGCATGTGGAGGAGGACCAAGCAAGTTTACTCGGCAACGTTGTATTGAGTTCATTCTGTCCGGCGGTGCTTATTGTCTCAACCAATATTTTAAATAGCGGGCTATGTAAAATAGCGGCGGACCTTAAAATCAGCTATAGCAGAGCTATAGTGGGCTATAACAGGCTATAGCGGAATGTTTGTACATAAGACCATTTAGCGGCACCCTACTGAAAAGAGGCTATAACGGGGCTATAGCCGGCTATTTAAAACTATGGTCTCAACCCCCAACTACGAATACAACCCTATCCTCCAGAAGGTCAGCTTTGCCAAACAAGGAAGAGGAGCAGGAAGAAAACGCTGGACCTTGCAAGTTCCGCAACCATGACCACAAGTTCGAGTGGACGAGGTCCCAGTTCCAGCGCTGGGCTACTGGCCTCGCCGCAAGCCACAACTACACTGTGGGGTTCAGTGGCGTTGGCGGCTCGAGCGACGAACCTGGCTATGCTTTCCAGATTGCTGTTTTCAGAAGAATGGCGAGAGATCAAGGTGAATCTTCCCTGAACGAGGATGATTCGCATCAACCTTATGAAGTTCTCTGGGAGTGGCCGAACGCATCTATACCGTCTCACTGAGTTTGGGCGGAGGTAATATTACCTGACTCGCCGGCCGTCTCCTACCCGAGATGATGAGACTGGTTCTTACTAACTTGTCAGTTTGATACTCCACCCAGAGTGTGTTGCTGGATATCTACCGCGTTGAACTAAATAGTTGCAGTAGCTGCTCCGAAACTATCCCTTGCGATGGCTCTAATCCCTGTAGAAAACTGAATATTCTGTAGTGGGCAAAATGACTAGTTGACTATTTTTCGCAGCGTGCTTTTGCATGATGAAGAAAGAGTAGCCCTGGTGCCTCAAGCAAAAGGAGTCGGTTGATCGATCAGAGGCTTCGATCGGTCTCCCCAGCCGTCAATTGCAGCTGCGTTATGCTCAGGATTGTGAAAATAGATGGAAGCGCATACATTATGCAGGGGCGTGTTGCATGTTATAAAGGCCTAGGCCGGCGGCTTACAAGTAGTTAGGGTTAGGTTAGGTGTAGATTGATCTCCAAGCTAACTATAGGATCATATCTCAACAACCTAGCCCATCCTAACAATACCATAAGCTAATCACGGTTTATAACTACCGTGACATACATTACAATGTTTAACACTCCTCCTCAATCACAACTATCTAAGTTGAGATTGCGTCTGAAAGCTTCCAGCTGCCGCAGTGATAGTGGCTTTGTGAAACCATCTGCTACTTGATCGCCAGTAGGAACAAACCGAATATTCAGAAGCTTGTTTGCAACCCGTTCACGAACAAAATGGTAATCAATTTCGATGTGCTTTGTCCTAGCATGAAAAACAGGGTTTGCAGAGAGATAGGTAGCACCAAGATTGTCACACCAAAGTGATGCTGCAGGTGGTTGACGAATGCCCAATTCTGTCAGCAGATTTTGGACCCAAATGATCTCAGCAGTGGCATTTGCTAAGGCTTTATACTCAGCTTCAGTACTCGACCTGGACACGGTAGCTTGCTTGCGTGCACTCCAAGAAATCAAGTTACCACCAAAAAAGACTGCAAAACCCCTAGTGGACCTTCGATCATCAGGACACCCTGCCCAATCTGCATCTAAAAAGGCACTAACAAGCGTAGAATCTGACTTAGCAAGTTTAAGACCATGACTCTTGGTTGCCTGAAGGTATCTAAGAATTCTTTTTATCGCTGTCCAATGGGTATTTGTAGGAGCATGCAAGAACTGACAAACTTTGTTGACTGAGAAACAAATATCTGGTCTGGTTAGAGCCAAGTACTGCAAAGCTCCTACAACACTCCTGTACCTGGTGGAGTCCTCAGCTCCAAGCTTCACACCATCATAAAGGGACAATTTCTCTAAGGCAGATAACGGAGTTGGAGAGGGTTTGCAGCCTTTCATGCCCACTCGCTCAAGGATATCCTGTATATATTTTTCCTGAGAGAGAACAGCACCACGAGGAACATGCTTAACCTCAATCCCAAGGAAAAAATGAAGACTGCCCAAATCCTTGAGCGCAAAGTCCATGCGCAAATCCTTGAGGAGTGCATCGACGGCGTGTGCGGAGGAGCTGGTGACAATAATATCATCCACATAAATGAGCATAAAAATAGTTATTCCACGTCGGTGATAGAAGAACAATGAAGTGTCTCCCTTGGAGGCAGAGAACCCAAGAGACTGCAACTTGGAGTACAAACGATAATACCAAGCTCGAGGTGCTTGTTTCAAACCATAGATTGCTTTATCAAGCTTGCAGACATGTCGTGGCAAAGTTGAACTCTCATACCCAGGAGGCTGCCTCATAAATACTTCTTCTTCCAGAACACCATGCAAAAACGCGTTCTTGACATCTAGTTGTCGCATGCACCAACTTTGAGATATTGCCACAGAGAGAATTAACCTGATAGTAGCAGATTTAACCACAGGACTAAAGGTGTCCTCATAATCAATTCTATACCTTTGCTTAAAGCCTTTGGCCACAAGGCGTGCTTTGTACCTGTCAATGGTGCCATCAGATTTCCGTTTGACCTTGTACACCCATTTGCAGTCAATGACATTCCTCCCTCTCACTGGAGGCACCAGGCGCCACGTATGATTCTCAATAAGAGCAGAAAATTCCTCATCCATGGCTTGTTTCCACTTGGGATCTCCCAGAGCATCTTGCAACGTCTTCGGTTCACCTGTGGCACAGAAAGAGCCCCAACGAACACAACCACCATTACAAACCTTGGGTTTAGCAATACCACTCTGGGACCGAGTACGGACACGGGCAGGAGAAGGCGGGGGTGGCCGAGCTTGTTGGATCTGAAGCCGGTTGTGCGTGGCGGAGACGGCGGAGTCAGATGAAGCAGACGCAGGCGCAGAAGATCCAGAATCCGCTGCCTGCAGAGGAGCAGCCGGATCTGGTGTGGTAGCCAAGGGCGCAGGGTGGGAGGGAATCTGCGCCGTGCCGGGTTCCGGGCTCCCAAACCCGCTGTCGCCACGTGGACCTCGCCCAGACGACCCGCCTGGAGAGCGCGCATCTGCCCACGCGGGGGACAGCGCGGAGATCGGCCCGCCAGGGGACAGCGCCTCGATGCACCCGCCTGGCCGCCCGCTGCGAGGAGGCAGTGCCTCGGTGCGCCCGCCTGTCCCGCCTGGCCGCCCATCTGGCCCGCCTGACCGCGCGGATCCCGGCGTGGATTCGCTGGTCGCATCAGGGGACACGGATCCCGCGGTGGATCCTGCTGCTGCAACTGATCCCGAAAGATCCTGTGGATCTTCTGTGGAGCTATCTATTGGCTGCATAAAATCATACGAATTTTCGCCAAAAATTTCAACATGATCCTGATCTGTTTCCTGCACACTTTCAGCTGGGTTATTGGCATTAGGCATAGGCATATGATCAGCAGCAAAATCAGCTCCCTCTTGACCGAAACTAGGAGATGGTAAGAGGTGAGACAGTAAAAGTAGTAACTCCTTGCGAAGTTGAGCGCCGGCGTTGGAGTGGAGCTTGGCGAAAGGGAAAACTTGCTCATCAAAGACCACGTCATGAGAAACATAGACACGTCGAGAAGAAATATCGAGGCACTTATAGCCTTTGTGAAGGGTGCTGTACCCTAAGAAAGCGCATTGTTTGGACCGAAATTCGAGTTTGTGTTTGTTGAAAGGACGCAAGTTGGGCCAAACAGCACAACCAAAGATGCGGAGAAAAGAATAGTTGGGTTTAGTGCCGAATAGCTTTTCCAGGGGAGATTGGTTCTTGATAACTCTACTAGGTATGCGATTAATGAGATAGACTGCCGTGAGGAACGCTTCGTCCCAAAATTTGAGTGGCATAAAAGCGCGAGCAAGTAGAGAGAGACCAACTTCCACTATGTGCCTAGGTTTTTGCTCCGCGGAACCGTTCTGTTGATGAGCATGAGGGCAAGAAACATGGTGTGTGATGCCAATGCGTTCAAAAAAGAAGTTCAACCATTGGTACTCCCCACCCCAATCGGTTTGCATGGCAATGATCTTGTGATCAAAGAGACGTTCAACATGAGTTTGAAAGAGACGAAATTTCTCAAAGACATCAGATTTATTTTTGAGCAAATATATCCAGCTAAACTTGCTAAAATCATCGATAAAACTGACATAGTATTTTTGCCTTCCTACAGAAACGGGTCCAGGACCCCAAACATCTGAAAAAACAAGCTCTAAAGGAGCTGTAGACTCACTAGTTGAACGAGAATACGGTAAATGATGGCTCTTGGCCATCTGACATGCATCACACACCAGGAGATGATCTTTTTTTATTGGAAACAGGAAGATTGGAGTCACGAAGGATCTTTTGGACTACCGGAAGAGCGGGGTGCCCTAGGCGCTTGTGCCATCGCGAGGTGGATGGCTTGATGGCAGCAAGAACTTGACGTTGGGGAGCACTTTGCCGTCCGGTCACGGGGAACAAGACCCATCTACTCTTGTTTTGCATAATTGTTCTCCGGGTAGCCTGATCCTTAACAAGAAAGAATTCAGGGTTAAGTTCAATAAAGACATCATTATCACGCATGAGATTATAGGCAGAAAGGAGGCTTTGATCGGCACTAGGAGCATGGAGGATATTGTTCAAGTGCAAGGAACCAGAGGGAGTAGATAGTACTGAATGACCAATATTCTCTATATCCATACCTTGACCACTAGCCGTGTGGATTTGGTCGATGCCGGTGTAGCGATCGCGGACAGCTAGTTTCTCCAGTTCGCCTGTGATGTGGTGTTGGGGAACGTAGTAATTTCAAAAAAAATTCCTACGCACACGCAAGATCATGGTGATGCACAGCAACGAGAGGAGAGTATGATCTACGTACCCTTGTAGATCGCAACGGAAGCGTTGACACAACGTAGAGGAAGTAGTCGTACGTCTTCTTCCCGATTCGACCGATCCAAGCACCGTTACTCCGGCACCTCCGAGTTCTTAGCACACGTACAGCTCGATGACGATCCCCGGGCTCCGATCCAGCAAAGCTTCGGGGAGGAGTTCCGTCAGCATGACGGCGTGATGACGATCTTGATGTTCTACCGACGCAGGGCTTCGCCTAAGCACTACAACGATATGATCGAGGTGGAATATGGTGGCAGGGGGCACCGCACACGGCTAAGGAACGATCTCAATGATCAACTTGTGTGTCTAGAGGTGCCCCCTGCCTCCGTATATAAAGGAGACAAGGGGGAGGGGGCCGCCGGCCAGGAGGAGGGCGCAGGAGGAGTCCTACTCCTACCGGGAGTAGGACTCCCCCCCCCAATCCTAGTTGGACTAGGATTCCCCGAGGGGGAAAGAGAGAGAGGGGGGCCGGCCACCTCTCCTAGTCCTAATAGGACTAGGGGAGGGGGGAGGCGCGCGGCCATCTTAGGCTGCCCCTTTATCCTTTCCACTAAAGCCCATTAAGGCCCATATGGCTCCCGGGGGGTTCCGGTAACCTCCCGGTACTCCGGTAAAATCCCGATTTCACCCGGAACACTTCCGATATCCAAATATAGGCTTCCAATA
Source organism: Triticum monococcum (assembly GCA_034509565.1). Classification (NCBI taxonomy): domain Eukaryota; kingdom Viridiplantae; phylum Streptophyta; class Magnoliopsida; order Poales; family Poaceae; genus Triticum; species Triticum monococcum. The sequence goes on along the minus strand of CM067842.1, from coordinate 67,879,418 downwards.
TATCAATCTTTATGTCTCGACCATTTCGAGACTCCTCGTCATGTCCGTGATCACATCCGGGACTCCGAACTAACTTCGGTACATCAAAATGCATAAACTCATAATAACTGTCATCGTAACGTTAAGCGTGCAGACCCTACGGTTCGAGAACAATGTAGACATGACTGAGACACATCTCTGGTCAATAACCAATAGCGGGACCTGGATGCCCATATTGGCTCCTACATATTCTACGAAGATCTTTATCGGTCAGACCGCATAACAACATACGTTGTTCCCTTTGTCATCGATATGTTACTTGCCCGAGATTCGACCGTCGATATCCAATACCTAGTTCAATCTCGTTACCGGCAAGTCTCTTTACTCGTTCCGTAATACATCATCTCGCAACTAACTCATTAGTCGCAATGCTTGCAAGGCTTATGTGATGTGCATTACCGAGAGGGCCCAGAGATACCTCTCCGACAATCGGAGTGACAAATCCTAATCTCGAAATACGCCAACCCAACATCTACCTTTGGAGACACCTGTAGAGCTCCTTTATAATCACCCAGTTACGTTGTGACGTTTGGTAGCACACAAAGTGTTCCTCCGGTAAACGGGAGTTGCATAATCTCATAGTCATAGGAACATGTATAAGTCATGAAGAAAGCAATAGCAACATACTAAACGATCGGGTGCTAAGCTAATGAAATGGGTCATGTCAATTAGATCATTCAACTAATGATGTGACCTCGTTAATCAAATAACAACACCTTGTTCATGGTTAGGAAACATAACCATCTTTGATTAACGAGCTAGTCAAGTAGAGGCATACTAGTGACACTAAGTTTGTCTATGTATTCACACATGTATTATGTTTCCCGTTAATACAACTCTAGCATGAATAATAAACATTTATCACGATATAAGGAAATAAATAATAACTTTATTATTGCCTCTAGGGCATATTTCCTTCAGTCTCCCACTTGCACTAGAGTCAATAATCTAGATTATACATTAATGATTCTAACACCCATGGAGCCTTGGTGCTGATCATGTTTTGCTTGTGGAAGAGGCTTAGTCAATGGGTCTGCAACATTCAGATCCGTATGTATCCTGCAAATCTCTATGTCTCCCACCTGGACTAGATCCCGGATGGAATTGAAGCGTCTCTTGATGTGCTTGGTCCTCTTGTGAAATCTGGATTCCTTTGCCAAGGCAATTGCACCAGTATTGTCACAAAAGATTTTCATTGGTCCCAATGCACTAGGTATGACACCTAGATCGGATATGAACTCCTTCATCCAGACTCCTTCGTTCGCTGCTTCCGGAGCAGCTATGTACTCCGCTTCACATGTAGATCCCGCTACGACGCTTTGTTTAGAACTGCACCAACTGACAGCTCCACCGTTTAATGTAAACACGTATCCGGTTTGCAATTTAGAATCGTCCGGATCAGTGTCAAAGCTTGCATCAACGTAACCTTTTACGGTGAGCTCTTTGTCACCTCCATATACGAGAAACATATCCTTAGTCCTTTTCAGGTATTTCAGGATGTTCTTGACCGCTGTCCAGTGATCTACTCCTGGATTACTTTGGTACCTCCCTGCTAAACTTATAGCAAGGCACACATCAGGTCTAGTACATAGCATTGCATACATGATGGAGCCTATGGCTGAAGTATAGGGAACATCTTTCATTTTCTCTCTATCTTCTGCAGTGGTCGGGCATTGAGTCTGACTCAACTTCACACCTTGTAACACAGGCAAGAACCCTTTCTTTGCTTGATCCATTTTGAACTTCTTCAAAAACTTGTCAAGGTATGTGTTTTGTGAAAGTCCAATTAAGCGTCTTGATCTATCTCTATAGACCTTTATGCCTAATATGTAAGCAACTTCACCGAGGTCTTTCATTGAAAAACTCTTATTCAAGTGTCCCTTTATGCTATCCAGAAATTCTATATCATTTCCAATCAGCAATATGTCATCCACATATAATATCAGAAATGCTACAGAGCTCCCACTCACTTTCTTGTAAATACAGGCTTCTCCAAAAGTCTGTATAAAACCAAATGCTTTGATCACACTATCAAAGCGTTTATTCCAACTCCGAGAGGCTTGCACCAGTCCATAAATGGATCGCTGGAGCTTGCACACTTTGTTAGCTCCCTTTGGATCGACAAAACCTTCCGGTTGCATCATATACAACTCTTCTTCCAGAAATCCATTCAGGAATGCAGTTTTGACATCCATCTGCCAAATTTCATAATCATAAAACGCGACAATTGCTAACATGATTCAGACAGACTTAAGCATCGCTACGGGTGAGAAGGTCTCATCGTAGTCAACCCCTTGAACTTGTCGAAAACCTTTTGCGACAAGTCGAGCTTTATAGACAGTAACATTACCGTTAGCGTCAGTCTTTTTCTTGAAGATCCATTTATTCTTAATTGCTTGCCGATCATCGGGCAAGTCAACCAAAGTCCATACTTTGTTCTCATACATGGATCCCATCTCAGATTTCATGGCTTCAAGCCACTTTGCGGAATCTGGGCTCACCATCGCTTCTTCATAGTTCGTAGGTTCATCATGATCTAGTAGCATGACTTCCAGAACTGGATTACCGTACCACTCTGGCGCGGATCTTGCTCTGGTTGATCTATGAAGTTCAGTAGTATCTTGTTCTGAAGTTTCATGATCATTATCATTAACTTCCTCACTTATTGGTGTAGGTGTCGCAGAAACAGTTTTCTGTGATGTACTACTTTCCAATAAGGGAGCAGGTATAGTTACCTCATCAAGTTCTACTTTCCTCCCACTCACATCTTTCGAGAGAAACTCCTTCTCAAGAAAGTTTCCGAATTTAGCAACAAAAGTCTTGCCTTCGGATCTGTGATAGAAGGTGTATCCAATAGTTTCCTTTGGATATCCTATGAAGACACATTTCTCCAATTTGGGTTCGAGCTTATCAGGTTGAAGCTTTTTCACATAAGCATCGCAGCCCCAAACTTTCAGAAACGACAACTTTGGTTTCTTGCCAAACCATAGTTCATAAGGCGTCATCTCAACGGATTTTGATGGTGCCCTATTTAACGTGAATGCGGCCGTCTCTAGAGCGTATCCCCAAAACAATAGCGGTAAATCAGTAAGAGACATCATAGATCGCACCATATCTAGTAAAGTACGATTACGATGTTCGGACACACCATTACGCTGTGGTGTTCCGGGTGGCGTGAGTTGCGAAACTATTCCACAATTTTTCAAATGTACACCAAACTCGTAACTCAAATATTCTCCTCCATGATCAGATCGTAGAAACTTTATTTTCTTGTTACGATGATTTTCTACTTCACTCTGAAATTCTTTAAACTTTTCAAATGTTTCAGACTTATGTTTCATTAAGTAGATATACCCATATCTGCTTAAGTCATCTGTTAAGGTGAGAAAATAACGATATCCGCCACGAGCCTCAATATTCATCGGACCGCATACATCTGTATGTATGATTTCCAACGAATTTGTTCCTCTCTCCATAGTACCGGAGAACGGTGTTTTAGTCATCTTGCCCATGAGGCACGGTTCGCAAGTACCAAGTGATTCATAATCAAGTGGTTCCAAAAGTCCATCAGTATGGAGTTTCTTCATGCGCTTTACACCGATATGACCTAAACGGCAGTGCCACATATAAGTTGCACTATCATTATCAACTCTGCATCTTTTGGCTTCTACATTATGAATATGTGTATCACTACTATCGAGATTCAACAAGAATAGACCACTCTTCAAGGGTGCATGACCATAAAAGATATTACTCATATAAATAGAACAACCATTATTCTCTGATTTAAATGAATAACCGTCTCGCATTAAACAAGATCCAGATATAATGTTCATGCTCAACGCTGGCACCAAATAACAATTATTTAGGTCTAATACTAATCCCGAAGGTTACTGGGGAACGTAGTAATTTCAAAAAAATTCCTACGCACACGCAAGATCATGGTGATGCATAGCAACGAGGGGGAGAGCATGATCTACGTACCCTTGTAGATCGCAACGGAAGCGTTGACACAACGTAGAGGAAGTAGTCGTACGTCTTCTTCCCGATCCGACCGATCCAAGCACCGTTACTCCGGCACCTCCGAGTTCTTAGCACACGTACAGCTCGATGACGATCCCCGGGCTCCGATCCAGCAAAGCTTCGGGGAGGAGTTCCGTCAGCATGACGGCTTGGTGATGATCTTGATGTTCTACCGACGCAGGGCTTCGCCTAAGCACTACAACGATATGATCGAGGTGGAATATGGTGGCAGGGGGCACCGCACACGGCTAAGGAACGATCTCAAAGATCAACTTGTGTGTTCTAGGGTGCCCCCTGCCCCCGTATATAAAGGAGCAAGGGGGAGGCCGGCCAGCCCTATGGGGCGCGCCAAGGGGAGGGGGAGTCCTCCTCCTACTGGGAGTAGGACTCCCCTTTCCTAATCCAATTAGGAAACCCTAAGGGGGAAGGAAAGAGGGGGAGAAGGAGAGGGAAAGAGGGGCCGCGCCCCCCTCCCTAGTCCAATTCGGACTCCCCATGTGGGGAGGGGGGGGGGCGCCACCTCCTAGGCCGCAGCCCTCTCTCTCCCCTAAGGCCCAATAAGGCCCATTACTTCCCCGGAGGGTTCCGGTAACCCTTCCGGTACTCCGGTTTTCTCCGAAATCACCCGGAACACTTCCGGTGTCCGAATGTAGCCGTCCAATATATCAATCTTTATGTCTCGACCATTTCGAGACTCCTCGTCATGTCCGTGATCACATCTGGGACTCCGAACTAACTTCGGTACATCAAAATGCATAAACTCATAATAACTTATCATCGTAACTTTAAGCGTGCGGACCCTTCGGTTCGAGAACAATGTAGACATGACCGAGACACGTCTCCGGTCAATAACCAATAGCGCGACCTGGATGCCCATATTGGCTCCTACATATTCTACGAAGATCTTTATCGGTCAGACCGCATAACAACATACGTTATTTCCTTTGCCATCGGTATGTTAGTTGCCCGAGATTCTATCGTCGGTATCCAATACCTAGTTCAATCTCGTTACCGGCAAGTCTCTTTACTCGTTCTGTAATACATCATCCCACAACTAACTCATTAGTTGCAATGCTTGCAAGGCTTATGTGATGTGCATTACCGAGAGGGCCCAGAGATACCTCTCCGACAATCGGAGTGGCAAATCCTAATCTTGAAATACGCCAACCCAACATCTACCTTTGGAGACACCTGTAGAGCTCCTTTATAATCACCCAGTTACGTTGTGACGTTTGGTAGCACACAAAGTGTTCCTCCGGTAAACGGGAGTTGCATAATCTCATAGTCATAGGAACATGTATAAGTCATGAAGAAAGCAATAGCAACATACTAAACGATCGGGTGCTAAGCTAATGAAATGGGTCATGTCAATCAGATCATTCAACTAATGATGTGACCTCGTTAATCAAATAACAACACTTTGTTCATGGTTAGGAAACATAACCATCTTTGATTAACGAGCTAGTCAAGTAGAGGCATACTAGCGACACTAAGTTTGTCTATGTATTCACACATGTATTATGTTTCCAGTTAATACAATTCTAGCATGAATAATAAACATTTATCATGATATAAGGAAATAAATAATAACTTTATTATTGCCTCTAGGGCATATTTCCTTCAGTCTCCCACTTGCACTAGAGTCAATAATCTAGATTACACAGTAATGATTCTAACACCCATGGAGCCTTGGTGCTGATCATGTTTTGCTCGTGGAAGAGGCTTAGTCAACGGGTCTGCAACATTCAGATCCGTATGTATCTTGCAAATCTCTATGTCTCCCACCTGGACTAGATCCCGGATGGAATTGAAGCGTCTCTTGAGGTGCTTGGTCCTCTTGTGAAATCTGGATTCCTTTGCCAAGGCAATTGCACCAGTATTGTCACAAAAGATTTTCATTGGACCCGATGCACTAGGTATGACACCTAGATCGAATATGAACTCCTTCATCCAGACTCCTTCGTTTGCTGCTTCCGAAGCTGCTATGTACTCCGCTTCACATGTAGATCCTGCTACGACGCTTTGTTTAGAACTGTACCAACTGACAGCTCCACCGTTTAATGTAAACACGTATCTGGTTTGCGATTTAGAATCGTCCGGATCAGTGTCAAAGCTTGCATCAACGTAACCTCTTACGGTGAGCTCTTTGTCACCTCCATATACGAGAAACATATCCTTAGTCCTTTTCAGGTATTTCAGGATGTTCTTGACCGCTGTCCAGTGATCCACTCCTGGATTACTTTGGTACCTCCCTGCTAAACTTATAGCAAGGCACACATCAGGTCTGGTACACACCATTGCATACATGATAGAGCCTATGGCTGAAGCATAGGGAACATCTTTCATTTTCTCTCTATCTTCTGTAGTGGTCGGGCATTGAGTCTGACTCAACTTCACACCTTGTAACACAGGCAAGAACCCTTTCTTTGCTTGATCCATTTTGAACTTCTTCAAAATCTTGTCAAGGTATGTGCTTTGTGAAAGTCCAATTAAGCGTCTTGATCTATCTCTATAGATCTTTATGCCTAATATGTAAGCAGCTTCACCGAGGTCTTTCATTGAAAAACTCTTATTCAAGTATCCCTTTATGCTATCCAGAAATTCTATATCATTTCCAATCAGCAATATGTCATCCATATATAATATCAGAAATGCTACAGAGCTCCCACTCACTTTCTTGTAAATACAGGCTTCTCCGAAAGTCTGTATAAAACCAAATGCTTTGATCACACTATCAAAGCGTTTATTCCAACTCCGAGAGGCTTGCACCAGTCCATAAATGGATCGCTGGAGCTTGCACACTTTGTTAGCTCCCTTTGGATCGACAAAACCTTCCGGCTGCATCATATACAACTCTTCTTCCAGAAATCCATTCAGTAATGCAGTTTTGACATCCATCTACCAAATTTCATAATCATAAAATGCGGCAATTGCTAACATGATTCGGACAGACTTAAGCATCGCTACAGGTGAGAAGGTCTCATCGTAGGCAACCCCTTGAACTTGTCGAAAACCTTTTGCGACAAGTCGAGCTTTGTAGACAGTAACATTCCCATCAGCGTCTGTCTTCTTCTTGAAGATCCATTTATTCTCAATTGCTTGCCGATCATCGGGCAAGTCAACCAAAGTCCATACTTTGTTCTCATACATGGATCCCATCTCAGATTTCATGGCTTCAAGCCATTTTGCGGAATCTGGGCTCACCATCGCTTCTTCATAGTTCGTAGGTTCATCATGATCTAGCAGCATGATTTCCAGGACAGGATTACCGTACCACTCTGGTGCGGATCTCGCTCTGGTTGATCTACGAGGTTCAGTAGTATCTTGTCCTGAAGTTTCATGATCATCATCATTAGCTTCCTCACTAATTGGTATAGGTGTCGCAGAACCAGTTTTCTGTGATGTACTATTTTCCAATAAGGTAGTAGGTACAGTTACCTCGTCAAGTTCTACTTTCCTCCCACTCACTTCTTTCGAGAGAAACTCCTCTAGAAACGATCCATTTTTAGCAACGAATGTCTTGCCTTCGGATCTGTGATAGAAGGTGTACCCAACAGTCTCCTTTGGGTATCCTATGAAGACACATTTCTCCGATTTGGGTTCGAGCTTATCAGGTTGAAGCTTTTTCACATAAGCATCGCAGCCCCAAACTTTAAGAAACGACAACTTTGGTTTCTTGCCAAACCATAGTTCATGAGGCGTCGTCTCAACGGATTTTGATGGTGCCCTATTTAACGTGAATGTGGCCGTCTCTAAAGCATAACCCCAAAATGATAGCGGTAAATCAGTAAGAGACATCATAGATCGCACCATATCTAGTAAAGTACGATTACGACATTCGGACACACCATTACGCTGTGGTGTTCCGGGTGGCGTGAGTTGCGAAACTATTCCACAATTTTTCAAATGTACACCAAACTCATAACTCAAATATTCTCCTCCACGATCAAATCGTAGAAACTTTATTTTCTTGTTATGATGATTTTCAACTTCACTCTGAAATTCATTGAACTTTTCAAATGTTTCCGACTTATGTTTCATTAAGTAGATATACCCATATCTGCTTAAGTCATCTGTGAAGGTGAGAAAATAACGATATCCGCCACGAGCCTCAATATTCATCGGACCACATACATCGGTATGTATGATTTCCAACAAATCTGTTGCTCTCTCCATAGTACCGGAGAACGGTGTTTTACTCATCTTGCCAATGAGGCATGGTTCGCAAGTACCAAGTGATTCATAATCAAGTGGTTCCAAAAGTCCATCAGTATGGAGTTTCGTCATGCGCTTTATACCGATATGACCTAAACGGCAGTGCCACAAATAAGTCGCAATGTCATTATCAACTCTGCATCTTTTGGTTTCAACATTATGAATATGTGTGTTACTACTATCGAGATTCATCAAAAATAGACTACTTCTCAAAGGTGCATGACCATAAAAGATATTACTCATATAAATAGAACAACCATTATTCTCTGATTTAAATGAATAACCGTCTCGCATCAAACAAGATCCAGACATAATGTTCATGCTCAACGTTGGCACCAAATAACAATTATTTAGGTCTAATATTAATCCCGAAGGTAGATGTAGAGGTAGCGTGCTGACCGCGATCACATCGACTTTGGAACCGTTTCCCACGCGCATCGTCACCTCGTCCTTTGCCAGTGTTTGCTTAATCCGTAGTCCCTGTTTCGAGTTGCAAATATTAGCAACAGAACCAGTATCAAATACCCAGGTGCTACTGCGAGCTCTAGTAAGGTACACATCAATAACATGTATATCACATATACCTTTGTTCACCTTGCCATCCTTCTTATCCGCCAAATACTTGGGGCAGTTCCGCTTCCAGTGACCAGTCTGCTTGCAGTAGAAGCACTCAGTTTCAGGCTTAGGTCCAGACTTGGGTTTCTTCTCTTGATCAGCAACTTGCTTGCTGTTCTTCTTGAAGTTCCCCCTTTTCTTCGCTTTGCCCTTTTTCTTGAAACTAGTGGTCTTGCTGACCATCAACACTTGATGCTCCTTTTTGATTTCTACCTCCGCAGCTTTCAGCATTGCGAAGAGCTCGGGAATAGTCTTGTTCATCCCTTGCATATTATAGTTCATCATGAAGCTCTTGTAGCTTGGTGGCAGTGATTGGAGAATTCTTTCAATGACGCAATCATCTGGAAGATTAACTCCCATCTGAATCAAGTGATTGTTATACCTAGACATTTTGAGTATATGCTCACTGACAGAACTGTTCTCCTCCATCTTGCAGCTATAGAACTTATTGGAGACTTCATATCTCTCAATCCGGGCATTTGCTTGAAATATTAACTTCAACTCCTGGAACATCTCATATGCTCCATGACGTTCAAAACGTTGTTGAAGTCCCGATTCTAAGCCGTAAAGCATGGCACACTGAACTATCGAGTAGTCATCAGCTTTGCTCTGCCAGACGTTCATAACATCTGGTGTTGCTCCAGCAGCAGGCCTGGCACCCAGTGGTGCTTCCAGGACGTAATTCTTCTGAGCAGCAATGAGGATAATCCTAAAGTTACGGACCCAGTCCGTGTAATTCCTACCATCATCTTTCAACTTTGCTTTCTCAAGGAACGCATTAAAATTCAACGGAACAACAGCACGAGCCATCTATCTACAATCAACATAAACAAGCAAGATACTATCAGGTACTAAGTTCATGATAAGTTTAAGTTCAGTTAATCAAATTACTTAAGAACTCCCACTTAGATAGACATCCCTCTAATCCTCTAAGTGATCACGTGATCCAAGTCAACTAAACCATAACCGATCATCACGTGAGATGGAGTAGTTTTCAATGGTGAACATCGCTATGTTGATCATATCTACTATATGATTCACGCTCGACCTTTCGGTCTCCGTGTTCCGAGGCCATATCTGCATATGCTAGGCTCGTCAAGTTTAACCTGAGTATTCTGCATGTGCAAAACTGGCTTGCACCCATTATAGATGGACGTAGAGCTTATCACACCCGATCATCACATGGTGTCTGGGCACGACGAACTTTGGCAACGGTGCATACTCAGGGAGAACACTTCTTGATAATTTAGTGAGAGATCATCTTATAATGCTACCGTCAATCAAAGCAAGATAAGATGCATAAAAAGATAAACATCGCATGCAATCAATATAAGTGATATGATATGACCGTCATCATCTTGTGCTTGTGATCTCCATCTCCGAAGCACCGTCATGATCACCATCGTCACCGGCGCGACACCTTGATCTCCATCATAGCATCGTTGTCGTCTCGCCAATCTTATGCTTCCATGACTATCGCTACCGCTTAGTGATAAAGTAAAGCATTACATCGCGATTGCATTGCATACAATAAAGCGACAACCATATGGCTCCTGCCAGTTGCCGATAACTCAGTTACAAAACATGATCATCTCATACAATAAAATTTAGCATCATGTCTTGGCCATATCACATCACAACATGCCCTGCAAAAACAAGTTAGACGTCCTCTACTTTGTTGTTGCAAGTTTTACGTGGCTGCTACGGGCTTAAGTAAGAACCAATCTCACCTACGCATCAAAACCACAACGATAGTTTGTCAAATAGACTCCGTTTTAACCTTCGCAAGGACCGGGCGTAGCCACACTCGGTTCAACTAAAGTTGGAGAAACTGACACCCGCCAGCCACCTGTGTGCAAAGCACGGCGGTAGAACCAGTCTCGCGTAAGCGTACGTGTAATGTCAGTACGGGCCGCTTCATCCAACAATACCGCCGAACCAAAGTATGACATGCTCGTAGGCAGTATGACTTATATCGCCCACAACTCACTTGTGTTCTACTCATGCAAATAACACCAAACCATAAAACCTAGGCTCGGATGCCACTGTTGGGGAACGTAGTAATTTCAAAAAATTTCCTACGCACACGCAAGATCATGGTGATGCATAGCAACGAGGGGGAGAGCATGATCTACGTACCCTTGTAGATCGCAACGGAAGCGTTGACACAACGTAGAGGAAGTAGTCATACGTCTTCTTCCTGATACGACCGGTCCAAGCACCGTTACTCCGGCACCTCCGAGTTCTTAGCACACGTACAGCTCGATGATGATCCCCGGGCTCCGATCCAGCAAAGCTTCGGGGAGGAGTTCCGTCAGCACGAAGGCGTGGTGACGATCTTGATGTTCTACCGACGCAGGGCTTCGCCTAAGCACTACAACGATATGATCGAGGTGGAATATGGTGGCAGGGGGCACCGCACACGGCTAAGGAACGATCTCAAAGATCAACTTGTGTGTTCTAGGGTGCCCCCCTGCCCCCGTATATAAAGGAGCAAGGGGGAGGCCTGCCGGCCCTATGGGGCGCACCAAGGGGAGGGGGAGTCCTCCTCCTACTGGGAGTAGGACCCCCCTTTCCTAATCCAATTAGGAAACCATAAGGGGGAAGGAAAGAGGGGGAGAGGGAGAGGAAAAGAGGGGCCGCGCCCCCCTCCCTAGTCCAATTCGGACTCCCCATGTTGGGGGGGGCGCCACCTCCTAGGCCGCAGCCCTCTCTCACCCCTAAGGCCAATAAGGCCCATTACTTCCCCGGAGGGTTCCGGTAACCCTTCCGGTACTCCGGTTTTCTCCGAAATCACCCGGAACACTTCCGGTGTCCGAATGTAGCCGTCCAATATATCAATCTTTAAGTCTCGACCATTTCGAGACTCCTCGTCATGTCCGTGATCACATCCGGGACTCCGAACTAACTTCGGTACATCAAAATGCATAAACTCATAATAACTTGTCATCGTAACTTTAAGCGTGCGGACCCTACGGTTCGAGAACAATGTAGACATGACCGAGACACGTCTCCGGTCAATAACCAATAGCGGGACCTGGATGCCCATATTGGCTCCTACATATTCTACGAAGATCTTTATCGGTCAGACCGCATAACAACATACGTTGTTCCCTTTGTCATCGGTATGTTAGTTGCCCGAGATTCGATCGTCGGTATCCAATACCTAGTTCAATCTCGTTACCGGCAAGTCTCTTTACTCGTTCTGTAATACATCATCCCGCAACTAACTCATTAGTTGCAATGCTTGCAAGGCTTATGTGATGTGCATTACCGAGAGGGCCCAGAGATACATCTCCGACAATCGGAGTGAAAAATCCTAATCTCGAAATACGCCAACCCAACATCTACCTTTGGAGACACCTGTAGAGCTCCTTTATAATCACCCAGTTACGTTGTGACGTTTGGTAGCACACAAAGTGCTCCTCCGGTAAACGGGAGTTGCATAATCTCATAGTCATAGGAACATGTATAAGTCATGAAGAAAGCAATAGCAACATACTAAACGATCGGGTGCTAAGCTATTAAATGGGTCATGTCAATCAGATCATTCAACTAATGATGTGACCTCGTTAATCAAATAACAACACTTTGTTTATGGTTAGGAAACATAACCATCTTTGATTAACGAGCTAGTCAAGTAGAGGCATACTAGTGACACTAAGTTTGTCTATGTATTCACACATGTATTATGTTTCCGGTTAATACAATTCTAGCATGAATAATAAACATTTATCATGATATAAGGAAATAAATAATAACTTTATTATTGCCTCTAGGGCATATTTCCTTCAAAGGTAGATGTAGAGGTAGCGTGCCGACTGCGATCACATCAACTTTGGAACCGTTTCCCACGCGCATCGTCACCTCGTCCTTAGCCAATCTTCGCTTAATCCGTAGTCCCTGTTTCGAGTTGCAAATATTAGCAACAGAACCAGGATCAAATACCCAGGTGCTACTGCGAGCATTAGTAAGGTACACATCAATAACATGTATATCACATATACCTTTGTTCACCTTGCCATCCTTCTTATCCGCCAAATACTTGGGGCAGTTCCGCTTCCAGTGACCAGTCTGCTTGCAGTAGAAGCACTCAGTTTCAGGCTTAGGTCCAGACTTGGGTTTCTTCTCTTGATCAGCAACTTGCTTGCCGTTCTTCTTGAAGTTCCCCTTTTTCTTCCCTTTGCCCTTTTTCTTGAAACTAGTGGTTTTGTTAACCATCAACACTTGATGCTCCTTCTTGATTTCTACCTCCGCAGCTTTCAGCATTGCGAAGAGCTCAGGAATAGTCTTGTTCATCCCTTGCATATTATAGTTCATCACGAAGCTCTTGTAGCTTGGTGGCAGTGATTGGAGAATTCTGTCAATGACGCAATCATCTGGAAGATTAACTCCCAATTGAATCAAGTGATTATTATACCCAGACATTTTGAGTATATGCTCATTGACAGAACCGTTCTCCTCCATCTTGCAGCTATAGAACTTATTGGAGACTTCATATCTCTCAATCCGGGCATTTGCTTGAAATATTAACTTCAACTCCTGAAACATCTCATATGCTCCATGACATTCAAAACGTCGTTGAAGTCCCGATTCTAAGCCGTAAAGCATGGCACACTGAACTATCGAGTAGTCATCAGCTTTGCTCTGCCAGACGTTCATAACATCTGGTGTTGCTCTAGCAGCAGGCCTGGCACCCAGCGATGCTTCCAGGACGTAATTCTTCTGTGCAGCAATGAGGATAATCCTCAAGTTACGGACCCAGTCCGTGTAATTGCTACCATCATCTTTCAACTTTGCTTTCTCAAGGAACGCATTAAAATTCAACGGAACAACAGCACGAGCCATCTATCTACAATCAACATAAACAAGCAAGATACTATCAGGTACTAAGTTCATGATAAATTTAAGTTCAATTAATCATATTACTTAAGAACTCCCACTTAGATAGACATCCCTCTAATCCTCTAAGTGATCACGTGATCCAAATCAACTAAACCATGTCCGATCATCACGTGAGATGGAGTAGTTTCATTGGTGAACATCACTATGTTGATCATATCTACTATATGATTCACGCTCGACCTTTCGGCCTCCGTGTTCCGAGGCCATATCTGTATATGCTTGGCTCGTCAAGTATAACCCGAGTATTCCGCGTGTGCAACTGTTTTGCACCCGTTGTATTTGAACGTAGAGCCTATCACACCCGATCATCACGTGGTGTCTCAGCACGAAGAACTTTCACAACGGTGCATACTCAAGGAGAACACTTCTTGATAATTTAGTGAGAGATCATCTTATAATGCTACCGTCAATCAAAGCAAGATAAGATGCATAAAAGATAGACATCACATGCAATCATTATAAGTGATATGATATGGCCATCATCATCTTGTGCCTGTGATCTCCATCTCCAAAGCACCGTCATGATCACCATCGTCACCGGCGTGACACCTTGATCTCCATCGTAGCATCGTTGTCGTCTCGCCAATCTTATGCTTCCACGACTATCGCTACCGCTTAGTGATAAAGTAAAGCATTACATCGCGATTGCATTGCATACAATAAAGCGACAACCATATGGCTCCTGCCAGTTGCCGATAACTCGGTTACAAAACATGATCATCTCATACAATAAAATTTAGCATCATGTCTTGACCATATCACATCACAACATGCCCTGCAAAAACAAGTTAGACGTCCTCTACTTTGTTGTTGCAAGTTTTACGTGGCTGCTACGGGCTTAAGCAAGAACCAATCTCACCTACGCAACAAAACCACAACGATAGTTTGTCAAATAGACTCCGTTTTAACCTTCGCAAGGACCGGGCGTAGCCGCACACGGTTCAACTAAAGTTGGAGAGACAGTCGCCCGCAAGCCACCTGTGTGCAAAGCACGTCGGGGGAACCGGTCTCGCGTAAGCGTACGCGTAATGTTGGTCCGGGTCGTCTCGTCCAACAATACCGCTGAACCAAAGTATGACATGCTGGTAGGCAGTATGACTTATATCGCCCACAACTCACTTGTGTTCTACTCTTGCAAATAACATCAAACCATAAAACCTAGGCTCGGATGCCACTGTTGGGGAACGTAGTAATTTCAAAAAATTTCCTACGCACACGCAAGATCATGGTGATGCACAGCAACGAGAGGAGAGTATGATCTGAGTACCCTTGTAGATCGCAAGGGAAGCGTTGACACAACGTAGAGGAAGTAGTCGTACGTCTTCTTCCCGATTCGACCGATCCAAGCACCGTTACTCCGGCACCTCCGAGTTCTTAGCACACATACAGCTCGATGACGATCCCCGGGCTCCGATCCAGCAAAGCTTCAGGGAGGAGTTCCGTCAGCACGACGGCGTGATGACGATCTTGATGTTCTACCGACGCAGGGCTTCGCCTAAGCACTACAACGATATGATCGAGGTGGAATATGGTGGCAGGGGGCACCGCACACGGCTAAGGAACGATCTCAATGATCAACTTGTGTGTCTAGAGGTGCCCCCTGCCTCCGTATATAAAGGAGCCAAGGGGGAGGGGGCCGCCGGCCAGGAGGAGGGCGCAGGAGGAGTCCTACTCCTACCGGGAGTAGGACTCCCCCCCAATCCTAGTTGGACTAGGATTCCCCGAGGGGGAAAGAGAGAGAGGGGGGCCGGCCACCTCTCCTAGTCCTAATAGGACTAGGGGAGGGGGGAGGCGCGCGGCCATCTTGGGCTGCCCCTTTCTCCTTTCCACTAAAGCCCATTAAGGCCCATATGGCTCCCGGGGGGTTCCGGTAACCTCCCGGTACTCCGGTAAAATCCCGATTTCACCCGGAACACTTCCGATATCCAAATATAGGCTTCCAATATATCAATCTTTATGTCTCGACCATTTCGAGACTCCTCGTCATGTCCGTGATCACATCCGGGACTCCGAACTAACTTCGGTACATCAAAATGCATAAACTCATAATAACTGTCATCGTAATGTTAAGCATGCGGACCCTACGGTTCAAGAACAATGTAGACATGACTGAGACACATCTCTGGTCAATAACCAATAGCGAGACCTGGATGCCCATATTGGCTCCTACATATTCTACGAAGATCTTTATCGGTCAGACCGCATAACAACATACGTTGTTCCCTTTGTCATCGGTATGTTACTTGCCCGAGATTCGATCGTCGGTATCCAATACCTAGTTCAATCTCGTTACCGGCAAGTCTCTTTACTCGTTCCGTAATACATCATCTCGCAACTAACTCATTAGTCGCAATGCTTGCAAGGCTTATGTGATGTGCATTACCGAGAGGGCCCAGAGATACCTCTCTGACAATCGGAGTGACAAATCCTAATCTCGAAATACGCCAACCCAACATCTACCTTTGGAGACACCTGTAGAGCTCCTTTATAATCACCCAGTTACGTTGTGACGTTTGGTAGCACATAAAGTGTTCCTCCGGTAAACGAGAGTTGCATAATCTCATAGTCATAGGAACATGTATAAGTCATGAAGAAAGCAATAGCAACATACTAAACGGTCGGGTGCTAAGCTAATGAAATGGGTCATGTCAATCGGATCATTCAACTAATGATGTGACCTCGTTAATCAAATAACAACACCTTGTTCATGGTTAGGAAACATAACCATCTTTGATTAACGAGCTAGTCAAGTAGAGGCATACTAGTCTATGTATTCACACATGTATTATGTTTCCGGTTAATACAATTCTAGCATGAATAATAAACATTTATCATGATATAAGGAAATAAATAATAACTTTATTATTGCCTCTAGGGCATATTTCCTTCACGTGGTCCGTGGCACCAGTATCCAGATACCAGTTAGTATCCATGCCGTAAGAGTGGGCAGAATTAGCAGCGCGAGAGTTGCCGCCCCCGCCCCCGCCACCACGCCCACCATTGCCGCGTCCACCGCCACCGCCACTTCCAGCGGGGTTGCGGACATTGTTGTTGAAGCTTTTTTCGAATCGTTTCTTGCAGCGCCACGCACCGTGGCCCTCTTCCTTGCAGATTTGGCAGCATTCACGGTCACCGCGATCACCCCCCTGTTGACGCGGCGCACCGCCTCCGCCACCGTTGCCCGAGTTGTCGGAGTAGTTGCCGCCGCCGTAACCACCTCGTCCGCCGCCCTGACCGCCGCGTCCACCGCCGTAACCGCCCCGACCACCCTTTGCAGCTAGGTTAGCAGAGTGGTGAGCGGTGTAGGCGGCGTGCTGGGCAGCGATCCGGGCCTCCGCAGACAACAATAGCAAAAAAAGTTCGCTGAGACCAATCGGGCGATCGGTGGCAGCGCACGTGGAGATGGAGGTGACAAACCCGTTGTAGTCGGGCTCGTGCATGAGTCCCTCGAGGATGTGCGAGACGACGTCGTCCTCGTCCAGGGGCTTTCCTGCAGCAGCGAGTTCATCCGCTAGTCCCTTCATCTTCATGAAGTAAGCGGAAGCAGAGAGGTCACCCTTGCGGGCGTTGCCGATGGCCGAGCGGAGCTGAATCTGGCGCGCCCTAGACTGCGTGGAGAAGCTTTCTACCAGAGCTTGCCAGACGCCCGTGGCCGTGGTGTGGTTGGACACCTGCATTAGCACTTTGCGAGACAACAATGCAAGCAGAAAAGTAAGCACCTGTTGGTCTTGGGTAAACCAGATCGCATGCTCTGGATTGGGTATCTCAACGGTCTCCTTCTTCCCGTTGGCTTCCTTCTCGGTGATGATGACGGCAGCGGGCTCCTTGATCGAGCCATCAAGGTAGCCCATCATCGCCGCGGCCCTGACGCGGGAGGACTTGAACCTTCCACACCAGGAAGTTGTCGCGTGTAAGTTTCTCCGTGATGGTGTGGCCGAGTGAGGCAAGTGAGGGCATGGCCATGGCAGAGGAGGAGGAAGATGACATAACTTAGATGAGATGGAAGAACTAGGCTCTGTATACCATGTGAAAATAGATGGAAGCGCATACATTATGCAGGGGCGCGTTGCATGTTATAAAGGCCTAGGCCGGCGGCTTACAAGTAGTTAGGGTTAGGTTAGGTGTGGATTGATCTCCAAGCTAACTATAGGATCATATCTCAACAACCTAGCCCATCCTAACAATATACAACACACGCACACCACGCCATAAGCTAATCACGGTTTATAACTACCGTAACATACATTACAATGTTTAACAAGGATCGCAGGTCCCGCTAGTCTCTCGCCACACACCATGCCGCGAAAAGAAAAATTCCTCCACCAACTGTTATGTAGCCCGTGATTTGCCGTCGCGCAGCAGCACCATCCGCAGTCGCAACATTGGCTTGCTGCTCTCAGTAGAGCCCCCCACTTTTTTGTTTTGAAAGTGGCTTTTCATTGATTTAGCAGAAGGGATGAGTGACCAGAGGGAGTTCGGGGCGCCAAAGCATGCCCGAAAGGGGTGTCCTCCTTGTTCCACCTGAGCACCTGAAGCAAGAGCAGAACCTGCATGATCCAAACGTCAATGTCATGATGATGGTGAATGAAAAAACTCTAATGGTTGCAGGCTTCAAGGGACCTGCGTCGTGAATGTCATTCTCGGTGGCTCGAGCACGGAAGGAGGACCAAGAGAAGCCCTAAGGAGTACATGTGGGCTTTGGTGCCAACCCCTCCTACCCAATGGGTGCTTATTGCTCCGGCTAATTTGCCTTGTTGCAGTTGTTGGGCCCCAAGTTCAAGGTATGTAGGTAGCACCAAGTTTTTCCTCAATGAGATACTAATGTGTCAATATGTGGAAGCATTGATTCCTAAATCAATCATCAACTCTGCAACACAAATAAAATTTCAGTTTTGCTAAAGCACATCTAGATGTGCTATAACTATTGCACATCTAAGTCCTATGTCATTGATCTTACGTTGAGATTCGTGTGGATATTTTCTTTTTCTTTTTTCTTTTCCTCTTTATGCTTGATTCACTCACTTAGATGTGCAATAACTAGAGCACATCTAGATGTGCAATAACTAGAGCACATCTAGATGTGCCCTAGACAGACCCATAAAATTTCACTTGTGCGAACAACAACTCGAATAAGGGTAACCTCAATAGCTTTCCTAGTTGTAACAATTATGTATATTGTGATTGGAAGTATTTTTTGTATTTTAGAAATAAATAAAGGCTGAAAATAAAAGTGCATACAAAAGTAAATTGACGGTTATGAGGAAAATTGGACCGGAATTCATAGGCTCACCAATATTATCTCTCCCGCTAACATCGGTGCATAGAAGTTACATAAAGTATATGAACTGAAATATTACAAGTTGATGAAGCAATATCTGAAGATTACCATTTTCCTTGCTTTAAGGGTAACCATGATCATTTCTCAAAGCCTCCAATCATATACAAAGTCCCCACGGGCATGTAATCATTCACTCTTACTTGAATAAGAATTAATGGGTGGGCAATAGAGCTTCAAGCCCCACTCGAGAAGCTCTAGGGTCGGATCCGAGGAGCCACGTTCCCCTCATACCGATGCTGAGAAAGGGCATTTGGAGTGAAATCTGAATATCCCCATCCGACTAGGATCCACGACTAACCTCCCTCAATGTTTCCTAACATAGGACTAGACTGCGCTCCATCGAGCTGATTGAACTTATTCAAAACATCGACGTGTCAATCTTGTTAGTTGACAGGACTGAATCGGTCGACTAGAGGAGGAGGGGGTGAATAGGTGACTACAAATTTTAACTTAATTACCAATTTTAGGATAATACAGATAAGTAGATTCTCCAGATATGTAACTAGGTGCTAACAACATACTCCCTTCGTTCCTAAATATAGGGCAGGGGCGGCGCCAGCGTGGGGTCATGTAGGGGCAGCCGCCCCGGGTAAATTTTGTGAACCTAGGTACCTCCCCTGCTACTTTGGCTAGTGGCCACCATGGGAGGTGAGACAAACTATTCTCGACATTAAGTTCTTTCGTAGGTTCCAGCAAGAAGATGAGAAGAGAGAAAAAGAGTTAATTACACAAAACCACAACTTCAGAGTAACTTATAACACTTTACCACAACTTTTGAGTTTTTTAACAAAAAAACCACAACTTCAGGTCAACTTATAACACTTTACCACAATTTTTGAGTTTCTTTAACACATAACCACAACTTCTGAACTAATTATCAACACTGAGCCCAAATTTATCAGTCAACTTCTTTTAATAGACAATCTGATTGATTGGGGCCACATTTAGGACCACATTTCCTCCTCTTGCCATCCCATACCGGCGCCATGAACTCCACCGACGCATTGAGCAGGGAGCTAGGTGTTGTTGGGGTGGTCAAAATTCTGCCATAGGACGATCACTCCGAGCGTTCTCGATGGCGAGGTTCTTAGTGTCGCAAAGCCGTGCCCGCGTGTCACTGTCGTTGGCGGTAGAGTTCCAAATGATCTCGACGTCGTAATCAGTGAGGATGAGCACGTTGCAGTGGTCGTTAAGCATGAGGTGGCAGCCTTGATTGTGCACAAGGTGGCGGCATGGATGTGCTGGCAGCGCCTGTCCGGACTATGTCATGGTCGGGCGGGGCGCGCGAACTAGACAGAGAGGCCCTGGGGAGGACGAGCACGTCTCTATGGCGGTGGAGCACAAGGGAGGAGCCTTGTCTATGCACGACGTGGTATAGTGCATGTGCTAGCCGCGGCTATTCAGACGACAACATGGTTGGGCGGAGTGCGCTGATACGTCTCCAATGTATCTATAATTTTTGATTGCTCCATGCTATATTATCTTCTGTTTTGGACATTATTGGGCTTTATTATTCACTTTTATATCATTTTTGGGACTAACCTATTAACTGGAGGCCCAGCCCAGAATTTCTGTTTTTTTGCCTATTTCAGAGTTTCGCAGAAAAAGAATATCAAACGGAGTCCAAACGGAATGAAACCTTTGGGAACGTGATTTTCGAAATGAACATGATCCAGGAGACTTGGACCCTACATCAAGTAACCAACAAGGAAGCCACGAGGTAGGGGGCGCGCCTACCCCCCCCCCCCCCCAGGCACGCCCTCCACCCTCATGGGCCCCCTGTTGCTCCACCGACTTACTCCTTCCTCTCCTATATATACCTACGTACCCCCAAACGATCAAAGAAGGAGCGAAAACCCTAATTCCACCGCTGTAACTTTCTGCATCCACGAGATCCCATCTTGGGGCCTGTTCCGAAGCTCCGCCGGAGGGGGCATCGATTGGAGGGCTTCTACATCAACACCATAGCCTCTCCGATGAAGTGTGAGTAGTTTACCTCAGACCTTCGGGTCCATAGTTATTAGCTAGATGGCTTCTTCTCTCTTTTTGGATCTCAATACAAAGTTCTCCCCCTCTCTTGTGGAGATCTATTCGATGTAATCTTCTTTTGCGGTGTGTTTGTTGAGACCAATGAATTGTGGTTTTATGATCAAGTTTATCTATGAACAATATTTGAATCTTCTCTGAATTCTTTTTTGTATAATTGGTTATCTTTGCAAGTCTTTTCGAATTATCAGTTTGGTTTGGCCTACTAGATTGATCTTTCTTGCAATGGGAGAAGTATTTAGCTTTGGGTTCAATCTTGCGGTGTCCTTTCCCAGTGACAGTAGGGGCAGCAAGGCACGTACTGTATTGTTGCCATCGAGGATAACAAGATGGGTTTTTTTATCATATTGCATGAATTTATCCCTCTACATCATGTCATCTTTCTTAAAGCGTTACTCTGTTCGTATGAACTTAATACTCTAGATGCATGCTAGATAGCGGTCGATGTGTGGAGTAATAGTAGTAGATGCAGGCAGGAGTCGGTCTACTTGTCTCGGACATGATGCCTATATACATGATCATACCTATATATTCTCATAACTATGCTCAATTCTGTCAATTGCTCAACAGTAATTTATTTACCCGCCGTGAATACTTATGCTCTCAAGAGAAGCCACTAGTGAAACCTAGGGCCCCTGGGTCTATCTTCCATCATATTAATCTTCCAACACTTAGTTATTTTCATTGCCTTTTATTTTGCTTTGCATCTTTATCATAAAAATACCAAAAATATTATCTTATCATATCTATCAAATCTCACTCTCGTAAGTGGCCGTGTAGGGATTGACAACCCCTTATCACGTTGGTTGCGAGGACTTATTTGTTTTGTGTAGGTGCGAGTGACTCACGCGTAGCCTCCTACTGGATTGATACCTTGGTTCTCAAAAACTGACGGAAATACTTATGCTACTTTGCGGCATCACCCTTTCCTCTTCAAGGGAAAACCAACGCAGTGCTCAAGAGGTAGCAAGAAGGATTTCTAGCGCCGTTGTCGGGGAGGTCTACGCAAAAGTCAACATACCAAGTACCCATCACAAACCCTTATCTCCCGCATTACATTATTTGCCATTTGCCTCTTGTTTTTCTCTCCCCCACTTCACCCTTGCCGTTTTATTCGCCCTCTCTCTCTATCCTCCCTCTCTTTCTCTATTTGCCTCTTTTTGCCCGTTCCTCATTTGCTTGTGTGTTGGATTGCTTGCTTGTCACGATGGCTCAAGATAACACTAAATTATTTGACTTTACCAAAACCAACAACAATGATTTTATTAGCACTCCGATTGCTCCTCTTACCGATGCTGAATCTTATGAAATTAATGCTGCCTTGCTGAATCTTGTCATGAAAGATCCGTTTTCCAGCCTTCCTAGTGAAGATGTCTCTACCCATCTAAATAGCTTCGTTGATTTGTGTGATATGCAAAAGAAGAAAGATGTGGACAATGATATTGTTAAATTGAAGCTATTTCCTTTTTCGCTTAGAGATCGTGCTAAAGCTTGGTTTTCGTCTTTGCCTAAAAATAGTATTGATTATTGGAATAAGTGCAAAGATGCTTTTATCTCTAAGTATTTTCCTCCCGCTAAGATCATCTCTCTTAGAAACGATATTATGAATTTTAAGCAACTTGATCATGAACATGTTGCACAAGCTTGGGAGAGGATGAAATTAATGATACGTAATTGCCCAACACATGGTTTGAATTTGTGGATGATTATACAAAATTTTTATGCCGGATTGAATTTTGCTTCTAGAAATCTTTTAGATTCGGCCGCGGGAGGCAATTTTATGGAAATCACTTTAGGAGAAGCTACTAAACTCCTAGATAATATTGTGGTTAATTATTCTCAATGGCACACTGAAAGATCTACTAATAAAAAGTGCATGCGGTAAAAGAAATTAATGTTTTGAGTGGAAAGTTGGATGAACTTATAAAATTATTTTCTACTAAGAGTGTTTCTTCTGATCCTAATGATATGTCTTTGTCTACTTTGATTGAGAATAATAATGAATCTATGGATGTGAATTTTGTTGGTAGGAATAATTTTGGTAACAACGCATATAGAGGAAACTTTAATCCCAGGCCTTATCCTAGTAATTCCTCTAATAATTATGGTAATTCCTACAACAATTCTTATGGAAATTTTAATAAGATGCCCTCTGAATTTGAGACTAGTGTTAAGGAATTTAAGAATTCACAAAAGAATTTCAATGCTTTGCTTGTAGAGAAATTGCTTAAAGTTGATGATTTGGCTAGGAACGTCGATAGAATTTCTCTTGATGTTGATTCTTTAAAACTTAGATCTATTCCTCCTAAGCATGATATCAATGAGTCTCTCAAAGCCATGAGAATTTCCATTGATGAGTGCAAAGAAAGAACCGCTAGGATGCGTGCTAAGAAAGATTATAAGAGCGTGTTCTTCTAGTTTCCATGATAATAAAGATGAAGATCTAAAAGTTATTGATGTGTCCCCTATTAAATTTTTGTTTTGCAATATGAATCTTGATAATGATGGGACTGAATATGATCCACCTTTACCTAGAAGGCGTTCCAAAAAACTGGAGTTTTTAGATCTTGATGCTAAATTTGATAAAAGTGGGATTGAAGAGACCAAAACTCTAGATGTTAATGAACCTATTATTTGGGATTTCAAAGAATTTAATTATGATAGCTGCTCTTTGATAGATTGTATTTCCTTGTTGCAATCCGTGCTAAATTCTCCCCATGCTTATAGTCAAAATAAAGCTTTTACCAAACATATCGTTGATGCTTTGATGCAATCTTATGAAGAAAAACTTGAGTTGGAAGTTTCTATCCCTAGAAAACTTTATGATGAGTGGGAACCAACTATTAAAATTTAAATTAAAGATCATGAATGCTATGCTTTGTGTGATTTGGATGCTAGTGTTTCCACGATTCCAAAGACTTTGTGTGATTTGTGAGGTTTCCGTGGTTTTGATGATTGCTCTTTAAACTTGCACCTTGCGGATTACACTATTAAGAAACCTATGGGAAGAATTAATGATGTTCTTATTGTTTCAAATAGGACTATGTGCCCGTAGATTTTATTGTTCTTGACATAGATTGCAATCCTTCATGTCCTATTATTCTTGGTAGACCTTTCCTTAGAACAATTGGTGCAATTATTGATATGAAGGGAGGAAATATTAGATTCCAATTTTAGTTAAGGAAAGGCATGGAACACTTTCCTAGAAAGAAAATTAAATTACCTTATGAATCTATTATGAGAGCCACTTGTGGATTGCCTACCAAAGATGGCAATACCTAGATCTATCCTTGCTTTTTATGCCTAGCTAGGGGGGTTAAACGATAGCGCTTGTTGGGAGGCAACCCAATTTTATTTTTATTCCTTGCTTTTTGCTCCTGTTTAGTAATAAATAATTTATCTAGCCTCTGTTTTGGTTGTGTTTTTTGTGTTTAATTAGTGTTTGTGCCAAGTAGAACCATTGGGAAGACTTGGGGAAAGTCTTGTTAATCTTGCTATAAAAAACAGAAACTTTAGCGCTCATGAGAACTACTGCCATTTTTATTTGGAAACTGCTATTTAGTTAATTATTTTTGCAGATGATTAAGGGGGTGTTTGTTTCAGAAGTCCTAGGACTTTTTCTAGTCCTAGGGACTAGTCAAAAAGACTCTCCAATAGAGTCTTTTTCTAGTCCCTGTAGAAAAAGTCCCTCCCGTTTGGTTCCTAGAGACTTTTTAGGGACTTTTTCTAGTCTCTGGGACTAAAAAGTCCCTGAACCAAACACCCCTTAATATATAAATTCCTCACGTCCAGCAATTTATTTTAGAATTTTTGGGGTTCCAGATCTTGCGCTAGCTATAGATTACTACAGACTGTTTTGTTTTTTAGAGATTCTGTTTTTCGTGTGTTGTTTGCTTATTTTGATGAATCTATGGCTAGTAAAATAGTTTATAAACCATAGAGAAGTTGGAATACAGTAGGTTTAACACCAATATAAATAAATAATGAGTTCATTACAGTACCTTGAAGTGGTGTTTTGTTTTCTTTCGCTAACGGAGCTCACGAGATTTTCTACTTGAAGTTTTGTGTTGTGAAGTTTTCAAGTTTTGGGTAAGGATTTGATGGATTATGGAACAAGGAGTGGCAAGAGCCTAAGATTGGGGATGCCCATGGCACCCCCAATATAATCTAAGGACACCAAAAATCCAAAGCTTGGGGATGCCCCGGAAGGCATCCCCTCTTTCGTCTACTTCCATCGGTAACTTTACTTGGAGCTATATTTTTATTCACCACATGATATGTGTTTTGCTTGGAGCGTCTTGTATGATTTGAGTCTTTGCTTTTTAGTTTACCACAATCATCTTTTCTATACACACCTTTTGAGAGAGACACACATGATTTGGAAATTATTAGAATAATCTATGTGCTTCACTTATATCTTTTGAGTTATATAGTTTTGCTCTAGTACTTCACTTATATCTTTTAGAGCACGGTGGTGGATTTGTTTTATAGAAACTATTGATCTCTCATGCTTTGAGAGTCTTAAATAGCATGGTAATTTTCTTAAATAATCCCAATATGCTAGGTATTCAAGATTAGTAAAAACTTTCTTATGAGTGTTTTGAATACTAAGAGAAGTTTGATGCTTGATGATTGTTTTGAGATATGGAGGTAGTGATATTAAAGTTGTGCTAGTTGAGTAGTTGTGAATTTGAGAAATACTTGTGTTGAAGTTTGCAAGTCCCGTAGCATGCACGTATGGTAAACGTTATGTAACAAATTTGAAATATGAGGTGTTCTTTGATTGTCCTCCTTATGAGTGGTGGTCGGGGACGAGCGATGGTCTTTTCCTACCAATATATCCCCCTAGGAGCATGCGCATAGTGCTTGGTTTTTGATGACTTGTAGATTTTTGCAATAAGTATGTGAGTTCTTTATGACTAATGTTGAGTCCATGGATTTTACGCACTCTCACCTTTCCATCATTGCTAGCCTCTTCGGTACCGTGTATTGCCCTTTCTCACATTGAGAGTTGGTGCAAACTTCGCCGGTGCATCCAAACCCTATGATATGATACACTCTTTCACACATAAACCTCCTTATATCTTCCTCAAAACAGCTACCATACCTACCTATTATGGAATTTCCATAGCCATTCCGAGATATATTGCCATGCAACTTTCCACCATTCCGTTTATCATGACACATTCATCATTGTCATATTCTTTAGCATGATCATGTAGTTGACATAGTATTTCTGGCAAAGCCACCGTTCATAATTCTATCATACATGTCACTCTTTGTTCATTGCATATCCCGGTACACCGCCGGAGGCATTCATATAGAGGCATATCTTGTTATAGTATCGAGTTGTAATCATTGAGTTGTAAATAAATAGAAGTGTGATGATCATCATTTAATAGAGCATTGTCCCAAAAAAAGAGAAAAGCCAAATAAAAAAAGGGAAGGCCCAAAAAAAGAGAAATGAAAAGGGACAATGCCACTATCCTTTTTTTCCACACTTGTGCTTCAAAGTAGCACCATGATCTTCATGATAGAGAGTCTCTTGTTTTGTCACTTTCATATACTAGTGGGAATTTTTCATCATAGAACTTGGCTTGTATATTCCAACAATGGGCCTCCTCAAGTGCCCTAGGTCTTCGTGAGCAAGCAAGTTGGATGCACACCCACTAGTTTCTTTTGTTGAGCTTTCATACATTTATAGCTCTAGTGCACCCGTTGCATGGAAATCCCTACTCCTTGCATTAACATCAATCGATGGGCATCTCCATAGCTCATTGATTAGCCTCGTTGATGTGAGACTTTCTCCTTTTTTTGTCTTCTCCACATAACCCCCATCATTATACTCTATTCCACCCGTAGTGCTATATCCATGGCTCACGCTCATGTATTGCTTGGCTTGTCATCGGGGTTGTGCATGATGAGAGCATTCTTGTGCGACGAAAATGGAGCATGACTAAACTATATGATTTTGTAGGGATGAACTTTCTTTGGCCATGTTATTTTGAGAAGACATAATTGCTTAGTTAGTATGCTTGAAGTATTATTATTTCTATGTCAATATTAAACTTTTATCTTGAATCTTTCGGATCTGAATATTCATGCCACAATTAAGAAGAATTACATTGAAATTATGCTTAGTAGCATTCCACATCAAAAATTCTATTTTTATCAATTACCTACTCGAGGACGAGCATGAATTAAGCTTGGGGATGCTTGATACGTCTCCAACGTATCTATAATTTTTGATTGCTCCATGCTATATTATCTTCTGTTTTGGACATTATTGGGCTTTATTATTCACTTTTATATCATTTTTGGGACTAACCTATTAACCGGAGGCCCAGCCCAGAATTGCTGTTTTTTTGCCTATTTCAGAGTTTCGCAGAAAAACAATATCAAACGGAGTCCAAACGGAATGAAACCTTCGAGAACGTGATTTTCGAAACGAACATGATCCAGGAGACTTGGACCCTACGTCAAGCAACCAACATGGAAGCCATGAGGTAGGGGGCGCGCCTACCCCCCCCCCCCCCCCGGCGCGCCCTCCACCCTCGTGGGCCCCCTGTTGCTCCACCACATATTCCTTCCTCCTATATATATACCTACGTACCCCCAAACGATCAAAGAAGGAGCTAAAACCCTAATTCCACCACTGTAACTTTCTGTATCCACGAGATCCCATCTTGGGGCCTGTTCCAGAGCTCCGCCGGAGGGGGCATCGATCATGGAGGGCTTCTACATCAACACCATAGCCTCTCTGATGAAGTGTGAGTAGTTTACCTCAGACCTTCGGGTCCATAGTTATTAGCTAGATGGCTTCTTCTCTCTTTTTGGATCTCAATACAAAGTTCTCCCCCTCTCTTATGGAGATCTATTCGATGTAATCTTCTTTTGCGGTGTGTTTGTTGAGACCGATGAATTGTGGGTTTATGATCAAGTTTATCTATGAACAATATTTGAATCTTCTTTGAATTCTTTTTTGTATGATTGGTTATCTTTGCAAGTATCTTCGAATTATCAGTTTGGTTTGGCCTACTAGGTTGATCTTTCCTGCAATGGGAGAAGTGCTTAGCTTTGGGTTCAATCTTGCGGTGTCCTTTCCCAGTGATAGTAGGGGCAGCAAGGCACATATTGTATTGTTGCCATCAAGGATAACAAGATGGTTTTTTTTATCATATTGCATGAATTTATCCCTCTACATCATGTCATCTTGCTTAAAGCGTTACTCTGTTCTTATGAACTTAATACTCTAGATGCATGCTGGATAGCGGTCGATGTGTGGAGTAATAGTAGTAGATGCAGGCAGGAGTCGGTCTACTTGTCTCGGACATGATGCCTATATACATGATCATACCTAGATATTCTCATAACTATGCTCAATTCCGTCAATTGCTCAACAGTAATTTGTTTACCCGCCGTGAATACTTATGCTCTTGAGAGAAGCCACTAGTGAAACCTATGGCCCCCGGGTCTATCTTCCATCATATTAATCTTCCAAATCTTAGTTATTTTCATTGCCTTTTATTTTACTTTGCATCTTTATCATAAAAATACCAAAAATATTATCTTATCATATCTATCAGATCTCACTCTCGTAAGTGACCGTGTAGGGATTGACAACCCCTTATCGCGTTGGTTGCGAGGATTTATTTGTTTTGTGTAGGTGCGAGGGACTCGCGCATAGCCTCCTACTGGATTGATACCTTGGTTCTCAAAAACTGAGGGAAATACTTACGCTACTTTGCTGCATCACCCTTTCCTCTTCAAGGGAAAACCAATGCAGTGCTCAAGAGGTAGCTTGCGCCAGATGAAGACGGTGAAGACGGTGGATTCTTTTCTTTTCCGTGGTAGATGGCGTAGAAGTTGCAGGTGAACGCATTGTCTAGGAGACGACGATGTTGTATGCACACTGCTATGTTACACATATTCAGTCAACGCCACGTAGGAGGGAACTTGTCGCCTAGAGCCTGACATGTGGGCCCAAGCATTCAGATTGGCTGTTAAAAGAAGTTGACCGATAGATTTGGGCTCAATGTTGAGAATTAGTCCAATAGTTGTGGTTTTGTGTTCAAAAACTTAAAAGTTATGGTAAAGTGTTATAAGTTAGTGCGAAGTTGTGGTTTTGTGTTAAAAAAACTCAAATGTTGTGGTAAAGTGTTATAAGTCATGCTAAAGTTATGGTTTTGTGTAATTAACTCAGAGAAAACACGGTTCGTTTATGTAATGAGGTGGGCCAGCTAGTAAAGGTCGAATAAAACATGATCCCGTTATTGTACAACTTTAAGCCTTACAGTTCTAAGAAAAAAACTTTAAGCCTTGACCGCAAGAAAAAAACGAATCTCCATCACGCCCTCCACCGCCGGGTCGCCGCCTCGCCGCCAGTCCTGCTCGCCTCGGCACTGTCCATGTCGAACTGATGGCACTGGATGGAGAAGGGAGTCCACATGTATCTACTCAGGGCACCGTCCGCAAGGAGGGCAACATCATCGTCACTGCCATAGCCTAATGGAGGAAACAAAGTCAAGACTGCAAGCGAGCATTCAATGGAGGAAACAAGCAGCTAGTTCCTCCGCTCTCCCCCAATCTTGTCATCTTCCTTCTACCATTATTTAATTTCTTTCCTATTGACCTAATTCTTGAAAGTTTCATACTGAAAAGTGAAAATCAATCAAAATATGTGATGCTATACAAACCTACGAAGATGAAGCAGATTGATATTTTTTTCTAGGACTACCTAGTAGATCAGCCCTAGAAGCTAAAGTTCCAGAAGTATTGAGTCTTTGATTTTTTTTCATTAAAAATCCGCCCGGGTAACATCAAATTCTTGATCCACCATTGATATAGGGTGTATAGTTTTGGAAAAGATTTGTTTTAATCCGGGTGAAAACAACAAGACATAAGCCTCCTCCAGCGATCGACACGCATCCCTGGCTGGACCCACATGCCCCCCATCTCCCTCTTAGGGCATCTCCAATAGGTTGTATGTTGGTCTCGTTGGTAAAATATCCATGTCATCAACCAACAAGCTATCATACAACTACTCCTATGAGTTGTATCTAAGCTATCCAATAGGTGGTTAGAAAATAAATGTGGTTGCTCTCTATTTCACCTTGGAGCTTGTGCAAAGGTTGTTGGTTAATCTACATACAACTTTGCTCTCTCTACGCATTTATTACATGCCACATCATCACTATGTACTAGGTTGCAAATTTACCAACATCTATCTTACAACTATTGGAGATGCCCTTATCCACACACACGGAAGCCACAACCGCACATTCCTGCTGATTGCGTTGCTCCGTCACAGCTTTTGCCACGGCCGCCTCGCAGCTTCCGCCATGGTTGCTGCGCTGCCTCACGCACCTACCATCGACGACACTGCGGGCTGTCGGCGCTACACAACAGCATCCCGCGCTGCATCGCAGCTTTCGCTGTTGCCGCCATGCACTGTATCGGGGAGCTTCCCCATGGCCACCGCACTGCATCGTAGCACCCATCGCCACCAATGCGGGCCGCCGAAGTGGCATCGCAGCTCTCCCTGTTGTCGCCGCCCACTGCGTCGTGGAGCTTCCGCCATGGCCACCGCACTGCATCGAAGCACCATCGTCGGCAACGCTGCATCGGCCATGGCCGTGGGCGCTGCATCTCAGCTTTCGTCGCCGTCGCCATGCGCTGTGTCACAACACCCGTCACCGCCAATGAAGCTTCACCGGGGGGCACCGATGCTGCAATGGAGCTCCGCCGATGGCCGCCGGGGTTGCGTTGGAGCACCGCGTGCCGGTGTTGTAGCTGCAATGAAGCATGGTCAGAGCTGCGATAGGCCATCGGCGCTGCGTTGGAGCACCGCGTGCCGGTGTTGGCGCTGCAATGGCGCATGGTCGGAGTTGCTACGGGTCGCCGGAGCTGCGTTGGAGCACCACCGCGCCGGTTTTGGCGCTGCAATGGTGCATCAGCCGATCACCGTGTCGGTGTACTAGAGTAGGGGTACCCTAGTATCCCGAACTTGTGCACGGGCAGTTGCAGCGTCCCGCGGCAAGGCTTGCCGGGTGACCGCCAAGGTCCTCCGTGGTTCCTTTGGAGCCATTCAAGGACAAAGTATCCAAGCCAAGGAGACAAGACCCCGACAAGAGGAGCTTGCCGGGAAGGCCAACCAAGGCATCTCAAGGAACTTGCCGCGACGCGCCACGCGTCCCGGTAGGGCCCGGTGAGCGACAAGCTCCCGGACGTGACAATACAACGACCGCGGCAAGGCGCTTGCCGCGGCAAGCCACCACTATGTACCCGCGCTCCAGCACATCCACCAACGTGTCGCTCTGGGACCCTTCCAGGCGTACGTGGAGGGAGGCTGTGCAGCCAGCGGTGCGCGGTGGCAAGCGACGCTAACAAGATTGCCATCGTGGCGAGCGGTGGCGTCCCTGACGGTCCCTTTTGTACTATTTGGGCGACGCAGACGGGCATTTAATGCCCTTGTCCCCTGCCGTCAGGGTTAGGTATGATACACTGTAGCAGGTAGCTGTACCAACCGCAACATTTTTCCATTTTTACCCTTGTCTACGTTGCCACCTGTCGATGACCCCTTGAGCATATAAAAGGAGGCCCATGTGCAACGTAGAGGGGGGTTGGAAGGAGAGAACACTCACGCTCGGTCTCGTTAGCTGCTGGTGTGTACTGTAGCACTCAGCGCTCCCGAGCAAGAACTCAATACAAAATACAAAGTAGGAGTAGGGTTTTACGCTTCCGTGCGGCCCGAACCTGGGTAAACTGCTCGTGTGTCTCGCCTCGATCTGCTCTTCGTGCGATCTCCCCCCCCCCCCCCCCCCCCCCCCCGCCGAATCGAAAGGGGCTCGGTCCGCCGGTCCCATAGGTGTTCGTGGATTAGTTCCCCGACATCTTTGGTGCTCCAGGTAGGGGTGCGTCGAGGTTGTGTGAACCTGATCCGGCGTTCTCACGAGCTGAATCTTCATCGTCTTCATCGACATGCTGCCGAAGAAGAAGGCTTCGGAGGCGGCTGCTCCGTCCGTGCTGAACCCACCACCGCCGGAGCAAACGGCTGGTGGGGTAGACGCCGGCGGAAGAACGGGCGTCGACGAGGGAGCTCACGGTGCTGCCAGGTCCAAGGACAAGGCTGCGCTGCCCATCGGCAGCGCAGTCGGCTCCCACAACGACCGGGCGCACTCCAAGACCTCGGCATCCGTACATGCACCGTGCCCATCCCAGGAGGTGCGGGACCGGCAGCGTCATGGCACTCACAGTACCATACGTTTGCTGGACCAAGATCGAGCTGGTGGATCTCGGAGTGCTCAAGACCAGCATGCACGCCAACATGCTGGCACGAGCGGGGCACGGTCGCCTGGACGAGATACTGCTCCTTCTAACATAGTTAGAAGTCCGAGCATATCCCGCTCCTCACACCGTTCGCCGCTGCCACCCGCCACTTCAGTAGAAGCTTTGGCGCGAGCTCAACTGCTCCTAGACTACCCTCCAGCGGCAGACAAGATCGACGACTGGAGGGCCACCATTCAGAGTCTCATCGGCTTCACCAACGGCGACACTCCACGGTAGCCGGGTACATCACAGCCACGGCAAGTCAGCCAGGCACGAGCCGGTGGCGACAAGACCGGTGGGGGTGCAACCACCATGCACTCTCCGCCTCGAAGGCCAAGATCGCCGACTCGCCGGATCCACCTCGACAGCGACTCCACCGCGTCATCAGATCCATGAGCTCATCGCGATCAGCGCCAAGTTCTTCACGAACGACAGCAAGAAGACGCTCGTACTCGCATCGAGCGCCGAAGAGAAGCGCGGCGTCAATCAGACCAGCGCGATGGGCCCTCTGTCAACATGCATGCACCAGGGGAACCAGGCGACTTGCCATACGCGGTAGGTTGCCCTGCGTTTACTCGTGAGCTGCGGCGAGTCCAGTGGCCCGGCAAGAAGAATTTCAAGCCAAACGTACCAGAGAAGTACGACGGCAAGTCGCATCCGTCGGAGTTCCTCAGCATCTACACCATCGCGGTGCAAGCTGCCGGGGGGCGGGACGACAAGATCCTTGCCAACTACTTCCCGCTGGTGCTCAAGCCCAACGTCAGGTCCTGGCTCATGCATTTGCCGGACAACTCCATATCCTCCTGGGCAGACCTATGCCATCAGTTTGTCGGCGCCTTTACAGGCGGCCACAAACCTCATGGCCAAGAGAGTGACCTTCACCTGCTCGCCCAGAAGGAAGGAGAGCCCCTGCGCAAGTACATCCAGAGATTCAGCCGTGTACAGCACAACATCCCAGATGTCCACCCTGCCGCAGTCATCAGCGCGTTCCATCCGAACGTGCGTAACCGCAGGATGCGGGAGGAGATGGCGATGTGCAAGATCAGAGACGTCAGTGAGCTGTATGCCATGGCCGACAAGTGTGCACATGCTGAGGAAGGGAGGAAACTCCCCGGAGAGAATACAGGAGCAGGAGGATCTGACAGCAAGGATGCTACCCCGGCAAAGAAAAACCGGCGGCAGAACAACAGGAAGAAGAAAGGCAAAGATGTGCTAGTCATTGAGCAGTCCGGCAACGAAGGTGGCACCAAGAAAGCCAAAGCTGGTAGCTCCGGCAAGGAGATTGCCGCATGCACCAACTGCCGGGCTGTGGCGGTCGCCGACAAGTAGGACGGCACCGACAAGCAGTATTGCAAGATCCACCGCACCAAGGGCCATGACCTCTAGAGCTGCAAGAAGGTCGAGCAGCTTGTCCAGTAGCAAAAGGCTGAATACGAGCGACGCGACAAGGAGAGGGCCCAAGGAGGCGCTGGAGAATCCGGCAAGAAGCGCGCCAGCCGGGGAGGACGCTGCGGCAAGGCCAAGCAGCGGCAAGGAGACAGACCTCCCCGTGGCCGCGACAAGGATGAAGATGACGACGGCGACGAAGACATGGATGATGTCGAGACCAGTGAGCAGGAGTTCCAAAAAGCCACAGAGGTCTTGTGCGTTGACGGCAGTGCTTCTCTGCATACTTCACACCGCCAACTCAAGCAGTGGGTGCGGGAAGTCAATGCGGCGGAACCACCTGTCGAGTCATGCAAGCTTCTGAAATGGTCCAGCACGCCTATCATCTTTGATATTGAGGACCACCCTGATCGCACAACTGCGGTCGGGTGCTTGCCGATGTTGGTTTCACCAACTATCTGCAACCTCAAGGTCACTAAGATGCTAGTTGACGGCGGGGCCGGCTTGAACCTGATCTCCTCCGCTGTACTCCAGAAACTCCAGATCCCTGACAGCGAGCTAGAAGAGACCGGCACATTCCAAGGAATCAACCCGGGAAGGAGCAAGCCGAAGGGGAAGGTCACGTTGCCAGTAACATTTGGTAGCAAGTTGAACTTCAGGACTGAGAGGGTCACTTTTGACGTTGCCGATTTTCCATTGCCTTACAATGGGATACTCGGCCGTCCAGCACTCGCCAAGTTCATGGCAGCCTCTCACTACGCATACAACATGCTGAAGATGCCAGGCCCGATAAGCGTCATCTCTGTCCCTGGCGACAAGAAGGATGCTCTTATCTGCGCCGACAAGATCTACCAGGAAGCGGCAGCCGCAACAGATCGCAAGTCACCTGCCGTTGAAGCTCCTCGGGGGGAGAAGAAGACCAAGTCCGGCAAGAGTTCTGATGCCCACTCCGGCAAGCGCACCTCTTCGGAGTGCTGCGCTACCGTCGAGGACGCACCATCGAGCTCCACCGGCAAATGTAAGAAGACAATGGCAGCTCCGCCAGAGACCAAGAAGGTGTCCGCCAAGGAGGACGGCACTGGTGGTACCTTCACCACCAGTGCCACTCTTGACCCTAAATAGGAAAGCGCGCTCATTGCTTTCCTGCGGGCGAACGTCGACGTGTTTGCGTGGCAACCGTCTGACATCCCCAGTGTTCCCAGGAAAGTAATTGAGCATCATCTTGCCGTTTGTCCTCATGCGCGGCCCGTCAAGCAGAAGGTCAGAAAGCAAGCAGTGGAGCGCCAAGAATTCATCGCAGAAGAGATCAGGAAATTGGAAGCAGCAGGCCTTGTCAGAGGAGTGCTCCATCCTACGTGGTTGGCTAATCCTGTAGTCGTGCGCAAGGTAAACGGGAAATGGAGGCTTTGCATCAACTTTACCGATGTTAATAAAGCTTGTCCCAAAGACCCATTTCCCTTGCCGCGCATTGACCAGATTGTTGACTCCACGGCCGGATGTGACTTGCTTTCATTTCTTGACGCATACTCAGGATACCATCAAATCTTCATGGCAGAAGAGGATGAGGAGAAGACCGCATTCACCACTCCATGTGGCACGTACTGTTTCATACGGATGCCTTTCGGTTTAAAGAATGCTGGTTCAACATTTGCAAGGGTAGTCCATGTCGCTCTTGAGCCACAAATACACAGAAATGTGGAAGCCTACATGGATGACATAGTGGTCAAGAGCAAGGACAAGGCAACTCTGATTCAAGATTTAGACGAGACCTTTGCAAATCTGCGCAAGATCAACCTCAAGCTCAACCTCGAGAAGTGTGTGTTTGGAGTCCCCTCCGGCAAGTTTCTCGGGTTCTTCGTGTCTCAGCGGGGAATTGAAGCCAATCCCGACAAGATCAAGGCCATTGAGCAGATTGAAGCACCAAAGAGCGTCAAGGATGTACGAAGACTTGCCGGTTGCGTGGCTGCTCTCAGTAGGTTTATCTCTAGGTCTGCTTAGAGGCAGGTCCAATGAAATGGACTCCGGAAGCGGAGGCTGCGCTGCAAGACTTGAAGAGATACCTGTCCTCCACTCCAACACTTGTCGCACCTAAGCCACAAGAGAAGTTGTTGCTGTATATAGCGGCAACCAATCAAGTGGTTAGTGCTGCGTTAGTAGCAGAGAGGGAGACAGATGACGAGCCAGCAACCACGGCAGGCGCATCCAGTGACAAGCAGAGGGCTTCCCCGACAAGCTCTGGTCCCGACAAAGATGGATCTGCGCAGGCGCGCGAGGAGATGCAGAAGAGAATGGTACAGCGCCCAGTTTACTTTGTCAGTTCCCTTCTGCAGGGGGCTAGGTCAAGGTACTCTGGTGTGCAGAAATTGCTTTTCGGCCTTCTCATGGCCTCGAGAATGTTGCGCCATTACTTCCAAGCACATGAGATCACAGTTGTCACTCGTTTTCTGCTGAAGAGGATACTACAGAATCCAGAAGCAACAGGCAGGATTGTTGAGTGGGCACTGGAACTGTCAAGCTTTGGCCTCAAGTTTGAGAGTACTTCAACTATCCAAAGCAGAGCATTGGCAGTTCATAGCAGAGTGGACGCCAACACCAGATGAAGAAATCCCAGAAACGAGCATCCCCGTCGAGGAAGCAAGCAAAGAGTGGCTGATGTACCTTGATGGTGCCTTCTCGCTGCAAGGCGCCGGCGCTGGCGTGCTGCTTGTCGCACCCACCGGAGAGCACCTCAAGTACGTAGTCCAGATGCACTTTCCCAAGGAGCAAGCAACAAACAATACTGCAGAGTATGAAGGCTTGCTTGCCGGTCTCAGGATCGCGGCAGACCTTGGGATCAAGAAGCTCATTGTCAGGGATGACTCGCAGCTTGTCGTCCGCCAAGTGAACAAGAGTTATCAGAGTCCGTTGATGGAAGCCTACGTTGACGAAGTGAGAAAGCTAGAAGAGAACTTTGACGGCCTACAAATGGAGCATGTTCCAAGAGCTCAGAACGACATTGCCGATGGCCTATCAAAGTGCGCCGCACTTAAGTTACCTGTGGAACCAGGGATCTTTGTGCTCAAGCTGACTCGATCGTCCGTAACGCCATTAACTGGACAGAGCAAGAAGAGGAAGTTGATTTCTGGTGACTATTTTCCAGCAGAGCTTCCCGAAGCCGCCGCCAAGAAGGTCCCCAAGATCAACACCAAGAGTGCTGAGGAGCAGTCTACTCCGGCAAGCCCTAGGGTTTGTTCCATTGAAGCAGAGGCTCCCGACAAGTTTTGCTCCGGCAAGCTTGCCGGGGAACGTCAAGCTCCGGCTGAGCCGCAGGTTCTCGCCGTAGAAGCGGATGTTCACGCAGCAGCAGATGTACCTTTAGTCCTTGTTGTCGAGCCACAAGCTCCAGCATGGGCACAACAGATTGTCCATTTCCTTCAGACAGGAGAACTTCCCGAAGAGTAAGAAGAAAGTAGCCCGGCAGTCAAGTATGTACCAGTTTGTCGACAACACACTGTACAGAAGAAGACTCAACGGTGTGAAATTGAAGTGTATTCGCCGGGAAGATGGACAAAAGCTGTTGGCAGAGATACATGGAGGCATATGTGGTCACCACATTGGTGCAAGAGCACTTGCCGGCAAAGCATTCAGGCAAGGTTTCTTTTGGCCGACAGCCCTCCAGGATGCAACTGCACAAGTAACCAAGTGTGAAGCGTGCCAGTTCCATTCCAAGCAGATACACCAGCCAGCTCAAGCTCTCCAGACGATCCCTTTATCCTGGCCATTTTTGGTCTGGGGGCTCGACATCCTCGGCCCCTTTCCCCGAGCAGTTGGGGGCTTTGAGTACTTGTACGTTGCAATCGACAAGTTCACAAAGTGGCCGGAAGTGGAAGCGGTGAGGAAGGTGACAGCACAGTCAGCAGTCAAGTTCTTCAGGTCGATTGTTTGCCGCTTCGGGATCCCTAACAGGATAATCACCGACAACGGTACGCAATTCACGAGCCGCACCTTCATGCAGTACGTCCAAGATCTTGGCGCCAAGGTCTGCTTCGCTTCTGTTGCTCACCCGAGAAGCAACGGTCAAGTGGAGAGGGCAAATGCTGAAGTGCTGCGTGGGCTCAAGACCAGGACTTTCGACAGGCTGCACAAGTGCGGAAGAAACTGGATTGAGGAGCTGCCGGTGGTTCTTTGGTCGATCAGGACGACGCCAAATCGAGCCACTGGCCAGACACCTTTCGCTCTAGTCTATGGAGCAGAGGCAGTTCTCCCCACGGAACTCATATACGGGTCACCTCGAGTGCTCGCTTATGATGAGCTTGAGCAAGAGCAGTTGCGACAAGATGACGCGCTGCTCCTTGAGGAAGACCGTCTTCAGGCTGCTGTACGAGCTGCTCGCTACCAGCAAGCTTTGCGCCGCTACCATATCCGCAAAGTTAACGCCAGAAGTCTCGAGGAAGGCGACCTTGTTCTTCGGCGTGTTCAGTCCGCCAAGAATTCCAACAAGTTGACGCCGAAGTGGGAAGGCCCTTACCGGGTGAAACGAGTCACTAGGCCTGGCGCTGTCCGCCTTGAGACCGAAGACGGCATTCCGGTGAGCAACTCCTGGAACATTGAGCATCTTCGTAAGTTTTACCCGTAAGGCGCGGTTGCCGGAACCCGTTCCGGCAACCACCTGTTGTACAAGTCTTGCCACTGTTGCATGTAATCCTTTGTACAAAGCCGGGCGCAGACCCCGTGCATAAAGCTCATGTGCTCCTCACATCTTGTCAATTTCATGCTTTCTATTTTTTCCATGTGTTATCTGACACTTTGTGCGGCACCTACCCCCGGTAAGCAACAACGAGCCATAAGGCTCCATATCTTTATTTTCTCCTCTTTCTTTTTTCTCAAGGAAAGGAAGGTTCCCTCGCCCACAAGTTTGTCGGGGGGGAAAGGAGAAGATAATGGTATGGCCCAGGCGTCATTCAAGAAAGTTTCGCCTTACCGAGAAGCAAACAACAGAAAAGCTAAGTTGCCAAAGTTTGAGCAATCAGATATTTTTTAAATTTTTACGTTATCTTCCTTGAACGACCGTGCTTTGTATGGAAAACCTATGCACGGAGGAACCAACTCGTAGCTAGTTGCGCCCTTACTTTGTTTCGAGTCCGCTCAACAACTTAAGTGTGCTGCGACTAGTTGCGACAAGGTTTCTTATCGGTAGCGGCACCGCCAGCAGGCTGCTGACGTCCCGCACTCAGCGCTCGCGCCTAAGGTGCCTGCGCCGGCAAGTTCCCTAAAAGCGTAGGGCAAAAACATACAAAGGAAGGAATCAAGTAAAGGAAATAACTTTGCAATCATTACCCGGAATAGAGTTATATTACAAGGTAGCTTGTCGCGGCTCTAACAGATTGTTCTCATAACATGACTAGCGGCGACAAGAAAAGAAGAAAACGGGCGGCCTAGTCTACGCGATCGCCCTCAACCCTCTTGATCCCGCTGACCTTGTCCACAATGGGTGCGACAAGGGTCTTGAGCGCCTCCAGATCAGCATCCGGCGACAGGGTCTTGAGGATGTTGGTGAGGTTGAGGCCCGGGTTGCGGAAGGCCACCTTCACCAACACCTTTTGAAGAGCTCCCGCGCAGATCTTGCGCGACTCGTCGGCCAGCTGCTTTGGGATCCTCACCCAGAGTCGCTGGAGGGCCGTCGCCACGCCTTTGAAGAACAAGGTGAGCTTGGCGCTGGGATGGAGGTTCTCGTCGGAGGGAAACCCGAGATCCTCCATCCCCAGCTGCGCCAGCTCCCTGTCAATGTCTGCGGCAACATTCACGAGACCCTCCGTCCAGTGCCCCACATTCTCCCTAAAAGTGTTCTGGGCGGCAACAGCACTCGCCAGCAGCGCCTTGTCGGCCTTGATCTCTTCCTTCAAGGCCGCCTCCTGCTCCCTGGCGCCGTCCAGCGTCTTGGTCAAAGTAGTCAGCTTCAACTCAAGATCTGTGTTGGAGTCCTTGGCGGCGCTAAGCTCCTTGCCCTTCTCGGCGAGACGAGCCTGCAGCTCTGAGTGGTTGTAGGCATCCTTCTCCCGCTCACGCTTGAGCACGGCAAGCTCTTCACCGCTCGCCTTGAGATCGGCCTCCAGCTGCGCCACCTTCATCTCCAGCTCCTTCTTGGCGGCCTCGGCAGCTGCGGCAGCATCCTCTGCTTGCTTGAGGGCTCCGCCGAATGTTCGCTCGCGCGTGGCAAGCTCCTCCTCGTGGCTGTCAAGGTTGACCTTCCGCTGCGCCAGCTCGCCCTCCTACGCAGATAGCTTTTCAGCGCCAAGCCGCTGTTGCTCTTCGACTTCAGCCCTCTCGAGGAGGAAGGCCTTCTGCTCCTCGGCGAGTTGCGCTCGCTCCTCTGCCAAGGACCGGAGAGCTTCCTGGTTGAGACCCCGAAGCTCCTCCGCGCGCTTTTCGATGTCCACTCCCGCCTTCGCAACAAGCGCCTCGTGGGATTCTAGCTTGGCTTGCCGAGCACGGTAGAGCGACACCAGCTTCCGCAGCAGTCGCTCCTCCTCAGGCTCGCTGCTGCTGCTGCTCGGCGCGTCAACCAGCGCCAGCCCAGCGGAGGCGAGCACCTCTCTGTCGAAGCTCTCTCCTTCGACCGGCGCCCTGGAGCTTGACGCCCAGGGGAGGTTGAT
The DNA here is from genome assembly GCA_034509565.1 of Triticum monococcum. NCBI lineage: Eukaryota > Viridiplantae > Streptophyta > Magnoliopsida > Poales > Poaceae > Triticum > Triticum monococcum. The sequence continues at coordinate 67,838,891 of CM067842.1, read as the reverse complement.
GAAGACGCCATCGCCGGTCTTCAAGTAGACGCCTGGCTGGGGCTCTTCGGAGCCTGACGCTGCGGCAGCGGCGGAGGGATCGGCGGTCGGCGTAGCGCCTGGCGCTCCTGCGGCCTCAGGGTCGTCAGTGCGATCGCCAGACCCCTCGCCTGCTTCTGCGGCGGCAGCTTCGACGGCCTCTGCGCTGGCGGGATCGTCAGCACCGGCTGCTTCTTCGGTGGCAGCAGCGGCGTCGTCGGCGGCAACCTCGGTCTCCAGTGGCTCCGCGGCAGATGGGTCTAACGGCCGGAAAAGGGAGAAGAGTCAAGCAAATATCCAAAAAAGAAGATCAAAAGAAGAAGAACCCAAGGGAAGTTTTGAAGCGAGAGGATTACCTGTACCGGGTTCTGCAGTCATGGTCTCCGCCGCCGGGGGGCCGCTGCTGCTGTCCCTTGCCGGAGACTTCTCCCTTGCTGGAGAACTCGCCCTTGCCGGAGACCTCTCCCTTGCCGGAGGACTCTCCCTTGGCATTTCGGGGGCGGCCTCCGGGCGCTCCTGGCGGGGCTGCTCTGCTCCTACACAAACCAACAGTCAGATGTCAGCAAAGAAAGAGTATCCATGCGCGCCTAACAGCGGAAAGCGAACCATATACTTACGCTGGGGGCTGCTCTGGAGAACAGTTGCCGGGTCCGGCAAGGTTATCTCGGGCGCACCCCCTGCTGTCGCGGTGGGTTCGTCCTCGATGATAATCACCGGGACCTTGGCTCTCTTCGCTGCTCTCTGGGCCAGAGTCCTAAAAAGGAATAGGTTTAGAGTAAAGCAAATGAGATACAAGACAAAACAGCAAGAATTGAAGAACTACAAGTACAATAAGAGAATCTTACTCTTCTTCTTCCTCGTCGGAGCTGAACGCGGAGAAGTCGAAGTCCGGCTCACGTCCGGCGCGAGGAGGCGGAGGAGTAGGTTCCCTTGGCCGCTTGGCGGGAACAGTGGCGGTGGTCTGAGATGACCCCGCTCCGGCCGCCGCCGCGGCGTGAGAAGCGGCAGGAGCAGAAGCGGTGGTCCGGGTGGACCCCGCTCCAGTTGCCGCAGCAGCGTGAGGTGCTCCCGCGGCAACAGTGCTTGCCGCGGTGGAGCGTGTCACGCGGCGCGGCGACTGTCGACTCGCCCGCCGCCCCGCTACGTCCCCGGCCTTGCGGAGACGCCTTCTTGGTGGAGCTGGGGGCTCTGCTTGCGGCGAGCTGTCTAAGGATGAGGAGGAAGAGGAGTTGATCTCCAACGAGCCGCTCGTATCCTCGGTGGGTTCGCTCGACTCGACGTCATGCCCGGCAAGCTCTTCCTCGCTGGCAAGCTCCTCTCGCTCGGTACGGCTTGCCGCCTCTGCTGCCTCTGCCTCCTCCACGGTGAATCCAAAATCGCCCGCGGCTGCGGCTGCCGCCGCCTCTTCCAGCCTGGTGGCGATGCGTTTCATCTCCGCATCGGTGGTGTCGCGAGTGAGGCCTTTCTTTTCGTCAGAGCGGAACGACACTTCTACCAAGCCATCAAAGAACTCCTGCACGACGTCATCTGCAGGCTCTTGCCAAGTTGGGACAATTCCATGCGAATCGCATAGCGGCATCATTGCACGGATGCGGTCGAGCGCGGAGTTGTTGCACACCGGAACGACACCCTTCGGCAACCTGAACACTTCGGGATGTTCAGGGTTGTACTTGAACAGTTCCTGGAGCATCGCGTTAAGCTCCAGAACAGTGAAGTTGAAGTTGAGGCCCGGACACAGCCTCATGATATCCGCCGCATTCTTGAATTCCCAGGCGGGTCTCCTCCGTTCCTGTAGGGGGGCGATGCGGCGGCGAAGAAAGTCTGCGCCAACAGCGCCTACAGTAAGCCCGGCAAGCCTGAGGCGTTGGATCCGGGTGACGGCAATCTTCAGCCTATCGTCTTCCCGGGGCCACGTTGCTCCAATCGCTGCCACGTGCTGCTGGGGCTTGGCGCCGGGCGGTAAACGACTGCGGGTTCTCCTCGACAATCCAGCACCAGTCTACTCTCCATTCCTCCCACTTGCCGCGGAACTCTCCCTCCAGATAAGCATCCTTCTTGCCGGCCCTCGAGATCCAGGCGATTCCGCCGGATAAAGGCTCTCCTCTCTCTACTCGGGGCATAAAGAAGTGGCGAAAAAGGGCTACATTTGGATAGACTCTGACAAAGTTTTCGCAGAGATGTGCGAAAACTGCCATGGTCAGAACAACATTGGGGGTGAAGTCAAGGAGGCGGAACCCGTAGGTGTTCATAACATCGCAGAAAAACTCAGAGAAAGGCGGGCAGAGCCCGCAGTAGAAGAACACCGCGAAGAAAGGATATCCATTTGGAGCCATTTTCCAAGCGGCGGCTGGAAGTACCTTCGTGCACGGATGCGCTCGCGTCTCTGTCGACCAGAAGAGGTAGTAATACTCCCTCAGCTCCCTCGCGGCGAGCTTGGGGGGGGGGGAGATTGCCCGCTCCTTTCGCAGCGCCGCAAGCCGCTGCGCCTCGGTCGACTTCACAACCTTCCCCTTGTCGGCTTTCGGAGCCATGGCGGAAGTGGTGGAGGAGGTCGACGGCGTTGGTGGTGCTGGTGGCGATGGGGGGCAGGGCACCGCTCTCTTTCAGCTTTGGGAAGACAGAGGTGAAGGAAATATGCCCTAGAGGCAATAATAAAGTTATTATTTATTTCCTTATATCATGATAAATGTTTATTATTCATGCTAGAATTGTATTAACCGGAAACATAATACATGTGTGAATACATAGATAAACAGAGTGTCACTAGTATGCCTCTACTAGACTAGCTCGTTAATCAAAGATGGTTAAGTTTCCTAACCATGAACAAAGAGTTGTTATTTGATTAACGAGGTCACATCATTAGTTGAATGATCTGATTGACATGACCCATTCCATTAGCTTAGCACCCGATCGTTTAGTATGTTGCTATTGCTTTCTTCATGACTTATACATGTTCCTATGACTATGAGATTATGCAACTCCCATTTGCCGGAGGAACACTTTGTGTGCTACCAAACGTCACAACGTAACTGGGTGATTATAAAGGAGCTCTACAGGTGTCTCCAATGGTAGATGTTGGGTTGGCGTATTTCGAGAATAGGATTTGTCACTCCGATTGTCGGAGAGGTATCTCTGGGCCCTCTCGGTAATGCACATCACTTAAGCCTTGCAAGCATTGCAACTAATAAGTTAGTTGCGGGATGATGTATTACGGAACGAGTAAAGGGACTTGCCGGTAACGAGATTGAACTAGGTATTGGATACCGACGATCGAATCTCGGGCAAGTAACATACCGATGACAAAGGGAACAACGTATGTTGTTATGCGGTCTGACCGATAAAGATCTTCGTAGAATATGTAGGAGCCAATATGGGCATCCAGGTCCCGCTATTGGTTATTGACCGGAGAAGTGTCTCGGTCATGTCTACATTGTTCTCGAACCGTAGGGTCCGCACGCTTAACGTTACGATGACAGTTATTATGAGTTTATGCATTTTGATGTACCGAAGGTTGTTCGGAGTCCCGGATGTGATCACGGACATGACGAGGAGTCTCGAAATGGTCGATACATAAAGATTGATATATTGGAAGCCGATATTTGAATATCGGAAGTGTTCCAGGTGAAATCGGGATTTTACCGGATTACCGGGAGGTTACCGGAACCCCCCGGGAGCCATATGGGCCTTCATGGGCCTTAGTGGAAAGGAGAAAAGGGGCAGCCCATAGGTGGCCGCGCGCCCCCTTCCCTTAGTCCTATTAGGACTAGGAGAACGGGCCGGCCCCCCCTCTCTCGCTTTCCCCCTTTGGGAAACCTAGTCCAACTAGGATTTGGGGGGAGTCCTACTCCCGGTGGGATTAGGACTCCTCCTGCGCCCTCTCCCTGGCCGGCGCACCCCTCCCCCTTGGCTCCTTTATATACAGGGGCAGGGGGCACCTCTAGACACACAAGTTGATCATTGAGATCGTTCCTTAGCCGTGTGCGGTGCCCCCTGCCACCATATTCCACCTCGATCATATCGTTGTAGTGCTTAGGCGAAGCCCTGCGTCGGTAGAACATCAAGAGCGTCACCACGCCGTCGTGCTGACGGAACTCCTCCCCGAAGCTTTGCTGGATCGGAGCCCGGGGATCGTCATCGAGCTGAATGTGTGCTAAGAACTCGGAGGTGCCGGAGTAACGGTGCTTGGATCGGTCGGATCGGGAAGAAGACGTACGACTACTTCCTCTATGTTGTGTCAACGCTTTCGTTGCGATCTACAAGGGTACGTAGATCAGACTCTCCCCCTCGTTGCTATGCATCACCATGATCTTGCGTGTGCGTAGGAAATTTTTTAAAATTACTACGCTCCCCAACAGTGGTATCAGAGCCTAGGTTTTATGGTTTGATGTTATTTGCACGAGTATAACACAAGTGAGTTGTGGGTGATACAAGTCATACTGCCTACCAGCATGTCATACTTTGGTTCAGCGGTATTGTTGGACGAGACGACCCGGACCAACATTATGCGTACGCTTACGCGAGACCGGTTCCCTCGACGTGCTTTGCACATAGATGGCTTGCGGAAGACTGTCTCTCCAACTTTAGTTGAACCGAGTGTGGCTACGCCCGGTCCTTGAGAAGGTTAAAACGGAGTCTATTTGACAAACTATCGTTGTGGTTTTGATGCGTAGGTGAGATTGGTTCTTGCTTAAGCCCGTAGCAGCCACGTAAAACTTGCAACAACAAAGTAGAGGACGTCTAACTTGTTTTTGCAGGGCATGTTGTGATGTGATATGGTCAAGGCATGATGCTAAATTTTATTGTATGAGATGATCATGTTTTGTAACCGAGTTATCGGCAACTGGCAGGAGCCATATGGTTGTCGCTTTATTGTATGCAATGCAATCGCGATGTAATGCTTTACTTTATTACTAAGCGGTAGTGATAGTCGTGGAAGCATAAGATTAGCGAGACGACAACGATGCTACGATGGAGATCAAGGTGTCGCGCCGGTGACGATGGTGATCATGACGGTGCTTCGGAGATGGAGACCACAAGCACAAGATGATGATGGCCATATCATATCACTTATATTGATTGCATGTGATGTTTATCCTTTTATGCATCTTATCTTGCTTTGATTGACCGTAGCATTATAAGATGATCTCTCACTAAATTATCAAGAAGTGTTCTCCCTGAGTATGCACCGTTGCCAAAGTTCGTCGTGCCCAGACACCACCTGATGATCGGGTGTGATAAGCTCTACGTGAAGGAAATATGCCCTAGAGGCAATAATAAAGTTATTATTTATTTCCTTATATCATGATAAATGTTTATTATTCATGCTAGAATTGTATTAACCGAAAACATAATACATGTGTGAATACATAGACAAACAGAGTGTCACTAGTATGCCTCTACTAGACTAGCTCGTTAATCAAAGATGGTTAAGTTTCCTAACCATGAACAAAGAGTTGTTATTTGATTAACGAGGTCACATCATTAGTTGAATGATCTGATTGACATGACCCATTCCATTAGCTTAGCACCCGATCGTTTAGTATGTTGCTATTGCTTTCTTCATGACTTATACATGTTCCTATGACTATGAGATTATGCAACTCCCGTTTGCCGGAGGAACACTTTGTGTGCTACCAAACATCACAACGTAACTGGGTGATTATAAAGGAGCTCTACAGGTGTCTCCAATGGTAGATGTTGGGTTGGCGTATTTCGAGAATAGGATTTGTCACTCCGATTGTCGGAGAGGTATCTCTGGGCCCTCTCGGTAATGCACATCACTTAAGCCTTGCAAGCATTGCAACTAATAAGTTAGTTGCGGGATGATGTATTACGGAACGAGTAAAGAGACTTGCCGGTAACGAGATTGAACTAGGTATTGGATACCGACGATCGAATCTCGGGCAAGTAACATACCGATGACAAAGGGAACAACGTATGTTGTTATGCGGTCTGACCGATAAAGATCTTCGTAGAATATGTAGGAGCCAATATGGGCATCCAGGTCCCGCTATTGGTTATTGACCGGAGAAGTGTCTCGGTCATGTCTACATTGTTCTCGAACCGTAGGGTCCGCACGCTTAACGTTACGATGACAGTTATTATGAGTTTATGCATTTTGATGTACCGAAGGTTGTTCGGAGTCCCGGATGTGATCACGGACATGACGAGGAGTCTCGAAATGGTCGAGACATAAAGATTGATATATTGGAAGCCTATATTTGGATATCGGAAGTGTTCCGGGTGAAATCGGGATTTTACCGGATTACCGGGAGGTTACCGGAACCCCCCGGGAGCCATATGGGCCTTCATGGGCCTTAGTGGAAAGGAGAAAAGGGGCAGCCCATAGGTGGCCGCGCGCCCCCCTTCCCTTAGTCCTATTAGGACTAGGAGAAGGGGCCGCCCCCCCCCTCTCTCTTTCCCCCTTTGGGAAACCTAGTCCAACTAGGATTTGGGGGGGAGTCCTACTCCCGGTGGGAGTAGGACTCCTCCTGCGCCCTCTCCCTGGCCGGCGCACCCCTCCCCCTTGGCTCCTTTATATACAGGGGCAGGGGGCACCTCTAGACACACAAGTTGATCATTGAGATCGTTCCTTAGCCGTGTGCGGTGCCCCCTGCCACCATATTCCACCTCGATCATATCGTTGTAGTGCTTAGGCGAAGCCCTGCGTCGGTAGAACATCAAGATCGTCACCACGCCATCGTGCTGACGGAACTCCTCCCCGAAGCTTTGCTGGATCGGAGCCCGGGGATCGTCATCGAGCTGAACGTGTGCTAAGAACTCGGAGGTGCCGGAGTAACGGTGCTTGGATCGGTCGCATCGGGAAGAAGACGTACGACTACTTCCTCTACGTTGTGTCAACGCTTCCGTTGCGATCTACAAGGGTACGTAGATCAGACTCTCCCCCTCGTTGCTATGCATCACCATGATCTTGTGTGTGCGTAGGAAATTTTTTGAAATTACTACGTTCCCCAATAGGAGGAGCGGCGGAAGTTTCCGAGATTGGAGTAGCAACCGGCGAATGGGCGCACTACCCCTGTTTCCCCTGCTTATAAAGAGGGAGGGGGCGGACGTTCCGCCTCTCTGAATAAGGAAACCACCCACGATCTCTCCCACGACGCCGCATTCAACACGTGCCGTTCGGGGAGGGCGCGGTGGATACGGGGAGAGATACGGTGTAACCCAGGCCGCGCATGCCCGTGCCCTGTTTTGGGCCTGGCCCAACAGCGCTCGGCACCGTGTATGGCCCAGGCCCGGGGGCTCCTGTCGGTGTACTAGAGTAGGGGTACCCTAGTATCCCAAACTTGTGCACGGGCAGTCGCAGCGTCCCGCGGCAAGGCTTGCCGGGTGACCGCCAAGGTCCTCCGTGGTTCCTTTGGAGCCATTCAAGGACAAAGTATCCAAGCCAAGGAGGCAAGACCCCGACAAGAGGAGCTTGCCGGGAAGGCCAACCAAGGCATCTCAAGGAACTTGCTGCGACGCGCCACGCGTCCCGGCAGGGCCCGGTGAGCGACAAGCTCCCGGACGCGACAAGACAACGACCGCGGCAAGCGCCGACCAAGGCAAGGCGCTTGCCGTGGCAAGCCACCACTCTGTACCCGCGCTCCAGCACATCCACCAACGTGTCGTTCTGGGACCCTTCTAGGTGTACGTGGCAGGAGGCTGTGCAGCCAGCGGTGCGCGGTGGCAAGCGACAGTGACAAGATTGCCATCGTGGCGAGCAGTGGCGTCCCTGACGGTCCCTTTTGTACTATTTGGGCGACGCAGACGGGCATTTAATGCCCTTGTCCCCTGCCGTCAGGGTTAGGTATGATACACTATAGCAGGTAGCTGTACCAACCGCAACATTTTTCCATTTTTACCCTTGTCTACGTTGCCACCTGTCGGTGACCCCATGAGCATATAAAAGGAGGCCCATGCGCAACGTAGAGGGGGGCTGGAAGGAGAGAACACTCACGCTCGGTCTCGTTAGCTACTGGTGTGTACTATAGCACTCAGCGCTCCCGAGCAAGAACTCAATACAAACCACAAAGCAGGAGTAGGGTTTTACGCTTCCGTGCGTCCCGAACCTGGGTAAACTGCTCGTGTGTCTCGCCTCGATCTGCTCTTCGTGCGATCTCCGCCCCCCCCCCCCCCCCCGCCCGCCGAACCAAAAGGGGCTCGGTCCGCCGGTCCCATAGGTGTTCGTGGATTAGTTCCCCGACACACCGTGCCGCGGTTGCTGCTGAACACCTAGCTCCGCCGTTGAGGGGGGTGTGGCTCCTGCTTGCGAAGCCGTGTGGAGCTCTGCTTCCGCGGCGACTCTTGTTGTTTCTTCACTACAAATCCAACGGCTGCGATGGAAAGATCAAACGGCCGTTCAGGCGGATGATTTCTCATCTGGTTGATCCGTAGCAGCGCCCATAGTTTTTGGCGCGGAAATTAAACGCACGAGGAGGAAAAAATTCACAAGTTTTGGGTGAGATTACACCTGACTAATTGACATGAGAAAACAGAGGAGCTTGCCTGATATAAGGAAATGTAATCAAATCCCTTAAAAAATTATCCAAACGAGTGATGCAACGCAATACACCTTATATTTCGGGGTTTTTTTCTAAAAAAACTATACACCTTATATCAAGAAATGAAGGAAGTATATGTCAAACAAGCAAATGACAAGTAAGCAAGGCAATAAGCTAATTAGCAAGCCAATAAGCAACAAAGCAAGTAAATGTACGAGAACGGACGAACCACAAGTGAGTCACAGTTCATACTCTTCGGGGAGTGCTAATCTCCATTGGACATGTGCCGAAGCCAAAGCTCCGAGTGCCACCAAGTGGTTCATCGTATTCCCGCTTTGAGACACCCCCAATGGATGACAATGGTTCTGTTCTGGCTTCGTTCGACGCTCCTCTGCTGATATTTCGATTGGGCCCCCTTTATAAAACTTGTTCAGGTGGTTGGTGTGACGCCTCAAGACCGGAGCTTCAGACGCCTTCCATGTTTTCCGAGTTTCGTCGTGTGAGTTGTTGGTTTGTTGCATTCATCATTGCATCATTCGCATTGCATCATGTCATCATGTCTTTTAATTTTGTAAAACTCAACTAAATAAAATGCATAGATCTTTCATCTATTTAAATCGAGGGAAGGGTGACTTCTCTTTATAACATATCCTCCCAATATTAGGGAGCTATATTAAATATTCCATTTGTTTGGAATTAACCGGAACACACTTGCAAAAATCCCAATGCCTTTGTTATCACAACTCTTGGCCTCTAACTTTTCTATATATTCTTTCATCATTTTTCGGAGCTCCATCAAAAATCCGGACATTTTTGGACCTTCCCAACCCTCAATTCCTTTTCAAACCATTTGAATTAAATCCAAATGCGTTTGAATTTAATTCCTGCAATCTTGCCACTTCTATTTTTCTGTGATCATGCTTATTTTTATGAGTCCATGAAAATTGTCCTCCTGCTCAAATTCTTTTCCCTAACCCCCCTTCTTTTTCCTTTCTCTCTATTTCTTTTCGGTTAAAGAAGAAAGAGAGGAGAGAGGAGCCCAACAGCCCAACAGGCTCCTGGCTTTTTGTTTTTTCCTCTCCCCACCTAATTGGTGTTGGAAATATGCCCTAGAGGCAATAATAAAATGGTTATTATTGTATTTCCTTGTTCATGATAATTGTCTATTGTTCATGCTATAATTGTATTAACTGGAAACCGTAATACATGTGTGAATACATAGACCACAACATGTCCCTAGTAAGCCTCTAGTTGACTAGCTCGTTGATCAATAGATGGTTATGGTTTCCTGACCATGGACATTGGATGTCGTTGATAACGGGATCACATCATTAGGAGAATGATGTGATGGACAAGACCCAATCCTAAGCATAGCACAAGATCGTATAGTTCGTCTACTAAAGCTTTTCTAATGTCAAGTATCATTTCCTTAGACCATGAGATTGTGCAACTCCCGGATACCGTAGGAATGCTTTGGGTGCACCAAACGTCACAACATAACTGGGTGGCTATAAAGGTGCACTACAGGTATCTCCGAAAGTGTCTGTTGGGTTGGCACGAATCAAGACTGGGATTTGTCACTGCGTATGATGGAGAGATATCTCTGGGCCCACTCGGTAATGCATCATCATAATGAGCTCATTGTGACTAAGTAGTTGGTCACGGGATCATGCACTACGGAGCAAGTAAAGTGACTTGCTGGTAACAAGATTGAACGAGGGATTGGGATACAGACGATCGAATCTCGGGCAAGTAACGTACCGATTGAGAAAGGGAATTGTGTACATGATTGCTTGAATCCTCGACATTGTGGTTCATCCGATGAGATCATCGTGGAACATGTGGGAGCCAACATGGGTATCCAGATCCCGCTGTTGGTTATTGGCCGGAGAGTTGTCTCGGTCATGTCTGCATGGTTGCCGAACCCGTAGGGTCTACACACTTAAGGTTCGATGACGCTAGGGTTATTAGGAAGACTTGTATGTGATTATCGAATGTTGTTCGGAGTCCCGTATGAGATCCCGGACGTCACGAGGAGTTCCGGAATGGTCCGGAGGTGAAGATTTATATGTGGGAAGTTGTCATACGGTCACCGGAAAGGTTCAGGGGCATATCGGTATTGTACCGGGGCCACCAAAGGGGTTCCGGGGGTCCACCGGGAGGGGCCACCTCTCCCGGAGGGCCTTATGGGCCTTATGGGCTGTAAGGGGAAGGGAACCAGCCCCAAGTGGCCTGGGGCGCCAACCCCCCAAGGGCCCATGCGCCTGGGGTTGGGGAAACCCTAAAGGGGCGCCCCCCTTGGCTTGGGGGGGGGGGCAAGCCCCCTCCCCCTTGGCCGCCGCCCCCCTCTAGATCTCATCTAGAGGGGGCCAGCCCCCTTTCCCCTTCAACTATAAATAGAGGGGCAAAGGGAGGGCTGCACCACCACATCCAAGGCGCAGCCCCTCCCCTCCCCAACACCTCTCCTCCTCCGCGTGAGCTTGGCGAAGCCCTGCCGGAGAACTGCCACTCCATCACCACCACACCGTCGTGCTGCTGTTGGAGCTCTCTTCCTCAACCTCTCCCTCCTCCTTGCTGGATCAAGGCATGGGAGACGTCTCCGTTCCGTACGTGTGTTGAACGCGGAGGTGCCGTCCATTCGGGCTAGGATCATCGGTGATTTGGATCACGACGAGTACGACTCCATCAACCCCGTTCTCTTGAACGCTTCCGCTTAGCGATCTTCAATGGTATGAAGATGCACTCCCTCTCTCTCGTTGCTAGTATCTCCTAGATTGATCTTGGTGACACGTAGGAAAATTTTGAATTATTGCTACGTTCCCCAACAGTGGCATCATGAGCTAGGTCTATGCGTAGATTCTATGCACGAGTAGAACACAAAGCAGTTGTGGGCGATGATTTGTTCAATTTGCTTACCGTTACTAGTCTTATCTTGATCCGGCGGCATTGTGGGATGAAGCGGCCCGGATCGGCCTTACACGTACGCTTATGTGAGACTAGTTCCACCGACTGACATGCACTTGATGCATAAGGTTCCTGGCGGGTGTCTGTCTCACCCACTTTAGTCGGATCGGATTCGATGAAAAGGGTCCTTATGAAGGGTAAATAACAATTGGCATATCACCATTGTGGTTTTGCGTAGGTAAGAAACGTTCTTGCTAGAAACACATAGCAGCCATGTAAAATATGCAACCACAATTAGAGGACGTCTAACTTGTTTTTGCAGGGTTTGCTATGTGATGTGATATGGCCAAAAGGATGTGATGAATGATACTCCCTCCGTTTTTATTTACTCTGCATATTAGAGTTGACTGAAGTCAAACTTCGTAAAGTTTGACCAAGTTTATAGAAAACAATATAGACATTTATCATAATAAATCTATACGATGTGAAAGTACATTTAATAATAAATCTAATGTTGTTGATTTGTTATTGTATATCTTAATATTTTTGTATATAAACTTGGTCAAAGTTTGTAAACCTTGACTTTGACCAAAGCTAATATGCGTTCTAAATAAAAACGGAGGGAGTATATGTGATGTATGAGATTGATCATGTTCTTGTAATAGGAATCACGACTTGCATGTCGATGAGTATGACAACCGGCAGGAGCCATATGAGTTGTCTTAATTTATTTATGACCTGCGTGTCAATGAAAACGCCATGTAATTACTTTACTTTATTGCTAACCGTTAGCCATAGTAGTAGAAGTAATAGTTGGCGAGGCAACTTCATGAAGGCACAATGATGGAGATCATGGTGTCATGCCGGTGACGATGGTGTTCATGCCGCGCCTCGAAGATGGAGATCAAAGGCGCAAGATGATATTGGCCATATCATGTCACTTTATGATTTGCATGTGATGTTTGTCATGTTTTTACATATTATTTGCTTAGAACGACGGTAGCATAAATAAGACGATCCCTCATTAAAATATCAAGAATTGTGTTCCCCCTAACTTTGCACCGTTGCTAAGGTCCGTTGTTCCGAAGCACCACGTGATGATCGGGTGTGATAGGTTCTAACGTTCGCATACAACGGGTGTAAGCCAGATTTACACACGCAATACACTATCAAAGCGTTTATTCCAACTCCGAGAGGCTTGCACCAGTCCATAAATGAATCGCTGGAGCTTGCACACTTTGTTAGCTCCCTTTGGATCGACAAAATCTTCCGGTTGCATTTCACAGCCTCTACATCGTTACGGTTGTAGATGTAGTTCAGATTCACCATCATTTCCCTATGCGAGACTAACATAGAGCCATATCTGATCACATGCTCAGAATTGCGACAAACCGCTCTCTTAGAGCATCTCCAACAGGCGCCGTTCACGCCGCGCGCAAAAAACACGTATGCCGCGCGCGCATCGCTTGGTTTGGCGCGGCGCGCAGCGCTGGCTCCAGCAGCCGCGTTAAAATGCAGCGCGCGCCGCTCCAGCAGCGCGAAAAAATGCAGCGCGCGCAACTCGCACAAACAACATATGCATTCAAAAACAAAAGCAAAAAAATCAAAAAAAAACAAAAATAAATAGTTCAGTTTCGTTTATTACAACTCAAACAAACAGTTTATCGTTCAATACAACAAATAGTGCAATTAAACACAACAAATAGTTCAACAATACAATAACGAACGCACAAATCATGATGCTCTTTGTCGTCCATTCCATGCCCACCACTCCTCAATGAGATCCTTCTGAAGATCATTATGCGCTGCAGGACGTCGAATGGCATGATAGGAGGCAACAAAATGGGCCACCCTTTCAGCCCTCGGTCGCACTCGCACGGGATATCCCAAGAGCTCATACTGAGAGTAGTCTACATCTTGGCCACGCTTATTCTCGATGATCATGTTGTGCATGATCACACAAGCGTGCATTATGTACCAAAGCATCTTTTGATCCCAAAATCTAGTCGGTCCTCTCACAATAGCAAATTGGGCTTGCAAAATCCCAAAAGCTCTCTCCACATCTTTTCTAGCCGCTGCCTGAGCATTGTGGAAATCAAGATTTTTCTTACCTTCTGGCTTTTTCAACGGCTTGACAAAGATTTGCCACTTTGGATAGATGCCATCTGCTAGATAATAGCCATAGTTGTATGTACGACCATTTGCTACAAACTGCACCGGTGGCAACTCCCCATTTGCAATCTTACTCATCAGTGATGACCAGTTGACAACATTGATGTCATTCAAAAATCCAGGCATTCCAAAGAATGCATGCCAAATCCAAGTCTCTTGATCGGCCACCGCTTCAAGGATTATAGTGGAACCCTTTTTTTTGCCGTGGAATTGCCCATGCCATACCCTTGGACAATTTTTCCAAGTTCAATGCATGCAATCTATTGAGCCAAGCATGCCAGGAAAGCCGCGAGCTTTGTTCATCTCTAAAAGCCTTGCGACGTCTTCAGCGTTGGGAGATCTCAAATACTCCTCGCCAAACACTTGCACAATTCCGACAGCGAAGCGCTTGACACATATGATGGCTTGGCTCTCACCCATAGCCAAGTGATCATCAACTAGATCAGCTGGTATACCGTATGCCAACATACGCAAAGCGGCTGTCACCTTCTGAAAGGTGCTATGCCCGAGCTCTCCGGCGGCATTCCTCCTTTGCTGAAAAAAGCGGTCATGGCTCGCTAGTTTCTCTGCAGTGCGCCTGAACAACTCGGTGCTCATCCTAAACTGGCGACGAAAATACGACTTGGGGTATGTGGGATTCTCTGCAAAATAATGCCTGATCAATCTGTTGTGGGCATCGATCCTATCCCTCCAAAATTTTTTGCCGACCCATAACCGAACCACCGTGTTTCGGTTTTTTATTAATATGCATAGCTAGGATCATTGCATGATCCTCCTCCTCTTTCATATCAAATTCTTCTTCGGAAGCGTCGGAACGGTCGCCGGGTGGCGCGGTCGGCGGCGGCGGCGCGGCTGGAGGGAGGGGGTGGGAGGTGTGAGCGAGCGCGCGGGAGCGGGCGCAGCAAATAAGCGGCGCGCGATTGCGTTTCGGCCCGCGAGCTGGACTACGTATGCCGCGCGCGCGGTTTTCGCGCGCCCGCTGGAGCAGCTATTCCGGTTGCGCACGCTAAAAGAGGGAATTTTACGGCGCGGCGCTAGTTTGGCGCGCCTGTTGAAGATGCTCTTACGGACCAACATGTCCCGGGCCTGAATCATAGGGCGCTGATGCCCAATAGAGGCTTTTAAGTCCGTGCGTGTGCGGACCAACACCTAACGTGACCAATGAAACGGAATCAAACACGCCCAAAAGGTCTGGAGTACCATCGGAAGAAGATAGCGACACGAACGCAGGCAGCAACACACGTACACCTGGTCCCGGACGAACCCAAGCCATCCGTCCATTCCACCAGCGCAAAGGATCACACGACAGGACGCCGCGAAAGCAACGCCGAACCCAAGCCATGCCTCCCCACCCAGTTAACGCCGCCCGCGCCTCCGTCTCTGCACCGCACCTAATCCCCACCCCACCCCACCCCACTCCACCCCCTCGACGGCGCGCGCGGCGCACACGCGACACGCACACGCCCCGTCCCCACCACGACGACCCCCCCGCCCCGCCTCGCATCGCGCGGCGGCCGCCTTCGCGAATCGCGAGAACGCCCCTACCTAGTCGGCACTCGGCAAACTTCGAGGAAAAAAGAAAGAAGGAAAAAAAAGCTGCGGCCCGCTCGCTCGCTCGGTGCTGACGAAGAGAGAAGGACCGATCGAATCCACCACCACGGCCAGGCCGGCCGTTTCTCCTCCTTCCTTCCGTAAAACGCCGGTAAAAAACCCCGTTGACGCGGCCGCCGCCAGCCATCCAGCCGATCTCCCCATCCCCCTCGGGCCCCGTATAAATAAGCGCGCCTCCCTCCTCCCCCCACCACCAACCTCGCGATCCGTAAACGGAAACAAAACCACACCCCCGCGCCCCCCGTGGCCTCCCTCTCCCCCCTCGTCACGCCTCCGCCCCCGCCCCCGCCCCGTCGCCAAATTACGCTTGGCCCCTCGCCCGCCGCGGGGATCCCTACCCCGGCGCCATGGTCGACACCAGGCGCAGCTCCGCGGGGAAGCGCCGGGCCTCGTCGGAGGAGGCCTCGCCCCCGACGCCCCCGCCCGCGGCGGCCCCGGACTCGGGCGACGCGGCGGGGGCGTCGGCGTCGGCGCCCGTTGCGGAGGCCGCCTCCCCACCGCCGGCCCCGCGTAGCCGGTCGGCCAAGCGGGCCAAGGCCGCGGTCTGCCCCCTGCGCGCGTTCCTCTGTTTTTGTATCGCTGATGATTTCCGGGAACCGATTGATCTGATTATTCGTTGCTGTGCGGTGGTGGTGGTGGCAGGGCAAGACGACGCGCCCGGTGTCGGCCCCCGTGTTCGAGGCCGCCGCCAAGGCAGCGGGCCGCGCGATCGAGAGCTCGCAGCTGAGCGCGCCGGCCGCGGAGAGGTCCGCCGGGGCCGTCGCGGCGTCGTCCACGGTGTCGAATTCAGGAGGTGCGTGCTGTTGGGTTCCGAGTTCGCGGTTCGTTTCAGGAGGGGCCAGGGCTTGGTTTAGCCCGGGGGGAGGTTTTTGATTGCTCTTCTTTTGCTGAAGCTTCAGCGAGGAAGAAGAGGACGCCCAGGCGTCTGCCTCCATCTGACGAGACGACCGCGGAAGAGATGACGCAGTGGAAGACGAGGCGCGGGGCGGCCAGTAGCCGGACTCATGCTTGGGCCAGATTGATTTCCCAATCTTCTCAGGTCTGTTGTTTAGGAGAACTCACTGATGAGAGGAACAGTGCCACAATTCTATTTGGTGACCGCATAGCATCTAATCAAGTTATTTGACGGACAATTAAACTGCTGTAGCCTTCTTAGCTATCAAACAGCACAAACATTTTAGTAAAACGTAGCAGATTTTAATTCAAAATTCATTTTGGTACAAATCTGTGTCTTGAGTGGGTCATTATATATGTCTGCCAAAGCTCTATTGTGAATCATCTGTCATATAACGCTTCATGCATGGCTTTAGTTGGCAACACAGGACCATTATGTGCTGTTAGAGCTGAAACTAGCTTTTCTTCAAAATGGAGTGAAGAACCATTCCATCTAAGTTATCCAAATATCAGAGAACATCGACTAGTTATTCTCGTTTTGCTACTGTTTGCTGGCTTCTATACAGTATCTACTTCCTGTCATTATTTGGCCCGACATGTATAATGCCTTTGTCAGAGTTTTATTAAACATTGTGATTTTTGTGTATGTGGGTTTTGTAATCTTGCGCTAGTAACTGTTCAGTAATTTTTAAATCATCATTCTGATATTTATCTTGAGTTTCCAGTCTCCTGCATTCGCAACTATAGGATTGTTATTGTCTTCCTGCTCAAATTTAAGCGTACTAAGCTAATACTATTAGCTTAGTACGCTTAAATTTTGTGAATGATATCATGTTTAGATGCCAATCCTTGCCAGTTGCCACAGCCACCATTGAGTCATTCAATTTGTCTTGTGGACTTGCGTAATCATCTTAACGTTTTTTTCTACAGCTGAGTAGGAACATCTTACGTTACTCTGAAATTGTCTGGAGGTTCATTTGGACCATTTGATACAAATGAGTCACATTGGATCAAGGGTGATCCCTGTTGTTGGTGCATACATGCATAGCAAATACCATTTCACAGTTACTTGTTTTTGAGTTGCTGACATCTGTTTTTTGTAACCGCGTCAAATAGCCTACCATTTTGTCAATTCCCCACTTAGTTCTGTAGTATTGGTAATTTAGTCTTAGCATTTACTAATTCGAAACAATTATCTTTGCTAATGATTATATTCTTATTTCTGCTGTTCAGTATCCCACGGTTCCTATTTATGCTTCCTATTTCACCGTTGGCCATGGTGGTAAACATGATTTGAAACTGACGGATGCATTATCTGGATCACTTGTTTGCAGACTGAGGCATGTTAGGGTATGGTTGCATTCTTAATTTTATTAATTTATTATTAGTACTCTGTTCTTCCTGCATTCATCATTTTGAGGTTTTGACTGTCAATTTTGACCTGTTTACCAGAGGGGTGCTGCCCTTGAGGTCTCTATATCCAAAGTTGTCTATGTAAATGGGAAGGCCTTAGACAAGGCTGCTAAGGTCACCTTGACTGGAGGCGACGAAGTTGTTTTTAGTTCACTTGGGAGGCATGCTTATGTATCCTTTTTTTGTGACTGACCGCTTTCTTAGTGCATGTGTATTACTCCTATCTGTGATTACGGGCATGTCTGGATGTTTTTGCCACTGTGCTTTGTTAAGCAAGACTAGCAATGTTTGGTTCTCCTGCCTTGCAAGCGAAATGAGATTGTGCTTTCTATGATAGTATAATTTGTTGCTCAAAATATTGTATGTATTTATTTGAAACTATGTGGTGGACTACACCAGGGAAAACTTTACAGGCTAACAATGCCCACATGGAAGAAGTGGGAGCTAATTTGGGCCTGCCAAAATTTGGCCTTACTAAGCAAAGTTAGATGGACAGATGTTGGGGTTAGCTTGCATTTTAGACGTGGAAGTCCTTAACATGTTGGAAGATATTTCAGCCTCTTCCAGAGGAAAAATCAAGCACATCAATCCTTTCTTCCCCGAGTTTTGTTCAGCAAGGGCAGCATCCAGTTATGAAAGGCACACTGGATCATTTATCATCTAAAAGGGCCAAGTTATCAGTGCCGTTTAATTTTGGTAGTGGCTGCTCTCCATTGATTCCTCATGGTGAGATAGCTTCATTTCTTCCCTAAGGCCCTCCTAATCCCTAACATTTTAGAAAAAAAGGATGCAACATAAGAGGACTTCTGTTTTTTTATCTTGTTCCTCAAAACTGGGTACTCCCTCCATTTTTATTTACTCTGCATATTAGATTTGACTGAAGTCAAACTTCATAAAGTTTGACCAAGTTTATAGATTTCTTTGAACATCTACAATAAAAATTCTATATGATGTGAAAGTATATTCAATAATGAATGAATCTAATGGTATTGATTTGTTATTGTATATGTTACTCCCTCCGTCTGAAAATACTTGTCATCAAAATGGATGAAAAGGGATGTATCTAGAACTAAAATACATCTAGATACATCCCCTTTTATTCATTTTGATGATAAGTATTTCCGGACGGAGGGAGTAATATTTTTGTCTATAAACTTCATCAAAGTTTACAAAGTTTGACTTTGACCAAAGCTAATATGCGGAGTAAATAAAAACAGAGGGAGTACCTTTTATTTGTTATTATGATAAAGAGAAAAGTGAGGCTAAACAGATCTCTTTTTTGTTCACTAGATACAGAGATAGTCAGCAGTTTATGTAAAACAATGGAGGAGCAGAACCAGTTCTCTTCTGAAGAAAATGTGCCATTTGCTCAACATAAACTTTTAAAAGAAGATCTGAAGAAGGCAGTTGTTAGTGCAAGTGATATATCAGAGTCATTTGATAGTTTTCCATATTATCTGAGGTATCTAGATTATTACTCTCTTCATGAAAAAAAACAGCTCTTTTGTTATATTGTTCGAGATCTAGAAATATATATGATTTGATGCATCTCTTAGGCCCTGTTTGGTTCATAAGTCCTAGGACTTTTTCTAGTCCCAACTAAAAAGTCCCCAGTCCCTAAAAAGTCCCTTCCTGTTTGTTTCCAGGGACTAAAATGTCCCTAGTCCCTCCCTAGAGGTTATTAAATGACCATGTTATCCCTAGTATATAGATAAATAACAACCAAACAACACCATGGGGCGGCGGGCCAATGGGTGCATGGAGGGGCATTGTTGGAGAAGTCCCAAAAAGTCCCAAAAAGACTCTCCTTGAGAGTCTTCTTCATTTAGTCCCAAAAAGCAACTTTTAGTCCCTAGTAGTCCCTCCTGTTTGGTTAAAAAGTCTCTAAGAGGGACTTTTTCTAGTCCCTACACCAAAAAGTCCCTGGAAACAAACACCTCCTTATTATCCTTCATTTTAGGAGCCTATAATGTTTATTTTGTACTTCACATAATAAGTAAAGAAATTCTTATAATGATCCTATAGAAGGATGATTTCTTCCCAATTGCTTAGTTCTGTAATATGATAACATATCGCTTGCAACAGCACAACTCCAGATTTAGTGGATTCATCCTCTTATTGTTTCTGCTCACATTTCTAACTCAACAGTGCAAATTGCTGAAAAGCTTATTTGTTATCCATGGTATTTTAATTTCACAAACCCCATTTCTCTTCTTATTTGTTATTCCTCATAACATCCTTAAAAATGTAAGAAAAATAATTGCAATGCCATTCTCATTTCTAAATCATACTTTCTTTTAGCTAGTAAGCTGTGACGCCATTTTCTAAAAAAAGTAAGATGTGACATAATGGCAGGCAGAATGATCGGTTGGTCATAGTGCATGATAATTGAATATACTAAATCTTGCTCCTACAAATGTTTCAATTGGTTATAGTGGTTCGTTGGTCACCTCCTCTCACCCTGATGTGACCCATTAGATCTGTTGCAAACAGCGGAGATGTTAGTCCTGTTTGACACCAAAATTAGTATAAAGTTAACCCCCAAGTGGCTCAAGTGTATGAACACATCACATAGGCTTAAGCTTGGCATCACCATCAATTCATTTTGTGAGTAGCAACCTATTGGATATCTAATAATCTAAGTTGTTTTATATTTTGCAAGACACAGGCATTTAGCAAGTGAGTACTGATTACTCGAGTACAACCTACTTTTTTTACAGTTAATTTGGCCTGTTGCATATTGATTGATTGGTCTCTGGTGGTTAAGAACTATCTTTGATGCTTTCTCATCCTTGCAGTGAGAATACCAAAAGTTCTCTCCTGACACCAGCACATGTAAATTTGTGTTGCAAGGAAGCCATGGAGTGGACAAAAAAAATATCTTTTATTTCTCAACGAGTACTATTATCTGGTCCAGCAGGTATTAGTTATACTTGATGAAATTATGGGGTATTGCAGTTAGGGATTTTGTATATTTGTTAAATGCTAAATGCTTGGATTGTTTACTAAAAACAAATTTACTTTTTGTAGGGTCTGAGATATACCAAGAAACATTGATAAAGGCTCTCACCAAACACTTCGATGCTAGGCTGCTCGTCGTAGATTCATCATTGCTGTCGAGTGTAAGCCTCTTAACCATGCCATGCTTATTCTTCTTGCAGTGGACTGATGATATATTGAACAAACCACAACCTATTCTATTGTAGGCCTTATCTTTTTGTAAGATGACAGATATGCGTCTTCTTTTTCGTGAGATGAAATATATGCTTCAACTATTCTATTTTACCTTTTTTGTGCAATGCTGCTAGTATTTTCTGGAAGCTCGAAATGTTTTCTTCTTTCAGAGTTTGAACTTTGTAAACAAGCTGTACAGCAGAGTTGCCGTAAACTCACAAGACTGGTGCTGTTTATAAATACATCCGAAAAGATGTAGCATTAGTTAATTTCACCATAAATGAATCAGGTGACACCTTGAGATGTAAACTAGAAAATGATGTATGCTGTAAGTTACTCACTGATGCAACTGCATGCTCGCTTTAAACAGTTGCATATGAATTGTGTGCAAAAGGAGAGGGACAGGGGGCGGGGGTGGTGGTCTTTTCTTTGGTATTTCTTTAGTTCAAATTCAAATGCCAACACCTGAGTGTCATTTATTTTCAGGGACAGTCTTCAAAGTCAAAGGAATCAGAGCCGTACAAAAAAGGTAAGGCTATCATGACTCTGTTATTAGCACTAAATTTTCTTTGCTATTTTTTGGCAACTATTTTTAAGTCTAGATGTTGAGAGTACCTGTTGAATTGAGTATGGTGGCCCTGCATTTGTCTGTGGTACTATGAACGATGAAGAGACTACTGTTTGTTTTTACAATATTTTCTTAGTGTAATGAAACAATCTGATGTAGCGGTAGTAATGCTTCTGATATTTTATTCAGGTGATAGGGTGCGATACATTGGTTCTTTGCAGTCAACAAGGTTTATCCTCGAGGGACAAAGGTGTGTCCCATACCTTAAGATTTGTTTTTTTTAAATGTGCATCCTTTCAGCTTCCTGCGCCACATGTGTGAATGTCCCAGGAGTTTTTTTTATGTAATTTTTTCTCTTGGTTACTCTTAGTACCTTTCATGCTATAGCAGTTTTGAGTAGGAGGGTTTACAGATAGAAAATTATTTGTGCTGTGCAAAGCTGGAAAACCTATTGTATGATATACGATGATCGTGAGTTGCTATAGAGAGTTTGCAGTAACTGGTAGCAGCTATAAGCTTTTTTACATGGGTCTGGATTTAGCCCTGTTTGCAATGCAGGATTCTCATATGAAATTTTCAGGAAACTGCACATCCAGCGGGAGTATAAGTTTCGTTTTGTATGAAATTTTTACATTCCAAATGGGTTATATAGAAAAGTAGATCTGATGCAATAATCATGAGAATCATCCTTTCTCCATTTTCCTGTAAATATTGCATATTATATTGTACTGCATTGATCTTTTGTACTTAAGTTGCATAGTCTATCTTAGATGGCAGTAGGTTTTCTTATTGGATAAAAGAACCAGGCTGGTTTGAGTCCCTGCTTGTTGGTCTGACCTGTGATGATATGCAATGATCGCTAACCATATGGATTTTCTGAATTATCGCAAAAAAATGGATTTTCTGAATTATTACCTATTATGTTAGCATTCCACCCCTTTGTTTGCAATTGACCTCTCTCTTGGTGTTGCCATCTGCATATTTTACTTGCATCTATTAAAAATTTATGCCAAATTATACAATCTGCAGAGCTCCAGATTATGGTTCCCAGGGTGAAGTGCGACTTCCTTTTGAGGAAAATGGATCCTCAAAAATCGGAGTCAGTTTTGACAAACCAATTCCTGGGGGCATTGATCTAGGAGGCAATTGTGAGGTTGATCATGGTTTCTTCTGTTCAGGTGAGTTTTTCTTCTGTTGTTCTTATGTACTTCTTAAATGCAGTGTTTTTTGCCATTTATTGCTATATTGTTAATTTTTGTAACAACTTACTTATGCCTATTTGTATTTCCAGTTGATTCTCTGTGCCTCGATGGTCCAGGATGGGAAGATAGAGCTAAACATCCATTTGATGTAATATTTGAGGTTTGTACGATCTTCACAACCTTACTTTTATCAGCATTTGTCATTTTTTCCTATTACTCACTGGAATTTTATGCAGTTTGTTTCTGAAGAAAGTGCGCATGGACCCCTTATCCTATTTTTGAAGGACGTTGAGAAAGTGTGTGGAAACACTTACTCTTATCATGGTCTAAAGAGCAAGCTCGAAATTTTTCCAGCAGGTGTTTTTGTTATTGGGTCTCAGACCCAGGCAGACAGTCGGAAAGATAAGGTACTTACTGTAAAGATAATCTACACCTGATTTCTAAGTATTCATTCTTTTAGCTAACAAAAAAGATGTTTATACAGCTAAACGGGTCTCCTTTCCTTTCGAAGTTCCCATACGGTCAAGCAGCAATACTCGACCTTGCGTTCCAGGTGCCTTTTCTGGTTTTGCTGGAAGTATCCCTACTTATGCCATGCTAGTGTAGGGACTCCATGGCACTACAACACATTGTCAGCTTATACTGAAAGGATATTTCTGATACATATCTCAATTGCTTATTATCTTGTCCACTGTATTATTTTTCTTACTGGACCCTTTTATCAATTAAATTAAATAATGGTTTCTGTCATAAGTGCTCTGTTACACTTTTTTGTTGTTACAATCTAATGTACACCAATGCAGGATAGCTTTGGCCGGGTGAATGATAAAACCAAAGAAGCAGCGAAGACTACGAAGCATGTCACTAAACTTTTCCCCAGTAAAGTGACAATACAACCACCACAGGTATGCCATTTGTGTTACTCAACAATGATGTCTACTTGGTAGTGTCCTCTCCTAGTTATAACTCTAAATACATGCTACAGGATGACTTGGAACTCTCAAAGTGGAAACAGCTATTGGATCGTGATATTGAAATTCTGAAAGTGAAGGCTAACATTTCAAAAGTCCAGTCTGTAAGTATTAATTAGTGACTTGTCATTTTGTATATTACTTTTGGACTATAATAGACTTAAAAACCTTCAATGTTCTTTTGCTCTCGAACATACCCAATGTTATTATGTTTCAGTTTTAAGTAACTGCTTGTTTGCACACCCCTGTTATTCAATTATCATATGTTCTCTTCAGCCTAATGTCTTGCGTTTTATATGTTAGTCTTTCCCTATGTAGCTGGGAGTCCAAACATGATTACTAAAAAAAAGTACGTCATTAAGCTGCTATTAGATTCCCAGAGTAATTAGGATGTTCTGATTTTTATTTGACAATTTTCTTACGTTTTGTTGAAACTTTCGATAGATTTGCCTCCACTATGGGACAAAATAGTATTCCTGCATCACCTGTATTAGTGCGACCTCTAAAAATGGAATTGTCGCTCCACTCCACTGATGTTGCTGTTCCTTATATCTCTTGGTTTAACTAATGTCTTTATGCAATCGGATGCAGTTTCTAACTCGCAATGGTCTGGAATGTGCTGATGTAGAGACCACAGTATGTGTTAAAGATCGAACTCTTACAAATGAATGTGAGTACTCATTCCTACATGATGTTTTATCCTGTATAATGTCCATGTAGCATCATCTGTCTATTGTTTTTGTTTCCAGGTGTCGATAAAATAGTTGGTTATGCTTTGAGTCATCAAGTTATGAATTCTACTGTTCCAACTCCTGGAAAGGATGTGTTACTTGCTCTTTCTGGTGAAAGGTTTATTCTCTAACCTTGTACACTTCACAAAGTTGTGCAAGAAAGTTCTTTCTGGTTCATCTAATGATTATCTTACTGAAATTGTTGCATTTCAGCCTTCAGCATGGGGTTGATTTGTCGGAAAGGATGCAAAATGACCATAAGAAAAAGAGCACAAAGAAATCACTCAAGGTGACTTTCGTCTTTTTTTCTTAATAGCAAAGATCACCTCATGTATATGACTTGACCTGGCCATGATCAGCCTGGCCCAGTTATTTATTTGAAGCGTGCAAATAAGTCAGATTGAGTTTGAGTTTCATCTATTATTTGAGGCTCTGGGTCATTATCACATTAATGGTGTCTAATGCCAATGACTTACATACATTCCTTTTCATTGTAGGATGTTGCCACGGAGAATGAATTTGAAAAGAGGCTTCTTAGTGATGTTATCCCTCCAGATGAGATAGGTGTTTCCTTTGATGACATTGGAGCACTAGAGAATGTCAAGGAAACTTTGAAGGAATTAGTGATGCTTCCATTGCAAAGGCCAGAGTTGTTCTCCAAGGGACAACTTATGAAGGTACAAGGCATTCTTAATCTTCATTATTTATGCTTAATATTCTTCTAAAACAATCCACATGTTCCTTCTGTGAGTCGTCTGTTTCACCTGTAACAATGGCTCCTTGTTTTGTCATTTGCCTTTATAGTTAGGTATCCTCCTTTCTGCGCTTATGACTCATCCTTGTTGGGTGGTTTTGTAAATATTGTAATGTTGTTCACCTGCGGTGTGTCCATCATCTCCTATTCATTCTGTGCTTTCTAGCATTTTGAATTATAGTTAGATATCCCCCTTTCTGCGCTTATGACTCATCCTTGTTGAGTGGTTTAGTAAATATTGTAATGCTGTCCACCTGTGGTTTGTCCATCATCTCCTATCATTCTGTCCTTTCTAGCATTTTGAATTTATGTATGATGCTTTTGTGAGCCTTCTGTTATACAGCTTCACTTTCTAAATATAAGACGTCCGGTTAGTAGTGTCAAAAAACATCTTACATTATGGGACAGAGGAAGTAGTTAATATCATGCAATCCCAAATTTAATTGAAAAGAGCAACAAGAATCACTTCAAACTGAATGTAGCAGGTTGAATACTGCCATTATCATATTATTCTCCTTATTAATTAGTATTTCTTAACTTACCCAGTGTGCAATATTGTTCTGATTTTTCATTTTGCACCAGCCATGTAAAGGAATATTGCTTTTTGGTCCACCTGGTACGGGGAAGACCATGCTTGCTAAAGCTGTTGCAACAGAGGCTGGTGCTAACTTCATCAACATATCAATGTCAAGCATTGGCTCGAAGGTTTTCCCATAACAGATATTTATCTAGATTGCTCTCCATTGTTAGTTCTACATTTTCTTACCTGTAATTGTAACAGTGGTTTGGCGAGGGGGAAAAATATGTGAAAGCTGTGTTTTCACTTGCAAGCAAAATTGCTCCCAGTGTCATTTTTGTGGATGAGGTCAGTCAAAAAATTTCATCATCATTGATGATTTGATTATGATTCAACAGGCTGCAGAATAATAGTGTCTTAATTAAGAGACCTTGCTGTGTCCCCTGTTTTGCAGGTTGACGGCATGCTGGGTAGACGTGAAAACCCAGGGGAACATGAAGCCATGCGTAAAATGAAAAATGAATTTATGGTGAACTGGGATGGTCTGAGAACAAAAGACAAAGAACGTGTATTAGTACTTGCTGCCACTAATAGGCCGTTTGATCTTGATGAGGCTGTTATTAGGAGGCTCCCAAGGAGGTATGGGTATACATATTTTAACAAATAAATGCAAATTGTGACACTGGCATTGCCAACCAGCAATAATTCTTCTGAAACTTTTGTTTAGGTTGATGGTGAATTTACCAGACGCAACCAATAGGAAAAAGATTATTAGTGTAATACTAGCCAAAGAAGATTTGGCAGAAGATGTAGATCTGGAAGCAGTGGCTAGCCTGACTGAGGGGTATTCAGGCAGTGATCTGAAGGTATTTAATTTTATGTTAAGCTTATTTGTTTCTTATTTGATTTCCTTTTTAAACAGGTAATTTCCATATTCTTTCTGCTGACAACTTGAATTTTCCCCAGAATCTGTGTATTACTGCTGCACATAGTCCCATAAGGGAAATCCTTGAAAAAGAGAAGAAGGTTAGTTTTAAATTCTTAATTTCTTGTACTACTTTCCTATGTGTTGTCAGTTTTACTGATTAATAATCTCTGATCCTTTTGATTTCTCTCAATGTTTCTGATGTTATCGATGCTTTTAGAATATCTGGTTAACCATATCATTAATAATTTGAATTGATTTATTTTTTATTATCCTTGTTGAGGCTACATCAGACCTCTAATCTATCATCTTGTGTCTACTTGCAGGAGAGATCCTTGGCAGAAGCAGAAAACAAACCATTGCCTCCTAAGTATTCTAGCAGTGATGTCCGTCCCCTAAATATGAGTGATCTCAAACAGGCACACGAGCAGGTAAATATTACTGCTACTTTTTTTCTGGACAAGAGAAAAATAAACTTAATGCAAATCAGACTCAACTACACCAGTAGATTTGATGCCCCTCACCGCCTGCGGAACTTAATCCATCAAATATATAACAAATGCTGATCACAGCTCTTGCGGGCTTAGTTTCAAGATTGGAGTGTAATGCTAGTATTGATATGTTCTGGGTTGTAGCGTCAATTTGTTTCTAGGATATACTTGCTCCGTCCCAAAATAAGTGTCTTAAGTTTAGTACTTGTACTACTAAAGATAGTCCAAAGTTGAGACACTTCGGGACGGAGGGAGTACTAGAATAAATTAAGGTGTCATATATGTTTTTTCATCTCCAAGTTGTTGATAAAAGTGTGATCCTAACGTAACTTGCCTCGTGTGTAGGTATGTGCAAGTATATCATCTGATTCGACAAATATGAACGAGCTTGTTCAGTGGAACGAGCTTTACGGTGAAGGCGGATCTAGAAAGAAGACACCTCTAAGCTACTTCATGTAGCTTATGTCTAGTCTGTACATAGAGCAGAAGCATTATAGTGAAACGACTGAGAAGATAGGCAATGAATAGCTCTGTTGGTTTTCATTTATAGGCAATTTTTTTGAGTCAATTGTTTTGTAATGTCAGTTTGGAGTTCCTACAGATAGCGTAGGACCTGGTTGGTCCACCATTCTCCTTGAACGGTCAAACCTGTATGTAGACTGAGCATCAGAGTACAGTTCAGTTAATTGATGTTCCAGCCAGTGCGAATCCAGTTAGGTCTTGTATACAGTACATGGTGCTTATAGTAAAATAAACCAAGTTAAGCATCAGTGCTTATCTCTATAGAAGGGGTGCCTAATTAAGTGTCTACTCTTTACAAATAATTAAGCACCTTTGCATTGTACAAGGCCTTAATTAAGACCTTAATTGATGTGGTATGTTCCTCAGTGATTTGCACCTTTAGGTCAACGCATGACCCTGGTCGAGAGTTAGAATCTACACGGGTAGTAGTTAACACTGATGGCCATCGGACGATTGAAGTCAGCGGGTGGGAATGAACAACTTGCACTGATCGAACCTGGGGAGCAAAGTGTGTTTTGTTATACCCATCTTAGGCGACGCTGAACATTTTTGGCAGTACAAACGACCGCATATACGCAAATCTTGAGACTAACAAAGTCATCGCAAGTTGATGGAGATGTCGTGTCGCACTACATGGAATCAAAATCACTTGTAGATCATGTCATCTGTGTCACACTACGAAGTCGTTCTACTCGCAGTTACATACACGGTAATTCACACGAAGAAAGACTATACAAGTCTCTATTCTGTTCCGGTTTTGCTTCACATGGTGCGATTCATGAGCCCGTAGACAAGCACGAGCCCCATGATGAGCGAGTCGTCGACGCCGGGCTCCACCACCAGGGCGAGCACGTCCTCCCCGAGCGCCACCCCGCCCGCCGTCACCTTCCTCTTCACCTCCGCCACCACCAGCCCGGTGCCGGCGTCCACGATCCTGCAGCACGCCCGCTTCCCTGCGCGCGCCCCGCCGTCGTCGTCGATCATGTACCGCATGGCGCGGCCGGCGTCGCTCTCGAACTCGCACGGCGACGACGACGGGCGGCGGCCGCTCCGGTGAAAGATGCCGCTGCGCGGCCGCGCCACCTTGAACCACGCGCTGGCCTCTTGCTTCCGGCCGGTCCACTTGTACCCTTCCCACTTGCCAAACGCCAGCTTCTGCAGGAATCCACAATTAACTAACCAGTCAGAAACATCGATCATACATTCGTTTGAGCGCCAACATAGTATTTCATAGACCTTATGATATTCTCAGCAAAGGAAAATGTACACACCTTCTTGTGTATGTTGACGACGATGTTGCCGCGGAGGTCCATGAGACAGACGTTGTCGCTGCACTTGGAGCCGTAGTTGTCGACGCGGTAGACGATGCGGCCGTCGGAGTCGTACACGGTGCACCCCCGCCCGTTGAGCACCAGCGACTTGAGCCACAGCGTGAACACCTTCCCCCTTCCCTCGCCCACCGGCGACGAAGAAGAAGAAAACGACGGCGAAGAGTGTACCCTCGCCATCTCTACCCGTACTAAGTGTTGCCCTCTGTCCGTCTGCACACTGATGTGCCTCTCTATGTGATCTGGTCAAGTAAGCTAGGGCTCGATATATACACAGAGGATGGGGAAGAGAGCAAAAGCGCAAAAGTGCTGGTGACGTGGTTGCTGGCTCGCTTAAACTATCTGGATCCAGAGGAGGACAAGTTGGGATGATGCTTTTTTTTGGAGTATATTGGTTAGTTACAATCAGATATTAAAAACCCTTGAAACACATTTATGCCATGCATGCTTATCGAACTGTGGCGGCAATTGGGCAAATAGTCTATTCGTGTCCAAGTTCTAGTGCCCCCTGCCCCCCCTGCGTGTGGTTCGTGCCCTATCTTTCATGCCCGCCCAAGCACTGAAACCAACAGCAGGCCAACCATTTCATCTTCAGCGTAAGACAAAGCTAGCTCAAAATGGCCGTGCTTAATTAGCAAACTCGAACCGGAGGCGTTGACAGCGACATGCATGCCTGAAAGGCACGCACATTTTGACATTCACAACGGCCCTTGGTACCTCATAGGATCGGACTTAAAAGTAGTAGCAAGAAAGGTGCATGCGTCGCTTTTTGCATGGGCTTGGAACTGCAGTTGCTGACGGGACGAAGCAACAGCAATACTCTACTTATCAGGCAATAATGCGGATTAGAAATGCTTAAATAAGGCAAGTAGATCAGTACGAGATGTCTAGTCAGCCGTAGCAGGCGGGAGGCAGCACTCACGCCCGTCGTCACCAAAGCGGAAAAGGAAAAGCGCCACACAAGGCTCCAAGAAGGAACTGATTTTTCCATCCAGCCGATGCTATTGGCAGCTGATGCGCGCGTACTTGTAATATATGTTAGTCCGCATAGTAGGTCGAGGTCGACGGTGATGCGAGAGCCGGTTCAGTCCGGGGCTGCAGATAAGCACTTCAGGGCTTCAGCAGAGAGCAAAAGGACACACATATTCCTCCATTGTTAAGTACCGACTCTCGTGTAATATCTCTATTGTTTTCAGACAGGAGATTTTGGGCAGTACAATAATAGGGGATTGCTGTTGCTATTTCTAGGCCGTGTCTGGGAAATGCCCATTTCCAATGATCTCTGAGACGTACAATTATTCAATTTTCGGTGGATATATAAATAATAATATAGAGTACTAATCTACGCGCAGGTATTGGAGATGCCCATGGTAATGATACAAGGCAACTCGAAACGGGGCCAGAGGTTGTTGCCTGCCGCTGGGCTTAAGCAAATTTTAAATTCTGGATCGGCGAAATTCATCGAGTTAAACTGGTGATCCTGATCTGGATCGTGATACAGTGGTCCTGACCCTGATTCGGTGCTCCTGATCCTGTTGATTAAGTGGCAGTTTAGCACCTTGTTATTGACACAAATAGCAATCGACAATGTGTACAGATGCTTGCCTTGTCAAAATTGAGGTGCCTAGCTATATCTGTTCGGTGAGTGGTTCTGGCTGGGACGCTAGCCAGTAGCCATGTTCATGCGATCACGCTCAGCTCGTTTGAGTCATGGAGCAGATCATAAGGCGGCTGGAGCTGGGTTTAATCTATTCGGAGCTCTCGTCGACCAAAAACATGTGCCTTCTCTCCCTGCCCTGACATGTCATATCGTTTAGTTTGAGATGAGCTGACTGAATGTGTTAGTTCAAATTTGATATGCATTGCTCTTCTTTTTCATTGTTTCTAGAAGCTCTGCCAGTGTAAAATGTGACCTCATGCAGTTGCACATTTGTCGTCCTAACCCCGTTAAAGATATTAGGGCATTTCTAACCGATCCCCATTCGGGCCGTAAGGGAGGATAGTTTCAGTTTTCCTCCCTTACGACGCACCGAACCGATCCCTTAAACCGAATAGTGGAGTAAAATTTATCCTCCAGCACCAAAAATCCCCCAATCCTAAATATGCTCACTCCCGCTGCGCCGAGTAAAAGTGGTGGCCTATCTTTCTCCCACTCTCGCGTGCCTTGTCTCCCGCCGCCGCAACCACTATGCCCCACCGCCGCCACCGATGACCCTTCCTTCGGACGGAATGGATAGCCTGGACCCTTTCCTTGCTTCACCGGCCACTGGTGCCGGCTTGTTGCCACCGGAAACCACCCACTCACCGCCACCCGCGCCGAAGAAAAGTTTGGGGATGAAAAAAAAAACACCGGGTTCAAGCTCCTCCTCCAACAGTGGCAATGGCCACCAGGTTGGCGGCCGCCTCTCCGGCAATGGCCCGCCGCCCTCCCGACGCTCCTGCCGGAGCCAAGCGAGCAAAAAAACAACGGCGGTGCCGGCGGCCCTCGTTGAGGTGGCCGCGAAGAAGATGAAGAAGGCCACAATGACGCCTCATCCAAGCCCAGCGCCTCGTGCAATTGCTTCGGCGGGACCTACAATCACTGGTTCGGCGCAGGCGACGGCCACAACCTGCAACAAGTGTCGTGGCCGCCAAGTGCTTGATGAAATGCCTACAAGGTAAAAAGAACTTCAACATTTCGGCCGATCGTAATTGTTGGTAGCCGATGATGATGTAGTTTCCTTGTTTTGTTGTTGTAGCGGTTTTTTTTTTTTTGAGGATGGGGGGTCGTTTTCTTAGTGTCTTTGGAGTCCTTGGCCGCGATTGGACTTAATGAGCTCAACTACGCCTCTGACTCCATTTGGCATCATCCGGAGATGGCCCAAGACATGGAGTAAGAGGATGTAACCGAAAAAGGAGGAGGTGGCCAAGGAAGAGGAGGAGGCCGGGGTTTAGGCTGATGGGCTTTTTGATAGAATATCAGACTGTTGTTATTTCCCGAAAAAGGCCGGTTTTTTCTTGAAGGGAACTGAAAAAGGCTGGAATTAGTTCATTCTGGAAAGGCCGAAGCTAGTCACCCGGGCAGCCCGAGCGGCATGTACAGATGGGCTGTTTGCCTAAAGAAAAACGAGTTCAGGTGGGCTGTGGCAGCCACTGCGCCCGACTCTTATTTATTCTCGACTAAAACCGCTGAAAAAACACCAAAAGAACGTTCAAACGAAAAAAAGCCCACTAATTTGGCACGGCCTGGCCCTTGCCGCAGAGCCGCGCCATCCTCTGGAGCAGCGTCGCGATCTGCCGGTCGTCGCCGTTGTTCCGCGCCACCACCTCCCGCAGCTCCCTCGCACGGCGCCTCGCCGCCAACCTCTCTCTCCCGTTCACAGCCGAGCGCACTGCCCGCGCCACGTCCTCCGCCTTGAACTCCCCGAACCGCTCCTGCTTCACGCGCGCGGCCGCCGCGCCCAGCTCCACCGCGAGGTTGGCGTTCAGCGGCTGGTCGATGTGCAGCGGCAGCGCCACCATCGGCACCCCCGCCGCCATCGACTCCAGCACCGAGCTCCACCCGCAGTGGGTCAGGAACGCGCCGCAGGATCGGTGCGATAGGATGCGCCACTGCGGCGCCCACCCTTCCACCACCAGCCCGCGCGCCGGCTTGAACCCCCGCGGCATGGACCTCGCCGCGCCGCGGGCGTCGTCCTCCGCGTTCGGGAACCGCACCACCCACAGGTAGGGCACCCTGCTGAGCTCCAGCCCGCGCGCCATCTGCGCCATCTGGCGGTCCGACATGAAGTACTCGCTGCCGAAGGAGACGAGCACCACGGAGCCCGGCTCCTTGCCGTCGAGCCACCGCATGATGCGGCCGCCGTCGCGCTTCGCCTCGGAGCCACCGGAGTCTACGAGCAACGGGCCGGTGGGCACGACCTCCTTGCCCACCAGCTGGGACAGGTAGTCCACGTACTTGCGCTCGATGTCGGCGCACGTCTTGATGGCCACGAACCCGGAGGAGCGCTCCAGGCTGAGCGGCAGGCGGTCGCGCTCGGGGATCTGGGCCGTTCCGTCGTCGCGGGAGATGAGCCGCGCCGTGTACTTGGCGTCCTCGTCGGCGCCGCCGAGGCTGATGGTCTCGAACGGGAAGGCGGTGGGGGCCCGTTCAGTCTTGAGGCAGTGGACGACGAACGCCTTGGCGGCGGCGCTGAAGGTGTTGAAGTGGACCGCAGGCACGCCGCGCGCCGCAGCCTCGAGCGGCACCCACGGCTGGAGGAAGTCGTAGACGACAATGTCCGGGCAGAGCTGGTCGAGAAGCGCGCCGAAGCGTGGCGCGGCGAGGTCGCAGGCGCGCTTGAGGGCCGGCATGAGGTGGGCGGGGAGGCCCTTGGTGGTGTGCAGCGCGGGCGGGAGGCCGGGGAGCGCCGGGAGGTGGAGCTCGACGAGCCTGATCCTGTCCGTCTGGTGGTGCGCGAGGGGCGCGAGGTTGGCCGGCGTGGAGACGAGGTGCACGACGACGTCGAGGTGGTCGTCCGGGCTGGCGGCGACGAGGCGCTTGGCCAGCTCGAGGTACGGGTTGATGTGGCCGTGCGCCAGCCACGGGAACATGACCACGCGCATGCACTCGCGCTCGGCCTGCGCCATGGCGATCGGTCGGCGAGTCGGTGACGAGGGAGGCCTGGGAGGATCTACTGGTTCGGTTCAGCTGACTAGAAATCTTCTTCGTGCTGTGTGATGTGATCTACTCCGGCCTTCGGGGCGCGTGGATTTATAGACGGCCTGGGTGGGCGATGGCGCTGACCATGGACGTAGTACGTGCACGGAGCTCAGTGAGCGAGCGACGCGCGCGAGCCGCCCGGAGGTCATGGGCTGCGTCGTCATCGTGTCTGGCGCGCGGAGTCACTTTGCCTTGGCCACGTGCCGCCGGGCGCGCTAGGCGCGTGTCCGGCTTCTTCCATCACGTTCGAGATGGCCGTGTGACTCGATCTAAGACGGGGCACAACTCCATTTTTGTTACAGGAGCATGCTCCAGACATAGGTGCGTAATAAAACTAGAAAGAAAATACACACATACATTGAATGTGTACTACTATTTGTTTGCAAAGTATCATGGCCAAATACCTTTTTATGCAAGCTAAAAAAAAATGACAAAATCACATATTTTCTACCACATGTACTATTCATAAGACTTCGCAAAAATTGAAGGACGAAAAATATACTTTTCTCTAATTTTTTACAGCTCACATCAAAATGTTTTCTTTGCATGGTAATATGTATCTCATTCATATCATAAAGAACAAAGTACATTCTTTTTGCGATGAAATTGCACACACATTTAGTACAAGTCTCGAAGAGCCCGCCTTTGGGGATCTTGTACCCCTTATTGTCGCCACTGCATGGTGGCAAGCCCTATGTCTTTGTCAAGCAGACGCTTGCGCGTCTCCTCAAGTTCGGTTGCGACAGCATTGGGGTCCATGCCAATTGCGATGGGCGTGTACAGGCTTTGCACCGTTGTGCGGAGCAGGTTCTCCTGGCAGGAGCGAGCAGCCGCCATCGCATTGGTGCTGGAGCCGGTGGTCAGCACCTTCACGCGAGTGGAGAGGTGTGCAGCATCACGGGAGATGCCGCAATTGCCCGTGAGCCAGACTATCCACGACGTGGTGGGTGTCTTGTCGTACACTTGGGTTTGACAGACGCTTACCCCGCTGGCTGCTGGTTGCGGCCAGCCAACCCGGGCGAGAAGCCGCGCCCAGCCGTCCTCCATCGGGGGGAGCCGGCTGGAGGGCCAGCCGACTTGAGGGACTTGAGCCGTCCTGATGTTTTGAAATGTTAACTTGTTTCCTTGAGCCTACTCGGAGGTCATCCCCCCGACAACTTGAGCACTTGTATTTCGCAGATTATATGAATACCAACAGGATGTAGGGTTTTATGCTAACATGGCGGCCCGGACCTGTATATAAAATTAGTTGTGTCCTTGTTTCCTTGTGTTCCTTTGATAGTGGATTGACTAGCCATTTAGCCCCTGGCCGAACGCACAAATACAGGATATCCTAGATCCCTGGTGTCCGGAGAACACACTCCGACACAAGCCATGGCCGGAGAAGCGGTCCCCACATCAGAGGCCATTCCCGCGGTTGGAGGAGGAGTTTGAACCCAGTGGTTTTTTTCATCCCCAAAGTTTTCTTCGGCGTCGGCGGCTGCACGTGGGTGATTTCCAGCAGCGACAAGCCAGTGTTAGTGGCCGACGGGGTGTGGGAAGGGACCGGGCTATCCATTCCAGCCAGAGAGACGGTCATCGGTGGAGGCGGCGGGGCATGGTGGCTGCGGCGGCGGGAGACATGGCGACGGGATGGTGGGAGAAAGAGAGGCCACCTCTTTTACTCAGCCGCGGCGGGAGTGAGCATATTTAGGGAGATTAGGAGAGATTTTGGACGGTGGAGGATAAATTTTACTCCTTTATAGATTTTAGTACTTCGGCTAGGTGCGCCGTAAGGGAGGAAAACCGAAATTATACTCCCTTACGGTCTGATGTATGGATCATAATTTCATAATTCTTTCGAACATGAAGAATGAACATTCTGCAAGCTATGTTTTTTCAGCGTGTGGAGTATAGCAATTAATTTTATTTTTAGTCAGTAGTTTATGTATGAAGTGAGATGAGATTAGGGACGATCGATTCAGATGTCGACAGACACAAAGGCTTAGAATGGTCGCCAAGGTTAGATAAACATGAGACTGCTTGTAAATAGACAATCCGGCTGTCAACCAATTAGTTGGCTCACTACAAGATATAGGGCACCAGAGCCTTGATGCTCGCTGGGAACTCCTCGAACTTGGATTCGTACCATCTCCGGGTGGCGAAGCTTCGGCCGACGAGGTAGGCTGCCGTGCCGGAGGCCATGGCGAGCGCATAAACCGTCTGCGAGATCATCGCGAACCCGAAGAATCCGATGATCTCGAAGAGGTAGTGCGGGCAGGTGACGAACTCGAAGAGCCCTCCTTTGGGGATCTTGTACCCTTTATCATCGTCACCTCCCTTCCTGAGTTGCGAGAGGAGGTAGTGGTGGTAGAAGTTGCCGGCGATGCCAACGGCAAAGAGGAGCACACCTGGGTAGAGGAGGTTGGTTGAAGGGTCAGGTAGTTCGACGGCGAGGTGCTGCGCGTAGATCATGGTGATGGCGCTGAGCAGGTAGCTGGAGGAGATGGTGAGCGCGGTGTTGAGTGGCATGTTTCCACTGTACCGGTGGATGAAGAGTACCTTGTAAAAGAGCAAGTTAAGTAGCGGTCCAACTTATTTTGAAATGGAACATTATTCATGCCTTTACTGGAACACGATTTGTTTTCAATAAACCTATAAAAATTGGATATCATCAAATTATTGTGAAGGTTTTTTAGTCTATTTTCAGGTTTCAACTACCATTGAAAACACAGAGATTTCTCTTCCTTGATTTTGCTTCCCATTTTTCAGTCAAATGAGAGAAAATATTCAACTCCAATTCAACTAAAGTTTGACGAAATAAGTTTGGATTTTGTTTAAATTTGGCTCAAATTAATGCGCCACCACAATAGATTGACCTGAATGCACTAAAATTCCTAATTTTCCTGTCAAATTTCAGCGAAGATGTGAACCCCACTTCTATAACATGTCTCGTTTTGGGTTAAAAACACGGTTGAAGTACATGATTTGCAACACTTTTAGCAGCACCTAATTAAAGACCAGTTCTACGTTAGTAGTATATCTTTTTTTCCTGAAAAGATCGAGTGTCTTGAAGAAAGAATTCCAGCGTGAATTTTGAAGCAAGACCTTCTTGAATCATAATATTACCTCGAGGACACGCTTGAGGAAGTGGACGGCGAGCGCGGCGGCGAGGAGCTCCGCGCGCAGCCCTTCCACGGCACCCGGGACGACGAAGGATGCGGCGGCGGCGACTAGAGCCGGCGCGTAGGCCACCAGCATCCCGTCACGGCCCGGAAGCTGCGCGCCACCGGTGCCCCCCTTCTTCTGCTGCTGTCCAGACACGACGTGCCAGAACTTGGAGTAGGCCATGTGCTGGCCGCGGAGCTCCGAGAGGCCCGCGGACGCCAGCGACGCGAACGACACCACTGACATGGCCGTCACGAAGGCCGACGCCGGCGGCGGGTACAGCAGCGACGACGGCCACCACATGTCGCTTTATCGATCGTCCACTTGGCCTTGGTGTAGGAGCTAGCTCTGGACTGGATCGACCCTTGCGTTGCGCATCTCCTTGGTACTCAGGCCGTTGGTTTTACGCTCAGGTACGGTGGTTGCCGACGAGACGTGGCGTCATGGGAGCCTATGGAGTGAGCTGTGATGGAGGATGCATGAGACACAGCACACCACACGCGTGCCTTTGCTGTACCTACCTGAAATGAACGGCGCGAATTAATTCTGCAGGCAGCATGCATATGCACGTACATGCGGCTTAGGCTTGTCCAACGCGGGCGCTTAGAACGAGCGCTAGGATTAGATTCACGGCTAATTAGCAGTTAATTCGTTGAATCCTGATTAGATTTACGGGCGAGACTTTGCCTACGCCCCACGCGTGCGCTCATCCCGTTAAAATCATAAGATGATTAGATTAAGAAAAAAAACAGCCATAGAATAAAGTGAAAGTATGGATGAAAGCAGGAGAGGAAACAGATAAGCCGGATCAAATGAGGCGTCGAGCGCTTGCCTATTTTTCTGCGGACGAGACTTGGCTGCTCACCGCGCGTGCGCCCATCCGTACTCCTGCATACTGGCTTGATTTGATTGGAATAAAATAAAGCCCGACCCCACCCCCTTAAAATCAGGGGGGAGATGATTAGATTAGAAAGGAAAAATAAAAAAAAGACAGCCGTTGGATGAAGTGGGAGTACGGATGGGAGCATGGGGAGGAAGTAGGCAAGCAGGATCCTTTTTCTGCCTGCTCTAAGCGCCTGATTGCTTAATTTACTCCATGAACTTAGCGCTTGCCATTGTAATCCTTGCCGGTGTCAAAACCGGCGGATCTCGGGTAGGGGGTCCCGAACTATGCGTCTAGAATCGATGGTAACAGAAGACGGGGGACACGATGTTTACCCAGATTCGAGCCCTCTTTATGGAGGTAATACCCTACTTCCTGCTTGATTGATCTTAATGAATATGAGTATTACAAGAGTTGATCTACCACGAGATCGTAATGGCTAAACCCTGGAAGTCTAGCCTAGGAATATGATAATGAGTATATATGTTGTCCTTTTCGGACTATCCCCTTCGGTTTATATAGACATCAAGGGGATTTAGGGTTTACATGGAGTCGGCTACATGAGAAGGAATCTTCAGTCGCCAAGCTTGCCTTCCACGCCAAGTAGAGTCCAATCCGGACACGGTGCAGTCTTCGACCTTCATATCTTCACAGCCCATCAGTCCAGCTCATGGATAACAGGCCGGACGCCCGAGGACCCCTTAGTCCAGGACTCCCTTAGTAGCCCCTGAACCTGGCTTTCAATGACGAGGAGTCTGGCGCGCTGATTGTCTTCGACACTGTAAGGCGGGTTCCCCTTTCCCCGAACTCCAAGATAGTCTTCGAATGCAATGTTAGTATCCTGACCTGTTACGCACACCATACACAACCGTAGAGAGAATATAATATTTGCACGAATACAATCTGTTGACAGCTTTTTTTCCAACACGACATCGCGTCTATCCGGTTACAATTTCGAACCATTTTTCTTCTGCCATTCCACGCTTCGAGATGCGGTTGTTATTGACACATCTTGTCGAAACAGAGATCGTGTCCCTTCATTTCGGGATTCACATCAATGCGGGCATGGGTAACTCAACCGTGTCGTTTATACCGCCCTAGGGAACAGGCTGTAACGCCCCATATGTAACTTGCCATATTTGTATTCCAACTCTTCCCATTTTCAGCTCTAAGTTATGATATTCCCTCATGGTTGGGTTTTGTCTTCGTTTTGCATTTTGTTCATGTCATGCATTTCATATCATGTCATCATGTGCATCGCATTTGCATACGTGTTCGTCTCATGCATCCGAGCATTTTCCCCGTTGTCTGTTTTGCATTCCGGCACTCCTACGTCCTCCAGCGCCCCCTTTTGCCTCTTTTCGTGTGCGAGTGTTAAACGTTCTCGGATTGGACCGAGACTTGCCAAGCAGCCTTGGTACACCACCGGTAGACCGCCTGTCAAGTTCCGTGCCATTTGGAGTTCGTTTGATACTCCAACGGTTAACCAGGGAACCGTAAAGGCCTCGTATGTGTTGCAGCCCAACACCCCTCCAAAGTGGCCCAAAACCCATCCAAACCCCCTCCATCCTCTCGGCCGTTCGATCATGATCGCGTGGCCTAAAACCGCACCTCATTTGGACTCTCCTAACTCCCTCTACCTATAAATATGTGCACTCCTCCGAAATTTTCGGGTACAAACCCTAGCCTCTTCTTCCCCGTGCTGCCGAACACGTCCGGATCGGACCGGATGCGTCCGCCCCGTGGCCTCAGCCACTCCCGCGCCGCCACGTCACCGCCGCCGACCCGCACGCCGCCGAGGCCCGCTAGGCCCAGATCCGGCCCCCGCTAGCCCAGCCGCCGCCCGCCTCCACCGCGTCCTCGCTCCGCCGCCCAGTCACCCGCGCGCCCAACGCCTCCCCTCGCCGAACTTCGCCAGCCGCCGCGTCTCCGCCCACCGGCGCACCACCGCCACCGCGCCCGACGGCGGCTCGTCGCCGGCGCGCCTGCCCGCCGCCCGACGCCTCCGCCCTCCGCCCGCGCCTCCTCGCCGCCCCTCGCCGCGTCAAGCTCCGGATCCGGCGAGCTCAAGTCCGGCCACAGCGTCTCCCAACTCCGGTGAGAGCTCCGGCTGCCTCGGTTTCCGTGTGCCCAGATCTGGATCGGATCCGAAACCCTAGGGTTGACCCGTTTTCCTCTAAGTCCTTTTCTGTTATTTTTTTAGCCATGTTCATCGCATCATATCTCTGGCATCGTAGCTCCGTTTTGGGCGTGCCATATATCAAATTGTTCGTTAGGATGTGCTCTTCATTTTGTTCCATTGCACCATGCTTGTTTGAGACCATGTTGATTCCCTAATGACTGTTGCAAGATTGCTTCATAATGTTAGTTCCTATTACTTAGCAGATCTTGAGCATTTGTCATTTTTGCCATGATTAATGTGTGCTGCATATGAGCTTGAGCCCTACATGTGTTTTGGGCTATGCCATGCCGTCTTTACAGGGGTGTATGCCATGTATTTTTGTGATCAATGTGGTGACTAGCACAAGCATGCTAAGTAGCTCTCACGATGTTCCTGATTTCAGAGACTTAGAATTTCACCAAGTCATTTCCCTGTTGTTATTTTAGTGCCATGTATTCATGTTGATACAGAGAGATCCATGCTTCTTTTGAGTAGGTTCAGTAAGGATGATTTTGACATATGGTTATGGTCTTTCCATCCATGTCTTTATTTGCAATTATGGAGTACCCTAGCATGACTCAATTTTGCTCTACTTTTGCTATAAAATGTTCCTGGCAGATTGGTTACGTGTTAATAAATTTTGCCAAGGTTGTTGTAGTTGATCCGTGCATGCTATGAGATGGTTCTTGCCATGATTAGCTTCTTGAACATGTCTTCTTGCTGGATGTATGCTTAGTTTGTCATGCAATGCCTTGTGGTGAGTGCATCGAGCTTGCGAACGTGCCTTCGTAACTCTGTTTTTGCCATGTCCAGTTTTCTGCTAAGTCTGAATCTGTTAACGAAACTTGCTATGTTTACATGGGTGCCATCATGTTTTATGTGCCCTTTTGGCTTATGGTAAGTAAGGGACTTTTGTTATATGCTTTGAGTAGATTCATGCCACGCCTTGTGTTGCTATGTTCTGGTCCCGTAGCATGTTGTTATCTTGCTCTAAACATTGCTTCCTGATGTTAAATCCTGACATGTTATTTTCACTAAGTGTGTGAAGCTGATATCTTTTGCACTTTTGCCATGCTTGTTTGAACCTGCTATTGTGTGATTTAGCCATAGCTTAGTGTTCATCTTTTGTCAAGCATCTTTAGTAGATCCCAGCCATGCGCCTTGTTGCTATCTTAGAGTACAGCAGCTTAGTTTCTTGTTGCATTTTAGATGGCATCGTGCTGTTAATCGCAGGATTGTGCCATTATTGTTTTCCTTGCCATTTGCAAACCGTGCATTCGATTCCGGTGATCTTTATATCGATTTCGACCGAAATCAACTCATCTTTCCAGCGGCGCTCTTGGTTTGCCAAGTTGAGGCCTGATTCAATCTTTTCCTTCCGGAGCACGCATATGCATTTCATATTACATCCCGCATATCATGTCATGTTTTGCATCATGTTGCTTGCGCATCGCACCGTGGTTGATTGTGGTTTCTTTTGCTTGTGTTCTTGCCTTGGGTAGAGCCGGGACACGAGTTCGTGATTGAGGAACCTGTTGAGTACACTTACGAGGATCAAGCTTATGTCAACTCGGAGAACTTTGCAGGCAAGATGACCATACCCTCGAAATCACTTCTATCTTTGCTTGCTAGTTGCCCGCTCTATTGCTATGCCTATGCCGCGATACCTACCACTTGCTTTATCATGTCCCCCAGATTGCCATGTCAAACCTCTAACCCAGCTTGTCCTAGCAAACCGTTATTTGGCTATGTTACCGCTTTGCTCAGCCCCTCTTATAGCGTTGCTAGTTGCAGGTGAAGATTGGAGTTTGTTACTTGTTGGAACATGTTTATTATTGGGATATCATTATTATATCTTGTTTACTTTAATGCACCTATATACTTGGTAAAGGGTGGAAGGCTCGGCCTTATGCCTGATGTCTTGTTCCACTCTTGCCGTCCTAGTTTCCGTCATACCGGTGTTATGTTCCTTGATTTTGCGTTCCTTACGCGGTTGGGTTATAATGGGAACCCCTTGACAGTTCGCCTTGAATAAAACTCCTCCGGCAAGGCCCGACCTTGGTATTACCATTTGCCACCTAAGCCTTTTTCCGTTGGGTTTCACGGACTCAAGGGTCATCTTTATTTTAACGCTCCCGGGCCAGTGCTTCTCTAAGTGTTGGTCCAACCTAGAGCACCGTGCGGGGCCGTCCCTTGGCAACTTGGGTTACGTTGGCTCCCGTACGCTTAGCTTATCCGGTGTGCCCTGAGAACGAGATATGTGCAGCTCCTATCGGGATTTGTCGGCACAACGGGTGGTCTTGCTGGTCTTGTTTTACCATTGTCGAAATGTCTTGTAACCGGGATTCCGAGTCTGATCGGGTCGTCCTATGAGAAGGAATATCTTTCGTTGACCGTGAGAGCTTGTGATGGGCTAAGTTGGGATACCCCTGGAGGGTTTTGAACTTTCGAAAGCCGTGCCCGCGGTTATGGGCAGATGGGAATTTGTTAATGTCCGGTTGTAGAAAACTTGACACTTAACTTAATAAAAATGCATCAACCGCGTGTGTAGCCGTGATGGTCTCTTTTCGGCGAAGTCCGGGAAGAGAATAGGGTCTCGTGTTATGCTTGAACGTAAGTAGTTCTAGGATCACTTCTTGATCATAGTTTATCGACCGTGCTTTGCTCCTCTTCTCGCTCTATTTTGCGTATGTTAGCCACCATATATGCTAGTGCTTGCTGCAGCTCCACCTCACTACCTTTTCCTACCCATGAGCTTAAATAGTCTTGATCGCGAGGGTGTGAGATTGCTGAGTTCCCGTGACTCACAGATTGCTTCCAAAACCAGATGCAGGTGCCGATGATGCCATTCCAGGGGATGCGACCGAACTCAAGTGGGAGTTCGACGAGGATTCAGGATGTTACTATGTTTCCTTTCTAGACGAACAGTAGTGGAGCCCAGCTGGGGCGATCAGGGATCTTACGCATTTGGGGTTGTCTTTATTTTGGTTCCGTAGTCGGACCTTGATTGTATTCTGGATGATGTAATGCTATATTTATGTATTTTGTGAAGTGGCGATTGTAAGCCAACTCTGTACCTCTTTCTTATTCAGTACATGGGATGTGTAAAGATTACCCCTCTTGCGACAATGCCTACAATGCGGTTATGCCTCTAAGTCGTGCTCCAACACGTGGGAGATATAGCCGCATCATGGGTGTTACACAGGCGAATCCTAAGACGAGTGAGGAGGCGTTTAATATTTACTGCCTTTATAAGGGGATAAGGGTTCCCTCTTCCTCTCCTCATGCTCTCTCTCCGTCTCCGCCTTTCCGATCTCAGGCTCCAGCGCCCAAGTTCTCATCTCCTTTCCACTCAAGCGACCATGCCCGGATCTGGTGGTCAGGGCAAGTGGATGATCTCCTCCGTCAAGGAGGAGGACATTGCTAAGCTCTGGGTGGCCAGATATTTGGCGAAGGAGATCGCCCACCGTCTGCCAGCCGAGGGACAAGTCGTCCCCACGCCGGAGCCCACAAAAAGGGCAGTATTCATCCCCCATTTCTTTCGCGGGCTAGGGTTTCCACTCCACCCTTTCGTCCGCGGGCTGCACTACAAAAGAAATACACTTCCGTGATGATACATGTTTGTCACAGTAGGTCGCTTTTTTGTCATGCATGTACATCCATGACAAATTTATGACAGAATCAAGATAGTCATACCTGTGCTGTCGTAGAAGTGTTCCATGACATTACCAAAAT
This sequence comes from Triticum monococcum, assembly GCA_034509565.1. NCBI lineage: Eukaryota > Viridiplantae > Streptophyta > Magnoliopsida > Poales > Poaceae > Triticum > Triticum monococcum. Next base: position 67,795,588 of record CM067842.1, on the reverse strand, counting down.
TATCATCACGGAAGTGTCGACTTCCATGACGATAAATCGCACGTCACAAAAGTGCTTTCGTCAAGGGTGACCGACACATGGCATCCACCGTAACGGAATGCCGTTAAGCTATCGGGTCGGGTTTTGGATCCGATAACCCGTTAATAGCCTCGACCAATGGGAAATTTCCACGTGTAAAATTCTTATTGGCCGGACGAAACACGTGTCAGCTCGTCAGTGGATCAGATAGGCGCCTATGATATGTCGACACATGGCACGACCCAACAGAGGCCCATTTGACTTGGTCAAAAGGTGGCGGGCCGGCCCATGGAAAGCCTGTTAACAGCCTGTTCGCACATAGCCCATTTACAGCCCGCTAACCCAAGGCCCGTTACGCCCTATCCGAATTAGGCCCAGTAGCGTCATCTAGGCCATCCAATATGATTCCAGCCCATTTTCACTTCTGGCCCATGTATGGCCCATGACGTCTTTCGGCCCATATGAGGCCCTATGTAACTCTTGGCCTATTAACGGCCCGTGGTGAAACTGGCCCGTAATGAATAGTGTATCACTTTACACCCATTAACGACCCGTGGTGAAACTGGCCTCTAATGAACAGTGTATCACTTTATACCCATTAACGGCCCGTTATTCCGTTGGGCCGTTTCTAGACCATGTTATATTTCGGCCTTCTCAGAGCCCATTTATTCTTGGGCTCATTTCCAGCATTCGTTTACTTACGGCCCGTTACTGTCATTTTCTGCTTGTGGGCCAAATTCAGCCCGTGGTTACAGTTGGCCCGTTTGTGGTCCGTTAATACGTTGGGCCGTTTTCATAGCGTCATCAAATACGGCCTATTAACGATGGCCCATTACGGTCGGCCCATGAACGGACGATTCCAACTCTAGCCCGATTACGGCCATAATGCGGCCTGTTATTGGCCCATGTTTGGCCAATCGATCATATGGCCCGTATAAGGCCCATTTATGATACGGCCCGTAGAAGGCCCATTGTTTCTACGGCTCATAGAAGGCCTACTGTTTCTATGGCCCGTAGAAGGCCCACTGTTTCTACGGCCCGTAGGAGGCCCAGTGTCACTACAGTAAATATTAGCCCGTGGTTATTGTGGCCTAGTTTAAAAAAATAGGTTATTGCATCCACTAATTAACCGCGGAAAAATAGCTGCAATGACTACAAGTAAACAAATAAACAAGACAACAAGGAAATAAATAAGCAAGCAACTAACGCTAGGCTCTCACGGGTATTACACATATTACATCCACTGGGCATCAAAGTTCGCCACCAGTGCAAATATAGGGAACAAAGCAGCATATCATATACACTGGCCATCAAAATTGGCCACCAGTGCAAATAAATGCGGCAGCAAAACAAGAGCATAACTGAAACAACTTTAGAAGAGCTCAAGAATTGTTATCCTGGGTATCCACCATGCTGGCAATAAGCTTAGCAAGCTGATTAGCTTTGTCCTGTTTGGCGCTAAAATCCTCCAATGCTTGCTGTTGCACCAGAAAGTATGCATTTGAATGCTCCAGGGACTTCCGCAGTCCTTCCGCTTCTTGTCGCAGCACAACTGATCGATGTCTTTCAGCTTGTAGTTGAGACTCAAGAAACCGAACTGATTTAGACAGTGAGTTTGAATAGCTTGTGCAAGCGGTAGTGGCCAGTAACTCCAACACTAAACCAAGACAGGATGTGTCACTATCCTGAACCTTATATGCATTACTTCCTTTACCGTTGCTTAATAAGGCACTCTTCCCCAATATTCTGTCAGCATTCTAAAAGAAGAAACAAGCAGACACATAACAAGTTTAGCATGTACTAGTATATGAAACTCATTTCGGTGAACCAGTTCATTAGTAAGGTGGACAGGATTAAACTACCAAGTCTTCTATTGCCAAGTACTAGTACATAATAAAAGCATCAAACAAACATATATCTATGTCCTATGGTAGCAATGGAATCTTAAATTAGAACAGTTGTTCTTCAGGTTTAGGCACTTGTTCTACATGAACAGAGTACAGTAAGACGCAAGAATATAATACTTAAAAATAGAAAATGAGCTCATAGACCTTACCACATTCTTGGTTCGGGACCAGTACAGAACAAGGCATTCCCAGTCATCGCCCAGTAAATGTGTCTCAGGAGAATGTAAGGGAATTTGATGAGTTTCTTTGCCGGTGAAGTACGTTTTCTTCAGGTAATTCCGATACTGCCACCAAGCATTCTTGAAGATAGCAGAGGTATTAGCATAGGTTACCTCATCCTGAGTTTCCAAATCGGTCCTTCTCTATAGAGAACAATGGGAAAATTTGCTGTATTATAACCATCACGGAGGTAGGATGTATGAGACGAAGCAAAGTAATTGCCATGAATAACATTACTTACACATAACTCCTGGACAAACACCTGCAACTAGCATTTTCTTTCATCTTCAGTATAATATTTCCAAGATGGGAAGATATGCACATACGATTTAACAACATCAAATGCGATAGATGCTAAACTACGACTAGCTAGTTGTGCTTCCTCCACAGGAATAAGCGTACTAACTGGTGGAGTTGGGGTTCACCGTGATAGTACTGGCCCTTTGGGCACTGGAGCTGCCTTACTAACTGATCTTGTTTGGGAGCTCTGTGGTGGAGATGGTGCTGTGTCAATAGGAACTGGGTTACTATCGGCTGGTGTTGGGGTTAGATTGGGTGAAGCTGGTTCTCTGTCCATCGTAGTAGGGGTACAATCTGCGAGAGTTTGGGTTATGTGTGGTAGGGCTGGTTCTTGCGCATGTACAACCGGGGTGCTATCTCCACCAAGAGGTAGCACTGTTTTATTTGAAGACCATGTTTTTAGTCCGCTAGATACTGGCATCACGCGCTCCAATTCAAATGGCTGATAAAAAGGAAACATAGTTGAATGTACAAACATTGTATGAGAGACAGATGCAATAGATAGTGTGGAAAAAAGAGGGCATGAAATAGTTGAAATGTATATTGTTTAACTAAAACGGATAGCATGCCATAATTTCACATATATGATGTCTATCTAAACTGGATAGCATAGCATAACATAATTCAAAGATATGATAAATAACTAAAGAGGATCGCATGGCATAATTCACCTACATGTTATCTAAGTAATCAGGATCACATCATTTAATTCACATATGTGATTTATATGCTAAACAGAGGGCATTCGATATGATGTCTGAACTAAGAACATGGTGTTGAATATTGTGCATATGATGTCTAAACTATGCAATGCAAGACACCGTATGCATGATATGAGCAGTATAACCGTGCCAAGTTAGAGCATACACCTTAGTGGGGGAATAGGACTGGTCATCTGTCTCTGAATCCATCTCTGAGGAGCTATCGGGACCCAACAAGAGATATGCTTCGACCGGTAGCACTGTCTGCTCTGAAGGCCTTGTTTTCACTCCAGATTTTTCCATCTCCCACACAAATGGCTGATTCACAGGAAGAGTAGTTTAATGTACAAACATTGTCGACAAATGGAAATGTAATGAAGAAAAGGATGGGCAAGATATCATTCAAATATATGATGCCTGGTTAAACAGGATGGCATTGCACATTTCACATATATTATGGCTAGCTAAAAGACATGAGACTGCATAATTCCCATATATGATATAGAAACTAAATAGGTGGCATTACAGAACATGTCTAAACTAAGCAGATGACATATATGATGTCAAAAGTAGGCACTGCAAGGCAACATATGCATGATATGACTAACATCATCATGCCAAGGTAGAGCAAACACCTTGGGGGGTAAATAGGAGTGGTCAGCGGCGTCCAAATCTGCCTCAGAATAGATATCTTCCTCTGGATTACAATTTGGAGAGGGGTGGGGAGGGTTTGCCATTGAACCCACCATGGGGCGATGTCTGCATGACATTGTATTGCAGCGAAAAACTCTTCTCTTTTCTCTACATGTTCAGCATGACTGTGTACAATATCTGACATGCATACGAAAAAAATATGGTGAGATTATGTAAGGAGAGCATGCAGAAATTTAGAGTGATGGTAACAACCAGTGGATCGATGTTTTTCCGTTGAACCAAAATAGCCCTAATGGATCAACGTGAATGTATAGTAATAAGTGATGCAACAAGTGTACAACCTCTTTGCCGTAGCCGTGTCGACCTCAGCATCATTGGGTTGGTCGCTGAAGCAGTTGAGGCAGAGATGGCTGTCAGAGGTGTGGAGGAAGATCTGAGGAATCTGTAGACGGCGTCCAGGGCACTGCTCTGTTGTGACGGATCGTTCTGTCATTGAAGCAGCTCCGGTGAGCCGTAAGACGTCAAGGCTGAAGCAGCACAAGACAGACATCGTCAATCTCAAGTGGGATTCTAATAGCAGCTCCAATAGATGATGTAAAATGGATGTAAAATTAACATCACCAAAAACCACCTGACTACAACAGATGAGGTAAAAACTGTCGACTCTGAACTTAACTGCCGAAACTGAAATTTACTGTGGAATCTGAATGCTAGTGTCTAAACTGAATGCAATGGTAGCAGAGAGGCACTTGACATGTAGTTTAGGGAGGGCCTGCAGTTCATCTTCAACCTGCACCCCCCTGAGCCGCCAGCCACCACCGGCTGAACCGCCGGCCCCAGCGCCACCTCGCCGCCCCGAAACAACTCGCTACTGCCGCCCCGGCCAGCCCTCTAGGCCCCCGCCCCACCCTGAACCCTAAGATAGATAGTGGGGTGCCTCTCCGGCGAGCCCCCGTCCCCGCTGCGGGTGGTTCTTCCTTAACTCCAGCGAGCCCCCCAACCCCTGAAAATCGACTGACCCAAAAGTCGATTCAGTCGACTGAAGTGTGGCTTAATCGGAGCAGAGCAGCAGCACGAGCGAGGGGGAGAGCAGCAGCAGATCCGGCTGGTATGGCCGCCGCCGCCGAAGGGGCCTCGCACTAGGGGAGAGCCGCCATGGAGATGTCGACCGCGGCACCGGCTTCAAGGTAGCCGCTCCATGGGGGTGCGGGATGGAGCACCGTCGGCGCCGGGAGGTCGAGTTAAGGAGAAGGTGCGATGCGATGAGTGTGCAACCTCTTTGGTGGCGCCGAGTAGGCCTCGGCTTCGTCCGAGGAGTCGATGAGGATGCTGCGGTTCCGGTGGAGCAGGTTAAGGCGGCACTGTGGGGATGGAGCAGTCGCGATAGACGAGGCGATCGTCGGAGCAGCTCCTTGGAGGTGGAGGACGGGGCGGCTGAACCGGCGAGACGGCGAGATGGAGGACGGATCCTCATTCGGGAAGGTGGACGAGGGACGTCGAGCTATTGCGCTGGACGATGTCGTCGGGGAAGAGGCTCCGGCTGGGCAGCAGTGACGTGGCGGATGGAGGAGGGTGGGTTTTCGCGGCTGGAGCGGAGAGGTTATGGCGGCCTGGGATTTTGAATGGCGAAAAGGGGGCGATGGGAGGGGGTGAAGCATGACTTAGGAACACGCTTGTCCAAAATGTAGGGTGTGTTACAAAAGTACCCCCCACCGATTTGAACTAGCGGCCCTTTCGGCTCAGGGTTAGAAGGGGGATTTCGCGTGTTGGGATTTGGCAGCTGGAGAGAGTTTTCGCGCGCGTTGTAATTTCGGGATAGCAAGGCGCGGGTTGTGAAGGCGCCAGTTTTGGGAGCATGATATCTGAATTTTCGGGATATAACAAGACGCGGGTTGAATTTTAGGGACAAGCCTAACGTGTAGTAATATTGTACTTGTACGTACCAAATCAATTCGCACTTCCCTCAACCAAAAAAAAAAAACGAAAAAAATAAAACTATTCACACCACACAAAGAGAGAGTCTTGCCCCGTTTTACTATACAAATGCTATTCAAAGCTACTCCCTCCTTCCATCTATATAGGGCCTAATACGTTTTTCGATGCTAACTTTGACCAAATATTAGAGCAATGATATATGACATGCAACTTACACAAAGCACACCGTTAAATTCGTCTGTGAAAGGTTCTTTCAATGATATAATTTTCACATTGTGCATGTCATGTACTATTAATCTTGTCAATAGTCAAAGGCGGTCTTAAAAATCTCATTACGCCCTATATAGATGGAAGGAGGGAGTATGAATCCATGTTATGTCCGATTAAAAATTTTCACTTGCTGTATAATGCATGTAACCTACTCATACCAACATTTTAGTGCATTCCAAATGTCTATACTACCGCTGCAATTCGAACTAAATTTGAATTCGTTTCTCTATTTCAATAAGAATCTACAATCATGATTGTTGCCAACTTCAACCATCATAGTTTCCTTGCTATCCGCCAGATATAAATCAGACGGCCTATAATGTAGGATGGCAGGCACACCATCATCAACAACTCCATTTTTATAAGAGTAGAGATAAAACATATTAAATGTAGTATACCATGTTCATAACCAGACCATGTGTATCACCGTTATATATATTCACACATCCGTCGGTTTGAAACACTATGATAAATTCTTCAAATATCCGAATTCGCTATTTATAATGAAGTATATATGATCTCTATTCTTCTTTTACACCCACACAACCTTCTTATCTTTGTAGCTAGCGCTAACTTTCTCTTGTGCATGCACACGCCCGCATCCCTCTCACCCTCCCTCAGCATTCTCTAGCTCCATCGCGCAAATTCGTCTTTTCACTTTAGGTCGTTCACCCATGGTGTGTGTAGGCCCCCAGCTCCTTTTTTACGGCACACATCGATCGATATGCCTCTCTAGCCAAGTGTGACTAGCACAAACACAAGCTTCCCCTCTTCTCTTGTCACCGTCCATGCCTCACTCCCACCACTCTTTTCATCGTTCTCGTACTTGCACACTCCTCCCCCTCGATATAGTATGCCTCTCATACCACCTCCTACATGCATCCCTCTCTCTCTATCCTTCTCCTCGTGCCTCATTTGCTTCTAACACACACATGCATGTATACTGATCGATCTCCCAACATATACCTAGATCGACTTTAACTACCCCCCATCGATCGACTTACCTCACAAGTTATGTCTCTCCTTTATCTTACAAAGGGCGATTGATCTTCCTATGTAGTTACGTCTGCTTACCACAACCACATCGTCCCCCCTCATCATTCGTGCATGCCTCCTAACCCGTCTCTCACACGCACGTGCACAGACAACAAGCAGCCAGCTCCTCTCTTATTGATATTGCGGGCGTGCCCTCCGTTTGTCTAGCAAGCCTATCCCACCATTTGTTAGAAGCAACTCCACTACCACCACCTCCAACACTCTAGCTCTGTCTCTCTCCCAACCTTATTCATCTCCTGCACATATGCATGGATGTCGATCGATCTTCCTTAATACATGAGGCAGATCGATCTGCTTAATACATGAGGTAGGCCTCTCTCCTCCTCCACACATATACCAGCCATTGTACCTCCATAGTTAATTGGACCTCCCTCTTCCCCCACCACACACCGATAGTCGAGCGCTGCAGGTAAGTATCCATGCCATAGAGACAAACTGCACATGTCCCATCTCACGTTCCACTAGGCCAGCCACTCTATGTCTTTGACGTGGGCACACACAAATTCGATGGCACTCTTTATCGATCGCGCGCACACACACACACACATCATCCCTCTCTTCGATTCTATGGGACACCTCAAGCCGATGATACCTCCACTCTCTTCTCGTGGATCGCCCCCTCTATATATATGTTATATCCAGGACTCTATTTCACACACATTGCATATGTTAATTTTTTTGATTGACCCCCCCAAAACTCTCAAGAACCCACACACTATATCTCTCTAGGTTTGTATCTCTCTCACACAACCCCACGTAGGTGGTGTACGTATACAAGAAGAGAATAGGTGCATCGTGCACGTACTCACGCTTCGTGCCCAGCCACACCCATGCGGGTACACGGTGGAGCTCATTTCTCCGCAGAAGCTGAATTTGTTTTTGAAACATCAAGTGGCTAAAGACTTGAAAACTTATTTTCCCATTAGTGACTTGTCAGGGCGGTGGATTTTAGTTTGTACGATAATGCTACATCCACCTAAAGTAACGAAAGTTCTTACGTAAACTTCCTAGTAATTCCCTTTTCGTAGGTGCATCATTACTCCTAACATTTGTAATATCAGTTTGAAACTTGTAATATTGCCGTGTCCTATTCCCACGTTTTCAAAATCCTGCGAACCAAACAGGTCCTGAGTTGGTGATGATGTTGTGCCTCCCATCTTTCACCAATAGCCGTCGGATCTAGATGTGACGCATACAAACCAAGCTTCTCCATTTTTGCAAAAAGATGCCCACACTTGTTCCCTATTTACAAACAACTCCTTGTCTCTCACAATCAGCCTCATCTCCTCCCCACCATATCTAGGAGTAGAAGGCCGTGGAAAAATCAGGCACGATGGCCGTTGCCGGAGCCGTCCACCCCCAATCTCGGTGTTCCATGCAATGCGTGGGCATCTACGCACGGGAAATTATGTCGAACACTACAAGAAATATGTCAACTTGTGACCACCACTATTGGTCACTAAATGGTCACAAATTTCCATTTGTGACCTTTTTGTGACCAAAAACATAAGGTCAAAAGCTGGCCGTCGTAACCTGACTATATTGACCTTTCTTCTGGAATGGTCGTAGACGTTTATGACCTAAATACGTCTACTGTGGCGTTTTGGTCACTAGCAACCTCCCCAGGCCACGTAGGCATCCAGCGTGGCAATCTGACGTGGCACAAGATTCAGCCCGGTCCAATTCGATTTTCCACATGGGCCTAGCCCAACAATTCGGCCCATTTATGATTTTTTCCTGCCAATTTTGGTCAATTGCTTTGGGCATTTTGCGGTCCATTTTAAATTTGGGCCTCACGATTTTTATAGTGCATTTAATTTTGGGGCCTTGGCCTTTTTGCGATCCATTTTTTGGGCCCTGGCCTCTTTGCGATCCAATTTTTTTGGGCTGTAGCCATTTCGACCAGTTTTTCATTTGGTCCAATAGACATTTCGGCCAGTTTTTAATTTGGGCCACACCTCTTTATTTCAAATACAATTTACAGCAATATATTCTCTTTTTGACCACTTTCAATCCAAGAATACATTTCAAGTAAACATAGAATAATATTCCAAGGATTTGTACATATATCCTAGCATTTGTAAGTTTAGCAAGCAAATATACACCAAATTGTCAGCCAGATCAACAATACATCCAAATTCCCAGAAAATACAGCATTACAACAAACACATAAAGCAAGTCGTTGACTTGGACTTCCAGCTTCTTCAAAAAATCAGCACATAACTCTCCTATAGATGAGAAGAAAAGCCACATGTTCAGTCTCAATATGGGTAATATATGCTAAAAATAAATCCAAGAACCGTGCAAGAGCCCTAGGTTTTACTATCATTTGGACACCCAGATTGGCGATCCTTCCTTACGTAATGTGTGCAAGTCCAAATAAATTAATAAACAATCCATTTTATAGAGCAAATGATATGCCCCCTTTTATCTAAAACTGTGGTGTATGCTAGTGACAGAACAAGGGGTAAGACTGTTATGATATGCCAGATTGCCAGCAACAGTGCTTACATGCATCTTCATATTTCAAAAGGTAACATGCATCACATCAAAAAATTGTAAGCATTGAACCTACATCATATCTATAGTAACATCACCAAGCAGGTTGCATGTGTATGCTAGAAATCAAGAATCAAAAGGACTTTAGCTTGTTTCGAATATCTTGCCTTTGTTGCTCCCAGTTCAGTAAAGAAATAGTTGAGCAGTGAGCGCTTCGCCTCATGGACTTGGCAATGCACAATAGATTTCAGAATGGAGCATAAATAGAATACCTGGAAAAGAACAATAAAGAGCTATACAGTTAAGTAAGCATCCTTGGCTGTACAAATAAGTGGAGAGAACAATAAAAAGCTACAGAGTCTAGAATTTCTATTAAGAAACAGTAAGTTGATGTAAAGTCGCTTGAAAATAGAAAACACCTTACAAGCTTGTGAAGCTTACCATGATTTCAAAAGCATGGGTTATCTAATCTTTTATGCCATCCTCCCAAAATTTGGCTAGATGACTCTACAACTGTAGTTGTACCCAGCTGCTCAAAATATAAACATATAGATGAGCGCTTCTCACATGTCACCAGAGGTAAATAGAAATACACATAAATGAATGAGTAGGGGCATATTCTACAGCAAGATGAACCAACAGAGATATATCTTGTAGCCTACAACAATCAAGTTAGAAATCACATCCACTTTCTAATTAACCAGCACCTAAATATATACATGCACTACTTCAGGAAATTTATGACTAGGAGATATATTAATAGCAGATTATGAACTAATGTACTTGTACTTGATCTAGTTGAATAAATGCAGATTAAGTTCCAGCTACAGCCAGCTCCAACTTATGCTACTATCTATTGACAGAAAAACACGCAGAGAGAGAGGGGGGGGGAGGAGATCCAGCGACAGTATGTCTACAGCAGGCGACCCCGAGGGAAGATCTGGCGCCTCATGGATTGGTCAACCCCAGGATCTCACGCGCGCCTCCATTGCCGAGGCCGTCCATCTCGCCCACGAGCTTGATGGTCCAGGCCCCCATGATGAACAAGTCGTGATCCATCCGGAGCTCCACGTCCTGCACGGCTGATCCATGCTCCAGTGGAGGCTCGGGCTCCACCCTTGAATCCGGCGGCGCCTATAGAAAGATAGTGTAAGCTCTGCTAACAAGAAAAGCAACTTAGGAAAGTCAAACTGGTACAAATGAAATTCAGAAGAGAGTTTACATTATATCTAGCATAGCAAATGAGGATGGCCAAAGCTGAATTAAATTTTTTTAGGAACTATGGATAGTGGGGGAAAGCCCCCCACTGACTTTAAATTAGCAAGATTGTAGAGTGAAAGCTGAATAAGTTACATGGCTCGAATGGTCGGCATCCCTCAGATCTCATAGCTACTGGACATCACGGATGAACTACAGCAAACTAGTTATAGCCACAAGCCACATGTACAAAGAATATACTAAAATGGCTTGAAGCTAAAACTAATCGACCATTCATCTTCGGTACTGCAATTTTTTATTATGCAGTACAGAGATTATTATGCAGCATCTAAAATTGGCCATAGCCTTAAAGGTTATTATGCAGCATCTAAAATTAGCCAACTCTACAAAACAGTGGAGGAAGCATAGGTTCGCATAGGTCTGAACCCAAACAAATTTACATCATCTAATACACTATATTCTCCCATAAAAAACACTAATATTCCAGTAGAGAGTTAAATCAGTTCATCATGAACTAGCTTCCAACAACATAATATAGGTGAACCCACTAAACTGATGCAAACTTTATGGAAAGTTCCCAAAATTCTGAAGTTGCAACATTTCAAACAGAACTCAAACTGAAACAACTCTTCTGCATTTGATTAGTTTCCGTGTTCTATCAATGCACATAATTTCCTGGTTCAGTGATTAGTTTACATAGCTGATAAGATGATTAATGGAGCTGGTTACTAAAGTATGTGTGTGAACAGATCTAGTGGATAGTACCTCAACATCTTAATTAATGAGTTAACTGTTCCCTGAAGTATAGCACAAAACGACATCAAAACTATTGGCATACAGATGCTTTTGACCTAAACTCAGCCAATGATTCAGGCCCAAAAGATTCTACACAGTGAGAGTATAATTTTTGGAGAAATATATATGAACTCCAACTCTCGCCCGTTATAAAAGCTCTAGACCTGATGCATGGTTTGGTTTGGACCCAATTCAGATATTTTGGAGCCATGCATGCAAGTGCAAAAACAAACGGTGCACCCTTTATTTAATTTACTTTAAATTGAGACTACTAAAAAGGAGTACTCCTCTCTTGAGAAGTTGATGTAAATGAAATCCAGGAGTATGTGAGAACATGGCCATCTTTATTTCTTTCTGTAAGTTTTATCTTCAGTGCCCTGTAATCACCAAAAGGCAATATCAGAAATTATCTGGTAGACTAACAATATCAGAAAGCTTGGCAGCGAATACACATACCTACAGTGTTTGGTCTTCCAGGCCTTCTTGTTGTCGGCGATACTACACGAACATTAAGTAACAAACTGATCAGCATATAGAAAGTATAAATTTGACCTTGTAAATGAAATGTTCTGACATCAAATAGCTCCATTCTACAACTACACAGACCCGGGACTAACAGTCTTAAACACAACACTGTCTAGATTAAACAAAACCAGCGCCAGTCTACACTGTTATGGTCTCGAGCTCATTGATAAATTACTATCCACACATGAGCCAAAGACATGCACATCTCGGACAAGAGGAAACTAAAGTTCAATGACAAAGAGGATCTAGAGCTGTTCCCTGGAAGGCCTGACTCCAATCCCCTATGCCCCGCGATCTGCAAAGGCTCCTCAGCAAACTAATTTCATCTCGAAGGGTAGTTTTGCAGAAGCAACAAGCATTAAAACAAGCTACTCTTGTTACTATAGTGCATCGTAACTGAAGAAGCTAATGCGCAGCATGCCAATTGCCAAGGAGATGCATCAGTTAGTTAATTAGCTGCAAGTTTTAGTCAGAGTCTGAAATCCCCTGAAACTTGCAATCGATAAGCCAAAGCCACCTATGCACATGCTAGAGAAACGCACAGGCTCGTCACCGTGGTCACTCAATAAGGCAACCCCATCCCTGTTCTGGACACACGAGATTGATGCACTATGAATAAAATCCCACACTGGATTCTCTCATCCCAGCAGGTCAATGCGCGCGGACAGGGTAGCAAGCATCGTAGATCGACTAATTAGTCGATGGACTAAGAGCAAACTGGAAGCAGGAAGCACGAGCGACACCGCCACTAGTCGGTCGGGCGCGGCGGGCAGGAGAAGAGGGGGCGAGGGAGTGACCTGAGAGGAAGTAGGCGAAGGGGGGCGCAGGACCAGAGGTGGAAGGTGAGGAGGAGCAGCACCCAGGCCACGGCGGAGACGGCCAGGAGCCGCAGCCGCGCCGGCCCCTGCGCCACACCGCCCGCGCCGCGTCCCCGACGCCAGCCCCGCCGCCTCCTTTGCCTCGCCTCACCATTCCCCTCCTCCTTCCCTCCCGCGGGGCCCGCAGCGCCGGCAGGATGGTCGGGGGTCGCGGCTGCAGCGCCATCAGCATCATCCCGCGCGGCTGCTCGTATGGGACCCAACCGAGGCTAGCGGGTGGCTCAGGCCTATGCCGTGGGGTTGGGGGAAGCCATGGCGCCGCCGCCCCCCAGTTCGAGTTGCTGATGGAGGGGCCACGCCGGTGCCGGATCCAGCGCCCGCTCGCCTTGATGTTGCCGGATGTGGCAGACCGGCGGCGAGGGGAGAGGTGGGTGGCGGAGTGGGGAGAGGTGTGGAAGAGAACGGGGCGGCTGCAAGGGGGATCTAGATCGGGAGCGGAGTGGCGGCGGTGGAAGGGAGGGAGTGGGAGTTAGGGTTTGGGAGGAAGGAAGGAGCGGAGGAAGGATGGATGTGGATCAATGGATGGATGGATGTGGATGGATGGATGTGTGCCATGTCATCGATCCGTGGCACACACCTTTCAACCAATGAGAATTTAAGTTTATTTTCGGAGTGGCATAATCCGGTTTTTTGTGAAGGACCTAACAAATAGTTGTTGCAAAATTGACCAAATAAATTTTCTAAAATACTAGGCCATATCTAATGCATAATTGATCAAATGGTTGGGTGTCAAACGTTTTGACCCAACTCTGGTGAAAAAGATAAATTTCTCCCTATTAGCTGGAAGCGCGTCAAATTTGAACTGTAGCTACCTCGTAGTTTGCTCTTTATTTTTTTCCAAAAATCATTTCTAGGTACGTAAGTATCAATTTAATCAGAGAAACACCAAAAAAATTTCAAGATTCAACCACTAGCTAGGAACGGTCATTCCCGCCGTTTTGACCGCATTTTGAAACGGGCATAAAAAAATAAAAAAAAAATCAAAAAATTGGAAAACCTTCGCATTGTGTCATTATATGTGGCCAAGTTCCCAGGAAAAATAACAAACTTGTAATACGGCAATTATTTTAAAAAAGTGTTCTCAGAAACGAGCTATCACGTATGGAGATCAATAGCTTTCAAGGCAAGTGATCGATCTTATGGCCACATCCATGGCATAGTTTGTTCAAATGATCTCATATTGGGCACAAGGGTGCATCTTGGAATGGCAAACAATGTTGCCTAAGGAAGTTTTCATTTTCTTTGGACGAAAAACCATTTCCATTTTTCGAGTGCCCAAAAGGAGGTTTTTTTGTGAAGGACCTCCCAAATAATTGATGGAAAATTGGACCAAATCATTTTTCTAAAATACTAGGCCATATTTAATGCACAATTGACCAAATGGTTGGGTGTAAAAAGTTTTGATCCACCTCTGGTGAAAAAGACAAATTCCGCCGATTCAGTTGGAAGCGGGTCAAATTTGAACTGCAGGTGCCTCATAGTTTGCTATTTATTTTTTCCAAAAATCATTTCTAGGTACATAAGTACCTATTTAATCAGAGAAACACCAAAAAATTCTAAGATTCAACCACTAGCTAGGAACGGTCATTCCCGCCGTTTTGACCGCATTTTGAAACGGGCATAAAAAATTCAAAAAAAATCAAAAAATTGGAAAACCTTCGCATTGTGTCATTATATATGACCAAGTTTCCGGGAAAAATAATAAACTTGTAATATTATAATTATTTTAAAAAAGTGTTCTCAGAAATGAGCTATCATGTGTGAAGATTCATGGCTTTCAAGCCAAATGATCAATCTTATGGCCACATTCATGGCATAGTTTGTTTAAATGATCTCATATTGTGCTCAAGGGTGCATATTGGAATCGCAAACAATGTTGCCTAAGGAAGTTTTCATTTTCGTTGGACGAAAAAACCATTTTCCATTTTTCGAGTGCCCGAAAAAAGGTTTTTTTGTGAAGGAACTACCAAATAATTGTTGCAAAATTGAAACAAATAATTTTTATAAAATACTAGGCCATATTTAATGCACAATTGACAAAATGGTTGGGTGTAAATTTTTTTGATCCACCTCTTGTGAAAAAGACAAATTTCCGCCGATTCAGTTGGAAGCGGGTCAAATTTGAACTGCAGCTGCCTCATAGTTTGCTATTTATTTTTTCCAAAAATCATTTCTAGTTACATAAGGACCTATTTAATCATAAATACATGGTTTGGTGGCGATACGTCGAGGTTTGAGCGGTGGCGGAGGGCCCCAACTCTAGAGCGCGTAAACTCGCATGCCCGTCGCATGGTCACCGCGTGACCGTAATGTTGCCATGTGTTCTGGGCGGCTTAGGCATGTCTAGTGGGTTGGGCACTCCCCAGGTTGGTGCTAGGAAGAAAATTACAAGATAAGATTCTCACGAGAAGACTGATCGATGCTCAAACATGAATTAGCAGCCAAGTGTTTGATTAGCGGTACGGGAAATGCACATGGCCAATGGGCGTGATTTTTGGCTGAGGATGATCATCTACTAAGGAGAATGTCTTCACAAATATTTAGCTCAAAAGGAGGATCCTAGGTGGTACTTTCTTTGCAAAGTACCACGCTGGACAAAAATATGAATGTTGAAGCTGGGCTCAAAATAATGAATGGATTGAGCTGAAATTTTGTGTAGGATAGTTATTTGGGCATAGGAAAGCATTGTAGAAAATTGATACCATTTGGACATGCCAAAGTAGTACTTCCTTCACAATGCTCTTCTATGGACATAAACTTGGGAAAACTAGTGAGAGAGATTGGATGAATGAAATGAGCTCAAAATTGGTGTAGGTAAGTTACTTAGGTATGGTCATGCGCTGGTAAATTTTCAGATCATTTGGGTAAGCCTAGCTAGTACTTACTTCACAAAGCTTCTCTCGAGGTAGAAACTTCGGAAATTTCCCGAGAAAGATTTACTAGGAAAATTGAGCTGAATATTATCATGTGGCAATGATTTGGGTATGGAAGAGTGCCCAAAAAGTTTGAGGGTAATAGGAGGGGTCTATATAACACTTGCTTTGCAACGTGCCAATTTGGCCATAAAATATAAATTGAACCTGGGCTCACATAAATGATTTGAATGAGCTGCAATTTGGAGGAGGGTGATAATTTGGGCATATGAAGAAACTGTATAAATTTCATGTCATTTAGAGATATAAAAAAGGTACTTTCTTCACAATGCTTCTAGGTGGACAAAAACTTTGGAAATTTGCCGAGGAAGATTTGCTAGGGAAATGGAGCTGAATTTTGTCATGCGTAATGATTTGGATAGCAAAGAGTGCCCAAAAATTCCTAGGGCAATCAAGAATATATAAATAGCACTTCCTTCATAAAGTGTTGTTGTGAACATAATAGGAAAATGAATATTGTTGAATTAGTTTTGAACTAGGCAAGGAAGGATTTTTATATATTTGATGAAGATATGACCCAAATAATGTATGAGATTTTTCTGGGAATTTTGGAAATGATAGAAATATAGGTTGCTTCACAACCTAGGGCAAAAACTGCCACATGGACATGACACATAGGCAAAACTGATGAGATGGCGCCTAGTCATCACAACCCACCACAATCTACAAGGCTATGACCATCTATATTGGTCATTAACAACTAGAAATAAGGCAGCGGACCAGCACTGTTTGCTTTGTGACCATTTCGTGTAAGGAAATTACGACCTTTCTGACCAAAATGGTCGCAATGGTTTAGGGTTTGGAGCCCCCTGAACAGTTTTTGACCAATTGGTCTAAAATGGTCATAAATTTATGACCAATTCTTCGAGGGTCAGTGACAGAAGGTCATAAGTTGACATATTTCTTGTAGTGGAACAGGGCTAGTTGTAAGCAGGCTAGCTCTACAACCATGATGATAGTGACTGCAGATGGTGAGTGTCGTGGTTTTGTCACGGTAGATGTCCTAGAGAAAGGACTTAGTCGTGGAGCCGTCGCGACGGGTTAGCTTAAAGGGGTTAAAGCGGACACAGGGACGCAAGAGAGTTTATACTAGTTCGGCCCCTTCGATGAAGGTAAAAGCCTATGTCTGATTGTGATGGAATTGATGGGGTTTCGATGACTAGGGAGCAAACAAGCTTCGCCCATATCTCGAGTTGTTGTCTGTTTTCCTTGAACCGCCGCTGGGTCGTCCCCTTATATACACGGGTGACGCTCGTTGGTTCACAGAGTCCCAATACCGGCTCATAGATGTGTCCGGTTTGGTCTCCACTTATTCCTAACTTACAATACAAGTTAAATACCAACGCCGGTTTACGGCTACAGACCTTGAACCGACTATGGGCCTTGAGCCCTCATCTGCCTTCTTGGGCTTTAACATACTTAACTACTGATGAAGTTAACCCGTCCCGGATAGGCTGGTTTGCGCCCAGTAGTGATATCCCCAACATTAGGCCCCGGATTGATTTGAACATGTTCATGTCAATCCTTTAGCAAAAATCTTCATCTTCAATATCTTCTTGTAGTTTGTTGAACCGCCGTGATGTCATCTTCTCTGGTTGTTGTAAACCGGCGTGGCGTCACCTGTTATAAAGGACCTTAGTAGGTCTGCGACAATTAAGGCGACATCTTCGTTTCCAAACCCACGGTCCCTTGATTTTCGTGCCTGACTCCTGTCCCTTGCCTTATAAATAGGACCGAAGGGTCATTTCTTTTTCCCCTCCGTGCCCTTGTGCTTCGTCTTCCTCGCGTCGCCCAGCTTCGGAGCTCCGCCGCCACCGTCAACCTCTGCATCAACCTTGGCCGCTGCATCAACCTGGGCGCACCAGAACACCGCGACAACCTTCCGCGTCTTTCTCATCTCCAGTAAGTCTTCTGTTCTTTTCAACACAGATCTGCTCTAGGGTTTCATGTTCTTCTAGTGTTCATCGCCTGTTTCGTGTTCATACGATAACTCCTAGATGCATCTGTGAATCCTTACTCTGTGTAGCGGTAGTTTTTAGCATCCGCCTTCAGTTTCATGCCCCAAGACCATAGATCTATATGTATCTCTGCCCATTGATTCAATATTGTTCCTTTTTTTGAACCTTGAATATTTTCCTTCTTTTCTGAACTTGCTTCAGATCCGTCGTTGTAGAGAAGTCTTGTGAAATCTGTTTTTGTAAACTTACTCATCTGCTTCAATATTTAGACCAGGCGGTTTAACTTTGTAGAAAAAATTGCCAAACCGGTATATACCATTAGTCCCCTTGTTGAACCGCCAGATGTTGTTGCTTCATAAAACTCCGGTTTAGATAAATCTGTCTCCGGTTTAACATTGCACATACCAATGTACTTTAATCAATGCATTTTTGAACCGGGAGCACCTACCTTGTAGATTTCATCATGGCCAAGCAAGTATATGAGTGCAAATGGGTTCCTTCTCGCGTCACAGAGGCTCAACTGGACGATTTAGTCCTGATCGGCGCCTTAGGCAGCAAAGATACCATCCATTGGAGGGCTCCTGGCAAAGAATGCCCTCCCACACCTCAAGAAGGAGAGGTCGTCATTTTCGTAGATCACTTAGCCCGGGGCTTTAAGCCGCCCGGTTCTAAATTTTACCGGGACGTTTTAGCCGATTTTCAACTCCACCCACAAGACACTGGTCCCAACTCTGTTACAAACATGTGTCACTTCCAAGTGCTCTGTGAGGCGTTCTTTCAAGAGGAGCCCACAGTGGAGTTGTTCAGAGACTGTTTCCATCTAAACCGCTGTACTGAGTTTTCTGATGGTTCCAATACGGAATTGGGTGGTGTGGCGATTCAGAAAAGGAAAGAGGTCACATACCCTCATGCCAAGCTGCATAGCCACCCCAAAGAGTGGAATCAAACATGGTTCTATTGCAAAGACACCTCCCCTGCTGGTGAAAATCCTTTGCCTGGCTTTCGTCCGGAGCGGCTTAGCAATACACACTCCTTTCCGCAAAGGTTGACTGCCAAAGAGAGAAGCAAATACGCTCCTCAACTATCCAAGCTCAGAGCCTTTATGGCCAACGGTTTAACAGGGGTTGATCTCGCTCGCTGTTGGATATCATGGAGCATACTACCCCTTAGTCAGCGCTCCGGTTTGATGTGCGAGTATACTGGCAGTGTTGATGACCCACTGTGACATGCTAACATCCAGCTCACCGACGAAGAAATCACAGAAGCTGTGAATAAGATGCTGAATGAACCGGAACACATCTGTGCTAAAACCGGCCAGCTTCCCTTCCGTGCCACCAACAAACCGCCAGCTGTAAGAGTTTGATTTTTCGTTTTGCTGAACCTGTTATTGATATGTCTGGTCATTGTTTAATATCAGTGTCTGTGTAACCAGGGCAATGATCCGTTTTGGAGCAAGAAACTGCCGCAGGAGAAACCGGAAAAACCAGGCAAACCGGAAAGATCAACCTGGCAAAAGACTAAAGCTGTGAAGAAGACTGCCCACAGGAGAAGAACCACTGCATCCTCTAATCGGCCCCTGATGATGATGTGGATAATCCGGACCTTGAGGTAGGGCTTGACTCACTTGGCTTATTTTTCATGCGTCTTATTGATGGTGATATTTGTCAGGATGATGCCGAAGCCAGCCATGCTGATGATGCAGAGGTAATTATTCTCTCTTCCAATTCAGAACCTTTGCCTTCACTAAAAATCTGTCAGGCAAACCGAAATGTTAAATTTTCTCATCCTCTCGCTTACTTGGATCCCAAATTTCTTATGAAGACCCAACAGCACGAAGCTCGTCGCATAACCCGGCACAACAGCCAGGTAGTTACCTCCACCGGTTTACCGAACAGTCCGGTTCAGAAACGTCGTTCAGAGGTCTCTAATTTGCTTGTCAGTGCTTGTCGTGAAGCGGGCTGTTTTCGTCAATCTCTTAATCCATCTGACTCCGATTATCAGGTTACTTCCCACTCATCCTCTGGCGAGTCCTCGGCCACTCAGCTGCCACCGCTCAAAACGGTGCTTGGGTAAGCCATACTTATCTTAATATTTTCGGTACATCACCTTGGAACATATGCTGTATTTGACTTTGTTATTCCTTTCAGGGCCAAGCCTAGGCCGAGCAAGAAGGCTCGCCTGGATAAAGCGGCCGAGGAGGATGCCGTCCCTGAACCGGGCAAAACACCAGATCTTGAAGCGGCTATTCCTGAAGACATACCCAATGATCCACCGCAGCGAGATGACGATCTTATTGCTGAAGAGAGGCCTATTGATACCTCAAGTCCTGTCAACCAGCCCACAAGCCCCATCCGGATTGAGAAATCCACCAATCCAACAAAGCCTACTGATAAGCCAACGGCCCCAGTTCAAACCGGTGATGCCAAGGATGATGAGGTTGTCATTACTGGCATTGGTCGCACAGAGCCAGGCAATCCTGTCGCTTTGTCTAAACATACTGCCAAGGAAGAATTTGCTGCCTTTGGAAAAGGCAAGTGGAATGTTGATCTGGCGACTTACGCTGCTCTGAATGCCCAAGACATCCATTCCGGCTATCTGAACCGGCTGTATACTAGTCGTGACTAGGAAGCCGGTCTAGTTAACATGATGAAAGATAAATATGAGGTAACTTCCATATGCTCTTTCCTGCTTGTATGCTTCAATTCTTGCTGACTCTCCTAGCCCCCAAGGGCCGGTTTGTAATCTTCTTTCAAACCGGGACTTCCTAATATAAATCTTAATGCGTCGAAATTTGCTGATGTAGCCCCCAAGGGTCTGGTTAAACCGGGACTTAAGTAATTAATATCTCCGCATCAGAACTTTTTTTGAACAAATAGCCATTAGCCCCCAAGTGCCAAGTTGAATACTTGTATTGAGCTTGGGACCTTATAATCAAGTGAAATATGAAGATCAAATAGGCATTAGCCCCCAAGCGCCAAGTGCATAACTTGTTATGTGGTTGGTGCTTCAATTCTTGCACTGCTTGCTGAATCATATAACTGTCTATATGCAGACTGAGCTGAAGACTAAAGAGACCCAAATCGCCGATCTCTAAGAAAATCTGAAGTCCCAACAAGCTGAAACCTCGAAAGCAAAAGAGGAATTAACCAGCGCTTTAAGCGCCATGGAACAGCTTAAGGAGGGCTTCAAGAAAGAGCGGGCGGATTGGGCCACTGGAAAATCCGCTTTAACCAAACGAGCAGAAGATGCCGAGGCTGCACTTAAACCGGTGGTGGATGAACTGGCCAGCATAAAGCGGCATGTGCATTCCATGACCACTGCTATCTTTGGTAAGCTAGTTTGATTTCTAGATTGCCTCAACCGTCTTATAGAGCTACCGGTTTGTTAACCCTTTGTGATACTTCAGGGACACGCATTGGTCATTTGGGGTCAGATGTGCGGAAGAAATTGAAAGCCGCCCATACGTTGATCGAACAACTGTATACTGGTGCACAGCGGATCATCTATACTGCATCCCACAACAAGCCGGCGCCCACTTTGATTCAGGACACTCTGCAGAAACTGTCGGTGCTTCCTGCCCGGGTTGAAGAGCTGAAGAAATCAGCTGCTCGAACCGGCGCGATCAACGCCTTAATCCGGGCAAAAGCTTGGGTGCCGGATTTTGATCCTATTGAAGCGGCTCAGGGCTATCCCAGCCTGAAGGAAGACGGGTCAGAGTTTGGTGAAGCGGATCTGCGAGCGATAAACCGGGAGGTGCGTCCGCTAGCTTGTCAATTGGCTGAAGAAGCAGACTTGTATCACTATCAAGGCCATTATGACAATCAAAACAAGCAAGTAGCTGCACCAATTCATGAAGCGGAAAATCTTATCCCTCCAATCCGTAAGCATACTTATGCTCCCGATATTGAACTGTCGTTGCTGATCCATGATGAAGCTGTCTTTCGAGCATTAATGGGAATCGACTGGACAACTATTGATTTCCAGCCGCTGGGTAGAGAAACTGGGGCTGAAGCGCCACGGGATGACCCACAACCATTAGGCCAGGCTGGTGACCAAGCTTGAACCGGAAGCCGGTTTAAACTGCTTCTCCTTTGAAAAACAATGATCTTATTTTGGGCACTGTGTTGCCTTGTAATAGGCTAGCTGATACTCTTGATCTTAATATGCCTTCGTGCATAACCACTGCAACTTGTGCTTCCTTTGGGTGATGAACTGTCCAAAGTATTTTCTGCAACATAAAAAATCTTAAAGTGCCACCGTGGTTGTACCGTCAGGCGGAGTATGATGTCTGCATATGTAAAATCAAAATATCTGCAATTTAAGCATATGATCAAATCTTTGAGATACATAATACCTACCATCATTGGACATGAAGTTGGCTTAGCCAATCTTAAAGCAGAGGTTTATAAACCCACACTGTTTGGAGGAGATAGCAGCTCCTGTATATATATAATGCCGGTTTACCATGTAAACCGTGCCAGGTTGTAAAACACCGTGTTACTCCATAATAGGATGTTAACAAAAAATCAAACCGAGCAAATAGTCGCCGGATTAAAAATGGACCGTGTTCCGTCAATTGACAGTGTGAACCGGTTTAAAACTTTGCCGGTTTAAAAAACGCAATAAAAAGAAAGAAATATCTTTCAAAGAAAAGTGTGAAGCAAAGGCAATGACAAAACCATTTGCAAAAAGAGGCTTATTTGAGCAGATCAGATGGCGTTACCATGGTCGAACACGACCAAGCTCCCGATAGGTGTAGCTATGGTTCAAGTCAGCCAGGTCCCCAAATGAAACCGTGGCATTTATGCCGATCAAGTGGCATGGCAATGGTTCGGGTTCGACCAAGCCCCCAAGTGATTCTGTGGCCTTAGGCCGATCAAGAGGCATGACTGGTTCAGACGAGACCAAGTCCCCAAGTGATCTGGTGGCTCTCGCCTATCAAGAGGTATTGCATTGGTTCGGACACGACCAAGCCCCCAAGTGATATAACATGATGTTTTTGAAAAGCTAACTCAAGGGGTAAACCGGAGGCCGCTTTAGAACAACTCCATGTAACCACACATGATGTAAAAGAACAGATACCCCACTTTAGCTGAGGTTCCAGTTTATTATATTTAATCATAATATATACATCGTCGTAATATGTACATAAGTAGAGCCAATGGCCCAGGTATAGTAAGGCCAAAGATGAGCTATGTTCCACGGCCTGTTGGTCTCCTCCTCTGATGTACGTGAGTCTTTATGCTCTCGAATATCAATCAGATAGTATGACCCGTTGTGCAGATTCTTGCTGACCACGAAAGGCCCCTCCCAAGGTGGGGATAGCTTATGCATATCAGTCTGATCTTGGATGAGCCGAGGCACCAAATCTCCTTCCTGAAAGGTTCTGGTTCTGACTCGGCGACTGTGATAACGACGAAGATCCTGTTGGTAAATCACCGATCGGGCGGCTGCTATGTCACGCTCTTCATCCAACCGGTCCAAAGCATCTTGCCGTGCTGTCTCGTTGTCCGCTTCAACATAAGCCGTCACACGAGGTGAATCATGATGGATATCACTGGGGAGAACCGCCTCCGCTCCGTAAACCATGAAGAACGGTGTGTATCCTGTTGATCTGTTGGGTGTGGTATTGATGCTCCATAACACAGATGGTAATTCTTCTACCCAACAACCCGGCGTTCTCTGCAAAGGAACCATGAGCCGAGGCTGGATGCCTCTCAAGATCTCTTGATTAGCCCTTTTTGCTTGACCATTTGACTGTGGGTGTGCCACTGATGAAACGTCAAGTCGGATATGCTCCCGTTCACAGAACTCCTTCATGGCACCCTTGGACAAATTGGTACCATTATCTATGATGATACTGTGTGGAAAGCCAAACCGGAAAATCACTTTTTTGATGAACTGAACCGCCGTGGCTGCGTCACACTTGCTAATAGGTTCTGCCTCCATCCGTTTTGTAAACTTGTCAACCGCTACCAGGAGGTGGGTCTTCTTATCTTTGGACCTTTTGAAAGGCCCAACCATATCCAGCCCCCAAGTCGCAAATGGCCAAGTAATTGGAATCATTCTCAATTCTTGAGCCGGCACATGAGCATGTCTTGAAAACTTTTGGCAACCATCACATCGTCTGACCAGATCCTCCGCATCAGCATGAGCAGTTAACCAATAGAAGCCATGGCAAAACGCTTTAGCCACCAGAGATTTTGAACCGGCGTGGTGACCACAATCTCCTTCGTGGATCTCACACAAAATTTCACGGCCTTCTTCAAGAGACACACAATGTTGAAACGCCCCTGACACACTGCAATGATGCAACTCGCCGTTGATAATAGTCATGGACTTGGATCGCCGGATTATTTGTCGGGCCAGAGTCTCATCCTCTGGTAACTCGCCCCGGTTCTTGTACGCCAGGTAAGGAAGCGTCCAATCCGGAATAACATGAAGAGCTGCCACCAATTGAGCCTCCGGATCAGGAATAGCCAAATCCGCTTCACCAGGCATCTTGACCGACGGGTTGTGCAGCACATCCAGAAAAACATTGGGCGTGACCGGTTTGCGCTGAGAGCCCAGCCGGCTTAAAGCGTCCGCCGCTTCATTCTTCCGCCGGTCCATGTGGTCCACCTGATAGCCTTTAAAGTGACCTGCAACAATATCCACCTCACGATGATATGCTGCCATGAGTGGGTCCTTGGAGTCCCAAGTGCTAGACACTTGTTGAGCCACGAGGTCCGAGTCACCGAAGCACTTAACTCGACTTAGATTCATCTCCTTAGCCATCCGGAGACCATGGAGCAAGGCTTCTGCATTGTTAGTACAAGGGAACATTAAGTGGAGAACGTAACAAAACTTATCACCTCATGGGGAAGTTAATACGACTCCAGCCCCCGAGCCTTCCAATTGCCTGGATCCGTCAAAATGGATGGTCCAATATGTGTGATCCAGCTTTTCTTCAGGTGCTTGCAGTTCCGTCCAATCATTGATGAAATCAACAAGTGCTTGAGACTTAACCGCCGTTCGAGGCACATACTTCAATCAATGTGGCCCAAGCTCTATAGCCCACTTGGCAATCCGGCCAGTCGCTTCCCGGTTCTGGATGATATCCCCCAAAGGAGCAGAACTGACCACCGTAATTGGGTGCCCTTGGAAGTATTGCTTAAGCTTCCGGCTTGCCATAAAAACTCCGTACACCAGCTTCTGCCAATGCGGATACCTTTGCTTGGACTCAATGAGTACCTCACTGATATAATAGACCGGACGTTGAACCGGATGCTCCTTACCTGCCTCCTTCCGCTCCACCACAATAGCTACGCTGACCGCACGAGCATTAGCAGCAACATATAGCAGTAATGGCTCCTTGTCAATAGGAGTGACGAGCACAGGCGGATTGGCCAATTGCCGCTTTAAGTCCTCCAATGCTTCATCAACAGCGGAACTCCAGACGAACTGATCCGTCTTCTTCAACATCTGATACAAAGGGATTGCCTTCTCCCCAAGGCGGCTGATAAATCGGCTTAACATGGCAAGCCGGCCTGCCAGGCGTTGAACATCATTGATACACTTCGGTTTAGCCAGGGAGGTGATGGCTGTGATCTTCTCCGGATTAGCCTCAATTCCCCTGTTGGACACCAGAAAACCCAATAACTTGCCTGCCGGTACACCAAAGACACACTTGGCCGGATTAAGCATCATCTTGTACGTCCTCAGGTTATCAAAGGTTTCCTTCAAATCGTCAACCAGAGTCTCCTTTTCCCTGGACTTAACCACGATATCATCCACGTAAGCATGTACATTACGGCCAATCTGCTTGTGAAGACAATTTTGTACACACCGTGGATAAGTTGCCTAGGCACTCTTGAGCCCAAAGGGCATAGACACATAACAGAAGGCTCCAAAGGGAGTTATGAATGCCGTCTTCTCCTGGTCCTTAACTGCCATTTTGATCTGATGATAGCCAGAATATGCATCCAAAAAACTTAAACGCTCACAACCCGCCGTAGCATCAATAATTTGATCAATACGGGGGAGGGCAAAAGGATCTGCTGGACAAGCCTTATTAGGATCTATGTAATCCACACACATGCGCCAGGTGCCGTTTTTCTTAAGGACCAGCACCGGATTGGCAAGCCACTCAGGGTGAAAAACTTCAACAATAAAACCAGCTGCTAAGAGCCTGGCTACCTCTTCTCCAATCGCCTTGCGTCTTTCTTCGTTAAACCGACGGAGGAACTGTTTCACCGGTTTATATTTAGGATCCACATTAAGGGTGTGCTCAGCGAGTTGCCTCGGTACACATGGCATGTCAGAGGGCTTCCATGCAAAAATGTCCCAATTCTCACGGATGAACTCGATGAGCGCGCTTTCCTATTTCGGATCCAAGTTGGCACTGATGCTGAACTGCTTGGACGAATCGCCAGGCACGGAGTCAACAAGCTTAGTTTCAGCTGCCAATTTGAACTTCAGGGCCGGATCATGCTCCGTAGTTGGCTTCTTTAATGGAGTCATGTCCGCCGGATCAACATTGTCCTTATAATATTTCAGCTCCTCGGTGGCACAAACCGACTCTGCATAGGCCGCATCTCCTTCCTCGCCCTCCAAAGCGATTTTACGGCTTCCGTGAACCGTTATTGTCCCCTTGTGACCCGGCATCTTGAGCTGCAAATACACATAACAGGGCCGTGCCATAAACTTGGCGTAGGCCGGTCGTCCAAACAGGGCATGATATGGACTTTGGATTTTCACCACTTCAAACATCAATATCTCTGACCTGGAATCATGATCATCTCCAAAGGCCACTTCCAGAGCTATCTTACCAACAGGATATGCTGACTTGCCAGGCACCACACCATGGAACACCGTATTGGACGGTTTGAGATTTTTATCTGTTACTCCCATACGACGGAAGGTCTCATAGTACAAGATATTAATGCTGCTCCCTCCATCCATGAGCACCTTGGTGAACTTGTAGCCTCCCACCTGAGGCGCCACCACCAGAGCCAACTGACCTGGATTATCAACCTGGGAAGGGTGATCCTCTCTGCTCCATATGATTGGCTGTTCAGACCAGCGTAGATAATGGGGCACGGCCGGTTCAACAGAGTTGACTGCCCGCCTCTGAACCTTCCGGTCTCGCTTGTCCAAGCTAGTGGTAAAGACATGGTACTGCCCACTATTCAACTGCTTTGGGTTGCTCTGGTAACCTGACTATTGCTGCTGCTGGTTGTAACCACTTTGGTTGTTCTGATTATTTTGACCGTTATGTCCGCCCGGATTACCATTAAATCCTGAACCGGAATTTGCTCCGCCGTAACCCGGCCCAGATCCTGAGCCACCGCCGGAGCCGTGATCATACCGGAAAGCATTAGAATTCTTAAACTCCTGCATAATGAAGCAATCCTTCCAAAGGTGGTTTGCTGGCACCTCCTTCGTCCCATGTCTTGGACAGGGCTGGCTCAGCAGATAATTTAGGCGGTCCAGGTTAGGGTTGGGGGCCCCACTGCGATTTTTTGGTTTACCCTTGCGTCGCTGGCCATTGTCCTACGCGTTGGTATTAGCCAAAAAGTCCATGTTACCATCCGCTTTACGCTTGCTTCCACCACCATTGCCTGCCCAGTGATGCTGCTGACCTTTGGAGTTGTTGTTCCTCTTTCCCTTCCCTGCCTTTTCATCATCAGATTCGGGATCCCTGGTACTATCAGAATCAGCATACTTTACCAAAGCAGCCATGAGGGTCCCCATGTCAGTGCAATGGCGCTTCATCCATCCCAACTTCAGCTTTAGGGGCCCAAACCGGCAGTTGCCTTCTAGGGTTAAGACTGCGGTGTCAGTGTTGATGCGGTCTGATGAATGCAACACTTGTGAGACCCGGCGCACCCAATGAGTCGTTGATTCTCCTTCCTCCTGGACACAGGCAGCTAAGTCTACTATCGACATGGGCTGCTTACATGTATCCTTGAAATTATTGATAAACTGGGCTCGTAATTGGGCCCATGAACTGATAGAATTGGCTGGTAAGCTTTTTAACCAAGTGCGGGCCGTTCCTTCAAGCATCATGGTGAAGTACTTTGCACATGCCGCATCATCCACATCCAGCATCTCCATGGCCATCTCATAGCTCTCCACCCATGTCTCTGGGGGTTGATCCGCCGTGTAATTTGGTACTTTGCGCGGGCCCTTGAAATCCTTGGGCAGGCGCACATTGCGTAAAGTGGGGACAAGGCAAGGCACCCCCAAAGAGATAGAAGTAACACCGGGTTCGACCAAAATAGTTGGACGAACCGGCGTAAGCTGCCAAGCCTGATGTTCTGCGGCTAACTCGGCCTCCCTGCGTGCTCGGGCCCGGTCCACCACTTCCTGAGTGTTATCAGCACCACCCGCCGGGTTGTTGCCGCGGGGTGCTCCAGGTCGTTCATTACTTGACACTGCCAGTTCCTCCATACGCCTGCTGTAGCTACGGCTTGGGCGAGGGGTCGAGTGGATCTGGTCGCGGCTGTACGAGTATGCTTCCTGTTGGTCCAAAGCTGTCTTAAGAAGCTCCTTGACCCGTCGCGTCTCTATCGCCTGCGGTGAGTCACCTTCAATTGGAATGGCCTCCAACCGTGCAGCAGCAGCGACGAGATTGTCCATTGGGTTGGAGTAGTGACCCGGAGGTGTTGAAACAGCCTGAGGTATAACGGTGTTTTGACGAGGCGGGTCCATCCGACGAGGCTGAACCGGCGCACCGGTCCCAGGAGCTTCCCCCCGGTTTCCCTCCAGCGGATTACTGGTTCTTGCTCCTGGGGTGTTGAAAAGGTCCCTGGCCTCGAAAACCGGAGGCAAACGGGATCGGTACTTCCTCCTCATGACTTCATGCGACACGTTCTGGTCCAACATGAGCCTGTAGGCTTGTGCGTCTAGAGCGGCCCGCTCTGTGGCCATCCTGGTATCCTCAGCTGCCAGATCCGCCTTGGCCTGGGTGATCTGTTCCTTTACCTTTGCAATCTCCGCATTGTGGACGTCCTGATCCGCCGGATTAGCTTCCGCCATAAGCACAGCCAATGCATCAAATAGCTCTGATAGAACTTGAGCCGAAGGGCGCACAGGGCCTCCTGCCCCGGCAGCCGTCGCCGCTGCTGAACCGGAGGTTGTTGCCGTAGCGGTCGAAGAATGAAGCGTTGCTTGTGTGCCGGCCATGAATATTCCAACTCGGTTGGGCAGATCAGAGAGGTCCAGAATACTGTCGCCATCGGAACAGCCCCCAATCCGGCCATCTATAAAGAGATTCGGTTTCTCCGGTCGATGACTCATCATCGGAACAAACGACGGTCTCGCCGCGAGATTCCGATCCATCCTCATAACTTCCTCCATGGATGACTCCCACGAAAGCATGCTTCATGGCCGGTTTAACCTGGGTGGACCGCGCACGCTGAGCCATCTCGACGAGGTCAGTGCAGATGTCCGGCTCAGGGCCCGGTTCACCGATCTTGCCGACGAAAACGTGAATGCCACCAAAGGGGACCCGGTACCCGTACTCAGCTGAGCCACGGGGCCCTAGCCTACGTCGTCGATGTAGTGCTTGCCGCGACGACTCTTAGTCATCCGACCTACAGCGTAGCCCTCGAGTCCTTCAAAGCGGCCCTCCAAGAACCTGAAACCATCGTGCGATAGCCCCACGGTGGGCGCCAACTGTCGTGGTTTTGTCACGGTAGATGTCCTAGAGAAAGGACTTAGTCATGGAGCCATCTCGAAGGGTTAGCTTAAAGGGGTTAAAGCGGACACAGGGACGCAAGAGAGTTTATACTAGTTCGGCCCCTTCGATGAAGGTAAAAGCCTACGTCTAGTTGTGATGGAATTGATGGGGTTTCGATGACTAGGGAGAAAACAAGCTTCGCCTATATCTCGAGTTGTTGTCTGTTGTCCTTGAACCACCGCCGGGTCGTCCCCTTATATACAAGGGTGACGCCCGTCGGTTCACAGAGTCCCAATACCGGCTCATAGATGTGTCCGGTTTGGTCTCCACTTATTCCTAACTTACAATACAAGTTAAATACCAATGTCGGTTTACGGCTACATGCCTTGAACCGACTATGGGCCTTGAGCCCTCAACTGCCCTCTTGGGCTTTAACATACTTAACTACTGACGAAGTTAACCCGGCCCGGATAGGCCGGTTTGCGCCCGGTAGTGATATCCCCAATAGTGAGGCTGACTATGGTATGCCGAACACGGCGCCTATACTCAGGTGTCATCTCCGGCGCAGGGTCTTGTCACTTCACTGTGAGGAGCAGCATGCAATAATTTGACCAATGGATAGTACAGTGCTAGTACTCCTACTACTACATTGGTAGTACTACTACTAGTACTAGTAGCACCACTGTCTGGATTTAGGAGTACTACCACGTCCATCTGGATTTTAGTATTTGACTAGCAATATCTAGTAATGCATGTCACCAAAAATGTACTACTCCCTCTGTAAATAAATACATGGTGTTTTATTCCTATCGGCGAGAGAACTTAATGTTTTTTTGCTACTCCTAACTAGAGTACTAATAGGATTACATGCAATGAACTAAACACTGCATGTCATGTTTGGTAGTCTCAAGTCATTGAAAGCATGCACGGCCCACATCTCTCATTGGTTGATATGTCACGAAATAAGAAACAAGGAGGGAGTTAATGCACCGTGCCTAAGTATTTTCGGATTATTTGGTTTTCGTAAGGTGACTTACACAACATTTTTTTACAGGCATTAACATTTAATAGTTAAATCAAAGGTCAAAACTTGGCGCAAAATGCAAAGGGGACCAATAAACCAGTAAACATCAAACTTCTCTCGTTTGGCCCCAACTAGAGGTCCGGTGAGATGACTATACTGCACTGGCACGGAGGGGGACGTAGCTTCGTTGACTTACGGCAAGTGCCTTTGGGTGAATGACACGTGGCCCCAGGGGGTGGCTGGCCTACCTATCATACAGCCAAAGGCAGGTGCAGTAGAGGGCCGAGGACTAGTACGAAATCCTACGCACCTACGCACGCCAACCAAGGGCCGAGTGATCACTCGAATCGCAAGATCAGTTGATTAGAAGCTATGCTAGACCCATGGAGGCGATGAGCGCGAGCATCAGCCGGCTGTGCCAGATGGTCCACGACGCCGGCCTACAGCCCGGCACCGAGGAACATCTCCAGGTAGTATTGCTTGAGGCCGCCAGGGCGAGGGGCCGCTTGGACGACAGCTTCGCCTCCTTGTTCGACGAGATCCTTGTCGGTTTCCTCGACAAGTTCACCGTCGTCAAGAAGCTTGTGGACGACTTTGATGTAAGCCTCCAGCCGACGCGCCCAGGCTCTGCGATGCCCGCCACCCTCAACGGGCATTATGGTAACAACCTCTTCGACGCACTGGTGGCCCTGCGACTACCCGCCGTCGCGCTGGAGAATGTCCACCTCAAGGTCTCACTCGCCGCGCAGCGCCTGGCGCAGCAAGACACCATCGACATAATCACCCACGTCTATGTGCAAATCGTCCACAAGGACTACTACATGCAAGAGGAGGACGATAGGACGCTGGCCTTCTTGGAGCGCAGGGCAACCTTGGACGACACTGTTCAGAAGCACGTTGAGCTCGCCGCCAACGCCGCTGCTCCTCACACGTCGGTTGGTGACCCGGCGCACTAGGGCGTGAGGATGTCCTTGAACGTTGATGGACCCGTATGTATTTTTATCTTTCCGTCAAATCCATGTAGTAGTATATGATACTACAGTAATTATCTTACCTTTCGCATCAACTTCATAATTTTCGTACGTACTCCATGCATGAACGGCGCCAGAACCAAACTTCTCATTACTCTAGGCAAAATCGTTATTTTCTATCTATCGGTCGCGCCATGGAGCAGAACCAAATTTTACAAGTTACGAGTTCAAAAGGAAAAGCCTGCCGTGTTCGCGTCGCACCCCCACACGGTTGGTCCGGCACGCCGCTCAAGCGGGAATGCGTGCGGTGTTGCATTTTCACTTACAAGTGGGACCGCAGTTGAGCAAACCGACTATCGGCAAACCCCCACCCGCCCACTGCATGATGGATGAGAAAACAGGAGGGAGAAGAGATGGCTATAGCACGGACTCCAAGAAAATTGGTGTCAAATGGGACTCATGTGGGTGGCGTGTGCCTTACTGCTAGACGTGAATGCTACTGAGTTATGGCCCATGCCACCCCACTATATCGAGGTACATAGAACAAATTTCCTGCAGTCCGTGCTCAGCCCTCCTCTATCTCTCTTCTCAGCCAACCAGCGGACGCGTGGAGCCCATCGTCTGTTTGCTCACATGTGGCCCCACATGTCAGTGAAAACGCAAGAGGACCCACTGAACCTGCACATCTTTCACCTTGACGTGCTGGTGATGAAAAACAAATCCAATAAATATCTTCGGTGGCCGCTTTTGGAGTGACTCAAGAGTAGTAATATTCTATTTACATTTTAACCCAAGATGCACATCTCATGGCTTCAACTACCACTCTATTTTCTTTCATGACACGACCTGGATGCTGGATGTCCCACGTGTCGGCAAAAGGAGGAAGAACCCGACCAAATCTTCGGTTCTGCTCTCGGATGAGATTAGTGCACATGTTGATACACCTACTAGAATAGAGGCTAGACATGAGACTAGATGCGAGGAAGCAACGTCTACTTCTTTACACTCGAAGAAGAAAGAAGCACGCAAGATCGAGCCTCCGCAGATCAACAATGAATGCATCGAGAAGGCACTAATCCAACTTACAGGAGTAGTAAAATGTATTCTTGTGGTTCTTGTTTTCTTTGGTCTTGCTTTTCTAGTCAAAATTATCATTGGAGTTTGTGCAAAACGGAGGTGCATTTGGGGTCGTGCGTTGGAGTTGGCCTTACAAGTGGGGCCGCAGTTAAGGAAACCGACTATCGGCAAACCCCCACCTCGCCCGCCGTGCGATGGCTGAAGTTAGAGAAACGACGAGGTTGAAGAGATTGCTCTAGCACAGACTCCAAGAAATAATATGGTGTCAGATGGATGTCGTGGTGGTGGCATGTGCCGTACTCCTGGACATGAATGCTTGTTCTGGCCCATGCCACCCTACTACTCCTACTACTTACTCCTACTAGTATATACTATACTAGTATCAAGGATTCGAGGTGCTGGTTACGTACAACGAACACATTAACATATGGCTACAGTAAAAACACCCGCCCGACGCGCGAAGCATGTGAAGCTAGTACAAATTTAGAGAAGCGACTCGAAAGCCATTCATAAATTTAGTAAGTTTATCACAGGCATATCATTTTATTACATACAACAGTTCATCAACCCACATTGACAACGAGCATACATTATAAATACTAAAGTTTTCACCACACAACAAATAACAAGCCATCAAATGAACTTCAGCTCAACCATTCCGCGGCGTTGGAAACGCTTGCTTTGAACCACAAGTGATTCTCTGGGACGGGCCATCCGTTGTCGATCTAGAGACCAACGCAGGACTGATCATCCAGGCTGAAGCGGCCTACTATATCAGTACGAGGGTAGGGAACCACCCAAATGTCTGAGGTATAGACACAATTGCTTCTCATAAATGTGTCAACAGTAGTTGGATCGCCTTTCACCATCATCGGATAGTTTTGTCCAAGGAAGAGCGAGTTTTCTCCAAGACTATCAATTCTGTGCCAGGGAGAAGGATTTGGCGCTAGCACACTAGTATCCATCCCGAATACCATGCAACGGGTGTTGGAATAGGTCCAGAGAGTGTGACCATGGGAGACACCTGCTTCCTTAGCAGTAACATCATCAGTGGGTTGTATGCACACAAGAAGAGTTGATCCATCGGAATTAGTTGCCAGGCGCCACAGAGTATATAGGCGCTGCTCGTGATCATCACCATTGGCATCTCCCCCTTGGTTATAATTTTTTTCAAGTATAGGTGGTGGGATGTTCACAGGACCTTGGAAACACAAGAAGAAGGTTAATTAGTAAAGGGAAACTTGCTAAACCGCATGCATGTGGATGAAACAATTATAATTATGGTGGAAGACAAATGTACCGAAAATATGAGGTACCATGCAAAAAGAGTGCCACGAGTGGTGGAAGCAAACACAAGGCCCTCGTATTGAATTGCATCACAATACTCATTCGTGCACAGAAACTGATTTTTGAGCAATGTCCATCGAGTCAAACCACTAAGGATGGCAACAAGCTTGTCGAAGATAGCAACAACTTCATAGTTCTTGTAATTCCAAGGGCGGTTGGGAACTTGAAAAATTTCTATCATCCGTAGAAGACAGTCACCATGATCGTATTTGAACACACGTACATTACCGGTGTGCTCACCCTCTGGGCAGTGTGCTGAGATTTTTGGAAGTGGAACCCGGTGACGAGTGTACACATTCACAAGTTCCCACTCGCAGTTGGACCCAATGTAAACAACCCAATCTCCATTTGCGACCACCCAAGCCTTGCTCTCGAGCGATGGCATCTTAACATCATACATATCATTATCAAGCGGCATCAACTGGCACATGGCGAGGCCTCCGTCGTGTTGGCACCAATCATCAGGGTCATGGCAAAGAAGATAGGGGAGATCAAACTGCTCCTTGACTCTTGGGTTCTTTGTAATGATGTTATTAGTTGAGTCAACAATGGGCTTGAACGAACCTGCCATGCTAGCCGAGGTGATGACGTCGCACCGATCAATGAGTTCCTCCACCACGTCATCTTTCTGATCGGGGCAAGAATAACGGGGTCGTTTCCAGCCTATTCCCTCCATGGAGAAGACGGTCGAACAATAGCAGAAGAATGGGTGAAGGGCTGAAGGAAAATGGAGGAGGGAGAGGAAGAGCGTTCGACAGCAGTTCCAAATCAAGAGGGAAAGGCGAAGAGTCGGTGGACGGTTGTGAGTTTTCCAAGGTTCACGAAGAGGCGCCCCGGCCTACACATCCGTTCGAAAATACTCCTACTACTCACCGTCGTCTCACTGATATGTTGGAACGGGAGCACATGTCAACGAAACATGGTGTGTAATTTCTCATGCAAAATTCGATCTGGCCGCGTTGGCCCGAGGTGGCGCATTAGTTATCGACCTTTATTTTTTTAATGGCGTGCCGATCAGTTTTGAAGCACGACTAACTGGTACTGTACATGGAGAGGATGATAGCAGGGACCCGCCAAGGTCATGGCAGTATGCAAGCAAGTGCCTCCTTATTTCAATCCAATAAAAAAATGGCTCCTCCTAGTGGATTTCTGACATCTGGGTCCCATGCCATTGTCAACGTAGTCAATAAACGAGAGAATTGTACAACGAGCGGCTGACACCAGGGACCCAGCAGCTCGCCCAGTTATTTTTGTTTTGGGTTAATTTGATAAATGCCACTCCAAATCTGGTGTATCCGAGAAATGCCACTGCAATTTCCGAACTTTGAAAAATGCCATTTCATGCCATTTCTAGTGGCATTTTTCGAAGTCTGGAGTGGCGTTTTTCAAAGTTTGCAAACTGCAATGGCGTTTTTTAAAGTTTGCAAAAATTGCAGTGGCATTTTTCAAAGTTTGGAAATTGCAGTGGCATTTTTATGAATCGCCATAATTGGAGTGGCATTTATCTAATTTGTTTTTGAGACGGAAGAAGGGTGTCAACTGGGCTGTGCGGGACACTCTGGCCTGTCTAGACAGTCTTTTCTTTTATGTTTACCATAGACCAGCCCAGTAGTTTTTTTTCTTTCTGAAAATGGCTAGCCCAATTCTTTTGTGATTTGTCAAGTAAGTCGCTTTATCAGGCTTGCTGGGCTGCAAATCTTTCAAGACAAGGAGAGCTTCATTCGGCTGGCCGAGAAAATGGCCTATCAGTAATGAGAAATGGACTGTACATTTTTAAAACACATCAAACCGGCAATTATTTTCAAATATCTTTTTTTCATTTCGACATTTTAAATTGCACTGATTTTTATGCGTGGACAATTTATTAGATTTTATATTGATATACATTTATTTTTAAAATCAGTCTGAATGTGACTCGAAATTTCGGGATTAAAAACAGTTCAGACCACACCGACATATGCAAAATTTCATATAATTTTTTAATCATGGCCACAATATGGGCTGTAATGCTAACATAAATAATATGGGCTCCAAAAAAACCCGTAAGAATTAGCAAATGGGCTGTAAATTATTTGAAATAATGGCAGATGGGCTGTATGCTGTTTTCCACAGATTTGAGGATTTCCCCAGATGGCTTGTATAATGTTGGATGTCCATCCAACGGCCGTCGTGCTTCTTCAATCTCTGCTCTTCCCATTCCAGCCGCTCAAACAAGCGCCGGAGGGACTGCCTGCTCCCTCCTCCCAGTGGCCGGCTGTGCTGCCGCGCAGGCCTCACCACCCCACCGTACTTCCATCGCTGGCCTAGCTATCCCTCTACTCACCCACACCTGTTGTTATTCTCCGGCGACGGCAGACGAACTAGTAAACCGTCGTACAATCGTACTCCCCTCCGCGTGGGAAACAAAAACAACGACTGAGTCTTCCCTGCCTCCATGTCATTCCCTTCCTAGGCCTCGCCGTCGTCCACCGCCCTGGTGCTCTCGGCGTGGCGTGGTCAGCGTGGTCAACGACCGACATGCATATGAAGTGGACTGTACGTGGAGAGGCTGACAGCTGGGTCCACGGCCGCACGCAAGGAAATGCCTCCTTATTACGTGGAAAATAATGATTTCCTCCACCTGACATCTGGGACCCACCGAAACGGCCTCTGTATTTCGCAAAAAAACGTTACCGCCGCTGACAGCTCGGACCCACCAGCTCTATCTTCGCACGCAAGGATGTGCCTCCTTATTACGCACAAAAAATGAATACTCCCCTGCTAACTGGGACCCAGTATAGTGGGCCTACTAAGTTGACGGGGATGAAGGGCTTTGTCAACTTAGTTAATATGCACGATTCTAGCTCGACTGACCGTATGATGTCCATCCAACGGCCGTAGTGCTTCTTCAACCTCTGGTCTTCTTGCTCCAGCCGCCCAAAGCAGCGCCGGTCGTGCCGCCTGCTGCTGCCTCCCGTGGCCGGCTGTGGTTCCGCGGAGGCCTCACCGCCCACATACTACTCCCACCGCTGGCCAGGCCATCCCTCCATGCCACTCACTCACACCCCCTGTTATTCTTCTGCGACGGCAGCGCAGCCGAACCAGTGAACCCTCGTACTCCTATCCGCATGGGCATCCACTGCCGCGTCTTCCCCGGCTCCACGTCGTCCCCTTCCTAGGCCTCGCCGTCGTCCACCGCTGTGGTGCTGTTGGCACGGCGTGGTCAATGTGGTCAACGACCGAATTCCATCGGAAGAATACTGTATGTGGAGAGGCTGACAGCTGGGTCCACGGCAGCCGCAAGGAAGTGCCTCCTTATTACGCGGAAAACAATTATTCCTCCACCTCACAGCAGGGACCCACCAGACGCCCACCAGTATATCACGAAATAAAACGTTTGCCCCTGACTGCTGGGACCCACCCGACGGGCCACCGTATTTCACGAAAAAAATGTTCCCCCTGCTGTCAGCTCGGACCCACCAGAAGTGCCTCCTTATTACGCGCAAAAAATGAATACCCCCTGCTAGCTGGGACCCACCTTAGTGGCAGGCTGACTTGTGGGCCTACTAAGTTGACGGGGACGGAGGGCATTGTCAACTTAGTCAATATGCACGATTCTAGCTCCAGTGACCGTACGATGTCCATCCAACGATCGTAGTGCTTCTTCAACCTCTGGTCTTCTTGCTCCAGCCGCCCAAACCAGCGCCGGTCGTGCCTCGTGCTCCTGCCTCCCGTGGCCGGCTGCAATGCGGCGGAGGCCTCACCGCCCCCTACTACTCCCACCGCTGGCCAGGCCATCCTTCTACTCACCCACACCCCCTATTATTCTGCGGCAACGTCAGCCTCACACTGCAGCGAACCAGTGAACCCTCATACTCCTCTACACGTGGGCATCCACTTCCGCGTCTTCCCTGGCTCCACGTCGTCCCCTTCCTAAGCCTCGCCGTCGTCCACCGCCCTGGTGCTCTTGGGCGACGTGGTCAAAGAATGGCTTCTATCGAACATGGACTGTACGTGGAGAGGCTGACGGCTGGGTCCACGGCCGTAGCAAGGAAGTGCCTCCTTATTACGTGCAAAATAATTATTCCTCCACCTGACAGCGGGGACCCACCGGACGGGCCACCAGTATTTTGCAAAAAATCTTTTCCCCTTGACTGCTGGGACCCACCGGACAAGCCACCGTATTTCGCAAAAAAATGTCCCCCCTCCCTCGCTGTCAGCTCGGACCCACCGGAAGTGCCTCCTTATTACGCACAAAAAATGAATACTCCCCCGGCTAGCTGGGAACCACCTTGCTGGGAGGCTGACTTGTGGGCCTACTAAGTTGACGGGGACGAAGGGCTTTGTCAACTTAGTCAATATGAACGATTCTAGCTCCAGTGACCGTACGATGTTCATCCAACGGTCGTAGTGCTTCTTCAACCTTTGGTCTTCTTACTCCAGCCGCCCAAAGCAGCGCCGGTCGTGCCGCATGCTCCTGCCTCCCATGGTCGGCTGTGCTACCGCAGAGGCCTCACCGCCCCTACTATTCCCACCGCTGGCCAGGCCCTGCGGCGACGGCAGCCTCACACCGCAGCCGAACCAGTGAACCCTCGTAGTCCTCTCCACACGGGCTTCCACTGCCGCGTCGTCCCCTTCCTAGACCTCGCCGTCGTCCACCGTCGTGGTGCTCTCTACACGCGTGGTCAACATGGTCAAGGAACGACTTCCATCGAAAGAGTACTGTATGTGGAGAGGCTGACAGCTGGGTCCACGGCCACAGCCCAGTTTTTTTTGTGATTTGCCAAGTAAGTCGCTTTGTCAGGCCTGTTGGGCTACAAATCTTTCAAGACGAGGAGAGCTATCATTCGGCTGGCCGAGAAAATGGCCCATCAATAATGAGAAATGGGTTGTACATTTTTAAAACACATCAAACGGCAATTAGTTTTAAATATCTTTTTTTTCATTTCAAGATTTTAAATTACATTAATTTTTATGCGTGGAGAATTTGTTTGATTTTATATTGATATACATTTATTTTGAAATCAGTTTGAATGTGAGTCGAAATTTTGGGATTAAAAACAGTTCGGACCGCACCGAAATATGCAAAATTTCGTCTAATTTTTTAACCGTTGCCACAATATGGGCTGTAATGCTAACAAAAAGAATATGGGCTCCAAAAAAACCTTAAGAATTAGCAAATGGGCTATAATTATTAGAAATAATGGCAAATGGGCTGTATGTTGTTTTCCACAGATTTGAGGTTTTCCTAAAAAAAGGTTGACGCACAAGCACTGACTGTTGGATGTCCATCCAACGGCCGTCGTGCTTCTTCAATCTCTACTCTTCCTGCTCCAGCCGCTCAAACAAGCACCGGCGGGACTGCCTGCTCCCTCCTCGTCGTGGCCGACTGTGCTACCGCGCAGGCCTCACCGCCCGATTGTACTCTCATCATTGGCCTAGCCATCCCTCTACTCACCCACACCTGCTGTTATTCTCCGGCGACGGCAGCCGAACCAGTAAACCCTCATACAGTCGTACTCCCCTCCGCATGGGAAACAACTGCCGAGTCTTCCCTGCCTCCGTGTCGTCCCCTTCCTAGGCCTCGCCGTCGTCCACCGCCCTGGTGCTCTCGGCGCGGCATGGTCAACGTGGTCAAGGAACGACTTCCATCAGACGTGGAATATACGTGGAGAGGCTGACAGCTGGGTCCATGGCCACAGCAAGGAAGTGCCTCCTTATTACGCGGAAAATAATGATTCCTCCACCTGACAGCTGGGACCCACCAGACGGGCCACTGTATTTCGTGAAAAAAACGTTTCCCCATGACTGCTGGGACCCACCAGCTACATCTTCGCAAGCAAGGAAGTGCGTCTGGGCAAAAAAAAAAAACGATTCGCCCCTTGACTGCTGGGACCCACCAGCTACATCTTCGCAGGCAAGGAAGTGCCTGACAGTCGGGACCCACCTGGTCAAAGCGTACGTAGCGTTGTCATTCTGGTCGCAAACGTGTACGTACATATATACTGGTCGATGTAGAGGCGCGCACGTGTCGTAGTAGAGGCGGCCAGGGTGCAAGAAAGAAAATACAGCCATGTATGTGTACATACGGGCGGGGTCTCGAATGCCTACTCGCGCATACGTACGGCCAGGGCTCGTGTACATGGCTGGGTCGGAACGGAGAAACATCGTCGTCGTCGTGTTCATGGGGAGGCAACGGAATGCATCGTGTTCATGGGGAGGCAACAAAATGCTCGTGTTCATGGGGAGGCAACGGAATGCGTCGTGTTCATCGGGAGGGCTTGGACGGAACATGCGATGGAAACGAGGCCTGGCGTACCGCAGAA
This sequence comes from Triticum monococcum, assembly GCA_034509565.1. NCBI lineage: Eukaryota > Viridiplantae > Streptophyta > Magnoliopsida > Poales > Poaceae > Triticum > Triticum monococcum. The sequence goes on along the minus strand of CM067842.1, from coordinate 67,755,333 downwards.
CGGAGGAAACAACCTTGTGTTCGACTGGTCACGTTCGAAACGGGATCCTGTTGATCGGGAGGGGTCTGACGTACCGCAAAACGGAGGAAACGGACCTCCTACGGTCGAAACGGGGGTCCTGTTGATCGGGAGGGGTGTGGCGTACCACAAAACGGACGAAACAGACTTGTGTTGGAGCGCTACAGTCGAAATGGGGGTCCTGTTCATCAGGAGGGGTGTGGCATACCGCAAAACGGGACACCACGGGATACTGTTCATCTCCACCGTCGACCCCCTCCAGCCTCCACGAGCTACTGTTCATCCACCGTTGACCTCCTCCAGCCTCCACCTGCGACTGTTCATCCACGGGCTCCTGTTCATCCAGCCTCCACCGCGCGCTACTCCACCGGCTACTATTCAACCAACCCTCTCCATGGGCTCCTGTTCAACCACCCCTCCACGGGCTACTGTTCATCCTGCCCTCCACCGTCTACTGTTCATCCTACCCTCCATGGGGTGGTCCTATTCATCCAGCCCTCCATGGGGTCCTGTTCATCCAGCCCCAACCAGCTCGATCGATTAGGGTCCTGTTCATCCAGAGGCAACACCACGGGGTCCTGTTCATCCACCCCCACCGGGAACTGTTCATCCAACCCCCCCGGCAACACTCACTGTTCATCCAGAGGCAACATCGATTGGCTTCAGTTAGGAGCAGTAGCGAAGGAATCGCTCGATCGGGTTCAGTTGACAGCCATCGATCGATCGCTCGGGTTCAGTAACGCGTAGCCTGCAGTGCAATCGCTCGGGTTCAGTTAGAGCCCAACGGCTCGCTCGGGTTCAATTAGAACCAACGCCTTGCACACACGCACGTACGTGTACGAGAGAAACGTGCATCGCTCGGCCCCCGACCTCCCATCGTAACCGGGAACTCCCCGAAATTTTCCTCCCCCTCGCTTCTACCACGGTTTTTTCCATCATGGACGGCCCAAAGAATGTCATGCAGCTGCGTCTTCGGCCCGCCCAGGACGAAAAGCCCATTTTCTGTCATAGAAGTAGGAGCGCACCACATCTATGATGATACCGGGTTTTGTCACAATTATCGTCATAGAAGTGTCATATGTATGACAGAAGAAAAATTCGATCGGCCCAAAATGTCACGGATGTGTCTTTTTTTTGTAGTGCTGATGTACTACTACGGGATAGATTTCCATGATCTGTCCCCGAATTCCTTCCTCAACATCTCGGCGTTTATCGTCGTGTGCGAGGCCTTCCTCCGCATCCATCCCCACTTCGGGCTGTGGCTCAAAGTCTTCAATGTGAAGGCGAAGGTGGTGGATGGCCAGCACACAGAGTGTGGAGGGGCCATGGTGAGCAAGCTATCCACCGTCTCCTGGCCCAAAGGCACCTTTGTGGAGACAGTAAATGAATGGCATAAGCAGTGGTTCTACATACAGAACCTCGCGGCACCACCTGGGCTGCAGCTGCCGAATTCCACTCCAGTGCTCCCATGCGACTCACCTCCTGGGTCGAGAAGAGTCCGGACTGGTGTCCACCTGACGAGCTGATAGCGCTACAGATGCACGTTCAAAGCATGGTGACCAAGGACGTCAAGCTCGTTGACGTTATCCAGGTGATGCTAATCCACCGGATTCTTCCGTGCCAGGGCCGAAGCCGCCCTTTATGGGAGTTCAAATCAAAGAAGCACCAGACTCTGAAAAGGCTCTTCGATACTTCTCACGAAGGGGCCTGGAAGTTGTTCTTTAAGGGCAACGAGAAGCCACCGGCCACGGACTCAGACCGTGGTCACAATTGTAACCGCCCCGCCAGCGAGGTATGTTACTTTTGATGTATTCCCAACTTAAATGTTTCGAGCATGATGTCTGAGATCTTAGTATTGCTCTCTCAGGACTAGGTGGAGAGGACGAAGCGCATCCAGTGTCCGGCTCCGTTGCCCGAAGAACCATTCATCCCGCGCTTGGCGAAGATGCTGGTACCGGTGCCATATACGGCGCCGGAGAAGAAGGCCAAGAAGAAAGCCAAGGGGGCCAAGAGTGGCCCCCGTCGCAAGGGCACTTCGGACGCGAGGTCCGAAGACGACGAGGCCCATTCCTCTGTCCCTGAGGACAACGACGAGGAAGAGGAGGAGGAAGAGGAAAACAACCCTCCTCCCGAGGAGAAGAAGAAGAAGAGGGTGGCCTCGGCACATCTGGAGGCGAAATCGCCCAAAAAGGGGAAGGGCGCCCCAACGGTCGACACCGCGTGGGACGTTGACAGTAGCCCGGAACGTCGCCCCCGTACTAGGCCCTAGGCCGCATCGTAAGTGACATTGCTTATTTATGCGCACATCCAGCCCTTTCCTTTTATTATTCTAACATGGTCAATCCACACTATTGCAGTCCGGCCCGTGACCTTATCCAGCGATCCTCATCTGGAGGTTCGTTGGCTCCGTCGGAGATGGCGAGCATGTCGCCACCGCCTTCTTACTCCCCCGGGGCCAGAGACGACACCGAAGTGTTATCCTAGAGGACCGCTCCGAAGGGAGGAGCCCAGGACGTTGTCCGGGAGGTGCCACAAGGCGGGACCGCCACTGCCGGACACATGGGGGAGTCAATCCCCATGGAGACTGGCGAAGAGGGCCGTATCCAGTTCGGCCCTCAGCCGAATACGATTCCGGAGACCAATATGGCTCCGGAGTCGGGCGAGCAGCCCCCTCTGAAGGAGGGGGTGCGTCGCCTCCACCGGTGGCTCCTGTCCATCCAGGAGCGCCAGATGACCTGATGGGGGAGCTACGAAGCGCCTCCGTCGTGGACGAGCACCGTATCCATATGGGTGTGGTGATCGAGAAGGTTCAGTCCACCAAGAGCAGACTGAATGAAGCCTGCAGCAGCCTGTTAACAGGTTTCAAGGTAAGAAAGAGAAACACCCCGTATAGTCCGTAGCCCTTGAGACGCTGTCCGGTGTTCGGCGAGGAGAACCGGACAGGGGATCAATCCTTAATTATAAGAGGCTGACTGAATATGTATCGATAAGCAGGCGTCCCTGTTGGCCGCGACCTCGCATGCTGCCGAGGTCTCCGAGCTGAAGCGGAGGCTGGAGCGGACCGAAAACGAGTTCGGCGAGGTTAAGGTTTGGCTCCAGGAGAAGCAAGGTGAGGAACGACTTGCTATATGTTTGGGAAAGGATAATCACTGTATATTGACAGCGGTGTTGTGATATGTACAGAAGCCACGACCGAGGTTGAGGCCCTGAGGAAGGCCCTGGGCGAGGCCGAGGAGCAGGTTGTCCAGCAGCAAGCCGCCTATAAGAAGCTAAAGGCCCAGGTCAAAGAAGTCCTCCAGGATGCGGTGAAAAAATGCGAGGCCTTGGAGCATGATGCGTCGGTTCGAGGGACCGAACTCGCCAAGGCTCGTCAGACCGTGGAGACCGCACGGAATGAGGCCCAAGCCGCCCTCCAGGAGATCCAGGAGGCCAAGAAGATCACAACGGGTAAGGCATTTAAGATGCAAAGCAAGTATGCAGAGAAGCAGTACCTTTTACTAACCCGGGTTCAGAGTTCCCCAGGGGCTTTTGCAAATTTGCCACGTAGTGTATCAGACGCCGTGGAGTTTTATCAAGCCGAAGGAGGGGGTTCTTCTGGTCGCGGTATGCGGCACCAGAGCATCCCGTGTCCTTCACCGATCAGCTGAAACAGCTGGTGGAGCTGCATAGGGTGGCCGAACTAGCCATTAAGGATTTGATAATCCGGCTGTGGCCAGCCGAAGCTATGCCTAGCAGCTACTTTGGACTCGTGAGGCCGATGGTGAACGCCTGTCCTCGGCCGGACGTTATCAAGCGCTCCGTCTGTATTGAAGGTGCCCGTATGGCCTTCGCTCGCTGCGAGATGTGGTGGGCGAAGATGAACGCTGTTGAAGTCGCCAGCAGGCCGCCGGAGGGCAAGGAGCACCGCACACCCGAGCAATATTTCGAGGATGTCGTAGAAGGGTCTCGACTTGTAGCGGCGCAATGTTCGCAGGACATTGCATTTGAATAAATGTATTCATGTTGCCTTTGTCTTGTATTATGGGAACAAAGCCAGTTTTTGTAAAGTAATTTTATTATGCTTTGAATTGTTTCCTCCTGTACGGCCGTGTTGTGTGTAATCTGAGGGTTGGCCAGTCGTCGGCTTCTGCCCTCACGTAGATAGTACGGAGGTGTTCGGGATGGAATCTAAACAATCTTGATCCAATTACATGGTCCTTGAAGGAGTTGTTTACCGCAACGAACAAGGCAATCATACTTTATGGCTTTAATGCCCTCACTTAGCCATAGGAGTTTTATAATAAAGCATGGGTGCAGCCCCTGATTTAAGCCAGAGTACTGTCAGCATCTGATCAGGAAGTGCCGATCTCTCGCGTAACGCGGAAAAATCTCCAACGTTTGTAACCCTCAAGTAGCTGACCGGCTCTCGCCACATCATGACAGTCAGTTTTCGGCTTTCTCTACTGAAGTGCTCGTCTGGTCAAAGCCAGGGCACAATCGTAGTAGTTCTCCCTTTACTACCCTAGCCGATGGGGCAGAATGTAGGATAGCAAGCACAGGAGCCGGTCAACCCAACTATTGACCAAAGACATGATTCGGAGCCAATGCATATAATGCTAAATTTGGGGTGCCGAACTTATATATAAGAAGTGTTCGGACTGTGCTATCGTATTGTGGGGCGACAGGTAGCCCCTGGCGAATATGGAACGTAAAAGAGTGTCAATGCAACAAATAAGCAGATCAAAATAAAACGAAGTAAGAAGCGAAAACCACAGAAACTGGGCCACGAACCATTTTTATTCAAACTGGAAGGATACGTCAAGGTGTATCTTGTACAGATGGTGTGAGAAGTATCCGGCCATTTAACATGCCGGAATCAAAAGGGCGCAGCGTGCGACTCCTGAGAAATAGGTATGAATACCGTCAAGAAGAACGTATAAAGGTTACCCTACACACCTGTGTTGCTTGCCTCCATTGTATTCCAGTCCTTCTAAAGGACTTGATATCAGGCCCGCGGAAAAAAGGTGCCTGAAACAAGAAAGAGAAGTGAAAGTATGTGTGTCCGGGATCGGTTTTGCCGAATTGTGGACCCCGAGTTATCTCGTGCCTCCGTCGATGTTCATGGAATTTTGAGTGCATAATTGTGTACGCATGGTACGAATGCCACTATCTCATTGGGGCTAGGACAGAGGCCGAATTGCTGGTCGAGCTCTTGACGAGCTGCGCTGTCCAGTTGCAGTGTAGTTCGGACCCTCTTGATGGTGTCCAAGGGCTCGACAGCTGGATTATAATGCTGCTTGAGAAGGCCGCTCTGTACTTCTGCTGCTAGGGTGGCGGTTTGCTCCTCTGTTTGGAGGGAGCGTTCCGTATTGCCATTGACTATTGACACCACATGGACCGGGCTACTTGAGCTTAAGATAGGCATAGTGTGGCACTGCGTTGAATCTAGCAAACGCAGTTTGTCCGAGCAGTGCGTGGTAGCCGCTGCGGAAGGGGACGATATCAAAGATTAACTCTTCACTTCGGAAGTTGTCCGGAGAACCGAAAACCACCTCCAGAGTGATTGAACCCGTACAACAGGCCTCTACACCTGGTATGACTCCTTTAAAGGTAGTCTTTGTTGGTTTGATTCATGAGGGATTAATGCCCATCTTCTGTACTGTATCCTGGTACAGCATGTTGAGGCTGCTTCCACCATCCATCAGGACTCGTGTTAGGTGGAAACCGTCGATTGTTGGGTCAAGGACCAGTGCGGCTGAACCGCCGTGGCGGATACTAGTCGGATGATCTCGTCGATCGAAGATGATCGGAAATGAAGACCATGGATTGAACTTTGGGGCGACTGGCTCTACCACGTAGACGTCCCTGAGTGCTCATTTGCGGTCCTTTCTGGGGATGTGCGTGGCGTATATCATGTTCACCATTTTGACTGGGGGGGGGGTTCTTCTGTCCCCCGGTGTTCAGCTGCCGGGGCTCTTCATCCTCGTCCTCACTTTGTGATCCCTTTTCTTTGTTTTCGGCATTTAACTTGCCAGCCTGCTTGAAGACCCAACAATCCCTGTTGGTATGATTGGCTTGCTTATCCGGGGTGCCGTGAATTTGGCACGGACGGTCGAGTATGCGGTCCAGGTTGGAAGGTCCTTCGTTATTTCTTTTGTAGGGTTTCTTATGTTGGACGGACTTGGAGCCACTGAATCCGGCGTTGACTGTGGTGTCCTCGGTGTTGTCGCCATTGCTTCTGCGTTTGTGTCTATTGCGCCGGAGCTTGCCGGTGCTGTTCTTGGCCACGGTGGGGCCTGCCTCACTGGCTGTGTTTTTTGCTATGAGCCAGCCAGCTATCCTCGCCTGCGCAAAAGCGGGTCATAAGTGCCATAAGGGCTGCCATTGACTTCGGCTTTTCTTGTCCGAGGTGGCGTGTGAGCCATTCATCACGGATGGTGTGTTTGAAGGCTGCTAGGGCCTCGGCATCCGGACAGTCAATGATCTGGTTCTTTTTGGTTAGGAACCTAGTCCAGAATTTTCTGACTAATTCTCCGGGTTGTTGAACTATGTGGCTTAGGTCATCTGCATCTGGTGGCCAGACATAAGTTCCTTGGAAGTTGTCGAGGAAAGCCTCTTCCAAGTCCTCCCAGCTGCCGATGGAGTTCTGAGGCAGGCTATTTAACCAGTGCCGACCTGGTCCTTTGAGCTTTAATGGGAGGTATTTGATGGCGTGGAGGTCATCTCCTCGGGCCATGTGGATGTGGAGAATGAAATCCTCGATCCATACTGCAGGATCGATTGTGCCGTCATATGATTCAATATTGACGGGTTTGAACCCCTCGGGGAATTCATGATGCAGTACTTCATCTGTGAAGCAGAGCGAGTGTGCGGCGCCTCTATATCGGGCACAACGTGGCAGAGCTCTGACGGAGTCCGTCTGCGGCGTTCGGCCCGAGCGTGGATAGGTTTGTCATGTCCGAATAGGTAGCCGTCGTCGTGCTTCGAGGCACGTCCTCGCGGTCCATAGATCAATCTTGTGTGTCCTGCTCTGCTGTCCAGAGTTTGTTGGATGTCGTAGATATGACTCTAGACTCTTTCGTCCCTATTTTGACGGGGTGGTGGGGCGGTCTGCTATTTGGCCTGAGTTGCCACTTTATCGCGACCGCGGGGTGGCCGTTCCGCCATCCTGTCCCGACCATGTGGTGGTCGATCCGCATTACGTGAGGGAGATATGTGCTCCGGCGCCTCCTCATCGAATTGAGGTAGCAGTCTGCATTTCGGGTAGCTCTTGGCTGGGCGGTTGAGGCCGTATTCCTCGGCTGTCAGGACATCAGTCCATCTGTTGACGAGCAGATCTTGTTCAGCTTGAAGCTGTTGTTGTTTCTTTTTCAAGCTCCTTGCAGTGGCTATGAGCTGAAGCTTAAAGCGCTCCTGCTCGAGAGGATCCTCGGGCATGATGAAGTCTTCGTTGCCAAGGCTTGTCTCATCCTCGGAGGGTGGACGGTAACTATCATCCTCCGAGTCATCTTCTATGGCCTGTCCGTCGGGGTTGTCTTCCCTGCTGTCGTGTTCCTGTTCAGATGTAGCCCCGACAGGGTCTTCATAGTTTTTGGCGTGGCAGGGCTTGGGGTGGCGCTTGGGCCGCCAGCGCTTGGACTGTGTCTCGGAGGTTTTATTCGCATCTGGCTCTTCTTTGTTGTCGCCAGATCCTTTAGGTGTATCAACCATGTACACATCGTACGAAGAGGTAGCTGTCCAACGTCTAGTGAATGGCGGGTCTTGGCCTTGCTCTTTGTCGGCATCGTCGTCCATACCGTCGATGTCTTCGGAGCCATAGTCAAGCACGTCGGTTAAATCATCGACGGTGGCTATGAAGTGGGTGGCGGGTGGGAAGCAAAATTCCTCATCATCCGTCTCTAGCTCGAACCGGATATAGTTCGGTTGTGAGTCCTTCTCCAAGGACAGATTCTTTAAAGATTTTAGCACATCACCCAAAGGTGAGTGCTGGAAAACGTCAGCGGCGCTGAACTCGAAGATCGATAACCGATCTAGCTCGGTGTCCGCGGGCGTACACGTCCGAAACTTATAGACGGAGACGAGTCTGAAATTCCGTTAAAGCGAATATTGTAGGGCGTCGAGTCCATGTGCTGCTCCAGCGCCGCGGGCTCTGCGGCCTCGGATGGCTCGATCTGCTTCGGCTCTATGGTCGTTGCAGCCGCAAGAACCATCTCCTGGGTGTGATCCGATGACATATTTAAGTCACGTTCATTGGGATGAGGGGGAGCGATCGCCGCGGGCTCGAATCCCTCGAAGATCAAGGCTCCACGGATATCTGCGACGTAGTTCAAACTTTCGAATCCGACCTGATGGCCAGGGGCGTAGCTGTCGATTTGCTCCAGATGGCCAAGTGAGTTGGCCCGCAGTACGAAGCCGCCGAGTACGAAGATCTGTCTGGGGAGGAAGATTCCTCCTTGGACAGCGTCATTATTGACGATTGAAGGGGCCATCGAACCTTTTGTTGACAGCATAGTGGAAATCTCAATGAAAGCACCAATGTCGATGTCAAAACCGGCGGATCTCAGGTAGGGGGTCCCGAGCTGTGCGTCTAGGATCGATGGTAACAGGAGACGGGGAACACGATGTTTACCCAGGTTCGGGCCCTCTCTATGGAGGTAATACCCTACTTCCTGCTTGATTGATCTTGATGAATATGAGTATTACAAGAGTTGATCTACCACGAGATCATAATGGCCAAACCCTAGAAGTCTAGCCTATGAATATGGTAATGAGTATGTATGTTGTCCTTTCCGGATTATCCCCTTCGGTTTATATAGACACTGAGGGGATCTTGGGTTTACATGGAGTCGGTTACATGAGAAGGAATCTTCAGTCGCCAAGCTTGCCTTCCATGTCAAGTAGAGTCCAATCCGGACACGATGCAGTCTTCGGCCTTCATATCTTCACAGTTGTCGGGGTAAATAGCCATGGGTAGCTGTAACGCCCTCGATGCGGCTATCTCTCCCACGTGTCGAGGCACGACTTAGAGACATAGGCGCATGGAAAGCAATGTCGCAAGTCGGGAATCATTACACAACCCATGTACATATATAAGATAAAGGGGAAATAATAGCATAGTTGGCTTACACTCGCCACGTCACATCAAAGTACATAAATAACATTCATCATACAATCACTCATGGCCCGACTACGGCGCCAAAATAGAAAAGACCCCCAACAAGCGACTAGGCCCTGAATCTAACCCCGAATAGGCATCCCTATTGATCATCAGGAAACGACACATAGTAACACCGAGAGTCCTCGTTGTACTCCCACTTCAGCTCGAGCGTGCCATCCGGAGAAGTATCATCGGTCCCTGCATCTGGTGTAATAGTAATCTGTGAGCCACAAAGGACTCAGCAATCTCGCACCCTCGCGATCAAGACTATTTAAGCTTAATAGGTAGGAAAGGGGTAATGTAAGTGGAGCTGTAGCAAGCGACTAGCATATATGGTGGCTAACTTATTGGCAAAGGAGAGCGAGAAGAGGAGGCAAAGCACGAGCGGAAAACTATATAGAGCAGCCTACGCAAGCATCACTCCAATGCCGTGTCCACTTCCCGGACTCCGCCGAGAAGAGGCCATCACGGCAACACACTCAGTTGATTCATTTTAATTATTTAAGGTTCAAGTTATCTACAACCGGACATTAACAAATTCCCATCTGCCCATAACCGCGGGCACGGCTTTCGAAAGATCAATCCCTGCAGGGGGTCCCAACTTAGCCCACAACAAGCTCTCACGGTCAACGAAGGAATAGACCTCCACCCAGGACCCACCGATCAGACTCGGTATCCCGGTACAACAAGATGATTCGACAGGTCAAAACTAGTCCAGCAACACCACCCGCTGTGCCGACAAATCCCGATAGGAGCTGCACATATCTCGTTCTCAGGGCACACCAGATAAGCTAAGCGTACGGGAGCCAACGTAACCCAAGTTGCCAAGGGACGGCCCCGCACGGTGCTCTAGGGTGGACCAACACTCAGAGGAGCACTGGCCCGGGGGGGCTAAAATAAGATGACCCTCGGGCTCCGGAAACCCAAGGGAAAGAAAAGGGACTAGGTGGCAAATGGTAAAACCAATGTTGGGCATTGCTGGAAAAGCTTTAATCAAGGTGAACTATCAAGGGGTTCCCATATAGCCCAACCGCGTAAGGGACGCAACAATCCGGGAACATAACACCGATATGACGGAAACTAGGGCGGCAAGAGTGGAACAAAACACTAGGCGAGAGGCCGAGCCTTCCACCCTTTACCAAGTATATAGATGAATAAAGATAACATAGCAATATAATGATATCCCAACAAGTAAATAAATGTTCCAACAAGGAACGGCTCCAATCTTCACCTGCAACTAGCAACGCTATGAGAAGGGGCTTGAGCAAAGCGGTAACATAGCCAATCAATGGTTTGCTAGGACAAAGGTGGGTTAGAGGCTCAATCATGGCAATTGGGAGGCTGACAAGCAAGTGGTAGGCATCGTAGCATTGGCAAAGCAAAAGAGCGAGCAAACTAGCATAGCAAAGATAGTAGTGATTTCAAGGGTGTGATCATCTTGCCTGCACAGTTGTCAGAATTGACTGGATCCTCAAAAGCAAACTCAACGGGCTCCTCGTTAGCGAACTCGTCTCCCGGCTCTACCCAACAACACAAATAAGCAACAAGGATACAATCAACCACGTACAAGGGCAACCAATAACATGCAAAGATGATATGCTATGCGGGATGCGATGCGGGATGCAAAATGCAAGATGTAACAGGAAATGGATGAACCTGGCCTCAATTTGGAAAACCAAGTGTGCCACTGGATAGAGGGGAAGAAATCCCCTGAAAACGATATAAAGATCATGGCAATCGGAGCTACGGTTTAGAAATGGCAAGCGTTTTACGAAATGAACCGATCTGCGATTTACAGCAAGTAGGCTCCTAAATGCAACAAAATGAACATGCTACAGCCACCCAACATGAAAACAAATTGCATGGAAGTGATGTACTCAAGAAGATTAACAAATCACCAGGACTGAGGCATAGGCAAATTCATCCATTAAGGTCTTCAAACAAGCATGGCAAAACTGAATAAGCAAAACAGATCTCAGACTTAGCGAAATTAACGCTAGTCTGAAATTTCAGACCACGATGCTCTCTTCAGAGCAGCAAAACAACATGAAGCAAAACCTGAACATGGCAAGTAAGAGCATGGCATGGAGCTACTCAACAAGATTAACAAAACACCCAAAATGACCTGGGGCCAAAAGGGTTCACAAAATACTCTACCGAGCACACGAACATCGATGAAACACAATCAGTTTTCAGACTTAGTGAAAACTGGGACATGCTGAAATATAACTCACGGAGGCATGTAAACGAGCTCGATGCTCTCACTACGGTGCAATTCATGGCAAGGCAAGCATATATCCATTAAGAAGGCACAAAATTCTAGCTATACATGGCAAGAACAATGGAATAGCATGCATGGATCACTAGCAATAACTCCGGCAAAATCGCAGAAGAGTTCACGATCTGCCCAAAACAGCAACTATGCAAAAGTTGAGCTCGATTGAGTCAATCTAGGTTGCTCCAACATAACAAGTAAAGACATGGATGGATTAAGCACAACAAGCATAACAAATCACTCTTACTGATCATCCTCAAAAGAGGCACGGATCACTAGGAAACAAGCTGGACATATAGCATCGTGAACTAAAACGTCCCAGACTTAGTGATTTTCACTAAGTCCCTGAAATCAGTAAACTCAGGTAGCCCTCTTCGCAAGCTTGCACCAGACAACACACACATCCTAAAAATGCATGGGAGGCACCTCTGGAAAGAAGACAACATGCTTAACAATTCATCCCAAAGGGGCACAGGCATATCATGCACGGATTAAACATGGCAAAAATGACAAAAGTGCATGATGAACTAACAGATCTGCAATTTAACTCATGATGTCTCCTTCTAACAGCTTTTTGGGCACCAAGATAACCTCAAATGCAAATGATGCAATGGAGTGAAATGATGTACTCGTCGAGACGAAGATCTTGACATATCATATGCCCAAATCGGAGGTACGGCTGCGGAGATATGAGCGGTCAAAGTATGCATAAAAATACGGGGGAGAAGAGGGGAAGTCAACCCAGATCTAGGGTTTCGGCACTGTTCACGGCACTGTTCCCCAGAGCATGCTTTACGAGGATGGACGGTGCCGGAACAGTGGAGCTCACCGAAGGAGAGGCCGGGACCGGCCGGAGTAGCCGGATCCGGCGGAGGGCAGCGGCGGCGTCCGCGGCGAGGGGCGGCGGGGCCGGCTCGGGCGTCGAGGACGCGGAAGCCGAGGCGGAGCGGTGCGGCTTGCTTGAGTCACGGTCGCCGGCGATGGTGGCGCGGCGGCCGGAGGCGGAAGAGGCGGCGGGTCCGCGCGGGAGGCGAGAACCGGGCGGCGGCGGCGCTCACCGGGCCGCGGGGGCCGGATGCGGGCTCCCGGGCCGCGGTGGGAGTGGCGGCGGCGGGTGGTGACGTGGCGGCCCTTGAGTGGCTGGGCGCGGCGGCGGGATGACGGGCGGACAATGTCCGTCGGTGGGCGAATTGTCCGGCGGCGCGCGGGATCCGATGTCTCTCTTTTTTTTGGAAACTACGGTTTCGAGGTGGAAGACGGGATCCGGAATGGAGGGGGTATAAATAGGCATAGAGGGAGCTAGGAGAGTCCAAATGAGGTGCCGTTTTCGCCCACACGATCGTGATCGAACGACCGAGACGATGGAGCAGAGTTTGGTGGGTTTTGGGCCAAAATGGAGGGGTGTTGGGCTGCACACACACGAGGCCTTTTCGGTCCCTCGGTTAACCGTTGGAGTATCAAACGAAGTCCAAATGACCCGAAACTTGACAGGCGGTCTACCGGTAGTAAACCAAGGCCGCATGGCAAGTCTCGGTCCAATCCGGAAATGTTTAATCCCCACACACGAAAGAAAGCTAGAAATGGCCACCGGAGGAGAACGAAGCGCCGGAATGCAAAACGGACAATGGGGAAAATGCTCGAATGCATGAGATGAACACGTATGCAAATGCAATGCACGTGATGACATGATATGAGATGCACGAAAACAAAAACAACACACGGAGACAAAGACCCGAACCTGAGAATTAAATATAACTTAATGCCGGAAATGGCAAGAGTTGGAGTACAATTCGGGAAGGTTACATATGGGGCGTTACAACACTCCACCACTACAAAAAGATCTCGTCCCGAGATCTAGGACTGAAAGAACTCCGGGTACTCAGAACGGAGGTGATCCTCGCGTTCCCAGGTAGCTTCACGGTCGGAATGGTGTGACCACTTGACTTTGAGAAACTTGATTGACTTGTTGCGAGTTTTGCGTTCAGTCTCTTCCAGGATTGCAACTGGGTGCTCACGGTAGGAGAGATCTTCTTGGAGCTCAATGTCCTCGAAGTTGACGGTGCGCTCAGGCGTCTTGAAGCACTTTCGGAGTTGCGAGACGTGGAACACATCATGAACATTGGCAAAGGTTGCAGGAAGCTCGAGTTGATAGGCAAGGTCGCCTCTCGTGCTGACAATCTTGAAAGGCCCGACGTATCTGGGGGCAAGCTTCCCTTTGATACCGAAGCGACGAGTCCCTTTCATAGGAGAGACGCGGAGGTAGACATGATCTCCGATCTCGAAGGCCAAATCACGGTGCTTGCTGTCATAGTAGCTCTTCTGACGAGATTGTGCTTCTTTGAGATTATCACGAATGACCTTGCACATTTCTTCTGCCTCTGTGATCAGGTCATTACCCAGCAGCTGACGTTCACCGGTTTCAGACCAGTTGAGAGGTGTACGGCACTTCCTACCATACAGAATTTCAAACGGGGCCTTGCCGGAACTTGCTTGAAAGCTGTTGTTGTACGAGAATTCAGCATAAGGAAGGCAATCCTCCCACTTCATGCCGAAGGAGATCACACAAGCCCTGAGCATATCTTCAAGAATCTGGTTGACACGCTCGACTTGACCGCTTGTTTGAGGATGGAAAGTAGTGCTGAAGCGAATGTTGGTGCCCATGGCCTTCTGAAAAGAATCCCAGAACTTGGAGGTAAAAATGTTGCCACGGTCTGAAGATATCACTTGAGGAATACCGTGCAGAGAGACAATTCGAGAGGTATAGAGCTCCGCCAATTGAGCTGCAGTGATTGACTCTTTGATAGGCAGGAAATGAGCCACTTTGGTGAGCTTGTCGATGACAACGAATATAGCATCATTGCCACGCTTGGACTTAGAAAACCCAGTCACGAAGTCCATTTCGATGTGGTCAAACTTCCATTCTGGAATGGCGAGAGGTTGGAGGAGACCTGCTGGCCTTTGGTGTTCTGCTTTCACTCTTCTGTAGACATCACATTCATTCACGAATTGAGCGATCTCGCGCTTCATTCGAGTCCACCAATAAGTTTGCTTCAGATCTTGATACATCTTCGTGCTCCCAGGGTGGATGGAGAGGAGAGAGTTGTGAGCCTCATTCATGATCACTTTACGAAGTTCACCTTTGGGCACAACAATTCGATCCTTGAAGAAGAGAGTGTCCTTGTCATCAAGTCGGTAGCACTTGTACTTGGACTGACTCTTTGCAATACCAATCTTCACCTTTTTCACCATAGCATCAAGAAGCTGGGCTTGGCGAATCTGGTCTTCCAAGGTAGGAGAAACTTGAAGGTTGGCGAGGAAACCTTGAGGAACAACTTGCAGATTAAGTTTGCGGAAGGCTTCACAAAGCTCGGGTTGATAAGGCTTGAGAATCAGACTGTTGCAATATGCTTTTCTGCTCAAAGCGTCAGCAATCACATTAGCCTTGCCTGGAGTATACTCGATACTCGGATTGTACTCTTGAATCATTTCGACCCATCGAGTCTGCCTGAGGTTGAGATTAGGCTGAGTGAAGATGTACTTGAGACTCTTGTGATCAGTGAAAATGTCCACTTTCCTTCCCAAGAGAAGATGTCTCCAAGTCAACAATGCGTGCACAACTGCCGCCAACTCGAGATCATGAGTGGGGTAGTTCTTCTCATTAGGCTTCAACTGGCGAGAGGTATAAGCAACAACTTTCTTCTCTTGCATCAGTACTGCACCGAGACCTTGGAGAGAGGCATCACAAAAGACCTCGTACGGCTTGGCTTCATCAGGCGGAGTTAGAACTGGAGCAGTGATCAATTTCTCTTTCAAAGCGTTGAAAGCGATATCACACTCCGGAGACCAAACGTACTTGATGTGCTTCTGAAGAAGATTTGAGAGAGGCTTCGCGATCTTGGAGAAGTTTTCAACGAATCTTCGGCAATAACTTGCAAGACCGAGGAAGCTACGGAGTTGCTTCACATTCTGAGGAGGTTCCCAATTAACGATTGCAGACACCTTCTCAGGATCCACGGAAATGCCCTTGGCAGAGATAATATGGCCAAGATAAAGAACCTCATCGAGCCAAACCTCACACTTGGAGAACTTGGCGTAGAATTGATGTTCCCTTAGCTTGTCAAGAACCAAACGCAAGTGTTTGGCATGATCTTCCTTGTTCTTCGAGAAAACCAGGATATCGTCGAGATAGACCAAAACAAAGTCGTTGGTGTAGGGGTTGAAGATGAAGTTCATCATGCGAGAGAACGTCGGAGGAGCATTGGCGAGGCCAAAAGACATAACAGTGTATTCATATGACCCATAGCTTGTTCTGAACGCCGTCTTTGGAATATCTTGTTCACGAATGCGAATTTGATGATAACCCATACGGAGATCAAGCTTGGAGAATACTTGGGCACCCTTGAGTTGTTCGAACAGCTCATTAATGTTGGGAAGTGGGTATTTGTTCTTGATGGTCTTCTTGTTCAATGGACGATAATCAACACAAAGTCGGTCCGTTCCATCCTTCTTCTTCACAAAAAGAACACCACAACCCCACGGAGAAGTACTAGGCCGAATGAGACCCATTCTTTCTTGAACATCGAGTTGTTTCTTCAACTCCTTCAACTCTTCGGGGCCGAGCTTGTAGGGACGTTTGCACACAGGTTCCGTATCGGGCTCAAGTTCAATAACAAATTCAACCGGCCGGTTTGGAGGCATGCCTGGGAGTTCTTCAGGGAAGACATCTTGATACTCACAAACAACCGGAATCTGTGAAATAGCATCCAATTCACCCTTTTCATTGAGAGAGAACAATCGGATGGTATTATCCCGAGCAGCAAAAACAATTACTTCCTCAGACGAATGAGTCAGTTGAATCTGCTTGGCTGCGCAATCGAGGTGAGCTTTCTGTTTAGAGAGCCAGTCCATCCCAAGAATAAGATCGATATCAGAATTTCCAAGAACCATTGGAGAAGCCAAGAACTTGAAATCACCCAACATGATAGAAATATCCGGGACTATTGACGTAGCCCTCATAGACTTAGCCGGAGAAACCACTCCCATAGGTTTACCAAACATCTTTGAAACGAAGTCATGGTTGGAAACAAAAGATCTTGACATGAAACAATGCGATGCACCCGTGTCAAAAAGAACTCTTGCAGGAATAGAATTAACTGGAAAGTTACCCATGATCACATCTGATGAATCCTCTGCCTGAGCTGCATTCACCCTATTGACCTTGGCCTGCTTGGGATTATGCTTGACCACAGCTGTACTTGCCGATCTGACAGGAGGAGGAGGAGGAGGAAGACGCCTCTGGTTGAAACACTTGTTGGCATAGTGACCCTTCTGTTGGCACTTGTTGCACGTGACCTCTGAGAGCGGACGGTGGTACGGAGCACTCGATCTTGAAGCTTGAGACGAAGTCTTGTTCTGAAAGCCTGGGTTGGGTGGGTGGGATGAACCACTGCCACCTTTGCTCTTCTGCTGGTACGGCTGACGGAACGGAGGAGGAGGAAGCCAATACTTCTGCTGCTTGGCCACTTGAGTAGAGGAAGAAGGCGTAGTGTCTCTGACTCGCTTCCTGGAAGCATCACACCTTAGCTGAGCAGCCTCTTGCTTCAGTGCCATGTTGTAGAACTCATCGTATCTCAGCGGCTCGAAGAGGACAAGAGCGAGCTGAATTTCTTCACGGAGACCACCCCTGAACTGATAGATCATGCTCTTCTCATCAGGAACATCCTGCTTGGCAAAACGGGCGAGCTTCTGGAACAACTTGTTGTAGTCATAGACAGACAAAGAGCCTTGCTTCATATTGCGGAATTCTTCACGTTTGCTTTCAGTCACACTTTGAGGAATGTGATGAGCGCGGAAATCATCCCAAGTGATCAAACGTCCACCTCTGGAATCCCGGTACTGCTGAAACCACTCTGCGGCCTGATCCTTGAGCTGGAAAGACGCGAACTTGACGAAATCTTCAGGTCTGATGTTGCTACATTCAAAATGCTTGCCCAGATCGACTAACCAATCATCAGCATCGGTAGCCTCAACGCAGTTGCTGAACGTCTTTGGACCATTTGCGAGGAACTGATTCAGAGTTGCAAATTGGTTCTGGTTGTTGCCTTGATTTCCTTAACTGCTTTGATTCCGCTCTTGGATGATTTGCATGATCAGCTGAGTATTTGCATTAGTAGCAGCCATCACAGCCTGCCATGCTTCCGGAGGAGGCGGAGGTGGCGGAGGATCTTGATTCTGGTTCTGACTGGTGCTCTTAGCGCGAGCCATCCTGAAGAGGTTGACCACCATTAGCACACAAATATTGAAATATTGAAAGTGAAACCAACGGAATGAAAATTGCAACATAAAGTCTTCACATGCTAACAAAATGAACGAATGCACTTCTCTTGAAGTGGTCACATATTCCTAAATTGCGAAGCCACGAAGAATCAGGTAGAAGAGGTACATCAACGAGGGATGGAATCAACATATGACGTCGAAGGAGAACGAATACCACAACTCGAAATAAAACCAAGGGTTGGCTTGCGGAATAAGCCGGAACAAACACATGATAGAAATTTCGTCCGAAGTGTTCGTGGTAGGACCTACACGGGCTCGACCGTACAACACCATCATGTACAAGGCAGTGCACATGACATACGAAGCGTCCCCGAGTCAGCATAGCCAAGGACTCTTTAAGACACAACGAGGCCACTGTAAAATCGACCGTGAATAGGCGAACCACTAGACATCGAACCCCAATTTCATATCACACCTCTGTTGGAAAGATATCCTAAGGCTACTTGAATTCCCACCTATGAAACTCCCGAAACTTTCCGGTTATGCAATCAGGTGTTGAGGATACAGGGGAAGCATAATATCTCACCCAAGCTAGCAAATCCTACATCCAGCTGCATCCATCCTTCAACACATAACCAAGAAACCTTCGGAAACCATCTATCTCAACCTTCGAAAAGCATCCGTTATACAAGTTATGGCGATACTCCCAAACTCCCGCCCCAGTACTGGGTGGCGTCGAGGTTATCTCACCAACGAACTGCATAAAGGAGATTTTCGATGTCGCGCACATATCTCAAGTATGCTAGAATTGCAACGATAGAATTATGATGACAACACCTCAGAGCTCAACTCCCCGGGACACTTCCACTAAACCCCTGACAGGAGGCACCAAGACAGTATTCTCATCATAAGCCATCGGAACAAAACTAAGATACTCGCGTGATCCTAAATTTTTTTTAGTGAAATTTGAGAAGAGAAGAGTCAAAACTCTACGTCAGGATGCCTTACCAGAGCGATGAGGAGACTGGGAAGTAAAAAAGAATTCCTAAGCTCTCCGATATATAATTCCTAAGGACTCAAAACATTTTTCTAGACACAACTCGGCTGCTAAAAACGATCAAGCAATGGGGCTCCTAAGGTCGGGGAAGGCTCTGATTACCAACTTGTAACGCCCTCGATGCGGCTATGTCTCCCACGTGTCGAGGCACGACTTAGAGACATAGGCGCATGGAAAGCAATGTCGCAAGTCGGGAATCATTACACAACCCATGTACATATATAAGATAAAGGGGAAATAATAGCATAGTTGGCTTACACTCGCCACGTCACATCAAAGTACATAAATAACATTCATCATACAATCACTCATGGCCCGACTACGGCGCCAAAATAGAAAAGACCCCCAACAAGCGACTAGGCCCTGAATCTAACCCCGAATAGGCATCCCTACTGATC
The DNA here is from genome assembly GCA_034509565.1 of Triticum monococcum. Classification (NCBI taxonomy): domain Eukaryota; kingdom Viridiplantae; phylum Streptophyta; class Magnoliopsida; order Poales; family Poaceae; genus Triticum; species Triticum monococcum. The sequence continues at coordinate 67,736,173 of CM067842.1, read as the reverse complement.
ATCAGGAAACGACACATAGTAACGCTGAGAGTCCTCGTCGTACTCCCACTTCAGCTCGAGCGCGCCATCCGGAGAAGTATCATCGGTCCCTGCATCTGGTGTAATAGTAATCTGTGAGCCACAAAGGACTCAGCAATCTCGCACCCTCGCGATCAAGACTATTTAAGCTTAATAGGTAGGAAAGGGGTAATGTAAGTGGAGCTGTAGCAAGCGACTAGCATATATGGTGGCTAACTTATTCGCAAAGGAGAGCGAGAAGAGGAGGCAAAGCACGAGCGGAAAACTATATAGAGCAGCCTACGCAAGCATCACTCCAACGCCGTGTCCACTTCCCCGACTCCGCCGAGAAGAGGCCATCACGGCAACACACTCAGTTGATTCATTTTAATTATTTAAGGTTCAAGTTATCTACAACCGGACATTAACAAATTCCCATTTGCCCATAACCACGGGCACGGCTTTCGAAAGATCAATCCCTGCAGGGGGGTCCCAACTTAGCCCACAACAAGCTCTCACGGTCAATGAAGGAATAGACCTCCACCCAGGACCCACCGATCAGACTCGGTATCCCGGTACAACAAGATGATTCGACAGGTCAAAACTAGTCCAGCAACACCACCCGCTGTGCCGACAAATCCCGATAGGAGCTGCACATATCTCGTTCTCAGGGCACACCGGATAAGCTAAGCATACGGGAGCCAACGTAACCCAAGTTGCCAAGGGACGGCCCCGCGCGGTGCTCTAGGGTGGACCGACACTCAGAGGAGCACTGGCCCGGGGGGGCTAAAATAAGATGACCCTCGGGCTCCGGAAACCCAAGGGAAAGAAAAGGGGCTAGGTGGCAAATGGTAAAACCAATGTTGGGCATTGCTGGAAAAGCTTTAATCAAGGCGAACTATCAAGGGGTTCCCATATAGCCCAACCGCGTAAGGGACGCAACAATCCGGGAACATAACACCGATATGACGGAAACTAGGGCGGCAAGAGTGGAAGAAAACACTAGGCGAGAGGCCGAGCCTTCCACCCTTTACCAAGTATATAGATGAATAAATATAACATAGCAATATAATGATATCCCAACAAGTAAATAAATGTTCCAACAAGGAACGGCTCCAATCTTCACCTGCAACTAGCAACGCTATAAGAAGGGGCTTGAGCAAAGCGGTAACATAGCCAATCAATGGTTTGCTACGACAAAGGTGGGTTAGAGGCTCAATCATGGCAATTGGGAGGCTGACAAGCAAGTGGTAGGCATCGTAGCATTGGCAAAGCAAAAGAGCGAGCAAACTAGCATAGCAAAGATAGTAGTGATTTCAAGGGTGTGATCATCTTGCCTGCACAGTTGTCAGAATTGACTGGATCCTCAAAAGCAAACTCAACGGGCTCCTCGTTAGCGAACTCGTCTCCCGGCTCTACCCAACAACACAAACAAGCAACAAGGATACAATCAACCACGTGCAAGGGCAACCAATAACATGCAAAGATGATATGCTATGCGGGATGCGATGCGGGATGCAAAATGCAAGATGTAACAGGAAATGAATGAACCTGGCCTCAACTTGGAAAACCAAGTGTGCCACTGGATAGAGGGGAAGAAATTGCCTGAAAACGATATAAAGATCATGGCAATCGGAGCTACGGTTTAGAAATGGCAAGCGTTTTACGAAACGAACCGATCTGCGATTTACAGCAAGTAGGCTCCTAAATGCAACAAAATGAACATGCTACAGCCACCCAACATGAAAACAAATTGCATGGAAGTGATGTACTCAAGAAGCTTAACAAATCGCCAGGACTGAGGCATAGGCAAATTCATCAATTAAGGGCTTCAAACAAGCATGGCAAAACTGAATAAGCAAAACAGATCTCAGACTTAGCAAAATTAACGCTAGTCTGAAATTTCAGACCACGATGCTCTCTTCAGAGCAGCAAAACAACATGAAGCAAAACCTGAACATGGCAAGTAAGAGCATGGCATGGAGCTACTCAACAAGCTTAACAAAACACCCAAAATGACCTGGGGCCAAAAGGGTTCACAAAATACTCTACCGAGCACACGAACATCGATGAAACACAATCAGTTGTCAGACTTAGTGAAAACTGGGACATGCTGAAATATAACTCACGGAGGCATGTAAACGAGCTCGATGCTCTCACTACGGTGCAAGTCATGGCAAGGCAAGCATATATCCATTAAGAAGGCACAAAATGCTAGCTAGACATGGCAAGAACAATGGCATAGCATGCATGGATCACTAGCAATAACTCCGGCAAAATCGCAAAAGAGTTCACGATCTGCCCAAAACAGCAACTATGCAAAAGTTGAGCTCGATTGAGTCAACCTAGGTTGCTCCAACTTAACAGGTAAAGACATGGATGGATTAAGCACAACAAACATAACAAATCACTCTTACTGATCATCCTCAAAAGAGGCAAGGATCACTAGGAAACAAGCTGGACATATAGCATCGTGAACTAAAATGTCCCAGACTTAGTGATTTTCACTAAGTCCCTGAAATCAGTAAACTCAGGTAGCCCTCTTCGCAAGCTTGCACAAGACAACACACACATCCTAAAAATGCATGGGAGGCACCTCTGGAAATAAGACAACATGCTTAACAATTCATCCCAAAGGGGCACAGGCATATCATGCACGGATTAAACATGGCGAAAATGACAAAAGTGCATGATGAACTAACGGATCTGCAATTTAACTCATGATGTCTCCTTATAACAGCATTTTGGGCACCAAGATGACCTCAAATGCAAATGATGCAATGGAATGAAATGATGTACTCATCGATACGAAGATTTTGACATATCATATGCCCAAATCGGAGTTACGGCTGCGGAGATATGAGCGGTCAAAGTATGCATAAAAATACGGGGGAGAAGAGGGGAAGTCAACCCAGATCTAGGGTTTCGGCACTGTTCACGGCACTGTTCACCGGAGCACGCTTTACGAGGATGGACGGCGCCGGAACAGTGGAGCTCGCCGGAGGAGAGGCCAGGACCGGCCGGAGTAGCCAGATCCGGCGGAGGGCAGCGGCGGCGTCCGCGACGAGGGGCGGCGGGGCCGGCTCGGGCGTCGAGGACGCGGAAGCCGAGGCGGAGCAGTGCGGCTTGCCGGAGTCACGGTCGCCGGCGATGGTGGCGCGGCGGCCGGAGGCGGCAGAGGCGGCGGGTCCACGCGGGAGGCGAGAACCGGGCGGCGGCGGCGCTCACCGGGCCGCGGGGGCCGGATGCGGGCTCCCGGGCCGCGGTGGGAGTGGCGGCGGCGGGTGGTGACGTGGCGGCCCCTGAGTGGCTGGGCACGCCGGCGGGATGACGGGCGGACAATGTCCGTCGGTGGGCGAATTGTCTGGCGGCGCGCGGGATCCGATGTCTCTTTTTTTTGGAAACTAGGGTTTCGAGGTGGAAGACGGGATCCGAAATGGAGGGGGTATAAATAGGCATAGAGGGAGCTAGGAGAGTCCAAATGAGGTGCGGTTTTCGCCCACACGATCGTGATCGAACGACCGAGACGATGGAGCAGAGTTTGGTGGGTTTTGGGCCAAAATGGAGGGGTGTTGGGCTGCACACACACGAGGCCTTTTCGGTCCCTCGGTTAACCGTTGGAGTATCAAACGAAGTCCAAATGACCCGAAACTTGACAGGCGGTCTACCGGTAGTAAGCCAAGGCCGCATGGCAAGTCTCGGTCCAATCCGGAAATGTTTAATCCCCACACACGAAAGAAAGCTAGAAATGGCCACCGGAGGAGAACGAAGCGCCGGAATGCAAAACGGACAACGGGGAAAATGCTCGAATGCATGAGATGAACACGTATGCAAATGCAATGCACGTGATGACATGACGGGCCGCCCGACGCGGCACTGTAGCCCCGGCGGCTCTGACGCCGTCCATGACGGGCCGCCAGCGTGGCCCCCAAGGCGGTGGGCCCCTTCGGGCAGAGAGATGCCGAAGGCGGCCGCACCTCCTCTCAAGCCGGCAAGATGGAGGGCCGGCTTCCCATAGCCGGCCTGCCACCCTCCTCGAAGGAGACGCCCATTAAGGAGGCAAGATGCGGCGGGGCTACAGTAATCGCCCGCCAAGGCGGCGTTACCGTAGCCACGCTTACCCCGACCAAGCCTGCGTCAACAACACGGAGTAACAGTAACCAGCCGCCGACCAGGCCCTGGCCGGTGGGGCCGGCCTGTCGACCCAGAAGCCGGCAGCCGGTGGGACCCACCAGCCGGCGGGCCCCAGAAGCCGGCGAGCATAGTCACAGACAGCTGGGCACTGCGCCCAGTCGGATTACCATTGTACCCCCGGGGGGTAGGCCTATATAAACCCCCCGGTGCACCCATGCAAAGGGTTGGACTCTCATTCTAGACCTAGACACCATACAAGGAGAGTAAGCAGGCTGAGCTGAGCCCTTCTTCCTCCTTCCACCCAAAACAGCTCAAGGAGCATTGTAGCTACTTGTTCACTTAGTAACCATGCGGAGACCCCGCAGAGCAGCAGTAGGGGTGTTATCTCCCCGGAGAGCCCTGAAGCTGGGTAAGATTCGCCGGCGTGCATGTCTTCGCCTCATCCCGTTTCCAGGCATCGGCGATGTTCTATTGGCCCCCGCAATGATAAGCCACCCGTTGGCATATGTCGCTCCTACCACCCGACATTTGGCGCCCACCGTGGGGCCTGGTACACCGTCGTCCGGAGACCTGTTCTGGACGGGAACCCCTTTTCCTTCCCCGCGAGCGTAGCCAGCCCGGCTCGCCCGATGGCGCTTGCCGCGACGCGCTGCATGGCGTCACCAACATCTGCGCGGCTAGCGGCCTCGCTGACCTCTTCGACAAGGCCCGCATCTCCGACGAGCTTGCCTCCGATGCGGGCACTGATCACCTCGCCAACCTCCTCGGCCAGCTCCACGTCTCTAGCGAGCCGCTGCGGATTTGGAGTCGGTTGGCTCCACCGACCCGATGCCTGTCGACTCCGACACGGCATCCTACGATACCTTCCCCACCAACGTCACGGTCTACAACGACCCGCTCCCTCCAGCTGGCGATCACAATTCTGATGCCCCCGAGGTGATGATTATCGGCCTCGACGGCCCGACTGACGAGGGCGCCCGCGACGCCCCACGCGCGGCGGCCCACGACTTGTCCGTCCCCCTTCCGGCTGACGCCAGCGATGAAATTCTGGAGGCACGCCGCCTCGCCCTCCTCGCGGAGGGCCGGCGGCTAGCCTCCGTAAGACGCCTCACCGAGGCCTACCAGCGAGAAGCTGACCGCGCCGCCTTCGGCACGCCGGCTCCGGCTGGCCCAAGCCGGGCTGGCGTTGTCAGGCAACGCGGCGCCGTCATCGCCGACACGCTTGGAGTGGATCGCCCGGTCTACGCCACCCCGCTCGAGAACCTGCACGCCGCCCAGGCGGCCGTAGACGAGCTGGACGGCTTGGAAGCCGAAGACCTCCCCCACATGACGCGGCGCATCCAGCAATTAATCGATGCGGCCGCACGATGGCACGAAGCTGACGCCTGCGCGGGGAGCCCTCCCCCGCGCCGCGACCACAGCGCGACTTCCCGGTCGCCGACTACAAGCAACACCCGTGCGCGGCGCGAGAAAGAGCCGGCTTCCAGCCGAAGCCGGACCCAAATCTCCATCGAGCGAGACGCGGACGGCCGCCCCCGAGCCATGGAATGGTGGGGCACCCCGCCTCCGCCTCGAGCTCGCGGAGAGAGATATCCCACCCCGCCTCCAGTGGCTCACCCGACTCTCAGCGGCCGGCTTGGTCGCCGCGAGGGAATCGGCAAAAACGACGCCCGCCACCGGACCGACCGCCTGGCCCGATCCCTGGCGCTAGAAGAAGAAGACGATGTCGGCCCACCTTGCTTTGGTCCCCGCATCCGCGACGAGCCCTTCCCCAAAGGGTTCTCGCTCCCAAGAGACACACCCAAGTACAACGGCTCGGTGAAGCCTGAAGACTGGCTGACCGACTACTCCACAGCCGTCAGCATCGCCAATGGCAACCGGCGCGTTGCCGTAAAGTATGTGCCCCTCATGCTGCAAGGCACGGCACGGACTTGGCTTAACAGCCTCAAGCCCCTCAGCATCAACAGCTGGGTGGATTTCACTGAAGCCTTCGTTCGCAACTTCACCAGCACCTACAAGCGGGCTCCCAAGCCCAAACAGCTCTCCCTGTGTGTACAGGGCCCAACCGAGTCCACTCGCGACTACCTCACGTGTTGGGCCGAGCTCCGCAACTCCTGCGAGGGGGTGCACGAGGTGCAAGCCATCGAATATTTCACTGCCGGGTGCCGAGAGGGCACCCTCCTCAAGCACAAGCTTCTCTGCGATGAGCCGACTACCCTCGACGAGCTCCTGAACATCGCCGACAAGTACGCCACCGCCAACTCCTCAATGAAGACCGAGCTCCGGGTGGACGCGTCCGGAAAAATGCTCAATCCGGCACCCCAAGCGCCGGCTGGAGACGGCGGCCGACGCCAACACCAGAACGATCAGAAGCGCAAGGGCCCTGCGCCGCCTCCCGCTAGCCGGCAGGTGGCCACGGTCGAAGATGCGCCGCCTGAGGGGCGGCCCGCGCCCAAGAAGCCCAAGGGCGGCCGGCCGGCTTGGCAACCGGCCTTCTCCTACGAGCAAACCCTTGATGCCCCGTGCAAGTTCCATAGCGGCGCGAAGCCGTCCAACCACACGACCCGCAAATGCAACTGGCTCGCCCGAATCTCCAAGGGCAAAGGGCTCACGCCGACTCCGCCTGCCGGCCTGCCGCCGCCGGCTCCGCCGCCCAAGGCCGCCCGGCCCGCGGTCGATGCCGTGCAGGACGAGTTCCCCGATGAGCAAGCATCTTATGTTGTCTTCATGAGCCAGCCCGAAGACCGGCGCAGCAAGCACCGAGAGCAACAAGAGGTCAATGTGGCCGCCACCAGCCCAGCCGGCCACATGCACTGGTCAGAGAAACCCATCAGTTGGAGCCGGGCCGACCACCCAGAGGTGATGCCGTCCCCCGGTTCCTACGCTTTGGTCCTGGAGGCCACCCTTGCAATGGATACGCGCGCCGCACGCTTCTCCCGCGTGCTGATCGACGGTGGAAGTAGCATCAACATCCTGTACCGCGACACCATGGAGAAGCTGGGTGTCAAGGCAAAGCAGCTTGCGCCGACTCGAACGGTGTTCCACGGCATCGTACCCGGTTTGTCCTGTGCCCCCATCGGCAAGATCAAGATCGATGTACTCTTTGGGGGCAAGGATCATTTCCGCCGGGAAGCAATCTGGTTCGAGGTGGTGGACCTGGAGAGCCCTTACCACGCCTTGCTTGGCCGACCCGCCTTGGCCAAGTTTATGGCGGTCCCCCACTACGCTTACCTCAAGATGAAGATACCAAGCTCCAAGGGTGTCATCACCATCGCCGGCGACTACAAGAAGTCCGCCGACTGCGCCGCGGCCAGCAGCCGGCTGGCCGAATCCCTCGTGATCGCTGCAGAGAAGAACACGCTGGACAGGGTCGTGGCCCTGGCCAGCAAGCAGCTAAACCAACCCGCCGACTCCAAGGAGTATGATGCCCAAGGATCTTTCCAGCCGGCCAAGGAGACCAAGAAGATACAGCTCGACCCCGAGCACCCCGAGAGGTTTGCCGTCATTGGGGCGAGCCTGGATAGCAAATAGGAAGGCGAGCTCAGCGATTTCCTCCGTGAGAATCGGGATATCTTTGCATGGTCCCCCAAGGACATGCCGGGTGTTCCAAAGGATTTCGCCGAGCACAAATTGCACATGTGGGAGGATGCTAAACCAGTCAAGCAGCCCCTCCACCGATTGTCAGAGGAGAAGAGAAGGATCGTAGGAGAGGAGATAGCCCGGCTTCTCGCAGCCGGCTTCATCATGGAAGTTTTCTTCCCCGAGTGGCTCGCGAACCCGGTTCTCGTGCTGAAAAAGAATAACAAGTGGCGCATGTGTATAGATTACACAAGCCTCAACAAAGCCTGCCCAAAAGATCCCTTCGCTCTGCCCAGGATTGATCAAGTGATAAACTCCACAGCCGGATGCGAGCTATTGAGCTTTTTGGATGCCTACTCGGGATACCACCAGATAAAGCTGAACCCAGATGACCAACTGAAGACCGCCTTCATCACACCGTTTGGAGCCTTCTGCTACCTGACTATGACGTTCGGCTTGAGGAATGCCGGCGCCACTTTTCAGCGTTGCATGCAGAAGTGCCTCCTCACGCAACTCGGCAAGAACGCCCACGTCTACGTGGATGATGTTGTGGTGAAGACGGAGAAGCATGGCACTCTGCTGGAAGACTTGAAGGAGACATTCGAGAACCTGCGCCGGTTCCGGATCAAGCTCAACCCGGAGAAATGCATGTTCGGAGTGCCAGCCGGCCAGCTCCTAGGCTTTCTGGTCTCCGAACGCGGCATAGAGTGCAACCCTGTGAAGATCAAGGCCATCAAGAGGATGGCGGTCCCAACCAAGCTCAGAGAGATTCTGAAGTTCACCGGGTGCCTGGCCTCTCTAAACCGCTTCATCAGCCGGCTTGGAGAAAAAGCTCTCCCTTCCTACCGCCTCATGAAGAAGAGCACTCACTTTGAGTGGAACGACCAGGCCGACCAAGCTTTCCACGAGCTGAAGAAAATGTTGTCCACGCCGCCTGTCTTGGCGGCACCGACTGAGAAGGAGCCCATGCTCCTATATATTGCCGCCACTAGCCGGGTGGTCAGCACCGTCATTGTGGTCGAACGCCCCGAAGAAGGCCGAGCCCAGCCGGTCCAGAGGCCGGTTTATTACCTGAGCGAGGTGCTGTCCGCCTCGAAACAAAATTACCTGCACTATCAGAAGATGTGCTATGGCGTGTACTTCGCCGCCAAGAAGCTAAAGCCGTACTTTCAAGAGTATCCCATCACGGTCGTATGCACTGCCCCGCTGGCCGAGATCATAGGCAGCCGGGATGCATCCGGCCGGGTGGCTAAATGGGCCATCGAGCTGGCCCCCTACACGATCTTCTACCAACCCCGCACCGCCATCAAGACGCAAGCACTGGCCGACTTCCTCGTCGACTGGGACGAGACCCAGTACTTACCACCAGCGCCCGACTCCACCCATTGGCGCATGCACTTTGACGGATCAAAGATGCGCACCGGCTTGGGAGCCGGCGTCGTCCTTACCTCTCCAAAGGGCGACAAGCTCGGATACACGCTGCAGATCCACTTCGCCGCCTCCAACAACGTAGCCGAGTATGAAGCGCTCATACACGGGCTCCGGCTTGCCAAGGAACTTGGCATCCGCCGGATCCTGTGCTATGGCGACTCGGATTTGGTGGTGCAGCAATCTTCTGGCGACTGGGACGCCAAGGACGCAAACATGGCGAGCTACCGCTTCGTAGTGCAGCAAATCAGCGGATACTTCGACGGGTGTGAATTCCTTCATGTGCCGCGAGCCGACAACGAGCCAGCAGATGCTCTGGCCCGAATAGGCTCCACGCGGCAAGCAATACCAACCGGTGTCGCCCTACAGCGCCTCCTCAAGCCATCAATCAAGCCGTCTCCGGAATCCGACTCCATCTTCGTGCCGCCTAACCCCGAGGAGGCCGGGTCCGGCTCGAAGAATCAAGCAGCCGGCCCGGGGACTTCAATATTCGGCTCGGGGACTGTAGTACCCGGCTCGGGGACTGCCGCACCGAGCTCGGGGACTGCGGTAGCCGGCCCGGGGACTTCTTCAGCACAACAAGCGGCGGCCGACTCCAGCACTGCATTACCCAGCCCGCCCACCCTGGTGGCCATTGCCACATTAGTAGCAGAGGAAGTCGCCGCTCCATCATGGGCCCAAACCATCCGCAACTTTTTGGTGAACCAAGATCTGCCAGCTGACAAAAACGAAGCAAGACAAGTCCAGCGCCGGGCTGGAGCATACACAATCATCAACAGAGAGCTTGTCAAGCGCAGCGCCACCGGAGTCTTGCAGCGATGCGTCGAGCAGGAGAAAGGCATCGCGATCCTCAGGGATATACACCAAGGAGAGTGCGGCCACCACGCCGCATCAAGATCACTTGTCGCCAAAGCCTTCCACCACGGCTTCTTCTGGCCGACTGCTTTGGACGACGCCAAAGAGCTAGTCAAACACTGCAAAGGCTGCCAGCTTTTTAGCTCACAGCAACACATGCTGGCTTCGGCACTCAAGACCATTCCCATCACCTGGCCCTTTGCCGTCTGGGGATTGGATATGGTGGGCCCATTCAAGACGGCGCGCGGCGGCATGACACATTTGCTCGTCGCCTTCGACAAATTCACCAAGTGGATCGAGGCGAAGCCGATCAAGAAGCTGAATGGGCCGACTGCAGTAACTTTCATTGCAGATATAACAACCCGGTACGGCATACCGCACAGCATCATCACCGACAACGGCACGAACTTTGCCAAAGGTGCCTTGGCACGGTTCTGCGCTGCGCAAGGTATCCGGCTGGACCTTGCGTCACTCGCCCACCCGCAGTCAAACGGCCAAGTGGAGCGAGCAAATGGCCTCATTTTGTCCGGCATCAAGCCCCGACTGGTCGTACCTCTGGAGCGTTCAGCCGGCTGTTGGCTCGATGAGCTGCCGGCTGTCCTATGGAGTCTGCGTACTACCCCCAACAGATCAACCGGCTTCACTCCCTTCTTCCTTGTATATGGTGCCGAGGCAGTCATCCCAACAGATATCGAGTTCGACTCGCCTCGGGTAACCATGTACACGGAAGCTGAGGCCAAAGAAGCAAGAGAAGACGGTGTCGACCTGTTGGAAGAAGGCCGGCTGTTAGCCCTCAGCCGGTCTGCCATCTACCAGCAGGGTTTGCGCCGCTACGACAGCCGGAGGGTCCGACCAAGATCCTTCCAGGAGGGTGACCTTGTGCTCCGGCTGATCCAGCGAACAGCCGGCCAGCACAAGCTCGCAGCCCCCTGGGAAGGCCCCTTCATCATCAGTAGAGCCTTAGACAATGATGCCTACTACCTCATCGACGCGTAGAAACCGAAGGCACGCAAGAGAGACGACTCCGGCAAGGAGTCGGAGCGAACATGGAATGCAAATCTTCTTCGGAAGTTTTACAGTTAAAATGCAGTATGTATTATGCCCACTTTTGTATTAAGTACGAAACAGTAGGCTCCCCGAGAAAGACTCGGGGACTGCCATTCTTTATTTTATGAATGAAAGTTATCATGCGTATGATATCACCTGTTCATTTATTTTGTCCGGTACCGGGTTCGACAAGTCGGCCCGGGGACTGACCGACTGGAGTTATATTAGGAGCCCTACCCGCAGTCAGACAAGTAATGTGCCGACACCCAGGCTTGGCTCTTGCCAAAATCGCAGCTCGAAGAACCGACTGCCCGGCTGGCAAGAGTCACAAGCCGGAAAGGGTGCGCACACGAAAAATGGCTAGGGACTAACAGGCTTATATATAACAAAAGCCGGCTTGCCGCCTCCCGCCGACCGACTACCAAAGTAGCCGGCCGGCCGGCTTACATTCAGTCTGCTTCCAATCCAAGAAAGCTCGAGTACTTGCCTTCCCAAAGAGGGAAGGCGGCAAAGGAAAGAGCCTAAGGACAAAAAACTGCACTTGAATGAAAGCCAACACATGCATATATTAATATTTACACAAAGGACCTCCAGAGAGGTCGACATCCAACATTGTTCGATACACCCCCAGTGGGTGGAATTGCGGAAACTTAAAATTGTTCGAAAAAGCAAAATAGGGACAATAGGAACGGTAGATCAAGCCGGCGGGGCCGCTGACGAGCCAGGCTGGGCGGTGGAAGCAGTCGTGCCGGCTGGAGGAGCGGCCGGCTGGCCAACCTCGGCTTGATCATCGCCCTCGGCAGAGGGCGCGCTCCCGTGTGGCTCGTTGCTGGAGGCACGGTCGGCTTGAGGGCGGTCGGCCGTCTCACCAATCGGCTCGGCGTCTTCGCCGTCTTCCTCCTCGTCGTCCTCGCCCTCGTCGCTGGAGGCGATCTCCTCGGTCGAGTCCTCGCCGTCCGCCGGGTTCAGCCCGAACCATTCCTCCGGCTGGGCGGCACCATCATCGTTGAGCTCCGGCGCGAAGACGCTGGTGTCGGTGCACTCGGCGATCGTCGAGGCGTGTTGCACGATCGTCGGCCGCACCTCCTCCAGCTCCGCGTCGGCTTCCGACCGCCAAGTCCGCAGCTGGTCCAGGCTTAGCCCTGGGTACCACGCGCGGACGAACTCCAACGCACGCCCGGCTCCAAGACGGGCTGCGGACGCCTTCCAAGCCTCGAGGCGGCCGACTGCGACTTCTAGCCAGTCGGCCGTCCGGCTTGGGGTGCGGGGAATCGTCTGGCCGGGCCAGAGCGCGGCCAGCACCGTCGCCCCGGCACGTTGGAGCCGGCGGAGCAGCCGATGGGCCGGCTGCAGTCGCGCCTGGATGGCGATGAGCTGCTCCGACAGCGTCCGATTCGCATCCGGCGGAATCACAACTCCGGCCTGATGGCGCGCCTCGCGGTGAGCCTCGATGGCTTGGGCGGCGAGGACGGATTGGCCGGGAAAGTACTCTGCGCAAGACAGCAAACACAAGTCAAAACAAAACCGCAGGCGGCCGGCAGATGGAAGAAGGGCAAGAAAGACGGCCTACCATCGATAAGATCCTCGATCCGGCCGAAGCCTTCTTCCAGCGCCTGGCGTGTCTCGGCCCAGCTCGCCTCCCTGGTCTCGAACTCCGCCTTCAGGGCAGCCTCGCCGTCCTACGCCTTTTGCAGGGCCGCCTTATGGCTCTCCTCCTGGTCGGCCAGTTTCTTGGCCAGGCGGTCACGCTCCTGAACCAAGTCAGCGTACTCGGCGTCCCTGGCACGAAGAGCGGCCTGCGCTTCGCCGAGTTCCCTCCGCAAGTCGGCGTTGGCCTCTGCACGAGCAAAAGACAAAGAGAAAAAGTCAGCAAGGGAAAAGTCGTCAAGGAAGATCCGACCCGACTGCGCTGCAGTCGGCCCGGATCTCGGGGACTACACCCAGTGGGTGTGCTGTCGCGCCCCCACGAGAAACAAATAAAGACAATACACTTACGCCGGCTGCTGGCCAGGTCTTCGGTCCTCCGGCTTAGCTCCCGAGCCTGGGAGTTGAAGGCGGCGGCATGAGAATTGTGATAATCCTAAAGATCAGAAAAAACAGTTAAGATAGTCGTCGAGTAAGATCCGACCCGACTGCGCTGCAGTCGGCCCGGATCTCGGGGACTACACCCAGTGGGTGCGCTAGCGCGCCCCCACGGAAAAAATTTAGAGGACCAGAGCGGTCAACCAGTAAAGACTTACCCGGATTGCAGACCGCATCGACAGAAACTCCTGAGTGAATTGCCTCAGGAGGCCGGCCTGTGCTTGCAGTCGGCTCCGAACCCCTTGGGCCACGACGTTCAGCTCGCCGCTTCCTCCGCTGGGAGTCCACCCGGACGTGGCGGAGCTGGCCGCCTCCAAGGCGTCTGCCGCCTGGTCGGCACCCGCGGCTCGGCGCGTGTCCGTCGGGGCTGTGCTCCCTCTAGCATGCCGGCCTGCCGCCAGCTCGATCTCAAGACCGGCTCCGGCCTTGGGCGCGGCCCGGGCCGGTTCCTCCGGCACCGCCGACGACTGGCCGCCTTCGCCCGCTCCGGCTGGCGCTGCCGGCGGCGTCCTCTCCACGAAGATCTCGAAGAGTTCGTCCCTCTGCACCGGCGGCTGATCGGGGGTGATCTCCTCCGCCGTGGGCAGAGGGATGTCCGGATCCAAGGTGTGGAGGGGGATGGCGAGCAGCGGAGGCCGGCTACGCGCGCCCTCCGCCTCCGTCTCCGCGGCCGCCCGCTCCGACGGAGTCTCGGCCGCCGCGCTCGCTCGCCCCGTCGCCGTCCGGGCGGCCTCCCGCTCAGCCGCCTCCCGCTCCGCCGCCTCCCTCTCTCGACGCGCCTCGCGAGCGTTCCGCTCCGTGGCTTCTACAAGATCGGCGCGGGGGTCCACGCGGCGGGACCCTGAAGATCCAGCACCCGGCCCGACCACGGAGCCGCCTGGGCCTCGCTCGAGGGAGAGCGGCGCCCTGCTCAAGAAATCAGAGAAGAATTAAAGCAAAGGAAGACTTCAAAATAACAAGCATGTAAGCGGCCAGAGGGCTTACGCGGAAACTGACGGAGGCTTCTTCACCGCCTTCCGGAAGCGGGCCGCCTTCGCCGCCGCCTCGTCACGCTTCGTGGCCGCGGCGGAGGCCCTCGTCTTCTTCGGCCGGCTTCCGAAGAGTGGGAGCACGGCCCGGCGTTTCCCCTTTCCACCACCGGCGGCCGGCGCGGCGGACGAGCCCGCGATGTGGCGGTCGGTTGCCGGCTGGTGGCGCGGGATTTCTTCGGCGTCGAAATCGTCCGGCCAGTCGTCGAAACTGGCCGAGAGCCCCATGCCTCCGGGCTCGGCGACGTCCCCCGTGGCGGCGTCCTCCATGGCGACTGCGGCCAGGTCCGGGTCGTCGAGGTCATCCACCGTGCGGTCCGGGGCATACTCGCGTTCGACTCCCGCCGCCCCGGCTGGCGGCGGGAGGAGAGGGTTCTGATAAAAGAAAAGAAAAAAGAGAAGAGCCGCCTAGTCAGAAGCCGGCTGGCTCAAGCCGGCAGACGACAAGAAGAAGGACTTACCACAGGCGGAGGCTGGGCGCGGGAGTACGGCGCCTTGCCAAACTGCCAGTCGTCGGTGAGCTTCAGGTTGGCGATGTAGTTCATCATAAGTGCCACCTCGGCATGGGGCATCTCCCATGTGCTCAGCCGGCAAGGGTCGAACCGGCCGCTCATCTGGCACAGCATGTGGGGCCGGCTTTGAAGGAGGAGAATTCGGCGCTCGACAAAGGCGGCTACCAGGTCGGCTGCGCGCAGGCCTTCCGACTGGATCATCACCCGAAGCCGGGCGATGGAGGCGTTCCCAGCCGGAGACAAGGACTTAGACCGGAAGCCCCAAGACGGCCGCCTCCCAGCCGGCGGGCCGGCTACGTAAGCCGGCAGATTGACGTAGTCGCCGTGCGGGGCGACGTTCTTGACGTAGAAGTAGGATTTCTGCCAGAGTTTGACAGACTGGATTAGAGGGATGTGAGGGAAGGGGTTGTTGTCGCTTGCCCTCTTCATCGCGATGAAGGCCCCGCAGGGAGCCGGCACGCCGGCGGTGACGATGCCGAGCTTGTTCTGGAAGAGCTCCGCCCAGAGCTCCAGCATCGGCAGCACCCCCAGGAAACCTTCGCAGAGGGCAACGAAGGCCGACAGTTGTAGCACCGAATTGGGCGTGAGGTGATGCGGCTGGAGGTTGCAGAATTCGAGGAAGGATCGCATGAAGCCGCTCGCCGGGAAGCCGAAGCCACGCAAGAAGTGCGTGCGGAAGACGACGCGCTCGCCTTCCTCCGGCGCCGGCGAGACCTGAAGGAAATATGCCCTAGAGGCAATAATAAAGTTATTATTTATTTCCTTACATCATGATAAATGTTTATTATTCATGCTAGAATTGTATTAACCGGAAACATAATACATGTGTGAATACATAGACCAACAGAGTGTCACTAGTATGCCTCTACTTGACTAGCTCGTTAATCAAAGATGGTTATGTTTCCTAACCATGAACAAAGAGTTGTTATTTGATTAACGAGGTCACATCATTAGTTGAATGATCTGATTGACATGACCCATCCCATTAGCTTAGCACCCGATCGTTTAGTATGTTGCTATTGCTTTCTTCATGACTTATACATGTTCCTATAACTATGAGATTATGCAACTCCCGTTTACCGGAGGAACACTTTGGGTACTACCAAACGTCACAACGTAACTGGGTGATTATAAAGGAGTACTACAGGTGTCTCCAATGGTAGATGTTGGGTTGGCGTATTTCGAGATTAGGGTTTGTCACTCCGATTGTCGGAGAGGTATCTCTGGGCCCTCTCGGTAATGCACATCACATAAGCCTTGCAAGCACTGCGACTAATATGTTAGTTGTGAGATGATGTATTACGGAACGAGTAAAGAGACTTGCCAGTAACGAGATTGAACTAGGTATTGGATACCGACGATCGAATCTCGGGCAAGTAACATACCGATGACAAAGGGAACAACGTATGTTGTTATGCGGTCTGACCGATAAAGATCTTCGTAGAATATGTAGGAGCCAATATGGGCATCTAGGTTCCGCTATTGGTTATTGACCGGAGACGTGTCTCGGTCATGTCTACATTGTTCTCGAACCGTAGGGTCCGCACGCTTAACGTTACGATGACAGTTATTATGAGTTTATGCATTTTGATGTACCGAAGGTTGTTCGGAGTCCCGGATGAGATCACGAACATGACGAGGAGTCTCGAAATGGTCGAGACGTAAAGATTGATATATTGGAAGCCTATGTTTGGACATAGGAAGTGTTCCGGGTGAAATCGGGATTTTACCGGAATACTGGGAGGGTTACCGGAACCCCCCGGGAGACTAATGGGCCTATTGGGCCTTAGTGGAAAAGAGAGAAGGGGCAGCCCTCAGCCTAGCTACGCCCCCCCCCCTTCCCCAAGTCCTAGTAGGACTAGGAGAAGGGGCCGGCCCCCTCTCTCTCCTTCCCCCCCCCCCGGGAGTCCTAATAGGATTAGGATTGGAGGGGGGAATCCTACTCCCGGTGGGAGTAGGACTCCCTCTGCGCCTCCCTCTCCCTGGCCGGCCGGCTCCCCCTCCTCCAACCTTTATATACGGGGGCAGGGGGCACCCCAAGACACACAAGTTGATCCTTGAGATCGTTCCTTAGCCGTGTGCGGTGACCCCTGCCACCAAATTCCACCTCGATCGTACCGTTACAGTGCTTAGGCGAAGCCCTGCGTCGGTAGTACATCAAGATCGTCATCACGCCGTCGTGCTGACGGAACTCTTCCTCGATGCTTTGCTGGATCGGAGCCCGAGGAACGTCATTGAGCTGAACGTGTGCTAAGAACTCGGAGGTGCCGGAGTAACGGTGCTTGGATCGGTCGGATCGGGAAGAAGACGTACGACTACTTCCTCTACGTTGTGTGATCGCTTCCGCAGTCGGTCTGCGTTGGTATGTAGACAACACTCTCCCCTCTCGTTGCTGTGCATCACCATGATCTTGCGTGTGCGTAGGAAATTTTTTGAAATTACTGCGTTCCCCAACAGTGGCATCCGAGCCTGGTTTTATGGTTTGATGTTATTTGCACGAGTAGAACACAAGTGAGTTGTGGGCGATACAAGTCATACTGCCTACCAGCATGTCATACTTTGGTCCGGCGGTATTGTTGGGTGAGACGATCCGGACCAACCTTACGCGTACTCTTACGCGAGACCGGTTCCCTCGACGTGCTTTGCACATAGATCGCTTGCGGAAGACTGTCTCTCCAACTTTAGTTGAACCAAGTGTGACTACGCCCGGTCCTTGAGAAGGTTAAAACGGAGTCTATTTGACGAACTATCGTTGTGGTTTTGATGCGTAGGTGAGATGAGTTCTTACTTAAGCCCGTAGCAGCCACGTAAAACTTGCAACAACAAAGTAGAGGACGTCTAACTTGTTTTTGCAGGGTATGTTGTGATGTGATATGGTCAAGGCATGATGCTGATTTTATTGTATGAGATGATCATGTTTTGTAACCGAGTTATCGGCAACTGGCAGGAGCCATATGGTTGTCGCTTTATTGTATGCAATGCAATCGCGATGTAATGCTTTACTTTATTACTAAACGGTAGTGATAGTCGTGGAAGCATAAGATTGGCGAGACGACAACGATGCTACGATGGAGATCAAGGTGTCGCGCCGGTGACGATGGTGATCATGACGGTGCTTCGGAGATGGAGATCACAAGCACAAGATGATGATGGCCATATCATATCACTTATATTGATTGCATGTGATGTTTATCCTTTTATGCATCTTATCTTGCTTTGATTGACGGTAGCATTATAAGATGATCTCTCACTTAAATTATCAAGAAGTGTTCTCCATGAGTATGCACCGTTGCCAAAGTTCGTCGTGCCCAGACACCACGTGATGATCGGGTGTGATAAGCTCTACGTCCAAATACAACGGGTGCAAAACAGTTGCACACGCAGAATACTCAGGTTATACTTGACGAGCCAAGCATATACAGATATGGCCTCGGAACACGGAGACCGAAAGGTCGAGCGTGAATCATATAGTAGATATGATCAACATAATGATGTTCACCATTGAAAACTACTCCATCTCACGTGATGATCGGTTATGGTTTAGTTGATTTGGATCACGTAATCACTTAGAAGATTAGAGGGATATCTATCTAAGTGGGAGTTCCTAAGTAATTTGATTAACTGAACTTAAACTTATCATGAACTTAGTACCTAATAGTATCTTGCTTGTTTATGTTGATTGTAGATAGATGGCTCGTGCTATTGTTCCGTTGAATTTTAATGCGTTCCTTGAGAAAGCAAAGTTGAAAGATGATGGTAGCAATTACACGGACTGGGTCCGTAACCTGAGGATCATCCTCATTGCTGCACAGAAGAATTACGTCCTGGAAGCACCGTTGGGTGACAGGCCTGCTGCTGGAGCAACACCAGATGTTATGAACGTCTGGCAGAGCAAAGCTGATGACTACTCTATAGTTCAGTGTGCCATGCTTTACGGCTTAGAATCGGGACTTCAACGATGTTTTGAACGTCATGGAGCATATGAGATGTTCCAGGAGTTGAAGTTAATATTTCAAGCAAATGCCCGAATTGAGAGATATGAAGTCTCCAATAAGTTCTATAGCTGCAAGATGGAGGAGAACAGTTCTGTCAGTGAGCATATACTCAAAATGTCTGGGTATAATAATCACTTGATTCAGATGGGAGTTAATCTTCCAGATGACTGCGTCATTGACAGAATTCTCCAATCACTGCCACCAAGCTACAAGAGCTTCGTGATGAACTATAATATGCAAGGGATGAACAAGACTATTCCCGAGCTCTTCGCAATGCTGAAAGCTGCGGAGGTAGAAATCAAGAAGGAGCATCAAGTGTTGATGGTTAGCAAAACCACTAGTTTCAAGAAAAAGGGCAAAGGGAAGAAGAAGGGAACCTTCAAGAAGAACAGCAAGCAAGTTGCTGCTCAGGAGAAGAAACCCAAGTCTGGACCTAAGCCTGAAACTGAGTGCTTCTACTGCAAGCAGACTGGTCACTGGAAGCGGAACTGCCCCAAGTATTTGGCGGATAAGAAGGATGGCAAAGTGAGCAAAGGTATATGTGATATACATGTTATTGATGTGTACCTTACTAGAGCTCGCAGTAGCACCTGGGTATTTGATACTGGTTCTGTTGCTAATATTTGCAACTCGAAACAGGGACTACGGAATAAGCGGACACTAGCAAAGGACGAGGTGACGATGCGCGTGGGAAACGGTTCCAAAGTCGATGTGATCGCGGTTGGCACGCTACCTCTACATCTACCTTCGGGATTAATATTAGACCTAAATAATTGTTATTTGGTGCCAGCGTTGAGCATGAACATTATATCTGGATCTTGTTTAATGCGAGACGGTTATTCATTTAAATCAGAGAATAATGGTTGTTCTATTTATATGAATAATATCTTTTATGGTCATGCACCTTTGAAGAGTGGTCTATTCTTGTTGAATCTCGAAGATAGTGATACACATATTCATAATGTAGAAGCCAAAAGATGCAAAGTTAATAATGATAGTGCAACTTATTTGTGGCACTGCCGTTTAGGTCATATCGGTGTAAAGCGCATGAAGAAACTCCATACTGATGGGCTTTTGGAACCACTTGATTATGAATCACTTGGTACTTGCGAACCGTGCCTCATAGGCAAGATGACTAAAACACCGTTCTCCGGTACTATGGAGAGAGCAACAGATTTATTGGAAATCATACATACCGATGTATGTGGTCCGATGAATATTGAGGCTCCTGGCGGATATCGTTATTTTCTCACCTTCACAGATGATTTAAGCAGATATGGGTATATCTACTTAATGAAACATAAGTTTGAAACATTTGAAAAGTTCAAAGAATTTCAGAGTGAAGTTGAAAATCATCGTAACAAGAAAATAAAGTTTCTACGATCTGATCGTGGAGGAGAATATTTGAGTTACGAGTTTGGTGTACATTTGAAAAATTGTGGAATAGTTTCGCAACTCACGCCACCCGGAACACCACAGCGTAATGGTGTGTCCGAACGTCGTAATCGTACTTTACTAGATATGGTGCGATCTATGATGTCTCTTACTGATTTACCGCTATCGTTTTGGGGATATGCTTTAGAGACGGCCGCATTCACGTTAAACAGGGCACCATCAAAATCCGTTGAGACGACACCTTATGAACTATGGTTTGGCAAGAAACCAAAGTTGTCGTTTCTTAAAGTTTGGGGCTGCGATACTTATGTGAAAAAGCTTCAACCTGATAAGCTCGAACCCAAATCGGAGAAATATGTCTTCATAGGATATCCAAAGGAAACTATTGGATACACCTTCTATCACAGATCCGAAGGCAAGACTTTTGTTGCTAAATTCGGAAACTTTCTAGAGAAGGAGTTTCTCTCGAAAGAAGTGAGTGGGAGGAAAGTAGAACTTGACGAGGTAACTGTACCTGCTCCCTTATTGGAAAATAGTACATCGCAGAAAAACTGTTTCTGCGACACCTATACCAATCAGTGAGGAAGCTAATGATGATGATCATGAAGCTTCAGAACAAGATACTACTGAACCACGTAGATCAACCAGAGTGAGATCCGCACCAGAGTGGTACGGTAATCCAGTTCTGGAAGTCATGATGCTAGATCATGATGAACCTACGAACTATGAAGAAGCGATGGTGAGCCCAGATTCCGCAAAGTGGCTTGAGGCCATGAAATCTGAGATGGGATCCATGTATGAAAACAAAGTATGGACTTTGGTTGACTTGCCCGATGATCGGCAAGCAATTGAGAATAAATGGATCTTCAAGAAAAAGACTGACGCTGACGGTAATATTACTGTCTATAAAGCTCGACTTGTCGCGAAAGGTTTTCGACAAGTTCAAGGAGTTGACTACGATGAGACCTTCTCACCCGTAGCGATGCTTAAGTCCGTCAGAATTATGTTAGCGATTGCCGCATTTTATGATTATGAAATATGGCAGATGGATGTCAAAACTGCATTCCTGAATGGATTTCTGGAAGAAGAATTGTACATGATACAACCAGAAGGTTTTGTCGATCCAAAGGGACCTAACAAAGTATGCAAACTCCAGCGATCCATTTATGGACTGGTGCAAGCATCTCGGAGTTGGAATAAACGCTTTGATAGTGTGATCAAAGCATTTGGCTTTATACAGACTTTTGGAGAAGCCTGTATTTACAAGAAAGTGAGTGGGAGCTCTGTAGCATTTCTAATATTATATGTGGATGACATATTGCTGATTGGAAATGATATAGAATTTCTGGATAGCATAAAGGGATACTTGAATAAAAGTTTTTCAATGAAAGACCTCGGGGAAGCTGCTTACATATTAGGCATAAAGATCTATAGAGATAGATCAAGACGCTTAATTGGACTTTCACAAAGCACATACCTTGACAAGATTTTGAAGAAGTTCAAAATGGATCAAGCAAAGAAAGGGTTCTTGCCTGTGTTACAAGGTATGAAATTGAGTAAGACTCAATGCCCGACCACTGCAGAAGATAGAGAGAAAATGAAAGATGTTCCCTATGCTTCAGCCATAGGCTCTATCATGTATGCAATGCTGTGTACCAGACCTGATGTGTGCCTTGCTATAAGTTTAGCAGGGAGGTACCAAAGTAATCCAGGAATGGATCACTGGACAGCGGTCAAGAACATCCTGAAATACCTGAAAAGGACTAAGGATATGTTTCTCATATATGGAGGTGACAAAGAGCTCACCGTAAGAGGTTACGTTGATGCAAGCTTTGACACTGATCCGGACGATTCTAAATCACAAACCGGATACGTGTTTACTTTAAACGGTGGAGCTGTCAGTTGGTGCAGTTCTAAACAAAGCGTCGTAGTGGGATCTACATGTGAAGCAGAGTACATAGCTGCTTCGGAAGCAGCAAACGAAGGAGTCTGGATGAAGGAGTTCATATCCGATCTAGGTGTCATACCTAGTGCATCGGGTCCAATGAAAATCTTCTGTGACAATACTGGTGCAATTGCCTTGGCAAAGGAATCCAGATTTCACAAGAGGACCAAACACATCAAGAGACGCTTCAACTCCATCCGGGATTTAGTCCAGGTGGAGACATAGAGATTTGCAAGATACATACGGATCTGAACGTTGCAGACCCGTTGACTAAGCCTCTTCCACGAGCAAAACATGATCAGCACCAAGGCTCCATGGGTGTTAGAATCATTACAATGTAATCTAGATTATTGACTCTAGTGCAAGTGGGAGACTGAAGGAAATATGCCCTAGAGGCAATAATAAAGTTATTATTTATTTCCTTACATCATGATAAATGTTTATTATTCATGCTAGAATTGTATTAACCGGAAACATAATACATGTGTGAATACATAGACCAACAGAGTGTCACTAGTATGCCTCTACTTGACTAGCTCGTTAATCAAAGATGGTTATGTTTCCTAACCATGAACAAAGAGTTGTTATTTGATTAACGAGGTCACATCATTAGTTGAATGATCTGATTGACATGACCCATCCCATTAGCTTAGCACCCGATCGTTTAGTATGTTGCTATTGCTTTCTTCATGACTTATACATGTTCCTATAACTATGAGATTATGCAACTCCCGTTTACCGGAGGAACACTTTGGGTACTACCAAACGTCACAACGTAACTGGGTGATTATAAAGGAGTACTACAGGTGTCTCCAATGGTAGATGTTGGGTTGGCGTATTTCGAGATTAGGGTTTGTCACTCCGATTGTCGGAGAGGTATCTCTGGGCCCTCTCGGTAATGCACATCACATAAGCCTTGCAAGCACTGCGACTAATATGTTAGTTGTGAGATGATGTATTACGGAATGAGTAAAGAGACTTGCCAGTAACGAGATTGAACTAGGTATTGGATACCGACGATCGAATCTCGGGCAAGTAACATACCGATGACAAAGGGAACAACGTATGTTGTTATGCGGTCTGACCGATAAAGATCTTCGTAGAATATGTAGGAGCCAATATGGGCATCCAGGTCCCGCTATTGGTTATTGACCGGAGACGTGTCTCGGTCATGTCTACATTGTTCTCGAACCGTAGGGTCCGCACGCTTAACGTTACGATGACAGTTATTATGAGTTTATGCATTTTGATGTACCGAAGGTTGTTCGGAGTCCCGGATGAGATCACGGACATGACGAGGAGTCTCGAAATGGTCGAGACGTAAAGATTGATATATTGGAAGCCTATGTTTGGAAATAGGAAGTGTTCCGGGTGAAATCGGGATTTTACCGGAATACCGGGAGGGTTACCGGAACCCCCCGGGAGACTAATGGGCCTATTGGGCCTTAGTGGAAAAGAGAGAAGGGGCAGCCCACAGCCTAGCCGCGCCCCCCCCCCCCCCCTTCCCCAAGTCCTAGTAGGACTAGGAGAAGGGGCCGGCCCCCCTCTCTCTCCTTTCCCCCCCCCGGGAGTCCTAATAGGATTAGGATTGGAGGGGGGAGTCCTACTCCCGGTGGGAGTAGGACTCCCTCTGCGCCTCCCTCTCCCTGGCCGGCCGGCTCCCCCTCCGCCAACCTTTATATACGGGGGCAGGGGGCACCCCAAGACACACAAGTTGATCCTTGAGATCGTTCCTTAGCCGTGTGCGGTGCCCCCTGCCACCAAATTCCACCTCGATCATACCGTTACAGTGCTTAGGCGAAGCCCTGCGTCGGTAGTACATCAAGATCGTCATCACGCCGTCGTGCTGACGGAACTCTTCCTCGACGCTTTGCTGGATCAGAGCCCGAGGAACGTCATCGAGCTGAACGTGTGCTAAGAACTCGGAGGTGCCGGAGTAACGGTGCTTGGATCGGTCGGGTCGGGAAGAAGACGTACGACTACTTCCTCTACGTTGTGTGATCGCTTCCGCAGTCGGTCTGCGTTGGTACGTAGACAACACTCTCCGCTCTCGTTGCTGTGCATCACCATGATCTTGCGTGTGCGTAGGAAAATTTTCGAAATTACTGCGTTCCCCAACAAGACCTCCGTCTCCGGCGCCAGACGAACCTGCACGAGGTTGGCGGTGGGCAGGCGCCGGGTCTGGCGGAGGAATTCGATGTGGTCCTCGTGGACGTTGGACCCGTCCAACGAGCTTGACAGCGCCAGGGACATGGCGGCGTGAGCGGGCTGCGGCGTGAGACTGCGTCGGGCGCGAGGAAGAAGAAAGGGAAGAAGAAGAGCAAGGAGGGACGGGGAGCGGGGGAGCGAACGAGCCATTGTCTCTCCCCCCCCCTACTTGTAGGCTCGTGCGCCAGAGCCGAGGAGGCGCGGCGTGGGGGATCGTGGGGATCGATCGTGCCCATCTCCCCCACGCCCGCGTTAATTACGCGCCTTGATGACGCGAAGAAACGGCCGCGGGGAGGCGAGCAGTCCCCTCGGGCCACAGAAGATCTGCGCCCGGGCCGAGGCCAGGGAGTGGCGGGCCCGGGCCTGCGGCGGCGTCCCGTCGTGCGCGTGCGACGGCAGGACCTCTTGCCACGTGGCTCGTCGTGGGGCCCGCGGCTAGCCCGCGGGTCAACCACGGTCACCTTAATAAACAAAAAAGTTCTCCGAAGTCGGCCTGCGACGGCGAGGTCGGCCCCTCTGGGTATGAAGCCGGCCAAGCTTCCCATCCTTCCGTCCGCCGTGAAGCTCGCCCGGCTTCGGGGACTACTGTCGGGGTAAATAGCCATGGGTAGCCCAGCCGGCTTCCCCTGGCCCCTCAGAAAAAATTATGAGCCCGTCCGGCTCATAAGAAGACTCAAGACCTGGGCCGCCTCCCCCCTAGCCGACTACCTTCCTAGCCGGCTTCGGGGGCGGCCCGCCCTTTACCCTCATGAAGAACGTTGTGGGGGGCCGGCTACGGCAAGGCCGGCTACGAGAGGCCGGCCGCAACAAGGCCGGCTGCAGCCAGGCCGGCTCCCATAAAGCAGTCAACGCCGTACCCGCAATGTACGCGTCCACTCTGCGATGATGAAGCGGGGCGTGGCTACAGTGGAGCCTGCCACCCTCAAAACCCGGAGCACGCCTGATACAGCGTGCCGTGCGGGCAGCCACGGCCCGCCCGGCGCGGCACTGTAGCCCCGGCGGCTCTGACGCCGTCCATGACGGGCCGCCAGCGTGGCCCCCAAGGCGGTGGGCCCCTTCGGGCAGAGAGATGCCGAAGGCGGCCGCACCTCCTCTCAAGCCGGCAAGATGGAGGGCCGGCTTCCCATAGCCGGCCTGCCACCCTCCTCGAAGGAGACGCCCATTAAGGAGGCAAGATGCGGTAGGGCTACAGTAATCGCCCGCCAAGGCGGCGTTACCGTAGCCACGCTTACCCCGACCAAGCCTGCGTCAACAACACGGAGTAACAGTAACTAGCCGCCGACCAGGCCCTGGCCGGTGGGGCCGACCTGTCGACCCAGAAGCCGGCAACCGGTGGGACCCACCAGCCGGCGGGCCCCAGAAGCCGGTGTAGAAGCCGGCGAGCATAGTCACAGACAGCTGGGCCCTGCGCCCAGTCGGATTACCATTGTACCCCCGGGGGGTAGGCCTATATAAACCCCCCGGTGCACCCATGCAAAGGGTTGGACTCTCATTCTAGACCTAGACACCATACAAGGAGAGGAAGCAGGCTGAGCTGAGCCCTTCTTCCTCCTTCCACCCAAAACAGCTCAAGGAGCATTGTAGCTACTTGTTCACTTAGTAACCATGCGGAGACCCCGCAGAGCAGCAGTAGGGGTGTTATCTCCCCGGAGAGCCCTGAAGCTGGGTAAGATTCGTCAGCGTGCATGTCTTCGCCTCATCCCGTTTCCAGGCACCGGCGATGTTCTATTGGCCCCCGCAATGATAAGCCACCCGTTGGCATATGTCGCTCCTACCACCCGACAACAGTTCATCAGTCCGACCCATGGATAACAGACCGGACGCCCGAGGACCCCTTAGTCCTGGACTTCCTCATTGGGCTCCTAGGTGTTATTCCTGTTTTATAATCTTTGTTTTTTTTCTTCTATGCGCCTCTATAAGCAGCTACCATTGTAGACGTGGTGAGCCCACGCTTATTTCAGGCGTCTCATTCCTGCTGTTAGTACATCCTGTTTTGCGGAGATTTTGCAGGTTCTCCTTTCATGATGAAAAGCTTTACAACTAACAAACATGCAGGGAGCGAATCAACCTGTGGTTAGATGGTTCGAGGGACTGTGGTATTCCCAGCCCATTAGGTTCAAATCCTGATGCTTGTATTTATTTCAAAAATTTTGGCGATGTGCATTTGATGGGAGGAGATGTTCCCGTCGATGACGAGACACCTACAGTGAATTCATAAATCTCAAGATAATATGCCGGCTCAGTTTTTCGGAGATACTCAGAAGGGTAAGGTGTGCGTGTGTGTGTTTATAGAGATGAGTGTATACACGTGTATATGAGCGTTTGTGTCTATACGAATGTTGAAAAAACATACAAACAGGGATCGTTACATCATGTGCCTAGCGCGAGAGCACGTCATGAAGAGAGCATGTGGTCTGGTCAGTGAGCACCTTATATTCTGAACAAAAAAACTAAACAAAGCTATGTAAACATTCAAGCCAAATGCAGCGAGCCAAAACAAAAAAAATTCTTTTGACGCGACACTTCAAGCGTACATACTCCCTTGTGATCTAAACGATCTTATAAAAATTTACAAAGGGGGTAAGTTAGAAGGCGTGCTTTTGATGGCTGCACCAAGAGCCTATCGACAGCTGCTATGAGTCCAACAATGGTCGCCGACGGGGGTGCAGTGCAGCGGTGAATCTCTATAGAAGCAGAAGCATGCCGAGCGCCGACGACAGGCCAAACGTCACCCTAAGAGATTGAGTATTTGACAAAAAACTATCACATTTTACGTCATCGTCCTATAAAACTATCACATTTTAAAAAATGACCGAAAACTATAGATTAGTACTAATTTTGTAACAGAAAACTACCAACTTGAGTTGATGACCTGTTTATGACATGCAGAACCCGCATGTCAAAACTGACGTGGCGGAAAAGTCAACTCTGTTTATTTTAACAATTAGATTGACCGTTATTACAGATGGGTCCCACATGTCAGCATCTACCTTCTTCTTCCTCATCCTCTTTCTCTCTTAAGCATTTCAACGAACACATGGTGTTCGTACCCGCGTGGTGAAACAGAGCATGGGCACGCTGTCGAGGACATGGAGCTCGCCCTACCGCGTCACGGGTGGCCTTGTCTGCAAGCTTCGCGAGCGCCGTGGTGTTGGCCACCGGGAGCTCCGGCACACCGCGCGCGGAGCGGCAGGAGGAGCCTAGTCGCGCGCGCGCGGAGTTGCCCAGGCTGCCGCACAGCCGGTCCAGTGGCGAACAGGGCGTGATGCCGGAGCTGGATGCGTCGTGGACGCCGGCCGCCGAGAAGAGGACGGGGAGGGGGAGATCGCGGAGCATAGGAGAGGAGGTGCCCATGGGCGGCGCGGGCGAGCACTGGCCTAAGGGTGCCGGAGCCGGCTTCTTTCGCATGGAGGAGGAGGTCTTTGGCATGGACGGACCACTCCGATGATGGGCTGGGCGGATGCGACGACGGAGGAGCGGCGACGCCCTGCCCGACCATGGGATGCTGCTCCAGATGGTGGTGTAGGGGAGCTCCCCGCCAATAGTCGTGGTGACGCTCGCTGCCGCGCCCATGGCCGCATCTGACATGCGTGCTCGATCAACATCACCAGTCACTCCTTTTGTCGGATGATGCATATGAAGTGTTTGTTAAAATCTCAAACAGGAAAAGAGGAGAAGAATGACATGTGGGCCCCACCCGTCATAATGGTCAACATGACCAGTGGCTGAGCTTAGTGCAACCCTGCAGGAGCCACGGCCCCCCAGGTTTGAGCAAATTAGTGAAGAAAATTTTTCTAGGAAAACATATATTAGAGGAAACAGTCTGCTTAGCCCCCCCCCCCCTCCCCCCACAATGTTCATATTTTCTAATTGCCCCCCCCCCCCCCATTGATCTTTGTCAAGCTCCGCCACTGAACATGACAGTCAAAGTAAACGGAGTTGACGATCTCGGCCACATCTGCCCTGACAAATAGGCCCCTCCTGTCATAAATGTGTTTAAATTGTCTAAACTGACCATTTTATAAAAGTGTTAGTTTTTTGTCACAAAATTAGTACTAATCTACAGTTTTCGGTCACTTTTTAAAATGTGATAGTTTTGTGGGTCAATGACGTGAAATGTGGTAGTTTTTTGTCAAATACTCTGAAAGATTCAGGGAACGCTCGCCCAAGTTCCATCGTGGGAAAACTACCACTGAAAGACATGAGAACATTTTTTTATTATAAGTGCCACTTGTGCGGATTTGGCCGTAAAACATCTCTTGCTCTTTAGGATCACGGAGAAGAACCAATGTATAAATTAGATGAATTTGAAGTTACTACATACAAAATAAACGTTGTGAACTGGAGAAATACTAATAGCGTCAGAGAAAGACTGGGTCGTGGAACTGCACGCTGTGAGACATGCAGGTCTTGTAATGATGCCAATAGTAGTACCTTGCAAATGGTGACCACGGAGAAACGCGGCTTCTGCACCATGCTGACGGCCGCGGATTCACGGCACAGCCGCCGTGCCATATGCCTTTTTTTTTAAATGTCGGCAGGAGAACTGTCAAATTTATTGATCAGAAAAATATATTATAAAAGTCCTCATAGAAAGAAAGCACCACCAAGGACAAGGCAAAAAGAAGAGAAAGAAAAAAGACCCGTCGGCAGCACCACAAACTCAAGCTCAACCATCAATCGTGAACACCATCGGAACCCATCGCTGGGATCTCCAAGGTGACGCCTCCAAAGAGGAAAACGATGTTAAAGACACCGCCGTCACCCGACCTGGCACTGCCTGATCTTAGATTTTCACCTGGAGATCTCACGCAATTGGGTAGAAAGGGCAAACGGCTCCGCAACGACACCTCCAAGGAGGAAGACGACATCCTTGGATGCCATTATCGCCAACAACGACAGAGTTGATGCATGGTTTTCATCAGGAGCCGAGTTTCCACCACAAATGCCAGGGTCCGAGGCCACCAGCGCGCCGTAGCATCATGAGCCCAAGCAAACACTACCAAAAACGAAATGGTTAAATCCGCACGGAGAAACTCAGCAAGCACACGCCAACTTGACTCGTCTGCACCGCCGCTCGCAGGTGCTGGGCGAGCCAAGCCGGACCTGACCAACCTCTACCTCCGTGCGCAGAACCGGGCGATCCTCCGCACTGCCGTGCACAGGAAAAGTCAAGGAAGAGCCGGACAAAGCTGGTCCGCACCGCCGCGCGCAGGAACTGGGTAGGATCCAAGCCAAACTGTGCAGGTCGCACCGTCGCACGCAGGAACAGGATAATCCATGCTGGATCTAGTCTGCCCGAGCCATCAGAAGTACTCGACAAACTAAAATGGCGCCACAGCTCATGAAGCCGGGCGTAGACACGTTTGAGGGAGAGAGACCACCAACATTCCCAACACCATCGAGGCGCAGAACACAGCCACACTCCTCCGGCACCTGAGGCCACCTCGGGCCAAGCCCTCCGGCCAGAAGAGAGGCTAGATCTGTTGTGGTTTTGATGATTATGTGTTTGCATGAAGCCTCCGCATCCTTAAAATTATATATACATTCCAAACACATTTTATAGGTTGTGAACTGTGCCAGAGTTTTAATAGGTCTTTCCCTTTTCCAAAAAACAAATAAATTCAAAAACCCTTTTCTATTTGTCCATTTTAAATTTCAGTTTTGCTAAAGCACATCTAGATGTCCCATAAGTATCGCACATATAAGTTCTATGTCATTGATTTTACATCGAGATTCGTGTGGATATTTTCTTTTTCTTTTTTCTTGTTTTCTTTATATTTAATTTATTCACTTAGATATGCAATAACTAGAGCACATCTAGATGTGCCCTAGATACACCCTTTTAATTTCACCATTACATAGAAGGACCCAATAGTTAGTGAGGTTGCCGGGAGGATGCCTCAATTGCGAACATTTTAGATGGCAAATTTAATTGTATGGTATGTCAATTTCTGCAAAGAAAAAGAAAAAAATATGGCCAAAAGGCTGGATTTGCCATCTCGTACCAATAAGTAAAGTTGCAAAAAACATTTATGTGCCATCTCCTCCCATGTGACGTTCACCAGTTATCATTTCCGTAAATAGAAACCCTTTTGGATTTTCAATTGGAGTGAAAGAATATTCAAATATCACACAAGAAATTGATTAGAAAAGAATTAATTCTTTACATCATAATAATATAATACTAACTTAGTAGAAAAAGAAGTTTCAGCTCTTTTCAGGCTCGTTTCTAGCCAATTCTTCCGTAACTCTGGCAACTTCTGGGTTTTATCTGCCCCGGAAGCCGTCGTTTCACGCAGCCCGCGAGAAACAACAAATTTGAATTTGCCAGCCGGCCGGCCACCTACCGACCCTCCCGCCGTCGTGCCCCGTGCCCCATCTAGATCTAGAGGCCACAGTCACGAATGTGATGGAAGAAGCCCGACACGCGCCTCTCCCCCACGCAACGCGTGGCCTCGGAAGAGTGACTCCGCGCGCCACCCATGCTGACGCCGCAACCCCCGACCTCCGGGGAGCTTGCGCGCGGCGCTCGCCCACTGAGCTCTCTGCACGTACGTACGTCGACGGTCAGCGCCCTCGCGTTTCCAGACACGATCACTCCGCCTATAAATCCACGCGCCCCGCCGGACGCAGATCACACAGCAAGAAGAAGAATTCAACTCCGGCACTGTTAAGCTGCACTGCACTCCTGTACCCAGTAGCCCCATCCACAGCCACGTCCGATCGATCGCCATGGCGCAGGCGGAGAGCGAGCGCATGCGCGTGGTCATGTTCCCGTGGCTGGCGCACGGCCACATCAGCCCGTACCTCGAGCTGGCCAAGCGCCTCATCGCCAGCGCCTCCGACGGCCACCACCTAGACGTCGTCGTCCACCTCGTCTCCACGCCGGCCAACCTCGCGCCCCTCGCGCACCACCAGACGGACAGGCTCAGGCTCGTGGAGCTCCACCTGCCGGCGCTCCCTGACCTCCCGCCCGCGCTGCACACCACCAAGGGCCTCCCCGCCCGCCTCATGCCCGTCCTCAAGCGCGCCTGCGACCTCGCCGCGCCGCGCTTCGGCGCGCTCCTCGACGAGCTCTGCCCGGACATCCTCGTCTACGACTTCATCCAGCCGTGGGCGCCGCTCGAGGCCGAGGCGCGCGGCGTCCCGGCGGTCCACTTCGCCACCTGCGGCGCCGCCGCCACGTCGTTCTTCATCCACTGCCTCAAGACGGACCGGGCCGCCAGCGCCTTCCCGTTCGAGAGCATCAGCCTCGGCGGCGCCGACGAGGACGTCAAGTACACGGCGCTGGTCGCCGTCCGCGAGGACAGCACCGCCCTGGTTCCCGAGCGCGACCGCCTGCCGCTCAGCCTGGAGCGCTCGTCCGGGTTCGTGGCCGTCAAGTCCTGCGCCGACATCGAGCGCAAGTACATGGACTACCTGTCCCAGCTCTTGGGCAAGGAGATCATCCCCACCGGCCCGTTGCTCGTCGACTCCGGTGGGTCGGAAGAGCAGCGCGACGGCGGGCGCATCACGCGGTGGCTCGACGGCGAGGAGCCTGGCTCCGTGGTGTTCGTCTCCTTCGGCAGCGAGTACTTCATGTCGGAGCGCCAGATGGCGCAGTTGGCGCGCGGGCTGGAGCTCAGCGGGGTGCCCTTCCTGTGGGCGGTGCGGTTCCCGAACGCAGAGGACGACGCCCGCGGCGCGGCGAGGTCCATGCCGCCGGGGTTCGCGCCCGCGCGCGGGCTGGTGGTGGAAGGGTGGGCGCCGCAGCGGCGCATCCTGTCGCACCCTTCCTGCGGCGCGTTCCTGACCCACTGCGGGTGGAGCTCGGTGCTGGAGTCGATGGCGGCGGGGGTGCCGATGGTGGCGCTGCCGCTGCACATCGACCAGCCGCTGAACGCCAACCTCGCGGTGGAGCTGGGCGCGGCGGCCGCGCGCGTGAAGCAGGAGCGGTTCGGGGAGTTCATGGCGGAGGAAGTGGCGTGGGCGGTGCGCGCGGCTGTGAAGGGGGAGGAAGGGGAGGCGGCGAGGCGCCGCGCGAGGGAGCTGCGGGAGGTGGTGGCGCGGAACAACGGCGACTGCCGGCAGATCGCGACGCTGCTGCAGAGGATGGCGCGGCTCTGCGGCAAGGGCCAGGCCGTGCCAAATTAGTGGGCCTTTTAAAATGTTTTTGGTCGAAAATGAAATGCGTCTAACAAATATGTTAATGCATGTCAACAAAAATTATATCACTCGATTTGTATTTGAACATAGTTTGTAATGACATAACTTTTTGTGACATGCATGAAATTTTGTTAGTTAAATTTACGTTCTAAATTTGGCACAAAATATAATGAGGTCCAATAAACCAGGACAAAGGTAGTAGCAATTATATGTGCTTATTTCCTTAACTGGTCCACACAACCAGCCAGCAGCATTGCCTCCTCGCTTGTGAGCTTGTCGCGATGTTGGCTCGTGAGCTCGTGGTAGATCTAGCCATCTGTCAGCCGGTGATGCGAGGAGAGCGAGGTTGTAGTGCTCTTTCTCCTGTGTCTGTCTTATAGTGCAGTCGGTATGAAACAATGCGAGCAAGGGCGTCGACTCGTTGTCGTAGGCTTCCTCCACCGCCATGTCATTGTCACTCACCTTCGGCGAGCTCATCAGGATGCCTATTTCTATCTACCTGCATGGCGGTCCTAGCAGTTTGCCGCAAGGCCGATTACCTCGTGCTTTTGCTTCGCCGAGAGGCTTCCACAACACTCTCGAGCTTGCGGTCATGACAGAGGTGATGCACGGAGGAGGATTGTAAGTGGACGACTGGGCATGTTTGTGATGTAGATGGTGCCGGCCGAGAACATGGTTAAATAGCCAGACCAAGCGTCTGTTCAATTTTGGACAGTTGACCAATAGATTGAATTTTTTATTTTTTATAAATATTATCTAAAAATTAAACTAGAATTACCATGCATTCCAAATATGGAGCAAGCGTTTTGGACATGATTTATTTCCTTTCTTTGGCCGCTATAGTCACTGTTGCCCTACGCCCGAAATTGACGGCAGATATAGCGCAACGTGAATGGTCTCGCTGTTTTGGCCACGATGATATTTGACCGTCTCTACGACTCAACAGTCAGTCCAACGACACGAAGGAGAAATGAGCCGCCGGTCCCGCTCCCCCTCGGCCTCGCCGCTGGGTGACCTAGACCTCCGCGTCCACCGTCGCTCCTCCCCGCCGGACGACGGCCGCTCCTTCCTCGCCCCCACGCCCCCGCTGGAGGACGACAACCTCCTCCGCGAGATCCTCGTCCGCCTCCCTCCGCTGCCGACCTCGCTCCCGCGCGCCGCCCTCGTCTGCAAGCGCTGGCGCCGCCTGCTCAAGGACCCCGCCTTCTTCCGCCGCTTCCGCGCGCACCACCGGCGGGCCCCGCTCCTCGGCTTCTTCGCCGGCCTGTGCCGCCCGATCTTCTTCACGCCCACGTTCGACCCACTGGATCGCCTCCCCGCCGGGTGGCTCAACCGGTTCACGTCGAGCGGCGAGGGGCGCGGCCACTTCTGCGGCTGCCGCCACGGCGTCGCCCTCCTCCTCGGCCCGGAGCGGCCCGAAGCCCTAGTGTGGGACCCCATCACCGGCCACCAGCGCCGGGTGCCTTTTCAGCCAGGGTTCCACATCAACAGGTAGGAGACCATCGTTCGGCACGCCGCGATGTTGTGCCCTGCCACCGCCGGCGATGGCGATGGCGGCGGCGATAGCCCGTTTAAGTTGGTGCTACGCTACAGCCACAATGGGATCCTGGCTTGCCTCTACGAATCGGAGTACGGTTTGTGGGGAGATGCGGTCAACACAGCCACTCCTCACGAGATTGATCCGTTAAGCCATAGCATTCTGATTGGGAATAATGCACTTTGATGGAGGATCGATCATGGTGCCCTCCTTGAGTTTGACATTGAAAGGCAGAGCCTGCGTGTGATTGAGCGGCCGACGGATGCTCAACGTACCGCGCAGTCCTTCTTCCATATCTTGCGGACAGAGGATGGCGGCCTCGGCCTTGCCATGTCTTCAGGCGCACCATTCAGCTGTGGGAGAGGAAGTGTAGCCCGGATCGTTGGGTGCGTGGAAAAACCATTGATCTATCTCAGCTCCGTTTATTGGGGCCGACGGAGAGAACATTGGTAATGCCCATACACTATTAGAAAAAAGGCTACTAGTAGCGTCGGTAAAATGTCAACTAGCAGCGCGGGTACCCGCGTTACAGCTAATAATTAGTAGTAGCGCGGGTAGACTTTGTTATTACAGAACCACGCTACTACTAATGAAGTAGTAGTAGCGTGCTTGTAATATTAACGCTAAATACTAGTAGCGCTCAATTTGTTCCCACGCTACTACTAACTATGTACAATTAAAAAAATAAAATCAACCCATACAATTCTGAGAAACAATAGTGATGGAAAAATGTCACTATCACACAGTTGCCATATTCCTTATTCCTGATTCTACTATCACACAGTTGCCATATGTGCTACCACACAGTTTCTCATTCTACATTTTCTCACTCCAATAGTAAGAAAAATGAAAAGGAAAAAATAAAGCTAGTCTGCCGTTGAAATGTCCTTATTCCTGAGTAATATTCGATGGAACGGTGCAATTACACTACAGTCTCATGGATTCACTTTGCCGCTTCAACATCTCATTATCCTGCAGCGGTAGAAATGAGCATCAGCAAGGCATATAGATATAATGAATAAATGGAGAGGAAGCATAATCTCAGACGATACAGGAGAAAAGGACTAAGATTCTGATACAATGCGAATATGCACTGTAAGTACACATATATTTCAGTTACAAAAAAATATTCAATTAAAAAGTGACAAATAACCATAGTTTTAAATAGCCGGCTATAGCCTCGCTATAGCTCCGCTATAGCTGTTTGAGGGTGTTGCCGTTAAATGATTTCATGTACAATTTGCCGGTATAGCTCCGCTATAGCCCACTATAGCTGTTTTTAAGGGTCGCCGCTACATGCCATAACCCGCTATTTAAAACATTGCAAATAACTGAATGAAACTCAGACTATATATTTCAGTTACAAAAAATATTTCAGCTTAGGAATGCACTGTATAAATCAGACTAAATAGATAACACTACCGAAGCTTAAATTTTTAAATGTGCAGTTTAAGTATGAGCACCTACCAACTGAATATAGCTAGCTAGCATAAATGTCAATTGGCACATGATTTTTCTTAGTGCATTTGCACTAGGAAACTAGTCCTAACATATCAATATTTTGATCAGCATTATCCTACAGACCCTGTGTAGCAGAGTTGATGATCTTATTATCCTACAGACCCATCACTCAAGTGCATAACTAACAGTAGTAACCATCAACAGTACAAACGTATGTAATAACATTACTAACTCAAAGAAGATGCTAGGGGTTCATTAAGAATGCTAAATATCTCTAAGTTACCAAAGCTAGTGAGAATGGTCTCGAATTCGTAAACCCACTTCATTTATCTTGTTCCGACTTGTGAATGGCGACTGAATTTGTTTTAGACAGTAAGTAAGGTTGGTAACGGTGCAGCAGAGTGGCAGGATTCAGATACTATTGTAGAAAGAATGGTGGTGGTAATGCGGGAACAGAAGGCGGCACATCTCTAGGAGGAAGCTTAGAGGCACAAAAGTCAATAGGCCAATTCCGTCGAGGAATCTGGGCTCTAGGGGTGACTACGTTCAGTTCAGGCAACTTCATCATCCAAGACGACATGTACGGGCACAACTCCCAACCCGCCGCCTCACCTAGGAGGAGAAGCCAAGAGCGCAGAGAGAATCAACACCCAGGCGGAACAAAGTAAGTCGAGAAGAGAGCACCCACCTCCGTTCCCGGCGACGGCGTCAATGCGCCACCCTGAGGCGGCGGCCGCCAATCTCCCAATGCATCTGGCAAAGGAAAATGCGACGGACGACCAGGGCGGACTCGCCGCGTGCCGGCGCACGGAGGGGCCGCTGGCAACGGACGTGCGGCTCATGCAGGCGAGCGCCATGGGCCCTCCCTCGCTCGCTCGGTGGCCGTCTCTGTCCCTGCCATAACCACCAACTAGCAGCAGTAGCAATCCATCAGACCAGCGACCAAATACGAAATAGAACTGGGATCAACCTCTGGATCACCTGCAGAGTGCTCAGAACTGTTCCCTCCTTTACCTGAACCCAAATGCACCATCAATCATATTTCCAAGATCCATAAAAACAGAAGTAGGTCTGACTTATGAACCCATGGCAATCTGACTTATGATGTTCAATTTTCCATATCAAATGGATAAGTTCAGTCTTCGAACAAAAAAAGCATAAGTTTCAGAAGAATCGAATATATATAGCATTAGTTACATACTAGGTTCTTTTGGTGTCATGCCACGACTGAATAAAAGAAAATGTTTCTTTAACCCAAGAAAATGTCAGAATTTCCATGGCACGTGTCTAAAGACTAGTTATGCGCTGGGGTGTTCTTCTCATGTCAGGAAATAGCATAATTGTGCAGTATGGTTTTTCTGAATCAAGATGTGATTGATCTCTGAATCAAGGTATATACAAATTGGCAATACTTATGCTAGAAGAAACCAGTAAATTTAAGAGCATTAAGATCACTACTTTTTTGTAGATTGGAAAGTACTCCCTCTGTAAAGAAATATAAGAGCATTTAGATCACTACTTCAGTGATCTAAACGCTCTTATATTTCTTTACGGAGGGAATACTAATTTTTTATCTAATTTAAGCTAATTAACTCACATATTCACACTGCGGTAAGCATTCTAGTATCTGGGTTTACACTTCATACTAAAAATTATCTACCTTTCTTTGAACAACCCCAAATTTGTCTACCTATGTCGAGAAATAGGTACAGATAGCGCCAAATTTATACAGAAACTTAAATTACCGACAGCTGAACCAAACCCTGTGTCATTCACATGTATCACATCATTCTCTACTCTTTTCTACTAACATGCACAGATTTAACTAATTCATTGGGCATGGCACATCATACTCTTCTCACGACGCATTACACGGTTTTCTTGTAATAACCCTATTATCTGAGATAAACATCTAAGATCATACTATGTGCACTTGACATTACCTAAGCTCTCCTAGAACTGCATTCTCTATGTCTACATATGCTACAAACATTGCCAAATTTGTACTGAAACATTTTTCTGTCTGTGAATGCTGAAACTCAAATTCAAGAGTCCAATTATCTTTTGGATTATTGAAATGCTGTCGAGGGGGCTCTACCGGTTCATATATAGGTTATAGTACTTGTTTCTCTGTTTGTTACCTAAATTGTTGCCAATAGTTTGTGATATGATTGTTGAACCCGGCGAAATCTAGAACAAAACCGTTTTTGTTTCTATGCACATACAATATATGGATGGTTAAGTTCAGAAATGCTATTTGAGTAATTTGATTTGCACATTTCCCTTTTGTTGTCTTCGTTACAATATTTTCTCTCTCTACAAGTTAGTGTTCATGTCTGTTGATCTTACCAGTAATCCTATATCCGCATTTACGACGTGCATCTATATCTTTCCTTATTGAATTAATATGCAAGTTTCATTAAGGTTTGAATCCTTTGCTGGAGAGTCCTCCTACTAGAATCAGAAATAAATATTGCTTTTCTCCTATTTTCTGTAATTAAGGCCATATCTATTTGAATCGTAGTAGTCATGTTCTTCCTTGTCACTGTTTGATTACTGTCATAATTTGATTTTGTGTGTTTCATGTAATTTGGAACAAAATCAATTGAAAACAGTTATAGTCCTCTAGACAACATAATGATAGGCTGGAAGCATCCTTCACTACTGTGCAAAATGGAGCATTACTATACTGTTTTGCATATATATATTTTTCATCAAATTTGTAGTAGATGTGCCTTTGCTTATTCCAATAGAACATTGTATCTTATGTTAGTAACTGGCTCAAGGTATACATGACTACATTGCCATCTTGAACTAAAACAAGGACAATAATTATGGAATGGAGCGAGTAGCTTTTATTTTAATTTTTGTCAGTTTATTTTGTCTTCTGTTTGTAGGTAATGTGGCTGATGGGGATGATGATGGGCCTAAAATGTTAAACAATGAAATAAATGTTCATGAGTGGTCTCTTGTTACTGCTAGCATGATGTGTCCCTTGATGAGGTGATGTATATTTACCTTGTTCTATATATATAATTTTTGTTATCTAAGGCATCTGACTATTGTGATAAGTATGTAATATTAACTATAAATTTTGTTTACCATGATTATTATGTATTTTCTTGTACAATATTGTAGTTCCACCGATTTAAAAATTTCTAGTATCAGGCAGTTTTTCATGTCTCCTCTTTTCACGTTAGTTTTATAACCGATACTCGCATCTCTACTCTTAATGGAGCAGTTGGTAGTCTCGCTTCCAGGTTTTTTTTTCGTCCCACCACTTTCGTCCGGTTTGTTTCGTAGGTTAACCGTCATAGATTTTTTTCGTCGCCTCCCCCACTTCATCGGTTTATTTTCACTCCACCTTCTCACACAACGAAAAAAACTGAACGGATCAGAACTTTCCATACTGGCGCAAATTATTTAGTAATGTCTTTCTATAAAAGAATCAATCACAATCAATCTCTAAAGATCAAATCTAAATTAATTAATCTTCATAACGTTTGTTTCCTTCCGAATCACGTCCATAACTTTCCTTCCTTGTTTGGGCAGAAACTGTTTGGTAGCAGAGATTAGGAAGCTTCCTATGAGTGTAGTAATAGGAAGTATTCTTTTTCTTGATGATTCGTTTCTGTAGGACCTTGAAGTAGATGTGTTTAGAGGGGGGGGGGGGGTGATTAGACACTTAATGCTAAGGTTGCAGTTTTTAAGCTTTTTCGGTTTAAGTGGAGTTAGGCAGAATTTCAACATTCATAATACATATCAAGCAAGCATGCAAAGAGTATATAGGCAGCGGAAAGTAAAGCATGCAACTTGCAAGAATGTAAAGGGAAGGGTTTGGAGAATTCAAACGCAATTGAAGACACTGATGTTTTTCCCGTGGTTCGGATAGGTGGTGCTATCCTACATCCATGTTGATGGAGACTTCAACCCACGAAGGGTAACGGTTGCGCGAGTCCACGGAGGGCTCCACCCACGAAGGGTCCACGAAGAAGCAACCTTGTCTATCCCACCACGGCCATCGCCCACGAAGGACTTGCCTCACTAGCGGTAGATCTTCACGAAGTAGGCGATCTCTGTGCCCTTACAAACTCCTTGGTTCAACTCCACAATCTTGTCGGAGGCTCGCAAGTGACACCTAGCCAATCTAGGAGACACCACTCTCCAAGAAGTAACAAATGGTGTGTTGATGATGAACTCCTTGCTCTTGTGCTTCAAATGATAGTCTCCCCAACACTCAACTCTCTCTCACAGGGTTTGGATTTGGTGGAAAGAAGATTTGAGTGGAAAGCAACTTGGGGAAGGCTAGAGATCAAGATTCATATGATAGGAATGGAATATCTTGGCCTCAACACATGAGTAGGTGGTTCTCTCTCAGAACATAAGAGTTGGAAGTGTAGATGTGTTCTGATGGCTCTCTCCACGAATGAAGAGGAGGTGGAGGGGTATATATAGCCTCCACACAAAATCCA
Source organism: Triticum monococcum (assembly GCA_034509565.1). Taxonomy (NCBI): domain Eukaryota; kingdom Viridiplantae; phylum Streptophyta; class Magnoliopsida; order Poales; family Poaceae; genus Triticum; species Triticum monococcum. The sequence goes on along the minus strand of CM067842.1, from coordinate 67,696,350 downwards.
ACCGTCACACACAATTTACCAATCTCGGTGGGACCGAATCAACAAACTCAGTCAGACCGAAATAGTAAACCTAGTGACCGTTAGTGATTTTCGGTGGGACCGACATGCAACTCGGTAGGACCGATTTTGTTAGGGTTAGGGCATAACGTAATCTCGGTGAGACCGATTACACAAACTCGGTGAGACCGATTTTGGTAATTAGCTAACCAGAGAGTTGGTCAGGCAAACTCGGTGGGACCGATTTGCTCTTTCGGTGAGACCGAAAAGTTACAAAAAGGAAACACTGAATTTACATTGCAATCTCGGTGGGACCGATCCGCTCTTTCGGTGAGACCGAAAAGTTACGAAAAGGAAACAGAGAGTTTGCAATCCCATCTCGGTGAGACCGAGATCCCTATCGGTAGAACCGATTTGCTAGGGTTTGGCAATGGCTATGACAAGTGAAACTCGGTGGCGCCGGATTGAAAGAATCGGTAAGGCCGAGTTTGGCTTTGGGTTTAGGTCAAATGTGGATATGGGAAAGTAGTTGAGGGTTTTGGAGCATATCACTAAGCACATGAAGCAAGAGGTTCATTAAGAAATACCTCATCCCTCCTTGATAGTATTGGCTTTTCCTAAAGACTCAATGTGATCTTGGATCACTAAAATGTAAAATGAAGAGTCTTGAGCTTTAAGCTTTAGCCAATCCTTTGTCCTTAGCATCTTGGAGAACTTCCCACAACCTTTAGTCCATGCCACTCCATTGTTGAACTTATCTGAAACATACTAGATAGAAACGTTAGTCCAACAAGAGATATGTTGTCATTAATTACCAAAACCACCTAGGGAGCACTTGTGCTTTCAATCTCCCCCTTTTTGGTAATTGATGGCAACATACATCAAAGCTTTAGATAAAGATATAAAGAACACCAGGTAAAGCTTTGGAAGGACATGTAACAAGCATAGGCTCCCCCTACATGTATGCACTCATGTAAATGTGAAATATATCTTGGCCATATGCATCAGAGGCATGTGAGAGCATAACCATGACAGAGTAGGTAATGTGTTACATGTATCTTGGCCATATGCATCAGAGCAAAAGATTATCAAGGAAAATACCTTCATGCTCATGAGTCCTTCTTGCAAACAGTATGTACATAAGCAAGAATTCCTCATACTCATGATTTTGATGCATACACTTACCTTGTAGTCTTTAGCTGGCTTAGGATGGAATGAACCTGCACAAACAAGGTTAGATAACACAGGTATCTCCACTAGCCAGAGCAAACCAAAGAAGCCACAAGAGAACTAAGACTGGGATGACATGTAGAGAGTGAGTACAAGGTACCACATTGGATTCAACATGTCCCCAAGAGTAAAGATATGCAATGAATTTGACTGATTTCTTTCCCTTAGGTGTCTTACTCCCCCTGAATCTTACATGGGATATTGGGAGAAGATAGGAAGCAGAAAATCAGAGCTGAAAGATACAAATGGATAGAACTTAATGCAAATAAGCATATATGAACATGTCTTTCCCCCCAAAAAGACATGTGACATCTCTCCTCTTGAACATCAAGCATCTGGGATCCTTGAGTATTCTCTCCCCCTGGAAATCTCTTTCTCCCCCTTAATACTTTCTCCCTTGTAGGTGATGTGATCTCTCTCTCCTACAAGCTTTGATGTGATCTCTCTCTCCCCCTTTGACATCAATTTCCAAGAAGGGCTTTCTGGAATCCGTCGTATAGGTTTGGTCCTTGAGACTCAGCACAAAGCAATGGATAAAACTGTGATGCTTGTAGAGGACAAGATTCATTGAGTGGAGCTGGATCAGAAGAAATATAGAACAAGTGGCAAACTGTTTTTTCTGTAGTGAAGTCGGTGGCACCGAGTGGCATGTTTCGGTGGTACCGAAAAGATTCGGTTGGACCGAAAACTACAAGTCGGTGAAACCAAGTTCAACACAGAGAAAAACACTTGTCACCTCAGCTCACTAAACATGTAGGATCTCACAAAGATTTGCAATGAATTACCTGAAGGATTTGCATGGAATTGAATGCAGAAAATGCAGAACAAAAACAAAAAGAAAAGTGAAGAAACTGAAAGATCTAGATGAAGTTTTTTTGAAAAAGAGAAAGAAAATAAACATGCATGAGACAAATGCAATAACACAGAAAAGAACACAAGGGAACTTCATCTAGAGTTGGGTGGGGACATAGTCACCTATGTTAGAGTATATTGACTTAGGAGTCAAGTGAGAACACTTGATCATAGGTCATACTCATCATTTAAGCTCAAAATGGGGTTACCATTTTTCATTTAAGCATCTTGATGTATTCACATCTTGTTAAGTTGCTTTGACTCATGTCTTGGAGTAAAGCTTCTCTAAGATGGAATAACATACCTTGGGTGGTGGTGTGGTTCTTGCTCATGTAGTTGAACTTGTGTGGGTGCTCAAGGTTGATGTAGCTCATCAAGAGTTGGGAGCGCCACTTGGAGTTTGAGTTCATCTACCTACATGGGTTAGTTCTTGCAAGGAAGAGCACTTGTGTATCCAAAAATGACAATCATGAAGCTCAACATAGAATTTGTCAAAGGATATGTTTGAATGGTTTTGTGCTTCCTTGTCTTCAACCACCATTGTGTAGAGACTTGGTGATGTAGAGATTGCTCAAGATGTGAGTGAGTCGCAATCTCATGGAATTAGATTCAACCAAGCACCTACATGGGTTAGACAACATGCAAGGTACAAATATATCCAACACATAAGATAGTCATCATAAGAGATATATCATGGATTAGTCATAAGCTCATGTCTTGCATGTATCCAATGGAGTTCCTACTCCAAGTTCGAAGCATCAATAATGTTCAATTCACCTCTCAACCTGCAAAATACTTTCTCATCAAGAGGTTTAGTAAATATATCCACTAATTGCTTATCGGTGCGAACATGCTTAAGATCAATTTCACCCTTAGCAACATGGTCTCGAATGAAATGATGACGAACTTCAATATGCTTAGTTCGAGAATGTTGTACAGGATTATGACCAATTTTGATAGCACTTTCATTGTCACAAAGCAGTGGAACATGTTTCACATAGATCCCCTAATCTTTAAGAGTTTGGGTCATCCAAAGTAATTGAGCACAACATGAACCAGCGGCAATGTATTCCGCTTCGGCAGTGGATAAGGATACCGAGTTTTGTTTCTTGGAAGACCAAGACACAAGAGATCTACCAAGAAATTGACAAGTACCCGAAGTAGACTTTCTATCAACCTTGTCTCCGGCATAATCCGAGTCGGAATAGCCAACAGGATCAAAAGAAGACCTCTTAGGATACCAAATGCCAAAGTTTGGTGTATGAATTAAGTATCTCACTATCCTTTTCACGGCCTTAAGATGACATTCTTTAGGAGCAGCTTGATAACGTGCACACATGCACACACTTAGCATAATGTCGGGACGTGAAGCACATAGGTATAACAAAGAACCAATCATAGAGCGATAAACCTTTTGATCAATCGGTTCACCATCTTTGGTCAAATCAAGATGTCCACTAGTAGGCATGGGTGTAGGCATACCTTTGCTTTCTTGCATATTGAACTTCTTGAATAAGTCCTTGATGTACTTTGTTTGAGAGAAAAATGTACCTTCCTTAGTTTGCTTGATTTGCAAACCGAGAAAGAATTTGAGTTCACTCATCATAGACATCTCAAACTTCTCTAACATTAGCTTTCCAAACTTTTCACTAAAGAGAGGGTTAGTTGAACCAAATATGATATCATCAACATAAATTTGGCATACAAATAGTTCTCCATTAACCCTTTTAGTAAAAAGAGTAGAATCAATTTTACCAATTTCAAAACCACTTGCAATAAGGAACTTGGTCAAGCATTTATACCATGCTCTAGGAGCTTGTTTAAGACTATAAAGAGCTTTGTGAAGTTTGTAAACATGATTTGGGTTCTTAGGATTGATAAAGCTGGGAGGTTGTTTGACATAAACTTCCTCCTCTATTTCACCATTTAGAAAAGCACTTTTGATGTCCATTTGGTACAAGGTGATATTATGGTGATTAGCATAGGCAAGTAAGATGGGAATGGACTCAAGTCTAGCAACGGGAGCATATGTCTCACCATAGTCCATACCTTCGATTTGTGTGTACCCTTGGGCGACGAGACGTGCTTTGTTGCGAACCACTTGTCCATCTTGATCTTGCTTGTTGCGAAACACCCATTTGGTACCAATGTTGTGGTTGTTGTCGGGCTTCTCAACCAATGTCCAAACTTGGTTTCTCTCAAAGTTGTGTAGCTCTTCATGCATAGCGTTTATCCAATCCGGATCTTCCAATGCTTCTTCAACCTTCATAGGTTCAATGCTAGAGATGAATGAATAGTTTTCACAAAAGTTAGCTAAACGAGTTTTTGAGCGAGTGATTCTCCCGGTTAATTTGCTCGACGGGATGATCTTTGGCAATTCTTGCTCGAACTCGTGAGAGCTTTTGCTTGGGTCTTCGTTGAACATCTTCTTCATCTTGTTCTTCTTCTTGGCCTTCTTCATTGTTGACGTTGTCGTTCTCTTGTCGTGGTGGAGAAGGAGGTTGTTGATATTCGTCTTGATGCATTTCCTTGTCTTCTTCATCTTGGTGTGTCCCACTTGTGGATGCTTCTGTATCAATTCTTGGTTCACCTTGTCGTGAAGTAGAAGCTTCCACTTGGACGGACGAGGTACTCTCCTTCACCTCCGTTGGACGAATTTTGCCAATAGACAAGTCTTGGATTGCTTCTGAAGGGTCTTTGTCTCCTGCATCAATTGGCAATTGCTCTACTTGCGAGCCATTATATTCATCAAACTTCACATCTACCGTCTCTTCAACCTTTCGGGTGAAATTGTTGTAGACACGGTAAGTGTGAGAGTTTGAGCCATAACCAAGTAGAAAACCTTCATGAGATTTAGGAGCAAACTTTGAACGACGATGCTTGTCAAGAATGTAGCACTTTGAGCCGAATACTCGAAAGTATCCAACTTGGGGTTTGTTACCGGTGAGGAGCTCGTATGCCGTCTTGCCGAGTAGCTTGTGAAGATACAAGCGATTTGTTGCATGACAAGCTGTCTCAACCGCTTCTGCCCAAAAGTGCTTCGGCGTCTTGTATTCATCAAGCATCATTCTGGCCATTTCGATGAGCGTCTGTTTCTTCCTCTCAACAACTCCATTTTATTGAGGTGTGTACATAGCCGAGAACTCATGTGAAATCCCTTCTTCGTCAAGAAAGGTGTCCACATTTGCGTTCTTGAACTCCATTCCGTTGTCACTCTGAACCTTCTTGATCTTCACGTCAAACTGATTTTGGGCCTTCCTAGCGAAGTTTTTGAAGATCTTTTGGATCTGCGACTTGTCATTAAGAAAGAACACCCACATAAATCTTGAAAAACCATCAACTATAACTAGACCAAAAGAATTTCCACTGAGACTCTTGTAGGCATTGGGACCAAAAAGATCCATATGAAGTTGCTCGAGTGGCCTCCTTGTGGTCATGATGTTCTTCACGGGATGCCTTCCTCCAACCTGTTTACCTGCTTGACAAGCACTTCAAAGTCTATCCTTATCAAATATGACATCGTTAACTCCATGGATATGATTTCCTTTAATAAGCTTGTCAAGGTTTCTCATGCCAACGTGACCTAGTCGTCTATGCCACAACCAACCTTTTGAGGATTTAGCAATAAAGCAAGTTTTAGGTTGTGCCTTTTTAGAGAAATCGACAATGTAAAGATCACCTCTACGCATACCGGTAAAGACCATTTTATGATTGTCTCGACGAAATACTTGGCAATCTACCTCAGTAAATAGGACATTCAAACCGAAATCAGCAAGTCTAGATACTAAAAGTAAGTTGTAGCCGAGAGATTCAACGAGCATGACATTTTGAATGGAACTATCATGTGAGATGGCCACCTTACCAAGGCCAACCACTTTACCCTTTGAATTATCACCAAAGGTGACATATTTTCGAGGGCCGTCATTTTCAGCAAGCTCACGGAACATCTCTTCATCTCCGGTCATATGATCAGTACATCCACTATCAAGAACCCATTCCTTTCCTCCTGACACATATCCCCGAAGATTTGCCATCAGACCAAAATGTCTCATTGCATCATCAAGATCGAAGTCACTATCATCATCATCATCATCATCATCATCATAGTATCCATGTTCACCATGATCTTGTGACTCATCATTTCCTAGAGAGGGTAATTCATTAGATAAATGATCATCAAAGTGGTCACTTTTATGAATTCTTATAGCTTCGGATATAATAATTCCAACATCTCCTTTAGCACGCTTGAGATTGGTAAGCTCAACTAGACAATCACCAAAACTAGGATCACTAGAGTTCATCTTACTCAAGGCAATAGATTTATGGAGAATTTCATCCAAAATTTTCAAGGAATGATCGGGAAATCATTCCTCAAGAAATTTCCATATAGCATAGGTACAATTAAGAGTAGGCAAACTAGCAATCAAATTTTTGGGCAATCCTCTAATGATGAGCTCAATAGTTCTAAGATTGCGAATCATGTCAATATCTTCATCTAGGGTAGGATGCAAAGGATCAATATGAGGTGCACAAGGGCTAGCAATATACTTGTTCAAATGATATTGATTGAAAATTACAAGCATCTCATTTTTCCACTCATGAAAATACTCTCCATCAAGAATAGGCATTCTATGTCTAAGACTCCCTAAAGTAGACACATCCATCTTCCTCCAATGGTGATTAAACCAAGGCAATGCAGACCAAAGCTCTGATACCACTTGTAGGACCTTGAAGTAGATGTGTCTAGAGGGGGGGGGGGGTGAGTAGACACTTAATGCTAAAGTTGTAGTTTTTAAGCTTTTTCGGTTTAAGTGGAGTTTAGGCAGAATTTCAACATTCATAATACATATCAAGCAAGCATGCAAAGAGTATATAGGCAGCGGAAAGTAAAGCATGCAACTTGCAAGAATGTAAAGGGAAGGGTTTGGAGAATTCAAACGCAATTGGAGACACGGATGATTTTCCCGTGGTTCGGATAGGTGGTGCTATCCTACATCCACGTTGATGGAGACTTCAACCCACGAAGGGTAATGGTTGCGCGAGTCCACGGAGGGCTCCACCCACGAAGGGTCCACGAAGAAGCAACCTTGTCTATCCCACCATGGCCATCGCCCAAGAAGGACTTGCCTCACTAGCGGTAGATCTTCACGAAGTAGGCAATCTCCTTGCCCTTACAAACTCCTTGGTTCAACTCCACAATCTTGTCGGAGGCTCCCAAGTGACACCTAGGCAATCTAGGAGACACCACTCTCCAAGAAGTAACAAATGGTGTGTTGATGATGAACTCCTTGCTCTTGTGCTTCAAATGATAGTCTCCCCAACACTCAACTCTCTCTCACAGAATTTGGATTTGGTGGAAAGAAGATTTGAGTGGAAAGCAACTTGGGGAAGGCTAGAGATCAAGATTCATATGATAGAAATGGAATATCTTGGCCTCAACACATGAGTAGGTGGTTCTCTCTCAGAACATAAGAGTTGGAAGTGTAGATGTGTTCTGATGGCTCTCTCCACGAATGAAGAGGAGGTGGAGGGGTATATATAGCCTCCACACAAAATCCAACCGTTACACACAATTTACCAATCTCGGTGGGACCGAATCAACAAACTTGGTCAGACCGAAATAGTAAACCTAGTGACCGTTAGTGATTTTCGGTGGGACCGACATGCAACTTGGTAGGACCGATTTTGTTAGGGTTAGGGCATAACATAATCTTGGTGAGACCGATTACCCAAACTCGGTGAGACCGATTTTTGTAATTAGCTAACCAGAGAGTTGGTTAGGCAAACTCGGTGGGACCGATTTCCTCTTTCGGTGAGACCGAAAAGTTACAAAAAGGAAAAACTGAATTTACATTGCAATCTCGGTGGGACCGATCTGCTCTTTCGGTGAGACCGAAAAGTTACGAAAAGGAAACAGAGAGTTTGCAATTCCATCTCGGTGAGACCGAGATCCCTATCGGTAGAACCGATTTGCTAGGGTTTGGCAATGGCTATGACAAGTGAAACTCGGTGGCGCCGGATTAAAATAATCGGTAAGGCCGAGTTTGGCTTTGGGTTTAGGTCAAATGTGGATATGGGAAAGTAGTTGAGGGTTTTGCAGCATATCACTAAGCACATGAAGCAAGAGGCTCATTAAGCAAGACCTCATCCCTCCTTGATAGTATTGGCTTTTCCTAAAGACTCAATGTGATCTTGGATCACTAAAATGTAAAATGAAGATTCTTGAGCTTTAAGCTTTAGCCAATCCTCTGTCCTTAGAATCTTAGAGAACTTCCCACAACCTTTAGTCCATGCCACTCCATTGTTGAACTTATTTGAAACATACTAGATAGAAACGTTAGTCCAACAAGAGATATGTTGTCATTAATTACCAAAACCACCCAGGGAGCACTTGTGCTTTCAGTTTCCATGCATGATGATAGTAAATTAGGCCAACATTCACCACTATTTATCAACGTCATCAATCGTATCCATTCCTACCAGTTTTAAGGGAATCTGCTCGCTATGTCTTTTTTAAGGGGATCCGCTCGCTATGTCTTTTTTAAGGGGATCCGCTCGCTAAGTCGTCGTCGCACGTTATTTTCACAAGCAATTCCCCTAAAAAAGGCGTGGGTATTGGTAGTTGAACACTTACTAGGTTTTCCGCCTGTCCCATCCTCGCGCTGTGCCGCCGCCACCCGCCGAATTTCCAGCCGCCCGAGCCCGTTAACTTCGCCAGCCATCGGGTCGACTGCCCCCGCCCCAAACCCCCATCCCCGATGTCACACCCTAGCTAGATTGTTCATTAGAGTGTGCATCATGTTTACCTTCATCAGAAAATTGAAATGGGGAAAGCAGAACCCCCAGCACCCCCCCCTGAAATCAACTAGGGTTTACTAAAAATAAATTCAATGAACCTGAAATGCCCTTCAAAAATGTTCACCCTCTTTGCCTTGGGTTAGAACCCTTGGGAAAAATGGTGCATATAATTTTAGGTCAACACAAGGGGCATTGATTTAATTCATAAATATTTGAATTTGGGCATTTAAATACTATTAAATAATTCAAATGCTCAAATAATGTTGGAACTATTTTTTGGGCCACTGAAATATTTCAGTAAGTGTCCATAAATATTTTCAGGATTTTATAAAATGATTTAGTATTTAAACTAAATCAAAACAGAATAACAGAAATAGAAAAACACAAAAAAATAAAGAGGGAAAGGCCATGGGCCACTTACCTGGCCCATCTCCAGCTGGCGGCCCAGCCCACCCTGCTGCCTCCTGTCGTCCCCCTCCTCGGACAGAAGGACGCGGGCGTGTGCCCGGCGCTCGCCGGCACGCGCGCGCGCCACCTCCCCCCCTGCGCGCCACCTCCTGCTTCCCGGGCTCCCTCCCAATGCCACGGAGACGGCCACGCACCCCCTGGCCCTCTCATTCCCCTCCCCCGTGCTCATCCCCTCCTCTGGCTCTCCCCCCTCTCTTCCACAGAACGCGGCCGTCGCCGCCGACGAGAACCACCACGGCCACAGCCACCCCCTCGCCCCTCGGTTGTGCCCACGAGCTCCGCAATGTCGTCCTCGACCCCCTCACCGAACCACGCCCCGCCGGAAGCCCTGCATCGTCGACTTCGAGCTCTTCTTCAACCTCGGCCGCCCGAGCTCCTCGCCGTCGATTCGCGCCATCAAGGTCACCCCCGAGCCCGCTAGCCACCCCTACGGCACCGCTGTGAGCTCCCGGTCCTTTTCCCCTTCGCCACGCCGTCGATTTCGCCCCGTAGCCGTTGCCCCGCGAGCACCCGAAGCTCGCCGCCATTGAACCTCGACGCCGTCGTGGCTACGGCCGTGCAAGCCCACGTCCGAGCGCACCACCGTCTCCAACGCGTCCCCAGGAGCCTAACGCAACCACCCATTCGACCTGCCGTGCCCCCTAGCGCTAACCCGCACCAGCCCCTAACTCCGGCCACCGCCGCGAGCTTGCCTCCGGCGAGCTCGGGCCATCTCAGCCCCTGCCGTGTCCACAAATGGATACGGGCGAGTCCTAGCTCCGCGTAGATGCCCTCCGCTGGCCATTTGGTCGCCGGAGGAGGATTTCCGAGCCCCTCCGCCGTCTCTGGCCTCGCCGGCGATGAGCCGGGGTCAACTCCGGCGTGTTTTGACCCCGGGTCGGCTGGGTTGACTCCCCCCCTGACTCACTGACGTGTGGGCCCAGGCGCCTGCTTAATTAATGTTAGTTAATTAGTGTTAATAAAATTAGCTAATTAGTGAGCCACTGACATGCGGGCCCCGCCCGGCTAACTAAGTTAGTTAGGGTTAACTAACTTGGTTAGTTGATTGTGTCACTGACCAGTGGACCCCACTGGTCAGGTTTGACCTGGAGGCGCCCAGTTGACCTGCTAACATCAGGGTGATGTCATGCTGACGCAATAACTCCTTTTCTGGATTTAATTTTATATAGAAAATTCCAGAAAATTGCCTAAACTTCAAAAATTCATAGAAATTCAACCATAACTCCAAATGAGACAAATTATATATGAAAAATTATCAGAAAAATTCAAGGAATCCATCTGTACCATTTTCATGCATGTTTGAACAATATTTGTCCTCTGTTTTGGACAAAACAAATAAAGGGCATTTAAATAATCATATATGGGGTTGGAATTTGAATCTTGTACTCAAACCAACTTCATTTAAATCATAGCTAGTTGCATTAGCTCAAGACACATCCATACTGCCATGTCATAGCATGCATCATATTGTTGCATATCGTCATGTGTTGATTGTGCTCGGTTGTGTTATTCGTGGTAGGTTCTGCCTCCGAGGATATTCACGAGTATCCAACTGAAGGGCAGTATCCCGTTACCACTCCATCAGGCAAGCAACCATTGATCATTCCGATACAACCCATGTTCTCGCTCCTGCTCTTGTTTACTGCATTAAGACAACACGATTCAAACTGCTGTGTGCTATGGTAGTTGAACCCTTATCCTCTGCATGACCTGTCATTGCCACAGTAACTAGATGAAACCCACTAGCATGTGTAGGAGTTGATTGAGCCATGTTTTGTGATTCCTACCTTGCTATGCTTGCTATTCTTAGAGTTGTGTCGGGTCTGGTTCATCTGGGTGATGGGCTAGAGTGAAATGCTTGTGCCAGTAATATGTGGGATGTGTTGAACATGTTTTGGTAAAGGTATCGATGAGAGGCCATGTAGGAGTACATGGTGGGTTGTTTCATTGAAGCCGTCCCTAAGAACTGAGTTCTGTATGCGTGAATTAAGATTCAGCTACTACCACACATTGGGCCCTGAAATATGACCCCGCTCGACTTACCGACCCCTCTCGCCTCAGTCCAGGAGTTGCAACTAGTTTCTGGTGTTTGTAGGATATGTGTTGGCGGCCGTGCGTAGCGCTGACCCTAGGGGTGGGCTATGTTGCGGTAGATACACCATGGCAAGGTGTACCGAGTCACCCGTTTGGTGTCTCGGGAACCCTGTTCACATCGTTCGGGGCCATTGAGGACACCCCGGCCGGATTTCCTTGCGGATGGAACCTGAATAGGCGATGACCCTGGACTAGAGACTTGTGAGGTTAGTCAGGTCGTGGTCTACACCCACGTCGGTTTTCGCTTGAAGTCTGCCGAGCACATTTCGTGTGCAGACGCTAAGTGGTGGAAACATGTGTGACGAAGTACACCCCTGCAGGGTATAAAACTATTCGGATAGCCATGTCCGTGGTAAAGGACTACTTGATTGCATATACAGTTCATAGACAAGTTAATGGATACTACTAAAAGACTCAAGATAAGTGTGAGTACCGAGGATGGCCCCCTCGCAGGATACGAGGGAGGATCCACGGTGGAGTATTGTGATGGTGAGTAGTGGACTCGTGTGCGAAAACTATTTTGCTAAAAGACTCCGTAGGATAGCTTAGCCAAGAGTCAAAGCTGGCTTGCTGCATAAACCCCACCACCTTCTTGAGAATGAGCATGTATAGTAGGTTCTGATGTAAGACTTGCTGAGTACCTTTGTACTCATGTTTGCTTATTTATTGTTTTCAGACGACAACACTGCCCCCTCCGATGGGTTTTACGTAGACCTTGACGTCGACGAGTGACTAGCCACCCAGGTGGTGATCTAGGCCATGGAGGGCCCTATGTAGATAGTCAGGCTTCGAGAAGCCTTCTTTCTTTCTAGAGTCTGTACTCAGACTAGTTGCTTCCGCATGTGCTTGTATGACTGTATGACTTGAGTGTCGGGTCATGTGAACCCTACCTGTATGGATATGTTATGTATGGCTCCCTAGAGCCTTTAAATAAAGTACTTGAGTTATAGAGTTTTGTTGTGATGCCATGTTGTATGTACTCATATCGGGCATATTGTGTGTATGTTTGAAATGCTTGGTATGAGTGGGATCCGACAATCTAGTTGTTTGTCCTTCGCAGCCTTTCTTATGGGGAAATGTAGTCTAGTGCTCCTCGAGCCATAGTAGTCCGCTACAGCCCGGTTCACCGAAGTCCTGCTAGCCCAGCACTACTGTTCAGGACACTTGACTGGCCGGCATGTGTTTCACTTCGTCCCTATGTCTGTCCCTTCGGGGAAATGTCACGCGGTGATCTCCGGAGTCCTGTCTAGCCTGCTACAGCCTGGGATCCCCGGAGTCCTGTTAGCCCAGTGCTACAGCCCGGAATCACTCGTTGATGACCGACATGTTCGATGTGATTCATGTATGCCTGTCTCCATAGGTCTGTGCCGCTTTGGGTTCACGACTAGCCATGTCGGCCCGGGTTCTCGGTCATATGGATGCTAGCGACATTGTCATATACGCGAGCCAAAAGGCGCAAACGGTCCCGGGCCATGGTAAGGCGACACCCGTGGGATACCGTGCGTGAGGCCGCAAAGTGATATGAGGTGTTACCGGCTAGATCGATATGGCCTGGAATCGGGGTCCTGACAGCGTTGGCATCAGAGCCGGACTGCCTGTAGGTTCGTTCAGCCAAACTGGTCGATGTCGAGTCTAGAAATGCTTTAGTTATATGTAAGGGAATTGATTGTGGGAGGGAACGTAAGGTTCTTTTACTCCTTTACCTATGCTTCTGATCTGAGTCATTCTCTTCTCAATCAACGTGGGTTAAGGACTAGGCTCTCTTCTTCTATCAGGTTCACGTGTTACTAATCCGTAGTAGTTTATAGGATTATTGCTACGAGTTCCAGTCCAGTTTCTACTATTTTAGTACGTTGCTATTTGAATCAGAACCTTGATATGATGCTGTTGAGCGGTATTGTGAACTGTTGTGGATGTCTCAAATCTTTTTCTGAGCATTTACAGCCGTTATGCTGCCCAATTTTCCCTAGGAATTCTGATGTCTTTGTCTTGTGGTTGTGCTTTCAGATGGCCAACCATTCTCAAAATCAAGTGGTTCGCCTGACTAGGTGCCTCGACGTGCCCGGTCATACTACTATGTTGGTCCGGGTCATGATCAAGACAGGATACCGTTGGTATCCCGAATACACTGTTGAAGAGCAGTTCCGCGACTTTAATCAAAGCCAGTATTTCTGCACCGTCAGGATATTTCCTTCCTATCCTGGATCTACCGAGCCCCTTCACTGTTCCTATGGACTCGGAGTTACCATTGAGATGGCTGTGCAGGATGCTGCCTATTCCATGATGACCATCTTGCGAGTCCGGACTGGCCTGCTTCGGAACACTGACTTCCGTTACATGCCAGCTTCACTTCCGGGAGCGCAGGGGTATCTTCAGGCTATCTATGCTGACTCCACTCAGGAGGACTCATTAACTCGTACCACCGCTGAGATGCTCGAAGATAAGGACCGAGAGAATCGGGCCTTGAGGCTGGAGCTCTTTAATACCCGTGTTGATCATTGGGCCACATTGACTCGGTTTGCACCCGCGGTGCAAGCTGGATGTATGGATACCAGGGATCTGTATCCTGTGAGAGCAGCTCTGCCAGACATGGTGGATTGGCGTGATGTGGGAGGCATCACCCCACCCCTTGGTCCCCGCAGGCCACCGTTTGTTGGTCCAAGACCTCATCCTAGCCCCTATGGTCTACAGGCTCCTCAGGACCGTCTGTTTTCGGATGATCACGTTGAACTTCCAGGCTATGGAGGTGACTTCTATGAGGACTACTATGGAGCTATCTGAGTTAGTAGTAGTACCACTAGTATTGTAGTAGTTGTATCCCCACTGTCCTGTGTGACTTGTGGAATACGACTTGGTGTGTAATCGATTCCGGAGGTGTAGACAAATAATGTATAGGGACTCGGAATGCCTCCGATGAGATGTAACGTCTACCTTCATAGTTGTACTGTAGCATGGGCTTGTACTAAACTATGTATGACGAGTATGACCGTTGGTGTATATATGGCAGTTTTATATTACCATGGCATACGAATGAGCATCTCTGCATTCCGCGTTATCCTTACATTCTGCACTTCCTTGTTAAGTTTGAGCCATCCTTGTCTAAACCGTTGTCTTGTTTCCTCCTAGGATGGTCAACACCCGCGGCAACCCTGCTGCCCCGGAGCAGGGGGAAGCCAATGCAGCTAGAGGTGAAAATTTGCCTCACCCGCCTTCCCTGGCCGAAGTGATGCTGGAGGCGGAAAGGAACAAGCGTGAGACCAACCGCCTGCTGGAGCGGATTGAGCAGAACACTGCACGCCACCCACGAAATGACCTGGTGTCAATCAACGACTTTATCAAGCTGTACCCACCAAAGTTTAACCATTCCGTCGAGCCCCTCGATGCGGATGATTGGCTTCGCAGCATCACCCACAAGCTACGTTCTGCCAACGTAGCTGAAGCCGACAAGGTTACCTATGCTGCTTATCATCTCGAGGGCCCCGCTAGCCATTGGTGGGAAAACTACGAAGCTATGCGCCCGGTCGGCCAAATCACTACCTGGGCTGAGTTCAGCGAGGCTTTCCGTGAGCATCACATTCCGGAAGGTCTCATGGATCGCAAGAGGGAGGAGTTCTGCAACTTCACCCAAGGAAGGCTGACTGTGGATGCATATAGCCGAGAATTTGGGAACCTGGCACGCTATGCTCCTGAAGAGGTTTCTACTGACGCCAAGAAGCAGGCAAGGTTCCGCAAGGGACTTAGCCCCGAGCTTCGCCGTGATCTCCGTCTGCACGAGTGCACATCCTTCCAGAAGCTGGTCAATAAAGCTATCAGTGCTGAGACAGGCCAGACTGATTATGACGCTTCACGCAAGCACTCCCGTGATTTTGGGTCTTCATCCGGCTCTGGAGCTCAGAAGCGCCGGGTGTGGATTCCAAGCACCGCACTGCCACCCAGATTCACCCCGAGGCCATCCTTTGAGGCGCCTCGTCCCAACCAGCAATTTGCACCGCCCAAGCCCTATGGTGGCCCCGCTGCTAATGTTGCTCCACGCCCCACTGTGGTAACATGCTTCAAGTGTGGAGAACCGGGTCACTATAGTCGAGAGTGTCCCCAGAACAACCCCAATCAAGCTGGAAAGTCCGTTGGCCGTGGTAAGCCCGCGGGAAAGACTTTCTACGCCAAGCCGGCCACTACTACACATGGCCATGTCAACTATGTTTCAGCCGAAGAGGCTCATGAGGATCCCAACGTCGTCCTTGGTACGCTCCTTGTTAACTGCCATCCAGCATCTGTTCTTTTCGATACTGGAGCATCTCATTCATTCATATCCGAGAATTATGCTCGGTTGCATAACACGACATTCTGTGACATGCCCACTTCCATGGTAATTCAAACTCCGGGATCCAAATGGCAAACTTCTAAGGTAAGCCATGGGAACGAAATTCTTGTCGATAGGCTTGTTTTCCTCGCATCTTTAATAGCTCTCATGTCCTCCGACATAAACATCATCTTGGGTATGGACTGGATGTCGGCTCATTATGCCAAGATCGATTGTGCCACTAGAACCGTTCAACTTACTCATCCCTCGGGCAAGACAGTTAATGTCTTAACTTGAGTGGCCAAGCGCCAACTTTACTCTCTCAATGCCAACCCTCTTCCAGACCTTGAGGACGTTCCCGTAGTCCGAGACTTCCCGGATGTGTTTCCGGAAGAACTGCCAGGTGTTCCACCTGACCGGGATGTCGAGTTTGTGATAGACCTTGTTCCAGGAATCGTTCCAATTGCTAGAAGACCCTACAAGATGGCACCCTTAGAACTAGCCGAGCTTAAGAACCAACTCGATGAGTCCTTGAACAAAGGGTTCATCCGTCCTAGCTCCTCCCCTTGGGCTTGCCCCGTCCTCTTCGTCAAGAAGAAGGATGGAACGGATTGGATGGTTGTGGATTACCGACCCGTTAATCTGGTCACCATCAAGAACAAATACCCGCTTCCCAGGATCAACGACCTGTATGACCAGCTTGCTGGATCCTCAGTCTTCTCCAAGATGGATTTGAGGTTGGGCTACCATCAAATCAAAATCAGAAACGGGGACATTCCCAAAACGGCTTTTGTTACTCGTTATGGCCAATACGAGTACACCGTCATGTCCTTCGGTTTAACCAATGCCCCGGCCACTTTCTCTCGGTTAATGAACTCGGTTTTCATGGAGTACTTGGACAAATTCGTCGTAGTATACCTCGATGACATACTCATCTACTCCAAGAATGAAGAGGAACATGCCGAACATCTAAGGCTGGTATTGATGAAACTTCGAGAGCATCGCCTTTATGCCAAATTCTCCAAGTGTGAATTTTGGTTGTGAGAAGTGACCTATCTAGGCCATGTAATCTCTGGTAAGGGTATTGCTGTCAATCCCGAGCGAGTTCAAGCCGTCCTTGATTGGACTCCACCTGAAACGGTCAAGCAAGTTTGGAGTTTCCTTGGCCTAGCGAGCTATTGCCGCCGCTTCGTCGAGAATTTCTCCAAGGTTGCTAAACCTCTAACTGAACTCCTCAAGAAAGATAAAAAGTTCGAGTGGACTCCACAGTGCGAGTTCAGTTTTCAGGAACTGAAAAGACGCCTGACATCTGCTCCCGTACTGGTACCACCAGATTTCTCCAAGGACTTTATTATCTATTGCGACGCCTCGCGACAAGGACTAGGTTGCATACTCATGCAAGATCTTCAGGTAATTGCCTATGCTTCACGGCAATTACACCCACATGAGGAAAATTATCCCACACATGATCTAGAGCTTGCAGCTGTAGTCCATGCACTCAAAACCTGGCGACATTACCTTCTCGGTAATCGTTGCGAGATCTTCACCGATCACCAAAGCTTGAAATATATCTTCACCCAACCAGATTTGAATCTCAGGCAAAGACGTTGGGTCGAGCTGATCTCGGATTACGACTTAGGAATAACTTACACCCCTGGCAAAGCCAATGTCATGGCCGATGCGCTAAGTCGTAAGTCCTACTGTAACAACCTGATGTTACAACAAAGTCAACCGCTTCTCCATGAGGAATTTCGCAAGCTTAATCTTCACATTGTTCCTCAAGGATTCTTATCTACTCTGGTGGCGAAACCTACCCTTATGGATCAAATCATAGCTGCCCAAAAGCGTGATAAGGGCATATCCCGGATTAAGGAAAACATTGCTAGCGGAGTAGCTAAATGTTTTTCCATGGATGAACAAGGTGCTGTCTTCTTTGAGAACCGCCTGGTGGTTCCCAAGAACCAACATCTACGCCAGATGATCCTTAAGGAAGCTCATGAATCCCCTCTCACCATTCATCCCGGTAGTACTAAAATGTATCAAGACCTACGCCAGAGGTTTTGGTGGACTAGGATGAAGAGAGAAATCGCTCAATACATTGCTAATTGCGATGTTTGTCGTCGTGTTAAAGCAGAGCATCAACGGCCTGCTGGCACCCTTCAACCTTTGGCTATTCCTGAATGGAAATGGGACAAAATCAGTATGGATTTCATCACTGGGTTTCCCAGGACCAAGAGGGGGAATAATGCCATCTTCGTCGTGATCGACCGTCTATCCAAAGTAGCCCATTTTCTACCTGTTCGTGAGAGTATCACCGCTAGCCAGCTAGCTGACCTATACATCTCCCGAATAGTGTCTCTTCATGGTGTCCCATTGGAAATTAACTCAGACCGTGGAAGTCTCTTCACCTCTCGATTTTGGGAAAGTTTCCAAAATGCTATGGGAACTCATCTCTCCTTTAGCACCGCCTTCCATCCTCAATCAAGTGGTCAAGTAGAGCGAGTCAATCAAATTTTGGAAGATATGCTCCGAGCTTCTGTTATCTCGTTCGGAATGAGTTGGGAGAAATGCCTTCCATTCGCGGAGTTTGCTTATAACAATAGCTATCAAGCTAGTTTGGGCAAGGCTCCCTTCGAAGTTCTCTATGGACGAAAATGTCGAACGCCTCTTAACTGGTCAGAAACCGGGGAAAGACAACTCTTTGGCCCGGATATGATTCAGGAAGCAGAAGAGCAGGTTCGCGTTATTCGTGAGAAATTGAAAACAGCCCAATCTCGCCAAAAGAGTCAATATGATCGTAAGCATAAGCCTATGACATTTGAAATTGACGAGAAAGCCTACCTTCGGGTTACCCCGTTAAAGGGAACCCATCGCTTCGGTATCAAAGGCAAATTGGCTCCTCGTTACATTGGACCCTTTCGCATTCTTGCCAAACGAGGAGAAGTTGCCTACCAATTGGAACTACCTCCGCATCTTTCCAGAGTTCATGATGTCTTCCACGTTTCGCAACTCAGGCGTTGCTTCGCAGATCCTATCCGTGGAGTGGACCACGAAACGCTTGATTTACAAGATAACCTTTCTTATCGGGAATACCCCGTTCGTATCCTTGATCAAGCCGAGCGTACCACTCGACGTCATAATATCAAGTTTCTCAAGGTTCAATGGTCACACCATTCCGAGGAAGAAGCCACTTGGGAAAGGGAGGATCCTCTTCGACTCGAGTACCCCACCTTCTTCTCAGATGATCCTAAATCTCGGGACGAGATTCTATTGAGTGGGGGTGAGTTGTCACACCCTAGCTAGATTATGCATTAGAGTGTGCATCATGTTTACCTTCATCAGAAAATTGAAATGGGGAAAGCAGAACCCCCAGCACCCCCCCTGAAATCAACTAGGGTTTACTAAAAATAAATTCAATGAACCTGAAATGCCCTTCAAAAATGTTCACCCTCTTTGCCTTGGGTTAGAACCCTTGGGAAAAATGGTGCATATAATTTTAGGTCAACAAAAGGGGCATTGATTTAATTCATAAATATTTGAATTTGGGCATTTAAATACTATTAAATAATTCAAATGCTCAAATAATGTTGGAACTATTTTTTGGGCCACTGAAATATTTCAGTAAGTGTCCATAAATATTTTCAGGATTTTATAAAATGATTTAGTATTTAAACTAAATCAAAACAGAATAACATAAATAGAAAAACACAAAAAAATAAAGAGGGAAAGGCCATGGGCCACTTACCTGGCCCATCTCCAGCTGGCGGCCCAGCCCACCCCGCTGCCTCCTGTCGTCCCCCTCCTCGGACAGAAGGACGCGGGCGTGTGCCCGGCGCTCGCCGGCACGCGCGCGCGCCACCTCCCCCCCTGCGCGCCACCTCCTGCTTCCCGGGCTCCCTCCCAATGCCACGGAGACGGCCACGCACCCCCTGGCCCTCTCATTCCCCTCCCCCGTGCTCATCCCCTCCTCTGGCTCTCCCCCCTCTCTTCCACAGAACGCGGCCGTCGCCGCCGACGAGAACCACCACGGCCACAGCCACCCCCTCGCCCCTCGGTTGTGCCCACGAGCTCCGCAACGTCGTCCTCGACCCCCTCACCGAACCACGCCCCGCCGGAAGCCCTGCATCGTCGACTTCGAGCTCTTCTTCAACCTCGTCCGCCCGAGCTCCTCGCCGTCGATTCGCGCCATCAAGGTCACCCCCGAGCCCGCTAGCCACCCCTACGGCACCGCTGTGAGCTCCCGGTCCTTTTCCCCTTCGCCACGCCATCGATTTCGCCCCGTAGCCGTTGCCCCGCGAGCACCCGAAGCTCGCCGCCGTTGAGCCTCGACGCCGTCGTGGCTACGGCCGTGCAAGCCCACGTCCGAGCGCACCACCGTCTCCAACGCGTCCCCAGGAGCCTAACGCAACCACCCATTCGACCTGCCGTGCCCCCTAGCGCTAACTCGCACCAGCCCCTAACTCCGGCCACCGCCGCGAGCTTGCCTCCGGCGAGCTCGGGCCATCTCAGCCCCTGCCGTGTCCACAGATGGATGCGGGCGAGTCCTAGCTCCGCGTAGATGCCCTCCGCTGGCCATTTGGTCGCCGGAGGAGGATTTCCGAGCCCCTCCGCCGTCTCTGGCCTCGCCGGCGACGAGCCGGGGTCAACTCCGGCGTGTTTTGACCCCGGGTCGGCTGGGTTGACTCCCCCCCTGACTCACTGACGAGTGGGCCCAGGCGCCTGCTTAATTAATGTTAGTTAATTAGTGTTAATAAAATTAGCTAATTAGTGAGCCACTGACATGCGGGCCCCGCCCGGCTAACTAAGTTAGTTAGGGTTAACTAACTTGGTTAGTTGATTGTGTCACTGACCAGTGGACCCCACTGGTCAGGTTTGACCTGGAGGCGCCCAGTTGACCTGCTGACATCAGGGTGATGTCATGCTGACGCAATAACTCCTTTTCTGGATTTAATTTTATATAGAAAATTCCAGAAAATTGCCTAAACTTCAAAAATTCATAGAAATTCAACCATAACTCCAAATGAGACAAATTATATATGAAAAATTATCAGAAAAATTCAAGGAATCCATCTGTACCATTTTCATGCATGTTTGAACAATATTTGTCCTCTGTTTTGGACAAAACAAATAAAGGGCATTTAAATAATCATATATGGGGTTGGAATTTGAATCTTGTACTCAAACCAACTTCATTTAAATCATAGCTAGTTGCATTAGCTCAAGACACATCCATACTGCCATGTCATAGCATGCATCATATTGTTGCATATCGTCATGTGTTGATTGTGCTCGGTTGTGTTATTCGTGGTAGGTTCTGCCTCCAAGGATATTCACGAGTATCCAACTGAAGGGCCGTATCCCGTTACCACTCCATCAGGCAAGCAACCATTAATCATTCCGATACAACCCATGTTCTCGCTCCTGCTCTTGTTTACTGCATTAAGACAACACGATTCAAACTGCTGTGTGCTACGGTAGTTGAACCCTTATCCTCTGCATGACCTATCATTGCCACAGTAACTAGATGAAACCCACTAGCATGTGTAGGAGTTGATTGAGCCATGTTTTGTGATTCCTACCTTGCTATGCCTGCTATGCTTAGAGTTGTGTCAGGTCTGGTTCATCTGGGTGATGGGCTAGAGTGAAATGCTTGTGCCAGTAATATGTGGGATGTGTTGAACATGTTTTGGTAAAGGTATCGATGAGAGGCCATGTAGGAGTACATGGTGGGTTGTTTCATTGAAGCCGTCCCTAAGAACTGAGTTCTGTATGCGTGAATTAAGATTCAGCTACTACCACACATTGGGCCCTGAAATATGACCCCGCTCGACTTACCGACCCCTCTCGCCTCAGTCCAGGAGTTGCAACTAGTTTCTGGTGTTTGTAGGATATGTGTTGGCGGCCGTGCGTAGCGCTGACCCTAGGGGTGGGCTATGTTGCGGTAGATACACCATGGCACGGTGTACCGAGTCACCCGTTTGGTGTCTCGGGAACCCTGTTCACATCGTTCGGGGCCGTTGAGGACACCCCGGCCGGATTTCCTTGCGGATGGAACCTGAATAGGCGATGACCCTGGACTAGAGACTTGTGAGGTTAGTCAGGTCGTGGTCTACACCCACGTCGGTTTTCGCTTGAAGTCTGCCGAGCACATTTCGTGTGCAGACGCTAAGTGGTGGAAACATGTGTGACGAAGTACACCCCTGCAGGGTATAAAACTATTCGGATAGCCGTGTCCGTGGTAAAGGACTACTTGATTGCATATACAGTTCATAGACAAGTTAATGGATACTACTAAAAGACTCAAGATAAGTGTGAGTACCGAGGATGGCCCCCTCGCAGGATACGAGGGAGGATCCACGGTGGAGTATTGTGATGGTGAGTAGTGGACTCGTGTGCGAAAACTATTTTGCTAAAAGACTCCGTAGGATAGCTTAGCCAAGAGTCAAAGCTGGCTTGCTGCATAAACCCCACCACCTTCTTGAGAATGAGCATGTATAGTAGGTTCTGATGTAAGACTTGCTGAGTACCTTTGTACTCATGTTTGCTTATTTATTGTTTTCAGATGACAACACTGCCCCCTCCGATGGGTTTTACGTAGACCTTGACGTCGACGAGTGACTAGCCACCCAGGTGGTGATCCAGGCCATGGAGGGCCCTATGTAGATAGTCAGGCTTCGAGAAGCCTTCTTTCTTTCTAGAGTCTGTACTCAGACTAGTTGCTTCCGCATGTGCTTGTATGACTGTATGACTTGAGTGTCGGGTCATGTGAACCCTACCTGTATGGATATGTTATGTATGGCTCCCTAGAGCCTTTAAATAAAGTACTTGAGTTATAGAGTTTTGTTGTGATGCCATGTTGTATGTACTCATATCGGGCATATTGTGTGTATGTTTGAAATGCTTGGTATGAGTGGGATCCGACAATCTAGTTGTTTTTCCTTCGCAGCCTTTCTTATGGGGAAATGTAGTCTAGTGCTCCTCGAGCCATAGTAGTCCGCTACAGCCCGGTTCACCGGAGTCCTGCTAGCCCAGCACTACTGTTCAGGACACTTGACTGGCCGGCATGTGTTTCACTTCGTCCCTATGTCTGTCCCTTCGGGGAAATGTCACGCGGTGATCTCCGGAGTCCTGTCTAGCCTGCTACAGCCCGGGATCCCCGGAGTCCTGTTAGCCCAGTGCTACAGCCCGGAATCACTCGTTGATGACCGACATGTTCGATGTGATTCATGTATGCCTGTCTCCATAGGTCTGTGCCGCTTTGGGTTCACGACTAGCCATGTCGGCCCGGGTTCTCGGTCATATGGATGCTAGCGACATTGTCATATACGCGAGCCAAAAGGCGCAAACGGTCCCGAGCCATGGTAAGGCGACACCCGTGGGATACCGTGCGTGAGGCCGCAAAGTGATATGAGGTGTTACCGGCTAGATCGATATGGCCTGGAATCGGGGTCCTGACACCCGAGCACTAGCTATCGCCGCGTTGCCACCCCAAGCTCCAAGCCACCCGGAACGAATCAAGCGCCGTCCCGACACCGCCATCGCCGGCCCAGCACCTCCAGCCTTGCATGGACAGCTTGAATGTGCAGTCTCCCTTGCTGCCTCACCTTCTGCCAGCGCATGCAGCGGTGGGGTTGGACGCGTGCTTGCTTGCTAGCTTGCTCTCCGTGCGTACGTACTTGCTCTGCGTGCGTCGCACCGGCCAATGCGCATGACGCGTGTGTGCCTGCTTTTCTGTATGTGTATGCCAGCGCGATGCGTGTGTGCGTTGTTGTGTGTGTATGATATAGATGGCCCGAGTGTGTGCATGCTATGCTCTGCTCTCTGCTGATCTATGTGTTGGTGCTCCTGCTATATGTGAAGGAAATATGCCCTAGAGGCAATAATAAAGTTATTATTTATTTCCTTATATCATGATAAATGTTTATTATTCATGCTAGAATTGTATTAACCGGAAACATAATACATGTGTGAATACATAGACAAACTTAGTGTCACTAGTATGCCTCTACTTGACTAGCTCGTTAATCAAAGATGGTTATGTTTCCTAACCATGAACAAAGTGTTGTTATTTGATTAACAAGGTCACATCATTAGTAGAATGATCTGATTGAGATGACCCATTCCATTAGCTTAGCACCCGATCGTTTAGTATGTTGCTATTGCTTTCTTCATGACTTATACATGTTCCTATTGAAGGAAATATGCCCTAGAGGCAATAATAAAGTTATTATTTATTTCCTTATATCATGATAAAAGTTTATTATTCATGCTAGAATTGTATTAACCGGAAACATAATACATGTGTGAATACATAGACCAACAGAGTGTCACTAGTATGCCTCTACTTGACTAGCTCATTAATCAAAGATGGTTATGTTTCCTAACCATGAACAAAGAGTTGTTATTTGATTAACGAGGCCACATCATTAGTTGAATGATCTGATTGACATGACCCATTCCATTAGCTTAGCACCCGATCGTTTAGTATGTTGCTATTGCTTTCTTCATGACTTATACATGTTCCTATAACTATGAGATTATGCAACTCCCGTTTACCGTAGGAACACTTTGTGTACTACCAAACGTCACAACGTAACTGGGTGATTATAAAGGAGTACTACAGGTGTCTCCAATGGTAGATGTTGGGTTGGCGTATTTCGAGATTAGGGTTTGTCACTCCGATTGTCGGAGAGGTATCTCTGGGCCCTCTCGGTAATACACATCACATAAGCCTTGCAAGCATAATAACTAAAGATGTTAGTTATGAGATGATGTATTACGGAACGAGTAAAGAGACTTGCCAGTAACGAGATTGAACTAGGTATTGGATACCGACGATCGAATCTCAGGCAAGTAACATACCGATGACAAAGGGAACAACATATGTTGTTATGCGGTCTGACCGATAAAGATCTTCGTGGAATATGTAGGAGCCAATATGGGCATCCAGGTCCCGCTATTGGTTATTGACCGGAGACGTGTCTCGGTCATGTCGACATTGTTCTCGAACCGTAGGGTCCGCACGCTTAACGTTACGATGACAGTTATTATGAGTTTATGCATTTTGATGTACCGAAGGTTGTTCGGAGTCCCGGATGTGATCACAGACATGACGAGGAGTCTCGAAATGGTCGAGACGTAAAGATTGATATATTGGAAGCCTATGTTTGGACATCGGAAGTGTTCCGGGTAAAATCGGGATTTTTACGGATTACCGGGAGGGTTACCGGAACCCCCCGGGAACCATATGGGCCTTCATGGGCCTTAGTGGAAAAGAGAAAAGGGGCAGCCCATAGTTGGCCGCGCGCCCCCCCTTCCCCAAGTCCTATTAGGACTAGGAGAAGGGGCCGGCCCCCCTCTCTCTCCTTTCCCCCTTGGGAATCCTAGTTGGAATAGGATTGAGGGGGGGAGTCCTACTCCCGGTAGGAGTAGGACTCCTCCCGCGCCCTCTCCTTGGCCGGCGCACCCCTCCCCCTTGGATCCTTCATATACGGGGGCAGGGGGCACCTCTAGACACACAGTTGATCATTGTTGATCGATCCTTAGCCGTGTGCGGTGCCCCTGCCACCAAATTCCACCTCGATCATACCGTTGTAGTGCTTAGGCGAAGCCCTGCGTCGGTAGTACATCAACATCGTCACCACGCTGTCGTGCTGACGGAACTCTTCCTCGACGCTTTGCTGGATCGGAGCCCGATGATCGTCATCGATCTGAACGTGTGCTAAGAACTCGGAGGTGCCGGAGTAACGGTGCTTGGATCGGTCGGATCGGGAAGACGTACGACTACTTCCTCTACGTTGTGTGATCGCTTCCGCAGTCGGTCTGCGTTGGTACGTAGACAACACTCTCCCCTCTCGTTGCTATGCACCACCATGATCTTGCGTGTGCGTAGGAAAATTTTCGAAATTACTACGTTCCCCAACAGTGGCATCAGAGCCTAGGTTTTTATGGTTTGATGTTATTTGCACGAGTAGAACACAAGTAAGTTGTGGGCGATACAAGTCATACTGCCTACCAGCATGTCATACTTTGGTTCGGCGGTATTGTTGGACGAGACGATCTGGACCAACCTTACGCGTACTCTTACGCGAGACCGGTTCCCTCGACGTGCTTTGCACATAGATGGCTTGCGGAAGACTGTCTCTCCAACTTTAGTTGAACCAAGTGTGGCTACGCCCGGTCCTTGAGAAGGTTAAAACGGAGTCTATTTGACGAACTATCGTTGTGGTTTTGATGCGTAGGTGAGATGAGTTCTTACTTAAGCCCGTAGGAGCCACATAAAACTTGCAACAACAAAGTAGAGGACGTCTAACTTGTTTTTGCAGGGCATGTTGTGATGTGATATGGTCAAGGCATGATGCTGATTTTATTGTATGAGATGATCATGTTTTGTAACCAAGTTATCGGCAACTGGCAGGAGCCATATGGTTGTCGCTTTATTGTATGTAATGCAATCGCGATGTAATGCTTTACTTTATTACTAAGCGGTAGTGATAGTCGTAGAAGCATAAGATTGGCGAGACGACAACGATGCTACGATGGAGATCAAGGTGTCGCGCCGGTGACGATGGTGATCATGACGGTGCTTCGGAGATGGAGATCACAAGCACAAGATAATGATGGCCATATCATATCACTTATATTGATTGCATGTGATGTTTATCCTTTTATGCATCTTATCTTGCTTTGATTGACGGTAGCATTATAAGATGATCTCTCACTAAATTATCAAGAAGTGTTCTCCCTGAGTATGCACCGTTGCCAAAGTTCGTCGTGCCCAGACACCACGTGATGATCGGGTGTGATAAGCTCTACGTCCATCTACAATGGATGCAAGCCAGTTTTGCACACGCAGAATACTCAGGTTAAACTTGACGAGCCTAGCATATGCAGATATGGCCTCGGAACACAGAGACCGAAAGGTCGAGCGTGAATCATATAGTAGATATGATCAACATGACGATGTTCACCATTGAAAACTACTCCATCTCACGTGATGATCGGTTATGGTTTAGTTGATTTGGATCACGTGATCACTTAGAGGATTAGAGGGATGTCTATCTAAGTGGGAGTTCCTAAGTAATTTGATTAACTGAACTTAAACTTATCATGAACTTAGTACCTGATAGTATCTTGCTTGTTTATGTTGATTGTAGATAGATGGCTCGTGCTGTTGTTCCGTTGAATTTTAATGCGTTCCTTGAGAAAGCAAAGTTGAAAGATGATGGTAGCAATTACACGGACTGGGTCCGTAACCTGAGGATTATCATCATTGCTGCACAGAAGAATTACGTCCTGGAAGCACCGCTGGGTGCCAGGCCTGCTACTGGAGCTACGCCAGATGTTATGAACGTCTGGCAGAGCAAAGCTGGTGACTACTCGATAGTTCAGTGTGCCATGCTTTACGGCTTAGAATCGGGACTTCAACGACGTTTTGAACGTCATGGAGCATATGAGATGTTCCAGGAGTTGAAGTTAATATTTCAAGCAAATGCCCGAATTGAGAGATATGAAGTCTCCAATAAGTTCTATAGCTGCAAGATGGAGCAGAACAGTTCTGTCAGTGAGCATATACTCAAAATGTCTGGGTATAATAATCACTTGATTCAGATGGGAGTTAATCTTCCAGATGATTGCGTCATTGACAGAATTCTCCAATCACTGCCACCAAGCTACAAGAGCTTCGTGATGAACTATAATATGCAAGGGATGAACAAGACTATTCCCGAGCTCTTCGCAATGCTGAAAGCTGCGGAGGTAGAAATCAAGAAGGAGCATCAAGTGTTGATGGTCAACAAGACCACTAGTTTCAAGAAAAAGGGCAAAGGGAAGAAGAAGGGGAACTTCAAGAAGAACAGCAAGCAAGTTGCTGCTCAGGAGAAGAAACCCAAGTCTGGACCTAAGCCTGAAACTGAGTGCTTCTACTGCAAGCAGACTGGTCACTGGAAGCGGAACTGACCCAAGTATTTGGCGGATAAGAAGGATGGCAAGGTGAACAAAGGTATATGTGATATACATGTTATTGATGTGTACCTTACTAGAGCTCGCAGTAGCACCTGGGTATTTGATACTGGTTCTGTTGCTAATATTTGCAACTCGAAACAGGGACTACAGAATAAGCAGACGCTAGCAAAGGACGAGGTGACGATGCGCGTGGGAAACGGTTCCAAAGTCGATGTGATCGCGGTTGGCATGCTACCTCTACATCTACCTTCGGGATTAATATTAGACCTAAATAATTGTTATTTGGTGCCAGCGTTGAGCATGAACATTATATCTGGATCTTGTTTAATGCGAGACGGTTATTCATTTAAATCAGAGAATAATGGTTGTTCTATTTATATGAGTAATATCTTTTATGGTCATGCACCTTTGAAGAGTGGTCTATTCTTGTTGAATCTCGATAGTAGTAATACACATATTCATAATGTGGAAGCCAAAAGATGCAGAGTTGATAATTATAGTGCAACTTATTTGTGGCACTGCCGTTTAGGTCATATCGGTATAAAACGCATGAAGAAACTCCATACTGATGGGCTTTTGGAACCACTTGATTATGAATCACTTGGTACTTGCGAACCGTGCCTCATAGGCAAGATGACTAAAACACCGTTCTCTGGTACTATGGAGAGAGCAACAGATTTATTGGAAATCATACATACCGATGTATGTGGTCCGATGAATATTGAGGCTCGTGGCGGATATCGTTATTTTCTCACCTTCACAGATGATTTAAGCAGATATGGGTATATCTACTTAATGAAACATAAGTCTGAAACATTTGAAAAGTTCAAGGAATTTCAGAGTGAAGTTGAAAATCATCGTAACAAGAAAATAAAGTTTCTACGATCTGATCGTGGAGGATAATATTTAAGTTACGAGTTTGGTGTACATTTGAAAAATTGTGGAATAGTTTCGCAACTCATGCCACCCGGAACACCACAACGTAATGGTGTGTCCAAACATCGTAATCGTACTTTACTAGATATGGTGCGATCTATGATGTCTCTTACTGATTTACCGCTATCGTTTTGGGGTTATGCTTTAGAGACGGCCGCATTCACATTAAATAGGGCACCATCAAAATCCGTTGAGACGACGCCTTATGAACTATGGTTTGGCAAGAAACCAAAGTTGTCGTTTCTTAAAGTTTGGGGCTGCGATGCTTATGTGAAAAAGCTTCAACCTGATAAGCTCGAACCCAAAGCGGAGAAATGTGTCTTCATAGGATACCCAAAGGAAACTGTTGGGTATACCTTCTATCACAGATCCGAAGGCAAGACATTCGTTGCTAAGAATGGATCATTTCTAGAGAAGGAGTTTCTCTCGAAAGAAGTGAGTGGGAGGAAAGTAGAACTTGACGAGGTAACTGTACCTGCTCCCTTATTGGAAAATAGTACATCACAGAAAACTGTTTCTGCGACACCTATACCAATTAGTGAGGAAGCTAATGATGATGATCATGAAACTTCAAGACAAGATACTACTGAACCACGTAGATCAACCAGAGTGAGATCCGCACCAGAGTGGTACGGTAATCCAATTCTGGAAGTCATGCTACTAGATCATGGTGAACCTACAAACTATGAAGAAGCGATGGTGAGCCCAGATTCCGCAAAGTGGCTTGAGGCCATGAAATCTGAGATGGGATCCATGTATGAGAACAAAGTATGGACTTTGGTTGACCTGCCCGATAATCGGCAAGCAATTGAGAATAAATGGATCTTCAAGAAAAAGACTGACGCTGACGGTAATATTACTGTCTATAAAGCTCGACTTGTCGCAAAAGGTTTTCGACAAGTTCAAGGGGTTGACTACGATGAGACCTTCTCACCCGTAGCGATGCTTAAGTCCGTCAGAATCATGTTAGCAATTGCCGCATTTTAAGATTATGAAATATGGCAGATGGATGTCAAAACTGCATTCCTGAATGGATTTCTGGAAGAAGAGTTGTATATGATGCAACCAGAAGGTTTTGTCGATCCAAAGGGAGCTAACAAAGTGTGCAAACTCCAGCGATCCATTTATGGACTGGTGCAAGCATCTCGGAGTTGGAATAAACGCTTTGATAGTGTGATCAAAGCATTTGGCTTTATACAGACTTTTGGAGAAGCCTGTATTTACAAGAAAGTGAGTGGGAGCTCTGTAGCATTTCTGATATTATATGTGGATGACATATTGCTAATTGGAAATGATATAGAATTTCTGGATAGCATAAAGGGATACTTGAATAAAAGTTTTTCGATGAAAGACCTCGGGGAAGCTGCTTACATATTAGGCATAAAGATCTATAGAGATAGATCAAGACGCTTAATTGGACTTTCACAGAGCACATACCTTGACAAGATTTTTAAGAAGTTCAAAATGGATCAAGCAAAGAAAGGGTTCTTGCCTGTGTTACAAGGTATGAAGTTGAGTCAGACTCAATGTTCGACCACTACAGAAGATAGAGAGAAAATGAAAGATGTTCCCTATGCTTCAGCCATAGGCTCTATCATGTATGCAATGCTGTGTACCAGACCTGATGTGTGCCTTGCTATAAGTTTAGCAGGGAGGTACCAAAGTAATCCAGGAGTGGATCACTGGACAGCGGTCAAGAACATCCTGAAATACCTGAAAAGGACTAAGGATATGTTTCTCGTATATGGAGGTGACAAAGAGCTCACCGTAAGAGGTTACGTTGATGCAAGCTTTGACACAGATCCGGACGATTCTAAATCGCAAACCGGATACGTGTTTACTTTAAACGGTGGAGCTGTAAGTTGGTGCAGTTCTAAACAAAGCGTCGTAGCGGGATCTACATGTGAAGCGGAATACATAGCTGCTTCGGAAGCAGCGAACAAAGGAGTCTGGATGAAGGAGTTCATATCCGATCTAGGTCTCATACCTAGTGCATCGGGTCCAATGAAAATCTTTTGTGACAATACTGGTGCAATTGCTTTGGCAAAGGAATCCAGATTTCACAAAAGGACCAAACACATCAAGAGACGCTTCAACTCCATCCGGGATTTAGTCCAGGTGGGAAACATAGAGATTTGCAAGATACATACGGATCTGAATGTTGCAGACCCGTTGACTAAGCCTCTTCCACGAGCAAAACATGATCAGCACCAAGGCTCCATGGGTGTTAGAATCATTACTGTGTAATCTAGATTATTGACTCTAGTGCAAGTGGGAGACTGAAGGAAATATGCCCTAGAGGGAATAATAAAGTTATTATTTATTTCCTTATATCATGATAAAAGTTTATTATTCATGCTAGAATTGTATTAACCGGAAACATAATACATGTGTGAATACATAGACCAACAGAGTGTCACTAGTATGCCTCTACTTGACTAGCTCGTTAATCAAAGATGGTTATGTTTCCTAACCATGAACAAAGAGTTGTTATTTGATTAACGAGGTCACATCATTAGTTGAATGATCTGATTGACATGACCCATTCCATTAGCTTAGCACCCGATCGTTTAGTATGTTGCTATTGCTTTCTTCATGACTTATACATGTTCCTATAACTATGAGATTATGCAACTCCCGTTTACCGGAGGAACACTTTGGGTACTACCAAACGTCACAACGTAACTGGGTGATTATAAAGGAGTACTACAGGTGTCTCCAATGGTAGATGTTGGGTTGGCGTATTTCGAGATTAGGGTTTGTCACTCCGATTGTCGGAGAGGTATCTCTGGGCCCTCTCGGTAATACACATCACATAAGCCTTGCAAGCATAATAACTAAAGATGTTAGTTATGAGATGATGTATTACGGAACGAGTAAAGAGACTTGCCAGTAACGAGATTGAACTAGGTATTGGATACCGACGATCGAATCTCGGGCAAGTAACATACCGATGACAAAGGGAACAACGTATGTTGTTATGCGGTCTGACCGATAAAGATCTTCGTGGAATATGTAGGAGCCAATATGGGCATCCAGGTCCCGCTATTGGTTATTGACCGGAGACGTGTCTCGGTCATGTCTACATTGTTCTCGAACCGTAGGGTCCGCACGCTTAACGTTACGATGACAGTTATTATGAGTTTATGCATTTTGATGTACAGAAGGTTGTTCGGAGTCCCGGATGTGATCACGGACATGACGAGGAGTCTCGAAATGGTCGAGATGTAAAGATTGATATATTGGAAGCCTATGTTTGGACATCAGAAGTGTTCCGGGTAAAATCGGGATTTTACCGGATTACCGGGAGGGTTACCGGAACCCCCCGGGAACCATATGGGCCTTCATAGGCCTTAGTGGAAAAGAGAAAAGGGGCAGCCCATAGCTGGCCGCGCGCCCCCCTTCCCCAAGTCCTATTAGGACTAGGAGAAGGGGCCGGCCCCCCTCTCTCTCCTTTCCCCCTTGGGAATCCTAGTTGGAATAGGATTGAGGGGGGGAGTCCTACTCCCGGTAGGAGTAGGACTCCTCCCGCGCCCTCTCCTTGGCCGGCGCACCCCTCCCCCTTGGATCCTTTATATACGGGGGTAGGGGGCACCTCTAGACACACAATTGATCATTGTTGATCGATCCTTAGCCGTGTGCGGTGCCCCCTGCCACCAAATTCCACCTCGATCATACCGTTGTAGTGCTTAGGCAAAGCCCTGCGTCGGTAGTACATCAACATCGTAACCACGCCGTCGTGCTGACAGAACTCTTCCTCGATGCTTTGCTGGATCGGAGCCCGAGGATCGTCATCGAGCTGAACGTGTGCTAAGAACTCGGA
This sequence comes from Triticum monococcum, assembly GCA_034509565.1. Lineage (NCBI taxonomy): Eukaryota > Viridiplantae > Streptophyta > Magnoliopsida > Poales > Poaceae > Triticum > Triticum monococcum. The sequence goes on along the minus strand of CM067842.1, from coordinate 67,663,888 downwards.
GGTGCCGGAGTAACGGTGCTTGGATCGGTCGGATCGGGAAGACGTACGACTACTTCCTCTACGTTGTGTGATCGCTTCCGCAGTCGGTCTGCGTTGGTACGTAGACAACACTCTCCCCTCTCATTGCTATGCATCACCATGATCTTGCGTGTGCGTAGGAAAATTTTCGAAATTACTACGTTCCCCAACACCTATGACTATGAGATTATGCAACTCCCGTTTACCGGAGGAACACTTGTGTGCTACCAAATGTCACAACGTAACTGGGTGATTATAAAGGAGCTCTACAGGTGTCTCCAAAGGAAGATGTTGGGTTGGCGTATTTCGAGATTAGGATTTGTCACTCCAATTATTGGAGAGGTATCTCTGGGCCCTCTCAGTAATGCACATCACATAAGCCTTGCAAGCATTGCAACTAATGAGTTAGTTGCGGAATGATGTATTACAGAACGAGTAAAGAGACTTGCCGGTAACAAGATTGAACTAGGTATTGGATACCGACGATCGAATCTCGGGCAAGTAACATACCGATGACAAAGGGAACAACGTATGTTGTTATGCGGTCTGACCGATAAAGATCTTCATAGAATATATAGGAGCCAATATGGGCATCCAGGTCCCGCTATTGGTTATTGGCCGGTGATTTGTCTCAGTCATGTCTACATTGTTCTCGAATCGTAGGGTCCGCACGCTTAACGTTACGATGACAGTTATTATGAGTTTATGCATTTTGATGTACCGAAGTTAGTTCGGAGTCCCGGATGTGATCACGGACATGACGAGGAGTCTCGAAATGGTCGAGACATAAAGATTGATATATTGGACGGCTATATTCGGACACCGGAAGTGTTTCGGGTGACTTCGGAGAAAACCGGAGAGCCGGAGGGTTACCGGAACCCTACCGGGAGAAGTATTGGGCCATATGGGCCTTAGTGGAGAGAGAGAGGGGCTGCAAGAGGTGGGCCGCGCGCCACCTCCTTCCTGGTCCGAATTGGACTAGGAGAGGGGGGCGGCGCCCTCCCTTTCCTTCTCCCACTCCACCTCTTTCCCCCTCCTAGTAGGAGTCCTACTCCTACTAGGAGGAGGACTCCTCCTTGGCGCGCCACACCTGGCCGGCCGGCCTCCTCCCCTTGCTCCTTTATATACGGGGGCAGGGGGCACCTCTAGACACACAAGTTGATCCACATGATCGTTCCTTAGCCGTGTGCGGTGCCCCCTGCCACCATATTCCACCTCGATCATATCGTTGTAGTGCTTAGGCGAAGCCCTGCGTCGGTAGAACATCATCATCGTCACCACGCCGTTGTGCTGACGGAACTCATCCCCGAAGCTTTGCTGGATCGGAGCCCGGGGAGCGTCATCGAGCTGTACGTGTGCTAAGAACTCGGAGGTGCCGGAGTAACGGTGCTTGGATCGGTCGGATCGAGAAGACGTACGACTACTTCCTCTACGTTGTTTCAATGCTTCCGCAGTCGGTCTGCGTGGGTACGTAGACAACACTCTCCCCTCTCATTGCTGTGCATCACCATGATCTTGCGTGTGCGTAGGAATTTTTTTGAAATTTCTACGTTCCCCAATAGTGGCATCCGAGCCTAGGTTTTATGGTTTGATGTTATATGCACGAGTAGAACACAAGTGAGTTGTGGGCGATATAAGTCATACTGCCTACCAGCATGTCATACTTTGGTTCAGCGGTATTGTTGGATGAAGCGTCTCGGACCGACATTACGCGTATGCTTACGCGAGACCGGTTCTCCCGACGTGCTTTGCACAAAGGTGGCTTGCGGGTGACTGTTTCTCCAACTTTAGTTGAACTGAGTGTGGCTACGCCCGGTCCTTGTGAAGGTTAAAACGGAGTCTATTTGACAAACTATCATTGTGTTTTTGATGCGTAGGTGAGATTGGTTCTTACTTAAGCCCGTAGCAGCCACGTAAAACTTGCAACAACAAAGTAGAGGACGTCTAACTTGTTTTTGCAGGGCATCTTGTGATGTGTGATATGGCCAAGACATGATGCTAAATTTTATTGTATGAGATGATCATGTTTTGTAACCGAGTTATCGGCAACTGGCAGGAGCCATATGGTTGTCGCTTTATTGTATGCAATGCAATCACGATGTAATGCTTTACTTTATCACTAAGCGGTAGCGATAGTCGTGGAAGCATAATATTGGTGAGACGACAACGATGCTACGATGGAGATCAAGGTGTCGCGCCGGTGACGATGGTGATCATGACGGTGCTTCGGAGATGGAGATCACAGGCACAAGATGATGATGGCCATATCATATCACTTATATTGATTGCATGTGATGTTTATCTTTTATGCATCTTATCTTGCTTTGATTGACGGTAGCATTATAAGATGATCTCTCACTAAATTATCAAGAAGTGTTCTCCCTGAGTATGCACCGTTGCGAAAGTTCTTCGTACTGAGACACCACGTGATGATCGGGTGTGATAGGCTCTACGTTCAAATACAACGGGTGCAAAACAGTTGCACACGCGGAATACTCAGGTTATACTTGACGAGCCAAGCACATACATATATGGCCTCGGAACACGGAGACCGAAAGGTCGAGCGTGAATCATATAGTAGATATGATCAACATAGTGATGTTCACCAAAGAAACTACTCCATCTCACGTGATGATCGGACATGGTTTAGTTGATTTGGATCACGTGATCACTTAGAGGATTAGAGGGATGTCTATCTAAGTGGGAGTTCTCAAGTAATTTGATTAATTGAACTTAAACTTATCATGAACTTAGTACCTGATAGTATCTTGCTTGTTTATGTTTGATTGTAGATAGATGGCTCGTGCTGTTGTTCTGTTGAATTTTAATGCGTTCCTTGAGAAAGCAAAGTTGAAAGATGATGGTAGCAATTACACGGACTGGGTCCGTAACTTGAGGATTATCCTCATTGCTGCACAGAAGAATTACGTCCTGGAAGCACCGCTGGGTGCCAGGCCTGCTGCTGGAGCAACACCAGATGTTATGAACGTCTGGCAGAGCAAAGCTGATGACTACTCGATAGTTCACTGTGCCATGCTTTACGGCTTAGAATCGGGACTTCAACGATGTTTTGAACGTCATGGAGCATATGAGATGTTTCAGGAGTTGAAGTTAATATTTCAAGCAAATGCCCGGATTGAGAGATATGATGTCTCCAATAAGTTCTATAGCTGCAAGATGGAGGAGAACAGTTCTGTCAGTGAGCATATACTCAAAATGTCTGGGTATAATAATCACTTGATTCAGATGGGAGTTAATCTTCTAGATGATTGCGTCATTGACAGAATTCTCCAATCACTGCCACCAAGCTACAAGAGCTTCGTGATGAACTATAATATGCAAGGGATGAACAAGACTATTCCCGAGCTCTTCGCAATGCTGAAAGCTGCGGAGGTAGAAATCAAAAGGAGCATCAAGTGTTGATGGTTAACAAGACCACTAGTTTCAAGAAAAAGGGCAAAGGGAAGAAGAAGGGGAACTTCAAGAAGAACGGCAAGCAAGTTGCTGCTCAAGAGAAGAAACCCAAGTCTGGACCTAAGCCTGAAACTGAGTGCTTCTACTGCAAGCAGACTGGTCACTGGAAGCGGAACTGCCCCAAGTATTTGGCGGATAAGAAGGATGGCAAGGTGAACAAAGGTATATGTGATATACATGTTATTGATGTGTACCTTACTAATGCTCGCAGTAGCACCTGGGTATTTGATACTGGTTCTGTTGCTAATATTTGCAACTCGAAACAGGGACTACGGATTAAGCGAAGATTGGCTAAGGACGAGGTGACGATGCGCGTGGGAAACGGTTCCAAAGTCGATGTGATCGCGGTCGGCACGCTACCTCTACATCTACCTTCGGGATTAGTGTTAGACCTAAATAATTGTTATTTGGTGCCAGCGTTGAGCATGAACATTATATCTGGATCTTGTTTAATGCGAGATGGTTATTCATTTAAATCAGAGAATAATGGTTGTTCTATTTATATGAGTAATATCTTTTATGGTCATGCACCCTTGAAGAGTGGTCTATTCTTATTGAATCTCGATAGTAGTGAAACACATATTCATAATGTAGAAGCCAAAAGATGCAGAGTTGATAATGATAGTGCAACTTATTTGTGGCACTGCCGTTTAGGTCATATCGGTGTAAAGCGCATGAAGAAACTCCATACGGATGGACTTTTGGAACCACTTGATTATGAATCACTTGGTACTTGCGAACCGTGCCTCATGGGCAAGATGACTAAAACACCGTTCTCCGGTACTATGGAGAGAGCAACAGATTTGTTGGAAATCATACATACAGATGTATGTGGTCCGATGAATATTGAGGCTCGTGACGAATATCGTTATTTTCTCACCTTCACAGATGACTTAAGCAGATATGGGTATATCTACTTAATGAAACATAAGTCTGAAACGTTTGAAAAGTTCTAAGAATTTCATAGTGAAGTTGAAAATCATCGTAACAAGAAAATAAAGTTTCTACGATCTGATCGTGGAGGAGAATATTTGAGTTACAAGTTTGGTGTACATTTGAAAAATTATGGAATAGTTTTGCAACTCACGCCACCTGGAACACCACAGCGTAATGGTGTGTTCGAACGTCGTAATCGTACTTTACTAGATATGGTGCGATCTATGATGTCTCTTACTGATTTACCGCTATTGTTTTGGGGATACGCTCTAGAGACGGCCGCATTCACGTTAAATAGGGCACCATCAAAATCCGTTGAGACGACGCCTTATGAACTGTGGTTTGGCAAGAAACCAAAGTTGTCGTTTCTTAAAGTTTGGGGCTGCGATGCTTATGTGAAAAAGCCTCAACCTGATAAGCTCGAACCCAAATCGGAGAAATGTGTCTTCATAGGATATCCAAAGGAAACTATTGGATACACCTTATATCACAAAACCGAAGGCAAGACTTTTGTTGCTAAATTCGGAAACTTTCTTGAGAAGGAGTTTCTCTCGAAAGAAGTGAGTGGGAGGAAAGTAGAACTTGACGAGGTAACTGTACCTGCTCCCTTGTTGGAAAGTAGTACATCGCAGAAAACTGTTTCTGTGACACCTACACCAATAAGTGAGGAAGTTAATGATAATAATCATGAAACTTCAGAACAAGATACTACTGAACCTCGTAGATCAACCAAAGTGAGAACCGTGCCAGAGTGGTATGGTAATCCAGTTCTGGAAGTCATGCTACTAGATCATGATGAACCTACAAACTATGAAGAAGCGATGGTGAGCCCATATTCCGCAAAGTGGCTTGAAGCCAGGAAATCTGAGATGGGATCCATGTATGAGAACAAAGTATGGACTTTGGTTGACTTGCCCGATGATCGGCAAGCAATTGAGAATAAATGGATCTTTAAGAAGAAGACTGACGCTGACAGTAATGTTACTGTCTACAAAGCTCGACTTGTCGCAAAAGGGTTTCGACAAGTTCAAGGGGTTGACTACGATGAGACCTTCTCACCCGTAGCGATGCTTAAGTCTGTCAGAATCATGTTAGCAATTGCCGCATTTTATGATTACGAAATTTGGTAGATGGATGTCAAAACTGCATTCCTGAATGGATTTCTGGAAGAAGAGTTGTATATGATGCAACTAGAAGGTTTTGTCGATCCAAAGGGAGCTAACAAAGCGTGCAAGCTCCAGCAATATATTTATGGACTGGTGCAAGCCTCTCGGAGTTGGAATAAACGCTTTGATAGTGTGATCAAAGCATTTGGTTTTATACAGACTTTCGGAGAAGCCTGTATTTACAAGAAAGTGAGTGGGAGCTCTGTAGCATTTCTGATATTATATGTAGATTACATATTACTGATCGGAAATAATATAGAATTTCTGGATAGCATAAAAGGATACTTGAATAAGAGTTTTTCAATGAAAGACCTCGGTGAAGCTGCTTACATATTAGGCATAAAGATCTATAGAGATAGATCAAGACGCTTAATTGGACTTTCAGAAAGCACATACCTTGACAAGATTTTGAAAAAGTTCAAAATGGATCAGGCGAAGAAAGGGTTCTTGCCTGTGTTACAAGGTGTAAAGTTGAGTCAGACTCAATGCCCGACCACTGCAGAAGATAGAGAGAAAATGAAAGATGTTCCCTATGCTTCAGCCATAGGCTCTATCATGTATGCAATGCTGTGTATCAGACCTGATGTGTGCCTTGCTATAAGCTTAGCAGGGAGGTACCAAAGTAATCCAGGAGTGGATCACTGGACAACGGTCAAGAACATCCTGAAATACCTGAAAAGGACTAAGGATATGTTTCTCGTATATGGAGGTGACAAAGAGCTCACCGTAAAAGGTTACGTTGATGCAAGCTTTGACACTGATCTGGATGATTCTAAATCGCAAACCGGATACGTGTTTACATTAAACGGTGGAGCTGTCAGTTGGTACAGTTCTAAACAAAGCGTCGTAGCGGGATCTATATATGAAGCGGAGTACATAGCTTCTTCGGAAGCAGCGAACGAAGGAGTCTGGATGAAGGAGTTCATATCCGATCTAGGTGTCATACCTAGTGCATCGGGTCCAATGAAAATCTTTTGTGACAATACTGGTGCAATTGCCTTGGCAAAGGAATCCAGATTTCACAAGAGAACCAAGCACATCAAGAGACGCTTCAATTCCATCCGGGATCTAGTCCAGGTGGGAGATATAGAGATTTGCAAGATACATACGGATCTGAATGTTGCAGACCCGTTGACTAAGCCTTTTCCACGAGCAAAACATGATCAGCACCAAGGCTCCATGGGTGTTAGAATCATTACTGTGTAATCTAGATTATTAACTCTAGTGCAAGTGGGAGACTGAAGGAAATATGCCCTAGAGGCAATAATAAATTTATTATTTATTTCCTTATATCATGATAAATGTTTATTATTCATGCTAGAATTGTATTAACCGGAAACATAATACATGTGTGAATACATAGACAAACTTAGTGTCACTAGTATGCCTCTACTTGACTAGCTCGTTAATCAAAGATGGTTATGTTTTCTAACCATGAACAAAGTGTTGTTATTTGATTAACGAGGTCACCTCATTAGTAGAATGATCTGATTGACATGACCCATTCCATTAGCTTAGCACCCGATCGTTTAATATGTTGCTATTGCTTTCTTCATGACTTATACATGTTCCTATGACTATGAGATTATGCAACTCCCGTTTACCGGAGGAACACTTTGTGTGCTACCAAACGTCACAACGTAACTGGGTGATTATAAAGGAGCTGTACAGGTGTCTCCAAAGGTAGATGTTGGGTTGGCGTATTTCGAGATTAGGATTTGTCACTCCGATTGTCGGAGAGGTATCTCTGGGCCCTCTCGGTAATGCACATCACATAAGCCTTGCAAGCATTGCAACTAATGAGTTAGTTGCGGAATGATGTATTACAGAATGAGTAAATAGACTTGCCGGTAACAAGATTGAACTAGGTATTGGATACCGACGATCGAATCTCGGGCAAGTAACATACCGATGACAAAGGGAACAACGTATGTTGTTATGCGGTCTGACCGATAAAGATCTTCGTAGAATATGTAGGAGCCAATATGGGCATCCAGGTCCCGCTATTGGTTATTGGCCGGAGATTTGTCTCAGTCATGTCTACATTGTTCTCGAACCGTAGGGTCCGCAGGCTTAACGTTACGATGACAGTTATTATGAGTTTATGCATTTTGATGTATCGAAGTTAGTTTGGAGTCCCGGATGTGATCACGGACATGACGAGGAGTCTCGAAATGGTCGAGACATAAAGATTGATATATTGGACGGCTATATTCGGACACCGGAAGTGTTTCGGGTGATTTCAGAGAAAACCGGAGAGCCGGAGGGTTACCGGAACCCTACCGGGAGAAGTATTGGGCCATATGGGCCTTAGTGGAGAGAGAGAGGGGCTGCAAAAGGTGGGCCGCGCGCCACCTCCTCCCTGGTCCGAATTGGACTAGGAGAGGGGGGCGGCGCCCCCCCTTTCCTTCTCCCACTCCACCTCTTTCCCCCTCCTAGTAGGAGTCCTACTCCTACTCCTACTAGGAGGAGGACTCCTCCTTGGCGTGCCACACCTGGCCGGCCGGCCTCCTTCCCTTGCTCCTTTATATATGGGGGCAGGGGGGCACCTCTAGACACACAAGTTGATCCACGTGATCGTTCCTTAGCCGTGTGCGGTGCCCCCTGCCACCATATTCCACCTCGATCATATCGTTGTAGTGCTTAGGCGAAGCCCTGCGTCGGTAGAACACCATCATCGTCACCACGCCATTGTGCTGACGGAACTCATCCCCGAAGCTTTGCTGGATCGGAGCCCGGGGAGCGTCATCGAGCTGTACGTGTGCTAAGAACTCGGAGGTGCCGGAGTAACGGTGCTTGGATCGGTCGGATCGGGAAGACGTACGACTACTTCCTCTACGTTGTGTCAACGCTTCCGCAGTCGGTCTGCGTGGGTACGTAGACAACACTCTCCCCTCTCGTTGCTGTGCATCACCATGATCTTGCGTGTGCGTAGGAAATTTTTTGAAATTACTACGTTCCGCAACAATATGTTCATGTCATACAAATGAAATTTCTGTTAATCTTCTGACATGTTGAGTTGGTTCTCTCTGTCTTCTGAGGGGGTGAATGCAAAGCAGTCTATTAAGCCAGGCACTATTGCTGAGCTAAATTGACAAAAAAATATTGATAGCCATAGTTGTAGTTTAAGTAGTAGCGAGTTGTCTGATATGTATAAAGAGCCCGTTGCAACTGAGCCCGTTGCTAAATTGACAAAAAAGGTCACCAGTGTCACTTGATATGTATGAGTATATTAAATGTATTATTAACATGATTAATATTGAACTCTTAACCCTAATGTGGCCTCGTTGCAACGCACGGGCGTTCTTCTAGTCTCTACTCCTAATGGAGCAGTTGGTAGTCTCGCTTTCAGGTTTTTTTTCGTCCCACCACTTTCGTCCGGTTTTTTTCGTAGGTTAACCGTCGTAGATTTTTTTCGTCGCCTCCCCCACTTCATCGGTTTATTTTCACTTCACCCTCTCACACAACGAAAAAACTGAACGGATCAGAACTTTCCATACTGACGCAAATTATTTAGTAATGTCTTTATGTAAAAGAATCAATCACAATCAATCTCTAAAGATCAAATCTAAATTAATTCATCTTCATAACGTTTGTTTCCTTCCGAATCACGTCCATAACTTTCCTTCCTTGTTTGGGCAGAAACTGTTTGGTAGCAGAGATTAGGAAGCTTCCTATGAGTGTAGTAATATGAAGTATTCTTTTTCTTGATGATTCGTTTCCATACATGATGATAGTAAATTAGGCCAACATTCACCACTATTTATCAACGTCATCAATCGTATCCATTCCTACCAGTTTTAAGGGAATCTGCTCGCTATGTCTTTTTTAAGGGGATCCGCTCGCTAAGTCGTCGTCGCACGTTATTTTCACAAGCAATTTCCCTAAAAAAGGCGTGGGTATTGGTAGTTGAACGCCCGCTAGGTTTTCCGCCTGTCCCATCCTCGCGCTGTGCCGCCGCCACCCGCCGAATTTCCAGCCGCCCGAGCCCGTTAACTTCGCCAGCCATCGGGTCGACTGCCCCCGCCCCAAACCCCCATCCCCGAGCACTAGCTATCACTGCGTTGCCGCCCCAAGCTCCACACCACCGGGAACGAATCAAGCGCCGTCCCGACACCGCCGTCGCCGGCCCAGCACCTCCAGCCTTGCATGGATAGATTCAATGTGCAGTCTCCCTTGCTGCCTCACCTTCTGCCAGCGCATGCAGTGGCGGGGTTGGACGCGTGCGTGTTTGCTAGCTTGCTCTCCGTGCGTACGTACTTGCTCTGCGTGCGTCGCACCGGCCAATGCGCATGATGCGTGTGTGCCTGCTTTTCTGTATGTGTATGCCAGCGTGATGCGTGTGTGCGTTGCTGTGTGTGTATGATATAGATGGCCCGAGTGTGTGCATGCTGTGCTCTGCTCTCTGCTGATATATGTGTTGGTGCTCCTGCTATATGTTCATGTCATACAAATGAAATTTCTGTTAATCTTCTGACATGTTGAGTTGGTTCTCTCTGTCTTCTGAGGGGGTGAATGCAAAGCAGTCTATTAAGCCAGGCACTATTGCTGAGCTAAATTGACAAAAAAATATTGGTAGCTATAGTTGTAGTTTAAGTAGTAGCGAGTTGTCTGATATGTATAAAGAGCCCGTTGCAACTGAGCCTGTTGCTAAATTGACAAAAAAGGTCGCCAGTGTCACTTGATATGTATGAGAATATTAAATGTATTATTAACATGATTAATATTGAACTCTTAACCCTAATGTGACCCCGTTGCAATGCACGGGCGTTCTTCTAGTACTGCTAGTGATTAACCTGTGAACAATTAATTCTGGAATAAGGTCCCTAAACGTGGTACTGAACTTTTATGTCTTGTATATACTTGCTGAGAATCTTTGCAGTAATCAGTACGGAAATTTCAAATTGACCGATGAGATCATTTCCGTTACAGGCATCTACCCATCTTCTAAGTTTGAAGCAATGACATCCCGGTGCAGTTTCCTCCCCCTTTGAAGAAATTGACCGATGAAGTACCGATGTGTTCCATTGTGCATGCGAACATCTTCCACTTGTCAGCTTCAAAGTAGAGGAGCAGAAATAAATGATCTAGTTGTCGAGTGGTCTTAGTTTTAGAGATGCATGATAACCTGAATCTGGGATTTGTTGAACCAACTGTTGGATTTTAGTAGTGCCTATCTTGAATGCTATTTTGTGTGAGTGTCATCTTGGGCTCATGTTCTATCTTCATTTCCCATCAGTCATCCTGCATTTTTCATTTCCTTGTTTGAAGCAAGTAACAGCTGTGTGCAACATCTGCTTGGGGTAATCCCTCCTGAGATGCGGTACATTATATCTTTTTTGATTCGATTTAGCAGTGAATCGGTCGCCGCGGTCTGCAATTTTCGGAGTTTGGCTCGTGGAATGGAATGACAACGGTGCATGGTGTTTCCGCTGTTATGAGGTGCATGCTGTTAGCTGCCAGTTTTACGACACAATGAATCATACCCGTTCCCTCGCGTCGCCCTCTCGAGGGCGACTCGGGGGCGACCAATCCCCCCGTCCGCCTCCTCCCCTTCCCCGTTCCTGTCCTCGCTGCCGCCGGAGACGGGCGCCGGGTCCCCCGCACGACCGCCGATGAGGGTGGCGGCGAGGCCCTCGGCCGCGACGCCGCTCGGGCTCGGGCCTAGGGTTTGAGGCGGCGGCCTCTTCTGGTGAGGGCGGCGTCGTACTGGCGGCGGGCGGCACTCGCCGGAGTAGAGGGCCGCGTCTACGCGGCCGCGCGGGCGGCGAGTTGGCGGTGGACGTGGGCGCCGTGTGGAGGGATCCCCTGCTGCTCTCCTTCGCCAGATCTGAAGACGGCGCCCCCGTGCTGCTGCTTCCTCCTTGTCAGTCCGGCCGAATCCGGTGGCGAACTGCGCGGATGTGGGGTTGGGAGCTCTGGATCGGACTAATTTCTTGGCCGGCTATGGTGGCCACGACGCCGGCGGCGCTCCAGGCGTTGTTTCCTTCTTGAAGGCGGCTTCGAGATCCAGCTCCCTCCCCCTCGCCTCCCCCTGCACCCGGATGAAAACCCACAACTTTGGTTGGGCGGCGGCGGTGCCCGACTCCGTCACCTTCTTGAAGGCGCCGCTTTGGGTCCGTGGGGAGGTGGGACAGCTGCAGCGCGTTCTTGGCGTTCCTGATGGCGGCGGTTCCTTCTTTAGTGGTGTCGCTTCGCCATGGCGGTCGGCTGGTCCGGCTCTCGTGGTGATTGTGGTGCTCAACTCTTCGCCGTGTCTTCCTGGGGTGCTCCCGTCCCGTTCAGAGAGGCTGGAGGTGGAGCGGCTTCATCTTGCACGGAGCCTCGGTGGAGATGTCAAGTCATGCCTGACCGACAGGTGCTACGCTTTGTCATGCCTGGTCGGCAGGTGCTACGCACGACAACTCTTCCAAAGACTTCAAGCTGTGTCGGCTGATGGTACTTGGCAGCATGGTGCTGAGCTGTATCAGTGGCGACCGTGATGTGCTCAGCTGTTTGCGCGCAGGGAGGAGGTGCCGTTGGGCGCCGTGGTGGCGTCGACGATAGCTAGACCGAGCAAGGTTGATGCATCAGTACAGTTCTGAAGATGGAGTGGTGGCAGTTGGCGGCGGCGGCCTCTGAGTGCACGCCGGACCGGTGAGACCCATGCCCGGCAGGTGTCCTGGATGGGATCTCAGGTCTTAGATGTTAGGTTTGGTTACGATGTCTGTTTGGTATTAGGCCCAGACTATTTGCGCCCCTTCATCAACTGGATAGAGGTGCTTAGACGGCGGCTTTAACCTTACTGTTGTATTACTTTATAAGGTCTTGTGAGAATAATTAATAAAGTGGCTGTATACATCATCCGGATGCGGAGGCCCGGGGTCATCCTCCTTTTCTAATTTTTTTTTAAAAAAAATCAGTGAAGCATCACTTCGGCATAAATAACTCACCTGATTCTAAAACAGCTCACCATCTTGGGCTGAAAATGGCAACGGTTTTTCTAAGCATTTTTCTGTGTGAGCGGCCTCTCAGCCATGGGTGATCTCACATATATGGGTCAAAACCAGTAGTCGCGTGAGCGTGCATTTAGCTTACTCCATCGGATCCAAATTAATTGACAAACACTTAGTGTAACTTTGTACTGTAGTTTTCTCTTGTCCTCTCATCCAAAGGGACCATGTTAGATGCCAGCATGTTGGTCCAAGTCTTTCTTCTAGGCGTCATGAGACTAAACATTCATTCTTTTTTGGGAAACTCTTCCTGTCTACACGCCGGCCCAATCTTTCGGCCAGTCACTTCCTCGCGCGAGGCGTTGATGCATGGGACCCCTTAGCAGCTTTTTTTACACGACCCACTTCCTTCACGCGGATAATCGGTGAGCGGGTGGCGCCATTGCTGGCAAGTGCGGTGAGGACGGGGCGGCGTTGCTCTTAGGTCGGCGAGCTCATAAGGCATGGCCGCACTCATCGGGGGCCAAGCACCGGCGCTACTATGATAGGGGGCATCACCTGCGAGCTCACAAGGCGGGGGGGGGGGGGGGGAGGGGGGGCATGGCTCACGAGCTCAAGGTGGACGCGTTGAGATGAGAGCACCAAGGGAGACACCCCCTGATGTTGCAACTGACATTCTGGAAAGCTAGAACCGATGCGGCGAAAAGCTTCAATCAACGGCGGCAGATGCTGGAACCAACCACTGTCACAACAAAAAGCTACATCCGGTATCGCACAAAGCTTCAACAGGCGTTGGAAAAAGCTTCAAGCACTAAATTCCGATGCTATTGCTTGGCTACTGCCAACAGGGAAAAAGCTTCAACCGGTGTTGCAAAAAGCTTCAACCATGGATAATAAAGATTCAACCGTAGTGGATTTAGCTACCACCGGCAAAGTTTTTTGCTACATCCAGCAGACGGAGTTGTGACCTCACGGCGGCGGCGGCATTGATTTTGCTGCAACCGGCTGTCATTCTTGTTACAACCGGTGATGTTTTTTCTACGTCCGTTCAAAGGACGATGACTGACTGGGTGCTTGTAGTGCATGTCGTCGATCGTGCTACTAGGGCGACTGGCACCGGAGCTACAACCGGCGACAAGCACCGAAGCTGCGATCGGCGACTAGCGCCACCAGAGACATGACCCGCAGCGAGGGCACATGTTTGCTAGGGAGAAACGCAAGAGGCGACAACGGCGACCGATGCAAACGACGGCGACCGGCAGCGAGGGCAACGATAGGGGAGACGCGCGGGGGAGGTGCTTTAATTTGAGGCTCGCGTTTCGTCGTCCATGGCGGCGCGGGCAACAAAAGGGGAGACGTGCCGGGAGGTGCTTTGAGTCTCGCGTGTCATTGTCCATGGCTGCGCGTTGGAAAAAAAATTCTATTAAGAAGAGAGACGTGGGAGGAAGAGGCAATCGTGCAGCACCTGAGCAGTAGATCGTATAACGCTGGTTTGACCGGTCCAAATTTGGGTCGGCGTAGATCACACCCTTCTTTTTTGAGGGGTATAAGACTGAACTTTCATACTGCCTCCACCAATTTGACTTATCTTCTTGTGCAGAAATTCATTTGGGCCAAATCCACTTTGTGCCATATATAGGTCAAAAGGCCCATATAAATTCCAACACCCTCTCGCGGCCGCCTTTGTGCCTTTCTTCCGGATTTCACAAATCCATCTTGCCTTTGCACCGCCGCCGCTCCGTCTGCCTTTCTTCTTGATTTCTCCAGCCGATCTGGTGGCTAATGTCCGTCTCTACCTCAACTTTTTCAAAGGCAGCAAACTAGATCCTTCGCTGGTATAGTAGATCAACAGCTTCTGGTGTTTTTCTATCGGCAAGAGCCTCCGTACCGCCATGCCATCTGAAGATTCTTCTACGTAGACAATTTAGAGGCCGACAGTATTTTGGCGCAGGTGTGCATCTCCACTTTTGATTCATGTTTTGCAGTAATCCGATACCTCAACCTAATATCCATTCTCCTTTCTTTTGAGAGTTAGGTGATAGTATGAGTCGCCGGTATTTGAATTTGATAGTGCACGACTTCAGCAGTCGCATCTATTCTCTCTGCCGCATTGACGTCCGCAAGCACCTCTTCTAGGAAAACTCAGAGATGGCACGACGAGCAGCACAACCTGCCATGGAGAAGAAGAGTAAACAAGGAGAGTTGTCAGCGATGGGCGGCTGCAAAAGATTGCCTCCGCCGGCGATCAATTTCCAAGCATCGCCCAGTATTCAAAACAAGACGGCGGCGTACTTGTTCTCTATACTGGGAGGGGAGAGCAACATCCTTTACTCTGACAACAACTGCCAGACCGCGCTCTGTAACCTTGACCTGAACATCATCGATCCCTTCGCTCCTCCCAGTTCATGGAAGAGCTGGAATGCCATCAGTCTCCCCATAACCTCTCCCACAAAACCTCTGTCACTGTACGTCCTGAACCTCTCCCCCGATGCCAAAGCAGCCAAACCCGGTTGCTGCTTCGAGGTCCTCTCGCGCCGCGAGGATGAACGGGCTCTTCCCAAGGAGTGGAGCTGGGAAATCCTGCCGCCGCCGCCATTTTTCCGCGATCCAAAAACAGCCCCCGACTTGTATTCTTATGCCGTGGTCAGCGGTTCCACCATATGCATTTCATCTCTGGAGCAGGCCATAGGCACCTACACCTTTGACACGGCGAGCAAGAAATGGAGCCAGGCCACGCACTGGGCACTGCCCTTCTTTGGCAGAGCTGAGCATGTCCCCGAGCTCGGCCTCTGGTTCGGGCTCTCAGCCCGCAACCCCTTCTCCAGCCTATGTGCTCTCGATCTCTCAGCAATGGACCCTGGGCAGCCACCAAAGCTGCAGCATACTTGGGATTATATCGATCTACCCGGGGAAGAGCCGTGGTCACCGTCCCAGCTGTACCTCTTCAGCCTTGGCTCAGGCAAGTTTTGTGTTGCCGCCTTCTTCGGCACCAAGTTGGGCACCTCTGGTATGTCGGCGTACGATTCAAACTATGAAGCCACGTTTCACAGGGAGTGTGCCATCTTCACCGGCCTGGAGGTGAAGCGCGGAAATGATGGCGATGGTCCTCTCCAGTTTATCAAGCACATGTCCAAGCGTTTCAGCGTCGGAGACCGTAACATCGAGTGTGTGCTGTGAATAAATATTTGTGAATCTCTGGTCATGAATTATAAACTTTTTAAACGGGAAATGAATTATTAGCTTTGTATATATAAGAAGATGTTAAATGGATTATTATCTCGTACAAATATATGTATCGTCTATAACTCTAGATCGCAAAGTAGATGCAGGAGGTATTCATTCACTTATTCACACAAGACAAATTGGCAGCCAATTGCTTTTTTATTTCAAGAATTTGAATTTCAAGGCAAATTTGGCATGGACCACGTAACTGACAAAAAGTTTGGGTAACTCATTATGTTTCAAAACCAATTTTCATTCAAATAGAAGAAACAGAGAAAATTGTTTGAGGGATAGCCTTAACATCATAATCGCATTAGTTCCTCATGAGTATTTTCATTGAAGCAACTTGTTCTAGAAAGTTCCTGGAAAAAAAACTTGTTCTAGAAAGAAATATATCTTACTTTTGATTTAAATCCATGAAAACATCTGTGTCAAATGATCTATTAGAGCAATTCTAATAATAGGAGTCGCGAGATATGATAGGCGCATGACATTACGTAGCTTGTAATACCCTAGAACTGTGGACTGCGCACGTTGCGCTTGTAATTACTCTGTAAATGCCTCTTCCGTCTTCTTAAATGAAAAAGCGCGCAATGCTTTTGCGTGTGCTAATAATAGAGATATGATAGGCGCATGGACCCAAACCACATTCGGAAGTGCTCTGGCTCTCGACTCCTCTAACTCTGTGTCCGGGGCTGAGCCGAACCTTCAACTCTTGGAGTTCCTGGAGAGAAGTTGGCAAAATTTACAGTGTAAAATTTGAGAAGTCAAGAAGGTGGGAAAATTGAGATCCTTTGAAACTAAGAAGCGATAATTGAGATAATTCTACAAACTGATATGGCAAATTTTGATTAAAACTAGGGAGAGAAGGGGCCAACTAAGTGATATTCAAGGGTGAGAGAACTATCAGTGGTCATGCATGCTCGCGCTTCATCCTGATTTTCATTATCCATTGAGCAACCATCAACAACCTCTTCGTCATTGGTGACGACGATGAATCATTGAAAAAGAAACTCCTCTACCATCGTCGTCATCTACAAAAAAATGTGAATCTATGTAATCTATACAATTCTACGAGGAATTAATTAGACTTGTAAACATGAATAAAATTGAAGAAAATATACCTTGGATTAAGTTGTCGAAGACATTGAGGTCCGAGTATAAAATTGGGGTCAAGATGTGGCACAATCGACACGGGAGATGGAGTTATCTATGATGGGTGTTCGCACTGTTCTCCTCGGCAAAGCCGACCTTCCCGCGGGAACCCGTGCTTGCACCACCGCGCCTTGGAGAAGCGGTGCGCCACCGCATCGATGTGCCTTCTCACGCCGTGCAGTACCGTGGGAAGATGAGAGAGGGCCCCGCCACCACCGGTTCCTACCGAGCTTCGCCCGACAGCGGCGAGGGAAGGAGGGAGGGGGCTGGGACGAGTCGGGGCGGCAGCTAGGGTTCGTCCACTTGGTCGCTCGTGGGAGCGATGCGAGAGGGGCTCGGGGTATTTTGTATGGTGTATTATTGTCCGTGTTTTCTTGAAACTCGTGCAATCCACCAAACAATATATCACTCTAAATATGTCTCGGCATATACTTTCTCCCTCCAAATTTATTAGTCCCTTTGTATTTTTGGCAAAATTTTGACCACAAAATCTAACTAATAAAACACGAGTTCTATAATACACGTGGAAACTTCTTTCATGTACAAATCCAAAGGCATATGATTTAGGTCCAATTTACGGTCAAAATTTGACCCAAAATACAAGAGGGCCATTTGAACTGAAACGGAGAAAGTACACTCTTAAGTACACTCTTACTTATCTCAAGGTACACATGCTACCAAAAGTACCAAACGCACCATCAAAGTATTCATACATTCCATAACAATGTAGTGCAATACATTATAAAAAAAGATCCAAGTCATACAAAGATGCTTAGGTCTGTTCCTAAAAAAAAATCCATCGGCCTTGAGGAGCTTCAAAAAAGATTCAGAGGACGCGATGGATGCCAAATTTTTCAAAGGTGCAACGTTTAGACATGTGTTTGATCATCCGGACAGCACCCTCACTACCCTCACTGTTGTTGCAGTGGCGCACCTCCAGGCCAGTGAGCACAGCAGTCTCATCTTCGACATCTTCTTGCACATATTTGGAGCTGAAGGTCTTGAAGAAGGATAGGACACAGAACTTACCCGAGCCCAGGTTAACCAGGTGGCTCTTGTATGGAGTCTCATCAAACAGGTGGAGATAATCCCAAGAATGCCGCAAATCAGGCGGCGACTCAAAATCCATGGCATTGGCAGGGAGGTCCAGAGCACACAAGCTGTGGGGACTGCTAGGAGGAGAGAGGGCGAACCAAAGCTTGAGCTTGGGGACATACTCCGCTTTGCCACAGAAGGGCAGCGCCCAGTTCCCAGCCCGTGACCACTTGCGGCTAACCATATCAAAGGTAAGGTGCCTATACCCTCTTCAGATACGCACATGGTCGAACTGTCAAGCAACATGAAAGAACAGTTCATGGCAGCTCTACAATTTGAAGGGTCGTCTACGAATGGTGGCACAGGCAGATCTCGCCATACCCAATCCAAATTGTAATGGGAAGGCACCGACACCAGGGGTCGGGAGGAATCATTATTGCCTAAGTAGGTCAGGTACTCAAAGGTACTGCTACCAGGAACCAGATCCAGGACATAGAGGCACTGGGAAGCTTTAGATTTTAATGGATCGGGATTGGGTATTAAGAAACAGATGCAATTGGGTCCCTTGCCATTTCGCATAGGGGGCGTGGTCACAACTCACAACTGACTTGAAGTCAGGGTCTAAGAGGTTTGTACGACCAAAGGAGTCACCGATCATGATGGAGTTTTCTCTAAATAGAGTGACGAAATTAGATGCTTTGAAATTGACTGCTGGCTTGGGATGATCTTTCCAGGACTCTTCTACCATTGATAGTTTGTTCTTCTTCTCGTGCTTGGCTTTTGCCTCTTCTGCTGCTTGCACTTGCGCTGCGATTTCTGCTGTTTCGTAGAAAAGGGGTCGGATGTCCATGCGGTACAGAGAATATATGCTGCTCCTGAGATCCCGCATTATCAGATTCACAAACCGGCGATGCATTTCGTCCTCTCCAAGAATTGATCACTCGAATCCTCACGGTCTGGTGGACTGATTTTCTAGAGAAAGAGGAAATGAAGCGATTGTTATTTCCTGTTGGAGCTGTGCCAATTATTATTGAGAATCAATCAGATAACACGCAGTATGTGGAGACCGATCGAAAAATACACACCTGTGGCAAATTCCCGCTTGCCTCCAATTCCTGAATATTGGACTATATGCATGTGAATGTGAATCAAACAAAACAAATCACATGAGAAGGCTCCGTGACCGCCGAGCATGGAGACGAACACCAGCAGACAGGTTAGGAGGAGAAAGGCAGCGGGAGATCTTCACAGCTTTGCTTGGTGCAATCGAGCAGGAAGGCGACGGTGACGGCGGCGGCGGCGACGCACGCAGCGATCGATACATGGGCCAAGTTGTTACTGTTGGAGTAGGTCAAGTCGTGTTCCCCGTTTTTATAGGATAGCTACGTGAAATATGGGCCTGGAGGCTCTCTAGGTCCATATTTGATTCTAAGTTGTCCCTCTGTGGGATATTAGCGGAAAAATGTATTCGCCCTGGTCTATAGATAAAGGTAACATCCGAGCATACCTGTTACAACTAGTGAAAAAATAGTGTGCTAGCGTTTTCAGAAATATCTCGTTAAATAAATCAGTGTATAATTCAATGCTAATAGCATGTTAGTAGTGTATTTTAAGGGTCACATTATTTTGTCATAAAACGCTATTTTTTTCATTGGATATAACTGACCAAACCAGAAAAGAAAAGAAAAAGGCGAAAGATACAAAATGCTAAATAACAGCTAACATGCTCCAAATGCATCAAGAACACTTGAGCATTGGAACCCTCAACGACTCAAGGTCAAGCCATCGAAGAAAATAAGTCACGTGAGATGCCCGACGCCGAAGGAAGACCTCGCTCTGTCACTAGAGCTAGGCTAATCCTCTTGTCCTCATAATTAGAAGCCAGGTGTGGTTCTAATCTTCTCCCTCTAATTCTCCGGCGACGATTACCTCTGGACGGTGAAGCACTGTCAGATCATGAAGGCTGCACGCTTGCAACCAAGTAGAGGGGCCGTGCTTTTGGCCTTCAGTTCAGGGACTGTTCATGGGCGGTATGAGGGATCATTCATCGATGCTTCGAGGGACTTCAAGTACGATCTACACCGACATGTTCTTCTTCCGCACCAACTCAGTGACGGTAACGATCGTGATCCCAACACATCATGCATCTTTATATTGATCTTGGGTATGCGTAGGTGCGGGTTTTTTTTCTAGTACATTTCCCAACAAATATGTGTGCCAAGCGAGCTATTAGAGAAACTAGATAATACCCCGCGTGTTGCTGCGGGACATTTTAGCTTCTAATTAACGGCATATTCGAAGAAAAGCATAGATAGGATGAATGAAAAGGAAACATGCTATATTGATGATCTACTGGAATATCCATATCTACATTTGAAATGTTATAAAAAATACAATATTGTACAAATATGATGAGATTTAGCACTAGTGTGAGAACATTGAAATAATTCCAGTACACTCAGTTGGCCTATAGTGAGTTCAACATAGGCAATTTTCACCTAAATGCAAGTATAAGATGCTTTTGACACTATGATAGTGTGAAAAAACGACTTATATTTTGGTATAGAGGGAGTATTTGTCATAGTAGTGGTCGTGCCTTGTCTACAAAATTTACTGCTCAGAATGCTTTTATATTTCCTAGTCTGGTCAAAGCAACCATTATAATTATAATCAGCAGATGATGTCTGAGATATGTTTTTACATTAATCAGATGATACATAAAAATTGGATGATTCATACAGCAAGTTCATCCACAATTTTCAACATGCAGCCAACCCTTTCCACTTATATGAAGTAAAACATATTATTTGCTTACTTTCCTGGGATGCCCGCTGCTTGGTTCATGGAAGAAACTGAAATAAAGAATAAACTTGGGAAAAATAACCAGTGACACTTGGAGAATGGACTCTTCATACTTACTCCAAATATTATGATTCATAGCCACTCCATCAAGATCTCCGATGGATAAAATTTACAGGATGTCTTGGTAAAGCCGAGGCACGAAAGTGAGATAATATATATGCTGGGACAACTCAAAAGTAAACTTTAAGAATGAATTATCTACGGTGCACCATAGATCTAGGGAAACAATTTGTGTGGTGCTTAAGAATTGATTGTCAATTTGATGTAATCTTTTTTCTTGTTTCGATCGTGCTTGTCAAAATAAATAATGGAACCCCAACCCTCCAAGTACAATAACCATCTATGCTTTGATGTTCGTACGTATAAGAAACCACATAACACAAATTGACAACAATTCAGAAGTACAACCGCATTCATCATCAGATGGCAAACAATATGAACATTGTTTCATCTATGAACATAACTATAAAGGAATGGCAAAAACTAATCTAGGATAAGCTGATGGTAAAATAGAAAGATAGTATGGTACGATTAGGGATGGAGCAATGGAAGAAAGGGACAACCTGATACAAATCACATACCATGAGGAAGATACCAGCGGGCGACAACGACTTGAAACTTCACCTATAACTTAGCGGAAAAAGTCATGCAGGAAGCAAAATCGACAACACCGTGTGAAGCTAATTTGTGATATATATAATCAGGGATTGACATAGGTACATGCTCACGGGTGAAATCCTTAGCATGGTCGAAGGACTGAAATAAGGGGACTTGTTCTTGATCCCACGGGCATCGGCCAAAGATGTACCACGGCTTCGGCCGTGGAGCGTGTACACGACGACCTAGAGGCACAGGGTCATCATGAAGCCCTCCGCCGGTTCTCGTGGAAGCTTCGAGTCCAGGCCTCCTTCTGATTTACCCTGTCCAAAATTATGATGGTAAAGGTGGTGACAACAGGGTTACAAATTCATCACTCCGGTGCACTAATTTTCTGAGAGCAAAACCTGACTGCCTTGCTAATCCTCTGGAGCTGGGGTGCTATGGTGAAGACCACGCAATGGAGCAGATCCATTATTTAAAAGGGAGATTAACTACATCTCTTACTCTTGCGTTTGCTCAGTGGAGAAGATGAAGAGTCTGTCGTAAAATACGGAGAGATTTGGGAAATTAATCGGTTCAGTAGGAGTAATTGGGTAGACAACAGACAGACACGTGGCTACCTACGTTTTGTTTTCACAATGACCTTCCAGTTCGTTCCACCAAGCTAGTCCCATGGGCTGGAACGTCCAAATAGCAAGCTCCTCCCACCAAAACCAAATTGGCTTTTTTGTAAAAACAAATTAGCTAGTGTTAGAAGGGAGAGAGAGGATTGGTGGAATAGTTCGTTGTATTGCTTGAGCCTCATCGGCATATATATAAGAATGCATCAATCATCTACTTGTAGTACAAGACAAGCCGGAACAAATCCTAGTCTATCTCGTCTTTCCTAATAAACATTATACTCAACATCCCCCATAGTCACAACGGTAGCGACGCAGACGGTGAGACTGGAGAAGAATCCGAAGACAAGCCGACGGACCCCCCCCCCCCCAATAGTCGTAACGGTTGATGCATCGCGGAGTCGTGGCTGGAGTGAAAACCGACGAGGTTGCTCAAGCAGGCGGTAGCCCTTTGTGCTGTTTGTCGATGTAGCCGAGAGCGTGGGTGCTGGAGCCGTGGTCGAGGTAGCCGTGCAAAGAATGCCGTGGTCGATGTCGAGTCGGGGTGGCCGGTGTCGAGGAAGTCGCTGTGGAGTCGCAGGCGCTAGGGGGCGCCGAGTTAGCATGGGCGCAGTGGTGTCGAAGTAGTGGTGCGCCGGGAAAAAGATATGGTTGACGACGTGTCGCGGCGGGTTTGCCAAGCCCGGGGACACATCGTGGACGAAGGCACGCACCGGTGTTGCCAGCATCGGGCATGCGTAGACGGACGAAGAGGAAGTTGACGAAGCGCCGACCAGGCTTGCCAGGCCCCGGGACACGTCGTGGATGAAGGCACACACCGGTATTGCCAGCACCGGGCATGCGTAGACGAGGGACCTGCACGAGCTGTACGCCATGTCAGAGAAGTCGGAGGGGCCAGCAGAGAAGAACTCGACGACGATTGCGGCATCCATCGGCGCGGGGCCGATGTCACCAATGGTGGTCGGAGTAGACGAAGTGGTCGGGGTAGATGACGGCGACGCTGGCGACGGGCTGGTGCTTGGACGAAGACGAAGGGGGTGGACGGGCGGCTGCGGCGGCTACGGGGGTACCGGCGGCGGCGGCCGAAGAAGAGCGGCGGCGACCAGGTTAGAAGCGCGGCGGCGATGCTTGAAGGAGGCGAAGAACCCAGACAGCGTGATGAAGACCGGCGCGGACGGTGGCGTTCCCCCGCCAAGGAAGACGGCGCGACGCATACCACGGGAGGTCGACGCGCGGTGACGGCGGAGCGGACCGCGGGCCGCGGCGCTACGGCCCGAAGGGGCGACGCAGCGGCGGCAGGCGGGTCGGGGCGACGACGGGAAGACCTCTGGGCAGCGGCGGGGACCGCGGGCCGCGACCCTGCGGCCCGAAGGGGCGACACAACGGCGTTTCGCGAGTCGGTGCAACCACGGGGACGGCCTCGGGGCGGTGGCGGGGACCGCGTATCATGACACTACGGCCCGAAGGGGCGGTGCAGCGGCGACGCACGAGTCGATGTAGCCGCGAGGAGAACCACAGGGAGGTGACGGCGGCCCGACGGGGCGACATAGTGGCAGTCCGATACTCGATCGGTGGAGAGGCGCGCTAAACTCGGGGACGATCTTCATGGAACCTACGGAGGCGCGCGTACCCGACGGGCCAGGTCGGCCGCGTGGCGTAGATGAGGCGGATCGCGGCAGCGAGCGGGTGATCAAGCCGATCGCGCACGAGGTCGGGGACGCTGTGTTGGAAATATGCCCTAGAGGCAATAATAAAAGCATTATTATTACATTTCCTTGTTTATGACAATTGTCTTTATTCATGCTATAATTGTGTTATCCGGAAATCGTAATACATGTGTGAATAATAGACACCAACATGTCCCTAGTAAGCCTCTAGTTGACTAGCTCGTTGATCAACAAACAGTCATGGTTTCCTGACTATGGACATTGGATGTCATTGATAACGAGATCACATCATTAGGAGAATGATGTGATGGACAAGACCCAATCCTAAACATAGCACAAGATCGTATAGTTCGTTTGCTAGAGTTTTTCCAATGTCAAGTATCCTTTCCTTAGACCATGAGATCGTGTAACTCCCGGATGCCGTAGGAGTGCTTTGGGTGTACCAAACGTCACAACGTAACTGGGTGACTATAAAGGTATACTACGGGTATCTCCTAAAGTGTCTGTTGGGTTGACACGTATCAAGACTAGGATTTGTCACTCCGTATGATGGAGAGGTATCACTGGGCCCACTCGGTAATGCATCATCATTATGAGCTCAAAGTGACCAAGTGTCTGGTCACGGGATCATGCATCACGGTACGAGTAAAGTGACTTGCCGGTAACGAGATTGAACAAGGTATTGGGATACCGACGATCGAATCTCGGGCAAGTAACATACCGATTGACAAAGGGAATTGTATACGGTATTGCTTGAATCCTCGACATCGTGGTTCATCCGATGAGATCATCGAGGAGCATGTGGGAGCCAACTGAAGGAAATATGCCCTAGAGGCAATAATAAAGTTATTATTTATTTCCTTATATCATGATAAATGTTTATTATTCATGCTAGAATTGTATTAACCGGAAACATAATACATGTGTGAATACATAGACAAACTTAGTGTCACTAGTATGCCTCTACTTGACTAGCTCGTTAATCAAAGATGGTTATGTTTCCTAACCATAAACAAAGTGTTGTTATTTGATTAACAAGGTCACATCATTAGTTGAATGATCTGATTGACATGACCCATTCCATTAGCATAGCACCCGATCGTTTAGTATGTTGCTATTGCTTTCTTCATGACTTATACATGTTCCTATGACTATGAGATTATGCAACTCCCGTTTACCAGAGGAATACTTTGTTTGGTAGTGTCTCCAAAGGTAGATGTTGGGTTGGCGTATTTCGAGATTAGGATTTGTCACTCCGATTGTCGGAGAGGTATCTCTGGGCCCTCTCGGTAATGCACATCACATAAGCCTTGCAAGCATTGCAACTAATGAGTTAGTTGCGGGATGATGTATTACAGAACGAGTAAAGAGACTTGCCGGTAACGAGATTGAACTAGGTATTGGATACCGACGATCGAATCTCGGGCAAGTAACATACCGATGACAAAGGGAACAACGTATGTTGTTATGCGGTCTGACCGATAAAAGATCTTCGTAGAATATGTAGGAGCCAATATGGGCATCCAGGTCCAGCTATTGGTTATTGACCGGAGACGTGTCTCGGTCATGTCTACATTGTTCTCGAACCGTAGGGTCCGCACGCTCAACGTTACGATGACAGTTATTATGAGTTTATGCATTTTGATGTACCGAAGTTAGTTTGGAGTCCCGGATGTGATCACGGACATGACGAGGAGTCTCGAAATGGTCGAGACATAAAGATTGATATATTGGACGGCTATATTCGGACACCGGAAGTGTTCCGGGTGATTTCGGAGAAAACCGGAGTACCGGAAGGGTTACCGGAACCCTCCGGGGAAGTAATGGGCCTTATTGTGCCTTAGGGGAGAGAGAGGGCTGCGGCCTAGGAGGTGGCGCCCCCCCCCCCCACATGGGGAGTCTGAATTGGACTAGGGAGGGGGCGCGGCCCCTCTTTCCCTCTCCCTCTCCCCCTCTTTCCTTCCCCCTTAGGGTTTCCTAATTGGATTAGGAAAGGGGAGTCCTACTCCCACTAGGAGGAGGACTCCCCCTCCCCTTGGCGCGCACCATAGGGCCGGCCGGCCTCCCCCTTGCTCCTTTATATACGGGGGCAGGGGGGCACCCTAGGACACACAAGTTGATCTTTGAGATCGTTCCTTAGCCGTGTGCGGTGCCCCCTGCCACCATATTCCACCTCGATCATATCGTTGTAGTGCTTAGGCGAAGCCCTGCGTCGGTAGAACATCAAGATCATCACCACGCCGTCGTGCTGACGGAACTCCTCCCCGAAGCTTTGCTAGATCGGAGCCCGGGGATCGTCATCGAGCTGTACGTGTGCTAAGAACTCGGAGGTGCCGGAGTAACGGTGCTTGGATCGGTCGGATCGGGAAGAAGACGTACGACTACTTCCTCTACGTTGTGTCAACGCTTCCGTTGCGATCTACAAGGGTACGTAGATCATGCTCTCCCCCTCGTTGCTATGCATCACCATGATCTTGCGTGTGCGTAGGAAATTTTTTGAAATTACTACGTTCCCAAACAGTGGCATCCGAGCCAGGTTTTATGGTTTGATGTTATTTGCACGAGTAGAACACAAGTGAGTTGTGGGCAATATAAGTCATACTGCCTACTAGCATGTCATACTTTTGTTCAGCGGTATTGTTGGATGAAGCGGCCCGGACCGACATTACGCGTACTCTTACACGAGACTGGTTCTACCGCCGCGCTTTGCACACAGGTGGCTGGCGGGTGTCAGTTTCTCCAACTTTAGTTGAACCGAGTGTGGCTACGCCCGGTCCTTGCGAAGGTTAAAACGGAGTCTATTTGACAAACTATCGTTGTGGTTTTGATGCGTAGGTGAGATTGGTTCTTACTTAAGCCCGTCGCAGCCACGTAAAACTTGCAACAACAAAGTAGAGGACGTCTAACTTGTTTTTGCAGGGCATTTTGTGATGTGATATGGCCAAGACATGATGCTAAATTTTATTGTATGAGATGATCATGTTTTGTAACCGAGTTATCGGCAACTAGCAGGAGCCATATGGTTGTCGCTTTATTGTATGCAATGCAATCGCGATGTAATGCTTTACTTTATCACTAAGTGGTAGCGATAGTCGTGGAAGCATAAGATTGGCGAGACGACAACGATGCTACGATGGAGATCAAGGTGTCGCGCCGGTGACGATGGTGATCATGACGGTGCTTCGGAGATGGAGATCACAAGCACAAGATGATGATGGCCATATCATATCACTTATATTGATTGCATGTGATGTTTATCTTTTTATGCATCTTATATCATGATAAATGTTTATTATTCATGCTAGAATTGTATTAACCGGAAACATAATACATGTGTGAATACATAGACAAACTTAGTGTCACTAGTATGCCTCTACTTGACTAGCTCGTTAATCAAAGATGGTTATGTTTTCTAACCATGAACAAAGTGTTGTTATTTGATTAACGAGGTCACCTCATTAGTAGAATGATCTGATTGACATGACCCATTCCATTAGCTTAGCACCCGATCGTTTAATATGTTGCTATTGCTTTCTTCATGACTTATACATGTTCCTATGACTATGAGATTATGCAACTCCCGTTTACCGGAGGAACACTTTGTGTGCTACCAAACGTCACAACGTAACTGGGTGATTATAAAGGAGCTGTACAGGTGTCTCCAAAGGTAGATGTTGGGTTGGCGTATTTCGAGATTAGGATTTGTCACTCCGATTGTCGGAGAGGTATCTCTGGGCCCTCTCGGTAATGCACATCACATAAGCCTTGCAAGCATTGCAACTAATGAGTTAGTTGCGGAATGATGTATTACAGAATGAGTAAATAGACTTGCCGGTAACAAGATTGAACTAGGTATTGGATACCGACGATCGAATCTCGGGCAAGTAACATACCGATGACAAAGGGAACAACGTATGTTGTTATGCGGTCTGACCGATAAAGATCTTCGTAGAATATGTAGGAGCCAATATGGGCATCCAGGTCCCGCTATTGGTTATTGGCCGGAGATTTGTCTCAGTCATGTCTACATTGTTCTCGAACCGTAGGGTCCGCAGGCTTAACGTTACGATGACAGTTATTATGAGTTTATGCATTTTGATGTATCGAAGTTAGTTTGGAGTCCCGGATGTGATCACGGACATGACGAGGAGTCTCGAAATGGTCGAGACATAAAGATTGATATATTGGACGGCTATATTCGGACACCGGAAGTGTTTCGGGTGATTTCAGAGAAAACCGGAGAGCCGGAGGGTTACCGGAACCCTACCGGGAGAAGTATTGGGCCATATGGGCCTTAGTGGAGAGAGAGAGGGGCTGCAAAAGGTGGGCCGCGCGCCACCTCCTCCCTGGTCCGAATTGGACTAGGAGAGGGGGGCGGCGCCCCTCCTTTCCTTCTCCCACTCCACCTCTTTCCCCCTCCTATTAGGAGTCCTACTCCTACTCCTACTAGGAGGAGGACTCCTCCTTGGCGTGCCACACCTGGCCGGCCGGCCTCCTTCCCTTGCTCCTTTATATATGGGGGCAGGGGGGCACCTCTAGACACACAAGTTGATCCACGTGATCGTTCCTTAGCCGTGTGCGGTGCCCCCTGCCACCATATTCCACCTCGATCATATCGTTGTAGTGCTTAGGCGAAGCCCTGCGTCGGTAGAACATCATCATCGTCACCACGCCATTGTGCTGACGGAACTCATCCCCGAAGCTTTGCTGGATCGGAGCCCGGGGAGCGTCATCGAGCTGTACGTGTGCTAAGAACTCGGAGGTGCCGGAGTAACGGTGCTTGGATCGGTCGGATCGGGAAGACGTACGACTACTTCCTCTACGTTGTGTCAACGCTTCCGCAGTCGGTCTGCGTGGGTACGTAGACAACACTCTCCCCTCTCGTTGCTGTGCATCACCATGATCTTGCATGTGCGTAGGAAATTTTTTGAAATTACTACGTTCCGCAACAATATGTTCATGTCATACAAATGAAATTTCTGTTAATCTTCTGACATGTTGAGTTGGTTCTCTCTGTCTTCTGAGGGGGTGAATGCAAAGCAGTCTATTAAGCCAGGTACTATTGCTGAGCTAAATTGACAAAAAAATATTGGTAGCCATAGTTGTAGTTTAAGTAGTAGCGAGTTGTCTGATATGTATAAAGAGCCCGTTGCAACTGAGCCCGTTGCTAAATTGACAAAAAAGGTCACCAGTGTCACTTGATATGTATGAGTATATTAAATGTATTATTAACATGATTAATATTGAACTCTTAACCCTAATGTGGCCTCGTTGCAACGCACGGGCGTTCTTCTAGTCTCTACTCCTAATGGAGCAGTTGGTAGTCTCGCTTTCAGGTTTTTTTTCGTCCCACCACTTTCGTCCGGTTTTTTTCGTAGGTTAACCGTCGTAGATTTTTTTCGTCGCCTCCCCCACTTGATCGGTTTATTTTCACTTCACCCTCTCACACAACGAAAAAACTGAACGGATCAGAACTTTCCATACTGACGCAAATTATTTAGTAATGTCTTTATGTAAAAGAATCAATCACAATCAATCTCTAAAGATCAAATCTAAATTAATTCATCTTCATAACGTTTGTTTCCTTCCGAATCACGTCCATAACTTTCCTTCCTTGTTTGGGCAGAAACTGTTTGGTAGCAGAGATTAGGAAGCTTCCTATGAGTGTAGTAATATGAAGTATTCTTTTTCTTGATGATTCGTTTCCATGCATGATGATAGTAAATTAGGCCAACATTCACCACTATTTATCAACGTCATCAATCGTATCCATTCCTACCAGTTTTAAGGGAATCTGCTCGCTATGTCTTTTTTAAGGGGATCCGCTCGCTAAGTCGTCGTCGCACGTTATTTTCACAAGCAATTCCCCTAAAAAAGGCGTGGGTATTGGTAGTTGAACGACCGCTAGGTTTTCCGCCTGTCCCATCCTCGCGCTGTGCCGCCGCCACCCGCCGAATTTCCAGCCGCCCGAGCCCGTTAACTTCGCCAGCCATCGGGCCGACTGCCCCCGCCCCAAACCCCCATCCCCGAGCACTAGCTATCACTGCGTTGCCGCCCCAAGCTCCACGCCACCGGGAACGAATCAAGCGCCGTCCCGACACCGCCGTCGCCGGCCCAGCACCTCCAGCCTTGCATGGACAGATTCAATGTGCAGTCTCCCTTGCTGCCTCACCTTCTGCCAGCGCATGCAGTGGCGGGGTTGGACGCGTGCGTGTTTGCTAGCTTGCTCTCCGTGCGTACGTACTTGCTCTGCGTGCGTCGCACCGGCCAATGCGCATGATGCGTGTGTGCCTGCTTTTCTGTATGTGTATGCCAGCGTGATGCGTGTGTGCGTTGCTGTGTGTGTATGATATAGATGGCCCGAGTGTGTGCATGCTGTGCTCTGCTCTCTGCTGATATATGTGTTGGTGCTCCTGCTATATGTTCATGTCATACAAATGAAATTTCTGTTAATCTTCTGACATGTTGAGTTGGTTCTCTCTGTCTTCTGAGGGGGTGAATGCAAAGCAGTCTATTAAGCCAGGCACTATTGCTGAGCTAAATTGACAAAAAAATATTGGTAGCTATAGTTGTAGTTTAAGTAGTAGCGAGTTGTCTGATATGTATAAAGAGCCCGTTGCAACTGAGCCTGTTGCTAAATTGACAAAAAAGGTCGCCAGTGTCACTTGATATGTATGAGAATATTAAATGTATTATTAACATGATTAATATTGAACTCTTAACCCTAATGTGACCCCGTTGCAATGCACGGGCGTTCTTCTAGTACTGCTAGTGATTAACCTGTGAACAATTAATTCTGGAATAAGGTCCCTAAACGTGGTACTGAACTTTTATGTCTTGTATATACTTGCTGAGAATCTTTGCAGTAATCAGTACGGAAATTTCAAATTGACCGATGAGATCATTTCCGTTACAGGCATCTACCCATCTTCTAAGTTTGAAGCAATGACATCCCGGTGCAGTTTCCTCCCCCTTTGAAGAAATTGACCGATGAAGTACCGATGTGTTCCATTGTGCATGCGAACATCTTCCACTTGTCAGCTTCAAAGTAGAGGAGCAGAAATAAATGATCTAGTTGTCGAGTGGTCTTAGTTTTAGAGATGCATGATAACCTGAATCTGGGATTTGTTGAACCAACTGTTGGATTTTAGTAGTGCCTATCTTGAATGCTATTTTGTGTGAGTGTCATCTTGGGCTCATGTTCTATCTTCATTTCCCATCAGTCATCCTGCATTTTTCATTTCCTTGTTTGAAGCAAGTAACAGCTGTGTGCAACATCTGCTTGGGGTAATCCCTCCTGAGATGCGGTACATTATATCTTTTTTGATTCGATTTAGCAGTGAATCGGTCGCCGCGGTCTGCAATTTTCGGAGTTTGGCTCGTGGAATGGAATGACAACGGTGCATGGTGTTTCCGCTGTTATGAGGTGCATGCTGTTAGCTGCCAGTTTTACGACACAATGAATCATACCCGTTCCCTCGCGTCGCCCTCTCGAGGGCGACTCGGGGGCGACCAATCCCCCCGTCCGCCTCCTCCCCTTCCCCGTTCCTGTCCTCGCTGCCGCCGGAGACGGGCGCCGGGTCCCCCGCACGACCGCCGATGAGGGTGGCGGCGAGGCCCTCGGCCGCGACGCCGCTCGGGCTCGGGCCTAGGGTTTGAGGCGGCGGCCTCTTCTGGTGAGGGCGGCGTCGTACTGGCGGCGGGCGGCACTCGCCGGAGTAGAGGGCCGCGTCTACGCGGCCGCGCGGGCGGCGAGTTGGCGGTGGACGTGGGCGCCGTGTGGAGGGATCCCCTGCTGCTCTCCTTCGCCAGATCTGAAGACGGCGCCCCCGTGCTGCTGCTTCCTCCTTGTCAGTCCGGCCGGATCCGGTGGCGAACTGCGCGGATGTGGGGTTGGGAGCTCTGGATCGGAGTAATTTCTTGGCCGGCTGTGGTGGCCACGACGCCGGCGGCGCTCCAGGCGTTGTTTCCTTCTTGAAGGCGGCTTCGAGATCCAGCTCCCTCCCCCTCGCCTCCCCCTGCACCCGGATGAAAACCCACAACTTTGGTTGGGCGGCGGCGGTGCCCGACTCCGTCACCTTCTTGAAGGCGCCGCTTTGGGTCCGTGGGGAGGTGGGACAGCTGCAGCGCGTTCTTGGCGTTCCTGATGGCGGCGGTTCCTTCTTTAGTGGTGTCGCTTCGCCATGGCGGTCGGCTGGTCCGGCTCTCGTGGTGATTGTGGTGCTCAACTCTTCGCCGTGTCTTCCTGGGGTGCTCCCGTCCCGTTCAGAGAGGCTGGAGGTGGAGCGGCTTCATCTTGCACGGAGCCTCGGTGGAGATGTCAAGTCATGCCTGACCGACAGGTGCTACGCTTTGTCATGCCTGGTCGGCAGGTGCTACGCACGACAACTCTTCCAAAGACTTCAAGCTGTGTCGGCTGATGGTACTTGGCAGCATGGTGCTGAGCTGTATCAGTGGCGACCGCGATGTGCTCAGCTGTTTGCGCGCAGGGAGGAGGTGCTGTTGGGCGCCGTGGTGGCGTCGACGATAGCTAGACCGAGCAAGGTTGATGCATCAGTACAGTTCTGAAGATGGAGTGGTGGCAGTTGGCGGCGGCGGCCTCTGAGTGCACGCCGGACCGGTGAGACCCATGCCCGGCAGGTGTCCTGGATGGGATCTCAGGTCTTAGATGTTAGGTTTGGCTACGATGTCTGTTTGGTATTAGGCCCAGACTATTTGCGCCCCTTCATCAACTGGATAGAGGTGCTTAGACGGCGGCTTTAACCTTACTGTTGTATTACTTTATAAGGTCTTGTGAGAATAATTAATAAAGTGGTTGTATGCATCATCCGGATGCAGAGGCCCGGGGTCATCCTCCTTTTCTAATTTTTTTAAAAAAAAATCAGTGAAGCATCACTTCGGCATAAATAACTCACCTGATTCTAAAACAGCTCACCATCTTGGGCTGAAAATGGCAACGGTTTTTCTAAGCATTTTTCTGTGTGAGCGGCCTCTCAGCCATGGGTGATCTCACATATATGGGTCAAAACCAGTAGTCGCGTGAGCGCGCATTTAGCTTACTCCATCGGATCCAAATTAATTGACAAACACTTAGTGTAACTTTGTACTGTAGTTTTCTCTTGTCCTCTCATCCAAAGGGACCATGTTAGATGCCAGCATGTTGGTCCAAGTCTTTCTTCTAGGCGTCATGAGACTAAACGTTCATTCTTTTTTGGGAAACTCTTCCTGTCTACACGCCGGCCCAATCTTTCGGCCAGTCACTTCCTCGCGCGAGGCGTTGATGCATGGGACCCCTTAGCAGCTTTTTTTACACGACCCACTTCCTTCACGCGGATAATCGGTGAGCGGGTGGCGCCATTGCTGGCAAGTGCGGTGAGGACGGGGCGGCGTTGCTCTTAGGTCGGCGAGCTCATAAGGCATGGCCGCACTCATCGGGGGCCAAGCACCGGCGCTACTATGATAGGGGGCATCACCTGCGAGCTCACAAGGCGGGGGGGGGGGGGGGGGGGGAGGGGGGGCATGGCTCACGAGCTCAAGGTGGACGTTGAGATGAGAGCACCAAGGGAGACACCCCCTGATGTTGCAACTGGCATTCTGGAAAGCTAGAACCGATGCGGCGAAAAGCTTCAATCAACGGCGGCAGATGCTGGAACCAACCACTGTCACAACAAAAAGCTACATCCGGTATCGCACAAAGCTTCAACAGGCGTTGGAAAAAGCTTCAAGCACTAAATTCCGATGCTATTGCTTGGCTACTGCCAACAGGGAAAAAGCTTCAACCGGTGTTGCAAAAAGCTTCAACCGTGGATAATAAAGATTCAACCGTAGTGGATTTAGCTACCACCGGCAAAGTTTTTTGCTACATCCAGCAGACGGAGTTGTGACCTCACGGCGGCGGCGGCATTGATTTTGCTGCAACCGGCTGTCATTCTTGTTACAACCGGTGATGTTTTTTCTACGTCCGTTCAAACGACGATGACTGACTGGGTGCTTGTAGTGCATGTCGTCGATCGTGCTACTAGGGCGACTGGCACCGGAGCTACAACCGGCGACAAGCACCGAAGCTGCGATCGGCGACTAGCGCCACCAGAGACATGACCCGCAGCGAGGGCACATGTTTGCTAGGGAGAAACGCAAGAGGCGACAACGGCGACCGATGCAAACGACGGCGACCGGCAGCGAGGGCAACGATAGGGGAGACGCGCGGGGGAGGTGCTTTAATTTGAGGCTCGCGTTTCGTCGTCCATGGCGGCGCGGGCAACAAAAGGGGAGACGTGCCGGGAGGTGCTTTGAGTCTCGCGTGTCATTGTCCATGGCTGCGCGTTGGAAAAAAAATTCTATTAAGAAGAGAGACGTGGGAGGAAGAGGCAATCGTGCAGCACCTGAGCAGTAGATCGTATAACGCTGGTTTGACCGGTCCAAATTTGGGTCGGCGTAGATCACACCCTTCTTTTTTGAGGGGTATAAGACTGAACTTTCATACTGCCTCCACCAATTTGACTTATCTTCTTGTGCAGAAATTCATTTGGGCCAAATCCACTTTGTGCCATATATAGGTCAAAAGGCCCATATAAATTCCAACACCCTCTCGCGGCCGCCTTTGTGCCTTTCTTCCGGATTTCACAAATCCATCTTGCCTTTGCACCGCCGCCGCTCCGTCTGCCTTTCTTCTTGATTTCTCCAGCCGATCTGGTGGCTAATGTCCGTCTCTACCTCAACTTTTTCAAAGGCAGCAAACTAGATCCTTCGCTGGTATAGTAGATCAACAGCTTCTGGTGTTTTTCTATCGGCAAGAGCCTCCGTACCGCCATGCCATCTGAAGATTCTTCTACGTAGACAATTTAGAGGCCGACAGTATTTTGGCGCAGGTGTGCATCTCCACTTTTGATTCATGTTTTGCAGTAATCCGATACCTCAACCTAATATCCATTCTCCTTTCTTTTGAGAGTTAGGTGATAGTATGAGTCGCCGGTATTTGAATTTGATAGTGCACGACTTCAGCAGTCGCATCTATTCTCTCTGCCGCATTGACGTCCGCAAGCACCTCTTCTAGGAAAACTCAGAGATGGCACGACGAGCAGCACAACCTGCCATGGAGAAGAAGAGTAAACAAGGAGAGTTGTCAGCGATGGGCGGCTGCAAAAGATTGCCTCCGCCGGCGATCAATTTCCAAGCATCGCCCAGTATTCAAAACAAGACGGCGGCGTACTTGTTCTCTATACTGGGAGGGGAGAGCAACATCCTTTACTCTGACAACAACTGCCAGACCGCGCTCTGTAACCTTGACCTGAACATCATCGATCCCTTCGCTCCTCCCAGTTCATGGAAGAGCTGGAATGCCATCAGTCTCCCCATAACCTCTCCCACAAAACCTCTGTCACTGTACGTCCTGAACCTCTCCCCCGATGCCAAAGCAGCCAAACCCGGTTGCTGCTTCGAGGTCCTCTCGCGCCGCGAGGATGAACGGGCTCTTCCCAAGGAGTGGAGCTGGGAAATCCTGCCGCCGCCGCCATTTTTCCGCGATCCAAAAACAGCCCCCGACTTGTATTCTTATGCCGTGGTCAGCGGTTCCACCATATGCATTTCATCTCTGGAGCAGGCCATAGGCACCTACACCTTTGACACGGCGAGCAAGAAATGGAGCCAGGCCACGCACTGGGCACTGCCCTTCTTTGGCAGAGCTGAGCATGTCCCCGAGCTCGGCCTCTGGTTCGGGCTCTCAGCCCGCAACCCCTTCTCCAGCCTATGTGCTCTCGATCTCTCAGCAATGGACCCTGGGCAGCCACCAAAGCTGCAGCATACTTGGGATTATATCGATCTACCCGGGGAAGAGCCGTGGTCACCGTCCCAGCTGTACCTCTTCAGCCTTGGCTCAGGCAAGTTTTGTGTTGCCGCCTTCTTCGGCACCAAGTTGGGCACCTCTGGTATGTCGGCGTACGATTCAAACTATGAAGCCACGTTTCACAGGGAGTGTGCCATCTTCACCGGCCTGGAGGTGAAGCGCGGAAATGATGGCGATGGTCCTCTCCAGTTTATCAAGCACATGTCCAAGCGTTTCAGCGTCGGAGACCGTAACATCGAGTGTGTGCTGTGAATAAATATTTGTGAATCTCTGGTCATGAATTATAAACTTTTTAAACGGGAAATGAATTATTAGCTTTGTATATATAAGAAGATGTTAAATGGATTATTATCTCGTACAAATATATGTATCGTCTATAACTCTAGATCGCAAAGTAGATGCAGGAGGTATTCATTCACTTATTCACACAAGACAAATTGGCAGCCAATTGCTTTTTTATTTCAAGAATTTGAATTTCAAGGCAAATTTGGCATGGACCACGTAACTGACAAAAAGTTTGGGTAACTCATTATGTTTCAAAACCAATTTTCATTCAAATAGAAGAAACAGAGAAAATTGTTTGAGGGATAGCCTTAACATCATAATCGCATTAGTTCCTCATGAGTATTTTCATTGAAGCAACTTGTTCTAGAAAGTTCCTGGAAAAAAAACTTGTTCTAGAAAGAAATATATCTTACTTTTGATTTAAATCCATGAAAACATCTGTGTCAAATGATCTATTAGAGCAATTCTAATAATAGGAGTCGCGAGATATGATAGGCGCATGACATTACGTAGCTTGTAATACCCTAGAACTGTGGACTGCGCACGTTGCGCTTGTAATTACTCTGTAAATGCCTCTTCCGTCTTCTTAAATGAAAAAGCGCGCAATGCTTTTGCGTGTGCTAATAATAGAGATATGATAGGCGCATGGACCCAAACCACATTCGGAAGTGCTCTGGCTCTCGACTCCTCTAACTCTGTGTCCGGGGCTGAGCCGAACCTTCAACTCTTGGAGTTCCTGGAGAGAAGTTGGCAAAATTTACAGTGTAAAATTTGAGAAGTCAAGAAGGTGGGAAAATTGAGATCCTTTGAAACTAAGAAGCGATAATTGAGATAATTCTACAAACTGATATGGCAAATTTTGATTAAAACTAGGGAGAGAAGGGGCCAACTAAGTGATATTCAAGGGTGAGAGAACTATCAGTGGTCATGCATGCTCGCGCTTCATCCTGATTTTCATTATCCATTGAGCAACCATCAACAACCTCTTCGTCATTGGTGACGACGATGAATCATTGAAAAAGAAACTCCTCTACCATCGTCGTCATCTACAAAAAAATGTGAATCTATGTAATCTATACAATTCTACGAGGAATTAATTAGACTTGTAAACATGAATAAAATTGAAGAAAATATACCTTGGATTAAGTTGTCGAAGACATTGAGGTCCGAGTATAAAATTGGGGTCAAGATGTGGCACAATCGACACGGGAGATGGAGTTATCTATGATGGGTGTTCGCACTGTTCTCCTCGGCAAAGCCGACCTTCCCGCGGGAACCCGTGCTTGCACCACCGCGCCTTGGAGAAGCGGTGTGCCACCGCATCGATGTGCCTTCTCACGCCGTGCAGTACCGTGGGAAGATGAGAGAGGGCCCCGCCACCACCGGTTCCTACCGAGCTTCGCCCGACAGCGGCGAGGGAAGGAGGGAGGGGGCTGGGACGAGTCGGGGCGGCAGCTAGGGTTCGTCCACTTGGTCGCTCGTGGGAGCGATGCGAGAGGGGCTCGGGGTATTTTGTATGGTGTATTATTGTCCGTGTTTTCTTGAAACTCGTGCAATCCACCAAACAATATATCACTCTAAATATGTCTCGGCATATACTTTCTCCCTCCAAATTTATTAGTCCCTTTGTATTTTTGGCAAAATTTTGACCACAAAATCTAACTAATAAAACACGAGTTCTATAATACACGTGGAAACTTCTTTCATGTACAAATCCAAAGGCATATGATTTAGGTCCAATTTACGGTCAAAATTTGACCCAAAATACAAGAGGGCCATTTGAACTGAAACGGAGAAAGTACACTCTTAAGTACACTCTTACTTATCTCAAGGTACACATGCTACCAAAAGTACCAAACGCACCATCAAAGTATTCATACATTCCATAACAATGTAGTGCAATACATTATAAAAAAAGATCCAAGTCATACAAAGATGCTTAGGTCTGTTCCTAAAAAAAAATCCATCGGCCTTGAGGAGCTTCAAAAAAGATTCAGAGGACGCGATGGATGCCAAATTTTTCAAAGGTGCAACGTTTAGACATGTGTTTGATCATCCGGACAGCACCCTCACTACCCTCACTGTTGTTGCAGTGGCGCACCTCCAGGCCAGTGAGCACAGCAGTCTCATCTTCGACATCTTCTTGCACATATTTGGAGCTGAAGGTCTTGAAGAAGGATACGACACAGAACTTACCCGAGCCCAGGTTAACCAGGTGGCTCTTGTATGGAGTCTCATCAAACAGGTGGAGATAATCCCAAGAATGCCGCAAATCAGGCGGCGACTCAAAATCCATGGCATTGGCAGGGAGGTCCAGAGCACACAAGCTGTGGGGACTGCTAGGAGGAGAGAGGGCGAACCAAAGCTTGAGCTTGGGGACATACTCCGCTTTGCCACAGAAGGGCAGCGCCCAGTTCCCAGCCCGTGACCACTTGCGGCTAACCATATCAAAGGTAAGGTGCCTATACCCTCTTCAGATACGCACATGGTCGAACTGTCAAGCAACATGAAAGAACAGTTCATGGCAGCTCTACAATTTGAAGGGTCGTCTACGAATGGTGGCACAGGCAGATCTCGCCATACCCAATCCAAATTGTAATGGGAAGGCACCGACACCAGGGGTCGGGAGGAATCATTATTGCCTAAGTAGGTCAGGTACTCAAAGGTACTGCTACCAGGAACCAGATCCAGGACATAGAGGCACTGGGAAGCTTTAGATTTTAATGGATCGGGATTGGGTATTAAGAAACAGATGCAATTGGGTCCCTTGCCATTTCGCATAGGGGGCGTGGTCACAACTCACAACTGACTTGAAGTCAGGGTCTAAGAGGTTTGTACGACCAAAGGAGTCACCGATCATGATGGAGTTTTCTCTAAATAGAGTGACGAAATTAGATGCTTTGAAATTGACTGCTGGCTTGGGATGATCTTTCCAGGACTCTTCTACCATTGATAGTTTGTTCTTCTTCTCGTGCTTGGCTTTTGCCTCTTCTGCTGCTTGCACTTGCGCTGCGATTTCTGCTGTTTCGTAGAAAAGGGGTCGGATGTCCATGCGGTACAGAGAATATATGCTGCTCCTGAGATCCCGCATTATCAGATTCACAAACCGGCGATGCATTTCGTCCTCTCCAAGAATTGATCACTCGAATCCTCACGGTCTGGTGGACTGATTTTCTAGAGAAAGAGGAAATGAAGCGATTGTTATTTCCTGTTGGAGCTGTGCCAATTATTATTGAGAATCAATCAGATAACACGCAGTATGTGGAGACCGATCGAAAAATACACACCTGTGGCAAATTCCCGCTTGCCTCCAATTCCTGAATATTGGACTATATGCATGTGAATGTGAATCAAACAAAACAAATCACATGAGAAGGCTCCGTGACCGCCGAGCATGGAGACGAACACCAGCAGACAGGTTAGGAGGAGAAAGGCAGCGGGAGATCTTCACAGCTTTGCTTGGTGCAATCGAGCAGGAAGGCGACGGTGACGGCGGCGGCGGCGACGCACGCAGCGATCGATACATGGGCCAAGTTGTTACTGTTGGAGTAGGTCAAGTCGTGTTCCCCGTTTTTATAGGATAGCTACGTGAAATATGGGCCTGGAGGCTCTCTAGGTCCATATTTGATTCTAAGTTGTCCCTCTGTGGGATATTAGCGGAAAAATGTATTCGCCCTGGTCTATAGATAAAGGTAACATCCGAGCATACCTGTTACAACTAGTGAAAAAATAGTGTGCTAGCGTTTTCAGAAATATCTCGTTAAATAAATCAGTGTATAATTCAATGCTAATAGCATGTTAGTAGTGTATTTTAAGGGTCACATTATTTTGTCATAAAACGCTATTTTTTTCATTGGATATAACTGACCAAACCAGAAAAGAAAAGAAAAAGGCGAAAGATACAAAATGCTAAATAACAGCTAACATGCTCCAAATGCATCAAGAACACTTGAGCATTGGAACCCTCAACGACTCAAGGTCAAGCCATCGAAGAAAATAAGTCACGTGAGATGCCCGACGCCGAAGGAAGACCTCGCTCTGTCACTAGAGCTAGGCTAATCCTCTTGTCCTCATAATTAGAAGCCAGGTGTGGTTCTAATCTTCTCCCTCTAATTCTCCGGCAACGATTATCTCTGGACGGTGAAGCACTGTCAGATCATGAAGGCTGCACGCTTGCAACCAAGTAGAGGGGCCGTGCTTTTGGCCTTCAGTTCAGGGACTGTTCATGGGCGGTATGAGGGATCATTCATCGATGCTTCGAGGGACTTCAAGTACGATCTACACCGACATGTTCTTCTT
Organism: Triticum monococcum; assembly: GCA_034509565.1. Taxonomy (NCBI): domain Eukaryota; kingdom Viridiplantae; phylum Streptophyta; class Magnoliopsida; order Poales; family Poaceae; genus Triticum; species Triticum monococcum. The sequence goes on along the minus strand of CM067842.1, from coordinate 67,623,775 downwards.
CCGCACCAACTCAGTGACGGTAACGATCATGATCCCAACACATCATGCATCTTTATATTGATCTTGGGTATGCGTAGGTGCGGGTTTTTTTCTAGTACATTTCCCAACAAATATGTGTGCCAAGCGAGCTATTAGAGAAACTAGATAATACCCCGCGTGTTGCTGCGGGACATTTTAGCTTCTAATTAACGGCATATTCGAAGAAAAGCATAGATAGGATGAATGAAAAGGAAACATGCTATATTGATGATCTACTGGAATATCCATATCTACATTTGAAATGTTATAAAAAATACAATATTGTACAAATATGATGAGATTTAGCACTAGTGTGAGAACATTGAAATAATTCCAGTACACTCAGTTGGCCTATAGTGAGTTCAACATAGGCAATTTTCACCTAAATGCAAGTATAAGATGCTTTTGACACTATGATAGTGTGAAAAAAACGACTTATATTTTGGTATAGAGGGAGTATTTGTTATAGTAGTGGTCGTGCCTTGTCTACAAAATTTACTGCTCAGAATGCTTTTATATTTCCTAGTCTGGTCAAAGCAACCATTATAATTATAATCAGCAGATGATGTCTGAGATATGTTTTTACATTAATCAGATGATACATAAAAATTGGATGATTCATACAGCAAGTTCATCCACAATTTTCAACATGCAGCCAACCCTTTCCACTTATATGAAGTAAAACATATTATTTGCTTACTTTCCTGGGATGCCCGCTGCTTGGTTCATGGAAGAAACTGAAATAAAGAATAAACTTGGGAAAAATAACCAGTGACACTTGGAGAATGGACTCTTCATACTTACTCCAAATATTATGATTCATAGCCACTCCATCAAGATCTCCGATGGATAAAATTTACAGGATGTCTTGGTAAAGCCGAGGCACGAAAGTGAGATAATATATATGCTGGGACAACTCAAAAGTAAACTTTAAGAATGAATTATCTACGGTGCACCATAGATCTAGGGAAACAATTTGTGTGGTGCTTAAGAATTGATTGTCAATTTGATGTAATCTTTTTTCTTGTTTCGATCGTGCTTGTCAAAATAAATAATGGAACCCCAACCCTCCAAGTACAATAACCATCTATGCTTTGATGTTCGTACGTATAAGAAACCACATAACACAAATTGACAACAATTCAGAAGTACAACCGCATTCATCATCAGATGGCAAACAATATGAACATTGTTTCATCTATGAACATAACTATAAAGGAATGGCAAAAACTAATCTAGGATAAGCTGATGGTAAAATAGAAAGATAGTATGGTACGATTAGGGATGGAGCAATGGAAGAAAGGGACAACCTGATACAAATCACATACCATGAGGAAGATACCAGCGGGCGACAACGACTTGAAACTTCACCTATAACTTAGCGGAAAAAGTCATGCAGGAAGCAAAATCGACAACACCGTGTGAAGCTAATTTGTGATATATATAATCAGGGATTGACATAGGTACATGCTCACGGGTGAAATCCTTAGCATGGTCGAAGGACTGAAATAAGGGGACTTGTTCTTGATCCCACGGGCATCAGCCAAAGATGTACCACGGCTTCGGCCGTGGAGCGTGTACACGACGACCTAGAGGCACAGGGTCATCATGAAGCCCTCCGCCGGTTCTCGTGGAAGCTTCGAGTCCAGGCCTCCTTCTGATTTACCCTGTCCAAAATTATGATGGTAAAGGTGGTGACAACAGGGTTACAAATTCATCACTCCGGTGCACTAATTTTCTGAGAGCAAAACCTGACTGCCTTGCTAATCCTCTGGAGCTGGGGTGCTATGGTGAAGACCACGCAATGGAGCAGATCCATTATTTAAAAGGGAGATTAACTACATCTCTTACTCTTGCGTTTGCTCAGTGGAGAAGATGAAGAGTCTGTCATAAAATACGGAGAGATTTGGGAAATTAATCGGTTCAGTAGGAGTAATTGGGTAGACAACAGACAGACACGTGGCTACCTACGTTTTGTTTTCACAATGACCTTCCAGTTCGTTCCACCAAGCTAGTCCCATGGGCTGGAACGTCCAAATAGCAAGCTCCTCCCACCAAAACCAAATTGGCTTTTTTGTAAAAACAAATTAGCTAGTGTTAGAAGGGAGAGAGAGGATTGGTGGAATAGTTCGTTGTATTGCTTGAGCCTCATCGGCATATATATAAGAATGCATCAATCATCTACTTGTAGTACAAGACAAGCCGGAACAAATCCTAGTCTATCTCGTCTTTCCTAATAAACATTATACTCAACATCCCCCATAGTCACAACGGTAGCGACGCAGACGGTGAGACTGGAGAAGAATCCGAAGACAAGCCGACGGACCCCCCCCCCCCCCCAATAGTCGTAACGGTTGATGCATCGCGGAGTCGTGGCTGGAGTGAAAACCGACGAGGTTGCTCAAGCAGGCGGTAGCCCTTTGTGCTGTTTGTCGATGTAGCCGAGAGCGTGGGTGCTGGAGCCGTGGTCGAGGTAGCCGTGCAAAGAATGCCGTGGTCGATGTCGAGTCGGGGTGGCCGGTGTCGAGGAAGTCGCTGTGGAGTCGCAGGCGCTAGGGGGCGCCGAGTTAGCATGGGCGCAGTGGTGTCGAAGTAGTGGTGCGCCGGGAAGAAGATGTGGTTGACGACGTGTCGCGGCGGGTTTGCCAAGCCCGGGGACACATCGTGGACGAAGGCACGCACCGGTGTTGCCAGCATCGGGCATGCGTAGACGGACGAAGAGGAAGTTGACGAAGCGCCGACCAGGCTTGCCAGGCCCCGGGACACGTCGTGGATGAAGGCACACATCGGTATTGCCAGCACCGGGCATGCGTAGACGAGGGACCTGCACGAGCTGTACGCCATGTCAGAGAAGTCGGAGGGGCCAGCAGAGAAGAACTCGACGACGATTGCGGCATCCATCGGCGCGGGGCCGATGTCACCAATGGTGGTCGGAGTAGACGAAGTGGTCGGGGTAGATGACGGCGACGCTGGCGACGGGCTGGTGCTTGGACGAAGACGAAGGGGGTGGACGGGCGGCTGCGGCGGCTACGGGGGTACCGGCGGCGGCCGAAGAAGAGCGGCGGCGGCCAGGTTAGAAGCGCGGCGGCGATGCTTGAAGGAGGCGAAGAACCCAGACAGCGTGATGAAGACCGGCGCGGACGGTAGCGTTCCCCCGCCAAGGAAGACGGCGCGAAGCATACCACGGGAGGTCGACGCGCGGTGACGGCGGAGCGGACCGCGGGCCGCGGCGCTACGGCCCGAAGGGGCGACGCAGCGGCGGCAGGCGGGTCGGGGCGACGACGGGAAGACCTCTGGGCAGCGGCGGGGACCGCGGGCCGCGACCCTGCGGCCCGAAGGGGCGACACAACGGCGTTTCGCGAGTCGGTGCAACCACGGGGACGGCCTCGGGGCGGTGGCGGGGACCGCGTATCACGACACTACGGCCCGAAGGGGCGGTGCAGCGGCGACGCACGAGTCGATGTAGCCGCGAGGAGAACCACAGGGAGGTGACGGCGGCCCGACGGGGCGACATAGTGGCAGTCTGATACTCGATCGGTGGAGAGGCGCGCTAAACTCGGGGACGATCTTCACGGAACCTACGGAGGCGCGCGTACCCGACGGGCCAGGTCGGCCGCGTGGCGTAGATGAGGCGGATCGCGGCAGCGAGCGGGTGATCAAGCCGATCGCGCACGAGGTCGGGGACGCTGTGTTGGAAATATGCCCTAGAGGCAATAATAAAAGCATTATTATTACATTTCCTTGTTTATGACAATTGTCTTTATTCATGCTATAATTGTGTTATCCGGAAATCGTAATACATGTGTGAATAATAGACACCAACATGTCCCTAGTAAGCCTCTAGTTGACTAGCTCGTTGATCAACAAACAGTCATGGTTTCCTGACTATGGACATTGGATGTCATTGATAACGAGATCACATCATTAGGAGAATGATGTGATGGACAAGACCCAATCCTAAACATAGCACAAGATCGTATAGTTCGTTTGCTAGAGTTTTTCCAATGTCAAGTATCCTTTCCTTAGACCATGAGATCGTGTAACTCCCGGATGCCCTAGGAGTGCTTTGGGTGTACCAAACGTCACAACGTAACTGGGTGACTATAAAGGTATACTACGGGTATCTCCTAAAGTGTCTGTTGGGTTGACACGTATCAAGACTAGGATTTGTCACTCCGTATGACGGAGAGGTATCACTGGGCCCACTCGGTAATGCATCATCATTATGAGCTCAAAGTGACCAAGTGTCTGGTCACGGGATCATGCATCACGGTACGAGTAAAGTGACTTGCCGGTAACGAGATTGAACAAGGTATTGGGATACCGACGATCGAATCTCGGGCAAGTAACATACTGATTGACAAAGGGAATTGTATACGGTATTGCTTGAATCCTCGACATCGTGGTTCATCCGATGAGATCATCGAGGAGCATGTGGGAGCCAACTGAAGGAAATATGCCCTAGAGGCAATAATAAAGTTATTATTTATTTCCTTATATCATGATAAATGTTTATTATTCATGCTAGAATTGTATTAACCGGAAACATAATACATGTGTGAATACATAGACAAACTTAGTGTCACTAGTATGCCTCTACTTGACTAGCTCGTTAATCAAAGATGGTTATGTTTCCTAACCATAAACAAAGTGTTGTTATTTGATTAACGAGGTCACATCATTAGTTGAATGATCTGATTGACATGACCCATTCCATTAGCATAGCACCCGATCGTTTAGTATGTTGCTATTGCTTTCTTCATGACTTATACATGTTTCTATGACTATGAGATTATGCAACTCCCGTTTACCAGAGTAATACTTTGTGTGCTACCAAACATCACAACGTAACTGGGTGATTATAAAGGAGCTCTACAGGTGTCTCCAAAGGTAGATGTTGGGTTGGCGTATTTCGAGATTAGGATTTGTCACTCCGATTGTCGGAGAGGTATCTCTGGGCCCTCTCGGTAATGCACATCACATAAGCCTTGCAAGCATTGCAACTAATGAGTTAGTTGCGGGATGATGTATTACAGAACGAGTAAAGAGACTTGCCGGTAACGAGATTGAACTAGGTATTGGATACCGACGATCGAATCTCGGGCAAGTAACATACCGATGACAAAGGGAACAACGTATGTTGTTATGCGGTCTGACCGATAAAAGATCTTCATAGAATATGTAGGAGCCAATATGGGCATCCAGGTCCAGCTATTGGTTATTGACCGGAGACGTGTCTCGGTCATGTCTACATTGTTCTCGAACCGTAGGGTCCGCACGCTCAACGTTACGATGACAGTTATTATGAGTTTATGCATTTTGATGTACCGAAGTTAGTTTGGAGTCCCGGATGTGATCACGGACATGACGAGGAGTCTCGAAATGGTCGAGACATAAAGATTGATATATTGGACGGCTATATTCGGACACCGGAAGTGTTCCGGGTGATTTCGGAGAAAACCGGAGTACCGGAAGGGTTACCGGAACCCTCCGGGGAAGTAATGGGCCTTATTGTGCCTTAGGGGAGAGAGAGGGCTGCGGCCTAGGAGGTGGCGCCCCCCCCCCACATGGGGAGTCCGAATTGGACTAGGGAGGGGGCGCGGCCCCTCTTTCCCTCTCCCTCTCCCCCTCTTTCCTTCCCCCTTAGGGTTTCCTAATTGGATTAGGAAAGGGGAGTCCTACTCCCACTAGGAGGAGGACTCCCCCTCCCCTTGGCACGCACCATAGGGCCGGCCGGCCTCCCCCTTGCTCCTTTATATACGGGGGCAGGGGGGCACCCTAGGACACACAAGTTGATCTTTGAGATCGTTCCTTAGCCGTGTGCGGTGCCCCCTGCCACCATATTCCACCTCGATCATATCGTTGTAGTGCTTAGGCGAAGCCCTGCGTCGGTAGAACATCAAGATCATCACCACGCCGTCGTGCTGACGGAACTCCTCCCCGAAGCTTTGCTAGATCGGAGCCCGGGGATCGTCATCGAGCTGTACGTGTGCTAAGAACTCGGAGGTGCCGGAGTAACGGTGCTTGGATCGGTCGGATCGGGAAGAAGACGTACGACTACTTCCTCTACGTTGTGTCAACGCTTCCGTTGCGATCTACAAGGGTACGTAGATCATGCTCTCCCCCTCGTTGCTATGCATCACCATGATCTTGCGTGTGCGTAGGAAATTTTTTGAAATTACTACGTTCCCAAAAAGTGGCATCCGAGCCAGGTTTTATGGTTTGATGTTATTTGCACGAGTAGAACATAAGTGAGTTGTGGGCGATATAAGTCATACTGCCTACTAGCATGTCATACTTTTGTTCGGCGGTATTGTTGGATGAAGCGGCCCGGACCGACATTACGAGTACGCTTACACGAGACTGGTTCTACTGCCGCGCTTTGCACACAGGTGGCTGGCGGGTGTCAGTTTCTCCAACTTTAGTTGAACCGAGTGTGGCTACGCCCGGTCCTTGCGAAGGTTAAAACGGAGTCTATTTGACAAACTATCGTTGTGGTTTTGATGCGTAGGTGAGATTGGTTCTTACTTAAGCCCGTCGCAGCCACGTAAAACTTGCAACAACAAAGTAGAGGACGTCTAATTTGTTTTTGCAGGGCATGTTGTGATGTGATATGGCCAAGACATGATGCTAAATTTTATTGTATGAGATGATCATGTTTTGTAACCGAGTTATCGGCAACTAGCAGGAGCCATATGGTTGTCGCTTTATTGTATGCAATGCAATCGCGATGTAATGCTTTACTTTATCACTAAGTGGTAGCGATAGTCGTGGAAGCATAAGATTGGCGAGACGACAACGATGCTATGATGGAGATCAAGGTGTCGCGCCGGTGACGATGGTGATCATGACGGTGCTTCGAAGATGGAGATCACAAGCACAAGATGATGATGGCCATATCATATCACTTATATTGATTGCATGTGATGTTTATCTTTTTATGCATCTTATCTTGCTTTGATTGACGGTAGCATTATAAGATGATCTCTCACTAAATTATCAAGAAGTGTTCTCCTTGAGTATGCACCGTTGCCAAAGTTCGTCGTGCCCAGACACCACATGATGATCGGGTGTGATAAGCTCTACGTCCATATACAACGGGTGCAAGCCAGTTTTTGCACACGCAGAATACTCAGGTTAAACTTGACGAGCCTAGCATATGCAGATATGGCCTCGGAACACGGAGACCGAAAGGTCGAGCGTGAATCATATAGTAGATATGATCAACATAGCGATGTTCACCATTGAAAACTACTCCATTGTTGGGGAACGTAGTAATTTAAAAAAAATTCCTACGCACACGCAAGATCATGGTGATGCACAGCAACGAGAGGAGAGTGTGATCTACGTACCCTTGTAGATCGCAACGAAAGCGTTGACACAACATAGAGGAAGTAGTCGTACGTCTTCTTCCCGATCCGACCGATCACAGCACCGTTACTCCGGCACCTCCGAGTTCTTAGCACACGTACAACTCGATGACGATCCCCGGGCTCCGATCCAGCAAAGCTTCAGGGAGGTGTTCCGTCAGCACGACGGCGTGGTGACGATCTTGATGTTCTACCGACGCAGGGCTTCGCCTAAGCACTACAACGATATGATCGAGGTGGAATATGGTGGCAGGGGGCACCGCATACGGCTAAGGAACGATCACGTGGATCAACTTGTGTGTCTAAAGGTGCCCCCTGCCCCCGTATATAAAGGATCCAAGGGGGAGGGGTTCGGCCGGCCCTATGGTGGCGCAGGAGGAGTCCTAATCCTACCGGGAGTAGGACTCCCCCCTTTTCCTAGTCCAAGTAGGATTGGTGGAGAAGAGAGGGAAAGAGGGGGGCGCCGCCCCTCCCTCCTAGTCCAATTCGGACCAGGGGGAGAGGGGGCGCGCGGCCTGCCCTAGGAGCCCCTCCCACTTCTCCACTTTAGGCCCATAAGGCCCATTAACCCCCCGGGGGGGTCCGGTAACCCCCCGGTGCTCCGGTTTTATCCGATACTCTTCCGGAAGCCTTTCGGTGTCCGAATATAGTCATCCAATATATCAATCTTTATGTCTCGACCATTTCGAGACTCCTCGTCATGTCCGTGATCACATCCAGGACTCCGAACTAACTTTGGTACATCAAAATGCATAAACTCATAATAACTGTCATCGTAACGTTAAGCGTGTGGACCCTACGGTTCGAGAACAATGTAGACATGACTGAGACACATCTCCGGTCAATAACCAATAGCGGGACCTGGATGCCCATATTGGCTCCTACATATTCTACGAAGATCTTTATCGGTCAGACCGCATAACAACATACGTTGTTCCCTTTGTCATCGGTATGTTACTTGCCCGAGATTCGATCGTCGGTATCCAATACCTAGTTCAATCTCGTTACCGGCAAGTCTCTTTACTCGTTCCATAATACATCATCTCGCAACTAACTCATTAGTCGCAATGCTTGCAAGGCTTATGTGATGTGCATTACCGAGAGGGCCCAGAGATACCTCTCCGACAATCGGAGTGACAAATCCTAATCTCGAAATACGCCAACCCAACATCTACCTTTGGAGACACCTGTAGAGCTCCTTTATAATCACCCAGTTACATTGTGACGTTTGGTAGCACACAAAGTGTTCCTCCGGTAAACGGGAGTTGCATAATCTCATAGTCATAGGAACATGTATAACTCATGAAGAAAGCAATAGCAACATACTAAACGATCAGGTGCTAAGCTAATGAAATGGGTCATGTCAATCAGATCATTCAAATAATGATGTGACCTCATTAATCAAATAACAACACATTGTTCATGGTTAGGAAACATAACCATCTTTGATTAACGAGCTAGTCAAGTAGAGGCATACTAGTGACACTAAGTTTGTCTATGTATTCACACATGTATTATGTTTCCGGTTAATACAATTCTAGCATGAATAATAAATATTTATCATGATATATAAGGAAATAAATAATAACTTTATTATTGCCTCTAGGGCATATTTCCTTCAGTCTCCCACTTGCACTAGAGTCAATAATCTAGATTACACAGTAATGATTCTAACTCCCATGGAGCCTTGGTGCTGATCATGTTTTGCTCGTGGAAGAGGCTTAGTCAACGGGTCTGCAACATTCAGATCCGTATGTATCTTGCAAATCTCTATGTCTCCCACCTGGACTAGATCCCGGATGGAATTGAAGCGTCTCTTGATGTGTCTGGTCCTCTTGTGAAATCTGGATTCCTTTGCCAAGGCAATTGCACCAGTATTGTCACAAAATATTTTCATTGGACCCGATGCACTAGGTATGACACCTAGATCGGATATGAACTCCTTCATCCAGACTCCTTCGTTCGCTGCTTCCGAAGCAGCTATGTACTCCGCTTCACATGTAGATCCCGCTACGACGCTTTGTTTAGAACTGCACCAACTGACAGCTCCACTTTTTAATGTAAACACGTATCCGGTTTGCGATTTAGAATCGTACGGATCAGTGTCAAAGCTTGCATCAACGTAACCTTTTACGGTGAGCTCTTTGTCACCTCCATATACGAATAACATATCCTTAGTCCTTTTCAGGTATTTCAGGATGTTCTTGACCGCTGTCCAGTGATCCACTCCTGGATTACTTTGGTACCTCCCTGCTAAACTTATAGCAAGGCACACATCAGGTCTGGTACACAGCATTGCATACATGATAGAGCCTATGGCTGAAGCATAGGGAACATCTTTCATTTTCTCTCTATCTTCTGCAGTGGTCGGGCATTGAGTCTGACTCAATTTCATACCTTGTAACACAGGCAAGAAACCTTTCTTTGCTTGATCCATTTTGAACTTCTTCAAAAATTTGTCAAGGTATGTGCTTTGTGAAAGTCCAATTAAGCGTCTTGATCTATATCTATAGATCTTTATGCCTAATATGTAAGCAGCTTCACCGAGGTCTTTCATTGAAAAACTCTTATTCAAGTATCCCTTTATGCTATCCAGAAATTCTATATCATTTCCAATCAGCAATATGTCATCCACATATAATATCAGAAATGCTACAAAGCTCCCACTCACTTTCTTGTAAATACAGGCTTCTCCGAAAGTCTGTATAAAACCAAATGCTTTGATCACACTATCAAAGCGTTTATTCCAACTCCGAGAGGCTTGCACCAGTCCATAAATGGATCGCTGGAGCTTGCACACTTTGTTAGCTCTCTTTGGATCGACAAAACCTTCCGGTTGCATCATATACAACTGTTCTTCCAGAAATCCATTCAGGAATGCAGTTTTGACATCCATCTGCCAAATTTCATAATCATAAAACGCGGCAATTGCTAACATGATTCGGACAGACTTAAGCATCGCTACGGGTGAGAAGGTCTCATCGTAGTCAACCCCTTGAACTTGTCGAAAACCTTTCGCGACAAGTCGAGCTTTATAGACAGTAACATTACCGTCAGCGTCAGTCTTTTTCTTGAAGATCCATTTATTCTCAATTGCTTGCCGATCATCGTGCAAGTCAACCAAAGTCCATACTTTGTTCTCATACATGGATCCCATCTCAGATTTCATGGCTTCAAGCCATTTTGCGGAATCTGGGCTCACCATCGCTTCTTCATAGTTCGTAGGTTCATCATGATCTAGTAGCATGACTTCCAGAACAGGATTACCGTACCACTCTGGTGCGGATCTCACTCTGGTTGATCTACGAGGTTCAGTAGTATCTTGACCTAAAGTTTCATGATCATCATCATTATCTTCCTCACTTATTGGTGTAGGTGTCACAGAAACAGTTTTCTGTGATGTACTACTTTCCAACAAGGGAGCAGGTACAGTTACCTCGTCAAGTTCTACTTTCCTCCCACTCACTTCTTTCGAGAGAAACTCCTTCTCAAGAAAGTTTCCGAATTTAGCAACAAAAGTCTTGCCTTCGGATCTTTGATAGAAGGTGTATCCAATAGTTTCCTTTGGATATCCTATGAAGACACATTTCTTCGATTTGGGTTCGAGCTTATCAGGTTGAAGCTTTTTCACATAAGCATCGCAGCCCCAAACTTTCAGAAACGACAACTTTGGTTTCTTGCCAAACCACAGTTCATAAGGCGTCGTCTCAACGGATTTTGATGGTGCCCTATTTAACGTGAATGCAGCCGTCTCTAGAGCGTATCCCCAAAACGATAGCGGTAAATCAGTAAGAGACATCATAGATCGCACCATATCTAGTAAAGTACGATTACGACGTTCGGACACACCATTACGCTGTGGTGTTCCGGGTGGCGTGAGTTGCGAAACTATTCCACAATTTTTCAAATGTACACCAAACTCGTAACTCAAATATTCTCCTCCACGATCAGATCGTAGAAACTTTATTTTCTTGTTACGATGATTTTCTACTTCACTTTGAAATTCTTTGAACTTTTCAAATGTTTCAGACTTATGTTTCATTAAGTAGATATACCCATATCTGCTTAAATCATCTGTGAAGGTGAGAAAATAACGATATCCGCCACGAGTCTCAATATTCATCGGACCGCATACATCTGTATGTATGATTTCCAACAAATCTGTTGCTCTCTCCATAGTATCGGAGAACGGTGTTTTAGTCATCTTGCCCATGAGGCACGGTTCGCAAGTACCAAGTGATTCATAATCAAGTGGTTCCAAAAGTCCATCAGTATGGAGTTTCTTCATGCGCTTTACACCGATATGACCTAAACGGAAGTGCCACAAATAAGTTGCACTATCATTATCAACTCTGCATCTTTTGGCTTCTACATTATGAATATGTGTATTACTACTATCGAGATTCAACAAGAATAGAACACTCTTCAAGGGTGCATGACCATAAAAGATATTACTCATATAAATAGAACAACCATTATTCTCTGATTTAAATGAATAACCGTCTCGCATTAAACAAGATCCAGATATAATGTTCATGCTTAACGCTGGCACCAAATAACAATTATTTAGGACTAATACTAATCCCGAAGGTAGATGTAGAGGTAGCATGCTGACTGCGATCACATCGACTTTGGAACCGTTTCCCACGCGCATCGTCACCTCGTCCTTAGCCAATCTTCGCTTAATCCGTAGTCCCTGTTTCGAGTTGCAAATATTAGCAACAGAACCAGTATCAAATACCCAGGTGCTACTGCGAGCATTAGTAAGGTACACATCAATAACATGTATATCACATATACCTTTGTTCACCTTGCCATCCTTCTTATCCGCCAAATACTTGGGGCAGTTCCACTTCCAGTGACCAGTCTGCTTGCAGTAGAAGCACTCAGTTTCAGGCTTAGGTCCAGACTTGGGTTTCTTCTCCTAAGCAGCAACTTGCTTGCCGTTCTTCTTGAAGTTCCCCTTCTTCTTACCTTTGCCCTTTTTCTTGAAACTAGTGGTTTTGTTAACCATCAACACTTGATGCTCCTTCTTGATTTCTACCTCCGCAGCTTTCAGCATTGCTAAGAGCTCGGGAATAGTCTTGTTCATCCCTTGCATATTATAGTTCATCACGAAGCTCTTGCAGCTTGGTGGCAGTGATTGGAGAATTCTGTCAATGACGCAATCATCTGGAAGATTAACTCCCAATTGAATCAAGTGATTATTATACCCACACATTTTTAGTATATGCTCACTGACAGAACTGTTCCCCTCCATCTTGCAGCTATAGAACTTATTGGAGACTTCATATCTCTCAACCCGGGCATTTGCTTGAAATATTAACTTCAACTCCTGAAACATATCATATGCTCCATGAAGTTCAAAACGTCGTTGAAGTCCCGATTCTAAGCCGTAAAGCATGGCACACTAAACTATTGAGTAGTCATCAGCTTTGCTCTGCCAGACGTTCATAACATCTGGTGTTGCTCCAGCAGCAGGCCTGGCACCCAGCGATGCTTCCAGGACGTAATTCTTCTGTGCAGCAATGAGGATAATCCTCAAGTTACGGACCCAGTCCGTGTAATTGCTACCATCATCTTTCAACTTTGCTTTATCAAGGAACGCATTAAAATTCAACGGAACAACAGCACGAGCCATCTATCTACAATCAACATAAACAAGCAAGATACTATCAGGTACTAAGTTCATGATAAATTTAAGTTCAATTAATCATATTACTTAAGAACTCCCACTTAGATAGACATCCCTCAAATCCTCTAAGTGATCACGTGATCCAAATCAACTAAACCATGTCCGATCATCACGTGAGATGGAGTAGTTTCATCGGTGAACATCATTATGTTGATCATATCTACTATATGATTCACGCTCGACCTTTCGGTCTCCGTGTTCCGAGGCCATATCTGTATATGCTTGGCTCGTCAAGTATAACCTGAGTATTCCGCGTGTGCAACTGTTTTGCACCCGTTGTATTTGAACGTAGAGCCTATCACACCCGATCATCACGTGGTGTCTCAGCACGAAGAACTTTCGCAACGGTGCATACTCAGGGAGAACACTTCTTGATAATTTAGTGAGAGATCATCTTATAATGCTACCGTCAATCAAAGCAAGATAAGATGCATAAAAGATAAACATCACATGCAATCAATATAAGTGATATGATATGGCCATCATCATCTTGTGCTTGTGATCTCCATCTCCGAAGCACCGTCATGATCACCATCGTCACCGGCGCGACACCTTGATCTCCATCGTAGCATCGTTGTCGTCTCGCCAATCTTATGCTTCCACGACTATTACTACCGCTTAGCAATAAAGTAAAGCATTACATCGCGATTGCATTGCATACAATAAAGCGACAACCATATGGCTCCTACTAGTTGCCGATAACTTGGTTACAAAACATGATCATCTCATACAATAAAATTTAGCATCATGTCTTGACCATATCACATCACAACATGCCCTGCAAAAACAAGTTAGACGTCCTCTACTTTGTTGTTGCAAGTTTTACGTGGCTGCTACGGGCTTAAGCAAGAAACAATCTCACCTACGCATGAAAACCACAACGATAGTTTGTCAAATAGACTCCGTTTTAACCTTCGCAAGGATCGGGCGTAGCCACACTCGGTTCAACTAAAGTTGGAGAGACAGTCGCCCGCAAGCCACCTGTGTGCAAAGCACGTCGGGGGAACCGGTCTCGCTTAAGCGTACGCGTAATGTTGGTCCGGGTCGTCTCGTCCAACAATACCGCTGCACCAAAGTATGACATGCTGGTAGGCAGTATGACTTATATCGTCCACAACTCACTTGTGTTCTACTCGTGCAAATAACATCAAACCATAAAACCTAGGCTCTGATACCAATGTTGGGGAACGTAGTAATTTCAAAAAATTTCTTACGCACACGCAAGATCATGGTGATGCACAGCAATGAGAGGAGAGTGTGATCTACGTACCCTTGTAGATCACAACGGAAGCATTAACACAACGTAGAGGAAGTAGTCGTACGTCTTCTTCCCGATCCGACCGATCCCAGCACCATTACTCCGGCACCTCCGAGTTCTTAGCACACGTACAGCTCGATGACGATCCCCGGGCTCCGATCCAGCAAAGCTTCGGGGAGGAGTTCCGTCAGCACGACGGCGTGGTGATGATCTTGATGTTCTACCGACGCAGGGCTTCGCCTAAGCACTACAACGATATGATCGAGGTGGAATATGGTGGCAGGGGGCACCGCATACGGCTAAGGAACGATCACGTGGATCAACTTGTGTGTCTAGAGGTGCCCCCCTGCCCCCGTATATAAAGGATCCAAGGGGGAGGGGTTCGGCCGGCCCTATGGTGGCGCAGGAGGAGTCCTACTCCCACCGGGAGTAGGACTCCCCCCCCCTTTTCCTAGTCCAAGTAGGATTGGTGGAGAAGAGAGGGAAAGAGGGGGGCGCCGCCCCTCCATCCTAGTCCAATTCGGACCAGGGGGAGAGGGGGCGCGCGGCCTGCCCTGGCAGCCCCTCCCACTTCTCCAGTTTAGGCCCATAAGGCCCATTAACCCCCCAGGGGGTTCCGGTAACCCCCCGGTGCTCCGGTTTTATCCGATACTCTTCCGGAACCCTTCCGGTGTCCGAATATAGTCATCCAATATATCAATCTTTATGTCTCGACCATTTCGAGACTCCTTGTGATGTCCGTGATCACATACGGGACTCCGAACTAACTTCGGTACATCAAAATGCATAAACTCATAATAACTGTCATCGTAACGTTAAGCGTGCGGACCCTACGGTTCGAGAACAATGTAGACATGACTGAGACACATCTCCGGTCAATAACCAATAGCGGGACATGGATGCCCATATTGGCTCCTACATATTCTACGAAGATCTTTATCGGTCAGACCGCATAACAACATACGTTGTTCCCTTTGTCATCGGTATGTTACTTGCCCGAGATTCGATCGTCGGTATCCAATACCTAGTTCAATCTCGTTACCGGCAAGTCTCTTTACTCGTTCCGTAATACATCATCTCGCAACTAACTCATTAGTCGCAATGCTTGCAAGGCTTATGTGATGTGCATTACCGAGAGGGCACAGAGATACCTCTCCGACAATCGGAGTGACAAATCCTAATCTCGAAATACGCCAACCCAACATCTACCTTTGGAGACACCTGTAGAGCTCCTTTATAATCACCCAGTTACGTTGTGATGTTTGGTAGCACACAAAGTGTTCCTCCGGTAAACGGGAGTTGCATAATCTCATAGTCATAGGAACATGTATAAGTCATGAAGAAAGCAATAGCAACATACTAAACGATCGGGTGCTAAGCTAATGAAATGGGTCATGTCAATCAGATCATTCAAATAATGATGTGACCTCGTTAATCAAATAGCAACACATTGTTCATGGTTAGGAAACATAACCATCTTTGATTAACGAGGTAGTCAAGTAGAGGCATACTAGTGACACTAAGTTTGTCTATGTATTCACACATGTATTATGTTTCCAGTTAATACAATTCTAGCATGAATAATAAACATTTATCATGATATATAAGGAAATAAATAATAACTTTATTATTGCCTCTAGGGCATATTTCCTTCATCCATCTCACGTGATGATCGGTTATGGTTTAGTTGATTTGGATCACGTGATCACTTAGAGGATAAGAGGGATGTCTATCTAAGTGGGAGTTCTTAAGTAATTTGATTAATTGAACTTAAACTTATCATGAACTTAGTACCTGATAGTATCTTGCTTGTTTGTGTTGATTGTAGATAGATGGCTCGTGCTGTTGTTCCGTTGAATTTTAATGCGTTCCTTGAGAAAGCAAAGTTGAAAGATGATGGTAGCAATTACACGGACTGGGTCCATAACTTGAGGATTATCCTCATTGCTGCTTAGAAGAATTACGTCCTGGAAGCACCGCTGGGTGCCAGGCCTGCTGCTGGAGCAACACCAGATGTTATGAACATCTGGCAGAGCAAAGCTGATGACTACTCAATAGTTCAGTGTGCCATGCTTTACGGCTTAGAATCGGGACTTCAACGACGTTTTGAACGTCATGGAGCATATGAGATGTTTCAGGAGTTGAAATTAATATTTCAAGCAAATGCCCGGATTGAGAGATATGAAGTCTCCAATATGTTCTATAGCTGCAAGATGGAGGAGAACAGTTCTGTCAGTGAGCATATACTCAAAATGTCTGGGTATAATAATCACTTGATTCAGATGGGAGTTAATCTTCCAGATGATTGCGTCATTGACAGAATTCTCCAATCACTGCCACCAAGCTACAAGAGCTTCGTGATGAACTATAATATGCAAGGGATGAACAAGACTATTCCTGAGCTCTTCGCAATGCTGAAAGCTGCGGAGGTAGAAATCAAGAAGGAGCATCAAGTGTTGATGGTTAACAAAACCACTAGTTTCAAGAAAAAGGGCAAAGGGAAGAAAAGGGAGAACTTCAAGAAGAACGGCAAGCAAGTTGCTGCTCAGGAGAAGAAACCCAAGTCTGGACCTAAGCTTGAAACTGAGTGCTTCTACTGCAAGCAGACTGGTCACTGGAAGCAGAACTGCCCCAAGTATTTGGCGGATAAGAAGGATGGCAAGGTGAACAAAGGTATATGTGATATACATGTTATTGATGTGTACCTTACTAGAGCTCGCAGTAGCACCTGGGTATTTGATACTGGTTCTATTGCTAATATTTGCAATTCGAAACAGGGACTACGGATTAAGCGAACACTGGCAAAGGACGAGGTGACGATCCACGTGGGAAACGGTTCCAAAATCAATGTGATCGCGGTCGGCACGCTACCTCTACATCTACCTTCGGGATTAATATTAGACCTAAATAATTGTTATTTGGTGCCAGCGTTGAGCATGAACAGTATATCTGGATCTTGTTTGATGCGAGACGGTTATTCATTTATATCAGAGAATAATGGTTATTCTATTTATATGAATAATATCTTTTATGGTCATGCACCTTTGAGAAGTGGTCTATTTTTGATGAATCTCGATAGTAGTAACACACATATTCATAATGTTGAAACCAAAAGATGCAGAGTTGATAATGACAGTGCAACTTATTTGTGGCACTGCCGTTTAGGTCATATCGGTGTAAAGCGCATGAAGAAACTCCATACTGATGGACTTTTGGAACCACTTGATTATAAATCACTTGGTACTTGCGAACCGTGCCTCATGGGCAAGATGACTAAAACACCGTTCTCCGGTACTATGGAGAGAGCAACAGATTTGTTGGAAATCATACATACCGATGTATGTGGTCCGATGAATATTGAGGCTCGTGGCGGATATCGTTATTTTCTCACCTTCACAGATGACTTAAGCAGATATGGGTATATCTACTTAATGAAACATAAGTCTGAAACATTTGAAAAGTTCAAAGAATTTTAGAGTGAAGTTGAAAATCATCGTAACAAGAAAATAAAGTTTCTACGATCTGATCGTGGAGGAGAATATTTGAGTTACGAGTTTGGTGTACATTTGAAAAATTGTGGAATAGTTTCGCAACTCACGCCACCCGGAACACCACAGCGTAATGGTGTGTCCGAACGTCGTAATCGTACTTTACTAGATATGGTGCGATCTATGATGTCTCTTACTGATTTACCGCTATCGTTTTGGGGATATGCTTTAGAGACGGCCGCATTCACGTTAAATAGGACACCATCAAAATCCGTTGAGACGACGCCTTATGAACTATGGTTTGGCAAGAAACCAAGGTTGTCGTTTCTTAAAGTTTGGGGCTGCGATGCTTATGTGAAAAAGCTTCAACCTGATAAAGCTCGAACCCAAATCGGAGAAATGTGTCCTCATAGGATACCCAAAGGATACTGTTGGGTACACCTTCTATCACAGATCCGAAGGCAAGATATTTGTTACTAAGAATGGATCCTTTCTATAGAAGGAGTTTCTCTCGAAAGAAGTGAGTGGGAGGAAAGTAGAACTTGACGAGGTAACTGTACCTGCTCCCTTATTGGAAAATAGTACATCACAGAAAACTATTTCTGCGACATCTATACCAATTAGTGAGGAAGCTAATGATGATGATCATGAAACTTCAGGACAAGATACTACTAAACCTCGTAGATCGACCAGAGTGAGATCCGCACCAGAGTGGTACGGTAATCCAGTTTTGGAAATCATGCTACTAGATCATGATGAACCTACGAACTATGAAGAAGCGATGGTGAGCCCAGATTCCGCAAAGTGGCTTGAAGCCATGAAATCTGAGATGGGATCCATGTATGAGAACAAAGTATGGACTTTGGTTGACTTGCCCGATGATCGGCAAGCAATCGAGAATAAATGGATCTTCAAGAAGAAGACTGACGCTGACGGTAATATTACTGTCTACAAAGCTCGACTTGTCGCGAAAGGTTTTCGACAAGTTCAAGGGGTTGACTACGATGAGACCTTCTCACCCGTAGCGATGCTTAAGTCTGTCCGAATCATGTTAGCAATTGCCGCATTTTATGATTATGAAATTTGGCAAATGGATGTCAAAACTGCATTCCTGAAGGGATTTCTGGAAGAAGAGTTGTATATGATGCAACCGGAAGGTTTTGTCGATCCAAAGGGAGCTAACAAAGTGTGCAAGCTCCAGCGATCCATTTATGGACTGGTGCAAGCCTCTCGGAGTTGGAATAAACGCTTTGATAGTGTGATTAAAGCATTTGGTTTTATACAGACTTTCAGAGAAGCCTATATTTACAAGAAAGTGAGTGGGAGCTCTGTAGCATTTCTGATATTATATGTGGATGACATATTACTGATTGGAAATGACATAGAATTTCTGGATAGCATAAAGGGATACTTGAATAAGAGTTTTTCAATGAAAGACCTCGGTGAAGCTGCTTACATATTAGGCATAAAGATCTATAGAGATAGATCAAGACGCTTAATTGGACTTTCACAAAGCACATACCTTGACAATATTTTGAAGAAGTTCAAAATGGATCAAGCAAAGAAAGGGTTCTTGCCTGTGTTACAAGGTGTGAAGTTGAGTTAGACTCAATGCCCGACCACTGCAGAAGATAGAGAGAAAATGAAAGATGTTCCCTATGCTTCAGCCATAGGCTCTATCATGTATGCAATGCTGTGTACCAGACCTGATGTGTGCCTTGCTATAAGTTTAGCAGGGAGGTACCAAAGTAATCCAGGAGTGGATCACTGGACAGCGGTCAAGAACATCCTAAAATACCTGAAAAGGACTAAGGATATGTTTCTCGTATATGGAGGTGACAAAGAGCTCACCGTAGGAGGTTACATTAATGCAAGCTTTGACACTGATTCGGACGATTCTAAATCGCAAACCGGATACGTGTTTATATTAAACAGTGGAGCTGTCAGTTGGTGCAGTTCTAAACAAAGCGTCGTAGCGGGATCTACATGTGAAGCGGAGTACATAGCTGCTTCGGAAGCAGCGAACGAAGGAGTCTGGATGAAGGAGTTCATATCCGATCTAGGTGTCATACCTAGTGCATCGGGTCCAATGAAAATCTTTTGTGACAATACTGGTGCAATTGCCTTGGCAAAGGAATCCAGATTTCACAAGAGGACCAAACACATCAAGAGACGCTTCAATTCCATCCGGGATCTAGTCCAGGTGGGAGACATAGAGATTTGCAAGATACATACAGATCTGAATGTTGCAGGCCCGTTGACTAAGCCTCTTCCACGAGCAAAACATGATCAGCACCAAGGCTCCATGGGTGTTAGAATCATTACTGTGTAATCTAGATTATTGACTCTAGTGCAAGTGGGAGACTAAAGGAAATATGCCCTAGAGGCAATAATAAAGTTATTATTTATTTCCTTATATCATGATAAATGTTTATTATTCATGCTAGAATTGTATTAACCGGAAACATAATACATGTGTGAATACATAGACAAACTTAGTGTCACTAGTATGCCTCTACTTGACTAGCTCGTTAATCAAAGATGGTTATGTTTCCTAACCATAAACAAAGTGTTGTTATTTTATTAACGAGGTCACATCATTAGTTGAATGATCTGATTGACATGACCCATTCCATTAGCTTAGCACCCGATCGTTTAGTATGTTGCTATTGCTTTCTTCATGACTTATACATGTTCCTATGACTATGAGATTATGCAACTCCTGTTTACCAGAGGAACACTTTGTGTGCTACCAAACATCACAACGTAACTGGGTGATTATAAAGGAGCTCTACAGGTGTCTCCAAAGGTAGATGTTGGGTTGGCGTATTTCGAGATTAGGATTTGTCACTCCGATTGTCGGAGAGGTATCTCTGGGCCCTCTCGGTAATGCACATCACATAAGCCTTGCAAGCATTGCAACTAATGAGTTAGTTGCGGGATGATGTATTACAGAACGAGTAAAGAGACTTGCCGGTAACGAGATTGAACTAGGTATTGGATACCGACGATCGAATCTCAGGCAAGTAACATACCGATGACAAAGGGAACAACGTATGTTGTTATGCGGTCTGACCGATAAAAGATCTTCGTAGAATATGTAGGAGCCAATATGGGCATCCAGGTCCCGCTATTGGTTATTGACCGGAGACGGGTCTCGGTCATGTCTACATTGTTCTCGAACCGTAGGGTCCGCACGCTTAACGTTACGATGACAGTTATTATGAGTTTATGCATTTTGATGTACAGAAGTTAGTTCGGAGTCTCGGATGTGATCACGGACATGACGAGGAGTCTCGAAATGGTCGAGACATAAAGATTGATATATTGGACGGCTATATTCGGACACCGGAAGTGTTCCGGGTGATTTCGGAGAAAACCGGTGTACCGGAAGGGTTACCGGAACCCTCCGGGGAAGTAATGGGCCTTATTGGGCCTTAGGGGAGAGAGAGGGCTGCGGCCTAGGAGGTGGCGCCCCCCCCACATGGGGAGTCCGAATTGGACTAGGGAGGGGGCGCGGCCCCTCTTTCCCTCTCCCTCTCCCCCTCTTTCCTTCCCCCTTAGGGTTTCCTAATTGGATTAGGAAAGGGGAGTCCTACTCCCACTAGGAGGAGGACTCCCCCTCCCCTTGGCGCGCCCCATAGGGCCGGCCGGCCTCCCCCTTGCTCCTTTATATACGGGGGCAGGGGGCACCCTGGGACACACAAGTTGATCTTTGAGATCGTTCCTTAGCCGTGTGCGGTGCCCCCTGCCACCATATTCCACCTCGATCATATCGTTGTAGTGCTTAGGCGAAGCCCTGCGTCGGTAGAACATCAAGATCGTCACCACGCCGTCGTGCTGATGGAACTCCTCCCCGAAGCTTTGCTGGATCGGAGCCCGGGGATCGTCATCGAGCTATACGTGTGCTAAGAACTCGGAGGTGCCGGAGTAACGGTGCTTGGATCGGTCGGATCGGGAAGAAGACGTACAACTACTTCCTCTACGTTGTGTCAACACTTCCATTGCGATCTACAAGGGTACGTAGATCATGCTCTCCCCCTCGTTGCTATGCATCACCATGATCTTGCGTGTGCGTAGGAATTTTTTTGAAATTACTACGTTCCCCAACACCAACATGGGTATCCAGATCCCGCTGTTGGTTATTAACCGGAGGGCAATCTCGGTCATGTCTATATGTCTCCCGAACCCGTAGGGTCTACACACTTAAGGTTCGGTGACGCTAGGGTTGTAGGAATATGTATATGCAGTAACCCGAATGTTGTTCGGAGTCCCGGATGAGATCCCAGACGTCACGAGGATTTCCACAATGGTCCGGAGGTAAAGAATTATATATAGGAAGTGCTATTTCGGCCACCGGGACAAGTTTCGGGGTCACTGGTATTGTACCGGGACCACCGGAAGGGTCCCGGGGGTCCACCGGGTGGGGCCACCTATCCCGAAGGGCCCCATGGGCTGAAGTGGGAAGGGATCCAGCCCAAAGTGGGCTGGGGCGCCACTTCCCCTAGGGCCCATGCGCCTAGGGTGGGGGAAACCCTAAAGGGGGGGCGCCCCCTTTGCTTGGGGCCGGGGCAAGCCCCCCACCCCTTGGCCGCCGCCCCCCTAGGAGATTGCATCTCCTAGGGCCGGCGCCCCCCCTAGGCCCCCCTATATATAGTGGGGGGATGGAGGACCTCTTACCTTTGCCTTTGGTGCCTCCCTCTCCCTCTCCCTCTCCAACACCTCCTCCTCCTCCATAGAGCTTGGCGAAGCCCTGCCGGAGTACTGCAGCTCCATCACCACCACGCCGTCGTGCTGCTGCTGGAGCCATCTTCCTCAACCTCTCCTTCCCCCTTGCTGGATCAAGAAGAAGGAGACATCACGCTGACCGTACGTGTGTTGAACGCGGAGGTGCCATCCGTTCGCCGGTAGGATCTCCGGTGATTTGGATCACATCGAGTACGACTCCCTCATCCCCGTTCTTTGAACGCTTCCGCTCGCGATCTACAAAGGTATGCAGATGCATCCGATCACTCGTTGCTAGATGAACTCATAGATGGATCTTGGTGAAACCGTAGGAAATTTTTTGTTTTCTGCAATGTTCCCCAACAGTGGCATCATGAGCTAGGTTTATGCGTAGTTCCCTTTGCATGAGTAGAACACAATTTGTTGTGGGCGTAGGTGTTGTCAACTTTCTTGCCGCTACTAGTCTTATCTTGCTTCGGCGGTATTGTGGGATGAAGCGGCCCGGACCAACCTTACACGTACGCTTACGTGAGACCGGTTCCACCGACTAACATGCACTAGTTGCATAAGGTGGCTGGCGGGTGTCTGTCTCTCCCACTTTAGTTGGAGCGGATTCGATGAAAAGGGTCCTTATGAAGGGTAAATAGAAGTTGACAGATCACGTTGTGGCTTTCACGTAGGTAAGAAAACGTTCTTGCTAGAACCCTATTACAGCCACGTAAAACTTGCAACAACAATTAGAGGACGTCTAACTTGTTTTTGCAGCAAGTGTTCTATGATGTGATATGGCCAAAGTTGTGATGAATGATGAATGATATATATGTGATGTATGAGATCATGTTCTTGTAATAGGAATCACGACTTGCATGTCGATGAGTATGACAACCGGCAGGAGCCATAGGAGTTGTCTTTATGTTTTGTATGACCTGCGTGTCATGGAGAAACGCCATGTAAATTACTTTACTTTATTGCTAAACGCGCTAGCCATAGTAGTAGAAGTAATAGTTGGCGAGCAACTTCATGGAGACACGATGATGGAGATCATGATGATCGAGATCATGGTGTCATGCCGGTGACAAGATGATCATGGAGCCCCAAGATGGAGATCAAAGGAGCTATGTGATATTGGCCATATCATGTCACTATTATTATTTGATTGCATGTGATGTTTATCATGTTTTGTACATCTTGTTTACTTAGAACGACGGTAGTAAATAAGATGATCCCTCATAAATAATTTCAAGAAAGTATTCCCCCTAACTATGCACCGTTGCGACAGTTCGTTGTTTCGAAGCACCACGTGATGATCGGGTGTTAGATTCCAACTTTCACATACAACGGGTGTAAGACAAATTTACACATGCAAACACTTAGGTTGACTTGACGAGCCTAGCATGTACATACATGGCCTCGGAACACAAAAGACCGAAAGGTCGAGCATGAGTCGTATAGAAGATACGATCAACATGAAGATGTTCACCGATGTTGACTAGTCCGTCTCACGTGATGATCGGACACGACCTAGTTAACTCGGATCATGTTATACTTAGATAATTGGAGGGATGTCTATCTAAGTGGGAGTTCATTGAATAATTTGATTAGATGAACTTAATTATCATGAACTTAGTCTAAAATCTTTACAATATGTCTTGTAGATCAAATGGCCAACGTTGTCCTCAACTTCAACGCGTTCCTAGAGAAATCCAAGCTGAAAGACGATGGCAACAACTATACGGATTGGGTCCGGAACCTGAGGATCATCCTCATTGCTGCCAAGAAAGATTATGTCCTACAAGCACCGTTAGGTGACGCACCCGTCCCACAAAACCAAGACGTTATGAATGCTTGGCAGACACGTGCTGATGATTACTCCCTCGTTTAGTGCGGCATGCTTTACAGCCTAGAACCGGGGCTCCAAAAACGTTTTGAGAGACACGGAGCATATGAGATGTTCGAAGAGCTGAAAATGGTTTTTCAAGCTCATGCCCGGGTCGAGAGATATGAAGTCTCCGACAAATTCTTCAGCTGTAAGATGGAGGAAAACAGTTCTGTCAGTGAGCACATACTCACAATGTGTGGGTTACATAACTTCTTGACTTAGCTGGGAGTTAATCTCCCGGATGACGCAGTCATTGACAGAATCCTTCAGTCGCTTCCACCAAGCTACAAGAGCTTTGTGATGAACTTCAATATGCAGGGGATGGAAAAGACCATTCCTGAATTATTTGCAATGCTGAAATCAGCAGAGGTAGAAGTCAAAAAGGAACATCAAGTGTTGATGGTGAATAAAACCACTAAGTTCAAAAAAGGCAAGGGTAAGAAGAATTTCAAGAAGGACGGCAAGGGAGTTGCCGCGCCCGGTAAGCAAGCTACCGGGAAGAAGCCAAAGAATGGACCCAAGCCCGAGACTGAGTGCTTTTATTGCAAGGGAAGTGGTCACTGGAAGCGGAACTGCCCCAAATACTTAGCGGACAAGAAGACCGGCAAAACAAAAGGTATATGTGATATACATGTAATTGATGTGTACCTTACCAGTACTCGTAGTAGCTCCTGGGTATTTGATACCGGTGCAGTTGCTCACATTTGTAACTCAAAGCAGGAGCTATGGAATAAGCGGAGACTGGCAAAGGATGAGGTGACGATGCACGTCGGGAATGGTTCCAAGGTCAATGTGATCGCCGTCGGCACGCTACCTCTACATTTACCTACGGGATTAGTTTTAAACCTCAATAATTGTTATTTAGTGCCAGCTTTGAGCATGAACATTGTATCGGGATCTCGTTTAATTCGAGATGGCTACTCATTTAAATCCGAGAATAATGGTTGTTCTATTTATATGAGAGATATGTTTTATGGTCATGCTCCGATGGTGAATGGTTTATTCTTAATGAATCTCGAGCATAATGCTACACATGTTCATAGTGTGAATACCAAAAGATGTAAGGTTGATAATGATAGTCCCACATACTTGTGGCACTGCCGCCTTGGTCACATAGGTGTCAAACGCATGAAGAAGCTCCATGCAGATGGACTTTTAGAGTCTCTTGATTATGAATTATTTGACACGTGCGAACCATGCCTCATGGGTAAAATGACCAAGACTCCGTTCTCAGGAACAATGGAGCGAGCAACTAACTTATTGGAAATCATACATACTGATGTGTGTGGTCCAATGAGCGTTGAGGCTCGCGGTGGCTATCGTTATGTTCTCACCCTCACTGATGACTTGAGTAGATATGGGTATGTCTACTTAATGAAACACAAGTCTGAAACCTTTGAAAAGTTCAAGGAATTTCAGAGTGAGGTTGAGAATCAACGTGACAGAAAAATCAAGTTTTTGCGATCAGATCGTGGAGGAGAATACTTGAGTCACGAATTTGGCACACACTTAAGAAAATGTGGAATAGTTTCACAACTCACGCCGCCTGGAACACCTCAGCGTAATGGTGTGTCCGAACGTCGTAATCGCACTCTATTAGATATGGTGCGATCTATGATGTCTCTTACCGATTTACCGCTATCCTTTTGGGGCTATGCTTTAGAGACTGCCGCATTCACTTTAAATAGGGCTCCGTCGAAATCCGTTGAGACGACACCGTATGAATTATGGTTTGGGAAGAAATCTAAGCTGTCGTTTCTAAAAGTTTGGGGATGCGATGCTTATGTCAAGAAACTTCAACCAGAAAAGCTCGAACCCAAGTCAGAAAAATGCGTCTTCATAGGATACCCTAAAGAAACTATTGGGTATACCTTCTACCTCAGATCCGAAGGCAAGATCTTTGTTGCCAAGAATGGATCCTTCTACAGAAAGAGTTTCTCTCGAAAGAAGTAAGTGGGAGGAAAGTAGAACTTGATGAAGTATTACCTCTTGAACCGGAAAATGGCGCAACTCAAGAAAATGTTCCTGAGGTGCCTGCACCGACTAGAGAGGGGCTTAATGATGATGATCATGAAACTTCAGATCAAGTTGCTACTGAACTTCGTAGGTCCACAAGGACACGTTCCGCACCAGAGTGGTACGGCAACCCTGTCTTGGAAATCATGTTGTTAGACAACGGTAAACCTTCGAACTATAAAGAAGCGATGGCAGGCCCGGATTCCGACAAATGGCTAGAAGCCATGAAATCAGATATAGGATCCATGTATGAAAACGAAGTATGGACTTTGACTGACTTGCCCGTTGAGCGGCGAGCCATAGAAAATAAATGGATCTTTAAGAAGAAGACAAACGCGGATGGTAATGTGACCATCTATAAAGCTCGGCTTGTCGCTAAGGGTTATCGACAAGTTCAAGGGGTTGACTACGATGAGACTTTCTCACCGGTAGCGAAGCTAAAGTCCGTCCGAATCATGTTAGCAATTGCCGCATTCTATGATTATGAGATATGGCAGATGGACGTCAAAACGACATTCCTTAATGGTTTCCTTAAGGAAGAATTGTATATGATCCAGCCGGAAGGTTTTGTCGATCCTAAGAATGCTAACAAGGTGTGCAAGCTCCAACGCTCGATTTATGGGCTGGTGCAAGCATCTCGGAGTTGGAACATTCGCTTTGATGAAATGATCAAAGCGTTTGGGTTTACGCGGACTTATGGAGAAGCCTGCGTTTACAAGAAAGTGAGTGGGAGCTCTGTAGCATTTCTCATATTATATGTAGATGACATACTTTTGATGGGAAATGATATAGAACTCTTGGACAGCATTAAGGCCTACTTAAATAAGAGTTTTTCAATGAAGGACCTTGGAGAAGCTGCATATATATTAGGCATCAAGATCTATAGAGATAGATCAAGACGCCTCATAGGTCTTTCACAAAGCACATACCTTGATAAGATATTGAAGAAATTCAATATGGATTAGTCTAAGAAGGGGTTCTTGCCTGTGTTACAAGGTGTGAAATTGAGCTCAGCTCAATGTCCGACCACGGCAGAAGATATAGAAGAGATGAGTGTCATCCCCTATGCCTCAGCCATTGGTTCTATTATGTATGTCATGCTGTGTACCAGACCTGATATAAACCTTGCCGTAAGTTTGGTATGTAGGTACCAAAGTAATCCCGGCAAGGAACACTGGACAGTGGTCAAGAATATCCTGAAGTGCCTGAAAAGGACTAAGGAAATGTTTCTCGTTTATGGAGGTGACGAAGTGCTCGTCGTAAAGGGTTACGTCGATGCTAGCTTCGACACAGATCTGGATGACTCAAAGTCACAAACCGGATACGTGTATATTTTGAATGGTGGGGCAATAAGCTGGTACAGTTGCAAGCAGAGCGTCGTGGCGGGATCTACATGTGAAGCGGAGTACATGGCAGCCTCGGAGGCAGCGCATGAAGCAATTTGGGTGAAGGAGTTCATCACCGACCTAGGAGTCATACCCAATGTGTCGGGGCCAATCAAACTCTTCTGTGACAACACTAGAGCTATTGCACTTGCCAAGGAGCCCATGTTTCACAAGAAGACCAGGCACATCAAGCGTCACTTCAACTCCATTCGTGAAAATGTTCAAGATGGAGACATAGATATTTGTAAAGTACATACGGACCTGAATGTAGCAGATCCGTTGACTAAACCTCTCCCTAGAGCAAAACATGATCAACACCAGAATTCCATGGGTGTTCGATTCATCGCAATGTAACTAGATTATTGACTCTAGTGCAAGTGGGAGACTGTTGGAAATATGCCCTAGAGGCAATAATAAAAGCATTATTATTATATTTCCTTGTTCATGATAATTGTCTTTATTCATGCTATAATTGTGTTATTCGGAAATCGTAATACATGCGTGAATAATAGACACCAACATGTCCCTAGTAAGCCTCTAGTTGACTAGCTCGTTGATCAACAGATAGTCATGGTTTCCTGACTATGGACATTGGATGTCATTGATAACGAGATCACATCATTAGGAGAATGATGTGATGGACAAGACCCAATCCTAAACATAGCACAAGATCGTATAGTTCGTTTGCTAGAGTTTTTCCAATGTCAAGTATCCTTTCCTTAGACCATGAGATCGTGTAACTCCCAGATGCCGTAGGAGTGCTTTGGGTGTACCAAACATCACAACGTAACTGGGTGACTATAAAGGTATACTACGGGTATCTCCGAAAGTGTCTGTTGGGTTGACATGGATCAAGACTGGGATTTGTCACTCCGTATGACGGAGAGGTATCACTGGGCCCACTTGGTAATGCATCATCATTATGAGCTCAAAGTGACCAAGTGTCTGGTCACGGGATCATGCATTACGGTACGAGTAAAGTGACTTGCCGGTAACGAAATTGAACAAGGTATTGGGATACCGATGATCGAATCTCGGGCAAGTAACATACCGATTGACAAAGGGAATTGTATACGGTATTGCTTGAATCCTCGACATCGTGGTTCATCCGATGAGATCATCGAGGAGCATGTGGGAGCCAACATGGGTATCCAGATCCCGCTGTTGGTTATTGACCGGAGAGCAATCTCGGTCATGTCTATATGTCTCCCGAACCCGTAGGGTCTACACACTTAAGGTTCGGTGACGCTAGGGTTGTAGGAATATGTATATGCAGTAACCCGAATGTTGTTCGGAGTCCCGGATGAGATCCCGAACGTCACGAGGAGTTCCGGAATGGTCCGGAGGTAAAGAATTATATAGAGGAAGTGCTATTTCGGCCATCGGGACAAGTTTCGGGGTCACCGGTATTGTACTGGGACCACCGGAAGGGTCCCGGGGGTCCACCGGGTGGGGCCACCTATCCCGGAGGGCCCCATGGGCTGAAGTGGGAAGGGATCCAGCCCAAAGTGGGCTGGGGCGCCACTTCCCCTAGGGCCCATGCACCTAGGGTGGGGGAAACCCTAAAGGGGGGCGCCCCCTTGCTTGGGGGGCGAGCCCCCCACCCCTTGTCCGCCGCCCCCCTAGGAGATTGCATCTCCTAGGGCTGGCGCCCCCCTAGGCCCCCCTATATATAGTGGGGGGATGGAGGACCTCTTACCTTTGCCTTTGGTGCCTCCCTCTCCCTCTCCAACACCTCCTCCTCCTCCATAGAGCTTGGCGAAGCCCTACCGGAGTACTGCAGCTCCATCACCACCACGCCGTCGTGCTGCTGCTGGAGCCATCTTCCTCAACCTCTCCTTCCCCCTTGCTGGATCAAGAAGAAGGATACATCACGCTGACCGTACGTGTGTTGAACGCGGAGGTGCCGTCCGTTCGGCGCTAGGATCTCCGGTGATTTGGATCACGTCGAGTACGACTCCCTCATCCCCGTTCATTGAACGCTTCCGCTCGCGATCCACAAAGGTATGCAGATGCATCCGATCACTCGTTGCTAGATGAACTCATAGATGGATCTTGGTGAAACCGTAGGAAAATTTTTGTTTTCTGCAACGTTCCCCAACACGCTGCTCCATGGAGGCGTGGTGGCGGCGGAGTCCAAGATGAAGCCGACGATGACGGACGGCGTGGGACGTCGTGCGGACGAGTTTGTCAGCACCAGCACCCGGTCTGCCAAAGCAACGCCGGCACCGGGACATCGAGGCCCGAGTGACCAACGGAGCAGCGGCGCCCGAGTTGAGGCAGCTGACGTAGCCATCCCAACGCAGCCGAGGACGATGCCGGTGAGGTAGACCGCCGGGCCGCCGAGCAGACGTGGCGGAGGTGGGTGATGTGGATCGATGGGCGGGCCGGCGCGCGAGCGGTGGCTATGATTGGTCGTCGCATGGCGCGAGGCCGCCGGGTCGGGGCGATGCAGGTGTCCCGGTCGGAGCAGGGCGGTGACGGCCGGCGCAGGGCGACGGACGGACCGAGACGCGAACGACGGCTAGCCCTGACGGGCCGCCTTGACGCGCGTGGCTGCCGGGTTGGGGGAGAGGCCGGCTGGAGGCGCTCAGGGTCGACGGCGGCGGTGGGCGACGCAAACCGATCAAAAATAGATCAGAAAATCAAAAAGAAACCGCGCAATCAAGATGACTGGCGAGAGAAAGAAAACCCCGGAGCAAGGCTCGGGAAAAAGACTCTTTAGGGCAGCCGGTCAACACGGCCGGTGGACGAGTCCTAGATACGGGCGGCGCGGCCCCCGGCGGCGGTCATTGGAGGCCGACCACCCCGGGGGCGACGCGCGGGTGTGGAAGCGGCGGCGGCTAGGGTTTAGGATCGACTTGCGATAGATACCATGTTAGAAGGGAGAGAGAAGATTGGTCGAATAGTTTGTTGTATTGTTTCAGCCTCGTGGGCATATATATAAGCGTACAAGCATCTACTTGAACTACAAAACAAGCCGGAACAAATCCTAATCTATCTCATTTTTCCTAATAAACATTATACTCAACAGCTGGTCCACGACTTGCTCCTGTAGCCTATATGTGTCAAAAAAGTAAGCGAATTCCGTACAGCCCAGGCGCATGGGGGTGAAACATATACAGTGTGACTTTTAAAGCATGCGGAACAGTGGGAGGAAAAAAAAGGATGATGTGGATGCATGATATTTTTTTACTGAGGTGGCATGTGTGGGTCATGTGTGATGAGGTGAATAGGCTGCATGTCAAGATAAATAAGATAGTGGGGATGAATCTTTTAGGTATATTAGCAAAAGAGCCCGTGCTTTGCAACGGAAAAGAAAACATAACACACGCTCTTAACTCAACAACCATCACTTAAGATCACAATAGGTTCATCTCCTTTATTTTTGCGAGGCATCATATTTGTGTTGCCACTTATGCTTCTTCTCACCCTCGCCGGCGATGGCCTCGGTGTTCACACAAAACAACAAAAAATGTGTGTTGAATATGGTTAATCCTAAGGCGTCTCTCTCTCTCTCCTCCCTCTCCCTCTCTCTCTCTCTCACTATCTCGCTCGCTCGTTTTCTCTCACTCTCGCGATGAGAAATCTGTTGTTTTCCCCTGCGACATTTTTCAGAGGTACGCATGTGTAGTTATTGATGTTTTCTTTTTCCTATATGGTTATAGTGGGGTATTTATTTGCAATCTGGATCGCCGCCGGTATGAAAAAACGGATCTTGCGCTATAAATTATAAGTTTGCTTCCATAACAATATTTTAAAAATATTTAACAGGTAAAATTAACATCATATTTAGATTCCACACATTTTTCTAATAAAATTTCATATATAATATGTTAAAATCGAAGTTACGGTTTAAAAGATACAGATAATTTAGAAAATCATTTGGTTTGACTCAAATATATTCCAAAATAATATTTAAAAATAATTAATAGGTAAAATGATCTCATATTCATATTCTACATATTTTTCTAATCAAATTTCATATATAACATGTTCAAATCAGAGTTACGGTTCAAAAGATACGGATGATTTTAAAAAGCATTTGTTTGACTTAAATGTGATCCGTGATTGAATTACCTAAAACATCAAGGGGGTTTCGAAAAATGTAAAATAACGGTTCGGGTGTGACTTAAATCCGGACGGTGGGTTGATTTCAGAAAAAGACAGGGACTTTTGTGTAAAATACGAAAAGAACGATTCGTTTAGGTATATAGGATTCTAATAGGAGTAGCGAGATATGCTAGGCTCACGGACCCAAACTACATTCAGAAGTGGTCTGCCGCTCGACTCTTCTAACTCTGTGTCCGGAGCTGAGCCGAACGGTTGAACTCATGGAGTTGCTTGAGAGAAGCTTGAGAAATTTCCCGTGTAAAATTTGATAAGTAGAGAAGCTGGGAAAATTGAGATCCTCTGAAACTGAGAAGTGATAGTTGAGATAATTCTACAAACTGACATGACAAATTTTGATAAACATAGGGATAGAAGGGGCCAACTCAGTGATATTCGACGGTAAGAAAACTATTTGCGGTCGTGCATGCTGGCACTTCGTCCTAATTTTCATTATCCATTGAGCAACCATGAACAAAATATCACCCTCTTCGTCATTGGTTGGCAACGATGAATCATCGAAAAACTCCTATATCATCAACGACATCTACAAAAATTTGTGAATCTATGTAATCTACACGATTCTACAAGGAACTAGACTCGTAAACATGAATAAAATTGGGGGAATATATACCTTGGAGCAAGTTGTCAAACACACTGAGGTCAGAGCAGTCAAGATGTGGCACGGTCGACAAGGGAGATTGAGTTGTCTATGATGAGTGTTCGCGCCGACCTCGCCGCGGGAGCTCGCTCTTGCACCACCACGCCATGGAGAAGCGGCATGCCACCGCATCGATGTGTTGTCTCGCACCGCGAAGCACCGCGGGGAGGGGAGAGCCCCCCCCCCCCCCCCCCCCAGGTCACAGGCGCCTACCGAGTTTGCCCGGCAGCAGCGAGGGATGGCTAGGACGAGTCAGGGCAGCGGCTAGGGTTCGTCTACTCGGTCCGTCACGGGAACGGCGCGAGAGTGGTTGGGGAGGATTTTTGTATTGTGTATTCTTGTTTGTGTTTTCTTGAAACCCGTTTAATCCAGCAAACAATATCTCACTCTAACATGTCTCGGCGTATACTCGCTCCCTTCAAATTTACAAGTCCCTTTGTATTTTTTTTGGCTAAATTTTGACCACAAAATCTGACTAATAAAATGTGAATCCTATAGAACTGTTGGAAACTTCTTTCGTGTATGTTGTACACAAAGGCATATAACTTAGGTCAAGGTCAAAATTTGACCCAAAATACAAAAGGACCATTTAAATTGAAATGGAGAAAGTACACGATACTTTATCTCAAGGTACACATGCTATCAAAAGTAGTAGTAATCTAAACTCTCTTATATTTTTTTACTGAGAGAGTGCGATACACACCATAAAAGTACTGATACATCCCGTAATAATGAAGTGCAATGTATTATAAAAATATACTTCCAAATGCATCGGTATTGAGGAGCTTCAAAAAGATAGATTTAGAGGACGCAGTGGATGCCAAATCTTCCAAAGGTGTAACGTTTAGACCTGTGTTCGATCATCCGGTCAGCGCCCTCGCCGTCGTTGTCGCGGCACACCTCCAGGCCGGTGAACACGGCAGACTCATCCTCGATATTCTCTTCCACATATTTGATTTCCAAGGTCTTGAAGAAGGAGACGACGCAGAACTTACCTGAGCCAAGGTTAACGAGGTGGCGCTTGTATGGAGCCTCATCATCAAGTAGGTGGAGATAATCCCAGGCACGCAGCAGCTCAGGCGGCGACTCAAAATCCATGGCGTTGGCAGGGAGGTCGAGAGCACACAGGCCGTGGGGGCTGCTAGGAGGAGAGAGGGCGACCCAAAGCTTGAGGTTGGGGACATACTCCGCTTTGCCAGAGAAGGGCAGCGCCCAGCTCCCAGCCCGTGACCACTTATGGTTGACCATATCAAAGGTATAGGTGCCTATGCCATCTTCACGGGAGGATATGCACATGGTTTTAGTATCAAGCAACATGAAAGCACAGTTCATGGCGGCTCTAGCGTTGACGGGGTCGTCTGCGAACGGTGGCACGGGCAGATCACGCCATAACCAGTTCAAATGGAAATGGGAAGACACAACACAAGAGGCCGGGAGGCGTCCATGCAAGTGGATAAGGAACTCAAAGGTGGAGGGGATTCATACAGCTGTTACCACTACTAGGAGGAACCAGGTCAAGGACAAAGAGGCACTGGGAATCTAAAGATATCAAGGGATCCGGGTTGGGGATGGAGAAACAGATGCAGTTGGGTCCCTTGCCGTTTTCCATGGGGGGCATGGGCACGACGGAGTTGAAGGTGGTGTCTATGAGCGTCATGCGGCCATGGGAGTCGGCCACCATGATGGAGTTTTCTCTCAGCAGGGTGAAGAAGCTGGATGCTTTGAAACTTGCCACCGGCTTGCGCAGGTCGTTCCAGGACTCTATCGTTGATAGCTTGTTGTTCCTCTTCTTCTTGGCTTTTGATGCATCTTCTGCTGCGATTTCTGCTGTTTGGTAGAAAAGGTGCCGGGGATCCATGCTGTGCAGAGAATAGAGGTTATCCCTGAGATCGTGCATTATCAGATTCAGAGACCGACGATGCATTCCTCTACAAACTTGATCAATCGAATCCTGTGGCAAAATCCCGCTCGCCTCCAGATATTATATATGCAGGACTATCAGAAAGAAAATTACTTCATGTAGGGCCGGCAGCGCTGTGCCATCAGATATGTGAGTCACACAAATCTTACGCAAAACAAAAGGCATGAGAAGGCCGTGACCGCCGGGCTTGGAGATGAGCGCAACCAGAGCAGAAAGATCGCGCGAGATCTGCACTGCTACGCTTGGAGAAATCGAGCAGGAAGAAGGCGGCGGCGGCGGCGGCTACGCAGCGAACGATTCCTTTCTCTAAAAAAAAGTTAGAACGATCCCTTTCTCTAAAAAAAAGTTTGAACGATTCCATCCCGAAAAAGCAGTCAAGCGAGAAAATCTCGGCGGTTAAAATTTGCCAACTGATCCGCCTTGCCCTGCATCTGAGCCGACGGACTTCTTCTCAACTTAAAATTTACTCCCTCTGCCAACTGATTCTACCAGAATGTTCAAAAAGATCTTGTCCAACCAACTTGTCATCACAACTTAACTTTCTTACAACTGTAGCAGCTTGCAAATTGTCAGTATTTTTTCACATGGAAAAGGTGGAAGATCCTGTCTGCTTGGAATTTGGAGACTGGCGATCTAGGGCACATCTAAGTGAGTGAATCAAGCATAAAGAGGAAAAGAAAAAAGAAAAGAAAATATCCACACGAATCTCAACATAAGATCAATGACATAGGACTTGGATGTGCAATACTTATTGCACATCTAGATGTGCTTTAGCAAAACTGGAAGCTTTATTTACTTGCTCATCATATTTCTAGGTACAATAGGTGTGTTTTAGCTTAGTTAATTTGGAGATAGAACATTATCATGGTTGTATCGTTGTACATTTTCACTTAGTAGGTTACAAATGCCCAATGGTCTTTTTGGTGTGCATTGGCAATAGAGTTACCAAAACTTTTTGTCAGTTATGTGGCCCATGTCTAGTTTGCTTTGACATACCAAGTTCTTGAAATAAAAATGCAACTGGCTGCCATTTTGTCCTGTGTGAATAATGAACAAATGTCTCATGCCTCTACTTTGCCATCTACGGTTATAGACGCGAGTATATTTGTACGAGATCTCTAGCTAATTCCTGAAGGTTGAGGTTTCATCTGTAACTTGATTGTTAAATGGTTGCTATTGCTATGATTTAATTTTGTTTCCATCTACTCAAATATTAAATATACTAGTAGAATGTCCGTACGTTGCTACGGGCTTTTGAAATATTTTGCTGGAGGCCCGACGCAGCGGCGTCTGTGCTCTCCTCGTGCCCCGACTCACCCCCCTGGCGGTGCGCGCGCCGCCGTGCAGCGCCTCATGGAGGAGGTGCCGCCCCTGGATGGACCTGATTCCCGGGTGGCTGTCCTTTGCACGGGACCGAAAGGGAAGATCTCGTCGCGGGGGGTTTACGCCTTGGTCCGCTTCGGGGGCGTCGCATGGTCGCCGGCGTCCTTCCTCTGGTCGTCCCGGGCTCCGTCGCGCGTCACGTTCTTTGGGTGGCTGCTGTCTCTGGCTCGCATTCATACGAAGGATGTGCTCCTGCGCAAAACCATCCTGACGGGGGCGGAGGCTGGGTGTCCTTGCTGCCCGGCCGCGCTTGAGACTGCAAACCACCTCATCTTCGCATGCCCCTTTGCGGCACAGTTCTGGCGATGTCTCGGCATATCGACGGAAGGGAGAACGGTGGAGTTCGTCCACCGCTTGGACGCGTCCCCTGCTATGGGGGTGGCGTCGCTTGCTGCCTTCATCCTCCTCTGCTGTTGGAGGCTTTGGAAGCGTTGGAATGCGGTCGTCTTCCGCAATGACCTGCAGTCCCTTGAGGCCACCTTCAAAGCCTGCCGCGACGATGCCGTGCTCTGGCGCGCGAGGCTGCCCCCGGCGACCGTGCTCATATTGATGTTTGGCTATCTGTTCTTAGGGTTTGAATAGTTTCAGGCCCTCCCCCTCCCCCCCCCCCCCCCCCCCTCTCGCTTTGTACATCTGTGCACTCTGGGCCTTGGTTCATTTTTTGGGTAATATATTCAGGTGGTGGAGGGGCCCCCCTCCCCCAGTGAGAATTCAAAAAAAAATTTGCTGGAGTTGTACATAAACATAACGCATGGTAAATTTCACATGTATGTAAAAGATAGCAAGTAACACTCGGTTAATAATTAAAGTCTACTTCACTTGCAATGTAAGTTGATAAAAAAAGGTAATTTGGCGATGTATACATAGAGAGCGGTGATCTAATTAAATAATCTATTACGAATTAAGATATACTTGATGCGCTTAAGATATTCTCACACAATATCATAAACGTTGTCTTTAGTTTCGGTTGCATAATCATTGAGCAAGTATAATGAAAACTTCTTTCTCAACTCATAACCATTCCGCACAAGCAATATATGTAGTTATTACGAATAATTCACATGGAAGGACTAAAAATGTGTGACGCAGAATACTCACCGTGCAAACCAATTCTTTATCGTTCCACGAGAGCATTAAATCAAAACCAAAATAGCCAAACACACCCCATCAATTTCCTAAATTAGTATTATCTTGAATATAGTGATAACAAAAAATTAGTATTAGTATTAGGATTAGGATTATACTCCTTCTCTGTCGACAACCTCTCGCACCGCCTATTCGGCACCGAGCCAACACGCCCCCCGATCTAGCATCGTGGTCGGCCAAATTCGGCTGGTCATTGCAGAAGGACTCACCGCTGACGGCGTCGTCGTCTACATCAAGCACAAAGGTGTGATGTGGTGAGGAGGGACGACGCCCTCGTCATCTACATCGGGCAAGTTGGTGTGATACAGAGAGGAGGAAGACCGGTGCCTCCGTCGTCCTCATCCGGCACTGCGATGTGACGCGTCAAGGAGGGATTGTGCCCTCATCACATAAATCATGTCGTGTTTATACGTGTGCGCACTGACGCCCCATGATGCGCTCCCGACACACCTCACTCACGCAATCACCACATCCCGCACTCCACGGCTCACGCACACGCACACGCTCGGACGCGGCCGGGTCCAGCGCTTGACGCGGTCACATCCCCGCACACTTCGCCAACTAACACACACATGCTGACACACGCACGCACGCTGCCATGGACCTAACGGCTATTGACCGGCGCCTGGCATGACCATCTCGTGCACACACGCACACTGGCCGTGCCCACTGTGGCTTATGCCCTAACACTAACACTCTCATCTTAAACGCGTGGCACCCTCACTCCAGCACTTGCCCTCAGCCCTAGGTATTCCTACATAGCAGTTGTACACAAGATGGAATTCACTCGGGAGAGAATATATTATAACCAAGGAGACGCAGATTAATATGATCGAGGGAAAGAAAAATTGAGAACTTATATTTATACCATGAGGTCTGCAAGAAATAATAAACCCAATGTGACTCAATGAGGAGAAGAAACATGATGTCATTCAACTGAGTAGATCTAGATGAAATATATGAGCGGATGAAGAATTAATGGGCATATTTATCCATTCATTCATTTTCGAACAGCCGGGAAAAAGTGGACGACACTGCCATCGACAATAGTCACACTACGTCAGCATGTGCGCTCTCCCTAGACAATAATCCTCTCCGGTTGCGGCGAGAGATGATTATGAACAACGACTCCGTGGTGGTGATCAACAAACACAATATTATGTGTGTTTGTTTAGGTTATGTACCACTCACTCTCCGGAATGCAATTAACAGCTTTCTGAAGAAAATTTTGCACACCTGAGAAGTATATGATGGCAAGCAGCCTGTGTTAAAACATTACAGCATTACCGACGCTTCAATGATTTCAAAGCTTATAGTTGTTCTGGGGAGAGCGATTCAACATTTCAATTCCATGAATAACCTTTCTGTATATATATAAGATGCCCGCTTGCCTCGTACCTCTCTCTGTATGAAATGACAACACTTTAAAGGCAAGTCTCTTGAATGCAAAATAAAACTGTGTTATGACACATTGATGCTTCATGTCCTGCATTGATGTAAGAAAACAAAATTTATAGCATTCCAGGACCTTGCAAAAAAATTATGTGAACGCAGATGTTTGTTCACTGATGTGGCCCATGAACAAATTAAGGAGCTTTTGCACAACTGCAGAGATGTATATCTTGTCATAGATTAGAGCCTAACAACTAAACTACATACAATTAGGTATTTTATGAAAAGAAATTCCTACATGCATTTATGTGAGGCAATCTCAAACATACTTTTTATCCTAAAAATCACTGATATAGATTATGTAATATATTGATTAAATTAGAATAATTGTATCATAGTGTTTCAACTCAAGTAAGTCAAAATAAGTATGGTGTCCTGAGCTCGTGATCGTGATCATGATTCATTGACTGATGGAAATTACACGGCAATTTCCAGCTATTTTGCGCCTTCGCCTCTCAGTTTGAATCCACCGAGCCAGCCAAGACGAGGAAGCAAGGAGGCATCGACATCATGAGGAAAAAACCAGATGGAAGGTTCGGCATAGCATTAAAAAATGGCAGCGAGGGTGGAGACGTTGTTCTATCGATGGGTGCTACGATCGAAGTGAACGAAACGACTATGAAGTCTCTCTTTAGGAGTAGAGATAGAGATTGTCGGTCCATGAAGAAAGACCAAGTGTGCTTATAGTTTACGGAGATGCAGTGCAAAGAGGCTGGCACAGTCCCAAAATTAGAGGAAGGAGCTACTCTCGTGATATGGTATAAACTCTAGATCAGCCACAGCTAATGAGGATATTAGCATATGCTCCAGGTCGGGACATGCAGCTCTCACTTCATCTATCAATACTACACAATAAATAGAGAGTATATTAGTGTGGTCTAAAATTAAAATGAATTGAGAAGTAAAGAAAGCAGCTTATATACCTCGCAAAAAAAGCAGCTTATATACCTCGCAAAAAAAAGCAGCTTATATTTGTTGGAAGAGTGCAGAACCTGATTTATGCTACTTGCCAATATTAGAAGAAAAATAACATGATGAGAAAGACGACACCTTCTCGCGAAAAAGTCTATGTAATTGCATCTTGCCAAAAGCTATCCTCTCGGTACACCCTCAAAGTTGCATGTGACCTACAACCGGTACTTTGGTCCAGAAGCATTATGATGAACAAACTAAGTAGCACTAAAATCTTCTCAGAAAAAAAATCGTAATCTTTT
The DNA here is from genome assembly GCA_034509565.1 of Triticum monococcum. NCBI lineage: Eukaryota > Viridiplantae > Streptophyta > Magnoliopsida > Poales > Poaceae > Triticum > Triticum monococcum. Next base: position 67,584,054 of record CM067842.1, on the reverse strand, counting down.
TCTCACAATAAAAAACTTCAAGAAGTGCCGATGGACCTCTTTGTATGGCAAATAACAATGTAAATAAGAAAGAGGAGAACAGGTAAATTTCCAAAATTCATGTAAGTCATAAAAGTGATAGTATGGGTGCAATCATGCAACAAAAGTATACTCACTGTAATTGGCGTCCGGCTCTGACTGGCGTGTACGTACTTCAGCAGCACATCCTCCTTCCTCTTTGCCCATACTTTATCCAGTCTTTTGTCTATGGCATGCTCATGATCACTGGACACACTTAGATGATGCCCACCAACCTTCTCCCTCACCGGCACCGGTGAAATTTGGCATGCCTGGTTCCCAGGGCCTCCCATATGATCTTGACTTGGAGCTTGTACTCCTCTACGGACGTGACCTTCCCCACCACGTACTGGAGTTTGTACTCCACCACCGCCTCTGGCTCCTTCTCTGTCTTCTCGCTGCAGTCAGTGAGCGCAGGCTGAGACCCACGTTATGCATCCCACTAATGGTTTAATGGAACGCTTGACAGAATGATTACCACTATTTCTATTCCTATAAAAACTTAATTAACCAGATCAAGTTTGGCTGAAGAAACGAAGATTGAGAAACAAACTGCTAGTAAAAATCTCACCTGACATCGATATGGCCGCTTCCAATTGTTTCTCCGGCGTCTCTTCCACCTGATCGCATGCGTCATCTCCTTCCTCCCAGCCAGAGACGCCGCATGTACCGCCGTACCCACCTCGCGATGGCGCGTGCTCTGGCGGAGCACGAACACCCTCAACCTGTACTCGAGGTCCTACGGCGGCATCCAGCCCTACCTATACTACATGTCCTACGGCGGCTAGGAGACCCCATCAGGAAGATCTCTGGGTTCTGAAGCCCGCGTGCTGGTATATGAAATGGCTTAGCGCTGCCTTCTTGCCTCGTGTTTCCAAGCTCCGGCTACAAGTGCTCGTCGTCAATGGAAGGTCTCCATGATTTTATCACATACCCAGCCTTTTGGATATGATTCTGTCCATGAGAAAACATATGTGGTTTCTCTTTGATTCGATTGAGATGTGCTGGAGAAGGAACATGCGTGTAGGAAACGGGCAAGGGAAAGTTTTGATTTATCGCTTTAGATTTTGGAAAGTTTTGATACGGATGCGATTGGTGAGGAGAGAAAGGATCCCAAAAATGCCAACAACCCACGGACGAGATAAAATCGGAGTGGTTGAATCGTGGGGGGGGAAATCGATGGGAGGTGGGAGGCCTATCGAGAGGGGTGGAGCAGAACGAACCAATGAATGAACGATGTACAAACTCGTCCATTAGAAATAGAGATAACAAACATAAAGAATCTGAGCATCCAAATTGGCAATTAGCAATTCCATCGTTTGATCTATCTGGCATCTTATACAAAGCTGGTAATTCATTTTCTATTAAAAAAAGTTTATAATTCATCACCAGGGATGTACAAATATAAATAAGACATATTATTTCGATCTGCGTAAACAAAAATATTTCTTCTTCACAGCACACAGTCGATGTTAAGGTCTCCAACGCTGAAACGCTTGGACATGTGCTTGATAAACTGGAGAGGACCCTCGCCATCATTTCCACGCTTCACCTCCAGGCCGGTGAAGACAACACACTCCCTGCCAAACGTAGCACAGGGGTGCAGCTCAGTCCCGAAGAAGGAGGCAACAGAAAACTTGCCTGAGCCAAGGTTAAACAGGTGCAACTGGGATGGCGACCACGGCTTTTCCTCAGGCAGATCGATATAATCCCAAGTATGTTGTAGCTTTGGTGGCTCCGGCTGCTCAGAGTCTATTGCTGAGAGATCAAAAGCACATAAGCTGGAGAAGGGGTTGCCGGCTGAGAGGCCAAACCAGAGGTTGAGCTCGGAAACATACTCAGCTTTGCCAAAGAAGGGCAGTGCCCAGCGTGCAGCTTGGCTCCATTTCTTGCTCACGGTGTCAAAGGTGTAGGTGCCTATGGCCTGGTCCATTGATGAAATGATTATGGTGGAACCGTCAACGACAGCATAAGAATACATGTCCGGGGCTGTTGATGGATTGTGGAAGAATGGCGGCGACGGCAGTTTCTCCCAGCTCCACTCCTTGAGAACGGCTGGGTGGGGGTGGGAGATCTCATTCTTGCGCTGTGAGAGGACCTCAAAGCAGCAATCGGTTTCGGCAAACGTGGAGAGGTCCAAGACATACAGTGACGGAGGTTTTCCGGCAGAGGTTATGGGGAGACTGATGGCATCCCACTAGTGCAGAACCGGGCAATAGCATCGGTTTGTAAGGCCCTTTAGTGCCAGTTCAGGAATCGGCACTAAAGTTTCGGCACTAACGCCCTCCCCCCCCTTAGTACCGGTTCAGCACGAACCGGTGCTAAAGGGGAACCACGTGGCACGAGCCAGCTCCGGGGGCCGGGAGCCCTTTAGTACCGGTTGGTAACACCAACCGGTACTAAATGGTTGTGGGTTTTTGTTTTATTTTGTATTTTTCAATTAAATTTGTGTTATCAATTTAATTTAGGATTGTTTTATGTTATAATGAGTTGTAGTCGTCGTCATCATCATCATCATCGCATATTAATAAATAAATAAACTCTAGCTAGCTAAAAATCATCGTAGTCGTCTAATTACCACTATTTAATCATCATAGTCATTACCGCTAGCTATCTAATCACTATCAACGCTGGCTAGCTTAAAGAGGAAACATTCACTTTGTAACAGAAGCAAAGATATCATCAAATTCAACATAATCATCACCAACATCGAAGTTCAGGACACGGATATGAGACAAGTACTAATTAAGAGCATGAACTAGTAGCTACTGATCCTGCTGCTCCCTCTCAGGTAGAATAGCATAGAACATGTATAGCTCTCCTGATTCATCATACTGGAGCATGTAGATGAATTTGTCTCCTAATCTTGGGTTGCGCTTCTCCTTACTGCCCCCTAGTACTTCTCTGGGATCGTTAACAATTTTGCTCCAATCTTTCACTATTAAGCATTCTTCGCTTTCAGAAATCCTGAATGCACTCATGTGCAATGTAGGAAATCTTGGTCGTAAGCTAACCATTGACATGCGATCTTTTGTCTCGATCCACTGAGGCACAACTGTCATCGGAAGTCTCTGTTGAACAACATCGTATAGTAATTAATATACTAAGCAATGAAAGTTTAGCTTCAAAAATAATGTATGCAAAAGATGCACTAATTAAGAACAAATATTTAAAATATTACCATCTTTTGATTATAGATGTGACCGTAATTCAATACGATCACCATTGGTCGCACGTTTTGAGTACTAACATTTCTAAGTTTAGGAAAAAAATTTGTCTTAACAGTATTAAGATCCTCAAGCCATGAAACATAATGACTTATCTCCTCGCAGTTTAGTTGAGCCCCGGGGCAGTAGTAGGTCCTGTCTACCAAGCGCCGGACATGTTTGCTTGAACCGAAATAAGCTGACAATACAAATTAGTTGTCAACTATTTTTAAATAAATTGTATGAAAGACATAAACATATGTATATATGGTTGAGAAAAACTCACCAAATGGTAGAACTGGAGGCGTTTGCACATCGACCCAGATGTCTATATTACCTTCAATATCATCTTCCGGACGAATATCAAAGGTGATAACCATATCAGGCTCAAATGCATAAGCCTTGCATAGTGCTTGCCAAGTTTTGCATTAAAAATGGGTGTATGTGTCTCTATTATATAATTTGACGTTGAAAGTATACCCATGCTCCGTCTTCAAGTAAACTCTCTTTACCTCCATATCATCTATAGCACTAAAACCTATCTTATCTAAGACAAAAATTCTTGCATGGCAGGGGATGCGCTAATAGAATAGTGAAAATTTAAAATTATAAGTTGAAGCAAATGAAGCATAAGTTTGCATTCAAATAATAATTGACAAAGTGACTTACTGTATCAACTTCGAATGTCTCATCCAGCTTGATGCTGAAGCGCCTACCATCAACAAGGAAATTTTGGTCGCACAGGCCGCGCTGGTCTTCACAGTGTTCGCACATAATAAAATCTTTTTCGTCGTCAGATGACATTTCCTATGTTCATATAGGTTAAACATTAAACACCTATATCTAGTCAAATATAAATTCATCCAACATTTGACATTAATATATCTAACTATATATTCAATTGACATTACTATATATTTAACTTTTCTATCTAATTCATCTAACATTCGACATTAATCTAACATTTATATAAACTCAAAATATATAAAAAAATTAAATAAACAGAAAAACTCATTAACAAATAATATTTTAATTAGATCATCAAATCTCATATACCTAAATTTTCTTACTAAAAATAAACTAGTTATATTAATTATTCAACTAGTTCTAATCTCATATACCTAAATTTTCTTACTAAAAATAAACTAGTTATATTAATTATTCAACTAGTTCTAATCTCATATACCTAAATTTTCTTACTAAAAATAAACTAATTATATTAATTATTCAACTAGTTCTAATCTCATATAGCTAAATTTTCTTACTAAAAATAAACTAGTTATATTAATTATTCAACTAGTTCTAATCTCATATACCTAAATTTTCTTACTAAAAATAAACTAGTTATATTAATTATTCAACTAGTTCTAATCTTTACTTCGACAATTTTTCTACCTAGCTAGCTAATTCATCTAACATTCGACATTAATCTAACATTCGATCATCTAATTAACTTTTCTAAAAAACAGAAAATAAGTAAAAAAATGTGTGTGTGTGTGTATGTGTGTGTATGCATGTGTGTGTATATATACGTATATGTGTGTGCGTATGTGTGTATGTGTGTGTATGCATGTGTGTGGTATATATGTATGTGTGTGCGGCCCCGTACGCCGCCGCCCCGTACGTATGAGCGGGGGCGCCGGCGTACGGGGCGGGGGCGCCGGTGTGTGTGTGTATGTGTGTGTGTGTATGTGTGTGCGGGAGCGAGAGAGAGACGTACGGCCGCGGCGATGACGATGGACGGCGGCGGCGTTCGGGGCGGCAGCGCGAGACGACGACGACGACGGGCGGCGGAGGGGACAGCGCGAGACGACGGACGACGGTACGGGCGACGGGCGGCGACGACGGGATCGAGCGGCGCGCGCGACGGAGGTTGGAGACGAAGTGGGGAGATGAAACTGAAATTTTCGTAAGTGCTATATATATAGGATGGGCCTTTAATACCGGTTCGTGGCTACAACCGGTACTAAAGGCCTATTTTCGCCAGGCCAAGCGGCGGGAAACGAAGGCCTTTAGTACCGGTTGGAGCCACCAACCGGTACTAAGGGGGGGGGGGGCTTTAGTACCTGTTGGAGCCACCAACCGATACTAAAGGCCTTGCGCTGCCACCCCAAAGTTTAGTCCCACCTCGCCCGGCGAAGGCAGCCGCACTGGTTTATAAACCCAGCCGTGGCTACCTCTTCGAACTCCTTTATATAGCAGGCTTCTGGGCCTAATTAATTAGGGCGCGCTGCCTTGTGAGTCTGCTGGCCTTCTGGGTCTGCATTTGCACACCTTAGGTCTGATAGAACCACAGGGCAGTGCGCCAACAAATTTTTTATATAGTTTTTTCTTTTATTTATTTTTGAGTAGTTTTTTATATAGTTTTTTCTTTTCTGCATTATTTATTTTTGAGTAATTTTTGTATAGTTTTTTTTTTATTTTTTGCATTATTTATTTTTGTATAGTTCTAAACCCTGATACTCGGAAAGAGTTTGTCCAGTTTGTACACGAAGTGCGTCCAGTTTTTTCCGTGACCCTCTCTACTCTTTCGCGCATGCTATGCGGGTGATATGATGATACCATGCCAAGTTTCAACATTTTCAGAATTCATTTTGTAGTGATTTTCAATTTCACGGTCATTTAGCTCTCTAAACAATTAGGTAAATGACCGAAAAACAACAAATGATGTCAGAACATGTTAGAAATTGATGACATCGCTTTAAATGCTGCATACCGAACACAAGATAGTTTGGTTAAATTGCATTACTTGTAAGTCCAGTTAACATGGATGTTTATGATGCAAGAGCAACAAGAAAAGTGAAAATTTGGCACAAATAGGTAGTTGTGTAACTAAAATAGGTAGGAGGAGAGATAGCTCTTATGTCATAAAAAAGAAGTTGTATCAAACCTTTTATGTCGGATCTAGAACAAACCAATCTGTATCGGCATCATACATCCCTACCGTGGCTCGTGATGCATATATATGCATATCAAATGCACGGTTGGGCGTATGATGGCGAATCTGAATGATTTGTATTCAGTCGATGAACTGGTAGATGTATGCAGTCGATGAACTAGTAGATGCATGTAGTCGATGAACTGAAAGACTTATGCAGGAAAGGCGAGAGGTGGGCTATATATAGGGTCGTCTGGCTCACAAAGTGATTGTGGTAGTTTCGATCCAACGACTCACATGAGCTAGGAAGAAACACACCCTTGATCCAACGACGCGCAAGAGTTAGAAAGAAACACACGATCCGTGTGATTCTTCCTGATTGGTGGGATGCACATTAGTACCCACTCTGGGCTTCGGTAAAAGTTGTACATTAGTACCCACTCCGGACTCCGAAACCCTGATACTCTTTAGTATCGGCTCGTGGCACGAACCGGTGCTAAAGATTGGCAACGAACCGGTACTAATGGTAGCAGCCCGGCTAGCCGTTGGAATCGGCACTAATGGTCACATTCGTGTCGGCTCAAATTCAAACCGGCACTAATGTGCTTCATATTTGACCGTTTTTCTACTAGTGGGTTCTGCTATATCTAACTATAAGGTCCTTTTGAATATGATATATCTCCAACCTTCATCTTTATATTTTGGTATTGTCACTAGATTTGTGAAAGATATGATGTACAAACTAGAAAATTGTTTTGCTAATAGAGTTTCATTAGACTAACAATCTGCCTAGAATTGGGTTAGCTTCATTGGCAACTACTCTGTCAATGTAACTCTAAAAATTGTGGTTCACATTCATCAAAACCTATGAAAAGTGTAATCCTCTAGTCTTTTTTTATTGAATAGAAATTGTTTTTGAAGAAATTTCTTAGTCAGTAGAGTTTGCCAAACTTGAGTTTCCCAAGTCACTTACACAAAAAGAAGTCCGGAGTTTTAAATGCTGCATACTGAACACAAAAGAACTCCGGAGTTTAAATAAGTTATTAAAAATAAAAAAGAGGTGCAATGCTGGTTAATTTGCTTCAAGCCATTCAGAATAGTGTAGACTGCACTGCGCATAGCTCAGTGCAATCTATGTTGCAGTGCAATTTACACTATTCCGAATGGCTTGAAGCTAATCAACACATGTAGGTGAGCATTGCCACTCTTCGTCATTGTCTGTGCACTCACGGCTTATAAACCGCTCATACTGCCTCTCTCTTGGCGAGGTGGGACTAAAAACAACTTGCCGTAACCTCATTAGTACCGGTTCGTGGTACGAACCGGCACTAAATGGTGATGGTGGGGCCATAGCTTGACCGCAGGCTGACACAACCTCTTTAGTACCGGTTCGTGGCATGAACCGGTACTAAAGGTTCGCCACGAACCGGTGCTATTGATCGCCGCCACGAACCGGCACTAATGTACACATTAGTGCCGGCTCTAATTCAAACCGACACTAATGTGCTTCACGTTTGACCCTTTTTCTACTCGTGTCTGGTGTCTTGAATGAATTGGGAGGAACAAAGGGATCGATGATTTCCAAGTCAAGGTTACAGAGTGTGGTATGACAATTATTGTCAGAGTAGAGGATGTTGCTCTCTCCTCCCAGTAGAGAGAACAAAAACACCGTGTTGGTGTTTACGGCACTGGGCGATGATTGGAAATTGATCGCGGGCTGAGGCAATCTTTTCCAGCCGCCCATCACTGCTAACTCACCTTGATTGCTCTTCTTCTCTGTTGCACGTTGCGCTGCTTGTTGTGCCATTTCCGAGTTTTTGTAGAAGAGGTGCTTGCAGATATCTATGCGGCACAGCAAATAAACGCGACTACTGAAGTTGTGCACTATCAGATTCAAATACCGACGACTCATACTGTCACCTGACTCTCAACAGAAAGAAAGAGAATATTAGGTCGAGATATCGGATTGCTGGAAAACATCAATCAAAAATGGAGATAGGAAAATACACACCTGCGCAAAAAATACTGTCAGCCACCAATTATCTAGAATCTTCAGAAGGACAGGTACTGCATATATGGCCTTGCGGTTGGGAGGCTCTCGCCGAAAAATGCCCAAAGCTATTGATCTACCAGCGAAGGATCCAGTTTGCTGCCCTTTGAAAAGCTGAGGCAGAGACGGGCACTACCAGATCGGCTGGAGAAATCATGAAGAATGGCAGAGGGACCGGCAGCTGTGCAAGGCAAGATGGATTTGTGAAACTCTGGAACAAAGGCGGCGGCGGAGGGCTCGGCGTGATTTGGGTGGCATCTAGGTCAAGCCGCAGTTGCCATTTTATAGTATGTTACACGGGGTACATGGAGGTCCATTTTGCGCCCAATTGTCCCTGGGTGGGCCGGACAGGCACAAAATACAACTGATACGGTGTAGTACGTGTGGCGGATCTCCTCTCCACTACTATACTACTAAAAAAAGAGGGCAGCCTCAGTGCATGTAGCTCCCGCTTGCGCAGGATCATTTTGGGTTTATTGTACGCAGTCTTTTCCTACATTTATGTAAGAGGCTGTTTCCAGGATTTGAACCCGTGACGTCATGGTCACAAGGCAGCAGCTTTACCACTGCGCCAAGGCTCCCCTTCCACTACTATACTATTATTAATATTAAACAATCAAATAAGAACTTTCTTACATGCACCCCGTAAAATGTACACGGATTCATTATGACCGTATGATTAAGCCCATTAAACTTAATCTAACGGCTAGCCTTAACCTAATCCATTCTTTGTGTGCACTTAACAATTTACATTGACTGACCGTGCTTCATCATATGAAACTCCACGTCTGATCAATTAGGAAACTATAATTATGATCGCGTCTTCTTAGGAAACTAATTACGATCACATCTTTTTAGCAAACTAATCACGATCATATTTTATTAGGAAACTAATCATGATCGCGTTTTATTAGGAAACTGATCACGATCGCATTTTATTAGGAAACTAATTGGGTATTCGCACACATTGACACGTCCATCACCTCGACCTCCTGGATGACGATCCTATCTCTCCCAAGAAAAACCATCGCAACCGGCCTCCACTCGGCATGGCGACAAGGAGCCGAGGACCAACAACTCCTTCTCAGGGGACGCCGCCGGAGTGCCGGTAATTCGTGATCCGCAGAGGGTGCCGCACCGGTCGCCTCTTCTCAGGGGATGCCGTTGGAGTGCCGGTAATTTATGTTGCTTGTAAGACAACTGCCTAGCCAGCATTTATGGTTTTTTGCGAACTTACACGGCGTGCCTGTGCTGACTTGTATTTTTCAAAATAAGGTTTCTATGCATTACTAACCAAAGTGTGCTATCTTTATATTTTTGGTGTTTCTTAGCATATGTCGTTTACATGTGTCATCAACACATTATTTGTTTTTTCTTAATTTGTAACACTTGTACTGCTGGAGTTGGTTTATTTTAAGTTGTTACATTTGGAACTCCTTTCACTTCATAAAGGGGCTGGATGGTCTAAATTGCAAGATGTGATTTTTTTCTCTCACATGAACCATCTACAAATAAATATTTTTTTACTATTCTTCTATGTATAAATACTTTGAGGTCCTTTCGCTGTTCATTCGGTTAGTGGTTAGGAACTAATGACCATCAAATTATTTTTATTGTTTGATAGTATTACACATAAGTGGGTGTAAAGAAAAACTATCAAAAATGGTCATGACTTGCATTTTTTTCTTATTTTCTACAACTGGTGCTTCTCCATATGTCCCCATTGTGTTCCGGGATATTATTTTGTACTATTGTTTTCCTATGTCTACCCTTGTATTTATTCAGCGCATTGTTCTTTTCGCATTTTGGCATGAAAGCTTGTTGGCTTGAAGGAGGATGAACACAGATGAAAGATGGGTAACATTGTAGAATTGTGTATGTTGCTTGCCAAGTTTAGCTTTGGATTTTTAGTGCTTTGACACTTCGTGCAGAATGAACTAAACATTTACATGTCAAGAGTATCTTGATATGCATATAAAGAGTAAACGGAGGCATGAAATAACGAGTTGTATGGGTTGATTTATACTCTTCAGTTTTATGTATGTTTGTGACTGTGTGTACCAGACATGAATATTCATCGTTTCATGCATTGTCAAGCTTTCTTATACGCCACGAGACGCAAAGTAACCTTTTATCTACCACATGTTGGCATCTACTTGAAATGCAACCAATAATTATACGTGCGTTGTACGTGCACACTTACTAGTATCCTAAAAAAAGTACGTGTGGCGGATTTCCCTCAAAAAAGAAAAAATATGTGTGATGGGTTTTCCGGGTGCTCTACGTTTTTTAGACATTTCAGGAGAAATCGCTAGTTAAGAGTATCCTTGCAAAGATCATTTCCGTCTCCCCACGAGCTGACAAATGGTACGCAGAGAGTTTTTTTTCTTTTATTTGTTTTTTAAAATGTTTTATCTCTTATAAATTGCGTGGCCAAATTCTGAACCGTTTTCATCTTGAACCTCGCGCCGAGATCTTTAAAAGTAGATCTTACATTAATAGGTTTCGACAAACTAAGAAAAAAGTAGCTGAAAACATGTTTTTTATACTTTTCTTCCTTTTTCGAGAGGCACATCTATGCTTCTCGCGAAAACAAATTTGTGCCTTCAAAAAACATCACTTTTTTCCTCTTCCAAAAGGCACAATTGTGCCTCTAGTGAAAACAAACCAGTGCATCCACAAAAAGCAAACATGTGTTTTTCGTGGAAGTAAAAAAAAAGCACGTTTTTTCTTTTTCAAGAAGCGCAGTTGTGCATGTAGCGAAAACAAATATGTGCCTCTACGAGAAGCAATTGTGTGCCTCTCGTGAAAGTAAAAAAAAGTGTGTTTTTTTTCTTTTTCAAGAGGCGTAGTTGTGCATGTAGCGGACACAAATTTGTACCTCTATGAGAAGCAATTGTGTGCCTCTCGTGGAAGTAAATAAAAGCGTGTTTTTTTCTTTTTCGAGAGGCGCAGTTGTGCATGTCGCGGAAACAAATCTGTGCCTCTACGAGAAGCAATTGTGTGCCTCTCGTGGAAGAAAAAAATATTTTTAAACTTTTTCGAGAGACACGGCGCGGAAACAAACTTGTGCCTCCCGTGGAAGTAAAACACATTGTTTTTCGACCAATGTTTTTCTCCAAAACCAGATGAAAATCAAAAAGCCAAAAAAAATCAAAAAAATGACCATCTAACCGCCAAAACACGTACATAAAAAATAAAAATAACTAGTAGACTGCCAGTGTATTGCCACGGGCCAATAAATGAATTTGTAAACAATACTCAGTTTACTCCCACGAACAAGCACATTGCACGCAATGTTCAACCACAACACAAACGCAAGTATCTTCCTCTCTATTCCAACAAAAAGCATGCACCCCTGTAGCCTCTCTTCTCCATTGAACTTTTCGTCCATCGCTTTCTTTGTCCATACATAAATCATCCTCTCAATCTATTGCCCCTTGACTCTGCATGTGACTTCTATGTCAATGTTTTGTTGTCTCACTTTACTACATACACAACGAGGAACACCACAAACAAATGATGAGATATAATGCACCTCACCTTAGTAGAACTAATAAGAAAAGGGGGCATATGGACATGGAAACATTCTTCACACCACATATTCATTCACAAACTAACTACGAATAATGCTCTATTTGTCTCCGGGTTCTCCTGCCATCTCCACCTAAGATGTGTCTCCATCACTTTACCTCACTAAGACTTCTTTTCCTATGGACATCAAATATACATACAACCCCCCGTCCCCCGCGTTGCCTTTAGGGGTCGCTCGGGCGGAACCCTAGATCGAGCCGCTGTCGGCGCCCTCCCATCTCCAGTGAAAGATCGTGGATGTCGCCTAGAGGGGGGGGGGGGTGAATAGGCGCTTTAAAATAATTACGGTTCAAGTTTGAACAAATGCGGAATAAACCTAGCGGTTAATTTGTCAAGCACAAAACCTAAAACAACTAGGCTTACCTATGTGCACCAACAACTTATGCTAAACAAGATAAACAACTAGGTGATAGCATGATATATGACAAGAAATAATATGGCTATCACAGAGTAAAGTGCATAAGTAAAGGGCTCGGGTAAGAGATAACCGAGGCACGCGGAGACGACGATGTATCCCGAAGTTCACACCCTTGAGGATGCTAATCTCCGTTTGGAGCGGTGTGGAGGCACAATGCTCCCCAAGAAGCCACTAGGGCCACCGTAATATCCTCACGCCCTTGCACAATGGAAGATGCCGTGATTCCACTAAGGGACCCTTGAGGGCAGTCACCCAACCCATACAAACAACAACCCTTGGGGGCGGTCACCGAACCCGTACACTTTAGCAACCCTTGGGGGCGGTCACCGAAACGCGTCAAATTGCTCGGCACGATCTCCACAACTTAATTGGAGACCCCGACGCTTGCCCGGAGCTTTACACCATAATGATTGAGCTCCGAACACCACCAACCGTCTAGGGCGCCCAAGCACCCAAGAGGAACAAGCTCAAGGGTACCAAGCACCCAAGAGTAATAAGCTTCTCAACTTGTAACTTCCACGTATCACGTGGAGAACTCAAACCGATGCACCAAATGCAATGGCAAGGGCACACGGAGTGCCCAAGTCCTTCACTCTCAAATCCCACCGAAGCAACTAATGCTAGGGAGGAAAATGAGAGGAAGAACAAGAAGGAGAACACCAAGAACTCCAAGATCAAGATCCAAGGGGTTCCCCTCACATAGAGGAGAAAGTGATTGGTGGAAATGTGGATCTAGATCTCCTCTCTCTTTTCCCTCAAAAACTAGTAAGAATCCATGGAGGGATTGAGAGTTAGCAAGCTCGAAGAAGGTCAACAATGGGGGAAGAACACGAGCTCAAAGGATAAGGTTCATTGGGGAATAAGACCCCCTTTTATAGGTGGGGGAAAATCCAACCGTTATGCTCACAGCCCGCACCGAGCGGTAGTACCGCTCCGCTAGGGCGGTAGTAGCCCTTTGAAACACAACAGCGAGGAGGCAAAAAGGTCAGAAGAACCGTCGGAGCGGTAGTACCTCTTGACCTCACGGTACTACCGCTAGGGGTAGCGGTACTACTGCTAAGGGTAGCAGCACTACTGCTTGCGAGCGGTACTAAAAAAATTACATCCATGCTTACCACCGCTGGATTTGTGACGAGTTTTTGGTCCCGAGCGGAAGTAGCCACAGAAGTAGCCGTGGTAGTACTGCTCCAAGCGGTAGTACCGCTCCCAAGAGCGGTAGTAAAAAATTACTTCCGCTCCTGTCCGCGGTAGTACCGCTGCGGCCTTTTCAGAACACCAAAACTGACATAACTCCTGCAAACGGACTCTGAATTCGACGAAACCAAGTTTGTTGGAAAGCTAGCGACAAAGGCTAACACAATCTTGATAGAAATATCAATAAGAAGCAAATGAGAAAAGGCCCAAAAGAAAATGGTGAGAACCCTTCCTCGGATAAGACCGGTAAAACCTCCAACACTGAAAACATCATAGAAGACGCATGCAAACTCCGTTTTCGGTGAACTCAAGCTTGTCATCAAGATGACCATAAGCTCTAAGACTCACAAAGCGAACCAAACAAGAACCAAGAAACATGATGCAAGGATGCAATGGTTTGAGCTCTGACGAATGATACGATCAAGCTACTCACTTGAGAGCCCCCCTTGATAGTATGGCTATCGATCCTATAACCCGGTCTCCCAACTACCACCATGTGACCGGTAAAATATAAAACCTATCAAGGGCAAACCTTTGCCTTGCACATGATCCACTTGAGCTAGATGATGATGATCTTGTCCTCCTCAAGATGGACCACCTTTCTTGATTGCGTTGGGTCGATGGAGACTAGATGATTGCTCCCCCATACTCCACTATGGGTGAGCTACTCTTCGGCACATCTTCACAAGTCCATTGACACCACAATGGATGGCAAGCTTCAAACACTTGATCTCTTCGTGATTCTCCACTTGAACTTGCACACGGCAATCTTGATGACGATCACCACTTGATGTCATCCTTCCCATGGGTTGTATGATATCATCCTCTTGACGTGAGCCCATGGACACGTACCTAACCCCACATAGACTCTCACATAGACCATGGGTTAGTACACAAAGTGCAATGGACAATGCTTACCATACCATGGGATCACTTGATCCCTCTCAGTACATCTTCTACTCTTTGTGAGTTGATCAACTTGATTCACTCTTCACTTAGTCTTGATCAACCTTGAATCTTTCCAACTCTCTTAGTTTGGATGATGTCTTGAAGGTAAACATGAATGATCACACAATCTTCTTCTTCTAGACATGCTTTCAATAAGCTCAACACTCACATGACCAATCTTTGGATAATTCCTTAATAGCACCTTTGTCAACCCATAAACTCCTTGAAACCAACACATGGACTTCAAGAAATGCCTATGGAAAAATCCTTCAAATATAACTCAATGCAACCATTAGTCCATAGAGAATGTCATCAATTACCAAAACCACACATGGGGGCACCTCATGTCCTTTCAATCTCCCCCATTTTGGTAATTGATGACAATCACTTTCAAGAGAGTTTATATAAGGAATTATGCATCACCATGCAATGCAACAACCAATAATGCATGCGTAGGAGATGCGAATGCTTAGGAACAAAACCAAAGCAAGAGGAGAGAATTCTCTAAACTTCTCCACAAAACTCTCTGAAACTTCGCCCCCATTGGCATCGATTGCCAAAATGGGAGAAAAGCTTAGAAGGCCAATATAAATTGTGTTCCTCTATAATTTGTGTATTCTCAACAATAGAGTGGAATGCAATACACAAGTTTGACGGTAAATACTAGGAGGAAAACAAACTATATTTAGGCCCAAAGTTTACAAATGAAAGATATGCCACAAAGACATAAGAAAGAGAGAAACAAGCAATCAAAAGATACCAATTGAAGCAAGCAATCAACGGATATCAATTGAGCCAACTAGACCAATGATCCTACGTGCCACATGAATGAAATAAATTATGATATGAGCGAAGGAGTGTTCTAAAGAAACTAGAGAAGCTCCCCATGATTTGTGCACACATAAGAATTTTTGTATTTGAATACAAAGTGCACAAAATAGGATCATAGATCCCCAAAAATCTATAGAAACTTACAACAAGTGCAAGTGAGCATATAGGAAACTAAGCCTAGTACTTGCAACAAACACATGGTTGAGCAACAAGTAAGTGAGGCAACTTAAGAGTGGGCTCAACCAAAAAGATGTGCGTGAGTCAAGGCAATGCACTTGAGAAGACTAATGTACAGAAGAGCATTAAGCATTAATAAAGTCTTCAAAGAATGAGGCACATGGTGCAAGGCCTATCATTCCCACACACAACTAGCAAATGGGTTCACAAGCTTACTAATAAGCATATAGAGAACCTATGCTTGTGACAACCCGCGGTGAAGATAGAAGATGAAATGCGCATCAAGACGAGGGATGCCAATTAAGATGGCAAAAACCTCGTAAATATAAGCATGAGGAAAATAATCTTCACCACACAAGAGCGCATCAAGATGCAACGATAGAAGACACGCACTCAAGGCAAAAGCTTTCATAGAGCCACCAAAGAAATAACATAAGAAAGACAAGGTGGACGTGAAAGAAAGGATATCATCTAGATATGAAACTTCTCTCAAGTGTATAAGATTCTAGGTAGACGAAATCATGATGATATATATATCTACAAAGAAGGATGTACACCCGAAATAGTTACAACACGAAGGAACAAGATATCCAAAAGGAAGTCATACATATACCAATAAGATATTTGCTTGAGAGCATATCACATGGCTAGATATGTTCTTATTGTATATAAATGAATTCCAACCACACGAACATCAAAGACATCACAACTAGCAACAAGACATCATTGTTGGGATGCTTTGAGAAAGGAAACAAGTATCACAAGAAAGAATGGATAACATGCCATGATACAACCTACACAAGGTTGATGCAAGAAATGTGTGCATGAAGTATATGAAGATACTTGTTACCGAGATAACATTGGAAGGATGTAGTACATACCAATTGAAGGTACAAAGTAGTTCATTGATCATCCTAGCTTGACTTCAATAAGCACATGGTGATAACACCTTCCTTGTGAGTGAGCCGAGCATCCAATGCATGTCCACTTGTTCCTAGAACAACAACACAAACAAAACGGTACCCAAACTCATTGGGACCAAAGAGTTAGAGAACCAACAACACATAGGACAAACTCCTCATAAATATGTGCATATAGATATGAAAATGAATTTCATGCACATCTCATCCAATTTGAGACTTGGTGGAGTTCCCCCTATATATTGGGTCAAAGAAAGAAAACATGCCAAAGAAACTACAAGAAGTAAATATGCATGCTCAAGACTTTCAAGAACCGAGACCAAAAGACAAAGAAATACCAAGCGAAGAAAAGATACCAAATGAATAAATCATCACTTGGAGGATATCCATAAAAGATACATCAAGGAATGAGATATCCATTGATACACTCAAAAAGAAAGATGTCAAACTCCCAAAAGAGAGAATGGTTCCAAACAAACCAAGCCCTCTACAAAGTTTCATGATGGCACAAAGCACCAAAAAGAAACGGCTTGCCTTCCACAAACACACACTTGATAAGGATCACAAGATGAGTGTTTTATAGAGAATAGGATAGCTCCCCCAATACTAGTGCATTATAGAGAATTTGCATTTGAATACAAAATGCACGAGGTGGGACCACCACTTTCACTATATCTAGAAAACACTAGACAAGGTCAAGAAATTAACAAGATCCACAAGTGGTATGGAATACAATGGGAGTTGACACAATCCTAGGCAAGAGATAAAGCAAATAAAAGCAAAGGCCAATGTAAAGATAAGAAGTATTGCAACTTGTCAAAAGACAAGAAGTATTTGGAAATAATTCCCGGTGGTAGATAACAAGGATATCCGACATCATCTTCACACCAAACAAAAAGCAAATTGCAACTTGTAGAGCTAACATGCCACCTAGGAACAAGATAATTTACAATATCAATTCTAGGTGACAATATCTCGAATGTACACATTTTCTAGGCTAGTAATATACACATAGCATATTACTCCCCCATAATGTGATACCAAATAACGATAAACAAGAGGCAAAAAACGATCCAACACGAGATAATTAATGGACAATATAGAATTTGAATTTCTCATGAGAAGACATACCACATAGCGACTAGATAATCTTGAAATATCAATACTAGATGGTATTACTCAGGTACACACATATATAGGATTGTGAGGTGCACAAAGCACATCACTCCCCCATAATGGGATATTCCATTAATCTCTCACAAGATCCAACTAAGAAAAGAACAAGATGCAAAAGGCTCAATGCATGACACACACGTACATGATGTGCAAACCAACACACACATACTTGATGGCTCAAGATAATCAAGTTGGAAGCACAACATATAAAAACACATGCAAGGAACAAAACCAAACATGAAAAGGGGTAAGTAACTATCAATGTACACACTTTAAGCATGAGTTACCGCATGGAGAAGCATTGTATATAAGATAGAAACTTGATAATTCAAATAACTTGGCTTGAGACACTTAGAATGATGAAGTCCCCTTAATTCTTCATAAAGTAGCCAAGTCTCCAATGCCCTCCAACACCACCTATTGATCAAGTTTGAGCTAGTTGGTCTCCAACCAAGTTGGGTCCTAAGAGGTTAGTCACAATAGGCTTGTCTACCCAAATGGTTCTTTGCTTCAAACCACTTTGAGTACCAACAAACTTGGCAACCACATTGCCAACCTTATCCTTCCCAAGAGAATAGACATCATCAATAATAATTGGGTTGGATAATTTACCACTTGTGCATGAAGAAGCGAGGTGACCTTTCTCACGACATAGGTAGCAAGGTCTACTCTTCACTTTCTTCTCACTTGATTTCTCAACTTGAGAAGCATTAGATTGAGTATTCTTGGGAAGCGGCCTTTATTCAACTTGAGGTTGAGCATGAGAATGCACTTGTAGCCGCTTCCCTTGTTGCTTGTCACTAATGGCCTTCTTCTTCAATGGGCAAGATCTAACATGATCCCCTTCAATTTTGCACTTGAAGCAAATAATCTTGGCCGAACTCTTGACTTGTTTTTGGCCCTTCTTGTTGTTGCTCTTGGACTTCTTCTTCTTATTGGAGTTGAATCCAAGTCCACCTTTGTCATTGGGGGTTTTTTGTACACTCAAGATATTGTTGAGTGTGGCCTTCCCTTCATGACACTTTTCCAAATCTTTCTTCAAAGAAGTGACTTGGGCCTTGAGCTCTTTGATTTCCTCTACATGGTTAGTCTCAACACAAGCACTAGAGGAAGTATAAGCTTCATCGTTAGAGCAACAAGGCAAGGAAAGCAATTCATCACAAGATGTACCAACGTTATGCATGGATGAATCGCGAGGACTAGCACAAGGCAATATAGCATTTTGACTAAAAGCGGTGCTAGTGTCCATATGAGGCTCACTAGATGTTACCTTAGCAATCATGGCCTCATGAGCTATCTTTAGCACATTATGGGATACTAGAAGATCATCATGAGAGCTTTAGAGCTTTTCATGGCTTTCTTCCAATTTCCCATAATTGGTAGATAGCAACTCAAGTTGAGCCCGTAGCTCAACGTTCTCCTTTAAAATGGATGCTTCACAAGAAATAGAGTTAGTAGCACAAACATCATCATTAACAACAAGAGGAGAAGGCAACTTGGCAAGCTCTTTTAAATAAGAAGCTTCAAGTTGAGCACGAGACTCGGTGAGTTTGATGAGCTCACCCTTGATGACCCTTGAGCCATTTTCGAGGTGCTCAAAATCCTCAAGGGTCTAGCATGAGCAACTTCAAGCTTAGAATTTTTAGTTTCAAAAACATTGACCACCTCAAGAACTCTATCATGAGATTCCTTCACTCTAGATAACTCTAGAGCAAAAGTCTCCTCAAGAGATTCCTTGGTGGTTTGTTCAAGTTCAAGAGCTTGAGAGAGGTCCGCAATCTCATTAGCATAATCACGCTCATGACCTTCCATTTTATCAATGGTGACCTCATGCTCCTCAAGACGAGATTCCAACTCATCAATATATTTCTTTCCCTCAATAGAAATAGACATGATTTCCATGAAGTTGGAACGAGCAATTTTATTCTTAATAAGAGCTTTAAAAATTATTTCCCCCTTAACTTTTAAGGAGGCAACATAATCATTCTCTTCATCATAATCGACATCGTCATCACTCTTGCCATCATCAATGTTATCACAAGATATATTGGGATTCAAAGTGGGAGATACATTTGAAGCCTTGGCCATAAGGCAAAAAGCAATAGATGATGATGTGGGATCTCTTGAAGCACCATTCAAGACCACATCTTGTTCCATGGAGTGTTGGGTTTCCTCTACATTGTTAGCACAACAACTCGAGGAAATACATGCATTTTTCTCATGGCAACAAGACATAGCAAGCATATCATCATGAGATTTAGTCAAGCAATTTGTACATGATATGCAAGGACTATCAACACAAGCATGTGAAACATTTGGAATGCTCAAAGTGCTAGAGTCCAAAGATGAAGCATGATACGTCTCCAACGTATCTATAATTTTTTATTGCTCCATGCTATATTATCTACTGTTTTGGACTATATTGGGCATTATTTTCCACTTTTATATTACTTTTGGGACTAACCTATTAACCGGAGGCCCAACCCACAATTGTTGTTTTTTTGCCTATTTCAGTGTTTCGAAGAAACGGAATATCAAATGGAGTCCAAACGGAATAAAATCTTTGGGAACGTGATTTTCTCACCGAACATGATCCAGGAGACCTGGACCCTGCTCCAAGGAACAAAAGATGTGGTCACGAGGGTGGGTGGCCCCCCCCCCTAGGGCGCGCCCCCTGCCTCGTGGGCCCCTCGAAGCTCCACCGACATACTCCTTCCTTCTATATATACCAACGTACCCCCAAACGAATAGATACGGAGCTAAAAACCTAATTCCACCGTCGCAACTTTCTGTATCCACGAGATCCCATCTTGGGGCCTGTTCCGGAGCTCCGCCGGAAGAGGGCCGTCATCACGGAGGGCTTCTACATCATCATGGCCTCTCCGATGAAGTGTGAGTAGTTTACTTCAGACCTTTGGGTCCATAGTTAGTAGCTAGATGGATTCTTCTCTCTCTTTGAATCTCAATACAAAGTTCTCCCCCTCTCTCGTGGAGATCTATTTGATGTAATCTTCTTTTTGCGATTTGTTTGTTGAGACCGATGAATTGTGGGTTTATGATCAAGTCTATCTATGAATAATATTTGAATCTTCTCTGAATTCTTTTATGTATGATTGGTTATCTTTGCAAGTCTCTTTGAATTATCCGTTTGGTTTAGCCAACTAGATTGGTAGTTCTTGCCATGGGAGAAGTGCTTAGCTTTGGGTTCGATCTTGCGGTGTCCTTTCCCAATGACAGAAGGGGCAGCAAGGCACGTATTGCATCGTTGCCATCGAGGATAACAAGATGGGGTTTATTTCATATTGCATGAATTTATGTCTCTACATCATGTCATCTTGCTTAAAGCGTTACTCTATTTTTAACTTAATACTCTAGATGCATGCTGGATAGCGGTCGATGAGTGGAGTAATAGTAGTAGATGCAGAATTGTTTCGGTCTACTTGTCACGGACGTGATGCCTATATACATGATCATGCCTAGATATTATCATAACTATGCTCAATTTTGTCAATTGCTCAACAGTAATTTGTTCACCCACCGTAGAATACTTATGCTCTTGAGAGAAGCCACTAGTGAAACCTATGGCCCCCGGGTCTATTCTCATCATATCAATCTCCATCACTTTAATCTTGCTTTGCTTTTTTTACTTTTACTTTGCATCTTTAAACCAAAAATACCAACAAATATTATATCTATCAGATCTCACTCTCGTAAGTGACCGTGAAGGGACTGACAACCCCTAATCGCGTTGGTTGCAAGTAGCTATCGTTTTGTGCAGGTACGAGGGACTTGAGTGTGGCCTCCTACTGGATTGATACCTTGGTTCTGAAAAACTGAGGGAAATACTTATGCTACTCTGCTGCATCACCCCTTCCTCTTCGGGAAAAACCAACGCAAGCTCAAGATGTAGCAAGAAGGATTTCTGGCGCCGTTGCCGGGGAGTCTACGCAAAAAGTCAACATACCAAGTACCCATCACAATCCCTATCTCTCGCATTACATTATTTGCCATTTGCCTCTCGTTTTCCTCTCCCCCACTTCACCCTTGCCGTTTTATTCGCCCTCTCTCTCTCCCTATCCTCCCTCTCTATTTGCCTCTTTTGCCCGTTGGCCCTTGTTTGCTCGTGTGCTAGTTTGTTTGCTTGTCTGTCGTGATGGCTCAAGATACTACCAAATTGTGTGACTTCACCAATACCAATAATAATGATTTCCTTAGTACTTCGATTGCTCCTCTTGCTAATACTGAATCTTGTGAAATCAATGCTGCTTTGTTGAATCTTGTTATGAAAGATCAATTCGTCGGCCTTCCTAGTGAAGATGTCGCTACTCATCTAAATAGCTTTGTTGATTTATGTGATATGCAAAAGAAAAAAGATGTCGATAATGATGTCGTTAAATTGAAGCTATTTCCTTTTTTCTTAGAGATCGTGCTAAAGCTTGGTTTTCGTCTTTGCCTAAAAATAGTATTGATTCTTGGGACAAGTGCAAAGATGCATTTATCTCTAAGTATTTCCCTCCAGCTAAGATCATCTCTCTTAGAAACGATATTATGAATTTTAAGCAACTTGATCATGAACATGTTGCACAAGCTTGGGAGAGAATGAAATTAATGATACGTAATTGCCCTACTCATGGTTTGAATTTGTGGATGATTATACAAAAATTTTATGCCGGATTGAATTTTGCTTCTAGAAATCTTTTAGATTCGGCCGCGGGAGGCACTTTTATGGAAATCACTTTAGGAGATGCTACTAAACTCCTAGATAATATTATGGTTAATTATTCTCAATGGCATACTGAAAGATCTTCTAATAAAAAGTGCATGCGATAGAAGAAATCAATGTGTTGAGTGGAAATATGGATGAACTTATGAAATTATTTGCTACTAAGAGTGTTTCTTCTGATCCTAATGATATGCCTTTGTCTACTTTGATTGAGAATAACAATGAATCTATGGATGTGAATTTTGTTGGTAGGAATAATTTTGGTAACAACGCTTATAGAGGAAATTTTAATCCTAGTCCATATCCTAGTAATCCTTCTAATAATTATGGGAATTCCTACAACAACTCTTATGGAAATTATAATAAAATGGCCTCCAAATTTGAGAATAGTGTTAAAGAGTTTATGAATTCACAAAAGAATTTTAATGCTTTGCTTGAAGAGAAATTGCTTAAATTTGATGATTTGGCTAGGAATATTGATAGAATTTCTCTTGAGATTGATTCTTTAAAGCTTAGATCTACGCTTCCTAAGCATTATATCAATGAGTCTCTCAAAGCCATGAGAATTTCCATTGATGAGTGCAAGGAAAGAACCGCTAGGATGCGTGCTTCCAAAGATGCCTTTATTAAAGCGTGTTCTTCCAATTCCTAAGAAAATCAAGATGAATATCTAAAAGTTATCGATGTGTCTCCTATTAAATCTTTGTTTTGCAATATGAATCTTGATGAAACTGAATATGATCTTCCTTTACCTAGAAGGCGTTCTAAAAATTCGGAGTATTTAGATCTTTATGATGAAATTGATGAAAGTGGGATTGAAAGAAATAAAAATCAAGACGTTGCTAAACCCACTATATTGTATTTCAAGGAATTTAATTATGAAAGTTGTTCTTTATTTGATTGTATTTCCTTGTTGCAATCCGTGCTAAATTCTCCACATGCTTATAATGAAAATAAAGCCCTCACCGAACATATTGTTGATGCCTTGATGCAATCTTATGAAGAAAAACTTGAGTTGAAAGTTTCTTGTTGGGGAACGTAGTAATTTCAAAAAATTTCCTACGCACACGCAAGATCATGGTGATGCATAGCAACGAGGGGGAGAGTCTGATCTACGTACCCTTGTAGATCGCAACGGAAGCGTTGACACAACGTAGAGGAAGTAGTCATACGTCTTCTTCCCGATCCGACCGATCCAAGCACCGTTACTCCGGCACCTCCGAGTTCTTAGCACACGTTCATCTCGATGACGATCCCCGGGCTCCGATCCAGCAAAGCTTCGGGGAGGAGTTCCGTCAGCACGACGGCGTGGTGACGATCTTGATGTACTACCGACGCAGGGCTTCGCCTAAGCACTACAACGGTATGATCGAGGTGGAATTTGGTGGCAGGGGGCACCGCACACGGCTAAGGAACGATCTCAAGGATCAACTTGTGTGTCTAGAGGTGCCCCCTGCCCCCGTATATAAAGGATGAAGGGGGGGAGGCTGGCCGGCCAAGCTAGGAGGCGCAGGAGGAGTCCTACTCCTACCGGGAGTAGGACCCCCCCCCCCAATTCTATTCCTAATAGGATTCCCCAAAGGGGAAGAGAAGAGAGAGGTGGTCGGCCCCTCTCCTAGTCCTAATAGGACTAGGGAGAGGGGGGGAGGCGCAGCCCTATATGGGCTGCCCTCTCACCTTTCCACTAAGGCCCATGTTGGCCCATTTGACTCCCGGGGGGTTCCGGTAACCCTCCCGGTAATCCGGTAAAATCCCGATTTCACCCGGAACACTTCCGATGTCCAAACATAGTCTTCCAATATATCAATCTTTATGTCTCGACCATTTCGAGACTCCTCGTCATGTCCGTGATCACATCCGGGACTCCGAACTACCTTCGGTACATCAAAATGCATAAACTCATAATAATTGTCATCGTAACGTTAAGTGTGCGGACCCTACGGTCCGAGAACAATGTAGACATGACCGAGACACGTCTCCGGTCAATAACCAATAGCGGGACCTGGATGCCCATATTGGCTCCTACATATTCTATGAAGATCTTTATCGGTCAGACCGCATAACAACATACGTTGTTCCCTTTGTCATCGGTATGTTACTTGCCCGAGATTCGATCGTCGGTATCCAATACCTAGTTCAATCTCGTTACTAGCAAGTCTCTTTACTCATTCCGTAATACATCATCTCATAACTAACATCTTAGTTATAATGCTTGCAAGGCTTATGTGATGTGTATTACCGAGAGGGCCCAGAGATACCTCTCCGACAATCGGAGTGACAAACCCTAATCTCGAAATACGCCAACCCAACATCCACCATTGGAGACACCTGTAGTACTCCTTTATAATCACCCAGTTACGTTGTGACGTTTGGTAGTACCCAAAGTGTTCCTCCGGTAAACGGGAGTTGCATAATCTCATAGTTATAGGAACATGTATAAGTCATGAAGAAAGCAATAGCAACATACTAAACGATCGGGTGCTAAGCTAATGGAATGGGTCATGTCAATCAGATCATTCAACTAATGATGTGACCTCGTTAATCAAATAACAACTCTTTGTTCATGGTTAGGAAACATAACCATCTTTGATTAACGAGCTAGTCAAGTAGAGGCATACTAGTGACACTCTGTTTGTCTATGTATTCACACATGTATTATGTTTCCGGTTAATACAATTCTAGCATGAATAATAAACATTTATCATGATATAAGGAAATAAATAATAACTTTATTATTGCCTCTAGGGCATATTTCCTTCAGTCTCCCACTTGCAGTAGAGTCAATAATCTAGATTACACAGTAATGATTCTAACACCCATGGAGCCTTGGTGCTGATCATGTTTTGCTCGTGGAAGAGGCTTAGTCAATGGGTCTGCAACATTCAGATCCGTATGTATCTTGCAAATCTCTATGTCTCCCACCTGGACTAGATCCCGGATGGAGTTGAAGCGTCTCTTGATGTGTTTGGTCCTTTTGTGAAATCTGGATTCCTTTGCCAAAGCAATTGCACCAGTATTGTCACAAAAGATTTTCATTGGACCCGATGCACTAGGTATGACACCTAGATCGGATATGAACTCCTTCATCCAGACTCCTTCGTTCGCTACTTCCGAAGCAGCTATGTACTCCGCTTCACATGTAGATCCCGCTATGACGCTTTGTTTAGAACTGCACCAGCTGACAGCTCCACCGTTTAAAGTAAACACATATCCGGGTTGCGATTTAGAATCGTCCGGATCAGTGTCAAAGCTTGCATCAACGTAACCTCTTACGGTGAGCTCTTTGCCACCTCCATATACGAGAAACATATCCTTAGTCCTTTTCCGGTATTTCAGGATGTTCTTGACCGCTGTCCAGTGATCCACTCCTGGATTACTTTGGTACCTCCCTGCTAAACTTATAGCAAGGCACACATCAGGTCTGGTACACAGCATTGCATACATGATAGAGCCTATGGCTGAAGCATAGGGAACATCTTTCATTTTCTCTCTATCTTCTGCAGTGGTCGGGCATTGAGTCTGACTCAACTTCGCACCTTGTAACACAGGCAAGAACCCTTTCTTTGCTTGATCCATTTTGAACTTCTTCAAAATCTTGTCAAGGTATGTGCTTTGTGAAAGTCCAATTAAGCGTCTTGATCTATCTCTATAGATCTTTATGCCTAATATGTAAGCAGCTTCCCCGAGGTCTTTCATCGAAAAACTTTTATTCAAGTATCCCTTTATGCTATCCAGAAATTCTATATCATTTCCAATCAGCAATATGTCATCCACATATAATATCAGAAATGCTACAGAGCTCCCACTCACTTTCTTGTAAATACAGGCTTCCCCAAAAGTCTGTATAAAGCCAAATGCTTGGATCACACTATCGAAGCGTTTATTCCAACTCCGAGATGCTTGCACCAGTCCATAAATGGATCGCTGGAGTTTGCACACTTTGTTAGCTCCCTTTGGATTGACAAAACCTTCTGGTTGCATCATATACAACTCTTCTTCCAGAAATCCATTCAGGAATGCAGTTTTGACATCCATCTGCCAAATTTCATAATCATAAAATGCGGCAATTGCTAACATGATTCTGACAGACTTAAGCATCGCTACGGGTGAGAATGTCTCATCGTAGTCAACCCCTTGAACTTGTCGAAAACCTTTTGCAACAAGTCGAGCTTTATAGACAGTAACATTACCGTCAGTGTCAGTCTTTTTCTTGAAGATCCATTTATTCTCAATTGCTTGCCGATCATCGGGCAAGTCAACCAAAGTCCATACTCTGTTCTCATACATGGATCCCATCTCAGATTTCATGGCCTCAAGCCACTTTGCGGAATCTGGGCTCACCATCGCTTCTTCATAGTTCGTAGGTTCATCATGATCTAGTAGCATGGCTTCTAGAACTGGATTACCGTACCACTCTGGCGTGGATCTTGCTCTGGTTGATCTACGAGGTTCAGTAGTATCTTGTTCTGAAGTTTCGTGATCATTATCATCAACTTCCTCACTTATTGGTGTAGGTGTCGCAGAAACAGTTTTCTGTGATGTACTACTTTCTAATAAGGGAGCGGGTACAGTTACCTCGTCAAGTTCTACTTTCCTCCCACTCACTTCTTTCGAGAGAAACTCCTTCTCAAGAAAGTTTCTGAATTTAGCAACAAAAGTCTTGCCTTCGGATCTGTGATAGAAGGTGTATCCAATAGTTTCCTTTGGATATCCTATGAAGATACTTTTCTCCGATTTGGGTTCGAGCTTATCAGGTTGAAGCTTTTTCACATAAGCATCGCAACCCCAAACTTTATGAAACGAAAACTTTGGTTTCTTGCCAAACCACAGTTCATAAGGTGTCGTCTCAACGGATTTTGATGGTGCCCTATTTAACGTGAATGCAGCCGTCTCTAAAGCGTATCCCCAAAATGATAGCGGTAAATCAGTAAGAGACATCATAGATCATACCATATCTAGTAAAGTACGATTACGACGTTCGGACACACCATTACGCTGTGGTGTTCCGGGTGGCGTGAGTTGCGAAACTATTCCATAATTTTTCAAATGTATACCAAACTCGTAACTCAAATATTCTCCTCCACGATCAGATCGTAGAAACTTTATTTTCTTGTTACGATGATTTTCAACTTCACTCTAAAATTCCTTGAACTTTTCAAATGTTTCAGACTTGTGTTTCATCAAGTAGATACACCCATATCTGCTTAAATCATCTGTGAAGGTGAGAAAATAACGATATCCGCCACGAGCCTCAATATTCATCGGACCACATACATCGGTATGTATGATTTCCAATAAATCTGTTGCTCTCTCCATAGTACCGGAGAACGGTGTTTTAGTCATCTTGCCCATGAGGCACGGTTCGCAAGTACCAAGTGATTCATAATCAAGTGGTTCCAAAAGTCCATCAGTATGGAGTTTCTTCATGCGCTTTATACCGATATGACCTAAACGGCAGTGCCACAAATAAGTTGCACTATCATTATCAACTCTGCATCTTTTGGCTTCTACATTATGAATATGTGTATCACTACTATCGAGATTTAACAAGAATAGACCACTCTTCAAGGGTGCATGACCATAAAAGATATTACTCATATAAATAGAACAACCATTATTCTCCGATTTAAATGAATAACCGTCTCGCATTAAACAAGATCCAGATATAATGTTCATGCTCAACGCTGGCACCAAATAACAATTATTTAGGTCTAATATTAATCCCGAAGGTAGATGTAGAGGTAGCATGTCGACCGTGATCACATCGACTTTGGAACCGTTTCCCACGCGCATCGTCACCTCGTCCTTAGCTAATCTTCGCTTAATCCGTAGTCCCTGTTTCGAGTTGCAAATATTAGCAACAGAACCAGTATCAAATACCCAGGTGCTACTGCGAGCATTAGTAAGGTACACATCAATAACATGTATATCACATATACCTTTGTTCACCTTGCCATCCTTCTTATCCGCCAAATACTTGGGGCAGTTCCGCTTCCAGTGACCAGTCTGCTTGCAGTAGAAGCACTCAGTTTCAGGCTTAGGTCCAGACTTGGGTTTCTTCTCCTGAGCAGCAACTTGCTTGCCGTTCTTCTTGAAGTTCCCCTTCTTATTCCCTTTGCCCTTTTTCTTGAAACTAGTGGTTTTGTTAACCATCAACACTTGATGCTCCTTCTTGATTTCTACCTCCGCAGCTTTCAGCATTGCGAAGAGCTCGGGAATAGTCTTGTTCATCCCTTGCATGTTATAGTTCATCACGAAGCTCTTGTAGCTTGGTGGCAGTGATTGGATAATTCTGTCAATGACGCAATCATCTGGAAGATTAACTCCCATCTGAATCAAGTGATTGTTATACCCAGACATTTTGAGTATATGCTCACTGACAGAACTGTTCTCCTCCATCTTGCAGCTATAGAACTTATTGGAGACATCATATCTCTCAATCCGGGCATTTTCTTGAAATATTAACTTCAACTCCTGGAGCATCTCATATGCTCCATGACGTTCAAAACGTCGTTGAAGTCCCGATTCTAAGCCGTAAAGCATGGCACACTGAACTATCGAGTAGTCATCAGCTTTGCTCTGCCAGACGTTCATAACATCTGGTGTTGCTCCAGCAGCAGGCCTGGCACACAGCGGTGCTTCCAGGACGTAATTCTTCTCTGCAGCAATGAGGATAATCCTCAAGTTACGGACCCAGTCCGTGTAATTGCTACCATCATCTTTCAACTTTGCTTTCTCAAGGAACGCATTAAAATTCAACGGAACAACAGCATGAGCCATCTATCTACAATCAACATAAACAAGCAAGATACTATCAGGTACTAAGTTCATGATAAATTTAAGTTCAATTAATCATATTACTTAAGAACTCCCACTTAGATAGACATCCCTCTAATCCTCTAAGTGATCACGTGATCCAAATCAACTAAACCATGTCCGATCATCACGTGAGATGGAGTAGTTTCATCGGTGAACATCATTATGTTGATCATATCTACTATATGATTCACGCTCGACCTTTCGGTCTCTGTGTTCCGAGGCCATATCTGTATATGCTTGGCTCGTCAAGTATAACCTGAGTATTCCGCGTGTGCAAATGCTTTGCACCCGTTGTATTTGAATGTAGAGCCTATCACACCCGATCATCACGTGGTGTCTGAGCACGAAGAACTTTCGCAACGGTGCATACTCAGGGAGAACACTTCTTGATAATTTAGTGAGAGATCATCTTATAATGCTACCGTCAATCAAAGCAAGACAAGATGCATAAAAGATAAACATCACATGCAATCAATATAAGTGATATGATATGGCCATCATCATATTGTGCTTGTGATCTCCATCTCCGAAGCACCGTCATGATCACCATCGTCACCGGCGCGACACCTTGATCTCCATCGTAGCATCGTTGTCGTCTCGCCAATCTTATGCTTCCACGACTATTACTACCGCTTAGCAATAAAGTAAAGCATTACATCGCGATTGCATTGCATACAATAAAGCGACAACCATATGGCTCCTGCCAGTTGCCGATAACTTGGTTACAAAACATGATCATCTCATACAATAAAATCAGCATCATGCCTTGACCACATCACATCACAACATGCCCTGCAAAAACAAGTTAGACGTCCTCTACTTTGTTGTTGCAAGTTTTACGTGGCTGCTACGGGCTTAAGCAAGAACTCATCTCACCTACGCATCAAAACCACAACGATAGTTTGTCAAATAGACTCCGTTTTAACCTTCTCAAGGACCGGGCGTAGCCACACTCGGTTCAACTAAAGTTGGAGAGACAGTCTCCCGCAAGCCATCTATGTGCAAAGCACGTCGAGGGAACCGGTCTCGCGTAAGCGTACACGTAATGTTGGTCCGGGTCGTCTTGTCCAACAATACCGCCGAACCAAAGTATGACATGCTGGTAGGCAGTATGACTTGTATCGCCCACAACTCACTTGTGTTCTACTCGTGCAAATAACATCAAACCATAAAAACCTAGGCTCGGATGCCACTGTTGGGGAACGTAGTAATTTCAAAAAATTTCCTACGCACACGCAAGATCATGGTGATTCATAGCAACGAGGGGGAGAGTCTGATCTACGTACCCTTGTAGATCGCAACGGAAGCGTTGACACAACATAGAGGAAGTAGTCGTACGTCTTCTTCCCGATCCGACCGGTCCAAGCACCGTTACTCCGGCACCTCCGAGTTCTTAGCACACGTTCAGCTCGATGACGATCCCCGGGCTCCGATCCAGCAAAGCTTCGGGGAGGAGTTCCATAAGCACGACGGCGTGGTGACGATCTTGATGTACTACCGACGCAGGGCTTCGCCTAAGCACTACAACGGTATGATCGAGGTGGAATTTGGTGGCAGGGGGCACCGCACACGGCTAAGGAACGATCTCAAGGATCAACTTGTGTGTCTAGAGGTGCCCCCTGCCCCCGTATATAAAGGATGAAGGGGGGGAGGCTGGCCGGCCAAGCTAGGAGGCGCAGGAGGAGTCCTACTCCTACCGGGAGTAGGACTCCCCCCCCCCAATCCTATTCCTAATAGGATTCCCCAAAGGGGAAGAGAAGAGAGAGGTGGCTGGCCCCTCTCCTAGTCCTAATAGGACTAGGGAGAGGGGGGAGGCGCAGCCCTATATGGGCTGCCCTCTCACCTTTCCACTAAGGCCCATGTTGGCCCATTTGGCTCCCGGGGGGTTCCGGTAACCCTCCCGGTAATCCGGTAAAATCCCGATTTCACCCGGAACACTTCCGATGTCCAAACATAGGCTTCCAATATATCAATCTTTATGTCTCGACCATTTCGAGACTCCTCGTCATGTTCGTGATCACATCCGGGACTCCGAACTACCTTCAGTACATCAAAATGCATAAACTCATAATAACTGTCATCGTAACGTTAAGCGTGCGGACCCTACGGTTCAAGAACAATGTAGACATGACCGAGACACGTCTCCGGTCAATAACCAATAGCGGGACCTAGATGCCCATATTGGCTCCTACATATTCTACGAAGATCTTTATCGGTTAGACCGCATAACAACATACGTTGTTCCCTTTGTCATCGGTATGTTACTTGCCCGAGATTCGATCGTCGGTATCCAATACCTAGTTCAATCTCGTTACTGGCAAGTCTCTTTACTCATTCCGTAATACATCATCTCATAACTAACATCTTAGTTATAATGCTTGCAAGGCTTATGTGATGTGTATTACCGAGAGGGCCCAAAGATACCTCTCCGACAATCGGAGTGACAAACCCTAATCTCGAAATACGCCAACCCAACATCCACCATTGGAGACACCTGTAGTACTCCTTTATAATCACCCAGTTACGTTGTGACGTTTGGTAGTACCCAAAGTGCTCCTCCGGTAAACGGGAGTTGCATAATCTCATAGTTATAGGAACATGTATAAGTCATGAAGAAAGCAATAGCAACATACTAAACGATCAGGTGCTAAGCTAATGGAATGGGTCATGTCAATCAGATCATTCAACTAATGATGTGACCTCGTTAATCAAATAACAACTCTTTGTTCATGGTTAGGAAACATAACCATCTTTGATTAACGAGCTAGTCAAGTAGAGGCATACTAGTGACAGTCTGTTTGTCTATGTATTCACACATGTATTATGTTTCCGGTTAATACAATTCTAGCATGAATAATAAACATTTATCATGATATAAGGAAATAAATTATAACTTTATTATTGCCTCTAGGGCATATTTCCTTCATTTCTATCCCTAGAAAACTCTATGATGAGTGGGAACCAACTATTAAAATTAAAATTAAAGATCATGAGTTTTATGCTTTGTGTGATTTGGGTGCTAGTGTCTCCACTATCCCCAAAACTTTGTGTGATTTGCTAGATTTCCGCGATTTTGATGATTGCTCTCTAAACTTGAATCTTGCGGATTCTACTATTAAGAAACCTATGGGAAGAATTAATGATGTTTTTATCACTACTGGAATCAGCTAATTTGCCATCTGCCAGCTCTTTGCCGTCTGCTAGCTGACGGCAAAGCAGCTCTTTGCCATCAGCTACCAAAAAGCAGACGGCAAAGAACTGGCAGACGGCAAAGAAGCTCTTTGCCGTCCGCTAGTTCTTTGCCGTCTGGTGGCAGATGGCAAAGAATCTTTGCCGTCAGCTGGCAGACGGCAAAGAGAGAGGTGGCCCCCACCCCCCGCCCGTTTGGGAAAAACTTAACGGGCCACCTCTTTGCCGTCCGCCAGCGGACGACAAAGAGGCAAAGTGGCGGACGGCAAAGAGAGGCGGACGGCAAAGAGGGCACTATCTAACGGCCCGTGCCCCCCGCCTGCCTCTCTGTTCTCACCTTCGTCCCGCCCCGCGCTCCGACACGCACCCCCGCCGCCGCCGCCCGCCGCGCGCCGCCGCCTCTTGCCCCCGCCGCCGCCCGCGGCGCGCCGCCGCCCCGGCCCCCCACCGCCCCGTCGCCCCCCCGCCCCGGCCCCCCGCCGCCCCGCCGCCCCAGTGCCCCGCCGCCCGGGCGCCCCAGCCCCCCGGCGCCCCGCGCCCCACCGCGCCGGGCCCGGCCCCCCGCCGCTCCAGGCCGCCCCGCGCCCCGGCCAGCTCCTCCACCGCCCCGCCCCTCCTCCACCGGCGCTGCAGAAGGTGAGCCCCGGCCTCCTTTTTTCTATTTTTTCCTTTTTATTTTTAGTTTATATTTAGTTTTAGTTTTAGTTTTAGTTTAGTTTTAGGTTTAGATTTAGTTTTAGTTTTAGGTTTAGTTTTAGTTTTAGGTTTAGTTTTAGTTTAGTTTTAGTTTAGTTTTAGGTTTAGTTTAGTTTGAGGAAAGAAGAAGAAGAAGAGAAAAAGAGGAGAGGAGGAGAAGAAGAAGAGGAAGAAGAAGAAGAGGAGGAGGAGAAGAAAAAAGAAGAAGAGGAAAAAGAAGGAGAAAAAAGAGGAGAGGAGGAGAAGAAGAAGAGGAAAAAGGAAAGGAGGAAGAAGAAGAAGAAGAAGAAGGAAAAAAGGAAGAAAAGGAAGAAAAGGAAGAAGAAGAAAAGGAAAAAAGAGGAAAAACCCCTGACCCGACACGGCACCCCGACCCGACACGGCACCCCGACCCGACACCGCACCCCGACCCCGACCCGGCACCGCGACCCCTAGACCCCGACCCCGACACCCCGACCCCGACCCCGACCCCGACACCCCGACCCCGACACCCCGACCCCGAGCCTGACCCGACACCCCGACCCCGATACGGACACGGCACCCCGACCCCAACCCGACACCCCGACCCCGAGACCCCGACCGCGACACCGACACGACACCCCGACACCGACACCCTGACACCACACCCACCCTTACCCTGACACCGACACGGCACCCCGACCCCGACCCGGCACCCCGACCAGACACCCCGACCCTGAGACCCCGACCCCGAGCCAGACCCGACACCCCGACCCCGAGACCCTGACCCCGAGACCCCGGGCCTGACCCGACACCCCGACACTGACACGGCACCCCGACCCCGACCCGGCACCCCGACCCGACACCCCGACCCCGACACTGACACGGCACCCCGACCCCGACCCGACACCCCGACCCCGAGACCCCGACCCCGACCCCGACCGCGAGTCGGACCCGACACCCCGACCCCGACACCGACACGGCACCCCGACCCCGACCCGGCACCCCGACCCGACACCCCGACCCCGAGACCCCGACCCCGACACGGCACCCCGACACCGACAGGGCACCCCGACCACCGACACCTCCCGAAAATTAAGGTGTTCTTTGGCCTTCCAGAGGCCGGCGGGGTCATATATTTGTGAATTATTAGTTAGGTCATATATTTTTCGATTTAGTTATGAAAAACATCATATATAATTGTGTTGATCGTGTAGTTTTAAATGTGCAGTTGTTTCATCGCTGCGAGGTTTGGTGTTCGACGACCTCGCCGTGCATTTGACGAGCTCTGCCCCTTCGTTCGTGGGTGAGCACAAATGAGAAGTCCTCCTCCCCCATTAATTATTTGATCTATTCTGATGAAACTTGATAGCTAGCTATATATGTGTCTTGAATCATCAGTATGCGTAACCAATATGTGTCTCCCGTTCGAAAGCGTCATAGTTATAAATATGCATGCATTTGCATATTTATAACCTTGATTCTTTCGAATTGTCCAACGCTATCCATGGACAGCCCGAGTATGTGTAGATTGGGTTCATTTTCCCATATGCTTTGCTCCGGATCCGACGCATATATTTCGTCAGTGCCTCCCCTGTTGTTCTCCGGGTACACATCCTCTCTATTTATTGCAGAGACGTGTATCAGGAGAACATCGGGGAGGTGCTGCCGAAATTTTTCGTTGGATCCGGAGCATAGCATGGGAAAATGAACCCAATCTACACATACACGGGTGGGATTAGGACCTATCATTACCTATTAGAGTGTAGGTTGCATGGACGTAATAAAATTGACAAAGTAGATCAACTGATGAATATATACATGGTGAATTACATATATAATTGTTGTGTGTCCAGTAGCTCTGAAAGTCAAGATGAGTGACCGTGCTTGGATGTATACCGGTCACACTGGTCAGACTAAATGGAGCGCTGAATGGTTCACAAAAACTAAGGGGTTTGTGCAAGCCGCATTTGCAAATGGCCAAAAGAAAACCTGGTGCCCCTGTTTCCGGTGCGGCAATTGGGAAAAGAAGACAGAGGCTGAAATGGGCAAACACCTGCAGAAGAGTGGTTTTACGCCCGATTATACGGTGTGGACATTTCATGGTGAGTCTGCCCAACGTGACCGAGCTGAGGTGGATCGTCGTCGCACCGACGAGCATGGTACCGGGATGGAAAACATGGTGCAAGACTATGATGATGCTCGGGATTCGGGCGAGGAGATGGAGGAATCTGCAAAGGCCTTCAATGAAATGTTGGAGTCTTCGAAACGTCCGCTCCACGAGCACACTGAGCTTTATCAGTTGGATGCCATCTCACAAGTAATGGCTCTGAAGGCTCAGTTCAACTTGGGCAGAGAATGCTATGACGCAATTATGACAGTATTTGGACGCTTTCTACCCAAAGGCCATGTAATGCCTGCAAACCTGTACCAGTCGGACAAAATCCTTCGTGCACTGAAGATGCCCTATGAGAAGATACATGCCTGTGAGAAAGGATGTGCCTTATTTAGGCTTGACTATGCGGACTTAAACTATTGTCCCATTTGCAAGTCTTCCAGGTATATTGTGGTAGACAACGGTATGGGTGAGAAGACACAGACCAAAATCCCCGTTAGTGTTCTTCGGTATATGCCAATCGTACCAAGACTTCAACGTCTTTTCATGGTCGAAGAGACGGCCAGACAGATGACATGGCACAAAACAGGAAAAAGAACCGAACTAGATGCAGATGGGAATCTGATGATGGTACACACATCGGATGGTGTTGCGTGGAAAAAGTTTGATGAATTACATGCTGACAAAGCGGCAGATCCGAGGCATCCTCGAGTCGGCATCAGCACGGATGGGTTCAGTGTGTTTGGTATGACGGCAGCCCAATATAGTTGTTGGCCCGTATTTCAAGAACCGCTATACTTCACCCCAAAACATTGAAGTAGACAGCGACAATGAATCCGACATCACCCCAGAGGAGGAACAAGAAGAGCCGGAACAAGAAGAGGTTACTGCTGCGGATGACCTGTCAATGCTTGACCGATTACGTCAAGGTGGCCTTGCACATGTTGATGCCAATGAACCCTATGAGCCCGTCATTGATTATAGTGATGATGATGATTATGCATTTATTGATGATACTGATCGAGATTATTAGTAGTGTCAGGTATTACATTTTTTATGTTGTACTTGATGATGATACACTTAAGTGATACACATATTATTATTCATGTCGGTCTTTTTTTATGTTGTACTAATTTCGTTTACTGTTTGTCATGGCAGTTGTTGAAAGATGGTGGGCGCTGGTCGGGAGCGTGGTCTGAGGTCTTCCATTCCAGACGCACCTCTCCGCCGAGCCTTGCTGGACAGTATGGCCACACCGCCGGGCCCTTCTTCGTCGACCGCGGTGCCCAGCAGGGGACGAGGTAGGAAGAGAGGAGGTGGGGCACGTGGTCGTGGGAGAGGAGGTAGGGTGACTACTACGGTGCCTTCCTCGCCGCCACCCCCAGCCGTTTCACCCGAGCACGTGACTGCTAGGGTGGGCTCGTCCGAGGAGGAGGCTACACGGACTCCGGTCCACGAGCCTCCGGTCCACGGGTCTTCGGCCCACGAGAGTTCGGCCCACGTGACCCCGGAGGAGCACACGTCCGGATGGGGTACCTGGCCGGATCAGCCCAAGGAGCCGAGTGGCCATGCTGATGATGGCGGGGAGCCGACTGATCTTGAGGAGGAGGGGGGCACCGTCTACCAGCGTGGTGCTACACGGCTCCCGTCCGTGCCAATGACCCGCGAGCAGATGTGGTTGATTTTCCCTGATGGGGAGAGGTACGTAAGTGCATTTAATATTTTTGTAACTTGTGCATTCACGTTTTTTCAAATAACTAATGCGTTGGCCTTGTCATGCTGCAGGGGTTGGGACCACCATCATAGTGTCCGCCGGCCCAACTCCGTCCTTGGAGTTCTTTGCCGGCAAAACTTCCCGGGGTTTGTCACGTTGCCTGGTGAGGGTCGGCTTCGAGAGCTTGGATTGAGCTAGGAGCACTACGTGGCTGCCCCGGCCCCGCCAAATGAGATTATCGACGGTGTCGTGTGCGACACGAGGGCAGACATGGTGATCGGAAAGTTCTGGGTAATTTCTCCTTTACACATTTAAAAATCTTCAACTAGCTAGTTATTAATTGTACTAATCAACATTGTCTCATTTGATTGCAGACATTCTACAGGTGTGAGGAGGGATACGAGGAGGACGCGGCACATGTTATCAAGAACGTCTGCAAGCGCCTACTCCAGAACTTACGGCACGAGGCTCGGGTGCAGGCTGTTCGAGACTACTATGCCTTGCATGGTATCAAGAAGACCAAGCCGGCGTGCCGCGATAAGTTCCTGAGTAAGGAGCAGTACATGAAGGTAATTCTTAAGGCCTTCTCTACTTAAGTTCCTTCATTTAGTAATTCTTAGCCGTAGCGCTCAAGTTTCTATTTGCTAACTTAGGCGCCTCCGAGATGGTGTGCGGATCGGATGGATTGTTGGGAGGTGTTGGTCGATGAGTGGTGCTCACAACGATGGCTAGCCCTCCACAAGGAGGCCAAGGACAAACGTGCCCAAATGGAAGGTGTGCCACACCATCAAGGCAGCTCCAACTTATATCAGTTCGGGCGCAACTGGGTATGTGGTTTTCTTCATGATTCATGCAATTCATTCATCATGCTAGCTTGAGCCCTTTAATTACTAATTTTCATTGTTTCTCTCTTTCAGGCACGCTACAATAAGGCGGATAGGGTGCCAGAGGTGTACGACCTGTATGCCATGGCCCACACTGCCTCTTTCAAGAAAGTCAAGGCTTTCTCTCAGTCTGACCTCGATGATGCAAACAACTTCACCAACATCTCCTCCCACAACAAGCTCGTGAGATATAGAGATGAGGGGAAGGCGAGGAAAGGGGAGGACTTTAACCCGAGCCAGGGTCCCATTGATCCAGAGCTGTTGATGATATCTGGTGGCGGGAGGTCCCATGGCTCCATAGCCATTGGAGATGGACTTATCCGTTGTCCTAGCACTCTCCCAGAGATCAAGGCGCGGCACTCGAGCTCCGCTCCTGAGATAAGGCCTCGTGAACGGCCAGTGCAACTCGCCATCAAGGTTAGTGATACGTACTCAGTTATCTTTCTCCATTACATTGTGTGCGCTTCCATCAATGATTACAAATGGTCATGTGAGTGGTGTTGTAGGCTGCTATACAGAGTGAGAGAGATAGAACGGAGAAACTTCTGGCGGAGGCGGCGGAGAGGCAGCGGGAGTTGGAGGAGAGGACGACAAAGATGGTGGAGGAGGAGAGGGCACGGAATGACATGCAGGCAAGGGCCATGTACGAGCTCCTTGTGGTAAGTTTCTTCTGCAGATTAGCCAAAACATTCATGTAGTGTTTGTCTCATTACTAACTAGTATGACTG
This sequence comes from Triticum monococcum, assembly GCA_034509565.1. Taxonomy (NCBI): domain Eukaryota; kingdom Viridiplantae; phylum Streptophyta; class Magnoliopsida; order Poales; family Poaceae; genus Triticum; species Triticum monococcum. The sequence continues at coordinate 67,545,778 of CM067842.1, read as the reverse complement.
AGTCGTCAAAACCAAATGTGCAGTCTGTGTGCGAGAAGACAGGTCAGACCGCTCCGCTGATGCCAGTGATTGCTCCTGGGACCACGGTGAGTTTTATTTGAATGGACATTACTTGCTAGTCTTAACATTTGAGTGTCATCATGCTAACAAGACATTGGAAATGATCTTTGGTGCAGCGTAACTCCAGACAAGCATCGCACGATCCTTCTCCAGCTACCGACACGAGCCACCCTGCTCCTACACCTCCTGGATCTTGGTAAGTTTATATAGTGTTTTGCTTAACACATGCATAAAGACCTAGACTTAGCTTTATTTCCTCCAATGCTTACCATAATGATGTAGACTTAGCTTCTTCTCCTCCAAAATGACCTAATAAGCTTACTGACCTCCAAAACCATCCATTTTACCTAAGTTAGCTCTAAAACGATCTATACTTAGCTTACTTATGTCAAAAATTGCATAATTAGCTTAGTTAGCTCATAGACGATCCATTTTACCTAAGTTAGCTCCAAAATGACCCATATTACCTAGGTTAGCTTATAAATGATCCAATTTATCCAAGTTAGCTCTAAAATGACCCAATTTACCTAGAGTAGCTCCTAAACGATCCATTTCACCTAAGTTAGCTAAAAACGATCCATTTCACCTAAATTAGCTCTTAAATGATCCATTTCACCTAAGTTTGCTCAAAAACGATCCATTTCACCTAAATTAGCTCTTAAATGATCCATTTCACCTAAGTTTGCTCAAAAACGATCCATTTCACCTTAGTTAGCTCAAAAACGATCCATTTCACCTAAATTAGCTCTTAAATGATCCATTTCACCTAAGTTTGCTAAAAAACGATCCATTTCACCTTAGTTAGCTCAAAAACGATCCATTTCACCTAAATTAGCTCTTAAATGATCCATTTCACCTAAGTTTGCTCAAAAACGATCCATTTCACCTAAGTTAGCTAAAAAACGATCCATTTTACCTTAGTTAGCTCAAAAACGATTCATTTCACCTTAGTTAGCTCAAAAACGATCCATTTCACCTTAGTTAGCTCAAAAATGATGCCCTTCACCTTAGTTAGCTAAAAAACGATTCATTTCACCTTAGTTAGCTCAAAAACGATCCATTTTACCTAAGTTAGCTCATAAACGATCCATTTTACCTAAGTTAGTTCTAAAATGATCCATTTTACCTTAGTTAGCTCATAAACGATCCATTTTACCTATGTTAGCTCTAAAATGACCCATTTAACCTTACTTAGCTCATAAATGATCCATTCTACCGAAGTTAGCTCTAAAATGACCCATTTTACGTAGGTTAGCTCCAAAATGATCCATCTTACCTAGGTTACCTCTAAAATGATGCATTTTACCTAAGTTTGCTCATAAGCGATCCATTGCACCTAGGTTAGCTCATAAATGATCCATTTCACCTAAGTTAGCTCACAAATGATCAATTTCACCTAAATTAGCTCATAAATGTCATATATTCTTCTTCTTCTTCATTTTCTTCTTCTTCTTCTTCTAATCTTCTTCTTCTAACTTTCTTATTTCCCATTTTGCAGAATTCATTCACTTCACGGAAGCTTGCATAGATGGAGTGCTTGTTTGGATGAACTATGTTTCCTTTGTATCTATGAACTATGCATGTATGGTAGGATGACACTATTGTAATATGTATGGTTGGATGCATGTATGTCGAACTTGCTATGTATGGTTGATGGAACTATGCATGTATGATGAAATTATATGTGTTGGATATCTCATATGTTTGCTGTGAACTTGCCATGTGAAAAATATATATGTATCATCTATTTGCTGTGAAAATGGTTGGGTATATGAAAAAACAGAAAAAAAGAGCCAATATGCAGGCTCTTTGCCATCTGCCACCGACGGCAACGGGCTCTTTGCCGTCTGCCGCGGACGGCAAAGAAGCCACGTGGCGTCCACCTGTGCTTCCTGGGAGCTGACTCATTTGGTCAGTTTGCCTACAGTGGCAGACGGCAAAGACTTTGCCGTCAGTGGAAGACGGCAAAGAACCTGCCACGTAGTGACGTGTAGATGACATCATACGGCGGACGGCAAAGACCCTAGAAATTTTGCCGTCAGCGGCGGACGGCAAAGGACTTCCGTTAGCCACTTAACGGACTGACAGCGCAATTATTGCCGTCCGCCGTCGTTGCCGTCTGCCTCGCTCTCTTTGCCGTCCGCCACAGACGGCAAAGACTTTGCCGTCAGTAGCAGACGGCAAAGAACCTGTTTATCGAAGCCTACTTTGCCGGAGCCTTTTGCCGTCCGCCGCTGACGGCAAAGGCCTTTGCCGTCCGCCGTTCGGGCCTTTGCCGTCCGCCGTGGCAGACGGCAAAGTAGCTGATTCCTGTAGTGTATTGTTGCAAATAGGAATTATGTGCCCGTATATTTCATTGTTCTTGATATAGATTGCAATCCTTCTTGCCCTATTATTCTTGGTAGACCTTTCCTTAGAATGGTTGGTGCGATTATTGATATGAAGGAAGGGAATATTGGAATTCAATTTCCATTAAAAAAGGGCATGGAACACTTTCCAAGAAAGAAAATAAAATTGCCATATGAAACTATCATGAGAGCCACGTATGGATTGCCTACCAAAGATGGCAATACCTAGATCTATCCTCGCTTTAATGCCTAGCTAGGGGCGTTAAACGATAGCGCTTGTTGGGAGGCAACCCAATTTTATTTTTATTCCTTGCTTTTTTCTCCTGTTTAATAATAAATAAATTATTTATCCTCTGTTTTGTTTGTGTTTAATTAGTGTTTGTGCCAAGTAGAACCATTGGGAAGACTTGAGGAAAGTCTTGTTGAACTTGCTGTAAAAAACAGAAACTTTAGTGCTCACGAGAACTGCTGTAATTTTTATTTGGAGAGTGATATTTAGTTAATGCTTTTTGCAGATGATTAATACATAAATTCCTCACGTCCAGCAATTTATTTTATAATTTTTGGGGTTCCAGATCTTGCGCTAGCTACAGATTACTACAGGCTGGTCTGTTTTTGACAGATTCTGTTTTGTGTGTGTTGTTTGCTTATTTTGATGAATCTATGGCTAGTAAAATAGTTTATAATCCATTGAGAAGTTGGAATAAAGTAGGTTTAACAAAAATATAAATAAAGAATGTGTTCATTACAGTACCTTGAAGTGGTATTTTGTTTTCTTTCGCTAACGGAGCTCACGAGTTTTCTGCCTTAAGTTTTGTGTTGTGAAGTTTTTATGTTTTGGGTAAGGATTTGATGGATTATGGAACAAGGAGTGGAAAAAGCCTAAGCTTGGGGATGCCCATGGCACCCCCAAGATAATCTAAGGACACCTAAAAGCCAAAGCTTGGGGATGCCCCGGAAGGCATCCCCTTTTTCGTCTACTTCTATCGGTAACTTTACTTGGAGCTGTATTTTTATTCACCAACATGACATGTGTTTTGCTTGGAGCGTCTTGTATTATTTGTGTCTTTGTTTGTTAGTGTGCCACAATCATCCTTTATGTACACACCTTTTGAGAGAGCCATACATGAATTAAAATTTGGTAGAATACTCTATGTGCTTCACTTATATCTTTTGAGCTAAGTAGTTTTGCTCTGTGTGCTTCACTTATATCTTTTGAGCTATGTAATTTTGCTCTATATGCTTCACTTAGATCTTTTAGAGCACAGTGGTGGATTTGTTTTAAAGAAACTATTGATCTCTCATGCTTCACTTAAATTGTTTTGAGAGTCTCTTAATAGCATGGTAATTTGCTTAATAATAATATGCTTGGTATTCAAGATTTGTGAAACTTTCTTTTGAGTGTGTTGAATACTAAGAAAAGATTGAAGCATGATAATTGTTTTGAGATATGGAGGTAATAATATTAAAGTCATGCTAGTTGAGTAGTTGTGAATTTAAAGAATACTTGTGTTGAAGCTTGTGATTCCCGTAGCATGCACGTATGGTGAACCGTTATGTGATGAAGTCGGAGCATCATTTATTTATTGATTGTCTTCCTTATGAGTGGCGGTCGGGGACGAGCGATGGTCTTTTCCTACCAATCTATCCCCCTAGGAGCATGCGCGTAATACTTTTCTTTGATAACTTCTAGATTTTTGCAATAAGTATATGAGTTATTTATGACTAATGTTGAGTCCATGGATTATACGCACTCTCACCCTTCCACCTTTGCTAGCCTCTCTAATACCGCGCACCTTTCGCCGGTATCATACACCCACCATATACCTTCCTCAAAACAGCCACAATACCTACCTATTATGGCATTTCCATAGCCATTCCAAGATATATTGCCATGCAACTTTCCACCGTTCCGTTTATTATGACACACTCCATCATTGTCATATTGCATATCCCGGTACACCGCCGGAGACATTCATATAGAGTCATATCTTGTTCTAAGTATCGAGTTGTAATTGTTGAGTTGTAAGAAAAATAAAAGTGTGATGATCATCATTATTAGAGCATTGTCCCAGTGAGGAAAGAATGATGGAGACTATGATTCCCCCACAAGTCGGGATGAGACTCCGGACGAAAAATAAAAAAGAAAAAAAGTGGCCAAAGAAGCCCAAATAAAAAAAGGTGAGGCCATAAAAAGAAAGAGAAAATGCCCAAATAAATAAAAAAATGAGAGAAAAAGAAAGAAGGGAAAATGTTACTATCCTTTTACCACACTTGTGCTTCAAAGTAGCACCATGATCTTCATAGTAGAGAGTCTCTCATGTTATCACTTTCATATACTAGTAGGAATCTTTCATTATAGAACTTGGCTTGTATATTCCAATGATGGGCTTCCTCAAATTGCCCTAGGTCTTCATGAGCAAGCAAGTTGGATGCACACCCACTTAGTTTCTTTTTGAGCTTTTATACTTATAGCTCTAGTGCATCCGTTGCATGGCAATCCCTACTCACTCACATTGATATCTATTGATGGGCATCTCCATAGCCCGTTGATACGCCTAGTTGATGTGAGACTATCTTCTCCTTTTTTCTTCTCCACAACCAATATTCTATTCCACCTATAGTGCTATACCCATGGCTCACGCTCATGTATTGCGTGAAGATTGAAAAAGTTTTGAAAAAGTTAGAGTATGAAACAATTGCTTGGCTTGTCATCGGGGTTGTGCATGATTTAAATATTTTGTGTGGTGAAGATAGAGCATAGCCAGACTATATGATTTTGTAGGGATAACTTTCTTTGGCCATGTTATTTTGAGAAGACATAATTGCTTTGTTAGTGTGCTTGAAGTATTATTATTTCTTATGTCAATATAAACTTTTGTCTTGAATCTTTCTAATCTGAATATTCATATCACAATTAAGAAGATTTACATTGAAATTATGCCAAGTAGCACTCCGCATAAAAAATTCTCCTTTTATCATTTACCTACTCAAGGACGAGCAGGAATTAAGCTTGGGGATGCCTGATACGTCTCCAACGTATCTATAATTTTTGATTGCTCCATGCTATATTATCTACTGTTTTGGACTATATTGGGCTTTATTTTCCACTTTTATATTACTTTTGGGACTAACCTATTAACCGAAGGGCCAGCCCAGAATTGCTGTTTTTTTGCCTATTTCAGTTTTTCGAAGAAACGGAATATCAAACGAAGTCCAAACGGAATAAAACCTTCGGGAACGTGATTTTCTCACCGAACATGATCCAGGAGACTTGGACCCTGCTCCAAGGAACAAAAGATGCGGTCACGACGGTGGGGGCGCGCCCCCCTGCCTCGTGGGCCCCTCGGAGCTCCACCGACGTACTCCTTCCTCCTATATATACCTACGTACCCCCAAACGAACAGATACAGAGCCAAAAACCTAATTCCAGCGCCGCAACTTTCTGTATCCACGAGATCCCATCTTGGGGCCTGTTCCGGAGCTCCGCCGGAAGAGGGCCGTCATCACGGAGGGCTTCTACATCATCATGGCCTCTCCGATGAAGTGTGAGTAGTTTACTTCAGACCTTCGGGTTCGCAGTTTGTAGCTAGATGGCTTCTTCTCTCTCTTTGAATCTCAATACAAAGTTCTCCCCCTCTCTCGTGGAGATCTATTCGATGTAATCCTCTTTTTGCGGTGTGTTTGTTGAGACCGATGAATTGTGGGTTTATGATCAAGTCTATCTATGAATAATATTTGAATCTTCTCTGAATTCTTTTATGTATGATTGGTTATCTTTGCAAGTCTCTTCGAATTATCCGTTTGGTTTGGCCAACTAGATTGGTAGTTCTTGCCATGGGAGAAGTGCTTAGCTTTGGGTTCGATCTTGCGGTGTCCTTTCCCAATGACTGAAGGGGCAGCAAGGCACGTATTTCATCATTGCCATCGAGGATAACAAGATGGGGTTTATTTCATATTGCATGAATTTATCTCTCTACATCATGTCATCTTGCTTAAAGCGTTACTCTGTTTTTAACTTAATACTCTAGATGCATGCTGGATAGCGGTCGATGAGTGGAGTAATAGTAGTAGATGCAGAATCATTTCGGTCTACTTGTCACGGACGTGATGCCTATATACATGACCATGCCTAGATATTATCATAACTATGCTCAATTCTGTCAATTGCTCAACAGTAATTTGTTCACCCACCATAGAATACTTATGCTCTTGAGAGAAGCCACTAGTGAAACCTATGGCCCCCGGGTCTATTCTCATCATATCAATCTCCATCAGTTTAATCTTGCTTTGCTTTTTTACTTTGCTTTTTTACTTTTACTTTGCATCTTTAAACCAAAAATACCGAAAAATATTATATCTATCAGATCTCACTCTCGTAAGTGACCGTGAAGGGATTGACAACCCCTAATCGCGTTGGTTGCGAGTAGCAATCATTTTGTGCAGGTACAAGGGACTTGAGCGTGGCCTCCTACTGGATTGATTCCTTGGTTCTCAAAAACCGAGGGAAATACTTACGCTACTCTGCTGCATCATCCCTTCCTCTTCGGGGAAAACCAACGCAAGCTCAAGATGTAGCAAAGCATCGCAACAGGAAAGTGATGAAGGATTATCAAAACTAAGCCCACTATCATCATTGCAATGAACACCACTAGTCACCATGTCATTACCTTGTGGCAAACCACATGTAGGTGACGTAGAAGAAGTTGAGAACACAACACGGCCGAAGGTGGAGGGAGAACAATTATCCCCACAAAACTTGGACACGCCATATTGATCTTGAAGCTTTGTCCACAACTCATGAGCATCCCGGAAAGGCATGAGTTGAAATATAACTACATTGCTCAAAGCATCGAAAAGCATATTAGAAGCTTGAGCACTGAGATAAGAGTTTTTCTCATCCTCTAAAGATAATTTTTGGGGATCCTTTGGAGGAGAAAACCCATATCTACAATTCGCTCTAAATTTGGCTCCATGACACTAAAGAGATTAAGCATGCGAATTGCCCAAACATCAAAATTTGTGGCATCGAAACTAAGAGTGTGAGAGAATCCTAATCCCCTAGTCGACATCTTTACTCTCTAGGCGGTTAAGCCTAACAAAGAGAGACGAGGCTCTAATACCAATTGAAAGATCGTGGATGTCGCCTAGAGGGGGAGTGAATAGGCGCTTTAAAATAATTATGGTTTAGGCTTGAACAGATGCGGAATAAACCTAGCGGTTAATTTGTCAAGCAAAAAACCTAAAACAACTAGGCTTACCTATGTGCACCAACAACTTATGCTAAACAAGATAAACTACTAGGTGATAGCATGATATATGACAAGAAATAATATGGCTATCACAGAGTCATTGCAGAAGGACTCACCGCTGACGGTGTCGTCATCTACATCGAGCACAAAGGTGTGACGTGGTGAGGAGGGACGATGCCCTCGTCATCTACATTGGGCAAGTTGGTGTGATACAGAGAGGAGGAAGACCGGTGCCTCCGTCCTCTACATCGGGCACTGTGATGTGACGCGTCAAGGAGGAGGGATTGTGCCCTCATCACATAAATCATGTCGTGTTTATATGTGTGCGCACTGACGCCGCATGATGCGCTCCCGACACACCCCACTCACGCAATCGCCACATCCCGCACTCCACGGCTCACCCACATGCACACGCTCGGACGCGGCCGGGTCCAACGCTTGACGCGGTCACATCCCCGCACACTTTGCCAACTAACACACACACACACACACATGCTGACACACGCACACACACTACCATGGACCTAACGGCTATTGACCGGCGCCTCACATGACCATCTCGCGCACACACGCACACTGGCCGTGCCCACCGTGGCTTATGCCCTAACACTCTAACACTCTCATCTTAAATGCGTGGCACCCTCACTCCAGCACTTGCCCTCAGCCCTAGGTATTCCTACATAGCAGTTGTACACAAGATGGAATTCACTCGGGAGAAAATATATTTCAGCCAAGTAGACGCAGATTAATATGATCGAGTGAAAGAAAAATTGAGAACATATATTTATACCATGAGGTCTCCGAGAAATAATAAACCCAATGTGACTCAATGATGAGAAGAAACATGATGTCATTCAACCGAGTAGATCTAGATGAAATATATGAGCGGATGAAGAATGAAGAGGCATATTTATCCATTCATTCATTTTTGAACAGCCAGGAAAAAGTGGACGACACTGCCATCGACAACAGTCACACTACGTCAGCATGTGCGCTCTCCCTAGACAATAATCCTCTCCGGTGGCGGCGAGAGATGATTATGAAAGACTCCGTGGTGGTGATCAACAAACACAATATTATGTGTGTTTGTTTAGGTTATGTACCACTCACTCTCCGGAATGTAATTAACAGCTTTCTGAAGAAAATTTTGCGCACCTGAGAAGGATATGATGGCAAGCAGCTTGTGTTAAAACATTACAACATTACCGACGCTTCAATGATTTCAAAGCTTATAGTTGTTCTGGGGAGAGCGATTCAACATTTCAGTTCCATGAATAGCCTTTCTGTATATATATAAGATGCCCGCTTGCCTCGTACCTCTCTCTGTATGAAATGACAACACTTTAAAGGCGAGTCTCTTGAATGCAAAATAAAACTATGTTATGACACATTGATGCGCATGTCCTGCATCGATGTAAGAAAACAAAATTTATAGCATTCCAGGACCTTGCAAAAAAAATTATGTGAACGCAGATGTTTGTTCACTGATGTGTCCCATGAAGAAATTAAGGAGCTTTTGCACAACTGCAGAAATGTACATCTTGTCATAGATTAGAGCCTAACAACTAAACTACATACAATTAGGTATTTTTATGAAAAGAAATTCCTACATGCATTTATGTGAGGCAATCTCAAACATACTTTTTATCCTAAAAATCACTGATATAGATTATGGAATATTTTGATTAAATAAAAATCATTTTATCATAGTGTTTCAACTCAAGTAAGTCAAAATAAGTATGGTGTCGTGAGCTCGTGATCGTGGTCATGATTCATTGAATGATGGAAATTACACGGCAATTTCCAGCTATTTTGCGCCTTCGCCTCTCAGTTTGAAATTTTGAATCCACCGAGCCAGCCAAGACGAGGAAGCAAGGAGGCATCGACATCATGAGGAAAAAACCAGATGGAAGGTTCGGCATAGCATTAAAAATGGCAGCGAGGGTGGAGACGTTGTTCTCGATGGGTGCTACGATCGAAGTGAACGAAACGACTATGAAGTCTCTCTTTAGGAGTAGAGATAGAGATTGTCGGTCCATGAAGAAAGACCAAGTGTGCTTATAGTTTACGGAGATGAAGTGCAAAGAGGCTGGCACAGTCCCAAAATTAGAGGAAGGAGCTACTCTCGTGATATGGTATAAACTCTAGATCAGCCACAACTAAGGAGGATATTAGCATATGCTCTAGGTCGGGACATGCAGCTCTCACTTCATCTATCAATACTACACAATAAATAGAGAGTATATTAGTGTGGTCTAAAATTAAAATGAATTGAGAAGTAAAGAAAGCAGCTTATATACCTCGCAAAAAAGCAGCTTATATTTGTTAGAAGAGTGCAGAACCTGATTTATGCTACTTGCCAATATTAGAAGAAAAATAACATGATGAGAAAGACGACACCTTCTCGCGAAAAAGTCTATGTGTAGTTTCTATGCACGAGTAGAACACAAAGCAGTTGTGGGCGTCGATATGAGCTTGGTCTATGCGTAGTTTCTATGCACGAGTAGAACACAAAGCAGTTGTGGGTGTCGATATTGTCAATTTACTTGTCGTTACTAGTGTTATCTTGATTCGGCGGCATCATGAGATGAAGCGGCCTGGACCGACCTTACACGTACGCTTACGTGAGACTGGTTCCACCGACTGACATGCACTAGTTGCATAAGGTGGCTAGCGTGTGTCTGTCTCTCCAACTTTAGTCGGATCGGATTCGATGAAAAGGGTCCTTATGAAGGGTAAATAGAAATTGGCATATCACGTTGTGGTTTTGGCGTAGGTAAGAAGCGTTCTTGCTAGAAACCTATAGCAGCCACGTAAAAACTTGCAACAACAATTAGAGGACGTCTAACTTGTTTTTGCGGCATGTGCCGTGTGATGTGATATTGCCAAAAGGATGTGATGAATGATATATGTGATGTATGAGATTGATCATGTTCTTGTAATAGGAATCACGACTTGCATGTCGATGAGTATGACAACCGGCAGGAGCCACAGGAGTTTTCTTAATTTATTTATGACCTGCGTGTCAACATAAACGTCATGTAATTACTTTACTTTATTGCTAAAGCGTTAGCCATAGTAGTAGAAGTAATAGATGACGAGACAACTTCAAGAAGACACGATGATGGAGATCATGGTGTCATGCCGGTGACAACGATGATCATGGAGCCCCTAAGATGGAGATCAAAAGGAGCAAATGATATTGGCAATATCATGTCACTATTTGATTGCATGTGATGTTTATCTTGTTTTACATCTTATTTGCTTAGAACGACGGTAGCTTAAATAAGATGATCCCTCGTAATAATTTCAAGAAAATGTTCCCCATAACTGTGCACCGTTGCGAAGGTTCGTTGTTTCGAAGCACCACGTGTTGATCGGGTGTGATAGATTCTAACGATCGAATACAACGGGTGTAAGCTAGATTTACACACGCAATACACTTAGGTTGACTTGACGAGCCTAGCATGTACAGACATGGCCTCGGAACACGGAAGACCAAAAGGTCGAGCATGAGTCGTATAGAAGATACGATCAACATGAAGATGTTCACCGATGTTGACTAGTCCGTCTCACGTGATGATCGGCCACGGCCTAGTTGACTCGGATCATGTTTCACTTAGATGACTAGAGGGATGTCTATCTGAGTGGGAGTTCATTGAATAATTTGATTAGATGAACTTAATTATCACGAACTTAGTCTAAAATCTTTACAATATGTCTTGTAGATCAAATGGCCCACGTTGTCCTCAACTTGAACGCGTTCCTAGAGAAAACCAAGCTGAAAGATGATGGCAGCAACTATACAGACTGGGTCCGGAACCTGAGGATCATCCTCATAGTTGCCAAGAAAGATTATGTCCTAGAAGCACCACTAGGTGACGCACCCATCCCAGAGAACCAAGACGTTATGAACGCTTGGCTGTCACGTGCTGATGATTACTCCCTCGTTCAGTGCGGCATGCTTTACAGCTTAGAATCGGGGCTCCAAAATCGTTTTGAGCAACACAGAGCATATGAGATGTTCGACGATCTGAAAATGGTTTTCCAAGATCATGCCCGGGTCGAGAGATATGAAGTCTCTAACAAGTTCTTTAGTTGTAAGATGGAGGAAAATAGTTCTGTCAGTAAGCACATACTCAAAATGTCTAGGTTGCCTAACCGCTTGACTCAGCTGGGAGTTAATCTCCCGGATGACGCGGTCATTAATAGAATCCTTCAGTCGCTTCCACCGAGCTACAAGAGCTTTGTGATGAACTTCAATATGCAGGGGATGGAAAAGACCATTCCTGAGGTATATTCAATGCTGAAATCAGCGGAGGTGGAAATAAAAAAGGAACATCAAGTGTTGATGGTGAATAAAACCACTAAGTTCAAGAAAGGCAAGGGTAAAAAGAACTTCAAGAAGGATGGCAAGGGAGTTGCCGCGCCCGGTAAGCAAGCTGCCGGGAAGAAGTCAAAGAATGGACCCAAGCTTGAGACTGAGTGTTTTTATTGCAAGGGAAGTGGTCACTGGAAGCGGAACTGCCCCAAATACTTAGCGGATAAGAAGGTCGGCAACACTAAAGGTGTATGTGATATACATGTAATTGATGTGTACCTTACCAGTACTCGTAGTAGCTCCTGGGTATTTGATACCGGTGCGGTTGCTCACGTTTGTAACTCAAAGCAGGAGCTGCGGAATAAGCGGAGACTGGCGAAGGACGAGGTGACGATGCGCGTCGGGTATGGTTCCAAGGTCGATGTGATCGCCGTCGGCACGCTGCCTCTACATTTACCTACGGGATTAGTTTTAAACCTCAATAATTGTTATTTAGTGCCAGCTTTGAGTATGAAGATTGTATCAGGATCTTGTTTAATTTGAGATGGCTACTCATTTAAATCCGAGAATAATGGTTGTTCTATTTATATGAGAGATATGTTTTATGTTCATGCCCCGCTAGTGAATGGTTTATTCTTAATGAATCTCGAGCATAATGTTACACATATTCATAGTGTGAATACCAAAAGATGTAAGGTTGATAATAATAGTCCCACATACTTGTGGCACTGCCGCCATGGTCACATAGGTGTCAAACGCATGAAGAAGCTCCATGCAGATGGACTTTTGGAGTCTCTTGATTACGAATCATTTGACACGTGCGAACCATGCCTCATGGGTAAAATGACCAAGACTCCGTTCTCAGGAACAATGGAGCGAGCAACGAACTTATTGGAAATCATACATACTGATGTGTGCGGTCCAATGAGCGTTGAGGCTCGTGGTGGCTATCGTTATGTTCTCACCCTCAATGATGACTTGAGTAGATATGGGTATGTCTACTTAATGAAACACAAGTCTGAGACCTTTGAAAAGTTCAAGGAATTTCAGAGTGAGGTTGAGAAGCAACGTGACAGAAAAATCAAGTTCTTGCGATCAGATCGTGGGGGAGAATACTTGAGTCACGAATTTGGCACACACTTAAGGAAATGTGGAATAGTTTCACAACTCACGCCGCCTGGAACACCTCAGTGTAATGGTGTGTCCGAATGTCGTAATCGCACTTTATTGGATATGGTGCGATCTATGACGTCTCTTACCAATCTACCGCTGTCATTTTGGGGCTATGCTTTAGAGACTGCTGCATTCACTTTAAATAGGGCTCCGTCGAAATCCTTTGAGACGACACCGTATGAATTATGGTTTGGGAAGAAACCTAAGCTGTCGTTTCTAAAAGTTTGGGGATGCGATGCTTATGTCAAGAAACTTCAACCTGAAAAGCTCGAACCCAAGTCGGAAAAATGCGTCTTCATAGGATACCCTAAAGAAACTATTGGGTATACCTTCTACCTCAGATCCGAAGGCAAGATCTTTGTTTCCAAGAATGGATCCTTTCTAGAGAAAGAGTTTCTCTCAAAAGAAGTAAGTGGGAGGAAAGTAGAACTTGATGAAGTGTTACCTCTTGAACTGGAAAGTGGCGCAACTCAGGAAAATGTTCCTGAGGTGCCTGCACCAACTAGAGAGGAAGTTAATTATGATGATCATGAAACTTCAGATCAAGTTGCTACTGAACTTCGTAGGTCCACAAGGACACGTTCCGCACCAGAGTGGTACGGCAACCCTGTCTTGGAAATCATGTTGTTAGACAACGGTGAACCTTCGAACTATGAGGAAGCGATGGCGGGCCCAGATTCCGACAAATGGCTAGAAGCCATGAAATCCGAGATAGGATCCATGTATGAAAACGAAGTATGGACTTTGACTGACTTGCCCGATGATTGGCGAGCCATAGAAAATAAATGGATCTTTAAGAAGAAGACAGACGCGGATGGTAATGTAACCATCTATAAAGCTCGGCTTGTCGCTAAGGGTTATCGACAAGTCCAAGGGGTTGACTATGATGAGACTTTCTCACCCGTAGCGAAGCTGAAGTCCATCCGAATCATGTTAGCAATTGACGCATTCTATGATTATGAGATATGGCAGGTGGACGTCAAAACGGCATTCCTTAATGGTTTCCTTAAGGAAGAATTGTATATGATGCAGCCAGAAGGTTTTGTCGATCCTAAGAATGCTAACAAGGTGTGCAAGCTCCAACGCTCGATTTATGGGCTGGTGCAAGCATCTCGGAGTTGGAACATTCACTTTGAGGAGATGATCAAAGCGTTTGGGTTTACGCAGACTTATGGAGAAGCCTGCGTTTACAAGAAAGTGAGTGGGAGCTCTGTAGCATTTCTCATATTATATGTGGATGACATACTGTTGATGGGAAATGATATGGAATTCTTGGAAAGCATAAAGGCCTACTTGAACAAGTGTTTTTCAATGAAGGATCTCGGAGAAGATGCTTACATATTAGGCATCAAGATCTATAGAGATAGATCAAGACGCCTCATTGGTCTTTCACAGAGTACGTACCTTGACAAGATATTGAAGAAGTTTAATATGGATCAGTCAAAGAATGGGTTCTTGCCTGTATTGCAAGGTACGAGATTGAGCACGGCTCAATGCCCGACCACGGCAGAAGATAGAGAAAAGATGAGTGTCGTCCCCTATGCCTCAGCCATAGGGTCTATCATGTATGCTATGCTGTGTACTAGACCTGATGTAAACCTTGCCGTAAGTTTGGTAGGAAGGTACCAAAGTAATCCCGACATGGAACACTAGACAGCAGTCAAGAATATCCTAAAGTACCTGAAGAGGACTAAGGATATGTTTCTCGTTTATGGAGGTGACGAAGAGCTCGTCGTAAAGGGTTACGTCGATGCTAGCTTCGATATAGATCTGGATGACTCTAAGTCACAAACCGGATACGTGTACATTTTGAATGCTGGGGCAGTAAGCTGGTGCGGTTGCAAGCAAAGCGTTGTGGTGGGATCTACATGTGAAGCGGAGTACATGGCAGCCTCAGAGGCAGCACAAGAAACAATCTGGCTGAAGGAGTTCATTACCGACCTAGGAGTCATTCCCGATGCGTTGGGCCCGATGACTCTCTTCTGTGACAACACTGGAGCTATTGCCCTTGCCAAGGAGCCCAGGTTTCATAGGAAGACCAGGCATATCAAGCGTCGCTTCAACTCCATTCATGAAAGTGTTCAAAATGGAGACATAGATATTTGTAAAGTACATACGGACCTGAATGTGGCAGATCTGTTGACTAAACCTCTCCCTAGAGCAAAACATGATCAACACCAGGACTCTATGGGTGTTCGATTCATCACAATGTAACTAGACTATTGACTCTAGTGCAAGTGGGAGACTGTTGGAAATATGCCCTAGAGGCAATAATAAAATGGTTATTATTATATTTCCTTGTTCATGATAATTGTCTATTGTTCATGCTATAATTGTGTTATCCGGAAATCGTAATACATGTGTGAATACATAGGCCACAACACGTCCCTAGTGAGCCTCTAGTTGACTAGCTCGATGATCAAAAGATAGTCATGGTTTCCTGACTATGGACATTAGATGTCATTGATAACGGGATCACATCATTAGGAGAATGATGTGATGGACAAGACCCAATCCTAAGCATAGCTCAAAGATCATGTAGTTTGTTTGCTAGAGCTTTTCCGAATGTCAAGTATCATTTCCTTAGACCATGAGATTGTGCAAATCCCGGATATCGTAGGAGTGCTTTGGGTGTGCCAAATGTCACAACGTAACTGGGTGACCATAAAGGTGCACTACGGGTATCTACAAAAGTGTCTATTGGGTTGGCACGAATCGAGACTGGGATTTGTCACTCCGTATGATGGAGAGGTATCTCTGGGCCCACTCGGTAATGCATCATCATAACGAGCTCAATGTGACCAAGTGGTTGATCACGGGATCATGCATTACGGTACGAGTAAAGTGACTTGCCGGTAACGAGATTGAACGAGGTATTGGGATACCGACGATCGAGTCTCGGGCAAGTAACGTATCGATTGACAAAGGGAATTGTATACGGGATTGATTGAATCCTCGACATCGTGGTTCATCCGATGAGATCATCGAGGAGCATGTGGGAGCCAACATGGGTATCCAGATCCCGCTGTTGGTGATTGACCGGAGAGTCGTCTCGGTCATGTCTGCGTGTCTCTCCCGAACCCATAGGGTCTACACACTTAAGGTTCGGTAACGCTAGGGTTGTTGAGATATTAGTATATGGTAACCCGAAAGTCGTTCGGAGTCCCGGATGAGATCCCGGATGTCACGAGGAGTTCCGGAATGGTCCGAAAGTGAAGATTTATATATAGGAAGTCATGTTTCGGCCATCAGGAAAGTTTCGGGGGTCATCGGTATTGTACCAGGACCACCCGAAGGGTCTCGGGGGTCCACCGGGTGGGGCCACCTATCCCAGAGGGGCCCATGGGCTGAAGTGGGAGGGGAACCAACCCCTAGTGGGCTGGTGCGCCCCCCCCCTTGGGCCTCCCCCTGCGCCTAGGGTTGGAAACCCTAGGGGTGGGGGCGCCCCACTTGGCTTGGGGGGGGGGGCAAGCCACCCCCCATGGTCGCTGCCCCCCTTGGAGATCCCATCTCCTAGGGCCGGCGCCCCCCCATAGGGGTCCTATATATAGTGGGGGGGGGAGGGAGGTCAGCCGCACCTTAGCCCCTGGCGCCTCCCTCTCCCTCCCGTGACACCTCCCCCTCTCGCTGAGCTTGGCGAAGTCCTGCCGAGATCATCGTTGCTTCCACCACCACGCTATCATGCTGCTGGATCTCCATCAACCTCTCCTTCCCCCTTGATGGATCAAGTTGGAGGAGACGTCTTCCCAACCGTATGTGTGTTGAACACGGAGGTGCTGTCCGTTCGGCACTAGGTCATCGGTGATTTGGATCACGACGTGTACGACTCCATCAACCCCGTTCTCTTGAACGCTTCCGCTCGTGATCTACAAGGGTATGTAGATGCACTCCCCTCTCGCTTGTTGCTAGATGACTCCGTAAATTGATCTTGGTGATGCGTAGAAAATTTTAAAATTCTGCTACGTTCCCCAACAATATGCTGGCAATGTAACACATAGAGAGTAATGGAATGAAATAAGCTATTCTATATGCATATATGGCTGGTGGAAAGCTCTATGGTTACAGTTTTGCGTAAAGCCAATTTTTCCCTACTGCAAAGGAATAAATTTTATTTAACTATCATGGTAGTTGTTAAACATTGAGAATGGTTAACAGCATTCTCAATCCCAATTAAGCATCATCATTAAAAACCCAACAAAATTAATTAGAGTAACATGATGAGATTCACACGATAATCCAGGTACTAGATACTCAAGATGTCTATAACCGGGGACACGGCTAACCATGATTAGTTTATACACTCTGCAGAGGTTTGCGCACTTTTCCCCACCAGACCCGATCTCCTCCATTGGATTTCTCGCACTACATGGTGTTTGAGAAACGGATGACCGAGACATAGTCTTTCAGAAGCGCTAGCACCTTACGAACGGTAGATCGTACCAACCTACATCCCCTACATCTGCTAGTCTACCATTGTAAGAGTTCGCATGACTTAGTCAACTATGCTAGAGCCCATAGTAGCTTGTGGCTGCACACGGAAGTTTCTAGCATGAATAATCTCATGATCCCTTTGAGCCTGGGTGGCGGTCCAAAAGAAAACAGGCAATCGCTGGAATACCCAGGTGCCTCAATCCACCCAGATGTGTGTTTAGGTTGCCACCTTAATTAAACCATTAATTAACAATCTCACATCCATCATGGATACACTCACCCAACCCACGTCTACTAGCATAGCATAGCAATAATAAGCAAACGTAGAAGTAACTCCCAAAGGTTTCATAATAAACAGGTAATAGGTTCTACCTCAACTACTTCCCAAACCCACAATTTAATTAGATCCTAATCATGCAATGTGTCAGGATTGATCTAATGCAATAAAACTGGGTAGTAGGAAGTATGATCAAAGTGTTACTTGCCTTGCTGATGATCCGTGAAACCTAGCGACTCGAAGTAGCAAGCGGCGCACTCCGGATACTCTATCGCAAACAAACAAGCATACAATAAGTACTCAACTAATGCACAGGTAAAACTCAAATAAAAGATCTAACCAGAAGGTTCGACTTAAGAACTCCGGTTGACAAAAGAAATCAAAACGAACGAAGCAACGAAGACAAACGGCAAAAGAAACAAGCTTCGTTTACTATTATGGATCTAGGGCAATTTTTACTATGGAAAAAAACTTATTTGAGTTGGCTAAACGGAAAGAAGGTTTCGAGACGAAACTCCAGGCTCTTGAATCGCCTGATTCCGATAAACGAGAGAAAAGTTAAACTAGAACGAACATCGGATCAGAGATCGCGATCAGAAAAACCGTGGATTTAATCCGAGAAAAAGAAAAACAACGAACGGTTAACGAACAAACGTTCGTTAACAGAAACTAAACAAAAACGCGTTCGTTAAAACGAACGGACGAGCAGGCGCTCTCTAAATAAATAAACCAGAGAAAACCGATCTATTTAAAAAAACGAAAACTAGGGTTTTCAAAAAAACCGGATCGGTTTTTTTCAGAAAATTGGGCGGCGGGGCGGCTACCTCAGCTCGGTCCGGCGGGGCTCCGGCGGGTCGACGGCTATGCGGGGCGGCAGCGGCGTGCGGCTCGGGCGGCGGCAGGCGGCAGGCGGCGCCGATGCGGGGCGACGGCGGTGGCTCCGGCTCTAAGGGGGGCCCCGGGGTGGCTATTTAAAGGAGGGGGGTGGCTGACTTGGGGAGGGGGTCGGCGGTGTAAGGTGGCTCCGGCTCGGACTCCTCCTCGAGTCCGGCGGGGAAGGTGGCGGCGGCGGCTGGGCCGGCCTGGCTCGGCTGGGCCCTTGGCCCAGCGGGCGTGGGGGTTTTTTTTTAATAATTTCGCTGCGCCTAAAAAAATTCTAGAATAAATAAATAGAAATCTAAAAATGCCAAAACAAATTTTCTCTGTCTAAATAAAATATTTAGAACAGGATGAACATTTTTTGGCTCTAAATGCAATTTTTGAAAACATGCAATTTTTCCTAAATTCAAATAAAATAGCAAATAAAACTAAAATAAAACCTTATTTGATTTTTTATTAAATCCTCAATATTTCTTTATTTTTGGGAAAGTCATTTTGTTCCCTCTCTCATATTTTGATAATAGAAATAATTGAAGATAAAATAAATAAAATCAAATGATCCTATTTTTTCAAAATTTGAGAAAACTCAAATATGAAAATAACGAAATCCCCAACTCTCTCCGAGGGTCCTTGAGTTGTGTAGAATTTCTAGGTTCCACCAAAAGCAATAAAATATGATATGCAATGATTTTCTATTGTATAACATTCCAAATTGAAAAAAATTGGGATGTTACAGCTGCTGCAAGATCACGCTCCTCATCTAACAGGTCCGGCGAGTCCTGACGTGTTGTCTCATTATCTGCTTCAATATAAGCTACTACACGAGGCGAGTCATGACGCATGTCACTAGGAAGAACTGCCTCCGCTCCATAAACCATGAAGAAAGGTGTGTAACCCGTGGATCTGTTGGGTGTGGTGTTGATGCTCCATAACACAGAAGGTAGCTCCTCAACCCAACAACCCCGTGTCCGTTTTAAAGGAACCATAAGCCGGGGGTTTAATACCTCTAAAAATTTCTTGATTTGCCCTCTCCGCTTGACCATTAGATTGGGGGTGAGCCACTGATGCTATATCAAGCCGGATGTGCTCACGTTGGCAAAATTCCTCCATCTCTCCCTTTGACATATTAGTACCATTATCAGTTATAATACTGTGTGGAAAGCCAAACCGGAATATCACCTTTTTGATGAACTGGACTGCCGTGGCCACATCACACTTACTGACTGGCTCTGCTTCCACCCATTTGGTGAACTTGTCAACTGCCGCTAATAAGTGGGTCTTCTTATCTTTGGATCGCTTGAAGGGTCCCACCATATCAAGCCCCCAAGTTGCAAACGGCTAAGTTATTGGAATCATCCTCAACCCCTCAGGCGGAATATGAGCACAGGTGCAAATTTTTGACAACCGTCACATCGTTTAACCAAATCCTCTGCATCAAGGTGAGCCATTAAGCAATGGCAACCCTGACGAAAATCCTTAGCCACCAAAGACTTTGAACCGGCGTGGTGACCACAATCCCCTTCATGGATCTCTCACAAAATCTCACAGCCCTCCTGAGGAGAAACACAACGCTGAATTGCTCGTCTGATACTATAACGATGTAACTCCCCGTTGTTTATGGTCATGGACTTGGAACGCCGGATTACCTGCCGGGCCAAGGTCTCATCTTCTGGTAACTCGCCCCGGTTCATGTAAGCCAGGTATGGGATTGTCCAATCCAGAATGATATGCAAAGCTGCCACCAATTGAGCCTCCGGACCAGGGACAGCCAACTCCTCCTCTGTTGGTACTTTGACCGACGGATTATGCAGTACGCCCAGAAATATATTTGGTGGGACCGGTTTACGCTGAGAACCAAGGCGGCTTAAAGCATCCGCCGCTTCGTTCTTTCGCCGGTCTATATGGTCCACCTGATAACCCTTGAAGTGACCAGCTACTATGTCCGCCTCTCGTCGATATGCAGCCATGAGTGGGTCTTTAGAATCCCAAGTGCCAAACACTTGCTGAGCCACTAGATCCGACTCCCCGAAGCACTTAACCCGGCTTAAGTTCATCTCCTTAGGCATCCAAAGACCGTGGAGTAAGGCCTCATACTCAGCCGCATTGTTAGTATAGGGGAACATTAAGCGGAGAACATAACAAAACTTGTCACCTCGTGGGGAAGTTAGTATGACTCTAGCCCCTGAACCCTCCAACTGTCTGGACCCATCAAAGTGAATAGTCCAGTATGTGTTATCTTGTTTTTCCTCTGGTGCCTGCAGCTCTGTCCAATCATTGATGAAATCCACGAGTGCTTGAGATTTAATGGTTGTGCGAGGTGTGTATTTGAGCCTGTGAGGTCCAAGCTCAATAGCCCACTAAGCAATCCGGCCAGTCGCTTCTCTGTTTTGAATGATATCTCCCAGAGGGGCTGAACTGACCACTGTGATAGGATGACCCTGAAAATAAGGTTTGAGCTTCCGGCTTGCCAAAAATACTCCATACACCAGCTTCTGCCAATGTGGATATCGCTGCTTTGATTCAATGAGCACCTCACTGATGTAATAAACCGGCCGTTGAACCAGATATTCCTTTCCAGCCTCCTTGCGCTCTACCACAATAGCCACGCTAATAGCTCGGGCATTAGCAGCCACATAGAGCAATAACGGCTCTTTATTGATCGGAGTTGCAAGCACAGGCGGTTCAGCTAACTGCCTCTTTAGATCCTCAAATGCTTTATTAGCTGCCTCGCCCCAGACAAAATTGTCTGTTTTCCTCAGCATCTGGTATAAAGGGATATCCTTCTCCCCAAGACGACTGATAAACTGTCTCAAAGCCGCAATCCGGCCGGCCAAATGTTGAACATCATTGATACACTTCGGTTTAGCCAAAGATGTAATTGCTGAGATCTTTTCCGGGTTAGCCTCAATGCCTCTGTTTGACACCAGAAAACCCAAAAGTTTGCCTGTCGGGACACCAAAGACACACTTTTCCGGATTGAGCATCATTTTGTAAACCCGGAGGTTGTCAAAGGTTTCTCTCAAATCATCTATCAAAGTTTCTTCCTTCCTGGATTTTATCACAATATCATCTACATATGCATGAACATTGCGCCCAATCTGCTTATGAAGGCAATTCTGAACACAGCGTTGATATGTCGCCTGAGCACTCTTGAGCCCGAAAGGCATGGAGACGTAGCAGAGGGCTCCATAAGGAGTTATAAAAGTTGTTTTCTCCTGGTCCTTCGCTGCCATTTTGATCTAATGATAACCAGAATAAGCATCCAGAAAACACAAATGGTCACAACCCACCGTGGCATCAATGATCTGATCGATACGAGGGAGGGCAAAGGGATCTGCAGGGCAAGCCTTGTTCAAGTCTGTGTAGTCTATACACATACGCCAAGTGCCATTTTTCTTAAGAACCAACACCGGATTAGCCAACCATTCTGGGTGAAATACCTCCATGATAAACCCTGCGGCCAACAGTCGAGCTACCTCTTCACCAATAGCCTTGCGCCTTTCTTCATTAAAGCGGCGGAGAAACTGCCGGACCGGTTTAAACTTAGGATTGATGTTAAGTGTGTGCTTAGTGAGTTCCCTCGGTACACCTAGCATGTCAGAAGGTTTCCATGCAAAGATGTCCCGATTCTCAGAGATGAACTCGATGAGCGCGCTTTCCTATTTGGGATCTAGGTTAGCGCTGATGCTGAACTGCTTTGATGTATCCCCAGGAACAAAATCAACCATTTTGGTATCTGTGGCCGATTTAAACTTCAACACCGGATCGTGCTCTGTAGTTGGCTTTTTCAAAGAGGTCATATCAGCCGGATCAACCTTGTCTTTATAAAACTTTAGCTCTTTTGTGGCACAAACCGACTCAACATAAGCCGCATCACCTTCCTCACATTCCAAAGCGATCCTTCTGCTTCCATGCACTGTGATGGTACCCCTATGGCCTGGCATTTTAAGCTGTAGATAAACATAACACGACCACGCCATGAATTTAGCATAAGCCGGCCTCCCAAATAGAGCGTGATACGGGCTTTTGATTTTTACCACCTCAAAAGTCAATGTTTCTGATCTTGAATCATGATCATCTCCAAAAGCCACTTCTAAGGCTATCTTTCCCACTGGATACGCAGACATACCGGGCACCACACCATGGAAAATAGTGTTTGACGGTTTAAGATTCTTGTCTGTCAATCCCATAGGACGGAAAGTATCATAATAGAGAATGTTGATACTGCTTCCCCCATCCATGAGCACCTTGGTGAACTTATATCCTCCAACTTGAGGTGCCATCACTAAGGCCAGATGACCCGGATTGTCAACCCGGGGCGGGTGATCTTCTCTACTCCATAAAATGGGTTGCTCAGACCAGCGCAAATACTGAGGCGCCGCCGGTTCAACAGAGTTCACTACCCTCTTGTGAAGCTTCTGATCGCGCTCACACAAGCTAGTGGTGAAGACATGATATTGCCCACTATTTAACTGCTTAGGATGGCTCTGATAACCCGACTGCTACTGCTGCTGGTTCCCTTGATGGTTGTTTCCCTGGTTGCCCTGGTTACCTTGACTGTTGTGTCCAGTTTGATTGCCCTGAAATCCTGAACCGGAATTGCCGCCTCCGTAACACGGCCCATGGAAACCACCTCCTGAACCACCGGGCGGGCCATTATCATACTGAAACATATTGGAGTTCTTGAAATCTCGCATGATATAACAGTCCTTCCAAAGATGTGATGTTGGCTTCTCCTTGGATCCATACTTTGGACAAGGTTGATTTAGCAGTCGCTCCAAGTTGGGACCTGAACCTCCGCCCCTCTGGGGCTGCTTACCTTTACGGCGCTGACCATTCTCCTGAGCATTGGTGTTAGCTATATCTGGCCATGGGCAGCCCGGCCCGGTCGGCCCGACCCGACCCGGCCCGAAAAAGCCCGTCCCGGCCCGGCCCGACATTGTCCATGGGCCGGGCTCGGGCCTAGGTTTTGAGCCCGAAGCCCGGGCCGGGCCGGGCCCGGGCCCATCAATTTCGCCATTTAAGGAAGAGGCCCGGCCCATGGCCTGAGGCCCGACGGGCTTTAGTGTGATTGGCCGGGCTTGGGCCCGATGTTTAGGCCCGATGGTCGGGCCGGGCCGGGCTCGGGCCTGGGTTTTTTGCATCGGGCTTTGGTTGGCCCGGCCCGAAGCCCGGCCTGGCCCGAGGAATGGCCAGGTATAATGTTAGCTACAGAGTCCAAACTGTTTTCGGCCTTGCGCTTACCATTGTTCCCGTGGCCCGCCGGATTATGCTGCTGACCCTTGGTGTTGTCGTTCTCTTTCCCTTTCCCCGGTTTGTCCTCCTCTGAGTCAGGGTCTTTGGTATTATCTGAATCGGCGTACTTAACCAAAACGGCCATGAGTGTTGACATGTCATTGTAGTGACGTTTGAGCCTTCCTAACTTCTATTTAAGTGGCAAAAAATGGCAATTGCCCTCCAATTTTAACACTGAAGTGTCTGCATTGATACGATCCGACAAATGCAAAATAGCCGAGACTCGCTTTACCCAATGAGTCGTGGACTCCCCATCTTCTTGGACACAAGCGGCCAGATCCACAATTGACATGGGCTGCTTACAAGTATCTTTGAAGTTCTGGATAAACCGGTGCCTCAATTCAGCCCATGATCCGACAGATCTAGTTGGTAAGCTCTTCAGCCAAGTACGAGATGTCCCTTCTAGCATCATGGTGAAATACTTAGCACATACTACTTCATCCACATCTAACATCTCCATCGCCATCTCGTAACTCTCAACCCATGCCTCTGGCTGTAGATCGGCGGTGTAATTGGGTACCTTACGAGGACCTTTGAAGTCCTTGGGAAGTCGCACATTACGTAAAGCGGGGGTGAGACATGGCTCCACACGTGGCTCTACCGAACTGGCAGGGTAAACGAGAGTAGGTTGACGGGCTCCGTGCAGAGTTGCTAACTCGGCTTCTCGACTTGCCCGGCCATGATCCACCACATCTTGCGCATTAGCACCTCCCCGAGCCGGGCTGTGCCCATGAGGTGTGTTACGGCGATGTGCGCTGCTTGATACGGCCGGCTCGTCCTCAACGTGCCTGCTGTTGCTCCGGCTTGGATGCGGGGTGGAATGAATCCTCTCATGACTATGTGAATAAGCCTGCTGCTGATTTAAAGCTGTTTGAAGGAGTTCTCTGGCTCGTCGTGCCTCAATCGCCACTAGTGATTTACCGTCGATTGGGAGCGCTGCCAATCATGAAGCAGCGGCCATGATGTTGTCCAATGGGTTGGAGTAATGCCCTGGGGGTGTTGGAACATACTGTGGCACAATGTTGTTCTGACAAGGCGGGTCCATCGTGCGTGGCTGAACCGGCGCTCCTGTTTCCGGTGCCTCCGTCCGGTTTAATATTGGCCGGTCGCTAGTTCCTGCTCCTGGTGTGTTGAAGAGATTCCTTGCCTCATAACTCGATGGGAGATGCGATCGGTATCTTCTTCTCATGACTTGCTCCGAGGCATTCTGATCCAACCTAAGCCGGTAGGCCTGAGATTCCAACTCGGCCCGCTCTGCAGCCATCCTAGCGTTCTCTACCACTAGGTCCGCTTTAGCCTAAGTTATCTGATCTTTCACCTTTGCGATCTCCACGTTGTGCTGATCCCGGGCTGCCACATCCACTTCTGCGGCAATCAATGTTGCCAATCGTCGAACAATTGAGACAAAACTTGAGCCGGAGGCGGCGCAGAGCCCCCTGCCCCCGCCGGTGTGGCTGTTGCTGAACTGGAGAGCATTGCCGCGGCGGTTGATGAGTGGGGTGCCGATTGCATACCGGCCATGAAGATAGCAACCCGGTTTGGAAGATCAAGGGAGTCCGGAATACTGTTGCCCTTGGAGCCTCCATCAATCCAGCCATCCTGCAGCTGATAGAGCGATTCGGTTTCTCCGGAAGACTCGTTGTTGGAGCAGACAACGGTTTATCCATCAGATGCCGGTCCATCCTTATATTACGCTCCGTGGATGACACCTACGAAAACATGATTTTCCATGGGCTGAACCGGGGAAGGGCTTGCACGCTGAGCCGTCTCGATGATGTCGGTGCCGATGTCCGGCACAGGGCCCGGTTCGCCGATCTAGCCGATGAAGACGTGAATCCCACCAAAGGGGACCCGGTACCCGTATTCGATTGAATCGGCCTCGGGGCCCCAGCCTGCGTTGTCGATGTAGAGCTTGCCACGACGACTCTTTGTCATCTGGCCGACAACGTACCCCTTGAGTCCATCAAAGCTGCCCTTCAAGAGCTCGAAACCATCGTGCGATAGCCCCATGATGGGCGCCAACTATCGTGGGTTTGTCACAGCAGATGTCCTCGTAGAAGGACTTAGTCGTGGAGCCATCGCTACGGGTTAGCTTAAAGGGGTTAAACCGGACAAGGGGGACACGAGGGTTTTATACTAGTTCAGCCCTTTCGTGGAAGCTAAAAGCCTATGTCTAGTTGTGATTGGTATTGCTAGGGTTTCGAAGTCGAGGGAGCGAATCCGCTTTGCCTGGCTCTCGAGTTGTTGTTTGTCGTCCCTCAACCGTCGCCGGGTCGACCTTTTATATATACATAGGTCGACGCCCATTGGTTACAGAGTCCCGAGGCCAGATCATCATCGCGTCCAACTCGGTCTCTATCTCTCCTATCTTACAATACAAGTCATATGATAATGCCGGTTTACATCTACAGGCCTTAACCCGCCTTTGGGCCTTGGGCCTTCGTAAAGCGCCACCATCCTTTGTTTTCGTGGGCTTCTATTCTTCATATAGTTAACCCGGCTACTCCTGGCCGGTTTACGTCCAGTAGTAATATCCCCAAAAATATTACTGATGTGGTGAAATTAACTTGTGCACTGAGTCACTCAGACTCTTTTACTAGACGGGTTACCTCATAACCGAATAGTGATCATTCCCGAATCACAATTGAAACCAACACTTTGGTTCCCACCATGTTCATCTTCATGTTCTCACAAATCATCACATAACCAGTACCAAACAACAAATATTTAGTGTGCAAGATTACTTATTAATGTTGATCCACGGTGTGACTTACTCACGAGCTATGTCCGTAATCGAGGACACGGCTATCGATAGATTAAATACACTCTATAGAGGTAGAGCACTTTACCCTCACCACAGAATCCATGGCCTCGTCTTCCGATTCGGGTGGACCAACGGCATTCCGGCGAAACCCTCCCATTGCCATGACACTCTCCCGGCCACTCCGACTTACTCCCCACTAGGCTAAGTCATAGGTGGCCCCGTGCCTACCAAAGGCATCAACGACCACCGTCATGGAAAAATGGTCCCAAACGGGGACAAGGTACCATAACAACAAACGGGCACACAAGGTTTTGTCTGCTTACCGAGCCAGGGACCGCACGCGCATAACCATCCATTATTGGAGGTATCGACCAAAGGCATGACAACGGACCAAATGAAGACCTTCCCATAAAGGCAAATGTGGTCGCACTAGGAAACACTCGATTCAGTGGCACCATGACTCGATCAATGTTATGTTCATGTTGAATTAACCTCGGGTTTAACTTGAGAATAAAATAACTCGAGTCACCATATGCCATGATCATGCAACTATTCGAGATGCAAAACATACCACTCAAAGTAAATAGATCAACATCATGAAAGTTTCCTTCTTGCACTACTCATCATTAAACTTTACTGGTTCTACTTTACTGGGTTTTATCACTCATCATTTTAGTTACACCATAATACATTAAAGTCAATTTATCACATAAACAAACTTCCATAATTCATAAAAAACATAACCAAACAATCAAACTTTCTCTACTGCCTTAAACTAGCTCATGCATTCAACCAGTACTATAACTAAGCATTTCAAGCATGACAAAATAACTAGCATAAGAAATATTCATTTAAATAATTAAATGCATGCAAATAACTCATATTGTAGGGTTGAAAGTATGTCTAGAGGGGGGTGATTAGAATATTTGACCAAATAAAACTTATCATTTTCCCAATTTTAGTTCTTGGCAGATTTTAGCAACTTTGGACAAGTCAAGAAATCTTAACACAATTCAAGCAAGCACGCAAAGAGTATATGAGCTGCGGAAAGTAAAGCATGCAACTTGCAAGAATGTAAAGGGAAGGGTTTGGAGGATTCAAACGCAATAAGAGACACGGATGTTTTTTTCATGGTTCCGATAGGTGGTGCTATCATACATCCACGTTGATGGAGACTTCAACCCACGAAGGGTAACGGCTGCGTGAGTCCACGGAGGGCTCCACCCATGAAGGGTCCACGAAGAAGCAACCTTGTCTATCCCACCATGGCCGTCGCCCATGAAAGACTTGTCTCACTAGCGCTAGATCTTCACGAAGTAGGCGATCTCCTTGCCCTTACAAACTCCTTGGTTCAACTCCACAATCTTGTCAGAGGCTCCCAAGTGACACCTAGCCAATCTAGTAGACACCACTCTCCAAGAAGTAACAAATGGTGTGTCGATGATGAACTCCTTGCTCTTGTGCTTCAAATGATAGTCTCCCCAACACTCAACTCTCTCTCACAGGATATGGATTTGGTGGAAAGAAGATTTGAGTGGAAAGCAACCTGGGGAAGGCTAGAGATCAAGATTCATATGGTAGGAATGAAATATCTTGGCCTCAACACAAGTGTAGGTGGTTCTCTCTCAGAAAAAGTAAGTTGGAAGTGTAGGTTCGTTTTGATGGCTCTCTCCACGAATGAAGGGGAGGTCGAGGGGTATATATAGCCTCCACACAAAATCTAACCGTTACACACAACTTGCCAATCTCGGTGGGACCGAATTGATAAACTCGGTCGGACTGATTCAGCAAATCTAGTGACTGTTAGGATTTTCGATGGGACCGACATGCAACTCGGTAGGACCGATATGGTTAGGGTTAGGGCATAACGTAATCTCGGTAAGACCGATTACACAAACTCGGTGAGATCGACTTTGGTAATAAGCTAACCAGAGAGTTGGTCAAGTAAACTCGTGGGACTGATTCGCTCATTTCGGTGAGACCGAAATGTTATGAAAGGGAAACCGAGAGTTTACATTGCAATCTCGGTGGGACCGAAACGTTATGAAGGGAAACAGAGAGATTACAATCCCATCTCGGTGAGACCGAGATCCCTATCGGTGAGACCGATTTTCCTAGGGTTTGTGGCAGTGGCTATGACATCTGAACTCGGTGGCGCCGGATAGAATGAATCGATGGTGCCGAGTTTGACTTTTGGTTTAGGTCATATGTGGATGTGAGAAAGTAGTTGAGGGATTTGGAGCATATTACTAAGCACTTTGAGCAAGAGCCTCATTAGGCAACACCTCATCCGTCCTTCATAGTATTGGCTTTTCCTATAGACTCAATGTGATCTTGGATCACTAAAATAGAAAATGTAGAGTCTTGAGCTTTGAGATTGAGCCAATCCTTTTGTCCTTAGCATTTTGAGGGGTCCACTTTTCTCATCCATGCCATGCCAATCATTGAGCTTTCCTGAAATATTAATCTTGAAATAGCATTAGCTCAATGAGCTATATGTTGTTAGGAATTACCAAAACCACCTAGGGATAGTTGGACTTTCAATATCCCCCTTTTTGGTAATTGATGACAACATATAGATCAAAGCTTCAACAAATAATAATAAGAGTGAAAAACATTGTCGCTTTGAGAAGTATGTGAAAAGAAAGAGCTCCCCCTAAATTTTTGCATAGTTTAAGATTTGCTTTGGACTGCAAATGCACAATGAGTTAGGATCATAGGTTACTCTTCCATGTCACATACTACTTGGTGGAGCGCTCAAAATGATAATAATTAAATACATGCACTCATCACCAAGAAAAGTGAATGATCATATGGGGATATAAAAGGATAATGTCATCCAACAAGCATTAAGGTAGCATATGATCAAACACATGATCATCCAAGTATCACACAAAAGCATAAAGTATCTCAAACAAGCAAATAACAAAGTTCAACCACCAAACAATAAGAGAGAACAAAAAGAAACACTCTCTCTCGAAGCCTATGATCTATACATTTTCTCCCCCTTTGGCAACAAGTTACCAAAAAGTTCATAAAAATGCATAGTGCTAGATCGACTCTCAGGTTTGGTCTCCAGGTGGTGGTGTAGATAAAACTCCAAGGACGAAGGCATCAGTTGATGTAGATGGAGCTGGTGGAGTGGGTGCTGGAGCTGGTGGCACTAAAGCTATAGCGGTGCAGATGAAGTTGCTCTGGTGTCTGTAACTGGCACTGCAGGAGATCTCTGTCCTCTGGGCACTCTAGAAAAAGCATCAGTGATAGACTTTCCCTTCTTCTCCTGCACTTCATCCTGAAGTTGCTCAACAATTGACTGTATCTCTATGACCTTCACATCTAAATCATAGAACTTCTGCTCCATGATCCTCTCCAAGCTCTCCTGGTTTTGAGTCAGGGTGGCCAGTCCCTTCTCAATCCTCAGAGTGGAGGCAATCAAGTAGCCAAGCTGATCTTGCTTGCTCTTCAGAACATACTGAGATGCCTCGTCAATGGTTGGCATCTTTGCAACCTTTTCAGTCCTTGCCTTCTCCCTCTTTGCTTGTGCTTGCACAGAAGATGGTGCATTCTCATCCATCACCACAGTGTTGTCCTCAAAGTCTGGGTAGATGGGCATGTGTTCCTTTCCCAAGAGATATGTGCCAATGCCCATCTTGGAGTTTATTAGTTCCTGGATCTGTGGGGCATACCCACAACTTCTCTTCTGATCTGCAGCTGTTCTCTTTATGGTTTCCACAATTAGGCTCATGACTTTGAACTTTTGAGGCACATCAAATATGTGAAGCAGGTTAATTGAATGGCCTCTGATCATCTTGTGATCACCTAACTTTGGCAATAGAGTGTGCCTGAGGATCTGGTTGATTGTTGGCAAACCCGACAGAAGGTAATGTACTGATCCAAATTAGTGTGTCTCAAGAGCAACATCTGGGATCTCTCTGTACATATGTGACATGGTGTTGTGATCCTCCTTCTTCTTGGCATAGACATCCAAGTCATCTTCATTCTCCTCAGGATCATTGATCAATTTTGCCCATTCTCCAACTGTTGACTGGTATCTAGTACCTTCAGACATCCAGACAATCCTTCCATCTGGGTAGAAATGAGCTCTGGAGTAGAACTGCATAATAAGCTCATCATTCCACTTTGTGAGCTTCTGAGCCACAAACTCATCAGCTCCACATGCCTTGAAGCTGTCATATACACCAGGGAAGTGATCCTCATTTTCCTCAATGAATTTCCAATCAACCCATCTCATGTCACACACTATGGGCTTCTTGTCAAGTAAAACATTCTCATAGAAGTCCTACTGTTCCTTTGTATGGAACCTATAGTCCACATCAGTCCTTCTCCTGGTGGCATATGGATCATACTCTCTCCATAGCCTCAATCCTGAATCCTTCCTAATTTTTATATTATCTGCAACTAGGTGTGCATCATTGTGATCAGGGATCTTGGGCTTCAACTTCCTCAAAACAACATAATCCTCTTCTTCTTCAGCAACTTGAGGCATTGGGGCCTTGTTCTTCTCCTCGGCATGGATGTTCCTGGTGCTCCTCTTGGGTTTTGGCTTTGGAGCTGGAGCAGCAGTCTTAGGAGCAGTTTTGGGCTAAGATGGAGCATCCCCTACCTTAATTGCATCTCCCATAAGCTTTTGAGCTGTGGGTGCTAGTGCTGCATCCTCTTCCTCTTCATCTTCAACATTATCTCTCATAATTGATGATCTGCCAAGCACTCTGGCAGTGGTCTTCTTGACCCTTTCCTTCCTTTTCTTCTCTTCCACAACCTGTTTTTGGGTGCAGATCCCAAAGTTTCTTGAGTCGATGTTCTGGCCTTTGACATAGGAATTCTCTTGGCAGGAATCTTTGTCTTCATTCCTGGCTTAGTGGCAGCAGTTGTGCCATATTCCTTTTTCAGGACTTTCCTCTTTGAGGTGGCCTCTTCCTCAACAGCCACATAGTCCTCATCCTCAGAATCTGAAGTTGCTGGGTGTACTCCTGCTTCCCTCATCAAAGCTGCTAGAGGGACTAGTGCCCTCACTCATGTTAACTTGCTCCTCAGACTTGGTCTGACTATCACTCTGATCTGACATGATGCAAACACTGACAGCAGAGCCTGTGAATAGATTATATATGAGGTAGATTGGATGAGCATCACAAAGTACAGAGGTTTTTGTAAAAAAATGAGTTAAAAACTTAGTTTTCGTTTTCCACAGAAAGCATTTCGGATCTACCAATTTGAAAACTCGGTGATACCGAAGCAGCTTTTGGAACCTAAACTAGTGAACTTGGTCAGACCGAGTCATAGTTCGGTGGCATCGAGACTGCTAGGGTTTCACAAAGAATTGAACTCGGTCACACCGATTTGCAGTTCTTAGTCAGACCGAGAATCACATGTGCAATGGCCTTAGCCAAATCAGTGGAACCGATTTCAACAACTCGGTTGGTCCGAGATGATTTCAGCGGAAACCTAACCCTAAATTTTCAATCCACACCTAAACTACGGAGTGATTTCGCTGGATAGAGTGGTCTCAATCATGGCAAGATACATGGCAAAACAATGTGCTAGGAATCGGAGTGAGATTAGCACAAGGATCAAGTCCATTCCCTAAGTGTGGCGATGGACCTGCTACGGCGGCAACGGCGGAGACGATTTCCGTTGACGGCGGCGGAGACCAGCGGCAGGAGGCAGCTAGCGATGAGGACAATCCGGAGACCCAGGGAGGCAGAGTAGGCTGAGCGCGGGCGAAGGGGTTCAGAGAATTTTCCAAATTTTGGCCCGGGGATATATATAGCCTGACCTTGTCGGTGTGACCGAGTGGAACAACTCGGTGGCACCGATATGCATAACTGCAAGCAGTTACCGCAACTCGGTGTGACCGAAAAGTTCAAATCGGTTGCACCAAGATTGAAAACCTAGATCGACTTAGTGATCTCAGTATGACCGAAATGGATGAATCGGTCAGACCGAAACACACAAAGAAGTTTTGGAAGTTTAAGTCTATGACAAATCAGGGACTCCGAGTGCTCCTCACACAGAGTGGTTCGAATTTGACTTGATCAAACTTTGTGATGTAGCATGAATAGAGCTTGAGACAAGAAAAGCATAGATAGCTAGAGAAGGTTCTTAGGCATTCTTGTCCATCCACTAGGCAAAAGAAAAAGGAACCAAGCAAACAAAACAACAAGTGGATGTACTCGAATGAGGAAATTATGCAACCAACATGCTCACACAATAAAATGGCAAATGAAATGTGTGACAAAGCATGCACAACCAATTCTAGCATCTATCAAGCAATTGGCGATGACTAGGTCATCTATATATGAGTATATTGACTTAGGAGTCAAATGAGAACATTTGATCATAGGTCATACTCATCGTTTAAGCACAAGTGGGGTTACCACTTTTACATAAAGCGTTGTTGTGTTCACTCCATTAGAGTTACTTTAGCTCAATTCTTGGAGTAAAGCTCCCCCTAGATGTGAGATCCCCCCTAAGAGGGATGAACTAACCTTGGGTTTTGTCGATGATGACTTCATGTAGGTGTTGAAGATGTGGATGCTCAATGTTGATGTAGATCATTTGGAGCAATCCTTTGGAGTGAGTTGCACTTTCAATACCTACACGGGTTAGTCCCACAAGGAACAAACAAGGATATCCATAGACATAGAGTGATGCACACACCAGATGATGTCTATGAAAGCATTAGGTTACCTTGTCCCTTGTCTTACCAACAAGAGGGTTTGTGACTCCTTGAACTGGTGCAAGATGTCGAAGTTGATTGCACTTGTTCTTGCCAAAATGATAAGAGTGAAGTATGTTGGCGGAGTCACTCTCAGGAACTCTCTAGTTCTTCTTCTTCGGGATCCACATCATCTTGATGGGAATCCTTGGAGTTGTAGTCGTACTTGATGAAGTAGAACTTGATTTAGTCTTGGGAACCCACTTGACCAAGGCCTTGGGTGCTTCTTCAAATACATCAATTTCCTCTTGAAGCTTATTCTTGACTTTTTGCTCGTGGTCTTGTGGTGGAAGATCATCTTGAGCATGTGTCCCCTTGAAGGAAGTAGGATCATACTTATTTTGTTGAGGAACAAACTTCGTCTTGGGGTATTGATCTTCTTCCCACTCAACTCCATTGGCATTGAACTTTCGTTCAAAACCAACACCTTGGTTCTTCTGGTGTCTTCCTTGCTTGCATACAATTTCCTCGAATTGCTTACTCCCGGCAAGGCTCTTGTAAACACCTTTCTCTATAATTCCCTTCAAGAAGCTATTTTCTTGCTCAAGTGTAACTTGGCTAAGAGAATCATTAGTGGAATCAAGAGAACTACTAGAAGCAACAACATTGGATTTAGCATGATTATTGTCACTACTAGAGGAAGAATCTTTCTTGTTCTTGTTACTAGACTTGACTTGAGGCATGTAAGTGGATAAGAGTAAACACTTGGCAATGTAAGAAGAACATTTCTTGTGACGATCATCATTGATTGCCTTTAAGAACTCATGCTCTTGCTAAAGGTTGAGCTTTTCAAAACGTAATTTCTCACGAGTCCTTAAAAGTTCTCGATGATCTCCTAAGATAGTTTCATGAGCTAACTTAAGAGTGTTTAGTTCTTTAGTTAGAAACTCAATCTTCTCCTTATCATTGTCATTCGTTTTATCTTGATTAGCATGATTAATTGATGTTTCATCATAGTATTCATCACTAGAGTTGTCAACAAGTAAATCATCATCACCTAACAAGTCATCTTCATCACTACTGAAATCAACATACTCGGGGTGTGATACCTTTGGGCCTTTAGCCATGAAGCATCTTCCAAGTCCATCATTTCGTGAATCAAATATGTCATAGGAGTTGGTTGACACAAGTGCTAGACCGGCAACACCTTCATCTTGAGTATATTCGGAGTCGGAGTGATAGCTTCTCTCAGAGTGATTGTCGGAGTCGGAGCCAGATACCCATTCACCAACATGAGCTTGATGTCTTCGTTTTGTGTAGCTCCTTGATGACTTGTCCTTCCTTTCCGAATCCTTGCTTCTCCGGGATGTTCTTCGTTCATAACGATGATCTCTACTCCTTCTCTCTCTTGATGGTGATTCTTCTCTTCTACTTATACTTTTTGGAGAATCTTCTCTTCTCTTGTAGGGTGCCGTACACTCATTGGAATAGTGTTCGGGTCTTCCACAATTGTAGCAATTTCGCTCTCGACTAGAAGATATTTTGTCATTGTAGGACTATGACTTGGAACTTCTCTCTTTGCTTCTACTCTTGTAGAACTTGTTGAAGTTCTTCACCATTAGGCTCAATTCTTCATTGAAGGTTTGTTTCTCACTTGATGATGTGGGAGCTTCACATGAGGCTTTGTAAGCACCACTTTACTTGTTATGGAGCTCCTCATTATCCTTGAGTGACATCTCATGAGCAACAATTCTTCCAATGACTTCCATTGGCTTGAGATCTTTGTAATTGGGCATCATTTGGATCAATGTGCATATGGTATCATATTTTCCGTCCAAAGCTCTTAGGATCTTCTTGATGATGAATTTGTCGGTCATCTCTTCACTTCCTAAGTCGGCAATCTCATTTGTGATAAGAGCAAGCCTAGAGTACATTTCAGCGACACCTTCACCATCCTTCATTTTGAACTTGTCAAGCTGACTTTGAAGAACATCCAACTTGGATTCCTTGACGGAGTCTGTACCTTCATGCATATCAATCAAAGTATCCCAAATTTCCTTTGCATTCTAAAGACGTCTGATTTTGTTGAATTCTTCAGGGCACAATCCATTGAAGAGTATATCACAAGCTTGAGCATCGTATAGCAGCATCTTCAACTCGTCCGCGGTAGCTTCACGGTTCGGTTCTCTCCCATCAAAGACTTCACCTTGAAAGCCAATACACACAATAGCCCATACGGCGGGGTTATGTCCAAGAATATGCATTTTCATCTTATGCTTCCAACTAGCAAAATTAGTACCATCAAAGTAAGGACCACTATAGTGGTAATTTCCCACGCTAGACGCCCGCTACCTCTTGAGCACTGTGTTGGATTTCCCCGAAGAGGAGAGGATGATGCAGCAAAGTAGCGTAAGTATTTCCCTCAGTTTTTGAGAACCAAGGTATCAATCCAGTAGGAGGCTACGCGCGAGTCCCTCTTACCTACACAAAAACAATAGCTCAACGCAACCAACGCGCTTAGGGGTTGTCAATCCCTTCATGGTCACTTACGAAAGTGAGATCTGATAGAGATGATAAATAATATTTTTGTTCATTTGGTATAGATATGCAAAGTAAAAAAGTAAAAGCAATAGTAAAAGCAAAGCAATAATAAATTGATGGAGATTGATATGATGAGAAAGAGACCCGGGGGCCATAGGTTTCAATAGTGGCTTCTCTCAAGAGCATATGTATTCTATGGTGGGTGAACAAATTATTGTTGAGCAATTGACAGAATTGAGCATAGTTATGAGAATATGTAGGTATGATCATGTATATAGGCATCACGTCTGAGACAAGTAGACCGACTCCTGCCTGCATCTACTACTATTACTCCACTCATCGACCGCTATCCAGCATGCATCTAGAGTATTAAGTTAAAAACAGAGTAACGCCTTAAGCAAGATGACATGAAGTAGAGGGATAGTTTCATGCAATATGATAAAAAAATCCATCTTATTATCCTCGATGGCAACAATACAATACGTGCCTTGCTGCCCCTTCTATCACTGGGTAAGGACACCGCAAGATCGAACCCAAAGCTAAGCACTTCTCCCATGGCAAGAACAACCAATCTAGTAGGCCAAACCAAACTGATAATTCGAAGAGACTTGCAAAGATAACCAATCATACATAAAAGAATTCAGAGAAGATTCAAATATTATTCATAGATAGACTTGATCATAAACCCACAATTCATCAGTCTCAACAAACACACCGCAAAAAGATGATTACATCGAATAGATCTCCATAAGAGAGGGGGAGAACATTGTATTGAGATCCAAAAAGAGAGAAGAAGCCATCTAGCTACTAACTATGGACCCGTAGGTCTGAAATAAACTACTCACACTTCATCGAAGAGGCTTGGATGATGATGTAGAAGCCCTCCGTGATCGATGCCCCCTCCGGTGGGGCTCCGGAACATGCCCCAAGATGGGATCTCGTGGATACAGAAAGTTGCAGCGGCGAAATTAGGTTTTTGGCTCCGTATCTGATCGTTTGGGGGTACGTGGATATATATAGGAGGAAGAAGTACGTCGGTGGAGCAACAGGGGGCCCACGAGGGTGGGGGATTGCCTGGGGGGGGGGGGGGTAGGGCGCGCCCCCCTACCTCGTAGCCTCCTGTTACGTGCCTTGATGTAGGGTCCAAGTCTCCTGAGTTGTATTCGGTGAGAAAATCACGTTCCCGAAGGTTTCATTCCGTTTGGACTCCGTTTGATATTCCTTTTCTTCGAAACCCTAAAACAGGCAAAAAAATAGCAATTTTGGGTTGGGCCTCCGGTTAATAGGTTAGTCCCAAAAATAATATAAAAGTGGATAATAAAGCCCAATAATGTCCAAAACAGTAGATAATATAGCATGGAGCAATCAAAAATTATAGATACGTTGGAGACGTATTAAGCATCCCCAAGCTTAATTCGTGCTCGTCCTCGAGTAGGTAAATGATAAAAATAGAATTTTTGATGCGGAGTGCTACTTGGCATAATTTCAATGTAAATCTTCTTAATTGTGGTATGAATATTCAGATTCAAAAGATTCAAGACAAAAGTTCATGTTGACATAAAAATAATAATACTTCAAGCATACTAACAAAGCAATTATGTCTTCTCAAAATAACATGGCCAAAGAAATCTATCCCTACAAAATCATATAGTCTGGCTATGGTCTATCTTCACCACACAAAGTATTTAAATCATGCACAACCCCGATGACAAGCCAAGCAATTGTTTCATACTTATGCCATTTTCAAAACTTTTTCGACCTTCACGCAATACATGAGTGTGAGCCATGGATATAGCACTATATGTGGAATAGAATGGTGGTTGTGGAGAAGACAAAAAGAGGGGAAGATAGTCTCACATCAACTATTCATATCAATGGGCTATTGAGATGTGACACCCCAAAATTCTAACCTTATTTTATTAATTAAAATTTTGCCAGGAAATTTAAACTTTTATTTTCTGGATGTTCTTTTGGTTTCAGGTCCTTTTTTACCTTATTATTATGGAGTTTTTACCTCAAGTGGGAAAACTTTCCAAATATATTATTGGACTTGTTTGCCCTTTCAAGAAAAACATTTCTATTATCAGTGGAATTTATTTGCATAATTATTATTTTTCTAAGCTTTATTCCCTAAGGTGAATTTTCATTAATTTTGGAGCTCTATTTGAACTACAACCATTTGATAAATTTATTTAAAATTCCAACCAAAATTTAGAGATGTCATGATGTTTTTAAATCACTTTTATGCAAAAATATCTTCTGTTCATTGGAGATTTTGAGCTCTACACCAAGTTTTCAAATCTGGTCCAGTGGGCAATTTTGAACTGCAACCTATTTAAATATTTCTTTAAAACTTCCACCAAAATTATGGGATGTTCATAGGAGTATATTATTCAACTTTATGCAAAAACCCATTGATGTTCTTTGAAAGATTTGAGTGAATCAACCTTTTTTTCATTCTGGTCCAGCTTGGTGATTTGTACTGCATCCCTATTAAATTTTGCTCTAGTGACCATGAGATTTCTCCTGCTTGTAGTACACCATACCAAACCCTTATGTCCAGGAGGTTGGACTCATTGGAGCACTTTTGGTTCATGAAATTATGCCCTTTTCCTTCTGTCCAGAACTGGAATTTTGCAAAACTTACACTAACAAGTTTGAGCTTTTGGCAAACTAACCTCACCACCCTCTGTATCATCTAAAGAGACCCCAATCTGGAAATTTGGGCCACCCCAAGAGTTGCCTAGATGCCATTGGCATTCTGGCAAACACCTTGAGTGCATGGACAGCTTTGACATGATTTTTGTCCTTGCACTGTGACCTTGGACCTCTGGACAAACTAACATGTCCACTAAGCTCCTAGCTAACCCTAACCCAGGCCTGCTAATCCCCAGCCTCGCCCTAATCCTCTAGCAAGCCCTGGCCTTCTGTCGAGCAAGTCTCGTGCGTGCTTTGGGCGCGCCCAGAGCGCACGTTTTGCACGTGCGGGCGTCCGAGCCGCCGCGTCGCACGGCCGCCTCCCCACGCCCGCTCTGGCCTCTCCCCACTCGTAGCCAGCACGCCGCCCCTCCCTCTTCGCAGAGCCGCCCCTGGCGCCCTACAGCGCCGCCGTCAGGTCGGCCACGGCGGCTAGCGACCGGCCACAGTGGGGTCCTGCCCCGGACGGCGCCGCCCAAGCCACACGCGTGCGCCAGCTGCCCTCTGGAGCAGTCCAAGCTTATCCAGAAGCTCGTCTGCAAGCGCTCGTTGCCGCCACATCCCCTGCAGCAACAAAACGGCGGTTCGCCGCCGAGCTTATCCACGGCAGCCGCGGAGCTGACCCTGGCCGCCTATAAAAGGACCCCCGAGCTCAACGGAGCCCTTAGGCAACCTCAGGCCACTCCTCCAGGGCCCCCCATGGCCAGCCATCGATGACGGGAAGCCTTCTCCCTCGTCTCCGGCCGATTCGGCCGCCGCCACCTTCCGGCCCCATTCACCGCAACCAAAGTCCTCCCCGCCCATCCAGCGCCACCACCCGACTCCTCTTGGTCTTGCGAAGCTGCCCAGCCCCTCAAACGCAACCCAGAACCACCGTAGAGCAAAGCCCCAAACCACCCGAAGCCTCCTCCACCGCGGAGCTCGCCGCCGGCGACTCCTTCCACCCTCGACGACCCAACGACCACTAGGAGGACCGCCCCGGTCTGGCGGGTCCATCCCTGCCCTCGGATGCACTCGAGGAGCCGTCGTTCGCCGGTGTCGATTGCCGGAGTCCCACCTCTGCCCGAGCAAAGGAAGAGGAGGGGGAGACGACTCGTCAAACCTCACTAGTGGGCCCCGTGGACCCACTGTCAGTGACCCACGTGCCCGTCCACGCTGGATAGTGAAAGCGTAAAGTCTCGAGTACGTATCCCCTACCCCAAAAGCGTATTCTGCATCGAAGCGTTTTCCTTTTTCTGTTTTATTTTAAAAACAGAATTTGACTAAACTTTGACTAGCTATAACTTTTAAAATATAAATCCAAATGACATGATTCCTTTTTTGTTGTTTCCCAAATATTGTCTAGTTTATTTTCATATTTATTTCAAATTTTCCAAACAACTTCTTTTGTACTGTTTTTAAAGTATGTGTTAATTCAAATTTATTTAAAATAGGATTTGTTGGAGAGAGAAGAAAACTTTTAAAAGTTTTGGAGAGCACCTCACCTCTCCACACCTTGAAGGCAAGCATTTTTGAACCCTGGCATAATATTACCGTGTGATGTTTGATACAGTTACAACACCGCCGTGACATGGAGTATCAGTTATTTTCTTTGCGAGGATATGATCATACTCATGAGTGCATATTGGTGATCTCATATCACTGGAACTTGATAATTTTGCGATAGTAATCATTCTCACATGCCTTTTATGCCTACCAGAAGGAAGCCGAGAAAGCCTCTGTCTTGGGTAGACA
The DNA here is from genome assembly GCA_034509565.1 of Triticum monococcum. Taxonomy (NCBI): domain Eukaryota; kingdom Viridiplantae; phylum Streptophyta; class Magnoliopsida; order Poales; family Poaceae; genus Triticum; species Triticum monococcum. The sequence goes on along the minus strand of CM067842.1, from coordinate 67,505,330 downwards.
CGAGCTTATCTCTGGTTCCCCGTCGGGACGGTTGTGTCCGGTATGGCAGGATGAGGTATGATGAGTAGTGATACTGTATGTTGGTTTGAAACATATTTGTTATACTAATCATGCAGGAAAAACTTAAGCCTCCTGAGTCGGCCGTAGATCGAGTCTTGTTCCAGTAACCCCCATACTTGTTTCGTGCTGCCACTTGTCCCTGCCGTAGGTAGGGTACGGTTCAGTAAGTTGTCAACCCCTGTCTAGCACACACAGTACATAGATGCCATGGTGGAAGATACCGGCTGCATCCGATAGGCATGCCACCTGGTCCGGGGGCATGGGTGTTTCCGGTTGGGACCGAGAGGGGGGCACCCCTTAGAGCACGCGATAGAAATTTGATCCCATGCTTGGTTGTAGCCTCCCCACTTAGAGTTTTGCTTAACAGGTGTCGTGGGTGATTCCAGACACAAGTAAAGTTAAGCTGGTGTGTGCAAGTCAGGCGTGTTTTTGACTAAAAGACCGTCGACGGAATTAGTTCCGATGGACTAAAGGAATCCGTTACTCGTGGGTAAAGAGTACACCCTCTGAAGAGCTATTATACCTATTCGAATAGCCGTGTCCTTGGTTAAGGACTACAGTCTGGGATGGGTCAAGTGTCAGTCTTAGTGTCGGTCTTCCGAGGAAAAACTACTAAACCAGAACATTCATTATGACCGATGACGTATGATGATTATGATTATTATTATTATGAACTAACCATTTATGTTATTTGAATTATTGAGTATCCCTGGGACGGTTCTACCTCCTGGATATTGACCGTGATTATTCTTATATAAGCCCTTTATGTGGTGTCGCCCAGATGCCGGACTGTGGCTTGCGTGTTATTTCATTTACTTGTAAGCCCTTTATGTGGTGTCGCCCAGACGCCCGATTGTGGCATGCGTGTAATTTCATTTACTTATAAGCCCTTTATGTGGTGTCGCTCAGACGCCCGACTGTGGCATGCTTGTTATTTCATTTACTTCTAAGCCATTTATGTGGTGTCGCACAGACGCCCGACTATGGCATGCTTGTTATTTCATTTACTTATAAGCCCTTTATGTGGTGTCGCACAGACGCCCGACTGAGGCACGCTTCATATTTTTATCCCTTCAAGGCGTCGCTTCAGACACCCGATCGGTGCTTTTCATTTCTACTCCCTGATTGTTTACTCATGTTTTATTTGAATTATTTGCTTGCGTGCTTCATGAACCTTATTTCATAACTGACGAAGTGATCATGGAATATTTCAAAACATGATTATCAATGGCTATATTATACCTGTGTTCTTAATGTTTGCGAGTACTTTCAAAGTACTCACTGGCTTGTCCCTGGCTATTGTCTTGGCCAAATATCTTGCATGAAGAGGAGCGTTTTGATGACAGCCCCAGAACCTACGTAATGGTGATAGCAGCCTCGCGAAGATAGGAGTTATCCTGGTCAGCTGTTCCTGTGGGAAATGGAGTCCCATAGACACTGATGATCCGCAAACCGCTTCCGCCATCAACCACTAGAAACCAATTGTTGTACCCATAGGCCAGAATGGTCTTGTTCTTCATATTTTGTATTTTGCTTGGAGTTTCTATAACAAGTTGGTGTCTCATCAGCTAACAGTAATCCTGGGGCTGGTGAGCACAAGGGCCGCTTTTGGGAAATTAATACCCCAAAAATCCGGTCCTGACAAACTTGGTATCAGAGCCAGGCTGACCATTGGCTAATCCTGTCTTAGCCAGGTCGAAAAACCTAGGTAAACCAACCCCCCAGAACTTAACCAAAACCCCGACCAAGCTTCTCGTGTAAGATAGCCACACAGTGACCCGACACCTTTTGGCAGTCGGTGCCCAACCTATCAGCCTAGCATGTCGATCATGCGCCAGTGACCGGCTCCTAAATAGTCTTTTTTTCAAGCGTGCGAAGGAAGACTCCGTCCCCTTTTTCTATAAAAAGGGCACGCTAGCCTCAACCCAGCACAACACAGCCTCTGCCCCAAACCGAGCTATAATGCCTGGCCCCATTGTTCACAATGAGGCCACAGCAACCAACCTTGGAGGTTTTGTGACAGTGCTAGCAAACCTCACCCGCCGTGCCTTTGCATTAGAAGAGCCCCCAGAATATGTTGTGTACCAAGGGTCCATGAGCGGTGAGAGCCATCAATTTTGGGCCACCGTGCACGTCTATGGTAGGGGTCTATCGCCAGAACGCCCCTACAGGTTCACCGGAAGGACAACTTCCTTTGAGCCACAAGCCATCCAACTAGCTGCCCGAGAAGCTATAGTTTAGCTCCGGCACTTGTCGCCGAGAGTTAACTGTCGCTCATTCTACTACTACCCCAGCCGTGGCGGGTATGGTAGACCACCCCAAGTTGCCAACAGAGATCACGAGACGGATCCTGCATTATTGCATCTGGTGCGCTATGTAAGTGCACTAGAGGGACTGTTCGATCAAATCACCCTTGATCTGATCGCAGCTCGTGGAGAACTGATCCGCTGACCCCCAGCAAGAAGAGAAGATGAGCCCGACGCTGACAATCCAGTCGTGCTATTCGTACAATCAATCGAGACCTTGAGGTCAGCCCCAGCCATGAACCAAGGTGCTTTGATGACCCCAGAAGTGCTTCGTCGCCTTTTGGGAACACACTCCAACGGGATTGTGGCCAACAATCCCCGCGATGGTCATCATCACTACCCCGACCCTGCAGTTCCTCAACCCCCTCCAGCTAACCCCGTCGTTGAGGCTAATGGAGAAGCCTCGACAGCCACAAGGCACGCCCGCTTAGATATAAACGAGGTGGACCGAGTCACTCGAGTAGTACCGAGTCTCGGTATGTCCACAACTTGTAGTTGTGTGATCTTGTATCACTGCAATGTTATCTGCATGTGCGCCCCTAATTTAAATAGTAGCTATATTGATGTACGGTTACATTTATAATTCCGGGCATAGCTACCAAAACCAACCCCGACGGCACCCATAGTAACACGTCACTTTTGTGAGATGTGTGTATCTGTGGCTTTGACCCCGACCCCCATGAGAGTAGAACCAGCAAGCTAGTGCCCCTCACCGCGATGAATAACCCAGCCTAGTCACTATATAAAAGGCCACCTCGTGACCTTGCCGAGTACCCCTCATCTTGTGCGCAACCCTCACAACCATTTCTGGCCATGCCGAGCCCTAGCATTTATCTAAGAACCCCAGATGCAACCCCGGGTAGCTTTGTTAAAATATTGTGGGACCTTACCTGCAGTACCATGGGTTCTACCCAGCCACCCCAGTACGAGCTGCTCAAGCCAAGGATCACCTCATCCACCTCGAAATATTGGGCAGTAGTGCACATCCCTCCCGTAAACTCAAACCAAAACCCTACGGAAGTATCCTTCCTGGAGAAATCTATGCCGACTCCGCAGATGGCCATAGAAGCGGCTGCACACGAAGCACTTGTTCGCCTTCGATTCGCGGTACCCTATGCAAGCGAACGAGGGTATTACTACTTTCCGAGCCGTGCAGCACCTGGGGAAGTGACATCTTTTCCCGATGGACGAATCGAGAGAGACCCAGTACTGGCCAACCTTGTCCAGTATGTCATCGCTCAAGAGCGTTTGACGCAGTGAGTGATGGGTTATCTCCAGACCCTCGCTGATTTAAATCCTCAGATCGCCATCGGCAGACCACTAAGGCCCGACCAGGAGAGACGCGTTCATCAACTGGTCAAACCACTTCCCCCGATAGAAGAAGTGTGTGCCCCAGTACCAGAGACGTTTTCTCAGGACCCCGTCCAGTTGCCGTTCTCATTCTAGACGTCACTGCCTTGTTCTTTTATTCTAGCATTTAGCTAAGTGTTGTAACTCATGCGTGTTATTCTAAATTTTGTGCGATGAGATAAATTTTTGTGCAATTGTGGTGAGTAGTTTTTGCTACTGTAAATTTTTTCTAACTAATCTTTCTCTCACGAAAAATCCCGGAGTGAGATTTCTTTTCCCCTGAGTTGCTGCAGCATATATCTCCTCGCGACATGGATTTTTATTCACGCAGCACCACGGCAGCAGACTCACAACCACAACCACTCGAACACATACACTTCTCACAACAGCACGTAACCGCGTTGCATCTGGCTAACCATCTCCCTAGAACACCACAGTCTCTGAAGGAGAGATTAGTGGGTAATCATCTGGGTGCAAGGTACCCAGCATACCGACAACAGTTAGCACCCGACACCACACCTACTCCGCGTGATCACCGCCACCGCGGAGAGCCAACACTCGAGCGGCAGCATCACAACGATCATCGAGGATCATCGCACATAGGAGCACGGAGAGCCCCAGCAACGCCGCCAGCCCTCCGCACACCAAGATCACGTACCAGTCCGGCACCGCCCCCGCCATTAGAGCCTCGTCTCGAGCTTCTGTAAACGGAAATGGAGAAGGAGAAGGAGAAGCGAGGCCAGGTGTGAGGAAGAAGAGAGAAGCACCTTGGTCGTTTTATAGCTCGAGATCGGTGTACGGTGGGCGAAGTCCACCAGTGCCCCTCGTCGCCCGATCGCCGGTGTTCGGAGGCGAATCCGCAAGCGGTGCCGACAGCATGCTGGCCTGCGAGGTGAGTGCACGCTGCAGCGGCAGCTAGCACGCCGCGCACTACCACAGGTACGGCCTAGATGCCCTACGCGCTAGATGTCGCCGGTGGAGAAAGCGCGGGAAAGCGCGTAGGAGAGAGGAAGAAGAAGAGACTGACAGTGGTCCCTGGGTCCACCTGTCAGCTAGAGAGAGCACTGTGCCCTCTGGTACGACCAGCGTATTTTAGAATTTAAAGTTTATTCTAAATTTCCTGTATCCCAACGTAGAAATCCCTCATTTTCACCTAACCATGGATTTTTTTCACGCAGCGCCAGTGTTCCACACTGTAGTTTTACACCACTTATTGCCCTCTCTCGGTAACCGCACTTTTATTGCATAAGTAAAGTGGTTATTTTTGAAATGCTAAGAGTAATATGTTCAAAACAGCTTTTAGCAAATCTCGAGGACGGGATTTTTTCTTAAGGGGGGTAGTGTTGTGACACCCCAAAATTTTAACCTTGTTTTATTAATTAAAATTTTGCCAGGAAATTTAAACTTTTATTTTCTGGATGTTCTTTTGGTTTCAGCTCCTTTTTTACCTTATTATTATGGAGTTTTTACCTCAAGTGGAAAAACTTTCCAAATATACTATTGGACTTGTTTTCCCTTTCAAGAAAAACATTTCTATTATTAGTGGAATTTATTTGCATAATTATTTTTTCTGAGCTTTATTCCCTAAGGTGAATTTTCATTAATTTTGGAGCTCTATTTGAACTACAACCATTTGATAAATTTATTTAAAATTCCAACCAAAATTTGGAGATGTCATGATATGTTTTTAAATCACTTTAATGCAAAAATATCTTCTGTTCATTGGAGATTTTGAGCTCTACACCAAGTTTTCAAATCTGGTCCAGTGGGCAATTTTGAACTGCAACCTATTTAAATATTTCTTTAAAACTTCCACCAAAATTATGGGATGTTCATAGGAGTATATTATTTAACTTTATGCAAAAACACATTGATGTTCTTTGAAAGATTTGAGTGAATCAACCTCTTTTTCATTCTATTCCACCTTGGTGATTTGTACTGCATCCCTATTAAATTTTGCTCTAGTGACCATGAGATTTCTCCTGCTTGTAGTACACCATACCAAACCATTAAGTCCAGGAGGTTGGACTAATTGGAGCACTTTTGGTTCATGAAATTATGCCCTTTTCCTTCTATCCAGAACTGGAGTTTTGCAAAACTTACACTAACAAGTTTGAGCTTTTGGCAAACTAACCTCACCACCCTCTGTATCATCTAAAGAGACCCCAATCTGGAAATTTGGGCCACCCCAAGAGTTTCCTAGATGCCATTGGCATTCTGGCAAACACCTTGAGTGCATGGATAGCTTTGACATGATTTTTGTCTTTGCACTGTGACCTTGCACCTCTGGACAAACTAACATGTCCACTAAGCTCCTAGCTAACCCTAACCCAGGCCTGCTAATCCCCAGCCTCGCCGTAATCCTCTAGCAAGCCCTCGCATTCTGTCGAGCGTGTTTTGCACGTGCGGGCGCCCGAACCGCCGCATCGCACGGCCGCCTCCCCGCGCCCGCTCAAGCCTCTCCCCACTCGCAGCCAGCACGCCCGCCCCCTCCCTCGCCGCAGAGCCGCCCCTGGCGCCCTACAGTGCTGCCGTCAGGTCGGCCACGACAGCTAGCGACCGGCCACAGAGGGCTCCTGCCCCGAACGGCGCCGCCCGAGCCACACGCGTGCGCCAGATGCCCTCTGGAGCAGTCCGAGCTTATCCACAAGCTCGTGTGCAAGCGCTCATCGCTGCCATGTCCCCTGCAGCAACAAAGCGGTGGTTCGCCGCCGAGCTTATCCACGGCAGCCACGGAGCCGACCCTGGCCGCCTATAAAAGGACCCTCGAGCTCAACCGAGCCCTCAGGCAACCTCAGGCCACTCCTCCAGGGCCCCCCATGGCCAGCCATCGACGACGGGAAGCCTTCTCCCTCGTCTCCGGCCGCTTCGGCCGCCGCCACCTTCCGACCCCATTCACCGCAACCAGAGCCCTCCCCGCCCATCCAGCGCCACCACCCGACTCCTCTTGGTCTTGCAAAGCTGCCCAGCCCCTCAAACGCGACCTAGAACCACCGTAGAGCAAAACCCCAAACCACCCGAAGCCTCCTCCGCCGCGGAGCTCGCCGCCGGCGACTCCTTCCACCCCCGACGACCCAACGACCACCGGGAGGACCGCCCTGGTCTGGCGGTCCATCCCTGCCCTCGGATGCCCTCGAGGAGCCGTTGTTCATCGGCGTCAATCGCCGAAGTCCCACCTCCGCTCGGGCAAAGGAAGAGGACGGAGAGACGACTCGTCAAACCTGACCAGTGGGCCCCGTGGACCTACTGTCAGTGACCTACGTGCCCGTCCATGCTGGATAGTGAAAGTGTAATGTCTGGAGTACGTATCCCCTACCCCGAAAGCGTATTCTGCATCGAAGCGTTTTCCTTTTTCTGTTTTATTTTAAAAACAGTATTTGACTAAACTTTGACTGGCTATAACTTTTAAAATATAAATCCAAATGACTTGATTCTTTTTTTGTTGTTTCCCAAATATTGTCTAGTTTATTTTCATATTTATTTCAAAATTTTCCAAAAAACTTTTTTGTACTGTTTTTAAAGTATGTGTTAATTCAAATTTATTTAAAATAGGATTTGTTGGAGAGAGAAGAAAACTTTTAAAAGTTTTGGAGAGCACCTCACCTCTCCACACCTTGAAAGCAAGCATTTTTGAACCCTAGCATAATATTACCATGTGATGTTTGATACAGTTACAACACAGCCGTGACATGGAGTATCCGTTATTTTCTTTGTGAGGATATGATCATACTCATGAGTGCATATTGGTGATCTCATATTACTGGAACTTGATAAGTTTGCGATAGTAATCATTCTCACATGCCTTTTATGCCTACCAGAAGGAAGCCGAGAAAGCCTCTGTCTTGGGTAGACACGAGCTTATCTCTGGTTCCCCGCCGGGACGGTTGTGTCCGGTATGGCAGGATGAGGTATGATGAGTAGTGATACTGTATGTTGGTTTGAAACATATTTGTTATACTAATCATGCAGGAAAAACTTAAGCCTCCTGAGTCGGCCGTAGATCGAGTGTTCTTCCAGTAACCCCCATACTTGTTTCGTGCTGCCACTTGTCCCTGTCGTAGGTTGGGTACGGTTCAGTAAGTTGTCACCCCTGTCTAGCACACACCGTACAGAGAGGCCATGGTGGAAGATACCAGCTGCATCCGGTAGGCATGCCACCTGGTCCGGGGGAATGGGTGTTTTCGGTTGGGACCGAGAGGGGGGCACCCCTTAGAGCGCGCGATAGAAATTTGATCCCATGCTACGCGAGGTTGTAGCCTCCCCACTTAGAGTTTTGCTTAACGGGTGTCGTGGGTGATTCCAGACACGAGTAAAGTTAAGCTGGTGTGTGCAAGTCAGGCGTGTTTTCGACTAAAAGACCGTCGACAAAATTAGTTCCGATTGACTAAAGGAATCCATTACTTGTGGGTAAAGAGTACACCCTCTGCATAGATATTATACCTATTCGAATAGCCATGTCCATGGTTAAGGACTACAGTCTGGGATGGGTCAAGTGTCGGTCTTAGTGTCGGTCTTCGGAGGAAAAACTACTAAACCAGAACACTGATTATGACCGGTGATGTATGATGATTATGATTATTATTATTATGGACTAACCATTTATGTTATTTGAATTATTGAGTATCCCTGGGACGGTTCTACCTCCTGGATATTCACCTTGATTATTCTTATATAAGCCCTTTATGTGGTGTCGCCCAGACGCCCGACTGTGGCATGCGTGTTATTTCATTTACTTATAAGCCCTTTATGTGGTGTCGCCCAGACGCCCGACTGTGGCATGTGTGTTATTTCATTTACTTATAAGCCCTTTATATGGTGTCACTCATACGCCCGACTGTGGCATGCTTGTTATTTCATTTACTTCTAAGCCCTTTATGTGGTGTCGCACAGACGCCCGACTGTGGCATGCTTGTTACTTCATTTACTTATAAGCCCTTTATGTGGTGTTGCACAGACGCCCGACTGAGGCACGCTTCATATTATTATCCCTTCGAGGCGTCGCTTCAGACACCCGATCGGTGCTTTTCATTTCTACTCCCTGATTGTTTACTCATGTTTTATTTGAATGATCTGCTTGCGTGCATCATGAACCTTATTTCAAAACTGACAAAGTGATCATAGAATATTTCAAAACATGGTTATCAATGGCTATATTATACCTGTATTCTTAATGTTTGCGAGTACATTCAAAGTACTCAATGGCTTGTCCCTGGCTATTGTCTTGGCCAGATTTCTTGCGTGAAGAGGAGCGTTGTGATGACAGCCTCGGAACCTACGTAATGGTGATAGTAGCCTCGCGAAGATAGGAGTTATCCTGGTCAGCTGTTCCTATGGGAAATGGAGTCCCATAGACACTGATGATCCGCAAACCGCTTCCGCCATCAACCACTAGAAACCAATTGTTGTACCCATAGGCCAGAATGGTCTTGTACTTCATATTTTGTATTTTGCTTGGAGTTTCTGTAACAAGTTGGTGTCTCATCCACTACTAGGAAAAGGCCTACTAATGGTGCACCAGTTTCGCCTACTAATGGCGCATCACTGGTGCGCCATTAGTATCACGCCACTAGTATTTATTACTAATGGCGCACCACTGGTGCGCCATTAGTATCTGGTATACTAATGGCGCACCACCTAGTGCGCCATTAGTATATAACACCATGCGCCATTAGGATGCCTCCCAGGGCCATATTTAACCATGTGCTTTGGCACACTAATGGTGCACTGCGGATGGATGTGCCATTAGTATACTTGGCATACTAATGGCGCACTCTGTAGTGATGCGCCATTAGTATGAATATTAGGTTTTTTTACTTTTCTGATTTTTGCACAGGTTACAAAATATATTATTTGACAGAATATAGACAGTAGCACACAGCAACAGCAGATTCATGTAATACAATAGAAGATTAGTCTCCGAATACAATTCATCATATTAGTCTCCGAATTCAAAAGACCGAACAAAGATAAAACATTACAAGTCTCGAGACCGCGAGTATCGAGTTTGTCGGAAGTAATACTAATCCTAACAAGTCCTACTAATCATCATCATACAACTTCTACTCGTTATTCATAACAAGTCATACGATCATCATCTTGATAGTCATCGAACCAACCCTACTTAATTGTTCTTAGCACATGATCATCAGTATTAGGCAGGACCTAAATACCCTATTTAAGCTAAAATAGCATAAAACAATATAGACCTTGACTCTCCATTATGAACAATGGAGAACATCCTGTCTCCAATTCTTGCGCTTCGCTTCCTTTTGCTTCCAAGAAGCTCCTTACGACTGTCCATACATTTTTTCCATCCTTTGGTTTTCATGTCTCCACTTCTTTCAGAAATCTCGTATGGACAATTGAGATTCATAGGATGACCTGGCTGTATGTACAAAACATTAAGACTACCTTTCTGATACATCATATGAGGCACACAATTCTCTGGGATTATCTGTTGAAAAACATAGTAATAACTTCATAGTTAGCAATGATGTACTAGTTTTAGAAGTATGCAAAAGATGCACGGATGTCATAATAGTAAAAATCTTACCAGGGTATCTCCATGGTACTTACCGTAGTTGAACACATGCACTAGTGGCACGTATTTACCATAATGTTGAGGAGTTTGATTGTGGATATTGTAATTCTCAATGTCAGTACAAAATCCGACCAGATGATTTTTCTCCTTGTAAGTTGTTAATTCGGAACCATCGGTGTAGTGGATTTTGTCTACCATCTCCCGCACATTCTTTGAACAATAAAAATAAGCTGTTAATGGAAATAAGCTGTCAACTATTTTGAAATAAACAATATAAATTAGCTAATAACTATTTTTGAGAAACTCACATAGCGGTAGAACTAGAGGCGTATCAACAAGGACCCAAAAGTCCATATTGTCTTGGTTGATGTCAGGATTACCAAGATCCATGGTGATAAGCATACCCTCATCAAAACCATACATCTTGCAAAATGCTTCCCAATTTTTGCAACCAAAATGGGTTACGCTCTCAGAATTATATAGATTTACTTCAAAGTCCACATCGTGATGAGTCCTTAGGTGAATTTTCTTTGTTTCAGAAATTTCATGGTCTTCAAAATCCATCCTCTCCAAGACATAGCGTCTTGCATGGCATTGGATAAGCCATACTTGAATTGTAAAAGATTAAAATTACACGTTGAAATAGTTGAAGTCATGCTTAATTATGAAAATAAGACTTGTCATCATTGTGTACCATTTCAACTTCGAAGGTCTCCTTGAGCTTAATGCTGAAGCGCCGATCATCGTCCAGGTGAGGCATGTCGCACAAACCTCGATCGTCGTGGCACCAGTCGCACTCCCCCGGGAGACTTTGATCGTCCAAGGATGATGATGACATATCCGACGTTCATAATTCAAAACTACATCATTTAGGGTTTGTCGACACCGAGGCATCCTAAAAGCTAAGCTTTTATCATTTAGGGTTTGTCGACGCTGAGGCACCCTAAAAGCCAAAGCTTTCATCATTTAGGTTCTTATCGACACCGAGGCACCCTAAAAGCCAAGGTTTTATCATTTAGGGTTTGTCGACGTCGAGGCACCCTAAAAGCCTAAGCTTTCATCATTTAGGTTTTGTTAACGCCGAGGCACCCTAAAAGCCTAAGCGTACATCATTTAGGTTCTCATCGACACCGAGGCACCCTATAGAAGCCAAGTTAAGTTTTCATCATTTAGGGTTTATCGATGTCGAGGCACCCTAGGTTGGGCCTAATCACTTGGCACTAATCACTTGGCTCTGTTGCCACCTCTGTTGGGTTTATCATCTAGGGTTTATCGATGCTAACGAGAATTCTAAGTTGGGCCTAATCACTTGGCTCTATTGCCACCTATGGTTTAATGCAGCAAGAATGGCGGGGCAGTTAATCCTACTTAACTAAGTACTAAGATACCCCGGCCCATGCATTACTCGCAAGTACCCCATATGTCCTATTTTTAGCAAAGTCATGCTAAAATTCACGGAAAATTTCGGCATGACCTTTGCTGAAAATAGGACATATGGAGTACCCGAATTTTCTGGAACGGAAGTTAATCGACATTCCGACAAACTCAAGGGCCTCTCAGGGTACAGCAGCAGCATCACAAGTTGACAAAATTCCCAAGTAGTACAGGAGCAGCATCACAAGTAGTACCAATGAACATATAGTCCAGCAACTTGAAAAAGCTGAAGTTCTCAGCATGAAGTAAATAGGAGTATCCAGAATAGTTATTTGCTTGATCTCAAGTTTGACATATACGATAGTGATAGATGTAAGGAGCAAAACAATGCCAAAGCCACAACCTCAAATCAGGAACAAATAAAAACACAAACTACAAATTGATGCGATCTAAATATACTTTTCCCTTACAACAAAATAGCACTGTGATTTACAATGTAATACTCCAAGCTGAGCTGAATATTTTCAAAGGTAGGACTATTTAGTTCATGAAACATAACATAAAATTTTGTTTCCTCTTGTTCAATAATAATTAGTTTTTTAATGAATAACAATGGCATTTGATTTTTGCTGGTTTATTTAGAAACAACATATCCCCAAGTCAAAAAACCAGAATCCTGGAACACTTCAGGAGCACTTGAATTTCAAATTCTGCTGGTTTCTGTTGTTTATATTTAAATAAACAACGCAACTTCAGTAACATGGAACTAAGAGCAGAATAGTTATTTGGGGTACTAGCTAGCTAGACACCACCAATTATCAAACTTAGTTGTTAGCTGAATATTTCAAAGCAGACTTAGGTACAGATGTCACCCATACTACCTTGGTTGGAACAGTCAATGCAATCTACTAGGACAGTAATAAGGCACGCATTTACAAGTTTAAGAAAAGTCTATAGATCTTGCTTCAGTTAATCTGCAAGGAAGCCTATAGATCTTGCTCGAATGCAGTAGCAAACTGAAGAGGAAAAACTGAAGATTACTGTGAATAACAATGTATAGTAGCAAACTCAAACTGAATCCAGTAACCATCTGAATTTACAGTAGATTTTCTACTCCAAGTTCAAGCCCAAACATCTGGATTACTTTAGCTAAGACTGTACATTTCTGAACTTGTTTCAATTGTTGAACATGTTTCAATTGGAAACCTCGACGGTGCACCTGGTGGAAGAGGAGAGCATCATGGGGAGACGGGAAGCTCACCGGGTGGCACAAGGAGGCCGGCGAGAGCTTAGTAGCAGCAGAGGGTGGCGGTGCCCGAGGGGGAAGACGAGGGCGATGCAGCAAAGACGAGCTCGAGGCCGGGGTCGGGGGGGACGAAGCGGAGCTCGTGGACTTGCCGCTGAGGTGCGGGGATGGCGATGGCCGCGGCTAACACGGCGACGAGGCTCGGGATCTGGCGGAGAAGGCGAGCGGGGGAGAGGGCGAGAGGGCGAGCATGGTGGCGCGGCTATGGCGTCGGCCGGGCGGCGGAAGGAGGGGGCGCGCGTGAGGGTGTGGCGAGGGGGGGATCGAAGTGGATCTGGTGAGGGAGGGACGAAGGGATCAGTCGAATTAGCAATGGCACACCCGAGAGCGGTGCGCCATAAGTAATCTTTTTTTGATAGCAATGGCGCACCGCCCAGAGGTGCGCCATAAGTAAATTTTTTTTGCATAAGTAATTTATTATTATTATTTTTTAAAAAAATATTTTCAAATTTGTTATTTGAAAATATTTATGAATTTAAAAAATATCATCAAATTTATTATTTGAAAATATCATCAAATTTGTTATTTGAAAATATAAACAAAATTGTTTTTTTATTTTTAGTTGCATTCATTTGTGATGGTGGAGCGGGGGAGGGTGCGGGGGGGTCGTCGGCGGCGGGGGAGCGGGGGAGGGTGCGGTGGGTCGTCGGCAGCGGTGGAGCGGGGGAGGGTGCGGGGGGTCGTCGGTGGTGGTGGAGCGGGGGGAGGGTGCGGGGGGAGGGGGGGTGCTCGGCGGCGAGGGGGATAGCTATCGAGAGGGAGGGGGATCGAGATCGAGTGTCCTCATGAATATTCAATATTTTTTCATATGGAATATGAAAAAATATCATCAAATTTGAAAAAATATTCATGAATTCAAAAAGTGCCCATGAAATTTAAAAATATCCATGATATCAAAAAGTAAAAAAGTGCCCGTTACTAGTTTAAACTAGTAATGGTGCATTATGCAACGGTGCGTCATTAGTAGTTTTGCAAAAAAGTAAAAAAATACAGTAGTGGCGCACTCTATGGGTGGTGCGCCATTAGTAGTTCTAACTACTAATGGCGCACTCTGCCCGGATGCGCCATTAGTATGTTTGAAAAAATGAAAAAACATTTTGTTACAAGTGGCGCACCGTGTGCCTGGTGCGCCATTAGTGTCTTCCACACTAATGGCGCACCACATGTCTGGTGCGCCATTAGTGTCAATTCCATCTATAGCCCTTTTCCTAGTAGTGATCAGCTAACAGTAATCCTGGGGCTGGTGAGCACAAGGGCCGCTTTTGGGAAATTAATATCCCGAAAATCCGGTCCTGACAGGACATGCCCATCAATAGATATCAATGTGAGTGAGTAGGGATTTCCATGCAACAGATGCACTAGAGAAGTATATGAAAGCTCAAAAAAATAAACTAAGTGGGTGTGCATCCAACTTGCTTGCTCACAATGACCTAGGGCATTTTGAGGAAGCCCATCATTGGAATATACAAGCCAAGTTTTATAATGAAAGATTCCCACTAGTATATGGAAGTGATAACATGAGAGACTCTCTACTATGAAGATCATGGTGCTACTTTGAAGCACAAGTGTGGTAAAAGGATAGTAACATTGTCCCTTCTCTCTTTTTTCTCATTTTTTTTTTATTTTGGGCCGTCTCTTTTTTTATGGCCTCTTTTTTTCGTCCGGAGTCTCATCCCGACTTATGGGGGAATCATAGTCTCCATCATCCTTTCCTCACTTGGGACAATGCTCTAAAAATGATGATCATCACACTTTTTATTTTTCTTACAACTCATGAATTACAACTCGATACTTAGAACAAAATATGACTCTATATGAATGCCTCCGGCGGTGTACCGGAATATGCAAATAATCAAGAGTGACATGTATCAAAAAATTATGAACGGTGGCTTTGCCACAAATACGATGTCAACTACATGATCATGCTAGCAAAATGACAATGATGGAGCGTGTCATAATGAATGGAACGATGGAAAGTTGCATGGCAATATATCTCGGAATGGCTATGGAAATGCCATGATAGGTAGGTATGGTGGCTATTTTGAGGAAGGTATTTGGTGGGTGTATGATACCGGCGACAAGTGCATGGTATTAGAGAGGCTAGCAATGGTGGAAGGAAGGAAAGTGCGTATAATCCATGGACTCAACATTAGTCACAAAGAACTCATATACTTATTGCAAAAATCTAGAAGTTTATCAAAGCAAAGTATTACGCGCATGCTCCTAGGGGGATAGATTGGTAGGAAAATATCATCGCTCATCCTCGACAGCCACTCATAAGGAAGACAATCAATAAATAAAGCATGCTCCGACTTCATCACATAACGGTTCACCATACGTGCATGCTACGGTAATCACAAACTTTAACACAAGCATTTCTCAAATTCACAACTACTCAACTAGCATGACTCTAATATCACCATCCTCATATCTCAAAACAATTATGAAGCATCATTTTTTTTCTTAGTATTCAACGCACTCAAAAGAAGGTTTTGCAAATCTTGAATACCAACCATATTATTATTTAAGAAAATTACCATGCTATTAAGACTCTCAAAACAATCTAAGTGAAGCATGAGAGATCGATCATTTCTATAAAACTAATCCACCACCGTGCTCTAAAAGATATAAGTGAAGCACTAGAGCAAAATTATATAACTCAAAGGATATAAGTGAAGCACAAGAGTAAAACTATAGAGCTCAAAAGATATAAGTGAAGCACATAGAGTATTCTATCAAATTCCAAATTATGTATGGCTCTCTCAAAAGATGTGTACAGCAAGGATTATTGTGGTAAACTAACAAGCAAAGACTCAAATCATAAAAGACGCTGCAAGCAAAACACATATCATGTGGTGATTAAAAATATAGCTTCAAGTAAAGTTACCGATAGAAGTAGACGAAAGAGGGGATGCCTTCCAGGGCATCCCCAAGCTTTGGATTTTAGGTGTCCTTAGATTATCTTGGGGGTGCCATGGGCATCCCCAAACTTAGGCTATTGCCACTCCTTGTTCCATAATCCATCAAATTTTTACCCAAAACTTGAAAACTTCACAACACAAAACTTAAAGTAGAAAACTCGTGAGCTCTGTTAGCGAAAGAAAACAAAAGACCACTTCAAGGTACTGCAATGTACTCATTCTTTATTTATATTGGTGTTACTAGCAAAAGAGCCCGTGCGTTGCAACGGTAGAAAAATATACCACATTCTCTTATAATCTAGAAAAGGTGTTACATAATCTAGAAATTTGTTCCACAAGTCCAGATCTTCTATTTCAACACGGCTTGCATGTAGATTCAAAAAGTACATACAAACGGGTAGCGATAATCCATTTATTCATGACATGCGTGGAATGAGGTGTTATTATGGGTAAAGGAAAACGAAAAGAACATGCGATGAATTCATGACATGCGCGAAATGAGGTGTTATTATGGGTAAAGGAAAACAACAAGAACATGCGATGATACATTAGCGCACTACCGAGACATGCTTGCACCATAGACGGTTTTCGGTTCAAGCATCACCAACTTATGGTGTGTTCAACAACATTCCTATTGTTAGCTCCGCTCCATGACCTCAAGTTCATCCTCGCGTTGTGGTCCCAAGCTCGTCCTTGCTTTAGTATGACGTGAAATATCGCTCG
Organism: Triticum monococcum; assembly: GCA_034509565.1. Lineage (NCBI taxonomy): Eukaryota > Viridiplantae > Streptophyta > Magnoliopsida > Poales > Poaceae > Triticum > Triticum monococcum. The sequence continues at coordinate 67,488,749 of CM067842.1, read as the reverse complement.
AGAACTTCTCATGCCTCCTCTGTGCTTGTCCAGTTTTGTTCGTCAACATTGTCTGCCTTACAATTCCCAAACCTCTGCTAACGGGTTACTTGGCTTGTTATTTACAACCTGTCTGAAAAAAATATTGGTGTCTGCAATTATTTCTGTTGCAACTTTAAATATATTTTCACGTACATATTTATCAAAGAAAATACACGAAGAGTTTTTAAAAATACATAAACAACATTTGTTTTTAATGTTTGTGTACGCATGCATTATATTGCCCACATCCCATCTTATATATGTATATATATATATATATATATATATATATATATATATATAGGGTCGCGCTATTCGCTACCCTGGATGAGGAATAGTTATTCTTCACCTCCCCTCTATTTTACCATCAACGCACCGTAAATTTGCGTTCCATAAGTTTTATCTTATTTCCGACGCAAAAAGCGACCGTAAGAAAAAATTTAATCGCCGTAAAAAATATTTTATGTTATGTAAAATTACAAACGTAAAAACATAGTCTAAAATACACATAAATTATAAATTCTCTTGTCTTATGACCTATATTTTTATTTTTTTTATGTCAAATTTTACGTAGTGAATTAATAGGAATATAACTATTTGAATTTGAAACGTAATTTAATTATGAAATGATCGTAAGATTACCTCGGGTGAAGAATAACTTATTCTGCACCCTGGATGATGAATAGTAACATTATATATATCCCCTATGGCGCGCATCCCCTATGGCGCGCATCCCATTTATTTATCGAATCTCCTCGGGGGTTTTTTTGCCCTGTTTCTTCCTTTTGTTTCTTTTATATAGCATAGCACATCCCACATCACATCATGTATATCTGGCATCTTGTATATATTTCTCCTATACCGTGCATATTCGCATATCCCATCTTTATTGTAGCGCAGCACATCCCATCTTGGCCTCTCTTTTATTTCTTTCCTTTGCATAGGCTCTCTTTATTCCTTGCCATGCATGTTCTTATTTGTTGGGTCTTCTTTCCTTTGCATAGGACCGACAGCTCTTCTGTTTTGTTCAACTTCCAAGAAGGCTTGTCTATTGTCTACTTGCTCACATATATAGATTGGTGTAATTTCGTGTAAATCGGTGAGGTGGTATTAATTCATGTGACCCCTTTTTTCTACATGAATACATGCTACCTTTTATTACATGCGGCCCTACGCTTTTGACAGAAGCCAAACCCAGCCCGGCTGGTTCCTTCCCTTCGACTGTAAAGTTGGGGCATCAAAGCCTCAAAGGGCCGGCCCATGATGGTGTGCCACGATCCAATTTTTTCCTGAACTTATAGGACTGCGGGTTCAATAAAGAAAAAAACAGAAGAACTTTTCCGTAAAAACGTCGCGATGGTGAACCCGGAGACTCAATCCGTGCTTTATTATTAGGGAGAGATACCTACTGTATTCCAACTTCTCTATGGATTATAAACTATTTTACTAGCCATAGATTTATCAAAATAAGTAAACAACACACGAAAAACAGAATCTGTCAAAAACAGAACAGTCTGTAGTAATCTGTAGCTAGTGCAAGATCTGGAACCCCAAAAATTCTAAAATAAATTTTTGGACGTGACTAATTTACCTATTAATCATCTGCAAAACGAATTAACTAAATAGCACTTTCCAAATAAAAATGACAATAGTTCTCGTGAGCGCTAAAATTTCTGTTTTTTTACAGCAAATTCAACAAGACTTTCCCCAAATCTTCCCAACGGTTCTACTTGGCACAAACACTAATTAAACACAAAAAACACAACCAAAACTGTGACGCCCGGATAATTAAGCTACGGTAATCCCACGTTAACGATGCCACATCACCTCGGTTATTATTGCTAATCTCGCATTAGTTCGAAAACGTTTCAAATTCGAAATTTAAAATCAAGCAAACACTAAAAGTTTTCAAATATTAAAATTAAATGTTCAATAAATAGTAGATAAATTAGAGACTATGATAAAATTGTAAACAACATTATTGAAAGTTAATAAGTGACTTAAACAACCTCAAACGATGACTGAAAACATTATTTAATAACTTTTTATACAAAATAAATATGAAATGATAATGACCCCAAACTAGTTTTTGGTGGTAGGATATATTGTACTATGATTTTTGGGCCAACTATCATGTTTTACAAAACTCATTTGTTGCCCAAACAATTAGCTAAAACAAAAAAAATAAGAAAAAGTACAACAAAACAAAAAAGAGAGGAAAGGAAACCCCCATCCTGGCTTCGGCCCAGCAGGCAGATGGGCCGCCAGACCGGCCCACCCCGGTCCCCCTTAACCCCCCACTCCCCCTTGACCTAGAGCGGCCCCGCACTTCACCCACTTCCCCCACGCCTCGCTCCTCCTCTCCCTACCCCGTTCGGATCGAGATCGGGAGCAACCGTGCCCCCGAACCCGTCGCTGCCGCCGCCGCCCGGAGGACCACCTCACCGGAGCTCCCCCCCGCTGGATCTGGATCGGCACCCGAGCCGATCCCCGGTGCCCGTGCTCACCGCCGTTCGCCGTCACCATGCCGGACCCCGTCGTCGGAACCTCCCCGTCGGCCTGCCTCCTCCCCATCGCCGGCCTGCTTCCCCTCCGGCGTCATCGTCCCCGCCGCCCTCCTCGCGCCGCGTTGCCCCGACCCCTCCTCCGTGCGGTGAGGCCCCGGCCTCTCCTTCTCTTCCCCTACTCCAGGTCGCGCCCTGGCCGCTCGCATGACGGCGCGTGTGCCCGCACCCCTCACCTCTGTCCGCGCCCGCGCTCCGTCAGAGCGCACCGAGACCCGCGCCCCGCTAGCTCCTCGACTGCAGCTGTGCCGCCCGCGCGCTGCCTCTGCTACTGCACTACGACCCGCCTCTCCATGGCTCCCGCCCGACCTCTTCCCCGCAGCAATCAGATGCGGTCACCGCACCCCTCGTCGCGCCCTAGGTCCCTTACACACGCTCCGCCCGCACCCCCTAGTCGCCGTGCCCATGCCTCGCTTCGACCCTCCCCACTCGAGCTCGCCGGTGCAGTGATCTACTACTGCTGCTCTACCTCCCTGACCGCGCCGGCCCCGTGTTGCTGCTGTTTCTACTCCGCTGTCGTCCCGCATCGTCCTCTGCAACCCAGTTCGCCCCACTCGCGCTGGACCCGCCTTGGCCGCGCCCGGCCTTTCCCCTGCTCCGCCCACACGCCGCCCGCGTCGGCCTTTCTCCGCCGGCCTAGCGCCATTGCCGCTGGCGCTCTCCTGTGCGCGCACGGTGCTCCTAACTAGCCCTTGTGCCGCTGACTAGTGGGCCTGAGGCCATTAGGTTAAATGCTAATGACTAATTACGACTAATGATACTGCTAATAGACACTGACTAGTGGACCCCATCTAGTTAATTAAACTAATAAATTTTATGTCAAAACTTGTACCTATGACACATGGGTCCCACTAGTCCCTTTGATCAGTCAAACTGCTGACTGGGATAACCCAGTCAATGACATGCGCCCCCCCCTAAGCCTTTGACTAGTCAACGGTCCTAGTTGTCTGCTGACTAGGCAGTCAACTGGACCCCACTTGTTAGCCCCTGGTTGAAATAGCTGGGTACAATTATGTGTACCCGTAGCGATTTAACCATTTATTTCTGATTTAAATGAATTCCAGAATATGAGTAAAACTTTGGGAAAATAATAATAATACTAAATAAAGTAATAATTAATTAATTAATTATGTATTAGTTTAACCTAATCATTTTAGTTAACTAATAATGCGTAACTAATTAATCTAAACCCTGATTAACCTAAAACAGTGTATGACAGGTGGGTCCCACTGGACCCACACGTCAGTTTGACCAGTCAACACCTCGGTTGACTGCTGATGTCATGATGATGTCAGCATGCGCTAATCTGGATAATGTTGAATTAAATTAAAATAAATTCTAAAAATGATTTAAAACTTTAGAAAATCATATAAAATAAACCGTAACTCAGATGAAAATACTTTCTACATGAAAGTTGCTCAGAACGACGAGACAAATCCGGATACGCAGCCCGTTCGTCCGCCACACATCCCTAACCTATCGAACTCGCAACTTTCCCCCTCTGGTTCATTTGTCCGAAAACACGAAACACCGGGAATCCTTTCCCGGATGTTTCCCCCCTTTCCCGATATCACCTAGTACTGCGTTAGGGCACACCTAGCACCGCGTATTGCTATGTTATGCCTTGTGTTGCTTTGATTGCTTTGTTATTTATTGTGTTCCCCTTCCGTTACGTCTTTCCGATAGAACCCGAGACTGCCGGCGACCCCCAGTACGACGATGGTGTTGACGACCCCTCTCTCTTTCGAGTGCAACCAGGCAAGCCCCCCCCCCTTGATCACCAGATATCGCCTGCTCTTCTCTATACTGCTTGCATTAGAGTAGTGTAGCATGTTACTGTTTTCCGTTAATCCTATCCTGATGCATAGCCTGTCCTTGCTACTACTGTTGTTACCTTTACCACTAATCCTAATGCTTAGTATAGGATGCTAGTTTATCATCAGTGGCCCTACATTCTTGTCCGTTTGCCGTGTTATACTATCGGGCCGTGTTCACTCCGGAGGTGATCACGGACATATACTATATACTTTATACATGATACATGTGATGAATAATGTCGGGTTGGCTCGAGGAGTACCCGCGAGTGATTCACAGATTGGGGGCTGAAAGGACCTTTGTCTCAACGGCCCTCTGGGTGGATCTCTGTGCCGGAGCGACAGGGCAGGTTGAGACCACCTAGGAGAGAGGTGGGCCTGGCCCTAGTCGACGTTCGCGATTATTTCAAGATAACACGTTTAACGAGATCTTGGTATTTGATCTCAGTCTGGCCATTGGCCTATACGCACTAACCATCTACGTGGGGATATTTATGGGCACTCGACGTTGTGGTATCAGCCGAAGCCTTTGTGACGTCAGCGACTGAGCGGTGCGCGCCAGGTTGGACCGCGTAACGCAACTTCCTTTGTAATGGAGGTTGCTAGGTATGCTCTCCGGCCGCCCTCGCAACGTGCAGGTGTGCAATGGGCGATGGGCCCAGACCCCTGCGCCATAGGATTTAGACCGGCGTGCTGACCTCTCTGTTGTGCCTAGGTAGGGCTGCGACGTGTTGGTCTTCCGAGGCCGGGCATGACCCAGGAAAGTGTGTTTGGCCAAATGGGGTCAAGCGTGTTGGGTTATGTGGTGCACCCCTGCAGGGAAGTTAATCTATTCAAATAGCCGTGATCTTCGGTAACATTACGACTTGGAGTTGTACCTTGACCTTATGACAACTAGAACCGGATACTTAGTAAAACACACCCTTCCAAGTGCTAGATACAACCCGGTGGTCGCTCTCTAACAGGGCGACGAGGAGAGGATCATCGGGTAGGATTATGCTACACGATGCTACTTGGTGAACTTACCATCTACTCTCTTCTCCTGCTGCAAGATGGAGGCTACCAGAAGCGTAGTCTTCGAAAGGATTAGCTATCCCCCTGTTGTTCCGGCTTTCTGTAGTTCAGTCCACATATGATACCCTTATTCCATTTGATACCAATGCATACTTATGTAGTGTAGCTCCTTGCTTGCGAGTACTTTGGATGAGTACTCACGGTTGCTTTGCTCCCTCTTTTCCCCCTTTCTATACTCGATTGCTGCGACCAGACCTTGGAGCCCAGGAGCCAGACGCCACCGTCGACGACGACTACTACTAATCGAGAGGTGTCTACTACTACGTGCAGGCCGCTGACGACGACCAGGAGTAGTTTAGGAGGATCCCAGGCAGGAGGCCTGCGCCTCTTTCGATCTGTATCCCAGTTTGTGCTAGCCTTCTTAAGGCAAACTTGTTTAACTTAAGTCTGTACTCAGATATTGTTGCTTCTGCTGACTCGTCTATGATCGAGCTCTTGTATTCGAGCCCTCGAGGGCCCTGGCTATATGATGCTTGTATGACTTATTTTATTTGTAGAGTTGTGTTGTGATATCTTCCCGTGAGTCCCTGATCTTGATCGTACACGTTTGCGTGTATGATTAGTGTACGATTGAATCAGGGGCGTCACAAGTTGGTATCAGATCCGACTGCCTGTAGGAATCCCCCTTCCATACTCTTTGGCCGAAGTTGAATCTAGTCAGTGAAAACTATTTTACTAACATGGCTGTGTGGCTTACAGGCCAATGTCGTCATTGGGTGGTATTAGGATCTTTTATTCCTCATCTATACTCTGGGACTCTGATCTCTCTCCTATTCGGGTTTAAATGGTTTTACTAAATCTAACTTTAGGTTCTCGATAATACTTTCTCCCGGAGAGCCCCTCATTCTAGATGATCGTCTACTACACCAGAAGATTTTGAAGATACTCTTCGACCATTCCCGAGACCCTTGTGCCCTCTGCATTTTCAATTCCCTACTACCAATATGTCCATATGGATAACGACGTACACTTGTTGTTCATACCATTACTCTGAGTTTCTCTTGTTGTTACAAGATGCATCGAATTGCTCTCCGGCCTTTAAGAATCCCTTGTACCACTGTCTTGTAGTTCCTTGCCGCAGAAATACCCCTATGTATACTTTCTCACACTTACCGAGTATCCACTCATCCCCAGTTGTTCATGTGTTTCACAGAAGTCTTCGAAATACCATTCGATCTTCCGATCCTCAGCAACCTATTGCTCTGGAATTTCTTGCTTGCCTTCATTACGATTAATCCCATAAGTGTGGTAATCTTATTGGCATCCTTTGTCATCATCATTTGAGTTCGTTGATTCAATATGTTGCGAATGCTCGCAATCCTCAATCAGACCTTAGAATTTGTTCTTCCGGCCTCAGACGTCACCCCGAACATGAGTTGGTTTTCGGCAGTTCAAACCATGATTGATTGTCGATCTATGAATATTCAACTCATTTATCTTTTGATCAGAGCCTATGCTTCTGATCCCTCGATTTGGAAATCTTAATTCTTTTGCATTTGAGATTTGGGTTAGTCAGTTGTTTCTATAATCTGACCTCGTTGCATTCTTTCTTCCTCTGGTGGAGTACCGATGCTCACCTGAGATCCCTTGTGGACCACCAGACCCTTTGTCAGATTTTATCCGACAATGTCCTTCATATTGAATAATCTTGTGAGCCTTTCCATGGGTATATAATGCCTTTGGTAAATTGTATCCTCTGCTTTGTGAACCATGCTCTGTTTTCGAGCTGGTGGTATTTACTATTGAAGCTTGTGGTATATGTTTCCATGATACCCTGACGGGTTGAACCTATGCCTTCCTTAATATGTGTGAACTCGAAAGTTTTCACGAGTCATACTCATCTGGTATTTTACCAGATAATTCAACACTACAACTTCTTCGAAAAAGAGAAGTGAATGCAAGGTTATGCATTGGAGAAGCGGGAGTCGACCTTGAACTTTGTGTTCATGCCCATGGACCTGATGTGGAACTTATCATGGAAGCTTCTTGAAAAACTTTTAATTAGTTGGATAATTCTTCCAGTGTCTTTGAATTGGATCCCTTGAAACTATGGTTTCGGCCATGTTGATATTCCTTGATTCCTTTTCTCAGACAAGTTAAAGTACTTGTCTTTTGCGGATCAATACACTTGTCAACCCTCTATTTTTCTCTACCTCCGAGTGTTACCCTTTGGTATCTTGATAATATCGTCGAACCATGTTGCTTATTATGAGCCTTCATCGAGTATTATTCCTCACTGATTCCAATGTTTCCTGGTTCCGAGTTGTTAGTCACTCGAGGACACCGATAACTAAATCGGGTCCGCACCACGATTAAACAACTCTTAGTAATCTCCTTTACTCACGAGTTTGTACTTGAGCATGTCAATCCTAGCCTGATCGTCTATCACCTTGTGCTAAAGTTTAAACGGTGCCACCCGGTCCTTATTTCCAAAGCACAGCTTTCGACGATGAGCTAAGCTTACGTCAATCTTCCTTGTCATATCATCTCACCTTGAGAAACAAGCTTGATTTCAAGTTTGTGTCGTACCCGTGGTTCCAATGACCTTGCGCCTCATCATTCCTTTGGCTTGATGTCATCGCCAATTAATTAAATCTTCATGAAATCTCTCGACACATGTGTTGTGATCATCATCAGCATTCTGAGGCCTTCCAAGATATCTATTGAATTCTTGATGAGAAATACCATCCTTTGCCCTCGATGATTTGTGTTATCATCGACCAGTTTATTGCCTTCCGTTCAACATAAACTTGTCCGTGTTTTGTGTTATACTTTGAGTTCCATGCTATCCAGCTTATGTTATGTTCTACCTTAGAGTATTACCATCCCTTATGTCAAGAATGTTGTTAGAATTTCACCACCTCTTAAGAATTCTTGATACAGGTGATACTTCTTGCCATATCCGTTCATCCCTTGGCCCCCGTGTTGTTTCTAACCGGAAAACCGACAATTGAACTATGATGCGCCACTTCAAAAGTTCTAGCAACCCTATTGCTTTGAAGTTAATGGTCAGTATTTCATTCTTAGACCATTGGTTATCGAATCACCATTCTAACATTGATCATGCGACATAAACACATATTTCCGGTGCACCTTTCAACCAATGTTTAATCGTGTGTGTTTTCCTCGAGCATACCTCATTATATCATTTGATCTGGCAAAAGCTATCCCCTTGTTCACATAATTGTGGCAATCCATCTTTTGGAAATCCCAATGAATTATCGCTGAGTTCATCAGCTACCTCCTTATCCCTTCATTGGTTTAATGATGAGCTCTTGTTTTAGAACTCGCTTTCATAGTACATTTCCTGAGAATCTTACAATGTCATCTCGTCAATTTGTTTTGCACCTTTTCTTCTTAGGCATCCTGAGCCTGAGGTATCCCAACACCGATCAGATCTGAATCTCAGTCAAATATAATGGTTGGGACATATTTCCAAGAGTTATAACATTGGTCCTTATATACCGGTAAGGTGATGTCATGCCTAGCACAACTAGCCGGAGGACCTATTGTTATAGTTTCCATTTTAGCAAGGTTAACCATTCTTCCCTGAGGAAATTGTAAGACTTATTCTATAAGTTGTTCCTGATGAATCCTTTGTATATCCAAGTCCAACCTTTGCTTGGAGACCATGTCAATGTTATCTCGAAGCATGTCAGTGGTACTCCGATTTTCAATAAAGACATTGAAAGCACAAAGGCTAAATTTTCCTTATCAATTATCCAAACACCGTTGTATGGATAATTTCATGAAATTTCTCTCCCCTTACCTAAAGGGTTTTCTTTTTTATATCTCGTCATGGATATTTCTTCTCTGCTTGCCTTTGGAAGGGTATACCCCTGAAATGTGTGTTTAAACACATTTCCCTTTCCATTGTTCTGTTAATCTGATAATCAAAATTTTCTTTCCCTTGTTTTGTTTAACCTTCTTGAGGTTTATATGATCTAAACAATAATAAGTCACTGCTTTTGTAAGCACCTCGGTGTACAACTTTGTCAATAAGACCCTGTTACTATTGTTGATGACATTCCAGTAACCACCGATGGACGAGAACTTTGCCTATTGGTCCGCCTCGTTCAACGAGCAGGAAGATGGTTCTCTTCGTCCCTCGCCCTTGGTACCAACGTTGTTGACGACATGACTGACATGCTATCCGCTGACATGTCTTGCCTACGTGGTCATGCAAGACGTCACCGCCCTTCCTACCGTCAAATCACATGGTGGGCCCATAACCCATAGGTCCCAGGATTGAAACCTGACTCTCCTGTACACCTCTATCTCTGAAGTTATCCCTCGCGCTTGACTTCATATGTGATTCACGGGGTCACTTTCCCAGTAATATATTCTGGTATCAAACGCAATATTTATTCTCGTTGCTCTGAACCCCTTCTCGCCTTGCGTCAGGCATCGGTCGATTGCATGCCCGCTCGAAACTTCCCATGATACCTCCTTACTTTGCTCTCGATATTTCTTAAGCTTCAATTCGAGAGTTACTTTCTGCCACCTTCCCCGATGATATCTACCAGATAGTCTACCTTGTAGAGGTCCATTCTTCCGGTATACCCCCTTATTCTTTCGTAAGTACGACGGAGTTCCCGAAGTAAGGATGCCGACTCCATCATGATGACCTGAAGCAGAGAAATAAAGACATCAACGAAAGGGATTAACTTCTTCAAGAAGAGCAACCAAGACTGAGAAGATTCGTTAGAATTTCGTAACCAGACATTTTCCCCTTCTCCATCTCCTAAATCTCGGGACGAGATTTCTTGTAGTGGAGGAGAATTGTGACGCCCGGATAATTAAGATACAGTAATCCCACGTTAACAATGCCACGTCACCTCGGTTATTGTTGCTAATCTCGCATTGGTTCGAAAACGTTTCAAATTCGAAATTTAAAATCAAGCAAGCACTAAAAGTTTTCAAATATTAAAACTCAAATGTTCAATAAATAGTAGATAAATTAGAGGCTATGATAAAATTGTAAACAACATTATTGAAAGTTAATAAGTGACTTAATCAACCTCAAACGATGACTGAAACATTATTTAATAACTTTTTTATACAAAATAAATATGAAATGATAATTACCCCAAACTAGTTTTTGGTGGTAGGATATATTGTGCTATGATTTGTGGGCCAACTATCATGTTTTACAAAACTCATTTGTTGCCCAAACAATTAGCTAAAACAAAAAAATAAGAAAAAGTAAAACAAAACAAAAAAAGAGAGGACAGGAAACCCCCCGTCCTGGCCTCGGCCCAGCAGGCCGATGGGCCGCCAGACCGGCCCACCCCGGTCCCCCTTAACCCCCCACTCCCCCTTAACCTAGAGCGGTCCCCCACTTCACCCACTTCCCCCCACGCCTCGCTCCTCCTCTCCCCACCCCGTCTGGATCGAGATCGGGAGCAACCATGCCCCCGAACCCGTCGACGCCACCGCCGCCCGAAGGACCACCTCGCCGGAGCTCCCCCCTGCTGGATCTGGATCGGCACCCGAGCCGATCCCCGGTGCCCGCGCTCGACGCCGTTCGCCGTCGCCACGCCGGACCCCATTGTCGGAACCTCCCCCCGGCCTGTATCCTCCTCATCGCCGGCCTGCTTCCCCTCTGGCGCCGTCGTCCCCGCCGCCCTCCTCGCGCCCCGTTGCCCCGACCCCTCCTCCGCGCGGTGAGGCCCCGGCCTCGCCTTCTCTTCCCCTGCTCCATGCCACGCCCTGGCCGCTTGCATGACGGCGCATGCGCCCGCACCCCTCACCTCTGTCCGCGCCCGTGCTCCGTCGGAGCGCACCGAGACCCGCGCCCCGCTAGCTCCTCGAGCTGCAGCGCCGCCCGCGTGCTGCCTCTGCTACTGCACTACGGCCCGCCTCGCCATGGCTCCCGCCCGTCCACTTCCCCGCAGCCATCTGCCGCGGTGACCGTGCCCCTCGTCGCGCCCCAGGTCCTTTGCACATGCTCCGCCCGCACCCCCCTAGTTGTCGTGCCCATGACCCGCTTCGACCCTCCGCACTCGCGCCCGCCAGCGCAGTGCTCTACTACTACTGCTCTACCTCCCTGACCGCGCCGGCCCTGTGCTATTGATGTTTCTACTCCGTTCTTGTCCCACATCGTCCTCTGCAGCTCAGTTCACCTCGCTCGCGCTGGACCCGCCTTGGCCGCGCCCGGCCTTTCCCCTGCTCCGTCCACACGCCGCCCGCGTCGGCCTTGGCTCCACCTGCCGAGCGCCGTTGCCACCGGCGCTCTCCTGTGCGCACGCGGTGCTCCTAACCAGCCCTTGTGCCCCTGACTAGTGGGCCCGAGGCCATTAGGTTAAATGCTAATGACTAATTACCACTAATGACACTGCTAATAGACACTAACAGGTGGACCCCATCTAGTTAATTAAACTAATAAATTTTATGTCAAAACTTGTACCTATGACACATGGGTCCCACTGGTCCCTTTGACCAATCAAACTGCTGCCTGGGATAACCCAGTCAATGACATGCACGCCCCCTGAGCCTTTGACTAGTCAACGGTCCTAGTTGACTGCTGACTAGCAGTCAACTGGACCCCACATGTGAGCCCCTAGTTGAAATAGATGGGTACAATTCTTTGTACCCGTAGCAATTTAACCATTTATTTCTGATTTAAATGAATTCCAGAATATGAAAAAAACTTTGTGAAAATAATAATAATACTAAATAAAGTAATAATTAATTAATTAACTTAATTAATTAATTCCGTATTAGTTTAACCTAATCGTTTAGTTAACTAATTAAGCGTAACTAATTAACCTAAACCCTGATTAACCTAAAACAGTGTATGACAGGTGGGTCCCACTGGACCCACACGTCAGTTTGACCAGTCAACACCTCTGTTGACTACTGAGGTCATGCTGATGTCATGATGACATCAGCATGCACTAATCTGGATAATGTTGAATTGAATTAATTAAATAAATTCTAAAAATGATTTAAAACTTTAGAAAATCATATAAAATAAACCGTAACTCAGATGAAAATACTTTCTACATGAAAGTTGCTCAGAACGATGAGACGAATCCAGATACGTAGCCCGTTCGTCCGCCACACATCCCTAACCTATCGAACTCGCAACTTTCCCCCTCCGGTTCATCTGTCCGAAAACACGAAACACCAGGAATCCTTTCCCGGTATCACCTAGTACCGCGTTAGGGCACACCTAGCACTGTGTATTGCTATGTTATGCCTTGTGTTGCTTTGATTGCTTTGTTATTTATTGTGTTCCCGTTCCGTTACTTCTTTCCGGTTGACCCCGAGACTGCCGGCGATCCCCAGTATGACTACGGTGTTGATGACCCCTCTCTCTTGCCAGAGCAACCAGGCAAGCCCCCCTTTGATCACTAGATATCGCCTACTCTTCTCTATACTGCTTGCATTAGAGTAGTGTAGCATGTTACTATTTTCCATTAATCCTATCCTGATGCATAGCCTGTCCTTGCTACTACTGTTGTTACCTTTACCTGCAATCCTAATGCTTAGTATAGGATGCTAATTTATCATCAGTGTCCCTACATTCTTGTCCGTCTGCCATGCTATACTATCGGGCCGTGATCACTCGGGAGGTGATCACGGGCATATACTATATACTTGATACATGATACATGTGATGACTAAAGTCGGGTTGGCTCGAGGAGTACCCGCGAGTGATTCACGGATTGGGGGCTGAAAGGACATTTGTCCCGACGGCCCTCTGGGTGGATCTTTGTGGCGGAGCGACAGGGCGGGTTGAGACCACCTAGGAGAGAGGTGGGCCTGGCCCTGGTCGACGTTCGTGGTTATTTCAAGATAACACGTTTAACGAGATCTTGGCATTTGATCTGAGTCTGTCCACTGGCCTATACGCACTAACCATCGACGCGGGGACAGTTATGGGCACTCGACGTCGTGGTATCAGCCGAAGCCTTTGTGACATCAGCGACTGAGCGGCGCGCACCGAGTTGGACCGCGTAACGCAACTTCCTGTGTAATGGAGGTTGCTAGGTCTTCTCTCCAGCCGACCTCGCAACGTTCAGGTGTGCAACGGGCGATGGGCCCAGGCCCCTGCACCATAGGATTTAGACCGGCGTGCTGACCTCTCTGTTGTGCCTAGGTAGGGCTGCGACATGTTGATCTTCCGAGGCCGGGCATGACCCAGGAAAGTGTGTCCGGCCAAATGCGATCAAGCGTGTTGGGTTATGTGGTGCACCCCTGCATGGAAGTTAATCTATTCGAATAGTCGTGATCTTCGGTAACATGACGACTTGGAGTTGTACCTTGACCTTATGACAACTAGAACTGGATACTTAATAAAACACACCTTCCAACTGCCAGATACAACCCGCTGGTCGCTCTCTAACAGGGCGACGAGGAGAGGATCGCCGGGTAGGATTATCCTAGACGATGCTACTTGGTGAACTTAACATCTACTCTCTTCTCCTGCTGCAAGATGGAGGTTACCAGAAGCGTAGTCTTCGAAAGGATTAGCTATCCCCCTCTTATTCCGGCTTTCTGCAGCTCAGTCCACATATGATACCCTTATTCCATTTTATACCAATGCATACTTATGTACTGTAGCTCCTTGCTTGCGAGTACTTTTGATGAGTACTCATGGTTGCTTTGCTCCCTCTTTTCCCCCTTTCTATACTCGATTGCTGCGACTAGACCTTGGAGCCCAGGAGCCAGACGCCACCGTCGATGATGACTACTACTACTCGGGAGGTGCCTACTACTACGTGCAGGCCGCTGACGACGACCAGGAGTAGTTTAGGAGGATCCCAGGCAGGAGGCCTGCGCCTCTTTCGATCTGTATCCCAGTTTGTGCTAGCCTTCTTAAGGAAAACTTGTTTAACTTATGTCTATACTCAAATATTGTTGCTTCCGCTGACTCGTCTATGATCGAGCTCTTGTATTCGAGCCCTCGAGGCCCCTGGCTTATAATATGATGCTTGTATGACTTATTTTATTTGATGAATTGTGTTGTGATATCTTCCCGTGAGTCCCTGATCTTGATCGTACATGTTTGCGTGTATGATTAGTGTATGATTGAATCAGGGGCGTCACAAAAACAGAGGCTAAATAATTTATTTATTAATAAACAGGAGCAAAAGCAAGGAATAAAAATAAAATTGGGTTGCCTCCCAACAAGCGCTATCGTTTAACGCCCCTAGCTAGGCATAACAAGCAAGAATAGATCTAGGTATTGCCATAATAGTAAGATAGATTATTAAAACTCATTTCATATTCTCTATGTTCGGTAGCAAGTTTTCTTTGAGGCAAGCAAAAGTAATCAAAAGGGCTAAATTTAACGGGACAAAAGTCCCCAAGATCAACCTTGGGAGGTATAGGTTCCTCCTTTGGTCCTTCATAATGCACAACCAATTCATCATTATAAGCTTTCTTTTGATAGAATTTTGTGAGCCTATATTCAAGAGAATATCCTAGTTCATTATTTCGAATAGCCAAATCATCATTAAGTTCAGAAATTCTATCAACTAAAACATTGGTAGGAACCCTTTTTCTAAGTTTTCATTGAAAGCAACATAGTCTAGAGATTGAAAACGCATTATTTCTTCTTGATCAAAGAGGATAGTCTCTATGGGAGGACGGCAAGCGTTCACCCTATAATGCGCAAAGATTTCTTTGGCTTCTTTTATTATGAATCTAAACTCATGAGCCAAGAAGATAGTAGCGGCACACTTAACAGAAGAATGCTCAATATTAGAAAATTCCGGAAAAATCCTTTGTATGGAAGGATGCATGTGCATGAATTGTCTTTCAAGTTCAACTACAAGCATGGCAATAGCGTCCGCACGACTACTAGTTCTGTGAAGGATAGAACTACCCATAGAAGTTAAAGCACCGGCACAAGTAAAGGAATCTTGAATAACTCTTTTTACAATAATATTACCACTACCAACACGGAATTTTTTTGTATGAAAGATGGCAGGTTCTTTAGCAGGAGCATCCGAGTTTTCATGATATTATTATTCTCCATATCGACAATAGTTTCCCCAATTTCAGACATAGAGGCAGAAGGTAAAGGACTTGACATAACGACAAGCTAGCAAACTAACACACGAGCAAACAAAAAGCAAACGGGTAAAAATAGGCAATTAGAGAGGGAGGATAGAGAGAGAGAGGGCGAATAAAACGGCAAGGGTGGATTGGGGGAGAGGAAAACGAGAGGGAAATGGCAAATAATGTAATGCGGGAGATAGGGATTGTGATGGGTACTTGGTATGTTGAATTTTAGGCAGACTCCCCGGCAACGGCGCCAGAAATTCTTCTTGCTACCTCTTGAGCACTGCGTTGGATTTCCCCGAAGAGGAGAGGATCATGCAGCAAAGTAGCGTAAGTATTTCCCTTTGTTTTTGAGAACCAAGGTATCAATTCAGTAGGAGGCTACGCGCGAGTCTCTCGTATGTACACAAAAACAATAGCTCAACGCAACCAACGTGCTTAGGGGTTGTCAATCCCTTCACGGTCACTTACGAAAGTGAGATCTGATAGAGATGATAAATAATATTTTTGGTATTTTTGGTATAGAGATGCAAAGTAAAAAGTAAAAGCAATAGTAAAAGCAAAGCAATAATAAAGTGATGGAGATTGATATGATGAGAAAGAGACCCGGGGGCCATAGGTTTCACTCGTGGCTTCTCTCAGGAGGATAACTCTTCTATGGTGGGTGAACAAATTATTGTTGAGCAATTGACAGAATTGAGCATAGTTATGAGAATATCTAGGTATGATCATGTATATAGGAATCACGTCCGAGACAAGTAGACCGACTCCTGCCTGCATCTACTACTATTACTCCACTCATCGACCGCTATCCAGCATGCATCTAGAGTATTAAGTTAAAATAGAGTAACGCCTTAAGCAAGATGACATGAACTAGAGGGATAGTTTCATGCAATATGATAAAAAACCCATCTTGTTATCCTCGATGGCAACAACACAATACGTGCCTTGCTTCCCCTTCTGTCACTGGGTAAGGACACCGCAAGATCGAACCCAAAGCTAAGCACTTCTCCCATGGCAAGAACAACCAATCTAGTAGGCCAAACCAAACTGATAATTCGAAGAGACTTGCAAAGATAACCAATCATACATAAAAGAATTCAGAGAAGATTAAAATATTATTAATAGATAGACTTGATCATAAACCCACAATTCATCAGTCTCAACAAACACACCGCAAAAAGAAGATTACATCGAATAGATCTCCACAAGAGAGGGGGAGAACATTGTATTGAGATCCAAAAAAGAGAGAAGAAGCCATCTAGCTACAAACTATGGACCCGTAGATCTGAAGTAAACTACTCACACTTCCTCGGAGAGGCTTGGATGATGATGTAGAAGCCCTCCGTGATCGATGCCCCCTCCGGCGGAGCTCCGGAACATGCCCCAAGATGGGATCTCGTGGATACAAAAAGTTGCGGCGGCGGATCCGTATCTGATCGTTTGGGGGTACGTGGATATATATAGGAGGAAGAAGTATGTCGGTGGAGCAACAGGGGGCCCACAAGGGTGGGGGCGCAACTGGGGGGGGGGGGGGGTAGGGCGCGCCCCCTACCTTGTGGCCTCCTGTTACGTGCCTTGACATAGGGTCCAAGTCTCCTGAGCTGTATTCGGTGAGAAAATCACGTTCCCGAAGGTTTCATTCCGTTTGGACTCCGTTTGATATTCCTTTTCTTCAAAACCCTAAAATAGGCAAAAAAACAGCAATTCTGGGATGGGCCTCCTGTTAATAGGTTAGTCCCAAAAATAATATAAAAGTGGATAATAAAGCCCAATAATGTCCAAAACAATAGATAATATAGCATGGAGCAATCAAAAATTATAGATACATTGGAGACGTATCAAGCATCCCCAAGCTTAATTCCTGCTCGTCCTCGAGTAGGTAAATGATAAAAATAGAATTTTTGATGCGGGGTGCTACTTGGCATAATTTCAATGTAAATCTTCTTAATTGTGGTATGAATATTCAGATTCAAAAGATTCAAGACAAAAGTTCATGTTGAGATAAAAATAATAATACTTCAAGCACACTAACAAAGCAATTATGTCTTCTCAAAATAACATGGCCAAAGAAAGCTATCCCTACAAAATCATATAGTTTGGCTATGCTCTATCTTCACCACACAAAGTATTTAAATCATGCACAACCCCGATGACAAGCCAAGCAATTGTTTCATACTTATGACATTTTCAAAACTTTTTCGACCTTCACGCAATACATGAGCGTGAGCCATGGATATAGCACTATATGTGGAATAGAATGGTGGTTGTGGAGAAGAAAAAAAGAGGGGAAGATAGTATC
The DNA here is from genome assembly GCA_034509565.1 of Triticum monococcum. Taxonomy (NCBI): domain Eukaryota; kingdom Viridiplantae; phylum Streptophyta; class Magnoliopsida; order Poales; family Poaceae; genus Triticum; species Triticum monococcum. The sequence goes on along the minus strand of CM067842.1, from coordinate 67,470,957 downwards.
ACATCAACTAGGCATATCAACGGGCTATGGAGATGCCCATCATTAGATATCAATGTGAGTGAGTAGGGATTGCCATGCAACGGATGCACTAGAGCTAACAGTATATGAAAGCTCAACAAGAGAAACTAAGTGGTTGTGCATCCAACTTGCTTGCTCACGAAGACCTAGGGCATTTTGAGGAAACCCATCACTGGAATATACAAGCCAAGTTGTATAATGAAAGATTCCCACTAGTATATGGAAGTGATAACATGAGAGACTCTCTACTATGAAGATCATGGTGCTACTTTGAAGCACAAGTGTGGTAAAAGGATAGTAACATTGTCCCTTCTCTCTTTTTCTCTCATTTTTTTATTTTGGGCCTTCTCTTTTTTATGGCCTCTTTTTTTCATCCGGAATCTCATCCTGACTTATGGGGGAATCATAGTCTCCATCATCCTTTCCTCACTTGGGACAATGCTCTAAAAATGATGATCATCACACTTTTTATTTTTCTTACAACTCATGAATTACAACTCGGTACTTAGAACAAAATATGACTCTATATGAATGCCTCCGTCGGTGTACCGGAATATGCAATGAATCAAGAGTGACATGTATGAGAGAATTATGAATGGTGGCTTTGCGACAAATACGATGTCAACTACATGATCATGCTAGCAAAATGACAATGATGGAGCGTGTCATAATGAATGGAACGGTGGAAAGTTGCATGGCAATATATCTCGGAATGGCTATGGAAATGCCATGATAGGTAGGTATGGTGGCTGTTTTGAATAAGGTATTTGGTGGGTGTATGATACCGGCAAAAAGTGTGCGGTATTAGAGAGGCTACCAATGGTCGAAGGAAGGAAAGTGTGTATAATCCATGGACTCAACATTAGTCATAAAGAACTCACATACTTATTGCAAAAATCTAGAAGTTTATCAAAGCAAAGTATTATGCGCATGCTCCTAGGGGGATAGATTGGTAGGAAAAGACCATCGCTCGTCCCCGACCGCCACTCATAAGGAAGACAATCAATAAATAAATCATGCTCCGACTTCATCACATAACGGTTCACCATACGTGCATGCTACGGGAATCACAAACTTTAACACAAGCATTTCTAAAATTCACAACTGCTCAACTAGCATGACTCTAATATCACCATCCTCATATCTCAAAACAATTATCAAGTATAATTTTTTTTCTTAGTATTCAACGCAATCAAAAGAAAGTTTTACAAATCTTGAATACCAGGCATATTATTATTTAAGAAAATTAACATGCTATTAAGACTCTCAAAACAATCTAAGTGAAGCATGAGAGATCAATCATTTCTATAAAACAAATCCACCACCGTGCTCTAAAATATATAAGTGAAGCACTAGAGCAAAATTATATAACTCAAAGGATATAAGTGAAGCACAAGAGTAAAACTATAGAGCTCAAAAGATATAAGTGAAGCACATAGAGTATTCTATCAAATTCCAAATTATGTATGGCTCTCTCAAAAGGTGTGTACAACAAGGATGATTGTGGTAAACTAAAAAGCAAAGAATCAAACCATAAAAGACGCTCCAAGCAAAACACATATCATGTGGTGAATAAAAATATAGCTTTGGCTTTTAGGTGTCCTTATATTATCTTGGGGGTGCCATGGGCATCCCCAAGCTTAGGCTCTTTCCACTCCTTGTTCCATAATCCATCAAATCTTTACCCAAAACTCGAAAACTTCACAACACAAAACTTAAAGTAGAAAACTCGTGAGCTCCGTTAGCGAAAGAAAACAAAAGACCACTTCAAGGTACTGCAATGAACTCATTCTTTATTTATATTGGTGTTATACCTACTGTATTCCAACTTCTCTATGGATTATCAACTATTTTACTAGCCATAGATTCATCAAAATAAGCAAACAACACAGGAAAAACATAATCTGTCAAAAACAGAACAGTCTGTAGTAATCTGTAGCTACCGCAAGATCTAGAACCCCAACAATTCTAAAATACATTGCTGGACGTGAGTAATTTATCTATTAATCATCTGCAAAAAGAATTAACTAAATATCACTCTCCAAATAAAAATGACGGTAGTTCTCGTGAGCACTAAAGTTTCTGTTTTTTACAGCAAGTTCAACAAGACTTTCCCCAAGTCTTCCCAACGGTTCTACTTGGCACAAACACTAATTAAACACAAAAAACACAACCAAAACAGAGGCTAAATAATTTATTTATTAATAAACAGGAGGCCCACGAGGCTTGCAAAGATAACCAATCATACATAAAAGAATTCAGAGAAGATTCAAATATTATTCATAGATAGACTTGATCATAAACCCACAATTCATCGGTCTCAACAAACACACCGCAAAAAGAAGATTACATCGAATAGATCTCCACAAGAGAGGGGGAGAAATTTATTGAGATCCAAAAACAGAGAAGAAGCCATCTAGCTACTAACTATGGACCCGTAGGTCTGAAGTAAACTACTCACACTTCATCGGAGAGGCTTGGATGATGACGTAGAAGCCCTCCGTGATCGATGCCCCCTCCGGCGGAGCTCCGGAACATGCCCCAAGATGGGATCTCGTGGATACAGAAAGTTGCGGCGGCGGAATTAGGTTTTTGGCTCCGTATCTGATCGTTTGGGGGTACGTGGATATATATAGGAGGAAGAAGTACGTCGGTGGAGCAACAGGGGGCTCACGAGGGTGGGGGCGCGCCTGGGGGGTAGGGCGCCCCCCTACCTCGTAGCCTCTTGTTATGTGCCTTGACGTAGGGTCCAAGTCTCCTAGGTTGTTCTTAATTCCCGAAGGTTTCATTCCGTTTGGACTCCGTTTGATATTCCTTTTCTTCGAGACCCTAAAACAGGCAAAAAACAACAATTCTGGGCTGGGCCTCCGGTTAATAGGTTAGTCCCAAAAATAATATAAAAGTGGATAATAAAGCCAAATAATGTCCAAAACAGTAGATAATATAGCATGGAGCAATCAAAAATTATAGATATGTTGGAGACGTATCAACGCCATACTCTCCTAGGTTGTGAAACCAAGGCTATGACTACCAAAAGCTATGGAAATCAAAGCAAATGGAGACCAAAGCTCTGATACCACTTGTAGGATCAAAAGTATGTCTAGAGGGGGTGATTAGACTACTTAACCAAATGAAACTTATCCTTTTCCCAATTTTAGTTCTTGGCAGATATTAGTAACTTTGGACAAGTCGAGCAATCTTAACACAATTCAAGAAAGCATGCAAAGAGTATATGAGCAGCGGAAACTAAAGCATGCAACTTGCAAGAATGTAAAGGGAAGGGTTTGGAGGATTCAAACGCAATAAGAGACACAGATGTTTTTGTCATGGTTCCGATAGGTGGTACTATCATAGATCCACGTTGATGGAGACTTCAACCCACGAAAGGTAACGGCTGCGCGAGTCCACGGAGGGCTCCACCCACGAAGGGTTCACGAAGTAGGCGATCTCCTTGTCCTTACAAACTCCTTGGTTCAACTCCACAATCTTGTCGGAGGCTCCCAAGTGACACCTAGCCAATCTAGGAGACACCACTCTCTAAGAAGTAACAAATGGTGTGTTGATGATGAACTCCTTGCTCTTGTGCTTCAAATGATAGTCTCTCCAACACTCAACTCTCTCTCACAGGATATGGATTTGGTGGAAAGAAGATTTGAGTGGAAAGCAACTTGGGGAAGGCTAGAGATCAAGATTCATATGGTAGGAATGGAATATCTTGGCCTCAACACAAGTGTAGGTGGTTCTCTCTCAGAAAAAGTAAGTTGGAAGTGTAGGTTCGTTCTTATGACTCTCTCCACGAATGAAGAGGAGGTGGAAGGGTATATATAGCCTCAGCACAAAATCTAACAGTTACACACAACTTGCCAATCTCGGTGGGACCGAATTAATAAACTCGGTCGGACAAATTCGGCAAATCTCGTGACCGTTAGGATTTTCGGTGGGACCGACATGCAACTCGGTAGGACCGATATGGTTAGGGTTAGGGCATAACGTAATCTCGGTGAGACCGATTACACAAACATCGGTGAGACCGACTTTGGTAATAAGCTAACCAGAGAGTTGGCCAGGTAAACTCGGTGGGACCGATTCACTCATTTCGGTGAGACCGAAATGTTACGAAAGGGAAACGGAGAGTTTACATTGCGATCTCGGTGGGACCGATCGGTCATCCCGGTGGGATCGAAACGTTACGAAGGGAAATAGAGAGATTACAATCCCATCTCGGTGAGACCGATTTGCCTAGGGTTTGTGGCAGTGGCTATGACATCTGAACTCGGTGGAGCCTGATAGAAAGAATCGGTGTGGCCAAGTTTGACTTTTGGTTTAGGTCATATGTGGATGTGAGAAAGTAGTTGAGGGATTTGGAGCATATTACTAAGCACTTTGAGCAAGGGCCTCATTAAGCAACACCTCATCCCTACTTGATAGTATTGGCTTTTCCTATAGACTCAATGTGATCTTGGATCACTAAAATAGAAAATGTAGAGTGTTGAGCTTTGAGCTTGAGCCAATCCTTTTGTCCTTAGCATTTTGAGGGGTCCACTTTTCTCATCCATGCCATGCCAATCATTGAGCTTTCCTGAAATATTAATATTGAAATAGCATTAGCTCAATGAGCTATATGTTGTTAGGAATTACCAAAACCACCTAGGGATAGTTGCACTTTCACATATTCAAGTTGGAAAAAGCATAGATATTGAAATGAAAACATCCAAATGTCGGTGTGGCTTGCCTTAGTGCAGAGGAGGTTCACACTCCTCCTAGGTTATCTTCAAGACAAGCTTGTCCCTCTGAAAATAATTAAAAACAGCGAAATAAAATATCAAGAACCACTCTGAAAATCACTAGAAATTCTGGACAGCAAGGAAAAATCTCCATTTTGGTGTGCTGCTAGAACTTTTCAAAACAAACACAATGCAAAAAAGAATCAACTCATTTGGACTTATAGTTTAGGAGTTATGGCTGATCAAAGTTTCTGGTCAAAATTTGATTTAAATTTAAATTAAAAAGAAAACCAGGGGGTGACGTCGATGGCGTATTCCTGGAATATGCCTCCACTCATACAGCTTCCGGCGTGAGGGGTGAGATTGACAGCGGGCCTCACGCATCAGGTCGGGGAGAGAGAGAGAGAGAGAGAGAGAGAGGGAAACAGAGACGGTCAGTGCTCCGCCGGAGCTCATGCCGGCGAACAGAGACGGTCAGTGCTCCGCCGGAGCTCATGCCGGTGAGGAGGGGTTCTTAGCTGGTTTGAGAGGGAGGGAAAGAGAGAGGGGGTAGAGGCGCACCTGGCTGTAACCGTGGCTCGACGAGAGACGACCGGAGCAGCTCAGAATCAAGCTCCCAAGCGGCGGCTGCGGTCGGGTCTCGCTAGAGAAGAGGAAGATGATGGAGAAGGGAGGTTCCAGGGGCTCCAGCAGCGTCAGCGGAAACCACTAGACCACCAAGGATGCGCCGGAGAAGTTAGTGGGGCTCGAGGTGGAGTGAAGCATCAGGGGTAAATAGAGGGGATCGCCGGCGAGCTTGAGCTTGAGCACGGCGGCCCGAGGTCTGCCCGGCCGGGCTACGGCTCCCTCTACTGTGTGTGGTGGCTGGTGAAGAGGTTGGATGAGTTGGAGAGGCCAGGGGCATCGATATTTATAGCCAGAGGGGGAAGGGGGGTCTCGGCTCCGCCGGAGCTCTTGGAAGCCGGAGAAGGACGACCAGGGGCGCCAGTGAAGAGGGGGCAGCGCTTTAGAGCTCACACAGGCACTGTGAAGCTCGAAGACGAGCACATGAGGCGGTGGAAGAAGAAGACAGGGGCACGGGTGCACTGTGGCTTTGGCCGCGACGCGCCCATGCTTGCTGCGGCTGCTCTGGCAGTGGCGAGCGGCATGGAGGGGTCAAGGGCGATGAGATGCAGGCGGTAGCAAGCTCTGGATCGAGAACATGCGAAACAGAGGGGAGGGCGCATCACAGAGCACGTCGGACGTGATGCCAGGGCCGTGTCTTCACGCGGTCACCACACTGGCATGGTCAAGAGGACGCCCACGCGATGCCAAACCATGTCTGGGGTGTTGTTCGTGCAGTGTTAGGTCTAGGAGGGGTGATGCCACACTACTAGGCCGACCAGATGAGACTTGAGCTTCTTGGCAACTTTCTGGATAGAAACTTGGTCGCCAAGTTTGGAGGGATTCTAGAAGGAGTTTAGGGCAAATCTTCTGGAGTTAAGCTTTACGTAGGAGGGTAATGAAGCTCAAGAAAATTCAGCCTCATTGGATCAAGGAAAACGGTACTTGCTGTTGAAACTGCATTTTGAGGCCAGAACAGAAATGGTTTTCTATAGAAAAAATATTCCAAAAAGTCATGTAATATTTTTGCTCAGGGAGGTGGGCCAGGGTTCAAAGAATATTTGGGAATTTTCTCATATTTTTGGAAGCAAGAAAAATGAGGGTTGCTTTGGAGCACAAGTTTCTGAATTGAATTTCAGAGAAGAAATTGAATATTTTTCTTTTATGAAAAATATTCCTTGGGTTATTTTGAGATTTTTAAGAGAAAAAAACGATGCATAAGAGATGGATGGGTCACTTGGGTGAAAATCAAGGACATGCCCAAGAGTATAAGTCCATTTGAATTGATTTAAAAACCCCAAATTCAAAACAGAAGCAAATGAAGTCCGGAAGAAGAGAGAAGGCAAAAACCAGGCTGTCACAAACCTCCCCCACTTAGGATGAATCTCGTCCTCGAGATTCAGTTGCTCAGGAAAACAATTCTGGGTAGGTTGTCCTTAAAAAATCCTCTCTTTCCCACGTTGCATCTTCCTCGGTGTGATGCTCCCACTGAACCTTATAAAACTTTATCACTTTGCTGCGAGTGACTCTTTCTGTCTTATCCAATATTCTGATTGGTCTCTCCTCATAGGTTAAGTCCTTAGCATCTTATATCTCTGCCATATCGGTCCTTTTCTCCGGTGGCGAGATACACATTCTTAACTGTGAGACATGGAACACATTGTGCACTTTTGACAAATCCGGTGGTAATTCCAACTGATAAGAGATTGTTCCAACTCTGTCCATGACTGGGAACAGACCAATATATCTGGGTACCAGTTTTCCTCGGGTATGAAATATATTGACTCCTTTCATGGGTGTGACTCGGAGGTACACGTGCTCTTTGAGTTCAAAATTGATTTGACGTTGCTTTGCATCATAATAACTCTTCTGTCGAGACTTGGCCAACTGTAGTCTATCTCAGATCTCCCGGACTTGCTTTTTAGCTTCCATCATCAAATCAGTTTTGAAAATGCGGCTATCTCCGATTTGAGACCAGTTTAACGGAGTGCGGCACTTATGGCCATACAAATCTTCATAAGGTGACATCTTCAAGCTGGTCTGGAAACTGTTGTTGTAGGAGAATTCAGCATACAGCAGACAATATTCCCACTTGGGTCCTTGGGCCAAAGAACATGCTCGGAGCATATCTTTGAGTATCTGATTTACTCGCTCAGTCGGTCTGTCTATCTGAGGATGATAGGTTGTGCTGTATTATAGGGTGGTCCCCAAGTCTTGATGGAGACGTGACCAGAATGTTGAGGTAAAGAGAGAGCCTCGGTCTGAAGTAATTGTTCTTGGCACTCCATGCAAACTGATGATTTTGGACGCATATAATTGTGCGAGTTGGTCGGCTCGATATGTGGTTCAGATCGGAATGAAGTGAGCTACCTTTGTCAGCGTGTACACTACGACCCATACTGCATCATTGCCTCGGTGAGTCCTTGGTAGGCCTGTGATGAAATCCATTCAGACATCATCCCATTTCCATTATGAGACGGGTAGTGGTTGAAGGAGTCCGACGGGTTTCTGGTGTTCCGCCTTCACTTTGTTGCATATATCACAGCAAGCGACAAAGTATGCGATATCTTTCTTCATTCCATCCCACCAAAATATCTAGCAAAGGTCTTCGTACATTTTGGTACCTCTTGGGTGTATTGAATACAAAGATTGATGTGCTTCTGCCAAGATCTTCTTTCTCAGGTCTGCTTGCTCAGGTACGCAAATCCGTCCTCGAAACCTTAGCGAATGTTGCTGATCCTTTGAGAAATCCTGGGTCTTGCCTTATAGCATACGCTAGGCATGTTGTTGTAGAGCTGGGTCATCTGGCTGAGCCTTGTGGATCTCCTCCTCGAGGATAGGGGTAACTTCCAACATATTGGCAAGACTAGCATCAACAATAACCAAATTGAGTTGAGCGATCTCTTCTTGGAGTTCGGGAGGCAAGGACTCCATCATGGCATTCAGACTGGCATGCTTGCGGCTGAGGGCATCGGCAACCACATTGGCTTTACCCGGATGATAATTTACCCCAAGGTCACAATCCTTGACCAACTCGAGCCATCTTTGTTGTCGAAGGTTTAAATCCGGTTGAGTGAATATATATACTTGAGACTATTGAGGTCGGTAAATATCTGACACCTTTTTCCAATGAGGTAATGTCTCCAAATTTTCAAAGCATGCACCACAGCGGCCAACTCCAAATCATGCGTGGGATAGTTTCCTTTGCGAGGTCATAACTGTCGAGATGTGTAGGCCACAACCTTGCCATCTTGCATGAGTACACATCCAATACCTCTCCTAGATGCGTCACAGTATACATCAAAGCTACGGTAGATGTCTGGAAGACTCAGTACCGGTGTTGTTGTCAGCCTGGTCTTTAGCTCATTAAAGCTTTTCTCACAGTCGTCAGTCCATTCAAACTTCCTATCTTTCTTGAGGAGCTCGGTCATTGGCTTGGCAATTTTAGAGTATCCTTCGATGAATCGGTGATAGTATCCGGCTAATCCAAGGAAACTCCAGATCTGGGATACTGTCGTGGGTGCCATCCAATCAAGCAAGTCCTTCACCTTACTTGGATCCACGGCCATCCCTTCTGCTGAAAGTACATGCCCTAAAAATCCAACTTGCTTGAGCGAAAATTCACATTTGCAGAACTTTGCGTACTGCTGATGGTCACGGAGCCTTTGCAGAACTGCTCTGAGGTGTTCCTTGTGTTCTTCTTAACCTTTTGAGTAGATGAGGATGTCATCGATCACTACAAAAAAAATACACTTCCGTGATGATATGTGTTTGTCACAGTAGGTCGCTTTTTTTGTCATGCATGTACATCCATGACAAATTTATGACAAAATCAAGATAGTCATACCTGTGCTGTCGTAGAAGTATTCCATGACATTACCAAAATTATCATCACGGAAGTGTCCACTTCCATGACGATAAATCGCGCGCCACAGAAGTGCTTTCGTCAAGGGTGACCAACATGTGGCATCCACCATAACGGAACGCCGTTAAGCTATCGGGTCGGGTTTTGGATCCGATAACTCGTTAACAACCCCGACCAAGGGGGATTTTCCACGTGTAAAATCATCATTGGTTGGAGGAAACACGTGTCGGCTCATCATTGGGACAGATGTCAACCACTCATTGGACGGAAGGCGCTTATGATACGTCGACACGTGGCACGGCCCAACAGAGGCCCATTCCTCTGAAAAGGCCGGCCCGTTTGACTTGGCTAAAAGGTGGCGGGCCGGCCCATGGAAAGCCTATTAACGGCTTGTTCGCATATAGCCCATATACAGCGCGCTAAACCAAGGCCCGTTACACCCTATCCGAATTAGGCCCAGTAGCGTCATCTAGGCCATCCAATATGATTCCAGCCTGTTTTCACTTCTGGCCCATGTATGGCCCATGACGTCTTTCGGCCCATATGAGGCTCTATGTAACTCTTGGCCTATTAACGGCCCGTGGTGAAACTGGCCCATAATGAATAGTGTATCACTTTATACCCATTAACGGTCCGTTATTCCGTTGGGCCGTTTCCAACCCATGTTATCTTTTGGCCTTCTCAGAGCCCATTTATTCTTGGGCTCATTTCCAGGATTCGTTTACTTACGGCCCGTTACTGTCATTTTCTGCTTGTGGGCCAAATTCAGCCCGTGGTTACAGTCGGCCCGTTTGTGGTCCGTTAATACGTTGGGTCGTTTTCATAGCGTCATCAAATACGGCCTATTAACGATGGCCCGTTACGGTTGGCCCATGAACGGACGATTCCAACTCTAGCCCGTTTACGGCCATCATGCGGCCTGTTATTGGCCCATGTTTGGCCAATCGATCATACGGCCCGTATAAGGCCCATTGATGATACGGCCCATAGAAGGCCCATTGTTTCTACGGCCCGTAGAAGGCCTACTGTTTCTTTGGCCCGTAGAAGGCCCACTGTTTCTACGGCCCGTAGGAGGCCTAGTGTCACTACAGTAAATATTAGCCAATGGTTATTGTGGCCTAGTTTTAAAAAATAGGTTATTGCAGCCACTAGTTAACCGCCGAAAAATAACTGCAATGACTACAAGCAAACAAATAAACAAGACAACAAGGAAATAAATAAGCAAGCAATTAACGCTAGGCTATCACGGCTATTACACATATTACATCCACTGGGCATCAAAGTTCGCCACCAGTGCAAATATAGGAAACAAAGCAGCATATCATATACACTGGCCATCAAAATTAGCCACCAGTGCAAATAAACGCGGTAGCAAAACAAGAGCATAACTGAAACAACTTCAGAAGAGCTCAAGAAATGTTATCCTGGGTATCCACCATGCTGGCAATAAGCTTAGCAAGCTGATTAGCTTTGTCCAGTTTGGCGCTAAAATCCTCCAATGTTTGCTGTTGCACCAGAAAGTATGCATCTGAATGCTCCAGGGACTTCCGCAGTCCTTCCGCTTCTTGTCGCAGCACAGCTGATCGATGTCTTGAAGCTTGTAGTTGAGACTCAACAAACCGAACTGATTCAGACAGTGAGTTGGAATAGCTTGTGCAAGCGGTAGTGGCCAGTAACTCCAACACTAAACCAAGACAGGATGTGTCACTATCCTGAACCTTATCTGCATTACTTCCTTTACCATTGCTTAATAAGGCACTCTTCCCCAATATTCTGTCAGCATTCTAAAAGAAGAAACAAGCAGACACATAACAAGTTTAGCATGTACTAGTATATGAAATTCATTTCGGTGAACCAGTTCATTAGTAAGGTGGATAGGATTAAACTACCAAGTCTTCTATTGCCAAGTACTAGTACATAATAAAAGCATCAAACAAACATATATCTATGTCCTATGGTAGCAATGGAATCTTAAATTAGAACAATTGTTCTTCAGGTTTAGGCACTTGTTCTACATGAACAGAGTACAGTAAGACACAAGAATATAATACTTAAAAAATAGAAAATGAGCTCATAGACCTTACCACATTCTTGGTTCAGGACCAGTACAGAACAAGGCGTTCCCAGTCATCGTCCAGTAAATGTGTCTCAGGAGAACGTAAGGGAATTTGATGAGTTTCTTTGCCGGTGAAGTACGTTTTCTTCAGGTAATTCTGATACTGCCACCAAGCATTCTTGAAGATAGCAGAGGTATTAGCACAGGTTACCTCATCCTGAGTTTCCAAATCGGTCCTTCTCTATAGAGAAAAATGGGAAAATTTGCTGTATTATAACCATCATGGAGGTAGGATGTATGGGACGAAGCAAAGTAATTGCCATGAATAACATAACTTACACATAACTCCTAGACAAACACCTGCAACTGGCATTTTCCTTCATCTTCAGTATAATATTTCCAAGATGGGAAGATACGCACATACGATTTAACAACATCAAATGCGATAGATGCTAAACTACGACTAGCTGGTTGTGCTTCCTCCACAGGAATAGGCGTACTAACTGGTCGAGTTGGGGTTCGCCGTGATAGTACTGGCCCTATGGGCACTGGAGCTGCCTTACTAACTGCTCTTGTTTGGGAGCTCTGTGGTGGAGATGGTGTTGTGTCAACAGAACTGGGTTACTATTGGCTGTGGTTGCGGCTAGATTGGGTGAAGCTGGTTCTCTGTCCATCGTAGTAGGGGTACAATCTGCGAGAGTTTGGGTTATGTGTGGTAGGGCTGGTTCTTGTGCATGTACAACCGGAGTGCTATCTCCACCAAGAGGTAGCACTGTTTTATTTAAAGACCGTGTTTTTGGTTCACTAGATACTGGCATCACCCGCTCCAATTCAAATGGCTGATAAACAGGAAACATAGTTGAATGTACAGACATTGTATGAGAGACAGATGCAACAGATATTATGGAAAAAAGAGGGCATGAAATAGTTGACATGTATATTGTTTAACTAAAACGGATAGCATGACATAATTTCACATATATGATGTCTATCTAAACTGGATAGCATAGCATAACATAATTCAAAGATATGATGAATAACTAAACAGGATCGCATGACATAATTCACCTACATGTTATCTAAGTAATCAGGATCGCATCATTTAATTCACATATGTGATTTATATGCTAAATAGAGGGCATTCAATATGATGTCTGAACTAAGAGCATGGTGTTGAATATTGTCTATATGATGTCTAAACTATGCAATGCAAGACACCGTATGCATGATATGAGCAGTATAGCCGTGCCAAGTTAGAGCGTACACCTCAGTGGGGGAATAGGACTGGTCATCTGTCTCTGAATCCATCTATGAGGTGCTATTGGGACCCAACAAGAGATCTGCATCGACAGGTAGCACTGTCTGCTCTGAAGGCCATGCTTTTACTCCAGATTTTTCCATCTCCCACCCAAATGGCTGATTCACAGGAAGAGTAGTTTAATGTACAAACATTGTTGACAAATGGAAATGTAATGAAGAAAAGGATGGGCAAGATATCATTCAAATATATGATGCCTGGTTAAACAAGATGGCATTGCACATTTCACTTATATTATGGCTGGCTAAAAGACATGAGACTGCATAATTCCCATATATGATATAGAAACTAAACAGGTGGCAGTACAGAACATGTCTAAACTAAGCAGATGACATATATGATGTTAAAAGTAGGCACTGCAAGGCAACATATGCATGATATAACTAACATCATCATGCCAAGGTAGAGCAAACACCTTGGGGGGTAAATAGGAGGGGTCAGCGGCGTCCGAATCCGCCTCAGAATAGATATCTTCGTCTGGATTACAATCTGGAGAGGGGTGGGGAGGGTTTGACATTGAACCCACCATGGAGCGACGTCTGCATGACATTGTATTACCGCGCAAAAATCTTCTCTTTTTCTCTACATGTTCAGCATGACTGTGTAGAATATCTGACATGCATACGAAAAAAATATGGTGAGATTATGTAAGGAGAGCATGCAGAAATTTAGAGTGATGGTAACAACCAGTGGATTGATGTTTTTCCATTGAACCAAAATAGCCCTAATGGATCGACATGAATTTATAGTAATAAGTCATGCAACAAGTGTACAACCTCTTTGCCGTAGCCGTGTCGACCTCAGCATCATTGGGTTGGTCACTGAAGCAGTTGAGGCAGAGGTGGTTGTCTGAGGTGTGGAGGAAGATCTGAGGAATCTGTAGACGGCATTCAGGGCAATGCTCTGTTGTGATGGATCGTTCTGTCGTTGGAGCAGCTCCAGTGAGCCGTAAGACGTGTCAAGGCTGAAGCAGCACAAGACAGACATCGTCAATCTCAAGTGGGATTCTAATAGCATCTCCAATAGATGATGTAAAATGGATGTAAAATTAACATCACACCAAACCACCTGACTACAACAGATGAGGTCAAAACTGTTGACTCGGAACTTAACTGCCGAACCTGAAATTTATTGTGGAATATGAATGCTACTGTCGAAACTGTACGCAATGGTAGCAGAGAGGCACTTGACATGTAGTTTAGGGAGGGCCTGCAGTTCATCTTCAACCTGCAACCCCCTGAGCCGCCAGCCACCACCGGCCGAATCGCCGGCCCCAGCGCCGCCTCGAAACAACTCGCCACTGCCGCCCCGGCCAGCCCTCTGGGCCCCCCGCCCCCCACCCTGAACCCTAAGATAGATAGTGGGGTACCTCTATGGCGAGCCCCCGTCCCCACTGCGGGTGGTTCTTCCTTAATTCCGGCGAGCCCCCTCCCAACCCCTGAAAATCGACTGACCCAAAAGTCAATTCAGTCGACTGAAGTGTGGCTTAATCAGAGCAGAGCAGCAGCACGAGCGAGGGGGAGAGCAGCAGCAGCTAGGCGAGCGAGCGATCGAGCGAGAGCCGGAGCAGCAGCAGCAGATCCGGCTGGTATGGACGCCGCCGCTGAAGGGGCCTCGCACTGGGGGAGAGCCGCCATGGAGATGTCGCCCGCGGTGCCGGCTTCAAGGTAGCCACTCCATGGGGGTGCGGGATGGAGCACCGTCGGCGCCGGGAGGTCGAGTTAAGGAGAAGGTGCGATGCGATGAGTGTACAACCTCTTTGGTGTCGCCGAGTAGGCCTCGGCTTCGTCCGAGGAGTCGGTGAGGATGTTGCGGTTCCGGTGGAGCAAGTTAAGGCGGCGTTGTGGGGATGGACCAGCCGTGATAGACGAGGCGATCGTTGGAGCAGCTCCTTGGAGGTGGAGGACGGGGCGGCTGAACCGGCGGGACGGCGAGATAGACGACGGATCCTCATCAGGGGAGGTGGACGAGGGACGTCGAGCTGTTGCCCTGGACGACGTCGTCGGGGAAGAGGCTCCGGCTGGGCAGCGGTGATGTGGCGGGCGGTGATGGTTTCGCGGCTGGAGCGGAGAGGTTATGGCGGCCTGGGATTTCGAATGGCGAAAAGGGGGCGATGGGAGGGGGTGAAGCATGACTTAGGAACGTGCTTGTCCAAAATGTAGGGTGTGTTACAAAAGTACCCCCCACCGATCTGAACTAGCGGCCCTTTCGGCGCAGGGTTAGAAGGGGGATTTCACGTGTCGGGATTTGGCAGTTGGAGGGAGTTTTCACGCGTGTTGTAATTTCGGGATAGCAAGGCGCGGGTTGTGAAGGCGCCAGTTTTGGGAGCACGATATCTGAATTTTCGGGATATAACAAGACGCGGGTTGAATTTTAGGGACAAGCCTAACGTGTACTAATATTGTACTTGTACGTACCAAATCAATTCACACTTCCCTCAACCAAAAAGTAAATGAAAAAATAAAACTATTCACACAACACAAAGAGAGAGTCTTGCCCCGTTTTACTATAAAAATGCTATTCAAAGCTACTCCCTCCATCCATCTATATAGGGCATAATGCGTTTTTCGATGCTAACTTTGACCAAATATTAGAGCAATGATATATGACATGCAACTTACACAAAGCACACCGTTAAATTCGTCTGTGAAAGGTTCTTTCAATGATATAATTTTCACATTGTGCATGTCATGTACTATTAATCTTGTCAATAGTCAAAGGCGGTCTTAAAAATCTCATTACGCCCTATATAGATGGAAGGACGGAGTATGAATCCATGTTATGTCCGATTAAATTTTTTCGCTTGCTGTATACTGCATGTAACCTACTCATACCAACATTTTAGTGCATTCCAAATGTCTATACTACCGCTGCAATTCGAACTAAATTTGAATTCGTTTCTCTATTTCAATAAAATCTACAATCATGATTGTTGCCAACTTCAACCATCATAGTTTCCTTGCTATCCGCCAGATATAAATTAGACGGTCTATAATGCAGGATGGCAGGCACACCATCATCAACAACTCCGTTTTTTATAAGAGTAGAGATAAAACATATTAAATGCAGTATACCATGATCATAACCACACCATGTGTATCACCGTTATATATATTCACACATCCGTTGGTTTGAAACACTATGATAAATTCTTCAAATATCCGAATTTGCTTTTTATAATGAAGTATATATGATCTCTATTCGTCTTTTACACCCACACAACCCTCTTATCTTTGTAGCTAGCACTAACTTTCTCTTGTGCATGCACACGCCCGCATCCCTCTCACCCTCCCTTAGCATTCTCTAGCTCCATCGCACAAATTCGTCTTTTCACTTTAGGTCGTTCACCCACGGTGTGTGTAGGCCCCCCAGCTCCTTCTTTACGGCACACATCGATCGATATGCCTCTCTAGCCAGGTGTGCCTAGCACAAACACAAGCTTCCCCTCATCTCTTGTCACCGTCCATGCCTCACTCCCACCACTCTTTTCATCGTTCTCGTACTCGCACACTCCTCCCCCTCGATATAGTATGCCTCTTGTACCACCTCCTACATGCATCCCTCTGTCTCTCTATCCTTCTCCACGTGCCTCATTTGCTTCTAACACACACATGCATGTATACCGACCGATCTCCCAACATATACCTAGATCGACTTTAACTACCCCCCCCATCGATCGACGTACCTCACAAGTTATGTCTCTCCTTTATCTTACAAAGGGCGATTGATCTTCCTATGTAGTTACGTCTGCTTACCACATCCACATCGTCCCCCCTCATCATTCGTGCATGCCTCCTGGCCCGTCTCTCACACGCACGTGCACAGACAACAAGCAGCCATCTCCTCTCTTATTGATATTGTGGGCGTGCCGTCCGTTTGTCTAGCAAGCCTATCCCACCATTTGTTAGAAGCAACTCCACCACCACCGCCTCCAACGCTCTAGCTCTGTCTCTCTCCCAACCTTATTCATCTCCTGCACATATGCATAGATGCCGATCGATCTCCCTTAATACATGAGGCAGATCGATCTCCTTAATACATGAGGTAGGCCTCTCTCCTCCTCCACACATATACCAGCCATTGTACCTCTATAGTTAATTGGGCCTCCCTCTTCCCCCACCACACACCGATAGTCGAGCGTTGTAGGTAGGTATCCATGCCACAGAGACAAACTGCACATATCCCATCTCACGTTCCAGTAGGCCAGCCAATCTATATCTTTGACGTGGGCACACACAAATTAGATGGCACTCTTTATCGATCGCACGCGCGCACACACACACATCATCCCTCTCTTCGATTCTATGGACACCTCAAGCCAATGATACCTCCACTCTCTTCTCGTGGATCGCCCCTCTATATATATGTTATATCTAGGACTCTATTTCACACACATTGCATACGTTAATTTTTTTGATTGACCCCCCCCCCCCCACACAAAAAAATTCTCAAGAACCCACACACTATATCTCTCTATGTTTGTATCTCTCTCACACAACACAACGTAGGTGCTGTATGTATACAAGAAGAGAATAGGTGCACCGTGCACGTACTCACGCTTCGTGCCCAGCCACACCCACGCGGGTACACGGTGGAGCTCATTTCTTCACAGAAGCTGGATGTTTTTTGAAACACCAAATGGCCAGAGACTCGAAAACTTATTTGCCCATTAGTGACTTGTCAGGGCGGTGGATTTTAGTTTGTACGATAATGCTGCATCCACCTAAAGTAACAAAAGTTCTTACGTAAAATTCCTAGTAATTCCCTCTTCGTAGGTGCAGCATTACTCCTAACATTTGTAATATTAGTTTGAAACTTGTAATATTGCCGTGTCCTATTCCTCACTATAAACCGAACCGAACCAATTTTATGGTTTTTATGGTTTATGGTTTCGGTATGGTATGAACGTTTCATACCGATTTGAACTTGGTTTTTATGGTATATCCCAGAAAACCGAATAGTTAACTGAATAAACCGAAGTAAAAAATAAATTTATATTTCTTGAGATGAACAACCATACAAGTTGTCATTTTTCTTGTACATGAGTCAAATGCACTACTAAGAACGTAATTTTTTCTTGTAACATAGTCATTTTTCTATTTTTAAAATGCTAAGCACGTCCATAACTATTGAGGATATAACCACTGAGGGTAAACCGCCCAGGAGGGGCCGATTCACCTTCAGTTATACTGAAGCCCAAAGAAACCCAGAAGATGGCGCTTTACAGATGCAGCTTAGAGGCCCAGACCCCGCAGACGGTTTAGGGCCCATGATAGTAAACCGCCATGATTGTATAAACTTGCATTGTAAGATAAGAAAGAAGAGACCGAGGCGGACACTTGTATGAGCCAGCCTCGGGACTCTGTAGACCGGCCGGGATCCTCCTGAATATATAAAGGGGTGACCCGGCGGCGGTTCAGAGACATGAAACAACAACTCGAAGCCAGACAAAGCGGATTCGCTCCCTGGTGTTCGAAACCCCAGCAATACCAATCACAACTAGACGTAGGCTTTTACCTTCATCGAAGGGGCCGAACTAGTATAAAACTCTCGTGTCCCCTTGTCCGGTTTAACCCCTTCAAGCTAACCCGTAGTGATGGCTCCACGACTAAGTCCTTCCATGAGGACATCTGCCGTGACAATTCCACAACAGTTGTCGCCCACCGTGGGGCTATCGCACGATGGCTTCGAGTTCTTGAAGGGAAACTTTGATGGACTGAAGGGATACGTTGTGGGCCGGATGACGAAGAGTCGCTGCGGCAAGCTCTACATCAACAACGCAGGATGGGGTCCCGAGGCTAATTCAATCGAATACGGGTACCGGGTCCCCTTTGGTGGGATTCACGTCTTCACCGGCAAGATCGGCGAACCGGCCCCCGAGCCGGACACCTGCACCGACATCATCGAGATGGCTCGGCATGCAAGTTCTTCACCGGTTCAGCCTGAGGCCAGGCATGTTTTCATGGGTGTCGTCCACGGCTCGTGTTATGAGGAGGAACTGATCTCCGATGGAGAAACCGTAGTCCACAGTGATGACGAGTCTTCCGAAGAAACTGAATCGCTTTACCAGTTGTACGACGGCCGGACTGAGGGAGGATCCGAGGGCAACAGTATTCCGGATTCCCCCGGTCTGCCAAACCGGGCTGCTGTCTCCATGGTCGGCACACGACTGGCGCCTCATTCATCTACCGCCACGGCGGTACTCTCCGGTTCAACGACGGCCACGCCAGCTGGTGCAGGAAGCTCAGCACCGCCTCCGGCCCAAGTCTTGTCTGATTTGTTCAACACTGTAGCGGCACTGATGTCCGCGGAGGTAGACGCAGCAGCCAGGGATTAGCACGATGCGGAGATTCTAAAAGTGAAAGATCAGATAGCCCAGGCTAAAGCGGACCTGGCAGCAGAGAACACCAGGATGGCCACAGAGCGGGCCGAGTTGGAAGCACAGGCTTACCGGGTTAGACTAGATCAGAATGCTTCAGAAGAGGTCATGAGAAGAAGGTACCGATCACGTCTCCCGTTGGTTTACGAGCCGCAAAATCTTTTCAACACGCCAGGTACAGGAGCTGGTGACCAACCCGCGCCAAACCGGGCGGGGGCATCGGAAGAAGGAGCGCCGGTTCAGCCACGCGCAACAAACCTGCCTCGCCAGAACAACATTGTATCATCAACGCCGCCCGGGCATTATTCCAACCCGTTGGATAATATTGTGGCCGCCGCTTCACGCCTGGCGGCTCTCCCAACCGACGGTGAATCACCAGTTGCAGTGGAAGCGCGTCAGGCCAGGGATCTCCTTCAGACAGCACTGAATCAACAACAAGCGTATTCACACAGCCGTGAGAGGATTCATTCCACTCCCTGTCCAAGCTGGAGTTATAGCAGACACGTGGAGGACGAACCGGCCATATCCAGTAGTGCACACCACCGAAATTCACCGTGGGAGAACAACCCGGCCGGGGGAGGTGCTAACCCGTCTGTAAAATTGCCTACAGAGGAGGATTTAGTTGTTCCTGATCCGAAGGCCCAGTTGGTAGTCGTTTACATGCCACTCCAGATTGGACGGTTCCATATTTGGCGTATTTGAACCGGGGCGAATTACCAGAAGATGAACTTTTCGCCAGGCAGATAGTCTGGCGGTCCAAGTCTATGGTAGTTCACAATGGCGAGTTGCACCGTTCTAGTGTTTCAAGCGTATTCCAACGTTGTGTTTCTCCTGAAGAAGGACAAGAGATTCTACGGGAAATCCATGAAGGGGATTGCGGTCACCATGCCAGCTCAAAGTCCTTGGTTGCTAAGGCTTTCCGACACGGGTTCTACTGGTTGACAGCTCATTCTGATGCGGAAGACTTGGTTAAGCGGTGTGACGCTTGTCAGAAATTTTCACGTCGTGCTCATGTTCCTGCTCAGGAGTTACGCATGATCCCCGTCACTTGGCCGTTTGCTACTTGGGGGCTTGATATGGTTGGACCCTTTAAGCGTTCTAAGGACAAGAAGAACCACCTGTTGGTGGCGGTTGACAAGTTCACCAAATGGGTTGAAGGGGAGACCGTCAGTAAATGTGATGCAGCCACGGCGGTTCAATTTCTCAAAAAGATTATTTTCCGTTTCGGTTTTCCACATAGCATCATCACAGATAATGGTACGAACCTTTCTAATGGTGAGATGGAGGAGTTCTGCCAACAAGAGCACATCCGGCTTGATATAGCGTCTGTGGCTCACCCCCGGTACAATGGTCAAGCTGAGAGGGCAAATCAAGAAATCCTGAAGGGTATCAAGACTCGGCTCATGGTCCCTTTGAAGCGGACGCCGGGTTGTTGGGTGGAGGAATTACCATCTGTGTTATGGAGCATAAATACCACCCCAAATCGATCTACGGGATATACACCCTTTTTCCTGGTTTATGGGGCTGAGGCTGTCCTCCCAAGTGATATTCGTCATGACTCGCCCCGGGTCACGAATTATGTTGAAGCGGATAACAAGCAAGAACGCCAAGAGGCGCTGGACCTGTTAGATGAGAAGCGAGACATGGCTTTGGCTCGGTCGGCGGTTTATCAGCAAGACCTGCGGCGTTATCACAACCGCCGGGTTAAGACAAGAACCTTTGAAGAAGGCGATTTGGTACTTCGGCTCATTCATGACCAGACTGATATGCATAAGTTATCCCCACCTTGGGAAGGGCCTTTTGTGGTCACCAAAAAACTGCACAACGGATCATACTACCTCATTGATGTTTGAGAAGACTCACGTAGCTCTGACGAGGAGACCCGGCGACCATGGAACATAGCTCTCCTACGGCCTCATTACACTTGAAGCCACAGGCTTTTCATATGTACATATTTCAACAATGTATATATTATGATTAATATAATAAACTTGCATCCTTGCTATCAAGCAGGGTCTCCGCCGTTTTTTCTTCAAATATCTGTTAACATGGGGGCTTCCTGTTCAAACATAGGTGTATTCACCAAAGAGAACATAGCGTTACTACCCTCTTGATGCAGCTATCATGCCACAACAAAGCTTGGGAGCTTCACACCCAAGGGGCCAAAGAGAGTCTTGTTGCTACGCACAACTCAAACATAGGCACCCATTGAGCACAGCTCACAAAGTTACTTGGGGGCTCTTTGCGTCAAATACCAAAGAGTTTGAAAGGACCCTCGTAGCTGGGTATCGACCCACGGCTTGGAAGCTTGGTGTATTCACCTAAAACCCCGGGTTAACCTACCTTCATCAAGTAAGCCACTCCTATCCAGGTAATCCTGGCACGACCCGTCGAACGCATGACAGCTACTCTCATTGAGACCCTGGACTTGTCAAAGTTAAAACAATGATTGGTTAGTTGGAGGGCCATCTTAAAAGGCTTTGCCAAAATGGTTTAACTCAGTGGCCTGGCAGCCCATGAAAAGCCTCGATTTGGGCCTGGCAGCCCTCGAAAAGCCTCGACTATAGTTTTTTTTGTTTGCTTTTTTCTGCCAAGTTTTTGTTTTTCGTGAGGTCTACGTTAAACCGGAGTTTCTTAACACGACATGGCTTATGGATCTTCTGTTAAAGTATACAATTAAAGGTAATCCGGCATCCCTCAAAACCGGTCTGGCTTTGACACTTTGTCTCCAGCAATCGGCCGGTGTTCATCACAACCCGGTTTTATATCATATATGCCAACATGGCATGGTGGAAGTTGGGTTTTCACTTTTTCTTCAAATCACAAATGGTAAACCAACAACAATGTTTTATATCATGGGTATGATTTATTATTGCTGCAACCGTAGTTGCTTACCAAGTTGTGTTGGGTATTTTGACCCGTCTGGTGGTAAACCGCCTGGACAGATTTTCCTTATGCAGGCACAAGGATTGCATAATATTGTAAAAATACATAAGCCAGTACTGAAATTCTCATGACAAATCAACGCAAAGTGTATCCCGCTGCACGAGGGCAACGGATCAAAGTATTTCCACTAGCTTATTACAAGGCACTTGAAGGCCCAAAATATGGTGTTTCCAGCAGAACAAGGTTTCTGGAGCATCACTCTAATTGCCGGATCAAGTCTCATTACCATGTTGATGCGAAGTTGATGGGTCATCTGGCGTCGGTTCAACTTCCTCTTACCCACCTAGCGGCTGGAAGTTTGTGGTGGTCCAATCAATCCGGGTTAAGGCCTGAAAGATAGCTTCTTCACTGATAAGTTCTGACGGATCAATATCAGGGGCATAAGTGTGCTTACGGATTCCTGGAATAAGATTTTGCGCCTCCGGAATGACAGGGTTAGCCCGTTTGTTGTTGGCATCATAATAAGACCGGTGAACCGTCAAGTTAGCATCTTCTGCCAGCTGACTCGCCAGAGGACGCATCTCCCTTGTCACTCTTTTAAGGATTGCATCATCAAAATCTGCCCCGTTTTCTTGTGTGCTTGGAAAGCCTTTGGCAAGGTCAACCGGATCCAAGTCGGCTATCCATGCTTTGGCTCGGGTAAGTGCCAACAAAGCGCCGGCCCTGGCAGCAGATCGCTTCACCTCTTCTAGCTGTGCTGGTACCATGGATAGCCTTGTCAGAGAGTATCCTTGATCAGTGTTGGGGCCGGATTGTCATAGGAGGTTGCACAGATAACCCGTTGAGCACCGGTGTAAAGTTGTTCCAGAAGAGTATATGCTGCTTTCAGCTTCATCCGTACATCTGAGCCCAGATGAGTAATGCGGCTCCCTACAACGGTTTAAGAATTTCATATTTCAACCGGCACCTTACAAGATGGGTATTTCAAATACTTTGCTAGGAGTACTTACCAAATACTGTGGAGGTCATGGCGTTCACTTGACACTTTAACCCAGAAAGCTCTTCTGCCACCGGTTTAAGTGCAGATTCGATGTCTTCAACCCGTTTCAGCAATGTCCCCCTTTTAGTGTCCCAGTTGGCACGTTCCGTCTTGAATTCTTCTTTCAGTCGTTCTATGGAAGTTAAAGCGGCTCGAAGTTCATCTTTGACTTTGGAAGATTCTTCTTGCTGAGATTTGATAATTTCTTGAAGATCAGCAATCTGTGTCCGTTGATGGTTTATGTCAGCCTGCCAAAATCAAGAGGAGCATTTCAATATTTTATCAAACGTCCCGAGGATTCATACAAGTTTCAATCCTGGCACTTGGGGGCTAATGCGGATTAGTTCTTTCTTACTGCTTATTCAAAGTCCCAAGGATTCATACAAGTTTCAATCCTAGCACTTGGGGGCTAATGCAGATTAATTCTTTCTTACTGCTTATTCAAAGTCCTAAGGATTCATACAAGTTTCAATCCTGGCACTTGGGGGCTAATGCAGATTAATTCTTTCTTACTGCTTATTCAAAGTCCCGGTTTGTTTTTACAAATTAAACCGACCCTTGGGGGCTACAGGATACAAGGCAGTGAAAATACAAAGATAAGGAGGAAAATGTTTACCTCATAACGTTCCTTCATCAGATTTACCAAGTCAGCCTCATTATCTTGACTTGTATAAAGCCGGTTCAAGAAACCGGAATGAAGATCCTGGGCAGAAAGATTAGCATATTTTGACATATCAGTTTCCATCTTCCTCTTGCCCATTGAAATAAACTCATCCTTGGCGGTATGTTTTGCCAAGACAACTGGATCACCCGGAGTGGTATAAGGAGTACCAGTAACAATAACATAATCGTCTTTGGCTAGGCTTGGCGGATTAGCACTTGACTTCAGTGGATCAGCAGCCGGACTTGCAGGCATAGCATGTGGACTTGAGGTATCCTCATGTATGGCCAGATCAGCTTCCGGCGGATTAGCATTGATAGTTGGCTCTGGCAGGGTAAAATCATCCATGAGATTATCGAGATTTTTATCAAGATCCTCAGGAGTTTTCTCCAGCTCAACTTCACCGGTAGAGGCACTAGTCTTGGCCTTCTTACTCAAACGAGCTTGAGCACTAATATTAAAACAAAGATTAGCATGGTCAACTGAGTTATGAAAGAGAATGGAAGACCACACACTTACCCAGGGACGGTTTTTAGTGGAGGCAGCTGAGTGGTTGATGAACCGCCAGACGAATTAGAAGATGCCTGATAATTTGAATCAGATGAATTGAGAGGGCATCGGAAGAAATCTTTCAAAAGATAACGTTTTTCAAAAGAACAAGCAACCTCTGGATGACGTTTCCGGTTTGGGGTATGAGGTAAACCGAAAGAAGTGACCTGTTGACCACTGTGCCGGGTTGTGCGACGCCCTTCGGTTTGCTGTGTCTTCAAAGAAAGTTTTTGATGCAAATGAGCAACAGGGTGAGAGCATTTCACTTTTCGAACTGCACGGCGAAATCGTTGAACCGGTACAAGTTCTGAGTCAGAAAGAAAAATTACCTCAACATGATCTACATGGCTGGCCTCCGAATCATCCTGGAAATAATCATTGTCAGTAAAATATATGGATAGAAGTCAAGGGAGTCAAACTTTACCTCTTCAGCCGAGTCATCGACATCTTCTGGTGGTTCTGAAGACTCAGCAGTTTTCTTTTTGGCAGCTTTCTTGATGACCTTGGTCTTACTACGAGGAGCCTTAGCTACTTTGTCTTGATTTTTCTTTTCCAAAAAGAGCTACTGGCCTATGGGACTGCACAATGGTATTATTATAGCAGTGTCAAAGCGGAGAAGGATAAGGAAAAGTACAAGGTTAAAATATTTACCCCTGGCAGTTTGTTGGAGGCGTAAAAAGGACGCAGACCAATTTGAGTACATATGGCGAGCGGTTCATCGAGTATTTTCTTTACACTTTCATTGACTTCATCGTCCGTCAGTTCTATTGAATTAAACCGTCGAGGATCATTGGTGTTGCCAGTGTATTTGAACATCAATCCGGGCCGGCGGCTTAAAGGAAGAATGCACCATGAAATCCAGCAACGGACGAGATCAACACCAGTTAAACCATTGGCAAGAAGAGCCCGAAGTTTGGCGAGTTGAGGTGCATAGGCTTGTCTATCTTTGGCAAGCAATCTTTGAGGTAAAGGGTGATTATTGCTGAGCCGGTGCGGACGGTAGCCTGGCAAGGGATTCTCTTCAGCAGGGGCGGTATTATGACAATAGAACCAGGTTTGGTTCCAGTATATTGGATGGCTATGAAGTTTGGCATGAGGAAAATCAACCTCTTTCCTCTTTTGGATTGACACACCACCAAGTTCAGTATTAGATCCATCAGAAAATTCCGTCCGGCGGTTTAAATGAAAGAGATCAAGAAAGAGGTCGACAGTTGGTTCTTCTAGCAGATAAACCTCGCAGAATACTTGGAAATTGCATATGGTGGACACAGAATTTGGTCCAATATCTTGAGGATGAAGTTGGAGCCTGGCAAGAACATCCCGGAAATTTTTTGATCCGGGAGGACTGAAACCTCGAGCTAAATGTTGCAAGAATACAATCACTTCTCCATCTTGAGGTTCAGGGGGGCACTCAGGGCCAGGAACTCGCCAACGGAGGACATTTTTTGAAGCCAAAGCGCCGGTGGTGATAGATTCAATGATTTGTGTTTCTGTGATCCAAGACGGAACCCAGTTGCAAGAAGCAAATTGTTTCGTCATCTTACAAAGTCTGTAAAAGGAAAATGGACGGTTTATGATTGGCGGTTCATATGTGTCTGTCAAAATGTTAAACCGGCAATTCAAGGTATACGTATGAAGTGAACCGGGCATGGCTGTTCAAAGTCTAGATGGCGGTTTAAGAGAGGGCTAATGACATACGACGGGTTATCAACACTAAAGGATAAACCGCCTTTTGGAGGCAGAACCCCAAGCTGGAAATTTGTTATGTATGGAACAAACAGGTTTCACAAGTTGCAATTATTATTTTGGATCAAACGGTCGCTCTGGAAGGAAAAATTTCTAGACCTAAAACAGTGCAGAGAAGTTCATACACTGAAAGAGGGCTTCCAAACAATGGAAATGAGATCTATTTTTATGCAAGATAAGCGCAAACAATTGTTGCAGCAGTTCTACGTTGTTTTTACAATCTAAACAAGGTATTGGTGGTGAAAACTAACAAGGGTTTGCATCGGGCGGCGATGACCGCTGACGAACTCAACAAAAAGTTCCAATGCAGATCTGAGAAGGGGAAGGAGAAGAACTCACGGATGTGGACGAGCTGCGGAGGTTCGCCGTCGATTTCTGGTCAGAGTCAGGTCGATGCAGCGGCCTGAGTTGGTGCAGACTGGAAGATCAATGACGGCGGCGGCGGCGATAGTTGAGGTCTTCGGGTCGCGAGGAGGAAGACGATGCGGTTTGGAAAGGGAGAAAATGGAAGGTGCCCCGGTTTTATTTATAAGGAAGTGGGATAAAACGGCAGGCGCGAAAATCGAGGAATCGGAGGCGGCAAAAGAGGATGCAGCTGTCGCCTCGATCTTTGGGAATTAATTAAAGAGAAGGGAATATTTATAAAACTTTTTTATACAGGAATGACGTCACAATGATTTACTACAGTAACAGAAGATGACGTCATGGCGATTCATCAAAGTTCACAGGGAGAAGACAATATGTCAGTTTACGAGAATTGCTAGAAGTTCAAGGATTGAAGACTGACATGAACAGGTTCAAATCAATCTGGGGCCTAATGTTGAGGATATAACCACTGAGGGTAAACCGCCCAGGAGGGGCCGGTTCACCTTCAGTTATACTCA
This sequence comes from Triticum monococcum, assembly GCA_034509565.1. NCBI lineage: Eukaryota > Viridiplantae > Streptophyta > Magnoliopsida > Poales > Poaceae > Triticum > Triticum monococcum. The sequence goes on along the minus strand of CM067842.1, from coordinate 67,444,229 downwards.
AGCCCAAGGAAACCCAGAAGATGGCGCTTTACGGATGAAGCTTAGAGGCCGAGAGCCCGCAGGCGGTTTAGGGCCCATGATAGTAAACTGCCATGATTGTATAAACTTGCATTGTAAGATAAGAAAGAAGAGACCGAGGCAGACACTTGTATGAGCCAGCCTCGGGACTCTATAGACCGGCCGGGATCCTCCTGAATATATAAAGGGGTGACCCGGCGGCGGTTCAGAGACAGGAAACAACAACTCGGAGCCTGACAAAGCAGATTTGCTCCCTGGTGTTCGAAACCCCAGCAATACTAATCACAACTAGACGTAGGCTTTTACCTTCATCGAAGGGGCCGAACTAGTATAAAACTCTCGTGTCCCCTTATCCGGTTTAACCCCTTCAAGCTAACCCGTAGTGATGGCTCCACGACTAAGTCCTTCCATGAGGACATCTGCCGTGACAATTCCACGACAATAACCATCAACCGATGAATCAATGCATGCATATATACTTATATATATAGTCATATACTATTTGTGTAGAATAGTATGTGTTTTGAGTCATAAATTTGCTAATTATTATTACGTCATTTCCGAATTCGCGTCAACTTTGGTGTTTATGGTATATACCGAAATCATACCGAAATAATTTGGTATATACCGAAACCAAACCGTATTTTAATTTCATACCATATTTACCGAAGTATTAATACCATACAAACTGAAAAATCGTATAAATCGAACCATGTAAACCGAATAAACCGAACGCACTGGGTGACCTATTCCTGCGTTTTCAAAATCCTGCGAATCAAACAGGTCCTGAGTTGGTGATGATGTTGTGCCTCACATCTTTCACCAATAGCCGTCGGATCTAGATCTGACGCGTACAAACCAAGCTTCTCCATTTTTGCAAAAAGATACCCGCACTTGTTCCCCATTTAAAAACAACTCCTTGTCTCTCACAATCAGCCTCATCTCCTCCCCACCACATCTAGGAGTAGAAGGCCATGGAAAACTCTAGCGCGATGGCCGCTGCCGGGGCCATCCACCCCCAATCTTGGTGTTCCGTGCAATGCACGAGCATCTACGCACGGGAAATTATGTCGAACAGGGCTAGTTGTAAGCAGGCTAGCTCTACAGCCATGATGATAGTGACTGCAGATGGTGAGGCTGACTATGGTATGACGAACACGGCGCCTATACTCAGGTGTCATCTCCGGCGTAGGGTCTTGTCACTTCACTGTGAGGAGCAGCACATAATAATTTGACCATTGGATAGTACAGTGCTAGTACTCCTACTACTACATTGGTAGTACTACTACTAGTACTAGTAGCACCAACGTCTGGATTTAGGAGTACTACCACATCCATCTAGATTTTAGTATTTGACTAGCAATATCTAGTAATGCATGTCACCAAAAATGTACTACTCCCTCTATAAATAAATACATGGTGTTTTATTCCTATTGGCGAGAGAACTTAATGTTTTTTGGTACTCCTAACTAGAGTACTAATAGGATTACATGCAATGAACTAAACACTGCATGTCATGTTTGGTAGTCTCAAGTCATTGAAAGCATGCACGGCCCACATCTCTCATTGGTTGATATGTCACGAAATAAGAAACAAGGAGGGACTTAATGCACTGTGCCTAAGTATTTTGGGATTATTTGGTTTTCGTAAGGTGACTTACACAACATTTTTGTTTACATGCATTAACATTTAATAGTTAAATCAAAGGTCAAAACTTGGCGCAAAATGCAAAGGGGACCAATAAACCAGTAAACATCAAACTTCTCTTGTTTGGCCCCAACTAGAGGTCCGGTGAGATGACTATACTGCACCGGCACGGAGGGGGACACAGCTTCATTGACTTACGACAACTGCCTTTGGGTGAATGACACGTGGCCCTAGGGGGTGGCTGGCCCACCTATCATACAGCCAAAGGCAGGTGCAGTAGAGGACCGAGGAGTAGTACGAAATCCTACGCACCTACGCACGCTAACCAAGGGCTGAGTGATCACTGGAATCGCAAGATCAGTTGACTAGAAGCTATGCTAGACCCATGGAGGCGATGAGCGCGAGCATCAGCCGGCTGTGCCAGATGGTCCACAACACCGGCCTACGGCCCGGCACCAAGGAACATCTCCAAGTAGTATTGCTTGAGGCCGCCAGGGTGAGGGGCCGCTTGGACGACAGCTTCGTCTCCTTGTTCGATGAGGTCCTCGTCGGTTTCCTCGACAAGTTCACCGTCGTCAAGAAGCTTGCGGACAACTTTGACGTAAGCCTCCAGCCGATGTGCCCAGGCTCTGCGATGCCCGCCACCCTCAACGGGCACTATGGTAACAACCTCTTCGACGCACTGGTGGCCCTGCGACTACCCGCCGTCGCGCCGGAGAATGTCCACCTCGAGGTCGCGCTCGCCGCGCAGTTCCTGGCGCAGCAAGACACCATCGACATAATCACCCACGTCTACGCGCAAATCATCCACAAGGACTACTACATGCAATAGGAGGATGATAGTACGCTGGCCTTCTTGGAGCGCAGGGCAACGTTGGACGGCACTGTTTAGAAGCACGTTGAGCTTGCCGCCAACGCCACTGCTCCTCACACGTCGGTTGGTGACCCGGCGCACTAGGGCATGAGGATGTCGCTGAACGTTGATGGATCCATATGTATTTTTATCTTTCCGTCAAATCCATGTAGTAGTATATGATACTACAGTAATTATCTTGTCGGATGGCTGAGAAAACAGGAGGGAGAAGAGATGGTTGTAGCATGGACTCCAAGAAAATTGGTGTCGGATGGGACTCGTGTGGGTGGCGTGTGCCGTACTGCTAGACGTGAATGCTACTGAGTTATGGCCCATGCCACCCCACTATATTGAGGTACGTAGAACAAATTTCCTGCAGTCCGTGCTCAGCCCTCCTCTATCTCTCTTCTCAGCCAGCCAGCGGACGTGCGGAGCCCATCGTACATGTCAGTGAAAACGCAAGAGGACCCACTGAACCTGCACATCTTTCACCTCGACGTGCAGGTGATGTAAAACAAATTCAATAAAGATCTTCGGTGTCCGCTTTTGGAGTTACTCAAGAGTAGTAAGATTCTATTTACAGTTTAACCCAAGATGCACATCTCGTGGCTTCAACTACCACTCTATTTTCTTTCATGACACGACCTGGATGCTGGATGTCCCACGTGTCGGCAAAAGGACAAAGAACCCGACCAAAACTTCGGTTCTGCTATCGGATGAGATTAGTGCACTTGTTGATACTCCTACTAGAATTGAGGCTAGACATGAGACTAGATGTGAGGAAGCAACGTCTACTACTTTACACTCGAAGAAGAAAGAAGCACGCAAGATCGAGCCACCGCAGATCAACAATGAACGCATTGAGAAGGCACTAATCCAACTTACAGGAGTAGTAAAATGTTTTCCTGTGGTTCTTGTTTTCTTTGGTCTTGCTTTTCTAGTCAAAATTATCGTTGGAGTTCATGCAAAACGGAGGTCCGTTTGGGGTCATGCGTTGGAGTTGGCCTTACAAGTGGGACCGCAGTTAAGGAAACCGACTATCGGCAAACCCCCACTTCGCCCGCCATGCGATGGCTGAAGTTCTAGCACGGACTCCAAGAAATAATATGGTGTCAGATGGATGTCGTGGTGGTGGCGTGTGCCGTACTCCTGGACGTGAATGCTTGTTCTGGCCCATGCCACCCTACTACTCCCTACTACTTACTCCTACTAGTATATAGTATACTAGTATCGAGGATTCGAGTTGCTGGTTAGGTACAATGAACACATTAACATATGGCTACAGTAAAAACACCCGCCCGACGCGCGAAGCATATGAAGCTAGTACAAATTTAGAGAAGCAACTCAAAAGCCATTCATAAATTTAGTAAGTTTATCATAGGCATATCATTTTATTACATAAAATAGGTCATCAACCCACATCGACAACGAGGATACATTATAAATACTAAAGTTTTCACCACACAACAAATAACAAGCCATGAAATGAACTTCAACTCAGCCATTCCGCGGCGTTGGAAACGCTTGCTTTGAACCACAACTGATTCTCTGGGACGGGCCATCTGTTGTCAATCTGGAGACCAACACTGGACCGATCATCCAGGCTGAAGCGGTCTACTATATCAGTACGAGGGTAGGGAACCACCCAAATGTCCGAGGTATAAACACAGTTGCTTCTCATAAATGTGTCAACAGCAGTTGGATCGCCTTTCACCATCATCGGATAGTTTTGTCCAAGGAAGAGCGAGTTTTCTCCAAGACTATTAATTCTATGCCAGGGAGAAGGAGTTGGCGCTAGCACACTAGTATCCATCCCGAATACCATGCAACGGGTGTTGGAATAGGTACGGAGAGTGCGACCATGGGAGACACCTGCTTCCTTACCAGTAACATCATCAGTGCATTGTATACACACAAGAAGAGGTGATCCATCGGAATTAGTTGCCAGGCGCCACAGAGTATATCGGCGCTGCTCGTCCTCATGCTCGTGATCATCACCATCGTCATCTCCCCCTTGGTTAAAAAAAATTTCAAGTATAGGTGGTTGGATGTTCACAGGACCTTGGTAACACAAGAAGAAGGTTAATTAGTAAAGGGAAACTTGCTAACCCGCATGCATGTGGATGAAACAATTATAATTACGGTGGAAGACAAACGTACCGAAACTACTAGGATGCCATGCAAAAACGGTGCCACGAGTGGTGGCAGCAAACACAAGGCCCTCGTATTGAATTGCATCACAGTACTCATCCGTGTATAGAAACTGATTTTTGAGCAATATCCATCGAGTCGAACCACGAAGGAAGGCAACAAGCTTGTCGAAGATAGCAACAACTTGATAGTTGTTGTAATTCCAAGAGCGGTTGGGAACTCGACAAATTGCTATCTTCCGTAGAAGACAGTCACCATGATCGTATTTGAACGTGCGTACATTACCGGTGCGCTCAACCTCTAGGCACAGTGTTGATATTTTTTGAAGTGGAACCTGGTGACGAGTGTACACATTCACAAGTTCCCACTCGTAGTTGGACCCAATGTAAACAACCCAATCTCCATTTGCGCCCACCCAAGCCTTGCCCTCGAGCGATGGCATCTTAACATCATACGTATGATTATCAAGCAGCATCAACTGGCACAGGGCAAGGCCTCCGTCATGCCGGCACCAGTCATCAGGGTCACGACGAAGAAGATAGGGGAGATCAAACCGCTCCTTGACTCTTGGGTTCTTTTTAATGATGTTATTAGTTGAGTTGAGAATGGGCTTGAACGAACCTGCCATGCTAGCCGAGGTGATGACGTTGCACCGATCAATGAGTTCCTCCACCACGTCATCTTTCAGATCGGGGCAAGAATAACGGGGTCGTTTCCGGCCTGTTCCCTCCATGGAGAAGACGATTGAACAATGGAAGAAGAAAGGGTGAAGGGCTGAAGGAAAATGGAGGAGGGAGAGGAAGAGCGTGCGACAGCATTCCAAATCGAGAGGGAAAGGCGAAGAGTCGGTGGACGGTTGCAAGTTTGCCACGGTTCACGAAGAGGCGCCCCGGCCTACACGTCCGTTCGGAAATACTCCTACTACTCGCCGTCGTCTCACTGATATGTTGGAACGGGACCACATGTCAACAAAACATGGTGTGTAATTTCTCATGCAAAATTTGATCTGGCCGCGTTGGCCCGAGGTGCCGCATTAGTTATCGACCTTTATTTTTTTAATGGCGTGCCGATCAGTTTTGAAGCACGACTAACTGGTACTGTATGTAGAGAGGATGACAACAGGGACCCGCCAAGGTCATGGCAGTACGCAAGCAAGTGCCTCCTTATTTGAAGCCAATAAAAAATGGCTCCTCCTAGTGGATTTCTGACATCTGGGTCCCATGCCATTGTCAACGTAGTGAATAAACGAGAGAATTGCACAACGAGCGGCTGACACCAGGGACCCAGCAGCTCGCCTAGTTATTTTTGTTTTGGGTTTTGATAAATGCCACTCCCAATCTGGTGTATCCGAGAAATGCCAGTGCAATTTCCAAACTTTGAAAAATGCCATTTCATGCCATTTCTAGTGGCATTTTTCGAAGTCTGGAGTGGCGTTTTTCAAAGTTTGCAAACTGCAGTGGCGTTTTTCAAATTTGCAAAAATTGCAGTGGCATTTTTCAAAGTTTGGAAATTGCAGTGGCATTTTTATGAATCACCATAATTGGAGTGGCATTTATCTAATTTGTTTTTGAGATGGAAGCAGGGTGTCAACTGGGCTGTGCGGGACACTCTGGCCTGTCTAGACAGCCTTTTCTTTTATGTTTACCAGAGACCAGCCCAGTAGTTTTGTTTCTTTCTGAAAATGGCTAGCCTAGTTCTTTTGTGATTTTTCAAGTAAGTCGCTTTATCAGGCCTATTGAGCTGCAAATCTTTGAAGACGAGGAGAGCTTCATTCGGATGGCCGAGAAAATGGCCTATCAGTAATGAGAAATGGGCTGTACATTTTTAAAACACATCAAACCGGCAATTACTTTCAAATATCTTTTTTTCATTTTGAGATTTTAAATTGCATTGATTTTTATGCGTGGAAAATTTATTGGATTTTATATTGATATACATTTATTTTTAAAATCAGTCTGAATGTGACTCTAAATTTCGGGATTAAAAATAGTTCAGACCGCACCGACATATGCAAAATTTCGTATATTTTTTTAACTGTGGCCACGATATGGGTTGTAATGCTAACATAAAGAATATGGGCTCCAAAAAAACCCATAAGAATTGGCAAATGGGCTGTAAATTATTTGAAATAATGGCAGATGGGTTGTATGTTGTTTCCAGAGATTTGAGGCTTTCGATAGATGGCCTGTATAATGTTGGATGTCCATCCAACGGCCGTCGTGCTTCTTCAATCTCTGCTCTTCCTGCTCCAGCCGCTCAAACAAGCACCAGCGGGACTGCCTGCTCCCTCCTCCCCGCGGCCGGCTGTGCTGCCGCGCAGGCCTCGCCGCCCCACCGTACTCCCATCGCTGGCCTAGCCATCCCTCTACTCACCCACACCTGCTATTATTCTCCGGTGATGGTAGACGAACCAGTAAACCCTCGTATAGTCGTACTCCCCTCCGCTTGGGAAACTGTTCGAAATATGCCCTCGAGGCAATAATAAATTGGTTATTATTATATTTCCTTGTTCATGATAATCGTTTATTATCCATGCTAGAATTGTATTGATAGGAAACTCACATACATGTGTGGATACATAGACAACACCATGTCCCTAGTAAGCCTCTAGTTGACTAGCTCGTTGATCAATAGATGGTTACAGTTTCCTGACCATGGACATTGGATGTCGTTGATAACGGGATCACATCATTAGGAGAATGATGTGATGGACAAGACCCAATCCTAAGCTTAGCACAAGATCGTGTAGTTCGTATGCTAAAGCTTTTCTAATGTCAAGTATCATTTCCTTAGACCATGAGATTGTGCAACTCCCGGACACCGTAGGAGTGCTTTGGGTGTGCCAAACGTCACAACGTAACTGGGTGACTATAAAGGTGCACTACAGGTATCTCCGAAAGTGTCTGTTGGGTTGGCACGAATCGAGACTGGGATTTGTCACTCCGTGTGACGGAGAGGTATCTCTGGGCCCACTCGGTTGGACATCATCATAATGTGCACAATGTGATCAAGGAGTTGATCACGGGATGATGTGTTACCAAACGAGTAAAGAGACTTGCCGGTAACGAGATTGAACAAGGTATCGGGATACCGATGATCGAATCTCGGGCAAGTATCGTACCGCTAGACAAAGGGAATTGTATACGGGATTGATTAAGTCCTTGACATCGTGGTTCGTCCGATGAGATCATCGTGGAGCATGTGGGAGCCAACATGGGTATGCAGATCCCGCTATTAGTTATTGACCGGAGAATGTCTCGGTCATGTCTGCATGTCTCCCGAACCCGTAGGGTCTACACACTTAAGGTTCGATGATGCTAGGGTTATAAAGGAAGTTTGTATGTGGTTACCGAATGTTGTTCAGAGTCCTGGATGAGATCCTGGACATCACGAGGAGTTCCGGAATGGTCCGGAGGTAAAGATTTATATATGGGAAGTCCTGTTTTGGTCACCGGAAAAGTTTCGGTGTTTATCGGTAACGTACCGGGACCACCGGGAGGGTCCCGGGGGTCCACCAGCCCCGGAGGGCTTCATGGGCCAAGTGTGGAAGGGGACCAGCCCCAGGTGGGCTGGTGCGCCCTCCCACAAGGCCCAAGGCGCAAGGGAAGAGGAGAGGGGGCAAACCCTAGGGCAGATGGGCCCTAAGGCCCATCCTGGTGCGCCTCCCTCTCCCCCTCCCCCTTGGCCGCCTCCCTTAGATGGGATCTAGGCTGGCCGCCACCCCAAGGGGCGGAAACCCTAAAGGGGGCACAGCCCCTCCCCTTCCCCTATATATACTTGGCCTAGGGGCTGCCCAAGACACGCGATCTGATCTCTCCCTGTTGGTGCAGCCCTCCCTCTCTTTTTCCTCGACTCTTGCGGTGCTTGGCGAAGCCCTGCTGGAGTACCACGCTCCTCCACCATCACCATGCCGTTGTGCTGCTGCTGGATGGAGTCTTCCTCAACCTCTCCCTCTCTCCTTGCTGGATCAAGGCATGGGAGACATCACCGGGCTGTACGTGTGTTGAACGCGGAGGTGCCGTCCGTTCGGCACTAGGATCTCCGGTGATTTGGATCATGATGAGTACGACTCCTTCAACCCCGTTCTCTTTAACGCTTCCGCTTAGCGATCTACAAGGGTATGTAGATGCACTCTCCTTCCCCTCGTTGCTGGTCTCTCCATAGATAGATCTTGGTGATACGTAGGAAAATTTTGAATTTCTGCTACGTTCCCCAACAGAAACAAAAACAACGGCCGAGTCTTCCCTGCCTCCGTGTCATTCCCTTCCTAGGCCTCGCCGTCGTCCACCGCCCTGGTGCTCTCGGCGTGGCGTGGTCAGCGTGGTCAACGACCGACATGCATCTGAAGTGGACTGTATGTGGAGAGGCTGACAGCTGGGTCCACGGCCGCACGCAAGGAAATGCCTCCTTATTACGCACAAAATAATGATTTCCTCCACCTGACATCTGGGACCCACCGAAACGGCCTATGTATTTCGCGAAAAAAATGTTACCGCCGCTGACAGCTCGGACCCACTAGCTATATCTTCGCACGCAAGGAAGTGCCTCCTTATTACGCACAAAAAGTTGAATACTCCCCCTGCTAGCTGGGACCCAGTATAGTGGGCCTACTAAGTTGATGGGGACGAAGGGCTTTGTCAACCTAGTCAATATGGACGATTCTAGGTCGACTGACCGTACGATGTCCATCCAACGGCCATAGTGCTTCTTCAACCTCTGGTCTTCTTGCTCCAGCCGCCCAAAGCAGCGCCGGTTGTGCCGCCTGCTCCTGCCTCCCGTGGTCGGCTGTGCTACCGCGGAGGCCTCACCGCCCCCATACTATTCCCACCGCTTGCCAGGCCATCCCTCCACTACACTCACCCACACCCCCTGTTATTCTGCGGCGACAGCAGCGCAGCCGAACCAGTGAACCGTCGTACTCCTCTTCGCGTGGGAATCCACTGCCGCCTCCTCCCCGGCTCCGCGTCGTCCCCTTCCTAGGCCTCGCCGTCGTCCACCGCCGTGGTGCTGTCGGCGCAGCGTGGTCAATGTGGTCAACGACCGAATTCCATCGGAAGAATACTGTACGTGGAGAGGCTTACAACTGGGTCCACGGCAGCCGCAAGGAAGTGCCTCCTTATTACGTGGAAAATAATTATTCCTCCACCTCACAGCAGGGACACATCGGACGCCCGCCAGTATATCGCGAAAAAAACGTTTGCCCCTGACTGCTAGGACCCACCCGACGGGCCACCGTATTTCGTGAAAAAAACGTTCCCCCTGCTGTCAGCTCGGACCCACCGGAAGTGCCTCCTTATTACGCACAAAAAAATGAATACCCCACTGCTAGCTGGGACCCACCTTAGTGGCAGGCTGACTTGTGGGCCTACTAAGTTGACGGGGACGGAGGGCTTTGTCAACTTAGTCAATATGCATGATTCTAGCTCCAGTGACCGTACGATGTCCATCCAACGGCCGTAGTGCTTCTTCAACCTCTGGTCTTCTTGCTCCAGCCGCCCAAACCAGCCCCGGTCGTTCCTCGTGCTCCTGCCTCCCATGGCCGGCTGCGATGCGGCGGAGGCCTCACCGCCCCCTACTAGTCCCACTGCTGGCTAGGCCATCCCTCTAATCACCCACCCCCCCTGTTATTCTGCGGCGACGGCAGTCTCACACCGCAGCGAACCAGTGAACCCTCGTACTCCTCTATGCATGAGCATCCACCGCCGCGTCTTCCCCGGCTCCGCATCGTCCCCTTCCTGGCCTCGCCGTCGTACACCGCCTTGGTGCTCTCGGCGCAGCATGGTCAACGTGGTCAAGGAACAACTTTCATCGGATGTGGACTGTACGTGGAGAGGCTGACAGCTGGGTCCACGGCCGCAGCAAGGAAGTGCCTACTTATTACGTGCAAAATAATTATTCCTCCACATGACAGTGGGGACCCACCGGATGGGCCACCAGTAATTTACAAAAAAATCTTTTCCCACTGACTGCTGGGACCCACCGGACGGGCCACCGTATTTCGTGAAAAAAATGCCCCCCCCCCCGCTGTCAGCTCGGACCCACCGGAAGTGCCTCCTTATTACGCACAAAAAAATGAATACTCCCCCGGCTAGCTGGGACCCACCTTGCTGGGAGGCTGACTTGTGGGCCTACTAAGTTGACGGGGATGAAGGGCTTTGTCAACTTAGTCAATATGAACGATTCTAGCTCTAGTCACCGTACGATGTCCATCCAACGGCCGTAGTGCTTCTTCAAGCTCTGGTCTTCTTGCTCCAGCCGCCCAAAGCAGCGCCGGTCGTGCCGCATGCTCCTGCCTCCCGTGGCCGGTTGTGCTGCCGCAAAGGCCTCACCGCCCCCTACTATTCCCACCGCTGGCCAGGCTCTATGGCGACAGCAGCCTCACACCGCAGTCGAACCAGTGAACCCTCGTAGTCCTCTCCGTGCGGGCTTCCATTGACGCGTCGTCCCCTTCCTAGGCCTCGCCGTCGTCCACCGCCGTGGTGCTCTCCGCGCGGCATGGTCAACGTGGTCAAGGAACGACTTCCATCAGAAGAGTACTGTACATGGAGAGGCTGACAGCTGGGTCCACGGCCACAGCCCAGTTTTTTTGTGATTTGCCAAGTAAGTCGTTTGTTAGGCCTATTGGGCTACAAATCTTTCAAGATGAGGAGAGCTTTCATTCGGCTGGCCGAGAAAATGGCCCATCAGTAATGAGAAATGGGTTGTACATTTTTAAAACACATCAAACCGGCAATTAGTTTCAAATATCATTTTTTTCATTTCAAGATTATAAATTGCATTATTTTTTATGCGTGGAGAATTTGTTGGATTTTATATTGATATACATTTATTTTTAAAATCAGTTTGAATGTGAGTCGAAATTTCGGGATTAAAAACAGTTTGGACCGCACCGAAATATGCAAAATATTGTATAATTTTTTAACCGTTGCCACAATATGGGCTGTAATGCTAATAAAAAGAATATGGGCTCCAAAAAAACCTTAAGAATTAGCAAATGGGCTGTAAATTAGTAGAAATAATGGCGAATGGGTTGTATGCTGTTTTCCATAGATTTGAGGCTTTCCTAAAAAAAGGTTGACGCACAAGCACTGACTGTTGGATGTCCATCCAACGGCCGTCGTGCTTCTTCAATATCTGCTCTTCCTGTTCCAGCCGCTCAAACAAGCGCCGGTGGGACTGCCTGCTACCTCCTGCTCGCGGCCGGCTGTGCTGCCGCGCAGGCCTCACCGCCCGACCGTACTCCCATCGCTGGCCTAGCCATCCCTCTACTCACCCACACCTGTTGTTATTCTCCGGCGACGGCAGACGAACCAGTAAACCCTCATACAGTCGTACTCCCCTCCTTGTGGGAAACAACTGCCGAGTTTTCCCTGCCTCCGTGTCGTCCCCTTCCTAGGCCTCGCCGTCGTCCACTGCCCTGGTGCTCTCGGCGCGCCGTGGTCAACGTGGTCAAGGAACGACTTCCATCGGACATGGACTGTATGTGGAGAGGCTGACAACTGGGTCCACGGCCGCAGCAAGGAAGTGCCTCCTTATTACATGGAAAAGAATGATTCCTCCACCTGACAGCTAGGACCCACCGGACAGGCCACTGTATTTTGAAAAAAGTGTTTCCCCCTGACTGCTGGGACGAACCATGGTGGGAGGCTGACTTGTGGACCTACTAAGTTGACTGGGATGGGGGCCTTTGTCAACTTTAGTCAATATGAACGATTCTAGCTCCAGTGACCGTACGATGTTCATCCAACGGTCCTAGTGCTTCTTCAACCTCTGGTCTTCTTGCTCCAACCGCCCAAAGCAGCGCCGGTCGTGCCGCATGCTCCTACCTCCCGTGGCCGATTGTGCTGCCACGGAGGCCTCACCGCCCCCTACTATTCCCACCGCTGGCCAGGCCCTGCGGCGATGGCAGCCTCACACCGCAGCCGAACCAATGAACCCTCGTACTCCTCTCCGCGCGGGCTTCCACTGTCGCGTCTTCCCCGGCTCCCTGTCGTGCCCTTCCTAGGCCTCGCCGTCGTCCACCGCCCTGGTGTTCTCGGCGCGGCGTGGCCAACGTGGTCAAGGAATGACTTCCATCGAACGTGGACTGTACGTGGAGAGGCTGACAGCTGGATCCACGGCCGCAGCAAGGAAGTGCCTCCTTATTACGTTTAAAATAATTATTCCTCCACCTGACAGCGGGGACCCACCAGACGGGCCACCGTATTTCATGAAAAAACGTTTCCCCCCTGACTGTTGGGACCCACCAGCTACACCTTCGCACGCAAGGAAGTGCGTTCGGGCAAAAAAACAAAACGATTTGCCCCCCTGACTGCTGGCACCCACCAGATACATCTTCGCACGCAAGGAAGTGCCTGACAGTCGGGACCCGCTTGGTCGTAGCGTACGTGGCGTTGTCATTCTGGTCGCGAATGTGTACGTACATATATACTGGTCGATGTAGAGGCGCGCACGTGTCATAGTGGAGGCGCGCACGTAGCATGTACATGTACGTACAGCGGCCAGGGTGCAAGAAAGAAAATACGGCCACGTATGTGTACATATGGGCGGGGTCTCGAACGCCTACAAGCGCATACGTACGGCCAGGGCTCGTGTACATGGCTGGGTCGGAACGGAGAAACAACGTCGTCGTCGTGTTCATGTGAAGGCAACGGAATGCGTTGTGTTTATGGGGAGGCAACGGAATCCGTCGTGTTCATGGGGAGGCAATGGAATGCGTCGTGTTCATGGGGAGGCAACGAAATGCGTCGTCTTCATGGGGAGGCAACGGAATGTGTCGTGTTCATTGAGAGGGCTTGGACAGAATAGGCGATGGAAACGAGGCCTGGCGTACCGCAGAACGGAGGAAACAGCATTGTGTTCGACCGGCCACGTTCGAAACGGGATCCTGTTGATCGGGAGGGGTCTGGCGTACCGCAAAACGGAGGAAACGGACCTCCTATGGTCGAAATGGGGGTCCTGTTGATCGGTAGGGGTGTGGCGTACCGCAAAACAGACGAAACAAACTTGTGTTGGAGCGCTACGGTCGAAACGGGGGTCCTGTTCATTGGGAGGGGCGTGGCGTACCGCAAAACGGGACTCCACGGGATACTGTTCATCTCCACCGTCGACCCCCTCCAGCCTCCACGAGCTACTGTTCATCCACCGTCGACCTCCTCCAGCTTCCACCTACGACTGTTCATCCACGGGCTCGTGTTCATCCAGCCTCCACCGCGCGCTACTCCACCGGCTACTGTTCAACCAGCCCTCTCCACGGGCTCCTGTTCAACCACCCCTCCACGGGGTACTGTTCATCCTGCCCTCCACTGTCTACTATTCATCCTGCCCTCCACGGGGTGGTCCTGTTCATCCTGCCCTCCACGGGGTCCTGTTCATCCAGCCCCAACCGGCTCGATCGATCGGGGTCCTGTTCATCCAGAGGCAACACTACGGGGTCCTATTCATCCACCCCCACCGGGAACTGTTCATCAACCCCCCCCCCCCCCCCCCCCGCGATGCTCACTATTCATCCAGAGGCAGCATTGATCAGCTTTAGTTAGCTGCAGTAGCGAAGGAATCGCTCGATTGGGTTCAGTTAACAGCCATCGATCGATCGCTCGGGTTCAGTAACGCGTAGCCTGCAGTGCGATCGCTAGGGTTCAGTTAGAGCACAACGCCTCGCTCGGGTTCAGTTAGAGCCAACGCCTCGCACACACGCACGTATGTGTATGAGAGAAACGCGCATCGCTCAGCCCCCGACCTCCCATCGTAACCGGGAACTCCCCGATAGTTTCCTCCCCCTCGCTTCTACCATGGTTTTTTCCGTCATGGACGGCCCAAAGAATGTCATGCATCTGCGTCTCCGGCCCGCCCAGGACGAAAAGCCCATTTTCTGTCATGATTTTTTGTCATAGAAGTAGGAGCCCACCACATCTATGATGATACCGGGTTTTGTCACAATTATCGTCATAGAAGTGTCATATGTATGACAAAAAAATCGTTCGGCCCAAAATGTCACGGATGTGTCTTTTTTTGTAGTGGATGAAGACCACCACAAACTTATCCAAGAAATCCATAAATACCTTATTCATCATGTGCATGAAAAAAGGCAGGGGCATTGGTGAGACCGAAAGACATAACTGTATATTCATAAAGACCGTATCAAGTAGTGAACACGGTCTTGGGAATATCTTCCTTCTTGATTTTAAGCTGGTGATATCCGGTCCTCAAATCAATCTTGGAAAATACTTTTGCCCCACTAAGTTGATCGAACAAATCATCAGTCCTTGGCAGTAGATATTTGTTCTTGATAGCAACATCATTCAGCCAACGGTATTCTACACACATCCGAAGATTGCAGTCTTTCTTGTCCACAGATATTGCGGGTGATCCCCATGGTGAAGAGTGATGGTGTCCTGGACCATGGGGTACTCACCACGTCGTCTCCCGACCAGCTAGATCGGGCCGAGGACACCCATGGCGGTTCACTTATGGGCCACTTCGGGCAGCCCATGCCGCATACAAGAAGGTTTCCACAAGACTTGGCGCCCAAGCCAAGGACTCTTCTAAACCCTAGGCCTCTGGTGTGATATATAAACCGAGGCCAGGCTAGTCCATAGAACATATAATATTCATTAGAACAATCTCGTGGTAGATACATGTACCATGTACTACACCCATATGAATACAATCAAAAGCAGGACGTAGGGTATTATCTCTTCGAGAGAGCCCGAACCTGGGTAAAATCCTGTGTCCATGTTACCATCGTTCTAGGACGCCTAGCTTAGGACCCCTACTATGAGATATGCTAGATTTGACACCAACATTGGTGCTTTCATTGAGAGGCTGCTAGCAGTCGCCATGGTGCGATGGGAATTCGGATCGTCTCCGGCACGATTTATGCATTGGAGCCGAGCTTTATGGTCGATGTCAGCATCTTTGTCGCTGGCTCGACTGGTCACCTCGGCTGGCTCGAGCACCGCGCTCCACGTCAGATCATCAAGATCAGATGGACACTTTCATCATCATCAGCTCGAATCTCAACCGATACCATGTAAAAGTCGTCGATGGAGCTTGGGGGCTCATCGTCAACATTGCCCTCGTGCAATCGCACAGTTTTTTCTGTATAGCAGACTTGTTTTTGCTGCCACCGTCTTCTCGGAAGTCTATTTGAAGAACCCTTTGGTGGAATTGTGCGGAATTGAGTGTACAACAACCCTGAAAAATTCCGTCGCCTTCCGATGGAGGAATCTCCAGCGATCTATGATATACCGGAGGCCTGTCGAGTCTGGACGGGAATCTGGATGAGTTTAGGGCATGGTCTCCAGAGCCTGGCTTGGAGGTTATTTGGATGATCCAACCGTTCATCTTCTGCGTAATTTCCATATCTACGACCTCTCAAAATTTCAGCTCGATCCGACCGTTCAAATTCTAGGAACCTTTCGATTAGTGCATCACTTTTTGGATCTATTTTCTGCGCGAATATGAATCTGACCTGAGTTCATCTTTGTTCATGAATGGGATATTGGACAAGCTTTTTGGAAGAATCTCTTTTTAGGGTATTGTGCATTATTCTTAAACACGTGCCCATAAAATTTTAAGCCTTCTCTAAGATATTCTTCACCATCACGCTGGTGTCAAACCAGTCCGGCAACATTGCTCCATGGCTGCCGACCCGCGCTAGACACATCGTCGCTTTGTTGAGCCGAGCTCGACTTCTTCGAATCATCATCTCAGCGAGCCGAACAAGAGTTCGGCATCACTAAGGATAAATCATCTCCAACATCACCGCCCCATGGATTACACGGAGCGGGCACACAGGCATCGTCGCACGGTCACTTCATCAAGCAGACATTGACCGCGTCACAAGTCACGACCTGCGTTGGCATGGCCGCACTATTGCTTCTTCAAGTCGATGTCCATCACGCTGAACTGCTTCAACACCTCGGCTGACATGGCAGCTGCAACGTCTCCTTGCCGACCCTCTCCGTCACCTTAGCTAGACTGGGGTGATACGTCTCCAACGTATCTATAATTTTTGATTGCTCCATGCTATATTATCTACTGTTTTGGACATTATTGGGCTTTGTTTTCCACTTTTACATTATTTTTGGGACTAACCTATTAACCGAAGGTCCAGCCCAGAATTGTTGTTTTTTTTGCCTATTTTAGGGTTTCAAAGAAAAGGAATATCAAACGGAGCCAAAACCCTAATTCCACCGCTGTAAATTTCTGTATCCACGAGATCCCATCTCGGGGCCTGTTCCGGAGCTCCGCTGGAGGGGGTATCCATCACGGAGGGCTTCTATATCAACACCATAGCCTCTCCGATGAAGTGTGAGTAGTTTACCTCAGACCTTCGGGTCCATAGTTATTAGCTAGATGGTTTCTTCTCTCTTTTTGGATCTCATACAATGTTCTCCCCCTCTCTTGTGGAGATCTATTCGATGTAATCTTCTTTTTGCGGTGTGTTTGTTGAGACCGATGAATTTTGGGTTTATGATCAAGTCTATCTATGAACAATATTTGAATCTTCTCTGAATTCTTTTATGTATGATTGGTTATCTTTGCAATTCTCTTCGAATTATCAGTTTGGTTTGGCCTACTAGATTGATCTTTCTTGCAATGGGAGAAGTGCTTAGCTTTGGGTTCAACCTTGCGGTGTCCTTTCCTAGTGACAGTAGGGGCAGCAAGGCACGTATTGTATTGTTGCCATCAAGGATAACAAGATGGGGTTTTTATCATATTGCATGAATTTATCCCTCTACATCATGTCATCTTGCTTAAGGCGTTACTCTATTTTCATGAACTTAATACTCTAGATGCATGTTGGATAGCGGTCGATGGGTGGAGTAATAGTAGTAGATGCAGGCAGGAGTCGGTCTACTTGTCTTGGACATGATGCCTATATACATGATCATACCTAGATATTCTCATAACTATGCTCAATCCTGTCAATTGCTCAACAGTAATTCGTTCACCCACCGTAAAATACTTATGCTCTTGAGAGAAGTCACTAGTGAAACCTATGGCCCCCGGGTCTATCTTCATCATATTAATCTTCCAATGCTTAGTTATTTCCTTTGCTTTTACTTTGCCTTTATTTTACTTTGCATCTTTATCACAAAAATACCAAAAATATTATCTTATCATATCTATCAGGTCTCACTCTCGTAAGTGACCGTGAAGGGATTGACAACCCCTTATCGCGTTGGTTGCGAGGAGTTATTTGCTTTGTGCAGGTGCTAGGGGACGCGCGCACAACCTCCTACTGGATTGATACCTTGGTTCTCAAAAACTGATGGAAATACTTACGCTACTTTGTTGCATCATCCCTTCCTCTTCTGGGAAATCCAACGCAGTGCTCAAGAGGTAGCACGGGGGCTTCGCCATCTCTTCATCAACCTACTCCGGAGACTTCGGTGTTACCAGTCGACCAACTTCGTCACATTAGCTGGACCGAGGGCTTTGCCTCAGCGAGCCAACCTTTTCTAGCATCGCCATGCCGTCGCTTCATCGCCCATCAGGCAATGGGTGTGCGGATCAAGTCCCAATCTTGGGAGTAACCTTTCTTCAGATTGCTACAATAGATAAACCAGGTGTTATTAATCCTATTAATTTTTTCTTGCTTGGGTTTACTTTTTCCGACGAATTATTACTCTGGTTTGTTCCATCATCTGTACACAGGTCCGTCAAGTGATGGCCGCATTCACGATGGTTGCGTGATGGTTCTGTCAGTTTCCCGTCTGCAGTTCGGCGAACGCCTCATCGGGGACTCAGACTGCCCTGTGAATACAGGCTTTGTCACGCCAGCGCCCTGCACCGACAATGGCTTCGAAGCCATGACACATCTCTTTAAAAAAATTATTTTGCATAAATTAATTATGCGAGGTTTTTCTTCTATATTTATATTATTATTTTTTGGACTGCACTATTTTACATGTGTAGGTAATCAACTTCGACCGCGTCACGCGGTCACTTCAGCAAGCCAACGTCGGCGTCCCAATCGGCGTAAATTGGATCGCGTGATCACCTTATTGGTCGAATTGCCATACCGACATGTTCGGTTGCCTCGGGGACTTCGGCATCGCTGAGGGAGCTCTACCTCATCGAGTGTTCGGCACATAGGCAATATTTCTTTTATTACTCACTTTGCATAAATTACTAATTATGCAACAAATTTTTATTTTATTACTATTACTATTATCTCTGGCTTGCACTATTTTCTCTACACAGGTAAATGATCTGGGTTGGGCAATGCTGTCACCTCGATGTACCAATGTACCACGCCACCTCGGCTGGACCGGGGCTTCATCATCACTTCATTAACCCACACCATGGACTTCGGCATCATACTGTCGGCCTGCCCCGTCACCCCAGTCGGACTGGAGGTTCTACCCCGCCACATTAGTCGTTCTATGTCATCACTTCGGTGTGCCGAGCTCTTCGCTCCGCCACTTAGGGGCCGGCTTAGGGGCTGGGACCTCATCCCGCCGTAAGCTCGGGCTGCGCATCGACACCGAGCACATTAACCAGCTAAGTCGCTTCCATGCTTAGTTTTTTAAAATTCTTGTTCGGTTCGACCAAACATTATATTTATGCTAAAATATGTTTGTCAAAAACGAGGTTCATTAAAAACCACTTTTCTTTGCCCGTGTTAACGGGGGCTCTTAAATTTATATGAGCCATTTTATAATAAGTGTTTTTCTTCTAAGTCGTTGCAAAGTCTTTTTCTACCACTCCTTTCTCGACTCGAGTGTGTGGTCAATGGTCGGGTAGCCTGTTTTCTCTCTAATGCCGCTCGAGTTTAGTTCGCTAAACCGTCTTTACAAGTAGTACTCTGCCTTCGAGATATGAGGTTGCAGCCATAGGCTGACCCGCTTGAAGTCTTGAGATCAGATGTATTATATTAATGCACGACAGAAGCACAAAAGTAAGACCAATTTTTGGATTGGCACCAAATGACTTGATTTAGTTCGGGCATAAAGTTTTTACTGAAATTTTTTGGTTTTCCAAGCCTATGGCACTTTCAAACTATTTGTGTGTTTCCAGCATAAGTCTCGTAGTGCAATGTCGGACACCTTTAGAGATTTGGCAAACACATTCTCGGATATTGGTATATATGCATCGGTTTCGAATTGTGTCTTCGGTCAATAGTTGGGTTGCCCGGCTCATGTGCTTGCCTGCTATGTCCCGCTTTGTTCGGCTAGGTATGCAAAGGGAGAACCACTGCGATCGTGCTTCCAGCTCGAATGGTTAAGCACGTTAGTGGAGAAAGCCGAAAACTAACTGTCACAATGGGCGTAAACTAGTCAACAATCTGATGACGGTGTCAAACTATAGATCAATACCAATTACCCCGTGATAAACAATGGGCCTTTCATAACATTGGCCGAAGTGTAAATGGCTAGACTTCGGTCGGTGCCGAACACTAATCGGGGGCTCGTAGCTAGGTTCCCCAGTTTAAAGCGCCTATGACTAAGTGAAAGTTATAAAGCCCGCATATCTGATTGCCTTCTTTCCGCTAACACAACCGCCTCCGGGCACCGAGACGTCGGCTAAGGGTTGTCTTGTTACTACGGAAACACCCTACGTAGCATCTACAAAGGGGTAGAAGCCGACGATTGGCCACTTTCAAATGATAAACAGTCACAATGGAGTCAAAATAAATATCATCATCATTTGTATTCATTATACAAGCGTTGCCTTCCATAATTATCGTTATAAAGCCATAAATACGCATCAAATTTGACTTAAGATTTTGGCCAAGCTGGGTTGCCTGGCTCCTATGTTTCACCCTATGTTCCCGATTGTTCAGCTAGGGGGTAAAGGGAGCACCTCTGTAATTGTTATTACCGGTCATCCGGATTAGTACCTCAGACTGGGTGAAGCCAAAAGCTAGCTATCTTAAGAATATAATTGGTCGGCAATGACGAAAGTGAACATTTAGGTTCGCTAAAGACCACATAGTTCGGGAACTTTCCCCAGACTAAATCCTCAATATTTTCCTCCTGCATTGATCGGAGGTGAGGTTTCATGATCATGGTCGGCATGACAACCCAAAGAAAGGAACCGATAGCGGGTGTCGGGGGTGCTGATCCCACGGACACCTATGGGACCACGGCGGACCGAGGCCCCTTTCGGTTTGGCAGGGGGGCGGAGAGTGCGCGAAGAGCAGATGGAGGCGAACGCACGGCGACGCGATCAGTTTACCCAAGTTCGGGCCGCACGGATGCGTAAAACCCTACTCCTGCTTTGATTTGTATTGTGTTCTTCCTCGGGAGCGATGAATGCCACAGTACACTTGAGTGGCTAGTGAGACCGAGCGTGAGAATGATCGTCCCCCTCCCTCTGTTGCGCATGGGCCTCCTTTTATATGTCAAAAGGGTCACCGGCAGGTGGCAACAGGGATGAGGGTAAAAAAGTAAAAGAAGTGGTGGTTGGCACCACCACCTACTACAGTTGTATCATACCTAACCCTGACGGCAGGGGACAAAGGCATTAAATGCCTGTCTGTGTCGCCTAGACGGTGCAGAAAGGGACCGCTAGGGACGCCATTGCTAGCCACGATGGCTATCTTGTCAGCGCCGCTTCCCACCGTGTGCCTCTGGCTGCACGGCCTTCCGCCACGTACGCCTGAAGGGCCCCAGAGCGACACGTTGGCGGATGTGCTGGAGCGCAGGTACAGGACAGAAGCTTGCCGTGGTAAGTGCCTTGCCGCGGTTATTATCTTGTCGCGTACAGGAGCTTGTCGCTCACTGGGTCTTGCCGGGACACGTGGTGCGCTGTGGCAAGTTCCTTGATATGTCTTGATTGGCCTCCCTGGCAAGCTCCTCTTGCCGGGGTATTGTCTCCTTCCCGGCAAGCTCCTCTCACCAGGGCCTTGTCTCCTTGGTTTTGGATACTTTGTTCTTGAATGGCTCCAAGGGAACCACGGAGGATCTTGGCGGACACCCGGCAAGCCTTGCCGCGGGATGCTGCGACTGCCCGTGCACAAGTTCGGGATACTAAGGTACCCCTACTTTAGTACACCGACAGGAGCCCCCGGGCCTGGGCTATACACGGTGCCGACCGCTGTTGGGCCAGGCCCAAAACAATGCACGGGCACGCGCGGCCTAGGGTACGCCGTACCTCACTCCGCATTCACCGCGCCCTCCCCGCACGGCACGCGTCGAACGCGGCATCGTGGGAGAGATCGTGGGCGGTTTCTTTATTAGGAAAGGCGGAAAGTCCGCCACCTCCCCCTTTATAAGCAAAGGGAAACGGGGGTAGTGCGTCCACTCGTCCCATTCCAATCTCAGAAAACTCCGCCCTGTCTCCGTCTTCTCAAAGAAGCAAGAGAGCAGTGTCCTGCCCCCCGCCATCGCCACCAGCACCACCAACGCCGTCGGCCTCTTCCACCACATTCGCCATGGCTCCGAAAGCCGACAAGGGGAAGGCCGTGAAGTCGACCGAGGCGCAGCGGCTTGCGGCGCTGCGGAAGGAGCGAGCCATCTTCCCCCCCCCCCCCAAGCTCGGCGTGAAGGAGCTGCGGGAGTACTATTACCTCTTTTGGGCGACGGAGACGCGAGCTCACCCGCGGACCAAGGTGCTCCCGACCGCTGCTCACGCGAGGGCTCCGGACGGGTATCCCTTCTTTGTCGTATTCTTCTACTGCAGGCTCTGCCCGCCTTTTTCCGAGTTCTTCTGTGATATCATGAACACATATGGCCTTTGCCTCCTTGATTTCACCCCCAACGCCGTCCTCACCATGGCTGTTTTCGCACACCTTTGCGAAAATTTTGTCGGACTCCACCCTAGCATAGACCTTTTCAGCCATTTTTTCATTCCGCGGGTGGAGAGAGGAGAGCCCTTATCCGGCGGAATCGCCTGGGTGTCAAGGACCGTCAAGAAGGACTCTTATTTGGAGGGCGAATTCCGCGGCAAGTGGGAGGAGTGGAGGGCAGATTGGTGCTGGATTGTTGAGGAGAACCCGCAGCCATTCACCGCCCGGCGCCAAGCAGCGGCAGTACGCAGCAGTGACTGGAGCGACGTGGCCCCCGAGGACAGCAGGCTGAAGATTGCCGTCACCAGGATCCAGGACCTCAGGCTTGCTGGACTCACTGTAGGCGCCGTTGGCACAGACTTTCTTCGCCGCCGCATCGCCCCACTGCAGGAACGGAGGAGGCCTGCCTGGGAGTTCAAGAACGCGGCAGATATCATGAGGCTGCGCCCGGGCCTCAACTACAATTTCACTGTCCTTGAGCTCAACGGAATACTGCAGGAGCTGTTCAAGTACGATTCAGATCACCCCGAAGTCTTCAGGTTGCCGCAGGGCATCGTCCCTTTGTGCAACAATTCTGCGCTCGACCGCATCAGGGCAATGATGCCGCTGTGCAACTCGCACGGACTCGTGCCCACTTGGCAAGAGCCCGAAGACGAGGTCGTGCAGTAGTTCTTTGACAGCCTGGTAGTGGTGCCAATCCGCGCCGATGAGAAGGACGGCCTCATCCACGACACCACCGAGGCGGAGTTGGCGTACATCGCCACCAGGTTGGAAGAGGCGGTGGCAGCCGTAGCGGCAGGCGAATTTGGGTTTACTTTGGAGGAGTCAGCGGCAGCAGAGGCGGAAAACCGTGCCGAGCGAGAGGAAATCTCCGGCAAGAAAGAGCTTGCCCGGCAAGAGGAGCTTGCCGGCAAGGAAGATCTTGTCGGGCGTGATGCCGAGCCGAGCGAGCCCGCCGAGGATGCGAGCGGCTCGTTGGAGATCGACTCCTCCTCCACTTCGTCCTCAAACAGCACGCCGCCAGCAGCGTCTCCGTCCCCACCAAGAAGGCGTCTCCGCAAGGCCGAGGATGCGGCGAGGCGGTAGGCGGGCCGACAGTCGCCGCGCCGCACGACGCGCTCCACCGCGGCAAGCACCATTGCCGCGGGAGCGCCCCTTGCTGCTGCTTCGACTGGAGCGGGGTCTTCCCGGACTGCCGCTTCTGCTCCCGCCAAGCGACCAAGGGAGCCTACTCCTCCACCTCCCCGCGCCGGACGCGGGCCGGATTTTGACTTCTCCGCGTTCAGATCCGACAAGGGAGAAGAAGAAGAGTAAGTTTCTCTTATTGTACTTGCTTCTCTTCAATCTTTGTTGTTTTTGTCTTGTCTTGTTTCTCACTTGCCTTTCTCTGAATCTGTTCCTTTTCAGGACTCTGGCTCAGAGGGTAGCAAAGAGAGCCAAGGCCCCGGTGATTGTCATCGAGGACGAGCCCACCGCGTCGGTAGAGGACGCGCCCGAGATAAACTTGCCGGACCCGGCGGCTGATCTTCAGAGCAGCCCCCAGCGTAAGTGTCTTGTCTGTTTTCCGCTGTCGGGTGCGCACGAAGATCCTTGCTTTGCTAATATCCAAATGTTGAATTGTGCAGGAGCAGAGCAGCCTCAACAGGATAGCCTGGAGGCCGCTCCCGAAGCGCCAAGGGAGAGTCCTCCGGCGAGGGAGAGGTCTCCGGCAAGGGAGGAGACTCCGACAAGGGAGGAGCCCCCGGCAAGGGAGGAGGCTCCGGTTAGGGAGGAGCCCCCGGCGAGGGAGGAGGCTCCGGCTAGGGAGGAGCCCCCGGCGAGGGAGGGATCTCCGGCAAGGGACTGCATCAGCGATCCCCCGGTGACGGAGACCATAGCTCCAGACCCTGGCACAGGTAACTTCCTTGCTTCAAACTCCCCTTGGATCTTTTTCTTCTTGATCTTTCTCTTGGATTTTGCTCGAATTTTGCTTCAATCTTCTCTCCTCTTCCGGCCGTCAGATCCATCTACTGAAGTTGCTGCCGAGGAAGCAGCCGACGCCGGCGAGGAGGCCGCCAGGGCTGCCGCCGCGGAAGCGGGCGGGGAGTCTGGCGGTCGTACTGACGACCCGGAGGGTGCAGGAGCGCCAGGCGCTGCTCCGACCACCGACTCCTCCGCCGCTGCCGCCGCGCCAGGCTCCGATGAGCCCCAGCCTGGCGTCTACCTGAAGGCCGGTGACGACATCTTCATCAACCTCCCCTGGGCGTCAAGCTCCAGGGCGCCGGTCGAGGGGGAGATGCTGGACGGAGAGGTGCTTGCCTCCGCCGGGCTGAAGCTGGTCGATGCGCCAAGCAGCAGCAGCAGTGGGCCCGAAGAGGAGCGTCTGCTGCGGAAGCTGGTGGCGCTCTACCGCGCCCGGCAAGCCAAACTGGAGTCTCGCGAAGCGCTCGTCGTGAAGGCCGGGGTTGATATCGAGAAGCGCGCGGAGGAGCTCCGGGGTGCCAATCAGGAAGCTCTCCGCTCCCTGGCAAAGGAGCGGGAAGATCTTGCCGAAGCGTAGCAGGCCTTCCTCCTCGAGAAGGCCGACGTCGAAGAGCGCCAACGTCTTGCCGCGGAGAAGTTGTCTTCGCAGGAGGGTGACTTGGCGCAGCGGAAGGTCCACCTCGACAGCCATGAGGAGGAGCTTGCCGCGCGCGAGCGAGCAGTTGGCGGAGCGCTCAAGCAAGCCGAGGACGCCGCCGCAGCTACCGAGGCCGCCAAGGCTGAGCTGGAGCTGAAGGTGGTGCATCTGGAGGCGGGCCTCAAGGCGAGCGGCGACGAGCTTGCCGCGCTCAAGCTTGAGCGGGAGAAGGACGCCAACAGCTACTTGGAGCTGCAGGCCCTTCTCGCCGAGAAGGGCAAGGAACTTGATGCCGCCAAGAACTCCAACACTAATCTCGAAGTGAAGCTGGCGGCTCTGACCAAATCCCTGGACGTCGCCAAGGAGCAGGAGACGGCCTTGAAGGAAGAAGTCGAGGCCGGCAAGGTACTGCTGGCGAGTGCTGCTGTCGCCCAGAAGACCTTGTCGGAGAACGTGGAGCACTGGACGGAGGGTCTGGTGAACGTCGCCGCAGATGTCGACAAGGAGTTGGCGCAATTGGGGATGGTAGATCTCGGGTACTCCTCCGATGAGAACCTCCAACCCAGCGCCAAGCTTACTCTGTTCTTCAAAGGCGTGGCGACGGCGCTTCAGCGACTCCGGGAGCAGATCCCAAAGCACCTTGCCGACGAGTCACGCAAGATTTGCGCGGGAGCTCTCCAGAAGGTGCTGATGAAGGTGGCCTTCCGCAAGCCAGGCCTCCGCCTCACCAACGTCCTCCGAAGCCTGCCGCCAGATGCTGATCTGGAGGAGCTCAAGGCCCTTGTCGCACCTATTGTGGACAGGGTGAGCGGAATCAGGAGGGTCGAAGGTGATCGCGTAGACTAGGCCATCCATCTTCTTCTTTCCTTGTCGCTGTTAATCGTGTTATGAAAAATAGTCTGTTAGAGCTGCGACAAGTTATTTTGTAATATACTCTATCCTGGGAAGTAACTGCTATGTTATTTCCTTTACTTGACTCTTTCCTTTGTGTGTTTTTACCCTACGCTTTTAGGGAACTTGCCGGCGCAGGCACCTTTGCCGCGAGCGCTGAGTGCGAACGTCAGCAGCCTGCTGGCCGCACCGCAGCCGACAAGAAACTTTGTTGCGGCTAGCCGCAGCTCACTTAAGTTGTTGAGCGGACTCGAAACAACAGTAATGGCGCAACTAGCCACGAGTTGGTTCGTCCGCGCACAGGTTTTCCATACAAAGCACGGTCGTTCAAGGAAAATAACATAGAAATTTAAAGGGAATCTGATTGCTCAGACTTTGGCAACTTATCTTTTTTTATTTACTTGCTTCCTGGCAAGGCAAAACCTTCTTGAACGACGCCTGGTCCATACCGTATCTTCTCCCTCCCCCCGGCAAACTTGTGCGCGAGGGAACCTCCTTTTCCTTGCGAAAAAGAAAGAGGACGAAATTACAATATGGAGCTTTAAGGCTCGTTATTGCTTACCGGGGGTTAGTGCTGCACAAAATGTCAGATAATACATGCAAAATTTAAAAAGCATGAAATCGACAAGGTGTGCTGAGCACATAACCTTTATGCACGGGATCTGCGCCCGGCTTTGTACAAAGGATTACATGCAACAGCGGCAGGACTTGTACAAAAGATGGTTGCCGAAACGGGTTCCGGCAACCGCGCCCTACGGGTAAAACTTGCGAAGATGCTCAATATTCCAGGAGTTGCTCACTGGTATGCCATCTTCGGTCTCAAGGCGGACAGCGCCAGGCCTAGTGACTCGTTTCACCCAGTAAGGGCCTTCCCACTTCGGCGTCAACTTGTTGGAATTCTTGGCGGACTGAACGCGCCGAAGAACAAGGTCGCCTTCCTCGAGACTTCTGGTGTTAACTTTGCGGCTATGGTAGCGGCGCAAAGCTTGCTGATAGCGAGCAGCTCGCACAGCAGCCTGAAGACGGTCTTCCTCAAGGAGCAGCGCGTCGTCTTGTCGCAGCTGCTCTTGCTCAAGCTCATCGTAAGCGAGCACTCGGGGTGACCCGTATACGACTTCCGTGGGGAGAACTGCCTCTGCTCCATAGACTAGAGCGAAAGGTGTCTGGCCAGTGGCTCGATTTGGTGTCGTCTTGATCGACCAAAGAACCACCGGCAGCTCCTCGATCCAGTTTCTTCCGCACTTGTGCAGCCTGTCGAAAGTTCTGGTCTTAAGCCCGCGCAGCACTTCAGCATTTGCCCTCTCCGCTTGACCGTTGCTTCTCGGGTGAGCAACAGAAGCGAAGCAGACCTTGGCGCCAAGATCTTGGACATACTGCATGAGGGTGCGGCTCGTAAATTGTGTACCGTTGTCGGTGATTATCCTGTTAGGGATCCCCAAGCGGCAAACAATCGATCTGAAGAACTTGACTGCTGACTGTGCTGTCACCTTCCTCACTGGTTCCACTTCCGGCCACTTTGCGAACTTGTCGATTGCAACGTACAAGTACTCAAAGCCCCCGACAGCTCGGGGAAAGGGGCCGAGGATATCGAGCCCCCAGACCGAAAATGGCCAGGATAAAGGGATCGTCTGGAGAGTTTGAGCTGGCTGGTGTATCTGCTTGGAATGGAACTGGCACGCTTCACACTTGGTTACTTGTGCAGTTGCATCCTGGAGGGCTGTCGGCCAGAAGAAACCTTGCCGGAATGCTTTTCCGACAAGGGCTCTTGCGCCAATGTGGTGACCACATATGCCTCCATGTATCTCTGCCAACAGCTTCTGTCCATCTTTCCGGGGAATACACTTCAATTTCACACCATTGAGTCTTCTTCTGCACAGTGTGTTATCGACAAACTGGTACATACTAGACTGCCGGGCTACTCTTTTCGCTTCTTCTTGCTCTTCGGGAAGTTCTCCTGTCAAAAGGAAATGGACAATCTGCTGCGCACATGTTGGAGCCTGTGGCTCGACAACAAGGACTAAAGGCACATCTGCTGCTGCGGGAACATCCGCTTCTACGGCAAGAGCCTGCGGCCCTGCCGGAGCTTGACGTTCCCCGGCAAGCTTGCCGGAGCAGAACTTGTTGGGAGTGTCTGCTTCAACGGAACAAACCCTGGAGCTTGCCGGAGCAGACTGCTCCTCAGCATTCTTGGTGTTGATCTTTGGGACCTTTTTGACGGCGGTTTCGGGAAGCTCTGCCGGAAAAAAATCGCCAAAAATCAACTTCCTCTTCTTGCTCTGTCCAGTTGGTGGTGTTACGGACGGCTGAGTCAGCTTGAGCACAAAAATCCCTGGTTCCACAGGTAATTTAAGTGCAACGCACTTTGACAGGCCATCGAGCAATGTCATTCTGAGATCTTGGGACATGCTCCATCTGCAGGCCGTCAAAGTGCTCTTCTAGCTTTCTCACTTCGTCGACGTAAGCTTCCATTAGTGGACTCTGATAATTCTTGTTCACTTGGCAAACGACAAGCTGCGAGTCACCCCTGACTATGAGTTTCTTAATCCCAAGTTCTGCCAGGATCCTGAGACCGGCAAGCAAGCCTTCATACTCTGTAGTATTGTTTGTCGCTTGCTCCTTGGGAAAGTGCATCTGGACTATGTACTTGAGGTGCTCTCAAGTGGGTGCGACAAGTAGCACGCCAGCACCGGTGCCTTGCAGCGAGAAGGCACCGTCAAAGTACATGAGCCACTCTTTGCTTGTTTCCTTGACGGGGATGCTCGTCTCTGGAATTTCTTCATCTGGTGTTGGCGTCCACTCTGCTATGAACTCTGCCAATGCTCTGCTTTGGATTGTTGATGTACTCACAAATTTGAGGCCAAAGCTTGACAGTTCCAGTGCCCACTCGACAATCCTGCCTGTTGCTTCTGGATTTTGCAATATCCTCTTCAGCGGAAAGCAAGTGACAACTATGATCTCATGTGCTTGGAAGTAATGGAGCAGCTTTCTCGAGGCCAGGAGAAGGACGAAAAGCAACTTCTGCACACCAGAGTACCTTGACCTAGCCCCCTGCAAAAGGGAACTGACAAAGTAAACTGGGCGCTCCACCATCTTCTTCTGTATCTCCTCTTGCATCTGCGCAGATCCATGCTTGTCGGGACCAGAGCTTGTCGAGGAAGCCCCCTGCTTGTCGCTGATTTGCTTGCCGCGGTTGCTGGCTCATCATCTGCCTCCCTCTCCACTACTAACGCAGCACTAACCACTTGATTGGTTGCCGCTATGTACAGCAACAACTTCTCTTGCGGTTTAGGTGCGACAAGTGTTGGAGTGGAGGACAGGTATCTCTTCAAGTCCTGCAGCGCGGTCTCCGCTTCCGGAGTCCATTTCATTGGACCTGTCTTTTTCAAAATTTTCAAAAATGGCAGGGCACGCTCAGCAGACCGAGAGATAAACCTGTTGAGAGCAGCCACGCAACCGGCAAGCTTCCGTACATCGTTGACGCGTTTTGGTGCTTCGATCTGCTCGATGGCCTTGATCTTGTCGGGATTGGCTTCAATTCCTCGCTGAGACACAAAGAACCCGAGAAGCTTGCCGGAAGGAACTCCAAACACACACTTCTCGGGGTTGAGCTTGAGGTTAATCTTGCGCAGATTTGAAAAAGTCTCTTCTAAATCTTGGATCAGAGTTGCCCTGTCCTTGCTTTTGACCACTATATCATCCATGTAAGCTTCTACATTTCTGTGTATCTGTGGCTTCAAAGCGACATGGACTAGTCTGGCAAATGTTGAACAAGCATTGTTTAAACGAAAAGGCATCCGTACGAAACAGTATGTGCCACATGGAGTAATGAATGCGGTTTTCTCCTCACCCTCTTCTGCCATGAAGATCTGATGGTACCCTGAATATGCATCAAGAAATGAAAGCAAATCACATCCGGCCGTGGAGTCAACAATCTGGTCAATGCGCGGCAAGGGAAATGGATCTTTGGGACAAGCTTTATTAACATCAGTAAAGTCAATACAAAGCCTCCATTTTCCATTCGCCTTGCGCACAACTACAGGATTGGCCAGCCACGTGGGATGGAGCACTCCTCTGACAAGGCCTGCTGCTTCCAATTTCTTGATTTCTTGTGCTATGAATTCTTGGCGCTCCACTGCTTGTTTCCTGACCTTCTGCTTGACGGGCCGCACATGAGGACAAACGGCAAGATGGTGCTCAATTACTTTCCTGGGAACACCGGGGATGTCAGACGGTTGCCACGCAAACACGTTGACGTTCGCCCGCAGGAAAGCAATGAGCGTGCTTTCCTATTTAGCGTCGAGCGTGGCACTGATGGTGAAGGTACCACCAGTGCCGTCCTCCTTGGCGGACACCTTCTTGGTAAGTGGCGGAGCTGCCATAGCCTTCTTACACTTGCCGGTGGAGCTCGATGGTGCGTCCTCGACGGCAGTGCAGCACTCTGAGGAGGTGGGCTTGCCGGAGTAGGCATCAGAGCTCTTGCCGGACTTGGTCTTCTTCTTCCCCCCGGGAGCTTCAGCGGCAAGTGTGTTGCGATCTGTCGCGGCTGTTGCTTCCCGGTAGATCTTGTCGGTGCATATAAGGGCATCCTTCTTGTCTCCAGGGACAGAGATGACGCTTATCGGGCCTTGCATCTTGAGCAAGTTGTATGCATAGTGAGAGGCTGCCATGAACTTGGCGAGTGCTGGACGACCAAGTATGCCATTGTAAGGCAATGGGAAATCGGCAACATCAAAAGTGATCCTCTCAGTCCTAAAGTTCATTTCGCTGCCGAATGTTACCGGCAACGTGACTTTCCCTTTTGGCTTGCTCCTTCCCGGGTTAATTCCTTGGAACGTGCCGGTTTCTTCGAGCTCGCTGTCAGGGATCTGGAGTTTCTGGAGTACAGTGGAAGAGATCAGATTTAATCCGGCCCCGCCGTCAACTAACATCTTAGTGACCTTGAGGTTGCGTATTGTTGGCGAAACCAACAACGGCAAACAACCGACCGCAGTTGTGCAATCAGGGTGGTCCTCAATGTCAAAGATGATAGGCATGTTGGACCATTTCAGGAGTTCGCGCGATTCGACAGGTGGTTCTGCCGCATTGACTTCCCGCGATCACTGTTTGAGCTGGCGGTGAGAAGTATGCAGAGAAGCACCGCCGTCAACACACAAAACTTCTGTAGCTTTCTGAAATTCTTGCTCACTGTTCTCAACATCATCCATGTCCTCGTCGTCGTCATCGTCTTCATTCTTGTCGCGGCCACGGGGAGGTCTGTCTCCTTGCCGCTGCTTGGCCTTGCCGCGGTGTCCTCCCCGGCCAGCGTGCTTCTTGCCGGCCTCTCCACCGCCTCCTTGGGCTCTCTCCTTGTCGCGCCGCTCGTACTCAGCTTTTTGTTGCTGGACAAGCTGCTCGACCTTCTTGCAGCTCTGGAGATCATGGCCCTTGGTGCGGTGGATCTTGCAGTACTACTTGTCAGAGCCGTCCTGCTGGTCGGCGGCCGCCATAGCCTGGCAGTTAGTGCATGCGGCAACCTCCTTGCCGGAGCTGCCAACTTTGGTTTGCTTGGCACCACCGTCGTTGCCGGACTGTTCAACGACTAGTACTTCTTTGCCTTTCTTCTTCCTGTTGTGCCTCCGGTTTTTCTTTGCCGGGGCAGCATCTTCGCTGTCAGATCCTCCCGCTGCAGTATTCTCTCCGGGGAGTTTCCTCCCTTCCTCAGCGCGTGCACACTTGTCGGCCAGGGCGTACAGCTCGCTGACGTCTCTGATCCTGCTCATCTCCATCTCCTCCCGCATCCTACGATTACGCACGTTCTGATGGAACGCGCTGATAACCGCGGCAGGGTGGATGTCTGGGATGTTGCGCTGTACACGGCTGAATCTCTGAATATACTTGCGCAGGGGCTCTCATTCCTTCTGGGCGAGCAGGTGAAGATCACTTTCCTGGCCATGAGGTTTGTGGCCGCCTGTAAAGGCGCCGACAAACTAATGGCACAAGTCCGCCCAAGAGGATATGGAGTTGTCCGGCAAGTGCATGAGCCAGGACCTGACTTCGGGCTTGAGCACCAGCGGGAAGTAGTTGGCAAGGACTTTGTCGTCTCGCCCCCCGGCAGCTTGCACCGCAATGGTGTAGATGCTGAGGAACTCTGACGGGTGCGACTTGCCATCGTACTTATCCGGCACGTCTGGCTTGAAATGTTTCTGGCTGGGCCACTGGACTTGCCGCAGCTCACGGGTAAACGCAGGGCAACCTACCGCGTACGGCAAGTCGCCTGGTTCTTCGGGCGCATGCATGTCAACAGAAGGCCCAGCGCGCAGGTCTGATTGACGCCGCGCTTCTCTTCGCCGCTCGATGCGGGTATGAGTGTCTTCTTGTTGTCATTCGTGAAGAACTTGGCGCTGATCGCGACGAGCTCGCGGATCTGATGACGCGGTGGAGTCGCTGTCGTGGTGGATCCGGCGAGTGGGCGATCTTGGCCTTCGAGGCGGAGAGTGCACAGTGGTTGCAACCTCCCCGGTGTTGTCGCCACCGGCTCGCGCCTGACTGACTTGTCGCGGCTGCGAAGTGCTGGGCTGCCGTGGGTTGTCACCGTTGGCGAGGCCGATGAGAGTCTGGATAGTGGCCCTCTAGTCGTCGATCTTGTCCACCGCTGGAGGGTAATCTAAGAGCAGTTGAGCTCGTGCCAAAGCTTCTGCCGGAGTGGCAGGCGGCGGCGAACGGTGCAAGGAACGAGACATGCTCGGACTTCTAACTACGTTAGAAGGAGGAATATCTCGTCCAAGCGACCGTGCCATGCTCGCGCCAGCATGTTGGCGTGCATGCTGGTCTTGAGCACTCCAGGATCCGCCAGCTTGATCTTGGCCCAGCAAACGTATGGTACCGTGAGTACCATGACGCTGCTGGTCCCGCGCCTCCTGAGATGGGCGCGGTGCGTGTACAGACGCCGAGGTCTTGGAGTGTGCCCGGTCGTTGTGGGAGCCGACTGCGTCGCCGATGTGCAGCGCAGCCTTGTCCTTGGACCTGGTAGCACCATGAGCCCCCTCGTCGGCGCTCGCTCTTCCGCCGACGTCTACTCCACCAGCCGTTCGCTCCGGCGATGGTGGGCTCGGCGCAGACGGAGCAGCTGCCTCCGAAATCTTCTTCTTCGGCGGCATGTTGATGAAGATGACGAAGATTCGGCTCGTGCGAACGTCGGATCAGGTTCACACAGCCTCGACGCACCCCCTACCTGGCGCGCCAAAGATGTCGGGGGTGCTGATCCGACGGACACCTATGGGACCACGGCGGACCGAGGCCCCTTTCGGTTCGGCAGGGGGGCGGAGAGTGCACGAAGAGCAGATCGAGGCGAACGCACGAGCGACGCGATCAGTTTACCCAGGTTCGGGCCGCACGGATGCGTAAAACCCTACTCCTGCTTTGATTTGTATTGTGTTCTTGCTCGGGAGCAATGAATGCCACAGTACACTTGAGTGGCTAGTGAGACCGAGCGTGAGAATGATCGTCCCCCTCCCTCTGTTGCGCATGGGCCTCCTTTTATATGTCAAAGGGGTCACCGACAGTTGGCAACAGGGATGAGGGTAAAAAAGTAAAAGAAGTGGTGGTTGGCACCACCGCCTACTACAGTTGTATCATACCTAACCCTGACGGCAGGGGACAAAGGCATTAAATGCCTGTCTGTGTCGCCTAGACGGTGCAGAAAGGGACCGCTAGGGACGCCATTGCTTGCCACGATGGCTATCTTGTCAGCGCCGCTTGCCACCGTGTGCCTCTGGGTGCATAGCCTTCTGCCACGTACGCCTGGAAGGGCCCCAGAGCGACACGTTGGCGGATGTGCTGGAGCGCAGGTACAGGACGGAAGCTTGCCGCGGTTATTATCTTGTCGCGTCCAGGAGCTTGTTGCTCACTGGGTCTTGCCGGGACACGTGGTGCAATGCGGCAAGTTCCTTGATATGTCTTGATTGGCCTCCCCGGGAAGCTCCTCTTGCCGGGGTCTTGTCTCCTTCCCGGCAAGCTCCTCTCGCTGGGGCCTTGTCTCCTTGGTTTTGGATACTTTGTTCTTGAATGGCTCCAAGGGAACCACGGAGGATCTTGGCGGACACCCGGCAAGCCTTGCCGCGGGACGCTGCGACTGCCCGTGCACAAGTTCGGGATACTAAGGTACCCCTACTTTAGTACACCGACAGCGGGACTATTTTCTTTGGAAGATGTTTCTTACATTAAATACTAATATAACATTCTCTCCCCATACCTTTGTTTATAAAACTATATGGCCGGGTTGCCTTGTTTGTCATAAATCTTTGCCCTCATAAAAGCTTTATAAAGTGGGGAAAACACTCCCCGGCTACTAGCTGATGTCACTTGAAGCTACGTTGGTTTTTTTCCAAAGAGGAAGGGATGATGCATCACAGCGGCGGAGGTATTTCCCTCTGATATGAAACCAAGGTTATCGAACCAGTAGGAGAACCAAGCAACACAACGTAAACAGCCCCTGCACACAAATAACAACCACTCGCAACCTGACGTGTTAAAGGGGTTGTCAATCCCTTTCGGGTAACGGTGCCAAAAATGGTGCGTTGATGGGAGAGAGTTGTAAATATTGATAGATCGAACGCCAAATAAAATAAATTGCAGCAAGGTATTTTTGGTTTTTTTGGTTTAGTAGATCTGAAAATAAAAGCAAATAAAAATAGATCGCGAAGGCAAATAATATGAGAAAGAGACCCGGGGGCCATAGGTTTCACTAGTGGCTTCTCTTGAGAAAAATAGCAAAGCGGTGGGTGAAGAAATTACTGTTGGGCAATTGATAGAACCTCAAATAATTATGATGATGTCCAGGCAATGATCATTACATAGGCATCACGTCCAAGATTAGTATACCGACTCCTACCTGCATCTACTACTATTACTTCACACATCGACCACTATCCAGCATGCATCTAGTGTATTAAGTTCATGGAAAAATGGAGTAATGCAATAAGAACGATGACATGATGTAGACGAGATCCGTTTATCTATGGTGGTAGATATAGATCCCATCTTTTTACCCATAGTAGCAACGATACATACATGTCGGTTCCCTTTCTGTCACTGGGATCAAGCACCATAAGATCGAACCCACTACCGGGCACCTCTTCCCCTTGCAAGATAAATAGATCTAGTTGGCCAAACAAAACCCAAATATCGGAGAAGAAATATGAGGCTTTAAGAGATCAGGCATAAAAGAGATCAAAGAAACTCAAATACTTTCATGGATATAAAAAGATAGATCTGATCATAAACCCAAAGTTCATCAATCCCAACAAACACACCGCAAAAGAGTTACATCATATGGATCTCCAAGAGACCATTGTATTGAGAATCAAGAGAGAGAGAGAGAGAGAGAGAGAGAGAGATGAAGCCATCTAGCTACTACTACGGACCCGAAGGTCTACAAAGAACTACTAACGCATCATCGGAGAAGCACCAATGGAAGTGGTGAACCCCTCCGTGATGGTGTCTAGATTCGATCTGGTGGTTCTGGAATCTACGGCGGTTAGATGAATATTTTGTCGACTCCCCTAGGGTTTTGGGAATACTGGGGTATTTATAGAGCAGGAGGCGGTCCGAGGGGCACCCGAGGTAGGCACAACCCACCAGGGCGCGCCTGGGCCTCCTGGCGCGCCCTGGTGGGTTGTCCCCTCCTCGGGACCCCCCCCCCCAGGTTCAACCAGGGCCCAACATCTTCCTTCTGGTCCATAAAAAATCTCCACAAAGTTTCATGGCATTTGAACTCCGTTTGATATTGATTTTCTGCGATGTAAAAACATGCACTAGTAGAAAACAGGGCTTTGGTCCAGGCCGAGTCAGCCCATTAGTCCCGGTTCAGTCCAGAACTGGGACCAATGGGGGCATTGGTCCCGGTTCATGAGCCTAGGGGGGCGGCCGGGCCACGTGGGCCATTGGTCCCGGTTCATCTAGACCTTTTGGTCCCGATTGGTGGGACGAACCGGGACCAATGGGCCTCGCTCCTGGCCCACCACCATTGGTCCCGGTTGGTGGCTTGAACCGGGACCAAAGGCTCCCCTTTAGTCCCGGTTCATGCCACCAACCGGGACCAATGAAGTGCCTATATATACCCCCTCGCATAAGAGTAGAGCACACTGCTCTGCTTTTTTTTGGCCGAGGGGGAGACGGCTTGGTGGTGCTCTAGCTCACCTCCTATGCACACAAGGTGTTCGATGGAATGCCCGAGCCACACTACTTAAGCTTTATCCTCTCCAAGCTCAACCTCCAAGCTCCATTTTCCACAATATTTGTCTAGGTTTAGCGGTCTGTCACGCCCCGTCCCCGTCTTCACCGTCATCGATCACCCGCGCCGAGCTCATCGCCGGCACCACCGTGGTGAGCCTCTTGTTCTTATCTTCTTTCTGAAAGGAAAAATATTCTTACTATTATGTTTACATAGATACTTGTATTATTTTCTTACTTTTATTATTGCATCTTATATAGTGTGATGGTTTTGGTATCCGCCCCCGTCGGCCCTCGTCCTGT
The DNA here is from genome assembly GCA_034509565.1 of Triticum monococcum. Lineage (NCBI taxonomy): Eukaryota > Viridiplantae > Streptophyta > Magnoliopsida > Poales > Poaceae > Triticum > Triticum monococcum. The sequence goes on along the minus strand of CM067842.1, from coordinate 67,407,815 downwards.
CTATGATTCGGATGTGGTATATATATTATCTTTATAACTATTGGTTCATTTATTGTTTATGAAAATTATGCCGACCAACGTGACATAGATTTTATTTATGTAGGATGTATGTGAATCGGAAATGCCAACCGACCCTATTGTAGAGAGGTTAAATTTAGTTGAAGAAGAAAACAATTTGTTGAAGGAAAAAATAAAAAAATTGAGGAGGAGAAGATGATATTGGATTTGCATGTTGCGGATGTCGTCGATGATCACAAGATCCAGATGGATGCAATGCGCTTGAAGATTAGAAAGATTAGAAAATATGCCATTCATACCGAGGCTTGGTATCATTATGCCGTTGGATCAATTGTTACCTTGGTTGCGATTATGATCGCATTTGTTTTCGCATTGAAATGTTTTACATAGTTTCAATGTATGGTTTAATTAATTAGATGCTCTGGAGAGCTATATGTTGTTAGATGAGAACTATGTATGCACTTTGGTTTTAATGTGATGATGAACTTCTATTAATTTGGACACTTAATTATATATAATGCACACAGATGAACCGGCAATGGATGTACGGTGACAAACACACCTGCGAGTACATTAAGGGCGTGCATGAGTTTCTCGATGCGGCTGAGGCAAACAAGCAGAATGGTTTTATGTGTTTTCCATGCACTGAATGTGGGAATACGAGGTCTTACTCTAACCGGAAAATCCTTCACTCCCACCTGCTTTACAAGGGTTTCAGGCCACACTATAATGTTTGGACGAGGCACGGAGAAATAGGGATTATGATGGAAGACGGCGAAGAAGAAGAGTATGATGACAACTATATGCCCCCTGAATACGGTGATGCTGCAACGGGGGGAGCTGGTGAAGATCAAGAGGAACAAGACGATGTGCCCAATGATGCTGCAACGGGTGAAGCTATTGAAGATCAAGAGGAACCAGACGATGTGCCCGATGATGATGATCTCCGCCGGGTCATTGTCGATGTAAGGACGCAATGCGAAAGTCAAAAGGAGAAGCTGAAGTTCGATCGCATGTTAGAGGATCACAAAAAAAGGGTTGTACCCCAATTGTGAAGATGTCAACACAAAGCTCAGTACCGTACTGGAATTGCTGCAGTGGAAGGCAGACAATGCTGTGGCTGACAAAGGATTTGAGAAGCTACTGAAAATATTGAAGAAGAAGCTTCCAAAGGATAACGAATTACCCGACAGTACATACGCAGCAAAGAAGGTTGTATGCCCTCTAGGATTGGAGGTGGAGAAGATACATGCATTCCCTAATGACTGCATCCTCTACCGCGGTGCATACAAGGATTTGAATGCATGCCCGGTATGCGGTGCATTGCGGTATAAGATCAGACGAGATGACCCTGGTGATGTTGACGACGAGCCCCCAGGAAGAGGGTTCCTTCGAAGGTGATGTTGTATGCTCCTATAATACCATGGTTGAAACGTCTGTTTAGAAACGAAGAGCATGCCAAGTTGATGCGATGGCACAGTGAGAACCGAAAGAAAGATGGGAAGTTCAGAGCACCCGCTGACAGGTCGCAGTGGAGAAAAATCGAGAGAAAGTACTGGGATGAGTTTGCAAAGGACCCAAGGAATGTATGGTTTTCTTTAAGCGCGGATGGCATTAATCCTTTCGGGGAGCAGAGCAGCAATCACAGCACCTGGCCCGTGACTCTATGTATGTATAACCTTCCTCCTTGGATGTGCATGAAGCGGAAGTTCATTACGATGCCAGTTCTCATCCAAGGCCCTAAGCAACCCGGCAACGACATTGATGTGTACCTAAGGCCATTAGTTGAAGAACTTTTATAGTTGTGGAATGGAAACGGTGTGCGTACGTGGGATGAGCACAGACAAGAGGAAATTAACCTTAAGGCGTTGCTGTTCGTGACCATCAACGATTAGCCCGCTCTCAGTAACCTCTCAGGACAGACAAACAAAGGATACCACGCATGCACGCACTGTTTAGATGACACTGAAAGTATATACCTGGACAAATGCAGGAAGAATGCGTACCTGGGCCATCGTCGATTTCTTCTGACCAACCATCAATGTCGAAAGAAAGGCAAGCATTTCAAAGGCAAGGCAGATCACCGGAAGAAGCCCACCATGCGTACCGGTGATCACGTACTTGCTATGGTCAATGATTTACACGTAATCTTTGGAAAGGGTCCCGATGGACTAGCTGTTCCGAATGACGCTGAGGGACACGCACCCATGTGGAAGAAGAAATCTATATTTTGGGACCTACCCTACTGGAAAGACCTAGAGGTCCGCTCTTCAATCGACGTGATGCACGTAATGAAGAACCCTTGTGTGAACCTGCTAGGCTTCTTGGGCGTGTATGGGAAGACAAAAGATACACCTGAGGCACAGGAGGACCTGCAACGTTTGCACGAAAAACACGGCATGCCTCCAAAGCAGTATAAAGGTTCTGCCAGCTACGCTCTTACGAAAGAAGAGATAGAAATCTTCTTTGAATGCCTGCTCAGTATGAAGGTCACGACTGGCTTCTCATCGAATATAAAGGGAATAATAAATATGCCAGAGAAAAATTTTCAGAACCTAAAGTCTCATGACTGCCACGTGATTATGACGCAACTGCTTCCGGTTGCATTGAGGGGGCTTCTACCGGAAAACGTCCGATTAGCCATTGTGAAGCTATGTGCATTCCTCAATGCAATCTCTCAGAAGGTGATCCATCCAGAAATCGTACCAAGGCTAAGGAGAGATGTGGCGCAATGCCTTGTCAGTTTCGAGCTGGTGTTCCCACCATCCTTCTTCAATATCATGACGCACGTCCTAGTTCATCTAGTCGATGAGATTGTCATCCTGGGGCCCGTATTTCTACACAATATGTTCCCCTTTGAGAAGTTCATGGGAGTCCTAAAGAAATATGTCTGTAACCGCGCTAGGCTAGAAGGAAGCATCTCCATGGGCCATCAAACAGAGGATGTTATCGGGTTTTGTGTTGACTTCATTCCTGGCCTTAAGAAGATTGGTCTCCCTAAATCGCGATATGAGGGGAGACTGACTGGAAAAGGCACTCTTGGAAGTGACTCAATAATATGCAGGGACGGATATTATTGGTCTCAAGCACACTACACAGTTCTATAGAACTCTACCTTGGTGACCCCGTATGTCGATGAACACAAGAACAGTCTGCGCTCCAAACACCCGGAGCAGTGCGACGACTGGATTACATGTGAACACATTAGGACTTTCAGAAGTTGGTTGGAAACACGTCTCAGAGGTGAAAACACTGTTTGTGATGAGTTGTACTTGTTGTCCAGGGGACCATCTTTGACTGTATTGACTTACAAAGCATACGAGATAAATGGGAATACATTTTACACGATCACCCAAGATCAAAAGAGCACCAACCAAAACAGCGGTGTCCGCTTTGATGCAGCAACCGAGAGCGGAAAGGACACATATTATGGTTACATAGTGGACATATGGGAACTTGACTGCAGACCTGATTTTAAGGTCCCTTTGTTTAAGTGCAAATGGGTCAATCTGTCAGGCGGCAGGGTACAGGTAGACCCATAGTATGGAATGACAACAATGGATCTGAAAAATCTTGGGTACACTGACGAACCGTTCGTCCTAGCCAATGATGTGGTACAGGTTATCTATGTGAAGGACATGTCTACCAAACCGAGAAAAAGAAAAGATAAGGAAGTGAATACATCATACGATGAGCCAAAGCGCCACATAGTTCTTTCAGGAAAAAGGGACATCCTGGGAGTGGACGGCAAGATAGACATGTCTGAAGATTATGAAAAGTTTCATGAAATTCCTCCCTTCAATGTCAAGGCTGACCCAAGCATCCTGATAAACGATGAAGATTATCCATGGTTACGGCACAATAAGCAAATGACACAAGCGAAGGAAAAGTGAATACTTTCTCCCGCAACCATTATGGTGATACCATGCCAACTTTGTAACAGATGATCTTTTGTCCGAAACCCTGATACTTCGAAAGAGATTGTCCGTTTTGTACACGAAGTGCATCCAGTTTTTGCCGTAACCATCTCAACTTTCTTGCACATGCTATGTGGGTGAAATGATGATACCATGCGAAATTTCAACCTTTTCGGAGTTCATTTGAAATGCTTTTCAATTTTAGGGTCTTATAGCTCAAAAAATCAGTAAATCCATGAAAAATAACAAATGAAGTCAGAAAGGGTTGAAAATTTATGATGTGTCTTTGAATGGTGCATTTTGAACACAGAAAAAATATGGAGTTCAAATAAGTTCAAGAAAATAAAATCCCTTTTGTAACAGATGATCTTTCGTCCGAAACCCTGATACTTCGAAAGAGATTGTCCGTTTTGTACACGAAGTGCATCCAGTTTTTTCCGTAACCATCTCAACTTTGTTGCACATGCTATGTGGGTGAAATGATGATACCATGCCAACTTTCAACCTTTTCGGAGTTCATTTGAAATGCTTTTCAATTTCAGGGTCTTACAGCTCAAAAAAGCAAAAGGAATCAACTATAAAGTTTTTATAAACCTCTAGTATTTTTGAAACTAAACTTATATAAAATCTGTGCAACTTAAATTCAGAAAGTATTTTTTGTTCAACACCTTAATAGCAAAAAATAAAAAAATTTGTTTTTGATTCAAACAGATATTAAAAATAACCTAAAATTACCAAATAAAGTATAATGATAAAACACGGTAATATTAAGTAGCAGGAAAAAGAATCACTCAAAAATCTAACTTCATAGTAAAGTTATTCATAAACTAGTGATTCACATACATTTTAAAACTATAAGTATTTAGTAGAAATAAAAAAATCAAAAGCAAAAAATAAAACAAAAGAAGAAAACAAAAAAAATTCAAATTTTAAAACTAATGGCACTAACAGAAAGTTTACAATTTTTGTGACCTAAAAGCAAAAAGAAATCACTAAAAAACTATAAGTATTTAGTACAAATAAAAAAAGCAAAAAAGAAAACAAAAGAAAAAACAAAAAAATCAAATTTTAAAACTAATGGCACTAACGGAAAGTTTATAATTTTTATGAGCTAAAAGAAAAAAGAAATCACTAAAAAACTATAAGTATTTAGTACAAGTAAAAAAATAAAAAGCAAAAAAGAAAACAAAAGAAGAAAACAAAAAAATGCCACCTACTAGGCCTCCACGGCCTGAATACGACTAGAAACCTTTACATGGGCTAGGATTCAGGCCCGCAGAAGGCCTAGCAGGCCCAACAGGCATAGCAGTGCATAGATTAGGCCCGTAAGCCTGCAATAGAGAGGAGCTCGAGAAAGATGTGGCAGCGAGGCTTATAAACCACTCTGAGCCCCTCTCAACTAGCGAGGTGGGACTAAACTTACGACCGCACCGCGCCAGCACAGGGCGTTTGGTCCCGGTTGGTAGCACCAACCGGGACTAAAGGGGTGCATTGGTTCCGGTTCGTAACACCAACCGGGACGAATGCCCCCCTTTAGTCCCGGTTGGTGCGACCAACCGGGACCAAACGCCTCTGCTTCCCGCCCTTTGGGCTGCCGAAAAGAGGCCTTTGGTCCCGGTTTGTAGCACCAACCGGGACCACAGGTGCGCATTCGTCCCAGTTTGTGCGACGAACCGGGACCATAGGTCCGCCTATATAAGCCCACACTTGCGAAAATTTCGCCAACTGCTCCATTCCCCATCGCCGACGCCGCTAGGCTGCTCGTCCTCCTCGTCGTCGTCGCCTCGCCCTGCCCCATCCCCGCGTGCTTGCCGGCGCCGCGCCCTGCCCTATCGCCGTCGCTGCACCCTGTTGCTTTCGTTGTCGTCGCGCCCTCCTGCCCATAGCCGGCCGCCCTGCCCCGAGCCCGCTGCTGTCCGCCCTTCCCCGAGCCCCGCCCCCTCGTCCCCGTCGGCGTTTGCCGCCCCGAGCCTGCCGCCGTCCCCGTCGCCATATGCCACCCCGAGCCCGTCATCCCCGTCACCGCGTGCCGCGCGCCCCGCGCACACCGTCCCCGTCGCCAGCATCCCCGAGCCCGCCGTCCTCCTTCCTATCGCTGGCCTCCTCTCCCCATCGCCGCCCGCCCCCAGTGAGCTCCCCCTTTCCCATCCCCGTCGCCGACGATGCCACCCATTGTCGCCGCTGCTCTCTGTTTATATGCAAAAGTTACATTTTTAGAAAATCATCTATATATGTTCATATATTCAAAAGTTCTATATGAATGTGGCTATATGTATCTTCACGGAAAATAATTTTGCTCGATGATCTTTTTGTTCACGATGTTCATATAATTTTTTTCATGTATGTATGAATGTCGATATGAATTTTACCTATGATGTTTTTTTATTCATAGATGAATATGTATGTGGCTATGTATGTGTATGTGGCTATGTGAATATGCAAAGAAGAGGAGATGAAGAAGATGATATATTTTCTTATTCGTGGATGTGTCGAGAGGGTCGTCGATAACTTTAGTGCATTTTAGGTTATTTTCATTTTAGGTCGTGGGTGTGTCGAGAGGGCGGCCGAGGGGTCGAGGATCGTCGAACATGAGAGGGGGGATGATAGATGATGATGAGGGGGGAGGGGGGACGTCGGACATTCATGAGAGAGGCGGGGAAGAAGGGGAAGAAGAGGGAGAAGAAGAGGAGAGGAAGTCTTCTCCTCTATTCTTCCTTCTCTTCTTTTTTCTTCTTCTTCCTATATGTATTAGTTTTTTTATTTAGGTTGTGAATTAGTAGATATTAATTTTGTTCATATATGTATGGATGCATGTGATATGTATGTATGTATGTATGTATGTATGTATGTATGTATGTATGTATGTATGTATCGGGTATGTCATTGTCGATATACCCCCTACCCGATAACTTCAACATTAGGGGCGTCGATAGGGGGTCTAGGGTCGCCGAGGGGTCGAGGGTCATCGAACATGAGAGGAAGAAGAGGATAAAAAAAGAAGAGAATGAGGGTCGTCGAGGGTCATCGAGCGGTAGAGGAAACCCTAAATAGCAAGTATCGTCGGTGTGAGAGACATGTGGCCGTCAGTGTCGGACAATACATCCACGTCCCACAAGTGATGCGGGCTTCGATGCCCATGTCACTTGTGGGACGTGGATGTAGTGTCCGACACAGACGGCCACATGTATTTCACACCCACGATACTTGCTATTTAGGGTTTCCTCTACCGTTCGGCGACCCTAACCCTCGACGACCCTCGTTTCCGATAAAATAAAGAGGAAGAAGAAGAAAAAAAAAGAGAAGAAGAAAAAAAAGAGGAGAAGAAAAAATCTTTCTTCTAGACGTGGATGTAGTGTCCGACACTGACGGCCACATGTATCTCACACCAACGATACTTGCTATTTAGGGTTTCCTCTACCGTTCGGGGACCCTAACCCTCAACGACCCTCGTTTCCGCTAAAATAAAGAGGAAGAAGAAAAAAAAAGAGAAGAAGAGAAGAAGAAGAAAAAAAGAGGAGAAGAAAAAATCTTTCTTCTTCTCTTTTTTTCGTCTTCTGTCGCCGAGCGGTAGAGGAAACCTTAAATAGCAAGTATCGTCGATGTGAGATACATGTGGCCGTCGGTGTCGAGGCCAACCCAAACCCTAGAGAAGCAGCGTCGAGGCCACTAATTAATATTAGTTCTATGTTTGCCACTAATATATCCATCTATCATGTTTGAATAATAATTGCCATGTTGTCAATATTTGCAGAAACTATGGACACCGCCCGATTCGAAGTACAAGAAGAGTTGTTGGGGGACATAATCGCACGAGGAAGTGATGCCGTCTTCTCGTTGTTTCTCAATGACACCGATGGTCTGGAAGCAGCTGGCTATGATTATGATGGCTCCGGTGACCTAATGCCGGTGCAAGAAGGAGACCATGAGGACGGCTCCGATGACCCAATGCCGGTGCAAGAAGGAGACCGTGATGACATCTCCGGTGACCGAACCGAGTCCGGCCAGGTATATATATTAGTTAAGCTTCTGCTGACTAGCTAATTGATGCATTCATTGTTTTGGTATGTACACATATTAATTAAGTCTTTGTTCTTTTTTCTAGCCCTCCGGATCGAGCACAACTTCGGTAAAGAGACGAGGCCCAAAGAAAAAGTTGAGCTAGGATGAAAAGTTTGAGATCATAGCAATCGCGCCCGACGACCAACCGATTGAACCCCTCCGGACAAAGAGCGGATTTGTTGCTCAGTGCAGGGTTTTGGTTAGGGACAAGATCCCGATCAGCATCCAGCAATGGTTAAAGCCGGCTACAGAAGACCGTGAGGTGTCTTATGTCAATGATATGCAGAAAAATGATCTTTGGACTGAGCTGAAGTCAAATTTCACCCTACCGCCAAAGGATGATCTAGAGAAGCCAGTTAAAGAGCAATTAATCAAGTCCTTTGCTCTTAAGAGGATGGTAGAACTATTCAGGAGGTGGAAGAAAGAGCTGAATAAGTTTGTCGAAAATAAAGAGACACCAAAATTCAAGGGCAGATATGAGAAGATCAGAGATCACTGGCCCGCATTTGTGGCCCACAAGACATCGGAAAAGAGTAAGAAGATGTTGGCGACAAACAAGCAAAATGCTGCGAAGAAGAAGCATCACCATCGCACGGGGTCAGGTGGCTACCTCGTAGCGCGGCCTAAGTGGGCCAAGACTGAGAATGATCTGGTTGATAAAGGGATCAAACCAGAGACAATTAACTGGCCAGACCGTTGCCGGACTTGGTTCTTCGGGGCTGGCGGAACCTTGGACCCTATAACAGGGAAGTGTATTTGGATGAACGATCAAATGGACATAGCAGTAAGGAAGCTTCAGCAGTATATCGAAGCAGCGCAGCAAGGGACGTTCTTTCCACACAGAGAGAACGACGAGCTCACAATGGCCCTCGGGAATCCTGAGAACCCTGGACGGACACGAGGCACGCCAGGCTCCATCCCGTGGAAGGTTGGGTTTCCGGACGTAGGCGGTTACAAATCCCAGCAAGGAGGAAAAAATTGCAGCAGACCCAAATGCAGGCGCTGCAAGCAAAGGTACAAGCGATAGAGGAACGAGAAGCAAATCGTAGCAAACATACTGCCGAAGCTTCCCCTGAAGCTACCCCGCCATCTCGGCGGAGAAGCAGTGTGGCTTCCACCGAGCTCCTTCAGCCGGAGCATGCCTTGACGGCTCCTGCCAGCTATCCCGTGGATGCTATCACGGAGTCTCAAAATTGCCACCTTATGACGCAATGGATGAATTTGAAGGTCGAGGTGGCTGTTGGCTCTGTTTATCCTACTTAACCCAGAGCAACTTTTCACTGCCGGCCGATTCCAGAAGGATATGCTAGGGTGATGGTGGATGAAATAACAGACGGAATTGAGGACCTCCAGCTTGACCACCCTACCGGTGAAGGGGAGACTAGGGTGGGTCTGCTCTGAAGACTCCATGCCTATGGCGGAAGGAGCTCATCAACCTTCCGAACTGGACGCCTCCGCCTCCTCCTCCTCCTCCGGCAAGTCAGGGCACTCCGCCTCCTCCACCAGCAAGTCAGGGCACTCCGCCTCCTCCGCCGCCTCCTCCTCCGGCGAGTCAGGGCACTCCGCCTCCTCCACCGCCTCCTCCTCCGGCGAGTGACGATCAGGGCACTCGACCGGCTCCTTCTCCGGCGCGTGGCAGCACTGCTCCTCCTTCTCCGCCTGCGCCGACGCGCCCGAGCAGCCAGCCTCCTCCTTCTCCGCCTCGTCAGCAAGGGTGGAAGAGACCTGCCGCCGCTCTGGCTGCTCCGGCGCGTCGTAGTCCTTCTCCTCCGCCTCGTAAGCAAGTAAAGAAGACAACCGCTCCATTTGCTCTGCCGGCGTCTAGCAGTACAGCCAGAGGCGGGAGGAAATACAGATTCGGTCCTTCTCTGAAGACTCCAGAGAAGTTACCATATGAGAGGACCCCGGAGGAGAACGCCGAGATCGCACGAGAAGAAGTGAGGAACTGCTTTGAAGGGGTGAAAGCAAAGAAACATCCACCTCCGGAGGAGAAGGTAGATCTGGTGAAAGCGAATCGCACTCTGGCTGCCCTGATAAAACCACCCAAGTCTCCGCCGAAAGAAAACTATGAGCGCATTATTGGAAAGGAATTTGCTGAAGCGGAGCTGTCGGGAAGTATTGTCAGTGATCAAAGGCTGAAAGAACAATGAGCTGGGAAACAAATGGCCCAGCTCGGCAAACAAGCGAAGCAATCGTGCCCCCCGCTCAAGGTGCCTAGCGACAACGTCGCTAATGATCCGAGGATGGTGCCCGGTTATAGCAATCTTGGCGATTACCTGCCCGACGATGTACATTATGATTTCATGGAGGTGCAGATACAAAGATATGAGTACGGGAAGCCTCTCGTGAAAGATGAAAGATCTCTATCAACGATGATGCGAAGATTGCATGATTGGTACTTGAAAATCTGCAGAGACTCTGGGGGAGGAGTACTGTGTATGTGAAAGTTAAAAAAGAGCATGACCTCGTTGGAATTGAACTGTTGCCTGTTCCATTTGAGGAGTTCTTTCAGTTTTTCAATCAATTGGCCCTCGATAAAACAACGGTCACCTGCTACTGTCTATAAGTAGTACTACTTCTGTCACTAAGTCTCTCTATATAGCTCAGCTCTTTCATTGCATGTATTTATAATCATCCTCACTATATTATGCAGATTGAAGATCGCCGAATTGAAGAAAAGACAAGTCGGTGATATTGGGTTCATTAACACATATCTCATAGATGCAACTCAGGTTAAATTTCATGTCGCAGATACCGAGGCCAACTTGCTACGATCATTGGTAATAAATGAAAACAAAGATACAATACTCTTTCCTTACAACTTCAGGTGAGTGTTACTGTCTTGTGCGTATTCGGTTTCCCTTATATATTAGTCAAGGTTATAGTAATGTAATTGATGAGTTATGCATGCGTGTGCAGTTACCACTATATTCTCCTAGAGATTAAGCTTGAGCAGGGACTAGTAACCGTCTTAGACTCAAGACGAAAAGATCCCCAGGACTATGTGGACATGACTCAAATTCTCAAGTAAGTTAAATCGATCATTATCCACCATATCAGCAACTTTGTTCATTTCCTGATATATCAAGTAATTGTTTTCTTTGTCTGGCAGGGTTTGGAAAAAATTCTCCAAAAAAGCTCCAGGACTCCCGAAGAAGCTGCAATTTAGACACCCGAAACTAAGTACTATAGTAGCATGTTCCGCGCATCTCCTATTGATTCAAGCGCTAGTTTCATCAATACCATTTGGCATTCTTGTTTATCAGTTTGATTGACCTCTATTAAGGGAATGATTTCTGTGGATACTACGTTTGCGAGTCCATCTGCCACACGACCTGTGAGCGGGGCTACACTGATGAACAATATGAAGTACGTAAATAACAACATTCACAATTTTATTTTATTACCATCATTTGTGTTGAGTTTCATTCATTCATATATATATATATATATGTATTGACCCCCTTCTTCAAATTAGATGTTTCGGAAGCGGGATGAACTCCTAGCACCAGCTCGCATGCGATCAATTCAAGAGGAATTGGCGGCATTCTTTCTTGACCACGTGATCGCTGAAGACGGAGAATACTATGTGGACCATGAGTCCGTAAGATTATATTTGTAAGAGATAATTATTGTATATATGTAGCCGGTAGTGTCGGATAGATATAGGAGAACTTGTTGTTCGACCAATCTCTCGGAGAAGGAGAGGTGGTCGGTATCACTTCTCTATGTATGCATATATGTTCATGACGATCTTATGTTTCCTTTGTTTTCTTACTAGCTAGCTAGCGTGTCTAGTCCTCTCTATACGTATGTATAGTACGTAGCGTCGACCAAGCACAGACATAAGAGAGGACACTTCTCTCTATTAATTATAGCTAGCTAACACAATATATGAAACACCTAAATTAACCCCCCCAAAACCCCCAACCCCCCCCTTCAAAAAAAACCCTACCACAGAAATGCTGACGCGTGGATGCCTATTGGTCCCGGTTGGTGCCACCAACCGGGACCAAAGGGTCTACTGCCTGGGCTCCACGCACAGGCCACGTGGACGCCCATCTGTCCCAGTTCTGGATTGAACCGGGACTAAAGGGACAGGGCATTAGTACCGACCCTTTAGTCCCGGTTTAGGAACCGGGACAAAAGGCCCTTACGAACCGGGACAACAGGCCCTTTTTCTACCAGTGATGGAAAAACAACAACTGGCACTTGGCACTATGTCAATAGGTTAGTACCAAAAAATGATATAAAATGATTATAAAACATCCAAGGTTGATAATAAAACAACATGGAACAATCAAAAATTATATTTATGTTGGAGACGTATCACTAGCCGAGGAGGTTGAAGTCGATGGTTGGTCAACAAAGTTTTGTATAGTGCGGATCTGAGCATTAATGATGTAGAGTACTTGGATACATAAAATCATTACACATAATTTGTGATTTTACTCCGGACATCGATCCTTAATTCGGCCACTCGTGCCCACATTAAGGCCCGAGGGCTACTGGGCTTCCGGCTTATCATTTACTAATATTAAAGGGGCACATCGATCTCCTGATCTGGTGTTGCCACCCGACCAGTGTCTCGGTGGCTACTGCATTGCCTATTCAATACAGAAAATTCAAAGTACTCAGTGTTCAGCTTGACCGAACTATGGGCAAACGCATCTTCGGGTAACAATAGGAACTATCTAGGACCTATCCGGCGTCAAGCTAATATATTACTGTGACTTCTCGAGACCCTCTCTCAGGGCCCGTCTGCCAATCACTATCTCCTCTAATGTGCATCTCGGGTATTAGGCCGATACACACACCTTGAGGGCTACTGGCTATATATCTGGTCAGTAAATAAATTGCATCAATCAGAAATAAATTCCACAAACAATCAGCCCAAGCCCGAGGTGGTGCATCACCTCGGAAGCAGTTCGGCATAGAGCTCGGATGCAAGTGGCTGGCTCTATAGACACTACAAGAAATATGTCAACTAGTGACCTTCTGTCAGTGACCCTAGAAGAATTGGTCATAGATTTATGACCATTTCAGACCAATTGGTCAAAAGCTCTTCGGGGGGGGGGGGGGGGGGCTCCAAATCCTAAACTATAACGACCATTTTGGTCAGAAAGGTCGTAATTTCCTTACACGAAATGGTCATAAAGCAAACATCGCTGGTCCGCTGCCTTATCTCTAGTTGTTAACGACCAATATAGATGGTCATAGCCTTGTAAATTGTGGTGGGTTGTGATGACTAGGCGCCATCTCATTAGTTTTGCCTATGTGTCATGTCCATGTGTCAATTTTTGCCATAGGTTGCGAAGCAACCTATATTTCTGCCATTCCCAAAATTCCCCAAAAAATCTCATAAATTCTTTGGGTCATATCTTCGTCAAATATGTAAAAATCCTTCCTTGCCTAGTTCAAAAATAATTCAACAATATTCATTTTCCTATTCTGTTCATAACAGTACTTTGTGAAGGAAGTGCTATTTATATATTCTTGATTGCCCTCGAAATGTTTGGGCACTCTTTCCTATCCAAATCATTTCCTCATGAAAAAATTCAGCTCCATTTGCCTAGTAAATCTTCCTCGGCAAATTTCCAAAGTTTTTTTCTACCTAGAAGCATTGTGAAGGAAGTACCATTTTTATGTATCCAAATGACATGAAATTTCTACAGTTCCTTCATATGCCCAAATTATCACCCTCCTCCAAATTGTAGCTCAGTCAAATCATCTATGTGAGCCCAGGTTCAATTTATATTTTATGGCCAGATTGGCACATTGCAAAGCAAGTGTTATCCAGATCCCTCCTATTACCCTCAAACTTTTTTAAAACTCTTCCATACCCAAATCATTGCCACATGATAATATTCAGTTCCATTTTCCTAGTAAATCTTTCTCTGGAAATTTCCAAAGTTTCTATCTCGAGTGTAGCTTTGTGAAGTAAGTACTAGCTAGGCTTACCCAAATGATCTGAAAATTTACCAGGGCATGACCATACCTATGTAACTTACCGACACCAAATTTGAGCTCATTTCAGTTATCCAATTTCTCTCACTAATTTTCCCAAGTTTTTGTCTAGGGAATAGCATTGTGAAGGAAGTACCACTTTGGCATGTCCAAGTGGTATCAATTTTCTACAATGCTTTCCTATGCCCAAACAACCATCCCCCACAAAATTTCAGCTCAATCCATTCATTATTTTGAGCCCAGCTTCAACATTCATATTTCTGTCCAGTGTGGTACTTTGCAAAGCAAGTACCACCTAGGCTCCTCCTTTTGAGCTAAAAAATTGTGAAGACAATCTTCTTAGTAGATGATCATCCTCAGCCAAAACTCATGCCCATTGGCCATGTGCATTTCCCGTATCGCTAATCAAACACTTGGCTGCTAATTCATGTTTGAGCATAGTTCGGTCTCCTCGTGAGAATCTTATATTGTAATTTTATTCCTAGCACCTGCCTGAGGAGTACCCAACCCCCTAGTGCCCTTAGTAGAGGTGGATCAAGGCTTTTTACACACAACCATTTGGTCAATTGTGAATCAAATATGGCCTAGTATTTTAGAAATTTTATTTGGTCCAATTTTGCAACAAATATATGGTAGGTCCTTCACAAAAAGAACTCAATTCGAGCACCCGAAAAATTGAAAATGAATTTTCCATGCAAAGAACATAAAAAGTCCCTGAGGCAACATTGTTTGGAATTCCAATATGCACCCTTGTGCACAATATGAGATCATTTGAACAAACTATGCCATGAATGTGGCCATAAGATTGATCATTTGGCTTGAAAGCCATGAATCTTCACGCATGATAGCTCATTTCTGAGAACACTTTTTTAAAATAATTTCTGTATTACAAGTTTATTATTTTTACTGGAAACTTGGTCACATATAATGATACAATGTGAAGTTTTCCCGATTTTTTGATTTTTTTGAATTTTTTATTCCCGCTTCAAAATGTGGTCAAAACGGCGGGCTTGACCGTTCCTAGTTAGTGGTTGAATCTTGGAAAAAATTTGATGTTTCTCTGATTAAATACATACTTATGTACCTAGAAATGATTTTTTGGGAAAAATAAAGAGCAAACTATGAGGCAGCCGCAGTTCAAATTTGGCCCGCTTCCTACTAAATCGGCGGAAATTTGTCTTTTTCACCAGAGGTGGATCAAAAACTTTTTACAACCAACTATTTGGTCAATTGTGCATTAAATATGGCCTAGTATTTTAGAAAAATGATTTGGTACAATTTTGCAACAAATATATGGTAGGTCCTTCACAAAAAAAGCTCATTTCGGGTACTCAAAAGATGGAAAATGAAATTTCCGTGCAAAGAAACTGAAAACTCCCTTAGGCAACATTGTTTGGAATTCCAATATGCACCCTTGTGCACAATATGAGATCATTTTAACAAAATATGCCATGAATGTGTGCATAAGATTGATCATTTGGCTTCGAAGCTATGAATCTTCACGCATGATAGCTCGTTCCTGAGAACACCTTTTAAAAATAATTGATGTATTACAAGTTTATTATTTTTCCTGGTAACTTAGTCACGTATAAAGGTTTTCCAATTTTTGATTTTTTTGAATTTTTCATGGCCATTTCCAAATGCTGTGAAAACGACGGGCATGGCCATTTCCAATTTTTCATGGCCATTTCCAAATGCTGTGAAAACCCCCTATTTTTAGCACTAAGAAGTAATTTAATATTTTTGAACCAATCAAGAGGCAGCCCACGGATCACCCCCCACTGTAGTTGATCTGAGTCGTCCACACCCTCCGGCCTCCCTCAGTCCCTCGATCCAGCGTCTCTCGCTCACCTAAATGCACACGCACGACACATCTCCTCCCTCAATCCCTCGATCCAGATCGCCGCCGCCGCCCCTCCGCCACCCAACGCCATCCATCCTCCCTTACTTTGTCGGCGTCCCTTCCTCCCAACAACCTCTTTGCCCGTGTCCATGCCAAGGATCCGAAGCAGGTCAGTCGGCGGTGGCCATGGCGCATCTCTCTTCCTCACCCCATAGCCGGCGGCAGCCATGGCACATCTCATCCTCACCCCATAGCCGGCGGCAGCCATGGCAGGTCACAAGAGACGGCCGGTGTAGGAGGGCTTCAACTCTTCTTAGGCGGGGCGGTCGTCGTCAAGGTCAGCGCCAGCAGGAAGACCCAGACAGGAGGGCGGGGCGAGGAAGAAGCCCTCGTTCCACCTCGCAGCGGACGACACCAAGCCCGTGCTCCGCAAACCGGTTAGTCCGTCCATCCGTTCGTAACATGCATAGATTTATCGCTGGATTTTTCATGGTGGCACTGCTGAATTGATTGGGTGCTGCTCTTGGTGGTGTGCAGATCCCGCGTTTTGAACCCATGGAGACCGAGTAGGCCGTGCTGCGGCTGGCGCCCTTCCCCTGAAGTCCGGCCGCATCCTAATGGATGGTACCCCGCCCTGCCCCTCTGTTAAACAGCATCGTGTAATTTTCCTCAGTGCCGTACCTGCACTTGTATGGTGGCTCTGTGTTTTGGGACTCCAGTGGTGGTGAGCTAGTGTCTACTAACCGCATGATCATGAGTGATCAGGGCTGTGTGGGGTGTGTGAAATGATTAGGCATGGTCTCTGCCTTCAGATTTTGGGTCAAGCATGTCAGCTAAGAAATAAGTAGCATGTGGTGCTTTGGCCTTCTGATTTTGTACACACTGCACACCGCTGAATTGTTCGCTCAACTGACTTAACCTTGGTGCAATTGATTACAATATAAAATAGAACAAACAACAGCATCATTGTATGTGTAAGTTGTGACCATATGCGGTGCGTGCGTAGTGTAGGTCTTGCGGATCAGTGTTGGCGTACCGTGACCATCTCACAATTTTTATTTAGATTGAAACAATCTGTATACAACTGGCCATGCTGTAAGCTTATTGTTAGGGAATCAACATATTTACATATATTAAGTTTGATGGAAGGCAGGGTGGCCAAAGCTAATGCATTTTTATCCCGTATTGTTGCAGAGTACAAGGATTAATCTTGCATCTATGCTTTTGACAGCTTGAAGTACATCAGCGTTGAGATGTGGCAGGTTATTGCTATGAAGTACAGTGACTTGCACATCGCTTCCTTATGTTCTTTTTACTTCCAGAGCTACAGTGCTCTCATACTATCATTGCATTGCCTGCTGTTTTGCTGCATACCTATATCTCAAGTATTATACTTAGTTTTGTTTAGACGGAAAACTACTGGTGTAATATGCAAACAACAACGGAGCTAGTGTTACTATGTTGACATTAATGTGTATCAATTCTAGCTTATATTGGTATCTTGCGATCCTGTTCTAATTAATGTATATATTGCAAGCCCTTATTTTCCTGTCTAAATGCGTGCACCGAAGTTCAATTACTTTATGAGAAAGTGTTGGTGCAATTTTTAGTTTATTAAATACAAAATAGCTTGCCCCTTTCAGTTCTGGCATCCCCACTGTGATCTTTATGATGCTGTTGTTTCTCACTAATATAGTATTTACTGTTATTCATTGATAACTATGTCTCAATTTGGTTGTTGTACTGTTATTTATGCATAGACTGCCTACAAGTTACATGTTGTTAGATGTTGTTGTGTAATACAAAAATATAAATGCTCAAATATGATGATGTGGCCTGCAACGCACCTGCTTCGACGCCGACATGTCCGTCATCGCCTTCAAGGATGATGAGGACACCGCATGCGCCGTCGGCCTCGACGGCGGCTTCCACCGCTACCATAATGTCATCACCTACCAGTTCCACGACGTCGTCTGGTCCATCGAGTCCTTCTGCAGCTGCTGTCACTGCTCCTTCCACAGTTTGGGTGGAACTCGTCAGATCGGCCTCCTAGTTTCCCATTTCAGGTAGCACATCCTTCTTGCTCGAATCTACTATTTGATCTGCCTGCACATCTCCCGCTCCGGCGCAAAATTATTGGGTTCTTCCTGGATTCTGTGTAATCAGCTCTTTTTTAGTACTTCTGTAATGGTATTCACTTGTATTTCTAGTACTTCTGTAATGGTATTCAGAAATAAAATTCATATGTTTCTATATATGTTCTTTTAGATAAGTATGTCAATACATAACTAGTAATGTAAATGGTGTGACACAGTTCTAAATATAAATGCAAATAGCTTGTGAATGTCAATATCATGTATTAGGGTCCTGTTCTTGTAAACCTTATGTAAAGCTAAAATTCTTGCTGTGTGCAGGGTGACTAGTGATGCAGCACACCAAGCAGTAGCAGGCATACGAAGCAGCAGCAGGGGGAGGGGCTCTCTCGAACGTTGCCGCTACCACTCATCGCTACTGTCACTGATTGATGATGGGTGATCGATGTTAGTTTAGCTCGGTTGCTGTTTGTTTAGCTCCTTGGTAGTCCCTACCTCTCTTGCAAGCATCTACTACTGCTGTTAGAAATAGAAATGGTAGTTGTAGTCCCATGTAGTTGTACTACCATGTAGTTCCTCTACTCGCCATGTAGTCCCTCTACTCGGACTGCCCTTTGTTGCTTCATTTCTATGTTAATTTAGTCTTTGTTGAATGTATCTACTATTTACGGTGGTGGCTGTTGAAGAAATAAAATGGTTTGGATACATGCGTACATGTTGATATGTCAAGCTGGAATAGCTGCCCTTGTGATGTCAAGCTTCTAAATGTTTTTTTGTGGAGGCCCAAAATAAATTGGACTATAAATGGGCCGAGGCCCAAAAAAGAAATGAATTATAGAAGGCCATGTCTTAGAATATAAAATGGGTCAGGCCCATGTAGCTAGCAAAAATTAACAGGAAAAAAACATAAAATGGCCTGAATTGTTGGGCTCGGCCCATGTAAAGTGTCAAATTGGACCGAGCTGAATCTTACCAACGACCTTTTCCATTGGTCGCAGTTTTGCCACATCAGATTGCCACGTCGGATCCTACGTGGCCTGGGCAGACAGCCAGTGACCAAAACAAAAGGTCATGGGTTCAACGACCTTTTGTTTTGGTCGTAAACATCTACGACCTTATCCCGAAGAAGGTCGTTAATTCCAGTTTACGACCGCCAGCTTTTGACCTTCTGTTTTTTGTCACAAAAAGGTCGCAAATGAAAAACAATGACCTTTCAGTGACCAATAGTGATGGTCGCAAGTTGACATATTTTTTGTAGTGAGAGGGCATTTCCGGCATTAAGCTCGGCTAAACTTCTGTGACTTTTTTGAGCTAAGGTGATCTATGACACCTCGGATATAGTCCGGCATTGGAGCTCGGATACTCTCCGGCGTTGGAGCTCGGATGCAGACCGGCGTTGGAGCCTGGCTACAAAAAGACACCTTGGATGCAGTCCGACATTAGAGCCTGGATACAGTCCGGCATTGGAGCTCGGACACGAGAGGATACCGCCGCACATGAAACACTTCAAACCCATGGTGTGGTGTAAAAATAACAAGGCATTGATAAAGGCCGATAACTTAAAGGGGCTCCTCGGATACCCGACATGTAAACTCTTCGGATTCAATTCGGCAATCCTCAAGATTGAAGATGAGAAGATTTTTTTGAACCAGTTTTCAAGACCAACGACCGAAGATGACGAATAGCTCGGAAGAATCGAGGAGCGTCCCCAACTTGGAGGCCAGTTCAGGGGGCTACTGACGGTGTCCTAGACCAGGGGGTACTCACCACGTCGTCTCTCGACCAGCTGGATCGGGCCGAGGAACCCCATGGCAGTTCACTTATGGGCCACTTCAGGCAGCTCATGTCGCATATAAGGAGGTTTCCACAAGACTTGGCGCCCAAGCCAAGGACTCTCCTAAACCCTAGGACTCTGGTGTGTTATATAAACTAAGGCCAGGCTAGTCAATAGAGCATCTAATATTCATTAGAACAATCTCATGGTAGATACATGTACCCTGTACTACACCCATATGAATATAATCAAAAGCAGGACGTAGGGTATTATCTCTTCGAGAGAGCCCGAACCTGGGTAAAATCCTGTGTCCATGTTACCATCATTCCAAGACGCCTAGCTTAGGAACCCTACTACGAGATATGCCGGATTTGACACCGACATAGAGCTCGGACGGATGTATTCTTTCTGAAGCATCTCATCAAGTTGTTTCTTTAATTCCACTAATTTTGATGACGACATCTGATAATACTTCTTGTATAATGGTGCGGTTCCACGCACTAGGTCAATTGAAACTCAAGCTCCCTATCTGGCGGTATTCCTGGTAATTCCTCAGGGAATACATCTGGAAACTCACTGACCACATGAATTAATTCCAATTCTTCAGCCACAGCTGTGAAAACCATTTCTTTCTTGGGTATGCTCCTTCGGGCATAGAATTTTGTGGTTCAACCTTCCTGACTTGTCATGGTGACTTCTCTGGTCGCACAGTTGATGCATAGTATTCATATGCAAGACATATATCAAGTGCTCTCAAATCCATACAAGTATTCAATCCGATAAAACGAAATCTCAAAGGGAAAACTCAATTCATCACAACAAGATAGAGAGGGGAAAACACCATATGATCCGACTATATTAACAAAGCCCGCGATACATCAAGATTTTAACATATCAAGAACACGAGAGAGAGAGAGAGAGAGAGATTAAACACTTAGCTACTGGTACAAACCCCCAGCACCGAGAGCGGACTACTCCCTTCTCATCATGGTGACCGCCGGGATGATGAAGATGGCCACCGATGATGATTTCCCCCTCCGGCAGGGTGCTGGAACGAGGTCTGGATCAGTTTTCGGTGGCTACGGAGCCTTGCGGCGGCGGAACTTCTGATCTAGGTTAACCCCGATGGTTTTCGGAATATTTTGGAATTTATAGGGTAAAGAGGGGGTGCGGGAGGCCACTGAGGTGGGCACAACCCACCTGGGCGCGCCCCCAGGCGCGCCCTGGTGGGTTGTGCCCCCCTCGCGGCACCCTCCAGGTGCTACTCTGGCCCATCGGGAGTCTTCTGGTCCATAAAAAATCAACAAAAAGTTTCGCGGTGTTTGGACTCTGTTTGATATTGATTTTCTGCGATGTAAAAAACAAGCAAAAAACAACAACTAGCAATGGGCACTGGGCCAATAGGTTAGTCCCAAAAATGATATAAAGTTGCTATAAAATGATTGTAAAACATCCAAGAATGATAAATAATAGCATGAATACTTCATAAATTATAGATACATTGGAGACGTATCAGCATCCCCAAGCTTAATTCCTACTCATCCTCGAGTAGGTAAATGATAAAATAAATAATTTATGAAGTGTAAATGCTAGCAAAGTGCACAGTTTGATCAATGAAAATTTCAATCACTTTTCCTAGCATGATAGCAGCAATTCTTTCTCATAAAACTTCTCATGTTAAAGTAGCAACCAATTCACATGTTAAGGTTCAAACAATGAATTCTCTTGAAACTCAACAACATATGTTCTCAGTCACCAAGCAATTGCAATTCAACTTATTCAACGGAGTTTGACTAAGAGCTCCACATACTCAACCATCATATAGTCTTCTATGATTGCTAACACTCAACGCATACACATGAGCAAAATGTTTCAACCGGACACATAGAAAGATAGGGGCTTATTATTTCGCCTCCCAACGTATTCACCTCAAGGGTGATGCCAACAATAATAACTCATGCTACCCATATTCAACTGGACATATGTGCCTAGATCTTTCCTCACCACATGATGCTTGCCAAAAGAGGAAAAATAAGAAGGAATAGAGAGAAAAACTTTGACTCTTTGCATAAAAGTTAAAGATAGGCCCTTCGCAGAGGGAAGCAGAGGTTGCCATGCGCCTATTCATTTGTATGCTCAACCCCTTAGTGCAAAAGAACGTCACGTTATATTGCCCCTTATGATAGCAACCTTTATTATGCAGTCTGTTGCTTTTATTCTTTGCCATCACAAGTTCGTACAACGCTCAATTTTCTCTTACACTAAATGATCTCACACGTTTAGAAGCAATTTTTATTGCCTTATTGCACCGATGACAACATACTTTAAGGAGCTTGCTCAATCCTTAGGTAGGTATGGTGGACTCTTGAAAATAAGATTTGGGTTTAAGGGTTTTTGGATTCACAAGTAGTATCTCTACTTAGGGCGGAATTTTTGGCTAGCAAAGATGGGGGAAAGCACCACATGTTGAAGGATCTATGACAATATAACTTCTATGTGAATATGAACAAACATAAACCATTACGTCATCTTCCTTGTACAATGTCAACAATTTTCGCATATAATATTTTGATGGGGCTCACAATCACAAAAGATTTCATGATAGTGTATTTATATGTGAAAGTTCTCTTCCTTATACTAATTATTCGCGAATTGCTTGTATGACCAATATTGTGATTGTCAAGCCTGAAAAGATTTCACTTTCTAAACCCAATGTGAAGCTACCACTAGGCATGATATGATTTCAACTTCATGAAATTCAATTTATTCAACAATTTACTCATAGTATAGAAGTGAAGCACAAGAGTAAATGACATAGAAAAGAGCTTCGTTGACGGTTTGTGAATGCCTCTTACCTAGCCTCCCTGGCAACTATTTGAGGACTCAGGGCATCCCCAAGCTTAGATGCTTGAGACTTATTGAAATATTATCTTGGGGTGCCTTGAGCATCCCCAACATTGAGCTTTTGTGTCTCCTTAATTCCTCTCATATCACGGTTTTCCTAAATCTCAAAAACTTCATCCATACAAAACCCAACAAGAACTCATGAGATAAGTTAGTATAAACCAATGCAAAAACCTTATCATTATCTACTGTAGAAATCACTAAAATTATTATTCAACATTGCATACTAAATGCCTCTAAATATTTAATACTCCTACCCTCAAATAGAATCATTAAGCAAGCAAACGTGTGCAAACAATGCAAACATAATAGCAATCTGCCAAAACAGCAGTCCATAAAGAATGCAAAAGTATCAATACTTATTAAACTCCAAAGATTATTAAAATTTACCACACTGTAGAAAATTTATCAGATCTTATTTTACAAAAAATTCAAAATTTTATCACATTCTGACTTTTCTTGGGAATTTTTGTAACAGCGGTAAACTTTCTGTTTTCAAACAGCAATATGTATACTTGCAAAATAAGCATAGCAAAGGCTATCATTGCCACTTTTATTGAAATAAAAGATGAAAAACATTATTATAAATAACAGCAAGCAAATCCTAACAAAATATATTGATGCTCCAAGCAAAACTCATATCATGTGACGAACGAAAAGATAGCTCCAAGTGAGGTTACCGATAATGTTGGAGACGAAAGAGGGGATGCCTTCCGGGGCATCCCCAAGCTTAGTTGCTTGGATCTTCCTTGAATATTACCTTGGGGTGACTTGGAAATCCCCAAGCTTAGGGTCTTGTCACTCTTTATTCTCCTCATATCGACATCTCACCCAAAACTTGAAAACTTCAATCA
Source organism: Triticum monococcum (assembly GCA_034509565.1). Taxonomy (NCBI): domain Eukaryota; kingdom Viridiplantae; phylum Streptophyta; class Magnoliopsida; order Poales; family Poaceae; genus Triticum; species Triticum monococcum. The sequence goes on along the minus strand of CM067842.1, from coordinate 67,384,386 downwards.
CACAAAACTTAACGGAACTTTGTGAGACAGGTTAGTATGATAAAGAGCAAACCATTTCACTTTGGTACTGTCAAGGACAACATTAATAATTGTTTACACACAATTCCTATTGTAGCATATCATTTACACAATTTATATTAAGCAATATAAGCCATAGAAACTAGAAAACAAGCAAACTATGCATTGAAAACAGAATCTGTCAAACAGAGCAGTCTGTAGTAATCTGTACTCCAACCATACTTCTGCTACTCCAAAAATTCTGAAAAAATAGTATAGCCTGGGTAATTTTTCTATTAATATTCTGAAAAAAGAATCCGAATTTTATCAAGCTTATTTTAAAAATGATAATTGTTTTCCTGAGCGCAAAAGTTTCTGTTTTTCAGCAAGATCAAATCAACTATCACCGTAAGCCATCCCAAAGGTCTTACTTGGCACTTTATTGAAACAAAAGCAATAATATATGATCACTACAGTAGCATAATCATGTGAACACACAAAAACAGTAGGTAAAAGTGTTGGTTTGTCTCCCAACAAGAGCTTTTCTTTAATGCCTTTTAGCTAGGCATGATGAGTTCAATGATGCTCGCATAAAAGATAAGAATTGAAACACAAAGAGAGCATCATGAAGCATAAGTTCCTCTCTCATAATAAGGCATTCTTTCCATGATCCAAAAGCATAGAAAATTTATTACTCTCCATATAAGCAATTTTATTCTCATTCACAATAGTGGGAGTATCATATGAAATTTGAATACTAAAAATTGTTTCCACATTAAGAGAGTAATGCTCAATAAAAGTATATTAAAAATTATTACAATAATTATCACTACTTTTTATAACATAAGTATCATCACAATAATCATCATAAGTAGGAGGCACGCAATCATCATAGCAAATTTGATCATTCAAAGTAAGGGGACTAAAAAGATCATCTTCATTAAGCATAGCATCCCCAAGCTTGGGACAAACATTAATTGCAGCAAATAAATTCTCAAACATGTCATTCTCATAAAACATAGCATCCCCAAGCTTGTGGCTTGGCATATCATAAGCATAATCATTCTCATCATTAATAGTGTAACGCCCCAGATATAACTTTCCCAATTTGTACTCCAACTCTTGCCGTTTCCGGCATTAAGTTATATTTATTTCTCGGGTTCGGGTCTTTGTCTCCGTGTGTTGTTTTCGTTCTCATGCATCTCATATCATCTCATCACGTGCATTGCATTTGCATACATGTTCATCTCATGCATTCGAGCATTTTCCCCGTTGTCTGTTTTGCATTCCGGCGCTTCGTTCTCCTCCGGTGGCCATTTCTAGCTTTCTTTCGTGTGTGGGGATTAAACATTTCCGGATTGGACCGAGACTTGCCATGCGGCCTTGGTTTACTACCGGTAGACCGCCTGTCAAGTTTCGGGTCATTTGGACTTCGTTTGATACTCCAACGGTTAACCGACGGACCGAAAAGGCCTCGTGTGTGTTGCAGCCCAACACCCCTCCAATTTGGCCCAAAACCTACCAAAGTCTGCTCCATCGTCTCGGTCGTTCGATCGCGATCGCGTGGGCGAAAATCGCACCTCATTTGGACTCTCCTAGCTCCACTTATGCCTATAAATACCCCCTCCATTCGGATCTCTTCTTCCCCCCGTCCAAAACCCTAAAAAAACAGATCCATCTCTCCCCGCGCCGGACCTTGTCCGCCCGCCGCCGCAGCCAACCAGGAGCCGCCACGTGGGCGCCCGGACCACTTCGCCGCCGCCACCCGCGGACCAGCCCGAGCCCACGTTGGGCCCCCGCGGCCCATCTCCTCCGAGCCGCCCCGCCGCCATCTCCTCCGGGCCGCCGCCGTCTCTCCGCCGCCGCCCGCCTCCTTCCCGGCCAAGCCGGCAAGCTCCGGCCGCCGCCCCGCGCCGGCGCGCCGCCCGGCCACCGCGGCGCCCCTTGCCGGACCCCGCCGCCTCGTCTCCGGCGCCCCTCCAATTGCCGGCCACGCCGCCCTTCTCCGGTCACCTCCGGCCACCTCCGACGGACTCCGGCGCCAATCAACCGCGACGAACTCCGGCGATGAACAGTGTCGTGAATAGTGCCCCGATCTGGATCTGGATCTGAGGGTTGACCCCTCTCCCCGAAACCCTAGTCTCCGTTTTTTATGCATACTTTGACTGCTCATATCTCCGCATCCGTAGCTCCATTTTGGACATATGATAAATCAAAATCTTCGCCTCGATGAGTACATCATTTCATTCCATTGCATCATTTGCATTTGAGTTCATCTTGATGCCCAAAATGCCGTTAGAAGGAGGCATCGTGAGTTAAATTGCAGATCCGTTAGCTCATCATTGTCTTTTGTCATTTTTGCCATGATTATTGTGTGCATGATATGCCTGTGAGCCTTTGGGATGAATTGTTAAGCATTTTGTCTTATTTCCAAAGGTGGCACCCATGCATTTTTAGGATGTGTGTGGTGTCTTGTGCAAGCTTCCAAAGAGGGGCACTTGAGTAATCTGTTTTTAGGGACTTAGTGATTTTCACTAAGTCTGGGATGTTTTAGTTCATGATGCCATATGTTCGGCTTGTTTCCTAGTGATCCGTGCCTCTTTTGAAGATGATCGCGAGGTTGTTTTGATATTTATGTTGTGTTCTATCCATCCATTTCTTTACTTGCTATGTTGGAGCACCCTAGGTTGAGTCAATCGAGCTCAACTTTTGCATCGTTGTTAATTTGGGCAGATCGTGAACTCTTTTGCGATTTTGCTGGTGCTATTGTTAGAGATTCGTGCATGCTATGCCATTGTTCTTGCCATGTATAGATAGCATTTTGTGCCTTCGTTATGGATATATTCTTGCGTTTCCATGAATTGCACAATAGTGAGTGCATCGAGCTCGTTTACATGCCTCCGTGAGTTATAATTTCAGCATGTCTCAGTTTTCACTAAGTCTGAAAACTGATTGTGTTTCATCTATGTTCGTGTGCTCGTTAGAGTATTTTGTGAACCCTTTTGGCCCCATGTCACTTTGGGTGTTTTGTTAAGCTTGTTGAGTAGCTCCATGCCATGCTCTTACTTGCCATGTTCAGGTTATGTTTCATGTTTTTTTGCTGCTCCGAAGAGAGCATCGTGGTCTGAAATTTCAGACTAGTGTTAATTTCACTAAGTCTGAAATCTGTTTTGCTTATTCATTTTTGCCATGCTTGTTTGAACACCTTAATGGATGATTTTGCCTATGGCTCAGTCCTAGTGATTTGTTAAGCATCTTGTGTACATCCCTGCCATGTATTTTGTTTTCATGTTTGGTGGCTGTAGCATGTTCATTTCGTTGCATTTAGGAGCCTACTTGCTGTAAATCGCAGATCGGTTCGTTTCGTAAAACGTTTGCCATTTCCAAACCGTAGCTCCGATTCCTATGATCTTTATATCGTTTTCAGGTGATTTCATCCCCTCTATCCAGTGGCACACTTGGTTTTCCAAGTTGAGGCCAGGTTCATGCATTTGCTGTCACGTCTTGCATTTTGCATCCCGCATCGCATCCCGCATAGCATACCATCATTGCATCTTATTGCTTGAGTTTGCACGTGGTTGATTGTATCCTTGTTGCTTCTTTGTGTTGTTGGGTAGAGCCGGGAGACGAGTTCGCTAACGAGGAGCCCGTTGAGTTTGCTTTTGAGGATCCAGTCAACTCTGACAACTGTGCAGGCAAGATGATCATACCCTCGAAATCATTACTATCTTTGCTATGTTAGTTTGCTCGCTCTTTTGCTTTGCCAATGCTACGATGCCTACCACTTGCTTGTCAGCCTCCCAATTGCCATGATTGAGCCTCTAACCCACCATTGTCCTAGCAAACCGTTGATTGGCTATGTTACCGCTTTGCTCAGCCCCCTTCTTATAGCGTTGCTAGTTGCAGGTGAAGATTGGAGCCGTTCCTTGTTGGAACATTTATTTACTTGTTGGGATATCATTATATTGCCATGTTATCTTAATGCATCTATATACTTGGTAAAGGGTGGAAGGCTCGGCCTCTCGCCTAGTGTTTTGTTCCACTCTTGCCGCCCTAGTTTCCGTCATATCGGTGTTATGTTCCCGGATTGTTGCGTCCCTTACGCGGTTGGGCTATAATGGGAACCCCTTGATAGTTCGCCTTGATTAAAGCTTTTCCATCAATGCCCAACATTGGTTTTACCATTTGCCACCTACCCCCTTTTCCCTTGGGTTTCCGGAGCCCGAGGGTCATCTTTATTTTAGCCCCCCCACGGGCCAGTGCTCCTCCGAGTATTGGTCCGAACTAGAGCCCTGTGCAGCGCCACCTCGGGGAAACTTGAGGGCTGGTTTTTAGTTGTACGGATTGCTCATCTGAGTGTGCCCTGAGAAAGAGATATGTGCAGCTCCTATCGGGATTTTTCAGCACATTCGGGCGGTGTTGCTGGACTTGTTTTAACCTGTCGAATCATCTTGTTGTATCGAGATACCGAGTCTGATCGGTGTGTCTTGGGAGGAGGTCTATTCCTTCGTTGACCGTGAGAGCTTGTTATGGGCTAAGTTGGGACCCCCCTGCAGGGATTGATCTTTCGAAAGTCGTGCCCGCGGTTATGGGCACATGGGAATTTGTTAATGTCCGGTTGTAGATAAGTTGAACCTTAATTAATTAAAATGAATCAACTGAGTGTGTTGCCGTGATGGCCTCTTCTCGGCGGAGTTCGGGAAGTGGACACGGTGTTGGAGTTATGTTTGCGGAAGTTGCTCTCTAGTTTCTCGCTCGTGATTTGCCTCCTCTTCTCGCTCTCTTTTGCGAATAAGTTAGCCACCATATATGCTAGTCGCTTGCTGCAGCTCCACTTACATTGCCCCTTTCCTACCTATTAAGCTTAAATAGTCTTGATCGCGAGGGTGCGAGATTGCTGAGTCCCTGTGGCTCACAGATTACTATTACACCAGATGCAGGGACAGATGATACAGCTCCATATGGCGCGCTCGAGCTCAAGTGGGAGTACGACAACGACTCTCAGCGTTACTATGTGTCTTTTCCTGATGATCAGTAGTGGTGCCCAATCGGGGTTAGATTCAGGGCCTTGTCGCATGTTGGGGGTCTTTTCTATTTTGGCGCCGTAGTCGGGCTATGAGTGATTTGTATGATGGATGTTATTTATGTACTTTGATGTGACGTGGCGAGTGTAAGCCAACTATGTTATTCCCCTTTATATTATTTATGTACATGGGATGTGTGATGATTTCCCGACTTGTGACATTGCTTTCAATGCGGCTATGCATCTAAGTCGTGCCTCGACACGCGGGAGATATAGCCGCATCGAGGGCGTTACAAGTTGGTAATCAAAGCCTTCCCCGACCTTAGGAGCCCCCATTGCTTGATCTTTTTAGCAGCCGAGTTGTGTCTAGAAAAATGTTTTGAGTCTTTAGGAATTATATATCGAAGAGCTTAGGAATTCTTTCTACTTCCCAATCTCCTCATCGCTCTGGTAAGGCATCCTGACGTAGAGTTTTGACTCTTCTCTTCTCAAATTTCACAAAAAAAAATTTAGGATCACGCGAGTATCTTGGATTTGTTCCGTTGGCTTATGATGAGAACACTGTCTTGGTGCCTCCTGTCAGGGGTTTAGTGGAAGTGTCCCGGGGAGTTGAGCTCTGAGGTGTTGCCATCATAATTTTATCGTTGCAATTCTGGTATACTTGAGATATGTGCGCGACATCGAAAATCTCCTTTATGCAGTTCGTTGGTGAGATAACCTCGACGCCACCCAGTACTGGGGCGGGAGTTCGGGAGTATCGGCATAGCTTGTATTACGGATGATTTTCGAAGGTCGAGGTAGATGGTTTCCGAAGGTTTCTTGGTTATGTGTTGAAGGATGGATACAGCTGGATGTAGGATTTGCTAGCTTGGGTGAGATATTATGCTTCCCCTGTATCCCCAACACCTGATTGCATAACCGGAAAGTTTCGGGAGTTTCATAGGTGGGAATTCAAGTAGCTCTTAGGATATCTTTCCAACAGATATATGGTATGAAATTGGGGTTCGACGTCTAGTGGTTCGCCTATTCACGGTCGATTTTACAGTGGCCTCGTTGTGTCTTAAAGAGTCCTTGGCTATGCTGACTCGGGGACGCTTCGTATGTCATGTGCACTGCCTTGTACATGATGGTGCTGTACGATCGAGCCCGTGTAGGTCCCACCACAAAAACTTCGGATGAAATTTCTATCATATATTTGTTCCGGCTTATTCCGCAAGCCAATCCTTGGTTTTATTTTGAGTTGTCGTATTCGAGCTGCTTCGGCGTCATATGTTGATTCCATCCCTCGTTGATGTACCCCTTCTACCTGATTCTTCGTGGCTTCGCAATTTAGGAATATGTGACCACTTCAAGAGAAGTGCATTCGTTCATTTTGTTCGGATGTGAAGACTTTATGTTGCAATTTTCATTCCGTTGGATTCACCTTCAATATTTGTCCATTTGTGTGCTAATGGTGGTCAACCTCTTCAGGATGGCTCCTCCAACGCGCATGACTCCGAACCCTGATCCGCCACCACCTCCACCGCCTCCGGAGGCTTGGCAAGCTGTGATGGCCGCAACCAATGCAAATACACAGTTGATCATGCAAATCCTCCAAGAGCGGAATCAAGGCAGTCAAGGGAATCAAGGAAACAATCAGAACCATTTTGCTACTCTGAACCAGTTCCTCGCTAATGGTCCAAAGACGTTCAGCAATTGTGTTGAGGCTACCGATGCTGATGAATGGCTAGTGGATCTGGGCAAGCATTTTGAATGCAGCAACGTCAGGCCTAAAGATTTCATCAAGTTCGCTTCTTTCCAGCTCAAAGATCAGGCCGCAGAGTGGTTCCAGCAGTACAAGGATTCCAGAGGTGGACGTTTGATCACTTGGGATGATTTCCGTCGTGATTTCCGAGCTCATCACATCCCTCAAAGTGTGACTGAAAGCAAACGTGAGGAATTCCGCAATCTGAAGCAAGGCTCTTTGTCTGTCTATGACTACAACAAGTTGTTCCAGAAGCTCGCCCGTTTTGCCAAGCAGGATGTTCCTGATGAGAAGAGCATGATCTATCAGTTCAGGGGTGGTCTCCGTGAAGAAATTCAGCTCGCTCTTGTCCTCTTCGAGCCGCTGAGATACGATGAGTTCTACAACATGGCACTGAAGCAAGAGGCTGCTCAGTTGAGGTGTGATGCTTCCAGGAAGCGAGTCAGAGACACTACACCTTCTTCCTCTACTCAAGTGGCCAAGCAGCAGAAGTATTGGCTTCCTCCTCCTCCGTTCCGTCAGCCGTATCAGCAGAAGAGAAAAGGTGGCAGTGGTTCTTCCCACCCACCCAACCCAGGCTTTCAGAACAAGACTTCGTCTCAAGCTCCAAGATCGAGTGCTTCGTACCACTGTCCGCTTTCTGAGGTCACGTGCAACAAGTGCCAACAGAAGGGTCACTACGCCAACAAGTGTTTCAAACAGAGGCGTCTTCCTCCTCCTCCTCCTGTCAGATCGGCAAGTACAGTTGTGGTCAAGCATAACCCCAAGCACGCCAAGGTCAATATGGTGAATGCAGCTCAGGCAGAGGATTCGTCAGATGTGATCATGGGTAACCTTCCTGTTAATGATATTCCTGCAAAAGTTCTTTTGACACGGGTGCATCGCATTGTTTCATCTCGAGACCTTTTGCTTCCAAGCATGATTTTGTTACTCAAATGTTGCCGAGTCCATTGTCTATTGACTCTCCGGCCAGTCTGTTGACATCTCAAGTTTGCGTTCCGGAGGTTACAATCACATTGGGCGATTACAAATTTCTCTCTTCTCCGGTGGTTCTTGGTAATTCCGATATCGATCTTATTCTTGGGATGGACTGGCTCTCTAAGCATAAAGCTCAGCTTGATTGTGCAGCCAGGCAGATTCAACTGACTCATTCGTCTGAGGATGTCATTGTCTTTGCCGCTCGTGATGATACAATCCGGTTGTTTTCTCTCAATGAGAAGGGTGAATTGGATGCTATTTCACAGATCCCAGTCGTTTGTGAATATCAAGACGTCTTCCCAGAAGAACTCCCAGGAATGCCTCCGCACCGGCCAGTTGAATTTGTTATTGAACTTGAGCCCGGTACGGAACCTGTGTGCAAACGTCCTTACAAGCTCGGGCCCGAAGAGTTGAAGGAGTTGAAGAAACAACTCAATGTTCAAGAAAGAATGGGTCTCATTCGGCCTAGTACTTCTTCGTGGGGTTGCGGTGTTCTTTTTGTGAAGAAGAAGGGTGGAACGGATCGACTTTGTGTTGATTATCGTCCATTGAACAAGAAGACCATCAAGAACAAATACCCACTTCCCAACATCAATGAGCTGTTCGAACAACTCAAGGGTGCCCAAGTATTCTCCAAGCTTGACCTCCGTATGGGTTATCATCAGATTCATATTCGTGAACAAGATATTCCCAAGACGGCATTCAGAACAAGCTATGGGTCATATGAATACACTGTCATATCTTTTGGCCTCGCCAACGCTCCTCCGACGTTCTCTCGCATGATGAACTTCATCTTCAACCCCTACACCAATGACTTTGCTTTGGTCTATCTCAATGACATTCTGGTTTTCTCGAAGAACAAGGAAGATCATGCCAAGCACTTGCGTTTGGTTCTTGACAAGCTCAGGGAACATCAGTTCTACGCCAAGTTCTCCAAGTGTGAATTTTGGCTCGATGAGGTGCTTTATATTGGCCATATCATCTCTGCCAAGGGCATTTCCGTGGATCCTGAGAAGGTGTCTGCAATTGTTAATTGGGAACCTCCTCAGAATGTGAAGCAACTCCGTAGCTTCCTCGGTCTCGCAAGCTACTGCCGAAGATTCGTTGAAAACTTTTCCAAGATCGTGAAGCCTCTCTCAAATCTTCTTCAGAATCACGTCAAGTACGTTTGGTCTCCGGAGTGTGATATTGCTTTCAACTCTTTGAAAGAGAAGTTGATCACTGCTCCAGTTCTGACTCCGCCTGATGAAACCAAGCCATACGAGGTCTTTTGTGATGCCTCTCTCCAAGGTCTAGGTGCTGTACTGATGCAAGAGAAGAAAGTTGTTGCTTATACCTCTCGCCAGTTGAAGCCTAATGAGAAGAACTACCCCACTCATGATCTCAAGTTGGCGGCAGTTGTGCATGCATTGTTGACTTGGAGACATCTTCTATTGGGAAGGAAAGTGGATATTTTCACAGATCACAAGAGTCTCAAGTACATCTTCACCCAGCCTAATCTCAACCTCAGGCAGACTCGATGGGTCGAAATGATTCAAGAGTACAATTCGAGTATTGAGTATACTCCAGGCAAGGCCAATGTGATTGCTGACGCTTTGAGCAGAAAAGCATATTGCAGCAGTCTAATTCTCAAGCCTTATCAACCCGAGCTTTGTGAAGCTTTCCGCAAACTTAATCTGCAAATTGTTCCTCAAGGTTTCCTCGCCAACCTTCAAGTCTCTCCTACCTTGGAAGACCAGATTCGCCAAGCCCAGCTTCTAGATGCTATGGTGAAAAAGGTGAAGATTGGTATTGCAAAGAGTCAGTCCAAGTACAAGTGCTGCCGACTTGATGACAAGGACACTCTCTTCTTCGAGGATCGAATTGTTGTGCCCAAAGGTGAACTTCGTAAAGTGATCATGAACGAGGCTCACAACTCTCTCCTCTCCATCCACCCTGGTAGCACGAAGATGTATCAGGATCTCAAGCAAACTTATTGGTGGACTCGAATGAAGCGCGAGATTGCTCAATTCGTGAATGAATGTGATGTCTGCAGAAGAGTGAAGGCAGAACACCAAAGGCCAGCAGGTCTCCTCCAACCTCTTGCCATTCCAGAATGGAAGTTTGACCACATTGAAATGGACTTCGTGACTGGGTTTCCAAAGTCCAAGCGTGGCAATGATGCTATATTCGTTGTCATCGACAAGCTCACCAAAGTGGCTCATTTCCTGCCTATCAAAGAGTCAATCACTGCAGCTCAATTGGCAGAACTCTACACCTCTCGAATTGTCTCTCTGCACGGTATTCCTCAATTGATATCGTCAGACCGTGGCAGCATCTTTACCTCCAAGTTTTGGGATTCCTTTCAGAAGGCCATGGGCACCAACATTCGCTTCAGCACTGCTTTCCATCCTCAAACAAGCGGTCAAGTCGAGCGTGTCAACCAGATTCTTGAAGATATGCTCAGGGCTTGTGTTATCTCCTTCGGCATGAAGTGGGAGGATTGTCTTCCTTATGCTGAATTCTCATACAACAACAGTTTTCAAGCAAGTTCCGGCAAGGCCCCATTTGAAATCCTGTATGGTAGGAAGTGCCGTACACCTCTCGACTGGTCAGAAACCGGTGAACGTCAGCTGCTGGGTAATGACCTAATCACAGAGGCGGAAGAAATGTGCAAGGTCATTCGTGATAACCTCAAAGCAGCCCAATCCCGCCAGAAGAGCTACTATGATAGTAAGCACCGTGATTTGGCTTTCGAGATCGGAGATCATGTTTACCTCTGCGTCTCTCCTATGAAAGGGACTCGTCGCTTCGGTATCAAAGGGAAGCTTGCCCCCAGATGCGTCGGACCTTTCAAGATTGTCAGCAAGAGAGGCGACCTCGCCTATCAACTCGAGCTTCCTCTAAACTTTGCTAATGTTCATGATGTGTTCCATGTCTCCCAACTCCGAAAGTGCTTCAAGACGCCTGAACGCACAGTCAACTTCGAGGACATTGAGCTCCAAGAAGATCTCTCCTATCGTGAGCACCCAGTTGCAATCCTTGAAGAGACTGAACGCAGGACTCGCAACAAGTCAATCATATTTCTCAAAGTCAAGTGGTCACACCCTTTTGACCGTGAAGCTACCTGGGAACGTGAGGATCACCTCCGTTCTGAGTACCCGGAGTTCTTTCAGTCCTAGATCTCGGGACGAGATCTTTTCGTAGTGGTGGAGTGTTGTAACGCCCCAGATATAACTTTCCCAATTTGTACTCCAACTCTTGCCGTTTCCGGCATTAAGTTATATTTATTTCTTGGGTTCAGGTCTTTGTCTCCGTGTGTTGTTTTTGTTCTCATGCATCTCATATCATGTCATCACGTGCATTGCATTTGCATACATGTTCATCGCATGCATTCGAGCATTTTCCCCGTTGTCCGTTTTGCATTCCGGCGCTTCTTTCTCCTCCGGTGGCCATTTCTAGCTTTCTTTCGTGTGTGGGGATTAAAAATTTCCGGATTGGACCGAGACTTGCCATGCGGCCTTGGTTTACTACCGGTAGACCGCCTGTCAAGTTTCGGGTCATTTGGACTTCGTTTGATACTCCAACGGTTAACCGAGGGATCGAAAAGGCCTCGTGTGTGTTGCAGCCCAACACCCCTCCAATTTGGCCCAAAACCCACCAAACTCTGCTCCATCGTCTCGGTCGTTCGATCACGCTCGCGTGGGCGAAAACCGCACCTCATTTGGACTCTCCTAGCTCCACTTATGCCTATAAATACCCCCTCCATTCGGATCTCTTCTTCCCCCCGTCCAAAACCCTAAAAAAATAGATCCATCTCTCCCCGCGCCCGGCCGGACGTGTCTGCCCGCGCCGGACCTTGTCCGCCCGCCGCCGCAGCCAACCTGGAGCCGCCACGTGGGCGCCCCGGACCACTTCGCCGCCGCCACCCGCGGGCCCGCCCGAGCCCACGCGGGGCCCCCCCGGCCCATCTCCTCCGAGTCGCCCCGCCGCCATCTCCTCCGGGCCGCCGCCGTCTCTCCGCCGCCGCCCGCCTCCTTCCCGGCCGAGCCGGCGAGCTCCGGCCGCCGCCCCGCGCCGGCGCGCCGCCCGGCCACCGCAGCGCCCCTCGCCGGACCCCGCCGCCTCGTCTCCGGCGCCCCTCCACCGGCCGGCCATGCCACCCCCTTCTCCGGTCACCTCCGGCCACCTCCGACGGACTCCGGCGCCGGTCAACCGCGACGAACTCCGGCGATGAACAGTGTCGTGAACAGTGCCCCGATCTGGATCTGGATCTGAGGGTTGACCTCTCTCCCCGAAACCCTAGTCTCCGTTTTTTTATGCATACTTTGACTGCTCATATCTCCGCATCCGTAGCTCCGTTTTGGACATATGATATATCAAAATCTTCGTCTCGACGAGTACATCATTTCATTCAATTGCATCATTTGCATTTGAGTTAATCTTCATGCCCAAAGTGCTGTTAGAAGGCGGCATCTTGAGTTAAATTGTAGATCCGTTAGCTCATCATTGTCTTTTGTCATTTTTGCCATGATTATTGTGTGCATGATATGCCTGTGAGCCTTTGGGATGAATTGTTAAGCATTTTGTCTTCTTTCCATAGGTGCCACCCATGCATTTTTAGGATGTGTGTGGTGTCTTGTGCAAGCTTGCAAAGAGGGGCACCTGAGTAATCTGTTTTTAGGGACTTAGTGATTTTCACTGTCTGGGATGTTTTAGTTCATGATGCCATATGTTCGGCTTGTTTCCTAGTGATCCGTGCCTCTTTTGAGGATGATCGCGAGGGTGTTTTGATATTTATGTTGTGCTCTATCTATCCATGTCTTTACTTGCTATGTTGGAGCACCCTAGGTTGAGTCAATCGAGCTCAACTTTTGCATCGTTGTTAATTTGGGCAGATCGTGAACTCTTTTGCGATTTTGCCGGTGCTATTGTTAGTGACTCGTGCATGCTATGCCATTGTTCTTGCCATGTTTAGATAGAATTTTATGCCTTCTTTACGGATATATGCTTTCCTTGCCATGAATTGCACCGTAGTGAGTGCATCGAGCTCGTTTACATGCCTCCGTGAGTTATAATTTCAGCATGTCTCAGTTTTCACTAAGTCTGAAAACTGATTGTGTTTCATCTATGTTCGTGTGCTCGTTAGAGTATTTTGTGAACCCTTTTGGCCCTAGGTCACTTTGGTGTCTTGTTAAGCTTGTTGAGTAGCTCCATGCCATGCTCTTACTTGCCATGTTCAGGTTATGTTTCATGTTGTTTTGCTGCTCCGAAGAGAGCATCGTGGTCTGAAATTTCAGACTAGTGTTAATTTCACTAAGTCTGAAATCTGTTTTGCTTATTCATTTTTGCCATGCTTGTTTGAACCCCTTAATGGATGAATTTGCCTACGGCTCAGTCCTAGTGATTTGTTAAGCATCTTGTGTATATCCCTGCCATGTATTTTGTTTTCATGTTTGGTGGTTGTAGCATGTTCATTTCGTTGCATTTAGGAGCCTACTTGCTGTAAATCGCAGATCGGTTCGTTTCGTAAAACGCTTGCCATTTCCAAACCGTAGCTCCGATTCCTATGATCTCTATATCGTTTTCAGGTGATTTCATCCCCTCTATCCAGTGGCACACTTGGTTTTCCAAGTTGAGGCCAGGTTCATGCATTTCCTGTCACGTCTTGCATTTTGCATCCCGCATCGCATCCCGCATAGCATGCCATCATTGCATCTTATTGCTTGAGTTTGCAGGTGGTTGATTGTATCCTTGTTGCTTGTTTGTGTTGTTGGGTAGAGGCGGGAGACGAGTTCGCTAACGAGGAGCCCATTGAGTTTGCTTTTGAGCATCCAGTCAACTCTGATAACTGTGCAGGCAAGATGATCATACCCTCGAAATCACTAGTATCTTTGCTATGCTAGTTTGCTCGCTCTTTTGCTTTGCCAATGCTACGATGCCTACCACTTGCTTGTCAGCCTCCCAATTGCCATGATTGAGCCTCTAACCAACCATTGTCCTAGCAAACCGTTGATTGGCTATGTTACCGCTTTGCTCAGCCCCCTTCTTATAGCGTTGCTAGTTGCAGGTGAAGATTGGAGCCGTTCCTTGTTGGAACATTTCTTTACTTGTTGGGATGTCATTATATTGCCATGTTATCTTAATGCATCTATATACTTGGTAAAAGGTGGAAGGCTCGGCCTCTCGCCTAGTGTTTTGTTCCACTCTTGCCGCCCTAGTTTCCGACATATCGGTGTTATGTTCCCGGATTGTTGCGTCCCTTACGCGGTTGGGCTATAATGGGAACCCCTTGATAGTTCGCCTTGGTTAAAGATTTTCCAGCAATGCCCAACATTGGTTTTACCATTTGCCACCTACCCCCTTTTTTCCTTGGGTTTCCGGAGCCCGAGGGTCATCTTTATTTTAGCCCCCCCACGGGCCAGTGCTCCTCTGAGTGTTGGTCCGAACTAGAGCCCTGTGCAGCACCACCTCGGGGAAACTTGAGGGCTGGTTTTTAGTTGTACGGATTGCTCATCTGAGTGTGCCCTGAGAAAGAGATATGTGCAGCTCCTATCGGGATTTGTCGGCACATTCGGGCGGTGTTGCTAGACTTGTTTTAACCTGTCGAATCATCTTGTTGTACTGAGATACCGAGTCTGATCGGTGTGTCTTGGGTGGAGGTCTATTCCTTCGTTGACCGTGAGAGCTTGTTATGGGCTAAGTTGGGACCCCCTGTAGGGATTGATCTTTCGAAAGCCGTGCCCATGGTTATGGGCAGATGGGAATTTGTTAATGTCCGGTTGTAGATAACTTGAATCTTAATTAATTAAAATGAATCAACTGAGTGTGTTGCCGTGATGGCCTCTTCTCGGCGGAGTCCGGGAAGTGGACACGGTGTTGGAGTTATGTTTGCGCAGGTTGCTCTCTAGTTTCTTGCTCGTGCTTTGCCTCCTCTTCTCGCTCTCTTTTGCGAATAAGTTAGCCACCATATATGCTAGTCGCTTGCTGCAGCTCCACTTACATTGCCCCTTTCCTACATATTAAGCTTAAATAGTCTTGATCACGAGGGTGCGAGATTGCTGAGTCCCTGTGGCTCACAGATTACTATTACACCAGATGCAGGGACAGATGATACAGCTCCAGATGGCGCGCTCGAGCTCAAGTGGGAGTACGACGAGGACTCTCAGCGTTACTATGTGTCTTTTCCTGATGATCAGTAGTGGTGCCCAATCGGGGTTAGATTCAGGGCCTTGTCGCATGTTGGGGGTCTTTTCTATTTTGGCGCCGTAGTCGGGCCATGAGTGATTTGTATGATGGATGTTATTTATGTACTTTGATGTGACGTGGCGAGTGTAAGCCAACTATGTTATTCCCCTTTACATTATTTATGTACATGGGATGTGTGATGATTTCCCGACTTGCGACATTGCTTTCAATGCGGCTATGCCTCTAAGTCGTGCCTCGACACGTGGGAGATATAGCCGCATCGAGGGCGTTACAAATAGGATGAATAGCACCAATGGTATAACAATTGCTATCATCATAATTTCCCAAGTTGGCGCCAAAAAGATTTCCAAGATTATAAGAAGTATCATTATGTTCCCAATCATAATCATCACAACAACCAGTGGGCATTGTAAAAAGTAAAAGTGATTGTACGAATGATCTAATCCTTTCATTGATTGAGAATCACATATTTATACAAGATTTGGGACGCATTGTGAAGGCGTCTATGCAAAGAGGCGCCTGTACGGACAGATGCGTCCGTACGATGCTTGGACACTAATAACCGCTAACTACGTTTCCTAATGGCGATTCGCTAAAATCGCTTCGTTGATGTCGGTTCTCAACACTCCCCCTTGTACAACGTCTCTTCTTTTGATTCATCTTTGAAAGCTTCTTGTATATTTATCATTCATCTCTTGAGAGTCTCCTCCAAAAACCCTGTGGGAAAAAATATGAGGAGAATGGTATAGATATGTTGCTAAAACTCCTTTAAACCCAGTGGGAAAAATAATAAGGGGAAAATGATGCAACATATAGAGATTATTGTCTCTCGATAACTCATATGAGAAAAACCTTCAAAGAAGGAGAAAATTATTAGTGAGTTAGAGAACAATAAACATGCTTTAGATACTTTCCTTTAAAAACCTTCATAGGAAAAATAGAAAGTATTGCATATAATCTTTATGAAGATATTTGCCTCATTAAAACATCATGAGAAAATTTTGAAAGAAACTCATAATGAAAAGAGTGCAATCAGATGTGCCATGAAAAACTCCTTTAAAACCTAGTAGGAAAAATATAAGGAGAAATATAATATGGCATACATTAACTCTTGTATTTAATTGTCTCGTTAAAAACCTCTTATGAGAAACCTATTGGAAAAACTCATAAAGGAAAAGAGTACAATATTCATTATCTGCTGATAACTAAAAGAATTATATTTTCAGGAGATTTCTCCCCCTGAACTTTGCAAAACTCGAAGTCGTCTCATACCAATTCCATGAATGCATTTCTGGAATATTGAATTTGGTAAAGACTTTGTGAATAAATCTGCTAGATTATCACATGATTTGGTTTGCAAAATATCAATTTCTCCATCTTTCTGTAATGAATGAGGAAAGAATAATTTAGGAGAAATATGTTTTGTGATATTACTTTTTATATAACCCATTTTCATTTGAGCAATGCAAGCTGCATTATCTTCATAGATAATAGTTGGTGATCCTAATGAACCAACAACACACGAAGTTTGAATGTGGTTAATCATCCTGCGAAGCCATACACATTCCTTTGATGCTTCAAATAATGCAATTATTTCAGAACGATTAGTGGAAGTTGCTATGAGAGTCTGTTTTTGTGACTTCCATGAAAAAGCAGTTCCACCATATAAGAATACGAAACCTGTCTGTGACCTAGCATTGTGAGGATCAGATAAATAGCCAGCGTCGGTATATCCTACCATAGTCATATCTTGGTTTCTCTGATAGAATAAGCCAAGATCTTTTGTGCCATGTAAATATCTAAAGATATTCTTTACTCCTGTCCAATGACGTTTTGTTGGAGCAGCGCTATGTCTAGCTAGTAAATTTACTGCAAATGCAATATCAGGCCTGGTGCAATTTGCAAGGTATATACATTAGCGCACCAATAGCACTGAGATACGGGAACTCAGGTCCTAATATCTCTTTGTCATCATCCCGAGGTCTAAAAGGATCTTTATTCATATCAAGGGATCTGACAACCATGGGTGTTTTGGTTGGATATGATTTATCCATATTAAATTTCTCCAAAACCTTTTGAATATAAGCAGGTTGGTATACTAAAATTCCTGAGGGAAGATGCTCAAGTTGTATGCCTAAGCAAAATTTGGTCTTTCCCAAATCTTTCATCTCAAATTCCGTCATTAAATGATTGCGTGCTTCTTCTATATCATGTGTACTCCCAATGATATTGAGATCATCAACGTACACTGAGATGATGCAAAATCCATTTGAGGATTTCTTTACAAATACACAAGGGCAATCATCATTATTTGAGTATCCTTTCTGAATAAGAAACTCACTCAGTCGGTTATACCACATTCTACCCGACTGTTTTAAGCTATAGAGTGACTTTTGTAATTTTACAGAATATGCGTTGCGATTTGCTTTTGGATTCGGCATTTTAAGTCCTTCAGGGACTTTCATATATATGTCCGATTTGAGTGACCCATATAAGTATGCTGTCACTACATCCATCAACTGCATAGATAAACTCATTTGTACTGCCATAGATATTAAGTATCGAAACGTTATTCCACTCATAACAGGAGAGTATGTATCATCGTAATCGATGCCGGGTCTCTGCGTGAACCCTTGTGCTATAAGCCTCGCTTTGTATCTCACCACCTCATTGTTTTCATTCCTTTTCCGAACAAAAACCCATTTCGCTCCCATAGGGAAGACATTATGAGGAGTAGGTATTACTGAGGAAAATACCTCTCTTTTATTGAGCGAGCGCAGTTCTGTCTCAATTGCTTCCTTCCATTTAGGCCAATCAGGACGCTTGAGGCACTCCCTGACGGTCTTTGGTTCTGGATCCAGTTGAAGGGTTTCGGCAATTTCGGAGGCAAAATATATGTCGACAATTGTAGTCTCTCTGTTGTATGATTCTCCTGATTCTATATAGTTTATGGAAATTTCTTTTATACCTTCAGACTCTATGTGATTTCCCACAACAATAGAGTCATGGTGTTCCGATGTCCCAGCTATTATATTTGTATGCGCATTTATGCTGGGTTCTAGATGTTGAGCATCTGATTGGTGTCCTTCAACTTGAGGTTGAATTGCATTTACTGGTAGAGGATTTGATTTCCTCTGTTTCCGCGGAGGCTTTTGAGAAGCTATATTCCGGCTAACCAGATTTCTCCCCCTCTTACTCTCATTTGGGGTTTGAGTGGTTTTACTTGGTACCTCCACTCGTTCTGGTGCATTAACAGCGGGAATATGTGATTTAGTGACACCTTTATGATCAGTAAATGCATCTGGCAGGTTATTTGCAATGTGTTACAAATCTATAATCCTCTGAACTTCAGTTTCAGATTCTTTAGTACGTGGATCTAAGGACTGGATGCCTGTTACATTCCAATCGATTTCCTGGCATTCTTTGTGGTTTGATTCTCCCCCTAATGCCGGGAAATGGTCCTCATCAAAAATAGAATCAACGTAGCGGGCAGTAAATAGGTCCCCTGTAAGAGGTTCAAGATATTTTATAATTGACGGAGAATTATAACCCACATAGATCCCTAGTTTTCTGTGGGCGCCCATGGTTGTACGCTGCGGTGGTGATATCGGTACGTATACTGCGCAACCGCATTTTCGCAGATGGGAAATACTTGGCTGAGTGCCACGTACTATCTGTATCGGGGAGGTTGAATGATATGCAGTTGGTCTGATTTGTATCAGATCGGCGGTGTGTAATACCGCATGTGCCCAACAAGATGCTGGTAAATTACAATTCTGTAATAGTGGTCGAGCAACTAATTTTACTCTTTTGATGAGAGATTCAGCCAAACCATTTTGAGTATGAACATATGGCACAGAATGTTCTAAATGAATGCCCATAGCCATGCAATAGTCATTGAATGCACGTGAAGAAAATTCAGCGGCATTATCCATTCGAATTGTTTTTATCCTATTTTCAGGATGATTTGCTCTTAATTTGATAATTTGAGCAATTATCTTGTCAAAAGCATGATTTCGTGTGGACAAAAGACACACATGTGACCATCTAGTAGATGCATCTATGAGTACCATGAAATATCTAAAAGGTCCCGATAGTGGTTGAATTGGACCACATATATCTCCTTGAATGCGTTCAAGAAAATTAAGTGACTCATTTTTTACTTTAAGATAAGATGGTCTTATAATTAATTTCCCAGTTGCACATGCAGTGCACACAAAATCTGATGATTTAGGGAAGTTTTTAGTTGGAAGGCTGTGACCAATAAAATTGTCAATAATTTTTCTCATCATCCCTATGCCAGGATGACCTAGGCGGTCATGCCAAGTCTTGAATTTATCAAGGTCTTGAAAAATTATTTTGTACGCAACATGTGGAACGGGTTTTGTATAACTGTAATATAATCCAGATGAAAGCGAGGGGAATTTCTCAAGAATTTGTTTCTCAGACCCAGTACTCTTTGTTAAAAGTAAATATTCAGAATTATTTTCAGAAATTGTTTCCAGATGGAAATTATTTGATCTGAGGTCTTTGAAACTTAGAAGGGTGCGTGTAGATTCAGGATACAAGAGTGCATCCTCAATTACAATTGTAGTACCCATAGGTAGAACGAGTGTGGCTCGTCCTGAACCAATAATTGAGGCATCGCGGCCGGCGATGGTCATAATATTCCCTTTTCTCTTAGTTAGAGTTTGGAAATATTTTATTTCCCTTAATATTGTGTTAGTGGTACAACTGTCCACCAAACATAGTTCTTCTTCCATTGGATTATCTTCCCGTAAATTCTATATAGAGTGAGAGAATATTTAGGATGAAATTTTATTCATTACTCACATATAAATACATACAAAGTATTCATATTACAATTATAAATATAATTATGACATTATGTCTGAATTACATAATATGATTCGTCCGTAGGACTTTATTTTACTTAGAGTTATACAAATTATAACTTCCATTATTACAATAAAAGAGCTGATAACATCAAATGAGTGATGTGGAGATTATATGAGATCTTCGTATGCATCTTGGGTGTATTCTACCATCATGTTGTCGACATCAAGAAGATCGTCATCCTTCTTCCTTGTTTCCCGAGGAGCGCTTTGAGAAGTGCTAGCTTCAAGGTTCTCTTCTTGTTGTAAAGCGTTGAAGTGAGCTTCTGCTTTTCCATGAACTTGTTTGCCTTTCCCGGTGGATTTGAGATATAAATCCGCTAGATACTTGGGAGTTCGGTATTTGCTAGTACGATGGTTAGTACATCCACACCTTTGACAAATCTCGGATTTGGTGTTTCGGTCATCTTTCTTGAAATGACCTTTACCTTTAGATTGACCAAATGTTTTCTGCTTGTTGTTCCTTTTCCACTTTCCATTGAATTTCTTCAAATTCTTTTTATTTCCCCCATACTTTTTAGTAGACTGAGTGTTAGCATGTGCTTCAGGGAGTGGCATGGAGCCCGTTGGGCGTGTCTGATGATTCTTCATGAGAAGTTCATCATGTTTCTCAGCCTGAAGTAAAGTGTATATGAGCTCAGAATACTTTTTGTATTTTTGTTGACGGTACTGCTGTTGTAGTACTCTCATTGAGGGGTGGAAAGTGCACAAGGTCTTCTCAATAAGGTCTTCTTCGGAAATTGCTTGATTGCAAAACCTTAGTTTTGAGTTAACCTTGTGAACTGCAGAGTTATATGCTGCCACAGATTTGAAATCTTGGAACCTTATGAGGGACCATTCTCTCTGTGCTTCTCACAGCATAACTGCTCTTTGTTGGTCATATCTCTCCTTGAGAGAGTTCCACAAAACTAGTGGATCTTCTTCCATCAAATATTCCGACTTTAAGTCCGGATGGAGATGGTGCCTTAAGAAACTTAAAGCGGTATATTTGGCTGCCGTGGGGATTTCTCCTGCGCCTTCAATGGGTGTGATGATGGTGGAACCGAGTTTACGACTTTCAAGGGCTATCTTTGCATCCATAGCCCATGGTAAATAGTTACTACCATCTAGTTCAAGTTCATGAAATTCTCTGTTCATGACGCCAGCCATTTCCTGCATGGTATTATCATGCATAATTTCAGTTTTACTATGAGAGTAAAATATAAGTACAACAAATGCTTCAAAGAAGCAAAATTTTCAAGTATAGCTGATGCTTTATACTTATATGTGTAGACCTCATTTTATGTATATGGCACTTTGAAGATAGTCACCGTTGTGGTGTAGATCTCACAACAATGGAGAACATAATCTGGTTTTGACCAGTAGATGTTCATATATCCATTACCTTGTGCCATACTACATTTTTCAAAAAACACTT
Source organism: Triticum monococcum (assembly GCA_034509565.1). Lineage (NCBI taxonomy): Eukaryota > Viridiplantae > Streptophyta > Magnoliopsida > Poales > Poaceae > Triticum > Triticum monococcum. The sequence goes on along the minus strand of CM067842.1, from coordinate 67,363,144 downwards.
TGAAGGTAGTCATCTGTCAAATAACTAGATGTAGACCTCACAGTAAGAGTGGATAGTCTGCAATTTGATGCAGTAGATCACAGAGTTACCTTGTGCTTTGCTTGTATAATAGTCGAGGTAATCACATCAATTCGCATATTTGGGAGAGCACTCGAAGATAGTCATTTTGCCAGAACAAAATAGGCAAAAATGTAGATCTTTCAGTAACGAGGATAATCTGCAAAGTGCAGTAGATGCCTCATCTACCTTGTGATCCCGAAATATGAATTGTAAATAAAATTTGCTGTACTTAAGAACTAAATATTCTAAAATAAAATGCTGAAGCAATCATACAAAATATGTACACATAGTCTGAGACTTTATGTTAGACGATACATAGTCTAAATATTCACACTTATAATACAGTACTGAATATGATAAGCAGAGGTTCTTAATACAATAAAATACTACTCTCAAATAGAAAGAACAAGCTGCTATACAATATATACACTATGGCTATTTCGTGTTGGAAACGACACAGCGCCAGCAGCCATTTATTGGATTTCTTGGCCTGTTGGCCTGTTTGGTGAGAACGTACGTGACTTGGGCTGCCCATGCACCGACAGAGAGAAGGATAAGGATAGCACGCACGAGGGTTTCCCACACAGCGCCGCTTCTCCCGTTCCCCACTTCTCTACTCGATCTGCCACAGCACCTCACCACATCGTCTCTTCCCTCCTCATGGCGTCGTCCTCAAGGGATGCGGGGTGTGCCCCGCATCTCCGCACGGCCCCCGCCGCTGCTGCACGCCCCGGGGGCGCCGGTGAGGCCGAGGGCCGCCGGCGACCACGCGCCCCGGACGGCTGCGCGGTTTTGCGCCATGGCCGCGGCGAACTGCCGCAGTATCCGACGCGCCTCTGGTGGGGGCGTGGGAGGGAGGGGTGGTGTCGCCGATGATGAAGGAGGCGGCGGTGGCGTCGACGACGAGCCATGTCCTTCCATCTCCTCTTCTTCTTCCTTGATGGCCATGTTCAGATCGGGGACGGTGGAGTAGGCGTGGACTTCCACTGCTGCCGGCGTCGAAGACGGGAGATCCGGGACAGGACCGTATCCAGGAGGGAAGAAGTGCTCCGGCAGTTCATCCGACGTCGTCGGTGATGGCAGCCATGGTTGTGCACCCATACGCGCTGGGCACGGTCCAAACTCGTGCTGCAGGCAGTACGGGGGCAGTGGTGGCGGCGTGAGTTCACAAGGGAACATCTCCTCTTCTCCGAGAAACGGCGCCGATGGCCCTGCAAGCAACCACTCCATCGGAGGGATGGAGAAGACAATTGGTGTAGTCGCATGTCCGACGTACTCGTTGGCGACTGCCTGAGCCGAAAGCCTGGCCTGGCGCATTGCAGGTATCTCTCCATTTGCAGCAGTGGCCGTGGCGGAAGGCCCAGCCTGGTGCACAGGGTGGTTGCCATGGCGTGCATATCCACGGCGGCGGTTCTAGCGGTTGTTCCTGGCGAAGAAGCGGCGACGTGGGCCGCTCCTTACACCAAGGCCATGACAGCGACGTGCGGCACGGTGGCGAGGAGTGCGGGAAAGGCGACGGCTCTCTCTTTGGATAAAGCGAGCGAAAGCGAAAGCCGCTGATGACAGGTTTCTCCCTGCCATGACCTACCTTTTCTTGTCCTTCCCGGTGATGGCTCTATCTTACTTTTGGCGCAGCAGTGCTGATAACGTGTAAAAAGTAAAAGTGATTGTACGAATGATCTAATCCTTTCATTGATTGAGAATCACATATTTATATACAAGATTTGGGACGCATTGTGAAGGCGTCTATACAAAGAGGCGCCTGTACGGACAGATGCGTCCGTACGACGCTTGGACACTAATAACCGCTAACTACGTTTCCTAACGACGATTCGCTAAAACCGCTTCGTTGATGTCGGTTCTCAACAGGCATAACAAAATCATCATCAAGTGCATCATCTTCTACAATTATTTTTGATTCATTTTCATGAGGCACAACAATAATAGAAGCAACATTATTTGGGAGAGATACCTTTTTACCTCTATTCTTTCTTCTTTTCTTCTTCTTCACCACATCATGTGTGGGTTTAATTAATCTTTTCAAGCTTATTATTGATGAGATTGGTTGGATAGGAAGCTCCTCCCTGTTACCTGATTCATCGTAATAAACACTAGGAGGGTATTGAGAAATGTTTTCCCTTTCATTAACACTCTCTTCATATTCTATTTGTTTTCTTGACTTTAGATAGTTGGCAATATAAAGATTCTCAATGCAATTTACCGCACAAAACATATAAATTCCCTCTAGATCAAAATCAAGAAATGACTCGAGATTAAATTTTGGAATACCCTTAGTTATATGTTTCATTTCTTCATACCCCAAAAGAAGACTAAGCTCTTTATGATGCTCAAGGGTAATCAAGTTATCACAATTTTTGGACACGATTTGATCATGAAAGAATTTGCATTGGAGATTTAAATGACCATGTTCATTGCAAAGTTCACAAGGATGGCGAAAAAAATTAAATCTTTCAGCACAATCATCTAGCCTCTCTTGCAACTTTTTCGTTTCTAAATATGTATGCTTCTTACAAAACCTATCTTCCCTTTTTGGTGTGCAAATGCACTCCCAATTCACTCCGCAAAAATTGACATGCTTATAAGAAACATTTTTCTCATGACTAGTTCAATAATCATTAGCATTTTGGATATTCAAAGAATTCATACTAACAACATTGCAATCATGCTCATCATTCAAATATTTTGTGCCAAACATTTTATTGACTTCTTCTTCTAACAATTGAGCACAATTTTCGGAACCATCATTTTCAAGAAAGATATTATAAAGATGGTCAATAATATGATGCAACCTAAATTCCATTTTTATGTAGTTTTATTTTATAAACCAAACTAAAAGATTCAATTGGAAGATCTAAAGATATACCTTCAAGCACTCACCTCACCAGCAACGGCACCAGAAAAGAGCTCGATGTCTACTACGCAACATTATTCCTGTAGACACGTGTTGGGCCTCCAAGCGCAGAGTTTTGTAGGACAGTGGCAATTTCCCCTCAAGTGGATGACCTAAGGTTTATCAATCTGTGGGAGGCGTAGGATGAAGATGGTCTCTCTCAAACGACCCTGCAACCAAATACAAGAAATCTCTTGTGTCCCCAACACACCCAATACAATGGCAAATTGTATAGGTGCACTAGTTTGGTGAAGAGATGGTGATAAATGTGTAATATGGATGGTAGAAATATATTTTTATAATCTGAATAAATAAAAACAGCAAGGTAACAAATAGTAAATAGGCACAAAACGGTATTGCAATGCTTGAAAATGAGGCCTAGGGTCCGTTCTTTGACTAGTGCAACCTCTCAACAATGCTAATATAATTGGATCACATAATCGTCCCTCAACGTGCAACGAAGAATCACTCCAAAGTTCCTATCTAGCGGAGAACATACGAAGAAATCATTTGTAGGGTACGAAACCACCTTGAAGCTATTCTTTCCGATCGATCTATCCAAGAGTTTGTACGAAAATAACACCAATAATTTCAGATTCATAATATTCAATCCAACACAAAGAACTTCAAAGAGTGCCCCAAGATTTCTACCGGAGAAACAAAAGACGAGAACGTGCATCACCCCCTATGCATAGATTACCCCAATGTCACCGCGAGAATCCGCGAGTTGAGTGTCAAAACACATATCAAGTGAATCAATATGATACCCCATTGTCACCACGAGTATTCATATGCAAGACATATATCAAGTGCTCTCAAATCTATAAAAGTATTCAATCCAATAACATGAAATCTCAAAGGGAAAACTCAATTCATCACAACAAGATAGAGAGGGGAAAACACCATATGATCTGACTATATTAATAAAGCCCGCAATACATCAAGATCGTGACATCTCAAGAACACGAGAGAGAGAGAGATTAAACACATAGCTACTGGTACAAACCCTCAGCCCCGAGAGTGGACTACTCCCTCCTCATCGTGGTGGCTGCCAGGATGATGAAGATGGCCACAGGTGATGATTTCCCCCTCCGGCAGGGTGCCGGAACGGGGTCTAGATTGGTTTTTGGTGGCTACAGAGCCTTGCGGCTGCGAAACTTCTGAAGGAAATATGCCCTAGAGGCAATAATAAAGTTATTATTTATTTCCTTATATCATGATAAATGTTTATTATTCATGCTAGAATTGTATTGACCGGAAACATAATACATGTGTGAATACAGAGAAACAGAGTGTCACTAGTATGCCTCTACTTGACTAGCTCATTAATCAAAGATGGTTATGTTTCCTAACCATGGACAAAGAGTTGTTATTTGATTAACAGGATCACATCATTAGGTGAATGATCTGATTGACATGACCCATTCCGTTAGCTTAGCACTCGATCGTTTAGTATGTTGCTATTGCTTTCTTCATGACTTATACATGTTCCTATGACTATGAGATTATGCAACTCCCATTTGCCGGAGGAACACTTTGTGTGCAATCAAACGTCACAACGTAACTGGGTGATTATAAAGGAGCTCTACAGGTGTCTCCAAAGGTACATGTTGGGTTGGCGTATTTCGAGATTAGTATTTGTCACTCCGATTGTCGGAGAGGTATCTCTGGGCCCTCTCGGTAATGCACATGACATAAGCCTTGCAAGCATTACAACTAATGAGTTAGTTGCGAGATGATGTATTACGGAACGAGTAAAGAGACTTGCCGGTAACGAGATTGAACTAGGTATTGAGATACCGACGATCGAATCTCGGGCAAGTAACATACCGATGACAAAGGAACAACGTATGTTGTTATGCGGTCTGACCGATAAAGATCTTCGTAGAATATGTAGGAGCCAATATGGGCATCTAGGTCCAGCTATTGGTTATTGACCGGAGACGTGTCTCGGTCATGTCTACATTGTTCTCGAACCATAGGGTCCGCACGCTTAACGTCACGATGATAGTTATTATGAGTTTATGCATTTTGATGTACCGAAGTTAGTTCGGAGTCCCGGATGTGATCACGGACATGACCAGGAGTCTCGAAATGGTCGAGACACAAAGATTGATATATTGGATGACTATATTCGGACAAGGAAATGTTCCGGGGAAGTTTCGGATAAAACCGGAGCACCGGGGGGTTACCGGAACCCCCTGGAGGGTTAATGGGCCTCATGGGCCTAAAGTGGAGAAGAGGAAGGGGCTGCCAGGGCAGGCCGCGCGCCCCCTCTCCCCTAGTCCGAATTGGACAGGGAGGGAGGGGCGGCGCCCCCCTTTTTCCTTCTCCTCTTCCACCTCTCCTACTTGGACAACGAAAGGGAGGGGAGTCCTACTCCCGGTAGGAGTAGGACTCCTCCTGCGCGCCTCCTCTAGGGCCGGCCGCACCCCCCTTGGATCCTTTATATATGGAGGTAGGGGGCACCCTAGGGCACACAAGTTGATCATCGTGATCGTTCCTTAGCCGTGTGCGGTGCCCCCTTCCACCATATTCCACCTCGGTCATATTGTAGCAGCGCTTAGGCGAAGCCCTGCGACGGTAGAACATCAAGATCGTCACCATGCCGTCGTGCTGACGGAACTCATCCCTGAAGCTTTGCTGGATCGGAGCCCGGGGATCGTCATCGAGCTGAACGTGTGCCAAGAACTCGGAGGTGCCGGAGTAACGGTGCTTGGATCGGTCGGATCGGGAAGACGTACGACTACTTCCTCTATGTTGCGTCAACGCTGCCGCTTCGGTCTACGAGGGTACATAGACAACACTCTCCCCTCTCGTTGCTATGCATCACCATGATCTTGCGTGTGCGTAGGAATTTTTTTGAAATTACTACGTTCCCCAACAGTGGTATCAAAGCCTAGGTTTTATGTGTTGATGTTATATGCACGAATAGAACACAAGTGAGTTGTGGGCAATATAAGTCATACTGCTTACCAGCATGTCATACTTTGGTTCGGCGGTATTGTTGGACGAAGCGGCCCGGACCAACATTACGCGTACGCTTACGCGAGACCGGTTCTCCCGACATGCTTTGCACAAAGGTGGCTAGCGGGTGACAGTTTCTCCAACTTTAGTTGAACCGAGTGTGGCTACACCCGGTCCTTGCGAAGGTTAAAACAGCACCAACTTGACAAACTATCTTTGTGGTTTTGATTCGTAGGTAAGATTGGTTCTTGCTTAAGCCCGTAGCAGCCACGTAAAACTTGCAACAACAAAGTAGAGGACGTCTAACTTGTTTTTGCAGGGCATGTTGTGATGTGATATGGTCAAGACATGATGCTAAATTTTATTGTATGAGATGATCATGTTTTGTAACAGACTTATCGGCAACTGGCAGGAGCCATATGGTTGTCGCTTTATTGTATGCAATGCAATCGCGCTGTAATTCTTTACTTTGTCACTAAGCGGTAGCGATAGTCATGGAAGCATAAGATTGGCGAGACGACAATGATGCTACGATGGAGATCAAGGTGTCGCGCCGGTGACGATGGTGATCACGACGGTGCTTCGAAGATGGAGATCACAAGCACAAGATGATGATAGCCATATCATATCACTTATATTGATTGCATGTGATGTTTATCTTTTATGCATCTTATCTTGCTTTGATTGAAGGTAGCATTTTAAGATGATCTCTCACTAATTATCAAGAAGTGTTCTCCCTGAGTATGCACCATTGCAAAAGTTCTTCGTGCTGAGACACCACGTGATGATCGGGTGTGATAGGCTCTACGTTCAAATACAACGGGTGCAAAACAGTTGCACACGCGGAATACTCAGGTTATACTTGACGAGCCAAGCATATACAGATATGGCCTCGGAACACGGAGACCGAAAGTTCGAGCGTGAATCATATGGTAGATATGATCAACATAGTGATGTTCACCAATGAAACTACTCCATCTCACGTGATGATCGGACATGGTTTAGTTGATTTGGATCACGTAATCACTTAGAGGATTAGAGGGATGTCTATCTAAGTGGGAATCCTTAAGTAATATGATTAATTGAACTTAAATTTATCATGAACTTAGTCCTGGTAGTATTTTGCAAATTATGTTGTAGATCAATAGCTTGCGTTGTTGCTTCCCTATGTTTATTTTGATATGTTCCTAGAGAAAATTGTGTTGAAAGATGTTAGTAGCAATGATGTGGATTGGATCCGTGATCTAAGGTTTATCCTCATTGCTGCACAGAAGAATTATGTCCTTGATGCACCGCTAGGTGACAGACCTATTGCAGGAGCAGATGCAGACGTTATGAACGTTTGGCTAGCTCAATATGATGACTACTTGATAGTTTAGTGCACCATGCTTAACGGCTTAGAATCGGGACTTCACAGACGTTTTGAACGTCATGGACCATATGAGATGTCCCAGGAGTTGAAGTTAATATTTCAAGCAAATACCCGAGTTGAGAGATATGAAGTCTCCAACAAGTTCCATAGCTAAAAGATGGAGGAGAATCGCTCAACTAGTGAGCATGTGCTCAGATTGTCTGGGTACTACAATCTCTTGAATCAAGTGGGAGTTAACCTTCCAGATAAAATAGTGATTGACAGAATTCTCTAGTCACCATCACCAAGTTAGTAGAACTTCGTGATGAACTATAATATGCAAGGGATGACAAAAGTAATTCCCAAGCTCTTCGTGATGCTGAAATCGACGAAGGTAGAAATCAAGAAAAACATCACGTGTTGATGGTTAACAAGACCACTAGTTTCAAGAAAAGGGCAAAGGGAAGAAGGGGAACTTCAAGAAGAACGGCAAGCAAGTTGCTGCTCAAGTGAAGAAGCCCAAGTCTGGTCCTAAGCCTGAGACTAAGTGCTTCTACTGCAAAGGGACTGGTCACTAGAAGCGGAACTACCCCAAGTGATTGGCGGATAAGAAGGATGGCAAAGTGAACATAAGTATATTTGATATACATCTTATCGATGTGTACTTTACTAGTGTTTATAGCAACCCCTCAGTATTTGATACTAGTTCAGTTGCTAAGATTACTAACTCGAAACGGGAGTTGTAGAATAAACAGAGACTAGTTAAGGGTGAAGTGATGATGTGTGTTGGAAGTGGTTCCAAGATTGATATGATCATCATCGCACACTCCCTATAATTTCGGGATTAGTATTGAACCTAAATAAGTGTTATTTGGTGTTTGCGTTGAGCATGAATATGATTTGATCATGTTTATTGTAATACGGTTATTCATTTAAGTAAGAGAATAAATTGTTGTTCTGTTTACATGAATAAAACCTTATATGGTTACACACCCAATGAAAATAGTTCGTTGGATCTCGATCGTAGTGATACACATAATCATAATATTGAAACCAAAAAGATATATAGTTAATAATGATAGTGCAACTTATTTGTGGCACTGTCGTTTAGGTCATATTGGTGTAAAGCGCATGCAGAAACTCCATGCTGATGGGTTTTTGGAATCACTTGATTATGAATCAGTTGATGCTTGCGAACCATGCCTTATGGGCAAGATGACTAAGACTACGTTCTTTGGAACAATGGAGTGAGCAACAGATTTGTTGGAAATCATACATAATGATGTATGTGATCAGATGAATATTGAGGCTCCCGACAAGTATCATTATTTTCTGATCTTCCCATATGGTTTGAGCAGATATGAGTATATCTACTTGATGAAACATAAGTCTGAAACATTTGAAAAGTTCAAAGAATTTCAGAGTAAAGTGGAAAATCATCGTGACAAGAAAATAAGGTTTCTACGATCTGATCGCGGAGACAAATATTTGAGTTACGAGTTTGGTCTTCAATTAAAACAATGTGGAATAGTTTCACAAATTCATGCCACCTGGAACACCACAGCATAATGGTGTGTCCGAACGTCATAACCGTACTTTATTGGATATAGTACAATCTATGATGTTTCTTACCGATTTACCAATATCGTTTTGGGATCATGCATTATAGACAGCTGCATTCACGTTAAAAAGGGGCACCATCTAAGTCCATTGAGACGACACAATATGAACTATGGTTTGGCAAGAAACCAAAGTTGTCGTTTCTTAAAGTTTGGGGTTGCGATGCTTATAAGAAAAAGTTTCATCATGATAAGCTCAAACCCAAATCGAAAAAATATGTCTTCATAGGATACCCAAAGGAGACAGTTGGGTACACCTTCTATCATAGATCCAAAGGCAAGACATTCGTTGCTGAGAATGGATACTTTCTAGAGAAGGAGTTTCTCTCGAAAGAAGTGAGTGGGAGGAAAGTAGAAACTTGATAAAGTAATTGTACCTTCTCCCTTATTGGAAAGTAGTTCATCACAGAAACCGGTTTCTGTGACACCTACACCAATTAGTGAGGAAGTTGATGATGATGATCATGAAACTTCAGATCAAGTTACTACTGAGCCTCGTAGATCAACCAGAGTGAGATCCACACCAGAGTGGTACGGTAAACCAGTTCTGGAGGTCATATTACTTGACCATGACGAGCCTACGAACTATGAGGAAGCAATGATGAGCCCAGATTCCGTGAAATGGCTTGACACCATGAAATCTGAGATGTGATCCATATATGAGAACAAAGTGTGGACTTTGGTTGACTTGCCCGATGATCGGCAAGCCATAGAAAATAAATCGATCTTCAAGAGGAAGACGGACGTTGATAGTAGTGTTACTATCTACAAAGCTAGAATTGTCACAAAAGGTTTTTGACAAGTTCAAGGTGTTGACTACGATGAGAGTTTCTCTCTCGTATCTATGCTTAAGTTTGTCTGAATCATGTTAGCAATTGCCGCATTTTATGATTATGAAATTTGGCAGATGGATGTCAAAACTGCATTCCTGAATGGATTTCTGGAAGAAGAGTTGTATATGATGCAACCGGAAGGTTTTGTCGATCCAAAGGGAGCTAACAAAATATGCAAGCTCCAGCGATCCATCTATGGACTGGTGCAAGCATCTCAGAGTTGGAATATACGCTTTGATAAGTTGATCAAAGCATATAGTTTTATACAGACTTGCGGTGAAGCCTGTATTTACAAGAAAGTGAGTGGGAGCACTACAGCATTTCTGATAAGTATATGTGAGTGACATATTGTTGATCGGAAATAATGTAGAATTATTCTGTAAAGCATAAAGGAGTGTTTCAAAGGAGTTTTCAAAGAAAGACCTCGGTGAAGCTGCTTACATATTGAGTATCAAGATCTATAGAGATAGATCAAGACACTTGATAAGTTTTTTCAATGAGTACATACCTTGACAAGATTTTGAAGTAGTTCAAAATGGAACATTCAAAGAAAAAGTTTCTTGCCTGTGTTACAAGGTGTCAAGTTGAGTAAGACTCAAAGCCCGACCTCGGCAGAAGATAGAAAGAGAATGAAAGTCATTCCCTATGCCTCAGTCATAGGTTCTATAAAGTTTGCCATGCTATGTACCAGATCTATTGTATACCATACACTGTGTTAAGAGAGGGAGTACAATAGTGACCTAGGAGTAGATCAATGGACAACGGTCAAAATTATCCTTACTGGAATAAGGATATGTTTCTCGATTACGGAAGTGACAAAAGGTTCGTCGTAAAGGGTTACGCCGATGCAAGTTTTAACATTGATCCATCTGACTCTAAGTCTCAATCTGGATACATATTGGAAGTGGGAGCAATTAGCTAGAGTAGCTCCATGCAGAACATTGTTGACATAGAAAATTGCAAAATACTTACGGATCTGAATGTGACAGACCCGTTGACTAAAATTATCTCACAAGCAAAACATGATCACACCTTAGTACTCTTTGGGTGTTAATCACATAGCGATGTGAACTAGATTACTGACTCTAGTAAACTCTTTGGGTGTTGGTCACATGTCGATGTGAACTATGGGTGTTAATCACATGATGATGTGAACTATCGATGTTAATCACATGGTGATGTGATCTAGATTATTGACTCTAGTGCAAGTGGGAGACTGAAGGAAATATGCCCTAGAGGCAATAATAAAGTTATTATTTATTTCCTTATATCATGATAAATGTTTATTATTCATGCTAGAATTGTATTAACCGGAAACATAATAGATGTGTGAATACATAGACAAACAGAGTGTCACTAGTATGCCTCTACTTGACTAGCTCGTTAATCAAAGATGGTTATGTTTCCTAACCATGGACAAAGAGTTGTTATTTGATTAACGGGATCACATCATTAGGTGAATGATCTGATTGACATGACCCATTCCGTTAGCTTAGCACTCGATCGTTTAGTATGTTGCTATTGCTTTCTTCATGACTTATACATGTTCCAATGACTATGAGATTATGCAACTCCCGTTTGCCGGAGGAACACTTTGTGTGCAACCAAACGTCACAACGTAACTGGGTGATTATAAAGGAGCTCCACAGGCGTCTCCAAAGGTACATGTTGGGTTGGAGTATTTCGAGATTAGGATTTGTCACTCCAATTGTCGGAGAGGTATCTCTGGGCCCTCTCGGTAATGCACATCACATAAGCCTTGCAAGCATTACAACTAATGAGTTAGTTGCGAGATGATGTATTACGGAACGAGTAAAGAGACTTGCCGGTAACGAGATTGAACTAGGTATTGAGATACCGACGATCGAATCTCGGGCAAGTAACATACCGATGACAAAGGAACAACGTATGTTGTTATGCGGTCTGACCGATAAAGATCTTCGTAGAATATGTAGGAGCCAATATGGGCATCCAGCTCCCGCTATTGGTTATTGACCGGAGACGTGTCTCGGTCATGTCTACATTGTTCTCGAACCGTAGGGTCCGCACGCTTAACGTTACGATGACAGTTATTATGTGTTTATGCATTTTGATGTACCGAAGTTAGTTCAGAGTCCCGGATGTGATCATGGATCTGACGAGGAGTCTCAAAATGGTCGAGACATAAAGATTGATATATTGGATGACTATATTCGGACAACGGAAACGTTCCGGGGAAGTTTCGAATAAAACCGGAGCACCGGGGGGTTACCGGAACCCCCCGGAGGGTTAATGGGCCTCATGGGCCTAAAGTGGAGAAGAGGAAGGGGCTTCCAGGGTAGGCCGCGCGCCCCCTCTCCCCCTAGTCCGAATTGGACAAGGAGGGAGGGGCGGCACCCCCCTTTTTCCTTCTCCTCTTCCACCTCTCCTACTTGGACAAGGAAAGGGAGGGGAGTCCTACTCCCGGTAGGAGTAGGACTCCTCCTGCGCGCCTCCTCTAGGGCCGGCCGCACCCCCCCTTGGATCCTTTATATACGGAGGCAGGGGGCACCCTAGGGCACACAAGTTGATCATCATGATCGTTCCTTAGCCGTGTGCGGTGCCCCCTTCCACCCTATTCCACCTCGGTCATATTGTAGCAGCGCTTAGGCGAAGCCCTGCGATGGTAGAACATCAAGATCTTCACCACGCCGTCGTGCTGACGGAACTCATCCCCGAAGCTTTGCTGGATCGGAGCCTGGGGATCGTCATCGAGCTGAACGTGTGCCAAGAACTCGGAGGTGCCGGAGTAACGGTGCTTGGATCGGTCGGATCAAGAAGACGTACGACTACTTCCTCTACGTTGCGTCAACGCTTCCGCTTCAGTCTACGAGGGTACGTAGACAACACTCTCCCCTCTCGTTGCTATGCATCACCATGATCTTGCGTGTGCGTAGGATTTTTTTTTGAAATTACTACGTTCCCCAACAACTTCTGATCTAGGTTAACCCCGAGGGTTTTTAGAATATTCGGGAATTTATAGGGTAAAGAGGGGGTGCGGGAGGCCACCGAGGTGGGCACAACCCACCTGGGCGCGCCTGGGCCCCCAGGCGCACCCTGATGGTTTGTGCCCCCCTCGGGGCACCACCAGGTGTTGCTCTGGTCCATCGGGAGTCTTTTGGTCCATAAAAAATCCACAAAAAGTTTCACGGTGTTTGGACTCCGTTTGATATTGATTTTCTGTGATGTAAAAAATAAGCAAAAAACAACAACTGGCACTAGGTCAATAGGTTAGTCCCAAACAATGATATAAAGTTGCGATGAAATGATTGTCAAACATCCAAGAATGATAAAATAACAGCATGAATACTTCATAAATTATATATACGTTGGAGACGTATCAATCTCCTAGATAGATCTTGCGTGATCGTAGGAAATTTCTAAAATTGCATGCTACGTTTCCCAACAGTGACACCGTACGTCGAATGCCCCTATCTTTACTCGGCCCTTGAAGGAAAAAACATATCCCTTGCGGCACCGCACAAGCTCCAGAGCTCAGACCTATGGTGATGGCGGAGGAGGAACATGATGGAATCGAGTTCGTAACAAATCCCCTTGATAGGTATGTTCCATGCATCACTACGAAGATGGACCTAAAACACGTTACAGGGTTCGCGTTGGGCATGCACCAACTGAACGCCCACCATGTGCTGGCAGGATAAGTGCCCTGGAGAAAGCATTGAGAGGTCATGGAAATGAGAAGACTGACAAAATCATTGTCACTGCAGTTGGAAACCACTTTGATTCATTCGATCGGGGAGGCATATGACTTTTACAATCTGTATTCCTGGGAAATTGGGTTTGGAATAAGGTATGGCAACATCATGCTTAATGTTGAGAGAACCAAATGCATGCAGGAGATCGTTTGTGGTGACTCGGTATGCGCTGTTTTCAAAATTGATTTCAATGTAACACCACACCTAGTGTATCTTTTGTAAAATGTCAACTAAAACAAACTCACACTATATGTTTTAACATTTTTTTGCCAAAAAATTTGCAGGGGTGTCCCCAAAAGAAGCAACACATGTACCTGCCATTGTTCCATGGATGAGTGTAGGGTTGTCGGTGGCCGCTAGTAGCTCATGCGAAGAAGTTTGTCCTGATGTCGTGTCGACCGTTCTTGATCTAAATGGTTTGTTGGACAACTGCAACACGTGAGTGGATTCCAGCTAGTCAATGAGCAAAGACGACCCACAATCACAAGGATCGATGCAAAGGTGAGCTTCCACCCATAGTGATGGTGTCATGTTGCCCATGTCGAGGGGTGTTGTTGATTTGAGATGTGATTACAAGCGAGTCGATATGATGATTTATTGTTCGAAAATTTGAATGCGGAGTTTGTCGAGGAACGCAGTATTTCAAAAAATTTCCTACGATCACGCAAGATCTATCTAGGGATGCATAGCAACGAGAGGGTAGAGTGTGTCTACGTACCCTCGTAGACCGAAAGCGGAAGCGTTAAGTAACGCGGTTGATGTAGTCGAACGTCTTCACGATCCAACCGATCAAGTACCGAACGCACGACACCTCCCCAATCTGCTCACGTTCAGCTTGGTGATGTCCCTCGAACTCTAGATCCAACTGAGGCCGAGGGAGAGTTTCGTCAGCACGACGGCGTGTTGATGGTGATGATGAAGTTACCGACGCAGGGCTTCGCCTAAGCACTACGACAATATGACCGAGGTGGAAATCTACGGAGGGGGGCACTGCACACGGCTAAGAGATCAACTTGCGTGTCTATGGGGTGCCCCCTCCCCCGTATATAAAGGAGTGGAGGAGGGGAGGGCCTAGTAGGAGTAGGTTTCCCCCCTTCCCTAGTTGGAGTAGGAGAAGAAGGAAGAGGGAGAGGGAGAGAAGGAAAGGGGGTCCGACCCCCTTCCCAATTTGGATTGGGATTGGGGGCGCGCGCCTCCCACTTGGTCGCCTCCTCCTCTCTCCCACCATGGCCCATTAAGGCCCATTAACTGCCCGGGGGGTTTCGGTAACCCCCAGTACTCCAGAAAATGCCTGAACTTATCCGAAACCTTTCCGGTGTCCGAACATAACCTTCCAATATATCAATCTTTATGTCTCGACCATTTCGAGACTCCTCGTCATGTCCGTGATCACATCCGAGACTACAAACTATCTTCGGTACATCAAATCACATAACTCATAATACATATCATCATCAAACGTTAAGCGTGTGGACCCTACGGGTTCGAGAACTATGTAGACATGACCAATACTCATGTCCAGTCAATAGCCAATAGCGTAACCTGGATGCTCATATTGGTTCCTACATATTCTACGAAGATCTTTATCGGTCAAACCGCATAACAACATACGTTTGTTCCCTTTGTCATCGGTATGTTACTTGCCCGAGATTCGATCGTCGGTATCATCATACCTAGTTCAATATCGTTACCGGCAAGTCTCTTTACTCATTCCGTAATGCAACATCCCTCAACTAACTAATTAGTCACATTGCTTGCATGGCTTATAGTGATGTGCATTACCGAGAGGGCCCAGAGATACCTCTCCGACAATCGAAGTGACAAATCCTAATCTCGATCTATGCCAACTCAACAAACACCATCGGAGACACCTGTAGAGCATCTTTATAATCACCCAGTTACGTTGTGACATTTGATAGAACACTCAATGTTCCTCCGGTATTCTGGAGTTGCATAATCTCATAATCATAGGAACATGTATAAGTTATGGAGAAAGCAATAGCAATAAACTAAACGGTCATAGTACTAAGCTAATGAATGGTTTAAGTCAATCACATCATTCTCTAATGATGTGATACCGTTCATCAAATGACAACTCATGTCTATGGCTAGGAAACTTAACTATCTTTGATTAACGAGCTAGTCAAGTAGAGGCATACTAGTGACACTCTGTTTGTCTATGTATTCACACATGTACTAAGTTTCCGGTTAATACAATTCTAGCATGAATAATAAACATTTATCATGATATAAGGAAATATAAATAAGAACTTCATTATTTCCTCTAGGGCATATTTCCTTCAGTGTTCGCGTTGAGCAACATCGCGATGCGTCGGGAGGGTATGTGCACCGGAGAAGACTTAAGGACTCACAGATAAGAAGAGAGGCAATTTAATTGTTCCTGGAGTTGGGGTTACAGTCGACTCGCTAGGTCAGAAGTACGACTTGTACATGTGTAATCTCGGGAACTGGATTTGGTATCCGGTACAGCAAGAGAGATTGAATGTTGAGCCCACAAAATGCATGCAAGAGTGTGTAAGTGCGAGCAAAAAGTTTTTCTGAACCGTTGTGTATATTTCCTGACTATGAAAATGGTTACTTATGTCTGCTCCAGTGGATACCAAAGAAGATAAGATCAATACTAGATCATGCTGATGCAAGCGCCCTACAATGATGCATCTCTGGAGCAGCACGCAAGTGATTTACACTCGGGAAATGTTCGAGAAGTTCGGTAGGAGGCAGGGCGATACAAGATTCAAGAGGCAGAGAAAGGCATAAAATACGTGAAGTGGCACCATCCACAGAAGCATGATAAATGGTGCCACATCGTTTATGAGGTGTGCATGGAAGATCAAAGTTTCTCTGCGAATGTGGAAATTTCGAGCATAGCGGGCTATTGTGCTGCATGTTGTGAAGGTACATCGCACAGAACTATTTTCGTTTGGTTCTGAATTCTGTTGGTGGTTACTCCACTGATAAACTTGCTGCTCAGGTCAAGGGGAGTGCCATCGGTAATTTAGTTGGACTCTTCGCACTGCTTCAGAAACACAGGCCATGGAGATGAACTAGCAGTCGAGACAAGCCTCCGTTCGATGACTGAGCATTGAAGAGCTCAAAGAAGAAAGAGAAAGAGAATATTGGGGAGACAGTTGGGTGTGGTTCAAGCAAGCGAACCCGGTCATGTACCATTTGTAGGAAGAAATGGAGGAAAGCGCACGACCTTCCCCTATTGGGTCGACATGCCAAAGAAGCCGGGGAAGAAGCTGACATGAACAAATTGTGGTGTTGGTTGGTTGGGTACCGGAGGAACACTTGCGGCAATGCTAACATCGTGCTTCACAAGGTGCCGCCTGCATGAGCCTGATGTAGTTGATATTGCAATTTGAAGATTTGCAAAAAAAATAGTATATGAATAAACAAATTTTCCTGTAACCGGAATGTATTGATTTTTTCCTCTAAGAGCAAACAATGTCGTAGTGAGGTTCCTGAATAAAACTGTAGGAGTTTGTGTACTGGGAGGCGGAGTAGGAACTAGTTTAGATTTTGAATGTTTGATTCAAAGCTCCCTGGGAGGCAAACCCGGCGGCGCCTGTACTACCGCGGTGATTAGCTGAAGTATTGAGTGGGCTGCCTGTATCAGAAGATGCGGCGAGCGACGGAACCTCCACACTGCAGTGATACTAGCTGGGAACTACGGCTTCCAGATTAAAACCAAACAATGAGCAGTTATGTTAGTTCTTGGCACACTTGCTGCACCTACTGAAGCGTACAATGGATAACGGCGATCCATGGAGGGTTGTACATCGTTGGTTGCATGGACAACTCTGGTGATGGTCGTGGTGTTACCATGCAGAGAGGTGTGATGCAAGTAAGGTGCCGGCTATTGGCATTGAATCGGATCTTCCGATCGTAGACTACATGCAGCAGTCCTCTGATTCACACCGTTTTCTGGTGGGTGGTGCGGCTAGATAAGTGACCGGTAGGAGCTACTGTGGTGGCCCACACATCTTGTGAATTATGGTGTGCACCATGCCGGGATGGTGCAGGTCTGAAACGTCACTCTCGCCTCAAGTTGGGTCACGGAGTACAAGATGGATGTGGCCGCCAGCATCCAAACAACGTCACGGTACCATTGTCTGCAGTAGCATAGTTCCTTGTTGCATTCTAGATGGCATAGTGTTGTTAATCGCAGAATTGTGCTATTCTTGTTTTGCTTGCCATTTGCAAACCGTGCATCCGATTCCGGTGATCTTTATATCGATTTCGACGGAAATCAACTCATCTTTCCAGCGGCACACTTGGTTTGCCAAGTTGATGCCTTGATCAATCTTTCCCTTCACGCATTTGCATTGCATATCACATCCCGCATGTCATGCCATGTTTTGCATCATGTTGCTTGCGCATTGCACCGTGATTGATTGTTGGTT
The DNA here is from genome assembly GCA_034509565.1 of Triticum monococcum. Taxonomy (NCBI): domain Eukaryota; kingdom Viridiplantae; phylum Streptophyta; class Magnoliopsida; order Poales; family Poaceae; genus Triticum; species Triticum monococcum. Next base: position 67,345,242 of record CM067842.1, on the reverse strand, counting down.
CTTTGCTTGTGTTCTTGCTTTGGGTAGAGCCAGGAGAAGAGTATGTGATTGAGGAACCCGTTGAGTACACTTACGAGGATCAAGCTTTCGTCAACTCGGAGAACTTTGCAGGCAAGATGACCATACCCTCGAAATCACTTCTATCGTTGCTTGCTAGTTGTTCGCTCTATTGCTATGCCACGATACCTACCACTTGCTACATTATGCCTCCCATATTGCCATGACAAGCCTCTAACCCACCTTTCCTAGCAAACCATTGTTTGGCTATGTTACCGCTTTGCTCAGCCCCTCTTATAGCATTGCTAGTTGCAGGTGAAGATGGAGTTTGTTCCTTGTTGGAACATGGTTATTGTTGGGATATCACTATTATAACTTGTTTACTTTAATGCACCTATATACTTGGTAAAGGGTGGAAGGCTTGGCCTTATGCCTGGTGTTTTGTTCCACTTTTGCCGCCCTAGTTTCCTTCATACTGGTGTTATGTTCCTTGATTTTGCGTTTCTTACGCGGTTGGGTGTTATGGGAACCCCTTGACAGTTCGCCTTGAATAAAACTCCTCCAGCAAGGCCCAACCTTGGTTTTACCATTTGCCACCTAAGCCTTTTTCCCTTGCAGTAGTAGAAAAAGGGCCTGTTGTCCCGGTTCGTAAGGGCCTTTTGTCCCGGTTCCTGAACCGGGACTAAAGGGTCGGTACTAATGCCCTGTCCCTTTGGTCCCGGTTCAATCCAGAACTAGGACTGATGGGCATCCATGTGGCCTGTGCGTGGAGCCCAGGCAGGAGACCCTTTGGTCCCGGTTGGTGGCACCAACCGGGACCAATAGGCATCCATGCGTTAGCATTTCTGTGGCTGGGGATTTTGTTTTTGTTTTTGAAAGGGGGGGGGGGGGTTGGGGGGTTAATTTAGGTGTTTCATATATTGTGTTAGCTAGCTATAATTAATAGAGAGAAGTGTCCTCTCTTATGTCCGTGCTTGGTCGACGCTACATACTATACATACGTATAGAGAGGAATAGACACGCTAGCTAGCTAGTAAGCAAACGAAGGAAACAGAAGATCGTCATGAACATATATGCATACAGAGAGAAGTGATATCGACCACCTCTCCTTCTCCGAGAGATTGGTCGAACAACAAGTTCTCGTATATCTATCCGACACTACCGGCTACATATATACAATAATTATCTCTTACAAATATAATCATATGGACTCATGGTCCACATAGTATTCTCCGTCTTCAGCGATCAGGTGGTCAAGAAAGAATGCCGCCAATTCCTCTTGAATTGCTTGCATGCGAGCTGGTGCTAAGAGTTCATCCCGCTTCCGAAACATCTAATTTTAAGAAGGGGGTCAATACATATATATGAATGAATGAAACTCAACACAAATGATGGTAATAAAATAAAATTGTGAATGTTGTTATTTACGTACTTCGTATTGTTCGTCAGTGTAGCCCCACTCACAGGTCGTGTGGCGGATGTACTCGCAAACATAGTATGCACAGAAATCATTCCCTTGTTCCTGCCACAACCACTTTACAAGAAATAGAGGTCAATCAAACTGATAAGCAAGAATGCCAAATCAATAGGAGATGCGCGGAACATGCTACTATAGTACTTACTTTCGGGTGTCTAAATTGCAGCTTCTTCGGGAGTCCTGGAGCTTTTTTGGAGAATTTTTTCCAAACCCTGCCAGAGAAAGAAAAAATTACTTGATATATCAGGAAATGAACAAAGTTGCTGATATGGTGGATAATGATCGATTTAACTTACTTCTCGAGCATTTGAGTCATGTCCGCATAGTCCTGGGGATCTTTTCGTCTTGAGTCTAAGATGGTTACTAGTCCCTGCTCAAGCTTAATCTCTAGGAGAATATAGTGGTAACTGCACACGCATGCATAACTCATCAATTACATTACTATAACCTTGACTAATATATAAGGGAAACCGAATACGCACAAGACAGTAACACTCACTTGAAGTTGTAAGGAAAGAGTATTATATCTTTGTTTTCATTTATTACCAATGATCGTAGCAAGTTGGCCTCGGTAGCTGCGACATGAAATTTAACCTGAGTTGCATCTATGAGATATGTGTTAATGAACCCAATATCACCGACTTGTCTTTTCTTCAATTCGGCGATCTTCAATCTGCATAATATAGTGAGGATGATTATAAATACATGCAATGAAAGAGAGACTTAATGACAGAAGTAGTACTACTTACAGACAGTAGCAGGTGACCGTTGTTTTATCGAGGGCCAATTGATTGAAAAACTGAAAGAACTCCTCAAATGGAACAGGCAACAGTTCAATTCCAATGAGGTCATGCTCCTTTTTAACTTTCACATACAAAGTACTCGTCCCCCCAGAGTCTCTGCAGATTTTCAAGTACCAATCATGCAATCTTCGCATCATCGTTGATAGAGATCTTTCATCTTTGACGAGAGGCTTCCCGTACTCGTATCTTTGTATATGCACCTCCATGAAATCATAATGTACATCATCGGGCAGGTAATCGCCAAGATTGCTATAACCGGGCACCATCCTCAGATCATTAGCGACGTTGTCGCTTGGCACCTTGAGCGGGGGGCACGATAGCTTCGCTTGTTCACCGAGCTGGGCAATTTGTTTCCCAGCTCGTCGTTCTTTCAGCCTTTGATCACTGACAGTACTTCCCGACCGCTCCACTTCGGCAAATTCCTTTCCAATAATGCGCACATAGTTTCCTTTCGGCGGAGACTTGGGTGGTTTTGTCAGGGCAGCCAGAGTGCGCTTCGCTTTCACCGGATCTACCTTCTCCTCCGGAGGTGGATGTTTCTTTGCTTTCACCCCTTCAAAGTAGTTCCTCACTTCTTCTCGTTCGATATCGGCGTTCTCCTCCGGGGTCCTCTCGTATGGTAACTTCTCTGGAGTCTTCAGAGAAGCACCGAATCTGTATTTCCTCCCGCCTTTGGCTGTACTGCTAGACGCCGGCAGGGCAGACGGAGCGATTGTCTTCTTTACTTGCTTACGAGGCGGAGGAGAAGGACTACGACGCGCCGGAGCAGCCCGAGCAGCGGCAGGTCTCTTCCGCCCTTGCTGACGAGGCGGGGAAGGAGGAGGCTGGCTGCTCGGGTGCGTCGGCGCAGCCGGAGAAGGAGGCGGAGTGCCGCCACGAGTCGGAGAAGGAGCCGGTCGAGTGCCATGATCGTCACTCGCTGGAGGAGGCGGTGGAGGAGGCGGGGTGCCCTGACTCGCTGGAGGAGGAGGCGGTGGAGGAGGCGGAGTGCCCTGACTTGCTGGAGGAGGAGGCGGAGGCGGAGGCGTCCAGTTCGGAAGGTTGATGAGCTCCTTCCGCCATGGGCATGGAGTCTTCAGAGCAGACCCCAGCCTAGTCTCCTCTTCACCGGTAGGGTGGTCAAGCTGGAGGTCCTCAAATCCCTCCGTTATTTCATCCACCATCACCCTAGCATATCCTTTTGGAATCGGCCGGCAGTGAAAAGTTGCGCCGGGTTCAGTAGGATAAACAGAGCCAACAACCGCCTTGACCTTCAAATTCATCCATTGCGTCATAAGGTGGCAATTTTGAGACTCCGTGATAGCATCCACGGGATAGCTGGTAGGAGCCGTCAAGGCATGCTCCGGCTGAAGCAGCTCGGTGGAAGCCACGCTGCTTCTTCGCTGAGATGGCGGGGTAGCTACGGGGGAAGCTTCGGCAGTACGTTTGCTGCGATTTTCTTCTCGTTCCTCTATCGCTTGTACCCTTGCTTGCAGCGCCTGCATTTGGGTCTGCTGCAATTTTTCCTCCTCTCCTGGTATTTGTAACCGCCTGCGTCCGGAAACCCAACCTTCCACGGAATGGAGCCTGGTGTGCCTCGTGTCCGTCTAGGGTGCTCAGGATTCCTGAGGGCCATTGTGAGCTCGTCGTTCTCTCTATCTTGAAAGAACGTCCCTTGCTGCGCTGCTTCGATATACTACTGAAGCTTCCTGACTGGTATGTCCATTTGATCGTTCGTCCAAATGCACTTCCCTATTACAGGGTCCAAGGTTCCGGCAATGGTCTAGCCAGTTAATTGTCTCTAGTTCGATCCCTTTATCAACCAGATCATTCTCAGTCTTGGCCCACTTAGGCCGGGCTACGAGGTAGCCACCTGACCCCGTGCGATGGTGATGCTTCTTCTTCGCAGCATTTTGCTTGTTTGTCGCCGACATCTTCTTACTCTTTTCTGATGTCTTGTGGGCCACAAATACAGGCCAATGATCTCTGATCTTCTCATATCTGCCCCTGAATTCTGGTGTCTCTTTATTTTCGACAAACTTATTCAGCTCTTTCTTCCACCTCCTGAATAGTTCTGCCATCCTCTTAAGAGCAAAAGACTTGATTAATTGCTCTTTAACTGGGTTCTCTGGATCATCCTCTGGCGGTAGGGTGAAATTTGACTTCCGCTCGGTCCAAAGATCATTTTTTGCATATCATTGACATAAGACACCTCAGGGTCTTCTGCAGCCGGCTTTAACCATTGTTGGATGCTGATCGGGATCTTGTCCCTAACCAAAACCCCGCATTGAGCAACAAATGCGCTCTTTGTCCAGAGGGGTTCAATCGGTTGGCCGTTGGGCGCGATTGCTATGATCTCAAACTTTTCATTCGAGCTCAACTTTTTCTTCGGGCCTCGTCTCTTTACCGAAGTTGTGCTCGATCTTGAGGGCTAGAAAAAACAACAAAGACTAAATTAATATGTGTACATACCAAAACAATGAATGCATCAATTAGCTAGTTAGCAGAAAGCTTAACTAATATATATACCTGGCCAAACTTGGTTCGGTCACTGGAGACATCATCACGGTCTCCTTCTTGCACCGGCATTAGGTCACCGGAGCCGTCCTCACGGTCTCCTTCTTGCACCGGCATTAGGTCACCGGAGCCATCATAATCATAGCCAGCTGCTTCCAGACCATCGATGTCATTGAGAAACAACGAGACGACGGCATCACTTCCTCGTGCGATTATGTCCCCCAACAACTCTTCTTGTACTTTTTCTTGGGCGGTGTCCATAGTTTCTACAAATAATGACAACATGGCAATTATTATTCAAACATGAAAGATGGATATATTAGTGGCAAACGTAGAACTAATATTAATTAGTGGCCTCGATGCTGCTTCTCTAGGGTTTGGGGTGGCCTCGACACTGCTTCTCTAGGGTTTGGCGTGGCCTCGACAACGCTTCAAGGGTAAAAAAAGAAGAGGAAGAAGAAAAAAAGAGGAGAAGAAAGAATAGAGGAGTAAGAACTCCTCTATTCTTTCTTCTCCTCTTTTTTTCTTCTTCTTCCTCTTTTTTTTTAATCGGGAACTAGGGTCGTCAAGGGTCACCGAGCGGTAGAGGAAACCCTAAATAGCAAGTATCGTGGGTGTGAGATACATGTGCTTCTTCTTCCTCTTCTTATCTTTTTTTTCTTCTTCCTCTTTATTTTATCGAGAACGAAGAGGAGTTCTTCTCCTCTATTCTTTCTTCTCCTCTTTTTTTCTTCTTCTTCCTCTTTATTTTATAGGGAACGAGGGTCGTCGAGGGTCGCCGAGCGGTAGAGGAGAAACCCTAAAAAGAAAGTATCGTCGGTGTGAGATACATGTACCGTTGGTGTCGGACACTACATCCACGTCCCACAAGTGGCACGGGCTTCGACGCCCACGTCACTTGTGGGACGTGGATGTAGTGCCCGACACCGACGGTCACATGTATCTCACACCCACGATACTTGCTATTTTAGGTTTCCTCTACCGTTCGGCGACCCTGACCCTCGACGACCCTCGTTTCTGATAAAATAAAGAGGAAGAAGAAGAAAAAAAAGAGAAGAAGAGACTTCTTCTCTTTTTTTTACATGTGGCCATCGGTGTCGGACACTACATCCACGACCCACAAGTGACGTGGGCGTCGAAGCCCGCGCTGAAGGAAATATGCCCTAGAGGCAATAATAAAGTTATTATTTATTTCCTTATATCATGATAAATGTTTATTATTCATGCTAGAATTGTATTAACCGGAAACATAATACATGTGTGAATACATAGACAAACTTAGTGTCACTAGTATGCCTCTACTTGACTAGCTCGTTAATCAAAGATGGTTATGTTTCCTAACCATGAACAAAGTGTTGTTATTTGATTAACGAGGTCACATCATTAGTAGAATGATCTGATTGACATGACCCATTCCATTAGCTTAGCACCCGATCGTTTAGTATGTTGCTATTGCTTTCTTCATGACTTATACATGTTCCTATGACTATGAGATTATGCAACTCCCGTTTACCGGAGGAACACTTTGTGTGCTACCAAACGTCACAATGTAACTGGGTGATTATAAAGGAGCTCTACAGGTGTCTCCAAAGGTAGATGTTGGGTTGGCGTATTTCGAGATTAGGATTTGTCACTCCGATTGTTTGAGAGGTATCTCTGGGCCCTCTCGGTAATGCACATCACATAAGCCTTGCAAGAATTGCAACTAATGAGTTAGTTGCGGAATGATGTATTACAGAATGAATAAAGAGACTTGCCGGTAACGCGATTGAACTAGGTATTGGATACCGACGATCGAATCTCGGGCAAGTAACATACCGATGACAAAGGGAACAACATATGTTGTTATGCGGTCAGACTGATAAAGATCTTCGTAGAATATGTAGGAGCCAATATGGGCATCCAGGTCCCGCTATTGGTTATTGACCGGAGATCTATCTCAGTCATGTCTACATTGTTCTCGAACCGTAGGGTCCGCACGCTTAATGTTACGATGACAGTTATTATGAGTTTATGCATTTTGATGTACCGAAGTTAGTTCGGAGTCCCGGATGTGATCACGGACATGATGAGGAGTCTCAAAATGGACGAGACATAAAGATTGATATATTGGATGACTATATTCGGACAAGGAAACGTTCCGGGGAAGTTTCGGATAAAACCGGAGCACCGGGGGGTTACCGGAACCCCCCGGAGGGTTAATGGGCCTCATGGGCCTAAAGTGGAGAAGAGTAAGGGGCTGCTAGGGCAGGCCGCGCACCCCCTCTCCCCTAGTCCGAATTGGACAAGGAGGGAGGGGCTGCGCCCCCCTTTTTCCTTCTCCTCTTCCACCTCTCCTACTTGGAAAAGGAAAGGCAGGGGAGTCCTACTCCCGGTAGGAGTAGGACTCCTCCTGCGCGCCTCCTCTAGGGCCGGCCGCACCCCCCTTGGATCCTTTATATACGGAGGTGCTGGAGTAACGGTGCTTGGATCGGTCGGATCGGGAAGACGTACGACTACTTCCTCTATGTTGTGTCAACGCTTCCGCAGTCGGTCTGCGTGGGTACGTAGACAACACTCTCCCCTCTCGTTGCTATGCATCACCATGATCTTGCGTGTGCGTAGGAATTTTTTTGAAATTACTAAGTTTCCCAACAGTGGCATCCGAGCCTAGGTTTTATGGTTTGATGTTATATGGACGAGTAGAACACAAGTGAGTTGTGGGCGATATAAGTCATACTGCCTACCAGCATGTCATACTTTGGTTTGGCGGTATTGTTGGATGAAGCGGCCCGGACCGACATTACGCATACGCTTACGCGAGACCGGTTCTCCCGACGTGCTTTGCACGAAGGTGGCTTGCGGGTGACTGTTTCTCCAACTTTAGTTGAACCAAGTGTGGCTACGCCCGGTCCTTGCAAAGGTTAAAACGGAGTCTATTTGACAAACTATCGTTGTGGTTTTGATGCGTAGGTGAGATTGGTTCTTACTTAAGCCCGTAGCAGCCACGTAAAACTTGCAAAAACAAAGTAGAGGACGTCTAACTTGTTTTTGCAGGGCATCATGTGATGTGATATGGCCAAGACATGATGCTAAATTTTATTGTATGAGATGATCATGTTTTGTAACCGAGTTATCGGCAACTGGCAGGAGCCATATGGTTGTCGCTTTATTGTATGCAATGCAATCGTGATGTAATGCTTTACTTTATCACTAAGCGGTAGCGATAGTCGTGGAAGCATAAGATTGGCGAGACGACAATGATGCTACGATGGAGATCAAGGTGTCGCGCCGGTGACGATGGTGATCATGACGGTGCTTCGGAGATGGAGATCACAAGCACAAGATGATGATGGCCATATCATATCACTTATATTGATTGCATGTGATGTTTATCTTTTTATGCATCTTATCTTGCTTTGATTGACGGTAGCATTATAAGATGATCTCTCACTAAATTATCAAGAAGTGTTCTCCCTGAGTATGCACCGTTGCCAAAGTTCGTCATGCCCAGACACCACGTGATGATCTAGTGTGATAAGCTCTACGTCCATCTACAACGGGTGCAAGCCAGTTTTGCACACGCAGAATACTCATGTTAAACTTGACGAGCCTAGCATATGCAGATATGGCCTCGGAACACAGAGACCGAAAGGTCGAGCGTGAATCATATAGTAGATATGATCAACATAGCGATGTTCACCATTGAAAACTACTCCATCTCACGTGATGATCGGTTATGGCTTAGTTGATTTGGATCACGTGATCACTTACAGGATTAGAGGGATGTCTATCTAAGTGGGAGTTCTTAAGTAATTTGATTAATTGAACTTAAACTTATCATGAACTTAGTACCTGATAGTATCTTGCTTGTTTATGTTGATTGTAGATAAATGGCTCGTGTTGTTGTTCCGTTGAATTTTAATGCGTTCCTTGAGAAAGCGAAGTTGAAAGATGATGGTAGCAATTACACGGACTGGGTCCGTAACTTGAGGATTATCCTCATTGCTGCTCAGAAGAATTATGTCCTGGAAGCACCGCTGGGTGCCAGGCCTGCTGCTGGAGCAACACCAGATGTTATGAACGTCTGGCAGAGCAAAGCTGATGACTACTCGATAGTTCAGTGTGCCATGCTTTACGGCTTAGAATCGGGACTTCAACGACGTTTTGAACGTCATGGAGCATATGAGATGTTCCAGGAGTTGAAGTTAATATTTCAAGCAAATGCCCGGATTGAGAGATATGAAGTCTCCAATAAGTTCTATAGCTGCAAGATGGAGGAGAACAGTTCTGTCAGTGAGCATATACTCAAAATGTCTGGGTATAATAATCACTTGATTCAGATGGGAGTTAATCTTCCTGATGATTGCGTCATTGACAGAATTCTCCAATCACTGCCACCAAGCTACAAGAGCTTTGTGATGAACTATAATATGCAAGGGATGAACAAGACTATTCCTGAGCACTTCGCAATGCTGAAAACTGCGGAGGTAGAAATCAAAAAGGAGCATCAAGTGTTGATGGTCAGCAAGACCACTAGTTTCAAGAAAAAGGGCAAAGGGAAGAATAAGGGGAACTTCAAGAAGAACGGCAAGCAAGTTGCTGCTCAAGAGAAGAAACCCAAGTCTGGACCTAAGCCTGAAACTGAGTGCTTCTACTGCAAGCAGACTGGTCACTGGAAGCAGAACTGCCCCAAGTATTTGGCGGATAAGAAGGATGGCAAGGTGAACAAAGGTATATGTGTAGGACCTTGAAGTAGATGTGTCTAGAGGGGGGTGATTAGACACTTCATGCCAAACTTGCAATTTTTAAGGTTTTTCGGTTTGAGTGGAGTTTAAGCATAATTTCAGCACTCACAATACATATCAAGCAAGTATGCAAAGTGTATATAGGCAGCGGAAAGTAAAGCATGCAACTTGCAAGAATGTAAAGGGAAGGGTTTGGAGAATTCAAATGCAATCGGAGACACGGATGTTTTTCCCGTGGTTCGGATAGGTGGTGCTATCCTACATCCATGTTGATGGAGACTTCAACCCACGAAGGGTAACGGTTGCATGAGTCCACGGAGGGCTCCACCCACGAAGGGTCCACGAAGAAGCAACCTTGTCTATCCCACCATGGCCATCGCCCACGAAGGACTTGCCTCACTAGCGGTAGATCTTCACGAAGTAGGCGATCTCCCTACCCTTACAAACTCCTTGGTTCAACTCCACAATCTTGTCGGAGGCTCCCAAGTGACGCCTAGCCAATCTAGGAGACACCACTCTCCAAGAAGTAACAAATGGTGTGTTGATGACGAACTCCTTGCTCTTGTGCTTCAAATGATAGTCTCCCCAACACTCAACTCTCTTTCATATGATTTGGATCTGGTGGAAAGAAGATTTGAGTGGAAAGCAACTTGGGAAAGGCTAGAGATCAAGATTCATATGGTAGAAATGGAATGTCTTGGCCTCAACACATGAGTAGGTAGTTCTCTCTCATAAATAGGATGCTGGAAGTGTAGGTTTAGTCTGATGGCTCTCTCCACAAGTGAAGAGGAGGTGGAGGGGTATTTATAGCCTCCACACAAAATCCAACCGTTACACATAATTTATCAATCTTGGTGGGACCGAATCAGAAAACTCGGTCGGACCGAAATGGTAAACCTAGTGACCGTTATGAATTTCGGTGGGACCGATTGGAACAACTCGGTGGGACCGATGTGCTAGGGTTAGGGAAAATCCAAAACTCGGTTTGACCGATTACTCAAACTCGGTGGGACCGATTTGGGTAATAAGCAAAACAGAGAGTTGGCCAAGCAAACTCGGTGGGACCGATTACATATCTCGGTGGGACCGAGAGTAATGCAGTAGGTAACAAAGAGTTTGCAAGCCCATCTCGGTGAGACCGAGATCCCATCAGTGAGACCGAACTGATTAGGGTTTGGCAGTGGCTATGACATGTGAAACTCGGTGGCGCCGGGTTGAAAGAATCAGTATGACCGAGTTTGAATTAGGGTTTAGGTCATTTGTGGATATGGGAAAGTAGTTGAGGATTTTGGAGCATATCATTAAGCACTTGAGAAAGAGGCTCATTAAACAACACCTCATCCCTCCTTGATAGTATTGCCTTTTCCTATGGACTCAATGTGATCTTGGATCACTAAAATGTAAAATGAAGAGTCTTGAACTTCAAGATTTAGCCAATCCTTTGTTCTTAGTGTCTTGGAGACCTTCCCACACCCTTTAGTCCATGCCACTCCATTGTTGAACTTATCTGAAACATACTAGGTGAAAACATTAGTCCAACAAGAGATATGTTGTCATCAATTATCAAAACCACCTAGGGAGCACTTGTGCTTTCAATCTCCCCCTTTTTGGTAATTGATGGCAACATACATCAAAGCTTTAGATAAAGATACAAAGAATAGTAAGTAAAGCTTTGGAAGGGCATGTAACAAACATAGGCTCCCCCTACATGTATGCAATCATGTGAATATAAAATATAGAAGCATGTGAGAGCATAATAATCATAGAGTAGGCAATGTGTTACATGTATCTTGGCCATATGCATCAGAGCAAACGATTATTAAGGAAAATACCTTCATGCTCATGAGTCCTTCTTGCAAACAGTATGTACATAGGCAAGAATTCCTCATACTCATGATTTTGATGCATACACTTACCTTGTAGTCTTAGGTTGGCTTAGGATGGCATGAACCTGCACAAACAAGGTTAGATAACACAGGTACATCCACTAGCCAGAGCAAACAAAAGAAACCGCAAGAATGCCAAAACTGGGATGACATGTAGAAAGTAAGTACTAGGTACTTCATTTAATTCAACATGTCCCCAAGGGTAAAGATATGCAAGGAATTTGACTGATTTCTTTCCCATGGGTGTTGCTTCCCCTGAATCTTTCATGGGATATTGGGAGAAGATAGGGAACAGAAAATCAGAGCTGAAAGATACAAATGAATATGTCTTTCCCCCTAAAAAGACATGTGACATCTCTCCTCTTGAACATCAAGCATATGGGATCCTTGAGTATTGTCTCTCCCCCTAGAGATCTCTTTTTCCCCCTTAATACATTATCTGGGATGTCTGGGATCCTTGAGACTTTCTCTCCCCCTTTAGTATTGTGATGTGTTCTTTCTCTCCCCGAAGATAAGCTTTGATGTGATCTCTCTCCCCCTTTGACATCAATTACCAAGAAGGGATCTTCTAGAGTGTGAGTCAAGAGGTTTGGTCCTTGAGATTCGGCATGAAGCAAAGAATAAAATTGTGATGCTTGTAGAGGACAAGATTCATTGAGTGGAGCTGGAGAGTAGAAATGTAGAACAAGCGGCAAACTGTTTTTATGACTGCAAAGTCGGTGGCACCGAGTGGCATATTTTGGTGGTACCGAAAAGATTCGGTTGGACCGAGGATTGCAAGTCGGTGAAACCGAGTTTACACAGAGAAAAACACCTGTCACCTTAGCTCACTAGACAAGTAAGATCTCACAAAGATTTGCAATGAATTAAATGCAGAAAATGCAGAACAAAAACAAAAAGTACAGAAAAAGGACTGAAAGATCTAGATGAAGTGAAAAAGAGAAAGGGAACAACTACACAAGCATGAAACAAATGCAATAACACAAAGAAGGAACACAAAAGAACTTCATCTAGAGTTGGGCGGTGACATAGTCACCTATGTTAGAGTATATTGACTTGGGAGTCAAGTGAGAACACTTGATCATAGGTCATACTCATCGTTTAAGCTCAAAATGGGGTTACCATTTTTCGTTTAAGCATCTTGATGTATTCACATCTTGTTGAGTTGCTTTGACTCATGTCTCGGAGTAAAGCTTCTCTAAGATGGAACAACATACCTTGGGTGGTGGTGTGGTTCTTTCTCATGTAGTTGAACTTGCGTGGGTGCTCATGGTTGATGTAGCCCATCAAGAGCTTGGAGCACCGCTTGGAGTTTGAGTTCATCTACCTACATGGATTAGTTCTAGCAAGTAAAAGCACTTGTGTATAAAAAAAGGAATGACATTCATGAAGCTCAACATAGGATTTGTCAAAGGATATGTTTGAGTGATTTTGTGCTTCCTTGTCTTCAACCATCATTGTGTAGAGTCTTGGTGATGTAAAGATTGCTCAAGATGTGAGTGAATCGCAATCTCATGGAATTAGATTCAACCAAGCACCTACACAGGTTAGACAACATGCAAGGCACAAATATATCCAAGACATAAGATAGTCATCATAAGAGATATATCATGGATTAGTCATAAGCTCATGTCTTGCATGTATCCAATGGAGTTCCTACTCCAAGTTCGAAGCATCAATGATGTTCAACTCTCCTCTCAACCTGCAAAACACTTTCTCATCAAATGGTTTAGTGAATATATCCGCTAATTGCTTATCAGTGCGAACATGCTTAAGATCTATGTCACCATTAGCAACATGATCTCGAATGAAATGATGACGAACTTCAATATGCTTAGTTCGAGAATGTTGTACAGGATTATGACCAATTTTGATAGCACCTTCATTGTCACAAAGCAGTGGAACATGTTTCACATAGATCCCATAATCTTTAAGAGTTTGGGTCATCCAAAGTAGTTGAGCACAACATGAACCAGCGGCAATGTATTCCGCTTCGGTGGTGGATAAGGATACTGAGTTTTGTTTCTTGGAGGACAAAGACACAAGGGATCTACCAAGAAATTGACAAGTACCCGAAGTTGACTTTCTATCAACCTTATCTCCGGCATAATCCGAGTCGGAATAGCCAACAAGATCTAAAGAAGACCTCTTAGGGTACCAAATGCCAAAATTTGGTGTATGAATTAAGTATCTAACTATCCTTTTCACAGCCTTAAGATGACATTCTTTAGGGGCAGCTTGATATCTTGCACACATGCACACGCTTAGCATAATATCGGCACGTGAAGCACATAGGTATAACAATGAATCAATCATAGAGCGATAAACCTTTTGATCAACCGGTTCACCATCTTTGGTCAAATCATTATGTCCACTAGTAGGCATGGGTGTAGACATACCTTTGCATTCTTGCATATTGAACTTCTTGAATAAGTCCTTGGTGTACTTTGTTTGAGAGACAAATGTACCTTCCTTAGTTTGCTTGATTTGCAAACCGAGAAAGAATTTGAGTTCACTCATCATAGACATCTCAAACTTTTCTGACATTAGCTTTCCAAACTTTTCACTAAAGAGAGGATTAGTAGAACCAAATATGATATCATCAACATAAATTTGGCATACAAATAGTTCTCCATTAACCCTTTTAGTAAAAAGAGCAGAATCAATTTAACCAATTTCAAAACCACTTGTAATAAGGAACTTGGTCAAGCATTTATACCATGCTCTAGGAGCTTGTTTAAGACCATAAAGGGCTTTGTGAAGTTTGTAGACATGATTAGGTTTCTTAGGATTGACAAAGCCGGGAGGTTGTTTGACATAAACTTCCTCCTCTATTTCACCATTTAGAAAAGCACTTTTAATGTCCATTTGGTACAAGGTGATGTTATGGTGATTAGCATAGGCAAGTAAGATGCGAATGGACTCAAGTCTAGCAACGGGAGCATATGTCTCACCATAGTCCATACCTTCGACTTGTGTGTACCCTTGGGCGACGAGACGTGCTTTGTTGCGAACCACTTGTCCATCTTCATCTTTCTTGTTGCGAAACACCCATTTGGTACCAATGATGTTGTGGTTCTCGTCGGGCTTCTCAACCAATGTCCAAACTTGATTTCTCTCAAAGTTGTGTAGTTCTTCATGCATGGCATTTATCCAATCCGGATCTTCCAATGCTTCTTCAACCTTCATAGGTTCAATGCTAGAGATGAATGAATAGTTTTCACAAAAGTTAGCTAAACGAGTCTTTGAGCGAGTGATTCTCCCGGTTTGTATATCATTGAAGATTTGCTCGACGGGATGATCTTTGGCAATTCTTGCTCGAACTCGTGAGAGCTTTTGCTTGGGTCTTTGTTGAACATTTTCTTCATCTTGTTCTTCTTCTTGGCCTTCTTCATTGTTGACGTTGTCATTGCCTTGTCGTGGTGGAGAAGGAGGTTGTTGATGTTCGTCTTGATGCATTTCCTTGTCTTCTTCATCTTGGTGTGTCCCACTTGTGGATGCTTCCGTATCAATTCTTGGTCCACCTTGTTGTGAAGTAGAAGCCTCCACTTGGACGGATGAAGTACTCTCCTTCACCTCCGTTGGACGAACTTTGCCTATGGGCAAGTCTTGGATTGCTTCTGAAGGGTCTTTGTCTCCTACATCAATTGGCAATTGCTCTACTTGTGAGCCATTAGATTCATCAAACTTCACATCTACCGTCTCTTCAACCTTTCAGGTGAAGTTGTTGTAGACACGGTAAGTGTGAGAGTTTGAGCCATAACCAAGTAGGAAACCTTCATGAGATTTAGGAGCAAACTTTGAATGACGATGCTTATCAAGAATGTAGCACTGTGATCCGAATACTCAAAAGTATCCAACTTGGGGTTTGTTACCGGTGAGGAGCTCGTATGCCGTCTTGCCGAGTAGCTTGTGAAGATACAAGCGATTTGTTGCATGACAAGCTGTCTCAACCGCTTCTGCCCAAAAATGCTTTGGCATCTTGTATTCATCAAGCATTGTTCTTGCCATTTCGATGAGCGTCCGGTTCTTCCTCTCAACAACTCCATTTTGTTGAGGTGTGTACGTAGCCGAGAACTCGTGTGAAATCCCTTCTTCGTCAAGAAAGGTGTCCACATTTACGTTCTTGAACTCCGTTCCATTGTCACTTCGGACCTTCTTGATCTTCACGTCAAACTGGTTTTGGGCCTTCCTAGCGAAGTTTTTGAAGATCTTCTGGACCTGCGACTTGTCATTAAGAAAGAACACCCACATAAATCTTGAAAAATCATCAACTATAACTAGACCAAAAGAGTTTCCACCGAGACTCTTGTAGGCGCTGGGACCAAAAAGGTCCATATGAAGTAGCTCGAGTGGCCTCCGTGTGGTCATGATGTTCTTCACAGGATATCTTCCTCCAACCTGTTTACCTGCTTGACAAGCACTGCAAAGTCTATCCTTATCAAATATGACATCGTTAACTCCAAGGATATGATTTCCTTTAATAAGCTTGTCAAGATTTCTCATGCCAACGTGACCTAGTCGTCTATGCCACAACCAACCTTTTGAGGATTTAGCAATAAAGCAAGTTTTAGGTTGTGCCTTTTTAGAGAAGTCGACAATGTAAAGGTCACCTTTACGCCTACCGGTAAAGACCATTTTATGGTTGTTTCGACGAAACACTTGGCAATCTACCTCAGTAAATAGGACATTTAAACCGAAATCAGCAAGTCTAGATACTGAAAGTAAATTGTAGCCGAGAGATTCAATGAGCATGACATTTTGAATGGAACTATCATGTGAGATGGCCACCTTAACTAGGCCAACTACTTTACCCTTTGAATTATCACCAAAGGTGACATATTTTCGAGGGCCGTCGTTTTCAACAAGCTCACAGAACATCTCCTCATCTCCGGTCATATGATCAGTACATCCACTATCAAGTACCCACTCCTTTCCTCCTGATTCATATCCCCGAAGATTTGCCGTAAGACCAAAGTGTCTCATTGCATCATCAAGATTGAAGTCACTATCATCATCATCATCATAGTATTCATGTTCACCATGATCTTGTGACTCATCATTTCCTAGAGAGGGTAATTCATTAGATAAATGATCATTAAAATGGTCACTTTTATGAATTCTTATAGCTTCGAATATAATATCACTAATGATTCCAACATCCCCCTTAGCTCGCTTGAGATTGGCAAGCTCAAGTAGACAATCACCAAGGTTAGGATCACTAGAGTTCATCTTACTTGAGGCAATAGATTTATGGAGAATTTTATCCAAATTTTTTAAGGAATGGTCGGGAAATCGTTCCTCAAGAAATTTCCATATAGTACAAGCACAATCAAGGGTAGGCAAACTAGCAATCAAGTTTTTGGGCAATCCTCTAATGATGAGCTCAATAGTTCTAAGATTGCGAATCATGTCAATATCTTCATCTAGGGTAGGATGCAAGGGATCAATGTGAGGTGCACAAGGGCTAGCAATATACTTGTTCAAATGATATTGGTTGAAGATTACAAGCATCTCATTTTTTCACTCATGAAAATATTCTCCATCAAGGATAGGCACTCTATGTCCAAGACTCCCTAAAGTAGACACATCCATCTTCCTCCAATGGTGATTAAACCAAGGCAATGGAGACCAAAGCTCTGATACCACTTGTAGGACCTTGAAGTAGATGTGTCTAGAGGGGGGTGATTAGACACTTCATGCCAAAGTTGCAATTTTTAAGCTTTTTCGGTTTGAGTGGAGTTTAAGCATAATTTCAGCACTCACAATACATATCAAGCAAGTATGCAAAGTGTATATAGGCAGCGGAAAGTAAAGCATGCAACTTGCAAGAATGTCAAGGGAAGGGTTTGGAGAATTCAAACGCAATCGGAGACACGGATGTTTTTCCCGTGGTTCGGATAGGTGGTGCTATCCTACATCCACGTTGATGGAGACTTCAACCCACGTAGGGTAACGGTTGCGTGAGTCCACAGAGGGCTCCACCCACGAAGGGTCCACGAAGAAGCAACCTTGTCTATCCCACCATGGCCATCACCCACGAAGGACTTGCCTCACTAGCGGTAGATCTTCACGAAGTCGGCGATCTCCGTGCCCTTACAAACTCCTTGTTTCAACTCCACAATCTTGTCGGAGGCTCCCAAGTGACACCTAGACAATCTAGGAGACACCACTCTCCAAGAAGTAACAAATGGTGTGTTGATGACGAACTCCTTGCTCTTGTGCTTCAAATGATAGTCTCCCCAACACTCAACTCTCTTTCATATGATTTGGATCTGGTGGAAAGAAGATTTGAGTGGAAAGCAACTTGGGAAAGGCTAGAGATCAAGATTCATATGGTAGAAATGGAATGTCTTGGCCTCAACACATGAGTAGGTAGTTCTCTCTCAGAAATAGGATGGTGGAAGTGTAGATTTGGTCTGATGGCTCTCTCCACGAGTGAAGAGGAGGTGGAGGGGTATTTATAGCCTCCACACAAAATCCAACCATTACACATAATTTATCAATCTCGGTGGGACCAAATCAGAAAACTCGGTCGGACCGAAATGGTAAACCTAGTGACCGTTATGAATTTCGATGGGACCGATTGGAACAACTCAGTGGGACCGATGTGCTAGGGTTAGGGAAAATCCAAAACTCGGTTTGACCGATTACTCAAACTCGATGGGACCGATTTGGGTAATAAGCAAAACAGAGAGTTGGCCAAGCAAACTCGGTGGGACCGATTGCATATCTCGGTGGGACCGAGAGTAATGCAGTAGGTAACAGAGAGTTTGCAAGCCCATCTCGGTGAGACCGAGATCCCATCGGTGAGACCGAACTGATTAGGGTTTGGCACTGGCTATGACATGTGAAACTCGGTGGCGCTGGGTTGAAAGAATCGGTATGACCGAGTTTGAATTAGGGTTTAGGTCATTTGTGGATATGGGAAAGTAGTTGAGGATTTTGGAGCATATCATTAAGCACTTGAGCAAGAGGCTCATTAAACAACACCTCATCCCTCCTTGATAGTATTGGCTTTTCCTATGGACTCAATGTGATCTTGGATCACTAAAATGTAAAATGAAGAGTCTTGAACTTCAAGCTTTAGCCAATCCTTTGTTCTTAGTGTCTTGGAGACCTTCCCACACCCTTTAGTCCATGCCACTCCATCGTTGAACTTATCTGAAACATACTAGGTGAAAACATTAGTCCAACAAGAGATATGTTGTCATCAATTCTCAAAACCACCTAGGGATCACTTGTGCTTTCAATATGTGATATACATGTTATTGATGTGTACCTTACTAGAGCTTGCAGTAGCACCTGGGTATTTGATACTGGTTCTGTTGCTAATATTTGCAACTCGAAACAGGGACTACGGATTAAGCGAACACTGGCAAAGGACGAGGTGACGATGCGCGTGGGAAACGGTTACAGAGTCGATGTGATCGCGGTCGGCACGTTACCTCTACATCTACCTTCGGGATTAATATTAGACCTAAATACTTGTTATTTGGTGCCAGCGTTGAGCATGAACATTATATCTGGATCTTGTTTGATGCGAGATGGTTATTCATTTAAATCAGAGAATAATGGTTGTTCTATTTATATGAGTAATATCTTTTATGGTCATGCACCTTTGAGGAGTGGTCTATTTTTGATGAATCTCGATAGTAGTAACACACATATTCATAATGTTGAAGCCAAAAGATGCAGAGTTGATAATGGCAGTGCAACTTATTTGTGGCACTGCCGTTTAGGTAATATCGGTATAAAGCGCATGAAGAAACTCCATACTGATGGACTTTTGGAACCACTTGATTATGAATCACTTGGTACTTGCGAACCGTGCCTCATGGGCAAGATGACTAAAACACCGTTCTCTGGTACTATGGAGAGAGCAACAGATTTGTTGGAAATCATACATACCGATGTATGTGGTCCGATGAATATTGAGGCTCGTGGCGGATATCGTTATTTTCTCACCTTCACAGATGACTTAAGCAGATATGGGTATATCTACTTAATGAAACATAAGTCTGAAACATTTGAAAAGTTCAAAGAATCTCAGAGTGAAGTTGAAAATCATCGTAACAAGAAAATAAAGTTTCTACGATCTGATCATGGAGGAGAATATTTGAGTTACGAGTTTGGTGTACATTTGAAAAATTGTGGAATAGTTTTGCAACTCACGCCACCCGGAACACCACAGCGTAATGGTGTGTCCGAACGTCGTAATCATACTTTACTAGATATGGTGTGATCTATGATGTCTCTTACTGATTTACCGCTATCGTTCTGGGGTCATGCTTTAGAGACGGCCGCATTCACATTAAATAGGGCACCATCAAAATCTGTTGAGACGACGCCTTATGAACTATGGTTTGGCAAGAAACCAAAGTTGTCGTTTCTTAAAGTTTGGGGCTGCGAT
The DNA here is from genome assembly GCA_034509565.1 of Triticum monococcum. Taxonomy (NCBI): domain Eukaryota; kingdom Viridiplantae; phylum Streptophyta; class Magnoliopsida; order Poales; family Poaceae; genus Triticum; species Triticum monococcum. Next base: position 67,325,443 of record CM067842.1, on the reverse strand, counting down.
GCTTATGTGAAAAAGCTTCAACCTGATAAGCTCGAACCCAAATCGTAGAAATGTGTCTTCATAGGATACCCAAAGGAGACTGTTGGGTACACCTTCTATCACATATCCGAAGGCAAGACATTCATTGCTAAGAATGGATCCTTTCTAGAGAAGGAGTTTCTCTCGAAAGAAGTGAGTGGGAGGAAAGTAGAACTTGACGAGGTAACTGTACCTGCTCCCTTATTGGAAAGTAGTACATCACAGAAAGCTGTTTCTGTGACACCTATACCAATTAGTGAGGAAGCTAATGATGATGATCATGAAACTTTAGGACAAGATACTACTGAACCTCGTAGATCAACCAGAATGAGATCCGCACCAGAGTGGTACGGTAATCCTGTACTGGAAATCATGCTGCTAGATCATGATGAACCTACGAACTATGAAGAAGCGATGGTGAGCCCAGATTCCGCAAAGTGGCTTGAAGCCATGAAATCTGAGATGGGATCCATGTATGAGAACAAAGTATGGACTTTGGTTGACTTGCCCGATGATCGGCAAGCAATTGAGAATAAATGGATCTTCAAGAAGAAGACTGACGCTGATGGTAATGTTACTGTCTACAAAGCTCGACTTGTCGCAAAAGGTTTTCGACAAGTTCAAGGGGTTGACTACGATGAGACTTTCTCACCCATAGCGATGCTTAAGTCCGTCCGGATCATGTTAGCAATTGTCGCATTTTATGATTATGAAATTTGGCAGATGGATGTCAAAACTGCATTCCTAAATGGATATCTGGAAGAAGAGTTGTATATGATGCAACCAGAAGGTTTTGTCGATCCAAAGGGAGCTAACAAAGTGTGCAAGCTCCAGAGATCCATTTGTGGACTGGTGCAAGCCTCTCGGAGTTGGAATAAACGCTTTGATAGTGTGATCAAAGCATTTGGTTTTATACAGACTTTCGGAGAAGCCTGTATTTACAAGAAAGTGAGTGGGAGCTCTGTAGCATTTCTGATATTATATGTGGATGACATATTGCTGATTGGAAATGATGTAGAATTTCTGGATAGCATAAAGGGATACTTGAATAAGAGTTTTTCAATGAAAGACCTCGGTGAAGCTGCTTACATATTAGGCATAAAGATCTATAGAGATAGATCAAGACGCTTAATTGGACTTTCACAAAGCACATACCTTGACAAGATTTTGAAGAAGTTCAAAATGGATCAAGCAAAGAAAGGGTTCTTGCCTGTGTTGCAAGGTGTGAAGTTGAGTCAGACTCAATGCCCGACCACTTCAGAAGATAGAGAGAAAATGAAAGATGTTCCCTATGCTTCAGCCATAGGCTCTATCATGTATGCAATGCTGTGTACCAGACCTGATGCGTGCCTTGCTATAAGTTTAGCAGGGAGGTACCAAAGTAATCCAGGAGTGGATCACTGGACAGCGGTCAAGAACATCCTGAAATACCTGAAAAGGACTAAGGATATGTTTCTCGTATATGGAGGTGACAAAGAGCTCACCGTAAACGGTTACGTTGATGCAAGCTTTGACACTGATCCGGATGATTCTAAATCGCAAACCGGATACGTGTTTACATTAAACGGTGGAGCTGTCAGTTGGTGCAGTTCTAACCAAAGTGTCGTAGCGGGATCTACATGTGAAGCGGAGTACATAGCTGCTTCGGAAGCAGCGAACGAAGGAGTCTGGATGAAGGAGTTCATATCCGATCTAGGTGTCATACCTAGTGCATCGGGTCCAATGAAAATATTTTGTGAAAATACTGGTGCAATTGCCTTGGCAAAGGAATCCAGATTTCACAAGAGGACCAAGCACATCAAGAGATGCTTCAATTCCATCCGGGATCTAGTCCAGGTGGGAGACATAGAGATTTGCAAGATACATACGGATCTGAATGTTGCAGACCTGTTGACTAAGCCTCTTCCATGAGCAAAACATGATCAGCACCAAGGCTCCATGGGTGTTAGAATCATTACTGTGTAATCTAGATTATTGACTCTAGTGCAAGTGGGAGACTGAAGGAAATATGCCCTAGAGGCAATAATAAAGTTATTATTTATTTCCTTATATCATGATAAATGTTTATTATTCAAGCTAGAATTGTATTAACCGGAAACATAATACATGTGTGAATACATGGACAAACTTAGTGTCACTAGTATGCCTCTACTTGACTAGCTCGTTAATCAAAGATGGTTATGTTTCCCAACCATGAACAAAGGGTTGTTATTTGATTAACGAGGTCACATCATTAGTAGAATGATCTGACTGACATGACCCATTCCATTAGCTTAGCACCCGATCATTTAGTATGTTGCTATTGCTTTCTTCATGACTTATACATGTTCCTATGACTATGAGATTATGCAACTCCCGTTTACCGGAGGAACACTTTGTGTGCTACCAAACGTCACAACGTAACTGGGTGATTATAAAGGAGCTCTACAGGTGTCTCCAAAGGTAGATGTTGGGTTGGCGTATTTCGAAATTAGGATTTGTCACTCCGATTGTCGGAGAGGTATCTTTGGGCCCTCTCGGTAATGCACATCACATAAGCCTTGCAAGCATTGCAACTAATGAGTTAGTTGCGGAATGATGTATTACAGAACAAGTAAAGAGACTTGCCGGTAACGAGATTGAACTAGGTATTGGAAACCGACGATCGAATCTCGGGCAAGTAACATACCGATGACAAAGGGAACAACGTACGTTGTTATGCGGTCTGACCGATAAAGATCTTCGTAGAATATGTAGGAGCCAATATGGGCATCCATCTCCCGCTATTGGTTATTGACCGAAGATCTATCTCAGTCATGTCTACATTGTTCTTGAACCGTATGGTCCGCACGCTTAACGTTACGATGACAGTTATTATGAGTTTATGCATTTTGATGTACCGAAGTTAGTTCGGAGTCCCGGATGTGATCACGGACATGACGAGGAGTCTCGAAATGGTCGAGACATAAAGATTAATATATTGGAAGCCTATATTTGGACGTCGGAAATTGTTCCGGGTGAAATCGGCATTTTACCGGAGTACCGGGGGGTTACCGGAACCCCCCCCCCCCACGGGTTATTGGGCCAACATGGGCCTTAAGGGAGAAGAGGAGAGGAGGCAAGAGGTGGCCGCGCGCCCCTCCCCTTCCTTGTCCGAATAGAACAAGGGAAGGGGGCGGCGCCCCCCCCCTTCCTTCCTCTCTTCCTCCTATTTCCCCCCTCTCTCTCCTAGTCCAACTAGGAGTCCTACTCCCCGTGGGAGTAGGACTCCCCTTGGCGCGCCACACCATGGCCGGCTGCCTCCTCCCCTTGCTCCTTTATATACGGGGGCAGGGGGCACCTCTAGACACACAAGTTGATCCACGTGATCGTTCCTTAGCCGTGTGCGGTGCCCCCTGCCACCATATTCCACCTCGATCATATTGTTGTAGTGCTTAGGCGAAGCCCTGCGTCGGTAGAACATCATCATCGTCACCACGCCGTTGTGCTGACGGAACTCATCCCCGAAGCTTTGCTGGATCGGAGCCCGGGGAGCGTCATCGAGTTGTACGTGTGCTAAGAACTCGGAGGTGCCGGAGTAACGGTGCTTGAATCGGTCGGATCGGGAAGACGTATGACTACTTCTTCTACGTTGTGTCAACGCTTCCGCAGTCGGTCTGCGTGGGTACGTAGACAACACTCTCCCCTCTCGTTGCTATGCATCACCATGATCTTGCGTGTGCGTAGGAATTTTTTTGAAATTACTACGTTTCCCAACACACGCCACTTGTGGGAAGTGGATGTAGTGTCCGACACCGATGGTACATGTATCTCACACCGACGATACTTTCTATTTAGGGTTTCTCCTCTACCGCTCGGCGACCCTCGACGACCCTCGTTCCCTATAAAATAAAGAGGAAGAAGAAGAAAAAAAAGAGGAGAAGAAAGAATAGAGGAGAAGATCTCCTCTATTCTTTCTTCTCCTCTTTTTTTTCTTCTTCCTCTTCTTTTTTTATCCTCTTCTTCCTCTCATGTTCGACGGCCCTCGACCCCTCAGCGACCCTAGACCCCCTCTCGACCCCCTCATGTCGAAGTTATCGGGTAGGGGGTATATCGACAACGACATACCCGATACATACATACATACATATCACATGCATCCATACATATATGAACAAAATTAATATCTACTAATTAACAACTTAAATAAAAAAACTACTACATATAGGAAGAAGAAGAAGAAAAAAGAAGAGAAGAAAGAATAAAGGAGAAGATCTCCTCTATCCTTTCTTCTCCTCTTTTTTTCTTCTTCCTCTTCTTTTTTTTATCCTTTTCTTCCTCTCATGTTCGACGACCCCCTCTCGACCCCCTCTCGACCGTCGACCCCCTCTCGACCCTCATATATAAAACATTTTCTTCCTTCTATTCCTTCTTCCTAAATATATAAAACTTTTTTAAAAATGAAACTAACCTAAAATGTACTAAATCAGAGAACATATATAGATAAAAAAATTCTAATTAAAAATCTAACTTTTGCATATATGTATTTTTAAAACATCATTACAATTGAAAAAATACATACATACATACAAAAACATGTAAAAAATACATACATACATATATGAACATACATCAAAAAATACGTATATCTAAAAAATACATACATACACATATATATATATATATGAAAATCTAAAAACATGTAAAAAAAATAGCATGTATAATAAAAAATGCACGGCGGCGGCGGGGGTGGCAGACGTGCGGTGCTCACAGAGGCGGCGACATTCGGGTCAGGGGACGGCGGCATGGTGACGGCGACGGGGCAGGGGCGGCGCGCTTCGGGGCAGGGGATGGCGGCGCGCGGCGACGGTGTCGGCTGAGGGCGCGGGCGACGGCGTCGGGTGAGGGCGCGGGCGGCGGCCGGCGCGGGCGACGGCGACTCAGGGCGCGGGCGACGGTGACGGCTCGGGCGGCGGGCGGCGTTGGGGCAGCTTGGCGGCGTCGATGTGCTCGGCGTCGTCGGGGGGCAACTGCGAGGGAAATGTGAAATTTTCCGAAGTGCTGGCCTATATAGCAAAGGCATTGGTCACGGTTTGTGGCACAAACCGTGACCAATGCCGAGTGCGGATTTTTGGAGGCCGAGCTCCAATGAGCTCGGTATTTTGAAAAAAATCAAAAAGCGTATTTAAAAGTTCCAAAAAAAATCTGAAAAAAATATCATGAAAACTTATATGTGTTCCGCAAGAACGTGTTAAATTTCATCGAAAAATGTTGTGATTTGTAGGCTGTACAAAAATAACAAATTTCTGGCCCAATAACAAAAATAAAAGGCCCATTAAAAATGTGTATTTGTCTTTTTCCTGTAGGCCACATGTAAACGTATAATACTATGAAATTTTGCATATACATAGTATACATGTGCATGTGTGTTCAAAAAATAAATTTGGAATTTTTCGTGCTCCAGAAAAATAAAAAATGAAAACGAGCTTACTGGAGCTCGGCCTCCGATGGCATTTTCCGGACCAATGCCCCCCTTTAGTCCCGGTTGGTGCCACCAACCGAGACTAAAGGCCTCTTTTCAGCAGCCCAGAGGGCGGGAAGCGGCGGCCTTTGGTCTCGGTTGGTGGCACCAACCAGGACTAAAGGGGGACATTCGTCACCGTTTGTGCCACGAACCGTGACCAATGCCCCCCTTTAGTCCCGGTTGGTGCCACCAACCGAGACCAAAGGCCTTGTGCGGCTGCTGCGTCGAAAGTTTAGTCCCACCTCGCTAGTTGAGAGGGGTGCGCAGTGGTTTATAAGCCCCACTGCCGCACCCCTCTCGAGCTCCTCTCCATTGCAGGCTTACGGGCCGAATTGTCACTGTTATGCCTGTGGGCCTACTGGGCCTCCTGCGGGCCTGAATCCTGGCCCTTGGATGGGTTTCTACTCGTATTCAGGCCGTGGGGCCCAGTAGGTGGCATTTTTTTGTTTTTTGTTGCTTTATTTATTTTCTTTTGTTTTTTGCTTTATTTATTTTCTTTTGTTTTTTGTTTTCTTTGTTGCTTTACTTATTTTATTTTGTTTCTACTTACAACAAAATACTTATTGTTGCTATTTTTTCCAGTTTTTTGTTTAGTTTTCTGCATTATTTATTTTCTTTTGTTTTTTGCTTTATTTTTTTATTCTTTTTGCTTTTAGTTTTAGAAAAATTATAAACTTTCTGTTAGTGCCATTAGTTTTCAAATTTGAAAACACTTTTTTAGTTTTTTTGTTTTCTTTGTTGCTTTATTTATTTTATTTTGTGATTAACTTTACTATAAAAATAGTTTTTTCCTGTTTTTTTATTTGTTTTTTGCATTATTTATTTTCTTTTGTTTTTTGCTTTAATTTTTAATTCTGTTTGCTTTTAGGTTAGCAAAATTATAAACTTTCTGTTAGTGCCATTAGTTTTAGAAAAATTATAAACTTTCTGTTAGTGCCATTAGTTTTCAAATTTGAATAGTCAAAATTTGAATTCTTTGAAATTTGTGTGAATCACAAGTTTGTGACTAACTTACTAAAAAAAATGAGAATAGATGCTCTTATAGAGAAAATTCAACCTAAATTCATAGTAAATTTCTATGAATTTCAGAGAAATTCACTATGAATTTAGGTTAAACTTTTCTCTATTAGGGCATCTATTTTCACTTTGAGAGGAGCTCAACAAGGCAGAGAGGGAAGGGCTTATAAACCGGTGTGAGCCCCCTTCAGTTGGCGAGGTGGGACTAAACTCTACCCGCAACGAGGACCAACCCTTTAGTCTCGGTTTGTGCCACAAACCGGGACTAATGGTCATGGGCCAAGGGCGAGGAGCAAAATTATAAACTTTCTGTTAGTGCCATTAGTTTTAGAAAGTTGAAAGTTGCCATGGGCCAGGGACTAGTGGTCATGTTATTATGCGGGCCGAACCATAAGACATTAAAGCATTTCAAATGAACTCTGAAAAAGTTGAAAGTTGGCATGGTATCATAATTTCACCCACATAGCATGTGCATGTACAAAACGGACAATGGTAGCATGTTCGTGTGTTACAAAGTTGGCATGATATCATCATAATAGTTGCGGGAGAAAGTCTTCACTTTTTCTTCGCTTGTGTCATTTGCTTATTGCGTCGTAACCATGGATAATCTTCATTGTTTATCAGGATGCTTGGGTCAGCCTTGACATTGAAGGGAGGAATTTCATGAAACTTTTCATAATCTTCAGACATGTCTGTCTTGCCGTCCACTCCCAGGATGTCCCTTTTTCCTGAAAGAACTATGTGGCGCTTTGGCTCATCGTACGATGTATTCGCTTCCTTATCTTTTCTTTTTCTCGGTTTGGTAGACATGTCCTTCACATAGATAACCTATGCCACATCATTGTCTAGGACGAACGGTTCGTCAGTGTACCCAAGATTTTTTAGATCCACTGTTGTTATTCCGTACTGTGGGTCTACCTGTACCCCGCCGCCTGACAGATTGACCCATTTGCACTTAAACAAAGGGACCTTAAAATCAGGTCCGTAGTCAAGTTCCCATATGTCCACTATGTAACCATAATATGTGTCCTTTCCGCTCTCGGTTGTTGCATCAAAGCGGACACTGCTGTTTTGGTTGGTGCTCTTTTGATCTTGGGCGATCGTGTAAAATGTATTCCCATTTATCTTGAATCCTTTGTAAGTCAATACAGTCAAAGATGGTCCCCTGGACAACAAGTACAACTCATCACAAACAGTGTTGTCACCTCTGAGACGTGTTTCCAACCAACTCCTGAAAGTCCTGATGTGTTCACATGTAATCCAGTCGTCGCACTGCTCCGGGTGTTTGGAGCGCAGACTGTTCTTGTGTTCATCGACATACGGGGTCACCAAGGTAGAGTTCTGTAGAACTGTGTAGTGTGCTTGAGACCAAGAATATCCGTCCCTGCATATTATTGAGTCTCTTCCAAGAGTGCCTTTTCCAGTCAGTCTCCCCTCATACCGCGATTTAGGGAGACCTATCTTCTTAAGGCCAGGAATGAAGTCAACACAAAACCCAATAACATCCTCTGTTTGATGGCCCATGGAGATGCTTCCTTCTGGCCTAGCGCGGTTACGGACATATTTCTTTAGGACTCCCGTGAACCTCTCAAAGGCGAACATATTGTGTAGAAATACGGGCCCCAGGATGACAATCTCGTCGACTAGATGAACTAGGACGTGCGTCATGATATTGAAGAAGCATAGTGGGAACACCAGCTCAAAACTGACAAGACATTGCGCCACATCACTCCTTAGCCTTGGTATGATTTTTGGATCCATCACCTTCTGAGAGATTGCATTGAGGAATGCACATAGCTTCACAATGGCTAATCGGACGTTTTCCGGTAGAAGCCCCCTCAATGCAACCAGAAGCAGTTGCGTCATAATCACGTGGCAGTCATGAGACTTTAGGTTCTGAAACTTTTTCTATGGCATATTTATTATTCCCTTTATATTCGACGAGAAGCCAGTCGTGACCTTCATACTGGGCAGGCATACAAAGACGATTTCTTTCTCTTCTTTCGTAAGAGCGTAGCTGGCAGGACCTTTATACTGCTTCGGAGGCATGCCGTCTTTTTCGTGCAAACGTTGCAGGTCCTCCCGTGCCTCAGGTGTATCTTTTGTCTTCCCATACATGCCCAAGAAGCCTAGCAGGTTCACGCAAAGGTTCTTCGTCACGTGCATCACGTCGATTGAAGAGCGGACCTCTAGGTCTTTCCATAGGGTAGGTCCCAAAATATAGATTTCTTCTTCCACATGGGTGCATGTCCCTCAGCATCATTCGGAACAGCTAGTCCACCGGGACCCTTTCCAAAGATTACGTAGTGTAAATCATTGACCATAGCAAGTACGTGATCACCAGTACGCATGGCGGGCTTCTTCCGGTGATCTGCCTCGCCTTTGAAATGCTTGCCTTTCTTTCGACATTGATGGTTGGTCGAAAGAAATCGACGATGGCCCAGGTACACATTCTTCCTGCATTTGTCCAGGTATATACTTTCAGTGTCATATAAACAGTGCGTGCATGCGTGGTATCCTTTGTTTGTCTGTCCTGAAAGGTTACTGAGAGCGGGCCAATCGTTGATGGTCACGAACAGCAACGCCTTAAGGTTAAATTCCTCCTGTCTGTGCTCATCCCACGTACGTACACCGTTTCCATTCCACAGCTGTAAAAGTTCTTCAACTAATGGCCTTAGGTACACATCAATTTCGTTGTCGGGTTGCATAGGGCCTTGGATGAGAACTGGCATCATGATGAACTTCCGCTTCATGCACATCCAAGGAGGAAGGTATACATACATAGAGTCACGGGCCACGTGCTGTGATTGCTGCTCTGCTCCCCGAAAGGATTAATGCCATCCGCGCTTAAAGCAAACCATACATTCCTTGGGTCCTTTGCAAACTCATCCTAGTACTTTCTCTCAATTTTTCTCCACTACGACCCGTCAGCGGGTGCTCTCAACTTCCCATCTTTCTTTCGGTTCTCATTGTGCTATCGCATCAACTTGGCATGCTCTTCGTTTCTGAACAGACGTTTCAACCGTGGTATTATAGGAGCATACCACATCACCTTCGCAGGAACCCTCTTACTGGGGGGCTCGCCGTCAACATCACCAGGGTCATCTCGTCTGATCTTATACCGCAATGCACCGCATACCGGGCATATGCGTTCAGATCCGTGTATGCACCGCGGTAGAGGATGCAGTCATTAGGGCATGCATGTATCTTCTCCACCTCCAATCCTAGAGGGCATACGACCTTCTTTGCTACGTATGTACTGTCGGGTAATTCGTTATCCTTTGGAAGCTTCTTCTTCAATATTTTCAGTAGCTTCTCAAATCCTTTGTCAGCCACAGCCATTCTCTGCCTTCCACTGCAGCAATTCCAGTACGGTACCGAGCTTTATGTTGCCATCTTCGCAATTGGGGTATAACCCTTTTTTGTGATCCTCTAACATGCGATCGAACTTCAGCTTCTCCTTTTGACTTTCGCATTGCGTCCTTGCATCGACAATGACCCGGCGGAGATCATCATCATCGGGCACATTGTCTGGTTCCTCTTGATCTTCAGCAGCTTCACCCATTGCAGCATCATTGGGCACATCGTCTGGTTCCTCTTGATCTTCACCAGCTCCCCCCGTTGCAGCATCACCGTATTCAGGGGGCACATAGTTGTCATCGTACTCTTCTTCTTTGTCGTCTTCCATCATAACCCCTATTTCTCCGTGCCTCGTCCAAACATTATAGTGTGGCATGAAACCCTTGTAAAGCAGGTGGGAGTGAAGGATTTTCCGGTTAGAGTAAGACCTCGTATTCTCACATTCAGTGCATGGACAACACATAAGACCATTCTGCTTGTTTGCCTCATCCGCGTCGAGAAACTCATGCACACCCTTAATGTACTCGCAGGTGTGTCTGTCATCGTACATCCATTGCCGGTTCATCTGCGTGCATTATATATAATTAAGTGTCCAAATTAATAGAAGTTCATCATCACATTAAAACCAAAGTGCATACATAGTTCTCATCTAACAACATATAGCTCTCCAGAGCATCTAATTAATTAAACCATACATTGAAACTATGTAAACCATTTCAATGTGAAAACAAATGCGATCATAATCGCAACCAAGGTAACAATTGATCCAACGGCATAATGATACCAAGCCTCGGTATGAATGGCATATTTTCTAATCTTTCTAATCTTCAAGCGCATTGCATCCATCTTGATCTTGTGATCATCGATGACATCCGCAACATGCAACTCCAATATCATCTTCTCCTCCTCAATTTTTTTCCTTCAACAAATTGTTTTCTTCTTCAACTAAATTTAACCTCTCGACAATAGGGTCGGTTGGCATTTCCGATTCACATACATCCTACATAAATAAAATCTATGTCACGTTGGTAGGCATAATTTTCATCAACAATAAATGAACCAATAGTTATAAAGATAATATATATACCACATCCGAATCATAGACAGGACGAGGGCCGACGGGGGCGGATACCAAAACCATCGCACTATATAAGATGCAATAATAAAATTAAGAAAATAATACAAGTATCTATGTAAACATACAAGTAAGAATATTTTTCCCTTCAGAAAGAAGATACGAACAAGAGGCTCACCACGGTGGTGCCGGCGATGAGCTCAGCGCGGGTGATCGACGGCGGTGAAGACGGGGACGGGGCATGACGGACCGCTAAACCTAAACAAATATTATGGAAAATGGAGCTTGGAGGTCGAGCTTGGAGAGGAGAAAGCTTAAGTAGTGTGGCTCAGGCATTCCATCGAACACCTTGTGTGCATAGGAGGTGAGCTAGAGCACCACCAAGCCCTCTCCCCTCGGCCAGAGAAAAACAGAGCACTGGGGTGCTCTACTCGCGAGCGAGGGGTATATATAGACACCTCATTGGTCCCGGTTGGTGACATGAGCCGGGACTAAAGGGGAGCCTTTGGTCCCGGTTCAAGCCACCAACCGGGACCAATGGTGGTGGGCCAGGAGCGAGGTCCATTGGTCCCGGTTCATCCCACCAACCGGGACCAAAAAGGTCCAGATGAACCGGGACCAATGGCCCACGTGGCCCGGCCGGCCCCCTGGGCTCACGAACCGGGACCAATGCCCACATTGGTCCCGGTTCTGGACTGAACTGGGACTAATGGGCTGACCCGGCCTGGACCAAAGCCCTGTTTTCTACTAGTGTAACCCGTTACATTATTAAAAACGGCTATGTCCCACAAAAGTTTGTTGTGTCAGATTTGCATCGCGTCCAACGGTGAATGATATCGTGACCAGGCGAGGACGAGGGCGCCTATGAGTTTTCCTTAGATTAGCCACTTCTTCTATATGTATTTATTTTGACCGACATTTTTGTTATGGTTGGTTTTATTTATTTTGAAAATGTTCAAGAATTTTAAACTATTCATGAATAAGTAAATATTTTTTGTGAGATTTAAGATGTTAATAATTTTTTTGTGTGTACTAAACAATTGCCTTGAACTTTTAAAACATAATGTAGGATTTAAAAAATCCTTAAATATGAAAAATGTTTTCCAAATTTTAAAATTATGAATATATTTTTAAAGACCTGAGAATTAAAAAAGCTTACAAATTTGAATAAGCATGTATGTATTTAGAAAATGAAAAATAAAGAAGAACAGAAAAAGTAAAAAGGATTAAAATAAATGAAATGGACAATGAATATAAAAGTACACAAAATAAAAAGCCTAGCAGAAACCCAGAAAATAGGGGGGAGTGGGGTGGGCATGGGCCGTAAGCAGGAAACTGGGAAACAAAGGGCTAAGGGCATCTCCAGTCGCGCCCCCAGGAAAGCCTCCCCAAGCGTTTTTTTACGCTGGCACCGAAAAAACGGCCCAGTCGCGTCCTCAGAAGCCCAATTTTTACCGGCCTGGGCCGAAAACAGCGCCGGTGGACCCAGGCCGAACCCAGCGCGCTGGGGGGGCGGGGGCACCGGGGCAAACTGTTTTGGCGCGAAAAAGCCGCGGGCCAGCCACGTCAGGGACACGGCGACTCGTCTTCCCCCCAACTGCCTCGGTTCCTGCGGGGAATCAATGGCAAGGCTGCCACCGGTCAGCCTTGCCATTGATTCCTCATGGGCGGCGCGTCTCGGTACGGCGCGCCGACGCCTCCCCTCCCTCGCACGCGTACACACGGGCGCGGAGCGGCTATAAAAGCCAGCGGTTCTCGCCGGTGCCCACACCAGACTCGCCCCTCGCCGCTGCCCAGCCCCTCTCTCTCCGTCTCCGTCTTCCTCTCCCGAGCACCACCGGCAGCCCCTCTCTATCACTCTCTACCACCGCCGAGCCCGTCGCCATGGCAGAGCACTTCCCCGGAGACGAGGCGGCGGCGAACGGCTTTGGCCGCCGTTTGCTCCACGAATAGGAGTCCTGGCTCCTGTTCCAGGCGAACATCCCGGCGCCGCCGGACATGCGCGCGGGACCGACGAGGTGGCGGCTCAGCGACGGGGGAGTGCTCGTTCCCCCGTTACCCGACGCCGTGGCGAAGCCCACGTACTTCGCCGAGGAGGTCGAGGTCGCGCGCGCTTCCCTCACCGACGACAAGCGCTCCCTCCCCCAGTACGCCGCCGGCAATCACGCGGCTTGGGCGGCGTACTTCCAGCGCCGCCAGCAGCAGCGCCTGGCCTCCACCAATGACGCGCGGATGGTCGGCGGCGTGAAGAACAGCGTGGGGCGCCACCTGTGGTGGGGCGTCCCGGGCTGCACGCTGGAGGGCGTGCTGACGCACCTCGACGGCGGCAACAACCCGCCGTTGACCTATCCTGCGACGGGGGCGCCCCGTCGCAACACCGACGCGCATGGGCACCAAGGAGGTTCGCCTCCTCCTCGTCTTCCTCCTCTCGCTCATCTTCCCACTCCTCCGGTTCTCCGGCGCTTCTCGGCGTCAAGCCCGAGCCCGCGGCGGAGACGCCAATCGGTCGGCGCACTCGCAGCGTCGGCATCGTCATCAACGAGGGCGGCCGGCGCGCCCCCTCCTCGTCGGCTCCTCCGCGCTTCGTCAAGCCGAAGATGGAGCCGGGGCTGGCGCCGGTGAAGGCGGAGTTCGACGACGACACGGCCCTAGAATGGGCGCGCCAGGACTCCATTGCGATGGAGAAGGCGCGCCGGAAGAAGGAGAAGGAACGCCAGCGCGCCGCCCTGCCCCGCTTCGAGGAGCGCCGACGCGGCCGCGTTGAAGACAGGGTCGTCGTCTTATGCGACAGCGACGACGACGACGACGCGCCGCCGCCAGTCCGCCATGGTGATGCCGGGCAGGGGTCCAGTAGGGGCGCCCGCGTCAAGGAGGAGAAGGCCAACGACGACGATGGCGGCGACGGCGTCAACGACTTCAGCCCTTTTCTTTTTTAGATTAGATTAATGTAATGAAAATGCACGAATTTCACCGAAATTTGCCATATTTGGCCGAAATTTAACTAGTTTTTATCATAACTTCGCCCAACGGTCTTTTTTTTAAAATATGTGCCTGGGGACGGCCCTGGAGGCCGACGGCTGGGGACCGACTCGCCCCCAGAACCATTTTTTGCGCCGGCCCATCCTTAGACGGCGTTTTTAGACGCTCCGTGGGGGGCCAACGGCTGGAGATGCCCTAACTGGGCCAGCAACGGAGCGGTGGGAGCGTTAGGTCAAAGTCATGGGGCATCTCTCCCTCTTGCGCCGCCTCTATATCAGAACCTCACGCACCTTCCTCCTTCATCCCCTTCTCCCTCTCCCAAACTCCAGTCCATCCCGGTTCCTTCATGCCCTTCTCTCTCTCTCTCTCTCTCTCTCTCTCTCTCTCTCTCTCTCTCTCTCTCTCTCTGGCCGACTACAACATCCCGGTTTGTCCGCTGCCTGCTGAAGGATCCCTGCCTGCTCCCTCCCTTGGCCAGGTATGACCCTGATTTCCGATTCTATTTCTCTACATATGTGGATTCTTCACTCGATCTCACTTGGAGAAGACGCCGACATCAACAAATAACTAGTCCATGCTCTTCTTTTTTATTTTTCAGTTCATTCAAATAGAAGAAAGGAAAAATAAGCCAGATTTCTGTCTATTAGATCGAGGCAGAGAGAGATTTGAAGCGGAACCATGAATCGCCGTTTCGTCAATCTGCTGGTCAATAGGTTGTGCGCCCCTCGACCCGCTTACAGGCTGCACTGCATCGACCCCGCAACCTTGTTTTACCCTACCGGATCGCCACAGCCAGCAGATCCAGCTGCCATAAACGACAGCGCTCCAGCTCCTGGGAGGTTGCCTGCGCCCACCATATCCTTCGACTGGCCCTGCAAGCCGCACCAATCCGGCTGGATGGATTTCTTGGCCTTCAAGAACAACATCATTGCCGTCGACCACGAGGGCCGCACGCTCCTCTACGACACCGCCTCCAGGGCAGTCCGGGCCATGCCTCAGACGAAGAAGCCTAATTCGAGGACAATATCCTTCACCGTTGGCGATGGCCTCTATGTGATGGCTAGAGAGAATGGCTCCCCGCCCCACTCGCACTATTTCCAGGCTCTTATCTACGGCCGCCCGCCTGGCTTCCTCCACCCGGAGGACTGGCACTGGCGCCCTCTACAGCAGCCTGACTTCGATTTTCCTGACAACGGCGACGTCCCGAGCAACCTCAAGCCAGGAGAGGCGGTGAACCCCTATGGGTTCAGTGCCTTCACGGTGTATGATGATTCGCAGATCTGGATGTCCACTGTGGCAGCGGGCATATACTCCTACAACACGGTGAGTGGCACCTGGAGCAAGGTACACGTTTCTGCGCTGCCGTTCAGAGGCCGGGCTGAGTACGTCCCTGAACATGGCCTCTGGTTTGGCTTTTCACGTGAAGACGAGCAGCTCTGTGCATCTGACCTCGCTCAGGCACGCCCGGTGCTGCAGAAGGTGTGGGAAGAACCAGCTCCGCCTGAGCCGTGTTCCCTGATGGCGTCTCACATCCTGCCGTTGGGCTCCGGCAAGTTGTGTGTGGCGAGGCTGTTCCAGAAAACAGAGCGGGGGACGCTTCACCCTTCAGGCTACACCTAAGCGGAGCACTTCGCAGTACTGTCTGGTGTCGAGGTTTTCAGAGCTGGCAACACAGGTAGCCTCGAGACGATCAAGCACAAGTCCAAACGTTACAGCTTCGGCAATGATGAGGTCAAACTGATCTGATCATAATCCTACTGTTGTAGGTGATTTATCCTCTTTTAGATGCAAGAACAAAGACTATCGTATTTTATCCTGCAGTTATTGTTTCGTTGTAATGTCTGGGCCATCTGCTTCAGTCACAACTCGTGTGTTGCGGTGTCTATCTAAATTAGAATACCTGCCAGTTCCTATGTTCTACTGGAACAATTACTGGATTATGAGGTGAGAACCGTCTTGCAGCAACGATCGCACGATCTGAAGGCATCATTGCGTACGAAGTGCATATGCACTAGACCGGAAGCGCGCGCGGTGCCCGGTTCAAACGGTGTGACCAAGCGCGCGTGCCAGCCGTGCAAGTGTAGCATGTTTAGTTGTACATGTATCTAATCCTGACTAAAAACAGCAGAAGTTGAGTATTTATCTTGACTAAAAATAGCAGGAGTCGAGCACAAAGTAAAATTATACGGCTTGATTGAAAGAAGCAGGGCATATAGTTCAGTGCGATAGGGATGAATGTTGAGCAAGTAAACCACATACAGGGCTAACAGGGACTGCCATTTTTCATATTATGCATCATTTTGATGCAAGATCACATTCAGTGGTAGTTGTTTGTACAAAATGCTTAGGCATCAAACAGTTTTCATGAAGCATAAGGCACTATTGCAAAAGGTGAACCCTCGAAATAGGATCACACACGCAAGGGACACGCAACAGGATCATTTTCATAAGCTCTTTTCATAATATCCTTAATCTCCCTGTGAAATACGGCGGTACATTGGTAAGCAACACACGGCTAAACGAATGGAATTCTTAAGCACAGATCCGTTACAAACCAAGCTCTAACTATAGAGAATGCTTGTTCATATATAATAAGGTAAGGTCAGCCATGGATGGCAAAATAGAACACTCCATTATAAGTGACAGGGCGTAAGGAAAGCGATGGTGGATAGAAGCGAAGCACCAATCCATCAAGCCAGTGTTCTCTCGAACTCTGCACTGAACATGACATGATTTTGCAGAAACAGAATTCCAAGGAGAAATGAAAATGACATAAACTATAAGGAGCAGGTAGTTAGCAAGCAAAGGGTCAAATAAAAGAACCAAAAGGGTATGTCGCCTAAAGGCACTTGGTCTAGAGCTTGGGTTTTTTGCTGTCAGGGGGCACATCGGCTTTTCCTGCCACTTTTCATTTGCTTTTCTTCAAGGGTAAGAGCATCTCCACTCGTTCAGCCCCCAAGGGCTTGAAATAGCGCCGCCTGGGGGTGCGCCGGCGGAAAAATCGGCATGGGGGCGGTAGGTTTCCTAGTCACCCCCAAGATCGCCCCCTAGGAGCCGATTTCGGCCCAATGTCGGCGCAAATTGGCCCACTTTTGGCTCACTTTCGGCGCAAATTGGACCAATTTCGGTCCATATTCGGTGTGTTTCGGCACAAATTCAACAGAAGCTATCACATAGTTCATCACAAAAAATCAATACAAATCAAATAATTCAACAAATCAATACAAATCAAATAGTTCAACAAATGAGAACTCATATTCCATCACACGTCGAGCTAGGCGTTGCCCTTGAGCCTCCATAGGTGCTCCACCAGATCGTGCTGCAGTTGTTGATGCACCTATGGGTCTCGTATCTCCAGACGCATATTGAGGAAGGCAGTCCAGATTGCCGGTAGCTGATGATCAACTTGGGCAAGATGACCCTGCCTGTAATATGGTTCAATATCAAACAATGGCTCTTCCCGCTCGCTCTCAATGATCATGTCGTGTAAGATGACACAGCAAGACATGACCTCCCACATTTGATCTTTCAACCAAGTCTGAGCGAGGTACCAGACAAGAGCAAATCGAGATTGGAGCACACCAAATGCCCGCTCGACATCCTTTCTGCAAGCCTCCTGACACTTGGCAAAGTAGGAGTTCTTGCCTCCTGGCACAGGGTTTGAGATAGTCTTCATAAATGTGGACCATCTCAGATAGATGCTATCTGCTAGGTAATATCCCTTGTTGTAGTGGCGTCCCTTGACATCGAAGTTCATCGGAGGAGCATGACCTTCAACAAGCTTGGCAAAGAGAGGGGAGCATTGCAGTATGTTGATGTCATTGTGAGTTCCTGGCATACCAAAGAAGGAGTGCCAAATCTAGAGGTCTTGTGTGGCCACTGCCTCAAGTACCACACAGCAACCGCCTTTGGCACCTTTGTACATCCCCTGCCATGCAAATGCATAGTTTTTTTCCATTTCCAATGCATGCAGTCGATGCTTCCAAGCATCCGAGGAAATCCTCTTGCTGCATTCTGTGCTAGGATCTGAGCAGTGTATTCAACATTGGGTGATCGCAAGTATTGAGGTCCAAACACTGCCACCACTGCCCGCAAAACTTGTACAAACACTTAATGGTCATGGACTCGGCCATGCGTCCATAGTCTTCCAGTGAATCATCGGGAGCTCTGTATGCAAGCATACTCATAGCTGTCGTGCACTTTTGGAATGAGGCGAATCCAAGTGTGCCGGTGTAATCCTTCTTGCACTTGAAGTAACTGTCGAACTCACAAGTGGTATTCACAATCCTGAGGAAGAGCTTTCGGCTCATCCAATAATGGCGCTGAAATACTTTCTCGCCGTGCAGTGGAGGGTCAGCGAAGTAGTCGACATAGAGCAAGCAATAGCCTTCCACTCGATGCCTTCGCTTTGCCTTCGGCCGGCCCGGCGCCAAGCCAGCTCGACACGGCTTTGCATTGCTTGCGAACAGGCCGACCAGAGCGGCGAGGACCATGAGATGCTCTTGGTCCTAGGCTTCGGCATCAGCTTCCTCCTCCAGCAGCGCCGCCAACGCCTCCTTGTCGTCTGAGTCCATTGCCGAGCAGACAAATCGCCGAACACCTGCCGGGCGTGGTAGGCGCGCAGCCATCAGTAACCCCGCCCTGCATTGCCGGAGCGCCAGAAAGGTCGCCCGGGAGCAGGGTGGAGGGTGCCGCGGTGAACCCTCTCTTTTCTGGTGGGGAAATGGCCTTTCTAGCAGCGGTGGGTAGGTAGGCGGCATCGGGATCGGCACGATGGTGGAAGGCGTGTGCGCGCTCACTGGGGGGGCGAATCTGGATGTGGAAGATGCTTTTTCACTTGACAATGGTGTCCCAGGCGTGGTTTTTCCTTCCGTCGGAGCCTCCAGGCACCCCCAGTGCGCTGGGTTCGGCCTGGAATTGTTGGGCCAAAATATGGGCCGAGCCAGCGCATTTCGGCGTTCTGGAGGCGCGACTGGGGCATTTTTTGGCGCCGGCGCAAAAAAACACGTCTTGGGGGCCTGTTGAGGGCGTGAGTGGAGATGCTCTAAGTAGCATTCAGATGCAAACAAACTACTCCAATGTAATTCGGTGAAAACATATTTTCAAGCGAACGTAGATACCTTAGCTTAGCAGCATCTTCCTCACTCAAAGCATGGATGTTATCCTCCAGAGGCCCAGTTTCCTGTACAGAAGTTTAGAACAATTGGTCATTGACTAACACATGGTTGAGTTTTTTGCTCTAGGCAAGGGAAAAGAAGTACCTGTGCGCTATCGTTTGGAAATAAGGGCTTGCGCAGCTGAGTACTGGCCACCTCATGTCTTGTCAGCCCCCTCTTATTGCCACTGCAAATGATGTAATTAGCAAGGTAAAGGCTGCGGTTGTAAAATCAATTGCAAGCAAAACTTAGACATATTAACTGGAAGCATGTGGACAACATAGCAGCAGCTCCACCTTTTGTTCACAGAGTCTAGGGAAGCACTAGTTGATTTGCCTTTAGTAGTGTTAGGGGCCTGGCATATATCAGGGTGAAGGATGAGGAGCACAGTACAGTCACAACAAAGCAAAGCAGCAGAGACAAAAACAATTATCATAGAAGGCGCACCTTTGATTGTGTCTCTATGTGTGCTTGTTCAACATCTTGGCTGATCATGAGAGGTGGTGGAACGGATCCAGCGGGCAGTACCTTGGACGAAAAGGAAGCAGTATGAGTAGACCGAGAATCTGTATTACTTCCAGACTGGCCAGATGAATCTACCTTGCGATACAGAATTGCATTGCGTAGGCATCTTTCAGTGGGGACATCTATCCTATTGACTTGAAATGAGGTCTTCTTTGACTCAGGCAGGAAAGTCTTTGGGTAGATAGAGACCACAAATCTGTACTTCTGCCCAAATAGCGCAACTATTTCTTATTGAACAGTGTCATCTACGTGGGCCACACCAACTATTTCTTCAAGAGGAATACGACTGGACTTTCCACCATGAAAGAAAGGTAATTAGAGATTTACCAACAATTTCCTTCCCTGCTCTAACGAAGAAAACAAACTCAACCCCTTGCATGCCATCAGTCACAGCGAAGCAGATGCGATACCTACAACAAAGCATGCATCAGCTAGAAGGTAAATCAATATTAACTGTAGAAGGACACGACATCAACAAAGAAGTACCTTGGCATTGCATCCGTGCAAGAATAACCTGGATCGACACACTTGTATGTAGTTCCATATAACTTCCTACGTCGCACAAGAAGCTCGCCCTCGCAGCAAAGAAACCACGGCAGGCTCGTCAAGATAAGTCGCCTCGCGCGCCCATGCATGAACCTCATAATCAGCGTTTTTGTCTCTTGCAATTTCTATCGGGCAAGGAAACTTCCCTTTCAGTCCTTCCGGAGCCGCTTGCGCGCCAAAAGGGACCTCCCGAGCATGGCGCCTCGGGGGCTCTTACCGGACCTCGGGCCGCTCACCTCCTGCCCTTGACCACGACATCGTGACCTGGCATACCAGCGACGGCCGAAGCTTTTCTGGGGACTGGGTCCCGTCGGCGTAGAGCACTAAGCTACCACGAGAGTAAAAGGGGGGCACCGTGCCCAAGCGAGAGACGCAAACACAACATAAGTTGAGAGTACTAACATTAAGACAAAAGTGTCACGGTTTTTACACACCCCCACGGGGCCCTTCATGGTTTCTACGTAGGAATGAAACAAAAGGAAGAAGGACTCCTAAGGATCGCGGCTCAGGCAGCGTTGCCCACGATGTCAGGCTAGCACCATTCCTCCCCTAGGCTCGGGCGCGGCGACGCGGCAGCTCGTAGCTGTCGTCGTCACTCGAGCTTGGTCTGGAGGAAGCGTTGTTCCTACTGGAGGAGTCACAGACAAGTCCAAGGGCAAGTTCGCCGCCAAACGCCACGCCGCCTCACTGACCAGTAACGGGATCACCGTCTTGATCGCCTCCCCTGGGGCAGCACTCCAGACGTTGGCCATCCTCCCCAAAGACCTTGAAGAAGAGCGTCGACACCCCGTCGTACTTGAAGTGAAGGGCATGCCTCCCCTTTGAGTTGCAGGCGCGGGCGATCGTGCCCCATTCTCGGGTCATGAAGACATCACCGGTGTAGACGGCCTCGACCTCCGCCTCTGAAGCTTGCCTGCAACAACCATCGTGCTGCAGCCATAGCTCGATGGGTCCCTTTGGCGGTATCTCCCCCGCGAGGGACCGCGGGAGCCGGATCCACGTGCGTGGCGGCATTGCCATCCACACCATGAAATTGCGGGCCGTGTCACGCGCGTCGGCTTGCGGGCAAGGTGGTCGCCCGACCACTGCTTGTTCTCCCCCGTGGCAGCCCCTAAGGGCAGGGCTATGCGTGCGAACATCCGCACTGACCAGAAAGCCCGATGGAGCGCGTTCATGCCAAGGTCGCGTTGCCGTGGGCGCTGCGATGGCATCACGAGGGCAATCATGCCTTTTCTTTGGCGGGAGCGGCTCTGGTTCCACCTGCGGGGGTTTCCCCTTCTTTGCAGCAGAGAACCTCCTCACCGGTGCCATGGATGCTTTGGCAAGACGGCGACACGACGAAGAAGAAGAAGGAGCAAGTAGCGAGAAGATAGAGATGGGCTGGAGGCTCCGCCCCTCCTCCATTTATAGCTGGAGGAAGGCCAACTGCCGGCCTCTCATATTCCAAGCAATGATGGATCCTCTGCATGCATCAGGCAGTTGTCAAGTCGGGCAGTTGCCGAGGCGCGTGGGGAAGTGGAGACACCCACGTCCCATCGAGTGCCACACGTCAGCCTGGCCCGCAGGCAATTGGGGCCTGTGGCACTTCACCCTTGCCCATTGGCTTCGCTTAGAAGCCAAGTACGAGCCCGCCTTGGGCCCTGGGGCTACCGTCGGCGTTCTGGGAACCAGGGTACCCAGACTTGCCTGCCTGCGGCCCAAGGCGTGGCTTCATCGACGGCCTGGTACGGCCTATCTGCAGGACCGCCAAGACAAGACCCTCGCGAGTGGCCAAGCCTCACGAGGCGGACAATAAAAAGACCTCTTGAGGGAGTGGCCTCCCCAGGCGGCCTCCCGAGGAGCGGAGATTCTTATGCAGGTGCCCAACCTCATGAGGTTGTGGTGATGCAAGCCATGACAATCAAGGCTAGGCGGGCGCCAACGGGCCCAGAGAAGACAGTTTCTTCTTTGGTGCTAGGGAGGCAAGCGCAGGTGTGGGTTCTCGAGGAATCTGGCAAAGGTTTCCATTCCAGTGGAACAAGACCAGGACCGCCAGGACGACAAGACAGATGTCATCGCCGAGCCCACTGCAGCATCATGACCAGAAGCTTTGCCGACAAAGACCACCTTTCGCCAGGATAAGATGTACTACTTGTCCCCTTTCAAATTGGCCAGTGTGGAATCCTTCCCCACCTACGTTTTGGGGGAAGAGGACCGAGGCCACTATAAGTATAGGTTAGCCACTCCTACTTCTTGAGCTTGCATTGGTTTTTCCCTTGAAGAGGAAAGGATGATGCAGCAAAGTAGAGATAAATATTTCCCTTAGTTTCAGAACCAAGGTATCAATCCAGTAGGAGACCATGCACAATTCACCGAATAGCTGCACAAAGAATCAAACAACTTGCACCCAACGCGATAAAGGGGTTGTCAATCCCTTCACGGTTACTTACAAAAGTGAGATCTGATAGAGAAAGATAAACGGTAAAGTAAATATTTTTGTATTTTTGGTTTATAGATCAGAAAGTTAAAGATTGCAAAACTAGTAAATCGGAAACTAATATTGTAGATCGGAAACTTATATGATGGAAAATAGACCCGGGGCCATAGGTTTCACTAGAGGCTTCTCTCATGATAGCATATAATACAATAACAAATTATTGCTGAGCAATTGATAGAAAAGCGCAAAGTTATGATGATATCTAAGGCAATGATCATTAATATAGGCATCACATCCGTGTCAAGTAGACCGAAATGATTCTGCATCTACTACTATTACTCCACACATCGACCGACTCATGCCTGCATCTAGAGTATTAAGTTCATAAAGAAAAGAGTAATGCATTAAGTAAGATGACATGATGTAGAGGAATTAACTCAAGCAATATGATGAAAACCTCATCTTTTTATCCTCGATGGCAACAATACAATATGTGCCTTTCTACCCCTACTAACACTGGGAAAGGACACCGCAAGATTGAACCCAAAGCTAAGCACTTTTCCCATTGCAAGAAAAATCAATCTAGTTGGCCAAACCAAACCGATAGTTCGAAGAGAATTACAAAGATATCAAATCATGCATAAAAGAATTCAAAGGAGATTCAAATAATATTCATAGATAAGCTGATCATAAATCCACAATTCATCGGATCTCGGCAAACACACCGCAAAAAGTATTACATCGAATAGATCTCCAAGAACATCGAGGACAACATGGTATTGAGAATCAGAGAGAGAGAGAAGAAGCCATCTGTTTGGTATTCCTTTTCTGCGAAACTCAAAAACAGGGAAAAAATAGGAACCGACACTAGGCTCTACGTTAATAGGTTGGTCCCAAAAGAAATATAAAATAGCATATTAATGCATATAAAACATCCAAACAGATAATATAATAGCATGGAACAATAAAAATTATAGATACGTTGGAGACGTATCAGCCACCACCATAGAGAGGGCATCCGAACCTCGTCGACTCATTCCTCACCCCCAGACTTCGTGAGGTTGTTCATCCCTTGTACTAGTTCATCCTAGGCCCCTCGTGAGGCCAGTCCACCACAAAGCAGGAGTAGGGTCTTACACCGCAAGGTGGGCCGAACCTGGGTAAACTGTCGTGTCCATCATCTTCCTTGTTCTTGTGATTGAGCTAGGCCGTGGGGTGATGGGCTGGTTGGCTGGATAGGTCGAGTCCTTCGCAGACACCCCAGAGTTTGAACCTTTCTTGGGTCTGTGTTGCCCTAAATCCGACTTATGCATAGCTACGACAGGGGGGGACATCTACATACCCATGTAGATCTCTAAGCGGAAGCGTTTAATTAACAACGCGGTTGATGTAGTCGTACACCTTCATGATCCTTTCCTATCAAGCACCAAACGTACGATACCTCCACGTTCAGCTCGAGGACGTCCTCGCCTTCTTGATCCAGCAAGAGGGGCAAAGTAGTAGATGAGTTCCGGCAGCATGATGGTGTGGTGACGGTGGTGGTGAAACTATTTCCGCAGGGCTTCGCCAAGCACAACGGATTTAGAACGAAGGATGAACTAGAGGGAGAGGGGGCGCCAACACACGACTTGGTGAATCATGATGTCTGGCACCCCCTCCCTTCCTCTCATATATATATAGGTGGAGGGGGATGGGAGGCAGCTTAGGGCACCTGCCGTGCCCCCCTTCCATACTTGGCGCGTGGGAGAAGGAAAGGGGGCAGGCGGCCCCTAGGGCGCCTCCCCTTCCTTCTTCCTTGCATGGAGAAAGGTAGGAGGGGGCCAGCCCCTCCTCCTTCCTTCCTAGAGCCGGCGGCTAGGAGGTGGGGTGCAACAGCCCCTTGTGGATTGGTGTGATCCCCTCCTTTTGGCCTTTTAGGCCCAACAACTCCCCTTTCCTTTCGGAACCCCTTCTAGTGATCCGATAATTATCCGGTGTATTCTGGAACCCTTCCGAAGACCGAATACCATCATCCTATCTATTAATCTTTACCTTTGGACCATTTCTGAGCTCCTCGTCATGTCCGTGATCTCATCCGGGACTCCGAACAATATTCGGTCACCAACATACATAACTCATATAGTACTATACCGCCAACGAACGTTAAGCGTGCGGACCCTACGGTTTATAGAATGATGTAGACATGATTGAGACGCTTCTCCGGTCAATAACCAATAGCAGGACCTGGATGCCCATATTGGTTCCTACATATTCTACAAAGATCTTTGTCAGTCGAACCTTTATGACAACATACGTAGTTCCCTTTGTCCATCGGTATGTTACTTGCCTGAGATTCGATCGTTGGTATCTCCATAACTAGTTCAATCTCATTACCGACAAGTCTCTTTACTCGTTCTGTAATATATCATCTTGTAACTAACTCCTTAGCCACTTTGCTTGCAAGCTTCTTGTGATGTTGTATTACCTAGAGGGCCCAGAGATCCCTTTCCGTCATACGGAATGACAAATCCTAATCTCGATCCATGCCAACTCAACAGACACGTTCAGAGATACTTGTAGAGCACCTTTATGATCACCCAGTTACGAAGTGACGTTTGATACACACAAGGCATTCCTCCAGAGTTTGGAAGTTGCATGATCTCATGGTCGAAGGAACATCTATTTGACATTAACAAAGCAGTAGCAATAAACTAAACAATCATATGTTATGCTAACGGATTGGTCTTGTCCATCACATCATTCTCCTAATGACGTGATCTTGTTATGAAACGACAACTCATGTCTATGGTCAGGAAACCTTAACCATCTTTTGATCAATGAGGCTTACTAGGGACTTGGTATTTGTTTATGTATTCACACATGTATTTAAGTTTCTGATCAATACATTATAACATGAATAATAAACCTTTATCATGATTAAGGAAATATGATAATAACCACTTTATTATTGCCTCTAGGGCATATTTCCAACAGTTGTATCTTGTTTTTAGGTTTTTCTACTTTAGATAGAGATGGGTTTTTTTGTATGTACTACATGGTTAGAAGATGTGGACTGCATACATATGTGATGAGCACTACTGGTTTGCACCGTTTGTTTTTATATCAGATATGCACTACATGCATCCTTCTATGAACTGCATGTAAGTGAGACTTGTACTGTATATTAGCATGTTCCACACTCCATTTAATCCTTCTGTGCACTTCGTATAAAAGGGTCATGAGTGATAACCCACAAGTATAGGGGATCGCAACAGTTTTCGTGGGTAGAGTATTCAACCCATATTTATTGATTCGACACAAGGGGAGCCAAAGAATATTCTCAAGTATTAGCAGCTGAGTTGTCAATTCAACCACACCTGGAAACTTAATATCTGCAGCAAGGTATTTAATAGCAAAGTAATATGATAGTAGTGGTAACGGTAGCAAAAGGTAATGATAACGAAAGTAATGTTTTTGGTATTTTGTAGGGATGATAGTAATAGCAGCGGAAAAGTAAATAAGCGAGGAACAATATATGGAAAGCTCGTAGGCAATGGATCAGTGATGGAGAATTATGCCGGATGCGGTTCATCATGTAACAATCATAACCTAGGGTGACACAGAACTAGCTCCAATTCATCAATGTAATGTAGGCATGTATTCCGAATATAGTAATACGTGCTTATGGAAAAGAACTTGCATGACATCTTTTGTCCTACCCCCCATAGTAGCGGGGTCCTAACAGAAACTAAGGGATATTAAGGCCTCCTTTTAATAGAGTACCGGACCAAAGCATTAACACATAGTGAATACATGAACTCCTCAAACTACGGTCATCACCGGTAAGTATCCCGATTATTGTCACTTCGGGGTTAACGGATCATAACACATAATAGGTGACTATAGACTTGCAAGATAGGATCAAGAAATATCATATATTGGTGAAAACATAATAGGTTCAGATCTGAAATCATGGCACTCGGGCCCTAGTGACAAGCATTAAGCATAGCAAAGTCATAGCAACATTAATCTCAGAACATAGTGGATACTAGGGATCAAACCCTAACAAAACTAACTCGATTACATGATAACTCACATCCAACCCATCACCTAGCAAGCCTACGATGGAATTACTCACGCACGGCAGTGAGCATCATGAAATTGGTGATGGAGGATGGTTGATGATGACGATGGCGACAGATTCCCCTCTCCGGAGCCCCGAACGGACTCCAGATCAGCCCTCCCGAGAGGTTTTAGGGCTTGGCGGCGGCTCCGTATCGTAAAATGCGATGAATCCTTCTCTCTGATTTTTTTCTCTCCGAAACCAAATATATAGAGTTGGGGTTGAGGTCGGAGGAGCTCCAGCGGCCCATGAGGTAGGGGGGCGCGCCCCCACCCTCATGGAGAGGTGGTGGCCCCCCTGGTCTTCATCTTTTGCAAGGATTTTTTATTATTTCCGAATAGATGTTCCGTGAAGTTTCTGGTCATTCCGAGAACTTTCGTTTCTGCACATAAATAACACCATAGCAATTCTGCTAAAAACAGCGTCATTCCGGGTTAGTTCCATTCAAATCATGCAAGTTAGAGTCCAAAACAAGGGCAAAAGTGTTTGGAAAAGTAGATACAGCGGAGACGTATCAACTCCCCCAAGCTTAAACCTTTGCTTGTCCTCAAGCAATTCAGTTGATAAACTGAAAGTGATAAAGAAAAACTTTTACAAACTCTGTTTGCTCTTGTTGTTGTAAATATGTAAAGCCAGCATTCAAGTTTTGAGTAAAGACTATGACTAACCACATTCACAATAACGCTTAGGTCTCAAGTTTACTAGCGAGTAATAATAATAAATCTCGGATGACAACACTTTCTCAAAACAATCATAATATGATATAACAAGATGGTATCTTGCTAGCCCTTTCTGAGACCGCAAAACATAAATGCAGAGCACCTTTAAAGATCAAGGACTTACTAGACATTGTAATTCATGGTAAAAGAGATCCAGTCAAGTCATACTCAATGTAAAATAACAGTAATGAATGCAAATTACAGCGGTGCTCTCCGACTGGTGCTTTTTAATAAGAAGATGATGACTCAACATGAAAGTAAATAGATAGGCCCTTCGCAGAGGGAAGCAAGGATTTGTAGAGGTGCCGGAGCTCGGTTTTGAAATAGAGATGAATAATATTTTGAGCGGTATACTTTCATTGTCAACACAACCACCAAGAGATGACAATATCTTCCATGCTACACACATTATAGGCGGTTCCCAAACAGAGTGGTAAAGTTTATACTCCCCTCCACTAACAGGCATCAATCCATGGCTTGCTCGAAACAACGAGTGCCTCCAACTAACAAGAGTCCCAGGGGGAGTTTTGTTTGCAATTATTTTGATTTGATTTGCATAAAGCATGGGACTGGGCATCCCGGTGACCAGCCACTTTCTCGTGAGTGAGGAGCAGAGTCCACTCCTCTTGAGAATAACCTGCCTAACATGGAAGATACGGACAACCCTAGTTGATACATGAGCTATTCGAGCATACAAAACAGGATATTTATTTGAAGGTTTAGGGTTTGGCACATACAAATTTTCTTGGAACGACATGTAGATACCGTATATAGGTAGGTATGGTGGACTCATATGGAATAACTTTGGGGTTTATGGAGTTGGATGCAGAAGCAGTATTCCCGTTTAGTACAGGTGAAGGCTAGCAAAAGACTGGGAAGCGGCCAGTTAGAGAGCAACAACAGTCATGAACATGCATTAAAATTAATCGACACCGAATGCAAGCATGAGTTGGATATAATCCACCATGAACATAAATATCATGAAGGCTAATTTGATTTTGTTTCAACTACATGCGTGAACATGCGCCAAGTCAAGTCTTAATTCATTCAGAGGAGGATATCACCCTATCATACCACATCACAACCATTTTAATAGCATGTTGGCACGCAAGGTAAACCATTATAAGATCCTAGCTAATCAAGCATGGCACAAGAAACTATGATCTCTAGTTGTCATTGCAAACATGTTTATTCATAATAGGCTGAATCAGGAACGATGAACTAATCATATTTACAAAAACAAAAGAGGTCGAGTTCATACCAGCTTTTCTCATCTCAGTCAATCCATCATATATCGTCATAGTTGCCTTTTAGTTGCACGACCGAATGATGTGAATAATAATAATAGTGCACGTGCATTGGACTAAGCTGGAATCTGCAAGCATTCAATAAACAGGAGAAGACAAGGCAATATGGGCTCTTTTATCAGATCAGCAATAATGCATATAAGAGCTACTTCAACAATTTAATCATGGTCTTCTCCTATCGACCCCCAAAGAAAAGAAATAAAACTATTTACACGGGAAAGCTCCCAACAAGCAAAAGAAGAACAAGAAATCTTTTTGGGTTTTCTTTTTAATTACTACTACAAGCATGGAAAGTAAACTAGTTAAAAGCTACAACTAATTTTTTTGGTTTTTCTTAAGGTTTATCAAACACACAAGAAGAAAGCATAAAAAGTAAAATAAACTAGTATGGATGATACAATGAAAAAGTATGAGCACCGACATCTAGCAATGAGTGTGTGAACATAAATGTAATGTCGGTGAGAAATACGTACTCCCCCAAGCTTAGGCTTTTGGCCTAAGTTGGTCTATGGCCACGGTTGGCCTGACGAATATCCATAATAATAGTTGAGGTCATACTGAGATGCAGCGACTATCGCCTCCTGAGCTGCAGCATGGAGACGAGCGGCCTCCGCCCTCTTCTCGTACTAATCTGCCTACTCTCTGGTAATAACATATCTTCCTTTTGCCTGATACACTACAAAAAATGCAGTCAATTACGACTCCCCATTGTGGTCGTTGATTCGTCATATTTATCGTTTATTGACCTTTTTTAACCAAATTCAGAAGGTCAACAGTTGGCCGTTAAGAACGAACAAACTTGATCTTTTTGGAATTTTGGTCATAGATAGACTAATGACCAAAATTTTAGAAAGGTCACTACCCACTTGCCCGAGCCACGTAGGATCTGACGTGGCTGGCATTGTTAGTGACCAAATGGAATCATCATAAATTTCATAGCCCAGTCCACCAATCTAGCCTACATGGGCCTGGCCAAATACCTATTTTTTATTGAAATGGTCTGATTTATTTGGACTGATGGATTATTTTCAGAAGCATGCATATCTCACATATGAAAACAATTACAACAGAATACAATATTGCAGATAAATTGTATATTTCATTTCAGTAGCACATCACATGAAATACAATACATCATCCATTAACTCCTCTACACAGCAAGGTCCAAGATCCAACAAGTGCACAAGTGCACAACAAAATAATGCTACAAGTGCAAGTGCACAACAAAAAGACTCAACAAGTGCACATGCGCACAACAACATAGTTCTACAAAGATCGGACGAGATGGGCAAATTTTAGTTGATCACACATAACATCAATGAGAAATGAAGCTTCTCCTGCCCTTCGCTTCTTTGGAGTGCTTCAGATCATCCTGGTAATTGGAACAATCAAACATAAGAAAGCACACAAAATATGAGCAAACAAAAGATAAATGGATGTTTTACATTCAGCAATTAACACAAGACTAAGACATGTTCCCATAGAAATTTCAGGAATTGCAAGATTATTCTTGTGTTAGCTCAACACTTTGTGCAAAAACAACTCACATTAATAACTTCCAACATGAAGAGATGTGAACCATATATCTTTAACACGGTAAAATAAACAGCACCGACATGAGCACCACAACACAACACAACTCATATACCACCAAACCAAACTCAACACAAACAACACATGCACACAAAGTATGCATGGCTGAAACACAACCTCATATGTAGACTTTAACTTAATTCATGAGTTTGAATCGAAGGAGTAACAATCAGAACCATTTCCTGTAGTGATGTCGACCTTTATTGTTAAACAGGAAAATGCTAACAACTAGTTACAAAGATAAACATAATCCTCCCAGAAGAGTCTTGGCAATTTGCATTAAATATTAACATGGTTGCAAAACTTCAGTTTGAGGGTAGCATGTTTCTTTAGCCTTTACTTGACTGGAATTACAAAATGAAGCACATGAACAAATCATATGAACAAGCAACCCCATGAAGACCGCTCACTTGAATCTTGTTTATACTTTTCTTGCAGATTAAGATGTGGGGGAAGAGTGTTACCTTGATGGGATCTCAGTAGTAGCATACAACCTGGATAGTGTAGACTAACTCCGGAGGAAAAATATTACATTTTCTCGAAGGTGAGATTGAGCTAGACATTGCCGAAAAATCCTTGCATTCACTTGGTTCAGATCTTCCCTATGAGGTGATGAGCATTCCACTGCAGCAAACCAATAGATAAAAATCAAAATACAACCACTTTCATAGAGACAACTACAAGCCAACTTTAGCTAATACGACTTCTATAGCATGCAAGATGTTTCTTAGATCAACAAAAGTTGGATGAACATTCTAAAATCAATCTAATAACTAGACTAACATATAAAAGCAGATTGAACAAAAACAAGACCAAAAGGTACGACGGGGAACCCTTGAGCGACATATAAAGAGTAGAGTATTCAATGAAGGTCATATTTTCCACAAGACTGATCAAAACAAGAAATATTCGAGTCTACTAATTTAATACTGAATCACATAACATCATAGGAGAAAACAATGATTTTCAAGTTTAACTAAGACATGCATATAGGCTAAGGAATAGTAAGTCATAGCCAAAAGCATTTCGACTTCCATTTATTTGCACCCACACAATCATCATGTGCTCACAGTTCAGATCAAGTTATTTAATTATGTAGCTCCGCATTGTTGCTGGTCTGACTAAACTCGTCCTCTAGCATACGGGGATACGACAATTTGATTAGGTAAGGATTATATGGATATAAAAGGACATTGCTACAAGGGAAAGCCTGCTGTGGTGTTTGCAGATTATTTGCAGCTGGCACTTATCAACATTATTGACATTGTTTATGACTTGGAAGTCAGTAAGACACTAGCTCAGCTGGTGTAGAGAAATTGATTATACATGTTTGTGTTACTACACTGACTGAGGGTTCCCATGGAACACTCTCAACTAAACAAGCTTTTTCTCAGTGATGAGAGTATCTACTTGCTCTCTCTATAATCAGTGAGGATTTTGTTCTTACCATGCATGTCCAGGCATAATTATGCAAAACGACTTTGTCCATCTATGGTAAGATACACGAACATGCGTCCGTGCACTACTCATGCATGCCAATAATTTGTTTGTTTGTACACTAGCTGAAAACGGGTGACACAGTTAAGAAAATGGCATGAACATATATCTTCTCTGGCTGCAAATAACATAGCAGCAGATACTGTACTGAACCAACCATTGATAAATTCCCTCAGCGACGCTGGCACCTTCAGAGCAGCAGGTTTTAGTTCCTATACATAGCAGCAGATTTGGCACATTCAGACATTAATTTGAGCAGCCACAAACACCTTCATCGATCATTAGTGCTCAGAAAGAAAAGAAAGAGACTGACCGATGCTGAACTCTAAGGCAAGGACGGTAGTGAGGATGACCCAGACGGGGCTGCGAACGCATGCATCTCCGTTGCCACTGCGAGCGCCGCCGCCCGCCACACAGGCCGATCGTCCGGTGCCTCATCGCCGCCGACGCCGGGGCCATTGGAGTTGACCCAGTCAAGCGACGCGGCTCACCCAGCACCCGCTGGTCCGGCGACAAGCACAACGTTCGCTGCTCCAGCAGAGGTGGCAGTGAACACATCGGTGAGGCGGTGATCCGTCAAGCCCCGCCCTCCGTTGTGACGCGCGCGGTTGGTGCAACAGCGATTCTAGGTACCCGCCGCCGTCGAGGTATGTTCCCACCACCGTCCTGGTGACCTGCCGCCATCGAGGTCTGTTCCCACCGCCGTCCTGGTGACCTGCCACCGCAGCCGCGGGATGGTTAGGCCAGATCCGTGTGTGGATTGGATGGATCTGGCCAGATCGAGGCTCGACGAGGAGGAGGGGAGTGGTTCGTGGCCTCGTGGGAGAGTCCCAGACCCGGGGCAAGGGGAGGGGGTGGCGGCGCTGGAGGGGATTCAGGAGGAGTTAGGGTTTCATACATTTTATATGACATGGGCTGCTCCGGTTTGGGCCGAGAAGACGCCCGTGGGTAATCGATTTGCAGAAAAATAGGCTGGGAAATTTGGCGCGAGCTGAAAAATTGGTGGACATATGGCGCGAGCCTTTATTAGGAAATGAGTTGGCATGAGCATATAACTGTTTATCAGTAGTCAGTGGGTTCGATAAAAACTACTAGTGCCACTAGTGTATAAGAAAAAGGTATTAGGTTCTTGTTGGCAAAAAAGTATTCTATTTTGCTACTTCCTCCGTTTCATAATGTACGACAAAAAACATCTTACATTATGGGACAATTACATTATGAGACGGAGCAAGTATTACGTAGCAAACTAACTTGAATTATATGGGCTTAATGGTCAGCTTATATTGCATAAGGTTTTGATTTTGATTTTTTTTCAAATGGAATCGTGTTAAAAATGAATATTCATGAAACGACAAATATCAACAGTATGACCCATATATACACAAGTCCTAAAGATCTTTTTTTTATTTGGATATGAAATAATATTGATAATCCTCAAAAATACAAAAGGGTTGAAGCAAATTTGAATCCTCCAACAATTTTAAAGTTTTTCAATTGAAAGTAAACAAAAAACTATAAAAGCGAAGCCCTTGCATTTTTTAACACCTGTCGGGTGTAGATATATCATGTTGGTCCTGCATGCGTAGGTTGATTTGACACGCATGACTGACACATAAACAAAATTATTGCATGTATACATGACACAGAGGCAAAATTGTTGACGTGCCTACTCACTCACCCTTACTTGGGCCTATGAACATATTAATTTGGTTAAGGTGGACCAATAATATGGCCATGGATAGTGCTACAAATTTTATGACCAATTGACGTGATGCGGCTATGACCTTTTTGACAGATATTGTCACAATGGTGGAGGTTTGGACCCCTCTGGTCAGCCCTTGACCATTTCATCAATTTTGGTCACTGATCTATGACCACTAAACCATGGTCGGTATATTTTTGTCATAAACGGACATACTTCTTGTAGTGCCTGTTTAATTTTTTTATATATTCCTAGAGAAAACTATGTTGAAAAATGTTAGTAGCAATGATGTGGATTGGATCCGTGATCTTAGGATTAACCTTATTGCTGCACAGAAGTATTATGTCCTTGATGCACCGCTAGGTGACAGACCTATTACAGGAGTAGATGCAGATGTTATGAACGTTTGACAAAAGCTCGGTATGATGACTACTTGATAGTATAGTGCACCATGCTTAAATGGCTTAGAATCGGGACTTCAAAGACGTTTTGAACGTCATGGACCATATGAGATGTTCCAAGAGTTGAAGTTAATATTTCAAGCAAATACCCAAGTTGAGAGATATGAAGTCTCCAACAAGTTCTATAGCTAAAAGATGGAGGAGAATAGATCAAGAAGTGAGCATGTGCTCAGATTGTCTACGTACTACAATCGCTTGAATCAAGTGGGAGTTAATCTTCCAGATAAAATAGTGATTGACAGAATTTTCTAGTCACCATCACCAAGTTAGTAGAACTTCGTGATGAACTATAATATGCAAGGGATAACGGAAACGATTCCCAAGCTCTTCGTGATGCTGAAATCGACGAAGGTAGAAATCAAGAAAAATATCAAGTGTTGATGGTAGACAAGACCACTAGTTTCAAGAAAAGGGCAAAGGGAAGAAAGGGAACTTCAAGAAGAACGACAAGCAAGTTGCTGCTCAAGTGAAGAAGTCCAAGTCTAGTCCTAATAAGCCTGAGACTAAGTGCTTCTACTGCAAAGAGACTGGTCAGTGGAAGCGGAACTGCCCCAAGTATTTGGCAGATAAGAAGGATGGCAAAGTGAACAAAGGTATATTTGATATACAGATTATTGATGTGTATTTTACTAGTGTTCGTAGCAACCCCTCGGTATTTGATACTGGTTCAGTTGCTAAGAGTAGTAACTCGAAACGGGAGTTGCAGAATGAACATAGACTAGTTAAGGGTGAAGTGACGATGTGTGTTGGAAGTGGTTCCAAGATTGATATGATCATCATCACACACTCCCTATACTTTCGGGATTAGTGTTGAACCTAAATAAGTGTTATTTGGTGTTTGAGTTGAGCATGAATATAATTTGATCATGTTTATTGCAATACGGTTATTCATTTAAGTAAGAGAATAAATTGTTGTCCTGTCTACATGAATAAAACCTTATATGGTTACACACCCAATGAAAATAGTTCGTTGGATCTCGATCGTAGAGGCAATAATAAAGTTATTATTTATTTCCTTATATCATGATAAATGTTTATTATTCATGCTAGAATTGTATTAACCGGAAACATAATACATGTGTGAATACATAGACAAACAGAGTGTCACCAGTATGCCTCTACTTGACTGGCTTGTTGATCAAAGATGGTTATGTTTCCTAGCCATAGCCATGAGTTGTCATTTGATTAACAGGATCACATCGTTAGGAGAATGATGTGATTGACTTGACCCATTCTGTTAGCTTAGCACTTGATCGTTTAGTTTGTTGCTATTGCTTTCTTCATGACTTATACATGTTCCTATGACTATGAGATTATGCAACACCCGTTTACTGGAGGAACACTTTGTGTGCTACCAAACGTCACAATGTAACTGGGTGATTATAAAGGTGCTCTACATGTGTCTCCAAAGGTACTTGTTGGGTTGGCGTATTTCGAGATTAGGATTTGTCACTCCGATTGTCGGAGAGGTATCTCTGGACCCTCTCGGTAATGCACATCACTTAAAGCCTTGCAAGCATTGCAACTAATGAGTTAGTTGCTGGATGGTGTATTACGGAACGAGTAAAGAGACTTGCCGTGTAACGCCCCGAGACTGATGTGCCAGGTGTCCTCCGCTTATTTGCTGTTGTTGGCTTTTCATTGCTTGCGTGTCATGCATCTCATATCATGTCATCATGTGCATTTCATTTGCATACATGTTCGTCTCATGCATCCGAGAATTTTCCCCGTTGTCCGTTTTGCAATCCGGCGCTCCTATGTCACCCGGTGCCCCTTTCTACCTCTTTTCGTGTGCGGGCATTAAACATTTTCGGATTGGACCGAGACTTGTGATGCGGCCTTGGTTTACTACCGTAGACCGCCTGTCAAGGTTCGTGCCATTTGGACTTTGTTTGATACTACAACGGTTAACCGAGGGACCGAAAAGGCCTCGTGCGTGTTGCAGCCCAACACCCCTCCAAAGTGGCCCAAAACCCACCAAAACCCCCTCCATCATCTCGATCGTTCGATCACGATCGCGTGGCCGCAAACCGCACCTCATTTGGAGTCTCCTAGATCCCTCTACCTATAAATATGTGCACCCCGTCCAAATCTCGGGTCCCGAAAGCCTAAAAATTCCTCTCCGCGTGCCGGACATGTCCGTGCCGGACATGTCCGTCCCGGACCGGACGTAATCGCGCCGCCGTCCGCCGCCAGTCAGCGCCTGCCACATGGCCGCTCCACCCGCCGCCGCCGTCCGGCCCGTCCGGCCCGCAGCAGGCCCGCATGGGCCCATCTCAGCGCCGCCGCCCCACGCCCGGCTCTCCTCCGCCCGAGGCGCTCCTCCCACTGCCCGCCGACGGTCCTCCGCGCCGCGCCGCCGCGATGGCTCGCCGCACCGACCTTCGCCGGTGCACGCCCGCCACCATCGCCGGCGCAGCTCACGGCGCCGCCTCCTGCACGGCTCGCCACCGCCCCGCCGACCCCATTTCAAATTTAAGATAAATTTAAACATGATGCACACTCTAATGCTTGAACTAGCTAGGGTGTGACACTTGTTGGGATATCACAATACCTCTTATTTAATTAGTGCATCTATATACTTGGTAAAGGGTGGAAGGCTCGGCCTTATGCCTGGTGTTTTGTTCCACTCTTGCCGCCCTAGTTTCCGTCATATCGGTGTTATGTTCCCGGATTTTGCGTTCCTTACGCGGTTGGGTTATAATGGGAACCCCTTGACAGTTCGCCTTGAATAAAACTCCTCCAGCAATGCCCAACATTGGTTTTACCATTCGCCACCTAGCCTTTTCTTTCCCTTGGGCTCTGCAGACTCAAGGGTCATCATTATGTTAGCCCCCCGGGCCAGTGCTCCTCTGAGTGTTGGTCCAAACTAGAGCCCCTTGCAGCGCCACCTCGGGGAAACTCGAGGGCTGGTTTTAGATGTACGGATTGCTCATCTGAGTGTGCCCTGAGAACGAGATATGTGCAGCTCCTATCGGGATTTGCCGACACATTCGGGCGGTGTTGCTGGACTTGTTTTACCATTGTCGAGGATGTCTTGTAACCTGGATGCCGAGCCTGATCGGATTGTCTTGGGAGAAGGAATATCCTTCGTTGACCATGAGAGCTTGTGATGGGCTAAGTTGGGACACCCCTGCAGGGATTTGAACTTTCGAAAGCCGTGCCCACGGTTATGGGCAGATGGGAATTTGTTAATGTCCGGTTGTAGATAACCTAAAGTTGACCTTAATTAAAATGCACCAACCGCGTGTGTAACCGTGATGGTCTCTTCTCAGCGGAGTCCGGGAAGTGAACACGGTGTTGGAGTTATGTTTGACGTAGGTTGTTCTAGGATCACTTCTTGATCATAGTTTCTCGACCGTGATTTGCCTTCTCTTCTCGCTCTCATTTGCATATGTTAGCCACCATATATGCTAGTCGCTTGCTGCAGCTCCACATCATACCTTTACCTTACCCATAAGCTTAAATAGTCTTGATCGTGAGGGTGTGAGATTGCTGAGTCCCCGTGACTCACAGATACTTCCTAAACCAGCTTGCAGGTGCCGTTGAACCGTGCAGGTGACACAACCAAGCTCAAGGAGGAGCTCGATGAAGATCTTGTCCATTGTGTTGTTTTATTTCCAGTTTGATCAGTAGTGGAGCCCAGTTGGGGTCGATCGAGGATCTGTGTAGCATTTTGGGTAGTCTTCTTTTATTTTGGTTCCGTAGGTGGGACCTTGATTATATTTGGATGATGTAATGCTTTATTCATGTATTTGTGTGAAGTGGCGATTGTAAGCCAACTATGTATCTTTTCCCTTATTGTATTACATGGGTTGTTTGCGAAGATTACCTCACTTGCGACATTGCTTTCAATGCGGTTATGCCTCTAAGTCGTGCTTCGACACGTGGGAGATATAGCCGCATCGAGGGCGTTACAAGTTGGTATCAGAGCCTTCCCCGACCTTAGGAGCCCCCTGCTTGATCGAATCGTTGGCGTTATTGAGTCTAGAAATGTTTTGAGTCATTTAGGAATTATATATATCGGAGAGTTAGGACTTCTTTTTACTCCTCAGTCCCTTCGCCGCTCTGGTGAGGCATCCTGACATAGAGTTTTGACTCTTCTGTTCTGAAATTTCACTAAAAAAATTTAGGATCACGCGGGTATCTTGGAATCGTTCCGATGGTTTTGTGATGAGAACATTGTTCTTGGTGCCTCCTGTCATTTAGGGGTTGTGGCAGTGTCCCGGGGAGTTGAGCTCCGAGGTGTTGTCGTCACAATTTTATCATTGCAGTTCTGGAATACCTGAGTTTAGTTTCGCCGACATCGAAAATCTCTCTTATGCAGTTGTTGGTGAGATAACCTCGACGCCACCCAGTACTGGGCGGGAGTTCGGGAGTATTGCCATAACTCGTATAACGGATGCTTTTCGAAGGTTGAGGTAGACGATTTCCGAAGGATTCTTGGTTATGTGTTGAAGGATGGATACAGCTGGATGTAGGATTTGTTAGTTTGGGTGAGATATTATGCTTCCCCTATATCCCCAACACCTGATTGCATAACTGGGAAAATTTCGGGAGTTTATAAGTGGGAATTCAAGTAGCTCTTAGGATATTTTTCCAACGGATGTATGATATGAAATTGGGGTTCAACGTCTAGTGGTCTGCCTATCCACGGTTGGTTTTACAGTGGTCTCGTTGTGTATTAAAGAGTCCTTGGCTATGCCGACTTGGGGACGCTTCGTATGTCATGTGCACTGCCTTGTACATGATGCTGCTGTACGATCGAGCCCGTGTAGGCCCCACCACGAAAACTTCGGACAAAATCTCTATCATATGTTCGTTCCGGCTTATTCTGTAAGCCAATCCTTTGTTTTGTTTTGAGTTGTGGTATTCGAGTTGCTTCGAAGTCAAATGTTGATTCCATACCTTCCCCAAATGGTGTTCTCATACTCCGATGTGAATATCAATCCTTCTTGATCATCAAGATTGTTTTGCCAATCCTTTTTAACCGGCGTGCTTCTCTTCAAGTGGATCCGATCATTTCAACATCCAAAAGACCAAGTATCAGTTCTTCTCAACGGTGTTTGTTTCATCCCTCTCCAAGTTGCCTTTGTTTTTCCTGCCCTCCCTCCCTTGTTTTTTTTCTTCAAGGACTCATATATCTTAATAAAGTATCCTTTTTATTCATGTGAAGACTCTTCATTCTTGTCTTTGAATGTTCTTATCCGGTGATACTCATGAAGATACTAACGGAGCCTCAAGTTCATCTTTATTCGTTCTTTTTCTTCTTCGGTGGATTCAAGTCAAGTTTTGTTGATCATACCTTTTTTCCTTGTTTCAATGCTTTCTCATGCCGGTGCACCTCATTATCATTCAACTTCTCACTATTTATTATTCCACAGTGCTGAAGATATCTTGAAGATTCGTGTTTCCACTCTACATCCGTTCAAGCTCTTTCGAGGATGTTCCCTCATTCAACTCATTTAATTCAACCGGTGCTTTCTCTCTTTTGAATCATTCTACAATGTTTCTTTTGAGTGGGCCCTAACCCACAGGTCTTTTTCCAGGATCTTACCTGACTCTTCTAATTCTACCGGAGCTATTCTAAAAATTCATTTCAAAGTTTGACGTAAGAATGAATTTTCTTCAGTCAGATGTGTTTCTCCAAGATCTCTCAATTTCTTTTCATCTATGGTTCAACCTTTCTAATATTCATTCAGGAGTGCCTCAACAATTCATGGTGGTGTTTCTCGTCGTCATTCTCGGATTTGAAGACCGAAGAAGACTTTTCTCTTAATCTTTCTCCGTTCTCTTCAAGATTCGTGGTTCTAGTTCAAGGCCATCCTCTCATAATTGTTTTCGATTGTGAGAATTCTTTTCACCCATCCGGAGCTTTTCATGAGTTGTTTTTCCATTTCTTTCCCCGAAGGCCATCTTTTCAAATATTATTCATTCTAGCTTTCAGCTCTCATCCTCCTAATTTTACCAGTGCATCGATCAAATATCCTCTAATCAGTGCATGATCTCTTCGTTCTCTCATATATAAAATCTCTCAAGCATCTTCATTCATTTGTTAATTCTTCCCGGTGTTTCTTTATCCTCTCTTCTTTCATTTTTAATTCTTACGGTGGTTCGTTCAAGATTTGTATTCCTTCATTATCATATCAATGTATTCGTTGGTGAAATCGTACCGGTGGTCCATTGAGTTTGTGCTATGCCTCTCTTAATATTTTCTATGAGAATAAGTAATATGCCAAACCGTTGTTTGTCATCAATTTAATTAGTGAAGGTTAAGCATAATATAATTTTTATGCTTGTTTCATCCATATGTTAATCATTTCTTCCGGAGTTTGTTCACGATGATTAAATTCTTGGTTTCAAGTGCTCGTCTTTCTTTTTCGGAGTTCCAAGCTCTCTCAATTATATCACCACAGAGATTCATCTAAATCATTCCAAGGCTTCACCTTATATTCTCAACTTCTCTTTCTTTCTATCATCCCTTCATTACCGGAGTTCTTCACGGAGGCGCTACATGATGGTTCATCCAG
The DNA here is from genome assembly GCA_034509565.1 of Triticum monococcum. Classification (NCBI taxonomy): domain Eukaryota; kingdom Viridiplantae; phylum Streptophyta; class Magnoliopsida; order Poales; family Poaceae; genus Triticum; species Triticum monococcum. The sequence continues at coordinate 67,284,958 of CM067842.1, read as the reverse complement.
GATTTAATTCCTTCTCGAAGTGTTCATCAAGTTTCTTTTCAAAGGAGGTCAAGTATTCTTCATCTTGCAATCCGGAGTGCAATTCTTTTCTTTCGTATCATTCGACATGGTATTACGTCATTCTTGATAATTTGAGTTCATGTTTCATGATTCACATGTTGTTAAGAATTAGGTATTTTAAATCCATCAATCCCTTCGTTGGAGTTATCTTGGGTTATATTTCACCTAAAGCTTTCCCTAAGGATTGTTGCTATTTATGGTGCTTATAAATGACACAAGTTCTTCATTTATCCTCCCGGTGGAATAAGTTTCTCGTCTTCTTGTTCATATCAATCCAATCTATTGTTTCCATTGGTGGCAGAATTTCACCTCGTAGTTTTGAGATGTTCTTCATAAGCCCACAACAAGCTTACTCTTTTCGTTGTTGGTTTTTACAACAATTCCGTTCGACCCTCCTCCTAAGGATGCCTTTTCAAGCTCTTTTGTGGCAGAAGTTGGCATTTTCTTCTCCATTCTCCTATTTCAATTATCTATCTTCTATTCTTTTGTTCCGGAGGCATTACGATGTTGTTCTTTTCACCCATCATCTCGTTTTGTCAAAGATCATGTTCTTTTCATGCCTATTCATTTAACCGGAGTGTTGTGCCCTTTTGCTCAAGTTCTTTTCGCCTTATCAAGTCTTGCATCTCTTTTCAACCGGAGTGCCATACGAATTTGTTCTTCTTTGTTCCTCTTTCCTAACGGAGTGCTTTCAACTTCGTTCATCTCCATTGTATTCTTTCCTCAAAATGGCTTAACCTTCTCAAGGTTCTTTGGTCTCACTCGTTTGTCAAAGAAGCAACTTAGCTTTACCTCTCCTCTTTCTCTTCCGTTTTGCCTCCGGTGCCATTCTAGATCTTGGGACGAGATCCTCTCGTAGTGGTGGAGTGTTGTAACGCCCCGAGACCGATGTGCCAGGTGTCCTCCGCTTATTTTCTGTTGTTGGCTTGTCATTGCTTGCGTGTCATGCATCTCATATCATGTCATCATGTGCATTTCATTTGCATACATGTTCGTCTCATGCATCCGAGCATTTTCCCCGTTGTCCGTTTTGCAATCTGGCGCTCCTATGTCACCCGGTGCCCCTTTCTACCTCTTTTCGTGTGTGGGCGTTAAACGTTTTCGGATTGGACCGAGACTTGTCATGCAGCCTTGGTTTACTACCGGTAGACCGCCTGTCAAGTTTCGTGCCATTTGGACTTCGTTTGATACTCCAACGGTTAATCGATGGACCGAAAAGGCCTCGTGCGTGTTTCAGCCCAACACCCCTCCAAAGTGGCCCAAAACCCACCAAAACCCCCTCCATCATCTCAATCGTTCGATCACGATCGTGTGGCCGCAAACCGCACCTCATTTGGAGTCTCCTAGATCCCTCTACCTATAAATATGTGCACCCCGTCCAAATCTCGGGTCCCGAAACCCTAAAAATTCCTCTCCGCGCGCCGGACATGTATGTCCCGGATCGGACATAATCGCGCCGCCGTCCACCGCCAGTCAGCGCCTGCCACGTGGCCGCTCCACCCACCGCCGCCGTCCGGCCCGCCCGGCCCGCAGCAGGCCCACGCGGGCCCATCTCAGCGCCGCCGCCCCACGCCCGGCTCTCCTCCGCCCGAGGCGCTCCTCCCGCTGCCCGCCGGCGGTCCTCCGCGCCGCGCCGCCTCTTGCACGGCTCGCCGCCGCCCCGCCTTGCTCGCTGCCCCGCCAACCCGCGCCGGCCCCGCACCATCCTTCGCCGGCGCGCCCGTCTCCGGCGACCGGCGCCGCGCCCCGGCGACCACGCCCTCCCTCCGGCGATCGTCGTCTTCTCTGGCGAGCATCCTCGTTTTGTGTGCCACTATAGTACCGGATCCAGATCCAGATCCAAACGAGACGGTTGACTTTCTTCCCGAAACCCTAGTTTTTTGCAAACTTCATCGCATCATAAATCCGCATCCATAGCTCCGTTTCGTTCGTGTAGCATATCAAAATGTTCGTCTCGATGAGTACATCATTTCATCTCATTGCATCATTTTCATTTGAGCTCATCTTGATGCCCGAAATGCTGTTGGAAGAGGGCTATGTGAGGAATTTGCCAGATCTGTTTTAGCAAATGGCAATTTGTCATTTTTGCCATGATTAATGTGTGCATGCTATGATGTTGAGCTCTACATGTGTTTTGTTATATGCCATGCCATCTTTACAGGGGTGTATGCCATGTATTTTTTTGATATTTGTGGTGACTAGCACAAGCTTGCAAAGTAGCGTAATCGGTAATGCTGATTTCAGGGACTTAGAATTTCACTAAGTCCTTGTCCTGTTTTTGTTGTTATGCCATATGTTCATGTTGTTTCCTAGTGATCCCTGCCTCTTTTGAGGATGATCAGTAAGGATGTTTTGTTAACATTATGGTGCTCTATCCATCCATGTCTTTGTTTGCATTTATGAAGCATCCTAGCTTGAGTCAATCGAGCTCTACTTTTGCTATAAAATAATCCTGGCAGATTGTTGACATGTTTAACGATTTTGCCGAGGATGTTGCTATTGATCCATGCATGCTATGTTGTTGTTCTTGCCATGTCTAGCTTCTATGCCATGTCTTCTTGATGGGTGTATGCTTAGTTTTTCATGTCATGCTTTGTAGTGAGTGCATCGAGCTCGTAAACATGCCTTCTCGTTAACTGTTTTGCATGCTCCAGTTTTTCACTAAGTCTGAATCTGTTTATTTTTTTGCTAGGTTCACATGCTTGAAATTGTATTTTCTGATCCCTTTTGGCTCAAGGTCACTAAGGGACTTTTGTTAAGTGCTTTGAGTATCTTCATGTCATGCCTTTCTTTGCCATGATATGTTCCTGTAGCATGTAGTTTTCATGCTATAAAGTTTTCTTCCTGATGATAAATTCCTGATATGCTATTATTTTCACTAAGTCTGAAACCTGTTATCTTTTGCACTTTTGCCTTGCTTGTTTGAACCTGTTAATGGCTGAATTAGCCGTAGCTCGGTGTTCATCTTTTTTCAAGCATCATGAGTGGATCCCTGCCATGTATTTTGTTGTCATGTTTGAGTACAGTGTCTTATTTATCTTGATGCATTTAGATGGCTACTTGCTGATTATTGCAGACCGGTGCCATATTTGTTTTGCTTGCCATTTCCAAACCGTGCATCCGATTCCGGTGATCTTTATATCATCTCAACCGAAATCACCTCACCTTTCCAGTGGCACTCTTGGTTTTCCAAGTTGAGACCAGGTTCAATCATTCCTTCCCAAATCATGCATATGCATCACATACCGCATCCCGCATATCGTACCATGTTCGTGTGTTGGTTGTTTACAATGTTGTGTGCTTCTTTCCGGTATTGCTTCTTCGGGTTGGTTCCGATAACGTCGCATTTGTGAGGACCCATTCGACTACATCCGTTTTTCTTCTTCATGGACTCGTTCTTCTTCCTTGCGGGATTTCAGGCAAGATGACCATACCCATGAAATGACTTATATCTTTGCTTGCTAGTTGCTCGCTCTTTGGCTATGCCTCTGCTGCGATATCTACCACTTGCTTATCATGCCTCCCATACTATTGAACCAAGCCTCTAACCCACCTTGTCCGAGCAAACTGTTGTTTGGCTATGTTACCGCTTTGCTCAGCCTCTCTTATAGCGTTGTTAGTTGCAGGTGAAGATTGAAGTTTGTTCCTTGTTGGAACATGAAGATGTTGTTCCTTGTTGGAACATGTTTACTTGTTGGGATATCACAATACCTCTTATTTAATTAATGCATCTGTATACTTGGTAAAGGGTGGAAGGCTCAGCCGTATGCCTGGTGTTTTGTTCCACTCTTGCCGCCCTAGTTTCCGTCATATCGGTGTTATGTTCCCGGATTTTGCGTTCCTTACGTGGTTGGGTTATAATGGGAACCCCTTGACAGTTCGCCTTGAATAAAACTCCTCCAGCAATGCCCAACATTGGTTTTACCATTCGCCACCTAGCCTTTTCTTTCCCTTGGGTTCTGCAGACTCAAGGGTCATCATTATTTTAACCCCCCGGGCCAGTGCTCCTCTGAGTGTTGGTCCAAACTAGAGCCCCTTGCAGCTCCACCTCGGAGAAACTCGAGGGCTGGTTTTAGTTGTACGGATTTCTCATCTGAGTGTGCCCTGAGAACGAGATATGTGCAGCTCCTATCGGGATTTGTCGGCACATTCGGGCGGTGTTGCTGGACTTGTTTTACCATTGTCGAGGATGTCTTGTAACCTGGATGTCGAGCCTGATCGGATTGTCTTGGGAGAAGGAATATCCTTCGTTGATCGTGAGAGCTTGTGATGGGCTAAGTTGGAACACCGCTGCGGGGATTTGAACTTTTGAAAGCCGTGCCCGCGGTTATGGGCAGATGAGAATTTGTTAATGTCCGGTTGTAGATAACCTGAAGTTGACCTTAATTAAAATGCACCAACCACGTGTGTAACCGTGATGGTCTCTTCTCGGCGGAGTTCGGGAAGTGAACACGGTGTTGGAGTTATGTTTGACGTAGGTTGTTCTAGGATCACTTCTTGATCATAGTTTCTCGACCGTGCTTTGCCTTCTCTTCTCGCTCTCATTTGCGTATGTTAGCCACCATATATGCTAGTCGCTTGCTGCAGCTCCACATCATACCTTTACCTTACCCATAAGCTTAAATAGTCTTGATCACGTGGGTGTGAGATTGCTGAGTCCCGTGACTCACAGATACTTCCAAAACCAGCTTGCAGGTGCCGTTGAACCGTGCAGGTGACGCAACCAAGCTCAAGGAGGAGCTCGATGAAGATCTTGTCCATTGTGTTGTTCCGTTTCCACTTTTATTAGTAGTGGAGCCCAGTTGGGGTCGCTCGGGGATCTATGTAGCATTTGGGGTAGTCTTCTTTTATTTTGGTTCCGTAGGTGGGACCTTGATTGTATCTGGATGATGTAATGCTTTATTCATGTATTTGTGTGAAGTGGCGATTGTAAGCCAACTATGTATCTTTTCCCTTATTGTATTACATGGGTTGTTTGCGAAGATTACCTCACTTGCGACATTGCTTTCAATGCGGTTATGCCTCTAAGTCGTGCTTCGACACGTGGGAGATATAGTCGCATCAAGGGCGTTACATGCCGGTAATGAGATTGAACTAGGTATTGAGATACCGACGATCGAATCTCGGGCAAGTAACATACCGATGACAAAGGGAACAACGTATGTTGTTATGCGGTCTGACCGATAAAGATCTTCATAGAATATGTAGGAGCCAATATGAGCATCCAGGTTCCGCTATTGGTTATTGACCGGAGACGTGTCTCCGTCATGTCTACATAGTTCTCGAACCCGTAGGGTCCGCACGCTTAACATTACGATGACAGTTATATTATGAGTTTATATGTTTTGATGTACCGAAGGTAGTTTGGAGTCCCGGATGTGATCACGGACATGACGAGGAGTCTCGAAATGGTTGAGACATGAAGATTGATATATTGGAAGCCTATGTTTGGATATCGGAAGTGTTCCAGGTGAAATAGTGATTTTACCGGAGTACCGGGAGGTTATCGGAACCCCCGGGAATCAAATGGGCCTAGGTGGAAGATAGGAGAGGAGGCAAGGGCTGGCCGCGCGCCCCTCCCCCCTAGTCCGAATAGGACAAGGAGAGGGGGGCAGCGCCCCCCCTTCCTTCCTTCTCCTCCACTCCTTCCCCCAAGTCCTAATCCAACTAGGAAAAAGGAGGGGAGTCCTACTCCCGGTAGGAGTAGGACTCCTCCTGCGCGCCTCCTCCTATGGCCGTCCGCCCCCCCCCCCCCCTTGCTCCTTTATATACAGGGGCAGGGGGCACCTCTAGACACATAAGTTGATCAAGTTGATCGTCTCTTAGCCGTGTGCGGTGCCCCCCTCCACCGTAGTCCACCTCGATAATACTGTAGCGGTGCTTAGGCGAAGCCCTGCGTCGATAGAACATCAACATCGTCAGCACGCCGTCATGCTGACGAAACTCTTCCTCAACACTCGGCTGGATCGGAGTTCGAGGGACGTCATCGAGCTGAACGTGTGCTGAACTCGGAGGTGTCGTACATTCGGTACTTGATCGGTCGGATCGTGAAGACGTACGACTACATCAACCGCGTTGTGCTAATGCTTCCACTTTCGATCTACGAGGGTACGTGGACAACACTCTCCCGTCTCGTTGCTATGCATCACCATGATCTTGCATGTGCGTAGGAATTTTTTTGAAATTACTACGTTCCCCAACAATGATCAACATAGTGATGTTCACCATTGAAAACTACTCCATCTCACGTGATGATTGGACATGGTTTAGTTGATATGGATCACATGATCACTTAGATGATTAGAGAGATGTCTATGTAAGTGGGAGTTCTTAAGTAATTTGATTAATCGAACTTTAATTTATCATGAACTTAGTACCTGATAGTATTTTGCATGTCTATGTTGTTGTAGATAGATGGCCTGTGTTGTTGTTCGTTGAATTTTAATGTGTTCCTAGAGAAAGCTAAGTTGAAAGATGATGGTAGCAACTACACAGACTGGGTCCGTAACTTGAGGATTATCCTCATTGCTGCATAGAAGAATTACGTCCCGGAAGCACCACTAGGTGACAAACCTGCTGTAGGAGCAACGCCAGATGTTGTGAACACCTGGCAGAGCAAAGCTGAGGACTACTCGATAGTTCAGTGTGCCATGCTTTACGGCTTAGAACCGAGACTTCAACGACGTTTTGAACGTCATGGAGCATATGAGATGTTCCAGGACTTGAAGTTAATATTTCAAGCAAATGCCCAGATTGAGAGATATGAAGTCTCCAATAAGTTCTACAGCTGCAAGATGGAGGAGAATAGTTTTGTCAGTGAACATATACTCAGAATGTCTGGGTACCACAACCACTTGACTCAACTGGGAGTTAATCTTCCTGATGATAGTGTCATTGAAAGATTTCTTCAATCACTGCCACCAAGCTACAAGAGCTTCGTGATTAACTATAATATGCAAGGAATGGATAAGACGATTCCTGAGCTCTTTGCAATGCTAAAGGTTGCGGAGGTAGAAATCAAGAAGGAGCATCAAGTGTTGATGGTCAACAAGACCAGCAGTTTCAAGAAAAAGGGTAAAGGGAAGAAGGGGAACTTCAAGAAGAATAGCAAGCCAGTTGTTGCTCAAGTGAAGAAACCCAAGTCTGGACCTAATCCTGAGACTAAGTGCTTCTACTGCAAAGGAACTGGTCATTGGAAGCGGAACTGCCTCAAGTATTTGGCGGAGAAGAAGGATGGCAAAGTGAAAGGTATATTTGATATACATGTTATTGATGTGTACCTTACTAATGCTCGTAGTAGTGCCTGGGTATTTGATACTGGTTCAGTTGCTAACATTTGCAACTGCAAACACGGGCTACGGATTAAGCGGAGATTGGCTAAGGACGAGGTGACGATGCGTGTGGGAAATGGTTCCAAAGTCGATGTGATCACCGTCGGCATGCTACATCTATATCTACCTTCGGGATTAGTTTTAGACTTAAGTAATTGTTATTTGGTGCCAGCGTTGAGCATGAACATTATATCTGGATCTTGTTTTATGCGAGACGGTTATTCATTTAAATCAGAGAATAATGGTTGTTCTATTTATATGAGTAATATCTTTTATGGTCATGCACCCTTGATGAGTGGTCTATTTTTACTAAATCTTGATAGTAGTGATACACATGTTCATAGTATTGAAGCCAAAAGATGCAGAGTTGATAATGATAGTGCAACTTATTTGTGGCACTGCCGTTTAGGTCAAATTGGTGTAAAGCGCATGAAGAAACTCCATTCTGATGGACTTCTGGAATCACTTGATTATGAATCACTTGGTACTTGCGAACCATGCCTCATGGGCAAGATAATAAAACTCCATTCTCTGGAACAATGGAGCGAGCAACAGAGTTATTGGAAATCATACATACTGATGTATGTGGTCCAATGAACATTGAAGCTCGCGGTGGATATCGTTATTTTCTCACCTTCACAGATAATTTGAGCAGATATGGGTATATCTACTTAATGAAATATAAGTTTGAAACATTTGAAAAGTTCAAAAAATTTAAGAGTGAAGTGGAAAATCATCGTAACAAGAAAATCAAGTTTCTACGATCTGATCATGGGGGTGAATATTTGAGTTATGAGTTTGTACTTCATTTGAAACAATGCGGAATAGTTTCGCAACTCACGCCACCTGGAACACCACAACGTAATGCTGTGTCCGAACATCGTAACCGCACTTTATTACATATGGTGCGATCTATGATGTCTCTCACTAATTTACCGCTATCGTTTTGGGGTTATGCTTTAGAGACGACTGCATTCACGTTAAATAGGGCACCATCTAAATCCGTTGAGATGAGACCTTATGAACTGTGGTTTGGCAAGAAACACAAGTTGTCATTTCTTAAAGTTTGGGGCTGCGATGCTGTCGGCGGTGCTGATCCCACGTACACCTATGGGGATCGGCGGACCGAGCCCCTTTTTGGTTCGGCAGGGGGCGGAGAATGCACGAAGAGCAGATCGAGGCGAACGCATGAACGACGCGATCAGTTTACCCAGGTTCGGGCCGCACGGATGCGTAAAACCCTACTCCTGCTTTGTTTTGTATTGTGTTCTTGCTCGGGAGCGATGAATGCTACAGTACACTTGGGTGGCTAGCGAGACCGAGCGTGAGAATGGTCGTCCCCCTCCTTGTTGCGCATGGGCCTCCTTTTATATGTCAAAGGGGTCACCGACAGGTGGCAACAGAGATGAGGGTAAAAGGGTGAAAGAGGTGGTAGTTGGCGCCACCGCTTGCTACAGTTGTATCATACCTAACCCTGACGGCAGGGGACAAAGGCATTAAATGCCTGTCTGTGTCGCCTAGACGGGGCGGAAAGGGACCGTCAGGGGCGCCACCGTTTGCCACGATGGCTCCTTGTCAGCGCCTGCTTGCCACCGCATGCCCCTGGCTGCACAGCCTCCCACCACGTATGCCAGGTACGGTCCCAGAGCGACACGTTGGTGGGTGAGCTGGAGCGCGGGCTGCGGAGTAGTAGCTTGCCGCGGCAAGCGCCTTGCCGCGGACATTGTCTTGTCGCGTCCGGGAGCTTGTCGCTCACCGGGTCTTGCCGGGACGCGCAGCGCGTTGTAGCAAGCTTCTCGAGATGTCTTGGTTGGTCTTCCCGGCAAGCTCCTCTTGCCGGGGTCTTGTCTCCTTCCCGGCAAGCTCCTCTTGCCGGGGCCTTGGATACTTTGTTCTTGGATGGCTCCAAAGGAACCATGGAGGATCTTGGCGGTCGCCCGGCAAGCCTTGTCGCGGGATGCTGCGACTGCCCGTGCACAAGTTCGGGATACTAAGGTACCCCTACTTTAGTACACCGACAGGAGCCCCCGGGCCTGGGCCATACACGGTGCCGAGCGCTGTTGGGCCAGGCCCAAAACAGTGGACGGGCACGCGCGGCCTGGGTTACGCCGTAACTCACTCCGCATCCACCGGGCCCTCCCCGCACGGCACGCGTTGAACGCGGCATCGTGGGAGAGATCGTGGGCGGTTTCCGAGGCGTCCACTCCCCACGATCACGGGGTGGGGAGAGGTCGCCCCATCCGTCGCCTCGGTTCTGCATGCCTGCCACGCGGCTCCCATGCACTTGGGGTCGCGGACGGCGGAGGCGGGAAACGGGGACGTTGTGGGTCGAGGCAGCGAGTCGGCCCCAGCTCCCTGCCTTCCCGCGTCTTGATTCGCTGAGCGGGGCGGCCGAGCCCCCACCTCGCTCCTTTATAAAGAGCAGGAGGGGAGGACGGAAGCCCGCATTCTCTCATCTTCTCCTTCCTTCAGCTTCTGCTCCCCTTTCTCTCATTCGCCATGGAGAAAGGGAACCCTGGTCCTTCATCAGTGGCGGCGAGGGTCGCCGCCAGACAGCGCATCCCTCCCTCTCCCGCACCCGTGGTGGCGGAGCCAGCCGTAAGGGGAAGAGGGAGGGGGCGAGGTCGTGGACGAGGCCGAGGTGCTCGGGGAAGATGTGGACGGGGCGGCGCGCCGGCTTCGCCTCCGCCGGCGGTTCCTCTTCCCACGGGGGTCCATATTGGGGATGACCCTTGTGAGTTCTTCGTCAGGCTGCGCCAGGCGCCTCGTCGTCGCCTCCGGCTCCCAGCTCCATTCGTGAGCGCGATGGAGCCGGACCCGCCCGAGACACTGAGACTGCACATGAGGGGCTGTGGGATCAGTGCCACGCAAGTCCGCGTTGAATCCCCAGCCCCTGATGTGATGTATCTTGGTCGAGGGTGGAAGACGTTTGCCCGTATCCACAGCTTGACGGCGGGGCTCACCCTCCATTTTAAGTTGATGGAGGGCGATCTCCTCTCCGTCAAGGTCTTCGGGTGCTTCGGCACTCGGGTGAAGTGTTGCGTGGACAGCTCCTCCGATAGCGAAGACTCCTCCTCGAGCGAGAGTGACAAGGAGGAGAGCGATAGCGGCGACGAGGGTAGCGGGCGGCAGGATGACGGGTCCAACTAGGTGTCAGGCGCCGCTCCGTGCGGCACCGGCGACCCCATCATCCGTGTCGCCGGCTCCTTGAACTCCCCGGGGACGTCTCCTTGGGCGGCTGGCGTAGGGAGGCTGCGGAAGAGGAAGAGGGCTGGCGGCAAGGCCGTCAAGTCGGAGTACGAGGGCGTGGTGCCCTCGACAGCGTGCTGACGTCCTGCCGCCTCGTCTTCGAGCCCTGCTTCCGGCGCCGCCATCACCGTCCAGCCTTCGGACGGCCCCTGGGAAGTTCTCTTGGTGTCTTCTGGCACCCGTAGCTCGCCTAGGCGCCCCTTTTGCCCTTCTCGCCTCCTTTACCTACCTCCGGAAGAGAGGGACAGGAAAGGGATTACGGGCATCTTATCTTTTTAATTTGTAAGCCTTCGGGCCTTAGTTGCATTTAAAACTTGTAATCCTCTCTTTCATGTTTTTCGTCCTCTATGGACTGTACCTGAGTGGAATGTTTTTTAATGAAAAGGGGATGCTTGCCGGGTCGTTTGTCTCGCGGGTAGAACCCACGTCAAGGAGCAAATCCTTGGTATCTTTCAGATAGACACTTCTTCCCCGGCAACAGGCCCTGCCGTCTTCCCACGTCGCTCGACCTTTCTCACGCTTTTGACGGAGGCAGGGGCGAGGCAGGTGCGGCCCCTCGTTTCATCCCTTTGCTGCCGCGACTACGACCAAACTTGGCCCCAGGAACGAGCCCCAGGGCCTAGAGTTAAGGGAGCACGGTAGTTTTCGGGAAGAAACGAGGTTTTGTATTCCCCAGTCCATAAGAGAATGCATGAAGAGGGATGAAAGACTTATCTGAGATTGAAGCCCCCGGCAACACTGGCTTGCCGTGGGTGAATCTTGGTACTTGCAGCCCCCGGCAACACTGGCTTGCCGGGGCCCAGATGCCGGTACGTCCTCCTTCTCCTTTTCGTCCTCAGGCGGTCCGGCAAGGATATGCGTGCCCTGCGAACGAAAGGAAATGAAAGAAAGGCAAAGGGACGCACACTCAACCTCTAAGTTAGGGGTTAGCCGCTGTTAAGCACTATCAACCCTAACCAAGGACGAGACTCGACCTAGCATGCATGCTATAACTCTGGGCGCCAGCGCTTCATTTACTTGTGCTCAGGGTTTGCGCCTGGCTTTGTACAAAGGATTACATGCAACAGCGGCAAGACTTGTACAAAAGGGTGGTTGCCGGACGGGGTCCGACAACCGCGCCTTACGGGTAAAACTTATGAAGATGCTCGATATTCCAGGAGTTGCTCACCGGAGTGCCATCTTCGGTCTCAAGGCGGACAGCGCCAGGCCTAGTGACTCGTTTCACCCGATAAGGGCCTTCCCACTTCGGTGTCAACTTGTTGGAATTCTTGGTGGACTGAACGCGCCGAAGAACAAGGTCGCCTTCCTCGAGACTTCTGGCGTTAACTTTGCGGCTATGATAGCGGCACAAAGCATGCTGGTAGCGAGCGGCTCGCACAGCAGCCTGAAGACGATCTTCCTCAAGGAGCAGCGCGTCATCTTGCCGCAGCTGCTCTTGCTCAAGCTCATCGCAAGCGAGCACTCGAGGTGACCCGTATACGAGTTCCGTGGGGATAACTGCCTCCGCTCCATAGACTAGAGCGAAGGGTGTCTGGCCAGTGGCTCGATTTGGCATCGTCCTGATCGACCAAAGAACCACCGGCAGCTCCTCGATCCAGTTTCTTCTGCACTTGTGCAGCCTGTCGAAAGTTCTAGTCTTGAGCCCGCGCAGCACTTCAGCATTTGCCCTCTCAGCTTGGCCGTTGCTTCTCGGGTGAGCAACAGAAGCGAAGCAGACCTTGGCGCCAAGATCTTGGACGTACTGCATGAAGGTGCGGCTCGTAAATTGTGTACCGTTGTCGGTGATTATCCTGTTAGGGATCCCAAAACGGCAAACAATCGACCTGAAGAACTTGACTGCTGACTGTGCTGTCACCTTCCTCACTGGTTCCACTTCCGGCCACTTTGTGAACTTGTCGATTGCGACGTACAAGTACTCAAAGCCCCCGACAGCTCGGGGAAAGGGGCCGAGGATATCGATCCCCCAGACCGAAAATGGCCAGGATAAAGGGATCGTCTGGAGAGCTTGAGATGGCTGGGGTATCTGCATGGAATGGAACTGGCACGCTTCACACTTGGTTACTTGTGCAGTCGCATCCTGGAGGGCTGTCGGCCAGAAGAAGCCTTGCCGGAATGCTTTTCCGACAAGGGCTCTTGCACCAATGTGGTGACCACATATGCCTCCATGTATCTCTGCCAACAGCTTCTGTCCATCTTCCCAGGGATTACACTTCAATTTCACACTGTTGAGTCTTCTTCTGTACAGTGTGTTGTCGACAAACTGGTACATACTAGACTGCCGGGCTACTCTTTCCGCTTCTTCTGGTTCCTCAGGAAGTTCTCCTGTCTGAAGGAAACGGACAATCTGCTGCGCCCATGTTGGAGCCTGTGGCTCGACAACAAGGAATAAAGGCACATCTGCTGCTGCGGGAACGTCCGATTCTACGGCAAGAGCCCGCGGCTCTGCCGGAGCTTGACGTTCCCCGGCAAGCTTGCCGGAGCAAAACTTGTCGGAAGAATCTGCTTCAACGGAACAAACCCTGGGGCTTGCCGGAGCAGACTGCTCCTCAGCATTCTTGGTGTCGATCTTGGGGACCTTTTTGGCGGCGGCTTCGGGAAGCTCTGCCGGGAAATAGTCGCTAGAAATCAACTTCCTCTTCTTGCTCTGTCCAGTTGATGGTGTTACGGACGGCTGAGTCAGCTTGAGCACAAAGATCCCTGGTTCCACAGGTAACTTAAGTGCTGCGCACTTTGACAGGCCATCGGCAATGTCGTTCTCAGCTCTTGGAACATGTTCCATTTGCAGGCCGTCAAAGCGCTCTTCTAGCTTCCTCACTTCATCAACGTAAGCTTCCATCAACGGACTCTGGTAAACCTTGTTCACTTGGCGGATGACAAGCTGCGAGTCACCCCTGACAATGAGCTTCTTAATCCCAAGTTCTGCCGCGATCCTGAGACCGGCAAGCAAGCCCTCATACTCTGCAGTATTGTTTGTCGCTTGCTCCTTGGGAAAGTGCATCTGGACTATGTACTTGAGGTGTTCTCCGGTGGGTGCGACAAGCAACACACCAGCACCGGCGCCTTGCAGCAAGAAGGCACCGTCAAAGTACATGAGCCACTCTTTGTTTGCTTCCTTGACGGGGATGCTCGTCTCCGGAATTTCTTCGTCTGGAGTTGGCGTCCACTCTGCTATGAACCCTGCCAATGCTCTGCTCTGGATTGTTGATGTACTCTCAAACTTGAGGCCAAAGCTTGACAGTTCCAGTGCCCACTCGACAATCCTGCCTGTTGCTTCTGGATTTTGCAATATCCTCTTCAGCGGAAAGCGAGTGACAACCGTGATCTCATGTGCTTGGAAGTAATGGCGCAGCTTTCTCGAGGCCATGAGGAGGCCAAAAAGCAGCTTCTGCACACCAGAGTACCTTGACCTAGCCCCCTGTAAAAGGGAGCTGACAAAGTAAACTAGGCGCTGCACCATTTTCTTCTGTATCTCCTCTTGCATCTGCGCAGATCCTTGCTTGTCGGGACCAGAGCTCGTCGGGGAAGCCCCCTGCTTGTCGCTGGATGTGCTTGCCGCGGTTGCTAGCTCATCATCTGCCTCCCTCTCCGCTACTAACACAGCACTAACCACTTGATTGGTTGCCGCTATGTATAGCAGCAACTTCTCTTGTGGTTTAGGTGCGACAAGTGTTGGAGTGGAGGACAGGTATCTCTTCAAGTCCTGCAGCGCAGCCTCCGCTTCCGGAGTCCATTTCATGGGACCTGCCTTTTTCAAAATTTTGAAAAATGGCAGGGCGCGCTCAGCAGACCGAGAGATAAACCTGCTGAGGGCAGCCACGCAACCGGCAAGCTTCCGTACATCCTTGACGCGTTTTGGTGCTTCGATCTGCTCAATGGCCTTGATCTTGTCGGGATTGGCTTCGATTCCCCGCTGAGACACAAAGAACCCGAGAAGCTTGCCGGAAGGGACTCCAAACACACACTTCTCGGGGTTAAGCTTGAGGTTGACCTTGCGCAGATTTGCAAAAGTCTCTTCTAAATCTTGGATCAGAGTTGCCATGTCCTTGCTCTTGACCACTATATCATCCATGTAAGCTTCTACATTTCTGTGTATCTGTGGCTTCAAAGCGATATGGACTACTCTGGCAAACGTTGAACCAACATTCTTTAATCCGAAAGGCATCCGTACGAAACAGTACGTGCCACATGGAGTAATGAATGCGGTTTTCTCCTCATCCTCTTCTGCCATGAAGATCTGATGGTATCCTGAATATGCGTCAAGAAATGAAAGCAACTCACATCCGGCTGTGGAGTCAACAATCTGGTCAATGCGCGGCAAGGGAAATGGATCTTTGGGACAAGCTTTATTAACATCAGTGAAGTCAATACAAAGCCTCCATTTTCCATTTGCCTTGCGCACTACCACAGGATTGGCCAGCCACGTGGGATGGAGCACTCCTCTGACAAGGCCTGCTGCTTCCAATTTCTTGATTTCTTCTGCTACGAATTCTTGGCGCTCCACTGCCTGTTTCCTGACTTTCTGCTTGACGGGCCGCGCATGAGGACAAACGGCAAGATGGTGCTCAATTACTTTCCTGGGAACACCGGGGATATCAGACGGTTGCCATGCAAACACGTCGACATTCGCCCGTAGGAAAGTAACGAGCGCGCTTTCCTATTTAGGGTCAAGCGTGGCACTGATGGTGAACGTACCACCAGTGCTGTCCTCCTTGGCGGACACCTTCTTGGTAAGTGGTGGAGCTGCCATTGCCTTCTTACACTTGCCGGTGGAGCTCGATGGTGCGTCCTCGACGGCAGCGCAGCACTCCGAGGAGGCACGCTTGCTGGAGTGGGCATCAGAGCTCTTGCCGGACTTGGTCTTCTTCTTCCCCCCGGGAGCTTCAGCGGCAAGTGCCTTGCGGTCTGTCGCAGCTGCTGCTTCTCGGTAGATCTTGTCGGCGCAGATAAGGGCATCCTTCTTGTTGCCAGGGACAGAGATGACGCTTATCGGGCCTGGCATCTTGAGCATGTTGTATGCATAGTGAGAGGCTGCCATGAACTTGGCTAGTGCTGGATGGCCAAGTATCCCATTGTAAGGCAATGGGAAATCGGCAACGTCAAAAGTGACCCTCTCCGTTCTGAAATTCATCTCGCTGCCAGATGTCACCGGCAACGCGACCTTCCCTTTCGGCTTGCTCCTTCCCGGGTTAATTCCTTGGAATGTACCGGTCTCTTCGAGCTCGCCGTCCGGGATCTGGAGTTTCTGGAGCACAGCGGAGGAGATCAGATTTAAGCCGGCCCCGCCGTCAACTAGCATCTTAGTGACTTTGAGGTTGCGGATTGTTGGCAAAACCAACAACGGCAAGCACCCGACCGCAGTTGTGCGATCAGGGTGGTCCTCAATGGCAAAGATGATAGGCGTGTTGGACCATTTCAGAAGCTTGCGCGATTCGACAGGTGGCTCTGCCGCATTAACTTCCCGCAGCCACTGTTTGAGCTGGCGGTGGGAAGTATGCAGAGAAGCACCACCGTCAACACACAAGACTTCTGTAGCCTTCTGAAACTCCTGCTCACTGTTCTCAACATCATCCATGTCTTCGTCGTCGTCTTCGTCATCATCCTTGTCGCGGCCGCGGGGAGGTCTGTCTCCTTGCCGCTGCTTGACCTTGTCGCGGCGTCCTCCCTGGCTAGCGCGCTTCTTGCCGGCCTCTCCACCGCCTCCTTGGGCTCTCTCCTTGTCGCGCCGCTCGAACTCAGCTTTCTGTTGCTGGACAAGCTGCTCAACCTTCTTGCAGTTCTGGAGATCATGGCCTTTGGTGCGGTGGATCTTGCAGTACTGCTTGTCGGAGCCGTCCTGCTTGTCGGCGGCTGCCACAGCCTGGCAGTTGGTGCACGCAGCAACCTCCTTGTCGGAGCTGCCAACTTGGGCTTGCTTGGCGCCACCATCATTGCCGGACTGCTCAACGACTAGTACCTCCTTGCCGTTCTTCTTCCTGTTGCGCCTCCGGGTTTTCCTTGCCGGGGCGGCATCCTCACTGTCAGATCCCCCTGTTCCAGTAGTCTCTTCGGGGAGTTTCCTCCCTTCCTTAGCGCGTGCGCACTTGTCGGCCTGGGCGTATAGCTCACTGACGTCTCTGATCCTGCTCATCACCATCTCCTCCCGCATCCTGCGATTACGCACGTTCTGATGGAATGCGCTGATAACCGCGGCAGGGTGGATGTCTGGGATGTTGCGCTGCACGCGGCTGAATCTCTGGATATACTTGCGCAGGGGCTCTCCTTCCTTCTGGGCAAGCAGGTGGAGGTCACTCTCTTGGCCATGTGGTTTGTGGCCGCCTGTAAAGGCGCCGACAAACTGATGGCACAAGTCCACCCAAGAGGATACGGAGTTGTCCGGCAAGTGCATGAGCCAGGATCTGACTTCGGGCTTGAGCACGAGCGGGAAGTAGTTGGCAAGGACCTTGTCGTCTCGCCCCCCGGCAGCTTGCACCACAATGGTGTAGATGCTGAGGAACTCCGACGGGTGCGACTTGCCGTCGTACTTCTCCGGCACGTCTGGCTTGAAATGTTTCTGGCTAGGCCACTGGACTTGCCGCAGCTCACGGGTGAACGCAGGGCAACCTACCGCGTATGGCAAGTCGCCCGGTTCTCCAGGCGCATGCATGTCAACAGAAGGCCCAGTGCACAGGTCTGATTGACGCCGCGCCTCTCTTCGGCGCTCGATGCGGGTACGAGCGTCTTCTTGTTGTCGCTCGTGAAGAACTTGGCGCTGATCGCGACGAGCTCGTGGATCTGATGACGCGGTGGAGTCGCTGTCGCGGCGGATCCGACGAGTCGGCGATCTTGGCCTTCGGGGCGGAGAGTGCACAGTGGTTGCACCCTCGCCGGTCTTGTCGCCACCGGCTCGTGCCTGGCTGACTTGCCGCGGCAGCGATGCACTCGGCTGCCGTGGGTTGTCACCGTTGACGAAGCCGATGAGACTCTGGATAGTGGCCCTCCAGTCGTCGATCTTTTCTGGCGCTGGGGGGTAATCTAGGAGCAGTTGGGCCCGTGCCAACGCTTCCGCCGGAGTGGCGGGCGGTGGCAGCGAACGGTGCGAGGAGCGAGATATGCTCGAACTTCTAACTACGTTAGAAGGAGCAATATCTCGTCCAAGCGACCGCACCACGCTCGCGCCAGCATGTTGGCGTGCACACTGGTCCTGAGCATTCCGGGATCCGCCAGCTTGATCTTGGCCCAGCAGACGTATGGTACCGTGGGTACCATGACGCTGCTGGTCCCGCGCCTCCTGAGACGGGCGCGGTGCGTGTACGGACGCCGAGGTCTTGGAGTGCGCGCGGTCATTGTGGGAGCCGACCGCGCCACCGATGTGCAGCGCAGCCTTGTCCTTGGACCTGGCAGCACCATGAGTCCCTTCGTCGGCGCCCGCTCTTCCGCCGGCGCCTACTCCACCAGCCGTTCGCTCTGGCGATGGTGGGATCGGCGCAGACGGAGCGGCTACCTCCGAAGCCTTCTTCTTCGGCGGCATGTTGATGAAGAGGATGAAGATTTGGCTCGTGCGAACACCGGATCAGGTTCACACAGCCTCGACGCACCCCCTACCTGGCGCGCCAAAGATGTCGGGGGTGCTGATCCCACGTACACCTATGGGGATCGGCGGACCGAGCCCCTTTTTGGTTCGGCAGGGGGCGAAGAATGCACGAAGAGCAGATCGAGGCGAACGCATGAACGACGCGATCAGTTTACCCAGGTTCGGGCCGCACGGATGCGTAAAACCCTACTCCTGCTTTGGTTTGTATTGTGTTCTTGCTCGGGAGCGATGAATGCTATAGTACACTTGGGTGGCTAGCGAGACCGAGCGTGAGAATGGTCGTCCCCCCTCCCTGTTGCGCATGGGCCTCCTTTTATATGTCAAAGGGGTCACCGACAGGTGGCAACAGAGATGAGGGTAAAAGGGTAAAAGAGGTGGTAGTTGGCGCCACCGCTTGCTACAGTTGTATCATACCTAACCCTAACGGCAGGGGACAAAGGCATTAAATGCCTGTCTGTGTCGCCTAGACGGGGCGGAAAGGGACCGTCAGGGGCGCCACCGTTTGCCACGATGGCTCCTTGTCAGCGCCTGCTTGCCACTGCATGCCCCTGGCTGCACAGCCTCCCACCACGTATGCCAGGGACGGTCCCAGAGCGACACGTTGGTGGGTGAGCTGGAGCGCGGGCTGTGGAGTAGTAGCTTGCCGCGGCAAGCGCCTTGCCGCGGATGTTGTCTTGTCGCGTCCGGGAGCTTGTCGCTCACCAGGTCTTGCCGGGACGTGCAGCGCATCGCAGCAAGCTTCTCGAGATGTCTTGGTTGGTCTTCCCGGCAAGCTCCTCTTGCCGGGGTCTTGTCTCCTTCCCGGCAAGCTCCTCTTGCCGGGGCCTTGGATACTTTGTTCTTGGATGGCTCCAAAGGAACCATGGAGGATCTTGGCGGTCGCCCAGCAAGCCTTGCCGCGAGATGCTGCGACTGCCCGTGCACAAGTTCGGGATACTAAGGTACCCCTACTTTAGTACATCGACAGATGCTTATATGAAAAAGCTTCAACCTGATAAGCTCAAACCCAAATCGGAGAAATGTGTCTTCATAGGATACCCAAAGGAGATTGTTGGGTACACCTTCTATCACAGATCCGGAGGCAAGATATTCATTGCTAAGAATGGATCCTTTCTAGAGAAGGAGTTTCTCTCGAAATAAGTGAGTGGGAGGAAAGTAGAACTTGACGAGGTAATTGTACCTTCTCCCTTATTGGAAAGTAGTTCATCACTGAAATCAGTTCCAGTGATTCCTACACCAGTAAGTGAGGAAGCTAATGAGGATGATCATGAAACTTCTGATCAAGTTACTACCGAACCTCATAGGTCAACCAGAATAAGATACGCACCAGAGTGGTACAGTAATCCTGTTCTGGAAGTCATGTTACTTGACCATGACGAACCTACGAACTATGAGGAAGCGATGATGAGCCCAGATTCCGCAAAATGGCTTGAGGCCATGAAATCTGAGATGGGATCCAACTATGAGAACAAAGTATGGACTTTGGTTGACTTGCCCGATGATCAGCAGGCTATAGAGAATAAATGGATCTTCAAGAAGAAGACTGACGCTGACGGTAATGTTACTGTCTACAAAGCTCGACTTGTTGCGAAAGGTTTTTGACAAGTTCAAGGAGTTGACTACGATGAGACCTTCTCACCCGTAGCAATTCTTAAGTCCGTCCGAATCATGTTAACAATTGCCAAATTTTTATGATTATGAAATTTGGCAAATGGATGACAAAACTGCATTCCTTAATGGATATCTTAAAGAATAGTTGTATATGATGCAACCAGAAGGTTTTGTCGATCCAAAAGGTGCTAACAAAGTGTGCAAGCTCCAGCAATCCATTTATGGACTGGTGCAAGCCTCTCGGAGTTGGAATATACGCTTTGATAGAATGATCAAAGCATATGGTTTTATACAGACTTTTGGAGAAGCCTGCATTTACAAGAAAGTGAGTGGGAGCTCTGTAGCATTTCTGATATTATATGTGGATGACATATTGCTGATCGGAAATGATACTGAATTTCTGAATAGCATAAAAGGATACTTGAATAAGAATTTTTCAATGAAATACCTCGGTGAAGCAGCTTATATATTGGGCATCAAGATCTATGGAGATGGATCAAGATGCTTAATTGGACTTTCACAAAGCACATACCTTGATAAAGTTTTGAAGAAGTTCAAAATGGATCAAGAAAAGAAAGGGTTCTTGCCTGTACTACAAGGTGTGAAGTTCAGTCAGACTCAATGCCCGACCACTGTAGAAGATAGAGAGAAAAAGAAAGGTGTTCCCTATGCTTCAGCCATAGGCTCTATCATGTATGCAATGATGTGTACCAGACCTGATGTGTGCCTTTCTATCAGTCTAGCGGGGAGGCACCAAAGTAATCCAGGAGTGGATCACTGGACAGCGGTCAAGAACATCCTGAAATACCTGAAAAGGACTAAGGATATGTTTCTCGTATATGGAGGTGACAAAGAGCTCATCGTAAACGGTTACATCAATGCAAGCTTTGACACTGATCCGGATGACTCTAAGTCACAAACCGGATACGTGTTTTTAGTAAATGGTGGAGCTGTCAGTTGGTGAAGTTCCAAGCAGAGCGTCGTGGCGGGATCTACGTGTGAAGCAGAGTACATAGATGCTTCGGAAGCAGCAAATGAAGGAGTCTGGATGATAGAGTTCATATCCGATCTAGGTGTCATACCTAGTGCATCGGGTCCAATGAAAATCATTTGTGACAATACTGGTGCAATTGGCTTGGCAAAGGAATCCAAATTTCACAAGAGAACCAAGCACATCAAGAGACGCTTCAATTCCATCCGCGATCAAGTCAAGGAGGGAGACATAGAGATTTGCAAGATACATACGGATCTGAATGTTGCAGACCCATTGAATAAGCCTCTCTCACGAGCAAAACATGATCAACACCAAGACTCCATGGGTGTTAGAATCATTACAATGTAATCTAGATTATTGACTCTAGTGCAAGTGGGAGACTGAAGGAAATATGCCCTAGAGGCAATAATAAAGTTGTAATTTATATTTCCTTATATCATGATAAATGTTTATTATTCATGCTAGAATTATATTAACTAGAAACTTAGTACATGTGTGAATACATAGACAAACAGAGAGTCACTAGTTTGCCTCTACTTGACTAGCTCGTTGAATCAATGATGGTTATGTTTCCTAACCATAGACATGAGTTGTCATTTGATTAACGAGATCACATCATTAGAGAATAATGTGATTGACTCGACCCGTCCGTTAGCTTAGCACGATGATCGTTTAGTTTGTTGCTGTTGCTTTCTCCATAACTTATACATGTTCCTATGACTATGAGATCATGCAACTCCCGAATACCGGAGGAACACTTTGTGTGCTACCAAACGACACAACGTAACTAGGTGATTATAAAGATGCTCTATAGGTGTCTCCGATGGTGTTTGTTGAGTTGGCATAGATCGAGATTAGGATTTGTCACTCCGATTGTCGGAGAGGTATCTCTGGGCCCTCTCGGTAATGCACATCAATATAAGCCTTGCAAGCAATGTAGCTAATGAGTTAGTTACAGGATGTAGCATTACAGAACGATAAACAGACTTGCCGGTAACGATATTGAACTAGGTATTGAGATACCGATGATCAAATCTTGGGCAAGTAACATACCGATGACAAAGGGAACAACGTATATTGTTATGCAGTTTGACCGATAAATATCTTTGTAGAATATGTGGGAGCCAATATGAACATCCAGGTTCCGCTATTGGTTATTGACCGGAGACATGTCACGGTCATGTCTACATAGTTCTCGAACCCATAGGGTCCGCACGCTTAACGTTCGATGACGATCGACATTATGAGTTTATGTGTTTTGATGAACTGAAGGTAGTTCGGAGTCCCGGATTTGATCACGGACATGACAAGGAGTCTCGAAATGGTCGATACGTAAAGATCGATATATTGGAAGCCTATGTTTGGACATCGGAATGGTTCATAATCTTTGCCATTGATATGAGTAAACATGAGACCTAAATGTTATTGCGATTGTGGTTAGAAAAACTTGAATGTTGGCTTTACATATTTACAACAACAAGAGAAAATAGAGTTTGTAAAAGGTTTTGTTTATCACTTTCAGTTTATCAACTGAATTGCTTGAGGACAAGAAAATGTTTAAGCTTGGGCGAGTTGATACGTCTCTGTCGTATCTACTTTTCCAAACACTTTTGCCCTTGTTTTGGACTCTAACTTGCATGATTTGAATGGAACTAACTTGGACTGACGTTGTTTTTAGCAGAATTGCCATGGTGTTATTTTTGTGTAGAAATAAAAGTTCTCGGAATGACCTGAAAATCAACGGAGAATTATTTTGGAATATATAAAAAATACTGGAAGAAAGATCCACGCCAGGGGGCTCACACCCTGTCCACGAGGGTGGGGGCGCGCCCTACCCCCCTGGGCACGCCCCCTGCCTCATGGGCCCCCTGATGCTCCACCGACCTCAACCTTGACTTCATATATTCACTTTCAGGGAGAAAAAATCAGAGAGAAGGATTCATCGCGTTTTACGATACGGAGCCGCCGCCAAGCCCTAAACTCTCTCAGGAGGGCTGATCTGGAGTCCGTTCGGGGCTCCGGAGAGGGGAACCCGTCGTCATCGTCATCATCAACCTTCCTCTATCACCAATTTCATGATGCTCACCGCTGTGTGTGAGTAATTCCATCGTAGGCTTGCTGGACGATGATGGGTTGGATGAGATCTATCATGTAATCAAGTTAGTTTTGTTAGGGTTTGATCCCTAATATCCACTATGTTCTGAGATTGATATTGCTATGACTTTGATATGCTTAATGCTTGTCACTAGGGCCCGAGTGCCATGATTTTAGATATGAACCTATTATCTTTTCATCAATATATGAGAGTTCTTGATCCTATCTTGCAAGTCTATAGTCACCTATTATGTGTTATGATCCGTTAACCCCGAAGTGACAATAATCGGGATACTTACCGGTGATGACCGTAGTTTGAGGAGTTCATGTATTCACTATGTGTTAATGCTTTGGTTCGGTACTCTATTAAAAGGAGGCCTTAATATCCCTTAGTTTCCATTAGGAACCTGCTGCCACGGGAGGGTAGGACAAAAGATGCGATCCAAGTTCTTTTCCATAAGCACGTATGACTATATTCGAAATACATGCCTACATTACATTGATGAACTGGAGCTAGTTCTGTGTCACCCTAGGTTATGACTGTTACATGATCGATCGCATCCGGCATAATTCTGCATCACCGATCCAATGCCTACGAGCTTTTCATATATTGTTCTTGGCATATTTACTTTTCCGTTGCTATTGTTACAATCACTACAAAACCCAAAAATATTACTTTTGCTACCGTTACATTTTACCACCGTTACCACTACTATCATATTACTTTGCTACTAAATACCTTGTTGCAGATATTAAGTTTCCTGGTGTGGTTGAATTGACAACTCAGCTGCTAATACTTGAGAATATTCTTTGGCTCCCCTTGTGTCGAATCAATAAATTTGGGTTGAATACTCTACCCTCGAAAACTGTTGCGATCCCCTATACTTGTGGGTTATCAAGAACATTTTCTGGCGCCGTTGCCGGGGAGCATATCTCTATTCTTTGAGTCACTTGGGATTTATATCTTCTTATCATTATGAAGAACTTGAAAGATCAAAGAACCAAGATTTTTCCCTCAACTACGAGGGGAGGTAAGGAACTGCCAGCTAGCGCTGCACTTGATTCACCTTCTGTTTTGAATAAGCTTGCGACACCTTAACCTGCTTCTGCTATTAATTCTGATATGTCACATGTTATTGATGATGCCACTTCTGCTTTGCATGCTACTTATGATGAAACTACTTCTATGCTTGATACTACTGTGCCACTTGGTGAATTTCTTGATGAACAACTTGCTTGGGCTAGAGAGAATAAAATTATTGAAACTGATAATATTGATGAAAGTGATGATGAAGATCCTCCCCCTAGATATGAATTGCCTGTTGTTCCTGAGGGTTATGTTATGGATGAAGAAACTGCTAGAGACTTTCTTGCCTGCGATGATAGAAGTGATCTTAAGAAGTTATTAGCTAAGCTTAAAGAAAAAACTCCGAATGCTACAATGAAATATGATCCTGCTTATGCTACTTCACCTATCTTTATTACTGATAAGGATTATGATTTCTTTGTTGATCCTGAGTTAATTACTTTGGTTGAATCTAATCGTTTCTATTGCTGTGAATCTGAAACTGTTGTGGCACATCTTACTAAATTAAATGATATAGCTACCCTATTCACTAATGATGAGAAAACTCGCTACTATTATATCCTTAAATTATTTCCATTCTCATTAAAGGGTGATGCTAAGATATGGTTTAATTCTCTTGATCCTGGTTGTGTGCGTAGTCCGCAGGATATGATTTACTACTTCTCTGCTAAATATTTCCCCGCTCATAAGAAACAAGCTGCTTTAAGGGAAATATATGATTTTGTGCAAAATGAAGAAGAGAGTCTCCAACAAGCTTGGGGGAGGCTTCTCCAATTACTTAATGCTTTGCCTGATCATCCTCTTAAGAAAAATGAAATACTTGATATCTTTTATAATGGACTAATTGATGCTTCTAGAGATTACCTGGACAGTTGTGCTGGTTGTGTTTTCAGGGAAAGAACTGTTGATCAAGCTAAAATTCTATTGAATAATATGTTAACTAATGAAAATAATTGGACACTTCCTGAACTAACTCCTAAGCCAACTCCAAAGAAAAGGGGTATTCTATTTCTCAGTCCTGAAGATATGCAAGAGGCAAAGAAATCTATGAAAGAAAAAGGTATTAAAGCTGAAGATGTTAAGAATTTACCACCTATTGAAGAAATACATGGTCTTAATTCATCACCTATTGAAGAAACACACGGTCTCGATAACCCGACACAGGTAGTAAAGGTAAATTCTCTCTATAGATATGATAAAGCTGAAATCCCTCCTGGTAAGTTTGCTAGCCAATGTTTGGATGAATTTGATAATTTTATGGTTAAGCAAGAAGATTTCAATGCTTATGTTGGTAGACAATTGAAACAAAATGCTTATATGATTGAACACTTGAGTGATTATATGGCTAGTGTTAAAGGTGAACTTAAACTTATTAGTAAACATGCTTCTATGGTTACCACTCAAGTAGAACAAGTACTTAAAGCTCAGAATGATTTGCTCAATGAATTGAATAGTAAAAACAATGACTTTGATGTTAGAGTTGCAACTAGAGGAGGTAAAGTGACCCAGGAACCTTTGTATCCTGAGGGCCATCCTAAGAGAATTGAGCAAGATTCTCAGAGAATAAATATTGATGCTCCTAGTCCTTCTAAAATGAAGAAAAAGAAAAATGATAGGACTTTGCATGCTTCTAGTGAACCTGTTATTGACACACCTGAGAATCCCAATAATATTTCTATTTCTGATGCTGAAACACAATCTGGTAACGGACATGAACCTAGTGATAATGTTAATGATGATGTTCATGTTGATGCTCAACCTAGCAATGATAATGATGTAGAGATTGAACCTGCTGTTGATCTTGATAACCCACAATCAAAGAATCAATGTTATGATAAGAGAAACTTTGTTGCTAGGAAGCATGGTAAAGAAAGAGAACCATGGGTTCAGAAACCCATGCCTTTTCCTCCTAAACCATCCAAGAAAAAGGATGATGAGGATTTTGAGCGCTTTGTCGAAATGATTAGTCCTATCTTTTTGCGTATGCGTTTGACCGATATGCTTAAAATGAACCCTTATGCTAAATACATGAAGGATATCGTTACAAATAAAAGAAAGATACCGGAAGCTAAAATTTCCACCATGCTTGCTAATTATACTTTTAAGGGTGGAATACCAAAGAAACTTGGAGACCCAGGAGTACCAACTATACCATGCTCCATTAAAAGAAACTTTGTTAAAACTGCTTTATGTGATCTTGGAGCCGGTGTTAGTGTTATGCATCTCTCTTTATATCGTAGATTTGATTTGAATAAGTTGACACCTACTGAAATATCTTTGCAAATGGCTGATAAATCAACTGCTATACCTGTCGGTATTTGTGAGGATGTGCCTGTTGTGGTTGTAAACGTTACTATTTTAATGGACTTTGTTATTCTTGATATTCCCGAGGACGATAGTATGTCTATTATTCTTGGAAGACCCTTTTTGAATACTGTCGGGGCTGTTATTGATTGCACCAAAGGCAATGTCACTTTTCATGTTAATGGTAATGAGCATACGGTACACTTTCCGAGGAAACAACCTCAAGTCCATAGTATCAATTTTATTGGAAAAATTTCAACAGTCACCATTGGAGGTTTTGAATTTCCTCTTCCTACTGTCAAGAAGAAATATGATATTCTTATTGTTGGGGATGTGCATATCCCCGTTGAGGTAACCTAGTGTTATTCGAAAATTCTCCGGTTTCATGTTATTCGAAATGAGTTTGTTAACAAGACCTGATCAACCTTGTTAGTGGATTCGTTTTGATAAGCATGAGATGGATGAATTTAGTAAACACAACTCTTTGTACCCTCTTTTTACTTTCTGTTATTTATATTAAATAAAGCAAAAATAGTATTTTTCTGTCTATTTTATGAATTATCAGTGCAATAAAAAATACCCCGAAAATAAAAGTTCTCCAAATGCCCTGAAAATTAAATATGATTTTTTCTAGAATATTTGAGAATATATGGCACTGAGAACACATCAGGGGGAGCAAGCACCTGGCCACGAGGGTCCAGGGCGCGCCCCCTGCCTCGTGGGCCCACGGTGGCTCCCCTCCACTTATTACAGCTACCACACACTCCTTCCTCCTCCCAAAAAATCACCGACTAGCTCAAACCCGAGTTCTAGCTCATCTTGCTGCCATTTTTGATCTCCTAGCTCAAAGCTCCATTCACAAAACTGCTTTGGGGGATTGTTCTTTGGTATGTGACTCCTCCAATGATCCAATTAGTTTTTGTTCTAGTGCTTTATTTATTGCAAATTTTTGCTGCTTAGGTGACCCTGTTCTTGAGCTTGCATGTCAAGTTTATATGGTCAAAAGTAGTTTTAATGCATGATATTGCCTCTAGGCACTTGTAGGAATAGTTGCTATCAATTTTGTTGAGTTTGGTTCACTTTTATTTTGAGTTACTAAAAATTTCAGAAAATTTTAGAAAAAGATGAAGAGATTTTTTAGGGGCTCATCGAGCCGAAGCTCGAAGGATAAACAAAGTGAAGAGAACAAGAAGCCTAAGCATAATCTCCCTCGCACCACGGATGCCCAACCGTGTGAATGGCCTTGTGATGATTTCTTGAGAGCAGCCAGGATTTATGATGATTTCTATGAATTGGCTGAGAATGCAGGCCTCACCGCCTTCCTCCACGACCAACGCAAACAGTATCTCTTACTCACCAATATCTTTGTGCAAAACTTTCATTTCCATGCTAGGAGCTCACCACCTTCGGTGGAATTTTATTTATATGATGAGCATAAGGAAATGTCACTTCATGATTTCTGTCGGATTTGTTTGATCCCTTTTGACGGCAGTGTAGAGGAACCACATCGTGGCGATGTGGAAGGGTTTATTGATACAATTGCTGTAGGGGAAACGAGGAAGGTTTCTGATGCAAGAATTACTAGCATAAATTTTCTTGTTTTACGTTACTTTGCAATATTTGCTAGTAGATGCTTACTTGGTCGCGGAAACTGTGGCAACCTTAGTGCCCATGACATTGTTATTTTGTGCCATGCCTTGTTCTACGATGACACATTTAGTATGGGCGCTATTGTTGCAAAGCGGTTAAATCTTAACCGTACTAAGGGCCCCATCTTGGGAGGTATCTTTGCCTCGTGCCTCGCTGCACATTTTAATATACCTATTAGGCATTATGAGAAGGAAGAGAAGTTGCTGCCTCCTTTTTTTCTAGACTATAAGAGTATGGTAGCACATGATTTTATCGTTAAGAACAAGGAAAAGATGCTTAAGTACAAGCTGATATTTGATAAAAATCACCCTGACACTATTACTTTGCCTGCTCCTTCCTTGTTTGACTTATCTGCAGGCAAGTACCTTGTTTCGCCGGAGGCCATTCACGCCTACCGAAACCCCACACTAGCTACAGAGCCAGAGCCGGAACCACAATTTGATCCTCACTGGCAGTCTATTTATCAATGAATCCGGAAGAGATCGCCAACCAGTGGCACCAGGGGGATCCTTCTTAGTATGACCCCAGCTATAACTTTGGATATCCTCCAGGACAGCCGTGGCCATAGACCAACTTAGGCCAAAAGCCTAAGCTTGGGGGAGTACATATCTCTCACCGACATTACATTCCTGTTCACACACTCATGCTAGTTGTCGATGCTCATACTTTTTCATTGTAATATCCATGCTAGTTTATTTTCCTTTTTATTGCTTTCTTCTTGTGTGTTTGATAAACCTTAAGCAAAAAACAAAAAAATTAGTTGTAGCTTTTACCTACATTACTTTCTATGCCTGTAGTAGTAATAATTAAAAGAAACCCCAAAAAGATTTCTCGTTCTTATTTTGCTTGTTGGGAGCTTTTCCGTGTAAATAGTTTTGTTTCTTTTCTTTGGTGGACGAGAGGAGAAGACCATAATGAAATTGTTGAGTGGCTCTTATATGCATTAATATGATCTAACAAAGAGCCCATATTACCTTGTCTTCTCTCTTGAATTGAATGCTTGTAGATTCCAGCTTAGTCCAATGCACGTGCACTATTATTGTTATCCACATCGTTCGGTCGTGCAAGTGAAAGGCAATAATGATGATTATATGATGAACTGATTGAGATGAGAAAAGCTGGTATGAACTCGACCTCTTTTTTTGTAAATATGATTAGTTCATCATTCCTGATTCGGCCTACTATGAATAAACATGTTAGCAATGACAATTAGAGATTGTAGTTGCTTATGCCATGCTTAATTAGCTAGGAGCTTATAATGGTTTACCTTGCGTGCCAACATGCTATTAAAATGGTTGTGATGTGGTATGATAGGGTGGTATCTTCTTTTGAACGATTCGAGTGGCTTGACTTGGCACATGTTCATGCATATAGTTGAAACAAAATCAACATAGCCTCTACGATATTTATGTTCATGGTGCATTATATCCTACTCATGCTTGCATTCGGTGTTGATTAATTTTAATGCATGTTCATGACTATTGTCGCTCTCTAGCTGGTCGCTTCCCAGACTTTTTCTAGCCTTCACTTGTACTAAGCGGGAATACTGCTTGTGCATCCAACTCCATAAACCCCAAAGTTGTTCCATATGAGTCCACCATACCTACCTATACACGGTATCTACCTGCCGTTCCAAGTAAATTTGTATGTGCCAAACTCTAAACCTTCAAATAAACATTCTGTTTTGTATGCTCGAATAGCTCATGTATCAACTAGGGATGTTTGTATCTTCCATGCTAGGTGGGTTATTCTCAAGAGGAGTGGACTCCGCTCCTCACTCACGAGAAAGTGGCTAGTCGCAGGGATGCCCAGTCCCATGCTTTATGCAAATAAAATCAAAATAACTACAAACAAAACTCCCCCAGGACTCTTGTTAGTTGGAGGCACTCGTTGTTTCGAGCAAGACATGGATTGATGCTTGTTGGTGGAGGGGGAGTATAAACTTTACCATTCTATTTGGGAACCACCTATAATGTGTGTAGCATGGAAGATATCGAGATCTCTCGGTTGTTATGTTGACAATGAAAGTATACTGCACAAAATATTATTCATATCTATTTCAAAACCGAGCTCTGGCACCTCTACAAATCCCTGATTCCCTCTGCGAAGGGCATGTCTATTTACTTTTATGTTGAGTCATCATCCTCTTATTAAAAAGCACCAGTTGGAGAACACCGCTGTCATTTGCATCCATTACTATTAGTTTACATTGAGTATGACTTGACTGGATCTCTTTTACCATGAATTATAATGTCTAGTCAGTCCTTGATCTTTAAAGTTGCTCTGCATTTATGTTTTGCGGTCTCAGAAAGGGCTAGCGAGATACCATATTGTTATATCATATCATGATTGTTTTGAGAAAGTGTTGTCACCCGAGATTTATTATTATTGCTCGCTAGTTGATTATGCCATTGATATGAGTAAACATGAGACCTAAATGTTATTGCGATTGTGGTTAGTTCATAATCTTTGCTGAAAACTTGAATGCTGGCTTTACATATTTACAACAACAAGAGCAAATAGAGTTTGTAAAAGTTTTTCTTTATCACTTTTAGTTTATCAAGTGAATTGCTTGAGGACAAGCAAAGGTTTAAGCTTGGGGGAGTTGATACGTCTCCGTCGTATCTACTTTTCCAAACACTTTTGCCCTTGTTTTGGACTCTAACTTGCATGATTTGAATGGAACTAACCCGGACTGACGCTGTTTTCAGGAGAATTGCCATGGCGTTATTTTTGTGCAGAAATAAAAGTTCTCGGAATGACCTGAAAATCAACGGAGAATTATTTTGGAATATATAAAAATACTGGAAGAAAGATCCACGTCAGGGGGCCCACATCCTGTCAAAGAGGGTGGGGGGCGCCCCTGCCTTGTGGGCCCCCTGATCCTCCAACGACCTCAACCTTGACTCCATATATTCACTTTCAGGGAGAAAAAAATCAAAGAGAAGGATTCATCGCATTTTACGATATGAAGCCGCCGCCAAGCCCTAAACTCTCTCGGGGGGTCTGGTCTGGAGTTCGTTCAGAGCTCCGGAGAGGGGAATCCGTCGCCATCGTCATCATCAACCTTCCTCCATCACCAATTTCACGATGCTCACCGCCGTGTGTGAGTAATTCCGTCATAGGCTTGCTGGACGGTGATGGGTTGGATGAGATTTATCATGTAATCGAGTTATTTTTGTTAGGGTTTGATCCCTAGTATCCACTATGTTCTGAGATTGATGTTGCTATGACTTTTCTATGCTTAATGCTTGTCACTAGGGCCCGAGTGCCATGATTTCAGATATGAACCTATTATGTTTTCATCAATATATGAGAGTTCTTGATCCTATCTTGCAAGTCTATAGTCACCTATTATGTGTTATG
The DNA here is from genome assembly GCA_034509565.1 of Triticum monococcum. Lineage (NCBI taxonomy): Eukaryota > Viridiplantae > Streptophyta > Magnoliopsida > Poales > Poaceae > Triticum > Triticum monococcum. The sequence goes on along the minus strand of CM067842.1, from coordinate 67,253,642 downwards.
ATCCGTTAACCCCGAAGTGACAATAATCGGGATACTTACTGGTGATGACCGTAGTTTGAGGAGTTCATGTATTCACTATGTGTTAATGCTTTGGTTTGGTACTCTATTAAAAGTAGGCCTTAATATCCCTTAGTTTCCATTAGGATCCTGCTGCCACGAGAGGGTAGGACAAAAGATTTCATGCAAGTTCTTTTCCATAAGCACCTATGACTATATTCGGAATACATGCCTACATTACATTGATGAACTGGAGCTAGTTCTGTGTCACCCTAGGTTATGATTGTTACATGATCGATCGCATCCGGCATAATTCTCCATCACCGATCCAATGCCTACGAGCTTTTCATATATTGTTCTTGGCTTATTTACTTTTCCGTTGCTATTGTTACAATCACTACAAAACCCAAAAATATTACTTTTGCTACCGTTACCTTTTACCACCGTTACCACTACTATCATATTACTTTGCTACTAAATACCTTGTTGCAGATATTAAGTTTCCAGGTGTGGTTGAATTGACAACTCAACTGCTAATACTTGAGAATATTCTTTGGCTCCCCTTGTGTCGAATCAATAAATTTGGGTTGAATACTCTACCCTCGAAAACTATTGTGATCCCCTATACTTGTGGGTTATCAGCGGTGGTTAGGCGAAGCCCTGTTCCGGTAGCATCATCATCATCGTCATCACGCCGTCGTGCTGATGAAGCTCTCCCTCGACACTCTACTGGATCGTGAGTTCGTGGGACGTCACTGAGCCGAACGTGTGCAGATCGCGAAGGTGCCTGATAACCCACAAGTATAGGGGATCGCAACAGTTTTCGAGGGTAATTGATGTCTACTACACAACCTTCTTCTTGTAGACGTTGTTGGGCCTCCAAGTGCAGAGGTTTGTAGGATAGTAGCAAATTTCCCTCAAGTGGATGACCTAAGGTTTATCGATCTGTAGGAGGCGTAGGATGAAGATGGTCTCTCTCAAGCAACCCCGCAACCAAATAACAAAGAGTCTCTTGTGTCCGCAACACACCCAATACAATGGTAAATTGTATAGGTGCACTAGTTCGGCGAAGAGATGGTGATACAAGTGGTATATGGATGGTAGATAAAGGTTTTTGTAATCTGAAAATATAAAAACAGCAAGGTAACTAATGATAAAAGTGAGCACAAACGGTATTGCAATGCGTTGAAACAAGGCCTAGGGTTCATACTTTCACTAGTGCAAGTTCTCTCAGCAATAATAACATAATTGGATCACATAACTATCCCACAACATGCAACAAAGAGTCACTCCAAAGTCACTAATAGCGGAGAACAAACGAAGAGATTATGGTAGGGTACGAAACCACCTCAAAGTTATTCTTTCCAATCAATCCGTTGGGCTATTCCTATAAGTGTCACAAACAGCCCTAGAGTTCGTACTAGAATAACACCTTAAGACACAAATCAACCAAAACCCTAATGTCACCTAGATACTCCAATGTCACCTCAAGTATCCGTGGGTATGATTATACGATATGCATCACACAATCTCAGATTCATCTATTCAACCAACACATAGAACCTCAAAGAGTGCCCCAAAGTTTCTACCGGAGAGTCAAGACAAAAATGTGTGCCAACCCCTATGCATAGATTCCCAGGGTCACGGAACCCGCAAGTTGATCACCAAAACATACATCAAGTGAATCACATGATATCCCATTGTCACCGCAGATACGCACATGCAAGACATACATCAAGTGTTCTCAAATCCTTAAAGACTCAATCCGATAAGATAACTTCAAAGGGAAAACTCAATCCATTACAAGTGAGTAGAGGGGGAGGAACATCATAAGATCCAACTATAATAGCAAAGCTCGCGATACATCAAGATTGTATCACCTCAAGAACACGAGAGAGAGAGAGAGAGAGATCAAACACATAGCTACTAGTACATACCCTCAGCCCCGAGGGAGAACTACTCCCTCCTTGCCATGGAGAGCACCGAGATGATAAAGATGGCCACCGGAGAAGGATCCCCCCTCCGCCAGGGTGCCGGAACGGGACTAGATTGGTTTTCGGTGGCTACGGAGGCTTCTGGTGGTGGAACTCCCAATCTATTGTGCTCCCCGAAGTTTTTAGGGTATATGCGTATATATGGGAGGAAGAAGTACGTCGGTGGACCTCCGGGCTGTCCACGAGGCAGGGGGCGCGCCCCCACCCTTGTGGCAGCCCGGGACTCTCCTGGTCCAACTCCGATACTCCGTGGGCTTCTTCTGGTCCAAAAATAAGTTTCGTGAAGTTTCAGGTCAATTGGACTCCGTTTGATTTTCCTTTTCTGCGATACTCTAAAACAAGGAAAAAACATAAAGTGGCACTGGGCTCTGGGTTAATAGGTTAGTCCCAAAAATAATATAAAAGTCTATAATAAAGCCCATAAACATCCAAAACAGATAATATAATAGCATGGAACAATCAAAAACTATAGATACGTTGGAGATGTATCAAGTATTCAACCCAAGTTTATTGATTCGACACAAGGGGAGCCAAAGAATATTCTCAAGTATTAGCAGCTGAGTTGTCAATTCAACCACACCAGGAAACTTAATATCTGCAGGAAAGTATTTAGTAGAAAAGTAATATGATAGCAGTGGTAACAGTGGTAAAAGTAATGGTAGCAGTTTTGGTTTTATAGTGATTGTAACAGTAGCAACGGAAAAGTAAATAAGCGAAGAACAATATATGAAAAGCTCGTAGGCATTGGATCGGTGATGGAGAATTATGTCGGATGCGATCAATCATGCAACAGTTATAACATAGGGTGACACAGAACTAGCTGCAGTTCATCAATGTAATGTAGGCATGTATTCCGAATATAGTCATACGTGCTTATGGAAAAGAACTTGCATGACATCTTTTGTCCTACCCTCCCATGGCAGCGGGGTCCTATTGGAAACTAAGGGATATTAAGGCCTCCTTTTAATAGAGTACCGGACCAAAGCATTAAAACATGGTGAATACATGAACTCCTCAAACTACGGTCATCACCGGTAAGTATCCCGATTATTGTCACTTCGGGGTTAACGGATCATAACACATAATAGGTGACTATAGACTTGCAAGATAGGATCAAGAACTCACATATATTCATGAAAACATAACAGGTTCAGATCTGAAATCACTGCACTCGGTCCCTAGTGACAAGCATTAAGCATAGCAAAGTCATAGCAACATCAATCTCAGAACATAGTGGATACTAGGGATCAAACCCTAACAAAACTAACTCAATTACATGTTAAATCTCATCCAACCCATCACCGTCTAGCAAGCCTACGATGGAATTACTCACACACGGCGGTGAGCATCATGAAATTGGTGATGGAGGAAGGTTGATGATGACGATGGCGACGGATTCCCCTCTCCGGAGCCCCGAACGGACTCCAGACCAGCCCTCCCAAGAGAGTTTATGGCTTGGCGGCGGCTCCGTATCATAAAACGCGATGAATCCTTTTCTATGATTTTTTTCTCCCCGAACACGAATATATGGAGTCGGAGTTGAGATCGATGGAGCGTCAGGGGGCCCACGAGGCAGGGGGCGCACCCAGGGGGTAGGCGCGCCCCCACCCTCGTGGACAAGGTGTGGGCCCCTGACGTGGATTCTTCTTCTAGTATTTTTAATATATTCAAAAAATAATCTCCATTAATTTTCAGGTCATTCCGAGAACTTTTATTTCTTCACAAAAATAACACCATGGCAATTCTGCTAAAAACAGCGTTGCTACTAGTTGAGCACTGCGTTGGTTTTCCCCAAAGAGGAAGGGAAGATGCAACAAAGTAGCGTAAGTATTTCCCTCAGTTTTTGAGAACCAAGGTATCAATACACTAGGAGGCTATGCGCGAGTCCCTCGTACCTGCACAAAACAAATAAATCCTCGCAAGCAACGCGAATAGGGGTTGTCAATCCCTACAAGGCCACTTACGAGAGTGAGATCTGATAGATATGATAAGATAATATTTTTGGTATTTTTGTGATAAAGATGCAAAACAAAATAAAGACAAAGTAAAAAAGCAAAGGAAATAACTAAGTAGTAGGAGATTAATATGATGAAGATAGACCCCGGGGCCATAGGTTTCACTAGTGGCTTCTCTCGAGAGCATAAGTATTCTACGGTGGGTGAACAAATTACTGTTGAGCAATTGACATAATTGAGCATAGTTATGAGAATATCTAGATATGATCATGTATATGGGCATCACGTCCGAGACAAGTAGACTGACTCCTGCCTGCATCTACTACTATTGCTCCACTCATCGACCGCTATCCAGCATGCATCTAGAGTATTAAGTTAAAAATAGATTAACGCCTTAAACAAGATTACATGATGTAGAGGGATAGACTCATGCAATATGATGAAAACCCCATCTTGTTATCCTCGATGGCAACAATACAATACGTGCCTTGTTGCCCCTACTGTCACTGGGAAGGACACCGCAAGATTGAACCCAAAGCTAAGCACTTCTCCCATTGCAAGAAAGATCAATCTAGTAGGCCAAACCAAACAGATAATTCGAAGAGACTTGCAAAGATAACCAATCATACATAAAAGAATTCAGAGAAGATTCATATATCGTTCATAGATAGACTTGATCATAAACCCACAATTCATCGGTCTCAACAAACACACCGCAAAAAGAAGATTACATCGAATAGTTCTCCACAAGAGAGGGGGAGAATATTATATTGAGATCCAAAAAGAGAGAAGAAGCCATCTAGCTAATAACTATGGACCCGTAGGTCTGAGGTAAACTACTGACACTTCATCGGAGGGGCTATGGTGATGTAGAAGCCATCTGTGATCGATGCCCCCTCCGGCGGAGCTCCGGAACAGGCCCCAAGATGGGATCTCGTGGATACAGAAAGTTGTGGCAGTGGAATTAGGTTTTTGGCTCCGTATCTGATTGTTTGGGGGTACGTAGGTATATATAGGAGGAAGGAGTACGTCGGTGGAGCAACAGGAGGCCCACGAGGGTGGAGGGCGCGCCTGGTGGGGGTGGGCGCGCCCCCCTACCCCGTGGCCTCCTCTTTTGTGTCTTAACGTAGGGTCCAAGTCTCCCGGGTCTTGTTCGTTGAGAAAATCACGTTCCTGAAGGTTTCATTCTGTTAGGACTCTATTTGATATTCCTTTTCTTCGAAACCCTAAAACCAGCAAAAAACAGCAATTCTGGACTGGGCCTCCGGTTAATAGGTTAGTCCCAAAAATAATATAAAAGTGGAAAATAAAGCCCAATAATGTCCAAAACAGTAGATAATATAGCATGGAGCAATCAAAAAATTATAGATACGTTGGAGACGTATTAAGCATCCCCAAGCTTAATTCCTGGTCGTCCTCGAGTAGGTAAATGATAAAAACAGAATTTTTGATGCGGAGTGCTACTTGGCATAATTTTAATGTAATTCTTCTTAATTGTGGTATGAATATTCAGATCCAAGAGATTCAAGATAAAAGTTCATATTGACATAAAACTAATAATACTTCAAGCATACTAACAAAGCAATTATGTCTTCTCAAAATAACATGGCCAAAGAAAGTTATCCCTACAAAATCATATAGTCTGGCTATGCTCCATATTCACCACACAAAATACTTAAATCATCCACAACCCCGATGACAAGCCAAGTAATTGTTTCATACTTTTGACATTCTCAAAACCTTTTCAATCTTCACGCAATACATTCTCAAAACTAAGTGGGTGTGCATCCAACTTGCTTGCTCATGAAGACCTAGGGCATTTTGAGGAAGCCCATCATTGGAATATACAAGCCAAGTTCTGTAATGAAAAATTCCCACTAGTATATGAAAGTGATAACATAGGAGACTCTCTATCATGAATATCATGGTGCTACTTTGAAGCACAAGTGTGGTAAAAGGATAGTAACATTGTCCCTTCTCTCTTTTTCTCTCATTTTTTATTTGGGTCTTTTCTCTTTTTTTATGGCCACTTTTTTTCGTCCGGAGTCTCATCCCGACTTGTGCGGGAATCATAGTCTCCATCATCCTTTCCTCACTGGGACAATGCTCTAATAATGATGATCATCACACTTTTATTTTTCTTACAACTCAACAATTACAAATCGATACTTAGAACAAAATATGACTCTATATGAATGCCTCCGGCGGTGTACTGGGATATGCAATGAATCAAGAGTGACATGTATGAAAGAATTATGAATGGTGGCTTTGCCACAATTACGATGTCAACTACATGATCATGCTAAGAAATATGACAATGATGGAGTGTGTCATAATAAATGGAACGGTGGAAAGTTGCATGGCAATATATCTCGAAATGGCTATGGTGGGTGTATGATACCGGCGAAAGGTGCGCGGTATTAGAGAGGCTAGCAAAGGTGGAAGGGTGAGAGAAGTGCGTCTAATCCATGGACTCAACATTAGTCATAAAGAACTCATATACTTATTGCAAAAATCTACAAGTTACCAAAGGAAAGTATTACGCGCATGCTCCTAGGGGGATAGATTGGCAGGAAAAGACCATCGCTCGTCCCCGACCGCCACTCATAAGAAAGACAATGAAAAAATAAATCATGCTCCGACTTCATCACATAACGGTTCACCATACGTGCATGTTACGGGAATCAAAAACTTTAACACAAGTATTTCTCAAATTCACAACTACTCAACTAGCACAACTTTAATATCACCATCTTCATATCTCAAAACAATGATCAAGCATCAAACTTCTCATAGTATTCAACACACTCATCAGAAAGTTTTATTATTATTCTTGAATGCCAAGCATATTAGGATTTTAAGAAAATTACCATGCTATTTAAGACTCTCAAAATAATCTAAGTGAAGCATGAGAGATCAATAGTTTCTTTAAAACAAATCCACCACTGTGCTCTAAAAGATATAAGTGAAGTACTAGAGCAAAACTATATAACTCAAAAGATATAAGCGGAGCACATAGAGTATTCTAACAAATTCCAAATCATGTATGGACCTCTCAAAAGGTGTGTACAGCAAGGATGATTGTGGTAAACTAACAAATAAAGACTCAAATAATACAAGACGCTCCAAGCAAAACACATATCATGTGGCGAATAAAAATATAGCTCCAAGTAAAGTTACCGATAGAAGTAGACGAAAGAGGGGATGCCTTCCGGGGCATCCCCAAGCTTTGGATTTTAGGTGTCCTTAGATTATCTTGGGGGTGCCATGGGCATCCCCAAGCTTAGGCTCTTGCCACTCCTTGTTCCATAATCCATCAAATCTTTACCCAAAACTTGAAAACTTCACAACAGAAAACTTAAAGTAGAAAATCTCGTGAGCTCCGTTAGCGAAAGAAAATAAAAGAACACTTCAAGGTACTGTAATGAACTCATTCTTTATTTATATTGGTGTTATACCTACTGTATTCCAACTTCTCTATGGTTTATAAACTATTTTACTAGCCATAGATTCATCAAAATAAGCAAACAACACACGAAAACAGAATCTGTCAAAAACAGAACAGTCTTTAGTAATCTGTAGCTAGCGCAAGATATGGAACCCCAAAAATTCTAAAACAAATTTCTGTACGTGAGGAATTTATCTATTAATCATCTTCAAAAATAATTAACTAAATATCACTTCCCAAATAAAAATGGCAGTAGTTCTTGTGAGCGCTAAAGTTTCTGTTTTTTACAGCAAGTGTAACAAGACTTTCCCAAGTCTTCCCAACGGTCCTACTTGGCAAAAACACTAATTAAACACAAAAAACACAACCAAAACAGAGGCTAGATAATTTATTTATTACTAAACAGGAGCAAAAAGCAAGGAATAAAAAAATTGGGTTGCGTCCCAACAAGCGCTATCGTTTAACGCCCCTAGCTAGGCATAACAAGCAAGGATAGATCTAGGTATTGCCATCTTTGGTAGGCAATCCATAAGTGGCTCTCATAATAGATTCATAAGGTAATTTAATTTTCTTTCTAGGAAAGTGTTCCATGCCTTTCCTTAATGGAAATTGGAATCTAATATTTCCTTCGTTCATATCAATAATTGCACCAATCGTTCTAAGGAAAGGTCTACCAAGAATAATAGGACATGAAGGATTGCAATCTATGTCAAGAACAATAAAATCTTTGGGCACATAATTCCTATTTGCAACAATAAGAACATCATTAATTCTTCCCATAGGTTTCTTAATAGTGGAATCCGCAAGGTGCAAGTTTAGAGAGCAATCATCAAAATCACGGAAACCTAACAAATCACACAAAGTCTTTGGAATCGTGGAAACACTAGCACCCAAATCACATAAAGCATAGCATTCATGATCTTTAATTTTAATTTTAATAGTTGGTTCCCACTCATCATAAAGCTTTCTAAGGATAGAAACTTCCAATTCAAGTTTTTCTTCATAAGATTGCATGAAGGCATCAACGATATGTTTAGTAAACGCTTTATTTTGATTGTAAGCATGAGGAGAATTTAGCACGGATTGCAACAAGGAAATACAATCAATCAAAGAGTAATTTTCATAGTTAAATTTCTTGAAATCCATAATAGTGGGTTTAGCAACATCTAGGGTTTTAATTTCTTCAATCCCATTTTTATCAATTTTAGCATCAAGATCAAAAAATCCCGAATTCTTGGAACGCCTTCTAGGTAAAGGTGGATCATATTTAGTCCCATCATTATCAAGATTCATATTTCAAAACAAAGATTTAATAGGGGACACATCAATAACTTTTAGATCTTCAACTTTATTTTCATAGGAACTAGAAGAACACGCTCTTATAAAGGTGTCTTTCTTAGCACGCATCCTAGCGGTTCTTTCTTTGCACTCATCAATGGAAATTCTCATGGCTTTGAGAGACTCATTGATATCATGCTTAGGTGGAATAGATATAAGTTTCAAAGAATCAACATCAAGAGAAATTCTATCAAAGTTCCTAGCCAACTCATCAATCTTAAGCAATTTTTCTTCAATCAAAGCATTAAAATTCTTTTGCAAAGTAATAAATTCTTTAATATTAGATTCAAAATCAGAGGGAATCTTATTATAATTTCCATAAGAATTGTTGTAGTAATTACCATAATTATTAGAGGGATTACTAGGATAAGGCCTAGGGTTGAAATTTACTCTATACGCGTTGTTACCAAAATTGTTCCTACCAACAAAATTCACATCCATGGATTCATTATTATTCTCAATCAAAGTAGACAAGGGCATATCATTAGGATCAGGAGAAACACTCTTATTAGCAAATAATTTCATAAGTTCATCCATCTTTCCATGCAAAACATTAATTTCTTCTATCGCATGCACCTTTTTATTAGTAGATCTTTCAGTATGCCATTGAGAAGAATTAACCATAATATTATCTAGGAGTTTAGTTTCTTCTCCTAAAGTGATTTCCATAAAAGTGCCACCCGCGCCGAATCTAAAAGATTTTTAGAAGCAAAATTCAATCCGGCATAAAAGTTTTGTATAATCATCCACAAATTTAAACCATGAGTAGGGCAATTACGTATCATTAGTTTCATTCTCTCCCAAGCTTGTGCAACATGTTCATGATCAAGTTGCTTAAAATTCATAATATCGTTTCTAAGAGAGATGATCTTAGCGGGAGGAAAATACTTAGAGATAAAAGCATCTTTGCACTTGTTCCATGAATCAATACTATTTTTAGGCAAATACGAAAACCAGGCTTTAGCACGATCTCTAAATGAAAAAGAAAATAGCTTCAATTTAACAATATCATTATCCACATCTTTCTTCTTTTGCATATCACACAAATCAACGAAGCTATTTAGATGGGTAGCGGCATCTTCACTAGGAAGGCCAGCAAACGGATCTTTCATGACAAGATTCAGCAAAGCAGTATTAATTTCACAAGATTCAGCATCGGTAAGAGGAGCAATCGGAGTGCTAATAAAATCATTGTTGTTGGTATTGGTGAAATCACATAATTTAGTATTATCTTGAGCCATTTTGACAAGCAAGCAAACTAACACACAAGCAAACAAAAAACAAGCGGGCAAAAAGAGGCAAATAGAGAAAGAGAGGGTGGATAGAGAGAGAGGGCGAATAAAACGGCAAGCGTGAAGTGGGGGAGAGGAAAACGAGAGGTAAATGGCAAATAATGTGATGCGGGAGATAAGGGTATGTGATGGGTACTTGGTATGTTGATTTTGCGTAGACCTCCCCGGCAACGGTGCCAGAAATCCTTCTTGCTACCTCTTGAGCACAGCGTTGGTTTTCCCCGAAGAGGAAGGGATGATGCAGCAAAGTAGCGTAACTATTTCCCTCAGTTTTTGAGAACCAAGGTATCAATCCAGTAGGAGGCTACGCATGAGTCCCTCGTACCTACGCAAAACAAATAAATCCTCGCAACCAACGCGAATAGGGGATGTTAATCCCTACACGGCCACTTACGAGAGTGAGATCTGATAGATATGATAAGATAATATTTTTGGTATTTTTGTGATAAAGATGCAAAGTAAAATAAAGGCAAAGTAAAAAAGCAAAGGAAATAACTAAGTAGTAGGAGATTAATATGATGAAGATAGACCCGGGGGCCATAGGTTTCACTAGTGGCTTCTCTCGAGAGCATAAGTATTCTACGGTGGGTGAACAAATTACTGATGAGCAATTGACAGAATTGAGCATAGTTAGGAGAATATCTAGGTATGATCATGTATATAGGCATCACGTCCGAGATAAGTAGACCGACTCCTGCCTACATCTACTACTATTACTCCACTCATCGACCGCTATCCAGCATGCATCTAGAGTATTAGGTTAAAAACAGAGTAACGCCTTAAGCAAGATGACATGATGTAGAGGGATAGACTCATGCAATATGATGAAAACCCCATCTTGTTATCCTCGATGGCAACAATACAATACGTGCCTTGCTGCCCCTACAGTCACTGGGAAAGGACACCGCGAGATTGAACCCAAAGCTAAGCACTTCTCCCATTGCAAGAAAGATCAATCTAGCAGGCCAAACCAAACTGATAATTCGAAGAGACTTGCAAAGATAACCAATCATACATAAAATAATTCAGAGAATATTCAAATATTGTTCATAGATAGACTTGATCATATACCCACAATTCATCGTTTTCAACAAACACACCGCAAAAAGAAGATTACATCAAATAGTTCTCCACAAGAGACGGGGAGAACATTGTATTGAGATCCAAAAAGAGAGAAGAAGCCATCTACCTAATAACTATGGACCCGTAGGTCTGAGGTAAACTACTCACAATTCCTCGGAGGGGCTATGGTGTTGATGTACAAGCCCTCTGTGATCGATGCCCCCTCCGGCGGAGCTCCGTAACAGGCCCCAGGATGGGATCTCGTGGATACAGAAAGTTGCGGTGGTAGAATTAGGTTTTTGGCTCTGTATGTGATCGTTTAGGGGTACGTAGGTATATATAGGTGGAAGGAGTACGTAGGTATATATAGGTGGAAGGAGTACGTCGCTGGAGCAACAAGGGGCCCACGAGGGTGGAGGGCGCGCCTGGTGGGGGTGGGCGCGCTCCCTACCTCGTGGCCTCCTCTTTTGTGTCTTGACGTAGGGTCCAAGTCTCCCGGGTCTTGTTCGTTGAGAAAATCATGTTCCCGAAGGTTTCATCCCGTTTGGACTCTGTTTGATATTCCTTTTCTTCAAAACCCTAAAACAAGCAAAAACAGCAATTCTGGGCTGGGCCTCCGGTTTATAGGTTAGCCCCAAAAATAATATAAAAGTGGAAAATAAAGCCCAATAATGTATGAAACAGTAGATAATATAGCATGGAGCAATCAAAAAATTATAGATTCATTGGAGACGTATCAAGCGTCAGTCCGGGTTAGTTCCATTCAAATCATGCAAGTTAGAGTCCAAAACAAGGGCAAAAGTGTTTGGAAAAGTAGATATGTTGGAGACGTATCAGTGTCGTACCTTCGGTGCTAGGATCGGTCGATCGTGAAGACGTACGACTACATCAACCGCATTGTCATAACGCTTCTGTTTACAGTCTACGAGGGTACGTGGACAACAATCTTCCCTCTCGTTGCTATGCATCACCATGATCTTGCGTGTGCGTAGGATTTTTTTTGAAATTACTGCTTTCCCCAACACACAATTCATCGGATCTCGGCAAACACACCGCAAAAGAGTATTACATCGAATAGATCTCCAACAACATCAAGGAGAACTTTGTATTGAGAACCAAAGAGGGAGAAGAAGCCATCTAGCTAATAACTATGGACCCAAAGGTGTGGCAAACTACTCACACATCATCGGAGAGGCTATGGTGTTGATGTAGAAGCCCTCCGTGATCGAATCCCCCTCCAGCAAATCGCCGAAAAAGGCCCCCAGATGGGATCTCATGGGTACAGAAGGTTGTTGTAACGCCCCGAGACTAATGTGCCAGGTGTCCTCCAGTTATTTGTTGTTGTTGCCTTGTCATGTACTTGCGTGTCATGCATTGCATATCATGTCATCATGTGCATTTCATTTGCATACATGTTCGTCTCATGCATCCGAGCATTTTCCTCGTTGTCCGTTTTGCATTCCGGCGCTCCTATGTCCTCCGGTGTCCCTTTCTACCTCTTTTCGTGTGCGGGTGTTAAAAGTTTTCGGATTGGACCGAGAAATGTCATGCGGCCTTGGTTTACTACTGGTAGACCGCCTGTCAAGTTTCGTATCATTTGGACTTCGTTTGATACTCCAACGGTTAACTGAGGGACCGAAAAGGCCTCGTGTGTGTTGCAGCCCAACACCCCTCCAAAATGGCCCAAAACCCATCTAAACCCCCTTCATCATCTCGGTCGTTCGATCACGATCGCGTGGCCGCAAACCACACCTCATTTGGACTCTCCTAGCTCCCTCTATAAATAGATCATCTCCCAAAAATCCCGGGTCTCCTCTCCCCCCTAACCCTAGAAAATTCCTCTCTGCGTGCGGACACGTCCGCCCGCGCCGGACGAGACCGCCGCCGCCAACCAGGGCACGCCACATGGCGTCTCCGCCCCACATCGCCGCCTCCTCCGTGCAGGCCCGCCGAGCCCGTGGCCGGCCCCCGCGGCCCATCGGGTCCGCCGCCGCCTGCCTCCTTTCCTCGCCCGAGCCGGCGAGCTCCCGCCGCCGCACCGCCACGGTCAACATCGCCGGCGACCTCACCGCCTCGGGCGCCGCCACCCTCCTCCGGCGCCGCCCCGCCTCGCTCCGGCTGGCCTCCTCCGACCTCCGGCCGAGCCCCGCCACTGTCCTCCTCCACGCAGCCAAGGCCGGCGCGCCTCCTCTCCTCCAAGTCCGGTGACGTCCCGCAGCTCCGGCGAACAGTAGCTCTATCCGTGCCTCTTTTGAGGATGATCAGTAAGGATGTTTTGTTAATATTGTGGTGCTCTGTCCATCCTTGTCTTTGTTTGCAATTATGGAGCACCCTAGCTTGAGTCAATCGAGCTCTACTTTTGCTATAAATTGTTCCTGGCAGATTGTTAACATGTTTTGCAATTTTGCCAAGCTTGTTGTTATTGATCCGCGCATGCCATGTTGTTTTTCTTGCCATGTCTAGATTCTATGCCATGTCTTCTTGATGGGTGTATGCTTATTTTGTCATGAAATGCCTCTTAGTGAGTGCATCGAGCTCGTGAACATGCCTACTTGTTAACTGTTTTGCCATGCTCCAGTTTTTCACTAAGTCTGAATCTGATTATGTTTTTGTTATGTTCACATGCTTGCAATTGTATTTTCTGATCCCTTTTGGCTTATGGTCACTAAGGGACTTTTGTTATATGCTTTGAGTAGCTTCATTCCATGCCTTGATTTGCCATGATATGTTCCTGTAGCATGTAGTTTTCATGCTCTAAAGTTTGCTTCCTGATGATAAATTCCTGATATGCTGTTATTTTCACTAAGTCTGAAACCTATTATTGTTTGCACTTTTGTCATGCTTGTTGGAACCTGTTAATGAGTGAATTAGCCGTAGCTCAGTGTTCATCTTTTGTCAAGCATCATGAGTGGATCCCTGCCATATATTTTGTTGTCATGTTTGAGTGCTGTAGCGTATTTTACTTGATGCATTTAGTTGGTCACTTGCTGATTATCGCAGACCGGTGCCATATTTGTTTTGCTTGCCATTTCCAAACCGTGCATCTGATTCCGGTGATCTTTATATCGATTTCAACCAAAATCATCTCCTCTTTCCATTGGCACTCTTGGTTTTCCAAGTTGAGGCCAGGTTCATTCATTCCTTTTCAAATCATGCATATGCATCGCATACCGCATCCCGCATATCATGCCTTGTTTATGTGTTGGGTGTTTACTATGTTGTGTGCTTCTTTCCGGTGTTGCTTCTTTGAGCGGGTTCCGATAACATTGCGTTTGTGAGGATCCGTTCGACTATGTCCGTTTGTCTTCTTCATGGACTCGTTCTTCTTCCTTGCGGGATTTCAGGCAAGATAACCATACCCTCGAAATCACTACTATCTTTGCTTGCTAGATTGCTCGCTCTTTTTCTATGCCTATGCTACGGTACCTACCACTTGCTTATCATGCCTCCCATATTGCCATGTTCAGCCTCTAACCCACCTTGTCCTAGCAAACTGTTGTTTGGCTATGTTACCGCTTTGCTCATCCCCTCTTATAGCGTTGTTAGTTGCAGGTGAAGATGAAGTTTGTTTCTTGTTGGAACATGGAGATGTTGTTCCTTGTTGGAACATGTTTATTTGTTGGGATATCACAATATCTCTTATTTTAATTAATGCACCTATATACCTGGTAAAGGGTGGAAGGCTCGGCCTTATGCCTGGTGTTTTGTTACACTCTTGCCGCCCTAGTTTCCGTCATACCGGTGTTATGTTCCTTGATTTTGCGTTCCTTACGCGGTTGGGTGATAATGGGAACCCCTTGACAGTTCGTCTTGAATAAAACTCCTCCAGTAAGGCCTAGCATTGGTTTTACCATTCGCCACCTAGCCTTTTCTTTTCCCTTGGGTTTCCGGAGCCCAAGGGTCATCTTTATTATACCCCCGGGCCAGTGCTCCTCTGAGTGTTGGTCCAACCTGTCAGCTGCCGGTGGCCACCAGGGGCAACTCTGGGCTGGCCTACTGGAACCTTGGACAATCCGGTGTGCCCTGAGAACGAGATATGTGAAGCTCCTATCGGGATTTGTGGGCACATTCGGGCGGCTTTGCTGGTCTTGTTTTACTTTGTCGAAATGTATTGTAACCGGGATTCCGAGTCTGATCGGGTCTTCCTGCTAGAAGGAATATCCTTCTTTGACCGTGAGAGCTTGTGTGGCGCCCCCGATTTAATCGTACACTAATCATACACGCAAACGTGTATGATCAAGATCAGGGACTCACGGGAGGATATCACAACACAACTCTACAAATAAAATGAGTCATACAAGCATCATATTACAAGCCAGGGGCCTCGAGGGCTCGAATACAAGAGCTCGATCATAGACAAGTCAGCGGAAGCAACAATATCTGAGTACAGACATAAGTTAAACAAGTTTGCCTTAAGAAGGCTAGCACAAACTGGGATACAGATCGAAAGAGGCGCAGGCCTCCTGCCTGGGATCCTCCTAAACTACTCCTGGTCGTCGTCAGCGGGCAGCACGTAGTAGTAGGCACCTCCGGTGTAGTAGGAGTCGTCATCGACGGTGGCGTCTGGCTCCTGGGCTCCAACATCTGGTTGCGACAACCAGGTAGAAGGAATAGAGGGAAGAGAAGGAGAAAGCAACCGTGAGTACTCATCCAAAGTACTCGCAAGCAAGGAGCTATGCTACATATGCATGGGTATCAAATGGAATAAGGGTATCATATGTGGACTGAACTGCAGAATGCCAGAATAAGAGGGGGATAACTAATCCTATCGAAGACTACGCTTCTGGCAGCCTCCATCTTGCAGCATGTAGAAGAGAGTAGACTGAAGTCCTCCAAGTAGCATCGCATAGCATAATCCTAACCGATGATCCTCCCCTCGTCGCCCTGTGAGAGAGCGATCACCGGTTGTATCTGGTAGTTGGAAGGGTGTGTTTTATTAAGTATCCGGTTCTAGTTGTCATAAGGTCAAGATACAACTCCGGGTCGTCCTTTTACCGAGGGACACGGCTATTCGAATAGATAAACTTTCCTGCAGGGGTGCACCACATACCCCAACACGCTCGATCCCATTTGACCGGACACACTTTTCTGGGTCATGCCCGGCCTCGGAAGATCAACACGTCGCAGCCCTACCTAGGCACAACAGAGAGGTCAGCACGCCGGTCTAAATCCTATGGCGCGGGGGTCTGGGCCCATCGCCCTTTGCACACCTGCACGTTGCGTACGCGGCCGGAAGCAGACCTAGCCTAGTGGCTTTCCAGTCCAATCCGGCGCGCGCCACTCAGTCGCTGATGTCACGAAGGCTTCGGCTGATACCACGACGCCGGGATACCCATAACTACTCCCGCGTAGATGGTTAGTGCGTATAGACCAAATGGCCAGACTCGGATCAAATACCCAGATCTCGTTAAGCGTGTTAAGTATCCGCGAACGCCGACCAGGGTCAGGCCCACCTCTCTCCTAGGTGGTCGGAACCTGCCCTGTCGCTCCGCCTCAAAGTAACAGTCGGGGGCCGTCGGGATCCCAGGCCCACCTCTACCGGGATGGAGCCACCTGCCCCTTCAGCCCCCATCTCCGAACAGTATCACAGGTAATGTAGCAGTGTAATGTATATAGTATATGCCCGTGATCACCTCCCGAAGTGATCACGGCCCAGTAGTATAGCATGGCAGACGGACAAGAGTGTAGGGCCACTGATGGAACACTAGCATCCTATACTAAGCAGTAGGATAGCAGGTAATGGTAACAACAATAGTAGCAAGGACAGGCTATGCATTAGGATAGGAATAACGGAAAGCAGTAACATGCTACACTACTCTAATGCAAGCAGTATAGAGAAGAGTAGGCGATATCTGGTGATCAAAGGGGGGGGCTTGCCTGGTTGCTCTGGCAAGAGAGAGGGGTCGTCAACTCCGTAGTCGTACTGGGAAGCAGCGGCGTCGGTCTCGGTGTCTATCAAGAGAAGAGGGGGGGGGAAACAATAAATATTTAAACAAGCATATGCATAGTGATGCATGACATGACAAGTAACGGCGTTAGAGGTGCCCTAACGCGGTAGTAGGTGATACCGGTGAAGGGGGATGACATCCGGGAAAGTATCCCCGGTGTTTTGCGTTTTCGGGCAGAGGACCGGAGGGGGAAAGTTGCGAGTTCGATAGGTTAGGGAGGTGTGGCGGACGAACGGGCTGCGTATCCGGGTTCGTCTCGTCGTTCTGAGCAACTTTCATGTTGAAAATATTTTAATCCGAGTTACGGATTAAAAGATATGATTTTCTAAAGATTTTAGTAATTTCTGGAATTATTTTTAATTAGAAAATAATTGTTAAATTGCTAGGCGCACCCAGCACAGTGTACACCAAAGTGTACCCAGTGACTGACAGGTGGGCCAGAGGGACCCAGTTGACCAGTCAATGTTTGACTGGTCAACAGGGGTGGGACCCCCATGTCATTGACTGTTTTAGTTAACTAGGGATTAGGCTAATCAAACTACTGTTTAATTAAACTAACAGATTAATTAGATTAATTAACTAGGATTAATTAACTTAATTAATTTAGTTAATTAATTAATTAAGTTTATTTATTTTTAATTATTATTGTTTCTTTTTTTAAATCTTTTTTTTATAAAACATTCGGGGGGTGGGGGCCCCACTTGTCAATGGCCCAGGGGCCAATTGGGTTCGGGCAAGCAGCGGGGCGGGCACCCGAACGGGCGCGAGCCCGAAGGGCGCTGGGCGCGCACGGCGCACACCGGCGCCGGCGGCCAGTGCCAGGGGTGGCGGCGGAGGGATGGACGGGGCGAGCAGCAGGCCAGGGCGGCGCGCAGGCGGGTGAGGCCGGCAGGGCTCGCAGCGATGGCGAGCGGGGCGAGCAGGAGGCCAGGGCGGCACCAGCAGCAGCAGATACGCGGGCGAGCGTGCACGCGCGAGGCGCGGCCAGAGGACGGCCAGCGCGCGGCCGGTCGTGGCCAGGGGGCGGCGCGGGGCGCACGCGGGGTTGTGGTTGAGCTGCGCTGTGATGGTGGTGGTGGCCAGTGGCGCTGCGAGCAGCGAGGAAAGGGCGCGGTGACGCGGAACGGCGCCGACGGACGCGGGACGCCGCCGGCGGGCGCGTGCAGGGAAGAGAGGAGGAGGGGGCCTCACAGGAGGATGGTAGGGCCAGGGCAGCGGGGGTCGAGGGGGGGCGTCGGGGACGGCGTCGTCGAGGAGGCGGGCCGGTGGGGGAGCGCCGGCGAGGTCCAGGCGGGGAGGAGGATGAGGAGGCGCGGCGCGGGAAGGAGACGGGGAGGCGACGGTGAGGAGGAGGACGGCGAGGTGGCGGCGTCCTGGCGTGGGGGGGCGGCGAGCTCCGGGCGCGGGGGCGGCGTGGCGGTGGACGAGGGGGCGCCGTTGCGCCCCGATCCAGATCAGGAGGGAGCGAGGGGAGCGAGGGGAGAGTGGAGGGTTCGATCCCGATCCAGGGGGAATCGGGGGAGGGAGTGGGGTGAGTGGGTAGCGGTTTAGGGTTCGGGGGTGGGGGGCCATGTAGGCCAGGCGCGGGATGGGCCGGCTGGCATGTGGATGGGCCAAGGCCCAGTGGGGGGGGAGGCCTTTTCTGTCTTTATCTCCGTTTGTTCTATTCTTGTTTATTATCCTTTTGCTGTTTTCTGTTTTATTTTAGTTCCCTTTTGCATTTGGTTTTATAAACTACAACACTGGTTCCTAATTTAGTTTTAATAAGTATGTCACCGCCCCATAAGTTTTTGGCAATAAAACAAATAGTTTAATATTTTATCAAATTGAAAAGGGTAGTTAGTTAAATGTTTTGCTGCTGTCTTAAATATTTTAGTGCACTTAAACCTTTTATAAAATTGTGGTTTCTCCACAATAATTACCTATGCATTATTTGGCACAACCCGGACATTTTAGTTTCATTGTTTGAAAAACTTTCATTGTTTGCCTCAAATTCAAATTTGAATTTGAATCGGTTTGCACTAACGTGATATTAACAACAGTAACCGCGATGACGTGGCATGATTAGCGTGGGATTACTGTAGCATGATTATCCGGGCGTCACACTTGTCATGGGCTAAGTTGGGACATCCCTGTAGGGATTTGAACTTTCGACAGCCATGCCCGCGGTTATGGGCAGATGGGAATTTGTTAATGTCCGGTTGTAGAGAACTTGACACTTGACCTTAATTAAAATGCGTCAACTGAAGGAAATATGCCCTAGAGGCAATAATAAAGTTATTATTTATTTCCTTATATCATGATAAATGTTTATTATTCATGCTAGAATTGTATTAACTGGAAACATAATACATGTGTGAATACATAGACAAACTTAGTGTCACTAGTATGCCTCTACTTGACTAGCTCATTAATCAAAGATGGTTATGTTTCCTAACCATGAACAATGTGTTGTTATTTGATTAACAAGGTCACATCATTAGTTGAATGATCTGATTGACAGGACCCATTTCATTAGCTTAGCACCCGATCGTTTAGTATGTTGCTATTGCTTTCTTCATGACTTATACATGTTCCTATGACTATGAGATTATGCAACTCCCGTTTACCGGAGGAGCACTTTGTGTGCTACCAAACGTCACAACGTAACTGGGTGATTATAAAGGAGCTCTACAGGTGTCTCCAAAGGTAGATGTTGGGTTGGCGTATTTCGAGATTAGGATTTGTCACTCCGATTGTCGGAGAGGTATCTCTGGGCCCTCTCGGTAATGCACATCACATAAGCCTTGCAAGCATTGTGACTAATGAGTTAGTTGCGAGATGATGTATTACGGAACGAGTAAAGAGACTTGCCGGTAATGAGATTGAACTAGGTATTGGATACCGACGATCGAATCTCGGGCAAGTAACATACCAATGACAAAGGGAACAACGTATGTTGTTATGCGGTCTGACCGATAAAGATCTTCGTAGAATATGTAGGAGCCAATATGGGCATCCAGGTCCCGCTATTGGTTATTGACCAGAGATGTGTCTCAGTCATGTCTACATTGTTCTCGAACCGTAGGGTCCGCACGCTTAATGTTACGATGACAGTTATTATGAGTTTATGCATTTTGATGTACCGAAGTTAGTTCGGAGTCCCGGATGTGATCACGGACATGACGAGGAGTCTCGAAATGGTCGAGACATAAAGATTGATATATTGGAAGCCTATATTTGGATGTCGGAAGTGTTCCGGGTGAAATTGGGATTTTATCGGAGTACCGGGAGGTTACCGGAACCCCCCGGGAGCCATATGGGCCTTAATGGGCTTTAGTGGAAAGGAGAAAGGGGCGGCCCAAGGTGGCCGCGCGCCTCCCCCCTCCCCTAGTCCTATTAGGACTAGGAGAGGTGGCCGGCCCCCCTCTCTCTCTTTCCCCCTCGGGGAATCCTAGTCCAACTAGGATTGGGGGGGGGAGTCCTACTCCCGGTAGGAGTAGGGCTCCTCCTGCGCCCTCCTCCTAGCCGGCCGCACCCTTCCCCTTGGCTGCTTTATATACGGAGGAAGGGGGCACCTCTAGACACACAAGTTGATCATTGAGATCGTTCCTTAGCCGTGTGCGGTGCCCCCTGCCACCATATTCCACCTCGATCATATCGTTGTAGTGCTTAGGCGAAGCCCTGCGTCGGTAGAACATCAAGATCGTCATCATGCTGTCGTGCTGACGGAACTCCTCCCCGAAGCTTTGCTAGATCGGAGCTCGGGGATCGTCATCGAGCTGTACGTGTGCTAAGAACTCGGAGGTGCCGGAGTAACGGTGCTTGGATCGGTCGGATCGGGAAGAATACGTACGACTACTTCCTCTATGTTGTGTCAATGCTTCCGTTGCGATCTACAAGGGTACGTAGATCAGACTCTCCCCTCGTTGCTATGCATCACCATGATCTTGCGTGTGCGTAGGAAAATTTTGAAATTACTACGTTCTCCAACATCAACCGCGTGTGTAACCGTGATGGTCTCTTTTCGGCGGTGTCCGGGAAGTGAACACGGTGTTGGAGTTATGCTTGATGTAGGTTGTTCTAGGATCACTTCTTGATCATAGCTGTTCGACCGTGCTTTTGCCTTCTCTTCTCGCTCTCTTTTGCGAACAGGTTAGCCACCATATATGCTAGTCGCTTGCTGCAGCTCCACCTCATACCTTTTATCCTACCTATAAGCTTAAATAGTCTTGACCGCGAGGGTTGAGATTGTTGAGTCCCCGTGACTCACAGATACTCCCAAAACCAGTTTTAGGTGCTGTCGATTGCCGTGCAGGTGACGCAACCCAGCTCAAGGAGGAGCTCGACGAAGATCGTGTTCGTAGTCTTGTTTCGTTTCCAGTTGATCAGTAGTGGAGCCCAGTTGGGGTCGATCGGGGACCTTGTCGCATTTGGGGATCGATCTTATTTTGGTTCCATAATCGGACCCTGAGTGTATTGGATGACTGTAATGACTTATTTATGTACTTGTGTGACGTGGCGAGTGTAAGCCAACTATGTATCCCTTTCCCTTATGTATTACATGGGTTGTTGTGAAGATTACCTCACTTGCGACATTGCTTTCAATGTTGTTATGCCTCTAAGTCATGCTTTGACACGTAGGAGATATAGCCGCATTGAGGGCTTTACAAGTTGGTAATCAGAGCCTTCCCCGACCTTAGGAGCCCCCTGCTTGATCGAATCGTTGGCGTTGTTGAGTGTAGAAAAATGTTTTGAGTCTTTTAGGAATTATATATATATCGGAGAGTTAGGAATTCTTTTTACTCCTTAGTCCGTTCGTCGCTCTGGTGAGGCATCCTGACGTAGAGTTTTGACTCTTATCTTCTCAAATTTCACGAATTTTTTTTTAGGATCACACGGTTATTTATGGCTTATTCTGCGAGCCAATCCTTTGTTTGTTTTGAGCTGCGGTATTCGAGTTGCTTCGAAGTCAAGTGTTGATTCCATACCTTTCCTAAGCGGTGTTCTCATATTCCTATGTGAATACTAATCCTTCATGATCATCGAGATTGTCATGTCAATCCTTTTCAACCGGCGTGTTTCTCTTCAAATGGATCCGATCTTTTCAACATCTGCAAGATCAATTATCAGTTCTTCTCAGCGGTGGTCATTTCTTCCGTCCTAAGCTGTCTTTGTTTTCCCACCCACCCACCCTTTTTTTCCTTCAAGGATTTGGATTTCTGAATCAATTACCATGTTATTGATGAGAAGTCTCTCCATTCTTTTCCATCAATGTTCTTACCCAGTGGTTCTCTTGAAGATGCTCTACTAGTTCATTATTCTTCATTCTCTTTTTTCTCCGGTGGTCTAAAGTCAAGCTTTGTTGATCACATCCTTTTTTCCTCGTTTCAAATGCTTTCTCATGCCGGTGCACCTCTTAATCATCCACCTCTCGCTATTAAATCGTTCCGGAGTACTCAAGATATCTCGAAGATTCGCGTTTCCACTCTGCATTCGCTCAAGCTCTTTCAAGGTTGTTATCTCATTCAAGCCATTTAATTCTACCGGTGCAATCTCTCTTTTCAACCAATCTCTTCAGCGGTGTTCTCTCTTGAGTGGTCCCTAACCCACAGGTCTTTTTCCAGGATCTTACCTGACTCTTCTTATTTTTCCCGGAGTTATTCTCAAATCTTCTAAAGTTTGACGTAAGAATGAATTTTCATCAGTCAAATGCCTTTCTCCAAGATTTTTCAAAGTGTTTCATCATTGGTTCAACCTTTCTATTCTTCATTCCGGAGTGCCCCAATAATTCATGGTAGAGTTTCTCATCATCATTCTCTGCATTTGAAGACCGAAGAAGATTTTTCTCTCAATCTTGCTCCATTCTCTTCAAGATTCGTGATTCTAGCTTGCCGCCATCCTCTCATAATTGTTTTTCGTTTGTGAGAATTCTTTTCACCGATCCAGAGCTATTCAGGATTCTTTTCAGTTTGTTTCTCTGGAGCCGTCATCTCAGAATTATTCATCCTCAGCTTTCAGCTCTCGTTATCCAAATCTTACCGGTGCTTCGTTACAATATTCTCTATTCAGTTCATGATCTCTTCGTTTCCTTGTATCTAAATTCTCTCAGGTATCTTCGTTCATTTCACAATTCTTCCCGGTGTTTCTTTATCTTTTATTTGTTCATTTCCAATTAATACGGTGGGTCGTTCAAGATCTCTTCCTTGGCTATCATATCAATTCATTCGATGTTTCAATACTTCCAGTGGTTCGTTGAAGACCTTCTTAAGTTTGCGCGATATCTCTCTTAATCCTTTCTACGAGAATAAGTAGTGTGCCAGATCCATTGGTTGTCATCAATTTAATTGGTGCAGGATAAGCACAATATAATTCTTATTCTTGTTTCGTCGAGTGAATTCAATTCCTTATTCCGGAGGTTCTTCATATCACATTATCGGTTCAAGATGCTTTATCTTTAATCTGGAGTTCCTACTTTCCACTGTATCTCATCGAAAAGAGCCATCTGATCATTGCAAGGCTTCAATCTTATTCTTTTCTTCCTTCTTTTCGTTTGATCATCCTTTTGATACCGGAGTTTTTCATGGAGATTCTACATGTTGGTTCATCAAGGATTTAATTCTTTCTTGAAGTGTTGTTCAAGCTTCTTTTCGGAGGAGATCAAGTTTTCTTCATCTTGCATCCGGAGTGCAATTCTTTCATTTCTCATCTTTTGAGGTGGTATTATGTCATTCTGGATTATTTCAGTTCATGTTTCATAACTCACATGTTGTTAAGAATGAGATATTTTAAATCCATCAATCTCGTGATTGGAGTTATCTTGGGTCATATTTCAATAAAGCCTTCCCTAAGGATTGTTGCTAATTATGGTGTTGATAAATGATCCAAGTTCTTCTTTTATCCTACCGGTGAATAGTTACTCGTCTCCTTGTTCTTATCAATCCAATCTATTGTTTCCTTTGGTGGCAGAAATTCACCTCAAGTCTCAAGATGTTTTCCATAAGCCCACTACAAGCTTATCCTTTTCGTTGTTGTTTTTCCCAACAATCCTCGTGCGATCCTTTCTTGAGAGGATGTTTTCCTAGTTCAATTGTGGTAGAGGTTGTCATTTTCTTCTCCGTTCTTTTGTTCCGATGATCTACCTTTGATTCTGTCATCCGGAGGCTTTGTGATGTTGCTCTTTTCGACCCATCATCTCGTTTCGTCAAAGATCGTGTTCTTTTCGTGCTTATCCATTTAACCGGAGTATTGTGCCCCTCTGCTCAAGTTCTCTCATCTTATCAAGTTTCTATCTTTTTTTAACCGGAGTGCTGCCCGAATTTGTTCTTCCTTGTTCCTCTTTTCTAATGGAGTGTTTTCAACTTTGTTCATCTCCATTGCATGATTTCCTTAAATTTGTTCAACCTCTCAAGGTTCTTTGGTCTCACTCATTTGTCAAAGAAGCAACTTAGCTTTACCTCTCCTCTTTCTCTTCCGTTTTCCCTCCGGTGCCATTCTAGATCTCGGAACGAGATCCTCTCGTAGTGGTGGAGTGTTGTAACGCCCCGAGACTGATGTGCCAGGTGTCCTCCAGTTATTCGTTCTTGTTGCCTTGTCATGTGCTTGCGTTTCATGCATTGCATATCATGTCATCATGTGCATTTCATTTGCATACATGTTCGTCTCATGCATCCGAGCATTTTCCCCGTTGTCCGTTTTGCATTCCGGCGCTCCTATGTCCTCCGGTGTCCCTTTCTACCTCTTTTCGTGTGTGGGTGTTAAACGTTTTCAGATTGGACCGAGACTTGTCATGCGGCCTTGGTTTACTACCGGTAGACCGCCTGTCAAGTTTCATATCATTTGGACTTCGTTTGATACTCCAACGGTTTACCGAGGGACCGAAAAGGCCTCGTGTGTGTTGTAGCCCAACACCCCTCCAAAGTGGCCCAAAACCCATCTAAACCCCCTTCATCATCTCGGTCGTTCGATCACGATCGCGTGGCCGGAAACCGCACCTCATTTGGACTCTCCTAGATCCCTCTACCTCTATAAATAGATCATCTCCCAAAAATCCCAGGTCTCCTCTCCCCCCTAACCCTAGTAAATTCCTCTCCGCGCGCGGACACGTCCGCCCGCGCCGGACGAGACCGCCGCCCCACATCGCTGCCTCCTCCGTGCGGGCCCGCTGAGCCCATGGCCGGCCCGGGGCCCATCGCGTCCGCCGCCGCCTGCCTCATTTCCTCGCCCGAGCCGGCGAGCTCCCGCCGCCGCACCGCCGCGGTCGCCATCGCCGGCGACCTTACCGCCCCGGGCGCCGCCGCCCTCCTTCAGCGCCGCCCCGCCTCGCTCCGTTTGGCCTCCTCCGACCACTGGCCGAGCCCCGCCGCTGTCCTCCTCCACGCAGCCAAGGCCGGCGCGCCTCCTCTCCTCCAAGTCCGGCGACGTCCTGCAGCTCCGGCGAACAGTAGCTCCCCGGCGAACCTCGGGTCGCGTGCACCCCGGATCTGGATTTGGATCATCACGAGGGTTGACTTCTCCCTGAAACCCTAATTTTCTTGCATACTTTGACATGCCATAACTCTGCATCCGTAGCTCCGATTCATGTGTGTAGCATATCAAAATGTTCGTCTCAACGATTACATCATTTCATCTCATTGCATCATTTTCATTTGAGCTCATCTTGATGCTCGAAATGCTGTTGGAAGAGGGTTATGTGATGATTATGTCAGATCTGTTTCAGCAAATAGCATTTTGTCATTTTTTTCCATGATTAATGTGTGCATGCTATGATCCTGAGCTCTGTATGTGTTTTGTTATATGCCATGCCATCTTTACAGGGGTGTATGCCATGTATTTTTTTTGATCTTCGTGGTGACTAGCACAAGCATGCAAAGTAGCTTACTCGATGATTCTGATTTCAGGGACTTGGAATTTCACAAAGTCCTTTTCCTGCTGTAATTTTTATGCCATATGTTCATGTTGTTTCCTAGTGATCCGTGCCTCTTTTGAGGATGATCAATAAGGATGTTTTGTTAATATTGTGGTGCTCTATCCATCCTTGTCTTTGTTTGCAATTATGGAGCACCCTAGCTTGAGTCAATCGAGCTCTACTTTTGCTATAAATTGTTCCTGGCAGATTGTTAACATGTTTTGCAATTTTGCCAAGCTTGTTGTTATTGATCTGTGCATGCCATGTTGTTGTTCTTACCATGTCTAGCTTCTATGCCATGTCTTCTTGATAGGTGTATTCTTAGTTTGTCATGCAATGCCTCGTAGTGAGTGCATCGAGCTCGTGAACATGCCTACTTGTTAACTGTTTTGCCATGCTCCGGTTTTTCACTAAGTCTGAATCTGATTATGTTTTTGCTATGTTCACATGCTTGCAATTGTATTTTCCGATCCCTTTTGGCTTATGGACACTAAGGGACTTTTGTTATATGCTTTGAGTATCTTCATGCCATGCCTTCCTTTGCCATGATATGTTCTTGTAGCATGTAGTTTTCATGCTCTAAAGTTTGCTTCCTGATGATAAATTCCTCATATGTTGTTATTTTCACTAAGTCTGAAACATGTTATCGTTTGCACTTTTGCCATGCTTGTTGGAACCTGTTAATGAGTGAATTAGCCATAGCTCAGTGTTCATCTTTTGTCAAGCATCATGAGTGGATCCCTGCCATATATTTTGTTGTCATGTTTGAGTGTTGTAGCATATTTTACTTGATGCATTTAGTTGGTCACTTGCGGATTATCGCAGACCGGTGGCATATTTGTTTTGCTTGCCATTTCCAAACCGTGCATCCGATTCCGGTGATCTTTATATCGATTTCAACCGAAATCATATCCTCTTTCCAGTGGCACTCTTGGTTTTCCAAGTTGAGGCAAGGTTCATAAATTCCTTTCCAAATCATGCATATGCATCGCATACCACATCCCGCATATCATGCCTTGTTTATGTGTTGGGTGTTTACTATGTTGTGTGCTTCTTTCCGGTGTTACTTCTTTGGGCGGGTTCCTATAACATCGCATTTGTGAGGATCCGTTCGACTATGTTCGTTTTTCTTCTTCATGGACTCGTTCTTCTTCCCTGCGGGATTTCAGACAAGATGACCATACCCTCGAAATCACTTCTATCTTTGCTTGCTAGATTGCTCGCTCTTTTGCTATGCCGATGCTATGATACCTACCACTTGCTTATCATGCCTCCCATATTGCCATGTTCAGCCTCTAACCTACCTTGTCCTAGCAAACCGTTGTTTGGCTATGTTACCACTTTGCTCAGCCCCTCTTATAGCGTTGTTAGTTGCAGGTGAAGATGTAGTTTGTTCCTTGTTGGAACATGGAGATGTTGTTCCTTGTTGGAACATTTTTATTTATTGGGATATCACAATATCTCTTATTTTAATTAATGCACCTATATACTTGGTAAAGGGTGGAAGGCTCGGCCTTATGCCTGGTGTTTCGTTCCACTCTTGCCGCCCTAGTTTCTGTCATACCGGTGTTATGTTCCTTGATTTTGTGTTCCTTACGCAGTTGGGCGGCTTTGCTGGTCTTGTTTTACCTTGTTGAAATGTCTTGTAACCGGGATTCCGAGTCTGATCGGGTCTTCTCGCTAGAAGGAATATCCTTCGTTGACCGTTAGAGCTTGTGATGGGCAAAGTTGGGACACCCCTACAGGGATTTGGACTTTCGGAAGTCATGCCCACGGTTATGGGCAGATGGGAATTTGTTAATGTCTGGTTGTAGAGAACTTTACACTTGACCTTAATTAAAATGCGTCAACCGCGTGTATAACCGTGATGGTCTCTTTTCAGCGGTGTCTGGGAACTGAACACGGTGTTGGAGTTATGCTTAACGTAGGTTGTTCTAGGATCACTTCTTGATCATAGTTGTTCGACCGTGCTTTTGCCTTCTCTTCTCGCTCTCTTTTTCGAACAGGTTAGCCACCATATATGCTAGTCGCTTGATGCAACTCCACCTCATACCTTTTACCCTACCTGTAAGCTTAAATAGTCTTGATCGCGAGGCTGTGAGATTGCTGAGTCCCCGTGACTCACAGATACTCGCAAAACCAGTTTCAAGTGTTGTCGATTGCCGTGCAGGTGACGCAACCCAGCTCAAGGAGGAGCTCGATGAAGATCGTGTTCGTAGTCTTGTTTCGTTTCCAGTTGATCAGTAGTGGAGCCCAGTTGGGGTCGATCGGGGACCTTGCCGCATTTGGGGGTTGATCTTATTTTGGTTCCATAGTCGGACCCTGAGTGTATTGGATGACTGTAATGACTTATTTATGTACTTGTGTGACATGGCGAGTGTAAGCCAACTATGTATCCCTTTCCCTTATGTATTACATGGGTTGTTGTGAAGATTACCTCACTTGCGACATTGCTTTCAATGCGGTTATGCCTCTAAGTCGTGCTTCGACACGTAGGAGATATAGCTGCATCGAGGGTGTTACAGTTGCGGTGGTGGAAAGTGGTTTCATGGCTCTCCTGGATGTTTTTAGCGTACATGGATATATATAGGCGAAAGAAGTACGTCGATGGAGCTCCGTGGGGCCCATGAGGGTGGGAGGCGCGCCTACCCCCCTAGGCGCGCCCCTGCCTCATGGAAGCTTCGCGGACTTCCAGACTTGTACTCCAAGTCTCCTGGGTTGTATTTGTTCCAAGAAAGATCCTCGCGAAGGTTTCGTTCCATTTGGATTCCGTTTGATATTCCTTTTCTGCGAAACACTGAAATAGGCAAAAAAACAGCAATTTGCATTGGGCCTTTGGTTAATAGGTTAGTCCCAAAAACAATATAAAAGTGCATCTTAAAGCCCATTAAACATCCAAAACAGATAATATAATAGCATGGAACAATCAAAAATTATAGATATGTTGGAGACGTATCAAGCATCCCAAGCTTAATTCCTGCTCGTTCTCGAGTAGGTAAATGATAAAAACAAATTTTTTTGATGTGGAATGCTACCTAACATAATTTTCAATGTAATTTTATTTATTGTGGCATGAATATTCAGATCCGAAAGATTCAAGACAAAAGTTTAATATTGACATAAAAACAATAATACTTCAAGCATACTAACCAAGCAATTATGTCTTCTCAAAATAACATAGCCAAAGAAAGCTCATCCCTACAAAATCATATAGTTTGGCCATGCTTCATATTTGTCACATAAAATGCTCCCATCATGCACAACCCCGATGACAAGCCAAGCAATTGTTTCATACTTTAGTATTCTCAAACTTTTTCAACTTTCACGCAATACATGAGCGCGAGCCATGGACATAGCACTATGGGTGGAATGGAATATGATGATGGAGGTTGTGTGGAGAAGACAAAAAAGGAGAAAGTCTCATATTGACATGGCTAATCAACGGGCTATGGATATGCCCATCAATTGATGTCAATGCGGGGAGTAGGGATTGCCATGCAACGAATGCATAACGATATAAATGTATGAAAGCTCAACAAAAGAAACTAAGTGGGTGTGCATCCAACTTGCTTGCTCACGAAGACCTAGGGCATTTTGAGGAAGCCCATTGTTGGAATATACAAGCCAAGTTCTATAATGAAAATTCCCACTAGTATATGAAAGTGACAAAATAAGAGACTCTCTATTATGAAGATCATGGTGCTACTTTGAAGCACAAGTGTGGAAAAAGGATAGTAACATTGCCCCTTCTCTCTTTTTCTCTCATTTTTTTTGTTTTTTGGGCCTTCTTTTTTTATTTGGCCTTTCTCTTTTTTTTCCTCACGGGACAATGCTCTAATAATGATGATCATCACACTTCTATGTATTTACAACTCGATACTAGAACAAAATATGACTTATATGAATGCCTCTGGCGGTGTACCGGGATGTGCAATGATTCAAGAGTGACATGTATAAAAATTATGAGCGGTGGCTTTGCCACAATTACGATGTCAACTACATGATCATGCAAGGCAATATGACAATGATGGAGCGTGTCATAAAAAACCGAACGGTGGAAAGTTGCATGGCAATATATCTGGGAATGGCTATGGAAATGCCATAATAGGTAGGTATGGTGGCTGTTTTGAGGAAGATAAAAGGAGGTTTATGTGTGAAAGAGCATATCATATCACGGGGTTTGGATGCACCGGCGAAGTTTGCACCAACTCTCGAGGTGAGAAAGGGCAATGCATGGTACCGAAGAGGCTAGCAATGATGGAAGGGTGAGAGTGCGTATAATCCATGGACTCAACATTAGTCATAAAGAACTCACATACTTATTGAAAAAATCTACAAGTCATCAAAACCAAGCACTGCACGCATGCTCCTAGAGGGATAGATTGGTAGGAAAAGACCATCGCTCGCCCCCGACCGCCACTCATAAGGAAGGCAATCAAAGAACACCTCATGCTTCAAATT
The DNA here is from genome assembly GCA_034509565.1 of Triticum monococcum. Taxonomy (NCBI): domain Eukaryota; kingdom Viridiplantae; phylum Streptophyta; class Magnoliopsida; order Poales; family Poaceae; genus Triticum; species Triticum monococcum. Next base: position 67,223,260 of record CM067842.1, on the reverse strand, counting down.
TGTCACACAATGGTTACCATACGTGCATGCTACGGGACTGCAAACCTCAAAACAAGTATTTCTCAATTTTACAATTATTTAACTAGCATGACTCTAATATCACCATCTTCATATCTCAAAACAATCATCAAGTATCAAACTTCCCATAGTATTCAATGCACTCTATATGGAAGTTTTTATTATACCCATCTTGGATGCCTATCATATTAGGACTAATTTTATAGCCAAAGCAAATTACCATGCTGTTCTAAAAGACTCTCAAAATGATATAAGTGAAGCATGAGAGATCAATAATTTCTATAAAATAAAACCACCATCGTGCTCTAAAAAGAGATAAGTGAAGCACTAGAGCAAAATTTCTCTAGCTCAAAAGATATAAGTGAAGCACATAGAGTATTCTAATAAATTCCGATTCATGTGTGTCTCTCCCAAAAGGTGTGTATGTGGTGTCAAAACCAGCGGATCTCGGATAGGGGGTCCCGAACTATGCGTCTAAGGTCGATGGTAACAGGAGACAGGGGACACGATGTTTACCCAGGTTCGGGCCCTCTCTATGGAGGTAATACCCTACTTCCTGCTTGATTTATCTTGTTGAATATGAGTATTACAAGATTTGATCTACCACGAGATCGTAATGGCTAAACCCTAAAAGCCTAGCCTATATGACTATGGTAATGTATATCTCTCTCCGGCCTAAGTCTTCCAGTTTATATAGACACCGGGAGGATCTAGGGTTACGCAAGGTTGGTTACAAAGAAAGGAATCTACATATTGGTCGCCAAGGAGAGTCCCATCCGGACACGGGTGCAGTCTTCGGTCTTCGTATCTTCACAGCCCATCAATCCGGCCCATGGCTAACAGGCCGGACGCCTGAGGACCCCTTAGTCCAGGACTCCCTCAATAGCCCCTGAACCTGGCTTCAATGACAAGGTATCCGGCGTGTAGATCTGTCTTCGGCATTGCAAGGTAGGTTCCTCCTTCTGAACTCCAAGATAGTCTTCGGACATAATGATCGTGTCCGGACCTGTAACATAAGTTTTGTATGCCCCCACAGAGGGCACAATAATTTATAAATCCAATTGACCGACAACTGTTCATAGCATGATGCCACGTCACCGTCGGGACATTATTTTAAACCCGTTGTTAGCCTGCAGCCCTGGGTTTTGAGGCGTGGCTTTATTGGCATGTCTTATCCAAGTCGAGATCGTGTCCCCTTTATTAAGGGATTCTTATCAACATAGACGTGGGTAACCCAACCGTCTCTGTGGTACAACTTCTTGGAAACAGGCAAGTTTTAAGGCCCGGGAGTTGGCATTTAGATATTCACGGCCTTTATAAAGGGGTACACACCCGTCCCTCTCTCTTCCACATTTGCTTCTTCCTCGGCCCTTGCTATCTCGAGTTCTAAAACCCAAGTTTCGAGCACCGCAAGCCTTAGTCGTGTCCGGATCCAGCTTTCCCGGTCGGTGGGTGGTTTCTTCTGTTACAGAGGAGGATATTGCGAAGCTTAGGGCGGCAAGATATCTGACCGCAGAAATCCTCCATCGGCTCCCCGCCGAAGGGTAGGTTATCCCTACCTCTAGATCCGGCGAGAGGGTCGTGTTCATCTCCCACTTCCTCTGAGGGTTCGGCTTTGCCCTTAATCCCTTTGTCTGAGGGCTCATGTTCTATTACGGGCTAGATTTTCACGATCTAGCCCCGAACTCTGTTCTTCTTATCTCGGCGTTTATAGTCACATGCGAGGCCTTCCTTCGAATCCCTCCAAACTTTGGCTTGTGGCTCAAGACCTTCAATGTGAAGCCGCAGATGATAGGGGAAAGCAGGCGGAGTGTGGTGGTGCCACCATGAGCAAGATTAATAGCGCTCTTTGGCTAAAAGGATCCTTCACTGAGTCCTCTGACTTATGGCAATAGGAGTGGTTCTATATCACCGAGACCCGTGGCTCCAAGTGGGCGGTTGTGCCTGCATTTCGACCCAGCCCTCCGATCCATCTTGCATCATGGATTAATAAGGGGTTGGACTAGGGATCAATTGATGAGGTACAAACTCTGGAGAGCCGCATCCGGAGCCTCCTCGAGAGGGACATTGATCTTATCAACGTTATTCAAGTAATGAAGGTTCACCGGACCTTGTCGTGCCAGAGGCGACCTCTCCGCATGTGGGAGTTTAATCCCAAAGGGCCATGGACACTTCAACACTTCTTTGGCACTACGCGCAAAGGGATGTGGAAATTATTTTTCGGGAAATGAAAACAGTGGCCGGATACTGCCGAAGACATCGGCCTTGACTCTAACCATCCAGATACCACGGTAAGTACCCGTCCACCGACCACCTCCTAATCAGGTATACTGTGGTAAGACCTAAGCAAACCATCTCTTTCCAGGGCTGGATAAAGAAAGCGGAGCAGATTAGGTGTCCGCTGCTACCTCTTGAGCACTGCGTTGGTTTTCCCTTGAACATGAAAGGGTGATGCAGTAAAGCAGCGTAAGTATTTCCCTCAGTTTTTGAGGACCAAGGTATCAATCCAGTAGGAGACCACGCGCGAGTCACCTCATACCTACACAAACAAATAAGAACCTCGCAACCAACGCGATAAAAGGGTTGTCAATCCCTTCACGGCCACTTGCAAGAGTGAGATCTGATAGAGATGATGATAATAAGATAAATATTTTTGGTATTTTTATGATATAGATAGAAAGTAAAGATTGCAAAATAAAATAGATTGGAAACTTGTATGATGGACAATAGACCCGGGGGCCATAGGTTTCACTAGTGGCTTCTCTCAAGATAGCATAAGTATTACGATGGGTGAACAAATTACTGTCGAGCAATTGATAGAAAAGCAAATAATTATAAGAATATCTAGGTATGATCATGTATATAGGCATCACGTCCGAGACAAGTAGACCGAAACGATTCTGCATCTACTACTATTACTCCACACATCGACCGCTATCCAGCATGCATCTAGAGTATTAAGTTCATAAGAATAGAGTAACGCCTTAAGCAAGATGACAAGATGTAGAGGGATAAACTCATGCAATATGATATAAACCCCATCTTTTTATCCTCAATGGTAACAATACAATTCGTGTCGTTTCCCTTTCTGTCACTGGGATCGAGCACCGCAAGATTGAACCCAAAGCTAAGCACTTCTCCCATTGCAAGAAAGATCAATCTAGTAGGCCAAACCAAACTGATAATTCAAAGAGACTTGCAAAGATAAACCAGTCATACATAAAAGAATTCAGAGAAAATTCAAATATTGTTCATAGATAATCTGGATCATAAACCCATAATTCATCAGATCTCGACGAACACACCGCAAAAGAAGATTACATCGAACAGATCTCCAAGAGAATTGAGAAGAACTTTGTATTGATATCCAAAGAGAGAGAAGAATCCATCTAGCTACTAGCTATGGACCCAAAGGTCTGAAGTAAACTACTCACACATCATCGGAGAGGCCATGGAGTTGATGTGGAGGCCCTCCGTGATCAATGCCCCCTCCAGTGGAGCTCCGGAAAAGGCCCCAAGATGGGATCTCTTGGGTACAGAAGGTTGTGGCGGTGGAAATAGGGTTTCGTGGTGCTCCTGGATGTTCTCAGGGTATATGGATATATATATATAGGAGGAAGAAGTAGGTCGGTGGAGCAACGGGGGGGCCACGAGGGTGGAGGGCACACCCCCTGCCTCGTGGCCTCCTCGATTGTTTCTTGACATCCACTCCAAGTCCCCTGGATCACGTTTGTTCCAAAAATAACGCTCTCGAAGGTTTCATTCCATTTGGACTCCGTTTGATATTCCTTTTCTGCGAAACACTAAAATAGGCAAAAAAACAGAATTTGGGTTGGGCCTCCGGTTAATAGGTTAGTCCCAAAAATAATATAAAAGTGTAAAATAAAGCCCATTAACATCCAAAACAGATAATATAATAGCATGGAACAATAAAAAATTATAGATACATTGGAGACGTATCAAGCATCCCCAAGCTTAATTCCTGCTCGTCCTCGAGTAGGTAAATGATAAAAACAGAATTTTTGATGTGGAATGCTTCCTAACATATTTCTCAATGTATTTTTTCTCTATTGTGGCATGAATGTTCATATCCGAAAGATTCAAGATAGAAGTTTAATATTGACATGGAAATAATAATACTTCAAGCATACTAACTAAGCAATTATGTCTTCTCAAAATAACATGGCCAAAGAAAGTTATCCCTACAAAATCATATAGTCTGGCTATACTCTATCTTCACCACACAAAATATTTAAATCATGCACAACCCCGATGGCAAGCCAAACAATTGTTTCATACTTTTGATGTTCTCAAACTTTTTCAATCTTCACGCAATATATGAGCGTGAGCCATGGATATAGCACTATATGGTGGAATAGAATGGTGGTTGTGGAGAAGACAAAAAAGGAGAAGATAGTCTCACATCAAATAGAATGGCCTCTTTTCCTTTTTTCGTCCGGAGTCTCATCCCGACTTGTGGGGGAATCATAGTCTCCATCATCCTTTCCTCACTAGGACAATGCTCTAATAATGATGATCATCACACTTCTTTTTACTTACAACTCAAGAATTACAACTCAATACTTAGAACAAAATATGACTCTATGTGAATGCCTCCGGCGGTGTACCGGGATATGCAATGAATCAAGAGCGACATGTATGAAAAAATTATGAACGGTGGCTTTGCCACAAATACAATGTCCACTACATGATCATGCATGGCAATATGACAATGATGAAGCGTGTCATAACAAACGGAACGGTGGAAAGTTGCATGGCAATATATCTCGGAATGGCTATGGAAATGCCATAATAGGTAGGTATGGTGGCTGTTTTGAGGAAGGTATATGGTGGGTTTATGGTACCGGCGAAAGTTGCACGGTACTAGAGAGGCTAGCAAATGTGGAAGGGTGAGGGTGCGTATAATCCATGGACTCAACATTAGTCATAAAGAACTCACATACTTATTGCAAAAATCTATTAGTTATTGAAACAAAGTACTACGCGCATTCTCCTAGGGGGATAGGTTGGTAGGAAAAGACCATCGCACGTCCCCGACCGCCACTCATAAGGAAGGCAATCAATAAATAAATCTTGCTCCGACTTCATCACATAACGGTTCACCATACGTGCATGCTATGGGAATCACAAACTTCAACACAGGTATTTCTCAAATTCACAACTACTCAACTGGCATGACTCTAATATCACCATCTCCATATCTCAAAACAATTATCAAGTATCAAACTCCTCATAGTATTCAATGCACTTATATGAAAGTTTTTATTATGCCTAAAAGGAAATTGCCATGTTGTTCTAAAGGAATCTCAAAATAATATAAGTGAAGCATGAGAGATCAATTATTTCTATAAAATAAAACCACCACCGTGCTCTAAAAGATATAAGTGAAGCACTAGAGCAAAAACTATATAGCTCAAAAGATATAAGTGAAGCACATAGAGTATTCTAATAAATTCCGATTCATGTGTGTCTCTCGCAAAAGGTGTGTACAGCAAGGATGATTGTGGCAAACTAAAAATAAAAGACTCAAATCATACAAGACGCTCCAAGCAAAACACATATCATGTGGTGAATAAAAATATAGCTCCAAGTAAAGTTACCGATGAACAAAGACAAAAGAGGGGATGCCTTCCGGGCCATCCCCAAGATTAGGCTTTTTGGTGTCCTTGGATTTTACCTTGGGGTGCCTTGGGAATCCCCAAGCTTAGGCTCTTGCCACTCCTTGTTCCATAATCCATCAAATCTTTACCCAAAACTTGAAAACTTCACAACACAAAACTTAACAGAAAATCTCGTGAGCTCCGTTAGCGAAAGAAAAGAAAACACCACTTCAAGGTACTGTAATGAACTCATTATTTATTTATATTGGTGTTAAACCTAGTGTATTCCAACTTCTCTATGGTTTATAAACTCTATTACTAGCCTTAGATTCATCAAAATAAGCAAACAACACACGAAAAAACAGAATCTGTCAAAAACAGAACAGTCTGTAGTAATCTGTAACTAACGCAAACTTCTCGAACCTCAAAATTTCTAAAATAGATTTCTGGACGTGAGGAATTCATATATTAATCATCTGCAAAAATAATTAACTAAATATCACCCTCCAATAAAAAATGGCAGCAATTCTCATGAGCGCTAAAGTTTCTGTTTTTTACAGCAAGATCAAAAGGACTTTCCCCAAGTCTTCACAACGGTTCTACTTGGCACAAACACTAATTAAACACAAAAACACAACCAAAACAGAGGCTATATAAATTATTTATTACTAAACAGGATCAAAAAGCAAGGAATAAAAATAAAATTGGGTTGCCTCCCAACAGGCGCTATCGTTTAACGCCCCTAGCTAGGCATAAAAGCAAGGATAGATCTAGGTATTGCCATGATAATGATAAGATAAATCGTGAAATCTCATCTCATACTCCCTAAGTTCAGCAGCAAGATTTCTTTGTGGCAAGCAAAAGTAATCAAAAGGGCTAAATTTAATAAGACAAAAGTCCCCAAGATCAAGCTCGAGAGGTGTTGGTTCCTCCTTTGGCCCCTCATATTGCACAATCAATTCATCATTATAGGCATTCTTTTGGCAAAAAGTCATGAGCCTTTGTTCAAGGGAAAAACCAAGCCCATTGTTCTGGATGGCAAAATTATCATTAAGTTCAGAGATCCTATTAACAAGAGCATCGGTAGGAACCTTTTTTCTAAGGTTTTCATTAAAAGCGACATGATCTAAAGATCATAAACGCATACTGTCTTCTTGATAGAAAAGGATCGGTATGTCTTGACTTGGTGTAGATCTCCCCAGCAATGGCGCCAGAAGTCCTTCTTGCTACCTCTTGAGCACTGTGCTGGTTTTCCCTTGAAGAGGAAAGGGTGATGCAGTAAAGCAGCATAAGTATTTCCCTCAATTTTTGAGAACCAAGGTATCAATCCAATAGGAGACCACGCGCGAGTCACCTCATACCAACACAAACAAATAAGAACCTCGCAACCAACGCGATAAAGGGGTTGTCAATCCCTTCACGGCCACTTGCAAGAGTGAGATCTGATAGAGATGATGATAATAAGATAAATATTTTTGGTATTTTTATGATATAGATAGAAAGTAAAGATTGCAAAATAAAATAGATTGGAAACTTGTATGATGGAGAATAGACCCGAGGGCCATAGGTTTCACTAGTGGCTTCTCTCAAGATAGCATAAGTATTATGGTGGGTGAACAAATTACTGTTAAGAAATTGATAGAAAAGCGAATAATTATGAGAATATCTAGGTATGATCATGTATATAGGCATCACGTCCGAGACAAGTAGACCGAAACGATTCTGCATCTACTACTATTACTCCACACAACGACCTCTATCCAGCATGCATCTAGAGTATTAAGTTCATAAGAACGGAGTAACGCCTTAAGCAAGATGACATGATGTAGAGGGATAAACTCGTGCAATATGATATAAACCCCATCTTTTTATCCTTGATGGCAACAATACAATACATGTCATTTCCCTTTCTATCACTGGGATCGAACACCGCAGGATTGAACCCAAAGCTAAGCACTTCTCCCATTGCAAGAAAGATCAATCTAGTAGGCCAAACCAAACTGATAATTCAAAGAGACTTGCAAAGATAAACCAATCATACATAAAAGAATTCAGAGAAGATTCAAATATTGTTCATAGATAATTTGGATCATAAACCCACAATTCATCGGATCTCGACAAACACACTACAAAAGAAGATTACATCGAATAGATCTCCAAGAGAATCGAGGAGAACTTTGTATTGAGATCCAAAGAGAGAGAATAAGCCATCTAGCTACTAGCTATGGACCCGAATGTCTGAAGTAAACTACTCACACATCATCGGAGAGGCCATGGAATTGATGTAGAGGCCCTCCGTGATCAATGCCCCCTTCGGCGGAGCTTCGGAAAAGGCCCCAAGATGGGATCTCTTGGGTACAGAAGGTTGCGGCAGTGGAAATAGGGTTTCGTGGTGCTCCTGGATGTTCTCGGGGTATATGGATATATATAGGTGGAAGAAGTAGGTTGGTGGAGCAACAAGGGGCCCACGAGGGTGGAGGGCGCGCCCAGGGGGTAGGCACGCCCCCTGCCTCGTGGCCTCCTCGATTGTTTCTTGATGTCCACTCCAAGTCCCCTGGATCACGTTTGTTCCAAAAATAACGCTCCCGAAGGTTTCATTCCGTTTGATATTCCTTTTCTGCGAAACACTGAAGTAGGCAAAGAAACAGCAATTTGGGTTGGGCCTCCGGTTAATAGGTTAGTCCCAAAAATAATATAAAAGTGTAAAATAAAGCCCATTTAACATCCAAAACAGATAATATAATAACATGGAACAATCAAAAATTATAGATACGTTGGAGACGTATCATCCGCCCCCCTTCCCGAAGACTCAGCGAATCCCGTGCTAATGAGGATGCTGGCACCGGCATCGTACCAGGCGCCGGTGGAGGAGGGCAAGGTGGAGAGCGGGAAGACCAGGGATGGACTTCCTTTCGGAGGTAAATTAGACACCGGGTCCGGAGAAATCGACGTTTCGTCGCTCGAAGATAAAGGCGAAGGAGAAGCAAGCATCCCTTCTCCATGTAGGAAGAAAAGGGTCGCCCCCGAAGGTTGGGAGGAACTGACTCCCAAGAGGGGCAAGATGCCATCGTGGGGCAACCCAGGATTGGAAGGCGACGCCTTTGAACAGCTCCGTCGTGAGGAAAAACCTTCGTCCAAATTGTAAGTGAATCCGAGGTGCTTTAATCACGTCCTATTACTGAAGTAACATGTAACGTATATGTGTATCTTTACAGTTTGGCGCAGAGTGTTCCTGAGCGATTCTCTTCTTCGGGAGATCTTCTCCCGAAGATGATGGAAAGTGAGACGCCTCCCCTGACCTCCTCGCCCAATAAGGCGAACGATTCTGAAGTGTCGTCTCAAAGGGTTTTTTCTTGACCTCCTCGCCCAATAAGGCGAACGATTCATACCTTGCGAGGGATGAAGGAGGTAGTACCCGAAGGTGAACCCCAACAACGAAGGCCCCAGACTATCCGGTTTTCAACCAGTGATGATTCTGGAGACGAGTAAACAGGTTCCTTCAAAGGATGGTCGTGCTCCTACAGTGGCTTCTAGAGACCCGGCGGCGCCGGATATGTTGAGGGATATGCTACGAAAAGCATCTGTCTCGGAGGAACAGCATACCTTGATGGGTATGGTGGTTGAGAGGATTCTGTCCGCGAAGAGCAGATTGAATGAAGCCTGCTAAGAGGCTTCGACGTTCGTGGTGTAATATTTTCAATCTATATTTTATTTGCAAAATGCACCTGTGTATAGGTAGTAGCCCCTCAGACTCGGGTTGGCTTCCCATGGGGGGCAAACAGAGGATCAAGAAGAAAAGCTCGGGGAATTATCTAGTTAATTGGAACACATGATGTTTCTCCCCTGACGACTGCCCGGACTATGGATATTGTCGAGCTGCATCGGAAGCTTGATGTGGCAGGGGATGACATTGCGTTAATCAATAGGCGTCTTGATGAGTCGCAAGGTATGAATTTGGAGCGGCCCTTACACATACGTGTTTGTAATATAAGCGTGACGCTGAAAGTTGCATACTGGGATATGTATGGCTGTAGATGGTGCCGCCGCCGTTGAGATTCTTCGGGCGGAGCTGGCCCGAGCCAAGGAGCAGGCCTAGTTTGGTAATGCGGCTACCGAAAAGGCATCAGCCGAGTTAAAGGCTGAACAAACTGCTCGGCACCAAGACGAGGAGAAAATATCCACGATGGCGCTCGAACTAAAAAATGCTACTAACCGCTGTGAATTTCTTGAGAAGGAGAATAAAGCCAAAACGACTAAGCTTGAAAAGGCCTTACGAGAGGCGAGAGAAGCGCGGTCCGAATCTAGAGCGGCTGATGTCTACTACACAACCTTCTTCTTGTAGACGTTGTTGGGCCTCCAAGTGCAGAGGTTTGTAGGACAGTAGCAAATTTCCCTCAAGTGGATGACCTAAGGTTTATCAATCCGTGGGAGGCATAGGATGAAGATGGTCTCTCTCAAGCAACCCTGCAACCAAATAACAAAGAGTCTCTTGTGTCCCCAACACACCCAATACAATGGTAAATTGTATAGGTGCACTAGTTCGGCGAAGAGATGGTGATACAAGTGCAATATGGATAGTAGATAATGGTTTTTGTAATCTGAAAATATAAAAACAGCAAGGTAATGAATGATAAAAGTGAGCATAAACAGTATTGCAATGCGTTGAAACAAGGCCTAGAGTTCATACTTTCACTAGTGCAAGTTCCCTCAACAATAATAACATAATTGGATCGTATAACTATCCCTCAACATGCAACAAATAGTCACTCCAAAGTCACTAATACCACCTCAAAGTTATCCTTTCTGATCGATCTATTCAAGAGTCCGTAGTAAAATAACATGAAGCTATTCTTTCCATTCAATCTATCATAGAGTTCGTACTAGAATAACACCTTAAGACACAAATCAACCAAAACCCTAATGTCACCTAGATACTCCAATCTCACCTCAAGTATCCGTGGGTATGATTATACGATATGCATCACACAATGTCGGATTCATCTATTCAAACCAACACAAAGTACTTCAAAGAGTGCCCCAAAGTTTCTACCGGAGAGTCAAGACGAAAACGTGTGCCAACACCTATGCATAGGTTCATGGGTGGAACCCGCAAGTTGATCACCAAAACATACATCAAGTGGATCAATAGAATACCCCATTGTCACCACGGGTATCCCATGCAAGACATACATCAAGTGTTCTCAAATCCTTAAAGACTCAATCCGATAAGATAACTTCAATGGGAAAACTCAATCCATTAGAAGAGAGTAGAGGGGGAGAAACATCATAAGATCCAACTATAATAGCAAAGCTCGCGATACATCAAGATCGTATCACCTCAAGAACAAGAGAGAGAGAGAGAGAGAGAGAGAGAGAGAGAGATCAAACACATAGCTACGGGTACATACCCTCAGCCCCGAGGGTGAACTACTCCCTCCTCGTCATGGAGAGCGCCAAGATGATGAAGATGGCCACCGTAGAGGGTTCCCCCCTCCGGCAGGGTGCCGGAACGGGTCTAGATTGGTTTTCAGTGGCTACGGAGGCTTCTGGCCGCGGAACTCCCGATCTATTGTGCTCCTCGAAGTTTTTAGGGTATATGGGTATATATAGGAGGAAGAAGTACGTCGGTGGATCTCAGGGCTATCCACGAGGCAGGGGGCACGCCCCCCACCCTTGTGGGAAGCCCGCGACTCCCCTGGTCCAACTCCAATACTCCGTGGGCTTCTCCTGGTCCAAAAATAAGTTCCGTGAAGTTTCAGGTCAATTGGACTCCGTTTGATTTTCCTTTTCTGCAATACTCTAAAACAAGGAAAAAACAGAAACTGGCACTGGGCTCTAGGTTAATAGGTTAGTCCCAAAAATCATATTAAATAGCATATAAATGCATATAAAACATCCAAGGTTGATAATATAATAGCATGGAACAATCAAAAATTATAGATACGTTGGAGACGTATCAGCGGCCCGTGAGGAGATCCAGCAAGCTGGGGAGATTGCGGCTGGTAAGCCCTTTTTATTACAGACTAAGTTCGGCGATCTGAATTATGCTCAGTGTAACCAAGTGTGGAGCTCTCCAGACGTGTTTTTGGACCTGCCGAAGAGTTCTTTCGATGTAGCGCAGTTTTACCAAGCGCAAGAGGGATATGCAATGGAGAAGCTTTCCTGGTCGCAGTTTGGTGCATCAAAACGCCCTCTGCTGCTGAATGAACAGATGTCCTAATGGGTCGAGCTTCACAGGATATCCGACGCTGGCATGAAGAAGGTCATACTCCGGTTGTGGCCAACTGAGCCTATTCTGAATAGCTACTTTGGCTTGGTGCAGTGGCTTGCTGATGTGGTGCCACGTATCGATGCCGTGAAGCGGTCGGCGTGCATTGAAGGTGCACGGATGGCCTTTGACCGAGTCAAGACATACTGGGGGAAGATGAAGGCCATCGATGTTGCAGCGAAGGGTCCGCCCAAGGGCAAGGACCATCACGCACCAGAGCATTATTTTGAGGACGTTTTAGAGGCTGCCCGCTTGATAGAGGGTCAATGTTCGAAAGGCATAATATTCGAATGAACTTTGTACGAATTGTAAAAGACAATTTTTATAATTAGTCTATATTTTAGTTTTGCCTAAAGGCTTTTGTTCCTCCTATGTGGCCGTTTGTATATGATCTAAAAGTTTTCCAGTCGTCGGCTTCAGCCCCCTCGTAGGAAATACGGGGGTGTTCGGAAAAGCATCTGATCACTCTTGACCCAACGTCTTGGTCCGTGAAGGAGGTGTCAATGTGGTGAACCAGGCAACCGGACTATAGGGCGTTAACACTTTCACTTAGCCATAGGAGTTTTATGGTGGGTCTACGATATAGCCCCTGGTATGTACGCGGCTTATTCTCATACGATGTGTTTACATATTCGACCTAAAAGAGGTCCTTCGAGTGACACGGAGGGAATCGCGAAAGATTCCAATAAGTCATCGAGTGGTTGACTAGCTCTCGCCGCATCATGACAGTCAGTTTTCGGCTTTCTCTACTGAGGTGCTTAACCAGGTTAACCGGAAGCACAATCGCAGTAGTTCTCCCTTTACTACCCTAGCCGATAGAGCGGAACGTAGGGTAGCAAGCACAGGAGCTGGGCAACCCAACTATTGACCCAAGACATGATTCGGAGTTGATGCATATAAGGCCAAACTCGCGACACCGGAGTATGCTATAGAGCTGTTTGGACTTGTCGGCAACTCGTTTGTTCCCATACCGAGCCCCTGGCAAGTTATGTCGAGGTGTATGTTTGAAACAACCGTAGGGGCAAAACTCGGTTCTTTTAGAAAAGAGTGGATTATTTGTACTGGGATCTGAGTGATGTGTCAGTCATTTATATAGATAACAAAGCTGCACCCTGGCTATTTTACATGCCAAGGGTGAAAGGTTGAGGATAAAGGTACTTTATAGGCTCGAAATACTGAGTGCGGTCTACAAAAATTTATTTTGGACCTCCTGTCGCACATCTGCGTCGCCTGTCCTCGGTTAGGGTATTCCTTGACGGAAATGACTTTTGGATGAGTGTATGAATCCGAACTCCGATAGAGTCAGTGGGTGACTAGCCTTTGAGCCATCTGTAGAGAAGATAGTAAAAAAAAGATAATTAGAAAAACAAGAGAGTTTATGGGAGTGCTTGTAGGCCCATCCTTATTGTGCTTCCGCCGATGCCCAGGGTACTTTAAGTGCATAATTGTGTATGCGTGGTACCGACTTCGCGGGAATATCAGGCGAGTGGCGGAAGCTGAATTGCTAGTCCAGTATGGACATTGACCGGTCATGTTGAACGGAGACAGGCGGTGTCATGGCCAATGAGGTATGCGGTGAGATGAGGCCGCTTTGTAGTTCGGCTAAGGTATCCATAGTATGGTCCTCTGTACGGGGGGGGGGGGGGGGTCCAGTGCATTCACCTCTAGGGGTGTATGTGACATACGCCATGTTTACTGTTTTTACTTCGGGAGGAAACTGCTTCTGTCCCCCAATGTTCGGTTGATGTGTCTCTTCGCCGTTGCTATCGCCAGGCGGCTTCTTCCCATTGTGTTCGGCATTTAACTTGCCGGCCTATTTGAGAACCCAACAACTTCTGTTGGTGTGATTAGCTGGTTTGTTGGGGTGGCCATGAATCTGGCATGGCCTATCCAATATTTTGTCTAAATTGGATGGTCTGTCCCTATTTGCCGTGAAATGCTTTTTTCGTTGGCCGGGTCCGAGGCCGCCGAATCCAGCGTTGACCGCTGTGTCATCTGTTTCCTCATTGTTATTGCGGTGCTTGAATTTATTGCGTCATGGCTTCCCATTGCCATCCCGGACTCCGGAAGTGCCCGGGTCACTGGCGCTATTGCTTCTATGAGCGAGCCAGCTGTCTTTCCCGTGCAAAAGCGGGTCATCAGAGCCGTAAGTGCTGGCATGGATTTTGGTTTTTCCTGACCGAGGTGGCGGGCAAGCCACTCATCTCGGACGATGTGCTTGAAGGCCGCTAGGGCTTCTACGTCCGGACAGTCTACAATTTGGTTCTTTTTAACTAAGAACCTAGTCCAGAGCTTCCTGGCGGACTCCCCGGGCTACTGGACAATGTGACTTAAATCATCGGCATCCGGTGGCCGGATATATGTACCTTGAAAGTTGTCGCGGAAGGCGTCTTCCAGATCTTCCCAGCTGCCAATTGAGCTTTCAGGCAGGTTGTTTAACCAGTGTCGAGCTGGTCCTTTGAGTTTTAATGGGAGGTATTTGATGGCGTGGAGATCGTCTCCACGAGCCATATGGACGTCAAGAAGGAAATCTTCGATCCACACCGTGGGATCTGTTGTTCCATCATATGATTCGATATTTACAGGTTTAAACCCTTCTGGGAATTCATGATCCATTACTTCATCAGTGAAGCAAAGGGAGTGTGCGGCACCTCTATACCGGGCCATGATGCGACGTGTCTCTGATGGGGTTCGTCTGTGATTTTCGGCCCGGGCGTGACTGGGTTCGGCACATCCGAATAGATAGCCGTCATCATGTGTTGAGGTGCGTCCTTGCGATCTGTAGATCGATCTGGTATGACCTGCTTTGTTGTTCAGGTCCTGCCGGAGGTCATATGTGTGACCATGAGTTGTTTTATCTCTGCCTTTATAATGAGGCGGGGCGGGCTGGTGTTCGTCTTGAGTTGTCATTTTATCCCGACCACGTGGTGGTCGGTCAGCCCCGTTGCGTGATGATGGTATGGGCTCCAGCGCCTCATCATTGAACTGAGGCAACAATTTGCGCTTCGGGTAACTTTTGGCTAGGCGCTTAAGGCCGTATTCTTCGGCTGCCAGGATATCAGTCCATCTATCGTTTAGCAGATCTTGATCACCTTGAAGCTGCTGGTGCTTCTTTTTCAGGCTTCTTGTAGTGGCTATTAGCTGGTGCTTGAAGCGATCCTGCTCGAGAGGTTCCTCAGGCACGATGAACTCCTCATTGCCGAGGATCACCTCATCCTCGGAGAGTGGAAGATAATTATTGTCCACTGAGTCTTCGTTTACGGCCTGTTCGTCGGGGCTAACTTGCCCATCTTCCTGTTCTTCTTGTTTGGAAGTTTCTTCAACGGGGTCTTCATTATCGTCGGCACCGTCCGAAGTATTATCTTCTCCCGTGCCGGTGTTGCTGTCTTTGCTGCGGCATGATTTAGAGCGGCGCTGCTGACATCGGTGCTTAGGCTGTGTCCCAGGAGGTTTGTCCTCGACTGGGTTTTCTTTGTCATCGTCATTGGCTACTTTGGGTGT
Source organism: Triticum monococcum (assembly GCA_034509565.1). Classification (NCBI taxonomy): domain Eukaryota; kingdom Viridiplantae; phylum Streptophyta; class Magnoliopsida; order Poales; family Poaceae; genus Triticum; species Triticum monococcum. The sequence continues at coordinate 67,207,852 of CM067842.1, read as the reverse complement.
ATCCACCATGTACACATCGTACGAAGAAGTGGCCGTCCATTGTCCAGTGAATAGCGGGTTTTGGCTCTGCTCCTCGTCAGCATCGTCGTCCATACCGTTGATGTCTTCGGAGCCGTAATCAAGCATGTCAGTTAAGTCCTCGACTGTGGCTATGAAGTGGGTGGCGGGTGGGATGCAAGATTCTCCATCATCAGCCCCTAGTTCAAACCGAACATAGTTCGGCTGTGAGTCCCCTGCCAAGGACAGGTTCTTTAATGAGTTTAGCACATCTCCCAAAGGTGAGTGCTGGAAGATGTCTGCGGCGCTGAATTCGAAGATCGATAAACGATCAAGTTCGGCGTCCGCGGGCTCACATGGTTCGGAACTTATGGCCGAAGACGAGTCCGGAGTTCCGGTGGCACGGTTATGAATCTGTGGCCTCCGTGGCGGGGTTGAGCTTCCCGCCCTTGGATGGCACAGTCTGCTCCAGATCTAAGGCCAGAGCGGTTACAGGAGCTGTCTCCTGGATGCGGTCCGATGACAGATTTAGGTCATGTCCATCGGGGTGACCAGAAGTGGTTGCCGCGATCTCGAATCCGGCGAAGGTCAAATCTCCACGGATGTCCGCAACATAGTTCAAGCTCCCAAATCTGACCTGGTGGCCAGGGGCATAGCTATCGATCTGCTCCATATGGCCAAGCGAGTTGGCCGCAGTGCGAAGCCACCGAACACGAAGATCTGTCCAGGGAGGAAGGTCTTGCCTTGGACAGCATCGTCGCTGATGATTAAAGGGGCCATCAAACCTTTAAGGGATGGCATAGTGGAACTCTTAATGAAAGCACCAATGTCGGTGTCAAGATCTCGGGTAGGGGGTCCCGAACTGTGCGTCTAAGGTTGATGGTAACAGGAGACAGGGGACATGATGTTTACCCAGGTCCGGGCCCTCTCTATGGAGGTAATACCCTACTTCCTGCTTGATTGATCTTGATGAATATGAGTATTACAAGAGTTGATCTACCACGAGATCGTAATGGCTAAACAAGGAGGATCTAGGGTTACACAAGGTCGGTTACAAAGAAAGGAATCTACATATTTGGTCGCCAAGCTTGCCTTCCATGCCAAGGAGAGTCCCATCCAGACACGGGGGCAGTCTTCGGTCTTCGTATCTTCACAGCCCATATGTTCGTCCCATGGCTAATAGGCCGGACGCCCGAGGACCCCTTAGTCCAGGACTCCCTCAGTGTACAGCAAGGATGATTGTGGTAAACTAAAAAACAAAGACTCAAATCATACAAGACTCTCCAAGCAAAACACATATCATGTGGTGAATAAAAATATAGCCTCAAGTAAAGTTACCGATAGACGAAGACGAAAGAGGGGATGCCTTCCAGGGCATCCCCAAGCTTAGTCTTTTGGTTGTCCTTGAATTTTACCTTGGGGTGCCATGGGCATCCCCAAGCTTAGGCTCTTGCCACTCCTTATTCCAAAATCCATCAAATCTTTACCCAAAACTTGAAAACTTCACAACACAAAACTCAAACAGAAAATCTCATGAGCTCCGTTAGTATAAGAAAATAAATCACCACTTTAAGGTACTGTAATGAACTCATTCTTTATTTATATTGGTGTTAAACCTACTGTATTCCAACTTCTCTATGGTTCATACCCCCTCGAAACTAGCCATAGATTCCTCAAAATAAGCAAACAACACACGACAAACAGAATCTGTCAAAAACAGAACAGTCTGTAGCAATCTGGAGGTTTCGAATATTCTGTAACTCCACAAATTCTGAAAAATTAGGACGGCCTAAATGATTTGTATATTGATCTGCTGCAGTCGGAATTGGTATTTTATCGCTCCCTGGTAAAAAATAAAAATTATTCTCGTGAGCGCATACTTTCTGTTTTTTCAGCAAGATCAAACAACAATCACCCAAGAAGATCCTAAAGGCTTTACTTGGCACAAACACTAACTAAAACATAAAAAACACAATCATAATAGAGGATAGATGAATTATTGATTACTAAACAGGAACAAAAAAAACAAGGAACAAAACTAAAATTGCGTTGCCCCCCGACAAGCGCTATCGTTTAACGCCCCTAGCTAGGCATAAAAGCAAGAATAGATCTAAGTATTGTCATCTTTGGTATGCAATCCATAGGTGGCTCTCATAATAGACTCGTAATGTTATTTAATTTTATTTCTAGGAAAGTGTTCCATGCCTTTCCTTAACGGAATTGGAATCTAATATTTCCTTCTTTCATGTCAATAATTACACCAATCGTTCCAAGGAAAGGTCTACCAAGAATAATAGGACATGCAGGATTGCAATCTATGTCAAGAACAATGAAATCTACGGGCACATAATCCTATTTGCAACAATAAGAACATCATTAATTCTTCCCATAGGTTTCTTAATGGTGGAATCCACAAGGTGCAAATTTAAAGAACAATCATCAAATCCACGGAAACCTAACACATCACACAAAGTTTTTGGAATCATGGAAACACTAGCACCCAAATCACATAAAGCATAGCATTCATGATCTTTGATCTTAATTTTAATGGTAGGTTCCCACTCATCATAAAGTTTTCTAGGGATAGAAACTTCTAGTTCAAGCTTTTCTTCATAAGATTGCATTAAAGCATCAACGATATGTTTAGTAAAAGCCTTATTTTGATCATAAGCATGAGGAGAATTTAACATGGATTATAACAAGGAAATGCAATCTATCAAAGAGCAATTATCATAATTAAATTCCTTGAAATCCAAAATAGTGGGTTCATTGCTATGTAAAGTTTTGACCTCTTCAATCCCACTTTTATTAATTTTAGCATCAAGATCTAAAAACTCTGAATCATTGGGACGCTTTTTAACTAAAGTTGACTCATCTCCAGTCCCATCTTTATCAAGATTCATAATGGAAAACAAGGATTAATAGAAGACACATCAATCACTTTTAGATCTTCATCATTATTATCATGAAAACTAGAGGAACACGCTTTCACAAAGCAATCTTTTTAGCACGCATCCTAGCGGGTTCTTTATTTGCACTCATCAATGGAAATTCTCATGGCCTTGAGAGACTCATTGATATCATGCTTAGGTGGAATAGATCTAAGTTTCAAAGAATCAACATCAAGAGAAATTATATCCACGTTCCTAGCCAACTCATCAATCTTAGGCAATTTTTCTTCAAGCAAAGCATTGAAATTCTTTTGCGAATTCATAAATTCTTTAACACTAGTCTCAAAATCATAGGGCATCTTATTAAAATTTCCATAAGAGTTGTTGTAGGAATTACCATAATTATTAGAGGAATCACTAGGAAACGGGCTAGAATTAAAATTTCCTCTATATGCGTTATTACCAAAATTGTTCCTACCAACAAGATTCACATCCATAGATTCATTATTACCCTCAATCAAAGTGCACAAAGGCATATCATTAGGATCAGAAGAAACACTCTTATTAGCAAACAATTTCATAATTCATCCATCTTTCCACTCAAAACATTAATCTCTTCAATAGCATGAACTTTTTACTAGTGGATCTTTCGGTGTGCCATCGAAAATAATTAACCATAATATTGTCTAGGACTTTAGTAGCTTCTCCTAAAGTGATTTTCATAAAAGTGCCTCCTGCGGCCGAATCTAAAAGATTTCTAGAAGAAAAATTCAATCCAGCATAAAGATTCTATATAATCATCCATAAATTCAAACCATGTGTAGGGCAATTACGTATCATTAATTTCATCCTCTCCCAAGCTTGTGCAACATGCTCATGATCAAGTTGCTTAAAATTCATAATATCGTTTCTAAGGGAGATGATCTTAGCGGGAGGAAAATACTTAGAGATAAAAGCAGCACTTATTCCATGAATCAATACTATTTTTAGGCAAAGAAGAAAACCAGGTTTTAGCATGATCTCTAAGTGAAAACGGAAATAGCTTCAATTTAACAATATCATTATCCACATCTTTCTTATTTTGCAAATCGCACAAATCAACAAAGTTGTTTAGATGGTTAGTGGCATCTTCACTAGGAAGGCCGGAAAATTGATCTTTCATGACAAGATTCAACAAAGCAGCATTAATTTCACAAGATTCAGCATCGGTAATAGGACCAATTGGAGTGATAATAAAATCATTGTTGTTGGTACTAGAAAAGTCACATAATTTAGTATTATCTTGAGCCATCATGACAAACAATCAATCCAACACACAAGCAAACAAGAAGCAAGCAAAAAGAGGTGAACTAAAGAGGGCGAATAAAACGGCAATGGTGAAGTGGGGGAGAGGAAAATGAGAGGCGAATGGAAAATAATGTAATGCGAGGGAGAAGAGTTTGTGATGGGTACTTGGTATGTCTTGACTTGAGCGTAGATCTCCCCGGCAAGAGTGCCAAAAATCCTTCTTGCTACCTCTTGAGCATGCGTTGGTTTTCCCTTGAAGAGGAAAGGGTGATGCAGCAAAGTAGCGTAAGTATTTCCCTCAGTTTTTGAGAACCAAGGTATCAATCCAGTAGGAGACTAGGCAAAGTCTCCTAGTACCTGCACAAACAATCAAGAACCTTGCAACCAACGCGATAAAGGGCTTGTCAATCCCTTCACGGCCACTTGCAAAAGTGAGATCTAATAAAGATAATAAGATAAATATTTTTGGTATTTTTGTTATATAGATTGGAAAATAAAGATTGCAAAATAAATAGTAAACTAGAATTATAGACCGGAAACTTATATGATGTAAAGTATACCCGGGGGCTATAGGTTTCACTAGTGGCTTGTCTCATGATAGCATATATTACGGTGGGTGAAAAAATTACTGCCGGGCAATTGATAGAAAAGTGTATAGTTATGATGATATCTAAGGCAATGATCATGAATATAGGCATCACGTCTGTGTCAAGTAGACCGAAACGATTCTGCATCTACTGCTATTACTCCACACATCAACAGCTATCCAGCATGCATCTAGAGTATTACAGTATTAAGTTCATAAGAACGGAGTAACGCATTAGGCAAGATGACATGATGTAGAGCGATAAACTCAAGAAATATGATATAAACCCCATCTTTTTATCTTCTATGGAAACAATACAATACGTGCCTTGCTGCCCCTGCTGTCACTGGGGAAGGACACCACAAAATTGAACCCAAAGGTAAGCACTTCTCCCATTGCAAGAAAGATCAATCTAGTAGGCCAAACTAAACCGATAATTCGAAGAGACTTGCAAAGATATCAAATCATGCATATAAGAATTCAGAGAAGAACCAAATAATATTCATAGATAATCAAATTCATAAACTCACAATTCATTGGATCTCGGCAAACACACCGCAAAAGAGTATTACATCGAATAGATCTCCAAGAACATCGAGGAGAACTTTGTGTTGAGAACCAAAGAGAGAGAAGAAGCCATCTAGCTAATAACCATGGACCCGAAGGTCTGTGGTAAACTACTCACACATCATCGGAGAGGCTATGGTGTTGATGTAGAAGCCCTCCGTGATCGAATCCCCCTCCGGTAGATCACCGGAAAAGGCCCCAGATGGAATCTCATGGGTACAGAAGGTTGCGGCGGTGGAAAAGTGGTTTCGTGGCTCTCCTGGATGTTTTTAGGGTACATGGGTATATAGGCGAAAGAAGTACGTCGGTGGCGCTCCATGGGGCCCACGAGGGTGGGGACGCGCCTACCCCTGGGCGCGCCCCCTGGCTCGTGGAAGCTTCACGGACTTCCAGACTTGTACTCCAAGTCTCCTGGGTTGTGTTTGTTCCAAGAAAGATCCTCACGAAGGTTTCGTTCCATTTGGATTCCGTTTGATATTCCTTTTCTATGAAACACTGAAATAGGCAAAAAACAACAATTTGCACTGGGCCTTTGGTTAATAGGTTAGTCCCAAAAATAATTAAAAGTGCATATTAAAGCCCATTAAACATCCAAAACAGATAATATAATAGCATGGAACAATAAAAAATTATAGATACGTTGGAGACGTATCAACAAGTAACAATAGTAGCAAAGGTGCAGCAAGGTGGCTCAATCCTTTTTATAGCAAAGGGCAAGCCTAAAAGTTCTCTTATACTACATAAAGCAAAGTGGTCTCGAGTACACATGGAATTGTCGTCTAGTCACGTTCATCATATTTAGTTGATTCACGTTCGCTGCTTTTATAATTTAATATGTGGGTGGACTGATGCTTGGGTGTTGTTCTTACTTGAACAAGCAACCCACTTATGATTACCCCCTCTCGCAACCATCCACAACTAAGAAAGAAGAATTAAGATAAATCTAATCATAGCATGAAAATATATGGGTACAAATTAGCCCCATATAGAATAACACATAAACTAGGGTTTAAGCTTCTGTCACTCTTGCTACCCATCATCTACTTATTACTACACAATGACTTCCCTTAGGCCCAAGTATGGTGAAGTGTCATGTATTCGACATTCACATGACACCACTAAAGGAAGAAACAACATACATATCATCAAAATATCGAACGAATACCAACTTCACATGATTACTTATAATAAGACTTCTCGCATGTCCTCAAGAACAATAGTACTACTCACAAATCATATTCATGTTCAAGATTGAAGGGTTATTGAATATCATTAAGAATCTGAACATATAATCTTCCACCAAATAAACCAACTAGCATCAACTGCAAGATGTAATCAACACCACTAGCAACCCACAGGAACCAAACTGAGGTTTTGGAAAGGTTGAATACAATAGATGAACTAGAGTTTGAGATGAGATGATGCTAGTGAAGATGTTGATGAAGATTGCTCCTCCCAGGATGAGAGGATCGTTGGTGATGCCGATAGCTTCAATTTACCCCTCCAAGAGGGAAGTTTCCCCAGCGCAATCGCTTCACCGAAGAGCAAAAGTGCTCCTGCCAGGTTCCACTTCGAGACGGCGGCGATTTGTCCCGAAAGCCTTCTTCTGTTTTTTCTAAGGCAAATGTCATCATATAGGAGAAGATGGACCCCGGAGGCTGTTGGGGAACACAGTAATTTCAAAAACTCCTACGCACATGCAAGATCCATCTAGGTGATGCATAGCAACGAGAGGGGAAGAGTGTTGTCTACGTACCCTTGTAGACCGTAAGCGGAAGCGTTATGATAACGCGATTGATGTAGTCATACGTCTTCATGATCCGACCGATCCTAGCACCAAAGGTACGGCACCTCCGCGATCTGCACACGTTTAGCTTGGTGACGTCCCGCGAACTCTAGATCCAGCTGAGTGTCGAGGGAGAGTTTCGTCAGCACGACGGCGTGATGATGGTGATGATGAAGCTACCGGCGCAGGGCTTCGCCTAAGCACTGCAACGATATGACCGAGGTGGATTATGGTGGAGAGGGGCACCGCACACGGCTAAACAATGTCAACTTGTGTGTCTATGGGGTGCCCCCCTCCCCCGTATATAAAGGAGTGGAGGAGGGGGAGGGCTGGCCCTCTATGGCACGCCCTGCAGGAGTCCTACTCCCATTGGGAGTAGGATTCCCCCCCCCCTTCCCTAGTTGGACTAGGAGAGAAGGAAGGGAGAGAGAGGGAGGAAGGAAAGGGCCCCCCCTCCTTCCTAGTCCAATTCGGACTAGAGGCGGAGGGGCGCATGGCCTGCCCTGGCTGCCTCTCTCTCTCTCCACTAAAGCCCATTAGGGTCCATATACTCCCCGGGGGGTTCCAGAAACCCCTCGGTACTCCGGTATATGCCCGAACTCACTCGGAACCATTCCGATGTCCAAACATAGGCTTCCAATATATCGATCTTTATGTCTCGGCCATTTTGAGACTCCTCGGCATGCCCGTGATCATATTCAGGTCTCCGAACAACCTTCGGTTCATTAAAACACATAAACTCATAATACCGATCGTCACCGAACGTTAAGCGTGCGGACCCTACGGGTTCGAGAACTAGGTAGACATGACCGAGACTCATCTCCGGTCAATAACCAATAGCGGAACCTAGATGCTCATATTGGTTCCAACATATTCTACGAAGATCTTCGTCGGTCAAACCGCACAACAACATATGTTGTTCCCTTTGTCATCGGTGTGTTACTTGCCCAAGATTCGATCGTCGGTATCGTCATACCTAGTTCAATCTCGTTACCAGCAAGTCTCTTTACTCGTTCTGTAATGCATCATCCCGCAACTAACTCATTAGTCACATTGCTTGCAACGCTTATAGTGATGAGCATTACAGAGAGGGCCTAGAGATACCTCTCTGATACTCGGGCTGACAAATCCTAATCTCAATCTATGTCAACTCAACAAACACCATCGGAGACACCTGTAGAGCATTTTTATAATCACCCAGTTATGTTGTGACGTTTGATAGCACACTAAGTGTTCCTTCGGTATTCGGGAGTTGCATGATCTCATAGTCATAGGAACATGTATAAGTTATGGAGAAAGCAATAGCAACAAACTAAACGATCATCGTGCTAAGCTAACAGATGGGTCAAGTCAATCACATCATTCTCTAATGATGTGATCCCGTTAATCAAATGACAACTCATGTCTATGGTCAGGAAACATAACCATCATTGATTCAATGAGCTAGTCAAGTAGAGGCGTACTAGTGACACTCTGTTTGTCTATGTATTCACACATGTACTAAGCTTCCGGTTAATACAATTCTAGTATGAATAATAAACATTTATCATGATATAAGGAAATATAGATAACAACTTTATTATTGCCTCTAGGGCATATTTCCTTCAGCCACCCACTTGCACTAGAGTCAATAATCTGGTTCACATTGTCATGTGATTTCACACCAATAGTTCACATCTTTATGTGATTAGTTCACTTCTCCATGTGACTAATACCCAAAGGGTTTAATCTAGTTCACATTGCTATGTGATTAACACCCAAAGAGTGATCATGTTTTGCTTGTGAGAGAAGTTTAGTCTACGGGTCTGCAACATTCAGATCCGTATGTATTTTGCAAATTTCTATGTCTACAATACTCTGCACGGGGCTACTCTAGCTAATTGCTCCCACTTTCAATATGTATCTAGATCGAGACTTAGAGTCGTCTAGATCGGTATCAAAAGCTTGCATCGATGTAACTCTTTACGACGAACTCTTTTGTCACCTCCATAACCCAGAAATATTTCCTTAGTCCTCTAAGGATAATTTTGACAGCTGTCCAGTGATCTACTCCTAGATCACTATTGTACTCCCTTTCCAAAATCATGTTGAGGTATACAATAGGTCTGGTACACAGCATAGTGATACGTCTCCAACGTATCTATAATTTTTTATTGTTCCATGCTATTATATTATCTGTTTTGGATGTTAATGGGCTTATTTATAGACTTTTATATTATTTTTGGGACTAACCTACTAACCCAAGGCCCAGTGCAAATTGTTTTTTTTGCCTATTTCGGTGTTTCACAAAAAAGAATATCAAACAGAATCCAAACGGAATGAAACCTTCAGGAGAGTTATTTTTTGAACAAACGTGATCTAGGGGACTTGGAGTAGACGTCAAGAAATCAACAAGTAGGCCACGAGGCAGGGAGGCGCGCCTACCCCCCTAGGCGTGCCCCCACCCTCGTGTGCCCCTTGTAGCTCCACCGACGTACTTCTTCCTCCTATATATATCCATATACCCCGAAAACATCCAGGAGCACCACGAAATCCTATTCCCACCGCCGCAACCTTCTGTACCCGTGAGATCCCATCTGGAGACCTTTTCCGGAGCTCCGCCGGAGGGGGAATCAATCACGGAGGGCCTCTACATCAACTCCATGGCCTCTCCGATGATGTGTGAGTAGTTTACCGCAGACCTTCGGGTCCATAGTTATTAGCTAGATGGCTTCTTCTCTCTCTTTGAATCTCAATACAAAGTTCTACTCGATCTTCTTGGAGATCTATTCGATGTAACTCTTTTTGCGGTGTGTCTGTTGAGATCCGATGAATTGTGAGTTTATGATCAAGTCTATCTATGAACAATATTTGATTCTCCTCTGAATTCTTTTATGTATGATTGGTTATCTTTGCAAGTCTCTTTGAATTATCAGTTTGGTTTGGCCTACTAGATTGATCTTTCTTGCAACGGGAGAAGTGCTTAGCTTTGGGTTCAATCTTGCGGTGTCCTTTCCCAGTGACAGCAGGGGCAGCAAGGCACGTATTGTATTGTTGCCATCGAGGATAAAAAGATGGGTTTTATATCATATTGCTTGAGTTTATCCCTCTACATCATGTCATCTTGCCTAATGCATAACTCTGTTCTTATGAACTTAATACTCTAGATGCATGCTGGATAGCGGTCGATGTGTGGAGTAATAGTAGTAGATGCAGAATCATTTTGGTCTACTTTTCACGGACGTGATGCCTATATACATGATCATGCCTAGATATTCTCATAATTATTCGCTTTTCTATCAATTGCTCGACAGTAATTTGTTCACCCACCGTAGAATATGCTATCTTGAGAGAAGCCTCTAGTGAAACCTATGGCCTCCGTGTCTATCTTTCATCATACAAGTTTCCAATCTATTTTACTTTGCAATCTTTACTTTCAATCTATATCATAAAAATACCAAAAATATTTATCTTATTATCTCTATCAGATCTCACTTTTACAAGTGATCGTGGAGGGATTGGCAACCCCTTTATCGTGTTGGTTGTGAAGTTCTTGTTTGTCTGTGCAGGTACTAGGTGACTTGTGTGTACCTCCTACTGGATTGATACCTTGGTTCTCAAAACTGAGGGAAATACTTACACTACTTTGCTGCATCACCCTTTCCTCTTCAAGGTAAAACCAACCCATGCTCAAGAGGTAGCACATAGCATACTTTATAGAACCTATGACTGAGGCATAGGGAATGACCTTTTCATTCTCTTTCTATTTTTTGCCGTGGTCGGGTTTTGAGTCTTTACTCAACTTCACACCTTGCAACACCGTCAAGAACTCCTTCTTTGACTGTTCCATTTTGAACTACTTCAAAAACTTGTCAAGGTATGTACTCATTGAAAAAATTGTCAAGTGTCTTGATCTATCTCTATAGATCTTGATGCCCAATATGTAAGCAGCTTTACCGAGGTCTTTCTTTGAAAAAGTTCTTATTCAAGTATCCTTTTATGATTTCTAGAAATTCAGTATCATTTCCGATCAACAATATGTCGTCCACATATAATATCAGAAATGCTATAGAGCTCCCACTCACTTTCTTGTATACAGGCTTCTCCAAAAGTCTGTATAAAACTATAAGCTTTGATCAACTCATCAAAGCGTATATTCCAACTCCGAGATGCTTGCACCAGTCCATAGATGGATCACTGGAGTTTGCGCACTTTGCTAGCACCATTAGGATTGACAAAACCTTCTGGTTGCATCATATAAACTCTTCTTTAATAAATCCATTAAGGAATGTAGTTTTGATATCCATTTGCCAGATTTCATAAAATGCAGCAACTGCTAACATGATTCGGACAGACTTTTAAGCATCGATACGAGTGAGAAAATCTCATCGTAGTCAACACCTTGAACTTGTCGAAAACCTTTTGCGACAATTCGAGCTTTGTAGATAGTAATACTACTATCAGCGTCTGTCTTCCTCTTGAAGACCCATTTATTCTGAATGGCTCACCGATCATCGGGCAAGTCAACCAAAGTCCAAACTTTGTTCTCATATATGGATCCCATCTCAGATTTCATGGCCTCAAGCCATTTTGTGGAATCTGGGCTCATCATCGCTTCCTCATAGTTTGTAGGTTCGTCATGGTCAAGTAACATGACTTCCAGAACAGGATTACCGTACCACTCTGGTGCGGATCTTACTCTGGTTGACCTACGAGGTTCGGTAGTAACTTGATCAGAAGTTTCATGATCATCATCATTACCTTCCTCATTTACTGGTGTAGGAATCACTGGAACTGATTTCTGTGATAAACTACTTTCCAATAGGGGAGCAAGTACAGTTACCTCATCAAGTTCTACTTTCCTCCCACTCACTTCTTTCGAGAAAAACTCCTTCTCTAGAAAGGATCCATTCTTAGCAACGAATATCTTGCCTTCAGATTTGTGATAGAAGGTGAACCCAACAGTCTCTTTTGGGTATCCTATGAAGACACATTTTCTCTGATTTGGGTTCGAGCTTATCAGGTTGAAGCTTTTCACATAAGCATCGTAGCCCCAAACTTTAAGAAACGACAACTTGGGTTTCTTGCCAAACCATAGTTCATAAGGTGTCATCTCAACAGATTTCCATGGTGCCCTATTTAATGTGAATGTAGTTGTCTCTAATGCATAACCCCAAAACGATAGTGATAAATCGATAAGAGACATCATAGATCGCACCATATCTAATAAAGTATGGTTATGACGTTCGGACACACCATTACGCTGTGGTGTTCCAGGTGCCGTAAGTTGTGAAACTATTCCGCATTGTTTCAAATGAAGACCAAACTCGTAACTCAAATACTCTCCTCCACGATCAGATCGCACAAACTTTATTTTCTTGTTACGATGATTTTCCACTTCACTCTGAAATTCTTTGAACTTTTCAAATGTTTCAGACTTATGTTTCATTAAGTAGATATATCCATATTGAAGGAAATATGCCCTAGGGGTAATAATAAAGTTATTATTTATTTCTTTATATCATGATAAATGTTTATTATTCATGCTAGAATTGTATTAACCAAAAACATAATACATGTGTGAATACATAGACAAACAGAGTGTCACTAGTATGCCTCTACTTGACTAGCTCGTTGATCAAAGATGCTTATGTTTCCTAACCATAGACATGAGTTGTCATTTGATTAACGGGATCACATCATTAGGAGAATGATGTGATTGACTTGACCCATTCCGTTAGCATAGCACTTGATCGTTTAGTTTGTTGCTATTGCTTTCTTCATGACTTATACATGTTCCTATGACTATGAGATTATGCAACTCCCATTTACTGGAGGAACACTTTGTGTGCCACCAAACGTCACAACGTAACTGGGTGATTATAAAGGTGCTCTACAGGTGTCTCCGAAGGTACTTGTTGGGTTGGCGTATTTCGAGATTAGGATTTTTCACTCCGATTGTCGGAGAGGTATCTCTGGGCCCTCTCGGTAATGCACATCACATAAGCCTTGCAACCATTGCAACTAATGAGTTAGTTGCGAGATGATGTATTACGAAACGAGTAAAGAGACTTGCCGGTAACGAGATTGAACTAGGTATTGAGATACCGACGATCGAATCTCGGGCAAGTAACATACCGATGACAAAGGGAACAAAGTATGTTGTTATGCGGTCTGACCGATAAAGATCTTCGTAGAATATGTGGGAGCCAATATGAGCATCCAGGTTCCGCTATTGGTTATTGACCGGAGACATGTCTCGGTCATGTCTACATTATTCTCGAACCCATAGGGTCTGCACGCTTAACGTTACGATGACAGTTTCATTATGAGTTTATATATTTTGATGTACCGAAGTTTGTTTGGAGTCCCGGATGTGATCACGGACATGACGAGGAGTCTCGAAATGGTCGAGACATAAAGATTGATATACTGGACGGCTATATTCGGACACCGAAAGTGTTCCGCGTGATTTCGGAGAAAACCGGAGTGCCGGGGGGTTACCGGAACCCCCCCCCCCCCCCCGGAGAAGTAATGGGCTTTATGGGCCCTAGTGGAGAGAGAGAAGGGCGGCCAGGGTGGGCCGCGCGCCCCTTCCCCCTCTAGTCCAAATTGGACTAGGAGAGGGGGCGGCGCCCCCCTTTCCTTCTCCCTCTCCCCCTTCCTTTCACCCTCCTAGTAGGAGTAGGAAAGAGGGGAGTCCTACTCCTACTAGGAGGAGGACTCCTCCTCCTTGGCGTGCCCCAAGGGCCGGCCGGCCTCCCCCCTTGCTCCTTTATATACGGGGGCAGGGGCACCTCTAGACACACAAGTTGATCTTCGTGATCGTTCTCTTAGCCGTGTGCGGTGCCCCCTCCACCATAATCCTCGATGATATTGTAGCGGTGCTTAGGCGAAGCCCTGCGACGGTAGAGCATCAAGATCTTCACCACGCCGTCGTGCTGACGGAACTCTTCCCCGACACTTTGCTGGATCGAAGTCCGGGGATCGTCATTGAGCTGAACGTGTGCTAGAACTCGGAGGTGCCGTAGTTTCGGTGCTTGATCGGTCGGGCCGTGAAGATGTACGACTACATCGACCGCGTTGTCATAACGCTTCCGCTGTCGCTCTACGAGGGTACGTAGACAACACTCTCCCCTCTCATTGCTATGCATCACCATGATCTTGCGTGTGCGTAGGAAATTTTTGAAATTACTACGTTCCCCAACACGTATCTGCTCAAATCATCTGTGAAGGTCAGAAAAATAACGATACCCGCCGCGAGTCTCAATACTCATCAGACCACATACATTCGTATGTATTATTTCCAACAAGTCTGTTGCTCACTCCATTGTTCCGGAGAACGGAGTTTAATCATCTTTGCCCATGAGGCATGGTTCGCAAGCATCAAGTGATTCATAATCAAGTGATTCCAAAAGCCCATCAGCATGGAGCTTCTTCATGCGCTTTACACCAATATGACCTAACGGCAGTGCCAGAAAAAATGTTGCACTATCATTATCAACTTTGCATCTTTTGGCATCAATATTATGAATATGTGTATCATTATGATCGAGATTCAATAAACCATTTATATTGAGTGTATGACCATAGAAGGTTTTATTCATGTAAATAGAACAACAATTATTCTTTGACTTAAATGAATAACTGTATTGCAATAAACATGATCCTATCATATTTTATGCTCAACGCAAACACCAAATAACATTTATTTTAGGTTCAACACTAATCCCGAAGGTAAAGGGAGTGTGCGATGGTGATCTTATCAACCTTGGAATCACTTCCAACGCACATCATCACATCACCCTTAACTAGTCTCTGTTTATTTTGCAACTCTCGTTTCGAGTTACTACTCTTAGCAACTGAACCAGTATCAAATACTGAGGGATTTCTATAAACACTAGTAAAGTACACATCAATAACATGTATATCAAATATACTTTTGTTCACTTTTCCATCCTTCTTATCCGCCAAGTATCTAGGGCAGTTCCACTTCCAGTGACCATTTCCTTTGCAATAGAACCACTCAGTTCCAAGCTTGGGTCCAGCTTTGGGCTTCTTCATGGGAGTAGCAACTTGCTTGCCATTCTTCTTAAGTTCCCTTTATCTCCCTTGCCCTTTTACTTGAAACTAGTGTCTTGTCAACCATCAACATTTGATGCTTTTCTTGATTTCTACCTTCGTCGATTTCAGCATCACGAAGAGCTCGGGAATCATTTTCGTCATCCCTTGCATATTATAGTTCATCACAAAGTTCCAGTAACTTGGTGATAATGACTAGAGAACTCTGTCAATCACTATTTTATATGGAAGATTAACTCCCAATTGATTCAAGTGATTGTAGTACTCAGACAATCCGAGTACATGCTCACTGGTTGAGCTATTCTCCTCCATCTTGTAGGCAAAGTACTTGTCAGTGGTCTCATGCCTCTCGACTCGGGCATGAGTCTGAAATACCAATTTCAGCTCTTAGAACATCTTATATGCTTTGTGGCGTTCAAAACGTTTTTGAAGTCCCGGTTCTAAGCCGTAAAGCACGGCGCATTAAAATATCAAGTAGTTATCATACCGAACTTGCCAAACGTTCATAACGTCTGCATCTGCTCCTGCAATAGGTCCGTCACCTAGCGGTGCATCAAGGACATAATTCTTCTGTGCAGCAATGAGGATAATCCTCAGATCACGGACCCAGTCAGCATCATTTCTACTATCATCTTTCAACATAGTTTTTCTCTAGGGACATATCAAAAATAAACGGGGAGCTATATCGCGAGCTATTGATCTACAACATAGTTATGCAAATACTACCAGGACTAAGTTCATGATAAATTAAAGTTCAATTAATGATATTACTTAAGAACTCCCACTTAGATAGACATCCCTTTAATCATCTAAGTGATCACGTGATCCATATCAACTAAACCATGTCCGATCATCACGTGAGATGGAGTAGTTTTCAATGGTGAACATCACTATGTTGATCATATCTACTATATGATTCACGCTTGACCTTTCGGTCTCAGTGTTCCAAGGCCATATCTGCATATGCTAGGCTCGTCAAGTTTAACCCGAGTATTCTGCGTGTGCAAAATGGCTTGCACCCGTTGTATGTGAACGTAGAGCTTACCACACCCGATCATCACGTGGTGTCTCCGCACGACGAACTGTAGCAACGGTGCATACTCAGGGAGAACACTTGTACCTTGAAATTTAGTGAGGGTTCATCTTATAATGCTACCGTCGTACTAAGCAAAATAGGATGCATAAAAGATAAACATCACATGCAATCAAAATATGTGACATGAGATGGCCATCGTCATCTTGTGCCTTTCATCTTCATATCCAAAGTACCGTCATGATCTCCATCGTCACCGGCATGACACCATGATCTCCATCATCTTGATCTCTATCAATGTGTCGTCACATGGTCGGCTCGCCAACTATTGCTTTTGCAACTATTGCTATCGCATAGCAATAAAGTAAAGCAATTATATGGCGCTTGCATCTTATGCAATAAAGAGACAACCATAAGGCTTCTGCCAGTTGCCGATAACTTTAACAAAACATGATCATCTCATACAACAATTTATATCTCATCACGTCTTGACCATATCACATCACAACATGCCCTGCAAAAACAAGTTAGACGTCCTCTACTTTGTTGTTGCAAGTTTTACGTGGCTGCTACGGGCTGAGCAAGAACCGTTCTTACCTACGCATCAAAAACCACAACGCGGTATAGTGATTGCTTTTTGATCTTCAGAAAGAACTCTATTCATTGAATCCGATTCAACAAAAGTTGGAGAAACTGATACCCACCAGCCACCTGTGTGCGAGACACGTCGGTAGAACCAGTCTCGCGTAAGCGTACGCGTAATGTCGGTCTGAGCCGCTTCATCGAACAATACCGCTGAACCAAGAATCAACTAGTGAAGGCAAGCAATATGTATATACCTACGCCCACAACTCATTTGTGTTCTACTCATGCATATAACATCTACGCATAAACCTGGCTCGGATGCCACTGTTGGGGAATGCAGTAATTTCAAAAAAATTCCTACGCACACACAAGATCCATCTAGGTGATGCATAGAAACGAGAGGGGAAGAGTGTTGTCTACGTACCCTCATAGGCCGTAAGCGGAAGCATTATGACAACACGGTTGATGTAGTCGTACGTCTTCATGATCCGACCGATCCTAGCACCAAAGGTACGGCACCTCCGCGATCTGCACACGTTCAGCTCAGTGACATCCCACGAACTCTAGATCCAGCTGAGTGTCGAGGGAGATTTTCATTAGCACGACGGCGTGATGACGGTGATGATGAAGCTACCGGCGCGGGGCTTCGCCTAAGCACTGCAACGATATGACCGAGGTGGATTATGATGGAGGGGGCACCGCACACAGGTAAACAATGTCAACTTGTGTGTCTATGAGGTGCCCCCCTCCCCCGTATATAAAGGAGTGGAAGAGGAGGGAGGGCCGGCCTCTATGGCGCGCCCTGGAGGAGTCCTACTCCCACCGGGAGTAGGATTCCCCCCCCCCCTTCCCTAGTTGGACTAGGAGAGAAGGAAGGGGGAGAGAGGGAGGAAGGAAAGGGGGGCGCCCCCCCCCCCCTCCTAGTCCAATTCGGACCAGAGGGGAGGGAGCACGCGGCCTTCCCTGGCTGCCTCTCTCTTTCTCTCTTCACTAAAGCCCAGTAGGGCCCATATACTCCCCGGGGGGGTTCGGTAACCCCCCGGTACTCCGGTATATGCCCGAACTCACTCGGAACCATTTTGATGTCCAAACATAGGCTTCCAATATATCGATCTTTATGTCTCGACCATTTCGAGACTCCTCGCCATGCCCGTGATCACATCCAGGACTCCGAACAACCTTCGGTTCATCAAAACACATAAACTCATAATACCGATCATCACCGAACATTAAGCGTGCGGACCCTACGGGTTCAAGAACTATGTAGACATGACCGAGACTCATCTCCGGTCAATAACCAATAGCGGAACCTGGATGCTCATATTGGTTCCTACATATTCTACGAAGATCTTCATCGGGCAAACCGCACAACAACATACGCTGTTCCCTTTGTCATCGGTATGTTACTTGCCCGAGATTCGATCATCGGTATCGTCATACCTAGTTCAATCTCGTTACCGGCAAGTCACTTTACTCGTTTCGTAATGCATCATCCCGCAACTAACTCATTAGTCACATTTCTTGCAAAGATTATTGTGATGAGCATTACCGAGAGGGCCCAGAGATACCTCTCCGATACTCGGAGTGATAAATCCTAATCTCGATCTATGCCAACTCAACAAACACAATCGGAGACACCTGTAGAGCATCTTTATAATCACCCAGTTACGTTGTGACGTTTGATAGAACACTAAGTGTTCCTCCGGTATTCGGAAGTTGCATGATCTGATAGTCATAGGAACATGTATAAGTTATGGAGAAAGCAATAGCAACAAACTAAACGATCATCGTGCTAAGCTAACGGATGGGTCAAGTCAATCACATCATTCTCTAATGATGTGATCCCGTTAATCAAATGACAACTCATGTCTATGGTCAGGAAACATAACCATCATTGATTCAACGAGCTAGTCAAGTAGAGGCGTACTAGTGACACTCTGTTTGTCTATGTATTCACACATGTACTAAGTTTCCAGTTAATGCAATTCTAGCATGAATAATAAACATTTATCATGATATAAGGAAATATAAATAACAACTTTATTATTGCCACTAGGGCATATTTCCTTCAAAGGCCTATCAGGGGCGCCACAAGCTCGGGGGCGCCCAAGGGGGTAGGGCGCATCCTGTTGTTTCCTCCGTCAATATTTTATATATATATATATATATATATATATTCCAAAACAGTTCTCCGTAAATTTTCATGTCATTTGGAGTTGTGCAGAATAGCTATCTCTGATGTAGCCCTTTCTAGTCCAAAATACCAGCTGCCGGCAATCTCCCTCTTCAGGTGAAACTTGCAAAAAAAAAGAAAAAAGGCATAATAATTGCATCACGAGGTGAAATAAAAATTCCAAAACATAATGAATAACAGTAGGAAAACATGATGCAAAATGGACGTATCAGCCATCATCCAACGCTAGCCGCATACATTTCAAACTCTTTTTCAATAAACCGGATGAAATTCATGCAAACTCGGCTGGATTTCATATAAACAAGACGGATTTCATACAAACCAGATGAAAACGGTTACATTTTGGATCTATATTCAACTAAAAAGGTAAAATTATGTGCACGTACAGTCGCGCGGAGCTCCACTCCCATGACAAGGATACACTACACTAGTCTCGGCGGGCCACGACGGATCGCTATGTCTTCTCTATGTCCGGCAGCCCGCTAACCGGACTGCCAGGAGTCCTGGAGGCATATTCTTCTCATGTATCTTCCCTATGTCCGGCTACACCGCTCATCGAAAAGGTAAAGAGGGTGCTTTAGTGGAGCCCAAACGGGTGTGCTCAGGATGGTCTGAGATAAAGACCGGATAGATCGTCGGCTGTACAAGCTGGGGACGCGCCGGCGTCGGCCTCCATGGGATACAAGTAACGGCGGCCTCCCATGGGATACGAAAAAAGTAAATACTCCCAAGTTACGACAAGTGGCGCGCATACAGCGCGTCACTTGTCGCAACCTGAGAGGTGGAAGGGGTACCTCTCAATTAGTGATTACATACTATGACTCCATTGGACTAAGTTCCGGGCCGCTGATTTGTTATCCATCCCATGATCCGCCGACCTCTTTTTTTTATTTTGTGAAATCACTACATATACTAAGCTTCCAGGAAATGAGAGTAAGTGGTGCATCGTAAGGTTGGATGTTTGTTGTGAGCCCGGTTGTGATATTGTGCCTCGTTTTTTAACATAGTATAATCGAAGTCGCTCACGTAAACGAGCATACATTCATCCCTGTGAGCGCTCACCCTATCCCTATGAACACATTTGAGAGATTGAGCCAACATAACATTTTTAGATTTTACGAAGTTACCACAGACGCCTTGCAATCGATGGGAACGTCTCCTCCCACTGAACGAACATCGATAGAAGTCTGAAATAAATCCAGGAATAATGCGAACATCAATGTCAAGCCTAGGACTTGAACCCTGGTAGGCTGGGGGTATCACCGTCCTCCTAACTATTCAACGACATGTTGGTTCGTGATGTTGTGCCTTGTTGGTCAAACATATATCTATCTGCTCACATGAGTCATGGCGGGCATGAGGCCCCCGGTTCCTCCAGATGAGTCCCACCATAGTTTCACGCTATCCCTCGAAATATGTGCTAAAACAAATAGGCCGCTATCCTTTGATGGGGAGTCCAGTGATCAGTGGAACATCCTGCAAAGTAATCGTCATATCTCCAGCAAATAAGTGGAAAGTATGTGTCTCGGGCCGTTATCGATCAATGAGTGTCGTGATTGCACAAGGGTTCATCTTCGACATTGAATGAGACACGAGTAAGATAAATGGGAGAAGCCCCGTCTTTCAGATATACTTCGTGTATCGCTTGTCATATTGCATCTTGTCATGAACCGCATCGGACCTGGTGTGAAGCTGATCAAAACCATTCTTTTATCTGCCATGTACCGTTCACGATGCAATAGATCGCACGATGGATGGATAAGAGAAACCATCCTACAAAATTACAATGTATGTCGTAGGCCTCCTTGTCATTTGTAAACATCCGGAGTAGTGCAAATACAAACATAATACATGTGCAAATATCCATATCCACACAACAAATGGATACATACAAGTGCAAATAAGTACCTAGGCCAACTCATCCATACAAGTGAACATGCATATACACATTTACAAACAACCCTAGTATTCTCATGTTCAAAATTGCTACAAATAATAGCTCGTACATAATAGTAAAAAATCCAACTATAAGTACCAAATCCTAATCACATCATACAAATCCCTATACATACATTTCTAAGACGGGCGCAAATATCAACAAATTTTGAAAAAAAGGGATGAACTAGGGTTTCTACACATGGGCTCAATGCAAAAAAAACCAATAAAAAGAGAGGAAATTTGGGGGAATACCTTAAGAATTGGGAGGGAAGAAGATCCACCAGTTTTCCCCTCGATCCATACTTCTTCACCATGAATTTGGAGGGAGGAGAAGGGCAACGAGCAGGGTAAGAGAAGACATGAATATAGAATGAGCCCTCTGGCTCGGGTATGCAGTGAATCACGCTGCCTCTGTTTTTTTTTTGTGAAGGGACATGGCTCCCCGGTCTAGGGTGTCATGTCTATCGGCATAGGCGCATAGCGCCCCTGCCTAGGGCGTCATGCGCCAACATATGAGCCCAACAATCGTCGATGTCGGCGTGGTAGATCAGCGCCTTGAATGGCGTACTTGACCAGGGTGCTATGATGACTAGCATGACACCCCGAGCCCGGCCGGCGTGTAGAAAGGATCATTTTATGAAATATTTTTAAAATGAGTTCATTTTGTGCTGAACTTTGAGGGTCGTCTTTTTTCACGATCGCGCCTTGTGATGCACGGCAACAGCACTGCTCCACCGTTTGATTTAAAGTGTTGGCTGCATGTCCTGTGCGTACTGTGGTCTGCGGGGTGGATTTTCTCAAGAAGCAAAAGCAGTTGGAGTAGTCCACACTACAGCTCGACCCGTTGGAGTAGGGGATGGAACGCTTCCGGTTCAGGGCACCTCCCCTCTCCCTCAAGCTGGCCTTCGCCGCCGTCTCCCTCTCCCTCGGCGTCTCCTTCGCCGCCGTCTCCTGCTCCTCCTCCTCCCCGCTCCCTTCCTCGGCCGCCTCCTCCTCTCCGCGGACCGTAGCCGCCGACCTCCTCGCCGTCCTCGCCGGCCCGCGCGCCGCGGCGCGGGTGCCGGCCCGGGAGGCCTCGCGCCTGCGCTCCTGCCTCCGGTTCCTCTCCCCGGTCAACCCCGCCGCCGTGTCTAGCGCGTATCCGTGGAGGGGCTCCCGGAAGGTTCTCCTGGAAGGCTGCGATGCGGCCGAGGCGGATGCGATGGTGATGTGGCCGCCGGCGCCGGTCCTGGAGCTGGCGCGCCTCGCCGTCGACTCCGGTGGCGACCCCGGGGCAATCCACCGCTTGCTCGACCCCACCATGCTGCCGGTTAGTGCTCGTTTTTCTCGATTGCTCCCGAGAGGCGCGGAATTTTGCACCGTTCAGGGTCTCGGATGGGTTTGGGGGATGATGTAATTTGAGATCTCGAGGGGCGCTAGAGCAGGCATTGGTTGATAGGTGGGAAATGATGCAGTCTTCTGCTGATAATTCAGTTTGGTTTTTACATGATCCGAATGTGGGATAAGATACTGTGTGGGTTTTTAGTGGAGAAATTCAGTTTGGTTTAGATGATCTGGAAACAGAATAGGGTACTGTTCTGAAGTGAGCTATATATCATGCGCATAGAGTCCCAAATTTTCCAACGCCCGGAATATGCTCTTTTTTCCTAACAAAATCTACCATGGTATCCGCCTTAGGTGCCTGATATTGAGGGAACGAAGAAGAGCAAATGCCACCTCACAAGAACACCGTATGGAAGACACTTTGCTGACGAGGTCAGTGTTTGGCTCAAGTTCTAACCGACATTTCTTTTACTTTTATGTTCGGCACTGTTTACATGTCTTACATGTTTGTGTTATGACCAGGAAATCAATTCATACTTTGCATTTCTGTTTGAATTGATTGCTGCACGAGGACCATCGGTTGGATTAAATGTATCACTGACTCGGTATGATTTATTCCACGGGCATCTTTTCCTGGCATCTGGGACAGGAAGGCTTGGGATTCTGTAAGTTCAAATTTCTTATGGTTAAGATTCGAGCTTCTTTTTGATAACTATAACACAACAGTTTTAACGATCTGGGCAGGTTTGGTAGCATCACAATTTGTTGACTTTAGCATGCCAATCTGTACTTACAGCATAAGATTAATTGCTTGCAAACTTAAACTGCAAGTTAGCTGCCTCTTGGAGAAAGTAAAATGGAGATAGGACTTTCTAAGCTCTTACTAGTCGAGTTTTTTTTTGCGGGGTCTTGTTAGTCTAGTTAGATAGGTAGGACTAAGCATTTTAATCATAGGACTGAAAAGATTGTTTCGGTTGAGAGATGATCTTTAGTATGCCACTAGAAATATTATGTCTCCCTGAAACAGTGTGTTAGTTGTTAGGTCTAGCCATGTTGATTATTTTCTGAACCAGGTTTCATGCCAAAGAATATCCAGCATTTGATAAGGAATCGTTCCCTTACAATTTGGGATATTGCCAGACTGGTATGATTCAGTCAGATGCATATGAAGTCTTAATCTAAATTTTCCTTGCACTGTGCGCTTGCATTTGATTAAAAAATTCACTATCTTAACAGAATCTGATGTGTCGTATGACGACTCTATGAATCTACGTAATATCCTTTGGTTAGCTCCATTGCCATCCAGTGAGACGAAAGCTTGGTTGGCACCAGGTATGCTGGTACAGATTACTAAGAATCCTTGTTCATGTTTAAGAGATTGCAGAACTGTTTCTTGTTTTTGCACATACTGACTGGACATTTTGTTGCAAAATTTGCAATCATACAGGAGTGTTAGTCGTCTTGGATGCACATCCAGATGGAATTATTTATCAAGACATGATACGCGACTATGTTCAGATTGTACGGACAATATATGAAGGTTTGATTTGTCAATGCACCTGTCGCTGTGACACGAACGCTTACTAAAAAATTCGAAAACCTAACTGTTCTCTGAATAATCCTGCAGATGATTTTGGAAAGCATGCTGTTGATGTCAACTATCTGAATGTTGCCAACGCAGCAGCTCCAGCGGATAGAATTTTCATTTGCTGACATCTATCAACAGGACTATTAATTTTCTCCACCGTGTGATCTCTCTGGGAAGCAAACACCAAACGTACCGATTTTTACATGATGTGTTCAAGATCCAAGAAAGCAGCAGTGGTTTGCTAGCAAGTACTCCTATATAGTTCAGGTGTTTATTTCCGAGATCATTTCAGATGTTTATTTGATTGAATGTACAGATTTACTCAAGGAAGCAGTTTATGTCTCGCACGTGTTTATCTTTGATAAAGATCGACAGAAAATATTTTGGTTGTAGAGTGGAACCGGTTTCCCATTAGGCCATGTCTATAGAGCAATGTTTGTGGCAACTTTACATTGTGAATGAAGTATGGAGTGTGAATTTTTTGTTGTTAAGTATGTGCCTATATATCAAGAAGTAATTTGGGCCACGCCTTATGGCAAAGATTTAGCTTGTACAGTGGACATATCTTGAGTGAAGAATGTTCTTTGAAGATACTTTGCATTATTGAAGGATAGTCAGAAACAATAAAAACAAGATGATCCAAAAGAAGGCGAACTTTTATTTAAGGATTTGGTTGCTTTTATAGCTCAAATTGTAAAGCAGGTTACAGATCCAAAGAAAAGCATGGATCGCAGGCTCACAGCACACACCAAAGACTAGACTGCAGCATGATATTTTTGCGGTACTAGAGGATGAACCAACAAAATAAGGCAAACCCGAAACGTAATATGAACATAGAAAAGAAAACATGTGGTGCTTCCATTCAAGGATTTGCCAGCTCTATAGCTCAGATCTTACACCAGGTTACAGTAAGGGAAGAAGATTGTTCCACCCTGACATTACACTAGAAAGTGGGTCTATTCCAAAGACAAGCACAAACTGCAACACCGACAAAATTGCCCTTGTTAGGCCAGATACAAACAGCACACTCAGCACCTTAACCAGAATTGTATCAAAGCTTCACACGAGCAAGACAGCATTGATACAGCCATCATTCTCCGGGTTATTTGTAACCTGCGCGTATTTGCCTGCACAGACAAGAAACATTAGTTGGATTAAGGCGCAGGGAAGGGCAAAAGAAGCTGAGCTTTTCCACGGATGACTTACCCCAAACAACTTTTCCAGCAGGGGTTACGAGACCAAGTTCACTAACATTCACCTGGAAAATAAATCAAAGAACAATGACAAACATCATTACTGTAAGCATTGACAGGGGAAAAGGTATATTAGCTACAATACTATTGCAGTGGAGATAAGGTTTGCTTTGCCTACCTCAATAATTGTTCCCCTCGTCATAACACCAAGAGAAGTGTACATTGGACCATTTGGGTTTTTCTTCACAGAAATGATGTCAAGGTTGAACGTACATTTCAGTTCAGGGTGAGTCACATGAGCCTTGGTGAAACGCAGACCAGTAGGCCGGATGAACCTCTCATACTTTGGTGGCTTCCTTGTAAATCCAGGGCCAACAAAGGTGGCTTTAGTTACCATTCTCTTCCACTGCTTGGCTGGACAAGGAGAAAATTACCAGCTAAATTATTCGGCTCAGTGGAGAAGAAATAGTTATATGTAGTCAGTGTATTGTTCAGCGAATGTTAAAAGCAACTTCAGACCAAAAACAGAAGTTAGCAGAATTCAGTTGCCTTGCAGTTGCAGCACATTCACTTTTAGGAAAGCATCCAAAGTAAAAACGGGTTAGCAACCGCCAAGGAATTACAAGCTTATGCAATTCCTGTATATGAAATGCACACATATGCAAATTGCAAACTGTAACCTAGGCTGCCTAATAGATCTCATCATGACTTACTTTTCCGCTTGCCAGTGCGTAGAACTTTGAACATCTCTTCTTCAGCAACAGGTCTGACCTGCAAGAAAATGAAGCGTGGCAATATTTAGCCGAGTGGGAACCCACTGATTTTGAAGCAAGCAAACAACAGCAGTTTGAACTGAGAAATACCTTTGGCAAAGGAACATCCCATTTGCCAGCCTTTTCCTTCCTCTTTTGCTTAATTGTGTTGCTGAGAACCTACAATTGACGATAAATCAGCAACTGGTGCGATAAGAAAGGTCTGTATCACGGCAGGCGGTAGGAACAGGGTATGTTTGCACCTTGGCGCGCTGTGTCGGATCACGATCCAGCAGATACGAAGGAATGGCGCCCTCCTCAACATCATCATCAACCTTCTGCCGGGAAGAAGACTCGTCATGCATTTTCAGGCTGCATGAACAACAATTGTGAGTAAGGCCCACACAACCGCAATCACATACGCTGATTCTACATCACGAGGAAAACATCCTTGATGCTGGAGTGTCTCCTATTCGTGTCACTGATCTTCTACCTAAATGGGACAGCGGTTGTTGCCCCCTTCGTCTCTAAAAAAATCTACTACGACTGCGACAGCCAACAATCATCATATCTCCTAGTTCTAGGCAAGTACCAACTGGAGCAGCAGCAAGCAGTCATTCAGAAACATTACACAGAGCACTTACGTCTTCTTCATCTGCGCCTTCTCGGCATACCGCTTCTTGGCGAACCTCTTGCCCTTGGCACCGAGCAACTGCGACAGACAAAACCACACGCGCATCAGCAACAGAAACGCACAGAAACATACTACATGGGATACGAAAGAGGGGTCGCATCGGGCAAGCACCTTGCGGGCATCCTTGGAGTTCTTCTTGACCGCGCGCGCCTCCTTCTTGCGCTTGCGCTCCTCGTAGTCCATGCGCCGGCCATGGCGCTTCTGGTGAAGCTCTATGTAATCTCCCTGAGGCTGCAGGCAACTCGAGCGCGGAGGAAATCAGCGCAAAATTCGAGGGGAAAAGACATCGTGCGGCAATCAGAGAGCGAGCGGAGAGGCGGAGCGAGCTCGGGAGGGAACGGATCGGGAGCGGGGGCGGAGGGCGGCGAGGTCCGGGCGGAGGCGGTGGGAGGAGGACGGAGGGGACTTACCATGGCGGCGAACCCTAGGGCTGGTCGGGGTTTGCGGTGGGGAGGCGGCGGAGAGGAAGGAGAAGAGAAGTCGTTTTGGGGGTTTATAGGTATTTATGGGCCTTGGGCTGCACGATCTGTGCCTGGGCAATTTTGACCGTTAGGAGGCTCGCGCATAATATGGGCCAAAAAGGCCTGCTCTGGAAATTAAATATTTTTTGACACTTGCTCAGGTAATTATTAATTGATTACCTCTCAACAAAAAATTGATTGATCGCGTTTGCCTACTCTCTTCGCTTGAGTTGAAAAGTTGAGACCGTTGACTAAAATGTAATTTAACATGGGCAGTTAACAGGGTTTCCTCAAAAAAGGTAATGATAGTTAGCAGGATTGTTGTATCCCTAGCCCCGTCAGGGATCAAATACTAGGTATGTTTCCGTTGACAACAAGGTGTGTTTGTGGTTACTTGATCAATCTTCTTCGTAATCCAACCTTCGGTAGATGATGTATGAGTACATTCATGTGGTTCGCATGTCTATGTTGCATACTTAGTATTTCTATAAGAGAATATGGTATGTCTTTGGACATGTTAATGTAAGAGTGTTCACTCCAGTTTTTTCTCTCTTATTTTTTGCAAAAAAAAATATTGGACAACTCATAGGCAAATAAAATCTTGACTGAAATTTAGGCTAGACAGATTTTTGGTAGGGCAAACTTGGGCACTAGTACCAAACATACCATGAGGGTATACATGATAACCTTCGTCCTAGAGACGATTGTAAGAATTTCAAAGAATGTTTCAAGAGTTCTGCACCATCTCTTGTCAGTTGTACATTATGTACATAGCAGATGATAAAATCTGTTTCGGGTCATCTCAAAAGGCACAAGGGACACATGTGTTTGATTTGGAGGCCAAATACAAACATCTCACATCAAATGAGGCAAGTCAGAATCTGAATGAACGAACATATATTCTGGCGATGCGATTTCTCCACAAAAGAAAGGTCAAGCTCTTGATTTACACCGCTATGTGAAACCACAGTACCGAAAGAAGAAAACTGCTGATTATACAGGATAAGAATTGTACAGCCTACAGAACAGCAAATTGCATGGAGATAAAAATTCCACACGAAGCTACCTAGTGACATGGCTTCCTTTCCCTATCCCTAGCTCTTTGGCGAGGTCCCGCGTGAGGGTGATGGCATGCGTGTTATGCCATGGGAAAAGGGTGCGGGTAACCGGAAGTTTCCTCCGAAGATCCTGTGCACGAGACAAAACATGGAGTGAAACAGGGGACATGAAAAGATAAGTGCAGTAATCCGAGCGTTGCGACTATCCTGTTTAATGCCAGATTGTTTACTGATGCCTCGGCGTACCTTAAACGTTGCGTCGGAGAGATTCAAGTATGATTCCTGTGTGCAGAAATGTGTAAATAGCATTATTCACTGTGTTAGCATCTTGGGAGATTAAGTAGAGAACAGAAAGGTTCCAACCTCGAGAGATGAAAAATACTCGGACTCGTGATGCCGAATGATGTTAGCAACTGTGTGTGCAGTGTCTTCAGGTGACTGAAACATAAGTAATATAACATCAGAGGCATGTTTAAAATTTTAAACCTGGCGTTGATATAATAAAATGGACAAAGAAAGCAAATAGGGATATTGAAGGTGGCACCATGACTAAATATCCAAAAAGCATACTCAAGGCAGCACAACAAATTTAGATCAGATGGCACATCAATGGGTGAATGACACAAAGATACTACTACCTCCGTTCCAAAATAATTGAAGTTCTGGATTTGCCCAAAGTCAAAATTGTTTAATTTTTTGACCCAGTCTATACAAAAATATATTAACACTTAGAACACCAAATTAGTCTCTTAAGATTCTTTAAGACATATATTTTCGTATTATGTGTATTTGCTGTTGTAGATCTCTGCACATTTTTCAATAGAGGTAGTCAAACTTAAGCAAGTTTGACTTAGGAAAAAACTAGAACTTCAATTATTTTGGGACAGAGGGAGTACACATAAAGAAAAGGACAGACCCAGTGCATAGAAGCTCCCACACAAGGCGGGGTCTGGGGAGGGATAATTGGAACCTAGTCTTACCCCTGCAAAGTGCAATGCAGAGAGGCTGGTTCGAACCCAGGACCTCTTGGCACAAGTGGGAGGACTTCACAGCCAGGCCTGCCCTCTTGAAATGTGAATAGTGCAGCACACAAACTCCACAGCCAGATACAAAAGAAAATAACTAGGAAGGAAAAGAGTAACTATGCCCCACCCACGCTTTCTCTCTTACATGCTAGTCATGAGGTGAACTTGCAACTGTCATTTCTATCTACACAATCCAGCAAAGTAAAATCTGGGAGAGGAAATATGCCATAGGTTCATCATTTCCCAGAAAAAAGTTTGCATAAAGCTTAGGTTTGTGTTGGAGCAGTTTGCACCAATATAGTGACTTGGTAAAGTGAAGATAATATTTCTAAGTTTCTTGGATACAAATAAATGAACACATACCGACTTGCATGTGCAGGAGTTTTCGAGAAAACAATATTATCGAAGAATGGAATAAAGTTTACCTAAAATTTATAATGGCTGCACTGTGGGTCCAACTATACAAGCAAAGAATACTAAAGCAGTGATACAACAACCAAAATAGAGCTTCAGAGCCTGAGAAGAGACTTAATGGTAGGCCATGTTTAAGGTGATAAAACACCAAGTTCTGCAAAACAAATCCAAAATTCGAACATTGAGGGTGCCTAGAGGGTCAAGATCGTAGTTTCGAGCCAAAATATGCTGCAGAGCTTTAGGCCTCTTCTTATGCATCAGAGGTTTTTAAAACGAAAGGGGAGGTCAAGGACCATGTTAGTCTTACAAATTTCCGCCCACACAAGCAACATATGTCCACTATGAGGTCAGAAAAAAAATCACTACAATATGTAGGGCTCAAAATTATTCCATTCACTAACCTGCATTATTGTGGAGTCCTTGCGATCAACATCAGTATCCAGCTGCACATTTCCCTCTTCAAAATAATGAGCATCTACCTGGTGACCATACAAGTAATCTTTAAAATACAGAAGTTACTAATTTTACTTGCAGTGACATTATTTAACCATGATTTTAGCTTCAGCTAAGTAAAACAGCTAACCTGTATCTTTCCTTTAATTTCTACAAGTTGAAACGCATAACTGAATTCCAAAGTCCAAATGGAACGCCAGCTGCCATTGCTGGATGACACAATATTAAGTTGCCTCCATCAGACAGACACTAAATGATACGAAGATCAAACCTATAAGGAACATACTTCAAGTGTTCTAGCGACGTATTCTGTGAAACAAATGTTCAGATATAGCACAAGCACTAAATCTTTAAGTAAGAAAGTACAATTAAACATATAATAATGTATTATAAGCAGGTGATAAACAGCATAGCCACACACCAAATGATTAGTTACTAGTGGGAGGCAAGAAACAATAGAGTGGTAAATATACAATCAAAAGTTGCATACTGAAAGAGAAATATAAGGATACAAAGATAAAAACTAAAGCCTCTAGAGACACTATAAAGAGGAGGAACTGAAAACAGGCATTATAATCCAAACTAAAGTCACTGATCTATAGGTGCATAAACAAGGTAATTTCCTTATAATAACAGCAAGGTAACAAAAAATTCAGAAAAGAGAACATACCAAAAGTTCCGTGGGCTTCGTCTAGCAGCAGAAATAACTACTGCCAAACCAAAATCAGCTCCTGGTTCCTCTAGATCCTTTCCATTGGTACAATAAACGGCAGAAACACCTTTTGGATAAGCTTCACCAACATATTTGGACACTTCATAATCTATAGCACTCCTGTCTCAAGTAAATAAGTATGGATTATTCACTGACTATGTAATATGGGCAATGAAATGTAGCAGAGATAACATACCTAAATTCTTCAATATATCCTGACGGAAGCTCCTCATCTGTAGCAGGCCTCAATTTTGTACAAGTCTAAACATAAACACGAAACAAAATGAATTAACTTAAGGTAAGAATTCTCATATTTAATGACAATAAGAAAGGAGAATGAAATCCCATATCCAAATTTGTGGAGGCGGGTAATATTAGCCTGCAAAGCATAGTTCTGCTGGTAGTGGTGTTTGATGTAAGGGTTAATAGATAAAGGCCACTGCAATTTTGAAATATATTGGAGAAGTCATTTTTCATGTTTCTGCTTTTTTGAGCTATTTCAAGTATCATAAGAAACCCATTCAATTCAAGTCCAGCAAATCCATTTGGTTTGAAACATATGATTATTTCAGTATCATTGCCAGATCAATTCCTCAGTAAAAATATAAACCAGCAACAGAGAGAGTGGATTATTTACATGCAGAGCTTGGCTCAGAGCTAAAGTATGTTGAGTTATACACTATATTACATCCATGTGACATGTTCAACATGAAATAAGTGGTTTCGCAACAGCGTAAATTGCAAACTGAGTGAACACTGCTAAACCATAAATGAACCTGGGCCATTCGTCAAAACTCAAAAGTATAAGAATGGTAAGACCATTAAGGTCAAGATGCAAGCCATGCTTACTGCAGATACGCAATTGCTAAATACACTACTCTCTAAGATGAGTGATTATTTGTACAGTGGTTTGCTGTACATTTTCTGGCGTGTTAAAATATTGTAAGAATAGGCATAATAAAGCTAAATTGTCGTGAGCGGTATCAAGCACATTATTCAATGATACCTGCTTAACATGGTCCACGGTAGCAATTTGTGCGGTCCTAGGGTCCAGATAGTTGTTCCTGTCAATCTCCCCATAAGTTGTGATGATTATCTGCAGGTATGTATCACACAATTAAAATTGAACATTCGGCCGACAGGGACACTTCAAGCATTATACTCCCTTCATGGAAGGGAAATTGACACAAAAAGAACAGTGGCCCATCCAGCGGAAATGCTCCTACTATAATTATCATGTGGTCAGAGAGAGAAACTACCCCAAATGTTCCTATCCTCAACTCGGCCTACAGTACAGTACAGTTGTTCAGTTCCACAAGCCTAGCAAATTAAAAATAAATCCGAAAGATAGCCTGAGAGCCAGATTCGTGGAGTCTTAGCCGCTGGTTTAAGAACTATGGCACACACAAGTTATCACTTCCAAAGTAATTCGGCACTGTACGACAGCTCTGACGGGAGAGAGAGAGAGAGATGCTCACATCGCCGCTGCGGTCTGGGAGCTCGAGGGAGACGAGGTGCGTCTTGTTGTACTCCGGGTAGGCCTCGGCGGCCGCGGCCTCGTACGCGGCGTCGTCCCCCAGCAACGCCCGCACATCTGCGCGCATTCGAACAGGCGAGGAGTCAAACAGACGGCACGGGCGAAACACACACACGGCTCGCCGGAATTACGGGCGCGTAACTGGGGATCGAATGGAGGGAGGCGGGCGGGGGGTTACCCTTGGCGACGTAGTGGATCTCGCCGGTGGGGGCGTTGGCGAGGAACCAGACGGCGATCTCCCGCTTCTGGTCGCCGCTGAGCGGCTCGCCGGCGCCGCCGTCGTCCGACATTTGGCGGGCGCGGGCGGGGAGCGGCGGTGGGTGGGGGACGGGAGGCGATGTGGAGTGGGCGGAGCGGGAGGCGTGGGGGGGAGGGGGAGAGGGATTGATGGGTGGCCGCACGGGCGGCACGTGGGGGGCAGGCGAGGCGAGCGGCGGGTGGCGCCTGCCGGGCCGTGCCTGTTGACGATGGTCGCGGTACTGTACCCGATCGGACGGACGGGGCCGGTGGGTTTTCCGTGTGGAGTAGATGGCCGCTGGAGGGTTTTTTTTCTAGGGCAAAGGAAGGAATTAATTTGTGAAGTACTAGTACAGAGGAGTGAACAAAACAGCAAAGTTACAAAAATGGAAATTTTGGAGCTTTTGTAGATCTTGTGAAGTACTAGTATCATGTACTTTTTTCTCTACGTTCATGAGACTGGATCTGTGTTTGACAAACGAGTAGCAAAGGAGTTATGAAATTGGAGGTTGTTGACGTATCAATATTTTCAATTACTCCGGTACTCAATCAAGCTTACTAAAGGGATGCTTGTATTACTGGATCGTCTGAGGATTGCGTGAAGATGGAGAATAAGGTGGGCGCCAAGGATTGTTCAATAAAGCTTATATCTGAGAGCCTGTTTTTCAACCGATGTTGGTGATTCTGTAATAGATAGCTCCTCTTGCTGAATTTCCTTTTGCTTTTTTTTTAATCTTGGCTACTTTGGTTTAGCCTGAGACCTGTGAACAGTCATCATGTGTTTTGTTTGCCTCTCTCTTTTACTTTCTCTATTCCTAAATATTTGTCTTTTTAGATATTTCAATAAGTGACTACATACGAAGCAAAATGAGTGAATCTACATTCTAAAATATGTCTATATACATCTGTATGTAGTGGTCCATTTGAAATCCTAAAAAGACAAATATTTAGGAACGGAGTGAGTATAAAAATAGGACAGAGAAACCCCTTTAATCAAATATAATAATTTATTCCCCAATGCTTTTTCACATAACAAGAGAATAATTCTCCTTTGATTTTCACAACAAAAAAACATACCGCTAGCTACTAGACGAGGATGAATTGTGAAATTACATATCTAGCCTCTACCCTAGCTCCTTTTACTTGAAATTGTATTCACTCGCTCCTATTAGCACCAGACAAGTTGCCACATGCATGATATTCATTTCCGTTGTGTGACGGTGGTCCAAAATTGATCTTAAGGATCATCACAACCTTCACATCATCGCCGACCATAGACTTAGTTGCACGTTTGTCAAAATTATGCGCGCTAAAACATCTGCACTTTTCTACCTCTACAGTTATTTTAAAAAAATGTACAAGTGATGAGTAAAGAAAGAAGACGAAGAAGATGAGGTAGATGCCCGAGATGACAAGAATATCCCCTCGTTTCATAAATAGAAAACGAGACAGTTTTTTCTAGACCAAGGTGCACCCTGACTTACACTTCATTTTGTGTTTTCTTGAGGATTTTGCGTCAAGTTAATATGGTGCAAACCCTGTCTGCTCAAACATGAACTATAATGCTTCTTTAGCAAGGCTTGCTTGAGATCGATGTTTCCACATTATATTAAGTTAACACACAATTCTAAGCTATAATGTTAGTCCAGTCTCCTAGAAAAAACCTAGGTTATAGTTTGTAAGTCATAGTTTTACTAGCGCATAATTGTCTGCTTCTTCCTTAAATATCAATAGATTGTGCAAAGTCATTTGATCCGTATCAAGATCTATGTGTTTCTACTTCCATTAGGCAGCACATTAAGATTGTTGATGAGGTTATAGTTGCGAGAGCAGAGTCGTTGGCCACGTGGAAGCAACAGGTGCCAGAATGACAAAGCATAGCTCGTTATACTAATTACGATCCCAATGAGGCGTATGGCATATTGACAACGTGGGAGCATAGTCGAGGAAGGGGACTTTTTTTATGATGGTTAGGTTAGGGTTTATGCTGTTTCCTGGAACAACTTTTGGGTTTGATTTGTTGTTAGACATCGAAGCTTTGCAAACCTAATCGGCTCGAAGGAAAAAAAAAACTAGGAGTGAGTTTAGACTCTGCGAACAATAGAGATTGATCGGCGAACATGTGATAGGGCCGCAAAAAATATAGTCACTTGTTCTCTATAGATGGAGTGACTTGGACATAATGACGAGTGAACATCATTTTAAATCCTTTTAAACTTACTTGAATTTGAGAATTCCAAGCAACGGTTGGCCGCCTAAACCCCCATCACACCGAGATTTTATTTTGGTCGTTTCCTTAAGCAGAGGTAATAATTTGGTCGTCAAATTACCACGGGACATCGGATTGTCGTCGGCAAGAGGATCTCGCCGCCGCATCGTGTCCCCAATTTCAAACCCACGCGTCCGGTGGCGCCGTCCGCCGCCTAAAACCCCGCCCCCTCCGCCTCCGTCGGCCTTCGCCGCCCTAGGTAGCCAGGATTCCTCGGCCTCCACGCGCGCGGAGCCACCCCCCACCAACGGCACCCCATGCCCCGTGCGCCGGCGACCAGCGCCGCATCCCACCGCCGCCGCGGCAAGCGGCGCATCGTCGGCGCCCACGGCACCGAATCCCTTCCTCGCGACCGCAGCCACCTCCTCGCCTCCCGCTCCTTCACCCTCCGTTTCGCCCTCGCCGCCCCGCCCCACCGCCGCCCCGCCCCCAGTCCCCGCCGCCGCAGCAGCAGCGTCGTTCCCCCCAGCCGCTTCCTCGCCCTCCGCCCGTTCGTCCTCCGCTACCTCCTCGCGGCCGGCGCATCGACCCCTTGCCGCCGTCGGAAGGCCTCCGTGATAGACATGGGCCACCTCCTCTCGCGGCTGCTGAGGGAGAGCACCAACGAAGGCGGCTCAAGGGTACGCAAGAGGCGCGGCAAGGGATTGCGAGAGGTGATAGATCTCAGTGTGAGTAGGGTTCAAGCGGACAAGGCCAGTGCCGCCAGGAGGGGTGTTGGCGATGTGAGCAGCATCACAGTGGAGGAGGTGCCCGACGATAGTCTCGAAGAGGTAGCCATCTCAATCTCATGTGTCATGGTTTAAGAAGAATTTTACATAGTTTGCTGATATGCATAGTACAATGGTTAATGCACATGCTTTCACCTGGATGTCATTTGGATATGCATAGTATGTCTCGTGGAAGT
The DNA here is from genome assembly GCA_034509565.1 of Triticum monococcum. Taxonomy (NCBI): domain Eukaryota; kingdom Viridiplantae; phylum Streptophyta; class Magnoliopsida; order Poales; family Poaceae; genus Triticum; species Triticum monococcum. The sequence goes on along the minus strand of CM067842.1, from coordinate 67,172,307 downwards.
AGCTCTTTGGTTCTCTGTTTATGAACTTGTTTAGCTAGAGCGAATTCACGCATAAAACTAGTAGAAATTTCGTTTGGAGGAAAACAATTCACTATGACCTTTAGCAGCTATGATTTGGAAATGGATATTTCTGGGTTACTCACAAAGAGTGGATGTTTCACTCCTGAAGGGTTAACTCTGCTTTCGAAGTCTAGCTCTGTTAATTAAATGGATTAATTAGTGCACTGTCGATTAGCCTGTTAATTGTGACTCTTTTTAACAGTTCTTCAAAATATAACTCTCATATCTTGTACTTGTCTATCTCAGGATCTGTCTGAATTATTTGCACCTCTCACAAATGAAGAAGAAAGTGAAGTAAACAACTTATTGAATGGTAGTGCTCACAGGTACACTTGACAACAATGTCCAGTAAATTTTATTCAATACTTCTACTTTATCTTATTAGCACCATTAAACATTAACCATTCTCTTCTGTTTGCAGTAAAAAAATAATAGTGCTGCATAAGTCTTCAAACATTGAGATTACCAAAGAGAAACTATGGTGTTTGAGGCCTCGGGGTTGGTTAAACGATGAGGTAAATATTCATATAGAAGAACCTCCTTCATCAAAGAAAAAACCCTGAAGAATATGTTTAAATGATGTTCCATTCTTTCTTAGCCTGATGTTGCAAGGCTTTATCTTGTAATTCTATTTTTCCCTCCTTCCAGGTCATCAATTTGTACCTTGAATTATTAAAGGAGAGAGCAGAAAGAGAACCCCAAAGATTTTTAAAATGCCACTTCTTTAACACATTCTTTTATAAGAAGGTTAGCTGATCCACATTCTTTGCTTTCTAGTACTTGTCTGATGAAATATTCTTCCAGTCTGTATTCTGCTACTTACATCAGTTATGACTTATATCTGGTAGCACTGCCCAGGTTATGTTTCTGCCTTGGTTGCTGGGATTTGATAATACTTTTGTCATAGTGGGGACTACCAGCAAATTTGGTGCAGGAAACTGGCATTTCAAGCATATAAGATCATTCATCATCCATTAATTTAAGAATATGCATCTCCTACATGTAAGGGTGGGGGGATCTCCTTAACGGATCGTGAGCTCGTCTTAAAAAATGAGTTGATTATTCTCATCACTTCGTTAAAAACTGAGATGTGTTGTTAAATGGCTTGTTAACTCGGTTTGAAATTGCTTCAATTATTCACGTTACTTTGTTCAAAACTGGAGTCAATTTTGAATTAAACTCAACTATGCTCTGGCTCGTCTTGTTAGCTCAATTTTAAAATTGCTTTGAAACTTCAAATAATATTATATTAAATCAAAATGAGCCAGTTCCGAACAAAGTTTGATAGTTAGTCTACCCAGGCCTGGCTTGTTTTCCACCCCTACCTACATGACTTGATCTGTTTACCCATGCCTCATGGTTACGAAAATTCATGACTGTTTTGTTGAAGTACAATACATATGGATGCCTGTTATTCTTATATCACTGTTGTATGTTGCTCATCCAGCACGAGTCTGCATTATTTTTCTGATTGTCAGATCCCCTTGCTATTTGACTATGTGTTAATATCCTTGCTTGTTAGATTTTTCTGTCGTAAATTTTGACATGTAGCTAGTATTAAACAGTGGACACCTCATGACATTCTGTGTTCTTGTTCAGCTTGCTTGTGGAAAAACTGGTTATGACTATCAATCTGTTAGAAGATGGACAACCCCCAACAAGTTGGGTTATAGGCTTGCGGATTGTGAGAAAGTAAGTTACTACTGGATCCACTTTTCTTGTTACTAGCCTTTTTTTTTACATGTTCATTTCTCATGTTACGCTTACCGTTAGAATTTGGTTTCAGATATTTATTCCAGTACACAGAGATGTACATTGGTGCTTGGCAATTATTGACATGAAGGAAGAAACTTTTCATTATCTTGATTCTCTTGGTGGCAAGGACAGTGGCGTACTGAGGATACTGGTAGACTTAACTGATGTCTTTGAAATAGAATACTATCTGCTTAATTGATGTCTACGAATAAAGTACCATCGATAATCTCCAATTACTTCTATCATGAGTTTTGAAAAAATGGTTCCTTAACAATCCAATGATTATTTATAAGCTTTGAGGTGATTGTCTGAAATCATTCTGTGGTACGCATGTTTTGGTTTCTCTGTGTGGATGACACAGCTAGTTCGCAGTAGTAGTAAAAAGCGGACTATTATTTTACGACTGATCTATCCGTGTCATTCACATTATGACTGATCTATGTGTGTGATCAATTCTCTATGATATATATAAGGAAAATGTTTACATGTTTTTCATGATATTATTTTATCTTATAGACCTATGTACTTAAGAGTTCTCTTTTATCTTTCATTATTTAAGATGTTTGCATGTTTAACTTACCAAGCAGCAAATTAACATTATTATTTGGAAATTTAAAATATATATCCATTGGTTTCAGTTGTAGTTTGTTTTGCTAATCATGTTTATATTTGTTAAACTGGATTTATGTTTTCCTGTTTCTGTCAGGCTAGATATATTATGGATGAATTGAAGGACAAGAATAACATAGAGATAGACACAAGTTCTTGGCGGGAAGTATCTGTTCATATTCCTTTGCAACATAATGGGTACACTTTCTTTCCACTGCTTGTAGGCCTAAATTCAGCTGTGACTTAAGGAATAACAGTTTAGTTTGGTTGCCCCAAACAACCCATATGAAATGTCAATTATCACCACTCAGTGCTTTACTGCATTTTGATGATATACGAGATAGAGTTGGGGTAGCACCAATTGAGGAGAAGCTTGTCCAACATCGTTTGAGATGGTTTGGGCATATTCAGCGCAGGCCTTCAGAAGCTCCAGTGCATAGCGGACGGCTAAAGCGTGCGGAGAATGTCAAGAGAGGGCGGGGTAGACCGAATTTGACATGGGAGGAGTCCGTTAAGAGAGACCTGAAGGATTGGAGTATCACCAAAGAGCTAGCTATGGACAGGGGTGCGTGGAAGCTTGCTATCCATGTGCCAGAGCCATGAGTTGGTTGCGAGATCTTATGGGTTTCACCTCTAGCCTACCCCAACTTGTTTGGGACTAAAGGCTTTGTTGTTGTTGTTGTAGTGCTTTACTGCATTTTCAGCAGCAATTATTGTTTACCTGAAAAATCTGTTTTGTATTCTTTATAGCAATAAGTACACATGGATTTGTTTGATGTGGAACTTCTTTTGTAACAGATGGGATTGTGGTATGTTTATGCTCAAGTTCATCGATTTCTACAGCAGAGGTCTCATACTATCTTTTAGTCAGGTGTGTATAATAGACATCTTCTGACTGTCAACTTCATAAATATGCTTGATTAGGGTTCTGTTGAGGTCCTTGAGTTTTTGTGAGCTCGAGGATTATCAGGATAGGCTGCCAAAAGGGCTTATACAAAATCAAGTTCAAATTGAAGACATGAGGCTTCATCTCTCTTGCACCCACATATACCGTGGGATATGTGTTTACCTGGTATTATGTAGTTTAATTTGGTTAAATCAATTACTCTTTGCAGGAACATATGGAATATTTTAGGAGGCGGACAGCAAAGGAGATCCTGAGATTAAGAGCTGATTAAGAATGACTTGTTTATGACCAACATTCAGACATTTTCCGAAGGTATTCTTCTTGCATTCCACTTGCCAAGATGCGAGGAAGTATTTCTCGGCTGTCAACAACTGGAGTTGTGGTGATTATAAGCTCTAGGAGTGATCACCATGCCACCACAGTTTTGTAAGATCTTTAATTCTTATATTCATCTAGGATCTGATTTTGGTAGAATGGAGGGTTGGAAAAGAGATATATAGGGAAGACAGTAAGACAAGTTTAGAGGTAGAGTTCTCTGCTCACCGCTGCTCACCGCGATAGCATGTAGCAATAATTGCAATTTGGAACTAAAGAGAGGTTGACCCTGTACCTCTTATTCTGTTAATAACTTAACATTGCATGTACTACTGTGGGAACTTAATCAGGCAGTGAGGTTCTGTGATCACGATGTTTATCTTGGTCGTTATTGCAAGGTTGCAACATCCACAAATGGTGTTCTATAGAGAAAAAGAATATCACGCATCTCAATGTCAGTCAAAAGTTTCAACGAAGTGACAAATGCTGTCATTGTAAGGAATTTGATCCTAATGTTTGGAGTAACTTAATCCTAATTTCCGAATTCCTTTTTTTTGTGATGCTAGTTTTTGAATTCCTCTGAGCACAGACCAAAATACCTTACATAAACCTTCAACGAGTATGGATTCACATTTAACCAAGTCAGAACCCAAACCCAAACAGGTCCGAACCGTTGCTGAAAAATCCCAAACCTAAACAAGCCAGATTAATTATAAAAATATACTTGGAATTTTCACATTCAGATAATCACTACAAGTTTACCCCTTTTTACATCTAGGCGCACAAGTGACCTCTCATTTACAGACCAATTCATCCAGCAGGATAGATCCAACTATATTACAGTCATGCCAAATCAAAATCTACCCAACAACAATGGGAAATCCCATTTTTGTACGAAATCTACATGTTCCATCAGACGCCCAAGAATGCTCTGCACTGGGACTCCCAATGCTCCTTAGCCAGGCGAACACGTTCAACTCGCTCCATCTGCATTCTCTTCTCCCAGTACTCCGGACAACTGTGGATAGTTCAACAATTCAACACTGATAAACTAAATCGCGAGAGACAGAAACATGTTCTCACATCTCTGCTCACTGAAAACTTGTTAGGGTGTGCACTTACCTATAGCTAAGTAGCATGTTCAGCTCGTCCAAGTGCACAGCATTAGGAAAGACCCCAGCCTGAATTGGGGAAATTAGGTCAGTCGGCTGGGCATTCACAAACATCTGTTCGACGAAACTGAATATTAATACCTGTCGGCACAAAGGGCACTTTGATCTGTGATCTGCGGACTTCAACCCATCGACAATCGTCACCGATGCAGCAGAGCAGCAGCACAAGTAGCAAAATATGTGGCCACAGGAAAGCGAGACCGGATCAAACATTGGGTCCTGCAAAAAACAAGTTGGAAATCGAAGCATTGCAAAGGATTAAGGAAAAGTTGTCACCACTGTAGGTTGAAATAATATAACCAGTGTATGCTGGTGTTGCGATTGAGAGAAAATTCGCAATGCTAAATAGATCTTGTCTTAGATGCATGTCAGAAGTGCGAGCTCACCAAGCAAATTGAACATGTCAAGCTGATGTCAACGCGCATAGAGTCAAAGAGGTTGCATGAGAGCGTTGGCTGGTCGTCATCAAATGTGAGCGAGCAGTCACCAAAGAGCTCCATCGCAGCCTCGTTGTTCTTGCTTCTTCTCAGGTTCATGTAGAAAGCCATTAGCTCAGACAGCCATGGGGACTGAAGTATCTCAATGTGCAGGCTCTGGGCTTGCGCTTTGAACTCCTGCCCTTGCTTCGAATAATGTACCTGCAATGCAATGAGAGCTAAGAAACTCGATAGTTTTACCCTCATTTTTCAGGTTAAAGAACAGATTAGAAATATGATAGTCAGTAAGTCTGATTCCTCCAATGTGCACTTACCATATACTAAGGGCTTACTGATTTCACTTGTCGAAGCCTAAAACGCTTGAAACCAGTATGGTTTCCCCATCTAATGTAGGAGCATCCAGCTATTTGTTTTCTCCATTTTTTGTTAATATTATGTTGAGATCGTAAATGTGTTTTCGCTTTTAAATAGAGGCAGGACAAAGGCCATACCTTGTCATACTTCTTCAGGATCTTCCTCATGGCCACGGCGTTTATAATCGCATACGTGACCAAGTCTTTGCCTTGCTGTATTAACTGCCCATGGTTCTTGTGACACCTGTTGCTGAACCACATGACGTATTTCTTGAACCCCGACGCCAAGTGCAGTTCGAGGAGCTTCTTGGCCTTCTCGTTGAAGCAGCCTACGACGGCTGACATCTCGTCGAGAAGGGACGGGAAGAAGCTGCCATCACACACTGCATATTGTTTTTAACAGTTTGTCAACTAACCAACCATGAAAGGTACTAGTACATGAATCGCCACTTGATCTTGAAAACATTCACAATGCCAGTTGGAACCATGCATGAAATATTCTTTCTTTTTCAGCAATTTTCTGTCTTTTATGAGATAAAAAGTTGGAAAATCAGAATAGGCAACTTGATGATTGTTAAAAATTGCGAAGTCGGGGTCAGAGGAACAGATGCACCAATCAGAGTGTTCTCCTTTCTGAACCTATGAGCAGAGCACAGTTGACTCTATACTGGTTGGCTGTCTTAGGTTATACCAGAATTTTGTAAGCGATTTTACTAATAGTTTTCATCGCATTCGGCACTTTGACTCTTCGAAACGTCGACATTTTTAATTTGTTAGCCGTGCCCACGGCATAGTCTAGTGCGTGAAGCCACATCTCTAAGAGTATTCTGTTTGAACTTTTAACTGATAGTCGTTGGATGTGGGCCTCTTGGCCTCGTAGTGGTAGCGTAGTGGCGCCTACAAGATGTGCTGGTCTGCAGGCGGAATTTAAGCACTCTGGTTTATGTCTTGTTTTCCTTTTTTTGAGGAAAAGTTTATCTCTTTGTTTTCTGAACTGATAGTAGAATATGCAAGCATACAGCCAACAGCTGTGTCGACCACACGAGGACGGCGGAGCCTAAAATTTCTTCATGGTAACAACACCTTTTCTTTTTGCTACAGAAAAATGGCAACACGAATTTTGAACGAGAGGGTGAGGATATGTATTTTGAAAACAAAATCTAGGGGATCCTGGGTTGCGGAGCAAATCATGAATCCTCACATTTGTTCCTTTGATTGCCTCCATTGATGCATCTCTGCCCATAATAGTCCGGGAGAAGCTTGGTGAGAGGCGAAAAAATTCTCTAGCAGGCCGGTAATTGAGATGAAATAGGTGGACGTGGTAAAATGTGCATGTGGTTTCTTTTTTCTTCCCCAGCGAGGACCGCCTTGTAGAAAGAATACCAAAGCCAGGGTGTAGGTGCAACCGTGCAGGTTCCATGCAGAATTCGTCAAGCTGATCGGAGCGTGAAGCAACTGAAATGCCAAAAATATTGGCAGTTTGGCACTGACGGCGACCAGTGCCGGTCATCTTCTAGGTTTGTCATCTTGCCGTAGGGGGAATCCCCACCACGGGCCTATTCAGAAAGAAGAAGAAGAAGAAGAAGAAAAGCACCGGGAAAAGATTCCAGCCGGTCAACATCAATGTGCTCACCGGGAAATAATCCACCACGGACCTCATTCAGAAAGAAAACCGGGAAATGTTCTCGGATAGCACGCGGGGCTCCGGAGCGCGGGCCAAAATTAGTCAAAGGAAATCAATCAAGAACAAGAAACAGAGAGATAGGATGAAGGAGACAAGAGCGGTCGTGGTTTTGTTTACCGGAGCAATGGCCGGTGCACCGGGCTGCGGCGGCGTCGGAGGAGGACGGGGAGGAGGCGCCGGTCTTGTGGTGCGGGGTGCGGTGGGAGCGGCATTTCTTGAGCATCTTCTTGAGGCGCTTGAGCCCCACGGCGGGGAGCTCCTGCTCCGCCGTCCTGATCCCCCGCATGTACGTCTCGTACCTCTTGGTGAACTTCATGGCCGCCCGGCTGATTCCGGCGCTCGATCGAAGGCGCCAAAGGGCCAGACAAAGGCACCAAAATATCAGGATGGATTCCAAATTTCGGCTGGCCGCGGAAGAAATGGTGGGCTCGCGGCGCAGAGGAGGGGATTACTGCTGTTGCGTTGGACGATGGATCAAGCACGAGAAAGAAGCAGGCGGTGGCGGGTGAAGAAGGGAGTCACGCGCCGGCGCGGCTCACGGGCGGGCGGGCGTTTGGAGGCGAAGATGGTGTGGGCGTGGAGCGGTTCACGTGAAGGCGGAGGGAGGTGGGAGGAAAGCTTGAGGACGGACGCGGTTGGGAGCAGAGAGGAAACAGAGGCTTCTTCCGGCGGCAGCGGGCGGTATATATGGCCTGGCCGGTCGAGGCGACGGGCGGGGTGAGGGGAGGGGAAAGGGAGCGAGGGATGGGATTCGCGACGAGACGACGACGCGGCCATTTCGCCCGGCCGCGGTCGCGGTCACGGTGCCCCGCTCGTTTGCTTCGTGTCGTTTCCCCTGTTTTGCGATGCGTGTGCCGGTTGCTAACGAGAATCAGGATCGAAACTGCTACCCAGACGACAGTCCTGCACGATCTATGCACGACGTGCTAATCTAGCCGTTGATGCCATCGTCAATCAGTGCATGTCCGGCTGGATTTAACTATCGTCTATGAGTCGTGTGCATTCTATCAGTGTGTATAGCACTGCTGAATCAGGATATGGCGGGGCCTGTACGATCTCCCATTCTCCCAGTGCGTGACGGAGGGCCGCCGCCGGCGGCGGCGGCTGCCTGGCTGCCCCCGCCGGTCAGCTTCGCCGGAATGGAGTTTACCCCGTGTCCGGTTCACCGGTTGCAATCCTGTGCTGTGCCTGTGCAGCACACAGCGTGGGGCTCAAATGTAAATCTGGACCGGGTAGCCCACGGAACCACTGCATGTCTGCATCCATCGAGAAGATGATACGCCCTGATGTTACGTGCTGATTGATCCAACGACTAGCCGGATAACCGTCTCCATGCAAGTGTTGTGTTTGTCTAGTGCTACTTCGTTCCCTTTTGTAGTACGTACTACTGCACCACCTTCTTCTGTTTCCAGTTTCATCATTTGCACGACACGATCGGCGCATGCGTGCAAACACAAGCGGCAAAGGCTTATCATTCCCTTCTGTATCTCTATCTTCTCTATCTCCGCTACTTGAAAAGAACACATAAGGTTTTCATTTCATCTTTCTTCTCACACCATCACTTCGTTCAACCTTCCTTGTATGATGATAAATTAATTTAACTCATTTATCTTCTGAATAAATTCTATTTTAATTTACTTACCAAACTGCGGATCAAAATATAAAGTAATTCATACATGGAATTTGTTGATCATTTATTTACACAATCTTGTTATAGACAGGTAAATCACAAGCCGACATGCTACAAGATTTATATCCCATTGCAACGCACGGACATTGTTATAATTTTGTTTAAAGAACCTTATCGCGAGGGCAGGGGCGCCTGCACATCATTAAGAAGCAGAGAGATGAACAACCGGTCTATAAGAAAAACCAAACCAAAAAACGTAACATTCCTTCGCTAATTATGGAAAACCGAGTGAAAACCAAATGGTCGTAGTTGTGCAACAGGACTTCGTAGTCATGCAACCAGAATGTAGCCCGTGTCCAGAAACTTTCACATGCATATTTTGAAAACTTAAAACTGCCACATATGCATGCAACTAGGTTTTTTTTGCGGGGGTAAAGAGAGTTTTATTGCACAATTATAGAGTTACAGTCTTGAGGCCACAAATCCTCAATACACGATGGTACTGAGCCCAACCACACAGCAGTAGTACGCTCTGTGCGGCTATAGTGGGCCAGTCGATCGGCAACTCTATTCTGAGAATGGTGAATCTTCAAAGAAAAAAACTCCCTACTACCTAATAGTTCCTTAATCTCTAGCACAAGATGGCTGTAGGCTGATCTACAAAGTGCATTATTAGACAGACTAGATAACGCTTCCGAAGAATCCGACTGCACCACCACCGGAAGGTCCGAGTGTTGTATCGCAAGTGCCAAACCTTGCATTATCGCATGCAGTTCCGCCTCCAGCGAGTCATTGCAGTGGAAGATGAAACGATAGGCTGCGAAAAGGATTGCACCTTCTGAGTTTCTTAGCACCATACCAGCAGCCGCCGTACCGTCATCCTTTTGGAAGGATCCGTCAACCGAGAGGGCTACTGTCCCAGCAGCGGGCGCTGGCCAAGGAGCGGTGGACGGCCGGGCAGCGCTCGCGGGGGGTATAGCCTCGAGGATGGTCATCTTGCCTTTTAAGATCTCATCTGTTGAGAACCTCCCAGCCAGTCTGATTGACTTGTAATAACTGTCTAGGAACTCAACACTAGCGAGGACTGGCGTACTTTCTTTCCCATGCATCAAGTCATTCCGCAATTGCCAAACCCTCCAGAGCAACATGATTAGCATATCTCTCACATCTGTAGTGCACTTGCTTAGTAAGGACAGAAGCCATTCCTTTTCAGAATTAAGGAGCATGTCATCCGCCGGCAGTGGCCATCGACGCCGCATGTTCACCCATAGGATTCTTGCATGTGTACATGCTATCAGCGCATGGAACGTGCTCTCCTCCTCCACACCACAGAGAGCGCACGTCGACCGCGTCGATAAATGTCTATATTGTTTGCATTTTTGTGTGGCCAGGGTACCGGTAACAATCCTCCAAGCGGTGATCTTCATCTTATGCGGGACAGCAGATTTCCAGACTAGGTTCCACAAGGAACGATTCCCATCCGGATGAGTGCTAGATGATCCATTAGCGAAGGTAGCGTTGTGCTCCTGGGAAGCCAACATATAAGCACTTTTGACCGTGAACAGGCCGCTCTTTTCCAGGACCCAAGATAGAAAATCATCTCATTGGCGAGGGGAGGTTCTGATCTTTAGAATATGAACCACATCCATAGGTCAGAAAAATTCATTCAATCTGTCTGCCCTCCAAGAACCATTGTCATCCAAGAAATCCGACACTCGATTAAGTCTGCAGTTCCTTTTAGGGGTGATTGGCCGAAAGGAGTCAGGTCTTGGGATCCACGGATCCCTCCAAGTACGTATTGAAGTGCCATTTCCCACACGCCAAATTACCCCTTTCTTCACCAGTTCAAGACCGTGTAAGATTCCCTTCCATACCTCCGAGCCACTGTTTGGGAAGACAGTATCCAATAACTGGCCATGTGGGTAATACTTGGCCTTTAACAATCTTGCACACAGGCTATTGGGGGAGTCCAGGAGTCTCCACGCTTGTTTAGCTAACAAAGCTTGATTAAAACATCTCATATCGCGGAAGCCCATACCCCCCATGGACTTGGGAAGCCTCAACTTGTCCCAACTCATCCATGCCATCTTCCTCTTCCCCTTCTCCACGCCCCACCAATATTGGCGAATCATACGTGTGAGTTCATCACATACCAACGCTGGGAGCTTGAAGACGCTCATCACATACGTACGAATGGCCTGGGCAACGGCCTTGATGAGGATCTCCTTGTTGCCCGAGGACATGTATTGCTCACTCCAATCAACAAGCCTTTTTCGCAAGCGGTCTTGAGTAGTCTCAAACCTACCCTTATGCATTCTTCCTTCAGGAACCGGCAAGCCCAAGTATTTTGGTTCAAAAACCTCCCGAGTAATCTCCAAAACAAACTTCACCTCCTGCATCACAATAGGTTGGCAATGATTTGAGAAGAGGATGGAACACTTCGACGGATTAATGAGTTGTCCCGTCGCCGAAGCATACGTGTTCAAGTTCAACAAACCTTTCACCACAGTTGCCTGCTGCGCTGTCGCCTGGAAGAACAAGAGAGAATCATCCACGAACAGGAGATGAGAAATTTCGGGCGCACTTCTACTGATTCTGACCCCCTGAAGATCTTCCTCCCTCATAGCCTTATGTATGAGGGCAGATAGGGCATCAGCTACGAAAAGGAAGAGAAAAGGGGACAACGGATCACCTTGACGGAGCCCCCTGGACGGGGTGAACGCCTCCAATAACTTGCCATTAAAATTTGCCGAGTATTTCACCGAAGATACACATGCCATTACGCGTGAAATCCAGGTCTGAGAAAAACCCCATTTAGCTAGCGCCTTCTCCAAGAACTTCCAATCCATCCGATCATAGGCCTTGGATAGATCAAGCTTGTAGGCACATAAGGCGGGCGAATTATTTTTTGCTTCCTGGATATGATGGATACACTAGAAAGCAATGATGGAATTATCAGATATGAGCCTCCCCGGAATAAAAGCGCAGATTATAATTTTTCTTTAAAGACACTGTTGCAAGTCTACAGCTAGCACGATAATGAGTTGTGTTCTTCTCGTGTAAATGCAAGGGTATGGTACGTCTAGGGTGCCGTGGAGATGCGTGTATCTTGCCCCCTTTTCCAGCAAAATTCAAGCGGATTTGCGTGTTCGTCGTGTGGTTAAGGGCTTAAGGCAACGAACTACCACTGTCATAGGCGCCTCAGCATGCTAATCCAGCTACCTAGTCCATGGAATGATGCTAATTAGGTGCACATATATTGATATTTAAAGTGAAACAACGGCACGAGTTGACGAGCACGAGTTTGAGGAGTATCGACCACGAAAGATCGAGTTGATTCAATAAAATTTGCCCCTGGCTAACAAAGTCGACCGAAACCTTTTTCTCATCGTCGACTCTGGCCCTGGCCGATGCCCGAAGGCCAAAGACCGGCATCCACGATAAAAGGAGGAGGTGTGGATCGAGTCAAGACCTACTACTGGGGCTAGAAACGATGCGATCGTTAGACAGGAAAGAAAGGTTGTACTATTATTTTTATAATAGAAAGATGCAGGAAAAGGGTGCAATTGATGCGCATCAACATATACACATGTCGTTCAATGGAACCCCGGCTCCACATATACATGATCTCCCATTTCCCGATGCTTCTTTTTCTTTGCGAATGAAATAATTATATCAAAAATAATTGTAGTACAATTCAGGGAAGGGGGGATTCACTCATTTTACTTCGTATGTAGTCATTTGTTGAAATCTCTAAAAAGACAAATATTTAGAAACGAAGAGTACTATTAATCAACCAGAGTCAATTATAATTTCCCAGTCCATTTCCCAGTGTTGGAGTGCGCGCATGACGGGTGCCGATCGGCGGCGTCCGTGTGGCTGCCCCTGCCGCCCAGCTTATCTGGAATTGGATTTACCCTGTGCCGGGTCGCACTCCTGTGCTATGATATAGGTTTCTTTCATAGGCTCGCGGTGAAGCCAGGGGGGAGTTTGTCCTACCCAACTGGACCACCCAAACTTGGCCCATACATTCGGGCTTTCCAGCACCCATCAAATACGATCCATGTGTGGAGTGACAGCCAAGTCCAACACGTCGAACTAATGGTCACAATTGTGTTAGAAGCCCTGCTCATCTCATCTTGAGTTTTGTTTGCCCCCCAGAAAATCGAGTGAAACTAAATCATGTTTTCAGCCACCTTTTCCTCCCCTTACCTTCAGGGTTTTGTGACTGGAACAAAAAAATGGATCAGGTACCTTATGCATAGGTGCCCTTTTTTTTTGTAAAGGCATACTTTTCAACTCGCCAAATTTACAGGGGCATGAATCTAATTAACCATTTATTCGCTGTAGGAAATTCAACAGGTTCCAAAATTGCACCACACGGCATTAAGCAAACAATTCAGGATGCATCCACACGACAATGGCCATCCGTTTTAACGACATAATACATCTGAATCATATGGCAATGACTTTCACGGTTCAGCTAACAACTACTACCTCTGATCCATAATAAGGGTCGCAGTTTTGAACTGACCCCGGTTCAAAACCGTGACACTTATTTTGGATCAGAGGGAGTAGCTAGTAGCCAACTGATGCTGCATCTGCATAAAACTCAACCAGGAGGAAGAATTTGTCACACAGAAACTACTTCTCCGGTGGCGAGGTCAGCTGCCTTAGGTTGAACTTCGAAAGCTCTTTGTATCTCTCCACCACTCCAATCATGCATATAGTCTGCCCATGATTCAAACAATAGTTTATCAGGACCTCAACTGTGAACATCTTGCTGTAGCTATATACTAGCCAGATAGAGAGAAACAGCCACGAGTTTAGATATTTCATATGGCCAATAGTAAAGTAATAAAGCAACATGCTCCCGAGTGTCGCTTGGTGGCATTACTGAACAGACGAAGAGCCCATGTTGGACTTACTACAGGGTTCAAAGTAAAAAAGGTGGGAAAAGGCATTTCATAAAAGCATAAAACAAACTTTTCCAAGTCCATTTTACCGCCAATCTGTAGAATGCAATCAGGATACAAGCTGCTAGCGATTTGTTATGTTCATTTCCTCCATCCCCGGATCCCAGTGCTACAATAAAATTTGCAGCACTTGAAGCTGCCTGGATAGTGGATACTGATCAAGGAGCATACGGTTTTTTACTCCTGAACATTAAAAGAAACAACCCATGGTAGATAAATCAATGTAGTCTCTGCACCAACAGGCAGGGACTTCCCCGAAAAAAGGGAAAAGGCATATGGCGCACTGTAGGTCGATTGCTTTACATCTCATTGGTATGGACCTAGTCTTTGCTTTATGTCTTATCCATCCAGTCGAATTGAGACTTTTAAATTTTCAGATAGAAAGAGAACACAAGAGAACTATTACTTCCGACTGAGTTTTGTGTGGATCTCAAAGCAACTTTATGACAATGGACTGTGATGGTAGCTCATCGACAAATCTGTGCATGTGCAAATGCCTTTCCCATAGACAAATACCACAATGGCAATACTTAGTACTCTTGCATTTTACTACTACAAAACCTCATTTAAAAATCATCCATACCTATGATAGATAAAGTAATAATTGTGTTGTGAGAAGTGGGCATCAAATCATACGGATTTTTATGACAATTGTAGGATAAAAACTTGTGTTTTGTTGAGGCACTTCTACAAAATATAACACTAGAGATTTAATAGCAATCCAACTGTATTAGAGAATTTACCTTGGCAATCTGGACAATAATAGTCTTCTCGGGGTTGCTGAGGTCAACTTTGTGAGGTTGAGGTATAGATTTTGCTACTGCATTTATAATTTTCATTCTATCGATTCCTGTGTTTGACCTTGCTTCATATAACACAGCAAACTGCAAAGATTGAGACAAGCAAGTAAGGTAGCATGTAGAATTTTGGACAGGAAAACAATAAAGCAAACAACTCCTATTTGGATAACTGCATCATTCTATCTGTTCTGTGGAAATAATAAATACAATAATAGACATTATAATGTACTGATGTTGGTGATGTTGGCTACTGAAACAATTGACTGCATTGGCTTGCTCATAAAGCACCGCATATATGTGCTAAATTTTGAGGGATACTACTTCCAGCACTTTCCTTCGGATGACGAATGCACAGAAAATCATTACCAGGTCAATTCTATGGAAGATGGATGACATTTAGGAACCTACTGATGGAAATATGAAGATATGACGTATCTACCCTGGTAATGCTTCATACAGTCAGTGCCAATTGTCAGATAGGTAATTAATCTTGTTAGGCTTCTAGCCAACTTTAGACCTTGCTAGATGGGGTAGACTACATCCAGCAATACAATCCATCTCCCCCCCTACCCACTATCTCCTCAATTACCGTTATACAGTGAAAATAAAAATTCATGAATTATGATAGTGCATGATTATAATTTATGAACAGGGGCAAGTTTACTCTGAAATGGTTAGGACAATCTCTCTTATCTAAAAAATACGCAAGGTTCCATGTTTTGCCTCTCTGTTCTGTCTCTACTAGTTCTTTTTTGCCCGCCGTTTTCTTTGTCCCACCTCCCAGTTATCTCCCCTCGCATCCCTCACCCTATCTCACTGCTGCCCCCGACCAACCCCCACCTGGCGCTGCAGGGTTCTCATCTGCTGTCGCTCCCCCTGCGGACACCCAATCTTCGACCCTGCCTCCTACAGCGAGCCGCTCCCGGCAATGTCGCCCACCAGCTGCAGCCTCCCCAAGTGATCCCGTGATGGAAAATCTACATAACTAATACAAGATAATATATAGATCTGAAGCCAGCTGGCTACCATGGTGGCATGGTCTCAGCGCTTTGCCCTACGTTCTTTAACCAGACCATCCAGCAATCAAGTAAAAAAGTTACCTTATGTCCCGAAGGAGATTCTTTGGGGAAGTACTTTTCAACAAGTGGAGCAACAGCTCTTGTTATTTCCTCTTCTGAAGCATAACATACCACCTCAGCAGGCAACACCCTCAGAATAAACCTAGAGTACATTCAAGATGAAAGTCCATAAGCAAGAAAATAACTGCACACTTCATATGAGCAATAATATCATATCTTGATATATGAGACTTATGAAGAACAAAGAAGATAGATTGCAATAATATAAATTCTGAACCTGGACATATGTTTACGAGTTGAAGCAGCCGAAGACATCATGCTTTGTACAATCTCAACTGGACCAGGGTCTCCATCTCTTTTGTGCATTTGAATGAAGATGCAACCATTGCAACCGGAATCAACGCTTGCAAACAGCCTCTGTTTGAAGTATGATGGTTTTCATCATATCAGCAAGTATATAAAGAACAGTGAGGCAAAGACAAAATATATGGACTAGTATGGTCGCATCATTTTCCTGTATCAGGGAATTGTTTCTAGAGGGAACAGTGATGCATTACAGAAGACTCTGATTCTCAATAAAGCCTCAGTGCCAAGTTATTAAAAATAGTGGCTAAAATGAGAGGCAAAATACATAACTCTCTCATGAAATGAGTTTGAGTCCTTACAATACAAGACTTGCTTGACGTACCTAATTTTGCTCAAGTTTACTCACAACTGTACAGGGATCTGATAGCCAGAATAAAACAAGTACCGATGAATAAATAGTTAAATATTACAGTTAACCTCTTAAGCTAGTTATGGGCAGACAGAAATACTGAAATCTTTCTATCTACAGCATGATTTTCCAAATTTAGGGCCTATGCAATATTTCAATATTCGAAAATGACTTAAAGTACATCATGTGTTTGATAAGGGGAAAAGGATGTGGAGGAAGACTGGATTTTATGAGCATTCTTAAGTGAATACTTCTTCTATCTAGGATCCAGCAAAACTTCTTAGGAGCTATGAATATGAATTCCATGCTTTCATCTTAAAAAAGAAAGGACATTTATGGATGAGTAAACTGCACCATGTTTTTTTTAGCACATCTGACTAAATTCAATCCATTGCGCAGGTTTATATATGGACTATTTCCGTGCAGAAATGAGCACCTCCTACATATCTTAAACTGTAAATAAATTCAGAAAACAAACAGACCTTTTTCCTGTCCCCCAGTTGTTTCAGGTCCTCATCAATTAAATCATCAATAGGTTTGTCATTGGACGCCTTTGGTTTACCAGTGAACTCTTTCGGTTTATCGTTGGACGCTTTTGGTTTATCACTAGTCTCTGCTGGTTTATCAGTGGACTCTTTTGGCTTATCATCAGTAGTCTCTGCTGGTTTATCAGTGGCCTCTTTTGGCTTATCACCAGTAGTCTCTGTTGGTTCATCAGTGGGCGCTTTTGGTTCTGTCTGTTCAGAAACCAGAGGATCTTCTATACGTTGCTTCTTTGGCGCTGATCCGCCAGCAGTTTCCACTTGTTCGTCATCCTCCCTGCTGGCAATTTCCAAGGCACCAGGCACCTCTTGTTGCTGCTCAGATGACTTGGCTTCACCTTTTTCTGCATCATTTCCATTGTTAGCCTCCTCCACTGAATGACCTTGATCCTCATCATCGGAGGAATCAGAGTCGTCAAACTTTATTTTTTTGTTCAGCGGCTTGTCAGGGATGCTCTTGGGCTTCTCATCAAATACTTTCCCGTCAACCAGGTCCTCGTAGAACTGCAGATCCACAATGGAGTATCGCATATCAGATATCTTAATTACTGTATATAACCTAGATAGTGGTAAGATTCAGAGTCCCAAGCATAGGTATATTACAAGCAAGCGAGCTGCAGCTGTGTTCCTAATTTCAATCAGTCATCACATTTATGAGTGAATTGTGCATTGTGAGTCACAGAGGTGTAAGCTGTCCCGCCACAATAACAAGCAAACTACAGTGAACACAAGATAGCACAGCACTGTCACCGAAACTGAAGCGGAACGCATCCGTCCAAGATAGTGATTAGAATTGAGCGAGTAATTAAGATCTCGCACGAAGCGGCGGCTGGTGCTGCTGCGTCCAGGCAATACGCCGAACACCTGCTGCGCGGGACGCCCAGGCAGGCAAGGGAACAACAGATCACTTCGCGGGCAAGGGAGGTGGCTTACGGTGTCCAGGAGGGAGATGGCCTCGCGGGTGGCCTGGTGCTCGCGGCCGCCGTCACAGGTGATGAAGAAGCCCTGCACGCCGGGGCGCAGCGGGTACGCGCCCTTCCGCACCGGCTTGCCGTGGGGCAGGAACTTGCGCTTCCTCCCCTTGGTGTCGCCGCCGGCGGAGGCCATCTGGTGTTGTGCTTGGCTCGGGGTTTCTCTAGGGTTTCCTCTGGGCCTCGCCTCGGCGGCGCGTCTATGCAGCAAGATCGTACGGCTATCGTTGTTCGCCCGGGCTATTTCTCGCCTGTCGCGAGAGCTACGATACACGCGCCTCTGGCGCAAGCCTACTGGGCCGACTCCATTTTACATTTTTTTTAGGTTTTTTCTTTGGGTTTTCCTTTTTTCAATCTTGGTTTTTTATTTTTTATTTTTATTTTTATTCGGGTTTTGCAGATTTTTTTTAAAAAAAATCAACACACGTCTACTTTTTCAATACATATTGTACATTTTTTATACACATGTAACATTATTTTATTCACGTTGAACATATTGTAAATACATGTATTGATTTTTTAATACGTCTTAAATATTTTAAATACAAGTTAAGTTAATTTAATTGATAAAATATATTTTTTACATTATATAAACATTTTTGAAATGCTATGAAAATAGTTTTGAAAAGCATGATTTAAAAAAATGTCACATGCATTTTTTGAATCCAATGAAACTTTTTTTAATTACATGAACATTTTTTACATTGACAAAAGAATTTTCATAATGTCATGCATATTTTTTCGAAACATGTAATCATTTTCTTAAATGTCATGTGCAAATTCTTGAATGCCATGAATAATTGTTTCAATTTATGCAAGCGTTGTTTAATCTTTATAAACAATTTTATAAAATGTGAGGAATGTTTTTCTGAAACACGTGAACATTTTAAAATATCACATAATAGTGCGGACATTTTTACATTGTATACACATTTTTGAACGCGTGATGAACACTTCTAAAAATTCATGGATTTTTTATTCTATTTTAGAAATATAAGTAGATTAATACAAGAAAAAAATGCATTAGAGAGCCAACGGTCCTCCTATGTTGGGTCGGCCCATTTATGAGGGGGGAAGCTATGATTCACCTTGCTAGAAGCGAGGTATAGCCTTCCCTTACAAAAAGAGAGGTATAACCCTACACATCATTTTTCACCTTTCGGATCATGAAATAATGCAAGGGCGTGTTTGGTTCCTCGCATCATTTTTAGGCTTCGTGGAAACATAGTTAGGTGGAGCCTGTGCGAAAGAATACAAGCTTCGTGCCAAGTTGTGCAACTTGATTGGCTGCTCACGAAATCCTAGGCTACATGTGAAGAAAATATGCCCTAAAGGCAATAATAAAGTTGTTATTTATATTTCCTTATATTATGATAAATGTTTATTATTCATGCTAGAATTGTATTAACCGGAAACTTAGTACATGTGTGAATATATAGACAAAACAGAGTGTCCCTAGTATGCCTCTACTTGACTAACTCGTTAATCAAAAATGATTATGTTTCCTGACCATAGACATGTGTTGTCATTTGATAAACGAGATCACATCATTGGAGAATGATGTGATGGACAAGACTCATCCATTAGCTTAGTATAATGATTGTTTAATTTTATTGCTATTGCTTTCATCATGACTTATACATATTCATGTGACTATGAGATTATGCAACTTCCAAATACCGAAGGAACACCTTGTGTGCTATCAAACGTCATAACGTAACTGGGTGATTATAAAGATGCTCTACATATGTGTGTTTGTTGGGTTGGCATAGATCGAGATTAGGATTTGTCACTCCGTGTATAGGAGATGTATCTCACTAGTAAAAAAGGGTCATTTGTCCCGGTTCATAAGGGTCTTTAGTCCCGGTTCTGGAACTGGGACAAAAGGGTTGTTACGAACCGGGACTAAGGGCCATCCACGTGGCCGCTGCGTGGAGGTTCACCTTTAGTCCCGGTTGGTGCCACCAACCGGTACTAAAGAAATTTTTATGATTTTTTTTGAAATTTTTTTCTCGAATTTCAAATTTCTGAATTATTTTAACCTCTAATCTCTAATCAGTCCTCATCACTGCTCATTTAATCTCTAATCTCTAATCACCCCTCATCATTCCAAATCATCTAACTTCCCGAACGGTCACCCATCCTCTCACTACCCCAGCCTGAGCACACTTAACTTCCGGGTTCTATTCTCCCTCATTTCCTGACAATAGTAAGATGTCAATCCTATTAACCCTCAGGAGTTTAGCTTGAGTATGAAGTCACACATTTCACTATTTGAGTTTGAAACTATCGTTCTAAAAAACAATAATTATTTAGTAACACTAATATTTCTTGAATTAGTAGTTTGACCATTGTTTGACCATAGTTTGATCAGATTTGACCAAAATTCAAAAAAATTGAAATAATTATTTAGTAACACTAATATTCTTGAATAATTATTTAGTAACACTAGTACTTTTTGAATAAGTAGTTTGACCATAGTTTGACCAGATTTAACAAAAATTCAAAAAAAACTGAAATTTGAGCATAACTTTTTTCCTTTTAGAATTTGAGGATTCTAAAAATTTGCAAACAGGTCGTAGGCTGTCAAAACTGGATGCGGATTTTCGTGCTGAACATTTTGATATATTATACGTTTTTTTCTGACATCGTATGCAAAAGTTATAGCCGTTTTATATTTTCCCTACACTTTTTGCAAAACATGTCCAAATTTAAGTTTTTAAATTTTCCTAACTAGTAGATGTAGTAACATAACTACATCTCGAAGGATTTTAACTTTTGAAGTTTTTATCATTTTCTTTTGCTTTTTACAAAACTGAAAAGGCGATACACAGGGGGGAGGATTTGAAAATTGCACCATTAGTACCTAACCTTTAGTACCCGTTCGTGCCACGAGCCGGTACTAATGCAACCTTTAGTACCGGTTCGTGCCACGAACCGGTACTAATGCCTCAACCCCATAGTATCGGTTCGTGCCACGAACCGGTACTAATGGGCATCGCACCCTTTAGTCCCGGTTCGTGGCACCAGCCGGGACTAAAGGTCCCATTTGAACCGGGAGTAATGCATGTACGGTGCCCTAGCCGCTCGAACCGGGACTAGTGCTCACATTAGTCCCGGTTCGTAATGCAACCGGTACTAATGCTCTTTTCTGGCCGAACCAAAGCCCCTTTTTCTACTAGTGTCTCTGGGCCCTCTCGGTAATGCACATCATTATAAGCCTTGTAAGCAATGTGACTAATGAGTTAGTTGCGGGATGATGCATTACGGAACGAGTAAAGAGACTTGCCGGTAACGATATTGAACTAGGTATGGTGATACCAATGATCGAATCTCGGGCAAGTAACATACCGATGACAAAGGGAACAACGTATGTTGTTATGCGTTTGACCGATAAAGATCTTCGTAGAATATGTAGGAGCCAATATGAGCATCCAGGTTCCGCTATTAGTTATTGACCGGAAATGTGTCTCGGTCATGTCTACATAGTTCTCGAACCCGTAGGGTCTGCACACTTAACATTCGATGACGATTTGAATTGTGAGTTATGTGTTTTGATGTACCAAAGGTTGTTCGGAGTCCCGGATGTGATCATGGACATGACGAGGAGTCTCGAAATGGTCGAGACATAAAGATTGATATATTGGACCATGTTATTCGAACACTGGAAGTGTTCCGGATAGTTTTGGATAAAACCGGAGTGCCGGAGGGTTACCGGAACCCCTGATGTCTACTACACAACATTTTTCTTGTAGACATTGTTGGGCCTCCAAGTGCAGAGGTTTGTAGGACAGTAGCAAATTTCCCTCAAGTGAATAATCTAAGGTTTATCAATCCGTGGGAGGCGTAGGATGAAGATGGTCTCTCTCAAGCTGTTGGGGAACGTAGTAATTTCAAAAAAATTCCTACGCACACGCAAGATCATGGTGATGCATAGCAACGAGAGGGGAGAGTGTGATCTACGTACCCTTGTAGACTGACAGCGGAAGCGTTTAGCACAACGCGGTTGATGTAGTCGTATGTCTTCACAGCCCGACCGATCAAGCACCGAAACTACGGCACCTCCGAGTTTTAGCACACGTTCAGCTCGATGACGATCCCCGGACTCTGGTCCAGCAAAGTGTCGGGGAAGAGTTCCGTCAGCACGACGGCGTGGTGACGATCTTGATGTTCTACCGTCGCAGGGCTTCACCTAAGCACCGCTACAATATTATCGAGGATTATGGTGGAAGGGGGTGTTGGGGAACGTAGTAATTTCAAAAAAAAATCCTACGCACACGCAAGATCATGGTGATGCATAGCAATGAGAGGGGAGAGTGTTGTCTACGTACCCTCGTAGACTGAAAGCGGAAGCGTTATGACAACGCGGTTGATGTAGTCGTACGTCTTCATGGCCCGACCGATCAAGCACCGAAACTACGGCGCCTCCGAGTTTTAGCACACGTTCAGCTCGATGATGATCCCCGGACTCCGATCCAGCAAAGTGTCGGGGAAGAGTTCCGTCAGCACGACGGCGTGGTGACGATCTTGATGTACTACTGTCGCAGGGCTTCACCTAAGCACCGCTACAATATTATCGAGGACTATGGTGGCCGGGGGCGCCGCACACGGCTAAGAATATGATCACGTGGATCAACTTGTGTGTCTATGGGGTGCCCCTTGCCTCAGTATATAAAGGATGGAGGAGGAGGAGGCCGGCCAAGGCTTGGTGCGGCCAGGATGTGGAGTCCTACTAGGATTCCAAGTCCTAGTAGGAGTCCACCAAGAGGGGAGGAAGGGAGAAGGAAGTGGAGGAGAAGGAAAGGTGGCCGGCCCCCTTTTCCCTAGTCCAATTCGGACTAGAGGGGAGGGGGGGCGCAGCAGCCCCTTGGCCCTTTCTCCTCTTTCCACTAAAGCCCATCAAGGCCCATTGCTTCTCCCGTAACTACCCGGTACTCCGAAAAATACCCGAATCACTCGGAACCTTTCCGATGTCCGAATATAGTCGTCCAATATATCGATCTTTACGTCTCGACCATTTCGAGACTCCTCGTCATGTCCCCGATCTCATCCGGGACTCCGAACTCCTTCGGTACATCAAAACTCATAAACTCATAATATAGCTGTCATCGAAACCTTAAGCGTGCGGACCCTACGGGTTCAAGAACAATGTAGACATGACCGAGACATGTCTCTGGTCAATAACCAATAGCGGGACCTGGATGCCCATATTGGCTCCTACATATTCTACGAAGATCTTTATCGGTCAGACCGCATAACAGCATACGTTGTTCCCTTTGTCATCGGTATGTTATTTGCCCGAGATTCGATCGTCGGTATCCAATACCTAGTTCAATCTCGTTACCGGCAAGTCTCTTTACTCGTTCTGTAATACATCATCTCACAACTAACTCATTAGTTGCATTGCTTGCAAGGCTTAAGTGATGTGCATTACCGAGAGGGCCCAGAGATACCTCTCCGACAATCGGAGTGACAAATCCTAATCTCGAAATACGCCAACCCAACATGTACGTTTGGAGACACCTGTAGAGCTCCTTTATAATCACCCAGTTACGTTGTGACGTTTGGTAGCACACAAAGTGTTCCTCCGGCAAACGGGAGTTGCATAATCTCATAGTCATAGGAACATGTATAAGTCATGAAGAAAGCAATAGCAACATACTAAACGATCGGGTGCTAAGCTAATGGAATGGGTCATGTCAATCAGATCATTCATCTAATGATGTGATCCCGTTAATCAAATAACAACTCTTTGTCCATGGTTAGGAAACATAACCATCTTTGATTAACGAGCTAGTCAAGTAGAGGCATACTAGTGACACTCTGTTTGTCTATGTATTCACACATGTATTATGTTTCCGGTTAATACAATTCTAGCATGAATAATAAACATTTCTCATGAAATAAGGAAATAAATAATAACTTTATTATTGCCTCTAGGGCATATTTCCTTCAAGGGGCACCGCACACGGCTAAGAAAACGATCACGTGGATCAACTTGTGTGTCTAGGGGTGTCCCCTGCCCCCGTATATAAAGGAGCAAGGGGAGGAGGCCGGCTGGCCCTATGAAAGGAAGTGGGGAGGGAGAAGGAAAGGGGGGCGCCGCCCCCCCTCTCCTAGTCCAATTTGGACCAAGGGGGGGAGGAGGCACGCGGCCCACCCTGGCTGCCCTTCTCTCTCTCCACTAAGGCCCATATGGCCCATTACTTCTCCCGGGGGGTTCCGGTAACCCTCCGGCACTCCGGTTTTCTCCAAAATCACCCGGAACACTTCCGGTGTCCGAATATAGCCATCCAATATATCAATCTTTATGTCTCGACCATTTCGAGACTCCTCGTTATGTCCGTGATCACATCCAGGACTCCGAACTAACTTCGGTACATCAAAAACTCATAAACTCATATAACTATCATCGAAACCTTAAGCGTACGGACCCTACGGGTTCGAGAACAATGTAGACATGATCGAGACATGTCTCCAGTCAATAACCAATAGCGGAACCTGGATGCTCATACTGGCTCCCACATATTCTACGAAGATCTTTATCGGTCAGACCGCATAACAACAATCAATTGTTCCCTTTGTCATCGGTATGTTACTTGCCCGAGATTCGATCATCGGTATCTCAATACCTAGTTCAATCTCGTTACCGGCAAGTCTCTTTATTCGTTCCGTAATACATCATCTCGCAACTAACTCATTAGTTGCAATGCTTGCAAGGCTTATGCGATGTGTATTACCGAGAGGGCCCAGAGATACCTCTCCGACAATCGGAGTGACAAATCCTAATCTCGAAATACGCCAACCCAACATTTACCTTTGGAGACACCTGTAGAGCTCCTTTATAATCACCCAGTTACGTTGTGACGTTTGGTAGCACACAAAGTTTTCCTCCGGCAAACGGGAGTTGCATAATCTCATAGTCATAGGAACATGTATAAGTCATGAAGAAAGCAATAGCAACATACTAAACGATCGGGTGCTAAGCTAATGGAATGGGTCATGTCAATCACATCATTCTCCTAATAATGTGATCCTGTTAATCAAATGACAACATGTGTCTATGGTTAGGAAACATAACCATCTTTGATTAACGAGCTAGTCAAGTAGAGGCATACTAGTGACGTTTAGTTTGTCTATGTATTCACACAAGTATTATGTTTCCGGATAATACAATTCTAGCATGAATAACAAAAATTTATCATGATATAAGGAAATAAAATAATAACATTATTATTGCCTCCAGGGCATATTTCCTTCAGTCTCCCACTTGCACTAGAGTCAATAATCTAGATTACACGGTAATGATTCTAACACCCATGGAGCTTTGGTGTTGATCATGTTTTGCTCGTGGAAGAGGCTTAGTCAATGGGTCTGCAACATTCAGATCCGTATGTATCTTGCAAATCTCTATGTCTCTCACCTGGACTAGATCTCGGATGGAATTGAAGCATCTCTTGATGTGCTTGGTTCTCTTGTGAAATCTGGATTCCTTTGCCAAGGCAATTGCACCAGTATTGTCACAAAAGATTTTCATTGGACCCGATGCACTAGGTATGATACCTAGATCGGATATGAACTCCTTCATCCAGACTCCTTCGTTTGCTGCTTCCGAAGCAGCTATGCACTCCGCTTCACATGTAGATCCCGCCACAACGCTTTGTTTAGAACAGCACCAACTGACAGCTCCACCGCTTAATGTAAACTCGTATCCGGTTTGCGATTTAGAATCGTCCGGATCAGTGTCAAAGCTTGCATCAATGTAACCATTTACGATGAGCTCTTTGTCACCTCCATATATGATAAACATATCCTTAGTCCTTTTCAGGTATTTCAGGATGTTCTTGACCGCTGTCCAGTGATCCACACCTGGATTACTTTGGTACCTCCCTGCTAGACCTTATAGCAAGACACACATCAGGTCTGGTACACAACATTGCATACATGATAGAGCCTATGGCTGAAGCATAGGGAACCTCTTTCATTTTCTCTCTATCTTCTGCATTGGTCGGGCATTGAGTCTTACTCAATTTCACACCTTGTAACACATGCAAGAATCCTTTCTTTGCTTGATCCATTTTGAACTTTTTCAAAACTTTGTCAAGGTATTGCTTTGTGAAAGTCCAATTAAGCGTCTTGATCTGTCTCTATAGATCTTAATGCCCAATATGTAAGCAGCTTCACCAAGGTCTTTCATTGAAAAACTCTTATTCAAGTATCCCTTTATGCTATCCAGAAATTCTATATCATTTCCGATTAGTAACATGTCATCTACATATAATATCAGAAATGCTACAGAGCTCCCACTCACTTTCTTGTAAATATAGGCTTCTCCAAAAGTCTGTACAAAACCAAATGCTTTGATCACACTATCAAAGCATTTATTCCAACTCCGAGAGGCTTGCACCAGTCCATAAATGGATCGCTGGAGCTTGCACACTTTGTTAGCTCCCTTTGGATCAACAAAACCTTCCGGTTGCATCATATACAACTCTTCTTCTAGAAATCCATTCAGGAATGCAGTTTTGACATCCATCTACCAAATTTCATAATCATAAAATGCGGCAATTGCAAACATGATTCGGACAGACTTAAGCATCGCTACGGGTGAGAAGGTCTCATCGTAGTCAATCCCTTGAACTTGTCGAAAACCTTTTGCGACAAGTCGAGCTTTGTAGACAGTAACATTATCGTCAGCCTCAGTCTTCTTCTTGAAGATCCATTTATTCTCACTTGCTTGCCGATCATTGGGCAAGTCAACCAAAGTCCATACTTTGTTCTCATACATGGATCCCATCTCAGATTTCATGGCTTCAAGCCATTTTGCGGAATCTGGGCTCACCATCGCTTCTCCATAGTTTGTAGGTTCATCATGATCTAGTAGCATGACTTCCAGAATAGGATTACCGTACCACTCTGGTGCGGATCTTACTCTGGTTGATCTACGAGGTTTAGTAGTATCTTGTTCTGAAGTTTCATGATCATCATCATTAGCTTCCTCACTAATTGGTGTAGGTGTCATAGAAACTGGTTTCTGTGATGTACTACTTTCCAATAAGGGAGCAGGTACAGTTAACTCATCAAGTTCTACTTTCCTCCCACTCACTTCTTTCGAGAGAAACTCCTTCTCTAGAAAGTTTCCGAATTTAGCAACAAAAGTCTTGCCTTCGGATCTGTGATAGAAGGTGTATCCAATAGTTTCCTTTGGATATCCTATGAAGACACATTTCTCCGATTTGGGTTCGAGCTTATCAGGTTGAAGATTTTTCACATAAGCATCGCAACCCCAAACTTTCAGAAACGACAACTTTGGTTTCTTACCAAACCACATTTCATAAGGCGTCGTCTCAACGGATTTTGATGGTGCCCTATTTAACGTGAATGCGGCCGTCTCTAGAGCATAACCCCAAAACGATAGCGGTAAATCAGTAAGAGACATCATAGATCGCACCATATCAAGTAAAGTATGATTACGACGTTCGGACACACCATTACGCTATGGTGTTCCGGGTGGCGTGAGTTGCGAAACTATTTTGCATTGTTTCAAATGTACACCAAACTCGTAAATCAAATATTCTCCTCCACGATCAGATCGTAGGAATTTTATTTTCTTGTTACGATGATTTTCAACTTCACTCTGAAATTCTTTGAACTTTTCAAACGTTTCAGACTTATGTTTCATTAAGTAGATATACCCATATCTGCTTAAGTCATCTGTGAAGGTGAGAAAATAACGATATCCGCCACGAGCCTCAACATTCATTGGACCACGTACATCTGTATGTATGATTTCCAACAAATCTGTTGCTCTCTCCATAGTACCGGAGAATGGTGTTTTTGTCATCTTACCCATAAGGCACGGTTTGCAAGTACCAAGTGATTCATAATCAAGTGGTTCCAAAAGTCCATCAGTATGGAGTTTCTTCATGCGCTTTACACCGATATGACCCAAACGGCAGTGCCACAAATAAGTTGCACTATCATTATCAAGTCTGCATCTTTTGGCTTCAACATTATGAATATGTGTATCACTACTATCGAGATTTAATAAGAATAGACCACTCTTTAAGGGTGCATGACCATAAAAGATATTACTCATATAAATAGAACAACCATTATTCTCTGATTTAAATGAATAACCGTCTCGCATCAAACAAGATCCAGATATAATTTTCATGCTTAACGCTGGCACCAAATAACAATTATTTAGGTCTAATACTAATCCCGAAGGTAGATGTAGAGGTAGCGTGCCGACCGCGATCACATCGACTTTGGAACCATTTCCCACGCGCATCGTCACCTCGTCCTTAGCCAATCTTCGCTTAATCCATAGTCCCTTTTTCGAGTTGCAAATGTTAGCAACAGAACCAGTATCAAATACCCAGGTGCTACTACGATCATTAGTAAGGTATACATCAATAACATGTATATCACATATACCTTTGTTCACCTTGCCATCCTTCTTATCCGCCAAATACTTGGGGCAGTTCCGCTTCCAGTGACCAGTCTGTTTGCAGTAGAAGCACTCAGTTTCAGGCTTAGGTCCAGGTTTGGGTTTCTTCTCTTGAGTAGCAACTTGCTTGCTGTTCTTTTTGAAGTTCCCCTTCTTCTTCCCTTTGCCCTTTTTCTTGAAACTAGTGGTCTTGTTGACCATCAACACTTGATGCCCCTTCTTGATTTCTACCTCCGCAGCTTTCAACATTGCGAAGAGCTCGGGAATAGTCTTATTCATCCCTTGCATATTATAGTTCATCATGAAGCTCTTGTAGCTTGGTGGCAGTGATTGAAGAATTCTGTCAATGACGCAATCATCTGGAAGATTAACTCCCAATTGAATCAAGTGATTATTATACCCAGACATTTTGAGTATATGCTCACTGACAGAACTGTCCTCCTCCATCTTGCAGCTATAAAACTTATTGGAGACTTCATATCTCTCAATCCGGGCATTTGCTTGAAATATTAACTTCAACTCCTGGAACATCTCATATGCTCCATGACGTTCAAAACGTCGTTGAAGTCCCGATTCTAAGCCGTAAAGCATGGCACACTGAACTATCGAGTAGTCATCAGCTTTGCTCTGCCAGACGTTCATAACATCTGGTGTTGCTCCAGCAGCAGGCCTGGCACCCAGCGGTGCTTCCAGGACGTAATTCTTCTGTGCAGCAATGAGGATAATCCTCAAGTTATGGACCCAGTCCGTGTAATTGCTACCATCATCTTTCAACTTTGCTTTCTCAAGGAACGCATTAAAATTCAACGGAACAACAGCACGGGCCATCTATCTACAATCAAACATAAACAAGCAAGATACTATCAGGTACTAAGTTCATGATAAATTTAGGTTCAATTAATCATATTACTAAAGAACTCCCACTTAGATAGACATCCCTCTAATCCTCTAAGTGATTACGTGATCCAAATCAACTAAACCATGTCCGATCATCACGTGAGATGGAGTAGTTTCATTGGTGAACATCAATATGTTGATCATATCTACTATATGATTCACGCTTGACCTTTCGGTCTCCGTGTTCCGAGGCCATAACTGTATATGCTTGGCTCGTCAAGTATAACCTGAGTATTCCGCGTGTGCAACTGTTTTGCACCCGTTGTATTTGAACGTAGAGCCTATCACACCCGATCATCACGTGGTGTCTCAGCACGAAGAACTTTCGCAATTGTGCATACTCAAGGAGAACACTTCTTGATAATTAATGAGAGATCATCTTAAAATGCTACCGTCAAACAAAGCAAGATAAGATGCATAAAAGATAAACATCATATGCAATCAATATAAGTGATATGATATGGCCATCATCATCTTGTGCTTGTGATCTCCATCTTCGAAGCACCGTCATGATCACCATCGTCACCGGCGCGACACCTTAATCATCATCGTAGCATCGTTGTCGTCTCGCCAATCTTATGCTTCCACGACTATCGCTACCGCTTAGTGATAAAGTAAAGCATTACAGCGCAATTGTATTGCATACAATAAAGCGTCAACCATATGGCTCCTGCCAGTTGCCGATAACTTGGTTAGAAAACATGATCATCTCATACAATAAAATTTAGCATCATGTCTTGACGATATCACATCACAACATGCCCTGCAAAAACAAGTTAGACGTCCTCTACTTTGTTGTTGCAAGTTTTACGTGGCTGCTACGGGCTTAAGTAAGAACCAATCTTACCTACGTATCAAAACCACAACAATAGTTTGTCAAGTTGGTGCTGTTTTAACCTTCGCAAGGACCGGGCGTAGCCACACTCGGTTCAACTAAAGTTGGAGAAACTGACACCCGCTAGCCACCTTTGTGCAAAGCATGTCGGGAGAACCGGTCTCGCGTAAGCATACGCGTAATGTCGGTCCGGGCCGCTTCGTCCAACAATACCGCCGAACCAAAGTATGACATGCTGGTAAGCAGTATGACTTATATCACCCACAACTCACTTGTGTTCTACTCGTGCATATAACATCAACATATAAAACCTAGGCTCTGATACCACTATTGGGGAACGTAGTAATTTCAAAAAAATTCCTACGCACACGCAAGATCATGGTGATGCATAGCAACGAGAGGGGAGAGTGTGATCTACGTACCCTTGTAGATCGACAGCAGAAGCGTTTAGCACAACGCGGTTGATGTAGTCGTACGTCTTCACGGCCCGACCGATCAAGCACCGAAACTACGACACCTCCGAGTTTTAGCACACGTTCAACTCGATGACGATCCCCGGACTCCGATTCAGTAAAGTTTCGGGGAAGAGTTCTGTTAGCACGACGGTGTGGTGATGATCTTGATGTTCTACCGTCGCAGGGTTTCGCCTAAGCACCGCTACAATATTATCGAGGATTATGGTGGAAGGGGGCACCGCACACGGCAAAGAAAACGATCACGTGGATCAACTTGTGTGTCTAGGGGTGCCCCCCTGCCCCCGTATATAAAGGAGCAAGGGGAGGAGGCCGGCCGGCCCTATAGGCGCGCCAAGGAGGAGTCCTCCTCCTAGTAGGAGTAGGACTCCTACTAGGAGGGGGAAAGGAAGTGGGGAGGGAGAAGGAAAGGGGGGCGCCGCCCCCCCTCTCCTAGTCCAATTCGGACCAAGGGGGGAGGAGGCGCGCGGCCAACCCTGGCTGCCCTTCTCTCTCTCCACTAAGGCCCATATGGCCCATTACTTCTCCCGGGGGGTTCTGGTAACCCTCCGGCACTCTGGTTTTCTCCGAAATCACCCGGAACACTTCCGGTGTCCGAATATAGCCGTCCAATATATCAATCTTTATGTCTCAACCATTTCGAGACTCCTTGTTATGTCCGTGATCACATCCGGGACTCCGAACTAACTTCGGTACATCAAAAACTCATAAACTCATATAACTGTCATCGAAACCTTAAGCGTGCGGACCCTACGGGTTCGAGAACAATGTAGACATGACCGAGACATGTCTCCGGTCAATAACCAATAGCGGAACCTGGATGCTCATATTGGCTCCCACATATTCTACGAAGATCTTTATCGGTCAGACCGCATAACAACATACGGTGTTCCCTTTGTCATCGGTATGTTACTTGCCCGAGATTCGATCGTCGGTATCTCAATACCTAGTTCAATCTCGTTACCAGCAAGTCTCTTTACTCGTTCCGTAATACATCATCTCGCAACTAACTCATTAGTTGCAATGCTTGCAAGGCTTATGCGATGTGTATTACCGAGAGGGCCCAGAGATACCTCTCCGACAATCGGAGTGACAAATCCTAATCTCGAAATACGCCAACCCAACATTTACCTTTGGAGACACCTGTAAAGCTCCTTTATAATCACCCAGTTACGTTGTCACATTTGGTAGCACACAAAGTGTTCCTCCGGCAAACGGGAGTTGGATAATCTCATAGTCATAGGAACATGTATAAGTCATGAAGAAAGCAATAGCAACATACTAAACGATCGGGTGCTAAGCTAATGGAATGGGTCATGTCAATCACATCATTCTCCTAATAATGTGATCCCATTAATCAAATGACAACACATGTCTATGGTTAGGAAACATAACCATCTTTGATTAACGAGCTAGTCAAGTAGAGGCATACTAGTGACGTTTAGTTTGTCTATGTATTCACACAAGTATTATGTTTCCGGATAATACAATTCTAGCATGAATAATAAACATTTATCATGATATAAGGAAATAAAATAATAACATTATTATTGCCTCTCGGGCATATTTCCTTCACAAGCAACCCTGCAACCAAATAACAAAGAGTCTCTTGTGTCCCCAACACACCCAATACAATGGTAAATTGTATAGGTTTGCTAGTTCGGCGAAGAGATGGTGATACAAGTGCAATATGGATGATAGATATAGGTTTTTGTAATCCAAAAATATAAAAACAGCAAGGTAACTAATGATAAAAGTGAGCGTAAACGGTATTGCAATGCTAGGAAACAAGGCCTAGGGTTCATACTTTCACTAGTGCAAGTTCTTTCAACAATAATAACATAATTAGATCATATAAGTATCTCTCAACATGCAACAAAGAGTCACTCCAAAGTCACTAATAGCGAAGAACAAACGAAGAGATTATTGTAGGGTACGAAACCACCTCAAAGTTATTTTTTTCTGATCGATCTATTCAAGAATCCGTAGTAAAATAACACGAAGCTATTCTTTCCATTTGATCCATCCTAGAGTTCGTACTAGAATAACACCTTAAGACACAAATCAACCAAAACCCTAATGTCACCTAGATACTCCAATGTCACCTCAAGTATCCGTGGGTATGATTATACGATATGCATCACACAATCTCAGATTCATCTATTCAACCAACACAAAGAACTTCAAAGAGTGCCCCAAAGATTCTACCGGAGAGTCAAGACAAAAACGTGTGCCAACCCCTATGCATAAGTTCACGAGGTCATGGAACTCGCAAGTTGATCACCAAAACATACATCAAGTGGATCACTGATGTCTACTACACAACCTTCTTCTTGTAGATGTTGTTGGGCCTCCAAGTGCAGAGGTTTGTAGGACAGTAGCAAATTTCCCTCAAGTGGATGACCTAAGGTTTATCAATCCGTAGGAGGCGTAGGATGAAGATGGTCTCTCTCAAGCAACTCTGCAACCAAATAACAAAAAATCTCTTGTGTCCCCAACACACCCAATACAATGGTAAATTGTATAGGTGCACTAGTTCGGCGAAGAGATGGTAATACAAGTGGTATATGGATGGTAGATAATAGTTTTTGTAATCTGAAAATATAAAAACAGCGAGGTAACTAATGATAAAAGTGAGCGTAAGCGGTATTGCAATGATAGGAAACAAGGCCTAGGGTTCATACTTTCACTAGTGTAAGTTCCCTCAACAATGATAACATAATTGGATCACATAACTATCCCTCAACATGCAACAAAGAGTTACTACAAAGTCACTAATAGCGGAGAACGAACGAAGAGATTATGGTAGGGTACGAAACCATCTCAAAGTTATTCTTTCCAATCAATCCGTTGGGCTATTCCTATAAGTGTCACAAACAACCCTAGAGTTCGTACTAGAATAACAAACAAATCAACCAAAACCCTAATGCCACCTAGATACTCCAATGTCACCTCAAGTATCCGTGGGTTTGATTACACGATATGCATCACACAATCTCAGATTCATCTATTCAACCAACACATAGGACCTCAAAGAGTGCCCCAAAACTTCTACCGGAGAATCACGACGAAAACGTGTGCCAACCGCTATGCATAGGTTCATGGGCGGAACCCGCAAGTTGATCACCAAAACATACATCAAGTGAATCACGTGGTATCCCATTGTCACCACAGATACGCACGACAAGATGTTGGAAATATGCCCTAGAGGCAATAATAAATTGATTATTATTATATTTCCTTGTTCATGATAATCGTTTATTATCCATGCTAGAATTGTATTGATAGGAAATTGAGATACATGTGTGGATACATAGACAACACCATGTCCCTAGTAAGCCTCTAGTTGACTAGCTCGTTGATCAATAGATGGTTACGGTTTCCTAACCATGGACATTGGATGTCGTTGATAACGGGATCACATCATTAGGAGAATGATGTGATGGACAAGACCCAATCCTAAGCATAGCACTAGATCGTGTAGTTCGTATGCTAAAGCTTTGCTAATGTCAAGTATCATTTCCTTAGACCATGAGATTGTGCAACTCCCGGATACCGTAGGAGTGCTTTGGGTGTGCCAAACGTCACAACGTAACTGGGTGGCTATAAAGGTACACTACGGGTATCTCTGAAAGTGTCTGTTGGGTTGGCACGAATCGAGACTGGGATTTGTCACTCCGTGTGACGGAGAGGTATCTCTGGGCCCACTCGGTAGGACATCATCATAATGTGCACAATGTGATCAAGGAGTTGATCACGGGATGATGTGTTACGGAACGAGTAAAGAGACTTGCCGGTAACGAGATTGAACAAGGTATCGGGATACCGACGATCGAATCTCGGGCAAGTATCGTACCGATAGACAAAGGGAATTGTATACGGGATTGATTAAGTCCTTGACATCGTGGTTCATCCGATGAGATCATCGTGGAACATGTGGGAGCCAACATGGGTATCCAGATCCCGCTGTTGGTTATTGACCGGAGAACGTCTCGGTCATGTCTGCATGTCTCCCGAACCCGTAGGGTCTACACACTTAAGGTTCGATGACTCTAGGGTTATAAACGAAGTTAGTATGTGGTTACCGAATGTTGTTCGGAGTCCCGGATGAGATCCCGGACGTCACGAGGAGTTCCGGAATGGTCCGGAGGTAAAGATTTATATATGGGAAGTCCTGTTTTGGACACCGGAAGAGTTTCGGGGTTTATCGGTAACGTACCGGGACCACCGGGAGGGTCCCGGGGGTCCACCAAGTGGGGCCACCAACCCCAGAAGGCTGCGTGGGCCAAGTGTGGGAGGGGACCAGCCCCTAGGAGGGCTGGTGCGCCCCCCACAAGGGGCCCAAGGCGCAAGAAAGAGTGGGAGGGGGCAAACCCTAGTCCAGTTGGGCCTTAAGGCCCACCTAGTGGGCTCCTTCCCCTCTCCCCCCTCTTGGCCGCCACCCTTGGCCCCATCTAGGGCTGCCGCCCCCCTAGGGGTGGGAACCCTAGAGGGGGCGCAGCCCTCCCCTTCCCCTATATATATGAGGCCATAGGGCTGCCCACAATACGGATTATATCTCTCTTGGTGCAGCCCTGCGTCTCTCTCTCCCTCCTCTTCTGTGGTGCTTGGCGAAGCCCTGCAGGATAGCCACGCTCCTCCATCACCACCACGCCGTTGTGCTGCTGCTGGAAGGAGTCTTCCTCATCCTCTCCCTCTCTCCTTGCTGGATCAAGGCGTGGGAGACGTCACCGGGCTGTACGTGTGTTGAACGCGGAGGTGCCGTCCGTTCGGCACTTGGTCATCGGTGATTTGAATCACGACGAGTACGACTCCATCAACCCCGTTCACTTGAACGCTTCCGCTTAGCGATCTACAAGGGTATGTAGATGAACTCTCCTTTCCCCTCGTTGCTAGTTTCTCCATAGATAGATCTTGGTGACACGTAGAAAAATTTTGAATTTCTGCTACGTTACCCAACAGTGGCGTCATGAGCTAGGTCTATTGCGTAGATTCTATGCACGAGTAGAACACAAAGTAGTTGTGGGCGTTGATTTTGTTCAATATGCTTGCCGTTACTAGTCTTATCTTGATTCGGCGGCATCGTGGGATGAAGCGGCCCGGACCGACCTTACACGTACTCTTACGTGAGACTGGTTCCACGACTGACATGCACTAGTTGCATAAGGTGGCTAGCGGGTGTCTGTCTCTCCCACTTTACTCGGATCGGATTCGATGAAAAGGGTCCTTATGAAGGGTAAATAGCAATTGGCATATCACGTTGTGGTCTTTGCGTAGGTAAGAAACGTTCTTGCTAGAAACCCATAGCAGCCACGTAAAACATGCAAACAACAATTAGAGGACGTCTAACTTGTTTTTGTAGGGTATGCTATGTGATGTGATATGGCCCAAAGGATGTGATGAATGATATATGTGATGTATGAGATTGATCATGTTCTTGTAATAGGAATCACGACTTGCATGTCGATGAGTATGACAACCGGCAGGAGCCATAGGAGTTGTCTTTATTTATTTATGACCTGCGTGTCAACTTAAACGTCATGTAATTACTTTACTTTATTGCTAACCGTTAGCTGTAGTAGTAGAAGTAATAGATGACGTGGACAACTTCAAGAAGACACGATGATGGAGATCATGATGATGGAGATCATGGTGTCATGCCGGTGACGATGATGATCATGGAGCCCCGAAGATGGAGATCAAAAGGAGCAAAGTGATATTGGCCATATCATGTCACTATTTGATTGCATGTGATGTTTATCATGTTTATACATCTTATTTGCTTAGAACGACGGTAGTAAATAAGATGATCCCTCATTAAAATTTCAAGAAGTGTTCTCCCCTAACTGTGCACCGTTGCTAAAGTTCGTCGTTTCGAAGCACCACGTGATGATCGGGTGTGATAGATTCTAACGTTCACATACAACGGGTGTTGACGAGCCTAGCATGTACAGACATGGCCTCGGAACACATGCAAACACTTAGGTTGACTTGACGAGCCTAGCATGTATAGACATGGCCTCGGAACACAGAAGGCCGAAAGGTCGAGCATGAGTCGTATAGAAGATACGATCAACATGAAGATGTTCACCGATGTTGACTAGTCCGTCTCACGTGATGATCGGACACGGCCTAGTTGACTCGGATCATGTAATCACTTAGATGACTAGAGGGATGTCTATCTGAGTGGGAGTTCATAAGATGAACTTAATTACCCTGAACATAGTCAAAAGGATTTTGCAAACTATGTCGTAGCTCACGCTATAGTTCTACTGTTTAGATATGTTCCTAGAGGAAAATTAGTTGAAAGTTGATAGTAGCAATTATGCGGACTAAGTCCGTAAACTGAGGATTGTCCTCATTGCTTCATAGAAGGCTTATGTCCTTAATGCACCGCTCAGTGTGCTGAACCTCGAACGTCGTCTGTAGATGTTGCGAACATCAGACATACACGTTTTGATAACTACATGATAGTTCAGTTAAACGGTTTAGAGTTGAGGCACCGAAGGCGTTTTGAAACGTCGCGAAACATATGAGATGTTTTGAGGGCTGAAATTGGGATTTCAGGCTCCTGCCCATGTCAAGAGGTATAAGACCTCCGACAATTTTCTTAGCCTGCAAACTAAGGAGAAAAGCTCAATTGTTGAGCTTGTGCTCAGATTGTCTGAGTACAACAATCATTTGAATCGAGTGGGAGTTGATCTTCTAGATGAGATAATGATGTTTCTCCGAAGTCATTACCACCAAGCTGCTAGAGCTTCGTGATGAACTATAATATATCAGGGACATATATGATGATCCTTGAGTTATTCACGATGTTTGACACCACGAAAGTAGAAATCAAGAAGGAGCATCAATTGTTGATGGTTGGTAAAACCACTAGTTTCAAGAAGGGCAAGGGCACAAAGGGATACTTCATGAAACAGCAATTCAGCTGCTGCTCCAATGAAGAAACCCAAGGTTGAACCCAAACCCGAGACTAAGTGCTTCTGTAGTAAGGGGAACAACCACTGGAGCAGAATTACCCTAGATACTTGGTAGATAAGAAGGCTGGCAAGGTCGATAGAAGTATATTGGATATACATTATGTTAATGTGTACTTTACTAGTACTCCTAGTAGCACCAGGGTATTAGATACCGGTTCGGTTGCTAAGTGTTAGTAACTCGAAATAAAAGCTGCGGAATAAACGGAGACTAGCTAAAGGTGAGATAACGATATGTGTTGGAAGTATTTCCAAGGTTGATCAAATATCGTACGCTCCCTCTACCATCGAGATTGGTGTTTGCGTTGAGCATAGACATGATTGGATTATGTCCATCGTAATACGGTTATTCATTTAAGGAGAATAATGGTTACTCTGTTTATTTGAATAATACCTTCAATGGTCTTACACCTAAAATGAATAGTTTATTGAATCTCGATCGTAGTGATACACATGTTCATGCCAAAAGATAGTAATGATAGTACCACCTACTTGTGGCACTGCCATGTAAGTCATATCGGTATAAAACGCATGAGGAAGCTCCATGTTGATGGATCTTTGGGCTCACTCATTTTTGAAAAGTTTGAGGCGTGCGAACCATGTCTATTGGTGTATATGCATGAATAAACTCCATGCAAATGGACCGTTTGGACTCACTTGATTTTGAATCACTTGAGACATGTAAATCATACCACATGGGCAAGATGACTGAAAGCCTCGGTTTCAGTAAAATGGAACTAGAAAGCAACTTGTTGGAAGTAATGCATTTTGATGTGTGCAGTCCAATGAGTGCTGAGGCATGTAGTGGATATCGTTATGTTCTTACTTCACAGATGATTTTGTTGAGTATATTTACTTGATGAATCACGAGTCTGAATTATTGAAAGGTTCAAGTAATTTCAGGGTGAAGTTTAAAGATCGTCGTGACGAGAGGATAAAGTATCTATGATATGATCATAGAGATGAATATCTGAATTACGAGTTTGGCACAGAATTAAGACATTGTGGAAATTGTTTCACAACCAATACAGCCTGGAACACCATAGTGTGATGGTGTGTCCGAACATCATAACTGCACCCTATTGGATATGATGCATACCATGATGTCTCTTATCGAATTACCACAATAGTTTATGGGTTAGACATTAGAGACAACCACATTCACTTTAAATAGGGCACCACGTAATTCCGATGAGATGACACCGTTTGAACTATGGTTTAGAGAAACCTAAGCTGTCATTTCTTAAAAGGTTTGGGGCTACGACGCTTATATGAAAAGGTTTCAGGCTGATAAGCTCGAACCCAAAGCGGATAAATGCATCTTCATAGGACACCCAAAACAGTTGGGTATACCTCCTGTCTCAGATCCAAAAGCAATAAGGGATTGTTTCTATAATCGGGTCCTTTCTCGAGGAAAAGTTTCTCTCGAAAGAATTGAGTGGGAGGATGGTGGAAACTTGATGAGGTTATTGAACCGTTACTTCAACTAGTGTATAGCAGGGCACAAAGAGTCGTTCCTGTGGAACCTACACCAATTGAAGTGGAAGCTTATGATAGTGATCATGAAACTTCAGATCAAGTCACTACCAAACCTCGTAGGATGACAAGGATGCGTACTACTTCAGAGTGGTACGTAGTCCTGTCTTGGAAGTCATGTTGCTAGACAACAATGAGCCTGCAAGATATGGAGAAGCGATGGTGGGCCTGGATTCCGATAAATGGCTCGAGGCCGTATAATCCGAGAGAGGATCCATATATGAAAACAAAGTGTAGACTTTGGAAGAACTACTTGATGGTCGTAAGGCTGTTAGGTGTAGATGGATTTGAAAAGGAAGACGGACAATGATGGTAAATGTCACCATTAAGAAAGCTCGACTTGTCGTTAAGATGTTTTCCGACAAGTTCAAGGGGTTGACTACGGTGAGACTTTCTCACTCGTAGCGATGCTAAGAGTCTGTTGGAATTATATTAGCAATTACTGCATCATTTATGAAATCTTGCAGATAGGATGTCAAAACATTGTTTCCTCGACGTTTTTTTTGAGGAAAGGTTGTATGTGATACAACCGGAAAGTTTTTTGTCTATCCTGAAATATGCTAATAAGTATGCAAAGCTCCAGCAATCCTTCTAAGGACTGGAGTAAGCATCTCGGAGTTGGAATGTATGCTTTGATGAGATGATCAAAGATTTTGGTGTATACAAAGTTTATGAGAAACTTGTATTTCCAAAGAAGTGAGTGGGAGCACTATAGAATTTCTGATGAATATATGTTGTTGACATATCATAGATCAGAAATGACGTAGAATTTCTGGAAAGCATATAGGGTTATTTGGAAAGTGTTTTTCAATGGAAAGCCTGGATTAAGCTACTTAAACATTGAGCATCAAGATCTATAAAGGATAGATCAAAACGCTTAATGGTACTTTCAAATGAGCACATACCTTGACGTGATCTTGAAGGTGTTCAAGATGGATCAGTCAAAGAAGGAGTTCTTGCCTGAGTTGTAAGGTATGAAGTTAAGACTTAAAGCTCGACCACGGCAGAATAGAGAGAAAGGACGAAGGTCGTCCCCTATGCTTAAGATGTAGGCTCTTCAGTATGCTATGCTGTGTACCGCACCTGAAGTGTGCTTTGCCATGAGTCAGTCAAGGGGTACAAGAGTGATCCAAGAATGGATCACAGGACAGCGGTCAAAGTTATCCTTAGTAACCAGTGGACTAAGGAATTTTTCTCGATTATGGAGGTGGTAAAAGAGTTCGTCGTAAAGGGTTACGTCGATGCAAGCTTAACACCTATCCGGACAGCTCTAAGTAGAGATACCGGATACGTATAATGGAGCAACAATTTAGAATAGCTCCAAGTAGAAAAGTTATTTGGAATAGCTCCAAATAGAGTGTGGTAGCTGCATCTAGGAGATGACATAGAGATTTGTAAAGCACACACGGATCTGAAAGGTTCAGACCCGTTGACTAAAACCTCTCTCACAAGCAACATGATCAAACCTAGAACTCATTGAGTGTTAATCACATAGTGATGTGAACTAGACTACTGACTCTAGTAAACTCTTGGGTGTTAGTCACATGGCGATGTGACATGTGAGTGTTAATCACATGGCGATGTGAACTAGATTATTGACTCTAGTGCAAGTGGGAGACTGTTGGAAATATGCCCTAGAGGCAATAATAAATTGATTATTATTATATTTCCTTGTTCATGATAATCGTTTATTATCCATGCTAGAATTGTATTGATAGGAAATTGAGATACATGTGTGGATACATAGACAACACCATGTCCCTAGTAAGCCTCTAGTTGACTAGCTCGTTGATCAATAGATGGTTACGGTTTCCTAACCATGGACATTGGATGTCGTTGATAACGGGATCACATCATTAGGAGAATGATGTGATGGACAAGACCCAATCCTAAGCATAACACTAGATCGTGTAGTTCGTATGCTAAAGCTTTGCTAATGTCAAGTATCATTTCCTTAGACCATGAGATTGTGCAACTCCCGGATACCGTAGGAGTGCTTTGGGTGTGCCAAACGTCACAACGTAACTGGGTGGCTATAAAGGTACACTACGGGTATCTCTGAAAGTGTCTGTTGGGTTGGCACGAATCGAGACTGGGATTTGTCACTCCGTGTGACGGAGAGGTATCTCTGGGCCCACTCGGTAGGACATCATCATAATGTGCACAATGTGATCAAGGAGTTGATCACGGGATGATGTGTTACGGAACGAGTAAAGAGACTTGCCGGTAACGAGATTGAACAAGGTATCGGGAT